>CM075654.1:2500-10002500 GCA_037953625.1 Crotalaria pallida | reverse complement strand
GGAAGGACCTTGACTTTATGGTGGAAAAATATGCACGTAGATAGATTCATGCATGTGATGCCCTTAAGTTTGTAAGTGTGATTGGCTATTACTTAAGCATGCGTACCTGTTAAGTAATCATCTGAAATTAATAGTGTCTACTGTAGATCTATGTTCCCATGCAAGAAAACAATCATTGGTATCTTATGGTGGTTTCCATCGTTGACCATACCATTTATCACCTGGATTTAAACTTGGATTTTGAAAAGATTTTACCCCCCCCCCCCCCCCCCCCGCAGATTAATGGGGCAAATTGTAAGACAACTTTGTTTTTAGCAGATTATTCGTGTGTTTTAATATATAATATAAGATGTTAATTCGAAATTATTCCTTGGATTTCAGTGCACTATCATATATGCCATTGTGTCTGCTCCCTACTTTGGGGGCAATATTCATTCCAGTCAGGAGTTCTGTGATTGGGATATGATGGATGCAAGGGGAATACCAAATTGTGGTAGCAGGTAAAAATCGATAAAGCCTGGTTCATTTTCATCATAGGCCCTGAATAAGCATCTCATTAATTTGCTTAATGTTTGACAGTGATTCCTCTTCACTTTGGGTGGTGGACTGGATGGAAATGGATGACTCCTTCCAACCCAATCTCATTGGAGTGGTAATTGATTGTTAAGCCTTTTCTCATTCTATTTTCATTGTATTGTTAATGTTCATTGTTAATCATGTTTAATAGCAATGGCAGCTGAAGGAGGTCCACGTTCGAGTGAAGACTCCGCTCGCGCTAGTAATGGGTCCATACAACCTTTTCAAACGACAAACAGAGGCATATGCCTTGGCCAAGTGGAATGAACTCAACTAGTTTACTTAGAAAACCACCACTTAATTTGAAATTTCATTTTTGGAATAACTTTGTCATGAAGCCACCGTTATGAAGCATGGTTATGTTGGAGTTAATTTCTGTAATCACATGAAGTTTAGTTTTAGTACCCTATATATGGTACTTTGTCAATTCCTTTTGGTATGGTATGTAGTTATGGTAGTTAGTCAATTCCTTGTGAATGTGGCTTTTTAGGTGTTAAGCTACCTTTGTAATGGTCTATCCCTTTTTGTTATGTCAATGTAATCTCAAGAATTTAATCAAAGGTGGCGTTAAGTGGCGGTTTATATAT
Organism: Crotalaria pallida; assembly: GCA_037953625.1. Classification (NCBI taxonomy): domain Eukaryota; kingdom Viridiplantae; phylum Streptophyta; class Magnoliopsida; order Fabales; family Fabaceae; genus Crotalaria; species Crotalaria pallida. The sequence goes on along the minus strand of CM075654.1, from coordinate 10,001,337 downwards.
CTAATGACGTGTTTGACCACTAACACATTTCCTTATTTTAATTTATTTCTTTAATACCAAGAAAAACTGATGTGTTTTTGTGATTTATAGTAAAGCAATCTTTTGGGCCCAATTCCTTTAGGCCCTGATTCGTTTCTGACCAATTGTTTGCATTCCTTCCGTCATCTCAGTTTAGGCCCAATTACAAAATAATAGGGTTCAACTAAGTAAATAATAGGGTCCAGTGAATGGCATTGCAATGTCTTATCAAATTAGTAGGAGTTCAGGCTATGTTTCAAGCTTTTAAATAACCAACGTTTTCCCCAATGGACTGTAAATATTACTTTTGACTCACCTTCACTTCTTTCAACCGTTCTAGTAATTACAAAATTAAATTTCCACAACAACCCCAATCAAACTTCCGTCTATTAAAGCAGCACAAGAGGCAATTAACCTTTCACTATTCTAAACATCTATCAAGCATTAGGTCCATTTTGTAACGTAGCAAAAATGATGAGAGGAGCAGGAAGGGGTTGTTGTGTAAGGATGGGCCTTGGTGCAAGGGGCAACCGTGGTAGGGGTCATGGTGGTAGGGGCCAACGTGCAAGGGGCTAAGCTGTGCCTTCTGGAAGAAGGAGGGGAAATAGGCCCTACTTTGTTTGGCAATGCACTAATGTAGATGTAAGAAACTTGTAATCTCTCAACTTGTAATCTTTCTTAAACAAAATTTTCATTGTTAATATGTATTATTTCACATCTGTTAGGAACCACCGGTCATCCCGTTCATACCATAGTGGTTTAGAGAGGACCTTGGTGGAGAGTTGCCTCAAGGTCCAGCAGAGGAGTTACCCCCAACCAATCGGGTTCACGGGTACGTATACGGCTAACCTAGTGGACCATCATAAACAATGGACAGGTATTATACTACACCATGTGTTAATACTTACTTTTTGTTGAAAAACTTTGCAGATTTCTTAAACAACAAACCAAATTTATTTTTCATATAGAACCTACCACCTATGTTCGTGAATGGTTGCATCAACAACCAACTCAATACCATAACACTTCGGGGTGTTGATGGTAATGACAATGGGAATGGACTAGAAAGGACATGCGGTTTATATGTCAATGGTTCGAATTACAGGATCACCAACGGATGGCGTGAATTCTGCCAAGGAATGAGCATAGAACCTGGATTTGGGCTCGTCCTTGGGTGGTGGATGGGGCCCGTAATATCGTAACTGTTCAGATAGATGACCACGGGGACAACGAAAGAGGATGACGAAGACGATGACAATGACGATGAGGAGAACCATGAGGAGTAAGCTGTCATGCTACGGGGAAGATTAGTTGTACCTAAGTTAATGCTATGATGATGATCTGTTTCTTGAACCTACTACCTATGTCTCGTGAGATGTCTCGTGAGGAGATGTTCTGTTTGTTTTCTCTTGTCATGTATTATCTATGTTGACCTGCTGTTTTACTCCTTTTGTGATGCTGTTAATGAATAAAATCTTCCCCATGTTTTATGTGTTTCACAGACAAGTACTCTCTAAGATGGCTAAATAACTAACTGTCTTGGAAAACTGCTGTTAATTCTCATAACTAAGTTAGTAATTATCATAACTAACTTAAAAAAACCAATGGGATAGCATGCCGCTAATTCTAATAAAAAAAAATTAGACACCGGAGACAATTTAAACACAGGAGACAATATGGCAACTTGTATAACCAACGGGACAGACAAAAGGTGAGCAAAAGAAGAGATCAAGAAACAACTTTAAGTAAACACAAGGTAAACAAACATACTCTTTAAACCAAACTCACAACATATATCAAATTAGTCAATAAACAAACAACTTAAGTAGGAACTATTGAACTAGTTTCCCACCACAGATACACAACAGATCAACTAGTTTTCCAAAGCAGATACATACGACAAAGTGGTAAACCAAATTTATTGGAACTATTACAATAGTTTCCCAAGTCAGATAGATAATACTGAACTAACACAGATAGATACTACAACGATAATACGACCAAGCAAGCAGATTGTTTCCCAAGTCAGATAGCTTCACTCCACTGCACCTGCACACTCAACTGGACCTGAAATTAAAAATTTCAAACTTTCATTAATGGAAATCCAAACAACACTTGTTAAAAAACAACAACTTTAATTGTAAACAATACCAGTAGGGCGGAAAAACGTTTCTTCATCGGCCACCGCCCCTTCTCTTCAGTGGAGTAGGGTCCATAATCCTGCTACAATTGCCTTGCGAACTACACCCTCCACCTTCGTCACGCTTTCCCTCCAACAACATAATTTCATTGCAAACCTTCTCCCGAACAGATTTGTAGTCATCAGCATTACGTGACGCCAGATTGCACAATCGCCTACAACATGACATCAACCCACCAAGACGACTACACACCAGATTATCACCCATCCAATTCCCTTGCTCAATGGCAGCCAACTCGTGTCCTTGCTTAGCCATCTTCGTCCATCGTCCCATAATTATACATTTAGGAAGCTCACCGATATCAAGGAAAAATAGAACAGCAAAGATGTGTGCACAAGGAATACCTTGAGATTCAAATCGCTGGCAGAACCATTTTATTTGAAGCGAATCAGCATCATACGAAACACGCCAAGCCTTCCTACCATTATGATAGTACGCAATGGTGTATATCATGTAAGAGGGGGTTTCCTTACAACCAATCACTTTCATCTTACCAACCTTCTTCATGTAAATGCGGCACATGAAGAACATTTCCCTTGTGTACACTTTCGCTGCATCCTTCTCCAAGTCCTCCATTGTGGTTTGCATTACAGGATCACCATAACAAGAGTTGAAATCAGCCTCCACCTCTGAGTTGCGCAAATTGTTTAGTGCACGATGAAAATGCTGAACCAATTCAGCCAAATCATGTGAGTTCTTTACAAATCTGCCCAGTTGCGCATGTAGGGCCTCGCATCAAGATGTGATCCTAAATCCACCAAAGAACTTCTCTCGCATGTAAGCAGCAGCCCACATATCCTTTCTCATGTACAATTCATTCACCCACCTATTACCCTCAACACCACATTCGGTCATCATTAAATTCCACCTGCGTCGGAATTCGCCAACATCATAGTCACCAAGCATCACATTTCTGAACATAGAGGTAAACTTTTTGTTTGCTAAGTTGCTTGTCGCATTTCTTATCAGATGCCAAGCGCACAAACGATGATGTGCATTTGAAAAACAATCCTTATGGCATTTCTCATAGCCAAGTCACCATCGGTTATCACAGCATTTGGAACATTCCCTTTCATGGCACTCAAAAACTGCTGAAGCAACCAAACATAGGTGCCATCGGTTTCGTCACTAACAATAGCACCACCAAACACGATGGTATGGTTATGATTGTTCACCCTGGAGAATACTTCAAGGGGACAATTGTACTTGTTTCTTCCATAAGTAGCATCATACGCCAAAACATCACCAAATATCTCATAATCAAACCGGCTACATCCATCACACCAGAAAATTTTCTCCAAATGATTATCATCTCCTGTTGTGTATGACCAATACATTTCAGGGTCTGTTGTTGCTAGATCCTCCAGGTAACAAAGAGCCTTGTTCCTTTCTCCATTTGTTGTCACTCTTTCCTTGTGAATCCAGTTGTACATGTCCCTTTTTCGGAAACCAATTTTAGAGAAACCACCGGCTTGCTCCGCTAGAGAACCATAAATTTGTGGAGTGCTGATTCCTACACTTCGCAACCCACGCATCTGCGCAGCATCTTCATCTCCAATTCTTCTGTGAGAACGCAACATACCGGTGTACTTGTGACCCATTAACGGATGATTGTGTTCATCGTTAAAGTAAGACACAACCTATCGCCCATAATCTTTATTCAAACAAATCTGCATCGAAGCTTGACACCCATAACGGGTAATGGCTTTTGGCTCACGAACCCGGTTCTCTACAATGTCGAGTTGCCTATACCCCTGGCTGTTACAAACAAAGTTGTGCCTAACGACTGCTCCACTCACATTCTTTCCAATCTTGCTTTTACGGATGCTAAATCCATTAACCAACCCATAAGTGTTGTAGAAGTCATAACCGACAACATTATCAGCAAAATGATAGTTAGATAACTCTTCCGCATTTAACATGTCAAACCTCACGGACCCAATATCGTCTATACCATCAATATGATACATATCGTCACCATTAAGAGCAACATCTTCCTCCCACTCCATGTCATCCTCACACTCCATGTCATCCTCTACCTACGTTAGAGAAATACGCGACAAAAATCATTCTCCCTCGATAACAAGTTAATATTAAATGTTAATACGCACTTATTAAATAAAATAAAATTAGTTTACCAAAAAAAATAAAAAACCAAATCTTACCTCATTCACACCTTCTCCCAAATCAATTTCAATTGGGGGGTTGCCCACATTGTTGGAACTTGAATCTTCATACATTTTTCACTATAACAAACTGTAAATGCATAAACAAGACCAAAACATTGGGAAAAACGATTATTCAACAATAAAGAAAAAACAAGTGTATGTGGTGTTGCATAAAAAACAATTACTCAATAACAGTTTCCACCTCAAGGAACAACGACACTCACTAAAAGGATGATGCATACCTGCAAAATGAGCTCACTAAGGCGATAGACTTCCACAAGATGGAGACTCTACCACTGAAGAAGAAGATGGACAAAGGAAGGGGTTCCTAGATCTGAAATGTGTGGGGATAGAAAGTAACCCAAAAAAAAAACTCTATGTCACAAAAGCAACTTCAATCTATGCGGAGATGTTGACATTTCATTCAATGGGATACTTTTTTTCTTCAACGGAAAACGGGGTTACTTTTTTAACCTTCGGTAACAAACTTTCTGTTATTGTTTCCTTTGGTTTTTACTCTTATTGCACATATATCCTTTAACTTACAAAACTGGTAGCAGCAGGTCAAGAAACCAGCACCATTGGTGTCCCATTGACTTTGGGCACCATGCTAAAAGGCGCTAGCTCATAAAGATGAAAGCTTCAACACTGAAGAAAAAATTGAAAAAAAATTGAAGAAAAAATGGAAGCTCCAGCACCGAAGTAAAAGTCGAATAAAAATTGAAGGAATAAAAATGAAGAAATGGAAGCTTCAACACTGAACCCACACACAATGTTCGTTTAGTTCTTTAGAACTAAACCTAAGCACAACAAAAATCTTCCCTTTAAAAATTTGACTTATATTAAAGACAAAATATTCTTCAAATGAGACTTATATAAAGTACTAGATGAATATTACTTATAAAAAGTCACTCCCTTTGATCCTTATTATAAGACATCATTTTGGTAGATTATAATCAAAAACACTAATTTTACACTTATTAAGGAGTTTAGTTCATTTCATTTATAAAATTTACTTATAAATGAATAGATGTATTTTATGAAAGTTGCATTAAGAATGGAAAAAAGAATTAAACAAGATAACAAATTTTTAGTAATGTTTTAGTAAAGTAGCATTGCAAATGAAATAAAATTTAAGAAAATTAGTTAATTTAGCTTATATTTTAAACCAAAATAAATATATTTTTTTTCCTTATATTTCAAGTCGGACAAAGTAGTATGGAATTTTCTACGTTTAGGGTTTAGGGTTAGGGTCAAGGTTTAAAAATATGTAAAAAATACTCCATCCGGTCCTTAATATAAAGTTTTTACGTCCATTAAGAAAGTACATTATTTTAGTTAATGGCATTTTTGATGTAAATTTTGGATATATATTTCAAAAGTAATTCTATTAATATTATGAGAAATTTAAACTGTGTTAAATAAATAGAGATATTTTTGAAAGAAATAATTAACAACCATTTAAAATTAAATTGGTATATGGTCTTTTGAACAGGAACAAAACAAAAGTGTCAAAGGGTCTTAAAGAACATATTTTCAAAGTTAAAATCATATTCCCAAAAAAGCATATTTTCAAAATAAAGATTTCAAAGGGTCTTATAATTACAAAGGCTTTTATAACATCGAAATTTTAATTCCAAACGATATCACTCCCTCGGTCCTTTCTTATAGGGCGTCATTGGTGTCCCTTTATATAAGTCGTTTTAGAATATTTTGATAGTATTAAAGAGTTTATTCAAAATACACATCTCGTAATTACATAGAGGTGATAGGGTGATAATTACAATAGAGAGAAAATGAATACAGTTATAAATTTTAAATAAGAGTAACTTTGGAATGACAACATATTTTTCTATAAATTTGAGAGTAATAATTAATTACTTTTCTTAATTTGTGTGAATTAGGTAAAAGTTACTTATATTTAAGGACAAAGGGAATATAATTAAGAAGGGAGTAAATTACAATAGAGAGAGAAATGAGTAGAGTTATAAAATTTTAAATATGAGTAACTTTGAAATGACAACATATTTTTTTAATAAATTTGAGAGTGATAATTATTTTTCTTAATTGCTGTGAATTAGGTAAATGTGACTTATATTTAAGGATATATAAAGTATAATTAAGAACGAAGTGAATTGCAAAATATGAGAATTAAAAATAAAAAAAGGCCAACAGACCTCTGTCATCTGCTCCAGGCAGTAAGCAATGCTCCTCCGGCTCGAATTATGAGCAAAACCAACTAATTTTACGTTTATTAAGAAGATTTGTTGATTGTATTTAATTTCCTCAATTTTATAAAAGAATAGAGATATTTTAGGAAAGTTGCATTGGGAATGAAACAAAAATTAAATAAGATAACAATTTTCTATGGATGTTTTTGGAAAATGACATTGAGAATGAAATAAAATTTAAGAAAGTTGGTTAGTTTTGCTTATATTTTAAACCAAAAGATATATGTTTTTTTGTTGCTTATATTTCAAGTCGGAAGGATTATCCTTTTAGACCCATCAATCAACTTTAAATGGCCACGATTCCACACTCAATTCCAAACCAGGTACTCCCTCCGTTTCTATTTATCTGTCCGATTTCAAACAAAACACGCCTTTTAAGAAATCCAATCATTACTTAGATTTTCAATACATTAATTATGTTTTTTTCCACTATACCCTTCCTCTTTCTATAATCATTAATTTTTCTTCACTACTTACGTAAACCAAGACTTATTAAATAGGGGCAAACATGAAAAATAGCATTTATTAAACTCTTAAAATTCTCAATAGAACAGATAAAAAGAAACAAAAAATCTCTCCAAAAATGGTCAGATAATAAGGAAACGGAGGGAGTACCTCGAATGAGCCTGCAAATTTAATGCGCATGGTAGAACTTCCCCGTTAAAGAAATATATCTGCTATTAAATTTTCAAATCTATTTTTTTTTTAAAAAAAAAAAGGTTGCATTTAAATTTTAATTTAATAAATTTAATATTAAATAAATAAATAGAAGATGCAAGATCTATGATGCATAATTGCATACACACCAATTTTACAATCATTCCAACCAAATCCTAATCCCAATAAGACAGAAGTGTGTTTGTGGGAGAGAGAGATCATCTTCATCAATTACCTCTTGTGTGGAAATTCAAATGTTCGTTTTCTCTGTGAAACCTTTGTTCAGTTTTCTCATCGCCACTCTCTCTTTTCTCCTCCTTCTCGCATTTCTCTCTCCTCCTTCTTCCCCTTTCTCACTAAACCATATTTCTGGGGAACAATCTTCACTGTATGTTCAATTCCCTTCATTTTTATTTTTTTTTGTTAAAAAGTTTTGAACTTGGGAAATGGGTATCTTCAATTTCATTTTTCTTTTTTTGGAATTTTATTGATTTATGAATTTGTTGTGTTTTGCAGAGGGAAGGTGGATATATGGAGTGTGAGGAGACTTATGGAATGGAGACCTTGCAAATGGTGGCTTCAAGAGCATCATACAGGTGCACTTTGCTTATAATTAGATCATAATTGGTGCCACAACTTTTTTTGCTTTGGAGGTTAAAAATTTAAGTAATATGTCAGATTAGTGAATAGTCATTAACTTTGTGGGCACCGATCCCTGAGATTTAGATATAAGTTCCTGACATTAATGGTTGCCAGTAATCCTTAACATGAACTAATGAAATGGCCAAATTGACGTCATTTTGGCAAAAAAAAAAAAAAAAAAAAGACAGTTGATTATCGGTCAATTTAGTGTCTGAGGTTGGGGACACCGATCAAATTAATCCATGACTTTTTGGGCCACTAACAATAGGGATTATTGGTGACTCACATTTTGTTATCTCGGAGACTAATTTGAAATTTCGATAATGCTCACAAAGTGAGGGACTAATGTGACTATTTACTCTTAAGAATTTATTATTTTGAATTGAATGAACTGTTGTGGTTACTTGTATTCATTTAGTGTCTCATAGGGACATAGTGATAGCTATTATTGTTCACAGTAATTAAATATGGCAAATGCTAACTTGTCCCTGCTGATTAAGCTATTGAAAATGACAGATTTCAATGGAAGTGGTTTATGTTATATATTGAGGAGTGGAGTATTTATGAGGTGTTTGGAAGAGCTTGGAGAGCTTAGTTAGGATTATGAGAATAGAAGATGAAAATAGTTCATCACCTTGCCTAAAGCTTTTTGTTAGCTTTCAACAAGGTTATTAGAGAAGATTATGGAAATAAGTTCATTTTAGCTCATTTTAATAAAGATTATTGGATAAGTGCTTAATTAAGCTGTTTGATCAAACGCGCCAAGTTTCCAATGAAAACCTATTTTTTTTTATTCATTCCTCAATAGTCCCGGCACCGGTTTGTAAGACCCATTAAAATTTTTATGATTTCTTGGAAAGCTGGAATATCTACAGCATATACTTGTATTTCACAAATTAAGTAAATAATTGGAGTTTAGAGCATAGGTTTGGCTTTTTGTTGTTATTGGAACTTGGAAGTGCAAGTGTGCAACTCAGGAATTCTGAATTTTGATAATACAATTGCAATGGAGATAGGGTGGAGCTGGGTGAGGGTTGAGAGTTGCTGATTTTTTTAAATTCTGAATCAACCTTAACTGGCTTTCATTGCAGACAATTGCTTTCGTTTCTTAGCTTTCTTCTTGAAATGCTGCAGCTCTGCCTTTAGAAACCAATGGATATATCAGAGTGGATTGCTATGGAGGCCTCAATCAGATGCGAAGAGATGTGAGTGCTTGAAGAAAACTATTGAATTTCAACTCATGATCCTTTGAAAATGTTCAATACTTTTTTGGCAGTTTTCTTAAATTTGAGATAAAATCTACAATGGTTGCAGTTCTGTGATGGTGTGGGCATTGCTCGTCTGTTAAATGCAACCCTTGTGCTGCCAAAGTTTGAAGTGGCTTCATATTGGAACGAATCAAGGTAATTTACCTTTCGGTTTGTGTAACACTAATTTGAATTTTTTGTTTGGAAATGATATTTATTGGTTGTTCAGTGAATTTCGTTGTCCTATGCTGTCATCTGATCTACGTTATCTTTGTCCTGCTGAAATTACATCTGAAATATTTGATTCCATTATAGTGGTTTTGCAGATGTATATGATGTAGACTACTTCATTCAACATATGAATGGTTTTGTCAAAGTTGTGAAACAGTTACCACTGGCGATTGCCTCAAAAGAACCCGTTCCAGTGGACTGTAGCAAACGCAAAGGCCAATTTGATTATGTTGAAAGTGTTCTTCCATCGCTGTTAGAACACAAATACATTTCAATCACACCTGCAATGTCCCAAAGAAGGGACAGGTATGGTTATGTATCTCTCTTCTTTCCACTACTATGTCATAACTCGGTAACTCACTTTAATTCTAAGACAATGAAAGCTCTTAAAATAGCAACACCTTTGGGTATTTTTTATATTAAAAGGATATCATGTTGACTGTGCTTTTGTTTCTTTATATTCCTTTTTCTCCCTTTCCACTTTTTATAGGGGATTTCACTTTACTATGCCAATGCATACAGTGGGTAAATTTTGGCATTATCTTTAGTAAAAGTTAGTTTATTCCTGACAGCCTTTGTCATGATCTGTCACCCAAATTGCCAACAATGGAATGTAGTATATACATGGTTGCTATGAGCTTGTCTGAAAAGTTAGTCCACGACTCATGTATGATATTTCATGTTTAATGCTGGAAGAATAATTCAATCGAGTTGTAATCTTTCATGTCTTGTGTGATTGTTGTTTATGTGAGCAATTTCAGTTCTAATGAAGCCAAAATAGCTTAAATAGTTAAATTAGAGGGGAAAAAAATAGAAAGGAATGTTATTCAAAGTCCACAAACGAATAAACTTTTGTTTTCTTCTAATTTCGCAGATACCCTTTGTATGCAAAAGCTGCTCTCTGTCAAGCTTGTTACAAGGCATTGCGTCTAACCAGATCCTTGGAAATGAAAGCATCCAAGCTTCTAGATGCAATACCTAAACCCTTTCTGTCTCTTCATCTTCGTTTCGAACCTGACATGGTTGCTTACAGCCAGTGCGAGTATCCTGGCCTTTCTCCTGCATCTGTCAAAGCCATAAAAGCAGCGCAAGGGCAACAACTGACGGAGAGAAAACCATGGACTGGAGAGTTAGCCCGCATTTGGAGACGACGAGGGAAATGTCCCCTTACACCTAATGAGACGACTTTAATACTCCAAGCTCTTTCCATTTCACCATCCACAAACATATACCTTGCAGCAGGAGATGGTTTGATGGAAATTGAAGGGTTGACAGATACCTACACTAACATATTCACTAAGTCTAGCCTTCTCAGCGGTGAAGACTTCACAAGCATGCATGGCAATACAAAAGCTGCTTTGGATTATTATGTATCTATTAATAGTGATTCATATATAGCTACATATTTTGGTAACATGGATAAGATGGTTTCAGCAATGAGAGCTTTCAAAGGGTTGCACAAAACTCTCTTTTTGAGCAGGAGGGGTTTTGCAGAATTAACCTCACAGGGTCTAAAGGGAAAGGAATTGATGCAAGCCCTATGGAAGCTTCATAGAGATGATTTTGTCATGGGCAGAGGCTCTGCACTGTCTGAGTGTTTTTGTGAATTCAAGTTGTGATTTTGGATTTCGGATTCTCCACTTTTTCAATTTTTGGCTTATTGATTTAATTTTATTTAATTTTTTTTTTTTTTTTTGTGCAATGCCTAGTGTTTCATTCTCGGGTTGGCAATCCTTACTTAGCTTCTGTCCCCTTGGCTATTCTTTTGTATTGATGTTATGTAATTTTTCCACTGATGAATGTTGTTGAACATTTAGTAAACTGAGATGAGTGTTATACAATAGGACTTACCAATCTTGATATTGATCCAAGTTTTGGTTAAACACTAGATTTTATTAAGTGCCTGTCCTTTTTGTGTCACGAGCATCTCCTGATGTACAACTAAATAGTCATGAGAAACTGAGAGTTGCGTACTCTTATTTGTTTTGTGCCCTACTATGTCATACTCCCTCTGCCCCGTAAATTAAGTTCTTTTAGACTTTTGCACATCGACTAAGAAATGAGTAAATGATGTAAGAATTTGATATATTTTGACTAAATTATCCACAATTAATAATAAGAGAAAGTAATAATAAATGTATGATGATTGTATTGAAGAAAGATAGAGAAATAGGTGGTGAAAAAGAGAATGCAATAAATAAGGGTATACTTGAAAAAAGAAGTATAAATGAGTATTGAGTTTCTAAAAGAACATAACTTATGAGACAAAATAACAAAATCTAAACGAACGTAACTAACAGGATGGAAGGAGTAGCATTTTCCACTTCCATGGCCAACTTTATTAAATAGGAGTTTTAAGTTTCATTCCTCACTTTTTGTTTTGAACCCCATTTTATTGTGGAAAAATAAAAAATTCCCTTCATTCTTATTTTCCTTCCTTTCCTCTATTCACTCCCTTATAAGTTATAAACTACAAACCTCAGACACCTTCACCTCCATCACCTTCATTCAACACATTCATTTCATTGCTCCCTTTCAACACTCAATCCCACTTAATTATTTCAATTGGTCAAATAATTCAGATGCAAGAATTAATTTTTTTTTTTGTTGTTTACGTACTTTTCGACAGGTCAGTGTTGGAATGTATTTTTGCATTTTGTTTAAACAAAAACAAGTTTTGATGTCAGAATGTCAAAAGGTTAAAAAACATTTCGATCGCGTACAGTCATAATGCAATTATTTACATTCCAACACTGGATTGCCAGAATGAGGTTTTTATACTTAACCCATTCCGACACTAGCTCATTAGAAACACAATTCGTGCCAAATAAAGAATCAGCCTCATCAAAAACAATATCATCGTGACCAATCCTAATATCCATATTCTTTAAAAATGTACTCCATCCGTCCCATTATCTTGCTAAAAAAATGCAAAAAATTGTCTCGTATTAAAGTAAAAAAATAAATGAAAAATCTTAAAGATTATATATTGTATCAATGATTGATAAGTAAGAAAGGAAAACATATTTAAAGATTTTTTTTAAAGCAATATTGCAATGTGTATTAATTGTAATGATATGAAAATTTGTGAAATATCAATTTGTAATTAATGAATAAATCATGCATTATATTAAATAAATAATCTCTTACTTTCAATGACTTGTTTGACTTTTACCAAGATAATGAGACGGAGGGAGTATTATTTTTTCTTACAAATAGATATGAATGTTAAATCTTAACTTATATCATAGCCTTTAGAAATTCGAACTAACAAGACCGAGTTCAATTGGTTAGATGACCAGGTTCCCTAACAATAATTTTAAGGATTCAATACCTACCATGTAGAGAAAAAAGCTTTGTAAGTAAAAACAAAACTTATTTCAATAGTATCTACATTTAGAAAAGAAAATCTTACGATATCGGCTATGGGACACCCTTAATGTACACACAAATAAATAAATCATAATAGTTCTACTTTTTTACTTCTATGATTTAATTGTGCAAAATATTGAGATTTATACATAATAACTTTGGGTTAACCTGATTTAATTCATTATTTTATCATATAGATAAATTATTGAAGGGCTGAGACGTTCTTACCTAATGGAGATGGATATGTACTTGTTATGAAAAGGTGTTTGCATGATCACATCAAGTGCAGTTTCAAACAAGATATGACATAGCCAACTTATCAAGGCCTAGATAGAGGTAAGAAAATAAAGAAATTCAACTACGCTTAATTAATTTGGCCACCATCGTCAATATGGCAACTTCTGCAAAAAGGTGTGGCATCTCCTCATATTCCTGGAGGTTATACCAGAGCTTGATATAGATTAATCATTCAATCTTTTGAAGTTATCACGAGCAACCCCAAAACACCAATGAGAATGTACTGCAATAAAAAAACAGCTTTAGCATACTACATAGACATGCTTTCTAAGAATCAAAACTTACACCATGCAATTTATATTGACATCTTAGACATAGTAAAACACCTTGTGATAAATATAGAATGGCACAGAAAACAAACCTTGAAGATAGGTTTTTCAGTCATGATAATTGTCACCCAGCCAGCATATGGTAAGAACCTGCCATTAACAAAATATAAGCAACAATGACATCAAATAGAATCACAACAATATGTTAAACAAGCTACATATTTTCAGAAAACCTTAACACCTGGTATATCAGCTTATCACAGACTAAACTAGGATTAACCCTTGGCAATTGTTATAGTACCCCGTACCGTCATGCTCAAAGGCTTGACAGGTGTTCAAATATTAATAAATGGGAAACCAAAAAAGCACATAGACCAAGGACCTATTAGACAAGGCTTTTAACTTAAAGAAGTGTTTTCTTATTAAAGATTCACTTCTGACATTAATATCAAATTGGGCTTCTAAACATTTAAAAGGGCAGCCCGATACAAGACTCCCCTTTTGGTGCGGTCAGGGGAGGGTATAGATGTATACAGCTTTAATCATGCAAGCGGAGAGTCTATTTCTTGGATTTGAACAATGACCTCCCGATTACAAGAAAGCAACCTTACACCGTTGCGCCAAGGTTCACCCTCCTTTACTAAAAAGGTTTGTCATAAAGGGAAAAAAAAAACTTGAAAATTCAGCTTTCAGGCATAAAAATGTTTCTACCAAAAATGTTTTTTGAGAATCACTTTTCCCAGAATCCTAAACATACAGGCCTAAATGTAACACAGTCACTACAAGTTGCAAACGATGGTCTATTCAAGACAGATTAACACATCAAAGTGGAACAAGTGTAACTAATAGAAATGCTATACCCGACAGCTCTACCCATAATGTGGTGCCTTTGCAGCCAAAGCTGACCATGAGCATACAGCAGCCTATCATCCCCAAAATTATTATCACCTGTGAGAGACAGAAAAATACATGAAAGGAACACATTAATACAAACTGAATGGGGCACTAAAATACAACAAAAATTATGAAAAAAGAAAATATTGAAGGAAATTATGAATTGAAAGATGCAACTAAAGTTAGGTTTTGTATAATGGAGGACCTGTAACTAGCATTAATATAATCTACTCATGGTTAAGTAACTACCTTTGGTGAGAAGTTCAACCTCCCCGGTATCTTGCCTTTCATGTACCTACAAAATAATAAGCTAGTAAGACTATTAAATAGGGTAATCTTAGTCATCACAAGCTGTAGGAAAATAGGTGCAGGTTTCAGTAAGCACAAAAAATGTTCAACGGTTCAACCTGTGAAAAAAATATTGGTTGAAGGGAACTAGGCACTTTTTCATTAAAATTAAGTATTATTTCAGGTACTGATAATATCATAGTCACTCAGAGACACATTCAGTCAAAATGCAACAAGTAATTGTCGTTGTTACCTTAATTACACGATGAACAATAGGAATCTCACGACCCTAATAAAAACAAGGTAAGCAGTACATCAGTAGTAAACAAAATATGAAAAGGCAGAAAATAAATATATAATGAACAAGAACAATAAATCTCAAGAGAGACTAGTAAGGAATTTACTATTTACAATACAATCACATATCACATTAAAACGAGCATGAATTAGGCCTAAACCAACCACTTTTATAGGGACATATAGAAAAGATAAAAGGGAATTAAGCTTACATTATACTTAAAGATGGACAAAGGTTACATACAGTACTCATTTCTCTGCATTGACTAGATGATTATCTTGATTTCTGTTATTTTATACTTCTCCCTGAAAATCAAATTCACAGAGCTCTCCAATAACATATATTCCATTTGAAACGAGAAAGCTACCTACAATTGGCATTTATATTTTCAGAAATTGTAGCTAAGAGTGGGTTCTAAGAAAACTAGGGCAACAATGAATATGAGAAAATAAAACTATGAATAAAGAAGCTCGGCAATGAACAAACATATTTTATCAAGCACGAAGTCACGCATAACTATGTTGACATATACATTTTAATGATAGAATATGCTGATATAATCAGGATAATCAAATTGTGAAGGCTATAACTGTGAGAGAGCTTACATCCACATTGAAAACAACAATCTCCCCTGCACGAATTGGATCTTTACTCATGTGCAAGAACAAGATGTCCCCCTGAAAATGACATGAAAGACAATATTTGTCAACTGAAGAAAGAGATAGTAAAATGGTATGGACAATTTCTTAGTATAAATCGAAAACGAGACTAAGAAACACAGGGAATATAGACCAGTGAAAAAAAAAAAATATTGGTTACAAAATTACTGAAGCATGCGTGCACCATATTGACTTACCCTCTTGAATCCTGGTTCCATACTTCCGGAAAGAACAACTACAACAGGAGATTCACTTCCAGTGATGCACATTAATGCCTTCCATATTATCAGTGCAGATGTCACAATCATGCCTGGGGCAGAACACAGTACTTAAGTAAACAGAAAAATAAAGAGAACAACACACATGCATTTAAGTTTAAAAGTAACATCTTTAAGAACATGCATGAAGGAAAACTGTACGCAAGGATCACTGTCTCATCTGCCTCATCAAAGTTTCATGACAGACACCAAAAAGTCTATACAGCCAACCGATTTGTTGAAAATCTCTTCAATATTAAGTCTATAATTCTCTAAGCAAAGTCACCAGTCAGATAAACATAAATAGGATCCCTTGGGAGTTAGAATCCAGCACAATTTGAAATGATCAACCAAATGGTTGTTGTACTGATATAAGATATGTATTGCTATCAGATACTTCAGAATGATTATTGTATCGAATACTTCGATACTTTAGATATTTTCATCAATGTATCTTCTAATTATTTTATAAATTTTTCCCTAGCAACATATCTATATCAAGCAGAGGAGTATTTAATAACACAAGTACATTAAATTGAGTCTAAGCCTCATTCCACAAGTACATTAAAAAGAGCAGTGAACAAACCGAATCGAACTGAAGAAACCCATTGGTAAAGAAGCCAATTCAAATAACACATTAAAATAAAAACAAAAAAAAAATTGATTTTTATTCCAAAGCCACAATTTTACAAAACATTAGGGGTGACCCACATCATAATATCTCCCAAATAGAGCTTAAACAAATTAAAGTTCCCAATTTAATTGAATTTTTTATTTTGAAAAGGAAAGGGAAAAGAGGAAAAGAGGAACTGACCAAGACTAAGACCCTGAGTGAGGACTTGTCGGATCTGAAGGGATTTGATGGATCCCACACTCTCTCCGATCAAACCCATTTTCCCACTGCCTCTGCTGCTAATGCTGTAGGTTTCTTCTCTAAACTAAATTTCACGCCTTCCTAACACAGCTGCTTCCGATCTTCTCTCTCTCTATTGTTTTTTTTTTTTTTTAAATTGACCATAACTTAATTTTCTCACAACACCCTGTGAAGAAAGGGATGTAAGGGTCTGATGTTTGACCGATATTAGAAACTGTGTACCGATAAAATTAGCATGATTTGATCTAGTTTGATGTTGATATATTTTATGTACGAAAATCGGACTAAACCGGATTGTTGATAAATGGTTCAATCCAGTCCGATCCAATCTATTTAACACATTTAATTAAAATTTAAAATATTAAAAATAACATAAATACAAATAATAACATCAAATATTCATATTAACATCAATAATTCAATATTGAATTTGATTGTTTAAAATATTAAAAATAACAAATACAAATAATAAAATTTCAGCCGCATCTATACTGATGTTAGAGAAGTAGAGCTAGATAAATTTTTTAAAATTTATATTTAAAAAATGGTCTCGTTAACGAGCGTCCTAACGGTACTGGTTAAGGTTACTACATATGTAAAAAAAAATCCTAAGTCCACATTTACCATTTTCTAGAAAACATAAAAAAAACACACTTTCCAATAACTTTTATCTATAATTGTTTTTTCAACAAGTGCCCATTTTCCTTAAAAAATTATCAAAACTCGATGAAAATGTATATAAAACACTCAATTATTGATGAGCAAGTGTTAGTGGCTTAGTGTAGTAGTCACTGTATTAGTATCAATGTTTTGAAAACCCCGGACCGATTATTGAATCGGTCAAGGTACTGATTTAAGGTTCAGTGGTTGGATCACCGTGGTTTAAACGGTCTTAACGTACGCGTGTATGTATATTATATCTATAACAATATAATAACATAATAAGAAAATATTATTAATTATTAATTAACAAGTACTATACAGTATACAATGTTCATTCAGGAAGAAAATAAATCAAATATACAATGCTAGTAAATTAAAGAAAGAAAATATTAATAAGTAATACTAGTAAGTAATAAGAAAATATTAATAGGTGATATATGTAACATCCCGAATCTTAATTCCAAGAACAATCAGAATAATAATAAAATCGGAAAGTGATAATTTGTTCTCAAGAGGAACTAAGGTGATTGATTAGGATCCATTTGAGTGCCATGAAGAAGTTAGTAAGCATTGGCATCGAGAAGGAGGTTGAAAGGTGAACAAAAGAGCGTTAAAAGCGGTGCTTTCGGTGTTATAAACAGCATATATTAGGAAATTCAAAGTAAAAGATTTATAACTCAACACGTAAATTTCACCGTTGGATATTAAGATAAGGATTTTAGGAAGTTTGCTTTAAAATTTGAGCAAGATCCGATGGTTAACGAAGAAGATATGACGATTTGAAAGCAAGAAGAAAATAGAAGGAAAATAAAAAACCAATTAGCAGTGGCAAATCGATTAGTTGACAGACTAATCGATTAGTCTGGCCAAAATGTTAAAAATAACAAGTTCAGAATTGTAAAATTTCATACACTAATCGATTAGTGAGTCCATTAATAGATTAGTTCGTCCCAAATAAGAAAAAATAAAAGCGAATCAAGCCCTCATTTCAATCAAAAACTCATCTCCATTCTTCTTCTTCTTCTTCTCTTGCTTAGGGTTCAAGGGCATTCTCTTCCCTTCTTAATCTTCATCATCATCAACACCGAGTCAGGCTCCATCACAAATCAAGCTTCATCTTTTCCCCTTTCCCTCTCTCCCTCACGTCTCTCTCTCCCTCTCCTCCCTTGGAAGTTCGAGTACCACACCATGGGAGATCATGAGCTCTAGGTAACTTAATGAAGTTTCTTTCCTCTCTTCCTTCAATTTGTACAAATCATCATCCTCATCTCTAACTATCATCATCTCTTTTGTTTCATGATGGGTAATGGTTCTCTCTCTCCTCCATAGCTCTTGAAGCTTTCTCTCTCTACACCAAGGCTTGGAGAATCAAGCTCTCCTCCTCCCTCTCATTACACATTGGTAACAAGTTGGTTGAAGTTCAAAAAGGGGGACTCAAAATGGTTAGGGTTTGGTTCCCTCTTTTCTCTCTCTACAAGGTTAAGGTAAGAAGGTAGCCTTACCTTGATTTAGGGCATGATTTCTAGGTTGTTTATAGGGGTGGCAAAGAATAGAAAAGATTATATGTAAAAATAAACAATAGGGTAGTTGATATTGACATTAAGTTAAAGAATGAAATAGGGAAAATGAAGAACTATAGGAAAACAAGGAGAAAATAAATAGAGTAGAAAAAAATAAAAGAAATGAATTCACTAAATTTTTTGTAAATTTATGTGTATATGTTTTGTGTTATTTGCTGAACAATAATGTGTGTGTTTGATTATATGAAGGGTAGGGGTTTTGAAATGAACCTAAAAGATAACGAGTTAACGGGCTTCATAATTAAGGGATGGATTAAAATGCTTGTGTAGTTGATGAATATAAAAGGAAGTGATGATAACAATAATGCATGAAAAATTGGAATATAAAATTATATAAATAGGCCGAATTTAGTTGCATGTGGGTTATGTATGAATTGTATGTTTAATATGAATATATGATTTGTGTGTTAATCCCTAAATGATAATAATAGAAAATGATACTAAATTATGAACGAAAAGAAAGAGAGAGAAGAGTACAATTATGAGAAATTAAGTAAGAGTAAAAATAAGAAATAATTAAAGAAAAGAAGAGAACTAAAAGTAAAAAGAAGAAAAGAACGAGTGAATAAAGAATAAGGAAAAGACATTAAAGTATTAAACGAAAAGAAGAAATATAATTGAATAAATTGAAAAGAAAGAAAATGTAATTAAAAGACTATGATATTTGGTATTCGGATTCCAGGCCTACGTAGTACGCCCTGGTAGGGTGCATTGGTTGCGTAAGCCGCAGGATTTAATGGCGTGTGCAGCGGTAAGACGCCCCGGTGTGGGAGCGTAGTGGTGGATTCGCAGTACCCGACTTGTTTTGTGTATGTCAGTCCATGTAAGTACGCCCTGGTGGGGTGCATTGGTTGCGTAAGCCACACGATTTAATGGCGTCTGCAGCGGTAAGACGCCCTGGTGTGGGAGCGCAGTGGTGGATTTGCAGTACCTTTACAGATGATTAGTACTCGGATGTCAGACCATGTAAGTACGCCCTGGTGTGGTGCATTGGTTGCGTAAGCCGCACGATTTAATGACGTGTGTAAGACGCCCCGATGTGGGAGCGCAGCGGTGGGTTCGCAGTACTCTATACGCTTCGCGGATGCCAGGCCATGTAAGTATGCTCTGGTGTGGTGCATTGGTTGCGTAAGCCGCACGATTTAATGTCGTGTGCAGCGGTAAGACGCCCCAGTGTGGGAGCGCAGTGATGGGTTCGCAAAGTCGTTAAAAAGAAAAGAAAAGAAAAGAAAGAAAAGAAATGAAAAAGTAAAAGAAAGAGGAAAGAAAAAGAGAAGAATAAGTAAGTGAAAAGGGAAAGATGTAATAAGAAAAAGGAAAGAGGGAAAAGCAATGAAAAATTGAAAGAAAGGGGAAAGAAAGGAAACAAGTATAAGAATAAGGCATAACGAAAAAAAAATTAAGAATGAAAAGGAAAGTAAGAATAAGAGAAAATGTAAAGAGAATTAAATACTGGAACCTAAATGAAATAAACTAAGTATATGAAAAGAATGGTAATCAAATTAAAAGTGTATAGTAAATAAGTTTGAATGTCTGAAATTGATTGTGAATGTGGTGTGCTAATAATAATGATTAGGCTTAGTTTTCTACTATGACTTCTTAGAAGTCATTTCCTAAGTTATGTGTAATGCTATCCTTCTTGCTATTTTTATTACAGGTACAAAAGGAGCATGCACAAGTCTTGGCCGAGCAGGAGCACACTGCACTTCGTGGGGTGTGATTAGTTAGCTGGGTGACCGTGTTTGGTCTTGGGTTTTGGTTTTGGGATATCATGTATATTCAACTTGTATTTATTTTGGAAAAAAATGATGTAACTAATATTTTTCTGTTATATTTGGCCCTGCTGGCCCATGGTTGATTTTTATAAAATTGAATATACAGGTTTACAGGGAAAATCATTATTTTGGGATCCATAAAACAGAGGAAACTCCGTCCATTTTCACAGAGATTTTTATAATTAAATAAGTTTTAAAAGAAATTTTTCAAGTAGCTATTTCCAAATTGGGGTAATTAATGTGTTAATTTAGGTTGGTTGTTACATTTTGGTATCAGAGCAGTTTCCCTTGGCCTTGGAGTGTGGACTCACAACTCCAGTAGTTTACTCACCAAGCGAGTAACTAATAGTTAGTGTCAAGTGTAAAGTAGAAAATATGAGTTCATGTAGATGTATTTGTGTTTTGCTTAATGGCTATTTCATTATATGTGGAATAACTTGTTCGTTCTTCAGGACTTAGTCATTATGGCATGGAGGCGTGCGGATGCGGATCGTATGGCTGTCATCTTGGAGAATCTGGTTCAGATGAACCTGAACCAGGCGGAGAGTCTAGCCCAGATGCAACAAAACCAGACGCAGAATATAGTAGCAGCAACACTAAATCCTCAACCACCAGCCCCAGTTGGGGTTAATTGGTTGGTTGAGTTCAGAATGAGTGAATCGCCGAAGTTCAAGGGTGGCTACAACCCGGACGGAGCACAGAAGTGGCTCTAGGAGATAGAGGAGATATTATGTGCGATGCGTCCTCCGGACAACCAGAGGAACTTGTTGGTAACATGTGCACTAACAGGAGAGGCGGAACAATGGTGAGGGCACATGCAGCAGACCTTGGAAGGGAAAGATCAGAGTGTAGCCTGGGATGTGTTTAAAAGGAGGTTCCGTGCGAAATACTTTTCAGTGGACACCCACCGAGAGAAGGAGTTGGAATTTTTGAGGTTGACTCAAGGAACCATGAGCATAACTGAATACGCCGCGAAGTTTGAAGATCTTATTCGTCATGCACCATGTTACAGAGATGCTGATGATAGGACTAGGTGTTTCATGGTCGGATCGGGACTTTGTACGAAAATCTGGACCGCTTTCGAGCGTCACAACAATGATAACCTTCCATAGTTGATCCACATGTGCAACATCTATGAGGAGGGTTTGAAGCAAGAGGCATATGAAGATTTGGGCAGGAATATGCAGAATTCAGGAAGCCCTGTAGGCAAGGGTAGAGCAGAGGATGTCAGGGCTACTCCAAGTGCTAGACCACTTTGCCCACACTGTGGGAAGCCTCACTGCGGTGTCTGTCGGATATTGAGCAAATAATGGAACTAGAGGCTTTGCTTTCGGTGCAGCCAGCCCGAACACTTCGCTCACAACTGCCCCAACAAGATTCGAGCACACGAAGCGAGTGGAAGCGAGTCCGTTCAGAAAAAGAAGGCTGATGCCAAGAGCGGACGGGTTGATAAGTAGTCAAGCAAGCACGTGGGAGGTATGTGTTATATGAAGTATCGATTTGCTGCAACTGGATGTATAAGATGACTACAACATTCTAAAAATAGACGTACCTTAAGAGCTTTAAGTCCTTATCTTTACTAATCCTTTAGTAGAGGCTTTACAAGGCATGAGCTGCGTAAGGGAAGCATAGATTTAATCTAATCTCTTAGAAAATTATGAAGCACCTTAGGAAGAATCAGTAAGTGTAGAACTTTAATTGAAATACAACCAAAACCCGCGATGATGTTGTCGTTTGATGGAATGCAAGATTAGAACTGATCACTCTGATTCTTGCATCTGTTAAATGATGATATTATTAGCAAAAGCCAGACAATGGTGCACAGTTGATAGACGTGAGGTTGGGATTGATCACCTCAATCTTTACATCTATTAATAGATGATATCATTGCAACCTTTTAAGTGAAATCAAGATAACCGAACTAGTAGCTCACCGAGGAATAGATCCTTTAGACGTAAATAAGCTAGCCCGAAAAGTATTCTTTTCGAACCTTCACATAGAATCGAGAAGTAGACCTAGAACAAAATTATAGGATAAGAACCTCAAGATGTCTCATATATTTAAGAGTAGTGTAACCGAGTATTGAATCCTCAAAAGAATTGAGCAAATTCTATAGGAACCACCTCTAACCATCATGATGGCCAAGTCAGACTTAGGTAACCTAAAACTCACAGGGAATTTTACCAAAGTTCCTGGACGATCGTCCAATAGAAAAGTCAATCTTGACAACTTCCTGAAGTCTCCGCACCGAGACCAATCAAGTTGAACAATTGACCTGTACTCTTCGTGGAGTACAAGGATCTAGATGTGTGCGGATGTGAGATTTCTCAAACCTTAGGACTTTAGTCAACCCAACACGGATCTTGACTTTGAGAGTAATGTAAGCCTCAAAAGTGATGTAAGAACTACAATCGGTGGGTGAAATAACTAGGAGACACTAGGAGAACACCTAGAAGGGGGGTTGAATAGGTGTTAAAGAAACCTTGAAAGAGTTTTGAAAGAAACGAATCGAAACGATTAAAACAAATGATTTTTACAAAAACCTCAGCACTTAATCGATTAACCCTTTAGAAAACACTTAGTTAATCGATTAATCAAACAGGTTAATCGAGTATTTATGAAAGCTTGATTTTGGTTAATCGATTAACACTTTTATTTAATCGATTAATCACTGCTAAAACTGAAAAATCACTTTTCAATTGAATACGAAAATCAATCAATTAACACATAAGATTAGAGATTAAGCGGAATTGATTAACACCAATATTCTTATTGATTACCTAGGTTATGAAAATGATTTTCCCCAAATCAATTTGCACAATTAAGATTCAATTCAATCAATTATGAAAATCAATCTTTTCTAGGTTTTCAACCAAGAACAAATGAAATGACTTGAATGTAAAGAGTTAAGAGTTTAGAGATACGACACAGAGATTTATCCTGGTTCACTTTCATCCACTTGAAAGCTACATCCAGTCCCCTCTTCAACTAAGAGAGATTCTTCACTATGAGGAATTAGAGTTCTCAAATTACAAGCAAATGCCTCTCAAAACTCCCTTCTTGATAGCCTCCAAGAGATACCACACTCTTGTCTTGCAACCCTATTGAATCTAATCTAACCTCTTCCCTTGCTTGCCGATATCCCACAACAAGTCTTCCAATATCTTTGAGATGCTTCAAAGACTTCCACTTGCTTGATGATGCCTCACACCAAGACTTCCAATTGCTTGTTAACACAACAAGACTTCCAAGATAACTTTTCTTGATGAACAACCACCAAGGCTTCCTTGTGTTGTAGATTGTTTGCCTCCTTTGTAATGATTACAACCAAAATGAAAACAATAACAATCCTGTGAATCTCTTTAAAGAACTATGAAAATATCAACATAAGAGATTCAAAGATTCTTGATCAAAGAATGTAAAAGTGAAAGCTTTGATCTATGAAAGTGAGAGAGAATAGTGTGGCTTTGATCTTTGTAAAATTGATATGAAAATTGTTCTAATGATTCACAAAGGTTAGGAAAAGATTTATATAGAATACCCAAAAGTTAGTAACATTAAAAACTGATTTTGAGAAGTGAAAAACATATTTTAAAAAACCAGTACTGCAGGTGTTAATCGATTAACTCATCATGTTAATCGATTAAACACTGTTAAAAACATGTTAATCGATTAACCACTCCTCTTAATCGATTAACCACTGCTAAAGTCAATTAAAAACTTGTTTTCTCAAAACTAAACCTTTTCTTTCAAACCTTTAAGCCACCTATTGATTTTAGGTTAAGTGAAAACTCAAATTATGATATAATCATGACCTTGATAGAGATTCACTACCCTCTAAAGACTCTACCCAAACTCACAAACTAAAAGACTCAAACTAAAGATATTACAATTAAACACAAATTGAATCTTCATGAGCTTGCTCTCTCTTCATCATTTGTTGTTTGTTGTTGATTGATGAACTTCTTCATACTTGAGCTTGATCACAAACACTTGTAGCTTGTTCAAAACCTTTGTCATTATCAAAACATTCTCACTGGATCTAACAATCTCCCCCTTTTTGAAAATGACAAACACGTTTTGAATTTGTTTGAAGTTGTTGATGCTTGAACCATTTGATACTTGGTGAGACTCTTTTTCCCCCTCAATAAATGCTTTTGATATTTGAAATCCAATTGAGATAAGCTTGATTCTCCCCCTATCTTCAACAACTTTGCTCAACCTATATAAAAACAACAAAACAACCTCTTCTCCCCCTTTTGGCATTATCAAAAAGTAATATATACCAATTGAAATATAAAATTCTAAGCCAAAATAAGAGATATTATCAATCATTTCTTCACAACATTGATACCAATGTAAAACTAATGAACTATACTTTGAAATGTGATACCAATTGGAAAGAAATATAACAATGAAATATAATACCAATTGTAAATAAAGAGTCATCATATCACTTAACAAAGTAAGATATCAATTGTAAAGAAATATCACAATAATCACAATAGCATGATAAACATCTAATGATCACACAATGATACTAATTATGAATTTTGTAGAAGTAATATCAATTGTCAATGACTAATAGCAAGATTAGAATATACCAAATGTAAGTCCAATTGTGAATACTTGCTATGTCTTGTAAGAAATTCAATTGATACCAATTGTGAATATCCAACAATATCAATTGTACTAAAATGTAGGAGTTTCACTTGAGATTTGAAGAAGCAAATAATGAATAACACTTGTAAGCCTTTTGCTCTTCAATCATACCTACAAAACAATCATGCTTTGCCTTTTGGTATCCAAATGGTTTTGGATCCATTTTTGTTAGTTAAGGGACTCTCACCCTTCTTAACCCAAACAAAATTTCCTTTAGGTATACCATGCACTTTAATATAACACACATTTGAAGTATGTCCATGAGTGCCACAATAGAAACATGTTGGTGCATTTGAAAAATCAACTTTAGAAAAATCAACAACATTTCTATGAGACTTACTCTTAGCAATAGTATAACCCAAACCAAACTTGTTTGAATTTTCTCTTTGAAAATTTAACAATGTGCGCAATTTAATATCACCACTTGTGAAACTTGCAAGCTTATTTTTCAAAACAGAATTTTCATCTTTAAGCAACTTGCAATTTTCACAATCAACCACAATATTCAATCTACTAGCACAATCACAAGAAGAACTAGCATAAATGAGATCAAGAGTTTCATTTTTAAGATTAAGCTCATCAACTTGTTTTTGAAGTTCTAAAATCTCTTGTTGATGTTTCAAAATGAGCTTCTTCCTTTCAATGTTTTTCAAAGCTAGTTTCTTAAGATGTTCATGCATTTCTTCATAAGCATTATATAAAATTTCATATTTGGAAGAAATTTCGGATTTAGTTTCACTTACATCGCTTTCGTCGCTTTGTTCACTTGATTCATCATTTGAACTTTCCTCTTCATCTACTAGAGCTATCAAGTTGAGACAAACGGCTTCTTCATCATCCGAAGAACTATTTGATGTGCTTTTCTTGTCTTCTTCATCATCACTATTCCAAACTATGTATGCTCTTTTGTGTTTTGCATTTTTCTTCTCTTTCTCCTTCTTCTTGAGATACTTAGAGCACAAATACTTGAGATGACCAGGATTTCCACATTCATGGCAAACCACTCCTTCTTTTGTTGTATTGGTCTTGTAGTGTGGGGGATTCTTCTCTTTACTTTTGTCTTTGTTCACCTTACTTTTCTCCTTAGAAGCTTGCTAAAATTTCTTAGTAGAAGTTTCATCTCTTCTTCATCAATGTCCGAATCAGAATCTTCATTATCATCATTATCGGAACTCTCTTCCTTTTTATATGACCTTTTGGCTTTAAGAGCAATTCCTTTTCTTTCCTTGTACTCATCCGACTCTTCATGCATATGCAAATGTCCAAGCTCCATTTCATGTTCTTGAAGCTTTCCGAAAAGTGTAGCTAAGTCCATGGTG
The DNA here is from genome assembly GCA_037953625.1 of Crotalaria pallida. Lineage (NCBI taxonomy): Eukaryota > Viridiplantae > Streptophyta > Magnoliopsida > Fabales > Fabaceae > Crotalaria > Crotalaria pallida. Next base: position 9,974,735 of record CM075654.1, on the reverse strand, counting down.
TCCAAGTCCTTTGATTCAACAATTGCGGTAACCTTAGGTTGCCATTCCCTACTTAGACATCTTAAAACTTTGTTAACAAGTTCACAATTCAAGAAAGTCTTTCCAAGAGCAATGAGATGATTAATAATATGAGTAAAACGTTTTTGCATAAAACATATAGATTCATTAGGCAACATACGAAACAATTCATATTCATGCATCAAAGAATTTAATCTAGCACGCCTAACTTCACTAGTGCCTTCATGTGTACCTTGCAAGATGTCCCACATTTGTTTGGCATTATGACATTGGGAGACTCTAAAGAACTCATCATAAGATAGAGCGGAGGTGATGATATTCTTTTCTTTTAAATCATATTGAATTTTCCTTTTATCATCATCGGTCCACTTATCTTTGGGGGCTAATTGAGATACACCTTCTACTTGTTTTGAGGGAATATGAGGACCATTCTCAATGGCTTCCCAAATGTTCATGTCTATGGCTTCTTTAAAAATTCTCATTCTAACTTTCCAATAAGCATAACCCTCTCCACCAAACATAAGAGGGCGGCTAATTGAAGCACCTTCACCACCAAAGGAATTCCTAGAACCCATTGTAGTTTCCTCAAGGATCTTTACGAAAAAGCTCTATGCTCGTGTCTTTCGACCGAGCTCTGATACCAATTGTAAGAACTACAATCGGTGGGTGAAATAACTATGAGACACTAGGAGAACACCTAGAAGGGGGGTTGAATAGGCGTTAAAGAAACCTTGAAAGATTTTTGAAAGAAACGAATCGAAACGATTAAAACAAATGATTTTTACAAAAACCTCAGCACTTAATCGATTAACAAAGCTTATTAATCGATTAACCCTTTAGAAAACACTTAGTTAATCGATTAATCAAACAGGTTAATCGAGTATTTATGAAAGCTTGATTTTGGTTAATCGATTAACACTTTTATTTAATCGATTAATCACTGCTAAAACTGAAAAATCACTTTTCAATTGAATACGAAAATCAATCAATTAACACATAAGATTAGAGATTAAGCGGAATTGATTAACACCAATATTCTTATTGATTACCTAGGTTATGAAAATGATTTTCCCCAAATCAATTTTCACAATTAAGATTCAATTCAATCAATTATGAAAATCAATCTTTTCTAGGTTTTCAACCAAGAACAAATGAAATGACTTGAATGTAAAGAGTTAAGAGTTTAGAGATACGACACAGAGATTTATCCTGGTTCACTTTCATCCACTTGAAAGCTACATCCAGTCCCCTCTTCAACTAAGAGAGATTCTTCACTATGAGGAATTAGAGTTCTCAAATTACAAGCAAATGCCTCTCAAAACTCCCTTCTTGATAGCCTCCAAGAGATACCACACTCTTGTCTTGCAACCCTATTGAATCTAATCTAACCTCTTCCCTTGCTTGCCGATATCCCACAACAAGTCTTCCAATTGCTTTGAGATGCTTCAAAGACTTCCACTTGCTTGATGATGCCTCACACCAAGACTTCCAATTGCTTGTTAACACAACAAGACTTCCAAGATAACTTTGCTTGATGAACAACCACCAAGGCTTCCTTGTGTTGTAGATTGTTTGTCTCCTTTGCAATGATTACAAACAAAATGAAAACAATAACAATCCTGTGAATCTCTTTCAAGAACTATGAAAATATCAACATAAGATATTCAAAGATTCTTGATCAAAGAATGTAAAAGTGAAAGCTTTGATTTATGAAAGTGAGAGAGAATAGTGTGGCTTTGATCTTTGTAAAATTGATATGAAAATTGTTCTAATGATTCACAAAGGTTAGGAAAAGATTTATATAGAATACCCAAAAGTTAGTAACATTAAAAACTGATTTTGAGAAGTGAAAAACATATTTTAAAAAAACCAGTACTGCAGGTGTTAATCGATTAACTCATCATGTTAATCGATTAAACACTGTTAAAAACATGTTAATCAATTAACCACTCCTCTTAATCGATTAACCACTGCTAAAGTCAATTAAAAACTTGTTTTCTCAAAACTAAACCTTTTCTTTCAAACCTTTAAGCCACCTATTGATTTTAGGTTAAGTGAAAACTCAAATTATGATATAATCATGACCTTGATAGAGATTCACTACCCTCTAAAGACTCTACCCAAACTCACAAACTAAAAGACTCAAACTAAAGATATTACAATTAAACACAAATTGAATCTTCATGAGCTTGCTCTCTCTTCATCATTTGTTGTTTGTTGTTGATTGATGAACTTCTTCATACTTGAGCTTGATCACAAACACTTGTAGCCTGTTCAAAACCTTTGTCATTATCAAAACATTCTCACTGGATCTAACAAGTGATATAAGGGTCGAATTCCATTAGCACTCTTAGTCTGTATCGAATTCGGTCAAACTTATCTCAAGATCCAGCTTTAAATAAGTTGAAATGAGATTGCTGGCATACACCCAAGGTGTGACTTAAGTTTCGCAGATCTCAAATAGTGTCTAATAAAGCGTCTAAATTTCAAGATAGTTTGTCTATCCCAACTAAAGGTCACCAAGTGTCACTCAAGGCTTTCTTAGTGCTTCGGTTGGACCTAGAATAATGTCGCAATTCATGCAAGTGAACCACTTACTTCTTATTCATTTTTGGTCTTATTCAGCTTTGAAGCAACAATTTTAAATCCCAATCGAAGGTACTTTCGCTTCAACAAACTGAGGGTTACGAACTCTCGATCTTTCTCTTCATCTCTCATTCGCGAATACCAATCATCTTAGGAGTTCTAGTCGTGTCTATTCGATTTTGTTCCTCTTTGATGAGGGAAGTTCTAGCCATAGTTTGTTGCATTCTACAAAAAGTCTTTGAATTGAATGATCTCGGCTATTTCCTTAAGGCAAAAGCACAAATTCCTTTTGGATTCCAAAGATTTCTTTTCTTTCCATGGTTAGATCCTTACCCTCTTGACTGGAAGTCATCCGAAAGGCGATCCAAAACTGATGCATTCAACTCCCTACTTCCTGGCATGGATGTAACCAGGTATGTCGATGACAAGTGGGGGAGAACTTTGTAACCCAACTAATATCTTGATGGAGTAATAAACGAAAATGAAAAGAGAAGTCGGGCGAGAACAAGAAGTATAGTGTTCTAGCATAAGTCAGAAGGTGTCAAGGAGTATGGAACTGGAAGTATCTTAACTGGGAGAACGAAGTCGAAGGGACGTAAAAGCCATTGTCGAAAGCTTTGTGCAAGGGATGGTTCTCCATTTGCAAAACTGAACGGAATTTCGGGGACGAAATTTTAATAAGTGGGGGAGAATTGTAACATCCCGAATCTTAATACCAAGAACAATTAGAATAATAATAAGATTGGAAAGGGATAATTTGTTCTCAAGAGGAACTAATGTGATGGATTAGGATCCATTTGAGTGCCATGAAGGAGTGAGTAAGCATTGACATCGAGAAGGAGGTTGAAAGGTGAACGAAAGAGCGTTAGAAGCGGTGTTTTCGGTGTTATAAACACCCTATGTTAGGAAATTCAAAGTAAAAGATTTATAAATCAAAACGTAAATTCCACCGTTGGATATTAAGATAAGGATTTTAGGAAGCTTGCTTTAAAATTTGAGCAAGATCCGACGGTTAACGAAAAAGATATGGTGATTTGAAAGCAAGAAGAAAATAGAAGAGCCAATTAGCAGTGGCTAATCGATTAGTTAACGGACTAATCGATTAGTCTGGCCAAAATGTTAAAAATAACAAGTTCAGAATTGTAAAATTTCATAGACTAATCGATTAGTTCATCCCAAATCAGAAAAAAATAAAAGCGAATCAAGCCCCCATTTCAATCAAAAACCCAACTTCATTCTTCTTCTTCTCTTGTTTAGGGTTCAAGGGCATTCTCTTCCCTTCTTGATCTTTATCATCATCAACACCAAGTCAGGCTCCATCACGAATCAAGCTCCACCTTTCCACCTTTCCCTCTCTCCCTCACGTCTCTCTCTCTCCCTCTCCTCCCTTGGAAGTTCGAGCACCACACCATGGGAGATCATGAGCTCTAGGTAAGTGACTCAAGTTTCCTTCCTATCTTCCTTCAATTTGTACAAATCATCATCCTCATCTCTAACTATCATCATCTATTTTGTTTCATGATGGGTAATGGTTATCTCTCTCCTCCATAGCTCTTGAAGCTTTCTCTCTCTACACCAAGGCTTGGAGAATCAAGCTCTCCTCCTCCCTCTCATTACACATTAGTAACAAGTTGGTTGAAGTTCAAAAAAGGGGACTCAAAAGGGTTAGGGTTTGGTACCCACTTTTCTCTCTCTACAAGGTTAAGGTAAGAAGGTAGCCTTACCTTGATTTAGGGCGTGATTTCTAGGTTGTTTATAGGGGTGGCGAAGAATAGAAAAGATTAGGTGTAAAAATAAACAATAGGGTAGTTGATATTGACATTAAGTTAAAGAATGAAAATAGGGAAAACGAAGAACTATAGGAAAACGAGGAGAAAATAAATAGAGTAGAAAAAAATAAAAGAAATGAATTCACTAAATTGTTTGTAAATTTATGTGTATAAGTTTTGTGTTATTTGGTGAACAATAATGTGTGTGTTTGATTATATGAGGGGTAGGGGTTTTGAAATGAACCTAAAAGATAACGAGTTAACGGGCTTCATAATTAAGGGATGAATTGAAATGTTTGTGTAGTTGGTGAATATAAAAGGAAGTGATAATAATAATAATGCACGAAAACTTAGAAGATAAAATTATATAAATAGGTCGAATTTAGTTACATGTGGGTTATGTATGAATTGTATGTTTATTATGAATATATGATTTGTATGTTAATCTCTAAATGATAATAATAGAAAATGATACTAAATTATGAACGAAAAGAAAGAGAGAGAAGATTACAATTATGAGAAATTAAGTAAGAGTAAAAATAAGAAATAAGTAAAGAAAAGAAGAGAACTAAAAGTAAAAAGAAGAAAAGAACGAGTGAATAAAGAATAAGGAAAAGACATTAAAGTATTAAACAAAAAGAAGAAATATAATTGAGTAAATTGAAAAGAAAGAAAATGTTATTAAAAGACTATGATCTTTGGTATGCGGATGTCAGGCCATGTAAGTACGCCCTGGTGGGGTGCATTGGTTGCATAAGCCTCAGGAATTAATGGCCTGTGCAGCGGTAAGACGCCCCGGTGTGGGAGCGCAGTGGTGGATTCGCAATACCAGACTCGTTTTGTAGATGCCAGACCATGTAAGTACTCCCTGGTGGGGTGCATTGGTTGCGTAAGCCGCACGGTTTAATGGCGTGTGCAGCAGTAAGACGCCCCGGTGTGGGAGCGCAGTGGTGGGTTCCCAAAACTTATACTGATGATTAGTACTCGGATTCCAGGCCATGTAAGTTCGCCCTGGTGAGGTGCATTGGTTGCTTAAGCCGCAGGCGTGTGGAGCAGTAAGACGCCCCGGTGTGGGACAGCAGTGGTGGGTTCACAAAACCTATACATATGATTAGTACTCGGATGCCAGGCCACGTAAGTATGCCCTGGTGGGGTGTATTGGTTGCGTAAGCCGCACGATATAAGGGCGTGTGCAACAGTAAGACGCCCCGGTGTGGGAGCGCAGTGGTGGATTCCCAGTACCTTTACAGATGATTTGTACTCAGATGCCAGGCCATGTAAGTACGCCCTGGTGGGATGCATTTTTTGCGTAAGCCGCACGATTTAATAGCGTGTGTCGCGATAACACGCCCCGGTGTGGGAGCATAGTGGTGGATTCGCAGTACTCTATACGCTTCGCGGATGCCAGACCATGTAAGTACGCCCCGGTGGGGTGCATTGGTTGCGTAAGCTGAACGATTTAATGGCGTGTGCAACGTTAAGACGCCCCGATGTGGGAGCGCAGTGGTGGGTTCACAAAATCTATACATTAGTACTCGGATGCCAGGCCATGTAAGTACGCCCTGGTGGGGTGCATTGGTTGCGTAAGCCGCATGATTTAATGGCGTGTGCAGCGGTAAGACGCCCCGGTGTGGGAGCGCAATGATGGATTCGCAGTACCATTACAGATGATTAGTACTCGGATGCCAGGCCATGTAAGTACGCACTGGTGGGGTGCATTGGTTGCATTAGCCGCACGATTTAATGGCTTATGCAGCGGTAAGACGCCCCGATGTGGGTGTAACATCCCCAATTTTATAAAATTGTTAAGTGTCGAAATTAGCAAGATTTTGATAAGTATAGCAACCTCCTTAAGTGTTTGTTGTTGTTTAGAATGTGTTTAGGAAGTGGAAATTAGCCAAGTATAAGTTAGTATGGGTTAGGAGTGCTTTAGAAACCATTAAATTGCCTTTAAGAATGGAAAAGTGCAGCCCTTAATCGATTAAGGTGGAGCTTAATCTATTAATCTTTTGCCACCCTTCAGGCCTTAATCGATTAATCTCAGTGTTAATCGATTTGCAAAAAGCCACCCTTCAGGCCCTAATCGATTAATCCCTTTGAAACAATGGGTGTTAATCGATTAACCAATAACCAAAGTGGTTAATCGATTAACAACTGCAGTATCAGACTTAAAACACGATTTCAATGTGTTGATACTCATTGTTTTCCTCTTCTTCTTCACGAGTTCCTCTTCTCTCTCAACCCTAAGTTCTTCCAATCTTCAAATCAACACCAAATCACACCAAATTAACACCATATAATCATTCCCCATCAAGTTCCTACCAATTTCCACTCTTAAATTCTCTATTTCATCTATTTCTCTCAAAATCCCCAATTCCCACACAAAACCCTAACTCTCTCAATCCTTCTCATACAGTTTGGTGATCATCAAGGGAGTCTTAGAAAGTGTTCAAGGGCAAAGAATAGGAGGCTAAGGAGCTAGGTTTGGAGCTTGATGCATGGGTTCCAAGAAAACCCCCAATTCCTCCTCTTCTCTCTAAGAGGTAAGGGGGGTACTTTGTTATAAATTAGGGGAAGGGTTGATGATAGTAATAAATACATAATTAGGTGTATGTATGTATGTCTTATTGGTTATTTTTTTTTATATTTGTTAGGAATTAGTGTATGAACCCTAGGTTATTCTTTGATATATATGTGTGACTAATATGTTAAGTGTGAAATTGATATGATATGGTCCTAGAATCTTAAGTTAGCTAACGAATGATAATAGCTATGATGGCTTCCATGTTTGAGTATTGTTAAATTAAATGAAGGAATGTTAAATTGTTATAATGTTAATAATGTTGTTAAATAGGAATTAAATGTTGAATAGTAATTAATGTGAATGGTTGAATGTTATTGGTTATTAAAGGATAGTGTATATATATAAATAGTTATTGTTATATTGTTATGGCCAAATGCTCTAAGTTAGAGAACCCAACCAATTTGGTATAAGTGTATAAAGGCTTAATTATTGTAAACACCATAAAATGAACTAGAAACACGTGCATTTACGGAGTAAGGTGGACCTTAGGAAATTGGGAAAGATAATCGATTTCCAGGTTCTATGAACTGAAGAACCCTCCTACGGGGAGAATGTGAAGGTTCATAGAACTAGAAGACGTGGGTAAATAGTGATTTGATTGTGCTTATGAAACAATCACGGGAGTTACTATAGGGGACTTTGATCACCCCAGCAGAAACTGGTACGAAGGATGCGATACGAGAAGTATTGGTTGAATTGGTGATTGATCCGGTGCACACTATATTAATTCTATCGGTCACTTCCCTACTTCGTGGCTACGGAGGGTGGTTCCTCCCCTGTACGAAGGACGTGATACGAGAAGTACAGCGGGGCTTGCATTGTATGAAGAACACTCCTTCGGGGAGAATGTGAAGTACAATGCAAGCAAAGGTAGAGGGACATTTACTCCTAGTCTATCTTTCTCAAAGTGTGGAGGGGATGTGAGGCAAAAGTGTTATAAAGTGTACATTGTACGAAGAACCCTCCTTCAGGGAGAATGTGAAGTACAATGATTGTTATAAAGTGGACAATTGTTAAAGGGCAGAGTGAAAAGTGTTATAAAGTGGAAAGGAAAAGGAAATTGAAGTGTTATGGCATTATGATTATTGTTTATGCATTATCGTTAATAGTGGATGAATGTGATTATGAATATGGTTATGTAAACTGTCCCATGTTAAAAAGGAAGAGGAATTGCATTGTAATAATGGTATAGTGTTATGGCTTTTAATTATTTGAAGCATGCATCTTTCTTATGTTTTATTATTGTCATTTTAAGTGTTTCTCTTGATTTATAGTCAAATTACTCACCCTTATTGTTGACCATTTTAGGTACACATTGGAAAAAGACGTTCATACCCTATATGCCGAGAAAGTACACTCTCGCCAAAAGAGAGTATATTATTGGGTGTGACCCCTTTCGGTCTCATCCTTATTGCAATCATTCTAGGATTTTATAATGTAATATAATTTTATTAATTAAAGTTGTATTAAGTATTAACTTTTATTTCAAGTTAAAGATACTATTATGTTATAGAAAGGGATTTTATAAGAACTTTTAATTTTATTGAATGTGTTAGTGGTTGTAAAGGATATAAAAATATCCCCTATGTAAATGAATTCTAAAGGATGTCGCAACCACAAAAATGTAGTTTTAGGTTTGTTTATATCTGAAAACTGTTCTGGACTTGACAGGTATAAGTTGTATTTGGGAAAAATCCATATTTTAAAATGAAAATCCGCCAAATTTTTTTATAAAATCCCAAACTTTTATAACACAAACACTAATTTAAAGTAATATAATATAAGTATAAAAAGTAGGATGTTACAGAGGGAACGCAGTGGTGGATTCGCAGTACCTTTACAGATGATTTGTACTCGGATGCCAGGCCATGTAAGTACGCCCTAGTGGGGTGCATTGGTTGCGTAAGCCGCACGATTTAATGGCGTGCACCGCGGTAAGACGCCCCGGTGTGGGAGCACAGTGGTGGATTCGCAGTACTCTATACGCTTCGCGGATGCCAGGCCATGTAAGTACGCCCTGGTGGGGTGCATTGGTTTGCTTAAGCCGCACGATTTAGTGACGTGTGCAGCGGTAAGACGCCCCGGTGTGGGAGCGCAATGATGGGTTCGCAAAGCCGTTAAAAAGAAAAGAAAAGAAATAAAAGAAATGAAAAAGTAAAAGAAAGAGGAAAGAAAAATAGAAGAATAAGTAAGTGAAAAGGGAAAGATGTAATAAGAAAAAGGAAAGAGGGAAAAGCAATGAAAAACTGAAAGAAAGAGGAAAGAAAGGAAACAAGTATAAGAATAAGACATAACGAAAAGAAGAATTAAGAATGAAAGGAAAGTAAGAATTAGAGAAAATGTAAAGAGAATTAAATACTGGAACCTAAATGAAATAAACTAAGTATATGAAAAGAATGGTAAACAAATTAAAAGTGTATAGTAAATGAGTTTGAATGTCTGAAATTGATTGTGATTGTGGTTTGTAACATCCCGAATTTTAATGCCAATAATATTTAGAATAATAATAATAAAATTAGAAAGTGATAACTATGTTAAAGGAGGTTTAAGATGATGGTTTAGGTTTCCTTTGAGTACTATGAAAGAGTTAAGAAGCACTAGCATCAGATAGAAAACTTAAAGAATAACAAATGAGTGTTAAAAGCGGTGTTTTCGGTGTTAAAAACACCCTATATTATGAAATTAGAAATAAAATATTTACAACTCCAAACGTAAATTCCACCATTGGATATGAAGATTAAGGTGTGGAGAAGCTTGCTTTAAAATTTGAGCAAGATCCAACGGGTAACGAAGAAGATATGACACTTTGAAAGGCAAAAGAGTGAAAAGGAAACAGTCTAATCGATTAGACTGTTCCTCTAATCGATTACCATAATCAATTAGAGTGAGTATGATCAGATTAAAAACGCGTTTTGGTCTTCTTCTTCTTTCATACCTCCATTGTTACTCTCTCTCTAGGCTCGACTCTCTCCCCTTTCTCTCTCTAATTGCCACCCAAAATCATCACTCAAACCCATAAATAAACCACCAAAAATCAATCCTCATCACCCATAAACACATAATCTCCCATCAATCTCTCCTATTATCTGTCACCCACTCAAATCCCCAAATTTTCCCTCTGCTCCCTTGGAGCTTCAAGCACCTACCATGGGAGACTACAAGCTTTGGGGTAGTGTGATTCAATGTTCCCTTTCTTTCTCCTCTTAATTGCTCGAAAACCATCCTCATCATTAACCATTACCACTTCTAATTGTGTTATGGTATATTAGGGTTCATTCTCACTCACTCTCCTTTATAGCTCTTGGAGCTCTCTCTCCCCCCCGCTCTCTCTCTCTACATCAAGGCTAGGTGAGACAAGTTCTCTTCCTCCCTTCAACTGCACATTTGAAGGCTATTTGGTTGAAGCTCAGAAAGGGGATTTTAAAGGGTTAGGGTTTGGTACTCCCTTCTCTCTCTTTGTTGGTTGAGGTAAGAAGGTTGTGTTACCTCTGCTTAGGGAGTAAATTCTAGGATGTTATAGTGATAGTTAAGGATAGGGTAATAGAGATGTATGTTAACGAACTTTATGGTAGTTCCCCACTGATAAAAATGGAATAGGTATGAAACCCATTTTTAAAAGATAGAAATAAAGGTAGAATAATGATAAACGAATGAATTAAACTGTTGAGCGAAAGGAATACCTAAGGAAAGGAATTAGAACGAGTAGGTGAGAGCAGAGGAATTAAATAAGGTAGTTGAATAGTATAGAGCTAATAAAATAAATGATAATATTGTCTATGTTGGATGAAGAATAAAGTGAGGTTAGAAGAGGGAATTAAATCCGAACGAGTAGGCATAAATAGAATCAATCCAGCTAAAAAAGCTATACGAATTAGAAAATAAAAACAAAATAATGAACTAAAGTTCCAGATATAAATAGGAAAAAGGTAAGAGAACCTAGGGAAATGGTAACAAAGCGAAGGGTGTGGAATTTAATTAGATGATAAGTTAAGGAAAAGAATAAGAGTGACAGTGTAAGTAAACAATAGAGAATAATGAAAGGGCAATAAAGAATTGAAAGAAGAGAAACCGAGCAAGAAAAACTAAGAGCGTTGAAACTAATAGAAAAGAATGAAAAGCGAGAAAAGAAAATATAATTGAAAGTGAGTGCATACCAACAAAAACAAAGAATATAGAATTGAGATAGAGTATTAAATGAGCTACTTGAATTATGAGAAGACAAAGAAAAGAGAAAAAGATAAATAAAGGAAAAGTAAAAAGAGAAATCGAGCGCAGGTTGGTCATGAGACCCTGTGGCTCAACTCATGAGACCCTGTGGTTGAAGAGAAGTGAAAGCGAGCACAGGATGGTCATGAGACCCTGTGGTTTAATAAAAGAGAATGTAACTGGCGCAGGTTGGTCATGAGACCCTGTGGCCTGAGGGTTTTTGTGGATGTCAGGCCATAGAAGACGCCCAGGAGGAGCACATTGGTTGCTTAAGCCGTATGGCATATGGGCGTACGCAGCGGTAAGACGCCCCGTGGAGGGAGCGCAATGGTGGGTTCACAAAACCGTAAAAAGAGAAAGACGAGAGAAAGCATAAAAGAAATTAAAAGGAGGAAAAACGAGAAAAAGAAATAACATGAGAATAGATAGCGAAGAAATGAGTAAATTGTTTAGAACTGAATATGTGCATAGTAGTAGGGTAGTATATATGATTAATTTAATTCAAGTGTTAGGGACATAGTTTATTGCTATACTTTTTAGAATTTATCTTTCTAAGTTCTGTGTAATGCTACCCTTCTTGTTATTTTTCCTACAGGTACAGAAGCGGAGCTTACACCAGTGCAGACCGAGCAGGAGTACACTCCGGTGGAGTGTAATGTTGTCTTGAGCGGACCATAGATTATATTATAAATGTTATTTTAGAAATTAAAATACACGACAGTGTTCACTACTAACAGCAATAACAGAAATGGAATAACAAAAAAAAACATAATAAGAATCTCTCTAGTTTAATGGTAAAATAGAACTAAAAAAAATAAGGTTCAGTCCTACACCTACACGCATCATGAATAAAATGCATTAAGTAGAGCAATAGGCCCAATATAGTAGCTAAGCTACCATCATAGGGCTACGTCCATCAAGAGTGGGCGTGCCCATCCTCTGTCTCCGTGCAATCAACGGGATCGTCCACTTGTGTACCTAAAAATGGTTGTAAATGTGAGAAGTTTATCCTAAATAAAAGAAAACATAGGATCATAAAACACAAACATAAGCAAACATTCACTTAGGTACACATAGATAACACATAACCAAAAATAAGAATAAACATAAAGTAACTAATCAATTTTAAGGACATAAATTGATTATTTTCATAGGTAATTTATTTATTACGCACTTTCTTATAAGATCGTCAATGAATTTTTAACGCCCTATCTTCAATATGCAAAAAAAAAGCGGAAATATTTTTTTAAAAATATATTGCATTATTGATTATTTTATTAATCTACCTAAATGAAATCCCAGAAAAATCATCGGGTTATTCACGACAGTGTTCGCTACTAACAACAATAACAGAAATGGAATAACAAAAGAAAACATAATAAGAGCCTCTCTAGTTTAATGCCAAAATAGAACTAAAAAAATAAGGTTCAGTCCTACACCTACACGCAACATGAATAAAATGCATTAACTAGAGTAATAGGCGCAATATAGCAGCTAAGATACCATCATAGGGCTATGCCCCTCAAGAGGGGGCGTGCCCATCCTCGGTCTCTGTGTTATCAACGGGATCGTCCACTTGTGTGTTTCTAAAAATAGTTGTAAAGGTGAGAAGTTTATCCTAAATAAAAGAAAGCATAGGATCGTAAAACACAAACATAAGCAAACATTCACTTAGGTACACATAGATAGTACATAACCAAAAATAGGAATAAACATAAAGTAACTAATCAATTTTATCATCATATCCAATTAACAATGCAGTATAAGACAAATAGTCAACTTAGCATCACATCAAGGTATTCAAAATCTCATTTCATATCATCATTGATCAATCAACACTCTCCATTCATTACAATCATTCAACTAACAAAGTCTATCATACGATGCACATTCCTCCATACATTCTCATTACATATGTACACTACGATGCACGCACTCACTCTCAATGAGGTACGCCATTGAATCCTAGCTCTTGAGGCCTTTACCTCTTTTCACATTTTCAAAAATTCGCTTTTCATCATTTTCAAAAGTTCACTTTTCTATTTTCGTTCTTATCACACTAGGATTCAATGCGACCTCATATTCACTTTCACGTCGGCCATGAAGACCCGCTTATCACCCTCATGATACCGCAACACCTTTTTTTTAACCATGTGGGAAGGCTATTGTCACACATACAAGTTCACTCCACAGTGGCATGTGATCACTCCATAAGTACGTTATTGTCACACAGACACGCACTCGTACGCTATCATCACACAGACATGTATGCGCCACATAGGATATTTGCCACAAAGGCTTAGTCAGACTCCTCACCCCCTTATTACTTCGCACACACGTTATGCATGGATACCTGTGAAATGCTAATACGCCTACATTCGTCATAATTAACATTTAATTCATGTATTTAAAATAGCACACTCAGGCATCACAATCAATCCATATAGTTCATCCAAGACATCAAAAACCAATAAAGCATAAAATCCACACCTTTCAAGTCAAATACAATACATAAAGCATACACATAATCAAGTAAGACATGTATCAAGTTTATATAATCACAACTCATAAATATGCAAAAATTTGCAGAACCAAATAACATGCATACAGAGACAACATATCCAAAATTCAGGTCAAACGGAGGTAGGAAAATATGGTTTCCATCATTTATTCGATTGCATGAAAGTACGAAATCCTATGGGGCTGTAACCGAATCGCAATTTTTAAAAATATCAAACCAACTTCAATCAACACCAAAATTTTAATACACAACCTAAACATGATAAGGAATAACATATTAAATTTTTAATTCGATCGGAGTATGTTAAGGTTGGTTTCAACACTGCGTGCATGCCATCGAAAAACCAATTTCATGCAGGCCTGAATATAAAACGTAATTATTTTAAAATAGTAAACAAACTCCAATTGACATTAAAATTTATACACACTGACATAATGAATGTAGGAAATTCATATAAAAATTTAAAGTTATTTTGAGGAGTATAGGTTGGTCAACCATATTCTCCATCATGTTAAAATTCACGTTTTTCCGAAATAGCTGTAGCAAAGATAATTCTCTTAAAAATAGTAAAACAACTCCAAAACTCATGAAAATTCACAAAGACACTAAGTTATATAAGAATATATCAAAAACTCAGATTAATCGGAGTTCTGGAAGTAACCTTTCACCATACCCCCCGAAAGCCGAAAACTATCATATCCTTAATTAACATTTTAAAACCTAATTTCTAAAAATATCAAATCAATTCCAATTAACCCCCACATTTACGGAGTATAACATCATACCATCAAGAACAGTATATTAAATTTTCATATCAAACAGATCATGATAAGTATCAATTCACATATCATCATACAAGTATGTATACATATTTTCCTAATTTTAGTATATCAAAATAAACATGTTTATCACATAATTCTCATATAAACAATACCAAAACATAATAAATTATTATAATTACACATAATAAACATTAATACACAAAACCCCCAAATTCTACCATCATATACCACCCTTATTTAGGAAAATCATCCCCTTTACCTCAAAATTAAAAGTTTTCCTTCCTCTAATCTAAGATCTCCCCTCCTCTAGAAAGAGCTCCTATCTTCTCTTATGATTTGTGGTGTTTCATGTTTATTTGCGGGTTTGGATGAGGGAATTTGGTTATGGAGGTTGAGAGAAAATAGAAGAAGATGAGAGAGAATAAGTGGAGACTAGGGTTTCTAATCTCCAACACAATGAGGAATGAGAAGCAAAACTCCCCGCATTCCCCTCTATGTATGCCACGGCCATACTCCCTCTCTTGAGGCTTGGATTTCCGTTTTGGGCTTCAAGTGCGACCCAATTCGCACGGGTGTGGCTCGGTTCATTCCCGTAATATTTTATTTGCCCAAAATTCATCTAAACCCATTCTGACGGACTATTATACCCCACATAATCTAAAATATGCATTTAATTAATTAAAATCACACTTAGCCACATATACATGTATAAATCATTTACAAAGGAATTCAGGCAATGAAAACGGAAACTATGCATAAAATGGCAATTAATCATAACTGTGGCATAAAAGAAAGAATTTGAATTAAAATCATATAAATAAACATAATTAATCAATTAAAATTAAATTATAACATCTAAACACACATACTAACTAAGACACTAAAGGGTAAAAATGTCTAAGATGTCACAAGTTTAGATAGTAATTATTAGCGTAATTTATTATATATATATATATTAGAGTTGGCAAATAAAATACGGCCCCAATAAACCTGATATATAAGCGGATTTAGATTCTTAAGATACAACCCGAATAGATTTTGGGCCTTTTTACCTCGATTACTACAGCTCGAACATATCCGGGCTCCAAGCCGGCCCACTAAATTTACCTAAAAAACCCCAAATTAGTTTTAAAAAGTGGCACGTCTTCGAGTTTAGTTACATAATTATTCGAGCCTTTTTAGCTCGACTCGATCATGGCTCGAGCCCGAAGCGGGTCAGCCCAAACCTTGCCGGTTAGTCTGAATTGCCACCTTTATATATATATATATATATATATATATATATATATATATATATATATATTTTGACAACTCCAATACCACTAACACTATTAATTAACTTATTTGATTCTCGCGAATTTTCCTTAGAAAAATCTTATATTAAAAATTAGAAAGAGTATTAAAAAAAATCAATAAAAAAAACTTTGTTGAGAGACTCAACACTTGTTTTTTTAATCTTTAAATATATCTCTAAATGGATTAAAATCAAACAACCTTGGCAAAAAATAATGTTAACATGAAGCTCTCTTATTCATGAATGATAGACGAGAAATCTTACAAAAATAGCACATGTATTTTATTTTGCATATTTTCACTTAATTCTTAATACCTTATTTAATTTTGCATTGATTTGTTTTATTGACGAGCACTTATTTAATTACTACATCTCTGTTTTGAAAGGTCTAGTAGGGCCACTCCTCAGGCAAGCCAAGATCAGAAGATAGTGAGCCTTGATGATATTCCTCCTCCTTGACCAAACTTTCATTTTGATTGGAAATCTTTATAGATGTAGAAGTTCTTTTTTGATTGTGTCTCATTCCTGCAATGACATCAAGAGAAAATATGATATCCAAATAGATGTACTAAGTTTTAGCTAATGCCTTGGCCTTGCTCAACTTGCTATATAATATCCAAATACCATAGGTAAAGAAAGCAATTCAGTTCGGATAAAATGACTAAGTACAAACATGAAATTTTTCTTTTTGTATTTCTTCATTAAAAAAACCCGTCGTTTTTTATTTTAAAAAAAACAATTTATTCATTATTTAATCATGTTTATCAAAACTATAAGATAAAATAAATAAAAACAATTAATTTTAAAAATATGTTATATATATATACATACTCTCTTCGTTCCATTTTATCTGTAACTCGAGTCTTTTTAACTTGTTCCAAATTAAATATTTGTCGCTTTAGAAATTCGAGGGTGTATTAATTGATTTTTTCCAACTTTAACCTTGCATTTAATATGTTGAAATATGTGTAATGAGTGACAATTAATGTACTATGATGATATTATAGTAAAGTTATCTAATAACTCTCTTAAAAATTGAATCATTAAATAACTTTCTTAATCCGTATAAAATTTTTTAAACGACAATTAAATTGAAACGAGGGCAGTACTATTTACCATTTAAATGAAAAAGTTATATTCAATAAAAGAGTCACCTTAACTACACATTTTTTTTAACATCGTTATCGATACACTGTTTTGTTTTTTATTTATTTTTAGTTTCATGTGGGACTCAAGGTGACAATGCAAGCTATAAGATTGAGTTAGAGCATGTTATGTCCAGGCTAGCCCATTTTGGGCTTAGACAATGATTGGGAGGGTTAAAAAAGCCTTGATATGATTCAAGTATAAAAACACAGCCTAAGCTCAATAGCAAGCTAGTTTTTTGATAAGATTAAGTTGATTTTTATGTAATATGGACTAGTCGAGTTAGAACCTGACAAGTTCA
This sequence comes from Crotalaria pallida, assembly GCA_037953625.1. NCBI lineage: Eukaryota > Viridiplantae > Streptophyta > Magnoliopsida > Fabales > Fabaceae > Crotalaria > Crotalaria pallida. Next base: position 9,957,528 of record CM075654.1, on the reverse strand, counting down.
GACTTTATTAAAAAAAAGGCCAAAAAGCCCAAATCTATTTGGGTCATCCTTAAAGATCTTAAATTTGACAATTAATCGGTCCAAACTTGGGCTGCGCATGCAAGCCAGGTTTTTTTTTTTTTGAGTTTTATATTCCTCACCCCACATACTATCTCCACACCTCATTTTTAATAACGAAATGACAAAAATGACCTTTATTTTTTCCTACACGGGGTTCTCGAAAAACTATTTTTTTCCCTCTAGAGTGATTTTCCGAGAGGTACCTCTTGGAATTTTTTTTTTGAGAGGCAACTCTCAGAATGCTTCCATGTGCTGTTATGTGTTTATATACTTCTTCTATTTAAAATAAAATTGGAAAAAAAAAAGAAAAAAAAGGAAAGGAGAAAGGGGGAGTATATCGTGAAACGAATATGTCTCTCTCTCTCTTGACCGAATCACACTCCATTCCCTATCATCATGTCTTTCTTTCTTTCTTTCTTTCTTTGTCTCTCTATCTCAATGTCTGTGTTTGTGTGCAATTTACAACTGAGTAGAGTAAAGTGATTAGTTTGAGACACAACTGTTGTGATTGATGACGATGTAGTAAAGGATAATATCATATTATCATTTGCAGCACAGGGTAGAATTCCGAGAGTTACCTCTTGAAAATCACTGTAGAGGAAAAAAAAAGTTTTCCGAAAACCTCGTGTGGGAAAAAAATAAAGGGTATTTGTGTCCTTTTCACTATTAAAAATGGGTGTGGGAATAGTATGTGGGGTGAAGAATCTAAAACTCTTTTTTTTTGCCAAATATATGTGGGACCCATATAAAATCTACCAATCTACAAGAAGACTCAATATCAAAATGCAGGGAGAGGAGATGTAATGACTAGATAATTTACCTATGTTGCTGTTCTTGCTAGATTTATTATTTGCAGTTCTAAAATGTGGTCGAGCATGAAACACGCCAGTCTGGGATCAGCATGAAACACGCCAGTCCCACGTCTTGGTAAGGCAGAGGCACTTGTCTGGTTGCGCACCATTTCCATGTTACTCCTGTTTTCCACAAATGCATTGATAGTGACCTAAAACCGAAAAAAAATCAATAAACATGCCTCAATGACACATGTCATATTAAACCTTTCGTTACTTTTCAATAAATCAGGAACTGGAATGGACAAACCAAAGTATAATAAGAACAAAACAAAGTATGATTATATTTTGGAAGAACAAAAGAATACAACTCACCTGGGGTTGAGGCGGAAGAGATCTAACGCAATAGTAAGGTCCGAAATCGTATTGTCTAGCTTCAAAGCAGAATGACACTTGATCATAAGGTTCAGATCTAGTTGCAAGTGGCGCAGGATTTCCCCAACTATGCCTGGTTATCAAAGGTGGATTCTGGGCCTATGATTCTGGTGGTCCATACCAAAAAATTGAGTAACTAAAAGAAAAATTTTGTTGACATGGTGGCTAATGATCTCAAAGTTCAACAACCACATAACCGATATGATAGATGAACTTAGTTAACGTGATTTTATTCTTACCAATTGTGTCAACTATTGTTAGTTTAATTTTTGCTACGTTGTTTTAAAAACAGTAGACATAAAAAAGAAGCTAAATACCTGGAGATATAGGACTAAGTTTGACCCAACGAGAAGCAAAACATGCCAACCAAGTAGTGGTGGTACAACTGCCACTAGTAATGTAGATCGCATCGCCATTTGTAATGACGATTGTGGCAGCATATATGATGGGGATTGTGGAAGACACGGTGGTGGTTGTACTGGTTGGGGCGATAACATTGGTGGTTGCCATTGTGGTCGTGTAGGTAGGGGTGGTCGTGATTGTCGTCGGATCGGCAATTGCTGAGATTGTCGACGAGGTGGAGATAAGTTCGGCATAAGGTATTTGAAAAGGGTGAGTCAAGGCAAAGGTTAAGAGTCTAATATAAATAGCCAAGATAGGGAAGACATACAGGAAATTATTTCTCTTACTCCTCATTATTTCTACTTTTATCATCTCTCTCATCTCTAAATTGTAAAGCAAGTGCTTGACATGTGTTTTGATGAAGACAAAGTGCAAAAAGAAGAAAACAAAAGGAAATTGCAACAAACAACAACAAGAAGACTCAAGAGCAAAGTTTAACGACATTTGTGTTTAATTGTATTTTATATTTAAAGTCTTTAAGTATTTGATTGGGTAGAGTCTTAGGTTAGGTAATGAATCTTAAGGAATAATTATTTTAAACAAATTAAGAATTTGAGACATTACTAAAACCAATTTTAAGAAAATGATGCATATATTTTTAGAAAGATTTTATACATATTTTAATTCATCATTAAATGGCTGAGAATGGGTTTTGGAACTTATATTTTAATAGAAATCAAGTTGCAATTGAAAAGCTTTTAATATTGTGCAAGTTACAGTTCGGTAATCTATTACCAGCACTAGGTAATCGATTACCACGATAAAAACTGGTTAGATCTGATTGGTTTTAACAGTTGTGATTTTGTAAATAATTCCATAACCAACTTGATTCATCTATACCCATTATATTGGGGGTTTTTCTACACGTTTTTCATAATCCCAATTGAGGGAAAAACACAAAAACCCTTAGCCATATTTTCACAAAGAATCAAAGAGAAAAGTTTTATCTTTCTCATCTTGAAACTCGTGTTCTTCATTGTGTTTATTGAGTATTTATTGAGATTCAAGAATAGAATTCTATGAGTTGATTATGAGTTGTTTAAATCTGCACATAGAGGTGTGAATCAAAGAAAACAACAACAATTATTGAAGATTCATGAAGAGCACTTGAAGGTTTCAAGTGTGAGCTTGAAGGTTTCAAGCAAAAAGTGTTGAAGAAGAAGATTGAAGGTTTCAATCATCTTGGAGAAGAAGACTTAGAGGCTTTAAGCACTTGGAAGAGGTTCTTTCAAGAGAGAAGAAGAAGATTGAAGATCAAGAGGTTTAGCCAAAGGTTTTGGAATCTCTAGGGAGGCAATCAAAGGTTCTGATGTGCATGAGATTGTACGGAATTGATTTCAATTTCTTCTTATAGCAACTCTCCCAATCAACAAGGGAGGACTAGATGTAGCTCTTGATGTTCAAGAGTGAACCAATATAAAAATCTATGTGTTATTCTTCTCTATCTTTTCTTTAATCTTTCAATTTCATAACTTAGGTTTAAATTGGGGATTTTCATAATAATTGATAAAAACTAATTTTCCCAATCAATTAACCTTAGATATATCTTTAATAAGTTGATTGCATGTGATTATATATTAAATCTGTATATTTTTATAATATTCTGTTTTGGAAATATCTGATTAGTATCTGGTGGTTATTTGGTTAATGTTCAGTGATGACTGAAGTTTATTGAATAACAATTCGATAGTATCCACATATCAGCAAGATTTTTTGAAAGAATTTTTAAAATGGACATAGGTTCACCTTCACACCTATTCACTCCCCCCCCCCTTTAGGTGTTTGTTCACCCACTTGTAAATCCCAACAAGTGGTATCAGAGCTTTGGTCGAATAGATCAAACCTTAATAGCTTATTCGTAAAGATCCTTGATTATGATTTACAAATGGGTGCTATTAAGTTTTTTAAGTGTTGAAGGTATTTTGGACTTTGATGAAATGAAGCAACTACCAAAAATGAGAGAATTCTTGGAGTTCTTAAAAGAGAATGATGCTTGTGTAGACAAGGAAGAAAAGAAACAAGATTCTCGTGTTGGAAACCAACAAGCGGCCTAACAATTTACTAGAGGGGGTGAATAGTAAATGGAAGTAACGATATTAACTTTTCGAATGTAATTGATATTAACAAATAACACGCTTACTGTTTTAAAACAAAATTAATTTTCTGTCCAAAATGTGATGAACTACTCGATTAGTTCAGAGACTACTCGAGTAGTACGAGGCACTTCAGACAGAGAACAGAGTTTTCAAAAGAGGGGTTTCGCTAACACGAATCCAAGAACAGAAGCGGATGATTTGCTAACTTAAGGTTCTGAAGAAAGATTAGATAACTGAAATAAACGAAAGCAATAAAAGATAGACACGGGGAATTATTATACTGGTTCACTCTCTACCCACTTGAGAGCTACGTCCAGTCCCCCCTAAACCTTAGGGAGTGTCTACTAATAATCAATTAAATTGGATACAAACAGGATTAATTAGTGAACTTCACTCAATCTAATCCTAACCCTTCAAGAGTGTACCAAACTCTTGAACTTTACCCCAATTTCAATTGATTCTCTGTTGAAGAACCTCTTCAACCTTCCACAAAGAGAGCTTCTTGAAACCTTCAAGAACACCTTCTTCCTTTAGCAATAGAGCCTCTTGAAACCTTCAAGTGCTCCTTCCTTTCTTCAATGGAGTAATCAGATCACAGCGAAGCGGCTCCAAACAATCTCAATTGACAATGAGTAGGAAAAGCTAGAATACTAGAGTGAGATTGATTCTTAGAAAGGGATTGGATCAAAGGTTCTTTATGGGTGCAAGGTTTAAAACGTTTTTGGTCAAGATGATCCGTCTTATGGCTCTTGTTGAAGAGGTAATCCTTATAATGTGATTTCAAATCGCCAGAATCAGGGAGGAGCTTGAGAAAACTAATTAGGAAAGATTCTCCCTTGATTGCCTCTTCAACAACCATATAAGAATTTGAAAATTGACTGATCTGACTCGTACTACTCGAGTAGTTGAAGCACTACTCGAGTAGTGACAAAATTGGTGGACTTACTGTTTCTCAAACTACTCAATTAGTGCAGCAACTAATCGATTAGTTGAGAACTAATCGATTAGTCAACAGACTACTCGAGTAGTTTGGTGAAACAGTGAGCAGACCAATTTACTTCTTTGCAGGCTATTCGAGTAGTGCACAAACTACTCGAGTAGTCACTGCTACTTTCTTAAAGAATAATGTTAAAAATGATTTTCCAAAAGACCTAGTCCCTTTCTAAGCATTTTCAACTATTTAGCTTAACTAGTATTCACGCTAACTAACTCATAATCGCTTGAGTAAAAACCTAAGTCTACCACCCACACTCAACATAAATATAAAATATTACAAGGGAGCGGGAAATGGAAAACTTCTAAATGGTTGTTGTTGCTTTGTCTTCATCAAGGACAACTTGTTGATTTATTTGTCTTCATCAAAACCTTTTTGATTCTACATCTCGTATAAAAAGATCAACTCCAAAAGATTGTACAAGAAGACTTTGGAGAATTATGCATTCACTACATTCTAGCTTGAACAAAGCATGGAAAGCAATGCAAGTAATGATAAATCTCAAATTTCTTGTCAATATGAATTATTATGGCTTAGTGTGAAAGTTGCAAGTTGCTTGTGATTGGAAATAAAAATTTGAAAAATGATATTGCAAGCTTTCACAAAGGGTATTTATAGATTTGTGCATTTTGTTCAAGTTTCATTGATTGTATTCGAATAGATTTTTGATTTAGGGTACTTATGCGAAAAAGAAATTCAAATAGAAAGCATGGTGATTTTTCTTTTAAGGTTAATTGTTCAAATGCACCAATATGCTTCTATTGTGGTTTATTTTGAACTTATGATAATTCCTAATCAAAATGTGTTTGAATGAGAAAGGGTGAAAGTCCCTAAACTAATCAAATTGGATCCAAATTCATTTGGGTACCATAGAGCAAGACCTTGATAAGTTTTGTAGGTACATATAAAGGACATATGCCAAATTGTGATAAAGATTAAATTGCATCCTCAAGTACCAATGACAGGCAAAGAAGATTTCATCATATGCATGATCCCCCTATGCTAAATTATGATGTTTTGCCTTGTTATGAAATATGTTTTATGTTAATATGATTCTTGACATGCTTGGCTTGATTGATTGAGAAAATGTGTTGAAAATTATTTGTTTGTATGCTAGATAGGTTATTTGAGTGTTTTTAGAGCCAATCTAGTGTCCTTAAGCCTTGCACAAAATTCATTTTAAATCCTGAAAAATAAACAAAGTTTTTGTACAGGTTTGATGGTAGTAATCGATTACCGGTATGAAGTAATTGATTACCACGTTACTTTTAAAAATTATGTTTTACAAAAACACGTAGTAATCTATTAGTGGGTTTCAGTAATCGATTACCACGACAGTTTCAGCTCTTATATCAGTTTTTAAAATTGATTTTGTGCAAAAGCTTTCTTAGGGTTCTTCGTTCCATGCGTGTTCTCTCTACCCCCAAATCTCTCTCTCTCACTCAAATCTCTCAAGCAAAGGTGAAATTAACCAAACCCACATCAAATCCTCACTCTCTCTTCAACCCCATGACCATTAATCCACTTATTTCCTCTCAAAAACCCAAAAATCCGAAAACCCCTTTTCAACCCTAGGTTTTGTTTTCCCTCTTAGATTCAGTTTCAACGGCAGAAAGGCAAAGAGGAAAGCGTGTGAAGTATGTTCCTGGTGATGACATGAATCATCCGGGCATGAGGAAGAGGAAAGGCAAGGGTGCTTCATCCTCTTCAAGAGCTGCTGCTATACTCACACGATTTGACTCCAGAAAAATGGGTATGTTGAAAACTCTGAACTTCTTTTGGTTTGAAAATGAAGGGTTTACATTACCCCACTTGCTCACTATGCAAGGTGTTCGGAAATTTGTAGAACTCAAGGGTAAAGTGTATCCCCAATTAGTTAAAGAGTTTTATGACAATCTAGAGTTGGTTGATGATTGTTACTTTACTGATGTTAGAGGAGTTTCTATAGAATTAGAGGATGATTTATTTTTGAAGGTAGGTGGTTTAGATAGCGAAGGCTATGTATTAGGGGTTTCCCATGATGACAGTTTTAGTGGTTATAAGTATCTAGAGTTCTATAAACAATGTTTAAGAGGTCCTCAATATTATGAGGAGAACAAAAATTTGACAGTAGGAGCCTTAGCTTTGGAGTACCGCCTCATGCATTATGTGATTGTGCATATTTTAAGCCAACGTTCTTCGAACTTAGCCCAACCTACTGAAAGGGATTTGAAAACAATGTATGCATGTCAATTTGGCATAAAGATTAATTGGGCAACCGAAGTTCGTAGGTTGATGCACAAAGTCACATAATCCTCCTTCAAGGGTGATCTACCCTATGGTATCTTTATCTCCCCGATTTTAGATTTTATGGATGTGGATACTAGTAATGTGGTGAGTGAGAGCTTGGATGAGCAAAAAGATTATTTTGGAGAGAATACTCTTCACCACATTGGTATTCAAAAGCAAGGAGATGCATGGGTATGGACAAGAGGTGAAATGCCTCAAGAAGGTGGAATTGCATAAGAAGGAGTGGCTAGAATTGAAGGCCAAAATGCAGCAAATGAAGGTCAAAATGCTCAAGTTCCGCAAGAGGACTTTGAAGCTTTTGAAGGAAGGATGAATGCTAGATTTGATAATTTGTAAGCATGGATGAGAGAAGAGTTTCAAAGACAACAGCAAGCAAGAAATGCTCAATATGAGAGTCTCATGTCCATGTTCTCAAAGCTTGGCGGCTTTCCGGGTTCTTCTAGTAGTTAGGCCTTGTTTAGTAGTCTCTTATGTTTCTAGGTTATTAGTTTCCGTTCTATGTAATATTCAGGTTTTATGTATTTAAGTTTCAATTTGTAATTTGGTCATGAATTCTATTTTTGATCCTTTATGTACGTGTACTTGGCGCTTTACCTTGATGTATTTGAATATTAAGTACATGTACCCTATGCTGAAAATGAATGAATGAATGACCTTTTGTTGACTTTGAACTTTTGTACATTCTTGGTTACATGGAATGATCTTAATGCCTTGATACTTTATTTGGCTACTATAACTACCTCTCTTGGCTGAATTCATGGATGCACTTTTAAGTGTTCATTTGGCTGTGTAATTCACTCTGAAATGTTCCTGTTATGATGCTGCAAATATGTGTTTTAGGTATGATAAAATAAATGTTGATAATTTGCTGCACAGGGTCATTATTTTTAGCTCTATTTTGCCTTGATTTGCACTATTATGGCATGATAGAAATGCTGAAATATTGCTGCTGAAATATATCTGTTATGTTCCTATATTTGGCTGCTGATCTGAGTCTTTATGATGCTGCACTTGGCTCTATATCGTTTGATGTGACTTGAATTGTCGCTGAATTGGCATGATGTTCAGATGCAAATCACCTTATGATTCTGTTGCATTGTAGTCTACTTAAGTAGCTCTATATCATATTGAATTAACTGCTGGATTGAACTCTATATTTGATAGCTGCATTATGCTGTGAATGTTACTACAATAGGGCTGAAATTTTATCATGTCTTTATACTGATTTATTGCTCTGATTTATTGGCCTTGTTAGTATGCTGTTTTTTTACTCTAAATGTCATGATGTTGAACGGTTTTGACATGATTTAATTTTGTGGCATATGGATATATATCATGCTTATATAAATATTAAGATTTGAACTGAAATTGTGCAGTCTGATAATGTATTGAAATAAGGTTGTTCTTGGATGTTGAATTGCCATGATATATGTCTAATGTATTGGTTTTTTGTTCAGATATTCAATTTTCCAGATTACAGCATAACTGATGCAAGTAATCGATTACCAGCATCAAGTAATCGATTATCAGCTCAGTCTGACAACAAGTAGGTGATTTTTCTCATGTTTTTTCTCAAAATTAATATGCATGTTTCAGGTTTTATTAATCTTAAGAATCATATTTAGAATATTTTTGATCAATGGTTACTGATCTTTGCAAAGAATACATGAATTAAAATTCAGAATTGTGCGCTTTATGAGTTTCTGCAGTTTTGATTTTTTCTGACTTTTCACAGGATAATTTTTCATTTAATATTCAATATTAGGATATGATTTTGGGCTATATTTGTTGTATTACATGTTATCTTTGATATGTGATCCTGATTTTTGCAAATTTGAGGGTTGTATGATAGTGTTTCGATTGCTCAAAGTGCCCCCTGTGAACTGACTATGATATACTGCTGTTTACATTAAAGTAATCGATTACCTGAAGTCAGTAATCGATTACCAACTTTGATTTAAAAAATAATAATAATAATAATAATAATTGATTTTTGTTATATTCCCTTACTTTTGGGTATTATACTTTATTGTTATATGCTTTTTGATCATGCCAAAAGGGGGAGAAAGGTTGCGTTTGTTGTTCTATGTTTTGAGGATTTGTTGAGCATAATTGCCAAAGGTTCCCTAAAGCATAAATTGAGGGGGAGCACATAACAAATCGAATCACAACTTGCACAAGGGTTTGTCATCATCAAAAAGGGGGAGATCGTAAAGCAAGTGCTTGACATGTGTTTTGATGAAGACAAAGTGCAAAAAGAAGAAAAGAAAAGGAAATTGCAACAAACAACAACAAGAAGACTCAAGAGCAAAGTTTAAGGACATTTGTGTTTAATTGTATTTTATATTTTAAGTCTTTAAGTATTTGCTTGGGTAGAGTCTTAAGTTAGGTAATGAATCTCAAGGAATAATTATTTTAAACAAATTAAGAATTTGAGACATTACTAAAACCAATTTTAAGAAAATGATGCATATATTTTTAGAAAGATTTTATACATATTTTAATGCATCATTAAATGGTTAAGAATGGGTTTTGGAACTTATATTTTAATAGAAATCAAGTTGCATTTGAAAAGCTTTTAATATTGTGCAAGTTACAGTTCGGTAATCGATTACCAGCACTAGGTAATCGATTACCATGATAAAAACTGGTCCGATCTGATTGGTTTTAACAGCTGTGATTTTGTAACTAATTCCATAACCAACTTGATTCATCTATACCCATTATATAGGGGTTTTTCTACACATTTTTCATAATACCAATTAAGAGAAAAACACAAAAACCCTTAGCCATATTTTCACAAAGAATCAAAGAGAAAAGTTTTATATTTCTCATCCTGAAACTCATGTTCTTCATGTAAGATCTAGTGTGCATGTGCATGTGGAGATTGTTAGATCTATTATGCAAGTGCATGATTTTGATAATGACAATGTTTTGTAGAAGCTCAACCATAAAGAAGATCAACAAGTGACGAAGAACAAAAGCAACTATGATGAAGAGAGAGCAAGCCCAAGGACTTCAATGTGTATATAGTTTATATCTTTTGTTTTGAGTCTTAGAGTTTTGGGTAGAGTTATTAGAGGATAGTGAATCTCTATCAAGTGCATGATCATATTATATCTTGAGTATTTCACTTAACCTAAATTACTAGGTGGCTTAAAGGTTTTAGAGAAAAGGTTTTAATTTTGAGAAAACAAGTTTTTAATTGATTTTTACAGTGGTTAATCAATTAACAGGTAAGGCTAATCGATTAACATAATTTTGCATCGGTGATTAATCGACTAACTGGAGGTATTAATTGATTAACAGAAATCAAACAGGGGTTAATCGATTAACCTGAAGTGCTGATCGATTAACACGTGTTTTCAGCTTTTTACTTTGCAAAATTTGTTTTTAAGTTTTCCAAACTTTATGGGTATTCTATATAAACCTTTCCATAATCATTGTGATTAACTAACTTAATTTTTCACATCATTTTAGAAAGATCAAAGTCACACTATTCTCTCAACATTCTCTCTCACTTTTATAAAGATCAAAGTTCTTATTTTCATATTTTTATCGAGAAACTTTTGAATCTCAATTTCTAATAGTTCGTAGTTCTTGAAGGAGATTCAATAGGTTTATTGTGTTTTCTTAGAGTTGTAATCATTGCAGAAAGGCAACCTCAAATACAAGGCATCAAGCAAGAGAAGAGGTTAGATTAGAGGTTCAAGAGGGTTGTAAGACAAGAGTGGGGTATCTCTTGGAGGCTATCAAGTGGGGTATCTTGAGAGGCAATCGCTTGTAATTTGAGAACTCTAATTCCTTAGTGAAGAAAATCTCTCTTGTGGAAGAGGGGACTGGATGTAGCTTTCGGTGGTTGAGAGTGAACCAGTATAAATCTCTGTGCAAGCTTCTCTTCCCTTAACTCTTTAACTTTTGCTATTTCATATTGTTCTTGATTGAAAAGCTAGAAAAAACTGATTTTCTAATAATTGAATGAAATAGGTTTTAATAGTTCAAATTGATTTGGGGAAAACCTTTTTCATAATCTTGATAGTCATTAACAATCTTGGTGTTAATCAATTACGTGCTATCTCTAATTATTCTATGATATTTGATTGATTTTCGGTTTCAATTGAGAAGTGATTTTTCTGTTATTAACAGTGATTAATCGATTAAGATAGAGGCTAATCGATTAACCCAAGTTGTGCTGTCAGGTGTTAATCGATTAGACACCTTGTTAATCGATTAAAAGTTGTTGATTTTGTGAAAATTATTTGTTCTAATCGTTTCGATTTGTTTTAGGCAAAAATCTTTCAAGGTTTCTTAAACACCTATTCAACCCCCCCTTCTAGGTGTTCTCCTAGTGTTCTCTAGTTAATTCATCCACTGATTGTAGTCCTTACACTTCATTGTGTTTATTGAGTATTCATTGAGATTCAAGAATAGAATTCTATGAGTTGATTATGAGTTGTTTAAATCTGCACATAGAGGTGTGAATCAAAGTAAACAACAACAATTATTGAAGATTCATGCAGAGCACTTGAAGGTTTCAAGTGTGGGCTTGAAGGTTTCAAGCAAAAAGTGTTGAAGAAGAAGATTGAAGGTTTCAATCATCTTGGAGAAGAAGACTTACAGGTTCTAAGCACTTGGAAGATGTTCTTTCAAGAGAGAAGAAGAAGAAGAGGTTTAGCCAAAGGTTTTGGAATCTCTAGGGAGGCAATCAAAGGTTTTGATGTACATGAGATTGTACCGAATTGATTTCAATTTCTTCTTATAGCAACTCTCCCAATCAACAAGGGAGGACTGGATGTAGCTCTTGATGATCAAAAGTGAACCAGTATAAAAATCTTTGTGTTACTCTTCTCTACCTCTTCTTTAATCTTTCAATTTCGTAACTTGGTTTAAATTGGGGATTTTCATAATAATTGATAAAAACTAATTTTTCCAATCAATTAACCTTAGATATATCTTTAATAAGTTGATTGCATGTGATTTATATTAAATCTGTATGTTTTTATAATATTCTGTTTTGGAAATATCTGATTAGTATCTGGTTGATATCTGTTATGTATCTGGTGGTTATTTGGTTAATATTCAGTAATGACTGAAGTTTATTGAATAACAGTTAGATAGTATCGGATATCAGTAAGAATTTTTGAAAGAATTTTTAAAATTGACATATGTTCACCTTCACACCTATTCACCCCCTCTAGGTGTTTGTTCACCCACTTGTAAATCCCAACATAAACCACTATACATTAATTAATGGACACACTTACTAATAAAAATAAATACTACTACAATTTTTAATAAGGATTAAATAGGGATATTTTGGACAAACTATACATAATACTTACAATAATTAATACTTTTTTAATCTATGTGCTCAGGCCTAAAAGACCAAACAGAGTGAAATGGACGAAGTATTAGATTTGAGTCTTATTTGTTGAACATGAATTATTGTTCGTAATCTCTCCTTAACAAACAGTTTTAATATGGAGTAATTTTTAAATGCATTTCCAAATTCACTTATTTTTCTCATTTTTTCCATTAAATATATTTTAATTAATTATGTAGCTTATTTGATAGATTTGCAAGGAATAAAATGCAAACACCTCAATTCGATTCCAAAAACAACACATTTTTCCCTCTATCTACCAAAATCTCTAGCATGTTTTTCCTTTTTTTTAAATATATATTTTAATTAATTGTATTAATTACGCGTTTACCTAGACTTTTAGTTTTTTAACCAAAAGTTGAATCTTATCTCAAGAATCAATTTTAGTATTCTACTATCTTAATTCCTATTCCTTTTTGTTCCATTATCTTAGTAAAAAAAATAGTTTTTTTTCTCAAATAAAAATAAAAATAATTAATAAAAAATTTTAAAGATTGTATATTATCATAAAGATTTTATATTATATTAAAAATCTTTAAAAAATTATTTAAAAATGTTGAAGATTGTAAAAATAATATAGAAATTTTTGTGATAGAAATTTGAAAATAGAATCATGCATTATATCAAAAAGATAATCTGTTATTTTTGTTGACTACTTTGACTTTTATCAAGATAATATAGATAATTAGAATTTTTTTAATAGAGGTAATTAGTAAATTTTTTTATAAAAATAACATTTATTAATCTAATATCTATATATAAAAAGACACCTATTAAGGCACCATGTTTATCGTTGAAGTTTTCTTTCCACTAGAGCGATTGTAGGTATATAATCATTATCTCCAACCAAAATTACAATTTAAAATTAAATAAATTATTAAAGTTTTTTTAAATAAATATCTGCATATGAAATCATTATCCCCAGTTTATAAAAAAAATCATTAACCTCAACAAAAAATTAAAATTTGAAATTAAACAAATTATTCAAGTTTTATAAGTTTTTCAAATTATATATAATAGGATTTGATTTTATGCTTGATGTGAGTTTTTTTTTTTTTTCACTTTCAATCTTTGCATGTTTTTTCCATCCTTAAATCTCTCTAATTCCAAGAATTCTCTTCTCCCATTATTTTGTCTCTCGATTTCGTTCATCTTAATTTATATTATTTATATTTCGATGGTTTGATTATTATTATTGTTATTATGTGTTTTTGGTATTTTCTTTTTGCTGTAAAGGTGTTGTTGTTAGTGTTGGTGATGACAGTGCAAGAACTATTTTTTTTGAAGTTTTGGTTATTTTTTTTATCATTACTTATTCATTGATTGTTTAAATTGTTTATTTATAATTATGAATTATGAAATTGTTTTCTGGATTAAGTAGGAGCGTCGCCTGTATACAAGGTAGAGAGGAAATTGGGAAAGATGGATTTATCACATAATCTTTGTTCATCCATGATTCTTCCAAGAAAAATTGTGGTCTTTTTCTTTCATCTATATTAATTTATTTTTACCAAAATTATTATGCTCACATTTTTTATTATGTTCTTTCTCTCATTCTTTACTATTTTTCATTATTCTTAGAATTTGAGATTTAATTTTTTGTCACCTAAAATTTGTAATGCTTTCATCAATCTATTTTTATATTGATTTTTGCAATATTAAAGAGAATCAATTTTGATAATTGGTACCTTTTCATGAAAGGTCAAGAACATAAGAAACTACCTCAAATAAGAAAGGTATGTAAAAATAATCATATTTATATATATCAATTTTTTTTTTTGGATGAACATTTTTGAGAATTTATGATCTTCAATTTCTAAAGAAGAACTAAATAAAAAGTTTTATATTTCTTGGATGAAAGAGGTATTATTTTTTGTTATTTTAATTGTGCACTCTTTTCTATTTATGTGTATTGAAATTTCGAGGAATTCCAAAAAATATATTTTTTTTGTTTTTGTTGTTGTTGTTGTTTTATTTTTTGTTGAAAATTGTTATGATTTTTGTTTTTATTCTTTTTGTCTCTCATAGAATATAGAATTCAAAATTTGTTTCTTTATTGCTTTTATGTATTTATGTAACATTTTTGTTTTTTATTGAGTATTGAATTTTTTGCAACTCTTTATCTTGTGTAATCTATGAAGATAATATATATATATATATATATATATATATAAAGAAATAAATAGTTTAATATATAATTCATTATAAAGATTAAGATCCAAATAAGTCCATTTATTGTTTATAATTATTTAATAAATATTAGTTTTTTAAAAATAAAAATCGTAATAATATTAATTATCAACTAATAATCATCTTGTAATATCAAAATTAAAAGTATTTCAAGGTTTTTTAAAGGTGAAACAAATATTAGTTTTCTAATTTTTGGATTTTATATATTAATGCTTTTATATTTCTAAGAATTTTCAAATGAATAATGTAATAGTTTAACCTTTGAAATTAAAGGTTAATTAAATAATTTCCATGGTGCAGTTGTTTATATTGTTGAGTTCCAGAAAAGGAGTTTTCATCATGCATATATCATTCTATTCCTAAACTCCAAAAACAAGTATCCTGATTTACCATCAATTATGCTTTCCTCTCTCTGATAAGTGATGATGTTATCTATGTATTTATTATCCTTTATGAATTCGTGTCCAATGAAACAAAGGATATTATGATTTATTATTAATTATACTCATAATACCATCAAACAAAAAAAAATCAAAATGTTTAATTCTGATTTAATTAGGGTTAAAGAAACCTTGAAAGATTTTCGCACAAAACAAATCGAAATTATTAAAATGAATGATTTTACAAAAACAAAAGCTCTTAATCGATTAAGACAGCATCTGATCGATTAACACCTGACAACACAGTTTGGGTTAATCGATTAGCTCCTCAATTGATCGATTAATCACAGCTAAACCATAAAAATCGCTTTTCAACTGAAAACGAAAATCAATCAAATATTACAGAATATCAGAGATATCGCGAAATTGATTAACACAAAGATTGTTAATGATTACCTAGATTATGAAAAAGGTTTTCCCCAAATCAATTTGATATAACAAAACCTAAATAATTCAATTATTAGAAAATTAATCTTTTCTAGGTTTTCAATCAAGAACAATATGAAAGTGCAGAAATTAAAGAGTTAAGGGAAAGAGATACTACACAGAGATTTTACACTGGTTCACTCTCCTCCACTGAGAGCTACATCCAGTCCCCTCTATCACAAGAGAGATTTTCTTCACTAAGGAATTAGAATTCTCAAATTACAAGCAAATGCCTCTCAAGATACCCCACTTGATAGCCTCCAAGAGATAACTTCACTCTTGTCTTGCAATCCTATTGAATTTCTAATCTAACCTTCAAACATGAAAGAACATCCTTCAAGACTAAGAACCTCTTAGATTTCTCTTCCCAAAAGTGGATACCTCACCACTTGCTTGATGACACACCAAGACTTCTTCTTCTTTTTCTTCAATTTTCTTGATGATCAACACACCAAGACTTCTTCTTCTTGTATTGGAAGCTTGCCTCTTGCAATGATTACAACTCAATGAAAAACAATAAATCTATTGAATCTCCTTCCAGAACTATGAACAATTAGAACTTGAGTTTAAAATAAAATTTATTCTAGTATTAATGTCTAGTGTTTAAAATTGATTATTGGTATTTTGAGTTTAAAATAAAAAAAAATAATAAGTAAAATGTATGTGTGTATGTGTTGAAAAAAAAGAAGGAAGAAAAACGTGTGCTCTGTCTGTGTTTGTGTTCCATGAGCCAAAACCTATCTTCTTCTTCCTCTTAGTGCAGTACCGCCGGCCCTAAACCCAGCAGCCGCCCTTACCCCCTTTTCACTCTCCACCTTCAACTTCTTCTTCTTCCATGGCCATTCTCTCTCACTCCCAGCCACCTCCACCGCGCGTCTCTCCCTCTCTCGGTCCCGTGCTCTCTCTCTCTTGTCTCAGTTTCTCACTCCGTCCGCCTCCGGTGCCGCCAAACAAAGCCACAGCTACAGCGCCGCCACCAACACCACACCATGGCCACCAAGCTCAAGCTCCTACCTCTTCTTGGAGATTCGCAAATCGCGATCTCCCTCCCTCCAGGACTAGATTCGCGACCCGCTGCCCCTGGGGTCGTGATCCGCCGTGTCTCTGCCGCCATGGAGGTCGCGCCGTTGCCAAGCCCCTCCATCGCCGCCGCTATGAAGCCACGGTCACAGCTGTTGCTGCGGTTTGGGTGAACCGGGACTGAACCGTTAGCTGGTTCGTGCACCTCCGCCACTCACCGACGTCGACCGCTATCGATGCGTTCAGCATCCCGAGTCTCTAAAGCTTCACGAATCACCGCTCCTTCCCCGAAGATTGAGGTTATCTCTTTACTCTCGTCAATCGAGGTAAGGGGTGTTTTACCTTGCTTTAGAGAGTATTTTCTAGTTAGTTATAATACCTGCGAAGAATATATGGGTATGTTTGTGAACGAATCTTAGGGTAATTAATCGAGACTAAAAGTAAAGGACGAAAATAAACAAAAGAAAATCTAATTGAATAGGGTGAATTGAAAATATGTGGTTTAAGTGCAAAATGCGAATATGGACTGTAGCATGTTATAGATTATGATGTATGTTTGCTATTTGATTATATATATATATATATATATATATACTTAAGGTTAAAATGCTATTGTATATGGTTATTGGGAAAAATATAAATATGCTTGGACTGTATTTAAGTTGATTGTAGATGATGATGATGATATGTTGAATGATGAATAGAGATGCTGAATAAAGATAAAAAGGGAAATGATTAAAGTAAGAATATTTAATTTAGTTGTTATTTGTGACTGAGCATATGTGATTAACTGTTATGTATGTCTGGCGGATTAAATGAGATATATATGTGGTGTACAATTGGTAATTAATGGATACAACAATTAAAGAGTAAGAGTATAAACCAAGGAAAATGATTTAATTCTGAAATGTGTATGTTCGGTGCTAAACGTGCAAAGTTGTGATTATGTGTTCAGTGGGAATATACGTGAATAAATATTAAAGGTGCATATTTGTGATTAGGATACTAAATAAATAAAATGAGACTTGATAAAAATGCTTGGAAAATGGTTATGGAAGTTAGATATTGAATATGAAATTTATATGTGAATACTTGCTGAATGGTTATGAGCATTGATGATGAATGCTTATTTATGGATATATGTGTGGTTATTTGGAATTGGTAAACTTTATATATTTATTGGAATTGGAATGTGATGATCAAGAATGGATGATAAACATGCACATTTGTGAATATTAATGGGAAATAACAAGGAACAATGGAAAATGAAACGAAAGGGGCTAAAGATGTATGCAGAGCATCTGAGCTGTGGTTGCATACATCGTAAATAAATTGTGGATGTATGCAGGTCATCTGACCTGTGGTTGCATACATCGTAAATAAATTGTGACGTGTATGCAGATCATCTGACCTTTGGTTGCATACATTGCAAACTAATTTGGTGTGTATGCATATCTCTGACGTGCAGTTGCATACACTAAAAAGTGTAGATCTCTGATTTGAGGTTACACCCAATGGAAAGCGTAGATCTCTGACTTGAGGTTACGCATAATTAAAAAAAAAGGAGAAAAGAAAGGTGAAAGCAAGAAAATAACAAAAATGAATGAAAAGAAATAAAAGAGTAAAGAAAAGAGGAATGTATTAGAAATGAAAAAGAAAGTATATTAAGAAAAGTGATAAGAATGATGGACTAAAGAAAAGATTATAGATGTGTATGAATTTGAATTGTTTGAGTTTGCTATGTTCTGAACTACGTGAAATGTTTGTGTTTGACTTTGTAGGTTATTATGTCTAGTTAGAAGCTATTCTCTACTTCATGTGTAAAGCTCACCCTTACAACCATTTTTACAGGTTCAAAGTTTGAGCAGACATAGTTTCCGGCCGAGCAGGGGTACACTCCACACCGTGGAGTGTAATTTAGTTAAGGGGGAATTATATTCTTTTTATTATGATTAATTTATTTTGGTGTTGAAACAATTCATTGTAAGCCCTGAGTTTTGTTTTACTTTGTTATCAGGGCATGAAAATCAAATTAGTATATTTATAAATATTTTTTGATCTGTACTGGTTTGACAGGTGTATAAAATGTAATTTTTGGGAAATCCAAAAAACAGAGGAAACTTTGTCGGATTTTCATCAAGATTTAAAAAGAAAATTTTCAAGTCCAAATTAAAAATCAACTTAATTAATTGTAATTAAGCTATATAAATGTTAGGGTGTTACATTATGGTATCAGAGCAGTTTTCTTCGACCTATTGGAGTAACTTATTACTCCTGCAGCTTACTCACCAAGCGAGTAGCTTAGAGTTAGAACTAGAGCTTGTTCTTAGGAGTAGTTGAGTATCATTGCTAGGTGGTAATAGAGATTTTGTGGAGTATAGTATAGTGAGTGCTTAAGCTGTCTTGAATGTTTTTCTTTTAACTATTTGGGGGAGCGAGATAAGCATTTGAAAACCTCTTTAAGTTCATCCAAATTATGTGAAGCTTACCATGCAAACCTGAAATCTTGTGGAAAACGATGAGTCAGATTTAGAAGTGGATGGATGACGAGACTAAGGAAAGTGATACCCCAACGGGCAAGAGCACTAAGCTGCTACCCCACCGGGAGAAAATGATCTTTAGTCTTGTGCCAAGTAAACCAATTCTAAATGTGACACACAAAACAAGGTTTCAACATTTTAAAACTAATAGGTTGTGTGATTCGAACTTAAGTAAGACAAGAATGGTCTTATCACTAATGTGGTGTATGTCTGAGCCTGATCACCTCAAGTATACATATATTGGGAGATATCACCATCCTGTCCTTAAGTTTCGACGAGTATTTTGGGAAATTAAGAAGATCCCAAATTTAGGAGGATTAGAAGTCTTTGTTATAGGTCTCCATATGCGTGGACATTTTTGAATCAGAGTTTTGCAACGGAAGTGTAGTGAGAATTGTCTGGCATTAAGATAAGAGTTTTAGCTAGTTCAGGAATTCTAGTTAGTTATAACAGTTTGTTCGGGTTCGTTTTGCCTAGAATAGTAAGTAAGGAACCCTGAGATAGTACATAGTGATAGTCTTCGGTCTAGGCAATTAGGTGCTTAACACCCTAGTTGATTGCTTAGAGCTAGGACGTATGTTCGATAAATATATATATATATATATATATATGTATGATGCTATGTGCTGTCTTGTGTTCGCCTAAATGATAATTTGTGCATTTTGATGGTATTTACTATTGTTGTGAAGGTGACCAAAATGTGAATGTCGAAACTGTTTTAAGTATAAAGACTACTTTGAAAACTTTTTATGAAACGATGCTGCTATCAAAAGACCAATTGATTCCCTAGTATAATAGTATTAATGCAAGGAATCATTTGATGTTTAAGTTTGATAATATTTAAAATGAATTTCAATGCTTTGGAACTGAATTTAGAATGAATCTCACTATTTCAAATAGAATTGAAAATCTTTTTCAAATTGAGTGTTAGGTCGTATGATAAATTTTTGAGAAGTTATCAATGGAACTCAGGATTCCTAAATTATCGAGCGGTGAATTAACTAATGGTTTTGAACAAACCACGCGCCGATTAAATAGGAACCTTTTCACGCGACATAAATCAATTTTGAATGAAACTTAGTTTCCCAAACTCGAAGAAAAAGGGAATGTACCTATTTTCACTTATGAAGAGGTATCAAAGAAAAATTTTCTAGCCAAACACATATTCCTTTTCTCTTTGAGTTTGCTAATCCTAGATAATGGAACACCCCTTCATCTAAGTTCTTATGAAGTTAGATGAAGGTGATTCTTTTCAGAAGGATATGATTTGATTTGTAAGCTTGTTTTCAGAAGGTCATACAAATTATTTGACAAGGAAGATATCAAGATTTTAAAGTACAAAGTAATTTGTATGATCGAATATTTTACGAAGACTTTACTCCAAAATAAATGTTTTCCTAGTACTCCACTTTGATTTTCAAAATGTGTAAGTACTTTGTAGCATGGGAGTAATATTTATTGAACTTTAAATTCTCTATGCATAGAAGTTGATTTTAACAAAGGTTTTGACACACAATTTTGGTTGATTTAAATCTCATAGATTCTGTTTATTGGCGTATGGTTGTAATGAATGTGGGATGTATGTATTTCTGTAAAGTAGCTATTTGCCTGTTAGGAGTTATGCAATTTCTCTAGCTCCTTTGAAACCCTCAGTTAATGAAAAATAGAAGTTCTTGGACTAGGCGAATAGGGAGATTGAACCTTAGGAATTGTTTAGCACTATATGTTTATGCTTGTAATTAAATGATGTGTATGTAATAAATGCTTACTTGAATAAGAAATGTGTTTGATTAGGACTTAAGAGTAGTACATAAGTTGTTTGTACTTGGGTAGAGTAGGCTCAAATCCTTGTGGATGCTGCCGGATATATAGGGTGTAGAAGTAGATTTGGATTGTTCTAAGTACGGTAGTTGCTAAGTGTCAGTGCTGTTGGTGAACCTGACCATGATGTCACCATTGATGGATAAGATATTGGGATGGGCAACTCAATCTTTTTATTTATTAATCGCTGATATCATTGGGAATCTTTAATTAGCACAAAACCAAACAGGCAATGAAGGAAGGAATTCGCCTGAATAGTAGTATTCCCAACCCTTATTGTAAAATCCCTTGAGAAAACCTAGATGACCTTAGAAAACTATATCTAATCGTTGGGAAAATCGTACCTGATTCTTGAAACCCAAGACCAAGTGGGAGTCTTCCTAGTAGGACTCTTGAAATGAGAGACTGCCAATAGTGTAAAACCTTGAAAACCTTAGAGCATTTCGCCTCGAAAACTAACCAAATTAAACCATAACTTGTATTCTTTATTGAGTGCAAGAGTTCAGTGGCGTACTAATGCTAAAAGGTATGCCGATTCCAAGTGGGGGAGTAGAACCAAAGGGAAGTGAGTGTCGTAATTAGAAGACCCTTTGTCTGGGATGGTTCTCCATTTGAAGGAATTGAACTGAATTTTGGGGACGAAATTCCAATAAGTGGGGGAGAATTGTAACATCCCTAATTTTAATCCCTAATATAATTATAAGTTTTAATGAATTAAATATTTGTTTCTTGAAATCAATCATTTAGTTGTTGGGTATTTTCATAAAAGATACATTATGTTAAATTACGAGAGTATATTTAATTATATTTCGAAGTAAATTCTTTTGAAACAATTACCCTATATCAAAAATATACTTTACAGGCTTTACTTTACTTTTGATATATTTCATATGGAAATATTTTATTAGAAATATTTATAAGTTTCTTACTTTATGATTTTTATTCTAGTATTAATGTCTAGTGTTTAAAATTGATTATTGGTATTTTGAGTTTAAAATAAAAAAAAATAATAAGTAAAATGTATGTGTGTATGTGTTGAAAAAAAAGAAGAAAAACGTGTGCTCTGTGTGTGTTTGTGTTCCATGAGCCAAAACCTATCTTCTTCTTCCTCCTAGTGCAGTACCGCCGGCCCTAAACCCAGCAGCCGCCCTTACCCCCTTTTCACTCTCCACCTTCAACTTCTTCTTCTTCCATGGCCATTCTCTCTCACTCCCAGCCACCTCCACCGCGCGTCTCTCCCTCTCTCGGTCCCGTGCTCTCTCTCTCTTGTCTCAGTTTCTCACTCCGTCCGCCTCCGGTGCCGCCAAACAAAGCCACAGCTACAGCGCCGCCAAACAAAGCCACAGCTACAGCGCCGCCACCAACACCACACCATGGCCACCAAGCTCAAGCTCCTACCTCTTCTTGGAGATTCGCAAATCGCGATCTCCCTCCCTCCAGGACTAGATTCGCGACCCGCTGCCCCTGGGGTCGTGATCCGCCGTGTCTCTGCCGCCATGGAGGTCGCGCCGTTGCCAAGCCCCTCCATCGCCGCCGCTATGAAGCCACGGTCACAGCTGTTGCTGCGGTTTGGGTGAACCGGGACTGAACCGTTAGCTGGTTCGTGCACCTCCGCCACTCACCGACGTCGACCGCTATCGATGCGTTCAGCATCCCGAGTCTCTAAAGCTTCACGAATCACCGCTCCTTCCCCGAAGATTGAGGTTATCTCTTTACTCTCGTCAATCGAGGTAAGGGGTGTTTTACCTTGCTTTAGAGAGTATTTTCTAGTTAGTTATAATACCTGCGAAGAATATATGGGTATGTTTGTGAACGAATCTTAGGGTAATTAATCGAGACTAAAAGTAAAGGACGAAAATAAACAAAAGAAAATCTAATTGAATAGGGTGAATTGAAAATATGTGGTTTAAGTGCAAAATGCGAATATGGACTGTAGCATGTTATAGATTATGATGTATGTTTGCTATTTGATTATATATATATATATATATATATATATATACTTAAGGTTAAAATGCTATTGTATATGGTTATTGGGAAAAATATAAATATGCTTGGACTGTATTTAAGTTGATTGTAGATGATGATGATGATATGTTGAATGATGAATAGAGATGCTGAATAAAGATAAAAAGGGAAATGATTAAAGTAAGAATATTTAATTTAGTTGTTATTTGTGACTGAGCATATGTGATTAACTGTTATGTATGTCTGGCGGATTAAATGAGATATATATGTGGTGTACAATTGGTAATTAATGGATACAACAATTAAAGAGTAAGAGTATAAACCAAGGAAAATGATTTAATTCTGAAATGTGTATGTTCGGTGCTAAACGTGCAAAGTTGTGATTATGTGTTCAGTGGGAATATACGTGAATAAATATTAAAGGTGCATATTTGTGATTAGGATACTAAATAAATAAAATGAGACTTGATAAAAATGCTTGGAAAATGGTTATGGAAGTTAGATATTGAATATGAAATTTATATGTGAATACTTGCTGAATGGTTATGAGCATTGATGATGAATGCTTATTTATGGATATATGTGTGGTTATTTGGAATTGGTAAACTTTATATATTTATTGGAATTGGAATGTGATGATCAAGAATGGATGATAAACATGCACATTTGTGAATATTAATGGGAAATAACAAGGAACAATGGAAAATGAAACGAAAGGGGCTAAAGATGTATGCAGAGCATCTGAGCTGTGGTTGCATACATCGTAAATAAATTGTGGATGTATGCAGGTCATCTGACCTGTGGTTGCATACATCGTAAATAAATTGTGACGTGTATGCAGATCATCTGACCTTTGGTTGCATACATTGCAAACTAATTTGGTGTGTATGCATATCTCTGACGTGCAGTTGCATACACTAAAAAGTGTAGATCTCTGATTTGAGGTTACACCCAATGGAAAGCGTAGATCTCTGACTTGAGGTTACGCATAATTAAAAAAAAAGGAGAAAAGAAAGGTGAAAGCAAGAAAATAACAAAAATGAATGAAAAGAAATAAAAGAGTAAAGAAAAGAGGAATGTATTAGAAATGAAAAAGAAAGTATATTAAGAAAAGTGATAAGAATGATGGACTAAAGAAAAGATTATAGATGTGTATGAATTTGAATTGTTTGAGTTTGCTATGTTCTGAACTACGTGAAATGTTTGTGTTTGACTTTGTAGGTTATTATGTCTAGTTAGAAGCTATTCTCTACTTCATGTGTAAAGCTCACCCTTACAACCATTTTTACAGGTTCAAAGTTTGAGCAGACATAGTTTCCGGCCGAGCAGGGGTACACTCCACACCGTGGAGTGTAATTTAGTTAAGGGGGAATTATATTCTTTTTATTATGATTAATTTATTTTGGTGTTGAAACAATTCATTGTAAGCCCTGAGTTTTGTTTTACTTTGTTATCAGGGCATGAAAATCAAATTAGTATATTTATAAATATTTTTTGATCTGTACTGGTTTGACAGGTGTATAAAATGTAATTTTTGGGAAATCCAAAAAACAGAGGAAACTTTGTCGGATTTTCATCAAGATTTAAAAAGAAAATTTTCAAGTCCAAATTAAAAATCAACTTAATTAATTGTAATTAAGCTATATAAATGTTAGGGTGTTACATTATGGTATCAGAGCAGTTTTCTTCGACCTATTGGAGTAACTTATTACTCCTGCAGCTTACTCACCAAGCGAGTAGCTTAGAGTTAGAACTAGAGCTTGTTCTTAGGAGTAGTTGAGTATCATTGCTAGGTGGTAATAGAGATTTTGTGGAGTATAGTATAGTGAGTGCTTAAGCTGTCTTGAATGTTTTTCTTTTAACTATTTGGGGGAGCGAGATAAGCATTTGAAAACCTCTTTAAGTTCATCCAAATTATGTGAAGCTTACCATGCAAACCTGAAATCTTGTGGAAAACGATGAGTCAGATTTAGAAGTGGATGGATGACGAGACTAAGGAAAGTGATACCCCAACGGGCAAGAGCACTAAGCTGCTACCCCACCGGGAGAAAATGATCTTTAGTCTTGTGCCAAGTAAACCAATTCTAAATGTGACACACAAAACAAGGTTTCAACATTTTAAAACTAATAGGTTGTGTGATTCGAACTTAAGTAAGACAAGAATGGTCTTATCACTAATGTGGTGTATGTCTGAGCCTGATCACCTCAAGTATACATATATTGGGAGATATCACCATCCTGTCCTTAAGTTTCGACGAGTATTTTGGGAAATTAAGAAGATCCCAAATTTAGGAGGATTAGAAGTCTTTGTTATAGGTCTCCATATGCGTGGACATTTTTGAATCAGAGTTTTGCAACGGAAGTGTAGTGAGAATTGTCTGGCATTAAGATAAGAGTTTTAGCTAGTTCAGGAATTCTAGTTAGTTATAACAGTTTGTTCGGGTTCGTTTTGCCTAGAATAGTAAGTAAGGAACCCTGAGATAGTACATAGTGATAGTCTTCGGTCTAGGCAATTAGGTGCTTAACACCCTAGTTGATTGCTTAGAGCTAGGACGTATGTTCGATAAATATATATATATATATATATATATATATATATATGTATGATGCTATGTGCTGTCTTGTGTTCGCCTAAATGATAATTTGTGCATTTTGATGGTATTTACTATTGTTGTGAAGGTGACCAAAATGTGAATGTCGAAACTGTTTTAAGTATAAAGACTACTTTGAAAACTTTTTATGAAACGATGCTGCTATCAAAAGACCAATTGATTCCCTAGTATAATAGTATTAATGCAAGGAATCATTTGATGTTTAAGTTTGATAATATTTAAAATGAATTTCAATGCTTTGGAACTGAATTTAGAATGAATCTCACTATTTCAAATAGAATTGAAAATCTTTTTCAAATTGAGTGTTAGGTCGTATGATAAATTTTTGAGAAGTTATCAATGGAACTCAGGATTCCTAAATTATCGAGCGGTGAATTAACTAATGGTTTTGAACAAACCACGCGCCGATTAAATAGGAACCTTTTCACGCGACATAAATCAATTTTGAATGAAACTTAGTTTCCCAAACTCGAAGAAAAAGGGAATGTACCTATTTTCACTTATGAAGAGGTATCAAAGAAAAATTTTCTAGCCAAACACATATTCCTTTTCTCTTTGAGTTTGCTAATCCTAGATAATGGAACACCCCTTCATCTAAGTTCTTATGAAGTTAGATGAAGGTGATTCTTTTCAGAAGGATATGATTTGATTTGTAAGCTTGTTTTCAGAAGGTCATACAAATTATTTGACAAGGAAGATATCAAGATTTTAAAGTACAAAGTAATTTGTATGATCGAATATTTTACGAAGACTTTACTCCAAAATAAATGTTTTCCTAGTACTCCACTTTGATTTTCAAAATGTGTAAGTACTTTGTAGCATGGGAGTAATATTTATTGAACTTTAAATTCTCTATGCATAGAAGTTGATTTTAACAAAGGTTTTGACACACAATTTTGGTTGATTTAAATCTCATAGATTCTGTTTATTGGCGTATGGTTGTAATGAATGTGGGATGTATGTATTTCTGTAAAGTAGCTATTTGCCTGTTAGGAGTTATGCAATTTCTCTAGCTCCTTTGAAACCCTCAGTTAATGAAAAATAGA
The DNA here is from genome assembly GCA_037953625.1 of Crotalaria pallida. Classification (NCBI taxonomy): domain Eukaryota; kingdom Viridiplantae; phylum Streptophyta; class Magnoliopsida; order Fabales; family Fabaceae; genus Crotalaria; species Crotalaria pallida. The sequence continues at coordinate 9,931,015 of CM075654.1, read as the reverse complement.
AGTTCTTGGACTAGGCGAATAGGGAGATTGAACCTTAGGAATTGTTTAGCACTATATGTTTATGCTTGTAATTAAATGATGTGTATGTAATAAATGCTTACTTGAATAAGAAATGTGTTTGATTAGGACTTAAGAGTAGTACATAAGTTGTTTGTACTTGGGTAGAGTAGGCTCAAATCCTTGTGGATGCTGCCGGATATATAGGGTGTAGAAGTAGATTTGGATTGTTCTAAGTACGGTAGTTGCTAAGTGTCAGTGCTGTTGGTGAACCTGACCATGATGTCACCATTGATGGATAAGATATTGGGATGGGCAACTCAATCTTTTTATTTATTAATCGCTGATATCATTGGGAATCTTTAATTAGCACAAAACCAAACAGGCAATGAAGGAAGGAATTCGCCTGAATAGTAGTATTCCCAACCCTTATTGTAAAATCCCTTGAGAAAACCTAGATGACCTTAGAAAACTATATCTAATCGTTGGGAAAATCGTACCTGATTCTTGAAACCCAAGACCAAGTGGGAGTCTTCCTAGTAGGACTCTTGAAATGAGAGACTGCCAATAGTGTAAAACCTTGAAAACCTTAGAGCATTTCGCCTCGAAAACTAACCAAATTAAACCATAACTTGTATTCTTTATTGAGTGCAAGAGTTCAGTGGCGTACTAATGCTAAAAGGTATGCCGATTCCAAGTGGGGGAGTAGAACCAAAGGGAAGTGAGTGTCGTAATTAGAAGACCCTTTGTCTGGGATGGTTCTCCATTTGAAGGAATTGAACTGAATTTTGGGGACGAAATTCCAATAAGTGGGGGAGAATTGTAACATCCCTAATTTTAATCCCTAATATAATTATAAGTTTTAATGAATTAAATATTTGTTTCTTGAAATCAATCATTTAGTTGTTGGGTATTTTCATAAAAGATACATTATGTTAAATTACGAGAGTATATTTAATTATATTTCGAAGTAAATTCTTTTGAAACAATTACCCTATATCAAAAATATACTTTACAGGCTTTACTTTACTTTTGATATATTTCATATGGAAATATTTTATTAGAAATATTTATAAGTTTCTTACTTTATGATTTTTATTCTAGTATTAATGTCTAGTGTTTAAAATTGATTATTGGTATTTTGAGTTTAAAATAAAAAAAAATAATAAGTAAAATGTATGTGTGTATGTGTTGAAAAAAAAGAAGAAAAACGTGTGCTCTGTGTGTGTTTGTGTTCCATGAGCCAAAACCTATCTTCTTCTTCCTCCTAGTGCAGTACCGCCGGCCCTAAACCCAGCAGCCGCCCTTACCCCCTTTTCACTCTCCACCTTCAACTTCTTCTTCTTCCATGGCCATTCTCTCTCACTCCCAGCCACCTCCACCGCGCGTCTCTCCCTCTCTCGGTCCCGTGCTCTCTCTCTCTTGTCTCAGTTTCTCACTCCGTCCGCCTCCGGTGCCGCCAAACAAAGCCACAGCTACAGCGCCGCCACCAACACCACACCATGGCCACCAAGCTCAAGCTCCTACCTCTTCTTGGAGATTCGCAAATCGCGATCTCCCTCCCTCCAGGACTAGATTCGCGACCCGCTGCCCCTGGGGTCGTGATCCGCCGTGTCTCTGCCGCCATGGAGGTCGCGCCGTTGCCAAGCCCCTCCATCGCCGCCGCTATGAAGCCACGGTCACAGCTGTTGCTGCGGTTTGGGTGAACCGGGACTGAACCGTTAGCTGGTTCGTGCACCTCCGCCACTCACCGACGTCGACCGCTATCGATGCGTTCAGCATCCCGAGTCTCTAAAGCTTCACGAATCACCGCTCCTTCCCCGAAGATTGAGGTTATCTCTTTACTCTCGTCAATCGAGGTAAGGGGTGTTTTACCTTGCTTTAGAGAGTACTTTCTAGTTAGTTATAATACCTGCGAAGAATATATGGGTATGTTTGTGAACGAATCTTAGGGTAATTAATCGAGACTAAAAATAAAGGACGAAAATAAACAAAAGAAAATCTAATTGAATAGGGTGAATTGAAAATATGTGGTTTAAGTGCAAAATGCGAATATGGACTGTAGCATGTTATAGATTATGATGTATGTTTGCTATTTGATTATATATATATATATATATATATATACTTAAGGTTAAAATGCTATTGTATATGGTTATTGGGAAAAATATAAATATGCTTGGACTGTATTTAAGTTGATTGTAGATGATGATGATGATATGTTGAATGATGAATAGAGATGCTGAATAAAGATAAAAAGGGAAATGATTAAAGTAAGAATATTTAATTTAGTTGTTATTTGTGACTGAGCATATGTGATTAACTGTTATGTATGTCTGGCGGATTAAATGAGATATATATGTGGTGTACAATTGGTAATTAATGGATACAACAATTAAAGAGTAAGAGTATAAACCAAGGAAAATGATTTAATTATGAAATGTGTATGTTCGGTGCTAAACGTGCAAAGTTGTGATTATGTGTTAAGTGGTAATATACGTGAATAAATATTAAAGGTGCATATTTGTGATTAGGATACTAAATAAATAAAATGAGACTTGATAAAAATGCTTGGAAAATGGTTATGGAAGTTAGATATTGAATATGAAATTTATATGTGAATACTTGCTGAATGGTTATGAGCATTGATGATGAATGCTTATTTATGGATATATGTGTGGTTATTTGGAATTGGTAAACTTTATATATTTATTGGAATTGGAATGTGATGATCAAGAATGGATGATAAACATGCACATTTGTGAATATTAATGGAAAATAACAAGGAACAATGGAAAATGAAAGGAAAGGGGCTAAAGATGTATGCAGATCATCTGAGCTGTGGTTGCATACATCGTAAATAAATTGTGGATGTATGCAGGTCATCTGACCTGTGGTTGCATACATCGTAAATAAATTGTGGCGTGTATGCAGATCATCTGACATTTGGTTGCATACATTGCAAACTAATTTGGTGTGTATGCATATCTCTGACCTGCAGTTGCATACACTAAAAAGTGTAGATCTCTGATTTGAGGTTACACCCAATGGAAAGCGTAGATCTCTGACTTGAGGTTACGCATAATTAAAAAAAAAGGAGAAAAGAAAGGTGAAAGCAAGAAAATAACAAAAATGAATGAAAAGAAAGAAAAGAGTAAAGAAAAGAGGAATGTATTAGAAATGAAAAAGAAAGTATATTAAGAAAAGTGATAAGAATGATGGACTAAAGAAAAGATTATAGATGTGTATGAATTTGAATTGTTTGAGTTTGCTATGTTCTGAACTACGTGAAATGTTTGTGTTTGACTTTGTAGGTTATTATGTCTAGTTAGAAGCTATTCTCTACTTCATGTGTAAAGCTCACCCTTACAACCATTTTTACAGGTTCAAAGTTTGAGCAGACATAGTTTCCGGCCGAGCAGGGGTACACTCCACACCGTAGAGTGTAATTTAGTTAAGGGGGAATTATATTCTTTTTATTATGATTAATTTATTTTGGTGTTGAAACAATTCGTTGTAAGCCCTGAGTTTTGTTTTACTTTGTTAGCAGGGCATGAAAATCAAATTAGTATATTTATAAATATTTTCTGATCTGTACTGGTTTGACAGGTGTATAAAATTTAATTTTTGGGAAATCCAAAAAACAGAGGAAACTCTGTCGGATTTTCATCAAGATTTAAAAAGAAAATTTTCAAGTCCAAATTAAAAATCAACTTAATTAATTGTAATTAAGCTATATAAATGTTAGGGTGTTACATTATGGTATCAGAGCAGTTTTCTTCGACCTATTGGAGTAACTTATTACTCCTGCAGCTTACTCACCAAGCGAGTAGCTTAGAGTTAGAACTAGAGCTTGTTCTTAGGAGTAGTTGAGTATCATTGCTAGGTGGTAATAGAGATTTTGTGGAGTATAGTATAGTGAGTGCTTAAGCTGTCTTGTATGTTTTTCTTTTAACTATTTGGGGGAGCGAGATAAGCATTTGAAAACCTCTTTAAGTTCATCCAAATTATGTGAAGCTTACCATGCAAACCTGAAATCTTGTGGAAAACGATGAGTCAGATTTAGAAGTGGATGGATGACGAGACTAAGGAAAGTGATACCCCAACGGGCAAGAGCACTAAGCTGCTACCCCACCGGGAGAAAATGATCTTTAGTCTTGTGCCAAGTAAACCAATTCTAAATGTGACACACAAAACAAGGTTTCAACATTTTAAAACTAATAGGTTGTGTGATTCGAACTTAAGTAAGACAAGAATGGTCTTATCACTAATGTGGTGTATGTCTGAGCCTGATCACCTCAAGTATACATATATTGGGAGATATCACCATCCTGTCCTTAAGTTTCGACGAGTATTTTGGGAAATTAAGAAGATCCCAAATTTAGGAGGATTAGAAGTCTTTGTTATAGGTCTCCATATGCGTGGACATTTTTGAATCAGAGTTTTGCAACGGAAGTGTAGTGAGAATTGTCTGGCATTAAGATAAGAGTTTTAGCTAGTTCAGGAATTCTAGTTAGTTATAACAGTTTGTTCGGGTTCGTTTTGCCTAGAATAGTAAGTAAGGAACCCTGAGATAGTACATAGTGATAGTCTTCGGTCTAGGCAATTAGGTGCTTAACACCCTAGTTGATTGCTTAGAGCTAGGACGTATGTTCGATAAATATATATATATATATATATATATATATATGTATGATGCTAAATCAATTTTGAATGAAACTTAGTTTCCCAAACTCGAAGAAAAAGGGAATGTACCTATTTTCACTTATGAAGAGGTATCAAAGAAAAATTTTCTAGCCAAACACATATTCCTTTTCTCTTTGAGTTTGCTAATCCTGGATAATGGAACACCCCTTCATCTAAGTTCTTATGAAGTTAGATGAAGGTGATTCTTTTCAGAAGGATATGATTTGATTTGTAAGCTTGTTTTCAGAAGGTCATACAAATTATTTGACAAGGAAGATATCAAGATTTTATAGTAAAAAGTAATTTGTATGATCGAATATTTTACGAAGACTTTACTCCAAAATAAATGTTTTCCTAGTACTCCACTTTGATTTTCAAAATGTGTAAGTACTTTGTAGCATGGGAGTAATATTTATTGAACTTTAAATTCTCCATGCATAGAAGTTGATTTTAACAAAGGTTTTGACACACAATTTTGGTTGATTTAAATCTCATAGATTCTGTTTATTGGCGTATGGTTGTAATGAATGTGGGATGTATGTATTTCTGTAAAGTAGCTATTTGCCTGTTAGGAGTTATGCAATTTCTCTAGCTCCTTTGAAACCCTCAGTTAATGAAAAATAGAAGTTCTTGGACTAGGCGAATAGGGAGATTGAACCTTAGGAATTGTTTAGCACTATATGTTTATGCTTGTAATTAAATGATGTGTATGTAATAAATGCTTACTTGAATAAGAAATGTGTTTGATTAGGACTTAAGAGTAGTACATAAGTTGTTTGTGTGACACCCTTCCGAATTACCCAAATATAATATAGTAATTAAAGTTTCATCTTGGATAATATATGGACTTGTGAGTGTTAAGAAAATATGGAAAATAAAATTTTCTTTTTAAGCGGGTGCACAAATCGTCCTTTGGAATTCTTGGAGAATAAACTTTAAACCATTTCAAAACATTTGTATCGAGTTCGGCGATCTCTAAAACCTTTTCACAAATAGGGTAACATTCGCTCTTTTGAAATGTATTTGTATCATACAAGTAATTAAAGTTACCCTTGCTTTGTTCGATAAATCCGATACCATCAAATAATGTTTATTGCCGAGCTCTTAAAGGGATTAAATCAGAGTAAGCGGAAATTATTAGACTATGCAGTCACTAGTAATATAAACATAGGTTTTATATATAGTTAAAGTCATAGATACATAGTCTCATCATCATGTCTCCAAGATCTCAAAATACAAGTCCATAATCTGATCTACATAGTGATATGACCAAAGCCCTAGAGTACCCCAAAAGTATATCTACAATATATGTACATAATCAAAACATAAACTCCAAGGGTGGTCACGTAGATCTGGCCTCATCAGATGCAGTAGTAGTGATAACAGCAGTCTCAAAGAAACATAAGTAGTAAGGTAGTAGCATCATCAACAACACAGCAGCAGCAGCAAGTCTCCTCCACAGCCTCCACACATCGGATCCACTGATCCTCATCACATACCATATGCATGTACCTAGGGATCATCGTCCCTCCAGTCACTCCCAGTAGAATGCACGACAGGCTCGCTCCCACTCTCGTCCTCCACCGGATCCTCCTCGATCTCGTTCGAGGGAGAGTGTACCCTACCACTGGGTACCGGGTCAGGGGATGGTGAAACCCTGACTGGGCTCCTCGGATCAGAAGGGGGAGTCTCCTCACGGACGACCCTTGAAGTAAAAGGATGAGAGCGGGTAGGTCGAAAACGAAAACTATGGTAAAAGCGAGCTGGTCGCGTGGGAGGTGGTCCATGATAAGTGTAAAACGGGGGTACATGCATAGTGTATATGATGGGAATCCTAAATCTACGAGGACGGAATCGGATCAACGGGTTCGGGTGGTAAAAGGTAACCTCTACCTCACCCTCGAACACCGCGCGATGGTCCTCATAGATCCATGTGCCACTAGGAAGTGGCCGGATCTCGATGCAAGCAATGTAACGAGACATCACCTACAAGGGCACAGGGGTAAGCAATTCTATACACATAACCAATAGAGAATAAATTGTACAATATGAATATTTAAATATGCATCAATTAACAACAATCACATATAACACTTAGCAGTTAATGAATGCACATAGGATGCTCACACTTATTTCATTTATCACAATTATTTTAAATGAGTGGCATGATGCATGACTTTAGCTCTCAAGCCTATCTCCATCATACTATGTCACTCTCTGACGTCCATCCCTGACAACCCAGCACTCAACAGTGCGTTGTATTCCTAGGTATACAACAATTCGTACATTCACCTAGAATGTACACGACAAGCTTGGTATCCATGCAACCCGAGCACATCCCGTCATCCAAACGGACCGTCATCCAAACGGTATAACCATATCGGCATTCCCTCAGCCGACCACGTCAACGACGTGTCATCAAGCGAGCGTATTGGCACTCCCAGAGGCCCTCCACATGTTTATCAAAAACATGATATACGTCCTACCAACCCAAACTCCAGGATGAATGCTTTAAATTACTTAAAAGAGATTGATTGGCATTTTATCCTTTTATTAATACATTACGTGCCTCCCGAGCAATGTATCATTATTCAAATGAAAACATCATAACGTCAATCAATTTCTTCTAAGTCCAGGATCACTTGGTTTATTGTCCTCTAAGAGTTACAAAATGACTTAGAATTGAAAATGGTATTTTTAAGTATCTAACTAAAAATACTCGAGTTTTCTCCAAAATACTCGAGTAGTTAATCATTTTCCAGATTCTACTCGAGTTGTTCATAATTATACTCGAGTCATTCATGTCTTTTCAGAGATTTAGGGTTTCAGGTTTCATAAATATACTCGAGTATTTCATGAGATACTCGAGTATTCCATTATCCAGAATACTCGAGTAGTTCATACATTACTCGAGTGTTCAATCTGATTCCCAAGTTGGTGCGCCAATTTTCACTCTGGTGCACCACGAAATACTCGAGTATTAAGCCAAATACTCGAGTATCTGCAGACAGAACAGAGTGAAACTTGGTTTTTACATGTCATTTCAATTTCTAAACATTTTTAACCCAAAACAGTGATCACAATAGTTCATATACCACATATTGAACATGTTAACATACTCATTTCATATCAAATAACAAATTTGACAGAGAATCAATCCATTATGCATGAAATATACAATTTGGCAACTCAACACTTCAAATTGCAAAATAAGCACAATATTCATGAAACAAAGTTCATTTAAGCTTGCATGCATGATATAGAACTTGCTCATCACAGTCATAGAGCATGGATTGGTCTCCAAACCAAAGTTCCTATTCAAACTAAGCCCTTAGAGCCTCTTGATGGCTCTCTAACACAATTAATGGAATTTAAACTCTATCTAGTGAATATAATTACTTCCCCTTACCTCTCAGATGTTTTCCAAACAAGGATTGACAAGAAAAAGGCTCCAAAATTCTCAGACCAACTTCAAATGGCACATGCAGAACATTTTGAGTACCACACCAAAATGGAATTGGTTTGTACATGAAACAGAAGATTAAATTGGGGAAATTAGATTTTCTGGATTCTATGCAACATAATCTAACTAAAGGAATCGAATTTGAGACTCAAGAATTCGTGAGCTTACCAGAAATCAAGATCAAAGTACGCTCCAAGCAACACTTTGACAGAACAAGCTCCAACTTCTCAGCTCCAATTCTCTCAACACACTCACTCAATCCTCACGATTTTACTCTCTATACAAAGCTCAAGATGTAAGCTTTGTATTCGTGTATGATTTGTGTTTCAATTTGACTCTGAGAAAGAGAATCGAAGAGGACAATCCAGGAACCCTAATTTGAAGCAAAACCCACGAATTTGGCTAAATGGGGTGTTGATGCATCAACCAAGTGTTTAAATACATGGCTAAGCTATCCATGCAGCTCGACACGCAGATTGGGACGTGGTTTAGAGGCTGTTTTCGTGTCAAAATGATAGCAACTCGGTGTTGACTCATCAACCGCACTAACTCGTGCAATTTGACCCAGAATACTCGAGTTTTTCAGAAAATACTCGAGTATTTTTCCCAATTTTTGAAAAATAATTATTTTATTTACTTTCCCTCCAAAATCTTTCCTATAATTACCTCTAGGTCCCAACCCAGGGACTTATATGCAAAATACTCATCTTAGGCATTTATTATATTTATTAAATCAATTCACACACATATACCAACTATATAAACACATATTTTAATCAAGGATTAATATGGAAATAATTAATTATAATTAATTTATAATTAACATTTCATTAATCGGGGATTAAAATTTTGGGGTGTTACACTACTCCCCCACTTACAAGGAATTTCGTCCCCGAAATTCAACTTATACAAACAAGTCAGGATAATCCTGACGCATCTTATCCTCTAGTTCCCACGATGCTTCCATTACATTGCCACAAACCCAGACGACTCTGACCAGACGAATGTCTTTTCCTCTAAGCTGCTTGATTCTTCGATCTTCAATACGAACTGGCACAGCTTTGAAGGTTAGGTTCTCATAAATTTCTAAGTCATCAGGTTGGATTCTAAGGACAATGGTGGGGTCATGGACATATCTTTTAAGTTGAGACACATGGAATACATTATGAAGGTTAGCTAATGACGGAGGCAAAGCTAATTGATAGGCTACTGGGCCGATTCTTTTGAGAATTTGATAGGGACCAATAAACTTAGGTGATAGTTTCTGGGTTTTCAAGGCTCTACCAACACCTTTGGTTGGTACGATTCTAATGAACACATGGTCTCCTTCAGCAAACTCTAAGGGTTTTCTTCTTCTATTAGCATAGCTTTTCTGCCTACTCTGAGTTGCCCTCATCTTCTCTTGTATCATCTTGATCTGCTCTGTGGTCTCTTGCACAATATCTGGTCCAATCAGAGAGCTCTCCCCCACTTGAAACCAACATAACGGCGTCTGACACTTTCTCCCATACAAAGCTTCAAATGGTGCCATTCCAATACTCGTGTGGTAGCTGTTGTTGTAAGTGAACTCCACGAGTGGCAACATCTGCTCCCAATTCCCTTGCCCTTCCAAAGCACAGGCTCGTAGAATATCCTCCAATGACTGAATAGTCCTCTCCGTTTGGCCATCAGTCTGAGGATGGTATGCAGAACTCAGTTTCAATCTTGAACCCAAGGCTCTATGCAGATCTTCCCAAAACTTTGATGTAAACCTCAGATCGCGATCAGACACAATGCTTGATGGTACTCCGTGCAGACGAACAACTTCCTTGATGTACAACTGAGTGAGCTTTTCCAATGAGTAGCGCATATTCACGGGAATGAAATGCGCTGACTTAGTCAAACGATCCACGATCACCCAGATTGCATCATGACCAGTAGATGTCCTTGGCAATCCCGACACAAAATCCATCGAGATACTATCCCATTTCCACAACGGAATCTCCAAAGGAAGTAACTCTCCTCCTGGCCTTTGATGTTCCACCTTGGCCTTCTGACATACCAAACAACATGCCACATACTCAGCTACGTCTCTCTTCAAACCAGGCCACCAAAATAGCTTCTTTAAGTCCTGGTACATTTTGGTAGCTCCCGGATGCATACTCATCTTACTCTTATGTGCTTCGTCCAGAATCATCCTTCTTACTTCTAAATCACCAGGCACACAAATCCTGGTTTTAAAGCGAAGGATTCCATCCTTCCCTTCTTGAAACTCCAATTCCTTGCTTTCTTCCATCAACTTCCTCTTTTCCATGAGCTTCTCATCCTTGCGTTGCAATTCCCGAATCCTCTGTAGAAACTCATTAGCAATCTGCAACATCCCCATCTTGATACTTGTCGGCTCCATTTGCATCGTCAGACTCAAATCCCGGAATTCCTCTATCAGTGCAGCTTCTCTGACCATCATTGCACTGATGTGCATTGCCTTTCTACTCAATGCATCTGCCACAACATTGGCCTTTCCAGGATGATAATAGAGTTCAAACTCATAATCCTTCAAAAACTCCATCCATCGGCGTTGCCTCATATTCAACTCCTTTTGATCAAAGAGGTACTTTAAACTCTTATGGTCACTGAACACCCGGAACATAGTGCCATAGAGATAGTGCCTCCAAATCTTTAAGGCAAACACCACAACTGCCAACTCCAGATCGGGGGTTGGATAGTTCATTTCATGAACTTTTAGCTGTCTCGAGGCATAAGCGACGACTTGCCCTTCTTGCATCAAAACACACCCAAGACCTTGTTTCGACGCGTCACAATACACATCAAAACTCTTCTGTGTATCGGGCAGAACCAATACAGGAGACGATGTCAACCTTTCCTTCAACTCTTGAAAACTCCTTTCACATTTCTCATCCCATAGGAATGGTTGATCTTTCCGAGTCAACTTCGTCAGAGGCAGTGCGATCTTCGAGAAACCTTCGATAAACCTTCTATAATAACCAGCCAAACCAAGGAAGCTTCTCACCTCTGTGACCGACTTTGGTTGCTCCCATTGCAAAACCGAACTCACTTTCGTCGGATCAACGGCTATTCCCTTGTCCGAAATCACATGCCCCAAGAACATAACCTCCTTCAGCCAGAACTCACACTTTGTAAGTTTGGCATACAATTGCTTCTCCTTTAGGATGCTCAACACTATCCTCAAGTGTTCGGCATGCTCCTCCGGGCTCTTAGAGTAAATGAGAATATCATCAATGAACACAACCACGAACGAATCTAGATAAGGTCTAAAGATTCGATTCATGTAGTCCATGAAGATAGTTGGTGCATTAGTCAATCCGAACGGCATTACGACATACTCATAATGTCCGTATCGAGATCGAAATGCAGTCCTAGAGATATCCTCCTCTCTAATCCTTATTTGATGGTATCCTGACCTCAAATCGATCTTAGAAAATACCGAAGCTCCACGAACTTGATCCATAAGGTCATCTATCCTCGGCAATGGATACTTGTTCTTGATGGTGACCTTATTCAGCTGCCGGTAGTCGATGCACATCCTCATACTACCATCTTTCTTCTTGACAAACAAAACCGGAGCACCCCAAGGTGACACACTTGGTCGGATCATCTGCTTCTGTAACAATTCCTCAATCTGCTTCTTCATTTCCGCCATTTCCGGTGGTGCCATTCTATAGGGAGCGATAGAAATGGGACCAGCTCCCGGAACTAGATCGATACCAAATTCAATTTCCCTTCTTGGTGGCAAACCAGGAATCTCGTCAGCAAAAACTTCCGGGAAATCTCTAACAACAGGGATCTCTTCCATTCTGGGACCATTCTCCTCCACTTCAGAGTTGAACAGACACACGTAGCCGGAGGGTTTTGGGCTTCTATAGGTTACTATTGTAAGTTCCATGATGAATGTTTTGATAATGACAAAGTGTTTTGAACAAGCTATCATGTGATGATCAAGTTCAAGTTCAACAAGCAACAACAAACATCAAGTGAAGAAGAGAGAACAAGCTCATGAAGACTTAAGTTTGAGTGTAATTTTTTTTGTTTTATCTTTTGCCTCTCAAGCTTCATAGGTTTTCATTTGGGTAGTTTGTTTAGATGGTAGTGAATCTCATTCATAAGTCATGATTTAATCATAATTTGAGTTTTCACTTAATCTAGAATCAATAGGTGGCTTAAAGGTTTTAAAGGAAAGGTTGGGTTATGAGAAAACAAGTTTTAAACAAGTGCAGTATAGTTTTACTCGAGTATGATTTTGTTTAATCGAGTACTACTCGAGTATGCTGCAATCTACTCGAGTAGATACTGCAGAACTGATTTTTAAAATACGATTTTTACTTCTCAAAATCAGTTTTCAAGTGCCATAACTTTTGGGTATTCTATAAAAACCTTTTCCTAACCTTTGTGATAATAACCTATCATTTTGATATTCATTTTACAAAGAATCAAGCCACTCTATTCTCTATCAATTTCAAAGAACAAAGCTTTTCTATTTTCATATTCTTTGATTAAGAACCTTTGAATCTCTTGTGTGATTTGTCATAGCTATGGATTGAGATTCATTAGGATTGTTATGTGTATTCATTGAGTTGTAATCTTTGCAAGAAGGCAAGTCATCTACAACAAACAAAGAAGACTTGGTGTGTCGATTATCATCAAGCAACGTTCATTGAAGAAGAAGAAGTCTTGGTTGTGAATCAAGCAAGGAGAAGCCTTGATGTGTGGATTATCATCAAGCAATTGAAGACTTTTTGTGTCGATTATCAACAAGGGGTAGAGGTTAGATTAGAGAGAAGATCAATAGGATTACAAGGCAAGGGTGTCGGTTATCTCTTGTAGGCTAGCAAGAAGGAAGTCTTGTGAGGCAATCACTTGTAATTTGAGAACTCTAATTCCTCATAGTGAAGAATCTCTCTTGGTTGAAGAGGGGACTGGATGTAGCTTTCAAGCGGGTGAAAGTGAACCAGGATAAATCGCTGTGTCGTATCTCTAAACCCTTACTCTTTATATTCAAGTCATTGGATTGCGTTCTTGGTTGAAAACCTAGAAAGATTGATTTTTCATAATTGATTGAATTAAATCTTTATTTGTTCAAATTGATAAAGGGAAAATCATTTTCATAACTAGGTTAATTAATAAGAATATAGGTGTTAATCATCTCCGTTGAATCTCTGATCTTTCATGTGAATTGATTGATTTTCGTATGCGAATGAAAACTTGATTTTTCTAGTTTCTGTCAGATATACTCGAGTAAACGAGTCTTTAATCGAGTACTACTCGAGTACTCTGAAATCTACTCGAGTAAACCTGAGAGTTTTTGGAAAAATATTTTGTTTTGATTGTTTCGATTTGTTTCGTTCGAAGATCTTTCAAGGTAGCTTAGACACCTATTCAACCCCCCCTTCTAGGTGTATTCCTAGAGTTCCTTTGTATCTCCAACCACCAATTGCGGTTTCCTCAACTATCTTTCTGTCACAATCAATGATCACTTGGTTTTGACTTAACCAGTCCATTCCCAAGATCACATCTAATTGTGCTAAGGGTAAGCAGATCAAATCTACTTTAGAGGTTTGTCCTAATACTTGTATACAACAGTTAAGACATGCTCTAGAAACTACAACAGGAGCATTAGTAGGGGTTTCTACTTGCAAAACATAAGGCATTTCAGACATCATCAAGCCTAATCGGTTTACACATTCATACGAAACAAATGAATGCGTTGCACCGGAGTCAAACAAAACATGGCAAAATTGACCATTAAGCAAGTATTTACCTTGCACCAGATCAGAAGATCGATTCGCTTCCACACCGCTAAGGGTGAAGACCCTTCCTTGAGTCACCGGTCTATCTGCAGTTTCTCTGGAGTTGACTTTGGCCGGTTCTTTGCAATCTCTTGCAAAATGCCCCGGCTTTCCACAATTAAAGCAACCACTTGTCCCCCAACACACACGGCCATAGTGATTGCGCTTGCACTTGTCACAGAATGGAGCCTCGCTCCGATAGTCCCTTCTATCAGAACCACCAGCTTTTCCTTTACCTTTCCCTCGGTGATCATATGGACCTTTGCCTCGGTTGTTGGAACCTTTACGCCTCTGAGGTCCATAGCTCTGATTGTCCTTTTTGTCCAAGACTTGCACCTCCTCAGCCTTTGTATCATCTTCATACATCCTACACATATCCACCAATGCAGGAAAACTTTGAATCCTCTGATAGCTGAAAATCGACTTCAACTTTGGCCTCAAGCCTCCTTCAAACTTAATGCATTTACTCCTCTCATCTGGATTGTTCTGGTAGTATGGAGAGTACTTCATCAGCTCTTCAAACTTAGCTGCGTACTCACCCACACTCATGTTTCCTTGCTTCAGCTGCAAGAACTCCACCTCCTTCTTCCTTCTCAAGTCCTCAGGGAAATACTTTTTGGAGAAACTTCTCCATGAATACTCCCCAACTTACCTCTCTTCCTTCATATTGCAGAAGCTGCATCGTGTGATTCCACCAGTTCTCAGCTTCCTCCTCTAACATGTAGGTTGCATACGCCACCTTTTGAACATCAGAACACTCCAACGTTCTCAAGATCTTATCCATGGTGTGAATCCACTTGTTGGCCTCTTCCGGTTGAAATCCTCCTTCAAACTTTGGCGGATTACAGCTTCTAAAATCAGCCAAAGTCTTCGCTTCAGCGTTACCCACATTACCTTGATGAGACGGGTTGACCGGTTGAGATGGTTGTTGAGACTGTCGTTGCATGGCTTCCAGCACCGTGGTGATCCTTTCTAACATCGCGTTGGTGTGATTTTGGTTTCTAGTCGCCATGTTAGACCTGTGCTATGGGCTTATGGTCACATATGTTGAACTAAAGAAACTTTCATAACACCACCTATACTAGAGCTATATTTTAAGCGCTTAAATCTACAATCAATTGTGTCTTGTACTCAAATGAGACAAGATACAAACCAAATCAAGGGTATCTAAAGCTCAACAAGCAAAATACTAACATTCAAAATAATGTGCACGCCCTGGAGATACCTGCTTGATGGTGATGGCTACCTTTCTGAACTACTTCCACTACTACAGGATCTGACTTTTGATCTGATACCACTCATTGTGACACCCTTCCGAATTACCCAAATATAATATAGTAATTAAAGTTTCATCTTGGATAATATATGGACTTGTGAGTGTTAAGAAAATATGGAAAATAAAATTTTCTTTTTAAGCGGGTGCACAAATCGTCCTTTGGAATTCTTGGAGAATAAACTTTAAACCATTTCAAAACATTTGTATCGAGTTCGGCGATCTCTAAAACCTTTTCACAAATATGGTAACATTCGCTCTTTTGAAATGTATTTGTATCATACAAGTAATTAAAGTTACCCTTGCTTTGTTCGATAAATCCTATACCATCAAATAATGTTTATTGCTGAGCTCTTAAAGGGATTAAATCAGAGTAAGCGGAAATTATTAGACTATGCAGTCACTAGTAATATAAACATAGGTTTTATATATAGTTAAAGTCATAGATACATAGTCTCATCATCATGTCTCCAAGATCTCAAAATACAAGTTCATAATCTGATCTACATAGTGATATGACCAAAGCCCTAGAGTACCCCAAAAGTATATCTACAATATATGTACATAATCAAAACATAAACTCCAAGGGTGGTCACGTAGATCTGGCCTCATCAGATGCAGTAGTAGTGATAGCAGCAGTCTCAAAGAAACATAAGTAGTAAGGTAGTAGCATCATCAACAACACAGCAGCAGCAGCAAGTCTCCTCCACAGCCTCCACACATCGGATCCACTGATCCTCATCACATACCATATGCATGTACCTAGGGATCATCGTCCCTCCAGTCACTCCCAGTAGAATGCACGACAGGCTCGCTCCCACTCTCGTCCTCCACCGGATCCTCCTCGATCTCGTCCGAGGGAGAGTGTACCTACCACTGGGTACCTAGTCAGGGGATGGTGAAACCCTGACTGGGCTCCTCGGATCAGAAGGGGGAGTCTCCTCGCGGACGACCCTTGAAGTAAAAGGGTGAGAGCGGGTAGGTCGAAAACGAAAACTATGGTAAGAGCGAGCTGGTCGCGTGGGAGGTGGTCCATGATAAGTGTAAAACGGGGGTACATGCATAGTGTATATGATGGGAATTCTAAATCTACGAGGACGGAATCGGATCAACGGGTTCGGGTGGTAAAAGGTAACCTCTACCTCACCCTCGAACACCGCGCGATGGTCCTCATAGATCCATGTGCCACTAGGAAGTGACCGGATCTCGATGCAAGCAATGTAACGAGACATCACCTACAAGGGCATAGGGGTAAGCAATTCTATACACATAACCAATAGAGAATAAATTGTACAATATGAATATTTAAATATGCATCAATTAACAACAATCACATATAACACTTAGCAGTTAACGAATGCACATAGGATGCTCACATTTATTTCATTTATCACAATTATTTTAAATGAGTGGCATGATGCATGACTTTAGCTCTCAAGCCTATCTCCATCATACTATGTCACTCTCTGACGTCCATCCCTGACAACCCAGCACTCAACAGTGCGTTGTATTCCTAGGTATACACAACAATTCGTACATTCACCTAGAATGTACACGACAAGCTTGGTATCCATGCCACCCGAGCACATCCCGTCATCCAAACGGTATAACCATATCGGCATTTCCTCAGCCGACCACGTCAACGACGTGTCATCAAGCGAGCATATTGGCACTCCCAGAGGCCCTCCACATGTTTATCAAAAACATGATATACGTCCTACCAACCCAAACTCCAGGATGAATGCATTACCTTACTTAAAAGAGATTGATTGGCGTTTTATCCTTTTATTAATACATTACGTGCCTCCCGAGCAACGTATCATTATTCAAATGAAAACATCATAACGTCAATCAATTTCTTCTAAGTCCAGGATCACTTGGTTTATTGTCCTCTAAGAGTTACAAAATGACTTAGAATTGAAAATGGTATTTTTAAGTATCTGACTAAAAATACTCGAGTTTTCTCCAAAATACTCGAGTAGTTAATCATTTTCCAGATTCTACTCGAGTTGTTCATAATTATACTCGAGTCGTTCATGTCTTTTCAGAGATTTAGGGTTTCAGGTTTCATAAATATACTCGAGTATTTCATGAGATACTCGAGTATTCCATTATCCAGAATACTCGAGTAGTTCATACATTACTCGAGTGTTCAATCTGATTCCCAAGTTGGTGCGCCAATTTTCACTCTGGTGCACCACGAAATACTCGAGTATTAAGCCAAATACTCGAGTATCTGCAGACAGAACAGAGTGAAACTTGGTTTTTACATGTCATTTCAATTTCTAAACATTTTTAACCCAAAACAGTGATCACAATAGTTCATATACCACATATTGAACATGTTAACATACTCATTTCATATCAAATAACAAATTTGACAGAGAATCAATCCATTATGCATGAAATATACAATTTGGCAACTCAACACTTCAAATTGCAAAATAAGCACAATATTCATGAAACAAAGTTCATTTAAGCTTGCATGCATGATATAGAACTTGCTCATCACAGTCATAGAGCATGGATTGGTCTCCAAACCAAAGTTCCTATTCAAACTAAGCCCTTAAAGCCTCTTGATGGCTCTCTAACACAATTAATGGAATTTAAACTCTATCTAGTGAATATAATTACTTCCCCTTACCTCTCAGATGTTTTACAAACAAGGATTGACAAGAAAAAGGCTCCAAAATTCTCAGACCAACTTCAAATGCCACATGCAGAGCATTTTGAGTACCACACCAAAATGGAATTGGTTTGTACATGAAACAGAAGATTAAATTGGGGAAATTAGATTTTCTGGATTCTATGCAACATAATCTAACTAAAGGAATCGAATTTGAGACTCAAGAATTCGTGAGCTTACCAGAAATCAAGATCAAAGTAAGCTCCAAGCAACACTTTGACAGAACAAGCTCCAACTTCTCAGCTCCAATTCTCTCAACACACTCACTCAATCCTCACGATTTTAATCTCTATACAAAGCTCAAGATGTAAGCTTTGTATTCGTGTATGATTTGTGTTTCAATTTGACTCTGAGAAAGAGAATCGAAGAGGACAATCCAGGAACCCTAATTTGAAGCAAAACCCACGAATTTGGCAAAATGGGGTGTTGATGCATCAACCAAGTGTTTAAATACATGGCTAAGCTATCCATGCAGCTCGACACGCAGATTGGGACGTGGTTTAGAGGCTGTTTTCGTGTCAAAATGATAGCAACTCGGTGTTGACTCATCAACCGCACTAACTCGTGCAATTTGACCCAGAATACTCGAGTTTTTCAGAAAATACTCGAGTATTTTTCCCAATTTTTGAAAAATAATTATTTTATTTACTTTCCCTCCAAAATCTTTCCTATAATTACCTCTAGGTCCCAACCCAGGGACTTATATGCAAAATACTCATCTTAGGCATTTATTATATTTATTAAATCAATTCACACACATATACCAACTATATAAACACATATTTTAATCAAGGATTAATATGGAAATAATTAATTATAATTAATTTATAATTAACATTTCATTAATCAGGGATTAAAATTTTGGGGTGTTACAGTTTGTACTTGGGTAGAGTAGGCTCAAATCCTTGTGGATGCTGCCGGATATATAGGGTGTAGAAGTAGATTTGGATTGTTCTAAGTACGGTAGTTGCTAAGTGTCAGTGCTGTTGGTGAACCTGACCATGATGTCACCATTGATGGATACGATATTGGGATGGGCACCTCAATCTTTTTATTTATTAATCGCTGATATCATTGGGAATCTTTAATTAGCACAAAACCAAACAGGCAATGAAGGAAGGAATTCGCCTGAATAGTAGTATTCCCAACCCTTATTGTAAAATCCCTTGAGAAAACCTAGATGACCTTAGAAAAATATATCTAATCGTTGGGAGAATCGTACCTGATTCTTGAAACCCAAGACCAAGTGGGAGTCTTCCTAGTAGGACTCTTGAAATGAGAGACTGCCAATAGTGTAAAACCTTGAAAACCTTAGAGCATTTCGCCTCGAAAACTAACCAAATTAAACCATAACTTGTATTCTTTATTGAGTGCAAGAGTTCAGTGGCGTACTAATGCTTAAAGTTATGCCGATTCCAAGTGGGGGAGTAGAACCAAAGGGAAGTGAGTGTCGTAATTAGAAGACCCTTTGTCTGGGATGGTTCTCCATTTGAAGGAATTGAACTGAATTTTGGGGACGAAATTCCAATAAGTGGGGGAGAATTGTAACATCCCTAATTTTAATCCCTAATATAATTATAAGTTTTAATGAATTAAATATTTGTTTCTTGAAATCAATCATTTAGTTGTTGGGTATTTTCATAAAAGATACATTATGTTAAATTACGAGAGTATATTTAATTATATTTCGAAGTAAATTCTTTTGAAACAATTACCCTATATCAAAAATATACTTTACAGGCTTTACTTTACTTTTGATATATTTCATATGGAAATATTTTATTGGAAATATTTATAAGTTTCTTACTTTATGATTTTTATTCTAGTATTAATGTCTAGTGTTTAAAATTGATTATTGGTATTTTGAGTTTAAAATAAAAAAAAATAATAAGTAAAATGTATGTGTGTATGTGTTGAAAAAAAAGAAGGAAGAAAAACGTGTGCTCTGTGTGTGTTTGTGTTCCATGAGCCAAAACCTATCTTCTTCTTCCTCCTAGTGCAGTACCGCCGGCCCTAAACCCAGCAGCCGCCCTTACCCCCTTTTCACTCTCCACCTTCAACTTCTTCTTCTTCCATGGCCATTCTCTCTCACTCCCAGCCACCTCCACCGCGCGTCTCTCCCTCTCTCGGTCCCGTGCTCTCTCTCTCTTGTCTCAGTTTCTCACTCCGTCCGCCTCCGGTGCCGCCAAACAAAGCCACAGCTACAGCGCCGCCACCAACACCACACCATGGCCACCAAGCTCAAGCTCCTACCTCTTCTTGGAGATTCGCAAATCGCGATCTCCCTCCCTCCAGGACTAGATTCGCGACCCGCTGCCCCTGGGGTCGTGATCCGCCGTGTCTCTGCCGCCATGGAGGTCGCGCCGTTGCCAAGCCCCTCCATCGCCGCCGCTATGAAGCCACGGTCACAGCTGTTGCTGCGGTTTGGGTGAACCGGGACTGAACCGTTAGCTGGTTCGTGCACCTCCGCCACTCACCGACGTCAACCGCTATCGATGCGTTCAGCATCCCGAGTCTCTAAAGCTTCACGAATCACCGCTCCTTCCCCGAAGATTGAGGTTATCTCTTTACTCTCGTCAATCGAGGTAAGGGGTGTTTTACCTTGCTTTAGAGAGTACTTTCTAGTTAGTTATAATACCTGCGAAGAATATATGGGTATGTTTGTGAACGAATCTTAGGGTAATTAATCGAGACTAAAAGTAAAGGACGAAAATAAACAAAAGAAAATCTAATTGAATAGGGTGAATTGAAAATATGTGGTTTAAGTGCAAAATGCGAATATGGACTGTAGCATGTTATAGATTATGATGTATGTTTGCTATTTGATTATATATATATATATATATATACTTAAGGTTAAAATGCTATTGTATATGGTTATTGGAAAAAATATAAATATGCTTGGACTGTATTTAAGTTGATTGTAGATGATGATGATGATATGTTGAATGATGAATAGAGATGCTAAATAAAGATAAAAAGGGAAATGATTAAAGTAAGAATATTTAATTTAGTTGTTATTTGTGACTGAGCATATGTGATTAACTGTTATGTATGTCTGGCGGATTAAATGAGATATATATGTGGTGTACAATTGGTAATTAATGGATACAACAATTAAAGAGTAAGAGTATAAACCAAGGAAAATGATTTAATTATGAAATGTGTATGTTCGGTGCTAAACGTGCAAAGTTGTGATTATGTGTTAAGTGGGAATATACGTGAATAAATATTAAAGGTGCATATTTGTGATTAGGATACTAAATAAATAAAATGAGACTTGATAAAAATGCTTGGAAAATGGTTATGGAAGTTAGATATTGAATATGAAATTTATATGTGAATACTTGCTGAATGGTTATGAGCATTGATGATGAATGCTTATTTATGGATATATGTGTGGTTATTTGGAATTGGTAAACTTTATATATTTATTGGAATTGGAATGTGATGATCAAGAATGGATGATAAACATGCACATTTGTGAATATTTATGGGAAATAACAAGGAACAATGGAAAATGAAAGGAAAGGGGCTAAAGATGTATGCAGATCATCTGAGTTGTGGTCGCATACATCGTAAATAAATTGTGGATGTATGCAGGTCATCTGACCTGTGGTTGCATACATCGTAAATAAATTGTGGCGTGTATGCAGATCATCTGACCTTTGGTTGCATACATTGCAAACTAATTTGGTGTGTATGCATATCTCTGACCTGCAGTTGCATACACTAAAAAGTGTAGATCTCTGATTTGAGGTTACACCCAATGGAAAGCATAGATCTCTAACTTGAGGTTACGCATAATTAAAAAAAAAAAGGAGAAAAGAAAGGTGAAAGCAAGAAAATAACAAAAATGAATGAAAAGAAAGAAAAGAGTAAAGAAAAGAGGAATGTATTAGAAATGAAAAAGAAAGTATATTAAGAAAAGTGATAAGAATGATGGACTAAAGAAAAGATTATAGATGTGTATGAATTTGAATTGTTTGAGTTTGCTATGTTCTGAACTACGTGAAATGTTTGTGTTTGACTTTGTAAGTTATTATGTCTAGTTAGAAGCTATTCTCTACTTCATGTGTAAAGCTCACCCTTAAAACCATTTTTACAGGTTCAAAGTTTGAGCAGACACAGTTTCCGGCTGAGCAGGGGTACACTCCACACCGTGGAGTGTAATTTAGTTAAGGGGGAATTATATTCTTTTTATTATGATTAATTTATTTTGGTGTTGAAACAATTCGTTGTAAGCCCTGAGTTTTGTTTTACTTTGTTAGCAGGGCATGAAAATCAAATTAGTATATTTATAAATATTTTCTGATCTATACTGGTTTGACAAGTGTATAAAATGTAATTTTTGGGAAATCCGAAAAACAGAGGAAATTCTGCCGGATTTTCATCAAGATTTAAAAAGAAAATTTTCAAGTCCAAATTAAAAATCAACTTAATTAATTGTAATTAAGCTATATAAATGTTAGGGTGTTACATAAAAGTGTTGTAACTTGTGTAATAATGTTTCTAATGGGTAAGGAAAGGTTTATTTAGAATACCCATAAGCTTTGGAAAACATAAAAACTGATTTTGCCTTGAAAAGTCATTTTTAACAAAACCGATCTGCATATCTTAATCGATTAAGAGAGAAAATGTGGCTTGATCTTTTCTAAAAATGATGTAAAAATGTTGTAACCTGTGTAATAATGTTTCTAATGGGTAAGGAAAGGTTTATATAGAATACACGTAAGCTTTGGAAAACATAAAAACTAATTTTGCCTTAAAAAGTCGTTTTTAACAAAACTGATATGCATATCTTAATAAACTAACTGGCCTCTTAATCGATTAAGACCCGATGGCAAAAATAAGCCATATGCTTTAATCGATTAACCCTTGATGCTTTTTCATAAAAAAAAAATTTACTCAAATTTAAACATTTTCTCAAAAACCTTTAAGCCACATATCGATTTTGGTTAAGTGAATTACTCAAGATTAATATGATTATGCAGTTGATTAAGATTCACTAACCAACTCTCCAAACTACCCAAACTCTAAGACTCAAACAAAACTATAAAAACAATATACACAATGAATCTATGAGCTTGGTCTCTCTTCATCATTGTTGCCTTTGTTCTTTGTCATTGGTTGAGCTTGTTCAAAACATTCTCTTCATCAAAACCACTTGAATCATGCATACTCCTCATATGCTTAACAATCTCCCCCTTTTTGATGATGACAAACATATTTTGACGTTGTTGATTGTTGGACTATTTGATCACTTGTTGATACTCTTACTCCCCCTCAATATATGCATTTGACATTTGAAATCCAATTGAGTCAAGCAATATTCTCCCCCTATCTTCAACAACTCTGTTCCCTACAGAAAGAACAAAACAACTTTTTCTCCCCCTTTTGGCATTATCAAAAAGCAATATAATAATGAAATCTTAAGCCAAAATGTGATAAATTAATAACCCTTTCTCCCCATGGTATGCTTATAAAATATCACTTGAAATTTGAAACACTACAAGAATTTTCTCAGACAGTTACGGAATTTTGCTACGGAATATTTTCCTAGCAATTTCATAGCAAATCAGCTATAGAATAGATACGAAATTAATTTTCGCAGTTAGTTTTCAATACTATAAAATACACTCATTATATGAAAAACAACTATGGAACAACTACGCTTTAGCTAGGAAATATTGGTAACAATATAAAATTCCGTAGCAGATTAGTTTGCTAGGCAATATTCTGTAACTGATGAATTTTATGGCACAACCCGCAAAATTTTCACGCTCTCGCTACTCCTTCCTTTGCTCCCGCTCCTTCCTTACGTTTCACCTTATCTTTTCCCTTTCACCTCCACCTCCCTTCTTCCCCACGGCCTCCCTCCTTTCTCTTTTCGTTTTCACTTTCTTGAACCCTAATCACACTCTCATTTCACTCTCTTCCCTTCTCATTCACTAAATCCCTAAAGAAGGAGAACAGCCAATCTATTGCAGCAACTAATAATTTAGATGCCACACCAACGTTGGATAAGGAAGTAGTGTTATTGTCCTGAAATGATCTATTACTTTCTTGAGTTCCTCACTTTCCTCATGTTCTCTCTGAACTCGAAGACTAGCCCTATTTTTTAGTATACAGGCTATGCCTGGATTACTAGTATTTACACTAGATCTTGTTTCAGGATGGATTCAACAATCTTCGGGATTTGGAGAGTTCACTTGCTTCATTTTCTATTAAACCCCTTCAAGCACTTAAGTATGGTTATTCTCTCTCTTTTTTTTTCCGTTTTTTTTCCCTCTCTTTTCAAGTGATGGGGAGTTTGGGTCATGATACCATTGGTGTTTCCAGTTTCTTGGAAGCTTTTGTTTCAAGCTGTCACCATGTTGATTGTAACTAGTTAGAAAGAGGATATATTTTTATTTAGATATTATAGTAAAGTACTTGCAAAATACAAAGTGAGTTATTTGTTCCTTTCTAATCCAGTTTTTTTTTCTCTTATAAGATCTCTATAAAAATCCAATTTAAGTTTTTGCAGTATTCTTTCAGATCCATTTCTTCATTCATCTATATAAATATAATATGATATACTCTGTTGTTTTGCATGATAAAGAATTAAAAAAAAAAATTCATGTGACAAAGAGGTGCATTTGAATAGTCAATTAAAAAGTTTTTCTTGGCCAAGGGTTAAATTCTTCATATTTGAGATATACCTTTCTATCAAGTGTGAAACGAAAAGATATTTGAGATATTATCAAGTGTGAAACGAAAAGATATATATTTTTTTTTTTTCTGAAAAAATATACCTTTTCATCGTATTTGAGACAGAAAGTGAGTTTGGAAAGTGTATAAGTTTCAATCGTGCAACATAAAATATGGAGACCAAACTGTGAAGCCTGAAAAGCATAGTAGCAACTAGCAATGCTAATGCCCGAGGAACATATCCAAGTTTACTTATTCCGGAAGGATAGAAGTATAGAACACAGTTCAACACACTGCTTATAAATAAGCCTTGCAACTTTTATTAGAGAAGTTTAAATTCAGCGTAACTACATCATCGCTCAACGTTTTCTAGTTAACATACAAATAATGAAGTTTTGCTTGTACCTAGAAATTGTTCAGTTGTACCCTATACTTTGAATCTAATCATGCATCAGTTGGGGATGACAGCTGATTTGATACTTGATAGTTGTGCAGTTTTGTCAACAAAATTTCCCAAGCCTTCACCTCATGTTGAGGTCTCAAGCACACATCAATTACTCTTTGGTAAGTCTCACCAGTTTCTTCAAAAAAATGCTTATAGACTTTCCAAACTCACTTTCCATCTAACATGATGGGAAGGTATATTTTCGTCTCACACTTGACGGGAGGATATATTCTTTTGTTTTCGACAAATTTGAGATGGAAAAACCTTTCAACGCCATGAAGACGGAAAGAATTTAAACGTTGAGATCCTTTTTATCATTGAAAATATAAAATGGTGATCAAATATTGGAACAAGGGAGCCAAAAATCAACGGCCACGCCTTAGCCCCAGTTTGTTGCATTGAAGAACATATCAAATGACAGCATCAAACTCAACATATTGGACATACTTGAAAGAGCACCTGCCATATAGCTGGACAAAGTGACACATTTTCTATCTGGTTTGGTTAGATTAAAAATCAAAATCCGATCAAATCTGATCTAAAAACATACTTAAGATTCGACTCCGTTCAGTTTGATTTTTTTTAACCATTTAAAATACAAAAAACTTGTGTTTCAAATAACAAAATAAAAGATTGACTTATTATCCAAATTTAAAATACAAAAAACTTGTGTACTATAGTATAAACAATCTTATCCAAATTTCAAATAAAAGAAATATAAAAAAAATATTTAATCAATATTATAAGAGAAAAAAATTACGTAGTTCCGGCGTTTGAAAAATTGTTGCGGAAAGATTTGTAAAAATGAGTTGATATAATTATAATTTGCATCCTATTATTATTATTATTTTGTGATTTGTTATCTTCAATAATTAATTAGCATAGTACTTTTAATGTTTTAAGGAATCTCAGGGAGTAAATTTTGAGTGTGTTTGGTATGACAAACTTATAGCTTATCCAGTAGCTTTTAGCTTATTAATTTGGTCAATAAGCTACTAGAGCTGTTTGGTGAACAAAAAATAAAAGAAGCTTATAGTTTTCACAAAGGAACTTATAGCTTTTGAAAACTAGCTTTTAGAAAGCTACATCAGGTAGCTTTGAGAAAAAAATAAGAGCTTTAAATAAATCATATCTCAATTTTACCGTTTTTTTTATTAAATTATATTATTATGTATTTTGGCCCAAATTAATATTACCCCCCAAATTTTTTATTTTTTTTCCTCAAACCCAAAAATCTTGAATCCTTCTATATATTCAACATTTGTATTCACCACACCAAAACCACTCATAAAGAAATACTATATTTAACTATTGATTGAGGAGACATAAAGGTATGTGATATTTATTTCAACATTGATCATCAAATTTCTCTTTCACTTTTTTGTTATCCTCAATTTTTTTTTATTTTTTTGATTTTGTGAATTTGGTTCAGATTGGATTTATGTGATTTTGTAATGGCGGTGTGTCCAATCAATAGGCTAAAAGTTTTGTCCTTCTTTCGTGTCATTGTTAATAAAGATACCATGGCATTTTTATAAAAATAATAAAAATGTTTAAAGTGTAGTGGTACTTAGTAATAATTATTATGAATGTTATAAATTTTTTTATCATTTATATCTATATGATTGAAGTATATGTCTTTCTCTATAAGCTACTAGTGTAGTATTATCGTCACTGAAACATGAATGTCAATATTAATTACTACCTCCGTCCCTAATTATAAGACCCTCTTGGGAGATTTTACGTCCATTAAGAAAGTGGAATAATTTAGTTAATTGTATTGGAAATGTGAACTTTGATATGTATTTTCAAAAGAGCTTTACTTTTTGAACCCCGTTGTTTACTCACCGGCCCCCATTTTTTCCGCCTTATATAAGGCGGAAGTACATTTTTCCGCCTTATACAAGGCGGTAATGTAAAATTATCATATTTTTTTCGCCTTATACAAAGCGGACGTGCAAAATTACCATTTTTCCGCCTAGAAAGAGGCGGAAAAAACTGATAATTTACACTACCGCCTTGTATAAGGCGGAAAAATGCACTACCGCCTTGTATAAGGCGGAAAAAATGAGGGCCGATGAGTAAACAACGGGGTTCAAAAAGTAAAACTCTTTTCAAAATTACCCCTAC
Organism: Crotalaria pallida; assembly: GCA_037953625.1. Classification (NCBI taxonomy): domain Eukaryota; kingdom Viridiplantae; phylum Streptophyta; class Magnoliopsida; order Fabales; family Fabaceae; genus Crotalaria; species Crotalaria pallida. The sequence continues at coordinate 9,903,838 of CM075654.1, read as the reverse complement.
TAATATTATTAAGAATCTAAAAAGTGTTAAATAAATAGGGGTATTTGTGGAAAAAATAATTAATGCTCATTAAAAATTGGTAAAGGTCTTTTAAATATGGACAAAATAAGTGTTAAGAGGACCTTATAATTAAAGACGAAGGGAGTATTATTCTACATATTATGTACTTTTCGGTCATTTAACATGTTTAAATTAGTTGCACAGCTAGTTTTGCCAAACAGCTCTAGTTCAATAAGCTAGCTATACAACTATAAACTCACAGCTATAATCCCACACCTATAAGCTAGGTTCACAGCTATCAGCTATAAGCTCACAGCTATAAGTTAGTTTTGCCAAACAAACCTTTTATATCCTATAAACTAAAATTTGACATCAATGTTTCGTTTTAAAATATATTAGAAGGTAAGAGAACAAATTTTAAAAAAGAAATATATATATATATATATATATATATATATATATATATATATATTAAAAGGTAGATATACGATTTATTTTCGATTCAACTATTTAATCTGAAATCCAATACCATCTAATCAATTCTTTACAAAAGAAATTGTAAAGAATCCAAAAAATCCGGAAAAATTCAATTTCAATCAGTTTTCAAATTTTTTTTTCGCTTTCACATCAAAAAGAATTGGATTGTTTTTTGGTATATTTGGTCGGTTTCAATACGAACCCTAGATATCAGCAGAGCTCCATAGCTGATCACAAAAAAATAAAAGCATAGGTCCATAGCTTCCAAACGTTCCATTGAACCACGATATCTAACAAGGTTAACCAGGGAACTAGCAACTACATCAGTTAAACAAAAACACAAACAGTATCTCAAGCAAGTTAATTATATCTGATCTTAACCTATAGCCAATACTAAAAGTTTAATTCATATGCACCATCAAAATAAGAGTTTTACTTGAACAGACCAGTATTATTATTCTCTTAAAAATTAAGATTATACCAAATTTCGGGCCTCCACAATGCATACCTTTCTAATTCATAATAACCAGTTAATCCATCTATTCAATATTTAATTTTAGTAATTGAATTCAAAATTTAAGCAAGCATAAATTATAGCAACCGCGAGACTGCTGAAAATGTTCAACAAGCTAATGATCAATGGTGTACATTCATGAGCTACGCTGTCTATTTAGCATTTCTATATCAAAATAAATAGACACGGGAACAAGAGAATTTAATGAATAACATCTGCTAAACAATCTTTGTCAAAACACTCAATGCATTCATTGCCGGGTAGATCCTTAGCATCCCGACTTCTAATTTGACCCAAAACTCCCTCAGTTTGGCACTGTAGATAATAAGAAAAAAGGATGTTACATTTATGTACAGATAACTTACTAGAAAGCAAAACCACAAAGCATATCACTTGCGAGGGTATTAATCAACTCAAAACATGTGCTTCAGTTAAGTGTCTGAAGGAAAGTGAAAGTATTGAACAAAAAACATCAAACATCCAGTTCTGATAAAGGTTGCGCATCAACTCAAATGATTGAAGCAAAAACTAGTAAGTATACTAAGAGGAAGATCATCTTACTATATGTGGAAGTGTCAATTTGCTCCGGAAGCTCCTTTATATCAACCTCAAACCTTGATTGCACCTGAAATCAGAGTTTAGATATTTGTTACTAAAAGCATTGCATGGAGTAGAACTCCCTTTGTTCGTTCATCCTTTTTCTCAATGGAAGTACATGGAAGTTCCCAAATCCCCATTGAAGTGCTAACCTGATTAAGAACTTCGGAGTCAGAGGTAGAAGAAACAAAAGTAATTGCAAGCCCTTTGGTGCCAAATCTACCAGCTCTTCCTACCTGTTGAATCAAAAGTAAATAAAGCATTTAAAAGATGGGGAACAGAGGTCAATTACAAGCATGTAAGATACCACATGCCAGTAAATAGTAATAATATTTTTAATTAATAGCAACAATAGGAGGTTTGTTAACCTCATATACAAGGGCAAAGGATAAGCAATTAAAAAAGGTAAGTGTGTATAAGGAAACCATACATCATGTCGCAACTCGCAATACAGATACCTTTCTTTAATTGTTTATCCTCATCCCTTAGGTTAACAAAACCCTAATAATAATGATAATAAACTAATGGTAGCTTTCAAGCAATTACCCTGTGCAGGTAAGTATCAGCAGAATCAGGCATGTCATAGTTGATGACTATATTAACACGTTCTATGTCAATCCCCCTTCCTACTAAATCTGTTGCTACAAGAATCCTTTGCTTCCCTTCTTTGAAGCCCTTGTATCGTTTCAATCTGAAATAGACAAATGTCATCTAGTCAGGCCAAAATTCAAGACTCTGCAATTACTAGATAGAAGTCCACATTCCTGCAAAAATCATTAAGTAATAATATCTGAATACAGGTCTGGCCCTTCTATGGTCTGCAAAAATAATAATAATGATGATGATGATCAGATTGGGCCAGCCTAAAAGTATTTGGGTTGGTCAGATTTCAGCTTGAAACTTCCAAATGGCACCTTACACTTTACAGGTAAAAGAGCAGAATCTGAAGACCTAACATCCGGAATATTATATTATGATCACTACTTGCTAGTTTTATAAAGGAAATTGCAGCAAGATCATGACAGAAATCACAAAAAGGCAACCATCTACTTAGATTTGTTTCATAAGCGATTCATAGATGATCTTGGCATCAGAGTCCAAGGATCTGAAGACCTAACATCCGGAATATTTATTATGATCACTACTTGCTAGTTTTATAAAGGAAATTGCTGCAAGATCATGACGGAAATCACAGAAAGGCAACCATCTACTTAGATTTGTTTCATAAGCGATTCATAGATGATCTTAGCATCAGAGTCCAAGGATAGTGAAAATTGGGGCTGTAAATTGCAAACCATGTTGCTAATGCCAAAAGGCAATGATCAGATAAGAACCTCCTATACCCGAGAACAAAGAGACACCCAGCAAAGAGAACGTACAAGAAAAATAGATGCTCACGCCATTAGCATCAAAAAAACTTAAAGATACCTTTCTTCCTGTGACATTCCAGAATGTATGCAGATTGATGGGAAGTTGCACTCAACAAGCAACTTGTTCAACTCCGCTGCTCGACTGACACTTTTGACAAAGATAACCACTTGGTTAAAGTCCAGAGCATCAAGGAGATCGTTCAACTTACGATTCTTCTCCGACTCTTGCAATTTAATGTAGTGCTGAAAAAGTTGACAAAACACTAAATATGCCAGTAGGCAGGTGGGAAACGTTAAAGAAAAAAATTACTTAAAAAGAAGAATTTATAAAAGTAAAAAGAAAATAAGAAAAGCATGACAACAGAACACCTGCACGAGACCATGAAGAGTCAACTTAGCCTCATCATCTACATAAATTTCCATGGGCTGAAAGGAAAAAAAAAGGATATTCATAAGATGACAAAAATAGCATCATTGTTGAGCAGAAAAATGATTTATATATACGATACAATTTAACAATGAATGCTATCTAAATCAAGATAACATTAATCACCCCTGCATTCAAAAATGATTGTTCATTAATAATTCATAGTCATTAATGGCCAAAATTTATCACAACACAAAAACCAACAAAATTTCCTCCAAAAAGAAATGATTGGGAACATAACAAGGGGAACTATGAAAACATCCTGCCATATTCGGCCAAATATTGTCACATGTAGAATTTTACATGTTGCATAAATTTCTTTCAAATAGGTGAGATCTCTTTGCTGAGTGTAGCTGAAAAAATCATTAACATACTTAATAATGAGGGGTTAATTTAAAAGTCTTTGGCACATCTCTTCTCACGTCAAAACAGGAATAAGATGACAAAGATAGAATCATTACATAACAGATAAACAGAATACTTTGATTTATAAATAACTTTGAATAATGCAGGATATTTAAATCAAGATAACATTAATCACCCCACATTTTATAATGATTGTTTAATGATTTGTACTGCACAAATTAACTTTTTTAATATTTAATAGAATGTTCAAAATAACATTACAAGATGGATAAAATAAAAGAATTTATCAGATATAACCACAAAAAAAAACAAAAAGGCCTCAAAAAGTAATGGTTACGATGGCATACACAAAAGAGGGGACAATTTGATGCAAGTATTACAGCAACATGAAGAATAAGAGGAAAAATGAAAACATCCTTCCATATATGGCCATAAAATTACACACGAGTAGAATATTACATCTTGCATAAATTTCTTGCAAACAGGTCGAATCTCTTTGCTGAGAGTAGCTGAAAACATCATCACTTGCTTATCATGGGGAGTTAATTTAAAAATCTCTTGCACATCCTTTCTCATGTCTACAAAGGTCAAACATCAGATATGTTAAAAATGAAAAAAGCAAGTAGCTTGTAAATTCAACACCACACATACACACAAAAGGGCAGCCCTGAGGCTCCCACCTAGTGGGATCTGGGGAGGGTAGATGTACGATTGTACGCAGCCTTAACCCTGCAAGCGGAAAAAGACTGTTTCCAGGATTTGAACCCGTGACTGCTTGGCCAGTAAGCAACAACGTTACTGTTGCGCCAACGTTCTCCCTCTACCACACATACACACACAGAAAAATTTAGAGAAAAGGAGGAAGGGAGAAACCAAGTGATTCGAGCATCTTGTCGCACTCATCAAGAATAAAATGCCTCACATTCTTCAAACCAAGGTCCTTATCTCTAGCCAGAGCAAGAATCCTCCCAGGTGTTCCAACAACTATATGAGGACATTCATTCTTGAGCAATTCTTTGTGAACCTTGATATTGACACCACCATAGAAAACAGCAACTTTTATATCAGGGAGATATGTGCTGAACCTCTCAAATTCATGGCAAATCTGGAAAAGTTCAAAGACACAAATGAAGCTTTTGTAAGAATTCCCTTACATACTTATGTTTGTTAGTTCATGTGCATTTGAAACACAAGTAATTCAACTGGGAAGAAAGGATTAGCAAATGCATGACTCCATCAAATCAATTCAGATGTACCACAAACTGTGTCAAATTAAATCAGGCATACCTGATAAGCTAGTTCTCTTGTGTGGCATAGAACTAAAGCGGCCACTTGACCAGGAACAGGATCAATTTGCTGAAGTGTTGAAAGAACAAAAACTGCAGTCTTTCCCATCCCAGATTTTGCTTGGCAAATGACATCCATTCCTAGAATTGCTTGAGGGATGCATTCGTGTTGCACTAATGAAGAATCAAACAAAATTGTAGTGGACGAATCCTCAGTAAGTATATATGATCTGCCAGATCCTTTAATGGAAAGGTTTACCAACCAATTTTCGTGATGTATTCATAATATGTAGTAGTTATTACCTGATAAACAAATTCAGAAAAAGTAAATATTAGATATTAATCTTAAAAATGAAATGGAAACTGAGATACATGAGAACTTAGGACTAAGGAAAACGCGCGTGTTCCAGGGGTAAAGTTTATATTCAGTGTAATTATTACTTAATGAAGAGTGATAAAGGACTAAATCATACATGATCAGGTCACCCGAAGCAAAGCAAAATAAATAGATATAATTTTAAGAAACCAGTGAAAAATTAGTCTACTGATGTTAACATGGGGTAGAAATAAAATGCTAAAGTGAACTGGAAAGTTCAAAACACCAAGTGAATAGCATTGGCATGACTAAAGAGCACAGATAGGTAGGTAACCAAGTATACCAAAAACAAAAGGCCAAAAATTAACCATAACCTAAACAATGATAAGTTTATGGAATACATTTGGTTTTGATGATATGTCTATGTCTATCATGAGTCATACAATGATAGCATAGTCTAAAACTTGCCTTCTGAAGGATGCTCGAATCCTGAATCCACAATGGCTCGAAGGAGCTCAGGTTTCAACAAGAAGTCTCTGAATCCCGAACTATGGATCCCAACATAACCCCTGCATCACATACGACAACATATACACCAAATGAGGAGCTGGTACCCTCAAAGCATGGCTTTAGAGCCATATAAAACAAAACTTTCAATTATAGAGATTATGTTGATACATAGCAAGAACCATACAGCCAAACATTAAAAAAAAAAAAAAAAAAAAATATATATATATATATATATATATATATTAAGCAAGACCCTTTCCAATACTCGTTAAATAACACATTTTAACTCTCAAAATTCAACACGACAACAGCAGTTATAACTAGCAAGACTGTGAAGCAATGGTAGTATGGTACTTGTATCAGTATACAGATACGGAATCTCACTATCATGCTTTTTGTTACATTTGGGACTATCAAGTTTCATAAATCATAGGTGTTATGAATTCATATTCTTATACCAATAAATAATACATTGCATTATATTTTCTATAATTCAAACTTCTATCATATAAGAACTGTGACTGGCTGACTGCTACTTCCATATGGTATGTTCTTGGTCTCTAAAATCTTGAGGGTTCATTTCTACTAGGGTTAAAAAAATTTAATATTTTGGTCGAAAAATCACTTTTAACAGTTGCTCATTTGTTTGGTTGAGCTTCTACAACAGGTAGAAGTTGCAAAAAAAGTTACTACGGGTTAAAAAAATCACTATAATCAAGCAATATTTCTTGGTTTCTCAAAAAAAAAATCAATTTTCCCAAAAAATCACTTTTTTAAGCATAAACAAACAGGCCCCAATAATTTAATAGTGAAAACATCAAATAAATGGATGCTACCAAAAAACAATTAAATTTTCAGAAGAATCAAGGGCGAATAATATAAAAGAAAAACAAATTCCCATTGAAAGAAAAGAAAAAGAGCGAATAATATAAAAAAGGAAAAAAGGAACTAACTTTTTGCCGGATTCAGCAGCGGGCTTAGAAGAATCAAGGGCTTTCTCATCTTCCTCTTCGTAATCGATGAGCTCTTCCTCGTAGGTATCAGCGTCCTTCAATTCACCCATCCTATTAAAACACGGCGTCGTTTTGGAGTTAGGGTTTTTTTTATTTTTTTGACAGTTAAATTCAGCGAATCGAAGACGAAGAGAAGAAATTGAATAGGGTTTAAGAGCGAGAGAGAAGACTGACCTTGGAGCACGCGTAGATTTAGGGAATTGAAGTGAAATTCGAAATCAAAAGTAAACCCTAGATCTGAGAGAGAGAGAGAGAGAGAGAGAGAGTGGGGTTTAGAGGGAGAAGAAGAGAAGAAAGACTGAAACAGTGAAATTAGGGGAAACAAATATCGCGTGGAACGGAGAAAATATAGTGTATGAGGTTTACTGAATGGACGAAAATAACCTTTCACTGCAGCTGCTGATTGCTGAATACTACGGATACCGGTTACCGGATCATATCTATATGAGGAGTTTTATGTATTTTCAACTTTTTTTCATCTGCAGTATCTCTTTTGGATTTTGTTTTGTACTTTTACTTTTACTTTATTTTTTTTTTACTGTACTTCCTTCATTTAGGCCAAAAATAGGGGTGTTTGGGTTTTTTTTTTTACAAATGGTATCCTTCCGTCGATAGTCGAAGACTAATTTCCTCCAAGGCATAGAAATCACCTAAGTGAGCTTTGTCACTATCAACAAAGTCTTTTCTATACCCACGACAGGGATCGAACTCATGACATCATGATTAATGAACTCAGCTATCTGTCAACTGTGCTGGGGTATTTGGGGTTCTGTTTGGTTCAATTTTAAGATAAAAAATCATTCAATCTAAATATGAAAATTCTTTAAGATCGATTTGATTAAGTTTAAAAATCATCCTATCCTATTACTATAACACTCTCGAGTTTCTCATGCTCCTGTTCATTTCCACGTCAGCTTGTGCATACACATTATCATGGACTTTCCCCCATCTGATAACGCATAAAGCTACTGTCCACTTTTTCTCCTTTTTCTGATTCATATTTCAGGTTTGTGTTGTTTGACTTCCCAAATATCACGTTTTTTTCCTTATCGTTCCAATTCCTTCAGTTACACCCTCGCTTTGGTATCATGGTTCAAACCTGTTTGGTCAACAATGTTTTTTCCCCCTTTTTTTCATCTTCAAATTCAAAATCGTCCGCATATTGCTTCCCTACATAAGCCCCTCCATTCCACCCTTTCTCCCACGCATCTGCTTCCTCTTTTCAGTTATCATTGCCTTGTATTTCTTCAACTTCCTCCGTTTTCCTTGATCCTGCAATGGGTGTAAAGTATGATTACCTCAAGGTTGTTAAGGCTGAAAGGGATTCGTATCGTTTCCGTGTGAGGGTTGTTCGAAAGTGGTTTGTTCCTGGTTTTTTAAATCCAGATCAGCCTATGTCCATGGAAGTCATTTTGATGGACGAAGAGGTATGTCTAAACTATTAATTTTTTTTTACCTCAAATATTGTTTAACTATTGTTTTTATAATTTTTTTTTATCTATTGTCTTTTATAGTTAAACATTATACAGGCCACATTTAGGAAATCGCTACTTTACAAGTTCTCTGAGGTAGTGAAAGAGGGGAATGTGTATAGAATGTCCAATTTTGCTGTCATCCCCAACATTGGTTCATACCGTGCAACTCCTCATGAGTTCAAGCTTTCGTTTCAGTTGAGAACTGTTGTTTCTGTAGTCGATTATCCTGCTATTCCTTTCTTTGGTATTAAGCATGTTCCATTTGATGTTATATCTGCAATGCAACAAGAAAGCGATTATCTGATTGGTAATATAATTATTTCAACTTTTTTTGATAATTTTTTAAAAAATTTATTATCCTTATTATTTATTTACCAATGTATGTGTAAGCAAAATAACAGACGTAGTAGGATTGGTTACTTCTGTTTCTGCTGAACGTGAATATTTGAGGGAGGGCAAGGTGACCGAGATGATTGTCCTTCAACTTGTTGATCCTGTGTACGTAAAATCAATTTTTTACGTATTTATTGCAATTCTTTTTATCTGTATTTACGGGTTTATAAAATAATTTTGCTTACTTCTTGACTGTAGGGCAAAAATTGAGTGTACGCTATTTGGCGATTTTGTTGGTCAAGTTAAATCCTTTTTCTCTGATGGAAATAGGGTTTCTCCCATGATTGTGCTTCAGTATGCCAAGGTTAAGTTATATAAAGGTAATGTCTTTTTCTGGAGCCATGGATCTTTTATTTATTGAAGCTTAATTTATTTGCTGTAGTTAAAGTTTCCGGTTTTATTTATCTAGGTAAGGTTGTGGTTCAGAATACCTTGTATGCGTCACGGCTTTTGATTAATCCTGATGTTCCTGAAGTTGTTGATATCAAGCGAAGGTATTAATTTTTTTTATTTTGTTTATATACCAATATTTTTGCCCTTAACAAATCTTAACTGTTGTTCTAGGTTATCCTCGTTTGGTGTCATTGTTGATGCTATGTGTGATTCATTTGGTGGCAAGACCCACACGTCTATTGAGGATGAGTTCTTGAAACTATATCCTAAGAAAACCATTGCTGAATTAATGGAAAATTCGGAGGTATTTGATTATTATATAATCTTGAAGTTATTTTGTTTTATATGAAAACTTGATATCTATGTAGTTTATTCTTGACTCTGTAGTTTCTTGCCAATATAGGATGGTGTCGTTGTCTTGCTTGCATCTGTCAATGAAATAGTCAATAATGGTAATTGGTGGTATCCTTCTTGTAAGTGTCACAAGGCTGTGTTCACAGATAATGGTGTTTACTATTGTTCTGCATGCAGTAGACATGTCTTCAACGTTGTTCCAAGGTTAGTGTTCCATTCTTGAAAATATTTGTTAATAATTTATCTTGTCATTCCCTTTATTTCTTATCTATCATTGTAGGTAATGTGGTTTATAAATGATTTTTATTTTTTTTCCTTTTTTTTAGGTACAAGGTTACAATAGATGTTTCTGATGGGACTGGATCTGCTTGGTTGATCATATTTGATTATGATGTTACTTATCTTATAAAGAAAAATTGTTCTGACTTGCTCTCATCCTTTACTGAGGTTGTGCACAGCCAAGATTCAGTTTTACAATCTTTATTTATCTGCTCCTTTGGTCATATTTGTAGTTATTAATGTGCAAATTTTTTAATGTTTAATCTAATAGGCTACTGATGATCTTGAATTTCCTTCTGACTTAAAGTCAATTGTTGGGCGTCGCATGTTGTTCAAGGTTTCTAACACATACTCATCCTCCGATCATGACACATGTGTTTTTAAAGTTAGGGGGTTGTGTGATGACCCTAACATTATAGCAATGTATGACTTGGAAGGTGCAGACAATGCACCACTCGATGTGAGTTTCTCTTTTGTTATCCACAATTTCACCTACCAAATGATGTCATACACTTTCTTGTTTTTTATTAACTTTTAATGTTATATATTTTTTGAAGGGAATCTCTGTGGCATGTTCTGCGCCTGTTGTTGATCTCTCTTTAGATGGTGAGAATTTTCTAAAGATTCCAACCGTTTAGCTTCCTCAGTCGTGGACCCTTATTTACCAAATGCAAATGATGCTTCAGTTATTGTTAATTCGGCCCAGGATTCTGATGGTTTTACTACCCCAGTCATGAACAAGCGCAAAACTGAGTATTCATTAGGGGAGGTGCCGTATAATTTTGCAAATGGGAAGAAGAAATCTTCCAAGCTTTCCAAGAAGTGATATGCAGTCCTGTGCATGTTTGTCTTCTTTTGTGTGTTTTCACTATGTTAGTAGTAACTTTGTTCTCTCCACTTTGTGGTCTACATGTCTCCACTTTCAGTCCTGTTATGTCTTATAACTATTTGTGTAATATTTGTAAGCTAGAGTGTTGTTATTTTATTACGTTTGTTTATGTTGTTAATGTAGTGATGATGCTATGTAATGGACTTGTGGTTCGTTGTTTCGTTTTAATCTATTGTAAAATAAATGCAGCCAGTTAATATATTATTCCTATTATGTAATGACCAATTTTTATTTTCCTTTTCTTTTGGCTGTATGTCAAACCTGTGTTTATCAAATTATTTTTTCCTCTTCCATTTTACTGGTTGTACGACCTTTGTTAAGAAAGAATCATGCATGTTTACCTTTACGTGTTCTTTCCAAAATGTCAATGAAGTATTTTTTTGACTTTTTGCAATAGTAGTGGCGCCTTTTTTTTTCTCACGTTTCTTTCGTAGCCTATATCAGATATCATAGTTTGCAATGATGGTGTGAAAGTCCACCATAAATATGCACGTTTTTTTAATGTTCCATTGCTCATATAAAGGTTCTGAATCACTGTTGTATCATTTACCTTGCGATTCCTACTTCTTGTATTGTCTTTTTGTCTTTGCAACCTTATCTTAAAAATAAAAAAAAAGTCGTTCACACCTTCTTCCCTCTTTATATCGTCTTTTATTTTTCATGCATGTCTCATAAAGTATCGTTCTCCCGTCCACCTTTATTTCAACCTTTATTTACTCCTTCTATCTTTATGGTTTTTGGTTATTTAATTCGATAGTAAATAAAAACCATTTTTGAACTTGTTTTATTTTCCTTCCTTCGTTGTTTCCTATGGCAAGATCCAATCAGTTCTTCTCTTTGAGATGTCGTGGTCCTTCTCTTTCTCTTTCAGCCTTCTTGGACGGTGGGCATGTTGCGTCTCAACTAGGTGCCCATTCTATTCAAATGATGTTTTAATATTTTTTCTTTGATTAATTTTTTAATTTTTTCATAAGACTATGGAACAACATATATGTTAGTATTTGCACCATTCTTTTAATGTTTGTGAAACTTACATTCATGACTTTTTAATTTTAATTAGGCTTCCTTTCTTTTTTTCCTCCAGGTTCAACTTCACCTATTTCATCTTTTGTTATTGTTGATTTTGGGTTTGATAATAAAACAATTGGTATATTTTTAACTTGAAATATCTAGATTTGATTCTTATTTTTTTCCCTCCAACTATTCTATTTTATATTCTCAAACTTATTTCTTATGTTCATTAATTGCAGATGATTCTTACATTGATGATTACATTTGCAGTCAGGCTAACATTAAAGATAACTTTTTCAACTATGAAAATTCTGCTCATCCCTTGCATGATGAGTGTGCCAGCATAGGTCACTTTGAAAATTTCCTTTAACAAGATGTACTTCTCATTATTCCCATTTTTGTTGTGTCTCTTATTTCTAACGTCACATTGCTGCAGTTTATGATGATATTGGTGATATGGATTGTATTTGTTCATATTGTGGAGCCATGGTTTGGTTTGAAGAAAGGGCAGATAAAAAAAAAGTTGACAAAGCTGAATTTTCTCTTTGTTGTATGAAAGGTGATGTTAAATTACTGTTTTTGCAACGTCCACCACCTCTTTTATTTTGTCTTATGAATGGGTTAGATGGAAGGAGCAATCATTTTTTAAATTCCTTACGTACCTATAACAATATGTTTTCATTCACATCTCTTGGATGTAAGATAAATTTGGCAACTAATGATGGGCCAGGTCCGCCACAGTTTATCATTGGTGGCCAAAATTATCATCGTATGGGAGGGTTGTTGCCCTTGCAAGGTGAAATGCCTAAATTTGCTCAGTTGTACATCTATGATACTGTGAATGAAGTTTCTAATCGCATAAGACCTTTCAGGTAAATATTCTACTTATTATTAAAATTTTAAATGATATTGAAATATATTATAGACTTTTTAAGTTTTGTATATTTTAATGTTGATAATTCTTAATTTTTTTTTTGTAGTAATATAAACCCAGAAATCCAAATTGACCAGTCATTAGTTGTTGACCTGATGGCTATGTTGGACGAGTTTAATGTATTGGTGAAGGGTTTTGGGCAAGTTCGTGACATTTCACATGCTGATGCAGGGAGCAGGGTATCAATTAGGCTTGTTAGACATCGCTCTAATGATGGAAGAACTTTTAATCTTCCATCGGTCGATGAGGTAGCTGCATTGGTTGTTGGTGATATTGATGGTTCTAATGTGATGCGAGATATAGTTGTAAGATCATATGCAGGTATTCTGCAACATATATCAGAAACACATCCATGTTATCTTCCCTTGTAGTACCCTTTATTATTTCCATATGGTGAAGATGGTTTTAAGGAAGATATTCCTCGTGCTGGTGTTCCACTTGGTGCTCCTCTTTCTGCTGGTGACCGTGTTACATTACGTGAGTTTGTTGCCTTTCGTTTGCAACATCGTGAATGTGAAGTGAGCTTTTTGCTCAAAAGTCGTTGTTTGTTTCAACAATTTGTGGTTGATTGTTATACCATGATTGAATCTCAACGGTTATCCTTTATTCGGCAGCACCAAAAACAAATTAGGTCTGAATACCTGTCTGGTTTGGAGGAAGCTGTTGACCGCGGAGACCTTGGTCCTGCTTCCATTGGCAAACGTGTTGTTCTTCCTTCTTCTTTTGTGGGTGGTAGGCGTTATATGTTTAACAATTGTCAGGATGCAATGGCTATTTGCAATACTCATGGTTATCCCCATCTTTTTTTGACATTTACATGCAATCCTAAGTGGCCAAAGATTGATCGTTATATGATAAGGAATGGTGTATCTGCAATTGACCGACCTGATATTGTTTGTCGTGTTTTCCATATCAAGCTTGGCCTTATGATGAATGACTTCAAGAATGGACCTATATTTGGTCCTGTTAAGGCAGGTTAGATTTCTTCTATTTGATTATATTTAAATTTCTCTAATTTAAATTAATTTCCGTGTATTTTGTTTAGGAATGTATACTGTGGAGTTTCAGAAACGTGGGTTGCTTCATGCTCATATACTTCTATGGCTTGCTGCTGATAGAAACTCAAATCCTACTAATTTGATTGATGGTATTATATGTGCTGAGATACCTGATCCTGTGCTTTTCCCAAATTTGTATAAGGTTGTTTCTGCGTATATGATTCATGGTCCTTGTGGTAATGTTAGGCGCCATTCTCCATGTATGCGAAATAATAGGTGTTCGAAATTTTTTCCTAAGAAATATACATCTATGACCTTTTTTGATGATGTCGGATATCCTATCTACACTACTACAAAATTGACAATTAAAGGCGGTATTTTAAGGGCGGTTCCTTAACGGAACTGCCCTCTTTAATTTAAATTAATTTAAGAGAAAGGTTGTTTTCTTTAACCAGCCTTAAAAATTTAATTTTTAAGGGCGTTACCTTAACGGAACTGCTCTCTTTAGTTTAAATTGATTTAAGAGAAAGGTTATTTTCTTTAACCAGCCTTAAAAATCTAATTTTTAAGGGGTGTTCTATGGTTGAACCGCCTACTTAAACCTTAAATTTAAAAAAAAAAACCCGAAAAAAACCACACCTACACAAATTTAGTGTTCCAACACTAAACACACTAAAAGAACACACCCCCATTTCCCTCACCCCAACCGCAACGTAACCCTTCCCTGCACAGTGGACACCCAGCGTCAGCCGCAACCCATCACACCTACAGATCTCTGCCGCCCTTCTTCTCCCTTGCCTCCCATCATCCATCACACGGCCACGGCGGCACCAATATGTCCCTTCGAACCCTAAACTCAGATCCTCTCACAAATTAGATCCATCTCCTTCATGCTTCGCTGGTTCTAGTTTCTACTCTTCACAAATTTTGCCACTCAACATGAAGCCATCATCTTCTCCTTGGAATCGCCGCCCGTCGTCGCTCGTTGCTGCTACTCTCGTCACCACTCACTCGTGGCTGGTTTTATCGCCGTCATCATCCTGCCGTTGTCGCTCGCTGGTCTCGCTTCCACTCTTGTCACTTATCGCTTTTATTGTCTCTGATCTCGTCCTAAATCTTGTTTGCTTTTTGCTAAATAGTCGTTCCTTTGTTTCTTAGGGTGTGCCTTCATCTTTTAATGCTTGATTCGTCTCCGTTTTCCTTTCGGTCCAGGAAATCGATGAGTTCGAAGATGACCACCTACGTCATCATCAGAGCCTTTCGTCTTCTCCATAACGCGATACGCATCATCAAGGTTCTCTCTCTCTTCTTCTCTTCTCGATTTCACTTTTTATTTTTTTATTTTTAATTATAAACTCGTTCTCCTAATTTTCTAGGGTTTATTAAATTTTTTGTTGTTGTTGTTGTTGTTGTTGTTGTTGGGATTAAAGGAAGAGTTGCATAGAACGGATCTGGAACTAGAATCGTATTTGCTATTCATAGAGGTAGTTGTCATATTACAATTTCTAATTTGCTATGAATAATGAAATGATTGAAACTTTGACATTGTTGTATGAATGATTGAATTTCTAAGTGTTATTTTTTTCAACTGAAACTGAAGTGCAGGTTGAGGATTCATAACAATGTATTAGTGTTCGTCAATGCTATTTTCAGGTGTGCTCTCAGTACAAACCAGTTTAAGTGGATGTATTTTTTTTAAGTCAGTAATGTTCAAGTAATTTAGCTGGCTATGAAGTATTGAGAAACACACGAGAATTCAATGTATTTGACCATTTTATTCGAAAGCACAGAAGTTCCAATGAAAATTCCTTATTTACTTCCATAATTTGTGAAGTCTTATGATCCAAAATATTTTTCTCTCATGAGTCTTGTATCCAGCTCATTGTGTCATGAGGCTGCTTTAACTTTCTTTCTTATCCACAAGTTGTAAACTAAATCTAATTCCTTTCTTTAGTTGTTTGCTTCAGTTTAGATGATCTCTTCCCATGCTTAGCACATTAAATTTTAATGTACAATTTTTTCAGCTAGCTGAAGTTCATCAACAAAGTTCATATTTATTAGCATATTTTCTTGCTGAAGATATAATAGATGGCCATTACACCTTTTGGTAGTACATCTGCTGCATAATGAGGAATTCGTCCCTAGCTTTCACTAAGATCCAGTTTGACAGGCAAGATTGCATCATTCAGCCACAAGTAAGTTCTATGATTAAATATCTGTTTGGTATGTTTAAGGGAATACTGTTAATCTCAATTTCTAAAGTGCATATTATATTTAAAAATAGGTCTGAGGTTTGCAGCTCCTCTGTATGATAAATGTTGATGCACTTTTATTACATGGGAAAGAGCTAAGTCACTTTCTAATTTCTATCATATCATTAACAGAGATTTAACCACAAGTTCGTGTAATTTGCTAGTTTATTACTTTAATTGTCATTGGTAAGAGTTTTCTTGCATTTGGACTGATATTCTTAGAAACTAGAGTGTTATATATATATATATATAACTCTAATACTAGCCAATGTTTTTTTGTCCTTTCTGTCATTAAGTATTAAATCTTCTGAACATTGAACTCAATAGATACACATAACTTTTCAGCATATCCAAGTGTAATTTCTTTAATTCATATTCCTTGCAGTGTTATGAGCAGGGTAAGCTTTATGGCTGCCCCAAGTTGCAAGTTTTCTTTCTCGGGATTCCATTCATACACTGTTCAATGCGGGTTCATCTCGGACATTACACTCACGCAGGGGATCAAGTCTTATAGTGAGAGCTGGTGCAGTAAGTTCGAATTATTGATTCACTACTATGCAACAAGAAGTTCCTTATGGGTTTTGTCTTTATATATTATATATGATTGTGGCTAATGAAAGCTTTCTTCTTAATTTAAATTGTTTGACCCATAGATTATTCTCTATATTACACTGAATTTTAATTTTCTATTATTTCTCAATGCAGGATTTCTATTCTGTCCTTGGGGTTTCAAAAAATGCAAGTAAATCCGGAATACCATCTAGCTATCAACTCCATAGATGTAATTTTCTATTCTACCTAGTCAATGGTACTCATCACTGCTACTTCCATTTAAGTGAACTCACGTGGTATATTTACAAAATCTGATTCGTTTTTCATTTTCTCCCCTTATAGTTGTGTAATTTTATAATCTTATTGCTCTATGATTCCTCTATATGTTTATAGCTGCATCTTATTTCTATGAAACAGTTTTCTTTGGTTTTTTTTGTGAGTGGTAAGTTGTAACTAACTGTTCTCTATGAGGTTGTGCTTCTAGCCTATCATATCATGTCTATCTAATCCATTCTTACAACCTTGGTTAAAACTAAATTTTAAAGATTGAAGTAAACTTTAAAATTTGTAAAATTATGCTGAATTAATAATATCTGAAGCTCTATTAGGTTTCAATAAAGCTTATCATATTTTGTCTAACTAGGGGAAACTATTTTCAGACTCTGCATCAATACAAGTGAGAGCTGAGGCTGTAGTACTCCTTAAGCAGTTGGATTTTCCGGTTAGCTAGTACTGATTTTCTTTTATGTCAGACTCTCATGTTTTTGAATTACTTGGTGAGCCATGAGAGTATTTTACCTACTGTTGATTATAATCTATTTGCAGTCCTTTTAATTGAAACAATTTGTTGTGTAAAGCCCAATAATCTTCTTAATCCAATAATTTTCGAGAATAAAAATGTTTTGCAGCAATTGCGCAGTGGGGTAAGACTGCTAGCATTTTTTTCCTGGTTTTGGACTTTATAGTTCATGCTATAATTGAAGTTTGTGTGACATTATGCCTATTACATTGTATGTTTGGTTGTCGGGAGTTATGGAGGCTATTAGGATAAGCTGCGCTGGGTTTCCAACAAGAAAAACATTTGACGAATTTGTGACTCGATTTAGCCTTCTTGCACCTGAAGTGTTATATGAAAGGTAACTAAGTTGTTCATCTCCCTTATTAGGCATGTTAGCTATTTTAAATTAAAAATGCTGACTTATATGCTGTCCTGGAACTGGTTGTATTTCTCTTGATTATGCTGTCTTGGATTTGGTTATTTCTCTTGTTTTGAAGTCTTTAGGTGTTTCTTGTCTTCCATGTACAACTTTGCAATTAATGTACTTCCCATGCATGTGTTTTATAGGTCCCTAAACAAACCAATGGAATTGACTGCGGATACTATTTGATGCGATTTATGAAGGAAATTGTTCAGTTTCACTCTAGCGGTAGCAAGATTCCTTCAACGGTTAGTTTGTGATTTATTTGTTATATATTTACAAAGAATAATAATATTTGATAATTAATTCAATTTTTATTTTTTATTTCATTTTACAGTACTTCCCGGACTGCAACGGACTGCAATCATAAAGAATACAGTCGTGAAATGCTTGATGAAGTGAAAGAAGAATTGGCTTCTTATTTGCTTGAAGAACTCTAAGCATGTGGCCTACAGTAGTAAAGGGTTTTTTACAGGATCAATTTTTGTTTTGCTATGCTACTGATTTTTTGATGTAAACCTTCATCATACTCACTCTAATGCTTATATATGTCCCTAATGCTTGTATTTTGTCCACTACTCTGGTACTCTAAGTGTTAATTGTGTCCGGTACTCTAAGTTAATTGTCTAGTGCAGTAGTACTCTAATGCTCTCAAATCTAGTACTCTAATGCTATTATTTTGTTCAATCCAGGACTACATGCAACACTTTAATTAAATAATGAAGTCATTTTGTTGGATTAAATCTGTTTTGTATGTTTTTTTAGAACTATTATGTATGCCAATTATTTAATTTGTCATTGCAAAAATGCAAACGGGGAAATTAAAAGTTTAGACATTAGTAATAAAATAGACTATTAAAAAAATTAAAAGAGGGCGGATTTTCAAAAACAATTTGGTTAAAAATAAAAGTAAAGAAGGAGGTTATTTGAAATAAACAAGGGTGGTTTTGATCTGCCCTCTTTGAAAGAGAAAGAGGGCGGTTCAAAATTGTAAAAAGAGGGCGGTTCCGAATTGTAAAAAGAGGGCAGTTCCGAACTGTTCTCTTTGAAAGAAAAAGAGGGTGGTTCCGAACTGCCTTCATTAAAATAGTATTTTTGACGGCAGTAGATTTAAGGGGGGTTCGGAACCGCCCTCTTTAATGTTAAATAACCTCCTTCAAAAGACTTTTTTGTAGTAGTGCTATAAGCGTAGAGAAACTGGTGCTACAGTTGAGAAATCTGGTGTTCTTCTCGATAATCGTTACGTTGTTCCATATAATCCTATTCTTCTTTTGAGGTATGAGACACACATTAATGTTGAATATTGCAACCAATCCAATGCAATCAAATATATGTTCAAATATGTTAACAAGGGTCCAGATAGAGTTACAGTTGTTTTCAATCCTGGAACACAGCAAGATGCAGAAGAAAATGAGGTTGATGAAATAAAGCAGTATTATGATTGCCGTTATTTGTCTCCTTGTGAATCTATTTGGCGTATTTTTGCCTACGATATTCATTATCGTTGGCCATCAGTCCAAAGGTTAACGTTTCACTTGCCTCGACAGCAAACTGTTTACTTTGGTGATCGTGAAAGTATTGACACTGTTCTATCTCAGGCTTATGATAAGAGAACAATGTTTTTATCTTGGATGGAGTCGAATCAAAAAAATGTTATTGGGCGTAGCTTAACTTACATTGAATATCCGTCCATGTTTGTTTTTTCTCCCACTCTGAAATCTTGGAATCTTCGTAAACAGGGTAAACCTGTTGGCAGATTGAATTTTGTTCCTCCTGGAACTGGTGAATTATACTACATGCGTTTATTGTTGGGTGTACAGCGTGGGTGCACCAGTTATGAAGATATAAGGACCGTCCGTGGTGTGATCTATGACACATTCCAGGAAGCATGCTTTGCCATGGGATTATTAAGTAATGATAGTGAATTTGTTAATGGAATTACTGAAGCAACTGCTAATTTTAGTGGTGTATATCTCCGTAGGTTATTTTGCAATTTGCTTATATCAAATTCTATGAGCAGGCCACATCATGTTTGGGATATGACTGTTGATTTTCTTTCTGATGACATAAGGCATTCAATTTATCAAGTGGATAGAGGTAATGTGAAATTTTTATGCTTCATTTAATTAATATTTTATACTTATCTATTGCAAGTATTTTTTCTAATGTCTATTCATAAATGTAATAGATGCAGTTATACCAAACAATGTTATTCATAATATTTGTTTGATTGAGATTGAGAAGCTGCTACAAATCAATGGCAAAAGGTTGCGAGATTTCCATGGGATGTCTTATCCAGAGGATTGTGAAAATATGGACATTGGTAATGTTTTGATTCGAAATGAACTTAACTATGATGTTTGTGCAATGCGTCATTTGCACGCCGAATCCTATAATTTGTTGAACCCTGAACAGTTGCATGCGTACCAACGTATAGTTACATCTGTTATGTCTCATAATGGTGGTTTCTTTTTTGTTTATGGTAGTGGTGGAACTGGTAAAACATTTTTATGGAAAACTTTATCTTATAAGTTTCGTTCAGAAAGTAAAATTGTTCTAAATGTTGCATCTAGCGGTATTGCATCTTGCTATTACCAGGTGGACGCACTGCACATTCTTTGTTTGCTATTCCCTTGAATTTAACTGAGGATTCCTGTTGTAATATTAAACAAGGGAGCCTAAAGGCTGAACTCTTGAAAACTGCAAGTCTTATAATTTGGGATGAAGCTCCAATGGTTAATCGATGGGCATTTGAAGCTTTGGATAGGACTTTGCGAGATATTATGCGCTTCTCATCTGAACAGGCTATTTCAATTCCTTTTGGTGGAAAGACTGTTGTTTTGGGTGGAGATTTTAGGCAGATTTTGCCTGTTATTCCGAAGGCTAATCGACCCACTATAGTTATGTCAGTAATCAACTCATCACCTCTTTGGCAGTATTGCACTGTTTTGAGGCTCAATCAGAACATGCGAGTGAATCCTACTTCGAATGTTGTTGGTGCTGCAGAGTCTTTTATATTTTCTAAATGGATTCTTGATGTTGGTGATGGTATTCTTGGTGATGATGTTGATGGTGAATCTATTGTTGATATACCATTATCATTTATCATACCACATGGTATTGATCCTATTCAGTCCATTGTTTCTTCCACCTACCCGGATTTAATATCCAAATGTGGGAATTTTAAATATTTTGAGGAGAGAGCTATTCTTGCGCCGACGTTGGAAGCAGTGGAAAGAGTTAATGATTACATTTTGTCTATTTTACCTGGTGATGCGAAGGAATACTTGAGTGCTGACTCTATCTTAACTGTTGATGGTGATGCTGGTATTGATGTTGACTGGATCACCACTGATTTTTTGAATAACATTAGGTCTTCTGGATTACCTAATCATAAACTTGTTTTGAAGGTTGGTTCCCCTGTTATGTTTTTGCGTAATATTGATCAATCTGCTGGATTATGCAATGGTACTAGACTTATTGTGACTGAGCTTGATAATAATATTGTATATGCTCAAGTTGTTACTGGTACAAATGCTGATGACAGTGTTCTCATACTAAGGATGAATTTGATTCCATCTGATCCAAACATTCCAATTAAATTTCGTAGGCGACAATTTCCCTTAGCACTTTCCTTTGCGATGACTATTAATAAAAGTCAGGGGCAAACACTCTCTCATGTTGGTCTTTATCTGTCTAAATCTGTTTTTTCGCATGGACAGTTATATGTTGCTATTTCGAGGGTTAAATCTGCATCTGGTTTGAAAGTACTAATTGTTGGTGACAATGATGGTAATTGTTATTCGACTACAAATGTTGTATACCGTGAGGTTTTCCAGAAGATATAATTAGTTTGTTTTATTGTGTTTATTTACAATTTATGTAAATTTAATCCGTTTAGTGCCTCTACTTAATACAATTTGCATTTCTTTCACACCTTATTATACTATTAATCAATATATCAATTTATTGATGCACTATTTCTTTGGGAATTTCACATAGCACATCTTTTATCTTTTAGTGTTTTGATATGGAATTTTTGGTTGATTTTCGCATAAGAGATATAATTAAAATATATATATTTACGAATCATGATCTTGGTCTGTATGTTTTTATTTATTAAAAATATTTTGTAAAATACTTGCGCAACGAGAATTACGTTTATTTTTAATTTTTCTTCTACTATTCCGCTTTTACTAGCTATCATGTTCTGTCGCTAATTGCAGTTTTCTATAATTTAATAATTTCTAGCCCATTTTCTACCTTTTTCCTGTGACTTAGTTGTTTATTTTTGTAAGTTTCTATATTGGTTACTACCTTTTTGTCACAATTTTTTACCTTTTTGGTGTGTGCATACAGATTCCGAAAGTATTAATTATTGAAAGTAATATGTATAGTTTGTGTAAAATGCCGCTATTTAACTCTTATTGGTAATTGTAATAGATTTTAATTTTTTGTGGCAATTATTTCCATTATTAATGTATATAGTTTTAAAGATGAGAAAGATTATAAAACTATAAATAATTTTGAGTAAGAGTAGTGATTGATTGGAAGGTTATTTTTTGGAAAAAAAATTTGTTTTTGTATTAAAGATATAAAAGTTAAATCATTGTGAAACAAGAATATAAGTCTAAAGGGTCAACTGGTGTGAAAGTAAGCAGTACTCTATATGTTTTTGTAACCCCGTACTAATTCTTTCCCAAATTGTTCTTATTGTTTAATACGTATTGGATTTGCATAATATAATTTAGATTTCCAACTTACCAATTTAATTAAGTACTTTATGAGCATAATGTTGTTCTAATGCATGTGTGATTTTTCCCTTATTCTATCAATCTTCTTTTTTTTAAATTATTTTTTTGATAAGATTCTTTTTTTTTAAATTATTCATTCCTTGCTTTCAAATAGGTGACCTTATAAACATGTTCATTGAGTATTTTACTATTTTTGTCTTGAATTTGATATGTCCAGCGAATATAAATGTAATAAAATATCTAAAATTATTTTATTATCGTCTTTATCTTTTTATACTTTAGTTCCTATTCTATTTATTTTTTTATTTCTTTAACTTTCTTAATGCATGTAGAAAATATCCTCTTACCATTCGATCTAATTAAAGTTTATACTTATTTATAAAACTATGTCTATGTTTATATTTTTAATTGCAAAAAAGTTTTACTTTGATGGCTTTAACGTGGAGTGCTTGGTGTTTAGAATATATTTTTATACTTATTTGTAAAACTTAAGTGATAATACCTCCGATGATATGCCACATTGATTGCAATAAAGTTTCATGCCTTCGTGTTTAGGATATAATTTTTTAATTTTATTAATTGAAATCTATGTGGATTAAACTAGGATGTAGAAATTTCTTAACCAAATTTAAAAAATACAATTGCCTTTTTAAATTATATATTCTTATTGTTATTTAAAACAGATAGTTATATTTTTTTCTTATTTACTTATATTATACGTATTTGGTATTATTAACATTTTATAGCCTGAAATTAAATTATCCTTCTAAATTATTCAATAAATTTATTTTCTTTTGATTCATTCTATTCTTGAAATTCTTTTGATTTATCAAAATAATCCTTCTAATAATTTTGTTAGTGTATAGGCCATGACTTCTTGCGTTACTTTCATAATATGAATGAGTGATTTCTTATATATAGTAATGAAAAGTAAATGGTTTTTATTTAAAAATAATTTTATAAAAATTTAATGAAAATTAATATTAATTTTTAAAAATTCAATTATTTAATAAATTTAACATACGTGAATTTTTTTTAATTTTTTGAACTTATTTGGCTTTACTTACGTGTTATTTATAAATATGACAAATATAATGTGGCATATTATCGGAGGTATTATCACTTAAGTTAGCAATTGTTCATCTACAAGAATTTAGTAAATTGTATTGGCTTAAAGATTTGGAATGATGTTTAATTATAATTTTTAACTGAGTGCTTAGGTTTGAGATTTAAAAACTTAGAAGTGTTTATTAAATGTACAGATTTTTTGTAATGTATTGCATGTAGGAATTTTTTTTTCCGTTTTTGGAATTTGATACTTTTATTAGTGGCTATGTTTAGTCTAATTTAATTCCATTTTATTTGGTTGTTTTTTATTTCATTGAATCGATTTTATTTATAAATACTCTTCGTTTATTACGGTACAATTTCTATATAAATCTACTTTGTATATTACACTTTTTCATTGATTATAAAAGTATTTATTCTACCAAAGTGGGGTTTTTCAAGGGGTAGCTCACTTGGTCTTTAAACCAACTGGTCTCGAGTTTGAGTCTTGGGTATGGAGCAACACCAGCTGGGAGACCTTCTTCGCTTATTGCCAGCTCGATTGGGTCGAACTGGATGAGTTGGATTCTGAGTAAACCAAATCCGGATACCGGTTGGTGTTCACCCAAAAAAAAATTTATTTCTTTTTATGTGCAATTGTTGTTTACTATGAATGTATATAGGTTTAAAGATGATAAAGATGATAAAACCATAAATAATTTTGAGTAAGAGTAGTGATTGATTGAAAGGTTACTTTTTCAAAAAAAATTTGTTTTTGTATTAAAGATATAAAAGTTAAAACATTGTGAAACAAGAATATAAATCTAAAAGGACAAATATTGTGAAAGGAGGCAGTACTCTATATGGTCTTTGTAACCCCGTTTTAAATCTTTTCGAAATTGTCCTCATTGTTTAATACGTATTGGATTTGCATAATATAATTTAGATTTTCAACATACCAATATAATTAAGTACTTAATGAGCATAATGTTGTTCTACTGCATGTGTGGTTTTTCCCTTATTCTATCAATTTGCTTTTTTTTTATATTATTCATTCCTTGCTTTCAAATAGGTGACTTTATAAACATGTTTATTGAGTATTTAACTATTTTTGTCTTGAATTTTACATTTCCAGGAAATATAATTGTAAAAAAATATCTAAAATTATTTTATTATTGCTTTATTTTTTTTATACTTTAGTTCCTTTTCTATTTATTTTTTTATTTCTATAACTTTTTTAATTTATATAGAAAATATCCTCTTACCATTCGATCTAACTAAAGTTTATACTTAATGCCAGCTTGATTGGGTCGAACCGGATGAGTCGGATTCTGAGTAAACCAGATTCGCATACCGGTTCGTGTGAAGAAAAAAAAATAAAATTATTTCTTTCTATGTGCAATTGTTGTTTACTATAATAGAAAATTTAAGTTTCTACACTTTCAAATCTATTGCTTTCACTTTGTACGATTTTTATTTATTTTTTACTTCTTGTTATTCATGGGAACAATTTTCTAATGAAATTGGCGATCTTAAATATCATACAATATCGTCAGTATTATTCATATAATCGTTAATGCTACTGATAGATGTGTTTACTTCTTACTTTTGTACTTGAAATAAATTTTTAATTATTATTTTTCTTTGTCTCAGTTTCTATTTTTCAAAATTAGAGGGATATCATCTATATATTCTTAAAATTGAGGATTATATTCAGCCTTTTACTGTAGTTTGCATTGTAGCACAGTAAACAATTGTAATTGAAACAGTGTTTTTGTCTCTAATTGCACTGTGCAATGAACAGTAAATTGTGTCTAAGGTGGTATTGTACTGAAATAGTGAATTTGTGTGTGTACTGTAGCGGGATTTCAAATGCAATAGCTTCTACGAGAAGCCTCTCCTCTTCTCTTCCTTCTTATTTTCCTTCTTCACTTTTGGTACCTCTTTCCTTTCTCGATCTCTACCCTTCTTCCTCCTCCTCTCTTTTTCTTCTTTCTTAATTCAGTCTGGTCTCTCAATCTCTCTCTCTCTTCTTTCTACTGCCTCCCCACTCTTTCTTCTTTTCGTGCTACTTCTTCTTTCTTCTTTTCATTCTTAATTGTTAGTCCCTCTTTCTTTCTCTCTCTTTATTCTTTCTCTCTCTTTATGAATGTATGGTAAATTGCTGATTGCTGATGAGGGATGAATGGAGGGACTAAGATACGGTAATTTTTAGGAGGGCGGTGGAGGAGAGTCGCGGTGGTTGTGAACGAAAGCGGTGGCTTCATTCGTGGCACTCCACAACAGATTCGCGGTTGTGCAACAACAGATTGAGCGATGGAGGTGAATGATGGGCTCTAAGGTGAGTGTTCTTCTTTTTTTAATAATCCTTTATTGCTTTTTTTTCTGAGTATTGGATTTTATGTTGATTCAAAAAGTTAATTGACATTGTTGGAAAATCAAAAAGGAGATCCTTCACTTGGTAAAGGTATAATTTCTTGCTTTGATGTTGAGTTTGCTTTGGTAAGTGTTTGTAAAAAGTTCCAAAAGAATGATATCTTATTTGCACCACTGATTATAAGAAGCCTTTCACCCTTTTCCAAAAGATTGGGTTTGCTTTTGGGTAAGTGTATGCAATTAATTTAAGTGTGGGAGCATACACTATATTTTGGGTAAAATACAAATTGGTTAATAGTTAGAGTTTAAGAAATACTGCCTGGTGTACATAAAAAATTGAGACTAAGGTGCTAAGAAGGAGCATTAAGGCTTTTTTCACTAATGTAGCAAAGAAGAAAAATAAGCAAAAAGAAAAGGGATGAGGAAGGGGGGCCAAATTAGAACTGCATACATATTCTTTTTCATGTTTCGATATCTATATTTATGTTACATAAATATAGATACGAAGTGTTTGTGAATTAAATAAAATCAAACAATGAAGGCATTACTGAAAGAACAGGTATGTCTATTGAAAGTTATCATTGTGTACAATTAACTTTTATTGAAATATGGGTGTATATAAAGCTCTGTGAAGACCTAAAACTGATTAAAACTTACAACTTCATGCTTTACACAGTCAGGAAGAGTGTGCATAATACTAATGAAGAGAAAGCAATTGTACTTTACAAGCTTAGTAGGTCATTAATACTGAAATGGTTTGACGAGTTTATCATTTTCTTATCAGCCTTTGTGGTTATCTGCCAGCCTGATGCACAGCTAGCCGAAGCAAATGGAAGCACCACATCATAAGGAAACTCAAAGTAAATTATATATGTCCTTCAATTTTTTTCCTTTTTACATGATCACCCCACATGTGTAGAAAGTTTTAAGTTTAATTATGGTTGTTTATGATTTTATACATAAGTCCATCAAGTGTTTATACTAGACCATGCATACTTGCAGTTTCACTTGAGTTTCTTGCGGGAAAACACCTCTAGCAAATATAAAACAAAGATGTACGTTACATGATATAGATACCCAGTGATTCAATTTGTTTTTATGTATTTTGATTCAGTTGTAAAGTAAATCATTTTCATGGATTTATCATTTTCTAAATGTTAATGATTGAATCAGATGGAAAATTGAAAATGTAGGATTGACAATATTTGACTACCTATTTGAATGTTGGAGAAATGATCTTAGAGTAGGATTCACTTGGAGCAACCTTACCCTAACCCGGACTCATTATCTAAAAAATCCTTTATGTGCAGGAAAATAAAAGAATGTTATGTGATTCCATAGTCTTTGAAAATTTTTCTTAGTTCGTACTAGATGTTTCCGCAGTCTTCGCATTGCCATTAATTTATTCCTTATGTTCATCTATTCTTACGTTCCCCCGTTATTAATTAGTAAGTTGATATATATCTTTGAGATATTGGAATCTGATATTGATTGTTAATTACTGAAAGATTAAAATACTTTCAATCTTTTATTGTGCATCATGGGTTCAATTCAAATCAAACTCTGGGTTCCTTTTTTTTAATATTATTCCAACAATTACAACTATGTGGAATCAGTCATCATGCTTTATAGCAGTGTTTTTTTTCTCCAGAAATATGGTCTATCTTTAGTATAGATCTCTATATACGGAGCTCAAGTCCAGTCCCCTGGTGGATTTGATCTAATGTTGGAGGAATTTTATTTAATAACTACTTTTCAGATCCATACTTTAGTATTGATAAGCATTGCCGAGGTATTAATTGGAGGAAGTATACTATTTAAACTAATCCAACTGTCAGACTCGGACCATCCCAACAAGAGTCAACTTTGGAAGATTTATGTTGATGGTTCCAGCCACACTAAGGGGGCTGGGGCCGGTATAATTCTTGAAAATTCCGAGGGCCTTAGTGTAGAATATTCTCTCAAGTTTGATTTTAATGAACATTTCCATTTAGTTGGAGTGATCTTTATATAAGAGTCTTGACTATTTTTCGAAAAAAACTTTGTTATTGCGTTGAAGCAGAATTGCCTTCTAGCATAGGAGAGGACCTGCAGACAAAATGCCTGCTGAACTTTATGGACTAAAGGTAAAATAAATTCCTGAATTATTCTTCCTTAATTAATGTATTTTGAGGCATGTATAACAATCAATTGTCCTTCCTTTATGGAAAATGAAATAGTTTTCCTTTTGAGATGTACAACAGAAAACCGTGTTCTTTTTTTTTTTTTTGTGCTGCCCTGAAATTTGACCAAGTTTGACCCGTATAATATAGAAAACATTCAAATATTCATAATCTTTGTCATTTTTCTCATTATTATATGAAAGGAATAACAACAAGTTTAAGTAGAAAGTTCGCTTGGATCTATTGCTACCCATAAATGATATGAACTTAAATCTTTGAATTAAAGGTAGCCAAATATTGTCATGAAGGTAGGATTAACAATATAAATTTGTATCTGATTAGATAATCTTTGTTTTGCCACTATATCAGTCACTTCTTTTGTCTGAATTTAATAAAAATTAGAGTTGTATTATTGTTAATATATTATCATGATCCTGTTAATTAATTCAGTTCTATTTGAGGTTGGAAAAAAATTGCATGCAAAGGGAGCAGAGATTAATCAAACGCAAGCTATATCACAGGTTAGTATGTCTAAGTCAACTAATAATAGTTTCTAATTTGCAAAAACAGAGGAGATATGAGCGGTTGTACATATGAATGCTATGTCGCTTCTCCTTTCCTGCTTTCCCTTGAAATATAATCTCAGATTGGTAATATAATCTGATATCTGATTGGTAATCTCTGTTGTACATATGCAGCCTCCTTTCTCCTTAACTCCATAGTCAGATTGGTAATATAATCTCATGAAATATCTTGCTTATTCCATATTGATTTTAAAATTTGAGTGCATATCAAATATCAACAATATTTGGCAAATTTTTCATGCATTTAGTGACTTGGCTATTGTTAATGCTTTCCCTTGAACTTTAACATGTATAAGTATATAGTTCTCAAATCTTAGTGTTTTTCACCTCAAGCATTTATCCTTTTGGAACACTTGCATCCCTTAGAGATGTGCCTAACTTGACCTGTTCAGAGTTGCAATTAGATACCTTTGAGAATAATGATAAGCTTATCAGCTTCTACCTTTTTTAAGAACATGTCACTTCTACCCTCATAGTAGAAGCTTTCAAGGCATTTGCTCTCTTTCAAAGCAATGTATGTTGCTAAAGGAATGACTTATATATGTTTATGAAAGTTCCAAATCGGTGGTCTCTTTTTTCATGTTTTTGTTTGGAAGGTGATTAAGCTGTTGCATCACAAGTACATGGCATATTTTGATCACATTTTTGCAGAATTATGCTCTTTATCACAAGGGTATGATCATGGGATGACTTTATATTATTCTTTACTCTTGATTTGGATATGGTTTGGTTAAATTCTAACTTTCTTACTCGAGTGATTCTAACTTTACAACTATACTTTTGCATTTGGTTAATGCCCTTTTGATTATCACAAACTCATGTGATTTTGTTTGTGATTGGAAGGGACTGGACACGTTACTATCATTTGATTGGAGTTGTACTAGATTTTTTAAGCCTATAAAATTTAAAATATGTCCTCTCGAAGTGATAGGAAGTGAGAGGAATGAGACTGCTTAGAGTGCTCTATTCATATTAACAACAGTTGGTTATTTTATTCCATTTCAAGCAAAGAGGCTGCAAAACAGTTGGAGTGCTCTAAAATATGTGAGTTTGAATTGAACTGCAAAATAGTAGTCATGACTTATGAGAACATTAATTAGCTCTTATTATTCTATTCGTGTTGATGATTGAACATCAATCACCCCTCTCTGATTTCAGGTATCTACTACCTGAGCGTTTTAGGTATCTCACTATTATCTATCTTACGACCTTTATCATTTCATGGTAATTATAATCTTCAAATTTTCTAATCAACTATTTTTCTTGCTTCAGAGACTACACTAATCCTTATCTTCCTGCTGCTCAATCAGCCATGGAGGGAGGTGGAAAGGTAATGCTTTGTTAGTTTACATTTCTTTGCTTTGAGGGAGTTTTGATGTGACATATATTATGACCTGTTTGTATGTGAAAATGAAGTCTTCAGAACTGCTTACTTTAAATTGAATTGTTATTGCACATCTGTTAGGTGTGTGCTTTCTACGAGGGGGCTGCCATGCATGCTTGCCTGATAAGGATTCTCTTTTAATGAGTTAATTTATAAGTTTTGCACTTTTGCTTTAGTTTTATGTGGAAGATATATTTAATTATATGTGTAACACCTAAGTTTATTTACCCTTTTATACCCTTAATTAAAAATAGCGACTTGAAAATTTCATTTTAAACTTATAAATTGATTAGTAAAAACTCTTAGTTATTTTTAATTCATAAGAAAATCTCCCGTCAAACGGACGTAGTTTCGTTTGTTTTTAGGACTTTTCCAAAATTTCTGTTTTCTTGCAACCTGATAAATAACATATTTTCAAAGTTCAAAGCCAGCAGGGCTATTCACATATATATATATATATATATATATATATATATATATATATATATATATATATCAGCTAGTGCATCTTCGTGCACGCATCAGAAACAAGTTTAAAACAGCAGAATCTAGTCATCAGAGTTAGCGGAATATAAACAAGTTAGGAAAACAGTTTTTCCCCAAAATAGACCCCTTTCCCAAAAGGAGTCGTCCTGGGCCCCCAAAAGCTATTTACATTTATATACAACAAAAAAGATTCACATCATCGGGCCCAGGACATTTCCATGTCCTACATAATAATAAGTGACCTACTCTCCCTGTGAGGGAGAGTACTCCTGCTCGGCCTGATCTTGTGCAAACTCTTCCTCAGTACCTATGGAGATAGTAAGGAGTGAGTATTACACATAAAATGGGGAGGCAGTTCCCAATTAAGACATAATGCAACACTAAGCCATACACAAATAACAATTTAACCACAACATAATAAGAGTCAATGTATCACAATTCATTTTCAAGTATTCATTAGTTTCTCAAATCGATTTTTATTTAACATTTCCTTAAGTCTTTCGTTCCATGTATTTTAATCATATTCATATTCTTTTCTATCTGTCCCTGGTCACGACCTACTGCGTCTGCACTCCTGTGCACTCACGACTTACTGCATCCAGGTGTGTTTCTCAAATCCCCTGGTCATGACCTACTGCGTTCGCACCACCGCGCGATAACGACTTACTGCGTCCGGGTATAATACAATCTCCCCTGGTCACGACCTACTGCGTTCGCACCCCCGTGCGATAACGACTTACTGCGTCCGGGTATAATACAGTCTCCCCTGGCTGAGCCTTTGTATAATTCATTTAGTTCCTTTATCATTATCAATTCTTTAGCAAATTTCCATTACTCGAAATTGATCACCACATTACCCATTTCCACTATCCAATGATCACAAATATATTTTATAACTTAATTAGCACAATTCATCTTAATATCACAACTCAAATTATTAAACAACATAAGCATTCAACTTATCAACATCACCAAATCACAAAATGCAATATGTCAACATCAAAATAAATTCCCTAAGTCATAAATTCTATTCTAACAATTATTCTATATCATATCAACCTAAACTAACACAAAAATCTTAGTACCCATTATATGCATATTGTAAACTAAACCCCAGAGTAAGGTAATACTCACTATAACCCACTTCTTACCTTAAATTAGCAAAGAGTAAATAGAACCTTAGTGAGCCCTAGCTCAAAATCATGGGAATTTGAACTTCCTAAGCCTAGCTTGCCACCTCAATAAGGAAATGATGAAATGATGATATACCACCCTATTTGATAGAGCACAAGAAGAATGGTCTTATCCTTGCCTTGGTTTGAGTTGGAAGGCATGAAACAAAGCCCTACATGATCATGGGTGCAAGAACCCTAAGGGTTTTAGAACAAAAATTCATGAACTAAGGAGAGCTTGAATGAAAAGGAAAATAACTTATGGCATGAAGCTTACTTACCCAAATCAATGGTGGAAAAATGAAAAACCAAGGAGAAGGAAGAGAGGAGCAATTCGTGAGATGAGAGGGAGGAGAGGGAATGCAATTCAACCAACTTCCATGGTGCTTGATTGATGGGGTTTGATGATCTTGGGTTTGAGGTGCCAAAAATCAAGTGCTTGATGATGAATGGGTGATGGGAGTGATGGAAACTTGATCTTGGGGTTGAGAGAAATGGTGAAGGTGATGGCTTTGTGTTGGAGATGGAGGGTGATGGAATGAGGTGCCCTTGATGCCCTTAAGTTCAGACTTGGAGCCACCAAAATCGTGTGGCTATAATTGAAATCTTAGCCACCAAGTTGCTGATCAACGCACCAAATCTGGTGCCTACTGTGCGCGCGCCTGAGCGCACGTCTGGAGCGCCTGAGCGCGAGAACAACACCAGCACACGAGCTGGTGCATGGTTGATGCGCCAGATGCTGGTTGGGGAGGGAATTGGCGCGCCAACATGGAGCTGGTGCGTGGCTGGTGCGATTTGCGCGCCTGAGCGCACGGAATGGTGCGCCTGAGCGAAAAAGCTCCTGAGTTGGTGCACCAATGAACAGTGGTGCGCCTGGGCGTGCACCGGTGTGCCTGGGCGTGCACCAGAATTTCCAAACTTCGATTCGTCGTAACTTTTTCGTTAACCGTCGGATCGGGTCCAAATTTTTAGACAAGCTTCTTCACCCCATAAACTTCATATCCAACGGTGGAATTGATTTTCTTAACATCCTATAATAAATTTCTAATTTTCTCTTTTCGGTCGATTTCTAACATTTAAAACGCTGATTTAACTCCCGATTTCGCTTATATGACTTTGCCCGAAGCCACAACTACCTTCTATACAACCCCTAGGACTTATAATCACCACTCACCTATCTACCAAAATTCATTAAGTAATTATTCCAATTTTTATTAGGTTTTTATTTAATAATTTCATTTAAAATAAAGTTTAGGATGTTACAATTCTCTCCCACTTACCTGAATTTCGTCCTCGAAATTCGTCGAACAATTGTGGATGAGACTGCCTGATCTTGTCCTCCAGTTCCCACGTAGCCTCTTCCACATTGTTCCTGATCCAGATAACTTTTACCAAAGAGATTTCCTTGCCTCTGAGCTGCTTCACCTGCCTGTCTTCAATTCTAACTGGCAGAACTTCAAAAGTCAAATTCTCCTTCAAAGGAAAATCATCTAAGGTAACCACATGCGAAGGATCATGGACGTATTTCCTTAATTGTGAAACATGAAACACGTCATGAAGCCTTGCCAAGTGAGGGGGTAATGCAATCCTGTACGCCAGTTTCCTTGATTTAATTGCCCTACCAATTCCTGTGACCGGAGACACTCTTAGGAACACATGATTCCCAACATCGAACTCCAAAGGTCTCCTTCGCCTATCAGCATAACTCTTCTGGCGATCCTGTGAAGTTTTCATTTTATTCTTGATCATTGTGACCTTCTCCGTTGTTTCTTTCACAATGTCAGGACCTGTCAACAGATTTTCACCTATCTGGAACCAACACAAAGGCGTTCTACATTTCCTTCCGTAGAGAGCCTCAAATGGTGCCATACCGATACTGGAGTGAAAACTGTTGTTGTAAGTAAACTCCATTAACGGCAGTAACTGCTCCCAACTACCAGCTTGTTCCAGTACACATGCTCTCAACAAATCCTCAAGTGTCTGGATAGTACGCTCCGATTGTCCGTTTGTCTGTGGATGGTAAGCCGTACTAAATTTCAGCTTAGTACCCAATGCCTCCTGAAGACTCTGCCAAAATCTAGACAGAAATCTCGGATCGCGATCGGATACAATGCTAGTAGGAACACCATGCAACTTCACTATGTCCCTGATGTACAACTGAGTCAACTTCTCAAGAGTATACTTCTTATGGGTAGGAATAAAATGAGCACACTTTGTAAGACGGTCCACAACCACCCAAACTGAATCACATCCTCCAGCAGTCCTTGGTAAACCTGTCACAAAGTCCATAGCTATACTGTCCAATTTCCACTCCGGGATATCAAGTGATCGCAAAGGACCACCAGGCTTTTGATGCTCAATCTTAACCTTCTAACAAGTTAAGCAATGAGACACGTGATCGGCCACATCAGTTTTCAACTTCGGCCACCAATAAATCCTTTTTAGATCTTGGTACATCTTTGTTGCACCATGATGAAAATTCATCTTGGTTCGATGTGCTTCCCACAGGATATCTCTTCTAACTTCGAAATCCATAGGAACACATATCCGACCCCTAAATCGGATGATGCCATCAGAACCTTTCACAAAGTCGGGCTCTTCATTGCCTGATGCCCCTTCTAACAACTTTTGCAGCTCTACATCATCGGCTTGCCTTTCTTTA
The DNA here is from genome assembly GCA_037953625.1 of Crotalaria pallida. Classification (NCBI taxonomy): domain Eukaryota; kingdom Viridiplantae; phylum Streptophyta; class Magnoliopsida; order Fabales; family Fabaceae; genus Crotalaria; species Crotalaria pallida. The sequence goes on along the minus strand of CM075654.1, from coordinate 9,869,606 downwards.
ATAAGACCCATCAAGTCATTAGTAACCCGCAACATTTCAAGAACGATTCTCTTCTCTTTCACTTGCATGTTCAAGTTGAGGTCACTAAATTCTTGAATCAATTCCATCTCTTTCACCATCAGATTGCTGACATGCAAAGTCTTACGACTTAGTGCATCAGCCACTACATTGGCCTTGCTCGGATGATACTGAAGATCGAAGTCATAGTCTTTCAGAAATTCCATCCACCTCCTCTGTCTCATATTTAACTCTTTTTGATCGAAGAGATAGCGAAGACTTTTATAATCGCTAAAGACTTCGAACTTTGAACCATATAGATAATGCCTCCAGATTTTCAAAGCAAAAACTACTGCCGCCAACTCAAGATCATGAGTGGGATAGTTCTATTCATGCTGCCTCAATTGTCTGGATACATAAGCTATGACTTGCCCTTGCTGCATCAACACACAACCCAACCCTTGCTTAGAAGCATCACAATACACCACGAAGGATTGAGTCGGGTCCGGCAAAATCAACACTGGGGAACTAGTCAACCGCCTCTTCAACTCTTGGAAACTACCTTCACATTCCGGGGACCACTCAAACGGAACACCTTTCCGTGTAAGAGTCGTCAAAGGAAGAGCCAACTTAGAGAATCCCTCAATAAATCTCCGATAATACCCAGCCATACCAAGAAAGCTTCTGATCTCAGTGATGGACTTAGGTCTCTCCCACTTAAGTACCGCTTCCACCTTAGAAGGATCAACAACAACACCCTTCTCAGAGATGACATGTCCCAGAAACTGCACTTCACTCAACCAGAAACTACACTTAGATAGTTTTGCATAAAGCTGTTTGGATTTGAGAATTTGCAGCACTACTCTCAGATGCTCAGCATGCTCACTTGGACTATTAGAATAAATGAGAATGTTGTCAATGAAGACTATGACGAAAGAATCCAAGTACGGCCTGAATATTCTGTTCATATAGTCCATGAAGATGGCCGGAGCATTTGTGAGACCAAAGGACATTACCACATATTCAAAATGTCCATATCTCGACCCGAACGCCGTTTTAGGAATGTCCTCCTCTCGGATACGGATTTGATGGTATCCCGATCGAAGGTCAATCTTAGAAAATACAGCTGCTCCTCGCAATTGGTCCAACAAATCGTCAATGCGAGGGAGAGGATACTTGTTTTTCACAGTCACCGCATTCAACTGCCTGTAGTCGATGCACATTCGGAGACTTCCATCCTTCTTTTTAACAAAGAGAATCGGAGCTCCCTAAGGTGACACGCTTGGCCTAATCAAACCCTTAGCCAAAAGCTCCTCTATCTGATTTTTCAACTCTTCTAACTCCGGAGGTGCCATCCGGTACGGGGCTATAGAAATAGGACCTGCACCAGGCATCAGATCAATGCTAAACTCCACTTCTCTATTCGGCGGTAATCCAGGAATCTCCGCAGGAAAGACTTCTGGAAACTCGCAGACTATCGGAATCTGACTGATCTCTGCCTCCTCATTTATTTCCAGAGCAGATAAAGAAAGATCACTGATAGTAATTGATTTCTGATGACAGTCAATCAGAACATGGTGCCGAGACATCCAGTCCATGCCCAGAATGATGTCAAGCTTAGTCAGAGGCAAACAGATTAGATTAACTTTGAATTCCCGCTCCAATACTCGAAGTGGGCAATCCAAACACATAGTTGATGTGACTACAGAAGAATTCGTGGGTGTAGAAACAGATAATTTATAAGGCATTTCTATTGCAGACAACCCTAACTTCTTCATGCAATCAGAAGAAATAAATGAATGAGTAGCTCCGCAATCAAAGAGAATACCACAAGGAATACTATTAACATAACCGATACCTCTAATCAGTTCATCAGCATCAGTAACCTCCTCGCCGTCCAGAGTATACACCTTGCCCTTTCGAGTCACCCTGTTGTCTCCAGCTTTCTGAACCTTAGCCACATTCACCTCCTTCTTAACTGCATTTTTAGGACAATTCATCACAACGTGACCCGGCTGCCCGCACTTGTAACAGGTTGGACCCTTACTCGGATCCAATGTCCAGCAATCTCCCCTATGGTGTCTACCACAATGTGGACAAGATGGAATAGGACCAAAAGTGCTTACTGCTTGGCCTGTTCTAGGCTGAGAGTAAGGACCTGGCCGCTGCACCGAACTCTTGCCCCTGACAGGACCTCTAGACTTCTACACATTCTTGCTGCGTTTCTCAGCTGCACGCTGCTTCCTGCTCTTTTCATATGTGCTAGTCATGTTGATCAACTGAGACAGGTTGGAGATGTTCTGATATTCAAAAGCCACTTTGATCTCAGAACGAAGTCCGGTCTCAAACTTGATGCACTTTGTCCTTTCATCTGCATCCCTGTAACTCCCTGCATAACGGATCAAGTCCTCGAACCTAGCAGCGTATTCACCGACGCTCATGTTCCCTTGCACGAGCTGCAGAAAAGTTATCTCCTTCTCTCTTCGAACATCTTCAGGAAAATACTTGCCCAGAAAACTATCCTTGAACAACTGCCAAGTGATCACCTGATTGTTCGCCTCTAAACCCCTCCGCATTTGCTGCCACCAATGTTCCGCTTCACTAGTCAGCATATACTGTGCTAGAAGAACCTTCTGTTCTTCCGGTGGTGCCATAGTATTAAGAATCTTCTCGATCTCCTGCAACCATAGTTGTGCCCCATCAGGATTGAAACCACCTTCGAACTTCTGCGGATCGTTCTTCCTGAACCGTGCAAGCCAATCAACTGCAACTGGAACTGGGGGTTGAGGATTCATTGCTGCTGCGGCGGCCGTTGCTGCAGCTGCTGCTATGTTCTCCCCCTGGTTATGATGCACTTGCGCTATGTTAGCAGCCTGATCCTGTTGCATCTGTACCAGATGTTCCAGAATAGCGCGGATCCCGTCATTCTCAACCCGTCTACCAGCCATTCTGTTTAGTCATGCACAAGGCCGACAGTTAATGCTTAATAGCATAATTAATAACATAAACATCCTATCAATAAACTCTAGACTCTAAACTATAATTATCGATTACTCGCTCGGTGAGTAATCAATGGAGTAGCTCATAACTCCAAAGGCCGAGGGAAACTGCTCTGATACCATAAAATGTAACACCTAAGTTTATTTACCCTTTTATACCCTTAATTAAAAATAGCGACTTGAAAATTTCATTTTAAACTTATAAATTGATTAGTAAAAACTCTTAGTTATTTTTAATTCATAAGAAAATCTCCCGTCAAACGGACGGAGTTTCGTTTGTTTTTAGGACTTTTCCAAAATTTCTGTTTTCCTGCAACCTGATAAATAACATATTTTCAAAGTTCAAAGCCAGCAGGGCTATTCACACACACACACACACACACACACATATATATATATATATATATATATATATATCATCTAGTGCATCTTCGTGCACGCATCAGAAACAAGTTTAAAACAGCAGAATCTAGTCATCAGAGTTAGCGGAATATAAACAAGTTAGGAAAACAGTTTTTCCCCAAAATAGACCCCTTTCCCAAAAGGAGTCGTCCTGGGCCCCCAAAAGCTATTTACATTTATATACAACAAAAAGGATTCACATCATCGGGCCCAGGACATTTCCATGTCCTACATAATAATAAGTGACCTACTCTCCCTGTGAGGGAGAGTACTCCTGCTCGGCCTGATCTTGTGCAAACTCTTCCTCAGTACCTGTGGAGATAGTAAGGAGTGAGTATTACACATAAAATGGGGAGGCAGTTCCCAATTAAGACATAATGCAACACTAAGTCATACACAAATAACAATTAACCACAACATAATAAGAGTCAATGTATCACAATTCATTTTCAAGTATTCATTAGTTTCTCAAATCGATTTTTATTTAACATTTCCTTAAGTCTTTCGTTCCATGTATTTTAATCATATTCATATTCTTTTCTATCTGTCCCTGGTCACAACCTACTGCGTCTGCACTCCTGGGCACTCACGACTTACTGCGTCCGGGTGTGTTTCTCAAATCCCCTGGTCACGACCTACTGCGTTCGCACCACCGCGCGATAACGACTTACTGCGTCCGGGTATAATACAATCTCCCCTGGTCACGACCTACTGCGTTCGCACCCCCGTGCGATAACGACTTACTGCGTCCGAGTATAATACAATCTCCCCTGGTCACGACCTACTGCGTTCGCACCCCCGTGCGATAACGACTTACTACGTCCGGGTATAATACAGTCTCCCCTGGCTGAGCCTGGGTATAATTCATTTAGTTCCTTTATCATTATCAATTCTTTAGCAAATTTCCATTACTCGAAATTGATCACCACATTACCCATTTCCACTATCCAATGATCACAAATATATTTTATAACTTAATTAGCACAATTCATCTTAATATCACAACTCAAATTATTAAACAACATAAGCATTCAACTTATCAACATCACCAAATCACAAAATGCAATATGTCAACATCAAAATAAATTCCCTAAGTCATAAATTCTATTCTAACAATTATTCTATATCATATCAACCTAAACTAACACAAAAATCTTAGTACCCATTATATGCATATTGTAAACTAAACCCCAGAGTAAGTAATACTCACTATAACCCACTCCTTACCTTAAATTAGCAAAGAGTAAATAGAACCTTAGTGAGCCCTAGCTCAAAATCGTGGGAATTTGAACTTCCTAAGCCTAGCTTGCCACCTCAATAAGGAAATGATGAAATGATGATATACCACCCTATTTGATAGAGCACAAGAAGAATGGTCTTTATCCTTGCCTTGGTTTGAGTTGGAAGGCATGAAACAAAGCCCTACATGATCATGGGTGCAAGAACCCTAAGGGTTTTAGAACAAAAATTCATGAACTAAGGAGAACTTGAATGAAAAGGAAAGTAACTTATGGCATGAAGCTTACTTACCCAAATCAATGGTGGAAAAATGAAAAACCAAGGAGAAGGAAGAGAGGAGCAATTCGTGAGATGAGAGAGAGGAGAGGGAATGCAATTCAACCAACTTCCATGGTGCTTGATTGATGGGGTTTGATGATCTTGGGTTTGAGATGCCAAAAATCAAGTGCTTGATGATGAATGGGTGATGGGAGTGATGGAAACTTGATCTTGGGGTTGAGAGGAATGGTGAAGGTGATGGCTTTGTGTTGGAGATGGAGGGTGATGGAATGAGGTGCCCTTGATGCCCTTAAGTTCAGACTTGGAGCCACCAAAATCGTGTGGCTATAATTGAAATCTTAGCCACCAAGTTGCTGATCAACGCACCAGATCTGGTGCCTACTGTGCGCGCGCCTGAGCGCGAGAACAACACCAGCACACGAGCTGGTGCATGGTTGATGCGCCAGATGCTGGTTGGGGAGGGAATTGGCGCGCCAACATGGAGCTGGTGCGTGGCTGGTGCGATTTGCGCGCCTGAGCGCACGGAATGGTGCGCCTGAGCGAAAAAGCTCCTGAGTTGGTGCACCAATGAACAGTGGTGCGCCTGGGCGTGCACCAGAATTTCCAAACTTCGATTCGCCGTAACTTTTTCGTTAACCGTCGGATCGGGTCCAAATTTTTAGACAAGCTTCTTCACCCCATAAACTTCATATCCAACGGTGGAATTGATTTTCTTAGCATCCTATAATAAATTTCTAATTTTCTCTTTTCGGTCGATTTTAACATTTAAAACGCCGATTTAACTCCCGATTTCGCTTATATGAATTTGCCCGAAGCCACAACTACCTTCTATACAACCCCTAGGACTTATAATCACCACTCACCTATCTACCAAAATTCATTAAGTAATTATTCCAATTTTTCTTAGGTTTTTATTTAATAATTTCATTTAAAATAAAGTTTAGGATGTTACAATATGCATGAGAAAATATTTATTTCTAAACTCCTTGCCTGGGTAATGAATGTAAAACATGTATTCTATCTTGAATTCATGATTAATATTTTTCACATGGCTATGGTTCGGTCAATCTATTTTGAAAATTTCAGGTTTTCTTATTGAATCTATTTGTGTTTGTTTCTTATATTTTATCTGAACATGGAGTACTATGAAGGTGAAGGTAGTTATCCTTCATTCTTTTATCATGCATATCTATGGTGTTGTTATAGACTTACAATTGCTTATGAGCTTATACTAAAGGTTTCTTTGGCAATTAATTTTAGATCTTTTTCACATATAAAATTTAAGTTTTTATTGGGGTACTTTGATCAGTTTGATGTGTTAGTATGTGCAGATAATGCAGGTAAGTTATTGTTTCTATTACATGAAATGTGATGCATTATCATTATTGTCTTGATGTCTTCCTCTTTCCCCAATACAGTCTCATTGTTTCTTGCTTTTCATAATATTTCTTCAAATATATTTCTTAACATTCCAATCAAGCTTTAGGCCAAATTTTTATAGCCTATGTCGACAGGGCTTATTAGAGTTGCGGTGGCCGACTATAACTTGCGGTGGCCCTCCGGTGGTGGCGGTAATGGATATTATAACAATAATTCGCAGTATGGTTATGGATATGGATATGGAAGAAGTGGGAGTAGTTATTCGAATTTTCTTATTTAAATCCATTGTTCTCATTTTCTCTGTTTTCTTTCAGGAAAGGAAGATTTCGAGCGTGAACTTATAAATAAAGTGAGAGAGATAGCAGGAGACAAGTTGCTGATTGTAGCCATCAAATCTTATAGAGCAAAGGTATAACTTCATTTTTCCTGTGATTTTGATCTTCACTAATTTTAGGGCTGTATTTGTGGCCCTTTTGTGTGTCTAACATAGTGGCCAACATCAGACACTACCAATCAAACATTGTCATGTAGATTAACATTTATAACATTAAATCAGTTCAAATTAATGCTAGACCACATGTCTTATGGCAGTATGCTTTTTGGATTTGGATGTTGAGTCTTGATTTTGTGAAAGTTTTGTGACAGGTTGAATGTAATTATAAAGTGTAATGTCCTGATGGTGGTATATAACTATATATAAGTTGTTCTATGTTGAAGGAACCAGAACAAAAAACTTATAATTGGATAGAAAAACTTTGAACAGACTCATGGCAATCAAGTTTCCTGCCTTTTTTCAAGTAAATTGATATAAGTTGGTTGTTCTCTGTAAAATGATGACCAATTTACATGATAGAGCCCTCTCAATTTAAAAGTAATGTCTTGCATTTGGTTTGCAAACAAGTTTTTATACTAGCTTGATAGTCTGATACTTGGGTTTGAGTTTGTTCTAATGTCATGGAGAAGATGTAGTTACAATTTGAATGGTAATAATTACGGAGTATTGGAGAGTTTTTTTGGATGAAGATATTTTGCTACCAGTTAATTGTTGGTAAATTGTTTTGCTTTTGAAAAATGACATCCTATGCACTTGAAAGGTCAAATATAATGTTAGGAATACCACCTAATCAAAACCAATACCGGTCTTAATGCAAAAAATGTTGCAAACTTTGATTTTGTCCACAGATTTTATGCTATAAGATTTTTTTGCCCTGTGAACATTGAAGATTTTGCTGATTATGTTTGCTCCTAGGCAAGGACTGCTGTAAAAATGACAGTACTACTCTATGATTATGAAGTTATTTCTACAGGCTTTTTTTCTTCTTAGATAAAAGGAGTTGTGTTGGTTGTCACAACTTAAGATTGTTGCACTCATCTCCATTGTTAGATAAATGAAGTATAAAACAAGAGTAATTCTGCATTTGAGTTGTATTACTTCCAGCTTCATGGACAGTTTAGTGAAAAAATCATATATTATAAAGAGTAATTCTTTTATGTATGGGATGTATATATAGGATTTAAAAATCATGAGATTCTTATTGAAAAAAGCACAAATATGCATTTTTTTTATTTTATAAAAAATTTATCCAGGTATTTTAAAATTTGGTTAACAGAGTATTTAAGTAAAACATACACTAAAAAAAACTAAAAGGAACTCAAACACAATAAAACATATAGACTCCTATTTTAAACAATTTTATGGTGTAAATTATGTTTATAAATTATCTTATCATGAAATCTTTAATAATTTCATGTTTAAATTAGGGGCTTCGCGTAATGGCCCCGTGCATCGCACGGGCTTGCTTACTAGTATGTGGTAACTTCAGAGCATCACTGCTTTCAATCCCATATTTTTTTTTAAATTTGTCCATAATTTTTTCTTAGATTGCCTTGGTTAATGTCATTAGTCAGTCTTCGTTGTAGTCTTCTTCCCCAATCTGGTTACTCTACTAAGTATTTGTTACCCTTGAAATGGTTGCTGTCTGTGTCACTGATGTTGTTCACGATGGACAACTCCAGTTGTGATTGGACTGCAATTATCTTATACGGCTGTCAGTTGGAAACTGAGCCTCTTTTTTTTTAGCAGTGAAATTTGGCAACCGTAATGATTTAAATCTGGTTGTTTACTGATGCATCTTCATATCAACCGGCCATTAGCAATTACTTTATGGATGATTTATTCACTACAAGAAAAACCCTTTATTGCAACGACAAAAGTCGTTGCTAAAAACCAAAAGTCGCTGCTAAAAATATTTTTTGCAACGACATTGGTCGTTGCTGGTAAAGCCGTTGCAAAAGGGTATAGCAACGACTTTCATCGTTGTTATAAAGAACGATTTTCAGCAACGACTCATTTCGTTGCAAAACATATGTCGTTGCTAAACAAGGCCGACAGGGATATGTGTAGGTGATCTATTTTGCAACAACATTGTCGTTGCAAAACACCTTTGGCTTCTGTCGTTGCAGAAGACCTTCCACTTCCGCAACGACATTGTCGTTGCAAAACACCTTTGGCTTCTGCAACGACAAAATTGTCGTTGCAATAGCCTTTTTTTAAAAAATATATATTTAACCAAAGAAATCTTTTTTATGCTTCAAATTCTGAAATATTTTTATTAGGGTTATACAACTACTAAATTTATAACATACATTTGATAAAAACTCATCCAATTATTATAAGTTGTGTTTCTTACAAGATACAACATAAGAACATACAAAATAAATAAAAAAAAAGACATAAAATAAAATACAAAATCTCTAATATCCTTTGCACTCTACTCCACCTCAAGCAACACCAATTATCCATCATTGCTTGATTCTTTGTATGCTCAGGACCTGAAATTGATATGTCCTGTCAAATTTGTTCATTTTCCATGCACCTCGAAAGAACCATAATCCAATAACCAATCAAGTTATGGTTAATATATATATATATAAAGAGAGAGAGAGAGACATATAAACATTGCAGAGAAAATTATAAAGCTCTAAATCTGACCATACTAAAACTTGCAATAGAACTGATAACAATTCCATGGCCAGGGTGCAGAGACTTGGACAACATACAAAACAAAGATTTAAAAATTCAAAGATCTAACTTAAAAAAAATTAAAGAACTTGAATCTTTCAATAAATCATTAAACCAAGGATAAGATGGAGGAGTGAAATCTTCAATCAACTCTTGCTTGGCTGCAAAAACGAATTCAAAAATCAAATCAACCCAAATCAAAAGGTAATAGATAAAATTAGGAAGAAAGCAAAATGAGAAAATTGGCAATATAATGTGATAAAGAAAAATCAGGAGCAGATACTAATCAAACTCATGACACATGTTGAACACAAAAAGTCATCCAAAATGTAAAGCAAATTCTTTCAGATATTTTTTGCAGATAGTCCAAGTTAAAAAGTTTATGTCAAATTGCTATATAACATATCAACCACTAGATCAAACTCACAGTTAAAACAGCATTAGATAGTGTAGTACTTTCATTTGAATACCTGTACAGTGGAATTATTTCTTCTTCAATCTCACGGGTCCATAAGGAATACTCCTATTTCCAAAGCTGAATTCAACTTTCTCTAGGTACTCCTCTTGAGAATCTCTAGGATTCTCTACTACAAAATCATCAAGCATCACAAGAAAAGTTTAAAATACAAAAGCAAAAATTATATTAAGAAACAAACTTTAAAAAAAAAGGAAAAGAAAGAAAGATAAAAACCAACCTTATCCTGGAGACACAGTCAATTTAACTTGTTTATGATCATCAGCACCAAATTCATGTGCTCCAAACACATATGAAACAGGTGAAGCACTTGAACTTCAAGGAAACATATGAATATCCTTATTGCCATCTTCTAGTTTTTGATGTGCTTGACCATTAGCATTAGGCCTCTAAGACATCTACCAACAAATGGAACACAAGTTAAATGGGATGCAAACACTACTGGAAAAAACACTTTTAAACTCGGTTGTGTTATTCCAGAACTACTGGAAAAAAACCAAACACTACTTTTTCAAATAAGAAAGGAACTAGTGCTATCAACTCCAGCCTTAGCCTCAATCTTCGACCAAGTAGAAATTCTCAAATCTAGAACCTGTATTTGTTTCCACTTAATCCAAAGTAAATAGCATATGACAGATTTGGGAACAGATAAAGTTAGGGAGCTTTCTAATCGATTTCACCCTTGCTTGCAAAAAGCAGGTTTGGAACAAGTTCACCTGGATAAATTATCATGATAGCAGCAGCTATCCTTTCTAGAACAAATGATAATAGGGATTCCTACACTATAAGGAAAACGGTACTAACAACCTAGCAGAGGAGACATGTGTGCACTGGTATTGTAACAACCTATTTTATTTTACCTATTTTGAAAATATGGATTTGAAAATTTCTTTTTAATTAAAATACTTATTATAATTTTTCCGGAAAATCGGACAAAGTCTCCTCTGTTTTTCCGACTTTCCCAAAATTTAGTTCATTAATTGCTCTAATGGTTTTCATTACCTTCTTTTGAATCTTCAAATAAATTATAGCAGTATCTATGTGATACTTATCTTATAGATATCTAGATAGAAACTTCTACAGGACGTAAATCCAACAAATATGAATACCTCGACCTCCTTTTCCTGTTTTTTCCCTCACCTCCTCCCCCTCCAGATTACCCTTCCATTTAGTCTAATAATCTCAAGCCCTGGTAATAAGCAAAAAAACGGATAAGATCATTAGTATCAATAGATAAGGTGATTTCCTTAAATGAGACAAATGGATGATAAAACTTAGAGCACTATTTAAGTAGCAGTATCAGGTAGATCTATATCAGTATTAACCAAACCAGCACATCAAATCCTGGCTATTTTCTTTTTCTAGTTAAGTAGCACTACTCAAAAAAAAAAAAAAAGAATGAACAACAAAATATAGGCTCAGGAACCATCCATTACCATATTCTTATTTTAACCTGTACTATAATACATCAGCATAATAATAAATTCAGCTAGTTTTCTGCAGAATACACCATTGAATAAATTCAGCTAGTTTTCTGCAGAATACACCATTGAATAAATTCAGCTAGTTCTAGACTTCTAGGTCTTTATAATACACCATTGAATCATCTGTTAATCTGCAAAGTACAAAAAAATGATTCTTATCTAGATAGAATAAAACAATACTCATATAGACCATAGTACTCATAAACCTTTGTAATAGTCAAGTATCTTATCATTAGAAAAGCATTCTCCCTGGAAATCTGAAACTCTCACAGGACATAGCTAGAAACTTAATTAAGCAATGCAAAGAATCCTGACATCAAAATCACGATGAAGACTTATTTTGACATTTATTAGGCCCAGTAGCAGAATGCAGAAAAAGAAAAAAAAAAGAAACACATAACAAAACCAGCAACAAGAACGAAGAAGAAGAACAACGAAGAAGAAGGAAGCACGATGGTACCTAGAGGAAGAAAAACAGCGAAGAGGGACGACGAATTAACTTCAAAGGCTGAATCCTTCCCTTCCCTCTACCCTTCGCCTAAAGGAAATTTGGGGTTCGGAATGAAGAGAGCAGAAGGTAATACATAAAAGGAAAATTGTGGTGATTAGGGTTCGAAACTAAGAAATAAATTAAAGACATACTGAAGGTGACAAATTGAAGGTTCAGTACGAAGATGTAGCTGGAACCGATGCAATAAATAGAGCTTGAAGGAGAGAAGGTGAACCGGCCGGAGGTTGAACGAGGCGACCGCGACAAGGACGGGTTGCAGCGGAGCGTGGTGCCATCGAGGGAGATCGAGTGAGAGAGAGGGAAAGAGAGGACATGCTCTCTCACTCTCTGTTCTCTCTTGAAGTGTTTCTCCCTCACTTATGTTCAATTTTTTTGGGAAGAGAACAGTGAATGAGTGAGTGAACGCGTTTAGGGAGTGAGTGAGTTTTAGAAGTGTTTTGAAGTAAAAAAAATATATATTTAATAATTTAATAATTTTATTTTTTATTAAAAAATTATTTAATCTTTTTGGCAACGATAATGTCGTTGCAGAAAACTTGTGTTTTGCAACGACTTAAAAAGTCATGTTTTTTGCAACGCTTTTTTTAAGTTGTTGCAAAACACATGTTTTCTGCAACGACTTTTTTTAGTCGTTGCAAAACACCTGTTTTCTGCAATGACATTTTTAAGTCGTTGCAAGACACCCGTTTTCTACAAATTTGGATATATATAAAATTGTGGCATTTTTCGACAGCCTATCCATAATACTTATAATTATTAATGTTTTTTAAATCTACGTGAACAAATCCAAAAAGGAGCAAAGATATGAAATGAAGTTAGTTGTAAATTCCATTGAATTGTAATTGTTTGGTACTCCCTCAAGCTCAAAATATAAGCAAATTTAACCACTTTTACGCTTTTCAAGAAGGTTAGTTGATTGTATTTAATTTTCTCAAAATTATAAAAAATAGAGGTATTTTATGAAAGTAGTATTGAGAATGAAACAAAAATTAATTAACATTACAATTTTCTAGAGATGTTTTAGGAAAGTGGCATCGGTAATAAAACAAAATTAATAAAGTTAGTTAATTTTGCTTATATTTTAAACCAAGAGGAGTATGTGTTTTGTTGCTTATAATTCGAGCCGGAGGGAGTATTCATTTGGACCTCTGCTCTTATAATTAATGAGACCTAAATAGATGGGGCTTTTTAGTGAAAATAAAATTAATAAAATTGTTTTTCAAAATGTGCTTATACTCCCTCTTGCCCTTAATATAAAGGGTATTCTAGAAGCATTTTTTAGTTTTGATTAAAAGTAGTTTTGTAATTACTATATATCATTGATTGTTTTTTCTGTGTTTTCCTCTTACTAAATTCTTCAACTATTTATGTGTTTTTTGTAATGTTGTGTTTATTCTCTTATAATTTATAAAATTAATTCTTTTCCTTGAAGTGGACAATACAATTAATTACCCCTTATATTAATGACCAGTTTGAGTAATACGTATTGGATAAAGTATTTCTTTTACTCTCTATGTTCCTTTTTAAGTGTTGTTTTTTAGAGAGTTATTTTGATTCTTTTTATCTATTATAATGAGAAATTCAAGACTGTAATAAATGCTATTTTTCATGTCTGCCCCTAATTAATAAGTCTTTGTTTAAGTAAGTAGTGGAGGAAAATTAATGATTATAGAAAGGTAAAGGGTATAGTGGGAAAAAAATAATAAATATATTGTAAATCTAAGTAATGATTAATTTTCTTAATAGCGTGTTTCTTTTGAAATATGACAGATAAAAAGGAACTAGGTGGGTATATTTATTATAGAACCCCTTTTTTTTTCTATGTTAGGTGAACTATTTATGGCAAATTTTTTTTTTAATCTCAACTCTTTTGTTATTCCCTATTACTTTATTAATCTATGACATCTGTTTATGACAATTGCAAATGTCGAAAAAAAATTATTTTTTCCGTTACACTTCCATGTGAAATAATACTCTTTTCTTTTTTAGCTATATATATTAACTATACTCTCTATTTGTTTATAATTTTTATTTTTATAATAAAAAGAAGATTTTTAATTCATAATTTACATATGAATACTGACTTTTTCCCCTATACTTTCCTACAATATGTGATGTTCCGAAATTCATTTTTCCAAAGGTGTTATGTTTATTTATTTACAACTTTTTTCCAAAGGTGTTATGGATGATTTATTTATGTCTGTTATTACTCCCTCCGGTCCTATTTTTAAGATCATTTTGGGGTTTTCCATTCCCACTAAGGAAAGTAATTAAACTTGTTAGTGCCATCAAAAATGTGAAAATTTGATATACTTTTTTAAAAATACCTGTATAATTATTATTGAAACCCTAAAAAGTGTTGACTTTATAAGGTTGTCAGTGGAAAGAAGTAATTAAATGATATTAAAAATTGAAAAGAGGTCTTATAAATAGGACCAAAATAATAGTCACACATACTAAAAAGTGTTATGTTTATCAAATATAAATTACTATACATTATATAATAGACACACCTACTATTAAAAGTTAATAACTATTACAAATTTGGATATGGATAAAATTGTGGCATTTTAGACAACCTCTCCATAATACTTATAATTATTAATGTTTTTTAAATCTACGTTACCAAATCCAAAAAGGAGCAAAGATATGAATTGAAGTTAGTTGTAAATTCCATTGGAATTGTAATTGTTTGGTACTCCCTCCGGCTCAAATTATAAGCAAATTCAACCACTTTTACGCTTATCAAGAAGGTTAGTTGATTGTATTTAATTTTCTCAAAATTATAAAAAAATAGAGGTATTTTAGGAAAGTAGTATTGGGAATGAAACAAAAATTAATTAACATTACAATTTTCTAGAGATGTTTTAGGAAAGTGGCATCGCAAATAAAACAAAATTTAATAAAGTTAGTTAATTTTGCTTATATTTTAAACCAAGAGGAGTATGTTTTTTGTTGCTTATAATTTGAGCCAGAGGGAGTATTGATTTGGACCTCTGCTCGTATAATTAATGAGGCTTAAATAGATGAGGATTTATATTGAAAATAAAATTAATAAAATTGTTTTTCAAAATGTGCTTATACTCACTCTGACCCTTAATATAAAAGGTATTCTAGAAGCATTTTTTAATTCTGATTAAAAGTAGTTTTGTAATTACTATTTATCATTGACTGTTTTTTCTCTGTTTTCCTCTTACTAAATTCTTCAACTATTTATGTATTTTTTGTAATGTTGTGTGTATTCTCTTATAATTTATAAAATTAATTCCTTTCCTTGAACTAGACAATACAATTAATTACCCCTTATATTAATGACCAGTTTGAGTAATATGAATTGGATAAAGTATTTCTTTTACTCGCTATGTTCCTTTTTAAGTGTTGTTTTTTAGAGAGTTATTTTGAATCTTTTTATCTATTATAATGAGAAATTCAAGACTGTAATAAATGCTATTTTCCATGTCTGCTCCTATTTAATAAGTCTTTGTTTATGTAAGTAGTGGAGGAAAATTAATGATTATAGATAGAGAAAGGGTATAGTGGGAAAAAAACATAATTAATATATTGGAAATCTAAGTAATGATTAATTTTCTTAAGGGCGTGTTTCTTTTGAGATATGACAGATAAAAGAGAACGGAGGGAGTATATTTATCATAGAACCCCTTTTTTTTCTATGCTAGGTGAACTATTTATGATAATTATTTTTTTTATCTCAACTCTTTTGTTATTCCCTATTACTTTATTAATCTATGACATCTCTTTATGATAATTGCAAATGTCGAAAAAAATTATTTTTTCCTTTACACTTCTATGTGAAATTATACTCTTTTCTTTTTTTAGCTATATATATTAACTATACTCTCTTTTTGTTTATAATTTTTATTTTTATAATAAAAAGAAGATTTTTAATTCATAATTTACATATGAATACTGACTTTTTCCCCTATACTTTCCTACAATATGTGATGTTTCGAAATTCTTTTTTCCAAAGGTGTTATGTTTATTTAATTGCAACTTTTTAATGATTTGTTTTTTATTTTAACTGTGTTATTGTTTTCGAACCTAATGATGCCCACTGCCAACCTAGGTGGTCATGTTGAAGTATATTTTAAAAAATCACTATCATTTAAATATTGCTGACTATATATGGGAAAAGGAATATTATAGTTTTTTATTTTTCTTATAATAAGATTTGTCTTATAAATTATTTTGTTATAACGTTTCCCAGTAATAATATATATAATGCATATCCTTCTTCTTTTCTATATATATTTATATCATTATAATCCATATTATTGGCATATTTCTATTTTCACTCCTTATTGTTTTGCTTCACTATTTCATTTTGTTTAATTTTTTTTTTGTTTCTATATATACATATGAAATAGATTTTTGTTCAACTAATTTTTTAAATAAAAAATATATATGTGTTTCATTTTTATTAAGTTTGATTATGTTGTTTTCTATGTTTTATTTCTAATGGTTTGTATTATCCTAATAATGTTGTAATTAAAGTGATGCAAGAATGAAAGATTATTAGAAAATACAAACTGTGTTAAAAGTATCCAAAAAAAAATCGTGTGAAATTGACCCCTAAATATGTGTGGCCAGGATTTAACAACAAGTGGCCTTGTATGTTTATACTGTGCACTTCTGACTCAATTCTTTATGTTTCCACTTCCTATCTCAATGTTGTTATGTATTGCCCTTATAAATATATTAATTTGCTGGTACTTGTTAATATATAAGATGCACCGTTGCATGTCTTTTTTTAGGGTATTTTTAGTTAAAATTTCTAATTTTAATCAGTTAAAAAATATTCTATGTTTTTTTTTCACCGATATGATGTGATTTTTATAATTTGGAATTTTTTTTTTACTTAGTAATCCTTACAAAAACTTTTACTGAGTAATACTGTATTCAAAATTTACATATTCTAATAAAACTGCTGACGAACTTGTGTTAAAAAATATTCTTAATAAATCAATAATTAAAAAATATAAAAAGGAAAAAAAATTTGCACATTCACCAATACATGTTTTCTCTTAACATACACGGGATAATTTGCCTTTTAAAGATACAAGCTTTGCCGCTATCTACCTTTTAAGATGGTTATTTACTTTTTTGAACTTACCCTGTACAGTATACATTATCTGAAATTTATTTTTTATATCTTTCACTCTCTTATGTCCTATGTCACTCACCCTTCTTCCATATAGTTATATATATGTAGATATCCTTATTTTTCCTACATGCAAACACATTTCAAACTTGGTTGTCATATAGCCTGTGTTTTGTCTTAGAATTTTCTTTTCCAGACCTTCGTTCTTCTCTTTTCTTGCAAAGAATGGATGAGCATTATACCCCCATTCGTAACTTGACACCCGCTTTGCAACATGCTGTTATTAGAGCTCGTGTTGTTATGATTTGGACTGTTCCTTGCATTAGGAATTTCAACCATGCTTTTAATCTTCACATGCTTCTGTCTGATTCCAAGGTTTGTATTATATTATCTTGGCATGAACCTTGTTTTGTTATTTTCTCTACAGTTTTAGTCAATACTAAGAATGCATGTCTTGTGTTGTTTGATTTTGCATGCTTTTCCAGGGAGATGAAATACAGGCCACCGTGTGTGGTCCACATGTCCAATTTTTCGCTCGCTCATTGCAGGAAAGTTGTGTGTATGACTTTGCTTATTTTGGCCTTCTACGCAATCTTGGAAAGTTCAGAGCAACCAGTCATGAGTTCAGGATTAAGTTTCGTTTTTACTCAACTTTTGAGGAGATTGCCACCACCAACTTCCCTCCTTATGTCTTGAAGCCCAACAATGTTGATGCTGTTTTTAATAGCGATGTTGCTACAAGCCCTTTGATGGGTATGTTATTGTTAAGTTCTTTCTATTTGGTTTTTATATCTATTATATGTTGACTTTTTATTATTTATGTTAGAATTTTATGGAATTATAACTGCTGTATCGAGGGAGAGCTATTATGTGCATAATCGTGAAAGAATTCCTGTGATTGGCTTGGAGTTATGCGATGAATAGTATGTTCAGTTCATGCATAATTTATTTTTTCTCTATTCAAATTTTTTTGTTTTTAGCTTTGCTTTTTTTAAGACCTTGTTATTTTGAAATTTCCAGTGGTAGCTTTGACTGCCTTATCCTTGGTGATTTCGTTCATCATTTTTACACCTACATATCTGCTACAAACAATGCCATTATAACAGTCCTTTTAAAGCGGGGCAAGGCACAAGAATGCAAAGGTTTATTTTAACTTTTGAGAGGTTCCCTTATTTTGTACTTAACTAAGTATATATAATTATAATGGTTTTTTTACATCCAACTTTCCAGGTCGAGTTGTTATTTACACGGTATTCCATGTGTCGAGGCTTGTTTTTAATCCCACCATGCCTGAGGTTTATCGATTCCGTCGTCGGTAAATCTCTAAATTTTTTTCCTTTATTTGCGCCACCTTGTTTATTACTTAACATTTTTTTTCCTATATTCACTGTCCAGTATGCTTCATTCTGGTTTTGGTTGGTCTGTTCCAATGATCTCATATGCTGGTTCAAAGGTTAGCATTGAGGATCAACTCATGGGAGATTTCCCCTCTGTTTGCGTCGGCCTATTGAAAACCGTTAACAAGGTTTTTTTCCCTTTTTTGTAAATTTTAACATATTATTGGTTTTATAACATAATTTTCCCATGTACTTTTTTTCCTTTTTTCCCTGTTGCATATCACGTTCAGCTTGTTATTAACTTTTGTTATTGTTGTCCATGTTCCATGATAGTCTGGTTATTACACGTTGACTTGCTATATTGCTGATATATGTCAAACAACAAAGTGGTATTACTATGAGTGTCCATGCAAAGCCATACTTCGTGATCCATCCATAGCTATGTGTCGTATTTGTGGGTCTACTGTTTCTAAACCTGTGCCAAGGTTTATATCCAATTAATTATTTATTTTCTTGCATTGTACGCTTTTTTTTTTGTTGATTTTATTTTCAATGTCCAGCTTATGTTATCTCGTCTATCCAGGTTTAGAATTCCCATTGTTGTTGCCGATTCCACTGCATCGATGACTCTATTCTTGTTGGATCGTTATGCAAGGGTTATGCTGAAACAATCATGCTCCGATATTTTTTCCTTCTCCATTGCATGTATAATAATTTTGCATTAATCTTTTAGAATTTGGTACTTGCTTTTTTATACATTGTTAGAAACAAATTTCCATAGCCTACTGACCCAAGGGAAAAAATTACCAGGATGTTGAACCTAAAGTTTATCGGGACTTCATGTCAAAATTGGCTGGTTCCCTACATAGATTCAAGGTCGAGGTTTCAAATGTTTCTAACGTTTGTCAGCAGACTCAATATTTCATAATTCGAGTTGCTGATCATTTTGACCAAAGTGGTGTAAACCATTTGGTCTTCGATCCTAACTGTGTATGTTGTACAATTACTTACTCTCTTTTTTTTATTAATATTAATTGCTTGACTTTTAATTTTTGAATCTTTTTATCATAAATTTAATATATTTTTTTTCAGGTAGCCTTTCCTCCTCCCTTCTCTATTACGTTTGGTTCTAACAGTGAATTACCAATAACAAGAGTGGAGAATAAAAAGGTTTGTTTCCAATATTTTTTTTAATTCAGTTTTAAATCTTTTACTTTAATAATGTTGTTTTTCCATTTTTACTTAGGATTTCAATGTTGGATCTACTAATGGAAAGGGGAAATCACCAATGGTGCCAAACAGTATTGGTAAGGTTAAAGAAGGTTTGAAGAGGAACTTAAATGTTTACCATGAAATGTGCTCTAGTGGTGAAACCTCAAAGGGTGTCAAGTTTTCAAAGATGGATTTTGTAAATGGAGCATCATCATCGTACTCAACTATCTATAATTCCACTCGTGCTCCAGAATAAGTTCAACGTGAAATTACCTGTCAGTTGATGGTCTTCAAGAGAAAACAAACTTTGGCTTTGTAATATTCACTTGTCACCTTTTCTTATTTTATTATGTTATGTAGTAGTGTTGGTATACTCCATCATATTGTATTATAATTAGGTTGATTTCGGTTTGACTTTTTAATCTTCCAGTTCCTAATGTATAATTATTATCTGGTGTGTATTTGGTTTCAGTTATTAATGTATATTATTTATTAGTACTTCAAGATTTTGTTTCCTACAAATTTTTTTTACTTTATTAGTTTTTATTTATTTTGTTTCCGCCTTTGTTGCTTGTGTCCACTGCCCCTGTTACTTATCTCAAATTCCTTACTACTTATGAATTTTTTTTATTAATCAGTCTAATAAAATAATTTGGTTGGTGATTAGTGAATTGTCTTTGGATAACATAAAGTTATAGATCACTTTTGTAAATTTTAATTTAATTTTTCTTCTTCTCCACCCATAAATATTAGTATTATTAAAATTTAATTTATGAAAATAACCGTATTTATAATATGCTTGTATATAAACTACACCTAATTGTTCATCAATTTTGTACTTTACAATGATAAATTGTGATAATAATTACATCTGTATACATCATAATATATTTTTATATTCAATTTTTTTCCATTCCTTTTATATATTAAAATAGCTGATTATAATTATAAAAGTGACAATTGTTATTAATTTAATTATGTTCACCAGTGATATAGTCCATGTATTTATTTATTCACATATACATATATTTCCTTCAATTTTAAACTCATGATCATTTCAAATCAAGTTAACTTTTGAAACTCTTTTATTTACTTGACTTGAAATATTCCAGTTATTTAATTGCCTTATGTATAATGGAGTTATTATCATCCAAACACAAATTGGAAGGGTTCTATGCCACCTTATATTAAACCTATAGAAAGTTGCCACTTAATTCACATATTTCATATCATTATTTGTAGTTGTCGAGATAAATATTTTGCAATTTAGTCCAATATAAAAAGAAATTTAAAATTTTTTTCCTTTGTGTTTATAATAAAATGCTTCTTTAATTTTATCTTTTTTAAATTAAAATTTATAATTTATTTATAGGTACAAAAAATAAATTTTCAAATTTTTTTTATGTTCGACTAAATTGCAAAATACTAAATTTGACCATTACAAATAATGAAGTGACCACTTCATATTTGTTTAACACAAGTTCCATAGCATTGTATTTTAGTTCTGTTCTTTGTGAATTTTTTTTTAAAAAAAAAATTAATTCACCTTCTAATTGTGACCACACATTGCAACTATCGTTCTGGACTTTTTGGGCACGAGCGGCAACATATTTTTTTTTACCAATTTTGTTGATACATGATGATTCTTCATCTCTGACTTAATTGATGTTGCTTTTCTCTTGTCATCATTTAGAGACAGTTACCTCTATGCCTACTTCTGTCACCTATTTCTTTTCATTTGTAATGTCAACTCTTCTCTTTTTTTTTTCCATTTCGCAATTGAGTTATTCTTTTTTTTTTCTTACTTGAAGGCTAAAAAAAATTTTGAAGTGCAATTGTCCAAAAAAAAATTATTACAATATTGCCCTCATCGTTTCTTAATTTTTGTTGAAAAGTTCACAATATATTGTATTAGAGTAGTTGATAAAGGATAATTTGAGAGATTAATAATAAAAATATGCTGTCATATATTAAGTGATGTATAAATAGGACTAAAAAATCATTCTTTTTTTGGTCAATGACCGGAGTGTCCACCGCCGACCGCAGTGACTAATCTCTTCGCTGGCTTGTAGGCACCTCTAATGGATGGGACAGCTGGCCTCGAGATTTAACGCTGCTGCATGCACAATGCAGAATTCGATCACCTGACCTTGCTTAAGCGTGGATCAATCCCTGTGGATCAATCCCTACCACTAAACCACATGCTCAGGATTACTAAAAAAATTATTCTAAAAATAAAAATACTAGAATTTTTTTTACGCCAGTTCACTCAATTTTTTTCCACCTGTAGTGTTCGAATGTAATACACTTACAATCTACTTTCCTTATTTTTGTATTGCCAAATCTTTTATCTTTTATTCTTTACTCTTTTTTGCAACCTTCCTGTCGTGGTAACATTACCTATAAGAGTCACACTTACCTCTTTCTTTCACATTCCTTCACTAGCCTTCAATGTCTTTTAACATATCCCCTCTTTCTTCTGTATCTCTTGAATGGGCAACATGGAATGTCAAGGTTCGTGTTCTTCATGCTGTTATTGTTCATGAGGTTTCTGGCACCGAATCACATCCTGTTCTTTACTTCCTTCTTGTGGATGCAAAGGTGTGTTCCCCTTGTCTTTGGTTGTAGCAATATTTGCTGCTGATTGTTTAATTTCTGTCTTATAAATTTCTTGTCCTTGTGTAAAAATTTTTCTCCCTTTTTTAAATCTCTCTAATTTTATTTTTGTAGGGTACAAGAATTCAAGGACGTGTCCTTGAAGGACTTATATCAAAGTTTAAGTCCCAACTATGTGAAGGTGTTGCTTACACATTGGTATCTATTCAAAGTGTTCCTAACTGTGGGAAATACAAATGGACTTCTCACCCATGTCTGTTGTCATTCACTGATGTTACTCAAGTGAAACCTGAGCATTGTAGTTTAATTCCAAACCAATCTTTCTCCTTTGGTGGCATAGATAGTGTTTTTATGCCGTACTATACCAGTGACATTTTGAGAGGTATTTGAGATTGCCATTTAACTGTTCTAATCCCAAATTACTTTAATTTTTTTTCTTACTCTCTATTATACTTGATTTTACAGATGTTATTGGTATTCTTACTGCTTTTACCAAGGAACTGGGCTACGTAAAGGATGACATATCTACACCAGCTGTTATTTTAGAACTTTCTGATCAATAATATGTTCTTTCTTATTCGGTTGTTTTATTTTCCCTTTCTATTATTCTTCATAAAATTGTTCTATTTCTTGTTTTTTTAGTGGTACGATTGATTGTTACTTATTTGCTGAGCACGTTGATCAATTCCATTCTTTTATGAGCCTTAACAACCCAACTCAACCTACGGTAGTTATCCAGCTATGTCGTATGCGCCTATGTGATGGTAATGTCCATGTAGTATTTGTTATACCCAGAAATGTACTTGATCTATAACCTATATCTAGCATAATTGTTTAACTAATTTTCTTTCAGGGAAAGTTGTGGTTAATGTTATTCCTGGAATTTCAAATCTTATTTTTAATCCTGATATCTTTGAGTCTATGCAGCTAAGGATCAGGTTAATACGTTTTTGCCCTCATGTTCATTCTTTCCATACGTCCACTCAAATATGCTTTATGGTTTTTCTAATTTGTTTGAAGAATATGATTTAATTTTAAATGTATTTTTTTTAAAAAAAAATATAGAATGCAAGATCATGGTTTCTTCGCTGATGGACAAGCAATTGTGAGTGATGGAAGACATATGACACCTGAAGATTGTTTTATGTCTAACCATCCACGTTTTGTTATCAGCGAACTATTCAATTGCAGGGAGGTTAGGATATGTTTTGTATTCATCCTCTTTCGGAAATTGTTGTGGTATTGTCATTTTTTTTATTTCATTTTTATCCCTTACTTTGCAGAATAGAATGTGTATTGTTCTAGCAACTATTGTTGGATTGTCAGGAGATTTGGATTGGTGGTTTAATGAGTGCTCATGTAAAGCATCACTTGTTCTTAAATCAGGAGCTTTGTATTGCGATACATGTTTGAAGTTTGTCTTCAACTTTGTTCCTCGGTATTGTTAAATTGATCTTTTCCCGCATACGTGTATTCCTTTAGCTTACCTTTGTGGCCACGTTTCTCATTGTATGTTTTGTTTGCTAGGTATAAGTTAAAATTGATAGTGCGTGATGCAAATTCAACTTCTACATTTGCTTTGCATGATCGTAATGCCCGCTGTCATATTGGACATTCTTGCCAAGATTTATTTGATATGGCTCCACAAGTAAATTCGTACCTGCAATATTTTATAAGTCCTCAATTTAGTTGATGTGTTGTTTTCTTATTTGTTTGTTATTTCCTTGTTGTCTGTGGTGCTCTCAGGTTTTTGCTTACAGCAAAATTTTGGATTCCCTTCTTGACCGAAGTTTTCTATTCAAGATTGCTGTTAAAGTGAACAATGAGTCTAAGACAGCTGTTTCTTTTTCAATTAGAAGAGTTGTCGAAATTGGTGCTGATGATCTTTTCCAAGTTCCATTATCTGGTCTTTCTTCTAACAAGATTTGTCATAAAATTTTTTTGGTTATAATCAAAATATTTTTTATACATCCAATATTCATAATTTTAATTGCGTCACAAGTGATGTCTTTTATATGCAATTGTTAAATAGGGTAATTTTTCGCCTCCATTTCTTGCTTTTGATGCTGGTGATATTAATTCAAGAGCTCACAAACCATGGATGCCCGTAAGTTATAGTCAATTATGATTATTTTGTTTCCCTTTGGCTGAAGTTTTCTTATCTTTGTTCATTTCCTATTTTAGATTGTTAGAAAGCGGAGTGCATCTTCTGATTGTAATGTTGCCAAGGGTAAAGGTGTTGCATCCGAATATGGATATTATAATCTTAAGAAGAATTTAATTGATCATTTTGAATCCGTTAAGAATCATGATCTGTTTCCTGAGAAGGATTGCTCAAAGCAGGGTTCTAGCTCTACTAAATCTAAAGGTGTTTAATCTTTTGCGACACACTCTGTGGATGACATGTCAAATAAGATTTACAAGTTTTTACCTTTACCATCATTGATGGATCGTCATTAGGCTGTCATTTGTTGTTGTTTCTATTTGTTTATTGAATCTATGTTATGTTTTAATTCTATTATCCTGTAATGCCTTCCTTTGTTCTTTTCCTTCGCTTTTTTTTCTCTTTTTAGACCTCCTGATTTATCATTACACTTATTTTGTGTATGTCGATTATCGTCGGTGAAATAGTAGAAGTTTCCACCATAAAAACTTTTAAGCTTTTCATTGCAATCATTAAGATAAGAAGTAATTTAATTGTGGGTCTGCTGATTTCAAATACAAAACAAAGTAAATTTTGGCTTTTGAGATATTTCCCTTAGAGTAATGATAATAATTATTGAAATTGTCTAAGTGTTTATTGAAACATAACAGTATGCTGGTAATCTTTATTATATATAATTACCAATACGATTTATTCTAATCCAAATTTAGAATTCCACGCACCGTGCAATGCACGGGTGCAAATACTAGTTACTATAACACTTAAGAGTTTCTGATGTTCCTGTTCATTTCCACGTCAGCCGGTGCCTCACGCTTTAACTTGGTCCTTTCTTCACGTGATTATATCTGTTCATTTCCACGTCAGCCGGTGCCTCACGCTTTAACTTGGTCCTTTCTTCACGTGATTATACTTTCTCCACGACAGGCTTTTGTTCCTTCATAATTTCTCCACAGCAGGCTTTCTCCACGCTGTGCTCTTGAGTCCACTGTAATGTCTTATCGTAGGAGTTGACTTTCTCCTCCGCTGCCTTACTATTGCACTCTTTTTTTGATTTACACTCTGTACTCTGAACTATTCTTTGTGTATTCTTGTGTAACATTTTCTACATAAAATTTCGCTCTTTGTGCGATCTCCCTCCCTTACGTATTCCCTCCTCGCTTGAAGCCTAATTTTGCTGAAACACTAAGCCTCCAATCCCTTAAAACTCTCTTTGTCTTTCCTTTATCTCACCGTTGTCCCTCTAGGGCAATAAAGGCGTGGTCGATTACCGGGTGAAGGTGGCCATGTTGGCTACATTAGCGGCGGCGTTCTGGAGGGGATACGATCCTCCCCCCAGCACCCTCCCAATTCCGTCCTTCCTCCTCGGCCTGCTACCTCCACCAACGAGGTCCCAACCATCTGGATCGGCGATATTTAATACTGTTTCTCTCACACCGGCGAGGTCTCCTCTCTCACTCTTACTCTCAATTCTCTTTCATAATCTTATTCGTCGATGCTTCTCTCTCTTTCTTTCATGTGTGATTTAGATTTATTAGAGTTTTTATTCCCATCGGAGTTAGCCTATAAATTGGTTAGGGTTTTGTTGTTGCAGATTTGTGTGTCAAAATGCTTGAGGTATGTTGATAAATAATGTTTGTTCTGAAGGTTTAACTTTGTTTGGAATCCTTTCTATGAATTCATGGTTATGGAGTGCTGTTATCCATAGTAGGTAAGTTGTTTTCTTTGTGATTGCCGTTTATGGTTTGGGGACTTGGTATACTGAAGTTTATGGATCATTGTTGCAGTACCATCCCTTAAATTGTTTTTCCCACACTTTGTGTTTAGAAATTTTCCCACACTTTGTGGTTAGAAGATGAGTATAACAAAGTGGATGCAAGAAACATTGCTATGGTTTTTGCCCCAAATATGACTCAGGTATGAATCAGTACTCTTAATTTCTGTTTAAATTATTAATATATGCTTAATATGCTCAATTTAATTCTATTCTATTTTACATATTACAGTATTTCTTATTTTTGGGCAAATGATATGAATTTTGTTAAAACAGAATAATGTATCATCATCAACTTCTTTCACATAAGAAATCAGCAGTATTCATTATCAAACAAGTTCCATGTAACTGTGCGTGCTGAGGAATTAACTACTCTTAATTCAATTTTTCAATTTTGTCTCCTAAAATAGATGTCTGATCCGCTAACTGCACTGATGCATGCGGTCCAAGTGATGAATTTACTAAAGACCCTGATATTGGAGACACTAAGAGAACGTGAAGCAACGACGACATCAGGATATTCATCCATGTCGTGTCATTCATCAGACAAACAATCCGAGGATGAATATGACAATCAGCTAGAAATGGATACTAATGGTGGATTGAAAAGGACCAAGTCAGATTGTGAAGACGATCAAGGTCTCTACTACCACAGCAGTGAAGAAGAGGAAGGGGAGGCTGCATCTATATGTGAGACAGAGGAATGCTTCTTGAAGAGTTTGGATGAGAACACAAAAGAGTTCTCAGAAGAACCTGCAGGGTGATTTTTTTTTTATCAAGTTCATTGCCACATGATATATATAAAGTTATAAGAAGAAAGTGCTTATGTTAAGCACTTTCTGATATGCACTGTCAAGGTATTTATATGCATATCGATTAATACTTGAATAATTATATATATGCATACCACTTAATTATAATTATATACTGTGTTGAGGGATGCCTATCTTATCCTCATTATCCAATTTGGTCCTTAATATTTAGCAATGTTCATTTCAGATATGGGTCTATTTGCTTAACCAATAACAGTTGTCTGGATTTGATTAACCTTTCTTGTTTTAGTTTCTTTTTGTGTTAATACTATTTCACTCTGTGCGGGCCCTCTTCTATCTCTTCAATATATCTGAGTAATCCAGATGACTTACATTTGTTACTGTCCAATTTTTTTTTATAGTTGAAAAGGTCAAGTATTTATATATTGCTGGCTTCTTCCTCGCTGTTTCTCCTAATTCAATTCAATTGGTTGCTGAACATGCAGCTGCAAATAACAAGGTAAGATATGAATAGATCATTTGTACATTTTGGTTTCTTCCTCACTGTCTCTTTTATTTCATTTTCTTCTTTTGTTGATCATGTTGATTTGATCATCTGTACATTTTGGTTTTCTCTCTCTGTCTCTAGGATTTTGAGTCAGTGAGTTGAATGAAGTTCTGCAGTATTATCCACCTGGTTAGCATGGCGTGGATAAGGAGATTGATGGTGACTACTATCCTGAAGTATGTAGTTTTAATCATAAGTTTTTTTGGTAGTTTCTAATTTTTTATGGCTTCTGAAAACCTGTAAATGATACTATGCAGACTTTATGCTGAATGTTTATAATCAATGCTGGTCCTGGTTTCAAACTGCTCTAGAACACAATGAGATCATTTCTTGATCCCAAAACTACTTCATAAATAAATGTGTGTATATAGATATATATTTTATAGGATTGCAACAAAGTGATCATCACATACTGTTGATAGAGATAATGCATAAGTAGTATAGGATTAATTGATGCTTCAATGTTTCATTAGGTTCTTGGGAACAAGTTCCAGAATAAATTACTTGAAATCATCGATGTGAGGTAACTCTTCGATTAGTTTTGTTAATAGCATTATTTTTTAGTCAAGCTGTGTTGTTATTTGAAATTTCTGACTGTCTCCATGCTTTTTCAGTGAGCTGCCTGATTTTCTGGGTGGTACTTGCACATGTATAGATCAAGGTGGTTGTATGAGGTCTGATAAAGGTCCTGGCAAGATCCAAACATTTTGAATGTTTGCTGTTGATCTCTAATGCTGTTTTTTTTCCATATCTTTTGTAATTCATGTTATTGTAACTTGCCTTTCTATTTTCACACTTGCCTCCTTAACTTTGTTCTGTTCTGATTTCGATGCTACTAATTTTGATGATGCTTGATTTTTGATGATGATGGCGTGATGATAATGTGTATCACTCTCTTCCTTTTCACTCTTCGGTCTATATCACACTCTTCATTTTCACTCAGTTACTTTTGCCTTTTTGCAGAATAATTTCTCCGTTATTTTTCTGCAATTTTGATGCAATTTATTTTTCTTCTTTTTGGCGATAAACTAATAATTAATTATCTACTAAGACTGACCTATGACTCCTAGCTTTGATTTCAGTAGCTGTTTGCTCTGGTTGCTGGAAACTGATTCGGTCCACTCTCATTTAGGTCTCCTCTATTTACCAAAATCTTTGATTTTTTGTTTTGGTTTAATGTTTGATTTTATCCCTTTTAGGTCTTCTCTGTTCCTTTTTTTCCATTTATAAGATTAGTAACTTAAGATATTCCTATAACTTTAAATTATCTTTAATTCTACTTAAAAACATATAAGCATGAGGAGATATGTAATTGTGCAAAGCTCCTAAGAACAAAGCTACTATTACTGTTTTGGTGTCAGTGTGTCACTGTAAATGCAACGTTGTGAGCAAATTACGATAGTTGAGAAATTAGCAATTGATAATGTCTATTGATGGTAGTTGAGAAATTAAGATGATATAGCACTGAAGGTTGTGAGCAAGACCTAAGCAGGTTTATAGGTGTCATGTGAGAAAATTGTTTCAGAACTAAAAAACTGCATCTTTAAGAGTAACTTTTAGAAGAATTGCTTGGAATCTTTGTTTTCCGAACCCTGATCTGTTCTTCTCTTACATTTGCTTGGGCTTGGGTTTGGGATTGTATGGACACTGAATGCGGGATTTATTTGTGTGATTAGGTGCAAAATTATAGTGTAATCTATTGAATGTGCATTAGTAGTCTAGACTCAAGGTTAGAACTTATGTTTTGTACAGTAAAGGGAATCACAATCACCTATGATTTGTGTTTGCTTCATTACTTTTCCTTTGCTATGTTCATGCATTTCCCTCTTTCTTAATTTTACTCATGCTTTCACTTATTCTCTTATTTACCAAGGAAACTTCCTAAATGTGATGTGGTATCAAAGCGCGATCACTTATATCAGGTATTTGTTTTTGTGTTATTTAATCCATCTCCTTTATACTTTGGCTTTGTAATGAAGCCCTTACAACTTAGTTGCCAGTGTGGATTTCATATAATACACTGTTCTTATCACGTGTGTTAGTTAGTAACTTTTTCCTTTGCTCTCACAATATACAACTAAGTTCATACTGATGCAATGAATCTGCTCTAGATCCTTTTAAAAAATAAATAATAAAAAACTTGGATCTTCCCACCATCCAGCCCCTAAGCTTTTGCCGTTGGCCTTCCTACCACTTGCAGGTCCAGAAGTTACTCAAGTATCAAATGCTTAAGTACATGAGTATTTATAAGCTTCTAGATATGAAAATATAATACTGATGGTGTCTGCCTCTGGATTGGATATCAATTTGAGCACTGTTACCAAGTCAGTAAATCAATTGGCATGAGGTATTAGAATAAATATAATTTCTTAATGTTTTTCACCGTATAGTAATTATCTTAGGCCAATTGGCATGTCCCTATTTTATGACACAACAGCTTCTAGCTTCCTGTACAACACTAATTTAACACCTCTATATTTGATGGAGTATAGTTGAACTAACACAGTTCCATCATCTTCTTGAAATTCTCCTTTGTCTTCTTTTTTGACACTGTACTCTTTTCTAACTTGAGCTACTGCACTCTCTAAATATTTAGATACAGTTGGAGGAAAATCAAAACCAGAAAAGGAAGACTTTGGAGCAATTTCTCCTTTGTTATCTTCTTCATCAGATGAAGAAAATTCAATAACTTCAACAAGGTCGATGTCATAGCTATTCCAAAGCTCAATAATAGCCTTTCCCTTCCTTTGTGAGCTTATTTTTAATCTAAAAATTATAATCTATATTTGAATGGTCATATAAGTGGACCTCACATCTTGGGAGGAGGTCTGAATTCTCTATACATAGCATATTGCTTATTAGAAAGGGGGACAGAATACTCACTCAGTGACTCAACTCTTTAATACCACTTCACTACTATCTTTTATCCTATCACCACTAAACTAAACTTCATGGTTCCTGCCATTGTGTTCTTATTTAAAATTCAAGTAAAGTGAGATTCAGTGGGCTGCTTTTATTCTACCCACAGCTGGGTGCACCACAGTGCAGTTGAATTCAAAGTATGCCTAATCCAACCCATTATTGTGTATTAGTATTTTGACCTTATTATGTTGTTGTGGCTGTTGTATTGATGATCTCTATTAGTAAAATGCTTATTTACAAGCTATGATGTTCCTCACACATTCGTTTAGTAATTAAGTAAGCATCAGCCCGAAAATAATTGTGATGTGATAACTGATAATGGCACCTTGCATGTATCATTCATAGTTCATACATAAACATGGTCCTTTTGTTTGTCTCCTTGCTTTGGCATTTGGAAGTTGTAATTCATTTTGGTTTTCCACTTTGCTAGATAGGAGGATATGATTTATAATTGCGAATCTCTTCTCGACTTTCTTATTTGGAATTCCACTATTCAACTTTCAAACTCATTTATATTTTCATTTTTTGCATTGTGAAGTTGCCTGGCAGTTGGTATTTGGTAGCTTTGTATCACCGTTTTGACAATTTGAGGAGCACTGGGTTTATTCAAAAAATTTTTATTTGCTTTCTGTCAGATTCACTTCAGAGGCTTTGGCTGGAAGGAGAGCACTTTGTTGTTTATGGTTAGAGTTTGAGTGGTTAGGCTCCTATCGTCATAATCTTTGAAGCTCGATTCATTTTTAATTAAGTTGAAGTAGAAGTTCTATAACATTAATAACAAATAAAGTGAGTTTCATATCCTCAAGTCTTTTAAAACAAAATCCTTTTACTATAACATTAATTGAGAGAAACGTCTAAACAGAGTTCAGTAACAAATGTTTTGATTTTGGGTATTCTTTTTCTCTTAAGCATAAACTTCAACACTGAGCTTTGTGCATGTTGATATTTTCTGTAGGGTTTATTTGTTTATTAGCATTAGTTTAGCCTTTTCAGGCATATAATTAAATTATCATGTAATACATTCCTTTGTGCTTTTCCTTCGCTATTTTTTCTCTTTTCAGAACTCCCGATTTATCATTACACTTGTCTTGTGTATGTTGATTATCCTCGGTCCAATGGTAAAAGTTTCCACCATAAAAGTTTTTAATCTTTTCATTGCAAGCATTAAGATAAGAAGTAATGTAATTAACAGTATGCTGATTTCAAAAACAAAACAAAGTAATTTTTGGCCGTTGAGATATTTCCCTTAAAGTAATGATAATAATTTTTGAAATTGTCTAAGTGTCTATTGAAACATAATAGTATGCTGGGTAATTTTTATTATATATAATTACCAATATGATTTACTCTAATCAAAACTTAGATTTTCATGCACCGTGCAATGCACGGGTGCAAATACTAGTTATTATACAAATGCGAAGAACCCTATACCTCGGATTTCACTGTTCATTTCCACGTGACACGTTGTTGCCTAGCGAATTCCCTTTCATTCTCTTTCCTGCTTGCTGACTCCTTCTAATTCTTTCAATTCTCTGTTCAGACTGTCTGGCTGTACGGGATTCCTCTTGCCATTGTACTGTAGGTTGAAAGCCCGGTCTCCTAGATCGTGCAGTACTTGAAGCTACAAGGTTAGCAGTTGACTCTCTTTATATGGCCTCCCCTAGATATAGTCGTTCATGACCGAAAGTGTTTTCCCTCCCACTTTGCAATTTGAAAGCGTTGACTTCCAGTGATGTTTTTTTGGCTGCTTCCTAGGAATGTTTGTCAACCCACATTTTCCCCCCTGAATTTATCTTTTCAAGTCTTAATGTTTCCCTATAAATTGTAGACTATCTGTTTCTCATTTCGTCGAAGTCGCTTTTTGCTTCTCTAATCAATTTGTTTTCCTCCACATAATATTCTCTTTGTGGGTACCTTTGGAATTCTTTTTCCTTTCATCTCGTGGGTATAGGTATTAAGTTTGATCTGCTAAGTTGTGTCAAGCTACAGAGGGAGTCATATCGTTTCCATGTTAGGGTTGTTCGAAAGTGGTTTGTACCTGGATTTATTAATCATGAAAAGCCAATATCCATGGAATTGATTTTGATGGACGAAAAGGTTACTGCAAGATGAAATCAATGTTTAAATTCTTTATTTGTAGTTTTGTGTAATGGTTGTCTTGAATTTTTTATTTTCGTAAGCTTTGGTTACTAACTGTGATGAGTATTTAATGAATAGGGTGATAAAATTCAAGCAACTGTCTGAAAAGCTGTGATGTACAAGTTCTCGGGAGGTCATTAAGGAAGGCTATGTCTACCATAGTTTATTTTGATACGTTGATACTATAGTTTATTTTGTTATATATACTTGTTGATTATATATAACTCTGATGTTGGTGCACACTTTGGTGCTAAGTATACGATATGTTTTGCTGGTACTTTGGTTAATAATTATACAAATGTTTACCAGGTTTGCAAGGAAAATTAAACTTTGGAAAAGTTAAGGAAACTTCGTCCGTTTGATGGTGAATTTTTATAAGATTAAAAGGAATTAATGTGGCTTTAAAAGAAAAATTTTCAGGTCCTAAATTAATTAATCCTAATTACTAGAAGGGTGTTACACCGACACTCAAATGCCTAACATAAATTCTTGGTCGAGCAATCACAACCACATACACATCACAAGCATTCAAAGCTCAACTCACCCACATGGCCACATATCAAGCACATTCCAACCCAAACTTATATATTGCAATCATATATACATATATATTAGTTCAACATAACTATATATATATATATATATATATATATATATATATATATACTTAGAAAATAGTTATAAACCCTTACTCCTACCTCGATTTCGCATAATTAAATACGTTCATAAAATATAATTATTAGATTAAGAAATACATATCGTTACAAAACTAGCTTGTAGCTGTGAGCTTGTAACTTGTAGTTATAAGCTTATAGCTTTTAGCTGTTAAGCTAGCTAGGAGTCGTGAGCTTGTAACTGAGAGCTTATAGTTGTTTAGTTAACTATTTGAAATAGTGTTGTTCGGTAAAACTAACTTTTGAAGTAGCTAAAAGTTATTAAATGACGAAAAAGGACATGCAACATTATTATTTTAAATTTTTAAATTTTTTTCTTTATTTATTAAATAGATATTTAATTAATTAATTAAATAAATATAAAAATTATTAAATTATAATTAATTAAATTCATTTTTTTCTTAATTTATTAGTTATGTAGTTAATTAATTAATTAATTATAACAAAATTATTAAATTAGAATTAATAATTAATTAAAGGGTAGTAAAATAATTTTAAATTTTGTTTGAGGGTATAATTGGTATATGAATTATTAAAAGCTAGTTTAGTTTCTAAAAACTAGCTTTTAAAAGTTACAAACTCCTTTTTTAAAAGCTACAAGCTCCTTCTAATTTGTGTTCACCGAACGGGGCTAGTAGCTTATTGACTGAATCTAAAAGCTCCTAACTAACTAAAAAGCTCCTAGCTACCCTTGTCGAACAAAGTCTATATGTTCCGTATCTCTACCAACTGAGCTATTTCTTGGAAACGCCTTTTCAATAACATAACCACTCAAATAAAAATAACAATAACAAGTAATCACAACTTAATCCATATAATAAAACCTCCCAAAACAATATCAAAGCTTTGTAAATTTATAATAAAAAATCAACGTAAATTTTTTTTCTCAAACTAGATCGGAATATATTTTTTTTGGTTGCCCATCCGGTTCTCCAAGTACTATCTAGGTAGATTCGGATCCGACCTATGTCGCATGCTTGACTATGGCAGGTGAGTCTCCCAACATGAATTTTCTGCATCCACAAGGAATCGAATTCAAAACCTTACTTAAGCGAGATCGAACAGCTTACCACTCGTCTCAATCCATGTTGATAGATCAGAACATATTAAGAACTAGACTTTTAATATAATCTTATCTAAATCCCAAGATAATTCAAATAGATTTTAAATTAAAACAAAAGGCATAAAGACTTATGTTTTTCATGTTAATGATTAACCATGTTAGAAAAATAGAGCAAGGCTAATATTAATATGAATACAATATAACAAGCAAACCCATGAGTAAGATAAATAAAATAGGCTTAATTATGGTTTTGGTCCCTATAAGTTGACCTCGTTTTGAATTTAGTCCTTAAATTTTTTTTTGACCTTGAAATGTCCTTAAATCTTTTTAAATTTTGTTTTTAGTCCTTCTGTTTGTCTTCTTCTGTCATCTGCTGACATGGCAAACGGTGTGTCATGTCAGCTCTTACATTGACTGTCAACGATGCATCTGATGTGGACCTCCTACTCATGTGAGCAGGAACCGAGCAGGAACCAAGCATTAACCGATCATGAACCGAGCATGACTTGCCAAACCTAGGGGAGATATCGACCGAGCACGAACCGAGCACAATGAACTAAGCACGAACCAAGCTATGTCGTTACCAATTGCATCGTACTCGGTCGATATCTCATGCACGGTTAATGCTCGGCTCATGCTCGGTTACGTTCATGCTCGGTTCCTGCTCACATGAGTGGGAGGTCCACATCAGATGCATCGTTGACAGTCAATATAAGGGCTGACATGGCACACCGTTTGCCATGTCAGCAGATGACAGAAAAAGACAAACAGAAGGACTAAAAACAAAATTTAAAAAGATTTAAGGACTATTCAAGGTCAAAAAAAGATTTAAGGACTAAAAACAAAATTTAAAAAGATTTAAGGACCATTCAAGGTCGAAAAAAGATTTAAGGACTAAATTCAAAACGAGATCAACTTATAAGGACCAAAACCATAAATAAGCCAATAAAATATATTGCGATAAGAAATATAGAGATGACACTGCAATTTGATTTTTGATTCACTCCCTAATAACAGGACGTATGATTACCTATCACAAGCCACTAGTGCTATGTCCAATCCCAAAGTTGACAACAAACGGTTTTCTTCTACTATAACTTGCCCAAGCTTCTCATAGGCTTATGGACCTTTTACAAGGCAAGAGCACCCTCCGCAAGAATATCTAGTGGTTAAGCATTATTTTGTCAATTATTTTATTCAATTAAATTATTCATAAATATCTGGCAGTTAAGCACGTGTTTACGAAAAATATAGCATAGAAGCCCTCAATCATAATATTCAAAAATATGATTTATTTACCAAATTAATAATAATTATCAAATCATCAACCGTATTTCTAACATGAAATCACAATTGATATTCAACAATTACTATCAATACTCAAATAATATAAAAATTTTAAAGCATGAAAAAAGCATAACTGTACTCATCTATGGTTCAATTATATTAGCTTAGTGAGTAAATAAAATCAATAGACAATAAAACTTATAATATGGGTAAACATAAATTAACATAACATTGCTAAAATAATCAAGATATCATTACTTGAAGTTTAGTTAAACATGAAAAAAAAAAAAGATACAAAAGAAATCTATGTGTTTCTATTCTCTTCCACGATACTAACTTCCTATCCCGTTACTTCCTCCTCTACTCGGTACTTGTTGTGTCCTACTTATAAATACATGAGGACCAAGAAGATTGTGGCAGATGTGTATAAATAGGGATAGCAACGGGGTGGGGAACGCTTGGGGAGACCTTTCTCATTCCTCATTCTCAAGTCTCATTTGCCCCCATCCCCATTCCCCATGTCGGAGGTAGATTAACCCTCATCCCCATTCCCCACCACCCCACGGGTCCCCACGGGGAACCTAACTTCAATTTGATCTGTTATAAAATTCAAAATGTCGAATAGCATTTTTAAACTTGTACACTACAGAAAAATAATCGTTAAAATTCAAGAGATTCAATCCAAAATAATCGTTAATAATAATAATTATAATTATAATTATAATTATATATGTGAAGTTACTAAAAAACCTATTTTTTAACTATATAAAACCTAAATATTTAAGGGCATATAAGTAAAATTGTCGGGGACGGGGAATTCGCAGGGACGGGGGAACCAATCCCATTCCCCGCCCCGAAATCTGTTCGGGGGAAAAATCCCTCCATCCCCGCCCCCGATAGGGAAAAATCCTCGAACCTAGGTACTCGAACGGGACGTTCCCCGCGGGAATTCCCATCTGCAGTCTCTCATTGCCATCCCTATGTATAAACACACCTCACAAGCCATCACAATTCAACAGTGGCGATGGGTAACTATATATTTTCTTTGATTTCTTCTCATAAAATTTCGATATCACATCTCTTTGCATCACATCACACGGGTCCCTCGACTAATCATAGGCTTATTTAATTGCTTGGTCTTTATATGAATCAACGATTAAACATAATCTTTGTTATTCCAATTCCATTATTCACACAATCACATTCATGTGGTCACTTGCTCAAAATCTCATGTCAGTCTCCTATTTTGAATTTCCTACTTGAATATTCTTTTTATGCCACTATCTCTCTTCATTTTTCAATTCAACACTTCTTCTAATCTTGACTTGCATGGGTCGCAACTAACAATATTCAGAGCTGGTCAATTCATAGTATAGTTTCTTGTTTCAATCTCTTTTATGAGCCTTGATGCAAAACTACCTCAAATTATTATAAATATTTAATAAGTTACCAATTTAAATAAATTAATTAAGATATTTTAAAAATCAATATAGTTAAATATTTTAAGTTATAATAATGGTTATTTTAATATCTAAGTATATGTAAAATCAAGCTCTTATCACAACCCCAATCAGCTTATTATTGCTAATTCCTAGCAATGCAAGCGACTCAAAATAATTATGAGAATGAAATAACATCTCAAATTAATCTATCAATTGGCTCAACTAAATAATATCAGTCTTGAATTAGAATACTACACCTTTCACAAAATGCTCTTCTATATATTACCAAACTTAGAATGAAAAAGTATTGCTATTATCCCAATGACATTGAAAGAATGTAAATGCCATGAGTCAAAAACAGGTCAAACATTTCAAAGAGCATTATGTATAATCAAATGTCACTTCACATACATACATGAGCAAAAATTGACATATTGGTATTTTTCAAAAGCAAATATGCATATACTAGTAAACTTCCTCACACACTTATTTAACATTTTAGTCTTGAACTTAGTTGTTCTTTTGGAATTGGTTCTTAAATTCTTTTTTTTCGATGCTTTGGTTCCCTGAACTTTGTTTAATTTTTGGAAATGGTCTTTTCATCACTTAAGTGATGATATAGCCGACGACATGTCACGTCACATTCACGATATCGACGACTGACTTGTTATGTAAAGCCACGGGATACTACATGATTTTTTTATTAAAAAAATAATTTCTTTTAAAATTTATTAAAAGATTCGATTTTCTTTAAAAAAATATAATTTTTAATTATTCTTAATAAATTTCAATTTTTTTTTAATTTAAAAAAATCAAGTGGCATGATCTGACATGTTACCTATTGATATGGCGAAGGTGATGTGGCATATTCTTGGTCATATCATCACTTAAGTGATAAAAGGACCATTTCCAAAATTTGAGCAAAATTTAAGGATTCAAAGTATCAAAAAAAAAAGTTTAAGTATCAATTCCAAAAAAGCACTTAAGTTCAGAGACTAAAAACTTAAATAAACCTATTTCTTTTTATTCACTCAAGTGTCCGCAAGGATAATGTTACACTCATGTACTAATTGTGAAAATGCATTAATTACCGGCTTAAATATGAAAATGGTCCCTATAAATATTGACCTTTTTGAAATTAGTTCCTGTAAAATTTTTCTTTTGGTTTTGGTTCCTACATTTATAAAATATTTTGGTTTTGGTCCCTCCTGTTATATGTGGATGGAAAATGCCGAAAATGTAATATATTATATTCTATACCCTATTAAGGATGATATTCTTGCATTAATTCTCAAGGGTAAACAGAAAACTTACATTAAATAAGAAAACCAGTTCAAAAACCATGATATTAAAGGGACCAAAACCAATTGAATCTAAATAATAGAGGGACCAAAACAAACTACCAACATAATTATGGGGACCAAAATTTAATATGAGGGACCAAAACCAAAACGTTTTGTAAGTGTAGGGACCAAAACCAATTTTTTTTTTACAAGGACCAATTTCAAAGAAGTCAATATTTACATAGATCATTTTCATATTTAACCCTTAATTACCTTAAGTTTGGTTATACACCAAATCTTCATCACTTTTATAAATATTTGCACATGAATCAAAAGGTTTTTTTTTATCAATTGTTGTAATTGTTGTAATGTGGGGAAGTTTAGGGTAGGGTGAAAAGATATATTTTAGTTTAAAGTAAAAAAAAACCAATATAGAGCATTGCACTAGATAATCAAAACATTAGCAGAAACCCTCAAGTTTCTTCAACAATACTTCTTATACTTCACTTCCTTCTTTTTATGCCCAATACTTTATGCTTGTAAACATTGATTTCATCATAATTGAGCATTGCTAAAACCCTTGTAAATTTTAATTTTTTATGATACATAAAAAAAAATCATTTATTGATTTGTATGAAATGATTTGTTTTTTTTAATAAACTTGGGCCATATTTTTTTTTTATTTTTCATCCTACAGTCTCCAATATGTCAGGGTGAGCCTTGGTATATATCCGCTCTTAATTTTTAAAGTATACAAAGACTTTAATTCTTTAAATCAAGAGTAAGTTCATCCTTATTTAATCGCTTTAGACACAAACTCATTTTATACAAGCTTTTCCCCCTTTCGGTTGAAATAAAAAAAAAATGCTCTTAACACATTTTAAAAAAATGATAGCTTTTTCCCTTATAGTTCTTAAGAATAAATTCATCCTTATTTGTTCTTAATATTTAGACATTGCTCTTAACAATGTAGAAGTAAAAACATGAGATAATAGATTGAAATCTGTCTCAGCTTTTGTTCAATAACTTTTGTAACATTTGAACTTGCCAATCAAATTTAGACTTTCTCTTAACAAAATCCAATGATAGCATACCATTTGGAGCATAATTATTTTTCTTTCATATTTCAAACAAAATACATCATTTAAGAAATGTAATCATTGCTTAGATTTTCAATATATTAATTGTGTTTTTGCTCGTTAATAAGAATTAGAGAGGGAGTAGGTTCCAAAGGTTTTGCAGGCTTCTATTCACAGTCAAGTTTTACTAATTACACCAATTATTTTTTATATTTGTACTTAAACTTTCAAAAATACCCGTTTTACTTTTACCATACCCAAACTATTTGTTATCCACACCCAAATCCTTTTACTATCCGCACCCAAACCCCTTCTTTTCCAAAACCTCTGCTTCAAAGTCCTTCGATTGGAGTAGGGGCAACAACTCAAGATATGGCACAAAACATATGATATATCAAAGCTCTAATAAAGGTAAAATTATGACCTTCTGCCTTGCGTATCCCAATTAATATCCTTGAAGAAAGCATGGGGTTTGACCTGGTAGAAAAATTATATTTGCGCTGTCACAGCTTGTATATGTGTAATACCACATTTCGCAAGTACTCCAATGTTAAAAGCAATAAATGACCCACCTTCACAGATCCTGTTGCACCCAATCTTTGGACCGGATTTTCGTTCAATAATCTGAAAAAGAATACACTGTTAAAAGAGGACAGTCCTATGGAAGTAATATGAACAGAATGCCCCCATATTATTGTTCACATTTCATAGCATAGCCTTGTTAAAAGACCCATAAGGTGCATATGTCTAATTCGAAAATGCTTACTTATTCATCAAATAATGTCTATTATATTTTTTGGTACTTAAACCTTGGTTAGTTTAAATTTTGTTAAGGTTGTTGCTTTTATGTTTTGTTTTGTCTTATTTTGATAGTTGGATAGTTTAGAGAACTTTGAAGTAGAGGATTTTGAAGGAGAAGAAGAGGTTTTGGAGAAGAAGGGGTTTGAGTGTGGATAGTAAAAGGGTTTGGGTGTGGATAACAGAGAGGTTTGAGTATGGTAAAATAAAAAGGGCATTTTTTAAAGTTTAAGTACAAATGTAAAAAATAATGACTGTAGTCAGTAAAACTTGGTTGCAGATAAAAATCCCCTTGCCCAAGTATCTAACTATATTGGAAAAGGAGATTTAACAAATTGACTTGAGAACAATACCGATCTCGATTCTCCTTCATCTTTTGATGCAGTCATCATGCAGTCAATCATCCAAGGGTTGAAAATACATGCATTATTTTTTCTTTAAAATTTAACTGTAAAAAAAATTATTTTTAAAGGCTAGGATTTCATGCAGTCACAAGTGTAACGATAGAGAATCCATTTCCGAACAGTGCACATTGAAATTTAATTTAAACAGGACTTGTGATCTTCATGGACCTAAACGATTTAATTCAGCCTCATATGTAGTTATGTACATATCGGGTATGTAACTTCAATTTTTAAGGTCTATGAATTGAGACTTTTATAGTAGTTCTTGAGTTTGCATCCGAACATGACAAAAAATTTAAGGGAAAAAAATATGCAACTTACAATCTTTGAATGGCTGTGCCTTTTCTAACAAAAAAATAAAAAAGAAAAGAAATTATATCTTATCCAACTGCAAGAAATTCACATCCACTAGTAGCCTACTTGTTTCAAACATGAGCACCATATTTAGAAGTAAGGGTCAACTATGTCAAGGGAGAATAGGTTGGTGTTGGTGATCTTCCTTAACATTTAACAAGACTCAGCCTTCAACATACACTTTCTCCTTGTTGTCTGGAGGAATTTCATTTGCCAAAGTCACTCTTTGATTTTGTATGTAGACCCATTTTTCTTGAAAGAGGTAGAAAAACACAATTAAAGATATCTGAACAGTGAAAAGTATATTCCAAATTCTTATTCCTTTTGATGTTTTTTCTTGGTAGGCTCCTAAACCAATATATACATTCAGGACACCCAGGAATGACACTGCAATTCCAAGCATCCAGTGTGCAAAGAACCACACACTTCTTCTATTGGATCCCCTGTGAATTAGAACAAGAAAATAATTATAGCCTAATCAACATGTTGTATAAACACATGAAATGAAAATTTAACATAATTATAAAGTACTCCCTCCGTCCCATAAAGTTAAAAAAACATAGAAAAACTTTGTCCCAAATTAAAGTTAAAATAGTGAATAAAAAAATTGAAATTGCATTGTATATTATTCTATGATTGGTTCATTAAGGAAACATGCATTAAATACTTACTTTGGTAATTGATTGATTTGAGAGACAATGTATTAAAAGCATGTTCCTTTGTTTTTATTTGCTAACTTTTTTGGGACTAAAAAAGTATTAACTAACTAAACATACTTGCCATCTAAAT
The DNA here is from genome assembly GCA_037953625.1 of Crotalaria pallida. NCBI lineage: Eukaryota > Viridiplantae > Streptophyta > Magnoliopsida > Fabales > Fabaceae > Crotalaria > Crotalaria pallida. The sequence continues at coordinate 9,828,045 of CM075654.1, read as the reverse complement.
AAAGTTCATACATACATAGAACATTTAATATCCATATATATTGTTAATGACATGAGATTGTCATTGATTTATCTAAGTTTGAAATTTTTGGTCAACAAGTATAAAGGGTTTAACCGATAGAATCCATGTTGATACACATTTTCTTAATAAAAAGCAACTCAATGGTACCTTTACCTTTGTGGTCTTAGAATACCAACTAGGACTTGGATCCAGATAACACTATAGAGAGCTACTCCTAATCTTTGATGACTATTGTTGAAGAGATTGTTGAAATTTTTTATGGACATGATTGCTCCTGCTGTGGCAAGAAGTACAGCAAGCATCTGTTGAAAAAATAAATAAATAAAACTGAAAGGATGAATCTTTACTAACATGGCAAGGGTCATCAATGAAAGAAGCCTTTACAAAAGTTGCTAGTTCATATTAATAATGGGGTTATATTAACTTCTGGTCTTTATAATAACTTGAGATTGATTAGTACTACAGTCTACAGCCAACAGCATAATTTTGTTGTTTTCTCTTTGCAAGTTGTATTCCAATAATGATAAAAAGTTGGAACCTCTACTAAATTGAAAACTATATAATTAAATGACTTTCTTGTCCTCAAAGGATCCATTATAGTCCTTGTCAACAAAGAAGGAGGTTATAGTCTTTACTCAATTTTAGTAATTAATAATAGAGTGAAGGGACACTTGGGTCCCTCAAGTTTTTCGACAGAGACACTTTAATCCCTCAAGAAATTTAATTCATTTTTAGTCCCTCATGTTTTTCAAAAGTACCAATTTAGTCCCTTAACGAAGTGGCTAACGGAAATTGGACAGGAACTAAATTGTCACTTTTGGAAAACTTTGGGGACTAAAAATGAATTAAATTTCTTGAGGGACTAAAGTGTCCCCGTAGAAAAACTTGAGGAACCAAAATTTCCCTTCACTCGTAATAATAAGCTAAACACTAAATAAAGTAACTCCAAATCTGGAGTTTTTATACTCTTATGTCTTATCCTTCTTTCACCATCATTAAAAGGTAATCAGTGAAACAGCTGACCTATTACACTAGATTAAAACCATAAATGCTTTTTTTTTTGTTCATTTCTTTTATAGATCATTGGATGTAACTAACTTGTAAATTAAAGTGAAGGGGAAATAAGCTAAGAATCATGATGTAATATAAGCTAAGATATACATGCCTGCAAAATTGCATGAACATAGAATATAATTCTAAGTCTTCTTGGATTCTCCTCTCTGTTCAACATTCTAATTGCTAGTATACCAACAGGCATCAAGAACCCCATTGAAGCCCACAAGAGAAATCCATGTAATGTAATTTGGAACTGAAGTTTAGGATTCATCTTCATATGCAAAGTAACCATCAAAACAGTTCATTAGTTTAACAGACAAAAATCCTTATTTATGAAAGAGAGGATTATAAGCAAGGAAGCACAAATTCAACACATAACACAAATATAAGAGGACATAGTTAGGATATGACAAAAGGAATATAAAATGTTATAACATATGGTTAGAGTGTCCGAAACTATCTAGCACAAGCATGTGTTCGACTTGGACATGGTGACTATTGTGAAGCGTTCAAACTTTCTTTCTTTTATATTCTTTCTTTATAAAATAAAAAGAAAAATTCTAACAAGTGTCTTTAAAGCACTTGTTAAAAAGTTATATAGAATTGAAAAACATTGAAAAACGAAGTTTTTGATATTCTCTGGAAAAGAAAATGTGTTGTTATTTTTTTCTATTTCTATAAAATTTAACAAAGTAGCCTTAAACTAAAAATTTAGACAAGGGGCAGAATGAACAGGTTAGAAGCAGCCATCTTTTTTTGATAAACATTAATTAAAAATAATATGCAATAGAAGTGGATTAATACCTTAATGTGGTTGTCTTTGTTGCTTGAATGACTGCCTATAATTTCCTTGTGCTCTTGGGATGAACTAACAAGGAGAAAAAAGAGGAAAACTAGACTTGCTTGAAAGAGGAAATTAATAAGCTTTTGGTGAACTACCATTCTTCCTGCTTTTATTGATCCTCCATAGGTCGGCCAAGGTTCTTGTTCTTTTCTCCCTCTCTTGTCTTTTTCTCTCTGTGTGCGTGTGTGAGTGTGTGAGGATTCTGAGCACTCTTATCTTCCCACTCAGATAGCACAACTAAACAGTTGTCACCAATTTAGGGAAGAATGAGCTCAATTTGTGGTCAGAGAAAGCTCATCACTATAAGTTCAGGATGCAAAGAGTTTAACCTTCCTAAGTATGCATTTTCAACTTAAAGTGACATTCTCTGAATGTTAAAGGATAAAAGCATTGGTTGTTGCATGGAAATTGATGGTTTAGAGTCTAGAAGATGTTATAAATAAATTGAACTATGGAAGTGGGGATATAGCAGAAAATGAGATTTCAAACTTGTGGGGTTCACTATGACAGGCTTTTTGAGTTTATGGAGGAGAATGTGGACTTGCAGTGCAAAAGTATGTCACATTTCAAAGGGAGGGATATATAATATGGGTATTTCTATCCTATATGCAAGTGGTGCACATAGGTGCATAGGTTAATGAAATTTTTTTAAAAAAATATTTCTTAGAAATTGATACACTTAAATGAATTAAAAAATAATTATTTAGTTTTTCGATATAATTTTATCATTACTATTCTCTAATTTTATACATGAAATGCATAAGATAAAAAAATCGATATAATATTTATGATAAAGATTTTCTTAATTTCAGTATTTAGAATCGGAGATAAAAGATTATAAAAGGTGTTTTTTTATTAAAAAACTAAATATTTAATAATCTACTCTCTCCACTCACAAGGATGGTTAAAAAATTCTAAAGTCAAAAAATTAAGGAGACATGCATTTAATTGTTTGTCTAACACATGAACCAATTATCAAACAACTAATTTAATGCATTTTGCATGGATCAATCAATCATAATTCAAAGTTTACAATTTCCAAACTTTTCATTAATTATTTTAACTATAGTTTGGGGCAAAAAATTTAATCATTTTTTACCATCCTTGTGGAACGGAGAGAGTAAGTGATAATGAATATTGCTTTTTTTTTTCTTTTACTATTTTTGATTTCTTATCTTCAACCCTAAAAATTGAGATTAATCAAATTTTTATAATAATGTATACATCCTTTTTCAACAATTTTCTTACAACTTTAATTTTGTACCATAAAATATTGATATTTTCTCTCATCAAATCAAAAATACGTGACACCAACAAGTCGTTAGAGCAGTGGTGCCAGAGGTTGCACTTGGTAGGGTGAATCGCGGTTTGATCTCTCGCAACAATGTTGGGAGAGAAATAAAACCTTAACCCCCTTGAACTAGATTAGTCGGCCCAGTGGACCGGATACAAACCAAAAAAATCAAAAATACGTGACAAATATGGTATTTATATGGCTACTTTGTCGAATAAAACCAAAATTCTCACAAAAATTGTTTTTTTTACCAGGGAATTCTCACAAAAATTGTTTTTTTTACGAGGGAAATCTCATCGTCATTGCCCCACATTGACGACTCTGATGGACAACCCCACCTCTAGTTCATAGCCTGCAAACTGTCCGGACGGAGGAAAACAACCACTCCCGAAATAGCGACAGACTCATACCGCCAAGGTGGGATTCGAACCCGTGTTCTTGCGGACCGAGAACAAAGTCCCGAATTAGATGTGTCACACCTCGTTGGTAAATAAATATTCAAAACTCCGTTGCCGGGGAACGAAATTGTTTGTTTATATACTCCTTTAATTTTTTATTATCTTTTTTTCTTAGAAATTTTTTGTTTTTTTTATTTATACTTTTGAGGATTTTAAGAGTGTAATAAATAGTATTTTTTTGTTTGTTCTTATTTAATAGGTCTCTATTTACATAAATAGTGAAGAAAAATTAATAATTATAAAGAGAGAAGGAGTACAATGAAAAAAAAAAAGGTCTTGCTAACCAGTGCCCTAAGGACATTGGTTAAGGAATAAACTAGAGAAAATTTACATTAAAAATCTAAGTTCAGTAGTTTTCGATGTTATAAATTCAACATTTTCCAAGACAAAATTACTTCTTTTATTCTTTTAAATAATGTCCTAAAGATACTTTTTAACATTTTAAAAAAATATAATTAATATATTGAAAATATAAGTAATAATTATATTTTTTAAAAAATATATTTTGTTCGAAATAGAATACGAAAGTAGAGAGTAATACATATGTTGAGAAACATAAAGTTTGTCGTGGTAGATTTACCTGGTAAACATTATCTTCTGCACCCCACTACGGAACACGTACAATTATCACATGCTTGAATAGACTAGTTCACCAACCAAATACAGAGCAATATACATTATTTGATTATTAAAGTTGGATAAACAAAATCAGATTCTATTAAGATTTCTAACTTTTGATACTTCTAAGAGACATCTATCACTACTTTTCATTTGAACATGACATTCTAGTTCATAAGATCATATTCCTTTCATGTAGTACTAGATATATGTCAAACTAATTTCACTCAAGGAAACTATCAGAAATTAACCTTTCCTTGCTGGTGTTACTTCTGATTACCCTTGATATTTCAACGTTATATTAATTTTTTGGCTTAAATACTGTTTTGGTTCTTTATCTTATATCTAGGTTTCAATTTGGTCCTCTAACTATTAAAAGAGTCAATTTAGTCCTCTATTTTTATGAAGTTTGTCAATGTTGCCCTTCCGTCATAACACCATTAGAATTAATCAGAATATTCCAGATTCTCATCGGAGATTCCTTCAAACAATACATGCGTTGACGCCGGATTTTGCGACGGATTTTGCTACGGATTAGCGACGGTTTTTTAAAATATAATAAAAAAATTCGAAAAATAATAAAAATTCATATTTTTTTAAAAAAAACTGAAAATATTTTTAAAAAAATTCTGCAATTTATTTTTTTTAATATTTAAATATTTTTAAAAAACAATAAAAAATTTCAGAAAAATTTTAAATAATCAGTAAAATATTTTTAAAATTAATGAAATTTTTATTTTTGGATTTTTAATATTCTAAAAATAAATATAAAATTCGTAAAAATAAAAAAAATCATAAAAATTATTTTTAAAAAAGTTGTGAAAAAAACGAAATTTTTTAATCATTTTTATGAAAAAACGAAAAATTCATTTTTAAAATATTTTACTGATTATTTAAAAAAATTTTGAAAATTTTTATTATTTTTTTTAAAATATTTAAATATTAAAAAAAATTGCAGAATTTTTTAAAAAATATTTTCAGTTTTTTTTTATAAAAAATATGAATTTTTTTATTATTTTTCAAAATTTTTTTATTATGACGGAAGGAGTATATATTATATCTTCTCAATAAAACTTAGAGTATTATGATTAAATGTCAAGAACAATTTTGGAAAAAATTAGAAAATGGTCTTATATTTAGGATCAAATTTTTTTACTCAGTGTCTTATAATAAGGGACGAAGGGAGTACTATATCCCTACTTGCACTAATAACAAAATATTACTATAGCTCACACTAATTTGTGACTTTGTTTGCTTATTTGATGTTCATTAATCATCCGTATAGATTCAAGATGCTAAAAATTAAAAGAGTCTTGTTAACGGGCATTTGTTAAGGTTCCCAGATCCACAACATTTGTTAAGATTCCCTTAATAAGAAAAAATATTATAAATTCTTATTTATTTTTTTATCGAAAACATCAAAAGTTACACTCTTCAAAATTGTTAGTATTTTTCAAAGTTCAAATCATTTGTGCACTATGTGAGTGTAATAGTATATGACTGTCGATATGCATCACTATCTATTTTTTTTTTTAAATCATAGGAGTATATCATGTGCATAGGATATGTTTTTTTTTTTTTAAATATAAGCAAAAGATTTCATTCCAAACGCCAAATGATAAACTTTTGGGAAAGAAGTACAACAATAAGAACCGAAAGATTCCGAAAACCAATAATACAAACATAAATAATATGAAACGAACCCCTATCTCAGTAAGACTACTAACAACAAAAACACTAACGACGATAATATGTTAATATGAGAAAAGAAAAATATGTTCAATGAATCAAGAAATAATTTTATTTTTCCAACACAAGTTTACTTCTTATTTTTACTTATTTTATGCATGATGTGCAAGAAAAATAATTTATCCTCCTCTTAAAATGCCCGAAAAATCATCCTAATCAAATAAGAAGGTGAAATGTGTAACATGGTGCTACTTAGTTACCTCATTAATTAGTGATTGGTTCACTAGTTACCCATGTCATTTTTATGTGGTTAGAAAAATTTGTCAACTTATTTGTTATAAAGATATAGCATTACTCTTATAATAATGTGAATATAAATGTGTAGTAAACTTGATTATTATTCTTTCTGGTCCTTATTATAAGTTATATTTAAGGCAAATACTAACAAGTAAATAACCAAAAGTAGAAGAAAGTTATTGGAAAATGTAGTTTTTTAGGTTTTCGAGAAAAACAATATTGTGGACTTATGATTAATTTTCCACTTCTAGTAACATTAGCAAATGTCCTAATAAGGGCACTTGTTAGCAAGACCCTATATTTAATTACATTACAAAGATCAAGAAGGATAGTTATATTTCTTGAATCTTTAAAAATGTGTTTTTAACATTACAATTTAACTCTTTTAACTTGTAATACAAAATAAATAAAGAAGAGAGAAAATGAAATAATGGATTTTCTATGTATTGTAATATGCAATTGTTTACAAAGCAAAATGATATATATACTAATAAGGGAAAGTACTATATTAACCCTATACAAGTAAGTAGCTGGAGAAGAAATCAACTTGAGTTTGGAAAGTAAAGTATGAAAACGACTTGGATGATATGCTTTCGTAAACAAGTCAGCTAGCTGGTCAGTGGTACTAATAGGGATGAGGTGAAGAGTGCCAAAAACAGCTTGTTGACGAGTAACATGGCAATCAATCTCAATATGTTTGGTATGCTCATGAAAAACGTCATTGTGAGTAATCTGAATGGCATTGTGATTGTCGCAATAAAGAGTAGTTAGAGACTACTGGCGAAAACCAAGATCGCCTAGAAGCCATCGAAGCTAGAGTAGTATCTCAGAGGTGGTATCAGCCATGGCTCGATATTCTGCCTAGATGCTAGAACGAGAAACAAGGTTTTGTCTCTTACTATGCGAAGAAACGAGGGACTAATCGAGGAATATACAAAATCCAGTAACAGAGCGGTGATTGTGGGTTCACCGCTCGAATCAACATTAGAGAAAGCCCCTAGGATCAATGGAGAGTCACTTGAAAAATGGAGACCATGAAAGAGAGTACCCTTGATATATCGAATGATGCGAAGAACAACCGCATAATGAGTGGTCCAAGGTGCAGACATGAACTGGCTAGCAAGATGGATAACATATGCAAGATCAGGTCGAGTAACTGTGAGACAAACTAAGCTCCTAACTAACTGCGGATAAAGTGTCGGGTCATCAAGAATAGTGTCATTTAATGGAGTGAAGTGAACATTAAGCTTAAGAGGTGTGGAAACTGTTTTACAATCTGTGAGTCTTGCGTGAGAAATAAGATCAGATGCATATATAGCGTGAGATAAGAACAGTCCATTATTGGAGGACAGAACCTCAATGCCTAAAAAATAACTGAGAGGACCGAGGTTCTACATCTCAAAATGCTAATTTAAGAACTGCTTGAGCTCAGAGATATCATTAGAATCATCACCTGCAATAATCATGTCATCACATATAAAAGAAGCATAACACTACCATGAGTTATCCGATGGAGGAAGAGTGCATGGTCATAAGGACTGGGGAAGAACCCAAGTTGTGAATAGTGTCATGAAACTTGGTAAACCAAGATTGAGAATCTTGTTTTAGACCATAAAGACTTTTGCGGAGACGACATACCTTGTGTGACGGGCAAGAATAACAAGGCGGAGATCGCATATAAACTTTGGCATCCAAATCTCCATTAAAAAATGCATTCTTGACATCCATATGATTGATAGACCACTTTTGTCGGGAAAAAATAGCAAGAAGAGTATGAAGAGAGGTGAAGCAAGCCACAGGAGAAAAGGTTTTCTATATAGTAAATGTCATATTCTTGTGCAAAGCCTTTGGCGACGCTCAACAACCATGAGAGTGAGTCTTAACTTTAAAAACCCATTTACAACCCATTAGATTCTTGCCATAAGGATGACCCACAAGTTCCCATGTATTAGTGCTCTCCAAAGCCTATAATTCAGCTTGCATGGCTTGTTGCCAATTAGGATCTGTGGAAGCCTCTGTATAGGTTCGAGGTTTAAGGTGAGAGAGCATGGTGGAAATGTAGTGATAATCACGAAGGTAAGGAGGGAGATTTCTGTAAGAACTACAATCGGTGGGTGAATTAACTAAGGAACACTAGGAGAACACCTAGAAGGGGGGGTCGAATAGGTGTTAAAGAAACCTTGAAAGATTTTCGAAAGAAACGAATGGAAACAATTAAAACGAATGATTTTTACAAAATCCTACAGTCATTAATCGATTAAGCAAAGCTATTAATTGATTAACCTTTGAAAAAATTGAGTTAATCGATTAAGCTGACCAGTTAATCGATTAATGCCTGACAGCAGATTTTTGCTTAATCGATTAACACCTTCAGTTAATCGATTAACCACTGTTAAAACTGAAAAATCACTTTTCAATCGAATACGAAAATCAATCAATTAACACATATGATCAGAGATAAAGCGGAATTGATTAACACCAATATTCTTATTGATTACCTAGGTTATGAAAATGATTTTTCCCAATTCAATTTGAACAATTAAAAGCTAATTCAACCAATTACGAAAAATCAATCTTTTCTAGGTTTTCAACCAAGAACAATATGAAATGACAAGAATGTAAAGAGTTAAGGGAATAGAGATACTGCACAGTGATTTATCCTGGTTCACTCACAACCACCGTGAGCTACATCTAGTCCCCTCTTCAACCAAGAGAGATTCTTCACTAAAGGAATTAGAATTCTCAAATTACAAGTAATACGCCTCTCAAGACTCCCTTCTTGATAGCCTCCAAGAGATACCTCACTCTTGTCTTGCAATCCTATTGAAATCTAATCTAACCTTCTTCTTCCCTTGCTTGTTGATATCCCCACAACAAGTCTTCCAATTGATTGTTAACACAACAAGACTTCCAACTTGATTTGCTTGATGAACAACCACCAAGACTTCCTTTGTTGTAGAATGTTTGCCTCCTTGCAATGATTACAACTCAATAGAAAACAATAACAATCCTATGAATCTCTTTCAAGAACTATGAAAATATCAACATGATAGATTCAAGGATTCTTGATCAAAGATGTAAAAGTGAAAGCTTTGATCTTTGAGAAAGTGAGAGAGAAAGTTGAGAGAATAGCGTGGCTTTGATCTTTGTAAAAAATGATATGAAAATGAAATTGATTTGTTCTAATTATTCACAAAGGTTAGGAAAAGTTTTATATGGAATACCTAAAAGTTAGAAAACTTAAAAAAATGATTTTGAGAAGTGAAAAAGGTATTTTAAAAACCAGTACAACAGGTGTTAATCGATTAACATATAGCCTTAATCGATTAAGCACTGTTAAATGTGTGTTAATCGATTAGCTCATTAGGTTAATCGATTAACCACTGTAAAAATCAATTAAAAACTTGTTTTCTCAAAACTAAACCTTTTCTTTCAAACCTTTAAGCCACCTATTGATTTTAGGTTAAGTGAATACTCATATTATAATATAATCATGCACTTGATAGAGATTCACTACCCTCTAATAACTCGAACCAAACTCATCAAACTCTAAGACTCAAATTAAAGATATTACAATACAATATACAAAATGAATCTTCATGAGCTTGCTCTCTCTTCGTCATTTGTTGTTTGTTGATCTTGTTGAACTTTGGTGAGCTTCTCCATAACTTGAACTTGATCAAAACATTTGTCATTATCAAAATCATCACACTGGATCTAACAATTTCTTACCTGAGGGGGAAGGTCAGGAGAAAGTAGTGAATCAGGATCTAAAATATGATTTGGAGAAGGCGGGGGAGTAGGATCTGTAATACGAACAACAATCGGGCAGGGTCATGCAGAATATCAGGAAGCTCGGTGGGCTCCGTTAACTAATAAGAGGAACCTGTATGGGAGTCATCATGAAAAAGATTTATAGAAAGTTTAGTGAACAAAGGTGTGGAGGTAGACGGGATAGACTTGAACTGTGAGAGAGATGAAAATATCTTGTGCTCCCAAAAGACAACATGACGGAAGATGCGTATGCGTTGAGAGATGGGATCCCAAAGGCGATATGTAACGACCTGACTTTCTAACTATTAGTTATTATAAATTAAGTGACACATTTTCTTTTTTCATTAACCATATTAACCAATGCCAGGAATATACTCAATATACATGAACCACACTTCATTATATTACATTAATTATTTATTATTTTACAAAAGTTAAGAGAGAGTTTTCCTCTCCCAAGTCACACACTAATACTATTTACATTATAGTTAATAGTCACAAAGGTCTCCAAAAGATACCTGTGGAATCGGTTAGGTCCCTGAAAGATTTGTGGAATCTCTTAAACTCCCTAAATATCAATTTGGCGTCACGTTAGCCCCCCCACCCCATCCAATTTCGTCAGGAGGGACCTAACGGAATCCTATGCGGCACGTTAAATGCTTTGTTGGCCCTAATGCCATGTTGGATTGTTAAGAAGGTGCCACGTTTGGGCCAACAAAGCATTTAACGTGCCACGAAGGATTCCATTAGGCCCCTCATGGGGAGACTAACGTGATGCCAAATTGATCTTTAGGGGGTTTAAGAGAATCCACAAATCTTTCAGGGACTTAACTAATTCCACAAGTATCTTTTAGGGACCCATGTGACTATTAACTCTTTACATTAGTTTACGTTATTCTTAAAACTCTAGGTTACACCTATGTTAGAATCGGCCTCAAACCTCAAAGGGGGAGGGGTGAATCGAGTTTTATTAATTTATTGAAAAATACTTGAATGATTAAAAAATTGTTTTTGTGGAGAGATTAAATATTAGAACGTGAAGGCGAAGCGATACATAATAAAATAAAAAGAGTTGCGCGGAAACGATTTAAATGAAAATAATTGCGGAAAAGTAAAAGAGATAGGGAAGAGGAACACACAAACCAATTTTATACTGGTTCAGTCTTTCCAGCAAAAGACCTACGTCCAGTCCCAAGCGACCCGCTTGAGCCTTTATAACCTTGAAATTGAGTCGCACCCAATTACAACCAAGAGCGTCTCGCACACTACTAGGAAACTCCGTTCGCTAAGGACCTCAAATAATCACACAAGGGTTCCTCACCCTAAGAACATGCCACACGTTCCACTAAGGGATCCTCTCCCTACCACTACGGTTGAATATAATGAGTTTGTGAGTGATACAAATATGATGTGTTCTCAATAACACGGATACAACAAGATAGCACTATGATAATGAAGTTTTAATTCACAAGAACAAAGGCCAATAAGGTTTTCTCTTAAGAAAAGAGTATGAACAATGAAGAACATAGTTTCGGAGAAGAAGAAGAAGAAGAAGAAGAAGAAAGTGATTTTTTTATTAGGTTAAAAAAAAATAGAAATTAGGATTAGTAAAACTATTTTTGAAATCAAATAAATAAGGATTAATTTTTAACATCAGCAACAAATCACAAAGATTTCAGAATTAAAATAAAATAGAATAAAATAAATTTTAAAATAAAAAACAAATAAAAAAAGATTTAAGAAATAAATCCAAGATTTGATTTTTAAAACAAATAAGAAAATAATTCAAAAAGATATTTAAATTCGAATTTTGAAAATAAATCAGAATCAATTATGTAAAAACAAATCTGGAAACATTTAAGATTGATTTTGACACGAATTTCAATAAAATTCAAAGGTAATCGATTACTTGAGAGAGGTAATCGATTATCTCCATTATGTAAAAACAGGGAAATTAATTTTTAAGAAAGTAATCGATTATTTAAAACAAGGTAATCGATTATCTGCTTCTTGTGAGAAAGATAATCGATTATAAAATAAGGTAATTGATTATTTCTAATTAAAATTCCCAGGTCACAACTCAGAAACATAGTAATCGATTATCCAGAAGAGGTAATCGATTACTTCTGCTTGTTTTCATAAAATTGATTTTCTAAAGCAGAGTATGTAACCATAGGTTTTCAAAAACATTTTTAGCAGAAAATCTAACGTAAAAACGATTTTAAAAGCATTCCTTTCTTCTCCTTAAAATGAAACTTATTTTGGCCTTATGAACTTGGAAAAATTAAACCTTCATTACCTTACAATGATTCCTATGGGCAAAGCTTAATCTACTTAAACTACTTGCTTGAGCTTGAGCCTTGAGCTTGATAGAGCTTGTTTGTTATCATCAAAACAATTTTCCAGAAGTCTTCTAGCATAACTCTTTATGTCCTTGGGAAAGCTTGACTTCCAACAGAGCCCTGGTTGCCATGTCCCTCTTCCTTTGATTCGGTTTCGATGACTCCATCCTTTGCCTGGGTATGACCCTTGCCTGCGCTAGTTCTTCGCAGGCCATTAATCGGGTCCTCCTCCACTTCATCATCCATCGAATTATCCTCCGACCTTTCCCTTTCGTTTTCCATCCCAGGAAAGGGTGAGGACGTGTTGTGTATTCTGATTAAACACTAGAACACAACTTGTATATAGTAGAAGTGAGTATCGATACACAGGGAATTGGTGATTTCTATTAATTCTCTAATAATCAATTTAATTAAGTGTGTGCAAAAAGTACGTGATTCTAAACTAATTTGTAAAATAGAGTAATTATGAAACTAATGAAAATAACTTGAATTAAATAAAAATAATAAAAAGGTAATTGAATTAATGGGGAAAACGGGGATTGAACCTTACCTATCGCACTCGTTGGTAATTCAGTGATAAATACTTTTATTCACGAAACAATTATTGATGCAATGCACTAAATTCAATTATATCAATTCCTTGCATATAAAATTCTAAGATAATTCCCTTGAATGTCGATTCCTTGCACATTCAAAAGAATACCCAACATTAAAACCAAGCATTAAAAGCAATTGATCTATTAATATCTATTCCTAGCATAACAATAAACCAAGTATTTCTATTCAAGTCAAGTTCAAAAACCTAGATTAAACAAATATTGATCAAATAATTGCAGACATTAAGAGAAGAATAGAAATACCAATAATTGAATAGATGAATAAAAATATGATTACATAATTGAATACACATGAGTTTGATGGCGTGTTCAACCCCAATGGGAAAATTAGCTGCTCATAGAGTCCATAATACCAAAGGAATACATGAGAATTAATGAATAAGAAGAAGGAGTAATGGTTCTCTCTCTAAGAAGGATGTGCTATGATCTCTAACTCTCTAAGTGTTTCTAATCCTAAGGATTGGAGATCTATAAATAATAAATTACAAGATTAAATTTCTTATCTCCAACAGGAAATTAGTATTTTATCTATTCTATCTAATAGAGATAAAGATAGATCCTAAATTAGAAAGGAGTCTTTAGATTTAATCTTCTATCTCTAATCTTCTATCTTCTTAATTCTTTTTTATTTTATTTTATTCTTTCCTCCTTTAATCATCGAAACTCACCTGAAATCACATAGAAATACTCAGAGTAATGGTATTGACACTAAACCTAAAAACAACCTAAAATTTACTAATTTGCAAAGGAAATCAAACAAAAACTAAGTTAAAAGGGTATAAAATCCATTGGAAAATATGATATATTAGAGTACAATCAGGACGCAAACCTAATACCACGAGGAGGTGGAGTGGTCATGATCCTATCGTTCAAGGATGAAGGAGAGGACATTCCCCTTCAAGGAAATGGTGTTGGCCTACGACGAGCCGATGGTGCATGTGTTCAGAGATAGGCATACCCAGGTAGAGCGTGCTAGGTATAAATCATCGGAACTCGCATTCGCCTCGACCTCAGACAAGACTGAGGGTTGGGGTGACGTAGAGTCCCTTTCTAATGTAGCTTGGTCTTGCTCAATCTCTCACTCCCCTAAAGGAAGGGGTCGTATCTCCACACACATCAGGTGCCTGGCAGACATCGTTACCTAACACACAAGTAGGGACAGGGAGTGAATCATTGTCAAGAAGCCACATGAATAAATAATAAGATACTTAAAGTAAACAATCACAAATAGCATGTAGCATAGTAACAATAAGTTGCAGCTACAAATAATATCTAATCACAACAGACTTGCTAATGTGATGCAGTGGTCTCTCATGGATATCATCTCCCTCGATCCAATTATACTCATTACTTCTTCGTAATTCAATCACATTACATATGAGCTCATAATATATCAACCTTTCGTATCACATATTCTCAATAAATCTTCTTGAGAAAGGCAATCGGTAGTAAACGTCTTGCTACCAACACACGCCTCGGGTCTACAAGTCAGCAAATACACAAGTCCCCTCTTTGGGACAGGCCATGCCAAGAACCGTCATCAACCGATCCTGGCATGTCAAAGGAACCGATAGAATTATCATAGTTACCGCAAGACTATCCTAGGCGAAGTTTGCTAGACCAACCCATCCTATGTCTGTCCTACCCATGATAGTTCCCGCGACCATGGATGAATCACTGTGTTAGAGTTGGTTTCCCTTTCATCCTCCAGTTTGGGTTCTCAGAACACTCCGTGAATCCTTTCCCAGTCGTCCATAATATCACCTTACACCATGCATTTATGTAAGGACAACTTCTAATTCTTATGTTAGACTTAGGATCCCTAAGGAAATGGTTATAATATTCAAACTTTGCTTATTTTGCAAGTTTTACACGTGATAATCTATTATCAGAAGCCAACAATCGATTATCTAGTGCAAACAATGCAGTATTTGCAATAGTGCACCCCGATAATCATTATCAGCGCAATCTGAGAGCTTTTCCAGCCTTTTTCACATGCCATTTCTTTAGTGATGCTAAGTTAACTTCCTTAATAACCTCTTAGGACATCTTTACATTGATGCAACATCATTTATATGCATAAAATCATAGAGTTATTCAAGATAGCACATATATCACACATATAACACATATATCACATAATTCACATATTCAACATTTTTATTTACCTTTAAGTCTCTATTCTAGTTATTCCCAGATTGATTTTAAGTTCCTTACATCCTAAGTCACTAAGTTTCAAGCATCATTCCCTGAGTTATAGATTATTTTGTCCTCCAAGAGAACTAATCAAGTGCAACCCCCCAATTTTTGTGTCCCTAAGTTTTGGAAAAGCTTGGCTACACTTTAAGCCCTTGGTTATTCTTTCAAGCCTCAAGAGTAACTCCTTCCTTACCTGGAATATCCAGGAAAGTAAAGGAAATTGGAGTTCGGTGGTTTCAAGTTCTTGGACAGCAATACCGAGACAATTTTTTGTGCAACTTTACCAGCAAAGTTCATCATTATTTGGCCATGAAAATACAAAAGATCGATTAGAACACAAACTAGGCTATGAGGTCAATAAGTAGAACTAAAGATATGAACAAAGAATGGCTTAGTCTTGTTGTGCCAATACTGCAAAGTTGGCACGTTGATAATTTTGGTTGCTGATTCCAGAATCAGAATTACTTTTTGCTAACTTTGGCATCAAAGTTCATCATGGTCAAGCAACGAAAATGCATGAGACTGATAGAATTGGCAGCCGTCACCCAAGAGGGGGGGGGGTTGAATTGGGTTTTTACAAAATCATTGATAAATATTTGTTTTAAATCGTTTTCAACAAATTTAAATAAACTTTGCAGCGGAAAACAATATAACATTGAAAAGCGATTGCGCGGAAGAGGATAATAATAATAATATAAAAACTACTACTCGCGAAATCAATTAAAAGGATAAAAACGAAAACGTTACCGTGCTAATTAATTTAAAACAATTAAATTAATGTATTAAGAAAATAGTCGTTATGATGCGGAAAATAAATATAACAAAAACAACACATGCAACAATACAACAATAATTAAAAGAAAGAGGGATAGAGAGATTGCGCAAGAGATTTATACTGGTTAAACCTTTCCAGCGAAAGACCTACGTCCAGTCCCCAAGCGACCCGCTTGAGCTTTTATCAATTATAATCAAAGACGCCTCGCGTCCCAATTACAACCAGAGCGCCCCACATATTTCTAGGAACCTCCGTTCGCTAGGGACCTCAATGAACAACACTAGGAAACCACTTCCTAAAACCCAAGGTAGCCTATCTACAAGGTGCCCCACCGTTCGTCTAGCCA
This sequence comes from Crotalaria pallida, assembly GCA_037953625.1. Lineage (NCBI taxonomy): Eukaryota > Viridiplantae > Streptophyta > Magnoliopsida > Fabales > Fabaceae > Crotalaria > Crotalaria pallida. The sequence continues at coordinate 9,811,715 of CM075654.1, read as the reverse complement.
CTACCCCAGTACACAACAAGGGTTCCTCGCCCTACAAACACAAACGTGCCACACATTTGAATTAGGGAGCCACTCCCCAATAGCTAAGGGTCACACACCCCTTTACAACAACAGTTATGGTTGAGAGAGATGGGTACAAGAACAATAGTGCACTCTAAATAGTGCAGACATAACAATAAGGCTCTCTGTCAAATATGTGTTCTAATCAACACAGATACAACAATATAGCACTATAGCAATGAAATCAATTCACAAGTACTAAGGCCAAAATATATTTTTTATCTTCAAGAAATAATATCAAAGTTTAAGAACTGGTTGAAGGAGAACAGAAGAAAAGAAGAACATGTTTTTTTATCAGAGAAAGAGAAAATAGGATTAATGAAATGATTTTGAAAAACAAATAAATAACGTTAATTTTGAAATCAAAATGAAATCAAAAGGATTTAAAAGATAAAATAAAAGATTTGAATTTTAAACAAAAAGGAATTAATTCAAAAATATATTTAAATTCGAATTTTGAAAATAAATCAGAATCAATTAAGTAAAAAAAAATTTGGAAACATTTAAGATTGATTCTGACACGGATTTCAAGAAAACTTAAAAGTAATCACTTACATTACAGAGGTAATCGATTATCTCTTCTCTGTGAAAACAGTGAAATTAATTTTTAAGAAAGTAATCGATTATATAAAATAGGGTAATCGATTATCAACTCTTTGTGAGAAAGGTAATCGATTATTAAAACAAGTAATCAATTATTTTCACTTAAAACTCCCAGGTCACAACTCAGAGGCATGGTAATCGATTATCTAGGAGTGGTAATCGATTACTTCTGCTTATTTTCATAAAAATGATTTTCTAAAGAAGAGTATGTAACCATAGGTTTTCAAAAACATTTTTAACTGAAAAGCTAACTTAAAAACATTTTCACAAAAGCTCTTTTCTTCTCCTTATATTGAAAAATAACTTTGGCCTTATGAACTTGAAAAATAACTTCATTATCTTACAAAAGTTCCTATGGGCAAAGATATACTAAACTATTTGCTTGACCTTGAGCTTGAGCTTGAATGAGCTTGTTTTCAACTTGTAGTTTGTTATCATCAAAACCTTCTTCTAGAAAACTTCTAACATAACTCTTTTCAACCTTGGGAAATCTTGACTTCCAACACTCCCCCTTTTTGATGATGACAAACTCATTATGACTATATGCATCACAAGCGTTAAGCATGTAACACCCTGATTTAGTAACTGGAAAATATTTTTATTTAGTCAAAATGCGGGATTTTTTTTAACATTGATGACATGGACATGAAGCTATTTCACAAAACAATTTGATTTCAATATCTTCATTGCAAAAACTTATCTATCATGTCACACGTCATCCCTCAACTTTCAAATCGGGATATTACCAACATCGCACTTTGTAACTCTTTCCCTTCATTGTTATAGAATATTTTATTCACCAAAATAAACAACGGTTCATAAATATCATAGGTGAACATATTAAATTTATCAGGGTTATTAGTTTCTCAAAACAGACCTTAGAATAAAGCAAGTTAAATCGTGGTAGAGCAATATTATCTTAGTAATCTCAAGGGGTACTTTACATTCTTAGGCCACATAGATTAGACGTCCTATTCTACTGAGCTCCTTTGAGGCTTCGCCTCGAGTTTCCCTCCATAAGCCACCACCAGGCGCGTTGGCATAACAGGATCTACTTGTTCTGACATCTGTGGACATCGTCGCCAAAGTCCACAGGAAAAGAGAAGACACAAAGAGAGTGAGCATCCCGAACGAATAATCGTCGATGAGGTGGAATTACCATAGGCAAAACATCAAGATATAAAAACAATAATATCACAACAACATATAAGATGTACAACATATTTCACATTATTATCGCAACTACTCATTCATAATAATCAAGCTTTCCATTCCCGTTTTACCATTATTCATTCCTTTCTCAATACATTGCTCAATGCTATTTTCACAACTCTTAGCTAGCGTATAAACACTTCTTTACACTTATCCATATTTCTTTTCCGCTGGTCCTTCACATAGTATCCGCTTTACTTAGCCACTCTCGTTCTCGTCATCAATACCTCATTATATTTCCATCTCTTATTCTAATAATCTTTTCAATATTGTGAGTCACTTTATTAAGTTTTATCAAATCGCATCCATTGATGACAGGGGATGTGGAATTGTCATCGTGGAGTAGTTACCACACATACATCTCCTCCATTCATCCAAACCTAATTGGAAGCAAACAAGATGTACAGGAACCTTAACCCACGCAGGTCGAACAACCGAGAAAATCCAACATGTATATTTGTCAAAGCCACAACCGTACAGGCCGGCCATCATGAAAATTAACATTTTACGCGATACCGCAAGGGCCCAACACCAATCGATTGCCCGCCTCGTTCAGGTTCCCTTTCACCGTTCCAAAATTGATCAAGGAGGCGACAGTACTTTTCTAGTTAGCTATGCAGAACACGCTACGATCCCTTGGGTCTTAAGTCCCGATCACATATAGACTCGTTCCTCCTAGAAAAGCACTCCAGGTTTCTTGACGTTTCACCATCATCACCCTCCCCTATCACAATCAATCACCTGAGTATCTACAGATAAATAGGGTATCTTCCTCTCCACTACTTCACACTCAACTCGCCGCATTATTCAATGTCTTTTAATATCTTATTAGTATTTTATTAATCCTAGATTCGGCGAGTCACCCTTGTTCATCCCTTCGATGAACCTCGACCTCTAATTAAATCTTTCGCATTAACGCTTTCTCAATATTTCGTAGCCATCATGGAAACTGACACATCAGGGAGCTTATCAGCTTGACAAGCACGTCACACGATCAATGCTTATCGGGGAGTACCTCCGCCTTCTGCCGCATACCACGTACATATTCACTGGCGCCAATCGTATTAATTTTATCATCTCTTTCCGTGCGCCTTTAATACTTCATTATATACACGTTGTGTCATTATCAGAAATCCTTCCCTTTTCAATACTTGATCCCCACATGATCGCATTACTCTCATTCGCATCAGTATCACATGAGTCATATTCATTGCCTCCCTAAATTTTCATCATGGATTTAAAGCATACAAACATTTACATCATCATACATACATATATATATATATATATATATATATATTCATCATGGTATAAATGAATAACCAGATTATAGCATCATGACATAATCACATCAATAGCATCATGTCATAATATCACAATAGAAAAGGGATGTCTTAGTCCTGCGTATAGGTGGCCATACACACACAAACAGTTGCCACTATACGACTGACTCACAGACCCCACGTTTCGGCTTTTGAGATGGCCAGGAACATCTTAACATTTTACCTAAATACCACAGTGTCTTAGAGAGCCCCTCTCTCACCTCTTGTCCAGCATGCATTGTCAGAAATGGCTGCAGGTTCGTCCGACTGACAGCAGCTCCAAACTCCCAATCTACATATACCTAGAATGGTTGATTTGGTGTTGAAAAACCAAAAGCTCCTCTTCCTCAAGCTTCCACAACCTCTTCTCTCTTCTCTCTACCTCTCTAGGTTTTTCTTTATTTTCTAACTTAGTGCAAAATGAATGAAGGCATGGGAAGGAATGAGCATTTATAGAGGTAGGTATGGTGGGGGTTCAATTTATAAAAATTGGGGTACCAAAAATTTAAGAGACTCCCTCCTCAAGACTATGCTCCCTCGCGGTTTTATCATAGAAAATAGGGTAGGAACTTTGCAAATTTATTTTATGTATAGGAGTATTAATTTAATAGGGTATAGATAGGTTTAGAGAAATTAAATAAGGTAGAGACATGCATTGGCCAAAAATTTGGTTAGGATAGGGTCATTAATTGCATGTCTCCCATAGGGAACATACAGGGTGGTTACACTTTAATTAGGGTAGGTTGTATTTAATTGGGTTATCCTAGGGTCTTGTGCTCTCATAATTATATGTCTAACAAATTAAAAATTCAAAATGCACAAACTTATTCCAAAAACCGTACAGCATCATCATATAGTAAAAACAATATTTCTCTCAATATAGTAAATAACACTGGAAAATCACAACTCAATTTAATTATTCCAAACATTATAATCTTTCTCAAAATAATAAAAATTTCGTGAACAACATAAATAAATTCCATACTTAACAAAATAAATTCTACATTTTAATACGATAGTTTTGACTTTAAATTTGTCTAATTCGGATCTACAGATCCAAAGCTATGAATTTTCAAAGTTACGTAATCACATAAATCAATAAATAATAATTCCTTCAAAGCACAAGACAAAATAAAATAATCCACCATCATAAAAATAAATTCCGAATAATTGCACTCATTCGAAATTTTAAATTAAATAACGAATTTATATAATTTCAAAAATAACTGTCCAATCACAAATTCTTAAAAATCAATCTATTGAAATATGAAAAATCATGGGTATTACATTCCTCCCCAACTAAAAAATTTCTCGTCCTCGAGAAATGGGATGAAAAGAAAGCATACACGAACACAAAAACAACATTCGCGTTTTCGCTCAACTTTTGCAACTTCTTCCGATCGTTGCCTCTAGGCAGTGAAGTTTCATTCGTCAGGCCGCATTTTGTCGAATTGAGTCAGACTCAGTGAGGTTTAATCAAAGAGGGTCATCAACAATGTTTTTCAAAGCCATCATGTTCAGGATCATATCGGACTTTTGGAAAGAGAGTGATAGAAATAGGCCACAAAGTTTGGTTAACATAGGATATTGTTCAGGAAGTTTAATGGGGTTCATATAACCTTCTGGAATTTTTATAGCCTTTTGTCATTCCTCACACGTGCACCGTTGGTTTGTTCATCTATTCCTTCACTTGAAACTTGGGTAATATTCCCTTTCTAACTCAACTATCCTTTCATCAAGCACTTATGATCACAGGGATTTCAATCATAGGAATCTACTTAGATCGTGGCTAATCACTTGTAGGGTCTTCACATCCTACAGTTACAATGTTTTGCTCTCTGAAATCATTAGATCGTCAGATATTCATTACTTTCAATAACTTTATACTTTCACCACCAACCATAATTTATCTATCCTCAATTAATCCATCTAAAAACATCAAACTTTCATGCTTTCACTCAATGTTTGGCTTAAATTTGCAGGGTTTTATCTTACTTTTCCGTCTATATCCTTAAAATATCTTCTAATCATCAGGTAACCATCATCCTTTAATAACTTTAGGCTTCCACCAATAGTCATAATCATCTAATCTTTAGCTAACCTTTCCCACTTGATCCTCCATGAGACGCTGAACTATAATACTTCCATTCATTCTTTCTCTTATCTTAGCGGAATTTCATCCAAATTATCGTTCTATATCCTCAATATACCTTCATTTCTCTTTCGAATTCATCATACGCATTGGGAATTCCTCTCATTCCTTGGAAAATTCTCACTTAACTAAAGCTCTTAAGGGTTTACTCATTACATTTCATCCCATATCCTTAATCTTCAAACAGGCTCACACTACTTTCATCTTCTTTTCTCCCCAACTTTGATTCAACTTATCACTTTATTTCAACTTTTATATTGGTTCAACCTTTCAAGCGAAAGACCTTTGTCCAATCCCCAAGGACCCGCTTGAGTTTTTATCAATTATAATCAAAGACGCCTCGCGTCCCAATTACAACCAGAGCGCCACGCACACTACTAGGAACCTCCGTTCGCTAGGGACCTCAATGAACAACACTAGAAAGCCACTTCCTAGAACCCAAGGTAGCCTATCTACTAGGTGCCCCACTGGTCGTCTAGCCACTACCCCAGTACACAACAAGGGTTCCTCACCCTAGGAACACAAACGTGGCACACGTTTGAACTAGGGAGCTACTCCCTAATAGCTAAGGGTCACAAACCCCTTTACAACAACGGTTGTGGTTGAGAGAGATGGGTACAAGAACAATAGTGCACTCTAAATAGTGCGGATACAACAATAAGGCTCTCTATCAAATATGTGTTCTAATCAACACGAATACAACAATATAGCACTATAGCAATGAAATCAATTCACAACTACTAAGGCCAAAATATATTTTTTTCTCTTCAAGAAATAATATCAAAGTTTAAGAACTGGTTGAAGGAGAAGAGAAGAAGAGAAGAACGTGTTTTTTGATCAGAGAAAGAGAAAATAGGATTATTGAAATGATTTTGAAAAACAAATAAATAAAGTTAATTTTGAAATCAAAATCAAATCAAAAAGAGTTAAAAGATAAAATAAAATATTTGAATCTTAAACAAAAAAGGAATCAATTCAAAAATATATTTAAATTCGAATTTTGAAAATAAATCAGAATCAATTAAGTAAAAACAAATCTGGAAACAATTAAGATTGATTCTGACACGGATTTCAAGAAAACTTAAAAGTAATCAATTACATTACAGAGGTAATCGATTATCTCTTCTTTGTGAAAACTATGAAATTAATTTTTAAGAAAGTAATCGATTATATAAAACAAGGTAATCGATTATCAACTCTCTGTGAGAAAGGTAATCGATTATTAAAACAAGTAATCGATTATTTTCACTTAAAACTCCCAGGTCACAACTCAGAGGTATGATAATCGATTATCCAGGAGAGGTAATCGATTACTTCTGGTTATTTTCATAAAAATGATTTTCTAAAGCTGAGTATGTAACCATAGGATTTCAAAAACATTTTTAACTGAAAAGCTAACTCAATTTTTTTTCAAAATAGCTCTTTTCTTCTCCTTATATTGAAAAATAACTTTGGCCTTATGAACTTGAAAAATAACTTCATTACCTTACAAAAATTCCTATGAGCAAAGTTATACTAAACTATTTGCTTGAGTCTGAGCTTGTTTGCAACTTGTTTGTTATCATCAAAACCTTCTTCTAGAAAACTTCTAGCATAACTCTTTTTAACCTTGGGAAAGTTTGACTTCTGATAGAGAACACTTAATACTAACTCTAGGCTATGAACACTAAAATTAGAAACAAGAATGAGGACTGATGAAGGTCTGAGTTTACCACAAGAACGAATCAAAGTGGTGCCTCGAATCTGTAGAATGCTGAGACATATTTCTCAACAACACTTCAACAAGACTTTGTGAGTAACAAACATAACTTCAAAGCTCCAAACCTCAGAGAGAACTTGGGTACAGGTGATTGTAGTACCACAAGAGTGTTTTGGTCGTGTTTTGGTGAGGAGAAAAGGCTGAGGGGATGGCTATTTATAGCTGAAGAGAAGGGATAAAATAATGAGGGAAAAGAGGTGAGTAATTTCTGGTTTTCACCCCAAGTGTGCTAAGTATCAAGCCCAGGGCTCCATAGGCTTGCTATTCAGCCTCCCAGGGCATGGCACATGGCTTTCCATGGAGTAAAAACGCGTTTTTCATAGCCAACCGTCCTTGGTTAGATCTTTCTTAAGGTTGAAGAAATTGAGCTAATCGATTGTCAACTGTGATAATCGATTATCGGGCTTGAATTTACTCTAAATTGGGCAAATTTAATAATGATAATCGATTGTCCTACCACGATAATTGATTATTAGGACAATCGGTTATCGGGCTTGTTACTGGTTGAAATTCAAAAATTCAAATATTTAAAATATATTATTTTAATATATTTCCCTCCAAAACCATTTTAACATTATTATATATAAATTCTAGGTCAAATAATTCATATAAATTTCACACAAACGCCGCTAGTTGAAATACCATATCATTTATCACAATACATTATATAATAATAAATTATATTATAAATTACAATATATTACATAATAATAATTTATAAATTTGGGGATTAATTTCAGTGGGTGTTACATGATAACCTTTATGTTTAAAACTATAATCAAGAACACAACATAGACGAGTACAAGGTTGAAGTTTAGTGTGCTTATGAGGTTGAAGAAGAACAAAACATGCACAACCAGAAACATTGAGTAACTCATAATTCATATGAGTTCCAAAGACGCACTCAAATGGAGAGACATTATCCAAAACCGAGGAAGGGAGACGATTGATGACATAGACAGCAGTAAGGCGGCCTCTCCCCAGACATGTTCAAGTCATGAGGAGGAAAAGAGCATGACTCTAATAGTGTCAAGAATATGACAATGCTTTCTTTCAGCATGACCATTCTGCTGGATGTCCCCGAACAAGAGAATCAAGAAGTGGTGCCTTGTTCAACAAGAAATCTGATAAGCATGGAATCACGATATATAGAGGCATTATCTTGACGAAAGTTTTTTATTCACTTAGAGAATTAAGTGTGTATCATTGCGGCAAAATTAATGGAATAAGAGAGAATATATATATATATATATATATTCTAACAACTTGTATTGCCAATTTCAAAAATATATTGTTTTACATTAATGAACAAATGATAAATGAGATAAAAAAATAAATATATCTTAAAAAATACAAAATAATTTATAAATAAGATTGAATAATTTTTTTAAATTATGACTTGTAAATAAGATGTGAGAAAATAAAATATTGTATCAATTTAACAATCTCACATGACTTCGGTTCTGTTCAGCCATTCAATTTTCCTCTTCCCACCCCGTCAAAAGTTTTTTTTTCCGTGTACACCAACCTGTATCCGGATCTTATTTATCCAGAATCCGACTCATCCGGCCAGATCTGATTTATACAGAATTTGACTCATCCGGTGTGACCTAACTGAGTTTGCACTAAGCGGTAGGGGTCTCCCAACGGGAGTTTGAGACCAGTTCGGATCAAATGAGCTACCACTTGACCAACCCCTCAAAAGTTTTGATTATTAAAAAAACTCACATTATCTTTGTTTTTTTGTTTTTTTAAAAAAAAGAAGCTATTCCTACTATTTTTAGACGTATTTTTATAGGCTAACTATGGTAGAATCTTTTCACTAAAAAAACGGAGAGTAGAAGAGATACTAATAATAATCTAAATCATTAAAGAAATTGTCCAATAACATTAATTTATGGAGTATTAAGCTCTTGTAAAAACTTTTCTTTTCTTTTTCTTCGAGCAAAAATATTATATGAATATATAAAATTAATATCAATATCCAACACCTACTTCTTTTAAAAAAATAGAGGAAAGTCATTTCAAATCCCAATGCACGTTATCTCTTTTATTTTTTAAAAAATATAGATATTGGATGTTGATGTTAATTTCAAATATTCATATAATATTATTGTTTTCCAAGGGTTAATCTTTTGAGCATGGTGAGGCCAAAAAAAGTGATAGTTTCTCTTGATAATAACTTTTTTTACATATTGAATAAAAAAAAATTGAATTTAAATTCTCATATTTAAGTGACAAAGTCACTTTCCCTCCACTCGTACCATAGATTTCGTTTAGTCTACACATTGGCTTACTATTCATTTTTTACTACACTAGATCTTAAATCTCATTTGCAGTAATAAAAATTCTACAATTAAAAGTTAAATATACCAAGTCACTTAAACTCAACGGAATCACCATTCACCAAGTCAGTTAGCCAGCATGGGTTTTGTGCTTGTGCTGATTTTCATCAAAACAGCATTTTGGTGGTGTTTCATCAATCCCGTTCTCTCTCCATGAACTTTATGGGGAATATTTTATTTTAGATCTGTCACGACATGTGACTCTGTCTTTGTCCTACTTTTCTGTGTGCGCTAAGAATAGAATACGTAGAGAATGGACAAGGGCCAGGACATAACTAAATAAGGTAAAGGTGGACCAAGAAAATAATGCGTGGGTGTAATTACTTTATGCTTTAAGAGTGATTCCAAAATTGCCTTGCAAAAAGAATGTATATCCTTCATGAAATCAATTGTCTTTTTGGTTTTGTGTGCCAAAGAATGGATATGCTTTGGCAAAAATTGACTAAGGTTTTGTGTGCCAAAATTGATCGAAGAGTTAATTGAAGGTTAAAAATTTAGAAATTTTTTATTATGCAATCAAAATTTGGATGATATACAACAATCCACTAATAAATTAATAAATATAGGTAACAAATTATTCAATTTTGATTTTTAGAAACTGACATGACAATGATATATATGACCTTATTAAATAACTTGTCACTTAATCATTGGTTTATTAGTGGATTGTTGTGCTACCATCCAAATTTTGGTTGCATTAAAGTAGTGCCCAAAAATTTAATCCAAGACTAAAAAAGTTAGGAGTGGAAAGTTTTTATTGATAAGTTAACTAATTAAATATTAAGTGTTTGGTTAATAAATTAATTTCAATTAACATATTAAAACAGAGTTTATAAATTAGAATTTTTATATTAAAATCCTCTCCAACCAAAGAAGGTTAGTGACTTAATTTTTTATGAATGGTTTTCTTAACCTCAATTTTAAAACATAAACATTGAACAATTGATAATTTTTTGTTTGTTTGTAAAGTTGATACAAATGAAAAAAAAAAACTTTATGTCTTTATTATTATTATTTTTTAAAATGCATCCATATGGGATTCTGAAAATCATTTTAGCAGAAAAACATTAACTGTCCTACGAGTCCCTTAATGGTGTCAGTTACTAAACAACACACACGTGTGTATGCATGCATGCATGTATATGAGTTTCATATATGTGTATCGTTTTTTATACTGTTGGTTTATTATTTATCATTTGTATGTATTATATTTACTTGGAAATCAATCATTGTCAATTCATCAACCGTAGATGATATGTTGTATATACTATATATATATATATATATATATATATATATATATATGGTTTTTTTTATCCTATATACCTCAAGTATAAAATAAAAAAATATAAATGATAAAATTGTATTGGAGAATTAAATAATTATTTTTTTAATTCATTGAGTGTCTCAATTTCCGAGAAACACTTGCTTTTAAGATTTGATTAATTTATACACCTCTTGTATAGATTAAAAAGACCATATCTATTTGTGTGTATATATATATAAGTACTATATATGAATATAAGTACTATATACTAGTACTGTATATTAATATAAGTAAAAATCATCCAGAATGACACATTGTAAGTGTTAAAATAAGAAAAATTTATTAAATATCACTCCCCATTGTAAATTGGAAGGAATACGTGCTGAGGATATTTATTCGTTAAAGTGTACTTTGAGAGTGAAAGAGAAGTGTGCTGTTTTGCAAGTGATTCACCTTTTGTTGCTTGCTTAATAGTATTTTTATATTACTATAATGAACATATCCAATTTCAACTATTGGTAATTCTTACTGTAGCAAATGATATTTATTTGCCATATTAGATAGCAAAGAGTAATGAAATCGGTTGGTTCAGGTTACCCAAGTAAGTTTTAGGGTGAAATATGAATTTAGACCATGATTTTTTTCATGTATTTTTTGAATATATATATATATATATATATATATATATATATATATATATATTCTTTAGCTTCAAGATTTTCGGATGTATCAATTTGATCCTCAAGATTTTTTATATATCAACTTGGTCCCTCACGTTTTAAGGATCACATCGATATATCCGAAAGCTTGAGGGATCAAATTTGTACATCCAAAAATCTTAAAAAACTAAATATGTATTTAAAAATTTTCAAAAACTAAGTTAATACCATAAAAAAGGGTGCTTATAATATGGACCGGAGAGAGTATAAACTAAATTAGTAGTTCACTCTCAATTCATTAAAAAAAAAGAGTTAAACACACTTGGATTATAAGGTATAAATTAAGATAATGATTGTTTTACTCAATTTGTCACACAATGTAGACTGTTAAACTTATTTAAGAGTATGCATATAAACTTCAAAACCTTGCTATATATATATATATAAAGGACAAAACTAATACTTTGATTTTCGATATTGTAAGATGGTTTTATTTTTGTTCTCTTGAGATTCCAAAAATTTTTCTTTGATCCGTGAAATTATAAAACGTTACTCACCTTAGTCTCACATGAATCGTTAACAGTAATCGCAAAGATTTAACTAAAATAAATTTAGTAATCTTATGATCAAATTCAATTATATGTTTATTAGTTAAGGATTAAACTAAAAGAGGAATTAAACGACATTACTTCCTAAGGACTAACATGAGTAACTTTTATAATCTCAAGAACTAAAAGAAATTTTGAAAACTCAAAGACAAAAAAAATTAAAACCACATTACAATGTCAATGATCAAAATGATAAATTTATTATAAAAAAAATGTAGACTATGAAAATTGAATCACAATATCAACGTTAAGAAGGCTGAGTGAAGGATGTGGGAGTTCTTCTCTTTTTAAAGGCTTAATTATGTCTCAAGTCCCTGAAGTTTGAGGTACTTTTGTCAGATATCCTTATTCTTTTTTTTTTTCAATGTCTGACTCCCCGAAGTTACTTCTGAGTTTGTCATATACCCCTACTACCAATTCTGGCCAATTTTGCCGGCATGTAAAATCGGAATCCTGATCAGACGCAGGAGGTTGGTCATGTGATGTCGAGTGATGTCACACATGCGAAGACGACCTCTCTCTTCAATTCTTTTTTTCTCTTTTTTTATTTAACTAAAAATATAAAAATATTAAGTTTTTTAGTTTTTTAAATTTTTTTAAAAAAGGATCTTCGACCACGGGGCACCAGGTGCTTAACCTCCTGCATCTTCTCAGGATTCCGATGTTACATGTCATCAAAATTGACCAGAATGAGAGTAGGGGTATATGACAAACTCAGAAGTAACTTCGGGGAGTCAGACATTGGAAAAAAAAAAGAATAAGGGCATCTGACAAAAGTACCCAAACTTCAGGGACCTTTCACATAATTAAGCCCTTTTTAAATTACGAACATCCTTAATTGCATTAGTTAAACTAATATATGTGTTGGACTGTTGGTTAATAGCATGTTGTCATTCACATGAATTATAGCCACAACCACCGTTGGATCATCACCATAATACCTAATGGGTCCATGACATCTAGGCTCAACACATGAAAGCATCATACTTGTTTCTATTTGCTTATGAGGTTGTTCAGATGTCACAGGTTTTTTACAACAACATTGCCCACTAACAATCATTCCCTTGAAAGAAATATCATCAACATTTCTATTAGAGTGAGGTGATTATTAAGATAATTGTGTAAAATGTCAAAGATGATGATATCCTCTATTGATTGAACAATGTTTGGTTATTTAGTTATGAATCCATAAGTGGTTAAGTACATAATGTTATTAGCGCTTCAACAAATTGATTTCCTTACATCAAGGAGTATCCTAAGAAAAGTTGAAACTGATTGGTACCCTACAACAACTTGTGCTTTTAAGGTCACTTTATATCTTATCATTTTATAGTCTTTATATGTTCGGGGTTGAAAATAAGCTTATCAGGATGAGGAAAAGGTTTTCTTAATGAAAATTCCCTGCAATTGAAGTCATAATGCTAATAACTTGTGGGAAGAAAATTGTCACTGATAGAAACTTCTTACTCTGCTTTCATGATTATTGATTTTCTTAATTTTTTTAATGGGTTTGTTTAACATCGATCCTAAAAGCTGACTATAAGAGACATTAGGAACATAAAGTCATTATCTTTCAAGAGAAAATGTTTTATTTTTTGAGTAATATGTCAGATTAGTCCATGACTTTGTAAACATCGGTCAACTTAGTCCCTGACTTTATCAAAATAGCAATTTAGTCCATGAGATTCCATTTTAATTCATATACGTCCCTATCTTTATCCCATTTTAAAGCAAATACATCCCTGCGATAATAACGGCAGGGACTAACTTGATCGACGTTCTCCTATCTCAGGGACTAAATTGCTATTTCGATAAAGTCAGGGACTAACTTGACCTACGCTTACAAAGTCAGGGACTAATCTGACATATTACTCTTTATTTTTTTATGTAAAGTTATTTTAAACTCACACGCGTAACTACGACAGGTGAGTCACCAATATGAATTTTCTGCATCAACCTTAAGAGGTGAGAATATCAAAATAAAATTATTTTTATTGACATTTTTTTTTTCATCTCTTTTCCTCTCCCTCTTTCAAATTGAAGTTGACAATGTATATTAGAGAGTAAAGACTATTGGAGATTGTTGAAAATTGAAAAATTACTATGCACCTGTTAATCTGTTATATCTTTTACTGTGACGATAACAACATTATCTTATGATAAAGGCAAAATTACTGATTTCATCATCCAAATTATTTTTGAATTTTAATTTCATCCTAATTTTTTTTTGGTTTCAATTTGGTCTTTTTATTTTCATTTTCAGATGGACCACAAAATCCATTTTTACAGCACAATTTAAAAAAAGTGATGAATAAATTTTGTATTTATTTTTATTCCAAACTCAATGATACCAAAGTTATTATGAATTTTAATTAAGAATCGAGAGAATTGTGATGGAAAACAAAACTTTTAGAAAAAAAAATTGAAACGTAAAACACTTTTAGGATAAAATTGAAATCCATAATGACTTAGAGAACAAAATTATTAGTTTTGCCTAGGATAAAAAGTTTTATAATTTACTGTCTAGTTGAGTTCCCAAGAATTAAGTTTTTGTAAAACCAAGTTTAAATGACATATAATCTATGTGTCTTATGTAAGAAGAGTCAATGTGCCTCTCAATCAAAGAAACTCGGTGCTAGTCTTCTGATATACAACAACTATGAACATCATTGCACAAAGAAGACTCGTTTATTCATAACTAGTTTCAAGACAGATCAATAAGATAGAGAAGTACACCAAGTCTAACGTAATACAAGACAATCTCTATTAACAACCAATAATGAATGGTTAAGTGCCTCTACCCGAAGAAATCTTGACAATGCAACATTAGTGCTCAGCAAATGATAAAACGAAAGGAGAAAAAAATAATAGGCACAACTTCTGAAATGCTACAAGCCTTCAACCACAAGAATTAAATATTGAGAAGATTTTAACACAAATATTGGCCCAGCATATTTCCCTGTATTATATATAGAATATTGCATAGATTAGGGAGAACCAAAAAAGAAAAAAAGTAATATCCTGAATGGCAGTGGTTTCAAAGTTCATATATCCTGCACACAATTCAATTCCTTCATACACGGAACATACACCTCAGACCGGTGATCATAAAATGACTGGCTCTGGAGTTATCATTCAATACTCTGTAGGAGGTTTTAATCTTATCAGTCTTTTGATTCTATCCTTTTCTGTATTCTCCAGATATCCCTTCAAAAGATGCACACGAAAACGTCAGGAAAAAACACCAAGGAGAATATACTGTTCAGTGAACAAATAAAATGCAGAATTGTACCAAGTTTGTGCTAATGGTGAGTGTAGTAAACAAACAACAAAAGGATTCCTGTGCCAGTGGTGTTGTAAACGTTTTTCTAGATCAAATTCAAATAAATGCTTCTGATATTTGAATAAGAAGGAGCATTATTAGAACAAGGGCAGTACATAAAGAAATGCTTCCTCTTAACAGCGGGTGATTCAAATGCCATTTAGGACACCCATCACATGAAAAGCAGAAAATAAAGTCTATATTATATTCTATAGTTAATGGATCTTATCCAAACCGGATGACATCAACCATGATATTTAAAGTAACTACATAACCAATGCCTACGATGACATGTATCACATGAATGTCACCCGTTGATGAGTAGGAGTGGCAAGCAGATTGAGTTAACTGACAGAAAAACTTAAAAACTTTAGTTCTCATTATTTACTATAGCGAAAGTGTTCAGCATTTCTCCTCACCTTCCATACAATTTCATCCAAACACAAGCAAATCCGTCCATACTTGTCGAGGAAAACGCGCTCAGTCGGGGGCTTCCCACATACATCCTTCACAGCTGAGGTAATCACAAAGATTACTTCTGACACTGAGAAAAAACAAAACAATGACAAATAGTTGTAGAAATATAAGTGCTCAATTGTAAAGTGCCAGACATTGAATATCTATACATTTTCCAACCCTTGGTGAAATAACCCGTGTTAAACAGAGTTGAAAATGCTGATGCAATTTAGAAAACAACCCATTCCTCTTAAGACTTCTATTCTTCCTTTTGTTGGTAAGGCAGACAAAAGCATCCACTAACTTAGAATCCAAGATCTGTGCCTTACTAGTTCACCGGACTGGTTTTCCTTGCTACCCTATTCTTTGAAAAGTAGTGTCATAGTTCCCTGTAATAGCAAATGTATCTCTAGGATTAAAATGAAGAGGAGAGGGGGCAACTTTTTCACCTTTATTTTTTGTAAAGAAAATTCTGATCTCATCTTAATGTTTCATAGATAAACTAATAAAAGATTACATGATTACAACAGTTACATTCCATTTTTGATTTCTGCACCCCTTATTTTACCACATCATTATCTTAATATTCCCACCATTATATCACATTTCAGGTTTCCTTTCTATCAGAAATCATCTTTTATTTCTTATGCTCATTGATCTATATGCATCTCACTTATAGCAACCTAGATGAAAAGGCCCAATCAATTATGTAATCAGTTAAGAACATTCATGCTACGAAATAAAGGAGCTAGTGGCTTCATTCACATTATCTTAATGTTCCCTTCTCCTCAGCCAGCACTCCAATCTCAACACAAATGAACTTATCCCCTATTAGGAATCGATAACTGAAATGACTGATTTCTATACTTCTATTTTACTAGTGAATATAAATACCGATTCTAAGAATACATACAGGCAAGTTCATCATACTCGTCCTTGCCCACAACATAGATGCTGACATCCCCAAGCACTGTGTATACAATATAAACTGACCTGACAGATAAATTGCATGAATAAAGTATGTAAGAATGAGACATTAAAATACCAAATACAAGGAATATGAATGAATATTAGTTGGCATATGGCATTGACACAAAAGATATAGTTACTCAACAGCTTAACTGCTTAACATCATGGAACAAGTTTGCATGTGTGTGGTACAGCTTCCTCTTCCACAATTTATTTCCAACTTTTTCCTTTACCAGCTACACTACAATGCTGTTTTCCCAAATATCAGGTCTATTCTGGTAAATAATATTACTCGTTTGTTAATCTTTCTTGCAAAAAACAATGCAACAAGAGAACCAAGCACAGTCAACTGGATAAAACATTGATTCACATAAAAAGGGTTCAACTTCAACAGTCCATGTGGCTTGTCTATTAAACATTCCTAGGAACTAAGGTTCAATCCTCCATGGCAATTTATGCAGGTATACATATATGCATGCATGCATGATACATTGATACATGACATTTTCAAGGCATGACTATGATAGAAGAGTATACTGACTTGTGGCAAGCAACTAGGAGCTCTTCATTTTTGGTACCCTTGAGATTATCAGCTCCTAGTTTGACCAAGAAAGAACGCCAATGTAGTCGCTCCTCTGAAGGAACTCCATGAAAACTGTAATCATGTAAGCGTGTAAGCATGTAATCATAGAAGAGATGAGCCGTTCGTGAATTACTCATGTCTGGTTCATTAAATACTTATTCAAGCATATTTATTTAGCATCGATTACTTGAATGAGTCAAACTCAAACTTTATAATGGGCAAAAAGCACATTCAAAAACAAAAAAGTTAGAAAACGCAGAAGCTACAAAAGTGTGTATTGAACTAAACCCACGTTTGACAAGAAAAAGCACTGAATCAGACACACACTAAGAAAAGAAGGACATTAATAGCTCATAGATAGTTCATGTATGATTATTTCTATAATGGATTATGAGTACAAAATTACATTTAATTTCTATTTTTATTTCATCTTCTGCTATAAGGGTGTTTGTCAAAAATACTATCTTAATAAACAAAGAAGCATAGTATTCTACCGAAATAAATAGATAAATAAATAAGCTTAATTAACCAAATAAATTAAATAAGCTAAATGTTACCTTTATAAAAATCAAAGCCAAACCCAAATCAGATCCAATTAAAATATCACAAATCAACCAACAAAATAAAATTTTGAAATCGAAGCATGAGAAAATGATACATGGTACATATTATAACTATAAAAACTGAAAAGAAGCGGAAGGAAAATTGAGTAAAAGGAAATGGGGAAGAAGGGATAGATCAAAACGCACCGTTCGATTAGGATATTGCCCTCAGCGTTGGCGAAGAGGACTGCAAGTATCATTTTTCTTTTCCCTGCGTTTGATTTGTTTCTCTCTCTGGCTTTGTCAATTGATTCGATTCAATTCAATTCAATTCAGTTCAGTCTTCAATGGCTACGGTACTTAGTTACCGAAATACCCTTACATGTTGCTACATACTTACGTTGATTTTTGGTTTAAATAGGTTTAGCTGAACGAGTTTTAGTTTTGACTTTTTCATGATTTTAGTCCTAATTTGAAATGAGAATAATGTTTCTTATCATGAAAACGAGAGAAGAGAGAAGTTATCTCCTTTGTCCAATAATATAATGACACTTGTCTCTTTTTTTTTTCTTTTCTTTTTCTCTCTTTTTTCAGCAACTTCCTTCTTGTCTTACGGAGCAAATTTGTACATTAGTGTCGTATGTACACTTCCTTTTTCTCTTACACTTCTCCTCATTAATTCATGAAAATTTAATGGCTGAGGTTATTTTTCTCGTTCTTTCTTCTCTTCTCTCTTTCTTCTCTGTGCTTGATGTTGTTGTTGGGTCACCGACAACTATACCGGGTCAGCAAGTAATATAGTCAGTAAGACCAGTTATCGTTCCCACGAGGATTGCAAATTATTTCTAATTTCTTTCACCTAATTGAGATTACTATGTGAAACTTGTATTGGTTTTGAGAACTGTTAGAGGAATAAATAATAAAAATAGAAAATAAAACAAGAGGAAAACAATTATGGAAAAGGTTAGGAACGTGGTTTCATTGTAGGATTAGGTCATTAATTATGAAAATCTGTTTTCCAATAAATCAACAACTTCATAAACAATAAAAGCTAGATCCCTCATGGCTATTACGTTTCTTACTAAACTTTACCCCTTAATCCCTTAAGTGAGTTTTAGTTTATGAAAGTTATACAATTACCCAAAAGTATTCATACGAGTTGAATAATTATATTGTTTGGTTGAAAGGCCTAATCTAAATCCTAACCTTCCAATTGAGGTTCAGATTACCAAAGCAAAACATAAAGTAGCTAATTCTATGAATTGTGATTAAAACGCAACCAAACAATTGATTTAAAAGGAAAAACATTAATTCATAAATAAAGCCAAATTAAGATCCATACAAATTCACCCTATTCCTAACAAGGGGTTTAGTTACACATAATGGGAGATGAAATACAAGAATGGGAAAAACTCATAATCATAGACAATAATGAATTTACCCCCAAGAGATCTTCAATCTTCAAGTGGATCCCTCCAGCAATGTTGATCTTCAATCCTTGTGCCTTGCCTCCTTGCTCTCAATTGCAAAACTAGCCTATCTTCTCTAATCCTAATTCTATTAATAATCTCTTAATTTGCCTCTGAAAAGTCT
Organism: Crotalaria pallida; assembly: GCA_037953625.1. Classification (NCBI taxonomy): domain Eukaryota; kingdom Viridiplantae; phylum Streptophyta; class Magnoliopsida; order Fabales; family Fabaceae; genus Crotalaria; species Crotalaria pallida. The sequence continues at coordinate 9,792,263 of CM075654.1, read as the reverse complement.
ACTAAACCTAATGGAAAAAACCTATATTTAAAGTCTAAAACTGATCCTAATTGAATTGGAGCAAATCTGATCAGAAAGTGGCCCAATTGGGCCTGTACGTGACATGCGAGCCTAGGCGCACCAGGCCACACGCTTGGGCGCGCCTGGGCATGCCAGCCTGCTTCCGACTCCATTTCGCTCCGTTCTTGCGCCATTTTCAAGGTCCTTTCGTCCTCTTTCCAGTTCCATATTTATTTTCTTCAATTAAGCTCCGAAAGTACCTTAAACATACCCAAAACGGATCAAAACGTTTAAAGGATCCTAATCTACTAAAAATTCCTAAAACTATACTAAAAGTCCTAAATTTGCAAGAGAAACAAGTCAAATCCATAGTAAAGGGGAGTCTAATTCATGCTCAAAACATCATATATTGGACTCAAATCAGTCGTCACACCACCTGTCACACCTCCATGCATTGCCACACCTCCATCCGTCATCGTCCACTGCCACAACCACCTTTGCGCCACTTTCAGACCACCATTGCACCGCCAAACTCACACAACATGTATTTGAATTGGTTTTATTTAAATTGACTGTGAATTGTGATTTGATTTTTGGGTTTGGCGTTTCCTTCTTAATAGGGAACGAATTCGTTGTGTTTATGTGCTTGGTTCATGGAGCTTGTGAGGCCGAGGTCCCTTTGGTGCGTTGGGGACCAAATTCCCAAGGGCTTCAACATGATTGGGTTCTTGGTTGTCCTAGTTTACCTGCTTTGAACTGAGACTCGACCCAAGTGCCGCCACTGTTCATCATCAAGTTCAACAATTTCTTCCTCTATTCTTCTTCATGGTCCTGAGGCTAAATAGTTAACTTAGTGGTGGTGTTTGTCATCTTCAATCTGTAAATCTCGGTTTTGAAAGATATTACATCGAGTTAAATTAGAAACAAAAAGGTTCAAATTTGGATGGTATCACTTTGATCATTGATTCTTCCTGCAATTCAAAAGTTTCCCAGTGAAGGGTCATAGTTATTACATAATAACACAAACTTTATTTCACAAGTGGAGTTAGTAACTAAAGATCACCAAAGAGAGAGCCATTCTTGTAGCTTGTGAAAATAAAATTATGTGTATTGTATCTATAAATGTGTATAATGATGTACGAGATATGTATTTTTGTATATTGATGTAAAATTGTATCAAAGAGAGGGCTATTCTTGTACCGTGTGAAAGAAAATTATGTGTATTGTATGAGATGTATAATTGTGTATAATAATGTACGAGACATGTAATTTTGTATATTGATGTAAGGGAATTTGTAACATCCCGAATTTTAATTTCAAGAGTAATTAGAATAATCATAAGATTGAAAAGATGATAATTATGCTAAAGAGGATTTAAGGTGATGGATTAGGATCCCTTTGAATGCCATGAAGAAGTTAGGAAGCATTGACATCGGATAGGAGATTTAAAGATGAACAAAAGAGTGTAGGAAACGGTGTTTTCGGTATTAGAAACACCCTATATTAGAAAATTAAGAATAAAATATTTATAACTTTAAACACAAATTCCACCGTTGGATGTGAAAATAAGGGTCTTAGGGAGCTTACCTCCAAATTTGAGCAAGATTTAGCGGTTAACGAAGGAGATATGACATTTTGAATGCAAACTGTCCCAACTAAAAAGGGGCCTGCGCCCAGGCGTGCAGAACAACCTGAAACACCTAAACTCAGGGAGCTTGGCACCCAGACGCTCGAGGACCCCGCCTAGGCGCGTGAACTGCGTGCCAGCCACGAAATTACATATTTTTGGGGGGCAAAACGAGTTAGACTCCTAATGGTGCTGGTCCTAGTACTAATAATCCTACTGGTAAAGAGAAGATTGCAAAAAGGGCATCAGTTTGGGATACTTTTGATATCTCAAAACTTAGAAATTTGGGTGTAAAATTGTCCTATCAACCACCATCAATGAAGGATGGAGTTTCGGTTGGAAAGATTGAAGCAGAAGACATAAAAGATGAGATGCAATTTTGGAATAATGTAGTAGTTTGCTTTGTCTTGGGTGCCAAGCCACCATTCCCTATCATAAGTAGATATTTGAAGAGAGTTTGGGGGCAACATGGTATTGATAAAAAACTAATGGATTCAGAGGGAACGATTGTTGTGAGATTTAACACTATTGAAGCTAGGAACACTGTCCTTGAGATAGGAGTGTTCCACTTTGATAGTAAGCCTCTCTTTATTAGCCCTTGGACAGATAAGCCTTCAGGGATGTTCAATGCATAACAGGTTCCAATTTGGATTCAGTTGCACAAGCTTGATGTTAAGTTTTAGGGTGCTGCTTCACTGAGCAAAATTTCTAGCCTAATAGGGGTGCCTATTATGGTGGACAGCATGACTCAATCAAGGGATAGAATTAATTATGCCAGAATCCTTGTAGAAGTGAATCCTGATACTCTACCTGATGAGGTGTTCTTTGAAGATGAGAAAGGCCAGGTGCTGACTCAAAAGGTCACTTATGAATGGAAGCCTAGTCTTTGTTCAAACTGTGATAAGTATGGACATGATAAGAAGATGTGTAGGAAAGGGCAGAAACCTATGAAAAAAAATGGGTTCCAAAGAACAAACCAACTCAAGAGGATATTCTGAAAGTGGTTGAATCTGTCAAGATCCAGGAGCATGTTAAAGAAGGATTAATTCCAACAGAGAGGGCGAATGTGGCTGACCTTCATCCTGCAGTGGTGGATAATGCAAGTGTCCATACATAGAAGGAAAATTCTAATTTGGAATCAGGTGAGTGCAATGGGAAAACTGATGCAGGAAATGCTAACCAGAAAATTGATGTTGGTAATGTAAAACCTGGTGCAGACACTAGTACAAAATACATTTTTCAGACCACCTTATTGAGACCGGTTCCGTGCGGAACCGGTCTGGAAGTTAAAATTAGTTTAAACCAGATTGGTTCAATTAAGTGACCAGTCTGAAAACATTTTAATTGAAACCGGTTCCGCATCGGAACCGGTCTAGAAATTGGTATTGGTCTATTCTAGAGTGGTTATTTTTGACAACCAGTCTGAAAAATAGATTAATTAAATGCCCCGTGCATCACACGGGCAAGGGTTCTACTTTTGGGGTCTTCTTCTTCGCGTTTCTTCTTCTTCTTTCCCTCGCAGCTCTCTCTTTCTCTCTCATCCCTCTTTTTCCCTAGCTCTCTCTGCTCTATCTCTTTCTCTCTCGCAGCTTCCCTCTTCCTCTTTCTCTCACCACCACAGCTTTCCTATCGATCTCCATCACAACACCATCTTCCTCTTCCTCTTCCAGCGATGGTGCCGAAGCCACCTTCACCTCAGTCTCCTTCCCACTCAATCTCGTTACTACTCCATTACCGCCAACCCTAGCCATGCCTTCAACTCATTCTTGCAATCCAACGTTTAGGGTTTTACCTTCCAAATTGGGGCTTTCATCTCAGATTCGATATTTGGAGCACAAATCAACCAATGGCCTTTTCGAAAGGCTTTGAGGGGCGACGGTGGTTGTCAATCTGTTGAAAGGCGGTGCACCCGCTTCAGTTGTTGTTGTCATGCGCGATTCAGGCTTGTAAGGGTGAGATTCTTAGTATTAACTACTTAAAATTAGTTAATGTTCTTCAAGTGAGCCTTCTCCATTCTATCCCCTTTTCTTGAAAAAAAGGCTAAAAAGTAAGATACTTCTGATGCTCAAGGATAAATATCATTGTTATTATGACCAACACAAACTCTTATTGTGAGCCTTCTCTTTCTTTCATTTTTGTTTACTTGATTGGACTTGCATTGGTTAATCTTGTTTCTCGTTTTGCAATCTGAATTTGAATTGTGTTGAGATTGGATTGGTTGATTCTTGTAATGCTGTGAGTTGCAGGGAGTGGACAATTGAGCTAAAGGTGTTTGTATAATTGTCTAGCTGAACTAAATTTTGATTCTTAGCATTAGAAGATTTTTACTTATTACTTACTAGCTTCCTAGTCCTCTATTTTTGAAAGGCATTCTCAAATTTCAATACTCTCTACTTGCTTAGTTGTCACATCATGCCATTTTCTTTGTTATTCTATTACTGCTTTTTATGTACTGTTACTTTCAATATTCATGGCTGTAATCTTTTTGGTAGATAATGATTGATAGGAGCTTGTTTGATGTTCCAAACTATTGATTCCTTCTTGGAATGATTATCTGCCCTGTGTCAACCCTTGGAGTTTTAATATGTTTTCCCTGTTAGTTAACATTTTATACTTTTTGCATTCCTTTCACCTTAGAAATGTCAACATTTTGCATTGATTTTACTCCATGATTGTATTTATAGAAAACTTTTCTATCTTGTTGCATAATGAAGGTCAAAACATTTAGAATCTCTTGAGTTTTCAATTGGTAATTTTAAAAATTATCTTTTTCATGAGAAATAAGGAAACATTATTATGACAATGAAGGTGCTGGATAATCCATGTATTTTGGGAAATTTTAAAGCATTAACAGTATACAACTTGTTTAATCAAGGGAAAAAGCCTAAGGCATAACAGGTTTTGACATTAATAAATAATAACCATAGAGATTCTATTGAGGATTCTCTTAAACTATACAAAAAGAAACCAAAATTTTAATTTTCTGTTTGTATGGTAAATGTTGGGTGGAATCTCCCTTTGCACTTGCATATCATTGTTGGTGTTAAATACAGTAGTTACAAAACCTGTGGATGATATTGTTATTATCATTGAGACTAGGCTCATGAGATGCAGATAAGTCTTATGAAATTAGCATACACTCGTATTTTGGACAATGGATTTCCTACTTCCGAGTTCCTATGAGATACGTCACAGACATGTTTCTCAGACATGCAGATAAGTGTATCTGACATGGTCCAATTATTTACAAGGTCAGAAGCTATTTTCATAAGTTATTCAGAAAAAAATATTTCGCAAACTGTATGATAAGCCCAATTAAATGTTCTATTATAACTTCTTCCAAATGTCCCCTAAATGGATGAACAAAGCATGGATATTTTATTTTACTGAAAATAAAGATCTGCATTTGATTTCACTTAACAGGTTCAAGCGGTATTTTTGCTGTTGGGTGGATGTGAATCGCCATGCCCGGATATAGCATCTCAACATAATCAAAGGGTATTTTCTGATAGTAGAAGAATAATGCTACTCATATTACCTCTCGTCAGTTGCCATTTACTGTCTTTATGATTGTTATCACCTCATATCAAGTACTTTCGACCTGATTTACCACAATACTAATTTGTATATACGTTAAACTCAGTAGTAATACTATGATATTACCATGAATCTATATATTGGATGATAGTTTCTTGAAGTTACGCTTTCAGCATACCTATGGTTTGTTCTGGTGTAAGTTAACAAAATCAGAAACAATATTTTAATGTCTGGTGGTAGACATTACTATGAGGTGATAATTATCATTAATATGCATAGTAAATGGTAATGTAATGGGTGTGTGAGTAGCATTTTTCATTGTAGAACTTCTTTAATGCTCAAATTTACAGTCTGAGTGGCATTTTCTAATTCTTTGGGTCCTGTTGCAGGGCTCATTGGATTTTCCTGCAAGGTGTAGTCAACCACAGAGAGCAGCCTCATTAATTAGGTTCCGGCAGAAGAGGAAAGAGCGATGCTTTGATAAGAAAGTTAGATATGGTGTACGTCAAGAAGTTGCCCTCAGGTCTGATAATTAACATGCTTTAATTTTTAATAGAAACTTATGAGTATTGGACTGACTTTTTTGAACTTAACACAAAGTTGTTTGCATTCCGAGCTTAAAAGTTGAGGCTGCTTATATGACAGATCTATCATGCCAATGATGATTTGGACTGAGTTTGATACTGCGTATCTTGTAACGACCCAACTTTCTAACTCTTAATTACTTATAAATAAAATAGAGGAAAATTTTTCGCCAAATAGGTTTATAACTCGTTCGTTTCAAAAGCGGAAGCAACTTTCATATATCATATTGTTCCATAACAAAACATAGAGAGTTACAACTCTTAACAAAAGTTCAAACTATAAGACAGCCAACATAGACTCTGAGCTACTTAATATTGTACTCGTAACCCAGAGCATGGTTCTCAAAACTCCACCATTGGAAAGGGAATTATCGCATCCCTTGCTAGCATCATTCTTCCCTTTGGAAGACGGAAGCTCCATTACCTACAAGGACAACTAGGGAGTAAGTCATAGCTAACCACGTTAAAACGAATGATAAAGAACATTGGCTAAAAACAACAAACACAAGTAGTAACAGATTCATTAATGCATAAACATATGTCAAACCCTTTTTACTCAAGTAATTAGTCTTATTATCAATGGCATGATGCATGTTAATCTCAGCAATATCCTGAGACATCACAGCTTGGAGGAAAAATGGGTCATCCTGAGCTTCCTCCGCTCGACCCTCCACGACAGACAGCGTGTGCGACAGACTGCGCAAAACATCTCAACAAGCTGGAGCAAACAATGCATGAATGCAGCCATAATCCATTATCAATCCTTATTATCAATTTCATTATCATAACCATCAAGGACATAGTCCCTCATTTCATCTTTGCATTCATCAATCTCATCTTTAACAATTTCTTTAGCTGGTGCTGTTGTTTTTATAAAAAGAATCCATCAGCCACTTTGTGATGATTTTAGAAAGAGAGTATAATTATTTATTTAATAATCCGTCGGGGCATAGCCTCCTATTGGCGGACATTCATTGCAACGACCCCATTGGGACTCCCTTGGAAAATATCAACCAAGTGAATAAAACTTTCACTGGGACGTTAGGGATATTATCAACCAAATGGGTGTACGCACTTCCGTTGGGACTCCTGTAGGGAAATAATCAACCACTGGATAGAATTCCAGTAGGACACCTCCAGGATAGTTATCAACCAACGAGATTAGGTTTTAAGCATAAAGAGAAATATTTAGAATTTAGTAATTTAGGAGTTTAGACGAGTTAATCTTTAATGAAATTGTAGAAAGTAATTGTTTTTCTGAAAAATTCTTTCAATTACTCGAGTAGTTCTTGACTACTCGAGTTGTTCATGTAAAAATACTCGAGTCTTTAAGAACCACTCGAGTGTTCTTCCAATTTTCCAGAATACTCGAGTCTTCCTTAAATTACTCGAGTCTTTTTGCTGCAACAGCACCAGTTTTATGCACTTTTAATGCCAATTCGAAATTCTTACTCCTTTACTTCAATCCTGCACCAAACAGGGGTTATTTCTCACATAATAAACATATAGCACATATCATTTATCATCAATTATAACAGGAACATAATCAAATCACATAATTTCATAAAACATAGCAAATAACCATTTCAACATATGACTTTCATTTCTGTTTATGTTCGAAAATCAATCCAGTGAGTTTCCTTAGGTCCAATTAAAGTTGTTTGAATACAAAAACTATGGGTTTCTGACCTCCAAGTCAGATTCCCATTTTTAACTTATGTTGCCCATGAACCTCATAAGGTTCCTATGAATTTAGCTTATTGTTTATCATTCTAGCCATGGTTTTCAAATTCGAGAGTCTACGTAAACTCGTTTTGCCTAGGTAAACTCGAGTCGTAAACTCGTTTCGCAAACTCGTACGAGTTTACCTAGAAAATTACATCTATATTGTAATAACCTGTGACCTATTAATAATCAATATTTATAATTTCAAACTTGACATAATAACAAAATATGATAAAATATTATTCGTTGATACTAATAAGTAATATGAGATAATTTATCCATCAATATTCAAACTTCAAATTCAAAACATAATAAGATAACATATCCGGTATAATTTTAATTTCAAACTCGACATAATAATGCTTAACAAAAAATAATGAAAATTAATTATCAATTTCTAAGTAGGTGCTCTTTAGTCAAAGTTACACTTAAAAACACTGACAAAGCAAATGAGTTTTGATTTATGGACCAATCTAAAAAAAATAACACTGAAAATTGAAAAGTGAAGAATGCAGTTTTGCTTAAAAGTTAAAACTTAAAATGATTTCTATAAAGCCACTCATCTTTTCATAACGGTCAAAACTCATAATCAAGCATTCATCAGATTAGAAAGGCCCAGGGCGTGGGGTGTGGAGTGGGCATGCGTGCGGCAGAAGGAGAAGAACTGAAGATTGAAGAAGCTTTTGAACGAGAAAGAGAAGAAAAGACTTATTTAAGGGTTTATTTACCCCTAAAGCGCAACAAATATGACAAAAATGACCTAGAAGATTTTTTTTTCTTTTAAAAAATTGAAAAACGATACAGGATTGGACGTTTATGGCCCAAGAATGCTAACTCGCTAACTCGGCCATAAACATGCGAGTTTACAAGAGTCTACCAGTATCCACCTGAGTCTACCCGAGTCACTACACTCCGAGTTTCCATTAGTTTCAACTTGTTTTCCATAGGTAGATTCGTAGATTCGTAAGTTTCTAAGTATTAACACTAGTTTTTGACAACCATGATTCTAGCGATTAGATAACTTCTCCCATGCCTTAAGGAAGCTAAAGAGATGATAGGTTGAAGAAGAAAAGTGCTGCAACAACTTTGAGCTTGAAGAGCTCCAATTCAGAAATTTGAAAACTGATGCAACGGGCTGACTTTGGCTGCTTGGTGCTTGAAGCACAGAACACAACAATTCGAAAGAACAATTTGTTTAGCAACTAGGAAGTGAAAACTTTGATTAGAAAAAAGTTGGAGACGAAAAGGTTCAGTGTACTTACCAAACCAATTCAAGAAAGAGAGGTGTTTGGACTGGTTTATGCTCTGTTTTACAGCTTCAGAGACTTGACTTTGATTGCTTAGAACTTGCTCTGTAGGAGGTAGTTTCGTGTGGCTATTGGTTCTAATTCAAGATGGGAATCAGAACTCAAATTGTGTTTTGGTTTGACAGATTTTGGTTGAGTGAGGAGGGAGAATCGAAGGCTCAAAGAGAGCACTTAAAAACTGAGGAAATTGAGAGTGGAATTTGGTTTTGGGAGATTGTAATGGGTTTCCAGCTTCCCAACTCACTTATTTATGACTTAAGGTTACCCCCTATGAAGTAAGGTTCAGCTCTGTGCTTGTAACCAGATGAAACGAGCTGTTAGTTCCAATTTGGTTTGAAATCGACTTTTATTTTTTTGCAGAACTGCTCGAAATACTCGAGTCTTTTTCCCATTACTCGAGTCTTTTTCAGCAATTCAAAGAACACTCGAGTCTTCCATGAAGGACTCGAGTCTTTCGACTCAAAATTCAAATTTTTCAAACAGTTAATGATTATACTCGAGTCCTCCCCAAAACACTCGAGTATATTAACCTAATTTCAGAAAATTCATTATCTTGTTCAATATAATAGCATTATTATTTTAAATACTTTAATATTTATTTATTTATGAAAAATATAGGGCCTTACATATCTTAAAACCAATTTATGGATAAGTAGCAGGCATAATATGGTTGAGCAGTATGGTAGAGAATAGATATAATTTCAGGCTGGGATCTGGGCTCTGTTTTGCATAGAATTAGCTTTTGGATTCATTTTACACAGAATAATGTGGGCTTCAAGTATCATTTTTATGTTGAATTATACTGGATTTCTGGTTTGAATCCCTTGATTTTTTATTTTATTTTTTTTTTTGGTAAAATTAAGGCTTAGGCCTTTGCCATTTCAGAAACATGTCTTTAAAGTTTAAACTGCTCTCTCATTTTTAAGCGGTACAAAATGTAGACTTTGTATTGAGCTAAGCAGGTTTTGAATAGTTTTTTATAATTCATACTCAGATAGAACCCTCTATCAATAGGTTGAATGCATAATACATGCGATAATTTGTTGGATGCATAATACTACAATAATTTGTGCCTGCTAGAGTGAAAGGCTGGATTGAAGTGCCTTGGAATTGGCTTGGTGTGTGCACCATGTTTGTTGTTATGTATAATTGTGTTATTAACAAATGACCCGAAGTTAATGCATAGATATTAAGTGTCTTTCTTGGCCAGAACTTTTCTTGGAATTGATATTACATGTTTTGAATGTACCGAAAAAGGAAGCTATCATCATCTTATTAACTCTTGCATGTTGTCCATGTTTCACTTCTTTCTGTTACTCATCATTGTAGCTGTTAAATTTTATTTTTGCCAAATTTTTTACATATCTGGTGCTTCAATGCAGGATGCACCGTAACAAGGGTCAATTTACTTCAGCTAAGAAGCAAGATAGTGCTAATAGTGGTGGTAAGGACCAGGATTCAGGGCAGGATGATAGTCAATCGGAAACGGCGTAAGTTTTGTGTTACTTGTATAATTTATAGCGATAAGAATCTTTTTCATGCTGATAGTTTGTGACTAATTGTGTTTCCGCTTATCAAAAATATATAAAAAAGAGTGTTTTTAAAGGTGCCATTCAATTTGTCATCTAATCTAATTTAAGGTTATTTAATACTTTTTTTATTATAAATATTTTAAATTATTATGTTAAACTTGTACCTTGTGCTAAGTAGTTCTATACGTGAAGTTGTAGTTATTTCCCTTGAGTGGGATGTGTTTAATTGGATGTTTTACCATCTCTTTTTATTGTTACAAAACCTGTGTTAAATACACGGTGGTATTTAAACTGCCATGAGACTAGGCTCATGAGATGCAGATAAGTCTTATGAAATTAGCATACACTCGTATTTTGGACAATGGATTTCCTACTTCCGAGTTCTTATGAGATACGTCACAGACATGTTTCTCAAACATGCAGATAAGTGTATCTGATTCCCAGACATGCAGATAAGTGTATCTGGTTTCCAGCAGGAATGTTGCAGATGCATGGAAAAATTGAAGGAGTGGCTTTGCAATTTTGGAGTTTTTATGCAGGGATATTGACGACTCTAGTTATGTAGTTTTTTTATTCTTTTTGCTGGTGTAGGAGGTTAGGAGTTTTTGTTCTGTTTGTTAGTTTCCAACAGTAAAAGGTGTGTTTTCGCTAGTATTTGATCTTTGTAAGTAACCCGTTAATTCTATGGTATAATGTATTTGGTTTTGATCTTTATCTGGAAGCAATGCTTTTGCTTCTAGTTTTTAATAAAATTTTATTTGATAAATCTTTCTTTATATATATATATATATATATATATATATATATATATATATAATTGTGTATTCCTTCTTGGAAAAAATTTTAAATTCCAATGAGCAGATCAGAGGCTTAGATGGGATGACTATAAATATGGCAAGCATTACTAAATTGGTATATGTTCAAAAATTGAGATTGGCTGGTTCAAAAATTAATTCAGATCGATTCAAAAGAATAATCCAGAGCGGTTCAAAAAGAATAATTCAGAGCGGATCAAAAATTAATTCAGAGCAGTTCATTTTTTAGAGCGGTTCATTTTTTAATTCAGAGCGGTTCATTTTTTAGAGCGGTTCATTTTTTAATTCAGAGCTGTTCATTTTTCAGAGCGGTTCATTTTTTATTTCAGAGCGGTTCATTTTCATGTTTCAGAGCGATTAACAACCAGTCTCGTTAATGTAAACCAGACCGGTTCATAACTGCTCTGGTATAACATGGTATTTTTAGCAACAGGCTCTTTTAGACCGGTTCGGAACCGCTCTGAAAAATGGTTCGGAACCGGTCTGAAAAAGCTTATTTGTAGTAGTGAGAGGACCAATGGCATACTATTACTACAAGAAGAAGGGCCCAACAGCAGAAAAAAGTGGACTCTGAGGGTGGAAGGACTTCTCCTTCATTCCCTGCAAATGGATAGTATAGCCATTTGGAACTTAAGAGGGATCAACCACCCTCAAAAGAAAAAAGAGCTAAAAAAAGTTGATTAGTAGGTATAAGGTAGGTTTAGTAGTAGTTTTAGAGAATAAAATTAGATCCTCTTCTTATGACAGCTTAAAGCAGAGATTGGTTCCTGGATGGGGTTCTTTTATTGATTTTGATGTGAATCTAGTTGGTAGAATTTGGGTGGTCTGGAAGGTTGACATGTTTTATGTTAATATCTTTTATAATAGCAGCCAATATGTGCATTGTTTGGTTAAGGAGAATCTCCGTAATCAGGATTTTTTTATGACTTTTGTTTATGCATGTAATGATGCAGTGGATAGACTACAGCTTTGGGAGTTCATAAATTTGATGCATTTACAAATTGACAAGCCTTGGTGCACCTCAGGTGATTTTAATACTTTTCTTGATCCTCAAGAAAAGTTAGGAGGTCTGCCTGTTTTTGTGGATCAACTGAGTGATTTCAGGAACTGTGTGAATGGTAATCAGCTGTTGGATATGAAATACTCAGGTTGTTATTATACCTGGTCAAATAAGCAGCAGCCAGAAAGCAGGATCTTTACTAAGCTTGAAAGAGCCCTGGTTAATATGCAATGGGTGTCTGTGTGGCCTCAGGCTGAAGCTAATTTTATGAATGAGGGCATATCTGATCACTCTCCTATCATAATTCACTGGCAAGATCAGATACCTATGGATTCCTCTTCTTTAAAGTTCTTCAATATGCTTGCAAAGGATGAGGAATTCATAGACATCGTATCTGAGGTTTGGAGCACAAGGGTGGATGGTTATGCTATGTTCAGTGTAGTGCAAAAGCAGAAACTTCTTCATGGTCCTTTTAGAGAACTTGATAAAAGCAAATTTTCTGACATTGACAAGAAGGAAGTAGTGTGTAGACAGAATCTTGAAAAGGCTCAATATGATCTAGCTGATGATCCTAGGAATATTCATTTGTAGAAGATTGAGAGAGAAGCCAGTAGGGAGTATCTCAGTGTAGCAGCTGCTGCAACTAGTTTCTTACAACAAAAGGCAAAAGAAAACTGGTTGAAGGATGCTGACCAGAACACCAGATTTTTCCATGATGCTATCAAATTGAGAAGGTACAGGAATAGAGTTTTGTCAGTGGTGGATGCTCATGGTGTGGTAAATACCAACCATATTGAGGTGTGTAAAGTTTTTGATGAGTAATTTACTGACCTATTTCAGGATACTCAGGGATCCTGGAACTTACTGAAAATGAATAGAATCAAGGCCAGACTCTATCAGTGGAGCAGCAGTTGGGTTTGATAAGGACCGTTACGAATGAGGAGATTAAGGATGGTTTTATGTCTATGGGAAGCAATAAATATCCAGGCCTTGATGGGGTTGGGGCTGAATTCTATAAGGCTTCTTAGAATGTAATTGGTGTTGAGATTTGTGAAGCTATAAAGGAGTTTTTTACATCAGGAAAACTATTGAAAGAGGTAAATAATACTGCTCTTGTTTTGGTTCCAAAGATCACATGCCCTAATTCTGCATCAGATTTTAGACCAATTGCTTGTTGTAATACTATTTATAAGTGTATTGCAAAAATCCTATCAAATCGATTGCAGTCTGTGTTGTCTTGGTTGGTGCAAGATAATCAAACTGCATTCATTGGTGGTAGGAATATTGTCCAGAATATACTGATAAGCTAGGAGTTGTTGAGGCTTTATGGAAAAAGACATATTTCCCCAAGGTGCTTGTTGAAAATTGACCTAAGAAAGGCTTATGATGTGCTGAATTGGTCTTTTAGAGAGCAGATGTTGACAGTTCTTAAATTCCCAAGGCAGTTTATTGATTGGATAATGACTTGTATAAAAACTGTGTCATTTTCCCTGGTTCTGAATGGTGCTCATTTTGGCAAAATCAAAAGCTACAGAGGACTAAGGAAGGGGGACCCTATGTCCCCATTACTCTTTGTTTTGGCCATGGAAATATTGACCATAAAATTGCAAGCTGCAACTTCTTGTAGACAGTTTAGATTTCATTCTCTGTGTAGAGGATTGAAGCTGGTTAATCTTGCTTTTGCTGATGACATTATGATGTTTTGCAATGGATCTGAGGCCAGTGTGGAAATTCTGATGAAAGCCTTTAAGGAATTTTCTGAGAGTTCAGGTCTTTATGCAAATAATGGGAAATCTCAGATTTTCATGGCAGGAGTGAATGAGGCTACTGAAGCTAGGCTGCAAGAGATTACTGGTTTTGCCAAAGGATCGTTTCCTTTTAGATATTTGGGTTTGCCTTTATTTTCAAGGAAGTGGTCTCCTCATACATGCCAATTATTGGTGGATAAGGTTACTAGCAGAATCAATTCATGGAAGTCCAAACATTTGTCTTATTAAAGAAAGGCTCAACTTATCAATTCTGTGTTGTTTTCCCTTCATGTTTATTGGGCCACTGTGTTCATCATTCCCAAGAGTGTGTTGCATCAGATTGAGCAGAAGTGCATATTGTTTCTTTGGGGTGCTAATCAGAGTGGTAGAACCAGAGCTGTGATTGCTTGGGATTTGTGTTGCAGGCCTAAAAAAGCTGGTGGTTTAGGCTTTAAAAATATAATACTTTGGAACCAAGCAGCCTTGGGCAAGCAAGTGTGGCAGATTGCTTTGAAGAAAGACATCCTATGGGTAAAGTGGATTAGCTCAGTTTACTTGAAGGGGCTGGATTTTTGGCATTATCAGGCCTGCAGCCAAGATAGTTGGCATTGGAAACAGATCATTAAGATTAGAGACAGGTTCAGGCAGTATTACATCAATGGGACCTGGCTTGGCAATTCAGACTATACTATCAAGAAGGGATATCAGTTCTTGCTTGGTGATCAAGGCACTGTTATATGGGCTAAGACAGTATGGAATGCAATCACAATTCCCAGACACTGTTTCATATTCTGGTTGGCAGTTCATGATAGACTCAAAACTAAAGCCAACTTGATCTTTGCTGCAGATGTTGATCCAATCTGTGTTCTTTGTAACATCAGTTTTGAAGATAGGGATCACCTCTTCTTTGATTGTCCTTGGAGCAGAGATCTTCTTGAATTGGTTTGTAATTGGATTGGGATTGATTGCTGGCGCACCAATTTTCAGAGCTGGCTGCATTGGTTGTGCTATGGTTTCCAGCAGAAGCATAGAAGACAAATTGTTGTTGCATCTTTGACTGCTGTGCTATATCATGTGTGGACTGAAAGGAATCGTAGGCTTTTTGTTGGGAAATCCAGATTGCCTTATGATGTTTTCAAGCTCGTGAAGAAGGATCTTGCAATTAGAGTTCATGTTTACTTTTCAGATTATAGGAAGCTTTTTAATAATGTGATTGTTAGTCGAATTCAAGCTGAACTTTAACTATGTGTTCATGCTGAATCTTAGGCTTTTATGTTTGAGTTTCATGATCATTTTCAACCCTACATAGTAGGTGGGAAAATGTGATTGAACTTTTGCTTTTACTTTGATGTAATTTTGATATGTTGGTAATGAAAATTTTTTCTTTTACCAAAAAAAACGGGGTTTTCACCCCCTCCCCACCACTTATACACCACACACTCACCCTTCCTCCCCAAGCTTGCTCAATTGACAAGGGTTTCATCTCCTTTCC
Source organism: Crotalaria pallida (assembly GCA_037953625.1). Taxonomy (NCBI): domain Eukaryota; kingdom Viridiplantae; phylum Streptophyta; class Magnoliopsida; order Fabales; family Fabaceae; genus Crotalaria; species Crotalaria pallida. The sequence continues at coordinate 9,776,896 of CM075654.1, read as the reverse complement.
TCACTCAAGATCGAGCTCCCCCCCTCTCCTAAAAACTCCATTGGAGCTCTCTCCCTCTCTTGTTCCAAATCACTCCCAAGTTCCTCTCAACATCAAACCCCATCTCACCCTCTTGCAAGGATCCCTCTCAAACTCATCTTTCCATCATCAAATCCATCATTTCTCTCAAGTTGTTGAACCCCATATCTCTTTCTCTCTCATGCCCCAACACACCCAAGTGAGAGAGAAACTCCATTAATCTCCTTCAAGATCTCCATAAGGCAACACCCCACACATCTATTGGGTATCCTCATAAGGATCAAAGGCTAGATTAGGAGGCTCAATCTTAGGGAGCAGTAAGAAGGAGGAAGATTCAAGCTTCAAGGGTACATAAAGCTAAGGAAAAGCTAGAGTTCTTTGAAGGTTCCATCTCTCTATCTTCACTGAGGTAAGGAGGTGGTATTACCATTTCTTAGGGCATGGGTTCTAACTAGAGTACAGTGATGACTAAGAGGGATGGATAGTGATAATAATAAACCTTAAGGTAATGTATTTGGTTAGAGCTAAGTAGTTAGAGTTGGGTTAGAGAACCCACTATGATGATGGTTGAATATTTGTATGTGTGATATTATGTGCTTGTATATGTTCTATTTATTTGTATGAAACTAGTACAGCACCCGTGCAATGCGCGGGACTAAAATTTAAAATTTACTCCCAATTAAAAATCCAAGACTGCACAATTAAATAATAAAAATTAACTATTGGAATAGAATCTAAACTACTCGCTTATGTTTAATATATAAGCACCATTCAAAAGAAAAAATGTACTTGATATAAACTCACTTTCTATTTACTTGCCAATTTTTACAATCCAAATATCACTCTATATTTACATACAAAATATTTACATTTCAACGATACTAAACAATATTTCTTCAAAAAATACATTAGGCCATTGAATTGTATTAATAATATAAGAGATAAATAAAATTTAATGCCAAACAACACAATAGTTTGCACATTTATCATGTTTACAAACACTTCAAAGAGACATCCATCCATGCTAAATGTGTGTTTCAAATTGTCTCCATGTCTTCCACTGTAAAAATACTCTTGACCTATATTTGCTAGTATTTGCACACATGCAATGCACGGTGCGTGGATATCATCCATATTTGGATTAGAGTAGATGATATTTATAATTATATACAATAAAAAATACTCACCACAAATTCTACATTAGTTCACTCATTATCTTAATATTTACAATCAAAAGAGTGTACAACTTATATGATGGAAACATTAACTATTGGATTTAGATTTCACCATAGTAGTAAAGTGATTCTGGGTTGCTATCCTAGGCACAAGTTATCTAATCATGATAGTATGGCTGATGATCTTAAAATAAACAATGTTTTAATAGGTTAAAATAATTTTTTGTTAAATCATTAAAATACTCCGTAGGTTTTATGCATTAAACCACTGAATTTATCAAGTACACTTAAAATTTGTTGATTAAATTTACATGTGTATGTTGAAATGAAGAAATATAGTATATGTGCTCTCAATAGTTGTGCCACTAAATACATGCACTGTAATAAACTACAGAGTAATAGTTGTGTTGATGGGAAAAAATAATTCAATTAAATAACTGATAATTAAAATTAAAACTTGATGTATCTGTAGTTTTACCACAAGTCATCACATCTAGATTTATTTTAGATTTTCCTTTACTCCTTATGGACAACAGTATCAGGTGGAATATACTCATTGCAGTGAATTAGGATATATTTCCACTGAAGCCAATAGCTTTTTTATAATCAGCAATGAAAATGTTAACCGAGTAAAACAGAAAGACCATAGCAAAATTAAGTTGTTCGATTACAAAGTGGAACATCGAGTAAATTGCAAAAAATTTAAGCACAAAATCTTTTAACTTAATAATTCGCAGGGTAGAAACTTATATACTACTCCAAAAAAAAATAAAATAGACAAAACATCTTATCACTAATCTTCTACAAAGCTAATAACTTATATATAAAAAAAAATTAAGAAGCTTGATTAAAACGCAAATACTGGATCAATATAAGACACAACAATTGCAACGGCGAAACTCGAGTGTACTTTGTTAACTCGATAGGGCGGTTAACATCAATTACATTTTTACTCGAACAAATATAGCCGATTCTACAAAGATCAAGTCACTCGATTATAAATTCGGTACCAGATTAAACACTCTACAGATTAAAATAAACAATTTTTTAACTAAACGAAAGAAAACAGGCAAAATTGATCAGCTCGAGTATAATAAGGACACTCCAACAAAATCAGAAAACTCAACTATAAATGTTTTTTTCAATCAATATTTTATTTAAATAGAATAATAGGATATATACATCGTCATTAATAAATACAAATAATTGAATAAAAATTGCACTTAACATGTAAAACCTTATTAAGGAACATGTAAAAAATATTTAAAAGACTTAAAAATTTCCGGTGCTTTTTTAAAAATTGAAAAAATAATAATAAACTATATAGTATTTTTTACAAAAAAGTCAGATATTGACAAAGCACACTGACAATTTTTCTATACTTATTCTTAATAAGTTTTCTATTTGAAAGTTTTAAATTTCATTATTTCTTTGCACCTTAATATCAACAATTAATTTCCAATATAAAAATAATTTAAACTACATTTAAGTTGCACAATTAGGATTTGTTGTACAAATACTATATTGCAATTATGGTTATTGTAATTAAGCAAAACATTATGCTCAATTAAAGCAAAAAGATATTTAGTATACAATTAAAAACAAGAAAAAAAGGAAACAAAGGATGATTTCCTAAAAATGATATAGCAAATTTTCATGAAATTTTTAGAAAATTACATTTTATAATAACTCAAAAGATAGCATGTTTCATTGAAACTGTAAATAACTTAGAACATTGTGAAGATTTTATTTATTTTGATAAAAAAATAAAGGCAAAAAAATCAAGGGCAATAAAAATTTGTACAATACTCCAAAATATATAAAAATTGACATAGCATCTAACCACTAATCTTCTATCAATGAAATAACCTGTAACTATCCTTGGTAATGTAAAGTAGAATTCTCAGTTAAAGATGAACAATTAAAAAAATATAAAATAAATATAAAAAATTAAGAAGCTCGAGTTAAATGCGGATAGCCGGATAGCCAAATTAATATTAGGCATATCAAATGCAAAATCGAGGGTAATTTAGTAACTCGATAAAGTGTTAAACACCAGTTACATCTTTACTCGCGTAAATTTAGACGTCTACACCAAAATTGAGTCACTCAATTATAAATTCAGCACTCGATTATAGACAACACAGATTAAAATATACATTTCTTTTTAACTAAAAAAAAGAACACAGACAAAATTGCACAACTTGATTATAATAAGGACGATCTTGCAAAAACAGACAACTCAAATATAAATATATTATTATCAAACAAAATTTCATTTAAATAAAATAACAAACTATAAACATCGTTATAAGAAATATAAATAGTTAAATAAATAATACAAAAAAAAGACAAAATCTTTTTAAGAATACTGTAAAAAACGCTAAAAAGACTTAAAAAATTTCGGCTTGCTCTTTAAAAAATGAAAAAATACTAATAGAATATATATATATATATATATATATATATATTTTTTTTTTTTTTCTGAAACGGCAAATACTAACAAAGTACATGGATAATTTCAAAACTACTTAAAGTAAAATCGACTTTTGATAAATCCAAATATGTTAGTATCATGCAGAGTATAATCAGCACATTCCAATTAAATTAAAATGCATAATAAATTTAACGAAGGTATATGGAATCATAAACAACTAATGATTATAACCAACGATAAGGTAACCAAAGTACTGTCAAGAAAAAAAAAATAAAGCAAACCTAGTTCAACATAAATAACCAATAATTATAAATAAACAAAAAACTAAAAATCAGATTTCTCCTTGTGAACAGAAGTTTTGCTCGTAACCTCAGGAAGAAGATGTAGTAAGGTGTAGTAAGAAGATGTGAGCAAATCCCTAGGAAAGCTAGGTTTGTGATAAAACTATGTAAAAGCTTGAAGATGAAAACTTAATAAAATGATAATAAGATAGTTAGGATTGTTGGGCTAAGGAGTAGTTAACAAGTGAGTTAGAAACACTTAAGGAATGAGTTAAGGAGTAAGTGAAAATAGATAGATCAAATGGAATAGATGAATAGTTAAGGAGGTGCATAAATTGAGTAGGAGTGAACCTTAGGGTAGTTGAAAAAGGACACTAAGTTGATAGCAGAAAAATAGGAAGTTAAATCAATTGTTCATTGAAATGTATAAATTAGTTGAGGTTAGAATAAGAGACTTAAGTCTAATGTAATTAGTCAAGGCTAATTAAAGTGACTTAATACATGAGGGAAGTTAACATAAAATAGACCTAAGTGAGGATTAGCTAAAAAGACTTAAACATAAAATGGATGACTGAGATGTATTAGATTGAGTTAAGAGTGATAAAGATTAGAAGAAAGAACTTAAACATAAATCGGGGGCTAATTAGCTAGTAAGAAGAGATAAGAGAATCTAGAGAACGATAACAAAGAAATGGATGTCGGTTTAATTAAATAATAAGTTACGAAATGATAAGAGTAACAAGTGAGTAATTAACAATGGAAAGTGAAAGAGGAGCAAGAATAGTTAACAAGGAAAAAGGAAAGAAGAGTAAGAATTAAAAGTGAGTAAAGAATGAATAAGCGTTGAAAAAGAGTTAAGAATGGTACATGAGAATAGGAAAGGGAAACAAGAGTTTAAATGAGAGAAAAAGGATAAGTAAGACACGAAATAGGAATAAGAGTAAGGAGAAAAAGAAGAATGACTCATCACAGCCTCACAGGTTGGTCATAAGATCCTATGGATGTGAAATAGGACACAGGTTGGTCATAAGACCCTGTGGATAGAAAATTGGCACATGTTGGTCATAAGACCCTGTGGATAGAAATTGGCGCAGGTTGGTCATAAGTCCCTGTGGGCTAGGAACACTTCGCAAGTTGGTCATAAGACCTTGTGAATAAGAACACTCATCCCAGGTTGATCATAAGACCCTGTGGATGTGAAATAGGACACAGGTTGGTCATAAGACCTTGTGGATAGGAAATTGGCACAGGTTGGTCATAAGACCCTGTGGATTAGAAAAGAGGACACTGGTTGGTCATAAGACCCTGTGGATAAGGAATAAAGGCACAGGTTGGTCATAAGACCCTGTGAAGAGGAACACTTCCCAGGTTAGTCATAAGACCCTGTGGATGACTAATAAGATAAGAATGAAGAAAAAGAATTGTAAGGGAAAAAAGAAATGAAAAGAGAATTAAGAATAGAAAATATGAATGGGAATGCAAAGGAACTGCTTAGAGATAATTGTGAAATTTGTTGTGTATGATAGGATATAAGTGATTGGTATTCAGTGTATGATCTTAGTTTATTGTTATGCCTTTTTAGACACTATTTCCTAAGTTTTGTGCAATGCTACCCTTCTTGCTGTTTTTATACAGGTACGAAGACGAAGCTTACATAATGGCAGGTCGAGTAGGAATGCCCTCCACAACGTGGAGTGTAAATTAGTATGAGTGGACTATAGTAGTTTTAGGATTGAGCCAGTGTATTTTGGCTTAAAAACAACTCACTAATTGTAGCCCTATAACTTGTATTATTTCTGTATCCGGGCATTAGTGATAATCTGCATGTGTCTAGTATTTATATTTATGATTTGAATTTATTTTGATCCGGCAGGTTTATAAGAAGAAACTATTTTTTGGAAGTTCGATAAACAGAGGAAACTCTGTCGGGTTTTATTAAGAAATTTTCAAGTCCTAATTTAACTCAACCTAATTAATAGTCATTAAGGTAATTAATTGTGAGGGTGTTACAGTTTGGTATCGGGGCAGTTTTTCCTCGGCCTTGGAGTGTGGACTCACAACTCCAGTGATTTACTCACCAAGCGAGTAACCGATAGATAGTTAAGTGTCTAAGTTAGACCAATAGGATGTGTATATATATTTATATATACGTGTAACTACTTTGTTATATAAGGTTTAGGACTTATGGCTTGGAGAGGTGTGGACAATGATAGGATTGCTACAATCCTAGAGAACCTAGTTCAGTTGAACCAAAATAAAGCTGAAACGGTGGCAGCGGCTGCAGCTGCAGCGGCAGTGACAATAGTGAATCAACAACCACAGAACTAGGTTGAGACGAACTGGCTGGCAGAGTTCAGGAGGAACGAGCCGCCAAAGTTTGAGGGTGACTACAAACCAGATGGAGCACAGAGGTGGCTCCAGGAGATTGAAAAGATTCTCCATACCATGGTACCACCAGCCGGGCAGATGGTTCTTTTGGAACAATACATGCTCACTGGCGAAGCAAAACACTGGTGGGAGCATGTGCGAAGGGGACTGGAGACTGCTAACCAGGAAATCACCTGGAATGTCTTCAAGTAAAAGTTTTTGGGGAAGTATTTTCCGGAGGATGATCACCGAGAGAAGGAACTTGCTTTCTTGAACCTGACACAAGGAAGTATGAGTGTTGAGGAATATGCATCTCACTTCGAGGATTTGATCCCATATGCTGGAAGTTACAAGGATGCCGATGATAGGACAAAGTGTATCAAGTTTGAATTTGGTCTTCGCATTGAGATCAAGGTAGCTCTTGATACCGAAACATAGCTAACTTGTCTCAACAGGTGAATATGGCTAGCACTTATGAGAAGGGTTTGAAGCAGAAGGAGGCAGAGAAAAGGAGCTGGGATATGCAGGGGGCAGGAGGTCCGGTTAGGAGTAAGGAACCGACTCAGGAACCAAGTCCATATGCCCATACCGGCTCTAGAATAGGAGCCCCAAAGGGAGCGATCCAGAGTGCAACCGCTCCAAGTGCTAGGTCACCGTGTCCTCATTGTGGAAGATTCCATAGTCGTATATGTTGGGTTCTTAACCAGCACAGGAAGGAAGGTCTATGTTTTTAGTGCGGACAACCAGGACACAGGGCTGCGGACTGTCCTAAGAGTCGTCCCATCTGAGTTAATTCTTACCTTAGTAACATACCGTGTACTATGACAACTTAAGAAACATTTAGAGTTAGTCCAAACCTTTAAGAAGTCTTGAAAAGTCTTAGAGGTAGTTAATAAGCTGTAGGGTCCTAGTTGAAAATATAATCAAATCCTCTAATGGTATTGTTGTTTAATGGGGTGTAAGGTTAGGATTGGCCTTCCTTATTCTTGCATCCGTTAAGGGACAATATCACCAACAAGAGTGGCAATGACGTGCTGTGGATAGATGTGGGATTGGGATTGATCACCTTAATCTTTGCATCTATTGACGGATGATATCATTGCAGCCTTCTTAATGAATTTGGAACACCTGAAATAGGAATTTTTCAAGAAATAGATCCTTTAGGAGAGAAGGAATTAACCTGAAAGGTGTTATTTTCGAACTCGTTGCACAGAATCGGGTAGTAGACCCAAAACAAAACCAAAGGATATGAGCCTTAAGCTATCTTATCTATTTAAGAGTAGTATAGCCTAACACGGAACATGGGAAAGAATCGAGCGAACTCTATATATAGGAATCGCTTCTAACTTTCATGAAAAGCAAACCTTGACGACTTCATAAAGTTTCCACGCCGAGACCAACAGAGTTAAGCTATTGATCCGTGCTCTTTATTGAGTACAAGAACTAGATTGTTAGAAACGGCCTCAAAATCTTGAGAGGGGGGGGGGGGGGTGAATCGAGTTTTATTAATTTATTGAGAATGCACGTATAATTTAAAATAATTTTCGCGTTGGAGAGATTTAGAGTTTGAGATGGAGAGCGATTGCAATAGATAATAAAATTAAGAGTAGCGCGGAAACGTAAATAATTGAAATTGCGGAAATTAAAAGAGATAGGGAAGAAGATCATGCAAACCAATTTTATACTGGTTCAGTCAATCCAGCGAGAGACCTACTCCAGTCCCCAAGCGACCCACTTGAGAGTTACTATAAACCTTTGAATTGAGCCACACCCAATTACAACCAGAGCACCCCGCACACTACTAGGAACCTCCGTTCGTTAGGGGCCTCAATATCACACAAGGGCTCCTCACCCTACAAAGGAATTCAACCCTTCACACCTAGGGAAACACTCCCTATGTTCTACGGTTTTAGTACAAGATGATGTGAGTGATTACAATAGTATGATGTGTTCTCAATACACTACTACAAAATTGCAAAAAAGTAGCCGGATATTAATCCCGGTTCCGTTCCGGAACAGGGATTAATAGACAAATGATAGTTAAAAATACCATGTATTTATGGATCCCTAATTTTTTATTTTTTAAAAAATAAAAATCACACAAACGTTATTTATCCCATTGTTTTACTTCAACTGGGATAAATAATAAAAACACGGAACCGGGATCAATGTTATAAGATAATTTTTTTTTATTTTTTAAAAATTAAAAATTCCACAAACTTTATTTATCCCATCATTTTACTTCAACTGGGATGAATAAATTGATTATTTTGGGGCACACAGGGGAAAACCTAATTTCCCTTCTTCTTCCCCATGTGAGCCGCCGCCCTCATCCCCTCTTGTCTCCCTCTCTCTTCGTTCCTTCTCCCTCCGTCAACCCCCATTCACCTCGCCGCCACCAAGCTGCCGCTGCCGTCCTCACCATCAACCTTCCTCTCTCTTCCCAGTGGCTCTCTCTCCTCCGTCTCTTGCGCCGTCGTTCTCGAACCCGGTCCTCATACCATAGACAGAGCTCGCGAATCGTCCTTCTCCCTTGTGCCGCCGATCTCGCGCCACCGTTCCTCCCAATCGGTTATGGCCTTCGCTTCATGGCGCACCCAGCCAGCAGTCCCACCCGTTCATTCTCGTTCGTTCTTCGTTCGCCCATCGCTCGATCTCGCTCTTCCTGATCTTCCTCTCACCCTCCTTGATCTTCTTGGTGATCAGCCACTACTGGTGTTGGCTGATGGACTGACTACTCACAGAATCTCCAAGTGAGTCTAGCTATTCAATTTCTTCCATCACTGTTCTGTTCTTACGTACTGGTTTTGAATTCTTTCTTTTTGCATGCTGCATATTTGACTTCTTCCATTATTGTTCTGTTTTTTTCCTTTTTATTGATACATTTATTTTCTTTTGTGCATTTTGGTGATACATCCGGTGTTCATTTTGTGAGATTAGTTCCTACATTTCAATTTTGTGCATTTTATGAGATTAGTTCCTACACTCGAGTTCTGTTTTTCTTTCTTTTTTTTCTTTTTATTGATACATCTGGCGTTCAATTTTGTGAGATTAATTTTTGTTCCAGTAAGCATATATATGAGAATGAAGGTTTGGAGAGAATTGAATATATTTCAGCTTTGATAATTCCACTACAATAACAGAAGATCTGCTATAAGCTATTCACTCTAAGTGATATTCTATCGAGCAGTGTATAAAATTAACCGAATACCTTTCTATTGAAAAAATATCATGAAAGAGGAAAATAAGATGAGTCCAAATGCTTTACAAGATGTGTTAGAGAGAATCAGAGCAAGAAACACCTTCAAATTACTCATACATTGAATATTTGACAAATACACTCCCTGATGCTAGTTAAAATACATTAACCTTTTATCACACCGAATCCAAAAGGTCTTTTTTCTGTCAGTCTATGTGAAGGAAGGTTTTTTCTCTCATAATACAATACATCAACCGGAGATGCCATAGGATATCAAACATTAGTCAACTTCTCCCTTGTATTTCCCTGAGATCATAATCCTTTGTTCTTTTTCCCTTCATTGGGTTAGTGATTGGAAGGCACAATTACATTGGTCTTGAAGTGTTTAAAGGTTGCATTGGGATATATATACTTGCATTGTTTTTCTCTGTTACTGATTAAATCCCCCAAATTGATTTTCATGCAAAAGAGCATTACTTGAAAAATAATGTGAATGTTCTTTATGATGTACGAATTTTTTCACTTCATAGAGGGAGGGAAATGGTAGTAATTCTTGAAAGCCAAATTTGCTTGCCTCTAAAGCTAATGAAAATTAAATGCATGGTAAATCACAATGCAACTATTTCATGATAATTGACAGCTATTGTTTCTTGGTTGATTATAAGAATTAAATTTTTTGTTTCTTTATAATCAAATTGTTCTAATCATTCTTATCCAAGCTTTTGAATTGAAAATATACAAGATTGGCTCTGCAGGCCTTTATTCTGATTAGCATTCAATGTTTTGAAGAGTTGAAATTTATTAGAAGATGTAAATTTATTGAATGTGTGTTGGTAATTAGTATATTGAAAGTGTTCAAACCAGAGATTAATTTCTATAGAAATGATGGGGAGAGTAGGGGGTGTTATGGTATTTTTTGTTTGTGTATATGATGCTTTGAAAAGAATACCAATGTAGGTTTTTTGATTTGCTGCCTTTAGGAAGAAGCTTGCATGAAGGCTTCTTTTTGATAAGAGTGCCAATGATGACCATGAGAGAAGTATTTTAACAAAATTGAAGCAACAATGTGGTGAACAGTTTACCTCAGAGATGTAAGGAATGGTTCTTTGGCATGTTCACTGTCTTGTGCAACTTGTTATCCTATTGAACTTGCTAGAACTCGCATGCAGGTATTTAAAGATAACCTTCCAAATTTTTTACTTCAATTCTTGGATTAATGTAGTGATTCTCAATACATGGAATAATGAGTTTGCACTTAATGCATGGTGTAATTTTGATTACTTTTCATTCTAAGAGAAGGCCACATTACTAATTGCTATTTGTGTTGTGGAGTGTGGACTCGTAGTTTGATTACTCTTGATCTTGTTATTAGATGCACCTAGGCTTAAAAACAGTTAGAACTTTTATATAAACTGGGAGTTCTAAATTTCTATTTTTCTCAATAGCACTTGTGAGCTGAGAATTGGTAACTTCAAATAGAAAATGTCAGGAGAGGAAAATAGTGAATACCGAAGAATACCGAGTGGAAACCAAAATTAGTTATACTTTCAAATTGAAATTAGTTGTATGAAGAGAAGCACAATTTTAAGATATGGGTTAGTTAGTCTTTTAGCAACTAAAATGACTTGCTTCTAATGTGGCAAAACCTGAAGTAGTAGGTTCCAAAGTTTCACTTAGTGATCAAGTGTGTGAAGTGATAATGTTGTCCTTTTTCTTATATTTCGCCCCCCATTGTAGTTTCAGTAGTACATATGCTGAGTTTAATTCAATGATAACGAATCTACTCTGCAAATTCTGCCACTTTTTAGCTAGTATAAGGTTGAATCTTTGTGCTGGAGATTTTGTCATTTTTGGTTAAGATTGAGAAGAAATTTGAAATGATATATCCATCAATGGTATAGCTTGGGATTTAAAGAACCATGCATATCAGTGTGATCCTATTTGTTACTTTTGCATTGCTCCAAAGGCAGGGACGGTTTGGTGTTATTCTTTTCATGGGTACCATGTCCTTTTCATGTTGATTCCAATCATTGTATGATAGCTATGGTGCGGTCTTCCCTGATGTTGTGTTGTATTTCATTAAATTCCTTATGGAAGCTGCACTTAGAGTGAAGCTTTCTTTCTATCATATTGTTCTGATTTTTCTTTTTGGTTGAAAAAAATTTAAATGTCTTTTATTCCCACCAATAATGAAGAAAAAAATTCATCTTTGGTTTTGGTTGTGTTCTCTTTGCAGCAGTTTCTTCATGAACTCTCATTCTATGTGCCAGAGTTGAGGTAGAGGCAACGTAGTCAAAAGCGTGCGTTAAAGCGTGGAATCGCACGCTTCAACGCTTTTCTGGGTAGGTACCGCATCGGCGCGGTTCAAAAAGCACACCGGAGGCGGAGCGGAGCGACGCGCAGAGGTAAAGCGTGGAATCGTGAAATCGAAGCGCGTTTTCGCGCTGGAAAAGATGACTGCGTTCTTCCGGGTTTTCGACCCGGTTTAGGGCCCAACCCTAATTTAACCTTTTTTTTATAAATTGTTACCATATTGTGTTGTAATCGGCCCAATCCTAATTTAACCTATTTTTCTTTTTTTTTACTGTTACAATGTGCTGTAACCGCCCAAACAGTTAAAAATTAAAAAAAGATTCAGACTCTCAACAACTTACTTGTCTTCTTCTCTAATAACCCATATTCTTCTCCACGTTTCCAAACTCTTCTTCTTCCTTCTACTCTCTCATTTTTTTTCCCTTCATGCACCTTTCTTCTTCATAGTCCTATACTCTCTTGTTCTCATATTTCTTGTTTCACGTTTATTTTTTTCCCTTCTCCTTTCCAACCCCACCTTCACTGTTGACAGAACCATACACTATACAAGTACACTGCTCTTTTTGTTTTTTTTAATATACTGCTCGTTTTTTCTTCACTGTTGATAGAACCATACACTACACAGAATTTGCTTGACTAGATGTCTAAGAGACCAGGACTATTTACTCTAAGTTGTGATTTAGGAGTCATGAGTCATATGTGTGTAGTTTTTTAATTGTTGATCTTCTAATATTCTGGATATATTTGTCATATGTCTATTTTTTTTAAAATATAATTTTGCATTTTGGTTGAAGCTACGCTTCGTGTTACGCTTTACCGCTTCTACGATCCTACCCCCTTCCCCGTGTCAAGCTTAAATCTACGCTTTAACTACCTTGGGTAGAGGCGAGGTTGTCAATGGAATCCTCATTGCTTAATTCATTGCCAACAAGTGAAACATATCCTGATCACTATCTTAAACTATGGCATTCAGAGGTTGGCCAGTCGTTTCGCACGATCAAGGGAAAAGAAGGAGGAGGAGAAGCAGCAGCAGCAGCGTGTCAAAGCCCCATCTCACTTGCATCATCATCCTCAAAATTGGAGTCATGTTTAGATATCTCGTTGCAGGATAAAAACACCGGAAGCAGTGTCTTTGCGAACACGAAACAAGTACAAGATATTGGCTATAAACCAAAGCTTGAAGGTGAAACCGCGGGATCTGAGTTAGGCTATTATCAATTTCTTGATACTTGTGATTCTGCATTAAATCACCTGCTAGGTTTCCCTGATGGTGAAATAGGATTCCTAGGAGAGTATGATAGTTTATTCAAATACCCTTGATGGTTAGGAATGGCTAAAATAGTCTTCATATTTCTTCAAAGAATGGCAGTACTCTGATCTGTTAGAATTATTATTTTTGCCTTTCTTTATTACTTCATTATGTAGTAGTGATAACATCTATATGATCGAGCTTGTTTAGCCTTTTGTATGTATGGAACCATTTGTTTTGGTTTGGGAGTTATCTATCTTAAATGTGTATTGACATTTACGTTTCTAATGTATATAATTATGACATTTATTTGTTGCAAAAAAAAATGTTGACAATTTATTTAAATATATGGATATAGCAAATATTATAAATAATAAAAATATATATATATATACTAATTAGCAAATATTATAAATTAAAATATATATATACACTAAAGATCCCGGTTCATTTTAAAAAACTCAACAGTGATCACATACACTAAACATCCCAGTTCATTATTAAAAATCAACAGTGATCATGTATGCTATTGATCCCGGTTCCTTGTTTTTTATTGATCCCGGTTCCGTGTTTTCTAAAACAACTGGGATCATAAGAATAAGACTTGTTATACCAGGGGATACAATCCCGGTTCGGAACCGGGATCAATAGGCATGCGGAACCGGGATCTTTTAGAAATTCTGTTGTAGTGATAACACGGATACAACAAGTATAGCACTATAGCGATGAAGTCTTGTTTGAGTAGTTAAGAAGCCAACAAGGTTTTTTTTTTTGTGTTCTTAGAAAAAAGTATGAACGTTAAAACCAGAGAATTGGAGAAGGAGAAGGAGAACGTGATTATTAGAAGAATGTAGGAGTGAGTTATTTTTAAAAGTGAAATCTGATTTTGAAATAAGAAGAAAACGAATATTTTTGAAAATCACAAACAAATCAAAAGATTTAAAATTCAAATAAAAAAGGAGTATTTTCAAAAATAATATCAAATTCAAATTTCAGAAAATAAATCAGAATCAATAAGGTAAAAACAAATATGGAAATAAATCAAAATGATTCTGACACGTTTTTCAACAAAACTTAAGGTAATTGATTACTTTAGGGAAGGTAATCAATTATCCTCTTTAAAATGGAAACTTTGAAATCCTTTTGAAAAACAAGTGATCGATTACATCATACCAAGTAATCGATTACTTCACTGAGCACAAAGCTTAATCCTTTTGAAATAAATAGAAAAACCAAAGAAAGGATTATACCTTTGATTTTTAAAAACCAATAGAAAAACCGTATGGACTTCAAAAATTCATGCATGTTACTAAAAATCAAAGATCAAAGCTTGAAATCACTCAACTATCAAAAATCACTTTTTCTTCCCTCTTTCCCTTGTTTGGCCGAATCATTGCTAAGAAAATAAGAAACTTTTGCACAATAAAACACCACTTAGACACATGCTTTTTAACCAATAAAAATCAAAGCTTAATCCTTTCTTTTAAACATAAAACAAATATTCAAAACAAAAGAAAAAACACTTGAGCACAAAGCTCATAAAACCGTATGGCCCTTTGGTAGGTTCATGCATGTTCATTTTAGTTTTGTAAGCTTAAATCTTTATACCTTAGGGCTTAAAAATCATAGAGGAGCACAAGAACACAATATGCATCAAAACAAACCTCATTGCCTTTATTATTTTGTCTTTGCTGAATGGCCTAATGAAGAAAATCAAAAACTTTTCACAATACACATCAATATACTCATAATCATCTCAAGATCAAGGATCAAATATTCAAAAGGAAAACAAAAGTCATCTTGGGTATAAACAAGAACAAAATCGTGGGGGCTTAAGGACATGATACATGTCTATTTTTCAATCTTTAAGCTTGATCGAATCAATACATATTAAGACTTAAGAAGCATAAATCAACAACAAAAACCAACATGCAATAGCAAAGCATCAACCTTTCCATAAAAACATGGGAGAACCGAAAATAAAACCAAACAAAGAAAGAAATAGAATAAGAACAAGAAGAACCTCAGCTAGAGGATAAGGTTTATACCAATGAAGCTTTGAAAATGCCCTAGAAAAATCAATCCTCTTCCTCCTCTCCTTGGTGCTTCCTCGGCCTCCCCCTCTCTTTATGGCTCCTTTCTATTTTTTTGGTTAAGTGATAAGAAGAAAGAACAAGAATGAAGGCTCATGGGTGGAGGTGTATTTATAATGGGGCATAAGGTGGGGTGCAAAGTCTTAAAGTGGGGGTTAAAAATTTCCAAGAGTCTCCCCCAAGACTTATACTCCCTCATGGCTTATCCTTTATTTTTAGGGGTTGGACTTCGCATTTTATTTCATGTGTGTATGAGAGGAAATTAATTAAGTATAGGTAGGTTTATGTAGGGTATTAATTAATAAGACAAGGAGATAAAGAGTAATTGCATGCATTGGCCCAAAATCTATTTAGGATAGGGTCATTAATTGCATGTCCCCTATAGGCTATTAGTAGGGTGGCTTTACACTAATTATTGTAGGGCGTGTTTAATTGGGTTATCCTAGGGTCTTGTGTACTCATAATTAGATGTCTCGCAAATTAAAACTCAAAATGCACAAAATAATTTTTTAAAACCGTATGACCTTAAGAAACAGTAGAAAATAATATTTTCCAATACAGTAAATTTCACTTGAAAATCATAATTTAATTTACTAAAATAAAACATTATAATCTTCCCAAAAATAATAAAAATTTCGTGAACAGCAATATAAATCACAAAACTGTACCAAAATAAATTCTACATTTTAATACGATTGTTTTGACTGTAAATTCGTCCAATTCAGATTTACAGATCAAAAGTTATGAATTTTCAAAGTTACGTAATCAAATAAATCAATAAATAATAATTCCTTCAAAACACAAAACAAAATAAAATAAAATAATCCACCATTATAAAAAAATAAATTCCAAATAATTGTTTCCATTCGTAAATTTAAATCAAATAACGAATTGATATAAATTCGAAAATAACTGTCCAATTAAGAATTCTTAAAAATCGAATTATCGAAATATTGAAAATTGAGAGTATTACAGGAATCCTTTTGTCAAAAGAAAGAGAGAGTTGAATTGCATACAGAATAATAAGATAATAATTATGAGTGATAAGACACATGCTTGCATGGATCATGAGTGTTGGAAACCAACAAGCGGCCTAACAATCTACTAGGGGGTGAATAGTAGTTTGAAGCACTAGTACCGATTTTTCGGATTAATTGAAAGTTGTTAATTTTTGCTCGCTGGTTTTATGAAAATAGTCGAGTTATTGCTGAGCAGATGCTGATAATCGATTGTCTAAGCCGACAATAGATTATTCAAGCTGCTACACACAGAAACAGGTTTTATGCGGAAAGAACTTAGCGAGCACAAATAAACGAACAGAGGTTCGGTTTGCTGACTAAAGTGCTCGGAAATTTGCAAACACAAACAGAACATATAATGCAGAAAGCAGTAAAGAAAGAGAAACAGGAAATTTTTATACTGGTTCACTCTCACCCACTTGAGAGCTATGTCCAGTCCTCCTTAAAACCTTTAAGGAGCTTTTACTCAAAATCAATTTAAATGGTTACAAAAGGATTTACAAGAGAACCTCTCTAAACCTATCCCTGTCACAGAGTGTACCAAACTCTTGACACTACCCCAAATAAATTGATGGCTGAAGAACCTCTTCAGCACTTCTGCTCGAGAACCTCTCGAGACTTCAAAACTACAACACCAAAGTTTCTTGAAACCTTCAAGAACAACTTCGTCTCAACAAGTTTCAATGATGATAGAAAGAGTATGGCTCCAACTCGAAAACTCAAAAGAATGTGATTTGAAAGTTTGTGTATCAGTTGATAATCGATTAAGGAAGGGATTTCACAGAGAAGATGAAACTTGGGTTTCGAATATAAAAGTTTTGGTTCTCTGTGTTCTATTGAAAAAGTTGTTGTTGATGCTTGTTATTTCTCTGAGTATCTCGTGTCTCTTGTTATTTTTATGGAGGGCTTTTATGCTGAACCTAGCACCCAACAAGAGGAAAGATATTTTGTGACACAACTGTCCTTGCAACGGATATTCCAAATTTTATCCATTTTGCTGCAACGTTTTTATCCACGTACATCCTTTTCAGAAGCTTCTAATTTGCAGCAACATACAGTGACAGCTATTGTCCTTTCCAAATTTGACACCTTTTTCAAATTTGAAATTCAATTATGGCGGCGTTCATGACATCTGAATGTTGACGACAATGAACAGTACTTGAGCTTGTAAACTGTTCGAGCTAGGGAACTTGATTTCTTATGCAGCAGAGAGCTAAGACCGAACTGAGCTTGAACTGGGCTGAAGATCTGAGCTTGATGATGCTTGCACTGAATTTGACGAAGTGTGAACCGAGCTTGACCTTGGCCTTTGACTTCCGAGCTGTGGCCGAGCTTGTGTATTCTGGCTTGAGTGGCCTTGAAGTCCGAGCTTTGCACACTAGCTATATTTACAAGAAAAATTTGCAAGAAATTAGCATATTTTTAGTAGTGATCCGAGCTTGGACCTGAACTGCTGACTTGCTACAGGTAGCCGAGCATCAAAGACCAAAATCAACACACGGAACTTGTTCAAAGACCGAGACCCGATATTCTTCATACGCTGATTCATTTGACTTCATCAAAGCCTTGGCCGAGAACCGAGCTATTTGTCTTCATCAAAATCTCTTTGATTCAACAATCTCCCCCTTTTTGATGATGACAAATGCCTGTTGATTTGCTTGTTGATTTTTGTGCGCTCCCTCTGAATATATTCTCGGAAATTGCTCGGAGAGCTGTAGAGATGCTCAAAAAACACTCCCCCTGATTATATTCTCGAAAAAATAAACATCTGAAACACCTTCTCCCCCTAAACTGAACATCTGAAACAACAAAAACAACAAACACCACCTTTCTCCCCCTTTTGGCATGATAAAAAAGGAGCCAAAGAAATAAAAAAATAATTCGACAGAGGGCAAGAAAAGAAAACTTTGAAAAGATCATATATTGTCTTTTCTCCCCCCTGAAGATAACAACCTTAAAAATTATCTCCCCCTTTGATGATTTTAAAAAGAAATATCCGAGGAAGAAGCTTGGCAGGAGTTAAACAAATATTCGAACACATAAAAGGATCACGAACAAACTTAAATTGAAAGAAGATTTTCGATTTTGGTGACTGAGTTTAAAATACTAAAAAACACTTAGGTTATACTAGATTCATCCATAATGCCGAGTTCAGTTCGAATACGATAAAGAGTTTCCCTCGGCAGGGGCTTTTTAAACACGTCGGCTAACTGTTTATCAGTGCTAACAAATTCTATTACACAGTCACCTTTTTGAACATGATCTTGCAAAAGGTGATGTCTTATTTCAATGTGTTTTGTTCGTGAATGATACACTGGATTCTTAATGAGATTGATTGCACTTGTATTGTCACATTTGATAGGAATGTGATCCAATTGCAAGCCAAAGTCGGATAGTTTCTGTTTCATCCAAAGGATTTGAGCACAGCAACTTCCGGCTGCAATGTACTCGGCCTCTGCGGTTGAAAGAGCAACACAAACTTGCTTTTTAGAAAACCAAGACACTAGAAAACTTCCCAAAAGATGGCAAGTCCCACTAGTGCTTTTTCGATCAAACTTGCATCCCGCAAAATCAGAGTCCAAATACCCAATCAAACTAAGGTTGGCATACTTAGGATACCACAAACCAGTGTTCTCAGTTCCTTTTAAGTATTTCAAAATCAGTTTAACAGCCGACAAATGAGATTCTTTTGGATCGGCTTGAAACCGAGCACACATGCAAACTCCGAACATAATGTCGGGCGAGATGCAGTTAAATATAGAAGACTTCCTATCATACCTCTATATTTACTTACATCTACCGACTTACCTGACTCATCCTTGTTAAGGTAGCATGAGGTGCTCATCTGGGTTGCCGCACTCTTGCAATTCTCCATCCCGAATCTCTTTAAGAGCTCCTTGCAATACTTCCCTTTATGCACAAAGATGTCCCCTTTGACTTGTTTCACTTGCAGTCCAAGGAAAAATGTGAGCTCACCCATCATTGAAATCTCAAACTCACCCTTCATAAGGTTTGAGAATTTCTTACACAAAGACATATTAGTAGCACCGAATATTATATCATCAACATACACTTGTACTAATAAAATGTCCTTTTTTGATTTATGAATGAACAGTGTAGTGTCAACTTTCCCTCTTTCAAAGCCTTCTTCTAAAAGAAAGAAACTTAACCGATCATACCAAGCTCGAGGAGCTTGTTTCAATTCGTAAAGTGCCTTTTTAAGTTTGTAAACATGATTTGGAAATTCATGGCTTTCAAATCCAGGAGGTTGTTTCACATACACTTCTTCATTTATAAATCCATTCAAAAATACACTTTTGACATCCATTTGATACAAAGTAAATTTCATCATAGATGCAAAAGCGAGAAAAATCTGAATTGCTTCAAGTCGGGCAACCGGAGCAAAGGTCTCATCGTAATCGATACCTTCTTCTTGGTTGTAGCCTTGAGCAACCAGCCTTGCCTTGTTTCTTATAATTAACCCTCATTCATCCATTTTATTTCGAAAAATCCATTTTGTGCCGATTATGGTATGATCATCGGGCCGAGGAACTAAATCCCAAACATCATTTCTGATGAACTGATTTAATTCCTCTTGCATAGCCATAGCCCAATGTTCATCCATAATTGCATCAGATACTGAATCAGGTTCAATTTGAGAAACGAAATAAACAAAATTACAGAAGTTTTGAATGGACCGCAGAGTAAGAACTCCTTTCGAGATGTCTCCGAGCACATTTTCTATCGGATAATTCTTGTTCGTTTTCCAAGTCGGAGGTAGGTCGGACTGAGTTCTGCTTGGAGAGAGCTCGTCTCTCTGTGCTCCGATTTCAGCTGAAGATGCAGGATCATCCTTTTGAGCTCCAGATTCAGTTGGGCTCGGAATGAGATCGGCAACTGAATTTTCTAAGTTTCCTGCACAACTCATAGTGTCTCCTTTGGGAGACTCATCTAATACCACATGGATAGATTCTTCCATAGTGGAAGTTCTTTTATTAAACACTCTAAAAGCTTTACTGTGAGTAGAATAACCTAAGAAAATCCCTTCATCTGCTTTTGAATCGAATTTTCCGAGATGTTCTTTACCATTATTTAAAATGAAAACTTTGCATCCAAAAGCATGAAGATGAGATATGTTCGGTTTTCTACCCTTGTAAAGTTCATAGGGTGTTTTCTTTAAAGTTGATCGGGTCAGAATGCAGTTCATGACCCGCTGTATTCACTACATCTGCCCAGAAATAATGCTGTAAATGATATTCATTCAACACGGTTCGGGCTAACTCTTCAACAACTCAGTTTTTCCATTCAACAACTCAGTTTTGCTCGGGAGTTCTTGGAGTTGAATATTGATGTTCAATCCCGAACTTAGAACAGAATTTGTCAAATTTGTAGTTCTCGAACTCACCACCTTGGTCTGTTCGGATTACGACGACTTTTTGGTTGACTTGGTTTTGGACTCGTTTGACATGATCCTTAAACCTTTGATAAGTATCACTTTTTGATGCTAAAAATAAAGTCCATGTAAATCTAGAGAAGTCATCAAAAATCACTAAAGCATAATAATTGCCACCAAAACTTTTTACCTGTGATGGTCCAAACAAGTCCATATGAAGTAATTCTAATGGCCTTGTTGTGGATACCACTGGTTTAGAAGGAAAATTATTTTTATTCTTAGTTGGTTTGCATGTTTTAAAAGCAGTGCAAACACCTTCAACATCAAATTTTAGCTTTGGTAAACCAATTACTAAGTTTTTGGATTGTAGTTTCTTCAATTGATTTACTTTTATATGTGCTGTCCTACGGTGCCATAACCAAGTATCACTTTCTTTGCCGACCAAGCAAGTGGACATCAAATAGGTGATTTCATTTAAGTCAACCAAATAGGTATTGTTACATCTTTTACCAACAAATTTAACATACTCGTCCTTGTCACTTTTAATAATGCAGTGAGTGGAGGTAAAAACAACATGATTACCGATATCACATAGTTGACTAATGCTCAAAAGATTATGCTCTAGTCCTTTTACAAGTAAGACATTATCGATAATCAAGTTGGAGGAATTTCCTATTTTACCTTCACCCAAGATTTTACCTCGGTTGTCATCTCCATAAGTGACATAGCCCTTTTCTTTATATGAAAGTTCAATGAAGTGCTCCTTGTCCCCAATCATGTACTTCGAGCAACCGCTGTCCAGATACCACCTATTTTCCCTTGCTCGAAAACACGCCTCAGAGTTATGCTAGAAAGTTTTTCGGCTAGGTGATGCTTCCTCATGATTTCTGCACATAAAGCATAAGACCGGATTTTCCTTGTCATAATCCGAGCTTGATTCGAACATCTGAACCTTTGATATTTGTCCGACACTTGGTCGGCTCGGTGAGGCTTCCTCATTATGTTTACACAAGGTCGGTCTTTCCTTGCCATCATCTGAGCTTGATTCGAGCATCTGAAACTCCTGCTTGGTATTTGTTTGGCTCGGAGATGCGTGAACAGCATGCCTTCCCATTAGGCACAAATTTGCCTCCTCTTCATCATTGGATGAACTGGTGTCTGAGGTTTCATTGTCTTCGGGTGCATCCCATACTATATAAGCTCTCTTCGGTTTGTGCTCTTTCCCGTTCTTTCTTTCGGCACTACCTTTCTTGTGAATCTTGGGATAGTAAGCTCAAATGTGCCCTGGTTCACCACACTCGTGACATTTTATCCTTTCTTTTGAGCTCTTGTGATGGTTGTCGTCTCTGACCTCTTTTCCTTGGTTTTCGAAGTTCCTTTTGTTTTTGAAAAATTTCCCGAATTTCTACACCAAGAGGCCGAAGCTTTCTTCGTCCAAGTCCGAGCTTGAGTCACTATCCGAGGAGTCTTTGCTTGCTTTTGATTGCTTGGTAGAGGCCTTGAGAGAGATCCCCTTCTTCTTTCTGTCTGACTCCTCATGCAACTATAGTCTGCTGAGCTCTATCTCGTACCCTTGAAGCTTTCCAAAACTGTTGCAATGTCCATGGTATCCAAGTCTTTAGATTCCATGATGGCGGTTATCTTGGGCTGCCATTCCCTGCTCAGACATCTCAGCACTTTGTTAATAACTTCAGAGTTTAAAAACATTTTTTCGAGAGCAGTGAGGTGATTTATAATATGAGTGAATCTCTTTTGCATGTCACTAATGGATTCATTCGGGTGCATGCGAAAGAGTTCGTACTCGTGCATCAGAGTGTTTAATCGAGCTCGTCGGACCTCGCTGGTTCCTTCATGAGTGAGTTGTAGAGTGTCCCACATTTGCTTAGCATTTCTTCAGTGAGAGACACGGAAAAATTCGTCATAGGACAAAGCTGAGGTGATTATGTTTTTAGCTTTCAAATCGTAGGACACTTTCTTTTTGTCATCCTCATCCCAGCTTGCCTTTGGAATTTCTACAACATCTTCTCCTATCCTTCTTCTCGGAATGAAAGGACCATTTTCAACAGCATCCCAAACGTCGATATCTATTGCTGTTAGAAATATTGATAGGATTGGCAGCCGACACCCAAGAGGGGGGGTGAATTGGGTGTTTATGAAAACATTGGTTTCAAATTGTTTTCAATAAATTTAAAGAGATTTTGCAGCGGAAAACAATATAATGTTGAAAACGATTGCGCAGAAGCGAATAATATTAATACTATTATGAAAAACTAATATGCGCGGATACAAATTAAATAAGAACAATGAAAACCGTTACCGCGCTTATTATTTTAAATTCGCTTAAAATAGATTATTACGAAAATAGTTGTTATGATGCACAACAAATAAATATAACAACAGAATATAAAAGAGATAGGGATAGAAGAGATTGCACCGGAGATTTTATCCTGGTTCGGCAAACCCGGCCTACTCCAGTCCCCAAGCGACCCGCTTGAGCTTTTCACTAAACCAAGACGCCACGCGTCCCCAAGTACAACCAGAGCGCCCCGCAAGCTACTAGGAACCTCCTTTCGGCAGGGACCTCGATACACAACTAGGAAAACCTTTCCTAGATTTCCAGATAGCCTAACTACTAGGTGACCCACCGTTCGTCTAGCACTACCCACACACAAAGGGTTCCTCACCCTACAACCACAAACGCAGCACGTTCGCACTAGGAGATTCACTCCCTAGTCACTAAGGGTTACACACCCCTTACAACACTGGTTATGATATGAGTGATCGGGTACAAGACCTATAGTGCACTCTCAATAGTGCTGATACAACAATATAAGGCCACTCTAACAAATATGTGTTCTAGATAACACAGATACAACAATATAGCACTAGGATAATGAAGTCAAATGAAAAACGTTACAAGGCCAACACAAGGTTTTGTTTTCTTAAAAAAATATCTGAACGTGAAGAACAAAGAATAGTGGAGAAGAAGAAGAAGAAGCAACGTGAATGTCAGAAGATGTAGAAGTGTGAAAAAGCTTTTTGAAAAACAAATAAATAGAGTTACTTTTGAAATCAAAATTAAATCAAAGAATAAAATAAAAGATTTAAGAATTAAAACCAAAGATTTGAAATTTGAATTTTGAATTTGAAAAATAGAATCAGAATCAAATCAAAAACGATTTTGGAAATAAAATAATTTAAGTTTTAAAATCAAAACCAAATAAAAAAGATTTAGAAAAATAAAACAAAGATTTGATTCTTAAAACGAAAAAGGAAATAATTCAAATTTAAAATCATTTTCGAATTTTATAAAATAAATCAGAATCTTTTATATCAAAACAAATCAGGAAATAAATCAAAATGATTCTGACACGTTTTTCAATAAAAGTTGAGGTAATCGATTACTTGAGGGAGGTAATCGATTATCCCTTTAAAAATAGAAACTTTGAAATTCATTTTAAAAACCAGTAATCGATTATCACATACATGTAATCGATTACTTCACTTCTGTTTAATGTATGATGCAACACATATAATCGATTACCACTATTCTAATAATCGATTACAGAGCCTCTGATTTTTATATGATGCAACATCATGTAATCGATTACTACAAGACAAGTAATCGATTACTTTGTCTCAGGAAATTATATGATGCAACAATTTTAATCGATTACTTGAGCCAGGTAATCGATTACTCTCATAAGAAAGTAATTGATTAACAAGATTCATTTAATCGATTACAACCTCTCTGATTTTTCTATGATGCAACAAAGTTAATCGATTAACTTAGGCAAGTAATCGATTACTCTCTCTTGCATACATAAAAATATTCAGAGTTTTGTAACATCAAGTATTTTCACCAAAACTAAGATAGAAAAACTGATTTTCACAAAACTTCTTTTTCTTCTCCTTAATTATGAAAAATATATTTAGAAAAACTTATATTGGCCTTTTAACATAATATATACCTTGACTTCATTACCTTACATGATGTCCTAAGGGAAAGGGCTAAAATCTTCATTTGCTTGAATCTTCAACTTCATTTGCTTGAGTCTTCAACTTGAAGCTTGGACTTGAAGGATGAAGATATTGTGATTGCACTTGATATGAACTTGAGAATCTTGAGTTTGTTATCATCAAAACCATATAAGATATTTTCACTTGAAGTCCTTGGGAAAGCTTGACTTCCAACACTCCCCCTTTTTGATGATGACAAACCTGTATTCTGAATGATCTGCATCACAAGTGTTATACAAGCAAATGTATATATATTATAAACACATCCTTATCCCTAGAACACTAAGAATAAAAAGGATACTCTCCCCCTGCATAAAAGCATTAGATATAACAGTTAAACTCTTTGCATCCTTGCATCATTCAGGAATTCTTCTCCCCCTTTTGTCAACAGCAAAAAGTGGGTTCAGAATTCTTCATTTGTTGTTATGCTTGAATTTTTCTTCTCCCCCTTTTGTTATCCATTAGATATGCTATGCAGCTCAGAATTCTTCTCCCCATGAGTAAGCTTGACTTCTCACTTTTCTTTCCATGGGAGTTATCACATGATCCCTTTTGTTTTGACGACGCCATTTGGTTCTCTTCCCCTTTTGTCTTCATTAAGCTCATGTCTTTTGTCAAATATCTCTCCCCTTTTGATCAATTTAAACAAAATGCTAAACTCCCCCTGAAACACTGGGTAGAAGCATTAATAATAACAAGGAGATTAAAGTAAGAAACTTTCACATCTTCCCCTATTTGACATCAGCATAAGGAGTTATGGGAAAGAAAATAATTTTTTATCCCAATACATAGTTAAAGAGACGCATGATGTCAAGATAGAGTGAAAAAGCGAAACATGTTTTTATGCAGATTTGAAAAAGTTTTTCT
This sequence comes from Crotalaria pallida, assembly GCA_037953625.1. Classification (NCBI taxonomy): domain Eukaryota; kingdom Viridiplantae; phylum Streptophyta; class Magnoliopsida; order Fabales; family Fabaceae; genus Crotalaria; species Crotalaria pallida. The sequence goes on along the minus strand of CM075654.1, from coordinate 9,751,465 downwards.
CCCCCTTTCTAAAAGAATGATTCAACTAAGCAAGTTATAAAGGGAGATCAAATGCATCAATAAAACATGTGTATGCTTACTAACATCACAAAAATTTGAGAGTCCTATATGCCATGACAATAAATATTCAATGCACTTCAGCACAAAATATCATGTAGCACATATCATAAGTAGAAGCATCACAAAATGATTAAAATAATTAAAAGATTAGTGATACTTATAGTGATGATTTGAAATCGAGAGCTTTGGAGTTCCTTCTATTTGGATATTCAACATTCTGCAATTGAAGGAATTCTCCTCTTATTCAATGTGTTGCACTTCTTCCATTCCAAGAGATCGTCTTGATATTGCCGTATCACCTTCAAGTATTTGAGTATTGCCCAGTTCTCTTTTCATTTGAATCCATTAACCAAGTTTGTAGAGGACGTTGCATACTGATACTTGTAGGAATATCTGCAAAACTAATTAGTACATGTATCTCTTGGTATCCAAGTTAATTGGATCCTTAGGAGTTAGTAACACATGAATATGGTGTATGCTGAAAATAATTTATTCTTCAAAAAAAAATTTTTGTACCAACATATCGAAGAAGGAATAAATACAATTTCAGCAACAGGATAAACATGTGTGACACAAAGATAAATATCATATAGTATTAAAAAAAATAAGTGTGGTGATACTTATCGTAGGTGTTGATTTTCCACATCATAAGGGATGTTTGTGCACTTATGGAGTTCTTCTTTTAAGTCTCTCGTTCTCATTAAACAACATGTTAAGAGCTCCACTTGTGTCTATTCAAGTCGCATTTCCCTTTATTAAGACCATACCTCTCTTTGGCATTTTTCATTAGGCTCCGTGATGGAAAACGGAATCATGTCCTCCTTCTCCAGTATTTTCCATTTGACACCATGAGGGAAAGAAACATAATTTTTCATTTGGAATTCTTTAATTTAATTCCTTCGTACATAGCTCCTCTTGTATTTGAAGTATTACCTGTAAGACTACATAGGAGCATTTTCTTGGTATCCAAAGTCTTGGATCCTCTATGATTAGTTACATCTCCTCACAAATATCAAAGATATTGTTGAGGCAAAATATGAATAGACAATTTGAAACATATGCACTAATCATAAAAAGAAATAACAACATGCTTATGTTATAAGTGCATGTCGTACCAAACATGTCCTTACAAATACAAGCATGTCCTCATATATCAATGTACTATCATTACATATAAAGTGTAATCATGTGATAGAAGATAACAACAAAATTTTAGTCACACATGATACAACACACTATATGTAACAAGTATCTAGGACTATATCAAAAATAATCATGTGCTAAAAAGAATTTTAAAAAAGGTGTAAAGCACACATGATTTAATTCAACCAAGGAGTGATCATGATAATTAAAAATATTTTTTTTTTAAAAAAAAAATTTAGCACCCATGATCCACCTTAGTATGAATAAAAATTAGAATAGTCCAAGTATACCTTTGTATAGTCATTGATATAAGAAGAATAAGAGGTAGGTACCTTAGGTTTGTTGACCAAAGAAGTATTCGCCTTTACCCATTGCTTCACTTTTTGATTTTTGACCATGTTGGTTCTTCCATATTCCTTGTGTGAAGCTTTGTTGTTGGTAGGCATGATTCTTCTTTGACCGACCCATCTATTTCTTGTCCTCTTAGGTGCCACCCTTGATAATTTCTCCTTTACTCTTCCACTTGGTTCATTCCATTGCTTCTTACTTGAGGTCCTTGACCTTATGGTTTTACCTTTTTGCACTTTAGAAGCTTTGGTTGTGAACATCTTTCTCTTTTGACCATATTGTTTGTTTTTGGACCATTTACCCATAACTTTCATAGACTTCCCCTTTCCTTGTCCAATTGGTTCTTCCTTTGGTTTAATTTCCTGCACATTCACAACACAAGGAGAACCTTTTGGTACCCATTTCATCTTGGGTCCTTGGGGGTTAGTCATAGGTTCCTTAGAGGCCTTTGGAACCCATTGCATATTATTTCTCATATTTAAATTTTTACGATAAAAGCATAAATGAGAAATATGTCCTAAACAACCACAATAGTTACATGTAATGGGTTTGGATGATGATATGACTTTTTCAAAATTATTTTCATGAACCTTGGAATTTTTGTACTCACATTGAAAAATGTTATTTTCAAATACTTTGCTTGATTTTTGAATATCAACCTCATTTTCAATTTCACTTTCAAGCAATGAATTTGAACAAATAGATTTTTCAATGTTACTACAATCAAAAAGTGCATCCTCAACTTGTTTTTCAATATCAATGCAATTTTCAAAAATAGTCGAGGAGCTATTTTCTAAAAACATCTCTTTATCAAAAATATCTCCAATTTTCAAAATATCAACTCCATTTTCAATTAGAGATAATTTTTGTAAAGAGTCCAAGTTTTTATTTTTCAAAGATATCAAATCATCATTCAAATCATTATATGCAACTTGTAGAGATTTAGAACAAGGACTAATTGAAATTACCTCATGGTCCTCATGAGCCAAGTAGTCGGATGTTTTAATTTCATCTGCCATTGATTCCGCATCCGAGTGACTTGATTCCTCCAGTGAGTCCATAAAGGTTTCAAAAATCCTCTCTAAGTCATCACAGTCGCTTGTTGAGTTACTCCCCACGCTTTCACTTTCATCATCCGAATCTTCGTCTAGGGAGTTGGTCCTTTCACGTTCTATAACAACTTCTTGTTGTTCCTTCTCCTCTTTCCTGTGGACACTTACACTTTCAACAAGATCATTAGTAGCATAGTGTAGATGTAAAATGTTCCATATATCCTTAGAATTTTCACAATTACCAATAATAGCAAATGCATCATGGTTCAAAGCATTTTTCAAAATATGCATAGCTTGAAAGTTCAAGGAAAAAGATTTTTCATCAAAACCATAAACAACAACATTCCATAAACAAATGCTGATAGATTGTAAAAATATTTTCATTCTAGCACTCCAATAGTGAAAATTATTTCCATCAAAAAATGGTGCATCATCGAATGAAAATCCCTCCATATTAAAAACAAATAAACTATCCCAACGCTGCCAATCTACAACGGATCTTTAACTCAGGCTGTTAGGCCTTTACCAGAGCACGAAGCTCTGATACCAATTGTTAGAAATATTGATAGGATTGGCAGCCGACACCCAAGAGGGGGGTGAATTGGGTGTTTATGAAAACATTTGTTTCAAATCGTTTTCAATAAAATTAAAGAGATTTTGCAGCGGAAAACAATATAATGTTGAAAACGATTGCGCAGAAGCGAATAATATTAATACTATTATGAAAAACTAATATGCGCGGATACGAATTAAATAAGAACAATGAAAACCGTTACCGCGCTTATTATTTTAAATTCGCTTAAAATAGATTATTACGAAAATAGTTGTTATGATGCACAACAAATAAATATAACAACAGAATATAAAAGAGATAGGGATAGAAGAGATTGCACCGGATATTTTATCCTGGTTCGGCAAACCCGGCCTACTCCAGTCCCCAAGCGACCCGCTTGAGCTTTTCACTAAACCAAGACGCCACGCGTCCCCAAGTACAACCAGAGCGCCCCGCAAGCTACTAGGAACCTCCTTTCGCCAGGGACCTCGATACACAACTAGGAAAACCTTTCCTAGATTTCCAGATAGCCTAACTACTAGGTGACCCACCGTTCGTCTAGCACTACCCACACACAAAGGGTTCCTCACCCTACAACCACGAACGCAGCACGTTCGCACTAGGAGATTCACTCCCTAGTCACTAAGGGTTACACACCCCTTACAACACTGGTTATGATATGAGTGATCGGGTACAATACCTATAGTGCACTCTCAATAGTGCTGATACAACAATATAAGGCCACTCTAACAAATATGTGCTCTAGATAACACAGATACAACAATATAGCACTAGGATAATGAAGTCAAATGAAAAACGTTACAAGGCCAACACAAGGTTTTGTTTTCTTAAAAAAATATCTGAACGTGAAGAACAAAGAATAGTGGAGAAGAAGAAGAAGAAGCAACGTGAATGTCAGAAGATGTAGAAGTGTGAAAAAGCTTTTTGAAAAACAAATCAATAGAGTTACTTTTGAAATCAAAATTAAATCAAAGAATAAAATAAAAGATTTAAGAATTAAAACCAAAGATTTGAAATTTGAATTTTGAATTTGAAAAATAGAATCAGAATCAAATCAAAAACGATTTTGGAAATAAAATAATTTAAGTTTTAAAATCAAAACCAAATAAAAAAGATTTAGAAAAATAAAACAAAGATTTGATTCTTAAAACGAAAAAGGAAATAATTCAAATTTAAAATCATTTTCGAATTTTATAAAATAAATCAGAATCTTTTATATCAAAACAAATCAGGAAATAAATCAAAATGATTCTGACACGTTTTTCAATAAAAGTTGAGGTAATCGATTACTTGAGGGAGGTAATCGATTATCCCTTTAAAAATAGAAACTTTGAAATTCATTTTAAAAACCAGTAATCGATTATCACATACATGTAATCGATTACTTCACTTCTGTTTAATGTATGATGCAACACATATAATCGATTACCACTATTCTAATAATCGATTACAGAGCCTCTGATTTTTATATGATGCAACATCATGTAATCGATTACTACAAGACAAGTAATCGATTACTTTGTCTCAGGAAAATATATGATGCAACAATTTTAATCGATTACTTGAGCCAGGTAATCGATTACTCTCATAAGAAAGTAATTGATTAACAAGATTCATTTAATCGATTACAACCTCTCTGATTTTTCTATGATGCAACAAAGTTAATCGATTAACTTAGGCAAGTAATCGATTACTCTCTCTTGCATACATAAAAATATTCAGAGTTTTGTAACATCAAGTATTTTCACCAAAACTAAGATAGAAAAACTGATTTTCACAAAACTTCTTTTTCTTCTCCTTAATTATGAAAAATATATTTAGAAAAACTTATATTGGCCTTTTAACATAATATATACCTTGACTTCATTACCTTACATGATGTCCTAAGGGAAAGGGCTAAAATCTTCATTTGCTTGAATCTTCAACTTCATTTGCTTGAGTCTTCAACTTGAAGCTTGGACTTGAAGGATGAAGATATTGTGATTGCACTTGATATGAACTTGAGAATCTTGAGTTTGTTATCATCAAAACCATATAAGATATTTTCACTTGAAGTCCTTGGGAAAGCTTGACTTCCAACAATTGCTTCTATAAAGATTTTCATTCGGGCCTTCCAATAAGCGTAACCATCACCATTAAATAGTGGTGGTCGATTTATTGATGAGCCTTTCCCTCCAAATGGATTTTGTTAGACGCTATTTGGTTTCTTTTGGATCTTTTTCGAAAAAGCTGTTAAGCTTGACCTTTCGACTGAGCTCTGATACCACTTGTTGGAAACCAACAAGCGGCATAACAATCTACTAGAGGGGGGTGAATAGTAGTTTGAAGCACTAGTACCGATTTTTCGGATTAATTGAAATTTGTTAATTTTTTCTAGCTAGTTTTATGGAAATAGCCGAGTTATTGCTGAGTAGATGCTGATAATCGATTGTCTAAGCCGACAAAAGATTATCCGAGCTGCTACACACAGAAACAGGTTTTATGCGGAAAGAACTTAACGAGCACAAATAAAGGAACAGAGGTTCGGTTTGCTGACTAAAGTGCTCGGAAATTTGCAAACACAAACAGAATAGATAATGCAGAAAGCAGAAAAGAAAGAGACACAGGAAATTTTTATACTGGTTCACTCTCACCCACTTGAGACCTACGTCCAGTCCTCCTTAAAACCTTTAAGGAGCATTTACTCAAAATCAATTCAAATGGTTACACAAGGATTTACAAGAGAACCTCTCTAAACCTATCCCTGTCACAGAGTGTACCAAACTCTTGACACTACCCCAAATAAATTGATGGCTGAAGAACCTCTTCAGCACTTCTGCTCGAGAACCTCTCGATACTTCAAAACTACAACAACGAAGTTTCTTGAAACTTTCAAGAACAACTTTGTCTCAACAAGTTACAATGATGTTAGAAAGAGTATGGCTCCAACTCGAAAACTCAAAAGAGTATGATTTGAAAGTTTGTGTATCAGTTGAGTAATCGATTAAGAAAGGGATTTCACAGAGAAGATGAAACTTGGGTTTCGAATATAAAAGTTTTGGTTCTCTGTGTTCTATTGAAAATGTTGTCGTTGCTGCTTGTTATTTCTCTGAGTATCTCGTGTCTCTAGTTATTTTTCTGGAGGGCTTTTATGCTGAACCCAGCACCCAACAAGAGGAAAGATATTTTGTGACACAAATGTCCTTGCAACGGATATTCCAAAATTTTATCCATTTTGCTGCAACGTTCTTATCCACGTACGTCCTTTTCAGAAGCTTCTAATTCGCAACAACGTACAGTGACAACTATTGTCCTTTCCAAATTTGACCCCTTTTTCAAATTTGAAATTCAAGTATGGCAGCGTTCATGACATCTAAATGTTGACGACGATGAACAGTATCCGAGCTTGTAAACTGTTCGAGCTAGGGAACTTGATTTCTTATGCAGCAGAGAGATAAGACCGAACTGAGCTTGAACCGGGCTGAAGATTTGAGCTTGATGATGCTTGCACTGAATTTGACCAAGTGTGAACCGAGCTTGACCTTGACCTTTGACTTCCGAGCTGTGGCTGAGCTTGTGTATTCTGGCTTGAGTGACCTTGAAGTCTGAGCTTTGCACACTAGCTAGAATATGAAGTTAAGATTCGAGCTCTAGCCGAGCTTTATACTTGATCTTTAGTTGACCCTTGAAATTCGAGCATTGGCCGAGAAAAGCAAACTAGCTTGAATATGAGCTTTACATCCAGTAAAGGCTGAGCTTTACATCCAGCAAACTAATGTGATCTGATGTGATGCCGAGCTTGACAACTTCACCGAGCTTTGGGACTTGAGTGAGTAATCTTCTTGATGAACATTGTTCCCGATCTTGACAACGTCACCGAGCTTGGGTAACTTGAGCCGAGCTTGATGACTTTGTACTTGCCATCTGTTCTTGGCATCTGTTCGAGCTTCAAGCCGAGCTTGATGATTGTTTGCATTTGGCATCCTTGAGCCGAGCTTTATGAAAGTCCGAGCTTCTTTTAGGCTGACTGAGTCAACTACATTTGCTGAGCATCTTCGAGCTTCTGACTTGCTGCTGGTTCAACTACATTTCTTCAAAGCAACTGCTGAGCAACTTCCAAACATCTTTTGAGCATCTTCCGAACTTGAGCTTTTGTTTGACCTTGATGTCTTGGCTTGTGCTATACGTTCGGCTTATCAAATTCTGAACGTCTTCCGAACTTGCACCCGAGCAACTGCCGAGCTTGTTCTTGATCTTCACACTCGATACATGTGGACGAGCATATTCCGAGCTTGGACCTAAACTGGTGACTTGCTACAGGTAGCTGAGCATCAAAGACCGAAATCAACACACGGAACTTGTTCAAAGACCAAGACCCGATATTCTTTATACGTTGATTCATTTGACTTCATCAAAGCCTTGGCCGAGAACCGAGCTATTTGTCTTCATCAAAATCTCTTTGATTCAACAATGAGCATTATGTTATGATATTTTTGATTGTCGACTTTCCATTCATTCGATTACTAATCTGACTTTGTGATATGACAATGACTTACTCCCTATCCCATACTGTTTGGTAGGAATCTGCTTCATGTGGAAGCAATTTGTCAAGCCAGACGCTCAAGCTGGAGAAGGAAATATTTGCAAAAGATATTGCATAGTTGTTAGATTCCATTATAATCATGGACTGAAATGTATTTTTAAAAGAAAAATTTTATTTATCAATTTTATTAAACAAAATTATTATTTTTTGCTGCAATAATTTTTAAATAAATTCTTTTATTTTCTTTATAAAAACCAAGGTGTTACACTGTACATCTAGCCAAAATAAGGTCAAGTAATGCAAACAATCATCAAAACTAGACCCAAAAGACATGCAGCAATATGCAAAGATACCAATTGGACAAGTAAAAGTGGTCTTACCTTAATCTTCTGGTGCAATAGGAATTTGATTGTACCCTAAATATTCATCCAGAAAACAATAATATGCATTGCGAGCAAGTCTTTTCAACATTTGGTCAATAAGAGAGAGAAGCCATCTTTTTTAGTTAAAACATTCAATTTTCTATAATCAATACACAGTCTCCACCTTGTTTGTACGCTTGTTGGAACTAACTCATTTTCCATGTCATTAAAGTAAACTTAAGGAATCACTTTTGGAATAAAAAAAACTTAGGGATCATATTAGAATAAATAAATAAATAAATAACTTAAAGTACTTAATAAATAGTTTTGCCTATTAATTAATTTTTTTCAAATGTACCGTCTACATTTTCTTTTAATCAACTCATTTTTATATGACACATTAACTTTCTCTCAACTCAACTATCACATAAAATTATGAGTGAAGTATGATTTTAGTCCCTGATATTTTTTTATTGTACTAATTTAGTCTCTGAAATTTTATTAATACACATTTAGTACCTCAAGATTGTCGAATATATCAATTTGGTCCCCCAAACTTTTCAAATGTACCAATTTGATCCATTAAACACAAGGGACCAAGTTGGTATGTAATAAAATCTTGGGAACCAAATTGATATATCCGAAAATCTTGAAGAATTAAATGTGTATTATAAATTGAAAAAAAAACATCAAAAAATAAATTAGTACTTCACCCTAAAATTATTACTTTGTGAATAAAAATGTATCATTATAATTAAAAATAAATACAAAAATACATATCTAGTAATCATTTACAAATCAACCACTTTAACTAAATTTTTTAAACTACATGAGAGATGACCTCAAAAATTTATATTTTAAAAAAATATGCAATAACTATTAACTCCTCTCACCATCTCTTCAACATTACCACATGGAGAACAGCTCATACAACGAGACAAAGCCAATTAGAACTTGCATCATATTTCTTCAGTCCCTGCTTGAAGTCAATTTAATCTTCCATTTTTTGTTATAGGCACAAATGCTATAACCTAAAGAGCCCATAAATGTAGGCCACATGGGGTTTGTTGCTCCAAAATTCATTAATTTCCCTTCAATATTGCATCCTTTATGGAAATTGGAATACAGATGAATTGCTTTTCCCAATTTCTTTTCGATTTTTCTTTTTCAAGCTTAATCGTCATCCCACAAATTAAATGTCTGACTAACTTTAGTTAAGAAAAAAAAAAGTGTTAATCATATGCTGTTTCCTTGCTTTAATGGCTGTATATATATGAATTAACCAAGTAACCCGAAATTGATTCGAGACTAAATTTGTTAAGTACTCCCTCTGGTCCTATTTATAAGACCCTTTTGGGGTTTTTATTTTGGTCCTATTTATAAGATCCCTTTTCAATTTTCAATAGCATTTAATTACTTCTTTCCACTAACACCCCTATAAAGTCAACACTTTTTAGAGTTCCAGGGTAGTTTTGAAAAAGTATATCAAATTTTTACATTTCCAATGCCACTAACAAATTTATCCTCTCTCCTTGGTGGGAGTGAAAAACCCCAAAAGGGTCTTATAAATAGGACCGGAGGGAGTATCTCTTAAGCTTAGTTCAATTCGTGAAACAAATAAACCGAGTTTAACTGAAAATGGGGTTTTGTGAAACAAATAAATCGAACTCATTTGTTCGTTGTTATGAATTAATGAAAATAAGAAGACATAAGAGATTGGGAAAGAATAGAAAAGTAGGGAGAAATTGTATTTCAATGGGCAAAGTTTACAATACATATGAGTCTTATTTTATAGGAAAAGATGAAATCCTATCATGAATTTGTTTCAATTAAAGATAAACATAAAGTAGAGATAAACTCAAACTATGATAGAGTCATCCAGTTATTAGATAAATACAAAATGTTCATAACACTCCTCCTTGGATGACTATTAAAATAATATGTCTCTTTAAAAACCTTCCTAAGAAAAACCCTATGAGAAAAATTAGTGAAGGAAAAAGAGTACACAATTCTTCTTACGCAATTGGATGCTATCTCATTAAAAACCTTGCCAGGAAAACCCATAGGGAAAAAAATCGTGACTAGGGAAAAAGTGTGCAATGCGTATTTATTTCTCCCCCTGATGCGAACAATTAACTCTGAGATACTACACTATTACCTTCGCAGCATAGATTTCATGATGTATCAAAATTTCTTTAAATATTTTATTTGTAATTCAAGATAATAAAATTAGTTCCTTACAAATCCTTTATCTCAAACTTTTCTCTTTAAGCAAATTTTAACCTTTGGAAGCTCTTCAGGAATTCCAATAATATTCAAATTATCAACGTAAACATCAATTATAGCAAATTCCTTGCCACATCTTTCCATGGAAATAGATGGACAAATTCGACCATTTTTATATCTTTTCTTGATTAAATATTTAATTAGACGATTATACCACATACATTCAAATTACTTCAATTCGTAAGACTTTTATTCAATTTATCATGCTAAAGTAAAACTATGCACGATCTCATATGATCTTGTTTGGATTGAGTTCAAACTATTTTTTGAACTGAACTAATTCTTAACAAACAGAATTAAGCTAAATCTTTCAAAAAAAAAAAGAATTAAGCTAAATTAAGTTCAATTCAGTTCGACTTCTTTCTAATAACCCTACTTACTTGGTAAATGGGATAAAAAAAACTACCCCAATAATTGGCATGAGGACAAGGTATGTCGAGGCAGGTTTTATCTATTCCAACCTCTCCCTCCATAAGACTGGAGGGGATGAAAATGTGAGAGTTTCGTTTTTATAAAATGAGTTTGAATTCGGATTTTCTCAAAATTCAGTAAAAAATAAATTTTTCCTACTAGTCAGAATCATGTTGGAATTGGACGAATACATGTGCGGGTGAGTTTAATTATCATATCTACAGATATTATATGCTTGAGGCATTATACTGTGCATTATGCTAATTAATTATATGCTTATTTAAATTTTTAATTCCTGAACTTAGGTGTTCTTTTGGAATTGGTCCTTAAACTTTTTTTTTTAATGCCTTGAGTCCCTAAACATTGCTCAAATTTTGGAAATGGTCCTTTCATCACTTAAGTGGTGATATGATCGAGGATATGTTATGTCACCTTCGTCACATTGATAGGTAACGTGTCAGATGATGCCACGTGAATTTTAAATTTTTTTTTTTAAATTTATTAAAAATTAATAAAAATTGTATTTTTTTAAAGGAAAATCGAATCTTAAAATAAATTTTAAAAGAAAATATTTTTTTAATAAAAAAATTATGTAGTGTTCCCTTGACTCTATGTAACATGTCACTCGTCGATACTGTGAAAGTGACGCGACATGTCGTCGGCTATATCATCACTTAAATGACGAAAGGACCATTTATTCCAAAAATTAAACAAAGTTAATTCAGGGACCCAAAACATCGAGACAGTGCCGGCCCTGAGGGAGGGGGGTGAGGGCGGTCGCCCTGGGCCCAAAAAATTCAGGGGCCCGTAAATTTTTTAATAGTATATTTATTTTTGAAAAAAAAATTAATAGTTGCAAGTTTTTTTTATCTCTTAACCATCAATGATTTTTACCATAAAACTTCAATTTGTTTTTTTTCATTTGCTCATTTAATTTATAAATAAATGAAGTAATGAACTTTACTTTTGCAACCCAACATAAATTTTTTTTATTACCTCTTTACTTGAAAACTTTTTATTTTATTTCAAATATTATTTTTTAATAACTAATTTTATTATTGATTGTTGTTATTGTTTTAATTGATTATACGTATATATATATATATATATATATATTACATTTTTAATTAATTTTTTTTATGGATTTGAGGCCCCAAATTCTTTTTCGCCGTAGGGCCCAAAATAGGTTAGGACCGGGCCTGCATCGAGAAAAAAATTTAAGGACCAATTTCAAAAGAGCACCTAAATTCAGTGACTAAAATGTTAAATAAACCTTAATTATATTTGTTGATAATTTTTTTTAGCAAGAGATACGAATCTATTGCAGATAGCCCAAATAATCACCAATTTAAATGGTTCATACTTCAAAATAAATTTAAGACAAAGTTAGTCAGACATTTAACAAAATAAATAATCACCAATTTAAATTGCTCATTGTTTTCTGTGTGATAAAATCTTGACAAAATTTCAAGATATACAGGATAATTAACTAATCAGTTAAAAAAATAGATTTCAAAATATTTGTTGTGATATATATATGTGTGTAAATATATATATATATATATATATATATATATATATAAAAGAAGGGATCAGTTTACACTTCGTTAAATTACACTAACTTTGACACCGCTCATAACTTTTACATCGGGTCAAATTCAATCGAATCAATCGTTGAATTGAAAGTTCCAATCATGTAGATCGTCTATACCACAATTCACAAAAATCCAAAATCATTTAACACTTTATTTATATATGTCAAAATTAACGAAATATATGTCTTAAAAATATATGAAAATGAAGCTATTTGAATATATATTTAATGATGTTCAAATTTTCTCAAATTTGACACAAATGATCTAGATGTTATTAATCAACCGATGGAATAGTGAAATTCATATTATATAAAAAATTATAAATGATGTAAGATTTAGTGTAATTTAACTTAGTGTAAACGAATCCCTTATATATATATATATATATAGTTAATTTGGTGTCCGAAAAATATACTAACCATCAATTTACTCTCCAAAAAGTCAAAATTAAGTGTAAATCTTGATTATGAAAGATTCATATCATCATTAAATAAGTCTTGAAAAGGATCAATGTGGTATTAAGTTAATTTTTGAACGATTAAATTTTTTTTGAAAGGAAAATATGTAATTCATTCCATAACAGAAAATAGTACAGATAGATCCAACAGAACAATAACAAAGCACATATTTTCCATACAATAAAAATTGTTAAAAAAGACTAGATACTCAGCCATAACAGCAAACTCTCTGTGGATCAGGATCATCATCAACATCCAGCTTCGAACTCTAACAAGAGATTCAACAGCCTTTGTTTCCAAGATAACTATCTCATCAATGCTGGAAGTAAGCACAGTTCCGTGACAAAGAATCTCATATCTGAGGAGGTAGAGCCACTGGACAGAGGAGAAGACAAAGATCTGGAAGGGAAAAGCTGTCCCGAATATCAGTCTTCTACTTATTGGAGAAGATAGGAAGGTCATCAGATCTGGACAAACAAAAAGCCTTCCCGCACTCAAACACACAAAAACAAAACCCAGATGAATCTGGACGAGAAAAACCACACCACTTGCACAAAGGCAAGATTTATTTATTTAACCCAGATATAACTGGGAGAGAAAAAACCCACACACCAACCAAAGGAAGGGGAGGGAGAGATTCTCTCTCCCCTTCTACCGCTATCACAAAAAAGAGGAAAACAGAAAAGAGAAGAGAAGAAGATTAAGGAAGAGAGAAGGTCAACGATTAAATTAATGTAAAAAAAATCTTTTAAAAACTAAATTGATAACCAATATAACTTTACACAAATCCAAATTACTATTATATATATATATATATATATATATATATATATAAATATAACCAATATATTACATTTGTATATTACATTTGTCGGCAGGAATCTTGAATATAAGCCTTGAAACTGCATTTTTCCAGCCGGATCAGGAAGTCTATCTACCGTCAGCATCATTTGATTCATCTAGAACCATATCATTAACCTTCATCCGTCAGCTTCAATTTTATGGCTTAAATAACTTTTTTTTCCTCTTAAATAAGACTAATTATTTTGGAGATTAATGGGTGTACATTAACACTGTAACATTTTTTACACCATCAATTCATCATTCGTTATTCATTTGTACTCCCTCCGGTCCTATCTATAAGTCACATTCTAGAAGGATTCTTTGGTCATATTTATAAGTCACTTTGTATTTTCTAGAAGACATTTATTGCTATTTTCTCTTATTTGCCCTTTGTCCATTAATGTGAAGTAATATATTGTGAAATTCCCAATGCAAGTTAAGAGGGTAAGATTGTAATGTTGAAGTATTTTTTTAAAGTTTCAAGAAACCTAACTACCCTCCTTGGTTTGTGTGATATGGTTAAGTATGCCCTATAAATAGGACCAGAGGGAGTATTATTTTTATCTAAAAATCAACGATCATAAATACATAAATGCTGAATAATACACTAATGATGTAAAAAAAACCTTTACACTTTTCATACATCATTTATTTTCTCATTATTTTGTTATGAATCCCCAAATATTCGTTTTCATTATTCTAATAAAAATTTGATGGCTTAAATACCAAAATGGTCCCTATAAATATTGACCTTTTTGAAAATAGTCCCTATAAAAAAATAGTTTTGGTTTTGGTCCTTGCGTTTACACAACGTTTTGGTTTTGGTCTCTGCATTTTCAAAACGTTTTGGTTTTGATCCCTCCTGTTAAATGTGAATGAAAAACGCCGAAAACGTAATGTATTACATTATATGACCAATTAAGAATGATATCCTTGTATTAATTCTCAATGGTAAAAAAAACAACTTCTATTACATAAAAGAATCCATTCAAAAATCATGACATTAAAAAGAACAAAACCTATGAAATCTAATAACAAAGGACCAAAACCTATCAAATATAATAATATTGGGACTGATCTGTCGTAGAATATTTGGTACTTGAACTAAGCGCTCAAGCGTCTAAGTCTTCTACCTATTGCTTTCAGACTGTAGAATGGCACCCTGATCATCAGGATACCAGCTCTATTGTCGTTTGCTTGGGTGTGGTGTGTGTTTGTGTAAGAATGAAGGATGCGTACCTGATTACCTCCTGTTCCTTATATAGGTATCCATCTCTACCATTAAGTTTCCTTCCCGTTAATGGGATTTACTGGATTCGCCTTAACGGCAAGTGGTTTATGACGGGTGTAATAATGGAGGTATCCCATGCTAAACGGGTAATTCAGCTTTATTGCTGCCATCATTGTCATGTGGAATCCAAGGATACTCTACCTCACTGCCTTCTCTGCCGAGTAACCGCTATACCGGTATCACGAGGTAAGGGAATCCTAGGCTTGTTTATCAGAAGGTTTTCTCTTGGTCAATTATGTTGAACAGGAGATTTGGGCCTTTATTGGGCCTCATAGACCGGTAATCCGGCTTCAAGGTATATTGGGATCTTAGAAAAGCTTTTATGCCGATAAACCGATTTGTTGAAGACTTGGGCCCTTAAAGGGCCTCTGAGACCGGCAAACCGGTTTAGTGATGTATCTTCCTAAGTCTAGTACATAACAGTTGCCCCCCAGACCATGGTTTATAGCCAGGAACCTTGGTTTCATTGTCTTCATGGAAATATAATTTTTTAACCGTTTACCTGGTTTCAAGAAGCAAAATATCGACTCTGTTTTCCGGTAAATCGGTTATGACAACGACATGGATTTTGTAACGCTCCCAAGCCTCACGCCGGTAAACTGGTAAAGCAACTCCACCAAATACACCATTATACCGGTTACCCGGTTTAATAGAGTTAAATCCTGAAAAACCTTTTTCTTTATTATACCTGAAGCTGCAAAGGGAAGTAGTTCGGTTTAACGGTATTCCGGTTTCCCATTCGTATTATTTTGAAAAAAATTTATTCTGGCAAGCATCATTTCCCAAGAAATGTACTTTCCTCTCTTCTCTAGGCATCATAATGCCAATCAACACAATTCTCAAGAATTCACGTTTTCCAACCCTATCTTGATGTCCCCAAGGGAATCCTTTCCCTTGTCATCCATGCCAACGCCTGTTCCCAAGGTGGGTATTTGAATTTGAAATTTTGAAATGCAACTCTTTTGGCTCCAATATCTATAGGTTCTTGGATAGCTTACTCCAATTTTACCTAATGAAAACGGGTTACCGGTTTCAATAACTCCTGTATTTGAATTATCTTACTAAAACTTACCGATTAACCGTTAAGATGGCCATCATTCTCTTCATTCGAGCCGTTTTTCCGATTTAAGGATACACTGTGTATACTCGGTTTTCCTTCTCTTTTGACCGAATTGCTGGCTTCACTTTGTCTGTCTTTCATAAACCTTGTCAACTCAAGTTCCTAGGCACACGGTCACCGAGAAATCAATATGACCTTCCCAAGAGCATCTTTCCCTCGACCAGCATCAATCGACCAACTTTTCTTAGTCTTCTTCTTTCCAGTTCCAGTTCTCGTTCACTCATTTCCAGGTAATTTCTTGTTCCTTTCTAATGGATAATCTTCCTCTTTCTGTCATTTACCCTACTAAAACCTCTTCTTCCTCCTAATCTGCTTCTTCTTCTTCAAACAACTAAACTACTGCAAGTATATCCTCTATTAATCCTTCTTCTCATTTAAGAAGTTCTTCTATTAGTTCTTCCGAAAAAATGATGCTAGATGGACTTGCTAGACAATTTATAATAAAAAATTATTTCGAAGTTGAAGTAGTCAGCAGGCCATCTCCTTCTCCTAATCTTTCCTATCTTTCTCAGGAATCACACATGGGAAATAAAAGATCAGAGACCAACCCAGAAGTGTTTATCAAACCAGACAATGTTTCTGGATATGAGAGGGTAGATTTAGATGCTCCAGGTAGACCTTCCATTTTCCTAGAATCAGCCAAACTACGTCATTATCATCTCAAAGCCAACCTGGTGAGGCCTGATATTGTCCCGAATTTTTACTCTGTAGCAGCCCCTAGTAGTCAAGATCGAATTTGTACAGTGGGCACTCCTAATGAAAACTTCTTCTTCATGTACAATGTTCTTTTTGATGTCTGTTGTGTAAGGATTCCATTTACTGATTTTGAAAATCATGTTCTCACACACTTAGAGCTTGCCCCCTCTCAACTCCAGCCCAACGCCTGGTGCTACCTTAGAGCGTTTCAGCTTTTCTGCTCTTACTTCAACCTCCAATGTACAATTCCTGTTCTTTTTTACTTTTTTGGCCCCTTCCAGTTCAGCAAAGTGAAGGGCAAATGGGCTTGGGTGACGCTCAAATCCCGTAATGGAAGGAAAGTGTTCGAATCTTATTCTGAGACATAGAAAGAATTCAAAGACAAGTACTTCAAAATAATATAAGCAGAAGACGTATGGGCCTTCTTTTTTGATCACGGGGGAAATTCCTATCTCCCTTTTTTTTGGTCCCCACGCAACTCCCTTATAGTAGCTAGACGGTTTGCAACCCCGGAAAATCGTTTAACCGCTTTAGAAAGGTATACTGTTTCTTTCCTTCTGTGACCGCTTTGGATCCATAAGTACTAGATCCATTGTGGACTCCAAACCCCATGACTTACAAAAGACCTTTGGTAGGAAATCTACTTTGCTTATTATGACGCTTTATACTGTACTTTTTCCTTTTTCACCTACTTTTACATAATTTCCTTTTATGCAGCTGAGATGGCTTCACCTTCTGACTTGGCAGCTCTTGCAGCAACTCTTGGGAATGCCCCTCGAAACTTGCGTCCTCGGACCGTCAAATCCACTGTCCCCAGGTCTCCTCGCTCTCCGGCAACTGTGGAGGGTATTGATACTGCTACTGTTGGAACTCCTAAACGAAGGAGAAGTGATGGCCCTCCTCACCTTGAAGCCGGTAGTTCGGCTAACCCTCAAGGTGGAAATTCCTCCATCTAGCCTGATGACCTGACTAAAAGCTTTAATTGAATGCTCCTAACCGACTCTACCTCTCGTCAACTAGGCAACATGAGCCTAAGGGAATTCGTTGCTTTACTAAAGTCCATCAAAAGGGAACAACTCAAAGCTGCTTCAACAATCCAGTATTTGGAAGAAAATGCTGAAAGAGTCCTTTTTGTTGGACAAGACGCAGTTGATCTTGCTGACCATGTAAAGAGGGAAGCCGAGTAAGTTCAGCAACAGGCTTCGAAAACTGCCAAGCTGAACAAGGCCAAACAAGAACTGACTCAAGCTGAGGAGGAATACACCAGGAACTTAAACTCCAAGATCACTGAAATGAATGAGGCTCACGACGCAACTCTTACCACTCTGAGGGATGCGCTGAGGGATATGGAGTCGAAGAGGGATATGTACAAAGGAAAGTGGATAGACTCAGTTCAATCTTCCTTTATGAATGCTGTTGAACAAGCCAACTTTCTGAATCCCAATTTTTCAGCCAAAGGAATGCATTTTCTTCACAGAGTTGAAGATGGGGTGTTGTATAGTTATCTCCTTGATGGCAGCAGGGTGCCTGTGAACTTGGCGGACGTGTCCTGTCCTGATTTTCTGGCTGCTGGAGAAGAGGAACATGATGACAATGATGATGACCATGATGATGATGATGAGGCCACCCAGTGAGGGGCCATTTACCGACTTTTTGTTGCTTTTTAATTTATCATTTTATAATCTTCCAACCCTTTACTTTTTCAGCATTGTATTTTCTTTTATTAATGAAAACTCTGTTTTGTCTTTGCAATATCTTCATTTTCGGTTATCCTTGTTTTAGGAAATCTGGTTAATCAGTTAAGTGTCCTGTTTATACTTAGTAGACATTTCGGTAATTTCTCTTCTAGCCAGGGAAGGAAATTCCTCCTAAACTTATTAGATTTTCATCTAACAGTAGTCTTACTATCAGTACATGAGTGGTGCCTTTTATCAAATTTTTGGACATCCCCTTACTCATTTCACTCCCTATTAGGTGGCTAGCCGAATAGGTTGTGTACTTTAATTTGGACCTCAAATTAACCGAAAATACACTCTGTTACCCCGTTAAACCGGTTTAAATGTGTAATTTGATCGTGCAACTCACTTAGTTTGGGAGAAACCGGTAAACCGGTTAACTGGATTGATGATATAAGAGAAACCGTTAAAGCGGTTTGATTTAACTTAAGCACTTTCAAACCGTCAATCGGGTTTAATGGCGGTTAAAGAACAAAATAATTGTAAACTGACATTTTCTATTCATTATATCTTCTTCAAAAACATAACAATAACAAGGGCTCAAGAAAGGAGCCTTATTGAAAAGAAAAGACAATGGCTAACAAGCCTTATTGAAATTGAAAACATCCTAAACATTACTCTCACCAATCTTTCCACTCTAAAGGGGGAGTCTTCAACTGTAATAGATCCGAAGCTTTGCTGCATTCCATGGGTTCTTGATCTTATTTCCTGTTATTGTCTCCAAAAAGTAAGCTCCATTACCTGTCTTTGCTCGGACCCGATACGGACCTTCCCAATTAGCCGCCAACTTCCCGTGTGCTGGTTCTTTTCCACGAACATCTGCCCTTCTTAGGACCAAATCCCCTTCCTTAAAGTAGCGAGGGACAACCTTCAGATTATATTGTCGGGCAGACTGTTGTTGAATTGCAGCCATCCAAATTGTGGCCAACTCTCTTGATTCATGTAGTAAGTCAAGATTCTCTCTTATAAGCTTTATGTTTTCATCAGGATCAAAATACCTTGCTCTTAGATTGGTTGATCCTATATCCAAGGGGATCATGGATTCGCTACCATAAGTTAATTTGAAGGGGGTTTATCCAATAGCTGAATGCGGAGTTGTTCGGTACGACCAAAGTATGGTGTCTATGACCTCCACCCACTTTCCCTTACTGTCTTCTAGCTTTCTTTTTATGCCTCTGAGAATGCACCTATTTGCAGCTTCTGCCTGTCCATTAGTTTGCGGATGTTCCATAGAAGATAACCTTTGTTTTATTCCCAATTCATTGAGGAATTTTTTGAAGGCATCACTGGCAAACTAACGACCATTATCAGTGACAAGTACAGCTGGAATGCCAAAACGTGGGATTACCTAATTACTTAGAAATTTCTGTATTTGAGCTGAGGTAGTAGTGGCTACCGCTTTGGCCTTGATCCACTTAGTGAAGTAATCCACCGCTACAACCAAGTGCATTACCTGTCCTGCTGCTTGTGGAAAAGGGCCTAGCAGATCCATTCCCCATTGATGAAAGGGCCACGGAGCAGAGATAGAATGCAATTCTTCAGATGGAGCGAGGTGCACATCAGCATGTTTCTGACATTTATCACATTTTTTAACATGGTTAATGGAATCCAACTAGATGGTGGGCCAATAAAACCCAGCCCTTAATATCTTTCTTGCCGGACTTCTTCCTCCAAGATGATGGCTACATCTCCCCTCATGAATCTCCTTCATTGCACTCTCAGCCTCTCGATTGGATAAGTATCGTAGTAAAGGTGAAGAAGATCCTCTCCTATACAACAAACCGTCTTGAATGACAAAATGGGGGGGGGGGGTCATCTTCTTTACCTTCTCAGCTGCACTTTCATCTGCTGGAAGCACACCAAGGAGAAGGTACGCCAAGATAGGTGAAGCCCATGAATCTTCATCCTCTACTGCTAGAGTTGCACTAAGGTGGGATATAGTTTGTTGCACCACTGATCTGTGGTTCCCAGGCTTCTTGGTGCTGGCCAGTTTTGACAAGATATCGGGGCGAGAATTTTGTTCTCTGGGAATATGCTGGAAATCTGCTTCCTTAAATGCTTCTGCTAACAGTTTGCACTTGTTAAGGTATTTATGGAGTAGAGGTTCTTTAGCCTGAAAATCTCCTCTAATTTGGGAAATGACAAGTTGCGAATCACTGTATAAGAGGATAGACCGAGCTCCAAGATCCTTAGCCATAGTCATACCCGCCAAGCAAGCCTCATACTCCGCCTGATTGTTGGAAGTCAGGAAGCCAAACCTCAGTGAATATTCAATGGAGACATCCTGAGCATTCTCCAATATGATACTTGCACCTCCACCTGTAAGGTTAGAAGATCCATCTACAAAAAGAGTCCAACTTTGAGGATTTGCTTTGGGTGTTAGCTCTGCCACAAAATCTGCAAGAACCTGGGATTTGATGGCTGTCCTGGCTTCATAACTGATCACATAATCAGAAAGCTCCACTGACCATGCAATCATGCGACCCGCCAACTCAGGCTTCTGCAGTATCTGCCGGATGGGCTGATCAGTTCGAACCACCACCGGGTGACATTGGAAATATTGCCTCAAGCGTCTAGCAGTGATAAACAGTGCAAACGCCATCTTCTCCACCTTCTGGTACCTTTTTTCAGTATCCTGTAATACCTTGCTAACAAAATATACGGGTTTTTTTCCTTCCTCAACTTCCCTGACCAAAACAACACTCACAGCTTCATCATTAACAGATAAATATAAATACAGCGTTTCACCTGGTTCAGGTTTGCTGAGGATGGGAGGATTAGAAAGATAATGCTTGAGCTCCTAGAAAGCAGCCTCGCACTCTCCAGTCCACTTAAAATCCTTGTCCTTCTTCAGTAACTTGAACAAAGGAAGAGACTTGTAAGCTGATTTAGACAAAAACCTTGTTAATGCAGCAATACGTCCTGTCAGCTGTTGAACTTCTTTGATAAAACTCGGGCTCCACATACGAGTGATTGCCTCGCATTTCTCTGGGTTTGCCTCTATTCCCCTGTTGGTAAGCATAAAACCTAAAAACTTCCCTGCTGTGACACCAAAAGCACACTTTAGTGGATTCAGCCGCATATTGTGCCTACGTACTTTAGCAAGGACCGCTTTTAGATCTTGTTTGTTGTTCTCTTGTACCATGGATTTAACAATTATGTCGTCCACGTAAACCTCCAGAGTCGGAGCTATTAGTTCAGCAAAAACTTTGTCCATCATCCTCTGATAAGTAGCACCTGCATTTTTTAAACCGAAAGGCATTACAATATAACAATAAGCTGCCCTATCAGTCATGAAAGCTATCTTTTCCTGATCATCTTTAAACATTGGAATTTGGTTATAACCAGAATAAGCGTCTAAAAAGGAAAGTAGCTGGTAACCAGCTGAACTGTCTACAAGCTTATCTATGTTGGGAAGAGGGTATGTGTCTTTGGGGCATGCTTTATTCAAGTCTGTATAATCGACGCACATGCGCCATTTTCCATTAGCCTTTTTTACCAGAACCACATTTGCCAACCACGTAGTGTAAGGGACTTCCCTAATAAAGCCAACCTGCAAAAGTTCTTCTACACTTGAAGCAATGACTTTCTGACGCTCCACACCCATCTTTCTCCTGCGCTGAGCCACTGGTCTGAATGTAGAATCTATAGACAGACGGTGGCAAAAAAATTCCAGATCCAAACCAAGTATATCAGCAGCTGTCCATGCAAACAAGTCTCTATTCTCTCTTAATAAGGTAACCAGCTTTTCCTTCTCCTCATTTGGCAAATTCTTCCCCACCTGTGCCCAGTGATTTGAGGTTTCTCCGATTTGAACTTTCTCCAACTCTCCTTCAGGTTTGGGACGTTCCTCTTTAATGTCCTCCCTCATATCCGGATCTACCATCATCACACCAGAAGAAGAAGCGGGGGCTTTGCCTTTCTTTATCTGTGCTTGCTTCCTCGCATTCTCCTTGGTAGCCTTCAAACTAGCAATATAGTAAATTTTTGCCTGCATTTGATCCGCTCGTACAATGATAACTGAGTCTTTCTCTCTAGGAAACTTTGTAACATCCCAAAATTCATGTGTTATAATTTTATTCTTTTAGTTATTTTTTTTGTAATATTAAATTATTAAAGAACTTAGACCTTTATATTATATTATAATGATAATAAAATAGGCATATAGATTTTATGGTAATACATTGTTGAATAAGGGTACTTGATATAATCATTATCATTATCATCATCATGATTATTATTATTATTATTATTATTAATATAAGATAAGATAGTATTAGATATTATTTTATTTAAATTATTCTATTTTATCTTTATCAATATTAGTTTTTGATAATAGTTGTGACTAAGAGGATATGATAAGTTAGAATAATTGATTTAAAATAAATAAAAAGTTAAGATCAAATATGTTAGTTTCATTCTCCTAAAAACAAAACCTAACCTCCGTTAGGAGGACCAGAGGGAGAAAACGTACAAGAGAAAGAAGAAGAAAAAGAAGAAGAGAGAATGCCCATTAAGGTAACACTATACCCCAATTAAACCTCCATAGATAATAACAGGGAATACATAAAATTATTTTATAATTGTTAATACATTAGCTTTTGTGACAATTTTACTGCACGTGAACCTCTGATATAAAAACTAGGCATTTGTTGCAATACTTCCTATAAAGTAACGATTATTCACTCTATATTCTTATTTATAGCATAATAGTGAATTGGAATGTTGTTTTTGATTTTCGATGGAGACTTGTGCTTACTATTTTTCTTCAGTGGCAGTTTCTTTTGTTATATATGTCCTCTCTGTTTCTCTTGAAAAAGCACTTCTTATGAATATACTATGATGATATTAATAATTAATACCCACTTATTAACATGAAATGAAAAATAAGTATAATTTCATTGGGTTGAATCAGTGTTATAATATGAAATCGTGGTTTTTATTAAATCTTTTATTTCTTATAATCCGTATGAGTGTATATATATATATTTATTGAAGTGTAGATTTGTTCCTTTATAAACATTCCTAATATTATATTTAAATTTATGTTTAAATTGTATTTGATTGTTTGATCATGCACATCAACCATATGATATATTAGGACTGACTCGGACGCGAGTGTAAGTCATCCGAACCCGGGGCGCCGGGCAAGGGGTAGGCACCTCCAGCAGGCGTGCTGTGTGCAAGAGAGAAATCATTGGTTGGGAATGTTCTGTGCACCAAATATGAATAGTTATAATGTTATTTTAGAGGAGTCTTTTGACTCATTGTTTGACCTGGGCACTGGTAAACGAACTCCAACAAATAATTCAGAGGACTGACCCGGACGCGGGTGTAAGTCATCCAAACACGGGGCTCCGGGCGAGGGGTAGGCACCTCCAGCAGGCGTGCTGTGTGCAAGATAAAAAGTTAAAGTTAATGGTTGGAGTTCGAGGCCAAAAGGCCATAGATGTAATTAATGATTGTTTTGCATTGATTGTATTAGAGTCATATTTTTTGTTCATATGATTAATAATTGTATGATACTAGACATGAGTTATATTAGTAAATGTTATTTCCTTCATTATTTTCTTTATGGAGATTTTCCATACATGTGACGTCTGACAATATCATAGTTCAAAAATACTTTCAAGCTAAATAGTGTTACTGAGATTTTTATCTCACTTTTCGGGGGTTTGATGTTGTCAGATTGAGATTTTGGGAAGCGACAGGAAGAAGTCAAGTTTATAATATTAGCTTCCTTGTGTAAATTATTTTTAAGGAGTCTATATTAAGTTTAAAGGGGATTGTTGGCATTGTAATGCCCTTCTAGTTTTAGTGCCCAGTGTCATCGTAGAATAAGTAACATTTTCAATGTGATTTTATTTAACAATTATTTTGGTTCAAGGAGATGTATATTTGTCTTAAGGAGACTTTTTTTTATTTATTGAATATTGTACTTGCTAAGCTTCCTTGGTTTGTGTATTTTGTTATTAGAATTAAGGTGTACATTTTTGGTATCAGAGCAGTTCGGTTCTCTTCGGACAATGATATAAATTAATTAACTATAAACTGGGCACTTAGGGAATAGATAGAATCATGAACTTGGATTAGTATGTGTATGACAAGGTTTGGAAGGAATCGTGATGAGTTTTGCTACTTGGATAGATGGTATTGCTACTTGGTGGATAGATGGTATTGGGACTAGTCATTACATCCGTTCGACACATGCTGCTAGTGTTTGTTTTTGTGTGTACATTTTGAAGAGTAAAGTATAAATAGAATCCTATTTTGTAACTTTGTGATCCGGACACAATGTTACATGTTTGAAGCTATCATATACTCTTATTTTTTATTGAATTAGTGTATGTTCTTTTGATACATAAGGATGACAATGTTTGCTAATGTACTTATATAGATTCATGCAATAAAAGGGATTTACAGATACAAACTAAACACTTATTAGTGCTGTAAATATAGAGGGATCATATTTCAATCAGAGGCTATTGATCTTAAAAACTCAAGTATTGATTACTTATATATATATATAGGTATGTATGTTCGTAAGTATCATGTGATAGTTAGGAAAAAAATTTAATTAATCCTTGAATTTTTATCATGAGGTTGGGAGTCTTAAGTTCTTTTATTGGATTGTTGTATTAATTTCCCTGCATCATTCATTGAGGATTTAGGTCCAATTTAGAAATATTTATGATTGAAAGTTTTGATTGATGCCATCGGTATAATTTTATTTTTAAGGTAATTTAGTGAATACATTTAAATATGTTTCTTTATTATTTTTTAAAAATTAAATATATGTTAAAAACATTGTTGTTCTTGAGCAAAAACACTACTGCTAATGTTTCTGTTGCTATCACTTTTTCGAGATTTTTGTTGTTTTATTGGTTCTAGGCGATCGAAAATTATATATATGTCGGCCTTGGTTAAGTTATCTGATCTCCTGTTTTTCTGCCCTCTAATATTGATTTTTTTTATGCTGCTGAGATAATTCATATTTATGTATGAGGAGTAGGTGTTTTGATTTATGTTATTAGGTAGTTTCAAAGGGGTTGCTTTGTGTAGTTTCTTATATATCGTGTCTTCTAAAACTCTATTATATTCCTCTTGGTTTAAGCACTCCTTGTACTTCTAGTTATTTTTTTCTTCAATGAAATTTATCTTATAACGATAAATAGATAGGTAGATAGGTTATCTAGAAATTCATTTTTTGCTAAAAAAAAAAGTAATTACTTTTGAGCTGAATAGAATGAGAGTGTAAAATGATATTTATTTTGTTTGTTTCCAACATGTGTTTGGAAAAAAAAAAGAAATTATAAGTTCTAAAAGATTTTTTTTAATCTTGCTATTAATTTTATTTTTTTCAATTAGATGTATACTATAAAAGTTAACATCTTTTTAACTTTTGTGATAATTTGAAAGTTAAACAATTTTGTTTTTTTATATTATTTTTGATATAATACGTGCATGTGTATCTCTTAATATATTGAATAATAATTTTTTGTTATTTATATGATATTACATGTTTAGGTAACTTTAAAGCAACTATAATTCAATTTTAGGAAATTTATACTTTAATTTTTTTTTTCCGAGACACATAATGATTACACAAATAATTACTTACATAAATTTTATATTACTTGTTAGCGTACGTTAAACTCTATTTTCATATATATTATGAGCAAATTGTCTTATTAGTTAGATGTATATTTTTTTTTACCTTTTTTTTAGAAGTGTCTTGTTTCAATGTTGTTTTATTGTCATGTGATTAATATATTATTATGTTCTTACTTCTTTAAGTTTTTCTCATAACATATTGTAGATATACAAAATCTAGTTTTTTGTTTATATGATGGTTGAGAGTAAATTATGTCTCTTTATTATACATGAATTATTATTATTTGTATTATACATGGTGTTCTCTGTATAATATTATCCTTTAATTATATTATTGTGTTTAGTTGAATATTTAAATTTTTAATTTTACATTAGACAAGTAAAGAACATGACTTTTTAAATGTTTTTTTAGACCAATTTGTACCTTGCCACCACATAGGTTAGAGTTCTCATTGATTTAATTCCAAGATTTAGTCCAATATTACTACTAGATTTATGTGATCTCGAGAATCAATTAGCTAGAGAACTTGTTAGCTCATAAATTTATTAAAAATGACATTTTACATACTTTGTTTAGTACTTTTACTTTTAGTTGAGAAAAATAAATAATTTAGAGCAAGAGGTAGTGAATAGATTATGGACACTTGAATAAGATGATCGTTGACACTAAATATCATTTTCCCACAGATAAATGATTTTTAGATCAATTGGGAAACGTCGTAAAATTTTCTAAGTTGACATAAGATCACCACAAAGTTAAGATCAAACTTGAGGATATACCTTACAATATATTTTGGACTGATGAGTCTGGTCACAATAAATACTAAGTACTGTTAGAGATTGAAAACGTTAGTTTTGATTGAATAACATAAAGTTTTTAGGATATGTGATTACCATTTAGGTGCTGATTTTTTTTAAAGAAACCTCAAGAATGTGAAAATATTTTTTTTGAGCCCAGGAAGAAATTGACAACTATGTTATCTTAAATTTTCCAAACCTTAGCTTTTAAATGAATTTGAGGTTTACAGTAATGCATTAACGAACGAATAATTGTTTTTTGTACTAGAGGTTATCATAATGTGACATTAGAAATATTAAATTTTAAATTTAATTTAACGATGTCTATAAAACTGAACAAAAGACATTTAATAATTGATATGGAACCATATGTATCTCAAGTATTTAATATGTTCTTATGCATAATTTTATTTTTTTGCATTCATTTTGGAATTTTACCTATTTTCATTTTTGAATTATGAATTTTTTAGATGATAATTGCATGATTTGAACTTACAAATGTAAGGATATGTAATTTTTTAGAAGACAAACTTTGAGTTGAAGTAGCCGTGTGGAGGTAAGATAAGATTTGAAATAGTTACATGAAACAACTTGAAAGTTACACTTAGAGTCTCTAGAGTTCAAACATTGATAAATCAAATTTTGAGGACAAAATTTTCTTATACTAGGGGAGAAATGTAACATCCCAAAATTCATGTGTTATAATTTTATTCTTGTAGTTATTTTTTTGTAATATTAAATTATTAAAGAACTTAGACCTTTATATTATATTATAATGATAATAAAATAGGCATATAGATTTTATGGTAATACATTGTTGAATAAGGGTACTTGATAGAATCATTATCATTATCATTATCATTATCATTATTATTATTATTATTATTATTAATATAAGATAAGATAGTATTAGATATTATTTTATTTAAATTATTCTATTTTATCTTTATCAATATTAGTTTTCTATAATAGTTGTGACTAAGAGGATAAGTTAGAATAATTGATTTAAAATAAATAAAAAGTTAAGATCAAATATGTTAGTTTCATTCTCCTAAAAACAAAACCTAGACTCCGTTAGGAGAACCAGTGTAACATCCCCAATTTTATAAAGGCATTAGGAGTATTAGTTAGTAGAACTTTCATAAGTGTTAGAGCGTCCTTAAGTGTAGAATTCGATTAGAAGTGTTAATTAGTATTGGTATTAGGGTGTGTTTAGGGTTAGTAGTTAGCTAAGTGTAAAAAGGCATGGGTTAAGGATAGGTTAAAATAGGTTTGGGGTGTAGAGAAAGGAAAAATGTTAGGTTAAGACTTCGATTTAGAAAGGTTATTCTAGGGTTAAGAACATAGGACCTTAGAAAATTAGGGATAAAATATCCATAGCTCTAAACACAAATTCCACCGTTGGATGTTAAGAGGAGTGTCTTAGGAAGCTTGCCTCAAAATTTGAGCAAGATCCGACGGTTGACGAAGAAGTTATGGCCATTCGAAGTACAAGGGATTAAGTGGATTGAATAGGTTAATCGATTAACCTATGAGTTAATCGATTAATTTTTAGGCATCATTCAGCCCCTACTCGATTAATGAGTAGTTTAATCGATTAAGTTTTTGGTCACCTTCTGGCCTTAATCGATTAAGGCCAAAGTTAATCGATTTATCCTTTGTAAATTATCAAGTGTTAATCGATTAACCAAAGTGGTTAATCGATTAACCACTGCTTTATCAGCCAAAGAACACGTGAAATTGGCTCATTTTTCACAAACTCTCTCTCTCCTCACTCGAGCTCCCTCTTGTCTTTTCACTTAGGGCTCTTGATTTCTTCAAGTTTCCACCATAGAAAATCAAATTAATCACCCTAAATCACCTCCCTATCACTCCCTCATGTTTTCCCTCTCTCAATCTCCATTAAATCACTCTTTATCAAAACCCCCCAAATCAAACACCCAAAACCCTAACTTTTCTAATTCATCAAATTGAGCCTCCCAATCCTTCAATTGGTCTTAGGAGATGCTAAAGGGCAAGGAATAGGAGTCATGGAGCATGGATTGGAGCTTGGTGTGGAGCTCCAACAAAACCCCCAATTCTCTTTCTCTCTCCTCAAGGTAAGGGGGGTAAATTGGGTCTAGCTTAGGGGAAAGGTTTGAAATTAGTAATTGGGACATGATTAGGTATATTTGAATGTTTAGTTGTGATTAGGATTAGGATA
The DNA here is from genome assembly GCA_037953625.1 of Crotalaria pallida. Lineage (NCBI taxonomy): Eukaryota > Viridiplantae > Streptophyta > Magnoliopsida > Fabales > Fabaceae > Crotalaria > Crotalaria pallida. Next base: position 9,722,353 of record CM075654.1, on the reverse strand, counting down.
AAATAGTTTAGTGTGAAAAACCCTAGGAGATTGTGATTTTGTACAAGTGATTCTATGTTTAAATGTGCTAAATGTTATGTTGGTTATATAATTGTTGGTTTCTCTGTGATTATGATGTGTTTGTTATTATATGATTAAAAGTATTAATAGTTGTGCATACCTTAGGGTCTAGTACTATTCAATTGAGTTTGAACCAAATTAATGTGATTTCAAAAAGGAGAACAAAAAGGGATTTCAATCTCAATTGAATAGCACTTGCATTTAGTGTCATTCATGGTGTAAAGGTGGACGTTAGGTTTAGGGGAAAAACACACGTCTCTTTTGATTGATGAGGACAAAAGTAAATTAGGAGGATTATTATGGAGGACTTTGATCTTGCACAGGACATGGGTTTGATTCCCATGTTGCGGATTGGTCCTAGGCAAACCATAATAATTCCATTTACTTTGGTTTCTTTGGGCCAGTCGAGGGTGATTTCTGCTAAAGCCCGATTTGGACAAATCAACCCAAATCGCATGAGGGACCTTCCTAAGTGGAGGTGAAGTGTTGTGCAAGCGGATATGAGGGACCTCCCTAAGTAAGGAGGTGAAGTATCCAAATATAGGTTGAGAAATACTTACTCCTGGTCGGTTTTTCCCCAGAGTGGAGGGAGGGTATGTGAGGAGGTTGTGTCGTTATTGGAAAAGGGAAAAGTGTTATAGGTACATTGTGTGAGGAACCCTCCTTCGGGAAGAATGTGAAGCACAATGTACCCAATCGTTAAAAAGTGTTAAAGTGTAAAAGTGTTAAAGTGTATAAGTGTTAAATTGAAAGTGTGGAAGGGATTGCATAATTGAGTTAGATCATTGAATCCGATGGAATTGTTAAAGTTAATGAAAAGGAATGAATCGTGTAACATCGGATTCCATAATCCAATTCATAAGTGTGACGTGCATAGCATAATCATGTGATTGTACATTAACGCATAATATTATAATTATGAATCGTTTTATTGATTGTGATAGATAACTTTCCTTTCTCTTTAGTTCCTTTATGTTATGATTGAACCTAGTTATGCCTTATTATTACTTTCAAATGTTTTTCTCTAATCTATATCCAAGTTACTCACCCTTACTGTTGACCATATTAGGTACCCTATGGAGAAAGACGTTCACAACTTCTATGCCGGGAATCCCCGCTCTCTTTTAAAGAGAGCATAACTGTGATAATGACCTCGTAGTTGCATCACTTTAGCAACCAAGCTAAGATTCTATTATGTAAAACATTTTTATTGAATTAAAGTTGTATTTTAAATTTTACTTTTATTTGGATCTAAGACTATTTGGATTTTTGTAAAAAGGGACTCTATAATGATTTTTATGAAAGTATTAGTGTTTGGAGTGGATATAATGATATCCCTTTTGAATGGTTTCAAAAATATAATTGTAGGTCTCTTTTCTATTTTATTAAAACTGTTTTGGACTTGACAGGTTTAAATTCATTTGGGGAAAGTCCGTAATTCAAACGAAACTTCGCCAAAATTTTTATGGAATCCCAATTACTTTCTAATAAAATCAAAGATTTTAATTAATGTATTTTAAAGTAAAAAGGTCAGGATGTTACAACCAGAGGGAGAAAACGTACAAGAGAAAGAAGAAGAAAAAGAAGAAGAAAAAGAAGAAGAGAGAATCCCGTTAAGGTAACACTATAACCCAATTCAACCTCCATAGATAATAATAGGGAATAGATGAAATTATTTTATAATTGTTAATACATTAGCTTTTGTGACAATTTTACTGCACGTGAACCTCTGATATAAAAACTAGGCATTTGTTGCAATACTTCCTATACAGTAACGATTCACTCTATATTCTTATTTATAGCATAATAGTAAATTGGAATGTTGTTTTTGATTTTCGATGGAGACTTGTGCCTACTATTTTTCTTCAGTGGCAGTTTCTTTTGTTATATATGTCCTCTCTGTTTCTCTTGAAAAAGAACTTCTCTTATGAATATACTATGATGATATTAATAATTAATACCCACTTATTAACCTGAAACGAAAATAAGTATAATTTCATGGGGTTGAATCAGTGTTATAATATGAAATCGTCGTTTTTATTAAATCTTTTATTTCTTATAATCCGTATGAGTGTATATATATATATGTATTGAAGTGTAGATTTGTTCCTTTATAAACATTTCTAATATTGTATTTAAATTTATGTTTAAATTGTATTTGATTGTTTGATCATGCACATCAACCATCCATATGACATATTAGGACTGACTCGGGAGCGAGTGTAAGTCATCCGAACCCGGGGCACCGAGCAAGGGGTAGGCACCTCCAGCAGGCGTGCTGTGTGAAAGAGAGAAGTCATTGGTTCGGAATGTTCTGTGCACCAAATATGAATAGTTATAATGTTATTTTAGAGGAGTCTTTTGACTCATTGTTTGACCTGGGCACAGGTAAACGAACTCCAACAATAATTCAGAGGACTGACCCGGACGCGGGTAAGTCATCCAAACCCGGGGCGCCGGGCGAGGGGTAGACACCTCCAGCAGGCGTGCTGTATGCAAGATAAAAAGTTAAAGTTAATGGTTCGAGTTCGAGGCGAAAAGGCTATAGATGTAATTAATGATTGTTCTGCATTGATTGTATTAGATAGTCATATTTTTGTTCATGTGATTAATAATTGTATGATACTAGACATGAGTTATATTATTAATGTTATTTCCTTCATTATTTTCTTTATGGAGATTTTCCGTACATGTGACGGCTGACAATATCATAGTTCAAAAATACTTTCAAGCTAAATAGTGTTACTGAGATTTTTATCTCACTTTTCGGGTTTGATGTTGTCAGATTGAGATTTTGGGAAGCGACAGGAAGAAGTCAAGTTTATAATATTAGCTTCCTTGTGTAAATTATTTTTAAGGAGTCTACATTAAGTTTAAAGGGGATTGTTGGCATTGTAATGCCCTTCTAGTTTTAGTGCCCAGTGTCATCGTAGAATAAGTAACATTTTCAATGTAATTTTATTTAACAATTATTTTGGTTCAAGGAGATGTATATTTGTCTTAATGAGACAATTTTTTATTTATTGAATATTGTACTTGCTAAGCTTCCTTGGATTGTCTATTTTGTTATTAGAATTAAGGTGTTACAAACTTCATCGCCATGTGAAGAGGAGAAGCAACTTCCTGGAATGCCTTCAAAGTGGGGCGCCCTAAAATCGCATTATAAGCTGATGGGCAATCTACCACTGCAAAGCACACCTTCTCAGTCCGACATCGAGGAGGTGTTAACAGTGTTAGCCTAATGTCAATAAATCCCCTTGGTCCGATAGTGTATCCAGTAAAACCAATTAACTCCTTTTGGCACGGACGGAGGTCCTGAGGCTTCAACTTCAATCGATCAAAAAGCTCGGAAAACATGATGTCGGAAGAACTCCGTTGGTCCACCATCATTCTGCAAACACGGAACCTGTCAATTATCCCTGTTACCACCAGTGGGTCATTATGCTGAGGAATGACTCCTTCTAGGTCTGCTTCAGTAAACATAATAGGTGGATGAGACACCTTTTGTTTGCTGGAAGAGGCGACAACCATTGTTGCTAGCTTTATCTGCCGTTTTTTAGATGTTATGGAGTCATTTTCACCTGAAAAACCCCCTGCAATGGTGGAGATTAGTTCCAAATCCTCATTATTTATACAGCTGTTACCTTCTTTTTTAACTGGTGAATTTCGGGTATTCCTCGGGGTTCTATCCCTCTTTGATGGTGATCGGGTTCTCCTTCTTACTGGACTCCTGATTCTCCTCCTTACTGGGCTCCTGGCTCTCCTCCCTGGATTACGCTCATTGGATGACCTTCCGGAAAACCATACATACCTATTCAGCTTCCCCTTTCTGATCAGTGTTTCTAACGCGTCTCTCAGTTGGACGCACTCTTCATCCGTATGCCCGTATCCACCATGCCAACTGCATCTCTTACGCTGGTTTTCCTTGGTGGGTGGTCTTCTCAGCGGGGGAGGTCTGTCCACCTCCATTAGTTCTGCATTCATCACTTCTCTGAGAATCTGAGACCTTGAAGTGTTCAAGGGTGTGTACTCCTCATATTTGCCCTCTGGCTTCCTTCCCCTTGAACCTCCTCTTCCAGTCCTTTCCCTTTCTCGATTACCTTTCCCTGATCCTTTTGAAAAGAAAGCGTCCTTCTTCTTACCTGATCCTCCAGTGACATAATTATCTTGGGCCTTCTGATATTCTTCCAAATTGATATACTTTTCTGCCCTCTCCATCACCTCATCCATAGTCCTAATCATGTGCATGACCAAATGATCAGTAAACTCACCAGGTTTCAGGGCTCTCATCAACAAGTGAAGGGCCACAGATGCTTCAATGTCACTAATCGACAAGTATTCCGAATTAAACCAAGTGAGGAAATCCCTTAACGACTCATCTTTTCCCTCCTTAATCTGAGACAGGTGGTGTTCAGATTTTGGTTGTGCCTTACTAGTAGTGAAATGACCGAAAAACTTTGCTGCTAAATCTTTCCAACATCTGATAGAATTGGGCTCCAGCTTCGAATACCATCGTAACACTGCTTTCTTCAGAGTCAAGGGAAAAGTGCAACACTTATACGCATCTTTAGCCCCCTGACAAGACATTGCCACCAGAAAACTATCGATGTGCTCCTGGGGATCCGAATTCCCGAAGTAAGAATCTACGTTAGTTGGGGCTTTGAGATTCTCAGGCATCGGAAATTTCATGATCTGATCAGAAAATGGATGGTCTCTTTCCTCTGGCTCCTCCTCCCTCATAGGGTCCTCTTCCATCTCTGGTGTGGAAAACATTGTCCCTTTTTTCAGCTCTTTCATCAGTTTATCTTGTGCATCCAAACGCTTTTGGAGACGAGCCAACTCCTTCTCCAAGTTCAGCTTTCTCTGCGAACGTCCATCAGACGATCCTCTACTCTCATGCTCAGAATGCGGGGGGCTGTAACCCTTAAAGGATGGCCTCTGCCGCGAATTTTCCTGATCAGCACGAGGGGGGATATTATCCCTGGATCGTTCATCCTCTACACATCTCCTACCTTCACTCAGGTGTTCCCTTAAGTCCTTCTGATGTGTGGGAGCTCGTCCCCCACTTAAGTGGTTCCTCAGGTCTTTCACACTATGGTGGCTGGATTCGATTCGTTCTCCTTGTGATCGGTAATCCATCTTTTCGCAGAAGTAGTGGGAATAAATTTCTCCCTCCCACTGTGGTCGCCAATGATCCGTCGTAGAATATTTGGTACTTGAACTAAGCAGTCAAGCGTCCAAGTCTTCTACCTATTGCTTTCAGACTGTAGAATGGCACCCTGATCACCAGGATACCAGCTCTATTGTCGTTTGCTTGGGTGTGGTGTGTGTTTGTGTAAGAATGAAGGATGCGTACCTGATTACCTCCTGTTCCTTATATAGGCATCCATCTCTACCTTTAAGTTTCCTTCCCGTTAATGGGATTTACCGGATTCCCCTTAACGACAAGTGGTTTATGGCGGGTGTAATAATGGAGGTATCCCATGCTAAATGGGTAATTCAGCTTTATTGCTTCCATCATTGTCATGTGGAATCCAAGGATACTCTACCTCAATGCCTTTTCTGCCGAGTAACTGCTATACCGGTATCACGAGGTAAGGAAATCCTAGGCTTGTTTATCAGAAGGCTTTCTCTTGGTCAATTATGTTGAACAGGAGATTTGGGCCCTTATTGGGCCTCATAGACCGGTAATCCAGCTTCAAGGTATATTGGGCTCTTAGAAAAGCTTTTATGCCAATAAATCGATTTGTTGAAGACTTGGGCCCTTAAAGGGCCTCTGAGACCGGCAAACCGGTTTAGTGATGTATCTTCCTAAGTCTGGTCCATAACATGGACCAAAACAAACTATCAATATAATTATGGGGACCAAAATTTAATAGAAGAGACCAAAACCAAAATGTTTTGTAAATGCAGGGACCAAAACCAATTTTTTTTTACAGGAACCAATTTCAAAAAAAAGTCAACATTTACGAGGACCATTTTGATATTTAAGCCAAATTTAATATTTAAACTAAAAGAGGGTACATAGTGAATAAAACAATATTGTCTAAGCAGCTTAGCATAGGTACAATAAGAAGCACTACCATGCCCACTCAAGGAACACCACACCAACGTAGTTACGGGTCTTCATCACTATCGTCATTAGCAAGTGCCTCTGTGGGGTGGAACCATCATTCCTCAAGCTTATTCCGCACAGCTTCACCTCCCTCGGGATCAAGACCCTCCTAAACTATTATTATGCGAAACTTCACTTGATCTGCCATCCACAGACACCACCACTTGGGTCCACAAGACAAGGAAAACAGAGAGAATAAGCGATTCGGACGGAATTAACGTCGACGATGTGGGTTTATGGTAGACAGTATATTAAGACTAAACGCACCACACTCATAAAAAATATATACATATATATATATATATATATATATATATATATATATATATATATATAAACATCAATTCTCATTAAGACAAAGGCTTGAGAACAGCTCATACACGTAGCAATATTTTGCTCAGGCTTTCAGATAACTTAGTCTCATGAGGCATACTCTTATACTCCCTCCGTTTCATTATATTTGGCCTTTTATGTCTGGGCACACAGATTAAGAAAATATTAATTATTGTAAGTATTATGTATAATTTGTCTAAAATGCCCCTATTTAATTCTTATTGAAAATTGTAGTAGTATTTAATTTTTATTAATAAGTGTGTCCATTAATTAATGTATAGTGGTTTAGATATGAGAGATGATAAAAGTAGAATTAATGATGAGTAAGATAAATGATTGAATGAAAGGTTAAAATTGAGAGAAAAAATATCTTTGTGTATTGAAAATGTAAAAGGCCAAACAATATGAAACAAGAAAAAAAGGCTAAAAGGCCAAACATAGTAAAACAGAGGGAGTAATTAACAATCTCTTGATCAAGGTTTCACGTAACTTAATCACATGGGGAGAGTTCTTATAATTGATCTTCCTTTAATCAAAGTTTCACGTTATCGCACCCTCAGTGATATGGGAAGAAATATCATTGGGGTAACCAGTTTAGTCTGCACACATGGCTACATCTCCTCCAAAGTCCAACCAAACCTAAGTCAGAAAGCAAACGAGATGTACAAGAACCTTAACCACGCAGGCCTCAAAGTCGAAAAACAACAATGCTACAACCACCACACGTGGCCAACCAAAACATAACATCACATGACTCAAAATTACACAAGGGCCCATAAACATCGAACATCTAGCCTTATTTATGTTCCCTTGTTCTAGACTTGCTCATGGGGGAGACAATACTTCTCTAGTTCGCGATGCAGTCCATGCTACGACCACGCTCGACCATAAAGACCCGGTCATTGTAGTCTCGTCCCGCCTAGAGAAGTACTCAAGGCTTCTTGACGTTCGCTGTCTTTGTTGTCTCCTATCACAATCCACGGCGGAGTACCAGCAGGTACCCAAGGTATCTTTCCTCTCCGCTACTCCATACTCAACTCGCAGCGTTATGAAAGTCTTTTAAGTTTTTTTACACAAGGTTGGTCGACCCATTCTAAGCCCCGCTACGACGTAGTACCCACAGTTACTACTCGGAGTTCTTCTAACGGGACTCGACCGATTCAAGAATCTTTCAGAGCCGACACAAGGTGAATTGATCTCTAAGGTACTATGGTACTTATTCCCATACTCGCAACCACGACAATTGGCTCACGCGGCCAACAATTCATATGTGTTCCCTATAGCCTCTTGGTCAACTAATGGTATACTAGAATCATGGCATTATGACCAACAAGTTATTCGGCGGATTGGGACCTATGGCTCACCCAACCATCATTAGCATGTTAAAAAAGATTCTTTTTCATAATAGCATGTCATTACAAACCATGCGGGGGGGGGGGGGGGAATTATAAGCGCTACAGGAAACCTCATTGTACCTTAGATGATCTACAATTTCACAATTTTAGTAGTTTCATTATCATAATTTCAACATTTCCAGAATCTTAAGCTCATCCCAGTATAGTAGCATAACAACGCTCGCAACCACGACAATCTGCCTACGTGGCCTGCTAACAAGTTCCTCATAACAAAGGCATGTCGCAAAGACCGTACAAGGGAAAGATTTTCTCAATAACATTATGCCTCGGGTATCTTCACTGTACGAGTCATATTTCTTCATAAAACTCTAGTGTTATTAATGTTTTATGACAGTGCCTTAACTCGAAAGGACTTGAACCCACCAGGGCCAATAACATAATTTTCTCATCATATGGATGTTTTATGAATCATGCCTTACTACGTAAGTACTAATACCCACCAGGAGCAAATAACATATTCTCTTTGTGTCTTTTACATTTCAAATCTTTTATTGGAAATTTCAGTTCAACCCGACGGCATAACGCCAACACTTAAACTCAAGATTTATTTTCTCTTCAATATTTCTTTCAATGTTCCAAATTTTCCAAGTTCTAGATAACAATATAACAATAATATGGCAGAACAATAAACAATTCTACGCATGCCATATAATCAACAATAATAGAGCATAGTAATTTCTTTCACATACATACACGGCATAACGCCAACACTTAAACTCAAGATTTATTTTCTCTTCAATATTTCTTTCAATGTTCCAAATTTTCCAAGTTCCAGATAACAATATAACAATAATATGGCAGAACAATAAACAATTTTACGCATGCCATATAATAAACAATAATAGAGCATAGTAATCTCTTTCACATACATACACATATCACATAACAACATGGGGTCTTAGTCCTTTCATATGAACGACAAGTCACACAAAATCAAGTGCCATCATATTACTAAACTCTTAGACCCCTAGTTTTGACAATTGAGATGGTGCGGAGCATCCTAATATACCACTAATATACCACAGTGTCTTAGGAAGGCTTTTATCTCACCTTGCAAATATGCCGAAATCTCTAATACGTCATGTCGAGGTTGCTCCTCTACTTCTTTTGAACTATTTGCTCCTTCACCACGTAAAAGACAACAACGTCCAATTAACTACTAATTTAACTACGCTTTTATACTCTATATGAATGCAATAAAATATTTTAAACTCTTAGGCGCACGTAATCATAGGTACGTACGTTAAAAAATCAATCATAACTTATAAATTTTTTCCAAATAAATTTAAAACTTTAAACACACAAAATGCCTTTCAAAAATCACTAATAACTATCATTTCAAATAAAAATTACATGCTGAAAAATTCTGGACAGTAAGTGTACATTATCTTTGAAAAACCCTTATGAAATCATAAAACTTAATCAAATTTTATAGGCTTATTGAACTTATTAGTCCCTAAGCTTAGGTTCTCTTTTGGAATTGGTCCTTAAACTTTTTTTCGATGTTTTGGGTCCCTGAACTTTGTTCAATTTTTGGAAATGGTCATTTCGTTACGTAAATGATGATATAGTTGATAACATGTCACGTTACTGTCACAATATCGACGAGTGACGTGTTATGTAGCGTCACGTGACCTCACATTATTTTTTTTTATTAAAACAATCATTTCTTTTTAAAAATTATTAAAAGATTCGATTTTATTTTAAAAAAACAAATTTTAATTATTTTTAAAAAATTTGAATTTTTTTAAATTTAAAAAATTCACATGGTATTATTTCGCACATTAGCTATCAATTTGGTGAAGGCACCTTATGGCTAAGCAGGATGAATCAATGAAATTCAAATGATGAATCGGTGAAATTCAATGTCTATGAATCAATGTAGAATGCCATGGGGGATGATCAGTGTTTGAGGTTGGATGTCATAGAATCTATTATGGACTCTGTGTTTAAGGAGATGTGCTATGAAGACCCTGTGGAGGTAGCTTTGGTGACTGATTGTGAGGAAAGAACAGAATCTCATCACATTACCACCCTTCTTGATGGATCTTCAGAAATCAGGAGGGGACAGAAACTAGCAGACCTGAGGCCAGATGAAAAGGAGGAAAGATCGAAGCTAGAGCTCAAGGATTTACCAGCCAATCTCAGGTATGTTTTCCTGGATGATACTGAATACTACCCCATAATCATAAATAGTGCCTTAACTGAATCTCAAAATGAAAAATTATTAAGAGTTTTGAGGCACTATAAATCTGCTATTGCATGGAGTGTATCAAATCTAAAGGGAATTAGTCCCTCCTTTTGCATACATAAGATTCTCTTGGAGGAGAATTTTAAACCTGTGATACAACCGCAACAGAGGTTAAATCCCACTCTGCAAGAGGTTGTTAGGAAAGAGGTGGTGAAGTTATTGGATGTTGAGATTATCTATCCCATCTTAGACAGCACTTGGGTAAGCCCAGTGCAAGTGGTCCCGAAGAAGGGAGGGTTAACAGTGGTGAAAAATGAAATTATTGAACTGATACCCACCCGTACTATTTCTGGGTGAAGGGTGTGTATTGATTATAGGACATTAAATAGTGTCACCCGTAAGGACCATTTTCCCTTCCATTTATGGACCAGATGTTAGAAAGATTAGCCGGACATGAATATTATTGCTTTTTAGATGGTTGTTCCGGCTATAACCAGATTCATGTGGATCCAATAGATCAAGAAAAAACTGCTTTTACTTGTCCCTTTAGAGTTTTTGCCTATCGGAGGATGCCTTTTGGTTTGTGCAATGCACCAACAACTTTTAAAAGGTGCATGTTATCCATCTTTTCCGACATGGTTGAAAAGTTTATTGAGGTTTTTATAGATGATTTCTCAGTCTTTGGATCTTCATTTGAATCATGTTTAAGTAATCTGGAACAGGTGTTGAAAAGATGTCAGGAAACTAACCTTGTACTTAACTGGGAAAAATGTCAATTTATCGTTAAGGAAGGGATAGTTTTGGGGCATCTGATTTCTGATAAAGAAATCGAGGTAGACAAAGCTAAAATTTCTGTGATTGAGAATCTGCCTCCTCCAACAAAAGTCAAAGGTGTTAGGAGTTTTCTGGGACATGTCGGTTTTTACCGGAGATTCATAAATGATTTTTCAAAAATAGCCAAACCTCTTTATAATTTGTTGGAGAAAGATGTGAAATTTAAGTTTGATAATGATTGCATGAATGCTTTTAATGATTTGAGAAAGAGACTAGTATCTGCCCCTGTTGTGTGGTTCCACGTGATTGGAACGAACCTTTTGAACTTATGTGTGATGTTAGTAATTTTGCTGTAGATGCAGTTCTAGGACAAAGGAAAAACAAAGTATTTCATGTAATTTATTATGCTAGTCGTGTGCTGAATGATGCTCAAATTAATTATACGACTACTGAAAAAGAATTATTAGCTGTGACTTTTGTGATGGATAAGTTTCAGTCTTATTTGATAGGGTCGAAGGTTATTGTTTATACTGACCATGCAACTTTAAGGAACCTTATGGCTAAGCAGGATGCTAAGCCAAGATTAATAAGGTGGATCTTGTTATTATAAGAGTTCGATATTGAGATAACGGACAAAAAGGGGGTTCAGAATGTTATAGTAGACCATTTGTCTAGGCTTCACTTAGAGGGTAGTGAAGAGGATGTTCTGGTACCCATACAAGATGAATTTCCTGATGAGAAGCTTTTGGCTGTTTCTGCTGTATCTTGGTATGCGGACATTGCTAACTTTAAGGCAGCCAATATAATCCCAAATGAACTTACATTCCAACAAAAGAAAAAAATTTTATTTGATGTTAAGTTTTATATTTGGGATGAACCTTTCTTATATAGAAAAGGGATAGATGAAATTCTTAGGAGGTGTGTTTCTGAGGAGGAGATACTTGATATTTTGTGGCATCGTCATGCTTCCACATATGCAGGACATTATAGTCAGGATAGAACAACGTCTAAGATTTTGCAAAGTGGCTATTGGTGGCCACACATTATTAAAGATGGTAGGAATTTTGTTATGCACTGTGACAGGTGCCAGAGGACATATAATATCTCTCGAAAGGATGAGATGCCCCTCCAAAGTATTTATGAGATGGAAATCTTTGATGTTTGGGGGATTGATTTTGTTGGACCATTCCCTCATTCATTTGGTAACACGTATATCTTGGTTGCAGTGGATTATGTGTCTAAATGGGCGGAGGAGATAGCAAGCCCCACCAATGATGCTGCTATTGTGGTGAAATTTGTTAAGAACAATATATTCAGCAGGTTTGGAGTCCCTAGGGTGCTCATTAGTGATAATGGTACTCATTTTTGTAATAGGGTTTTAGAGAAGGTTTTGGCCAAGTATGAGGTGCACCATAAAGTATCTACCCCTTACCATCCTCAAACTAGTGGCCAGGTAGAAGTTTCCAATCGTGAGCTGAAGAGAATTTTAGAGAAAACTGTTAATAGCTCTCGAAGGGATTGGTCTAGGAAATTAGATGATGCGTTGTGGGCATATAGGACAGCTTTTAAAACACATTTGGGTATGTCTCCTTATCAGGTGGTTTTTGGTAAGAATTGCCATTTGCTTGTTGAATTGGTTCATAAGGCTTATTGGGCAACCAGGTTTCTTAATATGGATATGAAACAAGCTGGTGAAAAAAGGATTTTGCAACTCACTGAACTTAATGAGTTTAAGGAGGAGGCATATAGATTTTCTAAGGCCTTAAAAGAAAAGACTAAACAATGGCGTGATAAGAAAATTGTTCTTAAAACTTTTGAAAAAGGTCAGTTGGTCTTGTTGTATAACTCTAGGCTGAGGGTTTTCCCTGGAAAGCTTAAGTCTAGATGGTTTGGTCCCTTTCTTGTTGAGCAGGTATCACCTTTTGGTGCTGTGGTGGTCAAAGATTCAAAGGATGGCAAGACTTTTACAGTGAACGGGCAAAGGTTGAAGCTGTACCTAGGAGGAGAGGTGGATCCAAAAAAGTCAGGGGTCAAGTTTCAAGATCCTTAGCATCTTCCGAGAGGACATCCGTCAGGCTTGGGATGTTAAACAAGCGCTTCTGGGAGGCAACCTAGTGGTATTTCGTGTCTCCCTTGTTTTTAGTTTTCTTTTTGAATTTTTATTTTGTAGTATAGGTTAGATTTGTTTGCTTGAGGACAAGCCAACCTCTAAGTTTGGGGGAGTGGAGAAAATAAAAATTTTCAGAATTAAATTATTCTCCCATTATTTGGTGTTGGTTTGTGTCTTAGGTAGAAGTAGATGATTATTCTAGGTGTAGGACTACTTTTCTGATTATATATGTAAATACTTGATTTAGGATGATGACTCATTGATTGTATGATACTGTTTCGATTGAGTTGTAATTTTTGCTGAGAACTTATTATTTTGATAAACTGTTTTGGAACAAGTTATTAGCGAACTGACTGTTTAGCCTGTGAGATTTTGAGCCTATACACTTGACAGGGGTATGTGATTTATATTGATTGAGACCCCTGATTCTTTCATGAGTGTGTTCACTTTGACTTTGTGTTCTAGAACTTGACCGGTGACCATTTTGAGATTGATAATTGTTTGCATGCATTAATATGATTAAGGCACATAGGATTGTGTTTTTGTGGCCTTCAATTGATTTGATTTGATTAAATATTCCCTTAGTTGCCCATTTTGAGCTTATTAAGGTATGATGATTTTTCTTTGGTACCATGCATTGTATGTATTATTTTTGGTGAGTACCTTGGAAATTTTAAATGAGCAATTGAGAGGAATGACTCAGGAAAGTGATTGAAGGTGAAAAGTGTTATTGAGTTCTATGTCTCTTCCAAGTTAAGAAAAGAAAATAAACGAGAAAAGGAAGAGAATAGATGAAAAGTAAAGAAGGATAATGTAACACCCATAGTTTTGGAATAAAATATCACTTAAAAATGGTTTAATAGTTAAAAATGGAGAACTTAAAATTTTCTTTTCATAAGTCAAATTTACATATGAAATCGGGTATTTCAATTACAATATGAGTAGCGCAACAAATACATTTCCTTCTTTCCAAATCTTCCGTTGCGACACTCTGATCCTCAAGCTCCTTTCTCAAGCACCTAAAATGTTAACCACATAAGGGTGAGACCTTTTCACAACACGGTGAATTATAAGATAGTAAAAAGCACATAATATTAACTTAAGCATCATAATCAAACTAAGCCCAGAATAGCAAAATGCTTCACTTTTCATACTTTCCGAAATCATTTTCATTTCCCATTAAAAACCATATGACGTGTGTCTCGTCACGGTCAGAGAACAACACACCCAACATATCATCGCATGTCTCCTCACGGTCAGAGGACAAACTACCAACCTAAAATCGTATGTCTCCTCACGGTCAGAGGACAACATACCCACTTTTCTTTTAGTTTGTACCTCTAGGAATTGGTTGCTCCTGCTAGGGCATTTGTACACCCATTAGGCACTTTGTCACCTATCAGGACTATCACCCACTAGGCCTCACCCGTTAGGACTAATACATATACCCTTATACTCATTCTTATCATATACAAAACACATACTTTAGTCTTTTCCCATTTTCCAGTCTTTTAGTTTTTCGTTGAATTGATCAATTGGGTACATTGACTCCTAACGGGGCATTTTCACCTAATGGGGCATTTTAGCCTGATGGGGCGTTTTGCCCTAATGGGGCATTTGTACACCTAGCAGGAACACCTAGTGTCCCAATGTCCCAATGATCAATTCAACCGTTATTAACAACTCAAACACATTCACCGTAAAACACACAATTCACATAACAACAAATCAACTTTCCAAAACAATTTCCATCACTATTTCACCCATGCATATCAATAAACATTATCAACCTTAAACAAACGATCATACAACACTCCTCATTCAAGCATTCAAGTCTTAGCCTTATATTCATTAATTATTACGTTACCTCATCATCAACATTATTAAATTACCATATTTAACACACGTAGTAAACACAATAACTTCAACAAACCACAGGCATCACAAATAAATCGACATACTCAGGTATGTCTCAGAGTGCTGTAAAATAAGTCAACTCCCTAGGGTTCTTCACTTCCTACTCTTAACAACATGCATACATACATAATGAGTTTTTAGCAACTTTTATGTCAATTAAATTAAATTATTAAACTAAATTAAAATTTACATTCCATCTTCCTAAACCAAACTTTACACAGGTGCTATTTTGCTACCCATAACCTAATTCAACTACTTAGCCCAAATCCTATTATATACCCCAACTATCCCTAACTCAAGGTGTGGAAAAGAGACTCCCCTTACCTTAGAGAGGGAGAGAGCCCACACAAAGCTCCAAGGGCCTCAAATCTACTCCGGATCTACCTTGATTCCAACTCCTTAGCCCAAATTCCACTTGGATCTTGAGGTTGGAGGAGAGGGAAAGGGAACCCTATATGAGAGAGAAAGCTTGGATTCAAGGGATGGAGGATTTATGTGTAGGATCTAACCTAAAAATCAAGATTAGATCCATGGGTGTGGTATAAAATTGGAGTTTGGGTGCTTGGGCTTGGTTTGGTGTATGTGGGTGTTTAGAGAGAGAAAGCCATGGAGGTTTGAGAGAAGTAGGACCTCCATGAAAGGAAGAGAAAAAGAAAAAGAGGAAGGAGAAGAGAAGCTTGACATGGGAGAAGAATTGGAGATGATCTCTGGGGTGAGGAAAGAAGGAAAGGGCCGTATGGGAGAGGAAGAGGGAGAGGGTGAGTTGAAGAAGAAGGAAAGGATGAGGGAGAGAGAGAAACGTATGAATAAGAAAGAGAGAGGGAGGGTTTTGTTTTATTTTTATTTTAGTTGGGGAATAAATGTGTGGCCACAAATTAGAGAGAGAAGGGAAAGATTCCCTTTGAGTGGCTAAAAAGCCCTCAACGTACACCCTCTTTTCTCTTTTTTTTTTTGCATCAGACCTGAAGTAATCGATTACTTACCCAAAGTAATCGATTACTTTGCCACAATAATCGATTACTTCCTCCAATTAATCGATTATTTCTTCAGCATCATACATTCATCAGAGCACTGGTAATCGATTACTTTGCCTCCAAGTAATCAATTACCACCCTAAATAATCGATTATCTCCTTAATAGTAATCGATTACAATTGCTGAAACACCTTAGTGTCTTCACCAGAGGGCTTGTAATCGATTAACTCCTACAAAGTAATCGATTACTCTAATGAAAACTCTTATTTGGCCAATTCTAACTCTAAAACACTACACTTAACTCCTACCCATGGTTTTCCTATGGTTTTTATCATAAATTCTAGCTTAGGTTTTCCTAATTAACTTGGAATTAAATTTTGGGATGTTACTATTCTCCCCCACTTATTGGAATTTCGTCCCCGAAATTCCGTTCAACTTCCTTAATTGGAGAACCATCCCGGAAGAAGGGTTTCTAAGCTAAGCAACTTACTCTACCTTGGTTCTACTCCCCCACTTAGGATTGGCATACCATTCAGCATGAATGCGCCATAAAACTCTTGTATTCATTGAAGAGTACCTACTATGGTTTATTTTGGTCCGCCTCAAAGCGAAGATTCTATCGGGTTTTTCTAAGATCAGCTGGGTTCCCTTCGGAATTCTCCATCAGAGGTTGGACAGGGCACTGATATGCTTTAAATACTATCACCCTAGAGGGTTGATCATACTCTAGTTCCAAAATCTAACACTTATCCTATTTCCTAGGCTCTTAACAACCACATTCAACAATCAAATAAACATAAATCACATAGATATCATCCAAATATACAACATTTCACTTCAGCATACATGCCAAGCACAACTTGACTCCTGTAACATCCTAATTTTTATTTTAAGTGAAATTATTGTTTAATACCCAAGAAATAACTGAATAAATTTCTTAAAGAATTTTGGGTGATGGGAGAGTAGTAATTATAAGTACTAGGGGTTGTATAGGAGACATTTGTAGCAATGGGAAAAATTATCTAAGCGGAATCGGGGGTTAAGTCGGCGTTTTAAATGTTAGAAATCAGCCGAAAAGAGAAAATTAGGAATTTATTATAGGATGCTAAGAAATTAAATTCCACCGTTGGATGTGAAGTTTAGGGGATTAAGAAGCTTGTCTAAAAATTTGGGCCCGATCCGACGGTTAACGAAAAGTTACGGCGAATCGAAGTTTGGAATTTCTGGTGTACGCCCAGGCACACCAGGGTGCAAATCATGCACCAGACCAGTAGAAAAACCGCCCAGGCGCGCCCTCCATGCACCCAGGCCCGCCCTGAGCGCACCAGCCATGAGAAATGGTGCGCCAGACCGCATCAGTGGCACCAGAACGCGCACCAGCTCGCCCCACCAGCACCAGCACGCGCGCAAACTGCATCAGCAGCACCAGTTGGTGCGTGGCCTCGCCCAGGCGCGCCAGTGATCCGCCCAGGCGTGCGCCCAGCCACCAGATCTCATCTTGGGCACCAAGTTGGCCCATCCCAGCCATCCGATTTCCTTTTCCTTGGCAAGACAAAAGATAAAAACAAACATAACACTTCATCCATTCATTTTTCCTTCTCATTCCATCATCCTCTTCCAATCCTCCCTCTTCACCCATGAACACCAAATATCCACCAACTACCTTCCGATGTGGAGGTGAAGTACCATTAGGCCAAATTGTATGAGGTACCTTCCGGTGTGGAGGTGAAGTACAATGGTATGAGGTACCTTCCGGTGTGGAGGTGAAGTACCCAGAGGCCAAGTGTATGAGGTACCTTCCTGTGTGGAGGTGAAGTACGATAGTGTGTTGACCTCTGACCTGAGGGACACAAGATGAAAAAAATATTTAAGTGTTGACCTCTGACTTGAGGGACACAAAATGAATTAAAATGATTGAGTGTTGACCTCTGACCTGAGGGACACCGGATGAATTAAAATGAAAGTGTGTGTTGACCTCTGACCTGAGGGACACAGAATGAAATAAAGTGTTGACCTCTGACCTGAGGGACACAAGATTAAATGAATGTTATTGGGTGTTGACCTCTGACCCGAGGGACACCAGATGAAATAAAGAGTTGAGTGTTGACCTCTGACCTGAGGGACACATAATTTAAATATGGAAAAGTATAAGGGTCTCTGTTTTGAGGTGATAAATGTGTTGAATGAAAATTGTTCATTGGCCTCTGATTTGAGGTGATGTACTGAAATGAAATGAGTAGGTGAAATGAATGAATTAATAATGAAAATGGATGTTGAAATGAATAATGAAAATGGATGTTGAAATGGAATAATGAAAATGGAAATGTGAAATAAATAATGAATATGGAAATAATGAAATGAGTATGGTGTGCAATATGTGAATATATGTTTATTTGCTCATTGTGCTTGACCTAGTGGGTTGTTATGTCTAGTTAGAAACTGCTTTCTATTTCATGTGCAAAGCTCACTCCCTTACATTTTTCAGGTACGGAGATTGAGTTGGCATAGCCCCCGGCCGAGCAGGAGTACTTTCCCTTACAGGGAGAGTAGGGGTGTTATGGGATTTATAGGATGTTATAGACCTAAGCCTCCTATGTTATGTTGAAGTATATTTATTATATATATATTTGAGTGAGGCTTAGGACATTTTGTTTTGATAAGTATTATGTTTTGGTTATGATACTCGAACTTAGTATTTTCCGCTGAAAACTCTGAATATTTGATTTATCTTATGCACTCTGATATATTTGGAGCCCATAGGGCCTTGTTATGAATTAGATATGCAAATTCTGAAGCCCTGCTGGCTACTTGATGTTTAATTATAATTGTTTATCACAGGTTAAATTTTGGAATAGTCCTAAAAACAAACAAAACTCCGTCCATTTGACGGTTGATTTTCATAAATCAAAAAGGAATTTTCAAGTCCGTATTTTATCATAAGGGAAAATTAAGGGTAAAAATCTTAGGTGTTACATTTATGGTATCAGAGCAGTTTCTCCTCGGCCTTGGAGTTATGCAAACTCAAAATGATTACTCACCTAGCGAGTAATTGATGCTCATAGTAATAGTCTAAGATTATAATAGGATAATTATAGTATTATGTATCTACTTAGTAATTGAGTCTTACTGGTCTGTTCTTCCTGGCTAAGCAGTATGGCTGGAAGAAGGGCTGGTAACGATGGACTTGCTGCTATTCTGGAGCATCTATCTCAGATGCAGCAGCAGCAGGGGGAACAGATGGCAGCTGCTGCAGCGGCAGCAGCTACAGCAGCAGCAGTGGCTCTGCAACCAGCTCCAGTTGAGATTGACTAGATGTCTAGATTCCGAAAGAATCATCCGCCTCGCTTTGAAGGTGGAAATTACCCGGATGGAGCACAGAGGTGGATACAGGAGATAGAGAAGATTCTCTGTTCTCTTCAACCACCAATGGAGCAGTATGTTCGACTAGCTGAATTCATGCTGACCAATGAGGCAGAACATTGGTGGGACCAGCAGAGGAGATGATTGGTGGCAGCTAATCCTGTGATTCCTTGGGAGATGTTCAAGGATCTATTCCTGGAGAAGTATTTCCCTGAAGATGTTAGGAGGGAGAAGGAGATTGCTTTTCTCCAATTGACTCAAGGGTCTATGTCAGTAGGGGACTATGGAGCTCGGTTTGAAGATCTCATCCGGTTTTCTGATTATCGGTATGCAAGTGACCGTGGCAAGTGTGTTAAGTTTGAAGTTGGGCTTAGGAGTGATCTTCGCCTCTCGTGTGAGTATCACAACATTGACAACTTTGCTCGCTTGGTCAACATGGCAAGCACCTATGAGAAGGGTCTCAAACGAAAGCTAGCTGATGAGAGATCTCGGGCAAACCAGAGAATCGGAGGTCAAAATAAGGACAAGGGACCGATTCAGAAGTCTGGTCCATACTCTCATTCCAGGGTCACGTTTCCTAGGGAATCCGGACCAACATTGAATGCTTATGGTCAAATACCAACTTGTCAGCACTGTGGCAGGATGCATAGGGGATTGTGCTGGACATTGGGTCGAAAGGAGGGGTTATGCTTCCACTGTGGACAACCCGGACATTTTGCTTCAAATTGTCCTAAGAACCCAATGAAGAAGGAGATTAATACTGCTAAGGCACAGAAGGCCCGTGGAGGTCCATCATTGCAGAAGGGGAAATTATTTACCGTCGAGGGTGACGAGGTGGACCCAGCTGATATTGCCGCAGGTAACAAATGTTTGCCAAGTACATGCGTAATGCTCCTAAGTTCGGTTGTTGTGGAGTTAGTTTTCTCCTTAGTTAGCTAAATAGTGAGTTAGTAATGTCTTAGGCTAGAATTGTTTAAAAAAAAACATATTGGATATCTGCCCTTCCAAATTCGATCTTGCTCTTATAGATAGTTATGAAAGATCTTATAATGAATTCTTAAGTTTGAGAATTCTAGTATCAGGTGACCAATATTATGTTGTGATGTTGTTATTTGATGTAATGTAAGGTTAGAACTGATCACTCTAATCCTTGCATTTGTTAAATGATGACATCATTGACAGAACCCGACAGTGATGTGTTGTTGGTAGACGTGAGGATGAGATTGATCACCTCAATTCTTGCATCTATCAATAAATGCTATCATTGTAACCTCTAAAGTGAAAATATACAACTAAAGTAGTGTAGCTAAATGCTAAATCCTAGGATTAGTTAAGAAAACTCTACAGAAATTATTCTTAACCATTATATCCACCAAACCAATCTTGAGCAATTCAAGAATTGCTTCGAATCTTTTCTAGATTCTTAGATAACCATTCGTAAGAATAGTCGGTCGTGCCAAAATTTGTAAAATCCCTGCGTTAAGACCAAACAATCTTGATAATTGACTCAGCCAACGGCAAGTGTCGAACCCTTCACCTTTGGTAGTTGGGTAAATCTTGGAACTGATATGGACTCCTTCCTTCCCCATCTTTTAGCATGGGATGAAAACGGGTATGTCGACACTAAGTGTGGGAGTATCTTTTAACCTAAGTCAAGTTAGGGCGAATCGAGAAGTGACGGAAGGAAACAAAGGGAAGTAAAGACGGACATCATGAACTCTAATAATGGGATGATTCTCCATTTAAAGGAATTGAACGGAATTTCGGGGACGGAATTCCAATAAGTGAGGGAGAATTGTAACATCCTAATTTTTATTTTAAGTGAAATTATTGTTTAATACCCAAGAAATAACTGAATAAATTGCTTAAAGAATTTTGGGTGATGGGAGAGTAGTAATTATAAGTACTAGGGGTTGTATAGGAGACATTTGTAGTAATGGGCAAAATTATCTAAGCGGAATCGGGGGTTAAGTCGGCGTTTTAAATGTTAGAAATCAGCCGAAAAGAGAAAATTAGGAATTTATTATAGGATGCTAAGAAATTAAATTCCACCGTTGGATGTGAAGTTTAGGGGATTAAGAAGCTTGTCTAAAAATTTGGGCCCGATCCGACGGTTAACGAAAAGTTACGGCGAATCGAAGTTTGGAATTTCTGGTGCACGCCCAGGCGCACCAGGGTGCAAATCATGCACCAGACCAGTAGAAAAACCACCCAGGCGCGCCCTCCATGCGCCCAGGCGCGCCCTGTGCGCACCAGCCATGAGAAATGGCGCGCCAGACCGCATCAGTGGCACCAGAACGCGCACCAGCTCGCCCCACCAGCACCAGCACGCGCGCAGACCGCATCAGCAGCACCAGTTGGTGTGTGGCCTCGCCCAGGCGCGCTAGTGATCCGCCCAGGCGCGCGCACCAGATCTGGTGCATTTTCAGCCACCAGATCTCATCTTGGGCACCAAGTTGGCCCATCCCAGCCATCCGATTTCCTTTTCCTTGGCAAGACAAAAGATAAAAACAAACATAACACTTCATCCATTCATTTTTCCTTCTCATTCCATCATCCTCTTCCAATCCTCCCTCTTCACCCATGAACACCAAATCTCCACCAACCACCAAGCACCCAAAATCAAGCCACCACAACAACTCACCCTCCATTTTCATTCAAGATCAAGCAAGGAGTTAGCCATAAAACTCTCCTTTCCTCCCTAAATTTGTGTTCTCTCTCTCCTCTAGGGCTCAAACTCTTTTCATTTCAAATTGATCAAGATTCAAGAGAGTGACACTTATTCCATCATCAAGGCTTGTTGTTATCAACTCCAAGTAAGTGTTAAGTGTTGGGTTTTCCTCTTTCCCTTCCCAAATTCGTTTCTCCCTTTCTCTCTCTACCATAAATGATGGGTTTCAATACTTAGGCATTGGAGGCTTCACTTTTCTTGGAGTCTTGACTTGATTCATGGCATAAATGATGATTCCTCTCTTTTATGACTCTAAATTAGGTTCTATCACCTCTTGTGGATTTTGAGCTCTTTTGTGGGCAAACTCAAGCATAGGACACTTGGAATCTCCCTATCCTTAAGTGTTTGAGGTAAGGGGGTGGATATTGTGAGCATTGCCTTGTTCTAGGGAATTGGTTCTAATTAGTATATAATGATTTGTTAGGGTTATGTGTTAGGGGAGAAAATTAGATTATAAAACCCTAGGTTATTGAATATAAAATTCTAATAAATTAAATATGCATGATGATTGGATGTTAAGACTAGGATAAGGAAACCCAATAATATGAGAATGAAATATTTGATAAATGAAATTTGGTTAATGATTATATTGAAGTACATGAAGAATTGGGTAATGTGATAGTAAAGTTGACATAAATGATTTCTAGAATTATTGGTTTTATTTGTAAAGTTGGTATTTAATGATAATTGACTGCTACGGCAAATATATGAATGTGTTATGGAGTAAATTGATATAGGAAGAAAATGGAATAGAAACGATTATAGGTGATGAATGTGCGTATTTGTACCTAAATGCTAAATGAGTATAAATGTTAAGTATTATCAATTGTGAACAAAGGTCATGGCGTATGAATTGTGTAACACTCCTTGTATATCATCTTACTTTATAAGAAAAGTAAGAAGTTTATGAAAACTTGGACTTGTTATTGTTGGAAAAAGAGCTGAAAATAATAATTTTCCCTTCCCTTGAAAATTCCTTTTCACAAACACTTGATTAGTAATGAGGTTGATTAACAAAACCAGAGTTTGTGGAAACATAGTAAGGTAGTCATATTATGCCCCCAAAGTATATCAAGTGTAACAAGTCCATGGATACCAAATAATATTATTATGAAACCAATTTCATGTTATGATACCTTTTTCAAAATGTGTATCATATAACTACTATTAAAATAGAGGTGTTATAGAGCTGGTCACTGGTCCTCTGTCCAAACACTCATCTGGCTGGATCCTCGATATCTGCACAACGGGTTCCCAACCCACACTTTCTATACTCTGCCTGCACCTAAGGGACATCTCCCTTTATTGATTCTTGTGCAAGCTAGATGCACGATCAACACCTAATAAGGGCATGGGGGTTAGCTATACATATTCGCATAATCAAATGAGAATAAAACTAACATTCACAAGTTAACATGTAGCAAATCATGATGCATAATCATATGAGCACACCCGGTTAATCATAATAATTCTTTCAATGAAGGTGGCATGATGCATGATTTCCTTCCACAACTGAGGCCTCTAAAAGTCCATCTTGGACGTCCATCCAATACACCCTTGTGTTCCCGGAACACCGACATTCGTTCCCAGAACGTAATGCCGAACCATACTTGGATAATACGCATCACTCCCAGAGTGTGCACCACATTCCCAAAACGTGTAGCAAACCATACTTGGGATAATAAGCACCACTCCCAGAGTGTGCACCACGTTCCCAGAACGCATAAAAACCAGGTCCCGGACACTGGCCACATATCTATAATGTGTCATCAAGTAGGTTGCATATCAATATGTTCCCAGAACACCAACATACAACATACGTTCCCAAAACGTATAAAACCAGGTCCCAGACACTGGCCACATATCTATAATGTGTCATCAAGTAGGTTATAATTTGGTACTCCCGGAGTACCCTCCTCATATTCCCAGAATTTGATAAACGTTCCTACCAACCCATCTTCCATTCTATATGCATGAATGCACAATCATTAAGGTTGGTTTTTATCTTTAATTCTATTATTATGCCAACGTGTTCCCAGAACACTACATACGTTCCCCGAACGTATCGCAAACCATACTTGGAATAAAATCAAGCACCACTCCCAGAGTGTGCCTCACGTTCCCAGAACGTCTCCAAGAAACCATGTCCCAGACAATGGCCACATTCCCGGAATGTGTCATCAAGTAGGTTGCATCAGTTTGGTTCTCCTAGAGTACAGGGTCATGTTCCCATTAATTCCATTATTATGACTTAGAAAAAAAACACAACTTATGAATGATATCTTGAGGTATGGCTTTACTCATAAAATTCACCTTTGAATTTAAATTTAACATATGCTCATAGACCTGGACTAAAATTCAAAAATTAAGAATTTAATTACTCTTTCTTCAAAAACCTTTTTAATATTGCAATTAGGTCCCAACCCAAGGACTAAATTACAATATTCATATTTTTGTACCAAATAACCATATAAAAATATATCTCATATTTTTATATATAAAAGCACATGATGTACAAAATCTAAAACCTTCAAAATTAATATAATTCAATTATAAAATAATTGTTATAATTAATTTCTCGGTTATTTGGGAGACGAAAATTTGGGGTGTTACAAATTGAACTTGTGAATATAGGAAACGAAAGTAAAATGATTATGTGCAAACAAAAGTAAAAGATGATATATGTGAATTAAAATGAAGGGCATTCTAAATGATGGGCTATAAAAGAGAATATTACTTGGTATGATTGTGATAATTGAGAAAGGAAATGAATAAGGAACTTACATGAATGTTTAGTTGTTGAATGTGTGTTGTTGTACTTAAATGTGTTACATGAACAAGAAAATAAATAATTCTTGGCCTCTGAATTGAGGCGCCGAACATTGAGAATGTGATATATGCGTTGGCCTCTGATTTGAGGTAACGATGAATGGAAAGATTTGATAATTGATATAGGGAATGAGTATGCATAAAGAATGAATGGGAAATGTGTAATGAATTGTTGATAATGAAAATGATGTTTTAGTATGACTTATGTGGTGGTTTGAGGTACCTTCCGATGTCGAGGTGAAGTACCACCAGGCCAAATTGTATGAGGTACCTTCCGGTGTGGAGGTGAAGTACAATGGTATGAGGTACCTTCCGGTGTGGAGGTGAAGTACCCATAGGCCAAGTGTATGAGGTACCTTCCTGTGTGGAGGTGAAGTACGATAGTGTGTTGACCTCTGACCTGAGGGACACAAGATGAATAAAATGTTTAAGTGTTGACCTCTGACCTGAGGGACACAAAATGAATTAAAATGATTGAGTGTTGACCTTTGACCTGAGGGACACCGAATGAATTAAAATGAAAGTGTGTGTTGACCTTTGACCTGAGGGACACAGAATGAATTAAAGTGTTGACCTCTGACCTGAGGGACACAAGATGAAATGAATGTTATTGGGTGTTGACCTCTGACCTGAGGGACACCAGATGAAATAAAGAGTTGAGTGTTGACCTCTGACCTGAGGGACACATAATTTAAATATGGAAAAGAATAAGGGTCTCTGTTTTGAGGTGATAAATGTGTTGAATGAAAATTGTTCATTGGCCTCTGATTTGAGGTGATGTACTGAAATGAAATGAGTAGGTGAAATGAATGAATTAATAATGAAAATGGATGTTGAAATGAATAATGAAAATGGATGTTGAAATGGAATAATGAAAATGGAAATGTGAAATAAATAATGAATATGGAAATAATGAAATGAGTATGGTGTGCAATATGTGAATATATGTTTATTTGCTCATTGTGCTTGACCTAGTGGGTTGTTATGTCTAGTTAGAAACTGCTTTCTATTTCATGTGCAAAGCTCACTCCCTTATATTTTTCAGGTACGGAGATTGTGTTGGCACAGCCCCCGGCCGAGCAGGAGTACTTTCCCTTACAGGGAGAGTTGGGGTGTTATGGGATTTATAGGATGTTATAGACCTAAGCCTCTTATGTTATGTTGAAGTAAATTTATTATATATATATTTGAGTGAGGCTTAGGACATTTTGTTTTGATAAGTATTATGTTTTGGTTATGATACTCGAACATATTATTTTCCGCTGAAAACTCTGAATATTTGATTTATCTTATGCACTCTGATATATTTGGAGCCCATAGGGCCTTGTTATGAATTAGATATGCATATTGTAACACCCCTCAATTTCTTCGTATGGTTTCAAATTCTAAAAGAGAATTATTTTTAAGAAAAGTATTTTTCAAAGAGTATTTTCTTAAATAAAATCTTTAATTCGTGTTTTCAAAATGGTAAATGATTTTTAAAGGACGATTTTCATAAAGGGAAGATATGAGTTTTGAAATTTATTTCGAAATGGTGAATTTCTTTTAGCAAGGAATTGTTTTATGAAATGTGTTTTGTTGTGCTTGAATATTTTTGGGTGCAATTATAATTTATATGCATGAGTAATTTTATTGTTTTCTATATGTGTATGTATGCTTAAAGTATGTGTAAATTTTATGAGGATGATTATATGTGCATATATGTGTGTGACGTGAATGAGTGAATGTATGCATGAATGAATTATTTTTCTATGTGTGTATGAATAAGGCATATATGGTCATGCATGTATGCATAGGAAAAATTGAATTAGTGGCTAAATGTGATTATGTGTGCCTATGTGGGTGTATGTGTCGTGCAAATGGGTGTGTGTGTGCATGAAAATGAATATGTGTAAGTGTGTGAGGGTGCCGTGTGTATGAATGAGTGAGTGGAAGCCTAGAATTTTCCAAGTTGCAACTAAATGAACCAACTCCCTAACTAAGCTTCAACTAAGACTTAACTAGGAGATGGAAAACCCTAACTAGATCAATGGAGAGCCAAAAGTCAAAAGCCTAGAATGGAACCCTAAGCCTTATGTCCCCTACCTTGTCTCCTTTGGATTTTGCTAAAGACCACCCATGCAATTCTTGAGGAAGCCGAAACTACCCCGCTTTTGATGCTTGGCCGAATTACTTAAAGGGCAAAATAGGAAGCCATGAGATTCTATATAATCCTTGGTCTTAGCCTTGTTTCACCCATTCGTCTCTTCATTTCTTCACTCTTTCGTCCAAACACCAACCCAAACCCATGTTCTAAGAGCTCCTCAAACTCTTAGACAAAGAATTAGAAAATAGAGAGAAAGAAGAAGGAGAAACCGTGAGGCTTAGAGAGGAGAAAGAAGAGGAGGTCAAGCCCAAAGCTTAGGAATCCTTGAAGATCAAGAGCTTGGAAGTTTAGAAGACCCATTCTTTCGGTATAAACCGAAGACCTAGAGAGTCTTAGAATTAGTTCTTGATCTTATAATTTTATTTTCTTCCTTTGCATGTTTAATTTTATGCACCTATGTGTAACTTCCTTTTTATCTTGGACTTTTAAAGACTTTGATTCATTTGTACTAAGTGTAAATTATGTTTGACGATTCGGTTGGAGATGTTTAGGTTAGATCTTAATGTTTTTCATAGTTGATCTTTGTGTTCTTGAGTTAAATTTCTTAGATCTAAAGTCTTGTTCATGATCTTTGTGAGTATGAAGTAAATCCTCTTGCATGTCTAAATTTTGTGCTTAAAACCGTAGATTATGAGTGTTTATATGTTTATTTGTTAAATAAATGTTTGATCTAAACTTGTTTGATGATTTTTGGTCTTGCATGTTACTTTAAAATGATTTTTAACCCTTGCATGTCACGGTTTTGATTTGATCTAGATGAAAGCTTTAATTTGTGCTTTGATCTTTGAATTTTGAGTAGATCTTGAATTTGTTTTAAGTTTTGTAAATAATTTTGAATGAAAGTCTTTATATTTCTTTGAAAGTGCCTCGGTTTTGACCTCTTTTCACTTAAAATGACTTTGTTTTCTATTTGTGTTCTTATGTTTAATTTTGTGACTTGATCTAAGTATATGCATACCTATCATAAATGAAAAGAGTATGTTTCTTCTTATGCATGTCTCGAATTTACCCTTTTTTTTCTTACTCAAAATGATTTTTTTCTTAGTTGTGTGACCATGTTTAAATTCATGACTTGACCTACATGAAAGATGTGCATATATGTGAGTGTTTGACTATAAAAAGTTGTTTTTAGGATTCCATGGAAAATAAATTGAAAATGTTTATGTTGATCCATGATTTTATCTATTTTATTGGAAAAGCATTAGACTTGATCTTGCATGTTAATTTTTCATGAAAAAGACCTTGTTTTCTTTTGTGTATGTCTCGGTTTTAGAAAAAAATTAGGGAGAACAAAGTGATTCTTCCTAAATTGAATCATGTTCTATGTTCTTATGTGACTCTTGATCTAAACTAGGTGTTTATTTTGTGCATGTTGTATTCGGGTTTGCTTAGACTAAAATCCATGCTTTTATTTTGTGGAAATTTGATATGTGTTCCATGCTCTTGCATGCTTTCTTGATTTGATTTAAGTAAAGAAAAAATGAATTAAAGCTTGAATTATTTTTCATGATTGAGCTTACGGTTTTGTCAAGAAAAGAAGAGATAATTGCATGAATTTGTGTGTGTTGATGATGCATGAATTTTGTTTTGAGTTTCGGTTCATGCATGAAATTTATGCTTACGATGATTTATGTGTATGCATTCGGTTTAGGAGTCTGTACATGTAATTTGGTTTGAGAAAAAGGTTTGTGTTTAAGTGAATCTATATGTGTGAGCATGTCTAAATGTTTTTGTTTTATAAAATGGAAGTGATTGAATTAAGTGTTTGATTTGTTTGATTTATGATTGATTAATTTATGTGACTTATGTGACTAAAATGTGTGGTTGACCGTATGTGTACTTGGTTCTGAAAAATTTATTTGATTGGATTTATTTGAGTATGTGAAATTGTGTTTGTGACTTGAAACTTGGGTTTTCAAAGAGTTAGGGTTGATTTAAAAAGTATTTAAAATCAAAGGGTGTTTTGACAATGTTTTGGATTTTTGTTAAATTGACTTTGTGAAATCGTTCTTTGCTGCCCAAATTGTTCAAAAGTTGTTTTTGATGTTTTAAATTGAGTTCATGAGACTCCAAGTTTGGTTTTCAAAAGGGAATTGATTTTAGACAAACCCGGATGTGAACCGGTGAATTTTTCGGTATTTTTGAAATCGGTTAAGGTGTTGTCCAAAACGGACCAGCCAACTAACCAATCGACTTAAATTATTTTATTTGATGTTTTTAAATGGTTTTGAAGTATTTGAAGAACTAAGGAACATTAGAGTTGTTTTAAGAAAATAATCATGCTTTTCCAACAAAGAACAGAAGAACGTTCTAAGTTAAGGAAAGTTTTTTATGAAAACATGTTTTAATTAATTCGAGGAATGTTACAGATGAGGGATTAAGGCAATGGCAGCAAACAAGATCAGAGGAGACCATGTTCATCAGATTGCTGGACCTCAGGTGAGAGAGTAGCTTTCCTAAGACACCGTGGTAGTAGGTGTCATATTAAGACGTTCCGTATCAGCTCAAAGATCGGAACTAAGTGGTTATGCGTCAGTAGTATAGTGGCAATTGTGTGCTTTGTGTGGCCACTCATACGAATAGGACAAAGACCACATTGTTGTGTGTGATGTTGTGTGTTGATAATGTGTTGTTTGTGTTTGTTTATTTATGCATGATTAATGTTATAGATTGTTATATGAGATAATTGCTAATGAAGATTAAAGAAATTAAAGTAAAAGACATCAAGAGATGAGATAACCCTTATTTGGCATAAGTCCTTGTGGAGCAAGGCCGCCTTAGCCTGATAAGACATGGAGAATATAAATAATGATGAGAGGATTGTGTTGATGGTTGAGTCAAGATAAGCGACGAGAGATGAAAGGAGATCATGTTAATGATGTGAATGGGCCAGAGCGAGGAAGGATGTTGAGGTGATATTGAAATTTGAGGAGAAGTGAGATGTGAATCTGTTGGTTTTGTTTCTTGGATTGAGACTGGTCTGAGTTGAGCTTGCTCCTCCACTAGCTCTCAAGAAGAGAAAGTTTTTGGTAAAAACTTTTGAAAAGAAATTTTTGAAAAGGATTTTTGAAAAGAGTTGTGAATTGAAATTTTTGGAAACAAGTTTTTGAAAATGTATTTTGAAAGGGGTTCCCAAAAATGAGATTTTTGAAAATGTATTTACAAAATTCATTTTAGAAGGGGTTCCCAAAATGAGAAAAAAAATTTCCAAGATAGATTTTCTGAAAGAGATTTTGAAAAGAGACTTTTTGAAAAAGGGACTTCGAAAAGAGACTTTTGAAATGAGGTTCGAAAGGAGATTTTCGAAATGGTTTATGAAATGGAAATTTTGGAAAAGGATTTGTGAAATGAACTTTTGGAAAAGATTTATGAAATGGAAATGATTGGGGAAGGAGTTTTTGAAGTGAGGTGTTTTCGTTGAAAGTTTCTGAAGAGAGATTGTTATGAAAAGGTTGTTTTGAGGAAAGTTGTGATGAGATTCGAGTTGTGAATGTGATTCCGCTCTGTGCCAAGTGAATGATGAAACGCGATGCAAAGTTAGCGGTCAGGACTCATTGAAGGGATGTACGAAGGGTGAGCTGACCATTAGGTTAATTAACAAGATAAAAGCCTTTAAAAGACATTAACAGCGAACGCGGTGAGGTATGAGAGTTAAACCGAAGTAGTGGAGAGGAAGGAACGATAAGTATCTGCAGATACTTAGGATGAGATTGCATTAGGGGAGGACGTTGACGGTGAAACGTCAAGAAGTCTAGAGTACTTTTCTAGGCGGGACAATTCCACAAGTGGCGCACTAATGTGGTGGGGACTGGGTCTAATGCCGTGGCATGTCCTGCATGATCAACTAGAAATAGTACTGTCGCCCCCTAGATTGCAAATCGAGAACAGTGAGAGGAACTGGAGTGGGGCATTGTGTTTGCCGCTAAGAGCGTGCCATGTTATATATTATATTATTTGAGGCTGGGCCTCCTGGTCAGGGACCATTTGTGTGTGACAGCTGTCGTGCCCGCACGGTAAAGGTTCTGTACTCCTGTTTGCTTCCGACTAGGTGGATGGATGTCCGAGGAGATGTAGACGTGAAACGTGAGTGCTAACCACGAACGGACGCGTACCTCGATGATTCTTAAATTCCCCTTAATCATCGATGGTTATAATTTAATAAGACTCGATGAGAAAATTCATAAGTAAGAAAAGAAAAGTTTGAGAATGGTTGAGTTGAGGAGGGAAAGTTTGAGCTAAACCCCTTGAGAAGGGAACGGAAAGTATTGAAAGTATTGGATGTGAGAATGAGAAAGGAATTGAGAACGAAAGATGTTGAGGATGAGAGAGAACTGATAATAACAAGATAATAAGAATTTTGATGTTATGTTTGAGTGCTGTGTTGTGTGTGGTTGCTTGGTTTGTGTGTTCTGTCTTAATATTCCGCCTGCGGTAAATCCACAACGTCGACGACTTGTCGTTCGGTTCGCTAACTCTCTCCTGCCCGTTGGTACATCGGTATCTCCGGTACTCCAACGCGCAGATGGATTATTGCTTGGAGATTACAACTTGGATGAAACATGGATGTGGCTGGAGGCGCACTCCATCTGGTTGGGTATGGACTGGTGAGTCGCAGATCGTGATTCCGGACCCTGAGCATCGACTGTGTGGAGCTGACTTAGGACCGCTGCTAGGACAAGTTTCTGTCCGAGGATATGGAGACCATGAGGAGAAGCTGCGCTGTGAAGCTTTGAGGAATTTTTCTGCATCGACAAGGATGCAGTGGGTGCCAAGGAATCGTGGACAAGCGGTAGCTGGGATAGCTTCATCTTCTGGTGTCAAGCAAGGGCATAAGAAAGAGGATCATGAGCTGCACTGTAACATCCCTATGTTTAATTTCGGTATAATATGATTTATGCCAAGCATTTAGGAGAATTATCAAGCTTTAAGAGAGGATTTTAAGTTAATTTCGGTATAATATGATTTATGCCAAGCATTTAGGAGAATTATCAAGCTTTAAGAGAGTATTTTAAGTAGTAATCAAAGCCTGAATGAGAATGGGGGCCTAAGGAAATGAATTGGAGTTAGAAAATCATCAAAATCTGACTTTTCACTGAAGTAATCGATTACTCTGCAAGGTAGTAATCGATTATAAGGCCTCTGGTGGAAACACTTAAGATGTTGCAGAAAATTAATCGATTACAAGGGTAAAGTAATCGATTACTTTGAGTAGTAATCGATTACCTTCAGGGGGTTAATCGATTACTTGGCCTCTGCTTAATGTACTAGGATTGTTGCATCAAAGGGGTAATCGATTACTTTGAGCCAGTAATCGATTACCTATGTAAAAATCTGGAAAAAAAATAAGTGCGTGTGGACCACTCGTTTTTAGCTTTGTCTCCAAGCAAATCACCCTAGCCACACAAATTTAACTTAAAGACTAAGTTTGGTCATAAAAATAAAAGAAAAAGAAGGCCCACTCCTCTCATCTCACGCATCACTCTTTCTCTCTCCCTCTTCTCATCATCGGTCTATCCCTCTCTTTCTCCTCTAGGGCTTTGTTGCTCACCCATCATCATCCAAGATCA
Organism: Crotalaria pallida; assembly: GCA_037953625.1. Taxonomy (NCBI): domain Eukaryota; kingdom Viridiplantae; phylum Streptophyta; class Magnoliopsida; order Fabales; family Fabaceae; genus Crotalaria; species Crotalaria pallida. The sequence continues at coordinate 9,689,831 of CM075654.1, read as the reverse complement.
AAGAGTTTCCATCATCACCTTCATCAATCAAGTGCATCACCCATCATCTTCATCATCACTCAAGAACCATGAGTTGGAAACTCTCTCTCTTCCCCTAAGCTTCACGCCCTTTTCTCTCTCTTCTAGGGTTTGTGATTCTCTTCCACAAATACTCAAGGAGTAAGAGTAGCTATCATCCTCCTCAACAATCATAGTCCTAACAAGCTTCAAGTAAGTGATTAAGTTCAAAGAAAATCATTCCTTTTCCTCTTTATCTAGATCGATATATATATATCTCTCTCTCTCATGTTTTGGGATCCCCAATTTCAATCCATGGAAATCTCACTATTTTATGGATTTTAAACAAGTAGCAAGATGATAATAGTAATCTTTATTTTTACAACCCTCACAATAGGATATTCATCAACTTTGGAATAGTACCCCTCTTGTGGAGGGAAGCTAAGTGGAGGGAGATCAAGGTTTCAAGAATTGTAAGCTAGTTCAAGTGGGGAATCACTCTATCTCTTGGTATTTTGAGGTAAGGAGTGAGTATTATCTTAATTTAGGGATGAGTTTCTAGTATGTATATAATACTTGCTAAGAGTTAAGTGTTAATAGGGCATAAAACCATAGGGTAGTGAACATTAGTAATGATTATAGAATTGAAATTATGGAATTTAATTAATCATGAGGCTGTGTATATGTGAATATTTCTGAATATGTGTATGTTTGAATTTAAGTGTATATTGTGGAATTGTTGAGGATGATGCTAAGTAGTTTAATGATGTGTTGTTGGCCATGTGACTAAATGAATAATGGATTATGGAAATAAATGAATAGGAATAGTGTTGACAATACTTGGAGAGTGAATTGATTAAGAGATTAGAGAAAAGGGGAGTGATGGTTAGAAAAAGTGATGTGAAGGAGTGGAGAGGGAATTATGAATGGATAAAGGAATGAAAATTTAATATATGCGAAGGTCATAAAGACCCAGCGCGACCATTTAGACTTATTGTTGTGAAGGTCATAAAGACCCAGCGCGACCATTTAGAATTCATGTTGCGAAGGTCACGGTGACCCAGCGCGATGAATTAAACTTAATAATGCGAAGGTGTATGTACCCAGCGCGATATGCGAAGGTCATATTACCCAGCGCGATAATAAAACATAATAATGCGAAGGTATATGTACCCAGCGCGATATGCGAAGGTCATATTACCCAGCGCGATAATAAAACATAATAATGCGAAGGTATATGTACCCAGCGCGATATGCGAAGGTCATATTACCCAGCGCGATAATAAAACATAATAATGCGAAGGTATATGTACCCAGCGCGATATGCGAAGGTCATATAACCCAGCGCGATAATAAAACATAATAATGCGAAGGTATATGTACCCAGCGCGATATGCGAAGGTCATATCACCCAGCGCGATAATAAAACATAATTATGCGAAGGTTATATCACCCAGCGCGATAATAGAACTTACTAATGCGAAGGTCTTATCGACCCAGCGCGATCATTTATACTCAATAATGCGAAGGTCACATCGACCCAGCGCGATCATTTATACTCAATAATGCGATGGTCACATCGACCCAGCGCGATCATTTATACTCAATAATGCGATGGTCACATCGACCCAGCGCGATCATTTATACTCAATAATGCAATGGTCACATCGACCCAGCGCGATCATTTATATTTAATAATGCGAGGTCGACAACGACCCGACGCGATAAAAGGTTAAAACAGGGGGAAATAAGTAGACCTATAGCATGATAAATTAGAGAATAAGAATGAGCTGATTAAAAAGAAAAGATAAAGGTATAGAGATAAAAGAATCGTTGGCATTTGTTTGTACTATTGCTTCCATGTGTGAATGACTATGTGAAATACCTGAACTATATGTGTTTGGCTTGGTCGGTTATTATGTCATATGAGAAACTGCTATTCCTACTTTACTGTGTAGTGCTCACCTCCTTACCATTTTTCAGGTACTGAGCTGGAGCATACACCAGATTCGGCCGAGCAGGATTACTATCCCTTACAGGGATAGTAGGGGTGTTAGGGGATAGGATATGACACTGGACCTAAGCCTCCTATATTATTTTGATGTAAATGTGTTGTATATACTTTTTGAGAGAGGCTTAGGATATATCTCTTTTGTTAAAAACCTTAGGGTCTTTGAACGTATATTTCTAACTTGGTGTTTCGCTGCTACTTTTAACTCTGATATGGAATTTATAATTTTGAGCCTTTGGGCCTCGTTATGATGCAAATATATTCTTGATGTATGCCCTGCTGGCTACTGAATGTTTACTTGATAAATGTTTTCACAGGTGAAATTTTTGGATAAGTCCGAATTTCAAACGAAATTCCGTCCGTTTGACGGTTGATTTCATGAAATAAAAATGAATTTTTTTTAAGTTCATATTTTTAAATGATGGGGTTTTAAGGGTAATAATCCTAGGTGTTACATATATGGTATCAGAGCAGTTTCTCCTCGGCCTTGGAGTTATGCAACTCCAATGATTACTCACCTAGCGAGTAATTGATGCTCATAGTAATGGTTTAGAATTTCTATAAGATATTTATAGTACTATATATATATATATATTTAGTAGGCCTTACTCGTCTGTTCTCCGTGGATAAACAGTATGGCTGGAAGAAGGGTAGGAAATGATGGTCTAGCAGCCATTCTGGAGCATCTGACTCAGATGCAGCAGCAACAGGGAGAACAGATGGCAGCTGCAGCAGCAGCAGCAGCTCTGCAACCAGCTCCAGTTGAGGTTGACTGGATGGCTAGGTTTCGAAAGAATGATCCACCTCGTTTCGAGGGTGGAAATGACCCTAATGGAGCCCAGAGATGGATTCAGGAGATCGAGAAGATCCTCCGCTCTATTCACCCACCCATGGAGCAGCATGTTCGACTGGCTGAATTCATGCTGACTAATGAGGCTGAGCATTGGTGGGATCAGCAAAGGAGGGGATTGGTGGCAGCCAATCCGGTTGTTTCTTGGGAAGTGTTTAAGGATCTTTTCCTGGGGAAGTATTTCCCAGAAGATATCAGGAGGGAAAAGGAGATTGCTTTTCTCCAGCTGAGACAAGGCTCTATGTCAGTTGGAGATTACGCAGCTTGGTTCGAAGATCTTATTCGTTTTTCTGATTATCGCGATGCAAGTGAGCGCGGTAAATGTGTTAAGTTTGAAGCTGGACTTTGAAGTGATATTCGTCTCTCTTGTGAGTATCACAATATTGACAACTTGGCCCGCTTGGTCAATATGGCAAGCACTTATGAGAAGGGTCTTAAGAGGAAAATGTCGGAAGATAAAAGCAGGACAGGGCAGGGAAGTGGTGGTCCAATTAAGGATAAGGGACCAATTCTGAAGTCAGAACCATATCCTTCACCTAGGGCACTAGTTCCCATGGCACCTGGACAGACAGTGAATGCGTATGGTCCCATTCCCACTTGCCAACATTGTGGCAAGATGCATAGGGGAGTGTGTTGGAGTCTGAACCCAAATAGAAAAGAAGCACTTTGCCATCATTGCGGGAAGCCGGGTCATTATGCAGTCACTTGTCCCCAAAGGACAATGAAGAAAGAGGTGAACGTAGTTAAGGCACAGAAAGATGGTAACGACAGACCACCTAAAAAGGGCAAGTTATTCACCCTCGATGGCGAAGAAGTGACGGAAGCTGATGAGTTGGTTGGAGGTACACGTTAGGTATTCTTTTGTATTAGTTTTGTAAAGCATATGACGTATATCTTATTTCTCGTTCCAATTCTGGGCGGGGGTTGTTCGTTATAAGACTGATCTGGTAGGAAGTTAGAAGTTTTAAGGAAAGTAGTAAGTGTAGAAATCATAAGTGAAGTAGCAACTCTGATTTTTAATCAAAGATCCCTTTTACTTCAACCTACCTATGATTCTCTTCTCGTTTCTTGTCCTAGAACGCCTTCGGTTTCTTGAAAATTCTGTTCTGATTAATCCATTCGTTTCTCTAATGAAGAGAAGAATCCTTACCACGGACGGATGTTCTTTTGCAATTAGTCATCCAAATTTCATGGCCTTAGTTGTTCTCTCGGAAAGCATGTTTAAGTTCCTTGAGAGTTACCATGAATCCATTCCTCTTTGTACCTTAAGTCCTTATGCTATTATAGAAGTGGCATAAAAGCCGACTAGAAACCGACATATCCAAATTCCTATCTTGTTGGCAGCAATTCAAGTAGTATGCAAATGCTAAGTGGGGGAGAGCTTAGCAACCTAACTTAGAATCCCGTTTAAATAATAGCGAGACATAAGGGAAGTAAAGGTATGAGTTATAGGCCCTACCTTGGGATGGTTCTCCATTTAAGAACCTCAACGGAATTTCGGGGGCGAAATTCCAATAAGTGGGGGAGAATTGTAACATCCCTAAGTTTAATTTCGGTATAATATGATTGATGCCAAGCATTTAGGATAATTATCAAGCTTTAAGAGAGGATTTTAAGTTAATTTCGGTATAATATGATTTATGCCAAGCATTTAGGAGAATTATCAAGCTTTAAGAGAGGATTTTAAGTAGTAATCAAAGCATGAATGAGAATGGGGGCCTAAGGAAATGAATTGGAGTTAGAAAATCATCAAAATCTGACTTTTCACTGAAGTAATCGATTACTCTGCAAGGTAGTAATCGATTATAAGGCCTCTGGTGGAAACACTTAAGATGTTGCAGCAAATTAATCGATTACAAGGGTAAAGTAATCGATTACTTTGAGTAGTAATCGATTACATTCAGGGGGTTAATCGATTACTTGGCCTCTTCTGAATGTACTAGGATTGTTGCATCAAAGGGGTAATCGATTACTTTGAGCCAGTAATCGATTACCTATGTAAAAATCTGGAAAAAAAAATAAGTGCGTGTGGGCCACATGTTTTTAGATTTGTCTCCAAGCAAATCACCCTAGCCACACAAATTTAACTTAAAGACTAAGTTTGTTCATAAAAATAAAAGAAAAAGAAGGCCCACTCCTCTCATCTCACGCATCACTCTTTCTCTCTCCCTCTTCTCATCATCGGTCTATCCCTCTCTTTCTCCTCTAGGGCTTTGTTGCTCACCCATCTTCAACCAAGATCAAAGGGTTTCCATCATCACCTTCATCAATCAAGTGCATCACCCATCATCTTCATCATCACTCAAGAACCATGAGTTGGAAACTCTCTCTCTTCCCCTAAGCTTCACGCCCTTTTCTCTCTCTTCTAGGGTTTGTGATTCTCTTCCACAAATACTCAAGGAGTAAGAGTAGCTATCATCCTCCTCAACAATCATAGTCCTAACAAGCTTCAAGTAAGTGATTAAGTTCAAAGAAAATCATTCCTTTTCCTCTTTATCTAGATCGATATCTCTCTCTCTCTCTCATGTTTTGGGATCCCCAATTTCAATCCATGGAAATCTCACTATTTTATGGATTTTAAACAAGTAGCAAGATGATAATAGTAATCTTTATTTTTACAACCCTCGCAATAGGATATTCATCAACTTTGGAATAGTACCCCTCTTGTGGAGGGAAGCTAAGTGGAGGGAGATCAAGGTTTCAAGAATTGTAAGCTAGTTCAAGTGGGGAATCACTCTATCTCTTGGTATTTTGAGGTAAGGAGTGAGTATTACCTTAATTTAGGGATGAGTTTCTAGTATGTATATAATACTTGCTAAGAGTTAAGTGTTAATAGGGCATAAAACCATAGGGTAGTGAACATTAGTAATGATTATAGAATTGAAATTATGGAATTTAATTAATCATGAGGCTGTGTATATGTGAATATTTCTGAATATGTGTATGTTTGAATTTAAGTGTATATTATGGAATTGTTGGGGATGATGCTAAGTAGTTTAATGATGTGTTGTTGGCCATGTGACTAAATGAATAATGGATTATGGAAATAAATGAATGGGAATAGTGTTGACAATACTTGGAGAGTGAATTGATTAAGAGATTAGAGAAAAGGGGAGTGATGGTTAGAAAAAGTGATGTGAAGGAGTGGAGAGGGAATTATGAATGGATAAAGGAATGAAAATTTAATATATGCGAAGGTCATAAAGACCCAGCGCGACCATTTAGACTTATTGTTGCGAAGGTCATAAAGACCCAGCGCGACCATTTAGAATTCATGTTGCGAAGGTCACGGTGACCCAGCGCGATGAATTAAACTTAATAATGCGAAGGTGTATGTACCCAGCGCGATATGCGAAGGTCATATTACCCAGCGCGATAATAAAACATAATAATGCGAAGGTATATGTACCCAGCGCGATATGCGAAGGTCATATGACCCAGCGCGATAATAAAACATAATAATGCGAAGGTATATGTACCCAGCGCGATATGCGAAGGTCATATCACCAAGCGCGATAATAAAACATAATTATGCGAAGGTTATATCACCCAGCGCGATAATAGAACTGACTAATGCGAAGGTCTTATCGACCCAGCGCGATCATTTATACTCAATAATGCGATGGTCACATCGACCCAGCGCGATCATTTATACTCAATAATGAGATGGTCACATCGACCCAACGCGATCATTTATACTCAATAATGCGATGGTCACATCGACCCAGCGCGATCATTTATACTCAATAATGCAATGGTCACATCGACCCAGCGTGATCATTTATATTTAATAATGCGAGGTCGACAACGACCCGACGCGATAAAAGGTTAAAACAGGGGGAAATAAGTAGACCTATAGCATGATAAATTAGAGAATAAGAATGAGCTGATTAAAAAGAAAAGATAAAGGTATAGAGATAAAAGAATCGTTGGCATTTGTTTGTACTATTGCTTCCATGTGTGAATGACTATGTGAAATACCTGAACTATATGTGTTTGGCTTGGTCGGTTATTATGTCATATGAGAAACTGCTATTCCTACTTTACTGTGTAGTGCTCACCTCCTTACCATTTTTCAGGTACTGAGCTGGAGCATACACCAGATTCGGCCGAGCAGGATTACTATCCCTTACAGGGATAGTAGGGGTGTTAGGGGATAGGATATGACACTGGACCTAAGCCTCCTATATTATTTTGATGTAAATGTGTTGTATATACTTTTTGAGAGAGGCTTAGGATATATCTCTTTTGTTAAAAAGCTTAGGGTCTTTGAACGTATATTTCTAACTTGGTGTTTCGCTGCTACTTTTAACTATGATATGGAATTTATAATTTTGAGCCTTTGGGCCTCGTTATGATGCAAATATATTCTTGATGTATGCCCTGCTGGCTACTGAATGTTTACTTGATAAATGTTTTCACAGGTGAAATTTTTGGATAAGTCCGAATTTCAAACGAAACTCCGTCCGTTTGACGGTTGATTTCATTAAATAAAAAGGAATTTTTTTTAAGTTCATATTTTTAAATGATGGGGTTTTAAGGGTAATAATCCTAGGTGTTACATGCACCCTATAGTTTTCATTAGGCAAAGTCGTAGGTAAGGTAATTAGTTAAGAAATGAATGCCTATGTTAGGGATTATCTAAGCAATGTAACACTCTTGTAACTATGCCCTACTTTTGTTTTGTGAACTGGCCGAACCTTTTGTTATCGTGAACTATGAAATCCTTTTGGAAGAGTGTGGGAGTAGGTTTCACGTAACGACCCGGTTTTCCGGAAAGAGCGTGAACAAGCACCCACATCGTTTTTTTTAAAAAAATGGCCTCAATTTTTGGCAAATTTTAATTTAATACTGATTATTTTTGGATGGTGAAAATCGGGGCGTTACAGAGTGGTATTAGAGCGATGTTAGTCCTTTGTGACATTAAGCTTATGCTTACATGCCATGAGTGTTTGCTTGCATGATTTGTGTGTTGTTTGTTTGCTTGTGTGTCTTTATGTGTGCTTGCTAGTGCAAGAATAGGGGTGTGAGATTAGGGTTTTGCCTTTCTGAGGTGTAGGCCTTTCCTCATTCCTAGTGCCTCTTGTGTTAAAGACCCTGTAGGTCAAGTAGTTTCGAAAAGTGGGTAGAGGCATAGAGACGCTAGAGTCGAAGGAATCCAAAATCCCATAACCTCAGAGTGGTATCAGAAGCGGTATCATTAAGAGATAGACCTACGTGTGTGGACCCTCGATGTATCTTAGTGCAAGAATAGCCAGTACCTTAAGGAAATAGGATGTTACCCCTGAACCCTGTGATTGTTGAGTTGTTTCAACAAAGACAGTCAGCGCAGTTAAAATTCAAACCTTTTCTTCATGAACCTTTCCTACTAGACCGCAGTATTGTCAACCATTTCGCTAGGATTTGTTAACATGATTTGAAGAGTTAGAAGTGTCGTAGTTGTCTAGATAGCTCAGGCTTAAATGATTGTGGATGGACGAGGTGTGGTTATGGAACGAAACGTAGGACAGTAGTGTGTCTAGTAGTAGGTTTGATCAAAGTTGGGGAGTCGCGAGGAAGAAAGGAAGTGTATACTGACCCTAGTTTGAGTGGATAGTGAGGAAGATTAGACCCCTTATCCTATAGTTGGGTAGTAAGGTGGAGAAACGATAGATGAAAAGCATTAGGACTAGAGGGGGAAGTATAGGGAAAAGTGAGTGCTTGTAGGGTAGTGAGAACCTAAGATATAGGAAGTAGTGCGGATTGTAGATTGAGTCCGGTATTTTTGGAGATGTGTGAATTTTGTTTGCTTGATTTTCTCTGGGTTTGTACCCAAGATTGTGCTAGCTGTGTTGGCGATCAGCTAAAGGAGCAGCATCTTCTTCGGTTGGTCTGTGTGACTTAACCCGGTTCGACACGAAAGGGGTATGCTATGGGGCTTTTGCTTGGGAGCGACACCTGAGGAACATTGTGAAGGGTCTATTGACAGTCGAAAAAGGACGACAATGAAGTGAGAATGAGAATGTGCTCACGGACGCCACTGTGATGTGAGAGTTGTTGTGCCTCATTGCCTAATCCACAACGTATTTCTCGGGGACGAGAAATCTTTAAGTTGGGGAGACTGTAACACCCCTCAATTTCCTCGTATGGTTTCAAATTCTAAAAGAGAATTATTTTTTAAGAAAAGTATTTTTCAAAGAGTATTTTCTTAAATAAAATCTTCAATTCGTGTTTTCAAAATGGTAAATGATTTTTAAAGGATGATTTTCATAAAGGGAAGATATGAGTTTTGAAATTTATTTCGAAATGGTGAATTTCTTTTAGCAAGGAATTGTTTTATGAAATGTGTTTTGTTGTGCTTGAATATTTTTGGGTGCAATTATAATTTCTATGCATGAGTAATTTTATTGTTTTCTATATGTGTATGTATGCTTAAAGTATGTGTAAATTTTATGAGGATGATTATATGTGCATATATGTGTGTGACGTGAATGAGTGAATGTATGCATGAATGAATTATTTTTCTATGTGTGTATGAATAAGGCATATATGGTCATGCATGTATGCATAGGAAAAATTGAATTAGTGGCTAAATGTGATTATGTGTGCCTATGTGGGTGTATGTGTCGTGCAAATGGGTGTGTGTGTGCATGAAAATGAATATGTGTAAGTGTGTGAGGGTGCCGTGTGTATGAATGAGTGAGTGGAAGCCTAGAATTTTCCAAGTTGCAACTAAATGAACCAACTCCCTAACTAAGCTTCAACTAAGACTTAACTAGGAGATGGAAAACCCTAACTAGATCAATGGAGAGCCAAAAGTCAAAAGCCTAGAATGGAACCCTAAGCCTTATGTCCCCTACCTTGTCTCCTTTGGATTTTGCTAAAGACCACCCATGCAATTCTTGAGGAAGCCGAAACTACCCCTCTTTTGATGCTTGGCCGAATTACTTAAAGGGCAAAATAGGAAGCCATGAGATTCTATATAAGCCTTGTCCTTAGCCTTGTTTCACCCATTCTTATCTTCATTTCTTCACTCTTTCGTCCAAACACCAACCCAAACCCATGTTCTAAGAGCTCCTCAAACTCTTAGACAAAGAATTAGAAAATAGAGAGAAAGAAGAAGGAGAAACCGTGAGGCTTAGAGAGGAGAAAGAAGAGGAGATCAAGCCCAAAGCTTAGGAATCCTTGAAGATCAAGAGCTTGGAAGTTTAGAAGACCCATTCTTTCGGTATAAACTGAAGACCTAGAGAGTCTTAGAATTAGTTCTTGATCTTATAATTTTATTTTCTTCCTTTGCATGTTTAATTTTATGCACCTATGTGTAACTTCCTTTTTATCTTGGACTTTTAAAGACTTTGATTCATTTGTACTAAGTGTAAATTATGTTTGACGATTCGGTTGGAGATGTTTAGGTTAGATCTTAATGTTTTTCATAGTTGATCTTTGTGTTCTTGAGTTAAATTTCTTAGATCTAAAGTCTTGTTCATGATCTTTGTGAGTATGAAGTAAATCCTCTTGCATGTCTAAATTTTGTGCTTAAAACCGTAGATTATGAGTGTTTATATGTTTATTTGTTAAATAAATGTTTGATCTAAACTTGTTTGATGATTTTTGGTCTTGCATGTTACTTGAAAATGATTTTTAACCCTTGCATGTCACGGTTTGGATTTGATCTAGATGAAAGCTTTAATTTGTTCTTTGATCTTTGAATTTTGAGTAGATCTTGAATTTGTTTTAAGTTTTGTAAATAATTTTGAATGAAAGTCTTTATATTTCTTTGAAAGTGCCTCGGTTTTGACCTCTTTTCACTTAAAATGACTTTGTTTTCTATTTGTGTTCTTATGTTTAATTTTGTGACTTGATCTAAGTATATGCATACCTATCATATATGAAAAGAGTATGTTTCTTCTTATGCATGTCTCGGTTTTACCCTTTTTTTCTTACTCAAAATGATTTTTGTCTTAGTTGTGTGACCATGTTTAAATTCATGACTTGACCTACATGAAAGATGTGCATATATGTGAGTGTTTGACCTTAAAAAGTTGTTTTTAGGATTCCATGGAAAATAAATTGAAAATGTTTATGTTGATCCATGATTTTATCTATTTTATTGGAAAAGCATTAGACTTGATCTTGCATGTTAATTTTTCATGAAAAAGACCTTGTTTTCTTTTGTGTATGTCTCGGTTTTAGAAAAAAATTAGGGAGAACAAAGTGATTCTTCCTAAATTGAATCATGTTCTATGTTCTTATGTGACTCTTGATCTAAACTAGGTGTTTATTTTGTGCATGTTGTATTCGGGTTTGCTTAGACTAAAATCCATGCTTTTATTTTGTGGAAATTTGATATGTGTTTCATGCTCTTGCATGCTTTCTTGATTTGATTTAAGTAAAGAAAAAATGAATTAAAGCTTGAATTATTTTTCATGATTGAGCTTACGGTTTTGTCAAGAAAAGAAGAGATAATTGCATGAATTTGTGTGTGTTTATGATGCATGAATTTTGTTTTGAGTTTCGGTTCATGCATGAAATTTATGCTTACGATGATTTATGTGTATGCATTCGGTTTAGGAGTCTGTACATGTAATTAGGTTTGAGAAAAAGGTTTGTGTTTAAGTGAATCTATATGTGTGAGCATGTCTAAATGTTTTTGTTTTATAAAATGGAAGTGATTGAATTAAGTGTTTGATTTGTTTGATTTATGATTGATTAATTTATGTGACTTATGTGACTAAAATGTGTGGTTGACCGTATGTGTACTTGGTTTTGAAAAATTTATTTGATTGGATTTATTTGAGTATGTGAAATTGTGTTTGTGACTTGAAACTTGGGTTTTCAAAGAGTTAGGGTTGATTTAAAAAGTATTTAAAATCAAAGGGTGTTTTGACAATGTTTTGGATTTTTGTTAAATTGACTTTGTGAAATCGTTCTTTGCTGCCCAAGTTGTTCAAAAGTTGTTTTTGATGTTTTAAATTGAGTTCATGAGACTCAAAGTTTGGTTTTCAAAAGGGAATTGATTTTAGACAAACCCGGATGTGAACCGGTGAATTTTTCGGTATTTTTGAAATCGGTTAAGGTGTTGTCCAAAACGGACCAACCACCTAACCAATCGACATAAATTATTTTATTTGATGTTTTTAAATGGTTTTGAAGTATTTGAAGAACTAAGGAACATTAGAGTTGTTTTAAGAAAATAATCATGCTTTTCCAACAAAGAACAGAAGAACGTTCTAAGTTAAGGAAAGTTTTTTATGAAAACATGTTTTAATTAATTCGAGGAATGTTACAGATGAGGGATTAAGGCAATGGCAGCAAACAAGATCAGAGGAGACCGTGTTCATCAGATTGCTGGACCTCAGGTGAGAGAGTAGCTTTCCTAAGACACCATGGTAGTAGGTGTCATATTAAGACGTTCCGTATCAGCTCAAAGATCGGAACTAAGTGGTTCTGCGTCAGTAGTATAGTGGCAATTGTGTGCTTTGTGTGGCCACTCATACGAATAGGACAAAGACCACATTGTTGTGTGTGATGTTGTGTGTTGATAATGTGTTGTTTGTGTTTGTTTATTTATGCATGATTAATGTTATAGATTGTTATATGAGATAATTGCTAATGAAGATTAAAGAAATTAAAGTAAAAGACATCAAGAGATGAGATAACCCTTATTTGGCATAAGTCCTTGTGGAGCAAGGCCGCCTTAGCTTGATAAGACATGGAGAATATAAATAATGATGATAGGATTGTGTTGATGGTTGAGTCAAGATAAGCGATGAGAGATGAAAGGAGATCATGTTAATGATGTGAATGGGCCAGAGCGAGGAAGGATGTTGAGGTGATATTGAAATATGAGGAGAAGTGAGATGTGAATCTGTTGGTTTTGTTTCTTGGATTGAGACTGGTCTGAGTTGAGCTTGCTTCTCCACTAGCTCTCAAGAAGAGAAAGTTTTTGGTAAAAACTTTTGAAAAGAAATTTTTGAAAAGGATTTTTGAAAAGAGTTGTGAATTGAAATTTTTGGAAACAAGTTTTTGAAAATGTATTTTGAAAGGGGTTCCCAAAAATGAGATTTTTGAAAATGTATTTACAAAATTCATTTTAGAAGGGGTTCCCAAAATGAGAAAAAATTTTCCAAGATAGATTTTCTGAAAGAGATTTTGAAAAGAGACTTTTTGAAAAAGGGACTTCGAAAAGAGACTTTTGAAATGAGGTTCGAAAGGAGATTTTCGAAATGGTTTATGAAATGGAAATTTTGGAAAAGGATTTGTGAAATGAATTTTTGGAAAAGATTTATGAAATTGAAATGATTGGGGAAGGAGTTTGTGAAGTGAGGTGTTTTCGTTGAAAGTTTCTGAAGAGAGATTGTTATGAAAAGGTTGTTTTGAGGAAAGTTGTGATGAGATTCGAGTTGTGAATGTGATTCCGCTCTGTGCCAAGTGAATGATGAAACGCGATGCAAAGTTAGCGGTCAGGACTCATTGAAGGGATGTACGAAGGGTGAGCTGACCATTAGGCTAATTAACAAGATAAAAGCCTTTAAAAGACATTAACAGCGAACGCGGTGAGGTATGAGAGTTAAACCGAAGTAGTGGAGAGGAAGGAACGATAAGTATCTGCGGATACTTAGGACGAGATTGCGTTAGGGGAGGACGTTGACGGTGAAACGTCAAGAAGTCTAGAGTACTTTTCTAGGCGGGACAATTCCACAAGTAGCGCACTAACGTGGTGGGGACTGGGTCTAATGCCGTGGCACGTCCTCCATGATCAACTAGAAATAGTACTGTCGCCCCCTAGATTGCAAATCGAGAACAGTGAGAGGAACTGGAGTGGGGCATTATGTTTGCCGCTAAGAGCGTGCCATGTTATATATTATATTATTTGAGGCTGGGCCTCCTGGTCAGGGACCATTTGTGTGTGACAGCTGTCGTGCCCGCACGGTAAAGGTTCTTTACTCCTGTTTGCTTCCGACTAGGTGGATGGATGTCCGAGGAGATGTAGACGTGAAACGTGAGTGCTATCCACGAACGGACGCGTACCTCGATGATTCTTAAATTCCCCTTAATCATCGATGGTTATAATTTAATAAGACTCGATGAGAAAATTCATAAGTAAGAAAAGAAAAGTTTGAGAATGGTTGAGTTGAGGAGGGAAAGTGTGAGCTGAACCCCTTGAGAAGGGAACGGAAAGTATTGAAAGTATTGGATGTGAGAATGAGAAAGGAATTGAGAACGAAAGATGTTGAGGATGAGAGAGAACTAATAATAACAAGATAATAAGAATTTTGATGTTATGTTTGAGTGTTGTGTTGTGTGTGGTTGCTTGGTTTGTGTGTTCTGTCTTAATATTCCGCCTACGGTAAATCCACAACGTCGACGACTTGTCGTTCGGTTCGCTAACTCTCTCCTGCCCGTTGGTACATCGGTATCTCCGGTACTCCAACGCGCAGATGGATTATTGCTTGGAGATTACAACTTGGATGAAACATGGATGTGGCTGGAGGCGCACTCCATCTGGTTGGGTATGGACTGGTGAGTCGCAGATCGTGATTCCGGACCCTGAGCATCGACTGTGTGGAGCTGACTTAGGACCGCTGCTAGGACAAGTTTCTGTCCGAGGATATGGAGACCATGAGGAGAAGCTGCGCTGTGAAGCTCTGAGGAATTTTTCTGCACCGACAAGGATGCAGTGGGTGCCAAGGAATCGTGGACAAGCGGTAGCTGGGATAGCTTCATCTTCTGGTGTCAAGCAAGGGCATAAGAAAGAGGATCATGAGCTGCACCCTATAGTTTTCATTAGGCAAAGTCATAGGTAGGGTAATTAGTTAAGAAATGAATGCCTATGTCAGGGATTATCAAAGCAATGTAACACTCTTGTAACTATGCCCTACTTTTGTTTTGTGAACTGGCCGAACCTTTTGTTATCGTGAACTATGAAATCCTTTTGGAAGAGTGTGGGAGTAGGTTTCACGTAACGACCCGGTTTTCCGGAAAGACCGTGAACGTGCACCCACATCGTTTTTTTTTTTAAAAAATGGCCTCAATTTTTGGCAACTTTTAATTTAATACTGATTATTTTCGGATGGTGAAAATCGGGGCGTTACACATATTCTGAAGCCCTGTTGGCTACTTGATGTTTAATTGAAATTGTTTATCACAGGTTAAATTTTGGAATAGTCCTAAAAACAAACAAAACTCCGTTCGTTTGACGCTTGATTTTCATAAATCAAAAAGGAATTTTCAAGTCCGTATTTTATCATAAGGGGAAATTAAGGGTAAAAATCTTAGGTGTTACAACTCCACTATATAGCCTTCTAAGCTAATTCTTGTCTATCTTAGGACTAAAACTTACTTCTATAGACCTTACTTCTACAAACACATTCATCTCAATCATCACATATTTTGAAAAGCGTTTAAAAAGGGGTTCGGGGAAAAGGATGTGCATGGGTTACAACCAAAAATGCATTTTTATCCATTCAATTTCCCAAGGTTTTTGAAGAACTGGAAGATAGTATCCCTGAACATAATAGAACATTATGGTAAATTTTCAAGTCAACTAGAGTTTATTAGGTTCATTTTTGACCCCACGACCACTTTGTAAAAGATTTGTAACGGTCGGGGTGAACCTATGTCGAATTCACTTAAAAATAGTAAACAAACTCCAATTGGCCTCAAAATTGATGGGACATCACCTATATTTGGCTCAAGGTTGTGTAAAATTGTCAAACCGATTAGAGCACATTAAATTCATTTTGTTTAAAGACGCTAACTTGCTCCAATTGGCTTGAAATGTTACATAAAACAAAGATTCAACCTTAGGGGGGGCTTATATCAATTCTTCCAAGTCAAACAAATAGCCTAAACCCAAAAATTTGGTTTTTCATCCATTTGGAATGTTTGTGGTTCGGTGCAACCTTTGAAATTCATTTTAAACATTCACACCCATCAGGCAAAATTTCACTCTGCACAAAGGAATATCAAACATATATATCAAACAAACATACACAAACAAAATTCAGTTTTATCTTGAACACAATTTTCAAAAATAACACTTAGTCAATGCTTAGTGGAAAGTAATTTGGGACTTCCAAACCTAAAGATGGCAATTGAAAAGCTATTAATCCCAAAATCATTTGAAAACATTTTCGAAAGTTTAAGTTCACTTCCACATAAACATAGACTTTTTCATGAAAACCAAGTACACCACCAAGAATATAATCAAAAGTGAGGTAAGAACCTCTATATTGAATTTTAACCCCTTCCTCGATTAAATAAACCTCTTTTGGTTATAAAATTTTTATGATAGTAGCTTGGGGTTCAAATTCAATCATTAGAAGCTTCCAACTTACTTTCGATTAGTATCAAAGTCGCCAGAAATCAAATTAGTGGTGGATTCAACTACGAGTTCAACAAAATTGTTTTTGTTGTTTTTATGGATTTTAGTCTAACCGGTGTAAACCGAGTCACTCGGATAGATTAAAATCGAGGTAGTAAATCATTTTGATTCTCATGGTTCCACTTCTAATTTCTTGTCCGCTTACTTTAACACTTACACTTATATCACATATAAGCATATTTCGAGAATCCTTTTGATTGGATTCAAACCATTTCTCAATTTGGGCAAAAAGTTCGTTTTTATTTGTAACTCAAATTAATATGATTAAGTGTTTTAAATCCAATCGATTAGTTCTCGATTCCAATTATTCATTTGATGTCATAGTCCCTTGAATCAAGTTTAGCTACAGAACCGCTTATTACTTTAATAAAGCATTATTTTTCGTTCTCTTAAATACTAATCGAATCAACGTGACCTCAATCACTTGGTTGGATTAGTATTCGAGATTCATAATTTTACTTATTCCATGCGGTTCCATTTCTAATTTTTGTTCAATTACTTTGACACCAAATTACTCAACAAACATACATTAAAATCACAAACAAAGCACATAGCAAAGCAAACAAAAAATAAAAGAACTAACTCAAAAGTTTTGTACATAGGGAATCAAATACTAATTCACGATGATGCACAAACTTCTAGATTTCGACGACGTCACCTCCCGACAAATGCAACATCGGATTGGCCAGTTCCGACACTACATTCCATCAGTGGTAATAGCCCTCGCTATCCAGCTTAAGTTTCTGTGCTTCATTATTAATCAGTAAGATTTCCTTTGTAAGAAACTTTAACTTTTAATTAACTCAACGTTAGAATTTGTATCCCTTAAACAAGAATCAATTGCATACATGAAACTTCCGGTTAACAACATTGCCACACTTATAGGATGTAATTCTTTGAATTCCCTAAGGGATCCGGCTTAGGTTCCCAAAGAATCACATTTTATTCTCCATGCTTATTACTGTTATCAAAATCATTAGTTCTCCATTAGGAAATTCGCGCACCTGTTAGGTCATTTCTCACCCATTAGGACTTTCACCCAATCCAGGTCATTTCCACCTATTAGGCCACGGTTGACACCCGTTAGGACTAAAAACATAGTTTTAATTCTTTTACTTATACTTAGTACTCTTCACTTTCAAATTCTTATCATTTGCGCAGCAGATTGATCCATTGGGTACACCCGCCTAACGGGTCATTTACGGGACCTAATAGGTCATTTTCACCTGGATGGGTCATTTGAGCCTAATGGGTAACTTGTCACCTAACAGGGCACCTCATGGGTCGGTGTGTCCAAAGGATCAATCTTTGCTGCGACTTGTCCATTATTACACATTTCATAATCCAATATCAAACATCAACAAATCACAAATTTCCAAGTAAATACATAACATCAAACATGTTCACCAATCACCATACACTACCATTTCCACTTAAAAAGGGTCTCACCTCTAGAGAAGAAACTTGAGACGAGAGTGTTCGCAGCAGGTTCGGGACCACTTTCCCTCAGGTCGGAAGGAAGGAAACTGCTCTGATACCATAAATGTAACACCCATAGTTTTGGAATAAAATATCACTTAAAAATGGTTTAATAGTTAAAAATGGAGAACTTAAAATTTTCTTTTCATAAGTCAAATTTACATATGAAATCGGGTATTTCAATTACAATATGAGTAGCGCAACAAATACATTTCCTTCTTTCCAAATCTTTCGCTGCGACACTCTGATCCTCAAGCTCCTTGCTCAAGCACCTAAAATGTTAACCACATAAGGGTGAGACCTTTTCACAACACGGTGAATTATAAGATAGTAAAAAGCACATAATATTAACTTAAGCATCATAATCAAACTAAGCCCAGAATAGCAAAATACTTCACTTTTCATACTTTCCAAAATCATTTTCATTTCCCATTAAAAACCATATGACGTGTGTCTCCTCACGGTCAGAGAACAACACACCCAACATATCATCGCATGTCTCCTCACGGTCAGAGGACAACCTACCAACCTAAAATCGTATGTCTCCTCACGGTCAGAGGACAACATACCCACATTTCTTTTAGTTTGTACCACTAGGAATTGGTTGCTCCTGCTAGGGCATTTGTACACCCATTAGGGACTTTGTCACCCATCAGGACTATCACCCACTAGGCCTCACCCGTTAGGACTAATACATATGCCCTTATACTCATTCTTATCATATACAAAACACATACTTTAGTCTTTTCCCATTTTCCAGTCTTTTAGTTTTTCGTTGAATTGATCAATTGGGTACATTGACTCCTAACGGGGCATTTTCACCTAATGGGGCATTTTAGCCTGATGGGGCGTTTTGCCCTAATGGGGCATTTTTACACCTAGCAGGAACACCTAGTGTCCCAATGTCCCAATGATCAATTCAACCGTTATTAACAACTCAAACACATTCGCCGTAAAACACACAATTCACATAACAACAAATCAACTTTCCAAAACAATTTCCATCACTATTTCACCCATGCATATCAATAAACATTATCAACCTTAAACAAACGATCATACAACACTCCTCATTCAAATATTCAAGTCTTAGCCTTATATTCATTAATTATTACGTTACCTCATCATCAACATTATTAAATTACCATATTTAACACACGTAGTAAACACAATAACTTCAACAAACCACAGGCATCACAAATAAATCGACATACTTGGGTATGTCTCAGAGTGCTGTAAAATAAGTCAACTCCCTAGAGTTCTTCACTTCCTACTCTTAACAACATGCATACATACATAATGGGTTTTTAGCAAATTTTATGTCAATTAAATTAAATTATTAAACTAAATTAAAATTTACATCCCATCTTCCTAAACCAAACTTTACACAGGTGCTATTTTGCTACCCATAACCTAATTCAACTACTTAGCCCAAATCCTATTATATACCCCAACTATCCCTAACTCAAGGTGTGGAAAAGAGACTCCCCTTACCTTAGAGAGGGAGAGAGCCCACACAAAGCTCCAAGGGCCTCGAATCTACTCCGGATCTACCTTGATTCCAACTCCTTAGCCCAAATTCCACTTGGATCTTGAGGTTGGAGGAGAGGGAAAGGGAACCCTATATGAGAGAGAAAGCTTGGATTCAAGGGATGGAGGATTTATGTGTAGGATCTAATCTAAAAATCAAGATTAGATCCATGGGTGTGGTATAAAAATGGCGTTTGGGTGCTTGGGCTTGGTTTGGTGTATGTGGGTGTTTAGAGAGAGAAAGCCATGGAGGTGAAAGAGAAGTAGGAACTCCATGAAAGGAAGAGAAGAAGAAAAAGAGGAAGGAGAAGAGAAGCTTGACATGGGAGAAGAATTGGAGATGATCTCTGGGGTGAGGAAAGAAGGAAAGGGCGGTATGGGAGAGGAAGAGGGAGAGGGTGAGTTGAAGAAGAAGGAAAGGATGAGGGAGTGTTGGGATTCTGACAAGTGTACCAGATCGTACAAGTAATAAAGTGATAAATAGAGTATCGTTCCCAACGAGGACTGAAATTGATTCTAATAATTCTCACCTATTCGTAGTTACTAAATGAAAATTAAATTGAAATTAAATTGTTTGATTAATTTTTGATTTAAATGAATTAAAATAAACAAATAACACGATTCTTAAACAATGGGAAAAAGCGGGACGTAGTTTCGATGAAGGTTCCTAAAACATTTAACAACGAATTGATTTGTTTTCCTAAATTCTGAATTTGTTTTGCAAAGGTAGAAAACGCCTAATGTCTTAGCACGTTTCCGTGTTTTAGATATTAATCTCTCAATGATGTCTCAAGAGAGCCTTAAACACCTAACCTTAAATTAAGTTCAATCAAGACTTGTAAAAATTATCCAATTCATAGAAAACATGTCTGTGCCTATGCAATTGAACTGTTTGATTATTAGGCTAAATCCTAAATTCATATGTCTATTCATAAAGGATTTCCAAAAGTCATGAACTGCGCACATTCACGAGAAACAATCAAAATATAATCAAACACAGAATTTATAATGGAAAAACAAAATCAATTCATTGCAAAAACATTAACAAGGTTCCATGTTCATCTACTCCTACATCCCAAAGAAGGGTTTAGTTCATAATGGGAAGAAGAAAAGCAATAAAAGTGATAAAGAGAGACATAATTACCACTAATCCTTGCCTCTAATCTCCGTGTTCTTCACAAAAACCAATGCAAAAACTCTATTCCAAGTGTTCTGAATGAATCCTAATTACCAATCCTAATATATTCAAGTAAAAAGATAAAACAAATCCCTTCCAAATCCTAAAAGATAAGAAATTTCGCAACTGATATCTGCGCCACTCGCCCAGGCGAGAATAAGGCTCGCCTGGGCGAGTTTCTGACTATGAAAATTAGCAATTTAAACCCATTTTTTTAAAACAGAAGACCCCACTCGCCTGGGCGAGTAATAAGCTCGCCTGGGCGAGTTCTGCACTTTTTCACCAATTTTCATCGCTTTGCTCCGAACTTCTGATTCCAAGGCTTGCTTTTCCCTTCTTTTCCATAAATCATCAAATTAAGCCTCTAAAACCTGAAATTCACAACAATTTGATACAAAATCCTCACGGATCTCGTTCAGCACATTAATAAGCGAAATTTCCATCTTTTTCCTAAAATACTTAAGAAACAAGCCAAAATTACTAAGAAAAAGGGTTAAAATTCATCCAAAAACATCATATATTGAGCTCAAATCACTCCCCCAAACTCAGCATTTTGCATGTCCCACGCAAAAGTAAAACAAAAATTCACAACTTAAGACCACTTTCTCTATCAAGATAAATCAATCCAATTAAGAAACTCGACCCACTTTCTTCAAAACTTTTCTTCACATACACATAATCCAATCAAAACTGGTCAGAAGGGCAATCTCCAAAAGAACAATGTGGCTAGCAAACAACTCACAACTCACAAATCTCTCTCATGTGTATCAAGGTTTAAAAAAATCTGCACTCAAGTTCTACAATCACAATGTGTTACCATAAGCTTGACTATAGACCTACATCTCCACTGAATTTATCGACAACATGCACAAATCATAAGGTCTTTATTTGGTTGTAACGGGGCCATGGCTAAAAGTGTCAGGTGGGATAAAAGAATAAAAGGATAAACAAAGGGCTTTATCAATGAAATCACAACTCTTCCCTTTTAAATTATGAAATGAGCAATAAGGTAATTACACAATCATACTCAACTCACTTGATTTTTCCTTTTCTTTCTTTTTCTTTTTCTATTTCTATTCTCTTCTTCTTTTCATTTTTTTAGCACATTTGTTGCTCTTTTTTCTTTTCTTTTTTTTTAAGAAGAGAAATAGAAACATCAAATTTTCAGCACTTACACTTTCACCAATTTCTAACATTCCACTTAATTGCTCATTCACAATTTCAAAGGTACTTCTCAAAATATTCAATTCATGTAGGGTACCAAAGAAAATCCTTAAATCTCAAAGCTCAAAGTGGGCAACTAAGGGATCATTATGTCTCAACAATATGTTGAAGGCTACAAAAACACAAACCTAAGTGCCTTAATCATGTTCATGCATGCAATCAATTGTCAATTTTGAAAAGGTCACAAGTCAAGTTCTAGAACACATAGTAAAAGAGAACACACTCATGAAAGAAATGGGGATTTAAAAATTCAGTCATCAATTATCAATTACTACCCCTTTTGTGTATAGGCCCAAAATCTCACAGGTAAGGTCAGTTTGCTAAACACATATTCTCAAAGAGTTTGCCCAAGTAACCAATTTTTTAAAGAATTACACATTCAATCCAAGCAGTTTATTTTAGAGAAGTGAGCTTCATTCCTAAACTAGACATCTAAACCTATCAAGAAAAAGAAAATCCTAAGCCTAGAATAATCACCTGCTTCTACCAGTACATAACTAACACAAAGCTAGGGAAAATCATCAAGTCATGAAAATTTTTTTATTTATTTTGTTGGACTCCCCCAAACTTGAAAATTAGCTTGTCCTCAAGCAACACACTTACCCTAAACAACAAAAGAAAAATAAAATAAACAGAAAAATAGACTTCCCTCTCAAAATGCAATCGGAACATCGAGGGGAGACACATGTCCTCCCCCAAACTTAACACCTGCCACTACAATTAAATCCAAGGTGCGTCAGGCACCACCAAATATCACCTGTGACAAATGCAATCCAACTACACAAATTGATTAAAGTCAACACGACACACAAACGGAAATAAACAAAATATCTGGAAACACAAAAGTGCCACACCAAGGCACAAACAAAAGTACTACAGGTCTGATTACAAATCTCCAAAGTAACATGACAACCTAAATCAACTAGGACAAATCGCCTCCAATAACATCAAACCACAAGTCTCACACCCCACCAGCATCAGCATCCTCATCCATGCCATCCTCATCACTCTGATCCAAAACCTGAAAATCCTCCTGAGAATATGGAGGCAATGGAAAAGGGATGCTCATCTGCTCCGTCACCGAGCGCAAGGCATCCTGGACTATCTGATTCCGGCGCATCTCGCGCTGGAAATACTCATTTTGACGGCTCTGCCTGCGCAAAAGCCGCTCCATCATACTAGTCAGCCCAGTCATATCACCACCACCACGGCCGCGCCCTCGTCCCCGAGGAGCAGCTGGAACCTGAAGCTCTGCAGGCATTGGCTCATTGTTACCAAGCTCACGCCTAGCAATATCCACATATCGCTCATAAACCTTCATATTTATCCGTTTGGCCGGTGTAAGCTCTAACAGATCATCTCCCAAATCCACCTCCCTGTCCAAACACAGCTTGGTAATCACCGCAGGCAACCCAAATGAGCCCGGGTTGCTTTCCCGCGCCATGTGAAAAATATACTCTGACATCAGAAATCCAGCATCAACCCTCATACCCCGCATAATCCCATAGACAATCCGCATGATAAAAGGTTTGATATCGGTTTCATGAGACTGGGGATGCAAATTGTGCATGACAAAGTGGCCCAAAAACGAGCGACAGGGCGGAGAAATTTTGCTGTCACATGCTTAACGGTATTGTTAGAACCATGATTCCAATCTCTGTCGGGCAAAAAGAGCGCATTTTTGATAACATCTAAACTCTGGGGATCAAGGGTGTCCCTAAGATAGTATTGCACAAAATTAGTGGGTTCAGCATAATCAGGGAATCCTAACACTTTGTTAATCTCATGCTAGCCATAATCAATTTCGACCCCCCGGACCCAGCTCTTGCGACAACCTGGATTTTGTTGCTCACGATAATGTGCGTGAGCAAAAAATTCCCAAATTAAGGGTTTACTCATGTTGTCTGGGGGTGATTCAGTAAAAGGTGTCCACTCTAATTGAATCAATGGGTCGTAAATTGCAGGAACAACCATAATGCCCCCCTTGATGTCCTCAATACTACTATCCGGGGTAATACCTTTCCCCACTACTCTTTCGGTGTAGAACTTTCTGGCTAGTTGGTGTTCAAAATTTCTTGAATAGGGTCGACTAGAGCTACTAGCAAGCCTAGGTTTCTTACCCTTGTCCCTGGAAGCCATTATGTTCAGAAAAATTCCTAAGTGGCAAATCAACAAACACCTTGTGGGCACTAGAACTCAAAGTCCTAAAAAGTGTAAATCAAGTGCAAATACTACCCAAAAACAAGACCTAAGCCATTAATCAGAGGGGAGACAAGAGAGGAAGGATACTTACCCACAATTATAGTGCAAAATTCGTAACCCTAGAGGAGAGAGATGAGAACCCGAATTGGACTGAGATAAGAACAACACCTTCAAGCATGTGACAAGGAGAAGCAAGGGAGAATGATTTGTGGTGGAGAAAGTGGAAGAAAGTGGTGGAGAAGGGTGGTTTGGGGCGGTTTGGGCTGAGGAGGGTTGAGAGAAGAAGAAGAAGGCGGCTGAGGAGAAGGGTGTGAATGCTGGGGTCGAAACCCCCTTTGTTTTTTTTTTTAAGTTCAGAACTTATCGCCGCTCGCCTGGGCGAGGGTCATGGCTCGCCTGGGCGAGCCCCTTTATTTTCTTCGCCGCGTACAGACCCCCCGACCCGCCTGGGCGAAATTTACGCTCGCCTGGGCGGGTTTTTCACGGCCTTGCACCCACTTTTCCTTTTTTAACGAATTCAACTTTGAACCCCCTTTGCACCCCACCCGCCTGGGCGAAATTGACTCTCGCCTGGGCGGGTTTTTCACTGTTTTGCCACATATTTTCTTTTTTTCAAGAATTCAGTTTTGAACCCCCTTTCACCCCAACTCGCCTGGGTGCACAGGTGCCGCGCCCAGGCGAGTCCATCAGACCTGTAGACTTTTGCTTTTTTTTTTTTAATGCAATAAAATCCTACACTAAAAGAACAATAAAATTAAAATTAAAATTACTATGAAAGAGCTACTTACCACTGGGTTGCCTCCCAGCAAGCGCTTGTTTAACGTCCCGAGCCTGACGGTTGACCCCTTCTCAAGATCTAAGGATCTTTGAGCTCAACCGAAGATGAACTCTGATCAATGACTCCACCATGATATACCTTAAGTCGCTGTCCATTCACTTTAAAAGTGTCCCCAGTCTTGGGGTCCTTAATTTCAATAGCGCCAAAAGGTGAGACCTGCACAATCACAAAAGGACCAGACCATCTAGATTTAAGCTTTCCAGGGAAAAGCTTAAGTCTAGAGTTAAATAGCAAAACCAATTGTCCAGGTTCAAACTTCTTATTAGTCAATTTCTGGTCATGCCACTTTTTAGTTTTTTCTTTAAAATCACGAGAAGTGTTATATGCTTGCTCTCTGAACTCATCAAGTTCAGTTAGCTGCAATAACCTCTTCTCACCTGCAGGTTGCACATCCAAGTTCAAAAATTTAGTTGCCCAATATGCCTTGTGAAGTAACTCCACTGGCAAATGACAATTTTTACCATAAACAACCTGGAAAGGTGACATGCCAATGGGTGTCTTATAAGCAGTTCTATACGCCCACAAGGCGTCATCCAACTTTTTTGACCAGTCTTTCTTACTGCTATTAACAGTTTTTTCTAAGATTCTCTTAAGAGACCTATTTGACACCTCTACTTGACCACAAGTTTGTGGATGGTATGGGGTAGCTACTTTGTGGTGCACCCCATATTTAGACAAGGCTTTCTCCATAACCTGATTGCAAAAATGACTCCCACCATCACTAATAAGTACTCTAGGTACTCCAAACCTGCTAAAGATATTTTTCCTCAAGAAGTTCACAACTACAGCAGAGTCATTGGTGGGAGTAGAGATTGCCTCCACCCACTTTGATACATAATCAACCCCCACAAGAATGTACCTGTTGTTATAGGAAGGAGGAAAAGGGCCTACAAAGTCTATGCCCCACACATCAAAAACTTCAACTTCCAGAATGCCTTGAAGAGGCATTTCATCTTTCCTGGAGATATTCCCAACCCTTTGGCATCTATCACAGTTCATCACATGGGTCCTAGCATCTTTAAAAATGGTGGGCCAGTAATACCCACATTGTAAAACTCTAGAAGCTGTCTTTTCACTGTTATAATGACCAGCATATAGTGAATTGTGACAATGCCAAAGGATGTCAGGAATTTCCTCTTGGGAGGCACAACGCCTGATCACTCCATCTGCACTCCTCCTGAACAAGAATGGTTCATCCCAAAAATAAAACTTGGCATCATGTAAAAACTTTTTCTTTTGTTGCCAAGTCATATCCTTAGGAATCACATTCGCTGCTAAATAATTAGCTAAATCAGCATACCATGGGAGTTCAGATGCAGCAAACAGGTGTTCATCAAGGAATTTTTCTTCAATTGGAACCTGATTATCCCTATTACTATCCTCAAGGGGGAGCCTAGATAAGTGATCAGCAATAACATTCTCTACCCCCTTTTTATCTCTTATTTCCAAGTCGAACTCTTGCAAGAGCAAGATCCACCTAATCAGTCTTGGCTTAGCATCGTGCTTAGCCAATAGGTGCCTTAAAGCAGCATGATCTGTGAACACTATCACTTTCGAGCCTATCAAATAGGCACGAAACTTGTCCATTGCAAAAATCACTGCCAAGAGTTCTTTTTCAGTGGTCGTGTAATTAGTTTGTGCACTGTTCAACACACGAATAGCATAATAGATTGCATGAAAAACTTTATTAATTCTTTGACCAAGTACAGCTCCTATTGCGTGGTCACTTGCATCACACATTAGTTCAAAAGGTTCACCCCAATTGGGGGCAACCACTATAGGAGCTGTAATCAATCTCTCTTTCAAAAGTTCAAAAGATTTCATGCAATTATTATCAAAAATGAACTCAGCATCCTTCTCCAGTAAATTGCATAGGGGTTTTGCAATTTTCGAAAAATCTTTAATGAATCTCCGGTAGAAACCGGCATGACCCAAAAAACTTCTTATCCCTTTAACATTTACTGGAGGAGGTAGATTTTTGATGACATCAATCTTTGCCTGATCAACCTCAATACCCTTTTCAGAAATCTTATGTCCTAAAACTATCCCCTCCCTGACCATGAACTGACACTTTTCCCAGTTAAGGATTAGATTAGTTTCTTGACATCTTTCTAACACTTTGCCCAGATTGGCAAGACATGCATCAAAGGACGACCCGTAGACCGAGAAGTCATCCATAAAAACCTCAATGAAATTTTCGACCATGTCGGAGAATATAGCCAACATACACCTTTGAAAAGTCGCAGGTGCATTGCAAAGCCCAAAGGGCATTCTCCGATAGGCAAAAATCCCAAAGGGGCAAGTAAAATCAGTTTTTTCCTGGTCTACAGGATCGACACAGATTTGATTGTAACCTGAATATCCATCCAAAAAATAATAGAATGCATGTCCTGCTAATCTTTCCAACATTTGGTCCATAAAGGGTAATGAGAAATGATCTTTCCGGGTGGCATTGTTTAATCTCCTATAATCAATGCACACACGCCACCCAGAAACAGTGCGGGTTGGTATTAGTTCATCTTTATCAGATTTTACCACAGTTAACCCCCCCTTCTTAGGCACTACTTGCACTGGGCTAACCCAAGTGCTGTCGGAGATGGGGTAGATAATGCCTGCATCTAGAAGTTTGACTACCTCCTTTCTCACGATTTCCTGCAAAGTCGGATTCAGCCTCCTCTGAGGCTGAATTACTGGCTTAAAATTCTCCTCAAGGAGAATCTTATGCATGCAGAAACTGGGGTTAATCCCCTTCAAATTAGACACACACCATCCTAAAGCAGCTTTGTATTGCCTCAAAATTCTCATTAATTTCTCAGTTTCAGTTTCAGTCAAGGCATTACTAATTATCACTGGATAAAGTTTAGTGTCATCTAAGAATTCATACCTGAGGTTTGGTGGAAGAGTTTTGAGCTCTGGAACTACCCACTCCTCCTTTTCATGCCTCTTCAGCTCCTTCATCTGATCTGTCTTTGTGTAAGCTGGAGGTGCATCCAATCTGGCCACCACCTCCGTAACCCTGTTTTCTTCACTCTTCTCATGTGTCAGAGCTGCTGCCAACACATCTCCATGCCCAATTTGCTCAAAAGTAGACGTGACTAGAGTGTCAACCACGTCCACCAAAAAGCATTGGGAGCTGTCCATTGGATTCTTCATGGACCGGTAGACATTGAATGAGACCTCTTCTTCATGAACCCGGAGCTTGAGCTCGCCCTGTTGAACATCTATGAGGGCTCGCCCAGTGGCTAGAAACGGCCTACCCAGGAGTAGAGGAATGTCTGAGTCCTCCTCCATGTCCAAGATAACAAAGTCAGCAGGGAAGATGAACTTGTCCACCTTGACAAGCACATCCTCCACTTTCCCATAGGGCCTCTTCACAGACCGATCAGCCAACTGAAGACACATCATTGTCGGCTTTGCTTCTCCAATACCAAGCTTCTTAAAGATGGAGAGGGGCATCAGATTGATGCTTGCCCCTAAATCGCATAGAGCTTTGCCAATATCAAATCCCCCAATGTTACAAGGGATTGTGAAACTCCTAGGATCTTTTAGCTTCTGAGGGAGCTTCCTTTGTAGAATTGCACTGCATTCCTCTGTGAGAAGCACAGTCTCATCATCTTGCATCTTCCATTTGTTGGTTAAGAGCTCTTTCATGAACTTCGCATATGTAGGCATCTGCTCGAGTGCCTCTGCGAAGGGAATGTTGATCTGGAGCCTCTTGAACACCTCCATGAACTTGGCAAATTGCTTCTTGTTTTCCTCTTTTTTCAACCGCTGAGGAAAAGGAACCTTGAGAGATATCTGAGGTTTCTTCTCTCCTTCCTGAGTTGAAGTTGAATTCTTATTTTGTTGCACTTCAGGAGTTGATTCCTCAGCTGGTTGTTCCTTGGCCTCTTCCTTCTCAAGCACCACCTCATCACTCTTCTTTTGTGGCTCCTCAAGAGACTTGCCACTTCGAAGAGTAATGGCCTTGCAATGCTCTCTGGGGTTTGGAATGGTGTCACTGGGAAAGGTTCCCGGTGACCTCTCTGACATCTGCTTGGAAAGTTGACCCATCTGAACCTCCAGATTGCGAATGCTGGCACCCTGGTTTTTGAAGTTGGCTCGCGTCTCCTCAACAAAATTATTAGTTGTTAGAGCGAGCTTCTCAATTGCTGCCTCCCAAGGTGCCAGCTGCTTCTCTTGTGGTGGCTGGAGTGCTGGGCTGCGCCACGAGAAGTTTGGGTGATTTCTATACCTTGGGTTGTAGGTGTTTGAGTAAGGATTGTTCCTCTGTCCTCCTCCCACAAAATTAGCCTGTTCATCATTACCTGTGCTAGTACTAACTTCAAATGCACACTCACCATTATGGTGGTTGCCTTTACAAAAATCACATGTTAGTAATAAAGCAGAAGTATCAGAAGGGATAGGAGGTATACCTGTTGAAGCATTCATTTGGACCTGACCCAATTTCTGAGTCAATGCAGCTATCTGCTGCTGCATCTCTTTATTTTGTGCAAATAGAGCTTGCACATTCTCAGGCTCCAAATCACTCTTCTTCATGATACGCTTCCTAACAGTGGCCCGACTACTGTTATGAGCCATCTTCTCAATCAACTGCCTGGACTCTATGGCTGTTTTGCTCTCAAATGAACCTTGTGATGCACAATCGACCAAGTGCTGATTGGTTAGACTCAACCCATCATAGAATGTCCTCATTTGCAACCATTCAGGAATAGAGTGATTGGGGCACCTCTTCAACATCTGCCTGTACCTTTCCCACACCTCATGTAATGACTCTCCATCTTGCTGAGCAAAGGCATTGATTTCTTGCCTAAGCTGAGCTTGCCTGGAGGGTGGGAAGTACTGGTCCACAAACATCGTATTCAATTTGTCCCAAGTAAGGAAGCTCCCCTGTGGTTGAGACCAGACCCATTTAAGTGCCTTTCCCTTTAATGAGAGAGGAAAAAGCCTCAACCTGATCGCATCATCACTCGCACCTTGAATCTTGAAGAAGTCCAAGTAACTCAAGAACATAGCAATATGATCACTTGGGTCCTCGTCTGGGGCACCACTGAATTGGTTTTGTTGCAGCATGTTTATATATGCCCCCTTGATGTCAAAGTGTGTAGCAGTGACCGCAGGTGGTACTATGCTAGTACCAATTAAGGTCGGGTCGACTAAGGCGTAATCAGCCAAAGTACGCATGTCAGGTTCTGTCTCATTCTCAACCTGGCGCTCACGCTCGTCAACCATTATTCTTGCTCGTTCCTTTTTCTCTCGCTGTGCTCGTTTCCTTAACTTCTTCGTTGTCAACTCGATCTCGGGATCGAATTGAAGGCTGCTGTAATCACCTGCAGAACACAAGTGCATATACCAGACTCGGCAAAGAGGGTTAATAGCACCTGTTGAGTGAATAAGAACAATTAAAAATAAAAGCTAGAACAAACTTCCACTAAGTAACTACTAAGAGTACCGAAAAATTACTAAAATCTAATTTTAGTCCCCGGCAACGGCGCCAAAAACTTGTTGGGATTCTGGCAAGTGTACCAGATCGTACAAGTAATAAAGTGATAAATAGAGTATCGTTTCCAACGAGGACTGAAATTGATTCTAATAATTCTCACCTATTCGTAGTTACTAAATGAAAATTAAATTGAAATTAAATTGTTTGAGTAATTTTTGATTTAAATGAATTAAAATAAACAAATAACACGATTCTTGAACAATGTGAAAAAGCGGGACGTAGTTTCGATGAAGGTTCCTAAAACATTTAACAAAGAATTGATTTGTTTTCCTAAATTCTAAATTTGTTTTGCAAAGGTAGAAAACGCCTAATGTCTTAGCACGTTTCCGTGTTTTAGATATTAATCTCTCAATGATGTCTCAAGAGAGCCTTAAACACCTAACCTTAAATTAATTTCAATCAAAACTTGTAAAAATTATCCAATTCATAGAAAACATGTCTGTGCCTATGCAATTGAACTGTTTGATTATTAGACTAAATCCTAAATTCATATGTCTATTCATAAAGGATTTCCAAAAGTCATGAACTGCGCACATTCACGAGAAACAATCAAAATATAATCAAACACAGAATTTATAATGGAAAAACAAAATCAATTCATTGCAAAAACATTAACAAGGTTCCATGTTCATCTACTCCTACATCCCAAAGAAGGGTTTAGTTCATAATGGGAAGAAGAAAAGCAATAAAAGTGATAAAGAGAGACATAATTACCACTAATCCTTGCCTCTAATCTCCGTGTTCTTCACAAAAACCAATGCTAAAACTCTATTCCAAGTGTTCTGAATGAATCCTAATTACCAATCCTAATATATTTAAGTAAAAAGATAAAACAAATCCCTTCCAAATCCTAAAAGATAAGAAAATCGCAACTGATATCTGCGCCACTTGCCCAGGCGAGAATAAGGCTCGCCTGGGCGAGTTTCTGACTGTGAAAATTAGCAATTTAAACCCATTTTTTTAAAACAGAAGACCCCACTCGCCTGGGCGAGTAATAAGCTCGCCTGGGCGAGTTCTGCACTTTTTCACCAATTTTCATCGCTTTGCTCCGAACTTCTTATTCCAAGGCTTGCTTTTCCCTTCTTTTCCATAAATCATCAAATTAAGCCTCTAAAACTTGAAATTCACAACA
Source organism: Crotalaria pallida (assembly GCA_037953625.1). Lineage (NCBI taxonomy): Eukaryota > Viridiplantae > Streptophyta > Magnoliopsida > Fabales > Fabaceae > Crotalaria > Crotalaria pallida. The sequence goes on along the minus strand of CM075654.1, from coordinate 9,658,522 downwards.
ATTTGATACAAAATCCTCACGGATCTCGTTCAGCACATTAATAAGCGAAATTTCCATCTTTTTCCTAAAATACTTAGGAAACAAGCCAAAATTACTAAGAAAAAGGGTTAAAATTCATCCAAAAACATCATATATTGAGCTCAAATCAGGGAGAGAGAGAAACGTATGAATAAGAAAGAGAGAGGGAGGGTTTTGTTTTATTTTTATTTTAGTTGGGGAATAAATGTGTGGCCACAAATTAGAGAGAGAAGGGAAAGATTCCCTTTGAGTGGCTAAAAAGCCCTTAACGTACACCCTCTTTTCTCCTTTTTTTTTTTCATCAGACCTGGAGTAATCGATTACTTACCCAAAGTAATCGATTACTTTGCCACAATAATCGATTACTTCCTCCAATTAATCGATTATTTCTGCAGCATCATACATTCATCAGAGCACTGGTAATCGATTACTTTGCCTCCAAGTAATCGATTACCACCCTAAATAATCGATTATCTCCTTAAGAGTAATCGATTACAATTGCTGCAAAACCTTAGTGTTTTCACCAGAGGGCTTGTAATCGATTAACTCCTACAAAGTAATCGATTACTCTAATGAAAACTCCTATTTGGCCAATTCTAACTCTAAAACAATACACTTAACTCCTACCCATGGTTTTCCTATGGTTTTTATCATAAATTCTAGCTTAGCTTTTCCTAATTAACTTGGAATTAAATTTTGGGATGTTACAGATAAAATGTATTGATGTGAGTGTGAGTCTTTATGGTATTCATTGCTTATTCAGGGTTTTTGAGGGAAATTTGTTTTTGCATTTTAGCGCTTAGTTTTATCTCTTCCTTCTCTTATTCCACCCCAGACTTGTAGCCATGGCCTCATTACAACCAAAATTAAGACCTTTTGATTTTTGCATGTATTCAATAATTTCAGTGGAGATTTGGATCTATGGTCAAGCATATGGTAACACATTGTCATTGGATGAACTTGAGTGAATTGTTATGACCCTAATTCACATGAGAGATATACACAGTGAGGTTGAGAGTGTTCACTAGTTCCTAGTTCTTTTGGAGTTTGTTTTTCTAACCAGTTTTTGATGAAGTTAATGCTTGTGAATAAAAGTGTCTGAGTCATGAGTCGTAAGTCTTAGATTAGGTGTGTGCATATTAATTTAGAAGATCATCTAGTGTTCTGGAGTTTTTTTTACTTTTGCCTGGGACATGCAAAATGCTAAGTTTGGGGGAGTGATTTGGGTTTAATATATGATGTTTTAGAGCATGAATTAACTCCTTTTTGCAAAGGTTTTGGCTTGTTTCTTAGGTAATTTAGGTAAATTAGTTGGGTTTTTAGTTAGTTTAGGTAATATATGATTCTGGAACGTTTTGATCTGTTTTGGGTTTGGTTTCAGGTATTTTGGAGCTTTATTTGATTAATTGTGCAATGGAATGGAAAAGAGCTTTGAAGGCCTTGAAATTGGAGTCAAAATGGAGAAATAGCGAGTGCTAAGCAGTGGTCCATGCCCAGGCGTAGTTCAAAAGCCAAGAACAAGGGTTCAAATGATTAAAATCAATTGTGAGAAAGGTGCCAAATCAGGGAGCTCTGCACCCAGACGCAAAGGATGGCGTGCCCAGGCGCACGAGCGACGTGCAATTTCATGAATCAGTACCTGATGGCCACGCCAAGGTGTGGGTGACGCGTGCCTAGACGCGTGTGTGGCAAGTTTATGGGCTTTTTGATAAGATTTGATAGATTTGTTTCAGGATTAGTTTTTACTATTTAAATTAGGTTTTAGGAATAGAATGAGGGAGATTAGAAAGGGATATTACATAGTTTTTGAGAGAGAATTTAGAGAGAAAAGAGGATTGGAGATCAAGAGTGGAGCAATCCTTCTTAAAGATTTAAGATCTATTGTGAATTTCAGGTTGTCTATGATCATGAATTCCTTCTTTTATCTTTGCTTTTCTTATTTCAATATGTGTAACTAAAACCCTCAGTTAGGAATATAGTGGATTTGTATGGATAATTAGTTTATGAAGTTATGAATTGATGTTTTTCATTTAAATCTATTGTTTGGTTGAGTTTTAATTACAATTCATAAACCTGATCAATTTATGTTTTGCTCTGAATCTCTAATCCAACAAGAGGGATCTGAGGGTTAGAATAGGTCATTCTTCCAAACATTATAACCACCTAGTGTGTAGGGATACATCTAGGGCTTATATTGAGGAAACCGCAATTGGTGGTTGGAGAGACAAAGGAACCCTAGGAATACACCTAGAAGGGGGGGTTGAATAGGTGTCTAAGCTACCTTGAAAGATTTTCGAACGAAACAAATTGAAACAATCAAAACAAATGATTTTTGCAAATTCTACAGCATTTAATCGATTAACCTGAAATTTACTCGATTAAGCCTGAAAGATCAAAAGTCCTTAATCGATTAAACGAACACTTAATCGATTAAATCTATCAGAAATTGAAAAGTCACTTTTCAATTGAATACGAAAATCAATCGATCAACACTTAAGATCAGAGATTCAGCGAAAACAATTAACACCTATATTCTTATTGATTAACCTAGTTATGAAAATGATTTTCCCTTTAGTTAATTTGAACAATTAAAGATTCAATTCAATCAATTATGAAAATCAATCTTTCTAGGTTTTCAACCAAGAACGCAATCAAATGACTTGAATATAAAGAGTAAGGGTTTAGAGATATGACACAGTGATTTATCCTGGTTCACTTTCACCCGCTTGAAAGCTACATCCAGTCCCCTCTTCAACCAAGAGAGATTCTTCACTATGAGGAATTAGAGTTCTCAAATTACAAGTGATTGCCTCACAAGACTTCCTTCTTGCTAGCCTACAAGAGATAACCGACACCCTTGCCTTGTAATCCTATTGATCTTCTCTCTAATCTAACCTCTACCCCTTGTTGATAATCGACACAACAAGTCTTCAATTGCTTGATGATAATCCACACATCAAGGCTTCTCCTTGCTTGATTCACAACCAAGTCTTTCTTCAATTGCTTGAACTTTGCTTGATGATAATCGACACACCAAGGCTTCTTGTTTGTTGTAGTGGCTTGCCTTATTGCAAAGATTACAACTCAATGAATACACATAACAATCCTAATGAATCTCAATCAATAGCTATGACAAATCACAATAAGAGATTCAAAGGTTCTTGATCAAAGAATATGAAAATAGAAAAGCTTTGATCTTTGAAATTGAGAGAGAATAGAGTGGCTTGATTCTTTTTTTTAAAATTAATATCAAAAATGATGGGTTATATCACAAAGGTTAGGAAAAAGGTTTTTATAGAATACCCAAAAGTTATGGCACTTGAAAACTGATTTTGAGAAGTGAAAATCGTATTTTAAAAAACCAGTTCAGCAGTACTTAATCGATTAAATCTTTACTTAATCGATTACTAATCGATTAAATATGTTCTTAATCGATTAAACATGTCTGATACTTGTTTAAAACTTGTTTTCTCAAAACTAAACCTTTCCTTTAAAACCTTTAAGCCACCTATTGATTCTAGGTTAAGTGAAAACTCAAATTATGATTAAATCATGACTTATGAATGAGATTCACTACCCTCTAAACAAACTACCCAAATGAAAACCTATGAAGCTTGAGAGGAAAAAGATAAAACAAAAACAATTACACTCAAACTTAAGTCTTCATGAGCTTGTTCTCTCTTCTTCACTTGATGTTTGTTGTTGCTTGTTGAACTTGAACTTGATCATCACATGATAGCTTGTTCAAAACACTTTGTCATTATCAAAACATTCATCATGGAACTTACAATCTCCCCCTTTTTGAAAATGACAAACCATGTTTTGAAGTTCTCCAAAAGTTCTTTGAAGTTGTTGATGCTTTAACAATTTGATCGCTTGGTGAGACTCTTGCTCCTCCTCAATAAATGCATTTGATATTTGAAATCCAATTGAGATAAGCTTGATTCTCCCCCTATCTTCAACAAATTTGCTCAACCTACATAAAAACAACAAAAACAACCTTTCTCCAAACAAACATCTAAAAATCATATTAATTCTCCAACAATCATTTCTCCACCTTTGAGAAACATTCCATTCAATTCAAAACATCATATTTCTCCCCCTTTGGCATTATCAAAAAAAATATATACCAATTGAAATATAACATCTAAGCCAAGGTAAGAAATCAATGATCATTTCTTTACAACATTGATACCAATTGAACAAATACATTAGAACTATACTTTGAAATGTGATATCAATTGGCAAGAGAATATAAAAATGAAATATGATACCAATTGAGAACTAAAATGTCATAATATCATTTAACAAAGAAGATATCAATTGTAAAGAAGTATCAATAATCACAAAAATTTGATACCAAATGTGATATTTCTTTAATAATAACCAAAGCATGTCACTATATCATGATAACCATCTATGAATCTACTCAATGATACCAAATGATTTAATTAAACATTTAGAAAAGTAATACCAATTGAGAAGATACCATATGAAGTTCAAAAATCTATCAACAACATTTGTACCATATTGTAGGACTTCTTTTGAGACCAATTGAAGATGCGAATATGAATAACACTTGTAAGCTCTCTTTGCTCTTCAATCATACCTACAAAACAATCATGCTTTGCTTTTTGGTATCCAAATGGTTTTGGATCCATTTTTGTTAGTGTAGGGACTTTCACCCTTTTTCATCCAAACAAAATCTCCTTTAGGTATACCATGCATTTTAATATAACACACATTTGAAGTATGTCCATGAGTACCACAATAGAAACATGTTGGGGCATTTGAGAAATCAACTTTAGAAAAATCAACAACATTTCTATGAGAATTACTCTTAGCATTAGTATAACCCAAACCAAATTTGTTTGAATTTTCTCTTTGAAAATTTAACAATGTGCGCAATCTAATGTCACCACTTGTGAAACTTGAAGGCTTATTTTTCAAAATAGCATTTTCATTTTTAAGCAACTTGCAATTATCACAATCAACCACAACATTCACTCTACTAGCACAATCACAAGAAGAACTAGCATATATAAGATCAAGAGTTTCATTTTCAAGATTAAGTTCATCAACTTGTTTTTGAAGTTCTAAAATCTCTTTTTGATGTTTCAAAATGAGCTTCTTTCTTTCAATGTTTTTCAAAGCTAGTTTTTCAAGTTGTTCATGCATTTCTTCATAAGCATTATATAACAATTCATATTTAGAAGAAATTTCGGATTTAGTAAGACTTACATTGCTATCCTCGCTTTGTTCACTTGATTCATCATTTGAACTTTGTTCTTCATCATCTACTAGAGTTATCAAGTTGAGACAAGCGGCTTCTTCATCATCCGAAGAACTATTCGATGTGCTTTTCTTGTTATCTTCATCACTATCCCAAACTATGTATGCTCTTTTAGATTTAGAATTTTTCTTGTCTTTCTCCTTCTTCTTGAGATACCTAGAGCATGAGTACTTGAGATGTCCGGGTTTTCCGCATTCAGGGCAAACTACACCTTCTTTTGATGTCTTGGTCTTGTAGTGTGGGGAATCCTTCTCTTTAACTTTGTCTTTGTTCAACCTTCCTTTTCTCCGTAGAAATTTGTCAAACTTCCTTAGCAAAAGTTTCATGTCTTTTTCATCAACATCCGAATCGGAATCTTGACTATCATCATCATCGGAACTCTCTTTCTTTTTGTAAGATCTACTCTTGACTTTAAGAGCAAGTCCCTTTCTTTCTTTGTTCTTATCCAACTCTTCATTGATACTTAATCGTCCAAGCTCCATTTCATGTTCTTGAAGCTTTCCAAAGAGTGTTGCTAGATCCATAGCATCCAAATTCTTAGATTCAACAATAGCCGTTACTTTTGGTTGCCAATTCCTGTCTAAACATCTCAACACTTTGTTAGAAAGTTCACCTTGTAAGAAAGTCTTACCGAGAGCAAGTAAATGGTTAATAATATGAGTAAAACGCTTTTGCATATCATTAATAGATTCATTTGGAAGCATTTGAAACAATTCATAATCACGCATTAAAGCATTCAATCTAGATCTCCTAACCTCACTAGTTCCTTCATGAGTCACTTGTAAAGTGTCCCACATTTCCTTAGCACTAGAACATTGAGAAACTCTAAAGAACTTGTCATAGGATAAAGCGGAGGTAATGATATTCTTTGCTTTATAACCATATTGAACTTTCTTTCTATCATCATCCTTCCACTTATCCTCGGGGATCAATTGTTCTACACCTTCAACTAAACTAGAGGGGATATGAGGACCTTTTTCAACTACTTTCCAAATTTCACTATCTATGGCTTGGATAAAGATTTTCATTCTAACTTTCCAATATGCATAGCCTTCTCCGGCAAACAATGGAGGACGATTTATTGAATAACCTTCACCACCAAAGGGATTCGTGGAACCCATTGCGATTTTCTTAAAGGATCTTTACGAAAAAGCTCTTATGCTCGTGTCTTTCGACCGAGCTCTGATACCAATTGAGGAAACCGCAATTGGTGGTTGGAGAGACAAAGGAACCCTAGGAATACACCTAGAAGGGGGGGTTGAATAGGTGTCTAAGCTACCTTGAAAGATTTTCGAACGAAACAAATCAAAACAATCAAAACAAATGATTTTTGCAAATTCTACAGCATTTAATCGATTAACCTGAAATTTACTCGATTAAGCCTGAAAGATCAAAAGTCCTTAATCGATTAAACGAACACTTAATCGATTAAATCTATCAGAAACTGAAAAATCACTTTTCAATTGAATACGAAAATCAATCGATCAACACTTAAGATCAGAGATTCAGCGAAAACAATTAACACCTATATTCTTATTGATTAACCTAGTTATGAAAATGATTTTCCCTTTAGTTAATTTGAACAATTAAAGATTCAATTCAATCAATTATGAAAATCAATCTTTCTAGGTTTTCAACCAAGAACGCAATCAAATGACTTGAATATAAAGAGTAAGGGTTTAGAGATATGACACAGTGATTTATCCTGGTTCACTTTCACCCGCTTGAAAGCTACATCCAGTCCCCTCTTCAACCAAGAGAGATTCTTTACTATGAGGAATTAGAGTTCTCAAATTACAAGTGATTGCCTCACAAGACTTCCTTCTTGCTAGCCTACAAGAGATAACCGACACCCTTGCCTTGTAATCCTATTGATCTTCTCTCTAATCTAACCTCTACCCCTTGTTGATAATCGACATAACAAGTCTTCAATTGCTTGATGATAATCCACACATCAAGGCTTCTCCTTGCTTGATTCACAACCAAGTCTTTCTTCAATTGCTTGAACTTTGCTTGATGATAATCGACACACCAAGGCTTCTTGTTTGTTGTAGTGGCTTGCCTTATTGCAAAGATTACAACTCAATGAATACACATAACAATCCTAATGAATCTCAATCAATAGCTATGACAAATCACAATAAGAGATTCAAAGGTTCTTGATCAAAGAATATGAAAATAGAAAAGCTTTGATATTTGAAATTGAGAGAGAATAGAGTGGCTTGATTCTTTTTTTTAAAATTAATATCAAAAATGATGGGTTATATCACAAAGGTTAGGAAAAAGGTTTTTATAGAATACCCAAAAGTTATGGCACTTGAAAACTGATTTTGAGAAGTGAAAATCGTATTTTAAAAAACCAGTTCAGCAGTACTTAATCGATTAAATCTTTACTTAATCGAGTACTAATCGATTAAATATGTTCTTAATCGATTAAACATGTCTGATACTTGTTTAAAACTTGTTTTCTCAAAACTAAACCTTTCCTTTAAAACCTTTAAGTCACCTATTGATTCTAGGTTAAGTGAAAACTCAAATTATGATTAAATCATGACTTATGAATGAGATTCACTACCCTCTAAACAAACTACCCAAATGAAAACCTATGAAGCTTGAGAGGAAAAAGATAAAACAAAAACAATTACACTCAAACTTAAGTCTTCATGAGCTTGTTCTCTCTTCTTCACTTGATGTTTGTTGTTGCTTGTTGAACTTGAACTTGATCATCACATGATAGCTTGTTCAAAACACTTTGTCATTATCAAAACATTCATCATGGAACTTACATATATGACTTATATGTTCCAATGCGCTTAATTAATGGTTATCCGTATGTTAAAATCACTTAAGGGATTAAGGGTTCTCATATGAATAAGAAACGTAAATTCACAAAGGGATCTGGTTTTTGCTACCTCTGGAATGTCGTGGATTTAATGGAAAACTGAAATTCATAACTAGTAATCTAGGTCTTGCAATGAAACCACGTTCCTAATGCTTTTCCCATTCATCTCACAAACATCATTTAATTTCTGTTTTATTTCTTAATTTAGTTTTTCAATTTAATTAATCAAAAACCCAAAAATATTAATTACTTTTCAAGTTTCATTAATAATTATAATAAGGTGAAAGTTATTGAAAACAATTTGCAATCCTCGTGGGAACGATAATTTTACTTCTATTATATTAATTTTGTACGATCTAGTATACTTGCTAGAGAGTCCAACAAGTTTTTACACCAAGGCGCGAGACTGGGATGTAGCAGAGGAGCTGAGGAATTTTTGGACCCACGCCTGCGCCTGGGCGCAATTACCTGGAGTTGGGCCTATCTATTTCGCTTTTGAGGATTCTGATAGATTTTAGATTGATTTATTTTAGGGTTAGCTTTTTCTATAAATACTAGGACTTAACATTAGGTTAGGTCGTTTTTAGAGAAAGAGGGAGATTACATATTTTGCACTTCATTCAAGGAGAAGAGTTTTAGGTAATTCCTTATTGTCTATGATAGGGTATCCTATTCTGTTTCTTCTACTTTATTATTTTATAATGTGTAACTAAAATCCTTTGTAGTTAGGAATGTGACACTCATTCTATATACAAAAATCAAATCTTTATTTACTTTTAATAAAGAAATAATATAGTTAATATGAGCTTGATATATATGTAAGAGGGTAAATAAAAAATCTTAATACAAGTTAATCCAAATAGTTTTCGAAGCTTCAAATATGAAAGGATTTGTTAATACTGTGGTGCTTAAAAATAAAATATTTTCAAATAGAGTCATATGTTTATTTATCAGAGTATGCGGAAGAAAAATATGAACCTTGAGCTATTAAAACATCAAACCAGTAGGTACATGGATATATATATATATATATATATATATATGTAAGATATATAATATAAAAGTAGCCAAGATACATCAAAGTCGAGATAGCAAGGTTTTGGGTAGTACAAGTCCATAAACATAAGAAAAGACAACCTCTCTGAGATTTCTCAAAAATATATACAATATAACTACAGAGCAAAATATGAAAATCCCAGAGTGGTGGTCCGATGATCCTCCTCCACAGCATGATCCTCCTCCTCAAGTCTCCAGCCAAAAACTCCACGCATCCCACATACTAACCATCCATACTATGCATCACCTGGTGGATCCCCAACTCCCCACTGGCTCCCAATGGAGTGCTCGACTGGCTCCCCCTCACTCTCTGCCTCCTCAGGGTCCTCCTCTACCTCGTCCGACTGAGTCGGTGCCCTACCACTGGGCATTGGGTTAGCAGAAGGAGTCCCATAAACTGGACTCATCGGACTAGCTAAATGGGTCTCCTCTCGAATAACACGGGAAGCAGAGGGATGGGATCTACTAGCTGCTCTAAAACGAAAAGAGTGCAATCGACGAGCTGGTCGAGCCGAGGGTGGTCCATGATAAGTATAAAACGGGGGTACATGCAGGGTATAGATAATGGGCATGCGGAACCTACGAGGACAGACACGAGCCAAGGGGTTGGGGTAATAGAGGGTAACCTCTACCTCCCCCTCAAAGGTGGATCGATGGTCCTCATAGTACCACACTCCACTAGGGAGTGGGCGCAACTTGATGCAAGCTAGATAGCGTGCCATCACCTACAATGGGCATAAGGGGTAAGCAATATAGTTCACATAATGGAATAAGCATAATGTTAAGCAGGTACACAACATGTATAACAATGGACCAGAGATATGCACAACATATGAACAAGCCAAATTATTCAATAATCAAGTTCATAAATGATATGTCATGATGCTTGCACACAATCTTTCCAGTCCTAAGATTCTCCAACTAATGCTCTCATGCATGACCATCCAAATAACGCGTATACGTGCCTCGGACGTATAGTGAACCTGCTCGGAATACAATTCAAAACGACACTACCAAAGTGTACTTTGCGTCATCAAGACATAACAACATCTCCTATTTTGCCCACATTGTCAAAATGTGTCATCGAGCAAGCCATATGACTATGCCTGGAATGTGGTCCATAATACCAATATCATTATTGATGTGCACATCTCGTCACCAAGACGAATACCCAACGTTCGTAGCAACCAATGCTGGCCACATTACCAAAATGTGACTACAGGCAAGCCGTAACAAAATTGGTACTCCCAGAGAACCCTCCTCATGTTCCTTGAACATGACCAAATGATATGCTATCACCACATCTCCATGCATGAATGCACACAAACATCCCGTCTAGGGTTATCCATTAATTTCATAATGTGCAACATGCAATATGTTCAAGAAGTCAAGTACTAAGGTATCATAGCCTCTGTTGGAACATGATTGACTATTGAATTTGATTAAACTTGACATAGTTGAAAATGGCATTGTTTTATCATTCTGTTTCAAAAGACTCGAGTGATTTTTAAAAGACTCGAGTAGAATTCTAATCTATACTGAAATACTCGAGTGGTTCTTAATGAGACTCAAGTGGATCTTAGTTTTTCTGAAAATTTGAAGTCTCAGGTCTTTCTAAAATACTCGAGTAGTTCATGAAATACTCGAGTCTTCATCAACCTAGAAGACTCGAGTGGATCATGCAGGACTCGAGTGGATCATGCACGACTCGAGTGGTTCATCAAAAAGGTTCAATACAAGCATCAGTCAGTACTCGAGTCCTGGGTCAGAAACTCGAGTGTTGGTGCCACCAGACGCACTGGTGCGTCTGAAATACTCAAGTCTCGAGCCAAAGACTCGAGTGTTGACAGACAGAATACACTGAAAAATGACTTTTACCATTTTCATTTCTACTCAAATTTAATCAAAACCAAAGCTTAACAGAGTTAACATTATGAAAATTAAACATGTTCCAACCCAAAGATAACATCATATCACACTGAATTGAACTTGAGAACCAATTATGCATAAAATCACATTTTCAACAACTTAACATACCAAAATCTATTCCAAATAGTTACAGCATGAAAATAACCTTGATATAGCTTGCATGCAACATATGGAACTTGCTCCAAACAACTTTGACACTCAAATAGGCCTCCAAGCCAAAAATCTAATTCAAGCTATGCCCATAGAGTCTCATGGTGACTCTACACTTATAATACAATGAATTAAGCTTATTCTAGTGAACAATTAACTTCACCCTTACCTCTAGGCCGTGAATCAACAAGGAATTTGCAGAGAATTTGGCTGGAATAGTCTAACCCCCAAAACCCTTTGCATGCAGCCACATTTGAGCAGAGTCCAAAAACCAGGAATTTTAACATGCAAATTCAGTTTAAAAATTAGGGAATTTGGTTAAGAATTGTTCTCTGCAACATGGACTAAAGGTAGGAATGAAATTGAGGGTCATAGGGTTCATGAACTTACCAAAATCAGAGCTTGAAGTAAGCTCCAGACTTCAGTTTCCAAGTTTGACAGCAAAAGCTCCCTATCTTTCGAGCTTCGATTCTTCCTCTACATGAACTCTTAGCTCTCAATCTTTATGTCTTTGTAAAGCTCGTGATGCCAGCTTTACAATGGTGTATAACACTCAGCCTCACACTAAGAAACGAAAGAGAATGAGGAAGACGAAATCAGGAACCCTAACTTATGATTTCCAGAGCAATTCGACCAAATGGTCGATATTTTTCAACAATCATGCTTATATTGCATGAATCGTTGATCATGCATGGCAACACGAAGGCCACTATCGATTCCTTGAGGTGATTTCGTGTCAACGTTTGAAAATCGTTGAGTGCTGACTCATCAAATGCACTAACGAGTTCAACACTGACCATAATACTCGAGTCTTTCTTGAAAGACTCGAGTCTTTTTGGTCAAATTTGAAAAATAAATATTTTAATTCCCTTCCCTCCAAAATCTTTCAAATTTTACTTCTAGGTCCTAAATCAGGGACTAATATGTAAAAACCCTATTTTCACATAATATTAATTATCAAAATATTTCTCATGCAGAAACACTTATCACAAGCACAAACATAATCACGTAATTAACTCTAAATTAATTATAAAAATAATATTTATAATTTAAGGAAATAATTTTGAATAACTTTCATAATTGTCATTTCATTACATCAGGAAATGAAAATTTGGGGTGTTACAAGGAACATGGTGGATTTGTATGGATGAGTTTATTTAATTTTTGAATTAATGTTTTTCATTCAAACCTATTGTTTGGTTGTGTTTTAATTCCAATTCATGAAATTGGTCACTTTATGTTTTGTTTTAAATCTCTAATCCAACAAGAGGGATCTGAGGATTAGAATAGGTCGTTCTTCCAAACATTATAACCGCCTAGTGTGTAGGGATACAACTAGGGCTTATATGACTTGTATCTTCCACTATGCTTAATTAATAGTTATTCTCATGTCAAAATCACTTGAGGGATTAAGGGTTCTCATATGAATAAGAAACGTAAATTCACAGAGGGATCTCACAAACCCTATTTTAATTAGTTTATTTTTAGTGGTTTGTTTATTTAAATAATAAAAAGCTTATAGATTTCTCTTTTAATTACGCCTTTGGTGAGAATTATTTGGAAACAATTCACAATCCCCGAGTGGAACGATAATTTACTTACTCTTTATTACTTGTGATCTAGTATACTTGCTAGTATCTCCAACAAGTTTTTGCGAGAGGTACCTTATGATGCGGCGACTATTCGCCAAGTGATGGAACTTCCGGAGTACCCACCTGAGGCTGACCCTGCTTGTTTTCATGGCGGAGTCTCTATGATGATGATACCTACCCTCTGGACACTTTGACAAGTAATTTATTTATTAAGGGTAGGGATTGGAATAGAAATGACCAGGGCCAGGTTAGTTATGTTTATCAAAAGAACTTGATTGGTCCTGCTAGGTTTTGAGTGAAGTTTGTGCTCCACAATTTGGTACCGGCGTCTCATGATACAGAGATTCAGCCCAGTGTGTGTCAACTAGTGTATGCGTTGCATGATGGTATAGTAGTGGACGCTGGTTCCATTTCACGACCAAGGAGACTGGTTATGTGTGTTTTCCGTGGGTGATCCATAATCTCTGTACACATTTCGGTGTGTATTTTGCTGAGGATTTCCGAGACCTGAAAAGGTCTCCACGGATGTTGAAGTCGACTTGGGATAACTAAATGGAGCTGGCTCGGAAAGTCGCTCGCTAGGGCAGAGTTGCACCACCACCACCCAGCCGCAGCCACGACAGTTCCCACCACCTCCAGTGCCAGATTTTGAGGCAGGTCCCTCTGTTCCACCGGTTCAGCAACCAGGTAGTATGGAGGAGATGATGCAGATGATGAATTCCATTCTGTTGGGACAAGATGATTTGAGGAGTGGGCAGGCTCAGATCCTGAGTGAGCAGGAGATTCAGAATGCTCAAGATCGGATTCAGAGGAGGACGTCCCAAACTGCTGAGTTCTCTCGCCGTGAGGGGAGGAGGAACCAAGCGAGGGACACATTTATGCGTGGACGAGGAGATGCTCAGGGTTTTTCTTTTGATGTGCCTGTGTACATGCAGGAGGATTTTGGTTTGTTGGATGCATCAGAGGATGATGAGCAGTGATGGGGATGTGATTTTCTGGATTATGTTTTTGGACCTTTGTTTCAGACCTTATTATCAGACACTGTTCTTTTTATTTTTCTTTTTGATGTAAAACTATGATGTAAGAACAGTCTGTTTCTAGGTTTTTGATTTTATTCATTCGCGTGTGTGTGTGATTTTTCTAGTTTTGCTTTATTATTGCTTTTGTGTATATATATATATATATTGTGCATTGCAGCGGGGGGAGTTGATGTTATCCCCCTGAGAGGTGCTTTTGTGACAGGGAAGCACCTAGTCCATTGACCTACAGGTACATAAGTTTGGGGGAGCATCAACCTCCCTTGGTGGTTCATGTGAAGCATATGTGATAGGGAAGTGATTCTGGACCTTTTTCTTTTTAATTTTTATTTTGTAGTTTAGGCAAGACTAATTTGCTTGAGGACATGCCAACCTCTAAGTTTAGGGGAGTGGACAAAATAATTTTTTTTTTAAACTTGAATTGTTTCCCCATATTTGGTGTTGGTTTGTGTCTTGGGTTAACGGTAGATGATTATTCTTGACATAAGACTTGTGACCATTCTTAATGATATATGGATACACTTGATCTAAGAATTGACTCATTCACTTTGGGCCCACACTGTTTTGGATTGAGTTGTAATTTTTGTTGAGAACTGGTTATTTTGATAAACTATTTGGGAACATGTTATTAGTGAACTGACTATTAGCTTGTGGGATTTTTGAGCCTATACACTTGACAGGGGTATGTGATTTATATTGAATCTATATTGTGATTTAAACCCTTATTACTTTCATGAGTGTGCTCACTTTGACTTTGTGTTCTAAAACTTGACCAGTGACCATTTTGAGATCGATTGATAATTGTTTGTATGCATTAAGATGATTAAGGCACTTAGGATGGTATTTTTGTTGGCCTTCAAATGATTTGATTGATGACATATTCCCTTAGTTGCCCATTTTGAGCCTTATTGAGATATTAAGATTTTTCTTTGGTACCTTGCACTTATTGTATATATTTTTGTGAGTACCTTGGAAATTTTGAATGAGCAATTGAGAGGAATGATTCAAGTGAAATAAATGGTGAAAAGTGTTATGAGTTCTATTTCTCTTCCAAATGAAAAAATTTGTGAAAAATGAAAAAAATAAATGAAAAGGAAGAGAATAGAAGGAAAACTTGAAAAAGTAAAGAAGAATAAAATGTTCTTGATGCGAGTGTGAGTCTTTATTGTATTCATTTCTCATTCATGGTTTTTGAGGGAAACTTGTTTTGTAAATATTTTTGCAAGTTTAGCCATTTGTTTTATCCCTTCTTTCTTTTATTCAACCTTACACTTTTAGCCATGGTCTCATTACAACCAAAATTAAGACCTTTTGATTTTTGCATGTATTCAATAATTTCAGTGGAGATTTTGGTCTATGGTCAAGCATATGGTAACACATTGTCATTGGATGAACTTGAGTGCATTGATATAACCCTTGATACACATGAGAGATATACACAAAGAGGTTGAGAGTGTTCACTAGTTCTTGGTTCTTTTGAAGTTTATTTTTCTAACTAGTTTTTGATGGAAGTTATTGCTTGTGAAGAAAGGTGTTTGAGTTGTGAGTTCGGTGTCTTATATTAGGAGGTTTGAGGGTTGATTTAAGAAATGGTCTTGTGATTAGGAATCTTTACTTTACTTTTTCCTGGGACATGCAAAATGCTAAGTTTGGGGGAGTGATTTGGGTCTAAAATATGATGTTTTTAAGCATTAATTGACTCCCTTTTGCTATGGTTTTGGCTTGTTTCTTGAGTAAATATTCGGATTTTATTATGTTTTTAGGAAAGTTAGGTAATTTAGAATCCTTGAACGTTTTGATCCGTTTTGGGTTTGATTTCAAGAATTTGAAGCTTAATTTGATGATTTATGCTTCGGAACGGAAAGGAGCTTTGAAGACCATGAGATTGGAGCTCGAATGGAGAAAAATGTTGCTCTTAAATGTTGCTCAAGAAGGGGTTCAAATGTCAAGAGCTGGGGTACAAAAAGTCAAAATAAAATTCAGAAAAAACTCAGCCAATCCAGGGAGATACACGCCCGGGCGTGTGGAATGCTACGACCAGGTGAGAAGGAGAATTTGATGATAGGGAAGAATTTGATGCCACACCTAGGCGTGGGAGGCTGGCGCCCGGGTGCGTGTTCCTACAAGTTGGGCTTTATCTATTTTGTTTTTGAGGATTCTGATAGAATTTAGTTTGAATTGTTTTAGGATTAGTTTTTCTTATATATTCTAGGACTTAGCATTAGGTTTGGTAGCTTTTCGAGAAAGAGGGAGATTTCATATTCTGCACTTCATTGGAAGAGAGAGTTAGAGGTAATTCCTTATTGTCTATGATAGGGAATCCTATTCTATTTCTTCTATCTATTCTTTTATAATGTGTAACTAAAACCCTTTTTGTAGTTAGGAACATATATGGTGGATTTGTATGGATAAGTTTATATAATTTATGAATTGATGTTTTTCATTCAGATCTATTGTTTGGTTGTGTTTTAATTCCAATTCATGAAAGTAGCTAATTTATGTTTTGTTTTGGATCTCTAATTCAACAAGAGACATCTGAGAGTTAGAATAGGTTGTTCTTCCAAACATTATAACCACCTAGTGTGTATACATACAGCTAGGGCTTATATGACTTTAATGTTCCAGTGTTCATAATAATGGTTATTCGTATGTCAAAATCACTTAAGACATTAAGGGTTTTCATATCGAATAAGAAACATAAATTCTCAAAGACATCTGGTTTTTATTACCTCTGGAATGTCGTGAATTTAATGAAAAGCAGAGATTCATAACTACTAAACAAGTCTTGCAACGAAACTGAGTTCCTAACACCTTTCTCTATCTGTCTCACAAACCCTATTTTTAATTAGTTTATCTTTAATCGGTTTGTTTATTTTATTTTAAATAGTAAAAACTTATAAATTTCTTTTTTAATTAAGCATTTGGTGAGAATTATTTGGAAACAACTCACAATCCCCAAGTGGAACGATAATTTACTTTCATTATATTACTCGTGATCTAGTACACTTGCTAGTACCAAAACCAACAGATGACGTTTGCACTTCTCACAATAAGGAACATTATTGTGAGACTTGCCATTGTCGTCAGCTACAGCTTTACCTTTGCCTTTGTTCTTGAGAGAATATGTGTAACACTAGTTTTTTTTTATTTATTTATATTTTTTTATTCTTTAGTTATAAGATTAAGTATAGTACATACTTTACTAGGGATTAACACTTAAGTTAATAAAAAAAATTTTAGAAAAATTTTGACAGAGTCTAATTTGTTTTCAGAACTTTCCCAAATCTTCATTTAAGTACTTGTCAGATCCAGATAATACATACAATCTTTATAAAGTATTACACATCAAAAGAAACATGTATCCACCACCATATATCATATCTTAGTGGTGGAACTATTTACAAACTTCAAAAAATAAAGTTTTGTTCCTTTACTTTATATCGTCAAAACAAAAGACTTAACAAGACTTATATAAGATTTTTATATTAAGAAGGCCAAAAGGTTAATGTATAGCATCGAGCATGGTTGCATTGTGTGGTGGCATCGCCACATCACTAAGTCAGTGCCCTTGGTGATGGGGCAGGACTCTCCTCAGCCGGTGCAATAGAAAATACATTACCAGAGGTGGTACCTAAAATGGTCAACACAAGGGAGTGAGTGGTTTAACATAAATCAAAATAAAGAATCAAGAATAATAACACAAAACCAAAGGGGTAAAATTGATGTTTGTTACTTTAATTGAACCAATAAGTAGCATTATTAGTCTTATATTCATGTGTTAGTATCATAATATTAATAATGGAATGATGCATGAAAACTAAGTTTTGAATTCCTTGAAAAGAGGCATGCTCGACACTCTTAAACCATAATCAAATCCAACGAGTTTGGAATTTGTTTCCATTATATCATGACCAAAATTTCACTTTTATAAATTCTTTTTTTTTTCTCAATTCATTGGATTCAACTAGAAATTATAATTTCTCCACTTTACTCTTTTCAGCCCTTCCACTTGTCTTTTCTTTTCACATTTCATTTTCGCTTCATACCATCACTCAACTTTTCACTCTATTGCCTCACTTCACCCTCCGCTCCAGGGAAAGACCAACCAGGAGTAAGTGTCCCTCTACCAGTGCTTGCACCGTACTGACCATCTATCTCGGTCCAGTACAACTTGGGTTGAAGGCCCAAGTTGGCCATAGCAGGGAACCACCCTCAACCGGTCATGATGTGACTCTGTGACCGATAGAATTATTGTGGTTAATTCAGAACCAATCTCCCGACACGAGTGGCCAGTTCGTGCCCTCCTAGGAGATCAAAGTTCCACCCACAACAATTCCCGCGGTTGTTTCGTTAGCACAACCTAGTCACATATCACTCACGTGCCTCCGCGTATGTCTTTCCCAACTTCCTCCCCGTCCACCTTATACTCCATGTATGATGCATG
The DNA here is from genome assembly GCA_037953625.1 of Crotalaria pallida. Taxonomy (NCBI): domain Eukaryota; kingdom Viridiplantae; phylum Streptophyta; class Magnoliopsida; order Fabales; family Fabaceae; genus Crotalaria; species Crotalaria pallida. The sequence continues at coordinate 9,640,161 of CM075654.1, read as the reverse complement.
ATTTTCATTGCTTTCCAATTGAATTCACACTTAATAAAAATATAATATTTAGAAAGCACTTCGTAATTGAATGTGATTTCAATTGGAAAAGGTATTTATTTTCAATGAATATGTAATGCAACTTTACATACAATATTCAAACCAGAGGGTTCAAGCTCACTTATTTAATCTCGTATATTTATTTATGTTTACCTCATTCATTAATAACATCAATTCACATACTGACAGAGGAATCATATTTACTCTATAGTGTTCTCCTAACTAATTATAGTGGGTTCATACAAAAAAAATCACATAATCTTGCAAGAAATATTAACTAAGCTAGTAGAAAGTAAGTAAATCATAAATATTTATAAAAATTCACCAAACCTAGGGTTCTATATTATACATCCCTAATTCTTTACTCTAATTTATGGAAAACTACTCCTCCCTTACCTTGGTTTTGGAGAGAGAAACCCCAGTGAGAGCAACCTCTTCCTATACCTTAATGGCTCTTATGCTTTTCTTCTCTTCTTTATTTGATTCTTCTCCCCTCTAGTTCTTTGTTGTTAAGACTTTCTTCTTTAACTTGTGTAATAAAAACACAAGAATACAAGGATTTAGAGATGTGGGTGTGGAGGAATACGGATTTCCAAGGAGAAAGAGAAGTGGGTTTTGGATTTTAGGAGCTTGGTGGCATTGATATATATATATTTTTTTTATTAGAAGTGATTTACGGATGAGTTGATGATGGTTTTGTGAAGAAGAAATGTATAACCTTCTAGAACCATGGAGAGGAATCAAGATTTTTTTTAAAAAGAACATGTGAAGGCCAAGCTTAAAAATCACGTTTTGTGACCACTGGACAGGAAACTAATCGAGTACCATATGCATAACCCGATTAGTTTAGGTGTTTTGATAGCCACTACTCGATTATTTTTTTTATTTTAGGATTATTAGATTTTTAAATGCATTAATTTATTAGTATACCTATTACTCAATTAGTTCTTTGAAATTCTTTTTTTTTTCTAGTGCAATTTGATGATTGCTGATAATTCTAATGCTTAAACAAAGATCCTATCACACTAAATCACAATTTTTAGCATACTTTAATTGTAATTAAATTTAGGATGTTACAACTCTCCCCCACTTGCCGGAATTTCGTCCCCGAAATTCAATTGGCTTCAAAGAGATGGGGGTGTGAGGTTCTCATCTTGTCTTCCAATTCCCAAGTTGCTTCCTCTATGTCATTCCGACTCCAAATTACTTTGACTAGTGAAATCTCCTTGCCACGAAGCTGTTTAATCCTCCGATCCTCGATCCTAATTGGTTGCACTTCAACTGTCAAGTTTTCTCGAAGTGGTACTTCGTCAGTTGACAGAATGTGAGAGGTATCATGAATGTACTTGCGCAATTGAGATACATGAAACACATTGTGAATGTTGGATAGGTGTGGAGGCAAGGCAACTTGATAAGCCATGGATCCAATTCTTTTAAGAATTTGATAGGGCCCGATAAACCTTGGAGTAAGCTTTTTAGGCTTCATTACTCTTCCCACTCCAGTGGTTGGAACCACTCTTAAGAATACATGATCGCCTTCTTCAAATTCCAATGGGCGTCTACGCTTATCCGCATAACTCTTCTGCCTATCCTGTGCTGCCTTCATTTTCTCTTGAATCATTTTAACTTTATCTGTTGTGTCTTGGATGATGTCGGGACCAATAAGTTGACTCTCCCCCACTTGGAACCAGCATAGGGGAGTTCTGCATCGTCGTCCATACAATGCCTCGAATGGAGCCATACCTATACTAGGATGATAACTATTGTTATAGGTAAACTCCACCAAAGTCAAAAGTTGATCCCAGTTTCCTTGTTGCTCCATGGTGCAAGTTCTCAACAGATCTTCTAAAGATTGGATGGTTCGTTCCGTCTGACCATCAGTTTGCGGATGGTAAGCGGAACTAAGTTTTAGATTTGTTCCCAATGCCTGCCGGAGACTTTGCCAAAATCTAGGATCACGATCAGAAATAATATTGGAAGGAACTCCATGCAGCCGAATGATCTCCTTAATATACAGTTGGGTTAGCTTTTCCATGGAATACCGCATATTTATGGGGATAAAGTGGGAAGACTTAGTTAGCCTATCCACAATCACCCATACTGCTTCATGACCTGCAGTAGTCCTTGGTAATCCGGAGACAAAGTCCATAGCGATGCTATCCCACTTCCACACTGGGATTTCTAATGGTTGCAGTTCACCTCTAGGCTTCTTGTGTTCCACTTTTGCCTTTTGGCAAGTTAAGCATCGAGCCACATACTCCGCTACATCATGTTTGAGTTTCGGCCACCAGAAGAGCTTTTTCAAATCTTGATACATTTTTGTAGATCCTGGATGTAAACTCAATTTGCTTTTGTGAGCTTCATCTAGGATCATCTTCTTCAGCTGTGAGTTGGAGGGAACACAGATTCTATTTCTGAATCTTATGACGCCATCAGATCCTTCAGAAAAGTCTGGTTCATTTCTTTCTCGGGCAGACTTTCTTTGCTCTTGCAACCCGACATCATTCAACTGTTGTTGTCGGACTTGTTCTAAGAATTCGTTTGTGATTCTCAACATTCCCAGAACAATGCTATTTTCTTTGAATTTGACACCTAAATTGAGGTTATTGAATTCCTCAATTAGTTCTAATTCTTTCATCATCATGCTACTTATATGGAGAGCTTTCCGGCTCAAGGCATCTGCAACCACGTTTGCTTTTCCTGGATGGTACTGTAGATTAAAATCATAATCTTTGAGAAATTCCATCCATCTCCGTTGTCTCATGTTTAGCTCCTTTTGATCAAACAAATATTTAAGGCTTTTGTGGTCGCTGTACACTTCAAATCGAGTGCCATATAGATAATGCCTCCAAATCTTCAGGGCAAAGACAATCGCCGCAAGTTCCATATCGTGAGTAGGATAGTTCCCTTCATGTGGCCTTAACTGCCGAGAAGCATAAGCAACCACTTTTCCTCCTTGCATTAGTACACACCCTAACCCTTGTCTAGATGCATCACAATACACATCAAAAGACTGGGATGGATCAGGTAGCACTAACACAGGAGATGTAGTCAATTGGTGTTTCAATTCTTGAAAGCTTTGTTCGCACTGCTCGTTCCATGCAAAAGGAGTCTCCTTTCTGGTCAGCTTAGTCAGAGGCAAAGCAATTTTAGAGAATCCTTCGATAAATCGCCTGTAATATCCTGCTAATCCCAGAAAGCTTCTGATTTCCGCCACATTCTTTAGCCGTTCCCACTTCAACACAGCATCTACTTTAGCAGGATCAACAGCTATTCCTTCTCGAGTAATTACATGGCCCAAGAAATTCACTTTCTCCAGCCAAAACTCGCATTTGGACAACTTAGCATACAGTTGTTTCTCTTTTAGAATCTCCAGCACCTTCTTCAAATGTTCCTGATGCTCATCCGGACTCTTAGAGTAGATAAGAATGTCATCAATGAATACTACCACAAAAGAGTCCAGATAGGGTCGGAAAATTCTGTTCATGTAATCCATGAACACAGCAGGAGCGTTGGTTAAACCAAATGGCATCACTACATATTCATAGTGACCATACCGCGTCCTGAAAGCTGTCTTGGGGATGTCTTCTTCCTTGACTCGAATCTGATGATATCCGGATCGGAGATCAATCTTGGAAAAGATTGCTGCTCCGCGGAGTTGATCCATCAAATCATCAATTCGAGGAAGAGGGTATTTTTTTTTAATTGTCACCTTGTTTAATTGCCGGTAATCAACACATAATCTCTGGCTTCCATCTTTCTTCTTTACAAAGAGCATCGGGGCTCCCCAAGGCGACGCACTAGGTCGAATGAATTTCTTCTCCAGCAACTCTTCTAATTGCTTCTTGAGTTCTGCCAATTCAGTAAGAGCCATTCTATATGGAGCTATAGAAATGGGTCCTGTTCCAGGCATCAGGTCAATGGCGAACTCCACTTCCCTTACCGGAGGCAACCCAGGAACCTCATCAGGAAAGACTTCAGGAAATTCATTCACCACTGGGATGGATTGAATCTCTGATTCTTGATCCACTTCCATCTTGGCTGACATTAAGTTGCCATCATGTACATGGTCTTCTTCTAGATTAGGGTTTAGATGGTTTGAGTTTAGGGTGAGTGTTTTTGTGTGACAGTCAATCACAATGTGATTATTGGACATCCAGTCCATTCCAAGAATCACATCGAGTTGACTTAAGGTGAGACAAATAAGGTCAATATAGAATGTGTGATTTAGGACTTTCAGGATACATTTGGGACATATTTTTGTAGTTATGACAGTAGGGTTAGTGGGGGTAGATACTACAAGTTTATAAGGTGTTTCAACAATAGGTAAATTTAAACGTTTAGCACAATCAAAAGATATGAAGGAGTGGGTGGCTCCACAATCAAATAGTACTTCACAAGGTTGGTTATTAATACAACAAGTACCTTTAATTAGTCCTTCAGCATTGTCAGCCTCAGCACCACTAAGGGTATATACTCTACCCCGGGTGGTAGGTCGATTGTCATTGATCTTTCGGGTCTCAACAGTACTGACTTCTTCTTTCTTGGGAATTTTCTTTGGACATTGAGCAGCTATGTGGCCAGGTTGTTGGCAGATGAAGCAGTGTCTCTCTTTCCCTTGACCCTGAAGCTTCCAACAAATGCCTCAGTGTGGTCTGCCACAATGTTGGCACATAGGAGCTGAACTAGAAACAGATGGAGCAGGTAAAGCTGATGATCCCATTGAGCTCGCTCCCCTAGATTTTTCTTCCCTTGGTCGAGGGTTAGGATAAGGAGCTCCAATATGAGAAAATTCCCTGGGCCTGTTTCTGATGGGTCCATAATTCTTCGGAGTGGGTCGGGAGCTTCGTTCAACAGCTTCCTTTGCCTTCCAATCCTCTTCATATGTTCTACACATGTTCACCAGTTGAGCAAAGTTGGGGATGTCCTGGTATCCGAAGGCAACTCGGATTTCTGGGCGAAGGCCACTCTTGAATTTGACACATTTGGATCTTTCGTCAGGGTGATAAAGGAAGTATGGGGAGTACTTTATGAGCTCCTCAAATTTAGAGGCATACTCACCCACTGACATAGATCCTTGTTTCAACTCTAGAAATTCTATCTCTTTTCTGCGCCGAATATCTTCAGGAAAGAACTTTTCAAGGAATTTCTCCTTGAAAAGATCCCATGTGATAGCTCGACCTTCAGCCTCCAATACTCTTCTTGCATTCTCCCACCAATCTTCCGCCTCTCCTGTCAGCATGAAAGTGGAGAAGTTGACACGTTGTTCATCTGTGCATTGCATCGAGCGGAAGATTTTCTCTAGTTCTTGAATCCATCTCTTAGCTCTATCAGGATTGAACTCTCTATCATACTGAGGAGGGTCCAACTTCTTGAACTCAGTAAGTCCATGTATCTCTGCTTGTCCTTGAGGTTGATTCTGGTTTTGATTTTGGTTGGCCTAATTGTTCTGGTTCTGGGCCAACGTTTCAAGAACAGCAGTGATACGTTCAAGGAGTTGATTATTTCTACCAGCCATCTACCACTCTGAAATAGAATCAGCATAATGAGAACAATAACCTACAACTATCTAACCTATACCAATTAATAGTTACTCTCATGTAGAGTACCGCTTTGGGAGTATGGGAGTCCATACTCCACAGCCGAGGAATGCAACCATTGCTCTGATACCATAAATTGTAACACTAGTTTTTTTTTATTTATTTATATTTTTTTTATTCTTTAGTTATAAGATTACGTATAGTACATACTTTACTAGGGATTAACACTTAAGTTAATAAAAAAAATTTTAGAAAAATTTTGACAGAGTCTACTTTGTTTTCAGGACTTTCCCAAATCTTCATTTAAGTACCTGTCAGATCCAGATAATACATACAGTCTTTATAAAGTATTACACATCAAAAGAAACATGTATCCACCACCATATATCATATCTTAGTGGTGGAACTATTTACAAACTTCAAAAAATAAAGTTTTGTTCCTTTACTTTATATCGTCAAAACAAAAGACTTAACAAGACTTATATAAGATTTTTATATTAAGAAGGCCAAAAGGTTAATGTATAGCATCGAGCATGGTTGCATTGTGTGGTGGCATCGCCACATCACTAAGTCAGTGCCCTTGGTGATGGGGCAGGACTCTCCTCAGCCGGTGCAATAGAAAATACATTACCAGAGGTGGTACCTAAATTGGTCAACACAAGGGAGTGAGTGGTTTAACATAAATCAAAATAAAGAATCAAGAATAATAACACAAAACCAAAGGGGTAAAATTGATGTTTGTTACTTTAATTGAACCAATAAGTAGCATTATTAGTCTTATATTCATGTGTTAGTATCATAATATTAATAATGGAATGATGCATGAAAACTAAGTTTTGAATTCCTTGAAAAGAAGCATGCTCGACACTCTTAAACCATAATCAAATCCAACGAGTTTGGAATTTGTTTCCATTATATCATGACCAAAATTTCACTTTTATAAATTCTTTTTTTTTATTCTCAATTCATTGGATTCAACTAGAAATTATAATTTCTTCACTTTACTCTTTTCAGCCCTTCCACTTGTCTTTTCTTTTCACATTTCATTTTCGCTTCATACCATCACTCAACTTTTCACTCTATTGCCTCACTTCACCCTCCGCTCTAGGGAAAGACCAACCAGGAGTAAGTGTCCCTCTACCAGTGCTTTCACCGTACTGACCATCTATCTCGGTCCAGTACAACTTGGGTTGAAGGTCCAAGTTGGCTATAGCAGGGAACCACCCTCAACCGGTCATGATGTGACTCTGTGACCGATAGAATTATTGTGGTTAATGCAGAACCAATCTCCCGACACGAGTGGCCAGTTCGTGCCCTCCTAGGAGATCAAAGTTCCACCCACAACAATTCCCGCGGTTGTTTCGTTAGCACAACCTAGTCACATATCACTCACGTGCCTCCGCGTATGTCTTTCCCAACTTCCTCCCCGTCCACCTTATACTCCATGTATGATGCATGATTTTCATTGCTTTCCAATTGAATTCACACTTAAGAAAAATATAATATTTAGAAAGCACTTCGTAATTGAATGTGATTTCAATTGGAAAAGGTATTTATTTTCAATGAATATGTAATGCAACTTTACATACAATATTCAAACCAGAGGGTTCAAGCTCACTTATTTAATCTCGTATATTTATTTATGTTTACCTCATTCATTAATAACATCAATTCACATACTGACAGAGGAATTATATTTACTCTATAGTGTTCTCCTAACTAATTATAGTGGGTTCATACAAAAAAATCACATAATCTTGCAAGAAATATTAACTAAGCTAGTAGCAAGTAAGTAAATCATAATTATTTATAAAAATTCACCAAACCTAGGGTTCTATGTTATACATCCCTAATTCTTTACTCTAATTTATGGAAAACTACTCCTCCCTTACCTTGGTTTTGGAGAGAGAAACCCCAGTGAGAGCAACCTCTTCCTAAACCTTAATGGCTCTTATGCTTTGCTTCTCTTCTTTATTTGATTCTTCTCCCCTCTAGTTCTTTGTTGTTAAGACTTTCTTCTTTAACTTGTGTAATAAAAACACAAGAATACAAGGATTTAGAGATGTGGGTGTGGAGGAATATGGATTTCCAAGGAGAAAGAGAAGTGGGTTTTGGATTTTAGGAGCTTGGTGGCATTGATATATATATATTTTTTTTATTAGAAGTGATTTACGGATGAGTTGATGATGGTTTTGTGAAGAGGAAATGTATAACCTTCTAGAACCATGGAGAGGAATCAAGATTTTTTTTTTAAAAGAACATGTGAAGGCCAAGCTTAAAAATCACGTTCTGTGACCACTGGACAGGAAACTAATCGAGTACCATATGCATAACCCGATTAGTTTAGGTGTTTTGATAGCCACTACTCGATTATTTTTTTTTATTTTAGGATTATTAGATTTTTAAATGCATTAATTTATTAGTATACCTATTACTCAATTAGTTCTTTGAAATTCTTATTTTTTTTTCTAGTGAAATTTGATGATTGTTGATAATTCTAATGCTTAAACAAAGATCCTATCACACTAAATCACAATTTTTAGCATACTTTAATTGTAATTAAATTTAGGATGTTACAATATGGACCCTTGTTCTGGTGATCAAACCCCTTCTTCCTCTGTGGTCCATAACTTTGTGGATTGATCCTTGCCTGAATAGCTAACACCTCAGCTTTCTTGTCGTCTTCATACATTCGACACATATCAACCAAAGCAGGCAACCTCTGAACCTTTTGGTAACTGAAAACTGATTTCAGCTCCGGCCTTAGACCACTTTCAAACTTAATATACTTGCTCCGCTCGTTAGGATTGTACAATTAGTAAGGAGAGTACTTCATCAACTCCTCAAACTTTGCAGCATACTCCCCTACACTCATATCTCCCTACATGAGTTGCATAAACTCTATCCCCTTCTTCCTTCTTAAATCTTCCGGGAAATACTTATTGAGAAACTTCTTCATAAATACCCCACAGTTGATTGCCCTTCCTTCAAAGTTTAGCAACTGAACTGTAGGATTCCACCAGTTCTTAGCTTCTCCATCAAGCATATAGACTGCATATGCTACTTTCTGAGCATCGGTGCAATACAGAGTCCTGAAGATCTTGTCAATCTCATAAATCCACTTATTAGCCACATCAAGTTTGTATCCTCCTTCAAACCTTGGAGGGTTGCAGCTTCCAAACTTAGACAAAGTCTTTGCCTTAGCATTCCCCACATTGCACGTATGTTGTTGGTTTGCTTGTTGCTGCTGGTGCTGTTGCATGTTCTCCAGAACAGCTATGATTCGATCCAGCATCTCGTTCGTGTGGTTTCTATTTCTAGTTGCCATAGCAGACCTGCACTATGGACTTAGGTCACTAAAGGTCTTTTGAAAGAAACACACAACTTTCTAATTCAACTTAAACTATATTCAATCTTCGTTGAATAGCGTACTAAGCCACACAACCAGGGCTAAGAGGGACAGGACCATTGCTCTGATACCAACAAAAGTCTGACACCCTTAGTTTTATTGGAAAATTATAATAGTTTCCGAATCGAGTTATGGACTTGTTTATGATAAATAGGTCAATAAAATTTTTATCTTTTATTATTCCTCTATTTAACTCTAAAGAGATTGGACTTGTTTTTCTAATCCAATACTTTAATCTTTCATAAATACTTTGAATTCGGCTTATTCATTTACTTACGAAAAATGATTTCAGAAAACCCTTCGAGATAACATTTATTTCTTTATAAATAGAATAATATATAGCTGTGCATTATAAACATAATCATTATCTCGAGAGATTTATTGGTACGAAATAGTAATTGCAATCGCCAAATTCTTTTATACTTAAAATCAGAGTATGCGGAATAAAACAGTACTTGAAGATCATTTGTGATATATAAACATCATATATATATATATATATATATATATATATATATATATATATATAATAAGATAAAAAGATCCCCACCAGTACATCATCATAGTCCAAGGGTAATACAAGTCCAAAGTACCAAGTCCATAAACTGAAAGTAAAAGCTACATCTGATATGACCTCACTCTAAGATACCTCTCTATATATATATATATACAAATATAATACAACTCCAAAATAGACGTCTCAGAGCAGGTCAACTGGTCCTGCAAAGCTCCAACTAGTCCACAACAGCCACATCCCTAGTCTAGGATCCAAACTATCTATACTATGCTCACCCCTAGGAACCACTAACTCCACTCCGAGTCCTGGAAACCGACTCGACCGGTACCTCCTCCTCGTCCTCATCCTCCACAAGATCCTCCTCGACCTCGTCCGACGGGGTAGGGGCCCTATCACTGGGTCTAGGGTCTGCAACAGGAGCAGACCTATCGGCACCTATCAGGCTAGGAGAAGGAGTCTCCTCTGTAAAAATCCTCGAAGTAAAAGGATGGGAACGAGTGGCAGATCTAAAACGAAAGCTACGAAATCTCCGTACAGGTCAAGCTGGGGGTGGTCCTCTACAAGTATAAAAGGGTGGTACGTGCATAGTATATATAATCGGGATCCTAAACCTACGAGGTCGCACCTTGGCCAAGGGGTTAGGGTGATAGAGAGTAATCTCCACATCACCCTCAAAGGTGGACCGGTGCTCCTTGTAAGTCCAAATACCACTAGGGATGAGTCGGATCTCGATGCAAGATAGGTGTCTGGCCATCACCTAACAAGGGCACGGGAGTAAGCATCACACATATACATAATGAAATGAGACTAAAATACCAAACACAAATAATCATAGACAAATAGAATATGAATAGACATATGAGCACACCCATTTTCGTGATTATAACTCTTTCAATGCAGGTGGCATGATGCATGATTTCTATCCACAATTCCAAGGCCTTCAGTCATATATATATATATATATATATATATATATATATATATATATATATATAAACAGATATCCTGGTGTTCCCAGAACACTAAACAATACGTTCCCAGAACGTATGGCGGAATTGCTTGGGGTGATTACCTTAAAGTCCTCCCAGAGTATACGTCACGTCGCGAAGACGTAATGAATCATCGTGGTACATAACGCCACTCCCAAAGTGAGCGTCACGTTGCAAAGATGTAACAACCACATCAACAGTGTCCCAAAACTGGTCACATTCATCCACAGAATATGTCATCAAGTAAAACGCAACAGTTTGGTACTCCCAAAGTACTCAGGTCACGTTCCCAGAACATTACCCAATCACATCGCCAACCTAACCATCCCATTCTCCACGAATGAATGCACATATACAAAGCATTATTGATTGGCCATTAATTAATTCCATAATTAATCCATAAATATTATGACATAATCTTAACATCTCCACAATTATGATTAAACTCATATCATAATTCCTTTTATTATTTTCAATGATGAACTTAAGGTATTAAGAATAAATTATCTTTACACATAAAATTCTTTCATGAATTTAACTTAGGTAATATCCACTGATATTTGGGTTAAAAGAATATAATTACAAATGGTATAAGTCCCTCAACAAAATCTTCAAAATTTAATTTTTTATTCTCAGGTTCTAACTGGTTACAAGAAATTCTAACCGGTTAGATCATACAGTAACAGAACTGAATTTTGAGCTTTTCAATACCATTTCCAATTTTATTCTGATCCAACCCAAAATAGTCCATAACGAGCATTTAATACCTCAAATTAGACTTGTTCCATCATTGAAAATTTCACAATTCTCAATACATTCAAATATCACATATTTTCCAAATGAATTTGTTTTCACATTAAGGTATAAAACTAATTACCCAACTTTTATTCCACATCAAGTTCTCACAGGGTAATTTACAGTAAAAATAGGCTAAGAGAATTAAGCAAAAATGGTGAGAACAACTTAACAAAAAAAATCAAAATTTCATTTTTAATTTCTGTCAGGTTCTAACCGGTTACAGTGAGCCTCTAACCGGTTAGATTCTGCAGTACAACACACTGAAATTGAGGTTTCCAACACCATTTTCATTTGCACTCAAATCTAACCAATTTTCATCATCACCAGAAGTTTAATACCTTAATATACACATGTTTAAACACTTAAACATACAACAAATTCATGCATGCAAAAATCTCACACACTAAAAGTGCATAAAACACATATTTCACAACTTGACATACCAAATTCATATATAATGCATATAACCATCAACACAACATCATATAAGCTTGCATGCATCATATTAAAGTTGCTCAAAACAAGAAATGAGCTCAAATTGGCCTCCAAGTCTTAAAACCAATTCGATCTATGCCCTTAGAGTCTCTTGGTGACTCTCACTATACAAAACACATTTTAAATCTCATTCTAGTATAAGGTAAGCTTCTCCCTTACCTCTAGTTCATGTTTGATGAGTTTAATCACTGAAATTTGCAAGAACTCCACAGAATCCACAATCTTCAAATCAAAGCTTGAAGTGAGCTTCAAGAACCAGAAACAGAACCTTGATAGTTTTGGGATCCTAACTTTGCAAGCTTCGTTCTCATACTCCAGGAACTCTCAACTCACAAACTTTATATCTTTGTAAAGCCCTTGATTCAAGCTTTACAACAGTGTATGATTTAGTTTCTAACTCTCAGATACGAAGGAGAATCGAAGGCAAGAATCCAGGAACCCTAGAACAGAGCAATCCTTCAACACTTGGGCAAAATGAACTCAATTCAACCACAATTGAGCCTTAAATAGATAAATCTGATTAATATGCAGGCCGGCACGCGTTTCCCACTATGAATCGAGTGGGATTCGTGGAAATTAAGGGTTAATTCAGGTGATTACTCATCAAAATGCACTAACCCAGTTTCTGGGTTCGTCGACTAAGCGGTTACAGGGGACTTCTAACCGGTTAGATATTGGTAAATTTCAAAAAATATTATTTTAATTGTTTTCCCTCCAAAAACCTTTCTAATATTGTAATTAGGTCTCAACCCAAGGACTGAATTTCAAAACTTATATTTTTGTATGAAAAATCCATATAAAAATATATTCCATATTTTGATATTTCACAACACATAATGTACAAAAATTAAAACTTCAAAACTAATATAATTTAATTATAAAACAAATTTTATAATTAATTTTCTATTATTCAGGAGATGAAAATTATGGGTGTTACAATATAATTTTAACCAAATAATCAATGAAAATATATAATTTTCCAAATACATTCATAACATACACATACCATAACGTCCCTGATAGGCAAATGGATTGCGACTATCCCCACATACCAACACGGGTCTTTTCAGCGTGCTTTGTCCTCACTCGAACGCTTCCCAGGAAAACTTCCCAGGAGGTCAACCATCCCATAATTACTCCAAGTCAAACACACTTAACTATGGAGTTCTTAAGTGATGGGCTACAGAAAGGAAGATGCATCTTGTTGATATGGGTAGTACCAATCAATTTATTTAAGCTTTCCTGTACTATGTAGACCCATTCCTACATAGTCTCAGGATCACCCTCCCATTCCAGCGTGTCAATTCATTCATGTACCCCTCCCTTAGAAGCCTGCCAAGAGCCGCTCCTTGTTCGTGTCTCTTGTACCGGTGATCACTCTCCGCCCTCGTCAACCCGGATCTTAAACACACACTTAGAAAAATTTATCTTTTTCTTCTCACCAAAAAGTCGTTATTCCTTTTCTTTATAAAAAATAATACTTACATGAACCAAATACTTTAAATTCATAATAACCAAAAAATATTTATCTTTTTCACAAAAATCATAACTTTTTATAAAACTTTCATGTAAAATTAAATAACTTAATGTCTGAAAGGTGAACGTTAATGTTTGACATACATAATTCAACTTGAGGTTTTAGATAATGTATTTAGCTCTAATCCTTGAGAGGGTTCCATGAATTATCAAAAAAATTAATGAATTTGATGTGCCCTAATTACCACGAAAGTAGGAGTTAGGAATCATTAGGTACGTTGCTAAGATTCTGAAAGGAACTAGTATTCTACAATAAGATAATTCACCTTGAAAATAAATCTAATTTGATAATAGAGATATCTTTATTTGATTGTCAATGCTGATATCTGGTGAAACTAATCTTTAAAAGTTCAATTCTTATTTTATTTCATATCTTTAGATTTATTTTATTTTATTTGATTAATTGGTCAGATTGGTCCCTGACTTTGTAGGCGTCGGTCAAGTTAGTCCCTGACTTTATCGAAATAACATTGTAGTCCCTAAGAGAGCATTTTAATTCACATACGTCCCTGTCTTTATCCCATTTTAAATCAAATACATCCCTACGATAGTGACGACATGGACTAACTTGATTGACGTTCTCCTATCTCAGAAACTAAATTGCTATTTCGATAAAATCAGGGACTAACTTGACTGACGCTAACAAAGTCAGGGACCAATCTGACCAATTACTCTATTTTATTTTATTTCTCAAATTCAAATCTCAAATATATCGGTTTAGATAATTTATACTTATAATTTGTCGGTACTTAACAAACAAAATCTCTGTGGAGACGATATCTTTTTATATTACTTGACATAACCCGTTTGTTTGCGAGGCTATCAAGTTTTTGACGTCGTTGCGAGGTATTTTGTCTTTGTTAATAATGACTGGTATTATAAATTGATTAGACTAAACATTTATTTTTAGTTTCTATTTTTTTAGATCTAGTATGGGAGACAATGCACCAAGATGGACACCTGACATTAGTCTTGAAGAATACCAAAAAATATTTTTGTGAATACTTTAATCCACCACCATGTATTGCACGATCATTTTATGTTGAGGTAGAACCTTTATTCATGGAGTTATCTCGACAATAATACATGCAAAAATGGGATGAATGGGAAGAAGAGCTGGATTGGAATTCTACTTGGAATATCCTACACCACAATATTATGCACAACTGGTTGTTGATGAGCTTTCATATGTGGATTCTTATTCATATTTTCCAACACTTGAGAAGTGCAATTTGGAGATCATGCTTGAGAATTTCATAATATCTCAAGAAAAGGTGAATGATAAATTTAGAGCCAAGTTTGATTATCTATCAACTCAAACCAAGATGTTAGAAAATCAAATTGCACAACAAGCAGCTTCATCCATAATAGACCTCAGGATGTTTCCAACTCACATAAAGACTAAAGAGGCAACTGAGGATAGTGTGGATGAAGTGAATGAGGAGTTTCCAAAGCAAAATACATGTAATGAAGTTAGAAAAGAGTAGATAATAGAGGAACCATGTCAAACAATTACTGTGCATGACATGAGTGAGGAGGTAATCCAAAAAGAAGAAGAATTTTTATTTGAATTTGCCTATGTTATCCTGTGTGTAAGGGAGGTCAAAAATTTGGATTTAGAAGTTCATATGCATGTGTCGATATTTCAAAGTTGGCTTCTCTCAGTTGTCTATCTTAGCTTCCTCCTTTGTGAAGCAATTGATTTTGAAGTCTGAATCATTGCCTGAGTACAATGAGATTCCATCATTAGTGATGAAGGCTTCAAGGATTGCTTACAAAGTTAAGCTTCTTATGCACCACAAGGATTCTACTCATGTCAAAACTTTGGATGGTGTTACTATTATTTCCTTTGAACCAGTAGGAATTAAACAAGGGTTTATATCAATTCTCGAAGGTGGTCTATGCTTCAAACAATGGGACCTAGGAGGAATAAGTTGTTATGTTAAGTTTGTCACTTGGCCCTTATGCCACAAGAAATGGGATCCTGGTGGAAGCTTCATATAGGCCATGCTTAGGACCTTAAATAAGTGCTTCTTGGGAGGCAACTCAAGTTCTAAATTGCTTTTGAATTTTATTTTTTTTTAGGATTTAAATAAGTTATATTACTGGGATTTCGTCTTTGTTTTATAGGTTTACTAATGGTTGCAATAGAAAATAATTGATTTGGGGAGAATATGGAACAATTTGAAACAATATAAAGAAGTGTGGACAACATGGTACAAGTCATCGGCATTGTCTACTAAAAAAATTGCAAAAAAAAAGAAAAAAAATTTTGGACAAAAAAGGACTTCAAAAAAACGAGAGAGAAGATTGCAGATCAGTTGGCCACGGTCCAACCACGTCGATGGGGGCGTCCAACCCAGTTGCAGCAACAGCTCCTTGCCCAATGCCACATCCGAGGAGTCTTAGAGCCTGAAAAGAAAAAATGAAAAGAAAAATATGTAAGGGAAAATACCAATAACCACCCTAAACCCCCTTCGTCCCTATAACCCTCTTCACCATAGCCAACTGCCCTTCTTCTCTCCCTCGTTACCAACTCCATGGCTGCAACTTCAACCCACGCCCCGCCTAGCACAATATGTAACGACTCAAATTTATTTCCCTATTTCTAATTCTTTTATAAAAATGTGAATTTATTTTTCGCCTTTTTGGAAAATAAACTTATGCCATTACGATATCACACATCATTCTTTAACCCTGTGGGATAAAAGTAATTTACATTATATTACATTGTTATCAAAAGTTTGCAAGCGTACACTTATATCAGAGTTCAGCAGCAAAAGTAACTGTCAACTAACCACACATTAGTATCAGCTTTATCTTTAATTTTTGTACCCTAGGTCGTTCGACATATTTCACATTATCATACAATCAAAATAAAGACCCAGAGCACATGGCACTAACTCCACAAGATTAGCTGATATAAGCAAAAGCAGCTTTATATCATATAGTACTTATCATCCGGTCTAATCAGGGAAAAGATGGATTGTAACACCATACTTTATCTACCCATAGATACCCATATATTAAAATAATGAATTTGAAATTTCCTTTTCAATTATAAAAATCTGCCGTCAATCGGACAGAGTTTCCTTTGTTTATTGGATTTTCCAAAGTTTTAGTTTAACCTGCACATTTTTAGAAAGACATTTATATTCATCAGAGGCCAGCAGGGCCCAAAATAGAGTTCTGTCCATATATTACAACCTTTCCAGAAAAATAAGTCTAAATATCAAGACTTCTAGTTTTCAAATTTAAAATAAAAGAAAATACATCAAATGCTTCCCATAATACAAAGTATATGACCAAAATAGTGGTCTCCCCAAAAATACCCTACACTCCACATGATGGAATGTATTCCTGCTCGGCCAGACTCGTGTATGCTCCTTCGGTACCTGTAAAAATATAGCAAGAAGGGTAGCATTACACAGTACTAAGGAAAATAGCTTCTAAGAAGCATAGCTGACAAACTAGGCCCTATCACAATAGAAATTATCTATTAACCTAATATTCTTTTTCAGGTAATTACATACAAGTTCATTTTCGACAACTTAAGCCTTATGTCCATACTACCTTCCTAGCAATCCTACATTCAACCTTAAGTTACTTTTCAATTTCGTTAAATTCACATTTCACTTTCAATTTGTCCCTGGTCACGACCTACTGCGTCCGCACTCACATGCTGGTACGACTTACTTCGTCCGGGTATATTATCTTATTCCCCTGGTCACGACCTACTGCGTCCGCACTCACGTGCTGGTACGACTTACTGCGCCCGCATATATTATCTTATTCCCCTGGTCACGACCTACTGCGTCCGCACTCACGTGCTGGTACGACTTACTGCGCCCGGGTATATTATTTTATTCCCCTGGTCACGACCTACTGCGTCCGCACTCACGTGTTGGTACGACTTACTGCGCCCGGGTATGTTTCATTCTCCCCTGGTCACGACCTACTGCGTTCGCACCCATGCGTGATAACGTCTTACTGCGCCCAGGTATGTTTCATTTCATTATGTCCCTGGTCACGACCTACTGCGTTCGCACCCATGCGCAATCACGTCTTACTGCGTCCGGGTAAATTTCATTTTCATTCTTGGATCATAACAACATCACATCTCATGAATATTCAAGCACAAACATCATTTTAATATCACATATTATCATACAACTGTTATTGTCACATTTACACTTAACAAATTAAATCAAGCACAACATCCATCAAGTTCCTAGTCACTCAATCACCATTCTCTAACTTATGATTCATTTAATAATAAACATCACTTTCCTTTTATCAAGCCACTTGTCCTTAATCCATTCATTAATTACTCGTTCGTAATTTTCCATCCTTCCCACCTTACTTAGCCCTTTCTATATGACTTGACTACGTTAACATTTGGTCCATTATTTGCTTTACGAGTCACCAAACCAAGCACGATATGACCATACATCAATGACGAGTAAAAATTAACAAATGGTAAACAAAACAGTCGACATACTCAGGTATGTCCCAGGGTACTATAAATTAATTCATCTCCCTAGGGTTCTTCACTTCCTACTTAATTAACATATATTCTACACATTTAGTAGCAATTACACCCTAAGGTTCATTTCATGCACTTTAAATATCCTATGGTTTACTCTCTTAATCAATTATCTACCCCTAGTCATCATTACAACAACCTAGAATCTATATCCTTAGGAAAGGTAACACAAACCCCTCTTACCTCAACCGACGAATCCAAAGAGAAAACCTTGACCCGAGGCTCCAAACTTCGCACCGATTAATGCCGAAGTTCGCCGACGAGATGGGGCGGTGATCCTAGAAGCATTTTTAGTGACCGAGAGCGAGACCGAGTCGGTTTCGGTCGGTGTCGGTGAATGTCGGTATGTCGGTTTCCTTCTACCCCGGCAAGCTCAAACTTGATCAAGAAGGGCCTAGAGCCATGATTCAACTACCCCGGTGATGCCAAAAATGAAAAGATCCTCCCCCGGTGTGGTCATGGCCGCCGAAAGGAGATAGGGAAAGGACGACTTGATGATGCCCCTTGGTTGCTTAAACTTGCATGGAAATCAATAAGAGGAAGGATTGAAGCTTGGTGCTTCCATGGAGAGGGAGATGCATCGATGGTGGAAGGAGGAGTGAAAGGAGGTCACGTTAGTGGTGGGAAGAGGAAAAGAAGTTCACACCCCTTTTTATGGCTTGGAAGCTATGGCCATGGAGATGCTTCATGAACCAAGGAAGAAGAATGGTGATGGTGGTTTGTCCAAGAGTGAGAGAAAGAGGCGTGGGTGGAGTTAGGAAGGGAGGAAGATGATGCCTAATGTGGGTCTAAGGCATGGAGCAAGAATGAGTGAAGGATGAGTATTGGCTTCCCTTGGAAGCCTCAAGGTTCGTGGCTGTCCAAGAGCCACACGCATCAAATAACAGCCCCGCGCGCCTGGGCGCGGGTCATGGCGCGCCTGCGCTCGTTTTTGAATGAGTTCACGCATCAACAAGGGACCGGCGTGCATGGGCGTGCCCCGGTGCGCCTGGGCGTGCCCCGGGGGGTCCCGACTTCAAATCGCCATAACTTCTCCGATAACCGTTGGGTCTTGCTCAAACTTTGAGACAAGCTTCCCAAAATCCTAAACTTCACATCCAACGGTGGGAATTGAGTTTAGAGCAATGGATATTTTTTTTCCTAATTTTCTTGCACCGGATGGTTTCTAACACTTAAAACTCCGATTTAAATCCCGATTTGACTTCGATAATTTCGCCTCTTGGCACATATACATCCTACATAACCCCTAGTACCTAAAACTACTAGTCACCTTGATCCCAAAATTCTTTAAGTAATTAATCTACCTATTCTCTATACTATAAAACTATCAATTCATTAATTAAGCTTGGAATTAAATTAGGGATGTTACACGGATGATAAGAACTACCGGTACTAAAGTCCTCAGGGAGCGCATATAGGGAAGAGGGTTGAGACGGCGGATCGTGATCTCGACCGTCCCCTCCAGGATCAGACTGCCTCCCCTCCTATGCCACCCCCCCTCCGGGGAATAAATCGCATCTCGATACACATCGGATTCTGATCCATTACCTACAACAAAGGGCACGGGAGTAAGTCATAGCCGAAGCGCATCGTTGAATAATAATCAATCAGGACCAGAAATAACAAGCACAAGTAGTCAAGTAATCAAAGAATAATGCATGTAGAGAATGCACACCCCATTTTATAATACAATTATCTTGTAATTAAGTGGCATGATGCATGTATTCTAATATCATTCTCCTCATATTGGATCCAGAATCATCATCATATACAACCCTTCGACCAAATCCAACCTCATTGGATTTGACATGTTCACACTAACCAAGGAAAGCAACTGGGAGTAAACGCCTTTCAACCACGGCATATCACACAACTCATCTATGTGTATCCATTCGGGGGTTAGATAATGCCAAAGGCCCGTCCTCCGCATCCCTGATGTGTATTTAGAGGTTGATAGAATTACTATGGTTAAGCAAAAACTATCCCGGGAAAAGTCTGCAGAACCCCCCCCATCATAGGACTGTTTTTGCCCATAATAATTCCCACGGTTAAAGATGAATCACCATCAAACCTAACCTCTGCACATTCTTGCATACATCCTAAGAATTCTCTTTCCAATTCTTAGAATAGCGGTATCTTTCCTGGTATCCTATCTCACTATCCACACTTCCTCATGAAAATGCAATTAAATGTTAGTTCCACCTTTCATTATGAATTCATTTCATAATCATTCATTCTCAAAGTAACTCATAAGATTATGCATTCACATATATAATCATTCTCAATTTCCAATTATAATAGGTTGAAGCTAAGTACATTAAGGTTTGGTATCTTCAGCTTTTAAAGTCATTCCATTTGCTCAGAAAAGCCTCCAATCAAATAAGAGGTGAAAATTCAGATTTTACTAGTAAAATTGGGGTATGGATATCGATATCCTCATGTGCATATCGATATGCACAATCGATATCCTCCTGCTGGATATTGATATCCACCCTGTTTTTCGGCATACTGATTTGAAATTTGAAGTACCAAATCTCAATATACTTCACTTTACCCATTTTCAGTACAGAACAGGTTCATATCATATACAAATACATATGTTCATGCATAAATTCAGCAAGTACAACATCAAATTTCAAATTGAAATCAAGTAATATACATGAAAATGTAAAATCACAACTTAACCTATGAATTTCCAATTCTTCTCAAAACAGTCCCTATTCATCAATTATTTAGTTCATCTTTATCATATTAAAGTTGTTCAAATCAAGAGATAAGATTTAAATGACCTCCAAGTCATATCTCATCTCATGTTTTCCAGTTTTCATGTCTTTGGCCCTTGAGTTCAAGTGAACTCCTACATTTCCAGCCATTAGATTATTATCCTAGCACCCGGATAACTTCACATCCAACGGTGGGAATTGATTTTAGAGCAATGGATATTTTTTTCCTAATTTTCTTGCACCGGATGGTTTCTAACACTTAAAACTCCGATTTAACTCCCGATTTGACTTCGATAATTTCGCCTCTTGGCACATATACATCCTACATAACCCCTAGTACCTAAAACTACTAGTCACCTTGCTCCCAAAATTCTTTAAGTAACTAATCTACCTATTCTCTATACTATAAAACTATCAATTCATTAATTAAGCTTGTAATTAAATTAGGGATGTTACACGGATGATAAGAACTAACGGTACTAAAGTCCTCAGGGAGCGCATATGGGGAAGAGGGTTGAGACGGCGGATCGTGATCTCGACCGTCCCCTCCAGGATCAGACTGCCTCCCCTCCTATGCCACCCCCCCCCCTCCGGGGAATAAACCGCATCTCGATACACATCGGATTCTGATCCATTACCAACAACAAAGGGCACGGGAGTAAGTCATAGCCGAAGCGCATCGTTGAATAATAATCAATCAGGACCAGAAATAACAAGCACAAGTAGTCAAGTAATCAAAGAATAATGCATGTAGAGAATGCACACCCCATTTTATAATACAATTATCTTGTAATTAAGTGGCATGATGCATGTATTCTAATATCATTCTCCTCATATTGGATCCAGAATCGTCATCATATACAACCCTTCGACCAAATCCAACCTCATTGGATTTGACATGTTCACACTAACCAAGGAAAGCAACTGGGAGTAAACGCCTTTCAACCACGGCATATCACACAACTCATCTATGTGTACCCATTTGGGGGTTAGATAATGCCAAAGGCCCGTCCTCCGCAGCCCTGATGTATATTTAGAGGTTGATAGAATTACTATGGTTAAGCAAAAACTATCCCGGGAAAACTCTGCAGAACCCCCCCCCCCCCATCATAGGACTGTTTTTGCCCATAATAATTCCCACGGTTAAAGATGAATCACCATCAAACCTAACCTTTGCACATTCTTGCATACATCCTAAGAATTCTCTTTCCAATTCTTAGAATAGCGGTATCTTTCCTGGTATCCTATCTCACTATCCACACTTCCTCATGAAAATGCAATTAAATGTTAGTTCCACCTTTCATTATGAATTCATTTCATAATCATTCATTCTCAAAGTAACTCATAAGATTATGCATTCACATATATAATCATTCTCAATTTCCAATTATAATAGGTTGAAGCTAAGTACATTAAGGTTTGGTATCTTCAGCTTTTAAAGTCATTCCATTTGCTCAGAAAAGCCTCCAATCAAATAAGATGTGAAAATTCAGATTTTACTAGTAAAATTGGGGTATGGATAGTAAAATTGGGGTATTGAACAACTTTAATATGATAAAGATGAACTAAATAATTGATGAATAGGGACTTTTTTGAGAAGAATTGGAAATTCATAGGTTAAGTTGTGATTTTACATTTTCATGTATATTACTTGATTTCAATTTGAAATTTGATGTTGTACTTGCAGAATTTATGCATGAACATATGTATTTGTATATGATATGAACCTGAGTTTACACCTATTCATCAATTATTTAGTTCATCTTTATCATATTACATTTGTTCAAATCAAGAGATAAGATTTAAATGACCTCCAAGTCATATCTCATCTCATGTTTTCCAGTTTTCATGTCTTTGGCCCTTGAGTTCAAGTGAACTCCTACATTTCCAGCCATTAGATTATTATCCTAGCACCCGGATAACTTCTCCCTTACCTATACTCAAGTTTCAGATCGGTTTAGGTTGGAAGGAAATGAATTTGTTGAGGTAAAGTTCAGGTTTTTGGTTTTCAGCCAATCTCCCTTGTTTTCAATTGAGCAAGGCACAAAAATCAGTATTTATCTCTTACAATAGGACTTAATAAATGGTGATCAGTGGTGGAAATCAAACTAGGATATGAATTCTTGAAAATAAAACAAGTTTGAAGCTCAAAGAAAGCTTGATCTTACCACAAGGATTAACGGAATAAGGTTCTGGAATCTGAAATTTAGAATTCAGTGTTGAACATCAAACTTCACAGGATCACAGCTCTTTCTACAGGTCACGAAACTTGACAAACTTGATACCAAATTGAAGATGGTTTAACAAGCTTTAGTTTGGTATATGGTTTGCTGGGTTTTGAGGCTTTTATCACTGAGAACGAATTGCACAAAGGTGATGACAAGAAACACGATTTTCAACAGGGTTTTAGTGTGTTTCTGGTTCTTTCATGCATATACTCCCTCCTTTTATTCAAATCCACCGCCCTAAGATGTCATTATCAAGCCAAGTCAGAGTCTCAAAGATTTTTAGGGTAACTTGTGGTTAAAATTATGGAAAAATTACAGCCATTCGTTCTTCTACCGCCTTAATTTTTACTCAGCAGAGTCGAGGATATCGATATGCAGTGCTGCATATCGATATGGCATATCGATATCCACTTCCTGCATATCGATATGACTGGCTCAAAATAACTGCACCCTTCACACCTAAATTGCCATAACTTTTTCGTTAATCATTGGATCTTGCTCAAATTTGGAGATAAGCCTTCTATCATACTTATCTTCAAATCCAACGGTTGGTTTTGTGACTAATTCTGTAAATCTTTTATTTAGAATTTCCTACTATTAACATAAAATATACTTTATATTTCATTTAGTCTATACAATATTCCTAATTCCGAGGTCAAATTCCGTGGGTGTTACAACTCTCCCCCACTTCAAGGAATTTCGTCACCGAAATTCACCTAATATTTACATAGACTCAAACAGATGAGGATACTCCTCACACATCTGGTCTTCTAATTCCCAAGTCAGATCGGTGACTTTGCCTCATTGCCACGCGACTTTGACTAAGGGAATATCCTTCCCTCTCAGCCTCTTAATTCTTCGATCTTCAATGCGGATTGGACCAGCTTCGAATGTCAGATTCTCCTTCAGTGTCAACATGTCCGGTTGAACATGAATGACAGCAGAGGGATCATGCACGAACTTCCGAAGTTGAGAGACATGGAAGACATTGTGAAAATTGGATAGAACCAGAGGTAGAGCAATTTGATAAGCAACAGGACCGACTCTTTTCAAAATTTGGTAGGGACCAATGAATTTTGGTGACAACTTCCTGGGTTTCAACACTCGGCCAATACCGGTTGTCGGAACAACCCTAAGAAAAACATGGTCACCTTCTTTAAATTCCAACTTAGACCTTCTGCGATCAGCATAACTCTTCTATCGACTCTGAGCAGTCTTCATTTTCTCCTGGATCATCTTGATTTTCTCTGTTGTAT
Organism: Crotalaria pallida; assembly: GCA_037953625.1. Classification (NCBI taxonomy): domain Eukaryota; kingdom Viridiplantae; phylum Streptophyta; class Magnoliopsida; order Fabales; family Fabaceae; genus Crotalaria; species Crotalaria pallida. The sequence goes on along the minus strand of CM075654.1, from coordinate 9,616,085 downwards.
CTTGAACTATATCGGGGCCAATGAGTGTATTCTCCCCCACTTGAAACCAGCATAATGGGGTTCTACACTTTCAACTATATCGGGGCCATCCCGATACTCGCATGATAGCTGTTGTTGTAGGTGAATTCCACCAAAGGCAACAACTCATTCCAGCTTTCTTGGTATTCCAACGCACAGGCTCGCAGCAAATCCTCGAGCGATTGGATCGTCCTCTCTGATTGTCCATCCGTTTGAGGATGATATGCAGAACTCAGACTCAATCTTGTTCCCAAAGCCTGCTGTAAACTCTGCCAAAATCTGGACGTAAACCTTGGATCACGGTCTGAAATGATGCTAGATGGGACTCCATGCAGTCTCACGATTTCCTTGATATACAGTTGTGTGAGATTTTCCAATGAATACCGCATATTGATTGGAATGAAATGGGCCAACTTCGTCAATCGGTCCACAATGACCCATACAACCTCATAGCCACCTTGTGTCCTTGGAAAACCAGACACAAAATCCATGGCTATACTGTCCCACTTCCATTCAGGGACTTCCAATGGTTGTAGTTCTCCGCCAGGCCTTTTGTGTTCAATCTTTGCCTTCTGACAAACCAGGAAAGATGACACATAAGCTTCTACATCTTTTTTTAACCCAGGCCACCAGAACATCTTCTTCAGATCTTGATACATTTTAGTTGATCCTGGATGCAGACTCATCTTGCTCTTATGAGCTTCATCCAGAATAACTTTTCTCAGTTCTGGTTTGGCAGGAACATACACTCTGTCCTTGAATCTTAAAATTCCATCTGCACCCAACTGGAAATCAGGTTCCTTCCCTTATGCACTTAGCCTTTGCTACTCTTGCAATTTGACATCTTCTTGATGAAATTCTCGAATCTCGTTAAGAAATTCATTGGAAATCTGCAGCACTCCCAATTTAATACTTTTCTGGTCAAATTGCACAGCTAAGTTCAAGTCTCTGAATTCTTCAATCAACTCAGCTTCTTTCACCATCAATGCACTGACATGCAAGGCTTTACGACTGAGAGCGTCTGCTACCACATTGGCCTTTCCAGGGTGATAGTGTAACTCAAAGTCGTAATCTTTGATGAATTCCATCCACCGACGTTGCCTCATATTCAGTTCCTTTTGATCAAAAAGATACTTCAAACTCTTATGATCACTGAATACTCGGAACGTAACTCCATATCAATAGTGCCTCCATATCTTCAATGCAAACACTATTGCAGCGAGTTCCAAATCATGTGTTGGGTAGTTCTCTTCATGAACCTTTAACTGCCTTGATGCATAAGCTACCACTTTTCCTTCCTGCATCAAAACACAACCCAACCCTTGTTTCGAAGCATCACAAAATACTTCAAAACTTTTCTGCGGATCAGGTAAAATTAACACTGGAGATGATGTTAATCTACCTTTCAACTCCTAAAAGCTTGCTTCACAACTTTCATCCCAGACAAACGGTTGCTCCTTCCGTGTCAACCGTGTTAGAGGAAGGGCAATCTTGGAGAATCCTTCAATGAATCTCCTGTAGTATCCGGCTAATCCGAGTAAACTTCGAATCTCCGTGATGGTCTTGGGCCTTTCCCAATCAAGCACAACTTTAACCTTTGCTGGATCGACTGCAATGCCTTCTTTAGAGATTATATGCCCAAGGAACTTGACTTCCTTCAACCAAAACTCGCACTTAGATAACTTTGCATATAACTTCTTCACCTTAAGGATTTCTAACACAATCCTAAGGTGAGTGGCATGCTCCTTTAAATTCTTTGAGTAGATCAGAATATCATCAATAAATACTACTACAAAAGAATCGAGATAAGGCCGAAAGATTCTATTCATGTAATCCATGAATACGGTCGGAGCATTAGTCAGTCTGAAAGGCATCACTACGTATTCGTAGTGTCCATATCGCGACCGAAATGCAGTCTTTGGAATATCTTCTTCCTTGATGCGGATCTGATGATATCCAGACCTCAAATCAATCTTTGAAAATACTGCTGCTCCACGAACTTGGTCCATCAAATCATCAATCATTGGAAGAGGGTACTTATTCTTCACCGTCACCTTATTTAATTGTCGATAGTCTACACACATTCTCATGTTCCCGTCCTTCTTCTTAACAAAAAGAACAGGTGCACCCCATGGTGAGACGCTCGGTCTTATGAACTGCCTCTCCATCAAATCTTCTATTTGCTTCTTCAACTCAGCCAACTCCAACGGAGCCATTCGATACGGAGCAATCGAAATGGGACCAGCTCCAGGGACCAACTCGATGCTAAACTCCACTTCTCTCTTCGGCGGCAACCCAGGCACTTCTTCAGGAAACACTTCTGGAAATTCACTAACTACTGGAATCTCCTCTATCTTTGCTTCCTTCTCGAACACAGCAGAAAGCAAACACAGATATCCTTCTGGTTGGCTTACCGGAGACTCTGGGGTTTGAAAGATCAGGGATTTTCTACGGCAATCGATAGTGACATGGTTAGTGGACATCCCGTCCATTCCCAGTATCACATCCAATTGCGATAGAGGTAAACAAATTAAATTAACTGGAGTTGCCCGGTCTAATACCGTAACTTGGCAATTCAGACAAACTCTGGAAGAAATAACAGGAGCGTTCGTTGGGGTTGATACTTTCATATTATAGGGCATCGGTGACATGACTAAATTCAAGCAATTAATGCACTCATACGAAATGAATGAATGCGTTGCACCCGAGTCAAACAAGATTTTACAAGGCATACCATTTAATAAATAGTTACCTTGCACAAGATCCTCAGATTGATCAACCTCTGCACCTGCCATGGTGTACACCTTAGCCTTAACCATGGACTTGCCTTCAGCTCCTCCTTGATTTGCCTTCTTTATTGCCTCCGGAAAGTAGCGGGAAATGTGGCCCTGCTTCCCACATTCAAAGCAAGTGGGTGGTTTCTCCGACCAGCATTGCCCAAAGTGGTGTCTCTTGCACTTGCTGCATTGTGGGGCAGTTACACTTTTGGTGACAGCGACAGCTTTTCCTTTACCAGCAGGGTAAGGAGTCTTCCGGTCTTGGGTATTACGTCCATTGTGTCGTACAGGACCAACTCCGTGCTGGTTCCTCTTTGCTCTCAGGTATTCCTCCTCAGCTTTCTTATTTTCTTCATATATGCGGCACTGATTTACTAGTAATGGATAGCTCCGGATATTCTGGTGTCCAAAAGCAGACTTCAAATCAGGCCTGAGTCCATCCTCGAACTTTATACATTTCGAACGCTCATCCTGATTGTGGCGGTAGTATGGAGAATATTTGCTAAGTTCCTCGAACTTCGCAGCATATTCACCCACTGACATGTCTCCTTGAGTCAGCTTCAGAAACTCAATCTCCTTCTTCCTCCTTTCATCCTCAGGAAAATACCTCTCTAAGAATTTCTCAACGAAGGTATCCCAAGTGACTTCCCTTCCTTCAGCTGTTAAAAGTTGAACGGTGTGGTTCCACCAATCTTCAGCTTCATCAATCAGCACATATGTAGCAAAAGTCACTTTCTGACGATCGCTACAGTTCATGGTTCGAAAGATCTTTTCCAGATCACGAATCCATTTCTGAGCTTCATTAGGATGATGTCCTCCTCCAAATTTTGGCGGATCGCACTTACGAAAGTTTTCCATTTCCTTGAATTCAGTAGGAACAGGATTGGCCACTGATGGTGCCACTTGTTGCTGGGGTTGCTGCTGCGGCGGTTGGTTGCGCATATTCTCGAACATATCATACATCCGCTCCAATACATTGGCGAGACGAGCGTTAGTCCTAGCAGCCATAGAGAACCTGCACTATGACTTTCATTAATCCCCACCCTTATGCTAAAACATAGCATTTAAAACAACATTTCCTAGTGGTTAGTATGTAAGGCCATACTCCAAAGCCACGAGTTAAACCATTGCTCTGATACCACTAAATGTAACGACCCAAATTTATTTCCCTATTTCTAATTCTTTTATAAAAATGTGAATTTATTTTTCGCCTTTTTGGAAAATAAACTTAAGCCATTACGATATCACACATCATTCTTTAACCCTGTGGGATAAAAGTAATTTACATTATATTACATTGTTATCAAAAGTTTGCAAGCGTACACTTATATCAGAGTTCAGCAACAAAAGAAACTGTCAACTAACCACACATTAGTATCAGCTTTATCTTTAATTTTTGTACCCTAGGTCGTTCGACATATTTCACATTATCATACAATCAAAATAAAGACCCAGAGCACATGGCACTAACTCCACAAGATTAGCTGATATAAGCAAAAGCAGCTTTATATCATATAGTACTTATCATCCGGTCTAATCAGGGAAAAGACGGATGATAAGAACTACCGGTACTAAAGTCCTCAAGGAGCGCATATGGGGAAGAGGGTTGAGACGGCGGATCGTGATCTCGACCGTCCCCTCCAGGATCAGACTGCCTCCCCTCCTATGCCACCCCCCCTGGGGAATAAACCAGATTCTGATCCATTACCTACAACAAAGGGCATGGGAGTAAGTCATAGTCGAAGCCCATCATTGAATAATAATCAATCAGGACCAGAAATAACAAGCACAAGTAGTCAAGTAATCAAAGAATAATGCATGTAGAGAATGCACACCCCATTTTATAATACAATTATCTTGTAATTAAGTGGCATGATGCATGTATTCTAATATCATTCTCCTCATATTGGATCCAGAATCGTCATCATATACAACCCTTCGACCAAATCCAACCTCATTGGATTTGACATGTTCACACTAACCAAGGAAAGCAACTAGGAGTAAACGCCTTTCAACACGGCATATCACACAACTCATCTATGTGTACCCATTCGGGGGTTAGATAATGCCAAAGGCCCGTCCTCCGCAGCCCTGCTATGTATTTAGAGGTTGATAGAATGACTATGGTTAAGCAAAAACTATCCCGGGAAAAGTCTGCAGAACCCCACCCCCCCCCCCATCCTAGGACTGTTTTTGCCCATAATAATTCCCACGGTTAAAGATGAATCACCATCAAACCTAACCTCTGCACATTCTCGCATACATCCTAAGAATTCTCTTTCCAATTCTTAGAATAGCAGTATCTTTCCTGGTATCCTATCTCACCATCCACACTTCCTCATGAAAATGCAATTAAATGTTAGTTCCACCTTTCATTATGAATTCATTTCATAATCATTCATTCTCAAAGTAAATCATAAGATTATGCATTCACATATATAATCATTCTCAATTTCAGATTATAATAGGTTGAAGCTAAGTACATTAAGGTTTGGTATCTTCAGCTTTTAAAGTCATTCCATTTGCTTAGAAAAGCCTCCAATCAAATAAGATGTGAAAATTCAGATTTTACTAGTAAAATTGGGGTATGGATATCGATATCCACCTTGTTTTTCTGCATACTGATTTGAAATTTGAAGTACCAAATCTCAATATACTTCACTTTACCCATTTTCAGTACAGAACAGGTTCATATCATATACAAATACATATGTTCATGCATAAATTCAGCAAGTACAACATCAAATTTCAAATTGAAATCAAGTAATATACATGAAAATGTAAAATCACAACTTAACCTATGAATTTCCAATTCTTCTCAAAACAGTCCCTATTCATCAATTATTTAGTTCATCTTTATCATATTAAAGTTGTTCAAATCAAGAGATAAGATTTAAATGACCTCCAAGTCATATCTCATCTCAAGTTTTCCAGTTTTCATGTCTTTGGCCCTTGAGTTCAAGTGAACTCCTACATTTCCAGCCATTAGATTATTATCCTAGCACCCGGATAACTTCTCCCTTACCTATACTCAAGTTTCAGATCGGTTCAGGTTGGAAGGAAATGAATTTGTTGAGGTAAAGTTCAGGTTTTTGGTTTTCAGCCAATCTCCCTTGTTTTCAATTGAGCAAGGCACAAAAATCAGTATTTATCTCTTACAATAGGACTTAATAAATGGTGATCAGTGGTGGAAATCAAACTAGGATATGAGTTCTTGAAAATAAAACAAGTTTGAAGCTCAAAGAAAGCTTGAGCTTACCACAAGGATTAAAGGAATAAGGTTCTGGAATCTTAATTTCAGAATTCAGTGTTGAACATCAAACTTCACAGGATCACAGCTCTTTCTACAGATCACGAAACTTGACAAACTTGATACCAAATTTAAGATGGTTAAACAAGCTTTAGTTTGGTATATGGTTTGCTGGGTTTTGAGGCTTTTATCACTGATAACGAATTGCACAAAGGTGATGATAGGAAACACGATTTTCAGCAGGGTTTTAGTGTGTTTCTAGTTCTTTCATGCATATACTCCCTCCTTTTATTCAAATCCACCGCCCTAAGATGCCATTATCAAGCCAAGTCAGAGTTTCATAGATTTTTAGGGTAACTTGTGGTTAAAATTATGGAAACATTACAGCCATTCGTTCTTCCACCGCCTTAATTTTTACTCAGCAGAGTCGAGGATATCGATATGCAGTGCTGCATATCGATATGGCATATCGATATCCACTTCCTGCATATCGATATGACTGGCTCAAAATAACTGCACCCTTCACACCTAAATTGCCATAACTTTTTCGTTAACCGTTGGATCTTGCTCAAATTTGGAGATAAGCCTTCTATCATACTTATCTTCAAATCCAACGGTCGGTTTTGTGACTAATGCTGTAAATATTTTATTTAGAATTTCCTACTATTAACATAAAATATACTTTATATTTCATTTAGTCTATACAATATTCCTAATTCCGAGGATAAATTCCGTGCGTGTTACACAATAGTCCATAACCGCCACTCGCCCTACCAAACACCAAGCTGTTAGCCTCTGCAACCCACCTCCCCAGCTACCATCAACCCTCAGTCACCCTAGAACCGTAAACCACCACACCAGCCCTCCTTCAACCGATATTCCCCTTTAAGTAACCCCCCTCAGCTCAACCGGTCTTTGCAACACTACACAGAAACCCGTTGCCACCGACTATCCAGTCAACTCAAAAACGGTCTACCCTCTTGTAACGCCCTGCTACTTTTAATACTTTTAGTAAAATAATTAAATAATTTAATATGATGTTTTTAAGATTAGAATGTCGTAATAAAGTTTTGATTTCATCATTATAATTGAAATATGTTTTCTAGTCACGATAAGTATAAATTTGTTATCATATGTTTTTCAAAAAACTAAAAGAGTACTTTTATTTAGTTTAATTAATATTTTGAAAGAGAGCTCAATTGGCAAACCTTAGAGGCATTTTCATAAATAATTTCTTAAGAAAGATATGTTTTATTCAATATTTTGAACATTCCTGGAAGTTTTCATGGCGTTTTGAGATTGTTTTATTTATAGCTCCTAGACTGGTTTTAATATATTACCGGAATAAGTTATATGCAATGACTTATTATTTCAAAATTTTGAATTTTATATTTTATCAAGTTTGATATCAGGATTGAGAAAATATATTTATATTTGAATTTTTATATTTTCTTACGTAATAGATATCTATAGGGACAAGTAACTTTATTATTTTTCAATCAGTTTTGAGTAATTCAAAGTACAATATTGTTCTACTTAAATGTATTTTATTTTAGGATCGTCAAACTTTTAGTTATAATTCAAAATACTTACACACATTGACCCATAAATGTGAACAAAACATATATTAATATATCCTAATACTACCCTGTACCCACCGACCCACCCTAACCCACTATCTATAGTATATATATATAAAATTCCAAGCCCACGGCCCCATACCCGGGGGTGAGAACTGGCTTTGATACCAAGCTGATCGGGAGCCTCACATATCTTAAAAAACTCCGGCATGAGTTCCCTGTCAACAGAGTTTTTCTCACGGCCACCTTGCCTTTTGAACTCCTTGGGGGAATACTCAACTTGGAAAATTCATTAAGATAGAGAGGACCGTAACGTGGATCACTAGTCAGATGATTTCTGATACACAAGTTCCTCATAAGAGGTGAGTGTAGAGCATACTTCATCTCTGAAAGATTGGAATCATACTCGTATTACGACTGAGCTTTTAAGGAAGAACTAAGAACTTAGCTGGATTTCATATTTGAGGAAACTGAAGATTTTATTGATTTCCAACTTGATCTTTACAATGGATAAAGGGTCTCTATATATAGAGCCCGAAGGTTATACTTCCACACCATTCCGGATCCCAAAACATCTTAAGTCCGGAATAAAAACAAAGAGCAAATAATTCAAGACATAACTATTACACATCATGACAACATACTTTAATAAAGTGATAAGCTTTAAATGTGGACCATTACTTTTCTGAGAGTTGTTGGCCATCACTAAAAGTTTTTTGTCTTGTAGTAATCAGGGAGTTTCTAAGGTCCACCAGTTTGTCCGCAAGCAATCATGGGGTTGGCAGGTTGTAATTTTGCCATGATTCTGAATCGATGGTCCCATACATCCTGTTCCACCATGGACGGTTGTCTACATCTGATTGCTTTTCTCTCATCATCTCTTCCATCAGCTCTTCATTTGGATCTTGAGAATCTTGCATTGGATCTTGTGGAAGATGAGACTCCATGGGAGCTTCTGAAAAACTTGTTGGTTGATCAGGCCTGTTGGACTGTTCAGGACAATTATTAATAGAACATAAATGTTTGAATAAAAGAGTATAAACACTTCCACGCAGGGGATAGGTGTCGACTGTGTCCCAAATCTCAGCATGTCCTTCTGTGCATAAACTTGATGTTGTGGGATGTTGTGCACAAGTTCTGTTAATAATGAAAACAGTCTTGATCTGGCCAAGAGCCCTGGCTGGAAATTTAGTAGTTTCAATGTACAAATGAGCACGCCACCAGTCTAGAATGGAAAACCAGTTTAAGATGATCCAAAAAGGATGAGTATGATTTTTAGGAGTGGTTAGGAATTCATATGCGCTATGGGTATCTAGGATCAGTGGAACCTTGTACAGGACAGTTAGACACCATATGTACCATAGCAGTTCATCTGGGAAAACAATGTGCTTGGATGGTTTAAGGTGAATGAGGTTCTTAAACATATAGTTGGGATGAAACATCGGTTCTTCATCAGTAGTGTGAGTATAAGGCAATGCTTTGTGAAGAAAATAGAAAACATGACTTTGGGCATACTCTTTTATCTGACTGGGTGTAGAAGAAAGTGTAATACCAGGAGGTAAGAAGTTGGTATCAGTGGGTGGAGTACTTGAAGTAACTGCCATGAAGATGAAAGGGACTGTGGAAGTTCTGGTGATCATCTGGATGGGTTTAGCTGGTCTTGACAAGAAATCAGGGATAAGATTTTCTTTCCCTTTTACATGCTTTACTGTGAAATCATATCTGTCAAACCATGCTCTTAGTCTGAGAATTTGGGGATCAGGTGGCATTTTGTTTTTGAATTCGAGGATCTTTGGAAAAGAAGAGTTATCCATCCATACTTCAAAAGTATAGGGTCTCAGATGGAAATCAAACTTTTGAATTCCATATTTGACGGCAAGGGCTTCTTTGTAAGTAGTGTGATAGTGCTTCTCTGCATCCTTGAATTGGCCGCTGGCATGTCCACAGTAGTGGGTTTTCTCTTGATCCTGTTCGATTAGGACAGCACCCCAATAATCATCACTTGCATCTGTCTGGAGAATCCTTTTACCATCTCCGGGGATCTTCAGGGCTGGAGGATTTTGAGCAAACCCCTTCAAGTGCTTGACTGCATCGGTCTGGATCTTGCCCCAAGGGGGAGCATTCTTTCTGAGCATCCTAGAGAGAGGACTGGTCCATTTGGAGATGTGAGGAACGAAATCCCTGATATAATTTACAATTCCAAGGAATTGTTGAATCTGTTTTCTGTTGAGATTTTCGTCTGGGAAATCGACTAGCTGTTCTTCAATGTGAGGTTGTGGTTGATATCTTCCCTGAGAACATCGCATGCCTAGGAAATCTATCTCAGGTTGTCCAAGGTAAATTTTCTTTTCTACAAGCATAATACCGTGCCGATCTGCAATGGAGTAGAATTCTTCAAGGAGGCATTCATGCTCTTCCGAAGAGAAAGAGAACAGTAGGATATCATCAATGTAGATTATGGCTCTATCTAAAATAGGCAGGAAAATCCGGGTCATGGCTTTCTGAAATAGTGATGGGGCTACCTTAAGGCCAAAAGGCATCACAGTCCATTGATAATGGGCCGTTGGTATACAGAAAGCTGTTTTGGGCCGATCTGTTGGTTCTATTCCCAATTGCCAGAAACCTGACTTCAGGTCGAACTTTGAGAAGATTTTGGCATCTTTGATCAGGGAGATTAATGTTGCAGTTTTTGGAATGGGGAATTTGTCATCCTTGAGGAAATAGTTGAGGGGCCGGTAATCAATCACCAGTCTCTTCTTTCCTCGTACTCTCTCTGATCTTTTTTCTACATAAAAAGCTTGACAAGCCCAATCAGAAATTGTGGGTTCAATGAGGCCAAGTTCTAGTAGCTGGGAGCATTCTCTTGTAGCTTCCTGCAACTCTGATGGAGTCATTCCAGCATGAGTGGCTTTTGTTGGGTTGATGTCTTCATTTAGTTTGAATGGCAGTTGGACAAAGAAGTCTTTATTTTTCCAGAGGGGATTAGGATGTTTAAACTGACCATGGCTATCTGCACAGAGAGTAGATAGCTTAACCTTGATATCCAAGAATCTTGGATGGGCATCATTTAGTGCTAGTAGATCTCCTTCTAAGGCGAACAAGTTTTGAATGTCAGTGTAAGGTTGGAACCATCTCTTGAACTTCAAACCTCTGGGAAGAATTTGTAGGCTTTTTGCTTTGACATAGATATCCATACCAATCAGAATATCTTTATCTGGCAGATTGTTGCCAATCACCTTTGCCCAAACAGTGCAGTTTGAGAAGAATCTGATTCCTATTGGGCGTTTGCTTATCAATTCTGTTTTGAAAACTTTTCCACTCGCGGCATGGAAATATTGAGTATGAGGTTTCCAATCTTCTGTGGGGAGAATTCTGGGATTCATAATAGAGTAGGCTGCTCCAATGTCCATGTATGCAATAGCTTTTTTGGGATGAGCATACTTGTTTGCCAAAATCTGGACTGGGAAGTTCGGCTTTGGTGGAGCCGGTGAAATGCTTAATAGCTCCTGGGCTGGTGTTATTGGGAAGATAGGGAAGACATCTTCTTCAGTGTCTGATCCTGTGAATGATCCTGTGGATGAGCTTGAATCTGACTCTTGGAGGGCGAAAGCCGTATTCTCATCTGCTTCACTTTGCTCGGAGTAAAGGGATTCAATATCTCCTTCGAGAGGTCCAAGATAATGGATCATTTTTGCTGCCTTGGCAGACTTGTTAGGGCATTCCTTTGCATAGTGACCTTTCTTGCCACAGATGAAACATCGTTGCCCTTTTGACTTTCCCTTTTTTCCTTTCTACTTGAAGAATTTTACCTTCTTCCTTTTCTTCTTATTAGGGAAGTCATGAACATTCTTCTTATGGTTCTTTTTCTTGGTCTTGCAATCACAGCTCTTGTCTTTGCACTTAATTTGCAAGTAAGATTTTTTGCAGGGTTTCTTGAACTTGGCTTTTTGGTTCATCACATCAGTGAATAGCTGGTGTTGCCTGCAAAACTTTTCATGTGCCTCTAAAGTGCATTGGTGGATCTCCCCTAAAGTACAGGAGGATATTTCTTTATGAAGGTTAACTTGAGCCATCTTTGGAACTTCTGGCTGTAGCTCTTGAGGTAAAGATGCTAGATAGGTGTGCTTGAGAGTAGGATCATTAAAGCCATTAAGAAGATAAAATCTTTGTGACATCCTTTTGTAATGGCGATTTAAATCCTTAATCTTCAAGGAGCAACACTTCATATCGAAGTATTCTTGTCTTAACCTCTGTTCATGTATTGCAACATTACCAATAAATTCAGCATGGAGGTGTCCAATGAATTCTGTTGCATTCCTGGATTGATGGACCAAGTCTTGGTTCACAGCTCCTAAAGTGATGTACCATTCTTTCATGACACCTGTCATTCTAGAATAGAATTCTTCCAGAATTTTGTAAGAATCAGCCGTTGGGTTGAGGAATTTTGTATCAAGCCATGCTTTGAAGTCTAAGAGCCTTTTTCTCCATTTGTCTGGCGGGATATCGTCAAAAGTGAAGTAAGGTCCTCCACTCCCTTTTCCTGTGGAACGCTGATGATTTCCATCGTCACCATTCATACTTTATGGAGGAGATTCTCCATAGTAGGGTGGCTCTTCTTCTGATCTAGCCATCAGGATTTGAGAAAGATCAGCAAACTCCTTTTCTGAGTTTTGCTCAGAAAATTCTGTAGTGGAATTTGTTTCCTCTGTGGTCTGTGACTGACTAGAAATTTCTGACCTCTCTTCTTCTGTAATGAAGGCTTCGGCTTGAAAAATAGCTCCATTCCCATGAGGCTTGGAGGCGGAAGACTTTGGCTTGTCTTCTTCTTAGAAGATTGTTTCTTCGCCATGGGGCCTGGGAGTAGGCCTTGACTCTTCTTCTTCATTTTCTGAGGATGATGAAGCAACCTTCTGTGTTTTTTGTTTCCTCTGAAACGTAGGCTTCGAGGAGGATTGTGGTACCAAGTGGGTTAAGGGCCTTTTTGAGAAAATCGGAGATACCCTTGAGATATTGTGAGAAGTTAACGCTGGGGTTTCTGCAAAAATAGGACTGGCATACACCGGAGGTTTTGCAGGGGTCAGAGAAGGACTCCATCGAGGCTAAGCACCTGGGTTCTGTTCTGCAGAGGCTCTGGAATGAGCTATCTCATCCATCTGCTTTATTTCTTCTTTAAGTCGTCTTAGCTCTCTTTCTTTCTGGACAAATTCGTCTCCCCAGGTTCTATTTTCCATTAGTTCTTGGAGACGTTGTTCAAGCTGTTTGATATTCTTCTTGTTCTTCTCATACAGCTTCTAAAGAGTTGAAGACAAGTATTGGAGCTTCTGGTTATGGATTCCAATTTCATCAACAATTTTGTCCACCTTAGCATCTATCTTTCGGAGAATAGCATTTTGGGCCTTATTGTTCTCTGTCTACCAGTTGAGTACTTCTTCTGCTTGACTCAATGGTTTGTATTTGCCATCCGATTGGATTTCTGTGCTGTCAACGAAGGGTCTGGAAGCTCGGCTTCCAGAGGGATCTACTATCCTTTCTAAAGGAGGGAAATCCGTAGGAGAAATCATCATGCATGGAACTGAGATAGGTTCTTTTATAGAGAACTCCCCCAAAAGGTTGCATCTTTTGTAAGAGTCTCTTGGAGACCAACTGATCAAGTTGGGGTCATCCGGTGGTTGGGGATCTAACAATCCTTCCTTTTTGAGAATGGCTAGAGCTTCATGATAAATGGGCAAGACAGGCTGTTTCTTGTGAATCCCTACCCATGGACCGTTTTCTGGGTCTGATTTCCTTTGAGGAGGAGGCGGAGGCTTGCATCTGGTACTTCTTTTCTTATTGGGGACTGTTTCCTCTTCATCGGAGTCCCAGAAAGAGGAATACTTACATTCACAATCCGGGTGACACATACTAGGGTCTATATCCCAAACGAAGTGTCCATCAATCTTATCTGTGAAGATCGGGCATGCATCGGATTTGAATGCGTAAACAGGGATGACTTCTTCACTAGTCACTGGAGTAATCATCATGGACTGGAAAATAGGAGGTGTAGAACTTGGTTCTCCTTCGGGTTTCTTGAAACGGGTTTTAACCGTTCCATCTGTGGATCTTCTGAAGGTAGCTTCAAAAGATTGAACCGGCTTTCTTTCTTGGTGCAGCTTCTCGTATGAAGTAACCCATTCTAGCGGAATGAGTTTCTTTAGTTCTTCCCTGGGAATCCTCCTAGGGGTCTGAACTATGGAAGGATGATCTTCTTCATTATCAGCTACAATAAATAGGGCATCATTATGGCATGTTGGTAAGGGCAAATCTATAGAATGATTCTGGAGTCTATAGATTATCTGGTGATGAAGGGTTGCTGCAAGGGCTTCAGCAACTTGGTCTGCCCCTGTGAGTTGAACTTGAACCTTTAACCTGTTTGGTAAGGTTGGATATTTTAGGCTGACATTGTAATTGGGAAAAATGGTGAGAACCACACTTCCCGCATCAAGGGTTGTTAACACAGTTCCAATAACTGCATTCTCATAGTGAAGGAAACTGGAGTCTAGTAAAGCAATTCTGGCAGTGACTGGTAGTCCTTTTCTGCCATGAAGAGAGAGGATTAGTCTTATTGCTCCAAAGTGGAGAGTGGTATATCCTTCTGATTTCCAGTGGGTTAAAGTCCAAAGTGGAGAGAGGATTAGTCTTATTGGACTTTATGTACTAAGCATAATTTGTAACATGACTAAATAGTGCTTGATGTGCGGTTAAGGCCTTTCTTTGTTAGATCTAAACTTTTTCCAATTAGATCTTAAAGATCTAAAGAAAAACTAAGGTTTTTGTGGAAACTAAAATAGATCCCTTTCATGTTTACCTTTTCTTCTTCTAAAACCGTGATGTATGTTGTAAAATTAAGTGGTTTGCATGTTGTGTGTATGTATTGATCTTGAGTATTTGTGTTTGAAAACTTGATCTTTAAATTTTATATTTTCTTCTTCATGGTTTTGCCTTGGTAAGAATCAAGTTAGCTTCATTTTGTTTTGCATGTATGATTTATTGATTGATCTATAGATTTCAAGTATGTAAAAGTCCAAATTTTTGATTAAAAAACTTGAAATCAATTTTCATGTCCCATTCGGTTTTGAAACAAAACCCTTCTTAAATATTTTTCAATTCCTCTGTGTGTTTGAGTTTGAATAACTAAAGTGTTTTCTAAATTGCATGGATTGATTAAGTGTAGATGTTGTGTGAAAGGCCATTCGGCCATGTTTGGTGATTCAAGATCCATGCCTTTTCTCTTGTAAAAGTTGATGCATATTTGTGTTAAGAATTGGATCTAGTAATTTTAAATACATGCATGTTAACTTTTGATGAAAAATCATGTTTTCCTTTATGTATGTGTTTCGGTTTTTAAGAAAATAAATAAAGTAACAAGTTTTAAAATAATTTTTCAAGAACAAGCATTTCTTAATTGATTATGTTCATATTTCATTTTTAGGGCCATTCGGCCATGTCCAACAAATAGTGAAATTTAGGCTTCTTACTTCATAAAAGATTCATGCATGTTATTTCCATGAAGTTAAAATGTAAATCTTTATTTTGTCTTGAAAAAAAATGATAGTTTTGGATTTATTCATGTATGTGATGTGGTGTGAACTCCTACATGATTTACCTTGACTTTTGTGATTCATGAATGTTGAAAATGAATGAAAACTATGTCTTCCTTGCATCATTAGATTCGACCATCCTAGGAGAAGTAGGAGGCTAGGTTTGTCCCTCATGTAGAATGCATGCATAATAAGATTCATGGTGTATGGGGATTTTAAAGGTGTTTGCATGCCATGATTAAGCTTTGAAAGAAAATGCATGAGAACCTTTGAAATGATATATGATCTAAATTGTTGCTTTAATTTAAAGTCTTGAAATGAATTAAAATTTGTTGAATTGACCTTGATGCTCACGGTTTCTAGGACAAAAGATAGAAAATGATTCCATGATTTTATGTTTTGATTGGTGTATCAAATATTTTCAAAACCATGTATGCATAATTCGGTCTATGCATGTGCATGTATTTAGAAAAATTGTTCTCATGAAATAAATTGTGATTATGGTTATGCCTTGAGTGTGTGATATTGAATGTTTGATAAAATGGTGTGTGTTGCTGTATGCTAGATGAAATTGATGTGTGTGTGTGTCTTTTATCCTTTAGTTTTAAGAAATGAAAATAAATGATTTGATTTGAGTATGTGAAAAGAATTTTTGTGATAGTAGTTTGATAATTTCAAGTTGTTAAAATTTATTAGAGATTAGGAATTACTGACCATGATGATTCGGTCCTTGATGAATTAGTCATAAGGCCTAAGTTAAATTATTTTCTCAAGTATAATCTAGCTAATTTATTTAGATTAAAAATTTAATTGATTGGTTTGAATGATTGAAGTGTGGTTTGCCTTATGTGAGTTTGTGTGTGTGTGTGCTTAGAAAACTGTGTATGCTGCTGTTGTGTTGAATTGAAATTGTTTGATTTAAAAACGTGATTTAAAATAACTTAAATTGATTTGGAAATTTTATCTCCTTGATTTTGTGTCTTGAAAGATTTTCAAAGTATGGTTTTAAAACTCTATTTTCTTGGGCTTTCATATTCTGTTTTAAAACATAAAAACATTGATTTTATAACCAGAGTGTTTTCAAATTAAGAAAATGGAATTGTTTTAATAAAAGATTATTTTAATTGTTTCAAAGTGTTCTTGAAAATCTTTTTAATTAAATTGAGATTAAAGCTTTCGGATATTAGCAACGTGTTTTCAAGAAACGAATTATTCTAGAGAGTTTCCAAAACAAGATTAATAATTTATCGAAACGTTCTAACGCACGGGAAAAATGTCTAGTTCGGGTGTCGGACGCGAAGGACGCATGGCAAGGTTAGCGACTGGAACTCTGGGAAGGTTTTGACGTGTCGTCATCCAGGTGAGTGAGAGTGCGGTGATCCCGTAACGTGGTTGCTCGCAATTCGAATAGACGGATTGCGAGAGTACTGCGAATTAGGTGATCCAAATATGTGTGTGTTAGACATTTGGTTGCATACTAAATGTTTATTTGTTGTGCATCCCTAATTGTTTACTTTTGTGCATAATTTATTTTGTTTAGATATTGTGTAACCTTGCCTGGATAGTGAATGGTGAGGATGGAACCGAAAGAGTAAGAAGATAAAATTGGAAAAGAGAAAAGAGATGTGAATAAGAAACCCGAGAAATAATTGAGAAAGAAATAAGTGATGCGTAAAGAGTAAAGAGAAAGTATGAGAACGATTGAGAAAGAGAAAAAGGTGATGTGAGTAAAGGGAAGAGATAAAGAGTTGAGATCGATATGAGAATGTGACTATGAAAGTGAGGCAGTGGTTGAGTAAAGACGTGATTCCTCGTTCACGTTTTTGGGAAGAAGCTTAGTGTTGAGTTGAGCTTGCTCCTCCATTAACACTCACCCAAAAATGTGATTTTTGAAAAAGATTTTGAAAAAAGAGATTTTGGATAAAGCTTTTTGTGAAAAAGACATTTTTGGAAAAGTTTGTGAAAAGATTTATAAATGAGGTTTTCTGAAAAAGTTTTGTGAAATCGTGTTTTGAAAAAGTTTTGCGAAAGAGGCTTTGGGAAAGACGAGGGAAAAAGATACTGATGATGATTGATGAGGCTGTTGAGCCATGATGATACTGATGAGAATAATGCTGAGATGTTTGAGATGAGAAAGTGATGTGAGGCCAAGGGCCAATAAGTTTTAGGGGGAAACGGATTCACGTTTAGTGGTCAGGCTTCGTCGAAGGGATGCACCAAGGACGAGCCGACTGTTAGGATTCAGCCGTTAATTAAAACGCTAAAACTATAAAAGATTTAAAAGATATTCATAAACACGGTGAGGTATGAGTGTCGTATCGAAGTAGTGGAGAGGAAGATACCCCGGAGTATCTGTGGATATTCGGGTTGTGATTGCAATAGGGGAGGGTAAGGACGGTAATACGTCAAGAAGCCTTGAGTGCTATTCTAGGCGGAACGAATTCCACATGTGGTACGGGCAGATCGGTCCTATGCCGTGGTGAGTTCTGCACTCGAGACTAGAATAGTACTGTCGCCCTCTATGGCAATTCGAGAACAGTGAGAGGGACTGGAACGGGGCATTTATGATTGCCGCTGAGAGCGTGCCTTTGATTATGTGAATTGAATTGAATTGAGGCTGAGTCCTCCTGGTCTGGGACCATTTGTGTGTGTGACAGCTGTCGTGCCCACGTGGTAAAGGTCCTGTACTCCTGTTTGCTTCCGACTAGGCTGGGTGGTTGACCGAGGAGATGTAGACGTGTGCGAGCTCAATGATGTGTCCCCCTCATCATTGACACTAATCGAAATAATAAAACTTAAAAGATAAACATGTTTCAAAGAAAAGTATATCAAAAGATTTCAAGTGTTGAATAAGAGCTATAAGTCGAGCACGAGAATTGATTCGTGGTGTAAGAAATCATGAGGCAACGATTTGAATGGAAAAAGGAATTGTGAGTCAAGTGGGATGATGGTTTTGGCTTAAGAGATGATATTGGTGTGTTAAGAATATTTTTGTATGCATTGTTTTATATGATACATATATGCTAAGTGCATGACATGTTGCATATGTTGATGATGATGTGATGGCATTAGGATAAGTGTTTATGTTCCGCTGTTCTAGTTTTATTATCTATTTATTTTTACATTAAGTCTCCCCGAGACCGCAAGGTCAACCCGTTAGTGTTCGGAACACTGACTCTCTCCTACCATGTTGTCGTATCGGCACTTGCTGATATTGCAACTGGTAGATGGCGCAGCGGAAGCGTTATGGGCCTCCTCGACCAAGGTCCGGAGTTAGACGACAAATACTAGTAAGCATGACTAGGAGCTAGAAATTCCCCTGGCAGAAGGTACTCCACTGTAAGTTCTTAGTTACCTAGCTCAATCATACTGTACCCCGGCAACAGTTTTATTTGACACTGATGATTGAGATAATTAAATGGGCCAAGTTTAAAAGAAGTTGTGAAAACAAGTTTCAAAGTGCGGTGTCTTATGACATCTCGGTTTGGAACTTGAAAGAGTTTATGTAATGTGAGAACACGAGTTTTAATTATAACTTTGTTTTAAAAGTCTAGTGTTCTCACGTTCACATAACACTTGTCTTTAAAAAAAAAAGGCCCTAATTTTCACTACTTCTAAGTTAAGTTTTCAAGTTGCCGAATCGGGGTGTTACAGAAATGGTATCAGAGCTATGTTAAACAAAGTAACATTACGCATGGACCTACATACTCTGCTAAGTGTCTCTGCGTGTGAGTTAGCATTAGGATAGCGATAGAACGCTAAGAGTGCGCGAACGTTTCCATGGAGTATGACGGATTCGTCTACGGCAGCGACGGGGAGCAGATACCAGAGTTGTCATGGGATGACGATGTACGAATAGAATCTTCCTTCGTTGAATCCTTTCTTGCTGTGAACCCCTTTGTTTGTGATAACCCCTCAGTTATTCGAGATCTTGTCTTGTGACTAGATTTCCCTTATTGTTGAAGCCTTTCTTGTATAAACCTTATGTGATGCCAAATTTCTTTTGGCATGACGTTTGAAAGAACCTTTTTCTGAAAATCTTAAACCCTGATGTTGATGAAGCCCTGATTGTCGCTAGATCCGAAATCTCTTCTTTTGATCCTTTGACCAGACATTCGTTCCTCTTAAACTTTTGATCTGAATCCCGATGCCTTGTACCGGTCTAGTAGATGGTCTAGAATGGCGGATTAATTATGAAGTGACGATAGAAAAAGTTGCAAGGTCCAAGGAGAATAAGGATGAGTTAGTATGGAACAAGAGAGGTATGAGTTATTCAAGTTGGGGAGCAGTTGGAGATGCGAGTTTATGAGTTGTAGCTCATCTAGGCTTGAACCAAGAACGTAGTGCTGGAATGTAGTAGTGTTTCAGACCCCAAATGAAGCGTAACCCTGTCATTTTGGATGTCAATTGGAACCTTTGAACCATCTATCCTTTTGTTGCCCGTGAATCATATCGTTTGGAACCCACCGAGTTTAATGTTGAAAGTACTCAAGGGATTACTTTTGCAAGTAATCCGTCCAGTTCATTTGAAAGGGACGACGAATAGATAGTGCGTGAGCGAAGGTGTGATGATTGCGCGGAAGGAATTTCTTCAAGGAGTTACGCATCCACTGAGCAGTCAGGCTTTACACGTCATTTCTCGAGGACGAGAAATCTTTAAGTTGGGGAGAATGTAACACCCCGCATTTTTTCTCGTACGTGCGTGAACGGAATTTGTTAAAATAAACCCTGGAATTCGGTTTTATAAGGAATTCTCAGAAAATAGTTTATGGATTGTTGTAGACAAAACGTTTTTGTAAATAAAAAATGAATGATTTTGTTGAAATGAAAATGCTTGGCTAAATGATGATGAAAGATAATTTTTGGAAATTCGGGGATGTTTTATAAAAAAAAATTATTTTCAAAATTGTAAAACACGAATTTTGAGTTGTATCTTGAAGAAAATGAATTTAATGATTTGGCTTGGGATTTTTGTGTGACAAGTGCTTGATCTGAATTGTGTGAGTGTTGTGTGAATGAGATGTGTAATTTATTTACATTGTTATGTGAATTAGTGATTTTAAGTAGAAATAATTAGGACATAAAAACATAAAATAAGCATGTGTGCATGTGTGTTTAACGAGTAATGCATAAAGATGACTATAAAATGTGATTTCCTAGAATTAATTTAATTGTTGCATGAATTAGAAATAGAAATGGAAAATAAAATGTGAAATATGTGCATGTGTGTGTGTGCTACGTGTGTGTGTGAGCATGTGTGTGTTATATGTGTATGTGTATGAAAGTGCCACAACTATTGAATGCATGTAAGTGAGTGTGTGTTGTGCTATATGTGTTACACGTGTGTGTGTAGTGTGTATAAGCTAAGCCTAAATTTCTGGAAACTTAGAGGCTAAGCAAATGGAAACCAAGTAGAGACACTAAGTTAGCCATTCCACTAAACTAGAACCAAACCAAGAGACAAACCCTAACTAGTTGCTAACTATCACTTAAGCCTAAAGTGACCCCTAAGTCTCTAGACTAGCTACCTTGTCCCTTGACTTTGCAAACCTTATCCATGCAAACAATTGAGAGCCCAAAACTACCCTTTCCCCTTTCTCATGGCCGAATTACTTCTAGGGTTAGAAAAGGAAAATCTCAAACTCTTGATCTTTGCCTACAAAAGCCGTGTGTGTGTGATGGCCTTGGTTTACATTTTCATTTCCTTCATCCCTTTCTTTCCACCCAAACATAAACACCTTGGTCCAAGAGCACATCAAGCTCTTGAGACCCTTAGAGAAAAAGAGGGTAGCCGAGGGAGAAAAAGAGAGAAAAGAGGAGTGAATACTCAAACTTCTCAACTACACACCTTTCATTTCTTCCATCAAACACATCCTTCCTCGAAAATCAAGAGGAAAACCAACCATCCACTCTAGGAGAGAGAGGACCCGTGAGACATGGAGGAGGAGAAAGAGGGAGACCTAAACTTAACCAAGCCACATCCTTGTAGATCCAAGTGTTAGAAGGCTAGAGAACCAACCATTCATGGTAGGGCTTGAAGATTATGAGGAAGATTTTGTAATAGTGTAGATTTCCTTTCTAGTTGTAGATCCTTGATTTTCTTCTTCGCATGTTCATTTTCTTGAAGTTGAGAAATGACTCTATGTATGATGATCATCTCTTATTTTGGACTTTATGGACTAAGCATAATTTGTAACATGACTAACTAGTGCTTGATGTGCGGTTAAGGCCTTTCTTTGTTAGATCTAAACTTTTTCCAATTAGATCTTAAAGATCTAAAGAAAAACTAAGGTTTTTGTGGAAACTAAAATAGATCCCTTGCATGTTTGCCTTTTCTTCTTCTAAAACCGTGATGTATGTTGTAAAATTAAGTGGCTTGCATGTTGTGTGTATGTATTGATCTTGAGTATTTGTGTTTGAAAACTTGATCTTTAAATTTTATGTTTTCTTCTTCATGGTTTTGCCTTGGTAAGAATCAAGTTAGCTTCATTTTGTTTTGCATGTATGATTTATTGATTGATCTATAGATTTCAAGTATGTAAAAGTCCAAATTTTTGATTAAAAAACTTGAAATCAAATTTCATGTCCCATTCGGTTTTGAAAAATAACCCTTCTTAAATAATTTTCAACTCCTTTGTGTGTTTGAGTTTGAATAACTAAAGTGTTTTCTAAATTGCATGGATTGATTAAGTGTAGATGTTGTGTGAAAGGCCATTCGGCCATGTTTGGTGATTCAAGATCCATGCCTTTTCTCTTGTAAAAGTTGATGCATATTTGTGTTAAGAA
Source organism: Crotalaria pallida (assembly GCA_037953625.1). NCBI lineage: Eukaryota > Viridiplantae > Streptophyta > Magnoliopsida > Fabales > Fabaceae > Crotalaria > Crotalaria pallida. The sequence goes on along the minus strand of CM075654.1, from coordinate 9,594,097 downwards.
TTGGATCTAGTAATTTTAAATACATGCATGTTAACTTTTAATGAAAAATCATGTTTTCCTTTATGTATGTGTTTCGGTTTTTAAGAAAATAAATAAAGTAACAAGTTTTAAAATAATTTTTCAAGAACAAGCATTTCTTAATTGATTATGTTCATATTTCATTTTTAGGGCCATTCGGCCATGTCCAACAAATAGTGAAATTTAGGCTTCTTACTTCATAAAAGATTCATGCATGTTATTTCCATGAAGTTAAAAGTTAAATCTTTATTTTGTCTTGAAAAAAAAATGATATTTTTGGATTTATTCATGTATGTGATGTGGTGTGAACTCCTACATGATTTACCTTGACTTTTGTGATTCATGAATGTTGAAAATGAATGAAAACTATGTCTTCCTTGCATCATTAGATTCGGCCATCCTAGGAGAAGTAGGAGGCTAGGTTTGTCCCTCATGTAGAATGCATGCATAATAAGATTCATGGTGTATGGGGATTTTAAAGGTGTTTGCATGCCATGATTAAGCTTTGAAAGAAAATGAATGAGAACCTTTGAAATGATATATGATCTAAATTGTTGCTTTAATTTAAAGTCTTGAAATGAATTAAAATTTATTGAATTGACCTTGATGCTCACGGTTTCTAGGACAAAAGATAGAAAATGATTCCATGATTTTATGTTTTGATTGGTGTATCAAATATTTGCAAAACCATGTATGCATAATTCGGTCTATGCATGTGCATGTATTTAGAAAAATTGTTCTCATGAAATAAATTGTGATTATGGTTATGCCTTGAGTGTGTGATATTGAATGTTTGATAAAATGGTGTGTGTTGCTGTATGCTAGATGAAATTGATGTGTGTGTGTGTCTTTTATCCTTTAGTTTTAAGAAATGAAAATAAATGATTTGATTTGAGTATGTGAAAAGAATTTTTGTGATAGTAGTTTGATAATTTCAAGTTGTTAAAATTTATTAGAGATTAGGAATTACTGACCATGATGATTCGGTCCTTGATGAATTAGTCATAAGGCCTAAGTTAAATTATTTTCTCAAGTATAATCTAGCTAATTTATTTAGATTAAAAATTTAATTGATTGGTTTGAATGATTGAAGTGTGGTTTGCCTTATGTGAGTTTGTGTGTGTGTGTGTGCTTAGAAAACTGTGTATGCTGCTGTTGTGTTGAATTGAAATTGTTTGATTTAAAAACGTGATTTAAAATAACTTAAATTGATTTGGAAATTTTATCTCCTTGATTTTGTGTCTTGAAAGATTTTCAAAGTATGGTTTTAAAACTCTATTTTCTTGGGCTTACATATTCTGTTTTCAAACATAAAAACATTGATTTTATAACCAAAGTGTTTTCAAATTAAGAAAATGGAATTGTTTTAATAAAAGATTATTTTAATTGTTTCAAAGTGTTCTTGAAAATCTTTTTAATTAAATTGAGATTAAAGCTTTCGGATATTAGCAACGTGTTTTCAAGAAACGAATTATTCTAGAGAGTTTCCAAAACAAGATTAATAATTTATCGAAACGTTCTAACGCACGGGAAAAATGTCTAGTTCGGGTGTCGGACGCGAAGGACGCATGGCAAGGTTAGCGACTGGAACTCTGGGAAGGTTTTGACGTGTCGTCATCCAGGTGAGTGAGAGTGCGGTGATCCCGTAACGTGGTTGCTCGCAATTCGAATAGACGGATTGCGAGAGTACTGCGAATTAGGTGATCCAAATATGTGTGTGTTAGACGTTTGGTTGCATACTAAATGTTTATTTGTTGTGCATCCCTAATTGTTTACTTTTGTGCATAATTTATTTTGTTTAGATATTGTGTAACCTTGTCTGGATAGTGAATGGTGAGGATGGAACCGAAAGAGTAAGAAGATAAAATTGGAAAAGAGAAAAGAGATGTGAATAAGAAACCCGAGAAATAATTGAGAAAGAAATAAGTGATGAGTAAAGAGTAAAGAGAAAGTATGAGAACGATTGAGAAAGAGAAAAAGGTGATGTGAGTAAAGGGAAGAGATAAAGAGTTGAGATCGATATGAGAATGTGACTATGAAAGTGAGGCAGTGGTTGAGTAAAGACGTGATTCCTCGTTCATGTTTTTGGGAAGAAGCTTAGTGTTGAGTTGAGCTTGCTCCTCCATTAACACTCACCCAAAAATGTGATTTTTGAAAAAAGAGATTTTGGATAAAGCTTTTTGTGAAAAAGACATTTTTGGAAAAGTTTGTGAAAAGATTTATAAATGAGGTTTTCTGAAAAGGTTTTGTGAAATCGTGTTTTGAAAAAGTTTTGCGAAAGAGGTTTTGGGAAAGACGAGGGAAAAAGATACTGATGATGATTGATGAGGCTGTTGAGCCATGATGATACTGATGAGAATAATGCTGAGATGTTTGAGATGAGAAAGTGATGTGAGGCCAAGGGCCAATAAGTTTTAGGGGGAAACGGATTCACGTTTAGTGGTCTGGCTTCATCGAAGGGATGCACCAAGGACGAGCCGACTGTTAGGATTCAGCCGTTAATTAAAACGCTAAAACTATAAAAGATTTAAAAGACATTCATAAACACGGTGAGGTATGAGTGTCGTATCAAAGTAGTGGAGAGGAAGATACCCCGGAGTATCTGCGGATATTCGGGTTGTGATTGCAATAGGGGAGGGTAAGGACGGTAATACGTCAAGAAGCCTTGAGTGCTATTCTAGGCGGAACGAATTCCACATGTGGTACGGGCAGATCGGTCCTATGCCGTGGTGAGTTCTGCACTCGAGACTAGAATAGTATTGTCGCCCCCTATGGCAATTCGAGAACAGTGAGAGGGACTGGAACGGGGCATTTATGATTGCCGCTGAGAGCGTGCCTTTGATTATGTGAATTAAATTGAATTGAGGCTGAGTCCTCCTGGTCTGGGACCATTTGTGTGTGTGACAGCTGTCGTGCCCGCGTGGTAAAGGTCATGTACTCCTGTTTGCTTCCGACTAGGCTGGGTGGTTGACCGAGGAGATGTAGACGTGTGCGAGCTCAATGATGTGTCCCCCTCATCATTGACGCTAATCGAAATAATAAAACTTAAAAGATAAACATGTTTCAAAGAAAAGTATATCAAAAGATTTCAAGTGTTGAATAAGAGCTATAAGTCGAGCACGAGAATTGATTCGTGGTGTAAGAAATCATGAGGCAACGATTTGAATGGAAAAAGGAATTGTGAGTCAAGTGGGATGATGGTTTTGGCTTAAGAGATGATATTGGTGTGTTAAGAATATTTCTGTATGCATTGTTTTATATGATACATATATGCTAAGTGCATGACATGTTGCATATGTTGATGATGATGTGATGGCATTAGGATAAGTGTTTATGTTCCGCTGTTCTAGTTTTATTATCTATTTATTTTTACATTAAGTCTCCCCGAGACCGCAAGGTCAACCCGTTAGTGTTCGGAACACTGACTCTCTCCTACCATGTTGTCGTATCGGCACTTGCTGATATTGCAACTGGTAGATGGCGCAGCGGAAGCATGATGGGCCTCCTCGACCAAGGTCCGGAGTTAGACGACAAATAATAGGAAGCATGACTAGGAGCTAGAAATTCCCCTGGCAGAAGGTACTCCACTGTAAGTTCTTAGTTACCTAGCTCAATCATACTGTACCCCGGCAACAGTTTTATTTGACACTGATGATTGAGATAATTAAATGGGCCAAGTTTAAAAGAAGTTGTAAAAACAAGTTTCAAAGTGCGGTGTCTTGTGACATCTCGGTTTGGAACTTGAAAGAGTTTATGTAATGTGAGAACACGAGTTTTAATTATAACTGTGTTTTAAAAGTCTAGTGTTCTCACGTTCACATAACACTTGTCTTTAAAAAAAAAATGGCCCTAATTTTCACTACTTCTAAGTTAAGTTTTCAAGTTGCCGAATCGCGGTGTTACACATAACCCCCTTCTTTTCCTCGTCGCACACCGTAACAACCACAGAGAGCCCCTTGCCTCACTTTTTTCCATTGCCAGCCACCCTCAGCCAAACCACCCCACAAAAACAGCCCCTTATTTGCCCTAACCCCACTCCTGTCCCATGCCACCCCCTACTCCTGTCCCATGCCACCCCCTGCTCTTCTTCACGCCCTTCCCCCTATGACCCTTAGGCTTTGCAAAACTGCCCCTCTTCTCTGCACTCTATCTCTTCAGTCCCACCCTAACAGCCACCCTGAACAGCCCCTTACACCACCCCACACAACCCTGTTCAGCCCCCAACACAATCTCACAAACCCAATTTCTGACCCCACTTTCAAATTTTAGACCCCACAAAGAAAAAAAAGAAATCTAATTGGGTGCTTCTGGTCAATTTTTTTTGTGCAATTCCTTTTTTACAATGCTCGCATGGTGAGATCTTTCCATTTTTTATTTTTTATTTTTGGTAATTTTTTTTCTCTCTTAATTTTTTAGTTTACATTACGGACAATGTAGAATTTAAGCTTGGGGAGTGCATTACATTTTGCATTTAGATTAGGTTCATGTAATATGTTTTTAATTAATCATGCATTTTTTTAATTTTGTTCATATGCATATAAAAAAATTCATTCATTTTGCATGCATTTAACTAACTCATCCTCAAGGAAATTTAACTTGTATCTATTCTGGATGCACTTCCTTATGAATATTCGTTTTGATAATGATTTAGCTTGTGAGGATCTACTTGTTTGGAATGATGGTTGCATGTATAATCATTAGGACAATGATAATTAACTAAAACTTATTGTAATTCTTGCTCTTCACTAAAATAGCTACTAAATGTGAGTTTTGAAACTTAAAGGGGAAAAACACATAACGATTAATTTTAAATCCCTAGTTCTTTCATGAGTGATGTTCACTTTGATTGTGTGTTCTAGAACTTGACCTGTGACCATTTCGAGACTGATAATTGTTTGCATGCATGAAAATGATCAAGGAAGGAATGCTTAATTTTGATGAGCCATCAATTTTGATGAGACTGAAAATTGTTTGCATTTCGAGACTAACGTGACGCCAAATTGATCTTTAGGGAGTTTAAGAGATTCCAAAAATCTTTCAGAGACCTATCTGATTTCACGGGTATCTATCGGGAACCTATGTGACTATTAACTCTCTTTCAACATGTGGTCCAAGGATAGTAGTTTTGTTGAGATAGTAAGGAATGCTTAGAGATATTCTATCACAGGTTGCATAATGTTCCAAATTTTGAAAAGTTAAAAAGTTTAAGGAAGGAATTCAGGAATCTCAACAGGACAAAATTTTCTAAAATTGAAGTTAGAGTTGCAAGAGCTAAATAGATGTTAATTCATCACCAGGAAGCTCTCCAAAAAGATCCTCTGAATGTTGAGTTGCAATCCAAAAAAAGAATGGTGAGTTGCAATCTAAAGAAAGAGTAGCCATGAAGGAATTTATTAAAATTAACTCAATTTTGGCTAGCTTCATGCAATAGAAGGCTAAAGAGTTATGGTTGACACATGGTGATTCTAATAGCTCAGATACTTCCATGCAATTTTTAAAAATAGACAAATGAAGAATAGAATATCATAAATCACTAAGTTGGATGGAACAATTATCCAAGACCATAATTTGGTTGAACTACATTTTAATAGCTTCCTTTAGAACCTTATTGGTAAAGAAATGGATAATCGAACTGCTTTTGAGAGTTAGAATTTTTATGCTGGTCCTAAACTATCTGTTGAGCAGCAACTGAGTTTAATTGAAAATTTTACTAAAGAGGAGGTTAGACATGCAATGATGACTATTGATTGTGCTAAGAGCCCAGGGCCTAATAGGTATGGTAGTGGTTTTTTCAAAGATGCTTGGAGTATTATTGGTAATGATGATTGCAAAGTTGTGCTCAAATTTTTTCAAACAGGTAAACTTCTAAAGCAAATAAATTCTACTATGATTGCTCTTGTTCCTAAATTGATGGGTGCTAATCATGCAAAGGATTTTAGGCCTATTGCTTGCTACAATACAATATATAAGTGCATATTCAAATGCTAGTTAACCGGTTAAAAGTGATTCTGCCTAATATTATAGATGCAAATCAGGGGGCTTTTGTCCTAGGGAGATTAATTTTGCATAATGTCTTAATCACACAAGACCTTATTGGATTGTATAGGAGGAAGACTACATTTCCTAGATGCTTAATGAAAATCGATCTAAAGAAAGCTCATGACTCAATGGATTGGAAATGTGTGCAAAAAGTGTTAAATGGGCTGAATTTCCCTCCAAAGTTCTCTAAATGGATTATGGCTTGCCTAACATCTCCTTCTTAGTCATTATCAGTAAATGGAAGTGTAGAGGGTTACTTTAAAGGAAGGAGAGACCTTAGCTTAGACAAGAGGACCCTCTTTCCCCTTAGCTTTTTGTGCTTGTAATGGAAATGTTGACTACACAATTCAACTTAGCTGCTAAGACTCGAAGATTCAAATATCATCCTCATTGTGAATTCCTTGGCATGACTGACATATGTTTTGCTGATGACATAATTGTTTTTTGTAAAGAAAATGAGGAGTCAATTAACATTATGATGTAGAATTCTGTTAAATTCTCTCAAGCAACTTGTCTAGAAGCAAACTACCAAAAATATCACATATATACTGGGGTTACATTTGACAGAGTTAGAAATTTTCTTGTGCAAATTACTGGTTTATCTCTTGGAAATTTTCCAATGAGATACCTTAGAGTACCATTAACTCCACTCAAATGGTCAAAGCAGGATTGTCAGATTCTAACTGGCAAAATGGCAACTAGAATTAATTGCTGGACATCCAAAAACCTATCATATGCAGGAAGAATTCAGTTGATAAATTCAGTCTTATTGGCCATGCACTCTTATTGGATTGCTACCTTTATGATGCCTCAAAAAGTTATCAAAGAAATAGAAAGGTTGTGTAGGCAATTTCTATGGTGTACAAAGAGAAGTGGCAGAGATTTTCCTCTTGTTAGCTGGGATAAAATCTATAATAGAAACGTTGAAGGTGGTCTAAATGTCAGGGATGTAAGAACTTGGAATGAAGAAGCTAGCCTTCGAAAGCAAAATTCGGGCCATAGATAGTAAAGACGATTGCTTATGGGTGAAGAGGATTCATGACATTTATATGAAGCAGCATGATCTGTGGTCTTATGTTCTCAAGCAAAAATCAAGTTGGCATTGGAGAAAACTTATTATAATTAGAGATTTGTTTAAAGAGGGATTTAGTCTCAACAAGTGGAATCATAAAGCAAATGACATCTATACTATATCCTTTGGTTATAATTGGAGAAGGGGTCCTAAAGAGAAATTCCCTTTAGCTACTATTGTTTGTGGTATATATAATATCCCTAAGCATGTTGTAATCAGTTGGCTCATGATGCAAGATAGGCTCCTTACAAGACAAAGACTTTCTCACTTTTAGATTTCAATTGAGGATAGTGATTGTGTTATGTGCTAGAGTAATTCTGAAAGCAGAAATCATTTATGTTTTGAATGTAAATTCTCTTCAAAATTGCTTAAGTTGTGGAGTTTGAAATACCCTAATTGTTATTTACCCTTAATTACTTATTATTAATTATGAGCCTGAAAATTTTCCTTTTTAAAAATATCTTTAATCATTTTAACTAATAAAAATCTCCCGTCTTATTTACCCTTAATTACTTATTATTAATTATGAGCCTGAAAATTTTCCTTTTTAAAATATCTTTAATCATTTTAACTAATAAAAATATCTCGTCAAACGGACGGAGTTTCCTTTGTTTTAAGGACATTCCCAAAAATCTGTGGTTTCCTGAACACCTCTTATAACTTTTATATCATAAAAAAAAGCCAGCAGGGCAAAATATATAATAGTGTATTCATTTACATCATATCCAAAATATGAACAAGTTCTTGGAACTAGTTTTCAAAATAAAATCCCGGGACTCAACTATGGTCCCACCCCAAAACTCGTGCAAGCTGTGACACCCTTTCTTTAATACCGGAAATAATAAATTAGGACATATATATATAAATATATTTATTTTTTTATTAGAAAAGAAACACTAAATTAGATCTTAAAAGAAATATTGAATTCGGCTTGACAAATTGAAATTTAAACGCGGTTCTAAAAGCTTTTCTCAAGACAACATTTGATATTTGAAATGAAGACTTAAACTTTTAATATTATAACTTAGCGTTGTCTTGAGAGTTAGAAACAACATTTTTAATATGACAATAGTTGCTGAATTCTCTTTTATCAAAAATCTGAGTGCGCGGAAAATAATAGTACTCAAGGATCATCGTTGAAATAAAACATCATATCATCCTGGATATATATATATATATATATATGAAAAGATCCATAAGTACAGATAATCATCACCATAATAGAGTAAATACAAGATATATGTCCATAATACTGAAAATACATAAAAAGATCTAAAGATAAGACCTACATTCTCAAACACTACCAAAATATATACAATATGAAACAACTCAAAATATAAAGTGTCTGAGAGCAGGTCAACTGGTCCTCCATGAATCCATCTAGTCCACTGCAGCTACAAAGTCGGTCCGGGATTCCTATCATCTATATTATGCAATGCACTAGGAACCACTAGGTCCTCCTCGAGGCCTGGGAACCGGCTCGACTAGTACCTCCTCCTCCTCGCTCTCCCCCTCCTCAGGGTCCTCCTCAATCCCGTCCGATGGGGTAGAGGCCCTACCACTGGGCTTAGGGTCTGCAACTGGTGCAGTCCTAAAAAAACCTATCGGACCGGATGAGGGAACATCATCATCAATGAAAACTCTATGAGCAGAGGGGTGAGAATGAGTGGCAGGTCGGAAACGAAAACTATAAAACCTACGTACTGGTCGAGCTGGTGGTGGTGGTCCTCTATATACATAAAACGGGGGTACATGCATAGTATATATAATAGGTATTCTAAACCTACGAGGGCGCACACAAATGAGGGGGTTAGGGTGGTAGAGTGTGATCTCCACCTCGCCCTCAAAAGTCGCTCGATGCTCCTCATATGTCCATATCCCACTAGGGATGGGTCTGATCTCGACGCATGCTAGGTAACGTGCCATCACCTAACAAGGGCACACGGGTAAGCATATACATACACATAATCAAATAAGGATAATTAATATATGCATATTAACAACATTTACAACACATGATCATACCATCTTTCATTGCAGTCTTTTATCATTAATTATGATATGATGCATGACACATCTCTTTCCTGAGATTCTCCAACTAATCAATCGAATGGACGTCCTTCCATAAATCCAATGTATTACCAGAATACAATAAATACATTATCCAACGTATGGCGTACTTGCTCGAAATTGATAAACAACGTCACCTTATCTGATGATCGTCACGTCGCCAAAACGTAAACTATCACTTAATAATCTTGTCATCAAGACATAACATCCACATCGTCAACCTTAATGTGGTATCGAGCAAGCAGTAACCTTTGACACTCCCAGAGGCCCTCCTTATGTTCCTCGAATATGACAAAACGATAACTCAACACCATTCACCATGCATGAATGCAGTGACATATTCCATTTAAGATTATTCTTTTAATCTTAAATTCATAAATGATACTTCAATGTAATTGATGTTATTTTTTGGTACAATTCATCTTTCAAAAAATGTTTAATTAAGTGTCATTTTGGTTTAAATAACTTGGTTAAATTAAAAATGGCATTTTCAGCATTCTGACCAGAAATACTCGAGTCTTTCCCAAAAGGCTCGAGTAGTTCATCATTTTGTCCAAAATACTCGATTGGTTCATATAAGACTCGAGTGATCATAGTTTTATGAAAAGTTTATGTTTCAGATTTTTCTAAAAATACTCAAGTAATACATGAAATACTCGAGTCGTTCATCAACCCAGAATACTCGAGTGGTTCATGCATGACTCGAGTGGATCATCAAAAATTTTAAAAGTTGCATCAGACAATACTCGAGTCTTGACTCAGATACTCGAGTGTTGGTGCAATCAGAAGCACTGATGCATCAGAAAGTACTCGAGTCTTGACTGACAGTAAAACACAAAAAATTGAGTTTGGACATACCTTTTTCAATTTTAACCAATTCTAACAAAAACCAATGATCAACAGAGCTGTAGTTATGCAACATAAACATGTTCCAACACAAAAATTACATCAAATTACAGTGAATCATATCTATGCATCAAATATGCATAAAATCACATTTTTAACAACTTAACATACCAAATTCAAATCTAAACACATTTGGCATGAAAACAACTTGTATACATCACACATCCAACATACAAAACATGTTCCATCAGGTTATAGAACACAGATTGGCCTCCAAGCCAATAACCTATTTCAAACTAAGCCCATAAAGCCTCATGGTGGCTTTCAATACAAGTTCATATAATTAAACCTTATTCTAGTGAATGTATAGCTTCACCCTTACCTCTATGCTGAGTAGAAACAAGAATTTGACAGAGATTCAACCTCCAAGCTAGTTTCCCCAAAAATCATTTGACAGCAAGACAGTTTCGAGTAGGGTCATAAAACCATTGATTTTGATCAATGAAATATGCAAAAGAATTGGGGAAATTGATTAGAAATTATTCTCTGCAACATGCATAAGAGAATGAAACGAATTTGAAGTCTTAATAGTTCAAGAGCTTACCAAAATCAACAATCAAAGTAAGCCTCACGAACTGATTTCCAGAAACAGACTCCAACCTTTCGAGCTTCGATTCTCTTAGCACACTAACTCTCAGCTCACGATTTTTTTTCTTTACAAAGCTCAGGATGTAAGCTTTGTAATGGTGTATAATTTTCTTACAGAGACTACACAATGAGGAAGAATCGATGGAGACGAATTCGGAACCCTAAACATGTGATTTGATCAACAAATTATTCAATTCTGTGTTGTTGACCTTAAATAGACGATTCCTATGTGCATGAAAGTCGACATGAGGTCCCTGAGATGTTAAGGGGACGATTTCGTGTCGAAATCTGGGGTTAGTGGGTTGATGACTCATTAAACGCACTAACTCGTGACGCACTAACTCGTGCACTGCTGCCCAAAATACTCGAGTCTTCTCAGAAAAACTCGAGTATTTTGGCTAATTTTTGAAAAATAAATATTTTATTCTATTTTCCCTCCAAAATCTTTCTAATATTGCTGATAGGTCCTACAGCAGGGACTAATATGCAAAACTCTTATTTTTGCATAGAAAATAATTGTGAAATTATTTTCTTCCTATTTGCACGCTAAATACCTAATTTTAATCAGATATGATTATATAAACAATTAATTAAAAATAAAATTTATAATTAATCTTTTTAATCAATGATTAAAAATTTGGGGTCTTACACAAGCTCCGCCTCAGTACCTGTAATAAAAATGGCAAGAAGGATAGCATTACACAGAACTTACAATAGCAGGTTCTACAAAAGTATAACAAAATATTAAGGAAATACGCCATAAACTCTTGCCTGGGTAATGCAGTATCTCCTAATATTAATTAAAATTCACTCATCCCCTATTTCTTACTCATTTCTTACGCCTATTTAACCTCATTCACCAATAGTTGTTATCCTTTCCTTCCGAGTACTTCACCCTACGCAAGGGTCCCTCGTACCCGCTGCCTATCTATATACATATCAATTACCACCTATTCATTAATTATTACTATTCATCCTATTGCCGAGTACTTCACCCTACGCAAGGGTCCCTCGTACATGCTTTTTATTCCGAGTACTTCACCCTACGCAAGGGTACCTCGTACACCTATTCTATATCCGAGTACTTCACCCTACAAACATTTCCTTCCCTTCTCACATACTAATCATTTTCAATATTCATATCAACTACCCTAATGTTTTATACTCTACTTATTCCTATGCCCCTAGTCATCACTATAACATAAGAGAAACTACATCCTAAGCTAAGGTAACACATCCTCCTTACCTTCAACAAGGAGATATGATGAGCCACAAACCCTAGCCTTCCTCCATGCACCCTAGACTCCTTAGAACTATAGCTTGTTACACTCCCTTAAACCCTTCAACCAACCAATATCAAGTGGGTGTGTGATTCTCCATATCCTTGGGATTGGAAAATAAATTGGAGGTAGAGAGAGGGGGGATCACGTGTTGTAGGAGGGAGTGGTGGGTGGTTGTTGGTTATTTTCTTGAAAAGGGTTTGTTGAGGAAGATGAATATGAGGAGGGTTGTTCTTGATTGTTAGGGTTTTAGTTGAGGATGATGATGCTTGCTTCTTGATGGAAAACAAAGGAGATGATGAGATGAAGTGTGTGTGTGTTGTGTTTGCTATTGTTGTGTTGCCTTCTGTTGTTATTGTTGCATTTTCGTATTTCTTGCATGAGGGGTCGAAATATGTTGCCAAAAACCTATGTCTTGCTCAAGAAGCCAAATTTGTGTGGTTGAGAGGGATTCAAATCTGACGCGCGTGCTTCGGCGCACTCGCTTGGTGCGTCTGGTGGCTTGATTTTTGGCGCGCCAACCTGGTGCGTCTAGTGGGGTTGGTGCATCGCGCACTCAAGTGCACGCTCAAGCCTTGAATTAAGCGCTTTGATGCAACATTTTTGGGCCCTCTGCCCGCTTGGGCGCCCGCTCAGGCGCGTAATATGATTAATTTTTCCTATTTTTTCTCGTCTTCAAAATACTATAACTTCTTCGTTACCTGTCGGATCTTGCTCAAATTTTAAAACAAGCTTTCTAAAATCCTTATCTTCATATCCAACGGTGGCATTTTCGTTTGGAGTTGTAAATGTTTTATTTCTAATTATTCCCATTGTTTTATGTTTTTAATTCTAAGAAAACTCTTTTAATCCTACTAATTTTAACTCATTCTCTTCACCCTAAGCCTATTACGACCTTAATTAGACTTAGGATGAAATTTGGGATGTTACAATTCTCCCCCACTTACTGAAATTTCGTCCCCAAAATTCTGTTCAATTCCTTCAATGGAGAACCATCTCATTTGTGAGGTCTTTCGACTGTGATACTTACTTCTTCTTGGTTCCACTCCCCCACTTAGCATCGACATATCTATCTATCTCCTTAGACCTCTACACTCTTGTACTCGATGAAGAGTATGATCTAGGACTCAACTTAGCTATGGATCTCAATTCTTAGTTGGAACATTACAATGGCATTAACCATTAATAGGTGTGAAGATCAAGGTGATCAATCCTAATCTCACATCTATCAATAGCAACATCATTGTCGGTGTAGATACTCAATTTTGTCCCCCCAAACAAAATAAAATATAAAACAAAAAATGTTTTGTTATTTTTTAAAAAAAAAAGATAAAAAAATAAGAATAAAATAAAAGAAAAGATTTTGAAAAAAATGTATTTTTTGTAAAAAAATAAAATAAAAAAAACAATTAAAAAAAGATAAGATAAAAATGTGTTTTTGGTAAAAGACTTGATAAGTTTTTGCGAGGATAAAGATAAAAAAAAATTTGTTAAAAGGATTTGTTTTCTTATGAAAGGATTATCATCAAGTTTGTTTTTATTTTAAAAGAATGAGAATTGATCTTTAACAAAGTTATAAAGATTTGATTGAGAAATAAACCAGGAATATTCCACTGGGCTCTCAAAACCTGTTAAAAAAAAACTCTAATTTTCTTAACCTAGTTTTTCCTATAAATAGAACTCTTTTCTTCACATTGAAGAACACACAAAAAAAAAAAAAAGAGAGCAAGACACAATAGGAAAAAAGACTGCAAAAGCAGAAAGAGAACTACTAAAAGAAAAAGAAGAACAAAGGGATGGAACAACGGTGCCTTGATTCATCTTAATAGGTTTTTATTTTTTTTTTTTGTGTATTTTAATTTAATTTTTGTCTATATTCAACTTGAACTATAAGACTATAATTGCTTGATGATTATAAGGCATCTGAGTATGATTTTTGTGCGTTGATTTGGAGATTGGTTAGTTAAACTCCTTTCCTTTCCGTTTGAATTCAAATCTTAGCTTTGTTATATGTTGTTAATTTAGTTCAAAATATTATGATATTTGTTGGTATGCTTATAACTGACCGTGGAAAAGAAACAATTGGTTATGTGTATTATAGAGAAAATTACAGTTTATGAAATTTGTTGATTTAAACTTGAAAAGAATAAAGCATGATCACTGTTATTGCAAGGTTGATGTAACCTATAGGCATTGAGGCGGTGAAACACTCGAAAATCAATATTCAAACTTTTCTTTTTTTTATTTTTATTTTTAATTAAGATCGATGATATAATATCCAAAATTAATAGGGGTACTAATAATATTATGATATATTTAGTCAAATTCATTGGTTGTGTTTTGGCAAGTCCAACTTTTCTCACCCAAATTCGTTTAGTGGTGGGATCTTTAGAACTTCCTCTTCACACCCGAAAACAAGTACTATATAATTCATCTTTAAAATAATTTATAAATTTTCTTTTTTAGATGAAAACATGTTCAAAATAATAATTAATTAAATTTTATTAATACAGTATTGACAATACGAGCTTTGGAAGCTCATTTTTCCTTGTCTAAATGTCAAGGTCTTATGTATTTTCCTCTTCTCATAAATTCAATTTTTTTAAAGTAGTAAAATAAAATGTTAACTTAATTTAAATTACGTTACAAATAAATAGTGAAATTAAAAATAGTTTTCTTTATAAATATTAAATGAATTTTATTAAATAAGTGTTAACATAATGTGTTTTGGAAATTCTTTCCTTCTCTAAATGACAAGGTCTTGTGCATGTTTCTCTTCGCATCAAACCTTATTTTCTAAAAAACATAAAATTAAAACAATAAGAACTACGTAGCCTTGATTCCTCATTTTATGAGGGTACGTATGTAGGACCAAGGGAAACCTTGTCAGGCACAACAATAAAAAAACAAATAATTTTTGGCAAATCAATTAGTTGGGTCTTTTAATTAAAGCAAATCAAGGTACAGTTTTCGAACGGGCAGACGGGGTGCTAATACCTTCCTCAGCTCGTAACCGACTCCCGAGCTCAGAATCTATCTAGTATGAGACCAATCTTTATCTGTTTTAATTAATAATAATTTTTCTGCGTTTTTGCAACAAAATGCGGTGGCGACTCCATATTGGGTCAGTCGACCCCGACTCGTAGGGAAGGCCCCGAGGGCGACCCCGGGACCCTGGCCGCGACAGCTGGCGACTCTTCTGGGGACTAAGCCAAATAAGAGAGTCAGGCCAAAATAATTGGTTTCTTTGAATAGACCTATTTTCTTTTATAATTAGTTTGCCTTTAATTAATTGTTTATTGCATATATTTGTTTAATTAAATTTTTTGTTTACATATTTGTTTAATTATTTATTCTTTATTGTAATTTCTTTTGTTGTTTTATTTATTATAAAAAAAAGGGGGCTTTGTATGCCCCGGAAATAGATTGTTTTACACAAATCTTGACATACACGAAAATACTATACCCGGGTACTGTTGTTTAAACCCTAAGTTTAGGGTGCATTTGCCCTACCTTTGACTTACCAAGTGTATGGTCTCTTGTAGTGTGCAAAAGTACCACTCGGATTGGGAACCATTTCTCATGAGAACGACCTTTGGGAGGAGGCGTAGCCAAGCTCTTGTCGATGGTTTGCGAGGTGGGTCCTCACCTTAAAGAGTGAGGGCAATCCGGGGACCTTTAGAAGTCTAGAGCCACCATAGAGTAAACTTCGTGTAACATTCTAATTTGGAACTTGAATAAGTACATCATGATTCCTCTTCATTCACTATCAAAGGTTAAGGGGTGTCAAAACATTTCATTTGTCACTACTTAACCTTCGAAAAAGCTGTGGGAATTGTGTTGAGTACAAAAAAAATAATAAAAATAATTTTGTTCAAGTTACCAAGTTAGAGTGTTACATTATAGTTATACCATAGAACAACACCGTAGGTATGTGACCTATAGACATCCCAAAAACCTTGTAGGATCTACCATGAAGGGGGCATATTATCTATCTCTTATTGCATTTTGGTTATAATATAAGTCAGGAATCACCATCCCGAATAAGTTGGGTGACCCACCGTCATCCCAACTAATGATGTAAGAGACGTCATCGTATTTTGGTATCCTTATGCCATGAGGAAGGTCTCTTCTCTGCATATGCATTAAACCCGCAATAGGGCCCACCGCCCTGAGGGTAAATTTCATTTTCATATCCATCATTTTACTTAGGATAACCCCTCGTTTTTCCAAGTGGGCCCGAACTATATGGTTATTGTCAATTTATTATGGCATTTCGTATTATGTAATGATGGCTTAATTGCCCCCAAGTAGGGTCAATTGCCCTAGGGGCGTGCATTTGCATCATAATATTTCATTTCAATAAGTTAAATAAAGATTTTGGAGTGACTCACTGTCATTCCGATGTTGGCCAGAACTATATGAATGTTATCAATCCATCCTGATACCTCATATTAGTAATGAAGGCTCAATCGCCCCCGAATAGGATCTTGTAGATTCTAAGGGCACTGCATCATACATTTTTGCATCCTCATGTCCATGTGCATCATTCATAAAAAAAATATTTGAATAGTCAAGGTTCCATCACCATTTCTCCAAAGCACCTTCTTGGACTCGATTATAAGCAAGGTCCATTGACATGTTGAAGTCATCAAATAAGCTCAAGAACATGGTGGATTGAATGAAGGGACAAGTGAACCATTTTGAATGAGACTTCATGTAATAACGACAATCGGTGGGTGAATTAACTAAGGAACATTAGGAGAACACCTAGAAGGGGGGTTGAATAGGTGTTAAAGAAACCTTGAAAGATTTTCGAATAAAACAAATCGAAACAATTAAAACAAATGATTTTCACAAAATATTCAGCTCTTAATCGATTAAGCAAAGCTAATAATCGATTATCACTTGAAAAACTTATGTTAATCAATTATTCAGATAAATTAATCGATTATTACTTGAGAACAGATTTTTGGTTAATCGATTAACACCTTTAGTTAATCGATTAATCACTGTTAAAACTGAAAAACCACTTTTCAATCAAATACGAAAATCAATCAATTAACACATATGATCAAAGATAAAGCGGAATTGATTAACACCAATATTGTTAGTGATTACCTAGGTTATGAAAATGATTTTTCCCAAATCAATTTGCACAATTGAAACTTAATTCAATCAATTATAGAAAATCAAACTTTTCTAGGTTTTCAATCAAGAACAATATGAAATGACAAAAACTAAAGAGTTAAGGGAAGAGAAGCTTGCTCAGAGATTTATACTGGTTCACTCACAACCACCGTAAGCTACATCCATTCCCCTCTTATCACAAGAGAAATTTTCTTCAATAAGGAATTAGAATTCTCAAATTACAAGTAATCTGCCTCTCAAGACTCCCTTCTTGATAGCCTCCAAGAGATACCTCACTCTTGTCTTGCAATCCTATTGAACTTCTAATCTAACTTTCTTCCCTTGCTTGTTGATAACCCCACAACAAGTCTTCTACTTGCTTGTTGATTCCTCACAACAAGACTTCCAATTTGCTTGTTAACATAACAAGACTTCCAAGATAATTTGCTTGATGATCAGCCACCAAGGCTTCTCCTTTGTTGTAGATAACTTCCCTTCTTGCAATGATTACAACACAATAGAAAACACAATAACCTAATGAATCTCCTTCAAGAACTATGAACAATTAGTAATTGAGATTCAAAGGTTTCTTGATCAAAGAATATAAAAATGAGGAACTTTGATATTGAGAAAGTGAGAGAGAAAGTTGAGAGAATAGTGTGGCTTTGATCTTTCTAAAAATGATATGAAAATTAAGTTGTTGTTATTCACAAATGATTAGAAAAAGGTTTATATAGAATACCCAAAAGTTAGGAAACTTAAAAACTGATTTTGAGAAGTGAAAAACATATTTTAAAAAGCAGTTCAGCAGGTGTTAATCGATTAAATCATCAGGTTAATCGATTAACCATTGTTAAAAACTTGTTGATCGATTAAGCCATCATGTTAATCGATTAATACCTGATGCAAAAGTTGTTAATCGATTAGCCAATCCTGTTAATCGATTAAACACTGTAAAAATCAATTAAAAACTTGTTTTCTCAAAAATAAACTTTTTCTTTCAAACCTTTAAGCCACCTATTAATTTAGGTTAAGTAAAATACTCAAATTATAATATGATCATGCACTTGATAGAGATTCACTACCCTCTAATAAACTCTACCCAAACTCATTAAACTCTAAGACTCAAAGTAAATATATTACAAACAATACACATAATGAATCTTAATGAGCTTGATCTCTCTTCATCATTGTTGTTTGTTGATCTTTGCTGAGCTTCTCCATGACTTGAGCTTGATCAAAACATTTGTCATTATCAAAACCTTGCACTTGCAAAATGGATCTCACAATCTTCACATTCATGTGCACACTAGATCTAACACTTCAAACCCTCGGATACACAAGCTCAACAATGAAGAGATCACATCTGACCATTCATTTCGTTATGTAAAAAAACCAAAAAAAGTTGTCATTGCATATCATTTTAACAAGAATTTACTAGTGTTTGATCATGTGAATAAATCATCTCACCATATTTCTAATAAATAAAAATCATAAAATAAAAAACAAAATTGATTCTTGCATTAACTTGAGATGTTTGATTCAAATTTGAAATTGGAAGGAGTAATTGAAACCCATCAATGGTGTGGACCCTCAAGTAGATTCTTTCAATGATGCAAGGCACTCTTTGCGAATCCCAAACACTAAGGAGATATCTCTAGTTACCCCATTGAGCTTTGACATTTTGAAAGGGATTTGACCTATATCAAGTGTATAACCTGGGGCGGTTAGTTTTTCAAACAATTTTTGTTAAATATTCAAATATCAAAGAGGATTACTATTTTTCATAAACCCCAACACATTTGATCCATTGTTCACCCCATTTGGGCTCCATCAGAAAATTTTATTCTTATAATCTCAAAAACAATTTTTTTTACCCGAGCAATAATGAGAATTAAATATAAAGAGGTTTTCGTGGTTGAAGTGCAAGCAAGAGAAATAAAGAGCTCACGGATATCCCAAGAAAACTAAAGTCAAAAGAATGAAAGCAAAAATACAAAAAATTTCAAGAAGCATGATGGGAATTCGCGATGCTTGCACATACCACGCTAAGAGTCACACCAAAGAAAGATTCTCATCTAATCTCCATATCAATTTTGGGTCTTTATATCCATTCTTTCATAAGCCACATCATCACCCCTTAACCACGTTACAACCATTAGAAAATCCTCTTGATGATTTGAAAATTATTGTGCAAACTTTGTTTGGAAAGACTAGGTAGAAGGATAAAATAGACAAATAAGAAGGGTAAGGGAAACACAAATATTTTGAGCCTCATGTCCATTTGTTTGAAAATGAAAGCCTTGAAGCCCTTGGCCACGTTACAAGCTTAAAAGACCTCGTCGAGAATTGATCTACTTGAGAAACACACTAAGTTGAAAAGAAAACTGATTTCAGTGATTTTGGGAAAATTTGGATGAAAATATCTCATTTCTAATGTATGCATTAATTTACACCAAGACCATAACTTTCATTTCAACTCAAACACTTTTATATCACACGATATTTGCATTAGTATTTCTTGTTAATTATATATGCATTCCAAAAAAAAGAGAAAAAAGAAAGAAAGAAAATTGCTCGCTAGGTTGAAAACTCGAAAGGGCGGCCTAGACAAAAGTTAGAGCAACCCGCTAGGTTGAAAACCTAAAATGGTGACCTAGGCAAAAGTTAGGGTCAAATAAAAGGGAATGAGTGAAGACTTCACATAAGGGCAATTCATGGGGTGTGATCCCTCTTCAAAGCCAACACTGGGGCAATGTTGTTGATTTGATTCCCTAGTCCTCTCATGCACATACTGGGGCAGATTTTTTATTATTTTCTACGAAAAATAATAAAAAATCTTGCGCTCGCCACTACAGATTATTAAGCTTTCTCCTAAGCTCTCTCAAGCACAAACCAAGCTGATACTGGGGCAATTTTTAGGATGAAATTGTCTTTTGAAATATGACGATTACCAATAAAGATGTTTTATGAAGATACTGGGGCAAATTTATTCTTGCCCTTTCAAATGGTGTAAGTGCAAGCATGGAGCCAATCAGTCGAACAAGTCATCAATCCATCAATACAATTATTCAATGGTGAACCATGCTTCGGTCGAGTCCATTATGGTTGAAAAAAAACAAAAAAAATGGGACATGTTACATTGAGTTAGACTTCATTCCATACGCATGCATCATACATCATGCATACCCCTAAAAAATAATTTGCATCATGCATCTTATTCCATCTATACATCATACTCATGCAGACCTTTGAGGTAGTAGCATTTCATTACACAATTCAGTTGAAAGTCAAACAAAAATACATAAGTCAAGCATCATTACATTCCATAACATTCTCATAACGCATCACATTACATCAACACATTCAAACATTCAAAAATACACTTTTTGTCATTCCATTAAATACTTTGTTCATAAATCGATCAACCATTCGAGTAACCGATCCAAGGTTATCTCATCTTTTCGAGCAACTGATCCAAGGTTGTCTCATATTCCGAGTGACTGATCCAAGGTCATCTCAATTATCCGAGTAACCAATCCAAGGTTATCTCATCTTTTTGAGCAACTGATCCAAGGTTGTCTCATATTTCGAGTGACTGATCCAAGGTCATCTCAATTATTCGAGTAACCGATCCAAGGTTATCTCATTTTTTTCGAGCAACTGATCCAAGGTTGTCTCATATTCCGAGTGACTGATCCAAGGTCATCTCAATTATTCGAGTAACCGATCCAATGTTACCTCATTTTTTCGAGTAACTGATCCAAGGTTGTCTCATATTCCGAGTGACTGATCCAAGGTCATCTCAATTATTCAAGTAACCGATCCAAGGTTATCTCATTTTATCAAGCAACTGATCCAAGGTTGTCTCATATTCCGAGTGACTGATCCAAGGTCATCTCAATTATTCGAGTAACTGATCCAAGGTTATCTTATCTCTTCGAGCAACTGATCCAAGGTTGTCTCATATTCTAAGTGACTGATCCAAGGTCATCTCAATTATTCGATTAACCGATCCAAGGTTATCTCATCCCTTCGAGTAACTGTTCCAAGGTTTTTCACTCCTCTTGAAAACAAAATTGGTATCTATTTCTTTACCCATTCCTCACAATGATAACTTGTGAAACTCTTTGAATAACATGTTATCAAGTAGGCAACAGGTAAAGAGGGGCAGTTGTAGATACCCAATTTTGTCCCCCCAAACAAAATAAAAAAAAATAAAAAAAAATGTTTTGTTTTTTTAAAAAAAATAAAAAATAAGAAAAGATTTTGAAAAAAAAATATTTTTTGTAAAAAATAAAAAAAAAGAAATTAAAAAAAATACGATAAAAATGTGTTTTTGGTAAAAAATTTGGTAAGTTTTTGTGAGGATAAAGATAAAAAAAAACTTTTTTTATTAAAAGGATTTGTTTTCTTATGAAAGGATTATCATCAAGTTTGTTTTTATTTTAAAAGATTGAGAATTGATCTTTAACAAAGTTATAAAGATTTGATTGACGAATAAACTAGGAAATATTCCACTAGACTCTCAAAGTCCGTTAAAAAACCCTAATTTTCTTAACCTAGTTTTTCCTATAAATAGAGCTCTTTTCTTCACATTGAAGAACACAAAAAAAAAATAGAGAGGGAGGGAGGCACAATAGGAAAAAAGACTGCAAAAGCAGGGAGAGAACTACTAAAAGAAAAAGAAGAACAAAGGGACGGAACAACGATGCCTTGATTCATCTCAATAGGTTTTTATTTTATTTTTTTTTGTTTATTTTAATTTAATTTTTGTCTATATTCAACTTGAACTATAAGACTATAATTGCTTGATGATTATAAGTCATCGGAGTATGATTTTTGTGCGTTGATTTGGAGACTGGTTAGTTAAACTCCTTTCCGTTTGAATTCAAATCTTAACTTTGTTATATGTTGTTAATTTAGTTCAAAATATTATGCTATTTGTTGGTTTGCTTATAACTGACCGTGAAAAAGAAACAATTGGTTATGTGTATAACTAAAATTACAGTTAATGAAATTTGTTGATTTAAACTTGAAAAGAATAAAGCATGATCAGTGTTATTGCAAGGTTGATGTAACCTATAAGCATTGATGCAGTGAAACACTCGAAAATCAATATTCAAACTTTTCTTCTTTTTTCTATTTGTTGGTTTGCTTATAACTGACCGTGAAAAAGAAACAATTGGTTATGTGTATAACTAAAATTACAGTTAATGAAATTTGTTGATTTAAACTTGAAAAGAATAAAGCATGATCAGTGTTATTGCAAGGTTGATGTAACCTATAAGCATTGATGCAGTGAAACACTCGAAAATCAATATTCAAACTTTTCTTCTTTTTTTTTAAATTTTTAATTAAGACCGATGATATAATATCCAAAATTAATCGGGGTACTAATAATATTGTGACATATTTAGTCAAATTCATTGGTTGTGTTTTGGCAAGTCCAACTTTTCTCACCCAAATTCGTTTAGTGGTGGGATCTTTAGAACTTCCTCTTCACACCCGAAAACAAGTACTATATAATTCATCTTTAAAATAATTTATAAATTTTCTTTTTTAGATGAAAACATGTTCAAAATAATAATTAATTAAATTTTATTAATTCAGTATCGACAATACGCGCTTTGGAAACTCAT
This sequence comes from Crotalaria pallida, assembly GCA_037953625.1. Taxonomy (NCBI): domain Eukaryota; kingdom Viridiplantae; phylum Streptophyta; class Magnoliopsida; order Fabales; family Fabaceae; genus Crotalaria; species Crotalaria pallida. Next base: position 9,571,352 of record CM075654.1, on the reverse strand, counting down.
TTTTCCTCATCTAAATGTTGAGGTCTTATGCATTTTCCTCTTTGCATAAATTCCATTTTTTTTTAAGTAGTAAAATAAAACGTTAACCTAATTTAAATTAGGTTAAAAATAAATAGTGAAATTAAAAATAGTTTTCTTTATAAACATTAAATGAATTTTATTAAATACTTGTTAACAAAATGTGTTTTTGAAATTCACCTTTCCTTTTCTAAATGACAAGGTCTAGTACATGTTCCTCTTCGCATCAAACCTTCTTTTCTATAAAATATAAAATTAAAATAATAAGAACTACGTAACCTTGATTCCTCATTTTATGAGGGTACGTAGGACCAAGGGCAACCTTGTCAGGCACAACAATAAAAAAACAAATAATTTTGGCAAATTAATTAGTTGGGTCTTTTAATTAAAGCAAATCAAGGTACCGTTTTCGAACGGGCAGATGGGGGGCTAATACCTTTCCCGACTCGTAACCAACTCTCGAGCTCATAATCTATCTAGTTCGAGACCAATCTTTATCCGTTTTAATTAATAATAATTTTTCTGCGTTTTTGCAACAAAATGCGGTGGCGACTCCATATTGAGTCAATTGACCCCGACTCGTAGGCGATGCCCAGAGGGCGACTCGGGACCCCGGCCGCGACAGTCGGGTTTATCGACGATATCATCATTCAACAGATGCAAGGATCAGAGTGATCAGCTCTAACCTTACATTCCATTAAATGAGAACACCATCGCGAAGTTCGACTACTTTTAACTAGAGTTCTTACAACTTATTGGTTCCTTCTAAGGCTATACATGATTTCCTAACGGACTAGACTAATCCTTGGCATTCTCTACGTTCTACAATACATGATACATTACTAATATACGAATTACCTTAGGCGAGGTTATATGAATCCTCCACTCGCTGCCCGTCTACAACATATGCTTTCCCTTTCTGAACAGGTTGGCTTTCTTCAGCCCTTTGCGTCCTTGCTAGATTCGCCTCTGGCTTAGAGGCTGGATTGGGACAAGCATGGGCATAATGCCCTGGTTGACCGCATCGGAAACACAACTTCATCGTCCTCTGTGTGTCCAATGTCCAACAGGTACCACGATGATATTTTCTGTAGTACGAGCAGAGTGGGCTATCCTTAGGGTTTACCACTTCGGTGTTGGGAGTGGGGTACGGACTAGGTCGATCCTTAAGTTCCTTGGCCTTGATAGAGCCTACAACCTTCTGCACACTCTTGTTCTTTTTCTTAGTCGCCCGTTGTTTTCGACTCTTCTCATAAGTACTAGTCATATTGACCAGTTGCGATAGGTTGGTAATATTTTGATACTCAAAAACCATCTTGATTTATGTGCGAAGCCCGGCTTCAAACTTGATGCACTTGTCTCTTTCATTAGCATCTTTGTAGCTCCCCGAATATCGGATCAGATCTTCAAACTTAGCAGCATACTCTCCGACGCTCATGTCCCCTTGCACCAGATGCAGAAAGGCGATCTCCTTCTCTCTACGAACATCCTCAGGAAAATACTTTCCTAGAAAACAGATCTTAAATAGATCCCAAGTGATTGCCTAATGGTCCGCCTCCAAACCCCTTCGCATATGCTCCCACCAGTGTTCCGCTTCCCCAATCAGCATGTATTGTGCCAGCAAAACCTTCTGTTCATCTGGTGGTGCCATAGTGCGCAGGATCTCCTCGATTTCTTGAAGCCAGAGTTGTGCTCCATCATGGTTGAACCCTCCTTCAACCTTTGGAGGTTCATTCTTCCTGAATCGGGTCAACCAGTCGATCTCCACAGGGGCTTGTGGTGGATTCAGGGTTGCTGCTGCTGTTATATTCTCCGCTTGATTATGATGCATGTGAGCAATATTCCAGCTTAGTCCTGCTGCATCTGGGCCATAGTCGCTACCTGATTCTGCTGCATTTGAATCAGATTTTCCAGGATAGCAGCTATTCTGTCATTTTCAGCACGCCTCGCAGCCATAATGACAAAGTCCTGGAGGAAATAGCCAGTTAATGCTTATACAATTGAGCAACTAAAAAACTACCCTATAACCATAACTTAAACATTTGACTCCACTTCGATTACTCACTTGGGGAGTAACCACCGGAGCTGTGAGTCTGCACTCCAAAGGCCGAAGGAAACTGCTCTAATACCAAACTATAATACCCTAATTGTTATTTACCCTTAATTACTTATTATTAATTATGAGCCTGAAAATTTTCCTTTTTAAAAATATCTTTAATCATTTTAACTAATAAAAATATCCCGTCAAACGGACGGAGTTTCCTTTGTTTTAAGGATATTCCCAAAAATCTCTGGTTTCCTGAACACCTGTTATAACATTTATATCATCAACAGAAAGCTAGCAGGGCAAAATATATCATAATGTATTCATTTACATCATATCCAAAATATGAACAAGTTCTTGGAACTAGTTTTCAAAATAAAACCCCAGGACTCAACTATGGTCCCACCCCAAAATATCCACACTCCACGGAGTGGAGTGTGCTCCTGCTCGGCCAAGACTCGTGCAAGCTCCGCCTCAGTACATGTAATAAAAATGGCAAAAATGGTAGCATTACACAGAACTTAGACAAATAGGTTCTACAAAAGTATAGCAATATAGTAAGGAAATACACCATAAACTCTTGCCTAGGTGTTGGGATTCTGGCAAGTGTACCAGATCGTACAAGTAATAAAGTGATAAATAGAGTATCGTTCCCAACGAGGACTGAAATTGATTCTAATAATTCTCACCTATTCGTAGTTACTAAATGAAAATTAAATTAAAATTCAATTGTTTGAGTGATTGTTAATTTAAATGAATTAAAACAAATAAATAAAACGATTCTTGAACAATGGGAAAAAGCGGGACGTAGTTTCGATGAAGGTTCCTAAAACATTTAACAACGAATTGAATTGTTTTTCTAAATTCTGAATTTGTTTTGCAAAGGTAGAAAACGCCTAATGTCTTAGCACGTTTCCGTATTTTAGGTATTAATCTCCCAATGATGTCTCAAGAGAGCCTTAAAAACCTAACCCTTAATTAAGTACAATCAAAACTTGTAAAATTATCCAATTCATAGAAAACATGTCTGTGCCTATGAAATTGAACTGTTTGATTATTAGGCTAAATCCTAAATTCATATGTCTATTCATAAAGGATTTCCAAAAGTCATGAACTGCGCACATTCACGAACAACAATAAAAATATAATCAAACACAGAATTTATAATGGAAAAACAAAATCAATTCATTGCATAAACATTAACAAGGTTCCATGTTCATCTACTCCTACATCCCAAAGAAGGGTTTAGTTCATAATGGGAAGAAGAAAAGCAATAAAAGTGATAAAGGGTGACATAATTACCACTAATCCTTGCCTCTAATCTCTGTGTTCTTCGCAAAAACCAATGCAAAAACTCTATTCCAAGTGTCCTGAATGAATCCTCATTACCAATCCTAATATATTTAAGTAAAAAGATAAAACAAATCCCTTCCAAATCCTAAAAGATAAGAAAATCGCAACTGATATCTGCGACACTCGCCCAGGCGAGAATAAGGCTCGCCTGGGCGAGTTTCTGACTGTGAAAATTAGCAATTTAAACCCATTTTTTAAAACAGAAGACCCCACTCGCCTGGGCGAGTAATAAGCTCGCCTGGGCGAGTTATGCACTTTTTCACCAATTTTCATCGCTTTGCTCCGAACTTCTGATTCCAAGGCTTGCTTTTTCCTTCTTTTCCATAAATCATCAAATTAAGCCTCTAAAACCTGAAATTCACAACAATTTGATACAAAATCCTCACGGCTCTCGTTCAGCACATTAGTAAGCGAAATTTCCATCTTTTTCCTAAAATACTTAAGAAACAAGCCAAAATTACTAAGAAAAAGGGTTAAAATTCATCCAAAAACATCATATATTGAGCTCAAATCACTCCCCCAAACTCAGCATTTTGCATGTCCCAGGCAAAAGTAAAACAAAAATTCACAACTTAAGACCACTTTCTCTATCAAGATAAATCAATCCAATTAAGAAACTCGACCCACTTTCTTCAAAACTTTTCTTCACAAACACATAATCCAATCAAAACTGGTCAGAAGGGCAATCTCCAAAAGAACAATGTGGCTAGCAAACAACTCACAACTCACAAATCTCTCTCATGTGTATCAAGGTTTAAAAAAAATCTGCACTCAAGTTCTACAATCACAATGTGTTACCATAAGCTTGACTATAGACCTACATCTCCACCGAATTTATCGACAACATGCACAAATCATAAGGTCTTTATTTGGTTGTAACGGGGCCATGGCTAAAAGTGTCAGGTGGGATAAAAGAATAAAAGGATAACCAAAGGGTTTTATCAATGAAATCAAAACACTTCCCTTTTATATTATGAAATGAGCAATAAGGTAATTACACAATCATACTCAATTCACTTGATATTTCCTTTCCTTTCTTTTTCTTTTTTTTTTCTATTTCTATTCTCTTCTTCTTTTCAATTTTTTTAGCACATTTGTTGCTCTTTTTTCTTTTTTTTTAAGAAGAGAAATAGAAACATCAAATTTTCAGCACTTATACTTTCACCAATTTCTAACATTCCACTTAATTGCTCATTCACAATTTCAAAGGTACTTCACAAGAATAATTCAATTTATGTAAGGTACCAAAGAAAATCCTTAAATCTCAAAGCTCAAAGTGGGCAACTAAGGGATCATTATGTCTCAACAATATGTTGAAGGCTACAAAAACACAAACCTAAGTGCCTTAATCATGTTCATGCATGCAATCATTGTCAATTTTGAAAAGGTCACAAGTCAAGTTCTAGAACACATAGTAAAAGAGAACACACTCATGAAAGAAATGGGGATTTAAAAATTCAGTCATCAATTATCAATTACTACCCCTTTTGTGTATAGGCCCAAAATCTCACAGGTAAGGTCAGTTTGCTAAACACATATTCTCAAAGAGTTTGCCCAAGTAACCAATTTTTTAAAGAATTACACATTCAATCCAAGCAGTTTATTTTAGAGAAGTGAGCTTCATTCCTAAACTAGACATCTAAACCTATCAAGAAAAAGAAAATCCTAAGCCTAGAATAATCACCTGCTTCTACCAGTACATAACTAACACAAAGCTAGGGAAAATCATCAAGTCATGAAAATTTTTTTATTTTGTTGGACTCCCCCAAACTTGAAAATTAGCTTGTCCTCAAGCAACACACTTACCCTAAACAACAAAAGAAAAATAAAATAAACAGAAAAAGAGACTTCCCTCTCAAAATGCAATCGGAACATCGAGGGGAGACACAAGTCCTCCCCCAAACTTAACACCTGCCACTACAATTAAATCCAAGGTGCGTCAGGCACCACCAAATATCACCTGTGACAAATGCAATCCAACTACACAAATTGATTAAAGTCAACATGACACACAAACGGAAATAAACAAAATATCTGGAAACACAAAAGTGCCACACCAAGGCACAAACAAAAGTACTACAGGTCTGATTACAAATCTCCAAAGTAACATGACAACCTAAATCAACTAGGACAAATCGCCTCCAATAACATCAAACCACAAGTCTCACACCCCACCAGCATCAGCATCCTCATTCATGCCATCCTCATCACTCTGATCCAAAACCTGAAAATCCTCCTGAGAATATGGAGGCAATGGAAAAGGGATACCCATTGGTTACTTGGGCAAACTCTTTGAGAATATGTGTTTAGCAAACTGACCTTACCTGTGAGATTTTGGGTCTATACACAAAAGGGGTAGTAATTGATAATTGATGACTGAATTTTTAAATCCCCATTTCTTTCATGAGTGTGTTCTCTTTTACTATGTGTTCTAGAACTTGACTTGTGACCTTTTCAAAATTGACAATTGATTGCATGCATGAACATGATTAAGGCACTTAGGTTTGTGTTTTTGTAGCCTTCAACATATTGTTGAGACATAATGATCCCTTAGTTGCCCACTTTGAGCTTTGAGATTTAAGGATTTTCTTTGGTACCTTACATAAATTGAATTATTCTTGTGAAGTACCTTTGAAATTGTGAATGAGCAATTAAGTGGAATGTTAGAAATTGGTGAAAGTGTAAGTGCTGAAAATTTGATGTTTCTATTTCTCTTCTTAAAAGGGATACTCATCTGCTCCGTCACCGAGCGCAAGGCATCCTGGACTATCTGATTCCGGCGCATCTCGCGCTGGAAATACTCATTTTGACAGCTCTGCCTGCGCAAAAGCCGCTCCATCATACTAGTCAGCCCAGTCATATCACCACCACCACGGCCGCACCCTCGTCCCAGAGGAGCAGCTGGAACCTGAAGCTCTGCAGGCATTGGCTCATTGTTACCAAGCTCACGCCTAGCAATATCCACATATCGCTCATAAACCTTCATATTCATCCGTTTGGCCGGTGTAAGCTCTAACAGATCATCTCCCAAATCCACCTCCCTGTCTAAACACAGCTTGGTAATCACCGCAGGCAACCCAAATGAGCCCGGGTTGCTTTCCCGCGCCATGTGAAAAATATACTCTGACATCAGAAATCCAGCATCAACCCTCATACCCCGCATAATCCCATAGACAATCTGCATGATAAAAGGTTTGATATCGGTTTCATGAGACTGGGGATGCAAATTGTGCATGACAAAGTGGGCCCAAAAACGAGCGACAGGGCGGAGGAATTTTGCTGTCACATGCTTAACGGTATTGTTAGAACCATGATTCCAATCTCTGTCGGGCAAGAAGAGAGTGTTTTTGATATCATCCAAGCTCTAGGGATCAAGGGTGTCCCTAAGATAGTATTGCACAAAATTGGTGGGTTCAGCATAATCAGGGAATCCTAACACTTTGTTAATCTCATGCTGGCCATAATCAATTTCGACCCCCCGGACCCAGCTCTTGCGACAACCTGGATTTTGTTGCTCACAATAATGTGCGTGAGCAAAAAATTCCCAAATTAAGGGTTTACTCATGTTGTCTGGGGGTGATTCAGTAAAAGGTGTCCACTCTAATTGAATCAATGGGTCGTAAATTGCAGGAACAACCATAATGCCCCCCTTGATGTCCTCAATACTAGTATCCGGGGTAATACCTTTCCCCACTACTCTTTCGGTATAGAACTTTCTGGCTAGTTGGTGTTCAAAATTTCTTGAATAGGGTCGACTAGAGCTACTAGCAAGCCTAGGTTTCTTACCCTTGTCCCTGGAAGCCATTATGTTCAGAAAAATTCCTAAGTGGCAAATCAACAAACACCTTGTGGGCACTAGAACTCAAAGTCCTAAAAAGTGTAAACCAAGTGCAAACACTACCCAAAAACAAGACCTAAGCCATTAATCAGAGGGGAGACAAGATAGGAAGGATACTTACCCACAATTATAGTGCAAAATTCGTAACCCTAGAGGAGAGAGATGAGAACCCGAATTGGAGTGAGATAAGAACAACACCTTCAAGCATGTGACAAGGAGGAGCAAGGGAGAATGATTTGTGGTGGAGAAAGTGGAAGAAAGTGGTGGAGAAGGGTGGTTTGGGGCGGTTTGGGCTGAGGAGGGTTGAGAGAAGAAGAAGAAGGCGGCTGAGAAGAAGGGTGTGAATGCTGGGGTCGAAACCCCCTTTGTTTTTTTTTAAGATCTGAACTTATCGTCGCTCGCCTGGGCGAGGGTCATGGCTCGCCTGGGCGAGCCCCTTTATTTTCTTCGCCGCGTACAGACCCCCCGACCCGCCTGGGTGAAATTTACGCTCGCCTGGGCGGGTTTTTCACGGCCTTGCAACCACTTTTCCTTTTTTAACGAATTCAACTTTGAACCCCCTTTGCACCCCACCCGCCTGGGCGAAATTGACGCTCGCCTGGGCGGGTTTTTCACTGTTTTGCCACATATTTTCTTTTTTCACGAATTCAGTTTTGAACCCCCTTTCTCCCCAACTCGCCTGGGCGCACAGGTGCCGTGCCCAGGCGAGTCCATCAGACCTTTAGACTTTTGCTTTTTTTTTAAAAAAATTTTAAAAACAATAAAATCCTACACTAAAAGAAAAATAAAATTAAAATTAAAATTACTATGAAAGAGCTACTTACCACTGGGTTGCCTCCCAGCAAGCGCTTGTTTAACCTCCCGAGCCTGACGGTTGACCCCTTCTCAAGAACTAAGGGTCTTTGAGCTCAACCGAAGATGAACTTTGATCAATGACTCCACCATGATATACCTTAAGTCGCTGTCCATTCACTTTAAAAGTGTCCCCAGTCTTGGGGTCCTTAATTTCAATAGCGCCAAAAGGTGAGACCTGCACAATCACAAAAGGACCAGACCATCTAGATTTAAGCTTTCCAGGGAAAAGCTTAAGTCTAGAGTTAAATAGCAAAACCAATTTTCCAGGTTCAAACTTCTTATTAGTCAATTTCTTGTCATGCCACTTTTTAGTTTTTTCTTTAAAATCACGAGAAGTGTTATATGCTTGCTCTCTGAACTCATCAAGTTCAGTTAGCTGCAATAACCTCTTCTCACCTGCAGGTTGCACATCCAAGTTCAAAAATTTAGTTGCCCAATATGCCTTGTGAAGTAACTCCACTGGAAAATGACAATTTTTACCATAAACAACCTGGAAAGGTGACATGCCAATGGGTGTCTTATAAGCATTTCTATACGCCCACAAGGCGTCATCCAACTTTTTTCACCAGTCTTTCCTACTGCTATTAACATTTTTTTCTAAGATTCTCTTAAGAGACCTATTTGACACCTCTACTTGACCACAAGTTTGTGGATGGTATGGGGTAGCTACTTTGTGGTGCACCCCATATTTAGACAAGGCTTTCTCCATAACCTGATTGCAAAAATGACTCCCACCATCACTAATAAGTACTCTAGGTACTCCAAACCTGCTAAAGATATTTTTCCTCAAGAAGTTCACAACTACAGCAGAGTCATTGGTGGGAGTGGAGATTGCCTCCACCCACTTTGATACATAATCAACCCCCACAAGAATGTACCTGTTGTTATAGGAAGGGGGAAAGGGGCCTACAAAGTCTATGCCCCACACATCAAAAACTTCAACTTCCAGAATGCCTTGAAGAGGCATTTCATCTTTCCTGGAGATATTCCCAACCCTTTGGCATCTATCACAGTTCATCACATGGGTCCTAGCATCTTTAAAAATGGTGGGCCAGTAATACCCACATTGTAAAACTCTAGAAGCTGTCTTTTCACTGCTATAATGACCAGCATATAGTGAATTGTGACAATGCCAAAGGATGTCAGGAATTTCCTCTTGGGAGGCACAACGCCTGATCACTCCATCTGCACTCCTCCTGAACAAGAATGGTTCATTCCAAAAATAAAACTTGGCATCATGTAAAAACTTTTTCTTTTGTTGCCAAGTCATATCCTTAGGAATCACATTCGCTGCTAAATAATTAGCTAAATCAGCATACCATGGGAGTTCAGATGCAGCAAACAGGTGTTCATCAGGGAATTTTTCTTCAATTGGAACCTGATTATCCCTATTACTATCCTCAAGGGGGAGCCTAGATAAGTGATCAGCAATAACATTCTCCACCCCTTTTTTATCTCTTATTTCCAAGTCGAACTCTTGCAAGAGCAAGATCCACCTAATCAGTCTTGGCTTAGCATCGTGCTTAGCCAATAGGTGCCTTAAAGCAGCATGATCTGTGAACACTATCACTTTCGAGCCTATCAAATAGGCACGAAACTTGTCCATTGCAAAAATCACTGCCAAGAGTTCTTTTTCAGTGGTCATGTAATTAGTTTGTGCACTGTTCAACACACGACTAGCATAATAGATTGCATGAAAAACTTTATTAATTCTTTGACCAAGTACAGCTCCTATTGCGTGGTCACTTGCATCACACATTAGTTCAAAAGGTTCACCCCAATTGGGGGCAACCACTATAGGAGCTGTAATCAATCTCTCTTTCAAAAGTTCAAAAGATTTCATGCAATTATTATCAAAAATGAACTCAACATCCTTCTCCAGTAAATTGCATAGGGGTTTTGCAATTTTCGAAAAATCTTTAATGAATCTCCAGTAGAAACCGGCATGACCCAAAAAACTTCTTATCCCTTTAACATTTACTGGAGGAGGTAGATTTTTGATGACATCAATCTTTGCCTGATCAACCTCAATACCCTTTTCAGAAATCTTATGTCCTAAAACTATCCCCTCCCTGACCATGAACTGACACTTTTCCCAGTTAAGGATTAGATTAGTTTCTTGACATCTTTCTAACATTTTGCCCAGATTGGCAAGACATGCATCAAAGGACGACCCGTAGACCGAGAAGTCATCCATAAAAACCTCAATAAAATTTTCGACCATGTCAGAGAATATAGCCAACATACACCTTTGAAAAGTCGCAGGTGCATTGCAAAGCCCAAAGGGCATTCTCCAATAGGCAAAAATCCCAAAGGGGCAAGTAAAAGCAGTTTTTTCCTGGTCTACAGGATCGACACAGATTTGATTGTAACCTGAATATCCATCCAAAAAACAATAGAATGCATGTCCTGCTAATCTTTCCAACATTTGGTCCATAAAGGGTAATGGGAAATGATCTTTCCGGGTGGCATTGTTTAATCTCCTATAATCAATGCACACACGCCACCCAGAAACAGTGCGGGTTGGTATTAGTTCATCTTTATCAGATTTTACCACAGTTAACCCCCCCTTCTTAGGCACTACTTGCACTGGGCTAACCCAAGTGCTGTCGGAGATGGGGTAGATAATGCCTGCATCTAGAAGTTTGACTACCTCCTTTCTCACGACTTCCTGCAAAGTCGGATTCAGCCTCCTCTGAGGCTGAATTACTGGCTTAAAATTCTCCTCAAGGAGAATCTTATGCATGCAGAAACTGGGGTTAATCCCCTTCAAATCAGACACACACCATCCTAAAGCAGCTTTGTATTGCCTCAAAATTCTCATTAATTTCTCAGTTTCAGTTTCAGTCAAGGCATTACTAATTATAACTGGATAGAGTTTAGTGTCATCTAAGAATTCATACCTGAGGTTTGGTGGAAGAGTTTTGAGCTCTGGAACTGCCCGCTCCTCCTTTTCATGCCTCTTCAGCTCCTTCATCTGATCTGTCTTTGTGTAAGCTGGAGGTGCATCCAATCTGGCCACCACCTCCACAACCTTGTTTTCTTCACTCTTCTCATGTGTCAGAGCTGCTGCCAACACATCTCCATGCCCAATTTGCTCAAAAGTAGACGTGACTAGAGTGTCAACCACGTCCACCAAAAAGCATTGGGAGCTGTCCATTGGATTCTTCATGGACCGGTAGACATTGAATGAGACCTCTTCTTCATGAACCCGGAGCTTGAGCTCGCCCTGTTGAACATCTATGAGGGCTCGTCCAGTGGCTAGAAACGGCCTACCCAGGAGTAGAGGAATGTCTGAGTCCTCCTCCATGTCCAAGATAACAAAGTCAGCAGGGAAGATGAACTTGTCCACCTTGACAAGCACATCCTCCACTTTCCCATAGGGCCTCTTCACAGACCGATCAGCCAACTGAAGACACATCATTGTCGGCTTTGCTTCTCCAATACCAAGCTTCTTAAAGATGGAGAGGGGCATCAGATTGATGCTTGCCCCTAAATCGCACAGAGCTTTGCCAATATCAAATCCCCCAATGTTACAAGGGATTGTGAAATTCCCAGGATCTTTTAGCTTCTGAGGGAGCTTCCTTTGTAGAATTGCACTGCATTCCTCTGTGAGAAGCACAGTCTCATCATCTTGCATCTTCCTTTTGTTGGTTAAGAGCTCTTTCATGAACTTCGCATATGTAGGCATCTGCTCGAGTGCCTCTGCGAAGGGAATGTTGATCTGGAGCCTCTTGAACACCTCCATGAACTTGGCAAATTGCTTCTTGTTTTCCTCCTTCTTCAACCGCTAAGGAAAAGGAACCCTGTGAGATATCTGAGGTTTCTTCTCTCCTTCCTGAGTTGCAGTTGATTTCTTATTTTGTTGCACTTCAGGAGTTGAGTCCTCAGCTGGTTGTTCCTTGGCCTCTTCCTTCTCAAGCACCACCTCATCACTCTTCTTTTGTGGCTCCTCAAGAGACTTGCCACTTCGAAGAGTAATGGCCTTGCAATGCTCTCTGGGGTTTGGAATGGTGTCACTGGGAAAGGTTCCCGGTGACCTCTCTGACATCTGCTTGGAAAGTTAACCCATCTGAACCTCCAGATTGCGAATGCTGGCACCTTGGTTTTTGAAGTTGGCTCGCGTCTCCTCAACAAAATTATTAGTTGTTAGAGCGAGCTTCTCAATTGCTGCCTCCCAAGGTGCCAGCTGCTTCTCTTGTGGTGGCTGGAGTGCTGGGCTGCGCCACGAGAAGTTAGGGTGATTTCTATACCCTGGGTTGTAGGTGTTTGAGTAAGGATTGTTCCTCTGTCCTCCTCCCACAAAATTAGCCTGTTCATCATTACCTGTGCTAGTACTAACTTCAAATGCACACTCACCATTACGGTGGTTGCCTTTACAGAAATCACATGTTAGTAATAAAGCAGAAGTATCAGAAGGGATAGGAGGTATACCTGTTGAAGCATTCATTTAGACCTGACCCAATTTCTGAGTCAATGCAGCTATCTGTTGCTGCATCTCCTTATTTTGTGCAAATAAAGCTTGCACATTCTCAGGCTCCAAATCACTCTTCTTCATGATACGCTTCCTAACAGTGGCCCGACCGCTGTTATGAGCCATCTTCTCAATCAACTGCCTGGATTCTATGGCAGTTTTGCTCTCAAATGAACCTTGTGATGCACAATCGACCAAGTGCTGATTGGCTTGACTCAATCCATCATAGAATGTCCTCATTTGCAACCATTCAGGCATAGAGTGATTGGGGCACCTCTTCAACATCTGCTTGTACCTTTCCCACGCCTCATGTAATGACTCTCCATCTTGCTGAGCGAAGGCGTTGATTTCTTGCCTAAGCTGAGCTTGCCTGGAGGGTGGGAAGTACTGGTCCACAAAAATCGTAGCCAATTTGTCCCAAGTGAGAAAGCTCCCTTGTGGTTGAGACCGGACCCATTTAAGTGCCTTTCCCTTTAATGAAAGAGGAAAAAGCCGCAACCTTATTGCATCATCACTCGCACCTTGAATGTTGAAGAAGTCCAAGTAACTCAAGAACATGGCTATATGATCACTTGGGTCCTCGTCTGGGGCACCACTGAATTGATTTTGTTGCAGCATGTTTATATATGCCCCCTTGATGTCAAAGTGTGCAGCAGTGACCGCAGGTGGTACTATGCTAGTACCAATTAAGGTCGGGTCGACTAAGGAGTAATCAGCCAATGTCCGTCTGTCAGGTTCTGTCTCATTCTCAACCTGGCGCTCACGCTCGTCAGCCATTATTCTTGCTCGCTCTTTTTTCTCTCGCTGGGCTTGTTTCCTTAACTTCTTCGCTGTCAACTTGATCTCGGGATCGAATTGAAGGCTGCTGAAATCACCTGCAGAACGCAAGTGCATATACCAAACTCGGCAAAGAGGGTTAATAGCACCTGTTGAGTGAATAAGAACGATTAAAAATAAAAAGCTAGAGCAAACTTCCACTAAGTAACTACTAAGAGTACCAAAAAATTACTAGAATCTAATTTTTAGTCCCCGGCAACGGCGCCAAAAACTTGTTGGGATTCTGGCAAGTGTACCAGATCGTACAAGTAATAAAGTGATAAATAGAGTATCGTTCCCAACGAGGACTGAAATTGATTCTAATAATTCTCACCTATTCGTAGTTACTAAATGAAAATTAAATTAAAATTCAATTGTTTGAGTGATTGTTAATTTAAATGAATTAAAACAAATAAATAAAACGATTCTTGAACAATGGGAAAAAGCGGGACGTAGTTTCGATGAAGGTTCCTAAAACATTTAACAACGAATTGATTTGTTTTTCTAAATTCTGAATTTGTTTTGCAAAGGTAGAAAACGCCTAATATCTTAGCACGTTTCCGTATTTTAGGTATTAATCTCCCAATGATGTCTCAAGAGAGCCTTAAAAACCTAACCCTTAATTAAGTACAATCAAAACTTGTAAAATTATCCAATTCATAGAAAACATGTCTGTGCCTATGCAATTGAACTGTTTGATTATTAGGCTAAATCCTAAATTCATATGTCTATTCATAAAGGATTTCCAAAAGTCATGAACTGCGCACATTCACGAACAACAATAAAAATATAATCAAACACAGAATTTATAATGGAAAAACAAAATCAATTCATTGCATAAACATTAACAAGGTTCCATGTTCATCTACTCCTACATCCCAAAGAAGGGTTTAGTTCATAATGGGAAGAAGAAAAGCAATAAAAGTGATAAAGAGTGACATAATTACCACTAATCCTTGCCTCTAATCTCTGTGTTCTTCGCAAAAACCAATGCAAAAACTCTATTCCAAGTGTCCTGAATGAATCCTCATTACCAATCCTAATATATTTAAGTAAAAAGATAAAACAAATCCCTTCCAAATCCTAAAAGATAAGAAAATCGCAACTGATATCTGCGCCACTCGCCCAGGCGAGAATAAGGCTCGCCTGGGCGAGTTTCTGACTGTGAAAATTAGCAATTTAAACCCATTTTCTAAAACAGAAGACCCCACTCGCCTGGGCGAGTAATAAGCTCGCCTGGGCGAGTTATGCACTTTTTCACCAATTTTCATCGCTTTGCTCCGAACTTCTGATTCCAAGGCTTGCTTTTTCCTTCTTTTCCATAAATCATCAAATTAAGCCTCTAAAACCTGAAATTCACAACAATTTGATACAAAATCCTCACGGATCTCGTTCAGCACATTAGTAAGCGAAATTTCCATCTTTTTCCTAAAATACTTAAGAAACAAGCCAAAATTACTAAGAAAAAGGGTTAAAATTCATCCAAAAACATCATATATTGAGCTCAAATCACTAGGTAATGCAATATCTCCTAATATTAATTATAATTCACTCATCCCCTGTTTCTTACTCATTTCTTACGCCTATTTAACCTCATTCACCAATAGTTGCTATCCTTTCCTTCCGAGTACTTCACCCTACGCAAGGGTCCCTCGTACCCGTTGTCTATCTAAATACATATCAATTACCACCTATTCATTAATTATTACTATTCATCCTATTGCCGAGTACTTCACCCTACGCAAGGGTCCCTCGTACACATATCCTATCTCCAAGTACTTCACCCTACGCAAAGGTCCCTCGTACATGCTTTCTATTCCGAGTACTTCACCCTACGCAAGGGTACCTCGTACACCTATTCTATATCCGAGTACTTCACCCTACGCAAGGGTACCTCGTACACCTATTCTATATCTGAGTACTTCACCCTACGCAAGGGTCCCTCGAACACTACCATTATTACACTCCTTAGTTTTACTTATCGTTTTGCATTTTCTTTCTTAATCCTTTATCCTATTTCCTGAGTTACTATCTCTTTTCATTATTTATCTTTATTACTCCTTTATTTTATGTTCTTGGTTTCTAATTTCATTTCTTATTCTCACTCTATTATTTATTCTCATTTCTCTTTTATTCTCCTCATGAATATTCTACCTTATTTTTACTAATCACTTTTTAATCTACTATTTATTTTATCACTCATTACCTTGCTATCTAAAAACATATTAACTTACTCTCATAAATCTACAAACATTTTCCTTCCCTTCTCACATACTAATCATTTTCAATATTCATATCAACTACCCTAATGTTTTATACTCTACTTATTCCTATGCCCCTAGTCGTCACTATAACAAAAGATAAACTACATCTTAAGCTAAGGTAACACAACCTCCTTACCTTCAACAAGGAGAGATGATGAGCCACAAACCCTAGCCTTCCTCCTTGCACCCTAAACTCCTTAGAACTAGAGCTTGTTACACTCCCTTCAACCAACCTATATCAAGTGGGTGTGTGATTCTCCATAGCCTTGGGAATGGAAAATAAATTGGAGGTAGAGAGAGGGGTTCACGAGTTGTAGGAGGGAGTGATGGGTGGTTGTTGGTTATTTTCTTGATAGGGGTTTGTTGAGGAAGATGAATATGAGGAGGGTTGTTCTTAATTGTTAGGGTTTTAGTTGAGGATGATGATGATTGCTTCTTGATGGTAAACAAAGGAGATGATGAGATGAAGTGTGTGTGTGTGTGTTGTGTTTGTTATTGTTGTGTTGCCTTGTGTTGTTATTGTTGCATTTTCGTATTTCTTGCATGGGGGGTCGAAATATGTGGCCAAAAACCAATGGCTTGCTCAAGAAGCCAAATTTGTGTGGTTGAGAGGGATTCAAATCTGACGCACGCGTGCATCTAGTGGCTTGATTTTTGGCGCGCCAACCTGGTGCATTTGGTGGGGTTGGTGCATCGCCCACTCAGGCGCGCGCTCAGGCACACGCTCTAGCTTTGAATTAAGCGCTTTGATGCAACATTTTTGGGCCCTCTGCCCGCTTAAGCGCCCGCTCAGGCGCGTAATCTGATTAATTTTTCCTATTTTTTTCTCGTCTTCAAAATACTATAACTTCTTCGTTACCCGTCGGATCTTGCTCAATTTTTGAAGCAAGCTTTCTAAAATCCTTATCTTAATATCCAACGGTGGCATTTTCGTTTGGATTTTTAAATCTTTTATTTCTAATTATTTCCAATGTTTTATGTTTTTAATTCTAAGAAAACCCTTTTAATCCTACTAATTTTAACTAATTCTCTTCACCCTAAGCCTGTTACCACCTTAATTAGACTTAGGATTAAATTAGGGATGTTACAGAGTTAGTGGATTAGAATTAGCTCCGATCCATGCCATCTAACGATAATTAGTGGGCTAAAAGGATTTTAATCATATGGAAATTTAGCAAAATCCAGTGGAAAGTTCTCTTTGCTATGATGGTGGCTGTTGTGTACAACATTTGGATTGAGAGAAATGCTAAAATCTTTGGAAAAGAAGCAATTCTAAAGATGTTATTTTTAATACTTTGAAAAAAGAAATTCTAACTGCATTGAAGGTTCTCGCAATATCTTGCCTGAAAGTAAAGAATATTCAGTTTTTGAATCAAATTGGTTATGATGTATAAAGTTACAGTTGCTGGTTCAGTGTTGTTTTGTAAGGTAGGTTGCTCTTGGCCTTACTGCTAAAACCCATCTTAGATGGTGGCTAGTTAATAAGGTTAATCTTCCTATGCTCTTTGCATTGTTTTTATTGTTATGTTCAACGTTAATAATATTTGTCATTTTACCTAAAAAAAAGAGTGTTCTATACAACCCTAAAAATATTTTAAAATGAAAGTACATTTCTTTAGAAAAATTTAGATTATTAAATAGCATAAGAAATGAGAAAGTTGTCCCTATTCAAAAGGGGAGCGTAATTTGAAATATGAACTATCATATATATTTTGGGTTTAAAAATCTAGAAATCAAAATGTAAATGATTTTTCTTCAAAAGTGAAAAAATGGTATAATCCCGAATTTTAAAATTATAAAACATCATTTCCAAAAAAAATTAATAAAATTATAAAACATTAATTTTTTTAACACTAATAAGAGTAGAAATCTCTATGAAGGCTAAAATTAAAACAATTTCGAAATTTGACGAAAATTTGAAAGAACAAAGTTTCATCAAATTAAGTTTGAAATATTCAATAAAGGAAAATATTTTTAAAATGTTTCCAAATATCAACAATTAAAATAGAAAAAAATTGAATTTTCACATTCGCAAAGCGAATTTTATATATTAATACTTGTAATTAAAAGTTAAATTTCAAAATCAATGATACAATCGTATTATGAATACTCCAATCTGATTACAAAATCATTATATTAAATTTTTTTTACTTGTAATTATAATTACGGATAATTAGGACATTATATTACACACATTGGGAAGACATTCACAACTACGAGCACTCCACATCCTCATTCCTTTTTGGTGTGCACTAAGAATATCTTTCAGCCGATCACCGAAGACTAATTCCATTTTATTTGAGGCATAGAGATCAAAGCTTGTTCCACACCCACAATAGGGATCGAACCCCTAACATCATACTTAAAAAACTCAATCATGATTGTGCTGGGCTTTGTTGGTTCACATCCTCATTCATAATGAAATGAATGTAGCAATATCCTACTTAGGACAAGCAAGCAAATAAATCAAAGTGAAAAGTACAACTATACATGGGACTTGAAACATCTTCAATAAAGCCCCACGTGAAAATAAATAAACAAATAAAAGCAATACAACATTCTCTAAGGCTTAATTTCTATTAAGAAGTTCCTCAATCATTTGCAATGCAATCTTTTGCTCCTCATCCAACCTCCCTTTATTAATTTCTTCTGGTTTTATCACCACCTCTTGAATTTCAGGTTCTTGAAGAAGTTGCAATTCTGAATCATCAGAGTTAGCTCCTTCTATTGCATTTTTCCTTTCTAGTTCAACCATCATGATCCAGTTTGAGTCAGAACGAGACCCTGCTCTTTTTTGCCACACACCAATGTGAGAGTTCTCAGTGTCAAGCCTTAGGCAAGTGAGTGAAGGTGATGGTGATTTGCAACACTTTCTAAGCTTTGCACTTAGAACTGCAGATAATGATGTAGAAGAAGATGAAGATGATGATGAAGAAGTAGTAGAATTGTGATTATTTCCATTTGGTTTATCAGAAACAGGGAAATTTGTTTTGGCATTTCTTCCGCTCATCAAAATTGCTGCCTCATCATATGCTCTAGCTGCTTCTTCTGCAGTCTCAAATGTTCCAAGCCACACCCTCCTTTTCCTACTCAAATCAATACAAAAAATCACATTTAATGCACATTTTTATGTGGCATATAGTAATTCCTTCTTAAGAAAATACTTGATTGAGAGAAACTATAGAGATCTTAACCAACATCTCTGGAAGAATTTGTAACCAAAAAAAAAAATCTTAGAGTGAAAATAATATAGAGGGCAAAGACTAAAATCACATTTAAATCTTTTTTTTTTTTTTTTTACAAGTGAGTGTTGCCTACATGTTGGTCATGTATCAATTCTTAAGACTTTAGAGTTGGAGGTCTCAGGTTCGATCCTCACCCCTATTTATTAGTGAATTTAATTTTTCTTCCCCTATCTCCATTAAAAAAAAACAAAAATATTTTGCCTATAAAAAAATCACTTTTTTTATGTGACCTAATAATTCCGTCAAAACAAAATGTGATTTAAATATGATTTTAATTTTTGACATATAACTTCCTCCGATCTTTAATATAAAATTTTTTAAAGAAATTTTTTGTCTTATTTATAAGCTTATTTTTCAATTTTTAATGATAATAATTACTTGTTTTCAGAAATCAATATTTCTCAACATTGTTTTAGAGTCTTAATAATAATTATAGAAATAATATTGAAAAATATAACCAATTAAATATTATATATTCCAATAACAAAAATAACATTAACTAATTTAATTTTCTTAATTCTAGTAAATTTTCCAAAATGGCTTGCACAAGAAGAGGTGGGAGACTGGGAGTAATTGTAAGATAAATGTAAAGACGTTGACAAACATATCTAAATCAATCAAAATAATTCAAGTGGTGAGGAATAATGTACATAAGCTGAGCAGATATATATTATTTTTTTTTTAAAAAAAAAAAAAGAAAAGAAGAGAAAAGAAGAGAAGAGAAGAGAGATAGTACTTTTTTTTTTTGAACGTAAGAGAGATAATACTTTAATTTCTGAAGCAAAATGAAAAAAGAAACTGTACTTGGTGAAACAGAGAAATGAATGAATATGTGAGGGAGTTAGAGTTTGATGAGAGTAGTACAATAATGGATGGCGAATCTCAGCAACCCATGAGCCCCAGTGGCGTTGCCTGACACCTCTGAATTTCTTGGGGTGAACCATGCTGGTAACAACTATATTGTCTTACCAAAGAGGGTGTGAGAGAGAAGAGTATGGAATTTGTGACAAAGGAAGTGAAAGTCATGCCATGTTATAAAGAGCTTGGTGATGATGAGCATCAATTTAAATAAAGCTACTTCCACACAAGAGGTACAAGTTTGCTTTTAAGTTTGGTAAGGATGTCCACGCTGTAAGGGTAAACCAAGTAACCAAATTATGGTACCTTCTCTGTGCCACTGGTGGTGGTATCTCATGGATTTCCCTTAACAGTGATAATTTTACAATCATAGATGTTACAGTTTCAGGAAAATATGCCAGCATATCACCATTTTATTCATATTGCCCGGATTTGTTTCCGTATTTTCGTCTTCACCAATGATATCTCTTACCCTATCGGTTAAAAAAAAAAAAAAACATTTAACCTTTGATTAATAATTTCTCTGTTTCATCCATAGTGTTCAAAGAATTTTTATCTCCTTTTTAATTTTCACATCTTTCTCGGTATTCAAAAATTAATGATTACGTAGAAATATTATTGTCAAAATATTCTAAATTTTTACATTATTTAGTCATTTTTTTAAACTCGTGCATAACTATTGGGCTCGAAATGAATTTCGATGGAAAATTATAGATTTGACACAAACGTGGTGTTGATGGAAGTAGTGACTTGTACGTAGGTACAAAAGTGACTTCAATGGACACACACCTATGTCGAATTAAAGGATTTTGGACGAAGAAATGTTGCAACAGTAAAGGAGCTAGTCCCGAGAAGTAAAACGGTCATCTCACGCCTTTAATGGTATAGTCACTTCATTGGGCAAAATCGAGGTTTCATTAATTGCAAAGTACACCTACCGCTTCAGAAAAATGGCTATAAAAGGAGATAGGTCTCATCATAACATTAAATGAGTGAGTGGCAGAAGAATCATGACTATGCAAATAAGTCGTATAAGATATTGGTATGAGTTCTGGAAAGAAATAAAAAGGATTAAGTATGAGATTGGTTTCAAAGCTTTGATAACATGAGAATAAGATGTGAGAGATTATGAAATCAGCTTGGTGAGAGAAGTGCAACTGGTGTCTTTCTCAAGCAGTCTTCCATTCCTTATCTGATGACTGGAAATTAGATATGGGAGGTTATGTTCTATTGTCGAGCACAGTTTTGAATGGATGAGGTGTTTTCACCAATTTGGAAATTTTCATTCATCAAGAGCTGGTTGTTTTGATAAAAGTACATACGAAAATATCAAGAAGCCCCAATAGCTGAAAAGGTTGAACTTGAAGCAAAATAGTGGTTCTTCTTGATCCTATGTCGTAAGGCTTTGATAGAGGGATAACTAAAGTCTTAAGGTTTCCCCATCAATTGGGAGTGGAAGCAGGAAATTCTACACGGATAACCCTTTTACTTTGAGTCGAGCGATCACTTCGACGGATTGTCGTAGGGATTTAAGACAAAAGCGTAAGCTATGCCAGAAGATCATTTGGCCAAGAAATTGAAGAGAATGAAAAGAAAAAATGAGTCACTTTGAAGACATCATTTGAGGGCTCCTAGAACTTTGAGGTGGTGTGGAAAAACATATCGACGATGTGCACAGAAGACTTCCCCAAGAACGCATCGAAGATTGCTTCTAAGTTTAAGACAAGGGCTATGTCAAAGACAACAATGAAGATCATGTCGAAGACTAGGCGCCGATATATAGTAGTTAAGACTTAGCGACATGGTTATCTTGTATTTTTAAATATTCAAATGTAAGGTGTCATGGGCCTCCACGTGCCATTATATTAAGTAGGCAGTTATTTAAATTGTTTCCTATAAATAGGTATTTAGTCGACGTAAACAGGGTCGGCTCTTGATCATTCCTATACATCTCATCAAGAAGATTGATGGAAAACACCATGTAACCTTCCTCTTTATTTCAAATTCAATAAAATCTTTACATTTCTTTGCAATCTTTACGTTCCAGTCATTTACATTCTGCATTTACATTTACTGCACTTTATTTTCAAGAATTTATCGCATTTCATTTAAAATCTTTTACTACCATTCATACACGGAAACAAGATTACCAAAAAAACTTGTCAAGAACCCACTCTTCATAAACACATATCATGTAAACACAATCCATTCGATAAACAAATCAAATTTCCCGTTAAACAAATTGGCACGCCCAGTGGGACAGGTTTAGAGTAACTTGTTTTCATATCCATTTGTATGCACTTGAGGAGAGGACACATAGTGCCATCTCCATTGTCTAAAGAATTGCCATCCGTAATGTCAGAGTCATAGATGAACGTGCTTAATGAAAATTCGACGGTTGGACTAGTAACTCTTACCGTTGAAACCACCAACAACAATGGCAAAAGTGGCATTTCGACTCATATAACCGCCAATACCGCGTTACGTATTGGCAATGCGAACGTTGTTGCCACAATCATGGCACAGCCAAGTTTTGCAATTGGGTCAATGGGGGGCAATGTTTTCCCTGGACATATTAGAAATGTGAGTTTTACCCATATGGGTTACCGCCAAGATTCTTTCCAAATTCAACGAAAACTCTTGGTCGTGGTAATACTACTTTAGTCACCAGAACGCCAATGCCAATCTTTTCAAGATTTTCGATGAAACCTGCTAGTAAAAGTGGTTATTCGCCATCCAAATATACACCAGCAAATCCAACAACACACATTAGGCAACAAATAGAAGAATGCAAGCACAAATGGTGGATCATTTGACAACTCGATTAGGAACCGTCATTAACCCTGCCCTGATGGCTATGAACGAGATGTGTGGCAAGATAGCAACTTATTTACAAAGGCTGAAAAATATCCTTGGCGTCGAAGATGGAGATCGTAATGATCCAATAATCCGAGAAGTTAGGGATGGTCGATAAGGGGTTAAGTATAGTATGGTGCAAAATGATCCCAATGGTGTTGATTTAAGATTATGGCCATGAAGACAAAACACACAAAATTCCAATGTTTAAGCACTAGCCTTACCCTACCATGGTTGAAACTACTCCTACCCTTAACCACACTACACCTCAAAATAAAAACATGCCCAATGTCACTATCGAAGGCCCGTCAATGTAGTCTTCCATCCTAGTGTCAAGGCCCCTGCTCAAAACAACCAGAATCCCGCTCAAGTAGCATTCATGCAAAGAGGAGAATATTTGCAGGCAGCCTTAGCAAGGCAAAATTTGGCAAGATTTCTACTTCGACAAAACAATAGAGGGGTGGCTAGATTTGAACCAGATGATGTGACAAGGGTAGTAGAACAGGCTTTAAATAGGATAGGCTTAAACAAAGGACTTGCCAATCAATCCAATTTTACCCCTACCTTTCCTGAATGGGTTTAGCATGTTGAAATTCCAAGAGTAATGAAGATTCCCAAGTTGTCCAAATTTTATGGAGAGACTGGAGAGTCTACTATCGAACATATTGCTAGATACACAATTGAGTTGGGGGATTTGGCATTAGATGAAGCCCTCTAGATGAGATTTTTTCCTAGTTCCTTGACCAAAAATTCTTTCTCTTGGTTTTCTACTTTAAGGTCAAACTTGATACACGCTTGGACTCAGTTACAAAGAGCTTTTCATGAGCAATTCTTTATAGGAGAGTTGAAAGTGGCTTTGACAGACTTGTTAAGTATAAAACGTTATTCTGGCGAATCTTTCAATGATTACCTATTGAGGTTTAGGCACATGCAGCGTCAATGTTTTACACCAATACCTGAACCAGAGGTAGTCAAGATGGTCGCAGCAAGGTTAGATTATTATGTTCAAAAGAAGTTGGTAACTCAACATTTAGTAGATCTCCCCCACTTACCAGTAGGGGTGTTCACGGTTCGGTTTTGTTCCGTTTTGAGGCAAAAAATCATCCGATCCAATCATAAAATACACATGCGGTTCGGTCCAATTACACAATCAAATCCAATACCGTCCAATCCAAAATTAAACATACGAGTTCGGTCTGGTTTTAATTTAATTGAAACTTTTATCTAATTTTTATAAAAATTAATTATTTGGTCATAAACATATATTTTTTAGCTATAAGTCATAAACATATATGCATGAAAGCAACTATCTTTGTTGTTGACATTTCTAATTAGCACAAACTAAGATAACATTATCCATATGTGCAGTGTACGTGTAAGTATTTATCCTAAACCAATGTATTTTTGTGTATATATTTATAATTAGTGGTCCAATTCGGTCCGAATCGGTTTTTAGAAATAAAACCAAAAACCAATCGGCTTTTCAATAATTAATCCAAGAACATCCAAACAAATTCGGGTTTTTGCGGTTTTCGGTTTTTTTATCAGTTTGGATATGAACACCCCTAGTTACCAGCATGTGGGAGACAAATCCAGAACCTTAGAAAAATGCGACCAATGATTTTTTTGCTTTCAGGGATATCATTCAACAAGACATTAACCAGGAAATGTTGAAGTATTCAGAGAAGTCGATGAAGGTTGACACGGATCTGTTTCAAGCTGAAATCAATGAAGCGAAGACTGGACCTGTTTTTCCTGTTTCGACAATTGGTCTAAAGTATGAAGAGGAAATATACCCAAGACCAGGTGAAACTTTCGAGCAATTTTATGACAGAAATAAGTACAAGGACTTAAGGATCTCTCCAAGGTGTCAAGTAGTTTATGACTAAATAACTATTGCTAAGGCGAAGAGATGTCGATGGATAGTTATAAGGGAGGGTTTAAATTGGAAGCGTATGAATGAATGAAGATATGTTCAGTTGAAGTCCCTTCGAAAACCTATGACTGGAGAAAGTACAAAAGGAGGCAGCCGGTTCAGAGAGCCGCCTTCGACTCATATCAATAAAGAGTATTTGCATGCAACCAATAGGTGGGTTGATAACGAAATTCCCAAAGCTTTTGCCAAGGGAAAGGATCTTTCTGAAGAGTATAAGCCCAAAAGTTCCTTATATGAAGGCTTGATGCGAACTATAAAGAGGCAAAAATAATGAGAGAGGCAAATGGAGCATATGGATAACTTGGTCATTCATGAAGAATCCTTAGAGCAAGGTTGTTTGGTGGTATAGAAGACAACCAAAAAAAAGAATGTGAATTATTTTGACGGCTAGAGGGAAAGAAGTGAAGATTTTGACAAAGAAACCAAACATGAAGAAGACTTTGGTCGTAAAAGATGTTTCTTCTAAGAGGTTAAGAGTTGCCGATGACGGCGACAATACTGATGACAGTTTGGAAATCATAATCAATGATGAAGACATGGTGGATATCCAGAGCAAGAAACTAGGAAGAATGGTTGTCAATGCCATTAACTTACCTGTAGATTTTGAAGGTTATCATGAAGTTGAAGTCGAAGGGGAAGAGTATGATAGTGACGATTATCTCAGTGACGAAGTGCTTAGTTTTCCTGAATCTTTTTTCTTATTAGAAAACATGAGTCTTGAGGTGGATTCACATTGCACAGTTCAAACCTTCGGCGAAAGACAAAAGGGAACATCTGAGGCCTTTGCGCATTAAGGCCTTGGTTGACAGAAAGCCAATGAATATATTACTTGTTGATGATGGAGCAACAGTCAACATCATTCCATGGGTGTGTTTAAAAGAATTGGAAAAGGTGAGTCTGATCTGATCCCCACCAACATTATTGTGACTGGCTTAAATAGAAAATATGCATCGTCACACGGTGTTGTGATGTTTAAAATCGAAGTTGGAAGCATGGAAAGGGACACCCCTTTCGTGGTGGTCCTCATCAAGGCAAGCTACAATTTGTTACTTGGTATAGATTGGATTCATGTAGTGGGAGCAGTGACGTCGACTGCCCATCAGAAACTAGTTTTGTGGAACAAGGAGAACAAAGTGGAGGTAATTGAAGCTAGCGATAGTCCATGCTATATGCAACAGTTGCACGTGGATTTCAAGGTGTATGGTCCGAAGGTGAAGCCGATTCCCCTTGTCGCAGATCATTTTGACAAAGCCCATGTTGACAAGTGCTTTCTGGAAAGCGATGGGGTTGCTTTGGTTGAAGAGGCAATCGAGCAGCGGCCATCAACTAGTCGAAATGATTGACGAAGAATTGAAAGGTCGTCGGCCTACGTGGCCGACAGAGTGGGATACACAGATAATCCAAGTGTATTCCAAGATTGTATTTTGGATGATAGTCCATTAGGATTTAAGAAAGGTCTAAAGGAGATAGAATCAAGTTGCACGGCAAAGGGAAAGATGAAGTGAATTTGGGCACACAAGAAAATACAAAGATGATCTATGTAAGTTCTTTATTGGACGAGGCCTTCAAAAACCATTTAATATCTTTGATAACAAAATATAAAGATTGCCTTGCAAAGGAGTATGAAGATATGCCTGGTCTTAACAGAGGATTGGTAGAACACAAAATATCTTTGAAACCTGAAATGCACGGCATTTTAATCTAGAAATAGTTTTGAAGATAAAAGCATGGATTAAGAGGCTACTGGAATTAAAATTCATAAGAACGACAAGGTATGTTGAATGGTTGACCAATATTGTACCAGTGGTGAAGAAGAATGGCAAAATGAGGTTGTGCATCGACTTCAGAAATTTGAATGCAGTCACACCAAAAGACGAATATCCTATGCCTGTGGCAGACATGTTGGTAGATTCAACATCTTGTAATGAGATCATGAGCTTCATGGATGCATTTTCTAGTTACAATCAGATATTCATTGCAAAAGGAAATGTGTCAAAAACAACATTTAGGTGTTCTGTTTCCATTGCAACATTTGATTGAGCAATGATGTCGTTCGTATTGAAGAATGCAGGAGCTACTTATCAAAGGGAATGAATCTTATATTTCATGGCATGATTGGAAGATTCTTGAAAGTGTCATTGATGATGTGGTGGTGAAGTCAGAGACTCGACAAAAGCATTTAGAGAATCTCAAGGATGCCTTTGACAGAATGAGGAGGCACAATCTTAAGATGAACCCATCAAAATATATGTTTTGAGTAGCTGTAGGGAGTCTTTTGGGATTCATGGTACACAGAAATGACATCGAAGTTGATAAAAATAAGACCAAAGCAATTATTGAGGCTTCCCCACCGTTAAACAAGAAGTAGTTGCAATCTTTCCTTGGGAAAGTGAATTTCTTGAGAAGGTTCATCTCCAACTTTTTTGGAAGGACGAGAGCCTTTTCACCACTGGTCAAGTTGAAGGCCCAAGAAGACTTCATTTGGAAAGAAGGGCACCAACAAGCCATTGACGATATCAAGAGATATTTGATAACTCTGCCTATAATGATACCTCCCCAATGTGGTAGACCTTTGAAGTTGTACATATATCTGCTTTAGAAGACACGATTAGAAGTATGCTTGCACAAGAAGATGAAAAAGGCGTTGAAAGAGTTGTATTTTACTTAACTAGGGTTTTACATGATATTGAAAGAAAGTATAGTGCTATAGAAAAATTATGTTTTCAAGTATTATATGAAAAGCTTTTAGGTTTTGGTTTTGTCTATGTTGGGTTGATACTAGCAGGTGTACTAGATCACAAGTATTAAAGAGTAAGTAAAATATCGTTCCACGGGGGATTGTGAGTTGTTTCCAAATAATTCTCAACAAAGGCGTAATCAAAAGAGAAATTTATAAGTTTTTATAAAATTATTTAAAATTAACAAACCAATTAAGAATAAACAAATTAAAAATAAAGGTTTGTGAGACAGATAGATCGAGAAAGGCGTTAGGAACTCAGTTTCATTGCAAGACTTATTATTAATTATGAATCTCTGTTTTTCATTGAATCCGCGACATCCCAGAGGTAATAAAAACCAAATGTCTCTGCGAATTTATGTTTCTTATTCGATGTGAAACCCTTAATGTCTTAAGTGATTTGGCATTCGATTAACCATTAATTAAGAACACTGGAACATTTAAGTCATATAAGCCTTAGCTATATATCTACACACTAGGTGGTTATAATTTTTGATTGAATGACTTATTTTAACTCTCAGATGTCTCTTGTTGAATTAGAGATCAAAAACAAAACATAAATTGATCAGGTTCATGAATTGTAATTAAAACACAACCAAACAATATATTTAAATGAAAAACATCAATTCATAAATTATATAAACTCATCCATACAAATCCACCATGTTCCTAACTACAAAGGGTTTAGTTACACATTATAAAAGAATATATAGAAGAAATAGAATAGGATTCCATATCATAGACAATAAGGAATTACCTCTAACTCTCTCTCTTCCAATGCTCTCCAAAATATGCAGTCTCCCTGTTTCTCTAAAAGCTAGTAAACCTAATACTAAATCCTAGTATATATAGAAAAACCTAATCCTAAAATAAATCCAAAGGATAAATATATAAATAAATCTATCAGAATCCTCAAAAACCAAAATAGATAGGCCCAACTCCTCAGACCACGCGCCCAGACGCCAGCTCTCGATGCCTAGGCGTCGAATCAAATTTGCTCATTCTTCTTTACGTGCACCACGCGCCCAGGCGTGGCATACCTCAAGCCTGGGCGTGACTCTTCCTGAACTGCTGAGTTTTTGTTAATTGTTTTCTGACTTTTTGCACCTCAGCTCTTGGCATTTGAACCCCATCTTCTTGACATTACTAAACATCATTTCTCTCCATTCCAGATCCAATCTCATGGTCTTCAAAGCTCCTTTCCATTCCAAAGCATAAATCATCAAATCAAGTTTCAAATTCCTGAAATCAAACCCAAAAATGATCAAAACATTCAAGGATCCTAAATTTCCTAAAAACATATTAAAAATCCTAAATTTACTCAAGAAACAAACCAAATCCATAGTAAAAGGGAGTTAATTAATATTCAGAATCATCATATATTAGACCCAATTCACTCCCCCAAACTTAGCATTTTGCATGTCCCAGGCAAATGTAAAATAAAGATTCTAACACACAAGACCATTTCTTATGATTTATTTTACTTCCTAATCTAAGACACCAGACTCATGACTCTTACACTTTTCTTCACAAGCAATAACTTCTATAAAAAAATTGGTTAGAATCACAAACTCTAAAATTGGTTAGAATCTCAACCTCACTGTGTATATCTCTCATGTGCATCAAAGGTTATATCAATATGTTCTCAAGTTCATCCAATGACAATGTGTTACCATATGCTTGACCATAGACTCAAATCTCCACTGAAATTATTGAATACATGAAAAAATCAAAAGGTCTTTACTTTGGTTGTAATGAGGCCATGGCTAAAAGTGTAAGGTGGGATAAAAGAAAGAAGGGATAAAACAAAGGGCTACACTTGCAAAAATATTTACAAAAACAAGATTCCCTCAAAAACCATGAATGAGCAATGAATACAATAAAGACTCACACTCACTTCAAGAACATTTTATTCTTCTTTACTTTTTCAATTTTTTCTTTCTATTCTCATCCTTTTCATTTATACTTTTTCTTTTACTTTTTTATTTTCTTTCTTTCACTTGGAAGAGACATAGAACTCATAACACTTTTCACCAATTTTTCTTTTCTTGAGTCATTCCTCTCAATTGCTCATTCAAAATTTCCAAGGTACTCACAAAAAATTAATACAATAGATGCAGGGTACCAAAGAAAAATTAAAATATCTCATAATGCTCAAAATGACAACTAAGGGAATATATAATCAATCAAAACATTTGAAGGCCACAAAAACACAATCCTAAGTGTTTTAATCATCTTAATGCATGATAACAAATATCAAACTCAAAATGGTCACCGGTCAAGTTCTAGAGCACAAAATCAAAGTGAACATACTGAAGAAAGAATCAGGGGTCTCAATTCACAATATAAAATCAATATAAGTTACATACCCCTGTCAAGTGTATAGGCTCAAAAATCTCACAGGCTAATAGTCAATTCACTAATAACTTGTTCCAAAACAGTTTATCAAAATAATTTGTTCTCAACAAAAATTATAACTCAATCCAAAACAGTGTGCGTGCCAAAGTCAATGAGTCCATTCTTAGATCAAGTGTTACCACGTATCATTAAGAACGGTCACAAGTCTTATGCCTAGAATAATCATCTACCATTACCCTAAACACAAACCAACACCAAATATTGGGAGAACAAATCAAGTCTGAAAAAATCAATTTTTATTTTGTCCACTCCCCCAAACTTAGAGGTTGGCTTGTCCTCAAGCAAACTAAACTAACCTAAACTAAAAAATAAAAATAAAAAAGAAAAAAGGTCCAGAATCACTTCCCTATCACATCTGGTTCACATTCACACCACCAAAGGAGGTTGATGCTCCCTCAAACTTATGTACCTGCAGGTCAATGGACTAGGTGCTTCCATGTCACAAAAGCACCTCTCAGGGGGATAACATTAACTCCCACCCGCTGCAATGCACAATATATATATATACACACACAAACGCAATAATAAAACAAAACTAGAAAAATCACACACACATGCGAATAAAGAAAATAAAAAAATCCTAGAAACAACTGTTTTTAGATCATAAATTTTACATCAAAAAGAAAAAGAAAAATGCCAAAGTCTGATAAATAGGTAATGGTCCAATACATAATCCAGAAAATCATAGATAACACCCCATCACTGCTCATCCTCCTCTGCTAATGATGTATCTAACAATCCAAAATATTCCTGCGTGTACGCACGCAGGCACATCAAAAGCATAGTCCTGAGCATCACCTGCCTCGCATAAATGCGTCCCTCGCTTGTGCTTCCTACAGCCACTCTCTTCCCTTTTGGCATATTGTTTCTCTCTCAGACAATATATCAAACACTTGGTGTGCACTCTAAAAATAACAAAAACAAGCACAAAGAATACTAACTCTCAACCCCCTAAACTAATCTAAACCAGTCCAGAGTACAATAGAGTAAAGAGAATGAGTGTTCTTACCCAATAACCAAAAAAAAATTTTTGCACCTTAAGCCCTAAGTAGAGAAACCGAATTGAAAGGGAGAAGGAAAAATGAACTTGCATGCAAAATGTGGTAGCACCAGGGTGAGAGGAACACTAAAAACTTGAAGAATGTGGAAGAAATTGAGAGATTTGATGAAGATTTGAGTGAAATTTGATGAAGATTTGAGTGAAATTTGATGAATTAGGGTGAAAGAGGGGTTAGGGTTCTTGAGGGGAATTGGGAAATTTTGGAGGGGAATGAAAGAATGGGAGTGAAACCCCCTGGGCGTGGCCCCTTAACGTGCGCCTAGGCGCCTCCGTCCCTGAATTCACCCCTTTATTTTTCAATTAATATCAGTATTTAACCCCCTTTCTCTGGACATTCGACCCCGCCACGCCTGGGCTTGGGGTTGCCACGCCTAGGCATGGTCATCAGACTTTGATTTTCAAATTTTTTTTTAAAAGGGAAACTGGAAATACACAAAAATCATTCACACAAAAATAAAAATAAAAACTACCTTAAAAAAAAACTAAAAACAAAAATAAGAAGGATCTACCTAAAAATAAAATTTCAAACAGAGAGTTAAGAAACTTCCCTTTGTAGCACATGATTTTCGCTTGATGCACCATGGAGGAGACTCCCCAAACTTATTCACCTGTGTCACATGAACAACTAAAATTGGTACTTGAAGCACCTCATTAGTAGTTACATATAGAAAGCTTCAACTCTTTATTCAACAAGAAATTCAAAACCTACACTACTACATAACTAAAGAGAATCCACCAGGATCCCAAATCCTATGGTACAACTCCCATGTGATGCAGGAATAACAAGTTACTCCTATATCCCATGGGACAATGCATGAATGATGGTGGAGTAAGGAAGTTTTAAAAATAAGTTCAATCCACGAGGGTCAAAAGGTACATTCCTTACTTCATACATCATCTCAAACAATTTGTACTTTTCCTCATTCATGAAGGTGTGAATTCCATGAATTAGGAAAACCACATTCTTGGGATCTTTATTCAACCCATGGTACAACAATGAATTATGTTGATGATTTAGAAAAGTATCATTTAAACTTAGGGGTTGAACATAATAGAAAAATTTTGAATCATCCAAACATGCAAGAGATTTAATGCAATTTTTAAGTTCAGAAAATTCAGCACGCAGGGATGAGTCAAATTTCTCTACTGTTATCCTACCCTCGATTGCTTTGTAAAAATCTAAATCCTCAAAAGTCATTGTTGTACATTTCAGATTTCACTCTAAAAAAATAAATTTCCTATCTAAATAATCCTAAGTACCGAAAATTAATTGGAATCAAATTTCGATCCCCGGCAACGGCGCCAAAAATTTATTGGGTTGATACTAGCAAGTGTACTAGATCACAAGTAATAAAGAGTAAGTAAATTATCGTTCTAAAAGGGATTATGAGTTGTTTCCAAATAATTCTCAACAAAGGCGTAATCAAAAGATAAATTTATAAGTTTTTATAAAATTATTTAAAATTAACAAACCAATTAAAAAAATAAAGGTTTGTGAGAGAGATAGAGAAAGGCGTTAGGAACTAAGTTTCATTGCAAGACTTATTTATTAATTATGAATCTTTGTTTTTCATTGAATCTACGACATCCCAGAGGTAATAAAAATCAGATGTCTCTGCGAGTTTATGTTTCTTATTCGATATGAAACCCTTAATGTCTTAAGTGATTTGGCATTCGATTAACCATTAATTAAGAACACTGGAACATTTAAGTCATATAAGCCCTAGCTGTATGTCTACACACTAGGTGGTTATAATGTTTGATTGAACGACCTATTCTAACTCTTAGATGTCTCTTGTTGAATTAGAGATCCAAAACAAAACATAAATTGATCAGGTTCATGAATTGTAATTAAAACACAACCAAACAATAGATTTAAATGAAAAACATCAATTGTTTTGCGTCTGACATATGATATTTTTGTACCTTATTTGGCCCCTATTTGCTTTGGTTTTGGTGTGTTCTTAAGCAAAGTTAGAGTCTTTATTAGGATTTTTAGGTTTTAGTGTAGGATTAGAGTCTTGAGCTTTTTGATGTGTTTTGTTCATGTTTTTAGGTGTCTATGGAGTACAAGTTGGAGGTTTGATGAAGGACTGAAGAGGGGCTTTGGAGATCATGAGGTCAGAGATTAAAAGTGAAGATTTGGTGTTGCACGCCCAAGCATGAGTACCATACGCCAGGCGTGCTAGGGGTCAAGAGCCAATTTTGGGGGTTCAAGTAGCAGAGAATTGGTGCATCGCACAGCTAGAATCACGCCTAGGCGTGCTGTCCAGCATGCTCAGGCGTGCGCGTCACGGAAGAGGTTGCTGGAAATTTAAAGGTGCGCGCCCAGGCGTGCCAGCTCATACACCCAGGCGCGCGTCGCTGCTGAAGAATTTTAAATCTTTTATCTTTTGATTTGATTTGTGGATGGATATGGTTTTGGTTTAAAAAGACTAGGATTGATTCATAGTAGATATTCTGAACAGTATTAATAACAAGGTTTTGGAGTTTTTGCGAAGAACACGAAGATTAAACTCAAGTATTAGTGGTAATTATGTTTATCTTTACTACTTTTATTGTTTTTCTCTTCTCTATTATGAACTAAATCCTTATTTGGGATGTAGGAGTAGATGGTTATGGAACCTTGCTAATATTTATGCAATAAATTAATTTGTCTTTTCAATTATGAATTCTCTGTTTGATTATGTTTTTATTGTTGTTCATGAAAGTGCACGATTCATGACGTGGGAATCCTAATTTAATAGATATATTAATTTAGGATTGTGCCTAATAATCAAACAGTTCAATTGCATAGGGATTGATATATTTCTTATGAATTGAATAATTTTATGAGTTTTGATTGAACATTAATTAAGGGTTAGGTTTTAAGGCTCTCTTGAGACATCATTGGGAGATTAATCTCTAAAATATGGAAACGTTCTAAAACATTAGGCTTTTCCTACTTTTTCAAAACAAATTCGGAATTCAGGAAAACAATTTAATTCGTTGTTGAATATTTTAGGAACCTTCATCGAAACTACGTCCAACTCTTTTTCCTGTTTAAGAATCGTTATTTTTATTTATTTTAATCAACAATTTCCAAATCAATTAAATCTCAATTCAAATTTCACTTAGTAACTACAATTAGGTGAGAATTCTTAGAATCAATTTCAATCCTTGTTGGAAACGATACTCTAATTTCACTTTATTACTTGTACGATTTGGTATACATGCCAGAAGCCCAACAAGTTTTTGGCGCCGTTGCCAGGGATTAAAATATGATTTTAAAAATATTTTGGTACTTTTTGGTAGTTACATAGTGTTATTTTCGTCTTTCATTTATTCTTAAATTGCCTCTATTTATTATTAACAGGTTCTTTTAACCCTCTTTGCCGAGATTGGTATATGCACTTGTGCTCTACAGGTGATTCTAGCAATCTTCAATTCGATCCCGAGATCGAGTTGACCGCGAAGAAACTCAGGAAGCAAGCACAGCGAGAGAGAAAGAGACAAGCAAGAATAATGGCTGACGAGCGTGAGCGCGGGCGTGAGCCTCCAACTGAAAGGCGCACTCTTGCGGACTATGCAATGATCAACCCAACCTCATGTGGCACCAGTATAGTGCGCTCTGCTGTCAGTGCCCCAAATTTTGGCATCAAGGGTGCGTACTTGAACCTGTTGCAGCAAAATCAATTCAGTGGTGACCCAGATGAGGATCCCAATGATCATATTGCTAGCTTCTTGAGCTACCTAGACTTTTTCAGAATCCAAGGTGCAAGTGACGAGGCAATAAGGTTGCGTCTTTTCCCTCTGTCATTAAGGGGAAAGGTGCATCAGTGGCTCCATGCTCAACCACAAGGGAGCATCACTACCTGGGACGATTTGGCGAAGATATTTGTGGATAAGTACTTCCCACCTTCTCGACAAGCACAGCTGAGGCAAGAAATCAATGCCTTCGCTCAAAAGGATGGTGAATCTTTCCATGAGGCTTGGGAAAGGTACAAACAAATGCTCAAGAGGTGCCCCACTCATTCCATGCTAGAGTGAATGGTGATACGACTGTTCTATGATGGACTGAGTGCACCCAATAAGCACATGGTTGATTGTGCATCACAAGGCTCTTTGGAGGGCAAGACTCCACATGAAGCAAGAAAGTTGTTTGAAAAGATGGCTCACAACAGCAGTCATGCTACTATTAGGAAGAGCATCTTGAAGAAGACTGATTTGGAGCCTGAAAATGTAAAATCTTTGTTCACTCAGAACAAGGAGTTGCAGCAGCAAATTGCTGCATTAACACAAAAATTGAGCCAGGTCCAAATGGGTGCTTCAATAGGTATACCTTCTGTCCCTTCTGATATTCCTGGTTTAGTACTACCATGTGATTTCTGTAAAGGCAACCACCGTAATGGTGAGTGTGTATTTGAGGTTAGCAATAGTACAGGTAACGAAACAGGTGAACTTCGTGGGAGGAGGCTAGAGGAATAATCCTTACTCAAACACCTACAACCCAAGGGATAGAAATCACTCTGCTTTCTCTTGGCGTAGTCCAGCACTCCAGCCACCACAAGAAAAGCAGCTAGCACCTTGGGAGGCAGCAATAGAGAAACTCGCTCAATCGACAAATAATTTTGTTGAGGAGACAAGAGCAAATTTCAAGAACCAAGGTGCTAGTATTCACAACCTGGAGGTTCAGATGGACCAAATTTCCAAGAAACTCTCAAAGAGGTCACCGGGATCCTTTCCCAGTGATACCATTCCTAACCCCAGGGAGCATTGCAAGGCCATTACTCTTCGAAGTGGCCAGTCTCTCAAAAGACTTGGTGTTGGGGAAGTGAAGCCAACAATGATGTGCCTTCAGCTAGCTGGCCGTTCTATGAAGAGGCCCTGCAGGAAAGTGGAGGATGTACTTGTCAAGGTGGACAAGTTCATCTTTCCTGCTGATTTTGTGATCTTGGACATGGAGGAGGATTCAGATATTCCTCTCCTCCTTGGTAGGCCTTTTCTAGCTACTGGGCTAGCCCTCATAGATGTTCAACAGGGCGAGCTCAAGCTTCGGGTCCATGAGGAAGAGGTTTCTTTCAAAGTCTACCGGTCCATGAAGAACCCAATGGAGAACTCTCAATGTTTCTCAGTGGACATGATTGACACTTTAGTCATGTCTACCTTTGAGCAAATTGGGCATGAAGATGTGGTGGTAGTAGCATTGACACATGAGAGGGGTGAAAATCTCAAGGTGGAGAATATAGTGACCAGACTGGATGCACCTTCAGCTTACACAAGGACAAATCAGATGAAAGAGCTGAAGTTACATGACAAGGAGACACGAGCAGCACCAGAGCTCAAAGCTCTTCCACCGAACCTCAGGTATGAATTTCTTGATGAAACCAAAATATAAACAAAAATTAACTAAATTTTTATTCCTAATACAATTATTCCTATAATATCTTAATAAAGTGGTTGTATCATTCCCAATTTTTGTTTCATTCCCAATGCATGTTTCCTAAAGTAGTCTTTTTTTTTTAAGAATTTGAGAAAATTAAGTACACTCAACTTACTTCCTTAATAACTATGAATATAGTTTTTTTTCTTATATATGAGATCGGAGAGAGTATATGTTTATGACTTGTAGCAAAAAAAATATATGTTTATGATCAAATAATTAATTTTTATAAAAATTACATAAAAGTTTT
Source organism: Crotalaria pallida (assembly GCA_037953625.1). NCBI lineage: Eukaryota > Viridiplantae > Streptophyta > Magnoliopsida > Fabales > Fabaceae > Crotalaria > Crotalaria pallida. Next base: position 9,534,908 of record CM075654.1, on the reverse strand, counting down.
AATTAAATTAAAACAGAACCAAAGTGAAACTACGTGTTTTTTTAGATTGGATATATAATTGGATCGAACCGAACCACATATATATTTTATGATTTGATCAGACGGCTTTGTCTCGAAATCGAATCGGTTCGAACCACGAACATCTTTAAAAAAAGCACTCTGCCACCGGACACCTGAAATAGTTTGTTAAATGATGAAAATGAAATTATTTACTTTTTTGTTTTTTAGATTTTTAATATTAATTAATAATTGTCTTATTTTACTGGTACTCGGTTTAATTATTATCCATCAATTAAATCACTAATCCAGCTTCCAGTACTATGATCAATTTGTTCATTGGTACGATTTTGATAACACAGCAGAAAAAAACTGGCCATTCCCTTTTAAATCTAATAATATTATTTGAACATAAAAAAAAATTGATATAAAAAATTAAATACTTATATTTTAGAAAAATAAATAAAAAATATGTTTAAATAACATTGTGTTTTAAATATCTATGTATTTTTTATACTGAAAGGATGCATATCATCCCTTCGTCATCATTTGAAAATGAATGCTAGTCACATCAACTATGAGGTCACATGGAATCACATTTGCCATCTACGGTCATAAGAGCATTCATATGTTGAAAAAAAATCTATGGACGGTTATTAAGATATACCGGTGTGGAAAAATTGAAGATTGTTCATAATTAGATATTGTCCATAATGAGGGACGACAGAAAATAGAGAGGGGCGGAGTGAGAAACATCAATATAAATAAAAATAGGTCTTACAACTTATCACATTTTTACATTTTACTATATATATATATATATATATATATATATATATATATATATATATATGAGGGATCGGTTTACACCAATGCAATTTAAGTTAAGTTACACTTGATCTCAATCGTTGATCTAAAATGTAGAATTTATTGTTCTCCTATTTTTTCTCCTTTTCACTTAATTATTATTTTTGGTGTACACCAAGGGTATCTCCAGCCGACAGTCGAAGACTAATCCCCTCCGAGGCGTAGAGATCACCGAAGTGGGTTTTGCCTCTACCAACAAAGTCTTTTCCATGCCCACGGCAGGGATCGAACCTCTGATATCATGCTTAAGGAACTCAGCTATCTACCAATTGTGTTGGACTTTTTTTATTTTCTTTCTCTCTCACTATTATCTTTTGTTTTTTTATCACTTTAAAAAAAAGGCTTTATTTATTTTTTAGTCCATGAAAGTTCAACATGTTTTGGTTTTAGTCCCTATAAGTTATTTTGACTGAGACTAGTCCTTAAATTTTCAAACATTTTGATTTTGGTCCCCTCCGTTAGGAAAAATCTATTATTTGTTTGTTTAGCTTGCAGAACATCAAATCAACAGTCCATATGGTTTGACCTAACGCCAAATAGGTGATATAATGTGGATGATACAGATCCACAGACACAAAATGGTCCAATATGCAAAATGGTCCCGTAGGCAAAATTTTGAGTTCATAAGCCTAAATCATCTATGTTACATCACCTATTTAGCGATACCTCACACCCCCTGGCAGCTGGTATGAATTTTCATTAACCATGTCAATAAATAACTGATTTTTTGTAACGGAGGGGACCAAAACCAAAATATTTGAAAAATGAAAGACTAGTCCCGGTCAAAATAACTTCTAGGACTAAAATCAAAACATGTTAAACTTTTAGGGACCAAAACCATAAATAAGCCTTAAAAAATATCTTTTGCATTTGAAAAATGATCTTTTGTTTTTTAATCACTTAAAAAAAATCTTTCGCATTTGAAAAATGATCTTTGAAAATTGAATTTGAAAAATAATATAAAACCTGTGGAGAAAATTACACCATCAACAAGTCTACTACTTCACCGTTAGGAAACCATCTTGCAACATCTCTGAAAAAATTGCAACACAGAGACCGCACAGAAAGAACAAGTTTTCAACCAATGTTTACTTATTGTTGAACATACAAGTTGTTATGATCATTTTTAAAATTCAATTTATAAGATAATTTGGGCCAATCTTTTTCATTTAAAAAAAATTACTACCACTGTCATTTGCATAATGAATTTTTTTTAAAAGAAGACAAATTTTAAGTACTCAGAGTCATGGTTTAACTTTTCAGATTTTTCTCCAATGGTTTTATTTATTTATGTTCACATATGTAGTAGCATTCACTGAAACAATAGAATAGGAATTTTATTTATTTATTTTTAAATTAGACTATAATTGATAGGTACCCACTAACCGATTACAAGGTTTATACATGAATGATATATTGAGTGAGTGTGAGGGAAAAAGATAGTGAAGGAGGTGAGAGAATTTAAGAGAAAGAAAATTAAATTAAAAAGATACAGAATAAAAATATGACAAAGAGAAAGTTTAAACAAAAAAATGAAAGGAGAAATATTAGAGAAGACAAAATATTTAACCTAAACCATTGGATCAATGTAAAATTGATGGTTAGAATTGAGTAACTTAACTCAAATTACACTGGTGTAAACCGATCCCTCCCCACATATATATATATAATTTTTGTTTAATATATTTAATTATATTTTTAATTATTATGTTTAATACCTATAAAAATATAATCGAGAATTCTGTTGTACTTGCCAAGTTGAGAAGTTGAGAAGTCGATTAGGTACAAAACAACTTCTCAACATGTCCTTTTTTTTTATTTTATTTAATATTTTTTATTTATTATAAAATATTAAGAGTATGGGATAATGTGTGAAATCCATTTTGAAATAAAAATTGATTTATGAATGGAGAAAAAATATGAGGTTTATCTTTAAAGTATAAGAAATGGATGAGTTCCATTTATGGACAAAAATTTTATTCATAGATGTGGATGTATAAAAAAGACATGCATATCGAAGAGGAAATATGCATGAACATTCCAAGTGCAGTAAACAAAATACTCCCACCATTCCAATTTATATCTATTTCGTTTTAAGAAATATTTTATTGTTGTTTATTTATTTATGTAATAAAAATGAAGATGTTATGGTGAATGAGTGGCATACTAGAAAAGATTAGATTAGAAATGGACTAAATTGTCACTTTAGTCCCTTACTTTGTAAAGAGCTTTCATTTAAGTTCCTGATTTTTCAATAATTTCTTTTTAGTCCCTCACTTTGAAAAAAGTTACTTACGTTAGTCCCTGGTAACGTTTTCCGTTTATAGACTTTAACGGGGCCGTTAATTTATAATATCGTATTTCATTTTAGTCCCTAACTTAAAATTTTTAATTCACTTTAGTCCCTCACTATATCGTGTTTCATTTTAGTCCCTATCTTAAAAATTTTAATTCACTTTAGTCCTTCACTATAATAACAATGATGTTTCTTTCGCTTTTCTCCTGTAGCGTGACTACCATAAAAACAATGAATGTTCTTCTTACTATTCTGTAAACTAACTTTATAGTTTATATAAGCATTGACTTCAGGCTTTGCACTTGAAGGTATCAATAGCAAAGTTTCTTCCGGATGAGCACTTCAGAGTACATTATTTCATTATCCATATAACTACAATGTTTTTCCTCTAAACTCTTTAATGTTTTAGTTTTTTTTTATAAGCTCTTCAGTGTTTTAGTTATCTATCTGTGTGTGAACTAATCGGAATCCTACGGACAACAAGTTAATATATATGAAGAAGGGTCTTCCATAACACAAAGCAGCACCTCTATTTTTGTTTAATAAGTTATTTCATATCCACTTTACATTTATGAAATTTGCACATAGTTTGGTTTCAAAACTAAAACACTGTTTGTATTGACAGACAAAACAAGCACTAGGTGGACGAGTTCGTATCTTGCTATCAAGAGCTGCTCCTTTGCCTAGGCATGTGGAGGAATCTTTGAGGACAACTAGTGGATCTACATTATCACAAGGATATGGTATGTGTTGAATCAAAGAGATTTTGATGAAGACAAATAGCTCGGCCTTCGGCCAAGGCGTTGATAAAGTCAAATGAATCGGCAAATGCTCTGCTCGGCTACCTGCAGCAAGTCAGTAGTTTAGGTTCAAGTTTGGAATATGCTCGGACATTAGTTCCGTGTGAAGATCAAGAACAAGCTCGACACTCGCTCAGATGCAAGTTCTGAAGACGTTCGGAATTTGCTCAGTCGATCATGCAGCGCAAGCCAAGATATCAAGGACAAAGTCAAATGCTCAGAAACTCGATAGTTGCTCAGAAGATGTTTGGAAGATGCTCAGCAGTTGAAGCAGTCAGAAGCAAGTTTGACGATGCTCAGCTCGGCCTTAGGTGCAGCCAAGTCAGTCTTCATTTCATCCGAGCAAAATAGCAAAGCATCAGAGGGAAATGTCAAGTCGGTCGCTCGGTCAAGCTCAGAGTTAAATTTTAGCTCTGACCAAGCTTAGTTATGTCTTAGCCTTATGCTGAGAAGAAATCAAGTGCCCCAGCTCGTACAGATGACGTGCTCAGATACTGTTCATCGTCTTCAACATTCAGACGTCTCGACACCGCCAACCGTAAATTTCAAATTCGAAAAAGGGACTGCTTTTTGGAAAGAACAACAGTTGTCACTGTACGTTGCTGCAAATTAGAAGCTTCCAAAAAGGACATACGTGTAAATCTAAACGATGCTATGAAATGGAAAGATCTGGAATTATTCTCTTGGAAATGACATTCGTGGATAAGAACGTTGCAGTAAAATGGATATTATTTTGGAATATCCGGTTCAAGGACAGTGTGTCACAAAAATATCTTTCATCATTTTTGGGTGCTAAGTTGTGTATAAAAGCCCAGCTTTCCTCTTCTTGAATATACAACAATAGACAGAGAGAGGAGAATATACAAAGAATAAGAAAGAGAAAAACACATCAACGACAATAATTTTCTAAGAGCACAGAGACGCGAAAATTTCACATTCGAAACTCAGTTTCATCTTCTCTGTGAAATCCCTTTTTCTTAATCGATTACTCACCAGATACACAAACATTCAAATCTCATTCTGTTGAGTTTTCAAGTTGGAGCCATACTCTCATTTCATGTCTGTAACCGTGATTGCACGAAGCTGTTTCTTGAAGGTGTTAAGAAGCTTCGGTGTGTGTGTGTGAATCACTGAAGAGGTTCTTCAGGCATCAATTTATTTGGGGTAGAATTCGAGGGCTTGGTATGCTCTTGAGGGGTTAGGATTAGAGAGGTTCTCTTGAAAAATCCTTGTGTAACCATTTAAATTGATTGTTAGTGAAAGCTCCCTGTGGCTCAGGGGGGGACTGGACGTAGCTCTCTTATGAATGAGAGTGAACCAGTATAAAATTTTTTGTGTCTCTTCTCTTTACTGCTTTCTGCATTATCTGCTCTTTATCTATTTGCATCTATTTCCGAGCATCTCCGTCGGCAAAACCGACCTCTGTTCGTTAATTCGTGTTTGCTATGTTCCCTCTGCAAAAACCAGTTTCTGTGTAGCAGCTCGGATAATCTATTGCTCGGCTTAGACGATATATTGTCTACATATGCTCGGCACAAACTCAGCAATTTTCATAAAAACAGCAAACATAAATTATCAACTTTAATTAATCCAAAAAATTGGTATTAGTGCTTCAATCTTCTATTCACCCCCCCCCCCCCACCACTAGCAGATTGTTACGCCTCTTGTTGGTTTCCAACAGTATGCCGTTTGAATATCATGCTAAACAAATTGGGGGAGTTTACAAAATTTTGGTGATACTCTTGAACACAGAACTCAATAGAATATTTTTGAATCAAAGTTATTGATACCTTCAGGTGCAAAGCTTGGAGTCAGTGCTTATATAAGTTATAAAGTTAGTTTAAAAAATAGCAAGAAAAACAGTCAATGTTTTTACGGTAGTCACACTACAAGATAAAAGCGAAAAAAACATCATTGTTATTATATTGAGGGACTAAAGTGAATTTAAATTTTTAAGTTAGGTACTAATATGAAACACGATATAGTGATGGACTAAAGTGAATTAAAAATTATAAGTTAGAGACTAAAATGAAATACGATATTATAAATTATCGGTCCCGCTAAAGTCTATAAACGGAAAACGTTGTCAGGGACTAACGTGAGTAACTTTTTTCAAAGTGAGGGACTAAAAAGGAATTATTGAAAAATCGGGAACTAAAATGAAAGTTCCTTACAAAGTGAGAGACTAAAGTGACAGTTTAGTCATTAGAAATGAGTGTATTTAAGAAAGAGTTATAGTTGTATCTATTTTACAAAAGATTGTTGAATCTCGTTAAAGTGGTTTGGGTATGTGGGGAGAAAACCCTTATAAATCATTATTAGGAAGATAGATCAAATATATGTTACCATAGGTGCGAGAGGAAAAGGAAAACTAAGAAAAACAATGGGTGAAAGGATTAAGATGAATATGAAAATAAATGTTTTATCAAAGGACATGATTTATGGATTATGATAGACTTTTATGGTATCGTTTGATCTATGTAGTCAATTTCACTTAATGAGACAAAAACTTGGTTGTTATTGTTTATTTATTTTATTTAAAAGTTTAAAATTGTAATAAGCATTATTTTTTATATTTACATTTATTTTATATTATGTTAATTTATACAAGTACTAAAAAAATATATATTAAAAAAGTACAATAAATTAGTAGAAATCAATACAACTATTATATTATTTAAAATGTGTACTTTTGTGTAAGTGGATAGATATCTTACATACAGAGAAAAGAAAATCTGAGCTCACAATATTGGTTGGCGGCTGTCCTTTTCTATTGTGTCAGTTCAGCATTACCTGGAAGTGACTGTCAATAGTGCATCATGTGGCAGTTGTTTAGTTCCCAATTTTGAAAGGGTAAATGAGAAGGATACGAATATTTTAACAATATAATACAAATGTTTGGTTTGTAGCTTTGATTTTAACCTTGAAGTCATCCGTTCTTTTGGTTTGGACCCTGTATCTGATTTTTTGGGTTGACTAATCTAATTTGAGAAAGTTTTGAGGTTAAGGTTTTATTTCTCTTCCAACATTGTTACGGAGGATCGAATCGTAGTTCGTCCTACCAAATGCAATTCTTGACACCGCTACACCAACCACTCGTTGGTAGTCATCAGTTCGAAGCTGTGATAGAAACAAAGATTGAAAATAGTAATTATATTTTTTGAAATTTTAAAAATATAATTTAATATTACAATTTTTTCTCTTAATTTTTATTGATAATTTTAAAAATATATTATTTCATCCTATTGAATAAAAGATAAATAAAAAATAACAAATGACTCTAAAAAATACTAAATAACTTACAAATTAAATTAAAGAATTCTTCAAGATAGTAACTTATCAATATATATTATAATATATTATAATATGAGAATCTTTCTTCCCATTTTTCCTTCCTATCTCCTTCTTTTTTTGGAGCTTCTACGAGAAGCTTCAACCTTCTTTTTTTTTTTCATAATATTATTACTACTCATTTGTGAGTTAATGTGTATAGGTATTTTCCATTATAACTAAAAGTTTGATGATCCTAAAAATAAAATACATTTAATCAATATTCAATATATTATCAATATATTATAAAATAGGTGAAGTATGAGGGCATTTTTGTTTTCCCTCCTTAATCCCCATTATTTTCCCTCCTAATTTCTCACTTTCCCTCCTAAGTTCTCTTTTAATCTCAGCCATTCAATTGCAAATGCAATAATCAATCATAGCCGTTCATATCCATTGGTAGATTAAGTCTTTTCATTTTCTTTCATTCATTCATTTTTTGACTGTTATGGTGTGAAAGACATATTACCAACATCAATTAGTAGTTAGTGGTAGTAGTAAATTAGTAGAATCACGATCAGGAAAAGGCAACAAAAAGAAATTAGAGACCCGGGCAAAAAGAAAGCATCTGGATTTGGAAGCATTGTTTTCACCTCTTCTGTTGCAGGTGTGAAACAGGTATGAGCGTATGAGCAGTTTTTAAATTTTAGTTTTTTTTTTAATTTTTAATTTTTGTTTAGAATAGGTTTTTTAATTTTTGTACAAGTATGTTTTTTTTTAATAGCATAGTTTTCATCTCTTTTGTTACAGGTGTGAAACAGGTATGACCGTATGAGCATTTTTTTAATTTTAGTTTTTTTTTAATTTTTAATTTTTGTTTAGAATAGGTTTACTATTAATTTTTGTACAGGTATGTTTTTTTAAAGAGATTTTTATTTAAATTTTTGTTTTTGAGATTTTTTTTACTCGAATTTTGTTTTGGGATTCTAGGGTTTGAAGAATCCCCTTTCCTTCTTCTCCGTTTAATTTTCATTTTTATAGTATTGTTTTTTTAATCTCTCTGATCTGTAATATTGTTTTATATTACTTAAACCTGGGATGCATATATTACTTGCTTCAGGTTCATGGGAAATTGGTGATGTTCAAATTCCAAGAAAGTTTTGTATTTACCATTTCTGATTTTTTTCTCTTGGATATTTGTTCTATATTTTCGTTGTTCTTTGGTTTCTATTTGTTATATTATTTTCTTCATTTCATTATTGCTTTATTTATATAAGAGTTGTGGTTTTTTTTTAGAATGATATTTTATTATATTTTTTCAATTTTTTCATTAGTAGGATTGGACAAAACGTGCCTAAAATTATTGTTAATCTGTAATTGATGTTGTTGAGATTGGTGAAAGACAGAGGAAAATTGGTGAGGTTCTCAGGGTCAAACCCTTGGCTGCATTAGCCATGATTGATGAAGGGGAACTTGATCGGAAAATAGTTGCGATTTTATTAAATGATCCAAAGGCATCACTTGTGAATGATGTTGATGATGTCGAGAAGCATGTTCATAGTTGTTGTTGTTACTCGAAGGAAAGATTATCTAAGTTGCATTTTCATAGTTGCTTTCTTTATCTAAGTCTGCTAAATTGTAGTTATTAGAAAGAAAGGTTACTTAGTTGTTGTAGTTTAGGTCTTTCTTTTTCCATTTTGTGCACCATTTGTCTTCTCTGTTTTTAATTTGTCACTTTTTCAGAGGATGTTGATTGGTGATATAAAGCTTTCATGGTGATGATGTTGTAAAAATAATAATATTTTATTATTTTAAAAATATTTATTTTAAATTGAATTTATTAATTATTAATTTGGGTGGTGGTTACAAAAATTTATTCTTATTAAGTTGGGTGTTTATTCCCATTAATTCTTATTATTTCATTACTTATTATTATTAATTATTCTTTCTAACGGTTTCTTTTCGTTAGAGTATATATACTTATAGTAGTATATATTTTTTCATATTGTGTATATATAGTATACAGTGAATGCTATATAGAATATATGTACGATGATGAAAATTATATATTTTTATATTATTTATTCATAGTCCTTCACTTATTGATAACTAATTTTTTTTATGTTAGATAGACATTAAGATAGCCATAAATATTGAAAAAGATGCTTTTTTTTATTTAAATATTTGAACATTTCTTGCGTTTGTTTTGTGTCTAGGTATTTTATGAATAATATTTATTTGAAGAATTATTTATGTAAAGATTTTTTTTATTAACATGCTAAATTTTAATTATAAGTTGCTTACATTGATGCGTTATTTTATACTTTAGACAATATACAATACAGTCATAAATTCAAATTTAAAAAAATCCAAAAATTTATACAATATGTTGCAATTTAAATTGTGAAAAATAATGATCCGTTATTTTATACTTTAGACAATATACTTATTTACAATTATGAAGTTTTAATACAAGCAAGTAATTTGAAAGTTCGAATCTTATAAACACTAATTAATTAAAAGTGTGAAAACAAGTCTTATATTTTGGGACAGATGTAATAAAAATGATGATGATGATGATGATATATATGGAAAAAAAATAGCTGCATTTGGACTTGCAAAACGATTTACTAACAAAATGCATTTGGAATAATGGATTAAATAAAACAAAAATCAAAAAGAGTTGGATTTTTTTAATATAAGAAATTAATTTGTTAATTAAGATTAGAAATCGCATAGTTGATACATTATTAGTTAATTTTTATTAATGAAAAAGTTGGTAGCTGAAACTAGATTCAAAGGTTAATGTTTATGATTATTCATTTCTAAATACATGTAAATCATTTTTATGAAAAGTTCATATTAACATATTATTTAAAAAGACATATTTCCAAAATCTATAATCAATTTTTTTTTTTAAAAAAAAAATTAAACCCGTGCGATGCACGGGTAAAATTACTAGTATATTATAATAGGAGAATCTTCCCTCCCATTTTTCCCTCTCATCTCCTTCCTTTTTCGGAGCTTCTACGATAAGCTTCAACCTTCTTCATTTTTTTAAATAATACTATTACTACTCATTTGTGGGTTAATGTATGTAGGTATTTTGCATTATAACTATAAGTTTGATGATCCTAAAAATAATCAATATATATTATAATAGGAGAATCTTCCCTCCCATTTTACCTCTCATCTCCTTCCTTTTTTGGAGCTTCTACGAGAAGCTTCAACCTTTTTTTTCATAATACTATTACTACTCATTTGTCGGTTAATGTGTGTAGGCATTTTGCATTATAACTAAAAGTTTGATGATCCTAAAAATAAAATACATTTAAGTACATCAATATTGTATTTCTAATTACTCAAAACTGATTGGAAAATAATAAAGTTACAGATCCCTACAAATAGCTATTGCGTAAGAAAAAGTATCAAAATTCAAATGTAAATACATTTTTTCAATCCTGATGTCAAACTTGATAAAATATAATATTTAGAATCTTGAAATAATAATAAAGTTACCGCTCCTTACAGATAACTATTGTGTAAGAAAAAGTATCAAAATTCAAATATAAGTACATTTTCTCAATCCTGATGTCAAACTTGATAAAATATAATATTCAGAATCTTGAAATAATATTGAATTAAACATATGTTTCTAAAGAAACAATGTATGAAAATGTCTTTAAGCCTTGCCAATTGAGCTCCATGTTAATGAAATATATGGTAATAAGTCTAATGATTAAGAAAATATTTACAACATAAGAAAATTTAAGACATTAAAGTCATAACTCATAATTCATAAAAATCAAGAATTTTAAGTATAGGGGAATGATTAGAGTCATTTCCAAATATAAAAATTAATTAACACAATTTTGATAATATCATTAATAATTTTGCTACCACGCACTAAAATTTTCACTATACACTTAATTTTTCTCACTCTTAAATTAACAAAACCCAAACAAACACCAGCCCGTACAATGCATCGGCATAGGTACTAGTAAACAGAAACAGAAAAATATTTTAAGAAATTTAAAATGAATAAATTTGTATTTAGAATTGATGTTAGTAAAATGTACATAACTTTTATAAATATATCAATAACAAATACAAACATAATTATTATGTATTATTTAAAATATGCACATATTTTTTTAAAAAAAAAACTCTTTGTAAAAAAAAAGTAAAATTTATCTTTTACATATTTAAAAGAGCCAAATCTTAGAATGTCCAATAAAAAAAGTTAGTTTATGACAGAGGTAGTTTAAACCGCTACTCCAACCGTCTTTTCTTGTAAGGCATCATTTTAATAGATTTTTTGTCTTTTTTTTTAACATGTTTTCATAATATTTAGGTAATATTAAAGAGTTTGTTTCAAATACAGCCCTCATAATTACATAGGGGATAATATGATAATAATTACAATAGAGAAAGAAATGAATAAAGTTATAAGTTTTAAATTGGGGTAAATTTGGAATGACAACATGTTTTTTTTAATTAATTTGAGAGTAATAATTACTTTTCTTAATCTGATTTAGTTAAAAAAATCTTGCAAATAAGATCACACAGATTTGATTGCAAAATTTTATTAAACTTATACACTTTTTTCACATGGTAGTATATTGCAATTGTCATAATTTGATTAGATAAATATGAGAGGGTACCGAAACCCTTTATTTTGAAAGGGTACTGAAGTAAAACCCTTATTAAGTAGTTTGATTGATTGTATTTAATTTTATCAAATTTATAAAAAAAAAAAATATTTAGGCATTTTAGGTTGTGGCATTGTGAATAAAATAATTAAATGAGATAACCACTTTTTTAGAGATAGTTTAGGAAAGTAACATTGAGAATAAAACAAAATTTAAGAAAATTAATTAACTTTTTCATATATTTTAAATAAAAAAAATATTTTTCATAGCTCGTCAACAACTTGAGATCCCGTTCGAAGGGCAAGGACAAAAGGCGACAACCTCTGATCTATGATTATCAGACATAAGGTGTATGTGAGCTCGTCCAAGTGTCCAAGTTTAGATACAAATATGAACAGTGTAACATCAGTCATTTCTTCTCCTAAAAACATATATATTTTAAAAACTAAGTTTTATTCTAATTATATTATAAGTGATCATGTGATTTCATTTTGTTGTAAATCTTATACATAAAGTTTAAAGAATGTATTATAATTATGTTTTGAAATAATAGGAGTACATTATAAGATTTTTCTTTATGATAAAGGAAGATCGAGGAATAAGTTATTATTTTAATTTGGAAGTTGAATATCCACCGATTTTATCCTCAATTATGTTTAGGCTTGATAATAAAATAAGTATGTTTGAATACATATAAGGATGTATGCAAGTGTTTAACGATTAGAAAGTACATTGTATTCATCTAGAATAATGAAAATCTTGAATTTTAGACAGGTTAATTGATTATCATGCATGGTTAATCGATTACCTGAGAGCTTTTGGAAGTGATAACCGATTAACTAGTTTGTTAATCAATTATATGCAAATTTTGAACTAAATTAATCGACTAACAGAATCGGTTAATCGATTAACTGCAGCATCTGTTAGATTCCTAAGAAAAATTAGGTTAAATAAAGGGTTGACTAAGAGGCCAAGGAATTGGGAATTCTTTGGGTGGGTATGCAACAGTGCCTTGCATGCCCAATAAATTTTTTGTCGTAACATCGATCCCCATAACTTTAATTTGTTGCCTAAGGTGATCCTTATACCACTCGATTTCATGTTTCTGCTCCCTCTTATGATGTTAGGGATATTTTCTAGCCGTGACATCGATTCCTTTGAACCTTAATACATGATGATGTATTGGTTTGTCTTTTCATATTTATAAATTACTCTCCCTTTAGACATCTTCTATGTTAATGTCTTCAATAGTCTTTATGTAGCCCCAAGCCAACTCCATCCTAACTCTTGGGAGTTGTTAGCAGACTTCAGAAAGTTCTTGGGAGTTCAATTCTTCAATTGGGAAATTAAGGATTGAATTAGCCCTACAATCAAACATTATAATTTCACAACTCGTAGGAATATTTCTTGAAAATTATATAACATTTGTGATTACAATGTTCTTAATCAAACGATTGTTAGTTTAAGTCTTAGCTTGCTTAAGAGATTAAGGTGTTTAAACTAATAATACAAAATAAGTGTCTTGATGAATTGAGTTTTTAATGCTTCTAGAATCGTTGTTAACATAATATGAATGATATATTTTACTATTATATTATTTATACGGCCCGCTATATATGTGTGCCGATATCCAACCGTCCTTCTCATTAAAGAGATTTTTTTTACACCAATCGGTACCAGGATCTGGTATATCCAGAATCTGACTACTCATCCAGTCTGACCCAACTGAGCTCGCACTAAGTGGTAGAGGTATCCCAACAGAGGTTGCTCCGTACCCAAGGCTCGAACTCGAAACCAGTTGATTAAGGGACCAAGTGAACTACCACTTGACGAACTCACGTGGTCTTCTCAAGAGATGTTGCCGCTAAATGTAGTTGGTCATGGATATTTCATAAGGTAATATAAATTGCAAAAGTGGCCGAGATGTACATATACTAGGTTTAGTTACTTTGTAGTAAAAGTTTGTATATAGTTGAGTCATTAATACATTCAGATGTTAAAATCTTTTTATCATGTGATTTACTTATTTAAACTCGGTTTTTCAGGTTTGAGAATAAAAAGTTAAAAAATAGGGAAAAAAGTGGAAAATATTATTTCATTAATTAATTTTTAGAATATTAAATGCTTAAGTTTTTAGTATAGAAATATTTTATACAGTCTCTTATCCTCAATCCTTATTCCTTTATTTATTAAGTGATTTATTTATTCATCCTTTCTGGTCATGGAACTTTTTGAAGCCCTAATTTATTAAAGACCCAAATTTATCTCTGAAATTTTTTTTTGCGTAATTAAATTTTGCTCTTGAAAAAAATAAAGTTTCAAAATAATTTTTGAAAATTTTGTTCATGAAACAAATTGATCTTTGGAAAAAATAAGTAGTCAAATAATTTTATTCTTAAGTTTTCTTCCACAAAACAAATTGGATCCTAAAAATTTTGACTACACCTATGGCCAGGAACACGCGATAAATAGTCAGGTTTAGGCTTTTCAAAGCCTACCTGACCTCTGGAGGATTTTCAACCTGAATAGATCTTGGGGATTTTCAATTTGCTTTAATAAGTCTCGGATCTGTCGTGCTTTAAGCTGTCCCATTCATATTACATAAAAATCCAACCTACTCTATTTTAAAAAGTCTCCTTCCACCAAATAAAGCACAAAGCGCCTCAACGAATTTGGTCGAGTATCTTGAGTCATCATCTTTAACTTCACTCAATTTAATTCAAATTTATGGGAATTCGATTGTTGCATGAAAAATTTTCAAAGAACCAAGTTATCTCATGGAAGAAAAATTTAAAAACTATTTAATTACTTTGTTTTTTGGTTAACAAGATTATCTTATGAACAAATTTTTCAAGGATTATTTTGGGACTATATTATTTTGAGTAATTTAATTTACAATAAAAAAATTTCAAGAATCAATTTAACTATGAAAAAGGTGTATATTATACTCGATTTTAAGTTTTTTATATATTCAGATATAGTTAAAAACTTTTTACTTGGGAAACCTAATTTTTTTAATTTTAAATTTTTTTGGTGAACTAATTTTTATTTTTTAAAAATACAGGAAGTTATTACATAGTAACTTAACATGCATTACAAAATCTCGTATATTTTATAAACCGAAAAAGAAGAAGCTTGTACATTTTTACTTGTATAATTCAGAATTCATATGCTTTCAATATGCTCTAAAATATTCACGCTTGTCTTTTTATTCTAGCCAGGTTGTGACAAAATAGTGGTCCTATTACAGAAGCATGTAGTATCAAAGTCAGAGGCTCAAAAGTAGTAACTACCCAACTCAGTTCCCCGCATAGCGTGCGTGTTTTCTCGGTAATAGAAAACCTAACAGCTCATCTGATGTAAACGTATAAAGTTCTATAGTACAAAATTTATTCACTTGTGTGGTAGCATTATTTATAGTGATATATACAAGAAGCTAGCGGGGTTGAAGCACCCTCAAGGTAACGTGCATGGTTTCCTCCTAGCTACCATTTTATGTGCTGGGTCTTTATTAAAAGTTGTGGCATCAGTGCACATTTTGCACATGTGGAGGAGGGGGGATCGATTTATAACTCGTATGCTCCAAGTTTAACTTTTAATGCATGTTGGGTCGAAAATAAATCAAGTCGAGTAGAATATGGCTCAATTCATCTCAATTACTTTTTTTTTTAGAGTGAAGGGACACTTTAGTTCTTCAAGTTTTTCGACAGGAATACTTTAGTCCTTTAGAAATTTAATTCATTTTTAGTCCCCAAATTTTTCAAAAGTACCAATTTAGTCCATGTCATATTTCCGTTAGTTGCTTCGTTAATGACTGTTACTCTCGCCGTTAACGGTGTAGCCAACGTGGCTGTTAATTGCCAGTTGAACCCAAAACGACGTCGTTTGCACTTCTTATTCATAACCCAAAACGACGTCGTTTTTCATTTACCCTAAAACGACCCCGTTTTGTTTCAGCGCCAAACCCATTAGGTGAGAGAGTGAGAAGAAACCCCATATCAGAAGCTTAGAAGACACTCTTCTTACGTGAGAGAGTGAGAGAGTGTCATCGATCTAGTAAAGAAGAAGAAGAATTTGTGCATGTGATTGATCGAACAAACGAAGTCAGAGCCGTTGAGGGACATTATTGTCGAACGATCTTTTGGGTGACGCCATTGTTGAACGATTGTACAGTAGAAGGCAATCATTGAAAGGTATGTATGGTTACTCTATGAGTTTGAAAATTTTCGTCACCATATTTGCTCTATTGTTCATTGTTTGAACTCTGTTAGTTTGCTTTGATAGTTGTGGTTAGGTTTCTTTTCTCCTCTGTTGACTTCATTTATAGGTGTTGGTAGTTCTGTGTTGTCGTTCCTTTCACTGCATGTGCTCTGTATTGCTTTTTTTTTAAAGTGTCGGTATTGATTTTTTTTTATTTTTAGATGGCTAAATATGTGATTTTTGTGTATCATCATGGTGGAACATTTGTGAGAGATGATGATGATGGTTTGGTGAAGTACATGTTAGGCAGAGAAGATGAGTTACCTCTAATGGATATTGACTTAGTGAACTTGAAAGATATGAAGACAATGTTCAAGGAGTTTGGTTATGATGATGTTGACTTAGCTTGAAACGTATGTACTAGCTTAAACCTGGAGAAAGTGACTTAGAAGTTGGGTTGAGTGCTCTTGATAGTGATAAAGATGTTAATGATATGTGTGATGCAGTGTTAGCTATTGGTATGGATAAGGAGGGTGCAAAGGGTAAGGCCAAAAGAAAAAAGAAGGTGATGAAGAAGCAAGATAAGCAAATGCACATCTATTTCGAACATCCAACAGATTCTGATATTGGCAGTGAAGAAGAATTATCATATGAAGATGACAGTTCTGAGGAAGTGGTGGACATAAGTGATGATGAAGAAGAAGTATCGATTCCAAAGAAGAAAAGAACCCCCAAGAAGAAGACTAAAGTGGCCGATGAGGAGTCAGAACAAGCGGCTGGTCCAGTTGAGGAAGAAGCACCAACAGTCCCAAAGAAGAAAAGAAAGAGCAGGAAAAAACAACCACCATTGAAACCCATTGGTCCAGTTGTGGACAAGGATGGCTATGACAGTGTTGGGTCCTTTGAGAAGGGTGGATATAACTCAAATGAGGAGTATTTACATACTCCTGTTTCAAATGATGACGAGCGCAACATTAAGGAAGCTCTCCCGACATTTAATGAAACTGCTCCATTTGGTCATGTTCAATTAGAAGTGAACATGGAATTCAAGAACTTGGAAGCTTTTAAGGATGCAGTAAGAGATTTCAACATTAATCTTGGAAGGCAGATAAGGTGGAAGAAGAATGATTGTGTTAGAGGTAGGTCAGTGTGTGCTGAACCTGAGTGTAACTGGGTGGCATTTTGTTCCTGGAACATCAGGTTGAACACATTCCAGCTTAAAACCTTGATTGCTGAACATACCTGTTGTAGAACCTTTAAGAATAACACTGCCTCTAGAAATTGGGTTGCTAAGAAGCTGCAACACAGGTTATTGACACAACCTGATTTGAAACGGTCCCAAGCTAAAAACTACATAAGAGAGGATTTCTTAGTACATTTAGAAAACAAGACACTATCAAGGGCATTTGTAACACCCTCACAATTATATAATTAAATTGATGTTTTAATAAAAATGGTACTTGAAAATTTCTTTTTAAATTAAAATACTTAAGAATATTTTTCCGGAAAAACGGACAGAGTTTCCTCTATTTATCGGACTTCCCAAAAATTTAGAGTTTTCACCTGTCAAACCAGTGTAGTTTAGAAAATATTTATAAATATACTAATTTGATTTTTCATGTCCTGCTAACAAAATAAAACAAAACTCAAAGCTTACAACGAGTTGTTTCAACCCCAAATTAAATTAATTATAATAAAAATAATATAATTCCCTCTTAACTAAATTACACTCCACGGTGTGGAGTGTACCCCTGCTCGGCCGGAAACTGTGTTTGCTCAAACTTTGAACCTGTAAAAATGGTTGCAAGGGTGAGCTTTGCACATGAAATAGAGAAATAGTTTCTAACTAGACATAATGACCTACCAAGTCAAACATAATTAGCACATAGCACATATATTTCCATTTAGTCAAACCAGCATGCTCAAACACACAACAATCTGATTTTTTTTTCATCTCTTGTTCATTATGTCTATATTAGCTATTCCATATTTTCTCCTTAATCTCATCCTCCTATCAACTTTCTAATGAATAACCTCTCACACACATGGTCAGTTATCATCTAATTACAAATTTCACCTATTCCAAACACATCACTTATTTACCTTTATATTTCACATTCTCTTCTTCATTTACCTTTCACGTTCTAATTTCCCAACATACAATTCCATTTATATTTCCATTTCATTTTTAAGATGTATCTCTTAGCATTGTACTTCACCTCCACACTGGAAGGTACCTCATACAATTGGGCCTATGGGTACTTCACCTCCACACCGGAAGGTACCTCATACAAATTGGCCAGTGGGTACTTCACCTCCACACCGGAAGGTACCTCATACCGTTGTACTTCACCTCCACACTGGAAGGTACCTCATACAATTGGGCCTATGGGTACTTCACCTCCACACCAGAAGGTACCTCATACCATTGTACTTCACCTCCACACCGGAAGGTACCTCATACAAATTGGCCAGTGGGTACTTCACCTCCACACCGGAAGGTACCTCATACCGTTGTACTTCACCTCCACACAGGAAGGTACCTCATACGGTTTGGCCTATGGGTACTTCACCTCCACACCGGAAGGTACCTCATACCATTGTACTTCACCTCTACACAGGAAGGTACCTCATACAATTTGGCGTGATGGTACTTCACCTCTACACAGGAAGGTACCTCATACCATCACATATGTTATTCATATAGATAATAATATTAAAGCATCACAATACACATTTTGCACTTAGTTTAATTCCGAACATTCATATTTTTCTTTCCATCATTCATACATTCTAGGGCTCAATATGATTTAGCAATACATCAACCACATAGTTCAAGCATCAACAATTAGAATTTAACACATTTATTCTTTCAAAACTAATAGCCTCACATCCCTCAATTATACATACATACACAACTTATAATATTTCACATAAGCATTCCACCACAATTATACTTCAATTATTCATACATAAAAGCATAACAAATATTATCACATATACATTCACATAGTCAAAATACACCTTAGTACATATATTTTCACCTTTAGCCATTAAGCATGTCATTTCCTCGCAAACACCTCATTTATTCTACTTTACTCTTTAGTATAATTAATTACCTATATGTTCAAACATAAGCACGCCCATATACTCTTAACAAGTATTATATACTAATCAGAAAATACTCTCTAAAGCAAGGTAAAGAACCCCTTACTTGCGTTTTCTTAGACCTGATTCTTTTCGTGCAATGATGCCCAACGTAGTAGCTTAGCATTGCGGCTGGTCCTAAAGCTCCTTCATCATCTAACCGTACCATACAAATCATATAATCAATTTAACGCACAAAGTCTTACTCACGTGACAAACAACAATCATTTAAGCCTTTTTATTTACACTATATTAATATCATTATCGGATTAGTTGGTTGATTCATACGTTATGAAAATATATTCTTCCCATTATATGTAAGATAAACTAACAAAGTTTTAATAAGGAACCATTCGATGTTCTCAAAACCAAATATTAAAATCAATTAGTAAATTAATAGCAAATGTGAAAACACGTCAAAATCATATTAAAGTTAACACGTTGAAGCTTTATTAAAAGGGAACTTTAGCTTGGAAATCGAAGCAAGCTAAGTTCGAAATCGTTTACTTAAAATTCATAAATCATAGTCAAATGAAATTAGAACCGTTGACCCTTTAATAAAATATTACAGCTTTTTGTTGAAGATACATTAACTTTCAAAACCAGCATAATCATCGAAAATTCATTAAAGTCAAGTAGTTTTAATCGAATGGCAAATCAAATACTAATGATACTTGACTCTATAAATTCAAAACAGAAAGAGAGTATTCTTTGTTCAATAATAAGTTAAAATCATGTTTTCTAAGCCCAAATAACTACACTCTCTTTCAATTCGAGTTTAAAGCCCAAAGTATTAACTTGGATTAACGTATGCCAAATATATTGGGTTCCTAATTAATTAGAACGTAGTTTTTTCCAAAGACAAACCAAATCAACCAAACAGTTCAATTACTTAGGAACTCGATAACTTTAATAGAATACTTTTAAAACAAATCATTTGACATAACGTTTAATTCGATGTTACAACAAATCAAAGTAAACAATTAGAATCGTTATCAACAACAATTTAACTAAAATTAACACAAAATCATAACACAGTTAAATTTACAAAACTATAGTAAGGTTCCAAAACGATACTAACTTTCCAAAACAAATTTGACACTTTATAATTAGTACCAATAAAACTAGAATTAGTATTATTATTATTATTATTATTATTATTATTAAAACACAATATAGAGCAGTTAAAAAGGTATTAGGGATATACCCTCAAATACGGTTTTTGAAGCAAGAAAGAGGGAAGACCGACGTCGGTTCGGTTTTCGGCACTGGTTCCATTTAACTTCGACTGGTTCACGGCCCTACCTTCAAGGGAGAACCAACAGCCATGCTGGTTCGGTTCGTGTTCAGCCCCAATCTGGTTCACCACCCCATTCCATGGCAATCCCCACCAGTGGCGGCGCACATCAACCAGCAGAGAAGTATCCTCATCGATGGCGACAAGAACCGAGGAAGAGATCGAGACCTTCCATGGAGGTGGCGGTGCGGATAGTGATCTGAGAAGGAGAAAGCGACGACGACGGCGGTCCAGCAGTGGAGGCAGTGGTTCGTGACCAAGGAGGAAGCTTCACAGTATTAGCAAGTCCCGAATCACGACCAGAGGGAGGACGCGAGTGGCGCCGGCGCATCGGTCCAAGGAGAGAGGAAGACGCGACAGAGAAGAGGAGGGAGAAAAGGGTGCGGCGGAGGGAAAGGAAAGGTTAAAGTCATGGTGGCTGTGGCTGAACCGGGTTGGTCTGTTTGTTGTGATGGTGTGGGGTTGTGGAGGAGAGAGGGAGCAAGGAGCCAAGAGGAAGAAGAAGGTGGGGGTGGCGGCTGGAACCCCCCATTGGCACCACGTATAGGGTTTCATGCCCTTTCCAACACAGCACACACATTACACGTTCTTTTCCTTTTTTTTTAATATACTTTTATTTATTTATTTAGTAATTCTTGTAAAATAAAAATCAATATTATTATTATTATTATTTTTAGGGAAATTAATACTAAGATTTAAATATCATACTATCATATATAGGGATATCATAAAATTAATAATTGATATTACTTACGAAGTACTTAAATATTGGTATGTCCACATTAAGGAAAATATAAAAAGTATATCCTTCATTATTTTTAAGAGCATCTAAAAATAAAATTTAGTCATCAAATCAAATAAGTAAATATATTTTTACGAAGGTTATAAAGTCAAGTATTTAAAAGTACTAAACATAATTCGTTATTGAATATATATATAAAAGTGAAGTAAAGTATTCAAAATATTTAGTATTATTTTAATATGTTAATTTTCTTTAAAAAAAGAGTTCACTTTAAAATATAATTAAATATCCTGTTGTAATTAACATAATGCATTTTAGGAAAATATCCAACACTAAATGATTGATTTCAAGAAACAAATATTTAATTCATTAAAACTTATAATTATACTAGGGATTAAAATTAGGGATGTTACAGCATTGAGGAATGCAAGAGAAGCTGTTGAGGGTAGAGAAAGAAAGCAATATAGTAGATTATGGGATTACCTTCATGAGGTGCACAGAAGCAACCCTGGATCCATTCTCTCAATGGAAGTCATCTCGATCCCACAAGCGCCACCGATATTCCATAGGCTGTTCATATGCCTTGGTGCAAGTAAGTAAGGTTTTAAAGCTGGATGTAGGCCTTTCATTGGCCTAGATGGATGTTTCCTAAAAGGAAACTATGGAGGTCAACTTCTGTCTGCTGTTGGACAAGATTGCAATAAGCAATTCTATGTTATTGCGTATGGTGTGGTGGATGCAGAAACAACAGAGAATTTGAAGTGGTTTTTAACTCTATTGCAAGAAGCTATTGGTGACCAACAAATGTATGGCTGGAACTTCATTTCTGACCAGCAAAAGGTATGAAGTTTGCTAACACTATATATGCTCTGTTTTGTAGATTTTGTTTTAGAACTCTATATGCTTTGTTTTGTGTCTGTGTATGATGTGTGAATATGCTCTGTTTTCTGAATTTCAGGGGTTAGTTGCTGCCTTGAAGGACATTATGCCACATGCACTACATAAGAATTGTGTGTTGCACATATGGAAAAACATCATCAAGTTTCATAATGACAAGGAGCTTAGAGGTGTGGTGTGGAAGTGTGCAAATTGCACCACAACAGTAGAGTTCAATAAAGTTAAGAGTGAGTTGAAGACTAAGAATGTTGTTGCATGGAGCTACCTGAACAACATTGATCCACATTGTTGGGTGAAGGCTTAATATAGTCATTGGCCAAAGGTATAAAACATCACCAACAATCAATGTGAAGTGTGGAATGCAAAAATTGTTGACTACCGTGAGAAGCCAGTGCTAACAATGCTAGAGGAGCTAAGGCTGTACATTATGAGAAGGACGGGTAAAGACAAGAGAACTTTGGGATCATACCACGACAACCTACCCCCTGTTTAACAAAAACTACTTGACAAGCTTAAAGTTGATAGCTACCAATGGGAGCCAATATGGACAGGTGATACTGATAGTCAAATCTTCCAAGTCAGAAGCAAAGGCACAAGCCTTGGGGTTAGTTTAACTAATAGGACATGCACATGACAAGCATGGAAGCTCTCTGGGATGCCTTGTGTCCATGCAGTTGCAGCAATTGCATTTAAAAATGAGAGACCTGAAGTCTATGTGCATCATTGGCTGACAATGGATGCATTCCATTCTACGTATTAGCGTTCTGTTCAACCTGTGAATAGCCAAGAGTTTTGGCATCAAACTGGAAAGCCAATGCCTGATCCACCTAAGCTGAAAAGGCCAATTGGATGACCAAAGAAACATAGAAGGAAAACTGCCACCTCAGAAGTTGCACCAAATGATTCTCATAAGGCCAAGAAAACCTGGGAGGTTATTTTTCCAAAGTGTGGAGAAGGAGGTCATTATGCGAAGACATGCAAGGGTCCTGGTATGCAAAGAACTGTGGAGAAAAAGAACAAGAAAAAGGCTGCTGCACAAGAAGAACAAGCCCATCAAAGCAAAGAAGCAACACAGAAACAAGCAGCACAAAAGGAAGCAACACAAAAAGATGCAACACAGGTTAATTTTTTTCTACTTTTTCTTAAGGTACTTTACAATACTTGAATTGTTTAACATTGTTTTCTAATTTTGTCTTTAAATGTAGTCTGTTAGCAATGTTTCAAGTGAGCCCTATATAGGACCGATTACTAGATCTGCCTCAAGGAGATTACCACTGCTATTGGTATGTTTTCTCACTTTTTTGGACCAATTTGGTACTTTGTCAATTTCTTTAGGGACTTAGTTGGTACAATTTAATTCTTTAGAGACTTAATTGGGTATTTTTATTTTCAGTTTGAGGATGACATATCCCCTTCCATGAGGGTACCTCCAGTAAGGCCACCTCCAGTAAGAGCACCAGCACAAGCACCACCTATGGGCACTCCACCCGCCCAAGCACCACCTATGGGCTGTAACACCCTCACAAATATTTGATTAAATTGAGTTTTATAAAAATATGGACTTGAAAATTTCGATAAAAATCCGGCAGAGTTCCCTTTGTATTTCGGACTTTACCAAAATTTCCAATCATGCACCTGTCCAGACCAGAACATTTCAAAACATATTATATTTACTCAAGACAACAATAAGTCCTAATGCCCAACATAAACCAAGCGAGGGCGGATAACTAATACATTCTTTTAAAATACAAAATATCCATCTTTAATTTAATTACTACTTTAGTTCCCTCAAAATATACGACCCCTCCACGTGGTGGAGGGTAATCCTGCTCGGCCAAAAACTGTGCAAGCTCCAAGCTCAATACCTGAAAAATGTTTGTAAGGGTGAGCTTTACACATGAAGTAGAAAGTAGTGTCTAACTAGACATAATGACCTACTAAGTCAAACACATTTAGCCATATATTGCACAAAACTCAATCATTCATACTCATTCACAGCAATTATATTTACATTAATAACAAATGATTTCTTTTATAATTCTTTAACTCTTTTATTTCATACATTTACAACTTATACAACCTGATATATTTCTCAACTCTTTATTTAATTTCACATTCTCTTTTCTCATACTCTTTGAAGCTTTCACAGCTTTTTAGAATTTATCACGGGGATCCATCATTGCGTACAGTCTCCTAAGGACAACGTCTTACAGCTGCACACAATGTGTGTCTTACGCGATCTATGCGTACAGTCTCCTAAGGACAACGTCTTACAAGATCTGGATTCCCAAAATCAGAAGGTGCGTCCATCATTGCGTACAGTCTCCTAAGGACAACGTCTTACAGCTGCACACTATGTGTGTCTTACGCGATCTATGCGTACAGTCTCCTAAGGACAATGTCTTACAAGATCTGGAGTCGCACAATCCAAATTATACCTTTATTAATATATGGTGTGTGTGTCCATAATTGCGTACAGTCTCCTAAGGACAACGTCTTACAGCTGCGCATCGCGTGCGTCTTACGCGATCTATGCATACAGTCTCCTAAGGACAACGTCTTACAAGATCTGGATCACACACTCTTTTTCCTTTAAATCTTTCAATTTCATATTCGATTATTTCCTTGATGTACTCATCATAATTCCATCATCCTTTTCATATACTTATACCTTTAATTTTTTCCAAAGAAATATTTATTCTCGTATGTTTATCAATTCATCATCTCATTATACTTTCAATTTCCAGATATACAGGGCAATTTTCAAGAGACATTCATCCCAATAATTAAATATCATAATCATTCACAAATTAGCACAACTCAATACTTTTTCTAACATACATAACAACTTTCATATATAATCAACTCCAGTTACCAATCAAGTATCCAGATATTTCAGTTAGGCATAAATAATGACATTTAGCGCTTAGCATACTCAATTTATCACATATATCAATTTAACAACTATTCCATTTAATTTCATTCTTGATTGTTAAGCCTATAATAACCATCTAAATTCCAAACCAAACATATACATATACTCTTAGCAAGTACTATGAACTAATTAGATAATACTCCCTAAAGCAAGGTAAAGAACCCCTTACTTTGCGTTTCCTTAAACCTGATTCGTTTCCTTAAACCTGATTCTTTTCGTGTAATCATGCCCAAACATAGCGCGCTTCAATGTTCGCATCCCTGCTGATCCTAAAGTCCTTCGCCGTCCAACCATGTCATACCAAACAATAATAATCACTTTGAAATCGCACTAAAGTAGACACTTTAAAAGCTTTGCACCCCGGAACTAAAATAAACTAAACAGGACATATCTTGACAAGTATTGAATCTGATTCCAAATCATAACATTATTTAATTCAAGTTCATAAACCAAGATCAAATGAAATCTAAAGTTAAGATCATGCCTTTTTCATTAAAAATAGTATAACTTCTTTTGAAAAATGTGTTAACTTTTGAAACCAACAAAAGTATCATAATAGATTGAAATCACGTACTTTTAGCTACTTAAAACTATAAATTCTGAATAAAAAGGAAGTGTTCTCGGTTCAAAATAAGCAAACATCACATTTCCAACATTCAATAAATTTCACTTCCCTTTAACTTGAAATTAACATTTAAGGTTTTAACCCGAATTAACGTATGCCAAATATATCAGGTTCCTAATAAACTAGTGTATTGTTTAGTTCGGGGACAATTCCACCTCACTAAACAACAACTCCATTACTTAAGAACCTAACACTTTTAACAAAATACTTCTAAAACAATTTGTTTGGCATAGTGTTTCATTCGATGTAATAATAAATCAAAGTAATCAATTAAAAATCATTATCAATAACGGTATAATTAAAATCAATACTAAATCACAATATCACTTATTTTTTTTCCAAAATAATATAACACTAAATCATTATTATCAAAACTAATACCATTTGTATCATCAAGTTATTATTAAACATAACACAGAGCAAATAAAAAGGTGATTGAACTTTACCCACAAAAACCGGTTTTTGAAGCAAGGAAGAGGGAATTGTTCGGTTCGGTTCGGTTCGGTTCGGTTCGGTTCGGTTCGGTTCGGTTCGGTTCGTACTTAGCCCCGATCCGATTCACCACGATCCAAACCATAGCAGCTGCTCCGGTTCAACCCAACAATCAACTACATGCTCCGATCCAACCCAGTTCACGGCTGAACCGGTTGGGATTACACCCACACAGCAGCAACAGTGACCATGGCTCCAAAACGAAAGGAAGAGGTGGCTTCTCCAAGGTGATGGCGGCGTCCCCATGGCAGCCATGACGAGCTCGAGCGCCGACAGCGACAACCACTAATGGTGGCGGCGGTTCGTTATTGGATAGGAGGGAAGTGGTGGCACACAAAAATCAGCGGCTACGCTCCTTAGAGGCCGCAAGTCGCGAATGGGTGGAGGAACACGAGAATGGCGGCGGCGAGACCAATAGAGGAGAGGGGGAGATGAAGGCGAACTGGATGTAGGCAGCAACCATGGCAATCGGACTTGCGATTCGTGAGGAAGAGCGACGACTTGAGAACGAGGGAGAGAGAGAAAGAGAGTTCGCGATCCGCGAAGGGAGTGAGAGAGAGCGGCGACGGCGACGGCCGCCGGCGGTGGAGAACCAGAGGGACGGTGGGAGAGATAGGGGGGTTGCCGCCGCACCCACAAAGGGAACCCCTTAGGGTTTTCCCACCTCCCTTTCATACACCAACTTTAACACTACTACTACTATTATTATTATTATTATTATTATTATTATTATTATTATTATTAGCAGCAATGTTAGTATTATTTTAAAATACTAATAAACACATTTTTTTTCTTTATTTATTTATTTTAAATACCAAGAAGTACTAATAAAAAAAAATGTAAACATCCAAATAAGTACATATATAAAATCATAAAGTTAAGGCTCTTGAAGTTCTTAAAACAAGTTTAATATTAAATATAACAAAAGCAAGTTAAAATATAGAAAGTATATTTTTCAATTAGGGTAACCATTATAATGATTCTACTTTAAAATATATAAATAAGATATAATTTCGTAATCAACATTACGTATTTTTATGAAACTACCCAATACTTAAGTCATAAATTTGAGGAAACAATTATTTAATTCAATAAAACTTATAATTTATAACGTTAAAGAAATCATAGTGTTTCAATCCCGGTATCTCTTAACACTTGAGTAAGACTAAAATGGACCTTAATTAGTTATCTTAAACTTGATCATTGTTATTATTATTATTCCAGTCTAGTGTTATTATAATTATACTACGGGTTAAAATTCGGGATGTTACATGGGCACTCCACCAGGATACTCACCAAGTGTGGGGAGGCCACAAGCACCACCTATGGGCACTCCACTAGCATACTCACCAAGTGTGGGAAGGCCACAAGAACCACGAAATGAAATGTTCCAATTTATGCCAACTCTTGGATTTAGGCCTCAATCAAACAAGAATGGCATAAACAAGAGTGGTTGAATAATATTTATCTTTCTTATGTAATTTGAAGGAGTCATCTTTTGATATAATGTTTTGACCCCTTTTACATTAGTAGGTAGTTTTATGGTCATGAAGAATGATTTGTGTTTGTTGTGTAACTTAAAGGGGTCATCTTTTGGTATTATGTTTTGACCTCTTCTTGGTTAATAGGTGCTACTTGGTTAATAGACACCCCTTGGTTCATCTTTTGGAACTTATGTGAACCAAAAAACTTATGCTGTAATGTTTTGACTCTTCCTGGTTAATAGCTACTACTACTTAGTTAAGTGTTTTCCTGATTCTCAAGTTTATGGTGTTACCATATTTTTGTGCTACCCAATTTTCATGATACCAGTATGGTGTTAGCATATTTTCCTGCTAAAAATAAAGACATTGTGTATAACAACATTCAAATAAAGTACAAGACACAAAGATATGAAAGACTCATTTTCATTCATTAAAACAAATAAAAGATACAAAGGGAGCAAAAACACCAAAGCCTAACTATCTACTTGCACATTTTCAATAGACACATTACTTAAACAAACATATTGCAGCAACTACACCCAACATGATTAACATAACTACACCAAATGTTTTCGATTCCATAACACATTTGCCACTGCTACTCCTAATTTCTTTCACTTTCAACTGCAATTCTTTCATGTTCACTTGCATCTCCCTTAGTTTGAACTGCATGTCCTTCAAATTAGAATGAATTTCCTCCATCTCCCTGCTTTGTTCCATCAACTTTCCATCTTCAATGTTAGAGTTTTGAAGTACCCTCTGTTCCCAATCATCCACCCAAAAGAAAAATGAGCAATGGGTCTTCTTTTCCTGTGAAGGTTTCAAAAGGATATACCTAAGTAATTTATCAAAGAGTGAAAAACAAAAACTAAGTGCAAACCAATAAATAACCTTGAAATATGGGCACCCATAGAATTGTCTTCCAGGATTCAAAGCTGTTTTTGAAGTGTACTTCAAAATTTCAACCTTGCACTCACACCTTGGAGGTGGAAATCGTGTACGATTCCCACTACCGCCACCACCCACACTAGAAGAAGAACAAGAAGAATACCAAGACATATCGCGCCTGGACCTCGTAGCACCATCGTTCTCGTAGTGTCTCATCTCACCGATTGCCAGGGAGGAAGGGATTTGAACCAGAAATTTGGGATTAGGGTTTAAATTGGGGATTGAGGATTCAAAGCTTTTTGAAATTGAAATTTATAATTGAAGAGTGCAAAACGACTTCGTTTAGGTTCAGCTGGCAATTAACAGCCACGTTGGCTACACCGTTTTAGGCAAGAGTAACAGTCATTAATGAAGCAGCTAACGGAAATAGGTCAGGGACTAAATTGGTACTTTTGAAAAACTTGGGGGACTAAAAATGAATTAAATTTCTTGAGGGACTAAAGTGTCCCTTCACTCTTTTTTTTAATTCACATTTATCAAAAAAGTTAGTTAGTATTGTTAATAACATTGAAAGTATAAATATTTGATATACTTTTTTTAAATTACCCTTATAATTATTATTGAGATTTTTAAAAAGAGTTAAGTAAAAAGAAATGTTTGGGAAAAGATATAATTAAATGTCATTAAAATTTGAAATAAGATCCTATTTTTAAAGGATTACTTTTTTAATTTTATTTTTTACATAACAATCTTCATATTATGGGACGAATTAAAAGGACTATACAGAAATAGGTTTAGTTCCAAAATTGACTGAAACTTGAAATTTATTAATTATTTTTTTAGTTTGAACCCAATTTGATTTAAGTTTTTGTGAATTTCTTCTGATCAACTCATCAATTTGAATAGTATGAACCAAAATTGTTTCTAAATTGAATGTTCCAGGTTTAACAATTGCTCGTACTGGATACTTAACTCTCGTCTCTCCATTTGAGGGGGGCTTCACGTTTTGCATCAACTACCACAATGCCAAGCACAACCCAGACATAGAGTAACTACATACAGTTATACAATCAATTGTTTAGGGTCATTCAGTCATTGGCTTGGTTAGACACTAAGACTACCTTGGCCTAACACTTTGCCTTGTATATATTTTGATGTGTGATTCGAACAGCTAACTACCATTACCCACTTTTTTTTTTTTTTTTTTTTTTTTTTTTTTTTTTTTTAACGACCGAAGAAAAAGAGTATATAACTTACACATTATAATCTGCCAACTCTTCAAATCTTTAATTTTGCAACCTGGAGAACATTAAAATGCAATTCTAATATAGGACCCAAAAGTATATACCATACCTAATTATGGGATAAATACCCCTATTCAATTTCTTATATGAGTCGTCTTATTTATAATTGTGTATTGGTTATTATAGCAACTATTCTTTTCTTTAACGGCTGCCACAATGCCACTTAATTAGCCATAATTCTAAGCTATATATATATATATATATATATGCACTTAAATTTGGTATTTTGCTTTAATGTTCATCAGGTTGCAAAATGGCCTTTTGATGAAAAGTTATTATATACTAGTAGTGTTATATGAACATCCATATTTCATATCTGGACAAACATTTGGTTTGTTTTATATGCAAAAATAATAAAATAAAGATTTATATCTTTTTTGCATATAAAACAAATAAGATATTTGATATCTGGATTTTCACGTAACATTTTTGATTATATACAAAATGGTATTTTGCTTATAGAATGATTAATAAGTGGCACATGCCTTTTTTTTTTGTATGTTTTTAAGTTGATTTATAGGCTTATATATTATTACTCTTTTTTATTTATCAGAAAAAAATTATTTAGGTAAATCTGTTCATTTGATGATCTTTTACTTTATTTGTTTGTTTCAAATTACTTCATCTATTTTTGGGTCTCATTTTGGTCCCTCAACTTGATTGCTTGTCTCAATTTAGCCTCTAGAAAACAATCAATAAGTGACCAAAATAAATAAATAAAAAAAAGATGTGGGTCATTTTGAAACAAATTAATAAAATAAGAAATCAAATGAGCAGTTTTGTCGAGTATTTATTTGGGATTACTAATCTATATCCAAAAATACGACCTCGACCTTACAAAGAAAGTGATCTAGCTAGGCTAGTGATTTGGCTATATGGCTCATACTAATCCTTAATCTGAATCCAACCTCACAACAATTTAGTGATCTGGAGAATATGTAGGATCAATATTTTTCTCTCGCTAAACTACACTAATTTTTTTTGCAGGTCTTGCATTTATTGAACTAAAACAGAAAGCAACCTAATACAAGTAAGGGGATTATATCACCCGTCTCAAAATATGAAAACTTATGCCATAAATCATAATCAAATCTTAATTAACAAGATCCTTAACACTGTTGGAAATAATTTGGAGATCACACATGGAAGTTGTATGTGTGATGGAGGTATATTTGGTTGGACACTTCATTTAATTTTCATAGTTTATTCAATTTGCATGGCTTTCTTACAAGCAGGGACGGAGCTTTATTGGCACCTGCTCCCCTGAGATTTAAAAAAATCTCTCTCTATATATATATATATAAAAGAAAAGTGAACGGAGAAGAGAAGTCCAAGGAGAGAATGACATGGATTTCCTTTATCATTGCTGTTGGTTAATATTAATTATAGAAAACCAAACCTTGTATTAGTTCTTGGTTGTTAGGAAAACAAGGATTACCATTGTTTTATTAGCTTGTAAGAAACTATAAATATGTAGCAACTCCATGTTGTAAAAAATTCAATTTTCACATGAGAAAGTTATTCTTTAACGTGTTATCATTTCCTTCAAAGTGGTTATTTCTTTTTAATCCAATATATAGTGTCTTATCATTTGTGAGATATTGGTTCATACAAACTAATAGAAGCCAAATTTTCGCTGCATGCAAGAGCTCTAACAATTGGTATCAGAGCCAATGTCAAAATATCAAGTGTTAAATTTGTTATTTTGAAAAATATTTATAATGGCTTCTACAAGTGGAACGGTGAAACTTGGGAAATATGAAATTGAAAAGTTCAATGGAAAAAATGATTTTTTCCTATTGGAGGATGCAAATGAAAAATTTGCTAATTTCCCAAAAGTTGCACAAAGCGCTAGCAGGAAAAGAACAAAAACCCGTAGATATGAAGGACGACGATTGGGAAGAGTTAGATCTTGAAGCATGAGCAGCCATAATCTTTTGCCTTGAGAGGGATTTTGCATTCTTGGTCAATGACGAAGCAACGACTGCTGGTGTGTGGTCAAAGTTAGAGACAAACTTCATGACGAAAACTTTAAAAAACAAGATCTATCTAAAATCCAAATTGTATACATGCAAGATGGAAGATAGCACCTCAATCCGAGAGTATATCAATAAGTTTGATAGGATAATATCATACTTGAAGGATATGGATGTGAAAATAGATGAGGAAGACCAAGCACTCATGTTATTACTTTCATTACCGAAGTCCTATGAAAATCTGGTTCAAACATTGATGCTTGTGGGTGATACTCTAACCATGGATGAGACTAGAACGTCACTTTTAGCGGATGACATTCGAAAGGTTGCTACAAGTGGGATGTTGTTTATCAACGGAAGAGAATATAATGAACAAGCTCAAGGATTATTTTCAAACAGAGGAAGGACCAATGAAAGAGGAAGAGGCAAGAGAGGAAAGTCTAGATCAAAATCTAGACCTCTTGCCGAAAGACCATGTTTTAAATGTGGCGAGCTTGGACATTTTAAGGCTTATTGCCCAAATAAGAGGGTAATATTCAAGAAGAACAACAACGACAACACTAAAGGAAAACAACAAGAAAAACAAGAGGCGAGTTATGTCTCAAATGACGAGGATGATTATTGTTACTCAGTATCAGAACAATGCAATGAGATTAATGCTAAATGGATGCTTGATTCGGGAGCATCACGCCATATGTGTCCAAACAGAAAGTGGTTTACAACTTATCAAAGTTTGGATGGTGGCACAGTTTTGATGGGAAATGATCATGCCTGCAAGACTATTGGGTTAGGGACTATCCGAATCAAGATGCATGATGGAACAATAATAACCTTGAAGGACGTGAGACATATCCCAGATTTACGAAAAAACCTTATTTCTCTTGGATTATTAGAGAAAAATGGTTGCAAAATAGTCATAGAGAATGGAGTATTAAAAGTTGTTCGTGGTTCCTTAGTAGTGATGAAGGGGATTCGTCACGGTATCTTTATCCTCTTTTGTGGATAACTGTTACAGGTGATTTAACAGTTGGAATCAGTGAAAGTAAAGACCAAACAGAATGTACGAGAATATGGCATATGCGCCTTGGGAATATGTCAGAGAAAGGTCTATCATTGCTTAGTGGACAAGGTTTGTTAAAGAGCATGAAGAAGCCACAAATGGAGTTTTGTGAGCATTGTGTGTACGGAAAAGCACACAGGGTGAAGTTCTCTACAAGCAAGCACAAAAGCAGAGGATTGTTAGACTCACTACAACAAAAAGTAGAATAAGTAGCGCATATATTTTGTAGCGTTTATGGAATAAATGCTACACATGTTAATTCTCATATTTTTAGTAGCGCTTAATTAATAAATGCTACAGAATGTGAAAACTTTTGTAGCACTTATTCCAGAAAAGTGCTACTATTAAGTTATCATAGAATTTAAAAAAAATTCTTTAATATTTGTAGCATTTTTACTGATAAGCGCTACTGATTGTTTATACAATTTGTAACGCTCACTCTATAAACGCTACTAATTATTTAACTAATTTGTAGCACTTATTTAATAAGTGCTACTAATAAGTTATCTTAATTTTTTTTTAAAATTTGAAATAGAATAACTTCTACTTATATGTAGCGCTTACAAATATGAGCGCTACTAATCCTATAAAATAGTTAAACTAATTCGTAGCATTTATTTAACAACTGCTACTAATAAGTTATTCTAAAAAATAAATAAATTTATTTGTTCCCTCTTATAAACTAATCCCTGTTTTTCTTCAACACTCTTAGAGATAGTGTGTACTGTGTAGATGCCCCTCTGGTTACATTGCTGCCTCTCGCGTTTCTTGTTGCTGCCTCTCTATCGCGCTTCTCGTTTGCTTCTCCGCTGCGCCGCTATTGCTGCTGGGCTTCGGGCTCCCCGCCGCCGTTGCTGCGAGGACTCCCGCGCTCCCCGCCGCCGCTGCAAGGACTCGCGGTTGTCGCTCCCAATCGTTGCCCCTGCTTATGCGATTCCATTGTTGCGGTTCCCTGCTTCTACGATTCTGTTGCTGTTGAGGTTTCGATTGCTGCTCTTCGTTGCTACCCATTGTTGTAAGCATTTTTTCCTTGCTTATTTTGTGTTTTTTAATATCAAAATAATCACTCTTATTTTGTGTTTATGCTTATAATCTCCTCCCCTCTGGACTCACACGTTCCCCGCCGCTGCAAGGACTCCTGCGCTCCCCACCGCCGCCGCTGCAAGGACTCCCGTGGTCGTCGCTCCCAACCGCTGCCCCTGCTTCTGCGATTCCATTGCTGCGGTTCCCTGCTTCTGCGATTCTGTTGCTTATGCGGTTCCGATTGCTGCTCTTCGTTGCTGCCCATTGTTGTAAGCATTTTTTTCCTTACTTATTTTGTGTTTTTTATATCAAAATAAACACTCTTATTTTGTGTTTCTGCTTATAATCTCCATCGTGGCTATCTCACAAGGACTCCAATCAAAAGTGGTCCAGTTGGGTTTATAGTCATGAATCTATTTACTCTTCATTTCCTCGACACTAAAAGGGTGAAAGATATGAGTGACGGGGCCTGTAAGCATCTTCAAAATTTATGGGAAGAACTTGAGACGTTTAGATTTTATTTAACTTGGCTGGAGTCTCATGTTCAATCCGCCTTAGGCATGAAAAATTACAGAGAGAAAGCAATGCAAGCAGAAAAGTTGAAGGCAAATGTGGTAACTGTAGAGTTGGAATTGAAGAGGCTGAAGGCAAAGGTAGCTGCTACTGAGGCAGATCTTGACATAGCAAAAAGAGACTTGTCGAAAGTAACACAAAGCTTGGAAGGGAGAGATTTGGATGCTGAATTGGGGTATGGGAGACCATAGATGTGGTTTTTATGGTATAACTTTCACTATAGGTAGTTTATGTGACCATATATGCAAGAGACCAGTTGTGGCTTTTTGTTTGTGTTATTGTGTATGAGAATAGCTCAATGTGTGTTTCTATCCCGTAATGGAAAAGGTAATTTTGTGATTGCTATCAAAAGTTTTGATATAAGCTATGAGTCTAAAAGATATACTTAATTCTCATGCTTCAGTCTTGCTTTGATTTATAACCCTATGTTCTTCCTCATAATCTGTGCCAACAAAAGCTTCTAAATGTATCAACATGTATATTTATCACGTAGTAAAAGCTTCTAAAAATGTGTAGGAAGTGTTCATCTTTCAATTTTTAATTATCTTTAGTTTCTATGCATGACGAATGTTTGTAAAGGTTTTTTGCCCAGATAATACAATTGCTTCTATTGACATGTGTTCATCTTTTGCTTGTGTTCTTTTTATATCAAAAAAATCTTCCTATTGATGCTCCCTTAGAGAAGGATATTTTCACTGAATCTGCGGTTTTTGAATCACATCATCCACCCAATGTCTCCTATAAGTTTGCAGTGATAATGAGATCATGGAATATGGTCACTTCTCTGAGTTGTTTTTTCAAACATGATGATCTTACTCTTACATGAATTTGGCAATTTTTACGACAAACTTCAAATTTCTAATGTAGAACTTTCTGACATTCTTTTCAAATTTGACCAGCGATTCAAACTGCACTTGAAATAAGAAGCTGGCAATTATTAAAAAGGGAGAGAAAGTAAGCCACACTATCCTGGCGGTGTTTTGGTCTGCATCATATTTAAGATATCATATGTTGTATACTTGTATCCAACGAGCTTGAAAAACAACTTTTAATGAATTTCCATTGTGTTTGAGTTTTGTTTTTTATTTTTGAATTGCGCGAGGTAATTCCAATCTATACACTTAAAATTAGCCTATCATTTCTGCTTCTGCTCCATATGCTTTGTAGATTCTGGAAATTTGAAGTGTAAGCCCCCCTCTATTTGTAATAAATTGCTACTACCTCTAACTATGACGTTGACAACTGTCAAATGTAGTCATTGTACTATAATTTTGTTGGGCTGAGAATAGGTGTGAGAGAGACATCAATGCTAGAGAGAGGAGGTGGTTGCTATTGATCTGAATGGAAATATCCACTTCAATTATATTTTCTCTTCTTTTGGATTTCACAATTAAGGTGTGTTTAAATTTTCCTGATTTAGGTAACTTTTTTTTTCTGGCTTTAGGGTTTCTTTTCATTGTTTATTCTCGACATCAGGTTCTATGGTGTTTGAATCCAAATATTCATGTTTATAATAATTCCATAGGTTCCTATTTTAATTTTTTATCGTTTTGTATTATAAAGTCATTGTAGATTGTTTTACTTGTTTCTTCTGACTTTTATTAGTATTAGCTTTGGGGTTTGACTTCTAAATAATTTGTTTGTGAAATTACAGTATATGATTTGAATAGGGGGATGTAATTTGATCATTTGAAGAAATTCTTTTGTTCCTGTTATGGACCGGATCTAGAAGGATACCTCACGAAACCGGATTATTAATATTATTTAGTAGCGTTTGAAATGAAAAGTGCTACATAAAGTGCTCACTTTTAGTAGCAGTTTCTATAAAATGCTACAGAAAGTGGTTCACTTTCTGTAGCATTTTGTAGCATTTTGTAGAAACTGCTACTAATTCTTATAGTTTTAGTAGCGTTTCATTCTCTATTTTTTGTAGCATTCATAGCATAGGCGCTACTAAATAGTTGTTTTCAGTAGTGCTTTCGAAAGCGCTACTATTAATACAGGTACTTTTTATTACACTTACATACGTAGCGCTTCAAAGCGCTACAAAATGTGAAAAATAAACGCTACAAAAACGCTTTTTTGTTGTAGTGACTATGTGCATACTGATGTTTGGGGTCCAGCTAAAGTTTCTTCCAAGGGTGGTTCCAGATACTTTGTTACATTTGTCGATGATTATTCTAGATATGCTTGGATTTATTTCCTCGAGCACAAGAATGAGGTATTCGACATATTCAAGCGGTGGAGAGCAATGGTTGAGAACAAAACAGGTAGACAGTTGAAAACTGTGCTGTCCGATAATGGCACAGAGTACAGAGAAGGAGCTTTCAAGGAGTTTTGTGATCAGGAAGGCATTGTACGACACTGAACCATCAAAGACACACCACAACAAAATGGAGTTGCGGAAAGACTGAACCGTACACTACTTGAAAAAGCAAGGTGTATGAGCTCTAATTCTGGGTTAGGCAAGGAATGGTGGGCAGAATCGGTTGCTACAGCTTGTTATATAGTGAATCGATCCCCACATTCGTATTTAGATGGTGACACACCATATAGGGTGTGGTCAGGGGAACATGCAGATTACAAGAGACTTAGAGTCTTAGGGGGCATAGCTTATTATCATGTCAAGAATAACAAGCTTGATGAAAGAGCCAAGAAAACAATATTCTTGGGGTATCCCAAAGGTGTTAATGGATATCGTCTTTGGAGTATAGAAGATTCTAAATTTGTAATTAGTCGGGATGTGACCTTTGATGAAAGATCCATGGCTGCTTTGTCTAAAGCTATGGTGCAAAATGGTGGTGATGTTGGAACGATTTCAAATACTCAAGTAGTGGAGATAGAATCTAGAGACCAACCAGATTCTAGTCATGTTCAAGTGGAGCATCCAACCGTCACCCAATATGAAGAGGATGATGATCTTGAGCATGAGGAGGTTCAGCAGGAAAATTCACATGTATTACAACAACAACAGCAGGAATCTTTGGCAACCACTAGGCCAAAGAGGAGTTATAAACCAGTTCAGGTTTGGATCAGACAAACCTCTAAGGCATTACGGGCAGGTAAACTTGGTTGAATATGCACTATCGGTGGAGGATGATGAGCCAGTCACCTTTAAACAAGCTATCAAAGACAAGAATAAAGAAAGTTGGTTGGTTGCTATGAAGGAAGAGATGCAATCTCTCCATAAGAACAAGACATGGGAGGTAGTCCCATTACCATCGGAAAGACTGCTATTGGTTGTAAGTGGGTGTATAAAAGAAAAGAAGATCCTACCAAGTCTGATAAAATAAGTTATAAAGCTAGGCTAGTGGCAAAGGGTTTTGCACAGAAAGAAGGTGTTGATTACAATGAGAGTTTTTTCTCCAGTGGTAAAACATACTTCTATACGAGTGTTATTGAGTCTTGTTGCTCATGGAGACCTTGAGCTGGAACAACTCGATGTAAAGACAACCTTCTTACATGGTGACTTGGACGAGGAAATCACTTTATGGATTGAAGCAATCTCCTCGACAGTGGTACAAGCGATTTGAATCCTTTATTTTAAATAAAGGTTTCTCCAGAAGTAATTATGATTGTTGTGTATACATTCGTAAACTTCGTGGAGGAGATTATATTTATTTTCTGTTGTATGTGGACGACATGCTCATTGCTTCTAGGAGCAAGGTGGATATAAATAGGTTAAAAACTCAACTAAGGGAAGAGTTTGAGACAAAAGATTTGGGCACTGCAAAGAAAATACTGGGTATGGATATTAGAAGAGAGAGATCAAACCGAAAATTGTTCTTGAGTCAGAAAGGCTACATAGAGTGGGTTATTGAAAGGTTCGGGTTGAAAGGTGCTAAGTCAGTGGTGACTCCATTGGCTCCGCATTTTAGACTTTCTGGTAAACAATCTCCTACTATAGCAGAAGATAAGGCATACATGGATAATGTACCTTATGCTAGTGCTGTTAGAAGTTTTATGTACGCCATGGTGTGTACACGTCCAGATATTTCACAAGCGGTTAGTGTTGTTAGTAGGTTCATGGTGAACCCAGGTAAGACACATTGGGAAGCAGTGAAATGGATTCTAAGGTACTTGAAAGGTACCATAAACACAAGTTTATGCTTTGGTGGAGAATAATGTCATGTTAGCGGTTTCGTTGATTCAGATTATGCTGGTGATCTAGATAAACGACGATCTACTACAGGTTATGTGTTTAAAATACATAGTGCTCCAGTCAGGTGGCGGTCGATATTACAAACTACAGTGGCACTATCTACTACAGAAGCCAAGTACATGGCTGTAGCTGAAGGTGTAAAGGAAGCACTGTGGTTGCAGGGTCTTTTACATGACTTGGGGTTGAAGCAAGATATTGTGGATATAAGTTGTGATAGTCAAAGTGCGATTCATTTGGCTAAGAATCAGGTTCATCATGCTCGTACGAAGCATATAGATGTGAGATATCATTTTGTGCGTGATATTATTGAGGAAGGTAATGTTTCTTTGTCAAAGGTGCACACAAATGAAAACCCCGCAGACATGTTGACCAAAGTTGTGTCAGGAATCAAGTTCAAACATTGTTTGAAATTGTTGAACATTGTCCCATGCTAGGCATTACATGGAAAAATAAATGGAACTACTATTGGTTTGATCCCAGTCAAAGGGTACATATAGGCAGTCATTTTTAAAAAATAAAAAATAAAAAATGATGCAACCGGATATCGATTACGCAATTTGTTCGTCCAAAATTTCAGTTTTTTTCCCTCAAATTATGAACGAGGTGGAGAATTGTGAGAAAAGTGAACGAAGAAGAGAAGTCCAAGGAGAGAATGACATGGAGTTCCTATCATTGCCGTTGGTTAATATTAATTATAGAAAACCAAACCTTGTATTAGTTCCTGGTTGTTAGGAAAACAAGGATTACCATTGTTTTATTGGCTTATAATAAACTATAAATATGTAGCAACTTCATGTTGTAAAAAATTCAATTTTCACATCAGAAAGTTATTCTTTAACGTGTTACCATTTCCTTCAAAGTGGTTATTTCTTTTTAATCCAATATATAATGTCTTATCATTTGTGAGATATTGGTTCATACAAACTAATAGATGCCAAATTTCTGCTGCATGCATGCAAGAGCTTTAACAATATATAACAAAATATATATATATATATATATATATATATAGTTATATATATTAGCCTAGACACACACTCTAGTGAATCTTATTATCAGTATTCTATAAGTGGCGCAGTAGTGACTAATTCTTTGCAGCACATTGACGTGGTTGGGGAATTGAATCATGCATAACACTTCTTGTTTTTGTCTTTAATTTCTAATTTGGTTTTGAATAAACGTAAAAAATTGGTTAGAAAATATCCACTATCAGATTCGAACCATTGATTAGTTGAAATATTTCAGTTACACAAACCACAAGGCTAAATGGCTAATGTTTGTAAAGTTTTATAATTACGTCCAAAAGTTCCTGAAGTTTGGGTACTTTTGCCAGATATCCTCATTCATTTTTTTTAGTGTCTGACTCCGCGAAGTTACTTCTGGATTTGTCGTGTACCCCTATTATCAATTTTGGCCAATTTTACTTACATATAACATCGGAATCCTGATCAGACGCACGAGGTTAAGCACCTGGTGCCCGTGGTCGAAGATATTTTTTTATTTATAAATTTTAAAAACTAAAAAACTTAATATTTTTATATTTTTAGTTAAATAAAAAAAGAAAAAAAAAAGAATTGAATAGAGAGATCGTCTTCGCCCGTGTGACATCACGCGGCACCACATGACCAACCTCTTGTGTCTGGCTAGGATTCTGATGTTGGATATCACCAAAATTGGTAATAGGATATATGACAAACTCAGAAATAACTTCGGGGAGTCAGACATTGAAAAAAAGTATAAGATTATCTGACAAAAATACCTCAAACTTCAAGAACTTGTGACATAATTAAGCCATATTTTTAATTAGGTAAAAGTTTCTACAAATATTCACTACAAGAGAAAATATTATTAGCTGCAACACCTCAACTTTTAGTCAAGATTTGTCACTGCTTATAAGAGTAATAGAAGATTGTTGAAATTGTTGGAGTATCATACACAATATCATCATTTATAGTATGAGGTATGTCGAATGATGTTGTTCTTAAGGATCTATTTCCGTACCACAATGATTCTTTTGGATTCAATCACTCTTCTATGCTTGTTAGTAAACACCAACATATGATACATTAACTAGCAATGTCTTGTTTTTATTTAACTCAAATATTGAAAATTGATAAGCATCATGAACAAAAATTATTTTTATCACAACCAAAACACAAAATTCACAACCATAAATTAAAGTTGCCTCTTACTATGACACATAGTAACTAGTTGTGATCTGTACAATGCATGTGTATGAAAACCCTCTGCATTTCTTTCTCTTCAATTCTTATTCATTTCACTCATCTAATGGTCATTTTAAAAAAATATATATATTTAATCTAATGCTATATCCAGTATGTGGGCAGGTTATGTCTTTTTTGCTTTTCTAGATATTTTCGATAGGATATATATAGTTTTAAATTGGTATGTTGTAGAGAATTTATTCCTATTTTGTGTTATATCATATGTTAATGACATAAATCATAATGCTAGTCACATCTTACTCTGATTTCATTATTTTGTGTGATTTTATTTTAAATTTGCATTAAAAAGAAAAATCACATTAGATTCAACTGCTCTTCCAATTTACGTAGTGATTCTCCCCTCTCTTTTTTTTTTTTCAGAAATATTTTTAATAAATTACAACAACATGCTGCAACCACTCAGGGTCAGCCACAATAATCATAATCATTGAAAATCAATACTTCACTTTCGTGCGATATCGCAAGGGTCCAAAACCAATCGATTGTCTGCCTCGTTCAGGTTCCCTCTCATCGTTTCAAAATTGATCAAGGGGGCGACAGTACTTTTTTAGTCTCAAGCGCAGAACATGCTACGATCCCTTGGGTCTTAAGTCCCGATCACATATAGAATATTTTCGCCTAGAAAAGTACTCTAGGTTACTTGACGTTTCACCGTCATAACCCTCCTCTATCACAATCGCTCACGTGCGTATCCGCAGATAAATAGAGTATCTTCCTCTTCACTACTTCATGCTCAACTCACCGCATTATTCAATGTCTTTTAATGTCTTATCAGTGTTTTATTAATCCTAATGTTCGGACGAGTCACCCTTGTCCATCCCTTCGGTGATCCTCGACCTCTAATTGAATCTTTCACATCATCACTTCTGTCAATGCATTATCATCACTGAGGGCTCGTAACCACGGTATAAGGCTCACATGGCCAGCATCATTCTTAATCCGAAAACTCATTTCCATGTTCAGGCATATCAGGGAGTCCCTCGACCGGACAAGCACGTCACAAGGACTATGCTCATCAGTGAGTATCTCAACCTTCAGCGACAGAGAACGTTCACATTTGTCGAATTCGAATCATGCTCATGTAATCATTTCTTTCCTAGCACTTTCACTTGTATTACTTCTCAAATCATCAATCTTTTCATCATAACTACATCTTGTCATTACCAGAGATCTTTTCATTTTTCATCATTTAATTTCAACATTATTGCATCATTTTCATCGGCATCATTATTTCTCTTATCAATCAAACAGAGCAGCATATTACATAGCATGATTACTTCCGATTTCAAATAAAAGTTCATCAGCAGGCATATAACAACATATCATAACATTTCATCAACACCATATTGACAACATCAAGTAATCATCATGCATTAGTAAAAATGGAAGTCTTAGCCCTACATATAGACGACCAAACACACGCAACCAATTACCGCTATACAATAACTCACAGACCCCTACGTTCCGGCTTTTGTGATGGTCAGGAACCTCTTAACATATTATCTACCGACCACTGTGTTTTAGGAAAGCTGCTCTCTCACCTTGAAGGTCAACAAAAATGCAAAGAGCTTTTACTGATGCTGTCCCCGACACGCGTCCACGACTGACACTCTTTAGGTTCCTTGAGATAGACATCACACATTAATATCATAACCCAAATCAAGCACTAAGTTTAGTACAAAATTTAATCTTCGAAAACTTGAATTAAATCCCTTCGGGTAAACACAAAAATCCTTTTTCTCAAAATTGTTTCAAAACTCTATAACATTTTAAATACCCTGAAACCATTTAAAAATAATAAACAATAATTTTAAACAATTGGATTGGCTGGTGGTCCATCTAGGACAAC
Organism: Crotalaria pallida; assembly: GCA_037953625.1. Taxonomy (NCBI): domain Eukaryota; kingdom Viridiplantae; phylum Streptophyta; class Magnoliopsida; order Fabales; family Fabaceae; genus Crotalaria; species Crotalaria pallida. The sequence continues at coordinate 9,492,126 of CM075654.1, read as the reverse complement.
AACCTATCGCACCCGAAAACTTAACTTTTTCGATCCGACTTTTCTTAAATCAAATACCACTTAAAAATTAAACTTTAAATCAATCAAATACATTTTTAGAATTGAAAACCAAGTTAAATAAATTCGGGACAGAAAAGGATTAAGTCCAAGAAATCACTTTTAGAAAATCCGAAAACACCGTAAAATTGCATTTTAGTTCATTTAATACTTTGCTACAGAATAAACACTTAAACAATTCATTTTTCTAACTTAGCATCATAAAATGAATGAGGGAAGCAACTAGAAAGCTCTATATCCTTTGATTAAATTAAAACTAAACTAGTTCAAATTCAAGTAGTTTTCAAGGCAAATTAAATCACATAATTAAGTACAACATGTCGACTGCAATCAAACTATTCCTTTTCTTTCACTTTCTCTTACTTACAATAATCCAAGTCAAATATACACGTAGTCAATTAATTAGCATGCATCACATAGAGCCAATTATCCTAACCTTAAACCAATCACCTAAACCGAAAGACAACGTAACCAATTAACTTACAATTTTATTTATACATGACCCAAACACATCTTTAAACATTTATTCATTCATTTAAATAAAAATATCTTAATTAACTCATAAAGTCCAGCCATGTCATAGAAGCATGCACAAAGGTTCATACATCTCAAAAAGTATCAAGTAGAGTTTTTGTCCGAATACGGAGAAAATAAGAAAGGGAAAATCCAAAATTATATTAAATCAAATAGTTTCAATCCCAACATCTCCAGAATACTAACTTATATATTAAAGTTCGACATATAAAATTTTCAAACCATTCGGACATTCCTAACTTAGATTTTCGTTCAGATTCGTTGTTTAAATCAAAACAGTCCCGTTGCTGGACTCAGACTAAAACACACTTATTAAAAATAGCAAAACAACTCCTAATTTCATGAAATTTGGTATAGACCTTCCCCACATATCCAATATCATCTCGTAAAAATTTTAAGTAATTTGGAACTGTTTAAGACAATCTTTTTCAATTAAAATTTCTCCGGATTTTGTAACTTTCACTGCTCGGTTGAGAACGATTTGCATTTTAATAAAGTAGTAGACCAGCTCCAAATCACATGAAAATTTACAGAGAATCACAAGACATGTTTAAGGTTCTAGCATAAAAATTTCAATCCATTTAGAGTAGTTTAGGTTTGAAAAATCTGTTCACGTTCAACCCGAAAAACTCGTTTTTTCGAAATCGTTTTCGCAAAGTTAATTCTTGTAAAAATAGTGAACCACATCTAAAAATCATACAAAAATTCAGGAACCTCATATCTACCTAACTAAAATAGTGACTGAGTTTCATATGCATTGAACTTGTGCAAGTATCTTTCATCCAAATCTCTCGCAACTAAAACACAAGTTTTTCACAAATAACCCTAACAAACAAAACTCATTTAAAATATCAAAACAAGTCCAAATCAACTCAAACTTTCCATAACACATTCAAACGACATTAAGAACAACATATCAAATTTTTAGGGCAATCAAATTAGCACAACTAACATTTATCAAATCTCCTGCAAGTTAGAGCAATATGTTCAAAAATTTAGTATAGGATTAAATGGACATTTTCTATATCATTATTTTATAAACAGCCCCTACAGGACTCTAATCACACTCCAAACACACATTATCACATAATAAATCACAATATGCATATAAGAAAATTACTTTCTTTAAAACACATACATTCACATCAATTCGGTCCTCTTTTAACATAATTAGGAGAAACACTTTCTTAACTTAAAACTCAACTTTATTATTTATAATACTAACTCAAATCAAGGTTTAGGAATCAAAGTCCCAAGATTTATTCTTTATTGACCTATTCGGTCCAAATAAATAAAAATAAAGAAAAATACTTTCAACTCAAAAACTCATTATTTTTCAAACGACATTTTCACAAAACCACTTTTAAGCATATTAAACCATATTTATTTAAACACTTCTAAACATCAAGTGAGCTAAAAAAAATAATCCTTTACCAATGCATGAAAAATTCGACCATCTTTTGATTTTTCTTAGAATCATTTAGTTTTATACATGCATGTGGATTATATGTTCCCCTTAATATTTAGAACAACTTAAATAAAAATCAACTAGGAAAATTCATAGAAATAACCAAACTAACTTTATAACTATTTTATCTAAATTTTTTTTAACATAACCTCCCCTTAATCCTAAGAGAAATTTGGCCAAGTAGTAAAATAATAGGGTGGGCTTTTCAAAATAATTCTTTTCACTTGGAAATAGTTAGATCAAGGCATTATAAGGACATGCATCCATTATTTCATGAACATTCATGAAAATATATCCTTTAACCCATCATTTCATCAATTCGGCCAAATAAGATAAATGCATGAAATACTTTTCTTTTCATCAACATGCATGAAGTTCTATACTTTAAAAATAATAGTATGATGGCTTATAAACACTATGAATATGGAAGGATGCAAGAGCATACACACATTTGAGAATAATGACTGATATAGTCATGCATGCAAATAAAAGTGTTCTTAAAAAAATGAGAATAAGGAACTTACTTCTTGAAAGCTTTGAAAACAAAGAAAATCCTTTGAAATTAGATGAAGATGAGAGATCCTAAAATGAAAATGCCCCTTGAATGATGAAGGTTAAGTGTTTAGGCCTTTTGAAGGTTAGAACAAAATTTGTGTTCTCACCCTCTTTAAAATTCGGTCCTTGGTGATGAAAATGAGAAATATTTTTGGTTATTTGATGGTTGGAAACTTAGAATAAGGATTGAATGATAGATTGAATGAGTAGAAGGAAGACAAAAATTTTCGGCTTAGGAACCAAGAGGAGCTCACGGTTTTGGCAAGAGAAAAGAGGAGAAGAATATAATTTTGCTTTTTTCGGTTCTCTTTGAAGGGAAATGAGAGAATGAGTAAATATGGTTTCAAATGCAATCAACCAAGTCATGAAATCTGAATGGAAACCCTTCTAGGATGTCTTAGGTAGAGTTGTCAAAACGGGCCTGCGAATCGGGTTCGGGCCGACCCGCTTTGGGTTCGGGCCAAATCGGACTCGGGCCAAAAAGTTCGGTTACAAATTGAGTACCCTAGTATGAAACCCAAACCCGTCCTAAGCGGACTTCGGGTTGGGTGCGGGCCGGACCGCATCATCTTCTTTTTTTTCAACCACTTCAAAAAATTTATATATTTTTTTTTCAAAAAAATTAATGAATAAAATTCCTTTATTTTTTACACATATTTTTTTAACCAATAATAAATGTTTTTTTCCTTTTACAATAAACACATGCACATGTAAAATAAAATAAAATAAAAATGTTCAATAATCTTTGCTCACGGTCTTTATTTCACGAATGTAATCTTTGAAATAGATTGTCTTGAGCTCCTCATGGCGTGGAAAGATTCAATAATAACCCAAGTTATTTTCAGCTCATTGTCCCAGACTGTGAATCTCTCAAGAATTCCTTTTTTTTTTCTTGTGATGTATGCCACACAAAGAGACAAAATAACGCAGTAGCAGATAGGCTTGCAAAGTTTGCTTTCAAGGTGAAGGATAGATGTTGGATAGATGAAGCACCTGGTGAAGTGGCTCATCTTATCCTAAAAGATGTACCTGTTTCTTTTTCCTCTTAATAATAATTCACCTTAAAAAAAAAAGTGAATTTTTTATGGGCCGGCCCGCCGGTCCAAATCCAAACCCGACCGGGCCGGGCTAAATAGCTTGGGTTGAATAAATAGGCTATATTAAGGAGTTCGAGCCCTATGATTTTTTGGGCTTTTTGGCCCGACCCACCTGGCCCGGTGCATTTTGACAGTTCTAGTCTTAGGCGTGCATGCTAAGGGGGACCACAAGGTTATGGTCAAAAAGTTGGTGTAAGAGTACTTTACTTGTGTTGGCCGGTGCTTTTGGCCTTGAAATATGGCTTTTTGGTTGCCCAAGACTGACCAAGTATGCCAATAAAGTAATCTTGGCAGCTCATGAGTAGAGTTAGGAGTGCCAATAGGAGGGGGTAGTAGGGGATAATTTTAATCTAAGTATAGACAGACCACTTTAGGTAGGATTTTGAGACTTCTAGGATACTTAATGTATGATAAATGGGTAAAATATAATAAGTATGTGTAAAATAACTCCTCATAAAATTTAAATCACTTTTACACAATAGGTATATGAAAATAAAAATTTGAATTGATAATCATAATTCTTCTAATTATTTTTCAAGAAGACAAAACCCGAAAATGGTAAAAATACTAGTTAAATCTCAAAAATTGGAAAAAAAAATAAAAATTGATAAATTTCAAAATCCTTCTCCCGATTTCATCTAGATAATGTTTTGATTGATAAAATAATTTTCTACAAAATTTTTGGCTTTGAAATCATTTGATTCCGAATTAAAACGAAAAATTTATGCAAAACCGACGAATAGTGAATTCCAATTCTGAATTAGTTTTTAATAAAATTTCAAACCTTTCATTTGCTTTTCTAGCACAAGCATGAAATTCATATACTTGGAAGTGTAAAATGAGTCAAGATTTCTCATTTTTCTTGGTTTAGAATTTCTTCGAAAAGTCACGGATCGAAACCGTAACGTGTAAACCCGAAATAATAAAATTAAACGAAACAAACTGAATTTTATAAAATCGACAAGGCACTATATAAAATATCAATTTCACAAAATAAATTCTATATTTTCAATACGATCGCTTTGACTGTAAATTCGTTTAATTTAGATTTACAGATCAAAAGTTATAAATTTTCAAGGTGAAATAAATCAAAGAAATCAATATATAACAATTCCTCCAAAACACCAACAAAATAATTTATCATTATTAAAAATGAATTCCAAACAATCATTTTCATTCATACAATTAAATCAAATAATGTATTTATATAAATTCAAAAATAACTACCCAATCATAAATTCTCAAAAATCAATTTATTAAAATATGGGAGATTATTGCGGATATTACAATTATCATCAAAATGGTAGAATCCTTGTCTATCGGAACCATAGCTCCTTCAAGGTGCAAGTTATTCAGGTAACAGATCAACTTGTTCATTGTGAGGTTAAATCCCAGAGTTGGCAGTGCTCGACGACTGTGATGTATGCTTATAAACTTTAAGGGCAAAGTTGTGGAAGGATAGTACTAATATGAGCTCTAATATTAGCCTTCCATGGTTGGTTATTGATGATTTTAATTGTGTCCTTAATGTATCTGATAGAATTGGTGGTAATCTTGTGCGGTTTCATGAGATTGCTGATTTTAGAGTGTGTTTAGATCAGTGTAGCCTGAAAGAGATGAGAAGCACTAGTTGCAAGTACATCTGGAATAACAAGCATGATGAGAGTGGGACTAAACGACGTAGTTTTGATCATTCCTTTAGTCCATGTCAAGGATCACTAATGGCCATTAACGCTAAGTATACTATTGTGACTCACGTTTTCCTATCTCAATGACCAATTTAAAATTCCAAAAATTCCAGGGACTATATTTACCGATTCCCACAATGTTAAGGATCAATCTAACTATTTATTCTCTGGCCATATGAGTCTTTGAGCCTATAATATATTGAGACATCCATGTGAATCTTTATTCATTTTATGAGTTATGGTGGCTTATATGCTTTTGTATTATAGAACTTGCGTTGAAGCATTTTAAAATCACATTGTTATATCTATGCGTGAAATTGAGAAAGAATACTAGGTTTGTTACTCCACTTAGCCTAAATGCCCAACCCTGAACTAATATACTTTATCTCTAGTAAACCCACTTTGAGCTTTTGGTCTTCTTTTTCAATGAACCCTTACTTGTGAGCCTTAAACCAATTTTTATGCTAATGTTATACTAGTTTAAGGACTAATAGAGCATTGCGAATAATACTCTTTATGGCCCTATTTATAAGTGGTCATTTCGAAGAATTCTTTGTCCTATTTCTAAGTTATCTTGTATTTTCTTGGAAATATTTATTGATTTTTTTTATTATTTGTGTTTTGTTGAATAATATGAAACAATACATTTTTGAATTTTCTGATAAAAGTTAAAATGATAAAATTGTAATCTTAAAGTACCTTTTTAAATTTTCAAGAAATGTAGTAACTACCCTCCTTAATCATTGTAATATAATTAAGGCTTAATTATGTCACAAGTCCCTAAAGTTTGAGGTACTTTTGCCAGATACCCTTATTCTTTTTTTTTTCTAATAATGTCTGACTCCCTGAAGTTACTTCTGAGTTTGTCATATACCCCTACTACCAATTCTGGTCAATTTTGTCGACATGTAACATCGGAATCCCGATCAGATGCAGGAGGTTGGTCATGTGGTGTCGAGTGATGTCACACGGGCGAAGACGAACTCTCTCTTCAATTCTTTTTTCTCTTTTTTTATTATTTAACTAAAAATATAAAATTATTAAGTTTTTAGTTTTTTAAATTTTTTAAAAAAAGGATCTTCGACCACAGGGCACTAGATGCTTAACCTCCTGCATCTGATCAGGATTCCGATGTTACATGTCAGCAAAATTGGTCAGAATTGGTAATAGGGGTATATGACAAACTCAGAAGTAACTTCGGGGAGTCAGACATTAGAAAAAAAGAATAAAGGTATCTGACAAAAGTACCCCAAACTTTAAGGAGTTATGACATAATTAAGCCTATAATTAAATGTGAACTATAATAAGGATCATAGGATGTGATTTAATGGTTTTTTTTGGTGTACACCAACCGGTATCCGGATTTGGTTTACCCAGAATCCGGCTCATCCGGTCCGACCCAACTGAGCTCGCACTAAGCGGTAGGGGTCTCCCAGCTGGGGTTGCTCCATACCCAAGGCTCGAGCTCGAAAGCAGTTGGTTAAGGGATCAAGTGAGCTACCACTTGATCAACCCATGTTGGTTTAATGGTTTATTTTGCGAGAAAAGTACAAGTGGAATAAATTTGAGAATGCTTTGGTTGAATGAGATGGTTGTATCTGTAGCAGTGAAAAGTTATGGAAATAATTGGTCATTGCTCTGCCTAATTAAAAAAATGAACTAAAATGAATGAATAGATTTTAGTACGGTACAATTATGATGAAATTAAAGTTTACAAGCAAAAGGGGTTAAGAATTAGAAGAAAAAAGTGAGGTATGAGGTGTATTGTTGAAAGATTTTCTAGGTCCCTAAATGTTTTGATAACCCGGTTTATATCTCGACCGGTTTCTTAGATTTTAACTTAAAATATCCTTTTCATCCTATCCTATTCCTGGCCCCGTCACAAACATGATGAAGACATTTTGATTTATATATGCATAGTTCTAAAAGTTGGGAAAATTCAGTATATAACCAAGCCTATATGATAATGCACATCTAATCTTCATAATAAGTATTTATGTGAAACATTGCCTTATAAATTTGAGTAAATATAGACAAATCTGTGAAAAAGCTGATTAGAGGTTATGATAAGAGAAACTCATTTTACATAATTTTAATTATTAAAATAAGCAATATTACTACCTTAATTTAATTATCTTGATTTTGGTGATATCTCAAATATAATTTCCACCAAAAGACTAATTACTTGTTGTGCAAAATATGTCGGATTTAAGTGTATATGTGTTCATTCAGTTCATACACAAATTGTGCTTAAAGTGCTAATGGAACCAATTTTAAATGGGCTACGGTGAAGTTCTTATATATTGAACTGCTTTGTCTGTGTGTGCTAGTGAGTAGTGACAACAAATGAGAGAAGTTGTTAGGAAGAAGAAGCCGTACAACAAAGTGGAGAATTGGATTCAAATTAACAAGTGTTGGGCTTTTGCAACTTAGAAGGTCCACGTGAGAAGGCAAGCTAATAGAAGCCTAAATTGAACAGTATAGTGAAGTGACTTTGGACACATAATTATAGACTTTTTCTTTTTAGGTTTTAGTTTATTGACCCCCACCCACTTAATCACTTGATCCCCTTTTTCTGCCAAAACTCAAAATTGTCCTTCTTTTTCTTGGTTTATAACACACTTGCTGGAGGTCCAGCGAGAATTCGAAAAAGGAAAAAAAAAATACTGCTCGCTGACCCTGAAGCAAACCAAGAGATTTATGCATGAGAATAGCTCGCTCAGGGATCAGCGAGTGTGTAAATTTACACAACTCGCTAACCCCAGCGAGCAGTATTTTTTTTTGTGTTTTGAATACTCGCTTCAACTTTTATTTATTTGTAGTTTATCTAATTCGTGATTAGAATTCAATGATTTTGGGAATCAATATGTATGTCTAATAATTTATAACTTCATTATTTTGATTTTAATATGATAATGAAGATTCAATTCTCTCGTTAATAGAATTTACTTTTGGTTTTGTTAAATTAAATATGACTAAACTTTGAAGTTGGGTTGTTAATCATTCATTAAAGACTTGGAAAGATGAGAGATAAGGGAGGGAGAAAGAGGAAGAGAGGGAGAGAAAAAATTGCACATAGCACACATTTTTGCCAATTATACATAAATAATAATCAAGAAAAAAAAGATAAAATGATAAAAAAAGACACTAATAATAAAAAAAGAAAAAAAGGTCTAAAATGAAAACCATAATAATAATGAATATATAACAATAATAAATTTTAGACCTTTTTATAATAATAAGCAATTTTATAATTTCCTTATTATTAGTGTCATTTTTTTTCATTTTTCTCTTTTTTTTCTTAATTATTATTTATGTATGATTGACAAAATGTGTTTTATGTGCATTTTTTAGGGGAGGGAGAATGAGGAAGAAGACCTAATTTTTTAATGTAATATTTATTATTTTATTAATTTTTAATTTTTTTTTATTAACCAAAATAATTTCGTTTTAGTCATTTAACAATCATGTTTGTTGGGCGTTAGAGGACACGAACGACGACTTAACCGAGAGACTAAAGTTATTAACGATTTACAAATGAGTAAACTATCACTTTGATCCCTGAATTTACATAGCACTTTCATTTTAGTCCCTGAAATTGGCAAAAATGCTTTTAGGTCCCTGACGTTGTAAAAAGTCATTCACATTAGTCCCTGCCCCTAACCCCCATCAACAGACGTTAACGGAGTGATAATGTGCCTGATTGAGGGCCTTAAACGATGTCGTTTTTGTTTCCCTGTGTACTTATAACGGAGTAAACTGTCACGTTAGTCCCATCAGTTGCACCAATCCCATGTTAAGCTGCATCAGTGCCATGTTTTGAAGTGTGCATATTTTGAAGTGTTCAGCTTCAAAACATGGGACTGGCGTAGCTGAACATGTCACTGATGCAGATGATAGGACTAACGGGACAATTTACTTCGTTATAAGTGCCATGAGGACACAAAAACGACGTCATTTAAGGCCCTCAATCAACCACGTCATCACTCCGTTAACGTCCGTTGACGGGGGTTAGGGGCAGGGACTAACGTGAATGACTTTTTACAAAGTCAGGGACCTAAGAGCATTTTTGTTAATTTCAGGGACTAAAGTAAAAGTGCTGTGTAAATTCAGGGACCAAAGTGACAATTTACTCATTTACAAATTGAGGGTCTAAAAAGCATTTTCTTTAATTTAGGGACCAAAGTGTATGTTGGGTGTAAATTTAGAGACTAAAGTGAATATTTGGTGTAAATACAATGACCAAAGTGATAGTTTAGTCAAAATAATTTCTATCGTGATTTTTCTTTTAGATTTATTAGTCTATTAGGTCCCTCAAAAATACATTTGGCATCAATTTAGTTGTTGAAAGATTTTTTGAACCAACTAAGTCCCCTGAAGATCCAATTGGCATCACGTTAGCCCCTCGGTCCATCAATTTGTCCGTTAATCCATTAAATGCCACGTGGCCCTTCTTCATTGGCTATTTCTCCCAATACATTTACACACAGAACATCAAATTATCCCTCCCTTGAATTTTTAACTATTGGATATATCTAACGATTCAAATTTTAAGATGAATTTTTTTTTTTTAAAAAAAAACTTCATCATCCTCAACCCCTTGCTGTCTCCTACCAGCCACCATGTTGGGTATTCAAGTGTGAGATGAAGTCCCACATTGGATCGGATGGGATGGGTGAGAAGGTTTATAAGTGGCAAGACCCATAGAACCATTGCCTTAAGGTTTTGGTTTAGGATGTGTTGTCTCACTAATAAGTGGTTCCTCACTATTCCCATGACCCTGGAGCAATGTGACTCCCCGGTGGTTGAAACCTCCCCGGTTGAAGGTCCTGACAGTGGTATCAGAGCCGATGGTTCGACTCGGACATGGTGCATCAAGGGGGAGTGACCAGTAAGTGTGGGAATTCACACTTGAAGGGGGAGATTGTTGGGTATTCAAGTGTAAGATAAAGTCCCACATTGGATAGGATGGGATGGGTGAGAAGGTTTATAAGTTGCAAGACCCATAAAACGATTGCCTTAAGGTTTTGGTTCAGGATGTGGTGTCTCACTTATAAGTCGTTCCTCACTATTCCCATGACCCTGGAGCAATGTGACTCCCCAGTGGTTGGAACCTCCGAGGTTGAAGGTCCTGACACACCACTATACCGTTGCTACCATCATGCCTCACCTTACCCACCGTCGCAACCACCGAAAAAGCCATTGCCACCGCTACCTCCCTCAACTCCTCCCAATCGTGACCATCACCATGAGCCACCTCACATCTCTGTCCAACCTAGGTCACCCTCATCGTGACCTTACAACTAGCCACCACCGAGATAGCAACATCATCGCCACCACCCTTTCTATTACATATATATATATAGAGAGAGAGATAGAGAGAGCATCATCATTATTTAAAAAGTGAACTCATATGAAGTAAAAATTGCATCGTGCTAACAATATCATAAAGAAACACAATTACAATGGTAAAAAAAGGACTGAATCACAAGAAACAATTCCTTATTTCATAATGAGGGCACTTTGGATCAAAAAGTGAGACCAACCTTCTTCTTCTTCTTCAACGACGTCTTATTTAGTTGACATGATAAAGTATCTACCAAGTCTAAGGATCCCGTTCATCTCTAATAGAAGCTTACCCCTTGAAAAAGAGAAAATAACTTAAGCTGTTATTATAACAAAAATAAAATTTGGAGAAGAAATTTAATGGACTCTAGATAATGAAGAGTTACCAAAAATAAGGTGATGGTTGAATGACACTAAAACAAAAAAATAACCTCTTCAATGAATTCTAGATAGTGAAGAATCCCTCCCTTGAACTCAAACCGGTTTTAACGAAAGGTAAGATATTTTTCAGACTCCATTAACCAACTATGCTTTTTGATGTAGCTAGTTCGGGTGTTCAACATTGTTACACAATATCTGCACTGACACTGGAAGTTACCATGAGATAACATTCAAAGAGCCAACATTTCAATCCACTAAAATTACATCTTTTTTCATCTATCTTCAATTTGCTATTTGACCACAAAACTTGACACTTGTACCCTTCATGTAGAGGAGGAAACAGACACGTCAAGGGTGTCCTTTGACAACTCCTCTCCATTTGATGGTGACTGGTAAGAGAGAGGAAGGGGGTTGAAGAAGATGAAGGTTTTTTTTATCTTAAAATCTAACGGTTAAAATTAAAATTCGAGGGATAATCCGGTATTCCGTGTGCAAATGCATTAGGAGAAATAGCCAATAAGGAAACGTCACATGGCATTGACTTAAGAATTGATGGACGAGGGACAAACGTGATGCCATTTTGATCTTTGGGGGACTTAGTTGGTTCTAAAAACCTTTCAGGGACTAAGTTGATGTCAAATGTATCTTTGGGGATCTAGTAGACTATTAACTCTTCTCTTTTATGTTTGGATAAACTCATAGTTCTAAGGGCAAGATGAAACCTTGATTGTTTTGACAATGCTATGTTAATTTATTTTTACCTATAGTGTAGATTTGTTCACTATTCATTTTATTTAATGTAATTAAACTGTGGATCTTTAATTTGCATCAAAAAATTAAAAAAAATAATTAAACCTTGGATGAGTTCAATTATGTTTTTTCATGCATTGAATTGGTTTATGTTATCTACATGTTGATAGTAATATTTGGATATCAACTACGATTTCAAGTTAGGGATAAAATGATGATTTGATAATTGTTTTTAATTTGATAGATAAATTTTACTTTTGAATATTTTGTTTCAGTGCTTCATTGCTATATTTTCCTAGGCTACGTGCTCATATGTCAATTTCCTACATAGAAGACATTTCTAGGGTTCTTGAAGTTCATTGTCATTGTCATCCCCTATCCTAATTAATAATATCTTCTCTATCCACTACTTCAAAATCGTATGTCTCGCAATAAGTTAATGTCTTTTAATTCTTTTTCAAAAATAGTGAGAAATCGAAATACCCAAGAGTAGTCCAAGTTAGATATTAAGAAACGGATCGATGATGAGAGCATGTTGCTGGGGACTATGAGAAACTGCAAGTAGAGACTTGGGTTTTGTGTGAAGAACCTAAAAGATACATACTAAAAGACATGATGATGAAAGTGAAAGATAGACATAGACCTCACAAGAGGACAACTATTATATCCGAATAGGATCAAAAGTTGTTGGCTAACAAACACTTGAAATCCTCGAATTGAATAGAAATGATGAGCAAGACTCATCGCTTGAACTAAGTTGTTTTTCTCATATATCTGAGGGATGCATAAGATGAAAGTCAAGGAAATACCGAAGCTGAATGATTACATTGAGCTATACTATAAACTGAATTTTCAAGATACAAAGGATTTTGAACTCAAAGCTTATGCAAACATTTTGAACTAATACATACTTTACTACTTATCTTTTCATTTTACTAAGAAGTCCATTAGTTTTGTCAGCTTTTACTTCGATTTCTCTGATCCACCCACTATCGTTACTTAAAAGTATTTTTGAAAAATGATTCTGTAGAAAATTTTATCGAGAATAAGATTCCAAACATGACTATTTATCTATCCATTTTACTGAAAATACCATATTATACTCTCATTTTACTAAGGTGCGAGATGTTTGTATTTCCCTAGCAAGCATTGATTGGTTGATTGGTTGATTGATTGATATGAGACAACATCATGTGTCAGGACAAGCATGCCCAAGATATTTCAATCAAGTTGAGCATAGTTGAGTATAGCTAATAATCGATTAAAAGTTTGTTTGGAACAAGCTTGGGACAAGCATGCCCATGATGTTTAGTGATCATATTCCCTACTTGAATCGATTCCTACTGGATGTACCATGTTCATATGTGATGTTGCTAGCCTTGTTTTCTGTATGGAATTGGTAAACACGGTAGTTACTTGGATCGGATGCCTTGAAAAACATTCCTAGCTGAGGAGACGTTAATATTCGTCGATCACTTGTTGCGAAATTGTGGAAAAGCTTTAAAAGATGTAAAGCAGAATCAAGCTAGTAAACATAATGAAAAACATTTGAATGACTGGGCGATGTTTGGTTGGATATGGAAGTAGTGGAGTGGAAAGAAATCTCATTGTTTCGGAGATGGGAGTGTCCTCGTTGTTTCAACAATGAGGAAAAGATAAAGAGGGGTGAAGGCAATGACATCGGTTTTGTTAAGAAGCCTAAAGAAACCTTCTACGCAAGGTCAACCGTTAAAGTATGAGCTACGACTTCTAAAACTCGAATAACCTTGTAACTGCATACTAGATTGGTGACTGTAGATACACAATTTTGTCCCCCCTCAAAAATAATTTTTAAAAAATTGAGAGAAAATGCATAAAAAAATAGAAAAAAGAGAGCTTGAAAAGAGAGTGCAAGGAAAAGCAAAAAATAAATATAGCAAGAGGTGACTGCGAAAAAAAAGCTAATTTTTTTTTTTAAAAAAATCGATTCTTTTTTAATAAAAATCACTTTTGAAAAAAAATTAAAAGCTATTTTTTAAGCGAAAATCTTCTCAGATTCATAATCTATGTGAAAAGTGCTCTTTGGAATGATATTATGTGTCTAAATCTGACTCCGGATAAAAAACGTTGAGAGTCAAAATAAAAATTAATTGAAAAGATTAAGTGTCAAAATAAAAAGGCTAAATTACTCATTTGGTCCTTAACTTATTTTTTATTGTCAAATTGGTTCCTCATGTTTTTTTGATATCATATTGATCCCTCACATTTCATTTTACTATCAATTTGGTCCCCGAGTTACCGCTCATCCTACAACTAATATGATATGCACACATGTCATTTCTCTCTCCAACGATGCAAACATGGACCAATATGATATTGGCACGTAGAATAAACACTGATTCAGGGACCAATTTGAAAGGAAAAAGAAATGTAAAGGACCAATATGATACCAAAACAACACGAGGGATCAATTTGATAGTAAAAAAAGGTAAGAGACTAAATAAGCAGTTTAACCAAATAAAAATTAATGGGAAAAAATTGATTTAAAATAAAGGAAATATTCCATTTCAAATGCAATTGGGCTCTAAGGCCTATACTAAAAATTCTATTTTTTTAACCTAATTTTTGTTATTAATAGAGCCTCAGTCCTCTTTGTAACAGCCCGATTTTCGTAAACTAAAAATAATTGACTTTCATTTATTAAAGTGGCAAAAATGAGGCCAAATTTTTTTTTTATATATATATAAAAACATTTTGAAGTGTCAATGTCAAGTGCACCACTCTTTACTGAAAATCGAGTTATTACTAAGATCGTTCATCACCTAAAACTTTCATCTCCATGAAGTAGTTTGATTCAGAAGCACCATAACATGTTCCCCAAAAGGTTACATTGTTTGTTTTTCCAAAAGTAAACGTTCCGCAATACAGGATTAAAACGGGGCTTAGTTACATAATTGGCACATTGCTTGGTAATCCTTGACTCAATATGCAATTCATAAACTTGACCTAACTTTACTACTTTCGCTTCCGCTGCGCTACTCTGATGAAGACGACTGGGTGAGGCTTCCCATTCTTCTTGCACCCTTTCTTCGCTCCTGAAAATGGAGTCATCTCCATTGCTGCCCTCCAACCGTTACTCCACTCCATCTTCAACTCATCTTTAGTGACGGCCTCCACGAGACACTCCGTCTGCCCGTTGAGATATCAGCAGCACCGATATGCCAACGAACAGGAGAGAGTAAGCAATCCGAACGACGAATCGTCGACGGTGTGGGATTACGATAGGTAATATAATAGGACACACACACAAGTAACACACAACACATACAAAGCCACATGCAACATAACTAATATACTGCTTCATCATTAATTTCTTCTTAGCATTCCACTTTTACTTCTCCTCCCACTTCGGGGGCATAATTCATTTTCCAAGTTCCCATTTCAATCTCTTTCTCATTCTTAACTTCTTTTTCATTTTCCACACTTCTCAACTCTCACCCTCTTATATACAAATCTTTTCCTTATAATGTTTTATTAAATTACAACCATCGATGATCAGGGGAGTTAAGGGATCATCGAGGTACGCCTTTCTTTCGTAGTTAGCACTCGCGTTACAAGCCTACATCTCCTCAACCAACCAACCACCTAGTCGGAAGCAAACAGGAGTACAGGACCTTTACCGTGCGGGCACGACAGCTGTCAATCACAAATGGTCCCAGACCAGGAGGCTCCGCCTCAATATCAATTCATATAATAACATGGCACACTGCCTCGCAGTGGCAAACAAATGCCCCACTCCAGTCCCTCTCGCTGTTCTCGATTTGCAATCTAGGGGGTGACAGTATGTTTCTAGTGGGCCCGCAGAACTTTCCACGGCATTAGACCCAGTCCCCACCACGTTAGTACGCCACATGTGGAGTTCGTTCTGCCTAGAAACACACTCTAGACTTCTTGACGTTTCACCGTCATCGTCCTCCCCTAATGCAATCTCGTCCTAAGTATCCGTAGATACTTATCGTTCCTTCCTCTCCACTACTTCGGGTTAACTCTCATATCTCACCGCGTTCGCTGTTAATGTCTTTTAAGAAAATCTTTTATCTTTATTAATTAACCTATTGGTCGGCTCACCCTCCGTGCATCCCTTCAGCGAGTCCCGACCGCTATCTTTGCACTTTCCTTTTCTCATCAAAATCACGCATAGCTCAGAGCTGGGAGTTCCTCAATTGAATCACATTTCATTTCTCAAACTTTCTCCTCAATCACGTCCTCATTGTTTCCTCCAAATCTTCCTTTTTACCACCCTTCTCAAAATACCATCTCACAATTTTCCAAGAACCTTATTTCCCAACCTTCTACAAACACTCCTTTCAAAACCTTTACAAAACTTGATTTTTCACCAACATTCACTAAAAGGTTACTTTCACAAACTTTTCTCAAAGAAATCATTTCATAAAACTTTTCCTCAAATATTTGTTCCAGAAGTATCCCTTTCATACCAATTTTCAAAAGATCATTTCATAAAGTAAAAGAGAATCCTTTGAAAATATTGTTTCACAAGCCTCTTCAAAATCCCGTTTCAAAAACCTTTTCGAAAACATTTCTTTTCCCCGACTCTTTATAAAATTTTATTTTCACAAATCTTTTCGAAGATTCCTTTTTCCAAAACCCTTTTTCCAAAACCCTTTTTCAAAATACATTTTCTTTGCTGAGCGCTAGTGGAGGAGCAAGCTCAACTCAACACTAGTTCCCAGACTAAAACCAAAAACCAAGGAGCCCAGCTCCACTCAATTCACACCTCATATCAACATCACTCTTCCCAGCTCTGGCTCGTTCTCAACACTATCATTTCATTCCTTCCCCAATCTCAACTCGTATCTCTTTCTCTTCCATCTTACATCTTTCATCATTATTCCTTTCTCATTGTGTTTTTACTTTCAATCTCATTACTTTCTCAACTTATTCCTTTCATTCTTATTTCTCATTCGGGACGTATCCATCAGCATTTTACTCATTTAATTTAACAGCAATAAATATCATCAGGCATAATGGCATAAAGATATAAAAGCATACTAACAATCACATACTCATCACGCAATACCAATGTGGTCTTCGTCACCTTCGTATAAGTGGCCACACAATCAAACAATTGCCACTTATACTACTGACTCTAACCACTCAGTTCCGATCTTTGAGATGGTACGGAACTTCCTACTTAATCACCTAACTACCACAATGTCTTAGGAAAGCTTCTCTCTCACCTGGATTCACGGTTACCGAATCTACAAGTTCCGAGTGATCTGCTTCCTTCCTCGTCTGCCCGACTCCAACTTCTTCCAAGTCCCATAAAATAGGTATGTGAGTATTAAACTTTATTCTCAAGGTAACTTAAGAAAAATTCAAACATCGTCTTTTTATTTAAAATCAAAACATCAATTCTTTTTGCTCAAACTTATCCAAAATCAAACACTAACTTTCATGCTAAAAAAAAATCATGAGAAAACAATCAATTAAATCAATTTAATTAAAAAGTTTATGTGCTGGTCCTTCTTGGACAACATTGAATTCAAATTCAAAAACTCCAAAAAAAATCGCACTTTTCAAACCAACTTGACTTATATCAAATACGCACAAAACTCAACTTCAAAACATTTTTAAAACACTTTGAAACAAGAAATATAACTTAGAAAATTCTGGACAGCATCGTGTCCTAAGTTTTAAATTCATTTTCCCAAAGTTTAAAACCAATTCAAGGGCACAAACAACCAAGAATCACGAAAACAATCAAGTAACACTTAGATCGACAACTGGTCAAGTTTAAACACTTAGAATCACATGAGGGCAGCAAGGATACTCAAGTAAAGAAAATCAAACAAACATTCATTCATTCCATACACTTCACAATCACAAGCCATCAAGTTACACATAAACATGTTCATAAACTTACTCATACATATAGCCCAATCAAATGAAGAAATCTAACACTTAAGTATACACAAACCGAATCATGCATCACACATACACTTAGTCACATTTTCATTGATTTTTCACTTAATTAATTTCATCTTGGCGAAACTTCATCTTATCATACTTAAACATGTCAAAACCGTATGCATCATGGGTTGTTTAGAAAATCATCTCTTCAAGGATCGACTTCACAGATCAACACATAATTTCATGTCATGAACACATATACCTTCAAGGAAATTCAATTCAAAAGTTAAGGTCTAAACCGTGACCTTAACTAGATTTTCCTCAAAAACATTTTCAAGGATTCAAGACTCAAAAACAACTCCAAGTTCAATCAACAATTTCACATAATTCATCAAGTAAGTAAAAGTATAACCTTAGCATGTATTTCCATAGGAAACCGTGGCATACATAGGTTTCTTAAACAATTTAGATCTAACATTTGACACACAAAAATCAACTCAAAGTTCATGGAAATCACACATTCATCACTTAAACCTAAGAAAATTCTAGTCTTTTCAATTAAGCATATAAAACCGTGACCAACACATCAAGATCACAACATGTAAGAGATCAAACAAAAGAAAGTCAAGCTTACAACAACATAAAACCGTGGCCATTATGAAGAGAATTATCGAGAGAAGTTCAATTATCCCAAAAATCTTTACATCACAACCCAAACATCAACGCATCATAGTTTCAAGCATAGATCTTGGCATGCATGCAACAAGACCACTAGTTCCTTGAACAAAAATCTTTCATGAAACTCAAAACCAAGTTCTCTTCCAAAACACTTTTCAAGAAATCAAAGAGAAAAACTTAAGATCATGAGGAAAAACATTTTCTTAACAAAACTTCAAGATCAAGTCCAAAGATTAACATGCATGGTAGTAAAACCTTTAGATCTAACACAAAAGCAAATATGCATCAACATTTTTCAAACCAAATCAAGGTTTTAACAAGAAAGGATGAAAGAGAACAAGAATCAAAGAAAAAGGTTTGAAGCTTTTTAAATTCATGAGACAAATTCTTACTTAATTAAAATTTTAAGAATTCAAGTCCAATTTCCTTGGTTTCTCCTCTCTCTCTCCTCGCGGTTTTTCCCTCCTTTCCCTAGGTCCCTCGGTTTCTCTTTTCCTTTTCACTAGCTTGACTTGATCTTGCTTAGGTGATGAAGTATTTAAGGTGTTGAGGTTTTGTTTTTCTCCTCTCATAATTCGGTCTCTCTCTTTCTTTCTCTTCCTCACCAAGAGTTTGATGATGCTCATGGTGTTATGTGTTTGGTTTTGGAAAGGAATGGAAGAAAGTTTGTGTTTGATGAAGGAAGTAAGAGAAATTCCTTCACTCCCTCACGGTTTTGGTGTTGATGGGTGTGTGTTGGTGTTGATGAGAGAAGATGAGAAGATGAAGAAATAAGAAATGAACAACTCACTCCTTCTCTTCTCACGGTTTTGGTCCCTTTTCTTTAGTCTTCCTTTACTTCCACTTAATTGCTATCAAGGGCTTGCATGGGGGGTTTGGTTGCAATTTCTTTGGTCTTGGTTCCTTCCCCTACGACCCCTTCCTCTTTCCTTCCTTTTCCTCACCTTTTCTTCCTTTAGGTCATGCTTAGGTCATGTTGGTGATATCATTAGCTTGACGTTTTGGGCATGCCACTTGTTAACCAAGTAAATGAGCTTGGTGGCCAAGCCATGCATCTAGCATTCGGCCATGTGGAGGTTTTGGGTGGCTTAGATTAGCTAATTAGGTTTAAGGCACTGATTAGGGTTCTAATCGTGATTAGGGTAGGATTAGGTAAATTAATCTAGGTTTAGTCCACTAATCCTTGGAGATTAGGGCTTAATCAAGGATTAAGGTACTAATCAAAAACTTAATCATAGGTTTAAGGAAAATCAATTCTAGGTTAGCTCACTAACTTTGAGGGTTTAGGGTTCAAGAGAGTAATTAAGCACTTAATCAAGGATTAAGAGCTCGATTAGGGTTTTATCAAAGATTAGGGCATCAATTAGAGTTTCTAAAGGCGATTGGACTTTGATTCTTTGAAGCTTAGAGAAAATAATTTTCCATGAAATCGTATGAATCAATAAAACAAAATCTCAATTTAAAACCTTAAACAATCAAACACACGAAGTCACACACACAAGCGAATCAATTTTCAAAACATAAGAATTCATCATGAAATCAAAACTCTTTTAAATCAATTCTTTAATTAATTAGGTTTAAAAAATTTTCTTGATTAGGGACTTGTAGAAGTGAGTCAAGAGGGCAAATGTCACGGGGTGTTACACTCTTCTTCTCTAAACACACAATTTTACCCTTTAAGAAAAAATTCCTCTCTTTTATCCATAGAAATCAATTGTATTCCGAGTTGCGTAGCAAGCATCCAACCACCAAAAGTAGGACAAGTGTCGCCAACAATATGCTAATCCCTCTCCTTCTTCTCTCGTGTGCATGAGCAGCACACCCTTAGTTATAGCTGTCTAGATCCGTTCGTGCAATACACACGCTTGACAAAACAATAGCAGCTCTCCCAGCTTTTTCTACTTTTTTCTTTTTATTTTTATAACAAAAAAATAATTAATTAAAAAGGTAAAGAATAAAAAAAATATAGTTATTTTTAAAACTAAAAATGAGTAATGTGTCAGATTATTGGTCCTCGACTTTGTGTACACCGATCAAATAATTCCCTAAGACTATCGAAATTCTGAAATTAGCCCCCAAGTTAGCAAAACGTGAATCACATTAGCCCTTGTCGTTAGAGGTCCACAAATTCAAGGACTAATTAGATCGATACTCCTAATCTCAGGGACTAAATTGACCGATAATCAATTATATTGTTTATTTTTTTTTTGCTAAAACGACGTCGTTTTAGCCATTTTGTAATTCCATATTAAGGACTATTGACGATCATTAATGTCAGGGCTAATGTGACTCATGTTTTACTATCTCACTAACTAATTTGAAATTTTAAAAACCTTAGGGACTAAATTGATCAGTGCCCATAAAGTCAGGGACCACTCAACTAAAAATACGAAAACTTAATTCCTATCCCGGAGCCTCAGAATTACAATTCTATACTTTATAGAATTGAGTATCATGAGTCTAAAAAAAAAACATAATATCTCTTCACCTATATATCGTAGAGATGACACTTCGGGCTATCCAATCAAGTTTAGGCTCGAACCGTGATCGAGCTGGAAAACATATAATCTAGTTGAAGACGATAGTGGAACAACTTTTTAAATAGTTCGTGTAAGGTTTTTAGGTGATATTAGCATGTTGGGCCGAAGCCCGATAGGTTCTATTTTTATTAAAGCGGGCTAAAAAAACCAAGATCTATTTGGGTCATATTTTGAGAGTTTAATCCCGCCTATTTATCAAGGTTGTGAGGGCCAACCAGATTGGGACGAGCTTTTTTGCAGCCTCTAGTCCACCCCAATGTTTCATTTTCTCTTCTTCTCAACTTTAGGAATCTTCTCATCTTCATGACTCCATATTCCCTTCCCCTTCATTATCTACCATCACTAAAATATATGATTCCTGGAAGCAAACCACTCTCATATTCCCATGACACAAGTGCGACACGGACAAAAGGTTGTTACGACGACACATACAAATGGTGACAACACGAGACACAAACAATGGAATATAACTAATTTAATTTTTTTGAATTCTACATCTTATGCCCAAATAATATAAAAGACTAAAAAATTGAATTTGAAATTCCAATTCTACGTCCTAATTCTCAAAAATTCGAATTGAGTTAGAATTACGATTCTAACTCAAAAGGTTGTCAGGATTCCAATTGAATTTGTGACGTGGTGTGATCTCAATCACCCATAACAAGCACAATCCGGGTCAAAATGAGTGAGCCTCTTCCTGTTCAACAGTGTATATGCTCATCAATTGCTTCATTTATTCTGCATGGACCCCACACACCTGCTAGGTTTCTTACTTCTACCGTGGCTCTTAATTTCAACTCAATTCTCACCGAGGGAACAATCAATACATACATGTGTGGCCCCATTTACTATTTCTCTTTGGGTTCATACTCAAGGCAATATTGTTGGGCCTATGGATTTCTTAAGGGGAATTGCTTTTTGTCTCCCCTTTTCGACTTTTTAGCCCCCCTTTTAAATTTTCGTGGACCAAAATATCCTTAACTGTGTTAAAATTTCCGGTACTATGAAACCGGAAAAGACTTTCCGATATTGCTGAACCGGAATACATTGAGACTCCTTTTTGGTATTACTGAATCAAAATGTTTCCGGTATTGCAAAACCGGAAAGGTTAAGTGGTGGAATAAGAAGAAGCCGCTCACAGAGCAAAGAAGAAGAAGAAGAAAATAATATTAATAGTAACAGTAATAGCTTATTATTGTTCAGAAACGAAGAGATCTACAACAAAGGGTTCGAGATATGGCCACAACCATCACAACCCAAAAGCTTGAACAACAGCTTTTACTACTCGTTTGGAGTGGATCCTAATAATCAAGGAAGAATCATCAAAACCCACTTAGAAGAAAAATGGGGTCTCCTCTAATAGCCTCAGCTTGTGTTTTTCTTGCAATGACAGTAATATTCTTTAGCTTGCCATATGAAGCAAACTACCCTTACCACTCTCCACCACCACCACCTCACAAGGAGCTTTACAAGTACCACTCTCCTCCACCACCAGTTCACACCTACCCTCCCCACGAAGATTCTGGTCTCCAATACTGGAATTATTCTTGTTAAACAATACCAGAAATATTCCGGTTCAGTAAAACCGGAAAAGCCTTTCCGGTTTCACATAACTGGAAGTGTTAACACCGACAAGGGCATTTTCGTCCACGGAAATATGAAAGGGGGGCCAAAAATTCAAAAAGGGGGGAGCAATTTCCTTTCTTAAGTACTTGGAATAGCCCTCAAGTGATGAGTCTATTTTTACAACATCTTCGATCCCAATTAGGAACTAACATTCTTTTGACCGCGCTATTAGCTTCAATAAAGGGAAATTATTTTGTCATCTCATGATCTATTAATGTCACCCCAATACTATAATTTATTTCTTTTGTGCCCTTTAAAAAAAACTACTTTTACACGAGTAGTAGGGGTTGCTCACGACCTGCGGTCGTAACACCTCCTTACGACTCAATCAAAAACTGAATTTTTGAACGTGTCGTAAGGAGGTGTTACGACCTACAAGTCATAGGGGTTGCTTACAACCTATAGGTCGTAGCACCCCTTTACGACCCAATCAAAAACTGAGTTTTTGAATGGGTTGTAAGCAACCCCTACGACTTGACAGCTACGGAAAATTCGTTGTTGATCTCTAGCAAACTTGTGGATTGATTTTTTATTTTCAATATGAGATTGAATTAATTGCAAACAAATATTTAACAAAATCAAAAAGAAAGGTGCACAAAATGCATGAATTTTCATTTATAATAGTTTATGTCAATGTCTTCTGTTGAACATAGAAAAATTAAAACAACTAATCTGAGCCAAGTAGATATAGTAGATATATATAATATAGGTGCAAGTTAAAATACAAGTTTAGAAAATGAAATGAAACCTTGGATTAGTCTACGACTGTAACATCCTACCTTTTTAATAACTTAAAATATAATATTTAATAAATGAGGTTTTAGACAAATGTTTAAAACTCTTATAAAAATTTTGGCGGAGTTTCGTTTGAAATATGGACTTTTCCCAAAATAAATGTTTGTACCTGTCAGATCCAGAACAGTTTATATCTATAAATAAAAATATGTAATTAAGTTATAAATGATTGTGACATAATTTAATTTCATCAAAGAGAGGATATATAAATATCCTTCGCAATCATCAATACATTTGTTAAAAATTCTTATCAAGTCCTTTTACAAAATAAGAAGTATACATAAATAAGAAGAAATTTAATTATTTAATACATCTTTATATAATGAAATTCTTTACACTATGACATCTTGGAACGGTTGCAATAATAATGTGATCCTAAGATCACAGTCATTAGCATACTTTCTTCTAATGAGAGTATACCTGTCTTGGCAGGGATAATATGAGAGTCCTTGCCCATGGTACCTAAAATGACAACTTAAGAGGTGAGTAATTTGAATTTAAATTAAAGAAAGCATTTAAAAATAATAATAAGGCATAATTAAATGCATTTACACTCATCATTCATATTTCATATTTACATTATAGAATATATGAGAACATAAACATAACATTAGCATAATCACATCTTCATATATGAATGAGTGCAACGTCGCTCACTTCAATTTCATCATTGAGTCCAATATCATATTCTTTCATTTGCATTTCTTTACATTTATTCTTTCTTTATTAGACTCAATTAAATGAAATTGCATATGCATATGCATGCTCTTTTATGCATGAACTTCATATTTTCTTTCACTTTTACTTTGCTTTGCTTTACTTTCTTTACATCACACATTTCCTCACATCACCGTCCACTCTGGGGAAAACCCGACAAGGAGTAAGTATTTCTCAATCTTTCCTTGCACAGTACTTCACCTCCATATTAGAAGGTCCCTCATACAATTTGGTTTGATTCGTCCAAATTGGCTATAGCAGAAATCACCCTCGACTGGCCAAAAAGAGCCAAAGTAACTGACAGAATTATTATGGTTGCATAAAACCAATCACCGATACGGGTTTCGACCTCGGCCCTTTGGAAGATCAAAGTTTTTCATAACAATTCCCGACGATTGTTTTAATAGCACAATCTAGTTACTTTTGCCCTCAGGAATAGAAACGTATGTTTTTACCCTACTCCTAACATCCACCCTTTCTTCATGCATGAATGCAAGCTTATAGGCCTATCCTAATTGAATTTGAATCCCTTATTCTTTAATTTTTCGCATTGTTTTGGGTTCAAACTCAATTAAGAAAGACTTCATTCCAATTTGTATATCACTATTCTTAATTAAGTTTATTAAGCCTTAGTCTTACACACAAACACAATACATTAATCATACTTCAAGAGCACATTAAAAAGCAACAATACATATAATCAAAGGCATCAATTCTCATAATGAACATACAATTCCAAACATAGAACATATAGAATGCAATACACAATTAACATAAACTTAGGGTTCCATGCAATAATTCATAACAATTAGTTCTAACACCTAAATAACATATACACATACACTTAATTATACTCTTATTACTACAATTAAATTCTCTCTCTAATTTAAACCAAAGTACTCCTTCTTACCTTCTTTGAAGAATGTAGAGAAAGTGAGGGATTGAGTGAGCACCACTCTCCTAGCTTTAATTGAAGCCCCTAGCCCTTAATCCTTGCTCTTTATGCACTTCTAAGCTTTATTTCCAAGTTAGGGTGCAAGACCTTGAAGATTGGAGGAGTTGGGGTTTTGAGTGGAATTTGGGATTTTGAGGGGAATTGGGTGAAATTGGTGTTTTTAGTGTTGAAAATTGATGGAGAGTTGATGGGAGATGATTATATGATGTTAATTTGATGAGATTTGATGTTAATTTGAAGATTTGAAAAGGTTTAGGGTTTTGGGAGAAGATGGCTCGAGAGAGAGGAATGGAATTGAGTTTCATGCCTTCAAAAACGTGTTTATAAAACTAATATGACAGGGCTTAATCGATTATCCAACCCCCTTAATCGATTAAGACCAGAGGCTGCAATTATACTTAATCGATTAACCAGCAGATTAATCGATTATTGGCTGACAAGCTTCACTAGGTTAATTGATTACTCACTTCCTCAATCGATTAACAACCTAAATTTTCATTTCCCATTGCATTCTAACTCATTCTAAGTTACTCCTATACATTTCTATTTATTCTAAACACTAACTTATGAATTTCTAACACCTCCACACATAAATAAAACTCAGGATGTTACAATTCTCCCCCACTTATATGAATTTCGTCCCCGAAATTCAACTAGTCTTAAAAAAAATGGGGAGAAGGGATTTCATAGTCTACATGAGGAATTTAAGGTTTTCTATGGGTAACTCCCCCTCTTAGAGAGTATCTTAGGTTAAGGTTCTATTGGTATCCCTATGTTGGCAATTCGGGAAGTGTACCGATCGCACAAGTAATAAAGAGTAAGTAAATTATCGTTCCACTCGGGGATTGCAAATTGTTTCTAATTTCTTTCACCTAATTGCGATTACTATGTATAACTTGTATGGGTTTTGAGTTTAGAGAGAGGAATGTAGAATTAAAGGTATGAAACAATTCAGAAACTAAAAAGGAATTAGAAGCAAATATGGAAAAGGTTAGGAACTTGTTTTCATTGTAGGATCAGGTTGTTAATTATGAAAATATGTTTTCCAATAAATCAAAAACTCCAGAAACAATAAAAGCTAGATCCCTCATGGCAGTTATGTTTCTTACTAAACTTTACCCCTTAATCCCTTAAGTGAGTTCTAATTTATAAGAGTTATACAATTACCCAAAAGTATTCCTACGAGTTGAATAATTATATTGTTTGGTTGAAAGGCCTAATCTTAATCCTAATTTTCCAATTAATGTTCAGATTAACAAATCAAAACATAAAGTCGCGAATTCTATGAATTGTAATTAAAACACAACCAAGCAATTGATTAAAAGGAAAAACATTAATTCATAAATAAACAACCTAATTAAGATCCATACAAATCAACCTTATTCCTAACAAGAGGTTCAATTATACATATTTAGAGAAGAAGAAGAAGGAATGGAATAAACTAATAATCATAGACAATAATAAATTTACCCCCAAGAGATCTTCAATCTTCAAGTGGATCCCTCCATCAATGTTGATCTCCAATCCTTGTGCCTTGCCTCCTTGCTCTCAATTTCATAACAGCCTCTTTTCTCTAATCCTAATTCTATTATAATCTTATTTGGCTCTGAAAAGTCTACCTAACCTAAAGGAAAAACCTATATTTAAAGTCTACAACTAATCCCAATTGATATGATATGATAATATCCTATTAGAATAATCTAATCTTTAAGAATCTTATCAACAAATAGAATTTATCATCAAAATTCTTCTAGAATCTCGTATTTGTGTCTGACAGCAACTTCGGCATTGATTTTGACCCCAAGATGGACGAATTTGAGCACGGCTATTTCTGGAAAAGTTGTAGATATTTTCCTTATCTGTAAAATGATACCAAGATCGCCTCATTTGGATAAGCGTAGCTCAAGTTATGATCAAAATACCGAACACTGTCATTTTACCGCGGTGAGCGCGCTTGGGCGTGCTGATTTGTGCGCCTGGGCGTGCGAGGCCTGATCTAGCTCCGTTTTTCTTCGTTCTTGCGCCATTTTCAAGGTCCTTTCATCCTATTTTCATCTTCATAATTATTTTCTTCATTTAAGCTCCGAAAGTACCTGAAACATACCCAAAACGGATCAAAACGTTCAAAGGATTCTAAATTACCTAAACTAATTAAAAACTAAACAAAATCTACCTAAAATACTTAAGAAACAAACCAAAACTAAGCAAAAGGGAGTCAAATTAAGCTCTAAAACATCATATGTTAGACCCAAATCACCCTACTTCTTTAGATAAGGGAATGGATTCCACCCTACATATGAAGGTATTCACTACTTTGGGGGGTTGCTCCCCTACCTAGAAGGCAACTTAGGTTGGAATTTCATTAGCACTATTACTACTCTTTTACTAATAAGGCTAGACTTCTACCTATTGATCGAACTCAAACCAGAACACATAGCACTTCACAATTTAAAAAAAAAACACAACACAACCTAAAGATTCAAGAAATACCAAATATCACATCACAATTAATTCTCTATCACTCCGACTTATTATTTATACAGGTACTATGACAACCTAATATTAGTAACATAATAAAAAAACCTCAATGGATATCAAAATATAGAAATTCAATAACATACAATTATATCATTTATATAAAGACTTTTTCCAAATTAGCATTAGTATGAGGAAGGTTTTCAAAAGTAAATTACTAATGCGCATTCAGGTTTAGAATTAAATGTTCCTTACGCAAAAGCAAAATTTTTCATAAAGGAAAACCCTATTACAGTTCAACACAATGAAACGAAAATCAATCCATATATATTATCGATTACTCTCAAATATAATAATTAGTATGTCTTTTACTATATTGGTATATTCATAGCTCTCAATCAGGCAAACAAACATAAGACAACCAGAAAATATCTTTATATTCAACTTACTTTATATTCCTATAGAGTTTATTGAGGACTAAGGTTACAACTAGATGATTCAAACAAAATTTGAAATACAATGATCAAAGGGATCTTTACTACATTTATGGGAGTAAAAATTTATTTTCACAAAGTGAAATTCTAGACCTGAATCACTAGTATAAAGTTCGAAAAATAAGTCTTTTGTACAAAAAGAAGAAAACAAGTTTACATTTCGACTTTCATTCAAACACATTCTTATTGCATTTTATAACTAGAAAAATAGCATGCCCTTTAATAAAAGTTTTCAACAAATGTGTTTTTGGAGATTATGGAAATAAGGAAATTTTCAAAAATTAAAGGAAGATTTTGAAAGTAAGGACCATACGAAGTCTCCAAGATAGTACTTGTATATTCATTCTTATACCATTAGGAAAATATTTGTCAATTGATATAAAGAAATCTAACATAAACTAACAAAACCGATTGACTATATAAAATAACATTAGATACTTACATATGCTAAGTTATGAGAAGATTAGAAGATGTATTTCAAATTAAAATACAAATTCATGTTGTTTATTATTTTCTTAAAGGAAGATTATTACTGAAGAATATATATATATATATATATATATATATATAAAGTAGGAAGTGATAGAAAATAAGAGTCATCATGAAAAGAACATAAGGTGATGAGTTTTGAAAAAATTCAATTTGATGAATGGCCACGAATAAAGTTAAAACTACAAGCATACTCACATATAATTCAATTATTAAAATATACACAGAATTTAGTTTCTAGATATATATATGTATATAAAGAAATATATAAGGACTCGACCTAACTATACACTCCAACTAATTTAGATCTTTATGGGAACTTGTTACTTAAGTCTAACCACGTTCTATTACTCTATCTAAAAGAAAAGCTTTCAAAAAGTAAAGCTTAACTAAACCTATGCTTAGCTATTATTCATAAGATTCGAGATTTTCTATGCTAGGTCTTAACTCTAAACTTGATGCATTGCCTTTAATTGACATTGATACCTTCCCTTATGGTATTCAAATTACATTTTTGTAAAAATCGTTAGATGATAATTCATAAGGTAAATAATTGATAATTGATGATAAAATAATTTACAAGGTTTGTGTTTCCTTAAAATAATGAAAACACATTGTTCGTTTAAATATCATTTGTATAGGTTGATAAATCAATTTCATTCAAAACATTAACAAATTATTCAATAGTGAAAAACACATTGAACATTTGAAATTCAAAGTATTCATATAGTTTCCATAGCGATTCATATCGGCTTTGAAACCAATTCGGAAATATTTGAGAACTCATTTTACAACGAGAAGCATAAATTCCTCTAAGGTCATCAAGTCTAACAAAAAGGAATGTATTCTTTCGTAAAAAAAATAAATAAATTTTTCCTTTATATTCCTAAATTTCAACAATTTGCATTCCTCTTTGTTTTGGATTTAATGTCCAAATTTCATTCCAAATTGACTTATGTCGCATAATGTGGATTCCTATTTAATTGGGTCATGGTTTACTTCAAGAGTACACTATGTCACCGCTTAATTACTTAGGAATTCATATTATCATCGCTATATTCTTAAAAACTGGTTGTGCGATGAATTAGTCAGTTGGCATGCTTCAAATCAATGCACTATGTTGAAAATCATTTAGAGGATGCAAATGAAATTCCTCCAAGCGATCAAATTCATTTAGGAGTTTTGAGAATAAAAAATGTAAACTGGAGAAAAATCGTCAGTGACCTTCCCAGTTACCATTTTTTATCTATACCACCAGTTCTTGCTCTGTTAAAAATAGCATGAATAAGCCAACAGGTCAATCATAAAGCTTGTTTGTTTAAGTTTCTTTAATGAGAAAATAGTGTTTTTAATTAAAAAGTATACCCAAATTTCTTTGTCATTTGGATGGAAACAGGTTTTGGGCGAAGGAAAATTTTTATTCAAGGAGTAGGATTAAAAGTTTGGGACGCTGTCGTTAATGGACCCTACGTTCCTACCTATGTGGTAAATGGAATCACCGTCAACAAACCGATTGGTGAGTGGAAGGAAGAGGAGGAACGAAGAGTCCAATACGACTTGAAAACGAAAAATATAATAACATCTGCTTTGATTTATGATGAGTTTTTCAGGATATCTACATGTGAGACAGCACATGAAATGTGGGATACATTGGAAGTCACGCATGAATTGAAGGTACCAATGAAGTCAAGAGGTCGAGAATCAACTCCTTGACTGGAGAGTACGATTTGTTCAGAATGAAGGAAGGTGAATCAGTGCAAGAAATACAATAGAGGTTCACAATGATAGTCAATCAACTCGTGACACTGGGAAAGAAATTTACAAATGAGGAGTTGATCAACAAAGTGTTGAGGTGCTTAGGGAGAGAATGGCAACCCAAAGTGACGGCTATTATGGAGTCAAGGAACCTTTCAACAATGACACTTGCAACCCTCTTCGAAAAACTTCAGGAGCATGAAAGTGAACTTAAAAGATTAGCACAACACGAAGAGGAGAACAAAAAGGTGAAAGGTCTCGTATTCAAAGCTGAAGCACCAACATCTGAAGGGTGACAAGCGTACATTGCATGGTTGGAGTAGTCTTTTCATTCTTTTTTTATAATAGTCTTTTCATTTGATGAGAGACAGGCATCCCTTGCAGATTATGGTTTTAGATGAAGGCGCCCAATGTGCATTGAAGAAGAGCCATAATATATGTAGCCCCAGAACCAACTTGTTTTAGAAGACAGTGAGGCTTTTCCTATAACTGTGAGTTCAATTTGACAGGGAACATAAGAGTTAATGATTTAGCAGTTTTGACACTTTGCCTCTTTCAAACCCCGTCCACAATTAGTTATATTGCTACATGTGTTACTCTAGTTGTTTTGTTTCATATCTGTAGAAGAATTTGGGATGTATTAGCATAGATGTTTCAAGTTTTTACAACGGATTGTTACCTTGAACACTAAATTCAACACTGAATAGTCTTTTCATTCTTTAATGTTAAAGTTTTTTTATTCTATTTCTTGATTTTTATCAGGTGTGCAAACTTTTCAATTATGATGGACATGGAAGGATATGTATAATTGTTGTGATATTTTAAATAGACATATGGTAGTGCCCACTAAATTTGATACTGTTTGTATTCATTTATCAAACTTATACTTCCTAAGTTGTGCTTGGTATTGCATTGTTAGTTTGGAATTATTGTGTTTTTGTATTGCATTGTTAAATTTGGAATTCATGTCCACGTTCGAATTGATGTGTTTTGTTACTGTTTTTGTGTGGCTTTTTTTTTACAGAGATTATAGAAAAAAATTTGATAAAGTGAAACCAAACCGAACCAAACCGAAACCGCAAGGTTTTTTTTGGATTGGATCAAATTGGATTTGATAATATAATGGACCGATCAAAACTGAACCGCAAGCATATTTTATAATTGGATCGGATGTTTTTTTGTCCCAAAACCGAACCTAACCGATCCGCGAACACCCCTAATGAAGAGAGCTCAGATGATGATTCAAACGAGCATGATGAAACGACCAACCTATGTCTCATGGCACATGGAAAAGAGGTCATTCCGGAGAATAGGAAGTCTTGCTGGTACTTGGATAGTGGATGCTCTAAACACATGACTGGAGACAAATCCAAATTTTTATATCTCACTCCCAAGGACCAAGGACACGTGACCTTCAGTGGCAACAATAAAGGAAGGATTCTTGACATTGGTAAAGTAAGTGCACCCCCTAACCCTTGCATTGAAAATATATTACATGTTGAAGGCCTAAATCATAACTTGCTGAGTATCAGTCAGTTATGTGATAAGGGCAATAGGGTTATATTTAATTCTGAAAATCGTATTGTCGAGGGAAAAGTTGATAATCTTATTAAGCTTGTTTCTCTCAGGGTAAACAATATTTATTTAATTGATCTTAACTCAATTCCCTAAAATGATGCTAAATGCCTATTAAGTAAAGATAATGAATCTTGGTTATGACATCGTAGAATAGCTCACATCCACATGAACCATTTAAATAAATTATCTTCTAAAAACTTAGTAGTTGGTTTGCCAAAGCAAAAATTTTCTATTTCTGAAGAATGTGATCCTTGTTCTAAATCAAAACTCACAAGGGTACCTTTTTCCTCCTAAAAATATTGTTTCAACTCAAAGACCCTTGGAGCTTTTTTACATATGGATCTTTTTCTTTTTGGACCGTGTCAAACAAAAAGCTTTGGTGGCAACTATTATTGTTTGGTAATTGTGGATGACTATTCTAGGTACACATGGACATTATTTATTACTCATAAAAATGTTGCATTCCATGAATTTAAAAAGCTAGCAAAGGTTATTCAAAACCAAATGCATTTGAGCATTGCATCCATTAAGACTGATCATAGCGGTGAATTTGAAAACCGATTTTTTGAAAAGTTTTGCGAAAAACATGGCATTAAGCATTGTTTTTCAGCTCCAAGAACTCCAGAGCAGAATGGGTTGTGGAGAGGAAAAATAGATCTTTAAAAGAACTTTCTCGAACCATTCTTAATAACATAAATTTACCAGCATATTTTTGGGATGATGCTGTGAATTCTGCTTGCTATGTTATGAACTATGTTTTAATAAGGCAAATTTTACAGAAAACCCCCTATGAGTTGTTTAAGGGGAGAAAACCGAACATATCCCATTTGAAAGTCTTTGGATGTAAATGTTTTGTGCATAATAATGGTAGAGACAATCTAAGGAGTTTTGATACTAAAACTGATGAGGGTACATTTCTTGGTTATTCTGCATCGAGCAAAGCTTATAGGATTTACAATAAATATCGTAATACAATTGAGGAATCTATTCATGTATCATTTGATGAATCCGATCCCAGAAAGCTGGGAAAGGTATCTGTTAATGACATTGCAGGTATTCTTGGAAATTTTTATCTTGATGAGGATCATGAACCATCCTTGGAAGAAAAGAAGGAATCCCAAAGCAATGAAAGAACAAATGAAATCAATGAGGAACAAGCACAACATCAAGGAGATTCCGCTGAATTCAATTCAGACTTACCCAAGGAATAGAAAACATCACAACACTATCCGATCGATCAAGTAATAGGTGATATCTCAAAAGGTGTAAGTACTAGTAATTCTCTTAGTAACCTGTGTAATCATATGACCTTCGTTTCTCAAGTGGAGCCTAAGAATATTTCTGAAGCTTCAATTGATGAACATTGGCTGCTAGCTATGCAAGAAGAATTAACCCAGTTCGAAAGAAACCAGGTTTCGGAACTTGTTCCTAGGCCTGATTCTCATCAAATTATTGGAACAAAATGATTTTTTAAAAACAAACTTGATGAAGCTGGTATAATTATTCGAAACAAAGCTAGATTGGTTGTACAAGGATACAAACAACAAGAGGGGATAAATTATGATGAAACTTTTGCCCCTGTTGCTAGGTTGGAAGCCGTTAGGTTGCTATAAGCTTTTGCATGTGCTTTAAATTTTAGATTATATCAAATGGACGTAAAGAGTGTCTTTCTTAATGGTTTTATAAACGAAGAAGTGTATGTTAGCCAACCTCCCGGTTTTGAAAATTTTGAACATCCTGGTTATGTTTTTAAATTGAAAAAGACTCTTTATGGTCTCATACAAGCTCCTAGAGCATGGTATGAATGATTGAGCAAATTTTATTAGTAAAAGATTTTGAAAGGGGAAGGTTGACAACACGCTTTTTATCAAAAAGAAAGGAAAGGACATTCTTTTAGTCCAAACTTATGTTGATGATATTATTTTCGGTGCTACTAATGAAACCCTTTGCAAGGAATTTTCGAGTATAATGCAGGAAGATGATGGGCGAACTCAATTTCTTCCTTGGATTACAAATCAAACAAGAAAATGATGGATTTTTCATTAGCCAAACAAAGTATTGCAAGGAACTATTGAAAAGATTTGGCATGGACAAGGCCAAGGTAGTCACAACACCAATGAGCACCGCATGCTACCTAGACAAAGATGAAGGAGGTAAACCTGTTGAACTTACAAAGAATAGAGGCATGATCGGTTCCCTTCTTTATTTAACGGCAAGTAGGCCGG
The DNA here is from genome assembly GCA_037953625.1 of Crotalaria pallida. Taxonomy (NCBI): domain Eukaryota; kingdom Viridiplantae; phylum Streptophyta; class Magnoliopsida; order Fabales; family Fabaceae; genus Crotalaria; species Crotalaria pallida. The sequence goes on along the minus strand of CM075654.1, from coordinate 9,458,013 downwards.
TATGCATGTGTGCACTATTTCAAGCGAATCCAAAAGAAATGCACTTGGTTGCTATCAAAAGGATAATGAAACATTTATCTGGCACAACCGATATGGGTTTATGGTATCCCAAAGGTTCCACTTGTAACCTTATTGGGTATTCCGATTCTGATTTTGCTGGGTGTAAAATAGATAGAAAAAGCACGAGCGGCACTTGCCATCTTTTAGACAGTTCTTTAGTGTCTTGGGCTAGCAAAAAAAAGTCTAGTGTAGCCCTATCTACACCTGAGGCTGAGTATGTCGCTGCGGGTGGCTGTTGTGCACAAATCTTATGGTTAAAACAACAACTCCTAGACTTTGGTGTAAGTCTAGATCACATTCCAATAAAATGTGATAACACTAGTGCAATTAACATTACCAAAAACCCAGTGCAACATTCACGCACAAAGCACATAGAGATTTGTCATCATTTTATTCGTGATCATATAGTTAAAGGTGATTGTGTGATTGAGTATGTGGACACCACTAAGCAGTTAGCTTATATCTTCACGAAACCGCGCGCTTCCGAAAGAAAGCTTCTTTTATATTCGTGGAGAACTTGGCTTAACTTGCGCACCACTTGTTGAATGATAGCATCACATGCATATTTATTCCCTTGATATTATTATTGTCTCTATTCAGTGTTTCATGGGGAGTAGAGTACAATTTTTTAATATCCCAAGTGTTGCTTATGTCTTCCCTCAATTTTTTTTGATGTTGACAAAATGGGGAGAAAAATTCTGAGATGATGGCTCATATATATTTATCTTAACCATTTTTGCAGGGGGAGTTTATCATGTGTTTTTACATTATTCCCTGCTAATTCATTAAATTTCCTACTTGGGTATACGTATTGGATTATATTGCTATATATTTGCTTGCTTAACGCATGTGATGCAGATAGTCAGAATGTGTTTGTCATCATCAAAAAGGGGGAAGCGTTGGAAATCAAGCTTTCCCAAGGACGTAAAAAGTTATGCTAGAAGATTTCCAGAAGAATGTTTTGATGATAACGAACAAGCTCATTCAAGCTCAAGGCTCAAGCTCAAGCAAGTGGATTAAGTTTAGCTTTGCCCATAGGAATCATTGTAAGGTAATGAAGTTTTAGTTTTCCAAGTTCATAAGCCAAAATAAGTTTCAATTTAAGGAGATCAATTTAAGGAGAATAAAGGAATGTTTTTGAAATCGTTTTATTTTAGATTTTTCAGCTAAAAATGTTTTTGAAACATATGGTTACATACTCTGCTTTAGAAAATTAATTTTATGAAAATAAGCAGAAGTAATCGATTACCTCCCATGGATAATCGATTACTATGTTTCTGAGTTGTGACCTAGGAATTTTAATTGAAAATAATTGATTACTATTTTTGATAATCGATTACCTTCCTCACAGAAAATTGTTAATCGATTACTTTGTTTTAAATAATCGTTTACTTTCTTAAAAATTAATTTCACTGTTTTCTCAGAGAGAAGATAATCGATTACCTCTGTAAAGTAATTGATTACCTTTATGTTTTATTGAAATCCGTGTCAGAATCAATCTTAAATGTTTCCATATTTGTTTTTACATAAAAGATTTTGTTTTATTTTCAAAAGTCGAATTTATTTATTTGTATTATTTCAAAAATAGTTTTACTAATCCTATAATTTCTATTCTTCTTTTATGATAATCTCGTTCATCTTCTTCTTCTCTTAGAACACATTCTTCATTGTCTATACCTTTTTCTAAAGAGAAAAACTATTTGGCCTTTGTTCTTGTGAATTAAAATCTTCATTATCATAGTGCTTACTTGTTGTATCCGTGTTATCAAGAACACATCATATTTGTATCACTCTCATATTCCCATATCGAAACCATAGTTGTAGGGAGTGGATCCCTTAGTGGAACGTGTGGCACGTTCTTAGGGTGAGGAACCTTCTGTGATTTTTGAGGTTCCTAGCGAACGGAGGTTCCTAGTAGTGTGCGGGGCGCTCTTGGTTGTAATTGGGTGCGGCTCAATTCAAAGGATATAAAAAGCTCAAGCGGGTCGCTTGGGGACTGGACGTAGGTCTTTCTCTGGAAAGACTGAACCGGTATAAAATTGGTTTGCATGTTCCTCTTCCCTATCTCTTTTAGTTTTATGCATTTTTATTGCTTAAATTGTTTCTGCGCTACTCTTTTTTATTTTATTATCTATCGCTTTGCCTTCATGTTCTAATATTTAATATCTCCATAAAACAATTTTTTTAACGTTTGAGTAATTTCCAATAAATTTAATAAAACTCGATTCACCCCCCCCCCCTCTCGAGGTTTGAGGCCGATTCGAACATAAAAGGCATTCCCTAACGCGGTGAGTTGAGTGTGAAGTAGTGGAGAGGAAGATACCCTGTGTTATCTGCGGATACTCAGGTGTGTGATTGTGATAGGGAAGGGTAATGACGGTGATTTGTCAAGAAGCCTAGAGTACTTTCCTAGGTGGAACTAGTCTATATGTGATTGGAGATTAATACCCAGGGGACTGTAACGTATTCCACGCTGCAGACTAGAAAAGTACTGACACCCCCTTGATCAAATTCGAAACGGTGAGAGGGAACCTGAACGAGGCTGGCTATTCGATTGGTATTGGGCCCCAATGATATTGAAATTAATGTTATATATGCTTAAGCTTATGCTTATGATGATGATGATTTCTCGGCAGTTAGACCTGCGTGGGTTAAGGTTCCTGTACGTCCCGTGTGCTTCCGATTAGACTTGGGAGGATATAGAGGAGATGTAGTCGTGTGTGCTAACTAATTCCCTAGTCCCAGTGATGTTTTGTTTCCCCCACATCACTGGTGGACTCGAATCTAATAAGACATAACAATTAAAGAGTCAAAGTATTAAAAGATTTGCTCAATGTTGCTGATGGCAAGAAGTGACCTTAAAAGAGAGATTGATGATAATGATAAGAGAATTTAAGTTACAATGGAATTTAGTCAACTGATGATGATGAGCATGTAAGCTGAATGATATTTAATTTGTTGTGTTGTATGTTGCTTATCTTAATAATTGCCTATTATGATCCCACACTGTCGACAAATATTTATTTGGAATGCTTACTCTCTCTCTCTCTACCCCGCTATTTTCCTTTCTTGTGTACCGATGGTAACTACAGATGGGCAACGTGTCAAGGTTGCTAAGGTTGAGGGAAAATAGATGTTTTTCGTTGGACAGGACGAAAGATCTCCTTCATGAAGAAGGTGGCCACGTGGGAGGCCGTAAGAGAGGATACACGGGGTAAAAGCAAGGTCATACCTTGGTGGGATTATGCTGAGGAAACGGAGCTGGATGTCGGGCTTGAGTCTCGCATGATGTTGTTGGAGGATTGGCAATTGTGTTACAGGGATGGTTCGACTATTGGCATATGTGGAAGCTCTTCATTTTCAGATGATGAAGAACTAGATGATACCGGAGGAACCAATGAAGTGGTAGAATCAGAACCAGCTTGCAAGGAGTCTCCTGCTTTCAAATCAGAGACGGTAGCTAAGGAAGGCTTTAGTCCTTAGTAGTAGTTTATGTTTAGTATTGTATCCCACTTGAGACCATTGAGATGTTATTGTTAAACCACTGTGTAACACGTTTAATGATATAACCAGTTTTTGAAGAGAATGATTCCGATGGAATTGTATATGATTTTGTGAACTTATGAACCGTTATTTATTTTTAATCAAATGAGGTTTTATGAAAGTGGTGTGAGGGTTTCAAAGCGTGATGTTGGTAACATCTCGGTTTGGAACTTGACAGGTGATGTGGGACATGATGAATGAATTTTAAATTGTGAATGGTTTAAACTGAAATACTTTTGAAATAGCAATCTCATGTCCATGTTACCAAATAAAAAAAAAATCTACCCATATTTTTACTATATCGTTTAAATAAAAGAATATTTCAAGTTACTAAATCGGAGTGTTACACTTGCACACATGATGCACTAACCACAATATCGGATCTACTAGCGGTTAAATATAACAATGAACTAATTAGGCCATGATATTTTGTTACCTCTATTTTCTTTCTTTCTCTTCCTTGCCAAGGTAGCATGAAGTAGCCATTAGACTAGAAGATTCTTTAACTTTTTCCATATCAAACCATTTGAGAAGCTCCTTGCAATACTTTGGTTGATACACAAAAATGTCATTGTTTAATAGCTTGATTTGTTGCCTAAGGAAGAACTTAAGTTCTCCCACATGTGACATTTCATTCTCGTGTTTCATTAGTTCCGAAAAGTTGCTACACAAGATATCATTTGTATCACTAAAAATAATATCATCAACATATATTTGCACTAATTTTATTATTTTATTTTTTTTATATTTGCACTAATAAAATGTCTTTTTCAGTTTTGTGAATAAAGAGTATTGTGTCAACTTTTCCTCTTTTGAAACCTTTCCCAAAGAAAATTACTTAGCCTTAGAGGGTGATTGATTGTGGAACCCTCACCATCAAAGGGATTTGTAGAGCCCATTTTCTTTTCTACCTAGGAATAATCGAATGTAGCGATTAGGCTAGTCTTTATTCGAACTAGCTCTGATACCACTTGTTACTTGTTAGACAACAAGGACTCTTACATCTGTGAGCAATTTAAACTTCTTCGCTTTTAAACTTTAAGCAAAGAAGCAATTGTTAATTGATTAACTAAAAGAAAATTGCAATTATTTTGAATAATTGATGCATTAATTGATTAACAACAGGATTTTACCAATTATTCAAAAAGACATTTTTCAATCAAAAATTCTTTTCTCTTAATCAATTAAGCAAAATCAAATTTGCAGAATCATAGGACTCGAGATCAATAAATATAAAGCAAGATTCAAAGAAAACCAATGCAACAAAGATTAAAACTAATCTAGGAGTTAAGGGTTAAAAGATTGACACCCTAACCACATGGGTGTCACATTCAAGACAAGCATCTAGTTTGCAATAAGCTTTGAGAATGTTGATTTGTACAAGCACACTTCTAGGATGCCTCACTCGGAAAGCTTCTCTATGACAGACGATACCTCACCACGACCCAAGATACAAATCACTCTCTTTTCTTACAAAGCTTTAATGGAGATCCCTCACTCCTAAGTCTTCATCAAAATATTCTTTTTTTTTTTGCTTTCAATTGACATTAAATGTACAAATAACAACTTAATGAAAAATTTCACTCTTGAATCTTATTTGGATTATGTGATGAACAATGATAATCATGAGATGAAGAGTTTGAAAAGGATGAACAATTTTCTTTGATATCTCTTGAAGAATCAAATTGGCTTCTAACTTTTTGGGTTTTCTAAATTTGGAATTCAATATTTGTTCTGGTTGGAAAGTCAAAGGGGGGTTTTTGTGAAAGGGGGCTTGACACGGGTGACCGTGATCCTACGTATCCCAATTAATAAGGGAACCAAGGTTAACACAGTTATTTGGAAAATATGCGATTTATTATCCTAATTTCTTCTAGGTTCCTTCATATGAAGCCTCTTGAGGGTTGTTAGGGTTCCTTTGGTGAATTCTCTTCGCTTATCCCTATTTATGTTAAGATATTGAGATATCTTGCATAATAAAGATGGGCTTGGGCGGGCTGTTATAATACATTGTTACGTCCTCTTTTGGTGAGTTCTACTTCATGCCCCCTCACCAAGGACAATTGTTGATGCAGACCTTTGGCGAGATTATAACTCCATTGTATTCAGTATGAACTTGTGGTTTTATCTGTATGATGATGGAGATGGTGGGACGTGCTCACTAATGGATCCAGAGGTTAGGATGCTTTCAATATTGTTATTGATGGACAATGGATCCTGTATGTTGAATGAGTTCTACACGATGGAGATTGTCGTTATTTACCATCGTGTATCTACTTCTTTTTTGTGTATTCTTTGTGAATGTATATTATGTATGCATGTGTGTTTGACCCTCTCATTGGGGTTGTATTTATAGAGCTTCCTTGAACCTTTTGAGCCTGTTGGTAATCCTTGATGAATCATATATTTTTGAGGATAATCTTCCCTTGATCTTCTCTCATTTGGATATATTAAATTATCTATTATGATAGAGTATCCTTTAATTGTCTCCTTTCATTGAGGAATGATCTTTTCAAGATATTCTTTAAGATCCATCTCTATTATAGAGTAAATAATTTTTTTTCATTATCTCCATATTATAGAAATATTTAAATCCATCACTTATCTTCATGGAATGAGCCATTATTTGAAGGTGATTTGCCTAATAATTAAGTCACGTATCGGGCCATACCTTTATTCAGGCTTGGATGAGCTCATGTTTGCCTTTAGATTATCATTTGTATGTCGAAGGAGCCGACCTCTCGTTCAAGCCCCTTTGTAGGTCTCTTAGATCGTTGTAGGGCTATTACGTGGGGTACAATTCCCTACCTTGCGACAAGGTCAAAAAAATATAGAACAAGCCCTTAATAATGGGTATTTATATATCAAGCGGGTAAAAATGTCCAATTTTGGCCTATAATAAACTTGATAATCACCTTCAAAAAAAAAAAACTTGATAATCGATTAACAAGATTGTTTAATCGATTATCGTGTTTTTTAAAAACTCAGTTTGCCAAAATTTACTCAATTAATCGACTATAGGGTCTTCCAAAAAACAAGATTTTCAAGATTTCACCCAATTAATCTAATGATAAGTGTTATATGTACATTCCAATTTGACATCTAGATGTACATTTGTTTGTCTTATATGCATAAATAAAATTTGTTAATCTATAAGACACGCATACGTATATCTAGATGTCAATTGTGAATGTGCGCGTAACATTAGTGTTAATCTATATAACAAATTCAGTTAATCGATTAACATCAAGAAAATCATGATAATCAATTAATATGATCAATTAATCAATTAACTTCTTGTTTTAAACCAATTTAACCCAATTTTAAGTCAATTCATAATGCATGACTTATATCTTAAGATTTTTACGGGTTTTAATGAATCATTTGAAAATAATGGATAATATATCAATCATTATATTTTAATAATTATTAACTTTCAAATAAAAATAATACAAATAAATAATAAATTTGAAGTAAAAACTTTACGCTAGGCACCCATTAAAAAAAAACAATACTTACTCCTGATCTTGCTAAAAAAACCCACCGCCTCACCGCTGCAATCATAAATCATATGACAGGTTCCTTAATTTTCTCTTCTTTTCAATGACATATATAATATTTCCATTATCAATCTCAAAGTTAGATCAGAAAAAGCAAATCCCCACACGGAGGAGCTACGTTGTTGAAGGAGTAAGATAATTAATAAATAGTAAATAAATTATTTAATCAAAAGGAGTACTCCTAGTTTGCATGTGCTATTAATACATTAGGCTATTACATCCTTAGTTAAAAGCAGAGAGAATTATTCACTCTCAAATCTCCATTGCCATTGCTCCTTTCTCGGATCTCTCTCTCACCCTTTCACATTCTCCCCTCAAAGTTAGTATCTTTATTCTTCTTTCCATTGTCACACCCTTTATTTCTTTTGTTGTTTCAATTCTATCCTGATATGTTCTTAATTCAATTCTGAACTCTGTGATCCGATCTAACTCTTTAATTTACCAAAGTTTGAATCTTTGTGTGTGGTACAATCAAACCCAGATTTTTTATTTTTTATTTTTTTTTATGCTAAATTTCAAGTGTTTTCAGCTGTTTTTATTGCTTAATCTGATCTGATTTCAAATTGGGTTGTGTGAAATTTGCATTTGTAGGTGTTAGATGGCTCAAATTCTGCTTCATGGTACTCTCCATGCTACCATCTATGAGGTTGATAGGCTCAAGGCCGGTGGTGGTGGCCATTTTTTAAGCAAGGTAAACAGAATCATGTTTTTTTGGAGTTGTAGTAGTTTGGATCGATGTTGAATCTGGTGATTCAATTGTGGATTTGGAGTTGTAATATTTCGGATTTTGTAATGTGTGTTTGTTTATGTTTGTGTTGGAATTTTATTGAATTGAAGAAATTTGTTGATGGTGATTGGTGATGGTCCTTTGGATCAGATTATCGACAAAGTGGGACCTTCTTCTTCCTTTGATGGATCAGGGATTCCTTTCATTATATGTCATAAAAAAATGATGATTCTTGATTTATTTTCCATGATGATGAAATGATGCCTGACTAATGAATGTGTGTTGGTTAAAGTGGGAGAAGTATGTGTCCTTATGCATGTGGTCCTAGGTTTGATCTTAGGATTAATATGCATTAAAAAGAAAATATAGGGCCCCCCTGCTTAGTCATCTAACCATATCCTGCGAGATTAGTCTGTTATCTTTTTGGATGAGAGGATATTTTGGGAAGCAAAACAAAAATTCATCCTTTTGGATTTCTAGAAAAAACATTTTGTTTCATTTTTTCAACATTTGAAGTCATAAGCTATTCTTTCTATTACTTACAATTGTTTATAAGCCTTTGTTTGAATTCTATCTGGAAACAATTTGTGCAGATATTTAATTGCCCCCACCCCCTAATTCCCCATTTGGTACAGGCATATTGTTGTTGCCGATTATTCATGCCTACTCACATACACATGCACAGGATGGAAAGAGAATGTACAATTGATTTACTATTCTTTTTTTATTTTCCCTATTACTTATTATTGAGTCATTCATTTTTGTGCTACAGATCAAGCAGAACATTGAGGAAACAGTTGGTATTGGAAAGGGAGTTACTAAACTCTATGCAACTGTTGATCTGGAGAAGGCAAGAGTTGGAAGGACCAGAATTATCGAAAATGAAGAAAATAATCCCAAGTGGTTCGAGTCTTTTCACATTTATTGTGGCCACTTGGCTTCGAACATTATATTCACTGTGAAAGATGATAATCCTATTGGGGCATCTTTAATTGGAAGAGGGTATGTTCCTGTCCAGGAGGTCTTGGATGGCAAGGAAATAGATAGATGGGTTGAACTGTTGGATGTGGATAAAAATCCAATACATGAGGGTTCAAAGATCCATGTGAAGCTGCAATATTTTGATGTAACAAAAGACCGCAACTGGGCTCGAGGCATTAGGAGTGCTAAATTTCCTGGAGTTCCATATACTTTCTTCACTCAGAGACAAGGATGTAAGGTTTCTCTTTACCAAGATGCTCATGTGCCTGATAACTTTGTCCCTAAAATACCACTTTCTGGAGGTAAGACTTATCAACCTCATAGGTGTTGGGAGGATATTTTTGATGCAATCACTAACGCAAAACACTTGATATACATTACTGGTTGGTCTGTGTATACTGAGATTGCCTTGGTAAGGGATTCTAGGAGGCCAAAGCCTGGGGGAGACATAACAATTGGTGAGCTTCTCAAGAAAAAGGCAAGTGAAGGCGTGAGGGTCCTGTTGCTTGTTTGGGATGATAGAACATCCGTTGGTTTGTTGAAAAAAGATGGTTTGATGGCTACTCATGACCAAGAAACTGAGCAGTTCTTCAATGGCACTGATGTGCACTGTGTTTTATGCCCCCGAAATCCTGATGATGGTGGCAGCATGATTCAGGATTTACAAATTTCTACGATGTTTACTCATCACCAGAAGATCGTGGTGGTGGACAGTGAGTTGCCAAGTGGAGGATCAGATAAGCGAAGAATTGTGAGTTTTGTTGGGGGTATTGACCTCTGTGATGGAAGATATGATACAGCCTTCCACTCACTTTTCCGAACCCTAGACACTGCACACCATGATGATTTTCATCAACCTAACTTTCCTGGTGCTGATATCACAAAAGGTGGTCCTAGGGAACCATGGCATGACATCCACTCTCGGCTTGAAGGACCTATAGCTTGGGATGTTTTGTTTAACTTTGAGCAGAGATGGAGGAAGCAAGGTGGGAAGGATTTACTTGTTCCACTGAGAGAGCTTGAAGATGTCTTTATTCCCCCATCTCCGGTTATGTTTCCTGAGGATAATGAGACATGGAATGTTCAGTTATTTAGATCTATTGATGGCGGTGCTGCTTTTGGGTTCCCAGAGACTCCTGAAGACGCTGCCAGAGCTGGACTGATTAGTGGGAAGGATAATATCATCGATCGCAGTATCCAAGATGCTTATATTCATGCTATCCGGCGTGCAAAAAACTTCATTTATATTGAGAATCAGTATTTCCTTGGAAGCTCCTTTGCCTGGGCTCCTAATGATATTAAACCTGAAGACATTGGTGCTTTGCATCTAATCCCAAAGGAACTTTCGCTTAAGATTGTTAGTAAGATTGAAGCTGGGGAAAGGTTCACTGTGTATGTTGTGGTCCCAATGTGGCCAGAAGGTGTCCCAGAAAGTGCATCAGTTCAGGCAATATTGGACTGGCAAAGGAGAACAATGGAGATGATGTACAAGGATGTTATTCAGGCACTCAGGGCTAAGGGACTTGATGAAGATCCTAGGAACTATTTGACATTCTTTTGCCTTGGTAACCGGGAGGTGAAGAAACAGGGAGAGTATGAGCCTTCAGAAAGACCAGAAGAGGATTCAGATTATCTTAGAGCCCAAGAGGCCCGACGCTTCATGATCTACGTTCATACCAAGATGATGATAGGTAAGTCATTAAATTAATTTGGCATAGTCTGTGAAAGCAATCTTACTTATAAATCATTTGCATATTGAAGCCATAATATTGGATCATTACTATCGCAATCACATTCTTTTTCTACCCACCGCCAGTGGGGTTAAGGCTGCGTACATCTACCCTCCCCAGACCCCATTAGGTGGTAGTCTCGTGCACTGGGCAGCCCTTTTTTACTATCGCAATCACATCCTTTTTCTTTTCTTTGCAGTTGATGATGAGTACATAATCATCGGATCCGCCAACATCAACCAGAGATCAATGGATGGTGCTAGGGACTCTGAGATCGCCATGGGCGCTTATCAGCCCCATCATTTGGCAACTAGGCAGCCTGCACGTGGTCAGATCCATGGTTTCCGCGTGTCATTGTGGTATGAGCACCTCGGCATGCTACATGAATCCTTCGACCGCCCAGAAAGTGAGGAATGTATTAGTAAGGTGAACCAGATTGCTGACAAGTATTGGGATCTATACTCTAATGAGTCGCTTGAGCATGACCTTCCCGGCCACTTGCTCCGCTATCCCATCGGGGTTGCCAGTGAAGGAGATATTACAGAGCTGCCTGGATTCGAGTTCTTCCCTGACACCAAGGCTCGTATTCTCGGTGGCAAAGTCGACTACATGCCCCCAATCCTAACCACTTAGTTTGATTTTATACTTATATTTTAAAGATATGGGACTGCTCACATCTTAATCTTCGTTTTTCATACTATTTGAAGTGGCGTTAGAATAAGAATGTTAAATATAGTATGAGATGTCTTTTGGATATGTTTTTTATTTTTATGAAGATGGCAGTGCCAGATTTTAGTAATCTAATGTTTGATTTTGTACTTTTGTTTACAAAATTGTGACTGCTTACATCTTAATCTCTGTTTCCATACTATTTGAAGTGGTGTCAGAATAATGATTCTAATGTAGTATGTGATGTTTTTATTTTTATGAAGCAATGCCAGGTTTTGGTTATCTGATGCTGTTGGCTACTTTGATATAAGTTGCATAATGAAATGGATAGAACATGTTTAAGTGGTTGTTGATTTTCTTTGAACATCTATGTCTTGTACAAAACACATGAGAATATTGATGTATCTCGTGTATCATTTTGGCTAGGAAGAGGCTCTAGCAAATTTCATTGTTACTCTATTTTAAGTCCAAGGGGAGGTTCATAGTCATAGGCCTCTTACATTGAGAGGAGAAAAGGGTGGAACATAACTCCAAGAGTTTGAACCCGGGCATCTATATTTTCAAGTTCTGCAGCAGACTCCAATTTTATTTTGATTTTTGGACAGTTCTAGCATGCGCGTTCACTTAGCATGCGCATGGTTTTTTAGAACGTGAAGTAATATGGTGCACCACAAGTAATTGAGGGAGCATTGTTGGCCGTTCAAAAATCACTAATGGCTGTAAAGCAGTGGGACCCACATATTGGTTACCTGCTGGACTACTGCTGAGGTCTATTGGCGTTTTTTTTTATTTAGCATACTTTGCAATTTACTCCCTTCTTAACTATACTCCATCGATCCCTTAATATAAATCACTTTTACCTAATCCACGCAAAATAAGAAAAATAATTATTACTCTCAAATTTATCAAAAAATAAGGTTACCCCTATTTAAAACTTTACAACTTTATTCATATCTCTCTCTATTATAATTATTACCCTATAACCTCTATGCAATTATGAGAGATGTAGTTGGAATAAACTCTTTAATAGTACCTAGATATTTTAAAACGAATTATAAAAAGGGACACCAATTTTACCAAAATGGTGTCCTATATTAAGGGACGGAGGGAGTATAAGTCACTTTTACCTAATTTAAAAAAAAATTAGAAAAATAATTATTACTCTCAATTTTATCAAAAAAATATGTTGTGATTCTAAAGTTACTCTTATTTAAAATTTTATAACTGTATTGACTTCTCTCTCTATTCTAATTATTATCGTATAACCGCTGTAAAAAATGGTTAGGAGTCTTAAAAAACCCGTTATAGCAATTTGAAAACATAATAAGTTGTTGTGCTTTCTTCGTTTCTTAATTATGATGAAAGTTGTTAATTGAAAAGTGTTGTACAATAAAGGGTGGAGGGAGTTAAAATAGAAATAGCATGTACGAAAATTGTGAAGTGTGGGTTATTGAGTATATTTTATTTTTGATTATCAACTGTGATTTAGCTGATAAAAATTTTATGGGAGATCATTAGAAACAATTGTCTTGAAGTATGTAATCTTTTAAAAAAAATTAACACATACTTCTCAACCTTGAAGTATGTACTCTTTTACCAAAAAAAAATTTAACACATACTTCTCAGCCTTGAAGTATGTAGTCTTTAAAAAAAAAATTTAACACATACTTCTCAGCCTTAAAGTATGTAATCTTTTACCAAAAAAAATTTAACACATACTGTACTTCTCAGCTTTGAAGTATGTACTCTTTTACCAAAAAAAATTTTAACACATACTTCTGGTACTTGAAGTATGTAGTCTTTTAAAAAAAAAAATATAATATCTACTTTTCAGCCTTGAAGTACGTAGTCTTTTACCAATAAAATTGTGAATGCTAATAACTCAAATCGAATCGAGCCTCAAAGCTTCCATTAGCAACCAATAATGCTAATAACTCACTTCACCACCGCTCTTTCCACACCCCATCGTCGAGATCTCCAAAACCAGAGAGTAATCACATGGTAACATCAAAATTGATTAAAAAAAAAAACTAAACTTAAAGCTATAAAAAATAAAAAAGGCTCATCTACCTCACGAAGAGGAAAGAAGCATATAATCTGGGATGGCAAAAGATGGGAGACCAAAGAAGAAGCATAACCACGAAGGGAAGAAGCACTACTGTTTGGAAAAGAAAACAATGAAAAGAATTGAAGAAGAAAGTGAAAAATAGAGGGATCCGAATGCAATTTTTTAGCGTACCGGTTGAGCAGGTACTATCAGGTCATCAATTTTTTTACTGTTCCCCGGTTTCACTTTTTACTGTCTTCATTTACCACACCAAAATGAAATTGAAACTCATTACTGCGCATGGTAGAACCTGCATTGATTTTTGCCGTATAATACTTCCATAACTTGTTTCTCAAGCCCCAATGAACATATAGAAGTGAAATTTGCGTAATGGTAACGTTAACTATAAATATTTTAATATCACAATTTCACCCTTTTAATTTATATTAAAAATTTCAAAACTGTATTGTCACATTAATGAATAAAAGGTACTCCCTCCGGTCCTATTTATAGGATACATTCTAGAAGAATTCTTTGATCCTATTTATAAGGCATTTTGCATTTTATAAGAAGCATTTATTTCTATTTTCTCTTATTTGCCCTTTATCCATTAACGTGAAATAATATATTATGAAATTCCCAATACAAGATGATAGGGTAAAATTGTAATGTCAATGTATTTTTTTAAAGTTTCAACAAACTTAACTACCTTTCTTGATCCGTGTGATATGGATAAGTATGCCCTATAAATAAGACCAGAAGGATTAAGTAAGAGAAAATAAATAATAAATGTCTTCTTAAAAAACAATAATTACGAGTTTGAACAATCAACGTTAGGCATTGCTGAGTTTTTTAGGTACATGTGAAGTAAAACTACAACATAACCAAAGGCATACTACTCCCTCCTTCACATAGATTAAGAAATAAGTAAATGATGTAAGAATTTGATATGTTTAGACTAAAATACCTTCATTTAATAATAATTGTATGAAGATTATATTGAAGAGAGATAGAAAGATGGAGGGTGAAAAGATGATATAATAAATAGGGGTATGCTTGGAAAAATAACTATAAATAAGTGTTGAGTTTCTAAAAGTACATAACTTATCGGACAAAATGAACATAACTTATGGGATAGATGGAGTACTTTCAAATAAAAGGAATACTCATTTTATCAAGGAGAATAAGAGGGGACAATGCAGGTGGCCTAGTATCCCACAATTTCAAGAATTCATCATGAGAAGCTTCATGCTTGGCATACCGATCAACACATTGATTGCCTTCCCTAAAAGTGTGAATAATTCTAATGGCCGAAAAAGAGTCGAGGAACACCCTGATTTCCTGTAAATAGAAATCATACATATGCAGCTCATTAACTGGATTGGTTATCAACCTAAGGACCTCCATAGAATAAGTTAGACACACAATTGAAGCAAAATTTCTGGATTTAGCAATCTTGAGACCATGTAGCAAAGCCAAGAATTCAACTTGAAGGATAGTAGTGTAACCCAAAAATCTTGAGAAGCCACAATGCATATCACTATAATTGAAATGAATTAATCCCCCAAAGCTTGCCGGGGAGGATTACCAAGAGATGAGCCATCAACGTTAAGAATAAAGCCATCAACTTCATAGTGTTGCTTGTAACAACCATACTCTCTAATTACCGGTTATTAACTTTAAGTGTAATTTTTTTAAAAAAATACTTACACAATGCAAAGTAGGAATCACAAGGGAAGATGATCAATAACACAAAACAAATCTTCATCATTATATTACATTTATTGTTATTTTACAAAACTGAGAGAGGGATCTCCTCTCCCAAAGCACACACTCATTTTGTACATATTTTATATATTTATAATAACTCTAGGTATCACTTAGAGAATGGTTGTTGCTTCCCTTTTTTGCCATTAGGTCCCTTCCTTTCACCCTCTGCCCAGGTATACCCCTCATCCACCACTAGTTATTTGTGCGCCACTCGATAGGATCCTCCTCTTGCTCGTCCTTCATCCGGTTATCCTTCGGTTTCGCCCCTCCATTTGCCATCCCCTGATAATCGGGGTGATATCTCGATGGGGACACGAACCTTGTACCACGAAGAAGTAGGGTGACCGGGACCCTTCCATCGGTGTTGGAGGATGAAGGTTAGGATGTCCTTCTACGGGGAAATGGAGTTGGTTTGCAGGGAGATGGTGGTGCATCGGTGTAGCGGAAGGTATAACTGAGTGGAGCGTGTTGGGTGTTGATCATTGTTGGGACCCTCAATCGCCTCGGCCTCAGGCGAGACCGAGGATTGGGGTGACGCAGAGTTATCTCCACGTCCTCCTCCATTGTTGCTTAATCATTTTCAATTTCCCATTCTCTGGAGGGAAGGGGCCTCATCTCTATGCATATCAAATGTCTAGTTGACATGATCACATAACACACAAGTAAGGACAAGGAGTGTGTCATTGTCAAGAAGCTATATAAGTAAACAATAAGAAACTTAAAGTTCGCATACACAATTATTAGGTAATATAGCAATGGTATGATGCATGCCATAGATAATATTCTAACAAATCAGACTTACTAATGTGATGCTATGCCATCTCATAAATATCAACTCTCTCGATCCAATAATAATAATAATTTATTCTTTATAGTCATTACATGTCATATGAGTTTATAATATAAGAACCCTTCACATTACATATCCTCACAATATTACTTGGGAAAAGCAATCGAGAGTAAACATCTTGCTACCAATGCATACCTTAGGCCTGAAAGCCAAACAATTACACAAGTCTCCTCTTCGGACAAGTCATACCAAGAACCATCCTCCACCGATCCTGGTATGTCGAAGGAATCGATAAAACTATTATAGTTAATGCAAGACTATCCCGAGCAAGGTTAACTACACCAGCCCATCTCTGGACCATCCTACCCATAATAATTCTCGCGATCATTGGCGAATTACCGTTTGAGACTTAGTCCCACCCTATTATCCTCCAGTCCGGACAGCATGCGAAACAAATTAGATTGCTAGGATTCTAGCAATTGGGGTCATAATGAAAACACTTGCATTTTTCGCAATGCGGGAGATCATATGTGGTAGTCTTGAGACTTTTTCCTTCCCGCACTCTAGCTTCCAATTCCTTTCTATGGATGCGGTCTCCCGCCATGGAAACCCTTTCCTTTCCGATGTTTTGATGAACTTGCAAACTTATTTCCTAAGTAGATTTTGCCTTGATGTCCTCCTAAATTTGACACATATTCACATGGATGAGGAAGCTTCTGATTTCCTAACAACTAAACATCAGTTTCAAATCCAGTTAAAGTCCATTCTCGAATTTAACGCACTTTGACCACTCATTAGGATTGTGCTGATAATATGGGGAGTATTTAATCTACTCTTTGAACTTCGTTGTGTACTCACCAACACTCATGTTGCCTTGCTTGAGTTCTAGGAACTCAACTTCCTTCCGGCTTCGGATATCTTCAGGGAAGTACTTTTCCAGGAATTTTGTTTAAAACACCTCCAAAGTTATCGCTCGTTGTTCTGCTTCAAGCAAATGGCGCGCATGGTTCTACCAATTTTCTGCCTCCTCATTCAACATATAAGTTACTTTTTGAGCGTCCTGCAAGCCATCGTTCTGAAAATTTTCTCCAGTTCTTGAATCCATTTCTGCTATCCATTTGCGTTGTATCCTCCCCTAAACCTCGGAGGATCACTTTCTCTGAATTCTGAAAGCCCGTAGAACTCAGCTGGGCCTTGGAGTTGAGGTTACACCATGTTCTCTAGAACTACATTGATCCTTTCCAGAATGTTGTTTGTCCTTCTTTCGGTCATTTCTTATACCTACACTTATAAAATCTTCAGGTCAGAGTCACACAACTGGGTTAGTATATAAGGTCATACTCCACAGCCAAGGGATTGCAACCATTGCTCTAATACTACTAAAGTGTAATGACTCGACTCTCAAATTACCAATTATTAACTTTAAGTGCAATTTTTTTTAAATACTTATACGATGCAAAGAAGAAATAATAAGGGAAGATGATCAATAACACAAAATAAAACTTCTTCATTATATTACATTTATTGTTATTTTACAAAATTGAGAAAGGGATCTCCTCTCCTTGAGCACACACTCTCTATGTACATACTTTATATAGGTTTAATTAAGTTTTTATCTGTTGGACTACCGGCAAGTATACCGGATCGACAAGTAATATAGTCGGTTAAGACCAGATATCGTCCCTCAGGGATTGTTCAATTAATTCCCACCAAAGAGTAGTTAAAAGTGAAATCTATAGGTTTCTAACTAATAAATTAAGATTGAATTGAAATAAAAACAGAAAATAAATTAAAAACAGAAATTAAGTAGAAGTTGTGAGCAATTTGAGAAAGATGTTAGGAACATGGTTTCATTGTATGGCGTTGTTTATTTATCATGAATCTCTATTTTTCCCTAAATCAAGAACAAATTCCTGAGGTAGTAACTACTAGATTCCTCTTATGCAATTACTGTTTATTATTCAACTTGATAACCATTAATCCCTTAAGTGATTAAACCATTAAATAACCATTATTAAGAACAGTGGAATTTATAACAAGTTATATAATTACTCAAAAGTATTCCTACGAGTTGAATAATTATATTGTTTGATTGAAGGCCTTTTCTAATTCCTAATCTCTCAATTGAAGAATTAGAGATCCAAAACATAGATTAAATACTTCAATGCATAATTGTGAAAATACAATCAAACACTTGATTTAGAAACGGAAAAACATCAATTCATGAAATCAATAAACTAATCCATACAAATTCACCAATTCCCAACTATAGTGGATCTGAGACATAGATCCACCACGAAGTGTGTTTGGGGTTGTTGCAGCTGACGAGGGTGACCCCGGTCCTACGTACCCCCAGTGATAAGGGGATCAAGCCACACGTAGTTCTTGAGAGTAGGGTTGAGAGAACATACCTTAGCCCCTATAGCATGGCGATACTTATAGGGGAAGTTGTGTTGTGGTGCCTTATGGGCCTGTTCGGCCCAGTAGGGCTGACGTGGCTCTTAGAGGATAAGAAGGATGAGTTATTCACCCTTATCCTGTACTAGAGAGCTCATGCTTATCCTGTAGCGGTAGGATTTATTATTGGTTAACCCTACAAGCCCCTCAAGCTCGTATAGGCTCAAAGAGCCTGTGCTGAGCTTCTGAGAGTTGGTGGTAACATAAAACATTGTTTGCAGGCGTGATCTTCCGCTCGGAAGAGTGTTGCGGATGGTTGATAGTGCTCTTTTGTGCTCGGATAATGAAGCTGAAAGAGTACCCCGATCTCGAACCGAGTTCCCGCGGGGGGATTTGCCACAAGCTCGGTGAGGCTCATTTCGAACCGAGTACAAGCTTGGTGAGGAACATCTCGAACCGAGTACAAGCTCGGTGAGGCTCATCTCGAACCGAGTACAAGCTCGGTGAGGAACATCTCGAACCGAGTACAAGCTCGGTGAGGAACATCTCGAACCGAGTACAAGCTCGGTGAGGCTCATCTCGAACCGAGGTCCCGCGGGGGGGGGGGGGGGGGGGATCCGCCACCAGCTCGGTGAGGAACATCTCGAGCCGAGTACAAGCTCGGTGAGACTCATCTCGAACTGAGTTCCCGCGGGGGAAGTTCCAGAATGGATTTGGGGATGCTCCGAGATGAGGGTGATGAAGTTATGAGTGTTGGTCGGACCGGAGTCCGGTCCACGACACAAGCCCCCCAGCTCGGGAAGAGTCATAGAGACTGTGCCGAGTTTAGAGCCCTTTTGGGTCGATCAGTCGTTCTTTTCTGAGGCTTGGTGGTGACGTAAAAGAATGTTAGCAACCAAGGTCTTTTACTTGGAAGAGTATCGCGATTTGGAGATTCATACACCTCTCTCATCGGGGTGTGTCAAAAGTAATATCATGAATTGGATCATAACGTCTACGGGGGATGCTGTCGGAATGACTGCCTTGGCCGAGGTGTATTCCTCGATCCTGCGACGTATTTGGCCGATGGCCAAGTTATCGAGGTAGCAATCCTCGTTTTCACTTGTAGCCACGCCGATCTGGTCGGCCAACCGAGATCGTAGGCAAGTATGTCGGGACGTGATCCGAAATGAGTGAATATTTATAATATCGGTTATGATTTTGTGCTTCTTTTTGTTCTTTTTGTTTAGAATTCAAGTGTTAAGACCTCGGAACTCCAGCACTTTAGCCGAGGTGGGTTCCTCTATCCGCGATGTATAAAATGATTTTAAGAAATCATGTTTGAATCGGGAATCTTTTTAAAGTACTTGACGAGTTATAAGCTCTTGTTCGAGCTGTTTATAATCGTTCGCGTCATAAACGGTGGCTAATCGGTTATGAGGAAAAGTACGTAAATACAATGAATTCAGAAACAGAACTTTTATTTAATTGAAGCAGTAAATAGAATGGGCTTGTGGATTTAGACCTGTGGTCGGCTTGTGCATGTTTTCGGATGATAGGAATCTTGACTTGGGTTATGCGTGAAACACTCGAATCATTTTTGGCCATCGTGCTCGGCAGATCCGATCGTTATGTTTGTACCTTTTTATGATGTATAAAAACAACGATTAGGATATCAAGTAATAGATGATATGTAATGACATTAATTAGTGAAGTATGAATTAATTCACTGTCAATTACGATTATTATCTAAGATAACACATGTCATGTGGTAAGTGATTCAATAGTAATGAATATGACAGTTGAACCATAAAATTGAAATAATATTAATGGGGTAATGAGAAAGATCCTTCCCGGTTAGTCTTCGTGGTTAGACTATTTCTGAATAATGTTGATATGCCCGACATCCTTTTGGCATTGGGGCCTTTCTTCTTCTATCACTAGAATGTGTGGTTAGTGTGACACTCTCTTTTTAACTTGAAAATAATTAATATTTCCAAATAGTTTACTACTTTCTATCAAAATTTAGGACTATAAAATTTTTCCTTTTTAATATCATTACTTGCTCAATCCAAAACCTCTTTTCAACATAAATCGTTACCTGAATTCGGCATAGTAATATCTTAGGTTTTAGAAACACTCTCGAAAATGCACTTTCTTGATTATAGAATATAAACTTATTGCTGAATCCATTTGTAATTAAAATCAGAGTTCGCGGAATAAAAATAGTACTTATGGGGCACTGCTGAGGAAAATAAAACACACACACATATATATATATATATATATATGATAAAAGTCATACGACATAACCCCATCAGTACAGCAGTAGCAAGTAACATCAGTCGAGATAGCAAGAGTTTATAAAATAGATACAACCCAGCTGAATAAAATAAAAACCTCACTCTAAGACCTCTCAAAATATATACAATATATCACATGATCTCAAAATAGAAGTCTCAGAGCAGGTCTTCAGTGTCCTCAGCAGCTCCTCAGATCCTCCACAGCTCTATCCCTAGGATCTAGGATCCAAAACCCCTATGCTATGCAGGTTCCTATGAACCAGCGGGTCCACCTCTAGCAGAAACAGACGGCTCGACATGCACCTCCTCCTCGCTCTCATCCTCCTCAGGGTCCTCCTCGACCTCGCCTGACTGAGTAGAGACCCCACCACTGGGTCTAGGATCCGCCGAAGTAGTCCTATCATACTCAGTCGGACCAGGAGAAGGAGTCTCCTCAGTGACAACTTAATGGGATGAAGGATGGGAACGAGTGGCAGCTCTAAATCTAAAACTATGAAAACGACGCATAGGTCGAGCCGGGGGTGGTCCTCTATAAGTGTAAAAAGGTGGAACATGCATAGTATAGACTAATGGGATCCTAAATCGACGAGGTTGCACACGCACCAAAGGGTTAGGGTGGTAGAGAGTGATCTCCACCTCCCCCTCAAAGGTGGCACGATGCTCCTCATACGTCCATATACCGCTAGGGATAGGGCGTATCTCGATGCAGGCTAGGTATCTGGCCATCACCTAAACAGGGCACAGGGAGTAAGTATACACATATACATAATGGATAAAGACTAAAGTTACAATCACAAATATATCAAAGATAGATCAAAATGCAAATACATATGAGCACACCAATTTTTCAACATTATAACTCTTATAATGCAAGTGGCATGATGTATGATTTTCTATCCACAACCGAGGCCTCTAAATGTCCATCTTGGACGTCCATCCACTACACCATTGTGTTCCCAGAACACCGACATTAGTTCCCAGAACATAATGCCGAACCATACTTGGATAAAAAGCATCACTCCCGGAGTGTGCACCACGTTCCCAGAACGCCACGTTCCCAGAACGCACAAAAACCAGGTCCCGGACACTAGCCACATATCTATAATGTGTCATCAAGTAGGTTATACTTTGGTACTCCCGGAGTACCCTCCTCATATTCCCAGAATATGATAAACGTTCCTACCAACCAGACTTCCAGTCTATATGTATGCACAACATCGGGGTTGGTTTTATCTTTATATTAATTAATGTGATTTAGAAATATTCCAATTTCTACTTTTGAATGATTTAATTGAGGTATAATATTTGGCATAAAAATTCCCCTTTGAATTCTCTCAAAATATGCCTTTATAAAACCCAGATTGAGTAGTATAACTTCAATGGTAATTAAAACTTTACTTTTTATTTTTCAGATTCAGGTACTAACCGGTTACAGTTTCAGGCTAACCGGTTAGAATTACAGACCTGAACTGTTTACCATTGCAATTCAGAAAAACCCTTTTTCTTGAATTCTCTACCCAATCCAAAACACTTTCAACTTTATTCTTATACCTCAAAAACCATTGTTTTATCATTCAAAAGTCCAAATCACATATCCTTTTCCAACAACCATAATTTCACTTGAAATTATTCCATCAATTTAAGGCACAAATGGAGATCTTTCCCATCTGAATTTGTTGACATTATCACAACTTATATTCAGACTCTGTGTATGGAAATTAAGGCTTAGATTTGAGTAAAAACTATTGAAAGTTTCAGGACTGATTTGCAAACTGATTTTTCTTTGAAAATTTACAGTGTCTAACCGGTTACGAAAATCGTATAACCGGTTAGATTATGCAGTCTGACCATTAAAACAAGAGTTTTAATAACTCATTTTCTTTCTTTCTCAAATCTAACAAATTTCCAGCATACACCAAGTTCTTATGCCTTAAATTAAACATGTTTACACCCAGAAACACATTCATATTGCATGCATCAAGTTTATTGAATTAAATTACATGAAAATTCACATAAACTCAATTTAGCACCACAAAACTGAAATCAAACACTTAAACACAGAATTCAGTCATCATTTAGCTTGCATGCATCAATTAAAATTTGCTCAAAACCACAGTGAGCAAGAAATTGGCCTCCAAGCCTTTGTGCTTAAAAACACATAATGCCCTTTTGAGTTTCATGAACTCAAATCCTAAATCCTTTGACATTTAGTCTAAATCTAGTATAGTGAAACTTCTCCCATACCTCTAAGTTGATTTGGATGAAAGTTTGACACTGATTTTCAGTAAACTCCACAGATCCTCTCAGAACCAAAGTTCTGTTTCCAGTTTCGTTTTCCAGCAACAGGGTCCAGAAATCATCAAAATTAACATGGAATTTGGCCAAAGAAATTGGGGAAAACGATTAGAACTTGATCTTGGTAACATGCACTAGAAAATAAAAGTGATTTGAAACTTAAACATGATATGTGCTTACCAAAATCGAAGCTCGAACTCAGCTTCCAGAACCAAGAGAAAACAGAGTTCAGTTCTCCAGCTCCAATTTCTAAGGTTGATTTCTCCACACAAAAGAACCCTTAACTCACAAGGTATATATCAATGAAAAGCTCTTGATGTAAGCTTTTCAGAAGTGTATCTCTCACTCTCAAACTCTCAAGAACGAAGGAGAAATCGTCCTCACGAAATCAAAACCCTAACTCACCCTTCTTCAGCAAGAATCAGTTGATCAACCCCCAATCCATCAACAATCCACCTATTTATAGCCAAATCCAGATTACATGCACCTTGACGCGTGTATTGCCACTCAATTCATGCAGCAATCGTGGCGATTAACGAGTAATCCAAGTGATTACTCATCAAAATCCACTAAACCAGTTTCTGTGTTCATCGTCTAACCGGTTACAGGGCATTACTAACCGGTTACATCAGTTTAAAATTTAAAAATTATTATTTTTAAATCTTTCCCTCCAAGAACCTTTCTAATATTGCTTTTTAGTCCTCACCCAGGGACCAGAATGCAATTTCCTTATATTTTGCATTTATTTGCCATATAAAAATATTTCCACTTATTTTTATATTTAAGGCTAATTAAATACAAAACATAAACTTAGAAAAATTCTATAAATTAATAATAAAACTTTTTATTATTAATTTCCTATTATTCGGGAAACGAAAATTAGGGGTGTTACACTACTCCCCCACTTAAAAGGAATTTCGCCCCCGAAATTCTAGATTACATAAATAACTCCGGATACTCTTGACGCATCTTCTCCTCTAATTCCCATGTAGCTTCAGATACGTCAGCATTCTCCCAAATCACCTTGACCAAAGGTATTTCCTTTCCTCTGAGCCGCTTGACTTCACGATCTTCTATCTGAACCGGTCTGGTCTCAAAGGTCAGGTTTTCTCTCAAAGTTAGATCATCAGGTTGGAGTTTCAGAACAACAGATGGATCATGAACATACTTTTTCAATTGCGAAACGTGAAAGACGTTATGCAAATTGGATAAAGAGGGTGGTAAAGCCAGTTGATAAGCAACAGGACCAACTCTCTTAAGAATCTGATATGGACCTATACACTTAGGCGAAAGCTTTCGGGTTCTCAAAGCTCGACTAATTCCTTTCATCGGAACTATCCGAAGAAACACATGATCGCCCTCAGAAAATTCTAATGGTTTCCTCCTCCTATCCGCATAGCTCTTCTGCCGACTCTGAGCCGCTTTCATCTTAGCCTGAACCATCTTGATCTTCTCAGTTGTCTGCTGAATCATTTCTGGTCCAACCATCAAGTTCTCCCCCACTTGGAACCAACATAGCAGGGTTTGACACTTCCTTCCATACAACGCCTCGAACGGTGCCATTCCAATACTCGCATGGTAGCTATTGTTGTATGTGAACTCTGTAAGAGGTAACACTTGATCCCAACTTCCTTGTTCTTCAAGTGCACACGCTTACAACACATCTTCCAAAGATTGAATTGTCCTCTCTGTCTGGCCATCCGTTTGTGGATGATACGCAGAACTTAATTTCAATCTGGTTCCCATAGCATCATGCAAACTTCTCCAAAATTGCTACGAAAATCTCGGATCTCGGTTTGACACAATGCTCGAAGGCACTCCGTGAAGACGAACTACCTCCTTAATATAGATCTGGGTAAGCTTGTTCAAAGAATAACGCATATTTATCGGAATAAAATGTGCCGACTTTGTTAGCCTATCCACAACCACCCAGATTGCATCATGATTTGCTACTGTCCTCGGCAAACCAGACACAAAGTCCATTGAAATGCTATCCCACTTCCACTGGGGAATCCTCAGAGGTTGCAACTGTCCTCCCGGTTTCTGATGTTCTACCTTCGTTTTCTGACAGATCAAACACGCCGCCACATATTCTGCCACATCTCTTTTCAATCCCGACCACCAAAATATCTTCTTCAAATCCTGATACATTTTGGTCGATCCAGGGTGCATACTCATCCGACTCTTATGGGCCTCATCAAGAATTAGTCTTCTAACTTCTTGATCTCTTGGTACACAAATCCTTGTCCTAAAACGAATGATTCCATCCTGCCCAAACTTGAAATCAGGTTCCTTTCATTCCGAACCTAGTCTCATCTTTTCCATCAACTCTTCATCTGCTCGCTGCAACTCCCGAATTCTTTCCAAGAACTCGTTTGTGATCTGCAACATCCCCAACTTGATACTTGATGGCTCCACTTGCATCAACAAGCTCAAGTCTCTGAATTCTTCAATTAACGCTGCTTCCTTGACCATCATTGCACTAACGTGGATTGCTTTCC
This sequence comes from Crotalaria pallida, assembly GCA_037953625.1. Lineage (NCBI taxonomy): Eukaryota > Viridiplantae > Streptophyta > Magnoliopsida > Fabales > Fabaceae > Crotalaria > Crotalaria pallida. The sequence goes on along the minus strand of CM075654.1, from coordinate 9,432,661 downwards.
GACTCAACGCGTCTGCAACCACATTCGCCTTACCCGGATGATAATGGAGTTTAAAGTCGTAATCCTTCAAGAACTCCATCCATCTTCTTTGCCTCATGTTCAACTCTTTTTGGTCAAACAGATACTTCAAACTCTTATGGTCACTAAATACTTGGAATGTAGTGCCATAGAGATGATGTCTCCATATCTTTAAGGCAAACACGACCGCAGCCAATTCCAAATCGTGTGTCGGGTAATTCACCTCATGATTCTTCAATTGCCTTGATGCATACGCCACTACTCTTCCTTCTTGCATCAATACACAACCCAGTCCTTGCTTAGATGCATCACAGTAAACTTCAAAGCTCTTGTGAGGATCGGGTAAGATTAACACAGGAGACGATGTTAACCTTTCCTTCAACTCACGGAAACTAGCCTCACACCGATCGTCCCACACGAACGGTTGATCCTTCCGAGTCAACTTAGTCAAAGGCAATGCAATCTTAGAAAATCCTTCTATGAATCGACGATAGTATCCAGCCAGCCCTAAGAAACTTCTCACTTCCGTCACCGTCTTGGGCTGTTCCCAACTTAATACGGAACTTACTTTCGCTGGATCCACCGCAATTCCTTCCTTAGAGATTACATGCCCCAGAAACTTCACTTCATTCAACCAAAACTCACACTTCGTAAGTTTGGCGTATAGTTGTTTCTCCTTCAGGACCAAAAAACACAATCCTGAGATGTTCTTCGTGCTCTTCCGGATTTTTAGAATAGACCAAAATATCGTCAATGAATACCACCACAAACAAATCCAAATATGGTCTAAAGATCCGGTTCATATAGTCCATGAAAATAGCAGGTGCATTTGTCAATCCGAACGGCATCACCACATACTCATAATGACCGTATCGCGATCGAAATGCAGTCTTGGGTATATCCTCTTCCTTTATCCTGATCTGATGATATCCCGATCTCAGATAAATCTTGGAGAATACTGCAGCTCCCCTCACTTGATCCATAAGGTCATCAATCCTTGGCAACGGATACTTATTCTTAATAGTGACCTTATTCAGCTGTCTGTAGTCCACGCACATCCTCATACTCCCATCTTTCTTCTTTACGAACAATAATGGAGCTCCCCAAGGCGAAACACTTGGCCTAATCATCTGTTTCTGCAACAACTCCTCAATTTGCTTCTTCATTTCTGCCATTTCTGGTGGTGCCATCCTATAAGGAGCAATAGAGATGGGACCAGCTCCAGGGACTAGATCGATCCCAAACTCTATCTCTCGCTTTGGAGGTAATCCTGGTATCTCTTCAGGAAATACTTCCGGAAATTCCCTCACCACTGGAATTTCTTCGATCGACATCGAATCTTCTTCTCCAGAAGCCGAGAATAAACACATATAGCCCTCTGGTTCAAGGGTCCTATATTGAATTGTCTTTTCCTCACAATTGATGATCACTTGGTTCTTCATCAACCAATCCATTCCCAAGATCACATCCAATTGTAACTTAGGAAGACAAACCAAATCTACCGGGGATGAACGACCCAGAACTTCTACATTACACCCTAAACAGACTTTAGCGGTGTAGATCGGTATTCCCGTAGGGGTATCTATACTAAGATAGCAGGGTGAATCGGAAACGATAAGATTCAGCCTACTCACACATTCAGGGGAAACAAAAGAATGTGTAGCTCCAGAATCAAACATGATTTTGCAAGGTTGATTATTGAGCAGAAAATTACCTTGCACGAGATTCGGGGTTTGAGTGGCTTCACTACCACTTAGGGTAAACACTCGTCCTTGTACCACAGGCTTTCCAGCAGATCCCTTTGCATCTTCCTTTGCAGACTCCTTGCATTCTCGGGCAAAGTGACCTTGCTTCCCACACTTGAAACATCCTCCTATGGACCAGCAAAACTGACCATGATGGTAACGCTTGCACTTCTCGCAATAAGGAGCATTATTGCGAGGCTTGTTTCGGTTATCCATCACCGTCTTGCCATTCCCTTTGTTCTTAGAATATGGACCATTGCCCCGATGGTCAAACTTCTTCTTTCTCTGGGGTCCATAATTCTGTCCAACCCCCTTCACTTGACTTCCTAACAACTCCGCCTTCTTATCATCTTCATACATTCTGCACATGTCCACCAGTGCAGGGAAACTCTGAATCCTTTGATAACTGAAGATAGACTTCAGCTCCGGCCTTAGCCCACCTTCAAACTTCACACACTTACTTCTTTCATCAGGGTTATTTAAGTAATAGGGAGAGTACTTCATCAATTCCTCGAATTTGGCAGCATACTCCCCTACACTCATATCCCCCTGCTTCAATTGCATGAATTCCACTTCCTTTTTCCTCCGCAAATCTTCTGGAAAATATTTATTGAGAAATTTCTCCATAAATACTCCCCAGTTGATTGCCCTTCTTTCAAAATTCAGCAACTGGACCGTGTGATCCCACCAGTTTTCAGCTTCCCCATTAAGCATGTAGACTGCATAGGTCACCTTCTGTTCGTCATAACACTCCAAAGTTCGGAAGATCTTATTGATCTCGTACAACCACTTGTTTGCCTCATCAGGTCTATATCCTCCCTCAAATCGTGGTGGATTGCACTTCCTGAACTCCGACAGAGTCTTAGCATCATGATTTGTCATGTTGCCAGCAGATGGATTACCAGCTCTCCCTTGAGACGATTGATGCCTCTGCTGCTGCTGCATGCCCTCCAGCACGGTTGTGATTCGTTTGAACATCTCATTAGTAACGTTTTTATTCCGGGTTGCCATAGAAAGACCTGCACTATGGGCTTTGGGTTACTAAAAAGGTCTTTGGAACATAAATGCCACTACTAACTTACTCAAACATATTCAATCAACATTGAATACCACACTTAGCTGCATCTTCGGGCCATGAGGAACAGGACCAATGCTCTGATACCACCAAAGGTTGTGACACTCTCTTTTTAACTTGAAAATAATTAATATTTCCAAATAGTTTACTACTTGCTATCAAAATTTAGGACTATAAAATTTTTCCTTTTTAATATCATTACTTGCTCAATCCAAAACCTCTTTTCAACATAAATCGTTACCTGAATTCGGCATAGTAATATCTTAGGTTTTAGAAACACTCTCGAAAATGCACTTTCTTGATTATAGAATATAAACTTATTGCCAAATCCATTTGTAATTAAAATCAGAGTTCGCAGAATAAAAATAGTACTTATGGGGCACTGCTGAGGAAAATAAAACATATATATATATATATATATATATATATGATAAAAGTCATACGACATAACCCCATCAGTACAGCAGTAGCAAGTAACATCAGTCGAGATAGCAAGAGTTTATAAAATAGATACAACCCAGCTGAATAAAATAAAAACCTCACTCTAAGACCTCTCAAAATATATACAATATATCACATGATCTCAAAATAGAAGTCTCGGAGCAGGTCTTCAGTGTCCTCAGCAGCTCCTCAGATCCTCCACAGCTCTATCCCTAGGATCTAGGATCCAAAACCCCTATGCTATGCAGGTTCCTATGAACCAGCGGGTCCACCTCTAGCAGAAACAGACGGCTCAACATGCACCTCCTCCTCGCTCTCATCCTCCTCAGGGTCCTCCTCGACCTCGCCTGACTGAGTAGAGACCCCACCACTAGGTCTAGGATCCGCCGAATTAGTCCTATCATACTCAGTCGGACCAGGAGAAGGAGTCTCCTCAGTGACAACTCTATGGGATGAAGGATGGGAACGAGTGGCAGCTCTAAATCTAAAACTATGAAAACGACGCATAGGTCGAGTCGGGGGTGGTCCTCTATAAGTGTAAAAAGGTGGAACATGCATAGTATAGACTAATGGGATCCTATATCGACAAGGTCGCACACGCACCAAAGGGTTAGGGTGGTAGAGAGTGATCTCCACCTCCCCCTCAAAGGTGGCACGGTGCTCCTCATACGTCCATATACCGCTAGGGATAGGGCGTATCTCGATGCAGGCTAGGTATCTGGCCATCACCTAAACAGGGCACAGGGAGTAAGTATACACATATACATAATGGATAAAGACTAAAGTTACAATCACAAATATATCAAAGACAGATCAAAATGCAAATACATATGAGCACACCAATTTTTCAACATTATAACTCTTATAATGCAAGTGGCATGATGTATGATTTTCTATCCACAACTGAGGCCTCTAAATGTCCATCTTGGACGTCCATCCACTACACCATTGTGTTCCCAGAACACCGACATTAGTTCCCATAACATAATGCCGAACCATACTTGGATAAAAAGCATCACTCCCGGAGTGTGCACCACGTTCCCAGAACGCCACGTTCCCAGAACGCACAAAAACCAGGTCCCTGACACTGGCCACATATCTATAATGTATCATCAAGTAGGTTATACTTTGGTACTCCCGGAGTACCCTCCTCATATTCCCAGAATATGATAAACGTTCCTACCAACCAGACTTCCAGTCTATATGTATGCACAACACCGGGGTTGGTTTTATCTTTATATTAATTAATGTGATTTAGAAATATTCCAATTTCTACTTTTGAATGATTTAATTGAGGTATAATATTTGGCATAAAAATTCCCCTTTGAATTCTCTCAAAATATGCCTTTATAAAACCCAGATTGAGTAGTATAACTTCAATGGTAATTAAAACTTTACTTTTTATTTTTCAGATTCAGGTACTAACTGGTTACAGTTTCAGGCTAACCGGTTAGAATTACAGACCTGAACTGTTTACCATTGCAATTCAGAAAAACCCTTTTTCTTGAATTCTCTACCCAATCCAAAACACTTTCAACTTTATTCTTATACCTCAAAAACCATTGTTTTATCATTCAAAAGTCCAAATCACATATCCTTTTCCAACAACCATAATTTCACTTGAAATTATTCCATCAATTTAAGGCACAAATGGAGATCTTTCCCATCTGAATTTGTTGACATTATCACAACTTATATTCAGACTCTGTGTATGGAAATTAAGGCTTAGATTTGAGTAAAAACCATTGAAAGTTTCAGGACTGATTTGCAAACTGATTTTTCTTTGAAAATTTACAGTGTCTAACCGGTTACGAAAATCGTATAACCGGTTAGATTATGCAGTCTGACCATTAAAACAAGAGTTTTAACAACTCATTTTCTTTCTTTCTCAAATCTAACAAATTTCCAGCATACACCAAGTTCTTATGCCTTAAATTAAACATGTTTACACCCAGAAACACATTCATATTGCATGCATCAAGTTTATTGAATTAAATTACATGAAAATTCACCTAAACTCAATTTAGCACCACAAAACTGAAATCAAACACTTAAACACAGAATTCAGTCATCATTTAGCTTGCATGCATCAATTAAAATTTGCTCAAAACCACAGTGAGCAAGAAATTGGCCTCCAAGCCTTTGTGCTTAAAAACACATAATGCCCTTTTGAGTTTCATGAACTCAAATCCTAAATCCTTTGACATTTAGTCTAAATCTAGTATAGTGAAACTTCTCCCATACCTCTAAGTTGATTTGGATGAAAGTTTGACACTGATTTGCAGGAAACTCCACAGATCCTCTCAGAACCAAAGTTCTGTTTCCAGTTTCGTTTTCCAGCAACAGGGTCCAGAAATCATCAAAATTAACATGGAATTTGGCCAAAGAAATTGGGGAAAACGATTAGAACTTGATCTTGGTAACATGCACTAGAAAATAAAAGTGATTTGAAACTTAAACATGATCTGTGCTTACCAAAATCGAAGCTCGAACTCAGCTTCCAGAACCAAGAGAAAACAGAGTTCAGTTCTCCAGCTCCAATTTCTAAGGTTGATTTCTCCACACACAAGAACCCTTAACTCACAAGGTATATATCAATGAAAAGCTCTTGATGTAAGCTTTTCAGAAGTGTATCTCTCACTCTCAAACTCTCAAGAACGAAGGAGAAATCGTCCTCACGAAATCAAAACCCTAACTCACCCTTCTTCAGCAAGAATCAGTTGATCAACCCCCAATCCATCAACAATCCACCTATTTATAGCCAAATCCAGATTACATGCACCTTGACGCGTGTATTGCCACTCAATTCATGCAGCAATCGTGGCGATTAACGAGTAATCCAAGTGATTACTCATCAAAATCCACTAAATCAGTTTCTGTGTTCATCGTCTAACCGGTTACAGGGCATTACTAACCGGTTACATCAGTTTAAAATTTAAAAATTATTATTTTTAAATATTTCCCTCCAAGAACCTTTCTAATATTGCTTTTTAGTCCTCACCCAGGGACCAGAATGCAATTTCCTTATATTTTGCATTTATTTTCCATATAAAAATATTTCCACTTATTTTTATATTTAAGGCTAATTAAATACAAAACATAAACTTAGAAAAATTCTATAAATTAATAATAAAACTTTTTATTATTAATTTCCTATTATTCGGGAGACGAAAATTAGGGGTGTTACAGTTAGCCGGTATTCCTCACCCTTTTTCTTCGAAAACCCCAGTACGCCATTATGGGCGAATCACTGTGTAGCACTCGTGTGAGCAACGCTGGATCCCGAGGAGGGATGTTAACAAGGGTGTCTTTTGGCTGTAATAAGTAACCGTGAGAGGCAAGGGTGTCATGGCAGAGGGTGCGAGGATGTTGCAGGCTTTGGCACGTTGAAGACACTAATATTAGACGCCAATAGTGACTGAGCAGTTTAGCACCAATTAATTTTGAGGATATCTTTTGGCGATCTGAAGCTCGGAATGGGCTTTGTTTAAAAAGGTCACTACTCGAAATGGGCCTTTTAGAGAAGTTGGCTATCATACTCGTACCTCGCATATGTAAACAAAATTAATAATTGGTAATCGTCGTTAAATTGACAATTTATAGCAATCAAACAACAATAATGACAATTATTGGCAAAGATACGATGTATAATATCGGTATAGAGGTAGTATGATTTAGTAATATCACACGTAATAATATAATAATATCATGACTGAAAAGACAATAGTTAAATATCGTGCAAATAGAAAGGATTGCCCATGAAAAGACGCATAATTTCAGGTATATTATGTGCAATAATTGTAATTGAAGGACATTTATAAATATGTCAAAGCGTTTAATGACAACAAGTCAAGTGATGAAAGCTTATCCATGAAAAACGACAATGCACAATTGTCGGAAACTGCCTAATGAGCTATTCGAAAGGCAATGTATATCAAATATTATTATCCTATCACGACAGAAAAGACAGACATTTAAAAACAATCAGCAGCAAAGAGATTTGGCTAACAATATGCTACGTATGTATAAAAAATCATGAGTACAAAATAAGTGACATGTATCGAAATTATAAGGAATTAAGTATTAAAAGCACATTTCAGAAATATTGCGTCAGCTGAGTTAATATCAGCATGTGTGCAAATAATCACGTAAGGTGCTAAATAAATAGAAGAATAATATTGGAATGAGAATTCCTTCCCTGATTCAGTGAGGTGAGGAATGTCGGTTTGAAGCCTTCTACCAATCCTTTTAAATTGAGCTTTTGTTGAGCATCGAGGCCTGACCTTCATTTTCTTTAAATTAATTTGGGCCTGTTTAGCCCGTATCAAATAAGCTCGTATAGGTTGGGCCATTTAGACGGCGCCAATGTAGTGGATCTGAGACATAGATCCACCACGAAGTGTGTTTGGGATTGTTGCAGCTGACGAGGGTGACCCCGGTCCTACGTACCCCCAGTGATAAGGGGATCAAGCCACACGTAGTTCTTGAGAGTAGGGTTGAGAGAACATACCTTAGCCCCTATAGCATGGCGATACTTATAGGGGAAGTTGTGTTGTGGTGCCTTATGGGCCTGTTAGGCCCAGTAGGGCTGACGTGGCTCTTAGAGGATAAGAAGGATGAGTTATTCACCCTTATCCTGTACTAGAGAGCTCATGCTTATCCTGTAGCGGTTGGATTTATTATTGGTTAACCCTACACTAACACGAGGGTTTTAGTTACACATTGAGAAAATAAGAACAAAAGCAATAGAAGAATACATGATTATCATGGAAAAGTCTTGGATCTTCCAATCCTTGATCTTCTCCACTTCTAAAACTCTATAAAATTATGTAATCTCCCTCTCTAAAAGCTGCCTAACCTAGTTTCTAATCCTATATTTAAAAGCTAAAACGAAATCCTAAGCAAACCCATGAAAAACGTATCAGAATTCAGCCCAATTGGGCCTCCTCGAGCACTGCGCGCCTGGGCGCGCCAGGCTACTGATTGTTCCTTTTCTCGCTACAAGCGCGCCTGGGCGCGGCCTCCATGCGCTTGGGCGTGCAACTGACTTCCCGACTCCGTTTCGCTCCGTTCTTGTGCCATTTTCAAGGTCCTTTCGTCCTCTTTTCAGTCCCATAAATATTTTCTTCAATTAAGCTCCAAAAGTACCTGAAACATACCCAAAACGGATCAAAACGTTCAAGGGATTCTAAATTACCTAACTTCCTAAAAACTATACAAAAAGTCCTAAATTTACAAGAGAAACAGGCCAAATCCATAGTAAAAGGGAGTCTAAATCATACTCAAAACATCATATATTAGACCCAAATCACTCCCCAAACTTAGTATTTTGCATGTCCCAGGCAAAAGTAAAATAAAAACTCTAAAAGAAAAGACTACCCTCTAAATCAAAATGTACACACCTAATCTAGGACTTCGAATCACAGACTCAGACACTTATTTCACAAGCAATTCATACAATCAAAACCTGGTTAGAGAAACAAACTTAACAAGAACCAATGATTAGTGAACACTCTTAACCTCACAGTGTGTATCTCTCATGTGTATCAAGGGTTATATATATGTAATTCACTCAAGTTCATACAGTGACAATGTGTTATCATAAGCTTGACCATAGACCCAAATCTCCACTGAAATTATTGAATGCACACAAAAATCAAAAGGTCTTTATTTGGTTGTAATGAGTCCATGGCTAAAAGTGTCAGGTGGGTTAAAAGAAAGAAAGGACAAAACTAAGGGCTAAAATGCAAAAACAAATTTCCCTCTAAAAATTATGAATGAGCAATGAATACTAAAGAGGACTCATACTTATTCACAATCAATTTCATACTTCTTTTCTTTTCACTTTTTTTTCTTCTTCTACTCTCTTCCTAATTTCTCTTTTTCTTATTTTTTTCATTTATTTCATGGAAGAGAAGTAGACTTACAACACTTTGTACCAATCATTCAATTTTTCTTATTCATTCCTCTCAATTGCTCATTCAAAATTTCTAAGGTACTAACAAAGAATATGCAATCAATGCAGGGTACCAAAGAAAAATCATAATGTAATTAGGCTCAAAATGGGCAACTAAGGGAACATTATCAATTCAAATCAGTTGAAGGCCACAAAAACACATCCTAAGTGCCTTAATCATCTTAATGCATGCAAACAATCATCAATCTCAAAATGGTCACCGGTCAAGTTCTAGAACACAAAATCAAAGTGAACACACTCATGAAAGAAATAGGGGTTTCAAATCAAAATAATTCAATAATTCATACCCCTCAGTGTTTAGGCCCAAAATCTCACTAGGCTAAAGCCAGTTCACTAATCACAAGTTCTCAAAAAGTTTATTAAAATAACCAGATTTCAAAAATATTTACAAATCAATCAATTAGTGTCAAAAGTCAATGAGTCTGATCCTAAACTAAGTATTTACACTTATTATCAGAAAAACAGTCCTAAGTCTAGAACAATTACCTACTCCTACCAAAAACACAAACCAACACTAAAAATGGGAGAAAATTCAGATCTGAAAAATTTTTATTTTGTCCACTCCCCCAAACTTAGAGGTTGGCTTGTCCTCAAGCAAACTAATCTAACCTAAAACAACAAAATAAAAATTAAAAACTACCTAGAAAAACAGGACAATATTTTTTTGCGAAGTACCAGGTCTGGGGTGACATATTGGGAACTAATGGGAACAAATGGGATCACACCCCCAAACTAAGATTCTGCACCCTCTCCACATCTGGGCGTGGCTTGACCTATGACTTCATTTTTTTTAAAAAAAAACTAACTAAAACTAAACTACCCTAAAAAAATAAAATCTAAGGGAGCTACTTAACATTGGGTTGCCTCCCAATAAGCGCTAGTCTAACGTCACAAGCCTGACGGGTCACCTCTTTTAAGAGGTCAGGGTGGTTGCCAAGATCCCTTCAAGGGTGACACCTTGCTATTCAGCCTCTTCTCAACACTCACTCCATTGGAGTGCTAAATGCACATTAGTGGGGCGAAATTCTCAGCGGTGATTGGTGGCTTTTCAAAAAATTTAATTGTAGTTTGCTCACCATTCACTCGGAGAATTACTTCTCCCCTAGGCACATCAATCACTGCCCCTGTTGTGGCCAAGAATGGCCGTCCAAAAATTAGAGGAATATTTTCATCCTCTTCTATATCTAAGACCATGAAATCTAAGGGCCGGATAAAATCTTTCACCTTTACCAGAATATCTTCCACCACTCCATATGGGTGAAGGATGGTTCTATCAGCTGACTGATGTAATATCGGGGTAGGCTTAACCTCTCCTAAGTATAATGCTTCACACACAGACAAAGGCATAATATTAACACTAGCTCCTAAGTCACCGAGAGCCTTACCTGAGTACTCCTTGCCTATGCTAACTGAAATGGTGAAGCTACCTGGATCCTTCAGCTTTGGTGGAAGGTTGGATTTGATGATGCTGCTGCACTTTTCTGCTATCGGGAACGTCTCGTCAGTGAGCATCCGCTTCTTCTTTGTCAGCAACTCCTTCATGAATCTCGCGTACAGAGGCATTTATGAGAGTGCCTCTGCAAACGGGATGTTGATCTGCACCTTCCGTAGCATCTCCAAAAATTTTCTGAATTGCTTCTGGTCTTCCTCTTTCTTCAACCTCTGAGGATATGGAATCCTTGGAGGTAGTGGTGCTGGTTTGGGTGTGCCTTTCTCTTTCTCGGGATCCGCAAGTGGATCCTGCGTCTGTTGTATTGCAGTTGAGCCTTCTCCACTTGGTTGCTTTGGCCCCTCATCCTTCTTCTCAGGCTTAGTTGCATCACCCTTCTTCTGTGGCTCCTCATACGATTTGCCACTTCGAAGGGTGACTGCCATGCATATCTCCTTGGAGTTGGTTGCGATCTCTGATATCTGATTGTTTATTTGAGCCACTTGCACCTCCAAGTTGCGAATGCTGACTTCCTGATTGGCGAAATTCGCCTTAGCTTCTTCCATGAAGGTATTGGTTGTGGTAGCCATTGCTTCAAGTGCCTTCTCCCAGCACTGCTTTTGTGGCGGCAATGGATTGGGTGTTGGGCTATACCATGAGGTGTGAGACTGACTGATTTGCCCCGGATTGTGGATATTGGAGTACATGTTATTTTTAGGTACTCCACCACCCACAAAATTAGCTTGCTCCTCAATGGTGGCTGGATCCTTTCTGACTTCTAAAGCACAATCACCATTCCGGTGACCTCCCCCACAAAAGTCGCACCTCAGAGTGGTGGATGCAACTGACATACTAATCTGACTCATCTGCTTCATCAATGTAGCAATCTACTACTGCATCTGCTTGTTCTGCTCGATTAAGATCTTGGCTTGACTAGAATCAAGATCATAACTCTTCAAGATGCTTTGCTCCACCTGGGTCCTTAGTCTTTGGCTTCTACTGAATGTCATATTTGCAATAACTTCCTTGGCCCCTTCAACAGTCTTCTTCATCAGCGATCCACCAGCTGTTGCATCAATCATGCTTTGATTGAATCGGTCGAGCCCATTATAAAACGATTGAATCTGCTGCCAGTCTTGCATATATGTTGGGCACTTCCTCAGAAGCTGGTTGTAGCGCTGCCAAGCTTCATGCAACGGCTTGTCGTCCTCTTGCATGAATGAGTGAACATCTTGCCTCAGCTTCGCTTGCTTCCCAGCTGGAAGGAACTTATCTATGAATTTTGAGACAAGTATTATGGAAAGACTCCCTGGTGCTTGGTTGTTCACCCACGTTAGTGCCTCGCCCCTCAACGAGAGAGGGAACATCCTCATTCTGATGGCCTCCTCCTGGCACCTTCGATTTTGAAGAAATCAAGCATGCCCATGAAGTTGGTGATAAGATCACTGGGGTCCTGATGCGACGCACCACTGAACTGATCCTGCATGATGAGGTGGATGTACTGCGGATCAATAGCGAATGCAGTTGCAGTGATGGCTGGCCGGACTATGCTGGAAGCAAGGAAGTTCGGGTCCACAGTTGCATATTCCGCCAACGTCTTCCGGGAAGGAGGAGGCGGAGAGGATCCATGACATCCTCCTCCTCCAGCCATCTTCAAAGTTGTTTTTTCCCCTCTTCTAGTGCTGAATTTTTCTCCTCTTTACACTTAAATTGATATAAATTCTTGCACAGCACAAAAACAAAAGAAAAATTACGCAGCACCTGTTGAGACAAGAAACTAACTAAAAAAATAAATTTCACCTAAACTACTACTAAGTACCGAAAACTAATTGAAACAAATTTCAATCCCCGGCAATGGCGCCAAAAACTTGTTAGACTACCGGCAAGTATACCGGATCGACAAGTAATATAGTCGGTTAAGACCGGATATCGTCCCTCAGGGATTGCAAATTGTTCAATTAATTCCCACCAAAGAGTAGTTAAAAGTGAAATCTATAGGTTTCTAACTAATAAATTAAGATTGAATTGAAATAAAAATAGAAAATAAATTAAAAACAGAAATTAAATAGAAGTTGTGAGTAATTTGAGAAAGATGTTAGGAACATGGTTTCATTGTATGGTGTTGTTTATTTATCATGAATCTCTGCTTTTCCCTAAATCAAGAACAAATTCCTAAGGTAGTAACTACTAGATTCCTCTTATGTAATTACTGTTTATTATTCAACTTGATAACCATTAATCCCTTAAGTGATTAAACCATTAAATAACCATTATTAAGAACAGTGGAATTTATAACAAGTTATATAATTACTCAAAAGTATTCCTACGAGTTGAATAATTATATTGTTTGATTGAAGGCCTATTCTAATTCCTAATCTCTCAATTGAAGAATTAGTGATCCAAAACATAGATTAGCTACTTCCATGCATAATAGTGAAAATACAATCAAACACTTGATTTAGAAAAGGAAAAACATCAATTCATGAAATCAATAAACTAATCCATAGAAAATTCACCAATTCCTAACACGAGAGTTTTAGTTACACATTGAGAAAATAAGAACAAAAGCAATAGAAAAATACATGATTACCATGGAAAAGCCTTGGATCTTCCAATCCTTGATCTTCTCCTCTTCTAAAACTCTCTAAAATTATGTAATCTCCCTCTCTAAAAGCTGTCTAACCTAGTTTCTAATCCTATATTTAAAAGCTAAAACGAAATCCTAAGCAAACCCATGAAAAACGCATCAGAATTCAGCCCAATTGGGCCTCCTCGAGCACTGTGCGCCTGGGCGCGCCAGGCTACTGATTGTTCCTTTTCTCGCTGCAAGCACGCCTGGGCGCGGCCTCCATGCGCCTCGGCGTGCAACTGACTTCCCGACTCTGTTTCGCTCCGTTCTGGCGCCATATTCTAGGTCCTTTCATCCTCTGTTCAGTCTCATAAATATTTTCTTCAATTAAGCTCCAAAAGTACCTGAAACATACCCAAAACGGATCAAAACGTTCAAGGGATTCTAAATTACCTAACTTCCTAAAACCTATACAAAAAGTCCTAAATTTACAATAGAAACAAGCCAAATCCATAGTAAAAGGGAGTCTAAATCATACTCAAAACATCATATATTAAACTCAAATCATTATCCCTGAACTTAGGTTCTCTTTTGGAATTGGTCCTAGAAATTTTTTTTTCGATGCTTTGGGTCTTTGAACTTTACTCAAATTTTTTGAAATGATCTTTTCATCACTTAAGTGATGATATGGCCTACAATGATACGTCGCATTCGCAACATTGACAGGTGACATACTATATAGCGTCACGTGGCACCACATGATTATTTTTGTTAAAAAAAATCAATACTTTTAAAAATTATTAAAAGGTTCGATTTTCTTTAAAAATATGATTTTTAATTATTTTTAATAAATTTGATTTTTATTAAAAAAAATCAATACTTTTAAAAATTATTAAAAGGTTCGATTTTCTTTAAAAATTATGATTTTTAATTATTTTTAATAAATTCGAATTTTTTTAATTTAAAATATTTACGTGGCATCATGTGGCGTGTTACCTATCGATGTGGCAAACGTGGCATGATATGTCGTCAGCCGCGCCATATCATCACTTAAGTGACGAAAGGATCATTACAAAAATTTTTAGTAAAGTTCAAAGACCCAAAGCATCGAAAAAAAAAGCTCAAGGACCAATTCCCAAAGAGCACCTAATAAGTTCAAGAACTAAAAACTTAAATAAGCCTTTTATATATTTATATTAACTCTAGGTTACACCTAGAGCCTGGTTGTTGCTTCCCTTTTTTGTCACTGGGTCCCTTCCTTCCACCCTCTGCCCAAGTATACCCCTCGTCCACCACTAGTTATTCGTGGATCACTCAATAGGATCCTCTTATTGCTCGTCCCCAATCGGGTCATCCTCCGGTTCCGACCCTTCGTTCACCATCCCTTAATAAACGAGTTGATATCCCGATGGGGATATGATCCTTATATTACAAGGAGGTGGGGTGGTCCGGACTATGGGTGTTCGCGGTTCGGTTCGGTTTGGTTTTGGGACAAAAAGTCATCTGATCCAATTAAAAAATATGCTTGCGATTCGGTTCGGTTCGGTCCATTATATTACCAAATCCAATTTGATCCAATCCAAAAAAAAATCATGCGGTTTCGGTTCGGTTCGGTTCGGTTTCAATTTATCAAATTCTTTTTATAATCTCTGTTAAAACCACAAAAATGAAGTGGAACTTCACAAGTATCAAATTTTTTTTGTTGAATTTCAACAACAGTCCTATAAATATAATCATAGGAAGTACAAGTTTTTTTTTTTTGATAAGCCATAGGAAGTACAAGTTTAAGTGTTTAACTAATATCAAATTCACCGCTTGAAGTACAAGTATAAAATTTTGGAATACAAATACAGCAACAGTAACACTCAAGCTAAACATCAAAGATAGTAAGACACTAACAGATGCATATATATATATATATATGTGAAAATGATGACTATATGACAAAAAAATTATAGAATACTCTTAAAACTGAAATAGAAACAAAAGTCATTGTAAATCTAATTTTTATCCTTTAAATTTCATAAAATCATTCAAGTTGGTAATAGAAATTGAAAATAGTAGCAAACTAGAAATTACCTCCATGCAGTGAGCCAGCGACGGTGAAGAGCGACGGTTGACGTTCGGACTTCGGTGGGATGTGGGCGTTCGTCGCGTAGGTGGCATTTGTGGCGTTCGTCGCGAAGGTGGCGTTCGTGGAGGCGTGGAGCGATGGTTCATGGAGAGGGAGGGAGATTAGAAGGAGAGACTGAGAGAGATAGATCGAAGGGTGGCTGAATCGAAGGGTGGTTGTTGATTTGAAGGGGTGTGGCGGTGCGGCCTTGTAGCTGGGGCTTGAACGGCGGTGTGGGTAGCGCTGTGAGTGTTGAGAATGAGTCGCTGAGGGTTTCTAATAAACCTAGGTTGAAGTCAGTAACTAGTAAGTGTCTCTAACGCAGCATTTTGTGTATACAGATGGAGTAATCGGTCCGGCCGGTTTGGTTCGGTTTGGTTTTCACAACAGGAACCGAGAACTGAATCGAACCGATCAATTTTTACATAATCAGTCCAAAAAATCCAAAAAATGTGGTTTTTTCCGGTTTGGTTTTCGGTTTTTAATCGGATCGGTTTGGTTTTGAACACCGAACCGAACCGATCAGTGTTGGAGGATGAGGGCGAGGATATCCTTATATGGGAAAATGGATAATCGGGTATAATCAGGTGGAGCGTGTTGAGTGTAGATCATTGGGACTCTCATTTGCGTCGGCCTCAGGCGAGACCGATGATTGGAGTGACACAGTGTGATCTCCACGTCCCCCTCTACTATTTCTTGATCATTTTCAATTTCCCATTCCCCGGAGGAAAGGGGCCTCATCTCCACGTCTCCCTCTACTATTGCTTGATATTATTGGTGTAGAAGTCACAGAAGCTGTGAAGGATTTCTTTGTCTTCGGTCATTTACTGAAACAGGTGAATGCTACTATGATTGCCTTGGTTTCAAAGAAATACTTTCCAACTAATGCTAGCGAGTTCAGGCCTATATCCTGTTGCAACTCTATGCCTAAATGTATTTCTAAGATCATTTGTAATAGAATTGCTTCAACATTGGGCAGAATTGTGAGTAAGAAACGAAGTGCTTTTGAGGCTGGGAGATCTATCTCTCATAATGTGTTGTTAAGTCATGAACTTCTGAGAGTTTATAATATAAAAAACTGCACTTGTAGTTCCATGCTTGTGGTTGACCTCAGGAAAGCTTACGGTAGTGTTGATTGGGAGTTTTTGAGAAAAGTCTTAACAGGTTTTCAGTTTCCTCATTTCATTAATTGGATAAAGGAATGTGTTTCCTCAACAGCTTTCTCTATTGCAATTAAGGGTGGAGTAACCCATTACTTCCATGGGGCGAGAGGTTTGAGACATGGAGACCCTATGTCTTCTCTTCTCTTTGTGATGATAATGAAGTATTTACCCATATTGTTATTGAATGTTGCCTAAATTCTTGAATTCATATTCCATCCTTAGTGTAAAAGGTAGAGGATTACGGATGTTTGTTTTGTTGATGACTTGATGATTTTCTGCAAAGATGACAAGAAATCAATAAGTATTGTGCTTCAATCCATGAAATAATTTACTGCAACTTCAGGATTAGAGGCTAATATGCTCAAATCCCACATGTTTCTTGGAGGGTTGTCTGTGGATCAGAAAAAGAAGCTTGTTGAGATGTTTGGTTTCAATGAAGGGAAATTCCTTGTCGGATATCTTGGTATCCCTCTTTCTCCTAATAGATGGACTCAACTTGATTGTTGGGATTTAATTGAGAATATTGTTTCTAGATTAAGATGCTGGTCTACAAAATGTAAGATCTAGGCTGACAAGGGCGGGGAGTGATCACCGATGTAAGAGGTATGGACAAGAGCGGTCCTGGCAGCCTTCTAAGGGAGGGATACATGAATGAACTGACACACCGGAATGAGAGGGGGATCCTAAGACCGTGTAGGTATAAGACTACATAGTATAGGAAGACTTAAATGAATTGATTGGACTGCCCCTATTAACAAGATGCATCTTCTTTTCGGTAGCCGATCACTTAAGAACTTAATAGTTGATCACTTAAGAACTTCATAGTTAAACATGTTTGACTTCGAGAAATTATGGGATAGTTGACCTCCTGCCATTTGCCTGCCAGGGATGTTACACAAAACATCTCAATTATGCAGGCAAGCTTCAACTGATAAACTCAGTCCTATTTTCCTTTCATATATGTTTATTGGTCTCAGATTTATAACTTGCCTATGAGTGTAATCAGGTAGATAAAAAGCCATTGTAGATCATTTTTATAAAATTCTGGTAACTCAAGTAAACCAATTTTGTGTTTAAATATTCAATTAAAATATTCATTTTTCTTTCTTATAAAAATTGTTATGGCACATTTTTAAACACAAATTGAATATTTTAATTTTTAAATATTATCTTAATGCAAATATAGGTTTTAGAAATTTATAAATATCTATGTCATAAATAAATATTTGCGATTATTTTTAGAAATAATAGATCATTAACATTATTGAAATTACATTTAAAAAATTTATTAAAATGAAATTGAGTTTAAAAGTAAATAATGATGTAATACTGATGCATAAGCATGGTGAGTCTTAACGGCTGTTGTGGTCAAAAATATGAAACGTCTGAAGTTGAGTCTTATAGCAAAATAATGATGTGATGCTGATGAGTCAGAATCTGACAATAAAACTTTGTTGTTATGTCCTTATCTTAAATCTTTGAGGCCAAAGTTAAGAAAATAAGAAATTAATCCCTATAAATATTGACTTTTTTGAAATTAATCCCTATATATTTTTTTTGTTTTGGTCCCTACTTTTTCTTTCCGTTTTGGTTTTTAGTCCCCGTTGTCAACTATGGTTTATGATAATGCAAATGCACTTATGATTTCGGTCCCGTATTTTCATTGTCCGAAGATTTTCGTCCCTGTTTTTCCAATTTGTTTTGATTTTGGTCACTGCTTTTCAATGTTGTTTTGATTTTGGTCCCTATCCCGTTAGGCCTGTTGGAAACCAACAAGCGACTAAAACAACCTTCTAGAGGGGGGTGAATAGAAGTTGCAAGCGATGACACCCAAATTTAAAAAGTAATTAAAATTGGTTCAGAAACTATTAATTTTTAAGCCAAAATACAGGTCTTAATCGATTAACCTGTACCCTAATCGATTAACGTCAGATAGCTTGAAAAATCTTAATCGATTAACCTTCAACTTAATCGATTAAGCACTGATAAAGTTTGCAGAAAATTAAGTTCAGTTCAGTTCAAGAACTACACGAAAATCTAGATACGCAGAATTAAATCTAAGTCAATCAATTACGAATCAACTAAGCAAGAATATAAAATACGTAATTGAAATTCCCAATCTAAACCTATAACCAAGAACTCTCACAAGATTCAAATTAATAGCAAAATGTAAAGAACTAAAATAACAAGAACACGCGAAGATTTTACCTGGTTCACTCACAACCACCGTGAGCTACATCCAGTCCTCCCTCTCTTACTTGGGAGATTTGCTTCACTAAGAAATAAAAGAAATTAGTACACAAGAGTTAGAATTCCTCAACACTCTCAATCCTAACCCTTTCTCACGATGTACAAAATCGATGAGAATCTACCCCAATTTCTTTATCTCTTAATCTTGTTCTTTTGATTGAAGGTCGCCTTCAATCCCTTTAGCTTTTGCCTTTGAAACCTTCAAAGTCCAAGGTATTGCTCCACCTTGCTCCTTTTTCAATTAACAATTGAAAATCGCTTTGTTGAATACCTTGAATTGCAACCTCAACGTTACTAATAGATTCAACCAAGAATGTTGAAAGCACTTAGAATCTCAACTTGATACAATAAGAACAGAATATGTATTGGAATTGAGATTTCAAAAGAAGATGATAGAGAATTGATTTGTAAAGAATAATAGCTCAACAAAGATTGTAAAATGGTGAAAATGTGCTCTTGAAAATATGAAGTTCGTAACCTTTTTCAAAACACATTAGAAAAGCTTTTATTTATTCTGATTTAACAGTACTAAATCGATTAAATGATAGTTTAATCGATTAACCACTGTTAACAGAATATATTAATTAAAAATTACACACGTGTTAATCGATTAATCTGTGGTTTAATCGATTAACCACTGTAAAAATGCTTTTCTTTTATTTGCAATTTTCACTTTTAAGTTTTAATAAAACTTTGAGCTAAATTCCCTATCATGATAACTTCAATTTTAAAACATATTATGTTCTCATAAACCAAATTGAGATTAACTATACCTAATCTACCCACACTCATATAATATGAAAAATAAACATTATAATACAAGAATATGAATGTAAAATAAACTAGGCTTGATAAGTTGTTGTAGGTTGTGATTGTCCAATTGTCTTCATCATTGTCTTCATCAAAACACATAAACCTTCAATCTCCCCCTTTTTGATGAATGACAAACCTTGCTCCCCCTAAATGTAAGCACACTTAGGAAAACAACCTACAAAACAAATATAAACTTTTCTCCCCCTTTTGGCATCATCAAAATAAAAACTATAAATGTATGCCAAGGAGTGAGAAATAAGAACAAATAACCAATGTCCAGAACATAGTAATTATAAGTCATGGCTAGAATAAATGATGCACACAATCCACACATAATATATCATCAAAACACAATAGAAAATGTGCAAAATCCAGCAAGATACCATAGCCAAAACATGATAAAAAAACAGTACAAGACCAGAATTACTAAGTCTGAAACAACAAAACCATAAAACCAGAAAAACAAAAACCAGAAAACCCTAAAACATAACTAAGAAACTTTTCCGGAGATAAGTGAAAACATAACATCAGAACATCAGAAATCTAAGGTGGTGGTTGTGGAAAAAGACGCCCAAGTACCGAAAAAGCGATCCTCCATAGCCTGTTGGCGAAGTGCCATATCCGCAAATCCTTGCTCAAGAAGTTGTTGTTGACGATTCTCCATAACTTGAAATCGTTCATCAATTTGAGCAGAAAGGCTATCATGAAGTGCGCGATAATCAAATCCATTGTCAGCTCTAGGAGGAGGGGGTTGCTCTTGTGGTTCATCATCAGGAATATTCATAAAATCATCCACATCTATACCATCCGGAGGAGGAGGGGAAGAAGTTCCAGCAGCTTCTTGTTCTGCCATTTGCGCCATGTGTCGTGTCAATTCCTCCTCGGCACGCTGTTGCGCCTTAAGTGCAGCCACCTCTTGTTTCCACATCCAATTGTTAGCCTGAGGATATTCCTGAAGACCTTGTGCCCTTAAAATTGAAGCACTAAGACAATCGCTCTCATCCACCACTATTTCTGGTTCATCATCCGAAATCGGAACACCATAAAACAACAACAATCTAGTACCAACAGAGGATAAGGTAAGGTTGCAGAGCCTCTAGAACCAGCAGCAATTAGCATTTTGTCAATAACCACTCTTGCCCAATTGATCGGAATATGATGTTTAATACCATAGAAAATTCTCATTTCGTCCTCACTTGCCTGACCAAAATTTTGAGAGGACTTGGGCATTAAGCAGTAAGAAATCACATAGAGCAGCAACCTATTGTCAACAGTCATGAGACCAACACTTTTTGTACCTTTGACCCAATTTTGACCATCTCTTAATGTTTGCTTAAAAACCATAGCGGGGTCAACATCAGTTAAAGTGTCATCCTCTCTATCATTCAGAAATGTTCCAGAAGTACTCAAATCAAACAGTTGACGCAGATGGGAAGGCTTAATAACACACAATTTTCCATTTACAACAGTTTTATATTTCTCATCAATAACTTTCAGATTTGCATAAAACTTCCTAACTAGTCTAGGATAATAATTTGAACGAAAGCTAAGAAATTTAGCAAGACTTTGTTCCTTAAACAGAGTAACACATTCAAACCTCTGTGAACGAAGCCACTGCATGTTGAGATACCGAAGAATTCCAAAATCTATATCCTCAAACTCAGCTTCTCTTTCCTTCCTAGCCTCTTTAGAATAGTAAACTGAATCCAAATCCATGTTGACTCTTTGCTTTTTGCGTTTACCAGCGGAGGAGGAAGCAGCCATTGATGCTCTTAGGGTTTTGAAAGGGGTTTTTGTGAAATAAGGATTAGAGGAGTAAAACAATTGAAATTGAAGATTAAAAGAGTGAGTTGAGTGAAGAATTAGTGAAATATTGAAGAAAACGTGATGAATGTTGTGAGAAGAGTAGAAATCGCGTGGAACAGAGGAAGAAAAACGTGTCTGATGAGAAGTGTGTGGCTACCGTGTTTTGAAAGATAAGGTTTTAACTTTTCAGTTTTGACACGGCTTAATCGATTAAGCTGAGTCTTAATCGATTAAGCTGAGTCTTAATCGATTAACGCCTGTTAATTTTCATGAGTTTAATCGAGTAAAATGCAGTTAATCGATTAAGGTCAGAAAGATGAATTTTTCTTAATCGATTAACATAGAAAAATACTCAGCTTTAACAGATTAACTAGTGCAAAAACTCATTGAAAACTTATCCAAAAACACATAGAAACACATATCAATGATAAGATTTGAGGCGTTTCCGATTTTACCTACACCAAGGATTTTTCCACGATTGTTGTCGCCGTAAGTGACGTGACCCTTATCTCTTGGAGAAAATTCAATAAAATGTCTCTTGTCTCCCGTCATGTGCCTTGAACAACCGCTGTCCAAATACCAACGATCTTCTCTCGTTCGAAGGCACACCTACAAAACAAATCATTTGGAAGACTTAGGTACCCAAACGATTTTGGGTCCTTGGGGGTTAATTTCCGGTTTCTCTCCTTTGATAATCCAAATATATTCCTTTTTGGGTACACCATAGTTTTTGATTTTACAAACATTTGAGGTATGTCCAAAGATACCTAAATAGAAACAAGTTGGTTTTCTAGTAAAATTGACTTTTGAAAAATTTCCAACTTTTCTATAGGATTTCTTCTTTGGTATAGTGTATCCCAAAACGGTCCTATTTGAATTATCTCAACACTTTGTTAGTAAGTTCACCTTGCAAAAAAGTCTTACCAAGAGCAAGTAAATGATTGATAATGTGAGTAAAGCGTTTTTGCATATCATTAATAGATTCATTAGGAAGCATTTGAAACAATTCATACTCACGCATCAAAACATTCAACCTAGCACGTCTAACCTCACTAGTTCCTTCATGAGTCACTTGAAGAGTGTCCCACATTTCCTTAGCACTAGCACATTGTGAAACTCTAAAGAATTCGTCATAAGATAAAGCGGAGGAGATGATAGTTTTTGCTTTAAAATCAAATTGAAATTTCTTTTTATCATCATCCGTCCACCTATCTTCGGGGGTTAATTAAGCTGCTCCTTCAACTACGCTAGAGGGAATGTGTTGACCTTTTTCAATCGCTTTCCAAATTTCAATATCGATCGCTTGGATAAAAATTTTCATTCTTACTTTCCAATAAGCGTATCCCTCACCATTAAATAGTGGGGGACGGTTTATTGCAGCACCTTCACCTCCAAAAGGATTTTGATTCGAGCCCATGGTTTCCAAAGGATCTTTTCGAAAAAGCTTTTAAGCTCGGTTTATTCGACCAAGCTCTGATACCACTTGTTGGAAACCAACAAGCGGCTAAAACAACCTTCTAGAGGGGGGGTGAATAGAAGTTGCAAGCGATGACACCCAAATTTAAAAAGTAATTAAAATTGGTTCAGAAACTATTAATTTTTAAGCCAAAATACAGGTCTTAATCGATTAACCTGTACCCTAATCGATTAACGTCAGATAGCTTGAAAAATCTTAATCGATTAAGCACTGATAAAGTTTGCAGAAAATTAAGTTCAGTTCAGTTCAAGAACTACACGAAAATCTAGATACGCAGAATTAAATCTAAGTCAATCAATTACGAATCAACTAAGCAAGAATATAGAATACGTAATTGAAATTCCCAATCTAAACCTATAACCAAGAACTCTCGCAAGATTCAAATTAATAGCAAAATATAAAGAACTAAAATAACAAGAACACACGAAGATTTTAGCCTGGTTCACTCACAACCACTGTGAGCTACATCCAGTCCTCCCTCTCTGACTTGGGAGATTTGCTTCACTAAGAAATAAAAGAAATTAGTACACAGGAGTTAGAATTCCTCAACACTCTCAATCCTAACCCTTTCTCACGATGTACCAAATCGATGAGAATCTACCCCAATTTCTTTATCTCTTAATCTTGTTCTTTTGATTGAAGGTCGCCTTCAATCCCTTTAGCTTTTGCCTTTGAAACCTTCAAAGTCCAAGGTATTGCTCCACCTTGCTCCTTTTTCAATTAACAATTGAAAATCGCTTTGTTGAATATCTTGAATTGTAACCTTAATGTTACTAATAGATTCAACCAAGAATGTTGAAAGCACTTAGAATCTCAACTTGATACAATAAGAACAAAATATGTATTGGAATTGAGATTTCAAAAGAAGATGATAGAGAATTGATTTGTAAAGAATAATAGCTCAACAAAGATTGTAAAATGGTGAAAATGTGCTCTTGAAAATATGAAGTTCGTAACCTTTTTCAAAACACATTAGAAAAGCTTTTATTTATTCTGATTTAACAATACTTAACCGATTAAAGGATAGCTTAATCGATTAACCACTGTTAACAGAATATATTAATTAAAAATTACACACGTGTTAATCGATTAACATGTGGTTTAATCGATTAACCACTGTAAAAATGCTTTTCTTTTATTTGCAATTTTCACCTTTAAGTTTTAATAAAACTTTGAGCTAAATTCCCTATCATGATAACCTCAATTTTAAAACATATTAAGTTCTCATAAACCAAATTGAGATTAACTATACCTAATCTACCCACACTCATATAATATGAAAAATAAAATTATAATACAAGAATATGAATGTAAAATAAACTAGGCTTGATAAGTTGTTGTAGGTTGTGATTGTCCAATTGTCTTCATCATTGTCTTCATCAAAACACATAAACCTTCAAGGCCACTTTAGCATTTTTCTTCCAAAGTTAACTGTAGGGACCAAAATCAAAACGAAATCGATAAACAAGGACAAAAAAAAAGTAAAATGTAAGGATTAATTTCAAAGAAACCAATATTTATTAGAACCAATTTGACATTTAAGTCCAAAAAGTATAATGAACCAAGGGAAATACTAAATATTCTTGAGCATCCAAATGTAGTTAAATATTATTAAAAATGTATTTTTTTTTTAGATTTTAGAGAGATAAAGTATGGTTGATTCGTGATTAAATTTCTTGTTTTAGCAAGTTTAACAAGTGTTTTTTAGATACTTGTTAGCAAGACTTATGAACATATACTCTCTTTGTCTTTAAATATAAGTAATAGATAATGTATGTTATGGTCCTATCGGTTATTTTAAGCACATATTCTAATTTCTAATGACAATTATTTTTTTTTTTTTACAAACACCTTTATTTACTCAACATTTTTTAGAGTCTCAATAATATTATAAAGATAACTTTAAAAAGGTATATCAAATATTATCATTTCCAATATCTTTAACAATATTTAATTTCTTAACCTATGTAAAAGTTCATTTTAAATACGTATATTTAAAGATGGAGGGAATGACACAACTCTATTGCTAATTGACCAAGTTGGGTTTGGCAAATTAGTTGGGCAACCCTTGTTAAGATTTAATAGGTTGGGCAACCATTGAACGATGTAAGTAATTGAAGGGGGAGAAGACGATCTCGAACGAGGGACTCCTCCCAGCTCAGTATTCAAACTGACACAAAAATGCATCCGAACACGTTTACATGTGGTCCATTTTAGATTTCTTTTCGTGCTGCACTGCCTTTGCCATGTGAACGTGGTGACTGTGTGGTGTTTTGCATGAGTTATGTGTGTGGGCTTTAAACACGTTTAATGTATGCATGAGTTTGGTGTCCAGGCCTAGATTGAAAAGGAAATGACAATTTTTATTTTTATTTTTATCTCTTTTATAATAGAAGTGACAAATTTTTATATTTTTGTAATTTATAAAAGGCAAAACTGTTTATTTCATTCTTTGTTTTATTAACTTGTTTTAAAATATCCTTCATTTTTTATTTGTTTTATTTCAGTTTTTTTACTTATTTGTTTTATTTTAATCTCTTAACTTATTATTTGTCTCAATTTAATTATTAATTTGGTTTTAAGCATACTCTATTGGTATATCAAAACGATCAAAAGATACAATATCTCGTTAGAAAAAAAAATTATTTTAATTAGTTTAATGAAACTTATTAATGAAATATGCTAAAAACTAACGTTATAAACCAAATTAAGAGAAACAATCAAGTTAAGAAATCAAAATAAGACCAATAAAATGAGGAATCATTTTGAAACAAATAAGGCTTATTTATGGTTTTAGTCCCTGAATGTTGGGAGTGTTTTGATTTTGGTCCCTGAAAGTTTTTTTTTAGCTTGATTCATCCTTAATTGTTTTGAAAATTTGGTTTTAGTCCCTGTCGTAAGGAAAAATTTGTTAATTACTTATGTAGATAACGAAACGCTACATCAGCATACACGTGTGCAAACATGGAATGTCATGGTAGGATGACGTGGATGATCCGGACCCATAGGAGCAAAAGGGTCATAGCCCAATCCACAAACACATTTTGGTTAGGTCTTGACCCTCTTGCTCCTGCGGATCCGGGTCATTCACTTCATTCTATCGTTGACATGCAATACTTGCATACATGTATGTTAATGTGACTTTCCGTTAGCCACGTTAGTAATTAACGGAATTTTCTTAACAACAAGGACTAAAACCAAATTTTCAAAACAATTAAGGATAAGTCAAGGTCAAAAAAACTTTCAGAGACCAAAATCAAAACAATCTCAACTTTCAGGGACTAAATATATAAATAAGGCAACAAATAAATAAGATAAATAATCAAACAATAAGTAGTTTTGCAAAAAATATATGTATTTATCTATCACTCTGATCCCAAAAAGATTATAAAAGTCGTGTACCTAAATAACATATTTGTTAAATAAAGTACTTGGTATAACTTAATCGGATATTTCGAGTTCATGTTCTTCATAATACAATTTCATTAAATAATAGTTAGGATGAGTCTTTTCATCCATAATGATCATACACTGCTCGAGTAAGATTACTTTCGATGAAAGGTGGGCACTAATGATTTAGACCAAAAAAAATCATTTTATTTAAGAGTTAATAATCACATAGGTCCCGAAAAGATACCCATGGAATCAGTTAGGTCCCTGAAAGATTTACGGAATCTCTTAAAGTCCCCAAAGATCAATTTGGCGTCAAGTTAGTCCCCCATCTAATTTCGTCAAGAAAGACATGACGGAATCCTACGTGGCACGTTAAATGCTTTGTTGACCCCAATGCCATGTTGGAATGTTAAGAAGGTGCCACGTTTGGGCTAAAAAAGCATTTACCGTACCACGTAGGAGACTAACGTCATGCCAAATTGATCATTGGCGGTTTAAGAGATTTCACAAATCTTTCAGAGACCTTACTGATTCCAAAATGATTTTTTGGGTATAAGAGATTTCACAAATTTTTCAAGAACCTAACTAATTCCACAAGTATTTTTCAGAGATCTATGTGACTATTAACTCTTTATTTAACGTAACATTTTAATTTTAGTCTCCAAGCTAAGAAGGTATCTGATATCAAAAAATTATAAAAGTAGTGTATCTAAATAACATATTTCTTAAATAAAATACTTGTTATAACTTAATCAGATGTTTCGAGTAAGTTCTTCATAATACAATTTTATTAAAAATTATATTGTTAGGATGAGTCTTTTCATCTAGAATGATCCTACACTCCTTGACTAAGATTACTTTCAGTGAATGGTGGACACCGGTGATTTATACAAAGAAAAATCATTTTATTTAACTTAACATTTATGGGACAAAAAGTGCGAATAGTTAAGTTTAATCCTTGGTAGTTTCACTATTTTCCCTTCCTCTTTCCCCGTCAAAACTTTACCAATAAAAAAAATTACCTTTAGTATATGTCAATGTCAAAATACTCCCTCCGGTCCATATTATAAGCACTATTTCTCTCTCACAAAAAGGGTGCTTATAATATGGACCGGAGGAAATAGTAAAAATGAATATTTTTTTCATAAGGTTACATTTGTTCAAGTAAAAGCTTCGAGGTCGGTAAAAAAAAATTAGTTCTATTAAAAGACAAAGAAAGAAATAAGTAACTCAATAAGTATAATGTCAAAGATTCATTTATTATCTATTGTGTATTGAAAAAAATCATGCATCATAAATAGATTCCATTCTGTTCGGCGTCTTCAATAGAAGCATTACAGAAAAATATGCTATCATCTGGAAAAAAAAAAAGAAAAAAAAAAGATATCATAGGAGCATGAGATGAAATACGGATGCCATGAATAAATTTATCCTCCATAGATTTGTGAGCATTGCAGATAATACTTCCCTACACATGATGAATAAATATGGGGAGACGAGGTCTCCTTACCTAAGGCCCATTTGAGGATGAAAATAATCCCGAATTTTAATTCTAATAATAATTAGAATAATAATAAGATTTTGAAATAAGAATTATCCAAAAAGGGATTTAAAATAATGGATTAGGAATTCTTTGAGTGCCATAAAGGATTCAAGGAGCATTGGCATCGAAAAGCGAATTTAAAGAAGACCAAACGGGGGTTAAAAGCGGTGTTTTCGGTGTTTTAAATTCGCTAACTTGGGAAATTCAAAATAAAAGATTTAAGACTCCAAACACAATTTCCACCATTGGATATGAAGATATGATTTTTAGGAGGTTGCTCGTCAAATTTGAGCAAGATCCAACGATGAACGAAGAAGTTATAGCTATTTGAAGTTGGGAGAAAATAGCTGAAAAATAGAAAAAACAAAATAGCAGTATCTGATCATTTTACTCGAGTATTTTGTGAAATACGCGAGTATTTTGTGTCAAAATACTCGAGTACTGACAGAAACACTCGAGTATTGACAAAAACACTCGAGTGTTTACAGAAATACTCGAGTATTTTTCGGTCTGCAACTTTAAAAACGTGTTTTGGGGGTCGAAACCCCCATTCCAACCCCACTTTCTCTCTCCACTCGACCTCCCTCCCTCCTCCGACTCCGACGGCCACCATCACCGCCGCCCAGAGCCACCACCACCACCATAGCCTTCTCTTCCTCTCTCTTTCCCTCTCCTCCACTCCATAGATCTCTCTCTTTCTCTCACTTGGCTCTCTCTCCTCCCCTCTCACCCTCCACCAACCGGCCGCTGCCATCTCCGGCCGAAACCGCCACTCCACCCCGAGCCACCATCACTATCCCCCACCACCACCATCAAGACCTCTCCCTCTCCCCTTTGTTTCTCTTCCCTTGACTTCGATCCCTCTCTCTCTCCCACGAGCTTTCTCTCTCTCCTCGGATCGCACCGGCGCCGTTACCGGTCCGTGATCGTGCTGGGCTCATGTCGGGAACCTCAGAGCTCAAATCTTTGCCTCGGTTTAGTCACGATCGTTCCCCGCTAGCGAGGAGCAACATCGACGCCGTCATCGTCGCCGAGCTAAAATCCAGGTTCTATTTAAAAAGCCCAAGGTAAGAGGGTTCGCGTTACCTTTGCTTAAGAAGTAAATTCTAGGATTATATAGTGGTATCTAGGAATAGAGTAATTTAAAAGTATGTTAATGAACCTTAGGGTAACCCTCGGGGACGTAAAGAAAGTGAACAAAATTGTTAATAGAAACTACACCCTAGGGAATAGAATGTATGCGCGGGGAATAAAGTTGGGAAAGAATGAATGTATTTAGAATACTAGTAGAGTTAATATAGAATGAAAATTTAGGAAAGCACAAAATAAAACCAAGGGAAATGTTAGAGAGAACCAATGGAACGAGAGAGTAAAGGATATCGGGTAAATGTGGTAGGCGAGGAGAGGAGGATTATTAAAAGTAAATATAAGGTAAATGAGGAGTTAAAATACGAAAACCATAAAGGAATACGGAGAGGAATTAGTTAAGGGTTGTCGGGTAATAATGGAGTAGGAATAAAAGACTAAACTAAATATTAAATATCAGTGGGTAATAAGTAAAGAATCTAATGAAAAGATAATAATACAAGAAGATGGAGAGTAATAGCGGGAGTTAAATGGAGTAGAGTATTATTTAAGGGAAAATAAGTAAATAGGTAAATAATAGGATAAGAGAGAGAAATCATAGAACCAATGAAGAATTTGCAAGCGGGAATTAAAGTATAATGACTATATTAAAGCTAAGTAGAGTGAGATGGACATTTGAATAATTAATAGTAGGAAAAGGGAAGAGAAATACAGATATAGAGGTAAAATGAACAATAGGATGATGAGCCACAGAGTAAAGATGAATAAAAGTGAGAGTAACTAGTAAAAAGAAAGAGATTAAAGTAGAAGACGAGGGAAAATGTTATAAGTCCTAAATGAAATAAAGAGTAAAAGATTGAGATAAGTATAAAGGAGTTACTTAATTTATAATAAGAGAAAAGATAACTAATTAAAGAAGAAAAGAGAATGGCTGATGGTCTGTTGGACTCAGTCGTAATAAAAGAAGAGAATGGTATCGATGACAGGCGGACGGAAGTCCCTGTTATTCCAAAAAGAGATAAAAGAAAAGAAAGAATTCGATGACAGGCGGACGGAAGTCCCTGTTATCCCAAAAAGGAATAAAAAGGAAAGAATGAATTTGATAGCAGGCGGACGGTAGTCCCTGTTATCCGATGGCAGGCGGACGGAAGTCCCTATTATCACTAAAAGTAATGAAAGAAAAGAATGAATACGATGACAGGCGGACGGAAGTCCCTGTTATCCTTAAAAGAAATAAAGGAAAGAAATGATTTCGATGGCAGGCGGGCGGTAGCCACTGTCATCACTAAAAGAATTAAAAGATGGGTGGCAGGCGGTCGGTAGACCCTGTCACTAGTAAAGAAATAAAGAAATAATAAAGGTAATCGGCTGATGGTCTGTTGGACTCAGTCATAAAGAAAAAGGAAAAAGTAAAAGCAAAGAAAAAGGTAAAGTAAAGAAGAGAAAAAGGAAAAGGAAGAGAAGAAGAAAAAGAAAAGAAAAGAGAATGTAAAAATGACCAGAGAACTAAGAATTGGAAAGAAATGAGTAGCGGACTAAAGAGTGAGATGAAATGCGAAAACTGTTAGAGAAACAATAATTAAAGGAATATGAGAATGAGTGAAGAACCAAAAGAGATTAAATATATAAATAATTGTAAATAAAGGATATTAATAATTATGCAGGCTTAGTTATTTGCTATGTCTTCTTTTAGAATTTATCTTTTTAAGTTCTGTGTAATGCTACCCTTCTTGATATCATTTTACAGGTACGGGAGCGGAGCTTACACTGTTGCGGGCCGAATCGGAAACCCTCCACCACGTGGAGCGGGGATTGTGATACCACGAGCGGATTTTTATTTTAATTATATTGAAAACTGTTATATTTTGTAATTTAAAATGTGTGTAGTTATATGCCCTGAGACTGGTACTAATCGGGCGTTAGGATCTGAACTGGTTTTTAATCTGTCATGCTTATGTTTTTAAATAATTCTGGACTGACAGGTTTTTAGAAGGAAATTTTTGGAAAATCCGAAAAACAGAGGAAACTCTGCCGGATTTTCGAAAAACCTTTCAAAGGAAATCAAAAGTTAAAAAAAAATTTCAAATTCTGAATTTATTAAAATCTAAAATTCACTAATTAAAGTGAGGATGTTACAGAGCATAACAGCAAAAGATACAGTATGCTAGCTGTAGAAAATGCCATTCAATTATGTCATTAGCCTTTGACATATTTGTTGGCCAGCTTGTTGCAAAGTCATTTTGTGACTTTGTCAAAACAACAAGCACCAAAGAAAAAAAAACAAAAGGAAAGAAAAGCTGACATGTTGAATATTTGAGGGAGACAGTTAGTTGGCAACACGGAGAAATTAATGGCAGAGAGGAGTTGGGATTCACTATAAAAGGAGGCCTAAATTCCTCATTTTTTTGTCCTAATTTTCAAATCCCTTTGCATCCCATTTCTCCAAATTCCATAGCAACACACAATTCCCCGATATCCAAAATATATACATCCCGGTGTAAAATATTTGTAGTGTTTCTCATATATTTTTATATAGAGAGAATTGTATTCTCCTAGTATAAGAGAGGGTGTTATTGTTCTCTCCTTATATTTAGAGAGAGCTTGTAATATTTCCCCACATAGTGAAAACCTTCTATACTTGCCCCGTGGTTTTCTCCCGAAAGGGTTTCCACGTAAAATATTTGTGTCAGTTCCTTATTTTTCTTAACTCTATTTTAGCTGCGTGATATTATTTCCATAACTCTGATACCCAACAGTGGTATCAGAGCCACAGGTTAATATTCCGCTGCACTATTCACAGTTTTAAAAAAAAAAAAATTATGGCAGCAAAATATGAGTTAGAGAAGTTTAACGGGAGTAATTTCTCCCTATGGAAATTGAAGATAAAGGCAATTTTGAGGAAGGACAATTGCTTACCAGCAATTGAAGGCAGACCCTCAGGGGTAACTGATGAAAAGTGGAAGGAAATGGATGACAATGCTGTTGCCAATTTGCATCTGGCAATGGCGGATTCAGTGTTGTCAAGCATTGCAGAAAAAAAGACGGCAATGGAGATTTGGGATACCCTCATTAAACTATATGAGGTCAAATCACTTCACAACAGAATATTTCTGAAGAGGAGACTCTATACACTTCGAATGAGTGAATCCACTTCGGTTACGGATCACATTAACAATCTGAACACGCTCTTTGTGCAATTGTCAGCTTCAGATTTCACAATAAAGGAAAATGAGCGAGCGGAGCTTCTACTCCAGAGTTTACCAGATTCGTATGATCAACTCATCATCAACATTACCAATAATAATGTTGCCAACACTCTATCCTTTGATGATGTCGCCAGAGCTATCCTTGAGGAAGAATCCAGGCGCAAGAACAAGGAAGACAGATTGGGGAGTTCAAGCCAACCAGAGGCATTGACAATGACGAGAGGTAGATCAATGGAACGTGGCTCCAGTGGGAGTCAAAATCATGGTAGATCAAAATCTCGGGGAAGGAAGAACCTCAAATGCTACAATTGTAGCAAGAGAGGACATTTGAAGAAAGATTGTTGGAGCAAGAAGAATACAGAGAAGTCTCCCGATGCAACTACTTCTCAAGGGTGTGTTGTAAGTACCTCATATAACGGAGAAATCCTATATAGCGAAGCAGCAGTAAGCTCTAAAGGTGAAAAGCAGCTACCTGATGTATGGATAATGGATTCAGGGGCAACATGGCATATGACTCCACGACGAGATTGGTTTAACACTTATGAACCTATCTCGGAGGGATCTGTGTTCATGGGAAATGATCATGACTTAGAAATTGCTGGAGTCGGTACTATTAAATTAAAGATGTACGACGGTACTGTTCGCACAATTCAAGGGGTACGACATGTGAAGGGATTAAAGAAGAATCTATTGTCTATTGGACAATTAGACGACCTCGGGTGCAAGACTCACATCGAAGGTGGGATCTTAAAAGTTGTGAGAGGTGCGATTGTGGTGATGAAGGCAGACAAGATCTCGGCTAATCTATATATGCTTATGGGAGACACGTTACAAGAGGCAGATGCATCAGTTGCAGCAACAGGCCAAGAAGAAAGTTCGATGATGTGGCATCGCCGACTAGGCCACATGTCAGAATGAGGCTTGAAAGTCCTTGCAGAACAAAATCTCATACCCGGGCTCAAATTGGTAAATTTACCTTTCTGTGAGCACTGTGTGATAAGCAAGCAGCACAGATTGAAGTTTGATAGATCAACTGCCAGAAGCAAGCACATACTGGGCTTGATTCATTCTGATGTGTGGGAGTCACCTATATTATCCCTAGGAGGAGCAAAGTATTTTGTATCATTCATTGATGATTACTCCAGGAGATTATGGGTGTACCCAATCAAGAAGAAGTCAGATGTGTTTCCAGTATTCAAGGAATTCAAAGCACAAGTAGAGCTTGAAACTGGTAAAAGAATTAAGTGCTTGAGGACAGACAATGGAGGAGAATATGTCGATGGAAATTTCTTAGCATTTTGCAAGCAGGTGGGCATTCAGAGGCAATTCACAGTTGCACACACACCGCAGCAAAATGGTGTAGCAGAGCGGATGAATAGAACTCTCCTAGAAAGAACAAGAGCTATGCTACAAACTGCAGGATTAGCCAAATCTTTTTGGGCTGAAGCAGTTAAAACTGCCTGTTACCTGATAAATAGATCACCATCAACTGCAATTGAGTTGAAAACACCAATGGAGATGTGGACTGGCAAGCCACCAAGTTACTCTTCTCTCCATGTGTTTGGATGTCCTGTGTACGTGATGTACAACTCCCAAAAAAGAGACAAACTAGATTCAAAATCTAGGAAATGTCTATTTTTGGGCTATGCTGATGGAGTTAAGGGGTATCGCCTGTGGGATCCCACTGCCCGCAAGGTTGTCATCAGTAGGGATGTAACATTTGCAGAAAATGATCTGCAAAGTGAGCAGAAAAATGAAAGCAGCACTAAAGAGACTACTACAGTGTAGATAGACGAGAAACCGGAAGAAGATGATTCTTATGAAACTGAGCCAGAGCACGAGGAACAAGTACCGGATAATGCCAATGATAGAGAAGTTAGACAATCAGATCGTCTAAGGAAGAAACCACATTGGCACAAAGACTTTGTTATGGTAAACCACGATGCATATTGTCTTCTAACAGAAGAAGGAGAACCGTCAACCTTTCAGGAGGTTGTGAACAGTTCAGATGCTTCTCTATGGATGGCAGCAATGCATGAAGAAATGAAAGCCTTACAAAGAAACAAAACATGGGAGCTTGTTACACTTCCGAAAGGTCGGAAAGCCATCGGTAACAAATGGGTCTATAAGATCAAGCGAGATGGAAACGATCAGGTGGAACGATATCGTGCGAGACTGGTGATAAAAGGATATGCTCAGAAAGAAGGTATCGATTTTAATGAGATATTCTCTCCGGTGGTTAGACTTACCACTATCAGAGTAGTCCTGGCAATGTGCGCTGCATTCGATTTACATCTTGAACAGCTGGATGTAAAGACTGCTTTTCTTCATGGTGAACTTGAAGAAGAAATATATATGCTCCAACCAGAAGGCTTTGAAGAAAAAGGAAAAGAAAACTTGGTTTGCAGGTTGACCAAATCTCTGTACGGTCTAAAGCAGGCGCCCAGATGTTGGTACAAGAGATTTGATTCCTTCATTATTAGCCTCGGATACAACAGACTGAGTTCAGACCACTGTACGTACTACAAGAGGTTTGGTGATAATGATTTCATCATTTTGCTGTTGTATGTGGATGACATGTTGGTGGTAGGCCCCAACAAAGTTCGAATCCAAGAATTGAAGGCACAATTGGCTAGGGAGTTCGATATGAAGGACTTGGGACCAGCAAACAAGATTTTAGGGATGCAAGTCCACCGAGACAGAAAAGATAGGAAGATTTGGCTTTCCCAAAAGAATTATTTGAGGAGAGTTTTGCGACGCTTCAACATGCAAGACTGTAAGCCAATCTCTACCCGCTTCCTATCAATTACAAATTATCCTCAGGTATGTGTCCTAGCAATGAAGCGGAAAGGATGGAAATGTCTCGAGTACCGTATGCATCAGCGGTGGGAAGCCTTATGTATGCCATGATTTGTACGAGACCAGATATTGCTCAAGCAATTGGAGCGGTCAGTCGATACATGGCAGATCCAGGTAAAGAAAATTGGAATGCTGTTAAGAGGGTCCTTAGATACATCAAAGGAACCTGTGATGCTGCATTATATTTTGGAGGATCGGAGTTTACTATTAGAGGCTATGTCGATTCGGATTTCGCAGGAGATCTCGATAAAAGAAAATCTACTACAGGGTATGTGTTCACGCTTGCAGGAGGAGCGATTAGCTGGTTATCCAAATTACAGTCAGTGGTAGCTTTATCTACTACAGAAGCTGAATACATGGCAGCTACCCAAGCTTGCAAAGAAGCAATTTGGATTCAAAGGTTATTGGAAGAACTCGGGCACAAGCAACAAAAGATTACTGTGTATTGTGACAGTCAGAGTGCCTTGCATATTGCAAGGAATCCAACCTTTCATTCAAGGACAAAGCACATAGGGGTATAATATCATTTTGTCAGAGAAGTAGTAGAAGAAGGGAGTGTGGACATGCAAAAGATTCATACCAAAGAGAACCTAGCAGATGTGATGACAAAGCCAATTAACACCGATAAGATTATGTGGTGTCAATCCTCATATGGCCTATCGAAAACTTAAGCAGTATGGAACTGGCAAGTTAAGAAAGGTTTTGAAAACTCACCAAAAGTGACTTTGAGTGGGAGATTGTTGGCCAGCTTGTTGCAAAGTCATTTTGTGACTTTGTCAAAACAACAAGCACCAAAGAAAGAAAAAAAAACAAAAGGAAAGAAAAGCTGGCATGTTGAATATTTGAGGGAGACAGTTAGTTGGCAACACGGAGAAATTAATGGCAGAGAGGAGTTGGGGTTCACTATAAAAGGAGGCCTAAATTCCTCATTTTTTTGTCCTAATTTTCAAATCCCTTTGCATCCCATTTCTCCAAATTCCATAGTAACACACAATTCCCCGATATCCAAAATATATACATCCCGGTGTAAAATATTTGTAGTGTTTCTCATATATTTTTATATAGAGAGAATTGTATTCTCCTAGTATAAGAGAGGGTGTTATTGTTCTCTCCTTATATTTAGAGAGAGGTTGTAATATTTCCCCACATAGTGAAAACCTTCTATACTTGCCCCGTGGTTTTCTCCCGAAAGGTTTTCCACGTAAAATATTTGTGTCAGTTCCTTAGTTTTCTTAACTCTATTTTAGCTGCGTGATATTATTTCCATAACTCTGATACCCAACAATATTTAATTTAATTGCCATATTGCCTTTGGCACCTTTAATTATTTTTTAATTTGAGGGCATGGAAGCATTCATATGCTATGATGGTATTATAAGTTATCAAGCGGCCAAGAACATAAGTACTTTGATACGGACCCACCACCTCATGCAAAATGAATTTTAGTTTGTTTGCAACTAGTGCAGTACCCGCACAATGTGCGGAATTGTATGAAACTAATTTTTTTAGTTTAAAATTTTAAAATGCTACGATAAAATATGTAAAAAAAATTATTTTATCTTAAATCAAAAGGTACCATTCTATATACTACTTAATAAATAAAGAAAAATATAATAATGGCAATCCCATGAATCATTACTTCAGGAAGGTGCCTTCCTTGGCATTAGCTCTTCTAATAGTTCTCACTTTTTTTTTTTTGGATAATATAGTTCTCACTGTATGGATCAATTGACAATGAATCAATTTATCTTTTAATATATTCAACTACCCTGGCATGTCACACGCATGATTATGAATAACCATAATTTATGGTAGCCTTGTTGGAGATATACATAGCACAAGGCGTAGAGACAAGACACATTCCCTTACCTTCATAAGCCTTACACTATTTAGCTTACTACATTTGAAATCAAATGATATGCTGTCAAGGACTTTGGGTACAAATATTCTATTCCAATGAGTAGCACCAACTTCAAGTGAGCATCTCACTACAATATTCCAGAATCTCAACACTATTAGGCATTAGCCCATTAGGTTTCTAAACCAACGGCCTCTACATTTGCAAACATGAGATCATATTTCCTTCATTATAGAACTACGTTACTCAAAATTGAGGAGGTCAAAATTATGTAATTAACTATAAGTAGAAAAAAGACGAATACAACAATGACTAACTAACACGATACATGAATAATTGTGGAAGATCAGTTACACAAGAATTTGGAGAACCCCAAACCCAAAACTTAGCCAACTATCTATCATGATTTAACCAACCATAGCATACTCGACTGTCTCCAACTCTTTAGGACGCCACATGGACTTTTGGACGGAGAAAAGACCCTCATTATCTTTAGAAGAAGACATGCAAACCTCCCAGTGCATAGACTTCACCAGGCCCTCAAGGGCACTAATGGCCTCAATAGTGTCCCGAACAATAAGGGTTCCCTTAGGCCTGAGAATCCGATCAACCTCAGCCACTACAGCTTCACAATTGCACCTGTTCGACCAATAAACATCAGCAAAGCACTGTTCGACCAATAAACATCAATAAAGGTATTTTTGCTATGTGACCATGATGAGCAATTACTTGGTGATTGGTACCCCTGCACTGGATTAAAAGAAAAAAATTCTAGTAATAATACTAACATGCAATTAAAATAATAATAGTTGCAGCATCAGGCAATCCAAAGACAAGGCATATGAAGCAAATGCTTTGCTTAAAAGGCCACCAGGCAATTACCAAGAAAACACCACCTTATCGAAAATGAATTATGCTAAAAGGGTTGTTGAACACATAATATATATGGTGGCCTAAAATCTAGAGACAAATTCTTCATGGTTTCCAGAGGATGGTAGTCTCTGCAATCATGGAGGTGACCACATAAGGATCCATGTTAGAAGCAGGCCTCCTGTCCTCAAAGTAACCTTTGCCTTCTTTCTCTGTGTCTCTTCCAACTCTAACCGAGGCTCCACGGTTTGCCACACCCTATTTAATAAAAAAATAATTAAACTTTAGTTTATGAAATTCATAATATGAACATCATGAGTATCATTGTTTTGAGACATGTTTTCTGGTATACATAATTATATGTATTAGTATTAGTATTAGTATTAGTTGAATTGAATCACATCCACGCTCATTTTGTCGTCTAATGTATTAAAAACAAATGAATATTCTATGATTTTCAATTCTATGCACACTCATTCTTGTTTAGTAATTTTAGATTTTCCACTTACCCAAGAGAAATTGTTGATGTCAGCTGTTTCATGTTTTCCAGTGAGGCGCCTCTCATTGCCTTCTCCATAAGCCTTCTTGATGACCTCATAACCTCCATCATTTCTCATGGACTTGGTGCTGAAAGCACAATTGCAAATCTCAAGAAAATGAGAAGATTTATTAAGGGAATAAATAAAAGGACTTAATTTATTGATTTCGAGGTAGGCAAATCATGTGACTTGGGTTAATCGAATAAAAATTAGATAGTTGATCTCAGCAAATTAAATGAAAACACAAATTAGAATCTAAGTCGTTTAATTTTTTATTCGACGGTGCAAATCAACCAAAATCATCATGGCATACCTGTAATTTGTGTGAGCACCAGCACCATTCCAGTCTCCCTGATAACATCAATAACAACAATGTGTACATTCAAATCAAAATCCAAAGCAAAATAATGTAGTGAAATACAATAATTAGATGAGCAACCATTCTTTGTTATTCAAATCTTCAAACAAGATAACGTTATAAAGAAATTTAAAATTTGTCATAAATTATTTCTAACCGGAATAGGCTTGGGATCAAATGAAACAACTCCAGCAATCTCAGTAATCCTCTGCAATAAAGAAACATCTCATGAATATTTATATTTTAATTGATTTGCACTAATTATCTTAATCATATACACTGTATAACACCTATTAAAAAAAGTAATTTTATATTACCTCTAGTATGTAACGAGCAACCCATATTTCATCTCCAGCGGAGATACCAAGAGATGGACCAACTTGGAATTCCCACTATAAATTGAAACAAAATTTAGAATTGTCAATTTTCAATACAAACCAACAAGATAATAATAATTGCACAAAAATAAAATAAAGAAAATAAATGGTATTCATACCTGGCCAGGCATAACCATACCATTGATACCACTAATGTTGATGCCAGCATAAACACAAGCTTTGTAATGTGCATCTACAATGTCACGGCCATAGGCTTTATCAACACCAATGCCACAGTAGTATGGGCCCTGTTCAAATATACATTAATTTAGTTATTGAAATAAATATAGTAATGAGGCAAAAGGAATAAAAAATAGTAGCTTCACTTGGCTCTTCAATTAGGAAAAAATTAAGGTAACAATGTTTCTGATTTATTTTTGATGTATCAAAACATATTTTTTAAGGTAACTATGTGGACATCAATTTCATGTAGGCTTCTTTATGTGACAAAATTAAAATGTATTAATCATAAGTGTGTATGAGTAGCATTCTTGTGAAAATGTATAAATGAATATGAGAATGGCGGAAAAAATTAGTACCTGTGGTCCAGGAAATCCACCAACTGGCCATCCTAGTGGCCAATTAATATCTTTCTGCAACAATGTATACTCTTGCTCAATACCATACCTCTTGCAACAAGGTATACTTCATTCTGGTGACATAATCCCTCAAGCTCATCAACTCATCATACCCCTTGAATGCCTGAAGAGGGAAAACAATATGAATATGAAATTATCCAAAATTTGAAAACCAGAACAAATCCCTTTATATGCATAGATAACAGATAAACCATAAGGACAAAACCAACCTTATCAGCAAGCATTTGTTGCAAG
Source organism: Crotalaria pallida (assembly GCA_037953625.1). NCBI lineage: Eukaryota > Viridiplantae > Streptophyta > Magnoliopsida > Fabales > Fabaceae > Crotalaria > Crotalaria pallida. Next base: position 9,392,863 of record CM075654.1, on the reverse strand, counting down.
ACTCGAACAACCTCTGCTCCAGCTGAGTGTCCAACAAAGTGAATAGGATGATCCTCGTCCCATTCAGGGTAGTGTACTGCATCCCAATCACACAAACAAAGACATTTTCATTAAACATAATAAAAACACAAAAGTTAAACAACAATGCAAAAGCAAACAGAACATGAAGATCTACCTTGTTCTTAGATTTGCCCAAACTGCGAGTGCCTACAAGCCTTACTATGCTCTTCATCATAATCAACTTGGCCACCTTTCAAATGATAGAACAATTCTCTAGCCCTGAAACAATAAGTCCCCCTTTTTCAGTATTTATCAAAAAAAGGAAAAAAAAACATCCAATGATAATCACGTAACCAGTAAAGACAAAAACCCAGAATTCCATTAATGAAGTTCAATGACAACAACAAAAACATGGAAAGGAATAGTCAAGGTTGTACCTCAAAGTAACTTATAGAGATTGAAGTTGAAAGCCAATTCCTGGAAATTGAGAGCAGATGGATATGAAATCTGAGAGCAAGAACATAATCCTCAAAACCTATCTTATGGTAAACCAAGCCAAATACTAATCAAACACATAAACAAATCCAAGAAGCATTAAAAACAACATAAATCAAAATATACACAACTCCCAGTCATAAACTTACAAAACATAGGCCAATGCAAAAGACACCTTTAGCATCTTCTTCGGGTCTCCACGATCTGTGACAAAACTGAAGGTTCTCACAATAACGGCAACATCATCAGCAGTGGGTTAAGGAATGACCTTTTTATAGGCCGCATCATCAATCATGGGCATCATGATGTCACCGACAATGCAGCCGAGTGGGTGGTACTCAAGGAAGCGGTCGATCGGTTCGCGAAGGAGGATGGCGGCGGCGTGGATCTGGGCGGAGGTGGCCAAATCGGAGAGATTGGCCAGGATTTCAACCTCAGCACAAAGCAACCACGAAGGAAGGAAGGAAGGAAGGCCTACGGTTAAGAAGAAAACGGAGGCAGAGAAGGAGAGCGATGGAAGAACCAATGGAAGGAAGGAGGAGAAGGGAAATAGAGCAATACTGTACATACAATGAGGGATGCATTTGAAATGAGGGAAGTGGGAGGTAAAATAAGGTAACAACAGGGGAAGACTGCTGCATTTATTATAGAACAAAAAGACAAGAAGAATAAGCATGCGAACCCATATGACTGCACATATGATGCAAAGCAGAAACGAAATAAAAACAACGGAAGCAAGTTTAAACGCATTCATGGGTAAAAAATAGCAGGGGCAATGGTTATAACAAACACTAAAACCGGAAATTACATACTTGATAATAAGAAAAGCAAGGCAAAGAAAGGACAGCAGAGTAATTAGCAACAACGGACGCCGATAAAGAAGAAATAAAACTAAGAAAAAAAGAAAGAATCTGAGCAAACAATGGTAAGGAGAAAAAGAAAACAAAGAAAAAGCCAAAACACACAGAAGAACTTTACAGTAATATTAATGGGCTGAGTTTATAATGGGACCTACATGCAAATAGGAACACACCAAGCAACATAAAGATAAGCATCCAAATAGCACGTGTTCCAGAATTGAGTGTGGAGGATCGAAAGGAAGGTGAATAGTTCTGAAGGGAGGAGGTACAAACCTTCATTTGTGACATTGTATAGATTGTTTTGGTAACAATTTTAAATAACACATTGCATGGACTAATGGGGCGAAAATCACAAGCAGGTTTCAATTTTTTCAATATAGGGATAAGAACAATAAGAGTCCTATTTATAAAGGAAGGGTCCCTTCCTCATTAAAAATGTGCAAAACTAGTTTTGAAATATCATCACCCACAGTATTCCAAAAGTGCTGATAAAATAAGGCGGATGTGCCATCAATACCCGGCGCTTTTGTCAGATGCATGTGGAATATAGCTTGTTAGACCTCAGCACTAGAAAATTCAGCATTAAGGCACGTTAGGTGATGAGGTTTTATTCTGCCAGAGACCCCATGCGTGGCTTCATTCAAATGTGGAGGTGTTGTGGAATTGAACAGTGATTTGAAGTAGCCTTCCGTACACTCGTTATCTATGAACCCTCACCCTCGATACTTAGTGTGAAAAGGAAACGATACGACACAGATACCGGAATACGAAAAATTTTGAAAATTTAAGATACGACATGGTATAGGATATGTTTACAAAATTATATATATATATATATATATATAATTTAAAAAAGATATTGTACATTGTTAATTTTCATTCATATTGTTATTAATTCCAAATAGATGGTGCACTGACAGTATAAAATTCTTTAACACAATCAATTCATCATTCACCATTCATTTATATTACTTTTATATAAAAGTCGACGATCATAAACACATGAACAGTCGATGATGGACTAATGACGCAAAAAACTTTACATCATCAGTGCACGCTCGTTAATCTCCACATTTTAAAGAACATAAAAAGGGTTATTTATCTTATTAAAAATACTAATTAAAAAGTTACTTTTAAAGTAATAATAATTATTACAAAATTCAAAGTAAAATCAAACAAGTATCTGGAAAGTATCGAAAAAGTATTAGGGAGTAGTATCGGGAAGTATGTGAGAAATATCCTAAAAGTAATTTAAAAAAAATAATTAAAATTAAATAAAAAATAATTGAATACTTTTGGGACACGTATCGAGAATCGGGATGTATCGTACACGTATCGGTATCGAACACGATACAGATACTTTTCCATTTTTGGAGTAAGGGGGCTTCATAGCTCTATCTATTCCTCATCATGAAAAATATTTCCTCCATCGTCTTGAATAGAATCAATGAAATTTTTATCCTTAGGTTGAGAGGCTTTCTTATGTAAGAATTCAGTGTTTTGATCACCATGTTTCAGCAAACATGCCCTTGATCTTTGGCTCCAATGATTTCTTCCTTCATTAAGAGGTCATCCAGCTTTTTCTCAAGGGTATTAGTTTTCTCTACATACAACTTCTTGTGTTTGTTGCAATTGCTGGAGTCCTTCAAGCTTCGTTTTTGTCTCTTTTATCTCTCTTAGAATTTGGCCAAATTTCCTCCTTCCCCACATATCCAGAGACCGCCCCACCATATCCAGCATACAAGCTATAGGAACAATACCGCCATTAATTAATCCAAGTATTTACCATTTGCTCAAATTTGTGTCTCTGGATGTCTATAATCTATATATGCATGTAATGTAACCTGGAATTTTGAGTTAACCTCTGCCATTTGTGCCAATAAATTAAAGTGATTATTTGGAAAAGATAGTATATCAATTTCGATGGAATCATTCATAAAAGCCCAAGACCACTTGCACGGTTTCTGCCATTCCCAGCACAATCAGTAGCAAATAAAGGGAAGAGAGTATGAATACATTATTTCACTTTTAATTTAATGGTAAAGTGTTGTTGGAATAATGTATTTAATATGATAAATAACTGTGTAATTAAGTCTTTTTTTTTAAAAAAAAAAACCAAAGTTTAAGTAAGTTGGATTGTTGGGTTTATCAAGGTCAAGATAGGTTTTATGGTTCAATGAACGCTTGCGAAAGTTGAACACATGATTTTATAGACTATAAACCAACTCGTTGTCAATTGAACTAACCTTCATTAACAATAATAGTAATTATTTTTTAATTTTTATTGCTTCATTATGACCAAATATAAAATTCTTTAGTATTATAATGTAATTAAAATATTTGACCCTTTCAATATAATTTCATTAAAAGTCACTCATATATTTTTCTTTGCATCTAGTATAAGTCAAGCATACATAATATATAATTATTTACCAAGATTAATACCAGATCAAAATCAAAATTGATCATCAACGTGAGTTGACTAAGTTAATGTAAGGCTTTTTTCCTTATATTCTCGAGATAGAATATGGGTGTTAGTAATTTCGTATTCGATTTTTAGTAAAAATATTTGGATAAAAGAGGCGGCCACGAATCTCACACAAAATTAATCCCAAGGACCCTTATTAATTATGATAGACCCATGAGAACACCTTAGCTAAACGAGTCATTGATTAAAAAAACCAAAATTAATCATAAAGAGCACGCTTGTTAAGTGAGTTTATTATAATACTAGTACGTTGAATTGGATTAATCTCCGGTCCAACTATTGGGAATACATTGACAACGAATATATATATATATATATATATATATATTCACTCCAACCATAAGAATAGTAAAAAAAGACAAATTTTTTTTCTCTTAAATTAAAGTTCAAGTTATTAAAAAAATTGAAATTGCAAATTTTGAATTATGATTAGTTGATCAATGCAAAATATGTTAAATTATTGTTTAATAATTGATTCATATTAAATGGACTATAAAAGGTTTATTTAACATTTTAGTCCCTGAACTTAGGTGCTCTTTTGGAATTGGTCCTTAAACTTTTTTTCGATGCTTTGGATTCCTGAACTTTGTTTAATTTTTGGAAATGATCATTTCATTACTTAAGTATAGTCGACGACATGTCATGTCACTTTCAGTGACGTGTTATATAAGGCCACGAGACACAACATGATTTTTTTTTATTAAAAAAATAATTTTTTTAAAATTTATTAAAAGATTCGATTTTCTTTAAGAATACAATTTTTAATTATTTTTAATAAATTTAAATTTTATTTTATTTAGAAAATTCACATGGCATCATCTGACATGCTACCTATCGATGTGGCGAAGGTGATGTGACATATCCTCGATTATATCACCACTTAAGTGATAAAAGGACTATTTCCAAAATTTGAGCAAAGTTTAAGGACTCAAAGCATCGAAAAAAAGTTTAAGGGCCAAATCCAAAAAAACACCTAAGTTCAAGGACTAAAAACTTAAATAATCCTATTTTCTTCTACATTTCAAGAAAAAAATATTTATGTGTTTTTCTTAATTTTTTTACTTTTATACTCTATCCGTCTCCTAAATATAAGATCTTTGTGATAGATTTTACGTTCATTAAGAAAATTGGTTAATTTAGTTAATGATATTGGAAATGTGAATATTTGATATGTATTTTCAAAACTACCCCTATTAATAGTATTGAGAATTTAAAAAATGTTAAATAAATAAGGTTGTTTGTGAAAAAGAAGTAAATTTTTTTTTTGAATAAGTAGAAAGAAGTAATTGATTGTTGTTTCTGGAAAAGAAGTTTTTTTTTTGAATAAATAGAAAGAAGTAATTAATTGTTATTAAAACTTGATTGTTATATAAGATATTATAAATAAAGACAAAATAAAAATCGAAAAAAAATCTTATATATAAAGACAAGTTCGAACGGGTTCGAAGGTATTAACTTTTTGGTGAAGGCTAAGTTACACCATGTTTTCTTTTGGTGTTCCTAAATACGACTATTTTTTACCTGGTATAACAGGTTTTGCAAGTTATTCATATTAATTATTATTAATTAAAAAAACAAAAAGGGTTTATTTGCAAAAAAACGGAAGAAGTGCTTCCAACGGTGAGAAAAACACCGAGAAAGAGTTTCCACCTTCCAACAATGAGGAAAACCACTTTTTCAATCGAAGCAAGAAGAGAACGAGGGTTTCAACACAAAGAAGGCAGTAATCGTGTGAAAGAGGAAGAGAATGGCGGAAAAGAGAGATAGCGGATCGATATCAGAGGGGAAGGTGTGAGACGGTTTTGATATCGGAGGGATGGCTCACCATAAGCGGATCTGAAGATGGTAACTCATTGCATCCAGGTACGGTGGTGAGAGTTCTTGCTAATGTATTTAAATTCTCATTCTTGCTGATGCTTGCAAAAATCTAAAAAGTTTTTTCTTCCTCTTCCTCTTTGTCCTCGCTAGTTTATATATATATATATATATATATATATATATATATATATATATATATATATTCATATGTTAAAACATTGATTCTTTTTAAATTATCAATTTAAAACACTAAGATAATCCTCATACTTTAGAATTAAATTTTTTGTACTTCTTGGGTTATTCCTTATTGTCCGCAACACCTTAAACCTTGATTTTATCAAAGATATACTGTAGTTACTTGTGAATTCTAGTTGATAGTGGGCTTCAAGAAATATTTCACGATCTCCATCAGCATATGATGTTGGACCAGTTTAGTGGCTAGTGACGTATCTTTGGAGGATTCGAGATCATTGTAAATGATGGAGGTATCCATTAAATATGATTATGTGCATCTACATATATCATTGACATGTTCAATTGGTCATGATTCAATAAAGCATTATGAATACAGAGCAAAATCCTTTCTTAATTTCTTAAGATCAATGTCTTCATGGCTTGACATTACACTTTCATTTATGCTTACTTCAGCTGCTATTATTTGCTTAACATACTACTGATAAAACAAGAGTTTGATATTTTTCCTGAATTTAATTTTAGAAATAATCACCTTAATTTTGTTGTTACAATACATGTCTTTCTGATTTTATGAGCTGTTTAATTTACTTCCTGGGTGAATGAGTTGAGGAACAAACATCAAGCCTTTATCTGCCTATGCTAGCTGGTTAGCTAGCCAATTAGGGGACCTTCAAAAAAATTTAAGTGGAGAAAATGGAGAAGAAAAAAGCTAAACTAGATAGTGGAAAATGTTCTTTACATGTATGGTAGGAGGAATGACTGAATGAGTGCAGAACTAAAGAGGTTAAAATCTTCCTCAAAGGTTAAATATGTAAACTATCCCCCTTAAAAAAATTAAGTGAAAGTGAAATACATTATAATTGAAACTAAGGCTAGCATCTGTCCACACCAACATTTTAGGATTAAATAAGTAGACTTGAATTTTTAAAGCAAGAGGGGTATCAGGTGTAATAAGCATTAACATTAACGGAAGTCAGCATAATTGCTTCACAAAAAATTTAAGAATGAATACAAAGACCTGATGGTAGTTTACTTTCTGATGAACCCCCTGAGAAGATACAATATTCCAGAATTTGCTCATTGCTCTTCATATGTTCACCCAAGTGTAGGTGTGTAGTTGTATCAGACTGTTTATGTGTGATATAGATCAGTTTTGCCCCCCTCTCCCAATCCTCCTAATGTTGTTTCAATTTTGTTGTGTTTTTGGCTGCCAGTATTGGAATGAAATTTTGTTTTATCTAAAAAAAATAATAAATTCATCTTGGTTCTGCGAGTAACATGTATTATTTATGCTTGTAGTTGCTTGCGAAAAAAAAAAGAAAAATCTAAGGAAAACCTATAGCAGCAAAATGCAAAACAATTAACTAAGGGAATTCTAGTTTTTATCTTAGTTTTTCTAATCATATTCTACAAGGTTTTTATCTTAGTGTTTATTGTGAAGCCAACGAGTACTGACGAATGTGATAATGAATTTTGTTTTCAGAGATTAAGGCAGCTGAATCAAGTGATGGTTGTAGTTCTAAGAACATTTGTCAAGATGGTTTAGAGGTATATATTTTGCGAACCCTATTGATTCGTTATTATTTTTCATGTATAAAAGGTTATTTTGTTAGAATCGCTTCATCTGTTGTGGTGTAGTATTATTCATTTATTAGGAAGCATGTCCTGTAATCTTTAGCTGATCACTAAAATGATTTTTTTAAGGATAATGAATCAATGGCTTTGAGTGAAAACGAATTTGCAAATGAGAATAGCGACAATGGTGAGCGCGACTTGGCAGATTTTTTTAGACTGGACAAATCAGAGGACATTGGATCCATTTGTTTTGAGATGTTAAGACGTTCAGAGATGATACAATTTCACTTTAAGAGCTTGGACATTGCGTATGAATTTTATAATGAATATGCAAGAGCAACCGGGTTTAGTGTACGGAAAAACAAGTCATATTATGGCAGTTTGGGTGATGTCGTGTGGAAGTCTTTTGTTTGTTCACGGGAAGGTCTTCAAAAGGGAGAACAATAAAGATATTGAAGACGAATCGGGAAGGGAATCAAGAGCAATCACAAGGTGTGGATGCAAGGCTGAGTTTCGTGTTCGTGTTGACAAAAGCAGTGGTCGTTGGACTGTAATTCATTTTGAGGATAAGCATAATCATGAAGTATTTAGTGATAGGTTTGCTGGTCATCTAAAATCACATAATAAGATGAGTGAAGCTGATATCGCGGAGATGAATAGCATGAGAGAAGTTGGTATCGGCATGCCCAAAATATTTGGTCTTGCTGGTCATCTTTCTCGTGGGTATGGCAATATAGGATTTAAGCGGAAGCAAATGTACAATCAACTTATCAAAGAACGCCGACTGCAAGAAGGCGATGCACACGCCACACTAAGGTATCTTCGTCAGAAAGGGTTATGTGATGGTCGGCTGTATTGGAAGCATGAGGTCGACGATGAGGGCAAGTTGTCAAGGTTGTTTTGGTGTGACGGTGAATCCCAGGATGATTATAAAATTTTTGGTGATGTTTTAGCATTTGATGCAACCTATGGTCGTAACAAGTACAAGTGGCCTGTCGTTGTATTTTGTGGTGTTAATCACCACTCACAAACTATTATTTTTGCTTGTGGTGTTGTGTCAAATGAGGCTGAAACTATGTATGTGTGGTTGTTACAAGAGTTTCTTAATGCAATGAATGGAAAGTGTCCTGAATCTGTGATCACAGATGGAGACATGTCAATGAGGAATGCTATTGCAAGAGTGTTTCCTGATGCGCACCATCGGTTATGTGGGTGGCACTTACTAAATAATGCCAACACGAATGTGGGATCAACAGAGTTCACCAAAGGCTTTAGAAACTGTATGATGGAGGATTATGATGTGGATGAGTTTGAAGCGAAGTGGGAATATGTTTTGGATAAATGTAAGGTGAAGCATAATACTTGGGTCAAAAAAATAACTAACATGAAAGACATGTGGGCTAGTGCATATATGAGGGGTTTATTCTTTGTTGGCCAAAGGACAACGTCTCGATGTGAAGGATTGCATACACAAGTAGGTAAGTATGTGGGGTCAAATGATAGGTTGCTTGAATTTGTGAGACACTTTGAGCACTGTGTGAATTATATCCGCAACAATGAGGTGGAAGCTGACTTGAGATCATTGGACGGAATTCATGTGTTAAAGACCTCTATGCCATCAATTGAGTTGTTTGCAGCAATGGTGTATACAAGGGCAATCTTTTAGATCATCAAATGTAGAGAGTACCTCTCCAATAATAGAGGGTTCAAAGTATGCACCCATATCCATCCAGATCAACACATGCACAATGGTATCTTTGCTGTATAAATTAATGGAAATTGTATGAGTAAATGTCATATGGTTAAAAGTTTACATGAGTAATTTTTTAATGCTTTGATACCTATTAGAATTACGAATGATATTATTCACATATTCAATTTGCCAAACAAACATATCAGGACCCTCTTCAGAATCATCATCCCAGGAAGACTGTTTGGGCACCATCTTCGACAAGACTCCAGCCTATTAAAATGTCAAGAGTAGAATTGTTATTAATTTATTTTAATGCATTGATTTTAGGAAATTTTAGACATGAATATAATTTACCAGAAACCGTAACGTGAAATCATGGGCCCTAGAATGAATTCTGCCTTTAAAAGAATCTAAGCGATAAAGCAGCTCGTTTTGAAGTGACACAACCATTAGATACCAACGGTCTCCATTTTCACAAATTGGAATATATGATGACAAATATCAAAATTGAGACATGTATGATGACAAATATATTTTGAATTATTCGTAGCTAATTAGATTTACATATCGGAGGTATTTAGATTGGGGCATCCAGGTGGATATATATCTGGCTCTAATGTTGTCCACAGTGGCACCATTTTGTATATCCTCCTGCATTTGTATATAAGTAGTATCATGATGGGGAACTTCATATTATATTATATATGCCATAAATAAATAGGATTATGCTAATTACTTACAGCAAATGATGGGGGCAAAGCCCAAAATAAAAGATCTATATTCTCCTTCTCAGCAATCATGAGCTTCAGAGCCACTAACCTAATTATCTGCATAGAAAACACAATGAGAATTTAAATACACAAAAAGAGAAAAAAAAATGTGTCTTTAAGGATGATGTGTAAAATGATTACATCAGGATCTATAGGCCTTCTTGAGGGTATATCCAGTATGTCTCGCCTCTTTAGCATAGTGTCTTTGTTCCTAAAGATCACCTCACTGAAATTGAGAATAAAATGGTTACAAACATTAGCATATAACAGTAGAAATAGTATTTATTTAATATTAAAGGAAAAATTCATATAAAATGTTACCTTGGATCAAGTTGTGTTGCAAATGCATAAAGTGCAACCCGCTCTTGCATGAATGAAAGCTGCATGCTGGGGGTTGGACGATATTTTGGCCTCAGTTTCTACAATAAAAAAAATAGTGGCAGTACTTATTGGAAATGCTTTTCAAAAGGAAAAAAATAAAATAATTAGTACCTGCTGGATTATACTCAGTTTGGATGCTTTGGGGTTTGACTTTGTAAAACCATCACCATGGTCATATTCAGAGGTGTTTTGTCCTTTTAGAATCTTGGGTTTTTTTGTGGCATTTGCCGGATTCTTAAATAATCTTTTGCTAATCCCTTTTTTATCCTCTGATGCATCAAAAAGTGACTGCATATCACAAAGTGGCTACATTAATAATAGTCAAATATGAGACATAATCTTAAACAATAAATCATAACGATGAAAGGAAATCATACCTTCTTTTTCTCTTTTTGTAGAGCTTTTTTATATGGTCTCTAATTCGAAACCTCATCCTCACACAAGTCAACTATATCCTTGTCCACAAAAGGGGATCTTTCAAAACTAGTTGCCTTATTCATACTGCCCTGGTTAGTCGTGCTACGACTGAGAAAGGCAGGGGAACCGATAGGCCTAAAGTATCCTACTTTATTATTTGGCAAATTAGATATACCTGGTCTGTTTGACAAGCGCTCACTAACACTCAATTTAGACCTTATTTCGTCTAATGAGGCCTCTCTAGCAAGAGATCGCTCATCAATTTTTTGGTTACATTAACTTTAGTTGTCAGACTAAATTAGTTAAGAAAAAAATGTTATTTGTAACGACCCAACTTTCTAACCTTTAATTTCTTATAAATGAAATAGAGAAAATTTTTGCCAAAATAAGTTTATAATTTTACCATTTCAAAAGCGGAAGCAATTTATACATAACATCCTTACCAAATAAAACATAGAAGTTTTACAACTTTAAAATACAATAGTTCAAACTATAAAGTAAGCAAAATAGACTCCGAGCTACTTAATATACTAATAGTAACCCAGAGCATGGTTCTTTAAACTCCATCATTGGAAAGGGAATTTTCGCATCCCTTGCCAGCACTATTCTTCCCCTTGGAAGACAGGATCTCCATTACCTACAAGGGAAATGAGGGAGTAAGTCATAGCTAATAACATTAAAACAAATGATAAGAATAGTGGCTAAAAACAACAAACACAAGTAATAACAAATTACAAATGCAAGTACATATGTCAAACCCTTTTTACTCAAGTAGTTGATCTTATTGTTAATGGCATGATGCATGCTAATCTCAACAACATCCCGGGGCATCACAGCTTGGAGGAAAATGGGTCATCCTGAGCTTCCTCCACTCGACCCTTCACGACAGACAGCGTGTGCAACAGACAGCGCAAAAACATCTCAACAAGCTGGAGCAAACAATGCATGAATGCAACCATAATCCATTACCAATCCTCATTATCAATTCATTATCGTTTCCATCAAGGACATAGTCCATCATTCCATCTTCCACCCCATTAATCTCATCTTTAACTTTTCTTTTAGCTGGTGCTGATGCTTTCACAAAAAGGCCATCAATGGCATAGCCACTTTGTGATGGGATTAATCATTTTCATTTAACAATTTCAAGAAAAGTCCATCAGCGGCCTAGCCACTTTGTGATGGTTTTAGAAATAGTATTGAATTATTTCATTTATAGTCCATCGGGGCATAGCCTCCTATTGATGGTTATTGCAACGACCCCATTGAGACTCCTATAGTACAATATCAACCAAGTGAATAAAACTTTCACTGGGACATCTATAGGATCAATATCGACCAAATGGGTATACGCACTTCCATTGGGACTCCTGTAGGGAAATTATCAACCACTGAATAAAATTCCAGTAGGACACCTCCAGGATAGTTATCAACCAAACGGGATTAGATATTAAGCATAGTGATGTTTAAAATTTAGTAAATTGGAGATTAGACGAGTTAATTTCTGAAATTTTAAAAGAATAATAGATTCATGAAATTTTCTCAAAATACTCGAGTAGTTCATGAACTACTCGAGTGGTTCATGCCAAAAATACTCGAGTTCTTGAAGAAATACTAGAGTCGTTCATCACTTTCCAGAATACTCGAGTCTTTCTCAAAATACTCGAGTCTTTTTGCTGCAACAACACCAATTTTCTGCATTATATGCACCAATTCGTGATTCTTACACTTTTACTTCAATTTTGCACAAAACAGAAGTTATTCCACAAGTAATAAACATGTTGCATATATCAATTTACATCAAATTAACAGAAAACATAATCAAATCACAAAAGTGCATAAAACATAGCAAATATCCATTTTAACATATGAATTTCATTTCTACTTGATTTTAAGTTCATAAATTGATCTAGTGAGTTTCCTTAGGTCCAATTAAACTTGTTTGAACACAAAAACCATGAGTCTTTGGCCTCCAAGTCAGATTCCCATTTCAAACTTACATTGCCCATGAACCTCACATGGTTCCTATGAATTTAGCTTATTGATTACCGTTCTAGCGATTAGGTAACTTCTCTCATACCTCAGAGAAGCTAAACAAATGATTGGTTGAAGAGGAAAGGTACAGGATCAAGGTTTGTGATTCTGCACCGGTGCACAAACAGTTGCACTAGCTGACTTTGGCCATTAAATTCACCACGAACAAGGCTTGAAAAAGAATGAAATAAGTTAGCTTAAACAACTAGGGAATGCTAACTTTAATCAGAAACGAATTTGGAATCGAGAGGGTTCCTGGATTTACCAGACCAATTCAAGAAAGAGAGGTTGATGGTGTTGTTTGATGCTCTGTTTTTACAGCTTTAGAATGCCTAACTTTGAAAGCTTGCAACTCGATCTACAGGAAGTCAATTTGGGTGGTTCTTGGTTCTAATTCAAGATTGAAATTAGAACTCGAATTGTGTTTTGGTTGTACTGGATTTGGTTGAGTGAGGAGGGAGAATCAAAGGCTCAAAGAGAGCACTAGAAAATTGAGAATAATGAGAATGGAATTCAGGTTTCGGAGATTTGAATGAGTTTCTAGCTTCCCAAATCACTTATTTATAACTTAAGGTTACCCTCCTATGAAGTAAGGTCCAGCTCTGTGATTGTAACCAGATGAAACGAGCTGTTGGCTTCAAATTGAGTTGAAACCGACTTTTATTTTTTTTGCAGAGGTGCTCGAACTATTCGAGTCTTTCTCAAAAGACTCGAGTCTTTCAACCAGAAATTCAAATTTCCTAACAGCTAGTTACGATACTCGAGTCTTTCCTCAAAAGACTCGAGTCTTCTGGCTAAAAGTCTGAAAAATTAATATTTTATTTAATAAAATAGTTTATTTTATTTATTTATTTTACTTATTTTATTTATTTATTTATTTTAAAATATTGGACCTTACATTATGTAACAATGATAGATGTGACAAAAAAAATTACCTCGACTATGTCTTTTATGTAAGAGATGTTAGTTGTGACAATGTTGAAAATCATGTTCCCCATGATGATGTTTTGATGATGACAACATATCATATTTGAACAGGTTTTGATCTTACAAGTACATGGATGATGACAAGGTCTTTGTGCTTGCTTGAAGAATCTAACCGTTTAGGGTTTAGTTATATTTTGTAAAGCAAAAATTAGTGTAAGAACTCAAAGTTCAATCTTAATGTTGTTAAGAGATGATGATGATGTTTTTCATGTTAAAACTAGGAGAAGACTTTTTATAACTTTGCTCCTGGAAAAGCCTTTTGAGGAAAACCTTTGCGAAAACCTCTGGTTACAATCTTTTTATGAAAATCTGTTTTTAAACTGAAGTAATCAATTACCCCTCTGGATTACTTAGCTTCTTGTAATGGATTACTTCCTTGGGCTGGTCATCTGAGTGTAAGTAATCGATTACCTGAAGTTAATAATCGATTACTTCTGATGCTGCAACCTTTTTAACAAAACCAGGGAGCAGGTAATCGATTACCTAGACCAAAGTAATCGATTACTCTATTTCAAATTTTGAAAAACGTGTTGAAATCATTTTGATTCACAAAATGATTTCCTTCCTTATTTGGTCGATCACGTTTTCTGAATAAAACATCTTCTTCTATCTTTTTGAAAAAAAAAACAACTCCTTTACACCTCATATACATCTTTTGAAAACCTCTTAGAAAAATCATCATCATCTTCTTCATCTTCTCACTTTTCTAAAAAGAACAAGAATCTTGAGTATGCCTTAGACTAATCGTTGTTATAGGATCGTTATTGTTGTATCCGCTCTAGTTAGAGAGCTTTATTGCTACTTGCACAAAATCTCTTTTGTAAACCGTTATTTGTAAGGGGAGTGTTACCCTTAGTGATTAGGGAGTGTTATCCCTTAGGTTGAACGTGTGTCACGTTCTTAGGGTGAGGAACCCTCGTGTATTGGGTAGTGTCTAGACGAACGGTGAGGCATCTAGTAGTTAGGCTATCTGGGAAAATCTAGGAAGTGGCTTCCTAGTGGTTTTTGTTGAGGTCCCTAGGGAACGGAGGTTCCTAGTAGCGTGTGGAGTGCTCTTGGTTGTAATAGGGTGAGACTCTTTTACAGATTATAGAAAATCTCAAGCGGGTCGCTTAGGGACTGGACTAGGCCTTTCGCTGGAAAGGCTGAACCAGTATAAAATCTACGGTGCACAATCTTCTATCCCTTATATCTTTACTTTTACGTTGTACATTTTTATTTTTGCTATAAGCTTATTTTTCACTACGTAAAAACTATTTTAATGTTTTAAAGTAACTAGCGCGAGATCTGCTTTTAGTGTTGTTAATCTCTTCAATCTTGCGAGCAATAGTTTTTCTAATATTAATATAAATATAACTTTGTGTTTGCGCTTAAACGTTTTCAATTGTTCTTTAAGTCTTTCGCTGTAAAAACTCTTTAATCTCTTTAAGAACGCTTTGAATCGAACGTTTTCCAATGTTTTTAGAAACACCCAATTCACCCCCCGCTTGGATGACGACTGCCAATTCTAATAGACAAAACTACACCCTTCACAGTATATGAGTGGTTTGTCAGGCATGTCAACAGGTTCACCTACATTCTTCTTAGTGGGTGCAACAGCCACATTCTCATTCTCCTTCACAGCATCGTCAACAGTAACGCTTGGAGGCTCCATTGGCTCTTTGGTTGGTTTTGTGGTTCAATTGACTGTATAATAAAAATTTATCAAATAACTTCATTTATTTATATTGTATGTAACCGACTCAATCTCCTTAATTTTCTCTATCATTGTATCTTTTTTAAAAAAGATATGGACAACTCAATATCCTTAACTTCGTTGTATCCTTAATTTTCTCTATTTAATTAATCTATTTGATTTTTTTAAAAAATGAATCTATTTGATATATCTTACAATTATACAATATTAGTCATCCAATGGAGAGTGTTATGAACGACAATTTGTGTTTATCTAATAAGTGGACGACTCTATCATAGAGTGAGTTTATCCCTACTTTATATTTATCTCTAGTTGAAACAAATTCATGATAGGGTTTCATCTTTTCCTATTATATGTCAAAGGACAATTAACTAGTTGACTACAATTGATTTTTTTTATCAATCAATGATTTGATTACCGAAATAAAGGACGGAAGTTAAGAATGTGAAAAAATTTCGAAAATAACTTAAACTAAGAAATTTTTCAAAACAATAAATAAATAAAAGGATTAGATCGAACCAAGGAAAATTCGAAAGCCAAAGCTCCAACACTTGGGAACCAGTGTATTAGATCTGCTTAATACACCTAATTTGTTTTTTTTATTTGTAATTTTAACTAAAAAATAAATGCACTAACAGTAACATTTAAAAATAAATAGCAACAAAGAAGAAATGGTGGAGAAATCTTACCTCTAATGTAGCTAGGGGTATAACCAGGTTAGTCAGATTCAGCAAATGAAGATTCAACCTTTCCATAAGTTGGAATTAAGATTCGCATCACCGTAAGCGACGGGTTTGATAGCACGAAAGAGGGTTTTGGGTCGTGTCCGTCGTGAGATGAGGGTGACTGGGTTCTGGTTGAGGAGCAGCAGTAGAGGAGAGGCAGAAAGTAAAGGAGAGGCGGCGACGGGAAAGGAGAGGGGTTGGCTGTAGAGGAGAGGCGGCTCGGTAGGGTTTGTGTCTGTGAGTTTGTGGGTTTGAGACTTGAGAGGCTGAGAGCACATAGGCAACACAACTAAAGGGAAAATACGCAAGGCAAGGATCGGTTCGGTTTGGACCGATTCGGCTTTTCAATTGAAACCGAAAACCGAATCGAACCGATCGATTTACAGAAAACAAGTCCAAAAAAAACCAGTACATGCGGTTTTTTTCGATTTTCAGTTTTTCGATCCGGTTTTGAGGTTTTTAATTGGTCCGGGTCGGTTTTGAACACCCCTACTAAAAAGTGTTAAATAAATAAGGGTGTTTATGGAAAGAAGTAATTAATGGTCATTGAAAATTGGTAAAAATGTCAAAAGGGTCTTATATATAATAGCAGAGGTAGTATAATTTAAATTGAATTAAATTAATTTTTAGATGAAATATAAATTATTAAATTATAGTAAAGTTAATTAGTTCTTACATAAAATTAACTAATTAAAAAATAAACTAATTTTTCATGAAAATTTTTTAAGAATATATATTTTAAAATTGTTAAATATAAATTAAATTATTGCTCTCGGTAAAGATGTAGGATGTCAATTGCAAGGGTCTTATCCGAATTATAATGCTAGTTTTTTGATCTACACCCCTTTGATCAAAGATACTTCAATAGAAGAAATTATTTGATTTGCACCGGCTAGGATCATGATAACCTAATTACTTGATTTGTATCCCGAGATCAAAAATACTTCAATAGAAAAAATTATTTGATTTACACCTGCAAATGTGATAACCCTAGTTGCTTGATTTGCATCCTTTAGGCAGTATATACTTCAATAAAATAAATTGTTTGATTTACACCTTAACCCTAGTTATTTGATTTGCACCCCTTAGGTCTGAGATACTTCAATACAATAAATTATTTGATTTACTCCCACATATGTTATAATAACCTCATTTACTTGATAATTTGCATCCCTTATGTCAGAGACAATCAAATAGAAGAAAATTTTTGATTTAAAACCTCAAAGATGATGATAACCGTGGTTACTTTCCTAAGTCATAGACACTTCAATAGAAGAAATTGTTTGATTCATGCCTCAAGAGTCATGATAACCCTAATTACTTGATTCACATCTCATAGGTCAACGATACTCCAATAGAAGAAAATAATTGATTTACACCCATGAAAAACCTTATATGAGAAAATTGCTTCATTTATATATTATTTGATGCATTTATATATTTAGTGAAATTAGAATATATGATTTTTTTTAAATAAAAAATTATACTCCCTCAACTTCAATTTTTTTTTGCCTATTAGATTTGAGCACACATATTAAAAAATGTTATTTATTGTATGTTTTATATGTATTTTGTAAGAAATGTCCCTATTTAATCTAAAAATTGTAGTACTCCATTCGTCTTTCTACATAAGACCATTTTGGTAAATTTCATGTCCATTAAGAAAGCATTGAAAATCTAAAAAGTGTTAAGTAAATAGAGGTGTTTGTGGAAAAAAATAATTAATTAAAATTGATATATGATTAAATAGGAAAAATACAAGTCTAAAAAATGTCCTATATGTAGGGACAGAAGGAGTAGTATTTAATTTTTGTATTAAAAAATTTGTTTATTAATTAACGTATAGTGGTTTAAGGAATGAGAGAGAATAAAAGTAAAATTAATGAGGAATAAGAGAAATAACTCAATGAATGGTTAAAATTGAAAAAAAAATGTTTATACATTAAAATTCTAAAATAACAAAATTATGGTATAAAAAAAACCAAAAGATTTGGAATAGTATTAGTAGCATCGATAATTTAAAATATATATATATATAATTTTATTTATTACTTGTTAATAAAAAAATTTAAATACAAACAATAAATAAGCTCATTATTGAGGTCCATATTTACAAATCTATGCATGTTACTTATCCAACAAGTTAAAGGTAACAAAATTATTTAATTAACACATGTTGTATCTAAAGTCTAAACACCAAATTTATTTGGTGTTTTTTAGTGAACACCTAACTTTTTATCATCGTTATAAAAAGGAGTAAGTAATAAACATGCGTTTTCTTTTCATGAGTTCTAAGGAAAGGAAGGGGACAATTTTTTTTTTTTTTTTTTGGGAATGATTAATGGAAATTTTCTGAAAGAAATTAAACTTTTTGCCAAATATGTTAAATAAAATCCAAATAATTTGAGAACCCATGAGTTGGTCAAAGTATGCATTCACAACCACAGAAAATTAAGATTTTTTTCCCCCTTACTAGACACATCCACACGGCAACAATAACAAGAGTCTTTTCTCATAGGTGACATTTGGTTACATCGGTTATACAACACCAAATCATATTTAATGATTACACCTGTATTTTTTTTTCTTGATCTACACTGCCTTCTATTCTATCTACTAGCCCCCCACACAGCAATAGTATAATTAAAATATTCGATAAAAAAGAGAGGTAGAAAATAGGTAATAAAAGAAAACATCCTACGTAAAAAAATCTCTCCCCTGTTCCATTAGCAACACAGAATCTACATGAAGAATCTGGAAGAAACCTACGTTGATTGATCATCAATGACAGCATGCAATCCTGTTCCCTCGATCCCTTAACATGCCTTTGTATAGTGCAACACGATTTTCTGGCATTCCACGATTTTCCATGCTTCCATTTCTGCAATTACCACTATTTGATACTCTGTTTTGCATCCTCCGTTCTTCCTTGATTTTCTCATCAATTTTTCTTTCTTCCTTCAGCATCACATTTTCAGCAAATTTCACTCTTTTCTTCATTTTCTTCCTTTCTCTTCTTTTTTCCTCTGATAAATTTAGACAAGTCAAGAGTGAATAGTGAATTCCACATTCTCATAAAATTTCCATAAGAAAATTAATCAAAATTTTAGATATAAATATAATGATTTGGGGCTTACGGCTTTAGGAATTTTTTTGCAACCGTATCACGTCCAAAAATTGTGACCATATACACATTAGTCAAATATTTTCATAATTAATCATAAATACAAATCATGGTTTACAATATGGTCCACAACCATAATTGAAATAAAAATATTGTGATTTTGACGATCTAAAAAAACAACTGTATCATGACCGCAATTGCAATAAACAACAATATACGTGATTACACAAAAACTATCAATATAACAAACAACAATCATGATCACAATTTAAAAACATGAAATTGTTTGACAAGTTTGATTTTTGACAAGTTTGGTTTTAAATTGCGTTCAAGACGTGAACATAAGCAAGAAATTCATAAAGAAAAAAAGAATGGAAAATAGGGAAAAGAAATTTACCTGAGCATAAGCAAGAGCGTAAAATTTGTTTGTTGGGATTTGAGTTAGTGGGAATTTGAAATGAAGGGGAATGAGTCTTGTGCCTAGAGAAAGCAAGGTAAAGCACGGTGGTAGAGACAACCATAGCTGTGGTCAAGACAAGACCATTTGAGATTGAAGCCATGATGTTATGAAGAAATAGCAACGACGTTGGTTTTGTTTTTGTGTTGTAAGAAGAATAAGAGAGAGAGAGAGAGAGAGAGAGAGAGAGAGAGAGAGGACTTATGTTGACTATGAAATACTATGAATGAAGAAGAGGCGTATAAATATTGAATGGAAAGTTCAGAGGTGAAAGGACGAGTTCTTTCGTGGAGCGTTGCAATAAATTAGAAAATGTTGATTTTAAAGGAACAACAATAAGTGAAAGGATATAATGGAATAGAAATTTCTACCGGAAATTACATAATTTTTGGTATTTTATCTCTTTAATTATCGAATGATCAATATATATATATATATATATATATATATATATATATATTAAATTTTTACATTATTTAATAGTAATTTCTTAATATATATTATAAAGAGGGAATAATTTATTATAAAGAGGGAATAACAATTATGAGAAGAGGTATTAATATTAAAATTAAAATAAGGGTTTGCTTAACCTCAGCCCGAAGATAAGAAGTTAAAAGTAGTAAAAAAACCTAGAAAAATTAAGTCCATTATCACTTGAGTCATTAAATGTTTAGTTTTTCTATAAAAAGGCACTTTTTTTAGTCTCTTGTTCTCCGCCCTTAAGAATGAGTTAAGAAAATCCTTGAAATAAAATAATAAATCTGAAAAAAAAAATAAAATAATAAGCAGTGGCAGTTGTTGATTGATTGTTGGTTGGTGATCTTGTGGATAGGCGTGTGCTTCTAGATGTCCTTGCTGGCTTTCCCTATAAAAGCAGGAAGGTTGGAGTGAAGTAGAGGACACAGGACAAATTCAATATTTAGAAATAAATAAATTATTATTGTACAAAAATATGTAATGCTTTATTTATTAAAGGTCTTTTCTAACTACTGTAACAAGGCTTAATTATGACAGAAGTTCTTGAAATTTGGGGTACTTTTGTCAGATATCTTTATTTTTATTTTTTCAATGTCTGACTCACCGAAGTTACTTTTGAGTTTGTCATATACCCCTACTATCAATTCTGACCAATTTTAATTTTGGTAACACATAACATCGGAATCCCGGTCAGACGCACGAGGTTGATCATGTGGTGCCGCGTGATGTCACATGGGCGAAGACGATCTCTCTCTTCAATCATTTTTTTTTCTTTTTCTATTTAACAAAAAATATAAAAATATTAAGTTTTTTTAGTTTTTTAATTTAAATAAAAAAAGGATTTTTGCCCACGGGACACCACGTGTCTAACCTCCTGCGTCTGACCAGGATTCCGATATTACATGTCAGCAAAATTGGTCAGACTTGGTAGTAGGGGTATATGACAAACCAAGAAGTAACTTCGGGAAAGTCAGACATTGGAAAAATAAGAATAAGGGTATCTGACAAAAGTACCCCAAACTTCAGGAACTTGTGACAAAATGAAGCCAAAAATTAAAAACTAATCCTCTTCTTGGACCGTACACAATATTAAAATAAGGTTTTACATTCACAAATGAAGTATTTTACATACACTTTATAGAGAGTAAATATTTGATATTTTAATTACGAAATTACCTACTGCTTTCCTTGATATAAGATTTTTCTAAAAATTATTTTATTTCAATATTTGTTTTCTCACTTCTCATCCAGGAAAGTGACTAAATTTGTTAGTGACATTGAAAATGTAAAAATTTGATATATTTCTTCAAAACTACCCCTATAATTATTACTGGAACTCTAAATAGTGTTGACTTAATAAGGGTGTTTATGAAAAGAAATAATTAAATGTTATTGAGAATTAAGATTAGGGATGACAATGGGAGACTGCACCTGAGGATCCCCGCGAGAAACGCCCCGTTCGGATACCCGAGTTCGTGGATTTTTCCCCATCGGGGACGAGGATGGGGGATATTTCCCCCGAAAAGATTACGGGGTGGGGAATGAGATTGGTTCCCCCATCCCCGCAAGTTCCCCGCCCCCGCCTATTTTACCTATATGCCCTTAAAAAATTGGTTTTTTCATAATTTCACATATATTAATAATAATAAAAAGTTGAAAACACAACCAACCCTAGTTTAGTTCCAAGCAGCGCAGCAGTGCAGCACGCTATTCCAATTTCCAAGCAGTGCAGCTACTGGTTCTTCTCCAATCTTCTCGCCGCACCACCGCAGTTGCATGACTGGCGCTTCTTCTTCCTCTCACGCCGGCACATCTTCCTCACTGCTCCGTGGTACCGTGTAACATCCTACCTTTTTATTATAAAAATTAATAATTAATTTATAGTGGTTCCATTAATAAATACTTGAGTTTATAAAAATTTTGGCAAAGTTTTGTCTGAAATATAGACTTTTCCCAAAATTATTCGTTTAGACCTGTCAAATCCAGAACAATTTAAATAGATAAATAAAACCTATAATTGCATTTTATGTGGTTGTGATATACTTTAAATTCATCAAAGGGAGGATATGTAAATATCATTCACAACCAATAATACATTTGTTCAAAATCCTTATAAAGTCCCTTTTTACACAATGGAAGTGTACTTAAGTAAAATCGAATTTCTTACATTGTATATACTAAATTATATACACTGTAAAATCTGAGAGTGGTTGCAATGTTAACTTGACCAAGAGGTCATAATCTTTGGCATACTCTTTTATCAAGAGTACACCATACTCGGTAGGTATCCTATGAGACTCCTTCTCCATTGCACCAAAAATTGTCAACTTAAGAGGTGAGTAATTTGAATTTAAATAAAAAAAAGCACTTAAAAATAATAATAATAAGGCATCATTAAATATATTCACATTAACATTATCATATACGACATTCATTATAATTAACATAAAATATCATTATACATAATCAATCATCCTCATATAATGAATGAATGCAACGTGGTTCACTTCAACTCCACCATTGAGTCCAATATCATTTTCTTTCATTTTCATTTCTTTACATTCATTCTTTCTTTATTGGAATCAATTAATGAAATTTCTTATGCAAATGCATGACTTTCATATGCATACTTTTTCTTTTCTTTCACTTTCACTTTCACTTTGTTTTGCTTTGGTATACATCACACATTTCCTCGCACATTCATCCTCCACTCCGGGGAAAAACCGACCGATAGTAGTACCCCTCCACCATATACGGTACTTCACCTCCACAAAGGAAGGTCCTTCATACCGTTTGTACTTCACCTCCACATAGGAAGGTCCCTCATACCATTTGCTTGCATAGTACTTCACCTCCACATAAGAAGGTCTTTCATACAATTTGGCTTGACAGTACTTCACCTCCACATAGGAAGGTCCCTCATACAACCAAATTGGCTATAGCAGGAATCACAAGTGATCGGCCACGAAGACCAAAAGTAATTGACAGAATTGTTATGGTTTCGGAAAAGCCAATCCCCGACTCGAGTAATGAACCCGACCCTTTGGAAGATCAAAGCCTTCAATGACAATTCTCGGCGATTGTTTCAACATCACAATCTAGTTACCTTTGCCCTCACTAATAGAATTGTTTGATTCTGGTATGTTTTTCCCCTACCCCTGACGTCCACCTTTTCACCATGCATGATGCAATCTTTTAAGTTCTTCTTAATTGAATTTAAACCCATGATACTTTAGAAATTACATTGGTTTTGGGTTCAATTTCAACTAAAAAGCACTATTCCCTAATTCTGTGCATAACTATTATGAATTAACCTTTATAATTTCTAACACACAACCATCACATAATTACAGCAGTAATACATAGAGAAGTAACATTCATATAGTCAACAATCAATTTCAAGCATTAACTTTTATAACATACACATAAAAGAGAACAACTATTCAAGGCATCATTCAATAAACTATTTCCTATCAACACTAAACCTAACAAGACATTTATATACACTTAATTATGTCCGTATTATTATCATTAAACCCTTTCCCTAATTTAAACCAAAGTACTCCCTCTTACCTCTTGGAGAGAAAGGGAGAAAATGAGGGTTTAAGTTGCACTCCACCAAGCCCTTGAGATTAAGCTCTTAAGTCTCTAATTCGTTGCTCCTATTCCACTGGTAAGCTTTCTTTCCAAGTTATGAAGCAAGAACTTGAAGATTGGGTGAGTTAGGGTTTATGGAGGAATTTGGGATTTTGAGAGGAATTGGTTGGAATTGAGATTTTAGTGGTGGAAATTGATTGGAAATTGATAGGGAGTTGATATATGTTGATGATTTGATGTTAATTTGTAGATTGAGAAGGATTAGGGTTGGAGAGAATGAAAGGTTCGAAGTTTTGGCATGAATGAAAAATGAGTTTTCTAAATCCAAAAACGTATTTATACTGCTGAGATAGCAGTAGATAATCGATTATCCCCACCCGATAATCGATTATCATCTGATGCAACACTTTTGCTTAATCGATTAACCCTGCACTTAATCGATTAAAGGCTGACAAGGTTTAAATGCTTAATCGATTAATCTGAGCCCTAATCGATTAATGCTTAACATTGGTTTAATGGTTAATCGATTATCCTAAGTCTTAATCGATTAATGGCTTAAAACTTCCATTTTCTATTGCATTCTAATGGTTTATAAGCTAACCCTAGCTTATACAAGCCTATACTTATCAAAATTCTACTAACCAATGCATATAACTATTTAGCAAATTTGGGGATGTTACAATACTCCCCCACTTATATGAATTTCGTCCCCGAAATTCGACTTATTCTACTTATGAGGATTGGAATCCTATTGCAAATCAGGAGGTTTGCATTACTTTGGGGATTGCTCCCCCACTTAGGATGCAACCTAGGTTGGAATTTCTTTTAACTTAATAAAATCTCAAGATTGGAAACCTAATATATCACTAATCCGAAACAAAGCATATCAAGAACTTATAAGAATTATCAAGCACCACATAACAACCATCCTCATTACTAGATCATATTGCAACTTATTCATTCATACCTAAGCACATTTTTAATCTAGCATCCGAGTTATGACAACACTTCAAAGAAAATAACTAATGAGTATTATTAATTTGAAAGTTCATTTTATTAAACAAAAGGCGTATCTTTAAAAGAAATAGAACATGGGTCAAACATAATCCAGAGAAACAAAACAACACATACACAAGAAATATCATTTGAAATTTCACCAAAGAGTATACTTTTTAAAAGAAAAACAAAACAAAATCAAGCACAAGTAAGAAAAATTATTCAATACACACATTTAGGTAATCTAGAATTGAACTAAATTGGATTGAATCAAGAATGAAAAATTTGATAATAGCAAGACTTAATTATAATAGAGGGGATTTGTAAGTTACGAAATAATGAAAGTAAAGTATAAAGAGAAGAGTAGTTAAATGCATATGATTTAAAATCAATTATGCTAACGAGATGAGCCTCAACAATTAGGAGGCAAACTTTCTATTCAACAGAAATCTTAATATAACACGATTTGAAAATTAGATTACAACCTTATTTACAAAATAGAGATTTGATACTTATATTATTAAGATTTATGTGTCTTGTAACCTAGGTGGTTACATAGCACTTACACATATATAAAATAGTTAGAAAATATTATTGATGAATATTGAAGGAAATACTATCAACTTTCACAAAGGCTATTTAGTATAGAAGAAATAAGATTTTGATGTCCATATCTTCTGGATTATCAAACATGAAAAGAAAATATTTCAAAAGTTACAATTTTATTTTAAGCTGAAAATTTTCTCAAAGAGAGAATCAAGGTTAAAAAGTGCTTTATGGGTGAATGTGATTGAAAATATGAGTTATTAAGAAAGGTAGATATAATGATTGTCTTTTAAAAATCAGTTTGATATGTGTTTATAATTTGGATTGAGACTATTACATAAAAAGAAATACTTCAATCATTTTTATTCACACAAAACTTAGTTTATCAAAATTACATTTTTATCATTTTAACAATTCTCTTCAAGAAGAAGTTACGTAGAAGATATATATATATATATATATATATATATATATATATATGAGAAAATTTTTGAATATATATATTAGGGGAAAGAATTTGAATTAAGAGTTTTCATGACAAGAGACACAAGGCAATTAGATTTTGAAAATTTGAATTTGATAATTAGTTGATAAAGAATGGTTTAGTACTTTTCCAAAATCACCTTCAAATAGAGGTGGGAAATTATTCCTTAATTGAAAATTAATATTAAAAGATACACAAAGCATAAAAGTAATTGGAATTGGAAGTTTTCTTAAAAAGAATCTAAGTAATTGACTTTAAAAATGGACTCAATGTATGGTTATAGTAATTTTGAAATTACAAGGTATAATTACATACAATTCAAACACATAATTCAATCATCATTGTATAAACAAGATTCCATTTCCTATATGTACCTATATATATATATATATATATATATATATATATATAAGACTTAACCTAGGACATTCAATCAATCTAAACTTAGATTCTATCACTTAACATGCTAATCAAAACTATCTAGATTCTACATCACAACCTAAAAGAAAAGCTCCTGAAATTCAAAACTTTTAACTAGGCCTATGCTTAGTTATTCTCCATAAGATTCAAGGTTTCCTATTTGGTTTCTTAGGCTGGGATTTCATACAGACACTTCTTATCTCCAACCTTAGTTAAACTTCCCTATCTCGATCTAAGCTTTTCATACTAGGAATTTTATAAAGGATGCTAAAGTTTTTACTTTAACATTCAACAAACTATATTTCATGATATAATTCATAATGGTTTAAAAATTGTTTGTAGCTCTGGAATATAGCTTGTTCAATAGTAACAAAACATTTCCCTTGAGTCTTATGCAAACTTAAGGGAAAGACATAACACTTACTTTCCTAGTGTAGGCTCTATACTAGGTCTTCACTCTAGACTAGATGTATTGCCTTTAACCAACCTCAATACCTTCTCTTATATTATTCAAAATTTTCATTTCCGCAAATTTTCATTTTTTTTATTTTTTTTAAATCGTTATCTGATAATTCATAAGGTAAAGAATTGATAATTGGTGACAAAATAATTATCAAGAGTTATGTTTCCTTACAATAATGAAATCACATTGTTCATTAAAATATCATTTGTATAGGTTGATAAATCATTTTCCTTCAAAACATTAACAAAATTATTCAACAGTGAAAGATCAAACATTTAGAAATTCAAAGTATTTGTATAGTTTCCAAAGCAATTCATAATAGTTTAGGAAACTTTAGTTTTAAAACATAACTTGTACAATGGCCATAAAATGTCTCCTTTAGTCCTATATGAACTTAGTAAAGAGACATCATCGTCATTTAGAATTACCAAGTTCAATTTATAAAGGGTATGCTTCTCGATGCAACTCTTATTTCAAAATGTAATAAGGACATTCCCTTTTTAAATTGAATTTGAAATTTCAAGTTGTTTATGAAAATAACAGTTAATGGATTCCTACTTAACTAACATGTGGTTCATGAAAGAACTATCATACCACATCTTAGTCGCTCAGGAATGCTATAAACTTACTAAGGTATTCTTATAATCAAAGTACAATGTGGAAATTTAGAAGGTACTTAGGTCTTACTAAGGATAACACTTAGTAATTATAATTCAAGGTAACTACATTAGGTTAATACCTATTCACTTCCGATGCGCACTCTGGTTAAGAATGTTCGGAGTTTACAGGGTTGGATAGCCTACAATACTATTCAAATTCCTATGCATAGGGGTTTGAAAAATCATTTTGTTGAATTCAAGGACTTAATGATGTCATCTATCAAAGAATGTAAATCTCGAGGTGCAGTGATCAGTCTCGATCCTCCATTACATTGATGATAACATAATTTCCCGTCTTACTTGAATCCCAATTATAAAACAAATGACTCATCAATCATTCTAAAGAAGGCTTTATTTACCAAACATTTCATTTCCTTTATCACATTTGGAATTAACTCACTTAATTCAAAACTAAGGATTAGTCTTCCCGTTGGGGTAGCTTTTTCATGCTCTGGCCTGTTGGGAGTTTTCACTTTCCTTAGTCTCTACTTTCGGTCTCTTCTTTGATATGACAAATGTAACATCCTAAATTTAATTCCTAGTATAATTGATGATGGGTCAATCTTAGAGTGAAAGAAATAATGATATTGAGTTAAAAATAGTGGATTGAAGACTTGTTTTAGGATTAATAACATAGGATATTAAGAAATTTAAAAATAAAAGATTTACAACTCTAAACACAAATTCCACCGTTGGATGTGAAGTAGGATAGGTAAGGAAGCTGGTGTCAAAATTTGAGCAAGATCCGACGGGTAACGAAGAAGTTATGGCATTTTGAAATACCAAGGAAAAAGGGAACTGACCTGACTACTCGAGTAGTACCTGAACTAATCGAGTAATTCACCAATTAATCGATTAGTTCACTGGGTAATAGAGTAGTTGGTGGAAACAGAAAGTCCAGAAAATTTGGACTACTCGAGTAGTCCACTGACTACTCGAGTAGTGCGTACTGCATCTGAAAAAAAAAAGAGAAACATAAAACGTGATTAGGGATCTTCTTCCTCATTCATCCCTTTGTCTTTCTCTCTCTAGGGCACGAAGCTCTCTCTTCTCTTTCTCTAATTTCATCCTCAAATCCTTCCTTAGATCCATAATAAACTACCAAAAATCAATCCCCATCACACACTAACACATAATCATTCATCAATCTCTTCTATTTCCTCTCACCCACTTCAATCCCCAATTCTCTCTCTCCATCCTTGAAGCTTCAAGAACACCCACCATGGAGAATCATCACATCTAAGTAAGTTGATCTGAGTTTCATTCCTTTCTCCTTCAACTTACACAAACTATCATCAATCTCTAATCGTTCTTACTTTGTTGGTCACTGTGGGTATAGTTTCTCTCTCCTTCATAGCCTTGAAGCTTTCTCTCTCTACACCATGGCTAAGTAGGATCAAGCTCTCCTCCTCACTCTTGCTACACATTGGGAAGCTATTTGGTTGAAACTCAAAAGAAGGGGATTTCAAAGAGTTAGGGTTTGGTACTCCCTTCTCTCTCTATAAGGTTAAGGTAAGGGGGTGGATATAGTGAGCTTTGCCTTGTTCTAGGGAGTAGGTTCTAGCAAGTATATAATGCTTGTTAGGGTTATGTGTTAGGGGAGAACATTAGATTATAAATCCCTAGGTTATTGAATATGAAATTCTAATTAATTAAATGTGCATGATGATTGGATGTTAAGACTAGGAAAAGGAAACCCAATAATATGAGAATGAATTATTTGATAAATGAAATTTGGTTAATGGTTATTATGAAGTACAAGAGGAATTGGGTAATGTGATAGTGAATTTGATATAAATGATAGCTATGATTATTGACTTTATTTGTAAAGTTGTGAATTAAATGATAATTAATTACTGTAGCTAATATATGTATGTGTTGTGGAATAAATTGATATAGGAAGAAAGGGAATGGAAACGATTAAAGGTGATGAATGTGCATATTAGTATCAAATTGTTAAATAAGTAAAAATGTTAAGTATTATCAATTGTGAACAAAGGTTATGGCTGATGAATTGAACTTGTGAATATAGGAAACGGAAGTAAAGTGATTATGTGCAAACCAAAGTAAAAGATGATATATGTAAAATTAAAATGAAGGGCAAATCTAAATGTTGGGCTATGAAAGAGAACACTAAATGGTATGATTGTGATAGCTGAGAAAGGAAATGAATAAGGAAATTACATGAATAATTATGTGTTGATTGTAGTTGATTGTGGTTAAGTGTGATATGAATGAATGGTTTATAAAGAGAATGATGTTAAGTATAACGTAGGTGGTTGTATGAGGTACCTTCCGGTGTGGAGGTGAAGTACAATGGTATGAGGTACCTTCCAGTGTGGAGGTGAAATACCCATAGGCCAAATGTACGAGGTACCTTCCTGTGTGGAGGTGAAGTACGATTGAGTGTTGACCTCTGACCTGAGGGACACGAAATGTATAAAATGTTAAAATGCGTTGACCTCTGACCTGAGGGACACCGGATTTAAATAATGAGTTGGGTGTTGACCTCTGACCTGAGGGACACCGGATGAAATGTGAATTGGTGTGTTGACCTCTGACCTGAGAGACACACCGTGAATTAAGAAATTGAAGTGTTGACCTCTGACCTGAGGGACACATAATTTAAATAAGGAAAAGTATGAGGGCCTCTGATTTGAGGTGATAATTGTGTTGAATGAAATTGTACATTGGCCTCTGATTTGAGGTGATGTACTTAAATAAAGTAAGTGTGTGAAAAGAATTAAAAAGGTAATGGAAATGGATGTTGAAATGAATAATGGAAATGGATGTTGAAATGAATAATGGAAATGGATGTTGAAATGAATAATGAGAATGGAAATGTGGAATAAATAATGAAATGAGTATGGTGTGCTATATGTGAGTATATGCTTTATTTGCTAGTTGTGTTTGACCTAGCGGGTTGTTATGTCTATTTAGAAACTGCTTTCTATTTCATGTGCAATGCTCACTCCCTTATATTTTCAGGTACGGAGATTGAGCTGGCACAGCCCCCGGCCGAGCAGGAGTACTTTCCCTTACAGGGAGAGTAGGGTGTTATGGGTTTAGAGTATATTATGAACCTAAGCCTCTTATATTATTTTGATGTAAATTTAATATGCATATTTTGAAATGAGGCTTAGGATGTTTTGTTAGACAAAGTTATATGTGTTGGTTATGACACTCAAAATTAATATTTTTCCGCTATTACTCTGATAAATTATTGTACACTGATTTATATATGTAAATCTGAAGCCCTGCTGGCTATTGGATGTTTATTTGAAATTGATTATCACAGGTTAAATTTTGGATTAGTCCGAAAAACAAACAAAACTCCGTCTGTTTGACGGTTGATTTTAATGTAATAAAAATGAATTTTTAAATCCGTATTTTATTATAAGGGGAATTAAGGGTAATTAATCATAGGGTGTTACAACAAAGTCACAATAAAATTTTTGAGTTTAGCCCACTTTAAATTGGAGATAAATCATCAAGATTAGCCAATAGATATAAACATTATTCTAGGATTACTAAGGACCTATTGACTTTTCCCAAAATTATTCGTTTAGACCTGTCAAATCCAGAACAATTTAAATAGATAAATAAAACCTATAATTGCATTTTATGTGGTTGTGATATACTTTAAATTCATCAAAGGGAGGATATGTAAATATCCTTCACAACCAATAATACATTTGTTCAAAATCCTTATAAAGTCCCTTTTTACACAATGGAAGTGTACTTAAGTAAAATCAAATTTCTTACATTGTATATACTAAATTATATACACTATAAAATCTGAGAGTGGTTGCAATGTTAACTTGACCAAGAGGTCATAATCTTTGGCATACTCTTTTATCAAGAGTACACCATACTCGGCAGGTGAGTAATTTGAATTTAAATCAAAGAAAGCAATTAAAAATAATAATAAGGCATCATTAAATATATTCACATTAACATTATCATATACGACAATCATTATAATTAACATAAAATATCATTATACATAATCAATCATCCTCATATAATGAATGAATGCAACGTCGTTCACTTCAACTCCACCATTGAGTCCAATATCATTTTCTTTCATTTTCATTTCTTTACATTCATTCATTCTTTATTGGACTCAATTAATGAAATTGCATATGCAAATGGATGACTTTCTTATGCATACTTTTTCTTTTCTTTCACTTTCACTTTCACTTTGTTTTGCTTTGGTATACATCACACATTTCCTCGCACATTCACCCTCCACTCCGGGGAAAAACCGACCGATAGTAGTACCCCTCCACCATATACGGTACTTCAACTCCACAAAGGAAGGTCCTTCATACCATTTGTACTTCACCTCCACATAGGAAGGTCCCTCATACCATTTGCTTGCATAGTACTTCACCTCCACATAAGAAGGTCTTTCATACAATTTGGCTTGACAGTACTTCACCTCCACATAGGAAGGTCCCTCATACAACCAAATTGGCTATAGCAGGAATCACCAGTGATCGGCCACGAAGACCAAAAGTAACTGACAGAATTGTTATGGTTCCAGTAAAGCCAATCCCCAACGTGAGTAATGAACCCGACCCTTTGGAAGATCAAATCATTCCATAACAATTCTCGGCGATTGTTTCAACAGTACAATCTAGTTACCTTTGTCCTCACTAATAGAATTGTTTGATTCTGGTATGTTTTTCCCCTACCCCTTACGTCCACCTTTTCACCATGCATGATGCAATCTTTTAAGTTCTTCTTAATTGAATTTAAACCCATGATACTTTAGAAATTACATTGGTTTTGGGTTCAATTTCAACTAAAAAGCACTATTGCCTAATTCTATGCATAACTATTATGAATTAACCTTTATAATTTCTAACACACAACCATCTCATAATTACAGCAGTAATACATAGAGAAGTAACATTCATATAGTCAACAATCAATTTCAAGTATTAACTTTTATAACATACACATAAAAGAGAAAAACTATTCAAGGCATCATTCAATAAACTATTTCCTGTCAACACTAAACCTATAACAAGACATTTATATATACACTTAATTATGTCCGTATTATTATCAATAAACCCTTTCCCTAATTTAAACCAAAGTACTCCCTCTTACCTCTTGGAGAGAAAAGGAGAAAATGAAGGTTTAAGTTGCACTCCACCAAGCCCTTGAGATTAAGCTCTTAAGTCTCTAATTCCTTGCTCCTATTCCACTCCTAAGCTTCCTTTCCAAGTTATGAAGCAAGAACTTGAAGATTGGGAGAGTTACGGTTTATGGAGGAATTTGGGATTTTGAGAGGAATTGGTTGGAATTGAGATTTTAGTGGTGGAAATTGATTGGAAATTGATAGGGAGTTGATATATGTTGATGATTTGAAGTTAATTTGTAGATTGAGAAGGATTAGGGTTTGAGAGAATGAGAGGTTCGAAATTTTGGCATGAATGAAAAATGAGTTTTCTAAATCCAAAAACGCGTTTATACTGCTGAGATAGTAGTAGATAATCGATTATCCCCACCCGATAATCGATTATCATCTTATGCAACACTTTTGCTTAATCGATTAACCCTGCATTTAATCGATTAAAGGCTGACAGGGTTTAAATGCTTAATCGATTAATCTAAGCCCTAATCGATTAATGCCTGACATTGGTTTAATGGTTAATCGATTATCCTAAGTCTTAATCGATTAATGGTTTAAAACTTCCATTTTCTATTGCATTCTAATGGTTTATAAGTTAACCCTAGCTTATACAAGCCTATACTTATCAAAATTCTACTAACTAATGCATATAACTATTTAGAAAATTTGGGGATGTTACATACCGCTTGCGGACTCGCGGTTGTCTTCTTCCTCTTCCTCACACCGCTCGAGCCACTCTCCGCCGCACTGCTTGAGCAACTCTTCTTCCTCTTCCTCCCACTGCTCCGCGCCTCCGTCGCACCGCTCGCCTCAGTTAGACACTCTCCGCCGCTCCCTCTGCCTCGCCACTACTTGGCCTCTGCTATGCCATCTCTCCCACCACTGCTTGGGTAATATTTTTTATTTACTTTCCTATACTATTTATAATTTATAATATATATGCATAATTTGTAGATATTTTTATTTACTGTCCTAGTTTGACTATTGGTTCTTGTATATATGCTTAATAATTTGTATATATTTTTTGGATTGAATCTCTTGAAATTTAACGATTATTTTTCTGTAATGTACAAGTTTAAAAATTCTATTCGACATTGTGAATTTTGTAACAAGTCAAATTGAACTTAGTTCCCGATGCGGTGGTGGGGAATGGGGATGGGCATGTGGGTTAATCTACACCCGACATGGGGAATGGGGATGGGGATGGGGGGCAAATGAGACCTGAGGATGAGGAATGGGAAAGGCCTCCCTGAGCGATCCCCGCCCCGTTGCCATCCCTAATTAAGATGAGTTTTATAAATAAGACTAAAATAAAAACCCGAAAAGGGTCTTATAAACATGATTATTACTCCCTCCATCTCACAAGGATGGTAAAAAATGACTAAATTTTTTGTCCCAAACTATAATTAAAATAATTAATGAAATGATTAAAAATTGTAAACTTTGAATTGTGATTGGTTGATCTATGCAAAATGCATTAAATTAGTTGTTTGATAATTGGTTGATGTGTTAGATAAACCATTAAATGCATGTCTCCTTAATTTTTAGACTTTTGATTTTTTTAACCATATCCTTGTGGGACGGAGGGAGTATATATTTTACTCATACACTTCGCCATGTATTCCAATAAAAAAATATATTGTATTGGTTGATTGGTTGGTTTGTCTTTTCAAGTTAATAAGAGTATACTCCCTCCGTCCAGTAAAAACATAAATTTTTTTTGTCTTAAATAGAAGTTAGAACCGTGAATAAAAAAATTAAAATTGCATTGTATATATATTTTGTGACTGGTTAATAAGGAAACATGCATTAAATACTTACTTTGGTAATTGGTTGATTTGGGAGACAATACATAAAAACATGTTCCCTTATATTTGTTGAATTTTAAAAAATTTACTAACTTTTTGGGACTGATGAAATATTATTTTTTGATCATAAGTCAAAGTAATATTTTTATTTTAATATTACAAATAACTTTGACATAACATTTTTGCTTTTTATAATTTATAATAATAATAATAATAATAATAATTCATAACAGAAAGTTTTTAAATAGCATAATTTATATTATAAAATAATATTATTTAATATATATTCTAATCTCTAAATAAAACTCTAAAGTATGATAAAAAAAAATAAAACTCTAAAGTTACAAATTATTTAGAAATAAATAAAAAGTATGAAAATTTTTTGGACTGAAAAATGCAAAATTTGTTATGAAGTATCCTTTATCAATGAGAACGAACAAGGTCAGCTCAAGGGATCTATGGTTAGACCCACTTGAAATCTGACCTGACTTGGTTCATTTAACAAAAAGATGGTTTAAGCTTTTTAAAAAGCCTTTTTATTTAAATAGATCGGGGTTAATTTATATAGAAAAAACTATTAGACTCATTGGGTCGTCGACTTATTTATATTATAAATATCTTTATATTGTGTATATAATATATATATGCATTTTATTAATGGTTTAAATTATGAGTAAAAAATTTATATTTATGATATCATATTAAAAATAAAATATAGTTTCTTTAGCTTCTTATTAAACCTAATCTTAATTCCAATAATTACTAGAGTAGCTTAGACTGTTAGTTGTCATTTTCTATTATCAAAACCATCGCTCAAATCATTACTTGCAACTTGCAGAGATTATGGGAATGAGAGTCAATTAAGGTTAGCTAATGAGGAGTGAATAAGTGGAATTCAATATCTTTGTCTACTGACTCCTCATCCGAAGATCCTGACTCTAAGTTTGATTTCATGGATGCTTCAAATAAGCTTTCTAGATCATCATCGTCACTTGATGAGTTGCTCCTTATGCTTTTAGTGTCATCATTAAAGATTTCATCATGGAAGTTGGCAATTTAATACTTTGTGCCTCTTTCATGTTGATGTTCTGTTTCTTTCCTATAGACACTAACACTTTCAAGTAGATCATCAGTAGCACATTGTGTTTTTAGAGTGTCCCAAATACTTTTAGCATCAACACAATCCTTGATTCTAGCATATGCATCATCATTCACAACATTTCTTAGAATGCGCATTGCTTGAATATTCAAGGCAAAACACTTTTTATCAAATTCATTTACAACAGATTTTGGTTTCAAATCAAAACCATGAAGCACAATATTCCATAAATGACAATTAATATATTGAAAGAAAAATTTCATTCTAGCACTCCAATACAAATAATTTTTCCCATCGAAAATTGGTGCATCATCGAATGTAATACCCTCCATTTAAAATGAAAGCAAATATCCCAACATTGCCAATTTACAACGGATCTTTGATAGTCAAGCTGTTAAGCCTTTAATAGAGCACGAAGCTCTGATACCAATTGTTAGGATTGGCAGCAGTCATCCAAGAGGGAGGGGGTAAATTGGGTTTTTAAAAATTCATTTAACACCTTTGAAATTAATCGTTTATTAATAAAAACTTTTTAAACACGCAGCGAAAAAACTGAATACAGCTATTTAGAGAGATTGAGCGGAAGCTAATATAGATAATAATAACTTAATACGCGCGAAACACATTAAATCAAAAACAACAAAACCGTTACGCGCTAATTAAATTAAAACACTTAAAATACATTCTTATTCAAAATAATTGTGCACCGTTGATTTTTATACTGATTCAGCCTTTCCAGCGAAAGACCTACGTCCAGTCCCCAAGCGACCCGCTTGAGCTTTTCTTCACTAATTAAAACAGGGAGAACCAGCCCCAATTACAAACAAGAGCATCCCGCATACTACTAAGTACCACCGTTCGCTAGGGACCTCAAAAAACAACACTGGGTAGCCCCTACCTAGAACCTAAGGTAGTCTTTCTACTAGGTGCCCCATCGTTCGTCTAGACTCTACCCCAGTACACAAGGGTTCCTCACCCTATGAACGTGCCACACGTTCTCACTAGGAGATACACTCCCTAATACTAAGGGTCACACTTTCCCTTACAAGAATTTGGTTTAGAGATTAGAAACTAACAATTCATGCACTCTAGGTAGTGCTAATACAACAATGAACGATCTATATCAATGAATGTCTTTGGCTTCTCAAGGATTTGAATAATTTCAGAACGGAGAAGAAGAAGAAGAATTCTCTTTTTTGATTTTTCAAAAACTAGGATTAGAAGAGAGATGGAGAAGAGACATCATTAGAGAGAATAAGGAAAAAACGTTTTTAATCTGAAACCAGATCAACCAAAAAAGGAAATAAATCATTTTCTGAATCAGATTGATTGTTTCACGATTTTCAAAAATAATATGGAGGTAATCGATTACTTTGATCAGGGTAATCGATTATATGCATTCTACGAAAACAGATAATTTGAATTTTGAAAAGGTAACCGATTACTCTGCAGAAGTAATCGATTATTTGATGAGGTTACTTACACTTTCATATTTCTCTATATACTTTCATGATATCACAATCTCACAAAAGAGCTAGTCAATTTCAAAGTTCTATCAAGATTCAAGTCTTATTTTCAAATCTTATTCTTCACTATTATTCTCTTCAATACACTTAGTCATTGAGATATTAGATTCTAGATCTTATTAGTTTAGTTGAATCATCATACAACAAGGGTTGTACTATCAAGAATTCAACAAATCAAAGAGGTGAAGAATTTCACAAGTTGGAAGCCTTTGAAGGAATCAAAGCAAAGAAGAAAGGAATTGGGTGAAGAGGTTGCTTCAACAATTCAGAGACAAGAAGAACAATTGATTGGGTAGAGTTCAAGAGATTTGTACTCTCTTGAAAAGGGATAGGATAACTTGAGTGAGATTTATCTTTTATCCTTTGTAATCTAACAATTGTTTCTTTAGTGGAAATCTCTCTATTGCGATAGAGAGGATTGGATGTAGCTCTCGGTGGATTGAGAGTGAACCAGGATAAAAACACTTGTCTCCTATCTTTCATTTTCTTTAAAGCTTTGAAAGAATTAACAAAAAAAATAATCAATTAGGTTAGAATTGGAATTTCATAATTCTTAGAGAATCAACTCTAATTTGAATTGGTAAATTTACTTAGAGTTGTTTTTAATTCAATAGATAATTGTTCTTGCATTCTTGACATTAGAGCTTTGCTGCGATTCTGATTAAGATTGAATTTTTGCTGATTTTTACTTAGTTAATCGATTAAGTATTGTGTTAATCGATTAGTTTTGAATCACCCTTCAGGCATTAATCGAGTAACTCACTTGTTAATCGATTAAGTGTTTTGTGTGCTTCAGGCATTAATCGATTAGCCTAGTCATTAATCGATTAAGAAGTTCATTTTCTGTAAGAAAACTTGTTTTCTCAAAACCATTCTCATTTGCAATCGAAAAATTGGTATCAGGGCTCCATTCACCCCCCTCTAGTATATTTTGAGCCACTTGTTGGTTTCCAACAAGTGGTATCAGAGCTCGGTCGAAAGATCCGAGCATTAAAATGCTTTTTTGAAAAGATCCATTTTGGAAATCATCGGCTCAAATTTTAATCCCTTTGGAGGTGAAGGATCTTCCATTAAACGTCCTCCACTATTTAATGGTGAAGGATATGCTTATTGGAAGGTTCGAATGAAAATTTTTATTGAAGCTATTGATATTGAGATTTGGAATGCCATTGAGAATGGACCTTTTATTCCTATGACAAAAGTAAATGATACCATTTCTTTAAAACCTAAAGCTAGCTGGAATGTTGATGATAAGAAAAAGGTTCAATATGATTTAAAAGCTTAAAACATCATCACTTCGGCTCTTTCCTATGATGAATTCTTTAGAGTCTCTCAATGCACGAATGCAAAACAAATGTGGGATACACTTCAAGTCACACATGAGGGCACTAATGAGGTTAGACGTGCTAGGATGAACACACTTATGCATGAATATGAGCTCTTTCGCATGTTGCCTAATGAAACAATAAGCGAGATGCAAAAGCGCTTTACACATATTATTAATCATCTATCTGCTCTAGGTAAAGTTTTATCCAACGGTGAAGTTGTTAACAAAGTGATGAGATGTCTTAGCAGGGAGTGGCAACCAAAGGTCACCGCTATCATGGAATCCAAGGATCTAGATGAGATGGACTTGGCAACTTTGTTTTGAAAGGTTCAAGAGCACGAAATGGAGTTAGGAAGACTAACTATGAATGAGGCCTCCGATAGAAAAAAGAAGGGGATAGCGCTCAAGACAAGTTCAAAATCCCTAAAAGCACAAGAAGAGTCTTCACTAGTAGATGATTCCGACTCCGACATTGATGATGAAACTCTTGGTTTATTGGTTAAGAAGCTTGGTCGTTTTCTTAAGAAGAAAAACAATTTCCACAGAAATAGGACAAGGGACACCAAGGATACTCAACCAAGACAAAAGACCAATAAGGACAAAATAATATGTCATGAGTGTGGAAAACAGGGGCATTATAAATCTAACTGTCCACAAAACTCAAAGAAGCCCGATAGTGACAAGTGGAAATCCAACCATTCAAAGGGGAAGAGAGCATATATAGTTTGGGACCAGCCGGAGAATGAATCCACAACTAGCACATCGGAAGATGAGGAGTTAGCCAACCTTTGCTTGATGGCCAAATTTGATGAAGAGGCATCTTCAAGCATAAAATCCAATGACAAAACTAATGAGGTAGACTATCTCTCCGATTCTAGTTCAAATTCCGATTCTCCTTCTTTTAATGAACTATATAGTGTTTATGTGGAAATGCAAAAAGAGTTGAAAAAGTTAGCTAAAATAAATGTAGAGAGAAAGAATTTTATTTTGATGCAACAAGAAAATATTTTAGAATTGCAAAACTCTCTTGAGGAATTGAAGCTTCAAAATGAAACTCTAGATCTCATTTATGCTAATTCAACATGTGATTGTGATTTGAAAATAAATGATGTCTCAACTTGTGAAAATTGCAAAACCCTTGAAAAAGAAGTTTCAAATTTGAAAGATAGAATTGCAAGGCTCACAAGAGTGTTAGTTCCATGATGAACATGATGAATTTTTTTGATAATGACAAAGTGTTTTTGAACAAGCTACAAGTGTTGATCAAGTTTCAAGCTCAACAAGCAACAACAAACATCAAATGAAGAAGAGAGAAAGCAAGCTCATGAAGACCTAAGTTTGAGTGTATTTGTATTTCTTTTATCTTTTGCCTCTCAAGCTTCATAGGTTTTTTATTTGGGTAGATTATTATAGACGATAGTGAATCTCATTCATAAGTCATGATTTAATCATAATTTGAGTTTTCACTTAACCTAGAATCAATAGGTGGCTTAAAGGTTTTAAAGGAAAGGTTGGATTTTGAGAAAACAAGTTTTGAACATGTGCAGTACCAACTTAATCGATTAAGTGACTAACTTAATCGAGTACTACTCGAGTAGTCTGCAACTTAATCGATTAAGTACTGCTGAACTGATTTTTAAAATACGTTTTTCACTTCTCAAAATCAGTTTTCAAGTGCTACAACTTTTGGGTATTCTATATAAACCTTTTCCTATTATTTGTGATCAATAAGAATAATTTCATACAAGTTTTACAAAGAATCAAGCCACTCTATTCTCTCTCAATTTCAAAGATCAAAGTTTTTCTATGTTTATATTCTTTGATCAAGAACCTTTGAATCTCTTATGGTGAATTGTCATAACTCTTGATTGAGATTCATAGGATTGTTTTGTGTTTTCTATGGTGTTGTAATCTTTGCAAGAAGGCAAGCCACTACAACAAACAAGAAGTCTTGGTGTGTCGATTTTATCATCAAGCAAGTGCATTCTTATTGAAGAAGAAGAAGAAGTCTTGGTTGTGAATCAAGCAAGTGAAGCCTTGGTGTGTGGTTTATCATCAAGCAATTGAAGACTTGTTGTGTCGATTATCAACAAGGGGTAGAGGTTAGATTAGAGAGAAGATCAATAGGATTACAAGGCAAGGGTGTCGGTTATCTCTTGTAAGCTAGCAAGAAGGGAGTCTTGTGAGGCAATCACTTGTAATTTGAGAACTCTAATTCCTCATAGTGAAGAATCTCTCTTGGTTGAAGAGGGGACTGGATGTAGCTTTCAAGCGGATGAAAGTGAACCAGGATAAATCACTGTGTCGTATCTCTAAACCCTTACTCTTTATATTCAAGTCATTTGATTGCGTTCTTGGTTGAAAACCTAGAAAGATTGATTTTCATAATTGATTGAATTGAATCTTTAATTGTTCAAATTGATAAAGGGAAAATCATTTTCATAACTAGGTTAATCAATAAGAATATAGGTGTTAATCATTTCCGCTGAATCTCTGATCTTTCGTGTGAATTGATTGATTTTCGTATGCGAATGAAAACTTGATTTTTCTGGTTTCTGCAAGTAATACTCGAGTACACGATTTGCTTACTCGAGTAAATTGCAGGTTAATCGATCAAGTGCTGTAGAATTTGCAAAAATCATTTGTTTTGATTGTTTCGATTTGTTTCATTCGAAAATCTTTCAAGGTAGCTTCAACACCTATTCAACCCCCCCTTCTAGGTGCGTTCCTAGTGGTTCCTTAGTCTCTCCAACCACCAATTGCGGTTTCCTCAATTGGTATCAGAGCTCGGCGAAAGACACGAGCATAAGAGCTTTTTCGTAAAGATCCTTTAAGAAAATCGCAATGGGTTCTACGAATCCCTTTGGTGGTGAAGGTTATTCAATAAATCGTCCTCCAATGTTTACCGGAGAAGGCTATGCATATTGGAAAGTTAGAATGAAAATCTTTATCCAAGCCATAGATAGTGAAATTTGGAAAGTAGTAGAAAATGGCCCTTATATTCCCTCTAGTTCAAAAGATGGTGTAGTAACTCCGACCCCCGAGGACAAGTGGAAAGATGATGATAGAAAGAAAGTACAATATGACTATAAGGCTAAGAATATCATCACGTCCGCTTTGTCATATGATGAGTTCTTTAGGGTTTCCCAATGTTCTAGTGCCAAAGAAATGTGGGACACTTTACAAGTGACTCATGAAGGAACTAGTGAGGTTAGGAGAGCTAGATTGAATGCTTTGATGCGTGAATATGAGTTATTTACTATGCTTCCAAATGAATCTATAAATGATATGCAAAAGCGTTTTACTCACATTATAAATCATTTACTTGCTCTTGGTAAAATTTTTCTTCAAGGTGAACTTTCTAATAAAGTGTTGAGATGTTTAGACAGGAATTGGCAACCAAAAGTAACGGCTATTGTTGAATCTAAAAATTTGGATGCTATGGATCTAGCAACACTTTTCGGAAAGCTTCAAGAACATGAAATGGAGCTTGGACGATTAAGTATCAATGAAGAGTCGAATAAGAACAAATCAAGGAAAGGACTTGCTCTTAGAGTCAAAAGTGCA
The DNA here is from genome assembly GCA_037953625.1 of Crotalaria pallida. Taxonomy (NCBI): domain Eukaryota; kingdom Viridiplantae; phylum Streptophyta; class Magnoliopsida; order Fabales; family Fabaceae; genus Crotalaria; species Crotalaria pallida. The sequence goes on along the minus strand of CM075654.1, from coordinate 9,351,033 downwards.
TATAAAAAGAAAGATAGTTCCGATGATGATGATAGTGAAGATTCCGATTCCGGTGTTGATGAAAAAGACATGAAACTTTTGTTAAAAGAGTTTGACAAGTTTCTAAGGAGAAAAGGAAGGTTGAACAAGGACAAAAGTAAAGAGAAGGATTCCCCACACTATAAGACCAAAACTTCAAAAGAAGGTGTAGTTTGCCATGAATGTGGAAAGCCCGGACATCTCAAGTATTCATGCTCTAGGTATCTCAAGAAGAAGGAGAAAGACAAGAAGAATTCTAAATCTAAAAGAGCATACATAGTTTGGGATAGTGATGAAGATGACAAGAAAAGCACATCAAGTAGTTCATTGGATAATGAAGAAGCCGCTTGTCTCAACTTGATAACTCTAGTAGATGATGAAGAACAAAGTTCAAATGATGAATCAAGTTATCAAAGCGAGGATAGCAATGTAAGTGAATCTAAATCCGAAATTTATTCTAAATATGAATTGTTACATAATGCTTATGAAGAAATGTATGAACAACTTGAAAAACTAGCTTTGAAAAACATTGAAAGAAAGAAGCTCATTTTGAAACATCAAAAAGAGATTTTAGATCTTCAAAAACAAGTTGATGAGCTTAATCTTGAAAATGAAACTCTTGATCTTATATATGCTAGTTCTTCTTGTGATTGTGCTAGTAGAGTGAATGTTGTGGTTGATTGTGAGAGTTGCAAGTTGCTCAAGGATGAAAATGCTATTTTGAAAAATAAGCTTGCAAGTTTCACCATTTGTGATATTAGATTGCGCACATTGTTAAATTTTCAAAGAGAAAATTCAAACAAGTTTGGTTTGGGTTATACTAATGCTAAGAGTAAATCTCATAGAAATGTTGTTGATTTTTCTAAAGTTGATTTTTCAAATCCTCCAACATGTTTCTATTGTGGTACTCATGGACATACTTCAAATGTGTGTTATGTTAAAGTGCATGGTATACCTAAAGGAAATTTTGTTTGGATGAAAAAGGGTGAAAGTCCCTACACTAACAAAAATGGATCCAAAACCATTTGGATACCAAAAAGCAAAGCATGATTGTTTTGTAGGTTTGATTGAAGATGCAAATGAATGACACATGCTCTCAATTGGTCTCAACTATGAATGTCTATATTCACATCTTCAATTGGTATCACACTTGCATCTCAAGTGAATGTCCTACAAAGTGGTAATATTTGATATTGATATATTATCTCAATTGGTATATTCTCAATTGATATTACTTTTCTAAATGTTTAGTTAATTCAATTTGTATCATTGAGAGATTATTAGTTGATTATCATGCTTTTGTGATTATTGATTCTTCTTTACAATTGATATCTTCTTTGTTAAGTGATATTATGATCTTTTTAGTTCTCAATTGGTATTATATTTCATTGTTATATTCTCTTACCAATTGATATCACATTTCAAAGTATAGCTCTATTGTATTTGTTCAATTGGTATCAATGTTGTAAAGAAATGATCATTGATTTCTTACCTTGGCTTAGATGTTATATTTCAATTGGTATATATTACTTTTTGATAATGCCAAAGGGGGAGAAATATGATGTTTTGAATTGAATGAAATGTTTCTCAAAGGGGGAGAAATGGTATGTTTTCAAAACATGGGAGAAATATGATATTATATTTGGAGAAAGGTTGTTTTGTTGTTTTTATGTAGGTTGAGCTAAGTTGTTTAAGATAGGGGGAGAATCAAGCTTCTATCTCAATTGGATTCAAGTGTTAAAGCATTGATTGAGGGGGAGAAAGAGTCTTCTCAAGTGATCAAATGTTTCAAGCATCAACAACTTCAAGCGATTTCAAAACATGGGTTGTCATTTTCAAAAAGGGGGAGATTGTTAGTTCCATGATGAACATGATGAATGTTTTGATAATGACAAAGTGTTTTTGAACAAGCTACAAGTGTTGATCAAGTTTCAAGCTCAACAAGCAACAACAAACATCAAATGAAGAAGAGAGAAAGCAAGCTCATGAAGACCTAAGTTTAAGTGTATTTGTATTTCTTTTATCTTTTGCCTCTCAAGCTTCATAGGTTTTTTATTTGGGTAGATTATAATAGAGGGTAGTGAATCTCATTCATAAGTCATGATTTAATCATAATTTGAGTTTTCACTTAACCTAGAATCAATAGGTGGCTTAAAGGTTTTAAAGGAAAGGTTGGATTTTGAGAAAACAAGTTTTGAACATGTGCAGTACCTGTAAGATCCATGAAGAATGTTTTGATAAATGCCAAAAGGTTTTGAACAAGCTACAAATGTGTTGATCAAGTTCAAGCTCAACAAGCAACAACAAACATCAAGTTATGAAGAGAGAGCCAACTCATGAAGACTTAGTTTGGTAGTTTATGTTTTAATGTTTTATCTTTTGCCTCACAAGTCTTTTAGTTTATGAGTTTGGGTAGAGTTTATTAGAGGGTAGTGAATCTCTTTTGATTGCATGATTATATTATATTTTGAGTATTCACTTTGCCTAAAATCAATAGGTGGCTTAAAGGTTTGAAAGAAAAGGTTTAGTTTTTGAGAAAGCAAGTTTTAAGTGATTTTTATTGTTAATAATCGATTAACAGATTTTGATAATTGATTAACCGTGTATTTTGAACAGATAATCGATTAACAAACTTTCGATAATCGATTATCTGAACTTTTACTCGAGTAAAACCTTTTTCACTCGAGTGAAATTTATGCAGCTTTCGTATTACTCGAGTAACACTCATTTCACTCGAGTAACTTGATCAGATATGGTTTTTTAAATACGTTTTTCACTTCTCAAATGCTATTCTAAGTTGCTCCAACTTTTGGGTATTCTATATAAACCTTTTCCTAATCATTTCTATCAACTAGAATCATTTTGATACACAATTTTACAAAGAATCAAAGCCACACTATTCTCTCTCACTCTCTCAAGATCAAAGCTCTCATTTTCATATTCTTTGATCAAGAACCTTGAATCTCTCATGTTGATCTTTTCATAACTTTTGAAAGAGATTCATAGGATTGTTATTTTGTTTTCTATTGAGTTTTAATCATTGCAAGAGGCAAACATTCTACAACAAAGGAAGCCTTGATTTTGTGAATCAAGCAAGTTTAGTTGAAAGTCTTGAAGAAGCATTTCATCAAGCATTTGGAAGGCACTTTGAAGAATCTCAAAGTACTTGGAAGTCTTGTGAGTGAAGCAAGCAAAGAAGACTTGTTGTGGGGTTATCAACAAGCAAGTAGAGGTTAGATTAGATATCAATAGGGTTACAAGGCAAGGGTGTGGTATCTCTTGTAGGCTAGCAAGAAGGAAGTCTTGTGAGGCATTTACTTGTAATTTGAGAAACTCTAATTCCTCATAGTGAAGAATCTCTCTTGGTTGAAGAGGGGACTGGAGTAGCTTTCAAGTGGATGAAAGTGAACCAGGATAAATCACTGTGTCGTATCTCTAAACTCTCTACTCTTTACAATTCAAGTCTTTAATTGTGTTCTTGATTGAAAACCTAGAAAAAGTGATTTTTCTATATTTGATTGAATTGAATCTTTATTGTGCAAAATTGATAAAGGGAAAATCATTTTCATAACTAGGTGAATCAATAAGAATATTGGTGTTGATTGTTTCCGCTTAATCTCTGATATAATATTTGTTAATTGATTGATTTTCATTGGTTTTAATCGTTTAGATTTGTTTCTTGCGAAAATCTTTCAAAGTTTCTATAACACCTATTCAACCCTCCTTCTAGGTGTTCTCCTAGTGTTCCTATTTGTTTAAACCACCGAGTGTAGTTTTCCAACAATTGGTATCAGAGCTCGGTCGAAAGACACAAGCATAGAGCTTTTTCGTTAAGATCCAAAGGAAACTACAATGGGTTCTACGAATCCTTTTGGTGGTGAAGGTGCTTCAATTAATCGCCCTCCTATGTTTGGTGGAGAGGGTTATGGTTATTGGAAAATTAGGATGAGAATCTTTATAGAAGCTATAGATGTGAACATTTGGGAAGCCATTGAAAATGGTCCTTATATTCCCTCAAAAGATGTAGAAGGTGTGCTTACACTAACTCCCAAAGATAAGTGGACCGATGATGATAAAAGGAAAATTCAATATGATTTAAAAGCAAAGAATATCATCACCTCCGCTCTATCTTATGATGAGTTCTTTAGAGTCTCCCAATGTAAAGATGCCAAAGATATGTGGGACACCTTGCAAGTCACACGTGAAGGCACTAGTGAAGTTAGGTGTGCTAGATTGAATTCTTTGATGCATGAATATGAATTGTTTCGTATGTTGCCTAATGAATCTATATGTTTTATGCAAAAACATTTTACTCATATTGTTAATCATCTCATTGCTCTTGGTAAAACTTTCGTGAATTGTGAACTTGTTAACAAAGTTTTAAGATGTCTAAGTAGGGAATGGCAACCCAAGGTTACCGCAATTGTTGAATCAAAGGACTTGGACACAATGGACTTAGCAACACTTTTCGGAAAGCTACAAGAACATGAAATGGAGCTTGGACGTTTGCAAATGCATGAAGAGTCGGATAAGTACAAAGAGAGAAAAGGAATTGCTCTTAAAGCTCAAAGGTCATATAAAAAGGAAGAGAGTTCCGTTGATGATGATGATGTTGATAATGAAAATTCCGATTCGGACATTGATGAAGAGGAGATGAAGCTTCTACTAAGAAAGTTCAATAAAATTCTAAGGAGAAAAGGAAGGTTGAACAAGGACAAAAGTAAAGAGAAGGATCCCCCACACTACAAGACCAAGACTTCAAAATAAGGTGTAGTTTGCCATGAATGTGGAAAGCCCGGTCATCTCAAGTACTCATGCTCTAAGTATCTCAAGAAGAAGGAGAAAGAGAATAAAAATGCAAACCACAAAAGGGCATACATAGTTTGGAATAGTGATGATGAACAAGACAAGAAAAGCACAACTAGTAGTTCTTCGGATGATGAACATGCCGCTTGTCTCAAATTGATAGCTCAATTACATGAAGAGGAAAGCTCAAATGATGAATCAAGTGAGCAAAGTGACGAAAGCGATGTAAGTCTTACTAAATCCGAAATTTCTTCAAATTATGAAATGTTATATAATGCTTATGAAGAAATGCATGAACATCTCAAGAAATTAGCTAAGAAAAATATTGATAGGAAGAAGCTCATTGAGGAACATCAACAAAAGATTTTAGATCTTCAAAAGCAAGTTGATGACCTTAAGTTAGACAATGAGACTTTGCATCTTATCATTGATAATTCTACTTGTGATTGTGCTAGTAGATTGAATATTGTGGTTGATTGTGAGAATTGCAAGTTGCTTAAGGATGAAAATGCTATTTTGAAAAATAAGCTTGCAAGTTTCACAAATGGTGATATTAGATTGCGCACATTGTTAAATTTTCAAAGAGAAAATTCAAACAAGTTTGGTTTGGGTTATACTAATGCTAAGAGTAAATCTCATAGAAATGTTGTTGATTTTTCTAAAGTTGATTTTTCAAATGCACCAACATGTTTCTATTGTGGTACTCATGGACATACTTCAAATGTGTGTTATATTAAAGTGCATGGTATACCTAAAGGAGATTTTGTTTGGATGAAAAAGGGTGAGAGTCCCTACACTAACAAAAATGGATCCAAAACCATTTGGATACCAAAAAGCAAAGCATGATTGTTTTTGTAGGTATGATTGAAGAGCAAAAGGACTTTCATGTGATATTCATTCATTTGCTACTTCAATTGGCATCAAGGAGAAAATTCTACAAATTGGTGTTATTCTATTCATGCTTTGGTTATATTTCTTCTATTTTGGCTTAGATCTTATTTCAATTGGTATATATTTCTTTTTGATAATGCCAAAGGGGGAGAAATATGATGTTTTGAAACAAAGGGGAGAAATTAAAATGGTATGTTTGGAGAAAGGTTGTTTTGTTGTTTTTATGTAGGTTGAGCAAAGTTGTTGGAGATAGGGGGAGAATCAAGCTTAACTCAATTGGATTTCAAATGTCAAAAGCATTAATTGAGGGGGAGAAAGAGTCTCACCAAGTGAACAAATGGTTCAAGCATCAACAACTTCAATGAACTTCAAACGATTTCAAAACATGTTTGTCATTTTCAAAAAGGGGGAGATTGTAAGATCCATGAAGAATGTTTTGATAAATGCCAAAAGGTTTTGAACAAGCTAAAAATGTGTTGATCAAGTTCAAGCTCAACAAGAAACAACAAACATCAAGTTATGAAGAGAGAGCCAACTCATGAAGACTTAGTTTGGTAGTTTATGTTTTAATGTTTTATCTTTTGCCTCACAAGTCTTTTAGTTTATGAGTTTGGGTAGAGTTTATTAGAGGGTAGTGAATCTCTTTTGATTGCATGATTATATTATATTTTGAGTATTCACTTTGCCTAAAATCAATAGGTGGCTTAAAGGTTTGAAAGAAAAGGTTTAGTTTTTGAGAAAATAAGTTTTAAGTGATTTTTAATGTTAATAATCGATTAACAGATTTTGATAATTGATTAACAGTGTATTTTGAACTGATAATCGATTAACAAACTTTTGATAATCGATTATCTGAACTTTTACTCGAGTAAAACCTTTTTCACTCGAGTGAAATTTATGCAGCTTTCGTATTACTCGAGTAACACTCATTTCACTCGAGTAACTTGATCAGATATGGTTTTTTAAATACGTTTTTCACTTCTCAAATGCTATTCTAAGTTGCTCCAACTTTTGGGTATTCTATATAAACCTTTTCCTAATCATTTCTATCAACTAGAATCATTTTGATACACAATTTTACAAAGAATCAAAGCCACACTATTCTCTCTCACTCTCTCAAGATCAAAGCTCTCATTTTCATATTCTTTGATCAAGAACCTTGAATCTCTCATGTTGATCTTTTCATAACTTTTGAAAGAGATTCATAGGATTGTTATTTTGTTTTCTATTGAGTTGTAATCATTGCAAGAGGCAAACATTCTACAACAAAGGAAGCCTTGATTTTGTGAATCAAGCAAGTTTAGTTGAAAGTCTTGAAGAAGCATTTCATCAAGCATTTGGAAGGCACTTTGAAGAATCTCAAAGTACTTGGAAGTCTTGTGAGTGAAGCAAGCAAAGAAGACTTGTTGTGGGGTTATCAACAAGCAAGTAGAGGTTAGATTAGATATCAACAGGGTTACAAGGCAAGGGTGTGGTATCTCTTGTAGGCTAGCAAGAAGGAAGTCTTGTGAGGCATTTACTTGTAATTTGAGAAACTCTAATTCCTCATAGTGAAGAATCTCTCTTGGTTGAAGAGGGGACTGGAATAGCTTTCAAGTGGATGAAAGTGAACCAGGATAAATCACTGTGTCGTATCTCTAAACTCTCTACTCTTTACAATTCAAGTCTTTAATTGTGTTCTTGGTTGAAAACCTAGAAAAAGTGATTTTTCTATATTTGATTGAATTGAATCTTTATTGTGCAAAATTGATAAAGGGAAAATCATTTTCATAACTAGGTGAATCAATAAGAATATTGGTGTTGATTGTTTCCGCTTAATCTCTGATATAATATTTGTTAATTGATTGATTTTCATTGGTTTTAATCGTTTAGATTTGTTTCTTGCGAAAATCTTTCAAAGTTTCTATAACACCTATTCAACCCCCCTTCTAGGTGTTCTCCTAGTGTTCCTATTTGTTTAAACCACCGAGTGTAGTTTTCCAACAGTACCAACTTAATCAATTAAGTGACTAACTTAATCGAGTACTACTCGAGTAGTCTGCAACTTAATCGATTAAGTACTGCTGAACTGATTTTTAAAATACGTTTTTCACTTCTCAAAATCAGTTTTCAAGTGCTACAACTTTTGGGTATTCTATATAAACCTTTTCCTATTATTTGTGATCAATAAGAATCATTTCATACAAGTTTTACAAAGAATCAAGCCACTCTATTCTCTCTCAATTTCAAAGATCAAACTTTTTCTATGTTTATATTCTTTGATCAAGAACCTTTGAATCTCTTATGGTGAATTGTCATAACTCTTGATTGAGATTCATAGGATTGTTTTGTGTTTTCTATTGTGTTGTAATCTTTGCAAGAAGGCAAGCCACTACAACAAACAAGAAGTCTTGGTGTGTCGATTTTATCATCAAGCAAGTGCATTCTTATTGAAGAAGAAGAAGAAGAAGTCTTGGTTGTGAATCAAGCAAGTGAAGCCTTGGTGTGTGGTTTATCATCAAGCAATTGAAGACTTGTTTTGTCGATTATCAACAAGGGGTAGAGGTTAGATTAGAGAGAAGATCAATAGGATTACAAGGCAAGGGTGTCGGTTATCTCTTGTAAGCTAGCAAGAAGGGAGTCTTGTGAGGCAATCACTTGTAATTTGAGAACTCTAATTCCTCATAGTGAAGAATCTCTCTTGGTTGAAGAGGGGACTGGATGTAGCTTTCAAGCGGATGAAAGTGAACCAGGATAAATCACTGTGTCGTATCTCTAAACCCTTACTCTTTATATTCAAGTCATTTGATTGCGTTCTTGGTTGAAAACCTAGAAAGATTGATTTTCATAATTGATTGAATTGAATCTTTAATTGTTCAAATTGATAAAGGGAAAATCATTTTCATAACTAGGTTAATCAATAAGAATATAGGTGTTAATCATTTCCGCTGAATCTCTGATCTTTCGTGTGAATTGATTGATTTTCGTATGCGAATGAAAACTTGATTTTTCTGGTTTCTGCAAGTAATACTCGAGTACACGATTTGCTTACTCGAGTAAGTTGCAGGTTAATCGATTAAGTGCTGTAGAATTTGCAAAAATCATTTGTTTTGATTGTTTCGATTTGTTTCATTCGAAAATCTTTCAAGGTAGCTTCAACACCTATTCAACCCCCCCTTCTAGGTGTGTTCCTAGTGGTTCCTTAGTCTCTCCAACCACCAATTGCGGTTTCTTCAAAGAGGTGATACTCGTTTGGATCATTTGCTTTCAAATCAAAGAAATAATGGAAATAGAGCTGGACTAGGATATACCAAACCCAAAAATCGAAATTTCAGCAAAGTTGGTACTTTTTCTAAAGTTGATTTTCTAAAACACCAACTTGCCAATATTGTGGAATGTTTGGACATGTTTCAAATAAATTCAATATCAAAATATTTGGTATACCTAGTGGCAAATATATGTGGATTGTGAAGGGGACCACACCCCAAGCTAACATGAAAGGACCCAAGACAACTTGGGTACCTAAAACTAGCAAATGATATTTTGTTTTAGATGTGCCTTCGGACAAAGGAGCGAAGATGGTATCTAGATAGTGGTTGTTCGAGGCATATGACGGGCGATAAATCACATTTTATTGAACTTACTACCAAAGGAAGTGGTCACGTCACATATGGAGACAACAATAAAGGCAAGATTCTCTGAGTGGGTAAGATTGGTAATGTATCTAACCTAATAATTGAGAATGTCCTTTATGTGGAAGGCTTAGAACACAATTTGCTAAGTATAAGCCAACTATTTGATATGGGCAACAATGTTACTTTTACCTCTGAATTTTGCTTTATTAAGAGTAATGTTGATGATAGTGTCAAATTTGTAGGTAGACGCTGTGACATCTGCCTTTTGACTCACTTCTACAAGTCCCTAATTAAGAAATTATTTTAACCTAAATGAATCGAGAATTAATTTAAAGGAGTTTGAATTCATAATGGATTTTTATGCTTGATTTACTTGTGTTTTGATTTTGTGTGTTTGATTGCTTAAGGTTTGATTTTGTTTTCCTAATTTCATGCATACGATTTTAAGATGGAAAATTATTTTATTTCAAGTCTCAAAGAATCAAAGTCCAATCGTCTCTAGAAACCCTAATTAGCACCCTTGATCTTTGATTAAACCCTAATCGAGTTCTTAATCCCTGATTAAGAACTTAATTACTCTCCAAAACCCTAAATCCTCAAGGTTAGTGAGCCAATCTAGAATTAACTTTCCTTAAACCCATGATTAAGTTTTTGATTAGTACCTTAATCTTTGATTAAGCCCTAATCACTAAGGATTAGTGGACTAAACCTATATTAATTAACCTAATCCTACCCTAATCATGATTAGAACCCTAATTAGTGCCTAAAACCTAATTAAGCTAATCTAACCTACCCTAACCTCCATGTGGCCGAATGCATGTACTTGGCTTGGCCACCAAGCTCATTTACTTGGTTAACAAGTGGCATGCCCAAAAGTCAACACAATGACATCATCCTCATGACCAAGCATGACATAAGGAAGGAAAAAGTGAAGATTAGGAAGGAGGGAGGAAGGAGCCGTGGAGGGAATCAAGGGCAAGACTTGGCCTCCAAGTTTTGTGACTTAGTCCCCAAGTATTTGCAAGCAAGCCCTCCATGCAAGCCCTTGATGGCAATTAAGTGAAAGTAGAGAAAGATAAGAGAAAAGGGACCAAAACCGTATGAGGAAGAGAGTGAGTTGTTTCATCCTTCATCCTTCATCCTTTCTTCTTTCCTTCACCAACACAAAACCACATCAACACCAACACACACCAACAACACCCTAAAACCGTGAGGGAGTGAGTGAATTCGCCTCCATTCTTTCATCAACACACACACACTTTCTTCCATTTCTTTTCCCAAACTAAACACAACACTAAGAGAAAATCAAACTCTTAGTGACAAGAGAGAGAGAGTAGCCGAATTGTAAGGAAGAGAGAACCAAACTTTGAACACTTCATAACCTAAGCAAGATCAAGCCAAGATAGTGAAAAAGAAAAGGAGAAAACCATGGACCTTAGAGAGTATGAGTGAGTCGTGAGGAAAGAGAGGAGAAACCTAAGATTTGGACTTGATTCTCTAAGACTTTTGATTAAGTAAGAACCTTGTTTTATGATCTTAAAAGTTTTAAACCTTTTTCTTTGATTCTTCTTCGTTTTTCATTATCTTCTTCTAAAGCTTGATTTTGTTTGAAAAAGTGTTGATGCATGTTTATTTTATGATTAGATCTAGTGATTTTCTTCACATGCATGTTATTTTCTAAACATGATTCTAAAAGTTTTGTTAAGAAAGTGTTTTCTCTCTTGACCTTAAGTTTTCTTCCTTGATTTCTTAAAAGTGTTTTTGAAAAGAACTTGGTTTTGAATTTTCATGAAGGATCTCCCAAAGATCTAGTGTTTTTGACTTCATGCATGTCAAGATCTATACTTGATCTATGATGAACTTGATGTTTGAGTTATGACATAAAGACCTTTGAAATTATCGAACTTTTCTTGATGATTTTCTTTGTGTTGGTCACGATTTGATGTTGTTGTGCATGAAAGATTGATTTTCTTTTGTTTGATCTCTTGCATGTGATGATCTTGAGATGTAATGATGTTTTGAGTGAATATAAATTGTGTGATTTACTATGTTTAGCCACGGTTTGTACTTGATCTTTAGGTTAGAGGTTTTGATGTTGGATTTTGGTTATGTGTATGTGATTTTCATGAACTTTGAGTTGATTTTATGTGTTTAAGTGAAATAAAACTTGTTTAGGAACCTATGCATGCTCACGGTTTCACCTAGGAAAAACATGCTAGGGTTATGTCCTTACTTACTTGATGAATTATGTGAAATTGTTGATTGAATTTGGAGTTGTTTTTAAGTCTTGAAACTTTGAAAACATTTTTGAGAAAACCTAGTCAAGGCCACGGTTTGGACCTTAGACTTTGAGTAAATTTTCTTGAGTATGTGGATGATTATATTGAGAATTTATGTGTTGATTTGTGAAGCCATGATGTATACGGTTTCAACATATTTAGGTATATTAGGATGAAGTTTTGCTAAGATGGAAACTGATTAAGTGAAAGTTAAAAGGAATTATGTTTGTATGATGCATGATTCGGTTTGTCTATGTTTAAGAACTTGATTTCTTTGATTGATTAAGTTATGTGTATGAATGAGTATGTAAACGTGTTATGTTGACTTGATGAATTGTGATTATGTGATGTTTGAAATAAATGAATGATTGTTTGATTTATTCTATTTGAATACTATGCTGTCCACAATTGGTTTTAAGTGTTTGAACTTGATGAATTATCGATCAAAGTGTCTATTTGATTGTTTTCATGATTCTTGGTTGTTTGTGCTTTTGAATTTGGCTTTAAACAATGGAAAATGAAATTAAAACTTAGGACATGATGCTGTCCAGAATTTTCTAAGTCACATTTCCTATTTAAAAGTATTTTCAAAGTGTTATAAAGTTGAGTTTCCATGGGTATTTAATCTAAGATAAAGTTGGTTTGAAAAGTGCAATTTTTCGGTGTTTTTGGAATTGATTTCAATGCTGTCCAAGAGGGACCAGCAAAGAAACTTTTAATTAAATTAATTTAATTGATTATTTTCTCATGATTTTTAAAGTATGAGAGTTAGTGTTTGATTTTGGACAAGTCTGAGTGAAAGAGTTAATGTTTTGATTTTAAATGAAGACGATGTTTGGATTTTTCTTAAGTTACCTTGAGAATGATTTTAAGGAAAATATTAAATGAAGTTTTAATACTCATATATCTATCTTCTGGGACTTGAAAGAAGTTGAAGTCGGGCAGACGAGGAAGGAAGCAGATCACTCGGAACTTGTAGATTCGGTAACTGCGAATCCAGGTGAGAGAGAAGTTATCCTAAGACGCTTTGGTGTCTAGTGAGTATGCTAGGACACTCCGTACTCTCTCAAAGTCGGAGTAAAGGTCTATCGTAGCTAGTAGTATACCCGATAAATTGTGTGATTGTTTGTATCGCGGTATACGAAGACTCAGACCTACACCATTACATGGTATTGATTGATTGATATATTTGTTTATGTTGAGATGTATTATTGTTATATTGTCATTTCATGAGAATAATGCATCATCCCGCGTTATACGTAGAGAATAGAAAAGACACTAGAAAACTATAAGAGATTCCCCAACAACTAGAGTGAAACTCTAAGGGATGGAACGCGCGATGAACCGGATGATGCTGATGCGCCAAGTTCGTGGGTCGAGCTGACGCTATGATGATGACGATGACGCTTTGGACGTGAACGTTATGAGTTCTATGATGATAGTTTCACGTGGTTGTAGCGATGTGTTGAGATAGCCTCCATATGATCGTAGCCATATGTTGAGTGTGAATGTTTTGGGATAGGTCGGAGCCTATCTATCGATGATTAACGGATATCCCTCATGTGGTCGGAGCCATATGCCGAGGGTGATTCTGAGTGGGTCGTAGCCCGTCAGAATGATGTTTGATATTCCGCATATAGTCGTAGCTATATGGCGAGGTTGACTCTGAATGGGTTGTAGCCCGTCGGAGAGATTGTGGATATCCTGCATACTGGTCGGAGCCGTATGCTGAGAATGATTCAGGATGGGTCAGAGCCCGTCAGACACGGTGGTCGAGTCCCACAGAAGCATTCCGCATATAGTCGGAGCTGTATGGCGGAGATGACTTAGGATGGGTCGACGTTAGAACGAGCGAGTATAACCTTACGAACTTAAACCCTAACCCGAATTAGTGGAGAGGAAGATACAACTGGATGATTAGGATAGGGGACGACAATGACGGTGATTCGTCAAGAAGCCTTGAGAAGTCTGTCTAGGTGGGAAAAACCATAGGGGCCCTGGCTGAACCAGTCGGAGCTGGTCACTCAGTGGTGTGGACGAAGTACCACATGATCACTAGACAAGACAACTGACACCCCCTTGACTAAATCTTGATCAGTGAGAGGGATGCTCGAACACGGCCGAATGAGGTTATTTTATTTATTTCCCGGGCCATTATTTTATGAATGCATTCACTTTGCCATCCAGTAAAAGCCGGTGTGGTTAGAGATCCTGTACTCCTGATTGCTTCCGAATTAAGTGGATAGATTCCGAGGAGATGTAGACCCGAGACCTAAAACTATAAAGCCTGAATTCCCGATGTTATGGACTCGAGAAACGTGAACAAGAGACTTCGACTTTGCGAGATGAGTGGTTAAAGAGATTCAGCTTTGCGAGATAATTGATTTAGGGATTCCCTTAAGCGAGAGATAAAAGGTTAGACAATGCGACGATTGCATTGCATCCTCATGCATTTTGCATAGTTATCTGCTGTATTGTCTGTTGTGCTGTTTGTATGTTCTGGTATGCGTCGCTAGTGTAATTCCAAGAAGTCGATGGGAGTAATTCCATTCGGATAACTTACTCTCTCAACTTCTTGTGCATATGTGACGATGAACCTCTGGTTCTAAAAGATAGCGGAGCTAGTGATGCTACTCCTGGAGGAAGGACTTACTGATCGTGACGCGCTGACGAGAGGGCGGCTGCCGAATGACGGGGATCGCTTTTGAAGACTTGCGTTGCGGATCGAGAAGGGGACGCTGCTTAGTAGATTATAAATAGGTTCCCGATGGACCCTTGCTGATATGTATCAAGTGTACCCCTTATCTTTTGAAATGTTTTGATTAAGTACATGTTTATGTAAGAATGGTACCGCTGACCTATGGTGACCACTTTTGTAAGAACCCTTATGGTCTGTTTTCAAAACTGTTTTTTGAATGACTGTCTTAATCAGACAGATAACTATTTTAAGTAAGTCAAATATTTTCCTATACGAAAAGCCTTTGTTTTGTGAAGTTATCCATATCGATCTGTTTTTAGAAAATTTCGCAAGCGTTTTGAGAGAAAGGATTTTAAAAATTAATACCTTGTTTTGGAAAGCTTGACAGTGGATTATTATTCTGGTTTTCAAAAAAAAATATTTCCCTATTTTCCTAAAAGAAATAATCAGTATTTGATGAGTGTTTATTTCGAGTTTTCCAAATCGAGGTGTTACAGACGCTCTAATAACACATATTTAATTGATTTAGATGAGATAACCTCATTATTTTCTACTTGTTTTAAATCTTTTAATGATGAGGTTAGACTTTGGCACCGGCGAATAGCTCATGTAAATGTGAATCAACTAAATACGCTACTACGCAAAGAACTAGTAACTGGCTTACCTAAACTCAATTTTCAACTTGATGGTGTTTGTGACTCTTGTCAAAAATGCAAACAAGTTAAAAACTCTTTTAAACCTAAAAATGTGGTAAGCACAACAAAGCCATTGGAGTTAATCCACATGGATTTGTTTGGCCCATCACAAGTTCGGAGTTTTGGTGGTAATTACTATGGCTTCGTTACGGTAGATGATTTTACGCGATTCACATGGACATTATTCTTATCTGCCAAAAGTGATACTTATAAATGTTTTAAAAAGTTTGCCAAACTCATTCAAAATCAATTAAATTTAAAAATTGTGTCTATTAGAAGTGATCATGGTAGTGAGTTTGAAAATTCTAAATTTGATGCCTTTTGTGAAAAATATGGTATTGGTCATCAATTTTCAACCCCTAGAACTCCGGAACAAAATGGAGTTGTTGAAAGGAAAAATAGAGTATTAGAGGAACTAGCAAGAACGATGCTTAAAGAATCTAAAGTTCCTTCTTATTTTTGGGCTGATGCGGTTAACACCGCTTGTTATATGATTAATCGTGTTCTTATCCATCCTCATTTAAATAAAACACCTTATGAATTTCTCAAAGGGCGAAAGCCGAATATTTCTTATTTCCATGTTTTTGGTTGTAAGGTGTTTTTTTTAATAATGGTAAGAATCATGTCGGCAAATTTGATTCTAAAGTCGACGAAGGTATTTTTCTTGGATATTCAATGCATAGCAAAGCTTTTCGTGCTTTCAATAAAAGAACATTAACTGTAGAAGAATCAGTCCACGTTGTTTTTGATGAATCTCCGATAGGAGAAAGTATTGTTTCTTATGATGATGAAGATGTAGGTACACTCATTGATCGTGAGAAGCCTATACAACAAGAGGTAGAGAATCAAATTGACAACGGAGAAACACAAACACAAGAAAAGGACTTAGCACAAGTACCACATACCGATCTACCAACTCCTTGGAAACAAAATAGAAACCACCCGATCTCAAATATTCTAGGTGATATTTCTAAGGGAGTGGTAACCCGAAGCACTCTTAATAACTTTTGCTATTATGTTGCATTTATTTCTCAATTAGAACCTAAGAATATTCATGAGGCAATTCAAGACGAACATTGGGTAATGGCCATGCAAGAAGAATTGAATCAATTTGAAAGAAATAAGGTTTGGGAGCTTGTGCCAAAACCCGATGATCGTCCTGAGATTGGAACTCGTTGGGTTTATAGAAATAAGCTAGATGAGTTGGGTATTATTGTTAGAAATAAAGCTAGGTTGGTAGCTAAGGGTTACAGTCAAGAAGAGGGTATAGATTATGATGAAACATATGCTCCCGTTGATAGACTAGAAGCTATTAGAATCTTGCTTGCTTTTGCATCTATTATGAATTTTAGATTGTATCAAATGGATGTTAAGAGTGCGTTTCTTAATGGTTATATTCAAGAAGAAGTGTATGTTTCACAAACTCCCGGATTTGAAGATTTTGAACATCCGGATTATGTATTCAAGTTGTAAAACACTTTATATGGTCTTAAACAAGCTCCTAGAGCTTGGTATGATCACTTAAGCAATTTTCTACTTGAAAAAGGTTTTAAACGAGGTGCAGTGGATAATACTCTTTTTATTGAAAAATCGGGTAAGGACATACTTTTAGTTCAAATATATGTTGATGATATAATATTTGGTGCAACTAATGAGAATTTATGTAAGAAATTTTCAGATATTAGGCAAAGCGAGTTTGAAATGTCAATGATGGGGGAACTTACCTTCTTTCTCAGCTTGCAAATCAAGCAACTAGATGATGGTATTTATATTCATCAAGGAAAATATTGTAGCTTATTTCATTATGTATTTCTTTGAGTGTTTAAAAAAATATACAAATCCTTTCATAATTCTTTCAATTAGTAGTTATTTGTGTTTTCCTTGTAGTGTTGCTTGTTTATATGTATGTGCTAGTTGCTAAATGAAATTGTGTATTTGTAAATGTTAAAATGCTTTTCAAAATGTCAAAAATTTAGTGTTTTTGAACATTAATCGATTAGAAATTCTCATTAATCGATTAACTTTTTTGAGCCTTTCAGGCACTACTCGATTATTTGTCCAATTAATCGATTAATTTTTAATCAGTCTTCAGGCGTTAATCGATCAAGGGTTTCCGTTAATCAATTAATGGCACTGTCAACTGACATATAAATACGTTTTTGACTGCATTAGACTCATTTCTTCATTTTTTTACTCCGTTTTTGACTCTCTTCTTCTCTGCACGAAAATGGTATGTGAGGCAAAGTGACTAAGTTTTTCACCATAAATCTTTCTTTTCTTCATTCTAACACTCTTCTCCATCATCAATCCTACACAAACCTTCATCAATTTCACTTTTCCCCACAAAATCCGAAAATCCTCAATTAGAAACCCTAACTTCAACCTCTGCATATTATGGCTTCTACTTCCTCTGATCCACACGGCCAAAAATGACTGACGTGGCGTGCTCATCCTCACCGGGACAATGTTTGGTTCACACAAGCAGAGAGAGATGACCGTGCTCAGAAATTTGTGGATCAAAAATTTGGTATTTTGAGGTATTTGTATTTTGCTTGGTTGAAGAAACAGCGGTTTAGTTTTCATGACCTTTTGGTTCAACAACATTTGCAAAAGTTTTTGGAATATAATACTATCATATACCCTAGGCTAGTTCGCCAATTCTATGCGAATTTCACTTGCATTGATGGTATTTACCAAAGTATGGTACGTGGTCATCATTTTATTATCAAACCTGATCATATGCCAATTTTGTTTGGGCTAAGAAATGAAGGGACTTATATTGGTGATGATGAGTCTAATGAGTTAGATGTTGATCCTGCCACTGTATTTGCTGATGTTGTTAGAGATGATGTTAATTGGGATAAAGGGACCAAAATCATATCAAAATTATGCTCAAGTCCAAGAGGACAATCTTAAACTTTTTCATGGTATTAAAAACAATGTTCAAATTAATTGGTACAAGATAGTTATGGCAAAGATGACTGTTGCTGCCGAGTATCAATCTCTTGCTTATTTGCCCTTTCCTATGCATGTTAGTAAGATGTTGCATCATTTTGGTGTTCCTATTCTTGACAATGAACCATGTAAGAAGGACCCTGAGGGAAAACTGTGTTTCAATGATCATCATATAAATCAAATGAAGATTACTTTTCATAAGCCCACTCGAACTTGGATGTGGAACTCTCAAATTAGGGCTTTAGAGGGTCATGGACAACCTGCAGCACCTGCACCACAGCCACCAGCTGCTGATCCTAAGCAAACTGATCAGGGGCCAGAAATTCAGAATGAGGAGTATGGAGTCAACATAGAAGATTTCATTGACTTTGACAATTTGGATGTTGGGCCTCCTCCGTTTGATCACCAAGCTGTCTACGATGCTCTTCTTCAACATGTTGATACCAGATTTGATGCCTTGGAGGCACAAAATAGAGCCATGGAGAATAGGATTATGGAGAATTTTTCCAGATTTTTTACCTATCCCCTTCCACCCTCTTAGGCACCTCTTGTCTCAGTTTACTAATTTTCACTGGTTTCATCACTTTCTACTACTGATATTGCTGGACTGTTTCTGGTTTTATGGTTCTTTTACTCAGTTTTTATGTTGCTGGACTATTTTGGATACTAGTTTCTCAGTTTCTGGACTGTTTAGTTATTTTGCTATGGTTGTGTATGGCCACAGGATTTACTATGGACTGTTTTCTATGATTTTGCTGAACTATGTATATGGTTTCATGTAGTTCTGGACTTGGTATTATTATGATTGTATACTGCTTATTATTGTGGTTCTTTCTATTATTCCATGTCATATATTACCAATTGTCTACTTACCTCTCATCTTTTGGCAAAGATTTTTATACTTTAATATTCTTTTTAATGATGCCAAAAGGGGGAGAAAAGGTTGTTTATGTTGTGATTTGTAGGTTTGATTGGTTTTTATGTATTTTTCCTAAGTGTTTATACATTTAGGGGGAGTATATAAAAACTTGAAGTTTTTAAATTGAAGATGGTTTGTCATCATCAAAAAGGGGGAGTTTGTAAGTTGATGATGTTTTGATGACAACAAACCAATTGTGCAAACCTCAAGTATCAACAACAACAACATTCAAGTCAAGCACCACTCAAGATTAATTAGTTAGCTCATATGTTATTGAATACATTGTAATATTTTATTTTATGTCATATGAGAGTGGGTGGTAGCTTAGGTTATCTCAATTTAGGATAATGGATTGTTGAGAATATAGTGATATAAGATTAACTTGATAGAAAATAGCTCTCATGAAAGTAGAAATCAAAACATAATTGAAAAGCAATTTTTTAATCACTTTAACAGTGGTTTGTAACACCCCAAAATTTTAATCCCCGATTAATGAAATGTTAATTATAATTTAATTATAATTAATAGTTTTCAAATTAATCCTTGATTAAAATATGTGTGTATGTAATTAGCTTGCATGTGAGAAATTATTTAGTAAATAATTTAAATGCCTAAAATGTATATTTTGCATATTAGTCCCTGGGTTGGGACCTAGAAGCAATTATAGGAAAGATTTTGGAGGGAAAGTAAATAAAATAATTATTTTTCAAAATTTGGGAAAAATACTCGAGTATTTTTTGAAAAACTCGAGTATTCTGGGTCAAACTGCACGAGTGAGTGCGTTTGGTGAGTCACCGCCAACGATTCCGTGTCATTGACACGAAATCATCATCTTGCCACCACCCTAGTTGTCGTGTCGCACTGCATGAACCTTCTCCATGTCTATATAAGCTTATCAACCACGAATTCGTGGGAGTTTTGCTCAATCTTGCTTGTGTTGACATAGTTAGGGTTTCGAATTCGTCTCGTTCGATTCTCTTTTGATTCTAAGTGTTAGGCTTTGAGTGATACACCAATACAAAGCTCACATCACGAGCTTTGTATAGACACCAAAGTTGTGAGGTTTGAGTGTGTGGATTGAGAGAGTCGAAGGCTTGAAGTGAAGCTGTCCTTGCTTGAGTTGGTGTCTAGAGCTTACTTTGATCATCGATTTCGGTAAGCTCGTGAATCCCTGAGTCTCAAACTTAATTCCTTTAGTTAGTTGATGTTGTATAGAGTCTAGAAATCTAATTTTTCCCAATTCTTATCTCTGTTTTGTGGGTAAACCAATTCGGTTTTGGTGATGCACTCAAAACTACTCTGCATGTGAAGTTCAAGTTGATTTCTGGTGTTGGAGCTCTTTTCTTGGATTTCTTTCTGTTGATTCACATCTGAGAGGTAAGGGGAAGTAATTATATTCACTAGATAGAGATTAAATTCCATTATTTGTGTTAGAGAGCCACCAAGAGGCTCTAAGGGCTTAGATTGAATAGGAACTTTGGTTTGGAGACCAAGCCTTGCTCTAAAACTGTGTTGAGCAAGTTTTATACTATGCATGCAAGCTTAAATGACCATTGTTTTATGAGTGTTATGCTTATTTTGCAATTTGAGGTGTTGAGTTGCTAAATTGTGTAAATTATGCATAAATGGTTGATTCTCTGTCAAATTGGTTATTTGATATGAAATGAGTATTGCAACCTGTTCAATATATGGTATGTGAACTACTGTGATCACTGGTTTGGATTAAAAGTGTTTAGAAATTGAAATGGTATGTAAAAACCAAGTTTCACTCTGTTCTGTCTGCATATACTCGAGTATTTGGCTTAACACTCGAGTATTTCGTGGTGCACCAGAGTGAAAATTGGCGCACCAACTTGGGAATCAGATTGAACACTCGAGTAATGTATGAACTACTCGAGTATTCTGGGTAATGGAATACTCGAGTATCTCATGAAATACTCGAGTACATTTATGAAAACCTGAAACCCTAAATCTCTGAAAAGACATGAACGACTCGAGTATAATTATGAACAACTCGAGTAGAATCTGGAAAATGATTAACTACTCGAGTATTTTGGAGAAAACTCGAGTATTTTTAATCAGATACTTAAAAATACCATTTTCAATTCTAAGTCATTTTGTAAATCTTAGAGGTCAATAAACCGAGTGATCCTGGACTTAGAGGAAATTGATTGACGTTATGATGTTTTCATTTGAATAATGATACGTTGCTCGGGAGGCACGTAATGTATTAATAAAAGGATAAAACGTCAATCAATCTCTTTTAAGTAAGGTAATGCATTCATTCTGGAGTTTGGTTGGTAGGACGTATATCATGTTTTTGATAAACATGTGGAGGGCCTCTGGGAGTGCCAATACGCTTGCTTGATGACACGTCGTTGACGTGGTCGGCTGAGGGAATGCCGATATGGTTATACCGTTTGGATGACGGTCCGTTTGGATGACGGGATATGCTCGGGTGGCATGGATACCAAGCTTGTCGTGTACATTCTAGGTGAATGTACGAATTGTTGTATACCTAGGAATACAACGCACTGTTGAGTACTGGGTTGTCAGGGATGGACGTCAGAGAGTGACATAGTATGATGGAGATAGGCTTGAGAGCTAAAGTCATGCATCATGCCACTCATTTAAATTAATTGTGATAAACGAAATAAGTGTGAGCATCCTATGTGCATTCATTAATTGCTAAGTGTTATATGTGATTGTTGTTAATTGATGCATATTACATATTCATATTGCACAATTTATTCTCTATTGATTATGTGTATAGAATTGCTTACCCTTATGCCCTTGTAGGGGATGTCTCGTTACATTGCTTGCATCGAGATCCGGCCACTTCCTAGTGGCGTATGGATCTATGAGGACCATCGCGCGGTGTATGAGGGGGAGGTAGAGTTCACATTCTACCACCCTAACCCGCTGATGCGATTCCGTCCTCGTAGGTTTAGGATTCCCATCATATACACTATGCATGTACCCCCGTTTTATACTTATCATGGACCACCTCCCATGCGACCAGCTCGCTCTTACCATAGTTTTCATTTTCGACCTACCCGCTCTCACCCTTTTACTTCGAGAGTTGTCCGCGAGGAGACTCCCCCTTCTTATCCGAGGAGCCCCATCAGGGTTTCACCATCACCTGACCCGGTACCCAGTGGTAGGGTACACTCTCCTTCGGATGAGATCGAGGAGGATCCGGTGGAGGACGAGAGTGGGAGCGAGCCTGTCGTGCATTCTACTGGGAGTGACTAGAGGGACGATGATCCCTAGGTACATGTATATGGTGTATGATGTGGATCCGAGGATCCGGTGTGTGGAGGAGATGTGTTGCTGCTGCTGTGATGATGATGCTACTACCTTATTACCTATGTTTTTGGGAGACTACTGCTGCTACTACTACTGCATCTGATGCTGATGGATCTACGTGACTATCCCTGGGGTTGTATTTTGATGATGTATATATTGTACATATGTTTTACTCTAGGGTTATAGTATCATAGTGATGTAGATCTGTTTATATGGACTTGCTATATTTTGGAACTTAGTGACTTATCTCATGGACTATGTATGTATGACTCTTTCGTATATATGAAAAACTATGTTTATATTATATCAGTTGCATAGTCCAGTAATTTCCGCTTACTCTGATTTAACTTATAAATGAGCTCGGCTACAAGTATTAATTGACGGTATCAGTTTTATTGAAAAAAGTATGGGTAGCTTCAATTGAATGTAAAATGTAAAGAAATTTCTAAAGAACGAATGTTATCCTGCTTGAGAAAAGGTTTTAGAATTCGCCGAACTCGATACAAGTGTTTTAAAGGATTTTAGAATTTATTCTCCAAGAGTTCCATTAGATGAATTGTGCACCCGCTTTAAATAAAATTTTATTACCATATTTTCTTAGCTCACAAGTCCATATATTATCCAATATAAAGCATAAATACTATATTATATTTGGGTAATCCGGAAGGGTGTCACACTTAGTGGTATCAGAGCAAAAGTCAGATCCTGTAGTAGTAGAAGTGGTTCCAGAAAGGTAGCCATCAACATCAAGCAGGTATCTCCAAAGTATTTAGTACTTTGAATGTTATTAAATTACTCATTGAGTTTCTTATTACCCCTGATTTGTTTGCATCTTGTCTCTTTTGAGTACAAGACGCAATTGATTGTAGATCTAATAAGCTTAGGATAGAGCCTTAGTATAGGTGGTGTAATGGAAGTTTCTTTAAGTTCAACATATGTGACCGTAAGCCCATAGCGCAGGTCTAATATGGCAACTAGAAACCAAAATCACACCAACGCGATGTTGGAGCGAATCACCACGGTATTGGAAGCCATGCAAAGGCAGTCTCAGCAACCATCTCAACCGGCTAATCCGCCCCATCAGTGTAATATGGGAAACACTGAGGCGAAGACTCTGGCTGATTTTAGGAGCTGCAATCCGCCAAAGTTTGAAGGAAGATTTAAACCGGAGGAAGCCAACAGATGGATTCATACTATGGACAAGATTTTGAGGACGTTGGAATGTTCGGATGCTCAGAAGGTGGCATATGCAACCTATATGCTGGAGGATGAGGCTGAGAATTGGTGGAATCACACCATGCAGCTTTTACAATATGAAGGAAGGGAGATAAGTTGGGGAGTATTTATAGAGAAGTTTCTCCAGAAGTATTTTCCTGAGGATCTGAGAAGGAAGAAGGAGGTGGGGTTTCTGCAGTTGAAGCAAGGGAACTTGAGTGTGGGCGAGTACGCGGCAAGGTTTGAAGAACTGATGAAGTACTCTCCATACTACCAGAACAATCCAGACGAGAGGAGCAAGTGCATCAAGTTTGAAGGTGGATTGAGGCCAAAGTCAACTCCAGAGAAACTGCAGATAGACCGGTGACTCAAGGAAGGGTCTTCACCCTTAGTGGTGTGGAAGCGAATCGATCTTCTGATCTGGTGCAAGGTAAATACTTGCTTAATGGTCAGTTTTGCCATGTTTTGTTTGACTCTGGTGCAACGCATTCATTTGTTTCATATGAATGTGTAAATCGTTTAGGCTTGCTCATGTCTGAAATGCCTTATGTTCTTAAAGTAGAAACTCCTACCAATGCTCCTGTAATTGTTTCTAGAGCATGTCTTAACTGTTGTATAGAAGTGTTAGGACGGACCTCTGAAGTAGATTTGATCTGCTTACCCTTAGCACAATTAGATGTGATCTTGGGGATGGACTGGTTAAGTCAGAACCAAGTGATCATTGACTGTGATAGAAAACTGGTAACCTATAGAAACCCAAAACCATCTGGTTACGTGTGTCTGTTCAATGCTGAGATGGAGGAAGTTGATCCGAAGATGGAAGAGATTCCTGTTGTCCGAGAGTTTCCGGAAGTGTTTGCTGACGAGATTCCTGGTCTGCCACCAAGAAGAGAGATTGAATTCGGTATCGACCTAATTCCGGGAGCTGGTCCCATTTCTATCGCTCCCTATAGAATGGCACCACCGGAAATGGCGGAAATGAAGAAGCAGATTGAGGAGCTGCTGCAGAAACAGATGATTCGACCAAGCGTGTCACCTTGGGGTGCTCCTGTCTTATTCGTCAAGAAGAAAGATGGTAGCATGAGGATGTGCATAGACTATCCGCAGCTGAATAAGGTCACCATCAAGAACAAGTATCCGTTGCCGCGGATAGATGACCTTATGGATCAAGTTCGTGGGGCTTCAGTATTTTCCAAGATTGATTTGAGGTCAGGGTACCATCAGATCAGAATTAGAGAAGAGGATATCTCTAAAACTGCATTTCGATCTCGATACGGACATTATGAGTACGTCGTGATGCCGTTCGGATTGACTAATGCACCAGCTATCTTCATGGACTACATGAATCGAATCTTTAGACCTTATCTAGATTCGTTCGTGGTTGTGTTCATTGATGATATTCTCATTTACTCTAAGAGCCTGGAGGAGCATGCCGAACACTTGAGGATAGTGTTGAGCATCCTAAAGGAGAAGCAATTGTATGCCAAACTTACAAAGTGTGAGTTCTGGCTGAAGGAGGTTAAGTTCTTGGGGCATGTGATTTCAGAGAAAGGAATAGCCGTTGATCCGACGAAGGTAAGTTCGGTTTTGCAATGGAAGCAACCAAAGTCGGTCACGGAAGTCAGAAGCTTCCTTGGTTTGGCTGGTTATTATAGAAGGTTTATCGAAGGTTTCTCGAAGATCGCACTGCCTCTGACGAAGTTGACTCGGAAAGATCAACCATTTCTATGGGATGAGAAATGTGAAAGGAGTTTTCAAGAGTTGAAGGAAAGGTTGACATCGTCTCCTGTATTGGTTCTGCCCGATACACAAAAGAGTTTTGATGTGTATTGTGACGCGTCGAAACAAGGTCTTGGGTGTGTTTTGATGCAAGAAGGGCAAGTCGTCGCTTATGTCTCGAGACAGCTAAAAGTGCATGAAATGAACTATCCAACCCACGATCTGGAGTTGGCAGCGGTGGTGTTTGCCTTAAAGATTTGGAGGCACTATCTCTATGACACTACGTTCCGGGTGTTCAGTGACCATAAGAGTTTAAAGTACCTCTTTGATCAAAAGGAGTTGAATATGAGGCAACGCCGATGGATGGAGTTTTTGAAGGATTATGAGTTTGAACTCCATTATCATCCTGGAAAGGCCAATGTTGTGGCAGATGCATTGAGTAGAAAGGCAATGCACATCAGTGCAATGATGGTCAGAGAAGCTGCACTGATAGAGGAATTCCGGGATTTGAGTCTGACGATGCAAATGGAGCCGACAAGTATCAAGATGGGGATGCTGCAGATTGCTAATGAGTTTCTATAGAAGATTCGGGAATTGCAAGGCAAGGATGAGAAGCTCATAGAAAAGAGGAAGTTGATGGAAGAAGGCAATGAATTGGAGTTTCAAGAAGGGAAGGATGGAATCCTTCGCTTTAAAACAAGGATTTGTGTGCCTGATGATTTAGAAGTAAGAAGGGTGATTCTGGACGAAGCACATAAGAGTAAGATGAGTATGCATCCGGGAGCTACCAAAATGTACCAGGACTTAAAGAAGCTATTTTGGTGGCCTGGTTTGAAGAAAGACATAGCTGAGTATGTGGCCTGTTGTTTGGTGTGTCAAAAGGCCAAGGTGGAACATCAAAGGCCAGGAGGAGAGTTACTTCCTTTGGAGATTCCATTGTGGAAATGGGATAGCATCTCGATGGATTTCGTGTCGGGATTGCCAAGGACATCTACTGGTCATGATGCAATCTGGGTGATAGTGGATCGTTTGACCAAGTCGGCGCATTTCATTCCCGTGAATATGCGCTATTCGTTGGAAAAGCTCACCCAGTTGTACATCAAAGAAATTGTTCGTCTGCACGGTGTACCATCAAGCATTGTATCTGATCGTGATCCGAGGTTTACATCGAAGTTCTGGGAAGATCTGCATAGAGCCTTGGGTTCAAGATTGAAACTGAGTTCTGCATACCATCCTCAGACTGATGGCCAAACGGAGAGGACTATTCAGTCACTGGAGGACATTTTGCGAGCCTGTGTGTTGGAAGGTCAAGGGAGCTGGGAACAGATGTTGCCACTCGTGGAATTCACTTACAACAACAGTTACCACACGAGTATTGGAATGGCACCATTTGAAGCTTTGTATGGGAGAAAGTGCCAGACGCCGTTATGTTGGTTCCAAGTGGGGGAGAATTCTCTGGTTGGACTAGACTTTGTGCAAGAGACCACGGAACAGATCAGGATGATACAAGAAAAGATGAGGGTAGCTCAAAGTAGGCAGAAAAGCTATGCTGATAAGAGAAGAAAACCATTAGAGTTCGCCGAAGGAGACCATGTGTTTATTAGGATAGTACTAACCAAAGGTGTTAGTAGAGCCTTGAAAACTCAGAAACTATCACCTAAATTCATTGGTCCCTACCAAATCCTCAAAAGAGTCGGCCCAGTAGCTTATCAATTGGCTCTACCTCCATCATTAGCTAACCTCCACAATGTGTTCCATGTGTCTCAGTTGAAGAAATATGTCCATGACCCCACCATTGTCCTTAGAATCCAACCGGATAACTTAGAAGTTCATGAGAACTTAACCTTCAAAGCTGTGCCTGTTCGCATCGAAGATCGAAGAATCAAGGAGCTGAGAGGGAAGGATATCCGTCTGGTCAAGGTTGTCTGGGTCTGCGGAGATGTAATAGAAGCATCTTGGGAACTAGAGGATAAGATGCGTCAGGATTATCCTGACTTGTTTGTATGAGTTGAATTTCGGGGACGAAATTCCTTGTAAGTGGGGGAGTAGTGTAACACCCCAAAATTTTAATCCCCGATTAATGAAATGTTAATTATAATTTAATTATAATTAATAGTTTTCAAATTAATCCTTGATTAAAATATGTGTGTATGTAATTAGCTTGCATGTGAGAAATTATTTAGTAAATAATTTAAATGCCTAAAATGTATATTTTGCATATTAGTCCCTGGGTTGGGACCTAGAAGCAATTATAGGAAAGATTTTGGAGGGAAAGTAAATAAAATAATTATTTTTCAAAATTTGGGAAAAATACTCGAGTATTTTATGAAAAACTCGAGTATTCTGGGTCAAACTGCACGAGTGAGTGCGTTTGGTGAGTCACCGCCAACGATTCCGTGTCGTTGACACGAAATCATCATCTTGCCACCACCCTAGTTGTCGTGTCGTACTGCATGAACCTTCTCCATGTTTATATAAGCTTATCAACCACGAATTCGTGGGAATTTTGCTCAATCTTGCTTGTGTTGACATAGTTAGGGTTTCGAATTCGTCTCGTTCAATTCTCTTTTGATTCTAAGTGTTAGGCTTTGAGTGATACACCAATACAAAGCTCACATCACGAGCTTTGTATAGACACCAAAGTTGTGAGGTTTGAGTGTGTGGATTGAGAGAATCGAAGGCTTGAAGTGAAGCTGTCCTTGCTTGAGTTGGTGTCTGGAGCTTACTTTGATCATCGATTTCGGTAAGCTCGTGAATCCCTGAGTCTCAAACTTAATTCCTTTAGTTAGTTGATGTTGTATAGAGTCTAGAAATCTAATTTTTCCCAATTCTTATCTCTGTTTTGTGGGTAAACCAATTCGGTTTTGGTGATGCACTCAAAACTACTCTGCATGTGAAGTTCAAGTTGATTTCTGGTGTTGGAGCTCTTTTCTTGGATTTCTTTCTGTTGATTCACATCTGAGAGGTAAGGGGAAGTAATTATATTCACTAGATAGAGATTAAATTCCATTATTTGTGTTAGAGAGCCACCAAGAGGCTCTAAGGGCTTAGATTGAATAGGAACTTTGGTTTGGAGACCAAGCCTTGCTCTAAAACTGTGTTGAGCAAGTTTTATACTATGCATGCAAGCTTAAATGACCATTGTTTTATGAGTGTTATGCTTATTTTGAAATTTGAGGTGTTGAGTTTCTAAATTGTGTAAATTATGCATAAATGGTTGATTCTCTGTCAAATTGGTTATTTGATATGAAATGAGTATTGCAACATGTTCAATATATGGTATGTGAACTACTGTGATCACTGGTTTGGATTAAAAGTGTTTAGAAATTGAAATGGTATGTAAAAACCAAGTTTCACTCTGTTCTGTCTGCATATACTCGAGTATTTGGCTTAACACTCGAGTATTTCGTGGTGCACCAGAGTGAAAATTGGCGCACCAACTTGGGAATCAGATTGAACACTCGAGTAATGTATGAACTACTCGAGTATTCTGGGTAATGGAATACTCGAGTATCTCATGAAATACTCGAGTACATTTATGAAAACCTGAAACCCTAAATCTCTGAAAAGACATGAACGACTCGAGTATAATTATGAACAACTCGAGTAGAATCTGGAAAATGATTAACTACTCGAGTATTTTGGAGAAAACTCGAGTATTTTTAATCAGATACTTAAAAATACCATTTTCAATTCTAAGTCATTTTGTAAATCTTAGAGGTCAATAAACCGAGTGATCCTGGACTTAGAGGAAATTGATTGACGTTATGATGTTTTCATTTGAATAATGATACGTTGCTCGGGAGGCACGTAATGTATTAATAAAAGGATAAAACGTCAATCAATCTCTTTTAAGTAAGGTAATGCATTCATTCTGGAGTTTGGTTGGTAGGACGTATATCATGTTTTTGATAAACATGTGGAGGGCCTCTGGGAGTGCCAATACGCTTGCTTGATGACACGTCGTTGACGTGGTCGGCTGAGGGAATGCCGATATGGTTATACCGTTTGGATGACGGTCCGTTTGGATGACGGGATATGCTCGGGTGGCATGGATACCAAGCTTGTCGTGTACATTCTAGGTGAATGTACGAATTGTTGTATACCTAGGAATACAACGCACTGTTGAGTGCTGGGTTGTCAGGGATGGACGTCAGAGAGTGACATAGTATGATGGAGATAGGCTTGAGAGCTAAAGTCATGCATCATGCCACTCATTTAAATTAATTGTGATAAACGAAATAAGTGTGAGCATCCTATGTGCATTCATTAATTGCTAAGTGTTATATGTGATTGTTGTTAATTGATGCATATTACATATTCATATTGCACAATTTATTCTCTATTGATTATGTGTATAGAATTGCTTACCCTTATGCCCTTGTAGGTGATGTCTCGTTACATTGCTTGCATCGAGATCCGGCCACTTCCTAGTGGCGTATGGATCTATGAGGACCATCGCGCGGTGTATGAGGGGGAGGTAGAGTTCACATTCTACCACCCTAACCTGCTGATGTGATTCCGTCCACGTAGGTTTAGGATTCCCATCATATACACTATGCATGTACCCCCGTTTTATACTTATCATGGACCACCTCCCATGCGACCAGCTCGCTCTTACCATAGTTTTCATTTTCGACCTACCCGCTCTCACCCTTTTACTTCGAGAGTTGTCCGCGAGGAGACTCCCCCTTCTTATCCGAGGAGCCCCGTCAGGGTTTCACCATCACCTGACCCGGTACCCAGTGGTAGGGTACACTCTCCTTCGGATGAGATCGAGGAGGATCCGGTGGAGGACGAGAGTGGGAGCGAGCCTGTCGTGCATTCTACTGGGAGTGACTGGAGGGACGATGATCCCTAGGTACATGTATATGGTGTATGATGTGGATCCGAGGATCCGGTGTGTGGAGGAGATGTGCTGCTGTTGCTGTGATGATGATGCTACTACCTTATTACCTATGTTTTTGGGAGACTACTGCTGCTACTACTACTGCATCTGATGCTGATGGATCTACGTGACTATCCCTGGGGTTGTATTTTGATGATGTATATATTGTACATATGTTTTACTCTAGGGTTATAGTATCATAGTGATGTAGATCTGTTTATATGGACTTGCTATATTTTGGAACTTAGTGACTTATCTCATGGACTATGTATGTATGACTCTTTCGTATATATGAAAAACTATGTTTATATTATATCAGTTGCATAGTCCAGTAATTTCCGCTTACTCTGATTTAACTTATAAATGAGCTCGGCTATAAGTATTAATTGACGGTATCAGTTTTATTGAAAAAAGTATGGGTAGCTTCAATTGATTGTAAAATGTAAAGAAATTTCTAAAGAACGAATGTTATCCTGCTTGAGAAAAGGTTTTAGAATTCGCCCAACTCGATACAAGTGTTTTAAAGGATTTTAGAATTTATTCTCCAAGAGTTCCATTAGATGAATTGTGCACCCGCTTTAAAGAAAATTTTATTACCATATTTTCTTAGCTCACAAGTCCATATATTATCCAATATAAAGCATAAATACTATATTATATTTGGGTAATCCGGAAGGGTGTCACATGGTTAATCGATTAGCTCACAAGGCTTAATCGATTAACTCGTGTATAACTGTTTTAAACTGTTTGATTAACAGTGGTTAATCGATTAATAGTTAAAATGTTAATCGATTAATAGCTGTTATAACATAAAAATTATTTTGTTTAAAAGCTTTTCATTATGACTTTGATGAGGTTACTTACACTTTCATATTTCTCTATATACTTTCATGATATCACAATCTCACAAAAGAGCTATTCAATTTCAAAGTTCTATCAAGATTCAAGTCTTATTTTCAAATCTTATTCTTCACTATTATGCTCTTCAATACACTTAGTCATTGAGATATTAGATTCTAGATCTTATTAGTTTAGTTGAATCATCATACAACAAGGGTTGTACTATCAAGAATTCAAAAAATCAAAGAGGTGAAGAATTTCACAAGTTGGAAGCCTTTGAAGGAATCAAAGCAAAGAAGAAAGGAATTGGGTGAAGTGGTTGCTTCAACAATTCAGAGACAAGAAGAACAATTGATTGGGTAGGGTTCAAGAGATTTGTACTCTCTTGAAAAGGGATAGGATAACTTGAGTGAGATTTATCTTTTATCCTTTGTAATCTAACAATTGTTTCTTTAGTGGAAATCTCTCTATTGCGATAGAGGGGACTGGATGTAGCTCTCGGTGGATTGAGAGTGAACCAGGATAAACACACTTGTCTCCTATCTTTCATTTTCTTTAAAGCTTTGAAAGAATTAACAAACAAATTAATCAATTAGGTTAGAATTGGGAATTTCATAATTCTTAGAGAATCAACTCTAATTTGAATTGGTAAATTTACTTAGAGTTGTTTTTAATTCAATAGATAATTGTTCTTGCATTCTTGACATGAAAGCTCTGCTACGATTCTGATTAAGATTGAATTTTTGCTGATTTTTACTTAGTTAATCGATTAAGTATTTTGTTAATCGATTAGCTTTGAATCACCTTTCAGGCATTAATCGAGTAACTCACTTGTTAATCGATTAAGTGTTTTGTGTGCTTCAGGCATTAATCTATTAGCCTAGTCATTAATCGATAAAGAAGTTCATTTTTTGTAAGAAAACTTGTTTTCTCAAAACCATTCTCATTTGCAATCGAAAAATTGGTATCAAGGCTCCAAAACACTATTCACCCCCCCCCCCCCCTCTAGTAATTTTTGAGCCGCTTGTTGGTTTCCAACAATCATCAAAACAATATTTGGTATTGTTATCATCAAAACATCATGAATTTCAACAGCAACGAGCTCATGAGAACCGAGCATGTAGCTCTGAGTTCATGAGAACCGAACAGTTAGCTATGAGCAAATGAGAACCGAGCATGTAGCTCTGAGCTCATGAGAACTGAGCATGTAGCTCTGAGTTCATGAGAACCGAACAGTTAACACCGAGCTTAGGAGAACCGACCTCGATTCGTTTTACACCCCTTGGCAATGACTACACCGACTTCGCAGTGATGCCAAGGCATCTCGGCCTCTGCGTGCCGCAGCCTCTCGTTTTATTTGTCTCATTCCGAGTAGGTGCCTCTAGGGATCCGAGCACCGAGGTCCTAACACAGTCCGCATGACTCTAGTCCAATCGATTTGATCGTACGCCGATCAGCTAGCACTCAGTTTACGAGCATGATCACGATCTGGTCGGATTCATAACATGCCGAACCAGGGAATCAGGACTGAGCACCAGCGCCAAAAACCAATGGCTCTCACAGCGTTTCCGCGCCTAGACGCCTCATTCTCCACGCCCTGGCGTGCGCGTCAGACCTTGATCCCTCTAAACCACTCATTTGTGTCTTCCTCAGGAAGCCATTAATTTATAACCACATGTTATAAAGCTTCTAGGAGAAGCCTTTTTGGTGGACCACACATTTGCAATTAGGGCGAAATAAAACAATAACGCATCAAACCACTCATTCGTTCATCTCCTACATTCCTTCTTCTTCTCTTCGCAAGTTGTTAGAGCTTTCTCTCTCTTCCTCTCATTTTCCCTCTCTTCAATCCAAGCAAGGAGTTAGGGTTCAAGGGTTTTAACACCCAGTCTTGATTTCCACCATTCCATGCTCAAGGTAAGTTGGACTCAAGCTTCCCTCACCTCTTCCTTCATGTTGTACGAATTTCTCTCCACAATCTCTAACTATTTTCACTTCTTTCGCTACATGGTCCACTCTCTCTCCTTCATAGCTTGAAGCTTTCTCTCTCTACAAGGAAAGGAGGAAGACCATCAACACATCCTCATTGTTCCTCCTAGTCGCTTTCCTTCCTCACCGCATGTGGCTCATACAGTCTCAATCTTCGAGCTTTAAAGGCTAGGGTTTGGTATCTCTCCTCTCTCTCTCTACTTAGTTGAGGTAAGGAGGGGGTATTACCGGTTCTTAGGACATGGGTTCTAGCTTGTGTATAATGATGATTAAGAGGGATGGGTAGTGATAGCGATAAATCTTAGGATAATGTTTTGGATTAAGGCTAAGTAGTTAGAATTGGGATCAAGGAAATTATGATGATGATTGTTTAACGTATGCTGTTTGATGTTGTGTAATTGTGTATGTATTAGTTATTTATATAAGCTAAGGTGTAGTATAAGGACAACAATGAACCCCTAGGTAAGCTAGGTTGAGAATAGGCTTGGTAGAATACACTAATAATTCCCTAGGCAAGATAGATTTGCGATAGAATGACGTAAAAACTAGAAGATGAACAACTAAGTAAAATAATAATGAGATAGTAAGGGTCGTTGGGCTAGGAAGTAACTAGTAAATAAAATAGGAGAACTTAAGAAATAAATATAGGGAGTAAGTATGAAATAGATTGGACCCTAGGTTGGTAGAAAAGGAACACTATGTAACATTAGGAAAGTAGGAATTTAATTAATAGCTTTTGGTAAATGTGCAGGTTAGTTGAGGCTAGAGTAAAGGACTTAAATATAATAGGCTAGATAAGGTTAACTAAAATGAACTAAGACATGAGGGAAGATAGTAGAAGATAGACATAATTTAGGATTAGCTAAAAGACTTACATATAAATGAATGACAAAAATGAATTAGATTGAGTTAGGAGTTAATAGAGATTGGAATATAAAACGTAGGCAGGAAATAGGATATAATGTACCAATAGGAAAAACCTAAGAAGAATTACAAAATGGTAAGGAAAAGTGAGTTATGGATTAGTAGGTAATACGTTACGAGGTAGCGAGAGTATGAAGTAAGTAATTAACAACTAGAAATGAAGGAGAAGAATGAATATTTAAGGAGATAAAATAAAAGGAATGTAAGAATAAAAAGAGAATAGAGAATGACTAGACATTGATAAAAGAGTTAAGAATAGTGCAAGAGAATAGAAAAAAGGAAACTAAGAATTAGAGAGAAAAGAAAGAATAAATAAGAGTAATAAGGTAAATAAGTAATGAGATAGGAATAAGAGTAAAGAGATAGAAAAGACAGATTCATCGCAGGTTGGTTAGTTGACCCTGTGAATTAAGATAGGACCCAGGTTGGTCAGTTGACCCTGGGGATAGAACAATAGAGACACGTTGCAGGTTGGTCAGTTGACCTTGTGACTAGGTTCATCGCAGGTTGGTCAGTTAACCTTGTGATTTGAGATAGGACCCAGATTGGTCAGTTGAGCCTGGGGATAGAACAATAGAAACACGTTGCAGGTTGGTCAATTGACCCTATGACTAGGTTCATCGCAAGTTGGTCAGTTGACCCTGTGATTTGAGATAGGACCCAGGTTGGTCAGTTGACCCTGGGGATAGAACAATAGAGACACGTTGCAGGTTGGTCGGTTGACCCTGTGACTAGAAACCCATCGCAGGTTGGTCAGATGACCCTGTGGTTAAACACACATCCCAGGTTGGTCAGTTAACCCTGTGGATGTGACATTGGACACAGGTTGGTCAGTTGACCCTGTGGACAAGAGAGCAAAATGAAAGAAGGATAAGATAAAAGGATAAAAAGAAAAGAGATGTAAATTTTGATAATAGGGTTAAGTTAGAAAATGAGAATAAGTCGAGTAGAAATAAATGTGTATATTGTATGATAAATTATGATTGAATGTTGTGCATGATCTTAGTTGTTATTATGCCCTGTTAGACACTATTTCTTAAGTTCTGTGTAATGCTACCCTTTGTGATGACCCAACTTTTATAACCTTAATTAATATTTCTATATTCTAAAAATATGACCATTTTTTTTCTTTTTCATTGCCAGTTACATCATCACGATTCTCAATCATGCGGAATAACTTACATTCATCATAAAATGAAATAACAAACATTATATTATAGCATCAAGACCCCAAAAGGGTTTACAAGGTTTGTTACATTAGTTCTATTAGTGGTTACTCCAAAAGTTAAACATTACTTAGTTAGACACTAGGCCACTACATTATATTACAATATCTTACAACAAAATATATAATGACCTAGAGCATATGGTTCGCAACTCCAAAACATAAACATGACAGAAAGAGAAACCTGATGAGTTATGTCATTCACATTCCCCTAGAAGGAATTCGGCCCAATCGTCAGTTCCCCACTGACTTCCGGTCGTATTCTCCATCGGATCATCCTCAGCCACCTGATTCTCACCTTCCACCTGATCCTCGTCCTCAACGGGGTCCTCCTCCTCTTCCTCGTCCTCTTCAGGTACCGGTTCCACTGACATATACACAGGAGTCCGAGATCGGGCTCTGTGGAAGGGACAAGGATGAGAGGAGACTTCCGGTATCACTCTTTCGGTTGAGGGGATTGGACTTGGTGGAATGGCTTGTCTAGGAAAACGTCTTGTTGGTGGTGGAGGGGATCCGTGGCGATGAACAAAAGCTGGTGGAATGTGCATGATGTAAGTCATTGGGATTCTCGTTTGCCTCGGACGCGTGCGGGACCAGGGATTTGGATGACGAAAGATAATCTCTATGTCACCCTCGAACATCGCCCGGTTCCCGTCATAGTGCCATTCCTCATTAGGTAGCGGCCTCATCACCACGCAAAACATATTCCGAGCCATTACCTACACACAAGGGATTAGGAGTGAGTCATAGCTAAACGCAATAACAAATGAGCATAACAGGGGCTAAATATAACATACACATATCATCAATTAGAAAAAAGAATGCAAGTACATATGCTCAAACCGTTTTAAAATTCATTTAGTTTCATTAGTGTCATGATGCATGCCTATTCCTCATCCATGCATCATGGTTCGGTAGAGACGACCTTCTTTTCTGTGAACCTGGGCCAGATATCTACCTTATCCATTGAACCGAAGCGAAATCCATTTCATAGTCATTCTAATTTATTGGGAGCTAGCCTTCATAACATCCTGTGCCATGGCATCCTGTGTTCAATCCTAAGCTAGTGTCCCAAATCGTAATCGGAGAAATCTCATTCACCATGCATGATAATGCCACATAGAATTCCATATTTTATTTCTTTCATTATTCTTATCAGCATTCTTGGCAGTACTTTGCCGGATACTTCAATACTCAGATCATTTCCATTTCCTTAACCTTTCTTTGATACTTTCAGAAAAAGGCCATCAGCGGCATGTAACAGCCCGATTTTCATAACATAAAATAATAAATTAATTCTTATTAATTTGCTAAAAATGAGACCAATTTTTTTTTTTTTTGAAAACCGATTTAAAGCTGATTGAATTAATTCCCAGATTTCTTTTTGAAAATCAAGTCGTTACCAAAAACCTTTCATCACTAATGCGTTCTCATTAAAAGATGTTCATTGTCAAAATAAGTAACATTCATCATAGTACTTGCTACATATCATTGTGACAACAAAAGATTACAAACCATGTCCCTTCTCTTTTGTTTTTGAAATAAAGTATGAAACATAAATAAAAGTGGCTATGTACAATAATGGTCCATAACATGTGGCAATCCTCAAATAGAAATGCAGATCCTACACACTAAGACAA
This sequence comes from Crotalaria pallida, assembly GCA_037953625.1. Lineage (NCBI taxonomy): Eukaryota > Viridiplantae > Streptophyta > Magnoliopsida > Fabales > Fabaceae > Crotalaria > Crotalaria pallida. The sequence goes on along the minus strand of CM075654.1, from coordinate 9,314,409 downwards.
CTCTATCCTTCTCACTAATCTCTACATATCATCTCCCAACTAGTCAATCACCATACTGCCCTCCTCGCTAGAATCCGAGTCCGATAGCACCTCCTCCTCCATCACTACGTCGGCACCCTCGTCGTCCCAATCCATAAGCTCATCCTCTATCCCTAACACCTCCATGATATGTGGCATGATATCGTCCTCTACGGGATCTGGTAGTATAGCAGCCAATGGTGCAGGCTGTCCTCCGAACAGGAAATGATCGCAAGGTCCTCCGTCCTGGTAATCTCTGAGAAAGATATGTCCTACATGTACATCTCCCGCTGTCCCCGTCATGCTGTGTCCAGGATCCTCTATCTCCAAAAGAGAGTTGCCTCTCCAAGTCCAACCACTAGGGGTCACCTCCCAGGCTCCCTCCCCAAAGGGCCACGTATGAATCACTAAATGCTGAGCCATCTACCCGTTGCAATACCGGAGCAATCCGATACGACAACATGATAGGAGAGAGGTCAGCATTCCAAAAGTACAACCATGACAAGACAATATAATAATGACTTCATATAAAATAGAACAAGCAGAGTAATTGATATCAACAGAATTCATGACTTTAACAGATTTTTATTAATAACTAGAACATAACAATAGCTGGAGGCATATAATAAAGGCATAATATCAAACAATTCTAATGTAACAACAATTACTCATGCTATGCATATGACAATTTCATCCAATTCATGAACATCATTCTCAAATTATCATAAGATTATCTCATATTCTTTTATAAGAGATCTCGTTATAAATTCCTTAATTCTTTCTTATGAGAGGGTAATAACATTGTCTTCAACAACATCTTTAGCATTAAGTCTTATTATTTCGATTCCTTTGATGATGTGGGGAAATAACCATCATCAAGGAGGTTGGTTAGCACACACGGCTACATCTCCTCATATCCACCCATACCTAAGTCGGAAGCAAACAGGAGTACAGGACCTTTACCACGCAGGCTGGACAATCATCGTAACAAAAGTAAATGGAGCATTGGTTCAATTCATAATGCCTCATTCCAGTCCCTCTCACTGTCCTTCGAATTGCCATAGGGGGTGACAACACTTTTCTAGTGGGCCTGCGGAACTTACCACGGCATAGGACCTATCAGTCGGTACCACATATGGAATTCATTCCGCCTAGATTAGCACTCAAGGCTTCTTGACGTATCACCGTCCTTACCCTCCCCTATTGCAATCATCACCTGAGTATCCGTAGACAAACAGGGTATCTTCCTCACCACTACTTTGCACTCATACTCCCCGCATTAGTACATGTCTTTTAAAGTCTTATCACTCTTTCATTACTTAATTACTCTTTTAATCTTATGGTCGACTCACCCTTGGTGCATCCCTTCAATGAGCCTCGACCACAAACAGATCTTGAATTGTTTCCCCAACAATAGCATTGTACAAGGCTTCTAGTCTCAGTACTTGTGCGGCACCACGGTTATAATACAGATCACACGGTTGGCCTACCGCGGTCATAGAACGGCGCACATGGCTGACTCGAAGTCCTAGCCGCACAGCATGGCACTTGGAAGTTACTTGTACAAGCATTGTTCCTCAAAAAGTTAGTTGAGTACAGAAGAATTCCATAAGCACATTCTTAAATCAGCAATACTTGTCTTGAACCTTTACAATCCGATTCATAATTTAGATCTTAATCCATGCTCATTATTCTCATCAGCATTATTCTCATCTTAAACCACATAATTCTTTTATCTTATATCAAATATTAATTACTCATCATTTCTCATAACTTTCGGGATATTGTCAGTCTCATGATAATTTCATAATTTCCATTGCATCACTTAAATAAATTCCAAAATTAAGACGTAGCAGACGTCTCTCAGAAAATTAGCCATACTCAATAACAGATATATCTCAGACATATATTTCAATATAAACCAACAGATTAAATCATGTATCATACTTAAATCACCTGGTATACTAGGGCATATAAGCAACATCATTTAGTAATCACATATCATGGTTTCAGAATATAAGAGACATCCTCCGAATATACTTATCAATTTAAAGCAGAGTAGAACATATATAATTAAAATGCATGGTATTCAGAATCATAAGCACATACTCATGTATTCATGTATCATATAGTAACTTAAAGAACTTCAACTTGATATATTCCAGACATGCTTAACGATATAAAACAAGCAGATCACGTGTAACTAATTCAAAATGCATAGTATTCAGATCATAAATATATGTTCATGCAATTTCATATCATATAATAAGTAAATGAATTTCAAACTATATATATCTATATATATATACTCAGTTTAGCACCGAGTCTAAGCGTCACGTTGACTTGGGCCTACTGCATCTCTCACCTCTCGTCCCAGCAGACACTTGCATCTGATTTCCGCGGGCACTTGCTACAGACTGATGTTCCAATCCGCCGTCTTTAAAATACCTCGTTTTTAAAAAAAAACAAAATACGTCTTCATTACTAATTGATTCGGATGGAATTATTCTTTTCAACTAAATAAAATCTTTATTTCCTTTTGAACGTTCTTCTTTTTGGTTTTGTAAAACAGCATAATATATAATCGTTTTATAAAAACTATTCCAATTTTCGAACATACTTTAAATACCTCAAAATTAATTAAAACAATCCACAAAACACTTTAAAACGATTTCTTTAGTTGCTGGTCCATTCCGGACAGTCATTCATTTAAACCCGAAAATATCGAAAAACGTCACCTTTTAAATCCGGCTTTTCTTTAATTCGAATACCTTTGAAAACTCAACTTTAAATTAATTGAAAAAATTCTCAAGAAATAAAATACCAATTTAAATCAACGCTGGGCAGCAAAGAAATCATTTCAAAATAATTGCGTTCTTCACAATTCCGAAAATACCGTAATTAATAGATTAGCTTGTTTTCCTTGACTTTCTTTCACACACAATATTCCGAGGTAAGGTAATACATAGTCAAATAATTCATAAGACATCTCAAAACACATACACATTCAGCCAAGTTACCAAAGAAAACTCACAAGATCATACTTATCAAAAGTGCTTCAAAAGATAGTTTAATCCATCATGGGTAAACACAAGAGATAAAATTCAAAACTATATCAAATCAATTAATTAGTTTCAATCCCTAAATTTTCATAATACTAAAACACATATTAAGGTTCATCATATAAAATTTTCAAGTAAATCAAACATCCAGAACTTAAGTTTCGCACAAAAACCGAAACAGAACCGCACTTACCCCAGGCACATTTGCGTTGGTTAAAAATAGAAAATCAATTCCGAATGGCATAAAATGTGGTACAAACATCCCTCACATAGTCAAGGTCATCTAGTAAAAATTCAGAGCATTTGGAGTTGTTTAGGTTATACCTTTTCAATTAATTCTTCCACTAAGTCTAAAAATCCTGAACCTCTGTACTTACTGTTTTTCAATTTAAAAAAATACAAAAACAACTCCAAATCACTCCAAATTTTGCAGAGATCTACAGAACACGTTGATAAAGCTACCATAAAAATTTCAAGTCATTTAGAGCTACTGAAGTTTGAAAACTCTGTTTAGGTTTTACCCGAAAAACTTATTTCTCCGAAAATGTTTTCATCAAAACAACTCTTATAAAATTATCAAATCAAACCCAAAAATCTTACAAAAATTCATAAACACTACTTTTGATATTATTAAAACAGTGGCTAGGTTATGAGAACTTTGGTCCTAAGCAAATATCTTTTATTCACTACTTTTTGAAACTTAAAACACAAGTTTATTACAAACAATCTTCAACAAACAAAATTTTATTAAAATATCAAAACAATACCAGATCTTCTTTAAATTTCCAGAATGCATTCAAACATCATGTAGGACTTTGCATCAAATTTTCAGAGAGATCCAAGAAATGAAACTATGACTTTACCAAAAATCTCTTATAACTAAAACAACTTTTTCTTTTCTTTCCACCTATAGTAGAACCGAATTTTCACACCAAAATGGATCATCATCTACCAAAAATTTCAGCATGCAAGACACAAAATTATCTTTTTCTTTTGGTCCTAAAAATTGAATCATTTTAAGCTCAACATAAATAATTTTTACTCATTCTCTAAACAAAATCAAAACTATACTTTTTCAAGAACCATATCCTTAATCACATGCATATTTTTCCAAGATCAAACTAAATGAACATAACATGCTTAATACATAACACTTTAGCAATTGATTTCAAGCTCAAAGTCTTAGTTTAACATTTTAATCTCATGCATGCAAGACTTAACATTTCTAATTTCATTTTTAAACTAAGATATCAAGATCAAAAGTCACATAATCTCATGCATGTACTTAAAATTCCTAGATCAAGACATAAAACCTACATGCATATACTTTAATCAAGCAACTGAATATTAATCCCTCATCCTAGTCTTGGCCGAATTATTCTAACCCTAAAACCACTATCTTTAAATTTTTTAACCACAAAAGTCATGATGAACACTCATATTTTTGACATGCATGTATCATTTAGACATGGATCAAGCTAAAATAATTAACAAGCAACATAGATCAAAGCTTTCACAACCTTATACTAAAACCGTGAGCATTAGATCATCATGCATGTCACTTTTTATCATCAAACTCATGATCAAGCATGGAAATAACAAAAGATCAAAACTTAAATCAAAAGGACTAACATGCAAACAAGATTTTACAAACCAAGTTACACACAACTCTATGTGAAAACCGTAGCCAAGAAGATGATAGAAACAAGAGGCTAAAATCTCACTAGATCAAGTATTAGAAAATGGAGAAGCACTTGAAACAAATTTTCTTCTTCCTTCTTCCTTGATGCCACGGCCTCCCCTTCTCTTTCTCTCTCTCGAATTTTCTCTCTTTCTCTCTAAGGTTCTAGAGCTTGATGGTGCTCTAGAACAAGTGTTTGGTGGAAGTGTGTGGGAAAATGAATGAATGAACTAAGGCTCTCTTATTTATAAGTAACTAGGGCTAGGGGTTCTCTTGCTAAGAAATGGGGTTTAATGTTCACATGCAAGGGCAAATTGGTATTATTGAAAAGTTGCATGGTGGTAGTGTGCAAGGGTGGGTTACTTAAGGGTTTCCATCACCATCACATCAAGTCATAGCTTACTTCCTCCTTCAACCTATATTCTAGCTTGATTTTCATTTATTTTTCATGCATCTTAGTTGCTTAATCACTAAGAAGATTGGGCTACAAAAATTTTGTCTTCCTTAACATATACATATATGTATGGGCCGAATTCTACATACAAAAAGGGAAATATAATTTTTTTTCTTACAACTACTTTAATAAATCCTCATAATATAGAATCAAGAAATCATGCATCACACAAGCATCAATATTCACTCATCACACCATACATATTTCATGGTAAATCTAGATTATAAAAAAATGATTTTCTCTTTTATAAGAGAACACATCTTCATGTTAATGAATAAAATAATTAACTGTATAAATTAGCTATGGATATAGGTTTCATTTTATTTCCTGAAATCATACTTTAGTTTGTAGAAGGGATTTCCAAAAGGAAAAATTTATTAAAGGTCCCTAACTATTTCTAACAATTAACACATCCAAAATTCGTATTTTACATACCTAAAAATAACTTTTCACAAATCCATCCAAAAAATTATGAAAATTACATTTTTAAATTCTACATTTCAATACGATCGTTTTCATATAAAGATCACAATTTTTCGGAGTTACGATTAAAGTTATGGATTTTCAAAGTTTAATAACTCAATAAAACAATTCCTTATTCAATGGTTATTCAAAATGATTAAAATCATCTTTCATGAAAACACCTAAAAAAATATCAATATATAAGACTTTACTTGAAAATACTTATTATTCATTTATCATTATATATATATATATATATATATATTCTAAACAAAACCTTGAAGTATAATATCAAGAAATCACAACAAAATCATACTTTAAACAAAATACACTTGAAATATTACTTTATCAATCAAAGATTTATTTATTTTTATTTTTAAAATACTCTTATTTACAAAAACATAATGTAAAATAATATTTTATTATTTAAAATATACGAGGATTTTGACGGATGTTACACGGCATAGCCACTTTGTGATGGTTTTAGAATTAGCATTAGGACGTTATTATCTAGTTGATTTATTATTATTCCATTGGGACACCACTAATGGCTTACTTATCAACCAAATGGATGCAATTTCAATTGGGACTCCCATAGGGTAATTTGTCAACCAAATGGATATATAAAATTTCCGTTGGGATTCCTGTGGAAAAATTATCAACCACTGAATAGAAATTCTAGTAGGACTCCTCCAAGATAATTATCAACCAAACGGAATTAAGTTATGCCACTGGGTGAAATCCTCATAGTGGTCTTTAGAATTAACAACAATCTTGATATAAAGTATTAACTCCTGATAATTAAAGAAAATAAATGTTTCCTTCAATTTTCTTCAATCCACTCAAGTAGTTCATGAACCACTCGAGTAGTTCATCCAAAAATACTCGAGTCTTTATAGAAATACTCGAGTCGTTCTACAGTTTTCCAGAATACTCAAGTCTTTCTAGAAATACTCGAGTCTTTTTGCTGCATTTGCACCAGTTTTTCTGCAATTTTAGCACTAATTCGTGATTCTTGCTTGCTTATTCCATTTCTATGCAAAACAAAAGTTTAAACACATAAAATAAACATGTTACAAGTATCAAACATGACCAAAACAACCTAAAACAGAATCAAACCACAGAAATGTACAAAACATTGAAATTGTCCATTTTAACATGAAATTCATTTCTACTTGATTTTAAATTCGTGCAGCAATTCAGTGAGCATTATTAGGTCCATATAAACTTGTTTGAACATTAAAACCATGGGTTTCTGACCTTCGAGTCAGTTTCCCAATTCAAGTTGCATCCCAATTGAAGCTTTAATGGTTCCTACATTTCTAGCTTGTCATAACTCATTTTAGCATTTAGATAACTCCTCCCATACCTTAACGATGCTAAAGAAAGTATGGATTGAAGAAGAACGGGTCTGAATCGAATTCCTTGATTATGCACTTGTGCAAAATAGTTGCACTAGCTAACTTTGGCCACAAATTTCAGTATGAATAAGACATGAAAAAGAACGAAACAAGTAAGCTTAAGCAACTAGGAGTTGCTAACTTTAATCAGAGACAAATTTGGAATCAAGAGGGTTCCTGGATTTACCAAACCAATTCGAGAAAGAAGGGTAGTTGACACTGAATTGTGCTCTGTTTTTGCAGCTTTGAATACTCAACTTTGAAAGCTTAGAACTTGATCTACAGGAAATGTTTTTCGATGGGACTGAGTTCTATTTCAAGATTGGAATTAGAACTTCGTTTTGTGTTTTGGTATCATGGGAATTGGGTGAGAATTGAAGGAGAACAGAAGGATCAAATATTGCACCAGAAAATAGGGGACATTGGGTAGAAATTCGGGTTTGAAAAATTTCAATGTGTTTCCAGCTTCCCACATGCCTATTTATAGTGTTGGATTACCTTACCACGAAGTAAGGTTGAGCTCTGAGCTTGGAACCAAATGAAAACGAGTTTTTGGCTTAAAATTGTGTTGAAACCGACTTTTATTTTCTGCAAAACTACTCGAACTACTCAAGTCTTTCAACTAAAAATTCAAATTTTCCTAAGTACTAGTTAGAATACTCGAGTCTTCCTAGATCCACTCAAGTCTTCTGACAAAATTTCAGGAAATTCATTATTTTATTCAATTTAATAATAATATTCTTTAAAATATTTTATTCATTTTATATGTTTGAAAATATTGGATCTTACGTCCTCCCACACTTAACAGAATTCGTCCCTGAAATTCCGATTTACACAAAAAGATGAGGGTACTCATCTTTAATTCTAGATTCTAATTCCCACGTTGATTCAGAAAGTCCATTTTGTCCCCAAATAACTCGCACTAAAGGTATCTCTTTTCCTCATAACTTCTTGATTCGCCGATCTTCTATTCGCACTGGTCTGGTTTCGAATGTGAGATTCTCCTTTAGTGGCACTACATCTTGTTGCAATTGGATGATCGAAGATGGGTCTTGAACGAACATGCGAAGCTGAGAGACGTGAAAAACATCATGGAGATTGGACAAGAATGACAACAATGCGATCTGATAGGCGACAGGACCTATTCGCTTCAAAATCTGGTACGGGCCAATGAACTTTGGAGTCAACTTCTTTGGTTTCAAAACTCTTCCAATACCGGTTGTTGGAACCACACGCAATAAAACGTGATCCCCTTCTTGGAATTCCAGCTTAGATCTTCGCTGATCAGCATAGCTCTTCTGACAACTCTGCGCGGTCTTCATTTTTTCTTGAATCACTCTGATTTTCTCGGTCGTTTCTTGCACTAACTCTGGTCCAATAAGCGTGTTCTCCCCCACTTGGAACCAATATAGTGGGGTTCTACACTTCCTTCCATATAGAGCTTCGTACGGGGCCATTCCTATGCTTGCATGGTAACTATTGTTGTATGTGAACTCCACAAGCGGCAACAACCGATCCCAACTCTCCCGGTACTCCAAAGCACATGCTCGAAGCAAATCTTCTAGGGATTGAATCGTCCTTTCCGACTGACCATCAGTCTGAGGGTGATAAGCTGAACTCATCCTTAACTGCGTGCCAAGGGCTTGATGCAAACTTTGCCAAAAACGAAACACAAAGCGAGGATCGCAATCAGACATTATGCTTGAGGGTACTCCATGCAATCGAACGATTTCTTTGATGTACAACCTAGAAAGCTTCTCCAACGAATACTGCATATTAATAGGAATGAAATAAGCCGATTTGGTTAACCGATCAACTACAACCCAAATTGCATCGAATCCTTCTCTTGTTCTCGGAAAGCCACATACAAAATCCATGCTATTCTGTCCCACTTCCATTCTTCAGGTATACTTAGTGGTTGCAAGTCTCCTCCTGGCTTCTTATGCTCAATCTTCGCCTTTTGACAAACAAGGCAAGATGCAACATAAGATGCAACGTCTTTCTTCAAACCTGACCACCAAAACATTTTCTTCAAATCCTGATACATTATCGTTGTTCCGGGATGTAGGCTTAACTTGCTCTTGTGGGCTTCATCCAAAATCGTTCTTCTCAAATATTGATTTGTTGGGATACAAACACGATCTCTAAACCTTAAAATGCCATCAACTCCCACTTGAAATTCTGGCTCCACACCTTTGATCCCCAATCTTCTCTTTTCCAAAAGCTCTTCATACACTTTCTGCAGATCTCTAACTTGAGTAAGGAACTCATTGGTAACCTGAAGCATTCCTAACTTGATACAGCCAGGCTTACACTGAACTGCTAGGTTCAAGTTTCGGAATTCTTCAATTAACTCTGCTTCCTTAACCATCATTGCACTCACATGCAGCATCTTCCTACTTAAAGCATCTGCTACGACATTGGCCTTGTTGGGGTGGTAATGCAATTCGAAGTTATAATCCTTCAATAATTCCATCCACCTACATTGTCTCATATTCAGCTCCTTCTGGTCGAAGAGATACTTCAGACTTTTGTGATCACTGAATACTTGAAACGTATTACCATATAGGTAATGTCTCCAAATTTTCAGGGCAAAGACAATGGCAGCTAATTCCAAATCATGATTAGGATAATTTTCCTCATGTACTTTCAACTTTCGAGATGTATAAGCAATAACCTTCCCTTCCTACATCAAGACACCTCCCAGACCTTGTCTAGACGCATCACAGTAGACATCCAAGCTTTTCTGAGGGTCGAGCAAAGTTAACATTGGAGACAATATTAACTTTTCCTTCAAAGTCTGAAAGCTAACTTCACATCTTTCATCCCAAACAAAAGGCTGCTCTCTCCGGGTCAAGCGGGTTAACGGATGGGCTATCTTGGAAAAACCTTCGATAAAATTTCGATAATATCCGGATAACCCAAGAAAACTCCTTACTTTGGTAACTGATTTAGGCCTTTCCCATTGCAACACAGCTTCTACCTTAGCTGGGTCCACAGCGACACCATCTTTTGAAATTACATGCCCCAAGAAATTGACTTTCTCAAGCCAAAATTCACACTTGGCCAGCTTGACATATAACTTCTTTTCCTTCAAGGTTTCTAGAACAATATTTAGATGGTTAGCGTGATCCTCGGGATTCTTCGAGTAGATGAGAATATCATCAATAAACACTACCATGAAGGAATCCAAATAGGGTCGAAACACTCTATTCATGTAATCCATGAATATAGCTGGGGCGTTGGTCAAACCAAATGGCATCACTACATACTCATAGTGTCCATATCGTGATCGAAAGGCTGTCTTCAGAATATCTTCCTCCTTTACTCGGATCTGATGATAACCGATCTCATATCAATCTTCGAAAATACCGACGCTCCTTTGACTTGATCCATTAAGTCATCAATCCTAGGCAACGGGTATTTGTTCTTGATAGTAGCCTTATTCAGTTGCCTATAATCAATACACATCCTCATCGATCCATCCTTCTTCTTAACGAACAGAACTGACGCTCCCCAAGGAGTCACACTTGGCCTAATAAACTGCTTCTGCAACAACTCCTCTATTTGCTTCTTCAACTCTGCTAACTCTGCAGGGGCCAAACGATAAGGGGCTAAAGAGATATGACTAGTACCGGGAACCAAATCGATACTGAATTCTACCTCTCGATGCGGCGGTAGCCCAGGCACATCATCAGGAAACACTTTGGGAAAATCCCGAATAATCGGAATCTCTTCCAGCTTCGCCTCCTCACTTTTCTCTTCTACAGTAGCGGAAAACACACAAATATAACCTTCTGGTTGAACAACATTGGACTTAGTACTTGGGAAAACAATCATTCGAGCCTTGCAATCTATCACCACATGGTTGGATTCCATCCAATCCATTCCTAAGATAACATCGAGCTTGGAAACGGCAAACAGATTAGATCTACTCGGGAAGTCTGATCTCCTATGCTTACGGAACAACCGACACATGCTCTTGATGCGACAACAGGAGCATTCACGGGGGTAGAATCACTAAGCTTAAACGGCATCTCCGATACAGGCAAACATAAACGCTTGACACATTCTTCGAAGATAAAAGAATGGGTCACTCTCGAATCAAACAAAAAGCGGCAGGGCATGCCATTTAGGAAATGGTTACCTTGCACAAGGTTATCAGCTTGCTCAACTTCAGATCCAGACATGATGAAAACTTTTCCATTAATCCAGGGCTTGCTTCCTTGACCTTGATTGTCCTTGCGATGGGGTTGCCGACAAGAACGTGCGATATGTCTAACCTTTCCACAGTTGAAACAGGTGGACGGCTTGTCTCTCCAACATTCTTTTCCAGGGTGAAAGTTCTGACACTTGCTGCACACCGCGTCGGGTGCTGGAAGACTGGCTACGCCTGAGGATGTTGCATTTCCTTTGCCTTTGGGAGAATAGGGGCCTCCATGATTTCTGCGGTCATTCTTATGCTGATGACGATGCGGTCCATGACTTCCTTGCCCGATTTCCTTCTAGAAACTGTTCTTCTCAAAGATGCGGCAAGCACTGATCAGGGTAGGGTAGTGACGAATTCGTTGCACACTCACTGCCAGCTTGATATCAGATCTCAGACCATTCTCGAACCTTGTACACTTTGAATACTCGTCGGGGTGATACTGGAAATATGGAGAGTATTTCATCAGCTCTCCAAACTTTTTCGCGTACTGATCACTAGACCGGTTGCCTTGCTTTAAGTCGAGAAACTCCATTTCCTTCTGTATTCTGACATTGTCGGGGAAGTACCTCTTCAGAAACTTTTCAGTGAATGCCTCCCATGTAAGCTCTCTGTGATCATACTCCAGGAACTGACGGGTTTGATTCCACCAGGTTGCAGCTTCTCCGCTCAACACATACGCGACAAACTTGACCTTCTGCATCTCGGAGAGCGTCAGCGTCCTAAAAATCTTGTTCACCTCCTTGAGTCAAAGCTGCTCTTGCTCGGGGCAGCGACCACCCGAGAAACTTGGGGGTTTACATTTGCGAAACGAATCTAGACCTTGAAACTCAGTCGGGGTACCATTGCTTGGATGACGTGGCTGCTGCAGATTCTCCAAAACTGCAGCCATGCGGGTCAAGGCCTCAGCAATGTTGGCGTTGTTTCTTCCGGCCATCTTATACTACAGAATCCAAGGGGAAACTTAATTAGATTCTGCTATTCCATTTCTTAAGATACAATCATACAGAATCAAAGGGGAAACTTAATTAGATTCTGCTATTCTATTTCTTAAGATACAATCTTAACACTACAATATACAATGGTTAGTGTGTAAGGCCATACTCCAAGGCCGAGAGTTGAACAGGGGCTAAACGCAATAACAAATGAGCATAACAGGGGCTAAAAATAATATACAAATATCATCAATTAGCAAAAATAATGCAAGTACATATGCTCTAGGTTATTATACATTTTGTTGTATGATATTGTGATATAGAGTAATGTCCTAGAGTTCGAACTAAGTTTACATATGTTTAACTTCTTATCACTTTCAGTTCAAGCTTATGTAATGAAAGTTGTAACCTCCTTTGAACTATGGTAATATAATTTGAAGTTTGATATCTTCCTATACGATGATTGTAATTTCTTCCGCAAGATTTGAAATAGTGATGACGTAACTTATGTTGAAAAGAAAATAAAAAAAATGTTATATTTTCGGAATAAAAGAATATTAGTTAAGATAATTAAAGTTGGGTCGTCACACCCTTCTTGCCTATTTTTACAGGTATGAAGATGGAGCTTACACTATGCATGGCCGAGCAGGAGTACACTCCACATCGTGGAGTGTAAATTAGAGCATTGAGAGAACTAAAAATTAAAGTTGTGTAATTTGTATAGTTTAATAGTTATGGCCCACATCTTATATTATTTTTGTATCAGGGCCTTAAGATATTTTGGTTGTAACTTAAATTTAAGTTTAAGTTTTTAATTTACTCTGGTCTAACAGGATTAAAAATTGTCAATTTCTGGGAAGTCCGATAAACAGAGGAAACTCTGCCGGATTTTTGCAGGAAATTTTCAAGTCCCGATTTAACTCAAACTAATTAATAGAAATTAAGTTAATTAAATGTGAAGGAGTTACATATGAAATCTTAGCCATGACCTCATTTTCTTCCTCCAACTGAGGGGACTGATCTTTAGACAAACGAAAATGGCTAGCCAAAGGTGTGTTAACTGCTTTAGCGTCGCTCATGTTGAATCTCTGCAAAACACGGTTGATATACTCTGCCTGAGATAATTGCAAAATACCTTTTTGCTTTTCTCTTGTGATTTGCATTCCAAGGATCCTTTTTGTTGGACCTAAATCCTTCATATCAAATTCTTTTGATAATTGTTGCTTCAAGCTTCTGATCTTGTCCATATCTAAACCGGCTACTAACATATCGTCGACATAAAGTAGCAAAATGATATAACTGGACTTATATCTCTTGAAGAAACAACAGAGGTCTGCATTACACTTCTGGAAACTTTCCTTGTTCATGAAGCTTTCAAACTTCTTGTACCATTGTCTTGGAGCTTGTTTCAAACCATACAAGCTTTTCTTTAATCTGCACACCATGCTCTTTTTCTTTTCTTCTAATAAACCTTCAGGTTGATGTATGTAAATCTCCTCATCTAAGTCTCCATGAAGAAATGCAGTTATAACATCTAGTTTCTCAAGGTACAGTCCGTCACTGGCAACGATACTTAATACAGATCTTATAGTATTGAGCTTCACAACTGGAGCAAAGATTTCAGTGTAATCAACTCCTTCTTTTTGCTGAAATCCTTTAACAACTAGTCGAGCTTTGTATCTCTTGGATCCATCATGATCTTCTTTCACCAGATACACCCATTTGTTATGAAGTGCCTTTTTCCCAGTAGGTAACTCTACTAGCTCCCAAGTCTGATTGGATATTAAAGACTTCATCTCATCTTTCATTGCAAGCTCCCACTTACTCGCGTCTGTTGTATGACATGCTTCCTCATAGTTTTCAGGCTCCCCTGCATGGGTAATAATATATAATTAAGATATTTTCTGTTAGGCACGGGAGGTCGAGAGGACCTTCTTAAAAAAGGAGCCGGAATAGGAAGCTCTGGTGTGTCAAGTTTTTCATCTTCATTATTTTCAATTGATTCTTATGGTTGAGGAGTCTCATATTCAGGAGTTTCTTGGACATCATCCACCTCTGCATACACTAGTCTACTCTGTTTTGAGTTTTTAGTGCATGTGTTATCCCTATCTTTGTACATCACTCTTTCATTGAAGATCACATCTCTACTACGAATCATCTTTTTTGTTTTCATTATCCCATAATCTGTAGCCAAATTCATCTTCACCATAACCAATTAAAGTGCACTTCTTCGGTTTAGGATCAAGCTTATTTCTACCTTGATCACTAATGTGCACATATGCTACACAACTGAAAACTCTAATATGTGAGAGTTTTACCTCTTTTTGACTTCATACCTCTTCTGGTATTTTGTGCTCCAATGGAACCAAAGGACCTCAGTTGATTAAGTAAGTTGTTGTGTTGATTGCTTCTTCCCAAAACTGCTTTGGAGCCTGACTGCAAACGCAAGCTTCTGGCTCTTTCTGTCAACGTTTGATTCATACGCTCTGCCACACCATTGTGTTGAGGCGTACCTGGCACAGTTCTCTCCATTATGATCCTGTGCTCATAGAAAAACTTTTTAAATTTGGTGTCTTCGTATTCACCACCATTATCGGTCCTAAGCTTTTTGATCTTCAATCCTGTTTCATTTTCTACCATGGCTTTCCAAATCTTGAAAGCCTCAAATACTTCAGACTTATGTTTTAAAAAATATACCCATACCTTCCTAGAGTGATCATCAATAAAAGTCATGAAGTATTGTTTCCCACCAATGGATGGAACCATCGTTGGTCCCCAAACATTAGAGTGAACTAACTCAAGTCTCTCCTTCTTCGGGGTTTTTCCACTTGTCTAAAAGCTAACTCTTTTATGCTTTCCAAGTATACAGTCTTCACACATGTCAATTTCTATTGACCGAAGACTTGGTATCTTACCCTTTGAGTGTATGATCTTCATCCCTTTCTCACACATATGGCCTAATCTTTGGTGCCATAGATTGAGATTTTCATTTGTTGCAACTGCAATCAAATGACTTGCTCTAGCTGTCTTGTAAAGAGTACCACTCTTTCTATCACGACCAATTGTCATTACACCCTTTGAAATTTTCCAATGATCTCCATGGAAGACTATTGTATAGCCTTCACTAGCCAACTGGTCTACTGAGATTAAGTTCTTTGTCAACTCGGGAATATGTCTAACATTTTTTTAATTCCCATACAGACCCATTTAACTTAATCTTAACTACACCTCTACCCACAATCTCACAAGATTGTTCATTACCAAGGTACACTTTACCAAAGTTACCGGGGACATAATTCTCAAATAAATTTTTTTGTGAAGTGGCATGAAAAGATGCTTCACACTCTAATATCCAAGACTCTTCCTTGTTCTCTAAAGAACATATCAACACATCATCTCCTCCTAGGGTAGAAGCAACATTTGCCTCTCTTTTCATGGTTTGATTCTTCGGTGCACTTCTGCACTGATTCTTGTAGTGCCTGGTCTTTCCGCAATTCCAACACTCAATTGTCTTTGAACTTTGAAGACTTCGATGATTCTTGGATCTGGACCTTCTCTCCTTGGATTTATCGCGTCCATTTCATCTGGTTAAATTTCTCCCTCTTGACTCTGTATTTAAAAATGAAGAGGTTGAAGATTCACACGGCTCTCTCCGTCGAATTTCTTCACTAAGAACCAGATCACGAACATCTTTGAATTTCAACTTAGTGTTTCCCGAAGAGCTACTCACAGTTGTGACAGTAGCATTCCAACTTTCTAGTAGGGAAGACAAAAGTATCAATGCTTGTACTTCCTCATCAAATTCGATTCCAGTTGAACTCAATTGGGTTGTGACTACATTGAATTCATTGAGATGTTGAGCCACTGATGCACCTTCTGTCATCCGCAAATTAAATAGCCGCCTTATTAAATGAACTTTGTTTGAGGCTGACTGCTTTTCATACGTATTAGAAAGAGTGCCATAAGACATGTCGTGGTAATTTCTTTTGCAATATTAAATACAACATTGCGGGATAACGTCAATGGGATAACTCCAAGGGCTTGTCTGTCGAGAAGAGCTCAATCTTCATCTTTCATGCCCTCTGGTTTGCTTCCTGAGAGAGGTTGATACAATTTTTTCTAATACAAATAATCCTCTATCTACATCTTCCAAAAGCCAAAGTCCTCACCATTGAACTTATCAATTTTCAACTTTCCTTCTTTTGCAGCCATTTCTCCCACTCAAATCTGACTCCCTTCGAACTGATTATTGTAAGAATAACAACTGGCTCTAATACCAATTGTTGAGAAATTACGCAAATTTTCTCTTAATCAGATTTGTGAAAAACAATATAAAATGCGGAATAATAATAATAATGACAACAATAAAGCTATCTTTTATTATGTTGCAGGTACATTAATAATAAAAGGAGAAAATCTAAAATTCTATAAATTATTTTTCTCCCTCTTTGTTCTCTCTCACATTGTTGTAATGCAAAATGAAAAAGAAAAACAACACATATTATAGGTGCAGGCAAGAATTTTCCTCCGCTCACTTTGTTTTCCTTTTTTTAAAGTTTTCTATACTTTTAATGGTTTCCTACTTTTGCGAAGAGAAAACTAAGGAATGCACATTTCTAATTTGACCAATTCTAACAGAGTATTGGACCATAAATGACTTGATTAGCTATAACATTTGAGTTCTTCTCATAGGTTGCAGTGTTGCCGCCTCTTTGACTAATGTGATGATTTTGGATAAACTTCGATTGATCCGTGCCCAACAATCAACTCTAAGTGTTAACATTCTTTCCAAGCTCAATCGTATTTCTTTCAAATCAGCAACCATTTCATTGAGCATCTCCAGTTCTTCGGGGGTGAATTCGTCATCCGCCATTTGAGCTTGACAATGAAAGCACCAATCTAATTATGCTAAAATTGGAATGATGATTTAACATAATGAAGAAGAAAATAGGGATATAAAACAAAATGGGAATGTTACACTTGATTTAGTATTGTATCACTAATTAATTAGTGTCCAAGAGTACACTGGAGAGCTAGCAATAGAACAGTATCATCAGGAATAGAAATTTAAGTGGAGAGTAATGGAAAAAAGGATGAAGCAGAATTTTGATGAGATAAGAGAGAACAGAGAGATGGATCTTTTGCATCTTCATTCTACAATCTATCCTTCATGCTTCTTTTGCTTTTTATCTCCTTATGTGAACCCAAGGCCACGTGGCACTAAATTGCATTTTACCAAATTCCATATTCCACTTTAAGTTCATTACACATATGTACTGTCATTTGCCTCTTTGCTTCTGAGGGTCATATTTGGTCTTTCTCTTGCTTGGAATAGAGACTTCAACATATGAACTATCACTCATGGGTAGTTTAGAAACATCATACTTCCTCTCATTCTTATTATAATATATATTTAACCAAATTACACATAATAAGAAAAATAATTAGTTTATGTATTTTATAAGAATATATTGCAACATTACAATTTTACCCTCCCAATTTTTTTTTAAAAAATTCATACTTATTAATGAACAACAAAAAAATACATATATAATCAAAGCATTTAATAAGAGGAAAAAAAAGAAGAACCAATAAATGATGCATAAAAAATATAAAATGACTTATAATTATGATCAATTTTTTTTTCTAAAAAATGACCTATAATAAAAGCCAAAAAAAGTATTAAGAATAAAACAAAATTAATTAAGGAAATTAATTAAATGAAAGTATTTTAAAAATAATACGTGTAATATTTAATAATAAATAGATTATTAATATAATTTTGTTTCTTGTAATGAAGATCGAAAAGTATATTTGCTTTGTGTGTGGTTGTTGTGTTTTCAAATTTTTTTTTTGTCCATGACCGGAGTGTCCACCGCCGACCGCAGTGACTAATCTCCTCGCTGGCTTGTAGGCACCTCTAATGGGTGGGACAGCTGGCCCCGAGATTTAACGCTGCTGCATGCGCATGGCAGGAATCGAACACCTGACCTTGCTTAAGCGTGGATCAATCCCTACCACTGAACCACATGCTCGGGGTTTTTCAAATTTCTTTTCCGGTGAAGTCTTGATTGTTTATTTATGAGATATAAGAAAAATATGATTTACTTGTTTTGGTCTCAAATATAAAAAAATAAATAAATTAATCAATTAATCAATTTTTTATTCCTAATACAATTATTTCAATACAATTATTTTTAAAATATTTTTAAAAAGTAGTGATTTCATTTAATTTTTGTTTCATTCCCAATACAATATTTTTAAAGTAGGTATATTTTTTTATGAATTTTAGAAAATTAAATACATTTAATTAATTCTCTTAATAAGTGTGATTTCATTTACTTTTTCTTATATTCCTTCCGGTTCTATTTATAAGACTATTTTGGAATGTTTCTCTTTTATTAAGGAATGTAGTTAAATTTGTTAGTGATATTAAAAATGTGAAAATTTAATATATTCTTTTAATACTATCTCTATAACTTTTATTGAAACTTTAAAATATATTAAGTAATCAGATATATTTGTGAAAAAAACAATTAATTGATATTAAAAATTAAAATATAATTTTATAAATAAGTCATAAATAAAAACCAGCTGAAAATTTTATAAGACCTTTTTAACACTTTTATTTTGTCTCTATTTATAAGATCTCATACCAATTCTCAATGACCACTAATTACTTATTTTCACAAACACCCATATTTATTTAAGATTTTATAGATTCTCAATAATATTAATAAAAGTAATTTTGAAAATATACATAAAAAATTCACGTTTTCAATACTATTAACTAAATTAATTAACTTTTTTATTGAACGTGAAATCCTCGAAAAATGTTTTATAATTAGGAGCCGAGGGAGTATGCAAGATTGAAGGGTAATACAGAGATGAGGGAATACGCGGTTCAGTCAAAGGTCAAATAACTTGCTGTGTCTAGAACAAAAGAATGGTCAGGGAATTGAACGTTGGGATTTGGATTGCGGAGTTGGATTGTGGCGAGATTTGACTATCTTTAGTCTCGTGGTGAAACTCCCTCCGTTTCATAACGCTTAATGTTGTTTTAGCATTTACATCATATTTCATTTCATAAGTATTGTTTTTTATAAATTTAATATATAATTAATGTTATTTTTTTAAATACATTCATATTTATTATATTCTCTTTTTCACTTCCAATCATTTTCTCTCTCTCTTTAATAATGATAGTATATACTGACATTATAGTCAAAATACAACAAATCCTTACATCATTTAATCATTTTTTAAAACTCGTGCATAACCATAAAACACATTACATATGAAACAGAGGGAGTAATAAAAAAGGGTATTGCTAATAAGTGTCTTAAGGGTACATGTTAAGGAATACAAAATGAGTAAATAAATATTGGAAAACTAAATTTAACGGTGTTCGAAATCTTGAGCTCATCATTTTTAATGCAAAATAACCACTTTTGATTACTTAAATAATACTCAAAGGGCATTGGTTAGCATTTTCAAATAAAAAGTTGTAAAAGTAATATATATATATATATATATATATATATAAATTAAGGTGATATGTATTTAATTGTTTTATTTAATATATTAACCAATTACTCCTTATGTTCATTTTTGTTTGCCCTTTTAGGTTTGGGTAAACAGATTAAGAAAATGTTGATTATTGTAAGTTTTAAATGTACTTTGGCTTAAATGTCCCTATTTAATCTTTATTGAAAATTGTAGTAGTATTTAGTTTTTATTACGTAGTAAGTATGTTCATTAACTAATGTATAGTGGTTTAGAGATGAGAGAGATGATAAACGTAGAATTATTGAGGAGTAAGAAAATGATTGAACAAAGGGTTAAAGTTGGAAAGAAAAATATGTTTATGTATTGTAATTGTAAAATGACAAAAGATATGAAATGGAAAAACAAGCCTAAGAGACCAAACAAAATGCAACGGAAGAAGTATTAAACAATTAATTTAATACATTTTGTATTGATCAATTGATAATAATTTAAATTTAAATTTACGATTCTAAACTTTTTCATTAGTTATTTTAACTTTGTTTGAAAAAAAAAATTCTCTTTTTTTGCCCTCCTAAGTGAGACGGAGGAAGTATTTTTTTTGTCCCGTTTCACAAAACTGACTTTTTTTTATGAGCAAACGGGATTAAAAACCCAAAGAAGCAAAACAAAAAAAACAGAATTACAATACTCTAAGGTACAACGTTGCTGACAAATCAGCATTCAGTTGGAGACTAAAGAAACTAGGTGCCATTTCATAAATCTGCATATTATCATCAATGTTATGACCTCTTTTTGACAAAATATCAGCTGTAGAGTTGGCATCATGATGAATATGATCTATATATATTCCATTGGATTCATTCAACAGACCTCTTAATCTCACGCACAAAGGGGTAACACGGGTGCATCATGTTACACCCATTCTTAATGAAAGACACAGCGCTCTGAGAGTCCACCTCAATCATAATGTTGCCAAAACCCCTAGCAATAGCAACCTTAACTCCCTTGAGAACTCCCCATAGCTCCGCTTGCATAATTGAGCAGGATCCTATCTTGTTTGCAAACGCAAAAATAAATCTGCCATTCTCATCATGTAGAACTCCTCCACACGCTACCAGCTCCGTTTGAGGATTAAAAGACCCGTCAGTGTTTAGTTTAACCCAGGATGGAAGAGGGCACCGCCACACAGTCATTTTTTGAACATGACCCTGCAAAATAGATAAGGCTTCCTTAGTATTTGTCAAGAAACAATGGAATTGGATATATACCGTACCTGCAGGAGACAATTATCAGCATGAGTATCTTCATTATTGAAGACAAAATTATTACGGCGCATCCCTAGTGTATCAAGAGCAACTCCAAACTTCACATGCCAATTCTTCAAATCTGCATTACCCAAATTCTAAGTGAGGTTCTGCACTATCCAATCCTTCATATTGAGAGCGAAGAACTCTAATCTTCTTCCGCGAGAAACAAAGCAGTTCCAAATCCTTTTAGCAAAACCGCAGTCTCTTAACACATGGAGATGTGTCTCTATTGCTGCATTGCAAACTGGGCAAGCTCCATCATTTGTCATATGCCTTCTTAACCTGAACTCATTTGTAGGTAAAGCATTTGAAATAACTTTCCATAGCATAATTCTGATTCTTTGAGGGCCACACTAATTCCGGATAAGCTTGTAAACCCGATCTTCATTGTCCTTATCATACTGAGCCACAAATTCGTACGCTATGGCCACAGAGAACCAGCCATCATTAGCTAGAGCCCATCCAACCGTGTCTTGATCCACACCATTAGAAGAGACAGTAGCCAAAATACGGTTCACCATGTTTGACCCAAGCACAGCATTTAAACGAGCAATATCCCAAGACCCATTAGGAAGCACAAAATCAGCCACCTTAACCTGTAAATCTATATCATGAAGATTAATAATGGCGTGTTCAGACAAAACACCAGCTTTAGGGATCCAAGAATTAGACCAAAACCGGACATCCTTCCCATCTCAAATACGCCAGATGATATTTTGTTGAACAAAATTTCAGCTTTCACATATGCCCTTCCAACAATTAGATTGAATTTTCCTGCTCTTGACATTGGGAATTGAATCACCACCACACTTGTATTTTTGCCTCAGAACCTGCACCCATAGGGCATATTTTTTGGCAATCAAATTCCAGCCCAATTTCATCATGAAGGAAGTGTTTGTGTTACGAAAACTACGCAGCCCAAGACCTCCTTGTTTCCGGGGCTTGCACACGATGTCCCACTTCACTAAGTGAGTATTAGACTTGTCACCTTGTCTTCCCCAAAGAAAAGATCTTGAGATTTTATCCAACTTGTCGTACACTTGTTTGGGAAGCGCCGCCGTTTGCATTGCATACAATGGTATAACACTAAGGACAAATTGAGTGAGCATAAGTCTGTCTGCTAACGATAAATTCTTTTCCTTCCAGATGCTTAGACGTTGAGAGGCTTTGTCAATGACATACTGAAAAGTATTCTTAGAAACTTTCTTGTGAATTAAAGGCATACCAAGGTATTTACCGAGATCATCAGTCCTCTGAAAGCCAAAAGCACCACTGATCTCTTCTCTAATGTTGTTGTTGACATTTTTCGAGAAGAATATACGAGTTTTATCCTTATTTATCCTACCACCAAAGCTCTCACAGAAAAGATCCAAACAAGTTGAAATGCAGTCCACTTGATCCATACCAACTTCTGCAATAAGAATAAGATCATCTGCGAAAGCGAGGTGAGACAATTTAGGCCTATCTTTAGACACTTGAATAGGCTTCCAAAAACCATGATTTGTGGCAACATTGATCAATTGAGATAGACGCTCCATGCACAAAACAAATATATACGGTGAGATGGGGTCTCCCTGCCTAATTCCCTTTTGAGGAATAAAAGCGTCAAATATTATACTCCCTTCACGGGTGAAATGGTTTGGTGTGTCAAATATCATACTCCCTTCCCTTCTGTATAAAATATATAAAATTAAACATAGTTTTTGTTTAAAATATAAAAAAATAATTAATTTTTTAAATTTTATTTCATTTTCAATAATATTTTACTAAAACATCTCTAGAAAATTATTATTTTATTTAATTTTTGTTTCATTTTCAATTTTATTTTTTTAAAATATCTCTATTTTTTTTATAAATTTAAGAAAATTAAATACAATCAATTAACTTTCTTAATAAATGTAAAATTGATTTTTTTCTTATATTTCAAACTTGATGAAATATAAAATAAAGGGTTTTTATAATCTCTCTAAGTCTTTATGGTTGAGAATAAACACGTCAAAATGGATTAATTTGTAATATGTATTTAAGAAATAACAAGGCATGTTCTTTATTTATTTTTTTTATAAGAAAACCTTTCTACTTAGAAGTGCTTATCCAAAGATAAGGCTAAGAAAATATTAAAACAAAATAAGTTAAATATATATTTCACGGACTTCCACACATTTAATAAAAACATAAGTAAACACCCCTTAAACTATTTGCCTTTTACAAATAGCTACCATAAACTATTTTTTCTGCACAATTGTTCCTTAAACTTTAACATTTGACAGAATTAATACTTTTGTTAACAAAAAGTTAAAAATTAAGGATATATAAAAACATTTCACTATTCAATTTGTTATAATCTCAACCATCAAATCTTTGTAATTTTTTTTTAATTTTAATAATATTCATTTATCCATATACTAAAATATCTTCTTTGTAATAAAGAAAGAAACAACATCCGTTTATGCACACCACAACAATTTCTTAATTTTTGAAAAGAAAGTTAAATGAATACTATTAAATTTTTTTTTAAAAAAAAGTTATAAAGATTCAATGGTTGAAATTATAAAAAAATGAACTGTCAGATGTTTTTAGCGTTAAATTTTAACTTTTTGTTAACAAAAGTATTAATTTTGCCAAATGTTAAAGTTCAAGGAGCAATTGTACAGAAAAAATAGTTTGTGGTGACCATTTGCAAAAGGCAAATAGTTTAAGGGTGTTTATACTTTTTTCAAAAAAAATATATATTTTGATCAAATTGACTAAAAAATTTCTAAAAAAATTAGAATTATCTTAGCAGTAAACTTGAAGGTGCAATATCACACAAAAGCATACCCCAATTATACTTTGAGAAAGCATGAATGAAAGTTAAAACTAAGAAATATTGCCTTGAATCCTTTAAGAAAAGATAAGGGTATGGAAAATTGTGAATATCCTCTCACCAGATTTAATCTATTTGTTTTTTTTTAGGTTTTGTGAATTAATCTATAGACATGAATAACTTGTTTTTATTTTAACTCTTATAAGAACTACTTAAAAAATCACGCAAACAGTGATTTATGATTGATTAATAGGGTGACAATATTCACATTGTATATCAAAATTAATCTTTACCCTATTTAACTAGAATATACCTTAAAAGTTAACCACATGATAATTACTTTTTTAGGCAAACATAACATATTGTTGGATTTCAATTTATATTTGTGAAATAGCGAGCTTGAAGATGAAAGTTTATAATTGGGTAACAAGTTTATTAAGTTTATAATTGGGTAACAAGCTTATTAAATTAAAATTATTTGACTAAAATCAGTGGAGGCTGACACAAATGGAAGAGGCTTGTGTCTCTTAAGCATGTGGTCCCGGGTTCGAGTCGTTCATGAGGCGCATGTGAATGAAGCAAGCTTTACTGGGAGCATCGCCCCGAATGGGTCCGACCGTGATGTGAGGGATTAGTCACCAAGTTGCTCAGGTGGATACCCTGGTTTATCCAAAAAATTATTTGACTAAATTAATTGTGTAATTAGCTTAAATTTATTAAACGACTTAAAATATATTCAATATTATATTGGATTTAGATAAAAACTGTTATTTGTGTAAAAGTAAAAGAAAAAAACGCCACATGAGTTGTTAGTAGATATATTATAACAATTGAAACAGCATAATGAATAGGTAAGTGGGTAGGGTTAACAGTAGTTGGCTTGGTGCGAAAGGAATCC
The DNA here is from genome assembly GCA_037953625.1 of Crotalaria pallida. NCBI lineage: Eukaryota > Viridiplantae > Streptophyta > Magnoliopsida > Fabales > Fabaceae > Crotalaria > Crotalaria pallida. The sequence continues at coordinate 9,289,670 of CM075654.1, read as the reverse complement.
AAGATCACATAATCTAGTTGGTAAATGGTGAACATAAAGGAGTTAAAGATTTCGTGTTCGATTTTTAACTAAGCTGGACATGTCTCAATTTATGAGGGAAGCACTCAAATGGTTGGGTAGATATTTCTCCTAGTTTGGTAAGGCTCGTCAGATTCAATAGGGCCAGAAGGGTCCCAGGTTCTGGATATAAAAAAACATATATAAGGCTCGATTCCTACTAAGACAACCGTTCTTAAAATGGCATCATACTATTTGCACTTCGCAAGGTCAGGTGGATTAGCTTGACCACACAAAATTGTAGAGTACAGAAGGAGTAAAAATATATTTGAAGTTCCAATCTTCCTTTTCAAAACCAATAATCTTCATGTAGTTTCTTTTTCATCGAGAAGTTCTCTAAATATTTTTACCAAATAAATAAACTACAGTCCGGAGAAAATTATGAGATTGTGTAACACCAAATAAAAAAATAAAAATAAAGTCTCAATATTTTCATATGACTTTTAGTACAGCTACTAGAATTAAAATGCCATAAAAAAATTGTAAGAAAAATGCAATAGATAACATTAAATTGTTATTAAACATTTTAATCAAATTGACTGAGAAATTTCATACCATTATAATTTGCACATAAAATTATGAATCAAAATGAACCAAATCGAAATCGCATATAATTTTTGGATCTAATCGGATTGAATTTCTTGTTCTAAACTAACCTAACTAAATATAACCGTATTTAATTTTATCTTCAAATTAAATAATTCTTTTTCTCATAACCAAACCGAATAGGATCGAATTATGAACACCCTAATAATTGATTATATCTAACCAAAGTATAAAAGAATTAAATAGAGTAAACTCTAATTATAATATGCAAGCCCATACTCTAACTACTAATATACAACAACCTTACTTATAAAATATTGTTGCATGTAATTATCCACTCTTGCATTATTTATTCTTGTTTTTGTTTTTCCTCTCTGGCAGAGAAGAGAAAGAGGAGGAAGAACAGGGAGCAAGAATCCAAAAGCTGCTATCCCATCTGCGTGTTCTGTTTTGTACATCAGACGGGAGGAGCTGTTCGGTTTCATTTCTGCATAATCAACCAACAAGGCACTCCAAATCTCACAACAACAAAAAAAAAAAGGTTCCTTTTTTTCTTTTTTCTTCTTTTTTTTTTCAGTGTATTCTCTATTTTATGTTATGTCCATGTATTTGTTTTTAATCCATTTTCCTCTTTTTTAATTGGGCAAATATGATATTCTGTTTGGTTTATTTGCTTTTTTGGATTGCTGTTTGATCAGGTTTCTTCTTATTCCTTTCTCTGCAAAATCATTGAGGTAGATCTAACCAAGCTTTTGTGGTGTTTCAGAAGCTGCATGCATATGGGGTATGCTTTTTTGAATCCATCCATACCTTAAGAAACTTTGATCCTTTTTAACTTTTTTTTTTCCTTATATTGATTGGTGTGATGAATGATGATGACTTGGATAATTATTCCTTTTTTCTTCCCTTTATATATTAAATTGATGGATTCCATTCCAATGTCAACATTTCTGTTTTGGAAATGAAGATGACGAGCTTTGTATATGTTTATATGTTTTTTTTTTCTTATATTATCTTAGGATTTTAAATTTTAAATTTTAAATTAACCTTATGCATAGTTGACGGGGGACCAAAACCAAAACGGAACGGAAAAGCAGGGACCAAAACCCAAAAAAAATGGAGGGACTAATTTAAAAAAGGTCAACATTTATAAGGACCAATTTGGTATTTAAACCTTTCTGAATCAAAGTGATATGACTAGATTGCTAGTAGTGTGTGCAAAGTGCAAACAATTTGCTGCTGTTGAATTGAAGTTTTTGAATGGTAGCTGCGGCTGACAATCAAATTTAAAGATTGTAAATAGGATTGAGAAATTTATGGATTCTAATGCTAGTAATGTATTTCTATTTTGGAAATAATGGATGGATGAGCTGTACATTTGTGTTTTGGAAAATCTTAACAATCATTTGTCTTGACTCTTTGAGATTTCAAATTTTCTGAATTTAAATGACTAGATTCCAGTGTGCGTAAATCAATTTACAGCTATTAAATTGAAAGTGTCCCAGTTTATGGTGGCTGCTTTAGACAATCAAATTCAAATTATTATAATGTGGTTCATAACAGAAATAATTGTGATTGTAACAGAGCAGTGGTTGTGTTGGATGCTATAGAGAACCCACACTAAATACTAAATCGGTTGATCCATCAAAAGGGTCGATAAAACAAGGTGAAGTGGTGAAGAAACAAGGTGAAGTGGTGAAGAAACGTAGCACATCAGAGGACTTCTGGACCACCAGCACGCTTGATATGGACAACAGTGCAGTTCAGTCACAGGGAAGCATCTCATCGACCAGTCAAACAAACCAAGCAGCGGTTCCTCTCAGTGGTTCTTCCAAAACTGGCAACCACACTGAATTTGTAAATCATGGTATTCTTCATTGCTTTTATTAGCAGATGTTTTACTTCCTAAGCGTTTTGATAATTTGATATGGCTTCTTTTAATTAACTTTTAAGTAAAAAAAGAATGCTATGGCCTTACACCGTGAGAGCTGAAAGCATACATTGCCCGTGGGTTCGTTAGCTCCTCTTTTCAACAAGACCAAAGCTAACACATGGTGTATTTGTGAGTGCATAAATGATGATAACATGCAGCTGATGTCTTTGTGTTGTCGTTACTTTCCACCTCTATTTCATTGACAGATCTGACCATTTTTGTGTACTGTGACAAGATATGTCTGATGCATGTTGGTCATATATGAAATGTGGTTTGATTGGAATGGCAATTTTGTTTAGGTTATATATTGACAACAAAGAATCTGTTTTTAAGATTTGAGTAGTGCTGTTCATCCACTTTCTTTTGCATCTGGTGCTGTTCGATGGTGAAATAATGCTAATGGTCACCGTTTTCTTTTAATTTTGCCCACTGAATCTTCTTTCTGATTAGATATAGGTTATCCTTTTGTTACTGAATATACTTCATGGCAATTTCTAGCCAGTTTTGCATGTATCTTTACTAATATCTCATTGGCTATTGTTGATGTGGCTACTCATGATATTTTGGAAGATAAGTTACTGGTGCAATCCTTGGTTACTTTACTTACAATTGCATTTATGAAAAGTACTTTTGGTTGCAGGTCTCACTCTATGGAATCAAACTCGCCAACATTGGGTTGGGAATAAAAGGTCTGAGACCCGAACACAGCAATTGCGAGAACCTAAGATGAGGTAAATTACACTGTCGGTCGTCAGCAGCCTCTTATTTCTGCAGTTTTGTGTTAGGATTGCTGCAAATCCATTTTTCCTGCTAGTTTTGTTGCTTCTTTTTCCTTGTCTGGTTTGTGTACCAAACTTATGCAAGTTGACAATGTGTCTATTCTGCTATACGTTTTCTCTGGATGATGATAGTGGAAAATGTCTTCTTTTCACATATGGGGAAAAAATGAGCCTGTTCTATATCAAAACTCATCCAAGTAATTAGAAAACCGAGCATAACCTTGAAAGGAGAAAAGTGTGTAAATGACTCATTTAAATTAAAAGCCATGGTTTGTAGCGAACTATACCCTTTCTGCTACATGGGTTATGACTGCCATGTCATAAGGAGCTTAGCTAATTTTCGAATTGTAGGCATCAATGATACTGGTATACTATGTTCTTTCGTGATAGTATTGTGTATGGCAAAACTATTCAATTTGGTCAGAAAGATTCCAAGTCCCTGGTGAACTATTTTTCTGTCAATAATTATGAAATTTGATTTTTTGTATCTTTGTCAGAACTTATTGTGCCAAAATTGTTTGGCTTTGCAGTTGGAATGCAACATACGAAAGTTTACTCGGGAGCAACAAGCCGTTCCGTCAGCCTATCCCTCTTTCTGTAAGCATCTTCTTCTGATCCATCATGCAGTTTTATTCTAAGTGAAAATTAGTTAGTTTAAATTTGGTACAATGTTAGGGTTAAGTTTTATGGTGCTAACCAATCATATATCATCAGATATGCAACTTTTAAGGTATTTATTAAAAGAGTCAAACATTTTTAATTACATAACAAATGGTTAATTGGCAATGTAAAAAACTTTTGCGCGAATAATAGTGTTTCACGATTAAATCCAGAAATTGATTATCTGATGTTGCTTATGCAAATTCTGATAGGAAATGGTAGATTTTCTTGTGGACATCTGGGAACAGGAGGGCTTATATGACTGAGGAATCGAAAGCTTGAGGATTTAAGTGCTGTTTGGTTAGATTCCTGAAATAATTTTAGTTCTTGCTTCTGTAAGAAGAGGAGGATTGGCATGCTATGCAGTTTGTATATCAAATTTGTCACAAGCCAATGATGAGGAAAATTTCTCTTTGCAGGCCTTGACATAACTGTACTATGCTTTAATTAATTGATTGCAACTGCCTCTGATATCTGAAGAGGCAGGTTTTGAAAAACAAGTCCCTTTGTTGACATTATGCTGCATGAATGGCTACAACTTTCATTTTCTCTGCCTTTCCTTTAAATTAAAGCAAAATGGTTGATGATAGAGATATGTAATATATGATTTCTTATTGGTGGAATCTTTGTAATTTATGATTTCGTATTGGTCAAAATTATTGTGCCAAAAGGAACAATATAAAAAATGAAAAGATTAAAATAGAAAATAGTCAATTTCTTTCTTTTTTTTTTTTTTAAAGAAAGGTTTTTTTTATAAGAATTTTACTTATTGATACCGAGGGTAAAAATCTAAAATAAGACATCAATTATTGGAAAACATAAATACGGAAGTCTTTATTTTTTCAAAGCATCATTTTTTGTTAAAGATTATCCTCTTGCATGTTCCTATCCTTAATCTCAAGGATCCAGATTAAAAAAACTTTTTTTATAAAAAGCAAAACCATACTTATTGCAATTATTAAGCAGATCTCTTTATTAAAATTAAGTGGCAAGCTTATTGATTATGCCTTTTAAATCATTCAAAGAAACTTATATTATTTAATATTATTAATATAAGAAAAAAATTAGGAATCAAAATGATGTTAAAGAGAGAAAGAAATGAGATTAAAATAGTAAACAAAAAAAATAAAATAGGTAGAAGTGATCATAATAGTATAAGTGGAAGTAATTTTTTTTTTTTTTTTGAAAAATGAACTATATGAGAAAGTGACATATGACACCGAAATGACCTACTTTTTTTTTTTTAAAGAATTAACAGTCATATAGGTTCCCAAAAGATACATGTGGAATCAGTTAGGTTCATGAAAAATTTGTGGAATCTCTTAAATCCCAAAAATCATTTTGGAATAAGTTAGGTCCCGAAAAATTTGTGAAATCTCTTAAACCCCCAAAGATCAAGTCTCCTCATCCAATTTGTTTGGGGAGTTTAAGAGATTCCACATATCTTTCACGGACTTAATTAATTCTACGGATATCTTTCGGGGACCTATGTGATTATTAACTCTTTGTTATAAATAAATAAATAAATAAATAGATTTGATACAGTCAAGAGAAAAAACTCAGAAATCTAATAATGTTAGGCTCATTCGGGTAGAACAATGCTTAATGCATATCATTATTAAATTCATATATGTCTGAGGTGATAGAATTAGAGTGAAATGTTAAACTAGTTGTAATCAAACAGTTAGCATTGTAAAAATATAATGTATTGCTGCTATGATTGGAAACCTGGGTTAGAGGGATGTGTTGGTTTACAAATTCAGTACTTTGGGTCTCGAATTCTATTTGAGTCTTAGTTCTCAAACCCCACTCATTAGCTACCAAACCCCATTTTTTAATTTATTCCAATAATACCTTTAACATTTCAAACTCTTCTCTTCAGTTTCATTGTCTCTCTCTCTCCTTCATCCACCTGCCAAAACTCTAGAAGTCCCATTAACATGAACAGTCAACAAAGAGAGAAGGCCAAAGGGACTTTTGCAAAAAACTCCTCTCCGTCTTGTGCAGTACCAAGTTCGAAGAGCACTGCAGTGGTCATGGAAGAAGAAAAATGGCAGCGTCAGCAAAAAGAAGAAGATACCCTCCGCACCATGAGAATTATGTTAAACCGCTGATCAGTCACCACCGCCACTGCTCACCCCATAACGCCGCTGCTGCTCTCTCTGTCAGGTATGTGTTTAGGGTTTTCGTAGTTGTTTTGTGTTTTTTTTCTAGGTTATGCAAATTTCCGAGAATCCCGTGTCAGAATTTATGAAGGTGTGGTGTTTGATGGCCGCGAGTTTACTGGTTGATGTCTCGTGTGGCTTGCTTCCTTTGTCTCCTTCATCAATGGCTAACACAGTTGCAACAAAGAGATGGTGATGGTGGTGTTGGTTTGAGGTTTGAGATTTGGGAGAAGGATGAAGGTAGAAGATGAGGGGTTTGGGTTTGGGGGTGGGAAGGTAGAAGATGAAGGGTTTGGGGTTTCATGGTGTTTGGGGTTTGTGGTTAGGGTGGGAAGGTGGAAGATGAGAGGGACAATTTTGACTTTTCACCATTAAAATGGGGTTTGGGCCTAAAGTTGGGGGTTTGGGGACTAACACTCATTCTATTTTATTATGAAACAATTCGGATACTTTTAAGTTGGAAAAATTAGCATTTAGGTCTCTTGGACGCGTGGAATTGAACATGGAATTGGAGGTTGGAATAGAAATTCTGGTGTTTAATTATGCACTTGGAATTGAAATTACAATTTCAAATTCAATTACATGGAGTTAGAATATAACTAAAAATGCTTAAACTCAATTCTCACCTCTAAACCTCAAAATTATAATTCCATACTTTATAGACTTGAGTGTCAAGGGTCTAGAAACAAAACACGCGATATCTCCATCGGTCGACCTTAGAAATGGCAATGTGTTCTACTGGATCAGGTTAGGGTACGGGCTTGGGCTCGGACCATGATCAGGTTGGGCTAAAAAGAGTCGGATGAATTTTGAGCCAAAAGGCCCGAAAGTATATATTTTGGGCCAAACTGGCCTGAATGAAATTTGGGCCAAAAATCATCCAACTAAACCCAGTAGCGGGCCGCCTTTTTAACTAGATTGGGCAAGGTTTTTAGGTGATATTAAGGGGTTGACCAAGAGTCTGGCTAGTTCTGGATTTTTTTTTGGGTGAACCCGCGGTATCCATTTGCGCAATTGGGTGACCAATTCGTTCGCACATCGATTGACCCTTTTTGGGAGGTGTGTAACACCCTATAATTATTTATCCTTGAATACCCCATAAAATCAAATTAGTAACTTGAAAATTTCCTTTTTAAAACAATTTCATTTCTAAAATCTCTGTCAAATCGGACAGAGTTTCCTTTGTTTATTGAGGAAACCAAAACTTTATTTCCTGAAACCTGTGCAATTCAACTAATTATATAAGCATATTCATTTCACTCAGAGCCAACAGGGCTAGACATCAATAGTGTCATAACACTTCACATCACATTATAATTACATCAGAGTTAGCAGCAAAGTAATAAGTTGTGAAACTATATAAGTTTTCTCAAAATAATACGCTTCCTTTTCCCAGGAAGCAGTCCTGGATAACCCCAAAAGTAACACTCGTGAAATTCATGTACAAAACATGAAAAAAAACATATACATATCACTATGACAACCAGGACTACACCAAAATAAAACCCCTAATCTCCCATAAACTACTCTCCCTGTAAGGGAGAGTGCACCTGCTCGGCCGGAGGTTGTGCAAGCTCAATCTCATTACCTGTAAAATGTAGCAAGAGGGTGAGCATTACACATGAAGTAGGAAGCAGTTTCTAATTAAACATAATAACCCACCAAGTCACACACACTTAGCCATTTAGCAAAGAGAAATTCATTCAATCAGTCCATAACATATTCATGCATGTTAATATTTTCATTACTCTTCCTTTTGCATCATACTTTTTATTCATTTCCATATATTTGTACCATTAGGAATTGGTTGCTCCTGCTAGGGCATTTGTACACCCAGTAGGGACTTAGGCACCCATCAGGACTATCACCCACTAGGCTTCACCCGTTAGGACTAATACATAAGATCTTATGTTCATACATTAGTCTTTTTCACATTTTCCATTTTATTAGTTTTCGTTGAATTGATCGATTGGGAGCATTGACTCCTAACGGGGCATTTGTACCTAATGGGGCATTTTAGCCTGATGGGGCATTTGGCCCTAATGGGGCATTTGTACACCTAGCAGGAACACCTAGTGTCCCAATGTCCCAATGATCAATTCAACCATTCATTCCGGTTTAATTCATTAACCTTGTACTTTCCACCTTTAACCTTAAATTCTTTTTCAATTGAACATAGCAACCAAAAATATATTCCACAAAATGCATATAATTCATTTAGCCATTTACATCAAATAATACCCATAAGGGTTCAATCAATTATCACACTTTTACAATTATATCAACCTTGACACTTAGGGTTCATACATAGCATAATCGTAATAATTTAATTATTCACTAATTCCTAAGGTTCCTATCCTAAATCTAAACACATAACCTTAGCACATCACTATGCACAAACTAGAATCTAGTCCCTAAAACAAGGTAATACACACCCCCTTACCTTAAATCAAGGAGAGAGTGAAATGAACCTTAACCCCAAAAGCTAGCCTCAACCCTAAGTCCTTTGTGCCACCCAAAGAGCTTCCAAGAAAGGTGAGTGGAGGAAAATGAAAACTTGATCTCCCTTAAATCATGAAACAAAGGAGAACATAAGAACATGGAACCCAAGGGAGTGGGGTTCGAAATTATGAGAGGAATAAGAGAGAGAAATCATATGGAGCACAAAGAGAGTAAAAGGAGGAGTAAGCTTTACCTAAGAAGTTTGCTTATGGCTTGATGAGCTTGCAAAGAAGAAGAAACAACCTTGGAACTTGGTGGAGGGGAGTAGAACTCGTGGGGGAGGAGTGAAAGAAGAAAGGGAGTAAACTTTGTTGATGGAAGAATGAATGAGAAATGGGAAAGAGTTTTGTTTTATTATTTATGAAGGGAGGAAACATGTGGTCCTAATTTAAAGAGGAAGGGAAAGATTCCCTTTGTGTGGTGGAGGAGCCACACGTGCACTCCTTTTCCCTTTTTTTTTTGTTCAGACTCAACAAGTAATCGATTACCCTGTCCAGGTAATCGATTATCACTTTAATGCAACATTTTTGTGACTTCCAACCTGAGGCCTTGTAATCGATTAATGGCCATAAAATAATCGATTACAATTTGATGCAACAAATTTGGTATTTTCAGCAGAGGCTCAGTAATCGATTACTTGTCCAGGAGTAATCGATTACCCTTCAATGCAACATTTTTGTGCATTGTTGGCTGAGAGCTTGTAATCGATTAAATCACACCAATAATCGATTATTTTGCTGCTTTTTCATCTTTTCAGAGTTTCTAACTCTCAAACCTCTTCCTTACATCCTATACCCATTTGGCCATGATTTCTATGCTAAACCCTAGCTCTTAGCTGTCTAGTACACATAAATTCATCCCAAACTAACACAATAACTTGCATAATTCATATTATTTAAAGTATTTCAAATTGAGGATGTTACAATCCTCTCCCACTTACCCGAATTTCGCCCTCGAAATTCAGCTTTCTTCGAACAGATGCGGATGAGACTGTCTTATTTTGCTTTCTAACTCCCAAGTAGCTTCCTCTACATTGTTTCTGCTCCATATTACCTTCACCAAGACAATCTCCTTGCCTCTCAACTGTTTCACCTGTCTATCATCAATCCGCACTGGCAATACTTCGAAAGTCAAATTCTCTTTCAAAGACAGATCATCCATAGTAACCACATGAGCAGGATCATGAATGTACTTCCTCAACTGTGAGACATGGAATACATCATGAAGTCTTGCTAAGTGTGGGGGCAAAGCAATCCGGTAAGCTACAGGACCAACCTTCTCCAAAATTTCATAAGGTCCAACAAATCTCGGAGTCAACTTCTTGGACTTGATAGACCTCCCAATTCCTGTGACAGGAGACACCCTTAGAAAGACATGATCTCCAACCTCAAATTCCAAAGGTCTCCTTCTCCTATCAGCATAGTTCTTCTGGCGATCTTGTGAGGTCTTCATTTTGTTCTTGATCATTGTGATCTTTTCAGTTGTTTCTTTCACAATGTCAGGACCTGTTAACAGATTCTCTCCTATTTGAAACCAACATAGAGGCGTCCTACACTTTCTGCCGTAGAGAGCCTCGAATGGTGCCATACCGATACTGGAGTGAAAACTATTATTATAAGTGAACTCCATTAACGGCAACAATTGTTCCCAATTACCCGCCTGCTCCAGAACACATGCCCTTAACAAATCCTCGAGTGTCTAGATAGTACGCTCAGATTGTCCATCTGTTTGTGGATGATAAGCAGTACTGAATTTCAGTTTAGTACCCAAGGCCTGCTGAAGACTCTGCCAAAATCGAGACAGAAATCTCGAATCACGGTCGGATACTATACTAGTGGGGACACCATGCAACTTTACTATGTCCCTGATGTACAGCTGAGTCAACTTCTCCAAAGTGTAATTCTTGTGAATAGGGATAAAATGGGCACATTTTGTTAACCAGTCTACAACAACCCATATGGCGTCACATCCTGCTGCAGTTCTAGGTAGACCCGTCACAAAATCCATAGCTATGCCATCCCACTTCCATTCTGGGATATCCAATGATCGCAAAGGACCACCGGGCTTTTGATGTTCTATCTTAACCTTTTGACAGGTCAAGCAATGTGATACATGATCAGCTACATCAGTTTTTAACTTTGGCCACCAATAAATCTTCTTCAAGTCTTGGTACATCTTTGTTGCACCGGGATGAAAATTCATCTTGGTTCGATGAGCTTCCCATAGGATATCTCTTCTAACTTCAAAGTCCATGGGAACACATATCCGACCCCTAAATCGGATGATACCATCTGAACCTTTTACAAAGTCGGGCTCTGCATTGCCCAATGCCCCTTCCAACAACTTCTGTAGCTCTTCATCATCAGCTTGCCTCTCTTTAATGAGACCAATCAACTGGTTAGTAACCTGCAACATTTCCAGGACAACGCTCTTCTCTTTCACTTGCATGTTCAAGTTGAGGTCACTGAACTCTTGGATTAACTGCATCTCCTTCACCATCATATTGCTGACATGCAAAGTCTTGCGACTTAATGCATCAGCCACAACATTGGCCTTGCCTGGATGATACTGGAGACTGAAATCATAGTCCTTCAGAAATTCCATCCACCTCCTCTGTCTCATATTCAGTTCTTTCTGATCGAAGAGGTAGCGGAGACTTTTATGGTCACTAAAGACTTCAAATCTCGAACCATAAAGATAATGCCTCCAAATTTTCAAGGCAAAGACTACTGCTGCCAACTCAAGATCGTGAGTGGAATAGTTCTGTTCATGCTGCCTCAACTGCCTGGATGCATAGGCTATGACTTGTCCTTGCTGCATCAACACACAACCCAACCCTTGCTTGGAAGCATCACAATATACCACAAAGGATTGAGTCGGATCCGGAAAAATCAATACCCGGGAACTAGTCAATCGCATTTTTAACTCTTGAAAACTGCTCTCACATTCAGGGGACCAAACATACGGAACGCCTTTCCGAGTAAGAGTGGTCAAAGGAAGAGCTAACTTGGAAAACCCTTCAATGAATCTCCGGTAATACCCAGCCAAACCAAGGAAACTTCTGATCTCAGTAATGGACTTGGGTCTCTCCCACTTAAGCACCGCTTCCACCTTAGAAGGGTCGACAACAACACCCTTCTCATAAATGACATGCCCTAGAAAGTGCACTTCTTTCAACCAAAAACTACATTTTGATAATTTCGCATAAAGATGCTTGTCCTTGAGAACTTAGAGCACCGTTCTCAAATGTTCTTCATGCTCCTTCGGGCTCTTGGAGTAAATAAGTATGTCATCAATAAAGACTATGACGAAAGAATCCAAGTACGGCCTGAAAATCCTGTTCATATAATCCATGAAGATGGCTGGAGCATTCGCGAGACCGAAAGGCATCACGACATATTCGAAATGCCCATACCGGGTTCTAAAAGGAGTCTTGGGAATGTCCTCTTCTCGGATACGGATTTGATGATATCCAGATCGGAGGTCAATTTTTGAGAAAACTGCTGCTCCTCTAAGTTGATCCAACAAGTCATCGATGCGGGGGAGTGGATATTTATTCTTAACCGTCACTGCATTCAACTGACGATAATCAGTGCACATCCGGACACTTCCATCCTTCTTCTTGACAAAGAGGATCGGAGCTCCCCAAGGAGAAACACTTGGCCTAATAAACCCCTTAGCCAACAGCTCCTCCAATTGCTTCTTTAACTCTTCCAGCTCTGGAGGTGCCATCCTGTAGGGCGCCTTAGAAATCGGGCCAGTACCAGGCATAAGATCAATGCCAAACTCGACTTCTCTTTTCGGAGGCAATCCGGGAATTTCTGCCGGAAAGACTTCCGAAAATTCACAAACTATCGGAATCTGGCTTACATCTGACACCTCATCCACTTCCATGACAGCTAAAGAAGAATCACTGAAAATAACCGCTTTTTGATGGCAGTCAATCATGACACGGTGGTGGGACATCCAATCCATGCCAAGTATAATGTTCAACCGAGTCAACGGCAAACATATCAGATTCACTTTGAACTCTCGATCTAACACTCGAAGGGAACAATTTAGACACATTTGAGATGTGATCACAGAAGAATTTGTAGGGGTTGAAACAGAAAGCTTATAAGGAATTTCTACACAAGAAAGTCCTAGCTTCTTCATACAATCAACAAAAATAAAGGAATGTGTCGCTCCACAATCAAACAAAACTCCACAGGAAATATCGTTGACAAAACATGTACCTCGGATGAGCTCATCATCATCAGTCACTTCCTCACCATCCATGGTGTATACCTTGCCCTTCTGAAGTGGCTGGCTTGCTCCTGACTTCTGAACCTTGGCCACATTGACCTCTTTCTTTAGGGGGCTCTTGGGACAATTGGCAGCAAAGTGTCCCGGCTGACCACAATGAAAACAGAGTCCCTCCCTGCTGCGAGGATCTAGCCTCCAACACACTCCCTTGTGTCGCCTCCCACAATGCTGACAAGCAGGAAGAAAATCATAAGTAACTGCTGGTTGGCTTGCTCCACCAGTAACCACAGCTTTTGACTTAGCATATGTTCCTGTCCTCTGCTCCAGACCCTTGCCTCTGTGGGGTCCCCCTGATCTCTGGGCTGCTCTGCTCCGATCTGCCTCCGCCTTTCTTTTGAGTCCCTTCTCATAAGTACTAGTCATATTAATGAGATGAGAGAGATCAGCAATGTTTTGATACTCAAAAGCAAGCCGGATATCTTCACGGAGACTGGACTCGAACTTGATGCACTTTTCTCTCTCCTCTGCATCTTTATAACCACTGGAATATCGGATTAGATCTTCAAATTGCGCCGCATACTCACCGACGCTCATGCTCCCTTGTTCAAGCTTCAGAAACAACAAATCCTTTTCCCTCCTCACATCTTCCGGAAAATACTTTCCCAAGAAGCGGATTTTGAATAAATCTCGTGTCACCGCTTGGCCAGCTGCTTCCAAACCTCTCCTATGATGATCCCACCAATGCTCGGCTTCTCCAGTCAACATGAACTCAGCCAACCGAACTCTCTGATCGGCAGGTGGTTGCAAAGAACGAAGGATCTTTTCTACTTCTTGGAGCCAGAGTTGAGCTCCATCAGGATTACATCCGCCCTCAAACTTTGGTGGATCATTCTTCCGAAATCGGGCCATCCAGTCAATCTCGACCGGAGGTGGGGGAGGAGGTTGCAATGCCGCGGCAGCAGCTGCTGCTATGTTTTGAGCTTGATTCTGCTGCAGATTTGCCAGATTCTCGGCCTGGTTCTGCTGAGCTTGGGCTTGATTTTGCTGCAACTGAACCAAAGTCTCGAGAATTGCAGTAATTCTATCATTATCGACCCGTCTCCCTGCCATACTGTTGAGTAATGGAGGGACAACCAGTTAATGATAAAACAATTAAACAAAACTACAAACATCCTATTACTTGACTTATACACTAAACTATATACATGGGTTACTCGCTCGGTGAGTCGAGCGAGTAACCAAAGGAGTAGTGAGTTTATACTCCAAAGGCCGAGGGAAACTGCTTTGATACCATACTGTAACACCCTATAATTATTTACCCTTGAATACCCCATAAAATCAAATTAGTAACTTGAAAATTTCCTTTTTAAAACAATTTCATTTCTAAAATCTCTGTCAAATCGGACAGAGTTTCCTTTGTTTATTGAGGAAACCAAAACTTTATTTCCTGAAACCTGTGCAATTCAACTAATTATATAAGCATATTCATTTCACTCAGAGCCAACAGGGCTAGACATCAATAGTGTCATAACACTTCACATCACATTATAATTACATCAGAGTTAGCAGCAAAGTAATAAGTTGTGAAACTATATAAGTTTTCTCAAAATAATACGCTTCCTTTTCCCAGGAAGCAGTCCTGGATAACCCCAAAAGTAACACTCGTGAAATTCATGTACAAAACATTAAAAAAACATATACATATCACTATGACAACCAGGACTACACCAAAATAAAACCCCTAATCTCCCATAAACTACTCTCCTCGTAAGGGAGAGTGCACCTGCTCGGCCGGAGGTTGTGCAAGCTCAATCTCATTACCTGTAAAATGTAGCAAGAGGGTGAGCATTACACATGAAGTAGGAAGCAGTTTCTAATTAAACATAATAACCCACCAAGTCACACACACTTAGCCATTTAGCAAAGAGAAATTCAATCAATCAGTCCATAACATATTCATGCATGTTAATATTTTCATTACTCTTCCTTTTGCATCATACTTTTTATTCATTTCCATATATTTGTACCACTAGAAATTGGTTGCTCCTGCTAGGGCATTTGTACACCCATTAGGGACTTAGGCACCCATCAGGACTATCACCCACTAGGCCTCACCCGTTAGGACTAATACATAAGATCTTATGTTCATACATTAGTCTTTTTCACATTTTCCATTTTATTAGTTTTCGTTGAATTGATCGATTGGGAGCATTGACTCCTAACGGGGCATTTGTACCTAATGGGGCATTTTAGCCTGATGGGGCATTTGGCCCTAATGGGGCATTTGTACACCTAGCAGGAACACCTAGTGTCCCAATGTCCCAATGATCAATTCAACCATTCATTCCGGTTTAATTCATTAACCTTGTACTTTCCACCTTTAACCTTAAATTCTTTTTCAATTGAACATAGCAACCAAAAATATATTCCACAAAATGCATATAATTCATTTAGCCATTTACATCAAATAATACCCATAAGGGTTCAATCAATTATCACACTTTTACAATTATATCAACCTTGACACTTAGGGTTCATACATAGCATAATCGTAATAATTTAATTATTCACTAATTCCAAAGGTTCCTATCCTAAATCTAAACACATAACCTTAGCACATCACTATGCACTAACTAGAATCTAGTCCCTAAAACAAGGTAATACACACCCCCTTACCTTAAATCAAGGAGAGAGTGAAATGAACCTTAACCCCAAAAGCTAGCCTCAACCCTAAGTCCTTTGTGCCACCCAAAGAGCTTCCAAGAAAGGTGAGTGGAGGAAAATGAAAACTTGATCTCCCTTAAATCATGAAACAAAGGAGAACATAAGAACATGGAACCCAAGGGAGTGGGGTTCGAAATTATGAGAGGAATAAGAGAGAGAAATCATATGGAGCACAAAGAGAGTAAAAGGAGGAGTAAGCTTTACCTAAGAAGTTTGCTTATGGCTTGATGAGCTTGCAAAGAAGAAGAAACAACCTTGGACCTTGGTGGAGGGGAGTAGAACTCGTGGGGGAGGAGTGAAAGAAGAAAGGGAGTAAACTTTGTTGATGGAAGAATGAATGAGAAATGGGAAAGAGTTTTGTTTTATTATTTATGAAGGGAGGAAACATGTGGTCCTAATTTAAAGAGGAAGGGAAAGATTCCCTTTGTGTGGTGGAGGAGCCACACGTCCACTCCTGTTCCCTTTTTTTTTGTTCAGACTCAACAAGTAATCGATTACCCTGGCCAGGTAACCGATTATCGCTTTAATGCAACATTTTTGTGACTTCCAACCTGAGGCCTTGTAATCGATTAATGGACATAAAATAATCGATTACAATTTGATGCAACAAATTTGGTATTTTCAGCAGAGGCTCAGTAATCGATTACTTGTCCAGGAGTAATCGATTACCCTTCAATGCAACATTTTTGTGCATTGTTGGCTGAGAGCTTGTAATCGATTAACTCACACCAATAATCGATTATTTTGCTGCTTTTTCATCTTTTCAGAGTTTCTAACTCTCAAACCTCTTCCTTACATCCTATACCCATTTGGCCATGATTTCTATGCTAAACCCTAGCTCTTAGCTGTCTAGTACACATAAATTCATCCCAAACTAACACAATAACTTGCATAATTCATATTATTTAAAGTATTTCAAATTGAGGATGTTACAAGGTGGTGCTCCTAGCAAGGGCTCTCCATTTGCATGAGCTAGGGATCGAACCTGTGACCAAATGCTTAAAGGACACAGACCCCGCCCCTCTGTGCCATCCTCCACTGGTAGTTCTGGTTTTATTGAAACGAGCCAAAAAGGCCCAAGATCTATTTGGGTCGTATTTTGATAGTCTAAACCCATCTATTTATTAGGCTTGTGCTGACTGGCCTGATCAGGCCGAGCTTTTTTACCGTTTCTAGTCCACCCTTATGTTTCATCTTCCCCCTCTTCTCCACTCTAAGAATTTTCTCATATGCATAGCTCTTTTTTCCACTCTCCTCCATTATCCATCGCCACTAGAATATATGATTCTTAGTAGCAAACCATCATAATGTCTCCATAACACAAGCGATGGTTGTGACACAGAAAAAAGGTTGATGCTGCGACCCACACAAACGGTAATGACACGAGGTACAAACTGATGAATATAATTAATTTAATTTTTAAATTCTACATCTTTATTTGGCCGAACAATGGAATTAGATATTGAATTTGAAATTCCAATTAATTCTACATTTTAATTCTTTATTCAATCCAAACATATAATCATAATTACAATTCAATTTCCTTGAATTGGAATTACAATTCTAAACAACAACTCCAATTTCGCGCTGCAAACGGACATTAAGTGTATTTTTTCAACTAAATTTCATCGGAATTTTTTTGACTAATCTCCTTCGAAAAATGCATTTTTCTTACCGAACTATCATTAAAAAAATGTAATTTTTGGAGCGAAATATGTAATTTTTTTTTTACAGAATTTAGTTAAAAAGAATTCTAACGGGATTACATAAAAAAATATACATGATGTTTAGCACTCAAAAGCATTAGGATATGAGAGAATAATTTTTCGACACCTTCGAATAAAAAAATAAAAAATTGAGTTTGAGAACAAACCAACTCTTGAAGGATTTACATCCGGAAATAAAAATGGGTTATGATTTTTTGACCTCTCTTTAATTTTTTTTTCCAAAAGTGGCCTTCCTTCCTTCTTCTTTAAAAAAACTTCCTCCAAAATTCTTTCTTCTTCTCCTTTTATTTTTTCTTTTTCTTTTTCCTCACTCACACTCTCGCACTCATCCCCACACTCACTCATGCAAAGTGTGGGTGAGTGAGTGAGTGTGGGGGTGAGTGTGAATGAGGAAGAAATTAAAAAAAAAAAGGAGAAGAAGGAGAAGGACAAAGAGAAAGAGAAGGAGGAGAAGGAGAAGGAAAAAGTGAAAGAGAAGGAGATGTGGGTGTGAAGAAGAAGAAGAAGAAGGTGAAGAAGAGGGGGATTTGCCTTAGTGAAAACATGCTAGGATCATAAAGATTTTGAGATCCCAAAAAACTTATTAGATTTGAGGCTCGAATTCTTGAAAAAAAAACTTTAAGAGGCACCCACCTTGGGGGACTGGTTCAGATGAACTAAACCGAAACTGAATCGAATTTAAACCATATAAAACCAATAATATGATTTGATTTTTAGAACCGAATTGCTTCAAAGACAATTTCATTTACAGTTTACAAACAGTTAAAGTTCTAGTTACATTTATAATTACAAGTACAATTGCAACTTCAGTTTTAGTTTTAGTCCCGTTTCAAATATAATTACAGTTTCAATCCTAGTTTTAGTTTCAGTTTTAGTTACAAACTTTATTCACAAAAATCAAAGGTAATTAGTCCTCAAACCCCAGATTTATCCCACAAACCCCACTTTTTTTCATAATACCAATAATACCCTCCTTTTAAACCCCCATTATACTCCCTCCTTTTTTCACAAACCCCAAACCCCACACCCCACCCTCATTCTTCTTCCTCCTTCACTTTCAACTCCCTCTTCTCACTACCATTTCCACCACCGCCACCGCCTCAACGCATGCACGTTCTTCTTCTTCCCTACCGTTTTTATTCTCTGTGGGATTTTGTTTTGTTTTTCTTTTTTGTTTTGTTTTTGTTTTTGTTTATTTGATGTAAGAGGTAGGGGTGAGCGTGGGACAGGTTGGGACGGGTTTGGCGTGATTGTCAACCGACCCGTAAATATTAATAGGGTCAATTTTTAAACCCGTACCCGTTCCTAAACCCGAAAAAACCCGAATATATGTGGGTCTAAATAAGACGGGTCAAGATGAGGACAATTTCGGGTTGATCCGGGACAAGAATCACAAGCCTAAAAGTGGGATCAAAGTAAAACAAATCGTTGCAAGATACTAAGTTTCAATGTTAAAAAAAACTAGGGAAATATTGGTATTATGAAAAAAGTGGGGAAATATTGTTTAGATTCTAAGTTTCAATGTTAAAAAAACTAAATTTAGATTCAAGATTTCACTTACTGCTACAAAAAATAATTAAACTAGGGAAATATTGTTTACAAAATGCCATTTATATAATATCGTATAACAAAGATAAGAAAATATGACTTTTGATAATAAAGTTAAGTAATAAAGTGTCACTTAATAAATAAATAAAAAGTAATTAAATTGCTAAGTTAGAAATGAAGCCTTTTTTTTAAGGGAGAAATGAAGCCATTTAATATATAATGTATTGTATAAATATAATATAAAAATAAAATAAAAACATGTTTACATCATTAATATATATAAAAAATGTTTACATATATCGGAATGGGTCGGGTGACCTTGAGTCAAACCCGAACCCGACCCGTACCCGGTGTCGGGTAGCTTTATTTAGACCGATCGACCTCTCTCCTTTTCACACATGAGGCCGGGTTGGGTCCAACTCGACCCGAAACAAACGGGTCTGGTCCGGATCACCGGGTCAGTCCGGGTCCTGCACACCCCTAGTAGGAGGGTTTGATTTAGGTTTTTTTTTTTTTTGCTTTTAAGGTTTTGTTCTTATTCATTGCTGTAGTTTTAGGGTTTATTTTTATTGTTGTTGTGTTGTTTTTCGATTTCGCCATTGCTGTGTTGAAGTTATGCAGTCGCTGCAACTTTCCGAAACGGGGTTGTCGGAATTTTGTTTTTTAAATTTAACAAATTTTTTCGACATACACGTGTCGGACAAAATTCCGACACTGGTGTGTCAGAATTTTTTCCAGTAACGTAAAAAAAATGGCTATCTGGTTAATTCCGACGAACCAGTGTCGGAAATTAAAAATTCCGACACATGGTTCTCAGAATTTTTTAAAAAAATTTTAACAAATTTTTCCGACATACCCGTGTCGAAATTTTGACAAAATTCCGACACTGGTGTGTCGGAATTTTTCCAGTAACGTAAAAAAAAACACATATTAAACAGAAATTATTTTCAACAAGGAGCAGAGAAAAGCCACAAGAACTCCTTTACGGATGAAGATGGGTAAAACTTCTGAATTTCAATGACTTTTTGCTTCAGAGAATGTCAGAGAGAGAGGGATTTGTTACGTGGAACAATGTATAGAAGGTGGAAAGGTGGAAGGTAGAAGGTGAAAAGATGGTGGGGTTTGAGGTTTCTTTCTTTTTTTTTGAATGTTGAAGGGCATAATGGACATTTCCCTGTTAAAATGAAGATTGGGGGATAATAATGGAGTTTGTAGACTAATCCTCAAAATCAAAGAAGGAAAGAAGTTACAAAAGAGCTTGTACCCTCTTTGACAACCACCAACATCACTATTTTCATCCAGCTTGCAAGGATGAAAAACTGGTTAGTTTGGCTTTTGCAGATGATCTTATGATCTTCTGCAAAGCCCACCCAGCCAGTGTGAGAATTGTGAATGATGCCCTCAAAGAGTTTGTTTCTTGGTCAGGTCTTGAGGTGAGTCCTGAGAAGTCCTATCTTTTTATGGCAGGTGTTACTGTTCCTAATCAGAATCTACTTATGTCTATTACTAATTTCCAGAAGGGGGAATTTCCTTGTAAATATTTGGGTATTCCTTTGTCCTCCAGAAAATGGAATGCTAATACATGTCAGAGTTTAGTTGATAAAGTGATGAGAAGCATCAACTACTGGAAAACAAGAAATCTATCCTACCAAGCAAGAGTTTGCCTTATAAATTCTGTCCTAATGAGTTTTCATGTCTACTGGGCCTCTATTTTCGTTATTCCTGCTGCTGTGTTTAAGGAAATTCAGAGACATTGTAGAAGATTCCTTTGGAATGCTAGAGAGGATGGGTCCTATCAAGCTAAAGTTGCTTGGGCAACTATCTGCTGTGAAAAACGATTTGGTGGATTGGGAATTCAGAATTGTGGGAGATGGAATAGGGCTGCCCTTGGTAAGCAGATCTGGAACCTAGATGATAAAAAGGATTGTTTGTGGGTTCACTGGATTAATTCCTATTACCTTAAAAATCAATCTCTATGGGATTGTGAATGGAGGCATGGTCAAACTTGGCATTGGAAGAAACTTCTGAAAATCAGGGATGAGCTTAGATTGGGGTTTATAAATGATAGATGGAATGCAAGCTCAGATGGCATCTATTCTGTTCAATCGGGTTATCGATTTCTAGCTGGTGTTCAATCCCTGTTTCCTATGTATAAATTTGTGTGGAATAGTGTTACTGTTCCTAAGCATCGATTTATCAATTGGCTTGCTATGCATGCAAGACTTCAAATCAGGGATCAAATGAGATGGAGTTACATACCTAACCATTGCAGTCTCTGTGTGGTAGGAGGTGAATCGGCGTCTCATCTGTTCTTTGAGTGCCCCTGGAGTTGTGAATTGGTGACGTTGTGTACTAGCTGGGTGGGAATCTCCAGGTTTCCTTGTCGATTTGGTCGTTGGCAACGATGGATCATGGCTGGAGCTCGTCGGAAATGGAATCGCAAGCTGATCTGGGCAGTGATAGGAGCGGTGGTGTATCATACGTGGCGGGAGCGGAATGACCGAAGCTTTAATAATATCTCTTCATCTCCTATGAGTAGATTTGCTTTAATTAGGAAAGAAATTGTCTTTAGAGTTTGCTCTTGTATTAAGAATTTTAAGTCTTGGCCCAATAAGTTGGTAGTTGATAGAATTTGTTATGAAATTTTGTGATTAGTGGAACCCTTCCTAGAAGGTGGCTATCAATCATTAAATCTTTCACATATCCTTTTTGTTGAACCCTTCCTAGAAGGTGGCAACATAATGGTGTATGTATTTTTTTGATGTACTTTTTGCTCGTGGTAATAGAATTTTTTCTTCTACCAAAAAAACATCACTATTTTCCACCGAAGCTTGCAATGGTGGTGTTAAGGAACAGTATAAATCTGGTTAAAATTATAACAATGCTTGATGATTATTACTTTCGAACATTTTAGTTTGAGTGAAAGTGTAAAACAGTTTTAATCGGATATTCATTTTCTTAACCAATCCACTTCAAAATGTACCAATTTTTGTAATTAAAATTAAAACTGTAACTGAAATTAAAATTGTTTTTAAAACCGGTCCAATTTTAAAAACCCCTACCCTACCCATATTGCTCTAGTCTTCACGTCATCACGTGTTGGGTTGTGAAGTTCCCCCTTCATGACCCTTCAACTAAAAATAAATGATGTCTTAATAAGTTTATTTTCAGGAAAGCATTTAATTTAAGGCAAATGCTAATAAATGCTTTTGGTGCACTTGTTAATAAGTCAAGTTTAGTAAAAGTTCATTAAAATTTGCATCTTTTTGGATTTTCTAGAAATAGAATTATGTGCACTTATGATTAAAAAACTTGTTACTAAAAATATTTAGGTATTAAAAATGACGTGATAATAAAAATTGGTCCGAGTATATGTACAGTATTTGTTTTGTTTTTTTTAATTAAAGAGAGTATATTTGTTGCTGTTGTTGCTGCAAGTCTCTAGTCCTTTCCTCCTCGAACACTTTCGTTAATCATATCATGTCATGTCTGAGAAAGTTTAAGAACTCTCTAGTTACTACTATTCTTAAATTCCCTATGTATCCATCTATTGTGATCCCTTTTCTCCCTCATGTCCTAGAATCTATTGGAGACTTCTCTAACTATCTAAAGTACCTCCCTAACTATCCACCTCATCTATATTCTATATCTATTTAAGTTCTATGAGTTCTTTCAACTATCAACAACATTAGCAAACGCAAACAAACAAACTGAAATTAGCACTTTTCACTTTCTACCTCAAACATCAAGCTCATCGTATCAAATGGCTTTGGCTCGTTTGGCTTTGAAAAATTTGCAGCAAAGGGTGTCTGCTCCTGCTTCCTCTTCCTTGAAGCAGAGGTGGGGGAGCAATGAGATGCTGAGAAGGTTTGCTAGTGCAGCTAGTGATAAGGGAAAATCTGAAGGCACTGAAGTTGCTGTATCCGAAGTCAAAAGGCCTAGGTTGTTCCCTAAGAGGAGGGGCAGCAGAAGATGGCTTTGGAGAAATAATGAACGTGACTTCCCTCCTGCCCTTAATGGTACTCTATCATCTCTTAATTTTTCTGTGCTCTATTAATTCCATAAGTCACAACAACCTTCACTTATGGCCATAGAATAGAGATTGATAGCAATTTAGATTCTGCAACCAAAGATTCTACAACCTTCACTTATGGCCATATATTCAAATCATTAAACACTGAAAACCCACTTCAAGATAATTCAGTATTAGTCTAAGTTAACATTTAGTCCATAGGCACAAGAAAAGAACAGAATGGAATAATAGAAAACATCATGATGACATTAATGTTCATTCTAATGTCCTGTTAATCATATTTTGATAACTAGAGAATTTTACATTTGATATTAGCTAAATAGAACGTGACTATGTCTTCACTCTTCAATTACCAAAATATTTAGCTACCTAGTAGCTAGTACACATGTTTAATACTACTATACAACTTATGGTGATGTTCAATGAACAATACAAAATATTGCACGTGTAGCCTATATACTTATGTATCAAGTCTTAAGACTTACGAATTAGAGGTTTCGCGTTAAATCCTGTGTGTCATCAATAGATGGTTTGTTGGTGGGTTTAATTATTTCCCTTCCTTTGTCCCCTATTATTATTTTGTAGCAACAATCACATGAATCAGACGTTTTCAAATCTTTTGATATTGAGTTGTAGATGTTTACATAAGAATTCATTTCATATTAAAACATAACAATTTACTAATTTTTTATAATGAAAAACCTTGTAATGATGGTCAAATTGTGCACTTTTTTTCATTAAGATTACATGAAACAGAAGCTTATATTTTGTGCTTTGGTTTTCAGAATTTTTTCCTTCAGGCCTAGGGAATGCACTGCTGCAAGCAACTGAGAACATCAACAGGCTATTTGAGAACATGAACATAACACCATGGTCACTAAGCGGTCGTGTGAAAGAGAAAGATGACCACTACAAACTGAGGTATGACATGCCAGGGATTGCCAAAGAGGATGTGAAGATAACAATTGATGATGGAATGTTGACAATAAAGGGAGAGCATAAGGAAGAAAAAGAAGAAAAGGATGATGATGGTGATGAGTATTGGTCTTCAAGTAGCTATGGATATTACAATACTAGCCTTGTTTTGCCTGATGATGCTAAGGCTGATGACATTAAGGCAGAGTTGAAAGATGGTGTCTTAACTGTGACTATTCCTAGGACTGAGAAGCCAAAAAAGGATGTGAAGCAAGTCACTGTGCATTAAAAGGATTGATTTTGTAGAGAAGTTTTTTAGTGGAAGTTTTCTATTTTAAGTAACTTTTCACACACATGAAATTGTGTGATCAGTGTTTTTAAAATACACATTCTAATTAAGGTAGAAAACTTCCATTCAAAAATTTCTCTGATGAATTAAAGTGTGTGAATTGAACATAGGAAGATCTTATGACTTGGTTGTATTAATAAGGTGTATGTGTGGTTTTGGACCAAATGAAAAAGAGTTAAATAAAATTTTACCACTTGTATTTTTGTTGACATACATATGTGTATGTGTGTTTTGAGGAAAATTATTAGTTAGTCCTGGATCATGTGGTCCAGGCACATCTCAACCATTGTTAGTTCATTTTTTTGTTAAAAAAAATTCAAAAATTAAATAATGGATGGTGGTGATTATCCTGGACCATGTGATCCCGGACCATCTAATAATTGCTTGTGTTTTGATGAGTACCATTGCAAAATTTCATCTTGCGGTTTACATCAACTAATAACTCTTAGGCTCCACGTAAGAGCAATGAATGTTTTACTTCATACCTGTATTGTTTAGCAATGAATGTTTTCTTTCATATAAATTTAAGGAGATTTCTAATATGCAATCCAAAATTGGAGTGTTGTCATGCAACTTTATCTTGAACCAATAGAAAGTTGTCATTTAATTTACTTGTGTCATGTCATCATTTGAAGTAGTCAAATAATTTTTTGCAATTTGGTCCAACTTAAAAAGTAAATTAAAATTTTAGTCATTTGTACCTATAGATAAAATTATAAGTTTTAATTTTAAAAAACATTATTAAAAAAAATCAAAGTATGCTGCGGGTGGTTCGTCTTCTTCAAGTTAGCAAAACCCAACACCCCCACCACCACCACCACCGGCCACCATCACCTCCGATCCAAATGATGTGACATACATGTCTTAGGTGACAAGATTTTATTGGTTTAACAATGGGTTGCATAACAACCATTCAATTTTTGATTGCATATAACACCCTAAATTTAATTGTAAAAGAAAATGTTTTCAAGGCCAAGACGGTTTTGACCATCATTTCCAACGGAATTTTTTGCTTTGATATCTTTAATGAAAATCGAACAAAGCCGTGGTTAGCATGCTCCGACTAAGTTTTGCATAGCACACCGTGGCCATTTTGTTTTGGGGTTCGTTTGTTTTTTCTAATATGCTTTTGGTTTTGTGTTTGAGATGATGGGTGGCACATCGGTTTACATCGTCTTTATAATTATTGACTTTTAAATATAAATAATAGACTAAACTATCACTTTAATCTCTGAATTTACACAACATTTTCACTTTAGTCCTTGAAATTAACAAAATTGCTTTTAGGTCCCTGAAAAAGTCATTCACTTTAGTTCTTGATATTAACAAAATTGCTTTTAGGTCCCTAACTTTGTAAAAAGTCATTCACTTTAGTCCCTGAAATTAACAAAATTGCTTTAAGTCCCTGATTTTGTAAAAAGTCATTCACTTTAGTCCCTACCCCTAACCCCCATCAACATACGTTAACAGAATGATGATGTGGCTGTTTGGGGGCATTAAACCACATCATTTTTGCACAAGAGGCCAAAATGTTGGCAAAACACAACCAAAAACTAATTTCTTCATCTTTTAAATCCTAAAGCTGATGGTGAAGATGGTCCAGAGGAGTTTTTAGGTTCTTTAAAACCATGCGTGGGCATAAACACCATTGAGGATGCCTCTGTATTAGATGGGACTGGTGCAGTTGATCTTGGGACCGGTGCAGCTGATCTTGGCCGGATAGGTAGTTTAGCCCTAACACTAGATGATGCAACCACTTCATTTGGAGGTTCTGGTTGGGAGAAATCTTGTGATGACTGTGTTTGTGACATATCTATCGCATCTGAATGAGGAGCAACAACATTAGTAGCTGCAGGTGCAGGTGCAGTAGCATCATTAGCAACTACATTAGGATTAGAAGCAACATCTGCCTCTTGTGCAAAAACGATGTAGTTTAATGCCCCCAAACAGCCACATCATCATTCTGTTAACGTACGTTGATGGAGGTTAGGGGCAAGGACTAAAGCGAATGACTTTTTACAAAGTTAGGGACCTAAAAGCAATTTTGTTAATTTTAGGAACTAAAGTGAATGACATTTTACAAAGTTAGGGACCTAAAAGCAATTTTGTTAATTTGAGGGACTAAAGTGAATGACTTTTTACAAAGTCAGGGACCTAAAAACAATTTTGTTAATTTCAGGGACTAGAGAGAAAGTGTTGTGTAAATTCAGGGACTAAAGTAACAATTTAGTCATAAATAATACAAATGAATAATAAATGATAAATTAATAACATAAAACATTTTATATTATAAGTGCATACTCATTAAACTTTATTATTTTGATTTGGTATTTTTTGTTACGTTTTGACATGTTTTTTTTTTAAATATAGTCTCATTTTCTTTTTGCTATTTTGATTAGGTAATTCTTTTAACGTTTTTACGTACCTGACACTTTATATATATATATATATATATATATATATATAAACTGATTATTTATGATAGACCGATTAGGCCTGGTGGAGATAAGCCCAAAAGGACTCACAAGGTTCCTGGCAAGTTCAAGGGATTTGTTATGAAGTGATTTAGTATTGGGCCTTAGTAAATAAAGTATTTCCATTTCAGTACTTACTTGTTATGTTTAGTCCAGTACCTCTTTCTATTGTACTTAAAAAACCGTTGCACTTCCCCTTGGTGGATAAGGAAAAATATCTGAAGTTTATTTTTATTCTTTATTATTCTTGTTACTTTTGCTCTGCTAGGGTTTCTTCCAAAGAACCCTAACATTGGTGCTTTCATTCTTCCTCATGCCTCCCAAACCAGACAACGAAGATGCTTTGGTTGCTGCTATTGTGGAATCTATCCACAAAATGCAAGATACCATGGATACTCGCCATGATCTACTCACCTCCGCTGTTAACGAATTACGGGACCGTATGGCATCTCTCACGGTGGGTCCCACTTCTCCACTTTCTACTGTACGCCCATTACAGCAGCTCTCCACCCTTGGAGCATCTTCAGGTATCACAAAACTACCTAAGCTACAACTTCCTCCTTTTGACGGTACAGATCCACTAGATTGGGTTTTTCAGGCCGAACAGTATTTCAATTTGTACCAAATTTCTCCTACTGTCCGTTTAGATCTGGTTGCTTTTGCTATGAGAGGTGATGCTCTTTGTTGGTTTAAATGGATGTTTCATAATAACTATTTAACCAATTGGGAAAGTTTTACAAAAGCTTTGGAAGCTCGTTTTGGCCAATCTCCTTTTATTAATCATCAAGCTGAATTGTTTAAATTGAAGCAAACTGGGTCTGTTACTGATTACCAAAGCAAATTTGAACGCCTCTCTAATCGTGTGGTGGGAATGTCCCAAGAAATGTTACTTAACTGTTTTATTTCGGGTCTTAACCCCGACATTGCCCGTGAGCTTGCTGTGATGCAACCATTCACTATTACTCATGCTATTGGTATGGCCAAATTAGTGGAAAGCAAACTTCAGAACTCTAAACCAGCCTTTACCCGTTTTATTAAGACCATCACTCCCACCTTTACAACCCCCAACCCCCAACCCGCCACTAATACAACCCCAACCACCCAACCAGTAACTAAACCACTCACCCTACCTGTAAAATGCCTCACAGCATCCCAAATGCAAGAACGCCGGGCACAAGGGCTTTGTTATAACTGTGATGAGAAGTATGTATTTGGCCACAAGTGCATATCTAAGCAATTTCTACTACTACTTGTTGATGATGATATTGCTGCCACTGATGATGGGCCTCTCTTGGCCCAATTAGAGAGCGCACAGGTTATTAGTGATGAAATCGAGGAAGTCATTCACTTTCAGCTTTCTGATCAAGCTTTGAAGGGGAACCCCTCCCCAAAAACTCTCAAGTTTCAGGGCTCTATTTTTGGTCACAAGGTCACTGTGTTAGTGGACACTGGCAGTTCTCACAACGTGATGCAACCTCGCATTGCCCAATTCCTGCAACTACCCATAACAAAAACACCACAATTCCCAGTTATGGTGGGCAATGGTGAACGCATTTTCTGTGTTGGGCTGTGCCGTGGCACCCCCTTACTTATGCAAAATCAGTTGCTCTCTATTCCTTTTTACCTACTACCTATTCAAGGTGCTGATGTTGTGCTTGGCATTGAGTGGCTTCGCACATTGGGAGCTGTTACTTCAGACTTTGCAATTCCTTCTATGACCTTTTCCCACAACAACCAACCCATTACCCTCACAGGCCAAACAGCCATTAACCCATCCCTAACCTCTTTTCACCAATTAAAAAGACTTTCCTAAACTGATTCTATTGCAGAATTATTCTGCATAGAATTAACAAACACCACCACACTGTCTACTGAAAACCCAAACACAACCTCAACCGAAAACCCCACACCTATACAAACACTACTTAAAGACTTTGACCACATATTTAAGCCCCCTAAAGGCCTTCCACCACCCCGACCCCATGACCATTCTATTGTCCTTTTTCCTAATACTCAACCAGTGAATGTGAAGCCATACCGTTACCCACACTCTCAGAAAGACACTATGGCCAACATTTTACAGGATATGTTACAAGAGGGCATTGTGGTGCCAAGCACAAGTCCCTTTTCCTCTCCCGTTTTGTTAGTGAGGAAGAAGGATGGCACATGGAGATTTTGTGTTGATTACAGAGGTTTAAATGCTGTTACTGTGAAAGACCGTTATCCCATACATACTATTGATGAATTATTAGATGAATTGGCTGGTGCTACCATTTTCTCTAAAATTGACCTCCGTTCTGGATATCACCAGATCAGGGTGAGGCCGGAGGACACACATAAAACTGCATTTCGAACTCACGATGGCCACTACGAGTTCTTAGTCATGCCATTCGGGCTAACCAATGCCCCATCTACTTTTCAGGCAGCTATGAATGATCTTCTCAGACCTTTCCTACGTAAATTCGTTTTGGTTTTCTTTGATGATATTCTTATCTACAGCCCTACATTACATGACCATATTCAGCATTTGAAATTGATTTTATCTGTTTTATCGGATAATCATTTTTATGCTAAGCTTCCTAAATGTGTTTTTGGTGTTGATAAGGTTGCTTATTTAGGTCATATACTATCAGGCAGCGGGGTGCAGCCCGATCCATCCAAGACCTAAGCCATATTGGAATGGCCCGTTCCAAAATCTCTCACTTCTCTCCGCGGATTCTTGGGCCTAACTGGATTTTATCGCCGCTTTATCAAAGATTATGCCACTCACGCCGCTCCTCTCACCGACCTACTTAAACTAGGCGCATTTACATGGCATACAGAGGCTCAAACGGCCTTTAATAAATTACAACAAATTATGATGAATGCTCCTGTGTTGGAACTTCCCAATTTTGAGAAGACTTTTGATGTTGAAACTGATGCTTCCTCCATTGTAATTGGTGCTATTTTGTCCCAAGGAGGACATCCTATTGCATATTTCAGCAAAAAGATGTCCAACCGCATGCAAGCAGCATCCGCCTATGTCCGTGAAATGTTCGCTGTCACAGAGGCAGTAAAGAAATGGCGTCAGTACTTAATTGGAAGAAGATTTCGCATTATTACTGATCAACAAAGTCTAAAACATTTGATGCCACAGTCTTTTCAGACTCCAGAACAGCAAAAGTGGGCAACAAAACTTCAAGGATTTGACTATGAAATAATTTACAGACCTGGTAAAGATAATCGGGCCGCTGATGCTCTATCTCGCTGCCACCATGAGGAAGAATCAATCTTTGCTAGCATCTCCTCCCATGTCCCTCGCATAGTCCAGCAACTCCAAGATTTTTACAAAACAGAAGAAGGAAAATCATTAGTGCAGTCAATTTTGGGACATGAACAACAAACTTCATTTCATTTTTCTAATTCACTGCTGTTTTATGGGGAACGGTTATTCATCCCAGCTGCACTTAACTTGCGTTCAGCCCTGATTCAGGAGTTTCATACTTCTCCTCTAGCTGATCATTCTTCTCTCCAACCAACAATGGCACGCCTGGCAGCGTCATTTTTCTGGCCTGGAATGCATGTTGAAACAAAAAAATTTATCAGTACATGCACCATCTGTCAGCAGAACAAATATATGCCATAAAAAAAACAGGGGTTGCTTCAGCCTCTCTCTATTCCCCGACAAGTATGGGAAGACATCTCTATGGACTTTATTACACATCTACCTTCCTCTTATGGTCACACTACTATTTGGGTTATTGTTGATAGGCTTACCAAATATGCCCACTTTATAGCCTTACCAAATAAATTCACTGCTCAACAGCTTGCCTCTCGATTCACTGTGGAGATTTGCAAACTCCATGGGATACCACGTTCTATAGTTTCTGACCGAGATCCTCTCTTCCTAAGTGCTTTTTGGAAAGAGCTTTTTAAACTACAGGGTACAAGGTTATGTTTTAGTTCAACATATCATCCCGAATCTGATGGTCAGACAGAGGTGGTAAATCGTTGTTTGGAGAGCTATTTACGTTGTTTTACAGGGGAACAACCTAAGAACTGGTTTCGGTTCTTACACTTGGCCGAATATTGGTACAACACTACCAAACACTCCTCTACTTGGATGACCCCTTCTGAAGGTGTTTATGGCAGACCCCCTCCTAAAATCCCAGACTATGTTCCAGGGAAATCTCGTGATGAATCCCTAGACGCTGCTCTTCAAGAGCGCAAGGTCATTCTCTCTTCTCTAAAAGAAAATTTATTTAAGGCCAAACAGAGGATGGCAGACCAGGCTAACAAAAAAAGGAAGGACCGTACCTTTGCTGAAGGAGAATGGGTCTGGCTGCGACTTCAACCGTACCGCCAAGTCTCTGTAGCTCGTCGTGTGTCTCAAAAGCTGGCTAAGCGCTATCACGGTCCTTTCCAGGTCCTTCATCGCGTTGGTGCGGTGGCTTACGAGCTCGATCTACCATCTTCTTCACAGATCCATCCGGTTTTCCATGTCAGCTTGCTACGGCCGTACCATGCGCCCTCTACAGACCCGTCACCGGCGCCGAATAGCTCCAACACCGTGTCCTCTCCTCCTAATCACACCACGAGCCCACCAGTTCTCATCGAATCGGTCTTATGTGGCCACCCCAACTCTGACACAAATCGGCGTCCAGAGAAGAAGACGAGACACCAAGGAGTTGAGAGACAAGGGACTATAGGCATGGACATTATGAGATCAGAACTTGATGGTTCTCATGAGTTTGAGATGGAAACAAAAAAAAGAGAGATAGACAAGAAAGAAGAGAAAACTGAGACAAAGAACTCTAAGTGGGGAGAGAAAAATGAGGTCTTGCAACCGGTGGGAGTGACTTTTACTTCCCCCACTATTGAAAACGAGTGGACCAATTCCTTGGGGACCCCAAACTCCTTAATTCGGACTTCAAAGCCTCTGGATAACACGTTGACCGATGCAGTTTTCCCATCACCCTTAGATCCCAACGTTACAAATGAAGTCTCCTTCCCACCGTTGGATCCTACCAGCTGGCCTCCACTAACTCCACTCAACTCTTCTAGTTTCCCTCCTAAAAACCGTACTTGGAAGGCTCCAGAAAACCCCACCGAATTCAAACCTCCATTGGACACTAGTGGGCCTCAACCAAACCTTGTGGGCAAGGTTTCTTTTGAAGAGGAGGGTATTGATAGACCGATTGGGCCTGGTGGAGAGAAGCCCAAAAGGACTCACAAGGTTCCTGGCAAGTTCAAGGGATTTGTTATGAAGTGATTTAGTATTGGGCCTTAGTAAATAAAGTATTTCCATTTCAGTACTTACTTGTTATGTTTAGTCCAGTACCTCTTTCTATTGTACTTAAAAAACTGTTGCACTTCCCCTTGGTGGGTAAGGAAAAATATCTGAAGTTTATTTCTATTCTTTATTATTCTTGTTACTTTTGCTCTGCTAGGGTTTCTTCCAAAGAACCCTAACAATTTATAATATCAGTATTTTGTTAGTGCATATATTATTATTATTAAAAGGGGTTTTCACTATTTGTCAAGCATAACCTCAATTCATTCATAATTCATTCATTTTTTAATATCATTTGGAAGCATATATTTCCACCCTCTCTGTTTCCAATTTGTTCGTGAGTATAGAAATTGTGTTAGCATTGTAGTATTTCACTGCTCTTAGTCATCAATGATTAAAATTGATCATAGGTTTCTTGTATATAGTTTGTATTCCGCTTTGGACCATCGAAATTCGAGGATTTAATGAAGAAATGTGATGATTTCTTACAAATGTTGCTGATTTGGAAGTTTTGATGGTTAGTAATAAAGTTAAGGATTTACAACAAGTAGCCAAGCTGGCCCACTGGCAGGTACAACTATTTAGGAATGCCTTCACGGTTGAACTACTAATTTGGATTAATAATATGCTTTATTATTTTGTGTAACTTTAATGTAAGTATTATAATGCACGGAATATTTTTAGTTTTGTCATTAAAATGCTTAGTTTTTTTTTAATTTTTTTGTCATTAACCTGTGTCGATTTTTCTTAACCAAGAAATTGCACAAAAAGGACCTAAACCTCAATCATTTCATGGTCATAAGCTCATACCTAGCTGATGTGCTAAATAAGGGTTTAATCAACGGTGCTTTTGATTTGACATTGTTTAGTGATGAAATCTGGTTATCCAACAACTAATAAAGGACATGCAATATAATTTAATCTTTTGTAATTTTGAAGTTATTAACATGTCTTCGCTTATGCAGGTCCATGTGGTTTGAGAACTACAGAAAAGAATTAGACATGGCCTTCCAGAAATTGCAGCTTAAGAAAATATCAGTATTTGATGTTCTACCTTTACATCAAAAAAATGTGGAAGGTTTTTTCCCCTCCTTTTTCTCCTACTTTTCTTTTTGGTACGGTGTTCCTAGTTCTTTCTGTCAGGTTGGTTTTTTGTGTGGAAAATGTTGAGAACTATGTAATTTATGCAGAAATTGGAAGTGTATTGATAGGTACGCTTTACTTGGAGGGATGGAAAGCTTTGTGGCATATGATTAAAGAAATATATGCTAAAGCAGTCGAGTATGTGATATGGGATAATTGTGTAAGGGAAATCAAGGGTAGAATTGAGAAATCAACAAGGTTCATGGGTATTTTGTCATACACCTTATACGCATGTGTTCTCCTATTTGCACTTTGGATGATGTCCTGGACTTGAGATCTTAGTTGGGAAGTTCCTTCATGTTGGACAATACTCAGACACACATTTTCATGCTTCAGAATCGCCTCACCACTGGGAACCATATCGAGCACCAAGTGTTTGATGTATGGTTGTGGTTCATGGGTGATTGTGTCCTCGGTTGTCATGGTCTTCACGATCGTCTCCATCAATGGTTCCAACGACGCCGTCATGATCTCGTTGGTCACTGGTTCCAACGAACCGACTATAGCATCAGCGAACTCAACCTGTTGCTCGACTACTTCCATGGTTAGAGGCATCTCATTAGAGAATATTAGGCCAGAAACGACATGATTAGCCTCAGTCTTTGAGTTCTTCTCACGGGCTGAAACCATTTGCTTGAGCTGATCAATTTCACGCTTAAGCTGATTAACACTAGCTTGGCGTTTCTCGTCACTCTCAATTAAGTATTGATAAAGTGTTTTCAAATCTGCTTTAGTTTCTTCTTCAGCCATGTGAGATCGATGAAAGCACCAATGTAACGAGGCTAATTCATCAAACTTATCCATAGACATAATGCAATCTCAATATTGCACAATTTCAAATATGAATTGATAATAATAATGCACTCAAGCTCCCAATAGTAGTTACAATGATGTGCTAATGAAATGAAATACAAATAACAAGAAGTTATAGAAATAAGAAGGCTATGGAAGCTAGATTCCAGCTCAGGGAAGTAAGGTAATGGAAATTAGAATGTATGAGGTATGAGAGTACTAAGCAGTGAGAGGAATAAGAAGGAAGCCAAGAGAGAGAGAGAGTCCAAGTTTGGTCAAAATTCTTCACACCCCAAAAATGCCCATCAGTGATGCCTTAAACCCCCTTGTCTGAACCCAAAGCCACATGGAACTTGTTTGTATTTTACCAAATTCCCCACTCCAATTCTGGTTTGTTACAGATGACTCAGCTGAGAATGGAAACCAAGGGAACCAAGATGAGGAGACATGCCCACCACCTGATGAAATTTTGGAAGAAGCATGTACTGTAGGTGATGTAACCTTGGAAAAGGATGATTTAGGTCAGGACTCAGGACTATCAAGATAATGCTGAAATGAATTCCATAGAAACAAAGAAAAATGCATCTGAATCTTTTGACCCTATTACTGAGAAAGTTTCCTATATAAGACCGATCGAAACATTACATCTCTTCATTCAGAGTACACCATTTCGACATTTAATGTGTACCAGGTGAACTTTATAAACTAACCAGCGTTTTTAGTCTTTCAATTTAGATGTTCTTTTGGAATTGGTCCTTAGATTTTTTTCGATGCTTTGGATCCCTAAACTTTGCTCAAATTTTGGAAATAGCTCTTTCATCACTTAAGGTGATATGGTCGACGGCATGCCATGCCACCTTCGCCACATCGATAGGCAATTTGTCCAATGATGCCACGTAATTTTTTTTAAATCAAAACAATCGAATTTATTAAAAATAATTAAAAATTGTATTTTTTTTAAGAAAATCGAATTTTAATAATTTTTAAAAAATTGATTTTTTAATAAAAAAATCATGTGGTGCCACGTGACTCTACATAACACGTCACTTGCCGATGTGGTGAAGGTGACATGATATATCATCGGTCATACCACTACTTAAGTGATGAAATGACTATTTCCAAAATTTGAGCAAAGTTCAAAGATCCAAAGCATCGAAAACAATTTCAAGGACCAATTCCAAAAGAGCACCTATAACTAAGTTCAAGGACTAAAAACTTAAATAAGTCAATGTTGATTGTCTAGCAAGAGTACTAGGTCGACAAGTAATACAGATAGTAAGTGTGTATCGTTCCACTCGGGGATTGCAAATTGTTTCTAATAACTTTTCACCAATTCGTAATTATTAGTCCAACTTGTTATTGAATTTTAGAAGGAGAAGGAGAATTTAAATAAAAATAAAATAAAAAGATTGAGGAGATAAGATAATTAGAAAGCAATAGAAAAAGGTTAGGAACTTGGTTTCGTTGTATGATTCACTTATTTAACTATGAATTAGATTTTCCTTTAATTCATGGACAATTCCTCTTTAATAGCAATAGTTAGATCTCTCTAACATTACCCTTATTATCTAAATACTTAATCCTTGATCTCTCAACAAATTACAATATTAGAAAATAACATATTCAACACAAGGGAATTACCAAGTCAATAATCATTTAATCATATCTCTATAACTAAACTGATTATACCGTTAATTGCAAGGCCTATTCAAAATCCCAACTCTCGTTGTGAATTAAGAAATCCAAAACATAAATTGATCAGGTTTACGTATGCAATAAAAACACAATTAAGGCATGAATTAAAAAGCCGGAAAACACTAAATCATAAATTAAAATAAGTTACACCATACAATTTACATCATGTTCCTAACAAGAGGTTTTAGTTACACATATAGAAATAAAGAAAACAGAAGCAAAGAGAAAACCTCATATCATAGACAATACAGGTTAACTCTCCAAGAGATCTTCAATCCTTGTGCCTTGCCTCCTTGCTCTCAATAGATGTTAC
Organism: Crotalaria pallida; assembly: GCA_037953625.1. Classification (NCBI taxonomy): domain Eukaryota; kingdom Viridiplantae; phylum Streptophyta; class Magnoliopsida; order Fabales; family Fabaceae; genus Crotalaria; species Crotalaria pallida. Next base: position 9,253,798 of record CM075654.1, on the reverse strand, counting down.
TAACCTCTCTCTAATCCTAATTGAATTCTATGATCTCAAAACCTACTGAAAACTATTTACAAATCCTCTATTTAAAGAGTAAAACAAATCCTAAAATAAATCTTAATTAAATCTAATAGATAAGGTCCATGTTTATCTTCTAATTTCTGACCAAATCTAAGATATGAAGCCAAATTAGACTTCTCTTCTTCTACTTTGTTCAGAATCTGGTCAAATTGGGGCTCCAGCAGGTACGCGCGCCCCAGGTACGTTCAGAATCTTAAATTTGATTTTAGAATTTTGAAGTTAAAAACTATGAACTTGTTAAAAAGTTGAAGAGTGATTGTCATGAGTATTTGTTTTTAAGAATTCAGAGTACACTACTGTAAATTAAGGATTTTAAATTTGAGTATTTTTTTTTTTTAAATTTACAGGTACTATTATATGGAAATATATATTGTGTCTGAGTTAACCAGTATACATCCATGCGTTTTAATTATTATTCCCCTCGTTAAATCACTAAACCAGTAAACCATTGTCCTGATCATTTTGATCACCGATACAATTTTAATAATAATGAACAAAATTCTCTCATTAAGAGTTCAAACTCAAGACCTTTTGAATTATGAGTTGATTCCTTCAAACTCAAGACCTTTTGAATTATGAGTTCAAAATCAATAGATTGATTTTCGTCGGTGAAGAATAGTCACATCTAATTGTTATTTGGCATTTAAAATATGATTTTTTTTTTAAATCTTAGTCTTGAAGACCGAGAATAAAAACCCAAAAAATAGACATATTTTATTGGAAAACTAATATATGCTTTTGGATTATTTCACTTTAGCTTCTTTGCTATGTTTTGTGTGCTTAGTTAATAAGAGATTTTTAGCTAGCTAGTAGCTTTTTAGTTAGTTAGTAGCTTTTAGATTCAGGCAGTGAGCTATTAGTTTCGTTCGTTAAACACAAATTAGAAAGAGCTTGTTACTTTTAAAAAAGGAGCTTGCAACTTTTGAAAACTAATTTTGAGAAAACAACTTCAAGTAACTTTCAAATTAAAAAACTAAATTAGTTTTCAATAATTCATATCCAATTATGCCTTTCAACAGTTTTTAAAATTATATTAATTACTCTAACCCAATTGATGACAATACGATTTTTAAATAATTGTGTATTTAATTAGTTATTAATTATAATGTAATAATTTTTTAATATTTCATTAATTAATTAATTAACAACATATTAATTAAATAAAAAATTAATTAATTAATCATAATTTAATACCTTTTTATACCTCTAATAAATAAAGATAAAAATTAAAATACTAAATATAAATAAAATAATGTTGTATTTCATAGCTTAAGCTATGCTTTCAACTCATAGTTACAAGCTCATAATTCACATTTCACAGCTATTAGCTAATTTTATTGAAAAAAATTCAAAAACTATATCTTTTAAGCTTTTATTCTCAATGGTAAAAAGCTAAAGTTAAGACAACCTTTTAAAAGATAACTTTCATTCTCTTTGTTAATTAATTTAAGGGTGACCTTTTTTTAAAAAAAAAAATTATAATAGTAACGAGGTGACTTGTTATCTATACTTCAATAGTAAAGTCAGTAATTATTAATTAACCCAGTCCAAGGGGCCGAGGCACATTTCGATTCTCCTCGGTCAGTCAATATTCAAAATCTGTTCACCAAATTCCCAAAATGACCGAAGCCAACACATTTTTTCATTGTGTGAATTTCAATTTCATTGGTGAAGAAGCCATGAAATCAGAGCACTGTACTGTCTATTTTAAGGGAAACATCGCCCAACTTTGTACAACTCATTTAAAAGTCTCTTCTTCCTTTTCTATCATCAAATTTCATACAACTCACACGTTAAAGTGCTTCATAGACTCATCACTGATGGCTTCACCTGCAGGAAGATCCTACCCTCTACATCAACTCAAAGTTGCCACTGTGGTTTTCATCTTTTTCCTCTCCATTCTACCTCACAAATCAGGTAAAAAGCCTCCCTTTACCAGCAACCTATTTAAGTTAATAAGTTAGAGAAAGAGATAGTTACACACTACTATTGTAATATAGAGTAGATGGATTCTACAATTATAAATTTATAATAATCTACATATTTACTTTTTGGAATATTTTTCATGAATAATTGGATGAGACATCCCTTATTGTGAACACTAGCCTTAGTGTGATGAGTGTGAATGACTAGTGAAGTATATGGATTTGAAGGTTAAATTTATTACTTAGGTATATAAAATCATTCAGTAAATTGAACTTGACATAATATTACTTAGGTATATACCAACTGCAAAAGCTTTTCAGAAAGTTTTTTTTGTAAAATAAAAATTTTATTAAACCACAAGCCAAAAATAAATCATACAATCAAACTTTAGACTAATGCCACCTTTTAGAAAGGATTCATTAGACCAAAGGGATTAATAAATGTAAACCGGTTTAATCAACTGAACCAAAACCTATCAAAAGAAAGGAAAAAACTATAACTATAACTCTGCCAAAATCCGATTAACCAGTGGTCTATCTTGCCAGAACCGGAATTGAGGAAAGCACCAAGCCAACCTCACTGTCACTTCACGCTTAAAAGTTATGCAGATAATAGTTTAAGGAACCAACTTCTAAGATCACATAATATTAAGCTCTAAGATCAAGTATATAATAGAGTTCCATCACTATTGTCATCTCTATTCTCCTAGATAAAGAGATTAAAATTTAGCACAAGGTATAATGGGTTTCTATTCTTGACAAAATTGATGCATCGGTTATTGAAGTACCTTTTGTACTTCTTAATGAAATTATGTGTACTTTAAAAAAAAATATATAAATAAGAGTCTGTTTTTAAGATTTTTATAATAAAAAAATATCGCAAGTCTTTATTTATTATTATTTCAAAAATATTAAATATTACACTTTTCAAAAACTTTTTACTACTTTTGATTTATTAACAATTTAGTATTTTTCTGTAAATAAAAAGATGTTTCGCACAAGAATGTAGTTGGATGACAATTCCTATGTTCTTTTGATGTGATTATGCATGCTTGAGTATCAATATATACTTTTTTATTTTTACATAGACTCGATATATCTTATGCTAAGATGAGTTATGGCGATTCTAATTTGAGAGGGTTGTATTCCCAAGATGTTTATATCCAATACTAGTTTAATGAATTTGTACTTTTTTTTTTTAATTTTGTCGATTTATTATTCATTATTTAAGTATATTATTTTACTTAGAATTCACTATTGTTACTACATGAATGATAAATAATTTGTTGATGATATAAAATGTTTTTACATGATTAATGCACCACCCATTTTTTCATAAATTTTTCTTTCATTTAAAAAAAAAAACTGTATAAATTAAATAATAGAGTTGTATTGTTTTATTCTACTCCTTTTCACATTTCCAATGATCCTATTAGTGTTCCTGTTCCTTTAAGTTTTAATGAATTATATAAGTCGTTGAATAGGTGGATCATTGGTGTTCAAAACAAGCGAGAGTTTGAAGGAAAGAGAAATGATGATAGGGTCACAACCTCCTGCTTGTATAAAAAGGTGCATGAATTGTATGCCTTGCATGCCTACTCTCGTAGTTCCAAATTACCAAAAATGGAAGGCTTACGAGGTATTATCTCATGGGGAAGAAAATGACGATACCTATTATCCCCTTTCGTGGAAATGTAAATGTGGTGATAAGCTGTTTCAACCATGATTGTGTTCAAGATTAATCTAAAAAAGTCTATAAACAATGGTGCATGTACAATATCTAGTAACAAATTATCTAGAAACTATAGCTATTGGGGTAAGAAAAAAAAAAAAGAAAAATCTAGGTGTGGAATTGAAGTAAAGAGATTTGAATTGAAGTAAATTGAATTGCAATAATTATAATAAAATAAAATAATAGATATAGAGTAAATTGGAAGTGTGAAGTCGGCTGATTCACCGACTAATGTAAAAGCCTATAATTAGGCATGATTTGTAGCCAGAAAATGTACCCGGCCCACAAGCTAAATTAAAAAGTGCACATACACTTCATTCACAATTTCTCTCCCTTTATGCAAATTGATTCTCTCACACGAATGTACCATTAATTACCATAAGTTCCTACATATATGTACAAAGAAAGAGCTGACAACCCTACTGTTGTTGGAGCATCTGTTGACAAAATTAATTAAACTCCTACCGTTTCACATGTAATATTGTTTTAACATTTGTACTATGTTTCATAAGTCTTGTTGTTTTATAAATTCAATACATAATTAATGCTATTTTTTCAAACACATTCCAATTTATTACATTCTCTTTTTCATTTCTAATACTTTTCTCTCTCTTCAATAATGATTATATATGGACATTATAGTCAAAATACAACAAATTCTTACATCATTTAACCATTTTTTAAAATTCATGCATAACCTTAAAACATACATTATTTTCAATTTAAGGAAGGTTTCATTAACATCTTTGATTTTTGTTTCTCGCACCCACCCTTTTACAATTTTTGCACCAATTAATCTTCCCAAAATAACCCAATCTTCACGTTTTACCTGTATCATTACCAATTCGTATAATCATTATAGATTATAACAATTTCATATCCAATTCTTTCCATATTTCATGAACACATTCGTTCTTATGTCAAATCATTTCGTAATGCATATAGTCATCAGTTAGCACATATTCATATTGGTTACTACTCCGTCTCAAAAAGTTAGTAAAATATATAGAAAATTTTTGTCCAATATTAAAGTTAAAATTGTGAATAGAAAAATTGACATTGCATTATGTGTTGGACTGATCCCTGAGCCGAGATCGCAAGAAATCGGACCTTAGCTAACCGAGATCGCATCGTACATTGAGCAACGTAAACAGGCCGAGATCCATGCCTTACACTCAGACAGCTAATGCCTAAACAGGTCGAACTCGCCCTACCAGCTCGGCCAAGCCCTCCATTCAAACCAACGAGAACAGGACTACGTCGACTCAGTTCTGGCATTCGTGTCCTCTCACGAATAATTCTGGGCTTAATCAACTGGGCCAAAGCTTGGCAAGCCCAACAGATATTCAGCCACCCCTATAAGTAGTACAGTGCTGCATGGGGCTCAGGTACGCTTTCAAAACCCTAAGTTTACACTGCACACACAGTGATTAGGGCATCCCAGGTTATCCAACTGATACCTGTGAAACTCAGAGAATCATACAAAGAATCTAGGTCAAACCGCCTCACTAGGTCTCACTCCGTGGCCTTAGTGATCAAACTGATCTAGAACAAGACATTGGCGCCGTCTGTGGGAACGATAAACTTCGATTCCCACCATCACCAAACTCTTTGATGGAGAACGCAGCAGATAACCACCAGGCACGTAGGGGAAGAGGACGTCCTCCAAAGGCGTCCACCGTACCACCACGGAGAACAAATCTCCGTCAGCGCCTTCAGGCTAACAGGGCTGCCCAGCAACAGCCACTTCAGGAGGATGTGCATGCGAGTGATGTCCCGATCCCCAACGAACAGCCCCAGGTGGCAAATTCGATCCAGCCAGTGCAGCCACAACCTGTAGTAGTCCCACCCCAACCCCATCTCACACATACCCATAGTGGCCCCTACACTGTGTACTCAGGTGAGTCGTCGTATCGCGGTGCGGATGGAGGAGGGGGTACTCAACATCATCAGACACACTACCACGGGGCAGCAGAACCCAACCGTGTAGAGTATATTTCTTCTCAGAATCACGAAGATCGGGGACGTGGGTATTTTGATACCCTTTCTCACCGATCCCGTCGATCTACTTCGTCTTCTCGACGCCGCGATGATGAGATCTTAACCATGATGCGCACACAGATGCGAATTATGGAGCAACAAAACAAGGCCATAGCAGATTTACAACAGTTGACTATGGCACGCAACGCTGAACGAACCCTACAACCGGTTCCGGCACGAAACGTAGATCCCGTGAGCGAACGAGTTGCGCGTGAAGCTCCGCCACGGACTCGGGAACGAGACGCTGAACGAGCCCTGAGAATGGCTCCGGAAAGGAGTTTAGGACGCGTAGTCGAACGAGCGCCAGTAGAGGCTCCGACACGCCAAGAATCATCTCGGGCTCTTCGGGATACAAACTCTCTCGGGAGAGAGGAGAGCTCACTCCCTCCCCCACCACCATTGAATCCCGAGCTGGAGCCCGAGCAAGAGCACCCAGGTCACCCATTCACCCCGTACGTGATGGCTTTCGAGACACCACAGGGTTTTCTCGGGCCCAGCAACATTCAAAGGTACGATGGTCTCTCGGATCCTCATGATCACATTTTGAGTTTCGAAGGGGCGATGAATTTTTACGGACAAGAAGGTCGGATGAAATGTAGAGCATTTTCCATGACCCTTCAAGCACCAGTCTTAAGGTGGTATGCATCTCTCCCCCCGAATTCGATTAATTCATGGAACGAGCTGAAAAGGGTGTTTCTAAATAGGTATACCGCCAGTTGCATCCAGCCGAAGTCGGATCACACACTGGCAACGGTAACTCAGAAACCAGGAGAGACTTTGAGGGATTATCTCAATCGTTTCCACAATGAGTCGAGTTCGATTCCCAATCTCGAACCGGGAGTGGCAGTGTTACTCTTCACTCAGGGTTTGGCCCCCGGAGGCTTCAAAAAAGCTCTTATTGGGAAGCCTCCCCGAGATATGGCTGAACTCCGGCAGAGATCCAACAAGTTCATCAACTTGGAGGAGTTTGATAAGGGGCAGTCAGGCAGGATGGCAAATAACCGAGGTGACACCGCACAGGAAGATCGGACCAGCTCTAGGGGCCGATCCAGGAAGGAAGACAGAGAGGGGCGTCGTCAACCACCACCGCCTCCACCCCCACGTAGGTACAACACATATACTCCACTCAATGCTCCTAGATCTCAGTTCTGGAAGGAAACAATGCAAACCGAACTCCGACATGTCAACAGGCCTCCCTATTTGAGAAATCAAAAGAATGTGAATAGGAACAAGTACTGTGAATTCCATGAGGGATACGGCCACACCACAGATCAATGTACTTGGTTGAGGGATGCCATTGAAGACTTGATTCGTGAGGGAAAACTCCAGCGCTATGTCCGGGAAGCAATGGAGAAGAGATCTCGTAAGAGAACACCAAGTCCCGAGAGAGCAAAGAGGAGAAAAGAGTCCACACTAGAAAAGAAGCAAGAAAACCAGGGACAAGTCAGTATCGTGGTTATGGACGAACTAGACAAGTCGCCAAAGGATCTCGCTATCCAGACGATTTCCGAAGGTTTTGCAGGAGGAGGGGAGCACCGATCCGAAAGGAAGAGGTATGTGAACCAGGTCCTAGCAGTTCACAATCGCCCAATTCGGAAAAAGCCGTCTCGGAATATTCCAATCAGTTTCTCGGATAAGGACATGGAAGGAGTCCTGCCCGACCATAACGATTCGATGGTCATCTCCGCCAGAATCGGAAACTTTGATGTCGCTAGAGTCTTTGTGGATCAAGGAAGCTCTGCCGACATCCTTTTCTTGCATGCCTTTTCCAAGATGAGATTTCGTTTGAATGATTTGGAAGAGTTTGAGGGAAACTTGATTAGCTTTACAGGGGATTCAATTCGGCCCCTAGGCGTCTTGAGACTTCCGATGATCTTAGGCGGACAGCCTGCAACCAGGACCGAGATCATCAAGTTTCTTGTAGTCGACTGTCCTTCGGCTTATAACGTCATATTAGGCCGAACTTGCCTCCAGGATTTTGGAGCAGTAGTGTCAACGGTCCATCTGACGATGAAGTTTGTGGGTGCAGATGACACAGTAGTCACGATAAGAGCTAAGCAGGAGGCCGCTCGTTTGTGTTACAACGCTAGCCTCGGAAAGATCAGGAAGGAGAAAAACGAAGTAGAAAAAATTCCGCAGGTACCACTGTCTAAGGGCGGAATCCTCCTGGCCGAGCTGGATGTCAGGGCTGAACAAGATGACCTTCGGCCTCGCCCTCAGGGAGTATGGGAAACCGTCCCCATAGATCTTTCTGATTCTCGAAAAACAGTCTGAGTCGGTTCCAACCTCCCAGCTCCTATCCGAGATGAAATCATTGCCCTTCTGCGGAACAACAAGGATTTGTTTTCTTGGACGTCAGCCGATATACCTGGCATCGATCCAAATTTTATCTGCCACCGACTTAGCGTGGATCCGAAGGCTAAGCCCGTGGCGCAAAAGAAGAGAAGAGTCGGTTTCGAGAAGTCCAAGGCCATACAGGAGAAGGTCTCGGAGTTGTTGGAGGCCGGTTTTATTAGGGAAGTATCATACTCAGAGTGGCTGTCGAATACAGTGTTGGTCAAGAAGTCTAACGGCAAATGGTGGATGTGTGTGGACTACACGGACCTCAACAAGGCGTGTCCAAAAGACCAGTACCCCTTGCCCATCATTGATCAGTTGGTGGACAGTTCAGCAGGTTTCCAGCTTCTTTCCTTTTTGGATGCATACTCGGGTTACAACCAAATACCGATGTATCCACCCGATCAGGACAAAACAACCTTTATCACCGAGAAGGCAACGTATTGTTATACGGTCATGCCTTTCGGGCTAAAGAACGTTGGGGCTACGTACCAGAGGATGATGAACACGGTGTTTGATGGGTTGATTGGACCGAAGATGGAGGTGTATATTGACGACATGATCGTCAAGAGCAAAACAAAGGACAGCCAAGTGCGAGACTTGGAAGTGGTGTTCGCAAGAGTTAGGAAGCATAATATGAGGCTAAATCCCGAGAAGTGCAGCTTCGGGGTTCCTGCCGGGGCTTTTCTCGGCTTCATGTTGACAGAGCGAGGGATTGAGGCGAATCCCGACAAGTGCCGGGCTGTTCTCGAGATGAGAAGCCCGAAGAGTCTCAAGGAAGTTCAGTAGTTAACAGGTCGGTTAGCTGCGCTTTCCCTCTTCCTACCCCAAGCCACAAGGAAAGCACTTCCCTGGTACCAGTTGTTGAAAAAAGGCGTTGATTTTGTTTGGGACGAAAAGTGCGAGGTAGCCTTTTCGGTGATCAAAGACTTCCTCTCAGCCCCCCGATCTTGTCAAGTCCCCAGCACGGGGAAAAACTTGTTCTGTACCTGTCGGTGGGGGAGTTAGCCGTCAGTTCGGCCCTGGTACGAGAGGAAGCCAGGCTCGAATTCCCAGTGTATTTTGTGAGTCGAGCTCTACAGGGTGCCGAGATCAGGTACTCGAAGATTGAGAAGTTTGCTTTTTGTCTGGTCCTATCGGCCAGACGACTTCGTCAATATTTCCAATGTCACCCAGTTGAAGTGAGAACCGCTCAGCCAATCAGGCAAGTCCAACAAAAGCCAGATTTGGCAGGTAGGATGATGGCTTGGTCGGTCGAATTGTCTGAGTTCGAGATTTCGTATGAGCCAAGGAAAGCTATCAAATCTCAGGCTTTGGCTGATTTCGTGTCCGAATTCACCGAGGGAAATGAGACCTCGAACTCGGGTATTTGGAAAATTTATGTTGATGGTTCCAGTAACAAGAAAGGAGCCGAAGCAGGGGTTCTGGTTGAAAACTCTGAGGGTGTGAGTATCGAGTACTCGTTAAAGTTTGCTTTTGTCACTTCGAACAATCAGGCCGAGTATGAGGCCGTGCTAGCAGGATTACGAACAGCGAAGGATCTCGGGGCGGTAGAAGTACAGATTCTCAGCGATTCGCAGCTAGTTGTTTCGCAGATCTCTGGCCAATATCAGGCAAAAGAGCCGATCCTACAGAAGTATTTAGAAAAGGTAAAAGAGTTGGCTTCAGAATTCTCTCACTTCTCCATTCTACACATCCCTAGGTGCTCGGACGAGAGGGCCGACATCTTCTCCAAATTAGCAAGTACCAAGGGAGCTGGGAATAACAAGAGCGTCATACAGGAAGAAGTAGCTGGACCCAACGTTGTTTTGGCCATAAGGATCTCGTCGAATTGGATGACTCCTATTCGATCTTTTCTACAGCATGGTGTGCTTCCCTCTGACCAGCTAGAAGCCAAAAAGCTTGTGAAAAAGGCAGCTCATTATGTCCTTATGGAGGGGATCTTATACAGGAGAGGGGCTGCTTCACCTTTACTTCGGTGTCTCGGCAAGGAAGAAGCCGAATCGGTTCTGGACGAGGTCCACGGCGGAATAGCAAGCCATCATCTTGGAGGAAAATCTTTGGCCAGAAAGATTCTCCGAGCTGGCTATTATTGGCCAACTCTGATGGCTGATTGCCTAGATCATGTTCGTCGTTGCCCACCTTGCCAACACCACAGCGACTTGTACCGCCGACCTCCAGAAGAATTGCACTCTTTGGCTTCCCCTTGGCCCTTTCACATGTGGGACATGGACATCATGGGTAAGTTCCCAAAGGCCCCAGGACAGCTGATCTATGTGGTCGTTGTCGTCGACTACTTCACCAAGTGGATAGAAGCTGAGGCACTAGCCACCATTTCGTCCCTAAAAATCCAAAAGTTCTTTCTGAAGAATGTGATAGCTCGTTTTGGCGTTCCCCACTCCATCGTCACAGATAATGGTACCCAGTTCACAGCTGATACTTTCCGAGATCTGGCAGATCATTTGCATATTCAACATCGATTTTCCTCGGTTGAACACCCACAGTCCAACGGACAAGCTAAGTCCGCGAACAAAGATATCCTTACTGGCCTGAAGAAAAGGTTGCTAGCTGCCGAGGGAGCCTGGGTTGACTTGCTACCCGAGATCCTCTGGTCTTTGAGGACAACGGTGCAAAGCTCAACAGGCGAGACACCGTTCAGACTCACTTACGGATGCGATGCAGTGATTCCTGTAGAGCGCCGAGTTCCAACCTTTCGTATGCTTGACAGGCCCGAGGAGACTAATAACACATTGTTGAAAGAGGAATTAATTCTAAGTGAAGAAATCCAAAAGAAGGCTGCAGACCTGGAGAGGAGAGCTAAGTCCAGACAGGCAAAACAATACAACAAAGGGGTCACACCGAGATCCTTCGAAGTCGGCGATCTGGTTTTGCGTCGTGCCGACATCGGATTGAAGAACGCAAAAGAAGGAAAGCTCGCTCAAAACTGGGAAGGGCCGTACAGGGTAATATCCAAAACAGGCTCAGGGGCCTACAGATTGGAAACCCTCGGCGGAGCTGAGATCAAAAACAGTTGGAACGCGATGAAGCTTAGAACCTATTTCAGTTGACAATTGAACACTTTTGAATTCCTTTTCCATTTATTACTTTACTCGGAATTTTTTCTTTATCGTTCAGTTTTTGCTTATTTCAAGTTCTAGTTGTTCGTTTTTAACTTTGAATAATACTGCCTTTTTATGTACTGATGATTTTTCAATTTCAATAAATAGTACACTTGGCAGTTTCCATTACTTTTTTGCTATGTCTTATACATGCGCCATGTACATGCCTTCCCATTTTTTGGCTAGCCACCTTAATGGGACTGTGCGATTTATACACAGCACCTCTGTTCAGAGGAAAGCTTATAAATTTTCCTAAGGTACAGGGAGCACCTGACTCTAACAGACTTACCTTTGTGGTGCCTAGTACAGTCAGGGGACGAGGTCCACACTTTGGCTCAAGTGCATGGACCGAGACTCCCATTGCATTACACAGATATACATTAAAATAGTACTCGGCTACGTAAGCGCTTACACAGGTTGCATAGATCGAATACGAAAATCTTAAATATTGTACTTGTTCACAAACAAAAGATGTTAACGAAAAACACAAGTTATCAGAAGCAGGCAAAGGAAAGGAAATAGTTCAACAAGTTTTCAAAAAGCAGCCCAGCATAAGGGTCTTACGCCTAATCTTCAACATCAGATAAGATGACCGAGTTGGGGTCGAATACAGACTCTTCTTTCTCGGCAAGGGGATCTGGCAGGTCGTCTCGGGTCAGGTCGACTTCTGTATCTCCATTGTTTGGATCCACTAGCTTATCGCCGCTCACACCAAACTCAGGATGAGCGCCGACATACTGCAACTGCAATCCCGGATTCAGGACCCGTATCTGCTCCACAGCATTTGCAAATAAAGCATCAGCCGACCCCTCCAGATCGTGCATAGCCTTGGCAGCAGCAGTCTTATGCTTCAGAGCTTGAGTAGCTCGTTTCTTCAGCATCACCCTCACCTTCTCAACCTCGGCCTCCCCATCAGCTTTCAATTTGGCCATTTGCTCCGAATGAGTTTTCTGCAAGTCAGCTAGCTGCTTCTTCGCTTCGGCCGCCTCCTTCTCGGCCTGCACAAGCCTACCAAGATCAGCCTTGGCCTTGGAAGAAAAGCCCGCCTCCGCATCGTCCGGCGCACTAGCTATAGCCGTCATCAGGGTGGCCGAGTTCTTCAGATGCTCGGCCAAATTTTTCCGTAATCATTTTCCAATCAGCCGCCGACAACCTCCCCAGGTCTAGAGGTTTGTCAAAACTTGCTCGGGTCGCCACGGCACTACCCGAGGTTGTGATCTCAGCTCGGGTAGGTTGGGAATCCTGTAGTCCGGCCTCCAGGGTGACAACCTCATCGGAAGTTTCCGGTATGGTTATCACAGGGGGGCTTGGCCGAGGTGGCGTGCTTGTACCTTCAGGCTTCTTCCTCTTTCGCATTGCAGCGGCCGACAGCAGTCTCTCAGCTTTACTCGCCATCTCTTCCTCTGTACTGGCGGTGTCCTCCGAGGTGGTTTCACAAGTGCTAGTGAGTTTCGGCTTTACTCTCCTTCTTTGTTCCGCTAGCTCGGCCGGATCTACCTCTTCGAGCTCTTTCCAATAATCAACTACAAAATTAGAACAAATGTTAATAATAAAAAATAATAATAATAATAATACCGATCTCAGAGGAGACTTGCTCTTCGGCGCAACTTACGATGCGTCGAATATCCAACTGAGCCAATTGTTTGGCTTTTGCTTTAAATTCATCAAAAAAATGTTTGGTGGTTAACAGTTCGTTGGGAGACAGAGGTGACGAGGTCCAGTTCCGAGGTGTCTCGTGTCGGACGTAAAAATCTGTGGACCATTGTAAAGGAAACTTGGGACCATTCTCAGTTCGGAACCAAGGTCGGCCTTCTCCAACGTATTGATACTTGAAAAATCTTGGCTTGAAGTGCTTCCAAGATTCATGGAATTTTGCAAACAAGCTGTAGTAAGGTCGAGTCTTTACCGAGACCCACATCTTACCGGACTTCCCAGCTTCCTTCACGGTAACGTGTGGGTTGAAAAGCCAGAAAAAGACTTTTGCCGTGCAAACCAAAGCTTTTGCTCGGCAGTACCTCTCGAATGCTTTTAGGAACGCCCAAGCATTAGGGTGCAGCTGAGTGGGAGCAATTCCGAGAGCGTTGAGCACCCGAATTTCCAAAGCCGTGAATGGCAGACGAACCCCGAGCGTCACCACGAGGTCCTCATATAAGTAAAAAGTGTTGTTGTCCGTAGCCGAGCAGACTTGGTCATCCTCGCCGCAGGGCAAAACGTTGTATGAGGCCCCGGCTTCATCCTCGGGACAGGGAAGCAAGAATTGGCGGACTGATCCGACACTTGCCTCGGACCGCATCGTAGATTGAGTTCCCAGCACTTCTCGATCCACCCATAAGTACTGTTGGGCATCTGGGGGCACTGGGTACGCAGCAGGATCTTTCACAACCTTCCTAGGAGCCATTAAACCTGAAGAAGAAGAGGGGAGCTCGGCGTTAGACTTGTGGGTAACGAAAAGTAACCCTCCCCTAAAACCCCGAGCCGTGGTGCCAAGGGGTGAACACCTCCCCTCTTCCACTTCCAACCCTTTCCCCCAAACCTTTTGGTACTGTTCTTTTTGCGACTTCCTCTCGAATTCGGTTTTCTCCTCGCCGGCCCTAATTTCGACGTCAACATACTGCTTTATGTTCTCCCTTCTCTCGGCTAGGGTGGTTGGATGACAGACATCCAGGGGCTCAACATCCTCTACCACATGTTTCCTAAGATAGATACTACGGGGCCGAGGGAAAGGGACGATTTCGACCGAATCGCCAGAAGAAGAAGACTCACTTTCACTGTCATCATCACTGCTAAAATCTAGAAGGTCTACTCCATACCATTTCCTATACCATCTTCCACTCATAACTGTTATGAACCAAGTGAAGAACATAGAGCCCATAAATCGCACCCAGAACCCAGGAACCACAAGGCAACTACCCAACTAAACAACACTCAGAAACCCAGAAATATAGAGTCAAAGCACAAGAACTCAGAGGAATGCACCAAACCAAACAACTCTAGACAATGAAAACCAGAGGGAAATGGGAAAAGAAGAAACAGATAGAGAAGAGGAACAGTGCAATACCTGAGGAGGTGTGAAACGATAAGAAGAAGGAAGGAGAATGTTTCGTGCTGAAGAACGGTGAGGGGTGGAGTGCCTCCCTTTTGCATGCAATGGATAATGGAGAAGAGAAAATTAAGAGGCAGTTTGACGTTTGGGAGGAAAGGAAGCGTTTTGAAGAAGAAGGAGGATCAGAGGATGTTTAGTGGAGAAAAAAAAACTGAATGAGAAAATGAGAGAGAGAGTACAAAACGAAGAAAACTCCTAAACTTCCCTCTCGTTTTGAATTAATGGGCTTAAAAGACAATTTGGGCCCAAAACAGTCAACCCATAGAGCTACTGATCAAATGTGACGCGTGTCCCAGTACCATTCGAGGGACGTGTCTCGAGCCGCACGCTAGCAATGATGAAGCGTTGGTTTACGAAGAAGGAGGACACGTGTTGAAAAGGAGTTAAGTAAAGGCTCCCTTGGGCAAGCAAAAAGACAGGCGTCAAATCTGAAAAGATAACACGGGTTGAGGACGACAACTGTTGGTTATTCTGGCACCCTCAATGTTCCTCCCACTACCGAAATCGTTGTAAGACTCTCTTAGTCTTACCGAGCTGGGGGGCTTATGTGTTGGACTGATCCCTGAGCCGAGATCGCAAGAAATCGGACCTTAGCTAACCGAGATCGCATCGTACATTGAGCAACGTAAACAGGCCGAGATCCATGCCTTACACTCAGACAGCTAATGCCTAAACAGGTCGAAGTCGCCCTACCAGCTCGGCCAAGCACTCCATTCAAACCAACGATAACAGGACTACGTCGACTCAGTTCTGGCATTCGTGTCCTCTCACGAATAATTCTGGGCTTAATCAACTGGGCCAAAGCTTGGCAAGCCCAACAGATATTCAGCCACCCCTATAAGTAGTGCAGTGCTGCATGGGGCTCAGGTACGCTTTCAAAACCCTAAGTTTACACTGCACACACAGTGATTAGGGCATCCCAGGTTATCCAACTGATACCTGTGAAACTCAGAGAATCATACAAAGAATCTAGGTCAAACCGCCTCACTAGGTCTCACTCCGTGGCCTTAGTGATCAAACTGATCTAGAACAAGACACATTATATATTCTATGATTGGTTAATTAAGGAAACATGCATTAAATACTTGTTTTGGTAATTGGTTAATTTGGAAGACAATGCATTAATAACATGTTCCTTTATTTTTGTTGAATTTTAAAAAATTTACTAACTTTTTAGGACGAATCAATTGGTCTTTTTATTAGATCCCTTGAATTATCTACATTCACTACTAATTTATTCAAATACTAAAATATTAACTTAATCTATAAGTAACGGCTCTTCCCTTACCTCAAAGAAAGAGGAGTGGCTGGACGTGGCTCAGCTCCCATCTTCTTCCTTTACCTTGTATTCAATCCTTCTCTCGTACTCAAGTCCTTTGGTCACTGGTTTTCCTCAAGAAGCCGAGTTTTCACTTGGTTTTCTATTAGTTTTGAAGGGTTTTTGGAGAGTTTTAGGATGTGCGAGTTTGCAAGAGTATGAGGATTATGGGTGTGTCTCTCCAATATGTCCCTCCTCTATTTATAGAGATTCACAACCGACTTCGGGATGGAAATTATCCTAGAATCTTTCATAACCACTTTCAATTTTGGCAAAAATATGAGGCTTATCCTGATAACTAAACCACTTAAACCGGTTATATCGTGCTTATTTTTAAAGCAGAATACATTATCTTAACCATTTACGATCGCTTAACCAGTTACAAACATGTTTTGTGCCCAGAGTCTTACAAATTTTACTAGATAACCGGTTATCCACCTTCTGTAACTGGTTGTTGAAGGTTTTTGACATTAAAACCACATATTTAAATATATTTTTACTATATTTAATTATTTTAATTTACTTCCTTAACATCTAAGGAATCCCAAATATTAATTTTTATTATTCAGCTCTTTTTCTTAATATTTAAGTAATTAAATTATCAATTATTATTATTTCTTAATACATAAGAAATCAAGAAAATCATTCTCCAAACAAAATAATTATATTTTATTTATTTTGGAAAAATATAACGTTACAATAATGGGGTTTGGACGTAGGCCTATCTACGACTTGGACATAGGCCTCACCAGGGAGGCCGAACCAAAATTAAAATTTGGTTTGCATTTTCTTTATCCTTATCTCCTTATTTATTTTAAAAGTCATGAAATTATACGATCTTGTAGTTTTTTTTAATTAATGTCAACTTTTGAAAAACTATTCCGATGATGTTTTTCAATTTCAAATTGTATTGCACTTTTCTTTTCTATAATCTTTCCACATACTCTTAGGCTTATCCTTAGTCTCACTATTCAATAAATGTTTTGGGGTGTATGGTCCATTTTGTATGGAATCCCAAACGTCCTCATTTATGGCTTCTATGAAAATTCTCATACATACTTTCTAATAGGCATAGCCCTCTCCACTGAAAATCGGAGGGCGATTAATATATGAACCTTCACCACTAAAAGGATTAGTTGAACCCATTACATCAACGGAAAAAGCTATTAAGATCTAATCTTTTCGACCGAGCTCTAATACCACTTGTTAGAATTACAAGTGGGCTATACGTACACATACCTAGAGGGAGTGAATATGTGTAGTGCTTAGTGGTTACTTTGTCCGATTTTTGATTTCAATCAAAGATACGCGAGTTAGTATCAACTGTGTGGAGTGTAATTGATTATATGCACTGTTATAATCGATTATGCTTTTACATAAGTGGTTGTTGAACCAATTATGCTGAGATCAATCGGTTCGAAAAACGTTTCTTTTCAAAATATTTTTGCATAATCAGTATACACACTTAACAACAATTAACAACGTTAGATACTAAACAAGTTCTAAAACACTTGAAAACTATTATCTTGATTGGTTCTTGAATCTAATCTGTTAAAGAACAGTTTTTCGCAAAACAATCAAAATAAGCGTAAAGTAAAGGAGATTAGGGTTAGAGATACACCACAGAGATTTATTCTGGTTCACTCTCAACCTCCCGAGAGCTATGTCCAAGCCTCCCCATCTGGTTTGGGAGATTTGCTTCACTATGAATTTAGAAATTGTCTTGTACAAACACGTTTCCAAGATACCTCACTTGACAAGCTAACAAAGGATCCCTCACCCTTGCTTTGTACCTCCCTAAATCTTCTTAATTCTCTCGTGAATATCAACTTGAAAGATACCTTACTCTCAAGTATTAAGAAGACACCTCACTTCCTAGATTTCTCCGTGCTAAAGAGGATACCTCTCCCCTTAGACTTCTCCGTCACTAGGTGATACCTCACACCTTAATTTTTCTTGACTTGTGTTTCTTTCTAAGAACACCTTGATGTACAGTGAACAACTTAAATTACAGGACATGAATCTTTGAATCTTGAATCTCAAATGAATGCACTTAACTAATGATGAGTATTGAGATTAAGAATGAAAGAGATGACATGAATATGAAAATTCTATTTTGATTCTCTAGTAAATAATGGCAAAGGGTTTATGTGTTTTTCTCATGTGAAAAGTCTCTTAAAAGTTCCCTTTTATATTGGGTTTATGTGTGTCGAGTCGATTAAAGAGTTGGTTCAAGAAAAAAAATTAATTTTGGCTTCTTTTAATTAATTTTGGCTCTTTAAACTGACAAAATCGATTATACTGATAGCATAATCGATTATCGGGTTTGGTTATGTTGCATACATTTTGGTTATGTTGCATACATAACCAATTAGATATAAAATATTAGCCCAAAGAATAATGCATGAGTATATTTTAAAATATAAGTTCTAAATCCAATATTAGCCCAAAGTATGATGCATGGGTATATTTTAAAATGTTTATAAAATCATATACATCATTTTCAAAAGATTGGTTTTGTAATGATATGATTTCATGATTATTCAATATGAATGCATTGAGATTCACTAGCCAACTTAGACTCTACCCAAGCAATCATCTTAAGGACCTAATAAAGGTAAATAACAATAAAGAATATGTCCTATAAGAATAATGCTCTTGAATCTTGTTGTTTTTGTTTATTGTTTGTTTCTTTTCTTTTAACCTTGCACATTTGTCTTCATCAAAATACTTGTCAAGCTCACTTGCTTCACAAGGAATACCTTAGACCAAAGATTTTTCCCATGTCGTGAGGTATCTTACTTAAAAAAAAAACCAGTGAACAACCTCATGACGTATGTATTTAGAGTGATTGGTTTTGTGATTTTTGATATAATAGATAGATAGCTAATAAGAATGAAAGGAGGAGTGGAATTTTTTTAATGAGATTTTGTTTAAGATTAATAATGGAAATAAATAACTATGTGAGGTGTGCATAGTATTAGTTGGGTGGAAAAAGTCCCACTCTTCCAAAAGAGTGGTGGAATTCAAACCCCAAAAATTGGAACCAAACCCCATTTTAAAAATAAAATGACTAGAATACCCCTTTTTCTTTTGAACCCCATAACCTCCTCCTCCTCCTTCTTCTTTCTAGTGCCACCGCCGACCACCAGTCACTATCGAAGTTGTGATCTCATTTTCCTCCAAGTTGGAATCAACAATACTATTGTCCATAAAGAGAGGTATGAGCTTTTTGATGACAACTTCGGTAAAGGTGGCAACTAGAAATGTTACAGTGAGGAAATAGATAAAGATGGTGAGTGAGAGAGACAAATCTAAGAAGGAAGAGGTTTGAGGACATAGAAGGAAGACAAGAGAGAGAGAGAGAAAGGCTACAGGGTAGTGGTAGCCACAACCAAATGACAAGCCAGTGGTAGCGTTGCCGATGGGGCATCATTGCAAGCCAAAATCCCCTGCGAGAATTGCAACCATGGAGAGTCCTTCGCGGTTGGCACCTATAGCGGCGTAGATCTAAACAAACTAGCCTCAACCGAGGCACTCTTCTACTCCACGGTTTAATTTACCATCAGTTGGTGTTTTTATGTTAGGGCAAGCTTGGATTAGTCACTCCTCGAAACAAGAAAGAGGGTTGTGGAGGAGAGAGTTTAAGAGGCTGGTGGGGTGGGGAGTGAGGGGGAGGAATAAATTAAGAATATGGTGGATGCAAAGGAAGAAGAAAAAGAGGATACTTTTGGAATTAATTTTTAAGGCCCAGGGATAAAAAATGGGTTTTGAATTCCACTACTTCTTCCAAAATTTCCCATTTGTTTAGAGTTTTGATTTTCAGGCCCCATAATTGAATTTTTGTCCCCCATTTTTTTCGTAAAAAAGATCAGAATACTTTCAGTGCTGAATAGTTTTCGACTTCGAGGTGTCAGAAACTTTTAAAAAAAACACATATCCTTGTCGAAAATATGTTCCAACGTACTAGTGTCGGAAGTGCAAATTTTTACACTTTTGACACTAGTGACAAAAGTTGAAGAAATCACCAAAGAAACATAGCTAATTAAGAAATCATATTCTTACTACCTCCCTTTTAATAATCCTTCTAAAAATTACTTGAGAGTTGAGACTGACCAAAAGTGAGAAGTATCAAATTTACGAGTGAATGGATTTGTCATCTTCTTGCCATTTTCCTCTATATTAGGAGAGTAAGCAGAGTTTAAGGATAACCTTTTCTTGGCCTTGGCTGAAATTGAGTGAATGGATTTGGCTTTCCTATTCAAGTGAGAGGCAAAAGTATATGGATGTATTGAAGGAAAAGTGACAAGTGAAGAAGTTGTAAAAGCAAAAGCAACCTCAATTGCAAGCATCTCTACATTGATTAAATGTCAATTGAGATGATGGAGGATGTTCCATCCATGATGGATGATGATTCTTGAATTGTTGATGGAGTGAAGAAATACTTGAATATTTAATACTTAGGAATTTGACACATTTTGCTCTTGGTTAGTCTCAACTCTCAAGTAAGTAAGTATTAGAAAGTAGAAACTTTATTAAAAGGGAGCTTGTTACTTTCGACTCGTCAGCATCGGAAATGTAAAAATTTGCATTTCCGACGCTGGTGAGTCGGAACATATTTCCGACGCTGATGAGTCGGAACACATTTCCGATAGTGATATAGCAGATGTGTATTTTTTAAAGTTTTCAACATCCCAAAATCAGAAACTATTTAACATTGACAATATTTTGGTCCTTTTCGAAAAAAAAATAGGGGCGGAAAATTAAAACTCTTTCTTTATATCCCAAGCCCAAATAGTGATACATTAAGCCCAAATGCTAACCCATTCTTGATGTTAAGTCTTTATAACCAACAAACGCACAATACCATACAAATAACGAAAGATACTCTATCAAACTCTATGTTATATTTTTGAGTCCAAACTTTGCAATTAGAAAGCTTCCTCACACAACATAACTTTCACAGCAAAAATTGAAAAAATGGAACACAATGAGCTATACCTCGTTCCCGAATATTTTACAATTAAAAAAAATCACCAAAAAAGTGTAATCTTGATACCCTTTTAGCAAAGCATCTATTCATTTGAAACTAAACAAAGCAAGAGAAACAAACTAATGCATTGCACTGAATCCATTGCACTACTTCAATACAAGAAATAAAAAAAAAATTCTAAGCATCTAATTATCAAGTAATACATCTGTACACACAAATTAATGCACCTAATCAATTGCATTAATTCATTGCATGAGAAAAAAATTCTACCTCACACACTAATGTACTTCCTTCGTCTCTTTCTCATTTTTTTCAAGTTTCAAAATTCTCTTAACAAAATTCCATTAGTGGTAATATATGTACAATTGCATATTTTAAATGAGATAACCACTTACTAGGAATATTTAGAAATAATTGTATTGAGATTAAAAAGTTTTCTTATATTTGAGACCAAGATAAATATGTGTTTTTATTTTTTTATATATAATAGAGACCAGGAAGAGCATGAGTTTAGCTTCTATAGGATGGAGTAAGCGTTTAATAAATCTCAAGTGTGGGGTATTATGTGGATTTTAATAATATACTACCAAATTAAACTTTCCCATCCTTTTAATTGAACCCATTTGATAATTTTAATTATAATATTTTACTCTAATTTTCTACTTTATTTAATTTAAATTTTTTAAAAAAAACCCAATAATAATATTATAGTAATTTGGAAAAAAAAATCGTATACACGCTATATGTTTCAATTTATAAATACTTATCTGAAGGTAGAGATGGATCAAAATATTATCTCATATATTAAAAAACATTATCTCATATATTAAAGTTGTGATTTCAAGATTCTAAGCACAAGAATATACTCCCTATTTATAAGATCCCTTTGGGAGATTTCACGTCCATTAAGAAAAGTGGAATAATTTAGTTAATTGTATTGAAAATGTGAACATTTGATTTTCAAAATTACCCCTATTAATATTATTGGGAATCTAAAAAGCGTTAAATAAATAGGGGTGTTTTTAGAAAAAAGTAATTAATGTTAATTGAAAATTGGTAAAGGGTCTTACAAATAGGGACAAAATAAAAGTGTCAAAAATGTCTTATATTTAGGGATGGAGGAGTATTTACCAAGGAAGGCATCTATCCATTATACAACTGAGAAGAGCTCAAACACTGATATGATGTTGATAGGAAGAAAATTCCTACCAAGGATAGGGACCGAGATTCGAGATGGTCAATCACCGGAGAAGAGAAAAAATAAAAATTAAAACTAAAAGACTTGATTCATTTTTCATTGATACTAATGAATAGGAGGTACATTCCTTATATAGTAAATACGAAATTCTAAAACTAATACTTGCCATACATTGGCATCATCATACATCCTAGGAACATTCTAGAATAATAATAATAATAATAATAATAATAATAATAATAATAATAATAATAATAATATGACTTAATTATTAAACTAAATAATTATCCTATTCCTTTTCTCCAAATGAACCTAATAATTATTTTAATCTTTATTATGATTAACCTTCTATCATTACCAACCCCTTCAAAATCAACCTTGTCGTTAAGGTTGAAGCCCTTATGATACTTAAGAAACAAATAGTATTTGTCACTGTTATTAGCATTAGAATAATAATTTTCCAATGCTAAGTAATCACTCTCGAAAGCCAAGTTGAACCCAAAATAGCCAGTACTTGAAATTATTATATTGGACTTATGACCATAAAGCCCAACCAAGTCTAGTTCCTGTGCTGTTTCCTGGGCTTGTGTAAAGTGCTCTGGAGTATCAATTTTGACCTTCCCATGGCAAATTATGTCAAACCCACCCATGAAACCATACAATGTGCTCCGATCCCTTTTGCGAAGATTCCAGAAAAGACATTGCAGCCACCAGGAGCTTGAGAGAAAACTACACAGACCTTCCACTTCTGATCCGGCAGCGACGCATTGGAATCATTGCTAGGGACCAACGCTGTCGAAGGTTGACCGAACAAATGCGGAAAGAGCTTCGCAATCTCAGCGGAGGTGATTTCCGGCAATGGAGGTAACGGTTTCCATGGTGGAGCGCGCGGTGGAGGTGGTGTATCCCGTGGTGTCTCACGATGGTGCTCGAAATTCTCCCGCTCTCTCTCATCTTTCAGATATGGCGTTAAAGAGTGTAGATCTAGAGGTGAGCACGACGGGGTGGTTGGCGGAGAAGGTGGTGTCCTTGGTGGCTCGCGACGAGGCATGGAGGTTTCTTCTTCTTTCTCCTTGTTCTCGTCGGAGGCTAAGCTCGACGGTGGAAATGATGGTGACTGCGGTGACTCGGTGGTTGACAATGGTGGTGTCTGCTGATGAGGAAAACAAAGGTGTAGCAGCATTTTTTTTCATTTTCTTTATCGATAAAGCTTGCTTCTTTGCTGGCTGCCAAATATTCTTGCATCTTGATGAGTTTTTCATTAATTTCAGCAAGGGTATCTTCAATCAGAGTGTGGATCTGCTCAAATGAAAAAGAAGTTGAGGGTGGGTAAGCTGGTTGTGAATATATCTGTGATGGTTGTGAATATATCTGTGAAGGTGAGTGAAAGGGTGGAGAGTAAGGTTGAGAAAATGTAGGATAGGGTTGCGAAAATGGTGGTGGTTGAGGTGGCAGTCGGAGTGGTTGAGAATGGAGGTGGTGGTGATGAAGATAGTAAGATCTGTAATGGTAGTTTTCCATTAAGTTTTCATGTGATAGATTAGGTGGAAGAAAATGGTTGTATTGTGGTAGACAGGATGTGTAACAAATATGACATGGTGACTGATGGTGAGAGTATGGTGGTTGTGGGTGATGATCTTCCATGATTGGTGGGGAGGTTGGGTAAGAGAATGAAAGCACAATTTGACAGGAAGAAAATTCCTATCAAGATTAGGGACCGAGATTCGAGATGGTCAATCTCTAGAGAAGAGGAAAAATAACAAATAAAAATTAAAAGACTTAGATTCATTTTTCATTGATACTAATGAATAGGAGGTACATTCCTTACATAGTAAATACGAAATTCTAAAACTAATACTAGTCATACACTTGACATCATCATACATCCTAGGAACATTCTATAATAATAATAATAATAATAATAATAATATGACTTAATTATTAAACTAAATATTTATCCTATTCCTTTTCTTCAAATGAACCAAATAATTATTTTAGTCTTTATTATGATTAACCTTCTATCACTCGCATATTACCCTTTCATTCCAAACCCTTACATTCGTATAAGGTCGACTTATGAAGTGTATGGTTGATAGCTTTGTAGGTTGCTATAACTAGGGGGTTGCCAAATTCTCTTCCCTGTTTGCAACCGTACAGACACATGTGCCTTAATCCTTTACTTTCCTTATACTCCACGTTTAACCCTACGAGGATGTAGCCGTAGGTTATAGTTCATCGCTATCCATTCTGTCTATTACTCAATCAATAGCTATCTTTTAAACTCCATGCCTCATCAGATTACTCATTCCTCTCTCACTCACTCTTCCCTCTCTCATGCCTAACCCTTCTCTCACGCCTCACATGCCTCATCCTTCATCGCCTCATCCCTCTCATGCCTCACCCCTCTCCCATTTTTCTTTCTCATTCAACTTACTCCAAATCCATGGCCGATTGGCACGAGCAAGACCCAAATCACACCAATCGGTGGAGGACCGTGGATGCTGATCTCGATCAACACGGTGGACGGTGGACGATGGAAGTTAGAGGAACTTTGGCTTCCTAGTTTTGGAGCCCGTTTGATTGTGTTTTGGTTTTTTGTTTTCGAAACTATTTTGTAATGTTGTTTTTTTAAACGATGTTGCTTTTAAGAATTGTTTTTCATCATAATAAAAAAACAAAATTTTCGTTTAGTAATACTATTTTGAAAACAGTTTTAAAAACCAAAGAACAAAAAAATTCATTTGGTAAATATGCTCTGAAAACATGTTTTTAAAACAAAAAAACAGAAAATTCGTTTGGTTTGTAATTTTTTCTTTTTTTAATCTCATTTTATACTTTCTTTGATAATATTAAAGAACCTAAAGACATATACATGTTTATTAATTAAAATAATATAAAATCGCATTCAACATATTGAGTTTCTAAAAAAATTACGGTATTTTCTATAAGCAAAATAGTGTTTTGTACTGATTGTGTCATTCATTTATGTTATGTTGCAGTGTTACGTAGCTGCAATGTTACATACGGAATGTTTTTCTTTGAATATTCAATTGCAAAGGGTATAGTCGGAATTGTAAATGATTAATTAATGACTTTGAAACTTGAAAGATACTAAAACTTAAATATGGTATTAATGAATGTCAATTAAATTAACTATAGGTAATTAATTTATGTTGAAACTAACACATTATTTAAAAATTAACCTTGCCCATGAGAGTTGAGGATAAGAAATTCCTTTAATAATATACTACTATCAAATTAAACTTTCTCATCCTTTAAATTAGACGCATTTGATAATTTTAATTATAATATTTTATTTCCTACTCTCTTTGGTGTACACCAAGGGTATCCCCAAGCCGACAGCCGAAAACTAATTCCCTCCGAGGCGTAGAGATCATCGAACCTGACATCGTTTTTAAGGAACCCAGCTATCTACCAACTGTGCTGGGCTTTATCGGTAATTTCCTACTCTCTTTAATTACTTTTAATTTAAAAAATTTAATTTAATCTTTTTAAAATCCCAATAATAATACTATAATAATTCGGAAAAAAAATATAGTATAAAATTTTCAGATTTTCAATATCATTAACAAATGTGCATAATTTTCTTTTAAATGTTGAGGATTTGTCAGGATTACTAACAACATTGTTTTATTAAAAAGAACTTTATTGTTCAAACAAAAGATATAAAGCGAAAGTACAAAATTTAAAAAATTTGTGATATTGAAAATCAATGGCAATAAAAAAAATAAAGAAAAAATTGTATCTGAATTAGAAGTCAAGGAAGTTTCACACCATATGTTTCCAATTTATAAATATTCATTCGTACGTAGAGATGGATGAAAACATTATCTTATATATTAAAGTTGTGATTTCACGATTCTAAGCGCAAGAATATATTTACTAAGGAAGAGCATAATGCAACATGAATATGTTGAAACTTAAGCATTTTTGGAATTTCAATTACACCATGCCTTTAAATTAAACTAAATATAAAAGGTTGTGAAAATATTCGGAAAATAAAATTGTAAAGATATTAATTACTTTCTCCGTCTCATAAAGATGATTAAAAAATTCAAAAATCAAAAAATTAAAGAGAAATGCATTTAATGATTTTTCTAACCAATCAACCAATTATCAAACAACTAATTTATGCATTTTGCATGAATTAACCAATTACAATTCAAAGTTTACAATTTATAAATTTTACATTAATTATTTTAACTTTAGTTTGAGACAAAATATTTAGCCATTTTTTACCATCCTCGTGGGACGGGGGGAGTATTTTTTCAGGATTTTGGTTTAGATACAAGTGAAAATGAAATCGCTTCCACTACTCTTAAATTGAAAACTACATTAGCAAAAATGAAGGGAAAGCAATATCATGATATCAAGCATGTCCAAAACTCAGCTAACAAGACCCTGAAAACAATCAAAAGAGTCAAGAAAGAAAAAGATACTTGAATGGAGCTTCGTTTTTTTTTTTTTTTGGTAATGGAGCTTCGTATTTTTAATGTAATAAAGTATGTTTAAACTATCATGATTTAATTTGATGTATTTTTTTCTTAATGTAAATTCAAATGTATTTAATTTTTATGAAATATTTCATTTTATATAACATATGTAACATTTTATATACATCGTGCATTAAACCATTATAACAAGAATATTACTCCGTATTATTAATAAATAATAATAGTATAACTTAAAAATTTAAACAACCCGTGCATTGCGCGGGTTAAAAACTAGTACTTTATGATAATAACCCACCCACAAAAAACGAAACGAAATGAAATGCTTCCCAATGTCTTTCGTCTCTGTTGTCACTACTACAACCACCTCTTCCAACCTCCCTCTCTTCTCCTTCCCAATCCATTCTCTCCGCTCATTTCACCCTCTCTCTTCCACCTCCGCCGTCCTCCGCCCTATCCGCTGCCGCGCTGCCACTCCTCCCCCGCCCCGCATCGACCCTCCTCCCGGAAATGACTCCGGGAAACTTACAGGTTTCAACTTTTGAACCTCCTTTTTTTTATTATTTCTTTTTTTTTTTCGTTATTTAGGTTTCATTGAAGTAGTTTATACTGTGTATTAGAGTTTTTTTAGGTAGTTAGCATTTAAAAATTGAAAATAACATGTGAGCTTTATTCATTTCGGTGCATTTTATAAAATAGAACATGACACGATGTTCATTGGAACTAAGGTTTTAAATTGCAGTTATTTCGGCCAATGCGGTAAAAATTGTAGCCTCCGTTGCCCGTGTGGTTGCAGACACTACCAAAACCACACGGTTGCGGCCTCGATTCCTGTTGCGGACCGCAATTTGAAACCCGTGGATGAAATTAAAGAGAATATGGTAGAACTAATCTATTTCATTAGGTTCCTTTATGAGTAATATGTCAGATCGGTCCGGATTTTGTAGGCACCGATCAATTTAGTCAATGAAATTTTCGAAATTTCAAATTAGTCTCCGACATAGGAACATGTCAATCATATTAGTCCTTGAGGTTAATACTGTCAGAGGTCCTTAACGTGGATTAACAAATGGTCAAAACGACGTCGTTTTGGCAAAAAAAAAAAAAAAAAACCAAGACCATTGAGTATCGGTCAAGTTAGGCTAAAAAAAAAAAACCTAGACCATTGAGTATCGGTCAAATTAGTTCCTGAGATTGTCGAAACCGGTCAAATTAGTCCCGACTTTATGGATTATTAATGTCAGGGACTAAGGGGACTAATTTGGAATTTCGATAATTTCAGGGACTAATTTAACCGGTGGGCACAAAGTCAGGGACCAATCTGACATATTACTCGTTCCTTTATGTTATGTGTGGACACCAAGGTCCAAATGCTACCTGAGTATGCTAATTGAAGTTTCTTTTGGTTTGAAACTTTGAATGGTGAGGGATTAGATGAAGTTTGAGAGGGGAGTTTCTGTTCATCAAAAATATGAATTTTTTTATTTGCTGTTGGGGAGAAAACTAAATTTTATTTTGAAGCGAAGATTAATGCGAAGATTAATGTTATAGCAAATGGTACTTTGTTGTTGAATTGCCTATCAAAAAAAAAAAAAAAACCTTTGTTGTTGAATTATTTCTGTAACTTTTATCTTCAATGAAAGTGTTAGTCTTTTTGCCTTAAATTCTAACCTGTTCTTTTTTTATCGCTTTGATATAACTTTTAACATCACTTTTTTCTGCTTATTGCCAATATTTTGCCTAGGTTTGTGTCCTACATCAGGTTTTCCATCGAGGGTTAAGAAAGTCCTTAGTCTTCGTTAGTTTTAGATAATATGTGTCTGTCTCAATGAAGGGATGGCCAAATTCAGTTTGGAAAAATGATTTGCAGTTTTTCAAGTGGATAACTGACAATCTAAATCTTTAGATGTCAGAACCAAAAGTATCATAGGCAAAGTAACTCTATGATGCAAAATTTGTTTGAAATGATCTGTTATCTAGTGTAGCATTGAATTATATTAGATGTGGGCACATAGTTAGCTTTCTGTTGCTCTCTTTTACAAGCCATTTTATGTTTTCTAAACTATTGTTGTATCCTGCCAGTGAAGAAAACAACTATGTATTCTTTGTTCCTCGGCATTTTATCATCACGATTTTGCTCATGCATAATATGTGCTTTGTAAAGGCATGTTTGTATAACTCTTGATCGTTTAATCAAATGATATGATGATAATTCTTTAGAGTATTATTCGGCATCATGATGTTTACATTATATGATATTTAAGTTTACCTTATGCCCAATTTTCTATCATTCATGTTTTCTTGATTTGGCGTTTATGCTTCTATAGCGAGTCCTGGTTTTGGTATTGATAATACTTTATTTTTTTGAGGAGCAGATCTCGCGGCATCATTATCCAAAATTCAAGATAGAGTACAGATCTTCTTTGCTGTTCTTTTCTGGATGTCTCTGTTCTTTTGGTATTCTGCCTGGGATGGGAGGAATAGACCAAATAAGGGATCGAGATTTAGAAGATAAAATAGTAAGCATTTAATTTGTATTATTGTATATAGTAAATTAGCATAAAATAGGAGCACAGAATTATACAAACAAAGTGATGCAAATATGTAGAATGAATGTTCTGACTCTCCAAAAATGTGTGTATTAAAATATCCTGCATGTTAAAGTGATTTCATTCAGGGGCCGTTTATGAGTAGTCAACACGGTCTCTTTTCCTTCTTTGTGCTTCATTTGTTGACATAATGCGTCAAATTGAAAATATGTTCAAAATCTGGAATTATTAGCACTGAATTTTGAAGTTACTTGTTGATAGAGGATTAGAGGTAGTAGATGAAATATATTGATTTATTTCTATTTTCTAAGGTTTTTATGTTAAAATCAATTGGGGCACGTTTAAGCTAACAATTTAATTAAGCGCTAAGCTTCTCTTCTAAGCGTATTGGAAATTGGAATAATCTATTTGTAGGAAAGTCATAAGCTATTTTTTGAGCTCTTACATATACGTGCCTAAGTGCTTAGACGATAAAGGCTCCATTTTGCAAAACTAGTTTATAAAGGTGAGATTGCAGCGAAAAGCATGTATTCCCTCTGTTGTAATTTATCTATCGCTTTATAAATTTTATACCGATTAAAAAAGTCATTTAAGATTGCAATTTTCAAGAGAAAAATAAGACAACTTTACTATATATTTTTACATTATATTAATTATCACACATTTCACATATGTCAAAATGTTTAAAAGCAAGGTTAAAGTTGAAAAAATTTAATTAATACACTTTCGAATTCCTAAAGCAACAAATAATTTGAAACAAATTAAAAATGCTAAACCGACAAATAATTTGAAACGAAGGGAGTAGCTTATAGCTAGCGTGTTTTATAAACTGAAACCACATGGAACAACCACTGACAAGACTTAACACAATCAATAGATAGTTAAGTTCCATTTTGATCATTACTATATGTATGAAAAAGAAAAATTGTTTGTACAAGCAAAATTCACTTTGTTGATTTTATTATGGCTTGTTTAACATTTTAGTCCCTAAACTTAGTTTTTTTTTAAATGGTCCTTAAACCTTTTTTTCGATGCTTTGGGTCCCTAAACGTTTTTTAATTTTTGGAAATGGTCCTTCGTCATTTAAGTGATGATATAGCCGACGATATATCACGTCATGTTTACAATATCGACGAGTGACGTGTTATGTAGAGTTATGGGACACTACATGGTTTTTTTTATTAAAAAAATAATTTCTTTTAAAATTTATTAAAAGATTCGATTTTCTTTAAAAAAAATACAATTTTTAATTATTTTTAATAATTTTGAAATTTTTTAATTTAAAAAATTCACGTGGCATCATCTGACATGTTACTTATCGATGTGGCGAAAGTAACGTGACATATCCTCGGTCATATCCCTACTTAAGTGATGAAAAAACCATTTTCAAAATTTGAGCAAAGTTTAGGGACTCAAAGCATCGAAAAAAAGGTTTAAGGACCAGTTCCAAAAAAGCACCTAAGTTCAAGGATTAAAAACTTAAATAAGCCTTTTATTATTGAGGGCTGGAGAGCACCCTTGACCAAAAAAAAAAATCAAAAGAACCATAGTTTTATAAAAATTCAAGTCTCACTAGGCACAAATTAAGTTCTAATTTCTGGAAGCATTGTAGCATTATTTAAGTATATAAGCGCTTGAAGTTATTTGTAAGTGGATTAAGGAAGTTAGGAGATTTAGAAGAAAGTGATAAAGGAAAATAGGGTTCGACTGCACCAGGTATCTCTGAAGAGGGAAGACATTCAGGAGAAATAGAATTGGATAGACAATAGTAAAGGGAACAAAAAGATAAGAGAATAAGTAAAACCAAGAAAAGAAAAGAATAGGCTAAGGAAGGAGAAATGGAACGGTTGTATCAGGTACCTATTAATTTAGGAGACATACACCGTAGATAGGGTGAACGGTTGTATCAGGTACCTATTAATTTAGGGGACATACACCGTAAATAGGGTGAACGGTTGTATCAGTTAACTATTAATTTAGGAGACATGCACCGTAAACGGTTGTATCAGGTACCTATTAATTTAGGAGACATACGCCGTAAAAAGGAGTTGTACAATGTACCTCTTAATTGAGGAGACGTACAGCGAGAGTAGGAACTGTACTAGGTACCTCTGAAGTGAGGAGACGTACAGTGAGAAAAGGAGTTGTACCAGGTACCTCTGAATTAAGGAGACGTACAGCGAGAGAAGGAGTTGTACAAGGTACCTCTTAATCGAGGAGACGTACAAAATGAAAAAAACTGTACTAGGTATCTCTGATTGTGAGAAGACGTACAGGATAAAGGGTAAAGTATTAGGTATCCCACTACTGGGAAGACTGATTGGGGTCTAATATGTGATGTTTTTTGTACCTTTTTTGTCTCCCTTTTACATAGTAAGTGACTTGTTTCTTGAGTAAATTGGAATAAAACAATGGAATTTTGTCATTATAAGATTTCTGGAACCTTTTGATGTGTTTAGTTTGTTTTCAGCTTTTAAAACAATGATTTTTGCAAAGGAATGAAGAAGGAAAGCTTGGTACTTGAATTAGGAAGAAAAAGAGGAAAAAATGAAGAAATGTTGACCGTGGCACCCAGGTGGGGTCCCACGCGCCCAGGCGCGGGCTGGGGTCAACTGACCAATAATGGGGTGCATTTGGTTGATTTTTTCAGACAGACGCACGCCCAGGCGCAGGAGTTTCATGCTTGGGCCCGCAAAAATGCGAGAAAGTGACATTGTTCGCTGTTTTGATCATAACTTGAGTTACGCTTATCCAAATGAGGCGATCTTGGTATCATTTTAAAGCTAAGGAAAAGATCTACAACTTCTCCAGAAATAGCCTTGCTCAAATTCGTCCATCTTGGGGGTCAAAATCAGTGCCGAAGTTGCTATCAGACACAAATACAGGATTCTAGAAGGATTTTAATGATAAATTCTATTTGTAGATAAGATTCTTAGAGATTAGTTTATTCTAATATGATCTTATCATATTATATTCAGATTTAGGATTAGTTTTATTCAGATAATAATCTTATCACATTAGATTGAAAATTAGGTTAGTTTTTATCTATATAATAATAGGATTAGGATTCATTCAAAGGGGAGAGGGAGTTACCACGTTTTTAGAAAGAGCAATAGTGAGAGAGCTTTTGGAGGCAAGTTGAAGAATTGCAATTTGTGATTGGAGATTGGGGTAATTTCATGTCTCTTATTATGATTTTCATTATTCTTCTTTCTTCTTCTCTAATTATGTGTAACTAAACTCCTATTTGGGAACATGTGGATTTGTATGGAACCTTCATAGTTATTTGCTTAATGAATTGATGTTTTTCCAATTAAGTATTGTGTTTGATTATGTTCTTATTTGTTTATCCTAATTTTGAGCTCGATTGTGATTTGGTAATTCTAATTGAATAGGAATATTGAATTAGGATTTAGACCTTTAATCAAACAATTCAATTACATAGGTATAGGAATATGTCTATGAATTGGATAACCTTCTAATAATTTTGATTGAACATTAATTGATAAAATTAGAATTAGAATTTAAAGCTCTGCTTAAGGAATTAAGGGAGATTAAATTACTAAGAAACAGGGTTGACCTAAGGAATTAGGATGCTTTTACCTTTGCAAAATTGGTTCAATACTTAGGAAAATCATTGATTCGTTAACAATTGCTTCTGGAACCTACAATGAAACATGTACCCAAGCTTTCCTAAATTCTTTCACAACCACTTTTTATTTGCGTTTTTTGTTTTTCAATTTAATTTAGTTAAGAATTTTCCAATCAATTTAATTTTAATTTGAATTTCACGTAGTAACTACGACTTAGGTGAGAATTATTTTAATCGATTTTAGTCCTCGTTGGGAACGACAACCCACTTCCACTTTATTACTTGTCACGAACTGGTGCACTTGCCAGAACCCCAACAAGTTTTTGGCGCCGTTGCCGGGGACTAAAATTAGATTTTAATAATTTTCGGTACTTTTTAGTAGTTACTTAGTGGAATCATTATGTAACATGGCTTATTCTCATGATGACATAGAATGTATAAAATTTATTTTGTCGTCACCTATTCCATCATGTTTTGCACAAAATATTTTTGATGAGATTAAAGTTTTTGATGATCTTTTAGAGGAGGTGGTACAAAAATCTTCTATTACGGAAGACCAAAGTGCTTCCCTTTCTAAACCCATAGAAAAAGAAGAAGTTGTGCATGATGAGATTGAGGAAGTGAAACAAGATAAATTGAATAATGGGATGAGTCTAGGGGTTGAATTAGAGTCCACTTTGCATGATGAATTTTCTGCTCTTGCTAAATGTATTGGATTGCATGAATATGTGGAACCCTCAAAAAATTTTCCTTCAATTTACCCCTTAATTTTTTATGACTTCCCTGATGCTCATGATGATAATAAGTCATTGTTCTCCTTTTTAGAGCCTGAAAAGGCAACCTTGCTAAGCCATGGAATTTACACTTTCATAGACTCCATGCATGATGAAAAGACAAGCACCATGTGATGATACTTGGAGTGAAAAATGCACCATTTGACCCGGGAGGGTTTGAAACTATTTTTAAACATTTGCTCCAACATCATCCGTGCATATTTCCATGGGATCCAGGAATAACTTGTTATTGCTGCATAACATGGAAGTTGTGCTATAGGATTTGGGATCCTGGTGGATTCTCTTTAGTTTTGTAGTAGTATAGGATTTAAATTTTAATTAGGAGATTGAATAAAGAGTTTAGAGTTTGTATATGTAACTGCTAATGGGGTGCTTCCAGCACTATTTTTAGTTGTTCATGTGACACAGGTGAATAAGTTTGGGGGAGTCTCCTCCATAGTGCATTAAGAGAGAATGCTGTGCTACAAAGGGAAGTCTCTAACTCCTTTTTTTTGTTTTTAGTTTTCAATTTTTATTTTGTAGTTTAGGATAGATTTGTTTGCTTGAGGACAAGCCACATTCTAAGTTTGTGGGAGGGTAACAAAATAAATATTTCTGAACCTGATTTCTCCCTTAGCTTTGTGTTGGATGGTGTCCTGGCATGAGTAGGCACTAATTCTAGGTGTTAGATTTGTTCCCTTGATAGGTGTAAATGTTTGATTGTGATTTCCGACTTGTTTTACCCAGATACTAATTGGATTTAGCTTTGAAATTTTTTGAAAATTAGTTGTTTGGCAAATTTGTTGTGAATGATTGATTAGTGAATTGACCTTTACCAGTGAGAGTTTGAGCCTATACACTTGAAGGAGTAATGCTTAATGAAATTGTGATGAAACTCCTATTTCTTTCATGAGTGTGTTCGCTTTGATTGTTTGTTCTAGAACCTGACTTGTGACCTTTTCAAAATTGATAATTGATTGCATGCATGAACATGATTAAGGCACTTAGGTTTGTGTTTTTGTGGCCTTCAACAAATTTTTGAGACATAATAATCCATTAGTTGCCCACTTTGAGCTTTGAGATTTAATGATTTTCTTGGGTAACCTACATAAATTGGATTATTTTAGTGAAGTACCTTTGAAATTGTGAATGAGCAATTAAGAGGAATGTTAGAAATTGGTGAAAGTGTAATTGCTGAAAATTTGATGTTTCTATTTCTCTTCTTAAGAAAGAAAAAAAAAAGAGCAACAAATGTGCTTTTAAAAAGAAATTGAAAAAAAGAAGAGAATAGAAATAGAAATAGTGAAAAAAAAAGAAAGAAAAGGAAAAATCAAGTGAGTTGAGTTGTGATTGTGTAATTACTTTCTTGCTCATTTCATAATTTAAAAGGGAAGTGTTGTGATTTCATTGATTAAGCCCTTTGTTTATCCTTTTATTCATTCTTTTATCCCACCTGACATTTTTAGCCATGGTCCCGTTACAACCAAATAAAGACCTTATGATTTGTGCATGCTGTCAATAAATTTAGTGGAGATATAGATCTATAGTCAAGCTTATGGTAACATGCTTTCATTGTTGAACTTGAGTGAATTGATAAATATTACTCATACACATGAGAGATATTGAGAGGTGTTGTGGTCACTAATATTTTGCTCACTTTGAGTTTGTTTTGCAACTGGTTTTCATTGAGGTGATTTGCTAGTGAAGAAAAGTATTTTGGGTAGGTGAGTTGGAATTTATGGTTAGGTTGCTATACCTTGGGAGAGGAGAATCTTAGGCTCTGAATTTTTGTTTTACTTTTGCCTGGGACATGCAAAATGCTAAGTTTGGGGGTGTAACAAAATAAAAATTTCTGAACCTGATTTCTCCCTTAGCTTTGTGTTGGATGGTGTCCTGGCATGAGTAGGCACTAATTCTAGGTGTTAGATTTGTTCCCTTGATAGGTGTAAATGTTTGATTGTGATTTCCGACTTGTTTTACCCAGATACTAATTGGATTTAGCTTTGAAATTTTTTGAAAATTAGTTGTTTGGCAAACTTGTTGTGAATGATTGATTAGTGAATTGACCTTAACTAGTGAGAGTTTGAGCCTATACACTTGAAGGAGTAATGCTTAATGAAATTGTGATGAAACTCCTATTTCTTTCATGAGTGTGTTCGCTTTG
Organism: Crotalaria pallida; assembly: GCA_037953625.1. Classification (NCBI taxonomy): domain Eukaryota; kingdom Viridiplantae; phylum Streptophyta; class Magnoliopsida; order Fabales; family Fabaceae; genus Crotalaria; species Crotalaria pallida. The sequence continues at coordinate 9,218,417 of CM075654.1, read as the reverse complement.
ATTGTTTGTTCTAGAACCTGACTTGTGACCTTTTCAAAATTGATAATTGATTGCATGCGTGAACATGATTAAGGCACTTAGGTTTGTGTTTTTGTGGCCTTCAACAAATTTTTGAGACATAATAATCCATTAGTTGCCCACTTTGAGCTTTGAGATTTAATGATTTTCTTGGGTAACCTACATAAATTGGATTATTTTAGTGAAGTACCTTTGAAATTGTGAATGAGCAATTAAGAGGAATGTTAGAAATTGGTGAAAGTGTAATTGCTGAAAATTTGATGTTTCTATTTCTCTTCTTAAGAAAGAAAAAAAAAAGAGCAACAAATGTGCTTTTAAAAAGAAATTGAAAAAAAGAAGAGAATAGAAATAGAAATAGAGAAAAAAAAAGAAAGAAAAGGAAAAATCAAGTGAGTTGAGTTGTGATTGTGTAATTACTTTCTTGCTCATTTCATAATTTAAAAGGGAAGTGTTGTGATTTCATTGATTAAGCCCTTTGTTTATCCTTTTATTCATTCTTTTATCCCACCTGACATTTTTAGCCATGGTCCCGTTACAACCAAATAAAGACCTTATGATTTGTGCATGCTGTCAATAAATTTAGTGGAGATATAGATCTATAGTCAAGCTTATGGTAACATGCTTTCATTGTTGAACTTGAGTGAATTGATAAATATTACTCATACACATGAGAGATATTGAGAGGTGTTGTGGTCACTAATATTTTGCTCACTTTGAGTTTGTTTTGCAACTGGTTTTCATTGAGGTGATTTGCTAGTGAAGAAAAGTATTTTGGGTAGGTGAGTTGGAATTTATGGTTAGGTTGCTATACCTTGGGAGAGGAGAATCTTAGGCTCTGAATTTTTGTTTTACTTTTGCCTGGGACATGCAAAATGCTAAGTTTGGGGGTGTAACAAAATAAAAATTTCTGAACCTGATTTCTCCCTTAGCTTTGTGTTGGATGGTGTCCTAGCATGAGTAGGCACTAATTCTAGGTGTTAGATTTGTTCCCTTGATAGGTGTAAATGTTTGATTGTGATTTCCGACTTGTTTTACCCAGATACTAATTGGATTTAGCTTTGAAATTTTTTGAAAATTAGTTGTTTGGCAAACTTGTTGTGAATGATTGATTAGTGAATTGACCTTAACCAGTGAGAGTTTGAGCCTATACACTTGAAGGAGTAATGCTTAATGAAATTGTGATGAAACTCCTATTTCTTTCATGAGTGTGTTCGCTTTGATTGTTTGTTCTAGAACCTGACTTGTGACCTTTTCAAAATTGATAATTGATTGCATGCGTGAACATGATTAAGGCACTTAGGTTTGTGTTTTTGTGGCCTTCAACAAATTTTTGAGACATAATAATCCATTAGTTGCCCACTTTGAGCTTTGAGATTTAATGATTTTCTTGGGTAACCTACATAAATTGGATTATTTTAGTGAAGTACCTTTGAAATTTTGAATGAGCAATTAAGAGGAATGTTAGAAATTGGTGAAAGTGTAATTGCTGAAAATTTGATGTTTCTATTTCTCTTCTTAAGAAAGAAAAAAAAAAGAGCAACAAATGTGCTTTTAAAAAGAAATTGAAAAAAAGAAGAGAATAGAAATAGAAATAGAGAAAAAAAAAGAAAGAAAAGGAAAAATCAAGTGAGTTGAGTTGTGATTGTGTAATTACTTTCTTGCTCATTTCATAATTTAAAAGGGAAGTGTTGTGATTTCATTGATTAAGCCCTTTGTTTATCCTTTTATTCATTCTTTTATCCCACCTGACATTTTTAGCCATGACCCCGTTACAACCAAATAAAGACCTTATGATTTGTGCATGCTGTCAATAAATTTAGTGGAGATATAGATCTATAGTCAAGCTTATGGTAACATGCTTTCATTGTTGAACTTGAGTGAATTGATAAATATTACTCATACACATGAGAGATATTGAGAGGTGTTGTGGTCACTAATATTTTGCTCACTTTGAGTTTGTTTTGCAACTGGTTTTCATTGAGGTGATTTGCTAGTGAAGAAAAGTATTTTGGGTAGGTGAGTTGGAATTTATGGTTAGGTTGCTATACCTTGGGAGAGGAGAATCTTAGGCTCTGAATTTTTGTTTTACTTTTGCCTGGGACATGCAAAATGCTAAGTTTGGGGGTGTAACAAAATAAAAATTTCTGAACCTGATTTCTCCCTTAGCTTTGTGTTGGATGGTGTCCTGGCATGAGTAGGCACTAATTCTAGGTGTTAGATTTGTTCCCTTGATAGGTGTAAATGTTTGATTGTGATTTCCGACTTGTTTTACCCAGATACTAATTGGATTTAGCTTTGAAATTTTTTGAAAATTAGTTGTTTGGCAAACTTGTTGTGAATGATTGATTAGTGAATTGACCTTAACCAGTGAGAGTTTGAGCCTATACACTTGAAGGAGTAATGCTTAATGAAATTGTGATGAAACTCCTATTTCTTTCATGAGTGTGTTCGCTTTGATTGTTTGTTCTAGAACCTGACTTGTGACCTTTTCAAAATTGATAATTGATTGCATGCGTGAACATGATTAAGGCACTTAGGTTTGTGTTTTTGTGGCCTTCAACAAATTTTTGAGACATAATAATCCATTAGTTGCCCACTTTGAGCTTTGAGATTTAATGATTTTCTTGGGTAACCTACATAAATTGGATTATTTTAGTGAAGTACCTTTGAAATTTTGAATGAGCAATTAAGAGGAATGTTAGAAATTGGTGAAAGTGTAATTGCTGAAAATTTGATGTTTCTATTTCTCTTCTTAAGAAAGAAAAAAAAAAGAGCAACAAATGTGCTTTTAAAAAGAAATTGAAAAAAAGAAGAGAATAGAAATAGAAATAGAGAAAAAAAAAGAAAGAAAAGGAAAAATCAAGTGAGTTGAGTTGTGATTGTGTAATTACTTTCTTGCTCATTTCATAATTTAAAAGGGAAGTGTTGTGATTTCATTGATTAAGCCCTTTGTTTATCCTTTTATTCATTCTTTTATCCCACCTGACATTTTTAGCCATGACCCCGTTACAACCAAATAAAGACCTTATGATTTGTGCATGCTGTCAATAAATTTAGTGGAGATATAGATCTATAGTCAAGCTTATGGTAACATGCTTTCATTGTTGAACTTGAGTGAATTGATAAATATTACTCATACACATGAGAGATATTGAGAGGTGTTGTGGTCACTAATATTTTGCTCACTTTGAGTTTGTTTTGCAACTGGTTTTCATTGAGGTGATTTGCTAGTGAAGAAAAGTATTTTGGGTAGGTGAGTTGGAATTTATGGTTAGGTTGCTATACCTTGGGAGAGGAGAATCTTAGGATCTGAATTTTTGTTTTACTTTTGCCTGGGACATGCAAAATGCTAAGTTTGGGGGTGTAACAAAATAAAAATTTCTGAACCTGATTTCTCCCTTAGCTTTGTGTTGGATGGTGTCCTGGCATGAGTAGGCACTAATTCTAGGTGTTAGATTTGTTCCCTTAATAGGTGTAAATGTTTGATTGTGATTTCCGACTTGTTTTACCCAGATACTAATTGGATTTAGCTTTGAAATTTTTTGAAAATTAGTTGTTTGGCAAACTTGTTGTGAATGATTGATTAGTGAATTGACCTTAACCAGTGAGAGTTTGAGCCTATACACTTGAAGGAGTAATGCTTAATGAAATTGTGATGAAACTCCTATTTCTTTCATGAGTGTGTTCGCTTTGATTGTTTGTTCTAGAACCTGACTTGTGACCTTTTCAAAATTGATAATTGATTGCATGCGTGAACATGATTAAGGCACTTAGGTTTGTGTTTTTGTGGCCTTCAACAAATTTTTGAGACATAATAATCCATTAGTTGCCCACTTTGAGCTTTGAGATTTAATGATTTTCTTGGGTAACCTACATAAATTGGATTATTTTAGTGAAGTACCTTTGAAATTTTGAATGAGCAATTAAGAGGAATGTTAGAAATTGGTGAAAGTGTAATTGCTGAAAATTTGATGTTTCTATTTCTCTTCTTAAGAAAGAAAAAAAAAAGAGCAACAAATGTGCTTTTAAAAAGAAATTGAAAAAAAGAAGAGAATAGAAATAGAAATAGAGAAAAAAAAAAGAAAGAAAAGGAAAAATCAAGTGAGTTGAGTTGTGATTGTGTAATTACTTTCTTGCTCATTTCATAATTTAAAAGGGAAGTGTTGTGATTTCATTGATTAAGCCCTTTGTTTATCCTTTTATTCATTCTTTTATCCCACCTGACATTTTTAGCCATGGCCCCGTTACAACCAAATAAAGACCTTATGATTTGTGCATGCTGTCAATAAATTTAGTGGAGATATAGATCTATAGTCAAGCTTATGGTAACATGCTTTCATTGTTGAACTTGAGTGAATTGATAAATATTACTCATACACATGAGAGATATTGAGAGGTGTTGTGGTCACTAATATTTTGCTCACTTTGAGTTTGTTTTGCAACTGGTTTTCATTGAGGTGATTTGCTAATGAAGAAAAGTATTTTGGGTAGGTGAGTTGGAATTTATGGTTAGGTTGCTATACCTTGGGAGAGGAGAATCTTAGGATCTGAATTTTTGTTTTACTTTTGCCTGGGACATGCAAAATGCTAAGTTTGGGGGTGTAACAAAATAAAAATTTCTGAACCTGATTTCTCCCTTAGCTTTGTGTTGGATGGTGTCCTGGCATGAGTAGGCACTAATTCTAGGTGTTAGATTTGTTCCCTTAATAGGTGTAAATGTTTGATTGTGATTTCCGACTTGTTTTACCCAGATACTAATTGGATTTAGCTTTGAAATTTTTTGAAAATTAGTTGTTTGGCAAACTTGTTGTGAATGATTGATTAGTGAATTGACCTTAACCAGTGAGAGTTTGAGCCTATACACTTGAAGGAGTAATGCTTAATGAAATTGTGATGAAACTCCTATTTCTTTCATGAGTGTGTTCGCTTTGATTGTTTGTTCTAGAACCTGACTTGTGACCTTTTCAAAATTGATAATTGATTGCATGCGTGAACATGATTAAGGCACTTAGGTTTGTGTTTTTGTGGCCTTCAACAAATTTTTGAGACATAATAATCCATTAGTTGCCCACTTTGAGCTTTGAGATTTAATGATTTTCTTGGATAACCTACATAAATTGGATTATTTTAGTGAAGTACCTTTGAAATTTTGAATGAGCAATTAAGAGGAATGTTAGAAATTGGTGAAAGTGTAATTGCTGAAAATTTGATGTTTCTATTTCTCTTCTTAAGAAAGAAAAAAAAAAGAGCAACAAATGTGCTTTTAAAAAGAAATTGAAAAAAAGAAGAGAATAGAAATAGAAATAGAGAAAAAAAAAGAAAGAAAAGGAAAAATCAAGTGAGTTGAGTTGTGATTGTGTAATTACTTTCTTGCTCATTTCATAATTTAAAAGGGAAGTGTTGTGATTTCATTGATTAAGCCCTTTGTTTATCCTTTTATTCATTCTTTTATCCCACCTGACATTTTTAGCCATGGCCCCGTTACAACCAAATAAAGACCTTATGATTTGTGCATGCTGTCAATAAATTTAGTGGAGATATAGATCTATAGTCAAGCTTATGGTAACATGCTTTCATTGTTGAACTTGAGTGAATTGATAAATATTACTCATACACATGAGAGATATTGAGAGGTGTTGTGGTCACTAATATTTTGCTCACTTTGAGTTTGTTTTGCAACTGGTTTTCATTGAGGTGATTTGCTAGTGAAGAAAAGTATTTTGGGTAGGTGAGTTGGAATTTATGGTTAGGTTGCTATACCTTGGGAGATGAGAATCTTAGGCTCTGAATTTTTGTTTTACTTTTGCCTGGGACATGCAAAATGCTAAGTTTGGGGGTGTAACAAAATAAAAATTTCTGAACCTGATTTCTCCCTTAGCTTTGTGTTGGATGGTGTCCTGGCATGAGTAGGCACTAATTCTAGGTGTTAGATTTGTTCCCTTGATAGGTGTAAATGTTTGATTGTGATTTCCGACTTGTTTTACCCAGATACTAATTGGATTTAGCTTTGAAATTTTTTGAAAATTAGTTGTTTGGCAAACTTGTTGTGAATGATTGATTAGTGAATTGACCTTAACCAGTGAGAGTTTGAGCCTATACACTTGAAGGAGTAATGCTTAATGAAATTGTGATGAAACTCCTATTTCTTTCATGAGTGTGTTCGCTTTGATTGTTTGTTCTAGAACCTGACTTGTGACCTTTTCAAAATTGATAATTGATTGCATGCGTGAACATGATTAAGGCACTTAGGTTTGTGTTTTTGTGGCCTTCAACAAATTTTTGAGACATAATAATCCATTAGTTGCCCACTTTGAGCTTTGAGATTTAATGATTTTCTTGGGTAACCTACATAAATTGGATTATTTTAGTGAAGTACCTTTGAAATTTTGAATGAGCAATTAAGAGGAATGTTAGAAATTGGTGAAAGTGTAATTGCTGAAAATTTGATGTTTCTATTTCTCTTCTTAAGAAAGAAAAAAAAAGAGCAACAAATGTGCTTTTAAAAAGAAATTGAAAAAAAGAAGAGTATAGAAATAGAAATAGAGAAAAAAAAAAGAAAGAAAAGGAAAAATCAAGTGAGTTGAGTTGTGATTGTGTAATTACTTTCTTGCTCATTTCATAATTTAAAAGGGAAGTGTTGTGATTTCATTGATTAAGCCCTTTGTTTATCCTTTTATTCATTCTTTTATCCCACCTGACATTTTTAGCCATGGCCCCGTTACAACCAAATAAAGACCTTATGATTTGTGCATGCTGTCAATAAATTTAGTGGAGATATAGATCTATAGTCAAGCTTATGGTAACATGCTTTCATTGTTGAACTTGAGTGAATTGATAAATATTACTCATACACATGAGAGATATTGAGAGGTGTTGTGGTCACTAATATTTTGCTCACTTTGAGTTTGTTTTGCAACTGGTTTTCATTGAGGTGATTTGCTAGTGAAGAAAAGTATTTTGGGTAGGTGAGTTGGAATTTATGGTTAGGTTGCTATACCTTGGGAGAGGAGAATCTTAGGATATGAATTTTTGTTTTACTTTTGCCTGGGACATGCAAAATGCTAAGTTTGGGGGTGTAACAAAATAAAAATTTCTGAACCTGATTTCTCCCTTAGCTTTGTGTTGGATGGTGTCCTGGCATGAGTAGGCACTAATTCTAGGTGTTAGATTTGTTCCCTTAATAGGTGTAAATGTTTGATTGTGATTTCCGACTTGTTTTACCCAGATACTAATTGGATTTAGCTTTGAAATTTTTTGAAAATTAGTTGTTTGGCAAACTTGTTGTGAATGATTGATTAGTGAATTGACCTTAACCAGTGAGAGTTTGAGCCTATACACTTGAAGGAGTAATGCTTAATGAAATTGTGATGAAACTCCTATTTCTTTCATGAGTGTGTTCGCTTTGATTGTTTGTTCTAGAACCTGACTTGTGACCTTTTCAAAATTGATAATTGATTGCATGCGTGAACATGATTAAGGCACTTAGGTTTGTGTTTTTGTGGCCTTCAACAAATTTTTGAGACATAATAATCCATTAGTTGCCCACTTTGAGCTTTGAGATTTAATGATTTTCTTGGGTAACCTACATAAATTGGATTATTTTAGTGAAGTACCTTTGAAATTTTGAATGAGCAATTAAGAGGAATGTTAGAAATTGGTGAAAGTGTAATTGCTGAAAATTTGATGTTTCTATTTCTCTTCTTAAGAAAGAAAAAAAAAAGAGCAACAAATGTGCTTTTAAAAAGAAATTGAAAAAAAGAAGAGAATATAAATAGAAATAGAGAAAAAAAAAAGAAAGAAAAGGAAAAATCAAGTGAGTTGAGTTGTGATTGTGTAATTACTTTCTTGCTCATTTCATAATTTAAAAGGGAAGTGTTGTGATTTCATTGATTAAGCCCTTTGTTTATCCTTTTATTCATTCTTTTATCCCACCTGACATTTTTAGCCATGGCCCCGTTACAACCAAATAAAGACCTTATGATTTGTGCATGCTGTCAATAAATTTAGTGGAGATATAGATCTATAGTCAAGCTTATGGTAACATGCTTTCATTGTTGAACTTGAGTGAATTGATAAATATTACCCATACACATGAGAGATATTGAGAGGTTGTGTGGTCACTAATATTTTGCTCACTTTGAGTTTGTTTTGCAACTGGTTTTCATTGATGTGATTTCCTAGTGAAGAAAAGTATTTTGGGTAGGTGAGTTGGAATTTATGGTTAGGTTGCTATACCTTGGGAGGGGAGAATCTTAGGCTCTGAATTTTTGTTTTACTTTTGCCTGGGACAAGCAAAATGCTAAGTTTGGGGGTGTGATTGGGATCTAATATGTGATGTTTTTTGTACCTTTTTTTGTCTCCCTTTTACATAGTAAGTGGCTTGTTTCTTGAGTAAATTGGAATAAAACAATGAAATTTTGTCATTATAAGATTTCTGAAACCTTTTGATGTGTTTAGTTTGTTTTCAGCTTTTAAAACAATGATTTTTGCAAAGGAATGAAGAAGGAGAGCTTGATACTTGAATTAGGAAGAAAAAGAGGAAAAAATGAAGAAATGTTGACCGTGGCGCCCAGGTGGGGTCCCACGCGCCCAGGCGCGGGCTGGGGTCAACTGACCAATAATGGGGTGCATTTGGTTGATTTTTTCAGACAGACGCACGACCAGGCGCAGAGTTTCACGCTTGGGCGCGCAAAATGCGAGAAAGTGACACTATTCGCTGTTTTGATCATAACTTGAGCTACGCTTATCCAAAGGAGGCGATCTTGGTATCATTTTAAAGCTAAGGAAAAGATCTACAACTTTTCCAGAAATATCCTTGCTCAAATTCGTCCATATTGGGGGTCAAAATTAGTGCCTAAGTTGCTGTCAGACACAAATACGGGATTCTAGAAGGATTTTAATGATAAATTCTATTTGTAGATAAGATTCTTAGAGATTAGTTTATTCTAATAGGATCTTATCATATTATATTCAGATTTAGGATTAGTTTTATTCAGATAATAATCTTATCACATTAGATTGAAAATTAGGTTAGTTTTTATCTATATAATATTAGGATTAGGATTCATTCAAAGGGGAGAGGGAGTTACCACATTTTTAGAAAGAGCAATAGTGAGAGAGCTTTTGGAGGCAAGTTGAAGAATTGCAATTTGTGATTGGAGATTGGGGTAATTTCATGTCTCTTATTATGATTTTCATTATTCTTCTTTCTTCTTCTCTAATTATGTGTAACTAAATTCCTATTTGGGAACATGTGGATTTGTATGGAACCTTCATAGTTATTTGCTTAATGAATTGATGTTTTTCCAATTAAGTATTGTGTTTGATTATGTTCTTATTTGTTTATCATAATTTTGAGCTCGATTGTGATTTGGTAATTCTAATTGAATAGGAATATTGAATTAGGATTTAGACCTTTAATCAAACAATTCAATTAGATAGGTATAGGAATATGTCTATGAATTGGATAACCTTCTAATAATTTTGATTGAACATTAATTGATAAGATTAGAATTTAAAGCTCTGCTTAAGGAATTAAGGGAGATTAAATTACTAAGAAACAGAGTTGACCTAAGGAATTAGGCTGCTTTTACCTTTGCAAAATTGGTTCAATACTTAGAAAAATCATTGATTCGTTAACAATTGCTTCTGGAACCTAAAATGAAACACGTACCCAAGCTTTCCTAAATTCTTTCACAACCACTTTTTATTTGCGTTTTTTTGTTTTTCAATTTAATTTAGTTAAGAATTTTCCAATCAATTTAATTTTAATTTGAATTTCACGTAGTAACTACGACTTAAGTGAGAATTATTTTAATCGATTTTAGTCCTCGTTGGGAACGACAACCCACTTCCACTTTATTACTTGTCACGAACTGGTGCACTTGCCAGAACCCCAACAAAGACGTAAATGATAAAGAGAATTAAGAATGAATAAGATGACTAATGGAATAATGGAAATTTGAAATGAATAAGAAAACCAATTGGAAAATGAGATAAAGGAAGGTAATTTATGAGTTGTGACTGCGCTTTACTCAATGTTTGTGCTTAGCTTATTTCTATGCTTGTTTAGACACTATCTTTCTAAGTTCTGTATAATGTTATCCTTTTTGCTATTTTTATTGCAGGTACAGAAGGATCTTACACGAGTCATGGCCGAGCAGGAGTACACTCCACACCGTGGAGCATAAATTAAAGAATTGAGAGAACTAGAATTAAGGTGTGTGATTAATATAACATAGTTTCGTAGCCCACAACTTATATTATATTTGTATCTGGGCATTAGGTATCTCTGGCTGTATTTAGTATTTAAGTTTAAGTTTTAATTTACTCTGATTCTAACACGTTTATAGAAGTGTAATTTTTTGGAAAGTCCGATAAACAGAGGAAACTCTACCGTATTTTACCTAGAAACTTTCAAGTCCTAATTAATCTCAACTTAATTAATAGTAATTAAGCTATATAAATGTGAGGATGTTACAGTAGGAGTTAAGAGGAATGTCTTAGGTTTAGAAACCATTAATATATGAAGATTTGGTGATGTAATCGATTAACTTGGGGTGATAATCGATTACAATCATTCTGTGAGAAAGCCCTAAAAGTGAATTAAGGGATGTAATCGATTACCTTGGGGGAGGTAATCGATTACCCACATTCTGTGAGGTGCCACATAGTTAGGAATTCAAGGATGTAATCTATTACCAGGTAGGGTACTCGATTACCATGCGTGTTCTCAAGAAAAAAAAATAAGTGTCATGAGGAAGCTTCTTGAGGAAGCCATTCATTTTCCACCGCACAATGCCAAGCTTCTTGGAGAAGCTTCCAACCACAACCACACATTCCATTTCCTATGCAAATAAACTCCCCCTTCATGCAAACATTCATTCATTCATACTCCATCATCCTTCTTCATTCTTCTTCTTCTCCAAGAGAGATCAAGAGCACCCATCATCATCAACTCCCTTCCCATCACCACACGCCCCACCATCACCACCAAGGGCCACCCATCTTCATCAACAAACACCATAACCAAGCTCTCTCATCACTCACTAAGACCACATCCTCCATTGTTAAGGATCAAGATCTCAACACTATTCCTCATTCATTTCTACTCTTTCCTCTTCATGAGCCAAGAACGCAACCCCATTTCCATCATCAACATCAAGCCCTAAGTCAAGAACCAAGAAGCAAGGCCATCACTCCGTCATCACTAACACCACACGCCCTTCCACCATCACCATAGAGTCTTCTCTCTCTTGCCTAAACTCACCCAAGTGAGAGAGAAACCCCATTGACCTCCTTCAAGGTCTCCATAAGGCAACATCCACACACACCTATCGGGTACTTTCACAAGGATCAAAGACTCTAGCTCAAGGAGTACATAGGAAGAGGAAGTTTAAGCTTTGGGGGTATACAAGGCAAAGGATAACAACCTAGAGATTGAGGTTACATCTCTCTATCTCCATCGAGGTAAGAAGGTGGTGTTACCTCTACTTAGGGAATAGATTCTGATTAGTGTATAGGGCTAGCTAGGTGTGGATAAATATGGATAGTGATAAACCTTAGGGTAGTGCAATTGGTTAGAACTAATTAATTAGAGTTTGGGGTTAGAGAACCCACTATGATAATGGTTGAATATATGTATGTACGATATTATGTGTTTTTTTATGTGTTTTACTTATTTTTATAAAATAGGAGTAATACGGATATGTGCATGATATTTTGTGTTTGAATAGGATTTATGGATTTATTTGAAATAGTTAGTAATAGGAAAGTAGGAGTTAAATATTAGGATTGATAGGATTGTAATAAAATTAAGTAAAAGCTAGAAGAAGAAAACTTAATAAAATGATAATAAGATAGCTAAGAATTGTTGGGTTAAGGGGTAAGGGAGTAGTGAGTTAAAAGCATTAAGGAGTCATAGGAATAAGTGGAAATAGATAGATCAACTGGGCTAGAGGAATAATTAAGAATGTGCATAAATGGAGTATGATAGAACCTTAGGATAACTAAAAATGGACACTAGGTTAATAGGATAGAATTAGGAAGTTAGTTAATTGTTCCTTGTAAGGTATAAGTTAATTGGGGCTAAAATGAGGAACCTAAGTACATTGGGGTTAGTCAAGACTTATTAAAGTAACTGAAAGCATGAGTGAAGTATTAGAAATAGACCTAAGTGAGAATTAGCTAAAAGACTTAAACATAAACTAAGGAAACAAGGTAAAATTGGGAGGAGTTAAGATGGATAGGGATTAGACTAAAGAACTTAAGTATGATTTTGAGGGTTAACCTACTAATAGAAATATATAAGGAAATTTAGAGAGCGGTAACAACGAATTGGATAATGGATTAGTGAATTAATAAGCTGCGAAACAATAAGAGTAATCAGTGAGTAAATAACTATGAAGTGGAAAGAAAAGTAACAACAGTTAATAAGTAATAAGGAAAGAAGAGTAAGAATTAACGGGGAATAAAGAATGAGTAAGTGTGTAAGAAGAGTTAAGAATAGAACTAGGATGAGTATAAATGGAAAGGAAATATAATGACTTAGGAAAACGGGAAGAATAAATATAAGAGAATAAGATAAGAACAATAGAGCATTTCTGCACCAGGTATCCCTTAAACGGGAAGATGTGCAGGAGAAATAGAATTGGTTAGAAAACAGTAAAGAGATAAATTGGATAAGAGAATAAGTAAAACAAAGAAAAGAAAGGAATAGACTAAGGAGGAAGAAATGAAACGGTTGTATCAGGTACCTCTTAATTGAGAAGACATGCACCGTAAATAAGAACGGTTGTATCAAGTACCTCTTAATTGAGGAGACATGCACCGTAAATAGGATCGATCGTACCAGTTACCTCTTAATTGAGGAAACATGTGAGGAGACGTACAAGAAGAATAGAACTGTACCAGGTATCTCTTAATTGAGAAGACGTACATGACAAAGGATAATGTACCAGGTATCCCTTAATTGGGTAGATGTACATGATAAATAGAACTGTACCAGGTATCCCATTTATGGGAAGATGTACAAAGGGTATAGTAATAGAAAAGAAAGGATAAGGATTAATGGAACCAAATTGAAATGAATAAGGAAAACTAATGGAAAATGAGATAGTAGAATGTATGTTTATGAATTGTGAATATGGTTTGCTCAATGGTTGTGCTTAGTTTATTTCTATGATTATTTAGACACTATTTTCCTAAGTTCTGTGTAATGCTACCCTTCTTGTTGTTTTTATACATGTACGAAGATGAAGCTTATACAATTGCATGGCCGAGCAGGAGTACACTCCACACCGTGGAGTGTAACTAGACAAGAGAGAATTATAATCATATTTGTGTAATTAATATAGTTTAGTTTTTGAAACTCACAACTTGTATTATTTTGTATCAGGGCATTAGGTTATTCTGGCTGTGTTTTATATTTAAGGTTAGGTTTTAATTTACTTTGAATTGACAGGTTTATAAAGTTTTAATTTTTAGATAAGTCCGATAAACAGAGGAAACTCTGTCGGATTTTTATTAAGAAATTTTTAGGTCCTAGTTAATCTCAATCCAATTAATGGTAATTAAGCTACTTAATATTGTGAGGGTGTTACACACCCGCCCCTTTAGAATTTCAAAGGAAAAGTGAAATTTTATTTCCTAAAATTCTAATACTTTAACAAGTCCATACTATTTTCAGTAATCATTAATTTATCTATTTAATTACTTGAGGATTATTTTGAGGGTGTCGCACATGTAACATCAAAATCCTAGTCAGACGCAGGAGGTTGGTCATGTGGTGCCGCGTGATGTCACATGAGCGGAGACGACATCTCTCTTCAATCCTTTCTTTTCTTTTTTTATTTAACTAAAAATATAAAAATATTAAGTTTTTTAGTTTTTAATTTTTTTTTTAAAAAGGGCCTTTGCCCATGGGGCATCACGTGCCTAACCTCGTGCGCCTTTGACCAGGATTCTGATGTTACATGTCCGCAAAATTCGTTAGAATTTGTAGTAGGGGTATATGACAAAGACAGAAGTAGCTTCAAAGAGTTAAACATTGAAAAAAAATAAGGGTATCTGGCAAAAGTATCCCAAACTTTAGGGACTTGTGAGATAATTAAGCATTTTTTTAATGTAATTTTAATTTTTTATTAGTATGAGTATGTCAATATAATTTTAAAAAATTTAAAATTCAAAAAATTATTATTTGTAATGAAAATATATTTTGAAAAGAATCTAACTTATTATATTCAAAAATAATATTTGAATTTAAAATGATTTGAAATGTTTATCCTTTGTTTGGTTGGGATGATTTTGGGGGAAGGGATTTTGGGAAGAGAGAAAATAGGGAGAAAATAAAGTTTTCTCTCCGTTTGGTTGAGGAGAGAAAATGAGGGAGGAAAGAAAATGTGGTGGATCCCATGAGAAAAAGTTTTCTCTCCTCAATAGAAGAGAGAATGGAGAGAAAACTGAGATTGACACATAAAATTACTCATCTGTCCTTCACTTATTCACTTTATTTGACATTTTTTAATTTTTTATTAAAAAAATAAAGCATTTTTATTTCAATAAATTTTTTTTTAATATTTTGGACTCGAAATTTTTATGAAACAAAAAATAATTGAAGTAAATTTTTTTTTTGTTATTTTAAATTTACATACATGTGAAAAAGAAAAGATATATTTATTTATATTTTTTAAAATAAGGGTGTAGTTGTCTTTTGACAAATTTATTGTTTTCTCTCTTTCCACTTTTCTCTCCAACCAAACGGAAGGAAAGAAAACTCAACTTTTCTCTCTTCCCTATTTCTTAACATTTTCTCTCATACCAAACAACCACAACATCTACCCATTTTCTCGCCATAATCTCTCTTCCTTATTTCTCTTTTCCCATTTTTTTCTTCCCATTTTCTTTCGTGCAGCCAAGCCTAGTTGACATTTAAATATTGGGATTATATAGAAATAATCTTATATTTCCCTTGTCCACTATATAGTCTTGTACTAAAACGCTAGCAAAAATACATTCTTGAAGTGCTATGAGAGCTAGTTTTTGGTTCTACACTAAAATAATGATAATCATTTTGTAGGCAACTGTTATCTATATTATTGCTCTAATTTTTTTTTATTCTTTTTATCGTGAACTATTGCTATAATTATATTTTTCAAGTTCCGTTTTTGTTTGGAACTTCAGAGTATCTCTTGTGTTTTCTTTTATTTTGCTTTAGAATGAAATTTTTGCTTATGCAAATATATATAGTTAATAGTCACGTAGGTCCCTGAAATTTGTGGCATGTTATATGCTTTGTTGACCTAAAAGTGATACTTTCTTAACATTCCAACATGACATTGGGACTAACAAAACATTTAACGTATCACGTAAGATTCCGTCAAGTCCTTTGACAAAATTGAATAGGGGGACTAACGTGACGCCAAATTGATTTTTGAGGAGTTTAAGAGATTTCACAAATCTTTCAGGGACGTAACTAATTTCACGGGTATCTTTCGGAGATTTATGTGATTATTATATACACTGTTGATATATGATAAGATACTTTTATTGGTGAAACACATATTGCTCCAGTTATATCAATAGCATAAGATAAGATATTGATATTGCTATTGGTTAGAAACACCTTATGGTCTAATTATATCTATGGCATAAGATAAGATATTTTTATTGGTTAGAAACACCCAAGAATTTCTAGCTTGCTTGCTTGTTGCTATATTATTAGCAAAGGTCATGTCCCAACAAAATAAACCCATAGATCCCCCAAGCAGGTGTTGAAACGTAGACAGAGTTGGGCCTCGGTTGGGAAAGGCGGCAAAGGCAAGATGGTGATATGCCACTTTCTGTCACTTGCAAAACCAATTCGTGGCCGTTCATTTGTGCAATATACAATGACACGGGTCCCCTCCTTCGACTCATGTTATGCCATTTTGTGGCCAAACGTGTCGTCATTGCATATATAGGTTGTACCCTCATGCTTGTTATTCTCATTGCTGAGGGAAATGTTTGTTGAATATATTGTCTAATTTAATGGAATCGAAAGTTTCTATAATATAAATCGTTTATATTAAATTTTATAAAAATTTAAAATTATTTAGCATTTTATTAATATGTGTCAAAATTAAAGTAATATATGATTTAAAAGTATATGAAAATAGAGCTATTTGAAAATACATTTATTAAACAGAAATGATTTTGATGACATAATTATTGAAAAAATAGATGGTGCACCGACACCATAAAAGTTTTTTACGCTTTCAATACATCATCCAGCATATATGTTTATGATCGTTGGCTTTTAGATAAAAATAATATAAATGAATTATGGATGATGGATCGATGATGTAAAAAAAAAAAATCTACTGTCAATACATATACCTAATAATCTCATAATTATTAATATACAGATACATTAATGAAGTTTACATGCGTTGTATAAAAAATTAAATAGTGTAGGAATTGATATAATTTAACTTCCGTAAATGAATAGGGTAGGAATTGATATAAGCATAGAGAGAGAAAGAGACTATCATATCATTCAATGTTACTTTAGTTTTTTTATATTAAATATGATGTAAATTTATGTTCCAATAATAGTGTCCACTTCAACTATGCTTGTAGATTAGATAGTACGAAATGGATTTGAATTATCTAAATTTTAAATTTCCTAATTTTCCTAATTTCTCCATATTTAGAAATTATATTCTCTCTCTTCATTTCCATATTTTGATTAATAAACTAAATAAAATAAATTATTTTCAAGTATAGATTAAAGTTATGAAAATTTGACGAGGCAATATTAATAATGACGACACATATTTACTTGATGATTTGTCGAAACTGATTCATCAAGCGATTATTGTACGACCATTCAAAAATTTGGTTGGATAAAAATATAGTGTTCTTAAAAATACTACTCTCTCCGTTTATTATAAAAAGTTAATAAATTTTTGAAAATTCAACAAAAACAAAGGAACATGCTTGTAATGCATTGTCTTCCCAAATCAACTAATTAACAAAGCAAATATTTTATTTTTGATAGATAGGGAAATAAAAACAAAAACAAAAAAGAGAAAGATAAGGCTTAGGAGAGGAAAACCCCCATTCAATCAGCTAGAAGAGGGAGACATAGCTCAGCAGGAAGGGAAACATGAACTCTCGACAGATCTGAATGAGAAACTCCAAATATTTAATGCATATTTACTTAATTAATCAATCATAATATATATATAAAATGGAATTTCAATTAATTTTATTTACTACTTTAACTTTTAATTTGGAACAAATTATATTTTCGTTAATTTTATGAGATGCGTTATGAGTATTTCATTAAAAAAAACAAAAAAAAGTCATCAATTGTGTGGTTTGTTGACTTTATTCAACTAAAATGGAGCCAAATCGACAATGTTATGGTGTCTAAAATCTAAATACCGGATAATTTATCAAAATAAAAAAAGGCTTATTTATGCTTTTGGTCCCTTAAAGTTCAGCGTGTTTTGGTTTTAGTCCCTATAAGTTATTTTGACCCCGGGATTGATCCTTAATTTTTCAAATATTTTGGTTTTGATCCACTCCATTATGTAAAAACTGTTATTTGCTGACGTGACTAGCAGAACACCATATCAGCAGTCACGTAGTGTGAAAAAGACGTCAAATAAATGATATGACATTGATGATACAATCCATGGACACAAAATGGTCCCACATGTAAAATGGTCTCATACGCAGAATTTTGCGTTTATGGACCTAAATCATCAATTTCACAATACTTATTTGGCGCTATCTCATACCATGTAGCTGTTGGTGTGTGTTTTCGTTAACCACGTCAACAAATAATTGATTTTTTCTAACAGATGGGACCAGGACCAAAATGTTTGAAAAATTAAGGATTAGTCAAAATAACATTTAAGGATTAAAACCAAAACACGCTGAATTTTTAGTAAAAAAAAATCATAAATAAGCCAAAAAAAAAAAAAAAGAATAGTGCCCAATGCTAAAACTGCATTATTGAACATAAATGTAGTAGGGTCTTGTTATATAAAGACCAACTAGCTCCTCGCATTCTATATATTCGTTGTTTGATGTTTCAACGTATGAGCTTCTTTCAAACACTTAGTGTTTCTCTTTCCCTTTCTTTTGAAGTACTTATCTTTCACTTTTCAATCCTTAGCTGGCTCCTAAGGTGGTTTCAACTAGCACCATTTCTTTCTAAACCTATCCTCATATCTTAATCACTTTTTTTTTTTCATTGGCTAGCTCTAATATCACCCCCACCACCTTAATTTTTTCATTGGGAACATCAAATTAAAACATGTTACTTAGAAGCTCCTCTGCACCAATTCTAAGTTCATTACTATCCTATTCTAAAGAGTCTTCCCATGAACTAGAACCTATTCTTCATCACCTTCATAGAACAGCATCAGTTTTATGTCTAAGCCAAAACTTGGCAGAGATAGACCTTCAAACCTCATCAAGTCCTAAGAGAAAACATCATGTTCCACGTAGTAGTAACAACATTCTTAAAAATCAGCCAAGCTCAATGATCAAAGAAAGAGATATTGAAGTGAATCAAAATACTTACATGAAAGCAAAATTTCACCAAGAGTGTGGTGTGGTAGTGGGGAATAAAGATAGTAAGTTGATGAAGACTTCAGCGATGGGAGTAGTGGATATGGGGTGCAATGGTGGCTGGATTGGTGGTGATAATAATGGAAGTGGAAGAGGTTCAGATGATGGAGATGGAAGAGGATGGGGTTTCTCTGAAGGAAATAATCATGGTAGTGATAGGACTGATGCTTATTACCGGAACATGATTGAAGCAAACCCCAATTATGCTCTTTTGCTTGGAAACTATGCAAAGTTTTTGAAAGAGGTAACTATATTTGCTCAAATGACCACTTGAGATTGATGAGGGTGAGTTTGGCGCACACCTTTGATTGTTACTTTGTGACTTGGAGGTCACGAGTTCAAATCAACATTTTCAATTTTAAGGGCAAGGCTACATATAATTACCTTAGCTCCTTTAATCTCATCAAAAAAATAACATTAAGGTATCCTTAATCACAATTTGAAATTATTTTGTGATAAGCATGTTAGATTATATACTATCTAGTTCATTCACGGAAATACAAAGAAAACTTCATGCATAAACTTCTCTGTTTTTTTATTTTTTTTTAATGAGAAAAAATAATTATTGAATAAAGGGGTCTAGCCAAGAAAGCTAGGCAAACAACAAAAGCACTAAAAAGAGCAAAACCTCAACAACTTCATGCTTAATGCTTGATTTCTATATATAACATGTCATCTAATTTTATTTTACTTTTATGAGTGTTTCTAATATTCAATTTGCAAATAGGTTCGTGGTGATTATCCAAAAGCAATGGAGTATCTAGAAAGGGCAATTTTGGCCAATCCTAGCGATGGCCATATTCTGTCGCACTATGCGGATTTAATATGGCAGACAGAGAAGGATAATGATAGAGCTGAAAGATATTTTGATCAAGCTATTAAAAATGCCCCAGATGATTGGTAAGTCATAAATAATCAACATGAACTTTGGTTTTTCTCCTTCTGTCTATACATTTTCCTAGTTGTTTACATATTGAAGCATGTATTAATGGAAAAATTATTACTAAATCCTAGACCATCATGCCATCCATGATCGAGGTTATTTATCTCTTTTAACTTTTAATTAAATTTTTCTAACTGAATATTTGTTATTGCCCGAATCATGAATGATGTGATGACAAAAGATTCATGATTTTTTTTTCCGAAGATGATAGAAATATATGAGTAGCCTGTTACATATACATTGTACATGTTAAAATGAGTTACTCTTAATCATGACCATCCATTTTAATTAAATCCAAAGGTTATCATTTAACAGTTTATAATTATCAAAATCAATGGTTCAAATTTTGAAAGGTTTGTCCATATTTTTGTTGTTGAGAAAACTAATATTTAAATCTTTTAATTAATTGTTGGCAGCTATGTCATGGCTTCATATGCTAAATTCCTTTGGGATGCCGAAGAAGATGAAGAAGATAAAGACTCCAAAATTGAATCTGATCACAGCCATGAATATCCAAATGATCTCTTTCAAGGAACTAAAGAAATAAACCACCACCCTCATTTAACAGCAGCCTCATAAGCCTTCCCTCTGTTTCCAAAGGGAAGGTGGCTATGTAACTTGCATGACATATGAATCATTTGAGTCTCAAACAAAGACTATGCGAATTTTCAAGTTATGGAAGTGACAAATGGGTTAGTTGGCTTAGTGGAGATTATTATCTTCTGTGAATAAAGAGAAGCATGTAGCTTTCAGTGCCTCTTGCAGTAAGGCTTTCATTGAAGTATGTATTTATCTTTATAAAAGTATTGATGTATATATTGAGAATGTTAAGTTTTATATATATGGATATGGGTATGTTTAACCTCACTCTTATAAAAAATCAAAATATGAAAAACAAAAAAGTATTGAGGATGTAAACTTACAACTTTTAAAAAAATAAAATATATAGTTTTTCGATAAAATGTTTTGAAAAATAAAAATCAACAAAGTGGAAAGTAAACTACTCCCTCCATCCCATAAAGTTAGTAAAAAACGTGAAATTTTTTTGTCCCAAATCAAAGTTAAAATAGCGAATAAAAAAAATTAAAATTGTATTGTATATTCTATGATTGGTTAATTGAAGAAGCATGTATTAAATACTTGCTTTGGTAATTGGTTGATTTGGGGGGACAATGCATTAATAACATGTTTCCTTATTTTTGTTGAATTTTCAAAAAATTACTAACTTTTTGGGACGGAGGGAGTATAAATTAAAGATGATTTTTAATATATTAAGTTCATTTTTTTTACACCAACTGGTACCCGGATTTGATTTACCCAGAATCCGACTCATCCAGTCTGATTCAACTGAGCTCGCACTAAGCGGTAGGGATCTTCCAGTGGGGATTGCTCTCGAACTCGAGACTAGTTGGTTAAGGGACCAAGTGAGCTACCACTTGACCAATCCCTCGTTCATATATTAAGTTCAATTTTCAAATCGACTTTACATTTTTAGTTGTTTAAACATTTATTTGTTAAAAAATGTTATGAATATAAATTTGTGGATGTTCATCTTCTCCTTTTCTTCCTAAGATTCCCTAATTTTCTTTCTTCCTAGGATTCTCTAGCTAGTATGTTACAAATTCATTTGTACTTATTTGCATTCATCATCATCATTCACTAATATGAGTTACATTGTAATTGGCATGTGTTATATTGTGATGCCTATTGTAACACTCTCACATTTATTAGATAATTTTAGGTTTTATTAAAATCGGAGTTTGAAAATTTCTTTTTAACACTTAAATTTCTTTAAAAGGTTTTACGAAAATCCGGCAGAGTTTCCTCTGTTTTCCGGACTTCCCAAAAATTTTCTTCTAAAAACCTGTCAGTCCAGAATTGTTTAAAAAAACATAAACCACGACAGTTTAAAAGTCGTAACAGATCCTAACGCCCGATTAATGCAATTTCAGGGCAAACTACTAATTCATATATAATTTACAAAAAGTAATTATCCACTCAAAATATGTAAAATACATTCCACGTAGTGGAACTTAAAATCCTGCTCGGCCAGCACTGGTGTATGCTCCACTTGTGTACCTGAAAAATATTAACCACACAGGAGAAGCATCACACAGAACTTAAAAGAGAGATTTCAAAGCAGATATATACGACACACCAAGACCATTCAAGCCTATGCTATACTACTTAATTCATGCTCTTCTTTTCCCTTTTTACTTCCTAACTGTTTCCCAATTCTTTTTCTTTTTAATTGTTTCCTTTTAAATAATTCCTAACCTCTAATTATTCTTGTTCCTCATTACTTTCGCTCTATCCTTTTCACCCCTTTTTCCTAATCACCCTAGTTTCTCTATTCACTCTCTTTCCAACTAACCTATTACTTTTTCTTCCTTTCCCATCCTCTTATTTTCATCCTTTATCCGTTTTCCATTATTCATTTATGTCTAGCATTTCCATAATTATTCTCCTTATTTATTTCCTCTAATTCCTATATCAATTCCATTGTTTACCTTCTTATTTCATTTCTCAATGTCCACTCTATTATCCATTTTTCCTTTTTAATTATTTTCCCCGTTTCCAAATAAATCCCGTTATATCCCCTTACCTTTTTCCTTATTCTTTTCCCATTTATTTACGGTGTATGTATGTCTCCACCAAATCGAAGGCCTACATACATACACCAATCACGATGTATGTCTCCACCAAATCGAAGGCCTACATACATCGCTTTTCCATTACCATTATCTTATCCAATTTTATACTCTGTTTCCCTTATTCGTTTCCTTTTATTTACGGTGTATGTATGTCTCCACCAAATCGAAGGCCTACATACATACACCAATCACGATGTATGTCTCCACCAAATCGAAGGCCTACATACATCGCTTTTCCTTTACCATTTACCTTATTTTTTTTCCAATATCCTTTCCCTTTTTCCCTTTTTTTTATTTAGGGTGTATGTATGTCTCCACCAAATCGAAGGCCTACATACATACACCAATCAAGATGTATGTCTCCACCAAATCGAAGGCCTACATACATCGCTTTTCCATTACCGTTTTACCTCTTTATTTTTGGCCACAGGGTCAATACAACCACCTGCGCCGTGCCACAGGGTCAACACAACCACCTGTGACATGTACCATTTTATTTAGGCCACAGGGTCAATACAACCACCTGCGCCGCGCCACAGGGTCAAAACAACCACCTGCGCCGTGCCACAGGGTCAATACAACCACCTGCGTCGTGCCACAGGGTCAATACAACCACCTGTGACATTTACCATTTTTATTTCCTTTTCCTTTTTATTTACGGTGTATGTATGTCTCCACCAAATCGAAGGCCTACATACATCACCCCAGTTTCGTTGTATTGTCTCCCCCAAATCGAAGGCCTACAATACAACCCCAATTTTTCGATATATCGTCTCCCCCAAATCGAAGGCCTACGATACATCACCATATTTATCCAATATTAATTGTCCATATTATTTGTCATTATTTTGTCTACCAATTCCGTTTAACTTTTACCTGATGTTACCACATACAATTATACTTTAATTCTCTTTACTCTCATTTGTTCATTTCTAATTTATTTCCCTATTCACCATTTCTATTCTTTTGCCACACCCTACCAATCTAATTAATTAGTTATTCTGTTACTTACCTTTTTATTCATCACTATTTGTTTCCCCTATTTACTCCATCTATCTTTCTTCATTATTAGCAGGTTACCCTAAGGTTCGTTAGCAATTAACATTTCCCCCGGTCCTAGCGATAGATATAACTACCCAGAAATACACCCCTTAAGGACTGGTAATGAAACCCCTTACCTCAATCGGTGATAGTGAGGGGTAACCTTAATCTGGCGCTTTACTCCCCGACTCACGCTTTAGCTCGGCTCCAACTTGATCCTAAGCTTTCCCAATCTTCGATTCCAAGCACGGTGGGGACAATCGAACTCGATCACGGTGACGGTGTTGCTCTTCGACACCGGGAGCGATCGCGGCTGGACCAAGGCAAGGGCTTCGAGCTTCGAGGTTCCCGACACGAGCCCGACACGATCACGGGTCGGTAACAACGCCGGTGAGATCCGGTGGAAGGAGAGAGAGAGATCCAATTGGGGAAAGAGAGAGAGGGAAAGAGAACTCAAAATCAATAGGGAAAGAGAGAGGAAAAGGTGCTCATAGTGGTGGTGGTGGGTGGTGGTTCATGGTGGATGATGGAGGGTATGGTGGTGGAGAGAGAGAATGGGTCATGAAGGTGAGAGAGAAAGAGATCAAGAGGGAGTGGATCTATGGGGAGGAGGAAGAGCAAGGAGGTGGGGTGGTGGCTCTTGGGCAGCTCCGGTGGTGGTGGTGGCTGTGGAGGAGGAGGGAGAGAGAAGGAGGGAGAAGGGGTGGAAGAAAATTGGGTTTTGGGGGGGTTTGGCGCACCATTTATGGTGCTGATACGCATCAGGTTCATGCCCGCGCGCCTGGGCGAGGCTTCCGTGCGCTTGGGCGAGAAATTGGCTGTCTGGTGCTGTTTTGTTCCGCTGCTCGCCTGGGCGAGGACTTCTCCCGCCTGGGCGAGAGTCTGTTGACTCTGAGTTGACCGTATCATAACTTCTTCGTTAGCCGTCGGATCTTGCCCAAATTTGGAGACAAGCTTCTTAATCTCTTAAACTTCTTATCCAACGGTGGAATTTAATTTCTTAGAATCCTATAATAAATTCCTAATTTTCTCTTTTCGGCTGATTTTTAACATTTAAAACACCGATTTAACTCCCGATTTCGCTTAGATAATTTTGCCCCGTGCTACCAATGTCTCCTACACAACCCTTAATACTTATAATTACTACTCACCTTGCTCCCAAAATTCTTTAAGCAATTAATCTACCCATTTCCTACACTTTAATTCTATTAATTCATTAATTATCGTTTGGAATTAAATTAGGGATGTTACACCTATAAATAAACTATCACTACTCTTTGTATTTAGGGGTGAAGGAATATATACAATTTTTCTCTTGCTTCCTCCTACTCTCTCAATCTTCATCCTTTCTAGATATAAATTATTGAGTTAAGTTTTATAACACGTTATCAACACGAGGCTCTAACCAATTGAGAAAGCACCTACAATTGTTATCATCCAAGTTTTCGGGAAGAAGGTATAATTCTAGAATCTTATTCATATTCGAATTAAGCGATGTAGCACGAGTTTTTTTTAGCAATTTCTA
This sequence comes from Crotalaria pallida, assembly GCA_037953625.1. NCBI lineage: Eukaryota > Viridiplantae > Streptophyta > Magnoliopsida > Fabales > Fabaceae > Crotalaria > Crotalaria pallida. Next base: position 9,193,612 of record CM075654.1, on the reverse strand, counting down.
TACTTCTTGATTATCACTATTTTCGTCATTTATCGTTTATTGCCCTATGTTAATACAGTATATCTGCTAAAACCAAACCATTTCCTTAGCATTTTTTCCCTTCGTTGTAACACCCCGTAAATTCCTCATGTCAAAGTAAAACACTAAAGAGATTATTTTCTTAGAAAACATTTTGAAAAGGAGTATTTTCTTAAATGATTTTTCTAAAATTCACGTTCTTAAGATAAAGAATGATTTTAGAGCAACAATTTTCTAAAGTAATACCTAAGGTTTAGAAATTTGGTCTTGAGAAAATTTATATGCTTCGTGATTTTATAAAAATGTTTGTGATTTATTTTGTAAGTATGTAATACGGTTTTGGTGTACTTAGGTTTTGAGAAATTTAATTACTAAACAAAAAGATAAAGTGTATATGTAAGTGTATGTGAATGTATACATGTACATGTGTGAATGAGTGATACGTGATGCCTAAATGTGTGAATTTATGTGTATATCTATATAGGTATGTGCCGTGTCAATTGTGCATGTGTATATATATTAAGTGTGTGTGTGTGTGCATGAATGTAAGTTATGTGTGGATGAAAAATAAAGATCATATGTGCATGTGTATGTATGTGTAGTTCAGCCAAGTAGAAAAATAAAGGAACCAAGGAGAGTGCCATGCCTTATGCATTAAGGAATTGGGAAACTAGATAGAAAAATAGGAGGTGTGAGTCATGAAGGCTAGGGAGAAACTAGGAAGGATTAGTCATCAACCTAAGGAGGACTCTCCTTCCTCCATGCCTCCCACGGCTTGAACCAAGCCATGCAACAATTGGGATGGCCCAAATTGCCCTTTCTTTCACACCTTGAACCGAGGGCAAGATAGGAAACTACTCACCTCTTGCTTTGCTCTCAAAGCCGTGTATTGGTATGTGTTGGCTTGGATAATTTTTCATTCCTTCATTCATTCCCTTTTTCCACACCAACTCAAACACACTTCTCTCAAGAGCATCATCAAGCTCTTGAGACACTTAGGGAGAAAGAGAAGTGAGGCCGTGAGAGGAGAATAGAGGAGAAGAGTGGAAATTCCCCAAGGCCCTTAACCCAAACTTCTCTAATTTCCTTCTCAACCATCTTAGCCTTCATAGATCAAGGGGAAAACCCATCAACCCTAGAAGAAGAGGGAGAGACCGAGGCAACCATTAAGGGAAGAGGAGAGAAGATTTGAAGATTTAGGATTAGGGATTAAGGTAGAAAGAGCCTTGATTTAATTACTTTGTGTTGTAAAAGAACTTATTTTGGACTTTGATTTAATTTTGTGATGCATGTAACTATTCTTGAACGATCTTGAGGACTAAGTGTCATGCATGTGACTTTTATACTTGGATCTTGAATGTTGATGTGAAAAAGTTTTGATCTCTTGCTTGTAATTTTCTTTGTCACGGTTTGGTTTGGAGTGGTATTTGAAATTTATGAATTGTTTTGATTTCAACATGCATGTTGATTTTGTGGGTTGATGACCCTTGTTTTCTTTGCATGTTCTTCTTGTGCTTTGATCTTGGATTTTGTGCATAAATGAACTTATAAATCACTAAATCAAGAATTGAGTAATTCGGCCATGAATAGAAAATTTAGGTTTGATGTTACTCCTATACTTGCAAAAATTAGTTCTTCACGGTTTGCTTGAAGTATTTGAGTTTGAGTACATGTTTTTGTCTTGCTTCTCTTTTACATGTTTTAATCTATGATCGATTTCTAAGAAAGCATAAAACTTGAGTTTTGTGTGTGTCATTTGAGTGTGAGAAGCCTTGATTTCCTATATGCATGTCACGGTTTTGTGAAATAAATACACCTAACAAGCCTTAAGAATAATTTTGGAACCTAAAAAGAATTGGAATCAAGGGTCGTTTGTGAGTATTGATGATTCGGTTAGAATTATAAAAAGTAAAATGATGCTTTAAGTCTTACATGATGTGAATTTAGATGTTTGCATGTAGAAGATAAAAATTACAAAACTTTGCCCCTAGCATGATGGCATTCGGTCAAGCCTAGGAAATTAAGAAATCATGCTAGATCACTATTTTACTTACATGCATGTTGACACTTGTTCACCTAGAAATTTTAGGTGCATGCATGTGTTTGACTTAAAGGATCGAGATCAAGACATGATTCTTGATTTTATTATGTTAAGCAATTAAATTTCGCTTGCTGAAATTCTTGTGAAGTCACGGATTTTGTAAAGAAAACAAGCTTTAGAAAATGATCCTTGTGTTAGTCTATGGTCCAAGTGCAAACATGCTGAATATTTGATGTTTGTCTTATCATGATGCTATTCGGTCCATGTGTGTTAAGCTAAGCTAGGATTCCTTTTTCAATGAATAACTTAAGAGGAATGGGTATGCTTTAAGGAAATTAAGCTAAAATGAATTGCTTGAAGCTATGTTGTGAATATTTATTTTCTATTCGGTTCCTTACTTAATGATAAGATAAACAAACAATTTAAATAAATTAAGTGTTGTGTTTGAATGGAGATATGTGTATATGTGTTCATTTGTGTGTTCGGCTAGGATTACAGGAAACAAGAATTTAAATGTCTCAAATGAAATAAGTTGGCTCATGTGATTTAAATTGTACTATTTGATTTACTTTCCTTGCCCCATTCGGTTATATGCCCTAAATAAATGTAGGAAGTTGGATTGCATGAATAAAAGGTACATGGAAATATATGTTGATATAATTGGTTTGAAACCCGATTTCGTTTGGTTTATGGGTACTTGCATTCCTAAATGTTATTTGCACTTGTATGTGGCATGATTTGCTTGAATGTCATGATGTATGCTTGGCTGTCCTAAATTGTTTATGATGAAAGCATGAAATTTCAAAGTAGCAATTTTAAGCTAAAGAGCTATTTGAAGTAAAGAATGTTTTTACGATGTTTCCGGAGTTTTATTAAAATGATTTTTGTAAAACTATGTTGATGTCCAAAAGTTAATTGGACGAACTTTTGATGTTTAAAAACGTTTTCATATGATTTAAAACCAAGCCTTCAAATAACCAATGACCTTAGATATGTTTTCAAAAGTTTTCCAACAAAGAAGGGACAAGTAAGAAATTAAGAAAAGATTCCCTCAAATAAGTTAATAACATAAAGTGTTCTATTTAATATGAGGAATGATAAAGAAAAGAGGTTGGGACAGATGGCAGCACAAGGTCTCGAGGAGAACAAGCATTCAACCGCTGGACCCCAGGTGAGAGAGAAGCTTTCCCTAAGACACCGTGGTAGCTAGGTGATTTATTAGGACGTTCCGCATCATCTCAAAGATCGGAACGGAGTGGTTGGAGTCAGTAGTATAAGTGGCAGTTGTTTGCTTTGTGTGGCCACTTATATGAAGGTGACAAGAACCACAATGTTATTGTGTGATGATTGTGTGTCGACAACATGCTTTTATTTATCTGTTTAAATTATGTTGCTTATTTCTATAGTGGATGAGTGTATGTTAAGTCTTGAATAAGAAACAAAATGAAATGAAAAAGTTGAGGGAGTGATGAATGGAAAGTGATGGTGTAGTAAGAAAAGAATGATGGTAAAAGATAAGAAATTGAGGGAATCGAGAGACGAGAGTTGAGATTGAGAAAGGGATACTGAAAGTGATAATGAGAACGAGCCAGAGCTGGGGAGAGTAATGTGAATGGTTGGGATGAGAAGTGAACTGAGTTGAGCTGAGCTCCTCTGTTCTTGGTTTTAGTCTGGGAACTAGTGTTGAGCTGGGCTTGCTCCTCCACTAGCGCTCAGCACAAAATGCATTTTTGAAAAAGAGTTTTGAAAAAGGAATCTTCGAAAAGATTTGTGAAGAGGAAATTTTTATAAAAGATGGGGAAAAGAATTGTTTTTAGAAAAGATTTTTGAAGAGCTTGTGAAACAATATTTTTCAAAGGAGTTTTCATGAAGTGATCTTTTGAAAAGGAGTTTTCTGAAAAGGTATTTTGGGAACAATGTTTTGAGAAAAGTTTGCGAATTGACAGTTTGGTGAAGGTTGGTGAAAATGAAAGTTTTGTAAAGATTTTTGGAAATGGTGTTTGGAAGGTAATAGAATTGATATTTTGAGAAGAGGGAAGATTTGGGAAAACTGAAAGTATGATTGAAATTGAGAGATGAGATGTGAATCCCAGCTCTGAGCTATATGTGTGTAGTTGAAAGTGCAAAGATAGTGGTCGGAACTCACTGAAGGGATGCACGAGGGGTGAGCCGACTAATAGGATAACCAACTAAAAGATTCTGAAAGACATTAACAGCGAATACGGTGAGGTTTGAGAGTGCGAAGTAGTGGAGAGGAAGGTACCCCGGATATCAGGGATATTCGGGTTGATGAATGCATTAGGGTAGGCTCGGGCGGTAAAACGTCACGTTGCCTTGAGTACTATTCTGGGCAGAACGAACTCCACATGTGGTGCACTAACGTGGTGGGGACTGGGTCTAATACCATGGTAAGTTCTGCACCCGGGACCAGAATAGTGCTGTCACCCCTATGGCAGTTCAGGAACAGTGAGAGGGACTGGAGTGGGGCAATGTGTTTTGCCACTGCGAGGCAGTGAGCCATTATTATATGTTTTGAGGACGAGATCCTCCTGGTCTGGGACCATATGTTTTGAGGCAACTGTCGTGCCCGCACGGTAAAGGTCCTGTACTCCTGTTTGCTTCCGACTAGGTGGATGGATGACCGAGGAGATGTAGGCTTGAAACGAGAGTGCTAACTACGAGAGGAACGCGTACCTCGATGATCCCTTAACTTCCCTGATCATCGATGGTTTTAATCCAATAAAACATTATAAGACAAAGATTTGTATGTAAGAGAGTGAGAGTTGAGAAGTATGAGAAAGAGGTTGAGAATGAGACAGAAATTTGAAAGAGGAAATTGGAAAAGGAATTATGCCCCGGAATAGGAGGAGAGACAGAAGCGGAAAGCTAAGAAGAAAATCAATAATGAAATGGTATAATAGTAATATGTGTATTATTGTTGTTGTGTATGTGTTTAGCATGTGGTTGTGTGTTTTGTGTGTGTCCTATTATATTACCTACCGTAATCCCACACCGTCGACGCTACGCGTCCGGAATGCTTACTCTCTCCTGTTCGTTGTTCTATCGGTGCTGCTGATATTGCAACGGGCAGATGGAGTACAGAAGGAGCTCATCACTCGAGAAGAACGGGGACAGAAGCCGAAATGAAAGCAGGAGGGTAGCAACATAGAGGACTCCACCTTCGAGAATAAAGAAAGTACGCAAGGGAAAGGGAAGTCTCTCATGGTTGTCTCCATCAGAGTAACGCAGTGGAAGCGATAGTAGTAAGTTTAGTGCCAAGTTATGATTTGTGTTTCGAGTCAAGGATTACCAAGCAATGTGCCGGTTATGTAACTAAGCCAAGTTTTAATTCTATATGGTGGAACACTCTATTTTGAAAGAACAAACAATGTAATCTTTTGGGAAAATGTTTATGATGTTTTCCTTGAAACAAGCCATTTTACGAAGATGAAAGATTTTGGTAACAACTCGATTTTCAGTAAAGAAGGACACACGTATCATGGACACTTCAACTATGCAAAAAAAAAAAAAAACTTGGCCTCATTTTTGCAACTCTAACAAGTAAAAGTTAATTATTTTCGGTTTACGGAAATCGGGCTGTTACAGAATGGTATCAGAGCTTATGGTAATCCTTAGCGGCCTTAAGCATGGCCTTACATGCTTCATTTGTGTGACTCTGTGTGGTTGTTAGTATTTGAGTAGGAATAAGAGGATAAGCTTTTGTATCTTAGGACATGAGACTAGTCTGTAGCTTAGCACCGACCGTATTAGTTTACGAAACCTTTTAACCCTATAAGAGTAGACCACAAATAGATTCTGAGATTAAGACCCAATACCCTTGAGGTTTCAGTGGTAATTGATAGACTTAGAACTGGGATAGTTATTATCTTGGAAGATATAGGTTGTTATCTCTTAATTTTCATGTTTGTTGAATTGCTTCAACAAAACATTGTTGTTGTCCAGATTCGAACTTTTTCTTCACGAACCTCTATTAGATTGTAACCTTACCCAACCTATTTAAGACTCCTTAGTCCGAATTGTGGAGTTGGAAGTGCCATAGTTGCCCCCAAATACTTCAAGGTTTGGATGATTGAGGAAGGAGGGATAGTTTAAGTTAAGTAAGGTTGTAAGACCACCATGAGATAGTTATAAGTTGAATCAAAGTTGGGGAGTCACAAGGAGAAAAAGAGGCGTATGTTATCGGTCTTTAGAGGAATTCTCAAGAGAAATTTGAGGATTAGGATTGCCTTACACCCTAATTAGGAAATGAGATGATCAAGGGTGAAGTCTAAGTGGTGATAGGATTCCCTTTTAAGCTAGAAAGTGATGGACGAGAACTCTAGAGTTAGAAGAAGAATTGAAGGAAGGAGTGATTATTGTGAAGTAGTAGGAACCCAAGCTATAGAGAATAGTAGATATTTAAGGATTTTCCTATGCTTTTGGAGATGCGTGAATGCTTGTTTGTTTGATTTCCCCTTAAGTCTGTACCAATGGTTGGACTTCCTGTGACAACGACTGGCTAAGAGAGCGACATCTTCTTCGGATAGTCCGTTGGACTTAACCCGACTCGACACGTGAGCGACGGTACGAGTGGAATCTCTCCACCTGAAAGCGGTCAGCGAGGAACCTCGGAATGACATGAGAATGCTGTTGCCCTGCTGCCCCATTCTACAATGTATTTCTCGGGGACGAGAAATCCTTAAGTTGGGGAGAATGTAACACCCCGTAAATTCCTCATGTCAAAGTAAAACACTAAAGAGATTATTTTCTTAGAAAACATTTTGAAAAGGAGTATTTTCTTAAATGATTTTTCTAAAATTCACGTTCTCAAGATAAAGAATGATTTTAGAGCAACGATTTTCTAAAGTAATACCTAAGGTTTAGAAATTTGGTCTTGAGAAAATTTATATGCTTCGTGATTTTATAAAAATGTTTGTGATTTATTTTGTAAGTATGTAATACGGTTTTGGTGTACTTAGGTTTTGAGAAATTTAATTACTAAACAAAAAGATAAAGTGTATATGTAAGTGTATGTGAATGTATACATGTACATGTGTGAATGAGTGATACGTGATGCCTAAATGTGTGAATTTATGTGTATATCTATATAGGTATGTGCCGTGTCAATTGTGCATGTGTATATATATTAAGTGTGTGTGTGTGTGCATGAATGTAAGTTATGTGTGGATGAAAAATAAAGATCATATGTGCATGTGTATGTATGTGTAGTTCAGCCAAGTAGAAAAATAAAGGAACCAAGGAGAGTGCCATGCCTTATGCATTAAGGAATTGGGAAACTAGATAGAAAAATAGGAGGTGTGAGTCATGAAGGCTAGGGAGAAACTAGGAAGGATTAGTCATCAACCTAAGGAGGACTCTCCTTCCTCCATGCCTCCCACGGCTTGAACCAAGCCATGCAACAATTGGGATGGCCCAAATTGCCCTTTCTTTCACACCTTGAACCGAGGGCAAGATAGGAAACTACTCACCTCTTGCTTTGCTCTCAAAGCCGTGTATAGGTATGTGTTGGCTTGGATAATTTTTCATTCCTTCATTCATTCCCTTTTTCCACACCAACTCAAACACACTTCTCTCAAGAGCATCATCAAGCTCTTGAGACACTTAGGGAGAAAGAGAAGTGAGGCCGTGAGAGGAGAATAGAGGAGAAGAGTGGAAATTCCCCAAGGCCCTTAACCCAAACTTCTCTAATTTCCTTCTCAACCATCTTAGCCTTCATAGATCAAGGGGAAAACCCATCAACCCTAGAAGAAGAGGGAGAGACCGAGGCAACCATTAAGGGAAGAGGAGAGAAGATTTGAAGATTTAGGATTAGGGATTAAGGTAGAAAGAGCCTTGATTTAATTACTTTGTGTTGTAAAAGAACTTATTTTGGACTTTGATTTAATTTTGTGATGCATGTAACTATTCTTGAACGATCTTGAGGACTAAGTGTCATGCATGTGACTTTTATACTTGGATCTTGAATGTTGATGTGAAAAAGTTTTGATCTCTTGCTTGTAATTTTCTTTGTCACGGTTTGGTTTGGAGTGGTATTTGAAATTTATGAATTGTTTTGATTTCAACATGCATGTTGATTTTGTGGGTTGATGACCCTTGTTTTCTTTGCATGTTCTTCTTGTGCTTTGATCTTGGATTTTGTGCATAAATGAACTTATAAATCACTAAATCAAGAATTGAGTAATTCGGCCATGAATAGAAAATTTAGGTTTGATGTTACTCCTATACTTGCAAAAATTAGTTCTTCACGGTTTGCTTGAAGTATTTGAGTTTGAGTACATGTTTTTGTCTTGCTTCTCTTTTACATGTTTTAATCTATGATCGATTTCTAAGAAAGCATAAAACTTGAGTTTTGTGTGTGTCATTTGAGTGTGAGAAGCCTTGATTTCCTATATGCATGTCACGGTTTTGTGAAATAAATACACCTAACAAGCGTTAAGAATAATTTTGGAACCTAAAAAGAATTGGAATCAAGGGTCGTTTGTGAGTATTGATGATTCGGTTAGAATTATAAAAAGTAAAATGATGCTTTAAGTCTTACATGATGTGAATTTAGATGTTTGCATGTAGAAGATAAAAATTACAAAACTTTTCCCCTAGCATGATGGCATTTGGTCAAGCCTAGGAAATTAAGAAATCATGCTAGATCACTATTTTACTTACATGCATGTTGACACTTGTTCACCTAGAAATTTTAGGTGCATGCATGTGTTTGACTTAAAGGATCGAGATCAAGACATGATTCTTGATTTTATTATGTTAAGCAATTAAATTTCGCTTGTTGAAATTCTTGTGAAGCTCACGGATTTTGTAAAGAAAACAAGCTTTAAAAAATGATCCTTGCGTTAGTCTATGGTCCAAGTGCAAACATGCTGAATATTTGATGTTTGTCTTATCATGATGCTATTCGGTCCATGTGTGTTAAGCTAAGCTAGGATTCCTTTTTCAATGAATAACTTAAGAGGAATGGGTATGCTTTAAGGAAATTAAGCTAAAATGAATTGCTTGAAGCTATGTTGTGAATATTTATTTTCTATTCGGTTCCTTACTTAATGATAAGATAAACAAACAATTTAAATAAATTAAGTGTTGTGTTTGAATGGAGATATGTGTATATGTGTTCATTTGTGTGTTCGGCTAGGATTACAGGAAACAAGAATTTAAATGTCTCAAATGAAATAAGTTGGCTCATGTGATTTAAATTGTACTATTTGATTTACTTTCCTTGCCCCATTCGGTTATATGCCCTAAATAAATGTAGGAAGTTGGATTGCATGAATAAAAGGTACATGGAAATATATGTTGATATAATTGGTTTGAAACCCGATTTCGTTTGGTTTATGGGTACTTGCATTCCTAAATGTTATTTGCACTTGTATGTGGCATGATTTGCTTGAATGTCATGATGTATGCTTGGCTGTCCTAAATTGTTTATGATGAAAGCATGAAATTTCAAAGTAGCAATTTTAAGCTAAAGAGTTATTTGAAGTAAAGAATGTTTTTACGATGTTTCCGGAGTTTTATTAAAATGATTTTTGTAAAACTATGTTGATGTCCAAAAGTTAATTGGACGAACTTTTGATGTTTAAAAACGTTTTCATATGATTTAAAACCAAGCCTTCAAATAACCAATGACCTTAGATATGTTTTCAAAAGTTTTCCAACAAAGAAGGGACAAGTAAGAAATTAAGAAAAGATTCCCTCAAATAAGTTAATAACATAAAGTGTTCTATTTAATATGTGGAATGATAAAGAAAAGAGGTTGGGGCAGATGGCAGCACAAGGTCTCGAGGAGAACAAGCATTCAACCGCTGGACCCCAGGTGAGAGAGAAGCTTTCCCTAAGACACCGTGGTAGCTAGGTGATTTATTAGGACGTTCCGCATCATCTCAAAGATCGGAACGGAGTGGTTGGAGTCAGTAGTATAAGTGGCAGTTGTTTGCTTTGTGTGGCCACTTATATGAAGGTGACAAGAACCACAATGTTATTGTGTGATGATTGTGTGTCGACAACATGCTTTTATTTATCTGTTTAAATTATGTTGCTTATTTCTATAGTGGATGAGTGTATGTTAAGTCTTGAATAAGAAACGAAATGAAATGAAAGAGTTGAGGGAGTGATGAATGGAAAGTGATGGTGTAGTAAGAAAAGAATGATGATAAAAGATAAGAAATTGAGGGAATCGAGAGACGAGAGTTGAGATTGAGAAAGTGATACTGAAAGTGATAATGAGAACGAGCCAGAGCTGGGGAGAGTAATGTGAATGGTTGGGATGAGAAGTGAACCGAGTTGAGCTGAGCTCCTCTGTTTTTGGTTTTAGTCTGGGAACTAGTGTTGAGCTGGGCTTGCTCCTCCACTAGCGCTCAGCACAAAATGCATTTTTGAAAAAGAGTTTTGAAAAAGGAATCTTCGAAAAGATTTGTGAAGAGGAAATTTTTATAAAAGATGGGGAAAAGAATTGTTTTTAGAAAAGATTTTTGAAGAGCTTGTGAAACAATATTTTTCAAAGGAGTTTTCATGAAGTGATCTTTTGAAAAGGAGTTTTCTGAAAAGGTATTTTGGGAACAATGTTTTGAGAAAAGTTTGCGAATTGACAGTTTGGTGAAGGTTGGTGAAAATGAAAGTTTTGTAAAGATTTTTGGAAATGGTGTTTGGAAGGTAGTAGAATTGATATTTTGAGAAGAGGGAAGATTTGGGAAAACTGAAAGTATGATTGAAATTGAGAGATGAGATGTGAATCCCAGCTCTGAGCTATATGTGTGTAGTTGAAAGTGCAAAGATAGTGGTCGGGACTCACTGAAGTAATGCACGCGGGGTGAGCCGACTAATAGGATAACCAACTAAAAGATTCTGAAAGACATTAACACCGAATACGGTGAGGTTTGAGAGTGCGAAGTAGTGGAGAGGAAGGTACCCCGGATATCAGGGATATTCGGGTTGATGAATGCATTAGGGTAGGCTCGGGCGGTAAAACGTCACGTTGCCTTGAGTACTATTCTGGGCAGAACGAACTCCACATGTGGTGCACTAACGTGGTGGGGACTGGGTCTAATACCGTGGTAAGTTCTGCACCCGGGACCAGAATAGTGCTGTCACCCCTATGGCAGTTCAGGAACAGTGAGAGGGACTGGAGTGGGGCAATGTGTTTTGCAACTGCGAGGCAGTGAGCCATTATTATATGTTTTGAGGACGAGATCCTCCTGGTCTGGGACCATATGTTTTGAGACAGCTGTCGTGCCCGCACGGTAAAGGTCCTGTACTCCTGTTTGCTTCCGACTAGGTGGATGGATGACCGAGGAGATGTAGGCTTGAAACGAGAGTGCTAACTACGAGAGGAACGCGTACCTCGATGATCCCTTAACTTCCCTGATCATCGATGGTTTTAATCCAATAAAACATTATAAGACAAAGATTTGTATGTAAGAGAGTGAGAGTTGAGAAGTATGAGAAAGAGGTTGAGAATGAGACAGAAATTTGAAAGAGGAAATTGGAAAAGGAATTATGCCCCGGAATAGGAGGAGAGACAGAAGCGGAAAGCTAAGAAGAAAATCAATAATGAAATGGTAAAATAGTAATATGTGTATTATTGTTGTTGTGTATGTGTTTAGCATGTGGTTGTGTGTTTTGTGTCTGTCCTATTATATTACCTACCGTAATCCCACACCGTCGACGCTACGCGTCCGGAATGCTTACTCTCTCCTGTTCGTTGTTCTATCGGTGCTGCTGATATCGCAACGGGCAGATGGAGTACACAAGGAGCTCATCACTCGAGAAAAACGGGGACAGAAGCCGAAATGAAAGCAGGAGGGTAGCAACATAGAGGACTCCACCTTCGAGAATAAAGAAAGTACGCAAGGGAAAGGGAAGTCTCTCATGGTTGTCTCCATCAGAGTAACGCAGCGGAAGCGATAGTAGTAAGTTTAGTGCCAAGTTATGATTTGTGTTTCGAGTCAAGGATTACCAAGCAATGTGCCGATTACGTAACTAAGCCAAGTTTTAATTCTATATGGTGGAACACTCTATTTTGAAAGAACAAACAATGTAATCTTTTGGGAAAATGTTTATGATGTTTTCCTTGAAACAAGCCATTTTACGAAGATGAAAGATTTTGGTAACAACTCGATTTTCAGTAAAGAAGGACACACGTATCATGGACACTTCAACTATGCAAAAAAAAAAAAAATTTGGCCTCATTTTTGCAACTCTAACAAGTAAAAGTTAATTATTTTCGGTTTACGGAAATCGGGCTGTTACATTCGTGATGAAGGTTACATGATGTTTGTAACACCCTATAATTAATTACCCTTAATTCCTTTTATATTAAAAATACGGACTTAAAAATTCCTTTTTAATTTATGAAAATCAACCGTCAAACGGACGGAGTTTCGTTTGTTTTTCGGACTTTTCTAAATCTTCAACCTGATAAACACATTGGTATAATATCAACAGTAGCCAGCAGGGCTCAAATATAAATATATATGCATCACATAGTTACCCCATGGGCTCAAGAGTAAAACGTCAGTATTAGTTTGTCGGAGTGCCGGAAAAAATGCTAAGTATGTGAATCAAGAGGCCATAACAACAACTATGCCCAAAATAAATCATAAACCATGCCCCAATGAAACTATCCTAAGCCTCACTCAAAAAGCATATACAGCACATATACATCAAAATAATACGGAGGCTTAGGTCCAAATAAATGCATCTAAATCCCATAACCCTACTCTCCCTGTGAGGGAGAGTAATCCTGCTCGGCCAGACCGGGTGTATACTCCGACTCAGTACATGAAAAATGGTAAGGAGGTGAGTATTACACAATAAAATAGGGAAGCAGTTTCTATCATGCTATACTGAACCACCAAGCCATACACATATAGCCAGATAAAGCACGATTCACAATAAGGCATTGCCAATAAAAAGGCATGTACACATAATATACATTTAGTCCATTTTAAGGTATCATAAAACATGAATTCATTTAATTCCAGCTTAGCCATCCATAAGCCTATTCTCATTCCTTATTAATTTTCACATCCTTCTTTTTCGTACTCTTTGGAGTTTTACGTAGAATTATTAGAATTTATCACGGGGATCCATAATTGCGTACAGTCTCCTAAGGACAACGTCTTACAGCTGCACACAATGTGTGTCTTACGCGATCTATGCGTACAGTCTCCTAAGGACAACGTCTTACAAGATCTGGAGCAGCACCATCCAATTATAACATTATTAATATATGGTGTGTGTGTGCCCATAACTGCGTACAGTCTCCTAAGGACAACGTCTTACAGCTGCACACAATGTGTGTCCTACGCGATCTATGCATACAGTCTCCTAAGGACAACGTCTTACAAGACCTGGGTCACCACTCTTTTTCCTTTAAATCTTTTAACAAATTATTTCACTTATTTCATTTCTTTGCAATCTCTTTCATTAATTTACCAATTTTATAAACTCCTTATACTTTTAAATTTCCATTTTCACAGGGCACTACCAACAATACAATCATCTTTATTTCAATTATCTTACTCATATTCACATTATTATTCCCAAGTCCACATAATTTTCACAAAACATCAATCCACATCAATCAAGTTTCAATAATAACATTTAATCACAACACAATACCAATAATCACATTTTATCATCACATATTACATTTAAATACTTTTATACCATGTTATCCATCCTAGGTTTTCTAATCTTAAACTAACACATAATCTCTTAGCAACCCATTATATACACAATACAATCTACCCCCTAGAATAGGGTAACACAAACCTCCTTACCTCAATTTCTTAGAGATAGGGAGATTTTAAGTTGCTCTAAGCTTGAGCCTTTTCCACCAAGGAGATACCAAACCAAAAGATGAGGATGGAACCTAATATAGAGTCAAAAAAGAGAGGGATCATCATTTATGCCATGATTCAAGTCAATACTCAAAGAAAAGTGGAGCCTCCAAAGCCTAGCATTGAAAACCACCATTGATGGTAGAGAGAGAGAGGAAAAAAACGAATTTGAGAGGGGAAGAGGAGAACCCAACACTTAACACTTACTTGGAGATGATAATAACAAGCCTTGATGATGGAATGAGTGCCACTCTCTTGAATCTTGATCAATTTGAAGTGAGAAGAGCTTGAGCCCTAGAGGAGAGGGAGGACATGAATTTAAAGAGAGAGTGAGAGTTGTTGGCTAGCTCCTTGCTTGGTCTTGAATGGAAATGGAGTGTGAGTTGATGTGGTGGCTTGATTTTGGGTGCTTGGTTGTTGGTGGTGATTTGGTGTTTATGGGTGTAAGAGGGAGGATGGGAAGAGGACGATGGAAGAAGAAGATGATGAGTGAGTGGTGGGGTTTTATTTTTGTTTTATCTTATCTCTTGCCAAGGAGAAGAAAATCAGACGGCTGGGAAGAGCCAACTTGGTGCCCAAGCTAAAATCTGGTGGCTGAAAACGCACCAGATCTGATGCACGCGCCTGGGCGCATCATTGGCGCGCCTGAGCGCGAGTCCCGCACCAACTGGTGCTGCTGGACGAGCCGGCGCGCGTGCTGGTGCTGCTGATTGCGGTTTGGTGCGCCATTTCCATGTCTGGTGCGCACAGGGAGCGCCTGGGCGAAAAACTCCCTGAGTTGGTGCACCAGTTGCACCCTGGTGCACCGGGGCGTGCACCGGTGCGCCCGGGCGTACACTTCTTAATCCCTTAAACTTCATATCCAACGGTGAAATTTAATTTCTTAGCATCCTATAATAAATTCCTAATTTTCTCTTTTCGGCTGATTTCTAATATTTAAAACGCCGACTTGACCCCCGATTCCGCTTAGATAACTTTGCCCATTGCTACAATTGTCTCCTATACAACCCCTAGTACTTATAATTACTATTCTCCCATCACCCAAAATTCTTTAAGCAAATTTATTCAGTTATTTCTTGGGTATTAAACAATAATTTCACTTAAAATAAATCTTAGGATGTTACAATCCTCTCCCACTTACCCGAATTTCGTCCTCGAAATTCAGTTGTCGTCAAACAAGTGTGGATAAGATTGTCTGATCTTGCATTCCAACTCCCAAGTAGCTTCCTCCACATTGTTCCTGCTCCATATAACTTTTACCAAGCTAATCTCCTTGCCTCTCAACTGTCTCACTTGCCTATCTTCAATCCTCACTGGCAACACCTCGAAAGTCAGATTCTCCCTCAAAGGCAATTCATCCAAGGTGACCACATGAGTAGGATCATGAATGTATTTCCTTAGCTGTGAGACATGGAATGCATCATGAAGCCTAGCTAAGTGAGGGGGCATAGCAATCCTGTAAGCTACCGGGCCAACCTTCTCCAAAATCTCATAAGGTCCAACAAACCGAGGAGTTAGTTTCCTGGACTTGATTGCTCTACCAATCCCTGTGACCGGAGACACTCTAAGAAACACATGATCCCCAACATCAAATTCCAAAGGTCTCCTTCGCCTATCAGCATAATTCTTCTGGCGATCCTGGGATGTTTTCATCTTGTTCTTGATCTTGATGATCTTCTCCGTTGTTTCTTTCACAATATCAGGACCTGTTAGCAGATTCTCACCTATCCGGAACCAACACAGAGGCGTCCTACACTTTCGGCCTTAGAGAGCCTCAAATGGTGCCATGCCAATACTAGAGTGGAAGCTGTTATTGTAAGTAAACTCCATCAACGGCAGTAACTGCTCCCAACTACCAGCCTGCTCCAAAACACATGCTCTCAACAAATCCTCCAGTGTCTGGATAGTACGCTCAGATTGTCCGTTTGTCTGCGGATGATAAGCCGTACTAAATCTCAGCTTAGTACCCAATGTCTGCTGAAGACTCTGCCAAAATCTCGACAAAAACCTCGGATCACGATCGAATACAATACTGGTAGGAACACCATGTAGCTTCACTATGTCCCTGATATACAACTGAGTCAACTTCTCCAGAGTGTACTTCTTGTGAATCGGAATAAAATAAGCACACTTTGTGAGACGGTCCACAACCACCCAAACTGCATCACATCCTGCAGCAGTCCTAGGTAGACCCGTCACAAAGTCCATAGCTATACTATCCCACTTCCACTCCGGAATATCAAGCGATCGCAACGGACCACCAGGCTTTTGATGCTCAATCTTAACTTTCTGACAAGTTAGGCAATGAGATACATGATCGGCTACATTGGTTTTCAATTTTGGCCACCAATAAATCTTCTTCAAATCTTGGTACATCTTCGTTGCACCGGGATGAAAATTCATTTTGGTTCGATGCGCTTCCCATAGGATATCCCTTCTAACTTCGAAGTCCATAGGAACACATATCCGACCCCTAAACCGGATAATGCCATAAGGACCCTTAACAAAGTCGGGCTCTTCATTGCCCGATGCCCCTTCCAACAACTTTTGTAGTTCTACATCATCGACTTGCCTTTCTCTAATAAGGCCAATCAAGTCATTGGTAACCTGCAACATTTCTAGAATAATGCTCTTCTCTTTCACTTGCATGTTCAAGTTGAGGTCACTGAACTCTTGGATTAATTGCATCTCCTTCACCATCAAATTGCTGACATGCAAAGTCTTGCGACTTAGTGCATCAGCCACTACATTGGCCTTACCCGGATGATACTGAAGATTGAAATCATAGTCCTTCAGAAACTCCATCCACCTCCTCTGTCTCATATTCAATTCTTTCTGATCGAAGAGGTAGCGGAGACTTTTCTGGTCGCTAAAGACTTCAAATCTTGAGCCATAAAGATAATGCCTCCAAATTTTCAAAGCAAAAACTACTGCCGCCAACTCAAGATCATGAGTGGGATAGTTCTGCTCATGCTGCCTCAACTGCCTGGATGCATAGGCTATGACTTGTCCTTGCTGCATCAACACACATCCCAACCCTTGTTTTGAAGCATCACATTACACTACAAAGGATTGAGTCAGATCCGGAAAAATCAACACTGGGGAACTAGTCAATCACCTTTTCAACTCCTGGAAACTATCTTCACATTTTGGGGACCATTCAAACGGAACACCTTTCTGCGTAAGAGTAGTCAAAGGAAGGGCTAGCTTAGAAAACCCTTCAATGAACCTCCTATAATACCCAGCCATACCAAGGAAGCTTCTGATCTCAGTAATGGACTTGGGTCTCTCTCACTTAAGTACTGCCTCCACCTTAGAAGGGTCAACAGCAACACCCTTATCAGAAATCACATGCCCCAGAAAGTGCACCTCATTCAACCAAAAACTACATTTAGAGAACTTTGCATAAAGATACTTGTCTTTGAGAACTTGGAGCACCGTTCTCAAATGCTCTTCATGCTCCTTCGGGCTCTTGGAGTAGATAAGAATGTCATCAATGAACACGATGACGAATGAGTCTAAGTACGGCCTGAAGATCCTGTTCATATAATCCATGAAGATGGCAGGAGCATTCGTGAGGCCAAAAGGCATCACCACATATTCGAAATGCCCATACCGGGTTCTAAAAGCAGTCTTGGGAATGTCCTCCTCTCGGATACGGATTTGATGATATCCAGATCGGAGGTCAATTTTTGAGAAAACTGAAGCTCCTCTAAGCTGATCTAACAAATCATCGATGCGTGGGAGCGGATATTTATTCTTCACCGTTACCGCATTCAACTGCCGGTAATCAGTGCACATACGAACACTTCCATCCTTCTTTTTAACAAAGAGGATAGGAGCTCCCCATGGGGAAACACTTGGCCTTATGAACCCCTTAGCCAAGAGCTCCTCCAACTACTTCTTCAATTCTTCCAACTCCGAAGGGGCCATTCTATAAGGCGCTTTAGATATCGGACCGGCACCAGGCATAAGATCGATGCCAAATTCTACTTCTCTGGCTGGAGGTAATCCGGGAATTTCGGCAGGAAAAACGTCCGGAAACTCACAAACCACTGGAATTATACTGATATCTGATGCTTCCTCATCATCCATAGCCGACACCGAAACTTGACAGAAAATTACTAACTTCTGACTACAATCAAGAAGGACACAGTTCTGAGACATCCAGTCCATGCCTAGGATAATATCCAGCTTGGTTAAGGGCAAACATATTAAGTTCACTTTGAATTCCCGCTCCAATACTCGGAGTGGGCAATCCAAACACATCAGGGATGTAACCACAGCTGAATTAGTAGAGGTAGACACAGACAGCTTAAATGGCATCTCAACAGTAGACAATTTTAATCTTTCCATGCAATTGACAGAAATAAAAGAGTGTGTAGCTCCACAGTCAAAAAGAATACCACATGCAATATCATTTATATGGCCAATACCTCGAATCAGCTCATCAGCCTCAGTCACCTCTTCTCCATCAAGAGTGTACACCTTCCCCTGCTGAAGTGGGCGTCCATCTCCAACCCTCTGCGCCCTAGTAACATTGGCTTCTTTCTTAACAGCGTTCTTCGGGCAATTCATTGAAACATGACCAGGCTGTCCACACTTAAAACAAGTGATATTCGACCGATTCTGATTCTGAGTCCAGCATACACCTCTATGCTGCTTGCCACAATGAGGACAAGGCGGAATAGGACCAGATGAACCCCCTATAGGGCCTGCTCTAGGCTGTGGATAGGGGCCTGGCCGCTGCACCGCTCCCTTGCCCCTCATAGGACCACCACTTATGTATACAGTCTTGCTCTTATCCTCAACCATTTTCCTCTTAAGACCCTTCTCATAAGTGCTCGCCATGTTCACCAAACGGGCCAAGTTGTCAATATTGTGATACTCGCAAGAGAGGCGAATATCGGTCCTGAGCCCTGACTCAAACTTAACGCACTTGCCGCGTTCACTGGCATCCCGATAGTCAGAGAATCAGATGAGATCTTCAAATCTAGCTGCATAATCCCCAACTGACATAGAGCCTTGAGTCAGTTGGAGAAATGCTATCTCCTTCTCCCTCCTCACATCTTCAGGGAAATGCTTCCCTAAAAAGAGATCCTTGAACACCTCCCAAGGAACAACCGGATCAGCTGCCACCAATCCCCTCCTTTGCTGATCTCACCAATGCTCAGCCTCATTGGTCAGCATGAACTCAGCCAGTCGAACATGCTGCTCCATGGGTGGGTGAATAGAGCGGAGGATCTTCTCGATCTCCTGAATCCATCGCTGTGCTCCATCAGGGTCATTTCCACCCTCAAAACGAGGTGGATCATTCTTGCGGAACCTAGCCATCCAGTCAATCTCAACTGGTGCTGGTTGCAGAGCTGCTGCTGCTACATCTGCTCTCCCTGCTGTTGCTGCATCTGAGACAGATGCTCCAGAATGGTTGCAAGCCCATCATTAGCAGCCCTTCTTCCAGCCATACTGCTTAGCCAAAGAGAACAGACCAGTAAGACTTAACTAATAAATGTATACACAGTACTATAATCATACTATTAAATTCTTAAACTTTTACTATGAACATCCATTACTCGCTAGGTGAGTAATCACGTGGAGTTTGCATAACTCCAAGGCCGAGGAGAAACTGCTCTAATACCATAAATGTAACACCCTATAATTAATTACCCTTAATTCCCTTTATATTAAAAATACCGACTTAAAAATTCCTTTTTAATTTATGAAAATCAACCGTCAAACGGACGGAGTTTCGTTTGTTTTTCGGACTTTTCTAAATCTTCAACCTGATAAACACATTGGTATAATATCAACAGTAGCCAGCAAGGCTCAAATATAAATATATATGCATCACATAGTTACCCCATGGGCTCAAGAGTAAAACATCAGTATTAGTTTGTCGGAGTGCCAGCAAAAATGCTAAGTATGTGAATCAAGAGGCCATAACAACAACTATGCCCAAAATAAATCATAAACCATGCCCCAATGAAACTATCCTAAGCCTCACTCAAAAAGCATATACAACACATATACATCAAAATAATACGGAGGCTTAGGTCCAAATAAATGCATCTAAATCCCATAACCCTACTCTCCCTGTGAGGGAGAGTAATCCTGCTCGGCCAGACCGGGTGTATACTCCGATTCAGTACCTGAAAATTGTAAGGAGGTGAGTATTACACAATAAAATAGGGAAGCAGTTTCTATCATGCTATACTGAACCACCAAGCCATACACATATAGCCAGATAAAGCACGATTCACAATAAGGCATTCCCAATAAAAAGGCATGTACACATAATATACATTTAGTCCATTTTAAGGTATCATAAAACATGAATTCATTTAATTCCAGCTTAGCCTTCCATAAGCCTATTCTCATTCCTTATTAATTTTCACATCCTTCTTTTTCATACTCTTTGGAGTTTTACATAGAATTATTAGAATTTATCACGGGGATCCATAATTGCGTACAGTCTCCTAAGGACAACGTCTTACAGCTGCACACAATGTGTGTCTTACGTGATCTATGCGTACAGTCTCCTAAGGACAACATCTTACAAGACCTGGATTCCCAAAATCGGAATGTGCGTCCATCATTGCGTACAGTCTCCTAAGGACAACGTCTTACAGCTGCACACAATGTGTATGTGTCTTACGCGATCTATGCGTACAGTCTCCTAAGGACAACGTCTTACAAGATCTGGAGCAATACCATCCAATTATAACATTATTAATATATGGTGTGCGTGTGCCCATAGCTGCGTACAGTCTCCTAAGGACAACGTCTTACAGCTGCACACAATGTGTGTCTTACGCGATCTATGCGTACAGTCTCCTAAGGACAACATCTTACGAGACCTGGGTCACCACTCTTTTTCCTTTAAATCTTTTAACAAATTATTTCACTTATTTCATTTCTTTGCAATCTCTTTCATTAATATACCAATTTTATAAACTCCTTATACTTTTAAATTTCCAATTTCACAGGGCACTACCAACAATACAATCATCTTCATTTCAATTATCTTACTCATATTCACATTATTATTCCCAAGTCCACATAATTTTCACAAAACATCAATCCACATCAATCAAGTTTCAATAATAAGATTTAATCACAACATGATACCAATAATCACATTTTATCATCACATATTACATTTAAATACTTTTATACCATGTTATCCATCCTAGGTTTTCTAATCTTAAACTAACACATAATCTCTTAGCAACCCATTATATACACAATACAATCTACCCCCTAGAATATGGTAACACAAACCTCCTTACCTCAATTTCTTAGAGATAGGGAGATTTTAAGTTGCTCTAAGCTTGAGCCTTTTCCACCAAGGAGATACCAAACCAAAAGATGAGGATGGAACCTAATATAGAGTCATAAAAGAGAGGGATCATCATTTATGCCATGATTCAAGTCAAGACTCAAAGAAAAGTGGAGCCTCCAAAGCCTAGCATTGAAAACCACCATTGATGGTAGAGAGAGAGAGAGGAAAAAAACGAATTTGAGAGGGGAAGAGGAGAACCCAACACTTAACACTTACTTGGAGATGATAATAACAAGATTTGATAATGGAATGAGTGCCACTCTCTTGAATCTTGATCAATTTGAAGTGAGAAGAGCTTGAGCCCTAGAGGAGAGGGAGGTCACGAATTTAAAGAGAGAGGGAGAGTTGTTGGCTAGCTCCTTGCTTGGTCTTGAATGGAAATGGAGGGTGAGTTGATGTGGTGGCTTGATTTTGGGTGCTTGGTGGTTGGTGGTGATTTGGTGTTCATGGGTGTAAGAGGGAGGATGGGAAGAGGATGATGGAAGAAGAAGATGATGAGTGAGTGGTGGGGTTTTATTTTTGTTTTATCTTATCTCTTGCCAAGGAAAAGAAAATCGGACGGCTGGGAAGAGCCAACTTGGTGCCCAAGCTGAAATCTGGTGGCTGAAAACGCACCAGATCTGATGCGCGCGCCTGGGCGCATCATTGGCGCGCCTGAGCGCGAGTCCCGCACCAACTGGTGCTGCTGGACGAGCCGGCGCGCGTGCTGGTGCTGCTGATTGCGGTTTGGTGCGCCATTTCCATGTCTGGTGCGCACAAGGCGCGCCTGGGCGCATGGAGGGCGCGCCTGGGCGAAAAACTCCCTGAGTTGGTGCACCAGTTGCACCCTGGTGTGCCCGGGCGTGCACCGGTGCGCCCGGGCGTGCACCAGAAATTCCCAACTTCAATTCGCTGCAACTTTTTCGTTAACCGTCGGATCGGGCCCAAATTTTTAGACAAGCTTCTTAATCCCTTAAACTTCATATCCAACGGTGGAATTTAATTTATTAGCATCCTATAATAAATTCCTAATTTTCTCTTTTCGGCTGATTTCTAATATTTAAAACGCCGACTTGACCCCCGATTCCGCTTAGATAACTTTGCCCATTGCTACAATTGTATCCTATAAACCCCTAGTACTTATAATTACTATTCTACCATCACCCAAAATTCTTTAAGCAAATATATTCAGTTATTTCTTGGGTATTAAACAATAATTTCACTTAAAATAAAACTTAGGATGTTACAATGTTCTTGCCATAAACTAATGAAATGTAACAAATCGTTTTTTTTAAGAGTAACCATTAGAGTGATTTATTTATGTTTATATTTACACTACGTATTATTTCCTTGAATACATTTTGAATACCGTAACGTTAAATTTTTTTTTTGGTAGAAGAAAAATTCTTATTACCACAGCTCAAAAAAACAAACTCGAACAAGAAAAGGCCTTACTTAGATCCTTGCCACCTTCTAGGAAGGGTTCAAGGGAACTAAAAAAGCCAAAAACCAAAAGGGTCTTGCCACCTTCTATGAAGGGTTCAAGAACCCTAAAGGTTTAAAAATGATTAAGCTCCATACTAAGTCTACGAACAAGAGCCATATTCGGCTAATGTCTAAAATTAGGAATACAAAAATCAATTCTACTAGCTAATTGCCTCTTGATACTCTTAAAAATGCTGTCCAACGATCTTTTGGAATCCTGGAAAGTCCTCAAGTTTGGCTCATGCCAAATCTCATAAATAACTGCTGCCCACAAAGCTGCAATACAACTTCTTCTAACTTTATCCCTGAATGCATGGTTCAGCCATCGATTCCAATTATTAAACTTAACACGAATTTGATCAATACCTAACCAAATGCTACACATAGATAAAAGCTGGTGGCTCCAAACACAGTAAAAAAAATAGGTGTTCTTTAGTTTCATGATCTGCATAACAAAGACAACAATGATTTGGTGTTGAAAGCCAAGTCATTCTGTCAAGAGTCTGAATACGGCCATGCATCAATAACCAGAAAATGAATCTATGCTTTGGAACAGAAACTCTATTCCAGATAATGCCATGTAAAGGAAAAATAGAATGGCTTCCTATTAAGAATTTATAACCTGATTTGATACTGTACTCACCATTAGCCCCAGCAATCCAAACCTCATCTTGAAAACCCAGTCTAAACTTGTCCCTCACTTTCAGAAGCTGCTTCCAATGCAAATTCTGATCACTTGAAGCACTGCAATTCCAGAAACTCTGATCTTTTATGTATATAGAATGGATCCATCTGACCCATAAGCAGTCTTTTTTTGCTGCAATAAACCAAACCTGCTTGCCTAAGGCTGCCACATTCCACAGTTCACTGTTCTTTACATTAAGGCCACCAAACTTCCTAGGTTTGCAAACCTTATCCCATGACACTTTTGCTTTGTATCAACCAGAATCATTCGTGCCCCAAAGAAAACTTCTGCAACATTTTTCTATTTCTTTAATCACAGATTTAGGAAGAATATAAAAGGAAGCCCAATACACATGAAGATTCATTAAAACTGAATTAATCAAGCACATCCTTCCTTGATAGGAAATGTTCCTTGATTTCCAAGAAACGATTCTTGCTGTGATTCTGTGGACAATTGATTGGCAAGCAGCTCTGTTCCATTTTCTGATCATGAGAGGAACTCCAAGATATTTGCAAGGAAAGGTCCCAATCCTGAAACCTGTCATGTCTAATAAAATCTGTTTCACCTCCATAGAAATACCTGCCATAAATAAGGATGACTTAGCCTGATTTGCCTCCAAGCCAGACCAATCAGAGAATTGATTAAAGGCATTCCAAATGATTCTGATACTTGCTGGGTGTGCTTTACAAAACACCATAAGATCATCAGCAAAAGCAACATTTATAAGCTTTAGCTCCTTTCACATAGGATGGAATCTAAAATTCCTATCCCTAGCTGCAGCCTGAAGGTTTCTAGTTAGGATTTCCATAGCCAAAACATAGAGCAATGGTGAGACAGGGTCACCTTGTCTAATCCCTCTAGAGCTCATGAATCTTACCCCTTTCCTTCCATTTAGAACAATACTGAATGAGATAGATGAAATAAAAGACAAAATCCATTTAGTGAATTTAGGTGGAAATCTTAAAGCATTCAACATTTCCTCAATAAAGTCCCACTCTAATGTATCATAAGCTTTCTTAATGTCAATCTTCATCATGCACCTAGGGGATACTCTCCTCCTACCATAACATCTAATCAGATCTTATGTTATCAAAATGTTATGCAGTATGCATCTATCTTTCACAAAAGCCCCCTGATTGCTTTGAACCAAAACAGGCAACACAAGACTTAATCTGTTACAAAGCAGTTTGGTAATGCATTTGTATATTGAATTACAACATGCAATAGGTATGAACTCAGAGACAAAATTAGGAGAGTCAATTTTAGGAATCATAACTAGGCGAGTATGGTTAGCTTCCCTAAGCATCTGGCCAGAGTCAAAAAATTGTTTAACTGCATTACAACAGTCTGGACCAACAATATCCCAAGTAGCAGTAAAAAACCTGAGCCAAAGCCATCAGGCCCAGGAGCTTTATCATGGTGAATAGAAAACATAGCATCTTTAATTTCTGAATCAGAGAAAGGTTTAATGAGGTTCAATTGCTGCTCTGCTGACAAAACATTTCCTTTTGCTATAATATCAGGATTAATGGAAGACCTCTGCTGTCTCTTTTGAAACATATTTTGGTAATAATTCAGAAAAGCCAAATGAATATCCACTTGATTGGACACAACAACCCCTTGGTCATTATGCAGCCTTAGAATTCAGTTATGATATTGCCTTTGTTTAATAGAGTTATGCAGGAGCTTTGTATTTTCATCACCATCCTTTAACCACAACAGTTTTGCTTTTTGTCTCAGGAAGGCCAATGCATCTTTCTTTACAGAATCATACTCCTTAGTCAAAATCCTTTCAGCTAGTTGTAATTGATGATCATAGGGATTTTGCATAAGGTCATTCTGAACCTGATCCAATTGAGTTTTCAATACTAACTCACGCTCATCAATTTTAGAATAGCAATTTCTGTTCAGTAGAGATAGAGGTTTTGCAGCATCTGAAGCTTCCTGCAGACCCGATACATGTAAGAACCCTCCACTATCTTTGACCAGCTAGAATGGACTAACTGCTTGAAATCTTTATGAGCACTCCACATATTGAAGAACTTAAACCCTGAGGCCTTGGAAGCTTGGATTTGAATCCATTCAACAAGAATGAGACAATGATATGAAATTCCAGGGTTAAGAAAATCAGTTTCAACAGATGGCCAGACATTGCACCACATGTTGTTCACAAGAGCTCTAAAATCCATTAACCAATGACATAAGGGGCCATTATTCAAAAAAAAAAAGAGAGAAAGCGTGCCCAACGTGCACCTTGAAGAAAATTTGGCACCAATGACATGAGCGGCCATTATTAAAAAAAAAAGAGAGAAAGAACGTGCCCAACGTGCACCCTAAAAAGAAATCCTGGCACCAATGACATGAGGGGCCACTGCTGAAAACATTGTGCATAAGACTGCCACATCTGAAGACAAAATCACTGGCGCCAATAACATGAGGGGCCACCATCGAAGGCGGTCTATGCATAGAGTTGCCATAAGAAAAGAAAGGTTGCAAGCCCAACACCCGAGAAGCACGAAATACACAAAACGCAAAGAAGTCAATATGCAACAAGCAGCAAGTTTTCAACAAGGGGCGTACGCCGCCCAAAACAAAGTTAAGCAAGCATGTCCAGCATACAAAAGAGCCCTGAAAGCTAAAGAAGCTCAAAGTCAAAGAAATAGCAAGATGAATTCGAAATTCAACCCAAATGAAGTTCAAAAGGAACGAGGATAACGTCAGAACAACATGATGAAGCATGACTCAATACAAAATGATATCCTAAAAAAGGGTGCTCAAAGCAACGGATTTGCAGGCATCTTCATAAGCCTTCTTGTTGGCGGCAATCTGGTCAAGTTCACTGTTAATGCTAGACAACTCGGAACTGGCGTTAGCCAATTTAGAAGAAAGTTCCTCCACAAGGGTTGTAGCCGAAGCACGCTTTTCCAGCAAGGCTTTCTCCTGTTCCTCAACCGCACGCATATCAAAGGGAGGACGTTGCCGTTCTATCACTGCGATGGCAGAGTCCAACCAAGGGCCAGAGTAATGAAGGAGTTCCAAGGAACGTAAGCAATCCAGCAACAAAGCCTTGTCATGCCATGCTAAGGCGTCAACATTACAGGAAGAGATGAACTTGACTAGCTTCAACAGAGTCTGTGTGCCACTCTCCTTGAAGATGCGCGGAAGCAAATCACTAGGTGGCTACAATCCGAGATGTGCTTCCATGAAAGAATTGATGAGTGCCATGTTAGCCTCGTCCGCAGCATCAGGAGAGCGAACAGATAAGAAAGCTACAAAACAAGTATAAAACTAATGAAAAAACGAGAAAAGGTGCTAATCAAAATATACAAGGGGAAGCAACACTTACATGAAGAAGGAGTTTCCACAACAGTCTTCTTTGGACCCTTTTCTGCAGGCGTCCCCATGGAGTTAGAGCTTGAACTCCCCTCATCTTCTGCAGGAGGCTCTGTAGCAGGGGCATCAATTTTTTCAACAACAATATCAGCAGCTGTTTCGGTAGCAGGAGCAGCATCTTGCATAACGGCATCCTCGGCCACAGGATCCTCACCCTTGGGAGTAGCAGAGCCGGCATCATCTCCGATGACCACTTCGACATCAGGATCAATGACACCTTCAGCAATAGGATCGACAACGTCGGCCTGCCCTTTGTCTAAAGCCTGAGGCTCAGCGAAAGCGTCCTCAGGAGCAAGAAGCACTAAACCGACTGAAGGATTACTCTCCTCCACTGGAACATGAGCCACATTAATTGGAGAGTCGGAAGCCGGGATGGTCATAAGCGGCTGCACATTCAGGGGACTACTCACCTTACCAAATGGTACGTAGGTGGCAAAACCAGTGGGCACGGCCCCCCCTTGTGCAGCAGCAGCCTTGAGAGAAAGTGAAGGGGCCTCTTGAGCAACGAAGGAAGGAACAGAAGGACACCCTGAGGGAGCTTGAACGTTCTGAGAAGCTCGGGAAGAGAGCGCCGGAGAAGTTTTACCATCCACCTTAGAAGGACCTACAAAAGAGAAGCAGTCAAGCAAACGGTGAGTAACACACTCATCAAAAGGGATAAAATCAGTAAAGGAAATAAACACATAAAGGGGAGTCATGGGTAAAAGGTAAAAGGAGAAGAAAGAAGCAAGAGGCCAAGGAGAATTGTTGGAAACGAGTAAGCGAACCCTGTGCAGAGGACGGAACAGCAGATTTCGGAGAACCTTTGCTTTGAGCATCATTGCCCTTAGAAATAGAAGTCTTAGAGCTCCCGTTGGAATCGTCTTTGTCAGAAGAGGTAGAATAAAAGGCCCGAATAGAAGCCCCAGAAGCAGTCCCTTCATCTCCGTTTAAGTTTATGAGGGCAGGAGAGGAAGGAGTAGAAGGAACAGCCTGGGCGCGAAGATGGCTAGAGCGCCGTGAAGGAGCAGAGTGGAGCTTTTGCCTTGCGAAGAGGTGGCAGCAACTCTCCCTTTGGCCTGTGAGGAAGATTTAGAGGCAGGGGGACTGGAAGAAGGAAGTTTGGTGTTACCTTTCTTTGGGACAGAAGCACTAGAAGAAGGAGTCACCGGAGCCTTACGCTTGCGGGGTGCTGGAGGTTCCTTTTCAACTACAAAAGAAATACAACCAGGGACATTGATAGTGAATAAAGCACGAAAGCAAAGGGAGCGAACTACATATAACAAGAATAGAATGTACCTTTGCTAATAGTTCTCTTGGTAGAAGTAGAGTAGTAGGGGTCGTTGTGCATTATGGGGACCAAAGGAGTGGTAATAGTACTTGGGATACTCTCAAAGCTTTGTAAATGTTGAAGTATGTCACTGTGAGAAGTCAGCCAAGCACGCAGAACCCCGCTGGCATGAAGAGAAGGAATGTGAACTATTGGAACAGGAGAAGGCGTCGAGCCAAAGAATGTGGACCGGAAGGAAGTCTCCACGTTAACAGGATCCAGGAGAAGAGGGCAAGGGGGCTGGTCACGCCCGAACAGCCTATCAACGCGATCTGGCCTGTAGACAAAGGGCCAGAGAGCCGCACCATGTGCACTCTTGTTATCCATCGTCACAAAACCAAGGCGGCTCTTTTGAGGCGCTGATCAGTAACGGGACCGTCCACAAACTTGTCATCATAAAAGTCACCAAAGAAGTAGCGTACCCAATTCGCAAAAGTGTACTTGAGAGAGGACCTTTGACTTACTTTCTGGTCTTGAGGAACGAGGTTCCCTGTACCCCGCACCCTCCTTGAGGAAGACCCATCAGCATAAGAGGCACGCCTTTGCTGGAGCAAATCCTTGGAACACTTGGCGCTAGCAATAGAAGCATTCTTGAGCTCCTTGGCCAACCCGATGATGCTCTCATCCACACTGGAGAGATCAAGGTCACTATCTCCGAACGAAGGCAGTTTTAACAGAACAACCACATCCTCTAAAGTTGGGGTAAATTCCCCCCAAGAAGTGAGGAACGTATGAGTCGCTGAGAACCACCGCTGAACTAACATATGCAGATCCTCTACTCTCTTGTTGACGCCCAGGCGAGGGGACGCCTTCACAGCATCGAAAATCCCCACCTGTTTCAAAATCTTCATGAAGGGAGGATCCCATTGGAAAACATAATCCACCCATTCTGCCCATCCGCTTGTAGAAGTGACTCTGACACGGAAGTGAAGGTCAACCCAGGGGAACTCCGAGCAAGCAAGGCGAGAGCGTAGAAGAAAGGGGCCTAATCTGCAATATTCTTTGGAGTAGGAAGGCTTGGAACATAGGCGTGCTGCGCTCTCCGGGACCACCAGAGCCTTAGATGGCTGGCCCGAGAAAAGGCCGCCAGACTCCGGAGGCTGAGTGAAAGGGAGCTTAGCACGCGCCCCAGGCGCCCAACGGCGATGCCCTGGCTCCACTGGATCAGAACGCGGCGAAGGGAGAGCGTCCAAAAAAGCAGAACGAAAGGGATTGAGGAACATGCTCTTCGGTGGCTTCCTCTTGCATTTGACTCCCCTCATCAGAAGAAGAAGAACTTTCTTCCCCAGAACTAGAAGGGGCTGCAGATCTTGTCATCATGTGAGAAAACAATTTGGAGATAGAAAACGAAAGAAGAAGAAAAGAGAGTAAATTTCCGGAAAGAAAGAAAGGAGAAGAACAGCGAGTTATGAGCAGAACCGAGGGAGGAAGAGAATGAGTGGAGGTAAGTGGAAGTAACTGAAGGGTTTATGTGAAACAGTTTGAAAAGAAGTGGGGAACGTGGGAAAGAGTGAAGCCTTATGAGCTGTTGGATAAAAGCTTCTCCCTCTGTATACACGTGGAGGGCAACGAAGAGAAGAAGAAAAAGAGATAAGAGAGACAGACCAGGATTTGCACTAAAAAGGGAAGTTCCTACCCTTTTCATTGCAAAGGGGGCTATTGTTGATACCCAGAAAAATATGATAACCCAATTATGAAGCCCAAACATATAGCCAGGCCCAAATCCATTAAGCATGCCAAAAACACGTGTCGAATCAAAAAGAGCTACGAACAGGAAGTAGCGACGGAGAAGGGCGTACCTGGGGCATACGTTCGCACACGAAGGCGCACCCCACTCTCGGAGAGCACACAAGCAGACAAAGAGCCACCCAACTCCATATGACACGTGCAGCTTGCACAGGAAGCTAGAAGGGAATCTTTGCTCACCTTATCTAGACCCTTCCCAAGAGAGAGACGGAAATGGCATGCCTTGTATGCCTCCCTTCCCCAGCCATTAATGGAAAGCTTGGAATGACAAAAGGACAAACTGGCACTTGATAAAGAAGGAGGAAAGCAGCAACAAAGAAGGAAAAGCTGCGTGGACCAACAGACAAAGGGGAAAAGGCAATAACCAGTGGATAAAAGGAGCATTATATAAAGATGCCACAATCAATCAAAGCAACAACAAGAAATACAACGGCAACACACAGAAGCAATACACAAAACACATGGTTCCCTCTCTCTAAGTTCCAGAGAAGGAACACTAAGAGAGACAAGAGTGAGAAGTGTGGAGAAAGTGAAGTGAGCAACAAAGAGCGCTTACCCCTTTTCCTCCACCACCTGTTGGAAACCAACAAGAGGCCTAATAATCGAGTAGAGGGGGGGTGAATAGGAGATTGAAGCTAATATGGCAATTTTTCGATTTATTGAAAATTAAACTGATGTCGTTCAGTTTTAAAGGAAAACCCGAGCTTCTTTCCGAGCAGACAAGGTTAAATGATTAACCAATCAGATAAACAAAATGGTTAATCAGTTAACCGAGCTTCTTCAAGGTAGAGCTGGTTTTTGAATTAAGTTCGAAGAACAACACTCAAAAGGCCGAGCTAAGAAAAATAACAGTTCGAACTTAGATAAATGAAGATTAGCGGAATTAACGTTACGCTTGGCAGCAACAGATAAGCAGTAAAGAAAGAACACCAGAGATTTATCCTGGTTCACTCTCACCCTGAGAGCTAGTCCAGTCCCCTCTGAAAACCTTTCAGAGAGCTTTCACTAAAAATCGATTTTCTGGGTTACAAGGATTTACAAGAGCCTACCCCTCTAGACCTATCCAGTCAAACGAGTGTACCAAACTCGTGACAAACTACCCACAACAAATCGACGACAAAAGAACCTCTTTGGAACCTTTACAAATCGAAGCTTTCTCGATCAGAGACCAGCTTCTCACAACAGCAAATACAACGAAGAAGATGATGAAAGTGTATGGCTCCAATTCGAAACACTCTTCGAATATGATGAAAGATTGAATAACAAGAGTGAGTCAATTCTAGAAGGATTTCACAGAGAAGAACTGATTCGAACTTAGAGTTAAGATTTGAAAGTTTTAACTCTCTAAGTTCGTATGAAAATCGAATGTTCTTCTTCTCTGTGAGTTTGTGATTTCTGCTCTGTTTTTTTTCTAAAGTAAAAATGAAAGTTTAAGTTCTGAGAAAAATGGTTGTTAAAGAATCAAATCATGTTAACGTTGAAGACCCCCTCTTTTATAGTCTCCTCTTTTATGCAGAGAAAGAGAGAAAGAGAGCGGTACGGAGATGGGGTTTCCAAAGGTAACATTTAGACAGCAGAGCAGTGATGGTGACAGTTCACCAACCTTTGATTTAACTCATTTTGAATTTCAAACTTGTCAGAGCATAGGAGCTAAACCTAGGACTTCTACCCAGACTCAACGGTAATAAAAAGTACGGAATAGTTGAGCAGAGTCCGAAGGTTGAAGACGATGCATTGTTGAAGACGATGAACAGAGATTGCCGAGCTTTTGGCTTTGTTCGAGCTTGGTGTTTCTGAGCTTGATCTGAGCGTCAACAAATAGTCATGTTTAGAACGATCAACCCGAGCTTATTTACTCTTTTCAGATGCTGTGGCTGTTTCGAGCTTAATCCGAGCGAGTACCGAGCAAATCATCATCCAAGCTTACTACCTTGAAATGAAGAACCGAGCTTGCAAACTTGGATGAACTTTGGCCTTGATCACGGGCCGAGTCAAAGCCGAGCTTGAGCTACAAAAGCTGACTTGATGCAGGTAGCGAAGAACCTTAGTTTTCCGAGCTTCTGCCGAGCCTCTGCCTTTGGCGGAACGCATACGCAAAACAAAGATTCCGAGCCTCTGCAGAGCTTGTACCTTTAGCTGAACGCTTGCGCTGATAAGTCTGACTTGTCTAACGCTAAGCACAAGCCGAGTCTGATTATTTGACATCATCAAAAGCTCTTTGATTCTGCATTGTGAGTCTACAATCTCCCCCTTTTTGATGATGACAAATATTCTTTAACTGTTTGTTGCTTTTTTTGTTCTCCCTCTGACTGTATGCTCGTAAGCTGATTGGACTTGGCACTGATTGGAATTTGCTCGAAAATACACCACATGTTGCACATGAAAATGCACTTATCAGACCTTTCTCCCCCTTCCACTTGTTGAAAGGATGTAAAAATGTGGAGCAGGAGCATCTCAAAAATGTGGAGCAGGAGCAGCTCGTCAAACACTCCCCCTGAATTTATGCTCGCAAAATCTGAAACATCAAAAACAAACAACAAACACACCTTTCTCCCCCTTTTGGCATGATAAAAAAAGGAGCCAAAGATTAAGCACATTCGCCAAAAGAGAGAAATAAAAACTAAAGAAAAGATTTACACCTTTCTCCCCCTTTTTGGAAAAAAAAAGAGATTAACATTTTTCTGTACCACTTGTTAGTAATGTACCACTTGTTGATTTAAAACAAAAGTTGTTCTCCCCCTTAAGACTTTAAAATGATAACCAAGGAAGAAAATTTTCATGATCATCGTTCTCTCCCTTTAACAGTGAAAACATGCTTCTCATCTGAGAAGTTAAAAGGTAAAGGTGAGAATGACGAATAACATAATATGAAAGTTCAAATATTAAAAACAGCACTCTTCTCCCCTTAGATAAAAATTTAGAGGAAGGGAAGAAGTTTTGAAGAATGTGAAATTTCAGGAAATTTAAACAAATACACAATTGAACGTAAAGATCGAGACTATGAAGGTGATCAAAATTTATGATATACTGAAAACCAAGCTCATGCCGAGCACATGCTAAACTTATCTAGGATTCCGAGCTTGCGCTAAGCACATACTGGATTCGTCTAGAATGCCGAGCTCACGCCGAATTTTATAAAGAGTTTCCCTCGGCAAAGGTTTAGTAAACACATCGGCTAATTGATTTTCAGTACTTACAAATTCTGACATAGTCACCTTTTTGAACATGATCTCGAAGAAAATGATGCCTAATTTCAATGTGTTTTGTTCGAGAGTGATACACTGGATTCTTAGTTAGATTGATTGCACTTGTATTGTCACATTTGATAGGAATGTGATCTAAAATTAAGCCAAAATCTGATAACTGTTGTTTCATCCAAAGAATTTGAGCACAACAATTACCAGCAGCAATGTATTCGGCCTCAGCTGTTGACAAAGCAACGCAAGCTTGCTTTTTAGAAAACCACGACACAAGGGAACTGCCGAGCAAATGACAAGTTCCACTTGTGCTTTTCCGGTAAAGCTTGCACCCAGCAAAATCTGAGTCCGAATACCCAATCAAACTAAGATTGGCATCCCTAGGATACCACAGACCAGTGTTCACAGTTCCTTTTAAATATTTAAAAGTTCGCTTAACCGTCGAAAGATGAGATTCTTTGGGATTAGCTTGAAAACGAGCACATAAACAAACACTGAACATAATATCTGGCCGAGGCACAGTCAAATATAGAAGGCTTCCTATCATGCCTCTATATTTGCTCGCATCCACGGCTTTACCTGACTCATCCTTGCCGAGATAGCTGGATGTGCTCATGGGAGTGGCAGCTTCTTTGCAATTTTCTAAGCCAAATTTCTTGAGGAGTGCCTTGCAGTATTTTCCTTGATGCACAAAGGTTCCTTCACCAACTTGCTTTATTTGCAGCCCAAGGAAGAATGTGAGTTCTCCCATCATCGACATC
This sequence comes from Crotalaria pallida, assembly GCA_037953625.1. Taxonomy (NCBI): domain Eukaryota; kingdom Viridiplantae; phylum Streptophyta; class Magnoliopsida; order Fabales; family Fabaceae; genus Crotalaria; species Crotalaria pallida. Next base: position 9,159,789 of record CM075654.1, on the reverse strand, counting down.
TCGAGTTCACCTTGCATTGATTCAGAGAACTTCTTGCAAAGAGACATGTTAGTAGCACCGAAAATTATATCATCAACATAAACATGTACTAACAATATGTCCTTTTTGGATTTATAAATGAATAGAGTTGTGTCAACCTTCCCTCTCTCAAACCCTTGTTCGAGTAAAAATGAGCTCAAACGATCATACCAAGCTCTCGGAGCTTGTTTGAAACCGTAAAGAGCCTTTTTGAGTTTAAATACATGGTTTGGATATTCAAAATTTTCAAAGCCAGGAGGTTGTTTCACATATACTTCTTCATTTATAAAGCCATTTAAGAAAGCACTCTTTACATCCATTTGATAAAGGGTGAAATTCATAATAGATGCAAAAGCAAGTAAAATTCGGATTGCTTCAAGCCTAGCAACTGGAGCGAAGGTTTCATCATAATCGATACCTTCCTCTTGGTTGTAGCCTTGAGCAACTAATCTTGCTTTGTTTCTTATAATTAAGCCTAATTCATCTGTTTTATTTCTGAAAATCCATTTCAAGCCAATTATCGTATGATCATTGGGCCGAGGAACCAATTCCCAGACATCATTTCTGATGAATTGATTCAGTTCCTCTTGCATGGCAATCGCCCAATGTTCATCATCAATTGCTTGATCAATCGAATTAGGTTCAATTTGAGAAACAAAAGAAGCGAAATTGCAAAAGTTCTGAATAGAACGACGAGTTAAAACTCCCTTATTCAAGTCGCCGAGCACATTCTCTATCGGATGGTCCTTGACTCTCTTCCAGGCTGGACTGAGCTCAAACTGCTCTGCTCGGCTTGGAATGAGTTCGGACTGACTATTTTGAATTTGGCTCGGACTGAGTTCGGTTTGTTCCTTGTTTGTTTGGCTCGGAACAAGCTCGTCCCTCCGATCTTTGTCTTCAGCAGTTTCATCCTTTTGAGCTCTTTCAGTTGTTGTGCTCGGATCGAGTTCAGCCATATGATGATCCTCTCTATCTGCACAACTAACATTGTCTCTCCGAGGAGACTCATCAAATACCACATGCACGGACTCTTCCACAGTGGAGGTCCTTTTGTTAAAAACTCTAAATGCTTTACTATGAGTAGAATAACCCAAAAATATTCCTTCATCGGCTTTAGAATCAAATTTGCCGAGATGCTCTTTTCCATTGTTTAAAATGAAGACTTTGCAGCCAAATGTATGGAAATGAGAAATTTTTGGTTTTCTACCCTTATAAAGTTCATATGGAGTTTTCTTTAAAATTGGTCTGATGAGGATGCGATTCATTACATAGCAAGCTGTGTTCACCGCATCGGCCCATAAATAATGTGGTAAATTGTATTCATTTTGCATGGTTCGGGCTAGTTCTTCTAGAACTCGGTTTTTCCGTTCCACAACTCCGTTTTGTTCTGGAGTCCGAGGAGCAGAAAACTGATGTTCTATTCCGAACTTAGAACAAAACTTGTCAAATTTGTAGTTCTCGAACTCACCGCCATGGTCTGTTCGGATTACAACTACTTTTTGGTTAGCTCGGTTTTGGAGTTGCTTGACAAGCTCTTTAAAAGTTTCAAAAGTTTCACGTTTTGATTTTAAAAATAAAGACCATGTAAACCTGGAAAAGTCATCTACAATTACTAAGGCATAGAGATTGCCACCAAAGCTTTTGACTTGTGATAGTCCGAACAAATCCATGTGTAACATTTCCAACGGATGCGTTGCCGAGACCATCAACTTAGATGGAAAATCGTTTTTCTTTTTGATCGGTTTGCACTTGCATGAAGAGCAAACTCCCTCAATGTTAAAATTTAGCTTTGGTAAACCAATCACTAATTCTTTTGATTGTAGTTTCTTTATCTGGTTTACATTTATATGAGCTGTCCTTCTATGCCATAACCATGTGTCACTTTCTTTGCTAACCATGCAAGTGGTTACCAAAGAGGTGATTTCATTCAAATCAACCAAATAAGTATCGTTAAATCGTTTTCCAACAAATTTGACAGAGTTGTCCTCGTCACTTTTAATAATGCAATGGGTAGAGGTAAAAACAACATGGTTACCAATATCACAAAGTTGGCTAATACTTAAAAGATTGTGTTCTAGCCCTTTTACAAGTAAAACATTATTGATAACCAAGTTGGCAGAGTTACTGACTTTACCTTCACCCAATATTTTACCTCGGTTGTTATCACCATAAGTCACGTAGCCCTTATCTGAATGTGAAAGTTCAATGAATAGATTTTTGTCCCCCGTCATGTGCTTCGAGCATCCACTGTCAAGGTACCATCTGCTCTCTTTTGCTCGGAAGCACACCTGCATCACAAAAATATTACTTCTTTGATTCGGGTACCCAAATTGTTTTGGGTCCCTGGGGGTTAGCAGTTGGATCTTTCTTTTTGACTACCCAAACAAAGTTGCCCTTGGTTACACCGTGACGTCGGATTTTACATTCATTGGGTGTATGACCATGAAGGCCACAGTAGGAGCAGCTCGGCCGTTTTGAGTTATTAAAGTTTGAGACATAGCTGAGTTTCCTTATTGCTTTCTTCTTGGTCTGAGTGTAGCCAAGGCCAGTTTTGTTCGAGTAGTTCCTATGTTCGGCTAAAAGCCGATCAAACAAGCCATCACTCTTCATGACAGTTGCACTTTTAAGTTTTAGGTCAGAAATTTATTTTCCATATTTAGTGCAGCAGTCAAGATTTTCATTTTTCAACTGAGTGATAGTGTTTTCTAATGACTCGTTTCTGCTTTTCAGAATTTCAATTGAATTTTCCAAATCAAGAACTTGCTCTTTGTATTTTGAAAGACTGAGTTTCAACTTAATGAAATTTTTAGCAAGCTTCTTGAATTCGGTTTGCATTTCAAGATAAGCAGAATACAATTCATCAGAGTCATTAAATTCAGATTCAGTGTCAGAATCAGATGTAGAGGTTACCTTAGTGTTTTTATGTTCGGACATTGTTCGGCTGGCTGAGATTTCCTCGCTGTGTTTGCCCATTAAGCATTTGAAATTTGATCTTTAATTAATTGTGCCAAAAGTCGAGCTCGATGAGTCTTCTTGATCGGTATATCTGAGACTCGAACAAGCTTCCTCATCTTCACACTCCGAGCAAGAGTCATATACAGGGAGATCTTGTTCATCTATTCTGAGTGATGAGCTCGATACTTCCTTTTCACGGTTCGAGCACCATTCTTGCTCGGGGCTCGTTTGGCTCGGGCTTCTGAACACAGTTTCCCTTCTAATTAAGCACAGAAATGCTTTTTCTTCTTCATTGCCTGAGCTGGAGCTTGAGCTGGTATTGTTGTTGGGTGCATCCCATACTATGTAAGCTCTCTTCTTCTTGTGGTCTTTGTTCTTCTTTATTTCTTCACCACTTTGCTTTTGTAATCTTGGACAATAAGTTCTAATGTGACCTGCTTCACCACATTCGTGGCATCTAACTCGGTCTTTTGAACTTGAGCCTTTGTGGTGAGTGCTTCTGGTATCTCTTGCTCTGTTTGTGAATTCTTTTTGCCTTTAAAAAATTTGCTGAACTTCCTGACCATGAGACCAAAGTCTTCCTCATCCATGTCCGAGCTGGACTCATCTTCAGAGGATTCTTTGGTTGCCTTTATAGCAGCTTTGAGGGAAATTCCCTTCTTCTTCTTATCAGATTCTTCATGCATGGTCAGTCTGCCGAGCTCCATCTCATGCTCCTGTAGTTTGCCGAAAAAAGTGGCTATACTCATTGTGTCCAAGTCTTTAGCTTCCATGATGGCAGTGGCCTTCGGCTGCCATTCTCTGCTAAGACATCTAAGCACTTTGTTAGTTATCTCGGCATTTTGAAAAGTTTTGCCGAGAGCATTAAGATGGTTTATGATATGAGTAAACCGTTTCTGCAAATCATTTATATTTTCATTTGGCAGCATTCGGAATAACTCATATTCATGCATCAGAGTATTTAATCTTGCTCGTCTGACCTCACTTGTCCCTTCATGAGTAAGTTGTAGAATGTCCCACATTTCTTTAGCAGATTTGCAACTTGACACTCGAAAGAATTCATCGTAGGACAAAGCTGAGGTGATGATGTTTTTGGATTTTAAATCGAAAGATACTTTTCTTTTGTCATCATCATCCCAACTTTCCCACGGGATTTCTACAACTTCATCATTAATTTTTCTTTTAGGGGCAAATGGCCCATTTTCAATAGATTTCCAAATTTCCATATCTATGGCTTCAATGAAAATTTTCATTCGAGCTTTCCAATAAGCATAACCCTCACCATTGAATAGTGGTGGTCTGTTTATGGAAGAGCCTTCACCTCCGAAGGGATTGTTAGTAGCCATTCGGTTTCCTCAAGGATCTTTTCAAAAAAGTTTTTACACTCGATCTTTCGACCGAGCTCTGATACCACTTGTTGGAAACCAACAAGAGGCCTAACAATCGAATAGAGGGGGGGTGAATAGGAGATTGAAGCTAATATGGCAATTTTTCGATTTATTGAAAATTAAACTGATGTTGTTCAGTTTTAAAGGAAAACCCGAGCGTCTTTCCGAGCAGACAAGGTTAAATGATTAACCAATCAGATAAACAAAATGGTTAATCAGTTAACCGAGATTCTTCAAGGTAGAGCTAGTTTTTGACTTAAGTTCGAAGAACAACACTCAAAGGGCCGAGCTAAGAAAAATAACAGTTCGAACTTGGATAAATGAAGATTAGCGGAATTAACGTTATGCTTGGCAGCAACAGATAAGCAGTAAAGAAAGAACACCAGAGATTTATCCTGGTTCACTCTCACCCTGAGAGCTAGTCCAGTCCCCTCTGAAAACCTTTCAGAGAGCTTTCACTAAAAATCGATTTTCTGGGTTACAAGGATTTAAAAGAGCCTACCCCTCTAGACCTATCCAGTCAAACGAGTGTACCAAACTCATGACAAACTACCCACAACAAATCGACGACCAAAGAACCTCTTTGGAACCTTTACAAATCGAAGCTTTCTCGATCAGAGACCAGCTTCTCACAACAGCAAATACAACGAAGAAGATGATGAAAGTGTATGGCTCCAATTCGAAACACTCTTCGAATATGATGAAAGATTGAATAACAAGAGTGAGTCAATTCTAGAAGGATTTCACAGAGAAGAACTGATTCGAACTTAGAGTTAAGATTTGAAAGTTTTAACTCTCTAAGTTCGTATGAAAATCGAATGTTCTTCTTCTCTGTGAGTTTGTGATTTCTGCTCTGTTTTTTTTTTCTAAAGTAAAAATGAAAGTTTAAGTTCTGATAAAAATGGTTGTTAAAGAATCAAATCATGTTAACGTTGAAGACCCCCTCTTTTATAGTCTCCTCTTTTATGCAGAGAAAGAGAGAAAGAGAGCTGTACGGAGATGGGGTTTCCAACGGTAACATTTAGACAGCAGAGCAGTGATGGTGACAGTTCACCAACCTTTGATTTAACTCATTTTGAATTTCAAACTTGTCAAAGCATAGGAGCTAAACCTAGGACTTCTACCCAGACTCAACGGTAATAAAAAGTACGGAACAGTTGAGCAGAGTCCGAAGGTTGAAGACGATGCATTGTTGAAGACGATGAACAGAGATTGCCGAGCTTTTGGCTTTGTTCGAGCTTGGTGTTTCTGAGCTTGATCTGAGCATTGGCAAATAGTCAAGTTTAGAACGATCAACCCGAGCTTATTTACTCTTATCAGATGCTGTGGCTGTTTCGAGCTTAATCCGAGCGAGTACCGAGCAAATCATCATCCAAGCTTACTGCCTTGAAATGAAGAACCGAGCTTGCAAACTTGGATGAACTTTGGCCTTGATCACGGGCCGAGTCAAAGTCGAGCTTGAGCTACAAAAGTTGACTTGATGCAGGTAGCGAAGAGCCCTAGTTTTCCGAGCTTCTGCCGAGCCTCTGCCTTTGGCGGAACGCATACGCAAAACAAAGATTCCGAGCCTCTGCAGAGCTTGTACCTTTAGCTGAACGCTTGCGCTGATAAGTCTGACTTGTCTAACGTAAGCACAAGCCGAGTCTGTTTATTTGACATCATCAAAAGCTCTTTGATTCTGCATTGTGAGTCTACACCACCGTTATGAGGAAATCTCACCGCTGTGACTAGCTTTCTACAAGTATCGGCCCTGATCCTCACTGCAGAAGGCGCCCCCTATAACATCCTGAATTTTATACTTAAATTAAATTACTTTAGGTTGGTGATTTCATTAGAAAATACTTGGGGTTTTATAAAATTTTTGGCGGAGTTTACTTTAAAATAGGGACTTTCCCCAAGTTAACTTTGTACCTGTCAGTCCATATCAGTTTATTTGTAACAAAACTAAAATTACTTTGTAAGTGGTTGTGACTTACTTTGAAATAATTTAGAAAAGGATATTTTTATATCCTTCACAACAATTGATACATTTTATCAAAATAATTACTCTTATAAAGTCCCTTTTACAAAAATAGAAGTATCCTCAACTAGAGATAAATAGTTCAAAATTAAATACAACTCTAGTTAATGAAATTAATTTACATTACATTATCCTAGAATGATTGCAATATACGTGAGACTACTAAAGTCTCAACAAGTCATATACTCTTCTTATATAAGAGTATATCTTCTCGGCACGGAAGCAGTGAGTATCTTTCTCCAATGGTACCTAAAATGGTCAACTTAAGGGGTGAGTAATTTGAATGATAATCAAGGAAAGCACTTGAAATAACAGTAATAAGACATAACTAGACATACCCACACACATATACCTATATTCATTCATCCTATTCAAACCTACTATTTCTATACCTTAACATTTTACTATTCCTTTAATTTACACTATATATATATATATACAATTCAGTATACAAAATCATTACATAACAATGCTTTGATGCTCAATCATATGAGTATGAAATACACTATATACCATTATGGTTTAATTCCTGAATCCAATGTACACTGTACCATTTAACTTTATCCACTATAATACTTTAACACTTTAATTGGATTTAGTGAATTAAACCCATTGTATAATAATGAATGAACTTCTCCATTTCCAATAACAATAACAATGCAATTCCTCACAACACTTCACCCTCCAACTCTGGGGAAAAACCGACCAGGAGTAAGCATTTCTCAACCTATAGTTTGGTACTTCACCCCTCTAGGGTTCGTCATACTAGCTTGCATAGTACTTCACCCCTCTAGGATTCGTCATACAATTTGGATTGATTCACCTAAATTGGATTTAGCAGAAATTACCCTCGACTGGCCAAAACGAGCCAAAGTGAAGGAATTACCATGGTTTGCGTAGAACCAATCCCCAACACGGGAAGCAAACCCGTATCCTTTGCAGAATCAAAGTTATCCATGGTAATCCCAATAATTCACTTTTGCCCTCATCAATCGTTAAACTACATGTGTTTTTCCCCGTACCAAAGGTCCACCTTACTTCTTAAACGCACGTGTTTCTAGTTCATTTTATGTAGCTTTTTGTTAATCAACCTATAATACTTTATATCCATTTGGTGGGGTTCTCTAACTTAGGATTTTTGGCCATAGTAACAATCACACATAACAACAATAATGATCATACCCATGCCATTCATTCATTTGGTTCACCATAAAATCCTAGGTCCATAACAATGCACTAATAATTATTTAACCGTAAGCAAACACATACTATTCTAAATTGACCAAAGGTTTCTATTCATTTAGTTTCATAACCATGATAACAATTTATTACTAATCTAAGCCCTAAGTCCATAACATACATTCTCATACCCAACATATAAAACACACGAGTCATATATCTCATATTCATCATACAAAGCATACAAGTCACACATACACATAACAAAATACATCTACTTATGCACTTATTACTATCACTAAGTCCCTTCCCTAATTAAAACCAAAGTACTCCCCCTTACCTCTTGGAGAGAAGAGGAGAATTTGGGGTTCTCTTGAAGCACCAACACCAAGCTTCCATCCTAGCTCCTTAGCCTCCTATTCCTTGCCCTTAACCACTTGCTAAGCTTCCTTGGTTGATTGCACAACTCTAGAAGGTGGATTGGAGAAGTTAGGGTTTATGTGGGGATTTGGGGATTTTGAGAAAAGAGATGAAATTGAGATTTGAGAGAGGGAAATTGGTAGGAACTTGATGGGTGAATGATTTGTGGTGTTAATTTCATTTGGTTTGGTGTGAATTTGGAGAAATTGTAAAACCCTAGGGTGAGAGGGAAAAGGAGTTCGTGAAGAAGAGGAAAATAAATGAGCAACAACACATTAGAATTCGTGTTTTAAGTCTGATATAACAGGGGTTAATCGATTAACCACTTTGGTTAATCGATTAACACTTGCTGTTTACACATGACTAATCGATTAATTCTGACCTTAATCGATTAGTGGCTGAAGGTGGCTAAAAATTTAATCGATTAATCCACACATTACTCGATTAGTGGCTGAACATTGCCAAAAACTTAATCGATTAACTCAAGGGTTAATCGATTAACTTGTTCAGCCCACCATTCCCTTTACACTTCAAATTGGCATAACTTCTTCGTTAACCGTCGGATCTTGCTCAAATTTTGAGACAAGCATCCTAAGACACTCATCTTCACATCCAACGGTGGAATTTGGGTTTAGAGCTATGGATATCTTATTCCTTATTTCCGAAGATCCTATGTTCTTTAGATCATAATTAACTCTTCTGAGACTCATTTCTAAGCTAATTCTACTTCATAAAACCTACCCTTACTAAATCCTACATTCTAAACATATTCTAAATATCCCTTAGCACCCCTAAACAAAATCAAAGACTTGAAAACAACACTACCCTTATCAAAATTCTATTAACTAAGGCACCTAATGATTTGGGAAAATCGGGGATGTTACTATTCTCCCCCACTTACAGGAATTTCGTCCCCGAAATTCGACTGAGTTCAAAGAACTAAAAGAGATATAGAGCTATATGCTCTAGTAACACGATGAACCTTATCTTGGACAATAATATGGTTATGACTTTTGGGGATTCACTCCCCCACTTAAAACACAACTACGGTTGAGGTTTCATTCTTAGGAAAACTAATATGTTCAGACTAATCAGAGAAACAACAAGTCCTAAACTCCCCTATAACATATAATCATTCAATAAAATATAGGCTGCAACATCAGGAAAACATTTTAAATAGATAATCACAAATAACATACTCAAAAAGGAACAAACATAAAGCATTCATCAATAAAAGGAATTAACATAACAAAACCTAATTCAAACACAATCAAAAGGGATAACAGCACACATCAATAATTTTAAAATATTATTTGTTTAACTAAAACCAAATACAAAGAGCATCATTTTTGGAATTTTATAAAAGAGTATACTTTTGAAAGAAAAATAAGACATCAACTCAACACAAGTAAATGAAAATAATGAATACACACTAGAATAGTCTTGCATTGAATTGAGTTGTGTAAAATCTGGAAAAGATTTTGATTTTGATTTGATAAAAAGTTATGCATCTTGCAATTTAAAGGATAAACAACATTTTCACATATGGAAGGTCACCCAAAAATAGAGTTGGTTACTCATGAAGAGAATGAGTTTAAATTCCAACCCAAAGTTATTCAATATAAAGAAATACGATTTTGAGATATGCCTACGCCGGGTGAAAGCGATAGGTTGCTTGAAAGCATTTTCGAAATTTACCAGTTCATGCTTTTCTAAAATTTCCTTTGTAAAAGGATCAAGGTCAAAGAATACATTATGCATGACTGCAGTTGAAAATAGGGATTAGCAACGAAGGGTAAATACAATGAGGATCTTTTGAAAATCCAGTTTGATATACGCTTATAATCTAGACTGAAAATGTTATATGAAAAGATATGTTTCAATTCTTTATACATATATGAAAATGAGTTGTCCTTTATACAAGGACTCAGTTCTTTAAATTATAAGTTTGATCATTTGCAAAATTTTCTCTAAAGAAAAGATTACATTTAAGAATATATATATCATAAGAAAAAATTTGAAATTAAGAATAGCCAAGCAAAACACAAGGCAATTTTCTTTGAAAATTTAATTTTATACTTAATAGATAAAGAATGATTTAGTACTTTTACAAAATCACCTTCGCTGATGGAGGAAAAATTTCTTTATTTAAAATCATCACTAAATAGTACACAAGGTATATAAAAATGATTAGAGTTGGAACTAGTGTGGAAAAATACAAAACAAATAGCTCCAACAATAGTTTGATTTAATATATAATCATAGAAAATTTAAAATTACAAATATACTTATATACAATTCAAACACACGCAATTCAGCGACTCTTAGCATAAACCAACCTACATCCTATATAAATCTATATATATATATATATATATATATATCTATACCTAAGGCTTAAACTCGAACACTCAAACAAGACAAACTTAACTCCTACTACTTAATCTAATCCTCACCCTATTGAAGTTCTACACTCAATATGAAGGAAACTCTACAAGCTTAAGACTCCCACTAGATCTACGCTTGACTATCCTTCACATAGGGTTCAAGGTTTCCTATTTGGTTACCTTATGTTAGGACTCTGCATAACTTCTTTCTAGATCCTAGGTGAAACTTTCTTTTTGCTACCTAATCTTTGGTGCTAAGACTCTTATAAGGGATGCTAGGATTAGGAATTTAATATCCAACAAACTACATTCCATGAACTAGTTATTATTAGTTTGAAAATTATCTATGATTCCGGATTGTAGTTTGTTCAATAATTATCCCACACTTCGCTTGAGTTCTGTGTGAACTCAACGGAAGAGACATAACATCCCTTACCTTAGTTGAGATTCTAAACTAGACTTTCACTCCATGCTAAATGTTGAAACTGAGTGTTGAAACTCATGGTTTACCTCTTGTTGTTTTGATGATGACACAACACAATTTTTTATATATTCTTGACAGGTTCAGGTACATTGAAGATTACAAAGATGTTATGCAAGTTGAAGATCTAGTATTTTAGGCTTAGATATCTTTGTAAGGCATATAATATTCTTAAAACACTTAGTTATAATCTATATGATGATGATATCTGTTTTCGTTCTTAAAAACCTAGAAAAAGCTTTTTTTAAACTTTTGCTCCAGGAAAATTCTTTGTGGAAAATGTTTTTGCGAAAACCTTTGGTTACAACTTTTTCATGAAAAAAATTAATTTTATTGTTGAGTAATCGATTACCCCTTCTGGAATAATCGATTACTTGATGCAACTTATAACCAGAGTGTATGTAATGGATTATTTGGATTCTTGTAATGGATTACTTCCTTGAATTGGTCATTTAGGTGCAAGTAACCGATTACTGGAAGCTAATAATCGATTTTATTCAATGCTGCAACTTTTGTGAAAAACCTGAGAGCAAGTAATCGATTAACCTGACCAAAGTAATCGATTATTTTATTCAAATTTTGAAAAAAAAAACGTGCTGAAATCAATCTAATTCCCAGAATGTTTTGTTTCCCTTTCTAGATGATCACGTTTTGAATTCAGGCTGCTTCTTCTATATTTTTAAATATACTCTTTCTTCTTGTTCTCTCAAGTTCTACTTCTTCTTCTCCTTTTTGAATTTGAAAAATCTTTTAAGAAGAAAAGATCATCATCATCATCTAGTGTTATTGCCTTGAGTGTACTTAAGTATATTATCTTGTCATAGGTCTTTATTGTTGTATCCGCTCTATTTAGAGAGCATATTGTTAGTTGCACACATTTCTTCGTGCAAATTCATCTTATTGTAAGGGGTGTGACAACCTTAGGTATTAAGGAGTGTTTTCCCTTAGGATTGAACGTGTGTCGCGTTCATAGGGTAAGGTAACCCTTGTTGTTTTGGGTAGCGCTATACGAACGGTGGGATTCCTAGTAGTTAGGCTATTTGTATTCGAGGTCCCTGACGAACGGTGGGATTCCTAGTAGCTTGCAGGGTGCTCTGGATGTACATGGGGACGCAGTTGCGTCTTGGCTTAGTGAAAAACTCAAGTGGGTCGCTTGAGGACTGGATGTAGGCATTGTTGGCCGAACCAGGATAAAAATCTCTGGTGCATTATTTCCTATCCCTTATCTTTTTATTTTTCCGCACGTTTATTTTGTGTTAATCATATTTTCACGGATAAAAGTTTTTATCATGTTCTAATTTATATAACACGAGTAGTGTGTCTTTTCTTTGTGATATTTTTAAATCAATCTCGTGATAGTATGTTTTCAATATTCTTAGTAATATTATTTCAATTCCGTGCTTAAAAATGTTTTAATTCGTTCTTTAAGTCTTCCGCTCGTTTTAATCTCTGTTATTTTTTTTAAAAGAACGGTTTATTGCGTTTAATTTTCAAAGTTTTATAAACACCCAATTCACCCCCCCTCTTGGGTGATTCTCGCCAAATACCACCAATTATTCCAACAATTGGTATCAGAGCTTCGTGCTCTGGTAACAAGCTTAATCGCTTGAGTTAAATATCCTTGTGTGGTTTGGCATTTTGGGATATTGTATTTGATTTTAATATGGAGGGATTTTCATTCGATGAAGCACCAATTTTCAATGGAGAAAATTATATGTATTGGAGTGCTAGAATGAAATTTTATTTACAATCTATCAATTATCGTTTATGGTTTATTGTGCAAAATGATTTTGATTTAAACCTAAAAAATGTTTTAAATGAATTTGACAAAAAATGTTTTACCTTGAATATTCAAGCAATGCAGATTTTAAGGATTGCCTTAAACGATGATGCATATGCTAAGATCAAGGATTGTCATAATGCTAAAAGTGTTTGGGATACTTTACACACATGTTATGCTACTGATGATCTTCTGGAAAGTGTAAGTGTTCACAGATGTAATCAGGAAATCAAAATAGAGGAAAGCTCGAAGAATGAATTGACTATCTCCCATGACAAAGTTTTGTATGATGATACCAACAGCATGAGGAGCAATTCGTCAGATAAAGATGATGATGGTGTAGAAAAGCTGTTTGAAACATTCTTGATATCTTACTTGGAATCAAGTCCTTCAGATGAGGAGTCGGTAGACAATGATAGTTCATCATATTCATACACTCCTCTCGAGGTAACTTTGATTGATTCTCATTCCCAAAATCCTCAGAGTACTTATAATGTTTTGAGAGATGATTTGAAAAATAATTTTGAAAGTAGCACCTCTACTGAAAATGAAAAATGTAATTTTATTGGAATATCTGTTGAGGCTACTTCTTGTGATTCTCAATGTATCTCAAAGTCAATTTGCTCAATCTCCTTATTTGACAATTCTAAAGAGAATGTGGATATTCAAAAGTCAAGTAAAGAGAGTGTCAAATGTGATTTTAAATACAAGAATCATGAGTTTGTGCTTTGCAAAAATGATTTTAGAAAATTCAAAGCATCTCCCAATACCTTGGCACAAAATCAGGAAAGAAAGCAATGGTCTCAAACAAAATACCCTTGGCACAAAATGGTTGATGGAAGGAATCACTGGTCAAAGACAAAATCTCCTTGGCATACAAAGTTTGAGGTAAACAGGTCATATTCTTATTATAATCATGATTATTCAAGAACATACTTTGACTATTCCAAGCTTTACTGAATTTGAAAAATAAATCATGTGTTGCAAATTTTTTTTATTTTCACATGATCATCATATCTTGGAAAAGCTAAAGTACTTCGATCATAACATGTAACTTAGAGCAAATTTGAGTTAATCGAATTAGCATCTAAATACATATTATGATTGGACTTGGTATAACTCATAGTTATAATGAAGTTTATGATTTGTTACATTATTTTTGGTCTATTTCAGTTACTTCAATAGCTCACATTGTTTATCATGAGAATCTATCTAACTTGAGCATTGGAGATAGCCAGAACTATCTGTTTTGCAGGAAACAGGGTCTTCTAAAGGTAAGTTGACCACAAGCTAATGTCACTAACGGTTCCTGGCATCAGAAATCAACTCTCAGAAGTCATTGAAGATAGTTATACAGAAAAGAGGAATTCTGGAATTTTGTGCAGAAGTAATCGATTACTCTGCAACAGTAATCAATTACCTAGTGGGTTTGTGCATCAGTTCAGATCAGTTATGAAGATTTAATCGATTAAAGGATCATGATAATCGATTAAAACTGCAGCATCATTCAATTCATCAGAGGCAAAGTAATCGGTTAAAGAAGTTGATTTAATCGATTAAAAGATGTTGCATCAGTTCTGACCAGAGAAGGAATAATCGATTAAATGCATGGAAGTAATCGATTAAATGAAGAAATAATCGATTAACTCGATGAAAATAATCGATTACTAGCTACTGTATCTGAAAAAAAATAAGAAAAAGTGCAGATTCATGTGGGCCTTGACCCAGTTTGACCAAGTATGGACCACATGTTGAATTAAACCTAGCCTCACATCTTCTTGCACACACTCTCTCTCTTTCCAAACAAAAATCACGGCCTCTCCTTCTCTCTCTTCTTCCACGACATTCTCTTCTTCTTCCTTATCCTCTCTTCTTCATCCTTCAACCCTCATACACCCTAACCACTTCCAAACATTCATAAATCCTTCACCATTCTTACTCATTCTTTCCACTTCACTCATAAACCTTCACCTTCTTCTCTCCTTTCACTCAAAAACCGTCCCTCTCTCTCTTCTTCTCTCCCATTCGGTTCTCCCACAACCATCATAGAAACCACCATTGAAACCACCATTCCTTGCTCACCATTGTCAAAATCTTCTCAAAATACTTGGTTAAACATGGTTCTCTCAAGGTTTTCATGATTCATGGTACTTGATCTTCATGTTCAGATCCGGTTCAAGAGTGTTGATGTGTGAAGATTTCGGTTCACCTGGTTTAGTGGTTCAAGCGTTCGGTTCACTGGTTCGGTTCTGTTCTCTGGTTCGTCGGTTCGGTTCAGAGTTGTTGGGGTTCTTCGGTTCAGTTGCAAGTGTGCTGGTTAGTCTGGTTCAGTGTGAATCTGGTTGGTTCAGTATACGGTTCAGCTTCGGTTCAGCTTCGGGTCAGTATTCTTCATCAGTTCAGGTTCTTGGTTTACTGTTCTATCTACTTCAGTCTCTCTATATTCAATATTTTGATATGCTGCTCAATGATGATGTCTTGAAGTTGATACTACTTGTTTGAGTAGTCGATATTCTGAAAGATAGTCTGGGTTCTTTGTGTGCTGTGCTGAGAATTCTGGGTTGTCTAGTTTTTTGATTGGTTCAGTCGGTTCAGAACTTTGTGTTTGATAATTTCTGCTGTAAGTTGTGATCATGTCAGCTCGTCACACGAAAAGAAGGGCGATCATTGATGAGTCGGATGAGGATGAGCCTTCACCTCCTATTGTTCGGAGTAGAGCTCAACCTTCGTCTAGCCGGGCTCCTAGGCCTTCGAGGACTAGACAAAGTGACGCAGGTCCTTCTGCTCCACCTCCTCCGGTTCATCAACCGATTGCATTAGAGAAGTTAAATCGTTGGTTCTCTAATCCGTCTCAGATAATGGATTATGAAAAGTATTTCGCCGCTTGTTCTGTGATCTCTCCTAGATTCCTTGATGCTGAAACTTTCGACGGTGATGATTGTAGTCTCCCTGCAGTTGTGCTCTTGAAAGAAAAAGGTCTCTTTGAATTCAGTACTATTGGAGGTGACTATTAAGAAGATTTAGTCAGGGTCTTCTACACTAATCTTGTCTGGAATGCTGATGAAAAGACTCTTTATTCTGAAGTAAAAGGGACAAGCATCAAAATCAGTTTGAATACTTGGATTAACATCACTCACCTACCCACGGATGGTATCACATTCACTGGTTCTAGCTCGGATAGTCTATGGGGAGATGAGTATGACAAGAAATCGGCTAAAGAGGAGTTCATTGACGATCGCATCCCTTCTGGAAAAGTGCTGACCTCTGGAAATTTGAAGTTTGAGTATCGGGTTCTTCACTTCATTCTGAATCGTTGTCTTATTCCTAGGCAAGGCAACTACTTCAGGCTGCTTGATTCTGACTATATCATCTTCTGGGTGTGGTTTCACGACAAACCCATTAACGGCTTGGTTTGTCCTGAATCACATGATTGAGACTACGGGAAAGGTTCGCCGATCTATTGATAATGATATGAAGAATAAGACCTCAAAGCTTCCATATGCAACATTTATAACTAACATCCTCAGGCGTTTTCGAGTTCCCTTGAATGGCGAAGCTCGAACTGCTCCTAACGCTGATATGCGTATGGAAACAAAATTCTTGGGCAATATGGGATGGATTAATATGGAAGATAGAGGTTGGATGCCAAAGACTCAGAGACGGGAACGCAAGTCCAATCATAACTATGACCCTGATGATGAACAACAACAGCAGCAGCATCAGCCTGAGAGTGCACCGGCTCAGGATTCGGACTTCATTCCGCTACAAGCTCTTTATCCACCTGATCACATTCCTCCTTACATGCAGTTGTTCATGGACGATGTCAGAGGCTACATGAGGCGTTCTGATGAACACATGCATTCAGTGGATACATCTCTTGCTCAGCTCACCTCCGACATGGAACAGATGCATGTCGATATGGCGGCAGTGCAGCAGGAGATATATCATTTGAGGCATCAGAACCGTCCTTCGTTCCAGTGATCATTCAGCTTGTGGCACTTCGCTTTCTCAGTTTATTTACTTTATGATATTTGGATATTTTATGTTCATGCTCGTAACCCCCCTAGTACTGTTTTTCGTTATGTTTTAATTGTTCCTGTATTTAGCTTGTTTCTCTCTGACATATTTGGATTTAGCTTGATGCATTATGACAATATTATCGTTTTGGTGTGTGATTCATATTTGTTGTCATATGTTTTTTTCTCATGTGCCTCCTCACCTTTTTGATGATGTCAAAAGGGGGAGAAAAATTGTGGAGAATATCATGAGTTATTCATCATGAGAACAGGTCAGGTACAGGGGGAGCTCAGTTTGTGAGTTTGAAAACTTAGTGTTTGTTTTAATTGTTATATATTATGTACTAACCTCTGTTTTGCAGGTAGTGTTTGTCATCATCAAAAAGGGGGAGTGTTGAAACTGAGTGTTGAAACTCATGGTTTACTTCTTGTTGTTTTGATGATGACACAACACAATTTTTTATATATTCTTGACATGTTCAGGTACATTGAAGATTACAAAGATGTTATGCAAGTTGAAGATCTAGTATTTTAGGCTTAGATATCTTTGTAAGGCATATAATATTCTTAAAACACTTAGTTATAATCTATATGATGATGATATCTATTTTCGTTCTTAAAAACCTAGAAGAAGCTTTTTTAAACTTTTGCTCCAGGAAAATTCTTTGTGGAAAATGTTTTTGCGAAAACCTTTGGTTACAACTTTTTCATGAAAAAAATTAATTTTATTGTGGAGTACGTAATCGATTACCCCTTCTGGAATAATCGATTACTTGATGCAACTTGTAACCAGAGTGTATGTAATGGATTATTTGGATTCTTGTAATGGATTACTTCCTTGAACTGGTCATTTAGGTGCAAGTAATTGATTACTTGAAGCTAATAATCGATTATATTCAATGCTGCAACTTTTGTGAAAAACCTGAGAGCAAGTAATCGATTAACCTGACCAAAGTAATCGATTATTTTATTCAAATTTTGAAAAAAAAAAGTGCTGAAATCAATCTGATTCCCAGAATGTTTTGTTTCCCTTTCTGGATGATCACGTTTTGAATTCAGGCTGCTTCTTCTATATTTTTAAATATACTCTTTCTTCTTCTTCTCTCAAGTTCTACTTCTTCTTCTCCTTTTTGAATTTGAAAAATCTTTTAATAAGAAAAGATCATCATCATCATCTAGTGTTATTGCCTTGAGTGTACTTAAGTATATTATCTTGTCATAGGTCTTTATTGTTGTATCCGCTCTATTTAGAGAGCATATTGTTAGTTGCAAACATTTCTTCGTGCAAATTCATCTTATTGTAAGGGGTGTGACAACCTTAGGTATTAAGGAGTGTTTTCCCTTAGGATTGAACGTGTGTCGCGTTCATAGGGTGAGGTAACCCTTGTTGTTTTGGGTAGCGCTATACGAATGGTGGGATTCCTAGTAGTTAGGCTATTTGTATTCGAGGTCCCTGGCGAACGATGGGATTCCTAGTAGCTTGCGGGGTGCTCTGGATGTACTTGGGGACGCAGTTGCGTCTTGGCTTAGTGAAAATCTCAAGTGGGTCGCTTGAGGACTGGATGTAGGCATTGTTGGCCGAACTAGGATAAAAATCTCTGGTGCATTATTTCCTATCCCTTATCATTTTATTTTTCCGCACGTTTATTTTGTGTTAATCATATTTTCACGGATAAAAGTTTTTATCATGTTCTAATTTATATAACACGAGTATTGTGTCTTTTCTTTGTGATATTTTTAAATCAATCTCGTGATAGTATGTTTTCAATATTCTTAGTAATATTATTTCAATTCCGTGCTTAAAAACGTTTTAATTCGTTCTTTAAGTCTTCCGCTCGTTTTAATCTCTGTTTTTTTTTTTTAAAAGAACGGTTTATTGCGTTTGATTTTCAAAGTTTTATAAACACCCAATTCACCCCTCCCCCTCTTGGGTGATTCTCGCCAAATACCACCAATTATTCCAACACTAAATACATTGCCTTTAACCCACCTTGTTATCGTCATTTGCATTTCGCAATTCCACATAATATTAGAAAACAAAGGAGTTCTAACTTATAAGGAAAAGATTTGGTCTTTGGTGATAAAGAACTTCCAAAATTTATCTCTTTCCGGAAATAAGGGAAAACTCTTTATAATTTATAAATCAGTTTCATTTCGAACTTTAACAAAATTAGTTGATGATAAGAAACATGTCAAGCATCAAAAGTTCAAAGTATTCATAAAGATTTCCAAAATCATTTCACATTGGCTTTGGAACTAATTCAAAAGTTTTGGTGGACTCCTTTGACAAAGAAAAGTAAAGATCCCCCATGACCATCAAATTCAAATAAAAGGAGTGCCGATATCGGGTGAAACTGAATTTCAGCCGTGCTTTCAAATTTTTAATAAATGCTCTTCCTTTTATTTCAACTTTGAAGTTCAAATCTTGTTTCGAACTAACGTATGTCGCGTTCGGTGAATTCCTATTTAATCGGCGATTGGTGTAATCTAATAGTAAACTACACCATCATTCCATTACTTAGGAACTCACTTTGTTAGCAGTACATGTTTAAAATTGATGCTGCAACATTCGACCAATTATCAAAGTTAGAATCAATTCCGTACCCTGGAAAGTATTAGAGTACTAGTATGCTTGACGTTCATTAGAATTCGTACTATTAATACTTTTCAAAATAAAGTCTTAAATAGTTTGATGCAAAAAACATATTTACACTTTATAAATATAGTAATGTATTTATCACCAAACATAATGTGGAATTGTAGAAAGTACTTAGGTCTTATTAGAGACAACACTCAGCCATCAAAGTTAAAGGCAAGTACATCGGATTGACACCTATTCACTTCCGCTGTGCACTCTGATAAAGAATAATCGGAGTGTCTATGATGCAATGATTCCTAATGCTTATCCTATTCCTATGAATAGAAAAGAAATTTTACAATTATTTCATTGGATCCAAGGACTCAATGATATCATCTTCTAATAAAATGTAAACCTCGAGGGGCCAATATCGATTCTACATTGCATTAGAGATAAAACCATTTTCGTACAACCTGAATTCCAATCAAATAATAATAAAAGAAATGACTCATCTTCCATTCAAAGAAAGCTTTGAAATTTCATTTCACGTAAAAGTCTCAATCCTTCGTCATATCTGAAGTTGACTTACTTAATTCAAAACTAAGGTTTAGTCCTTCCCGTTGGGGTAGCAATTTCATGCTCTGACCCGTTGGGAGTTTTTACTTCCCTTAGTCTCTACTTTCGGTCCACTTCTAAACACAACAAAGTTACAATTGAAAATTTTACTCAGCCCACTTTGCACTGAAGATTACTAAACTAGAACTAGTATTATTCCATTAACACTACTAAACTATGCTAACTTTAACTAGATATGTATGCATGTACTATTATCATAGGCTATTAAACTAACTATTTGTTAGTTAGTATCACGTGGAGTAACCCTTTGGGAGTAGGAAATTCATACTCCACGGTCGAGAATTGCAACCATTGCTCTGATATCATAATGTAACATCCTGACTTTTATACTTAAATTAAATTACTTTAGGTTGGTGATTTCATTAGAAAATACTTGGGGTTTTATAGAATTTTTGGCGGAGTTTACTTTAAAATATGGACTTTCCCCAAGTTAACTTTGTACCTGTCAGTCCATATCAGATTATTTGTAACAAAACTAAAATTACTCTGTAAGTGGTTGTGACTTACTTTGAAATAATTTAAAAAAGGATATTTTTATATCCTTCACAACCATTGATACATTTTATCAAAATAATTAATTACTCTTATAAAGTCCCTTAAAATAGAAGTATCCTCAACTAGAGATAAATAGTTCAAAATTAAATACAACTCTAGTTAATGAAATTAATTTACATTACATTATCCTAGAATGATTGCAATATACGTGAGACTACTAAAGTCTCAACAAGTCATATACTCTTCTTATATAAGAGTATATCTTCTTGGCACGGAAGCAGCGAGTATCTTTCTCCAATGGTACCTAAAAAGGTCAACTTAAGGGGTGAGTAATTTGAATGATAATCAAGGAAAACACTTGAAATAACAGTAATAAGACATAACTAGACATACCCACACACATATACCTATATTCATTCATCCTATTCAAACCTACTATTTCTATACCTTACCATTTTACTATTCCTTTACACTATATATATATATATATATACAATTCAGTATACAAAATCATTACATAAAATTGCTTTGATGCTCAATCATATGAGTATGAAATACACTATATGTAACACCCCTAATTTCGTCTTCCGAATAAATATGTTAGTATATTGGTTTTATAAATAAATAATAATTTCGTATTTGATTTTTGGTTTGCATTATATGTATATCTATATATATATATATTATGAGAAAATATTTTATGATGTGGTTTTTCCATAAAATATTAAATTTTACAATTAAGTCCTTGAGAAGGACCTAAAAACAATAATGGAAGGTATTTTGGGGTTAAAAGTAATTAAACAAAGTTTTTAGTGAAAACTGGTCAAAATACTCGAGTATTTTTGAAAATACTCGAGTATTCTGGTCAGTGTTGCATGAGTTAGTGCGTTTGGTGAGTCACCACCACCGAGTCATCGCCGTTTGAAACGAAATCAGTCCTTCAACACATCTAAGGCCTTTGTGTCGAGCTGCATGAGCTTGGTGGAGGGCTATTTAAACCATGGTTGATGAATCAACCAACCCATTTTGCCAATTTCATGAAGAATTTCACATGTTAGGGTTCCTGAATTCGATCGTTCAATTCTCCTTCCTTGAGTAGAATTGAGTTACAAACCATACACCGTTTCGAAGCTCACATCCAGAGCTTTGAAAGAATCAAAAATCGTGAGCTAAGGCTGAGTGTGTGAGGAGTAGTGAGTGCTGCAAGATAGAGCTTCAAATCTGCCAAAAACAGAACTCTGTTCAGACCCGTCAACTTCGTGGCTTCGATTCTCTCTCCTCCTTGAGAGTTACCTCACGGGTGATATACCATTGGAAAGCTCTTTCAACGAGCTTCGATTTGATACCAATTTTGTTAGATTTGAATCCCTGGTAAAAAAGTTATGCTCCCGCAAAGTTAGGTGCTGAAATCTGCCAAACCAAATGTTCAGATTCAAAGAGCTGACTTTGAGCTTCAATTGTGGTAAGCTCAAGCTCCCTTTTGGTATGAAACTTATTGGTTTTCAAAGTTCATATTATAGAGAACATAGTCTAACCAATTTCCCCAATTTTTATGCATGATTCGAATGTCGATTGATGTGGTTTTGAACCTCTGCTGAAACTGTTATGTAAGTTTGGGTTGGAAGTGGTTAGAGCATTTGGTTGCTGTTCTCTGTGGTGTTTTTGTTCAAGAACGACCCTAAGGTATGGGGGAAGCTTACCATTTTCTAGAATAAGAGTAAATTGCATTAGAAAGTAGGAGGAGTCACCATGAGACTCTAAGGGCATAGATTGAAATAGGAATATGGCTTGGAGGCCAATCTGAGGCATGCTACATGCTAAGGCAAGTTTATTTGGTTGCATGTGAGCTTAATCAATGCTGGAATTATGCCAAAAATGAGTAGAATTGAAATTGGTACTTTAAGTTGCATAATATGTGATTTTCATGCATAATTGATGAATGATTATGATTTTCTGTGAATTGATGCGATCTCTGTGTTGAGACAAGTTCTAAATGTGTAAACAAAGTTCTGTTGATAATTGGTTTAAGTTAGAATTGGTTAGAATTGAAAATGGTATGTTAAAACCAAGTTGTAGTGCATCTGCTGTCAAAATACTCGAGTATTTGGTAAAACACTCGAGTATTTTCTGATGCAAGTTTCCGAGAAGATCACGAAATACTCTAGTATTTTGGGCTGTAAAAATACTCTAGTATTTTGTGAAAAACTCGAGTATTTGGGCTGAAAAATACTCTAGTATTTTGTGAAAAACTCGAGTATTCTGGGCTGTAAAATACTCAAGTACTTTGTGAAATACTCAAGTATTCTGAACTGTAAACTACTCGAGTATTTTGTGAAATACTCGAGTATTCTGGACAGTTTGGCACATAGCTTCATGAAATTGATGAACTACTCGAGTACTGAAGCTACCACTCGAGTCATTTTATAATAATGTTGATAAAATACCATTTTTAATCTAATCACTCTTATTTAAACCTAATGAACATTTAAAGGGAATAATGTGATACTTCCTTTGATAAATCTCATCATCCTAAGCGTGGGAGTTGATATATCTCATTGATGAATTTATTACATATTGTATATAATGAGATTAATGAATAATCTTAAAGGGAATGATGTTACATTTTGTTTGATTTACCTTGTCATCATGCTGATCATGGAAAATGAAATACTTCATGGACATATTAATTGCATCGTTGAATTTATTGCATGGTGCACATGATGAGATTAAAGAATAACCTTGAATGGAATGTTGGTGTGCATTCATGCATGGTGACGTGGTGGTAACATATCATTTGCTCATGTTCGCGGAACATGAGGAGGGTACTCTGGGAGTACCAACTTGGTTACGACTTGCCTGTAGTCACATTTTGGTAATGTGACCAGCATTGGTTGCTGCGAACGTTGGGTATTCGTCTTGGTGATGAGATATGCACATCGATAATGATATTGGTATTATGGACCACGTTCCAGGCATAGTCGTGTGGCTTGCTCGATGACACATCATGATTGACGATGTGGGCAGTATGTGGTATACTGTTGGTTTGATGGTTCAACGGTGTGTTGCACACAAGTGGTAAGGTTTACGTTTTGGCGACGTGACCTTCATCAGACATGGTGACGTTGTTTATCACCTCTGTCGTGTATCACAAGTGATAAGGTTTACGTCCTTAGGCGACGTGACGTTCATCAGATGTGGTGACATTTTTTATCACACCCGTTGTATGTTGAGAAGTGATAGGTTTACGTCCTTGGGCGACGTGACGTTCACCAGATAGTGTGACATTTTTATCACTTCCGAGAAAGTACGCCATACGTTTGATAACGTATTATTTGTATTCTGGGAATACCATGGTGTTATAGAAGGACGTTCATCTGAGTGATTAGTTGAAGAATCTCAGGAATCGAGAGATGGGAAGCATGCATCATTCCACCTATTTGGAAAGAGAAATAAATGAAATGGCGGGTGCTCATGTTTATGCATTTATATCATGATGGGTGCTTACTTGTGGATGTTAGGACTTTATTCTTATTTGATAATGCGAATGTATAAGCTTACCCCCTGCCCTTAATAGGTTTTGACCAGGTACCTAGACTACCTAGAGATTAAAGGAATTGGATGACCCTTAAGTTCATGAAGTACTAAGTCATCATGGAATAGAGACTCTTTTGTACAACTCTGAGGACTCAACCAGACGAACGAATGGATGAAGAACCACTGACCAGCTCTGGAACATCTCTATTTTTGATAATGGAAACAATGTATATATTTTGAGAGATGTATCTAAGAGGGAACCTAGTTTTCATACTTTAATATAATTGTGGTACACATCGAATCTATATACCTGATTTTTTGAGTCAATGAACTATTTTAATATATTCCGCTCACTCTGATTTTATCGTTCGGCACGAAGGAAGTATTGTTAAAAATGATTTCCTGGGATGACCTAATAACTAAGTTATTTTCGAAAGCTATTTTGTACTACAAAGGTTATCTCAAAAGGATTCTAATATGTTCAGCAAATAATTACTCCTTCCACCGAATTTAGTTCCAATACATGGCTTAAATTTGAGTACCACATTCAAGGAAAAATTTTCATACTCAGACTTTTCCAACACGTTTCAATAATAAGTGAAATTCTTTTTAAGAAACGAGGGATGTTACATTTTATGGTATCAGAGCAATGGTCCTGACTCTTGGTCCTTGAGTGTGTGGTTCAATACGCTGGTCCTTAAGAATTGTAGAGTTTCTTGTGAAGTATGCTCTTACATACTTCTAATTGGAGTAAAAGGTTCTATCCCTTGACCCTGGGTATGTGACCAAGTACCTGTCTATAGTGTTTATAATAGCCTAAGTTGAAGTATGATAGTGATGTACTTCTTTTAGGTCAATTCCAACCTTAAGCTCATAGTGCTGATCCATTATGGCATCAAGGAATCAACAAGGGGTGATTCCAAAGGATCTAAAGACGAGCTAATATCCTCTTAGGAGGGTATTTTCTTCTAGTATGAAAACTAACAAACCCCCGGAGTTAGTAATAGGAGGTATTTTCCCTAGTGGTTTGCTTTGTAGAGTTGTAACTCTGAAGTTAATTAACCCTTGGTGAGGATGAGAATCGATTGCGTTTTCTTGTGTTTGATCCACCCTGCTACCTCAAGATCGAACTCCTACAAGTTTTCTTGTAGTTGTTTCTCTCGTATGTTTGAGCTATCTCTTCAGAGTAAACTTGGTCTACTCATTTTTCACAATTAGGTGTGATGTAGGACTTGGATTGGATACCCAAGAATCAAGTGATAACTAGTTGTGATAGGGAGGCGAGAATCCGAAACCCAAGATGTATGGGTGTTGTTTTCATAGTGGGGTAAAGGAAGAGGGGAATTAAAGAGGTCATGGTTACGAAGAATCTCCCGGATATTCTCTCGTGAAGTGTCGGGTTCGTTAGAGCAAAAGTCAGATCCTGTAATAGCTAAAGTAGTTCTAGAAAGGTTGTTATCAGCATCAAGCAAAGTATCCACAGGATGAGATTTATATTAGTATTCTACTTTGATCAAGTAATGGATACGAGTTAGATGTACCGTTTGAAGCTACAGCTTTAGTATAAGTTGTGTGATGAGTGTTTCTTAAGTCCATCATATATGACCACAAGTCCATAGTGCAGGTCTAATATGACGACAAGAAACCGAAATCATACTAATGCGATGCTGGAGAGGATCACGGCTGTGTTGGAATCAATGCAGCAATGGCAACAGCAACAACATCAGCAACCACCACAACCAGTTAATCTGTCACATCAATGTAATGTCGGTAATGTTGAGACTAAGAGTTTAGCGGATTTTCGAAGTTGTAATCCACCTAAGTTTGAAGGAGGATTTAAGCCAGAGGAGGCTAACAAGTGGATTCATACTATGGATAAGATTTTTAGAACATTAGACTGCACGGAAGCTCAAAAGGTGGCATATGCAGTTTATATGTTAGAAGGAGAGGCTGAGAATTGGTGGAATCACACGGTTCAACTTTTACACTATGAGGGAAAGGAAGTCAATTGGGAGATGTTTATGGAAACGTTTCTCAATAAATATTTTCCAGAGGACTTGAGAAGGAAGAAGGAAGTTGAATTCCTACAATTAAAACAAGGAGATATGAGCGTGGGCGAGTACGCAGCTAAGTTTGAGGAATTGATGAAGTACTCTCCATACTATCAAAACAATCCGGATGAGAGAAGCAAATGCATCAAATTTGAAGGTGGCCTGAGACCTGAACTGAAATCTGTTTTCAGTTATCAGAAAATCCAAAGTTTTCCTACGTTGGTTGACATGTGTCGGATGTATGAGGATGACAAGAAGGCTGAAGTAGCAGCTGATCAGGCAAAGAGTAACCAGCAGAGTTATGGACCACAAAGAAAGAAAGGATTTAATCATCGGAAAACGGATCCATATCTCAACTAGAGACGAGGCAAAGGTAGAGTTGAAGACGGGAATGGGGTTAAGACTCGCAGCAATGCCCCTTACTGTGGGAAGTGCAAACATCATCATTATGGAAGAATCTGCTGGGCAACAAGTACTTGCTTCAACTGTGGGAAGCAGGGTCACATTGCACGTTACTGCAGAAAATCTGTGAAAAGTAACCACATCGGACTTGCTAGCAAACCAATGACTCAAGAAAAAGTGTTACCCTGAATAGAGTAGAAGTTAACCAATCACCTGATCTCGCGCAAGGTAACCATTTACTCCAAAACCAACTTTGCATGATTGTGTTCGATTCGGGAGTTACCCATTCTTTTGTTTATTGTAAATGTGTGAATAGGTTGAAGTCGGATTCACCTATTTGTTTTAAAAAAATAGAGACCCTATGAAATTACCCAAATTTGTTTCTAAAGTCTGTTTAGATTATAGTGTCGAGATATTTGATCGCAACACTAAGTTAAATTTGATCTATTGTCCTTTATCACACTTGGATGTGATTTTGGGAAGGGATTGATTGAATTCTATTGGGGGTGTTTAAGTGGACTTTCTAAAGTCAAATATTTTTAACCAAGGTAACCCGGAAGGAATAGCCTTTTATATGGAATAAGAAGAACAACAAGGAATTTCAGTCATTGAAGGGAAGGTTAACATTCGCTCCTGTGTTACTCCTACTCGATTCATGTAAAAGTATTGAAGTGCATTTTCATGTTCTGAGGCTAGGACTTGGAAAGAGGTAATTTTAAGAAAGGAAGGTAGATGTGTATGCATCAAAGCGATGGAATACACACAAGGTGATTCACTCGATGCATGACTTGAGCTTTGTAACGATAATGGTTGCTCTGAGGGCTTGAGGCCTTTTTCCCGTGTCACTATGCTTTAAGTGTTAATGACCATGGAGAGTCGAAATAATTGTTCAATCAGAAGGAGTTGAACAAGGGACAACGCCGATGGACATAATTTTAAAGGCTCGTGATTGGAAACTCTGTCGTCGTCGTAACGAAGCAGAAGACGAAAGCAATTACAATGGGCCGAAAGGCAATTTATGTGAGCTCTACGGGGATTAAGGAAGTGGTTTTAAGAAGTCTAATAGATACGAGTTTGATGATACAAGTAAACCGACGAGAAGTAAGAAGGGAAGGTTGCAAATCACAATAGAATTCCTAATTCGAATTCGTGAATTGCAACAAAGAGCTGAAGAGCTAAGGACAAATAAGAGATTGATTTCGAAAGGGAAGAAACCTAGGTTCCATAGGGGACGTTTTAGGGACAAGAATTTGGAGTACGGATGATTTGGAAATTGAAGGTTAATTATGGAATTAAGCTAAATGGATGAGTAAAGGTTATACACTAATATGCTAAGTGGTGAAGCTAAAACATAGTGGAACTATGTAAATCTGATATTGGAAGCAAAGGAATGGCATGTCACTTGAGAATTATTCAAGGATGAAATCTTTGAAAAATTAGTGAAAAGAGATTGAATTATTGTAAATAAGGTAGGGTAATATGAATCTCGGGGAAAACATTACCATGTTCAAAAGATTGAGGAAGTATATTCATTGCAATTTTGATGGAAGGTTCAAACATGCGGAGTCCGGAATGAATAATGTCCGAATTCCAAACCAGATATCAACTATTGAGGAATAAGTGAACTAACTATGGGAACCAGAATTTCATGCATAAGGGGTTAGAGAAATCTCAATTGCATGAAAGTAAATGAAAAGCCAATGGAAAGAAATCATTTGTCAATTTTAAGGTGGGAAGGTGAGGCGCATCACCATGGGCTGAGTGGTGATATCTGAAAGAGATATTCGTTTTCAGTCGCAAGAAAATTAAGTCTTATTCGCCGAATTAATTGAAGAAGAAATGTAAGAAGGGAATGGTCAACCAGCAAATCAAGAGTGGAAGAGTTTTCCATCCTGCTAGGATTCGAGTTAGATTCGGATATAGGTAATCTGAGCTTATCCTTCCTGTGATCTAGATTAACGTAATCAATGATTTCGATTGCGTTAATTAAATCGTTTTGTGATCTGAAAATCTGAGCAGGTCTTTAACTTGAGTTTCTGTGATCAAAACCCTTATCACAGTTGGATGTGATAAATGTCTTTGGGCGCTACAGAAAGGGAAAGATCAGTTAAGACTAGAGAGATTAACAACCACCGGGATAGGACGAGCATTTGTCTCCCCAACGGAAATGTCTCTAGAACTTGACGATCTGACTAAGTCTGATGGCGACGATAAAGTTCCTTATCTTTGAGTTCATCTAACTTAAAGATAGATCGTATAGTCTTTCTTGAGAAAGATTATATCTGAAAGGGATGATTTTATTGCTAATAGTTTAAATGTTAGGACTGATCACCCTGATATTTATACTGTTAAGAAATAAAGTCATATAAATAATTCCTTACTCGTGCTCGAGTGATCTGAGTGCGCAGCGGAGAAAGTTTTCTTTGAAAGGTTTGTTGCAATTGTTTCAATATGTACTTGGGCATGGATTTTAGAAAAGTTTTAATAAAAGGATTTCATTGTGAAAGAATTTCAGGGAAGCATAAGGCAAACCTTTTTGAAGGATTTTGATGAGTGTTGCAAACGCAATTGTTTATCCGAGAAAGTTTCATTTGAAAAATTTTATGTGACATTTTAGGGGCAGAGAGTTTAAAAGGAAAATATGTATATAAGAAAATTCCTTTTAAGTGGGGGAGAGTTCTCCCTAATTATGTTTTGAAAAATAATAACCTCAAAACAATTTGTTATGAAAATGTGGAATTTTAAAAGAATGAATTTCGGGGACGAAATTCCTTTTAAGTGGGGGAGTAGTGTAACACCCCTAATTTCGTCTTCCGAATAAATATGTTAGTATATTGGTTTTATAAATAAATAATAATTCCGTATTTGATTTTTGGTTTACATTATATGTATATCTATATATATATATTATGAGAAAATATTTTATGATGTGGTTTTTTCATAAAATATTAAATTTTACAATTAAGTCATTGAGAAGGACCTAAAAACAATAATGGAAGGTCTTTTGGGGTTAAAAGTAATTAAACAAAGTTTTTAGTGAAAACTGGTCAAAATACTCGAGTATTTTTGAAAATACTCGAGTATTCTGGTCAGTGTTGCATGAGTTAGTGCGTTTGGTGAGTCACCACCACCGAGTCATCGCCGTTTGACACGAAATCAGTCCTTCAACACGTCTAAGGCCTTCGTGTCGAGCTGCACGAGCTTGGTGGAGGGCTATTTAAGCCATGGTTGATGAATCAACCAACCCATTTTGCCAATTTCGTGAAGAATTTCACATGTTAGGGTTCCTAAATTCGATCGTTCAATTCTCCTTCCTTGAGTAGAATTGAGTTACAAACCATACACCGTTTCGAAGCTCACATCTAGAGCTTTGAAAAGAATCAAAAATCGTGAGCTAAGGCTGAGTGTGTGAGGAGTAGTGAGTGCTGCAAGATAGAGCTTCAAATCTACCAAAAACAGAACTCTGTTCAGACCCGTCAACTTCGTGGCTTCGATTCTCTCTCCTACTTGAGAGTTACCTCAAGCGTGATATACCATTGGAAAGCTCCTTCAACGAGCTTCGATTTGATACCAAGTTTGTTAGATTTGAGTCCCTGGTCAAAAAGTTATGCTCCCGCGAAGTTAGGTGCTAAAATCTGCCAAACCAAATGTTCAGATTCAAAGAGCTGACTTTGAGCTTCAATTGTGGTAAGCTCAAGCTCCCTTTAGGTCTGAAACTTATTGGTTTTCAAAGTTCATGTTATAGAGAATATAGTCTAACCAATTTCCCCAATTTTTATGCATGATTCGAATGTCGATTGATGTGGTTTTGAACCTCTGCTGAAACTGTTATGTAAGTTCGGGTTGGAAGTGGTTAGAGCATTTGGTTGCTGTTCTCTGTGGAGTTTTTGTTCAAGAACGACACTAAGGTATGGGGGAAGCTTACCATTTGCTAGAATAAGAGTAAATTGCATTAGAAAGTAGGAGGAGTCACCATGAGACTCTAAGGGCATAGATTGAAATAGGAATATGGCTTGGAGGCCAATCTGAGGCATGCTACATGCTAAGGCAAGTTTATTTGGTTGCATGTGAGCTTAATCAATGTTGGAATTATGCCAAAAATGAGTAGAATTGAAATTGGTACTTTAAGTTGCATAATATGTGATTTTCATGCATAATTGATGAATGATTATGATTTTCTGTGAATTGATGCGATCTCTGTGTTGAGACAAGTTCTAAATGTGTAAACAAAGTTCTGTTGATAATTGGTTTAAGTTAGAATTGGTTAGAATTGAAAATGGTATGTTAAAACCAAGTTGTAGTGCATCTGCTGTCAAAATACTCGAGTATTTGGTAAAACACTCGAGTATTTTCTGATGCAAGTTTCCCAGAAGATCACGAAATACTCTAGTATTTTGGGCTGTAAAAATACTCTTGTATTTTGGGAAAAACTCGAGTATTTGGGCTGAAAAATACTCTAGTATTTTGTGAAAAACTCGAGTATTCTGGGCTGTAAAATACTCAAGTACTTTGTGAAATACTCAAGTATTCTGAACTGTAAACTACTCGAGTATTTTGTGAAATACTCGAGTATTTTGGACAGTTTGGCACACAGCTTCATGAAATTGATGAACTACTCGAGTACTGAAGCTACCACTCGAGTCATTTTATAATAATGTTGATAAAATACCATTTTTAATCTAATCACTCTTATTTAAACCTAATGAACATTTAAAGGGAATAATGTGATACTTCCTTTGATAAATCTCATCATCCTAAGCGTGGGAGTTGATATATCTCATTGATGAATTTATTACATATTGTATATAATGAGATTAATGAATAATCTTAAAGGGAATGATGTTACATTTTGTTTGATTTACCTTGTCATCATGCTGATCATGGAAAATGAAATACTTCATGGACATATTAATTTCATCGTTGAATTTATTGCATGATGAGATTAAAGAATAACCTTGAATGGAATGTTGGTGTGCATTCATGCATGGTGACGTGGTGGTAACATATCATTTGCTCATGTTCGTAGAACATGAGGAGGGTACTCTGGGAGTACCAACTTGGTTACGACTTGCCTGTAGTCACATTTTGGTAATGTGACCAGCATTGGTTGCTGTGAACGTTGGGTAGTCGTCTTGGTGACGAGATATGCACATCGATAATGATATTGGTATTATGGACCACGTTCCAGGCATAGTCGTATGGCTTGCTCGATGACACATCATGATTGACGATGTGGGCAGTATGTGGTATACTGTTGGTTTGATGGTTCAACGGTGTGTTGCACACAAGTGGTAAGGTTTACGTTTTGGCGACGTGACGTTCATCGGACATGGTGACGTTGTTTATCACCTCTGTCGTGTATCACAAGTGATAAGGTTTACGTCCTTAGGCGACGTGACGTTCATCAGATATGGTGACGTTTTTTATCACACCCGTTGTATGTTGAGAAGTGATAGGTTTACGTCCTTGGGTGACGTGACGTTCACCAGATAGTGTGACGTTTTTATCACTTCCGAGCAAGTACGCCATACGTTTGATAACGTATTATATGTATTATGGGAATACCATGGTGTTATAGAAGGACGTTCATCTGAGTGATTAGTTGAAGAATCTCAGGAATCGAGAGATGGGAAGCATGCATCATTCCACCTATTTGGAAAGAGAAATAAATGAAATGGCGGGTGCTCATGTTTATGCATTTATATCATGATGGGTGCTTACTTGTGGATGTTAGGACTTTATTCTTATTTGATAATGCGAATGTATAAGCTTACCCCCTGCCCTTAATAGGTTTTGACCAGGTACCTAGACTACCTAGAGATTAAAGGAATTGGATGACCCTTAAGTTCATGAAGTACTAAGTCATCATGGAATAAAGACTCTTTTGTACAACTCTAAGGACTCAACCAGACGAACGAATGGATGAAGAACTAGTGACCAGCTCTGGAACGTCTCTATTTTTGATAATGGAAAAAATGTATATATTTTGAGAGATGTATCCAAGAGGGAACCTAGTTTTCATACTTTAATATAATTGTGGTACACATCGAATCTATATACCTGATTTTATGAGTCAATGAACTATTTTAATATATTCCGCTCACTCTGATTTTATCGTTCGACACGAAGGAAGTATTGTTAAAATTGATTTCCTGGGATGACCTAATAACTAAGTTATTTTCGAAAGCTATTTTGTACTACAAAGGTTATCTCAAAAGGATTCTAATATGTTCAGCAAATAATTACTCCTTCCACCGAATTTAGTTCCAATACATGGCTTAAATTTGAGTACCACATTCAAGGAAAAATTTTCATACTCAGACTTTTCCAACACGTTTCAATAATAAGTGAAATTCTTTTTAAGAAACGAGGGATGTTACACTATATACCATTATGGTTTAATTCCTGAATCCGATGTACACTGTACCATTTAACTTTATCCACTATAACACTTTAACACTTTAATTGGATTCAGTGAATTAAACCCATTGTATAATAATGAATGCACTTCTCCATTTCCAATAACAATAACAATGTGTAGACTCACAATGCAGAATCAAAGAGCTTTTGATGATGTCAAATAAACAGACTCGGCTTGTGCTTAGCGTTAGACAAGTCAGACTTATCAGCGCAAGCGTTCAGCTAAAGGTACAAGCTCTGCAGAGGCTCGGAATCTTTGTTTTGCGTATGCGTTCCGCCAAAGGCAGAGGCACGGCAGAAGCTCGGAAAACTAGGGTTCTTCGCTACCTGCATCAAGTCAGCTTTTGTAGCTCAAGCTCGGCTTTGACTCGGCCCGTGATCAAGGCCAAAGTTCATCCAAGTTTGCAAGTTCGGTTCTTCATTTCAAGGCAGTAAGCTCGGATGATGATTTGCTCGGTACTCGCTCGGATTAAGCTCGAAACAGCCACAGCATCTGATAGAGTAAATAAGCTCGGGTTGATCGTTCTAAACTTGACTATTTGCCGACGCTCAGATCAAGCTCAGAAACACCAAGCTCGAACAAAGCCAAAAGCTCGGCAATCTCTGTTCATCGTCTTCAACAATGCATCGTCTTCAACCTTCGGACTCTGCTCAACTGTTCCGTACTTTTTATTACCGTTGGGTCTGGGTAGAAGTCCTAGGTTTAGCTCCTATGATCTGACAAGTTTGAAATTCAAAATGAGTTAAATTAAAGGTTGGTGAACTGTCACCATCACTGCTCTGCTGTCTAAATGTTACCGTTGGAAACCCCATCTCCGTACAGCTCTCTTTCTCTCTTTCTCTGCAGAAAAAAGGAGACTATAAAAGAGGGGGTCTTCAACGTTAACACAGATTGATTCTTTTACAACCATTTTTCTCAGAACTTAAACTTTCATTTTTACTTTAGAAAAAAAAACAGAGCAGAAATCACAAACTCACAGAGAAGAAGAACATTCGATTTTCATACGAACTTAGAGAGTTAAAACTTTCAAATCTTAACTCTAAGTTCGAATCAGTTCTTCTCTGTGAAATCCTTCTAGAATTGACTCACTCTTGTTATTCAATCTTTCATCATATTCGAAGGGTGTTTCGAATTGGAGCCATACACTTTCATCATCTTCTTCTTTGTATTTGCTGTTGTGAGAAGCTGGTCTCTGATCGAGAAAGCTTCGATTTGTAAAGGTTCCAAAGAGGTTCTTTGGTCGTCGATTTGTTGTGGGTAGTTTGTCACGAGTTTGGTACACTCGTTTGACTGGATAGGTCTAGAGGGGTAGGCTCTTGTAAATCCTTTGTAACCCAGAAAATCGATTTTTAGTGAAAGCTCTCTGAAAGGTTTTCAGAGGGGACTGGACTAGCTCTCAGGGTGAGAGTGAACCAGGATAAATCTCTGGTGTTCTTTCTTTACTGCTTATCTGTTGCTGCCAAGCGTAACGTTAATTCCGCTAATCTTCATTTATCTAAGTTCGAACTGTTATTTTTCTTAGCTCGAGCCTTTGAGTGTTGTTCTTCGAACTTAAGTCAAAAACCAGCTCTACCTTGAAGCAGCTCGGTTAACTGATTAACCATTTTGTTTATCTGATTGGTTAATCATTTAACCTTGTCTGCTCGGAAAGAAGCTCGGGTTTTCTTTTAAAACCGAACAACATCAGTTTAATTTTCAATAAATCGAAAAATTGCCATATTAGCTTAAATCTCCTATTCACCCCCCCTCTACTCGATTGTTAGGCCTCTTGTTGGTTTCCAACAAGTGGTATCAGAGCTTGGTCGAAAGATCGAGTGTAAATTTTTTTTTCGAAAAGATCCTTGAGGAAACCGAATGGCTACTAACAATCCCTTCGGAGGTGAAGGCTCTTCCATAAACAGACCACCACTATTCAATGGTGAGGGTTATGCTTATTGGAAAGCTCGAATGAAAATTTTCATTGAAGCCATAGATATGGAAATTTGGAAATCTATTGAAAATGGGCCATTTGTCCCTAAAAGAAAAATTAATGATGAAGTTGTAGAAATCCCGTGGGAAAGTTGGGATGATGATGACAAAAGAAAAGTATCTTTCGATTTAAAAGCCAAAAACATCATCACCTCAGCTTTGTCCTACGATGAATTCTTTCGAGTGTCAAGTTGCAAATCTACTAAAGAAATGTGGGACATTCTACAACTTACTCATGAAGGGACAAGTGAGGTCAGACGAGCAAGATTAAATACTCTGATGCATGAATATGAGTTATTCCGAATGCTGCCAAATGAAAATATAAATGATTTGCAGAAACGGTTTACTCATATCATAAACCATCTTAATGCTCTCGGCAAAACTTTTCAAAATGCCGAGATAACTAACAAAGTGCTTAGATGTCTTAGCAGAGAATGGCAGCCGAAGGTCACTGCCATCATGGAAGCTAAAGACTTGGACACAATGAGTATAGCCACTTTGTTCGGCAAGCTGCAAGAGCATGAGATGGAGCTCGGCAGACTGACCATGCATGAAGAATCTGATAAGAAGAAGAAGGGAATTTCCCTCAAAGCTGCTATAAAGGCAACCAAAGAATCCTCTGAAGATGAGTCCAGCTCGGACATGGATGAGGAAGACTTTGGTCTCATGGTCAGGAAGTTCAGCAAATTTTTTAAAGGCAAAAAGAACTTCACAAACAGAGCAAGAGATACTAGAAGCACTCACCACAAAGGCTCAAGTTCGAAAGACCGAGTTAGATGCGACGAATGTGGAGAAGCAGGTCACATTAGAACATACTGTCCAAGATTACAAAAGCAAAGTGGTGAAGAAATAAAGAACAAAGACCACAAGAAGAAGAGAGCTTACATAGTATGGGATGCACCCAACAACAATACCAGCTCAAGCTCCAGCTCAGGCGATGAAGAAGAAAAAGCAATTCTGTGCTTAATTGGAAAGGAAACTGTGTTCAGAAGCCCGAGCCAAATGAGCCCCGAGCAAGAATGGTGCTCGAACCGTGAAAAGGAAGTATCGAGCTCATCACTCAGAATAGATGAACAAGATCTCCCTGTATATGACTCTTGCTCGGAGTGTGAAGATGAGGAAGCTTGTTCGAGTCTCAGATATACCGATCAAGAAGACTCATCGAGCTCGACTTTTGGCAAAATTAATCAAAGATCAAATTTCAAATGCTTAATGGGCAAACACAACGAGGAAACCTTAGCCAGCCGAACAATGTCCGAACATAAAAACACTGAGGTAACCTCTACATCTGATTCTGACTCTGAATCTGAATTTAATGACTCTGATGAATTGTATTCTGCTTATCTTGAAATGCAAACCGAATTCAAGAAGCTTGCTAAAAATTTCATTAAGTTGAAACTCAGTCTTTCAAAATACAAAGAGCAAGTTCTTGATTTGGAAAATTCAATTGAAATTCTGAAAAGCAGAAACGAGTCATTAGAAAACACTATCACTCAGTTGAAAAATGAAAATCTTGACTGCTGCACTAAATATGAAAAGGAAATTTCTGAACTAAAATTTAAAAGTGCAACTGTCATCAAGAGTGATGGCTTGTTTGATCGGCTTTTAGCCGAACATAGGAACTACTCGAACAAAACTGGCCTCGGCTACACTCAGACCAAGAAGAAAGCAGTAAGGAAACTCGGCTATGTCTCAAACTTTAATAACTCAAAACGGCCGAGCTGCTCCTACTGTGGCCTTCATGGTCATACACCCAATGAATCTAAAATCCGACGTCACGGTGTAACCAAGGGCAACTTTGTTTTGGTAGTCAAAAAGAAAGATCCAACTGCTAACCCTTAGGGACCCAAAACAATTTGGGTACCCGAATCAAAGAAGTAATATTTTTGTGATGCAGGTGTGCTTCCGAGCAAAAGAGAGCAGATGGTACCTTGACAGTGGATGCTCGAAGCACATGACGGGGGACAAAAATCTATTCGCTGAACTTTCACATTCAGAAAAGGGATACGTCACTTATGGTGATAACAACCGAGGTAAAATATTGGGTGAAGGTAAAGTCAGTAATTCTGCCAACTTGGTTATCAATAATGTTTTACTTGTAAAAGGGCTAGAACATAATCTTTTGAGCATAAGTCAAGTCCGTGATATTGGTAATCATGTTGTTTTTACCTCTACCCATTGCATTATTAAAAGTGACGAGGACAACTCTATCAAATTTGTTGGAAAACGATATAACAACACTTACTTGGTTGATTTGAATGAAATCACTTCTTTGATGACCACTTGCATGGTCAGCAAAGAAAGTGATACATGGTTATGGCATAGAAGGACAGCTCATATACATGTAAATCAGTTAAAGAAACTACAATCAAAAGACTTAGTGATTGGTTTACCAAAGCTGAATTTTAATATTGAGGGGGTTTGCTCGTCTTGCAAGAAGTGCAAACCAACCAAAAAGAAAAATGATTTTTCATCTAAGTTGATGGTCTCAACAACTCGACCCTTGGAAATGTTACACATGGATTTGTTTGGACCATCACAAGTAAAAAGCTTTGGTGGCAATCTCTATGCTTTAGTAATTGTAGATGACTTTTCCAGATTTACATGGACTTTATTTTTAAAATCAAAAAGTGATACTTTTGAAAATTTTAAAGAGCTTGTCAAGCAACTCCAGAACCGAGCAAACCAAAAAGTAGTTGTAATCCGAACAGACCATGGTGGTGAGTTCGAGAACTACAAATTTGACAAGTTTTGTTCCAAGCTCGGCATAGAACATCAGTTTTCTGCTCCTCGGACTCCCGAACAAAACGGAGTTGTGGAACGGAAAAACCGAGTTCTTGAAGAGCTAGCCCGAACCATGCTTAATGAATACAATTTGCCACACTATTTCTGGGCCGATGCGGTAAACACAGCTTGCTATGTAATGAACCGCATCCTCATCAGACCAATTTTAAAGAAAACTCCATATGAACTTTACAAGGGTAGAAAACCAAAAATTTCTCATTTCCATGCATTTGGTTGCAAAGTCTTCATTTTAAATAATGGAAAAGAGCATCTCGGCAAATTTGATTCTAAAGCCGATGAAGGAATATTTTTGGGTTATTCTACTCATAGTAAAGCATTTAGAGTTTTTAACAAAAGGACCTCCACTGTGGAAGAGTTCGTACATGTGGTATTTGATGAGTCTCCTCGAAGAGACATTGTTAGTTGTGCAGACAGAGAGGATCAAACTATGGCAGAACACGATCCTAGCACAACAACTGAAAGAGCTAAAAAGGATGAAATTGCTGAAGATAGAAACCAGAGGGACGAGCTTGTTCCGAGCAGAACAAACAAGGAACAAACTGAACTCAATCCGAGCCAAACTCTCAATGATCAGTCTGAACTCATTCCAAGGCAAGCAGAGCAACTCGAGCTGAATCCAGCCTGGAAGAGAGTCAAGGACCATCCGATAGAAAATGTGCTGGGCGACATGTCTAAGGGAGTTTTAACTCGTCGTTCTATTCAGAATTTTTGCAATTTCACTTCATTTGTTTCTCAAATTGAACCTAATTCTGTTGATCAAGCCATTGAAGATGAACATTGGGCAATTGCCATGCAAGAGGAACTGAATCAATTCATCAGAAATGATGTCTGGGAATTGGTTCCTCGGCCCAATGATCATACGATAATCGGCGTGAAATGGACTTTCAGAAATAAAACAGATGAATTAGGCTTAATTATCAGAAACAAAGCTAGATTAGTTTCTCAAGGCTACAACCAAGAGGAAGGTATCGATTATGATGAGACCTTTGCTCCAGTTGCTAGACTTGAAGCAATTCGAATTTTGCTTGCCTTTGCTTCTATTATGAATTTCACCCTTTACCAAATGGATGTAAAGAGTGCATTATTAAATGGCTTTATAAATGAAGAAGTTTATGTAAAACAACCTCCTGGTTTTGAAAATTTTGAATTCCCAAACCATGTGTATTAGTTGAAAAAGGCTCTTTACGGTCTGAAACAAGCTCCTAGAGCATGGTATGATCGGTTGAGCTCATTTCTAATTGAAAAAGGGTTTGAAAGAGGAAAGGTTGATACAACTCTATTCATTTATAAATCCAAAAAGGACATCTTGTTAGTACAAGTTTATGTTGATGATATAATCTTCGGTGCTACTAATATGTCTCTTTGCAAGAAGTTCTCTGAATTAATGCAAGGTGAATTCGAGATGTCAATGATGGGAGAACTCACATTCTTCCTCGGGCTGCAAGTAAGGCAAGTTGAGGGTGGAACCTTTGTGCATCAAGGAAAATATTGCAAGGAACTCCTCAAGAAATTCGGGTTGGAAAATTGCAAAGAAGCTGTCACTCCCATGAGCACTTCCAGCTATCTCGGCAAGGATGAGTCAGGTAAAGCCGTAGATGTAAGCAAATATAGAGGCATGATAGGAAGTCTTCTATATTTGACTGCATCTCGGCCTGATATTATGTTCAGTGTTTGCTTATGTGCTCGTTTTCAAGCTAATCCCAAAGAATCTCATCTTTCGGCGGTTAAAAGAATTTTTAAATATTTAAAAGGAACTGTGAACACTGGTCTATGGTATCCTAGGGATGCCAATCTTAGTTTGGTTGGGTATTCGGATTCCGATTTTGCTGGGTGCAAGCTTGACCGAAAAAGCACAAGTGGAACTTGTCATTTGCTCGGCAATGCCCTTGTGTCTTGGTTTTCTAAAAAGCAAGCTTGTGTTGCTTTGTCAACAGCTGAGGCCGAATACATTGTTGCTGGTAATTGTTGTGCTCAAATTCTTTGGATGAAACAACAGTTATCTGATTTTGGCTTAATTTTAGATCACATTCCTATCAAATGTGACAATACAAGTGCAATCAATCTAACTAAGAATCCAGTGTATCACTCTCGAACAAAACACATTGAAATTAGGCATCATTTTCTTCGATATCATGTTCAAAAAGGTGACTGTGTCATAGAATTTGTAAGTACTGAAAATCAATTAGCCGATGTGTTTACTAAACCTTTGCCGAGGGAAACTCTTTATAAAATTCGGCGTGAGCTCGACATTCTAGACGAATCCAGTGTGTGCTCAGCGCAAGCTCGGAATCCTGGATAAGTTTAGCATGTGCTCGGCATGAGCTTGGTTTTCAGTATATCATAAATTTTGATCACCTTCATAGTCTCGATCTTTACGTTCAATTGTGTATTTGTTTAAATTTCCTGAAATTTCACATCCTTCAAAACTTCTTCCCTTCCTCTAAATTTTTATCTAAGGGGAGAAGAGTGTTGTTTTTAATATTTGAACTTTCATATTATGTTATTCGTCATTCTCACCTTTACCTTTTAACTTCTCGGATGAGAAGCATGCTTTCACTGTTAAAGGGGGAGAACGATGATCATGAAAATTTTCTTCCTTGGTTATCATTTTAAAGTCTTAAGGGGGAGAACAGTTTTTTTTTAAATCAACAAGTGGGACATTACTAACAAGTGGTACAGAAAAATGTTCATCTCTTTTTTTTTTCCAAAAAGGGGGCGAAAGGTGTTAATCTTTTCTTTAGTTTCTATTTTCTCTCTTTTGGCGAATGTGCTAAATCTTTGGCTCCTTTTTTATCATGCCAAAAGGGGGAGAAAGGTGTGTTTGTTGTTTGTTTTTGATGTTTCAGATTTTGCGAGCATAAATTCAGGGGGAGTGTTTGACGAGCTGCTCCTGCTCCACATTTTTACATCCTTTCAACAAGTGGAAGGGGGAGAAAGGTCTGATAAGTGCATTTTCATGTGCAACATGTGGTGTATTTTCGAGCAATTTCCAATCAGTGCCAAGTCCAATCAGCTTACAAGCATACAGTCAGGGGGAGAACACAAAAAGCAACAAACTGTTAAAGAATATTTGTCATCATCAAAAAGGGGGAGATTGTAGACTCACAATGCAGAATCAAAGAGCTTTTGATGATGTCAAATAAACAGACTCGACTTGTGCTTAGCGTTAGACAAGTCAGACTTATTAGCGCAAGCGTTCAGCTAAAGATACAAGCTCTGCAGAGGCTCGGAATCTTTGTTTTGCGTATGCGTTCCGCCAAAGGCAGAGGCTCGGCAGAAGCTCGGAAAACTAGGGTTCTTCGCTACCTGCATCAAGTCAGCTTTTGTAGCTCAAGCTCAGCTTTGACTCGGCCCGTGATCAAGGCCAAAGTTCATCCAAGTTTGCAAGCTCGGTTCTTCATTTCAAGGCAGTAAGCTCGGATGATGATTTGCTCGGTACTCGCTCGGATTAAGCTCGAAACAGCCACAGCATCTGATAAGAGTAAATAAGCTCGGGTTGATCGTTCTAAACTTGACTATTTGTCGACGCTCAGATCAAGCTCAGAAACACCAAGCTCGAACAAAGCCAAAAGCTCAGCAATCTCTGTTCATCGTCTTCAACAATGCATCGTCTTCAACCTTCGGACTCTGCTCAACTGTTCCGTACTTTTTATTACCGTTGGGTCTGGGTAGAAGTCCTAGGTTTAGCTCCTATGCTCTGACAAGTTTGAAATTCAAAATGAGTTAAATCAAAGGTTGGTGAACTGTCACCATCACTGCTCTGCTGTCTAAATGTTACCATTGGAAACCCCATCTCCGTACAGCTCTCTTTCTCTCTTTCTCTGCAGAAAAGAGGAGACTATAAAAGAGGGGGTCTTCAACGTTAACACAGATTGATTCTTTTACAACCATTTTTATCAGAACTTAAACTTTCATATTTACTTTAGAAAAAAAACAGAGCAGAAATCACAAACTCACAGAGAAGAAGAACATTCGATTTTCATACGAACTTAGAGAGTTAAAACTTTCAAATCTTAACTCTAAGTTCGAATCAGTTCTTCTCTGTGAAATCCTTCTAGAATTGACTCACTCTTGTTATTCAATCTTTCATCATATTCGAAGGGTGTTTCGAATTGGAGCCATACACTTTCGTCATCTTCTTCTTTGTATTTGCTGTTGTGAGAAGCTGGTCTCTGATCGAGAAAGCTTCGATTTGTAAAGGTTCCAAAGAGGTTCTTTGGTCGTCGATTTGTTGTGGGTAGTTTGTCACGAGTTTGGTACACTCGTTTGACTGGATAGGTCTAGAGGGGTAGGCTCTTGTAAATCCTTTGTAACCCAGAAAATCGATTTTTAGTGAAAGCTCTCTGAAAGGTTTTCAGAGGGGACTGGACTAGCTCTTAGGGTGAGAGTGAACCAGGATAAATCTCTGGTGTTCTTTCTGTCGTGTCTAGGACACGGTGTATCAGATGCACCCCTAGCTCAAAGGTATAGATAGACCCAAGAACTAGTGGATGGACTGAGGTTAGTGTATGATTGTTTAGGTATGCTAGAGGT
The DNA here is from genome assembly GCA_037953625.1 of Crotalaria pallida. Taxonomy (NCBI): domain Eukaryota; kingdom Viridiplantae; phylum Streptophyta; class Magnoliopsida; order Fabales; family Fabaceae; genus Crotalaria; species Crotalaria pallida. The sequence continues at coordinate 9,117,722 of CM075654.1, read as the reverse complement.
CCAGTTGGGACAACTAGGGTTTCCCTAATCACAGTGTGTGCAGATGTGCAATTAGGGAGATAGAGAAAGTACCAGAGCCCCTTGCTGGAGACAGCTATTTATAGGGGTGGCATTGTACCTTGTGGGCCTGTACGGAGGGCCAGCAAGGAAGCTGACGTGTCCCGTTTAGGATGTAGGATGAGTCATTCACCCTTATCCTGTAGTAGAGAATCTTATCCCTGTTGGCAATTTAGGCTCACGCGCCCCTAGCTCGGACTCCTCAGGGGGTAAGCCCCATGTGGTCGGTCCTGAGGTCCTAGGATGGGTCCTAGGACAATCGCTCGGCCTGGTATGGTGTGACCTATCAGATAGGGTAATCTGGTCGGCTGAGTATACTAAGGGTAGACCGAGGGTCGGTCTACCACATAAGCCCCCTAGCTCGGTAAGACTTTTTGAGTCTTGAGCCGAGCTGAGATTTCCTTGAAGGTGTTTCTTGAAGGTGCCGAGTACTAGGTTCGGGGTGAAGCGATGAGTTCAGGATAGCTCATGGTGCCTCGCTGTCCCTTCGACTGATTGAGGGGACGTTTGAATGTCCTTCTGCTGACACGTGCTGTTTGTGTCAGAAACGTCATTATTACGCATGTTGCCTTTTGGGTTTTTTAAATGCTTCTTTCCACTGATTGTGCGCCACGTGGATTTTTCGGTGGCTCAATGTGGAATTGGGCTTCTGCCAACAGGCCCATTAACTGAAACGTGGGGAGGGAAGTTTCCTTTTGAACTTCAACTACCCTTTCCACTTCCCATTTTCCTCCAAACTCTGTCTTCTGATTCCCTCTTCTTCTCTCTGCATTTTCGTCTCTTTTTAGAATTTCAGATTCCTTTAACCATTCTCAAGCCATTACTACTGTCATTCTTGACACCTGCTGCTTCCTCTTTATTGTGCCAATCAGTTCGTGTCTGTCCTCTTCTTCCAATCTCAGGTATTTTGCTCTCTGGTCCTTGTTTCTATCTTATTTCTTTTTCTGTTTTGCACTGTTCATCTTCTTAGGTTCTGGGTTTCTGGCTCTTGTTGGGTTTAGAGTTTCTTTCTGCGTTTTCTGGGTTTCCTAAGCTTTCATCATGGGTGTTAACTGGTCATGGTATGAGGAGTTGTCAAGAGTTTTGGGTTTAGGCGATATTGAGGATTCGTCCTCCTCTTCATCTTCATCTTCTTCTGACTTGGAAGTGCTAGACTTCCTGCCGCCGCCTTTCCGCCATCACATGGCGGATCCCACGGCGGAGGTGCCACTATCGGTGGAACTTCCCCAAATTTTTGAGGAAAAAGAGAGTAGGAGGTTACAGTATCAAGCGGCGGAGGAGCGGGCCCAAGTGGCCCGCCGCCCCTCAAACCGTACTTGGGAAAAACCCTTCTGGGGAAAAGCCTTAAAGGTTAGGGGAAGGTGTAGTAGGCTCGGCTATAGGACCAATAAACCCAGGGTTAGGTTGTTTAAAGATTTTGATTTTGTAGATTCTGACGCCGAGACTTCCCTTTCCCCAGGTATGGTTCGACGGTGCGTTACACATCCTCATGAATTTCCTGTGCCTCCGAACTCTGGAGCCTATGACTGGGTTGATTTGGAGGTGCTCGGTACGCCGTCAGCCTTAATCAACAGCAACTTGAGTCATATCCGAGCCAACATACTCCCTTGCCCTGTGGATGAAACGGGGACATCGTATACAATCAGTCCTCCGTCGGCCAATGATCGAGTATGTATAGCGATTGAGGAGAATCGCAAAGAGTTTTTTATGTACGAGGAGGTCGTGATAAGGTTGGGTGTTAAAATGCCGTTTTCCGACCTAGAGATGGCTCTGCTCCAACGGCTACGCCTGGCTCCCACCCAACTACATCCTAGTGGTTGGGCGTTTGTTCGAGCGTTTCAAAAATTTTGTGAGGCTCACCGATTGACATGCTCGCTCCGAGCATTCCTATGGTTATACATACCACAAGTAAATATTTTTGAGAAAGGGTCAACCAAAAGACTGTGGGTATCGTGGAAGGCACGCAACGACCATGCCCTCTTTGCTAAGTACACTGATTCATGGAAAACCTTTAAACCTTTGTTTTTCAAGTACCAATTTGTCGGAAGGGGGGATTGCTGGTTTATGGAGGATGATCACCCTCGGTTTCCTCTATCCTGGTCATCTGACTTTTTCAACAGACACCCAAAACTTTACCAATTTCACTATGAAACTGAACTGTCGGCCGACGAGAAGCATATCTGTGATACTTTTTTCAGCTATCTTAAAGAAAATGGCCAAGTTGATATTAGGAACATTATTATTTTTCCACAAGAGCTTGTGAAAGCCGAGCTTGGTACACTTTCTTTACTGCTTATCTGTTGCTGCCAAGCGTAACGTTAATTCTTCTAATCTTCATTTATCTAAGTTCGAACTGTTATTTTTCTTAGCTCGGGCCTTTGAGTGTTGTTCTTCGAACTTAAGTCAAAAACTAGCTCTACCTTGAAGCAGCTCGGTTAACTGATTAACCATTTTGTTTATCTGATTGGTAAATCATTTAACCTTGTCTGCTCGGAAAGAAGCTCGGGTTTTCTTTTAAAACCGAACAACATCAGTTTAATTTTCAATAAATCGAAAAATTGCCATATTAGCTTAAATCTCCTATTCACCCCCCCTCTACTCGATTGTTAGGCCTCTTGTTGGTTTCCAACACAATGCAATTCCTCACAACACTTCACCCTCCAACTCTGGGGAAAAACCGACCAGGAGTAAGCATTTCTCAACCTATAGTTTGGTACTTCACCCCTCTAGGGTTCGTCATACCAGCTTGCACAGTACTTCACCCCTCTAGGGTTCGTCATACAATTTGGATTGATTCGCCCAAATTGGCTTTAGCAGAAATCACCCTCGACTGGCCAAAACGAGCCAAAGTGATGGAATTACCATGGTTTGCGTAGAACCAATCCCCAACACGGGAAGCAAACCCGTATCCTTTGCAGGATCAAAGTTCTCCATGGTAATCCCAATAATTCACTTTTTCCCTCATCAATCGTTAAATGACGTGTGTTTTTCCCCGTACCTAAGGTCCACCTTACTTCTTAAATGCACGTGTTTCTAGTTCATTTTATGTAGCTTTTTGTTAATCAACCTTTAAAACTTTATATCCATTTAGTGGGGTTCTCTAACTTAGGATTTATGGCCATACTTTATATATAGTAGCAATCGCACATAACAACAATAATGATCATACCCATGCCATTCATTCATTTGGTTCACCATAAAATCCTAGGTCCATAACAATGCACTAATAATTATTTAACCGTAAGCAAACACATACTATTCTAAATTGACCAACATTTAGTTTCATAACCATTATAACAATTTATTACTAATCTAAGCCCTAAGTCCATAACATACATTCTCATACCCAACATATAAAACACACAAGTCATATATCTCATATTCATCATACAAAGCATACAAGTCACACATACACATAACAAAATACATCTACTTATGCACTTATTACTATCACTAAGTCCCTTCCTGTTGGAAACCAACAAGCGGCTCAATATAGTCTAGAGGGGGGGTGAATAGAATATTGAAGCCTTATTACAGATTTTTCGTCAACCTAAGAGAATGGTTTTATGAAAATAAATTTTCTTAAAAAATTCAATTCAGATTACTCGAGTAACTCAAGTCTTCACTCGAGTAATACGCAAGCAAAAATAATTTCACTCGAGTATTCAGCAAATCACTCGAGTAATACGAAAGCTATTTTTAAATCACTCGAGTAACAGAAAACCTACTCGAGTATTGTTCATAAACTGAAAGCAGATTACTCGAGTGACAAGAACTTTACTCGAGTAAACTGGGTAAAATTCAATTAAAACTCAGTTTTCAATGGAGTTCTTCAAGAATAACAATGCTATGATGATTCAACAAATTATGAATGATTAATATGAACAATTTCAAGTAATATTAACATGCAATTTTAGATCAATTGAGTAGAATAAAGAAAACCCCAATTCTAACCTAAAAATGCAATTGTTAATGAATTAATGCAATACAAGGAATGAAAAATAAAAGAGACACAAGGATTTATCCTGGTTCACTTTCACCCACTTGAAAGCTACTCCAGTCCCCTCTTAAACCAAGAGAGATTCTTCACTAGAAATCTTCAAATGTAGATTTTACAATGTTTTAAGATGCAACTAGATTCTTAGTTCTCCTATCTTAAAACCCAACTCAAAGTGTGTACCAAACACTTTGATCTAATCTACCCCTTTTGAGAATTCTAGATTTCCTTGCTAATTGATTGAAGATGCTTCCAACCAATCCTCTTTTCTTGCTTTGATTTGACCCTCAAGTCTTCCTTGTGAGATTCTTCACTTGTGTTGAAACTTCAATGATGCAATCATAAATTGCAAATCTTCAACAACCACTAAGAACAAAAATATGATCTCAAGAATATTTGAACAATGAGAGAAATAGAGTGAAGAATGAAAATTTCTTTGTTGAATCTTGATAGCTCTTGAAAGATGTAAAATAGCTCTTGAATTGCTTTAGAAAGTGTGTAGAAAATTGTAAGAATGAATGTGTATCATATGAGAAAGAGAAAATTAAGTCCTTTTAAAATTTTCCAAACACTGATTGAATTACTCGAGTAAACCAAATGACTTCACTCGATTAAAAACATGTCAGATTAAGTTACTCGAGTGATGTGTAAACCATTACTCGATTAACCTGTCATGACATAAATTACTCGAGTGATCCAATACTCATTACTCGAGTAAACTGATCAGAATCTGAATAAAAACAAAGTTTTTCTAAAAAGATTTTCACAAAACTTTTAATAGAGCTATTTAATCAAGATTTAAAGTATCTTCACTCTTAATCAAACATTATTTAAATACTCTTGAAAATCACCTAAGCTACCCACACCAATGAGATGCATTGCATAAAATAAAGATTACATTGAAATAGAATTAATAAAAATCCTAATTCTAATCTTCATGTGGTGTAGCTTGCTTGTTGCCAATGTTGTTGCTTGGAGAGAGATTGTTAGCATCAAAACATGAGAATCCTACAAACTCCCCCTTTTTGATGATGACAAACCTCCTTTACAAATAAGCACTAAGTTTTAACATACTCCCCCTAAATGAGAAACACCTAGGAAAGCTAATACCATTGTGAACTACTTACCTTCAACTTTTGGCAAAGGACTTTTCTCCATTTTTTTTTATCTTTTTAATGATGCCAAAAGGGGGAGAATATTTTGTTGATGTTGTTCTTGTAGGCTAAGTTTTAACATACTCCCCCTAAATGAGAAACACCTAGGAAAAATATAATAAAACTTAACCTACAAGAACAACATCAACAAAATATTCTCCCCCTTTTGGCATCATTAAAAAGATAAAAAAAAATGGAGAAAAGTCCTTTGCCAAAAGTTGAAGGTAAGTAGTTCACAATGGTATATATAAAAAAAATAACAAGAAATACAATACCAAAATAAACCACAATAGTGCCACAACGAATATAAACCAATATAAACGCACAACGAATATAGCACCATTATATCAGAGTAAGACATAGCAGATAACAAAAAATAACTAACCAAAGTAGCAACATAGCAGCAACAGAGTCATAAACTTGAAACAGAAACATAAACATTACAGAGTGAAAAATATGCAGATGAAACATGAAACTGAAATCAGCAACAAAACATCATCAGCATCCACAACGAATACAAACACGAGAGAGAAAGAAACGTGAAAAATGATGCAGTTTTCAACAGTTCAGATTTTAAAATCACGTAAGTTACTCGAGTGATGTTCATGCGTTACTCGAGTGATTCGAGCAGTAATCGAGTGAAAAGAAATGTTACTCGAGTATGCCGAAGATTAAAAAATTTTACTCGAGTGATGGATGAACTAATCGAGTAATACGAAAGTCATTTTAAAATTAATCGAGTGATAGACAGAATTACTCGAGTAATACGAAAGAGTTTTTAAAATTACTCGAGTGAAATATCTGTTACTCGAGTGAACTGTCCAGAATTTTAAAAATCTCAATTTTGCATGCAAAAACATTTTTCATACACAAACACATAGAAACACTTAGCATTTAGCAAGTAACACACATACAAATAAAGCAATTAACATATTATAGAAAACATACACACATAACTACATATCACAAAAAAAAATAAGAAACACTTTAATAAGATACAACAACTCAAAATACAACTCACATTGAAATAGGCTTGAAAGGATTTCGAAAAGCATCAAATACAATTAGCTAATAGTTGATTCATCAAAAATACCAAGTTCTCTTCGAATTTTATAAAATGTGTCCCTTGGTAATGGTTTTGTAAAGATATCAGCTAATTGATCCGAAGTTTGTACAAACTCAATAACACAATCACCTTTTTGAACATGATCTCTCAAAAAGTAATGCCTAATTTCAATATGCTTTGTCCTTGAGTGTAATACTAGATTTTTAGTCAAATTAATTGCCGAAGTGTTATCACACTTTATAGGGATTTTTGTCAAATTTAAACCAAAGTCAGATAATTGTTGCTTCATCCAAAGGATTTGAGCACAACAACTACCAGCTGCTATATATTCGGCCTCCGCGGTTGATAAAGCTACACAATTTTGCTTTTTAGAAAACCACGATACAAGTGAACTACCAATCAAGTGACAAGTTCCGCTTGTACTTTTTCGCTCAACTTTACAACCGGCAAAATCAGAATCCGAATAACCTATAAGTTTTAGAAAAGCATCCCTAGAATAATAAAGTCCAGTATTCGTTGTACCCTTTAAGTATTTCATTATTCTTTTGACAGCAGTTAGATGCGACTCTTTCGGTTTTGCTTGAAAACGTGCGCACATACATACACTAAACATGATGTCAGGCCTAGATGCAGTTAAGTATAACAAACTACCAATAATACCACGATACTTCGTTACCTCTACCACTTTTCCAGCCTCATCTTGATCTAGGTAGCATGCAACGCTCATTGGTGTAGAAGCGGATTTGCACGAATCCATTCCAAAACGTTTGAGAAGCTCTCTACAATATTTACTTTGATGAATATAGATGCCATCATTAAGTTGCTTTATTTGAAGACCAGGGAAGAATGTAAGCACTCCCATCATCGACATCTTGAATTCGCTTTGCATCAAGTCTGAAAACTTCTTACACAAGTTATCGTTAGTAGCACCAAATATAATATTAACAACATATATTTGAACCAATAAAATATCCTTACCGGAACGTTCAATAAAAAGAGTAGTGTCAACAGTGCCTCGTTTAAAACCTTTTTGTAATAAAAAATTGCTTAGTCGGTCGTACCAAGCTCTAGGAGCTTGTTTCAAACCGTGCAAAGCCTTTTTCAGTTTGAAAACGTAGTCCGGATGCTCAAAACTCTCGAATCCGGGAGGTTGTGACACGTAAACTTCCTCTTGAATGTATCCGTTAAGAAAGGCGCTCTTAACATCCATTTGAAACAATTTAAAATTCATTATTGAAGCAAAAGCGAGAAGAATACGAATAGCTTCTAGGCTAGCAACAGGAGCATGTGTCTCATCGTAATCGATTCCTTCTTCTTGACTATAACCTTGTGCTACCAGCCTAGCTTTATTCCTAACAATAATACCCGATTCATCTAACTTATTCCTATAGACCCATCGAGTACCAATTTCAGGACGATCATAGGGTTTTGGCACAAGCTCCCAAACTTGATTTCTTTCAAATTGATTTAATTCTTCTTGCATGGCCATAATCCAATGATCATCTTGAAGAGCATCTTTGATATTCTTAGGTTCTATTTGAGATACAAAGGCAACATAATAACAAAAATTATTTAAAGTGCGTCGGGTTACCACTCCCTTCGCAATGTCACCTAAGATGTTAGAAATCGGATGATTTTTGTTTGATTTCCAAGCTATTGGTAATTGAGATTGAATCTCTTGTGCTAAGTCTTTATCTTGTGCTTGCACCTCTCCATCTTCAATTTGATTCTCTTCCATTTGTTGTGGTGTTGACTTCTCATGATCCAAAAATGTACCTATAATATCATCATCACAAGAAACAACACAATCTCCTTTCGAAGATTCATCAAATACAACATGCACGGATTCCTCAACGGTTAATGTTCTTTTATTGTAGACTCTATATGCTTTGCTATGAGTTGAATAACCTATGAATATGCCTTCGTCGGCTTTGGAGTCAAACTTGTCGACCGGTTCCTTTCCGTTATTTAAAACAAACACCTTACACCCAAAAACATGAAAATGTGAAATATTTGGCTTTCGCCCTTTTAAAAGTTCATAAGGTGTTTTATTTAAATGCGGACGAATAAGAACCCTATTAAGAACATAACAAGCGGTGTTTACCGCATCGGCCCAAAAATATTTAGGAACATTTGATTCTTTCAACATAGTACGAGCAAGTTCCACTAAAATTCTATTTTTCCTTTCTACAACTCCGTTTTGCTCCGGAGTCCTAGGAGCCGAAAATTGATGATCAATACCAAACTTATCACAAAACGCATCAATCCTAGTGTTTTCAAACTCACCTCCGTGATCACTTCTAATAGACACAATTTTCAAACTTAGTTGATTTTGGATGAGTTTGGCAAATTTTTTAAAACATTTATAAACTTCACTTTTTGCGGATAAAAATAAAGTCCATGTGAATCTAGTAAAATCGTCTACTAAAACAAATCCATAGTAATTGCCACCTAAACTTTTAATTTGTGAAGGGCCAAACAAATCCATATGGATTAGCTCCAAAGGCTTTGTTGTGCTTATCACATTTTTAGGTTTAAAAGAACTTTTAACTTGCTTGCACTTTTGACAAGAGTCACAAATGCCATCAAGCTTAAAGTTTAGTTTAGGCAAACCAATCACTAAATCTTTTCGCAAAAGTTTGTTTAATTGATTCACATTCACATGAGCAATTCGTCTATGCCAAAGACGAATTTCATCATCAAAAGATTTGAAACATTTTGAAAATAGTGAAGTTATCTCATCCAAATCAATTAAGTAAGTGTTATTAGAGCGACGACCAACAAACTTAATACTATCATCTATGGAAGACTTAATGAAGCATAATTCCGGAGTAAAAGTCACATAATTGCCCATGTCGCATAGTTGGCTTATACTAAGCAAGTTGTGTTCTAATCCTTCTACGTATAGGACATTTTCTATGACAAGGTTAGATACATTACCGATCTTCCCGACTCCTAGAATTTTGCCCTTGTTGTTGTCGCCATATGTCACAAATCCACCACTTTTCGGAGTAAGTTCCATGAAGTGCGTTTTGTCTCCCGTCATGTGTCTCGAACAACCACTATCCAAGTACCATTTGCGCTCTTTGGTTCGAAGACACACCTACAAGAAAGATATCATTTGGTTGACTTAGGTACCCAAGTGGTCTTGGGTCCTTTGTTGTTAGCATGGGGAGAAGTCCCCTTAACAATCCAAATATATTCTCCGCTTGGTATACCAAATTTCTTTATATTACATTTATTCGTGGTATGCCCAAAGATCCCACAATAATGGCAAGTTGGGTTTTTATAAATCTTATTCTTTGAAAAACCACCAACTTTGCGATAATTGCGTTTCTTAGGTTTAGTATAGCCAAGACCGGATCTATTGCTATTGTTCCTTTGAGTTGAAAGCAAATGATCTAATGAAGTATCTCCTTTCATGAGCCTTGCAAGTCGATCATTCAAATTAAAAACTTCTTTTTCCAAAGACTTGCAATTTTCACAAGATGGAGTCTCATTTGATTTCAATTCACAATTGCATGTAGAGTTTGCATAAATGAGTTCAAGAGTTTCATTTTGAAGCTTAAGTTCTTCTAAATCTTTTTGAAGTTCAATTATCTTTTCATGTTGCTTCATTATGAAATTCTTTCTTTCAACATTTATTTTAGCAAGTTTCTTCAACTCTTTATGCATCTCTACATACACATTGTACAATTCATTGAATGAAGGAGAATTAGAACTAGAGGTAGCATCGGAAAGATAATCTACCTCATTGACGTTCTCACTTGATTTAATGCTCGAAGATTCCTCTTCATCAAGCTTCGTCATCAAACATAGATTTGCAAGTTCTTCATCATCCGATGAGCTAGATGTTGATTGACTCTCCTCTTCATCCCATACTATGTAAGCCCTTTTTCCTTTAGATGAGTTGAATTTAGAGTTGTCACCTTCCGACTTCTTAGAATGAGTTGGGCAACTCGATCGATAGTGACCAAGCTTTCCACACCCATGACACTTGATATGATCCTTGTTAGTCTTATTTCTTGGTTGTGATTCCTTAGAATCTCTTTGTCTATTCTTATTAAAGTTTCCCTTTCTCTTAAAGAACCTACCAAGCTTTTTAACTATCAAGCCAAGGGTCTCATCATCTATATCGGAGTCCGAGTCATCCATTTGAGATTTTTCCTCTTGTGCCTTAAGAGATTTTGAAGTTGATTTAAGAGCAATCCCCTTTTTCTTTCTATCGGCATCTTCATTCATGGATAACCGCCCAAGCTCCATTTCATGCTCTTGAAGTTTTCCGAATAGAGTTGCTAAATCAATTTGATCCACGTCTTTATCTTCCATAATGGCCGTCACCTTAGGTTTCCATTCCCTGCTAAGACATCTCAAAATCTTATTAACAACTTCACCATTAGTTATAACTTTTCCAAGTGCAGAAAGATGATTTATGATATGAGTGAACCGCTTTTGCATGTCACCTATGTTTTCATTAGGTAGCATACGAAAGAGTTCATATTCATGCATGAGTGTATTTAGCCTAGCCCTTCTAACCTCCGAAGTGCCCTCATGTGTGACTTGTAATGTGTCCCACATTTTTTTAGCATCAACACATTGAGATACTCGAAAGAACTCATCATAAGAAAGAGCGGACGTGATGATATTTTTAGCTTTTAAATCAAATGCAAATTTCTTCTTATCATCATTGTCCCAACTCGATTGAGGTTTGACCGAAACAACATCATTTACTTTCGTTTGAGGAACAAAAGGTCCATTCTCTATGGCGTTCCAAATTTCCATATCTATGGCTTGAATAAAAATTTTCATACGAACCTTCCAATAAGCGTAATCCTCACCATTGAATAGTGGAGGACGATTAATGGAAGTTCCTTCACCACCAAAAGGATTTGAAATTGAGCCCATTGTTTCCAAGTAAAAGGATCTTTTCGAAAAAGCTTTTTAAGGCTCGGATTTTTCGTCCGAGCTCTGATACCACTTGTTGGAAACCAACAAGCGGCTCAATATAGTCTAGAGGGGGGGTGAATAGAATATTGAAGCCTTATTACAGATTTTTCGTCAACCTAAGAGAATGGTTTTATGAAAATAAATTTTCTTAAAAAATTCAATTCAGATTACTCGAGTAACTCAAGTCTTCACTCGAGTAATACGCAAGCAAAAATAATTTCACTCGAGTATTCAGCAAATCACTCGAGTAATACGAAAGCTATTTTTAAATCACTCGAGTAACAGAAAACCTACTCGAGTATTGTTCATAAACTGAAAGCAGATTACTCGAGTGACAAGAACTTTACTCGAGTAAACTGGGTAAAATTCAATTAAAACTCAGTTTTCAATGGAGTTCTTCAAGAATAACAATGCTATGATGATTCAACAAATTATGAATGATTAATATGAACAATTTCAAGTAATATTAACATGCAATTTTAGATCAATTGAGTAGAATAAAGAAAACCCCAATTCTAACCTAAAAATGCAATTGTTAATGAATTAATGCAATACAAGGAATGAAAATAAAAGAGACACAAGGATTTATCCTGGTTCACTTTCACCCACTTGAAAGCTACTCCAGTCCCCTCTTAAACCAAGAGAGATTCTTCACTAGAAATCTTCAAATGTAGATTTTACAATGTTTTAAGATGCAACTAGATTCTTAGTTCTCCTATCTTAAAACCCAACTCAAAGTGTGTACCAAACACTTTGATCTAATCTACCCCTTTTGAGAATTCTAGATTTCCTTGCTAATTGATTGAAGATGCTTCCAACCAATCCTCTTTTCTTGCTTTGATTTGACCCTCAAAGTCTTCCTTGTGAGATTCTTCACTTGTGTTGAAACTTCAATGATGCAATCATAAATTGCAAATCTTCAACAACCACTAAGAACAAAAATATGATCTCAAGAATATTTGAACAATGAGAGAAATAGAGTGAAGAATGAAAATTTCTTTGTTGAATCTTGATAGCTCTTGAAAGATGTAAAATAGCTCTTGAATTGCTTTTGAAAGTGTGTAGAAAATTGTAAGAATGAATGTGTATCATATGAGAAAGAGAAAATTAAGTCCTTTTAAAATTTTCCAAACACTGATTGAATTACTCGAGTAAACCAAATGACTTCACTCGATTAAAAACATGTCAGATTAAGTTACTCGAGTGATGTGTAAACCATTACTCGATTAACCTGTCATGACATAAATTACTCGAGTGATCCAATACTCATTACTCGAGTAAACTGATCAGAATCTGAATAAAAACAAAGTTTTTCTAAAAAGATTTTCACAAAACTTTTAATAGAGCTATTTAATCAAGATTTAAAGTATCTTCACTCTTAATCAAACATTATTTAAATACTCTTGAAAATCACCTAAGCTACCCACACCAATGAGATGCATTGCATAAAATAAAGATTACATTGAAATAGAATTAATAAAAATCCTAATTCTAATCTTCATGTGGTGTAGCTTGCTTGTTGCCAATGTTGTTGCTTGGAGAGAGATTGTTAGCATCAAAACATGAGAATCCTACACTTCCCTAATTAAAACCAAAGTACTCTCCCTTACCTCTTGGAGAGAAGAGGAGAATTCGGGGTTTTCTTGAAGCACCAACACCAAGCTTCCATCCTAGCTCCTTAGCCTCTTATTCCTTGCCCTTAACCATTTCCTAAGCTTCCTTGGTTGATTTCACAACTCTAGAAGGTGGATTGGAGAAGTTAGGGTTTATGTGGGGATTTGGGGATTTTGAGAAAAGAGATGAAATTGAGATTTGAGAGAGGGAAATTGGTAGGAACTTGATGGGTGAATGATTTGTGGTGTTAATTTCATTTGGTTTGGTGTGAATTTGGAGAAATTTTAAAACCCTAGGGTGAGAGGGAAAAGGAGTTTGTGAAGAAGAGGAAAAGAAATGAGCAACAACACATTAGAATTCGTGTTTTAAGTCTGATATAACAGGGGTTAATCGATTAACCACTTTGGTTAATCGATTAACACTTGTTGTTTACACATGACTAATCGATTAATTCTGACCTTAATCGGTTAGTGGTTGAAGGTGGCTAAAAATTTAATCGATTAATCCACACATTACTCGATTAGTGGATAAACATTGCCAAAAACTTAATCGATTAACTCAAGGGTTAATCGATTAACTTGTTCAGCCCACCATTCCCTTTACACTTCAAATTGGCATAACTTCTTCGTTAACCGTTGGATCTTGCTCAAATTTTGAGACAAGCATCCTAAGACACTCATCTTCACATCCAACGGTGGAATTTGGGTTTAGAGCTATGGATATCTTATTCCTTATTTCCTAAGATCCTATGTTCTTTAGATCATAATTAACTCTTCTGAGACTCATTTCTAAGCTAATTCTACTTCAGAAAACCTACCCTTACTAAATCCTACATTCTAAACATATTCTAAACATCCCTTAGCACCCCTAAACAAAATCAAAGACTTGAAAACAACACTACCCTTATCAAAATTCTATTAACTAAGGCACCTAATGATTTGGGAAAATTGGGGATGTTACACCTGTAAGTTCCATTGAGAATGTTTTGATAATGACAAAAGGTTTTGAACAAGCTACAAATGTGTTGATCAAGTTCAAGCTCAACAAGCAAACAACAAACATCAAATGAAGAAGAGAGAACAAGCTCATGAAGACTTAGATTGAGTATAATTGTAATATCTTTAGTTTGAGTCTTTTATTTTGATGAGTTTGGTTGGAGTATTTAGAGGGTAGTGAATCTCTATCAAGGTCATGATTATATCATAATTTGAGTTTTCACTTAACCTAAAATCAATAGGTGGCTTAAAGGTTTGAAAGAAAAGGTTTAGTTTTGAGAAAACAAGTTTTTAAGTGATTTGAACTATCATAATCGATTAAGGGCAATCATAATCGATTAAGATATTCAAAGTTACAGTGCTTAATCGATTAACCATCAGTCTAATCGATTAAGGCCTGTAAAACTTGTTTTTAAAATACGTTTTTCACTTCTCAAAATGAGTTTTTAAGTTTCCTAACTTTTGGGTATTCTATATAAATCTTTTCCTAACCTTTGTGAATCATTAGAACACATTAGAGCAATTTTCATAATCATTTTACAAAGATCAAGCCACTCTATTCTCTCTCAATTTCATAGATCAAAAGCTTTAATTTTTACATTCTTTGATCAAGAATCTTGGAATCTCTTATGTTGATATAGTCATAGCTATTGAAAGAGATTCATAGGATTGTTATGGTTTTATTTGAGTTGTAATCTTTTCAAGAGGCAAGCCATCTACAACAAAAGAAGAAGCCTTGGTGTGTCGATTATCATCAAGCAAGTTTAAGCAAATTGAAGAAGAAGTCTTGGTGGTTCATCAAGCAAAGTGAAGTCTTGTTGTGAGGTATCAACGAGCAAAGTGAAGACTTGTTGTGTGGAGGTATCAACAAGCAAAGGGTAGAGGTTAGATTAGAGGGTCAATAGGGTTGCAAAACAAGAGTGTGGAGTATCTCTTGGAGGCTATCAAGAAGGGAGTCTTGAGAGGCAATTGTTTGTAATTTGAGAACTCTAATTCCTCATAGTGAAGAATCTCTCTTGGTTGAAGAGGGGACTGGATGTAGCTTTCAAGTGGATGAAAGTGAACCAGGATAAATCACTGTGCCGTATCTCTAAACTCTTAACTCTTTACATTCTTGTCATTTCATATGTTCTTGATTGAAAACCTAGAAAAGAGTAATTTTTCATAAGTGATTGAATTGAATCTTAATTGTGAAAATTGATTTGGGAAAATCATTTTCATAACCTAGGTAATCAATAAGAATATTGGTGTTAATCCTTTCCGCTGAATCTCTGATCATACGTGTTAATTGATTGATTTTCGTATTCGATTGAAAAGTGATTTTTCAGTTTTGAATGTGCTTAATCGATTAAGGGTGATCATAATCGATTAACATTTTGTGTACTTTCTGGTCTTAATCGATTAAGACACAGTTTAATCGATTAAGAGCTGAGCATTTTGCAAAAATCATTCGTTTTGATTGTTTCGATTAGTTTCATTCGAAAATCTTTCAAGGTTTCTTAAACACCTATTCAACCCCCCCTTCTAGGTGTTCTCCTAGGGTTCCTTAGTTGTTTCACCCACCAATTGCGGTTTCCTCAACACCCCCACTAACGAAGGCGCACCCTACCATAGTTAAAATAATAAGTCGCGGTGTCCCTTTGCTTGTAATATTTATAGTACTTGTGCGCCTTCGAGGCCATAATTTCATTAAGTTTACGAACCCATTAATCTCTGTGTAATTACATCTTTTGCAATTAAAAGATCGGAAACAATATGTTTGAATTATTTGGGCTTGTCAGTATCAATATAAAAATATGAACTTAGTAGATGGTGCAAAATGCTAGGAAATAGAATAAACTGAGAATAATATTTAAGTGATAAATAGTCAAGGAAAGAGAGAAGGAATAATAATAAATGAGAGACAAAGAGAGACATTGAGATAAAATAGATGTAAGTGAAATAGAGGTTAAGATTAATGGTTGTATGAGACTGGTCATAGAAGATGCATGTTGGACGTGTGTATTGGTTGCGTAAGTTATAACACCCCAAAAATTAATCCCTGATTAGAAATTATAATTATATGTAATTACGTTAATTATTATATAAAGCATAATGTAATTATAATATAATTATGCTAATTATAGTGTAAGTATTTATAATTAAATAAATAAGATGTGAAATTAATTAAGAAATAATTAAAGGAAATTATTTCATTAATTAAAATATTTCATTTTATGAAAATAAAAGAAGTATTTAATAAGTATTTGATAAGAGAAAAGGAAATAGAATAAAATATAATATTTTGTGATTTTTGTGTCTCACTAACCGGTTAGTGAGATGAGTAACTGGGTAGTGTTCTCAGCAGAACCAGAACTGAGATTGTTCTGGACACGAATTGGAAAGAGAAACACGTTTTTGGCATTCCAACCAGCCACCTTAGCCTGAAAACGCGTCAAATCTCTGCTGGGAATGAGTGGTGGTGAAAATTGGTGACTTAAACCAAATCAAAACCACACAATCCACTCTTAACATTTCATAAAACTAAGTTCAGATTTCATTTCTCTGTTGTGGTTGTCTTTGAGTTCGTTCTCTTTCTCTGAAGCACCAACACTCACAAATTCCATATCAAAACAAAGCTCTCTCATCCCTCTTGAAGTAGAAACAAATTCCATCTACTTTCGTGTACTCTAGAGGAAGTTATAGGCTTCACAACTTGACTCTGTTGATGCTGGAAAATAGAGCATAAATCAGTTTATGGAGCCATCTTTGTTGAATTCGTGTGGTAAGCTCAAATTACCTTTGAGTCTCAAAATTGTTGTAATCCCAAGTTCATGTATCCTAGTTTGAATTCCAATCCTTATTCACGAATTTATTTAGCTTTTTCTTGTTGAAAAACTCTGATGAACATACCCTGTTGAAACTGAAAAATAGGGTGTTGCAGCTGAACCAAATTTGCACCAAAACGTGTCAATCCTTTTTCTTTGCTTCCAATTCGGTTCCTACAGCTTCAATAGTTAAGGGAGAAGATATTCATTTGCTAGAATGATTATTAAATGGCTTGGAATGTAAAAGAGCTTTACAAGCTCAAAGGCCATAGGTTTTGAATTGGGACTTTGGCTTGGAGGCCAAAATAGGATATATAAAACTCATTCAAGCATGTCATATTAACTAAACACGAGCTAAAGAAACTATAAATTTGACTTGAGAAGCTTTGAAATTAATTTTGATATGTTGAATGCCAAATATGTAGTTTTATGCATACTTGAAAATTTATATCTGAATCTCATGAAATTGATGTGTATAATTGATTTGAACATGTTTAAATATGTCCATATATGTTCTGTGAATGATTGATAAGGATTGAAAATGAAAGGTTTTTGAATTGGTGTTAAAAAGTGACATTTCTGGGCTGATGCTGCAGTGACTAACCGGTTACTGCAACCACTAACCGGTTAGTTACTGTAAAATTAGAAAAGAGGGAAATTTGAATGTGACTAACCGGTTACACGACTTTCTAACCGGTTAAACACTGTACAGAACCTGAAAAATATATTTTTCTTTAATCCAACATTTTATTAATATTTGTAATTAATTCTTTTAAAACAAAAACTTTATTTTACTATTAAAAAGAATATTTTGGTGTCACTTTCTTTTAACATCAATTCAATACCAAATAAATAATTTGAAGTCAATCCTAATTACTTGATTGTGACTGAAATCATGCATGGTGTTAAGAAGTTGAGATGAGATAATAGGAAAAGACACATTCGATTTAAATAAATCGGTATGAGAATACGCGAAGATTAGGTTTATGACAGTGATACGTCAAATAACCATGGGAATTAATTATAGGTAAAATATTCCTATGATGAGTGGGTTCTGCAGACTCGACTTGAGATAATTTTACAATGACTATAATTTTATTCTATCGATCTCTTGGGGTATTTCATGACTGCGGAGGACGGTCTTTAGTATAATTTACACAGAAGTTGTAATTGTATACTTGGTGGAAAGACGTTTACTCCCAGTTGCTTTTCCTATTTAGTATGAATCGTTGGTACGTTGTCGTCAAACGTACGGGGAGCGTTTGAACGTTTTCGTTAAAACGTAAATTGGATCGTTTGAACGTTTTCGATAAAACGTAAATTGAATCGTTGAGGACGTTATCGATAAACATGAATTTGCCAAGTGCATGATATTCGTAGAATATCATAGAGGAGATTGCTTTGAACATTGCATCGCATTGCATTGCACATGCATTAGAAACATACATTATTGCTTGATATTTATTGTTTATTAATTATCGATTGAGTATCTGAGTTTGCTTACTTGCTTATGTGATCCTAATTGTTACTTGACTAATTGTGTTTGTTTATTCCTAGTTCATTTAATTATTCATTTGTACGTGAATGACACTGTCTTACTCCCTTTGCCCTAATTGTTTGTAGGTCATGGCTCAGAACGTCATATGCATCGAGATGAGGTTTCTCCCTGAGGGAGATTGGCACCGGATGGGACATAGTGTAGTCCTTGAGGGAGTGGTGGAAATTACTATCCGCCGCCTCAATCCTCTCCCGCATATGCGTCCCCTCAGGACCAGAATTCCTGTGATCTTTATCATTCATTTTTTCCCTGATTAAGATGAATGTTATGCGACTTCCTATCATGTTATAGAGTTTTGTGGACTGCTCTGGGTTACACTTTATTATATATATGTATATGTGCACTGACTGAGCCTAGTAACTCAGAGTTATGATGTGATATCTTTTGACCAAAACAATGTAAAATGATGTAAATTAAATTAACCCTTTTATGTGAAATATAATGACGCAGTTTTATAGAAGTATCCAGTTTAAATTATTTCCTATTTTTATATACCATCATAAAAACATCAATTTTATTTCCTTAAAATACATTAATAATATGCATTTATCATAACATAATTTCCGTGACGACTTAGGTCGTTACATAAGTCGCACGCGAATGCGCCGCTGTAAGACGCAACACGGGATGTTGTGCTGTAATGACTCACACAAGATCCCTATAAATGGGATCAGTTGGGATGTGTACCTGGTCATGTTAAGACATGCGACCGGGTGCTGTAAGACGCGCGTTAGACGCGTGTAGTAAAACGCAAGCGGGTCGTATACTATAATTGTGTAAGTCACACTAGTTGTGCAACTGTAAGACGCACACGGGATGTCGTGCAATGAATGGTCACACCATAAATCCAATTATGTGTAAGACGCACACGGGATGTGCGCTTCTCCCCACAATAAGAGAAATGTGAATAAAAGAAAGAAAAGGAAAGGGTAAGAATAAAAGAGAGAATGGCATAGAAAATTATATAAGCGTGAATAAAGCGTAAGGAAAGGAAAGAACTAAGTAGATGATTATCATTGTATGTTTGATATATTATTTGAATGAATATTTGATTACATGCATTGTTTGAGTTATTGTGTTTGACGTGGTATACCATAATGTCATATTAGAAACTGCTTTCCTATGTTATGTGTAATGCTTACTCCTTACCATTTTTCCTCAGATACTGAGTCTGAGCTAGCACAGTTTCCGGCCAAGCAGGAGTACTCTCCCTTACAGGGAGAGTAGATGTATAAAATGTAAATAGTTATTTTGGGTGACCCCAGGACAGCTCCTTTAGGGGAAGGAGCTTTTTGGAAAATACTTTTTCCAATACTTGTTTATATGTTGCCCTAACTCTGAAATGCTGATAACCGTTAACTGGAGTGCACTTGGATGCACATTGTGAATACAGATGCCCTGCTGGCAATCTGAATGATATGAAATATGTGTTTATCAGGTTTTGAAGGAAAACTAAAATTTGGAAAAGCTGGAAAAACCAAGGAAACTCTGTCCGTTTGACGAGAGATTTTTTACAAGTTAGGAGGATTAAAGATGTTTTAAAAGAAAACTTTTTCAGGTTCAATATTTCATAATGGGTAATTAAGGGTAATTATAAATAAGATGTTGCACGGCTCACATGAATTGGTCACCCCTTTTTAGGGACTTGTACAACTTTGATTCTTTTTTCAATTTGAATTTCAAAAGCTTGAAAAGAATGAAATTTCCTCAAAATATAAAGTTAGACATTTACTCTTATAAAATAAATTCTATATTTTCATATACTCATTTTAGAAAAATCATAATTTAAATATTAAAATAAAATTTTAAGATCAACACCACACATAGACTATGTAACTTAGATTTTCACCTAAGTTATTACATAGTCTTAGTATTTTCACCACTCTCATACTTCATTATAAATTTCCATGCATGAAAACATAAATTAAATACATATATCTATTTAAATATGAAAAGAAATACTCAATTATTAAATCCTAAAGATCAATTTGTTCAAGTAGAGTAAATTGCGGATCTTACATTCATCATCTGAATCATCTTCCCTAGAGTCACTCCCACCATCTGAAAAAGGGCATCACATCTTCTGCTTGAAGGAGTTCGAGAATATCGACTTCTCCCTACTGAACCCAAACCTAAATACATGGATAAGTGCAATACTCACTCATGAAGATACTCCTTTGTACTTTGTTATAGGACATACTTATTCGAATTACAGATATCAAGGAAAGTAGTTAGTTTTATTTGTTATATGAGACTATATTGTAATATTACAATTTTACACTCTCAACTTTTCTTAGAAAATTCACACTCATGGTAGTCATATTCGAGAGTCAATGCAAACTTCTTTTCTCTAGGAAAGCTCGAGTCGTAAACTCGTTTCATAAATTCATACGAATTTACTTATGAGCGTGCAGTATGGGGTGGAAGCAGCGCAAGCATAGAGCGTGAGAAGTGCAGGGGTAAGGCATGAGGCATGAGGCATGGAGTGGGCGTGCATGGGGCAGGCGTGCGGAGTGAGGGCATGCAGAATGGGGGCGTGAGGAGTGTAGACGTGGGGCATGAGGCGTGAAGCGAGCATGCGTGCGGTGTGTGATGGGAACTAAAGATTAAAACAAGAAGAGAAGAGGAGTAAGAATTTAGAAATTTGGAGGATGGAGGGTGAAATTTTAACATGTTTTCCACCCTTCATAGGTTGAACTTAATAACAAGGTGTGGAGTTTTTGTTCTAACCAGTAACCCAACACTCCCTACTATTAATGTATATTCTTTTTTCTTCCTTTTTTCTGTAAAGAAAATGGATATATTTAACAAATATTATATTCAATGTAATCGTGAAACTTGCACATAAAAATGGCAACACACTACAAATAGTTACATTATAAATATATATATATATATAATAATAAATTGTATTTAACTACTTTATTATCAAAATAATGTTATAAAATATCCTACTCTGTTTTATTAACTGGGCTAGTAAATATACTAGTATATATAATAAAAAAGTTAAGAACCCAATGTGCATGTCAGACTTGCTGTTTGGTTTTCCTGCATTTCTGACTTATCAATTGATGTATTGACATTAACTGATAATGAACCTGGATTGATTAATGAATTTAAATTGGAGTTATCAAAGTTTCAGAAAATCAAAGATAGCAACAATAAATATTATAACAGTAGTTTATATTATTTTATAGTAATGCAGCGGAAAAAAATGTACTACATCTAAAACTTACAATTAAAGTTAGCAAATTCAATCCGTTTTGTGACACCCTCTTTAAAAACCATGTAATTAATACCATAAATGTACTATTACTCGTAATAGTTATGGACTTGTTAGTATTTAGAAAATGTAGGAAATAAAATTTTCTTTATATTTTCTATAAAAGCGGGTGCACAACCAAAACATGGAGTTCTTGGAGATTATATTTTATATCATTTTAAACTTTATATTAAATTCGGCATTCTCTAAGTTAAGAAAATCTTTTCACAATCCAGATGGAACTTTATATTAATCATGGAGTTCTTGGAGATTAAGCGATGCCATCCATTCATTCGTTTTGTGGAACTAATACCATTTTCAAATATCGTAGCCGAATCCTTTAAATAATCTTTATCAGAGTAAGCGGAAATAATAGGACTATGCACAGTGGTAATATAAACATAAGATATGTATATATGTAAGTCAAGATATACATAGTCCAAGGTCGTGTCTCCAAGATCTCATACAAGTCCATAATAAAAGACCTATATCAAAAGAAAACCATAACTCTAGAGCTCTCAAAAGCATATCTACAATATATACATACATCTCAAAATATAACACTCTAGAGTTGGTCACATAGATCAGGTAGCAGCAGCAGTAGTAGTAGAAATATCCAGGTAGCAGCAGTAGTCATCAGCCAACATCATCATCAGCAGCAATATCTCCTCCACAGCATCCATCACACCGGATCCCCTGATCCTCCTCATCTACCATATGCACATACCTAGGGATCATCGTCCCTCCACTGACTCCCGGTAGAGTGCACGACAGGCACGCCTCCGCTCTCGTCCTCCACAGGATCCTCCTCGACCTCATCCGATGGAGTGGGTACCCTACCACTGGGTACAGGGTCAGGTGATGGCGAGACCCTAATAGGGCTCCTCGGATCATATGGGGGAGTCTCCTCGCGGACGACTCTAGAAGAAAAAGGGTGTGAGCGGGTAGGTTGAAAGCGAAAGCTGTGATATGAGCGAGCTGGTCGTGTGGGAGGTGGTCCATGGTATGTGTAAAAAGGTGGTACGTGCATAGTGTATATGATGGGAATTCTAAACCTACGAGGACGAAACCGGATCAGCGGGTTCGGGTGGTAGAAGGTAACCTCTACCTCTCCCTCGAACACCGCGCGGTGATCCTTGCAGATCCATATGCCACTAGGAAGTGTACGGATCTCGATGCAAGCGATGTAACGTGACATCACCTACAAGGGCACAGAGATAAGAAATTCTATACACATAATAACTAGAGCATAAATAAATGTACAATATGAATATGTATACATGCAGCAATAATCAACAGCCACATTTAGCACTTAGCAAGTATTTAATGCGAGTAAGATGCTCATACTTATTTCATTTATCAACTTTAATTTAAATGAGTGGCATGATGTATGAGTCTAGCTCTCAATCCTAACTCCATCAATCTATGTCACTCTCTGACGTCCATCCTTTACTTCATATCAGCACTCAACAGTGCGTTGTACTCCTAGGTGTACAACATTCGTACATTCACCCTAGAATGTACACGACAAGCTTGGAAATGATACATAACGTGCTCCTCGAGAAACGTCCCGTCGTTCCAACGGAATAACCAAATCATCAGCATCTCACTCTCGCTGGCCACGTCATCAACCATAACGTGTCATCAAGCAAGCCGTCAGTTGGCACTCCCAGAGGCCCTCCTCATGTTACCAGAACATGATAAACGATCTATCATCCGAACTCCAGAATGAATGCATTATCTTAACTTAAAGGAAAGTGATTGGTATATCTCAATTAATAATATATAACGTGCCACCCGAGCAACGTCCCGTCATCCAAACGAAATAACCATATCAATCAATTTCTCTTAAGTCTTAAATCCCTTGGATTATTTCCCTTTAAGCATTAACAGAATGATTTAGAATTAAATACTCGTGTGTTCTTCAGAATACTCGAGTAGTTCTTCAGCCTTTCCAGATTACTCGAGTAGTTCATGGCTACTCGAGTCGTTCATGCTTCTCAGAAAGGTCAGATTTCAAATTCTTAAAATACTCGAGTAGTTAATGAATACTCGAGTGTTCTTCATCAATTCCAGAATACTCGAGTGATTCATGCATTACTCGAGTGGTTCATCAGAAGGTGCTCTTGTTACATCAGTTGATACTCGAGTTCTGGGCCTGACACTCGAGTGTTTGGAGCAAAAGACACACTATTTTAACACAAAATACTCGAGTATCAAACCAAGTACTCGAGTCTTTTCATACAGAACAGACTGGAAACTTGGTTTTAACATACCATTTTGAATTCTAACCATTTTCAATCCAATCAATTGATCAACAGAGTTCATATGCCATACATTAAACATGTCCAAACACTTAGAACACATCAAATTGCAGATTTGACAGAGAATCACAAAATTATGCATAAAACATGAAAATTCACAACTCAACATACCAAATTGCAATATACCCAATAAACTTGTGAATTTAGGTTCAAAACAGTTTGCATGCATCATATGGAATTTGCTCAAAACAACTTTAGAGCACAAGTTGGTCTCCAAACCAATTTCCCTATTCAATCTAAGCCCTTAAAGCCTCTTGGTGGCTCTCTAATCAAATTCATGCAATTTATACTCTACCTAGTGAATAGAAAGCTTTCCCCTTACCTCTCTGACGTGAATCAACAGAAAATTCGCAAGAGAAACTCCTCCAACACCAAAAACGACTTCAAGCACCAACATGCAGAGCAGTTTGAGTGGAGCACCAAAATTGAATTGGTTGACATAGAAGACAGAGATAACAATTGGGGAAATTAGTATTTCTAAACTCTATGCAACACATACTAACTATAGAAATCAATTTGAGACTCAGTAGATGCATGAGCTTACCACAATCAGTGATCAAAGTAAGCTCCAAAACCAACTTGACAGCAACAAGCTCCAACTTCCAAGCTCAAATTCTTCCACCACATACACTCTTAGCTCACGATTTTTATCTCTATACAAAGCTCGTGATGCGAGCTTTGTATTGGTGTATAATTTGTAGCTCAATTCAACTCAAGGAAAGAGAATCGAAGTGAAAAATAAGGAACCCTAAACACATGCAATCTTCAACAAATTGGCCAAATGCCTCATAATCTGAGTTCAATTGGTTTATATAGACAAAGGACAGGTCAATGCAAGTCGACACGACGACTGGGAACGTGGTTGGAGGGTGTTTTCGTGTCAACATGGCGGAATCGTTGGTGGTGACTCACCAAAACGCACTAACTCGTGCAACTCTGACCAGAATACTCGAGTACTCTTAGAAATACTCGAGTATTTTGACCAGTTTTTGAAAAGTATTTCTTTTATTTTCTTTCCCTCCAAAACCTTTCCTATAATTACCTCTAGGTCCCAAAACAGGGACTAATGTGCAAAATATTTATTTTATGCATAAATATACTTACCAAATAAAATTCACACATTCAGCAACAACATAAATACAAATTTTAATCAAAGATTAAAAATAAAATAATTAATTATAATAAATTTTATAATTAACATTCCATTAATCAGGGATTAAAATTTTGGGGTGTTACACTACTCCCCCACTTACAAGGAATTTCGTCCCCGAAATTCAACTTATACAAACAACTCAGGATAATCCTGACGCATCTTATTCTCTAATTCCCAAGATGATTCCATCACATCACCACAATTCCAGATAACCTTGACCAAAAGAATATCCTTCCCTCTTTAGCTGCTTGACTCTTCGATCTTCAATACGGATAGGCATGGCTTCAAAGGTTAGGTTCTCATGGATTTCTAGGTCATCAGGTTGGATTCTAAGAACAATGGTGGGGTCATGAATATATTTTTTTCAACTGAGACACATGGAATACATTATGAAGATTAGCTAATGACGGGGGCAGGGCTAGTTGATAGGCTACTGGACCAACTCTTTTAAGAATATGGTAGGGACCAATAAATTTAGGTGATAGTTTCTGGGTTTTCAAGGCTCTACTACACCTTTGGTTGGTACTATTCTGATGAAAACATGGTCTCCTTCAGCAAATTCTAAGGGTTTTCTCCTCCGATCAGCGTAGCTCTTCTGCCTACTTTAAGCCGTCTTCATCTTTTCTTGTATCATCTTAATCTTCTCAGTTGTTTCTTGTACAAAATCTGGTCCAACAAGAGAATTCTCCCCCACTTGAAACCAACATAATGGTGTCTAACACTTTCTCCCATACAAAGCTTCAAATGGTGTCATTCCAATGCTCGTATGATAACTATTGTTGTAAGTAAATTCCACGATCCGCAACATTTATTCCCATTTTCCTTGTCCTTCCAAAACACAAGCTCTTAAGATGTCCTCCAGTGACTGAATAGTCCTTTCCGTTTGACCATCAGTCTGAGGATGGTATGCAGAACTCAACTTCAATCTTGAACCCAAAGCTCTATGTAGATCCTGCCAAAACTTCGATGTAAACTTTGGATCGCGATCTGACACGATGCTTGATGGTACACCATGCAGGCGAACAACTTCTTTGATATACAACTGAGTGAGCTTTTCCAAAGAGTAGCACATATTAACTGGAATAAAATGCGCTGACTTTGTCAAGCGATCTACAATCACCCAGATTGCATCATGACCAGTAGTTGTCCTTGGTAAACTTGATACGAAATCCGTTGCGATACTATCCCATTTCCATAACGGAATCTCTAAGGGAAGTAATTCTCCTCCTGGATTTTGGTGTTCCACCTTCGCCTTTTGACACACCAAACAACACGCTACGTAACTTGCAACATCTTTCTTTAAACTAGACCACCAAAATATCTTCTTCAAATCCTGATACATTTTGGTAGCTCCCGGATGCATACTCATCTTGCTCTTATGTGCTTCATCCAGAATCATTCTCCTTACCTCTGAATCATCGGGCACACACATCCTTGTTATAAAACGAAGGATTCCATCCTTCCCTTCCTGAAATTCTAACTCTTTGCCTTCCTTCATAAGCTTCCTCTTTTCCTTAAGCTCATCATCTTCTCGTTGCAACTCACAAATCCTTTGCAAGAATTCATTAGCAATCTGCAACATTCCCATTTTAACACTTGTCGGCTCCACTTGCATCGTCATGCTCAAATCTCTAAATTCTTCTATCAATGCGGCTTCTTTGACCATCATCGCACTGATATGCATTGCCTTTCTACTTAATGCATCCGCCACAATGTTTGCTTTCCCAGGATGGTAATGAAGTTCAAACTCATAATCCTTCAAGAACTCCATCCATCGACGTTGCCTCATGTTCAACTCTTTCTGATCAAAAAGGTACTTTAAACTCTTATGGTCACTAAACACCCGAAACGAAGTGCCATAGAGATAGTGCCTCCAAATCTTTAGAGCGAAGACAACAGCTGCCAGCTCTAAGTCATGAGTTAGATAGTTCATTTCATGAACTTTTAGCTGTCTCGAGGCGTAAGCGACTACCTTTCCATCTTGCATCAAAACACTTCCAAGTCCTTGTTTCGATGCATCACAGTACACCTCAAAATTCTTCTGTGGATCAGGCAAAATCAACACAGGAGATGATGTCAATATTTCCTTCAACTCTCGGAAACTCCATTCACACTTCTCATCCCATATAAATGGTTGATCTTTCCGAGTTAGCTTCGTCAATGGTAGCGCAATCTTCGAAAATCCTTCTATAGTAGCCAGCCAAACTAAGAAAGCTTCTCACCTCCGTGACCGACTTCGGTTGTTCCTGTAAAATCAAATCTCTGATTAAGGTGGATTAATTTTGATGATGACAATGTAATTAAATTATGGACTTAATTTGAAGAATGCAAGCCCAACAATAAAGAAGATCAAGTGTTTAGTTTAATTATTCATTTTCATTTATTCTTAATGTATTTTATTTATGAGAGTGGGTAGTTTAGGTTTTTATTCTCACATAGGGTCAAATGATATTCATGCATGAAAGGTTGAGATTAAAACCAATTAGACTTGAGAAGAGAATTGAAAACAATGTTAGAAAAACTTAATTTTTCCAACATTGAGCAATTCACTCGAGTGATTCTCAATTCACTCGAGTGATTTATGAATTTTCAGTAATATAGCCATTGGATAAAGTAAAAAGGCAACACTATCAGAGTTGACTAAAAC
Organism: Crotalaria pallida; assembly: GCA_037953625.1. NCBI lineage: Eukaryota > Viridiplantae > Streptophyta > Magnoliopsida > Fabales > Fabaceae > Crotalaria > Crotalaria pallida. The sequence goes on along the minus strand of CM075654.1, from coordinate 9,090,141 downwards.
ACTCGAGTGTTTTCAAAAAGACTCGAGTGATTTAGGTCTGTCAGCAAATTTTTTAAACGTTAGAAGAGGACAAAAAGGAAGAACAACTTGGTTTTTCCTTCCTTTTTGTCCCCTCACTTATATTCTGAATAATGGCCATTATCCAAGTGAACAAGCTCACATTCTATCATTGATTCTCTCTCTCTCAAGTGTTAAAATCATTTTCTCTCTCTAAACTCAACCAAGCATTCATCTTTATTATTTGTCTTAGTGAGTTAAGAGAGTGTGCTTCATTTTTAAGAGAATTATTTGTTGTAAAATTCTCAATCACTCAAACACTTTAGCTTGTTTAGAAAATCTTGGTGAGGTATCCAAGTACTTGGTGAGGTATCCAAGTTCTCAAGCCTTGGGAGGTTCTCAAGCACAAAGACTAAGAGGATTCTTAGCTTGGTGGACTCTTGGAGGTTCCAAGGAGCTTAAGAAAAAGGGACTCTTCATCACCAAATCAAGTTGGGGTAGAAATTTCAAGAGTTTGGTACACTCTTGAAAAGGGTTAGGATTGAGTGAGGAATCTCAATTTATCCTTGTAATTTCTAACAATTTGATCACTAGTAGAAACTCCTAAGTTGATTAGGGGGACTGGATTAGCACTCTAGATTGAGTGTGAACCAGGATAAAATTGGTGTTGTCTCTCTTTTATAGCTTTCTTAGATTTCAAGTAAAACCAAACCCTAAGTTCTCTAGAAAGGGGCTTTTATAATTCTAGTAGCAATTGGTTGCAATTAACTTGTTTTCAACTTGTTTTAACTTAGTTTAATTGCCCTCTACTTTGATTTATATGTGCCCTGGATTAGTCTTTAAGAAATTGAATCATTTTGCTAAATTTCTCTGAAACTGCTCCTTTCTGTTCTGCATAAAACACTCGAGTGTTTTTCAATTCACTCGAGTATTTCGTAACATTTCACTCGAGTGTTCTTCATTTTCACGCGAGCGTTTTTCAGGTTTTCTGAAAAACACGCGAGTGTTTTTAAATTCACTCGAGTAAATTGCCCAGTTTCAGAAAAACAAGCTTTTGATCAATTATCTTTTAATTGCACCGAAAATTAGTCACTGTTTCTTCCATATTACTATTCGCCCCCCCTCTAGTAATTGCTAAGCCCGCTTGTTGGTTTCCAACAAGTGGTATCAGAGCTCGGTCGAAAGATCGAGCGTAAAAGCTTTTTCGAAAAGATCCTTTTGGAAACAAATGGGCTCTAGCAATCAACAAGAAGGGTCTATGTCTCTAAACCAACCTCCATTCTTCAATGGTGAAGATTATTCTTATTGGAAGGTTAGGATGAGAGTGTTTGTAGAAGCAAGAGACACCGATATTTGGGATGCAATTGAAAAAGGTCCTTATATTCCTAGAAGAGTGATTAATGGTGAAGCCATTGTTATTCCTAGGACAAGTTGGAATGAAGATGATAAAAAGAAAGTTTCATATGATTTAAAAGCTAAAAATATCATCTTCTCCGCTTTGTCCAAAAATGAATTTATAGGATTTCACAATGTCAATCGGCTAAAGAAATGTGGGATACCTTGCAAATCACTCATGAGGGAACTAGTGAAGTTAGAGACTCAAGATTAAATGCTTTAACTCATGAATATGAGCTCTTTCATATGTTCCCTAATGAGTCTATCAATGATATGCAAACAAGGTTCACACATATCGTTAACCAATTGATTGGCTTAGGAAATGAATTTAGAGATGGTGAAACTACTAACAAAGTCTTGAGATGTCTTGATAGGAGATGGCAACCTAAGGTGACCGCCATCAAGGAAGCTAATGATGTAAAATCTATGGACTTGACAACCTTGTTTGGAAAGCTCCAAGAACATGAGATGGAACTATCAAGACTTCACCTAAATGAAGATTCGGACAAGAAAAAGAAGAGCATCTCTTTAAAAGCCTCAACCAAAATGTCAAAAGAGGATGAAGATGAATCTTCAAGTGAAGGCTCCGATCGTGCTCTAAATGAGGAAGACATTAGCTTATTTGCCAAGAGGTTCAACAAATTCCTCAAAGGCAAAAAGGGTAGTTCATCATTCTCTAAGGACAAGAGACCTCAAGACAAAAGATCCAAGGATAAAAAGCAAAGAAACAAGAGCTCAAGTGAGAGCGTGAAATGTCATGAGTGTGGTGGGGTAGGACACATAAAAATGGAATGTCCCACCCACTTGAGAAAGAATGAGAAGAAGGCCCATGATGGGAAGGGGAAGAGAGCTTACATTGTTTGGGATGAACCGGAAAAGGATTCCAAGTCATCCTTAAGTAGTTCGGATGATGAGGAAGCCAAGCTATGCCTCATGGCCAAGAATGACAATGAAGCCTCCTCAAGTAGTGAAAGAAATGACAATGAGAGTGAGGATGAGGTATCATCTAACTATTCTTACACCTCCTCTCATACTATTTCTTATGATGATTTGCTAAATGAATATAATGAGATGCTAACACAATTTGAAAGACTTGCTAAAGTTAACAAGGAAAAAGGAAAGAAGCTTTTGGAGTATCAAAAGGAAATCAATGAATTAGAAAAATCTATTAATGATTTGAAACTCCAAAATGCATCCTTGGAACTTGCTAACTCTAGTCATGTTTGTGAGAATGCAAATCAATCATATACCATCACTCATTGTGAAAAGTGTTGTGTGTTGGAAAATGAAGTTAATGATTTGAAAATCAAACTCAACACTTTTAACAAAAGTGATAGAAACCTAGATCGGTTAATTGGTTCTCTTAGACACAATTCAAACAAAACCGGTCTAGGATATGTCCACAAGAAAAAGAAAAATAAAGTGGTTGGTTCATTCTCAAAAATTGATTTTACAAAGAAACCAACTTGCTTTTATTGTGGAAAATTTGGACATACAAACAATAAGTGCCATATCAAAAATTTTGGAATTCAAAATGGTACTTATGTTTGGATTAAGAAGGAAGAATCATCCAAGACTAACAAAAAGGGACCCAACATAATTTGGGTACCCAAAATGAGCAAGTGATTATGTCTTGTAGGTGTGCCTTAGAACCGGAAAGCAACTTTGGATACTAGATAGTGGATGTTCTAGGCACATGACGGGAGATAAGCGACACTTCATTGAGCTTACTCCTAAGGAAAAGGGATATGTCACTTATGGAGACAACAACAAAGGCAAAATACTTGGTATAGGTAAAATTGGTAATTCTTCCAACTTGGTTATTGATAATGTACTTTATGTTCAATGATTAGAGCATAATCTTTTGAGCATTAGTCAATTATGTGATATTGGTAACCATGTATTATTTACCTCTACTCATTTTCTCATAAAAAGTGACAAAGATGAATCTATCAAATTTGTTGGAAAAAGGTCTAATAACACTTACATGGTTGAATTGAATAATATCACTTCTTTAGTTTCAAAATGTTTAATTAGCAAAGAAAGTGATACTTGGTTGTGGCATCGTAGGACCGCTCACATTAATGTAAATCAACTTAAGAAACTTCAATCCAAAGACTTAGTAGTTGGTTTACCAAAGCTCAATTTTCAAATTAAAGGTGATTGCACTCCTTGCAAGAAGTGCAAACAAACTAAAAATCATTTTGGTTCCAAAAATGATGTGTCCACAACAAGACCATTGGAAATGCTTCACATGGACTTGTTTGGACCCTCTCAAGTAAAAAGCTTTGGTGGCAACTACTATGCCTTGGTGATTGTTGATGATTTTTCAAGATTTACATGGACATTATTTTTAAGTGCTAAGAGTGAGGCCTACAAATCTTTTAAACGCCATATTAAGCTTGCACAAAACCAAGTAAACCAAAAAGTGATTATAATTCGAACAGACCATGGAGGTGAATTTGAAAACTATAAATTTGATAGATTTTGTGATAAGCATGGAATTGAGAACCAATATTCGGCACCTAGAACTCCACAACAAAATGGAGTTGTTGAGAGGAAAAATAGGGTGCTAGAGGAACTTGCTAGAACCATGTTAAATGATTCTCAAGTACCTCAATACTTTTGGGCCGATGCCGTTAATACGGCTTGTTATGTAATGAATAGAATTTTAATTAGGCCCATGATAAAGAAAACCCCCTATGAGCTTTACAAAGGTAGAAAATCCAATATATCCCATTTCCATGTTTTTGAATGCAAAGTATACATTTTAAACAATGGAAAAGATCAACTTGGAAAATTTGATTCTAAATCGGATGAGGGAATATTTTTGGGTTACTCTTCTCATAGTAAAGCTTTTAGAGTTTATAATAAACGAACTATGACTATTGAAGAATCTATACATGTTGTTTTTAATGAGTCTTCGAAAGAAGATAGTGTTTTATGTGATGGTAGTGATGATGGACTTGAGATTTCAAATGTTGACAAAGAGATGGAAAAATCAAAGGATGAAGGAGAAGTCAAAGATGAACTTGATCCGGCTTGGAAAACGGTGAAAGCTCACCCTATTGACAATGTCATAGGAGATCTTTCAAAGGGAGTATTAACTCGTAGGTCAATTCAAAATATTTGTCACTTTGTTTCCTTTGTTTCTCAAATCGAATCAAATTCAATTAAAGAAGTAATTAAGGATGAACATTGGGTTATGGCCATGCAAGAAGAGCTAAATCAATTTGTTAGAAATGATGTTTGGGAATTAGTGCCTATACCCGATGATCATACCATAATTGGTTTAAAATGGATTTATAGAAATAAACTTGATGAATCCGGTTTGATTATAAGAAACAAAGCGAGACTTGTTGCCCAAGGGTACAACCAAGAGGAAGGTGTTGATTATGATGAGACCTTTGCTCCGGTTGCACGTCTTGAGGCAATCCGAATCTTGCTTGCCTTTGCATCAATTATGAATTTTACTCTTTATCAAATGGATGTCAAGAGTGCTTTCTTGAATGGTTTCATAAATGAAGAAGTGTATGTTAAGCAACCACCCGGTTTTGAAAGTCATGAGTTTCCAAACCATGTTTATAAGTTGAAAAAGGCACTCTATGGATTAAAACAAGCTCCTAGAGCTTGGTATGATCGATTAAGTACCTTTTTATTAGAAAATGACTTTCAAAGGGGAAAGGTTGATAATACCCTATTCATCTATAAAACCAAAGAGGACATTTTGTTAGTGCAAATATATGTAGATGATATTATCTTTGGTGCCACTAACGTGTCCTTGTGTAGATATTTCTCTAATTTGATGAAAAAGGAATTTGAAATGTCCATGATGGGGGAGCTCAAGTTCTTCCTAGGACTTCAAATCAAGCAAGTCAAGGAGGGGATTTTTGTGCATCAAGGAAAATATTGCAAGGAGCTCCTTGGAAAATTCGGAATGGACAAATGCAAAGAAGCATACACTCCCATGAGCACAACATGCTACCTAGACAAGGATGACATAGGTAAACCGGTTGATGTAAGTAAATATAGAGGCATGATAGGTAGTCTTCTATATCTTACCGCATCTAGACCGAATATTATGTTTAGTGTATGCATGTGTGCCCGTTTTCAAGCTAATCCTAAAGAATCACACCTATCCGCGGTTAAGCATATTTTTAAATATCTTAAAGGAACAATTAACACCGGATTATGGTACCCTAGGGATGCTAGTCTTAGTTTAGTTGGCTATTCGGATTCCGACTTTGCGGGATGCAAGCTTGATCGCAAAAGCACTAGTGGTACTTGCCATTTATTGGGAAGTTCATTAGTGTCATGGTTTTATAAAAAGCAAGCTTGTGTTGCTCTTTCCACCGCCGAAGCGGAATATATCGCCACCGGTAGTTGTTGTGCTCAACTCTTGTGGATGAAACAACAATTATCGGATTTTGGTTTAAAATTAGAAAGTGTTCCATTAAAATGCGATAACACGAGTGCCATCAATCTAACTAAGAATCCGGTATATCACTCAAGGACTAAACACATTGAAATTAGACATCATTTCCTAAGGGATCATGTTCAAAAGGGTGATTGCACAATTGAATTTGTAAGTACCACAAATCAATTAGCGGACATTTTTACAAAACCTTTTCCAAGGGATACCTTCTATCATATAAGAAGGGAACTTGGTATTTTAGAGGAGTCAAGTATAAACTAATTGATTTGTGCCATTTGAAAATCACCAAGTGTGTCTAACTTTAGTGTGTGGTGATACTTGTTTGTAATTACCTTGAAGATGTTATAAATTTGTGTCTTTAATTGTGTGTGATCATGTCTCCTATCTATTGGTTTCATTAAATGTGTTTGATTTTGTGCTTTTGTGTTTCAAAACTGAGTTTTTCTGCATATCTGATAAAAACACTCGAGTGTTTCGTAAATCACTCGAGTGATTTTAATTCAAAATTAAATCAGTTTTAATTGGAAAAGTTTTTGAGCAGGTCTGATGCAAAACACGCGAGTCTTTTATAAAAGACTCGAGTCTTTTGGGCCAACACTCGAGTGAATCCCATTTCACTTGAGTGAACTTCAGATTTCTGAAAATCCATCTTTCGGCCAACACGCGAGTGAATTCATTTTCACACGAGTGTTTTTCAGGTTTTCTGAAAAACACACGAGTGTTTTAAAATTCACTCGAGTGAATTCCTCAGATATAGCCTGCTGCTGCAATTTTCTAAACTCAGTTATCAGTCATATTTCAACTCTATTTCGTCTTCTAAACTCATTTCTACTCCTATTTCACATCAAATTCAAGTTTTTGAGCATCAAATTCATCATTCCCTTTCCAAAACCCTAACTCCCCAAAACCCCAATTTCTCAAAATTTTTTCTAGTTATGCACTAGATTTTATGCTTTTTGACTTTATTTCGTTATTTTGAGATTTTTTGTTAATTTTGTTGGGAGTTGGATGTACCTATCTTCAAACTCATGTTTTATGGTTTGTGTATGGTGGATTAATGATGTTTGTGCATTAATCATGTTTTCTTCATGGTTTTCATGTTCTTTAAAGTTTTTTTTTTCGCTTCATAGTCATATTTTGATTCTTATTTACTCTTAAGGGAAAGTTTTCTTATTGGTATCCTTCATTCTCCACCTTTGTTTCCAAAATGTTATATTTTTGATCATGACAAAAAGGGGGAGAAAGGAGATTAAAGAGAAAAGAGCATATTTTTTATTTTTTCCGCTTTCTTACTTTCACTCTGATGATATATGCTCTTGCTCTGATACCAATGAGCACTTGATTATGATTATTATTGTATTACGTTGTGCTTGGCATTTTCTGGATTGTACAGGTTAAAAAGGTTCCTAGATTGAGGGGGAGCTCTCAAGTGCTAGAGGTTTAATTATTTTGTCATCATCAAAAAGGGGGAGATTGTAAAATCAAATCTCTGATTAAGGTGGATTAATTTTGATGATGACAATGTAATTAAATTATGGACTTCATTTGAAGAATGCAAGCCCAACAATAAAGAAGATCAAGTGTTTAGTTTAATTATTCATTCTCATTTATTCTTAATGTATTTTATTTATGAGAGTGGGTAGTTTAGGTTTTTATTCTCACATAGGGTCAAATGATATTCATGCATGAAAGGTTGAGATTAAAACCAATTAGACTTGAGAAGAGAATTGAAAACAATGTTAGAAAAACTTAATTTTTCCAACATTGAGCAATTCACTCGAGTGATTCTCAATTCACTCGAGTGATTTATGAATTTTCAGTAATATAGCCGTTGGATAAAGTAAAAAGGCAACACTATCAGAGTTGACTAAAACACTCGAGTGTTTTCAAAAAGACTCGAGTGATTTTGGTCTGTCAGCAAATTTTTTAAACGTTAGAAGAGGACAAAAAGGAAGAACAACTTGGTTTTTCCTTCCTTTTTGTCCCCTCACTTATATTCTGAATAGTGGCCATTATCCAAGTGAACAAGCTCACATTCTATCATTGATTCTCTCTCTTTCAAGTGTTAAAATCATTTTCTCTCTCTAAACTCAACCAAGCATTCATCTTTATTATTTGTCTTAGTGAGTTAAGAGAGTGTGCTTCATTTGTAAGAGAATTATTTGTTGTAAAATTCTCAATCACTCAAACACTTTAGCTTGTTTAGAAAATCTTGGTGAGGTATCCAAGTTCTCAAGCCTTGGGAGGTTCTCAAGCACAAAGACTAAGAGGATTCTTAGTTTGGTGGGCTCTTGGAGGTTCCAAGGAGCTTAAGAAGAAGGGACTCTTCATCACCAAATCAAGTTGGGGTAGAAATTTCAAGAGTTTGGTACACTCTTGAAAAGGGTTAGGATTGAGTGATGAATCTCAATTTATCCTTGTAATTTCTAACAATTTGATCACTAGTAGAAACTCCTAAGTTGATTAGGGGGACTGGATTAGCACTCTAGATTGAGTGTGAACCAGGATAAAATTGGTGTTGTCTCTCTCTTTTATAGCTTTCTTAGATTTCAAGTAAAACCAAACCCTAAGTTCTCTAGAAAGGGGCTTTTATAATTCTAGTAGCAATTGGTTGCAATTAACTTGTTTTCAACTTGTTTTAACTTAGTTTAATTGCCCTCTACTTTGATTTATATGTGCCCTGGATTAGTCTTTAAGAAATTGAATCATTTTGCTAAATTTCTCTGAAACTGCTCCTTTCTGTTCTGCATAAAACACTCGAGTGTTTTTCAATTCACTCGAGTATTTCGTAACATTTCACTCGAGTGTTTTTCATTTTCACGCGAGCGTTTTTCAGGTTTTCTGAAAAACACGCGAGTGTTTTTAAATTCACTCGAGTAAATTGCCCAGTTTAAGAAAAACAAGCTTTTGATCAATTATCTTTTAATTGCACCGAAAATTAGTCACTGTTGCTTCCATATTACTATTCACCCCCCTCTAGTAAATTTTATAATAAATATTAAATAACCTATCTTAAGACGATGGAAGTGAGTTTAATTTGAAGAATGATTTTGGGAGTGAGAGGGGAAACTCTCCCCATATCAGCCATCATAGGGTATTTTTAGTTTTTATTTTCGGAAACCATATAAGCATGTCTGTGGTACGGTTATAGTTTGCACTAAAACTTGGCCATTATAAATTGATGAGCTCATTCAGTTTAATTGTTACACACTAAATATCGAAAAGTTGATGATAAACTAGGGAATTGGAATATAAAATATGTTGTGTATACTAAAGATTCCATGCATTACAACAAAGCTTACTTGAATTTCATTTTCTTAAGGAGCTTAAAAAAAAGAAGGGTTTTGATTTTCTTTTATAATTAGTTTCTTTAACCTATGTCATAATTCTTGCCTACTATGTGCTTTGTCAAAGTCATACTTGAATGGTTATTGCAAAAAGAGTTTTGCCATATCCTATGCTATATATACTCCTAACGCCATCTTAATATTAAATAAAGTAACTACATACTGCAAAATTTGATAGTACGGCAAGATGGGCACCCAGTCTTATAAACCTTATGCTAAGACTAGTTAAGCCTTTCCTATGATACTGAATTTGCATTTGTGTCTTCAAAAAAGGACATATGCTTAAGCAAGAATCAATCAATATGAATCATCAAAAGTAAAAATAGTTGCAGTACACTGAATATGTTTTCACTGGCTATATTTTTCATTTTTGTGTTTAATCATTTTGCAGCTCAAGCAGAAACTGTTTTAGTTAACAAGCATTTTCATCTAGTAACAATATTTTCAATAGAGCTCAACAAGTAGCATCTTTGGTTCATGAGTATTATGTTGCACTTGATGCTTTTATTGGCTAACTTTTACTGATAATGTTTTTTAACAGGAAAGAGTTGGGAGCTTAAAGGAAGGTGTGGGGTTTCTTGAGCTCTGTGGGTTTGAAAAAAGAGGTGACTTCTTTTATCTTCCTCGGGAAAAGGTTGACATTGCATTACTAAATTTAGTTGGCATTGTGTTAAATTCAGCATTGTCAAATCCTTATTTTGGAGTTTTAAGTACTTGTAATTAAGTTTCAATGCTATAAGTTTGGAATTTGCATGAGAATTAGATTTTAACGAATCAAAATGTTACTAAACTGGAATTAAGCATACATATTGTGCTGCACAAGTATTTAACCTTGTTGTAGTGTTGAATTGTATAGAGGTAATACCTGTTACATTGTCATCAACCTTTTTTCTTACCTTTATTATTATCAACTTGTTGTGTTTAGAGACAACAAGGCTCGTTATGTCACATTTTGTGTTAGAAATGCTTAAGTAGCTTTTGGTTAACCTGTTAGAACAAGAGTCTGTTGATCGCTGAATTTTATATATAGAAAAAATTGGACATTAGATTTAAAAATAGGATACTTTTGAAGTTAGATCTGTTTTTTGAAAATTGGTAATTAATTTCAGTTGATCTTTGGAATGATGCATATTTGTGAGTTACCGACTAATTGGAATTCGGAAGTGGATATCAATTTTTTTGAGCTTAAGATTTTGTTGGTGAAGCACGACTGCACGAGCGACACTGATTATGTTCATCACATAAAATCACAGTGCTTTTTGTTATTAACTTTGTTATATTATATCTCTATGCATAGTTTCTTATGGCCATGCTTGAATAATTTGGAGTTCTAATTCAGATTTGATGTATGTGATGTAGGACTCTGATAATACTCTGAAGCGAAAAACTTTTTAACTGCTATACAAAATGATCAAGTCCTCCAATGTAGAAGTGTGATTGTTGACCGTATGATTGATTACATGATTACCATAAGTGATGACCATTATAAAACCTATACAGCATCTCGATGTACAGAACTTGCTGAGCAATTTGCACCAAGTAATCATTGATTTTTACTAGTAATTGAAATTGCTGTCCTCATATTCAGATATTCTTGATTTTACATTTTTTTACATATATAATATATTAATTGATAACTACGAATATCTGGTACTTCGGTTACACAGACCATGAATAAAGTTTTTGAGCATGCTGGAGATCTTGTTAATATTAAGTTGGCACATAATTTGATGCGATTGATTGCTTAAGGATTTGGAGAGGATGATGATGCTACATATCATCAGTTGAGATCGTCTGCTGTATGTTACTTTGATAATTGCTCTGTTTTATTTAATATGTGCAAAACACACTGCACATGTGCTTTACTGAATGGAAACTGTCTTGCTGTATGTTACTTTGATAATTGCTCTATTTTATTTTATATGTTCAAAACACATTGCACATGTGCTTTTACTGAATGGAAATTGTCTTGTGTAGGTTGAATCATATTTGTACATTATTGAAGAGCCAAAGCTTTCATCTATGTTACCTGAAGAAGAGATGCAGGAAATTCTCCCCCAGAATGACCAAGTTGATCAACAGCATGATGATAATGGTGATGGAGATGACGACTCTTATCTCAATTATTAATAAGTAGGACTTATATTTTATTGCAGTTTGGATGTATTGTCATGAGTTGGTTTTGTAATTTTGTTTCACTTGAGTGTTTTGTGATGAGTTAATTTTATTTTACTTGGATGCATGAGTTGTGAATTACATATGGATTTATAAGTTATTTAAATTATGAAATTTTAGTTGATATCAATATGTAATTATTGAATTTCTATTTTTCAGTTTGATATGAAAATTTTAACATTTGAAAATAAATAATACAGAATGGTTTGTAATTATTTAAAAATAAAGAATGATTTTTTAACAAAAAAATTATTAATAAAAAAACCCTTTCTGACGGATTTTCTGTCACACAGTTGACATTTCCGACGGATTATTCCGTCGGTAAAAAAAATAAAAAATTAAGTTGTTTTTTCAATAAAAGTATTACCGACGGATAGTTCCGTCGGAAAATAAAAATATTTGTTCTATTTTCCGACGGACAAAACCGTCGGAAGTTGTTACTTTCCCACGGATTTTCCGACGGAATAGTCCGTTAGTATTTGCGACAGATGTGTATTTCCGTTGGAAAGTTTTCCAACGCCCTTTTTTACGACTGATTAATGGCTGTCGGAAAATCCGTCGGAAACAAACAATTTCCGACGGATTTGGGCTGTTTCCGACGGATTTTTCCGTCGGTAATAGGCTTATTTCTTGTAGTGTACGTATTATATACCTGAGCTATATATGTACATGTATATAACTATGAATTTTCTTTAAGGATTCAAAATTTACTCTTAGCATGAAGGTATTTTATAAAGTATAATATTTATGTTAGAAATAGTATTGGAATGTTATTTTAATTGTGCTTAGAATGTAAAAGGATTTTTGAAGGATTATAGTATTATAACTTCAAAAATTCATATCTTTTTAACCGTAAGTCGATAAATTACAAATTATATGTCCAAACGATCGTATCGAAATATAGATTATGAAAATGCAAAGTTTTTATTTTTATTTTAGAGTCTTCGAAATTTTATCACTGCTACTGTAAAATACGAATTTTGGGGTTTTTAAGCTTGAAAATTTGACTTTAAGTCATTTATTGGCTCTTTGACCAAGAGATATTTTAATGAAAAATATATTTTAAAAATCCCTCATTGGTTGCACCGTCCATATTTGATTTAATTTCTGCATTTTTTTGAATTTTAAATTAGTTTGAAAGCTTATGAAATGCATTTTTGGAGGAAATAACTTTAGAACTTCAAAAATTCATAACTTTCAAACCGTAAGTCCGAAAATTATAAATTTTATATAAAAATGATCGTATTGAAATGTAGATTATAAAAATGTAAAAATTTAAATTTTATGTAGTGTCCTTCGGAAATTTTATGTATGTAGCAATATATACGAATTTATAGTTATAATATTGAAAAAATTATTTTTGTACCTACAATTATTTATGTGAGCTAAGAATAAGTTGTATTTTCAAAATATATATTTGGAAGCCTATGATAGGCTGCACCGTCCAGATTTAATTTACTTTTTTTTTATTTTTGAATTTTGAATAATTGGAGCTTTATTTTGATTGGACCAAAAAGAGGTGGATTCAAGTGAGTTAAATGCAATTTTCCTTCCCCATGTTGACTAGTCCCCACCGTCCAAACTCAAGACTAGGAGGGAGATATTTTTTTGAATTTAGCATGTGGAGAATATTTGAGAATTAAGTTCATAGGAGTTGGAAAAATTGCCTTTATGAAAGATACATGTTCCTAGACCTCATTAAGTGAAAAATTTAAAATTCCTTGACCACATTCTCACTCTTGGGCATGAATATCATAGGATTTTAGGGGAAGATTCACTTTTGCTGAACCTATAAATAGAGGATTAGGTCTTCTCATTTTTTTCACACAACATTTGTAGAAAGAAAAAAATTTGAGAACCTTGAGAGTGAAAGGGGAAGAGGAGCGTGGTACTTGGGGAAGGAGAGGGAACATTGCATACTCACTTGAAGTTCATTCTTGCTAAGGAGAAGAGAGCTTCACAGAGAAGTGAGGAACGGCGTTAGCGGAGATCAAGAGGAAGCTACAGTAACTCCTGATCAAGAGAGAAGCCTTTTTAAGACATAGTGGCATGTAGGGTAATATTAGGACGTTCCGTATCAACTCAAAGGTCGGAACTAGGGATCTATCGGGTGAGTAGTAGAACGACAATTGTGTGTGTGTGTTCCGCCGTTCATACGAAAACACGATCCCTTGATAATAATTATATGTGTTATATATCTTGATTTAGTATGATGTTGACTTTATTATGATGTTTATATATTGTTAACTGCCTTATGATAGCATGTATGGCTTATATGTGTTATAATCTTGTTATTGGAAGACAATTTGTTCATATGATGTTATGTTGTATAATTTTTGGGAATTGATTAAAGGCTTTATGGTTTAAGGAATTGGTATGCAATCTTTACGGAAATTTATGAAAGTTATAATGTTATCCCCTGAACGCACTGTCATGGTGACGTTCTTGATCTTTAAGTTTTGCCGGCCAAGTGAATGGAACGCCGTGGTTGCGAGCTCAGTTTGGAATTCACTGCGACATGAAAGCGCATATGATAGGTTAATCCCTTAGAGGTCGAGACCCGTTAGAAGTGTGGCTTAGAATGGTTCAACCACAATTAGGAATGTTTAACTTAGTAAAACCCTTCGATGACTTAAAAGACTTTGGAACCCCTTTTCTAAACCTTGCGTTGAGAGTGAAGTAGTGGAGAGGAAAGATACCGTATGCTTGGAGGCTGGAGTCCCTTCAAGTGGTGATTGCAATAGGGGAGGGCAAGGACGGTGAACGCCAAGAAGCCTCGAGTACTTCTCTCGGCGGGACGGGACTACAATGACAAGGTTCACGGGAGTCTGGACTTTCGTCGTAGAAAGGACTGCATGCCAACTGGAGGAAGTACTATCGCCCCCTTGAGCAAATCATATATGGTGAGAGGGAACCTGAACGAGGCTAGAAGTTCGGTAAGTGTTGGGTTTTTGGAAACTTTTGAGAAATAAATCTTGCTGACCACCGGCGTCTGGTCGCATGAATTTTGGTATCTTGCTGACCACCGGCGTCTGGTACAGCCGTTCGTCTACCGACTTCGATGCCAGCGTGGTTAGGGTTCTTGTGCGTCCCATCTGCTTTCCGAACTAGGATGTGGTTGGAATTGTGGAGGAGATGTAACGTGTGTGCTATCAAACCCTTGAGCCTCGGTAATGGTACCCCTTTTTGATTTACCGATGGTTGTGACGTTGAAACTTAGAGCTTAAAGACAATTAATTATAAAGGTTATGGTTTTATGAAGAATATCCTTTTTGGGAACGGACTTTATGGTAATTAGCTGGAGTTAATTATAAGGTAATTGTAATAATGATGTATATGTTGTTTTATGATATGCTTGTGTGGTCTTAATACTTCCCTATAGTAAGCCCACGCTGTCGACGATTATATCGTTCAGAAGTGCTTACTCTCTCTATTTCCTTTTACTGTGGACATTGGGGAATAATGTCCACAGCTGGCAGATCAAGTAATATTTCGAGTAGTGGTTGCTCAAGTTGGAAGAGGATCGCGAGATGGCGCACATATGAGGAGGAAGCAGAAGCGCCAATCGAGGAATCTTCCAGACACTTGTGGTGGAGGATAGTAATGAAGACTAATTATAGTATTGGCAAAATGGACCTTGGCCGACAGGCCCCGCCCGCCCGCCCGCATTTTTTTGCAGGCAGGGCATTAGTTTTGATAAAAAAATTTAAATTATGCACGCCCGCCCCGCCCGTTATTTTCGCAGGCGGGCGTGGGGTGGGCTGCGGGCGGCCCGCGGGCGTGAGTATTTAAAAAAATAAGAAAATAACCTTAGTGTCATACACATATGCACCCGTTTTGTGGGCAGGCGGGCTGCCTGCAATTTTTTTTTAAAAAATTGTACTAAAACAAAGAAAGATATATTATATAAATTTTTTTTAATACGGGCTGCCCGCGGGCCCGCTCTGCTCGCACTTAGGGCGGGCAGGGCCTAATTTTTAGGCCCTAAATATTTTTGCGGGCTGGCATGGCCAAGTGCGGGCGTGGGCCATGCCTGCCCGCCCGCCCATTTTGCCAATACTAACTAATAATCTAGGATAGTATAGTCTTTTTAGACCCTATCTTAAGGTGATTAGGATATTATTCCGATGTAACCCCTGTTGTAATAAATGATTATTTGAATGAAATGAAAGAAGTTCTTTTTGGTTATGAATTAAGTTCAAAAAGTAATTAAATGTTTTTCGCAAATTAACCATCGAATAAATACGAAGTTAAGAGAGTGAGTTTTTGGAAATGTGTTTGTAACATCTCTTTTTGGAAAAGAATTTTACGACGCGAGTTTGAGTATCAAATCATTTTTGGAAACTAAATGAATTAAATTGTATTATGAAAACCCTTTTTGTAAAGTAATTAAAATGAACTGATTTTGGGTAATGTTAAAAAAAATGGCCCAATTATTGAGTTCCAAATTGGGGTGTTACAGCATGTAACACCTACACTTTACTACCCTTAACTACCCATTATTAAAATAGTGAATTTAAAAATTTCTTTTTACGTATTAAAAATCTCCCGTCAAACAGACGAAGTTTTGTTTGTTTTTCTGACTTTACCAAAATATTATATCTTCCTGCAACCTGATAAACACATTCATATATAACAGTCAAAGCCAGCAGGGCTATTAGCATATATCACATTAGCTGTATTTAGCATTTCAGAGTAGCAGCCTAAATACAAGTTTTGGAATTGGTTTGTTTCCCAAAAGAACTCCTTTCTTTAAAGGAGTAGTCCTGGACCTCCAAAATACTAATATTTACATATTTACATCAACACCAAAAAGTCACAAAAATCAGTCCATCATGAGGTCCAGGACACCAACATCCCCTACTAAAAGGAAGCCCTACTCTCCCTGTAAGGGAGAGCAATCCTGCTCGGCCAACTCAGGTGAAAGCTCTTCCTCAGTACCTGAAAAATTAGTAAGGAGGTGAGCATTACACATAAACTAGGAATAGCAGTTTCTAATATACTATACTACCCACTAAGTCAAGCACAAGTAGAACACAACACATATATTCAAAAATTCACAAAATGTTAAACACACTAAAACAATATATTAAACCATTCTCGCAATAATCACATTTTTAGGTTCCACCTCCAACATATAACTTAATTCCATTTCAAACACTATCTTGCGTTTTATAATTCTTTTATTTTTTCAATTATTCACAATTCTGATACAACATCCCTCATGCGTACAGTCCGATTCGCGTAAAATCGCAGTCGGACGCAATAGGCTGAATCGTACTCCTCTATCGCAGTATATCCGATTCCCGTAAAATCGCAGTCGGAACCCGATTCGCGTAACATCGCAGTCGGCCGCAAGGAGCACTAAGTAATTCCTCTATCGCAGTATATCCGATTCACGTAAACTCGCAGTCGGAACCCGATTCGCATAAAATTGCAGTCGGCCGCAAGGAATTACCTCTCAATCTTACGTGGATTATCAGATTCGCGCCACATCGCAGTCGGATTCCACACACATAATCAATTCTTTTCCTCTTTAAATTAACTTATTTTCATCATTCTTCCCTTTAAAATCCCTACTAAATATCATCAACATTTCTACCTCCCAAATTAAATGAATATCTAACAAAACTACTTGTAGTAATAGTGCAAATAACGTAACAACACAACATTCACATCTAGGGCTACACTTTTACATATTCTTCTTAGTTTATAGTCTTGTTTAGTCAATTTATCAACTACCCTAAGGTTCAAAATACTAACAACAATCCTCAACAGGTACTATATACATACTAGAAACTTATTCCTAAAATAAGGTAATGCTCACTCGTTACCTCAAAATACAAGAAAAATATGAAAATTAAGCTTGCCCTAGCTAGAACCTTGGGACCTTAAATCTCCTAAGCTTGGCTTGCCACCTCAACAAAGCCAATATCCAATGTTGGTAGAGAACCTTATTGTGAGAGTTGTATGATGGGAGTTGGTTATCCTTGCCTTGATCTTCATTAGAGGACATGAGATAGGGAGTTCTCCATGATTGAAAGCTTAAAACCACAACAAGAAAGGGAAAGGGAGAAAGTGGGAGACGAGCTAGAGAGAAAGAGAAAAGAGTGAGGGTTCAACTTATTTACCTTGATTGATGATGAAGGTGATGATGAGTGAACTTGAATGTTGATCAAAAGGAAGAGAAATGGTGATGATGTTATGGTGCCCTAGAGAGAGAGTCGAAAATGGAGTAGGAAGGAGGAGAGGAGAGTGTTGAATGAGTTTTTGGTGCCAAGTATGGTATTTGGTGTGAAGGGGGTGTTTTTGTGGTGGAGGCGTGGCGGCTTCTTAAGGAAGCCACCGGTTTTGTGGCCAAAAACGTGTTTCTCACTGCACAGCTCTGGTCAGTTTCGCTTGAGCGAGCCACATCTCGCTTGAGCGAAAATTGCTCAGGAACTTTGGGGTTGGCATGAGCACTATTCGCTGGAGTGAAGACTTCTTCGCTTGAGCATACCGAGTTTTCGCTGGAGCGAGCAATCTCCTGCTGGAGCGAAAACTACTCAGGGAATCAGGGTCTGAAGCTACACTATCTCGCTTGAGTGAGCCAGCTTTCGCTCAGGCGAAAACTCGAAAGCCTACATAAGTACATTTCTAAGAGTTACAACCCTTAAACCCCACCTAATTTGATCCATTACCATAATTCACATATCATAGAATGATTTCCAGAATACATAAACTCAAAATTTAAAATTGAGGATGTTACAATCCTCTCCCACTTACCAGAATTTCGTCCTCGAAATTCAGTTATCAGCGAACAATTGTGGGTATGATTCTTGCATTTTACTTTCTAGCTCCCAAGTAGCTTCTTCCACATTGTTCCTATTCCACACCACCTTGACCAAAGAAATATCCTTACCCCTAAGTTGCTTCACCTGCTTATCTTCAATTCTGACCGGGTGAACTTCAAAAGTCAGATTCTCTTTTAAGGGAAATTCATCAACTGTAATCACATGCGACGGATCATGGATGTATTTCCGAAGTTGAGAAACATGGAATACATCATGAAGGTTTGACAAATGAGGTGGAAGAGCAATTCTATAAGCAACTGGCCCCACTTTCTCCAGATTCTCATATGGCCCAACAAACCGTGGAGTTAGCTTTTTGGACTTAATTGCTCGTCCAATACCAGGATTTACTCTCAGAAACACATGATCACCTGCATTGAATTCCAAGGATTTCTTGCGTTTATCAGCATAGCTTTTTTGACGATCCTGGGATGCCTTCATTCGATCTCTGATCATTTTGACCTTTTCCGACGTTTCTTGCACAATATCAGGACCAATTAATAAATTTTCTCCTAATTGGAACCTGCACAAAGGTGTTTGGGATTTCTGCCCACATAACGCCTCAAAAGGAGCCAACCCAATGCTGGCATGGAAGCTGTTATTATAGGTGAATTCCACCAAAGGCAAGAGGGTTTCCCAACTTCCTGACTGTTCAAGTACACAAGTCCTCAACAAATCCTCGATCCAAAGACTGAATAGTGCACTCGGTTTGGCCGTCTGTCTGGGGGTGATAGGTTGTACTGAACTTTAATTTAGTACCCAGTGCCTGCTGCAAACTCTGCCAGAACCTGGATAAAAATCGGGGATCATGGTCAGATACGATGTCGGAGGGAACTCCATGTAACCTGACTATGTCCCTAATGTACAGCTGCGTCAACTTCTCCAGACTATACTTCAAGTGCATTGGAATGAAATGGGCACATTTGGTCAACCTGTCAACAATTACCCAAATGGCTTCACATCCTGAGTTGGTCCTTGGCAATCTAGATATGAAGTCCATGGAGCTACTGTCCCACTTCCACTCAGGAATCTCCTAGGGCTTCAACAAACCACCTGGTTTCTGATGCTCGATTTTGGCCTTTTGGCACACCAAGCATCGAGACACAAAGTCCGCCGCATCCTTCTTTAATCCTGGCCACCAAAACAATCGCTTCAGATCCTGATACATTTTGGTGGTATCCGGATGAAAATTAAGCTTTGACCTATGGGCTTCCTCTAGGACCATTTTGCGTACTTCCAAGTCCATTGGAATGCATACTAGATTTCTGAATCGAATAAGACCATCAGAACCTTTCTCGAAATCAGGCTCCTCCTCCTTGGCTACCCTCTCCAACTTTTTCTGCAATTCTCCATCATCCTCTTGCTTTTCCTTAATCATCTTGACAAACTCATTTGTAACCTGCAACCTTTCTAGGACTATACTGTTCTCCAGATAACGGAGGATCTTGTGATCGCTGAAGACTTCAAACTTCGTGCCTTACAAGTAGTGTCTCCAGATTTTAAGAGCAAAGACAACTGCAGCCAACTCAAGATCATGAGTGGGATAATTCTGTTCGTGTTGACGGAGTTGCCTAGATGCATAAGCAATCACCTTTCCTTGTTGCATCAATACACAACCTAACCCTTGCTTTGATGCATCACAGTACACCTCAAAAGGTTGGGTTGTGTCAGGCAAAATCAATACTGGTGAGCTTGTCAATCTCTGCTTCAACTCCTAGAAACTGTGCTCACACTCTGGGGACCATTCATAAGGAACATCTTTTCTAGTTAGCATGGTCAAAGGAAGAGATATTTTAGAGAAACCTTCAATGAATTTCTAATAATAGCCTGCCATACCGAGAAAACTCCTGATCTCGGTTACTGACTTGGGTCTCTGCCACTTTAACACCGCTTCCACTTTAGAAGAATCCACCGCAACACCCTTCTCAGAAATTACATGACCCATAAAATGTACCTCTTTCAACCAGAAGCTGCACTTAGAAAACTTTGCATAGAGCTGCTTGTCCTTGAAAACCTTCAACACCATTCTCAAGTGTTCCTCATGATCACTTGGACTTTTAGAATAAATTAGAATGTCGTCAATGAACACTATGATGAACGAGTCCAAGTAAGGCCTGAAAATCGTGTTCATGTAATCCATGAAGATAGCAGGTGAATTCATAAGACCAAAAGGCATCACCACATACTCAAAGTGCCCATAACGAGTATTGAATGCAGTTTTAGGAATGTCCTACTCTCGGATACGGATTTGATGGTATCCAGATCGGAGGTCAGTCTTAGAAAACACTGCTGCTCCCCTAAGCTGATCTATCAAATCGTCAATGAGAGGGAGTGGATACTTATTTTTCACTGTCACTGCATTCAACTGTCGATAATCAGTGCACATTCTGAGGCTCCCATCCTTCTTTTTAACAAAGAGAATTGGAGCTCCCCAAGGTGATACACTCGGTCGAATAAATTTCTTAGCCAATAGATCCTCAAGCTGCTTTTTCAACTCTTCTAACTCTGGAGGTGCCATCCTGTAAGGTGATATAGAGATTGGGCCTGCACCAGGCATAAGATCAATGCCAAACTCCACTTCTCTAACTGGAGGAAATCCGGGAATCTCAGAAGGAAAAACTTCCAGAAATTCACAAACTACAGGAATCTGACTGATATCGGACTTTTCATCCACTTCCATGACTGACAAAGAAAGATCACCCATAATAACTGACTTCTGATGACAATCAATTAGGACACGATATTGGGACATCCAATCCATGCCCAAAATGATATCCAAATTAGCTAAAGGAAAACAAACCAAATTTACTTTGAATTCCCTCTCCAACACTCTAAGTGGGCAATTCAAACACATCAAAGATGTGACAATTGCCGCATTGGTAGGAGTGGAAATAGATAATCGATAAGGCATCTCAGCTGCAGCTAATCCTAACCTCTTCATGCAATTAATAGAAATAAATGAATGGGTTGCTCCATAGTCAAACAGAATACCACAAGGCATAGAGTTAACATAACCAATACATCTATTCAGTTCATCCGCATCAAAGACTTCTTCGCCGTCCATGGTGTAAACTTTGCCTCTCAGAAGTGGCTGACTGCCACCAGCTTTCTGTGCCCTAGCCACATTCACCTCTTTCTTAATTGTATCACTAGCACACTGATTAGCAAAATGTCCCTTCTGTCCACATCGATTGCAGACTACCTCTTTCCTTTGTGGATTTAAATTCCAGCAAGTTCCTTGGTGTTGCCTTCCACAGTGCGGGCAAGTCGGAATAGGATCAGGAGCATTCCCAACTGGACTTGATTTTGGCTGGGGATAAGGACCTGATCGGTGCACCGTACCTCTGCCCCTAATCGGACCACCAGACCTCAAAACTTCTCTGTTACGATCGTTAGTCTGCTTCCTTTTAAGACCCTTCTCATAAGTACTTGCCATGTTCACCAGCTGGGAGAGATTGTTAATATTATGATAATCGCAAGAGAGACGAACATCATCCCTAAGACCAGCCTCAAATTTAATGCACTTAGTGCGCTCATCAGCATCTCTGTAACTGCCAGAATAGCGGATCAAATCCTCGAACCGCGCTGCATAATCACTGACAGTCATCGAACCTTGCACAAACTGAAGGAAAGCAATCTCCTTCTCCCTGCAAACATCCTCCGGAAAATACTTTCTAAGGAAGCGGGCTTTGAACAACTCCCAAGTGACCACCCGATTAGCCATCTCCAAAGCCCTCCTCTGCTGATACCACCAATGTTCAGCCTCACTGGCCAACATGAATTCGGCCAATCTCACCCGTTGCTCAGACGGTGGTTGAAGAGAACGAAGAACCTTCTCAATCTCCTGGAGCCATTTTTGCGCTCCGTCAGGATCATTGCCTCCCTCGAACCTAGGCGGCTCGCACTTCCTGAATAGAGTCATCCAATCAACCTCAACAGGGACAGGGAGTTGAGGTTGAACCGTCGCTGCTGCTGCGGCTGCTGCAGCTGTAACGTCCATCGTTCTATAAAAAGAATTACAATTGTTTTGGATTCTGATGGAAAAATCTGAATATAAAAATTTCTTGTAAGGTGGTACTTCAAGTATAAGACATGTATTTGGAACTGAATTCGGTGGAAGGAATAATCATTTACTGCACATTTCAAAATATCTTTTTGAGATAACTCTAGTAGCACAAAATAGTTTTCGAGAATAACTTAAATACAAGGTTATCTCAGGAAATCAATTTTTAAAATACTTCCTTCGTACCAAACTCATCTGATAAAATCAGAGTCAGCGGAATATATATATATATATATATATATATATTGAAATAGTTCATTTATTTTTAGAGTTTATATATTGATCAGGTGTAAAAAATCTATGAGTACCATATTTTTAGAGTTTATATCCAACATTCGCAGCAACCAATGTTGGCCACATTACCAAAATGTGACTACAGGCAAGTCGTAACCAAATTGGTACTCCCAGAGTACCCTCCTCATGTTCCTCGAACATGACCAAATGATATGCTATCACCACATCACCATGCATGAATGCACACAAACATTTCATTTAAGATTATCCTTTAATCTTCTTATGTGCAACATGCAATACATTCAACAATGAAAATATCAATGACGTATTTCACCATCCATACTTAACATGATGACAAAGTTTATCAAACAAAATATCACATCATACCCATTAAGTGTCATTAAGTTTAAATAAGAGTGATTATATTAGATTAAAAATGGTATTTTCTCAACATTATAGTAAAAAGATTCGAGTGGTAGCTTGAATACTCGAGTAGTTCATCAATTTCATGAAACTGTGTACCAAACTGCCCAGAATACTCGAGTATTTTACAAAATACTCGAGTAGTTTACAGTCCAGAATACTGGAGTATTTCACAAAATACTTGAGTATTTTTCAGCCCAGAATACTTGAGTATTTCACAAAATACTAGAGTATTTTACGGCCCAGAATACTCGAGTATTTCACAAAATACTAGAGTATTTTACGGCCCAGAATACTCGAGTATTTCACAAAGTACTAGAGTATTTCATGATCATCTGGGAAACTTGCATCAGACAATACTCGAGTATTTTACCAAATACTCGAGTATTTTTGACAGCAGATACACTATAACTTGGTTTTAATATACCATTTTCAATTCCAACCAATTATAACTTAAACCAATGATCAAAAGAACTTTGTTTACATATTTGAAGCTTGTCTCAACATAGAGATCACATCAATTCACAGTAAATCAAATCATGCTTTCATTTATGCACAAAATCCTCATATTATGCAACTCAACATAGCATTATCAAATTTACTCACATATAGCATGAAAACAGTGTTTGTACAGCACAAATGCAACATATTAAACTTGCTCAAAATGAATTTTAAGCACAAAGGGGCCTCCAAGCCATATTCCTATTTCAATCTATGCCCTTAGAGTCTCATGATGACTCTCCCTACTTTCTAATGCATTTCATCCTCATTCTAGCAAATGGTAAGCTTCCCCCATACCTTAGGGTCGTGATTGAACAAAACTTGAGCAGAGATTTTCAAGAGAACTCCATGCACTATTGCTCCTCCTCAAAACAGAACCACTTTGACAGTGTGCAAGAACCAGAGGAATTGGAGCATGAAATGGACAAACAAATTGGGGGAAAAGATTAATAACTCATCTATGCAACACTAACTTTGAAATCCAACAAGTTTCAGACCAAGAGAAAGCTTGAGCTTACCAAAATCGAAGCTCAAAGTCAGCTCTCCGAATCTGAAATCTGGTTTTGGCAGATTCAAGCACTCAACTTCGCAGGCCCATAACTTCTCAACTAGAGACTCTCACCACACGAATTTGGTATCAAATCGAAGCTCGTCAAAAGAGCTTTCCAATGGTATAAAAATCATGAGCTAACTCTCAAAGATGAGAGAGAATCTAAGGCACGAAGTTGGCGGCTCCAAATAGAATTTTGTTTTTTGGCAGATTTGAATCTCTATCTTGCAGTGCTCACTACTCCTCACACACTCAACTTTAGCTCACGAATTATGACTCTTTGCGAAGCTCAAGATGTGAGCTTCAAAACGGTGTATAACTTGTTGTCTAACTCTCAAAGTTGAAGAAGAATCGAAGAGAACAAGTTTAGAACCCTAACTGAGCTTCAAACTTGGTTTTAGTGCATAAGAGTTGAAGAATTGCTCAATTCTTCTTCCCTAAGGGTCAATAACGAATGAGGAAGGACTCATCCGAGGCGCCACGAGTCCTAGGACGTGTTGCTGAGTGGCTAACGTGTCAACTCGTGAGGTATTCGAGTGGGTGACTCACCAAACGCACTAACTCGTGCAACACTATGCAAAATACTCGAGTCTTTTCAGAAAGACTCGAGTCTTTCAACCAAAATTTGAAAAATAAATATTTTTATTTCCTTTCCCTCCAAATTCTTTCTATTATTATTTTTAAGTCCTAAAACAGGGACTGATATGCAAAAACATTATTTTCACATATTAATGATTTTCAAATCATTTTCATGCATTTTCACTTACATAATTAATCAAAATTAAAATAAAGAAATTTATTATAAACAAACTTCATAATTATATTTTTATTAATCAGGGATTAAAAATTTGGGGTGTTACAGCAGCTGCTGCAATGTTCTTTCCTAGATTGTGATGCAATTGTGCAATATTAGCAGCAAGAGCGGCAGCCTGAGCCTGCTACATTTGCACCATGCGATCGAGGATAGCATTGATATCCCCATTTCCAGCCCTTCTACCAGCCATACTGTTCAATCAGGGAAGAAGAGACTATTAATACTCAACGACATAATTAATATCATAAATATCGAAACTTAAAACTCTAAAGTTATAAAATATCGATTACTCGCTTGGTGAGTAATCATTGGAGTAATGAGCTACTCCCAAGGTCGGGGAGAAACTGCTCTGATACCATAAATGTAACACCTACACTTTACTTCCCTTAACTACCCATTATTAAAATAGTGAATTTAAAAATTTCTTTTTAAATATTAAATATCTCCCGTCAAACGGACGGAGTTTTGTTTGTTTTTCGGACTTTACCAAATTATTATATCTTCCTGCAACCTGATAAACACATTCATATATAACAGTCAAAGCCAGCAGGGCTATCAGCATATATCACATTAGCAGTATTTAGCATTTCAGAGTAGCAGCCTAAATACAAGTTTTGGAATTGGTTTGTTTCCCAAAAGAACTCCTTTCTTTAAAGGAGTAGTCCTGGACCTCCAAAATACTAATATTTACATATTTACATCAACACCAAAAAGTCACAAAAATCAGTCAATCATGAGGTCCAGGACACCAACATCCCCTACTAAAAGGAAGCCCTACTCTCCCTGTAAGGGAGAGCAATCCTGCTCGGCCAACTTAGGTGCAAGCTCTTCCTCAGTACCCGAAAAATTAGTAAGGAGGTGAGCATTACACATAAACATAAACTAGGAATAGCAGTTTCTAATATACTATACTACCCACTAAGTCAAGCACAAGTAGAACACAACACATATATTCACAAATTCACAAAATGTTAAACACACTAAAACAATATATTAAACCATTCTCGCAATAATCACATTTTCAGGTTCCACCTCCAACATATAACTTAATTCCTTTTCAAACACTATCTTGCGTTTTATAATTCTTTTATTCTTTCTATTATTCACAATTCTGATACAACATCCCTCATGCATACAGTCCGATTCGCGTAAAATCGCAGTCGGACGCAAGAGGTTGAGTCATACTCCTCTATTGCAGTATATGCGATTCGTGTAAAATAGCAGTCGGAACCCGATTCGCGTAACATCGCAGTCGGCCGCAAGGAGCACTAAGTAATTTGTAACATCCCGAATTTAAATTCCGATAATAATTGGAATAATAATAATATTAGAAGGGGATAATTATGCTAGGGGAGGACTTAAGGTGATGGATTGGGATTTCTTTGAATGCCATAAAGGAATCAAGAAGCATTGGCATCAGAATGGAGGTTGAAAGATGAACAAAAGAGCGTTAGAAGCGATGTTTTTGGTGTTATAAACACCCTATATTAGGAAATTCAAAATAAAAGATTTATAACTCAAAACTTAAATTCCACCGTTGGATATGTAGGTTAGTAGGTTGAGAAGCTTGCTTTAAAATTTGAGCAAGATCTGACGGATAACGAAGAAGTTATGACATTTTGAATGCCAAGAAAAGAAAACAAGCTAGACTACTCGAGTAGTGCCTAACTAATCGATTAGTGCACTGACTAATCGAGTAGTGCACTGACTAATCGAGTAGTCTGTCCAAACAGCAAGTCCAGAAAATAAAATTGAAGGGACTACTCGAGTAGTACACTAACTACTCGAGTAGTACGACTCAGCAGTGAAAGAATAAAGCGTGTTGGGGCCTTCTTCCTCATTCACTCCACCTTTGTCTCTCTCTCTCTTAGGGCACGAATTCTTCCCCTTTCTCTCTCTAAATTCCTTCTCATTTCTCCACTCTAATCCATAATAAACCACTAAGAATCAATTCCCATCACATTTAAACACTCAATCTTGCATCAATCTCTCCTATTGTTCTCTCTCAAGCCATGGGTATGAGTTAGGGTTCAAGAGCTCCATCACTCACTCTTGATTTCTACAATTTCAAGCTCAAGGTAATATGGATTCAAGCTTTCCTCATCTCCTCCTCCATGTTACACGAATTATTGCCATCATCTCTAACCATTTTTACCTCTTTTGCTTCATGGTTCACTTTCTCTCTCCTCCATAGCCTTGAAGCTTTCTCTCTCTACACCAAGGCTAGGTAGGATCAAGCTCTCCTCCTCACTCTCGCTACACATTTGGAGGCTATTTGGTTGAAACTCAAAAGGAGGGGATTTCAAAGAGTTAGGGTTTGGTACTCCCTTCTCTCTCTACAAGGTTAAGGTAAGAAGGGTTCGTATTATCTCTACTTGAGAAGTAAATTCTAGGATGCTATAGTGGTGACTAAGAATAGGGTAATATGTTAATGAACCTTAGGGTAGTCCCCGCTGACATAAAGGAGTATTTAGGATTATTAATGGAAACCACACCTTAGGGAATAGAATATGTACGTGTAGGACAAGGTCCAGAACGAATGAGTGTATTTAGGGTATTAAATAGGGTAATGGCGAACGAAAATGTAGAGAAACATAGAATAAGAACCAAAGGGAGAAGTTAAGGTAAAAACCAACTAAACTTGGGAGTAAAGGAATAAAGGGTAAACGTAATATGTAACGCCCCGATTTTCACCACCCGAAATTAATCATCATTTATTTAAAAAGTTGCTAAAAATGAGGCCATTTTTTTTCAAACGTCTTGGGAAGCCATTGGTGCATCTTAACACCCATCCTTGAAAACCGGGGTGTTACGTAAAACGTTTCCGCACTTCCACTTCCAAATCTTTCAAAACAGTTTCAAAGATTCGGCCAGTTCACAAAATAAAAGTAGGGCATAATTACAAGAGTGATACATTGCTAAGATAGTCCTTTGACTCGCACTTACTACAACTTTAAACTAATCTACCCTACCTCTGGCTCTTCCTAATGAAAACTATAGGGTGCAGCTCATGATCCTCCTTCTTATGTCCTTGCTTAACACCAGAAGATGAAGCTATCTCAGTTGCAGCTTGTCCACGATTCTTTGGAACCCATTGCATCCTAAACGTAGCAGAAGGAGTCCTCGGAGCTTCATGGCGCAGCTTCTCCTCATAATCCGCGTATCCACGGACAGACACTTGTCCCAGCAGCGGTCCTAGATTCGCACTGCAAAGTCGATGCTTTGGGTTCGGAATCACGATCTGCGAATCACCAATCCATACCCAGCCAGATGGGGTACGCTTCCAGCCACATCCATGTCTCATCCAAGTTGAAATCTCCATGTGATAATCCATCTGCGCGTTGGAGTACCAGAAACACCGATATGCCAACGGGCAGGACAGAGTTAGCGCTCCGAACGACGAATCGTCGACGTTGTGGATTTACCGCAGGCGGGATATCAAGACAGCACACACAATACAAACCAGACACACACAGCACTCAAGCATTACAAACTTCATTATTATTATCTTATTATCATTCTTATCTTATCAAACTTATTATCATTCTTACAAAAACATCTTTTCTTTTCACTTACTTTCTCAACCATTCCTTCCTTCTCATTCACTCACTTATTTCCTTTCCTTTTCTCAAGGGTCACGTCTGACTCTTCCTTTCACACTCTCCATCTTAACCATCCACATCTCACGTACTTTGCTTTTCTTAATTACTCTTATGTTCTTATCAAGTCTTATTAATTATAACCATCGATGATTAAGGGATTTAAGGATCATCGAGGTACGCGTCCGTTCGTAGTTAGCACTCACGTCTCAAGTCTACATCTCCTCGGTCATCCATCCACCTAGTCGGAAGCAAACAGGAGTACAGAACCTTTACCGTGCGGGCACGACAGCTGTCACACAACAAATGGTCCCAGACCAGGAGGACTCAGCCTTAAATCATATCAATTCATATAACAAGGCACACTGTCTCACTACAGTGGCGCGCGGCAAACAAAATGCCCCACTCCAGTTCCTCTCACTGTTCTAGATTTGCATCTAGGGGGCGACAGTACTATTTCTAGTTGATCATGCAGAACGTGCCACGGCATTAGACCCAGTCCCCACCGTTAGTGCGCCACTTGTGGAATTGTTCCGCCTAGAAAAGTACTCTAGACTTCTTGACGTTTCACCGTCATCGTCCTCCCCTACTGCAATCTCCACCTGAGTATCCGCAGATACCCATAATATCTTCCTCTCCACTACTTCGGGTTAACTCTCATACCTCACCACGTTCGCTGTTAATGTCTTTTAAAGCTTTTATCTTTTATTAACCTAATGGTCAGCTCACCCTTCGTGCATCCCTTCAATGAGTCCTGACCGCTAACTTTGCATCACTTTTCTTTTCGTCAAACTTGGCACAGAGAGGGATCACATTCAGCACTTGAATCTCGTCACAAAACCTTTCTCCAAACAACCTTTATCAATTCCTCCACAAATCTCTTTTTACAGCTTTCAAAAATTCTCACTCCACAACTCCTTTCCAAAATCTTTCATTTCGTAAAAACTCTTTCAAAACTTCAGTTCAAAGATCCTTTCATAATTCTTTTCCAAAAATCTCCTTTCAAAACTCGTTTCAAAAATCTCTTTTCGAAATCCTTTTTCAAAAATCTCCTTTCGTAATCTCTTTCAAAAAATCAAACTTTGGAAAATTTTTCTCATTTTGGGAACCCTTTCAAAATCAAGTTTTGTAAACTCTTTCCAAAAATCTCATTTTGGGAACCCCTTTCCAAATTTCTTTTTGAAAACTTATTTTCAAAAATCTCATTTTCATAAAAACCTTTTTTCAAAAATTTCTTTTCAAAACTTTTCTCAAAAACTTTCCCTTCTTGAGAACTAGTGGAGGAGCAAGCTCAACTCAACGCTAGTCTCAGTCCGAGAAACAAAAACAAAATCGAGTTTCACTCTCCCAACTTCCACTTCCACAACAACATCAACGTTCCTTCCCGGCTCTGGCTCACTCACATCGTATCATTAAATCTCTTTCGCTCTCATCTCGTCATCTTTTCTCAGCCTTCATCTTAATTCTCTTATCCTCACTTCCACTCTCAATGTCTTATCAAGATAAGGCTGCCTTATTCCGTAAGGACTTAAGCCAAACAAGGGGTTATCTCTTTTCTTAATGTCTTTTATTTCTAATCTCTTTCTTATCATTAATACTTATTATCTCACACTAAACGCTCAATATCAACATTCATAAGCAAACGAACATAAACAACACATCATCACACATCACACACAACAATGTGGTCTTTGTCCTATTCGTATAAGTGGCCACACAAAGCACATAATTGCCACCATACTACTGACGCAGAACCACTTAGTTCCGATCTTTGAGCTGATACGGAACGTCTTAATACAACACCTACTACCACGGTGTCTTAGGAAAGCTACTCTCTCACCTGAGGTCCAGCAATCAGACGAACGCAGTCTCCTCTGATCTTGGTTGCTTCCACTGCCTTAATCCCTCGTCGGTAACATTCCTCGCGTTAATTTAAAACACATTTTCATTACTAACTTTATTAAGAAAATCTTTTCCTTAACTGAAAACATTTTTCATTCCTCGATGGAATAACTCAAACATTTCTTGGTTCTTTAAATACTTCAAAACCATTTGAAAACATCAAATAAAATAATTTAAATCAATTGGTTAGGTGGCTGGTCCGTCTTGGGCAGCACCTTAACCGCTTTCAAAAACACCGAAAAATTTGCCGGTTTCAATCCGAGTTTTCCTAAAATCAATTCCCTTTTGAAAACCAAACTTTGAGTCTCATGAACTCAATTTTAAACATCAAAAACCACTTTTAAACAAACTTGGACAGCAAAGCAATGTTTCACAAAAATCAATTAAATAAAATTCGAAAACATCGTAAAAACTCGTTTTGTTTCAAATACTCTTTAGGTTAATATTAATTCCTTTAAAACTCAAGAAATCACAAACATAATTTCACAAACTCAAATAAATCAAACCAAATAAATTTCAAAACCAGGTACACACACACAACCAATACACATAAGCACTTAACCAAACATTTGACTGAATTGAAAACAAACATTCATGCTAAAGCAATTAGTTCACAAATCAAACACTTATTCGAATTATTCAACACATAACAAATTCAAAACCATTTCATTTTTATAAAACGAAAACATCTAAACACCTTTAGACTTACAAACCGAATACACACACATATAGTTATTCAAACATACATTTTACAAATACATGCATTTTTCCTAGGTTACTTCATGGAAAAAGAATTCTAACCTAATGAATCATACATAGACCGAAACACTTCACACAAATCCAAAACAAGGTTCATGCATCATCTAACATATAAGTTCATGCAATTATTTATTCCTTTCTTTAACAAAACCGTAAGCTCAACCATGGCAAATAATTCAAGCTTTAATTTATTTCCTTTACTTAAATTAAATCAAGAAGCATGCAAGGACATAGAACACATATCAAATGTTCACAAAATAAAAAGCATGGATTTTAATCTAATCATGACCGAATGCATCATGCACAGTTAAACACTTAGATTGAATCATGTTCATGCAAATAAAATTGTTTTAAAGCTTATCTCCCTAATTTCTTCTAAAAACCGAAGCATGCACAAAAGAACACATAGTCTTTTCACTCAAAATTAACATGCAAGAATGGATCTTAAGTTTTCCTAGCAAAACATGTAACAATCATAGATCAACATAAACATTTTCAATTTATTTTCCAAGGGATCATAAAAATAACTTTTCTAAGTCAAACACTCACATGCATGCATATAAATCATATAGGTCAAGTCATGAATTTAACATAGTAGCACAGATCAAAGATAAAATCATTTTATATGGGAAAGGGACCAAAACCGAGGCACATCTAAAGAAAATACCAAAGCTTTTGTTTCAAGAATCACATGCAAAGCCTAAAATTAAAACAAAACTAAAGATCAAAACACAAAGCAAAGCTTTCATCAAACTTAAATCAAAACCGAGGCATGCAAGAGTTCAAAGTCACATAAATCATTTTCAAACAACATGCATGACCAAAATTCATCAAACAAGTTTAGATCAAACATTGATTTAGCAATTAAACACATAAACATCTCAGGGTTCACGGTTTGAAACATAAAAATCAAACATGCAAGAAGATCTACTTCAAACTCACCAAGATCATGAACAAACTTTAGATCTAGAAGAAAATCATCAAGATCTATCATGGAAGCATCAAGATCTAACTTAAACATCACCAACCGAATCATCAAACATAACTACACATATTACAAATTAGTTTGAGTCTTTTAAAGTCCTTCATTAAGAAAAGATCAACAATATGTGCATGAAAATAAACATGCAAGAGAAGAAAAGAATCACAAATCAAACTAATTCTACTTCTTCTAGGGTCTTCGGTTTATACCAAGGAGAAAAAAGGTCTCCAACACTCCCAAGCACTTTGATCTTCAAGGACTCCTAGGTTTTGGCTTGATCTCCTTCCTTCTCCTTCTCACGGTTCCTCCTTCTTTCTTTCTATTTTCTTTCTCTTTGTCTAAGAGTTTGAGGAGCTCTTAGACTTGTGTGTTGGTGTGGGTGTTGGACGAAAGAGTGAAATGAGAATGAGAATAAAGAAAACAACTAAGGCTTCATCTATTATAAGAAAAGCATGGTTTCCTATTTTGTCCTTCATGAAATTCGGTCTTAGCACAATTGGGAGGGGTAAATTCGGCCTTCTCTAAAATTGCATGGGTGGAGTTTAGCATTTGCTTAAGGAGACAATGTAGGGAACATAAGAGCTTAGGGGTCATTCTAGGTGTAAGACTTTTTGGCTCTCCTTAGGGTTTCTTCTATCTAGTTGAGGCTTAGTTAGGGACTTAGTTTGGTCTTGGTTCTTTTGGTTACATCTTAGAAAATTCTAGGTTCTCTTCTATACATACACACATGCATATATACATATATTCACACACATTCACATACTCATGCATACTCACACGCATTTACACGTTACAGCCTCATGCATTCATGCACCATCATATATTCTTCACTAATTAAATTTTCACATGATCCTAGACATGCACACACAAAATCGTACATACATAGAAAAATAAATTATTCATGCATCAAAATTATAATGACATCAAAACATCAAACACATACTTTCATAGGAAACAAAACACCTTTTTATCAAATAATTTCTTGTTGAAAATTCACCATCATCCTAAGCACATAATCATTTCTTAAAACTTAAGCTTTAAAATTCATCACATTATTTCATGAAAAATCACTCATTTAAAATCATTTATTTTGAAAACGTGAATAAAGAATTTTTTTTAAGAAAATACCCTTTCAAAAATATTTTTCTCAAAAATAATTCTTTTTAGAAATCAAACCGATACGAGGATTTTGAGGGGTGTTACAGTCTCCCCAACTTAAAGATTTCTCGTCCCCGAGAAATAAGTTGTGGATTGGGCAGCCGGGCAAAGCAACTCTCACATCATCCTCACTTTCGCTTTAAGGTCGTCCTTTCTCTGACTGACGGTAGGCTCTGCACAACACTCTCATGTGTCGCTCTCGGGTGAAGAAGCTCCATAGCAAACCTCTTACGTGTCGAACCAGGTTAAGTCATACGGACTAACCGAAGAAAATGTCGCTCCTTCAGCTGATCGTCGCCACAGCGAGCATAACTTTGGGTATAGACCCAAGGAAAAGCAAGCAAACAAATATTCACACATCTCCAATAATACCGGATTTAGCCTAAAACCCGAAGATACATACTACTTTCTACACTTCAAGCTCTTACTAACTTACAAACAATCACTCCTTCCTTTTATTCTACTTCTAACTCTAAGGTTTTCCTCCATCATTTCTCCACCTTAACATCTAACTATAGGACAAAGGAATCTAATCTTCTTTACTATTCTCTCAAACTAAGGTTAATATGCACCTCTTTTTCTTCCTTGTGACTCCCCAACTTTGATCAAATCTACTACTAGATCCTTGTTTCCTTACTTGGTTTCAGCTACATATTCTTTCTTAATGGTTCAAGCCTAACTATCCGGATAACCATGGTACGTCTGATTCCACTATTCGAGCTAATCAGTCTTAAATAAGTTGGAAGAAGCTACGGGGATACAGGGTTCATGAAGGAAAAGTTCAGATCTGAACAATACTAACGGTTTTTGTTGAATTGCTTCAACAAACAGAGAATTCGGGAATAACATCCTATAAAGGTATCGACTATTCTTTGGACAAAATTGAGCCTAGGTTAGCAAACTTAGGTTTATCAAACAAGGGTACTACCTCAAGGGTCATGGAATTTCAATTTGAAAATCTATCCGCTTCTACTTAATCTACTTCCTCTAAGCCACTTAATCCAACAGGTTTCTAACACAGCGGGCACTAGAGACAAGTCAAGTCTTTCACCTTAGAAAGGCAAGAACCTAATCTCACACTCCTCTCCTTACTCTAACAGACACACACTATCACACAAACAAACCAAGCAAGCAAACAGGCAAACAAAGCATGTAAGTATGGGCTTAAGGCCACAAAGGATTAACATCGCTCTGATACCACTCTGTAACGCCCCGATTTTCACCACCCGAAATTAATCATCATTTATTTAAAAAGTTGCTAAAAATGAGGCCATTTTTTTTAAACGTCTTGGGAAGCCATTGGTGCATCTTAACACCCATCCTTGAAAACCGGGGTGTTACGTAAAACGTTTCCGCACTTCCACTTCCAAATCTTTCAAAACAGTTTCAAAGATTCGGCCAGTTCACAAAATAAAAGTAGGGCATAATTACAAGAGTGATACATTGCTAAGATAGTCCTTTGACTCGCACTTACTACAACTTTAAACTAATCTACCCTACCTCTGGCTCTTCCTAACGAAAACTATAGGGTGCAGCTCATGATCCTCCTTCTTATGTCCTTGCTTAACACCAGAAGATGAAGCTATCTCAGTTGCAGCTTGTCCACGATTCTTTGGCACCCATTGCATCCTAAACGTAGCAGAAGGAGTCCTCGGAGCTTCATGGCGCAGCTTCTCCTCATAATCCGTGTATCCACGGACAGACACTTGTCCCAGCAGCGGTCCTAGATTCGCACCGCAAAGTCGATGCTCTGGGTCCGGAATCACGATCTGCGAATCACCAATCCATACCCAGCCAGATGGGGTACGCTTCCAGCCACATCCATGTCTCATCCAAGTTGAAATCTCCATGGGATAATCCATCTGCGCGTTGGAGTACCAGAAACACCGATATGCCAACGGGTAGGACAGAGTTAGCGCTCCGAACGACGAATCGTCGACGTTGTGGATTTACCGCAGGTGGGATATCAAGACAGCACACACAATACAAACCAGACACACACAACACTCAAGCATTACAAACTTCATTATTATTATCTTATTATCATTCTTATCTTATCAAACTTATTATCATTCTTACAAAAACATCTTTTCTTTTCACTTACTTTCTCAACCATTCCTTCCTTCTCATTCACTCACTTATTTCCTTTCCTTTTCTCAAGGGTCACGTCTGACTCTTCCTTTCACACTCTCCATCTTAACCATCCACATCTCACGTACTTTGCTTTTCTTAATTACTCTTATGTTCTTATCAAGTCTTATTAATTATAACCATCGATGATTAAGGGATTTAAGGATCATCGAGGTACGCATCCGTTCGTAGTTAGCACTCACGTCTCAAGTCTACATCTCCTCGGTCATCCATCCACCTAGTCGGAAGCAAACAGGAGTACATAACCTTTACCGTGCGGGCACGACAGCTGTCACACAACAAATGGTCCCAGACCAGGAGGACTCAGCCTTAAATCATATCAATTCATATAACAAGGCACACTGTCTCACTACAGTGGCGCGCGACAAACAAAATGCCCCACTCCAGTTCCTCTCACTGTTCTAGATTTGCATCTAGGGGGCGACAGTACTATTTCTAGTTGATCATGCAGAACGTGCCACGGCATTAGACCCAGTCCCCACCACGTTAGTGCGCCACTTGTGGAATTGTTCCGCCTAGAAAAGTACTCTAGACTTCTTGACGTTTCACCGTCATCGTCCTCCCCTACTGCAATCTCGACCTGAGTATCCGCAGATACCCATAATATCTTCCTCTCCACTACTTCGGGTTAACTCTCATACCTCACCACGTTCGCTGTTAATGTCTTTTAAAGCTTTTATCTTTTATTAACCTAATGGTCAGCTCACCCTTCGTGCATCCCTTCAATGAGTCCTGACCGCTAACTTTGCATCACTTTTCTTTTCGTCAAACTTGGCACAGAGAGGGATCACATTCACCACTTGAATCTCGTCACAAAACCTTTCTCCAAACAACCTTTATCAATTCCTCCACAAATCTCTTTTTACAGCTTTCAAAAATTCTCACTCCACAACTCCTTTCCAAAATCTTTCATTTCGTAAAAACTCTTTCAAAACTTCAGTTCAAAGATCCTTTCATAATTCTTTTCCAAAAATCTCCTTTCAAAACTCGTTTCAAAAATCTCTTTTCGAAATCCTTTTTCAAAAATCTCCTTTCGTAATCTCTTTCAGAAAATCGAATTTTGGAAAATTTTTCTCATTTTGGGAACCCTTTCAAAATCAAGTTTTGTAAACTCTTTCCAAAAAATCTCATTTTGGGAACCCCTTTCCAAATTTCTTTTCAAAAACTTATTTTCAAAAATCTCATTTTCATAAAAACCTTTTTTCAAAAATTTCTTTTCAAAACTTTTCTCAAAAACTTTCCCTTCTTGAGAACTAGTGGAGGAGCAAGCTCAACTCAACGCTAGTCTCAGTCCGAGAAACAAAAACAAAATCGAGTTTCACTCTCCCAACTTCCACTTCCACAACAACATCAACGTTCCTTCCCGGCTCTGGCTCACTCACATCATATCATTAAATCTCTTTCGCTCTCATCTCGTCATCTTTTCTCATCCTTCATCTTAATTCTCTTATCCTCACTTCCACTCTCAATGTCTTATCAAGATAAGGCTGCCTTATTCCGTAAGGACTTAAGCCAAACAAGGGGTTATCTCTTTTCTTAATGTCTTTTATTTCTAATCTCTTTCTTATCATTAATACTTATTATCTCACACTAAACGCTCAATATCAACATTCATAAGCAAACGAACATAAACAACACATCATCACACACAACAATGTGGTCTTTGTCCTATTCGTATAAGTGGCCACACAAAGCACACAATTGCCACCATACTACTGGTGCAGAACCACTTAGTTCCGATCTTTGAGCTGATACGGAACGTCTTAATACAACACCTACTACCACGGTGTCTTAGGAAAGCTACTCTCTCACCTGAGGTCCAGCAATCTGACGAACGCAGTCTCCTTTGATCTTGGTTGCTGCCACTGCCTTAATCCCTCGTTTGTAACATTCCTCGCGTTAATTTAAAACACATTTTCATTACTAACTTTATTAAGAAAATCTTTTCCTTAACTGAAAACATTTTTCATTCCTCGATGGAATAACTCAAACGTTTCTTGGTTCTTTAAATACTTCAAAACCATTTGAAAACATCAAATAAAATAATTTAAATCAATTGGTTAGGTGGCTGGTCCGTCTTGGGCAGCACCTTAACCGCTTTCGAAAACACCGAAAAATTTGTCGGTTTCAATCCGAGTTTTCCTAAAATCAATTCCCTTTTGAAAACCAAACTTTGATTCTCATGAAGTCAATTTTAAACATCAAAAACCACTTTTAAACAAACTTGGACAGCAAAGCAATGTTTCACAAAAATCAATTAAATAAAATTCGAAAACATCGTAAAAACTCGTTTTGTTTCAAATACTCTTTAGGTTAATATTAATTCCTTTAAAACTCAAGAAATCACAAACATAATTTCACAAACTCAAATGAATCAAACCAAATAAATTTCAAAACCAAGTACACACACACAACCAATACACATAAGCACTTAACCAAACATTTAACTGAATTGCAAACAAACATTCATGCTAAAGCAATTAGTTCACAAATCAAACACTTATTCGAATTATTCAACACATAACAAATTCAAAACCATTTCATTTTTATAAAACGAAAACTTCTAAACACCTTTAGACTTACAAACCGAATACACACACATATAGTTATTCAAACATACATTTTACAAATACATGCATTTTTCCTAGGTTACTTCATGGAAAAAGAATTCTAACCTAATGAATCATACATAGACCGAAACACTTCACACAAATCCAAAACAAGGTTCATGCATCATCTAACATATAAGTTCATGCAATTATTTATTCCTTTCTTTAACAAAACTGTAAGCTCAACCATGGCAAATAATTCAAGCTTTAATTTATTTCCTTTACTTAAATTAAATCAAGAAGCATGCAAGGACATAGAACACATATCAAATGTTCACAAAATAAAAAGCATGGATTTTAATCTAATCATGACCGAATGCATCATGCACAGTTAAACACTTAGATTGAATCATGTTCATGCAAATAAAATTGTTTTAAAGCTTATCTCCCTAATTTCTTCTAAAAACCGAAGCATGCACAAAAGAACACATAGTCTTTTCACTCAAAATTAACATGCAAGAATGGATCTTAAGTTTTCCTAGCAAAACATGTAACAATCATAGATCAACATAAACATTTTCAATTTATTTTCCAAGGGATCATAAAAATAACTTTTCTAAGTCAAACACTCACATGCATGCATATAAATCATATAGGTCAAGTCATGAATTTAACATAGTAGCACAGATCAAAGATAAAATCATTTTATATGGGAAAGGGACCAAAACCGAGGCACATCTAAAGAAAATACCATAGCTTTTGTTTCAAGAATCACATGCAAAGCCTAAAATTAAAACAAAACTAAAGATCAAAACACAAAGCAAAGCTTTCATCAAACTTAAATCAAAACCGAGGCATGCAAGAGTTCAAAGTCACATAAATCATTTTCAAACAACATGCAAGACCAAAAATCATCAAACAAGTTTAGATCAAACATTGATTTAGCAATTAAACACATAAACATCTCAGGGTTCACGGTTTGAAACATAAAAATCAAACATGCAAGAAGATCTACTTCAAACTCACCAAGATCATGAACAATCTTTAGATCTAGAAGAAAATCATCAAGATCTATCATGGAAGCATCAAGATCTAACTTAAACATCACCTACCGAATCATCAAACATAACTACACATATTACAAATTAGTTTGAGTCTTTTAAAGTCCTTCATTAAGAAAAGATCAACACATATGTGCATGAAAATAAACATGCAAGAGAAGAAAAGAATCACAAATCAAACTAATTCTACTTCTTCTAGGGTCTTCGGTTTATACCAAGGAGAAAAAAGGTCTCCAAAACTCCCAAGCACTTTGATCTTCAAGGACTCCTAGGTTTTGGCTTGATCTCCTTCCTTCTCCTTCTCACGGTTCCTCCTTCTTTCTTTCTATTTTCTTTCTCTTTGTCTAAGAGTTTGAGGAGCTCTTAGACTTGTGTGTTGGTGTGGGTGTTGGACGAAAGAGTGAAATGAGAATGAGAATAAAGAAAACAACTAAGGCTTCATCTATTATAAGCAAAGCATGGTTTCCTATTT
The DNA here is from genome assembly GCA_037953625.1 of Crotalaria pallida. Taxonomy (NCBI): domain Eukaryota; kingdom Viridiplantae; phylum Streptophyta; class Magnoliopsida; order Fabales; family Fabaceae; genus Crotalaria; species Crotalaria pallida. The sequence goes on along the minus strand of CM075654.1, from coordinate 9,050,744 downwards.
TGTCCTTCATGAAATTCGGTCTTAGCACAATTGGGAGGGGTAAATTCGGCCTTCTCTAGAATTGCATGGGTGGAGTTTAGTATTTGCTTAAGGAGACAATGTAGGGAACATAAGAGCTTAGGGGTCATTCTAGGTGTAAGACTTTTTGGCTCTCCTTAGGGTTTCTTCTATCTAGTTGAGGCTTAGTTAGGGACTTAGTTTGGTCTTGGTTCATTTGGTTACATCTTAGAAAATTCTAGGTTCACTTCTATACATTCACACACACTCACATACTCATGCATACTCACACTCATTTACACGTTACACCCTCATGCATTCATTGACCATCATATATTCTTCACTAATTAAATTTTCACATGATCCTAGACATGCACACGCAAAACCGTACATACATAGAAAAATAAATTATTCATGCATCAAAATTATAATGACATCAAAACATCAAGCACATACTTTCATAGGAAACAAAACACCTTTTTATCAAATAATTTCTTGTTGAAAATTCACCATCATCCTAAGCACATAATCATTTCTTAAAACTTAAGCTTTAAAATTCATCACATTATTTCATGAAAAATCACTCATTTAAAATCATTTATTTTGAAAACGTGAATAAAGAAATTTTTTTAAGAAAATACCCTTTCAAAAATATTTTTCTCAAAAATAATTCTTTTTAGAAATCAAACCGATACGAGGATTTTGAGGGGTGTTACATAATAGGCAAAAAGAGTAGAACCAATAAACTAAAGGATAATAAGTATATTAGTAGGTAAAGAGTTAAGTGGGGTAAAAGAGGGTTTAGAGTATGGAATAATAAATATGTGTGGAGTCGATTAGGGAAATAGAAACAAAATAATGAAATAGATTTTAAAGAATTTAGGAAACCGGTAAAAGAAATGAATGAAAAGATAATAACGCGATGAGAGAGAACAATATTAGGAAAGCTAAATAGAATAGAATAATGGAATAGGGAAACTGAGTTAAGTTAATAGGAAAATTAAATAAAATGGAGTTAATGAAATAGTAATAATAAGTTAAATAATAGGGTGAGATAAAGGAAAACAAAGAAATAACTAAGAACTAATAAGGAGAATTAAAATACAAAGTATACGACCAAGCTAAGTAAAGTTAATTAAAAGCCAGAGTAAAATTGGTAAAGAGAAACACTTAGTATAAGAAATTAAAGGAAGGGGACAAGTGAAGTAAACAAATAATAGAGATTTAGGGAGAGTTAAGAAATTAAAAGAATTAAAGAGAACTAAGGAACTAAAAGTAAAGAGAAAAGACTAAGACGAGATAATAATGAGAAAGAAAAATAAATGTCAAATGGCACAGGTTGGTTGTGATGACCCTGTGGCCTAATAAGAATAAGAGGTAAATGGCACAGGTTGGTTGTGATGACCCTGTGGCCTAATGGAAATAAAAAGTAAACGGTGCAGGTTGGTTGTAAGACCCTGTAGCCAAATAGAAAAGGATAGATGGTGAAGGTTGGTTGTGATGACCCTGTGGCCAAATAATAAAAAGTAAACGGCGCAGGTTGGTTGTGATGACCCTGTGGCCTAATAAAGATAAATGGTAAACGGCGCAGGTTGGATGTGATGACCCTATGACCAAAAGATAAGGTAAAAGAAAAGAAGAAGGAAAAGAAAGTAAAAGTGAATGTATAAATAGTCAGAGAACTAAGAATGGAAATAAATGAGTGAATGAGGCAAATTGAATAGCAAATTAAGAATTAAAAGAATGTGAGAATAAGAGAAGAACTAATGGAAATTAAATGTATGTAAAATTATGAGTTACTGATGTTAATAATAGTGTAGGCTTAGTTATTTACTATGTCTTCTTATAGGATTTATCTTTTTAAGTTCTGTATAATGCTACCCTTCTTGCTATATTTTTACAGGTGCGGAAGCGGAGCTTACACTGTTGCGGGCCGAACTGGAAACTCTCCACCACGTGGAGTGTGTTGTGATACCATGAGCGGATTTTTTTTTAAGTATATTAAGAACTGTGATTTTTGTAATTTAATATGAGTAGTAAGTGTATGCCCTGAATTTGTACTATTGGGTTTTAAGTTTGATCTGGCTTTTATGCTGGTGTGTTTTATGTTTTTCAATAATTCTGGACTGACAGGTTTTAAGAAGAAAAATTTTGGGAAGTCCGAAAAACAGAGGAAACTATGCCGGACTTTCCTAAGAATTTTTATAAGTAATTAAGTTTTAAAAGAAATTTTCAAACACCAATTTTTATAAAACTCAAATTTAACTAATAAATGTGAGGGTGTTACATAATTCCTCTATCGCAGTATATCCGATTCACGTAAACTCACAGTCGGAACCCGATTCGCGTAAAATCGCAATCGGCCGCAAGGAATTACCTCTCAATCTTACGTGGATTATCCGATTCGCGCCACATCACAGTCAGATTCCACACACATAATCAATTATTTTCCTCTCTAAATTAACTTATTTTCATCATTCTTCCCTTTAAAATCCCTACTAAATATCATCAACATTTCTACCTCCCAAATTTAATGAATATCTAACAAAACCACTTGTAGTAATAGCGCAAATAACGTAACAACACAACATTCACATCTAGGGCTACACTTTTACATATTATTCTTAGTTTATAGTCTTGTTTAGTCAATTTATCAACTACCCTAAGGTGCAAATTACTAACTAACAACAATCCTCAACAGGCATTATATAGATACTAGAAACTTATTCCTAAAATAAGGTAATACTCACTCCATACCTCAAAATACCAGAAAAATATGAAAATTAAGCTTGCCCTAGCTAGAACCTTGGGACCTTAAATCTCCTAAGCTTGGCTTGCCACCTCAACAAAGCCAATATCCAATGTTGGTAGAGAACCCTATTTTGAGATTTGTATGATGGGAGTTGGTTATCCTTGCCTTGATCTTCGTTAGAGGACATGAGAGGGAGTTCTCCATGATTGAAAGCTTAAAACCACAACAAGAAAGGGAAAGGGAGAGAATGAGAGACGAGCTAGAGAGAAAGAGAAAAGAGTGAGGGTTCAACTTATTTACCTTGATTGATGATGAAGGTGATGATGGGTGAACTTGAATGTTGATCAAAAGGAAGAGAAATGGTGATGATGTTATGGTGCCCTAGAGAGAGAGAGTCGAAAATAGAGTAGGAAGGAGGAGAGGAGAGTGTTGAATGAGTTTTTGGTGCCAAGGGTGGTATTTGGTGTGAAGGGGGTGTTTTTGTGGTGGAGGCGTGGTGGCTTCTTAAGGAAGCCACCAGTTTTTTTGGCCAAAAACGCGTTTCTCACTGCACAGCTCTGATCAGTTTCGCTTGAGCGACCCATATCTCGCTTGAGCGAAAATTGCTCAGGAACTTTGGGGTTGGCACGAGCATTATTCGTTGGAGCGAAGACTTTTTCGCTTGAGCGTACCGAGTTTTCGCTGGAGCGAGCAATCTCCCGCTGGAGCGAAAACTACTCAGGGAATCAGGGTCTGAAGCTACACTGTCTCGCTTGAGAGAGCCAGCTTTCGCTCAGGCGAAAACTCGAAAGCCTACATAAGTACATCTCTAAGAGTTACAACCCTTAAACCCCACCTAATTAGATCCATCACCATAATTCACATATCATAGAATGATTTTCAGAATACATAAACTCAAAATTTAAAATTGAGGATGTTACAATCCTCTCCCACTTACCAGAATTTCGTCCTCGTAATTCAGTTATCAGCGAACAATTGTGGGTATGATTCTTGCATTTTACTTTCTAGCTCCCAAGTAGCTTCTTCCACATTGTTCCTATTCCACACCACCTTGACCAATGAAATCTCCTTACCCCTAAGTTGCTTCACCTGCTTATCTTCAATTCTGACCGGGTGAACTTCAAAAGTCAGATTCTCTTTTAAGGGAAATTCATCAACTGTAACCACATGCGACGGATCATGGATGTATTTCCGAAGTTGAGAAACATGGAATACATCATGAAGGTTTGACAAATGAGGTGGAAGAGCAATTCTATAAGCAACTGGCCCCACTTTCTCCAGATTCTCATATGGCCCAACAAACCGTGGAGTCAGCTTTTTGGACTTAATTGCTCGTCCAATACCAGTCACAGGATTTACTATCAGAAACACATGATCACCTGCATTGAATTCCAAGGATTTCCTGCGTTTATCAGCATAGCTTTTTTGACGATCCTGGGATGCCTTCATTCGATCTCTGATCATTCTGACCTTTTCCGACGTTTCTTGCACAATATCAGGACCAATTAATAAATTTTCTCCTAATTGAAACCTGCACAAAGGTGTCTGGCATTTCCGCCCATATAACGCCTCAAAAGGAGCCATCCTGATGCTAGCATAGAAGCTGTTATTATAGGTGAATTCCACCAAAGGCAAGAGGGTTTCCCAACTTCCTGACTGTTCATGTACACAAGTCCTCAACAAATCCTCCAAAGACTGAATAGTGCACTCGGTATGGCCGTCTATCTGGGGATGATAGGTTGTACTGAACTTTAATTTAGTACCCAGTGCCTGCTGCGAACTCTGCCAGAACCTGGACAAAAATCAGGGATCACGGTCAGATACGATGCCGGAGGGAACTCCATGTAACCTGACTATGTCCCTAATGTACAGCTACGTCAACTTCTCCAGACTATACTTCATGTGCATTGGAATGAAATGGGCACATTTGGTCAACCTATCAACAATTACCCAAATGGCTTCACATCCTGAGTTGGTCCTTGGCAATCCAGATATGAAGTCCATGGAGCTATTGTCCCACTTCCACTCACGAATCTCCAAGGGCTTTAACAAACCACCTGGTTTCTGGTGCTCGATTTTGGCCTTCTGGCACACCAAGCATCGAGACACAAAGTCCGCCGCATCCTTCTTTAATCCTGGCCACCAAAACAATCGCTTCAAATCCTGATACATTTTGGTGGTATCCGGATGAAAATTAAGCTTTGACCTATGGGCTTCCTCTAGGACCATTTTGCGTACTTCCAAGTCCATTGTAATCCATACCCGATTTCTGAATTGAATAAGACCATCAGAACCTTTCTTGAAATCAGGCTCCTCCTCCTTGGCTACCCTCTCCAACTTTTTCTGCAATTCTCCATCATCCTCTTGCTTTTCCTTAATCATCTTGACAAACTCATTTGTAACCTGCAACCTTTCTAGGACTATATTGTTCTCTTTTACCTGTACTCCTAGGTTAAGGTTGTTGAACTCCTGCATCAACTGCATCTCCTTGACCATTAGGTTGCTAATGTGCAAAGTCTTACGACTTAGTGCATCAGCCACAACATTAGCTTTACCCGGATGATACTGGAGGTGAAAATCATAATCTTTGAGGAATTCCATCCACCTCCTCTGTCTCATATTCAACTCTTTCTGATCAAAGAGATAACGGAGGCTCTTGTGATCGCTGAAGACTTCAAACTTCGTGCCTTACAAGTAGTGTCTCCAGATTTTAAGAGCAAAGACAACTGCAGCCAACTCAAGATCATGAGTGGGATAATTCTGTTCGTGCTGACGGAGTTGCCTAGATGCATAAGCAATTACCTTTCCTTGTTGCATCAATACACAACCTAACCCTTGCTTTGATGCATCACAGTACACCTTAAAAGGTTGGGTTGTGTCAGGAAAAATCAATACTGGTGAGCTTGTCAATCTCCGCTTCAACTCCTGGAAACTGTGCTCACACTCTGGGGACCAATCATAAGGAACATCTTTTCTAGTTAGCATGGTCAAAGGAAGAGATATTTTAGAGAAACCTTCAATGAATTTCTAATAATAGCCTGCCATACCGAGAAAACTCCTGATCTCGGTTACTGACTTGGGTCTCTGCCACTTTAACACCGCTTCCACTTTAGAAGAATCCACCGCAACACCCTTCTCAGAAATTACATGACCCATAAAATGTACCTCTTTCAACCAGAAGCTGGACTTAGAAAACTTTGCATAGAGCTGCTTGTCCTTGAAAACCTTCAACACCGTTCTCAAGTGTTCCTCATGATCACTTGGACTTTTAGAATAAATTAGAATGTCGTCAATGAACACTATGATGAACGAGTCCAAGTAAGGCCTGAAAATCGTGTTCATGTAATCCATGAAGATAGCAGGTGAATTCATAAGACCAAAAGGCATCACCACATACTCAAAGTGCCCATAACGAGTATTGAATGCAGTTTTAGGAATGTCCTCCTCTCGGATACGGATTTGATGGTATCCAGATCGGAGGTCAGTCTTAGAAAACACTGCTGCTCCCCTAAGCTGATCTATCAAATCATCAATGAGAGGGAGTGGATACTTATTTTTCACTGTCACTGCATTCAACTGTCAATAATCAGTGCACATTCTGAGGCTCCCATCCTTCTTTTTAACAAAGAGAATTGGAGCTCCCCAAGGTGATACACTCGGTCGAATAAATTTCTTAGCCAATAGATCCTCAAGCTGCTTTTTCAACTCTTCCAACTCTGGAGGTGCCATCCTGTAAGGTGCTATAGAGATTGGGCCTGCACCAGGCATAAGATCAATGCCAAACTCCACTTCTCTAACTGGAGGAAATCCGGGAATCTCAGAAGGAAAAACTTCCAGAAATTCACAGACTACAGGAATCTAACTGATATCTGACTTTTCATCCACTTCCATGACTGACAAAGAAAGATCACCCATAATAACTGACTTCTGATGACAATCAATTAGGACACGATATTGGGACATCCAATCCATGCCCAAAATGATATCCAAATTAGCTAAAGGAAAACAAACCAGATTTACTTTGAATTCCCTCTCCAACACTCTAAGTGGGCAATTCAAACACATCAAAGATGTGACAATTGCCGCATTGGTAGGAGTGGAAATAGATAATCTATAAGGCATCTCAGCTGCAGCTAATCCTAACCTCTTCATGCAATTAATAGAAATAAATGAATGGGTTGCTCCATAGTCAAACAGAATACCACAGGGCATAGAGTTAACATAACCAATACATCTAATCAGTTCATCCGCATCAAAGACTTCTTCGCCGTCCATGGTGTAAACTTTGCCTCTCAGAAGTGGCTGACTGCCACCAGCTTTCTGTGCCCTAGCCACATTCACCTCTTTCTTAATTGTATCACTAGCACACTGATTAGCAAAATGTCCCTTCTGTCCACATCGATTGCAGACTACCTCTTTCCTTTGTGGATTTAAATTCCAGCAAGTTCCTCGGTGTTGCCTTCCACAGTGCGGGCAAGTCGGAATAGGATCAGGAGCATTCCCAGCTGGACTTGATTTTGGCTGGGGATAAGGACCTGATCGGTGCACCGTACCTCTGCCCCTAATCGGACCACCAGACCTCAAAACTTCTCTGTTACGATCGTTAGTCTGCTTCCTTTTAAAACCCTTCTCATAAGTACTTGCCATGTTCACCAGCTGGGAGAGATTGTTAATATTATGATACTCACAAGAAAGACGAACATCATCCCTAAGACCAGCCTCAAATTTAATGCACTTAGTGCGCTCATCAGCATCTCTGTAACTGCCAGAATAGCGGATCAAATCCTCGAACCGCGCTGCATAATCACTGACAGTCATCGAACCTTGCACAAACTGAAGGAAAGCAATCTCCTTCTCCCTGCAAACATCCTCCGAAAAATACTTTCCAAGGAAGCGGGCTTTGAACAACTCCCAAGTGACCACCCGATTAGCCATCTCCAAAGCCCTCCTCTGCTGATACCACCAATGTTCAGCCTCACTGGCCAACATGAATTCGGCCAATCTCACCCGTTGCTCAGACGGTGGTTGAAGAGAACGAAGAACCTTCTCAATCTCCTGGAGCCATTTTTGCGCTCCATCAGGATCATTGCCTCTCTCGAACCTAGGCAGCTCGCACTTCCTGAATCAAGTCATCCAATCAACCTCAACAGGGACAGGGAGTTGAAGTTGAACCGTTGCTGCTGCTGCGGCTGTAACGTCCATCATTCTATAAAAAGAATTACAATTGTTTTGGATTCTGATGGAAAAATCTGAATATAAAAATTTCTTGTAAGGTGGTACTTCAAGTATAAGACATGTATTTGGAACTGAATTCGGTGGAAGGAATAATCATTTACTAAACATTTCAAAATATCTTTTTGAGATAACTCTAGTAGAACAAAATAGTTTTTGAGAATAACTTAAATACAAGGTTATCTCAGGAAATCAATTTTTAAAATACTTCATTCGTACCGAACTCATCTGATAAAATCAGAGTCAGTGAAATATATATATATATATATATATATTGAAATAGTTCATTTATTTTTAGAGTTTATATATTGATCAGGTGTAAAAACTCTATGAGTACCATATTTATAATCAAATTATGAAAACTAAGTTTTGCTCTAGTACATCTCTCAAATCATGAACAATATGGTTTTTATCAAAACTTAAGGACGTCCAGAACTAGTCAATGGTCCTTCATCCAATAATCCTTTTGGCCGGGTCTTCAAGAGTTTCACAAGGAGTCTCTATCCCATGATCACTGATCTTTAGAAGATCTAGGTACCTGGCCAACACCTAATAAGGGCAGGGAGGTAAGCTATACTCATTCGCATAATCAAATGGGAACAAAGTTCTATCATGCATAAGTAAGTAATTCATCATAATCGAAATGCATATACACATGTACCAAATAGCCAAGAGATATACACAACATGTGAGCAAGCCAAATTAGTTAATAATCAATCTCATTAATGATATGTCATGATGCTTGCACACAGTCTCTCAAATCCTGAGATTCTCCAACTAATGCTCTCATGCATGACCATCCAAACAACCTGTATACGTGCCTCGGACGTATAGTGAACCTGCTCGGAAATATAATCCATATCGACACTACCAAAGGGTACGTCGCGTCACCAAGACGTAACAACATCTCCTATGCTGCCCACATTACCAAAATGTGTCATCGAGCAAGCCACACGACTATGCCTGGAAAGTGGTCCATAATACCAATTCAATATCGATGTGCACATCTCGTCACCAAGACGAATATCCAACGTTCGCAGCAACCAATGCTGGCCACATTACCAAAATGTGACTACAGGCAAGTCGTAAACAAATTGGTACTCCCAGAGTACCCTCCTCATGTTCCTCGAACATGACCAAATGATATGCTATCACCACATCACCATGCATGAATGCACACAAACATTCCATTTAAGATTATCCTTTAATCTTCTTATGCGCAACATGCAATACATTCAACAATGTAAATATCAATGACGTATTTCACCTTCCATACTTAACATGATGACAAAGTTTATCAAACAAAATATCACATCATACCCTTTAAGTGTCATTAAGTTTAAATAAGAGTGATTAGATTAAAAATGGTATTTTCTAAACATTATAGTAAAAAGACTCGAGTGGTAGCTTTAATACTCGAGTAGTTCATCAATTTCATGAAACTGTGTACCAAACTGCCCAGAATACTTGAGTATTTCACAAAATACTAGAGTATTTTACGGCCCAGAATACTCGAGTATTTCACAAAATACTAGAGTATTTTACAGCCCAGAATACTCGAGTATTTCACAAAGTACTTGAGTATTTCATGATCATCTGGGAAACTTGCATCAAACAATACTCGAGTATTTTACCAAATACTCGAATATTTTTGACAGCAGATACACTACAACTTGGTTTTAACATACCATTTTCAATTCCAACCAATTCTTACTTAAACCAATGATCAAAAGAACTTTGTTTACATATTTGAAGCTTGTCTCAACATAGAGATCACATCAATTCACAGTAAATCAAATCATGCTTTCATTTATGCACAAAATCCTCATATTATGCAACTCAACATAGCATTATCAAATTTACTCACATATAGCATGAAAACAGTGTTTGTACAACACAAATGCAACATATTAAACTTGCTCAAAATGAATTTTAAGCACAAAGGGGCCTCCAAGCCATATTCTTATTTCAATCTATGCCCTTAGAGTCTCATGGTGACTCTCCCTACTTTCTAATGCATTTCATTCTCATTCTAGCAAATGGTAAGCTTCCCCCATACCTTAGGGTCGTGATTGAACAAAACTTGAGCAGAGATTTTCAAGAGAACTCCATGCACCATTGCTCCTCCTCAAAACAGAACCACTTTGACAGTGTGCAAGAACCAGAGGAATTGGAGCATGAAATGGACAAACAAATTGGGGAAAAAGGTTAATAACTCATCTATGCAACACTCACTTTGAAATCCAACAAGTTTCAGACCAAGAGAAAGCTTGAGCTTACCAAAATCGAAGCTCAAAGTCAGCTCTCCGAATCTGAAATATGGTTTTGGCAGATTCAAGCACTCAACTTCGCAGGCCCATAACTTCTCAACCAGAGACTCTCACCACACGAATTTGGTATCAAATCGAAGCTCGTCGAAAGAGCTTTCCAATGGTATAACACTCATGAGCTAACTCTCAAATATGAGAGAGAATCGAAGGCACGAAGTTGGAGGCTCCAAACAGAATTCTGGTTTTTGGCATATTGAATCTCTATCTTGCAGAGCTCACTACTCCTCACACACTCAACTTTAGCTCACGAATTATGACTCTTTGCAAAGCTCTAGATGTGAGCTTCAAAACGGTGTATAACTTGTTGTCTAACTCTCAGAGTTGAAGAATAGAAGAGAACAAGTTTAGAACCCTAATTGAGCTTCAAACTTGATTTTAATGCATAAGAGTTGAAGAATTGCTCAATTCTTCTTCCCTAAGGGTCAATAACGAATGGGGAAGGGCTCATGCGAGGCGCCACGAGTCATAGGACGTGTTGCTGAGTTGCTAACGTGTCAACTCGTGAGGTATTCGAGTGGCTGACTCACCAAACGCACTAACTCGTGCAACACTGTGCAAAATACTCGAGTTTTTTCAGAAAGACTCGAGTCTTTCAGCCAAAATTTGAAAAATAAATATTTTTATTTCCTTTCCCTCCAAAATCTTTCTATTATTATTTTTAAGTCCTAAAACAGGGACTGATATGCAAAAACATTATTTTCACATATTAATGATTTTCAAATCATTTTCATGCATTTTCACTTACATAATTAATCAAAATTAAAATAAAGAAATTAATTATAAACAAACTTCATAATTATATTTTTATTAATCAAGGATTAAAAATTTGGAGTGTTACAGCAGCTGCTGCAGCTGCTGCAATGTTCTCTCCTAGATTGTGATGCAATTGTGCAATATTAGCAGCAAGAGAGGCAGCCTGAGCCTGCTGCATTTGCACCATGCGATCGAGGATAGCATTGATATCCCCATTTCCAGCCCTTCTACCGGCCATACTGTTCAATCAGGGAAGAAGAGACTATTAATACTCAATGACATAATTAATAGCATAAATATCGAAATTTAAAAGTCTAAAGTTATAAATATAGATTACTCGCTTGGTGAGTAATAATTGGAGTAATAGCTACTCCCAAGGCCGAGGAGAAACTGCTATGATACCATAAATGTAACACCTACACTTTACTTCCCTTAACTACCCATTATTAAAATAGTGAATTTAAAAATTTCTTTTTAAATATTAAAAATCTCCCGTCAAACGGACGGAGTTTTGTTTGTTTTTCGGACTTTACCAAAATATTATATCTTCCTACAACCTGAGAACCCTATTGTGAGAGTTGTATGATGGGAGTTGGTTATCCTTGCCTTGATCTTCGTTAGAGGACATGAGATAGGGAGTTCTCCATGATTGAAAGCTTAAAACCACAACAAGAAAGGGAAAGGGAGAGAGTGAGAGATGAGCTAGAGAGAAAGAGAAAAGAGTGAGGGTTCAACTTATTTACCTTGATTGATGATGAAGGTGATGATGGGTGAACTTGAATGTTGATCAAAAGGAAGAGAAATGGTGATGATGTTATGGTGCCCTAGAGAGAGAGAGAAGAAAATGGAGTAGGAAGAAGGAGAGGAGAGTGTTGAATGAGTTTTTGGGTGCCAAGGGTGGTATTTGGTGTAAGGGGGCGTTTTTGCGGTGGAGGCGTGGTGGAAGCCACCGGTTTTGTTGCCAAAAACGCGTTTCTCACTGCACAGCTCTGATCAGTTTCGCTTGAGCGAGCCACATCTCGCTTGAGCGAAAACTGCTCAGGAACTTTGGGGTTGACACGAGCACTATTCGCTGGAGCGAAGACTTTTTGCAGGAGCGTACCGAGTTTTTGCTGGAGCGAGCAATCTCCCACTGGAGCGAAAACTACTCAGGGAATCAGCGTCTGAAGCTACACTATCTCGCTTGAGCGAGCCAGCTTTCGCTCGGGCGAAAACTCGAAAGCCTACATAAGTACATTTCTAAGAGTTACAACCTTTAAACCCCACCTAATTTGATCCATTACCATAATTCACATATCATAGAATGATTTCCAGAATACATAAAATCAAAATTTAAAATTGAGGATGTTACACAACAGACGTGCGGAGTGGGTGCGTGAGGAGTGCAGGCATGGGGCATGAGGCGTGGAGCGGGCGTGTGAGCAGTGTGCGGTGGGCGTGCGTGCTGCGTGGGGTGTGAGGAGTGCAAGTGTGAGACATGAGGCATAGAACGGACGTGCGTGCTGCATGGGCCGTGAGGATTGCATGCAGGTGTGGGCGTGAGGACTACAAGTGTAAGACCCACAATTTTACCCTCAATTTAATTAAATTATCTTTAATTTTTTATGAATGATTTATTTATTAGGAAATGTTATTTTGATATTATAAATGTAAAGTTTTAGCCTTGATATATATTTGCATAAAATTTTATTAATAATAATAATTAGATTTAACTACTTAATTATCAAAATAATGTTATAAAATATCCTACCCTGTTTTATTAACTAGGCTAGTAACTATATTAGTATATATAATAAAAAAGTTAAGAACCCTATGTGCATGTCATGCTTACTGTTTAGTTCTCCTGCATTTCTGACTTATCAATTGATGTATTGACATTAACTGATAATGAACTTGGATTAATTAATGAATTTAAATTGGAGTAATCAAATAAGTTTAAGAAAATCAAAGATAGCAACAATAAATATTATAACAGTAGTTTATATGATTTTATAGTAATGCAGCGGGAAAAAAATGTACTACATCTAAAACTTAGAATTAAAGTTAGCAAATCCAATCCATTTAGCCGCAATATCATAGACTAAAGTTTGGCTCTCAATACAAGATCTGCAAGAAGAAAAGATAAAGTGACAGCCAATAAAAGATAAATTATAAATTATACTTTACAAAGAAGAGAATAGGGGTATATTGTTTATTTTTGTTTCCTCTTTTGTGGTGTTGGTTTTTACATGCAAAGCTTAATTTATGAATCCTTTCAAAATATTTAACCAAATAAAATACATACATCAAAGATAAAATGTTTGAAATGCCATTATATCTCCAAGAATAGTAACATTTCCCTTCTGGAAGCCAAGGCACCAAACTTCATCAAACTGTAATACATAATTTCATCATTGTGCTGGTGATATAATATGGAGAATTAAATATTAGAGAATGTAAAATAGAAGTTGAATTTTGAATACTTACAACATCATCCCCAGTTATAAGGTATATGGTAATAAAATTCGAAAGTCAATGCAAACTCGTTTTTTCTAGGTAAACTCGAGTCGTAAATTCGTACGAATTTACTTATGAGCGTGCGGTGTGGGGTGTGTGCAGTGCAAGCAAAGGGCATGAGAAGTGCAAGGGTGGGGTATGAGGCATAGTGTGGGCGTGCGTGGGGCAGGCGTGCGGAGTGGGTGCGTGAGGAGTGCAAGCATGCGGCATGAGGGGTGGAGCGGGCGTGCGTGCGATGTGCGGTGGGCGTGCGTGCAGCGCGGGGTGTGAGGAGTGCAAGTGTGGGACATGAGGCATGGAGCAGACGTGCGTGCTGCATGGGGCGTGAGGATTGCATGCAGGTGTGAGCGTGAGAGGACTACAAGTGTAAGACCCACAATTTTACCCCCAATTTAATTAAATTATAGTTAATTTTTTTGAATGATTACTTATTAGGAAATGTTATTTTGATATTATATATGTAAAGTTTTAGTCTTGATATATATTTGCATAAAATATTATTGATAATAATAATTAGTATTTAACTACTTAATTATCAAAATAATGTTATAAAATATCCTACTCTGTTTTATTAACTGGGCTAGTAACTATATTACTATATATAATAAAAAAGTTAAGAACCATAACTGCATGTCAGGCTTGCTGTTTGGTTCTCCTGCATTTCTGACTTATCAATTGATGAATTGACATTAACCGATAATGAACCTGGATTGATTAATGAATTTAAATTGGAGTTATCAAATAAGTTTCAGAAAATCAAAAATAGCAACAATAAATATTATAACAGTAGTTTATATGATTTTATAGTAATGCAGCGGGAAAAAATGTACTACATCTAAAACTTACAATTAAAGTTAGCAAATCCAATCCGTTTAGCCACAACATCATAGACAAAAGTTTGGCTTTCAATACAAGATCTGCAAGAAGAAAAGATAAAGTGACCACCAATAAAAGATAAATTATAAATTATACTTTACAAAGAAGAGAATAGGGGTATACTGTTTATTTTTGTTTCCTCTTTTGTGGTGTTGGTTTTTACATGCAAAACTTAATTTATGAATCCTTTTAATATATCTAACCAAATAAAATACATACATCAAAGATAAAAAGTTTAAAATGTCATTATATCTCCAAGAATAGTGACATCTCCCTTCTGGAAGCCAAGGCACCAAACTTCATCAAACTGTAATACATAATTTCATCATTGTGCTGGTGAGATAATATGGAGAATTAAACATTAGAGAAAGTAAAATAGAAGTTGAATTTTGAATACTTACAACATCATCCTCAGTTATAAGGTACATGGTAGCCAAATTCGAGAGTGAATGCAAACTCCTTTTTTCTTGGTAAACTCGAGTCGTAAATTCGTTTCATAAATTCGTACGAATTTACTTATGAGCGTGCGGTGTGGGGTGTGAGCAGTGCAACCATAGGGCGTGAGAAGTACATGGGTGGGGTATGAGGCATAGAGTGGGCGTGCGTGGGGCAGGCGTGCAGAGTGGGTGTGTAAGGAGTGCAGACATGGGGCATGAGGCGTGGAGCGGGCGTGCGTGCGGTGTGCGGTGGGCGTGCGTGCAGTGTGGGGTGTGAGAAGTGCAAGTGTGGGACATGAGGCATCGAGCGGACATGTGTACTGCATGGGGCGTGAGGATTGCATGCAGGTGTGGGCGTGAGGACTACAAGTGTAAGACCCACAATTTTACCCTCAATTTAATTAAATTATACTCCCTCGTCCCAATATCTTGGTAAAAAAATGCAAAAGAATTTGTCCCATATTAAAGTAAAAAAATAAATGAAAAATCTTAAAGATTGTATATTGTATCAATGATTGATAAGTAAGTAAGGAAAACATATCTAAAATTTTTTTTTGAGGCAATATTGAAATATGTATTAATTGTAATGATATGAAAATTTGTATAATATCAATTTGTAATTAATGAATGAATCATACATTATATTAAATTTATATTCTCTTAATTTCATTGACTTAGTTGACTTTTACCAAGATAATGGAAAGGAGGGAGTAGTTAATTTTTTATGAATGATTATTTATTAGGAAATGTTATTTTGATATTATATATGTAAAGTTTTAGCCTTGATATATATTTGCATAAAATTTTATTCATAATAATTAGTATTTAACTACTTAATTTTATAAATAATGTTATAAAATATCCTACTCTGTTTTATTAACTGGGCTAGTAACTATATTACTATATAATAAAAAAGTTAAGAACCCTATCTACATGTCAGGCTTGATGTTTGGTTCTCCTGCATTTCTAACTTATCAATTGATGTATTGACATTAATTGATAATGAACCTGGATTGATTAATGAATTTAAATTGGAGTTATCAAATAAGTTTCAGAAAATCAAAGATAGCAACAATAAATATTATAATAGTAGTTTATATTATTTTATAGTAATGCAACGGGAAAAAAATGTACTACATCTAAAACTTACAATTAAAGTTAGAAAATCCAACCCGTTTAGCCGAAATATCATAGACAAAAGTTTGGCTTTCAATACACGATCTGCAAGAAGAAAAGATAAAGTGATCACCAATAAAAGGTAAATTATAATTATACATTACAAAGAAGAGAATAGGGGTATATTGTGTATTTTTGTATACTCTTTTGTGGTCTTGGTTTTTACATGCAAAACTTAATTTATGAATCCTTTCAATATATCTAACCAAATAAAATACATACATAAAAGATAAAAAGATTGAAATTCCATTATATCTCCAAGAATAGTGACATCTCCCTTCTGGTAACCAAGGCACCAAACTTCATCAAACTGTATTACATAATTTCATCATTGTGCTGGTGAGATAATATGGAGAATTAAACATTTGAGAAAGTAAAATAGAAGTTGAATTTTGAATACTTACAACATCATCCCCAGTTATAAGGTACATGGTAGTCAAATTCGAGAGTCAATGCAAACTCGTTTTTTCTAGGTAAACTCGAGTCATAAATTCGTTTCATAAATTCGTACGAATTTACTTACGAGCGTGCGGTGTGGGGTGTGAGCAGTGCAAGCGTAGGGCGTGAGAAGTACAGGGGTGGGGTATGAGACATAGAGTGGGCGTGCGTGGGGCAGGCGTACATAGTGGGAGCGTGAGGAGTGCAGGCATGGCGCATGAGGCGTGGAGCGTGCGTGCGTGCGGTGTGCGGTGGGCGTGCGTGCAGCGTGGGGTGTGAGGAGTGCAAGTGAGGGAAATGAGGCATGGACCGGACGTGCGTGCTGCATGGGGCGTGAGGATTGCATGCAGGTGTGGGCGTGAGGACTACAAGTGTAAGACCCACAATTTTACCCTCAATTTAATTAAATTATAGTTAATTTTTGGATTTTACTTGGGAACCCTTTGAGATGAGAGGGTTTTGGTACCCTTTTGACATGGACCAATATATATTTGACATGTGTTCTTCGTTGCCATGTTAGCGGGGTATATTTTTTATTTATAAATTTTGCAATTTGATCCCTAAAATATTTTATTAAAAATATTATTTTTATTTGTAATTTGATTTACCCAAAATAGCCATGATCTAATATTAATTTTTATATACCCAAAATACCACATTTTGATATTATTTTTCATATAATAAAAAAAAACCTACTGAGCAACTACCCTCCCACAGTCTCCCCCTCCCTACACGACGAATTGGCATCATCTTCTCCATCAATCACTTCATTTTGGTTCACACACTGTGCCCATCTTATGCTTCATCATAATATGCTCATTGGACGGTATATTAGGAACCAAATCAGATAGAGGTGAAATGAACCAAATCAAATGTGAAATTTCCTGACGTTTCATTATCATCTCCATAATGCAGTCTGTAACCGCATCGGTTGTCGTTGCATCTTGTAAACCCACTGCTACATCTCTTGGCTGAACAAGAGATAGATGAAGATGTAGACGAACTGTTGGGGTCAAAATAACTCAATTGAACTTGTAACAAAATCCAGCAACAATATCAATGATCTTAATTTTACGCAATTATATCTAACCAAATAAAATACATACATCAAAGATAAAAAGTTTGAAATGCCATTATATCTCCAAGAATAGTGACATCTCCCTTCTGGTAACTAAGGCACCAAACTTCATCAAACTGTAATACATAATTTCATCATTGTGCTGGTGAGATAATATGGAGAATTAAACATTAGAGAAAGTATAATAGAAGTTGAATTTTGAATACTTACAACATCATCCCCAGTTATAAGGTACATGGTAGTCAAATTCGAGAGTCAATGCAAACTCGAGTCATAAATTCGTTTCATAAATTCGTACGAATTTACTTATGAGCGTGCGGTGTGGGGTGTGAGCAGTGCAAGCGTAGGGCGTGAGAAGTACAGGGGTGGGGTATGAGGCATAGAGTGGGCATGCGTGGGGCAGGCGTGCGGAGTGGGTGCGTGACGAGTGCAGGCATGGGTCATGAGGCGTGCGTGCGTGCGGTGTGCGGTGGGCGTGCGTGCAGCGTGGGGTGTGAGGAGTGCAAGTGAGGGAAATGAGGCATGGACCGGACGTGCGTGCTGCATGGGGCGTGAGGATTGCATGCAGGTGTGGGCGTGAGGACTACAAGTGTAAGACCCACAATTTTACCCTCAATTTAATTAAATTATAGTTAATTTTTGGATTTTACTTGGGAACCCTTTGAGATGAGAGGGTCTTGGTACCCTTTTGACATGGACCAATATATATTTGACATGTGTTCTTCTTTGCCATGTTAGTGGGGTATATTTTTGATTTATAAATTTTGCAATTTGATCCCTTAAATATTTTATTAAAAATATTATTTTTATTTGTAATTTGATTTAACCAAAATAGCCATGATCTAATATTAATTTTTATATACCCAAAATACCCCATTTTGATATTATTTTTCATATAATAAAAAAAACTAATGAGCAACTACCCTCCCACAGTCTCCCCCTCCTTACACGACTAATTGGCATCATCTTCTCCATCAATCATTTCATTTTCAATCACACACTGTGCCCATCTTATGCTTCATCATAATATGCTCAATGGACGGTATATTAGGAACCAAATCAGATAGAGGTGAAATGAACCAAATCAGATGTGAAATTGCCTGACGTTTCATTATCATCTCTATAATGCAGTCTGTAACCGCATCGGTTGTCGTTGCATCTTGTAAACCCACTGCTACATCTCTTGGCTGAACAAGAGATAGATGAAGATGTAGACGAACTATTGGGGTCAAAATAACTCAATTGAACCTGTAACAAAATCCAGCAACACTATCAATGATCTTAATTTTACGCAATTATATCTAACCAAATAAAATACATACATCAAAGATAAAAAGTTTGAAATGCCATTATATCTCCAAGAATAGTGACATCTCCCTTCTGGTAACCAAGGCACCAAACTTCATCAAACTGTAATACATAATTTCATCATTGTGCTGGTGAGATAATATGGAGAATTAAACATTAGAGAAAGTAAAATAGAATTTGAATTTTGAATATTTACAACATCATCCCCTATTATAAGGTACATGGTAGTCAAATTCGAGAGTCAATGCAAACTCGTTTTTTCTAGGTAAACTCGAGTCATAAATTCGTTTCATAAATTCGTACGAATTTAATTATGAGCGTGCTGTGTGGGGTGTGAGCAGTGCAAGCGTAGGGCGTGAGTTGTGCAGGGGTGGGGTATGAGGCATAGAGTGGGCGTGCGTGGGGAAGGCGTGCGGAGTGGGTGCGTGAGGAGTGCATGCAATGGGCATGAGGCGTGGAGCGTGCGTGCGTGCGGTGTGCGGTGGGCGTGCGTGCAGCGTGGGGTGTGAGGAGTGCAAGTGTGGGACATGAGGCATGGACCGGACGTGCGTGCTGCATGGGGCGTGAGGATTGCATGCAGGTGTGGGCGTGAGGACTACAAGTGTAAGACCCACAATTTTACCCTAAATTTAATTAAATTATAGTTAATTTTTGGATTTTACTTGGGAACCCTTTGAGATGAGAAGGTTTTTGTACCTTTTTGACATGGACCAATATATAATTGACATGTGTTCTTTTTTGCCATGTTAGCGGGGTATATTTTTGATTTATAAATTTTGCAATTTGATCCCTAAAATATTTAATTAAAAGTATTATTTTTATTTGTAATTTGATTTACCCAAAATAGCCCTGATCTAATATTAATTTTTATATACCCAAAATACCCCATTTTGATATTATTTTTCATATAATAAAAAAACTAACGAGCAACTACCCTCACACAGTCTCTCTCTCCCTACACAACGAATTGGCCTCATTTTCTCCATCAATCACTTCATTTTCATTCACACACTGTTCCCATCTTATGCTTCATCATAATATGCTCATTGGACGGTATATTAGGAACCAAATCAGATTGAGGTGAAATGAACCAAATCAGATGTGAAATTGCCTGACGTTTCATTATCATCTCCATAATGCAGTATGTAACCGCATCGGTTGTCGTTGCATCTTGTAAACCCACTGCTACATCTCTTGGCTGAACAAGAGATAGATGAAGATGTAGACGAACTGTTGGGGTCAAAATAACTTAATTGAACCTGTAACAAAATCCAGCAACAATATCAATGATCTTAATATTACGCAATTACAAACTTGGGTATCTATCTATCCATTAACAATATATAGATCAACATCGCTGATCTTTTCATAAAAAGAGGAACTGAGCTGGAAATGGTAAGGAGCGGATTATTAGGAATAAGGAGAATAATATGGAAGATTCGTTATCTGTAATTGACTTAGATGAGCATTTAAATGGTGATTGGATGGTAGTTAAGAGGAAAAAGTGGAAATATAAAAATTTAGGATTTGTATAGGGACAAAATCATATTATGATGAAGCATAAGATGGACACAGTGTGTGAATGAAAATGAAGTGATTGATGAAGAAGATGATGCAAATTCGTGGTGTAGGGAGGGGAAGACTATGGGATGGTAGTTGGTCATTAGTTTTTTTATTAAGGTTATTTTAGGTAGATGAAAAATAATATCAAAATGGGGTATTTTGGATATATAAAAATTAATATTAGATCAGGGCTATTTAGGGTAAATTAAATTATAAATAAAAATAATATTTTTAATTAAATATTTTAGGGATCAAATTGCAAAATTTATAAATCAAAAATATACCCCGCTGACATGGCAAAGAAGAACACATGTCAAATATCTATTGGTCCATGTCAAAAGGGTACCAAAACCCTCTCATCTCATAGGGTTCCCAAGCAAAGCCCTTAATTTTTTATGAATGATTATTTATTAGAAAATGTTATTTTGATATTATATATGTAAAGTTTTAGCCTTGATATATA
Organism: Crotalaria pallida; assembly: GCA_037953625.1. NCBI lineage: Eukaryota > Viridiplantae > Streptophyta > Magnoliopsida > Fabales > Fabaceae > Crotalaria > Crotalaria pallida. The sequence continues at coordinate 9,029,845 of CM075654.1, read as the reverse complement.
TTTGCATAAAATTTTATTCATAATAATAATAATTAGTATTTAACTACTTAATTATCAAAATTAGGTTATAAAATATCCTACTCTGTTTTATTAATCAGGCTAGTAACTATATTAGTATATATAATAAAAAAGTTAAGAACCCTATCTGCATGTCAGGCTTGCTGTTTGGTTCTCCTGCATTTCTGACTTATCAATTAATGAATTGACATTAACTGATAATGAACCTGGATTGATTAATGAATTTAAATTGGAGTTATCAAATAAGTTTCAGAAAATCAAAGATAGCAACAATATATTTTATAACAGTAGTTTATAAGATTTTATAGTAATGCAGCGGGAAAAAAGTGTACTACATCTAAAACTTACAATTAAAGTTAGCAAATCCAATCCATTTAGCCGCAATATCATAGACAAAAGTTTGGCTTTCAATACAAGAACTGCAAGAAGAAAACATAAAGTGACCACCAATAAAAGATAAATTATATATTATACTTTACAAAGAAGAGAATAGGGGTATACTGTTTATTTTTTTCCTCTTTTGTGGTGTTGGTTTTTATATGCAAAACTTAATTTATAAGAAGTGCAAGGGTGGGGTATGAGGCATAGTGTGGGCGTGCGTGGGGCAGGCGAGCGGAGTGGGTGCGTGAGGAGTGCAAGCATGGGGCATGAGGCGTGCAGCGTGCGTGCGTGCGGTGTGCGGTGGGCGTGCGTAGGGTGTGAGGAGTGCAAGTGAGGAACATGAGGCATGGACCGGACGTGCGTGCTGCATGGGGCGTGAGGATTGCATGCAGGTGTGGGCGTGAGGACTACAAGTGTAAGACCCACAATTTTACCCTCAATTTAATTAAATTATAGTTAATTTTTGGATTTTACTTGGGAACCCTTTGAGATGAGAGGGTTTTGGTACCCTTTTGACATGGACCAATATATATTTGACATGTGTTCTTCTTTGCCATGTTAGCGGGGTATATTTTTGATTTATAAATTTTGCAATTTGATCCCTAAAATATTTAATTAAAAATATTATTTTTATTTGTAATTTGATTTACCCAAAATAACCCTGATCTAATATTAATTTTTATATACCCAAAATACCCCATTTTGATATTATTTTTCATATAATAAAAAAAACTAATGAGCAACTACCCTCCCACAGTCTCCCCCTCCCTACACGACGAATTGGCATCATCTTCTCCATCAATCACTTCATTTTCATTCACACAATGTTCCCATCTTATGCTTCATCATAATATGCTCATTGGACGGTATATTAGGAACCAAATCAGATAGAGGTGAAATGAACCAAATCAGATGTGAAATTTCCTGACGTTTCATTATCATCTCCATAATGCAGTCTGTAACCGCATCGGTTGTCGTTGCATCTTGTAAACCCACTGCTACATCTCTTGGCTGAACAAGAGATAGATGAAGATGTAGACGAACTGTTGGGGTCAAAATAACTCAATTGAACCTGTAACAAAATCCAGCAACAATATCAATGATCTTAATTTTACGCAATTATATCTAACCAAATAAAATACATACATCAAAGATAAAAAGTTTGAAATGCCATTATATCTCCAAGAATAGTGACATCTCCCTTCTGGTAACTAAGGCACCAAACTTCATCAAACTGTAATACATAATTTCATCATTGTGCTGGTGAGATAATATGGAGAATTAAACATTAGAGAAAGTATAATAGAAGTTGAATTTTGAATACTTACAACATCATCCCCAGTTATAAGGTACATGGTAGTCAAATTCGAGAGTCAATGCAAACTCGTTTTTTCTAGGTAAACTCGAGTCATAAATTCGTTTCATAAATTCGTACGAATTTACTTATGAGCGTGCGGTGTGGGGTGTGAGCAGTGCAAGCGTAGGGCGTGAGAAGTACAGGGGTGGGGTATGAGGCATAGAGTGGGCGTGCGTGGGGCAGGCATGCGGAGTGGGTGCGTGAGGAGTGAAGGCATTGGGCATGAGGCGTGGAGCGTGCGTGCATGCGGTGTGCGGTGGGCGTGCGTGCAGCGTGGGGTGTGAGGAGTGCAAGTGTGGGACACGAGGCATGGACCGGACGTGCGTGCTGCATGGGGCGTGAGGATTGCATGCAGGTGTGGGCGTGAGGACTACAAGTGTAAGACCCACAATTTTACCCTCAATTTAATTAAATTATAGTTAATTTTTGGATTTTACTTGGGAACCCTTTGAGAAGAGAAGGTTTTGGTACCCTTTTGACATGGACCAATATATATTTGACATGTGTTCTTCTTTGCCATGTTAGCGGGGTATATTTTTGATTTATAAATTTTGCAATTTGATCCCTAAAATATTTAATTAAAAATATTATTTTTTTTTGTAATTTGATTTACCCAAAATAGCCCTGATCTTATATTAATTTTTATATACCCAAAATATCCCATTTTGATATTATTTTTCATATAATAAAAAAAACTAATGAGCAACTACCCTCCCACAGTCTCCCCAACCCTACACGACGAATTGGCATCATCTTCTCCATCAATCACTTCATTTTCATTCACACACTGTGCCCATCTTATGCTTCATCATAATATGCTCATTGGACGGTATATTAGGAACCAAATCAGATAGAGGTGAAATGAACCAAATCATATGTGAAATTGCCTGACGTTTCATTATCATCTCCATAATGCAGTCTGTAACCGCATCGGTTGTCATTGCATCTTGTAAACGCACTGCTACATCTCTTGGCTGAACAAGAGATAGATGAAGATGTAGACGAACTGTTGGGGTCAAAATAACTCAATTGAACCTGTAAGAAAATCCAGCAATAATATCTATGATCTTAATTTTACGCAATTACAAAGTTGGGTATCTATCTATCCATTAACAATATATAGATCAACATCGCTGATTGTGACACCCTTCTTATCATCCGGTAATTAATACACTAATTATACTATTAGATCGATTATTATATGGACTTGTAAGTATTTAGAAAAGGTAGAAATAAAATTTTCTTTTAAAGCGGGTGCACAAACTAACACATGGACTCTTGGAGAAAATAATTCATATGGTTTATAACATTGCATTGAATTTGGAAATTTCGGAAACCTTTTCACAAACGTGATAGCATCGGCACTTTGAAATTACATTTACATAATAGAAATTAAGCGATGCTATCCATACTTTTGTTTCGCGGAACTGATACCATTCTTTCTCATTGGCCAAATTCTTTAAAAAAGTTAAATCAGAGTAAGCGGAATTAATGAGACTATGTATACTCGAAAGATAGGCATAATATGCATATATATATATATATATATATATATATATAAGTCATAAGTACATAGTCCCATGGTCGAAACTCCAAGATCCATATACAAGTCCATCAAAAGATCTATGTCTAAAGAAAACCATAGCCCTAGAGTTCCCAAAAGTATATATACAATAAATACATCTCAAAATATAGACTCTAGAGGTGGTCACATAGATCTGTCAGCAGTGGTAGTAGCAATAGCAGTAGCAGTCTCCAGGTAGCAAAAGAAAACATCATCATCAACAGCAGCAGCAGCAGAATCTCCTCCACAGCATCCCCACATCGGATCCCCTGATCCTCATCATACACCCTATACACATACCTAGGGATCATTATCCCTCCACTGACTCCCGGTGGAATGAACGACAGGCTCGCCTCCACTCTCATCCTCCACGGGATCCTCCTCGATCTCATCCGATGGAGAGTGTACCCTACCACTGGGTACGGGGTCAGGAGATGATGTGGCCCTGACTGGACTCCTCAGATCAGAAGGGGGAGTATCCTCGCGGACGACTCTCGAGAAAAAAGGGTGTGAGCGGGTAGGTCTGAAACGAAAACTATGATAGGAGCGAGCTGGCCGTGTGGGAGGTGGTCCATGATATGTGTAAAACGGGGGTACATGCATAGTGTATATGATGGGAATCCTAAATCTACGAGGACGAAATCGAATCAACGGGTTCGGGTGGTAGAAGGTAATCTCTACCTCTCCCTCGAACACCGCGCGATGGTCCTTATAGATCCATGTGCCACTAGGAAGTGGTCGGATCTCGATGCAAGCGATGTATCGAGACATCACCTACAAGGGCATAGGGGTAAGCAATTCTATACACATAATCAACAGAGTTTAAATATGTACAATATGAAGATGTAAATAGGCAACAATGAACAACAATCACATTTAGCACTTAGCAGGTATTAAATGCAAGTAGGATGCTCATACTTATTTCATTTATCAGAGTTAATTTCAATGAATGACATGTTGCATGGATTTATCTCTCAAACCTATCTCCATAAATCTATGTCACTCTCTGACGTCCATCCCTGACAACCCAGCACTTACCAGTGCGTTGTATTCCTAGGTATACAACAATTCGTACATTCACCTAGAATGTACATGACAAGCTTGGAATCCGTGCCACCCGAGCACATCCCGTCATCAAAACGGACCGTCATCCAAACGGTATAACCATATCGGCATCCACTAAGCCGACCACGTCTTCAACGTGTCATCAAGCAAGCGTATTGGCACTCCCAGATGCCCTCCTCATGTTGCTAATACATGATAAACGACCTACCATCCAAACTCCAAATGAATGCATCATCTTTAAGCTTAAAGGAAATTGGTTAATATATAACGTGCCGCCCGAGCACATCCCGTCATCCAAACGGTACACTCATATTAATCAATTTCTTTTAAGTCTAGATCCCTTGGATTATTGTTGTCAATTATTAATTAAATGATTCAGAATTGAAATGGTATTTTTAAGATTCTGGGGTGAATCACTCGAGTGTTTTTCAGAAGACTCGAGTGTTCTTCAAACTACTCGAGTGTTCATGCCTTTCTGGGGATTTGGGTTTCAGATTCATAAAAATACTCGAGTGATTCATGAGTTACTCGAGTGTTCTTCAGCATTTCCAGAATACTCGAGTGACCCCTGAATTACTCAAGTGATTTACCTTAACATATCCCATGCAACACTCGATTACTCGAGTGCTGGGCATGGTACTCGAGTGTTCTTGTTCAAAATACATTGTTTTGCCAAAATTTTACTCGAGTAACCAGCCTAATACTCGAGTGTTTTATTGCAGAACAGACTGAAATCTTGGTTTTAACACACCATTTTCAATCCTAATCATTTTTAGTCCAATCCAAGGATCAACAGTGTTCACATACCACATAATAAACATGTTACAACACTCAATTCATATCAAATTACAGATTTGACAGAGAATCAATCATTAATGCATAAAATACACAATTTGACAACTTAACACCTCAAATTGCAAAAAAAGCAACAAATTCATGAATTAATGTTCATTATAGCTTGCATGTATCATGAGAAACTTGCTCTAAACAACCATAGAGCATAACTTGGTCTCCAAACCAAAGTTCCTATTCAAACTAAGCCCTTAAAGCCTCTTGGTGGCTTTCTAATACAATTAATAGAATTTGAACTCTATCTAGTGTACAAAATTACTTCCCCTTACCTCTCAGACGTATAGCAACAGAGAATTCCCAAGAGAAAGCTCTCCAACCCCAGAAATCACTTTGAGCATCACATGCAGGACAGTTTGAGTGCACCACCAAGATTGAATTGGTTTACATGGAAAACAGAGATAACAATTGGGGAAATTAGATTTTCTGGACTCTATACAACACATACTAACTAGAGAAATCGAATTTGGGACTCAGAGACTCGTGAGCTTACCAGAAATCAGAATCAAAGTAGGCTCCAGACTAAGACTTGACCAAGAACAGCTTCACTTCCAAGCCTTGATTCTTCTACCACAGTCACTCAAACCTCACGATTTTGGTGTTTATACAAAGCTCGTGATGTGAGCTTTGTATTCGTGTATAGTTTATGACTCGAATCGAAACACAGAGAGAGAATTGATTCAGAGAAGTTTGGAACCCTAGCTTCACCAACAACTTCGAATTTGACCAAGAACTTCAACAAATCGGTGTTGATAGGCTTAAATAGAATGGGGAAACGCTCATGCAGGTCGACACGACCTCCATAGACGTGGAGTGGTGGTGATTTCGTGTCAACGACACGGAATCGTTGGTGGTGACTCACCAAACGCACTAACTCGTGCAACTCTGTCCAGAATACTCGAGTGTTTCAGAAAATACTCGAGTATTTTGCTTAGTTTTTGAAAAATAATTATTTTATTTACTTTCCCTCCAAAATCTTTTCTATATTTACTCCTAGGTCCCAACCCAGGGACTAATATGCAAAATATTTATTTTATGCATTATTATATTTATTAAATAATTTCACACACATTCTCTAATTACATGCACATAGATTTTAATCAAGGATTAAAATAGAGATCATTAATTATAATTAATTTTATAATTAACATTTCCTTAATCGGGGATTAGAATTTTGGGGTGTTACACTACTCCCCCACTTACAAGGAATTTCGTCCCCGAAATTCAACTCATGCAAACAAGTCAGGATAGACTTGACGCATCTTATCCTCTAATTCCCAAGATGCTTCCATTACATCACCACAAACCCAGACGACTTTGACTAGACGAATATCCTTCCCTCTAAGCTGCTTGACTCTTCGATCTTCAATGCGAACAGACATGGCTTTAAAGGTTAGGTTCTCATGAATTTCTAGGTCATCAGGTTAGATTCTAAGGACAATGGTGGGGTCATGGATATATCTCTTCAGTTGAGACACATGGAATACATTGTGAAGGTTAGCTAGCGACGGGGGCAGGGCTAATTGATAGGCTACCGGGCCGACTCTTTTGAGGATTTGATAGGGACCAATAAACTTAGGTGATAGTTTCTGAGTTTTCAGGGCTCTACTAACGCCTTTGGTTGGTACTATTCTAATGAACACATGGTCTTCTTCATCAAACTCTAAGGGTTTCCTTCTTCTATCAGCATAGCTTTTCTGCCTGCTCTGAGCCGTCTTCATCTTCTCTTGTATCATCTTGATCTGTTCCGTGGTCTCTTGCACAAAATCTGGTCCAACCAGAGAACTCTCCCCCACTTGAAACCAGCATAACGGCGTCTGGCACTTTCTCCCATACAGCGCTTCAAATGGTGCCATTCCAATGCTCGTGTGGTAACTGTTGTTGTAAGTAAATTCCACGAGCGGCAACATCTGCTCCCAATTCCCTTGTCCTTCCAAAACACAAGCTCTTAAAATATCTTGCAATGACTGAATAGTCATTTCCGTTTGACCATCAGTCTGAGGGTGGTATGCAGAGCTCAACTTCAATCTTGAACCCAGAGCTCTATGCAGTTCTTGCCAAAATTTCGACGTAAACCTCGGGTCGCGATCTGACACGATGCTTGATGGTACCCCATGCAGACGAACAACTTCCTTGATGTATGACTGAGTGAGCTTTTCCAAAGAGTAGCGCATATTAATGGGAATAAAATGCGCCGCTTTGGTCAGACGATCCACAACCACACAGATTGCATCATGACCAGTAATTGTCCTTGGCAATCCCGACACAAAATCCATCGAGATACTATCCCATTTCTACAACGGAATCTCCAAGGGAAGTAATTCTCCTCCTAGCCTTTGGTGTTCCACTTTCGCCTTCTGACACACCAAGCAACATGCCACATATTCAGCCACGTCCTTCTTCAAGCCAGGCCACCAAAATATCCTCTTCAGGCTCTGATACATTTTGGTAGCTCCCGGATGCATACTCATTTTGCTCTTATGTGCTTCATCCAGAATCATCCTTCTTACTTCCACATCATTAGGCACACAAATCCTTGTTCTAAAACGAAGGATTCCATCCTTTCCTTCTTGAAACTCCAACTCCTTTCCTTCATCCATCAGCTTCTTTTTCTCCTTAAGTCTCTCATCCTTGTGTTGCAATTCCTGAATCCTTTGCAGAAACTCGTTAGCAATCTGCAGCATCCCCATCTTGATACTTGTTGGCTCTACTTGCATTGTCAGGCTCAGATCCCGGAATTCTTCTATCAATGCAGCTTCTCTGACCATCATGGCACTGATATGCATTGCCTTTCTACTTAATGCGTCTGCCACGACGTTTGCCTTCCCAGGGTGGTAATGGAGCTCAAACTCATAATCCTTCAAAAACTCCATCCATCGACGCTGCCTCATATTCAACTCTTTCTGATCAAAGAGGTACTTTAAACTCTTATGGTCACTAAACACCCTGAACGTAGTGCCATAGAGATAGTGCCTCCAAATCTTTAATGCAAACACAACAGCTGCCAGCTCCAGGTCATGAGTTGGATAGTTCATTTCATGAACTTTTAGCTGTCTCGAGGCGTAAGCAACTACTTTTCCCTCCTGCATCAAAACACTCCCAAGACCTTGTTTCGATGCATCACAATACACCTCAAATCTCTGCTGTGGGTTAGGCAAAACCAACACAGGAGATGACGTCAACCTTTCCTTCAACTCTTGAAAACTCCTTTCACACTTCTCATCCCAGATGAAAGGTTGATCTTTCCGAGTCAACTTTGTCAAAGGTAGCGCAATCTTCGAGAAACCTTCTATAAATCTTCTATAATAACCAGCCAAACCAAGAAAGCTTCTCACCTCTGTGACCGACTTCGGTTGTTCCCATTGCAACACTGAACTTACTTTATCCGGGTCAACCGCTATTCCCTTGCTTGAAATCACATGCCCCAAAAACTTAACCTCCTCCAGCCAGAACTCACACTTCGTAAGTTTGGCGTACAACTGCTTCTCCTTCAGAATGCTCAACACTATCCTCAAGTGTTCAGCATGCTCCTCCGGGATCTTTGAGTAGATAAGGATATCGTCAATGAACACAACCACAAATGAATCTAGATAAGGTCTAAAGATTTGATTCATGTAGTCCATGAAAATAGCGGGTGCATTGGTCAATCCGAACGGCATCACAACGTACTCATAATGGTCGTATCGGGATCGAAATGCAGTCATAGAGATATCCTCTTCTCTAATCCTGATCTGATGGTAACCCGACCTCAAATCAATCTTGGAAAATACCGAAGCCCCACGAACTTGATCCATAAGGTCATCGATCCTTGGCAATGGATACTTGTTCTTGATTGTGACCTTATTCAGCTGCCGGTAGTCGATGCACATCCTCATACTACCATTTTTCTTCTTGACAAACAAAACCGGAGCACCCCAAGGTGACACACTTGGTCGGTTCATCTGCTTCTGAAACAGCTCCTCGATCTGCTTCTGAAACAGCTCCTCGATCTGCTTCTTCATTTCAGCAATTTCCGGTGGTGCCATTCTATAAGGAGCGATAGAAATGGGACCAGCTCCCGGAACTAGGTCGATGCCAAATTCAATCTCTCTTCTTGGTGGAAAACCAGGGATCTCATCAGCAAATACCTCTGGGAAGTCTCTAACAACAGGAATCTCTTCCAACCTTGGACCATTCTCCTCTAATTCAGTGTTAAACAGACACATGTAGCCAGAAGGTATTGGGTCTCTATAGATTACTATCTTTTTATCACAATCGATGATCACTTGGTTTTGACTCAACCAGTCCATCCCCAAGATTACATCCAATTGCGATAAGGCTAAACAAATCAGATCTACCTTAGTGTTTTGTCCTAACACTTCTATGTCACAGTTAAGACATGCTCTAGAAACAATTACAAGAGCATTAATAGGGGTTTCTACTTTCAGGGTATATGGTAATTCAAACATAGATAAACCCAAACGATCTACACATTCATATGAAACAAATGAATGCGTTGCACCAGAATCAAACAAGACATTACAGAGCTGACCATTTAGCAAGTATTTACCTTGCACCAGATCAGAAGATCGGCTTGCTTCCACACCACTAAGAGTGAAAACCCTTCCTTGAGCCATAGGCCTATCCGCAGTCCCTCTTGAATTAGCTTTGACCGGTTCCTTACAGTCTCTCGCAAAGTGTCCCGGCTTCCCATAGTTGAAACATCCACTTGTTCCCCAACAAACATGGCCATAATGATGGCGCTTGCACTTGTCACAGAATGGAGCCTCGCTCCGAAAATTCCTTCCATCCGAACCACCAGCCTTTCCCTTGCCTTTCCCTCGGCGGTCATACGGACCCTTGCCTCGGTTATTGAAACCTTTACGTCTCTGAGGTCCAAGATTCTGGTTGTCCTTTCTCTCTGCGGCTTGTAATTCTTCAGCTTTCGTGTCATCTTCATACATCCTACACATGTCCACGAGTGCAGGAAAGCTTTGGATCCGTTGATAGCTGAAAATTGACTTCAACTTGGGCCTCAAGCCTCCTTCAAATTTGATACACTTGCTCCTTTCGTCGGGGTTGTTCTGATAGTATGGAGAGTACTTCATCAATTCCTCGAACTTGGCCGCGTACTCGCCCACACTCATATTTCCTTGTTTCAGCTGCAAGAACTCCACCTCCTTCTTCCTTCTTAGATCCTCAGGGAAGTATTTGTTGAGAAACGTCTCCATAAATACACCCCAATTCACATCCCTTCCTTCATAATGCAGAAGCTGAACCGTGTGATTCCACCAATTCTTAGCTTCGTCTTCTAGCATGTAGACAGCATATGCCACCTTCTGAGCTTCTGTGCAATCCAGGGTTCTCAGAACCTTGTCCATAGTATGAATCCACTTATTGGCCTCCTCAGGTCTGAATCCTCCTTCAAACTTAGGCGGATTACAACTCCTAAAATCAGCCAGACTCTTTGCCTCGGTGTTACCCACATTGCACTGATGAGGTGGGTTAACCGGCTGAGATGGTTGCTAAGATTGTCGCTGCAGGGCCTCCAACACTGTGGTTATCCTCTCTAAAATCGCATTGGTGTGATTTTGGTTTCTAGTTGCCATAATAGACCTGCGCTATATGCTCATGGTCACATATGTTGAAAACTAAGGAAACATTCCTCACACCACCTATACTAAGACTATAGCTTATAACTTTAAATCAACACTCAATAGTGTCTTGTACTCAAAAGTGACAAGATAAAAACATTCCTAACAATAAATATGCCCTGTGGATACCTGCTTGATGTTGATGGCTACCTTTCTGGAGCTACTTCCACTACTACAGGATCTGACTTTTGCTCTGATACCACTCAGTGTGACACCCTTCTTATCATCCAGTAATTAATACACTAATTATACTATTAGGTCGAGTATTATATGGACTTGTAAGTATTTAGAAAAGGTAGACATAAAATTTTCTTTTAAAGCGGATGCACAAACTAACACATGGACTCTTGGAGAAAATAATTCATATGGTTTATAACATTGCATTGAATTTGGCGATTTCGGAAACCTTTTCACAAACGTGATAGCATCGGCACTTTGAAATTACATTTACATAATAGAAATTAAGCGATGCTATCCATACTTTCATTTCGCGGAACTGATACCATTCTTTCTCATTGGCCAAATTCTTTAAACAAGTTAAATCAGAGTAAGCGGAATTAATGAGACTATGTATACTCGAAAGATAGGCATAATATGCATATATATATATATATATATATATATATATATATATATATAAGTCATAAGTACATAGTCCCATGGTCAAAACTCCAAGATCCATATACAAGTCCATCAAAAGATCTATGTCTAAAGAAAACCATAGCCCTAGAGTTCCCAAAAGTATATATACAATAAATACATCTCCAAATATAGACTCTAGAGGTGGTCACATAGATCTGTCAGCAGTGGTAGTAGCAATAGCAGTAGCAGTCTCCAGGTAGCAAAAGAAAACATCATCATCAACAGCAGCAGCAGCAGAATCTCCTCCACAGCATCCCCACATCGGATCCCCTGATCATCATCATACACCCTATACACATACCTAGGGATCATCATCCCTCCACTGACTCCCTGTGGAATGAACGACAGGCTCGCCTCCGCTCTCATCCTCCACGGGATCCTCCTCGATCTCATCCGATGGAGAGTGTACCCTACCACTGGGTACGGGTTCAGGAGATGATGTGGCCCTGACTGGACTCCTCGGATCAGAAGGGGGAGTATCCTCGCGGACGACTCTCGAGGAAAAAGGGTGTGAGCGGGTAGGTCTGAAACGAAACCTATGATAGGAGCGAGCTGGCCGTGTGGGAGGTGGTCCATGATATGTGTAAAACAGGGGTACATGCATAGTGTATATGATGGGAATCCTAAATCTACGAGGACGAAATCGAATCAACGGGTTTGGGTGGTAGAAGGTAGTCTCTACCTCTCCCTCGAACACCGCGCGATGGTCCTCATAGATCCATGTGCCACTAGGAAGTGGCCGGATCTCGATGCAAGCGATGTATCGAGACATCACCTACAAGGGCATAGGGGTAAGCAATTCTATACACATAATCAACAAAGTTTAAATATGTACAATATGAAGATGTAAATAGGCAACAATGAACAACAATCACATTTAGCACTTAGCAGGTATTAAATGCAAGTAGGATACTCATACTTATTTCATTTATCAGAGTTAATTTCAATGAATGACATAATGATGCATGGATTTATCTCTCAAACCTATCTCCATAAATCTATGTCACTCTCTGACGTCCATCCCTGACAACCCAGCACTTACCAGTGCGTTGTATTCCTAGGTATACAACAATTCGTACATTCACCTAGAATGTACACGACAAGCTTGGAATCCGTGCCACCCGAGCACATCCCGTCATCCAAACGGACCATCATCCAAACGGTATAACCATATCGGCATCCACTAAGCCGACCACGTCTTCAACGTGTCATCAAGCAAGCGTATTGGCACTCCCAGAGGCCCTCCTCATGTTGCTAATACATGATAAACGACCTACCATCCAAACTCCAAATGAATGCATCATCTTTAAGCTTAAAGGAAATTGGTTAATATATAACGTGCCACCCGAGCACATCCCGTCATCCAAACGGTACACTCATATTAATCAATTTCTTTTAAGTCTAGATCCCTTGGATTATTGTTGTCAATTATTAATTAAATGATTCAGAAATTAAATGGTATTTTTAAGATTCTGGGGTGAATCACTCGAGTGTTTTTCAGAAGACTCGAGTGTTCTTCAAACTATTTCCAGATTACTCGAGTGTTCTTCAAACTACTCGAGTGTTCATGCCTTTCTGGGGATTTGGGTTTCAGATTCATAAAAATACTCGAGTGATTCATGAGTTACTCGAGTGTTCTTCAGCATTTCCAGAATACTCGAGTGACCCCTGAATTACTCGAGTGATTTACCTTAACATATCCCATGCAACACTCGATTACTCGAGTGTTGGGCATGGTACTCGAGTGTTCTTGTTCAAAATACATTGTTTTGCCAAAATTTTACTCGAGTAACCAGCCTAATACTCGAGTGTTTTATTGCAGAACAGACTGAAATCTTGGTTTTAACACACCATTTTCAATCCTAATCATTTTTAGTCCAATCCAAGGATCAACAGTGTTCACATACCACATAATAAACATGTTACAACACTCAATTCATATCAAATTACAGATTTGACAGAGAATCAATCATTAATGCATAAAATACACAATTTGACAACTTAACACCTCAAATTGCAAAAAAAGCAACAAATTCATGAATTAATGTTCATTATAGCTTGCATGTATCATGAGAAACTTGCTCTAAACAACCATAGAGCATAACTTGGTCTCCAAACCAAAGTTCCTATTCAAACTAAGCCCTTAAAGCCTCTTGGTGGCTTTCTAATACAATTAATAGAATTTGAACTCTATCTAGTGTACAAAATTACTTCCCCTTACCTCTCAGACGTATAGCAACAGAGAATTCCCAAGAGAAAGCTCTCCAACCCCAGAAATCACTTTGAGCATCACATGCAGGATAGTTTGAGTGCACCACCAAGATTGAATTGGTTTACATGGAAAACAGAGATAACAATTGGGGAAATTAGATTTTCTGGACTCTATACAACACATACTAACTAGAGAAATCGAATTTGGGACTCAGAGACTCGTGAGCTTACCATAAATCAGAATCAAAGTAGGCTCCAGACTAAGACTTGACCAAGAACAGCTTCACTTCCAAGCCTTGATTCTTCTACCACACTCACTCAAACCTCACTATTTTGGTGTTTATACAAAGCTCGTGATGTGAGCTTTGTATTCGTGTATAGTTTATGACTCGAATCGAAACACAGAGAGAGAATTGATTCAGAGAAGTTTGGAACCCTAGCTTCACCAACAACTTCGAATTTGACCAAGAACTTCAACAAATCGGTGTTGATAGGCTTAAATAGAATGGGGAAACGCTCATGCAGGTCGACACGACCTCCATAGACGTGGAGTGGTGGTGATTTCGTGTCAACGACACGGAATCGTTGGTGGTGACTCACCAAACGCACTAACTCGTGCAACTCTGTCCAGAATACTCGAGTGTTTCAGAAAATACTCGAGTATTTTGCTTAGTTTTTGAAAAATAATTATTTTATTTACTTTCCCTCCAAAATCTTTTCTATATTTACTCCTAGGTCCCAACCCAGGGACTAATATGCAAAATATTTATTTTATGCATTATTATATTTATTAAATAATTTCACACACATTCTCTAATTACATGCACATAGATTTTAATCAAGGATTAAAATAGAGATCATTAATTATAATTAATTTTATAATTAACATTTCCTTAATCGGGGATTAGAATTTTGGGGTGTTACACTACTCCCCCACTTACAAGGAATTTCGTCCCCGAAATTCAACTCATGCAAACAAGTCAGGATAGACTTGACGCATCTTATCCTCTAATTCCCAAGATGCTTCCATTACATCACCACAAACCCAGACGACTTTGACTAGACGAATATCCTTCCCTCTAAGCTGCTTGACTCTTCGATCTTCAATGCGAACAGGCATGGCTTTAAAGGTTAGGTTCTCATGAATTTCTAGGTCATCAGGTTAGATTCTAAGGACAATGGTGGGGTCATGGATATATCTCTTCAGTTGAGACACATGGAATACATTGTGAAGGTTAGCTAGCGACGGGGGCAGGGCTAATTGATAGGCTACCGGGCCGACTCTTTTGAGGATTTGATAGGGACCAATAAACTTAGGTGATAGTTTCTGAGTTTTCAGGGCTCTACTAACGCCTTTGGTTGGTACTATTCTAATGAACACATGGTCTTCTTCATCAAACTCTAAGGGTTTCCTTCTTCTATCAGCATAGCTTTTCTGCCTGCTCTGAGCCGTCTTCATCTTCTCTTGTATCATCTTGATCTGTTCCGTGGTCTCTTGCACAAAATCTGGTCCAACCAGAGAACTCTCCCCCACTTGAAACCAGCATAACGGCGTCTGGCACTTTCTCCCATACAACGCTTCAAATGGTGCCATTCCAATGCTCGTGTGGTAACTGTTGTTGTAAGTAAATTCCACGAGCGGCAACATCTGCTCCCAATTCCCTTGTCCTTCCAAAACACAAGCTCTTAAAATATCTTGCAATGACTGAATAGTCATTTCCGTTTAACCATCAGTCTGAGGGTGGTATGCAGAGCTCAACTTCAATCTTGAACCCAGAGCTCTATGCAGTTCTTGCCAAAATTTCGACGTAAACCTCGGGTCGCGATCTGACACGATGCTTGATGGTACCCCATGCAGACGAACAACTTCCTTGATGTATGACTGAGTGAGCTTTTCCAAAGAGTAGCGCATATTAATGGGAATAAAATGCGCCGCTTTGGTCAGACTATCCACAACCACACAGATTGCATCATGACCAGTAATTGTCCTTGGCAATCCCGACACAAAATCCATCGAGATACTATCCCATTTCTACAACGGAATCTCCAAGGGAAGTAATTCTCCTCCTGGCCTTTGGTGTTCCACTTTCGCCTTCTGACACACCAAGCAACATGCCACATATTCAGCCACGTCCTTCTTCAAGCCAGGCAACCAAAATATCCTCTTCAGGCTCTGATACATTTTGGTAGCTCCCGGATGCATACTCATTTTGCTCTTATATGCTTCATCCGGAATCATCCTTCTTACTTCCACATCATTAGGCACACAAATCCTTGTTCTAAAACGAAGGATTCCATCCTTTCCTTCTTGAAACTCCAACTCCTTTCCTTCATCCATCAGCTTCTTTTTCTCCTTAAGTCTCTCATCCTTGTGTTGCAATTTCCGAATCCTTTGCAGAAACTCGTTAGCAATTTGCAGCATCCCCATCTTGATACTTGTTGGCTCTACTTGCATTGTCAGGCTCAAATCCCGGAATTCTTCTATCAATGCAGCTTCTCTGACCATCATGGCACTGATATGCATTGCCTTTCTACTTAATGCGTCCGCCACGATGTTTGCCTTCCCAGGGTGGTAATGGAGCTCAAACTCATAATCCTTCAAAAACTCCATCCATCGACGCTGCCTCATATTCAACTCTTTCTGATCAAAGAGGTACTTTAAACTCTTATGGTCACTAAACACCCTGAACGTAGTGCCATAGAGATAGTGCCTCCAAATCTTTAATGCAAACACAACAGCTGCCAGCTCCAGGTCATGAGTTGGATAGTTCATTTCATGAACTTTTAGATGTCTCGAGGCATAAGCAACTACTTTTCCCTCCTGCATCAAATCACTCCCAAGACCTTGTTTTGATGCGTCACAATACACCTCAAATCTCTACTGTGGGTTAGGCAAAACCAACACAGGAGATGACGTCAACCTTTCATTCAACTCTTGAAAACTCCTTTCACACTTCTCATCCCAGATGAAAGGTTGATCTTTCCGAGTCAACTTTGTCAAAGGTAGCGCAATCTTCGAGAAACCTTCTGTAAATATTCTATAATAACCAGCCAAACCAAGAAAGCTTCTCACCTCTGTGACCGACTTCGGCTGTTCCCATTGCAACACTGAACTTACTTTATCCGGGTCAACCGCTATTCCCTTGCTTGAAATCACATGCCCCAAAAACTTAACCTCCTCCAGCCAGAACTCACACTTCGTAAGTTTGGCGTACAACTGCTTCTCCTTCAGAATACTCAACACTATCCTCAAGTGTTCAGCATGCTCCTCCGGGCTCTTTGAGTAGATAAGGATATTGTCAATGAACACAACCACAAATGAATCTAGATAAGGTCTAAAGATTCGATTCATGTAGTCCATGAAAATAGCGGGTGCATTGGTCAATCCGAACGGCATCACAACGTACTCATAATGCCCGTATCGGGATCGAAATGCAGTCTTAGAGATATCCTCTTCTCTAATCCTGATCTGATGGTAACCCGACCTCAAATCAATCTTGGAAAATACCGAAGCCCCACGAACTTGATCCATAAGGTCATCGATCCTTGGCAATGGATACTTGTTCTTGATTGTGACCTTATTCAGCTGCCGGTAGTCGATGCACATCCTCATACTACCATCTTTCTTCTTGACAAACAAAACCGGAGCACCCCAAGGTGACACACTTGGTCGGTTCATCTGCTTCTGCAACAGCTTCTCGATCTGCTTCTTCATTTCAGCCATTTCCGGTGGTGCCATTCTATAAGGAGCGATAGAAATGGGACCAGCTCCCAGAACTAGGTCAATGCCAAATTCAATCTCTCTTCTTGGTGGCAAACCAGGGATCTCATCAGCAAATACCTCCGAGAAGTCTCTAACAACAAGAATCTCTTCCAACCTTGGACCATTCTCCTCTAATTCAGTGTTAAACAGACACATGTAGCCAGAAGGTATTGGGTCTCTATAGATTACTATCTTTTTATCACAATCGATGATCACTTGGTTTTGACTAAACCAGTCCATCCCCAAGATTACATCCAATTGCGATAAGGGTAAACAAATCAGATCTACCTTAGTGGTCTGTCCTAACACTTTTATGTCACAGTTAAGACATGCTCTAGAAACAATTACAGGAGCATTAATAGGGGTTTCTACTTTCAGAGTATATGGCAATTCAAACATAGATAAACCCAAACGATCTACACATTCATATGAAACAAATGAATGCGTTGCACCAGAATCAAACAAGACATTACAGAGCTGACCATTTAGCAAGTAATTACCTTGCACCAGATCAGAAGATCGGCTTGCTTCCACACCACTAAGAGTGAAAACCCTTCCTTGAGTTAATAAAATATCCTACTCTGTTTTATTAACTGGGGTAGTAACTATATTAGTATATATAATAAAAAAGTTAAGAACCCTATCTGCATGTCAGGCTTGCTGTTTGGTTCTCCTGCATTTCTGACTTATCAATTGATGAATTGACATTAACTGATAATGAACCTGGATTGATTAATGAATTTAAATTGGAGTTATTAAATAAGTTTCAGAAAATCAAAGATAGCAACAATAAATATTATTACAGTAGTTTATAAGATTTTATAGTAATGCAGCCGGAAAAAAATGTGTACTACATCTAAAACTTACAATTAAAGTTAGCAAATCCAATCCATTTAGTCGCAATATCATAGACAAAAGTTTGGCTTTCAATACAAGAACTGCAAGAAGAAAAGATAAAGTGACCACCAATAAAAGATAAATTATAAATTATACTTTACAAAGAAGAGAATAGGGGTATACTGTTTATTTT
Source organism: Crotalaria pallida (assembly GCA_037953625.1). NCBI lineage: Eukaryota > Viridiplantae > Streptophyta > Magnoliopsida > Fabales > Fabaceae > Crotalaria > Crotalaria pallida. Next base: position 9,011,332 of record CM075654.1, on the reverse strand, counting down.
TTTTCCTCTTTTGTGGTGTTGGTTTTTATATGCAAAACTTAATTTATGAGAAGTGCAAGGGTGGGGTATGAGGCATAGTGTGGGCGTGCGTGGGGCAGGCATGCGGAGTGGGTGCGTGAGGAGTGCAGGCATGCGGCATGAGGCGTGGAGCGTGGAGCGGGCGTGCGTGCGATGTGCGGTGGGCGTGCGTGCAGCGCGGGGTGTGAGGAGTGCAAGTGTGGGACATGAGGCATGGAGCAGACGTGGGTGCTGCATGGGGCGTGAGGATTGCATGCAGGTGTGAGCGTGAGAGGACTACAAGTGTAAGACCCACAATTTTACCCCCAATTTAATTAAATTATAGTTAACTTTTTTGAATGATTACTAATTAGGAAATGTTATTTTGATATTATATATGTAAAGTTTTAGTCTTGATATATATTTGCAAAAAATATTATTGATAATAATAATTAGTATTTAACTACTTAATTATCAAAATAATGTTATAAAATATCCTACACTGTTTTATTAACTGGGCTAGTAACTATATTACTATATATATAATAAAAAAGTTAAGAACCATATCTGCATGTCAGGCTTGCTGTTTGGTTCTCCTGCATTTCTGACTTATCAATTGATGAATTGACATTAACTGATAATGAACCTGGATTGATTAATGAATTTAAATTGGAGTTATCAAATAAGTTTCAGAAAATAAAAAATAGCAACAATAAATATTATAACAGTAGTTTATATGATTTTATAGTAATGCAGCGGGAGAAAATGTACTACATCTAAAACTTACAATTAAAGTTAGCAAATCCAATCCGTTTAGCCACAACATCATAGACAAAAGTTTGGCTTTCAATACAAGATCTGCAAGAAGAAAAGATAAAGTGACCACCAATAAAAGATAAATTATAAATTATACTTTACAAAGAAGAGAATAGGGGTATACTGTTTATTTTTGTTTCCTCTTTTGTGGTGTTGGTTTTTACATGCAAAACTTAATTTATGAATCCTTTTAATATATCTAACCAAATAAAATACATACATCAAAGATAAAAAGTTTGAAATGCCATTATATCTCCAAGAATAGTGACATCTCCCTTCTGGAAGCCAAGGCACCAAACTTCATCAAACTGTAATACATAATTTCATCATTGTGCTGGTGAGATAATATGGAGAATTAAACATTAGAGAAAGTAAAATAGAAGTTGAATTTTGAATACTTATAAGTTACATAATATGAATAATTACAACATATAAGTATTCAAAATTATGTATTTTATAACATCCTTTACTTAATTTCACCACATTAGAGAAAGTAATTACAACATCATCCTCAGTTATAAGGTACATGGTAGTCAAATTCGATAGTGAATGCAAACTCCTTTTTTCTTGGTAAACTCGAGTCGTAAATTCGTTTCATAAATTCGTACGAATTTACTTATGAGCGTGCGGTGTGGGGTGTGAGCAGTGCAACCATAGGGCGTGAGAAGTACAGGGGTGGGGTATGAGGCATAGAGTCGGCGTGCGTGGGGCAGGCGTGCAGAGTGGGTGCGTGAGGAGTGCAGGCATGGGGCATGAGGCGTGGAGCGGGCGTGCGTGCGGTGTGCGGTGGGCGTGCGTGCAGTGTGGGGTGTAAGAAGTGCAAGTGTGGGACATGAGGCATCGAGCGGACATGTGTACTGCATGGGGCGTGAGGATTGCATGCAGGTGTGGGCGTGAGGACTACAAGTGTAAGACCCACAATTTTACCCTCAATTTAATTAAATTATACTCCCTCCGTCCCAATATCTTGGTAAAAAAATGCAAAAGAATTTGTCCCATATTAAAGTAAAAAAATAAATGAAAAATCTTAAAGATTGTATATTGTATCAATGATTGATAAGTAAGTAAGGAAAACATATCTAAAAATTTTTTTTGAGGTAATATTGAAATATGTATTAATTGTAATCAATATTATTATAAATCCATAATGGTTTCCAATTAGGAGACCAAAATATTATTTTAGCCGCCAATTTTGACTTAAGAAGTCTAATGAGAGATAGTGCATTTATTATGTGAGTGTTTATTGGGTTAGTGGGCTTCAAGCCCAAATATATTTGTTTTCCCAAATATATCGGATGGGAAAAAAGGGTGGGATTGAATTCTTAGTATCGAAAATGGGCAGTGAAATATCCAAGCTATCAAATGGGGATGGTGCAGAGAAAAATAGAGATGGAAACTTTGATGGGAGCTCTTCTCAATCAATACTCAATAGCGATGTTTCTGGTAATCAATACTCAATACAAGAATAAACTCATTAATTTTAACTCATCTTTATTTTTGATTTCCAACATTTCTTTCTCTATAAAGTTGATTAACTTGACATTGCAGAAGGCTTTGTGACTCCAACCTCTGTGCTGAAATCTCGATCTGGGAACCCCGTTCTGGAAAATAATAAAACTCCAATTCGTAATGATGAAAACATTGAGCTTCATTTGTCAGGTGTCGTTTTAGTTTCTCTTTTGTAATATACTCTGATAATATGTACTCCAGGTGGCGTTTTAGTTATGTCGATATACTGCAATTGAAGTGATTAGTTATCTTGAAATACATTATGTGGCTGAGTCATATGCTCTTTTCTTTTATTCTTTTGTCTGAAAAAAAATGGTGGGCTGGAAAAATTTTTTGGTTTTGCATTATTTTGTATTAACCTTTTAGCTACATGATATCTAACAATAACGCGGGCACTTGGGAAAAAAAGTTAGATCAATTTGACAACAAAGTTCAAATATTTCAATTAAATGAAATGATGGGTCTGTGTCTGATTTTAAGAAAAAAGTGGACTCAAAGATCAAAATTGAGGTTTAGTAATTAATAGTACTCAAAATTTTAAGCAATTAAGCACTTCCTGTCACAATAATCCAATTAAGGTTGATCAATTTGACACCAAAGTTCTTAGTAAATATTTTGGTGGAAGGTTGATCAATTTTGTAAATATTTCTCTCTTATTTGTCTTCCCAATAATCCCATTAATTTTGGTCTTCTTAATGCCATTAATTTCGATCTTCTCAATGATCCCATTAAGTTCCCTTCTATTAATTAATGAATCGCACCATATTTTCATACTTTTAGTAACTAATTAGCAATTGATTTTTTTTCTTCTATTAGTAACTGATTTTTTTTTATAGTAACTTATTTCTATGAAAAAAAATATTGAATAAAAAAACCTAAAAAACCAAAAGTTAAGAAACTAAAAAAAATATATTTTAATCTTCAATCATAATAACTACCTAATATATTTCTCTATTTTTTTTTTGAAAAAGATTTGCTTCAGATTTGGAATAAAATAATTACATTCAAAAAATAACTTATGCATCAATGCATAACAAAAACCATTAATTAATAATAATCAACTTGAAAATATTCCTTAAATGTTGTAAATATTTATCACCTATTTATCTTCTCAATGATCCAATTAATTTCGATCTTAAATGTTGGAGATATTGCTCTCCTATTTGTCTTCTCAACAATCCCATTAATTTCGGTATTAAATATTTGTAAATATTTCTCTCCGAATTTTATTCCCAATAATCCCATTAATTTTGGTCTTCTCAATGAAATTAATTTCGGTCTTCTCAATGATCCCATTAAGTTCTCTTCTATTAATTAATGAATCACACCATATTTTCATACTTTTAGTAACTAATTAGCAATTGATTTTTTTTCTTCTATTAGTAACTGATTTATTTTTGTTTATAGTAACTTATTTCTATGAAAAAAATATTGAATAAAAAAACCTAAAAAACCAAAAGTTAAGAAACTAAAAAAAATATATATTTAAATCTTCAATCATAATAACTACCTAATATATTTCTCTATGTTTTTTTGTTTGAAAAAGATTTGCTTCGGATTTGGAATAAAATAATTACATTCAAAAAAATAATATAATACCTAAAATTGAAACTTTTTAATGAAATACAAATTTTCATAACTTATGCATCAATGCATAACAAAAACCATTAATTAATAATAAACAACTTGAAAATATTCCTTAAATGTTGTAAATATTTATCACCTATTTATATTCTCAATGATCCCATTAATTTCGGTCTTCTCAATGCCATTAATTTCGATCTTAAATGTTAGAGATATTGCTCTCCTATTTGTCTTCTCAATAATCCCATTAATTTCGGTATTAAATATTGTAAATATTTCTCTCCTATTTGTGCTCCCAATAATCTCATTAATTTTGGTCTTCTCAATGCCATTAAATGTTGTAAATATTTATCACCTATTTATCTTCTCAATGATCTCATTAATTTCGATCTTAAATGTTGGAGATATTGCTCTCCTATTTGTCTTCTCAACAATCCCATTAATATCGGTATTAAATATTTGTAAATATTTCTCTCCTAATTTTATTCCCAATAATCCCATTAATTTTGGTCTTCTCCATGCCATTAATTTCAGTCTTCTCAATGATCTCATTAAGTTCTCTTCTATTAATTAATGAATCACACCATATTTTCATACTTTTAGTAACTAATTAGTAATTGATTTTTTTCTTCTATTAGTAACTCATTTTTTTTGTTTTATAGTAACTGATTTTTATAAAAAAAATATTGAATAAAAAAACCTAAAAAACCAAAAGATAAGAAACTAAAAAAAAATATATTTTAATATTCAATCATAATAACTACCTAATATATTTCTCCATGTTTTTTGTTTGAAAAAGATTTGAATCAGATTTGGAATAAAATAATTATATTCAAAAGAATAATATAATACCTAAAATTGAAACTTTTTAATGAAATACAAATTTTCGTAACTTATGCATCAATGCATAACAAAAACCTTTAATTAATAATAACAACTTGAAAATATTCCTTAAATGTTGTAAATATTTATCACCTATTTGTCTTCTCAATGATCCTATTAATTTCGATCTTAAATGTTGGAGATATTGCTCTCCTATTTGTCTTCTCAATAATCCCATTAATTTCGGTATTAAATATTTGTAAATATTTCTCTCCTATTTGTCTTCCCAATAATTCCATTAATTTTGGTCTTCTTAATGTCATTAATTTCGGTCTTCTCAATGATCCCATTAAGTTCTCTTCTATTAATTAATGAATCACACCATATTTTCATACTTTTAGTAACTAATTAGCAATTGATTTTTTTTCTTCTATTAGTAACTGATTTTTTTTGTTTATAGTAACTTATTTCTATGAAAAAAATATTGAATAAAAAAACCTAAAAAGCCAAAAGTTAAGAAACTAAAAAAATATATTTTAATCTTCAATCATAATAAATACCTAATATATTTCTTTATGTTTTTTTTGTTTGAAAAAGATTTGCTTCAGATTTGGAATAAAATAATTACATTAAAAAAAATAATATAATACCTAAAATTGAAACTTTTTAATGAAATACAAATTTTCGTAACTTGTGCATCAATGCATAACAAAAACCATTAATTAATAATAATAAACTTGAAAATATTCCTTAAATGTTGTAAATATTTATCACCTCTTTATCTTCCCAATGATCCCATTAATTTCGGTCTTCTCAATGCCATTAATTTCGATCTTAAATGTTAGAGATATTGTTCTCCTATTTGTCTTCTCAATAATCCCATTAATTTCGGTATTAAATATTGTAAATATTTCTCTCCTATTTGTGCTCCCAATAATCTCATTAATTTTGGTCTTCTCAATGCCATTAAATGTTGTAAATATTTATCACCTATTTATCTTCTCAATGATCTCATTAATTTCGATCTTAAATGTTGGAGATATTGCTCTCCTATTTGTCTTCTCAACAATCCCATTAATATCGGTATTAAATATTTGTAAATATTTTTCTCCTAATTTTATTCCCAATAATCCCATTAATTTTGGTCTTCTCCTTGCCATTAATTTCAGTCTTCTCAATGATCTCATTAAGTTCTCTTCTATTAATTAATGAATCACACCATATTTTCATACTTTAAGTAACTAATTAGTAATTGATTTTTTTTCTTCTATTAGTAACTCATTTTTTTTGTTTTATAGTAACTGATTTCTATAAAAAAATATTGAATAAAAAAACCTAAAAAACCAAAAGATAAGAAACTAAAAAAAATATATTTTAATACTCAATCATAATAACTACCTAATATATTTATCCATGTTTTTTGTTTGAAAAAGATTTGAATTAGATTTGGAATAAAATAATTATATTCAAAAGAATAATATAATACCTAAAATTGAAACTTTTTAATGAAATACAAATTTTCGTAACTTATGCATCAATGCATAACAAAAACCTTTAATTAATAATAATAAACTTGAAAATATTCCTTAAATGTTGTAAATATTTATCACCTATTTATCTTCTCAATGATCCCATTAATTTCGGTCTTCTCAATGCCATTAATTTCGATCTTAAATGTTAGAGATATTGTTCTCCTATTTGTCTTCTCAATAATCCCATTAATTTCGGTATTAAATATTGTAAATATTTCTCTCCTATTTGTGCTCCCAATAATCTCATTAATTTTGGTCTTCTCAATGCCATTAAATGTTGTAAATATTTATCACCAATTTATCTTCTCAATGATCTCATTAATTTCGATCTTAAATGTTGGAGATATTGCTCTCCTATTTGTCTTCTCAACAATCCCATTAATATCGGTATTAAATATTTGTAAATATTTCTCTCCTAATTTTATTCCCAATAATTCCATTAATTTTGGTCTTCTCCATGCCATTAATTTCAGTCTTCTCAATGATCTCATTAAGTTCTCTTCTATTAATTAATGAATCACACCATATTTTCATACTTTTAGTAACTAATTAGTAATTGATTTTTTTTCTTCTATTAGTAACTCATTTTTTTTGTTTTATAGTAACTGATTTCTATAAAAAAAATATTGAATAAAAAAACCTAAAAAACCAAAAGATAAGAAACTAAAAAAAAATATATTTTAATATTCAATCATAATAACTACCTAATATATTTCTCCATGTTTTTTGTTTGAAAAGGATTTGAATCAGATTTGGAATAAAATAATTATATTCAAAAGAATAATATAATACCTAAAATTGAAACTTTTTAATGAAATACAAATTTTCGTAACTTATGCATCAATGCATAACAAAAACCTTTAATTAATAATAACAACTTGAAAATATTCCTTAAATGTTGTAAATATTTATCACCTATTTGTCTTCTCAATGATCCTATTAATTTCGATCTTAAATGTTGGAGATATTGCTCTCCTATTTGTCTTCTCAATAATCCCATTAATTTCGGTATTAAATATTTGTAAATATTTCTCTCCTATTTGTCTTCCCAATAATTCCATTAATTTTGGTCTTCTTAATGTCATTAATTTCGGTCTTCTCAATGATCCCATTAAGTTCTCTTCTATTAATTAATGAATCACACCATATTTTCATACTTTTAGTAACTAATTAGCAATTGATTTTTTTTCTTCTATTAGTAACTGATTTTTTTTGTTTATAGTAACTTATTTCTATGAAAAAAATATTGAATAAAAAAACCTAAAAAGCCAAAAGTTAAGAAACTAAAAAAATATATTTTAATCTTCAATCATAATAAATACCTAATATATTTCTTTATGTTTTTTTTGTTTGAAAAAGATTTGCTTCAGATTTGGAATAAAATAATTACATTAAAAAAAATAATATAATACCTAAAATTGAAACTTTTTAATGAAATACAAATTTTCGTAACTTATGCATCAATGCATAACAAAAACCATTAATTAATAATAATAAACTTGAAAATATTCCTTAAATGTTGTAAATATTTATCACCTATTTATCTTCCCAATGATCCCATTAATTTCGGTCTTCTCAATGCCATTAATTTCGATCTTAAATGTTAGAGATATTGTTCTCCTATTTGTCTTCTCAATAATCCCATTAATTTCGGTATTAAATATTGTAAATATTTCTCTCCTATTTGTGCTCCCAATAATCTCATTAATTTTGGTCTTCTCAATGCCATTAAATGTTGTAAATATTTATCACCTATTTATCTTCTCAATGATCTCATTAATTTCGATCTTAAATGTTGGAGATATTGCTCTCCTATTTGTCTTCTCAACAATCCCATTAATATCGGTATTAAATATTTGTAAATATTTTTCTCCTAATTTTATTCCCAATAATCCCATTAATTTTGGTCTTCTCCTTGCCATTAATTTCAGTCTTCTCAATGATCTCATTAAGTTCTCTTCTATTAATTAATGAATCACACCATATTTTCATACTTTAAGTAACTAATTAGTAATTGATTTTTTTTCTTCTATTAGTAACTCATTTTTTTTGTTTTATAGTAACTGATTTCTATAAAAAAATATTGAATAAAAAAACCTAAAAAACCAAAAGATAAGAAACTAAAAAAAATATATTTTAATACTCAATCATAATAACTACCTAATATATTTATCCATGTTTTTTGTTTGAAAAAGATTTGAATTAGATTTGGAATAAAATAATTATATTCAAAAGAATAATATAATACCTAAAATTGAAACTTTTTAATGAAATACAAATTTTCGTAACTTATGCATCAATGCATAACAAAAACCTTTAATTAATAATAATAAACTTGAAAATATTCCTTAAATGTTGTAAATATTTATCACCTATTTATCTTCTCAATGATCCCATTAATTTCGGTCTTCTCAATGCCATTAATTTCGATCTTAAATGTTAGAGATATTGTTCTCCTATTTGTCTTCTCAATAATCCCATTAATTTCGGTATTAAATATTGTAAATATTTCTCTCCTATTTGTGCTCCCAATAATCTCATTAATTTTGGTCTTCTCAATGCCATTAAATGTTGTAAATATTTATCACCTATTTATCTTCTCAATGATCTCATTAATTTCGATCTTAAATGTTGGAGATATTGCTCTCCTATTTGTCTTCTCAACAATCCCATTAATATCGGTATTAAATATTTGTAAATATTTCTCTCCTAATTTTATTCCCAATAATTCCATTAATTTTGGTCTTCTCCATGCCATTAATTTCAGTCTTCTCAATGATCTCATTAAGTTCTCTTCTATTAATTAATGAATCACACCATATTTTCATACTTTTAGTAACTAATTAGTAATTGATTTTTTTTCTTCTATTAGTAACTCATTTTTTTTGTTTTATAGTAACTGATTTCTATAAAAAAAATATTGAATAAAAAAACCTAAAAAACCAAAAGATAAGAAACTAAAAAAAAATATATTTTAATATTCAATCATAATAACTACCTAATATATTTCTCCATGTTTTTTGTTTGAAAAGGATTTGAATCAGATTTGGAATAAAATAATTATATTCAAAAGAATAATATAATACCTAAAATTGAAACTTTTTAATGAAATACAAATTTTCGTAACTTATGCATCAATGCATAACAAAAACATTTAATTAATAATAACAACTTGAAAATATTCCTTAAATGTTGTAAATATTTATCACCTATTTGTCTTCTCAATGATCCCATTAATTTCGATCTTAAATGTTGGAGATATTGCTCTCCTATTTGTCTTCTCAATAATCCCATTAATTTCGGTATTAAATATTTGTAAATATTTCTCTCCTATTTGTCTTCCCAATAATTCCATTAATTTTGGTCTTCTTAATGCCATTAATTTCGGTCTTCTCAATGATCCCATTAAGTTCTCTTCTATTAATTAATGAATCACACCATATTTTCATACTTTTAGTAACTAATTAGCAATTGATTTTTTTCTTCTATTAGTAACTGATTTTTTTTGTTTATAGTAACTTATTTCTATGAAAAAAATATTGAATAAAAAAACCTAAAAAGCCAAAAGTTAAGAAACTAAAAAAATATATTTTAATCTTCAATCATAATAAATACCTAATATATTTCTTTATGTTTTTTTTGTTTGAAAAAGATTTGCTTCAGATTTGGAATAAAATAATTACATTAAAAAAAATAATATAATACCTAAAATTGAAACTTTTTAATGAAATACAAATTTTCGTAACTTATGCATCAATGCATAACAAAAACCATTAATTAATAATAATAAACTTGAAAATATTCCTTAAATGTTGTAAATATTTATCACCTATTTATCTTCCCAATGATCCCATTAATTTCGGTCTTCTCAATGCCATTAATTTCGATCTTAAATGTTAGAGATATTGTTCTCCTATTTGTCTTCTCAATAATCCCATTAATTTCGGTATTAAATATTGTAAATATTTCTCTCCTATTTGTGCTCCCAATAATCTCATTAATTTTGGTCTTCTCAATGCCATTAAATGTTGTAAATATTTATCACCTATTTATCTTCTCAATGATCTCATTAATTTCGATCTTAAATGTTGGAGATATTGCTCTCCTATTTGTCTTCTCAACAATCCCATTAATATCGGTATTAAATATTTGTAAATATTTTTCTCCTAATTTTATTCCCAATAATCCCATTAATTTTGGTCTTCTCCTTGCCATTAATTTCAGTCTTCTCAATGATCTCATTAAGTTCTCTTCTATTAATTAATGAATCACACCATATTTTCATACTTTAAGTAACTAATTAGTAATTGATTTTTTTTCTTCTATTAGTAACTCATTTTTTTTGTTTTATAGTAACTGATTTCTATAAAAAAATATTGAATAAAAAAACCTAAAAAACCAAAAGATAAGAAACTAAAAAAAATATATTTTAATACTCAATCATAATAACTACCTAATATATTTATTCATGTTTTTTGTTTGAAAAAGATTTGAATTAGATTTGGAATAAAATAATTATATTCAAAAGAATAATATAATACCTAAAATTGAAACTTTTTAATGAAATACAAATTTTCGTAACTTATGCATCAATGCATAACAAAAACCTTTAATTAATAATAATAAACTTGAAAATATTCCTTAAATGTTGTAAATATTTATCACCTATTTATCTTCTCAATGATCCCATTAATTTCGGTCTTCTCAATGCCATTAATTTCGATCTTAAATGTTAGAGATATTGTTCTCCTATTTGTCTTCTCAATAATCCCATTAATTTCGGTATTAAATATTGTAAATATTTCTCTCCTATTTGTGCTCCCAATAATCTCATTAATTTTGGTCTTCTCAATGCCATTAAATGTTGTAAATATTTATCACCTATTTATCTTCTCAATGATCTCATTAATTTCGATCTTAAATGTTGGAGATATTGCTCTCCTATTTGTCTTCTCAACAATCCCATTAATATCGGTATTAAATATTTGTAAATATTTCTCTCCTAATTTTATTCCCAATAATTCCATTAATTTTGGTCTTCTCCATGCCATTAATTTCAGTCTTCTCAATGATCTCATTAAGTTCTCTTCTATTAATTAATGAATCACACCATATTTTCATACTTTTAGTAACTAATTAGTAATTGATTTTTTTTCTTCTATTAGTAACTCATTTTTTTTGTTTTATAGTAACTGATTTCTATAAAAAAAATATTGAATAAAAAAACCTAAAAAACCAAAAGATAAGAAACTAAAAAAAAATATATTTTAATATTCAATCATAATAACTACCTAATATATTTCTCCATGTTTTTTGTTTGAAAAGGATTTGAATCAGATTTGGAATAAAATAATTATATTCAAAAGAATAATATAATACCTAAAATTGAAACTTTTTAATGAAATACAAATTTTCGTAACTTATGCATCAATGCATAACAAAAACATTTAATTAATAATAACAACTTGAAAATATTCCTTAAATGTTGTAAATATTTATCACCTATTTGTCTTCTCAATGATCCCATTAATTTCGATCTTAAATGTTGGAGATATTGCTCTCCTATTTGTCTTCTCAATAATCCCATTAATTTCGGTATTAAATATTTGTAAATATTTCTCTCCTATTTGTCTTCCCAATAATTCCATTAATTTTGGTCTTCTTAATGCCATTAATTTCGGTCTTCTCAATGATCCCATTAAGTTCTCTTCTATTAATTAATGAATCACACCATATTTTCATACTTTTAGTAACTAATTAGCAATTGATTTTTTTTTCTTCTATTAGTAACTGATTTTTTTTGTTTATAGTAACTTATTTCTATGAAAAAAATATTGAATAAAAAAAACCTAAAAAGCCAAAAGTTAAGAAACTAAAAAAAATATATTTTAATCTTCAATCATAATAAATACCTAATATATTTCTTTATGTTTTTTTTGTTTGAAAAAGATTTGCTTCAGATTTGGAATAAAATAATTACATTAAAAAAAATAATATAATACCTAAAATTGAAACTTTTTAATGAAATACAAATTTTCGTAACTTATGCATCAATACATAACAAAAACCATTAATTAATAATAAACAACTTGAAAATATTCCTTAAATGTTGTAAATATTTATCACCTATTTATATTCTCAATGATCCCATTAATTTCGGTCTTCTCAATGCCATTAATTTCGATCTTAAATGTTAGAGATATTGCTCTCCTATTTGTCTTCTCAATAATCCCATTAATTTCGGTATTAAATATTGTAAATATTTCTCTCCTATTTGTGCTCCCAATAATCTCATTAATTTTGGTCTTCTCAATGCCATTAAATGTTGTAAATATTTATCACCTATTTATCTTCTCAATGATCTCATTAATTTCGATCTTAAATGTTGGAGATATTGCTCTCCTATTTGTCTTCTCAACAATCCCATTAATATCGGTATTAAATATTTGTAAATATTTTTCTCCTAATTTTATTCCCAATAATCCCATTAATTTTGGTCTTCTCCTTGCCATTAATTTCAGTCTTCTCAATGATCTCATTAAGTTCTCTTCTATTAATTAATGAATCACACCATATTTTCATACTTTAAGTAACTAATTAGTAATTGATTTTTTTTCTTCTATTAGTAACTCATTTTTTTTGTTTTATAGTAACTGATTTCTATGAAAAAAATATTGAATAAAAAAACCTAAAAAACCAAAAGATAAGAAACTAAAAAAAATATATTTTAATACTCAATCATAATAACTACCTAATATATTTATCCATGTTTTTTGTTTGAAAAAGATTTGAATTAGATTTGGAATAAAATAATTATATTCAAAAGAATAATATAATACCTAAAATTGAAACTTTTTAATGAAATACAAATTTTCGTAACTTATGCATCAATGCATAACAAAAACCTTTAATTAATAATAACAACTTGAAAATATTCCTTAAATGTTGTAAATATTTATCACCTATTTGTCTTCTCAATGATCCCATTAATTTCGATCTTACATGTTGGAGATATTGTTCTCCTATTTGTCTTCTCAATAATCCCATTAATTTCGATATTAAATATTTGTAAATATTTCTCTCCTATTTGTCTTCCCAATAATCCCATTAATTTTGGTCTTCTTAATGCCATTAATTTCGGTCTTCTCAATGATCCCATTAAGTTCTCTTCTATTAATTAATGAATCACACCATATTTTCATCCTTTTAGTAACTAATTAGCAATTGATTTTTTTTCTTCTATTAGTAACTGATTTTTTTTGTTTATAGTAACTTATTTCTATGAAAAAAATATTGAATTAAAAAAACCTAAAAAACCAAAAGTTAAGAAACTAAAAAAAATATATTTTAATATTCAATCATAATAACTACCTAATATATTTTTTATGTTTTTTTTGTTTGAAAAAGATTTTCTTCAGATTCGGAATAAAATAATTACATTAAAAAAAATAATATAATACCTAAAATTGAAACTTTTTAATGAAATACAAATTTTCGTAACTTATGCATCAATGCATAACAAAAACCGTTAATTAATAATAATAAACTTGAAAATATTCCTTAAATGTTGTAAATATTTATCACCTATTTATCTTATCAATGATCCCATTAATTTCGGTCTTCTCAATGCCATTAATTTCGATCTTAAATGTTAGAGACATTGCTCTTCTATTTGTCTTCTCAATAATCCCATTAATTTCGGTATTAAATATTGTAAATATTTCTCTCCTATTTGTGCTCTCAATAATCTCATTAATTTTGGTCTTCTCGATGTCATTAATTTCGTTTTTCTCAATGATCCCATTAAATTCTCTTCTATTAAAAATTTATCTTCTATTAATTAATGAATCACACCATATTTTCTTACTTTTAGTAACTAATTTGTATTTGATTTTTTTCTTCTCTTAGTAACTGATTTTTTTTATAGTAACTGATTTCTATGAAAAAAATATTGAATAAAAAAAACCTAAAAAACGAAAAGTTAAGAAACTAAAAGAATATATTTTAATCTTCAATCATAAAACCAAAAGTTAAGAAACTAAATTCAGTCCTGTTAGATATATATGTTTACAATATCTGATACCATTCTGCATTTTTCGTTGCATAATGAATGTGTTTGATTTGGTAAATAATACAAAGCTTTTAGCAAATAGTTTCCATTGTTATACAATAGAATAGTATATTTTAATTCAGATATTGTGGTGGACCTGGCTAGGCCGAGCTCCCCATAAACCCCGCTAAAAGCTCAAAGACCTAACAAGGGACCCACTGAACGCTTGGCCGAGCTCAGGGCTCAACGGCCGAACAAGCGCCAGATACGGGCCGACCTCATGCCTCTGATCAGGTCCGATCTCCGTACGTCTTCCCAGGTCCGACATCACCCCAAAGATTCCGACACCAAGGACATGATGACGTCCCCCAGCCTTATCCGCAAGGACAGCTCACCCCATCCTTATCCGCAAGGACAGCGCACCGCTCCTAGCTCATTACAGGCTGGCCCTACTTGGGCCCCAAGTTGGCCCATTAGGGCAACCAGCTCCCCCCCTATAAGTAGCTCAATACTACATGGGGCAAAGGTACGTCCTCTTACCCTAATCGCCACCCTCACACACCAGTGATTAGGGTATCTCTTTGGCTTCCCCTTTGGCCACTAGAGGACTCCCAACAAATATCACACATAAACCCTAGGCAGAGTCTCCTCTAAGGTAGATTCCCCCTCCTTAGAGGTTCTCCTCGCCCTAGGACATCACATTGGCGCCGTCTGTGGGAAAAGATAAACATCAGCCCCACCAAGAATCTACCATGTCTGACGTTCCAACACCTCAAAGGAGAGGAAGAGGGCGTCCCAGGAGGGCACGGACTCCGGAGGACCTACGTGAGCATCTTGAAGCCAACAGGGCAGCAAGGCCGTCACCACCTCCGCCACCGCCCCCTCCGCCGCCTCCCCCTCCTCCTCCCCCACCACCTCCCCCACCGCCACCTCCTCCCCCAGAGTTTACCCATACACACAGTGGGCCTTATACCATCCACACTGATACCACCAACCCAGCTCAGTATGACAGAGGAGGTCGGCGCGTGTAGCTACGTTCTGAGCTTGGTGAAACCAACACTAAACAGCACCGCCCCCGTGGTGAACGTGCTCAGTCTATCAGCACCACCCACCACTCCCACTCACGTCACTCCTCCCTTTCACGAGATGCCGAACTCTTATCTCTAATGCGACAACAAATGAGAATAGTGGAGCAACAAGGAAAAGCTATCGCAGACCTACAACAAATAACCATGCACCGCCTTGCTGAACGAGTTATACCAGATCAGACCCCAGCCACAAATGAGCCAACACAACCTCTGACCATCCCAACAAACCAAGGTAACACTATACTCCCAACCCAAAACTTGGCATCTCCACAACTGGTGACACCACAAATGGTTACAACACCCCTTACTACTCTCAATCAGTTACCTCAGACACCACCTTTTGATGACCAACAAGCCGACCCCGACGATGTCCATCCAGGCCACCCCTTCACCCCAGCAGTCATGTCCTACCAGCCACCACCTGGGTACCTCGGGCCAACCAACATCGCTAGGTACAATGGCTTGACCGACCCGCAGGAACACGTCCTCAATTATGAAGGCGCGATTAACTTTCATGGGGGAGGAGATCGGCTTAAGTGTCGGGCCTTCTCCATGACCCTCCAAGCTCTTGTCCTGCGTTGGTTTTCCATACTGCCAAGAAATTCCATCAATAACTGGAAAGAAATGAAGCAAACATTCCTCAATAGGCACACCGCAAGTTGCATACAACCAAGGTCGGATCACACCCTAGCAACAGTAACCCAGAAACCAGATGAAACACTGTGTGCGTATTTGCACAGATTCCACACTGAATCCAGCTCGGTCCCTCACTTATCACCCGAGGTAGCCGTACTCCTCCTTACTCAAGGATTGCTCGAAGGAGATTCAAGGATTCCTTGGTTGGAAGACCGCCGAGGGACATGGCCGAGCTGAGACAGCGGTCAAATAAGTACATTAACCTAGAAGAATTCACCAAAGGACAGACTAATAGAATGGAAAACAGCCAAGCTACAGTTCAAAGTGCCCTTCCCCGAGGTCGCCCTCGAGGCAACAAGGACGAGAAAGGAGGAAGATCAGACCAAGGTGACCGAGGATGCTCCAACCCCGGACACCAAGAGGACCGTCGACGTCCCTACACCACCAAGTATGATGTGTACACCCCCCTAACAGTCCCGAGATCTCAAGTCTGGAGAGAGACTATGCAAACCGACCTCAGGGGGGTAACTCGCCCCCCTTTCCTCAGGAATCAAAGTAATATCAGAGATAGGTCGAAATACTGTAATTTCCATGATGGGTATGGGCATCACACCGACCAATGCACTTGGCTTCGGGATGTGATCGAAGACATGATAAGGAAGGGAAAATTACAACAGTATGTAAGAGAAGCAGTAGAAAGGAAAGGTCGAAGAAGAACCCGCAGCCCGGATAATGATAAAGGCAAAGCAAAAGCGGAGCCATCCCCCGAGAAGAGAGATGAGGAGCCACAACGAGTAAGCTTGGTCGCGATCCAAGACATGGATAAGTCACCAGAAAACCTACGGGTAGAAACTATCTCCGGAGGTTTCGCAGGTGGAGGAGAAATGAGAGCAGATAGGAAAAGGTACATCAACCAAATCCTGGCAGTACACCACAAGCCCATTTACAAAAAGCCGTTTCGAGATATTCCCATCGTTTTCTCCGACCTGGATATGGAAGATGTTGTCCCTGATCATAACGACCCCATGGTAATAACCGCGCTGATAGGAAATTTTGAAGTCGCCAGGGTTTTTGTCGATCAAGGGAGTTCGGCCGACATTCTCTTCCTGCACACTTTTCAAGCATTAAAACTCAGATCATCTGACCTCCTCAAGTTTGAAGGAAACCTCATCAGCTTTACAGGAGAAGCAATCCGCCCCCTCGGAGCTATCCATCTCCCGATAACCCTAGGTAAGCAACCTTCAGCCCGGACGGAGATTATAAAATTCTTGGTAGTAAACTCTGATTCCCCATACAACGCCATTCTGGGACGAACCTTCCTCCAAGCCTTTGGGGCGGTAGTTTCTACGGTCCACCTAGCAATGAAATTTGTTGGTTCAGACAACAAGGTCGTCACGGTAAAGGCCGACCAAGTAAAAGCCCGACTTTGCTATAATGCAAGTCTACGGGAAGGAAAAAGGAAACAGAAAGAATCCACTGATCCAACCTTGACCAAAGGACAAATCTTAGGCATCGAGGTCAGAAAAGAGAGTCCAGGACAACGAGACGACAACGGTCCTACCGACCAAACCCGATCTGTTATCAACAGCTTTTTCATAATCAAAAAGCACCTCCTTCTCCTCCTACAAACTCGGCAGCCCCCAAGTGGCTTCAAGCTAGTTAAGTATCCTAGGCATTCCTCCTCGGTTCAGAAGGAGGCAGCTAAGAAGAAAAAAGCAGAAACAAACACTGGAGCAAAATGTCCTGATCCTGCAAGCGCGGAAGATCAGCGCTCCAAAAGTAAAACCTGAGCCTCGGTCCCCGAAGGGTGTGGGCACGGTTCTAAGACAAGCAGACCCCAACAGAGGTGCTCACGAAGCACAGACTCTGGGACACTGTCTAGGGAGCCGAACTCAGTAAAGCCCTTAGATCACCACCCTACTGAGAACCTACATCGCCTAAACAGGTTTACCTCAGAAGCAAGTCACGGTTACCAAAAAGCTCTACTTAAATTCCTAATCAAAATGTTTGCCTGTCAGTTTAGGCTTTTTAATTCATGTTTGGCCAGCGTGCCTTTTCATTGTGAGATATCCACCTTTTTAAGTTCGACCATAGCACCCTTTCATTGTGAGATATCCATCTTTCCAAGGTCGGTCAGAGTGCCACCACTATGAAATACCAAGTTTTTTTTTCAAAAAGCAATGTATTCTGACATCTAATCAATGAAATACAAACTTGCCCTTTACTCAAGTGCCACAGTTTTATATACGTACGTACTAGCTTCTCATTTAGCACTAGCCACCTAAATGTTGCATGGCGCTATGCACAGCCTACATCTCCCAAAAGAGATCGGCTCATATGCACAATGTACAAGGGACACCCGATGATGTACAGCTTGCAGTGAAATGTTTTTACATCACTTCACTCAGCAACCTCTTCCACATCGGGGTAGAGGACACCCACCTCGGCCAAGACGGGATGTTCCGAGTTCCCTACCGTATGCCCTTATATACAGCACCTCTTTCCAGAGGAAACCTTATAAGATTACTGCACTTACTGAGTAACCCGATCTAAACCTTAAAACGATCATGGATGACTTGGGTGTGAGAAAGCTTCATAGACCAAGGCCCTTAATAATTCGTTATACGTCACAAGTTAAACTTAATACTTGCGTAAACAACGATGTAAAACCACGCAACAGATCTCACTATCTCGTGTTGCCTAAAAACTTTTTCAACATATGCAACAAGTGACAAAATATGCAACAAGTTAAGCAAAATATGAACTTGCATTAAGTTAAAGACAAACTGTTATCAGATGACAGTCAGCATATCCAACAAAGTTATTACAAAGTAAAAGCATGCTGCCCAGCATAAGGGACTTACGCCATGTCAATCCTCTACGTCGGATAACACAACCGACCTCGGATCAAAATCTTCTTCCATTCTCTCGGCCAGGGGGTCAGGAAGATTCTCCTCAGGCTGGTCAAGATCAACTTCGGCCCTATCTCTCCCATAATCCACCATCTTGCCATCCTCTACCCCATAGGCGGCACTAGCCCCAACCACCCTAATTCGGAGACCAGGGTTCAAGTGCAGAACCTGCTCCACCGCACTGGCGAAGATTTTGTTTCCAGCTTTCTCAAACTGGAAATCAGCTTCCTGTGCCGCCACTTTGTGCTTAAGTGCTTGGGCAGCCCTCCTTTTCAGCAAGGTCCTAACTTTCTCCACCTCGGCCAACCCCTCCTGCCGACCAGCCTCCCTAACCTCAACCTTCATCTGAGCCATGGCCTCCTCATTCTGCTTTTGGAGCTCCACGATATGTTGCCGATGTTTTTCTTCCAGCTCCGCCAGCTTCTCTTCGGCCGCTTTCTTCCTCTGTCTTAGATCCTCCACCTCCGCCGCAGCCTCCAACCGAGCTTTCTTCTGAGCGGGTGATATACCCTCTGCCACATCGTCAGCAACCTCGGATAGAACACTAAACATGGTACAGGCCCTTTTCATATGAATAGCAAAGTCTTCGGCCTTCTTCTTCCACTCAGCCCCCGGCATCTTCAGAATTCCCTCTCTAACTGAGGGACTGACGATGACTACTGGAGGTCGGGAAGAACCTTCAGATCCCCGGCCCTGAGCAGGCGAGCTCGGCACGACAACCATCTCTACGCCCGAGCTAGCCGCCGGTTGAGGAGCCTGCGCAAGGATAACGGCAGGCGGAGTAGGTTGAAGAGGACCAGAACCTGTCGAGGTCGTATCAGCAGTGACCTCGGCGACGACGGCAACAACAGCAGGAGATGTGGAAGCCTTCTTTTTGCGCGCTTCCAAGGCAGCCCTCATCGCTTTAGAAGACATGTTGGCCCAATATTTCTCTGCAAAACACAAAGAAAAGAAGCAAAGAAATCAGCAAAAAACAAAAAGAATAGATTACAAAGGCAAAAAAAAAAGTGAAAAGCTATCTACCAATGTTTGTTAAGACTTCTCGGACTGGGCACGTCATGAACACTCCTATATCAAGCTGAGACTTGCGAGCTCGATACTCAGTTTGAAAGTGGAAGGCTGTAACAGCCTCATCGGCATCCAAGGTCGTCCCTGACCACCGTTGAGGTGCCTCCGAATGTCGGATGAAAAACTCTTGTGTCCATTCTAAGGGAAATCTCGGTTTCGTTTCTCCCATAAACCAGGGGCGACCAGAACCCACATGTTGGTACTTAAAGAAGCGCGATTTGAATTGTTTCCATGATTCAGAGAACATCCCAAAAATCCCATAACGACCTCGAGCCTTGGTCGATACCCAAAGCCGACCTGAGACACCCTCCTTGTTACTAACGAACGGATTGTACACCCACAGGAAGAGCCGAGCTGTGCAAACCAGGTTCCTAGCGATACAATATCTCTGAAAGGCTCGGAGAAAAGACCAAGTATTGGGATGGAGCTGAGAGGGAGCCAGGCCGAGTTCGTTCAATACCTTAATCTCTATATCGGTGAAAGGCAAGCTCACCCCTAAATTTTGAATAAGGTCGGCGTAGAAGAAGAAAGAGCTATTGTCAGTCCGAGAACAAATCCTGTCATTGGCTGAGCAGGGTAGAATTTTGTAGTTATCACCAGCATCCCCCGAGCTGGAAAGCACGACCTCACGCACTGCCATGAGCTGGTCATCTGAAACTAAGCTGGATTGAACTCCCTTGGGCTCCACGTCAACCCAAGTGTATAATTCGGCATCAAAGGGAGCAGGGTACAGTTCAGGTCGGACAATGCACCTCCGAGGAGCCATAGTACCTGCGGAAGGACAGGGGATCTCGAAGTTAGTTCTCCGGGTCGCGAAAAATAAACCACCCGAAAACCCCCTCGAGGTAGTCCCGAGGGGCGAGCATCTCCCCTCTTCCACAGGTACCCCCCGTTCAAACAGTTTCTCCCTTTCCATCCTCTCGTAATCGGCACGCTCTCTGCCATCTACAAACTCAGCCCAAGCATACTCCTTAATCCATTTTCGTTTCTCTTCGGAGTTCCGAGGGTAGACAACTTCGACGGGGTCAACCTCCAGAACCCGCCGCTCGTACTTCCGCCCAAACTCCCTCCTGCGTCGCAGCATCTCATCCACCTCCGTGGACGAGCAGGAGGAAGAAGAGGAACCGTCCTCTTCCTCACTACTGCTTGACGAAAGAAGAACCATCCCAGCCCATTTCCTAAGCCATTCAATACTCATATTGAACCCAGTTTATATCTAGAACCCACTGTGAATAAACCCACAAAACAGCGAAATTAAAACCCCCAAATGAAATCCTGAAATCCTAACCCTACCCCTTGAGGAAAAACCAAAATATAGGATCAAAATCAGAAACTATACACAAAAACCAGAAAGGGAAACCTATGAAGGCACCAAAACAGCAATTATTTCAAAAGAGGAAGAGACGAAGTAAGTACCTTGCAGAGTGCAGAAACGAATCAAATGCAGAAGTAACCCGCAAGCAGCGGAAGACACGCCCCTCCGTACAGAAAAGGAAGAAATACAAGGGATCAAGCAAAGTCTAGAAGTAGCAAAGAAGAAACGAAATATAGGAGGAACCTTTGAGTATAGTGAGAGATCTGCAGAAGTGAAAAAAGAAGGGGAACCTTGTCTAGTCGAAGAGGAGAATGGTAAATGAGAGACAAATGAAGAGACGGGGACGGCGGAGGAGGAAAAAAGGACACTCTGGGTAAAACTGAAAAGAAGCGGTTTTCCCTCCAGTTTTGAATAATGGGCCTGGCCCACATAAAACCCTATTCAAGGCCTAACCCCTAGGATCGAGGCACGTGGCGCACGGCCACAAGATTCGAGGATCTCGAATAACGTCACAATGATAGTGACACTTCGAAAACAGAGCTTTCTGACACGTGTCAGGCACCACATCGGTACTAGATAAATGGGCAGCTGTCAAGTGTACTCTGACGATTAAGGTGGAGACAGCTGGAACCAGTCCTTCCACTTGACCAGATGGCCAAGTCCTGAAACCCTCCGGAACCTCGGAGCAAGCCCCAAAGAGCCTTGACCGAGCTGGGGGGCTTATGTGGTAAAATCGACCGTAAAATGATGGACTTCGGGAAGATATCTAAACCACGACCTCGGAGCAAGCCTCAAAAAGCCTTGACCGAGCTGGGGGGCTTATGTGGTGGACCTGGCTAGGCCGAGCTCCCCATAAACCCCGCTAAAAGCTCAAAGACCTAACAAGGGACCCACTGAACGCTTGGCCGAGCTCAGGGCTCAACGGCCGAACAAGCGCCAGATACGGGCCGACCTCATGCCTCTGATCAGGTCCGATCTCCGTACGTCTTCCCAGGTCCGACATCACCCCAAAGATTCCGACATCAAGGACATGATGACGTCCCCCAGCCTTATCCGCAAGGACAGCTCACCCCATCCTTATCCGCAAGGACAGCGCACCGCTCCTAGCTCATTACAGGCTGGCCCTACTTGGGCCCCAAGTTGGCCCATTAGGGCAACCAGCTCCACCCTATAAGTAGCTCAATACTACATGGGGCAAAGGTACGTCCTCTTACCCTAATCGCCACCCTCACACACCAGTGATTAGGGTATCTCTTTGGCTTCCCCTTTGGCCACTAGAGGACTCCCAACAAACATCACACATAAACCCTAGGCAGAGTCTCCTCTAAGGTAGATTCCCCCTCCTTAGAGGTTCTCCTCGCCCTAGGACATCACAGATATAATAAGGTATATATGTAACAAATATTATCATTCACTTTGCAGGTTCAAGCAAAAAAATTCAGCACTCTCTGCCATCTCTGAAATAAAACTATAATTTTGAGACAAGAAGTATTGTTTGGTTTGAAATTTTTCGGTTTCTTAATTCATTTCAACCACTATTGCAGATTTAACCTTAATCAAAAACATTGTTTCAGTTATGTTTTTCTTACCATAATACTATGATTTTTATGTCCTAATTTGAAGTTTTGCTATCAACTTATGAAATTATTATGAATTTATGAATGTAAAGGGTATGAAATTACTTTGCTGGCAATTCAATTAGTTATTCATATTCAATGTTAACTTGATATGGATATACTGTACAAAAGGAAACTAAGTTCAGTATACTACGTTAACTGAACAACTTTAACCGAAGAAACGGAATGTCCAAAACTTATGTGGATGGTTAAATATATTGGGAATGAAGACATACCAAAGTCTACCTCTTTTTTAGTTGTGCAGAGGTAATAGTAATTGCAAATAATTTTTTTGGTAAAGCCCAACATGTGCCTATGAAGTTTTTTTGATAGCTTTCCTATATGAAATTTTTTTTTGGTAAAGCCCAACTAATAAATAAATATGCAACATGTTTTTTATCAAATAATATTTAATAAAAACTTTCTTAATTTTTATATAATATAAATATTTAATATGTTACTCAGTTACTAAATAATATTCTTCCCTCTTTCGCCCGTGCATGTGCACGGGCTTGCTTACTAGTGATATGAAAATTTGTATAATATCAATTTGTAATTAATGAATGAATCATACATTATATTAAATTTATATTCTCTTATTTTCATTGACTTGGTTGACTTTTACCAAGATAATGGGACGGAGGGAGTAGTTAATTTTTTATGAATGATTATTTATTAGGAAATGTTATTTTGATATTATATATGTAAAGTTTTAGCCTTGATATATATTTGCATAAAATTTTATTCATAATAATAATTAGTATTTAACTACTTAATTTTCAAAATAATGTTATAAAATATCCTACTCTGTTTTATTAACTGGGCTAGTAACTATATTACTATATAATAAAAAAGTTAAGAACCCTATCAGCATGTCAGGCTTGTTGTTTGGTTCTCCTGCATTTCTAACTTATCAATTGATGTATTGACATTAATTGATAATGAACCTGAATTGATTAATGAATTTAAATTGGAGTTATCAAAAAAGTTTCAGAAAATCAAAAATACAAACAATAAATATTATAACAATAGTTTATATGATTTTATAGTAATGCAGCGGGAAAAAAAGTGTACTACATCTAAAACTTACAATTAAAGTTAGAAAATCCAACCCGTTTAGCCGCAATATCATAGACAAAAGTTTGGCTTTCAATACAAGATCTGCAAGAAGAAAAGATAAAGTGATCACCAATAAAAGGTAAATTATAATTATACATTACAAAGAAGAGAATAGGGGTATATTGTGTATTTTTGTTTAGTCTTTTGTGGTCTTGGTTTTTACATGCAAAACTTAATTTATGAATCCTTTCAATATATCTAACCAAATAAAATACATACATCGAAGAAAAAAGTTTGAAATGCCATTATATCTCCAAGAATAGTGACATCTCCCTTCTGGTAACCAAGGCACCAAACTTCATCAAACTGTATTACATAATTTCATCATTGTGCTGGTGAGATAATATGGAGAATTAAACATTAGAGAAAGTAAAATAGAAGTTGAATTTTGAATACTTACAACATCATCCCCAGTTATAAGGTACATGGTAGTCAAATTCGAGAGTCAATGCAAACTCGTTTTTTCTAGGTAAACTCGAGTCCTAAATTCGTTTCATAAATTCGTACGAATTTACTTATGAGCGTGCGGTGTGGGGTGTGAGCAGTGCAAGCGTAGGGCGTGAGAAGTACAGGGGTGGGGTATGAGGCATAGATTGGGCGTGCGTGGGGCAGGCGTACAAGGTGGTTGCGTGAGGAGTGCAGGCATGGGGCATGAGGCGTGGAGCATGCGTCGTGCGGTGTGCGGTGGGTGTGCGTGCAGCGTGAGGTGTGAGGAGTGCAAGTGTGGGACATGAGGCATGGACCAGACGTGCGTGCTGCATGGGGCGTGAGGACTACAAGTGTAAGACCCACAATTTTACCCTCAATTTAATTAAATTATAGTTAATTTTTGGATTTTACTTGGGAACCCTTTGAGATGAGAGGGTTTTGGTACCCTTTTGACATGGACCAATATATATTTGACATGTGTTCTTCTTTGCCATGTTAGCGGGGTATATTTTTGATTTATGAATTTTGAAATTTGATCCCTAAAATATTTTATTAAAAATATTATTTTTATTTGTAATTTGATTTACCCAAAATAGCCATGATCTAATATTAATTTTTATATAACCAAAATACCACATTTTGATATTATTTTTCATATAATAAAAAAACTAATGAGCAACTACCCTCCCACAGTCTCCACCTCCCTACACGACGAATTGACATCATCTTCTCCATCAATCACTTCATTTTCATCACACATTGTGCCCATCTTATGCTTCATCATAATATGCTCATTGGGCGGTATATTAGGAACCAAATCAGATAGAGGTGAAATGAACCAAGTCAGATGTGAAATTGCCTGATGTTTCATTATCAACTCCATAATGCAGTCTGTAACCGCATCGGTTGTCGTTGCATCTTGTAAACCCACTGCTACATCTCTTGGCTGAACAAGAGATAGATGAAGATGTAGACGAACTGTTGGGGTCAAAATAACTCAATTGAACCTGTAACAAAATCCAGCAACAATATCAATGATCTTAATTTTACGCAATTATATCTAACCAAATAAAATACATACATCAAAGATAAAAAGTTTGAAATGCCATTATATCTCCAAGAATAGTGACATCTCCCTTCTGGTAACTAAGGCACCAAACTTCATCAAACTGTAATACATAATTTCATCATTGTGCTGGTGAGATAATATGGAGAATTAAACATTAGAGAAAGTAAAATAGAAGTTGAATTTTGAATACTTACAACATCATCCCCAGTTATAAGGTACATGGTAGTCAAATTCGAGACTCAATGCAAACTCGTTTTTTCTAGGTAAACTCGAGTCATAAATTCGTTTCATAAATTCGTACGAATTTAATTAAATTATAGTTAATTTTTGGATTTTACTTGGGAACCCTTTGAGATGAGACGGTTTTGGTACCCTTTTGACATGGACCAATATATATTTGACATGTGTTCTTCTTTGCCATGTTAGCGGGGTATATTTTTGATTTATAAATTTTGCAATTTGATCCCTAAAATATTTTATTAAAAATATTATTTTTATTTGTAATTTGATTTACCCAAAATAGCCATGATCTAATATTAATTTTTATATAGCCAAAATACCACATTTTGATATTATTTTTCAAATAATAAAAAAACTAATGAGCAACTACCCTCCCACAGTCTCCCCCTCCCTATACGACGAATTGGCATCATCTTCTCCATCAATCACTTCATTTTCATTCGCACACTGTGCCCATCTTACGCTTCATCATAATATGCTCATTGGACGCTATATTAGGAACCAAATCAGATAGAGGTGAAATGAACCAAGTCAGATGTGAAATTGCCTGATGTTTCATTATCATCTCCATAATGCAATCTATAACCGCATCGGTTGTCGTTGCATCTTGTAAACCCACTGCTACATCTCTTGGCTGAACAAGAGATAGATGAAGATGTAGACGAACTGTTGGGGTCAAAATAACTCAATTGAACCTGTAACAAAACCCAGCAACAATATCAATGATCTTAATTTTACGCAATTATATCTAACCAAATAAAATACATACATCAAAGATAAAAAGTTTGAAATGCCATTATATCTCCAAGAATAGTGACATCTCCCTTCTGGTAACGAAGGCTCCAAACTTCATCAAACTGTAATACATAATTTCATCATTGTGCTGGTGAGATAATATGGAGAATTAAACATTAGAGAAAGTAAAATAGAAGTTGAATTTTGAATACTTACAACATCATCCCCACTTATAAGGTACATGGTAGTCAAATTCGAGACTCAATGCAAACTCGTTTTTTCTAGGTAAACTCGAGTCATAAATTCGTTTCATAAATTCGTACTAATTTAATTAAATTATAGTTAATTTTTGGATTTTACTCTGGAACCCTTTGAGATGAGAGGGTTTTGGTACCCTTTTGACATGGACCAATATATATTTGACATGTGTTCTTCTTTGCCATGTTAGCGGGGTATATTTTTGATTTATAAATTTTGCAATTTGATCCCTAAAATATTTTATTAAAAATATTATTTTTATTTGTAGTTTGATTTACCCAAAATAGCCATGATCTAATATTAATTTTTATATAGCCAAAATACCAGATTTTGATATTATTTTTCATATAATAAAAAAACTAATGAGCAACTACCCTCCCACAATCTCCCCCTCCCTATACGACGAATAGGCATCATCTTCTCCATCAGTCACTTCATCATAATATGCTCATTGGACGCTATATTAGGAACCAAATCAGATAGAGGTGAAATGAACCAAATCAGATGTGAAATTGCCTGATGTTTCATTATCATCTCCAAATGCAATTTGTAACCGCATCGGTTGTCGTTGCATCTTGTAAACCCACTGCTACATCTCTTGGCTGAACAAGAGATAGATGAAGATGTAGACGAACTGTTGGGGTCAAAATAACTCAATTGAACCTGTAACAAATCCCAACAACAATATCAATGATCTTAATTTTACGCAATTATATCTAACCAAATAAAATACATACATCAAAGATAAAAAGTTTGAAATGCCATTATATCTCCAAGAATAGTGACATCTCCCTTCTGGTAACGAAGGCTCCAAACTTCATCAAACTGTAATACATAATTTCATCATTGTGCTGGTGAGATAATATGGAGAATTAAACATTAGAGAAAGTAAAATAGAACTTGAATTTTGAATACTTACAACATCATCCCCACTTATAAGGTACATGGTAGTCAAATTCGAGAGTCAATGCAAACTCGTTTTTTCTATGTAAACTCGAGTCATAAATTCGTTTCATAAATTCGTACGAATTTAATTATGAGCGTGCGGTGTGGGGAGTGAGCAGTGCAAGCGTAGGGCGTGAGAAGTACAAGGGTGAGGTATGAGGCATAGAGTGGATGTGCGTGGGGCAGGCGTGCGGAGTGGGTGCGTGAGGCGTGTAGACATGGGGCATGAGGCATGGAGCGTGCGTGCGTGCGGTGTGTGGTGGGCGTGCGTGCAGCGTGGGGTGTGAGGAGTGCAAGTGAGGGACATGAGGCATGAACCGGATGTGCGTGTTGCATGGGGCGTGAGGATTGCATGCAGGTGTGGGCGTGAGGACTACAAGTGTAAGACCCACAATTTTACCTTCAATTTAATTAAATTATAGTTACTTTTTGGATTTTACTTGGGAACCCTTTGAGATGAGAGGGTTTTGGTCCCTTTTGACATGGACCAATATATATTTGACATGTGTTCTTCTTTTCCATGTTAGCGGGGTATATTTTTGATTTATAAATTTTGCAATTTGATCCCTAAATTATTTAATGAAAAATATTATTTTTATTTGTAATTTGATTTACCCAAAATAGCCCTGATCTAATATTAATTTTTATATACCCAAAATACCTCATTTTGATATTATTTTTCATATAATAAAAAAACTAATGAGCAACTACCCTCCCACAGTCTCCCCCTCCCTACACGACGAAATGGCATCATCTTCTCCATCAATTACTTCATTTTCATTCACACACTGTGCCCATCTTATGCTTCATCATAATATGCTCATTGGATGGTATATTAGGAACCAAATCAGATAGATGTGAAATGAACCAAATCAGATATGAAATTTCCTGACGTTTCATTATCATCTCCATAATGCAGTGTGTAACCGCATCAGTTGTCGTTGCATCTTGTAAACCCACTTCTACATCTCTTGGCTGAACAAGAGATAGATGAAGATGTAGACGAACTGTTGGGGTCAAAATAACTCAATTGAACCTGTAACAAAATCCAACAATAATATCAATGATCTTAATTTTACGCAATTATATCTTACCAAATAAAATACAATAATCAAAGATTAAAAGTTTGAAATGCCATTATATCTCCAAGAATAGTGACATCTCCCTTCTGGTAACCAAGGCACCAAACTTCATCAAACTGTAATACATAATTTCATCATTGTGCTGGTGAGATAATATGGAGAATTAAACATTAGAGAAAGTAAAATAGAAGTTGAATTTTGAATACTTACAACATCATCCCCAGTTATAAGGTACATGGTAGTCAAATTCGAGAGTCAATGCAAACTCCTTTTTTCTAGGTAAACTCGAGTCATAAATTCGTTTCATAAATTCGTACGAATTTACTTATGAGCGTGCGGTGTGGGGTGTGAGCAGTGCAAGCGTAGGGCGTGAGAAGTACAGGGGTGGGGTATGAGGCATAGAGTGGGCGTGCGTGGGGCAGGCGTACAGAGTGGGTGCGTGAGGAGTGCAGGCATGGGGCATGAGGCGTGGAGCGTGCGTGCGTGCGGTGTGCGGTGGGTGTGCGTGCAGCGTGGGGTGTGAGGAGTGCAAGTGTAGGACATGAGGCATGGACCGGACGTGCGTGCTGCATGGAGCGTGAGGGTTGCATGCAGGTGTGGGCGTGAGGACTACAAGTGTAATATGTAATACCCCAAAATTTTAATCCCCGATTAATGAAATGTTAATTATAATTAATAGTTTTCAAATTAATCCTTGATTAAAATATGTGTGTATGTAATTAGCTTGCATGTGAGAAATTATTTAATAAATAATTTAAATGCCTAAAATGTATATTTTGCATATTAGTCCCTGGGTTGGGACCTAGAAGCAATTATAGGAAAGGTTTTGGAGGGAAAGTAAATAAAATAATTATTTTTCAAAATCTGGGTAAAACACTCGAGTATTTTCTGGAATACTCGAGTATTCTGGGTCAAACTGCACGAGTTAGTGCGTTTGGTGAGTCACAGCCAACGATTTCGTGATGGTGACACGAAATCACCACCATGCCAACGCCATAGGCGTCATGTCGCCCCGCATGAGCTTTCCATTGGCCTATTTAAACGCATCATTGTCCCTTGGTCGAGAATTTTGATTAACTTGTTGAAGATTAGAAGAGTTAGGGTTTTCGAATTGTGTTCTTCGATTCTTCCTCTGTGAGCTGAGTTGAGTGATAATCTATACACCAATACAAAGCTCACATCACGAGCTTTGTATAGACACCAAAATTGTGAGGTTTGAGTGTGTGGATTGAGAGAATCGAAGTCTTGAAGTGGAGCTGTTCTTGCTTGAGTTGGTGTCTGGAGCTCACTGTGATCATCGATTCTGGTAAGCTCTTGAGTTCTTGAGTCTCAAACTCAATTCCTTTAGTTAGATGATGTTGCATAGAGCTTAGAAATCTAATTTTCCCCAATCTAATTCTCTGTTTCATGTACGAACCAATTCCATTTTGGTATGGTACTCAAAACTGTCATGCATGAGAAGTTCAAGTGGATTTCTGGGTTTGGAGAGCTTTCTTTGGATTTCTTTCTGTTGATTCACATCTGAGAGGTAAGGGGAAGTAATTATATTCACTAGATAGAGTTTGAAATCCATTAAATGTGTTAGAGAGCCACCAAGAGGCTCTAAGGGCTTAGATTCTATAGGAACTTTGGTTTGGAGACCAATCCATGCTCTAAATCCGTATTGAGCAAGTTAATTATCATGCATGTGAACTTAAATGAGCTTTGTTTCATGAATATTATGCTTATTGTGTGATTTGAGGTATTGAGTTGTTAAAATGCCTTTTTATGCATAATCAATGATTTCTCTGTCAATTCTGTGTTTTGAATTGAAATAAGTGTTGTGACATGTTTGATTAATGATATGTTAACTCTGTGGATCCCTGAAATGGACTTAAATTGAGTAGAAATGAAAATGGCATGTTAAAACCAGTTTTCAATACTGTCAGCTGCGAAACACTCGAGTAAATGGCAAAGTACTCGAGTAAATCGTGTTCAAAATAAAGTAAATGTCATAAGAACACTCGAGTATTTTGTCTGGTACTCGAGTATCGGGCATGAACTGAGAATTGTTATAGGTCAAACACTCGAGTCATTCAAAGTCACTCGAGTATTCTGGAAAAGTCCAAGAACACTCGAGTAACTCATGAACTACTCGAGTAAATTGTTGAAATTCAAACCCAAATCCTCAGAAAGACATGAACACTCGAGTAAGCTTAAGAACACTCGAGTAATCTGGAAAATCTCCAGAACACTCGAGTATTCTGAACTTTACTCGAGTAAAATGCCCAGAATCTGAAAACATCATTTTCAATTCTAACTTAATTAATTAAGGAATTATTAAGGATAATTCAAGGGATCAAAGACTTAGAGAAATTGATAAATACAAATAGATCGTTCGGTGACGATCCATTTTGAAAATTAAGCCTAGGTGGCAAGTACAGTATTAATCAATTTCCCCTAAGTCTAAAATGCATTCATTCTGGAGTTTGGATGGTAGGACGTATTCATGTTTCGATAAACATGTGGAGGGCCTCTGGGAGTGCCAATACGCTTGCTTGATGACACGTCGATGACGTGGTCGGCTTTGTGGGTGCCGATATGGATATATCGTTTGGATGACGATCCGTTTGGATGACGGGATATGCTCGGGTGGCATGGATACCAAGCTTGACGTGTACATTCTAGGTGAATGTACGAATTGTTGTATACCTAGGAATACAACGCACTGTGGAGTGCTGGGTTGTCAGGGATGGACGTCAGAGAGTGACTTAGAAAATGTGGAGATAAGTTGAGAGTTAAAATCATGCATCATGTCATTCACTTAATGCAATTGATATACCTGAATTAAGTGTGAGCATCCTATGTGCATCTGATACTTGCTAGATGCTAATTGTGATTGTTATTAATTGATGCATTATTATCTTTCATATGTTGCATGATTTATTCTCTATTGATTATGTGAGTAGAATTGCTTACCCCTATGCCCTTGTAGGTGATGTCTCGTTACATTGCTTGCATCGAGATCCGGCCACTTCCTAGTGGCGTATGGATCTATGAGGACCATCGCGCGGTGTATGAGGGGGAGGTAGAGTTCACATTCTACCACCCTAATCCGCTGATGCGATTCCGTCCTCGTAGGTTTAGGATTCCCATTATATACACTATGCATGTACCCCCATTTTATACTTATCATGGACCACCTCCCACGCGACCAGCTCGCTCTTACCATAGTTTTCATTTTCGACCTACCCGCTCTCACCCTTTTACTTCGAGAGTTGTCCGCGAGGAGACTCCCCCTTCTTATCCGAGGAGCCCCGTCAGGGTTTCACCATCACCTGACCCGGTACCCAGTGGTAGGGTACACTCTCCCTCGGATGAGATCGAGGAGGATCCGGTGGAGGACGAGAATGGGAGCGAGCCTGTCGTGCATTCTACTGGGAGTGACTGGAGGGACGATGATCCCTAGGTACGTGCATATGGTGTATGATGTGGACCCTTGGATCCGTGCTGTGGAGGAGATGTGCTGCTGCTGCTGTGATGATGATGCTACTACCTTATTACCTATGTTTTTGGGAGACTACTACTGCTACTACTACTGCATCTGATGCTGATGGATCTACGTGACTATCCCTGGGGTTGTATTTTGATTATGTATATATTGTACATATGTTTTACTCTAGGGTTATAGTATCATAGTGATGTAGATCTGTTTACATGGACTTGTTATATTTTTGGAACTTGGTGACTTATCTCATGGACTATGTATGTATGACTCTTTCGTATATATGAAAATCTATGTTTATATCATATCAGTTGCATAGTCCAGTAATTTCCGCTTACTCTGATTCAACTTATAAATGAGCTCGGCTATAAGTATTAATTGACGGTATCAGTTTTATTGAACAAAGTATGGATAGCTTCAATTGATTGTAAAATGTAAAGGAATTTCTAAAGAACGAATGTTATCCTGCTTGAGAAAAGGTTTTAGAAATCGCCGAACTCGATACAAGTGTTTTAAAGGATTTCAGAATTTATTCTCCAAGAGTTCCATTAGATGAATTGTGCACCCGCTTTAAAGAAAATTTTATTTACCATATTTTCTTAGCTCACAAGTCCATATATTATCCAATATAAAGCATAAATACTATATTATATTTGGGTAATCCGGAAGGGTGTCACACTTAGTGGTATCAGAGCAAAAGTCAGATCCTGTAGTAGTAGAAGTGGTTCCAGAAAGGTAGCCATCAACATCAAGCAGGTATCTCCAACGCATTTACATTATTTGAATGTTATTGTATCGTTTGATTGAGGTTTGAATACCCTGACTTGTTTGTATCTTGTCTCTTTTGAGTACAAGACGCAACTGATTGTAGCATTAATAAGTTTAGGATAGAGCCGTAGTATAGGTGGTGTAATGGAAGTTTCTTTAGTTCAACATATGTGACCATAATCCCATAGCGCAGGTCTAATATGGCAACTAGAAACCAAAATCACACCAATGCGATGTTGGAGCGAATCACCACGGTATTGGAAGCCATGCAAAGGCAGTCTCAGCAACCATCTCAACCGGCTAACCCGTCTCATCAGTGTAATATGGGAAACACCGAGGCAAAGACTTTGGCTGATTTTAGGAGTTGCAATCCGCCAAAGTTTGAAGGAGGATTTAAACCGGAAGAGGCCAACAAGTGGATTCATACTATGGACAAGATTTTGAGGACTTTGGAGTGTTCTGATGTTCAAAAGGTGGCATATGCAACCTATATGCTGGAAGATGAGGCTGAGAATTGGTGGAATCACACCATGCAACTTTTGCAATATGAAGGAAGGGAGATAAGTTGGGGAGTATTTATGGAGAAGTTTCTCCAGAAGTATTTTCCTGAGGATCTGAGAAGGAAGAAGGAGGTGGAGTTTCTGCAGTTGAAGCAAGGGAACATGAGTTTGGGCGAGTACGCGGCAAAGTTTGAAGAGCTGATGAAGTACTCTCCATACTACAAGAACAATCCAGACGAGAGGAGCAAGTGCATCAAGTTTGAAGGTGGACTGAAGCCAAAGTTGAAGTCAATTTTTAGCTATCAGCGGATTTAAAGTTTCCCTGCATTGGTGGATATGTGTAGGATGTATGAAGATGATACCCAGGCTGAGGAGGTGCAAGTTGTGGAAAAGAAGGACAATCAAGGATATGGACCACAGAGACGAAAGGGTTTCAATAATAGAGGCAAAGGTCCTTATGATCGTAGAGGGAAAGGCAAGGGTAAAGCTGGTAGTTCTGAAGGAAGAAACTATCAGAATGAAGCTCCATTCTGCGACAAGTGCAAGCGCAATCACTATGGTAGGGTATGTTGGGGGACAAGTGGTTGCTTCAATTGTGGAAAGCTGGGGCATTTTGCAAGAGATTGCAAGGAGCCAGCCAAGGCCAATTCAAGAGGAGTTGCAGATAGACCGGTGACTCAAGGAAGGGTCTTCACCCTTAGTGGTGTGGAAGCGAATCGATCTTCTGATCTGGTGCAAGGTAAATACTTGCATAATGGTCAGCCTTGTTATGTTTTGTTTGACTCTGGTGCAACGCATTCATTTGTTTCATATGAATGTGTAAACCGTTTAGGCTTGATGATGTCTGAAATGCCTTATGTTTTGCAAATAGAAACCCCTACCAATGCTCCAGTAGTTGTTTCTAGAGCATGTCTTAACTGTTGTATAGAAGTGTTAGGACAAACCTCTAAAGTAGACTTGATCTGCTTACCCTTGACACAATTAGATGTGATCTTGGGGATGGACTAGTTAAGTTGGAACCAAGTGATCATTGATTGTGATAGAAAACTAGTAGCCTATAGAGACCCAAAACCATTGGGCTACATGTGTCTATTCAACTCAGAGGTGGAGGAGAGTGGTCCGAAGATGGAAGAGATTCCTGTTGTTCGAGAGTTTCCAGAAGTGTTTGCTGATGAGATTCCTGGTCTGCCACCAAGAAGAGAGATTGAATTTGGTATCGACCTAATTCCCGAAGCTGGTCCCATTTCTATTGCTCCTTATAGAATGGCACCACCGGAAATGGCAGAGATGAAGAAGCAGATTGAGGAATTGCTACAGAAACAGATGATCCGACCAAGCGTCTCACCTTGGGGTGCTCCTGTCCTATTCGTCAAGAAAAAGGATGGTAGCATGAGGATGTGTATAGACTATCGGCAGCTGAATAAGGTCACCATCAAGAACAAGTATCCGTTGCCACGGATAGATGACCTTATGGATCAAGTACGTGGGGCATCAGTATTTTCCAAGATTGATTTGAGGTCGGGGTACCATCAGATCAGGATTAGAGAGGAGGATATCTCTAAGACTGCATTCCGATCTCGATACGGACATTATGAGTATGTCGTAATACCATTCGGATTGACTAATGCACCAGCTATCTTCATGGACTACATGAATCGAATCT
Organism: Crotalaria pallida; assembly: GCA_037953625.1. Taxonomy (NCBI): domain Eukaryota; kingdom Viridiplantae; phylum Streptophyta; class Magnoliopsida; order Fabales; family Fabaceae; genus Crotalaria; species Crotalaria pallida. Next base: position 8,976,095 of record CM075654.1, on the reverse strand, counting down.
TTAGACCTTATCTAGATTCATTCGTGGTTGTGTTCATTGACGATATTCTGATCTACTCTAAGAGCCCCGAAGAGCATGCTGAACATTTGAGGGTAGTGTTAAGCATCTTAAAGGAGAAGCAGCTGTATGCCAAACTTACGAAGTGTGAGTTCTGGCTAAAGGAGGTTAAGTTTTTAGGGCATGTGATTTCAGATAAAGGGATTGCGGTTGATCCGACGAAGGTAGATTCGGTTTTGCAATGGGAGCAACCGAAGTCGGCCACGGAGGTTAGAAGTTTTCTCGGATTGGCTGGGTATTATAGAAGGTTTATCGAGGGTTTCTCGAAGGTCGCACTGCCTCTGAAGAAGTTGACTCGGAAAGATCAACCATTCCTGTGGGACGAAAAGTGTGAAAAGAGTTTTCGGGAGTTGAAGGAAAGGTTGACATCGTCTCCCGTATTAGTGTTGCCCGATACACAGAAGAGTTTCGATGTGTATTGTGACGCGTCGAAACAAGGTCTTGGGTGTGTCTTGATGCAAGATGGGCAAGTTGTCGCTTATGCCTCGAGACAGTTAAAGGTTCATGAGATGAACTATCCAACCCATGACCTGGAGTTAGCAGCTGTGGTGTTTGCCTTAAAGATTTGGAGGCACTATCTCTATGGCACTACGTTCCGGGTGTTTAGTGACCATAAGAGTTTAAATTGCCTCTTTGATCAAAAGGAGTTGAATATGAGGCAACGCAGATGGATGGAGTTTTTGAAGGATTATGAGTTTGAGCTCCATTACCATCATGAGAAGGCTAACGTTGTGGCGGATGCATTAAGTAGAAAGGCAATGCATATCAGTGCAATGATGGTTAGAGAAGCTGCACTGATAGAGGAGTTTCGGGATTTAAGTTTGACGATGCAAGTGGAGCCGACGAGTATCAAGTTGGGGATGCTACAGGTTGCTAACGAATTCCTGCAAAGGATTCGAGAATTGCAACACAAGGATGGGAAACTCATGGAAAAGAGGAAGTTGATGCAAGAAGGTAAGGAGTTGGAATTTCAAGAAGGGAAGGATGAAATCCTTCGCTTTAAAACGAGGATTTGTGTGCCTGATGATTTGGAAGTAAGAAGGATGATTTTGGATGAAGCGCATAAGAGTAAGATGAGCATGCATCCGGGATCTACTAAAATGTACCAGGACTTAAAGAAATTATTTTGGTGGCCGGGGCTGAAGAAGGATGTAGCTGAGTATGTGGCGTGCTGTTTGGTGTGTCAAAAGGTGAAGGTAGAACACCAAAGGCTAGGAGGAGAGTTGCTTTCTTTAGAAGTTCCCGTATGGAAGTGGGATAGCATCTCGATGGATTTCGTGTCGGGACTGCCAAGGACGTCTACTAGTCATGATGCAATCTGGGTGATCGTGGATCGATTGACCAAGTCAGCGCATTTCATTCCCGTGAATATGCGCTACTCATTGGAAAAGCTCACTCAGTTGTACATCAAGGAAGTTGTTCGTCTGCACGGAGTACCATCAAGCATTGTGTCTGATCGCGATCCGAGGTTTACATCAAAGTTTTGGGAAGATCTGCATAGAGCCTTGGGTTCAAGATTGAAGCTAAGTTCTGCATATCACCCTCAGACTGATGGTCAAACGGAGAGGACTATTCAGTCATTGGAAGATATTCTGCGAGCTTGTGCACTGGAAGAACAAGGGAATTGGGAACAAATGTTGCCGCTCGTGGAATTCACTTACAACAATAGTTACCACACGAGCATTGGAATGGCACCTTTTGAAGCTCTGTATGGAAGGAAATGTCAGACGCTGTTATGCTGGTTTCAAGTAGGGGAGAATTCTCTGGTTGGGCCAGATTTTGTGCAAGAGACCACGGAGCAGATCAAGATGATTCAAGCAAAGATGAAGACGGCTCAGAGTAGGCAGAAAAGCTATGCTGATAGGAGAAGGAAACCTTTAGAGTTTGTCGAAGGAGACCATGTGTTCATTAGGATTGTACCAACCAAAGGTGTTAGTAGAGCCTTGAAAACCCAGAAATTATCACCTAAGTTCATTGGTCCCTACCAAATTCTCAAAAGAATCGGCCCAGTAGCTTATCAGTTAGCCCTGCCTCCATCATTAGCTAACCTCCACAATGTGTTCCATGTGTCTCAGTTGAAGAAATATGTCCATGACCCCACCATTGTCCTTAGAATCCAACCGGATAACTTAGGAGTTCATAAGAACCTAACCTTCAAAGCTGTGCCAGTTCGCATCGAAGATCGAAGAAACAAGCAGCTGAGAGGGAAGGATATTCATCTGGTCAAAATTTTCTGGGTTTGTGGAGATGTAATAGAAGCATCTTGGGAATTAGAGGATAAGATGCGTCAGGATTATCCTAACTTGTTTGTATGAGTTGAATTTCGGGAACGAAATTCCTTGTAAGTGGGGGAGTAGTGTAATACCCCAAAATTTTAATCCCCGATTAATGAAATGTTAATTATAATTTAATTATAATTAATAGTTTTCAAATTAATCCTTGATTAAAATATGTGTGTATGTAATTAGCTTGCATGTGAGAAATTATTTAATAAATAATTTAAATGCCTAAAATGTATATTTTGCATATTAGTCCCTGGGTTGGGACCTAGAAGCAATTATAGGAAAGGTTTTGGAGGGAAAGTAAATAAAATAATTATTTTTCAAAATCTAGGTAAAACACTCGAGTATTTTCTGGAATACTCGAGTATTCTGGGTCAAACTGCACGAGTTAGTGCGTTTGGTGAGTCACAGCCAACGATTTCGTGATGGTGACACGAAATCACCACCATGCCAACGCCATAGGCGTCATGTCGCCCCGCATGAGCTTTCCATTGGCCTATTTAAACGCATCATTGTCCCTTGGTCGAGAATTTTGATTAACTTGTTGAAGATTAGAAGAGTTAGGGTTTTCGAATTGTGTTCTTCGATTCTTCCTCTGTGAGCTGAGTTGAGTGATAATCTATACACCAATACAAAGCTCACATCACGAGCTTTGTATAGACACCAAAATTGTGAGGTTTGAGTGTGTGGATTGAGAGAATCGAAGTCTTGAAGTGGAGCTGTTCTTGCTTGAGTTGGTGTCTGGAGCTCACTGTGATCATCGATTCTGGTAAGCTCTTGAGTTCTTGAGTCTCAAACTCAATTCCTTTAGTTAGATGATGTTGCATAGAGCTTAGAAATCTAATTTTCCCCAATCTAATTCTCTGTTTCATGTACGAACCAATTCCATTTTGGTATGGTACTCAAAACTGTCATGCATGAGAAGTTCAAGTGGATTTCTGGGTTTGGAGAGCTTTCTTTGCATTTCTTTCTGTTGATTCACATCTGAGAGGTAAGGGGAAGTAATTATATTCACTAGATAGAGTTTGAAATCCATTAAATGTGTTAGAGAGCCACCAAGAGGCTCTAAGGGCTTATATTCTATAGGAACTTTGGTTTGGAGACCAGTCCATGCTCTAAATCCGTATTGAGCAAGTTTGTTATCATGCATGTGAACTTAAATGAGCTTTGTTTCATGAATATTATGCTTATTGTGTGATTTGAGGTATTGAGTTGTTAAAATGCCTTTTTATGCATAATCAATGATTTCTCTATCAATTCTGTGTTTTGAATTGAAATAAGTGTTGTAACATGTTTGATTAATGATATGTTAACTCTGTGGATCCCTGAAATGGACTTAAATTGAGTAGAAATGAAAATGGCATGTTAAAACCAGTTTTCAATACTGTCAGCTGCGAAACACTCGAGTAAATGGCAAAGTACTCGAGTAAATCGTGTTCAAAATAAAGTAAATGTCATAAGAACACTCGAGTATTTTGTCTGGTACTCGAGTATCGGGCATGAACTGAGAATTGTTATAGGTCAAACACTCGAGTCATTCAAAGTCACTCGAGTATTCTGGAAAAGTCCAAGAACACTCGAGTAACTCATGAACTACTCGAGTAAATTGTTGAAATTCAAACCCAAATCCTCAGAAAGACATGAACACTCGAGTAAGCTTAAGAACACTCGAGTAATCTGGAAAATCTCCAGAACACTCGAGTATTCTGAACTTTACTCGAGTAAAATGCCCAGAATCTGAAAACATCATTTTCAATTCTAACTTAATTAATTAAGGAATTATTAAGGATAATTCAAGGGATCAAAGACTTAGAGAAATTGATAAATACAAATAGATCGTTCGGTGACGATCCATTTTGAAAATTAAGCCTAGGTGGCAAGTAAAGTATTAATCAATTTCCCCTAAGTCTAAAATGCATTCATTCTGGAGTTTGGATGGTAGGACGTATTCATGTTTCGATAAACATGTGGAGGGCCTCTGGGAGTGCCAATACGCTTGCTTGATGACACGTCGATGACGTGGTCGGCTTTGTGGGTGCCGATATGGATATATCGTTTGGATGACGATCCGTTTGGATGACGGGATATGCTCGGGTGGCATGGATACCAAGCTTGACGTGTACATTCTAGGTGAATGTACGAATTGTTGTATACCTAGGAATACAATGCACTGTGGAGTGCTGGGTTGTCAGGGATGGACGTCAGAGAGTGACTTAGAAAATGTGGAGATAAGTTGAGAGTTAAAATCATGCATCATGTCATTCACTTAATGCAATTGATATACCTGAATTAAGTGTGAGCATCCTATGTGCATCTGATACTTGCTAGATGCTAATTGTGATTGTTATTAATTGATGCATTATTATCTTTCATATGTTGCATGATTTATTCTCTATTGATTATGTGAGTAGAATTGCTTACCCCTATGCCCTTGTAGGTGATGTCTCGTTACATTGCTTGCATCGAGATCCGGCCACTTCCTAGTGGCGTATGGATCTATGAGGACCATCGCGCGGTGTATGAGGGGGAGGTAGAGTTCACATTCTACCACCCTAATCCGCTGATGCGATTCCGTCCTCGTAGGTTTAGGATTCCCATTATATACACTATGCATGTACCCCCGTTTTATACTTATCATGGACCACCTCCCACGCGACCAGCTCGCTCTTACCATAGTTTTCATTTTCGACCTACCCGCTCTCACCCTTTTACTTCGAGAGTTGTCCGCGAGGAGACTCCCCCTTCTTATCCGAGGAGCCCCGTCAGGGTTTCACCATCACCTGACCCGGTACCCAGTGGTAGGGTACACTCTCCCTCGGATGAGATCGAGGAGGATCCGGTGGAGGACGAGAATGGGAGCGAGCCTGTCGTGCATTCTACTGGGAGTGACTGGAGGGACGATGATCCCTAGGTACGTGCATATGGTGTATGATGTGGACCCTTGGATCCGTGCTGTGGAGGAGATGTGCTGCTGCTGCTGTGATGATGATGCTACTACCTTATTACCTATGTTTTTGGGAGACTACTACTGCTACTACTACTGCATCTGATGCTGATGGATCTACGTGACTATCCCTGGGGTTGTATTTTGATTATGTATATATTGTACATATGTTTTACTCTAGGGTTATAGTATCATAGTGATGTAGATCTGTTTACATGGACTTGTTATATTTTTGGAACTTGGTGACTTATCTCATGGACTATGTATGTATGACTCTTTCGTATATATGAAAATCTATGTTTATATCATATCAGTTGCATAGTCCAGTAATTTCCGCTTACTCTGATTCAACTTATAAATGAGCTCGGCTATAAGTATTAATTGACGGTATCAGTTTTATTGAACAAAGTATGGATAACTTCAATTGATTGTAAAATGTAAAGGAATTTCTAAAGAACGAATGTTATCCTGCTTGAGAAAAGGTTTTAGAAATCGCCGAACTCGATACAAGTGTTTTAAAGGATTTCAGAATTTATTCTCCAAGAGTTCCATTAGATGAATTGTGCACCCGCTTTAAAGAAAATTTTATTTACCATATTTTCTTAGCTCACAAGTCCATATATTATCCAATATAAAGCATAAATACTATATTATATTTGGGTAATCCGGAAGGGTGTCACATAAGACCCACAATTTTACCCTCAATTTAATTAAATTATAGTTAATTTTTGGATTTTACTTGGGAACCCTTTGAGATGAGATGGTTTTGGTACCCTTTTGACATGGACCAATATATATTTGACATGTGTTCTTCTTTGCCATGTTAGCGGGGTATATTTTTGATGGGCATAGTCTTCCCCCTCCCTACACGACGAATTGGCATCATCTTCTCCATCAATCACTTCATTTTCATTCACACACTGTGCCAATCTTATGCTTCATCATAATATTCTCATTGGACGGTATATTAGGAACCAAATCAGATAGAGGTGAAATGAACCAAATCAGATGTGAAATTGCTTGACGTTTCATTATCATCTCCATAATGCAGTCTGTAACCGCATCAGTTGTCGTTGCATCTTGTAAACCCACTGCTACATCTCTTGGCTGAACAAGAGATAGATGAAGATGTAGACGAACTGTTGGGGTCAAAATAACACAATTGAACCTGTAACAAAATCCAGCAATAATATCAATGATCTTAATTTTACGCAATTACAGACTTGGGTATCTATCTATCCATTGACAATATATAGATCAACATCGCTAATCTTTTCATAAAAAGAGGAACTGGGCTGGAAATGGCAAGGAGCGAATTATTAGGAATAAGGAGAATAATATGGAAGATTCGTTATCTGTAATTGATTTAGATGAGCATTTAAATGGTGATTGGATGGTAGTTAAGAGGAAAAAGTGGAAAAATAAAAATTTAGGATCTGTATAGGGACAAAATCATATTATGATGAAGCATAAGATGGACACAGTGTGTGAATGAAAATGAAGTTATTGATGAAGAAGATGATGCCAATTCGTGGTGTAGGGAGGGGAAGACTATGGGAGGGTAGTTGGTCATTAGTTTTTTTATTAAGGTTATTTTAGGTATATGAAAAATAATATCAAAATGGGGTATTTTGGTTATATAAAAATTAATATTAGATCAGGGCTATTTTGGGTAAATTAAATTATAAATAAAAATAATATTTTTAATTAAATATTTTAGGGATCAAATTGCAAAATTTATAAATCAAAAATATACCCCGCTGACATGGCAAAGAAGAACACATGTCAAATATCTATTGGTCCATGTCAAAAGGGTACCAAAACCCTCTCATCTCATAGGGTTCCCAAGCAAAGCCCTTAATTTTTTATGAATGATTATTTATTAGAAAATGTTATTTTGATATTATATATGTAAAGTTTTAGCCTTGATATATATTTGCATAAAATTTTATTCATAATAATAATAATTAGTATTTAACTACTTAATTATCAAAATTAGGTTATAAAATATCCTACTCTGTTTTATTAACTGGGCTAGTACTATATTAGTATATATAATAAAAAAGTTAAGAACCCTATCTGCATGTCAGGCTTGCTGTTTGGTTCTCCTGCATTTCTGACTTATCAATTGATGAATTGACATTAACTGATAATGAACCTGGATTGATTAATGAATTTAAATTGGAGTTATCAAATAAGTTTCAGAAAATCAAAGATAGCAACAATAAATATTATAACAGTAGTTTATAAGATTTTATAGTAATGCAGCGGGAAAAAAGTGTACTACATCTAAAACTTACAATTAAAGTTAGCAAATCCAATCCATTTAGCCGCAATATCATAGACAAAAGTTTGGCTTTCAATACAAGAACTGCAAGAAGAAAAGATGAAGTGACCACCAATAAAAGATAAATTATAAATTATACTTTACAAAGAAGAGAATAGGGGTATACTGTTTATTTTTTTTCCTCTATTGTGGTGTTGGTTTTTATATGCAAAACTTAATTTATGAATCCTTTCAATATATCTAACCAAATAAAATACATACATCAAAGATAAAAAGTTTGAAATGTCATTCTATCTCCAAGAATAGTGACATCTCCCTTCTGGTAACCAAGGCACCAAACTTCATCAAACTGTAATACATAATTTCATCATTGTGCTGGTGAGATAATATGGAGAATTAAACATTAGAGAAAGTAAAATAGAAGTTGAATTTTGACTACTTACAACATCATCCCAGTTATAAGGTACAAGGTAGTCAAATTCGAGAGTCAATGCAAACTCGTTTTTTCCAGGTAAACTCGAGTTGTAAATTCGTTTTATAAATTCGTACGAATTTACTTATGAGCGTGCGGTGTGGGGTGTGAGCAGTGCAAGCATAGGGCGTGAGAAGTACAGGGGTGGGGTATGAGGCATTGATTGGGCGTGCGTGGGGCAGGCGTGCGGAGTGCAGGCATAGGGCATGAGGCGTGGAGCGGGCGTGCGTGCGGTGTGCAGTGGACGTGCGCGCAGCGTGCGGTGTGAGGAGTACAAGTGTGGCACATGAGGCATGGAGCCCACGTGCGTGCTGCATGGGGCGTGAGGATTGCATGCAGGTGTGGGCGTGAGGACTACAAGTGTAAGACCCACAATTTTACCCTCAATTGAATTAAATTATAGTTAATTTTTTATGAATGATTATTTCTTAGGAAATGTTATTTTGATATTATATATGTAAAGTTTTATCCTTGATATTATTTGCATAAAATTTTATTGATAATAATAATTATTATTTAACTACTTAATTATCAAAATGATGTTATAAAATATCCTTCTCTGTTTTATTAACTGGGCTAGTAACTATATTACTTTATATAATAAAAAAGTTAAGAACCCTATCTGCATGTCAGGCTTGCTGTTTGGTTCTCCTGCATTTCTGACTTATCAATTGATGTATTGACATTAGTTGATAATGAACCTGGATTGATTAATGAATTTAAATTGGAGTTATCAAATAAGTTTCAGAAAATCAAAAATACCAACAATAAATATTATAACAGTAGTTTATATGATTTTATAGTAATGCAGCGGGAAAAAATGTACTACATCTAAAACTTACAATTAAAGTTAGCAAATCCAATCCGTTTAGCCGTAACATCATAGACAAAAGTTTGGCTTTCAATACAAGATCTGCAAGAAGAAAAGATAAAGTGACCACCAATAAAAGATAAATTATAAATTATACTTTACAAAGAAGAGAATATGGGTATACTGTTTATTTTTGTTTCCTCTTTTGTGGTGTTGGTTTTTACATGCAAAACTTAATTTATGAATCCTTTCAATATATCAAACCAAATAAAATACATACTTCAAAGATAAAAAGTTTGAAATGCCATTATATCTCCAAGAATAGTGACATCTCCCTTCTGGAAGCCAAAGCACCAAACTTCATCAAACTGTAATACATAATTTCATCATTGTGCTGGTGAGATAATATGGAGAATTAAACATTAGAGAAAGTAAAATAGAAGTTGAATTTTGAATACTTACAACATCATCCTTAGTTATAAGGTATATGGTAGTCAAATTCGAGAGTCAATGCCAACTCCTTTTTTCTTGGTAAACTCGAGTTGTAAATTCGTTTCATAAATTCGTATGAATTTACTTATAAGCGTCCGGTGTGGGGTGTAAGCAGTGCAATCATAGGGCGTGAGAAGTACAGGGGTGGGGTATGAGGCATAGAGTGGGCGTGCGTGGGGCAGGCGTGCGGAGTTGGTGCGTGAGGAGTGCAGGCATGGGGCATGAGGCGTGGAGCGAGCGTGCGTGCGGTGTGCGGTGGGCGTGCGTGCAGTGTGGGGTGTGAGAAGTGCAAGTGTGGGACATGAGGCATGGAGCGGACATGCGTGCTGCATGGGGCGTGAGGATTGCATGCAGGTGTGGGTGTGAGGACTACAAGTGTAAGACCCACAATTTTACCCTCAATTTAATTAAATTATAGTTAATTTTTTATGAATGATTATTTATTAGGAAATGTTATTTTGATATTATATATGTAAAGTTTTAGCCTTGATATATATTTGCATAAAATTTTATTCATAATAATAATTAGTATTTAACTACATAATTATCAAAATAATGTTATAAAATATCCTACTCTGTTTTATTAACTGTGCTAGTAACTATATTAGTATATATAATAAAAAAGTTAAGAACCCTATCTGCATGTCAGGCTTGCTGTTTGGTTCTCCTGCATTTCTGACTTATCAATTGATGAATTGTCATTAACTGATAATAAACCTGGATTGATTAATGAATTTAAATTGGAGTTATCAAATAAGTTTCAGAAAATCAAAGATAGCAACAATAAATATTATAACAGTAGTTTATTTGATTTTATAGTAATGCAGCGGAAAAAAAATATACTACATCTAAAACTTACAATTAAAGTTAGCAAATCCAACCCGTTTTACCGCAATATTAAAGACAAAAGTTTAGCTTTCAATACAAGATCTGCAAGAAGAAAAGATAAAGTGACCACCAATAAAAGATAAATTATAAATTATACATTACAAAGAAGAGAATAGGGGTATACTGTGTATTTTTGTTTCCTCTTTCGTGGTGCTGGTTTTTACATGCAAAACTTAATTTATGAATCCTTTCAATATAACTAACAAAATAAAATACATACATCAAAGATAAAAAGTTTGAAATGCCATTATATCTCCAAGAATAGTGACATCTCCCTTCTGGAAGCCAAGGTACCAAACTTCATCAAACTATAATACTTAATTTCATCATTGTGCTGGTGAGATAATATGGAGAATTAAAATTAGAGAAAGTAAAATAGAAGTTGAATTTTGAATACTTACAACATCATCCCCAGTTATAAGGTACATGGTAGTCAAATTCGAGAGTAAATGCAAACTCGTTTTTTATAGGTAAACTCGAGTCGTAAATTCGTTTCATAAATTCGTACGAATTTACTTATGAGCGTGCGGTGTGGGGTGTGAGCAGTGCAAGCGTAGGGCATGATTTGTGCAGGGGTGGGGTATGAGGCATAGAGTGGCCGTGCGTGGGGCAGGGCTAAACTTTTCAAGGAGCATCCCAAAATTAAGTTTTTCCTCAATATCCCAAAATTAAGTTTTTCCTGAATCCTGTGCAAATCAATTATATTCATTTCATTTAGAAGCCACAGGGCTAAACATCAAGGAGCATCATATAAACCCACATCATAATCCCAATACATCAGAGATAGCAGTCAATATGAACAAGAGTTGGAAACTGATAAGGTTTTCCCAAAAATATACTTCCTACCCATAGTAAGAGGTCCTGGTTAACCCAAAAAAAATGATGCTTTACAATGCATATACAAAACCGAAACAACATATACAAATCCCTAATATACCCAGGACTACACAAAAAAACCCATAAACTCCCATATTCTACTCTCCCTGTGAGGGAGAGTGCACCTGCTCGGCCGGGGTTGTGCAAGCTCAATCTCAGTACCTGTAAAAATAGTAAGAGGGTGAGCATTACACATGAAGTAGGAAGCAGTTTCTAATTAGACATAACAACCTACCAAGTCATACACAACTACAGATTTAGCACATACAAATTTCATTCAAGCATTCCATGACTTACTTATGTAAATTAACATTTTCACTTTCTTTCTCTTTGTCCCATTATAATTTGTAACATCCCAAATTTAATTCCATGTATAATTTATGTTGGAATGGTCGTAGGGTAGAAGAAATGGAGATATAAGTTAGAATTTAGCCAAAAATACATGTAGAACTAGGTTTAAAACATAGAACCTTAGGAAATTTAAAATAAAAGATTGGCAACTCTAAACACAAATTCCACCATTGGATGTGAATATTGGTATGTAGGGAAGCTTGCTTTAAAATTTGAGGAAGATCCAACGGGTAACGAAGAAGTTATGGCCTTTCAAAGTCTGGGTACTGCAAAACTATGCAGCTTAATCGATTAAGCTGTAGCTTAATCGATTAAGACCAGAATGAAGGAAAACCTTAATCGATTAATAATCGATTAAAGGCTGTATCTGATGAAAAAATAAAACGAAAATCAACACTCTTTTCCCTCATTGTTCGACCTCTCCTTCTTCTTCTCCTCTAGGGCTTCATTCTTTTCCTTCAAAATCATCAAGAAGCAAGGGTGATACTCCATTTCCATCATCAAACTTCCTTCCTCCTTGCTCCAAGTAAGTATTCAAGCCTTTAATTCCTTCCCTCTCTCTCTAATTCGAGTTCTCTCTCTCCTCCCTCTCATGGAGGTTTTCATTTCTAAGATTAGAACATTCAAGTTTTCCATGGGGTTTAGTTTGAGAATCATGGAATGAGCAATAATCCTCCTTTTTGTGGCTTTATAATAGGTTCTATCACTCTCTTGTGGATTTTGAGCTCTTGGTGGGCAAACTCAAGCATAGGACATTTAGAATCTCCTTATCTCCACGTGTTTGAGGTAAGGGGGTGGATATTGTGAGCATTGCCTTGTTCTAGGGAGTTGGTTCTAATTAGTATATAATGATTTGTTAGGGTTATGTGTTAGGGGAGAAAATTAGATTATAAACCCTAGGTTATTGAATATAAAACTCTAGTAATTAAATATGCATGATGTTGGATGTAAAGATTAGGAAAAAGGAAACCCAATGATATGATAATGAATTAATTGATAAATGAAACTTGGATAATGATTATATTGAAGTGCATGAGAAATTGGTTAATGTGATAATGAAGATGACATAAATGAGTTCTATGATTATTGACTTTATTTGTAAAGTTGTGAATTAAATGATAATTAATTACTGTTGCAAATACATGTATGTGTTGTGGAGTAAATTGATATAGGGAGAAAATGGAATGGAAACGATTATATGTGATGAATGTGCCTATTTGTACTTAAATGCTAAATGAGTATAAATGTTAAGTATTATCAATTGTGAACCAAGGTCATGGCTTATGAAATTGAACTTGTGAATATAGGAAACGGAAGTAAAATGATTATGTGTAAACAAAAGTGAAAGATGATATATGTAAATTAAAATGAAGGGCAATCTAATTGCTGGGCAATAAAAGAGAATACTACTTGGTATGATTGTGATAATTGAGAAAGGAAAAGAATAAGGAAACTACAAGAATGACTAGTTGTTGAATGTGTGTTGTTGTACTTAAATGTGTTACAATTAATTGAACAAGAAAATGAATAATTCTTGGCCTCTGAATTGAGGCGCCGAACATTGAGAATGTGGTTTATGCGTTGGCCTCTGATTTGAGGTGACGATTAAAGGAAAAGATTTGATAATTAATATAGGGAATGAGTATGGATAAAGAATGAATGGGAAATGTGTGTAAGTGTATTTGTGATTGTATGTGCTAAGTTGTTTGGGTAAGATGGGGAAAGTGATGATTTGGCTGACCTCTGATATGAGGGGCACAAAATGAATGAAAGTAATAGAGTGCTGACCTCTGACCTGAGGGACACCGGATGAATTAAAATGAAAGTGTGTGTTGACCTCTGACCTGAGGGGCACGAAAAGAAATAAAGTGAATGGGTGTTGACCTCTGACCTGAGGGACACCATCTGAATTAAAGTGAATGAGTGTTGACCTCTGACCTGAGGGACACCGGATGAAATGTGTATTGGTGTGTTGACCTCTGACCTGAGAGACACACCGTGAATTAAGAAATTGGAGTGTTGACCTCTGACCTGAGGGACACAGAATGAAATAAAGTGTTGACCTCTGACTTGAGGGACACAAGATGAAATGAATGTTATTGGGTGTTGACCTCTGACCTGAGGGACACCGGATGAATTAAAGAATTGAGTGTTGACCTTTGACCTGAGGGACACATAATTTAAATATGGAAAAGTATAAGGGCCTCTGTTTTGAGGTGATAAATGTGTTGAATGAAGATTGTTCTTTGGCCTCTGATTTGAGGTGATGTATTGAAATGAATGAGTATGTGAAATGAATAAATTAATAATGGAAATGGATGTTGAAATGAATAATGAAAATGGAAATTTTGAATGAATAACGAATATGGAAATAATGAAATGAGTATGGTGTGCAATATGTGACTATATGCTTATTTGCTAATTGTGTTTGACCTAGTGGGTTGTTATGTCTAGTTAGAAACTGCTTTCTATTTCATGTGCAAAGCTCACTCCCTTACATTTTTCAGGTACGGAGATTGAGTTGGCACAGCCCCCGGCCGAGCAGGAGTACTTTCCCTTACAGGGAGAGTAGGGTGTTATGGGTTTTAGATCATAATATGGACCTAAGCCTCCTATACTATTTTGATGTAAATTTGTTATAAATCTTTTTAAATGAGGCTTAGGATGTTTTGTTTTGATAAAGTATTGTGGTTTGGTTATGATACTCGAACCTAGTATTTTCCGCTGAAAACTCTGAATATTTGATTATCTTATGCACTCTGATATATTTGGAGCCCATAGGGCCTTGTTATGAATTAGATATACATATTCTGAAGCCCTGCTGGCTACTTGATGTTTAATTGAAATTGTTTATCACATGTTAAATTTTGGAATAGTCCTAAAAACAAACAAAACTCCGTCCGTTTGACGGGTGATTTTAATATAATAAAAAGGAATTTTTAAGTCCGTATTTTAATATAAGGGGAATTAAGGGTAAAAATCATAGGGTGTTACATAATTCAATTATCCAATAGTATTGTTATTAATCCTTTACTCATTTCCATAGATTTGTACCACTAGGAATTGGTTGCTCCTGCTAGGGCATTTGTACACCCATTAGGGACTTTACACCCATCAGGACTTTTGGTCACCCATTAGGCTTCACCCGTTAGGACAATACTTGCAATCTTTACCATTGCTTACCACATCTCATAACATAATCAATTTCATATACTTTAGTCCTTTTCACATTTTCCATTCTCTTAATTATCATTAATTGATCAATTGGGTACATCGACGCCTAACGGGGTGTTTGGACCTAATGGGGCATTTGACCTGATGGGGCATTTAGCCCTAATGGGGCATTTAGCCCTAATGAGGCATTTGGTACACCTAGCAAGGGCACCTAGTGTGCCAATGTCCCAATGATCAATTCAACATCCGTTCCTTTTTAATTCATTTAAATTTATTCTTTCCATTTAGCCTTATATTTAATTCAATCAAACATATCAAAACAAGCATAATCATCATAATGCATACAATTTAATTAGTCATTTATATCAATTAACAAACATCCACATTCATGCATATATCACAATTAATCATTCACATATTCATGTCTAGCAATAATTATTCACACTTTTACAATTATATTGAACATTAACATTTGGGGTTCATTCACATCATAATCATAGTAATTCCCATGTTCACTATCCCTAGGGTTCCTATCACAACACTAAACACATAACCTTAGCAAATCACTATGTACTAGCTAGGAACCAATCCCTAAAACAAGGTAACACACACCCCCTTACCTTAATCTAGGAGAGAGTGGGGAAACCCTAACCAATCTTAGCCTTAGCCCTAGATCCCTTTTATGCCTCAACAAGGAGCTCCCAAGCGAAGTGAGTGGAGGGAAGAGAGAACTTTATTTCCTTTAAACCATGAAACAAAGGAGGAACATGAGAGTGTGACAACCCATAGAATGGGGTTCGAATTTTATGAGAGAAGAAGAGAGAGAGAGAGAACTTCGTGTGGCATCAATGGAAAAGAGAGAAAAATAAAGCTTACCAAGAGAGCTTGATGATGATGGTTAACAATCCTTAGAAGCTTGAAGAGAAGGAAAAGCAAAACATGGTCTTGGTGGGGGAGAGAGTAAAGTCGTGTGAGAGAAGAAGGAGGGAGAGGAGTTGATGATGATGAAGTGAGAATGAATGAGAGTGAGTGTGAATGTTTTGTTTTTGTTTTATTTTAGTTGGAAAAGAATGTGTGGCTCACATTTGAGGCTTCCACAAGAAGCTTGGGAATGAGTGGTGGAAATGAAAGATTCCCTTAAAAGCTTGACTTTGACCCACATTTTTTTTTGCACGAACACTAATGGTAATCGATTACCCTAGTCAGGTAATCGATTACAGCTTCAATGCAACATTTAATGAGCTCCTACCAGAGGCCCTGTAATTGATTACTTGCCCAAAAAGTAATCGGTTACGGCCTTGATGCAACATTTTAGTGTTTCTAGCTGAGGCCCAGTAATCGATTACTTACCCAAGAGTAATCGATTACCCTTCAATGCAACATTTTAAGACTTTTCACTAAGGGATCGTAATCGATTACCTCACCAAAAGTAATCGATTACCTTGCCACTTTCTTCTCTTTTGATAGTTTCTAACTCTAAGACATTTTCCTTAACCCCTACGCTCATTTGGCTATGATTTCTCTACTCAATCCTAGTTTTTATTCTTATAATTCTCATAGATTCATCTCAAATCAATGTAATAACTTGTAAATTAAAAATTGGGATGTTACAAACCTATCCCATTTCTTTTCCAAATAGATAGGGAAAAAATTTGAAAACCCAAAAACCCCACCCATGGTCCACTCACCACTTTCATGTTGATTGGGGGTTGGATGACCAAAAATTTGTCCTATAAATAGAGAACCTTTTGGGTTGAGTCTCCTTTTTTTTCCTTACACATCTTTTTGCTTATAAAAAAATTAGAGAACTTCCCCTTGGAGACTATAGCAATAACCGTGGGACTTGGAGGTTTGGAAGAGGATTGCTTGTTATTTTTTTCTAAGTATTTAGAGGGAGTCAAGCTTGCTTAGGAGGAGGTATACCTAATACCCTTTGTATTGTTTCTTTACTTTTACTTTGTATTTTTGTTAATATGTCATCTTCTAAGTATATGTATTTTGAAACCATAGAGAAGTATATGTTTTGATAAGAAATTCTATTTTTGCTCCTAAACTATGGTCTCTAAAATAATTTATACTCTTGAATATGATAGTAGTCTTTTGTTACTTTCATATTATATGGTATTATAAAAATATATATGTTCATATTCTAAAGGCTTTACTTTTTTTCTTAACCATGGAAATATCTATATGTGTATCTAAAAGAAAAATATAATTGTTCTTGCCTCTATCTTTGTCTTTTTCGATGGTGGCTTGTTTAAAAATTTATGTGTTCTTAAAACTTATAGATTTTGATAAAGGAAAATTTCTATGTTATATGTGACACCCTTCCTTATTACCCAAGTATAACATAGTACTTAAGCTATCATATTGGATAATATATGGACTTGTGAGTATTAAGAAAATATGTTAGTGAAATTTTTCTTTTTAAAGCGGGTGCACAAATCAACACTTGGAATTCTTGGAGAATAAACTCTACAGCATTTCAAAACAGTTGTATCGAATTCGGCGATTTCTAAAACCTTTTCAAAAGTTGGGTAACATTCGTCTTTTGGAATCGTATTTATATCATAGAAAATAACTGAAGCTACCCTTGCTTTATTTGATAGAACTGATAACATCGAATAGTTTTCACAGCCGAACTCTCAAATAGATTAAATCAGAGTAAGCGGAAATTATCGGACTATGCCATGGATAGGAATATAAACATAGGTTTTATATATAGGAAAGTCATAAGTACATAGCCCAGCATCAGAGTCTCCAAGTTCCAAAATATACAAGTCCATAAACAGATCTACATAGCAGTGTAACCAAAACCCTAGAGTACTCCAAAAGTATATCTACAACATATATACATAACCAAAATATAACTCTAAGGGTGGTCACGTAGATCTGGCAGCATCAGATGTAGTAGTAGTGATAGCAGTAGTCTCCAAGAAGCAAAAGTAGTAAGTTAGTAGCATCATCATGAACACAGCAGCAACAAGATCTCCTCCATAGCATCCACACATCGGATCCTCTGATCCTCATCACATACCCTATGCACATACCCAGGGATCATCGTCCCTCCAATCACTCCCAGTAGAATGCATGACAGGCTCGCTCCCACTCTCGTCCTCCACCGGATCCTCCTCGATCTCATCCGAGGGAGAGTGTACCCTACCACTGGGTACCGGGTCAGGTGATGGTGAAACCCTGACTGGGATCCTCGGATCAGAAGGGGGAGTCTCCTCGCGGACAACTCTCGAGGTAAAAGGGTGAGAGCGGGTAGGTCGAAAATGAAAGCTGTGATAGGAGCGAGCTGGTCGCATGGAAGGTGGTCCATGGTAAGTATAAAACGGGGGTACGTGCATAATGTATATGATGGGAATCCTAAACCTACAAGGACGGAATCGCATCAGCGGGTTCGGGTGGTAGAAGGTAATCCCTACCTCCCCCTCGAACACCGCGCGATGGTCCTCATAGATCCATATGCCACTAGGAAGTGGCCGGATCTCGATGCAAGCAATGTAACGAGACATCACCTACAAGGGCATAGGGGTAAGCAATTCTATACACATAATCAACAGAGAATAAATTGTGCAATATGAGTATGTAAATATGCATCAATTTATAACAATCATATATAACACTTAGCAGTTAGTTAATGCACATAGGATGCTCACACTTGTTTCGTTTATCATAATTAATTTAAATGAGTGGCATGATGCATGAATTTAGCTCTCAAGCCTATCTCCATCATTCTATGTCACTCTCTGACGTCCATCCCTGACAACCCAGCACTCAACAGTGCGTTCACTACTATAGAATTGCAAAAAAGTAGCCGAATATTAATCCCGGTTCTATTCCGGAACTGGGATTAATAGACAAATGATAGTTAAAAAATACCATGAATTTATTGATCCCGGTTATAAAAAACACGGAACCGGGATCAATGTTATATCATATATAATTTTTTATTTTTTAAAAATTAAAAATCACACGAACCTTATTTATCCCGTTGTTCTACTTCAACTGGGATAAATAATAAAAACACGGAACCAGGATCAATGTTATAACATAAATAATTTTTTATTTTTTAAAAATTAAAAATCCCAGAAACATTATTTATCCCATCATTTTACTTTTAACTAGGATGAATAAATTACTTATTTTGCCAAAAATCCCCTTGAACTAACTCCCTCATGTACTGTGCACATAAGGAAAAACCTAATTTCCCTTCTTCTTCCCTACGAGAGTCGCCACCCCCCATCCCTTCTTGTCTCCGTCGACCCCCGTTCACGTTGCCACCACCAAGCCGCCGCTTGCCGTCCTCACCATCAACCTTCCTCTCTCTTCATCGTCGCTCTCTCTCCTCCGTCTCTTGCGCCACCAAACACCCTTGCCATAACCACAGAGCCACACATCCCTTGCTCTCTCCTTCAATCGCGAACCCAACTAGCACCGCACCGTCGCCTCCCTCCAGTCACGGATTCGCCGTTCGCTGCCGTGTTGGAACCGCCGCCACCGGGACCTGAAGCTAGTGTCGCCCTCGATCTCTTCTTCTTCCTCGCGATTCGTCACACCATAGACAGAGCTCGCAAATCGTCCTTCTTCCTTGTATCTATTTTTATTGTGGCCTAAACTTATGTTGCTATCTTGTGGGGATACATTGAACTCACCCATTCATGAATGTTGTTTGGTTTGTTTGCAACTTCACTGCTGTTTACTTCATGGACTAATTGTTCATTTTGATCAATGAAGGATTTATGCTGTTTCTTGCATAGTCAAACTAAAATGCTGATCTTTTTACTTATTAACACGCGTATTTATGTTGGATTAATAGGTTTCTTTTTAGAATGTTCCATTGTCTAAGAGCGATCTTTATAATATTTGATTATCTCAACACTTAAAAAGAACAACGCTCAGATTTTGTTCTTATTTATTTAAATGATAATATAATCCAAAAAGCTTGGTTTTTTTTCCTAGAAAAGGACCATCTATAGTTGCAACATTAGCATCTGTCTTAGCTTTCTGTGGATAATCCAACCCTTAAATATCATAAATTTTTTCTTTTTAATAAATTTTAGCAGCACTTAAGTTTCTAATGTTTTTATGATGCAGTTTTTGTTACTATTGGATTCCAGTGCAGCATTCAACTGTGAAGTTGTCCGGGACTGCTACGCGGCTTTTGCATTATATTGCTTTTAAAGATATACTTGATAGCTTGCTTAGGTATGTCAAATGGATTTAATACCCGTATGCTTTTCATCAGCTGTAGCTATTACTCTTGTATATTTAGATCTTTTAAGAGGTTTTCCTTCTTCTTTAATCTCTCAAGTGTCTCAGTATCATTCAAAATCTGGTAAATCTGTGTGAGGGGCTTGAATGTTATAACTCATGACTGAGATGTTATAAATCTTCTCAAATTTCAAGTTATGCTGCATTTATAATTATCATGCCCTTTAATACAAAAATGTTTATGCTTGCTTGTAGGTGGTGAGGATAAAACAATTCAATTTATGGAAAGTATGAGCCTAACAACAGACTCAATCACTCCTCTGCTGAAAGAAGCATATGCGTATGGAATTGTAGAGCATCCGTTTCCCTTAAATTGCCTCTTAAGAGATTGGTATCTTGGCCCTGACTTTTATCAATCTGTGAAAATTGGCATCGTACAATATGTATGTTGGATTTGGGTAATTTGTTCTTTATTCCCCGTTGTTTGGGTAAGAATCTATATCTTGCTGATCACTAAAACCTACATTCCAGATGATTGTGAAAATGATCTGTGCATTGCTGGCGATGATCCTCCAGTCTTTTGGGGTTTATGGAGAAGGGAAGTTTGAATGGAAATATGGGTAAGATAGCAGTGGCTTGTCTTTGATCTTGTATGCATGTGTATAATGCATACCATAAATATGCAACCTTTGTTCTCAGCTACGAAGATTGTTTTCAAATTTAGATATAACTTCATGTTGCATTGTGAGTACCAATGAAAAGAGCAGGGGCATGTTGTTATGACTTGCCATCCTTGTTGCATCCTGCTGACACTCTGATTGGTTGCAGGTATCCATACTTGGCATGTGTTCTTAATTTTAGTCAGACATGGGCCCTGTATTGCCTTGTACAGTTCTATTCTGTCATTAAAGATAAATTGCAGCCTACCAAACCATTGGCGAAGTTCCTACCTTTAAGTCAATCGTCTTCTTGACATGGTGGCAAGGCGTAGCTGTCGCTTTTCTTTTTTCTATGGGAGCATTTAAAGGGAAACTCGCGATTCATGGATAAGAAGGGTAATGACCCACTTATCTGCTTGATGAAGTTATAAGCTTTAGACTTATCCACTTTAGTTTATGTTGCCAAGAACTGACTCTTTATTAGATATACTTTAGTAGATATAACTTATACCTTATTCAATTTGAGGTTAATGCCTAAGTGGAATAGACTATATCCAAATCCAGTAATTTTAGTGCAAGCTTTGACTCTGATAGCTTATTCCAGTAATTTGTCATTGAAGCAATCTAGTTTTTGGTCAATTCATATGAATGTTACTAATTGACCCTCACATGTTTGACTTACTCAGTCTTTTCTCAAAATGAATAGATTGCATTGATAAGGTATGTTACTAACAATTGTATAGTAAACACAATTCAATATAAGAAATTTATTTTTCTAATCGTTTATGATTCCAAATATTTTTGCAGGTTTGTTGGTCTGCATCTGATGGTGGTCAAGAAAAAAGGAAGGAAGTTGCGAATTGGAAAAAATCTTATTCAAATCAATGTTTTTTGTATTTTTCATTTGTTAAATGACATTATTATGCGTTGGATTATATTGTTTGCATTTAAAAATTTAATGGTCGAGCTTGTTTAGCCTTTTGTATGTATGGAGCCATTTGTTTTGATTTGGGAGTTATATATCTTAAATGTGTATTGACATTTACGTTTCTAATATATATAATTATGGCATTTATTTGTTGCAAAAAAAAATGTTGACAATTTATTTAAATATATGGATATAGAAAATATTATAAATTAAATATATATATATATATATATATACTAAATTGCAAATATTATAAATAAAAAAAATATATATATATATACACACACTAAAGATCCCGGTTCATTTAAAAAAACTCAACAGTGATCATATACACTAAACATCCCAGTTCATTATTAAAAATCAACAGTGATCATAAATGCTATTGATCCCGGTTCCTTGTTTTTTATTGATCCCGGTTCCGTGTTTTCTAAAACAACTGGGATCATAAGAATCAAACTTGTTATACCAGGGGATACAATCACAGTTCGGAACCGGGATCAATAGGCATGCGGAACCGGGATCTTTTAGCTATTCTGTTGTAGTGGTTGTATTCCTAGGTATACAACAATTCGTACATTCACCTAGAATGTACACGACAAGCTTGGAATCCATGCCACCCGAGCATATCCTGTCATCCAAACGGACCGTCATCCAAACGGTATAACCATATCGGCATCCACTAAGCCGACCACGTCAACGACGTGTCATCAAGCAAGCGTATTGGCACTCCCAGAGGCCCTCCACATGTTTAACAAAAACATGATATACGTCCTACCATCCAAACTCCAGAATGAATGCATTACTTAGTTAAAAAGGAATTGATTGACGTATTATTCTTTTATTAATATCTTACGCGCCCTCCGAGCAACGTATCATTATCCAAATGAAAACATCACAATGTCAGTCAATTTCCTTTTAAGCTCAGAATCACTTGGTTTATTGTTCTTTAAGTGTTACAAAATGATTTAGAATTGAAAATGGTATTTTTAAGTTTCTGACTAAAAATACTCGAGTGTTTTCCATAATACTCGAGTAGTTTATCAGTTTCCAGATTTTACTCGAGTAGTTCATAATTATACTCAAGTCGTTCATGTCTTTTTAGAGATTTAAGTTTTCAGATCTTCATAAATATACTCGAGTAATTAATGAGATACTCGAGTAGTTCATTACCCAGAATACTCGAGTAGTTCATGTATTACTCGAGTTGTTCATCAATTTTTACTGTTGTTGCACCTGAAATACTCGAGTGCCAAGCCTGATTCTCAAGTTGGTGCGCCAATTTTCACACTGGTGCACCACGAAATACTCGAGTGTTAAGCCATATACTCGAGTATTTGCAGACAGAACAGACTGAAAACTTGGTTTTTACATAACATTTCAATTTCTAAACATTTTTAACCTAAACCAATGATCAAAACAGTTCATATACCATATATTGAACATGTTACAATGCTTAACACATCAAATTACAGATTTGACAGAGGATTCATCAATCATGCATAAAATACACATTTTAACAACTCAACACCTCAAATTGCATAATAAGCACAATTCTCATGAAATAAAGTTCATTTAAGCTTGTATGCATGATTTAGAACTTGCTCAACACAGTTTTAGAGCAAAGCTTGGTCTCCAAACCAAAGATCCTATTCAATCTAAGCCCTTAGAGCCTCTTGGTGGCTCTCTAACACAATTAATGGAATTTACTCTCTATCTAGTGAATATAATTACTTCCCCTTACCTCTCAGACGTGAATCAACAAAGGATTGACAAGAAAAAGGCTCCACAATTCTCAGATCAACTTCAAGCATCACATGCAGAGCATTTTGAGTGCATCATCAAAATGGAATTGGTTCACACATGAAACAGAGAATAAAATTAGGGAAATTAGATTTTCTAGACTCTATGCAACATAATCTAACTAAAGAAACCGAATTTGAGACTCAGGGACTCATGAGCTTACCGGAATCAATGATCAAAGTAAGCTCCAGACCAAGACTTGACCAGCAACAGCTTCACTTCCAAGCTCCAATTCTCCCAATACACTCACTCAATCCTCACGATTTTGGTGTTTATACAAAGCTCGTGATGTGAGCTTTGTATTCGTGTATCACTCAAATCTTAACACTCAGAATTGAAGAAGAATCGAAGGCAACAAATCTGAAACCCTAACTTCATCAGCAAATGCAAGTTTGATCAAAATCTTCAACTTAATGGTGTTGATGAGCTTAAATAGGCAAAGAAGACTTCCATGCACAACGACACGAAAGCTTTGAGGTGTTGGGGAGGGAGTATTCGTGGCAAGAAGAGGAAATCGTTGATGATGACTCACCAAACGCACTAACTCGTGCAACTCAGACCAGAATACTCGAGTTTTCCGAGAAATACTCGAGTATTTTGCCCCATTTTTGAAAAATAATTATTTTATTTACTTTCCCTCCAAAACCTTTCCTATAATTGCTTCTAGGTCCCAACCCAGGGACTAATATGCAAAACATTTATTTTATGCATTATAATATTTATTAAATAATTTCACACACATAAACTAGTTACGTGAATACACATTTTAATCAAGGATTAATATAAAAATCATTAATTATAATTAAATTATAATTAACATTTAATTAATCGGGGATTAAAATTTTGGGGTGTTACACTACTCCCCCACTTACAAGGAATTTCGTCCCCGAAATTCAACTCATACAAACAACTCAGGATAATCCTGACGCATCTTATCCTCTAATTCCCAAGATGCTTCTATCACATCACCACAAACCCAGACGACTTTGACTAGACGAATATCCTTCCCTCTAAGCTGCTTTATCCTTCAGTCTTCAATGCGCACATGCTTAGCTTCGAAGGTTAAGTTCTCATGAATTTCTAGGTCATCAGGTTGGATTCGAAGAACAATGGTGGGGTCATGGACATATCTTTTCAACTGAGATACATGAAATACATTGTGTAGGTTATCTAGTGACGGGGGTAAGGCTAATTGATAGGCTACGGGGCCGATTCTTTTGAGAATTTGATAGGGACCAATAAACTTAGGTGATAGTTTCTGAGTTTTCAAGGCTCTACTAACACCTTTGGTTGGAACTATTCTAATGAACACATGGTCACCTTCGGCAAACTCTAAAGGTTTCCTCCTCCTATCAGCGTAGCTTTTCTGCCTACTCTGAGCTATCCTCATCTTCTCTTGTATCATCTTGATCTTCTCTGTGGTTTCTTGCACAAAATCTGGTCCAACCAACGAATTCTCCCCCACTTGAAACCAGCACAACGGTGTCTGACACTTCCTTCCATACAGAGCTTCAAATGGTGCCATGCCAATGCTCGTATG
This sequence comes from Crotalaria pallida, assembly GCA_037953625.1. Lineage (NCBI taxonomy): Eukaryota > Viridiplantae > Streptophyta > Magnoliopsida > Fabales > Fabaceae > Crotalaria > Crotalaria pallida. The sequence continues at coordinate 8,951,314 of CM075654.1, read as the reverse complement.
ATAACTGTTGTTGTACGTGAATTCCACGAGCGGCAACATTCGCTCCCAACTTCCTTGGTCTTCCAAAGCACAAGCCCTCAAGATGTCCTCCAATGACTAAATAGTCCTCTCCGTTTGACCATCAGTCTGAGGGTGGTATGCAGAACTCAACTTCAATCTTGAACCCAAGGCTCTATGTAGATCTTGCCAAAGCTTTGATGTAAACCTCGGATCGCGATCTGACACGATGCTTGATGGTACCCCATGCAGACGAACAACTTCCTTGACATACAACTGAGTGAGCTTTTCCAAAGAATAGCGCATATTAACGGGAATGAAATGCGCCGACTTGGTTAAACGATCCACAATCACCCAGATTGCATCATGACCAGTAGCAGTCCTTGGCAATCCCGACACAAAATCCATCGAGATACTATCCCATTTCCACTGCGGAATTTCCAAGGAAAGTAACTCTCCTCCTGGCCTTTGATGTTCCACTTTCTCCTTCTGACACACCAAACAACATGCCACGTACCTAGCCACATCCTTCTTTAAACTAGGCCACCAAAATACCTTCTTCAAATCCTGATACATTTTGGTAGCTCCCGGATGCATACTCATTTTGCTCTTATGTGCTTCGTCCAAAATCATCCTCTTTACTTCCAGATCATTAGGAACACAAATCCTTGTTCGAAAACGAAGGATTTCATCCTTCCCCTCTTGAAACTCCAACTCCTTGCCTTCTCCATAAGCTTCTTCTTTTCTTTAAGTCCTTCATCTATATGTTGCAATTCCCGAATTCTTTACAGAAATTCATTAGTAGTCTGCAACATCCCCATCTTGATATTGGTTGACTCCACTTGCATCGTCAGACTCATGTCTCTAAATTCCTCTATCAGTGCAGCTTCTCTAACCATCATCGTACTGATATGCATTGCCTTTCGACTCAATGCATCTACCACTACATTTGCCTTCCCAGGGTGGTAATGGAGCTCAAACTCATAATCTTTCAAGAACTCCATCCATCGACGCTGCCTCATATTCAACTCCTTCTGATCAAAGAGATACTTTAAACTCTTATGGTCACTAAACACCCGGAACGTAGTGCCATAGAGATAGTGCCTCCAAATCTTCAATGCAAAGACAACAACTGCCAGTTCTAGGTCATGAGTTGGATAGTTCATTTCATGAACTTTTAGCTGTCTCGAGGCATAGGCGACGACTTGCCCTTCTTGCATCAAAACACTCCCAAGACCTTGTTTTGATGCATCACAACACACATCAAAACTCTTCTGTGTATCGGGCAGAACCAATACAGGAGATGATGTCAACCTTTCCTTCAGCTCTCGAAAACTCCTTTCACACTTCTCGTCCCATAGAAATGGTTGATCTTTCCGAGTCAACTTCGTCAAAGGCAGTGCGATCTTCGAGAAACCTTCTATGAATCTTCTGTAGTAACCAGCCAAACCCAGAAAGCTTCTCACCTCCGTGACTGGCTTCGGTTGCTCCCATTGCAAAACCGAGCTCACTTTCGTCGGATCAACGGCTATTCCCTTGTCCGAAATCACATGCCCCAAGAACTTAACCTCCTTCAGCCAGAACTCACATTTTGTAAGTTTGGCGTACAACTGCTTCTCCTTCAGGATACTCAACACTATCCTCAAGTGTTCAGCATGCTCCTCCGGGCTCGTAGAGTAAATAAGGATATCATCAATGAACACAACCACGAATGAATCTAAATAAGGTCTAAAGATTCGATTCATGTAGTCCATGAAGATAGATGGTGCATTAGTCAATCCGAACGGCATCACGACATACTCATAATGTCCGTATCGAGATCGAAATGCAGTCTTAGAGATATCCTCTTCTCTAATCCTGATCTGATGGTATCCTGACCTCAGATCAATCTTGGAAAATATTGAAGCCCCACGAACTTGATCCATAAGGTCATCTATCCTCGGCAACGGATACTTGTTCTTGATGGTCACCTTATTCAGCTGCCGATAATCGATGCACATCCTCATGCTACCATCTTTCTTCTTGACAAACAGAACCAGAGCACCCCAAGGTGACACACTTGGTCGGATCATCTGTTTCTGCAATAGTTCCTCAATCTGCTTCTTCATTTCGGCCATTTCCGGTGGTGCCATTCTATAAGGAGCAATAGAAATGGGACCAGCTCCCGGAACTATGTCGATACCGAATTCAATTTCTCTTCTTGGTGGCAGACCAGGGATCTCATCAGCAAAAACTTCCGGAAAGTCTCTGACAATAGGGATCTCTTCCATCCTTGGACCATTCTCCTCCACCTCAGTGTTGAACAGACACACGTAGCCGGAGGGTTTTGGGTTTCTATAGGTCACTATTTTTCTATCACAATCGATGATCACTTGGTTTTGACTTAACCAGTCCATTCCCAAGATCACATCTAATTGTGCCAAGGGTAAGCAGATCAAATCTACTTTAGAGGTTTGTCCTAACACTTCTATACAACAGTTAAGACATGCTCTAGAAACAACTACAGGAGCATTAGTAGGGGTTTCTACTTGCAAAACATAAGGTAATTCAGACACAGATAAACTTAGCCGATCTACACATTCATATGAAACAAATGAATGCGTAGCACCAGAATCAAACAGAGCATAACAAGGCTGACCATTAAGCAAGTATTTACCTTGCACCAGATCAGAAGACCGACTTGCTTCCACACCATTAAGGGTGAAAACCCTTCCTTGAGCCATAGGCCTCTCTGCAGCCCCTCTTGAGTTGGCTTTGGCCGGTTCCTTGCAGTCTCTTGCAAAATGTCCTGGCTTACCACAATTAAAGCAGTCACTTGTTCCCTAGCAGACACGGCCATAGTGGTTGTGCTTGCACTTGTCGCAGAATGGAGCCTCGCTCCGAAAATTCCTTCCATCCGAACCACCAGCTTTTCCCTTGCCTTTCCCTCGGCGATCATACGGACCTTTGCCTCTGTTATTGAAACCTTTACGCCTCTGGGGTCCATAGCTCTGATTGTCCTTCCTCTCTGAGGCTTGCACCTCCTCAACCTTTGTGTCGTCTTCATACATCCTACACATGTCCACCAGTGCAGGAAAGCTTTGAATCCGCTGGTAGCTGAAAATCGACTTCAACTTGGGCCTCAAGCCTCCTTCAAACTTTATGCACTTGCTCCTTTCATCCGAATTATTCTGATAATATGGAGAGTACTTCATCAGCTCCTCAAATTTGGCTGCGTACTCACCCACACTCATGTTCCCTTGCTTCAGCTGCAAGAATTCCACCTCTTTCTTTCTCCTTAGATCTTCAGGGAAATACTTATGGAGAAACTTCTCCATGAATACACCCCAACTCACATCCCTTCCTTCATATTGCAAAAGCTGCATCGTGTGATTCCACCAATTCTCAGCTTCATCCTCTAACATGTAGGTTGCATACGCCACCTTTTGAGCATTAGAACACTCCAACGTTCTCAGAATCTTATCCATGGTGTGAATCCACTTATTGGCCTCTTCCGGTTTAAATCCTCCTTCAAACTTTGGCGGATTGCAACTCCTAAAATCAGCCAGAGTCTTCGCCTCACTGTTACCCACATTACACTGATGAAGCGGGTTAACCGGTTGAGATGGTTGCTGAGTTTGTCGTTGCATAGCCTCCAACACCGTGGTGATTCGTTCTAACATCGCGTTGGTGTGATTTTGGTTTCTAGTTGCCATATTAGACCTGCGCTGTGGGCTTATGGTCATATATGTTGAACTAAAGAAACTTCCATTACACCACCTATACTAAGACTATAACCTAAACGTCTAAATCTACAATCAATTGTGTCTTGTACCCAAAAGGGACAAGATACACACAATTCAAAGGTATCTAAAGCTCAACAAGCAAAATAATATCATTCAAAATAATGTAAATGCCCTGAAGATACCTGCTTAATGTTGATGGCTACCTTTCTGAAACTACTTCCACTACTACAGGATCTGACTTTTGCTCTGATACCACTAAGTGTGACACCCTTCCTTATTACCCAAGTATAACATAGTACTTAAGCTATCATATTGGATAATATATGGACTTGAGAGTATTAAGAAAATATGTAAGTGAAATTTTTCTTTTTAAAGCGGGTGCACAAATCAACACGGAATTCTTGGAGAATAAACTCTACAGCATTTCAAAACAGTTGTATCGAATTCGGCGATTTCTAAAACCTTTTCAAAAGTTGGGTAACATTCGTCTTTTGGAATCGTATTTATATCATAGAAAATAACTGAAGCTACCCTTGCTTTATTTGATAGAACTGATACCATCGAATAGTTTTCACAGCCGAACTCTCAAATAGATTAAATCAGAGTAAGCGGAAATTATCGGACTATGCCATGGATAGGAATATAAACATAGGTTTTATATATAGGAAAGTCATAAGTACATAGCCCAGCATCAGAGTCTCCAAGTTCCAAAATATACATGTCCATAAACAGATCTACATAGCAGTGTAACCAAAACCCTAGAGTACTCCAAAAGTATATCTACAACATATATACATAACCAAAATATAACTCTAAGGGTGGTCACGTAGATCTGGCAGCATCAGATGTAGTAGTAGTGATAGCAGTAGTCTCCTAGAAGCAAAAGTAATAAGGTAGTAGCATCATCATCAACACAGCAGCAGCAAGATCTCCTCCATAGCATCCACACATCGGATCCTTTGATCCTCATCACATACCCTATGCACATACCTAGGGATCATCGTCCCTCCAATCACTCTCAGTAGAATGCATGACAGGCTCGCTCCCACTTACGTCCTCCACCGGATCCTCCTCGATCTCATCCGAGGGAGAGTGTACCCTACCACTGGGTACCGGGTTAGGTGATGGTGAAACCCTAACTGGGCTCCTCAGATCAGAAGGGGGAGTCTCCTCGCGGACGACTCTCGAGGTAAAAGGGTGAGAGCGGGTAAGTCGAAAATGAAAGCTGTGATAGGAGCGAGCTGGTCGCATGGGAGGTGGTCCATGGTAAGTATAAAACGGGGGTACGTGCATAGTGTATATGATGGGAATCCTAAACCTACGAGGACGAAATCGCATCAGCGGGTTCGGGTGGTAGAAGGTAATACCTACCTCCCCCTCGAACACCGCGTGATGGTCCTCATAGATCCATATGCCACTAGGAAGTGGCCGGATCTCGATGCAAGCAATGTAACGAGACATCACCTACAAGGGCATAGGGGTAAGCAATTCTATACACATAATCAACAGAGAATAAATTGTGCAATATGAGTATGTAAATATGCATCAATTTATAACAATCATATATAACACTTAGCAGTTAGTTAATGCACATAGGATGCTCACACTTGTTTCGTTTATCATAATTAATTTAAATGAGTGGCATGATGCATGAATTTAGCTCTCAAGCCTATCTCCATCATTCTATGTCACTCTCTGACGTCCATCCCTGACAACCCAGCACTCAACAGTGCGTTGTATTCCTAGGTATACAACAATTCGTACATTCACCTAGAATGTACACGACAAGCTTGGAATCCATGCCACCTGAGCATATCCCGTCATCCAAACGGACCGTCATCCAAACGGTATAACCATATCGGCATCCACTAAGCCGACCACGTCAACGACGTGTCATCAAGCAAGCGTATTGGCACTCCCAGAGGCCCTCCACATGTTTAACAAAAACATGATATACGTCCTACCATCCAAACTCCAGAATGAATGCATTACTTAGTTAAAAAGGAATTGATTGACGTATTATTCTTTTATTAATATCTTTCGCGCCCTCCGAGCAACGTATCATTATCCAAATGAAAACATCACAATGTCAGTCAATTTCCTTTTAAGCTCAGAATCACTTGGTTTATTGTTCTTTAAGTGTTACAAAATGATTTAGAATTGAAAATGGTATTTTTAAGTTTCTGACTAAAAATACTCGAGTGTTTTCCATAATACTCGAGTAGTTTATCAGTTTCCAGATTTTACTCGAGTAGTTCATAATTATACTCAAGTCGTTCATGTCTTTTTAGAGATTTAAGTTTTCAGATCTTCATAAATATACTCGAGTAATTAATGAGATACTCGAGTAGTTCATTACCCAGAATACTCGAGTAGTTCATGTATTACTCGAGTTGTTCATCAATTTTTACTATTGTTGCACCTGAAATACTCGAGTGCCAAGCCTGATTCTCAAGTTGGTGCGCCAATTTTCACACTGGTGCACCACGAAATACTCGAGTGTTAAGCCATATACTCGAGTATTTGCAGACAGAACAGACTAAAAACTTGGTTTTTACATACCATTTCAATTTCTAAACATTTTTAACCTAAACCAATGATCAAAACAGTTCATATACCATATATTGAACATGTTACAATGCTTAACACATATCAAATTACAGATTTGACAGAGGATTCATCAATCATGCATAAAATGCACATTTTAACAACTCAACACCTCAAATTGCATAATAAGCACAATTCTCATGAAATAAAGTTCATTTAAGCTTGTATGCATGATTTAGAACTTGCTCAACACAGTTTTAGAGCAAAGCTTGGTCTCCAAACCAAAGATCCTATTCAATCTAAGCCCTTAGAGCCTGTAACATCCCAAATTTAAATTCTTAGTGTAAATCATGTTTGATAGTCTTAGGATAGAAGTAATTATGATATAAGTTAGAAATTTGGCCAATTAGACATGCAAACTCAAGTTTAAAACATAGGACTTTGGGGGAATAGAATAACAAGATTGGTAGTTTAGAATGCAGATTCTACCGTTGGATATGAAAATAAGGATTTTAGGAAGCTTGCTTCCAAATTTGAGCAAGATCCAACGGGTAACGAAGAAGTTATCTCGAATTGAAGCAGGAAGAAAATAGGAGGAAAATAGGAAAATGAATAAATGGGGTATGTTGGAAGTCAAGCTGGTTGGAAGGCATGTTTCAAACTCTCTATGGACTTCAAAGGACTACAATTATATGTTTTGATGATAACAAACCAACTCAAGTTCAAGCTCACAAGTGCAATCCTAGAAGATTGAAGACTCAAGCAAGCATAGAATAGAAGCCTTATCTTTAGATCAAATGTAAGGTAATGAAGTTCTGTTTCTTTAAGAAGTTACAAAGCCAATAAGTTTTTCATTTTAGAGAGAAGAAGAAAAACGTGTTTTTGCATGAAAAATGTATTTTCTGCATTTAACCTGAGTAAAATAATTGATGTTACAAAACTCTGTATATTTATATGTGTGCAAGAGGGAGTAATCGATTATTTGCTAAAGTAATCGATTAACTTTGTTGCATCATAGAAAAATCAGAGAGGTTGTAATCGATTAAGTGATTTGTGTTAATCAGTTACTTTCTTATGGAAGTAATCGATTACATTGGTCAGGTAATCGATTATAATTGTTGCATCATATATTTTTCAGAGGCTTTGTAATCGATTACAAGGTTTGTAGTAATCGATTACATGATGTTGCATCATATGCAAACCAGAGGCTTAGTAATCGATTAACTCCTCAGTGTAATCGGTTATTATAGTTGCATCACATAATGAACAGGAGTGATGTAATCGATTAACTATTCTTAGCCTAATCGATTACATGTTTTTCAAATGTTTTAAGAATTTCTATTTTTGTAGAAGTAATCGATTATTGCTTCTATGTAATCGATTATTTCTTGGTTTATTGAAAAACGTGTCAAAATCATTTTTATTATTTCCTGATTTGTTTTTATATAAAAGATTCTGATATATTTTATTTTATTTCGAAAATGAATTTAAATTTGAATTATTTCCTTTTTGGTTTTAAGAATCAAATCTTTTTATTATTTCAAAAATCGTTTTGATTTTATTTTGATTTTAAAACTTATTACAAATCTTTTATTATTCTGATTTGATTTGTTTTACTTAATTCAAGATTCCTTTTCTTTTTAAAAGAGGTTCACTCCAACACGTTAAAGAAGAATTTTTTGAGCAGAACATTTTTTCATTCACGTTGCACGTTTCTTCTTCATCTTCTTCTCTACACTTGTGCTTTTCATTGTTTATACTTTTTGAAGAACAAACTCTTATTGGCTGAGTAACATCTAGAGAACCACTACTTCACTATCATAGAGCTTATTGTTGTATCTGTGTTTTGAGAACACACAAAGCTATTGTAATCGCAATCGCATTCATTCTAAACCTTAGTGATTAGGGAGAGTATCCCTTAGTGGACGTTGTTATACGTCGTAGGGCGAGGAACCCTGCTGTGTGATTGAGGCCCCTAGCGAACGGAGGTTCCTAGTAGTGTGCAGGGTGCTCTTGGTTGTAATAGGGTGCGGCTCTATTGCTTGGTTATAAGAACTCTCAGGCGGGTCGCTTGGGGACTGGACTAGGCCTTTCGACGGGAAGGCTGAACCAGTATAAAATCACCGGTGCAAGCTTTTCTAACCCTTATCTTTTACTTTCCGCATATTTACTTTATTTACGTTTCCGCCCTACTCGATTATATTTTTCTAACATTTTCGCGATCCATAACAACGCTTAATCTCTCCGTCTTAAAACTATTTTTTAATTTGGTACGAATTTTTCAATACATAATAAAACTCGATTCACCCTCCCTCTCGAGATTTTGAGTCCAAAACCAACAGGGTACTGGGCAAAATACTCGAGTCTTTTGGAAAAGACTCGAGTGTTCGGGCTAGTTGGAAAATGACTCTTTCAGACACTACTCGAGTCTTTGTGAAAAGACTCGAGTGTTTTACAGATTTAGAATTTGAACTCTCAGGTATACTCGAGTCTTTTGGAAAAGACTCGAGTATTTTTAAAGGCAACACTCGAGTCTTTTGGAAAACACTCGAGTGTTTTGTGCAGACAGTCTTAAAAACGTGTTTCAGCCAACAATCTCATTCATAACTCAACTTCACTCTCTCTCCTAGGTCACGAATAGCTCCCCATCCTCTCTCTAGATTTCACCTCAAATCACCATTTCAATCCACAAATAAGCATTGAGAATCAATCCCCAACACATTTAAACACTTAATCTCCCTTCAATCTCTCAAGTTCTTTCTCTCTCAATTCATGGGTATGAGTTAGGGCCAACACCCATTCTTGGTTCTCATCTCTCAAGCTCAAGGTAAGTGGAATACAAGCTCTATTCCTCCTTTCCTTCATAGATTTCGAATTCCCCTCCCCAATCTCTAACTAATTTTCCTTTCTTTGGTTTCGAGCTCATTCTCTCTCTCTCCCATAGTTTTGGAGCTCTCTCTCTCTACAAGGGTGAGGTAAGGGAGTGGTTATAGTGAGCATTGGTTTGTTCTAGGGAATAGGTTCAAATTAGTTCATAAGAGCTTGCTAGGATTTATATGTTATTTTGGTGTTATTGAATCCCTAGGATTATGAAGGAATAGAGTAGATTGATTTAATTAAAGAAATAAAAAGAAAACTTTGAGAATGCATAGAAATTGGTATGTATTAATGCTAAATGCTCTTTATACTAAATGTTGATTGAATTAGTGAATATGTGTTAATGCGAGTAATTGAATTAATTTGTGAATTTATTGGAATATGTGTGGATTTTACTTTTATGTGATAATGCAAATAATGTTGCCAACGATTCTAAGTGTGATATTGTTTTGAATATAAATAAATGGAATTATAAAAATGGTTAAAGTTGCAGCTATGATTGATCCTTGGGATACATCGACCCATTAGGTGCCCTGTTAGGTGACAAGTTACCCATTAGGCACAAGTTACCCAATCCAGGTGCAAGTTACCTATTAGGTCCCGTAAATGCCCCGTTAGGCGGGTGTATCCAATGGATCAATCATGCTGCACAATAATAAAAGTTTTGAAAAGAGAAAATGTGAATGTGATGGAAAAAGAGTTGAGATGTTGCTTTTAGTCCTAATGGGTGTCAACCGTGGCCTAATAGGTGGCAAGTTACCTGGATTGGGTGAAAGTCCTAGTGGGTGTGAAATGCCCTAACAGGTGCGCTAATCCCTAATGGTAAAGAAAAGATAAAATGATTTGAAAAATGAAGAGATGTGTGTATGTTGTCCTCTGACCGTGAGGAGACATACGATGTTATTCGTTATTTGGGTATGTTAGCCTGTGATTGTGGGGTGACATACGGTATATGATTTCGAAAAAGTGTATGACTTATGGTTATGAGTTGAAAACTGATAATATGAGTAAGTGAAGATAATGAAAATGGAAGTAAAAAGATGAAAGTTGAAACAAAATGATAAGAAATGAGAAATGTAAATGAAATTTGAAAGGGATTGCCAAATTGTGAATGCGTGATATGTGCCTGTGGATAAATTGTGCTATATGTTCTAATTGATAATTGTGCTTGGCTTAGTGGGTAATTATGTCTAATGAGAAACTGCTTTCCTATTTCATGTGCAATGCTCACTCCCTGACTATTCTTTACAGGTACAGAGATTGAGGTTGCACAGCCCCCGGCCGAGCAGGTTCACTCTCCCTCCCAGGGAGAGTAGGGTTATGGGGATTAGATGCTTATATTTTGACCTAAGCCTCCGTATCATTGGATGTGTATGAGCTATATATGTTTCTTTTTGGAGTGAGGCTTAGGATAGTTTCTTTTGTGCATGGTTCATGATTTTTTTTGGGCATAGTTGTTGTTATGGCCTCTTGATTTACATACTTAGCATTTTTGTTGACACTCCGACAAACTGATGCGGATGTTTTACACTGGAGCCCATGGGGCAACTATGTGATGCATATACATTTATATTTGAGCCCTGTTGGTTCCTGTTGATACTATTTAAATGTGTTTATCAGGTTGAAGATTTAGAAAGGTCCGAAAAACAAACGAAACTCCGTCCGTTTGACAGTTGATTTTCATAATTTAAAAAGGAATTTTTAAGCTCATGTTTTAATATAAGGGGAAATAAGGGTAATTAATCATAAGGTGTTACATTTATGGTATCAGAGCAGTTTCCCTCGGCCTTTTGGAGTGTGGACTCACATCTCCAATGGTTGCTCACCAAGCGAGTAACTAATGTGTTAGTAAAGAGTCTAGGTCCCAGGAATAAGGAGTTTATTTAATTGTTAGTATTAGCAACTTAACGGAATATTTTCTCCATGACTTAGCAGTATGGCGGGACGTCGTGGAGATAATGATCGTATGGCTGCTATTTTGGAGAATCTCATGAAGATGAACCAGGATCAGGCCGCCTCCATGGCCCAAATGCAGCAAAATCAGGTGCAAATGCAGCAAACTCAGGCACAGATGCAGCAAGATCATGCAGCAGCTATGGCGCAGTTGCAACAGAATCAAGCTAACAACATTGCCGCAGCAGCAGCGGCAGCAGCGGCGGCAGCAGCGGCGTCACTGAACCCTCCACCAGCTCCTGTGGATGTAGATTGGATGTCTAGATTCCGGAAGAATGATCCCACTCGCTTTGAAGGAGGATTTAATCCAGATGGGGCTCAGAAATGGCTCCAAGAAATGGAGAAGATCCTTGGTTCATTGCAGCCACCAGCAGATCAGCAAGTCAGATTGGTGGAGTATGTTCTGATGAGTGAGGCGGAACACTGGTGGGAGCACCAGAGGAGGAGTCTGGAGGCTGAGAATGAGGTGATAACTTGGGATCTTTTCAAGGTCCGATTCTTGGATAAGTATTTTCCTGAGGATGTTCGGAGGGAGAAAGAATTGGCGTTTCTGAAGCTAGAGCAGGGGAATATGAGTGTTGGGGAATACGCCGCACAGTTTGAAGACTTGATCAGATACTCAGGAAGCTATAGGGATGCCGATGAGCGGACCAAGTGTATCAAGTTTGAAGCAGGTTTGGATGCTGATATTAGGACCATATTTACTTACCAGGGCATTGCAAATTTGGCCCAGTTAGTGAATATGACCAGTGCATATGAAAAGGCATTGAAACAGAAAAGGGCAGAGAAGAAGAGTAAGGCAGCTCAGCGGGCTGGTCCCATCAGAGGCAAGGGCCCTATTCAGAGATCTAGTCCTTATCCCAATCCTACTACTGCAGCACCAAGAGGTATTGGGCAGCCAGCAGTTACTATTGGTCCTCCCCCTCTTTGTCAGCATTGTGGGAGGTATCACAGAGGAGTATGCTGGAATATTAGCTCAGCTCGGGGAGAGGGGCTTTGTTTCCATTGTGGACAGCCGGGTCATTTTGCTTCTCGCTGTCCCAAGAGCACTTTGAAGAAAGAAGTTAATGTTGCTAAGGCACTGCAAGCTGGTGCAAGTCTGCCCATGCAAAAGGGCAAGGTTTACACTCTGGATGGTGAAGAAGTGACAGAGGAGGACGAGCTGATCAGAGGTACTTGTTCTATTCATGGTAATACCTGTGGAGTATTATTTGATTGTGGAGCATCACATTCTTTTATTTCTATTAGCTGCATGAAGAGGCTAGGGATGTCAACAGTAGAAATGCCTTTTAAGTTGTCAGTCTCTACGCCTACTAACTCGTCTGTTGAGACTAACCAGATGTGTTTAGCATGTCCACTCCGAGTCTTAGAGCGGGATTTCAAGGTGAACCTGATTTGTTTGCCTCTGAAAAAGTTAGACATCATCTTGGGGATGGATTGGATGACTCAACATCATGTGTTGATTAATTGTCGTCAGAAGGCCGTTGTTTTTGGTGACCCTTCTTTATCTTCCATGGATGTTGAGGAAGTTTCTGATGTTAGTCAAATTCCAATTGTTTGCAAATTCCCGGAAGTCTTTCCTGCAGAGATTCCTGGATTGCCCCCTAAAAGAGAAGTAGAGTTTGGTATTGATATAAAGCCCGGTGCCGGCTCGATTTCTATAGCACCATACAGAATGGCACCTCCTGAATTAGAGGAGTTGAAGAAGCAGCTAGAGGAAATGTTGGCCAAGAAGTTGGTTAGGCCAAGTGTATCACCTTGGGGCGCTCCGATTCTTTTTGTTAAGAAAAAGGACGGTAGCCTCCGGATGTGCACGGATTACAGGCAGCTGAATGCAGTGACGGTGAAGAATAAGTATCCGCTTCCTCGCATTGATGATTTGCTTGACCAGTTACGGGGTGCAGCAGTATTTTCAAAAATTGATCTCCGATCGGGATACCACCAAATTCGTATCCGTGAGGAGGATATTCCTAAAACTGCATTTAGGACGCGGTATGGGCATTTTGAATATGTTGTGATGCCATTTGGTCTGACTAATGCTCCTGCAGTGTTTATGGATTATATGAACAGAATCTTCATGCCTTATTTGGATTCTTTTGTAATAGTGTTCATTGATGACATTCTCATCTATTCTAAGAGTCCAGGTGAGCATGAGGAGCATTTGAGGATCGTGCTACAGGTTCTCAAGGAAAAACAATTGTATGCAAAGCTCTCCAAGTGTAGCTTTTGGTTGAATGAGGTTCATTTTCTTGGTCATGTTATTTCTGCTCAGGGAGTTGCAGTCGATCCCTCCAAGGTGGAAGCAGTGTTGAAGTGGGAGAGACCCGCAACAGTGACAGAAATCAGGAGTTTTCTTGGTATGGCAGGATATTATCGGAGATTCATTGAAGGATTCTCCAAGCTGGCTCTTCCACTGACTATGCTGACTAGAAAAGATGTTCCCTACCAGTGGACCCAGCAATGTGAAGACAGTTTCCAGGAGTTGAAGAGGAGACTGACTAGCTCGCCTGTTTTAGTTTTACCGGATCCGGCCCAACCTTTTGATGTTTATTGTGATGCCTCAAAGCAAGGTTTGGGTTGTGTGCTCATGCAGCAGGGAAAAGTCATAGCGTATGCATCTAGACAGTTGAGACAGCATGAACAGAATTACCCGACACACGATCTGGAGTTAGCAGCTGTTGTCTTTGCATTGAAAATCTGGAGACATTATTTGTATGGCACGAAGTTTCAAGTCTTCAGCGATCACAAAAGTCTCCGCTATCTCTTCGATCAGAAAGATTTGAATATGCGACAGAGGAGATGGATGGAGTTTCTGAAAGATTATGATTTCCATCTTCAATACCATCCGGGTAAAGCTAATGTGGTAGCTAATGCGCTAAGTCGCAAGACTCTGCATGCTAGCAACATGATGGTGAAAGAGATGCAGCTGATTCAGGAGTTTAGTGATCTCAATCTGAACGTGCTGGTGAAAGAGAAGAGTATTGTTCTGGAAATGTTACAGGTCACTAATGAGTTGATGGATTTGATAAAGGAAAGGCAAGTAGATGATGAAGAACTCCAGAAGTTGTTAGAAGGAGCAGCAAGTAAAGAGGAACCTGATTTCATCAAGGGTGTTGATAGAATCATCAGATTCAGAGGTAGAATATGTGTTCCAATGGACTTCCAGATTCGAAGAGACATATTGTGGGAAGCTCACCAAACAAAAATGAGTTTCCATCCCGGTACCACAAAGATGTATCAGGATTTGAAGAGGATCTATTGGTGGCCAGGGTTGAAGACTGATGTGGCCGACCATGTGTCTCACTGCTTGACTTGTCAGAAGGTGAAGATTGAGCACCAAAAGCCAGGTGGTCCGTTGCGATCACTTGACATCCCTGAATGGAAGTGGGATAGCATAGCCATGGACTTTGTGACGGGTCTACCTAAAACTGCCGCAGGTTGTGACGGTGTATGGGTGGTTGTAGACCGTTTAACAAAGTGTGCTCATTTTATCCCGATCAATAAGAAGTACACACTTGAGAAGCTGACACAGTTGTATATTCGGGACATAGTGAAGCTTCATGGTGTGCCTTCTAGCATTGTTGATCGAGGCCGTACCCGATACAAATAAAAACAGTTTAAGTATAGTACTAGGAAGTGACTCCTAGGTCGTCTCCCAAGGAATATCTTATCAAGCAAAAGGTCGAACACATAGTATGCATAGAAAACAGGGGGGGTTTTTTTTTGTATTGAATATTGAATAATTGAAATCAAAACAGAATTAAATCAAAACGAAGAAACAGATAAGGAAAAGCGGATAAACCCCTTTGGCTCGCGTTCACAACTCTATCATCTGTCACAAAAGATCAATTTCTTTCCTCTTCACTGTCCAACTCGTGAGAATTAAATACTAAGCGAAAATTCAATTCTCACCCCAAAACCCAAACCTCTAATTAAGCATTAAAAGCCAAAGCATGGAGTTTTTACAAGTTTGCATAAATTAAGCATTCATACACATGGATTATCTCTATATAATGGAACTAAGCGAACCATAACATATCAATAAGCATGAAAACAGTAAATAAAAACGAAATAGCATTAAGAACAAAACCTCAAGAGTATGTGATACATTACCAAAGGGATTTAACCTAAGAGTTTAGCCTTCCATGAAGAAAAATACCAAAAACGTGTAGAAAAGAGAAGAGAGAGAAACCCTAGCAGCCTCCACAAGCTTGGAGAGCAAAACTAAGCCTTCTCTATGAGAGAGAATGTAAAAAACGTGAATGGAAGGTCTCTCCAGGGTTTACACGAATTTGGCTTTTTAAATCACAAAACGGGCCTAAATCATGGGCCCAAATCCTAAGGAAAGCTTATCTCTAAATTAAATCTAAAAATATCTTATAGATAAAATCTAAATCTTAAAAGATATAACTAAATCTCAACTAATCCTAAAGATAGATTACAATCTTCACTTCATCATATATCTTCTCTTCCAACATTAAATCTTCATTCCCAAAATGTCCAAAAAACCCTTGTGCCAAATATGACCTGAAAATAGAAATAGAATTAATTAGGCTAAATAATCCCAAATTAAACAATATTCAGAATATTAGTCCAATAAACTCTAAATCACTAAATCAAGCTAAACAATGTCAAATAGGCAACAAGTATCAATAATAGGAGTAAAATAATGCAAGGAAAAATGGGAAATAAAATGCTCATCAAATACCCCCACACTTATCCTTTTGCACTCCTGGGCAAAACTAAGAAATAGGACTGAGAAGATCAATATGCACCAAAGTGAATCATGCAACAAGATTACTACAGCTAATGAATGCAAACCTAAGAGATTACATACTTCACAATGAATTCTAGGAAATGCAAAGAAATGGGCAAAATCGAGCACACGAAGAAAATAAGGACCAAAGAATCAAGGCATTCATGAACATCATCCAATTATTTCAAATATGCAAAGAAAACCAATGACATCAAGAGGGTAGTCACAAAGATGATAGAAACTCACAAGGATCACTCAATAGTGTTTACACTCAAGTGTTTAAGGTTAATCAGTGTTTACACTCAAGGCACATCATGAAAAACAAACACAACCATAGGCTTGACAAGCCTCTAACATCAACAATCAACACACATGCACATTAAGATCAAAAGGTCTTTTCAGGGTTGTAATGGGGCCAAGGACAAGGTAGGATAAAAATATGGGAAATGTAGCTAAAACCCAGGGAATAGAGGAGCAATGGGGAACAAGTAAAAAAATAAGCACAATCCACCCCAGAATGAAATGGTAAACATAACAACAACCTCTAATTCCAATCCTCCAAGCCTCAATCAACCTTTTATTCCATTTTTTTTTCTTCTTCTTCTTTTTCTTTTTTTCTTTTTTTTTTTTGAATTGCATTACATTGCAGAACTTCATGAACGAAAGAAAAGAAGAAACAATAAAAATGGCATAATGAGATAAAGCCATAATTACATCACCGACCATAGAGGCAAAACCCAGAACTCACAAGAGATGAAGAACAAAGCACCCTCGCTTACTTAATACCCATTCCCAAAACAATTCCAAAGCTCCAACATTCCCTAAGGTTAGGACAATCATGGTTTTTCAGTCATAGGCTTGTAATGAGCTAAAGAACAAAGAAAAGGGATATAAAGGCTCAAAGGGGCTATCAAAGGATAAATTCATTCAAGGTAGGCTCATATGGCTAGTGGCTTATTCAAGAAAAAACAATGCCTAAATCATTTCAAAATGTGCATGGGAATATCAAGTATCAACAAGAGTCAAGTCAAGTTCTAGAGTGCAAGTAATCCAGAGTGCAATCACACATGAAAGAAAAATTAGGTGGCATATATAGCAATCCACCCACAATTAAGGCTCAAATCCTCACAAAAGGGACAATTCTATCACAGTGTTACCACCTCTTAATTATCAAAAGCAACTTTACACACAGAAATGCATGAATTCAGACACAAGATACCAAGACTCTACTAAAATGAAGCAAAAACATGCAAGAAAATGCCCAAAACTTAGCAAAACCTAAAAAAAATCAAAGAAAAAATATGCAACCTAAACTACTCTCCCCCCCACACTTAAATCACACATTGTCCTCAATGGAAAACAAATAGCAGAATCAGACAGATATAGACAAGTGGAATAAAAGTAGTAAAGAAGGAGAAAAGAAGACTCCCTAAATCATGGTGGGTCAAAAATGGGGTCGACCAATGAGGCTTCCTCCACAGGTGCATCATCCAAAGTAGGAGAGGTTAGGAAAGGTTTGAGTCGGTGGCCATTGACTTTGAAGCTCTTGTCTGTGGACTCACTCTTGATCTCCACAGTGCCATAAGGAAACACCTGGGTGACTACAAACGGTCCAATCCATTTAGAGCGGAGCTTTCCACTCATGATTCCAAGCTTAGAGTTGTAGAGCAACACTTTTTGACCAACCAAGAACTCCTTTCTGCAAATTGAGCTATCATGGAGCTTCTTGGTCTTCTCTTTGTAGAACTTGGAATTCTCATAGGCCTCCAAACGGATCTCATCTAGCTCACTCAACTGCAGCTTCCTCTCCTCACCCGCTTGATCAAGAGCTAAGTTACATTGCTTCACAGCCCAATATGCACGGTGCTCTATCTCCACAGGCAGGTGGCATGCCTTACCAAAAACAACCCGATAAGGTGACATCCCTATGGGTGCCTTGTAAGCAGTCCGATGGGCCCATAGAGCATCCTCCAATCGTGTGCTCCAATCCTTTCTATTAGGCTTCACCATCTTCTCCAAAATCCGCTTGATCTCTCTGTTTGAAATCTCAGCTTGCCCATTGGTTTGGGGGTGATATGGTGTAGAAACTTTGTGCACAACCCCATACTTCTTGAGCAAAGCTTGCATGGATCTATTGAAGAAGTGTGTGCCTTGATCACTGACTATGGCTCTAGGTATGCCAAACCTGCAAAGGATATTAGTCTTGACAAAATCTACAACAACCTGAGCATCATTAGTCCTGGTGGCCTTAGCTTCCACCCATTTGGATACATAATCCACAGCAAGTACGATATAATAAAAACCAAAAGAAACAGGAAAGGGGCCCATGAAATCTATACCCCAGACATCAAACACCTCACAGAACAACATAGGTTGTTGCGGCATCTGTTGCCTCCAAGATAGGGTGCCTCCTGCCCTTTGACATTGCTCACATGAGCTGCAGATTTTGCTTGCATCCTTGAAGATGGTAGGCCAATAAAATCCAGAATCCAGCACCTTTCGTGCTGTCCTTTGAGTGCCAAGGTGGCCTCCAACTGGTGAAGCATGGCAAAATTGGAGAACCGATTGGATCTCCTGGTCTGGAATGCACCTGCGAATGACCTGATCACTGCAAAAATGCCACAAATAGGGGTCATCCCATACATAATACTTGGCATCGCTCTTCAATTTGTCTCTTTGAGCTTTGGATGCCAAGGGTGGAAAAACAGATGCAACTATATAATTTACAATATCAGCAAACCAAGGAATAAGGGGAGGGGGATGTGAAACATGCAAAACTAAAAGCTGCTTATCCGGGAAGTCATCCCGGATAGGAAATGCATCCTCCTCTCTCTCTATTCTACTCAAGTGGTCTGCGACAAGGTTATGTGCACCACTCCGATCCTGAATCTCAAGATCAAACTCCTGGAGGAGCAACATCCATCTAATCAACCTAGGTTTGGAATCTGTCTTTTTCAAAAGATACTTCAGAGCAGCATGATCAGTATACACCACAACCTTAGAACCTAATAGATATGATCTAAACTTATCAAGTGCAAAGACAATGGCTAACAACTCTTTTTCAGTTGTGGTGTAATTAACTTGTGCTGAATCTAAAGTCCTAGATGCATAATAAATCACATGAGACATCTTACCAACCCTTTGGGAGAGAACTGCTCCCAAAGCATAATTCGAGGCATCGGTCATGAGCTCAAATGGGAGAGTCCAGTCAGGTGGTTGGATGATGGGAGTGGTGGTGAGTGCTCTCTTTAGCTCATCAAATGCCTTCTTGCATTGGTCTCCAAACTCAAATGCGGTATCCTTTTGAAGCAAGTTGGATAGTGGAAGGGCTATCTTGCTAAAGTTCTGAATAAACCTGCGATAGAAACCTGCATGGCCAAGAAAAGAACGCACCTCTCGCACGCAAGAGGGGTAAGGCAAATGTGATATTACATGCAGCTTAGCAGGGTCAACCTCTATGCCCTTATGCGAAATAATGTGCCCTAAGACTATGCCTTGTTCTACCATAAAATGACATTTTTCAAAATTCAAGACAAGGTTAGTCTCAATGCACCTATTAAGCACCTTAGACAAACTACCAAGACATGCATCAAAAGAGGAACCATATACACTAAAATCATCCATGAAGACCTCTATGAAATGCTCAAGTAAGTCATTAAAAATACTCATCATACATCTTTGAAAAGTGCCAGGAGCATTGCATAGGCCAAAAGGCATCTTCCTATAAGCAAATGTACCAAAAGGACAGGTAAATGTAGTCTTATGTTGGTCCTCTGGTGCAATACAGATTTGGAAATAACCAGAGAAACCATCTAAGAAGCAATAGTGAGATTTACCTGCCAGGCGCTCCAACATCTGATCAATGAAGGGAAGAGGAAAGTGATCCTTGCGGGTCGCCTGGTTGAGCTTCCTATAATCAATGCAGACTCTCCAACTGTTCTGCACTCTAGTGGGAATCAGCTCATCCTTCTCATTTTTGACAATTGTCACCCCAGACTTCGTGGGAACTACTTGAACCGGGCTTACCCAAGTGCTGTCTGAAATGGGGTAGATAATGCCAGCTTGCAGCAGCTTGGTGACCTCTTTCTTCACCACATCAAGAATCTGGGGGTTCAATCGTCTCTGGGGTTGTCTCACTGGTTTAGCCCCATCCTCCAATAAAATCCGATGCATGCATATGGAGGGGCTAATACCAGGTATGTCTGCCAAAGTCCATCCTATTGCCCTTTTGTTTGCTCTAATCACATCCAGCAGCTTCTTCTCTTGATCAACAGAAAGGGAGGTAGAGATGATCACTGGAAGTTTCTGCTCAGCCTCCAAGTAAGCATATTTGAGATGAGGAGGAAGGGGCTTCAGGTCCAATAAAGGTGCCTGCATCACAGATGGAACTAAAGGAGCAGCAGAATTGGATTCTGCCGCCTGCACCTGAACAAGTGAATTAGACTCATGCAAAACAGAAATGGGGTTAGCATGATCTGAATCTATATCATATGAATCAACAGATGCAGTAGCAGAATTTAAAAACTAGTCAATTTCAATGCATGCAGTGCACATTTCGGAATCAGAACATGCAGAACAAGTAAATGAGCTAGTGAAAGATGGCAAATCATAATCATGCAAAAAGTCTAGAACATGCTCATCAATCAGATCATCAATCAAGTCAACATGAAAAACAGAGTGGTCATCAGAAAAATGTTTCATAGCATCAAAAATATTGAATCGAACCACACTGTCATCAAATTCCATGGAAAGTGTACCTGCATGCACATCTATCTTGGTTCGGGCTGTTTTCAAAAATGGTCTCCCTAATATGATAGGGACAGCACTACGAGAGGTGTCCTCTTCCATATCAAGAATATAAAAATCAGCAGGAAAAATAAGCTCTTCAACCCGAACCAGGACATCCTCTATCAAACCTGCGGGGTAGGAAGTAGATCTATTTGCCAAGTGAATAACCACACCCGTAGGTTGAAGGGGTCCAAGTGAAAGAGACTTGAAAACAGACATAGGCATAACATTAATAGATGCTCCTAAATCTAGCAAAGCATTCTCAAATTTAGTATTACCTATGATACAAGGCACAGAGAAAGTTCCAGGATCCTTACACTTTTCAGGAATATGAGGGACGAGTTTACCTATAAGAGCAGAGACATTTCTTCCCATGTTGATCCTCTCATTGCCCTTGAGCTTCCGTTTGTGTGTGCATAGATCCTTCAAGAACTTTGCATACCTTGGAATCTGCTTGATTGCATCAAGAAGGGGTATGTTGACTTCCACCTTCCTGAATGTGTCAAGTATCTCTTTGTCAATCTCTTCCATTTTCTTGCTTTGAGTCACCCCCCTTGGTGGGAAAGGAAGAGGAATGGGGGGTGGTTGTTGGGCAGCAGCAGGTGTTGTGCTTGTGGAAGGCTGAGCTGGATGGGATTTTCTGGTACTTGTGTGCTCACTCTCCTCGACCATTTGGCTCTTCTTGTTGGTTGAAACTAGATCATCTTTGTTGAGGTCAGATTCTGGTGTGGGTGTGACAATCTGCTTCCCTGACCTTAGACTAATGGCATTCACATTCTGGTTTGGATTGATCACTGTTTGGGATGGCAACTTGTTAGAATTCTGAGATTGCATAGTGTTGATTGCTGTTGCCATCTGTCCCATCTGATTGGTCAAAGATTGAATGGAGGCCTCTTGTCTTTGAATGGATGCTCTAGTTTCCTGCTGGAATTGGAGATTTTGCATGGTCATCTGTTTCATCAGCTCTTCCAATGAAGGCTGCTGCTCAGTACTAGGAGCTGGTGGTGCAGAATTAGCCTGTTGTTGTCTCTGTTGCTGGACTGGAGGAGGTACATATGGTGGTCTAGAATTGTTCTGAAATTGAACCTGTGAAGGTTGCTGCTGATCAGACCATCTCAGGTTGGGATGGTTCCTCCAACTAGGGTTGTATCTGTTGGTAGAGAGATCAAAGTTCTGTGGCTGCTGGTTTCTACTGTTGAAGATGTTGGCGGCATATGCGTCAGGTTGGTCAGCACCAGTCGTGGGCTGCTGCACAGAAGGGCATGCATCTGTGGGGTGCTCAGCGGATGTGCATATGCCACATAATCTAGCAGGCAGGGACAACTTCTTCTGGTTGATGGCCAATTGAGTGACCAAAGTTGTAAGTGAATCTATCTTCTGTTCAAGCTTCTCAACCTTACCAGAACTTGTGCCAACATCATTCACTCCTCTCACTATGATTGCATCGCTGTTGCCCCTTGCATGGAATTGTTGATAATTGGAAGCCATCTTCTCAATCTTGACTCTGGCTTCTAAAGGTGTCATGTCTCCTAGGGCACCACCACTTGCAGCATCAAGCATGTTTCTCTCCATGAGGTTGAGACCTTCATAGAAATATTGAATAAGCAGCTGCTCTGAGATCTGATGGTGGGGGCAGCTCGCACACAATCTCTTGAATCTCTCCCAATACTCATAGAGACTTTCTCCACTTTGTTGCCTGATGCCTGATATATCCTTTCGAATTGCTGTTGTTCTGCATGCAAGGAAGAATTTCTCCAAAAATGCCCTCTTCAGGTCATCCCAGACTGTGATAGAACCAGGGGCCAGATCGTACAACCAATCCTTGGCTAGCTCCTCTAGGGAGTGTGGGAATGCCTTAAGACAAACATGATCCTCTTGCACATCATGTGGTTTCATAGTAGCACAGACAATATGGAACTGCTTGAGATGTTTATGAGGATCCTCACCTGCAAGACCATTAAACTTGGGCAACAAATGAATTAGTCCAGACCTTAGCTCATACGGGTCATCGGGATACTGGATGCACAAATCTTCAATAGTGAAATCAGGTGCAGCCAGCTCCCTTAATGTCCTCTCACGTGGTGGAGGTTGAGCCATATTTTCAGAATAATCAGAATAAGAATCAGAATTTATAGGAATAGAAGAAAAAGAAGCAGACTCACTATGTAAAGACTCAATAGACTCACTACCTATGGACTGGTTCCTATTTTGTCTAACTAGTCTGTGATAAGTTCTATCAATTTCAGGGTTATATGGATGCAAGTAGCTTGGGTTGCCCCTAGTCATGTACTGAACAGAACACCATGTAGCATAGCAAACTGTCACTAATATACATGACCAAAATAGGCAACAAAATTTTTTTATTTTTTAAAATTTTTTTCTTTATTTTTTTCAGCATCCTAAAATCATGAAAACATACCACAAAAAGTTTGAGGACAAAATTGAAAAGGGAACCAAGTCAAACAATTAAATTAGAGACCAAAAACTAAGAAAATAAAACTTGTAAAATAAAAAAGAAATAGTAAAACGGCTTTTTCAGGATCCAGACGAAGGAGTTTTCTAACAAAGTGAGAAAAATCAGATTATTCAGAAAATTCCCTTCGATTTGATATAAAATTCGTCAAATTCCGAGTTACGGGTCAAAAGTTGCGACGATTTGAAGAAAGTGCTGCTAAAACTTGGAAAATTTTTCTGGAACTCACAACCAGTGATGATCTGAGTGATCGTGGTGCCTCGAAACCTTTTTATATGATAAAAGTAGTGTGGATATAAATTTTCGTGGAAAAATTCCACCCACAACTATGTGAACTAGCAACCACAGAATCAATCAAATACACTAATTGCAACAAAATAGCAAAACAGCAAACAGTGCAACTTCAACCGGTTATCAGAATTGACTACTAGACCCTAAATCAGACACGACACACTATAATAACTATACTAACTACGACACTAACTAACTACTAATGACCTTTGGCAAGAACCGATAGTCCCCGGCAACGGCGCCAAATTTGATTGAGGCCGTACCCGATACAAATAAAAACAGTTTAAGTATAGTACTAGGAAGTGACTCCTAGGTCGTCTCCCAAGGAATATCTTATCAAGCAAAAGGTCGAACACATAGTATGCATAGAAAACAGGGGGGGTTTTTTTTTGTATTGAATATTGAATAATTGAAATCAAAACAGAATTAAATCAAAACGAAGAAACAGATAAGGAAAAGCGGATAAACCCCTTTGGCTTGCGTTCACAACTCTATCATCGGTCACAAAAGATCAATTTCTTTCCTCTTCACTGTCCAACTCGTGAGAATTAAATACTAAGCGAAAATTCAATTCTCACCCCAAAACCCAAACCTCTAATTAAGCATTAAAAGCCAAAGCATGGAGTTTTTACAAGTTTGCATAAATTAAGCATTCATACACATGGATTATCTCTATATAATGGAACTAAGCGAACCATAACATATCAATAAGCATGAAAACAGTGAATAAAAACGAAATAGCATTAAGAACAAAACCTCAAGAGTATGTGATACATTACCAAAGGGATTTAACCTAAGAGTTTAGCCTTCCATGAAGAAAAATACCAAAAACGTGTAGAAAAGAGAAGAGAGAGAAACCCTAGCAGCCTCCACAAGCTTGGAGAGAAAAACTAAGCCTTCTCTATGAGAGAGAATGTAAAAAACGTGAATGGAAGGTCTCTCCAGGGTTTACACGAATTTGGCTTTTTAAATCACAAAACGGGCCTAAATCATGGGCCCAAATCCTAAGGAAAGCTTATCTCTAAATTAAATCTAAAAATATCTTATAGATAAAATCTAAATCTTAAAAGATATAACTAAATCTCAACTAATCCTAAAGATAGATTACAATCTTCACTTCATCATATATCTTCTCTTCCAACATTAAATCTGCATTCCCAAAATGTCCAAAAAACCCTTGTGCCAAATATGACCTGAAAATAGAAATAGAATTAATTAGGCTAAATAATCCCAAATTAAACAATATTCAGAATATTAGTCCAATAAACTCTAAATCACTAAATCAAGCTAAACAATGTCAAATAGGCAACAAGTATCAATAATAGGAGTAAAATAATGCAAGGAAAAATGGGAAATAAAATGCTCATCAATTGTGTCTAATCGTGATCCACGATTTCTATCTAGATTTTGGCAGAGTCTTCAGCAGGCTTTGGGTACTAAGCTGAAGTTTAGTACAGCCTATCATCCTCAAACTGATGGACAGTCTGAGCGTACTATTCAGACATTGGAGGATCTGCTCAGAGCTTGTGTGTTGGAGCAGGTAGGCAACTGGGAACAACTTCTGCCGCTTATGGAATTCACTTATAACAACAGCTTCCATTCTAGCATAGGCATGGCACCTTTTGAGGCACTTTATGGCAGGAAGTGTAGAACGCCTCTTTGCTGGTTTCAGATTGGTGAGAATTTGTTGACTGGACCAGAATTGGTGCAAGAAACCACAGAGAAGATCGCGATGATTAAGGATAAGATGAAGACTTCTCAGGCAGGCAAAAGAGCTATGCAGATAAGCGTAGGAGACCTCTAGAGTTTGATGTGGGTAACCATGTGTTCCTTAGGGTGTCCCCTACCACTGGCATTGGTCGAGCAATCAAGTCAAGGAAGCTGACTCTGAGGTTTGTTGGACCTTATGAGATTCTGGAGAGAGTTGGACCTTTGGCGTACAGGATTGCTTTGCCTCCACACTTGTCTAGACTTCATGGTGTATTCCATGTTTCCCAGTTGAGGAAGTACATTCATGATCCCTCCCATGTGGTAGCAGCTGACGATTTGCCTTTGAAGGAGAATCTTACTTTTGAGATCCTCCCGATCAGAATAGAGGACAGACAGATTAAGCAGCTCCGGGGCAAGGAAATTCCATTGGTGAAAATTATATGGAACAGAAACAACGTAGAAGAAGCTACTTGGGAGCTGGAGAGCAAGATGAAGGAGTCTTATCCTCAGTTGTTTCAGGGCAGCTGAATTTCGAGGACAAAATTCTGGTAAGTGGGAGAGGATTGTAACACCCCAAATTTAAATTCTTAGTGTAAATCATGTTTGATAGTCTTAGGATAGAAGTAATTATGATATAAGTTAGAAATTTGGAAAATTAGACATGCAAACTCAAGTTTAAAACATAGGACTTTGGAGGAATAGAATAACAAGATTGGTAGTTTAGAATGCAGATTCTACCGTTGGATATGAAAATAAGTATTTTAGGAAGCTTGCTTCCAAATTTGAGCAAGATCCAACGGGTAACGAAGAATTTATCTCGAATTGAAGCAGGAAGAAAATAGGAGGAAAATAGGAAAATGAATAAATGGGGTACTGGGCAAAATACTCGAGTCTTTTGGAAAAGACTCGAGTGTTCGGGCTAGTTGGAAAATGACTCTTTCAGGCACTAGTCGAGTCTTTGTGAAAAGACTCGAGTGTTTTACAGATTTAGAATTTGAACTCTCAGGTATACTTGAGTCTTTTGGAAAAGACTCGAGTATTTTTAAAGGCAACACTCGAGTCTTTTGGAAAACACTCGAGTGTTTTGTGCATACAGTCTTAAAAACGTGTTTCAGCCAACAATCTCATTCATAACTCAACTTCACTCTCTCTCCTAGGTCACGAACAGCTCCCCATCCTCTCTCTAGATTTCACCTCAAATCACCATTTCAATCCACAAATAAGCATTGAGAATCAATCCCCAACACATTTAAACACTTAATCTCCCTTCAATCTCTCAAGTTCTTTCTCTCTCAATTCATGGGTATTAGTTAGGGCCAACACTCATTCTTGGTTCTCATCTCTCAAGCTCAAGGTAAGTGGAATACAAGCTCTATTCCTCCTTTCCTTCATAGATTTCGAATTCCCCTCCCCAATCTCTAACTAATTTTCCTTTCTTTGGTTTCTAGCTCATTCTCTCTCTCTCCCATAGTTTTGGAGCTCTCTCTCTCTCTACAAGGGTGAGGTAAGGGAGTGGTTATAGTGAGCATTGGTTTGTTCTAGGGAATAGGTTCAAATTAGTTCATAAGAGCATGCTAGGATTTATATGTTATTTTGGTGTTATTAAATCCCTAGGATTATGAAGGAATAGAGTAGATTGATTTAATTAAAGAAATAAAAAGCAAACTTTGAGAATGCATAGAAATTGGTATGTATTAATGCTAAATGCTCTTTATACTAAATGTTGATTGAATTAGTGAATATGTGTTAATGCGAGTAATTGAATTAATTTGTGAATTTATTGGAATATGTGTGGATTTTACTTTTATGTGATAATGCAAATAATGTTGCCAACGATTCTAAGTGTGATATTGTTTTGAATATAAATAAATGGAATTATAAAAATGGTTAAAGTTGCAGCTATGATTGATCCTTGGGATACATCGACCCATTAGGTGCCCTGTTAGGTGACAAGTTACCCATTAGGCACAAGTTACCCAATCCAGGTGCAAGTTACCTATTAGGTCCCGTAAATGCCCCGTTAGGCGGGTGTATCCAATGGATCAATCATGCTGCACAATAATAAAAGTTTTGAAAAGAGAAAATGTGAATGTGATGGTAAAAGAGTTGAGATGTTGCTTTTAGTCCTAATGGGTGTCAACCGTGGCCTAATAGGTGGCAAGTTACCTGGATTGGGTGAAAGTCCTAGTGGGTGTGAAATGCCCTAACAGGTGCGCTAATCCCTAATGGTAAAGAAAAGATAAAATGATTTGAAAAATGAAGAGATGTGTGTATGTTGTCCTCTGACCATGAGGAGACATACGATGTTATTCGTTATTTGGGTATGTTAGCCTCTGATTGTGGGGTGACATACGGTGTATGATTTCGAAAAAGTGTATGACTTATGGTTATGAGTTGAAAACTGATAATATGAGTAAGTGAAGATAATGAAAATGGAAGTAAAAATATGAAAGTTGAAACAAAATGATAAGAAATGAGAAATGTAAATGAAATTTGAAAGGGATTGCCAAATTGTGAATGCGTGATATGTGCCTGTGGATAAATTGTGCTATATGTTCTAATTGATAATTGTGCTTGGCTTAGTGGGTAATTATGTCTAATGAGAAACTGCTTTCCTATTTCATGTGCAATGCTCACTCCCTTACTATTCTTTACAGGTACAGAGATTGAGGTTGCACAGCCCCCGACCGAGCAGGTTCACTCTCCCTGGGAGAGCAGGTTCACTCTCCCTGGGAGAGCAGGTTCACTCTCCCAGGGAGAGCAGGGTTATGGGATTAGATGCTTATATTTTGACCTAAGCCTCCGTATCATTGGATGTGTATGAGCTGTATATGTTTCTTTTTGGAGTAAGGCTTAGGATAGTTTCTTTTGTGCATGGTTCATGATTTTTTTGGGCATAGTTGTTGTTATGGCCTCTTGATTTACATACTTAGCATTTTTGATGACACTCCGACAAACTGATGCGGATGTTTTACACTGGAGCCCATGGGGCAACTATGTGATGCATATACATTTATATTTGAGCCCTGTTGGTTCCTGTTGATACTATTTAAATGTGTTTATCAGGTTGAAGATTTAGAAAGGTCCGAAAAACAAACGAAACTCCGTCCGTTTGACGGTTGATTTTCATAATTTAAAAAGGAATTTTTAAGCTCATGTTTTAATATAAGGGGAAATAAGGGTAATTAATCATAAGGTGTTACAGAGCCTCTTGGTGGCTCTCCAACACAATTAATGGAATTTACTCTCTACCTAGTGAATATAATACTTCCCCTTACCTCTCAGACGTGAATCAACAAAGGATTTGTTGGAAAACTACACTCGGTGGGTGAAATAACTAGGAACACTAGGAGAACACCTAGAAGGGGGGGGTTGAATAGGTGTTATAGAAACTTTGAAAGATTTTCGCAAGAAACAAATCTAAACGATTAAAACCAATGAAAATCAATCAATTAACAAATATTATATCAGAGATTAAGCGGAAACAATCAACACCAATATTCTTATTGATTCACCTAGGTTATGAAAATGATTTTCCCTTTATCAATTTTGCACAATAAAGATTCAATTCAATCAAATATGAAAAATCACTTTTTCTAGGTTTTCAACCAAGAACACAATTAATAACAAGAATTGTAAAGAGTAGAGAGTTTAGAGATACGACACAGTGATTTATCCTGGTTCACTTTCATCCACTTGAAAGCTACTCCAGTCCCCTCTTCAACCAAGAGAGATTCTTCACTATGAGGAATTAGAGTTTCTCAAATTACAAGTAAATGCCTCACAAGACTCCTTCTTGCTAGCCTACAAGAGATACCACACCCTTGCCTTGTAATCCTATTGATATCTAATCTAACCTCTTCTCTTGCTTGCCGATACCCACAACAAGTCTTCCAATTGCTTGCTTCACTCACAAGACTTCCAATTGCTTGTTCTTCAACAAGGCTTCCAAGTGCTTGATGAAATGCCTCACCAAGGCTTCCAAATAACTTTGCTTGATTTCACAAAATCAAGGCTTCCAATGTTGTAGAATGTTTGCCTCTTGCAATGATTACAACACAAATGAAAACAAAATAACAATCCTATGAATCTCTTTCAAAAGCTATGAAAAGATCAACATGAGAGATTCAAGGTTCTTGATCAAAGAATATGAAAATGAGAGCTTTGATCTTGAGAGAGTGAGAGAGAATAGTGTGGCTTTGATTCTTTGTAAAATTGTGTATCAAAATGATTCTAGTTGATAGAAATGATTAGGAAAAGGTTTATATAGAATACCCAAAAGTTGGAGCAACTTAGAATAGCTTTTGAGAAGTGAAAAACGTATTTAAAACAGGTACAGACCCTGTTTACTCGAGTAAAATAAGTGTTAATCGAGTAATACGAAAGTCTGATAAATTTCACTCGAGTGAGACCAAAAATACTCGAGTAGAAGTGCAGATAATCGATTATCAAAAGTTTGTTAATCGATTATTTGTTCAAAATACACTGTTAATCAATTATCAAAATCTATTAATTGATTATTAACATTAAAAATCACTTAAAACTTGTTTTCTCAAAAACTAAACCTTTTCTTTCAAACCTTTAAGCCACCTATTGATTTTAGGCAAATTGAATACTCAAAATATGATATAATCATGCAATCAAAAGAGATTCACTACCCTCTAATAAACTCTACCCAAACTCATAAACTAAAAGACTTGTGAGGCGAAAGATAAAACAATAAAACACAAACTACCAAACTAAGTCTTCATGAGTTGGCTCTCTCTTCTTCACTTGATGTTTGTTGTTGCTTGTTGAGCTTGAACTTGATCAACACATTTGTAGCTTGTTCAAAACCTTTTGGCATTTATCAAAACATTCTTCATGGATCTTACAATCTCCCCCTTTTTGAAAATGACAAACATGTTTTGAAATCGTTTGAAGTTCATTGAAGTTGTTGATACTTGAACCATTTGATCACTTGGTGAGACTCTTGCTCCCCCTCAATTAATGCTTTTGACATTTGAAATCCAATTGAGTAAGCTTGATTCTCCCCCTATCTTCAACAACTTTACTCAACCTACATAAAAACAACAAAACAACCTTTCTCCAAACATACCATTTAAAAATTTCTCCCTTTGTTTCAAAACATCATATTTCTCCCCCTTTGGCATTATCAAAAAGAAACATATACCAATTGAAATATAAGATCTAAGCCAAAATAGAGAGATTAATGAGATATAACAATCAAAACATGATAATCATCTAATGATTAGTCAATGATATCAATTATAACAAATTGTATACCAATAACATGATACCAATTGTAAAACAATTGTAAGAATTTGATACCAATAGTATTATCTCCAAAGTATAAACAATATCACATTAAGAAATAATATCAATTGAGAGAACTATGAGCAATATCCAACAATATCAAATTGAAAATACCAATTGTATAATATCGAATGTTACCAATTTGTAGGATTTTCTCCTTGATACCAATTGAAGTAGCAAATGAATGAATATCACATGAAAGTCCTTTTGCTCTTCAATCATACCTACAAAAACAATCATGCTTTGCTTTTTGGTATCCAAATGGTTTTGGATCCATTTTTGTTAGTGTAGGGACTCTCACCCTTTTTCATCCAAACAAAATCTCCTTTAGGTATACCATGCACTTTAATATAACTGATGAGCATTTTATTTCCCATTATTCCTTGCATTATTTTACTCCTATTATTGATACTTGTTGCCTATTTGACATTGGTTAGCTTGATTTAGTGATTTAGAGTTTATTGGACTATTATTCTGAATA
The DNA here is from genome assembly GCA_037953625.1 of Crotalaria pallida. Lineage (NCBI taxonomy): Eukaryota > Viridiplantae > Streptophyta > Magnoliopsida > Fabales > Fabaceae > Crotalaria > Crotalaria pallida. The sequence goes on along the minus strand of CM075654.1, from coordinate 8,920,400 downwards.
TTGTTTAATTTGGGATTATTTAGCCTAATTAATTCTATTTCTATTTTCAGGTCATATTTGGCACAAGGGCTTTTTGGACATTTTGGGAATGAAGATTTAATTTTGGAAGAGAAGATATATGATGAAGTGAAGATTGTAATCTATCTTTAGGATTAGTTGAGATTTAGTTATATCTTTTAAGATTTAGATTTTATCTATAAGATATTTTTAGATTTAATTTAAAGATAAGCTTTCCTTAGGATTTGGGCCCATGATTTAGGCCCGTTTTGTGATTTAAAAAGCCAAATTCGTGTAAACCCCGGAGACCTTCCATTCACGTTTTTTTTACATTCTCTCTCATAGAGAAGGCTTAGTTTTGCTCTCCAAGCTTGTGGTGGCTGCTAGGGTTTCTCTCTCTTCTCTTTTCTACACGTTTTTGGTATTTTTCTTCATGGAAGGCTAAACTCTTAGGTTAAATCCCTTTGGTAATGTATCACATACTCTTGAGGTTTTGTTCTTAATGCTATTTCGTTTTTATTCACTGTTTTCATGCTTATTGATATGTTATGGTTCGCTTAGTTCCATTCTATAGAGATAATCCATGTGTATGAATGAATAATTTATGCAAACTCGTAAAAACTCCATGCTTTGGCTTTTAATGCTTAATTAGAGGTTTGGGTTTTGGGGTGAGAATTGAATTTTCGCTTAGTATTTAATTCTCACGAGTTGGACAGTGAAGAGGAAAGAAATTGATCTTTTGTGACCGATGATAGAGTTGTGAACGCGAGCCAAAGGGGTTTATCCGCTTTTCCTTATCTGTTTCTTCGTTTTGATTTAATTCTGTTTTGATTTCAATTATTCAATATTCAATATAAAAAAACCCCCCTGTTTTCTATGCATACTATGTGTTCGACCTTTTGCTTGATAAGATATTCCTTGGGAGACGACCTAGGAGTCACTTCCTAGTACTATACTTAAACTGTTTTTATTTGTATCGGGTACGGCCTCGATCAAATTTGGCGCCGTTGCCGGGGATTATCGGTTCTTGCCAAAGGTCATTATTAGTTAGTTAGTGTCGTAGTTAGTATAGTTATTATAGTGTGTCGTGTCTGATTCAGGGTCTAGTAGTCAATTCTGATAACCGGTTGAAGTTGCACTGTTTGCTGTTTTGCAATTTTGTTGCAATTAGTGTATTTGATTGATTCTGTGGTTGCTAGTTCACATAGTTGTGAGTGGAATTTTTGCACGAAAATTTATATCCACACTACTTTTATCATATAAAAAGGTTTTGAGGCACCACGATCACTCAAATCATCACTGGTTGTGAGTTCCAGAAAAATTTTCCAAGTTTTAGCAGCACTGTCTTCAAATCGTCGCAACTTTTGACCCGTAACTCGGAATTTGACGAATTTTATATCAAATCGAAGGGAATTTTCTGAATAATCTGATTTTTCTCACTTTGTCAGAAAACTCCTTCGTCTGGATCCTGAAAAAGCCGTTTTACTATTTCTTTTTTATTTTACAAGTTTTATTTTCTTAGTTTTTGGTCTCTGATTTAATTGTTTGACTTGGTTCCCTTTTGAATTTTGTCCTCAAACTTTTTGTGGTATGTTTTCATGATTTTAGAGTGCTGAAAAAAATAAATAAAAAAATTTTAAAAAATAAAAAATTTTGTTGCCTATCTTGGTCATGTATATTAGTGACAGTTTGCTATGCTTAATGGTGTTCTGTTCAGTACATGACTAGGGGCAACCCAAGCTACTTGCATCCATATAACCCTGAAATTGATAGAACTTATCACAGACTAGTTAGACAAAATAGGAACCAGTCCATAGGTAGTGAGTCTATTGAGTCTTTACATAGTGAGTCTGCTTCTTTTTCTTCTATTCCTATAAATTCTAATTCTTATTCTGATTATTCTGAAAATATGGCTCAACCTCCACCACGTGAGAGGACATTGAGGGAGCTGGCTGCACCTGATTTCACTATTGAAGATTTGTGCATCCAGTATCCCGATGACCCGTATGAGCTAAGGTCTGGACTAACTCATTTGTTGCCCAAGTTTAATGGTCTTGCAGGTGAGGATCCTCATAAACATCTCAAGCAGTTCCATATTGTCTATGCTACTATGAAACCACATGATGTGCAAGAGGATCATGTTTGTCTTAAGGCATTCCCACACTCCCTAGAGGGGCTAGCCAAGGATTGGTTGTACGATCTGGCCCCTGGTTCTATCACAGTCTGGGATGACCTGAAGAGGGCATTTTTGGAGAAATTATTCCCTGCATGCAGAACAACAGCAATCCGAAAGGATATATCAGGCATCAGGCAACAAAGTGGAGAAAGTCTCTATGAGTATTGGGAGAGATTCAAGAGACTGTGTGCGAGCTGCCCCCACCATCAGATCTCAGAGCAGTTGCTTATTCAATATTTCTATGATGGTCTCAACCTCATGGAGAGAAACATGCTTGATGCTGCCAGTGGTGGTGCCCTAGGAGACATGACACCTTTAGAAGCCAGAGTCAAGATTGAGAAGATGGCTTCCAATTGTCAACAATTCCATGCAAGGGGCAACAGCGATGCAATCATAGTGAGAGGAGTGAATGATGTTGGCACAAGTTCTGGTAAGGTTGAGAAGCTTGAACAGAAGATAGATTCACTTACAACTTTGGTCACTCAATTGGCCATCAACCAGAAGAAGTTGTCCCTGCCTGCTAGATTATGTGGCATATGCACATCCGCTGAGCACCCCACAGATGCATGCCCTTCTGTGCAGCAGCAACCAACGACTGGTGCTGACCAACCTGAGGCATATGCCGCCAACATCTTCAACAGTAGAAACCAGCAGCCACAGAACTTTGATCTCTCTACCAATAGATACAACCCTGGTTGGAGGAACCATCCCAACCTGAGATGGTCTGATCAGCAGCAACCTTCACAGGTTCAATTTTAGAACAATTCTAGACCACCATATGTACCTCCTCCAGTCCAGCAACAGAGACAACAACAGGCTAATTCTGCACCACCAGCTCCTAGTACTGAGCAGCAGCCTTCATTGGAAGAGCTGATGAAACAGATGACCATGCAAAATCTCCAATTCCAACAGGAAACTAGAGCATCCATTCAAAGACAAGAGGCCTCCATTCAATCTTTGACCAATCAGATGGGACAGATGGCAACAGCAATCAACACTATGCAATCTCAGAATTCTAACAAGTTGCCATCCCAAATAGTGATCAATCCAAACCAGAATGTGAATGCCATTAGTCTAAGGTCAGGGAAGCAGATTGTCACACCCACACCAGAATCTGACCTCAACAAAGATGATCTAGTTTCACCCAACAAGAAGACCCAAATGGTCGAGGAGAGTGAGCACACAAGTACCAGAAAATCCCATCCAGCTCAGCCTTCCACAAGCACAACACCTGCTGCTGCCCAACAACCACCCCCCATTCCTCTTCCTTTCCCACCAAGGGGGGTGACTCAAAGCAAGAAAATGGAAGAGATTGACAAAGAGATACTTGACACATTCAGGAAGGTGGAAGTCAACATACCCCTTCTTGATGCAATCAAGCAGATTCCAAGGTATGCAAAGTTCTTGAAGGATCTATGCACACACAAACGGAAGCTCAAGGGAAATGAGAGGATCAACATGGGAAGAAATGTCTCTGCTCTTATAGGTAAACCCGTCCCTCATATTCCTAAAAAGTGTAAGGATCCTGGAACTTTCTCTGTGCCTTGTATCATAGGTAATACTAAATTTGAGAATGCTTTGCTAGATTTAGGAGCATCTATTAATGTTATGCCTATGTCTGTTTTCAAGTCTCTTTCACTTGGACCCCTTCAACGTACGGGTGTGGTTATTCACTTGGCAAATAGATCTACTGCCTACCCCGCAGGTTTGATAGAGGATGTCCTGGTTCGGGTTGAAGAGCTTATCTTTCCTGCTGATTTTTATATTCTTGATATGGAAGAGGACACCTGTCGTAGTGTTGTCCCTATCATATTAGGGAGACCATTTTTGAAAACAGCCCTAACCAAGATAGATGTGCATGCAGGTACACTTTCCATGGAATTTGATGACAGTGTGGTTCGATTCAATATTTTTGATGCTATGAAACATTTTTCTGATGACCACTCTGTTTTTCATGTTGACTTGATTGATGATCTGATTGATGAGCATGTTCTAGACTTTTTGCATGATTATGATTTGCCATCTTTCACTAGCTCATTTACTTGTTCTGCATGTTCTGATTCCGAAATGTGCACTGCATGCATTGAAATTGACCAGTTTTTAAATTCTGCTACTGCATCTGTTGATTCATATGATATAGATTCAGATCATGCTAACCCCATTTCTGTTTTGCATGAGTCTAATTCACTTGTTCAGGTGCAGGCGGCAGAATCCAATTCTGCTGCTCCTTTAGTTCCATCTGTGATGCAGGCACCTTTATTGGACCTGAAGCCCCTTCCTCCTCATCTCAAATATGCTTACTTGGAGGCTGAGCAAAAACTTCCAGTGATCATCTCTACCTCCCTTTCTATTGATCAAGAGAAGCAACTGCTGGATGTGATTAGAGCAAACAAAAAGGCAATAGGATGGACTTTGGCAGACATACCTGGTATTAGCCCCTCCATGTGCATGCATCGGATTTTATTGGAGGATGGGGCTAAACCAGTGAGACAACCCCAGAGACGGTTGAACCCCCAGATTCTTGATGTGGTGAAGAAAGAGGTCACCAAGCTGCTGCAAGCTGGCATTATCTACCCCATTTCAGACAGCACTTGGGTAAGCCCGGTTCAAGTAGTTCCCAAGAAGTCTGGGGTGACAGTTGTCAAAAATGAGAAGGATGAGCTGATTCCTACTAGAGTGCAGAACAGTTGGAGAGTCTGCATTGATTATAGGAAGCTCAACCAGGCGACCCGCAAGGATCACTTTCCTCTTCCCTTCATTGATCAGATGTTGGAGCGCCTGGCAGGTAAATCTCACTATTGCTTCTTAGATGGTTTCTCTGGTTATTTCCAAATCTGTATTGCACCAGAGGACCAACATAAGACTACATTTACCTGTCCTTTTGGTACATTTGCTTATAGGAAGATGCCTTTTGGCCTATGCAATGCTCCTGGCACTTTTCAAAGATGTATGATGAGTATTTTTAATGACTTACTTGAGCATTGCATAGAGGTCTTCATGGATGATTTTAGTGTATATGGTTCCTCTTTTGATGCATGTCTTGATAGTTTGTCTAAGGTGCTTAATAGGTGCATTGACACTAACCTTGTCTTGAATTTTGAAAAATGTCATTTTATGGTAGAACAAGGCATAGTCTTAGGGCACATTATTTCGCATAAGGGCATAGAGGTTGACCCTGCTAAGCTGCATGTAATATCACATTTGACTTACCCCTCTTGCGTGCGAGAGGTGCGTTCTTTTCTTGGCCATGCAGGTTTCTATCGCAGGTTTATTCAGAACTTTAGCTCAATTTCCAGAAAGGAGTTCTTGGTTGGTCAAAAAGTGTTGCTCTACAACTCTAGGCTTGGACTCATGAGTGGAAAGCTCGGCTCTAAATGGATTGGACCGTTTGTAGTCACCCAGGTGTTTCCTTATGGCACTGTGGAGATCAAGAGTGAGTCCACAGACAAGAGCTTCAAAGTCAATGGCCACCGACTCAAGCCTTTCCTAACTACCCCTTCTTTGGATGATGCACCTGTGGAGGAAGCCTCATTGGTCAACCCCATTTTTGACCCACCATGATTTAGGGAGTCTTCTTTTCTCCTTCTTTACTACTTTTATTCCACTTGTCTATAGCTGTCTGATTCTGCTATTTGTTTTACATTGAGGACAATGTGTGATTTAAGTGTGGGGGGGGAGAGTAGTTTAGGTTGCATATTTTTGCTTTGATTTTTTATGTTTTGCTAAGTTTTGGGCATTTTCTTGCATGTTTTTGCTTCATTTTAGTAGAGTCTTGGTATCTTGTGTCTGAATTCATGCATTTCTGTGTGTAAAGTTGCTTTTGATAATTAAGAGGTGGTAACACTGTGATAGAATTGTCCCTTTTGTGAGGATTTGAGCCTTAATTGTGGGTGGATTGCTATATATGCCACCTAATTTTTCTTTCATATGTGATTGCACTCTGGATTACTTGCACTCTAGAACTTGACTTGACTCTTGTTGATACTTGATATTCCCATGCACATTTTGAAATGATTTAGGCATTGTTTTTTTTCTTGAATAAGCCACTAGCCATATGAGCCTACCTTGAATGAATTTATCCTTTGATAGCCCCTTTGAGCCTTTATATCCCTTTTCTTTATTCTTTAGCTCATTACAAGCCTATGACTGAAAAACCATGATTGTCCTAACCTTAGAGAATGTTGGAGCTTTGGAATTGTTTTGGGAATGGGTATTAAGTAAGCGAGGGTGCTTTGTTCTTCATCTCTTGTGAGTTCTGGGTTTTGCCTCTATGGTCGGTGATGTAATTATGGCTTTATCTCATTATGCCATTTTTATTGTTTCTTCTTTTCTTTCGTTCATGAAGTTCTGCAATGTAATGCAATTCAAAAAAAAAAAGAAGAAGAAAAAAAAAAGAATAAAAGGTTGATTGAGGCATGGAGGTTTGGAATTAGAGATTGTTGTTATGTTTACCATTTCATTCTGGGGTGGATTGTGCTTTTTTTTTTTACTTGTTCCCCATTGCTCCTCTATTCCCTGGGTTTTAGCTACATTTCCCATATTTTTATCCTACCCTGTCCTTGGCCCCATTACAACCCTGAAAAGACCTTTTGATCTTAATGTGCATGTGTATTGATTGTTGATGTTAGAGGCTTGTCAAGCTTATGGTTGTGTTTGTTTTTCATGATGTGCCTTGAGTGTAAACACTAATTAACCTTAAACACTTGAGTGTAAACACTATTGAGTGATCCTTGTGAGTTTCTATCATCTTTGTGACTACCCTCTTGATGTCATTGGTTTTCTTTGCATATTTGAAATAATTGGATGATGTTCATGGATGCTTTGATTCTTTGGTCCTTATTTTCTTCATGTGCTCGATTTTGCCCATTTCTTTGCATTTCCTAGAATTCATTGTGAAGTATGTAATCTCTTAGGTTTGCATTCATTAGTTTTAGTAATCTTGTTACATGATTCACTTTGGTGCATATTGATCTTCTCAGTCCTAATTCTTAGTTTTGCCCAGGAGTGCAAAAGGATAAGTGTGGGGGTATTTGATGAGCATTTTATTTCCCATTATTCCTTGCATTATTTTACTCCTATTATTGATACTTGTTGCCTATTTGACATTGTTTAGCTTGATTTAGTGATTTAGAGTTTATTGGACTATTATTCTGAATATTGTTTAATTTGGGATTATTTAGCCTAATTAATTCTATTTCTATTTTCAGGTCATATTTGGCACAAGGGCTTTTTGGACATTTTGGGAATGAAGATTTAATTTTGGAAGAGAAGATATATGATGAAGTGAAGATTGTAATCTATCTTTAGGATTAGTTGAGATTTAGTTATATCTTTTAAGATTTAGATTTTATCTATAAGATATTTTTAGATTTAATTTAGAGATAAGCTTTCCTTAGGATTTGGGCCCATGATTTAGGCCCGTTTTGTGATTTAAAAAGCCAAATTCGTGTAAACCCTGGAGACCTTCCATTCACGTTTTTTTTACATTCTCTCTCATAGAGAAGGCTTAGTTTTGCTCTCCAAGGTTGTGGTGGCTGCTAGGGTTTCTCTCTCTTCTCTTTTCTACACGTTTTTGGTATTTTTCTTCATGGAAGGCTAAACTCTTAGGTTAAATCCCTTTGGTAATGTATCACATACTCTTGAGGTTTTGTTCTTAATGCTATTTCATTTTTATTCACTGTTTTCATGCTTATTGATATGTTATGGTTCGCTTAGTTCCATTCTATAGAGATAATCCATGTGTATGAATGCTTAATTTATGCAAACTCGTAAAAACTCCATGCTTTGGCTTTTAATGCTTAATTAGAGGTTTGGGTTTTGGGGTGAGAATTGAATTTTCGCTTAGTATTTAATTCTCACGAGTTGGACAGTGAAGAGGAAAGAAATTGATCTTTTGTGACCGATGATAGAGTTGTGAACGCGAGCCAAAGGGGTTTATCCGCTTTTCCTTATCCGTTTCTTCGTTTTGATTTAATTCTGTTTTGATTTCAATTATTCAATATTCAATATAAAAAAACCCCCCTGTTTTCTATGCATACTATGTGTTCGACCTTTTGCTTGATAAGATATTCCTTGGGAGACGACCTAGGAGTCACTTCCTAGTACTATACTTAAACTGTTTTTATTTGTATCGGGTACGGCCTCGATCAATAACACACATTTGAAGTATGTCCATGAGTACCACAATAGAAACATGTTGGTGCATTTGAAAAATCAACCTTTGAAAAATCAACAACATTTCTATGAGATTTACTCTTAGCATTAGTATAACCCAAACCAAACTTGTTTGAATTTTCTCTTTGAAAATTTAACAATGTGCGCAATCTAATATCACCATTTGTGAAACTTGCAAGCTTATTTTTCAAAATAGCATTTTCATCTTTAAGCAACTTGCAATCCTCACAATCAACCACAATATTCAATCTACTAGCACAATCACAAGAAGAACTAGCATATATAAGATCAAGGGTTTCATTTTCAAGATTAAGCTCATCAACTTGTTTTTGAAGTTCTAAAATCTTTTGTTGATGTTCCTCAATGAGCTTCTTCCTATCAATATTTTTCTTAGCTAATTTCTTGAGATGTTCATGCATTTCTTCATAAGCATTATATAACATTTCATAATTTGAAGAAATTTCGGATTTAGTAAGACTTACATCGCTTTCGTCACTTTGCTCACTTGATTCATCATTTGAGCTTTCCTCTTCATGTACTTGAGCTATCAAGTTGAGACAAGCGGCATGTTCATCATCCGAAGAACTACTAGTTGTGCTTTTCTTGTCTTGTTCATCATCACTATTCCAAACTATGTATGCCCTTTTGTGTTTTGCATTTTTCTTCTCTTTCTCCTTCTTCTTGAGATACTTAGAGCATGAGTACTTGAGATGATCGGGCTTTCCACATTCATGGCAAACTACACCTTCTTTTGAAGTCTTGGTCTTGTAGTGTGGGGGATCCTTCTCTTTACTTTTGTCCTTGTTCAACCTTCCTTTTCTCCTTAGAATTTTATTGAACTTTCTTAGTAGAAGCTTCATCTCCTCTTCATCAATATTCGAATCGGAATCTTCATTATCATCATCATCATCATCATCGGAACTCTCTTCCTTTTTATATGACCTTTTAGCTTTAAGAGCAATTCCTTTTCTTTCTTTGTTCTTATCCGATTCTTCATGCATATGCAAACGTTCAAGCTCCATTTCATGTTCTTGAAGCTTTCCGAAAAGTGTTGCTAAGTCCATTGTGTCCAAGTCCTTTGATTCAACAATTGCGGTAACCTTAGGTTGCCATTCCCTACTTAGACATCTTAAAACTTTGTTAACAAGTTCACAATTCACGAAAGTTTTACCAAGAGCAATGAGATGATTAACAATATGAGTAAAATGTTTTTGCATAAAACATATAGATTCATTAGGCAACATATGAAACAATTCATATTCATGCATCAAAGAATTCAATCTAGCACGCCTAACTTCACTAGTGCCTTCATGTGTGACTTGCAAGGTGTCCCACATATCTTTGGCATCTTTACATTGGGAGACTCTAAAGAACTCATCATAAGATAGAGCGGAGGTGATTATATTTTTTGCTTTTAAATCATATTGAATTTTTCTTTTATCATCATCGGTCCACTTATCTTTGGGAGTTAGGGTAAGCACACCTTCTACATCTTTTGAGGGAATATAAGGACCATTTTCAATGGCATCCCAAATGTTCACATCTATAGCTTCTATAAAGATTCTCATCCTAATTTTCCAATAACCATAACCCTCTCCACCAAACATAGGAGGGCGATTTATTGAAGCACCTTCACCACCAAAAGGATTCGTAGAACCCATTGTAGTTTCCTCAAGGATCTTAACGAAAAAGCTCTATGCTCGTGTCTTTCGACCGAGCTCTGATACCACTTGTTGGAAAACTACACTCGGTGGGTGAAATAACTAGGAACACTAGGAGAACACCTAGAAGGGGGGGTTGAATAGGTGTTATAGAAACTTTGAAAGATTTTCGCAAGAAACAAATCTAAACGATTAAAACCAATGAAAATCAATCAATTAACAAATATTATATCAGAGATTAAGCGGAAACAATCAACACCAATATTCTTATTGATTCACCTAGGTTATGAAAATGATTTTCCCTTTATCAATTTTGCACAATAAAGATTCAATTCAATCAAATATGAAAAATCACTTTTTCTAGGTTTTCAACCAAGAACACAATTAATAACAAGAATTGTAAAGAGTAGAGAGTTTAGAGATACGACACAGTGATTTATCCTGGTTCACTTTCATCCACTCGAAAGCTACTCCAGTCCCCTCTTCAACCAAGAGAGATTCTTCACTATGAGGAATTAGAGTTTCTCAAATTACAAGTAAATGCCTCACAAGACTCCTTCTTGCTAGCCTACAAGAGATACCACACCCTTGCCTTGTAATCTTATTGATATCTAATCTAACCTCTTCTCTTGCTTGCCGATACCCACAACAAGTCTTCCAATTGCTTGCTTCACTCACAAGACTTCCAATTGCTTGTTCTTCAACAAGGCTTCCAAGTGCTTGATGAAATGCCTCACCAAGGCTTCCAAATAACTTTGCTTGATTTCACAAAATCAAGGCTTCCAATGTTGTAGAATGTTTGCCTCTTGCAATGATTACAACACAAATGAAAACAAAATAACAATCCTATGAATCTCTTTCAAAAGCTATGAAAAGATCAACATGAGAGATTCAAGGTTCTTGATCAAAGAATATGAAAATGAGAGCTTTGATCTTGAGAGAGTGAGAGAGAATAGTGTGGCTTTGATTCTTTGTAAAATTGTGTATCAAAATGATTCTAGTTGATAGAAATGATTAGGAAAAGGTTTATATAGAATACCCAAAAGTTGGAGCAACTTAGAATAGCTTTTGAGAAGTGAAAAACGTATTTAAAACAGTTACAGACCCTGTTTACTCGAGTAAAATAAGTGTTAATCGAGTAATACGAAAGTCTGATAAATTTCACTCGAGTGAGACCAAAAATACTCGAGTAGAAGTGCAGATAATCGATTATATCAGTTCAAAATACACTGTTAATCAATTATCAAAATCTGTTAATCGATTATTAACATTAAAAATCACTTAAAACTTGTTTTCTCAAAAACTAAACCTTTTCTTTCAAACCTTTAAGCCACCTATTGATTTTAGGCAAAGTGAATACTCAAAATATGATATAATCATGCAATCAAAAGAGATTCACTACCCTCTAATAAACTCTACCCAAACTCATAAACTAAAATACTTGTGAGGCGAAAGATAAAACAATAAAACACAAACTACCAAACTAAGTCTTCATGAGTTGGCTCTCTCTTCTTCACTTGATGTTTGTTGTTGCTTGTTGAGCTTGAACTTGATCAACACATTTGTAGCTTGTTCAAAACCTTTTGGCATTTATCAAAACATTCTTCATGGATCTTACAGGATTGACAAGAAAAAGGCTCCACAATTCTCAGATCAACTTCAAGCATCACATGCAGAGCATTTTGAGTGCATCACCAAAATGGAATTGGTTCACACATGAAACAGAGAATAAAATTAGGGAAATTAGATTTTCTAGACTCTATGCAACATAATCTAACTAAAGAAACCGAATTTGAGACTCAGGGACTCATGAGCTTACCAGAATCAATGATCAAAGTAAGCTCCAGACCAAGACTTGACCAGCAACAGCTTCACTTCCAAGCTCCAATTCTCCCAATACACTCACTCAATCCTCACGATTTTGGTGTTTATACAAAGCTCGTGATGTGAGCTTTGTATTCGTGTATCACTCAAATCTTAACACTCAGAATTGAAGAAGAATCGAAGGCAACAAATCTGAAACCCTAACTTCATCAACAAATGCAAGTTTGACAAAATCTTCAGCTTAATGGTGTTGATGAGCTTAAATAGGCAAAGAAGACTTCCATGCACAATGACACGAAAGCTTTGAGGTGTTGGGGAGGGAGTATTCGTGGCAAGAAGAGGAAATCGTTGATGGTGACTCACCAAACGCACTAACTCGTGCAACTCAGACCAGAATACTCGAGTTTTCCGAGAAATACTCGAGTATTTTGCCCCATTTTTGAAAAATAATTATTTTATTTACTTTCCCTCCAAAACCTTTCCTATAATTGCTTCTAGGTCCCAACCCAGGGACTAATATGCAAAAAATTTATTTTATGCATTATAATATTCATTAAATAATTTCACACACATAAACTAGTTACGTGAATACACATTTTAATCAAGGATTAATATAAAAATCATTAATTATAATTAAATTATAATTAACATTTCATTAATCGGGGATTAAAATTTTGGGGTGTTACACTATATTTTATATATGGTTTTTATAAATAAAAATAAAGGAATGAAAAATTTATTTGGTTACCCTATATTTTTGGTTTGGCTGAATGGCCTAAAGAACAAGGGATAAGTGATTTCGTGACTTAAATAATTAATATATGTTATGTATGTGTTGTATATAATGTTATTTGATAAAAAAATATATATTTGGCTGTTTTCTTTTCTATATGGCCAAATTATAATATGTGTGACACCCTCAATATAATACTCGAAATTAGAGTAATAAATAAACTATTACTCGATTAGTTATGGACTTGTTTAGTGTTAGAAAATGCAGGGCTTAAATTTTTTCCTTTTTCGTTTTCTAAAAGAAGCGGGTGCACAAACCAAAATATGGAATTCTTGGAGATTAGATTTTATATCATTTTAAACATTATACTGAATCCGACATTTTCTAAGACAAGGAAATCTTTTCACAATCCAGATAGCATCTGTTCTTAGAAATTGTATTTACATAGTAAAAACTTAAGTGATGTCATCCATTCTTTTGTTTTGCGGAACTGATACCATTTTCAAATATCGTAGCCGAACTCTTTAAATATTTTTATCAGAGTAAGCAGAAATAGTAGGACTATGCACAGTTGTAATATAAACATAAGATATGTATATATATATATATATATAGGTCATGAAATACATAGTCCAAGTGATAGTCTCCAAGTTCCAGTACAAGTCCATAAAACTGTAATACCAAAATAGATCATCACTCCAAAGTTTTCAAGGGCTATATACAATATCTACATATCAAAAATAAAGACTCTGAAGCTGATCATGGAACATAAGCAGCAGTAGTAGTAGTAGTAGAAGTCTCCAAGAAGTAGCAGTAGTAGTAGTCATCATCCAACATCATCAGCAGCAGTATCATCTCCTCCACAGCATCCATCACACCGGATCCCTGATCCTCATTATCTACCTTATACACATACCTAGGGATCATCGTCCCTCCACTGACTCCCGGTAGAGTGAATGACAGGCTCGCCTCCGCTCTCGTCCTCCACAGGGTCCTCCTCTATCTCATCCGATGGAGTGGGTACCCTTCCACTGGGTACAGGGTCTGGTGATGGCGAGACCCTAACAGGGTTCCTCGGATCAGATAGTGGAGTCTCATCGCAGATGACTCTAGAAGAAAAAGGGTGTGAGCGGGTAGGTCGGAATCGAAAACTGTGATATGAGCAAGCTGGTCGTGTGGGAGGTGGTCCATGGTAAGTGTAAAAGGGTACGGTGGTACGTGCATAGTGTATATGATGGGGATCCTAAACCTACGAGGACGAAACCAGATCAGTGGGTTGGGGTGATAGAAGGTAATCTCTACCTCACCCTCAAATACCGCTCGGTGATCCTCGTAGATCCATATGCCACTAGGAAGTGGCCGGATCTCGATGCAAGCGAAGTAACGTGACATCACCTACAAGGGCACAGGGATAAGCAATTCTATACACATAATAAATAGAGCATAAATAATTGCACAATGTAAGTATGTAGATATGCAGCAATAATAAACAACCACATTTAGCACTTAGCAAGTATTTAATGCAAGTAAGATGCTCATACTTATTTTCATTTATCAACTTTAGATTAAATGAGTGGCATGATGTATGAGTCTAGCTCTCAATCCTAACTCCATCAATCTATGACACTCTCTGACGTCCATCCTTTACTTCATATCAGCACTCAACAGTGCGTTGTACGCCTAGGTGTACAACATTCGTACATTCACCCTAGAATGTACACGACAAGCTTGGAAATGGTACATAATGTGCTCCTCGAGCAGCGTCCCGTCGTCTTAACGGAATAACCATATCATCAGCATCTCTCTTTTGCTAGCCACATCGTCAACCATAATGCGTCATCAAGAAAGCCGTCAATTGGCACTCCCAGAGGCCCTCCTCATGTTATCATAACATGAAAAACGATCTAACACCCAAACTCCAGGATGAATGCAAATTCTTAACTTAAAAGAATTGATTGGTATATCTCAATTAATAATATCTCACATTATTAATTCATTAGTTTCATACCATCATCAATCAATTACTTTTAAGTCTTAGATCACTTGGATTATTATCATTTAAGCATTACTAGAATGGTTCAGAATTAAAAATGGCATTCTTAACTTTCTGGGCAGAAATACTCGAGTATTCTTCATAATACTCGAGTAGTTCTTCAGTCTTTCCAGATTACTCAAGTAGTTCATAGCTACTCGAGTCGTTCATACTTTTCCAGAAAAACCAGGTTTCAGGTCTTCTAAAAATACTCGAGTAGTTCATGAAATACTCGAGTCGTTCATCAACCCATAATACTCGTGTAGTTCATGCATTACTCGAGTGGTTCATCAGAAAATACTCTTGCAACATCAATCAATACTCGAGTCCTGGACTTGATACTTGAGTGTTGGTGCAAAAAGGCACACTGGTACATCACGAAATACTCGAGTATCGAGCCATCTACTCGAGTATTAACTGACAGAACAGACTGGAAATTTGGTTTTTACATACCATTTTCAATTCTAACCATTTCTAATCCAATCAAATGATCAACAGAGTTCATATAACATATATTAAACATGTTCAAACACTTAGAACACATCAAATTACAGAATTCACAGAGATTCACAAGATTATGCATAAAACTTAGAAAATTCACAACTTAACATACCAATTCGCATAATACTCAGAATACTCATGATTTTAAGTTCCAAATAGCTTGCATGAAACATATAAAACTTGCTCAAAACAACTTTAGAGCACAGATTGGTCTCCAAACCAACTTCCCTATTCAAACTAAGCCCTTAGAGCCTCTTGGTGGCTCTCTAATCAAATTCATGAAATTTAAACTCTATCTAGTGAATAGAAAGTTTTCCCCTTACCTCTCAGACGTGACTCAAAAAATAAATTGCAAAGAAGAACTCCACAACACCCAGTACCACTTCACCCATCAACATGCAGGACAGTTTGAGCAGAGGTCCAAAATCAGAATATTTGAGTGGGTTATCATGCAAGAGAATTAGGGGTTTTGGTTAGAATTCATTCTCTGCAACATAAACTAGGATTTAAAACAAATTTGAGGTTGATTGGACACAAGAGCTTACCAAAATGGAGGATCAAAATAAGCTCCAGAAACTAGTTGACAGTAACAAGCTCCAATTCTTCCAACACACAAACTCTCTACTCACGATTTTGGTGTCTATACAAAGCTTGAGATGTGAACTTTGTTTTGGTGTATAGTTTTTTACTCGAATCACAACAGAGAGGGAGAATCAATTGATCGAACTTAGGAACCCTAGAACATGCAAACTTCACGATTTTTGCCAAAATGCTTCACAATTCGGGTTCAATTGGCTTATATAGGTTGATTAGAGGCTCATGCAGCTCGACACGACTACTATGGACGTGTTGGGGTGGTGATTTCGTGTCAACACGGCGGAATTGTTGGTGGTGACTCACCAAAACGCACTAACTCGTGCAACTCTGACCAGAATACTCGAGTCTTCTCAGAAATACTCGAGTATTTTGGTCAGTTTTTGAAAAATATTTATTTTATTTTCTTTCCCTCCAAAACCTTTCCTACAATTACTTCTAGGTCCCAAAACAGGGACTAATATGCAAATTATTTATTTTCACATAAATATAATTATCAAATTAACTTCATACATTCACTAATAACATAAACACAGATTTTAATCAAAGATTAAAAATAGAAATAGTTAATTCTAATACACTTTATAATTAATATTTCATTAATCAGGGATTAAAATTTTGGGGTGTTACAATATGCATGAGAAAAGAGTGTTTTTTTTTTGTAATTTTTCTAAGTGTTAGTAATAATATGGTGTATGATATGTGTGTATTGTAAATGTGCATATGAGTATATGAACACTTGTATTAGTTTTTTTTATAGAAGAAAAAATTCTATTACCACATGCAGAAAAAATACATCATAAATCACATGCTCCAACCAACTGCCACCTGTAACGTCCTACTTTTCATTTCCTTTATTAATTATTAAATCATAAAAATTTAGGAAAAAAAATTTGAAGGACTTTACTTTAAAATATTGACTTTTCCCTGTTTTAAAATATGTACCTGTCAAATCCAGAATTCAATAAAATATACATATTTGTTTTACATACATAGAAATAAGATTTTACATTACATTTCCAAAGTCCGGATCCGAATAATTAAACATTATAAGCTCCAAAAGAGAACATCACTAATCGTAAGGAGGATATTTAGATATCCATCAGAAGTGATATCCACTTAATTATAACAAAACATAAACTTTATTTTAAAACTCAAAATATAAATATACATTCCAAACTATTAGAGCATTGAGGTGGTTGCATCATTTCGTAGTATAAAATAAAATGTAGAGTTGCACTCCACTAACAGGAGTGTACTCCTCCTAGGCGGCAGTGAGATCGAGATAATCTCCATTAAAGGTACCTAAAAATGACAACTTAAGAGGGTGAGATATTTATTCAAAATCAAAGGAAACAATTAAAAACAATAATAAGACATAATGAAAATGCATGTTTTATGAAATTAATAAATATAATAGTATACATTCTTTTTCATATGATTCATTTCTTCTTTTATTTTTCCTTTTCGCATTCGACACTTTTCGTTTAACTTTGTTCTTGTCATAACATCGTAGACTTAGCTACGCTTCCCTTGTCCCTTTTTATAACATCGTAGTCATTGCTACGTTCTTTACCTTTGCTTACACTGTACTTCACCAATTGCTCATCATACAGTGTTAAGAATCATATCTCCTTTACTTTTCATTTTCCTCACATCGCCCTCCACACTTTAGGAAAAATCAACTAGGAGTAAATGTCCCTCAACCCATGCTTGCTCAGTACTTCACCAATTGTTCATTGTACAATTTCGGGTGGTTTTCCCAAAATTGGCTATAGCAGGGACCATCCTCCGTAGTCAGGAAGTATTTAAGTGACCGATAGAATTATCATAGTGTGCACAGGACCAATCCCCAACGTGAGTAATGAACTCAGTTCTTTGGTGGATCAAAGTCCTACTATAATAATTCCCGCAATTGTTTCATTAGCACAATCTAATCACTATAATATTCTCGTCCATCAATTCTATGAACCTTCACCAATTGTTCTTCAGTTCATAGAATCTTCATGCCATTTTTCCTAATTCCTAACGTCCACCTTACTCCATAATTATACGTGTTTCTTGTAACACCCCAAAATTTTAATCCCCGATTAATGAAATGTTAATTATAAAAATTAATTATAATTAATGATTTCTATTTTAATCCTTGATTAAAATCTGTGTTTATGTAATTAGTGAATGTGTGTGGATTTAGTTAATAAATACAATTATGCATAAAATAAATATTTTGCATATTAGTCCCTGGGTTGGGACCTAGAGGTAATTTTAGGAAAGGTTTCGAGGGAAAGTAAATAAAATAATTATTTTTCAAAAATTGGTCGAAATACTCGAGTATTTCTGAGAATACTCGAGTATTCTGGTCAGAGTTGCTCAACGTTAGTGCGTTTTGATGAGCCACCACCAACGATTTCGTGTCGTTGACACGAAATCACCACCATTCCACGTCCATGGAGGTCGTGTCGACCTGCATGAGCATTCTCCCATCCTATTTAAGCCTATCAACACCGAATTCGTGAAGGATTTGGCAAAATTTGGGTTTTGTTGATTAAGCTAGGGTTCTTGATTCGTTTCCTTCAATTCTCTTTCTCTGTGTTGAATTAAACCACAAATCATACACTAATACAAAGCTCACATTACGAGCTTTGTATAAACACCAAAATCGTGAGGTTTGAGTGAGTGTGGTGGAAGAATCACGGCTTGGAAGTGGAGCTGTTCTTTGTCAAGTCTTTGTCTGGAACCTACTTTGATTCCAATTTCTGGTAAGCTCACGAGTCTATGAGTTCCAAATTCGATTTCTCTAGTTAGTATGTGTTGCATAGAATCTAGAAAATCTAATTTCCCCAATTGTTATCTCTGTCTTCCATGTAAACCAATTCAATTTTGGTGATGCACTCAAAACTGTCTTGCATGTGGTGCTCAAAGGCATTTCTGGTATTGGAGAGCTTTTCTTGGGGAATTCTCTGTTGGTACACGTCTGAGAGGTAAGGGGAAGTAATTTTATGCACTAGATAGAGTTTAAATTCCATGATTTTCATTAGAGAGCCACCAAGAGGCTCTAAGGGCTTAGATTGAATAGGAACTTTGGTTTGGAGACCAACTCATGCTCTATGATTGTGTTGAGCAAGTTCTATATCATGCATGCAAGCTGTAATGAGCATTCTTTCACAAATTTGTTGAGTATTTTACAAATTGAAGTGTTAAGTTGTGAAATTATGTTTTTATGCATAATCTTGTGATTCTCTGTCAAACCTGTCATTTAATATGTGATGAATGTTGTAACATGTTTAATATATGGTATATGAACTATTTTGATCATTGGTTTGGGTTAGAAATGTTTAGAAATGAAAATGGTATGTAAAAACCAAGTTTTCAGTCTGTTCTGTTTGATAAAACTCGAGTAGATGGCTCGATACTCGAGTATTTCGTGATGCACCAGTGTGGATTTTGGCGCACGACTCGAGTATCTGGCTTAAGACTCGAGTATTACCAGATGCAACAAGAGTCAAGTTTGATGAACGACTCGAGTAATGCATGAACTACTCGAGTATTCTGTGTGATGAACGACTCGAGTATCTCATGAACTACTCGAGTATTTTATTGAAAATCTGAAACTTAACTTTCTGAAAAGGGATGAACAACTCGAGTATAATGATGAACTACTAGAGTAAAACTGGAAACTGATGAACTACTCGAGTATTGGGGGAAATACTCGAGTATTTTAGCCAGAAACTGAAAAATACCATTTTCAATTCTAAGTCATATTGTTAACACTTAAACAACAATAATCCCAGTGATCTAAGACTTAAAGGAATCTGATTGATGATATGATGAGTTTTTCGTTTGGATGACAAGACGTTGCTCGGGTGGCACGTCGAGTATTGTTAACAAGGAAAACATCAATAAATTTCTTTAAGCGAAGTATGATGCATTCATTCTGGAGTTTGGATGGTAGGTCGTATGTCATGTTTTTGGTAAACATGTGAAGGGCCTCTGGGAGTGCCAATACGCTTGCTTGATGACACGTTGATGACGTGGTCGGCTTAGTGGATGCCGATATGGTTATACCGTTTGGATGACGGTCCGTTTGGATGACGGGATGTGCTCGGGTGGCACGGATTCCAAGCTTGTCGTGTACATTCTTGGTGAATGTACGAAATGTTGTATACCTAGGAATACAACGCACTGGTGAGTGCTGGGTTGTCAGGGATGGACGTCAGAGAGTGACATAGATTGATGGAGATAGGCTTGAGAGCTAAATTCATACATCATGCCATTCATTCAAGCTAAGTGTAATAAATGAAACAAGTATGAGCATCCTACTTGCATTCAATAATTGCTAAGTGCTAAATGTGATTGTTCATTATTGTTACATATCCACATATTCATATTGTACATATTTATACTCTGTTGATTATGTGTATAGAATTGCTTACCCCTATGCCCTTGTAGGTGATGTCTCGCTACATCGCTTGCATCGAGATCCGGCCACTTCCTAGTGGCACATGGATCTATGAGGACCATCGCGCGGTGTTCGAGGGAGAGGTAGAGATTACCTTCTACCACCCGAACTCGTTGATTCGATTTCGTCCTCGTAGATTTAGGATTCCCATCATATACATTATGCACGTACCCCCGTTTTACACATACCATGGACCACCTCCCACACGACCAGCTCGCTCTTATCACAGTTTTCGTTTCAGACCTATCCGCTCACACCCATTTTCTTCTAGAGTCGTCCGCGAGGAGACTCCCCCTTCTGATCCGAGGAGCCCAGTTAGGGTCACACCCTCTCCTGACCCTGTACCCAGTGGTAGGGTACACTCTCCCTCGGATGAGATCGAGGAGGATCCGGTGGAGGACGAGAGCGAAGGCGAGCCTGTCGTACATTCTACTGGGAGTGATTGGAGGGATGATGATCCCTAGGTATGTGCATACGGTATATGATGAGGATCAAGGGATCCGGTGTGGGGATGCCGTGGAGGAGATACTACTGCTGCTGCTGATGATGATGATGCTGTTACCTTTTGCTGTTTGGAGATTGCTACTACTCTCACTACTACTACTGATACTGCCAGATCTATGTGACCACCTTTAGAGTCTATATTTTGAGATGTATATATATTGTAGATATACTTTTGAGTACTCTAGGGTTATGGTCTTATTTTGGACATAGATCTTATGGACTTGTATATGGACCTTGGAGACTTATGATGGGACTATGTATATCTTGACTCTTTTCAGTTATATATATATGACCTATGTTTATATTTCTATTAGCTACCTAGTCTTATAACTTCCGCTACTCTGATAAAGGTTATATGAAAGAACTCGTTTATGTTATTTGAAAATAGTATTAATTCCGTGAAAGAAATGAATGGATAAGCATCATCTACTTTTACTAACTCAACACGTTTTTGAAGGCACCGATGCTATCTGTATTTAAGAAAATTATACCAGATATCTTCTCCAAGAGTTCAATGTTTTGGTTTGTGCACCCGCTTTAAAAGAGAAATTTTTTATTCTCATAATTTCTATTTAATAACAAGTCCATATGTTTTTCTAGTAATACGTAATTATGTTAGTATTTACTTGTACTGGAAAAAGGGTGTCACATTTCTAATTCAATTTAATGGTTGTTAATAATCCACCCTTTACTTACACATATCAATTTGGAGGGGTTTTCTAACTTAAGGTAATTGACCATTGTAACACCCCAAATTTTCATAATATAAAAGATACCGAAATAAGAGTTTTGAAACTAAAATAGGGAACTTTAACTCTTGCCTTTTTACAAAACAAGTTTATACAAAATGTGGGGTGCCCAATTACAATATAAACAGTTTATACACAATTTGAAGCTTCTTGAACATGTGGGGCGCCCAATTACAAATATAAATGTGAAGCTGTTTTGACTTGTTCCGCTGTGCACTCTGATCTTCAAGCTTCTTGAACATGTACCTAAAATGTTAACCACTAAGGGTGAGACCTTTTCACAACACAGTGAATTAAAAGGACAATAAACAATTCATAATAAAAACTTAAGAATAATAATTAAATCAAACGATGAAATAACAAAATATATCATATTCAATTCACTACAAAATCCACTTTCACACTTGAGTTCAATATCCATTATTCAATTTGTAACACCCCAAATTTTCATTCCCGGATGTAATGAGAAGTCAATTATGAATGTTATTCAAAAATTATTTTCTTAAATTATAAATATTATTTTGGAGTTAATTACTTGATTATGTGTGTGCTTGTGATAGTGGTTTTGCATTAGAAATGTGTTAATATTTAATAATAGGTGAAAATAGAGTTTTTGCACTTTAGTCCCTGATTTAGGACCTAGAAGTAATATTAGAAAGATTTTGGAGGGAAAGGGGATTAAAATATTTATTTTTCAAAATTGACCAAAAAGACTCGAGTATTTCAGGGAAAAACTCGAGTATTATGGTCAGTGTTGAACTCGTTAGTGCGTTTGATGAGTCAGTACTCAACGAATCCTAAACCTTGACACGAAAACACTTGATGGCTTGATAGTGGGCTTCGTGTCGCCCTGCATGATCAACGAATCATGCAATAAAAACGTAGTTGTTGATGAAAATCGACCATTTGGTCGAATTGCTCCAAGAATTTGAGGTTAGGGTTCCCAATTTCGTCTTCAACATTCTCCATCGTTTCTGAGAGTTGAGTTGAGAGATACACACCATTGTGAAGCTCACGTCTTGAGCTTTACGAAGACATATAGCTTGTGAGTTGAGGTGTTGTATAGAGGGAGAATTGGAGCTCGAAAATCTGGTGTTGTTGTTGTCCAAGTCCAGAAAACTGAAGTCTGGAGCTTACTTCAAGCTCTGATTTTGGTAAGTGTATGAACCCTATGAACCTCAATTTTATTCCTACCTTCATTCCATGTTGCAGAGAATAATTCCTAACCAAATTCCCTAATTTTTAAACTGAAATTGCATGTGTAAATCCCTGGTTTTTGGACTCTGCTCATATGTGGCTGCATGCAAAGGGTTTTGGGGGTTAGAGTGTTCCCTCCAATTTATCTGCAAATTCCCTGTTGATTCACGACCTAAAGGTAAGGGTGAAGCTAATTGTTCACTAGAATAAGTTTAATTCATTGCATTATAGGTGTAGAGTCACCATGAGACTCTATGGGCATAGCTTGAATTAGGTTCTTGGCTTGGACGCCTATTTGAGTGTCAAAATTGTTTAGAGAAAGTTTTAAATGTTGCATGCAAGCTATAACAAGGTTATTGCATGCTGTAATTGTTTGGAATTGAAATTGATATGTTAAGTTGTTAAAAATGTGATTTTATGCATAATTGACACTCAAGATCGATTCAGTGTAATGTGATGTTATCCTTGGGTTGGAACATGTTTATTTTATGTCATGATAACTTTGTTAATATTTGGTTTTGATTAAATTTGAGTAGAAATGAAAATGGTATGTTAAAACTCATTTTTCAGTACATTCTGTCTGCAAACACTCGAGTCTATGGCTTGAGACTCGAGTATTTCAGACGCACCAGTGCATCTGATGGCACCAACCACTCGAGTTTCTGACCCATGACTCGAGTATTAACTGATATTTGTAATAAACTTCCCAGATGAACTACTCGAGTCGTGCATGATCCACTCGAGTCTTCTGGGTTGATGAAGACTCGAGTATTCCATGAACCACTCGAGTATTCCAGAAAGACTTGAAACTTTAATGCTATAGAAAATTAAGAACTACTCGAGTCTTCCCAAGAACCACTCGAGTATTTCAGTGTATATTAGAACTCTACTCGAGTCTTTTGAAACAGAATGATCAACAAATGCCATTTTCAATTATGCCAAGTTTAATCAAATACAATAATCATGTTCCAAAAGAGGTTATGATATGTTAATGCTTGTATTGTTGATTATATTGCATGTTGCACATTATGAAATTAATGGATAACCCAGGATGGATGTTGTGTGCATTCATGCATGGTGATGTGGTGATAGCATATCATTTGTCATGTTCGAGGAACATGAGGAGGGTACTCCGGGAGTACCAACTTGGTTACGACTTGCCTGTAGTCACATTTTGGTAATGTGACCAGCATTGGTTGCTGCGAACGTTGGGTATTCATCTTGGTGACGAGATGTGCACATCGATAATGATATTGGTATTATAGACCACGTTCCAGGCATAGTCGTGTGGCTTACTCGATGATACATTTTGGTAATGTGGGCAGCATAGGCGATGCTGTTACGTCTTGGTGACGCAACGTACACTTTGGTAGTGTCGTTTGGATTATATTCCGAGCAGGTTCACTATATGTCCGAGGTACGTATACGGGTTGTTTGGATGGACATGCATGAGAGCATTAGTTGGAGAACCTTAGGACTGGAAAGGTTGTGTGACAGCATCATGACATACCATTTATGACTGACTATTGAATAATTTGGTTTGTGCATATGTTGTACTTATCTCTGGTCCATTGTTATACATGTTGTATATCTGCTTAATATTATGCTTATTCCATTATGTGAACTATATTGCTTACCCCTTATCCCCATTGTAGGTGATGGCACGCTATCTAGCTTGCATCGAGTTACGCCCGCTCCCTAGTGGAGTGTGGTACTACGAGGATCATTGAGCCACCTTTGAGGGGGAGGTAGAGGTTACCCTCTATCACCCCAATCCCTTGGCTCGTGTTCATCCTCGTAGGTTCCGCATACCCATTATCTATACCCTGCATGTACCCCCGTTTTATACTTATCATGGACCACCCCCGGCTCGACCAGCTCGTGATTTCACTCTTTTCGTTTTAGAGCAGCTACTAGATCTCACCCCTCTGCTTCCCGTGTTATCCGAGAGGAGACTCCTTTAGCTAGTCCGATGAGTCCAGATCGTGGGACTCCTTCTGCTGACCCAGTGCCCAGTGGTAGGGCACGGATTTAGTCGGACAAGGTGGAGGAGGACCCTGAGGAGGCAGAGAATGAAGGGGAGCCAGTCAAGCACTCCACTGGGAGTCAGTGGGGAGTTGGGGATCCACCGGGTGATGCATAGTATGGATGGTTGGTATGTGGGATGCACGGAGCATCTGGCTGGAGACACTGAGGAGGAGGATCATGCTGTGGAGGAGGATCATCAGACCACCACTCTGGGATTTTTATCTTTTGCTCTGTAGTTATATTGTATATATTTTGAGAGATCTCATAGAGGTAGTCTTTTCTTTTGACTATGTGTAACATCCCGCGTTTTTCCCGAACTTAAATAAATCAATAAGGTTTTATTTAAAGTGAATTTTGAGAATTTAAGAAAGATTTTCAAATGAATGTTTTATGGATTTGAAGCAAGTGATTTTTATTTGAGTTTTGGTTTTATCATTTGAGATTTCTTGAAGAAATGAATTTTCTTTTATGACTTAAATGCATTTTGTAGCTTTGAAAATGCATATCTTTTCAACCGTTATTCGAAAAATTATGATTCTTATACGAAAACGATCGCGTTGAAAAGTAGAATTTAAATATGAGATTTTTGTGATTTTCTGGATTGATTTCCAAATTGTTATTTTATAGACTTGTAAAGTGTGAATTTCGAATGTATTGAGTGTTGAAAAGTATTTAGAGACCTCAAATAACTTATTTCTTTTGAGATCTTTTAATTATGTGAAAGTATGGTTCTAGAAAATAAGGCGAAGCTTATATTTATAACAAATTGGTGCGGTTTATTGATTTCTTTAAAAAACATATCTTTGGAATTTTTGAGTTGTGTTTTCTTATCATAAGAGTAAAATAAATTATATGCAAATTTAAATAATAAATTTGAGATGAATGAGTGCATGATTTGATATGAATATGCGTGTGTGTATGATGCATGGTTTTAAGAAATATAATGCCCTAAAGTATTGTATGTGTGTTTGATTGTATGTTAGATGTATGCATTAAATCTTTAGGATATTTCATGATTTAATTTTATGTGCTTGCAATGGTTCTTTTTTTAATAAAATGAAAGGAAATTTTATTCTCTCCTATGTATGTGCATTCGGCCATGAGGGAACTCAAGAGAACCAAGTGGAAATTATTTTCTTAAGAATTACGAAAGTGAAATTAAATGGAAATTGGTAGGAAATGTAGGGTGGTGAGTGTCATGATGCATGAGAAGACCTTTTCCCTTAAATCCACACTTCCCAACCTAATACCCTTGATTTCTTCCTTCATACACTTCCTTCTTCAAAGACTAAGAGGAAAATCACCCATCAACCCAAAGGAAGAGGAGGCCGAAGCAAAACCCTAGGAGAAGGAGAGAGATTTGAAGCTTGAAGTTAGAGTTTTGTTTAAGTTGCCAGTAACGATCCAAGAGCGGATTCGAGCATTGCGTTGGAATTCAATGAGCTTATTGGGAGTTGTCGTCGGTAGAGGTGAGAGAGAAGTTTCCCCCAAACACCGTGGTATTTAGGTAACATATTAAGTGTTTCGACTATCTCAAAAGTCGAAACTTAGTGGTTCTGAGTCAGTAGCACAGTGGCAATTGTATTGTTGTGTGGCCACTCGTGTGAAGAAGACAAAGACCACGCAAAATTATCTGATGTACTTATGTGATAATGTCTGAATGCTATATGTTGTTTATTTATTTATTAAAGAATTTATTAGGTGGGATGAAATGTGAGTTGTTGTTGATTATAATAATGTGGATGACAATGATAAGTAAGAAAAAGAACTGTGACGTTGTTGTGGAAAAGATCAAGTGATGCATGTGATGTGGATGAGCCAGAGCTGGGGGAGAGTGATGTCGTTGTTGCTTACTGAAAGGAGATATGATGAGGAATGAACTATGAGGAGCCAGAAGGCTGAGATTGCAGAGGAGACACATCATTTTTAAGAAAGTTTATAAAATGATTTTTTGAGAAAGTTGGTGAGATGATATTTTTGAAAAGAGTTGTGAAATAATATTTTTGAGAAAGATTGTGAAATGATATTTTTTTTAAAAGAGTTTGTGAAATGATATTCTTGAGAAAGTTTGTGAGATGACATTTTTGAAAAGAATTTGGGAAATTTTATTTTTGAGAAAATTTGTGAAACCTTATTTTGAGAAAAATTGTGAAACATTATTTTTGAGGAAATTGTGAAACATTATTTTGAAAAGTTTACGAAAGGACATTTTAAGAAAATGAAGATATGAGATTTTTGACACAGATTATGAAATGCAATTTTGAGAAATTTATGAAATGAGTTTTGAGAAAATTATGAAATGAGAAGTTGGGAAAGATGGAGAAACGAGATGCAAATTTGTCAAGGTGATCCCCGCTCTGTGCTATGTTGAGGAAAGAGAGGTGCTGCGATAATTAGTGGTCGGGACTCGTTGAAGGGATGCACTAAGGATGAGCCGACCTTAGGATTTAAGATGTTAATTAAAATATTAAAAGACTCTTAAAAGACATGAATTAACGCGGTGAGTTATGAGTGCGATCGAAGTAGTGGAGAGGAAGAGACCATGAGTATCTGCGGATATCCAGGTGGAGATTGCATTAGGGGAGGACAACGACGGTGAAACGTCAAGAAGTCTAGAGTACTTTCTAGGCAGAACAAACTCCAAATGTGGTATACGAACGTAGTAGGGACTGGGTCCAATGCCGTGGTAAGTTCTGCACTGCAGACTAGAATAGTACTCTCGCCCCCTAGATTGCAAATCTTGAGCAGTGAGAGGGACTGGAACGGGGCATTTGATTCGCCATTGTACCCGAGTTTTCTACAGTGCGCCTTAATGATATTATATGATACGATATGAATTAATTTGAGATTGTACCCGAGTTTTCTACAGTTCTCCTGGCTTGGAGCCAATTGTTGAGACAGCTGTCGTGCCCGAGTGGTAAAGGTCCTGTACTCCTGTTTGCTTCCGACTAGGTTGGGTGGATGACCGAGGAGATGTAGATGTGTGTGCTAACTGTGAGAGCGACCTCCTCAATGATGAGTAATTTTCCCCGCATCATTGATGGATACGATTTCATAAAACTTAAATAAGAAAAGATGAATTATATATGGTTAAGAAATAATTCTTAAGTGGAAGAATGGAAAAGAGGATGAGATTGTATGGTGATGGAATCATTTTGGAAAAGAGGAAGAGATTTATGGAATGTAATGTGGATATGCTAAAGGTCTTGAGAAGAGAAAAATAATGAATAGAGTAAGTTTTTGTATGTCAATGGTATGAATAAATATGAACGTTTTTATATGTTGTTTGCTTATGTGTTGTTGTTAATTCTTAATATCTTGCCTATTGTAATTCCACACTGTTAGATCCAGTGAGAAGGTTTTGATAATGACAAAGGTTGACAAAGGTTTTGAACAAGCTACAAATGGTTTAATCAAGCTCAAGTTTTGAAGAAGATCAACAAACAAACAACACTCAACATTGATGAAGAGAGAGCAAGCTCATGAAGACTTAGTTTGTGTTTTAATTGTAATATCTTTAGTCTCTCAAGTCTTTTATATTGATGAGTTTGGGTAGAGTCTTTAGAGGGTAGTGAATCTCTATCAAGGTCATGATTATATCAGATTTTGAGTATTCACTAAACCTTAAATCAATAGGTGGCTTAAAGGTTTGAAAGGAAATGTTTAATTTTGAGAAAACATGTTTTTAATTGACTTTAGCAGTGGCTAATCGATTAATGTGTTAAGGTTAATCGATTAACACAACTGTTACAGTGGTTAATCGATTAAGCCATGTGTTAATCGATTAAGACCTGTAAAATTGGTTTTTAAAATACGTTTTTCACTTCTCAAAACTAGTTTTTAAGTTTCCTATCTTTTGGGTATTTCATATAAATCTTTTCCTAACCTTTGTGAATCATAATTACAATCTTAGAACATTTTGATATCAATTTTACAAAGATCAAAGCCACACTATTCTCTCTCATTTTTATAGATCAAAGCTTTAACTTTTACATTCTTTGATCATAAATCATTGAATATCTCATGTTGATATTTTCATAGCTATTGAAAGAGATTCATAGGATTGTTATTGTTTTTAATTTGGTTGTAATCATTGCAAAGAAGGCAAGCTATCTACAACAAAGGAAGACTTGGTGGTTGTTCATCAAGCAAAGTTATCTTGGAAGTCTTGTTGTGTTAACAAGAAAATTGGAAGTCTTGGTGTGAGGCATCATCAAGCAAGTGGAAGTCTTTGAAGCATCTCAAAGCAATTGGAAGACTTGTTGTGGGATATCGGCAAGCAAGAGAAGAGGTTAGATTAGATTCAATAGGATTGCAAGGCAAGGGTGTGGTATCTCTTGTAGGCTATCAAGAAGGGAGTCTTGAGAGGCATTTACTTGTAATTTGAGAACTCTAATTCCTCATAGTGAAGAATCTCTCTTTGTTGAAGAGGGGACTAGATGTAGCTTTCAAGTGGATGAAAGTGAACCAGGATAAATCACTGTGTCGTATCTCTAAACTCTTAACTCTTTACATTCATGTCATTTCAAAATTGTTCTTGGTTGAAAACCTAGAAAAAATTAATTTTCATAATTGATTGAATTGAATCTTAATTGTGCAAATTGATTTGGGGAAAATCATTTTCATAACCTAGGTAATCAATAAGAATATTGGTGTTAATCAATTCCGCTTAATCTCTGATCTTATGTGTTAATTGATTGATTTTCGTATTCAATTGAAAAGTGATTTTTCAGTTTTAACAGTGATTAATCGATTAACTGGAAGTATTAATCGATTAATTCAAATCAAGCTTTCGGCATTAATCGATTAGTTGCATATTTAATCGATTAATCTTTTGAAGCCTTTCGGTATTAATCGATTAATGAAAGGCTTAATCGATTAAGAAGCTTAATTTTTGTAAAAATCATTTTGTTTTAATCGTTTCGATTTGTTTCTTTCGAAAATATTTCAAGGTTTATTTAACACCTATTCAACCCCCCTTCTAGGTGTTCTCCTAGTGTCTCCTAGTTATTTCACCCACCGATTATAGTCCTTACAATTGGTATCAGAGCTCGGTCAAAAGACACGAGCATAGAGCTTTTTCATTAAGATCCTTGAGGAAACTACAATGGGTTCTACGAATCGCTTTGGTGGTGAAGGTGCTTCAATTAGCCGCCTTCCTATGTTTGGTGGACAGGGTTATGCTTATTGGAAAGTTAGGATGAGAATTTTTATAGAAGCCATAGACATGAACATTTTGGAAGCCATTGAGAATGGTCCTCATATTCCCTCATCTCAAGTAGAAGGTGTATCTAAACTAACCCCCAAAGATAAGTGGACCGATGATGATAAAAGGAAAATTCAATATGATTTAAAAGCTAAGAATATCATCACCTCCGCTCTATCTTATGATGAGTTCTTTAGAGTCTCCCAATGTCGTAATGACAAAGAAATGTGGGACACTTTGCAAGTCACACATGAAGGCACTAGTGAAGTTAGGCGTGCTAGATTAAATTCTTTGATGCATGAATATGAATTGTTTCGTATGTTACCTAATGAATCTATATGTATTATGCAAAAACGTTTTACTCATATTATTAATCATCTCATTGCTCTTGGAAAAACTTTCATGAATTGTGAACTTGTTAACAAAGTTTTAAGATGTCTAAGTAGGGAATGGCAACATAAGGTTACCGCAATTGTTGAATCAAAGGACTTGGACAACATGGACTTAGCTATACTTTTCGGAAAACTTCAAGAACATGAAATGGAGCTTGGACGTTTGCATATGCATGAAGAATCGGACAAGAACAAGGAAAGAAAAGGAATTGCTCTTAAAGCTCAAAGGTCATATCAAAAGGAAGAGAGTTCCGATAATGATGATAATGAAGATTCCGATTCGGACATTGATGAAGAGGAGATGAAACTTCTACTAAGAAATTTTAGCATGCTTCTAAGGAGAAAAGGAAGGTTGAACAAAGACAAAAGTAAAGAGAAGAATCCCACACACTACAAGACGAAGACAACAAAAGAAGAAGTAGTTTGCCATGAATGTGGAAAGCCCGGTCATCTCAAGTATTCGTGCTCTAAGTATCTCAAAAAAAAGGAGAAAGAGAAGAAAAATGCAAAACATAAAAGGGCATACATAGTTTGGAATAGTGATGATGAAGAAGACAAGAAAAGCACATCAAATAGTTCTTCGGATGATGGAGAAGCCGCTTGTCTTAACTTGATAGCTCTAGTAGATGAAGAGGAAAGTTCAAATGATGAATCAAGTGAACAAAGTGACGAAAGCAATGTAAGTGAAACTAAATCCGAAATTTCTTCTAAATATGAAATTTTATATAATGCTTATGAAGAAATGCATGAACATCTCAAGAAACTAGCTTTGAAAAACATTGAAAGGAAGAAGCTAATTTTGAAACATCAACAAGAGATTTTAGAACTTCAAAAACAAGTTGATGAGTTTAATCTTCAAAATGAAACTCTTGATCTCATCTATGCTAGTTCTTCTTGTGATTGTGCTAGTAGATTGAATATTGTGGTTGATTGTGAGAATTGCAAGTTGCTTAAGGATGAAAATGCTATTTTAAAAAATAAGCTTGCAAGTTTCACAAATGGTGATATTAGATTGCGCACATTGTTAAATTTTCAAAGAGAAAATTCAAACAAGTTTGGTTTGGTTTATACTAATGCTAAGAGTAAGTCTCATAGAAATATTGTTGATTTTTCTAAAGTTGATTTTTCAAATGCACCAACATGTTTCTATTGTGGCACTCATGGTCATACTTCAAATGTGTGTTATATTAAAGTGCATGGTATACCTAAGGAAAGTTTGTTTGGGTTAAGAAGGGTGAGAGTCCCTTAACTAACAAAAATGGATCCAAAACCATTTGGATACCAAAAAGCAAAGCATGATTGTTTTTGTAGGT
This sequence comes from Crotalaria pallida, assembly GCA_037953625.1. Lineage (NCBI taxonomy): Eukaryota > Viridiplantae > Streptophyta > Magnoliopsida > Fabales > Fabaceae > Crotalaria > Crotalaria pallida. The sequence continues at coordinate 8,888,860 of CM075654.1, read as the reverse complement.
ATGATTGAAGATTCAAATGAAGGTCTATACACATTTTTTTTCAAATCTCAAGTGAAAGTCCTACAAGTTGGCAAAATTGATATTGTTGGATATTCACAATTGATATCAAGTAAATTTCTCACAAGAGATAGCAAGTATTCACAATTGGACTTACATTTGGTATATTCTATTCTTGCTATTAATCTTTGATAATTGGTATTATTTCTACAAAATTCATAATTGGTATCATTTTGTGATCATTAGATGTTTATCATGCTATTGTGATTATTGTGATATTTCTTTACAATTGATATCTTACTTTGTTAAGTGATGTGATAACTCTTTAGTTACAATTGGTATCATATTTCATTGTCATATTTCTTTCCAATTGGTGTCACATATCAAAGTATGGTTATTAAGTGTTTTACATTTGGTATCATTGATTAATTGGTATCAATGTTGTGAAGAAATGATTGATAATATCTCTTATTTTGGCTTAGAATTTTATATTTCAATTGGTATATAATACTTTTTGATAATGCCAAAAGGGGGAGAAATGGTTGTTTGGAGAAAGGGTTGTTTTGTTGTTTTCATGTAGGTTGAGCAAAGTTGTTGAAGATAAGGGGAGAATGAAGCTTACTCAATTGAATTCAAATGTCAAAAGCATTTATTGAGGGGGAGCAAGAGTCTCACCAAGTGATCAAATTTTTCAAGCATCAACAACTTCAAACAAATTCAATGGTTTGTCATTTTCAAAAAGGGGGAGATTGTTAGATCCAGTGAGAAGGTTTTGATAATGACAAAGGTTGACAAAGGTTTTGAACAAGCTACAAATGGTTTAATCAAGCTCAAGTTTTGAAGAAGATCAACAAACAAACAACACTCAACATTGATGAAGAGAGAGCAAGCTCATGAAGACTTAGTTTGTTTTTTAATTGTAATATCTTTAGCCTCTCAAGTCTTTTATTTTGATGAGTTTGGGTAGAGTCTTTAGAGGGTAGTGAATCTCTATCAAGGTCATGATTATATCATATTTTGAGTATTCACTTAACCTAAAATCAATAGGTGGCTTAAAGGTTTGAAAGGAAAGGTTTAATTTTGAGAAAACAAGTTTTTAATTGACTTTAGCAGTGGCTAATCGATTAATGTGTTAAGGTTAATCGATTAACACAACTGTTACAGTGGTTAATCGATTAAGCCATGTGTTAATCGATTAAGACCTGTAAAATTGGTTTTTAAAATACGTTTTTCACTTCTCAAAACTAGTTTTTAAGTTTCCTATCTTTTAGGTATTTCATATAAATCTTTTCCTAACCTTTGTGAATCATAATTACAATCTTAGAACATTTTGATATCAATTTTACAAAGATCAAAGCCACACTATTCTCTCTCATTTTTATAGATCAAAGCTTTAACTTTTACATTCTTTGATCATAAATCTTTGAATCTCTCATGTTGATATTTTCATAGCTATTGAAAGAGATTCATAGGATTGTTATTGTTTTTAATTTGGTTGTAATCATTGCAAAGAAGGCAAGCTATCTACAACAAAGGAAGACTTGGTGGTTGTTCATCAAGCAAAGTTTTCTTGGAAGTCTTGTTGTGTTAACAAGCAAATTGGAAGTCTTGGTGTGAGGCATCATCAAGCAAGTGGAAGTCTTTGAAGCATCTCAAAGCAATTAGAAGACTTGTTGTGGGATATCGGCAAGCAAGAGAAGAGGTTAGATTAGAGTCAATAGGATTGCAAGGCAAGGGTGTGGTATCTCTTGTAGGCTATCAAGAAGGGAGTCTTGAGAGGCATTTACTTGTAATTTGAGAACTCTAATTCCTCATAGTGAAGAATCTCTCTTGGTTGAAGAGGGGACTGGATGTAGCTTTAAAGTGGATGAAAGTGAACTAGGATAAATCACTGTGTCGTATCTCTAAACTCTTAACTCTTTACATTCAAGTCATTTCAATATTGTTCTTGGTTGAAAACCTAGAAAAGATTGATTTTCATAATTGATTGAATTGAATCTTAATTGTGCAAATTGATTTGGGGAAAATCATTTTCATAACCTAGGTAATCAATAAGAATATTGGTGTTAATCAATTCCGCTTAATCTCTGATCTTATGTGTTAATTGATTGATTTTCGTATTCAATTGAAAAGTGATTTTTCAGTTTTAACAGTGATTAATCGATTAACTGGAAGTATTAATCGATTAATTCAAATCAAGCTTTCGGCATTAATCGATTAGTTGCATATTTAATCGATTAATCTTTTGAAGCCTTTCGGTATTAATCGATTAATGAAAGGCTTAATCGATTAAGAAGCTTAATTTTTGTAAAAATCATTTTGTTTTAATCGTTTCGATTTGTTTCTTTCGAAAATCTTTCAAGGTTTATTTAACACCTATTCAACCTCCCTTCTAGGTGTTCTCCTAGTGTCTCCTAGTTATTTCACCCACCGATTGTAGTCCTTACACACACTGTTGGCATCACATGCTTGGGAATACTTACTCTCTCGAGTTCTTCTGTTTGTGTACCTGTTTATATGTCGTAAACCCCATAGCCTATGGATCCTGTCAAGTTCACTTTCGACATTCGAGATGAAGGGAAATGGGAAGTGAACTATAGAGGTTGGGAGTGGCGTGGAGTCACTGAGGTTCGCATATTCGACCCCAACCATACGATACAAGGGACAGCGCCTGATACTCGTACTTGCCGTTTCGTGCTTTCGGACTTGCAGACGGGTGGACCAGCCGACTACCATGGTGGGCATCCGTTGCCTTTGCCTGCACGGATTGATCCCAAGGCCGAGGAGTTGGAGGAGTTGGATGAGGCTTTGGACGATCTACCAGACGAGGCTTTTGAGGCTATGCAAGAGGACGACCCAGAGGAAGATCTAGAAGAGGATCCTGATGAGGACTTCGATTATCCGGAGGCTGAGGAGATTGAGGTTGATCCTAGTGAGGCACCTCCTGTGGATCCATCGATTTCAGCTTAGTGGGCCTGGCGGTAGTTCTTTGTTTTAGTAGAAGTATGATGTTTCCCTATATTTACTTAGTTATCATTGTAGTACCAACCTGTAACCCCAGACTTATGTTCATGAATCAATTTTTTATTTCAAATCCATGATTAAGTTATGAAAGAAGTGGGTCGTTGTAAAATTAATTTAAGGCAGCAAGTTTCGAAGTGCGGTGTCTTGTGACATCTCGGTTTGGAACTTGAAGCTTAACATGAGACGTGAGAACATTATTTTTAAAAAATGTAAGAGTGTTTTAGAAACCTAACGGTTCTCATGCTCACGTTACTTGCCCATGTTACAAAAAAAAATAAATAAAAAAAATTGGCCCATATTTTTACTACATTTTATAAAGAAAAGGAACTATGTTTTCAAGTTGCCAAATCGGGGTGTTACACTATGGACTTGTACTACCCAAAACTTTTCTACCTCGACTATCATGTACCTTGGCTACTTTTACATTTTATATCTTATATATATACAAGATATATATATATATATATATATATATTTTCATATGCTTACTGGTCTGATATTTCATAGCTCAAGGTTCATGCTTTACTTCCGCATACTCTGAAAACAACGTTATTTGAGAATAAATTATTGTTTCTTTTAAAGTATCACGATATCTTTGCACGGAGGAGATTTTGGAAAGGAACTCATTGAAATACTTTGTATAACGATTTTTTTTATTTAATCTCTTTAATAGTCATAAATCAAGTCCATATAAATTATCCTATATCTTTATTATAAGTATCAAAAGATTTACATAATGGAATAGAGAGTGAGTGTGACACAATTCCAATTCTATAACCAATAACCATTTCCACTTTCCTTTCTCTTTATCCTTTTTATAATAATTAGTTCGACAACAATTATCAATAACAATCAGTCGACATACTCAGGTATGTCTCAGTGTGCAATAATATAAATCAGCTTCCTAGGGTTCTTCACTTCCTACTTTATTAACATACAACAAAGGAATTTATCATAAACATTACAATTAACGGAAAAACATTATTAATAATACTCTAAGCACTCCTATTACAATTTTATCAACTATTATTATGGTACCCAATACTCTAATTTAACTATTAAACTCAAATCCTATTATAAACTCTAACCATCCCTAACTCGAAGTGTGGAAAAGAGACTCCCCTTACCTGGAAATGTAAGTTCCATGATGAATGTTTTGATAATGACAAAGTGTTTTGAACAAGCTATCATGTGATGATCAAGTTCAAGTTCAACAAGCAACAACAAACATCAAGTGAAGAAGAGAGAACAAGCTCATGAAGACTTAAGTTTGAGTGTAATTGTTTTTGTTTTATCTTTTGCCTCTCAAGCTTCATAGGTTTTCATTTGGGTAGTTTGTTTAGAGGGTAGTGAATCTCATTCATAAGTCATGATTTAATCATAATTTGAGTTTTCACTTAACCTAGAATCAATAGGTGGCTTAAAGGTTTTAAAGGAAAGGTTGGTTTTTGAGAAAACAAGTTTTAATCAAGTGCAGTATAGTTTTACTCGAGTATGAGTTTGTTTAATCGAGTACTACTCGAGTATGCTGCAATTTACTCGAGTAAACACTGCTGAACTGGTTTTTTAAAATACGTTTTTCACTTCTCAAAATCAGTTTTCAAGTGCCATAACTTTTGGGTATTCTATAAAAACCTTTTCCTAACCTTTGTGATCATAATCTATCATTTTGATATTCATTTTACAAAGAATCAAGCCACTCTATTCTCTCTCAATTTCAAAGATCAAAGCTTTTCTATTTTCATATTCTTTGATCAAGAACCTTTGAATCTCTTGTGTGATTTGTCATAGCTATTGATTGAGATTCATTAGGATTGTTATGTGTATTCATTGAGTTGTAATCTTTGCAATAAGGCAAGCCACTACAACAAACAAGAAGCCTTGGTGTGTCGATTATCATCAAGCAACGTTCATTGAAGAAGAAGAAGTCTTGGTTGTGAATCAAGCAAGGAGAAGCCTTGATGTGTGGATTATCATCAAGCAATTGAAGACTTGTTGTGTCGATTATCAACAAGGGGTAGAGGTTAGATTAGAGAGAAGATCAATAGGATTACAAGGCAAGGGTGTTGGTTATCTCTTGTAGGCTAGCAAGAAGGAAGTCTTGTGAGGCAATCACTTGTAATTTGAGAACTCTAATTCCTCATAGTGAAGAATCTCTCTTGGTTGAAGAGGGGACTGGATGTAGCTTTCAAGCGGGTGAAAGTGAACCAGGATAAATCGCTGTGTCGTATCTCTAAACCCTTACTCTTTATATTCAAGTCATTTGATTGCGTTCTTGGTTGAAAACCTAGAAAGATTGATTTTCATAATTGATTGAATTGAATCTTTAATTGTTCAAATTGATAAAGGGAAAATCATTTTTATAACTAGGTTAATCAATAAGAATATAGGTGTTAATCATCTTCGTTGAATCTCTGATCTTTCATGTGAATTGATTGATTTTCGTATGCGAATGAAAACTTGGTTTTTCTGATTTCTGTCAGATATACTCGAGTAAACGAGTCTTTAATCGAGTAATACTCGAGTACTCTGAAATCTACTCGAGTAAACCTGAGAGTTTTTGGAAAAATATTTTGTTTTGATTGTTTCGATTTGTTTCGTTCGAAAATCTTTCAAGGTAGCTTAGACACCTATTCAACCCCCCCCCCCCCTTCTAGGTGTATTCCTAGGGTTCCTTTGTCTCTCCAACCACCAGCTACGGTTTCCTCAATTGGTATCAGAGCTCGGTCGAAAGACACGAGCATAAGAGCTTTTTCGTAAAGATCCTTTAAGAAAATCGCAATGGGATTCGTACCCTTTGGTGGTGAAGGTGCTTCAATAAGTCGTCCTCCATTGTTTGCCGGAGAAGGCTATGCATATTGGAAAGTTAGAATGAAAATCTTTATCCAAGCCATAGATAGTGAAATTTGGAAAGTAGTTGAAAAAGGTCCTCATATCCCCTCTAGTTTAGTTGAAGGTGTAGAACAATTGATCCCCGAGGATAAGTGGAAGGATGATGATAGAAAGAAAGTTCAATATGATTATAAAGCAAAGAATATCATTACCTCCGCTTTATCCTATGACGAGTTCTTTAGAGTTTCTCAATGTTCTAGTGCTAAGGAAATGTGGGACACTTTACAAGTGACTCATGAAGGAACTAGTGAGGTTAGGAGAGCTAGATTGAATGCTTTAATGCGTGATTATGAATTGTTTCAAATGCTTCCAAATGAATCTATTAATGATATCCAAAAGCGTTTTACTCATATTATTAACCATTTACTTGCTCTTGGTAAAACGTTTCTTCAAGGTGAACTTTCTAACAAAGTGTTGAGATGTTTAGACAGGAATTGGCAACCAAAAGTAACGGCTATTGTTGAATCTAAAGATTTGGATGCTATGGATCTAGCAACACTTTTCGGAAAGCTTCAAGAACATGAAATGGAGCTTGGACGATTAAGTATCAATGAAGAGTCGGATAAGAACAAAGAAAGAAAGGGACTTGCTCTTAAAGTCAAGAGTAGATCATACAAGAAGAAAGAGAGTTCCGATGATGATGATAGTGAAGATTCCGATTCGGATATTGATGAAAAAGACATGAAACTTTTGCTAAGAAAGTTTGACAAATTTCTAAGGAGAAAAGGAAGGTTGAACAAGGACAAAAGTAAAGAGTAGGATTCCCCACACTACAAGACCAAGACATCAAAAGAAGGTGTAGTTTGCCATGAATGTGGAAAACCCGGTCATCTCAAGTACTCATGCTCTAAGTATCTCAAGAAGAAGGAGAAAGAAAAGAAAAATTCAAAATCTAAAAGAGCATACATAGCTTGGGATAGTGATGAAGATAACAAGAAAAGCACATCGAGTAGTTCATCGGATAATGAAGAAGCCGCTTGTCTCAACTTGATAACTCTAGTAGATGATGAAGAACAAAGTTCAAATGATGAATCAAGTGAACAAGGCGAGGATAGCAATGTAAGTCATACTAAATCCGAAATTTCTTCTAAATATGAATTGTTATACAATGCTTATGAAGAAATGCATGAACAACTTGAAAAACTAGCTTTGAAAAACATTGAAAGAAAGAAGCTCATTTTGAAACATCAAAAAGAGATTTTAGATCTTCAAAAACAAGTTGATGAGCTTAATCTTGAAAATGAAACTCTTGATCTTATATATGCTAGTTCTTCTTGTGATTGTGCTAGTAGAGTGAATATTGTGGTTGATTGTGAGAATTGCAAGTTGCTCAAAGATGAAAATGCTTTTTTGAAAAATAAGCTTGCAAGTTTCACAAGTGGTGATATTAGATTGCGCACATTGTTAAATTTGAATTGTTTCCCCATATTTTGTGTTGGTTTGTGTCTTGGTGTAACGGTAGATGATTATTCTTAACATAATACTGGTGACCGTTCTTAATGATATATGGATGCACTTGATCTAAGAATGGACTCATTGATTCTAGCGCGCAAGACTGTTTTGGATTGAGTTGTAATTTTTGTTGAGAACTGGTTATTTTTATAAACTGTTTTGGAACAAGTTATTAGTGAACTGACTGTTTAGCCTGTGAGATTTTTGAGCCTATACACTTGACAGGGATATGATTTTTATGATTGAGACCCCTATTTCTTTCATGAGTGTGTTCACTTTAATTTTGTGTTCTAGAACTTGACCGGTGACCATTTTGAGATTGATAATTGTTTGCATGCATTAAGATGATTAAGGCACTTAGGATTGTGTTTTTATGGCCTTCAGATGATTTGAATTGATTATATATTCCCTTAGTTGTCCATTTTGAGCTTATTAAATATTATGATTTCTCTTTGGTACCCTGCATTTTTTGTATATATTTTTTGTGAGTGCCTTGGAAATTTTGAATGAGCAATTGAGAGGAATGACTCAAGAAGAGAAAATTTGGTGACAAGTGTTATGAGTTCTATTTCTCTTTCAAGTGAAAAAAAAAGAAAAATAAGTGAGAAGGAAGAAGGAAGAGAATAAAAGGAAAAATTGAAAAAGAAAAGAAGAATAAAATGTTCTTGAAGTGAGTATGAGTCTTTATTTATTCATTGCTCATTCATGATTTTTGAGGGAAATTTGTTTTTGCATTTCAGCCCTTAGTTTTATCCCTTCTTTCTTTTATCCCACCTTTCACTTTTAGTCATGGCCTCATTACAACCAAAATAAAGACCTTTTGATTTTTGCATGTATTCGATAATTTCAGTGGAGATTTGGGTCTATGGTCAAGCATATGATAACACATTGTCATTGTATGAACTTGAGTGCATTGTTATAACTTATAACCCTTGATACACAAGAGAGAGATATACACAGAGAGGTTGGAGTGTTCACTAGTTCCTGATTCTTTTGGAGTTGTTTTTCTAACCAGTTTTTGATGAAAGTTATTGCTTGTGAAGAAAGGTGTAAGAGTCTTGAGTTTGGGGTCTTAGATTAGGTATGTACATGTTGATTTTAAGAAATGGTTTTGTGTTTCAAGAATCTTTACTTTACTTTTGCCTGGGACATGCAAAATGCTAAGTTTGGGGGAGTGATTTGGGTCTGATATATAGTGTTTTCAAGTGATAATTAACTCCCTTTTGCTATGTATTTGGCTTGTTTCTTGAGTAAATATTAGGTTTTCGTTATTTTTTAGGAAAGTTAGGTAATTAAGAATCCTTGAACGTTTTGATCTGTTTTGGGTTTGATTTCAGGTATTTGAAGCTTAATTTGATGATTAATGCTTTGGAATGGAAAAGAGCTTTGAAGACATGGAGATTGGAGCTAGAATGGAGAGACATGGTGTTCTTAAATGTTGCCCATGATGGGGTTCAAATGCCAGGAGCTGGGGTGGAAAAAGTAAGAAAATAATTAAGAAAAACTCAGCTGTTCAGGAAGAGTCACGCCCAGGCGTGAGGGAAGCCACTCCCAGGCGCGTGTGTGACGTGAAGATTTATTGAGCATGATTGAATCCATGCCTAGGCGTGGATCCTGTGCGCCTGGGTGCGTGTCTACACGAGTTGGGCCTATCTATTTTGGTTTTTGAGGATTCTGATAGATTATAGATAGATTTATCTACAGATAGATTTATTTAGAGATTTACTCTTAGATTTATCTTAGATTTATTTTAGGATTAGCTTTTTCTATATATACTAGGACTTAGCATTAGGTTTAGTAGCTTTTAGAGAAAGAGGAAGATTGCATATTCTGCACTTCATTGGAAAAGGAGTTTAGGTAATTCCTTATTGTCTATGATAGGGTATCCTATTCTGTTTCTACTACTTTATTCTTTTATAATGTGTAACTAAAACCCTTTTTGTAGTTAGGAACATGGTGGATTTGTATGGATGAGTTTATTTAATTTATGAATTAATGTTTTTCATTCATACCTATTGTTTGGTTGTGTTTTAATTCCAATTCATGAAATGGGCCACTTTATGTTTTGTTCTGAATCTCTAATCCAACAAGAGGGATCTGAGGGTTAGAATAGGTCGTTCTTCCAAACATTATAACCGCCTAGTGTGTAGGGATACAACTAGGGCTTATATGACTTGTATGTTCCAGTGTGCTTAATTAATGGTTATTTGTATGTCAAAATCACTTAAGGGATTGAGGGTTCTCATATGAATAAGAAACGTAAATTCACAAAGGGATCTGGTTTTTACTACCTCTGGGATGTCGTGGGTTTAATCAAAAATAGAGATTCATAATTAAAAAATAAATCTTGCAATGAAACTTGTTCCTAACGTCTTTCTCTATCTGTCTCACAAACCCTATTTTTAATTGGTTTATCTTTTATTGGTTTGTTTATTTTATTATAAAAGCTTATAGATTTCTCTTTTAATTACGCTTTTGGTGAGAATTATTTGGAAACAACTCACAATCCCCGAGTGGAACGATAATTTACTTACTCTTTATTACTTGTGATCTAGTATACTTGCTAGTATCTCCAACAATTGCTTATTACACCAAGTGTAATAACAACCTGTCTAACGCATATCCATTAAGCCACACTCATCAATACACCTTTGGAAATCACTGACATTGCTAGGATCAACAGGATTACCCCCAATCTTCTCTTGTTGACTCACACAAGTGTTAAAATCCCCTAAAATAAGCCATGGGATATTAATACATCTCCGAGATCCACATATCACCTGCCAAAGCTCCCTCCTATCTTGTTGGTCATTTTCTGCATATGTAACATCTGCTTTTTCTAAATGAATATATATATATATATATTTGGATAATTGGTTATATATATTTTCTTAGTGTGTGTGTGTATATATATATATATCTTTGTATATATGTGTATTAATTGTTTATAGTTATTTTCTTAGTGTATAGGTATATATTTATGTTATGTGTGAGTGAATATATGTAATATTATTATACGAAATGATTGGTGAATGTACTTGAGGTGTATGCAAGTTAGACTTCGAATATTTTGATGGCATGTTGTGTGGTAATTACTCGGCAAGAGTGTTATTTGTGTTTGAATGCTCCGGAAGTGAGTGTGTAGTTGTGGATGTGCGATTAGGAATTTGTGTTAGGCATTTGAGTGCCGGGGTTGCAAGGGTCTGAGTGAGCGTTCTTAGCGTCTTGATCTCGGTCGAGTAATTGGTTAGAGAATTCTAGGAATGAGTCTCGAGTGCAAGAGTTGGCCTATAGTATTAGTACTTTGAGAATCCCTTCGAAATCGTGTTTCGACAAAGTTCAAGAAAAGTGTCAGGTTGTAGAGGGCATTTGGATGTCGTCCGACCGCTTGATTGTGACTCGAGTGTTGTTAGCCTTAGATTAGTAAGGTTCTAGAGTTGTCGTAAGTCGTTTGAGTTAGAACGAGTGTCAGAAAAGGGTTAAGCGTAGAGTTCGGTCTTAGTTCGTTCGAATTTTCGTGTTTGTGATTTATGTGTTTAATTTTATGAAATTATGATTTTAGATGTTTGGAATGTGATTTAATGTTGTGGGTGTTTGATTTAGTGTTAGGAAGGCTTAGGAACCTTTGAATTGGGTTAAAAAGTGTGGGAATCGGCGTTTCGGGCATTTCGGTGCGCCCAGGCGCGGGCCGGTGCTCCCAGGCGCACCAGGGTGCATCAGATACACCAACTCAGGAGGTCTGGCGCCCAGGCGTGGGGCCTCTTGCGCCCAAGCGCGCACTAGAAGGCTGTCACGCACCAGGTGCATGTGGCGCGCGCGCGCAGGGCGATGCGCCCAGGCGCGCTGGTGCTGTTATATAGCGCACCAGCCAGCAGCTCCACCAAACCAGCCACACCATCTTCTCCCTCCTCCTCCCAAACACGCACCACACCCCCAAAAACCCTAAAATCTCCCCTCTAATCCTACTTCCATGAATCCCAAGCATGATTTTGTTAAATCCTCCACCAAATCACTTCCTCCCTCTTGTTCTTCAAGCTTTCCCTCTCCTCTAATGGTGTTTTCTCTCTCCTAGAGCTATTTCTATCTCCTCCAATATCATGAACCAAGTGGAGATCGGACAAAGGAGTTGAAATCCAAGTAGATCCAAGGTAGATCCAAGGTCTATGGAACTTCAATCGAGCCTCCTCTTCCTCTAAGGTAAGGGGGAGACAGTTTTCTACACTTTAAGTTAGGGATAGTTAGAGTTTATAATAGGATTTGGGGGTAATGAATAAATTGGAGTGTGGGTAACAAATTAGTACTTGTTTAGAGTTGGATTAGGGGTGACTAGATGATTATTGGCTAATTTTGTTTTTATTGAAGTGTTTATGTCATAACCCCTGCCTATATGCTATTAAAGTAGGAAATGAAGAACCCTAGGGAGTTTATTTTAATTACTGTACTCTGATACATACCTGAGTATGTCAACTGGCTTGTTTGATATTTGTTGATTGTCGTTTGTTGTTTTCATTATTGTTATGGTATGGATGCAGTCCTTATCATTGTCGTTGTTGTTGATATTGAACTGGTTTGTTTAGGACTGAGATATGCCTGTGCAAATCGACTACTTGTATGTGGTGCGTGTATTGGACACGTGCATGTTGTTGAGTCAGGGTTATGGTTATTGCGAAAGGAGTCAATGCCGAATTATAAGGCGAATGATTCGGAATGGTATTTCAATACTAACTTAACCGGTTAGTCGATTCTAATAACTGGTTAAGTAAGTATTAAGTACCACGTATTATGATAAAATAAGAAAGAAGCGTGGACTATTGACTTCTTTTCCAATAATCGTAATTGTTATGTAATGAGAAGAAAAGAGTACCAATTCTATAAATGGATCCCACGATAAAGTATGAATAAAGAAAGTGTGAATGAGAATGGTGTGAATGGGATCCAGTCATAGATTGGCGATTGAGAGGCTCTCATGCATTGCACAAGTCCCGATTAAGTGATGTGTATTGATAGCCCATTGCTTGATTTAGTTATTATCCATGAGTTTTTATTATGAACTATTTACTGTTCTTATAATTCAATGTGTTTTGAAAATGCCTCACCCCTTAGTGGTTAACATTTTAGGTAAATGTTCAAGGAGCTTGATGTTGGAAGTCAAGCTTGCCCCAAAGAACGTAAAGAGTAATGCTAGAAGATTCTAGAGGATAATGTTTTGATGATTACAAACAAGATTCAAAGTTTCAAGCATCAAGCTGCATCAAGTTCAAGCATCAAGCTTCAAGGCTAAAGTCAAGGCTCAAGCTTCATGTTCAAGTTTAGTATAGCCTGGCCCATAGGAAATTTGTAAGGTAATGAATTTTTATTACAAGTGTCTAATGGCCAAAATTAGTTTTTCATGTTAAGGAGAAGAAAAGAACTTTTTAAGAAAAGAACTTTTTATGAAAAATGTTTTTAATTGCAAAAAGATTTTTAGTGAAAATCTGTTTTTAACTTAGTTTATGAAAAATGTTTTAATTGCAAAAAGAGTTTTAGTGAAAATCTGTTTTTAACTTAGTTTCTGTGGAAATACTTGATGTTACAAAACTCTGAATATTTTTATGTATGCAAGAAGGAGTAATCGATTACTTGTTTGAGTTAATCGATTAACTTTGTTGCATCATAGAAAAATCAGAGAGGTTGTAATCGATTAAATGATTCTGGTTAATCAATTACTTTCTTATGGGAGTAATCGATTACCTGGCTCAAGTAATCGATTATAATTGTTGCATCATATATTTTTCAGAGGCTTAGTAATCGATTACAAGCTCTGCAGTAATCGATTACATGATGTTGCATCATATGCATATCAGAGGCTCAATACTCGATTATTAGATTAGTGGTAACCGATTATATGAGTTGCATCATACATTAAAAAGAAGTGAAGTAATCGATTACATGCATGTGATGATCGATTATTGGTTTTTCAAAAGGATTTCAAAGTTTCCATTTTAAAGGAGATAATCGATTACCTTCCCTGAAGTAATCGATTACCTTAAGTTTTATTGAAAAACGTGTCAGAATCATTTTGATTTATTTCCTTATTTATTTTACATAATTGATTCTGATTTATTTTCAAAATTCGAATTTGAATATTATTTTGAAATATTTCCTTATTTGTTTTTTTAAGAATCAAATCTTCGATTTATCTCCTAAATCTATTTTATTTGTTTCTGATTTCAAAATTGATTTAATTCTATTTTATTTTATTATTAAATCTATTTGATTTGTTTCGGATTTCAAAAACTTATTTTATTTATTTGATTTCAGAAAATCAATTTTGAATATTTCCGGATTTGATTTCATTCTTATTTTAAATTTGATTTATTTCCAAAATCATTTTTGATTTGATTCTGATTCCATTTTCAAATTCAAAATTTGAATTTCAAATATTTTCAAGTCTTTATTTTTATTTCTTAAATCTTTATGATATGGTTTTTGATTTTAAACATGTTTTAATTGTTGTTTTTATAAAAAGGATTTGAATCAAGTTTTTGTTCTGATAACTCTTCTCATAACATTTTTGAAAAACCTTTTACGTTCTTCTTCTTCTTCTTCTTCTCTTTCTTCAATTCTCTGGTTTTATTGTTGATATCTATTTGAGAAGAAAACCTTTTCTTGGCCATAGTACTTGTGATTTAAGTTCAACACCTCTAGAGCTTTATTGTTGTATCCGTGTTATTTAGAACACAATATTGTTAGAACCTTATATTGTTGTATCTGCACTAAGAAGAGTGCATTATAGTGGTTGTACTCATCCATATCCATAACCATTTATAAAGGGGTGTGTGACCCTTAGTGACTAGGGAGTTAATCTCCTAGTGCGGACGTGCTGCGTTCGTGGTGGTTGTAGGGTGAGGAGCCCTGTTGTGTTAGGTAGTGCTAGACGAACGGTGGGACACCTAGTAGTTAGGCTATCTGGTTGTTGTTGAGGTCCCTAGCGAAAGGAGGTTCCTAGTAGCTCGCGGGGCGCTCTGGTTGTACTTGGGGACGCGGGGGCGTCTTCGGTTTTTAGTGAAAAGCTCAAGTGGGTCGCTTGGGGACTGGAGTAGGCTGCTTTGCCGAACTAGGATAAAATCTCTGGTGCAATCTCTTCTATCCCTCATCTCTTTATTTTCCGCTGTTATAGTTGCTTATGTGCGTTGTTGTTATTTATCGTTATTGCATCATAACAACTATTTTCTTAATAAATTAATTTAATTGTTTTAAATTAATTAGCACAGTAACATTTCTCGTTGTTATTGTTTTAATTGTACCGCGCGTATTAGTTTTTACTATAATTATTATTATTATCAGCTTCCGCGCAATCGTTTTTCAACATTATATTGTTTTCCGCTGCAAAATCTCTTTAAGTTTGTTGAAAAAGTTTTGAAGCGAATATTTCCCAATGTTTTCGTAAACGCCCAATTCACCCCCCCCCCCCCCCTCTTGGGTGACGGTTGCCAATCCTAACACTTGAGGATAAGAGTGCCGCAGCGGAAGAATCGAAAGAAAGGCACTCCAGTTAATTCTGCTTGTATTGTAATAGTAAACCCCCAAAAATGTTCATGAACTGGTCTTTGTAAAAGAAATTTTGAATTCCTTATTTTTTTATTAAAGACTTTTACTTATTTATCTTTTAAATATGAATCGGGGTGTTACAGCATACACAAAAGTCACAAACATCTGCTTCTGAATCTTTTTCACAGTGACATGGCAATGATCATACTGTGAGGATCTTGCTATGATAATAACATCAAAAGTATCCCTTCTCCACATGACCCAAATCCCCCCTATAGAACAAACTTCCAAATTACTGTAGGAACCCCAACCACAAGCAATTTTATTTTGAACATGCTGAAAGTTATTCACTCTCAGCTTATTTTCTAAAAGAGCAAACAAACCTAGTTTATTTCTTTTGTACAAATCCAGAACTTGTTTTTGTTTTCGAGGGTGGTTCAACCCTCGAATATTCCAAGCTCCACTCTTATCCATATGGAGGTTGAGTTGAAGACTCCCTTCTCTGCAAATCCAATGCCCTTTGTTGAGCCTTGCTTCTAGTAATGATTGTGATCCAGCCATAATTTTCTTCCTCCTTCTGTTTGCCTTTATCTTCTGCTGCATTATTGATTGTAAGATCCTTAATCACGGTATCTACATCCTTTCTTCCCCTCTCCACATTTTCTGGTGGCACAATGCCACTCTCAATGTTATTCTTCAACTTTAGAGCTTCATCAAGCTTTTGCATATTCTTTTGAGTAGGTTTATTTTCACAACCCACTGCTGTTTCACCCCCTTTTTGCACATTTTTGCATCATGACCATATGAAAAGCATTTAGAGCACAGAACAGGCTTCCACTCATTGACAACTTTCTGAGATACTATATTACCTTTATCATCTTCAAAGTGCACCTCTTCAGGAAGGATTACAGGATCCACATCAATCAAAACCCTTAGCATATCTGATTCAATTTCTCTCCTCTGTAACCTTATTAGACATGATAGGAGTCCCTATCAAACTAGCAATCTTACCAAGGGCTGAGGATCCCCAAAACTTCAAGTTTAAATTTGGCAAGTGAACCCAAATAGGGACTTTGTCTAAGAAACTCTTAGTAACAGGTCTTCTCGTCCAAGGAGCTATGATCAGAGGTTTTTTTATCAAACTGAAAAACCCCCACTTCCAAAATATTATTTCTGCCCTCTAGAGTATTATATCTGACAATGAGAGTACCATTTCCCTATAGCAACTCCATCCTTCAATTCAGGCTGATGAAAACTCAGTTTACCCCCTGCATTCCGAAGTTTAAAGATATCAAAACTTTCCCACACATTCAGTTTAAGGCACACTGCCTTTTCTGGTTCTGGAATTACTAGTTCTCTGTTATTAGGATTAGAGTTTTCCACTGTTACATGTTGTTGATCATCACTATTTTCTGATTGTTTTGCAGGGCTTCCTTGTCTATTGACCCTGGCACGAATCAATTCAATTTGTTGTCCAAGTATGATTATTAGGCCAAAAATGCTTATTTTAATTGATTAAGTATTTAAAGTTATTCTATTAAGTGTGTAAGTAATTTATATATGTTGTAAGTATATATTAAAATGATTTATATATATATATAGTTGCTGCCATTTTCTTTTAATTATGGCCGAATTATATTTTTGGATTAAGGGAGTGAATTTTTTATTTTTTCTAAATGCCTAAGTGTTATATGATGTATTGTATTATATTTACTTGAAGTTAATATTGATGAAATATGAAAAATAAGTATTTAAAAAAATATATATAATTCTGGAAAAAGTTGATTGGGCCATATGGCCAAGAAAGATTTCTTTATACATATATATATATATGATTTTGATGTTTAATTGTATGTGTGTTAGATTATGAATTATAGGATTATGTATGTCTTTATGTAAAATAAAAATGATTTTTTTATTAAAAAAAAATGTAGCTTCTATCCAAAATTAAATAAATTTGGAAAAATATTATTCTTCTATGTTAGATTGTATTTTTAGACTTTGGTCACTACAAGAAAAAACCAAAATAGCGACGGAAAAATCCGTCGCCAGTCCCTCGCAAATCTCTCGCATTGAATTAGTGACTGATTTGCGACTAATTTGCGAGCGATGTGTCTGTCGTGTGTCATTCATCGCTAATTAGCGAGAAAATGTTTCCCTCACAAATTCCTCCCTAAAATCATGCTTTGTGAGGGAAATTTCCTTCGCAAATCCCTCACAAGCAGTCGTTCAAGAAATTGGTCAAACTTTTCATTTGTTTGTCGCTAACTAGCGACGAAGAGTTTCTCACAAATTCGTCGCTGGTTACTTTTATTTGCGAGAGCTTAATCCCTCGCAAATCCCTCGCAATAGATGGTTTGTAAATTTGGTTCAATTTTGTCATCAAGTCGTCGCTAATTAGCGACCAACAGTTCCTCGCAAATTCGTCACCGGTGAATTCTATTTGCGAGGGCTTAATCCCTCGCAAATCTCTCGCACATTTGCATCCCTCGCTAATTGGTGACGAAGAGGTCCTCACTTACTACGAAAAATCGGGCATTTTGTGACGGTTTTTGAAGGATTTTTGCGTCTCTAATATTTTGTAAAAAAGGTTTGCGACAGTTAAAACTGTCGCTAAGCCAGAGAATGAATTTAAAAAAAAATTGCCGCAAAACGTCCTTCTACCCCTGTATCTATCTTTCCTACTATGTTTTCTCAAATTATATTGTTAGCATATAGACAAACGTTCATTCATAAGAATTAAAAATCTACTACAATATGAGAACTAAAACAAAATAACAAAATGATAAATAATCTTCACTATACAAAGTTGATACATACTATACTTGTCAAAATCTACTATGAAAAATGGAAAGCATGCAAGTTAACCCAACAATTAAACAATCTAAAGTCAAGACCCTATTACAATTTGATGGGCAAATGAATTTTTTAGTTGCTTGTGCAACACTTATAATATCTATCAACAAATCTTTGGTTTGTTGAGCTTCAAGTGCTTCGTCATCCATACCCTGCAAATTGGCATAATATATATCACGACCAAACTAAAAATAATTAAGTTATTCCAAAATTAGTGTGACAAATCATACTAATATGCTATTCAAATCCCTTATTCAAAAGTATCCATAATCAGAATTTACCATTTGATCAAAGGCCTGCAAAACAAAACATAATAAGCTTGGATTCTTGTTATGTATAACTGCATATTCAAAACACATGTGATTGTATTAGCACTCCAAAGGATATTACTGAAATTAAATGAAAAAATCATGCTCACTCCACAAAACAAATAAAAAGCAAAAGTGAAGATAAATTATCAACTGCAGCATAATTAATGCCAAATGGATACTGGCCAGTGGAAAGAGAAGCACAAAAAAAATACCTTGACAACGGTTTGATTGAACCAAGAGATGAGACCATATTTGTTCAGATACTCAGCCATTGCAATGAGAGCAGCAAACCATGTCAAAGTATCCCAGGCAACTCCCTCACCTAAGCACTCCTTCCATGTCACAACCCCTGTGACAAGGAGTACATATAATCCAAGAATGGCAGCAGTTACAACATATATATTAAGAAGCCCTCCAAAAACCCAAAGTCCAACTTGGTAAAACAGACCAATGGAGGGGAATAAATTAGAGGAAAAAACGGAAGATTTGGTGCTTAAAGTATCAAATATGTATTAACCCTATTAAGACACATGGTATACAGTAATACAAGTACACTATTACAGAATTATGCTACAAATAACCAAAGGAACTCGCAACTTAACATAGCAAAATGAATGGAAGATGGCATGTCCAATCAAAACCAATATCTGAGTTCACTCCAAAAGCAGTGGCTAGCTCATCAACTTGGTAATAACTTCTTCAACAACAGTTGGACACAAAAGGTGAAACAACAACAAAAGTCTAAAGTACTTTAGAATCAAAAACCGATATATCAAACTCTGGCACAATCACACAAGGTTTGATCTAACAAAGATAAGTTCCTTTAACAATAGTAAAGAGAAAAACAAGAAACATATTTCAGACTCAATAGAAGACAAGCACAGCGCATAAAGCCACAAGTGTCACATGGGATCATTAATGCCCTATGGTGGAAATCGTTCATACAAAAATATATTATGTATCCAAAATCGAAGCCAAGCATTCTACTAAAACCCACTGAAAATGCCATGTTTATCTACCTGATCTGAGATAAAATGAGCAAACACTGTTTCTTTTTTAATGGATAAATTTGAATGATGAACTAACCTTTGAAGCAAAAGTCCCTTGAGAACTTTCACATAAGTCTCTCAAATCTCAATAGTTATAGAGGGAACTTTCAGACAAGGTCTGAGCATAAGGTTTATTTATTAAAGGCTTATCTTTACAGAAAAAGAGAAAGCCACGCAATACTCAATCAGAAAAAACAAAGAAAAAATTGGCCATATCAGTTACAAAATCTTTCATGAAATCCTAAAACAATACCAGTACCAACTATTGTGTACTCTTGTGATTGAAATGTCATTGCATCATGTAACACCCCGATTTGGAAAACTCGAAATAAACACTCATCAAATACTGATTAATTCTTTTTAGGAAAAATAGGGTGAAATTTTTTTTTTTTTTGAAAGCAAGGGTAAAAACTCGACTGTCGAGCTTCCCAAAACAAGGTATTACTTTTTAAAATCCTTTTTCTCAAAAACGTTTGCAGAAATTTCTGAAAGCAGTTTGACATTTGGAAACTCATTTTCAACAAGTGAGGAAAACGTTTGGACCATTTATAAAATATGTTCGACTTGCTTAAGAAGAGTTTACCTGTCCGAATGTGACAGTCCTTCAAGTGAACAGTTTGAAAACAGATCATAAAGGTTCTTACAAAAGTGGCCACCACAGAACATCGGTGCCATTCTTACATAAACATATGTCTTAACAAAAGCAATTCCAAAAGAAAAGGGGTACACTTGATAAGCATAATAGCAAGGGTCCATCGGGAACCTAGTTGTAACTACTAGCAGAAGCTCTATCTCGATCCACAACGTGATTCTTCAAAAGCAATCTTTGTCGTCCATCAGTAGCCCTCTCGTGGGCGCATCACGATCAGTAGGTCCTCCCTCCGGGAGTAGCATCACCAGCTCCACCGTCTTTTAGAATCGAAGATTCATAGTCACATGTGCACAAGAAGTTGAGAGAGTAAGTTATTCGAATGGAATTACTCCCATCGACTTCTTGGAATTACACTAGTGACGCATACCAGAACATAACAAACAATACAAACAGCACAAACAGATAATTATGCAAAATGCATGAGGATGCAATGCAATCGTCGCATTAACTAACTCTTCAACTTTCACTTAAGGGAATCCCTTTTTAATTAGTTATCTCGCAAGGTTGAATCTCTCAGCAATTCGTTTCTCAAAGTCGAAGTCTCTTAGTTCACATATCTCGTGTCCATCGTATCGGAATTCAAGCTTTAGGGTTTCGGGTTCAGGTCTACATCTCCTCGTATTCCATCCACCTAGTCGGAAGCAATCAGAAGTACAGGATCTCTACCACACCGGCTCCTGGAGACTACACCAAGATACACTATAAAATGCCCGGGAAAAATGTCATGACAAAGGGTGTCAACCTCCACCGTGTTCAAGCATCCCTCTTCTGATCCTGATTTAGTCAAGGGGGCGTCAGTCATCTGTCTAGTGATCATGCAGTACTTCAGCTACGACACCAGACTACCTACCCAACCTCGGATGGTCAACCCAGGTCACTGTAGCTTTTCCCCGCCTAGACAGACTCCTCTTAGGCTTCTTGACGAGTCACCGTCATTGCCTTCCCCTATCCTAATCATCAAGTGATTACCACGCAGGTAAGCACCGTGTCTTCCTCTCCACTACTTCTGGTAAAGGTTTTGAGTCGTAAAGGTTATACTCGATTATCCTAATGTCGACCCATCCTAAGTCACCTCCGCCATATAGCACCAACCATATGCGGGTTACTTCTTGTGGGACTCGACTACTATATTTGACGGGCTTCGTCTCATCCTGAGTCATTCTCAACACGTAGCCACGACCATATTGATACACTTTCAACACATGGCAACAGCCATATAGATACACTTTCAACACATGGCAACAGCCATATAGATACACTTTCAACAAGTGGTTACGACCACTTAGATACACTCTCATTAGGTGGCTACGACCACATAGATACACTATCAGCAAGTGGCTACGACCACATAGATACACTCTCAATATATGGCTACAACCATATAGATACACTCTTTATAGAATTCAGCATCCGTTGTATCCACACTCGAAGACCTCGTCGTCGTCACAGCATCAGCTCGATTCACACATTCGGCGCATCTGCATCATCCGGTGCCATCACGCGTTCCACCCCTTGGAGTTTCGCTCGAGTCGTTGGGGGAATTCCTTATAATTTTCTATGTCTTTTCTACTCATATCTTATATCGCGGGATGATGCATTATGCTCATGCAATGACAATATGACACAATATATCTCAACATAAATAAATATATCAATCAATCAATACCATGTAATGGTATAGGTCTGAGTCTTCGTATACCTCGATACAGACAATCACACAATTTATCGGGTATACTACTAGCTACGTTAGACCTTTACTCCGACTTTGAGAGAGTACGGAGTGTCCTAGCATACTCACTAGACACCAAAGCGTCTTAGGATAACTTCTCTCTCACCTGGATTCGCAGTTACCGAATCTACAAGTTCCAAGCGATCTACTCCCTTCGTAGTCTGCCCGACTCCAACTTCTTTCAAGTCCCAGAAGGTAAATATATGAGTATTAAACTTTATTTAATTATCATCCTTAAAATTATTCTCAAGACAACTTAAGAAAAATTCAAACATTGTCTTCATTTAAAACCAAAACATCAATTCTCTTTGACTCAAACTTGTCCCAAGTCAAAACTAACTTTTACACTTTAAAATCATGAGAAAACAATCAATTAAATTCATTTAAAACAAAAGTTTCTTTGCTGGTCCCCTTTGGACAGCAATGAGTTCAAATCCAAAAACACCGAAAAATCGCACTTTTCAAATCAACTTTGACCTAGATCAAATATCCTCAAAAACTCAACCTTAAAACACTTTGAAAATACTTTTAAATAGGAAATGTGACTTAGAAAATTCTGCACAGCATCATGTCCTAACTTTTAAATTCATTTTCCATTGTTTAAAACCAAATTCAAAAGCACAAACAACCAAGAATCATGAAAACAATCAAATACACACTTTGATCGATAATTCATCAAGTTCAAACACTTAAAACCAATTGGGGACAGCATAGTGTTCAAATAGAATAAAACAATCATTCATTTATTTCAAACATCACATAATCACAATTCATCAAGTTAAGTCAAACATAGCATACTCACATACTCATCCACATATGTGACTCAATCAAATAAGGAAAATCAAACTCTTAAGTACACATGAACCGAATCATGCATCATATATACACTTAGTCACATTTTCATTGATCTTTCACTTAATTAATTCCATCTTAGCAAAACTTCATCTTATTAAACTTGAACATGTCAAAACCGTATGCATCAAGGGTTGTTTAAAAATTATTTTCTTCAAGGATCAAATTCACAACCAACACATATTTTCATGTCATGAACACATATACATTCAAGAGAATTTAACTCAAAAGTTAAGGTCCAAACCGTGACCTTAACTAGATTTTCTTAAAAATGTTTTCAAAGTTTCAAGACTTAAAAACAACTCCAAATTCAATCAACAATTTCACATAATTCATCAAGGAAGTAAAGACATAACCCTAGCATATTTTCTTATACAAAACCGTGAGCATCATACAACTCCTAAACAATTTTATTTCACATTTAACACTTACGATCAACACAAAATTCATGGAGATCATATACACATAACCAAAATCCAACATCAAAACCTCTAACCTAAAGATCAAGTACGAACCGTGGCTAACATAGTAAATCACATAATTTCTATTTATTCAAAACATCATTAGACTCAAGATTGTGACATGCAAAAGATCGATCAAAAGAAAATCAAGCTTTCATGCATAACAACATCAAACCGTGGCCATCACAAAGAAAATCATCAAGGAAAAGTTCAATCATTTCAATTATCACAACTCCAACATCAAGTTTACCATAGATCAAATATAGATCTTGACATGCATGAAGTCAAAAACACTAGATCAAACATAAAAGTAAACATGCATCAACACTTCTTCAAACAAAACCAAAGTTTAGAAAGAAAGCGTGAAAACGAAGAAGAATCAAAGAAAAAGGGTTTAAAACTTTTAAGATCATGAGATGAAATCCTTACTTAATCAAAATTTTCAAAAATCAAGTCCAATTCCTTGGTTTCTTTCCTATTTCCTCACGGTTCAACACTCCTCTTCCTAGTCCATGGTCTTTCTCCTTCTCTTTTCACTATCTTAGCTTGATCTAGCTTAGGTTATGAATGGTTCAAAGTTTGGTTCTATCTTCCTTACAATCCGGCTACTCTCTCTCTTGTCACTAAGAGTTTGATTTTCTCTTAGTGTTGTGTTTAGTTTGGGAAAGAAATGGAAGAAAGTGTGTGTGTTGATGAAAGAATGGAGGAGAATTCACTCACTCCCTCACGGTTTTAGGGTGTTGTTGGTGTGTGTTGGTGTTGATGTGGTTTGTGTTGGTGAAGGAAAGAAGAAAGGATGAAGAATGAAGGATAAAACAACTCATTCTCTTCTTCATACGGTTTTGGTCCCTTTCTTTTATGTTTCTCCACTTTTATTATTTGCCATCAAGGGCTTGCATGGAGGGCTTGCTTGCAAATACTTGGGGACTAAGTCACAAAACTTGGAGGCCAAGTCTTGCCCTTGAGTCCCTCCACGGCTCCTTCCTTGTTCCTTCCTTTTCTTCACTTTTTCTTCTCTTAAGTCATGCTTAGGTCATCTTGATGATGTCATGGTTTGACTATAAGGCATGCCACTTGGTAAACATGCAAATGAGCTTGGTGGCCAAGCTAGGCACATGACCATTCGGCCATAGGAGGTTTAAGATAGGTTAGATTAGCTAATTAGGTTTAAGACACTAATTAGGGCTCTAATCGGGATTAGGGTAGGATTAGGTTAATTAATCTAGGTTTAGTCCACTAATCCTTTGTGATTAGGGCTTAATCAAGGATTAAGGCACTAATCAAAAACTTAATCATAGGTTTAAGGAAAGTTAATTTCAGATTAGCTCATTAACCAAAAAGGGTTTACGGTTTAAGAGAGTGATTAAGCACTCAATCAAGGATTAAGAGCTCGATTAGGGTTTAATCAACGATTAGGGCATCAATTAGGGTTTCCAGAGGTGATTGGACTTTGATTCTTTGAAACTTAGAGAAAATAATTTTCCATGAAATCATATGAATCAATAAAACAAGGTCTCAATCAAAACCTTAAACACTCATGCACACAAAGTCACAACACAAGCAAATCAAATTTCAAAACATAAGGGTTCATTATGAAATCGAAACTCTTTTAAATCGATTCTTTAATTAATTAGGTTAAAATAATTTCTTGATTAGGGACTTGTAGAAGTGAGTCAAAAGGCAGATGTTACATCCTCCCCAACTTAGAAATTTCTCATCCTCGAGAAATCACGTACCTGTTTCAAACAAATGAGGGTACGAGTCCCTCATGCTACTTTCACGCTCCCACGTAGAATTTTTCACCATTCACAGAATCCCATACAACCTTAACTAAAGGAATATCCTTTCCTCGGAGAGTCTTTACACTTCGACCGTCTATCCTTAAGGGTAAAGTCTCGTACGTTAGATTTTCCTTGAGTTGAACAGAATCGGGTTCGATGATGTGAGAAGAATCACCAATGTATTTTCTAAGTTGTGACACATGAAAGACGTTGTGTAGGTTGGAAAACATTGGGGGTAAGGCTATTTCATAAGCTACGAGTCCTACACGTTTCAGGATTTGGTAAGGTCCTATGAATTTTGGGGTAAGTTTTCGGGTTTTAAGCACTCTGCCAATCCCAGTAGTGGGCACTACTCGCATGAATACATGGTCACCTTCTTTAAACTCGATAGGAGTCCTTCTCTGATCATAGTAACTTTTCTGTCAGCTTTGCGCACTTCTCATCTTCTCCTGAATCATCTTAATCTTTTCTGTTGTTTGCTGAACCATTTCCGGACCCAAAATAAGATTCTCTCCAGTTTCAAACCAACATAATGGCGTTCTGCATTTCCTTCCATACAAAGATTCATAAGGAGTCATCCCTATGCTTGAGTGATAGCTGTTGTTGTACGTGAATTCAATCAGTGGCAATAGGGCATCCCATTCTCCCGCTTGTTCCAAAACACAAGCTCTAAGAAGATCCTCTAGTGATTGAATGGTCCTTTCCGACTGTCCGTCCGTCTGAGGATGATAAGCCGAGCTCAGCTGAAGTCTTGTTCCAAGTGCAGCATGTAGACTATTCCAAAACTTCGAGACAAATCTCGAGTCTCTGTCTGATATGATGCTTGTCGGCACTCCATGGAGTCTCACTATCTCATTAACATAGATGGTTGCCAGCTTCTCCAACGGATACTTCACATTGATAGGTAAGAAATGAGCGCTTTTGGTTAATCGATCGACAATTACCCAAATAGCGTCAAATCCTCTTCGGGTCTTTGGCAAAGCAGTTAAAAAATCCATGGAAATACTGTCCCATTTCCAACTTGGAATTTCCAATGGTTGTAACACTCCATCGGGTTTCTTGTGTTCAATCTTAGCCTTCTGACACACCAGACACTTCGAAACATACTCCGCTACTTCTCTTTTCATACCAGACCACCAAAACACCTTCTTCAAGTCTTGGTACATCTTGGTTGCTCCGGGATGGATACTCAGCTTACTCTTGTGAGCCTCCTCCAAAATCATTCCCCTTATTTCCTTGTCTCGTGGCACACAAATCCGATCTTTACGCTTCAGCACTCCGTCAGCTCCTACTTGGAATTCAGTCTCTTTCTCTCCCATAACCAATTGCTTCTTTGTTTGTAACTCTGGGTCGTTCGATTGACCTTCCTTGACTTGTTCCATAAACTCATTCGATACGACCAACATTCCAAAAATCATACTTCTCAGATTCATCCTGACTTCCAGGTTCATATCTCTGAATTTCTCGATCAACTCCATCTCTCTTACCATTATCGCGGACGCATGAAGAGATTTCCTACTCAGAGCGTCTGCTACCACGTTCGCTTTCCCTGGGTGGTACAGTAGCTCGAAGTCGTAATCTTTCAGAAACTCCATCCATCGCCTTTGTCTCATGTTCAACTCCTTCTGATCAAAGAGATACTTAAGACTCTTATGATCGCTGAATACCTCGATACTTGCTCCATAGAGGTAATGTCGCCATATCTTCAGAGCAAAAACTACCGCAGCTAATTCCAAGTCGTGAGTTGGGTAATTCTGCTCGTGGACCTTCAATTGTCTAGAGGCGTAAGCCACAACTTTTCGCTCTTGCATCAGGACGCAACCTAAACCTTGCTTCGACGCGTCACAGTAGACACTGAAACTCTTCTCCGGGTCAGGCAAAACAAGTACTGGGGCTGTAGTTAACCTCCTCTTTAACTCTTGAAAACTTTCTTCGCACTTCATTGTCCACACGAACGGTTGTCCCTTCCTGGTTAACTTCGTCATTGGCAAGGATAATCTTGAAAATCCTTCGATAAAACGCCTATAATATCCTGCCAAACCGAGAAAACTTCGAATTTCCGTCACCGTCGTTGGCACTTTCCAGTCCAAAACCGCCTTTACCTTGGCCGGATCTACCGTTATTCCTTCCCGTGAGATTACATGACCCAAGAAATTTACTTCTTCCAACCAAAATTCACACTTCGAGAGTTTCGCATACAACTGCTTCTCCTTCAAAATCTGCAGAACTATCCTCAAATGTTCCTCATGTTCCTCCTCGCTCTTGGAATAAATGAGGATATCGTCTATGAATACTACCACGAACGAATCTAAGTACGGCTGAAAGATTCTGTTCATGTAATCCATAAACACTGCAGGAGCATTAGTCACTCCGAAAGGCATGACTAAGTACTCGAAATGTCCATATCGGGTCCTAAATGCAGTCTTCGGAATGTCATCTTCCTTTACTCGAATCTGGTGATAGCCCGATCGAAGGTCGATCTTTGAAAACACCGCAGCTCCCCTCAACTGATCCATCAGGTCATCTATCCTAGGCAGAGGATACTTATTCTTGATTGTTACCTTATTCAACTGGCGATAGTCGACACACAACCTCATACTACCGTCCTTCTTCTTTACTAACAAGACTGGAGCTCCCCACGGCGACACACTGGGTCTGATGAGTTGCTTTTCCGTCAACTCCTCGATTTGCTTTTTCAGCTCAGCTAGCTCCACTGGTGTCATTCGGTACGGCGCTCTAGAGATTGGTCCAGTTCCCGGTATCACACCGATTGAAAACTCGACCTCTCGAACAGGTGGTAATCCAGGAATGTCGTCAAGGAAAACTTCTGGGAAGTCTCGAACTACAGGCAGTTCGTGAATGTGATTGTCCACATCGACGTCCAAAGAAGTTGAGATCATGTATACATGGGCTCCCTCTTCCAGAGAAGCCATGACTTGATTGGCAGATACGTGCTTGGGTAAGGATTCGTCAGGGTTTTCAAAAGATAGGGTCTTAGTGAAACAATTCAACTGAACATGGTTAGCGGATAACCAGTCCATTCCTAAGATAACATCGATTTGGGATAAGGGTAACGTTATCAGGTCAGTGGGAAAAGTTCTATCATCTATCACTATAGGGCACTTAGGGCAAAAAGTCGAAACTGTGACTGGGTCACTAGTAGGGGTAAACACAAGCAAATCATATGGTAGAGAAGCTGCCATTAAGTGCAATCTACTCACAACATCATTCGATATAAAATAGTGTGTGGCACCCGAATCATACAACACATTCAAGGAATTCTCGCATATAAGACATGTACTTTGGATAAGACCGTCATGGTTTGAAGCCTCTACACCACTCATCGTGAAGACTCTTCCTTTCTCCTGAGGCTTAGCAGCAGTCGAAACATTCCTTTCTTGTCTTGGCTTGGTGCACTGGTTTGCATAGTGACCGGTCCCTTGGTAGTTGAAACAAACTATCTTGGAACGACATTGACGAAGTGGTGTCGACGACACTGAGCACAGTACGGAGCTGAAGTTCCAAAGTTCCTATCAACATTATTGGGACGATTCCTACTTCCATTGTTGCTCCAAGTGTTGGCGTTCCTATTACCCCGGTTGCCATTGTTGCAATTGTTGTTCCCTCGGAACCACGATCCTCTATGTTGATTGTCCCTTCTTCCTCCGGATCGATCGTAGGGTCCTCGCCCATGCTGGTTTCCTTGCCTCACATTCTGGTAATTAGGGTTTTTCCTCATTGGTCCATGGGAACTCAAGGGTACGGCAGTCTTATTTCCCACACTCTTCGCCTTAAGTCCATCCTCATAGATTCTGCATCTGCTCACTAAGAGCGGGAAGCTATCGATTCCCATGTGTATGAAAGCCATCTTAACCTCAGTCTTAAGTCCATCGAGAAACTTTGCGCACTTCGACTGGTCGTTTCCGGGTTGATTGTAGTGCGGCACGTACTTCACTAGCTCCTCAAACTTCGCAGCATACTCGTCGACCGACATATTCCCTTGAGTCAGGTGCATGAACTCGATTTCCTTCTTCAGTTTCATGTCGATAGGAAAATACTTCTCCAAGAACCTTTGCTTAAAAGAGTCCCAAGTAACAGCTTGCTGTTGAACCTCCATAACTTGCCGAGTATTCTCCCACCAATCAGATGCCTCTTTGGTTAACATGTAGACCGCGTAGGTTACTTTCTAAGCATCGATGCACTGCATAGCGGTGAAGATCTTCTCTAACTCCCTAATCCACTCATTAGCGTTCTCTGAAGCGTATCCACCGACGAATTCCTTAGGGTTCCTCTTACAAAACTCATCTAATCCCCTATATTCCTGAGGTCCTAAGTTTTGGTTATGGTTGTTCTGCTGAGCCTGCTGATGCATCGCGTTGAGATTCTCATTCATGCCCAGAACAGCAGCAGTCAGCTCGTTTAGCATGTCCCCGGTGTTCCGAGCTGCTTCAGAAGCATGTCTACCTCTTCCTCTTCCAGACATCGTAAGCTATATTCATTAACGCACTAACAATTCAATATATCTACTAACGCATCTAATCACATAACCTAAATATATCTAGAGAGCACACAACAGAGAACATGTAAGGCCATGTTCAGGCCACATGGACAACCATTGCTCTGATACCACCAAGTGTAACACTCCCAAAACAAGGGTAAAAACTCGACTGTCAAGCTTCCCAAAACAAGGTATTACTTTTTAAAATCCTTTTTCTCAAAAACGTTTGCGAAAATTTCTGAAAGCAGTTTGACATTTGGAAACTCATTTTCAACAAGTGAGGAAAACGTTTGGACCATTTAGAAAATATGTTCGACTTGCTTAAGAAGAGTTTACCTGTCCGACTGTGACAGTCCTTCAAGTGAACATTTTGAAAACAGATCATAAAGGTTCTTACAAAAGTGGCCACCACAGAACATCGGTGCCATTCTTACATAAACGTATGTCTTAACAAAAGCAATTCCAAAAGAAAAGGGGTACACTTGATAAGCATAACAGCAAGGGTCCATCGGGAACCTAGTTGTAACTACTAGCAAAAGCTCTTTCTCGATCCACAACGTGATTCTTCAAAAGCAATCTTTGTCGTCCATCAGTAGCCCTCTCGTCGGTGCATCACGATCAGTAGGTCCTCCCTCCGGGAGTAGCATCACCAGCTCCACCGTCTTTTAGAATCGAAGATTCATAGTCACATGTGCACAAGAAGTTGAGAGAGTAAGTTATCCGAATGGAATTACTCCCATCGACTTCTTGGAATTACACTAGCGACGCATACCAAAACATAACAAACAATACAAACAGCACAAACAGATAATTATGCAAAATGCATGAGGATGCAATGCAATCGTCGCATTAACTAACTCTTCATCTTTCACTTAAGGGAATCCCTTTTTAATTAGTTATCTCGCAAGTTTGAATCTCTCAGCAATTCGTTTCTCAAAGTCGAAGTCTCTTAGTTCACATATCTCGTGTCCATCGTATTGGAATTTAAGCTTTAGGGTTTCGGGTTCAGGTCTACATCTCCTCGTATTCCATCCACCTAGTCGGAAGCAATCAGAAGTACAGGATCTCTACCACACCGGCTCCTGGAGACTACACCAAGATACACTATAAAATGCCCGGGAAAAATGTCATGACAAAGGGTGTCAACCTCCACCGTGTTCAAGCATCCCTCTTCTGATCCTGATTTAGTCAAGGGGGCGTCAGTCATCTGTCTAGTGATCATGTAGTACTTCAGCTACGACACCAGACTACCTACCCAACCTCGGATGGTCAACCCAGGTCACTGTAGTTTTTCCCCTCCTAGACAGACTCCTCTTAGGCTTCTTGACGAGTCACCGTCATTGCCTTCCCCTATCCTAATCATCAAGTGATTACCACGCAGGTAAGCACCGTGTCTTCCTCTCCACTACTTCGGGTAAAGGTTTTGAGTCGTAAAGGTTATACTCGATTATCCTAATGTCGACCCATCCTAAGTCACCTCCGCCATATAGCACCAACCATATGCGGGTTACTTCTTGTGGGACTCGACTACTATATTTGACGGGCTTCGTCCCATCCTGAGTCATTCTCAACACGTAGCCACGACCATATTGATACACTTTCAACACATGGCAACAGCCATATAGATACACTTTCAACACATGGCAACAGCCATATAGATACACTTTCAACAAGTGGTTACGACCACTTAGATACACTCTCATCAGGTGGCTACGACCATATAGATACACTATCAGCAAGTGGCTACGACCACATAGATACACTCTCAATATATGGCTACAACCATATAGATACACTCTTTATAGAATTCAGCATCCGTTGTATCCACACTCGAAGACCTCGTCGTCGTCACAGCATCAGCTCGATTCACACATTCGGCGCATCTGCATCATCCGGTGCCATCACGCGTTCCACCCCTTGGAGTTTCGCTCGAGTCGTTGGGGGAATTCCTTATAATTTTCTATGTCTTTTCTACTCATATCTTATATCGCGGGATGATGCATTATGCTCATGCAATGACAATATGACACAATATATCTCAACATAAATAAATATATCAATCAATCAATACCATGTAATGGTATAGGTCTGAGTCTTCGTATACCTCGATACAGACAATCACACAATTTATCGGGTATACTACTAGCTACGTTAGACCTTTACTCCGACTTTGAGAGAGTACGGAGTGTCCTAGCATACTCACTAGACACCAAAGCGTCTTATTAGGATAACTTCTCTCTCACCTGGATTCGCAGTTACCGAATCTACAAGTTCCGAGCGATCTGCTCCCTTCGTAGTCTGCCCGACTCCAACTTCTTTCAAGTCCCAGAAGGTAAATATATGAGTATTAAACTTTGTTTAATTATCATCCTTAAAATTATTCTCAAGACAACTTAAGAAAAATTCAAACATTGTCTTCATTTAAAACCAAAACATCAATTCTCTTTGACTCAAACTTGTCCCAAGTCAATACTAACTTTTACACTTTAAAATAATGAGAAAACAATCAATTAAATTCATTTAAAACAAAAGTTTCTTTGCTGGTCCCCTTTGGACAGCAATGAGTTCAAATCCAAAAACACCGAAAAATCGCACTTTTCAAATCAACTTTGACCTAGATCAAATATCCTCAAAAACTCAACCTTAAAACACTTTGAAAATACTTTTAAATAGGAAATGTGACTTAGAAAATTCTGGACAGCATCATGTCCTAAGTTTTAAATTCATTTTCCATTGTTTAAAACCAAATTCAAAAGCACAAACAACCAAGAATCATGAAAACAATCAAATAGACACTTTGATCGATAATTCATCAAGTTCAAACACTTAAAACCAATTGGGGACAACATAGTGTTCAAATAGAATAAAACAATCATTCATTTATTTCAAACATCACATAATCACAATTCATCAAGTTAAGTCAAACATAGCATACTCACATACTCATCCACATATGTGACTCAATCAAATAAGGAAAATGAAACTCTTAAGTACACATGAACCGAATCATGCATCATATATACACTTAGTCACATTTTCATTGATCTTTCACTTAATTAATTCCATCTTAGCAAAACTTCATCTTATTAAACTTGAACATGTCAAAACCATATGCATCAAGGGTTGTTTAAAAATTGTTTTCTTCAAGGATCAACTTCACAACCAACACATATTTTCATGTCATGAACACATATACATTCAAGAGAATTTAACTCAAAAGTTAAGGTCCAAACCGTGACCTTAACTAGATTTTCTTAAAAATGTTTTCAAAGTTTCAAGACTTAAAAACAACTCCAAATTCAATCAACAATTTCACATAATTCATCAAGGAAGTAAAGACATAACCCTAGCATATTTTCTTATACAAAACCGTGAGCATCATACAACTCCTAAACAATTTTATTTCACATTTAACACTTACGATCAACACAAAATTCATGGAGATCATATACACATAACCAAAATCCAACATCAAAACCTCTAACCTAAAGATCAAGTACGAACCGTGGCTAACATAGTAAATCACATAATTTCTATTTATTCAAAACATCATTAGACTCAAGATTGTGACATGCAAAAGATCGATCAAAAGAAAATCAAGCTTTCATGCATAACAACATCAAACCGTGGCCATCACAAAGAAAATCATCAAGGAAAAGTTCAATCATTTCAATTATCACAACTCCAACATCAAGTTTACCATAGATCAAATATAGATCTTGACATGCATGAATTCAAAAACACTAGATCAAACATAAAAGTAAACATGCATCAACACTTCTTCAAACAAAACCAAAGTTTAGAAAGAAAGCGTGAAAACGAAGAAGAATCAAAGAAAAAGGGTTTAAAACTTTTAAGATCATGAGATGAAATCCTTACTTAATCAAAATTTTCAAAAATCAAGTCCAATTCCTTGGTTTCTTTCCTATTTCCTCACGGTTCAACACTCCTCTTCCTAGTCCATGGTCTTTCTCCTTCTCTTTTCACTATCTTAGCTTGATCTAGCTTAGGTTATGAAGGGTTCAAAGTTTGGTTCTCTCTTCCTTACAATCCGGCTACTCTCTCTCTTGTCACTAAGAGTTTGATTTTCTCTTAGTGTTGTGTTTAGTTTGGGAAAAGAAATGGAAGAAAGTGTGTGTGTTGATGAAAGAATGGAGGAGAATTCACTCACTCCCTCACGGTTTTAGGGTGTTGTTGGTGTGTGTTGGTGTTGATGTGGTTTGTGTTGGTGAAGGAAAGAAGAAAGGATGAAGAATGAAGGATAAAACAACTCACTCTCTTCTTCATACGGTTTTGGTCCCATTCTTTTATGTTTCTCCACTTTTCTTATTTGCCATCAAGGGATTGCATGGAGGGCTTGCTTGCAAATACTTGGGGACTAAGTCACAAAACTTGGAGGCCAAGTCTTTCCCTTGAGTCCCTCCACGGCTCCTTCCTTGTTCCTTCCTTTTCTTCACTTTTTCTTCTCTTAAGTCATGCTTAGGTCATCTTGATGATG
Organism: Crotalaria pallida; assembly: GCA_037953625.1. Taxonomy (NCBI): domain Eukaryota; kingdom Viridiplantae; phylum Streptophyta; class Magnoliopsida; order Fabales; family Fabaceae; genus Crotalaria; species Crotalaria pallida. The sequence continues at coordinate 8,855,278 of CM075654.1, read as the reverse complement.
TCATGCTTTGACTATAAGGCATGCCACTTGGTAAACATGCAAATGAGCTTGGTGGCCAAGCTAGGCACATGACCATTCGGCCATAGGAGGTTTAAGATAGGTTAGATTAGCTAATTAGGTTTAAGACACTAATTAGGGCTCTAATCGGGATTAGGGTAGGATTAGGTTAATTAATCTAGGTTTAGTCCACTAATCCTTAGTGATTAGGGCTTAATCAAGGATTAAGGCACTAATCAAAAACTTAATCATAGGTTTAAGGAAAGTTAATTTCAGATTAGCTCATTAACCAAAAAGGGTTTAGGGTTTAAGAGAGTGATTAAGCACTCAATCAAGGATTAAGAGCTCGATTAGGGTTTAATCAACGATTAGGGCATCAGTTAGGGTTTCCAGAGGTGATTGGACTTTGATTCTTTGAAACTTAGAGAAAATAATTTTCCATGAAATCATATGAATCAATAAAACAAGGTCTCAATCAAAACCTTAAACACTCATGCACACAAAGTCACAACACAAGCAAATCAAATTTCAAAACATAAGGGTTCATTATGAAATCGAAACTCTTTTAAATCGATTCTTTAATTAATTAGGTTAAAATAATTTCTTGATTAGGGACTTGTAGAAGTGAGTCAAAAGGCAGATGTTACACATCAAAGTTATTAACAAAAAACAAAGTCACCTCAAACAATAAAAGACATTAGAATGTTTGCATTCTAAAATTTCAAGTTCTTTCCACTACCTTTATACACAAACCATAGCTTCAACCATTCCTGATTTAAGCATTTATAGCTATGGCAATAGTTGTTACTATCCTTGTCCATTGAGCTCCTGTAAGTGGAATTAGGAATGAATTAGATTAGTAACACTAAGCCTAGAAACCTGAGCCAATATCACTTGCCAATAAAGAGATTTTCTATATATATATGTCCAAGCCAATATGTTAAAATCCATTTTTTAATCCTATTGGAAATAAGATAACGTTCAGTCTTAAGCCAGAGCCAATAAAACCTTCCCTTGTTTATCCTCTCACTATATTTGAGCTAATATAGTGAGAGACAATATATCTGTGGCTCCTCAATTCACAATCAACAAACTTAATTTTTGAGTCAATGTCAAATGACGATGCAGTTGGAAAACAAAATAATGAGAGAAATGAAGATTATTGTTCAGCCATTTTATCAAACATTTTAGGGATAATCAGCTATTACTCAATGAAACCAAAAATATGATTGGAAACCAATTTCATAACTCCAGGTGAGAAAAAACTAAAGGAAAAAGAAAACAGAGATTACCATAATAGACCAAACCACCCAAATAACCATGGAAGGAATTTACACAAAGGATATAAGGAGGAGATCAGAGATTTTGAGCTTACCTCACCACGATAAAGAAGGAAATCGAAGGAGACAAGGAAGATGAACAGACACGGCGGCGCTAAACCTCTCCGTCAAACCCTAAACCTCTGCGTCAATCCCAAAATTAAAAGGAGGGAAAAATCGAAAACCCTAAACCACTCCTCTAACCACATAATCAAAGGTGGGCAGAATCGAAAACTGTAGTGTCCTTGAACACTAGATGTCCTAAACCCCCTAAGTGCTCAAGATTATGGAAACCAGGAGCCCAAGAGAGGATCAAGTGTTAATGTGTGACTTGCGGTACTTCTGCAGTTCCAGTTGGGAAAAGCAGGGTCTCCCTAGTCAACGTGTGTGTGCAGAGTGTCAACTTAGGGATGAGAGTACATACCTGAAACCCTAGCTGTTATGAGCTATTTATAGGGTTTGGAGGAGGCTGATATGGGCCGTTTGGGCCCTGTATCAGAGCTGTGCAGAACCAGGATTCTGTGAGATAATATCGGAGGATTATGCTCTAAGAATCTGGTTAGGATCAGCTGAAGATCTCATGTCTAGGCTGTTGCGAGAATCTAGGAGTGATTTGCGGAAGGGATAAGAAGCCTTGGTGAGCCTGAGCTTATCCACTAGCCGACGGTATGTCTCGGCCCTAGAGTCCCAAGCCTGATGGGTTGGGACCGATTGTAAGGCTCGGCCCCATCAAGTCCGAGCCTGGTCCTTTGGTATGCTCGGAGTCCATGAGTCCGAGCAAAGGACTTTCATGCTAAGAAACCGAGGGAAGCGCCCTTAGAGAATCCCTCTGGTAAGATTCAGGTCCGTATATGGTCGGCAGACCCTACAAGCCCCCCAGCTCGTAAGACTTTGGAAAGTCTGTGACGAGGTAACAAGTGTCTAGGGTCGACCTTTTCGGATGTCTTAGCTCGGGAATGTGCGACAACTGTAACCATGCATGTAGCCTGTTCGAGGTGACGTTTTAAGTTCTCTAGGAACAGCGCGTATCCTTGTAAGTTGTGCCAAATCATTATAAATTTTGAAATTTGAAAAAGTGCCTTTAGTAACTGCCACGTCTCACCCTATGAGTGGTTGAGCGGGTTAATGGGCTTTTGGCCCAACCCATGCGTCATGGAGGGGAACCGAAAGGTTTTTAAGGGTTACTCGAATCCTCTACCCCCCCCCCTCCATCATTCTTTACTCATTCCAGAACTTTCAGAAACCAGAAATTCTCATTTCCATTTGCTCCAAACACATTCCTTTTCACTAATCACCAATCTTTATTCTCTTCCGCATTTTCGCGATCATCCGCTGCTACCAACTTCTTCCAGAGATCAACAATCACAAGCAGGTACTTCTTTCTTCTTTTTCTAACCCGAATACAATATTTTTGGTTCTGTTTTTTCTATTTTTTGAGAGGGTCTTGCGTTTTGTGGGTTTTGCAAAAATTTGGGGATTGTTGTTCTGGGTAAGTAGTTAGAGGGGGTTTTCCTAATCATGAGGGGTTGGAGAGATTGGAAGAAAATTTACCATGAACTCTGTAGAAGATTAGGTGAGGAACCTTCCAATGATAGCGATTCAGCCGAGGAGGATGAGGCTCTTAAGCATGGCAAGGATGAGGTTGCTGGGCTCCGAGCCTCTTTAGATAAGATGAGAGCGAAAGCTCTTAAGCATAAGAATTCAGCCAAGGAGAATCTGTACAACTGGGAACATGCGGTTGAAGATTCTTTCCTCAACACCGCCGAGCAACTCCGCATCTTGAATCCTGGCCTTGTGACCAAGGGTGCTGACCCCAACTGAAATAGTGCTCAATGTTTAAAGCATTGACCAAGTCTTTGAATGCCTTAGCTGCAAATTGAGTTCCGTTGTCAGTCACCAGAACTTGTGGCACTCCAAACCGAGCCACGACCTGTCTCTCAAAGAACTTCTGAACCTTGGTCGACGAGATAGTTGCTAGAGGCTCGGCTTCAATCCACTTGGTAAAATAATCAATGGCCACTATCACCCATTTTAGCTGTCCTGGCGCGGTGGGGAACTGGCCAATCAAATCCATTCCCCATTGATAAAAGGGATATGGAGATGAAAGTGAGTGGAGTTCCTCGACCGGCTTCTGATACACATCGCTGTGGAACTAACACTTTTCACATCTCTTCACATGATTGATCGCATCTTGCTGAAGGGTCGGCCAGTAGTATCCTGCCCTTAGAACCTTTTTGGCCAGTGATTTTCCCCCAACATGATGACTTCCGATACCCCCGTGAACTTCTTCCAGTATCTGTTTTGCTTTAGCAGGATCTAAACACCTGAGCATGGGGCCACTGACCCCTCGGCGAAACAGAATTCCTTCAACCAGAGCAAACTGTGATGCTTTCCTGACGAGTTTCTTGGCCTCGATCGAATCATTCGGCAAAATTCCTTGTTCCAGGTAACTCGTGATCGGGGCAGTCCAACTTGGATCCACTGAAACGGAGAGGACTACGCTAGGTCAGTGCACCATTTCTTGGATCAGCGTTCTGTTATTTCCAGGGCCCTTTGTCGAAGCAAGTTTGGAAAGAATGTCCGCTCGGCCATTGCTTTCCCTTGGGATGTGGCAGAATTCAACCTTGGCAAACTCTGAGGATAGGAACTTCACCTTCTCAAGATATTTTTGGAGGATGGGTTCCTTGGCTTGATAATCACCTTTAACTTGCGAAACCACCAACTGAGAATCGCTGAAAATCTTTACTTCTCAGGCCCCCACCTCTTTTGCCATCCCGAGACCAGCCATTACAGCTTCATATTCCGCCTGATTATTTGAAGTAGGAAATCCAAACTTCAAAGAATACTCAAGGGTAACTCCCTCGGAGTTCTCCAGGATTATTCCAGCACCTGCTTCGAGCTTGTTGCTCGACCCATCAACATAAATGCTCCAGTCCAAGTTTGAGCTCGTCAATGGCTCAGTAAACTCTGTGAGGAAATCAGCTAGTACCTGAGACTTCATTGCCTTCCTCGGTTCGAAAGTGATGTCGAACTCGGAAAGTTCAATGGCCCAAGTCACCATTCTTCCTGCCAAGTCGGGTTTTTGAAGAATCTGACGGATCGGCTGAGCTGTTCTGACCTTGATGTGGTAACTCTGGAAGTATTGACGCAGTCTTCTGGCTGTGATAACCAAACAAAATGCCAATTTTTCCACCTTCTGATACCTCAGCTCTGGTCCCTGCAGGGCTCGGCTGACGAAATAAACCGGGGATTCTTTTCCTGACTCTTCTCGAACTAGAACCGAACTGACAACTGTATCACCCACTGATAAGTAAAGGAACAAAATCTCTCCAGTTACAGGACTAGATAAGATTGGAGGGGATGCTAGGTATTGCTTAAGGTCAGTGAAGGCCTTTTCGCATGCCTCGTTCCACTCAAACGTCTTTTCCTTTTCCTTCCTCAGCAGTTGGTACCATGGTAGAGCCTTCCGAGCTGATTGTGATAAAAATCTGGAAAGAGCCGCTACCCGACCTACCAGCTGCTGTACACCCTTGATATCAGATGGACTCTTCATCTCGAGGATGGCTCAGCACTTCTCTAGATTTGCCTCGATCCCTCGTTCAGTAAGCATGAATCCGAGGAATGACCCAGCAGGAACCCCAAAGGTGCACTTCTCCGGATTCAACCTCATATCGAACTGCCGAATTCTGCCGAGAATGACCTTCAAATCCTTAGCATGGTCTTCTTCCTTCAAACTCTTAGAAATCATATTTTCGATGTATACCTCCATTTTGGGCCCAATAAGTGGGCCGAACACCTTGTTCATCATTCGCTGGTAAGTCTCCCCAGCGTTCTTAAGTCCGAAGGGCATGACGTTATAACAATATGTAGCATTTTCAGTTACAAATGAAGTCTTCACCTGATCTGGAGGATACATCGGGATCTGATTGTAGCCCGAATAAGCGTCCATGAAGGACAGTCTCTGATATCCTGTCGAGCTGTCTACCAACTTATCTATGCAGGGAAGTGGGTATTGATCCTTGGGGCAGACCTTGTTCAAGTCCGTATAATCCACACACATTCTCCACTTTCCATTGGATTTCTTGACCAGTACGGGATTAGCCAACCAGTCGGTGTATACCACTTCCCTGATGAAGCCCGCTTCAAGCAGCTCGGCAACCTTTTCCTCTGTTGCTTGAGCCTTCTCGGTTCCGACCCGCCTTTTCTTCTGACAAACTGGCTTAGCACCCGGATACACACTTAACTTGTGGCAGATGAAATTCGGATCGATTCCTGGCATATCTGCCGAGGTCCAGGCAAATAGGTCTTTGTTTTCTTTGAGCAGTTCTGTCAGTTCTTTCTCCACCTCCTCAGCAAGGCCAACACCAATCTTGACACAACGGGATGGATCGGGTCCCAAAATTACCTTCTTGAAGTCCCCCTGAGGGGTTGGCCTAGTTTCATCCTCCTCCCTTACATCCAGATCGGCCAAGTTAACACTCCCTTTGTTGAGTGGCTCTTGCATAATCTTTTCATCTTCTATCTTCAGTTTACCCAGGCTGATATTGTAGCACTTCCGAGCCAGCTCTTGTTCAGAACGTACCGTTACCACCTTATCGTCAGATCCTGGAAACTTCATAGCTAGGTGGACAGTTGATACAACGGCACCAAAAGACTGGAGTGCAGTACGGCCGAGGATGGCGTTGTATGCCGACGGAGCCTGGACAACCAGAAACTTCACTATCTCAGTTCGAGCAGATGGTTGTTCCCCCATGGCAACTGGGAGGTGGATATGGCCTAGGGGAACAATCGAATGGCCAGTAAAGCCAATCAAACTTCCCTCCAACGGAGTTAGGTCAGATCTTTTCAACTTCAAGGCTTCGAACAGATCCAAGAACATAATGTCTGCTGAACTCCCCTGATCAACAAGAATCCTTTTTACTTCATAATTTTCGAGCCTAGCTGTAACTACCATTGGATAATTGTGGTCTTGGATAATGTTAGCAAAATCCTCGTCACTGAAGCTGATGACGATGTTCTTCTTTTTGGGTTTTTGTATTGGTCAGCTGGCCACCGAAAGAACTTGACCCACATACTTCTTTCGGTCACCTCTCTTTTCCCCTCCACCTGCGAATCCTCCAGCAATGGTGTTGATTAGAAAAGTCTCTCGACCCTTATCCTATTCGGACAGTAGGGTGGAGGCTCCCCCTGCAGGTGGTGAAGGGCTCCTATTTCTTTTCTGCTCGGGTCTGAGTGGCGAATGGCTCTTTCTCCTGGAACGCTTCTGCATTGCTTCGCTAATGTACTGTTGAAGCTTACCGTCCCTTACCATTTCCTCTATCAAGTCCTTTAGCATAGTACACTGGTCAGTGGTATGCCCCCACCCACCATGATGGTCACAATACTTTGTCTTATCTTTTTGAGCAACTCTTCTCAAAGCTGGAGGCCGAGTGATATTGCGCATCTCGGTGTGCATAGTCTCACGAAGGATTTGACTCCTTGGGACTGTCAGCTGGGTATACTCATCATACTTGCCTTTTGGAGGCAGTTTTTCTCCTCTTTCTCTTTCTCTTTTGTCCTTCCTCCCCCTACTATCTCGAAAATGATCGTTTTGACAAGGATCGTTTTGACGAGGGCGTTGCTCTTGACGTTCTTCTTTGCCCCGTGCCGCAGTACTGATTCTGTGGAATTCTTCTAGATTAACAAACTTCCTGGACCTTTCCCTGAGCTCGGCCATATCCTTGGGTGGTTCCCCAATCAAATAATCCTTAAAATCTCCATCTCGCAACCCTTGAGTAAGCAATAAAACAGATACTCCAGATTGCAGGCCTGATATGCCACTAGCCTCTTGTTGATACCGAGCTAGGTAATCCCGTAGAGACTCGTCTGGTCTCTGTGCGACTCCAGCTAATGAATGATCGGACTTTGGCTGTGACATACTGGCTGTATACCTATTAAGGAATGCTCTCCTCAGCTCAGCCCAAGAGTGGATTGAATTAGCGGGCAGGGAATTGAACCATCTCAAAGGTGCCGAGCCCAAAGTTATTGAGAAGGCTCGGCACTTCATGAAATCCCCTCCTCCATAAAACATCATGGAAGACTCGTAAGCCGCAATATGGTCCATCGAATCGGTTGTCCCAGTGTACCGAGGAATATTTTGATGGCCCACATAAGTCTGCGGGGTTTGGAATGTCATAATCTCAATTGTGAAAGGATGTCCAGGATGAGGTTCCCCAGTAATACGCTCAGGAACCATGTTCGGGTTAAGGGGTGGGGGTGGAGGAAGGTTGCTCGGGTTGCCGAGAGCCACATGAGGGCCTTGCTCGGCTGTTCTTGCCATGCTCTGCTGCTGAAGAGCAGTAATAGCCTGATTCTGTTTCTCAATCAAGGAAGTCTGAGTTCTCAAAATTTCCATGATTGACTCTTCTCTCCTTCGGGCCGAAGAGGTAGTCATGTAAGACCTACCCTCTGTTTCAGAACGCTGACCACCTTGAAGCGTTCCAAAGCGACCCCTAGTCAGGTGAGGGATTTCCCTGTCGGATCGCTCGGCTCGGGAATGATCACGATGAGCGGAACGCTCAACTCGTCGATCCTCATCAGTTCGTGATCCAGCAGAAGTCCTCCGAGATTGATGTGGTCCAGAATCTGCAGTATCATGCCATTCTGAAACATGGCCATCAGGAACAGTGTGAGGGTTAGATCGCCCTCCGCCGCCTCCAATGAGGGGAGGAACAGTGGCTTGTGCCTGAACAACCGGTTGAGGAATAGTGGCTTGTGCCTGATTGCCTTTAGTTGGTCCTCCTGGGGCGATTCTGCCCCTAACGTTTCCCCCATTCTTAGGTGGCCTCCCACGGAGGCGATGACGGAGATCTCCTTGATTACCCTTATCGTTTGCCATAAGAACAGTGGACGTGGGAATACTAGTTATTCGTTTCCCACAGACGGCGCCAATGTAGTGTCCTTGAACACTAGATGTCCTAAACCCCCTAAGTGCTCAAGATTATGGAAACCAGGAGCCCAAGAGAGGATCAAGTGTTAATGTGTGACTTGTGGTATTTCTGCAGTTCCAGTTGGGAAAAGCAGGGTCTCCCTAGTCAATGTGTGTGTGCAGAGTGTCAACTTAGGGATGAGAGTACGTACCTGAAACCCTAGCTGTTATGAGCTATTTATAGGGTTTGGAGGAGGCTGATATGGGCCGTTTGGGCCCTGTATCAGAACTGTTCAGAACCAGGATTCTGTGAGATAATATCGGAGGATTATGCTCTAAGAATCTGGTTAGGATCAGCTAAAGATCTCATGTCTAGGCTGTTGCGAGAATCTAGGAGAGATTTGTGGAAGGGATAAGAAGCCTCGGTGAGCCTGAGCTTATCCACTAGCCGAAGGTATGTCTCGGCCCTAGAGTCCCAAGCCTGATGGGTTGGGGACCGATTGTAAGGCTCGGCCCCATCAAGTCCGAGCCTGGTCCTTTGGTATGCTCGGAGTCCATGAGTCCGGGCGAAGGACTTTCATGCTAAGAAACCGAGGGAAGCGCCCTTAGAGAATCCCTTTGGTAAGATTCAGGTCCGTATATGGTCGGCAGACCCTACAAAAACCATAAACAAAAAATCGAAAACATAACAGAGAATGAGAGAAATATGAAAAAGAGTGAGATTGCTAACGGAGAATGACGAAGATGGCATGCAACGGCAGATGACAAGGGCAAGTGAAGGTGGACGACGAGGGCACGCGGTGGATGAGGAGGGCAAGCGGCAGTGCTGTGAGGGTATTGAAGAAATAGAAGAAGTGCTCCTCCTTGTGCACGAAATTTGGGGTCTTGAGGAAGGAGTAGTGGTGTCCTCCTCGTTCTCGTGCTTGATGTGGCGATTGAGGGCAGTGGTGTCTCCCTCATTCTTGTGCTGTAGTGGCGATTGGGAGCAGTAGCGTCTTCCTCATTCGTCGCTTCTTGGAATCTCATATCTGTGAGGGCAAGCAGCGGTGCTGTGAGTAGTGAGCAGTGAGGTTGTTGGACTCAGAACTGAGTATTAGGGTGAGGGTGTTAGACTAGGGGTTTAGGGGCGGCTGAAACAAATGGGCTTAGGGTTTCTTTTTTTTTTTTTGGTTAACAATGGGCTTAGGGTTTCATCCCCCAACTATACAACACACACATATTCTTATGTGTTTATTTATTTTAAAATACTAATACACATATTATCTATTTGTTAATTTTTAATTCAAGAAAATACATACCATAAAATTTAATTATCAAATCAATACACATAAGGAGGTCATAGAGTTAAAAGTTTGGAAGTATTAAACATAATCCAAGATTAAATATACCAAAGGAGATACTGCACAGAAACCACCTTTGAAAATTAGATTTTTAAGGCCGATTAGGGTAAACAACCTTTCTCTTAAAACATTTTAACTAACGGAACCGCCCTTATACAAAGGAGATATCGGGGATCGTGAGTGAGGGAGATGATGAGGTCGCGTGGTGAGATCGCGAATGGAACCAAAGGAGCGACGACGGCGAGTTGCGGTTCACGTGGCCGGTGTTGGTGGCTTCGTTGGTGGCAATTTCGTTTGCATACGTCGACGGTGGCTTCAAGAGACGAAGAGAGATAGGGCTCGGGATTCGCAACGTCTAAGAGAGAGAAGGCTCGCGAGTGGTCCCCCGAGAGAGAAGGCTCGCGGGAATGAGAAACAGTGGAGGGAGCCCGCGAGAGAAAGGAACGACGAGCAAGAGAAAGTGGAAAAGGAGCGGCCCAGTGGCGGCTCAGCCACGAGGACAAGGAAGAGGGAAAAACGAGAGAATGGAATGAAGGAAGAAGAAGGAGTATAGGGGCAGGTGGCGACAGTAAAGACTCAAGAAGAAAGAAGAATAGGGTTTCATGGAATGAAGGAAGAAGAAGGAGTATAGGCCGATTTTTTTTTATGATAAACGGGAGCCAAAGCCCAAACACTTAAGGAACTTTAGACTTAGAGTATTCTAGGGTTCGGTTTTTCTTTTTTTCTTTTTTTTATATTGGGTTAGGTTTTAAAATAAATATAAATAATAATTATTTTTTTTCATTGTAGTTTGTTTTATTAAATATAGTTTCTTTTTATATAAATTTAGATATTGAAATTTTATGTCCCCCAACAATTTTTTCGTTATTTTTAATTTTTTATTTAACTTTTGCTCTTTAACCCGTATACACGACTTGGGCAACTACACTAGTTAAATAATAAACGAGGATAGTTTAACAAAAAATTCCTCTTCAACAATGCTTAAATAACAATTTTGTAGTAGTGACATTTTAACTAACGGAATAATGCTTAAATAACAAAAAAATATTGGCCTTAAATAACAATTTTGTAGTAATGTCATCAAAGTATAGAAAATAAGAAAGGTATTACAGTCAAAAACCATCACTTTCCTTTGTTTCGGCTAATGACACCATGCATCTTCATTCAAACAAGATCCTTTGGTGAACTTACACATGATTAGGGTTTCCTTTTGCTCCTCTGCCTCTTTCTTTTTTGTCTCTCTATGTTTTTGCATTTATGCTCATTTCTTAGTGTCTTGAGTTTTGCATTTCTGCTCTGTATATATATATACTGGTTGAATCGGAACCAATTTTACCAGTTTAATCTGGATCAACTCGTTTTAGATTACTTCTTCTTACTTATTTTGGATTCAACCAGGTATGTTATTATGGCAGTGGTTAGAACGGAGGACATGGTTTTGGTGGTTAACTAAGTTGCATTAGTCGTCGGGTGGTGGTGAACAGTGGACGTTGCGGTGGATGTTGGGGACAAAATGGTTAGGGTATGATTTAGGTTAAAGTTATTCTCAATGGTGAAAGTGGTTAGGGTTTAATTTGTGAAAGTAATCATGTTATTATGGATTTAATTTGGGCAGAGATATTATACTTATGATTTAGGGTGCAAATATATATATATATATATGTACACACACCTAGAAACAAAAAATAAAATAATATTTATTTCATTAAAATGCATACCTAGCGACGGATTTGCGAGGAAAATATTCTATCGCAAATGATTTGATAGCATAAAGGAATTTGTGGTGACGGATTTGTGAGAGAAACATGCCCTCACAAACTTTATTGTTATACAAATGTATTCGTAGCGACAGATTTGAGAGGAAACTATTCTCTCGCCAACAAATTGACTACATACGTAAAGGAATTTGTGGCGACGGATTTGCGAGAGAAAGATGCCCTCGCAAACTTTATTTCATTAAAATGCATAACTAGCGACGGATTGGCGAGGAAAATATTCCCACGCAAACGATTTGATAGCATAAAAGAATTTGTGGCGAAGAATTTGCGAGAGAAATATGCCCTCGCAAACTTCAATGTTTTAAAAATGTATTCATAGCGACGGCTTTGCGAGGAAACTATTCCCTCGCCAACAATTTGGAAAGTTTAAAGGAATTTGTGGCGACGGCTTGCGACGGAAACATGCCCTCGCAAACTACCTAGCGACGGATTTGCGAGGAAAATGTCTCTCGCCAAAATTGCTTAAAATAATCTCTCGCTAATTTGTCGCAAAGCCGTCGCAAAATGATTATTGTTTTCACGTTTTCGAACATTCATCTCTTTGCGAGGGAATTCGCTTTTGCTCGCCAAACCCTCGCATGTTCCTCGCTAATTAGCGACTTATTAGCGACGGAAATTTGCCCTCTCTAAAATCCGTCGCTATTTTGATTTTTTCTTGTAGTGGGTGTATGTGGCTTTTAGTATAAAGTTGAAAAAAATGAATTTTTGGAAAAATTGGAGGTGATGCAACTTTATTTTTAGTGGTTGTCCAGAATACTATTTTTAAGTGTTTAAGTGTTTTGAAACGTCATTTTAATAATAGAACTTATGTATTTTATGTAGGAAAAAGTGGCACGATTTTTGTATGTGTAGTTTAGGAGAAAAATGATTTTTGGTACATGTTATATATGCTATCCAAGTTTTGTAATTAAGTTAAATCAACTTTAAAAAAATGATTTTAACTTGGAAAATGTATGTGTTTGTGAGTATGATAGTTATATATATATATATGTTAGATGAATGTTATATGTGATAAGAATATATTTTTATGCATGATATCTTGGCTGCCCAAGTTAAGGAAAATAGTTGCATCAATTGAAAATAAATTGTTCAAGTGAGTTTGAGTGATGATGTTTGCATATGTATTTGACTATTTGATTAGTATTTAAAAGTGACTTTTATTTGGGGTATGCTTGTTATTATGCTAGTTTAAGAAGTTGCATCTCTTTGAAACATAACTATTTTATTAAATGATTTTAAGTAGTAGAGGTTTTGTATAAATTATATGATAAGGTTTCATTAAAATAATTATTGCATGAGAAGTTTTTGAAAATGAAAAAGAAAGGTTACTTCGTTGTTCACAATTATTTTTATATGTAATACTATTCTTTTAGAATTGGTTGTGTTTTTCTAACTTTAGAACTTGAGTATTTTGGGAGAAAGTGAAAGCATGATTATTTTTGAAAATTACTTGAGTAAACGCAACATGTTTCTTTTCTGTCCAGAATTGTTAAGTATGTTGGGTTTGACCTCAAAATCTCGAGAGGGGGATGAATCGAGTTTTATTAAATTATTACGAAAACCCTTATAAATTAAAAATTGTTTTGCATTGAAGAGATTAGACGTTTGAGAAGGAGAGCGAAATCGATTGATAGGAAAAATAAGAGTAGCGCGAAAACGTAAATAATTGAAATATGTGGAAAATAAAGAGATAGGGATAGAAAAGCTTGCACCAGGAAATTTTATACTGGTTCAGCCTTCCCGTGGAAAGGCCTAGTCCAGTCCCCAAGCGACCCGCTTGAGAGTTCTATAACTAGCAATTGAGTCGCACCCAATTACAACCGAGAGCACCCCGCACACTACTAGGAACCTCCATTCGCTAGGGGTCTCAACAACACACAGTAGGGTTCCTCACCCTACGAACGCCTCAACGTTCAACTATAGGATTCTCTCCCTACCACTAAGGTTGAGTACAAATCAATCAGAGTGATTACAATAGTTTGATGTGTTCGATCTTCAACAACACGGATACAACAATCAAGTACTATGATAATGAAGTTCTCTTTTCGAAGTCTAAATGGCCAACAAGGATTTCTTAGAGTTCTTCAAAAATATAAGCGTTACGTTCAGAGAAAAGTAGGAGAAGAAGAGAGCGTGATTTTTTTTTCATAAAACTTCAGATCAAAAGAATGAATGAATAATGTTGGAGTGAATAACTTTTATAATTCAAAAAGATTTAAGTCAGTAAAACAAAATCAATTTTAAATCAAAACAAAATAAAATATGATTTTGAAATAAGTTTTAAAATCAAAATGATTTAAGAAATAAAATAAAGATTTGATTCTTAAAACGAAAAAGGAAATAATTCAAATTTAAAACCATTTTCGAATTTTGTAAAATAAATCAGAATCTTATATATAAAAACAAATCAGGAAATAATCAAAATGATTCTGACATGTTTTTCAATAAAAACTGAAGTAATCGATTACTTTCTGAAGGTAATCGATTATTCCTTCAAAAATAGAAACTTTTAAATTCTTTTGAAAAACAAGTAATCGATTAGACCAATAATAGTTAATCGATTAGATCACCCATGTTCATTATATGATGCAACTCATTTAATCAATTATCACTCATCAAATAATCGATTACTGAGCCTCTGTTATTTGAATGATGCAACATCATGTAATCGATTACTACAAAGCATTAATCGATTACTTTGTCTCAGGAAAATATATGATGCAACAATTTTAATCGATTACTTGAGCCAGGTAATCGATTACTCACATAAGAAAGTAATGGATTAGCAAAGTTCACTTAATCGATTACAAGCTCTCTGATTTTTCTATGATGCAACAAAGTTAATCGATTAACTCAGGCAAGTAATCGATTACTCTCTCTTGCATACATAAAAATATTCAGAGTTTTTTATCATCAAGTATTTTCACCAAAACTAAGATATAAAAACAACTTTTCATGAAAAACACATTTTCTTCTCCTTTTTAATTGAAAAACTCATTGGCCTTTTAAACTCATTAAGAACATAAACTTCATTACCTTACAGATGTCCTAAGGGAAAAGGTTTCTAAACTTATATCTTCCTTGAATCTTCAACTTGAACTTGAAAGAACTTGTGAGCTTGAATCTTGAGATTGTTTGTTATCATCAAAACATTAGCTTGATATTTGCTTGAAGTCCATGAGAGAGTTTGAATCTTCCAACACTAGCTTGACTTCCAACAAAGTAGATGTGTTAAAGTTTAAAAATTTATTTTGACTTGAAATTTAAATGGGCATTGGTAGTGATGTTTGTTTATATGTTAGTTTATCTGTTTAAGCCTAAAAAGTAATTTTGTGATATTTTAGATGTTATCCGAAAATTTTTAAAGTGTTGCATAAGTTTTAAGAAATTATGTTGGTTAAAAATCTAAGTGATTTTGAGTAGCAATATTGGTATATAGGTTAACTATGTGTTATTAACCATGAAATGATTTTTGAGTTAAGTTTATGTTGTTGTTTTAAGTGTTTAATTAAGTTATATATATTTGAAGTATACCTATTTTACTAAGTGAATATGACCTTGGCTGAGTAGTTGTTATATAAGGTTTTTAATGTGATGTTTATGAAAATAAAAATGTTTTTGGGTTATTTTCAATTATTTAAATAAGTCTTTGAATTTATATTTTGTGAAAATAATTTTATGGTATGAAAAGAAATTTTTCTAAGATCTTAAGTGTGATTGGTTATAAACAAACCTTTTGTTTTAAAGTAGTCGTTACTTAGAAATTTTTCTTGAGCATATAGTCGATGGAAACAAAGGATATATTGCATATTAATGTTGCATATTGTGTTATCGTTCGAGGATAAAGGAACTAGTAGCAAACGAATTACCAAATCGTTGGATGACGAAGGAAACTCGTACGTGGCTTCTTACCAAGCTGAGAGAGAAGCTTTCCTAAGATTAAGATGTTCTTGATCATCTCAAAGATCATAACTTAAAGGTTATTTGTCGAATAGTATGACAGCAATTGATTTTGATTTGTTTAGCCACTCAATACTAAGGCAATATCCTATTTTGTATGTCTAATATTAATTGTTATATCGTGACTAATTTATATTGGAGAATATGAATTATTTATGGTACTGTTCTGAAAAATTTATCGCATGAACTATCTAATGTGGTTATTAATGCACTACTAATATTATGTTATCACTGATTGACTGTTGGAAAAGAAATTATTCTGAGAAGTGATTATCTGGAAATTATTTTTGAAATTGTTAAGACCTTGTTAAGGCTTACGTTGTTGTATCATCTGAATTAGTGTATAGTGATGGTGCGTGTTGGGATTCTGGCAAGTGCACCAGATCGTGCAAGTAATAAAGTGAAAGTGGGATATCGTTCCCAACGAGGACTAAAATCGATTAAAACAATTCTCACATAAATGTAGTTATTAAGTGAAATTCAAATTGAAATTAAATTAAATTAAGAGTTTTTTTTCTAAATTAAATAATTAAAAACAAAAACACAAATTAAAAGTAGTTGTAGAAAGATTCGGGGAAAGTTTGGGGACATGTTTCATTGTAGGTTCCAAAAGCAATTGCTAACGAATTAATGATTTTCCTAAGTTTCGAACCAATTTTGCAAAGGTAAAAGCAATCTAATTCCTTAAGTCAACTTTGTGTCTTAGTAATTTAATCTCTCTTAATTCCTTAAGCAGAGCCTTAAATCCTAATCTACCAATTATTGTTCCAGAAAAATTGTTAAATAGTTATTCAATTCATAGACATAAATATATCCCTATGCAACTGAATTGTTTGATTCAAGGTCTAAATCCTAATTCAATATTCCTATTCAATTAGAATTACCAAATCATAAACGATATCAAATTCATGATGAACAATAAAAACTGAATCAAACACGAAACTTAATGGAAAAACATTAATTCATTAAACAAAAACTAGAAAGGTTCCATACAAATCCACATGTTCCCAAAGAGAGGGTTTAGTTACACATAATTAAGGAAAAACAAAGAGTAGAAGAAGAAGAATTCATGATCATAGACAATCTGAATTACCCCTTTAATCTTCAATCTTCAACTGGATTCCTCCGTTGTTGATCTCCAATCCTCTTCTCAATGCCAATTATCTCTCTAAATTCATGTGTTATCTCCCTCTCAATCCTAAAAACTAATTAATAGCCTAAAAACTAAGCAAATCCCTCAAAATTTGATCAGAAACTAGCCCAATTGGGCCTCCACGAAGCACGCGCGCCTGGGCGTATGGTGTTGCACGCCTAGGCGCGCCATATCTGATTACTCCTGGTTAGCGATGCATGCACGCCTGGGCGCGCGGTTCATGCGCCTGGGCGTGTGGTGCATTTTCCGACTCTGTTTCTCTTCGTTCTTGTGCCATTTTCAAGGTCTTCTTATGCACTTTCCAGGTCCAATATTATTTTCTCCAATTAAGCTCAAAAAGTACCTGAAACAAACCCAAAACGGATCAAAACGTTCAAGGGATAAAGTTTCCTAAACTAATTAAAAACTAAACTAAATCTACCTAAAATACCTAAGAAACAAGCCACAACCAAAGCAAAAGGGAGTCAAATTAAGCTCAAAAACATCATATATTATACCCAAATCACTGCGTGTAGCACAAATAATCTCTTGATGTATATCCCTGAATCGCACTGTCTTTTAGTCGTGCTTGATTTGAAAGTAGCTGGCCACGTGAATGATGTGACGTGGTTGCGAGCAATGTGGAACCACTATATTGAGGGAGATGTTTGTGTCGTGTTTTTCCTTAGAGGTCGAGGCCCGTTAGAAGCGAGGCTTAGAATGGGTCAACCAAACTCTTAGGTTTTTATACTGAAACCTTTTTCTAAAATACTCTATAAGACTTTAATAACTTAATCCTTTCCTAATTACGCGTTGAGAGAGAAGTAGTGGGGAGGAAAGATGTCAGATACTTGGAGGTCGTGCTTCCCTTCAAGTGGTGATTATGATAGTGGAGGGCAAGGATGGTGAACGTCAAGAAGCCTTGAGCGCTTCCCTAGGCAGGACGAGGTTACAATGATCACAGGTCACCTGATAGGCCTGGATCGTAGCAAGAACTGCACTCGAGACTATGGACAACGTTGTCGCCCCCTTGAGCAAATCTTAGATGGTGAGAGGGAATCTGAACAAGGCTAGAAGTCACTAATTTTTGTAAATGATGTAATTATGTAATGAATTTCTTTTGCTGGCCAGTTGTGTGGTTTCAGCTTGTTACGTACCCTTTGACTGTCGATGCCGGCATGGTTAGGATTCCTATGCATCCCATCTGCTTTCCGACTTAGGTCATGGTTGGATGATTGTAGAGGAGATGTAACGTGTGTGCTAACGAACCCCTTACCTCGATAATTTTCCTCCCTAAATCATTGATGGTTATGTTTCAAGATTAAGATTCCAAGAATAAAGATAAAAGTTAAAGTTTTGAGATAAGCTTTTAAGACATATAAATGTTGTTCATGTTGTATTGCTATTATTTATGTTGTGATGTACCTGTGTATGGTCTTAATGTCTCCCTAAGAGTAAGCCCATGCAGTCGACGATTATTTCGTTCGGATCGCTTACTCTCTCCTTTCCCTTTTTCCTGTGGGCATTCAGGAACTATGTCCACAGATGGCAGGAAAAATAGTGTGTCGTGTAGAAGTGAATCACGTTAGGGATAGTAAATGCAAATAATCTTGGTCAGTGGAAAATTAATCGGGACGGATGGCTTCGGACAGGTCCAGCTAGAGTAGAAATTGTGGACCCAACTCAGTTGGTTAGGGGATCGAGGCTCAACATCCTCTTTGGCGACTTTTACTTGAGGGATGGAATGTAGGGTGGACCAGTGACTTACCATGACGTGCACTCGACGTTGAGGCTACTCCTTTTTGAGGACATACCTGACCGGGAAGAGGATCTTCAAGAGGGAGATCAGGATATGGAAGTAGAAGATGAAGGTGAGTTCCTTGATGTGCTCGATGAAGATCCGGAGGATTAAATAGGGGAAGACGGGCCTAAGGTTGATGAAGTTCAAGTGGAAGAACCTATCTAATGGGAGTTCGATGCAGAAGAGGCACCTGCTGTGGAGAGTAGTGACGAGGATTAGTAGTTCAGAGTAGTGTAGCTTCTTTTGGTAATCTATTTTAGTGTGGTGAGGACATTTATCACTCTATCCCGATGTAACCCCATTGTAATAAAGAATTTTTTATCAGTAAATGAAAGTGTTGTGAGTCTTATTACATATCTAGTTTGATGGTACAATAAAATGTTTTCCGCAAATGAACCATCGAGTAAATTTTGCTTTACGAAGAGGAGTTTTGAAGTTGCGTTGGTAATATCTCATTTTCGAAAAGAATTATATCATGGCCATTTTATGAATCGAGTTTCCTTAAGTCTAAATCATGATAACGGGTAATGAAAATATTTTGGAATGATTATAGGTTGAAAATGTTTTGTTATTAAAGTTTTAAAAAAATGACGTGAATTTTTACTAAATTCTAAGTTCCAAATTGGGGTGTTACAGCAAGTGTGGGACATGAGGTGTGGAGCGAGCGTCGTGCGACATGGGGCAGGCGTGTGTGCTATGGAAATAGAAGAAATGAAGATGGAAGAAGCTTTTGAATGAGAAGAAGAAGAGAAGGTTGATTTAAGAATTTTTTACCCAAAAGCCCAAATGCAGCAAATAGGATAAAAATAACGCATAAGATTTTTTTAAAAAAAAGAAAATTGAAAATCGACACCGAATTGGGCATTTTGGGCTCGAGAATGCTAACTCACTAACTCGATCATAAACTCGCGATTTTACACTACTCTACCTGTATCCACTCCAGTACACCCGAATCACTTACACTCCGAGCTTCCATCAATTTCAACTCGTTTTCAATAGGTAGATTCGTAGATTCGTCTATTCTACGTATTAAAACTAGTTTTTGACAACCATGTTCACACTCATTAATAAATAACAAAAAAAAAGATGGTTAAAACATTTAATATGGGCAAAAAAGAGAAAAAACAATAAATGATTCTTAGGAAATATAAAGTGACTTATATTTAGGGGTAAGAAAATCTTTTAGAATATGACCTATAATATGGACCGAGGGCGTACTTGTCTTGATGAATTTGAAGGACAAACTCCAAAAGCCATAATAAAATACTTACTCCGATTTGAAATATAAGCAAAAATAACTAATTTCATCATTATTAAGGAGGTTAGCCTTTTGTATTTAAATTTCTTAAATTTGTCAACAAAAGAGGAATTTTAGGAAAGTATCATTGAAAATGAAACAAATAAACAAATATTAAATAAGATAACAATTTTTTAGAGATATTTTAGGAAAGTAACATTGACAATGAAACAAAATTTATGAATATTAGTTTTTTGTTTATATTTTAAAAAAAAAGTTTTTTCTTATATTTGTAACGGGAGGGAGTATTCATATATGATATAGTAGACATAATACTTCCTCCGATTTCAAATAAAAGCAAATAAAAATACTCTATTGGTGGTCTTAAATACTCCCTCTGTCTCTAAATATAAACACTAAATAGTGAATTTTATCTCAATTTTCAACGACATTAATTACTTCTTTTCCATAAACATCTTTATTTAGTCATTACTTTTTAGAGTCTTAATGATAATTATGGGGGTAATTTTGAAAAAATATACTAAATATTATCATTTTCAATACTACTAACAATATTAACTAACTTTCTTTATCTACGTGAAAGTCTACTCTAAGTGCTTGTATTTAGAGAAAAAGGGAGTATAAACAAAACTAAACTAACTACTCATGTATTCCCAATATATTCATTCCTAAAATATTTCAATTGGATGGTTGTATCATTTAATTTTTGTTTCATTTTTCTAAAATAGTCTGTTTTTTTTTATAAATTCAATAAAATTAAATACACCTAACTAACTTTCTTAGTAAATGTGAAATTAAATTCTTTTGTTTTACTTATATTTAAAACTGTAAGGTGTGGTATTTTATTTCTGGAAATGGGTGGTTAAAGGGATTGGGGGTTGAAGTAGAAAAGGAAGAAGGAGTATGCATATAGGGGTAATACAGAAAAAGGAGAGGATATCAGTGGAGGCTGGCACAAGTGGAAGGGGTTTGTGTTTCTTAAGCATGTGGTCGCGGGTTTGAGTCGTTTCCGAGGCGCATGTGAATGGAGCAAGCCTTAATGGAAGCATCACCCCGGAAAGGGCCCGACCGTGGTGCGAGGGATTAGTCACCCAGTTGCGCGGGTGGATACCCTGGTTCATCCAAAAAAAAAGAGAGGATTCAATTATAAATTTTGTAATAAGGTTATGTAAGAGCACTTATATTGGTGGATAAATTTTTTATTTTTGAATGGATTTCACTCATCATTTTATTATTTGTCATATTTTTTTTTGTATTTTAAGGATAATTATCATAATTTTTTATACCCATGAATCAATTTTTATAATCAAAATTTTTCTATCTTCAAACTAAAAATTATCCTGTCAATCTTTAAATAAAAACAAAAGTTTTGTCCTCCATACCTATAAAAGACAATCCTCAATTAGAAAGTGAAAAAACAATTACCTTGTAGAAATACTCTAACCCACGTTAGAGTATAATTTTTTAACTATATCAAAAAACATATAATAGAAAAAATTCAAATCCAAATAAAACAAACATGCACATAAGAAAAACAAAAAAATTCAAAACATATTTTTTTAATATATTAAATTTAAAAAAAAATAAAAAAAAAATCGGGTGCACCAAAAATGGGTGCATACAAGCATCACCCTTTTTTATACTCCCTCCGGTCCTATTTATAAGACCCTTGTGGAGTTTTTCACACCCATCAAGGAGAGTGGATAAATTTATTAGTGGCATTGGAAATGTGAAAATTTGATATACTTTTTCAAAACTATCCCTATAATTATTATTGGAACTCTAAAAAATGTTGACTTTATAAGGGTGTTAGTGGAAAGAAGTAATTAAATGTTATTGAAAATTGAAAAAAGGTCTTATAAATATGACCAAAATAAAAACCCCAGATGGATTTTATAAATAGGACAGGAGGAGTAATCCGGAGTGCACAGCAACACCATTCCCAACTTTAGTCATCTTAATGCTTTGACATCACATTTTCAGTTTCGATTTATTTGAGTCGCTGTATTTTCTAAAAAAATGAAAAACACCAATGACGTGAACATGGATGGCTTTTCAGTAATTTCACCGCACCGCGCATAATTTGAATGATGTCGGTGAGTTCCGTACCCCAACGCACACTTGAATTTAGTTTAATCTCAATTATCAACGTTATCCGCAACTTTTTCACCTGCGTACTGTACGACACCGTTTCAACTTTTCACGTCCTAACTCCTAACCCCACGATTCTCCTCAACTCCTTTCATTCCGGTTATTATTTTTGTAACAACTAACTGGTTATGTATAAATTTATTTATTTTTTTTATTTATAAAACCTTTTTGGGAATTTTATTTTGGTCTTATTTATATGACCCTTTTCAATTTTCAATAGCATTTAATTATTTCTTTCCATTAACACCTCTATAAAGTCAACATTTTTTAGAGTTCTAATAATAACTATAGGGGTAATTTTGAAAAAGTATATCAAATTTTCATATTTGCAATACCACTAATAAATTTATCCACTTTTCTTGATATGAGCGAAAAACTCAAAAATGGTCTTATAAATAAAACCGGAGGGAATAGTTAGTTTTTCAAAAATTTTGAATATATTAATATAGTCCTTCCTATCTTCCTATTTAAGAAAGTCTTGATTATGAGAGATTGAATGTGTATTTATAAATTGGAATTTCATAATCCCAGCCCTTAAGATCGAGAATAAAAATCTCAAAATGAATAAGTTTTTTTGAAAAATTAAAACTTTAAACTTTTGATTTCTTCAATGCATCAACTTTCAAGCAAAATCATCTATTCTTGAATGCTTATCCTCAGCCTTTAGGTTAACACAACCCTTATAAATTTTCAAAAATTAAGTTGTTATAATGAAAAAATGAGGAAATAAGTTGATACTTTATCCTTACTTTTTTATTCTTTTCACAAAAATATTTTTTAAGATAATTTTAACAAATATTTTGTAGTACTAGTTAAATATTTGATCCTGTGCTGTAACATTAAGCTAGATTTCAATTATTATAAAGCCACTTAATTCAAAATGGATTAAAGTGAGATGATATTTTTGATTAACAACGAAAATTCATATATTTTTTTTTCAAACGATTAATCCTATTTTTTTGTTATTTATTTGAAATTTAAAATTATGAAAGTTTTTATAATGTGTGTCTTAAATTTTTTATTCTTAAAAAATAATTTTATATGTAAAAATATTTGTTTAATATTTTGATATTTAATTTTTGTATTTCTCTCATAAGAATTTACTCTTTAGGTATATTAAACATGCACATTAAAGTACACATAAAAAAACTTAATTTAAAATTTTACGTGGTGAAAAATGCGTTTTTTCTTTTGAAATGAAAAAAAATCCAATAGTAAAATGTTGATTGTATGAAAATGTATTAAATATTCCTATAAAAGGGATTAGCCTAATATTGAGGATATTCGTTAAAGAGACACATATAATATAAATAAGTAAAAATTTTAACTTTTTTATTTTTGAGAAAAATTAAAAACTAATAATATTTTTGTAAAAAAACTTAACAAATGCCCTAAACTCAAACAAATGAATACTCGCTCAATTCTTTAATTTTTGATGTTTATAGATGTTGCACACATATTAAAAATTTGGTAATTATTGTAAGTTTTATATGTGTTTTGTAAAAAAAAAAATCTTTATTGTATTCTGATTGAAAATTGTAGTAGCATTTAATTTTTTTTGAAGAAATTTATTTATTAGTTAATGCATGATAGTTTATGGATGAGATTAAAATTTATGAGAAGTAAAATGAATGATTGAATGAAATATTAAAATTGAAAAAAAATATCATACGTTAAAATTGTGAAAATGCAAAAGTTAAGAAAAAAATGCATAAAGATCAAAAGATAAAGAATAAAGGATAAGGAAGTACTCTCTCCTATCTTAAATATAAAATTTGTTTGAAAAAATTTACTTTTACTACGAAAATGTGTTAATTTTGTTAGTCGTATCGGAAATATAAATATTTAATATACTTTTTTTTTTCAAAATTATCTTGATAATTTTTAGTATTGAAATTCTAAAAAACATTACTTAATAAGGTCGTTTTTAGAATTAAAAAAATTAAATATTATTTAGAATTGAAATAGAATTTTAAAAACAGAAAAAAAATCGAAACACAATTTTACATTTTCTAGTGAGAAAGAAATATAGTAGTAGAATGGAAATGGTACAGGAAACGGACAAACTTAACATGGATCCTATGAATATAATTGAAGTTGAGTGGGGTAATCTAAACCCCACAAATTATCCACAAACCTCATTTTTAAATTTAATACCAAAATTACCCTTATCAAACCCCATCGTCTCTCCTCCACCTTATTTCTCTCACCTTCATTCTTTGTCCCTCCTCCTCAAACAACACTCTCCTGCGACCACAATGACCACCGTCGTCGTCGCCACCAGTGGTATGAACCGATCCGGATCGGGTTTGAACCAACAATGAACTAGTCCAAGAGACTCAAACCTACTAGCAGAAGTGGTTCACGAGGCCATAGGACGGCAGTACGGTTCATGCGTTTGTCACAGTTCGAAAGAGAGCACAAGGGTATACTTTTCCAGATTATTGGTTCATATCGTGACGATAGGGCAACAACAAGGTCAAGGATTTATGATGACCGAGTTTGGCGTGGTGACAAAGATGACGGTGATCTCGAAGCAGACGACAATGAAGTGAACTTGCTTTGGCGCAACCGTATCAGACTTGAACCAGTTCTTCGATACAATGAAAGGAAAACAGAGAAAGAAGGGTCGAAATAGTGGTGTATGCGGCTGTTTTGTTTGAACATCAACGAATGTGGAGGTGAGAGAGAGAAGCCAGGCGGTAGTGAGTGAGTGCCGACGTTAGATGGCAACGATGATAAACGACACATTAGTAATGAAGGTGGTGGCTGAGTTTTGGAAGAAGAAGAGTTTGGAATGGGGAATTAGGGTTTGGAAGTTCTGATTGGAGTTTGGATTTGGAAGATGAAATTTGAAACTATGGATATTTTGATCATTTTACAATAAAAATAGGGTTTGTGGATAACCTAAGGGGTTTAAATTTCAAAGCTCATTGAAGGTTGTACTACTCTTTCCAAAATACTAATATTAGTTCATTCAAATGAAGTGAAGACAAAATCCAAGAATAAATGAAAAAAAATGTAGGCTTCAATGTAATGATTTTCTATAAAGAATTATTTTCTCTTAGATTATTAATCTAAATCTTGAATATTGAGGTTAAAAAACCCTAAAAATATACATTCTTTTTAACACTTTCTTTTTTGTGTACACCAACCGGTACCGGATCTGGTTTATCCAAAATCCAACTCATCCGGTTCGACCCAACTGAGCTCGCACTAAGTGGTAGGGGTCTCCCAGCGGGGATTGCTCCATACCAAAGGCTCGAACTCAAGACCAGTTGGTTAAGGGACCAAATGAGCTACCATTTGACCAACCCCACATTTAAATCCTCTAACACAAAATACAATTTTCATAACACACCATTAATACACTATTAATGAATAATCTTCCATATTAGATCCTCTAAACAAAATGGATCTATGGCATGATACTTATCCAATTTGTTATCCATTACTTTTTAAGAGTAATAATTAAACATTTTAAAAATTGTTTATTTATCCAAACTCAATTTTTTAGTTTTTCAAAATAATCTTAATATTTTTAGAATCTTTAAATATTATTTTAACACATTGAATAACAAAATTTTAAAAATATAAAAATAAGGCATGAGTTTTTATAAATAAAAAAAAATATAAGAAGAGACTAACTAGTGTCATTAGGACATTAATTAATGGAGTTAAAATTATAGTTTTATCTTAAAAATAATGAATTTAAGACATCAAAAAACCAAAAAATTTAGATTTTTATACAAATTTTTTATTAACATATATCTTAATCAAAGCTCTTAAAACATCCGTTAAGAATAAAAAATACATAGACTAATCCTTTTATAATACCACTGTAGATAGTAAAACTAAAATTTTTTAGCATTTGTGTTTGTC
Source organism: Crotalaria pallida (assembly GCA_037953625.1). NCBI lineage: Eukaryota > Viridiplantae > Streptophyta > Magnoliopsida > Fabales > Fabaceae > Crotalaria > Crotalaria pallida. Next base: position 8,829,753 of record CM075654.1, on the reverse strand, counting down.
ATCCACCAAATATCCCTATGAGTTCGAATATTCGACATTTCATCTAATGCATATTAATATCGACTTTTTATGTTGAACCCGCGATCGATTTTTTGGCCCCATTTCAATTTTTATTAAACTATTATGATTCTAAATGTTTTTCAATTTTCGACTCTTAATAGTTGGAATAATTATTCCAGTTTTTACAAGTCGAAAAAAAATTTATAAATTTTTTCGACTTATACCAGTCGAAAATATATTTTGTGCATTTTCCGATTACTACTCGTCGGACATATATTTACAGACTTTTCGACTACTGACAATTGGAAGTTAAAAAACACTCAAAATCATAATAATCTAATAAAAATCGAAATGGGAGCCAAAAATTCGGTGACGGGTTGAAAAAGAAAATCTTACTATCTGAGAATTCAGTCATTCAGTCAATAGTGGATCAACTCCAAAAATAAAAATTTGAAAGGGACAAATAAGCTAAAGAAGTTTGGTAGCAATAAAAAAAGCACAGTATATTTCTAGAAGCCAAAGAAGTAACATGAGATAGACAAAAGGCGAAGCACAATTGGTCATTCACAAAATGACAAAACAAAGCAGGTGAGTTTATCAAAACATAGATCTTCAACTCAATTTGATGACAGGTTCTTTGTGTATATAGAAAGAAAAGAAAAAGAAAAGAAAAGAAAAGAAAACCATTATCCTAATTCATAGCTACTACCAAACAGAAACAAACACACTCACCTTTTTTTCTTTCTTCCTTTTTTTTTTTTTTCCCAAACGGTTTATACATTCCTCCCTTTGTTTTTTTCTTTTCTTTCTTCCCTTCCCTTTATTACACCAAACACAGAGTTTTCGGTTTTGAAGTTGAATAGGGAAAAAGAAAATGGAGAAGGAACCTCAAAGTGGTGGCAAAGATGAAGTCTTTTCTGTTGAACTTCCAGCTCCTTCTGCTTGGAAGAAACTGGTCTCTTCCCTCTTAAGTCTTAACTATCCCTCATTATTTTATTTCATTTTTTATTATTCTTTTTTATATATGTATGTTGGTCCATTTCAATTGTGATAGGAGTATTAATTAACACTATTCCTTTTTTTCATTTTGATTTTTATTTATTTATTTTGTGGTGTAAATAGTTGCAGAATTTGGGGCTTTTTTTTTTTTTTTGGTTTCTAGGGTTTTATTGAAAGGGGCTTACTTTGCTAATTGAAGTAACCTTAGTGCTTTGTTTTCTTTTCTGAAGCTGGCACTACTCGACAAAACCACCGTTTTATTAAGGAAGTCATTTATTTGAGGTAGTAATTTTTTGCAGAGTTTGGTGAATTTGGTGCCAATTATTGGATTCTAGGGTTTTGTTGAAAGGGCTACGCTTGGGAATTGCAGTAATTTTATTTTTTTACACTTTTCTGAAGTGGGTACTACGTGACAAAAACCTTTATTTCAGTACCTGATTTTAGGAAATCAAATTTAGCAGTTGAAAAATTTTATGCACTAGGTGGATTATATTCCTTGAAATTTAGGGCTTATTTGATTGATAAAAATGATAATTTTCTATAATTAAGGACTAGTGCAAGGGGTACTGTAATGATTTAGTCATATAGACAATCATAATAATTTGCTCAGTTCCCTGTGAAAATTTGTCTAATTCGATTGTTTTCTTTCTTTTTTTGTTTTCCATTATGTTCATTTTCTGTATATTTTTGTATGGTTAATTGTTAATGTTTGGCAGAATTTGGTCCTAATTTTTGTTTCTTGGGTTTTACCTGAAAGGGGTCGTCTTGCAAATTGCAGTAACACTTTTCTGAATCTGGTTCTATTTAACAAAATGGTTGTTTTCTTTTAGCCTCTCAATTTGTCAGCTGTTATTGTATTAGACCCTGTTGTTGAGGAAATCATATTATTAGTCCTAGAAATTGGTTAGTAATATACTCCACTAGAATACTTTGGTAATGACACTGTAATAACTTGAAAGCAATTATGTTTCTCTACTCCATCTTATGTTTGTGCTTTACTAGTTTTTGGCCTTAAGTTACACAGCTGTGCTTTACTAACAAGTGTAATAAGTCTTTTAAGTTTTTGAGCAAAGAATGAGTATAGTTCATTATGGCATACATTTAGCCGACCCCTAAAGTCTTGGTTGTTGTATAAGGTTTAGTAATTTTTTGGTGCGGAGTTCATTCATTGCTGCACCCTTCCATTCTGATATTTAGCCCATGTCCTTGTTATCAACTTCTGAGATTTTACTGGCCGCTCAAAAAAAAAAAACTTCTGAGATTTTACTGGACTACATGATACTCTGGTTTTTGGATTGCAACCTCCCGTTCCCAAGCTTTTAAAACTGATTTGAAATATGCGATGGAAACTTAAGATGATTTTTTGGTGAAATATCACTGACAATATTTTTTTGATCTATCAAGTTATTTAAAACATATGCAACAGAAAGTCCTGAACTTTGTTGGAAAATATTCACCAAGAATGTTATCTTACCAATTCTAGACTGGAGCATATTGTGAACTCATGCTTAGTGATTTCTTTAGTGATCATTTCCTTCTGATGTTTTTTTTAGGTATCATGATTTTAAATCGTGGTCCGCAATTGCAGTAAATGCTACCTAATTTTCACTGTGACCATATTTTAAAACCATGATAGCTAATATGGGAAATTTAATATTCTATAGTTCGGATTTCATTTTTCTCTTTCATTCCCACCTTTATTGGTATGCTTGGAAGGTGAAAGTGTGTCTGTTATATGATAAATGTTTAGGTTTCACTGCACTTGAACCGAATCTGTAACAGGGCTTTGTTGAGCTTTATGCATGACATTGATAAACCTTACCCGACTACTTGTATACTGTATAGAATTGTTTTCTAATGCATTTTTGATTCCACCCTGCAGTTCTTCCCTAAGAAGAAAGGAACGCCAAGGAAAAGTCAGATCGTATTCGTCGCTCCAACTGGGGAAGAGATCAGTTCCAGAAGACAACTAGAGAAGTACCTAAAGGGACATCCTGGGAATCCAGAAATATCAGAGTTTGACTGGGGAACTGGTGAGACCCCTAGGCGATCAGCAAGGATTACTGAGAAGGTTAAGTCAGCTTCACCAGCTGAGAGCGAGTCTCCAAAGAAACGGTCTCGATTATCATCCGGTTCAAAGAAGGATACCAAAGAAACTGAAACTGAAACAGAACCTGCTTCTGAAGAAGGGAAGGCAAAGTCAGCTGCTGAAGAACACAAGACTGAAGAGGGTATTGAGATGAAAGATGTGGAGATAGCTGAAAAGGAAGATGCAGATGCTAATAGAAATGAAAAAATTTCTGAAGAGAAGCAACCTGAGAGTGGAGATAAGATCCAACAAACTGATCAAACCAAGGAGCCTGAAGTAGTAGATGCAGAAGTAACTGCTCTAACTGACACTGAGAGTGGAGATAAAGTACAACAAATTGAACAAACCATTGAGCCTGAGGTAATTGCTGCAAATGACACTGATGACCATAAATCTTGTACCGAGGAAATTGAGAATAGTAATGTGGAAGGGGAAAATGTGACTGCTGAAGAGCCTCAAGGGGAAGTTTTGGTAGCAGTGGAGGAAAATACCGAAACAGCTTTGAATGATGTGGTCATTGAAAAACCACAAGGGGAGGCTCCGATTGAATTAATAAAAGAAACTGAATTTGAAAAAGCTCTGAATTCAGCTGAGGTCACTGAAAAACCTCAAGGGGAGGCACCAATTGAGTTGGAGAAAGAAAATGGCACTGTTGAAAATAAGCAGGAAAATTCAGGTACTGTTATTCTTGAGGCAAATGGAGGAGCTGAGAAAGAGAATCTCAATGCTGTGCCACCTTCATCTGTTGAAGACACTTATGTTATCAAAGATATTCCAATAACTGATGGAGGAAACACCACTCAAGCTGAGGAGGAAGTGAGGAAAATGGACGATCTAGTGGACAATGGTATTTGGAATTTCATTCAATGAAGTATATGCTGCTGAAATATAATTAACTGATGCCTAGTGGCGCCCTTAACTTTTTTAATGCTACCTAGTGACTTTTTGAACTCCTGGATGACTGTAACTCCTAAGATTTGGGTTGTATTTAGGAAATTAAACATGTATTCCCTGGTAGATTAGGTCTTCTGATTTTGCATAGTGCAGCTATGTAGAGTAGGTTGTAGGCTTTTGTCACACATTTCTCTACCCGTGTTTCTTGACCCATCTTTGAACTCTTTTTGAGATATGCAAAGATTAAGCAAATGTGACATTTTAATCTTGATTATTTTTTGTCGTTTCTTTGTTAAGAGCAAAACTAAGGACAAAACATAGATATCCATATTTGGATGCTTGTGGTGTGATTGTGTCAAGTGGTAGTGGTGAAACATGAGGTATGATTATAATCTTGTGATGTTATAAATATATCAAACATTGATATTTATTACATCTCACGTGATAAATTATTTCCACTTATGTATGTGTTGATGACAATTATTAAATTTGTTTTCCGTTCCTTCCATCGTAAAACTTTGGCCTAACTCTAAATATTCTCTCTGAAATACTGCATCCATTCTTCTGTATTCGTCAACCATAAAAACACACAGCCATGTACGTGCACAGTTAAAAATATCAACTTTGGGGCTTCTGCAATTTTCTAGGCCTCCCATGAGCAGAAGTTTCACATGTGGCATTTAAAATTTTTAAGTGTTTGCTTAATCTCAGTCCTTAAAGCTGAGAATAAGAAGTCAAAAATAGTAAAAAAAAAAAAAAATTAGAGAAATTAAGTCTACTATCACTTGAATTATTAAATATTTAGTTTTATAATGCAAAAACACTTTATAGTCTCTCATCTTGACCCTAACGGGAATGATCTCAAAGAAGTGTTAAATAATTGATACAAAAAACACATTTTGTATCCTTATTCCCTGTGTTACTAGATTACCATCATATTGCACAACCTTGTATAAAAATTTGAAATATATCTATTCCCAATAAACGAAGTTAAAAATACTCACCAACATGGATTGGGACGAGTGGTAAGCGGCTCAGTCTCGCTTAAGCAAGGTCTCGAGTTCGAGTCCTTGTGAATGCAGAAAATTCATGTTGGGAGACTCACCTGCCATAGCCAGGCACGCGACCCGGGTCGGATCCGGATGTACCTAGGTAGTACTTAGGAAACCGGGTGGGCAACCAAAAAAAAAAAAGTTAAAAATACTCTTAATGATTAACGTATATAAAAGTAACATATGTCTCTTATGATTTATAAAATGATCATTGATGCGGTAAGTAACACCCAATAATGCATGTCATTTCTATGCATGATTTATGATCATTTCTATGCATGATTTATGATCATAGTGATTTTTAGATTGATTTATTAAGAGAATATATCATTATTCTAAAAGATATTTGCTTGATATTTTTCAATAAAATATTAACTACATACATTTATGATTAAGTAAATAGTCAAATTATTCTTCGATTTTATAAGCATCATCATATTAGTCTCCGTGATAATAAAATATAAGTTACATTAGTTTCAGCCATATTTATCATTTATAAAAAAGGACATATTACTCAAAAGTTAGCACCAATCAAAGGTACTCCCTCCGGTCCTATATATAAGCCCTTTTTGAAGACTTTTTTTTTCCTCCTTAATATAAGTCTCATTTCCAATTTCCAATAGCATTAATTACTTCTTTTTTACAAACACCCCTATTTACTCAACACTTTTTAGATTTTCAATAATAATTATAAGGGTACTTTTGAAAAAGTATACCAAATATTCACATTTTCAATACCACTAACAATACTCCCTCCATCCCTAATTATAAGGCTCTCTTAACACTTTTATTTTGTCCCTATTTATAAGGCCCTTTACCAATTTTCAATGAGCATTAATTTTTTTTTTACAAACACCCCTGTTTATTTAACACTTTTTAAATTCTCAATAATATTAATAGGGGTAATTTTGAAAATACATATCATAAGTTCACATTTATAATACAATTAACTAAATTATTCTACTTTCTTAATTGGACGTGAAATCTGGGCCTTATAATTAGGGACGGAGGTAGTATTAAGTACTCTAGGAAATGAAATTGGTCAAATAGTGCTTAGAGACAGAAAAGAGTATTATTCATTTATCATTTCATTGCCCAAAAAATGACGGCTGCGCATGATTTCAATCAATGGACTGTGCTCTCAAGGTTTCAAAACCGCCTTCTCACCAAGCCAAGAAAGGTATTGGTTGACCCATTATAGATCCCTCGGATCTAATTAAATAGTCCCTGCAATGTTAGAGACAAAGGAAGTTGATGAAAAGTTGAAAAGGTATACTTTGAGGATGAGTTAAAAGGGTGATGAAAGCAAGAATCTATTCTAAGCCGCCTAAAGAAATCATCCTTTGTTTTATTGCAATCATCTTTTGTTTGAGGCTAAGAATAATATCTTAACTTGTGAACACCTATTAAAAAAATAGTAGTGCTTAAATAAAATATCAGTCGTATTATTTACTAAAATTGTAATTCATAAGTCAAATTAAGTACTCAAAGTATATTGCAAAAGTTCTTAAGATGAGAAACTAATAAAATTAGTATTTAATTTGAAAGAGTGATTTACTTTAATTGGAAAAAGGCTAAGAATCTTGTACTTGTGTAGTTCATGGCATGCCTGGAAGAAAAGTTTTGCATCATCCTGAGGATTGCTTATTACTTGCCTTGTGATGTTAACGTTATTGAATTACATAATACATGGAAGCCGCACCCCACATCCTATTTCTAAAATAGGAATACTCTCTCATTCATAATATGCGCACACTACAGATGATGTTCTCTTCCTCCAGCACCTTCTTTCTCTGGCTTCTGCTCATCTTCTCTGTAACATTTTCTCATGGTGAGTATTGTTTTTTTCTTAAGCTCAACTTTTAAAAGTTACCATGCATGTAAGGGCAGACAGAGATGAGTGGCCTTCAATTTTGTCATTATCTTCATGGACTTCCTTAAAATATTTAAATTTTCTTCATAATGTCAGATATATTTGGTTTAGTTTAGCCTCATAAAACTAAATCTTTTCATTGCATATCTAGGGGTGGTTCCTGGTATAGGGGTACAGAGGTATTGGCCTCCCCATTGGTCCAAAATGTTAAAGCACTATGAGTATGAGATAAATGTATGCACCTGGTGCATGCATAGGATAGAGATAACCTTTAGTATGCAGGAAACTTTGTTATTTGAATGCATCCCTTTCTCATTTTACATTTGTGTGTACAAAAGTTTGTCATTTTCAAACATTGCTTTCTAACCAAGTTTACACATTGTTATGTGTGGTGCAGTTTTTGGGGATAAATTTTTTATAGGAACATATGGAGTAAACTATGGTAGGATAGCAGACAATCTTCCTTCCCCTCATAGTGTGGTTACACTACTCAAAGCATCAAAGATAAGGAACGTTAGAATTTATGATGTTAATCAAGAAGTCCTCACTGCCTTCAAAGGGTCTGGAATTCAACTTTCGGTTTGTCTTCCCAATGAACTTCTGAAAGAGATGAGTGTAGGCGAGGATCGCGCCATGAGTTGGATCAAAGAAAATGTTCAGCCATATCTTCCAGGAACTAGAATTCGCGGAATCGCGATCGGAAACGAAATCTTGGGAGGAGGAGATATAGAGCTTTGGGAAGCATTGTTGCCTGCAGCTAAAAATATTTATAGTGCACTTGATAAGCTTAATTTAGCACATGAAATTCAAGTAACTACTCCGCATTCAGAGGCTGTATTTGGCACTTCTTTTCCTCCATCTGCAGGATCTTTTAGGGATGATATCCTTCCCTATATGAAGCCTCTCTTGCAATTCTTCTCACAAACTGGCACCCCTTTTTTCATTAATGCATACCCTTTCTTGGCCTATAAGAATGACCCTCAACATATTGATATAAATTATGCCCTCTTCAAAAAAAACCATGGAATTTATGATGCTAAGACTAAGCTACACTATGATAACATGTTTGATGCTCAAGTAGATGCTGCTTATGCTGCACTGGAGAAGGTTGGGTATGACAAGATGGAGGTGATTGTTTCTGAGACTGGTTGGGCTTCTCATGGTGATGACAATGAAGCTGGAGCAACAGTGAAAAATGCAAGGACATATAATAAAAATTTGAGGAAGAAGCTACTCAAGAAGAAAGGGACCCCTTATAGGCCAAACAAGGCAGTGAAGGCTTATATCTTTGCTTTGTTTAATGAGAATTTGAAGCCTGGGCCAACTTCAGAGAGAAACTTTGGATTGTTCAAACCTGATGGAAGCATTGCATATGACATAGGATTTCCTGGACTCGTACCCTCCTCAGCAACTCCATCTCTTCTTTCCTTCAAGGTATGTATATGTCACATACTTGCATTATTCAACACATTTTCTTGCCTAAAAAATAAAATGCAATTTGAAAATAGGACCTTCCATGTTCTATGTAATTGGTTTAACTTTACACATTTTAATGTGAGTGTTTCTATCTAACGTGTTAAGTTTTTTTTATAAGAATACAAACATTATCTGCCATGAGTGAACAAATTAATATATATATATATATATATATATATATATATATATATATATATATATCCAGATGTCAATTCTGAATATACACGTAACATTAAGTAACATTAATGTATTTGCCATATTCTCCACCTGTCATTGATATTAGTTGCAACTACCCATTTGTTTTTATGTTCACTGAGGCTTTCAATACACTCCAAATTTATAATAAACCTCCAAATTCTTAAGTACCCTTATTCATATATATAAATATATAATAGTTTAGATGGAAACCTTACAGCATCAACTATCTCTTCCTTTGACTCAATTTACAATCATTTCATCCTTGTGTAATTAAAGGTCCACATGATATTTGTATACTCCTAGTTGTTCAATTAAAGATGTAATATGTAACCATGTAACTGATTAAGTTTTAACCATTATGCTTTGCAGGGGATTGCGTCTTCATACATAATGGTTTTAACAAGTTGTGCTACTCTTCTTTCTCTTATTGTAACATTGTAATCAGTCATAAGATCGAAGGAACTATTGTATTTAATGATTCTTAGGATCCTGTAACAATTTTCAGTAATCACATGCAATTCAAATTAAGGAGTTTCATAAATATTGTTGCGACATCCGGATGTAAAGCTGATTAACTTTTTCATTCATCTTTATTAATGCTAACAACGAACCATGGACCAATGTATCCATTCAACTACACGCCTTTTGTTGCAGTTGATGATCTAGTATTGTTTCATTATTTTTAATTTAAAAAAAAAAATTTCAGCCGTGTTAAGCAGGTTTTATGCACAAGAAAAAAAATATGAAAAACAGAGCAACATCAAAATTTTGTTAATTGTCATTTATGCAAGTTTGACGCGTGGTAGACCTTATATTCATCACCATATTACTGGATTCTCTATTTTATTTCTACCGAATTCACTTATCGCATCTTTATAAAAATTTACAAATATATATATATATGATGAACCAATATGAATTGGGTGTATCGATTCTTGTACCATATTTTCAGCAACTATGTTTATCACATGATTAGGGTTCATACATGTTGATAGGCGGAGTTAGTTATTTGTCCATGTGAAATCTTAGAGAAGAAAGATAGAAAAATGGACATATGTATATACTAGAAACGTCTTCACTTCATAAAAAAAATAACAAAACAATAGAAGAATAAAAAAAAAATTAAATTGGGTTTCAATTAAAAAGCCAATGTCTACTTTCTTAAAACTCATAGGAAGAAGAACAAACCTGGAATTTGAGAGAAGAAAGTGTTGTTGATGATGAAGAAATGAAGAAGGAGAGGTGGTCAAGGAGATTGTTATAGAGAGAGAGTGAGAGAAACGGTAAAAGAGATATGGGAGGGAAGAGGATAAGAAAGGAGTAATTAGTCATTTTGATCTCCGAGAGTGTGACCATCGGTCATTTTAGTTCCTCAGAGATCATAAATACACATTTAGTCCCGAGTGTCTCACGTCCGTCATTTTAGTCTTTCTGTCAACTGAGAAGTAACGGAGTTAATTTTTCCGTCATTCATTTTGGTCCCTGAAACATGCATACATAATTCAGTTTTGTCCTTTTTAAATTGACAATTAATTCAGTTTAATCCCTGAAAAAAGTATACATAATTCATTTTGGTCTTTTTTAAAATTATCAATTAATTCAATTTAATCCCTCATTTTTTTATTCCATTCATTTCATTTTGTTTTGCCTTTTAGGTTTTTTCTCTTATTTCATATTGTTTGCTCTTTTACAATTCCAATGCATAAACGAATATTTCTTTCCAACTCTAACCCTTATTTCAATCATTTCTCTTACTCATCATTAATTACACTTTTATCATGTCTCTTATCTCTAAACCACCATACATTAATTAAATTAAATACTACTACAATTTTCTATAAGGATTAAATATGAACATTTTAGACAAAATACACATAAAACTTACAATTATTAACACTTTCTTAATATATGTGTTCATACCTAAATGGTCAAACAAAATGAAAAGGAAGGAGTAGAAAACAAACAACTCAACGTTATGGGATATAACAATAAAACCTGTATGTAGGTAATATTTGAGCCAGCACATGTTCACAAAACTAATCTAAAAAATAACTGTACAAAATATCTGTAAATTTAGTCTTCATTTTTTCATTTTGATGCCTCAAATATCCCTTAAAAATTAGTAAAAGATTAGTTTTGTGAATAGGTGCTGCTCAAATATTATATACATATAGGTTTTAATGTTATACCACATAATGTTGAGTTGTTTATTTTCTAAAAAAATATGGGATTAAATTGAATTAATTGACAATTTAGAAAGGACCATGTTGAATTATGTATGGATGTTTCAGGGATTAAATTGAATTAATTGACAATCTAAAAAGGACCAAATTAAATTATGTATGCATGTTTCAGGGACCAAAATGAATTATGCATGCATGTTTAAGGGACCAAAATGAATGACGGAAAAATTAATTCCGTTATTTAACCCCAATTGACTTAGGGACTAAAATGACTGACGTGAGACTCTCTCAGGGGCTAAACATGTATTTATGATCTCTGAGGGACTAAAATGACCAATGGTCACACTCTCAGGGACCAAAATGACTAATTACTCGATAAGAAAGTGAATGTAGAGAGAAGGGGAAAAAACTACTGATGCAGACAAAGTGTAACTTGCATGACATGTGGTAGCATAAAATTTAGCATTTCGTAACTTTTAACGTGGAGGCTCCAATTTTGAAATGAGAGATTTTGGAGCCTCCATTAAGACAAGTTTTTATACTAAAAGGAAAGATTAAGCATGTAATTGTGTTTGCAATAGGAGAATGAATACATACAAGTACGGGAAAAATACTAAAATAAACCTATACAATTATGTTAAACATACATACATATATATATATATATATAAATGAGTAATTGGTCAGATTGGTCCCTCACTTTGTAGGCGTCGGTCAAGTTAGTCTCTGCATTTATCGAAATAGCATTTTAGTCCCTAAGATAGGAGAACGTTGATCAAATTAGTCTCTGCCCTCACTATCGTAGGTTGTATTTGCTTTAAAATGGGATAAAGACATAGACACATGTGAATTTAAATGCTATCTCAAGGACTAAATTGCTATTTCGATAAAGTCTGAGACTAACTTAACCGACACCTACAAAGTCAGGGACCAATCTGACCAATTACTTATATATATATATATATATATATATATATATATATATATATATAAACATCCCCTGAAACTCAAGTAGGTAAGGAGGAAACCAACTTGAGTTTGGAAACTAAAGTATGAAAACGACCAAGATGAAGAGCTTTAGTGAGAAAGTAAGCTGTTGGTCAACCGTGCTAATAGGATAAGATGAAGAGTTATGTAATACCCGCGATTTTTCATATTTTCATAAATTATATTTTCATGATTTAAAATATTATTATATTTCTTTTTATTTGGAAATAAATGAATTTACTTAAGTTTTGTGATGTTCAAGAAGCTTTGATTTTGACGTCATTGATTTATTTTATTATAAGGAATTTATAAGGACGTTAGTTTTGTCAGATTTCAGTTTTTGGGATTTAGATCTGGCAGGTTGATTTTATATGTGCCAGTAGTAGATTTTGATTTATTTATTTATTATCTATTATTTATGTATTTATTGATTTATTTTATTTCGTTGTTATGATTTTCAAAGGTATTACGTTTGCTTTTGAGGCTCAAATAAAATGTTGCTACGATTAATGTGATTTGTACAAAAGTGCAGAGTTTTATATTTTTACATATATAGTGAATGTTAAATTTTTTATAATTTAAGAAAGATTATTATTATTGAATTTAATTTATAAAACATTGTTATAGTGTTTTATAATTTATTCGAGTATGATTTTAACGCACCCTATAAAAGTTTAAAAAATGTTCATTTCCCCATGTACATTTATTTTCACGATTTGGAAATAACGTGAAAATAAATAAGGAAGAGGAAAAGTCTTTTGAAAAATAAACCCCCAAGTTGTTACAATGCTCATTTTATTACCATCCTAATTACTTTATTGGTATTTTAATTAAAAACAAATAAAAACTCCTATTTTTAAAGAGAGAACCGTACCCCTTCTTATTTTCTCTATTTTTCTACTTTATTTTATTTGTGCCTCTAAATTTTCCTTTGTAACAAGCAAAAAAAAAAAATATAAAAAAAATTAAACAAATACTCCTTCCTTCTCTTACACGACTCATGCCTCCTTCTTTATTAAGTTTCATTTCCTTTTCTCTTTCTCCAAAAGAAAACAGAACAGCAAGCAACATACTCCCTCCTCCCAAAAACCAACGACATACTCCCTCCTTTGACATATTCTGATTTTCATTTTCTCCTTTCTAATAACAGCAAAGCAAGATAGCCAAGACCACTCCCTCCTTCTCACACGCCTCATCTCTTCTTCTGTACAGTAAGTTCCCTTTTTGTCTCCTTTTCACAAGAGTTATCAAAAGAGCAGTAAACCCCATTCCTTTTCTCCATTTTAATTTCATAAAACCCATACCCATTTCATTGTTGTTATTATTTTATCCAAGAGCAAGTGAAATCAAAACTTCCCCTTTGAAGAAGAAGAGGAGGCCATAGCATTGGGAAAAGGAGAAGGAACTCATTTTATCAATTTTGCATTGTGGGGTAATGATTTTCCACTTGATTTAATTTATTCCTTTTATGCTTTATTGATTTGGGGTAATGATTTTCCACTTGATTTAATTTATTCCTTTTATGCTTTATTGATTTGAAACTAGATTGTGTTTAAAGCTTTGATTTTTGGTTTTTCATGTGTTATATATATATATATATATATATATATATATATATATATATATATAGATAGATAGATAGATGTGGCTGTATGAAGATGTTTAAATTGGATTTTTGCCCAAAAAGCCTTGATCTTTACAAATAACAACTCATAGGGTGTTGCATGTGCATGATCTAATTATTAAAAGTTGGGATTTTCCTTTGCATGCATTGTAGGAACTACAATGGGTCGATGAAATAACTAAAGAACACTAGGAGGACACCTAGAAGAGTGGGTTGAATAAGTGTTAAAGAAACCTTGAAAGATTTTCGCACAAAACAAATCGAAACAAATAAAACGAATATTTTTCACAAAAATTTCAGCTCTTAATCGATTAGGCTAGAGATTAATTGATTAACACCTGACAAGTGAACTTTGGTTAATCGATTAATACACCAGTTAATCGATTAATCATTGTTCAACAGAGAAAAATCGCTTTTCAATCAAATATCATAGAATATCAGAGATAGCGCAGAATTGATTAACACAAAGATTATTAATGATTACCTAGATTATGAAAAAGGTTTTTCAAAAAATCAATTTGAACTATTAAAACCTAAATCATTCAATTATATGAAAAACAATCTTTTCTAGGTTTTCAATCAAGAACAATATGAAATTGCGAAAATTAAAGAGTTAAGGGAAGAGAAGTTTGCACAGAGATTTTATACTGGTTCACTCTCAACCACCGAGAGCTACATCCAGTCCCCTCTTCCACAAGAGAGATTTCTTCACTAAGGAATTAGAGTTCTCAAATTACAAGTGATTGTCTTTCAAGATACCCCACTTGATAGCCTCCAAGAGATACTCCACTCTTGTCTTGCAACCTTATTGAATCTCTAATCTAACCTCTTCTCTTGCTTAATGATACCTCACACCAAGTCTTCCACAATTACTTGTTGATACCTCACAACAAGATTTCCACAATCTTCTTGATGAACAACAACACCAAGACTTCTTCTTGTTGTATAAAGATTTGCCTCAATACAAAGATTACAACTCAATGAATAACAAAACACTTATTGAATCTCCTTCAAGAACGATGAACAATTAGATCTTGAGATTCAAAAGCTTCTTCATCAAAGATATGAAAATAAGAACTTTGATCTTTGTAAAAGTGAGAGAGAATGTTGAGAGCATAGTGTGGCTTTAATCTTTTCTAAAATGATGTAAAAATGAAGTTAGTTAATCACAATGATTAAGAAAAGGTTTATATAGAAGACCCATAAGGTTTGGAAAACTTAAAAACTGATTTTGCAATGTGAAAATGCGTTTTCTAAAAAGTTGTTCTGCAGTGGTTAATCGATTAAGTTTCAGGTTAATCGATTAAGACCTGTGGCAGAATTCTGTTAATCGATTAAGAAAAGTCTTAATCGATTAAGACCTGTAAAAATTCATTTAAAAACTTGTTTTCTCAAATGTAAACCTTTTCTTTAAAAATTTTAAGCCACCTATTAATTTTGGTTAAGTGAAATACTCAAGATATAATATGATCATGCACTTGATAGAGATTCACTACCCTCTAATAACTCTACCCAAACTCTAAGACTCAAAATGGAAGATATAATCAATATACACATTGAAGTCCTTGAGCTTGTTCTCTCTTCATCATTGTTGCTTTTGTTCTTCGACATTTGGTTTAGCTTGTTCATGGACGAGCTTCTTCAAAACATTGTCATTATCAAAACCATGCACTTGCACACTAGGTCTAACATGCATAGTTCGAATAAGTACCCGAGCCAAAGATTTGTGTTTTTGAGAAAATGGGTATATAACGTTCATGCATGTAGTTATTTGAGTTTGATGTGTATAGATATTTTGTTTTCATGGAATTGGAGTAAGCGAATAATGAGCTTTCTAAAATAAAAAGTGATTTTTCCCTTCTATAGGGACTTGGCTGAATAGGCCATAAGAAATGGGAAGGGACTCTAAAAATTGCTTTAAGCTTTGATTCTTGGTTTTTATTCAAAAAAATATGTATTGGAACTTTGATTTTTGTCTTGCATGTTAATAAGTCTGTTGTATGCTTTTCGGGTGTTAAAAACAAAGGACTTATATTTAGCTTTCAAGAACTTTTGGTGTTGTTGAAGCAAAGAGTGTTAAGTGTTATGCTTCATAGTATTTTAGTTATTTACAAAACTAAAGGAATTGATTTGTTTGAATGCATGTTAATAATTTAATTTGGATTTGGTTTCAAAGTTTATTTGAAAGATGGAACTTCATCCTATTTGCTAAGTATGAAAAATTGTATAAAGATACTTTATTTTGTGTTATGGTCGAATTGTTCGGAGCAATAAAAAGTGGTCGTTTTGATTTTGATTTGGCAAGCACAATGATTGATAAGCTATGTAAGGAATGTAGTTTGCTAATTGATTCTTTGATTCTTTGATTCGAATGTGATGCATGGAATTGTTTTGGGACTTGAAAGTAGCTTTGGGGGATTCTTCTGTTTGATGCATCTCATGATTATTTGCATAATATTACTTTTTTAGAGCATGATTAGGATCAAGTAGGGGCTATTTGATGAGAAATCATATAGGATATGTCAAATTGTCATGCTGAATTTTTGAAGCTTGTTGTTTTATTTGTAGAAGGCTTGGGTAAGTGCTAGTTTCACTAATTGGATTGCCTCATAATTTTAGTATGCTGCTCCTAATATTATTTGAAGGTATTCTGGAAATTTTGAATTGGTTTGGGCTTGTTTTGATATTTTAAAGGTATTTTTGTTTGATTAGGATGTTTGTGAAAGACTCGTGTTTTTGGTTGCAAGAGATTTGGATAAAAGAGACTTGCACTAGTCAAATGGCTTTAATACTTGGTTACTGTTTTGATCATGCCATTAGGAAGTTCTCTAAATTTTTGTATTATTTTTAGAAGTAGTTTACTATTTTTACAAGGATTAACTGTGAAAACGATTTCGGAAAAACGAGTTTTTCGGATTAAACGTAAACAGAGTTTTTGAACCTAAACTATTCTAAATGGCTTGAAATTTTTATGGTAGAACCTTAAACATGTCGTGTGACCCTCTGTAAATTTTCATATGATTTGGAGTTGGTTTACTATTTTATTAAAATACAATTTGCTCTCAGCTAAGCAGTGATAGCTGCAGCATTGGGAGAAGTTTTAATTGAAAAAGATTGACTTAAACAAATCCAAATGACTTGAAATTTTTATGAGATAATCTTGGATATGTGAGGGAGTTCAGTACCAAATTTCATGCAATTCGGAGTTGGTTTACTATTTTTAATTAGTGTGTTTTATTCTCAGACCAGCGACGCTACTGTTTTGATTTCGATGACAAATCCAGGTGAAAACCTAAGTTTGGAATGTCGGAATAGTCTGAAAATTTTATATGTTGAACTTGGATATGTGTTTTAGGGTTCTTCAAATTTTGGAACTAAAACCCTTTGATTTGATATGATTTTAGATTTTGTCTTTTATGTTTTCTCCGTGTTTGATCCGACACTCTATTAGGTACTTTTTGATGAGTATGAACCTTTGTGAATTTTTCTATGATTTGTCTGGAGCTTGTGTGTTGACTTTGATGTTTAGATGTGAGTAGAATGAATATTGTTTAAAGTGGTGATTAGGTGTGAGAAAATAAATTTGTACGTTAATGGTTTACGTTTGTGTTTCGGTTTAGGTAATTGGTTTAAGGTTAGGGTAATTTGCTTTGTGAGGCATGCTAACTACTTGACTATGTGCTTCTTTGTCTTGGATTATTTGTACGATGAAGGAAGTAAAAGAAAATGAATTATTTAGTTAAGTTAAAGTGTTGTGTTTGATAACGTGCCTAGCTTTTGAAGTTGATTGATTTTGGAATAGTTTATTTTTGAGCTAATTGAAAAGTATTGGAGTTGATAGCTGCTTCCTTATTTCATTCTATGGTTTTATGTTCGAAAAATAAATTGTTTAAGTGTCTATTTTTTAGCAAAGTATTAAATGAACTAAAATGCGATTTTAAGGTGTTTTCGGATTTAAAAAAAAATGATTTTGGGACTTACTTCTTTGCTGTCCAGAATCTATTTGAATTGTATTTCAAGTCCAAAAATGTTTTCAAGTGTATAAAAGTTTGAGTTTTGGATATTATAAGAGAGTGAAAATTAGATTGAAAAAGTGATTTTTTTCGGTGTTTTCGGGTTTAAGTTAGTTGCTGTCTGAAACGGTCCAACAACCAATTTATTTATTAAAAATTATTTTGTTGGTTGTTTTATAATGACTTTGAAATATTTAAAGCATGGTGAAAAGTTGAAATTGATATGAGAAAGTAATGACTTTTTCTGACTACCCGATAGGAAATGCAATGGGTTTTTGGAAAATGTTTTAGTATTAAGCGTGGTTATTATTTAAATGGATTTGTGATGTTATTGCTTGTTTTTTTAATAGTACAAGGGATTTATTAGTCAGGATATTTGAGCAGCTGACAGTTGGGAGGACCCGCGACGGTTTCAGATGAGTCCATGCTAGACTAGAGGTGAGCTGCTGTCCGAAACGGTCCAGCAACCAATTTATTTATTAAAAATTATTTTGTTGGTTGTTTTATAATGACTTTGAAATATTTAAAGCATGGTGAAAAGTTGAAATTGATGTGAGAAAATAATGACTTTTTCTGACTACCCGATAGGAAATGCAATGGGTTTTCGGAAAATGTTTTAGTATTAAGCGTGGTTGTTATTTAAATGGATTTGTGATGTTATTGCTTGTTTTTTTAATAGTACAAGGGATTTATTAGTCAGGATATTTGAGCAGCTGGCAGTTGGGAGGACCCGCGACGGTTTCAGATGAGTCCTTGCTAGACTAGAGGTGAGAGACAGAGCCGGTCGTATAGTGGCAATTGTTTGCGTGTGTATGGCCACTTATACAAAAGGTTGGGCCCTTTTTGTGTTATAGTTGATTTTCAAGTTGCAAATGATATATTATAATGCTCTGATGATATTATCTGTTTATGCATATATGTTTGCTGATTTATTTTAAATTTAACTGTGCTGAGAGACGTTTGTTATGCCTTGAATGGAATAGTGTTACAACTTAAATGATGATGTGATGTGAGTATAAGCAAAGGAAACACTTCATGATTATTTAAGAGTCCTTGTTGGAAAGTAACAGTAAGCAGGAAAATTGAGAACAATTGGAAAGAAAGGAATTTTTGGGAAAGTAGTGATGTAAGTGGTATTGGAATGGAATAAGGATTTTGTGAGACAGTCTGAACTCCCCGATGCGCAGGGTTGTTATGACTTACTTTCCGGGTTGAGGATATTGCTGGCCACATGAGTTTCATCCCGTGGTTTCGAGCTCTCACTTGTGTAAATATTGTGAAGCAGTATGGAAAATTTAATGTGAAAGATTTATTTAGAGGTCGAGGATCACCGAAAAGATGAACAAGGGTGACTCGTCCGAACTTTAGGATTAATAAAATATTAATAAGACACTAAAAAACATTGAATAATGCGGTGAGTTGAGTGGGAAGTAGTGGAGAGGAAGATACCCTATTTATCTGCGGATACTCAGGTGAGTGATTGTGATAGGCGAGGGTGATGATGGTGATACGTCGAGAAACCTAGAGTACTTTTCTAGGCTGAACTAGTCTATATGTGACCGGGACATGATTGTAGAATCAAGTCTCCAATGAGGTGGATTTATTTTGATGATGACAATATAATTAGATCATGAACTTAAAGGAAGAATTCAAGCTCACCAAGTCAAGAAGATCAAGTGCATCAAATTAGCTAGTCATTCTCTATTTTAATTTTTAATTGTAATTTTATTTCTTTAATTGAGAGTGGGTAGCTTAGGAAGTAATCTCATCCTAGGATAAATAATTTTAATGCATGAAAAAGGTTGGGATCACATAAAATTATTCCTTGAGAAGAGAATTGAAATTAATCTTTGAAAAACTTAATTTTTATCATCTCTGGGCAAAAGACTCGAGTGGTCTGAAAATTACTCGAGTAGCAAAACACTCGAGTAATCTGAAAATCACTCGAGTATCAAAAGACTCGAGTAGTTTCCAAAAGACTCGAGTATTTCAGCCTCAATCAGAGATTTGACCGTTAGTTCAGTACATGGGCATTTCTATTGAAAGATGGGCAAAAGACTCGAGTAGTGTCAAAAATACTCGAGTATTTTGGTTCTGACAGCAAATTTTTAACCGTTGGAAGATGGCAAAAATGGGAGAAAAACATTTGTCTCACTCTCTCATTCCCTCTTCCATATATCAGAATTGATTGCCCTTGTACTAGACAACAAGAACAAAAAAGAACATTGTGCTAAACATTCTCTTGGCATATTCTCTCTCAAGTGATAAATTCTCTAACTCAATCTATTCATTCATCATTATAATTTTGTCCAAAGAGTTAGAGATTGTGCTTTATTGTTGTGGAAATCATTTGTTGGATTTCTCCACATACACATACACTTCTTGTTCCAAAAATCTTGGTGAGGTATCCAAGTACTTGGTGAGGTATCCAAGTTCTCAAGTCTTGAGAGGTTCTCAAGCAAAGTCTAAGAGGTTCTTAGCTTGGTGGAGCTCTTGAAGGTTTCAAGGAGCTTGAAGAAGAAGGAATCTTCATCATCAAACTTCAAATTGGGGTAGAAATTCAAGAGTTTGGTACACTCTTGGAAGGGTTAGGTTGAGTGAGGAATCTCAATACCCTTTGTAATATTTCTAACAATTTGATTTTAGTAGACACTCCTAAGGTTCTTAGGGGGACTGGACTAGCTCTCTAAATAGAGAGTGAACCAGTATAAAATTGGTGTTGTTGTTCTTTTTATAGTTTTCTTTGCTTTCAAGTAAAAACCAAACCTAAGTTTCTCTAAAGGGGCTTTTTAATTAGAGTAGTAATTCCGCTGCAATTAGGTTGTTTTCAAGTTGTTATAGCTTTATTTAATTGCTTTCTACTCTTCTATTAATCTGCCCTGGACTGGTTTAATTCGTATTGATTAAAGTGCAAATTATTCATAAACTGTTTTCTGCTAACTGCACGATTTACTCGAGTATTCTTCAGAAGACTCGAGTGTTCTTGTGATTTTACTCGAGTAGTCTGAAAAAGACTCGAGTGTTCTTGCTCTGTTTCATAAAAATTTGCACGTGATCAATTATACTTAATTGCATTCGAAAAATTAGTCACTGTTGCATTCAGATTACTATTCACCCCCCTCTAGTAATTGCTAAGCCCGCTTGTTGGTTTCCAACAATGATACCCAGGGAATCGTAGCGTGTTCTGCACTCGAGACTAGAAAAGTACTATCGCCCCCTTGATCAATTTCGAAACGGTGACAGGGAACTTGAACGAGGCGGTCAGTCCGATTGGTTTTGGGCCCCCGCGATATCGCATTGTGATGAAATGATTGATATAATGAGTATGTTATATTGTGGCTGACCCAGAGTGGTTACAACATTGTGTTCTCGGGCTGTTCGACCTGCGTGGGTTAAGATTCTTGTACATCTCATTTGCTTCCGTTTAGGCTCGGGAGGATTGGAGGAGATGTATTGAGTGCTAACCAACTCCACGATGACATCATTTTATTCCCCTGTCATCGATGGATGCGAGTTAATAAGACTTAATAAAAAGGTTTAAGAATATATCAAGTATATAATCTAAATGTTGAGAAAAGAATTTGTGGAACAATTAGGATATAAGTAAGCTCTCGGATATGGAGGTAATACTGGAAAGAAAGGACTTTGAGTGAAGAGGGTTGTGATTGACAAGAAAAGTGCCTTGGAAAGAGAGAAATGGATGATATTGATGCAGAGGCGGAATTGGAGACTTTACGGAATTAAAGTGGTTTGGTGTGATAATGATGATGATGATGCTTCGGTTTGGTGTGAAAAGAAAGAAAATGTTGTTTTAAAAATTTGTTTAAGCTAATATATGACTTGATCTAAGTTATTTGATTCTTGCATGTTGAAAAATGGAACAAAAATCTTGTCTTTGTTATGATGATGATTCGGTCAAGCTTAAGGAAGTAGGAAATCATGCTTTGATCATCATATAAAGCACATGCATGTTAATATTTGTTTAATCTAAGGTGCATGCATGAAATTATTAAGACATGAAAGGTAAGACTTTGGTGTGATGCTTGATTTAATAAGTTAATTTAAGTTAAGAAAATAAATTAAAGTTTGTTAATTTTCCAAGTGAAGCTCACGATTTGTGAATTAAAAAGGAAGAAATAATTCCATGATTTTATGTCTTTAATGTTGAACAAATCTTTGCTTTGACATGTGTATATTTTCGGCCAATGCATGTTCAAGAAAGTTGGAAAAATTTTCTTATGAAATGACCTTCAATGATGAACACGTTTTGTGTGAATGATGTTGTGTTTGATTTGAAATGTTGAATTGTTTTCTTAAATCCCATTCGGTTTAAGGTAATAGAGTACCAAGTTGGTTTAATTAATTGAAAATGAAAATTGTGCTTGAATGCTTGAAATGAATCATAATAATTTGAGAGTTGGTCTTTGTAATTTTAGTTTATTTTCTTTTATTAATTCGGCCTTGAAGGATTTAGTTGGATAGAGAATTATTTTGTTAAATAATAATTGATATGTGAAAAGTGTATGACCTATATGGAAAGTAAAAGCTACGTGTTTGATTGTGGAAGTGTTTACTTGAAAATAAATGTTTAAATTATAACCAAGTTAAGTTAGTGAGTATATGGCTTGATTAAGTATATGTATATACGCTTGAAACTATTAAAGTCATGAAAGAATATATGCTATGTGAATGGATTCATCAAAGTAATGTTTGTTGTTTGTGTATATTTGGAAAATACTTGAGTACGTAATTAGTTTTGAAATTAATTGATATTAAGATAATTCGATTTGATTTATTTGGGATTGTTAGATTGTGCTTGGTGGCTGTCCAAGATTTGTTTCATGACGAAAAGTTTGAATTTTAAAGTGTGAAAGTGATTGTTTTGAGCTAAAGAATTATTTAAAGTAAAAAGTACTTTTACGTTGTTTTCGAATTTTATTAAAGTGAATTTGCAAAACAATTCTTTGCTGTCCAGAATTGTTTAAAGTTGCTTCTTAACTTTAAAAGTGTGTTCATGTGATTTAAAGTATGGATTTTAAGTGGAATTTGATTCAGGAAAAAGTCGGATTGAAAACGGTGAATTTTTCGGTGTTTTTGGACATGATTAAGGTGCTGTCCAAGACGGACCAGCAACCAAATCAATTGGTTTAAATTACTTTACTAGATATTTTCAAATGGTTTTGAAGTACTTAAAGTACTAGAAAATATTAGAGTTGTTTTGAGAAAACAATTATGTTTTAAGTCTTCCGACGAGGAATGAAATGTGTATTGAGTTAAGAAAAGACCTTCTTGATACAAGTTAATAATATAAACGTGTTCGGTTTAATACGAGGAATTTTTAAAGACGAGGGATTGGAGCAGTTGACAGTGATAAGGATCAACGGAGATCGTGTGCTTTATTTGCTGGACTAGAGGTGAGAGAGAAGCTTCCCTAAGACACCGTGGTATTTAGGTGATTTATTAGGACGTTCCTGATCATCTCAAAGATCGGAACCTTGTGGTTCTGAGTCAGTAGTATAGTGACAATTGTTTGTGTTGTGTGGCCATGTATACGAAGGAGACAAAGACCACATGTTGTTATGTGATGAATTTATTTGATGATGGTTTGAAATAGCATGCTTATGTTTATCTGTTTAAATGGTTAATTATGCATGATGATACTTGAGTTGTTGAATAATGAGAGTAACATGCTGATGGACGTCTGCTATGTCTTGAAAATGAAATGATATGAATAAGTTTGTAAAAATAATGAAATGTGATTGAAAGTAAAAGATATAAAGAGAAAGATGTAACCCCCCTTTTGGCTTAAGTCCTTATTGAATAAGGCAGCTTTGATAAGACATTGAGAAACAATATGAGTTAAGAATGCGAAAAGATTTAAGAGATCATGAAAGTTATGAGAATGTGTTAAGAGATAAGTCTTGACGTGAAAGAAAAGTATCATAATGCTGATGAGAATAGTACCGTTGAGCAAGAGCTGAGAATAATGTTGATGAGCCAGAGCTGAGGAAAGCAGTGTTGTTGTTGTTTATTGAAATAAGATGTGATATAAGTTGAGCGTTGCTCCTCTGTTATGGTTTATTGAAATGAGATGTGATATGAGTTGAGCGTTGCTCCTCTGTTGTTGTTTATTGAAATGAGATTGGTGTTGAGTTGAGCTTGCTCCTCCACTGATGCTCACTGAAATGAGATGTGATATGAGTGGAGCTGGGCTCCTTAGTGGTGAAAGTGAAGCCAGGGGGCTGATGTTCCAAAAGATATATGTTGTTATTGAGACTTGACACGAGTTGAGCTTGCTCCTCTGTTGATGTTCTCTGAAATGAGATGTGATATGAGTGGAGCTGGGCTCCTTAGTGGTGAAAGTGAAGCCAGAGGGCTAAGGTTCCAAAAGATATATGTTTTTATTCTGAGAAATATTATGAAATGAGATGTTGAGAAAGATTATGAGATGAGATGTTGAGGAAGATTGTGAAATGAGATGCAAGTATGTCGATGCGATCCCAGCTCTGTGCTCTGTTAAGAAAAGAAAAGAAAAGTAATGTTGCAAATTAGTGGTCGGGACTCGTTGAAGGGATGCACCAAGGATGAGCCGACCTTAGGGTAATAACTAAGACTCTAAAACACTTAAAAGACATTGACGAATACGATGAGTAATGAGTGCGAAGTAGTGGAGAGGAAGATATCATGGGTATCAGGGATACTCAGAAGGAGATTGCATTAGGGGAAGGCGATGACGGTGAAACGTCAAGAAGCCTTGAGTACTTTCTAGGTGGAATGAATTCCATAAGGGGTAAGGATGGGCCGAGCCGATGCCGTGGTAAGTTCTACACCCGGAACTAGAATAGTATTGTCATCCCCTAGATTGCAAATCTTGAACAATGAGAGGGACTGGAGCGAGGCTCTTTGATTTTGCCACTGTACCCGATTTTCTATAGTGTGCCATGATTATATAATTTGATTTGAGACTGTACCCGATTTTCTATAGTTCTCCTGGCTTGGAGCCATTTGTTGAGACAACTGTCAAGCCTGCGCGGTAAAGGTCCTGTACTCCTGTTTGCTTCCCGACTAGGTTGGGTGGATGACCGAGGAGATGTAGACGTGTGTGCTAACTGCGAAAGAAACGAGTACCTCGATGATATTATAATTCCCCATTCATCGAGGGATGTGATCTCATAAGACTTAATAAGATAAGAGATTATACTGTTGAGAAAAGAAAACGAGAAAGATTGACAACATTGTTATTGAAAAGTATGAAAAGATGAATGAAACCCTATGAACATGGGAATGAATGAAAGTGGAAGATTCGTAAGATGTGATTGAGAATGGAATTGAGAAGGAAAGAATAATTATGTTGAGAAATGAGAATAAGTTTGGCAGGATAATGAACAATGAGGATAATGAATGATGAGTATAATGAATGATGAGGATAAAGAATGATGATGATGAGGATGATGATATACTTGAATGCTGTGTTGTTTTTATGTTGCATTGTTATGCTTTTATGGTCTTAATATCTTGCCTACTACAAACCCACACCGTCGACGATGCGTCGTTCGGATTGCTTACTTTCTCCTGTCTCGTTGGCATATCGGTGTTGCTGGTATCGCAACGGACAGATGGAGTATCGTATGGAGATCACCACTTGGAAAGAGCACGGAAACGGTTGGAAGCCTACTCCCTATGGCTGGGTGTGGACTGACTACACTCAAATAGTGATTCCGGACCCGGAGCACACCTTGAGCGGAGTTAATTTGGAATCGCATCTGGGACAGGTCACTGTACGAGGATACCGAAGCTACGAAGAAAAGGTGTGAAATGAGACTCAGGAAAACTCCACCACTCTAGATGGAGTGGAGTTGGAGTCGAATGACAATAGGAGAGCAGCGACAGAGATGGCATCGCCTTCGGGAGTGAATAAAGGGCGCAAGAAGAAAGGGAAACTTTATCCGGCCGTCTTCGACAGGAAGATTTAAGAGTAGTGCTACGAATTTATGGACCACTTGTTATCCTTAAGTTTAAGTTTAGTGTCAATATTTGGAGTCAAGGATTACCGAGCAATGAACCATTTATGTAATTAAGCTAAGTCTTTAATCCTGTCTTGTTGAGTACTTCTATTTTGAAAGATTGGACAATGTAATCTTTTGGAAACAGTCATGAATATTTTGATACAATACAATGGATCATGATGCTTTCTGAATAAAGTCACTTTATGGAGATGAATGTTTTATGTAAAGGAATGTTTTAGTAACAACTCAGTTTTCAGTAAAGAAGGTTAAGTGCTACAACGACATCTTAATAATGTTTAAAAAAAAATTGGCCTCATTTTTAGCAACTTAATAAATAAAAGTTGATTATTCTATGTTATGAAAATCGGGCTGTTACAACTGGGCCCCAATCACAGTCCAGTAGAATTTGGGTCAAAGGCCCAAATTGGCTATAGCAGGGAACCACCCTCAACCGGTCGAACGAAATGACTCTGTGACCGATAGAATTATCGTGGTTAATGTGAAACCAATCCCTCGACACGAGTGACCAGTTCGCGCCCTACTAGGAGATCAAAGTTCCACCCAACGACAATTCCCACGGTTGTTTCATTAGCACAACCTAGTCACATATCATTCACAAATCCATGCCTTTTCTTTCCCAACTTCCTCACTGTCCTCCTTATCCACCATGCATGATGCATGCTTCTAGTTATTTACAATTACATGAAATTGATATGCACTTATTATGAATACAATTCAACATATTCAAGTATTAATATTTCACTTATTTTCATTTAAAAGTAGTAGGGATTGATTTAACATCTATAATAAATTCCATAATCTTATTTAAATTGCCTCAAACTCATCATTCTCTATAATCTCATATAGTAGATTTATTCGAATTCATTAGCACATAACTAACTTCAACAATTTCTTTTGATATTTATATAACATACTAGTTCAAATTATTATAACTACTCAAATACAAAATCAATAACAAACAAGACTTAGAGTTTTTATCACTATTCCTAGGGTTTTATGTATAAATCCCTAACTCTTTATCTTAAATTAAGAAATCCACTCCTCCCTTACCTTGGTGAAGAGAGAGAAACCCTAGTGAGAGAAGGTTTCCCTCAAGCTTCTATCGCTATGAATCCTTGGTTCCCTTCTTCTTCCAATCCTCTATGTGAGCTTTCCTTGGCTTCAAGATACTCCTTCTTCCCTTAACTTGATTGAAACATGAAGATGAAGGAAAACTAGAAATGGGAGTGTTAAGAAAGATGGATTTTCAAGGAGAAAGAGAAGTTGGTGATCATGAATATGAAGTGGGTGTGATGGAAATTAGGATTAAAAGAAGAGTTTTTGATGGAAATGAATGATTTATGGATGGGAACTTATGGGGTTTGTAGAGAGGCCAAGAAGTCTCTAGAGAAAGCAGAAGAAGTCGTGTGGTGTTGTCTAAGTTTTCCCTCACGTGCAAACTGTTATAAACTCACGTTTTTGATTGGTCAAACATGTCATAATCGATTATCTCCAGGGGATAATTGATTATTGCCTGATAGCTAATTTAAAACTAGTCGAGTAAACTGCCAATAATCGATTATGGCCTGAGAGCTCATCAGCTCTTAATCGATTAAGCTATCTCATATTTTCACCTTTTTAATGCAATTTAATGATTCACATCATTTCTTATACTTAGTTCAAGACTCTACTCTATTAAATCATTGTTTTTAACACATTTTGATTGTTATTAATTTTTAGGATGTTACAACTCTCCCCCACTTACCGGAATTTCGTCCTCGAAATTCAGCTCGCCTCGAATAGTTGGGGGGTGAAATGTTCTCATCTTTTCCTCTAGTTCCCAAATGGATTCTTCGATGTCATCGCACTTCCATGTCACTTTAACTAATGGGATCTCCTTACCACGAAGTTGTTTAACTCTTTGATCTTCGATTCTAATTGGTTGCACTTCAATTGTTAAGTTCTCTCGAAGCGGCACCTCATCGGTTGTCAGAATATGAGAAGGATCAGAAATATTCTTGCGCAGTTGATAAACATGAAACACATTGTGAATGTTGGAGAGATGAGGAGGTAGTGCAATTTGATAAGCCATAGACCCAATTCTCTTGAGAATCTGGTATGGCCCAATGAACTTGGGAGTGAGCTTTTTAGGTTTCATTACTCTTCCAACTCCAGTAGTAGGTAGCACCCTTAGGAACACATGATCCCCTTCTTGAAATTCCAGTGGGCGCCTGCGTTTGTCTGCATAACTCTTTTCTCTATCCTAAGTTGCCTTCATTTTCTCTTGAATCATTTTGATTTTATCAATTGTTTCTTGTACAACATCAGGACCAAGCAACTGATTATCCCCCACTTGGAACCAGCATAGGGGAGTTAGGTAACGCCTTCCATATAATGCCTCGAATGGAGCCATACCTATACTGGCATGATAACTGTTGTTATAGGTAAACTCCACTAAAGGCAAGAGCTGTTCCTAGCTTCCTTGTTGTTCCATGGTGCAGGTTCTCAATAAATCTTCTAAGGATTGGATAGTGCGTTCCGTTTGACCAGCGGTTTGGGGATAGTAAGCGTAACTAAGTTTCAAGCTCGTTCCCAACGCTTCCTGGAGACTCTGCCAAAATCTTGATAAGAATCTAGGGTCACTGTCTGATATAATGTTAGAAGGAACTCCATGCAACCGAATGATCTCCTTGATGTATAGTTGGGTTAGTTTCTCCATGGAATACCGCATGTTGATAGGGATGAAGTGAGCATATTTGGTTAATCTGTCCACGATTACCCATACAGCTTCATAACCTGCAGTAGTCCTTGGTAGACCAGAAACAAAGTCCATAGCTATTCTATCCCACTTCCAGACTGGGATTTCTAATGGTTGTAATTCACCACCGGGCTTCTTGTGTTCTATTTTTGCTTTTTGGCAAGTTAAGCATCTAGCTACATACTCTGCCACATCATGTTTGAGTTTTGGCCACCAAAAGAGCTTTTTCAGGTCTTGGTACATTTTTGTAGATCCTGGATGTAGACTCAATTTGCTTTTGTGAGCCTCATCTAGAATCAGCTTCCTCAATTATGGGTTGTAGGGAATGCAAATTCTATTCCTGAATCTCAGGATACCATCAGTTCCTTCGTAAAAGTCTGGTTCATTTCTTTCTTGGGCTAAGTTCTTCTTTCCCTGCAGTTCAGCATCAGTCAACTGCTGTTGCCGAACTTTATCTAAGAATTCATTTGTGATTCGTAACATCCCCAGAATCATGCTTCTTTCTATGAATTGGATACCTAAATTGAGGTTATTGAAATCCTCAATTAGTTCCAATTCTTTTACCATTAAATGGCTGACATGCAAGGCCTTCCGACTTAGAGCGTCTGCAACTACATTCGCCTTTCCAGGGTGGTACTGCAGACTAAAGTCGTAGTTTTTAAGAAATTTCATCCACCTTCGTTGTCTCATATTCAGCTCCTTTTGATCAAACAAGTATTTGAGACTTTTGTGGTCGATGTACACTTCAAGTCGAGTGCCATATAGATAATGCCTCCATATCTTAAGAGCAAAAGCGACCGTTGCCAGATCCAGATCGTGGGTAGGATAGTTTTCTTCGTGTGGTCTCAACTGTCGAGAATCATAAGCAACCACTTTGCCCCCTTGCATGAGTACACATCCTAATCCTTGTCTAGATGCGTCACAATACACATCAAAAGACTGAGATGGATCAGGTAGTATCAATACAGGAGAAGAAGTCAATAGGTGTTTCAATTCTTGAAAACTTTGTTCACATTGTTCATCCCAGACAAAAGGAATCTCTTTTCTGGTTAACTTGGTCAGAGGCAAAGCGATTTTAGAAAATCCTTCGATGAATCTTCTGTAATATCCTGCTAGTCCCAAGAAACTCCTTATTTCAGCTACATTTCTTGGCTGTTCCCATTTTAACACAGCCTCTACTTTAGCAGGATCAAAAGCTACCCCTTCATGGGTAATCACATGGCCCAAAAAGTGTACCTTCTCCAGCCAGAATTCACATTTAGACAGCTTAGCATACAATTGTTTTTCCTTTAGAATCTCCAGCACCCTTCTCAAATGCTCCTGATGCTCATCTGGAGTCTTAGAGTAGATAAGAATGTCATCGATGAATACTACTACAAAAGAATCCAAATAAGGTCGGAAAATCCTGTTCATGTAATCCATGAACACAGCAGGAGCGTTGGTCAAACCAAAGGGCGTTACTACATATTCATAATGACCATACCGCATCCTTAAAGCTGTCTTGGGAATATCTTCTTCCTTGACTCGAATTTAGTGGTATCCAGATCTAAGGTCAATCTTGGAAAAGATTGCAGCTCCACGAAGTTGATCCATCAAATCATCAATTCGAGGAAGAGGATACTTGTTTTTAATTGTCACCTTGTTTAGCTGTCGATAGTCAACACACAATCTTTGGCTGCCATCTTTCTTCTTAACAAAGAGAATTGGGGCTCCCCAAGGTGACGCACTTGGTCTAATGAATTTCTTTGCTAACAACTCTTCTATTTGCTTCTTAAGTTCCTCTAATTCAGCTGAAGCCATTCTATATGGAACTATAGAAATTGGCCCGGTCCCTGGCATTAAATCAATAGCAAATTCTACTTCTCGGACGGGAGGCAATCCTAGAACTTCATCAGGGAAAACCTCAGGGAATTCATTCACTACCGGAATAGATTGAATTGTTGATTCTGGGTCCACTTCCATCTTAGCCGACATTAATTAGCCATCATGTATAAGGTCTTTTTCTGGGTTAGGATTTAAAGTGTTTGAATTCAGGGTAAGTGTTTTTGTGTGGCAGTCAATTACAATGTGATTATTGGACATCCAGTCCATTCCAAGAATCACATCAAGTTGACTTAGGGGAAGGCATATAAGGTCAATGTAGAAAGTATGATCTAAGACTTTTAGGATTCATTTAAGGCATATTTTTGTGGTTATAACAGTAGGGTTAGTAGGAGTAGATACTAAGAGTTTATAGGGTGTATATATGATAGGCAAGTTTAAACGTTTGGCACAATCAAAGGAGATAAAAGAGCAGGTGGCACCACAATCAAATAAAACTTCACAGGGATGGTCATTAATGTAACAAGTACCTTTGATCAACCCTTCTGCATCATCAACTTCTGCACCACTGAGTGTGTAGACTCTACCACGAGTGGTAGGCCTATTATCATTAATCTTTCTAGTCTCAACGGTATTGGCTTCTTCCTTCTTTGGGACTTTATTTGGGCATTGTGCTGCTATGTGTCCTGGTTGTTGGCAGATAAAATGCTTTCCTTGATTCTGAGACCTCCAACACAAACCTCGATGTGGCCTACCGCAATAATGGCAGATAGGATTAGAACTAGAAGCAGAGGGAGTAGATTGCACTGAAGACCTCTCAGAAGTCGATCCCCTAAATTTCTCTTCTGTTGGTCGAGGGTTAGGATATGGAACCCCTTGTCGGGAGGATCCCCTGGGTCGATTTCGGATTGGTCCATACCCTCTTGCAGTTTGCCTTGCACTCCTTTCAACAGTTTCTTTAACTTTCAAGTCATCCTCATAAGTCTAACACATATCAACTAATTCTACAGAGTTGTGAATATGCTGGTATCCAAAGGCAACCCTAATTTCTGGGCGAAGACCTACTTTGAACTTGTTGCACCTAGACCTCTCATCAGGGTGGTGGAGAAAATAGGGAGAGTACTTGATAAGTTCTTCAAATTTTGCTGCATACTCGCCTACAGACATTGACCCTTGTTTCAACTCTAGAAACTCCACTTCCTTTTTGAGTCGGATGCTCTCGGGAAAGAACTTTCCAAGGAATTTCTCCTTGAAGAGTTCCCAAGTAATCTCCCTGTTTTCTGCCTCCAGCAACCTCCTAGTGTTACCCCACCAATATTCAGCGTATCCGGTCAACATGAAAGTGGAGAAGTTAACATTCTGTTCATCAGTACAAGGTAGAGAACAGAAGATTTTCTCTAACTCTTGTACCCATCTTTTTGCTTTATCGGGTTCAAACCCACCATCAAACTGAGGTGGATCCAGCTTTTTGAATTCTGTTAGTCCATGGATTTCTGCTTGTCCTTGATTCTGGTTTAGATTGAGATTGGGATTTGAATTTGGGTTGGCTGGATTATTCTGGTTCTGGGCCAAGGTTTCAAGAACTTGGGTGATTCTTTCAAGGAGTTGGTTGTTTCTACCGGCCATCTTTAACTTCTGAAATAAAACTTAAACAATGAGAATAACAATAGTTTACAACTTCTTATAAATCATTAAGTTTAATATTTGAATTTTAAACATCTTAATCGATTATGGAAGTCATAATCGATTATCATCTGAGACAAAACTTGTAATTAATCGATTAACATTCAGGTTAATCGATTAATGGCTGAGAAGTTGTAATCGATTAATCGATTATCTGCCTGGCTTAATCGATTAATGCTTCAAAATTTTGTTTTCTCCATATGCACTCTAATGAATTCTAAATATTAATGAATTTTGAGATGTGATAACTCCTAAACTATACTAATGATTAGTTACTCTCATGTGGAGTAACCCTTGGGGAGTATGGGAGTCCACACTCCACAGCCGAGGATTGCAACCATTGCTCTGATACCATAAATTGTAATACTAATCCTTAATCCTTGTATTATGAAATTAATGGTAATAATTTATCTCATAAAATACTTAAACTTTATGAAATTATTTATCAAAATTTTGCCATAGTTTACTTTGCGTTTTGGACTATCCAAAAATTCTTAATTGTACCTGTCAAACCAGAAACCTGTATGTATATATATATATATGTGTGTGTGTGTGTGTGTCACGTTCTATGTACATCAAAAGACTTTATGGCCACCATATAATTACATCAAAAGGGTTATGGTGGCGGTGTAATAGATTTTTAAAGAAACTTTAGACTAATGTACTACATCCCAAAAGTGAAGTATTTAATATTCTACACAATATTTCCTTAAACAATTCCAAAAGAGCTATATGGCATCATATTCCAAATTGGTTGCATCAAAAGGGTGGCTAAGCCACATCACTGAGTCTTCGCTCCGGATGGCGGAGCGTGACTCTCCTCGGCAGGAAAGGCAGAAAAGACATCTCCGCTGGTGGTACCTAAAATGTTCAACATAAAGGGGGTGAGCAGATTATCATAATTTAAAATAAAGAACCAAGAATTACAACATACAACCAAAGGGGTATTATTATCATTATTCTACTCCAATAAAATAAACTATATGCATGTATATAAAAAGGAAAAGCCATACATAGATATCTGACTCATGTTTCATCCATATACATGTATATAAAAGAGTTGCCCATATAATGAATACCCAACTTGTTTTCATAATTCCCTTGCAAAATAATGATGCATGTTTGGCACACAAATCCATAATTGAA
Organism: Crotalaria pallida; assembly: GCA_037953625.1. Classification (NCBI taxonomy): domain Eukaryota; kingdom Viridiplantae; phylum Streptophyta; class Magnoliopsida; order Fabales; family Fabaceae; genus Crotalaria; species Crotalaria pallida. The sequence continues at coordinate 8,796,951 of CM075654.1, read as the reverse complement.
CCCAATGGATTATTAAATTCACATCTTCGCAATATTTCATTTCTTCTCAAATAGCCATTTCATTGGTCCAATAGTGGAGTCAATTTTTTTTTCACGCTTCTCATTTTCTTCTTAAAGGTTTAAAATATTCTTTTAGGCATCGTTTCATCAATGGCTCATCTTTTGCCCACAAATCACATAACTTATTCACTTCACCCTTCACTCCAGGGAAAAACCAAACCAGGAGTAAGTGTCCCTCTACCAATGCTTGCACGCTACTGGGCCCCAATCACAGTCCACTAGAATTTGGGTCAAAGGCCCAAATTGGCTATTGCAGGGAACCACCCTCAACCGGTCGAATGAAATGACTCTGTGACCGATAGAATTATCGTGGTTTATGTGAAACCAATCCCTCGACACGAGTGGCCAGTTCGTGCCCTACTAAAAGATCAAAGTTCCACCCAACGACAATTCCCGCGGTTATTTCATTAGCACAACCTAGTCACATATCATTCACAAATCCATGTCTTGTCTTTCTCAACTTCCTCACTGTCCTCCTTATCCACCTTGCATGATGCATGCTTCTAGTTATTTACAATTACATGAAATTGATATGCACTTATTATGAATAAAATTCAACATATTCAAGTATTAATATTTCACTTATTTTCATTTAAAAGTAGTGGGGATTGATTTAACATCTATAATAAATTCCATAATCTTATTTAAATTGCCTCAAACTCATCATTCTCTATAATCTCATATAGTAGATTTATTACAATTCATTAGCACATAACTAACTTCAACAATTTCTTTTGATATTTATATAATATACTAGTTCAAATTGTTATAACTACTCAAATACAAAATCAATAACAAACAAGACTTAGAGTTTTTATCACTATTCCTAGGGTTTTATGTATAAATCCCTAACTCTTTATCTTAAATTAAGAAATCCACTACTCCCTTACCTTGGTGAAGAGAGAGAAACCCTAGTGAGAGAAAGTTTCCCTCAAGCTTCTATGGTTATGAATCCTTGGTTCCCTTCTTCTTCTAATCCTCTATGTGAGCTTTCCTTGGCTTCAAGATACTCCTTCTTCCCTTAACTTGATTGAAACATGAAGATGAAGGAAAAGTAGAAATGGGAGTGTAAAGAAAGATGGATTTTCAAGGAGAAAGAGAAGTTGGTGATCATGAATATGAAGTGGGTGTGATGGAAATTAGGATTAAAAGAAGAGTTTTTGATGGAAATGAATGATTTATGGATGGGAACTTATGGGGTTTGTAGAGAGGCCAAGAAGTCTCTAGAGAAAGCAAGAAGAAGTCGTGTGGTGTTGTCTAAGTTTTCCCTCACGTGCAAGCTGTTATAAACTCACGTTTTTGACTGGTCAAACATGTCATAATCGATTATCTCGAGGGGATAATCGATTATTGCCTGATAGCTAATTTTAAACTAGTCGAGTAAACTGCCAATAATAGATTATGGCCTGAGAGATCATCAGCTCTTAATCGATTAAGCTATCCCTTAATCGATTAATGACTCATATTTTCACCTTTTTAAAGCAATTTAATGATTCACATCATTTCTTATACTTAGTTCAAGACTCTACTCTATTAAATCATTGTTTTTAACACATTTTTATTGTTATTAATTTTTAGGATGTTACAGAGCTCATGAAGGACATCATCGTGAGCAATTTGAATTACACTATCATTATCACAATAAAGCCTAGTAGGGGACTTCCAGGGGAAACCAAGGTCCCCTAGAAGCCAACGAATCCAAAGGATCTCTGAGGTGGTATCAGCTAAGGCACAATATTCTGCCTCGATGCTAGAACATGCAACAAGTTCTTGTCTCTTACTACGCCAAGAAATAAGTGAGTCACCTAGGAAGATGCAAAAACTAGTAATAGAATGACGATAAGTGGGATCACCACCCCAATCAGCATCAGAGTAAGCACGAAGTTTTAAAGGCAAATCTGTTGAGAAATGGAGACCATGTAAGAGAGTATTCTTAATGTATCGAAGATAGTATCATAGTGGGAAGTCCTAGGGGAAGACATAAATTAACTAACAACACGGACAACATATATATACAAGATCTGGTCGGGTGATAGTGAGATAAATCAGTTTGCCAACTAACTGGCGATAAAGAGTCGGGTCATTGAGGGGAGTATCATCTAAAGGGGTGAAGCGAACACGAGTCTCAAGAGTGATCGATTCACTCTTGCAATCTGTGATTCTCGCTCGAGAGATGAGATCAGAAGCATATTTAGCTTGGGAAAGTAATAACCCATCATTAAAGGAGATAACCTGAATGCCTAAGAAATAAATGAGAGGACCGAGGTCCTTCATCTCAAAATGTTGACTCAAGAATTGTTTAAGCTCAAAAATACCATCAAAATCATCGCCTGTAATAATCATATATATCATCAACATATAGAAGAAGTATGATTGTACCATGGTCTTTCTGACGCGGAAAGATGGCTTGATCATATGAACTAGAAGAGAAAGCAAGTTGGACAACAATGTCATGAAACTTGGCAAACCAAGAGCGAGAAGCCTGCTTGAGACCATAAAAACTCTTACGGAGATGACACACTTTGTGAGGAGGACAATTATAACTAGGAGGAGGTCGCATATAAACCTCTACATCTAAACCACCATTCAAAAAAGTGTTCTTGACATCCATCTAAGTAATAGACCATTTCTGTGTGGCAACAATAACAAGATATTAGGGAATTAAAAAGTATAATATCCAACACTAAAATAATAATGAAAACATTAGGAATAAAATTACCAATAATATAACCAATCCAAGATATTCCATAAATAAATATGATGAGAATATTAGAAAAAGAATATGAATCACTTATTAAAGAAGCATAAGCAAATAAACAAACATTAGATGAAAACATGAAACAAATTAAGATTATAACAGAAGAAGTAAAAATAGAACAAAAAAATAATGAACCAGAATTTATGGACAATAATGGAAGAAAAAAATTAAAATTAAGAAAATGAAAAAATAATGATAGAAAACAAAACTAAAGAAAAAGAGAGATTAGAACCAGACATGAAAGAAATTAATACGAAGTAATATAACATAGTTACTTTTGTCAAATAGGCAAAAATGAGTGTACACCATTAACCAAAAGGAGGAAACATGAGCCAATTATTATCTTCAAAGTATATTAAAATTTACAAGATCCCAAAAACTAGGGCAGGGAGGAAGCTTTCCTAGGGTACAAGAAGAAGTCCTAGTTTTCTATAAAGGGTGCACAATAGCCTCCACGATTTCATTATTAAAGTAACTCTCACCGTTGATTTGATCAAGGACCAAGATCAGTCCCATGGCGAAGGCCATGTCAAAACCACGTTTAACACAAAGTGAGAACACTTCCTTCCCAAGCATTACACTTGTAGTGGGGTCCACTTTACGACAAATCTCAACCATTGGTTCCTTCTTGTCAATGTTGAAAACCTTGCAACATCTTTGCGAGAAGCACCCTTCGATTCGGTACTCCACACCTGAGTTATCATACACCTCAACCATCACACTCGTTTGTGGCCGCCCGATGATGGATGATCTCTTCACGCTGAACTTTGCTTTATCACTATCTTTTCTCTCTCCTTTGAATCCTTCCCACCGTTGATGCAGGCTTGGCCTCTGCATTGCAAATATCAACCCTTGTTAGTTGTTGTGTCCGCTCAAAATCGACGAACTTGTCTGAAAAACATAGTACATAGTTTCCTATGGAGTTAATTTTATCACATCATGTTTTTTACATTTTTTTTTAATATTAAACATGTGACTAACCAACAAAGCTAACATTAGTTGAGTTCTTTAAGTACGATGTTTGATATTTTATTCCTATTATGTGTACCAAAAATGTTTTGTTAAAAGATATTATATCTACTTTGATATTTCTTTCATTCAAAAATGGATAAATATCTAGTTGTTAATCGAAGAACATCCTTCCTTTACACAAAAACAAAATAAAAAGTCTTGAATTTTATTATTTATAATATGGTTTTTCTAACTAATGAAAAGTTTATTTTCTTGTGTTATGTTGCTAGCTTGCAAACCCTACCAATTCTTAAATGCATGAAACAAAAAATGTTGCGATCATGCATATTATGTTTTTAATATTTATAATAACTTTTTATTTGTGAAATTGCATCTCTAACCCCACTCCACACCCTCACCACCCTCAATGTCTTGAATTTGCAAAAGCTCAAATAAACATTTGGTTGATTTCATTATCCTCTCCACAACCCACATTCCAGGATTTATAAACATCAAATTAGCAACAAAAAAATTATTTGCAACAACCAAAGCCATAAAAATTATTTATTTTGACAAGGAATTTAGGTTGATATTTTTGCTCATTCTGTATTTTTCTCTATTTCAAAGCTCGACACATTAAGACATGTTCACTAATTATGCCATCGACTCATATGATTTGTCAAATTGTAAATTTTTGTTATGTCTTCTTCAGAGTTGCGAACCCAATGTTCAAGATTGACAAATGACAACAACGACGCTGGAAGTTGCATGGATTGGAGGAATGATTGTGAGAAAGTAAGATGGCTGGGGTGGGTCTCCGATTCTGGCTGTAGGGTGCATGTACAACAAGGGAGGGGAGGTTAGATTGTAGCAAGAGAGTTAAGTGTCAAGGATTTAGATGGTTGAAAACATTGATAAAGGAAGGTGGTGATGAAGGTGATATTGAGGTGGAGGCTGAGTAAAATGGCCTTGTCCTTGGCCTTGCATGTGGCGATTTGGCCATAACCCACAACGAGGATAGCAAATATAGAGAATTTCTAAATACACCAAATGGGTGTTAATAATAAAATATGAGATCCCTGAAATTACATACCGCTTTCATTTTCGTCCCTCAAATTACGAAAATAGCTTTGAGGTCCCTGGATTTGTAAAAACGTGTGCACGTTAGTCTCTGGAGTTAACCTACGTCAACGTCCGTTAACGGAGGCTTGACATGCACTTTAAATAATTCACTATAGTCCATGTAATCACTTTAAATAATTCACTATAGTCCCTGTAATAATTTTAAGTTATTCATTATAGTCCCTGAAACTATACAATTTATTCACTTTAGTCCCTATATCATTATAGTTCAAATTCTAGTAAAGAATTAATCAAAAAGATTAAGGGATATGGAATACCTTCTGCATATCTGAGATCAAGTTTCATCCTTGCTCTTTTAAAGACAATGTTTAAGTAATTAAAAGTGTAAAGTCAATATTGAAAACTGTGTACCAAAAACAAAACATTGAAAACCTTCAAAATTTACTCTTAATATATTAAATATATAATTCCAGGGACGTAGGTTTTACATTTTTGGTTGCATAAATATTATCTTTGGTGCAATGAAGAGAAAAACTCAAACAGTGTTAATAAAATTAAAAAAAAAACTCAAACAAAACGGCACAATTTGGAAAACATACAAAACGATGTTGTAAATAATAAAACAACACTTTGGTTCATGAAATTGACTTTGGATTGGTGCATTTAGAAATTCCCCAAATATATGAACAAAACTGATATTTTGATTTGGCTTATTTATGTCTTTAGTCCCTGAAAGTTAGGGGTGTTTTGATTTTGGTCCCGAGAAGTTTTTTTGACCTTGACTCATCCTTAACTGTTTTAAAAATTTGGTTTTAATTCATGCCGTTAAGAAAAATCCGTTATTTGCGAATGTGGCTAACGAAACTCCACATCAGCATACACGTGTTCAAGTATTGTGTGTCACCGGTAGGATGACGTGGATGATCTGGATCCGCAAAAGCAAAAAGGCCAAAGCCGAACCCAAATGTGTTTGTGGATTGGGCTTTGGCCCTTTTGCTTATATATATCCGGATCATCCACGTCATCGCACTGGTAACACACAATACTTCCACACGTGTATGTTGATGTGGAGTTTCGTTAGCCACATTCACAAATAACGGATTTTTCATAACGGTATGGACTAAAACCAAAATTTTAAAATAATTAAGGATGGATCAAGGTCATAAAAACTTGACGAAAATCAAAATACCCCAAACTTTCATGGACTAAAACCATAAATAAGCCTTTTGATTTATACCTAATTTAATTTTAATTTTATTTATTCATTTATATTTTTATTAAAACAATTTGAATCAATGATTTAAAGGACCCGTTGCATGAATAATGCAACATTTCAAGTAGTTTAACGCATTCGAGAATCAATCTGCCAACTATAAGTTAATCTTGTATAAATGCGACAAAGTTGTCCCGTTAACTAAAGCAAGGTTTTGACTTGAGTCATGCATGGTAAAAAAAAAAAAAAAAATCCCAATAAGAGAGCTAGCCCTTCGTATCATGAATGTTACTATTCAGGTAGATATGTCCATAGAAGAAATGACACATTCAATTGTTATAAAAAATAAAATATAAATTAAAGAATTTTTTTAATTTCAGTCTTTTTGAAATATTCTTTCCGATCATATTTAATTTCAGTCTTTTTGTAAGAGACATTTATTGTGTTTTTCCTCTTATTTACCCTTTGTTCATTGATGTGAAATAATATATTTACAAAATTTTCAATGAAAATTAAAAGAATAAAATTGCAATGTAAAAATAATTTTTTTAATGTTTTAAGAAAAGTAATTACTTTTCTCGGTCTTTGTAAAAACCTTAAGTGTGACCTATAATAAAAACTAAAAAATGTAGCATTTTTACGTTGAAAAACTAAAATTTATTACATTTTCCTATATCAATATTAGTATTATTTTTTAAATATTAAATTAAAAAAACTTACATGCAAATTCTAAATTAGGATGACGTTACTTAAAAAAAATATTTTTACCATGAAATCAAAATTGAGATGGTAGTACAACAATTCAATAATAAAATCAATTGTTGGATGATAAATGATTCAATTTTGATCACTAAATAATAACATGCGCAGAAATAGCAGAGTTGAGAGTTGAAAACAGATGAAGGTGCAAAAAGTTAAAAAAAAAAATAAATAAGGATTTTCTTAACCTCAGTCCTAAAGGCTAAGGATAAGAGACTAAAAGAAATATATTTTTATAGAAAAACTAAATATTCAATGATTCAAGTAACAGTAAACTTAATTTTTCTAGGTTTATTTACTGGTTTTAACTTCTTATCCAGGAATGAGGTTAAACAGACTAAAAAATAAATAAATAAATAAGAAGTAAGGTGAGAAATTGATAACTGAGAATAAGAGCACCTTTCGGCAGAGTGTGAGAAGACAGCGGCCACGTGGATCCATGAGAACAACCTCGTCCTTGTCACGAGTGTATGGTCCATAAGAATCAACTCGGAAGACAAGTTGGCCCTTGCAATCATACGCTGTGAAGCCATCTCCAGGGAAGAACAGAGAGGTTTTGAGCACTGTGAGGTGTGTCTCTTCTTTTAACACATACCCATCTTGCACCACAAACTCCCTATTCACTCTTTTAAAGCAACACCGTTTCATGGTTTGAGTGTGCACACCAAAGGATTGAGAATGGAATGGTTACTTGAGATTATTATATAGTAGTTAGTATATGGGAGAGGGAATTATTCCATTTTGACATGTGCTGTAAAGTGTATTTTTTAATTGGTTCATTATTGTAAAGTGGGTTTAGTATTAATAGATACTTTGGGACCAAATGTTTTTTACCATAAAACGCTATTCGCAAGAGGTGTTATGTTATATGCGAATAGTATTCATTTATACTTTAATTTGGTCAATACAAAATAAAGAGAAAATTACATTTGATTTTATTAAAGTTTTGTTTAGTGTGCGTTTGGTTGGGCGATGGGAGGAGGCAAACGCAAGTTTTTGGGAAAACCCTCGTCACATACTTCTGCGTTTGCGATAGCTCACCACTTTTCCAAACACACTCTTAATCATGTACAAGGCTTTTCTTCTTTTAAGATGTGTTTTTTTTTTTTAAAAAAAAAAATTTGCATACGGTACATGAGATAAACGAGCATACAAGTTTTTTTTATATTTATTTTAAGATGTGTTTTTTCTAATCTTTGCTTTTGGAGAATATTCTAAAAAACATAAAAAATTAAATTTTTATTGTAAAATTAAATAATTGTTTCCATTAAAATATACTCTACCTGCTTCTATTTATTAATCGCGAACAATTTTTCAATCATATTTATAAGTCACTTGGTATTTTTTAAGAAATATTTATTTGCTTTCTTATTTGCCATTTGTTCATCAATATTTTATTTGCCACTTGGTATTTCAATGCAAATTAATAGAGTAAAATTGTAATGTTAGTATATATTTTTAAAGTTTCAAAAAATATAATTACTTTACTTAATATATATGATACGGTTAAATATGTCCTATAAATAAGGTCAAATGAAGTATTTTTAATGTTGGCTATTTTATGCATCTCTGCATTAGTTAGAAATCTTCAATTTATTAAAATACATATATATAGTAAGGGTGAGTGTTATGATAATGTATACTTTAATGATAAATGTAACGACAATATAAATTCCAAGAGATTAGCATACTCACAACATACATCTCAATTAAAATGGTTGAAACTTTAAAATTCAAATAAATAATCATAACCTAAATATTCACATAAGGGTGTTATGTTTGTAACAATTTTTAATTTGTATTTTTAGATTTTATATTTCATGGATATAGTATGTGGACATTGAGATGATGTTTTGCTTTCGCTAACTTAGGCTTTGTTTGGTTAACGGAGAGAAAATAGGAAGAGAGAAAATGAGAAGAAAGAAATAGGGAAGAGAGATTATGGAGAGAAAATGAGTAGATTTTTTGTTTGTTTGGTATGAGAGAAAATGTGAAGAAATTGGAAAGAGAGAAAAGTTTTAGTTTTCTTTCCTTTTGTTTGGTTGGAGAGAAAAGTGGGAAGAGAAAAAATAATAAATTTGTCAAAAGACAATTACACAATTGTTTGAAAAAATATAAATAATTTTTTTTTAATTTTTCATATATATCTATATTTTATATAGTGAAAGATTTTTTTTACTTCAATTCTTTATTACATAATAAAATTTTCGAATCCAAAATATTATAAAAATAGTTTTTTTTATTAAAATAAAAATGTTTTATTTTTTTTCAATTAAAAAATTAAAAAATTTAAAAAAAAAGATGAAGTAAAATGGACAAGTGAAGAACAGATGAGTAATTTTACATGTCAATCACAGTTTTCTCTCCAAAATCTCTTCATTTGGGGAGAGAAAACTTTTTTTGTGGGTCCCATGTGTTTTTTTCTCTTCTCTCCATTTTCTCTCCTAAACCAAACAGAAAAAAAATGAAGTTTTCTCTCCAAAATCTTTCCTCCCATTTTCTTTCTATCCATTTTCTCTTCAAACAGAGAAGGTGTTAGTGAACTTGTACGGTGTCCCGAATCCACAAGTTTTGGAGAATAAAGGAATTGGTAAAATTCCCATTGTACTATTAGCTGGAGGTAGGATTCCCAGAAAAAAGAACGGTCTCTATTTCATCAAGAAGCATAAAGTGACAAAAAAAATACTATTGACTTTTGTTTTCCTTTTCAAGCTGAAATTTCCTGCGGAATCTTGGTGTTGTAATTAGTATATATATCTTCTTAGTCTGTTTAGTTTTAATTAAGACCACATGCATTCTGCCCGGAATTCATGGTATGGTAGGATAAGTTCTGACAAATATTCCCTCCGTTTTTAATTATAAGATGCTTTTGACATTTTTATTTTGTTCCTATTTATAAGACATTATACTAATTTTTAATAATTATTAATTACTATTTTCCACAAACATACTTATTTATTTAACACTTTTTAGATTCCCAATAATATTAACAGGGGTAATTTTGAAAATACACATAAAAAGTTCACATTTTCAATACAATTAACTAAATTAATCAACTTTCTTAATGGATGTGAAATCTCCTAAAGGGGTCTTATAATTGGGTACGGAGGGAGTAGTTTTTTTTTTTTTTTTTGTTGAAGTTGTAAGAAGAATAGAAAAGAAACTGAAAGCTATAGAAGCAGAAGAAAGCTAAACAATAAAGAGAGGGAAAAATAAATGAGAGAGTGTTAGTTTTGATTTTTTAAAATTCAGTTTTCATTAATTGATTTAGAATGACTACAAGGTTGTTTATAGTCTGATACAAGCAAGCTCAAGATATTGATTTGCACACCTCATGTTCAGATGAGTTGCATGCCGCACAAGTAATACAAATATAAAGATAGTAGTGTAACACTTTCCCTATGAACCAAACCAGGTACAGTAGCAAGATAAAATACATCTTATACTTTCCATATAAACCAAACTAATCAAATTAAGAAATAGTGATTGGAGCCATCTCATTTGGAGAGGGATTTGACTGTAAGCATATATATGCTTAAGTTCTTCAAATCTAGTTGGTGATAAAGGCTTTGTCAATATTAGGGATGGCAATTGGACCCGGACCCGGATCCGCGGGTACCCGCGGGTAATACCCGCAATGGGTCCGGGTCCGGGTCCAAAAAAGAGACCCGTGGGTCCAAAGAATGGACCCGTTTGGGTACCCGCTTTGAACGGGTCTGGGTCCGGGTCTGAGATATTCAGACCCGTGGGTACCCGGACTCGTTCATATTTACATATATGCATTATATATATATATATATATAATTTAGTATGTTTGTGTTTAACGAGAGAATTTCTTTGATGTCTGCGAGTGTTTAATGGTGGTAGGGATTAATATTAAGTAGAGTGTATAATAATTTATTAAGGATCCCTCGGTCTATAAAAAAAACATAGAAATTAATTTAAAAAATAATTTTTTCTTTAAAAAAATTGTCAATGGGTACCCGCAAAACCCGTTTGGGTACCCGAAGACCCGCCTACCCATTATGCAGCGGGTACCTGGGCGGGTACGGGTGGGTCCGGGTCCAGTAATTGAAGAACGGGTCCGGGTCCGGGTACCCCATTACCCGGATCCACCCGGACCCATTGCCATCCCTAGTCAATATATCAGCAATCTGATGATCAGTTGCAGGAATGTGCACAATTTGTAATTGATTTTTGAGAACTCGTTCCCCAACAAAGAAAATGTCCAGCTCCATGTGCTTGGTGCGATTATGCATAACATGATTATGAGAAAGAAGCACTGTACTTTGATTATCACAATGAATAATATGAGTGAAAGGAACAGAAATCCCTAATTCATGAAGCAGACTTTGAAACCAAATAATTTTAGTGACTGCTTGAGCAACTGCTCTATACTCAGCTTCTGTGCTAATGTGCTACTGCGAGCAACCATTTGTTGTTTACAAGCCCAACAAGAAATTAAGTTAGGACCAAGGTAAACACACGCACTAGAGGTTGAGCGATGATCATCAACATCACTAGCCTAATCAGCATCACAATAAGCATAAAGAGATAACTGAGTTGCATGCCGTAAATACAAGCCACAAGAGAGCGAGCCTTTGAGATAACGAAGAATTCACTTCACACATTTTCAATGAGACACCAACGGTTGGAACAAGAACTGACATGCTTTATTAAAACTGAAGGATATTTTGGGACGAGTAATCGTAGCATATTGCAAAGCAACTACTATAGATATATAAAGAGAAGGATCATCAAAGTAATCAGAACCATGTTTAGATGATTTTAAACTAGTCTGCATATGAGTGCAAATCCCTTTAGCATCAGCCATATTCACTCTAGATGGGATATCGGTGATATATTTCTTTTGAGATAAATGTAACGAGCCATTTGTAAGATGTGTAACTTCTAAGCCCAAAAAATAGTTCAATTTGTCAAGGTCCTTTAATGCGAAAGCACTGTTAAGAGACTGAATGAGTTGAGAGACAGCAAAGATGGAAGGTAGTAATTATAATATCATCAACATAAACTAACACATACAGAATAGAAGTAGTGCTCGACTTAATGAAAAGTGATGGATCACATTTACTTTGAACAAAATTAAAACTGAAAAAAGTAGTGGCCGATATTTCAAACCAGGCTCGAGGAGCCTGTTTTAGTGAGTTTGCAAACTACTGAAGAGTCACCAATCTCAAGACCTGGAGGTTGTTCCATGTAGACTTCATTATCAAGCTCACCATTTAAAAAGGCATTATTGACATCAATTTGCCTTAAAGTCCAACCTCGAGTGAGAGTAATTGTAAGAACTAAACGAATAGTAGAAGGCTTGACAACCGGAGAAAACGTTTCATCAAAGTCAAAGCCACGTTTTTGATGGAAGCCTTTAGCTACAAGACGTGCTTTGAACTTATTAGCTGATCCATCAGGGTTCTCTTTAATGCGATAAACCCACTTACAGCCAATCGGTTTTCTGTGGGATGGTCTAGGAACCAGAATCCAAGTCTTATTAGCAAGTAAAGCACTATATTCATCCTTCATAGCAGCAACCCATTCAAGACACTTGAGAGCATCTTTAACAGAAGCTGGTAGAGTAGGAGCACTAATAGTCCAAACTTTTGGTTTAAAAACCCCACATTTGCTTTTGGTTTGCATGGGATGAGAATTCACAGGAGCTGCAGTAAATGAGGTTGATAAGGGTGCTGGAGAAGACGTGTGTGAAACTGGAGAGTGTCAAGTAAAAGCTAAGGAGAAGCATCGGGTAAAGGCTGAAGAGAAGTGCCAGGTAAGTGCTGATGAGAATCAGGCACAACCCGAGATGAAGATACTGCAGAAGAATCTGATAAAGAGATATCTGAAACCTGATTTGAAGTATTAGTAGTTTGTATTGGTGCAGAAATATTTTTGACAAAAGAAATTGCATGAGTAGTATCCTGCACTAGATCAGTAGAAGAATCAATGGTAGATGTGAAGAGAGTAGGTGAAGAGGAATGGGGAAATTGAGAAGGAATTACAGATGTAGGATTGAGAATAGAAGATGAAATTGAATTTGCAAAATCAGGTTGTTTAGTAAAAGGAAATGAGTTTTCATCAAACAAAACATCATTGCTTATGATTTAATTTACCAGAAGAGGTTAAACATTTACAGCCTTTGTGATTTATAGAATATCCTAGAAAAGTGCATCTATCAGTTCTAAAGGATAATTTGTGTTGATTGAAAGGCCTTAAACATGGATAACAAGCACAACCGAATACTCTGAAATAAGACAAGTCAGGTTCCTTAGAAAATAAAATAGAAAAAGGAACTTGAAATTTAACAGATGAAGTAGGAATTCTGTTTAGAATATGAACAGCAGTGATGAAGGCATGATACCAAAACTTGAGTGGCATATGAGCTGCAGCCAACAAGGATAGTTCCATATCTACAATTGACTTGTGTTTCCTTTCCACTACACCATTTTGGTGATGAGTGTGAGGACAGATTAATCTATGAATAATGCTCTGAGAGGAAAGATATTGAGAAAATGGCCTAAATTCACCACCCTAATCTGACTGCACACATTTAATTTTAGCATTGAATTGAACTTCAATCATTTTCTGAAATGTAGGAAAGATAGTTAAAGCCTCAGATTTCTTCTTGATTAAGTATATCCAAGTAAACCTAGAGTGAGCATCAACAAATGTAATATAATAGGAATAACCCTGAGATGATAAGATATGTGAAGGTCCCCAGAGATCAGTGTAAATTAACTGAAAAGGAGCATGATACTCAGTGGTGGAGGAATGAGAAGGCAGTATGTGTAACTTTCCCAAGCAACAGGCCTCACAGAAGTTAGAAAGCTATTTAATATGAGATATAGGTAGGTTAAGAGATTGAAAAATTCGAGACAAAATGTCACAATTGGAGTGACCAATTTTGTGATGCCAAAGTTTTATAGTCTTTTCAGCTAGAACAGATGAAGTAGAATGATCAGCAGATGCAACAATAGTATTAATATGATCCTGAGAGTAATTACAATTATTCAAAGTATGCTCCTGAGAAGCAGTACAATTAAGCAAACTATTGTTATGAGCCTGTGAAGTATTACAATTATTCAAGGTACTACTAGAGTGCACATTTAGCAGATTACTACAAGTTCTAGTGTCAGTAGTAGATAAGGTTGCCCTATTACATGTGTTAGAGCTAGATAAAGCTAAGCTAGATAAAGGTAATTTCTCAAAGAAATAAAGTCCATCATCTCCCAAGGAACCTTGAAACAAAATCTCATCAGTACCCTGCAGTTTGACATATCAATGAGAGGCATGAATTCGAAATATGCATTATTATCGGCTGAAAACCTGCTAACACTGAGTAAGTTTTTAGAAATTTCAGGTGCATGTAGAATATGTGTCATATGCATTAATCGATTACCAAAGGTAGAAACAAAAGAGGAATGACTAATGTGTGAAATAGCTATACCAAAACCATTTCCCATGAGTAGTCTCTCTGAACCATGGAACATAGAATGCTGATGCACATTATCCAAATGTGGTGTTACATGATTTGTAGCACCAGAATCAGGAAACCAAGTGTTGTGAGCAAACATATCGGGTACTGCCATCATAGCTTGCATTTGAGTGGTAGAGGCAACAGTGTTGCTTGTAGAACCAATAGAAGGAGCTGTAGACTGCATAGGTCTTGGAGGAAATGCAGTGTTAGGAAAAGATAGCTGAGAAGGTTGATAGCCAGAAAATATAGGATATGGAGTAGGAAATAGTTGAGGGAACTGAGGATTATAAGGATTGTAAGATAACTGTTGTGGTAAGTGAGTCATATGAACAGAAGGATAAGGAGGTAATGAAGCTGGATAATAAGAAGGATGTGAAACTCCAAATGAGGGAGCAAATTGAAACTTATTTGGAGCTAGTAAATGAGTCCGACCAGTAGGTAAAGTATTTTGAGGCACAAAATTAGTTGCAAGAGCTTGAGCATGTGCTACTGGATTAAATCTAAAATAGCAGATTGTAGCATCATGACCTTGCTTCTTGCACACTTGACAAGTGATTTTATAGTTTGCATTATACCTATTATTTTTGCCTTTGTATTTGTTAGAGTAATTCTGTTTACCAGTAGCAGAAGGATTTGTACCAGTTTGATGCAGAGCATTCGGTTTGATATCATCATCATCATCAGGATCAGATTCAGGAGGTGCTATAGCATTACCACAATCCTGAGAAGGATCAGGAGCCTGAGGTGATGGAAGAATAGGTCTGACCACAGGTTGAGCTTGAGGTGTTTGATTTAATGCTCTTTGAGGCTGTTGTACAAATAACAATGATCTAGAAGGATCAAAACCAGGAGGTAATATAGTTTGCAGAGTAAAATTGGAATCACCTTGAGATTGTGTAGAAGCTTGTAAGGAAAGAGGTGAATTGTACATATGTGCTACATTGGCTGAGAAACTATCTGGAATCAGATTAGCAGCATGTTTGTTAATTCTAGATTCCTGAGCAACTAACAACAGTCCTAGATGATCAAGAGAAATAGGATCGATTCTACTAGTTACAGAAACAATGAAAGGATCATACTCCTCAGGTAATCCTTCAAGAATGATGTCGATTTGTTCAGCTTCACACTCGATTTGCTGCTTCCAAACTTTGAAGTTGCAATCATCAAGTTTAATGAACAACTGCGGAAACGTTGCTGGCGATCGAAGGATCGCTTGTAGCTCTTGATACCATGTTGAAGTTGTGAGAAGAATAGAAAAGAAACTGAAAGCTATAGAAGCAGAAGAAAGCTTAACATAAAAGAGAGGGAAAAATAAATGAGAGTGTTAGTTTTGATTGTTTAAAATTCAGTTTTCATTAATTGATTTAGAATGAGTACAAGGCTATTTATAGATCAACTAGTGATCTGATACAAGCAAGCTCAAGATATTGATTTGCACACCTCATGTTCACATGAGTTGCGTGTCGTACATGTAACACAAATATAAAGATAGTTTAACATTTTTTTAAGGTTGTTATGTTAAATTTAACCTTAAAAGTTGAAGGAAAGAGGTTAGAAAAAAAAAAATAAATGTCTTTTGGTAAATTAAGTCTAATATTTTTTTAGTACTAAATGTTATATATAAAAATATCTTATTTTAAAAATATCTTAACTTATTTTAAGTTCTTATACTTAATCTTAAAAATATCTATTTTTATATATAAAATTCGAACTAAAATAATTATGTCACAAGTCCCTGAAGTTTGGGGTACTTTTGCCAGATACCCTTATTCTTTTTTTTCAATGTTTATGCCCTCAAACTTATCTCCGGTATGCTATTTGCCTCGTGACTGATTCCGGTCAGTTTTTTGCAATGTTTATGCCCTCAAACTTATCTCCGATTTGCTATTTGCCCTTGTGACGGATTTCAGACAGTTTATGCAATGTTTATGCCTCAAACTTATCTTCGATTTGTTATTTGCCCCTGTGACAAATTATGGCTAGTGTTTGCACACGTGGACCACCGTGGTCCTAGTCACCCCCACCAGAACTCTTCATCTTCAACCTTCTTCAACCACCAGATCTCCAACCATCATGCTGCTTCCCTCAAATAAGCAAATGACCCCGCCATAGCGATAAAGGTGTGTGAAGCCTGTCGTTGCCCATCAGCCACGTTACGATCGTATGAAAATCCAATCTGACTATAAACACCGCCAAAGTTGAACACCATGAAAGCCTTCTCAAGGTAAATGTTTTGCTGAGAGGACTTGTTCTTCTGTTTCGAACTAGACGAAGGTGAGAAAGTTGACGTGGCTCAGGTCGGGTGAGGTAGGGAAGCGGGTTTGGACGATGCAGATGGATATAAAGTAGGTCTGAAAGAGGTCCCGACGGGAGGGGAGGGAGGGATTGGGGTGGCAATCGATGTCAGAGTGGAGCTATTTTAGGGTTTGGAGATTGTCTTTGAGGTTTTGGCGACAGTGGTGGTATGAAGGTGGGAGTTGGTGGGGTGAGGTATGATGGCGGAGAGAGTATGGTGGTTGGAGAAAGGTTGAAGATGAAGAGCTCTAATGGGGTGATTAGGACCACGGTGGTCCACGTGTACAAAAATTGACCGAAATCCGTCATAGAGGCAAATAGCAAATCGAAGGTAGGTTTGAGGGCATAAGCATTGCAAAAACTGGCCGAAATCTATCACATGGGCAAATAGCAAATCGAAGATAAGTTTGAGGGCATAAACATTGCAAAAACTGGTCGGAATTCGTCAGAAGGGCAAATAGCAAGTCGAAGATAAGTTTGAGGGCATAAACATTGAAAAAAAAGAATAAGGGTATTTGACAAAATTACCACAAATTTCAGGGACTTGTGACATAATTAAGCCATTTTTATTTTAGAGAAAACAAGCTTGTAATACCATACTAGGACTTAATATAATATAATTTGAGTGTGTATCAAATTTAAAATTAATCCAAGATCAAGGCAGGTGGAAGTGCTCCAGAAGAAGGGCCATGCGTTAAAAGGAGTTAAAATTCTCTCCCAAAAAGTGTGTTATTTCATGTGTCATTTGTTGTGATTGGTTTAGAAAAATAATATTTAAATTAAAAATGTAATAAACAAATAATTTTTAAACCAATCATAACAAATGGCACATATAATGACACGCTTTTTGGGATAGAGGATTTGCTCTACACTAAAAGATGAAAGGTGGAATCTTTTAAGTTTTGATGATGGTGACCTCTGTTTTAAGCAGTAGTGCAATAATAGAATTATTTGCTCACTAAAGTTATTGAACACTTAAGTTACTCGATAATAGTGGATACTCTTTTCAGTCTTTATTAATTATTATAAGCTTATTTAATTGATTTTCACATTTTTTTAATAAAGTTATTATTGTTAATGGTATTGAAAATGTAAATATTTGATATATTTTTAAAAAAATACCCTATGATTATTATTGAGAATTAAAAAAATGTTAAATATATAGGAATATTTCTTTTTTTAAGGGAAATGTGTATTTTATTCATAGATCAGAAACAGTACAAGTAATGCCCAATGTGACACCCTTAGAAATAAAACCCCTTAAACCTGATTAATTAAATGGTTAACTTGAAAATTTCTTTTTAAATCTTATTAACTTAAAAAAATTCTCCGTGAAATTCGACGAAGTTTCCTTTGTTTATCAAACTTTCCAAAAATTAGTTTTCCTGTTTAACCTTTAATTAAAATATTTTCATATCCACAGCACAGCCAGATAACGTTATTAAAAATATTTACAAGTCCTTGGAATTGTTTAATTCCAAAAAGATAATTTATATACATAAAGTTTTTAGATTAGAAACCCGGACCAGGATATGGTCCCAACCCTAACTACTTACACTCCACGGGTGGAGTGTACTCCTCCTTGGCCTGTGATGGTGTAACTCAGTCTCTATACCTGTATAAAAACAGCAAGGAGATGAGCATTACACAGAACATAGTAAATGAATTCTAAAAAGACAGTAATAAACTAAGTCGAGCCCAATTTATTCGCATTCAAACTCTATTATATCCGCTTAATTTCCTTTCTTTCTACTTACCTTCCTATTCATATTTTCATATTTAATTCACCTTTTAATCCATTTTATCCATACATTGTTTTTCATTGTTCTCATCCTATTAGTTATCCACAGGGTCGCTAGGACCGCTTGGGTTATGTCTTATCCACAGGGTTGCTTGGACCGCCTGAGTTATGTTTTATCCACAGGGTCGCTTGGACCGTCTGGGTTATGTTTCCTTTTTATTAATTATTCTTACTTTTCTTTCATTTCCATTAATCGGTTTCTTCTTTCTTTGTTTTCATTTGTAGCTTATTATTATTTTCATGTTATCATTCAAGGGTTAACAAACAAATCATACATACACAATCATCTCTACATTACCGATCCTTAAATTCTCTTTCATCTTCCTATTTATTGACTAGACCCCAATTCATGCTTAATATCTTATACTAACTTCCGTCAATCTTAATTCCATCAATCCTACCTTAGTTGATTCATCTGTGCCTAAGACCTTTTAACTAATCCTCAATTAATTACAATAAGCTTAAGTCACTTTTTTTCTAACCTCAAGTGATTCATCAATTACTCAGTTCACTACATAAAGCTAATCAAAACTTACAAATATGCCATGTTCGTCTCTAGACCCTAAGTATTCACTTCTATCTATTAGACAACAATCATCAAATATCATTTTCATAAAAATCACACAACATCACAGACATCATCATATATCACATATATTCATAAGTATGAAATGGTTTTGTTTCTTTATTATAAATATTCTATTTTTATCAATATTAACTACCCTAAGGTTCATTAACTTATATTGATATATATTCCTCTACCCTTAGCTATCACTATAAACATTCTAGAGTTCATTCCCTAAGTAAAGGTTATACCCCCTCCTTACCTCAAATGGAGAGATAGAAGGATAAACCTCAAACCCTTGTGTTTCTCCTAGCTTTAGAGCTCTAGAACTTCAACCTCCTTAGCTTTGCTTGCAACCGGATGAGAGCTATCAAATAGTGAGTGGGTATAGTGTCTAAATGTGAGGTTGATGGAGGAAGATGGTTCACTTGAACCTCTTGAGTGTTGTGAGGCATGAGAGAGAGAAAGACTCCATTAATGAGTTAGTGAAAGAAAGCTTAAGAGCTATGGTGGTGATGATGATGGAGATGATGATGGTAAGCTTGGATGATGTTGTTATGGAAGAGAGAAAGCTTAGTTTTTGGCCATGGAGACTTGGCTTCTCATGGAAGTTTGAGTTCTAACTTGGAGGAGAAGAGTAGGGGTGATTTCGCGGGCCCCACGCTTTATTTTTTCCCATCTTTTGTGGACTAATCGATTAGTCCACTGACTAATCTATTAGTCTGGGTGCTTTTGATTTTATGTATTTTCTTTGCATTTCAGAATGTCGTACTTTTTTGTTACCCGTCGGATCTTACTCAAATTTTAAAGCAAACTTCCCTACATACTAATCTTCACATCCAACGGTGAAATTTATGTTCAGAGTTGTAAATCTTTTATTTTTAATTTCCTAATATAGCGTGTTTATAACACCGAAAACGTCATTTCTAACACTCGTTTTCTCCTCTTTCAATCGCCTATCCGATGTCAATGCTTCCTATCTCCTTCATGGCACTAAAAATGATCCTAATCCATTACCTTAATTAATCTTGAACATAATTATCATTTTTCTAAGCTGTTTATTATTCTAATTGTTCTTGGAATTAGAATTCGGGATGTTACAACCAAGATGACAATTATAAGTACAAGATATATCACACTAATAATAGTTATAGGGAAAGCAAAGTACACTGCAACAACAGACTCTTCCATGTGGACATGGATTATCAGCAATTGCCAAAACCAGACTTTAACAGGAGATTCAATAGCCTTTAATTCCAAGATAACAATCTCATTGATGCTAGGACTACGCTCAGTTCTGCGGCAAGGAATTTCATATCTAAAACGAGAGAGCCGTTGGACGCTAGCCAAGTCAACAGTCGGCAAAGGGAGATTTGTCTCGACGAGTAGTCTTCCAATTATTGCAGCAAAGAGGATGACGATCAGATCTAGAAAGTAGAAACTATTCAGAGACATCCCTTCACTGGAAACACACAAAACAAAAACAACTTTCACAAAGGCAAGACAAAACCCAGATAAACTGGGAAAAATAAACCCACACACTTTCCCAAAGGAAGGGGAGGGACAAATCTTCAAAAAGACTTATGTTTACGACAGCAAATGAAAACAAGCAGAAGGAGGGGAGGAGTAATCCTATATAGGAATATTTCTGAAGTTTATATTAAGAAAAAAAATCTTCAAAAAGACTTATATTTACGACAGGGAAGAATATGATGTTAAATAACTATAGCAACAACAGAGTCGGTAAGTTCCCATAACCAAACACGGCATGTCGACATCACAACCAAAAACAACCCAAAGTTCAAAGGTGGCGTTGGCTTTCATATACCGGAAAAAACAATGGTGCATCTATGCACCGGTGCAAATATGGGGAGGAGGTGACTAGGTACCTGCTGTATCGGTTGTACAACTTCTTCTTAAAAAAATTTATTTATTTGCAATTAAGGTCATACAAACTAACTTATTTTATTTTGGCAAAACTATTAGATTGGTCCTTTAAGTTATTTTTTAGGTTACAAATCAATTCCTTAAGTTTTTTTTTAATTTCAAATAAGTCTTATAAGTTGTTGCCGTCAAACAAATTTATCATTTCCGTGGATTTTTTTCATTAATTTACACGTGTTACTCAATCAATTGTGTTATGTGTTAAAAAAAGCGGTTTAATAATTTTTTAAATTTTTTTATAGTATCATGTGTTACTTAATGAACAAAATTAACGGAAACGATTGATTTGTTGAACGTCAACAACTTACAGGATTTATTTGAAACAAAAAAAAACTTAAGCGACTGATTTGTAACCTAAAAACAATTTAAGAGACCAATCTAATAATTTTGCCTTTTTTATTTAAAAAAAACAGTTTTGCCTTTTATTTTTTACCCATCTCAAACTTTTCATTTTAAACCTAAGCATCGTCCTATCCACTCCATTGTTAAGAACTTAATTTAGACTATGTTATAGCATGCATCATTCTCTCCGGTTCATGGACAACTTAGTTTAGAATGTGTATCATATCATCATCCTTATGACTCCATTATGAACAAAAATTATCATATACGTGATGTAGATTCGTTATCAGAATAACGTTATTTAGAACATTGACAATTAAATAACGGTGATATCTGGAGATCCAAAACCTTTCTTTGTAAACACCAATGAAAAATCTCCAATTTAGGATATCTAATGAGGCTCTTCGATTGATTCTTTTGTAATTGCAATTGAGGACTTTCGAAGTTAATATTTTTATTGATTAAGAAAATTCTAACTTTTATGAATAATATCAATGATGAGAAGAGACGAAAAATAGTTGGGTTTATGAAGGTGCAATATAGAATAGAGGGCTAATTCAAACAACAAAACTTTGAATTCTTTTACAGATCACAATTAATAATAATTAAACATTCACATCAACGAGGGTCTTAACAGTTATAGATGCACGCTGCTGAGACAATGGTTTTTGCATCAAGTTTGGGTTTGATAAGCACAAATGGTAAAATGTGATTGTTGTACAACGAACGTTAGTTGATGATGGGACCAGGAGGTTTTCAAAGTGGTTGGGAGTGGCTAAATCTAATCGTTGTAATACCCGATTTGAAAACTTGAAAATATATTTACTTCTAAAAATTATAGTGAAAATTGAAGTCATTTTTTTTAAGACTTCTTTTTAAAAAAGAATGTTTGTTTCCATTACTCTTAAACAATGTGATGCTACACAACATGCATCACTATTATTATTCCATTAACAAAAGGTTAATGAAAAAATAACAAAGGGATACATAAATGGAGACAGGACAATACTATTCATTAGTTCAAAAGAACACTCTACATAATACCTTTCCTAAGTCACAATTATCCTAGTCTTCCGGTGTGCGAGAACCAAAAGTATGACGTAACTCTGATGGGAATCAGTATTGCTCTACAGTCGTGGCATGGTCTATGTCAGTACTCCATAAGTGCACATGATCTTAGAATGTCTCATCCTCATAAATGTGCTCCCATGCTTCACTTGTCATGGTAGCCATCCAAAACTCCAGGACGTCCGCCTTCTAAAGTCATTGGCAAAAATATACAAAGCAGGGAAGGGGGAGAGAGTAAATGATCCGGATGAACTGATCATTGACGTTATGGATTTACAGTACACAAAATATTAGGATATTAAGGCAATGCACATAATCATCGATAGTAACATCATCACATGAATTACAAGTTTTAGAGATTTTCTTAATGTCCTCAAACTTTTAATCATAGTTATAGTGTTTATCGCATTTGCCAATGATATGGAGAGGAATATCATTGACGTAACAAGTTCAGACAACACATGGATATTTATCTTATGAATTATGCCTTAGAAAATAATAACGTCTTTAAACCGCAAACAAAAGATACACTCTCTTGGAGTATTTTAAATTGACAAATATTTTGAGATAAAATTCCAATATAGCCCAAAGGCAAACCAAAAGTTCTCAATACTTAAATTTTTTCTCCTCGTTGTTTTTTCAAATGATCACAATTTTCTTTTTTCGATAAACACATTATAAAAAAGCATTACAAAAAAGCAGATATACAATAACAGTAATAATGAATAATTCATATGCGATTTCATCAACAAGATAACAATGGTAAATCATACTCAAGTTCATATACTCATAATCATGCAATAATGACAATCTTAGTCATTTCATATGAACGATAAATCATGCACACTAAATTACCGTCATACTACTAAACTTATTAGACCATTAGTTCTGACCTTTGAGATGGTACGAAATGTCCTAATATTATGCCTACATACCATGGTGTCTTAGAAAGACTTCTCTCTCACCTGGATAACTCGCTGCATTTTCTGATGAGATGTTATTTGCTTGTCCGTCTGGCGCTCCTAAACGAACGTTCCCTTAGATTCTTAAAGAAAAAAACACAAAGGAAATAAACTCTTCTCTAAGACTTCAAAAGGATGAGAAACTTCTTGCCTCATATCTTCTATGCTTCACGTTTTTTACTTAGAAAAGGAGAAGAGAATTTTTTTCTTTGTTTGCTTGAGAGAGTAAAATGATGATAGGGTTTTGGGGGCTCCTATTTATAAATGAGGGAAAAAAATCTAAACATCCTAAAGAACTTTTTATCAGTCTCACAACTAACATCTTTAGGCAACTATGTGGTGTTTGGGCCTAAAGATGTGAAAGTATACCAGAGCTTAAAGTCTATAAGTCCATCACTTATGGAGGGAAGGAGACTTTAGTCTATCTACGTTATGTCAGCTCAAGAGGCATATGTAGACAAGACAAGAATGAATGAGACATTAGTCTTATGGCATGCACGGTTGGGACAAGTGAGCTACTCTCAATTAAAAGTGATGATGAAGAAATCCATGTTAAAAGGCTTGCTAAATTTAGAGATACGAGATAACATAGTTTGTGCAGGGTGTCAATATGGCAAAGCTCACGAGCTACCCTATGAGGAATCAAGATATAGAGCCGAGAAGCCGTTAGATTTAGTGCGCTATGATGTTTTTGGACCTGTGAAGCAGCCTTTAATCACAAAAACATGTATATGATCACATTCATTGATAATTTCTCGAAGTATGTGTGGGCAGACTTCATGAAGGAGAAATCATAAGCCCTAATGAAGTTCATGGAATTTAAAGACAAGACTGAGGAAGAAGTTGGGTGTAAAATTCAATTCTTGCACACCGGCAAGAGGGAGAGTACACTTCAAATGAGTTAACCCGGTATCAACAAAAGTGTGGCATAAGGCAATAACTAACCTACCCAAATACTCCACAACAGAACGGAGTTGTTGAATAGCAGAACGAAACAGAGTTGTTGAAAGGAAGAATCGTCACTTGGCTGAAACATGCAGGAGCGTGCTGCATGCTAAAAATGTTCCACCACGATTCTAGGTGGAATGCATGAAAGGAGCTGCCTATGTTATTAACAGTTACCTCAAGCCAAACTCGGTTCAATTTCACCACAAGAAAAGTTATGAGGTGTGAAACCATCAATGAGTTATTTCTGAGTGTTTGGATGTGTTTGCTATGTGTTTGTGCCAAGCTAGGAGAGTACAAGTTTAACAACAAGGTGGTTCGCTTCATATTTGTTGGCTATGACAGTCAATGAAAAGGATGGAAATGTTGTGATCCAATAACAGGATGTTGTTATATATCCAGAAATGTGGTGTTTGATGAGGCATCACCATGGTGGTCCCCACAAGTCATATTATTGCCAGATTCTAAAGAAATGAGGGAGCAATTACAAAAGCAACTGGAGATCCAATCAGAAGCAAAAGAAGAACCACCTACACAAGGAGAATCTAGTTATGGTGAACCAACACCATATCATATCAAAGCAAGATCTCCAAAGAAAGGCAAAAGTCCTTGGCAGACAGATATTCACATTGAATCTCCATAAGAGTAGAGACCAAGCCAGATTGACGAATTAGAGGAGATTCCTCAGCTAGAGCTAAGGAGATCCAGTAGGATTCCTACACCGAATCCTAAATATGCTAATGTAGCGATAATAGAAGACAGTGGTGTGAAAGAACCAAGCAGATATGAAGATGCAGGTCATTCCAAGAAGTGGAGAGATGCGATGGAAGAAGAGATGAAAGCTCTAAAAGAAAATGAAACCTGAGAGTTCATGTCACAACCAACAAGTATGAAACCTATTTCATGTAAATGGGTATACAAACTATAAACCTGTCTCGATGGGTCTATAGAAAGGTATAAGACTCGTTTAGTGGCACGAGGTTTTTCACAAAAGTACGGGTTGACTTTAATGAGACATTTCGTCCAATGACTAAGGTGACCATCATGAGTGTTCTGTTAGCATTAGTAGCCAGTAAGTCTTGTAGACTTTGGCAAATGGACGCTAAGAATGCATTCCTCCATGGTGAGTTGGATCGAGAAATCTTATGGAGCAACCATGGGGTTTTGAGAGCAAAGCTCACCCAAGTTATGTGTGTAAGTTGAAGAAAGCACTATACGGGTTGAAACAGGCCCCAAGGGCTTGGTATGGAAAAATTGTCGAGTTCTTATTACAAAGTGGATACTTTGAGGACCTACAAATTCAAGTATGTTTGTGAGGAAGCAAGATGACAAGCTAGCAATAATGATAGTATATGTTGATGATCTCATCATCACAAGAGATGACAAAGAAGAAGTTCGTCGAACACGAGGTAATTTATCTATCCGTTTCCGAATGAAGGAACTTGGTGAATTGAAACACTTTCTGGGACTTGAAGTTGAGAGAGCCAATGATGGATTGTTTCTGTTTTAGCATAAGTATGCTCAAGATCTGCTAGAAAAATATGGTATGTTGAACTGCAAACCAACCTCAACTCCGATTGAGATGAATGCAAAATTTTGTTCATTCAAAGGGAAAGACTTGGAGAATGGAACAATGTATAGACAAATAGTGGGTAGTCTGGTCTACCTTACTTTGACTCGACCTCACATATTATATGTAGTGGGTGTGATAAGTCGATTCATACAGAAACTAAAGAAGTCACATCTGGAAGCAGCTCAACGAATACTAAGATATATCAAGGGTACCATTGAGTAAGAGATATTTTACAAGAAAGACATTCCTTGTGAAACCGTAGGATATTGTGATGCTGATTATGCCGGTGACCATGATACTTGTCATTCAACGACTAGTTACATGTTTACTCTCAGGTTAGGAGTAGTGTCTTGGTGTAGCAAAAGACAACCAATTGTATCATTGTCTAGCACAGCAGCGAAATATAGAGCAGCAGCTATGATAGCTCAAGAGTGCACATGGATAATGCAACTATTACAAGATTTACATCAACCGATTGATTATGCAGTAAATTTATAGTGTCATAATCAATTGGCAATTTGCTTAGTAGAAAATCCTATCTTCCATGCCATAACCAAGCATGTTGAACTCCATTATCATTTCATCAGGGAAAAGGTATTACAAGGAAATATCGATATGAAATATATTAACACTAAAAGCAAGATTGCAGACTTATTTACTAATGGGTTTGGTGATCCAAAATTTGAAAAATTTAGAAGACAAATGGGCATGATTACGAGGCATTCAGTAAAGAAAAAAGTTGTTGAGGGGGAGTGTTAAGTTGCAACAAGCATTTTGTTTTAGAAAAGAATTTTAAACTTAGGCAAGCTTGCTTTAGGCATATTGTTACAATTGCTAACTTTGTTAAGTTTGGTGTTGTCTATTTTCAACATTTCAATTGCCTATATAAGAAAGCAAGTTGCATTGTAAAAAAAAAAAAAACATAAAAGAGGTTTTCATTCTCTCTTCCAAATTCTCTCCTAATTTCTTCTTGTTCTTTACATATAATTTACAACACTACCTTGTTGAACTTAAGTAGGCCGCTCGCGTGTGAAGTAAGCTAACCTAATTGACAATCTGTCTACTATCCGCCAGTTAGTAACCGTAATCTAACTAATTAATTAATTCTATCATCTCATGTTTCATCACAAATTGGGCTGAGTATCTGAGTGTTTTTATGATTGAGCTTGAATTTTTGCTTAACTTGTGATGCAAGCAATCTACTGTATTGTTGCCACAGTTTTGGTACTGAGGAATTTGATGTAGAATTTGGTGATTTCAATAAGTAACAAGCTAAGCTACAAAATTGTTTCCTTTCCCTCCACCTAGTAGTCCTCGTGCTTCTTCTTTCCCTAACAAAGAATGATTCCCCTTAACTAAGTAATATATATATATATATATATATATATAGAGAGAGGAGGGATCCGTTTACACCAAGTTAAATTACACAAACTCTTACATCATTCATAACTTTTTATATAACTTGAATTTCACTAATCCATCTGTTGAATAATAACTATATGTCATCTAGATCATTTGTGTCAAATTTGAGAAAATTTGAACATCATTGAATATATATTCAAATAGCTCCATTTTCATATATTTTTAAGACATATATTTCGTTAATTTTGACATATATAATTGAAATACTAAATGATTTTGGATTTTTATAAAATTTGACATAGACGATCTACAAGATAGAAACTTTCAATCCAATGGTTCATTCTATTAAATTTGACTTGGTGTAAGAGTTATGAGCGGTGTAAGAATTGGTGTTATTTAGCTTGATCTAAACGGATCTCTCCTCACACACACACACACACACACATATATATATATATATATATATATATATATATATAGGGACTTGTTAACATACGTAAAGGGTTTTTTTAGTTGGAATACTTTATCATAGTGTATCGATTTTTAGTAGACAAAAATGCCCTCATACATTAAGAAAGTTGAGTTTTGAAAGACAATGAATATTATAATAATTTCCATTTTAAAAATTTTTAAAAAAATAACCCCCACCCCCTCCCCAAACCCTTGAACACATCTCATTTCTCTAGGCCCCTTCTCTCTCATCTCTCATTTCTCATTTCTCTTAACCCCTCCCCCCAAATAGGCACTCAAAACTGTTGATATTTGAGTATAATCAATATAGTATTAAGGAAATTTCTTGGTCAAATTTATACATGTGCCTGCTTGTTATACAATCGTGTGAAGTTTAAGATATGCTATAGTAAATTAACAATGTTTATGTGGTTTGCCAGGGACAATGAATCATCAACAAACATCATTTTTCAGTCTCCCTCTGTTCATATTTTGTGGTCCTTTCTCGTCACTTTCCAGCTAGCACGTTGCCTCCCTTATGTCCTTAGTACTCCGAATCTTACAAGTGAGAAGAGAGAAAAAGTTTGAGGGGTGAGAGAAATGAGAGATAAGAGAGAAGGGGGCAGAGAAAAATGAAATGTGTTTAAGGATTTGGGGGTGAGGGTAGGTTCGGATTTTTTTTTTTTAACTTTCAAAATGGAAATTAAAATATCCTTTGTCTTTCAATATTCAACTTCCTTAATGGATGAGGGTATTTTGTTTACTAAAAATCGGTACGTTATCCTAAATTGTTCCAACTAAAAAAACCTTTTAGATATGTTATATGAAATTTGCTATTATATATATATATATGCACAATTCTCTAATGATTCCTTCGACATGTTAAACTTATTTACCATTTTTGCAAAAATTACCATGATACGATTATGATAATAATTAGAAACGCACAAGGATAAATATGCACCGTATGGTGATTATTACATGCATAAAAATATCCTAATTTATTTTTTTTAAGGATGTTATACTTAAATGTTCAAAAAACTTAATTTTAGTCATGGATGATGATGTGGTTAATGTTACAATTGATATATATTCTATCTTTTTATAAGCAAAAACATATTTTATTCTAACACAAGAGATTTATCTAAGTATCATGGTACATATGAACTCCAACTTTTATGAAGGGTTTGCATATGGGTACACAATCATGTGTTTAAACTTTAAAATAGACCAAAATCAACTAAGAGCAAAACACATAAATCTACTTTACGAAAGCGTGAAGCAATAGTTACAACTCTAAGGCAACAGAAAACTAATGACCTCAACATTACCTACCAAGGCACAGGCCCAGCCCTGGGGGTGGGCAGTGAGGGCGACCGCCAGGACCCAAAAATTTTAGGGGCCCCATAATTTTTTTAATAGTACTTATATTTTTTTTAAAAAAAAATTAATAGTTGAATATTTTTTATCTTTCAATTATTAATAGTTTAGCATAATATTTTAATTTATTTTTTTTATTTGCTCACTTGACTTATAAATAGGTGAACTTATGAACTTTATTTTTATAACTTACTCCCTTTGTCCGTAAATATAACATCATTTTGTGAATTTTATTTTGTCCTTATTTATAAGACCTTATACAATTTTCAATGACAATTAGGTACTTTTTTCCACAAACACTCATATTTACTCAACAATTTTAAGATTCTCAATAATACTTATAAGGATAGTTTTGGGAAAAAAAATATATATCAAATGTTCATATTTTTAATACAATTAACTAAATTAACAAACTTTAGTAATGAACGCGAATTCAACCAAAAGGATATTATATACAAAGACGGAAAGAGTAACATGAAAACAGTTTTAATTACCTATTTAATTAATAATTTTTTTATTTTATTTCAACTCTATTTAATATAAGACTTATTTTTATTATTGATTGTTATCATTGTTTTAATTAATTAATATATATATATATATATATATATAGTGTTTTAATTGATTTATTTTTAATAATTTTTTTTGAAGTAGGGCCCCAAAAAAATTTTCCCCCCAGGCCCAAGATAGGTTAGGACCGGGCCTGCCAAGGCATTACTAGGATCCATTTCTCCTTGAAAACTCTTGATAGAAAAAAAAAACCCATGAGAAAAATCCTAAACAAGGGGAAAGGGAAAAGGGAAAAAGAGTATAGCAAATACTAGCAAGCACACCTCCTGAAACACAATACAACATAATTAACCACAATACAACATAATTAACCACAATACAACATAATTAACCAACTCTATTTCTGCATTGTACGGGCGTCATGCACCAATCAGATAAAGAAATAACTAGGGCAGCGCAAATAGGAGAATCAAGACCAAAATTTAATCTTAATAACATCAACCCAACTTGAAATATCAACCTCTCATTGTTGAAACTAATAGAATTTTTCTTCATCTAAATTGTCCAACAAACATACATCAAAATCATTTCTATAAATTAAAATTTTTGCTATTCTTTATCTTCTCTATATTATTGTCTAAATTATTGCGCTCCATAAATAATTTGATATATATCCTCTTTTAATATAAATAATCAATTATAATATTGACACTAAAACAAACTTTTTGAAAAATTTAAAAAATAAAACTGGTCAAAACAAATTGTATGAACTAAAACCGATATTCAAACAACTTTTGGGCAAAAGAAATGAAATCAAGCATTATTATTATTATTATTATTATTATTATTATTATTATTATTATTATTATTATTATTATTATCTTCTGCTTATAAATAAATTTCTATCACTGAACTATATTGAAATTGGTTCTACTGATTTGGACTAGAATGCATATTGTAATGCTTGCTTGAGCCGTACGTAGATTGAAAAAGAAATGTAAAGAGAGACTTCATATTTAGTATACACTACTTTATTAAATAATTTTATGTTAGTGGAGGGGATGTGATTGATCATCATCAAATATTCTTTGTACCATTCATTGTTTATTCTTATAAATATATTCTAAACCTAATACAACATCAACAACTAAACCTTAATTCCATCAGATGGACCGCCTCTAGCTTATGGATGGCAATGGGTCCAGGTGGATCCAGGTATCCCATTATCCGGACTCACCCTGTTCATGCATATCCGGATATGGACTCGTCCCGGACTTTACGGGTAACCGCTGTCAAGCGGGCCATTGGGTCTTAGGATATCCAAACAGGTTCATTGGTACTCATTATATTTTTTAAAAAAAAATTTAATAAAATTTTAAGTATATTTTTTTTGAACAAACATAAAAATTCCCTAATTTTACTTGCCTAGCAGTTGATATATCATTAAACAATTCACAAACAAATTCACTAGAGGCAAAACAGATTCACTTAAAAACAAATCATCTCACACAAAGATACTTAAATTCCAAATCAATTGAATAATAAGTATTTTTCTGCGGGTCCGGGTACTTGTAGATCCGATATCCCATTACCCTGACCCATTCCGGGTATTACCCGCGGATACCCGTTTTTATATATACCCACGGATCCATTTTTGAATCCGAACCGGGACTCATTACGGGTATTACTGGTGGATACGAATCCAATTACCAAGCCTACTACAACTAGGCCCTTTCAAAATAATTAAGAAACAAACTAATAAATAAATAAATATAGATCGTTTGATTTAATGGTAACTACTCTTTCTCGCTTTTCCTTAAGAAAAATATTTCCCTATCACAAAAATTTAAGTAGAAAGGGCTTAAATTCATTAAAGTATATATATAATACAAGTTCAATTGAAAATCCATGTGTATCAAAAATTCAAAATATTACCGAAGGATCTTTACTTAGGCGTCACATCATAATTATAATATTAATATATGGAGAAATGTCATGAAATCTTTCATGATATTTACTATTTTCTGATCATGTCATTATAAGTACTTATCATGAAAGAACCCTCACACATGCATGCAATGTCATTAAATCTTTCATTGCAGGATGGATTCCCACTGTCTACTTTTAAAATATCATAAATGAAATCCATACAATGGTGCAAATAAAGAGGCTTTTTCCATTATTGTCTTCATTTTTTTCCAATTTCTCTCGTGTTATTCTCATTATATTTCACATGTAACACCCTCACAATTATATAGCTTAATTACTTATATTTAATTTGAGATTAATTAGAACTTCAAAATTTTTAAGAAAAATTCGGCAAAATTTTCTCTGTTTATCGGACTTTCCCAAAAATTACACTTTATAAACCTGTCAGATCAAAGTAAATAAAAACTTAAACTTAAATACTAAATACAACCAGAGAATCCTAATGCTTGAATACAAATATAAAACAAGTTGTGGGCTACAAAACTAAGTTATGTTAATTACACACTTTAGTTCTAGTTCTCTCAATTCTTTAATTTACACTCCACGGTGTGGTGTGTATTCCTGCTCAGCCATGACTCGTGTAAACTCCTTCTGTACCTGTAATAAAAATAGCAAGAAGGGTAGTATTATACAGAACTTAGGAAGATGGTGTCTAAGTAGGTATAGAAATAAGCTAAGCACAAACATTGAGTAAAACACAATCACAATTTATAAACCTACATTCCATTATCTCATTTTCCATTTGGTTTTGTTATTCATTTCTAATTCTCTTTATCATGTACATCTTCTCAGCTGAGGGATACCTAGTACATTGCCCTTTGTCCTGTACGTCTTCTCAAATCAGAGATACCTAGTACAGTTCTATTCGTGTTGTACGTCTCCTCAATTAAGAGGTACCTTGTACAACTCCTTCTCTTGCTGTACGTATCCTCACTTCAGAGGAACCTGGTACAACTCCTACTCTCGCTGTACGTCTCCTCAATTAAGAGGTACCTTGTACAACTCCTTGTTACGGTGTATGTCTCCTAAATTAATAGGTACCTGATACAGTCGTTCACTCACTATATGCCTCCTCAATTAAGAGGTACCTTGTACAACTCCTTTTTACGGTGTATGTCTCCTAAATTAATAGGTACCTGATACAACCGTTCGCCCTATTTACGGTGTATGTCTCCTAAATTAATAGGTATCTGATACAACCGTTCCATTTCTCCTTCCTTATAATTAGCCTATTCTTTTCTTTTCTTTGTTTTACTTATTCTCTTATCTTGTTATTCCCTTTACTATTGTCTATCCGATTCTAATTCTCCTGCATGTCTTCCCTCTTCATGGATACCTGGTGCAGTCGAACCCTACTTCCCTTCATCACTTTCTTCTAATTCTCATAACTTTTCCTATTACCATTCTGTTTCCTATACCTCTCATTTAATCTACCTTAACTTGTTCTAATTAACTAACTTTCCCTATCCTCATTTCTTTCTCTTCTCACATTCCCCTATTAATGCTATTTCAATTACTTCTATTAGCTTAAGTTACATTCTATTTAATTTCCTGACTCTGGGTTTCCTTTACTCTACCTTAATTAATTTATCAATCCCAAAGAGAACATTATAGTTTCACTCCTAATTCATTACTATCATTTTAAGCCTGACATTCAACCACCCTAAGGTTTTGCTTTATTCTATTTGCACCCCTACTTAATTATTTATCTATTCCAATTGATTTACCTATTTCTACTTACTTCTTAGTTCATTACCTAGTGCCACTGACTCACACTCTAACTACTACTTAATTTCGTTCCTTAACTACTTCTAATTCCCCCTTTTTGTTATTCTTTAACCAAACCATCCTAAATACTTTACTATCACATTATTAAGTTTTTCCCCTTCAAGTTTTTAGTCCATAGTGTTACTAATCTAGCATATCTCATGACTAACTCACACTTTCCTATTACTAACTATTTTCAATTAAATACATAAATCCTATTTCAATACAAAATATCATGCATGTATGCTCCTTACTCCTATTTCATAAAAACAAGTAGAACACATACAAACAGATAATATCACCACTATATTCATACATCCTCATAGTAAATCTTATCACCCAATTCATAACTACCTAGTTTCTAATTAAATACTCTACCCTAGGGTTTATCTCTATCCATTCCTATCTACCCTTAACCATTCCCATACATCATCCAGAACCTACTCCCTAAGCAAAGGTAACACAACCTTCTTACCTCCTTGATGAGAGAGGAAGCAATCAATGCCCTAGCTTTCCCTTAACTTTGCAAACCTTAACAAGCCCCGAGGAGATGTGTGGTATGATGGAAGTGAGCTTCCTTCACTTTCTCTTGAGGAGGCATAAATGTTTTTGGTTCTCTATAGCTTAACAAGTTGCAAATCAATGAAGAGTGAGAGGGAGAGAGACAAGTGAGAGGGAGGAAGTGAGGAGGAGTGGTATGGTGTTTGATTTGATGCCAAGTAGTTGAAGTTGATGATGAATATGAGGTTCTTGCTTATGGGTGTTGTGAATTTGTGGGGTTTTGAGAGATGATGATGATTGAGCCTTGAGCCCTAGAGAGAAAGTGGAGAAGATGAAGATGAAATGTGTGTTGTGTTGTGTTGGTGCCTTGTATGCCTTTTGCAAGAAGTTAATGAAATGGGTGGTCAACAATCAAGAAGCCACAATTGTGTGGCTCACAATGGTGCATTTCCGCACCAGCAAGCAGACCCGCGCGCCAGGGCGTGGGGCGGAGCGCGCCTGGGCGCCATATTCGCTGTGAGCGCCACTTGGGTTGGCGCTGGCATGCCTGGGCACCATCATGGTGCGCCTGGGCATGGTCGTTTTACTTGGAACGACTTGCATTCGACGCGCTATATCTTCTCCGTTACCCGTTGGATCTTGCTCAAATTTTTAGACAAGCTTCCTAAGACCCTTATCTTCTCATCCAACGGTGGAATTTGCATTTAGATTTGTAGACATTTTATTTCTAATTTCCTAATTCAGGGTGTTTTTAAGGCCAAAACTACACTTCTATTAATCTAGTTTTTGACTTAATTTCCACATTCACTTCATCCTAAAATTATTAACATACCAATTATACTTGGAATTAAATTAGGGATGTTACATCACACACAGTTTAATTTAATAGTATAATAACATATAGATAAATTATTTAATGACCAATATCCATCGACTCCAAAGAGTGATATTGTACGGAAGAATATTTTCTTAGTTTCACAATGAAATCATTTACTTAGTCTCTTGAAGGAGCAAGTTTAATGAGGACCATGATGACCCACCCTCTTGCATAGCCTTTTTGGCCATATCCGCCAACTCCTTCACTTTCTTCCTTCCTTCTCTCCCTTTCTTTCCTTCCATTAGCTCCTTCACCGTCTTCCTCAACCCTTCGCATTTCACAAAACCTCGCACCGAGCCATTACACGTCTCCACCCTTAACCCTACTTTAATCTCCTCCTCCACCATCCTTGCATTTAGATGTTGTTCTGCCATCATGGGCCAGGCCAAGATTGGAACACCAGCACATATGCTCTCCAACACTGAGTTCCATCCGCAATGACTCAAAAATCCTTCAACACTCTCTCACCACGATTCCTCTATTTCCCACTCTTTCTTCAAACCCTTCTGGTAACCCCCATTCATTCTTTCTTATCACCCATAAGAAGTTCACCATGGATTCCTCTAACCCTTTACCTATCTCTTGGAGTTGCTCATTTGAGATCTCTGCCTGTGACCCAAAAGCCACATATAAGACACAACATTTCTCTTCTAACTTTTTGTCTAGCCACTGAATCCATCTTGGTTTCTTACTTACAAATTAAAGACAAACACTAAAAACATAAAAAAAGAGTCTAAATACATAAAATGTTTACTTTTGGTCATACATAGTATAAAATACTACTCCCTCCTTATCTTGTTATAAGTCATTTTTTAAATAGTAAGTTTTTGGTCCTTGAAAGTTGATCGAATTTTGGTTTTAGTCTCTATCTTTTTATTTGACCAGTCTTGATCCTTAAAAGTTTAAATTTTTTGGTTTTGATTCCTGCCGTTAGGGATCCATCGTTAATTGATGACGTGGCTAACAGAGTGTCACGTCAGCATGTCATGTGTCTTTTTGTTTAAAGGAAAAGATCCCTGAAAGTTGACCGAATTTTGGTTTTAGTTCATATCTTTATTTTTGACTGGTCAAGGTCCTTAAAAGTTAAATTTTTTTTTTGGTCCCTGCCGCCGTTAGAAAATACCGTTAATGGCTGACATGACTAACGGATTGTCACATCGGCATGCCATGTGTCTGCACAATAATGATTTGGTCCAAATTAAAATACCGTTAATTGCTTTGGGCAATCTTGCCTTGCTGGGTTATCCATGTCATCTATCAACATGACAGCAACTCATTATTGTGCAGACACATGACATGCCGATGTGGCAATCCGTTAGTCATGTCAGCAATTAACTAACGGTGGCAGGGACCAAAACAAAAAATTTTAAACTTTTAAGGACCTTGACCGGTTAAAAATAAAGATAGGGACTAAAACCAAAATTCGGTCAACTTTAAGGGATCTTTTACTTTAAACAAAAAGACACATGTCATTTTGACGTGGCACTCCGTTAGCCACGTCATCAATTAATGGTGGATCCCTAACGGCAGGGACCAAAACCAAAAAAATTTTAACTTTTAAAGATCAAGACCAGTCAAATAAAAAGATAGGGACTAAAACCAAAACTCGGTCAACTTTCAGGGACCAAAAACTTAAATAAGCCTTTTTTTTATAAGTCGTTTTAGAATATATATATATATATATATATATATATATATATATGTACACTTTATTTAAAAAATTATTTTAAATATGCCTCTCATAATTTCATTTTATCTCTCATATTCCAATGAGTTTTCTTTAGGTAATAAAATGAATTTTTAAACTTCATAAATTTTATTGGCTAAATTAAGGGCTGAAATTAAAGTAGGAAAGATGAATGAATAAAATTTAAATATGAGCAAATCTGGAATGTACACATTTTTTTTATGAACTCAAGAATATTAATTATTTTCAACTACTTTTCTTAATATGTGTTAAATAGATAAATGTAACTTATAAGGAAAGATGGAATGAGTACATAGTACTACTCCCGATCATATATATAAGATTCTTTTATTAAAAGTTTTTTTGTTATTTCTAAGACCTTATTCCAATGCTCAATAACATTATTTAATTATTTTTTTTTTCAAAAACACTCATGTTAAGTTAACACTTTATAGAATCTCAATAATAATTATAGTGGTTGTTTTGAAAAAGTATATTAAATATTTATATTTCACATATTACTAACAACTTTAAGGTAGGGAGGGAGTAATTTTCTTCTTAAAGATCTTACATATATGATTGGAGGAAGTAATATTGGGTCTTTTTAACTTATGCATCAAGTGCATATGTTAATTAAACCTTAAAAAGTAAATATTTCTTGGAAAACTTATACACTTAATGACTTAAAAAATAAGGCTTAATTAACATTTTAGTCCCTGAACTTAGGTGTTTTTTTGGAATTGACCCTTAAACTTTTTTTTCTATGCTTTGGATCCTGAACTTTGTTTAATTTTTGGAAATAGTCCTTTCGTCGCTTAAGTGATAATATAGCTCACGATATGTCACGTCACTTTTACAATATCGACGAGTAACGTGTTATGTAGAGCCATGAAACACTACATGATTTTTTTATTAAAAAATATTTTCTTTTAAAATTTATCAAAAGATTCGATTTTCTTTTAAAAAAAATACAATTTTTAATTATTTTTAATAAATTTGATTTTTTTTAATTTAAAAAAATCACGTGGCATCATCTGGCACGTTACCTATCGATGTGGCGAATGTGACGTGACATATCCTCGGTCATATCACAACTTAAGTGATGAAAGGACCATTTCCAAAATTTGAGCAAAGTTTAGGGACTCAGAGCATCGAAAAAAAAGTTTAAGGACCAATTTCAAAAGAGCACCTAAATTCAAGGACTAAAAACTTAAATAAGACAAAAAATAATTATTTAGTTCTCCGATACAATTTTACTATTTATATTAGGCTTAATTAACATTTTAGTCCCTGAACTTAGGTGCTCTTTTGGAATTGGCCTTAAACTTTTTTTCTGATGCTTTGGATCCTTGAACTTTTTTTAATTTTTGGAAATGATCCTTTCGTCGCTTAAGTGATGATATACTCCACAACATGTCACGTTACTTTCACAATATCGACGAGTAACGTGTTATGTAGAGTCACGGAACACTACATAATTTTTTTATAAAAAAAAATATTTTCTTTTAAAATTTATCAAAAGATTCGATTTTCTTTAAAAAAAATACAATTTTTATTTATTTTTAATAAATTTGAATTTTTTTTAATTTAAAAAAATCACGTGACATCATCTGGCACATTACTATCGATGGAGCGAAGGTGATGTGATATATCCTCGATCATATCACTACTTAAATGATGAAAGAACCATTTTCAAAATAGGAGCAAAGTTTAGGGATTCAGAGCATCGAAAATAAAATTTAGGGACCAATTCCAAAAGAGCACCTAAATTCAGAGACTAGCTAAAAACTTAAATAAGCCTTTATATTATCTTATCTTATGCATGAAAAACATAGAATTGAAAAATCATTATAGAATGGGTCTTCTGACCTCGGTTACTTTTTACACTTAATGAACAACTTTGACATAAGTGATAAATTATCATGTAGATCCTAGTATCACTATTGCAAAAATACAGTATGACAATTGCTGCCTCTATCTCTAAATATAAAATATTTTTGACATTTTTATTTTGTCCTTATTTATAAGATCCTATACCAATTTTCAATGGTCATTAATTACTTTTTTCCATAAACACTCTTATTTATTTAACACTTTTCAGATTTCCAATAATATTAATAAGGATAATTTTGAAAATACATATCAAAAGTTCAATTTTTCAATACAATTAACTAAAAAAAATTGTAAAAAAATTTAAAAAAAAAAAGAAAGAAACCGGAAAATGCCTAGTGTAAATAAGTTACCCAGAGCATATTAGAACATCACATCTATCAATTGTCATTGTTCACTTGTTTATTTGATTATTGAATGTGCTACGAGTATTTTATTTGCTTCGACCTGTTTTGTTTTTTTTTTTTTTTTTCATTTTTTAATAAGTATCTTATAATTTTTTAAAAAAAAGGCTTTGGTTTTTTTTTTATTGATATACGCATATTTTTGCTATTTTAATTTGGATTTGTCTAATATATGTTTTATGGTAAAAGTTTAAAAATGAATATTAATCAATATTATATTAAAAATTGACATATTTAAAAATTTGTATGCATTAATTACATTAATATTTAAAACATACTTATCCAATATACAATTTTTAACGTATGTCATATGATACAAATTAGATAAATTAAACTCTTTTAATAATAATAATTAATACAATATTAAGAGTATTATTAAAAATGTATTTATAAAAAAATGTATTTATGATATGCACCATATGACATATTAAAAATTTCATATTAGGTAAGTATAAATTAGAAATTGATGTAATTAATGTATAAAAAATTTTAAATTTATCAATTTCTAATGTAAACTGGCTTAATACATTTTTTAACTTGTGCCACAAAATATATATTAGAAAAACTCAAGTCAAAATAGGAAAAACGTGTATATTATATATATATATATATATTAAAAAGAAAAATCCAGAACATATTTTTTTTTTTAACTTACCAAATATATTATAAAAACAAAAAGAAAAACAGACCGTGAACCCAGAGCATTTAAAGAAAACTTAGCTCGGAGCACCCTAACAACATCACCTTTCATTTTAATGGGAGAAAATATTACTACTCGGCTATTTGACAAGGTTAGTAGGTCATATTAAAGGTGGCAAATTATGCTACCGATCGGATTCAGATTGTTGGAATATTTTTATTAAATATTTTTTATATTTATTTTTTAAAAACAAATATTATAATTATGTACTGTATTGTTTAATTTTATTCTTTTTTTCCACTAACCAACGTATAGTAGTATGTATTATATCATTATAACGACTATAATATCCATTACTTAGTTACTATTTACTACTAATGCTGTGTAGTAGTAAAGAACATGCATGAGGATATGTACTTTAGAACAACACTATTTTGTTTTATTTGTATATAATGAGTAAATTATTTTTTTCTTTAATTTTTTTTATTATTTTCGAGAGCAATTCAAATAAATTATTTTTTGAGACTTTATCAGTTCAAATGTAAAGTTGATCAAAAATGACTATTGTATTTTGGAGGGTATTAGCCAATTGAAAGTCTTTTATAACAAGTGATTCACTTGTGACGACAAATACTCTTATGCCTAATGCACTTGTGCATGCTTCAGTCAAAATTTCAAACAATAAGTTATTTTTTTTTATTTTTTATAAATTATTTTATTATGATTAGTTAATTTCTTTTGCTATTTTTCCAACACGAGTTTGTCTGCTTCAGGTTAGAGTCATGATCGGGCCGAGCTAAAAAGGCCTAGGTAAAAAGTCGGGCTAGTAAAATCTAACTAAACTTGAGAGTCAGTCACTTTTTTTAACTAGTTCAGGCCATTTATTAAGTAATATTAACAGACATGCACGAATCTGACGTGTTCGAGCTTTATTAATTTGGCAAAAAAGATCTGAGGTTTATTCGAGTTGGACCAATCCGACTGATTTTTTTCTCGACTCGAAGTGACATTGACCCTCGAAAAGTAACTAAATGCGTGTATTAATAATCTACTTGTATTCATGACAAGGGGTTGTGAATGTTTGGAAAATTTTCTAAAGCATATGAACTGTATGTTCGTTTACAAATGCTTTGGAACTATGTTGATATTGTTGAAACTATCATTGGTCACCATAGTTTGCATTTTGTTATTTATTGTTGTTGAAGGAAGTCCCATATTGGACGGGAATACGATTTGATCAATGCTTATAAAGGTTAAGACATCTCTCACCTTATGAGCTAGCTTTTAGGGTTGAGTTAACTCTAACTTGCATAATTCTAATATGGTATCCGAGCTCTTTGATTAGGAGCTATGTTGCGTGTTGATAATGGCTTCAAATTAACCAAATTCACACTCTATATTTTCCCTCTCAAATTCTCTGCAGAATTCTTTAAGATTTTGTATTCTTCATTCTTCTCTCGTCTTCTTCAACTAATTCTAGTTTCAGAATTCTAATATGGTATCAATGCATGGTTTTAATGATGGGGCCACCCGCAGATGTCCAATCCTTCAAACTTTCTGCTCTAGATGTCCAATCCTGGGTGTGAGGGGTGTGTGTTGAAGTAAGCCCCACATTGGATAGGAATACGATCTAGCCAATGCTTATAAAAGCTAAGACATCCCTCGTCCTATGAGCTATCTTTTGGGAATGAGTTAGGCCTAACCTGCACAATTCTAATATCGTATCAAAGTTTTTTTATTAGGAGCTCTGTTGCGTGTTGATAATGACTTTAGATTCATCAAATTCACACACTCTTGTTTCTCTCTTAAATTCTCTCTGGAGAATTCTTTAAGATTCTGTATTCTTCATTCTTCTCCTCATCTTCAATCGTCAACTAATTCTAGTTTCAAAATTCTAATATGATATCATAGCCAGACCTTCTCGATGGGGCCATCCGCGACGTGAGGGGTGAGGGGTGTGTGTTGAAGTAAGTTCTACATCAGATGGGAATACAATATGGCCAACGCTTATTAAGACTAAGGCATCCCTCACCCTATGAGTTAGCTTTTGGGTAAATTTAGGCCAAACCTGCACAATTCTAATAATTATCTTTGCAAAGTGCATAATTCTTGGAATATTACATAATTAAGCATATTTCTTGCATAATTTTTTTTATATATTGTTGTTTTACCAAGTTTATTATCCAAAAATATATGTAGAATATAGCAAAAAAAAAATGGTTGTTTGTGCATGGAACATTCCTACAACAAAAACAACAACAACAATCAAGCCCTTGACCCATTAGGTGAGATCGGCTACGTGGATCAAACGACGTCATCGTAGTCTATCATTAATCATGTTTATTAATAAGGCATTTATCGCTATATCATTCTTAATTGTTTCGCCTATGGTTTTTCTTGGTATTATTCTGCCTCTGGCACCTGCAATATCATCCATACTCTTTGAATTGGAGCTTCTACTACCCTTCTCCCCACATCTCCAAACCACCTAAGGTAGGACTCTATCATTTTTCCTATGATAGGTGCAACCTCAACTCTTGCTCAAATTTACTCATTCCTAATCCTATTTAATCTAGTGTGTCCACTCTTCCACCATTACATCCACTTCTGATGGAATCTGGATTGAGGGCAATCATGAAAGATTCCATCATGGATAAACAAGAAGAAGTCCTCAACAAATTCAAGAGAAGGGCAACAACCCCATCAAATACATGCCTAAGTTTATGATAGTCATCATCAAACACATTCAG
Source organism: Crotalaria pallida (assembly GCA_037953625.1). Classification (NCBI taxonomy): domain Eukaryota; kingdom Viridiplantae; phylum Streptophyta; class Magnoliopsida; order Fabales; family Fabaceae; genus Crotalaria; species Crotalaria pallida. The sequence continues at coordinate 8,754,936 of CM075654.1, read as the reverse complement.
ATGGGTATTATGACTTAATAATGGAAGATGTAAAGTTAGAGTGATCATCCTTCTTCCCTGATGTGTGATTCGGCGAAATTCCAAAAAGAGAAAAAGCACACGGCCAAGGCATGATAACAGTAACTCCTGGATTGCCTCATGAAGAATTAGGATCATCATTAAGCATTAAGTGTAATTAGTTCATAATTAATGTATTTATGTGAGGGTTATAGTTTGTATTAAGGGGGATTTAGTGGTTCATTAATTAAGTATGAATGAAGTGGATAAGATGCACTTGTGTGGCAGCCTCATCTTCATGCTACTCTCATCTATATATAGAGAACCATGCTGTTGTGTAATGATGCATTGAGAAAGAATAAGAAAAGTCATAGTTTTGGTTGCTCTTATGATTATTGTGCTGAGGCTTTGCCTCAATGGTCTAGTGATTGGACTATGGCCTTATCAAAGGTCTGATGTCTTTGGTAATGGCCATTGTGGATTATCAATCTCACCATGAGATTGTGGCTCCACCTCACCTCTTAAGCCATTTTTATCTCTTCCATTTTTTTTTACTTTTTGATACCTTAGTTTATGTTTTCATGTTTGAGTGCGACTTTAGGATGGATATGAGATTTCTCTCATAATCATGAGATTTGTGACTTTGGAATGATTATGAGATTAGTCTCATATACCTTAATATCCATTTGGTCCAGTAATGGGACCAATGCCTAAGCAAGGGTGTATTGTAACTCTTGTGGTGGTCTATGGCTTAGCAATAGTGTGTAATACCTATTGGGATGGTCATTGTGGAATATTAAAATTATGAGAGTACTCTCATAATCTTTAGTTTATGTTGCTTTAAATTCAATAAAATGTGTGTTAACATCCTTATTCCTCATAACCTAGATATAAAAAGAGATCAAGAAGACCTTTGAGAAACTACCTAGGATGAGCAAGAAAAAAGACACGCCTGCCTCTTGGTGTGTGGCTATCAGGTGGTATCAGAGCTCAGCCCTAGGGTGAAGCTCTTTCTTGAAGGTATGTTTGGATTCGTGGATGAATCCTTCTCTAGAGGAAGGGATAGATGGAATCTGGATTGAGGGCAATCATGACGATTCCATCATGGATAAACAAGAAGAAGTCCTCAACAAATTCAAGAGAAGGCCAACAACCTCATCAAATACATTCCCAAGTATATGATAGCCATCATCAAACACATTCAAATGGGTATTATGAATTGATAATGGAAGATGTAAAGTTAGAGTGATCATCCTTCTTCCTTGATGTGAAATTCGCCCAAAGATTAAGAAGAGAAGAAGCACACGACCAATGCGTGATAAAAGTAACTCTTGGATTGCCTCGTGAAGAATTATGATCATCATTAAGCTTTAAGTGTAATTAGTTTATAATTAATGTATGCAAAACTACTAGATTGGTCATGTAAGTTATTTTTTTGTTGCGATTTCGTCCCTTAACTTTTTTTTTTGTTTCAAATAAATCCGGAAGTTTGTAACTTGTTTCAAATAACTCATTCCATCCAATTTTGTCTTAACACCATTAATGGGAGCCTCCTATGTGGAAACCATTGGTCTTACGTGGCTAAAACTCAATGTTACACCCCCAAAATGATGTCATATGAGGCCAAAAGAGAAAACCAAAATAGTTAGGGATAACCCAATAAGCTTCTATTTTGGCATCACACGACATCGTTTTGGGGTGTAACGTTGAGTTTTAGCCTTGTAAGACCATTGGTTGCCACGTAGGAGGCTCCCATTAACGATGATAAGATAGAATTGGACAAAATGATTTATTTGAAACAAGTTACAAACTTTCGGATGTATTTGAAACGAAAAAAAGTTAAGGGACGAAATCGCAACCAAAAAATAACTTACAGGACCAATCTAATAGTTTTGCCATTAATGTATTTGTGGGGGGGGGGTGGTGGTGTTATAGTTTGTATCAAGGGGGAATTAGTGCTTCATTAATTAAGCATGAATGAAGTGGATAAGATGGGCTTGTGTGGCAGCCTCATCTTCACGCTACTCTCATCTTTATATAAAGAACCATGTTGCCTTGAAATGACAAATTGAGAAATAATAAAAAAACTCATAGTTTTGGTTGCTCTTGTGATTAGAGTGTTGAGGCTCTGCCTCAATGGTCCAGTGATTGGACCATAGCCTTATCAAAGGTGTGATGCCTATGGTGATGGTCATTGTGGATTATCAATATCACCAGAAAATTTTGGCTCTAGCTCACCTCTTAAGCCATTTTTGTCTTTTCCATCTTTTCCTTTTTGATAACTTAGTTTATGTTTTCATGTTTGAGTGTGACTTTAAGATGGATATGAGATTGCTCTCATAATCTTAGATTTATGTTGTTTTCGAGTATGACTTAGGAATCATTGAGATTGGTCTTATATATCTTAATATCCATTTGGTCAAGTAATGAGACCAATGCCTCAGCAAGGGTGTGTTGTAACTCTGGTGATGGTCAATGTCTTAGCAAGATCATGTAATATCTCTTGGTACGGTCATTGTGGAATATTAAGATTATAAGAGTATTCTCATAATCTATAGTTCATGTTTCTTTAAATTCAATAAAATGTGTGCTAGCATCCTTATTCCTCACAGCCTAGAGATAATAAAAAGAGTTCAAGGAGACCATAGAGCAACTGCCTAGGATGATTAAAACAAAAAAAGGCATGCCTGCCTCTTGGCGTGTTGCTATCATTTTCTATGTTACATGAAATTTATTCTCTTGTTCATATTTTGCTGCCCAACATTCGGTCCCACACAACATAATCGTCCTTATAGTAGTGTGGTAAAACTTTCCTTTAAGTTTGAGGTCCACTTTTTTATATCACTTAAAACACCCGAGGCACCCGCTCCATTTCATTCTCTCTGTTTGAATCCTATGGTGCACATCTCCTTCTATTTCCCCATCATATTATATGATAGACCCAAATTTCTTAAACCTTATGACTTGTGGTATGACATGTCAAAAAAAATTTTTACTATTTCAATCAGTCGTGTTTATAATCGTGAATAAAGTTTATAAAACAATTTGATGTCAACCTTGTTTAAAACAATAGACTTAAATGTGTTTTTGGTCTCTGAAAATAGTGAATTTTGATTTTAATATGTATACTTTTTTCTTTAATTATCAAGGTTAAAAAGACAAATTCCATTATCTAAGAAAACCAATTCAAAAATCATGATAGTAAAGGGACCAAAATCTATAAAATCTAATAACAGAGGGACCAAAGCAAACTACCAACATAATTATGGAGACCAAAATTTAAAAGGAGAGACCAAAATCAAAACGTTTTATAAATGCAAAGACCAAAACCAAAATATTTTTTTTACAGGGACCAATTTCAAAAGAATCAATAATTATTGGAACCATTTTAATATTATTTAAGCTATTTTTTTCAAATGGACCTTAAAATCTATTTTTTTTCTCCATAATATGATTTAAAAAAGCAATGAATAATGCGTGGCGAATCTAAAGTGATACGAATAGCAAGGGGCCTGACAGGAATTGCATGCACAGCTTTGTGCATTTTTCAAGTGAATTTAGAGTGATAGGAAATGCAGGGGGCCTGATAGGGATAGCAAGGGATTGCATGCAGCTCTGTGTCTTTGTCATATAATAAACTTTTTAGGATTCCGATCCTTATATTATGTGGTGAATCTTACTACCGGTTTTGTTTTATAAACTGAAATTTGTGTTTATTTATTCTCAACCTCACGTGAACATATACATCTGATTTTTTTCTTGATATATATACAACCATATATTTTATCTTTATTTACTCCCCTTAAAGGGAAAAAACTTGGCCACAGGATATACCAAAATCAACTCCATAAAAATAGATAGACTTATCTAATTTTTAATCCTGAACTTAGGTGCTTTTTTAAAATTAGTCATTTAATTTATTTTAATGCTTAAAGTCTTTGAACTATGCTTAAATTTTGGAAATGGTCTTTTCATCACGTAAATGATGATATGATCGATGATATGCCACGTCATGTTCACCATATCAATAAATAATGTATCAGATAATGTCACTGAAAAGAAAATCAAATCTTTTAATAACTTTTAAAATAATTGATTTTTTTTGTTTTGAAAAAATCACGTGGTACCGCATGACGCTACATAATACGTCACTCATTGATGTTGCTAAAGTAACGTCGCATTTCGTCGGTCATATCATCACATAAGTGATACAAGGATCATTTCCAAAAATTTGAAAAAGTTCAATGACCCAAAACATCGGAAAGAAAGTTGAAGGACCAATTCCAAAAAAACACATAAGTTCAAAAACTAAAAACTTAAATAAGCCAAATAGATATTTTGAGGAGAAAACTATGGTGTGAAGATGGTTATCCCTTTCTCATCAAATGATGATAATAATTTTTTTAAAATCAAATATTTTATCATAAGTTTTCCTATTATAATTGCCCTGAGAGCAATGAAAGAAATTTAAAAGTATAAAATTAATTATCAAAAACTAAAAGAATTACTTCCTTTGTCTCTTAATATTTATTTATTATTAAGATGATATAAAATAAAAAGAAAGAAAAGATAAAAAAAATTGATCGCACAAAGTCTAATTATTTTACAGATTCATCTTAAGATTTTCCATCAAATATTAAATAAAAAGAATAGCAGTCTTATAAAAAAAAAACTAAGTTTAAGATTTTCAAAACTACATTATAATTATTATTAAAACTTAAAAAAATAAAATATTAAATAAACAAGAATGTTTGTAAAAAAAATAATTAAATATCAATAAAAATTAGAATAATATGTTATAAACAAAACAAAAAATTTACACTAGAGAATATCGTACTTAGAGGTGGATGGATGAACACTTAAAATTTAAATAAATCATTTTTCAGACTATTTTTTTTTATTTTTGGTTACGTATAAAATTGAGATTGAAAAATGAAAATTTGTTTGTAGTTGAAAAAAGGAAAAAGGTCTGAAGTATAGAATACACACCTGATTGGGCATAAATCTTTGACGCCGGTTCAGCAATACAAAATGGGCCAACACACCAGCTCTTAGGAGAAGACTCATTATTCAAATAATCAACAAACACATGCTCCAGCTCATAAAAGCTATTCACCACCATACCATAGCTAATGGCTGTGGCTGAAATCACTTTCATATTGAACTGATATACAACACTGTTTGGATCCCTGTTTTTGAACTCCGACTCAATGTCTTCCTTACATATTTTGATCCACGGAAACCGAGTCAACTCAACTAACTCATCGTTAGGTTGGGGTCCACCTAAAATCCCTGAGCGTAGCACTTCCCTCAAAATACAATTGCTGTAACAGCTTATGCCGTAATACACAAACCTATTGATGCAATAACTTACCGAAGTTATTTAAAACAATAAACTTAAAAGACCCATTTACAATCTAAAAATAACTTAAAATGATCATTCTATTACTAATTTTAAATGATTAAAATTAGGAAAATGTTAACAACTGTTGCTTTAGGACATTGTTTAAGAAGTCAAAAGAGATAATTTTATACAGGGAAATGATGAATTTTGTTTTTCGAGAAGTGTTGGACTTAGTTTTTCAATAATAAATTACTCAATTTGTATTGCTTAAAGAATGCTTTAAAGAATGCCTTAAAATTATATATAAGAGCATCTTCACCAATGAACGAAAATTTCGTTCTTAAATGGATTCCACGTATTATTTTATTATTTTTCACACTTATATATATATATATTAAGAACCTCCACCGTTTTTTCACTCCACACATGAACTTACTTATTATAAACCGCCATTATCTTACCAAATTTTTTTACCGCCAAAAAACCTAACTATATTTTGAATAACTTTACTATTTTAATAACAGGCTATTTTTTTTTAAACTAGGTTTTTTTTTTTTGCGTAATCTTAATAATGTAAAAGCATTATTAGTAGTTATTGATATTAATTTTTTTATCATAAACTTATAATAATACACTTAAAAATTCATAAACTAATTAAAAATAAATTTATCATAACTTGAAAATGCATTAAAAATTATATAAAATTACCTTAAAATGCAATAAAAATTATATAAAAGTACTAAATTGAAACACACAATTTTTTTTATAAACATAATAAATAAAAATTAGCCCACTTCTTCTTGCAATATTGCAATGGGAGATGGATTTTTATCACTCTACTTGTGATCAAGGACATCCCACTTATCATATTAATTCCAAATTTTACCCTTATTTATTTTTTTTTATATTTAACGTTGAATTGTATGGGATAGCTCAATACCAAAAGAAAAATTCCGATCAAAAGATATATCTGTTTACCAAAAAAAAAAAAAGATATATCTTATTACAAAAAAAAAAAAAAAGGTTTCGGTCGTGACCAAAACTAAAAACCAAAGGCATATATGAGAAAATGAGAAAAGGGCAGGGTGGCATCACATAATCATGTCAACGTATTAGTTTTGGATAAGATACCCCACACATACAGTTGGTGCAAGAGGAAAGGGTCACTGCACCTAAAAGATAAAGTCTCAAATGAGTATTTACAGTACTAGAAATCATCAAAGATAAGAAAGATGGGTATAGTTACTGTTATTGCACTTTCATTTACATCCACAAGTTGAATACTATCACAATACTCATGTACTAGTGATAAGGAGATTTTTGTTGCATAGACTTTGGTCGGTTCAACTGTGAGGAAGAAAATTAAAGAGGAGCCTAGCTAGGAAGTTGATAAAAAATCTCTGCCTAAGATCAGAGTACCACATAGTAATTCCAAGGCCCTCAAATCCCTACTCTTGTGCTTCTACTTCAAAAAACCATCCATTATTGTTTCTCAAATCCATCCAATCAGAGTGGTACCATCATCACATGGCCATGGGAAGAAAGAATTATTGAAACGCACAACACCTTCTTCTTCTAAAGCTATCGTCACTACTACTACTACTCACTGTCACACTACTACCTAATTACAAGCTCCAATCACACTCAAGCAAGTAGTACAATTAGAGGAGGACACAGACACAAGGCTTGTGATGATGGGAGTTGTTTCTAGCGTAGGAATAATATTGCTCCTAGCAATCCATCTTAACTCTAGTAATTTTTATGGGTCCCATAAGTTTTAGTTTTGGTCGTGAGGTGTAATTAAGACGGGAACTTTTTTTCCCGGTAGTGAGATATATTTTATGACCGTAATTTTTTTTGTCGGTAGTAAGGTATACCTCACAACCCGACATTAAATATTAAAAAAAATAATAATAAGAATAAAATTGCAAATAATGTGCTAAGTGAGGTGTTTTTACTCGCAAGTGGAATGCCAAAAGCATGATACTTAATCTTAAACCCACTTCTTTAGCCCATTAAACTACCTCTCAATTATTTCTTCTTCTTCTTGTTTTATTTCTCAATTCTTCTAGGAGCAATGATTGAGAGATCTACATAGAAAGACCTACTTATAAGCCTACACATTAGGATTTTGACATTTGTCATAATCTTACGTATAGTTTTGTAGGTTTTTAAGTCTCTAAATCATTTTTCTTCTTCTAGATATCTCACTGTCTCTCTCTTCTCAATTATTTTACTATCATGGTTTCTCTACGAACGTGGTGAAATAGTGCACGGTAGCGAAATAATTTTAAAAAAAATTCGCCCAGAACTTAAATAAAATGTGAAGCCTGCGTAAGAATGAAATATATATAAATATGGATGAGTAAGAGTAACCTGGGGACACTGAACTTGGTAGCTGATTGTAGGGTCCACCAAAGGAAACCGTCGGTGACCATAAAGTTGGGACGTGGAAGAGTGTGTTGTAGGGCATGTTCAAAGTGAGGCTGCATGGCTTCCGTGGAATATGCGAATTTGTGGAAGAGGGAAATGGAAGGGAGCTCGTCGGTGCTCTCTACTCCGGCTGGAATGTCAGTGGTGGTGGGGAATAGGAGAGTGACGATGGAGGCGCCGGTGCCGTGGAGGGAGTGTGCCACAAACGGGCGGTTTTTGGGGGTGGTGAAGACGGTGACCGCCGTGTTGTGGCGGAGGAGGAGGAGGCGGGCGAAGTGGAGGAGGGGTATGGTGTGGCCTTTGGACATGAATGGGAAAAGAATAACGTGTTGTTGCCCAGATGAGGCCATTAGTTAGTTATTTTCTTGATGGGTTGTTTATTTTACGGTGTTGTATGTTGCCTAGGCGTTGCTACCTAGCTTCGAAGCAATTTTTATAGTCAAGGAAGTCAAAATAAATAATTTTTTTTTAAAAAGGGCTAAATTACGCATTTAGTTCCTTATCTTTGTTTTTAAATTTTAAATTGGTTTCTTACAGTTTTTGTATCATATTGGTTCCTCATTTTTTTTTTTATCAAATTACTCCCTAAATCATGTTTATTATACGTAGAAATGACACGTGTGCATATCTTATTGATTCACATAGCAAAAAAAAATAAAGGGCCAATTTAAACTTGAAAAATAAGGGTAAGGGAACACATACATAGTTTAGCATTTCAAATAATAAATGAGATGTGTGGATAAAAGGGAGGTTTATATGGGAGTTAGTCCCCAAACACCAAAATTATCCCCCAAACCCCATAATTTAAAAATATTCCTAAACTACCCCTCATATAATCCCTCCTAAAACTGAATTCCCCAAACCCCATATCAAAAACGTTTCACGTACTCCCTCCTCATTCAACTGGTTCAACTTCCCTTCTTTTCCCTCCTCATCGTTTCTGCCGCCTCCGCCGCCGTTTCTACCGCCGCCGCCGCCTCCATCGCCGTCGCAAGAAGGTACGTTTGTTGGTGTATGGTTCTTCTTCATCACCATCGCTGCCTGTTCTTCTTGTTCTTGTTTGTTCTTGTTCTTGTTTCGTTCTTCTTGTTTGCATCACCATTCGTTCTTCTTGTTTGTTATTTTCTTTTAGGGTTTTGGTCTCTGTTATCATTATTGTTCTTTTAGGGTTTTGGTCTTCCTTCGTGCCATTAAAGTAGTGCTGCCATGCTTTTTCTGCAACTTTCCGACACCCCCATATCAGAAATTAGTATAATTTCGACACGGGGTATCGGAAATTAGTAAAATTCCGAGCATAAGTTACCATGATCTGGAGCAATATGAAACGTTTATTATCTGAGTAGAGGAACATGAAACGTAGGAGCGTCGCTAAATTACCATGATCTGGAGCAACATGAAACATGTAACTCGAATCCGTAGGAGCGTCGCTAAACTACCTTTAAATGTACTATCAAGATGCTAATGCTATGCTATGCTATTATGTCTTACCAAGATGAAAAAGTTAATGTCATTATGTTCTTGCTAGTTGCTACTAGATAGAATATATTTTGGCATGAGTGTCTCGTCACTCTCGTGTCTATGTCAACTATATATTTGTGGACTTGGGATACACCATGGTGCTCAACTTGTTTCTGTCAATTGTTTTTTTCCCTTCTTCTATGAGCATTTGGTTCAAATAATTTGTTTTCATCATGTGCCCCATGTTGCTGCAGGGGCAACTAGTGGTACTGAAACTGCACGTGTACTTGCATTACGCGGTGTCCATGTAGTTATGGGGATAAGAAATATGGCACCTGGTAGGGAGATCAAAGAAGCAATATTAAGAGATAACTCCACTGCAAAAATTGACATGATGGAGCTAGACCTAAGCTCAATGGAATCAGTGAGGAAATTTGCATTACAATTCAATTCTTGTGGTCTTCCTCTGAATATACTTGTGTAAGTTACTGCAAATACTCCTTATATAATGTGAACTTTATGAATGTGAATTTGTTGTTCTCTGTTACTTTGTTCATTCATCAAAGTATTGTTTTACATTCATTAGAAGAATGTTTGATGGTAAAGATGCTTTCATATGTACTTAAAATCAACTTTGTTTTGGTTTTTGTTGTTCTAAGTAATAATGCAGGAATTATGGCAACACCATTCACTCTTTCCAAAGACAATATAGAACTACAATTTGCAACAAACCACATAGGTGAGATTTGTGTCTTAAATGTTGGTCAATACATACTGAACCACGCATATGGAATTTGATACATCATCAACAATCACTTATAGGCATAAATTAGTATAATTTCGACACGGGGTATCGGAAATTAGTAAAATTCCGAGCATAAGTTTTCAGAAAATAATGATGGTGTTGTTTTAGAAATTGTTTGTTATTTTTATGTTTAATATTTTCGAGGTTTGGTGATTAGATTATGAGAACATAATTTTGCTCTATCAATGATTGAATATAGCTTTTATTTATAACTTACACCTTTGTTAATTTTGATGAAATTTCAGATATGGCTAGAACGAAGAGTACAGCTGAAACCGCATAGGGCAACATTACCGAATGATGTTTATGAGGAGGTCATGGCATTATGTACTAGAGCTATCACAGAAGATGCTCCTCGTACGCAATCCGGAAGGCGCGGTGGTCGGGTTACCAGGGGTAGCAGGGCTGAGCAGCAAGAAAAGGCGGAAAATGAAGCAAGTGGTCAAGGGAGGCGTGTCCGGAGAAGAAGAAACTGAGTAGGAATTGTTGATTTAGAATCAATATAGTTGGTCATTTTGTAATAGCTTTTGAACTTACGTTAGTATTTGGCTTTTTATTATTTGTAATTGCTTTTAAGCTTAGGTGTTGAACATGTGGATTAAATTTGCTTTTGAACATGGATTAAGGTTACGTGAATTAAAGAATTGATGTTTAGGTATATGAGCATATTTGATATCAATTTACTTTGTTGCAATATATGAACGTATTCGGTATCAATTTACTTTGTTGCAATATATGAGTGTAACTTCATGGTGTGTTCTAATGGATTTTTCTGTTAAATCCGATAACAGGGTATCAGAAAAAATTACTATTCTGAAAAATACGTATCAGAATTATATTAAATTCTGAATTAAACATTTCGGAATTTATATTAAATTGAATAAGTTATTATTTCCGATAAGGGTTTATCAAAATTTATGAATATTCTGATACATCTATCTCGGAAAAATATCAGTTCATATAATTTAATACATATATTATTTTCCGAAATATACTTATCAGAATTTATAAAAATTCTGAATTTAACATATCGGAATTTTAATTAATTTTGAATTTAGTGTCTCGGAAAAATGTTACAGTAAGCTACGTTTCAATTGGGTGATATCAAATTGACTAAGTTATTATTTCTGATAGGGGTTTATCAAAATTTATGAATATTCTGATACATCTATCTCGGAAAAATATCAAAAAACACTTGAAAATTATTCTGTAATAAATTCCGAATTATCCGTGTCGGAATTTACTAAAATTCCGACACTGGTTAGTCGGAATTTTAACAGTTACATAAAAAAATAAAAAAACCGTAGAAGAGATGATTTTACTTTCAACAACACCAATAGATAACCCACTGGAGCTTCCTTTACGAATAGATAACCAAATGAAGTCGTTTGTAGGTAGAATATGGTAGAGTTTTGAAAAGGTGAGAGAAAAATTAGAAGAAGAGAGAATGAGATTTGTAAAATTATGGGATATATGGGGTTTTGCTTGGGGTTTGGGGTTTGGGGTTTGCATGGTGGAAGAAGGTGAAGAGGTTGCTGGGGTTTGGGGTTTGTTTCTTTTTTTTAATGGAGAAGGGTATAATAGACATTTCACAATTAAAATAGGGTTTGGGGGATAATTTTGGTATTTGGGGACTAATTCCCGGTTTATATTCGGGACCCTGTGAGCTTAGATCCAAATAAAAATAGATGCGAGCCACATGCCCATATTACCGATCCGGATCTCCTATTCAGCCTCACTCTCAAAGACTTTTCATGAGTTAGTTTTAAGCACCGGTAACATTTCGAACGTTTTTCAATTGGGGATTGCTAACCTCCACAAGCTCATGTGGATTTTAGCAATGTCCACATTTTCATTTGGACAAAAATATCCCACACTCTCTTTCTAAAAGTAATTAATATTAATGGGTTAAAATGTCATATTGATGGTGGGTCCTATTCGAAAGCTTTTTATCTTCAATGATAATTTATTTGAAACACAAAAATTATGTTTATTTTTCTCTTATTGCTATTATAATTTCTCTTTTGTCTAAAAAAATAATAGAAAATTGTGGTGAAAAAATTTAAAAAATAGTTTTTAAATATTCTCACTTATCAAAAATAATATTTTTTTTCACCATATTTTTAATATGAAGAAATTCTTATAACTCTATGAAAGCAACCCTGTAAAAAAAAAGAAGAGTGAAATGCATAGAAGCAACATCACTATGAGAAAGAATACAAAAAAAAAAAGAGAGTGAAGTGTAAAATAAAAAATAAGAGAGTGAAGGGTGTGCAACAGTGAGTGAATAAAAAAATTAAAAAGAAGAGAGTGAAGTGTGTGCAAGGACGTGAGAGATAAAAGAAAGAGTTGAGCAAGGAAGGCGCCTGAAGAGAAAGAATAATGGGGTGAGGTGAGAGAAAAAGTAAGTGAGAGAAAAAAGTAGGTGAGAGAAAAAAGTGTAAAATGACATTTTAACCCATTAATATTAATTACTTTTAGAAAGAGAGTGTGAGATATTTTAGTCCAAATAAAAATGTGGACATTGCTAAAATCCACATGAGCTTGTAGAGGTTAGCAATCCCCTTTTCAATTATGTCAATTTATTCGGTTATCTATCAAGTACCCTTGGCTCATTTATTTCTTTGGTTATAGTATCAATTTACCAGATGGACATTAACCAGAAAAGATAAGAATAAGTGATATTTGCGTTTTTCCTACATAGTACATATGCTTCAATTACAGAACCATGTGATTTCATGTCAATGGTTGAGTACTCCCTCCATTACTCCTTCTAAAGGGTTTGTCTTCTACTGATTGATCTATCACTGTCAAATCATCTTACCCAATTTGCTTTTAATATCTTTCCATGACACCCACGCTAGGCCTTGATAAGCTTTTGTCGAAATTTTCAGGCTTCTTAATGTTTTTAGTTTCTGAAAGTTGAGAGTGTTTTTGTTGTGGTTTTTGGAAGTTTTTTTTTACTTTTACTCATCCTTAGTTGTTCTGAAAATTTGGTTGTAATCTTTGTTGTTAGGAAAAATCGATTAACTACTAATGTGACTAACGAAATGTCACATCAATATACATGTGTGCAAGTATGAAATGTCATCGGTAGGATGACGTGGATAATCCGAACTCGCCAGAGCAAAAGGGCCAAAATCCAATCCACAAACCCATTTTGGTTGATTCTTGGCCATTTTGCTCCTGCGGATCCGAATCATCCACGTTGTCCTACCAGTGACATACTTACATGCAACACTTGCACATTCCATTAATCATATTATCAATTAACAAATTTTTCCTAACGGAAGAGATTAAAACCAGATTTTCAAAACAATTAAAGATGAGTCAAGATCAAAAAAAACTTCTAAGGAATCAAAATCAAAACACTCCCAACTTTTAGGAATTAAAACTATAAGTAAGCCAAATTTTAATTTCAACTAATTTATTTGAACTAATTCCTTTTCTTGAGAATCACATAGAGAATAAAGAAAGGCTTAGATTCTTTTATTGCACAAAATGAATCAAGCTAGTTATTACACTAGCCGCCGGGAGCTTTATATAGTAGTAGCTCTTGCTAGAAGAAAAGTAAAGCAACTAACTAACTAAGCCTAGGCTTCTAACTAACTAACAATAATAACTTGATCAGCAACTGAAGTCAGAAAACTCATAAACCGGTTATCCATAAATACAATGAGAGTTAAAATTAACTCTACCAATACCTTTATAGAATATTCTTAAGCAATCACCTTATTACATTTATTTTGTTCCTTTAATTCCTTTTCACTGGTTTTAGTTACCTGTTTTATTTGGATTCTAAAAATCCCATGTGTGGAGTGAAGATTTTTCAGGTGCTCATTTTTGTTTCGATGAAATTGTAGGTTTTGACAACATATAAAACATCAAATATATTTGATATTTGAGTGTAATATGTATTAACTGGATAATTATGTGTACCGGCAATATATAAATACAATTTATAGGTTTTGTAAATTTGCAAATAAAGATCTCAATAATAAACTTATTTGTAGTTTGCACTTCAATTTTTTTTATTATAATTTAAAGGCTTTTTTAAGCGATAGGTCCCTAAACTTAGGCGGTGTTTTGGATTTAGTCCTTAATTTTTTTTTGTTGGATCTGGTCCCTAAACTTTAACGTTGTTTGGAACTAGTCCTTCCGTTAACCCAAAGTTAACTCCGTTAGTGTCCTCCAATAAGATGTTGCCACGTGTCCCAACTTACAATTTTTTTTTTTTTGGCTTTTTTGACTTTGAGGTCCCTAAACTTAGGGGTTAATTGAATTTAGTCTTTATCCTTTTTTTCGTTGGATCAGGTCCCTAAACTCTGGACCATTTTGGATTAAGTCCTTCTGTTAGTTTAATCTAACACCGTTACCCCGGGGAAATTTTTATGCCACGTGGACCAATAAATTAATGTCACATGAAATTTTTCTTTTAAAATTGAAAAATTACAAAAAATAAATAAAATTAAAAAAAAAACAGACTCTTGCTTCCTCCTTCTATCTGTTCGATTAGCATGAGTTTATTCCTAGAACTCAAGCATTTGTTAATCCATCCACCTGCATCATATTTGTTCCTTTAACTTATTATTACCTGATTTGAAGCACAACTGAATCAAGCATCATAAACAGACCCACCATGTCACAGAAAATTTTTCAGGCCAGAATGTGAACCATCTTCCTTATCTTCCTCTCGTTCCTCGTCGTGCTCGATAGTCTCGTTAAGGCTTGACATCATGGTTTCTTCACCTTGCTTAGGGGGTGACATTGTTTTTCAGAATATAAAGATCTAAACAAAAAAAAAAGAACACATACAGTGTCAAGTGATAAAAACTGAGTTAGACACCTACCAAACCTTCATCATCAAACTCTAAAGTAATAAAAAAGAGATTTTTTTGCGTCAATGAAAGATACTTGTTGCCTTTCTTCCTCCCTCTAGACTCTGCATATGACGCGCCGCCAAGAAGAAGGCGGAGGAAGCGGAGAAGAGGGCGGAGGCTGGAAAGCAGAGGACGCTGAGGTTGTTGAGGGTTCGAAGTTGTGAGGCTGTTGCACGGTGAAGGAAGCGCGACTGGTCTCCTTCGGTGTCGCATCAGATTTGCAGAGAAGATGACCAAGCGAATGATGAAGAACGAAGAGGATCTTCGGGGTCGCCGCCGCAACTAGGTTCCAGGGGCTTTGGCTATAACTAGCGCCGCCGCACACCATCAAGCGAACTCGTGACTGTGACAGTGATTTTCGCTGTAAACCGAAGCAAGCACAAAACTCAGATCGAGGCGCGACCTTGAGGACGGTGGCGAAAGCTTCTCAAATCGTTACCCTGATGGCAGTGGTGAGTGCTCGAGACATCACGACCATGACGATGATGTATCTCGTCGCAGACGCGTTGTATTCCCATCGTTATAAAAAAAATCAATTTTTTTAATTATATTTATTTTTTGTAATTTTTCAATTTTAAAAGAAAAATTCTATGTGGCATTAATTTATTGGTCCACATGGCATAAAAATTTTCCCAGGGTAATGGTGTTAGATTAAAACTAATAGAAGGACTTAATCCAAAACGGTCCAGAGTTTAGGGACCTGATCCAACGAAAAAAAGGATAGGGACTAAATTCAATTATCCCCCTAAGTTTAGGGACCTCAAAGTCAAAAAAGCCAAAAAAAATGCAAGTTGGGACACGTGGCAACATCTTATTGGAAGACACTAACGGAGTTAACTTTGGGTTAACGGAAGGACTAGTTCCAAACGGCGTTAAAGTTTAGGGACCAGATCCAACAAAAAAAAAAGATTAAGGACTAAATCCAAAACACCCCCTAAGTTTAGGTACCTATCACTTAAAAAAGCCTAATTTAAAAAACAATCATAAATTCTAATTTTACTAAATTATCATTTACTAAAAAAAATTAATAAAAGACAATCAATACTTTTTAAAAATTATGATATCCAGGGGGTCACATGTATCTGTTGGGTATCGAAAAAGGCCTACGTCTAGCAGTTCCTCAGCAACTTGCTTTGGATTTTGTTGTTATTAATCAGTTGGTACTTTCACACCCCAATTACACCCTAAGTGTAACATCCCGGTTCGGCAACTTGAAAACTTCAGTTACTTTAAGTTAAATAAATATAGTAAAATTTGGGCCTTTTTTTTTAAAACAAGTGTAACAAAGAAGTGAGAACACTTAGACTTTTAAAACATAGTTACATTTGAAAACTCATGTTCTCACATTGTATAAAACTTTTCAAGTTCCAAACCGAGATGTCACAAGACACCGCACCTTGAAACTCGTTTTCAAAACATTATTTAAAACATAGCCCGTTTACTTGTTTTCAAAACATCCATGTTTAATAAAACTTTAGCCGGGGTACAGTATGATAGAGCTAGGGTAATTAAGAACTTACGATGGAGTACAAAGCTCTGAGGGAATTACCTAGCATCTAGTCATACTCCCTAAAACTTGTCGTCTAACTCCGGATCCTGGCAGATCAAGCTCTCCAATTGCAAGTAGAGTCGTCCTCGTCTGCTGCCTCAGGGATCTCCTCCATAGAGTCGTCTCGTGCTTTGTCTTCCTTTCTAATGATCACACAAAATTTTCCCAATGCAGGACAGATAGAAACGAGAGAGTGAGCTACCCAAAACAGCTATGTCGACTATGTGGAATTACAATAGGCAAATATTAAGGAAAAACAATAAACAACAATCAACATGTAGATCATAACACAACATAATCATCATCATCATCATCATCATCATAAACAC
The DNA here is from genome assembly GCA_037953625.1 of Crotalaria pallida. Lineage (NCBI taxonomy): Eukaryota > Viridiplantae > Streptophyta > Magnoliopsida > Fabales > Fabaceae > Crotalaria > Crotalaria pallida. The sequence goes on along the minus strand of CM075654.1, from coordinate 8,738,141 downwards.
AACTATTTTATTTTAGTTCTTATAATCACATTCTCAAATCTTTCTCATAAACTTTCACCACATTTCTCAATTCTCTCTTCCATCATAATTTTCTAGACTTATCACACGTTCCAAGAATCTTTCATTATATACTCGTCTTATATATCTCATTCGATTCTTGATATCTTTAGTTGTACCATTCTTTTGATTGTCTCATTTTTTTTTAAGTTTTAGCGTTCCGGTTCGCTCAATGATGAGGGAACTTCATCATTGAGGAAGTCACACACGTCTACATCTCATCGGTCATCCACCCAACCTAGTCGGAAGCAAACAGGAGTACAAGACCTTTACCACGCGGGCACGACAACTGTCTCACAATCAATTGGCCCCAGGCCAAGAGGACTACAACCTCAAATCAATTCAATTCATATCATTTCATTCATATCATATAATCAAGGCACATTGTCTCAAACTCACAGTGGCAATCTCAAATGCCCCGTTCCAGTCCCTCTCACTGTTCAAGATTTGCAATCTAAGGGGCGACAATACAATTCTAGTCTGCAGTGCAAAACTTACCAAGGCATTGGACCCAGTCCCTACCACGTTAGTACGCCACATGTGGAGTTTGTTCTGCCTAGAAATATACTCTAGACTTCTTGACGTTTCACCGTCATCGTCCTCCCCTAATGCAATCTCCTCCTGAGTATCCGCAGATACCCATGGTTCCTTCCTCTCCACTACTTCGATACGACACTCATACCTCACTGCGTTTGTAAATGTCTTTTAAAGTCTTTTAAAGTTTTAGCGTTTTAATTAGCGGCTTAATCCTAATAGTCGGCCCGTCCTTGGTATATCCCTTCAACGAGTCCCGACCACTAATTGCAATCCGTTCCACAAAGATTCTTAACGGCAATATTGCCTCAAATCACTTTCTCATGCGTCTCAACATTATTCTCATCAGCTCATGCTCAGCAGCATCTTTAGTATCTTTCTCATCATCAGGGTTCAGCCGCATCATCATCAACATCTTGCTCCTCAGTTGTTGCTTAACAGCACCATCAGCGTCTTTCTCCTCCGTCGTTGCTAAGCAGCTCCGTCAACATCGCTCTCCTTAGTTGTTGCTCCACAACACCATCAACATTGCTCATCATCACCACGCTTCCGCTCGCCTCGTCGGGTATTTCTTATCAGCATCTTAAAATCATCTTTTCATCTCAATTTGTCTCTTCTTAAACATAGCTCTTTTATTCATTACTTATCACTTTCATAGTTTCGTTCACACCACGGCTTAACTCTTTCTCAATCATTTCTCATAATTCTTATCCGCACTTCTTTTCTCTTTAGTCTTATCTCATTACTTTCACAATTTCATTCTTATCATCTCACATACGAAGAAAACCAAATATATCATGCATAACTATTAAAACAGAATATCATACCATTTCAACAAAACATACCAATAAGCAATCTCAGCGATTCGTAGGGATAGCCAAACAAACAACAAACAAACAAACAATTACTATCCCACTTCATCGCTTAACGAGATTGGGGTCCAATCTTTGAGATGATTGGATGCCTTAATATGTTACCTAATACCACGACGTCTTAAGGGGAGCCCCTCTCTCACCTCGATGGCGAAACTTCCTATAGCTTTCCAAGACTTTCCAGTCGCTAGCCTTGCCTCGTTTCCTTCGCGTCCGTCACCCGAACTAGAACATTTTTCCCATGCGTTAGAACGTTTTCGATAAATTCTTAATTCCGTTTTGAAAACTCTTTGAAATAATTCCTTTCTTGAAAACACATTGCCAATACCCAAAAGGTTTTAAATCCAAATGAAATAAAAAGGTTTTGAAGAAAACTTTAAAACAAATTACAAAATTTCTCTTTATTAAAACCAAATCAATCTCTCTTAATTTAAAACACTCTGGTTAAAGAAAATCATTTTCCTGAATCATTAAACAAAATTCAAAACTCCAGAAAATAAAATTTTAAGATTACATCAAACTGATTCATTTAATTTCCAAACTTCACAGTATTATCAGATACGAATCAAAGAAGGTCATATAAAATTTCAAATTAACTTAAGTTGTTTAAATCACACTTTTTAAATAAAACAATTTCTTTGAAATTCAAACATAGATTTTTCACAATAAGACTCACAAACAGATTCAGAACAATTTCAATTTAACACATTCAATTAGCATAAAAACTTACAGGTTTCAAAACATTCACAAATACACATAATGCAAGAATCACATTTTCAATCATTCAAAATCATTAATTAAATTATACTCTTAATAAATTAATTAAATTACTCTTAAGAAAATAATTTAGACTTAATCTTTAATTAGCCCAACAAAACCGAATCACACATGGTTGAAAATTTTCCAATCACAAATAAAATTTTAAAACTAAAAATCATTGATTTAACATCACAAAAATTCTTTTCACATAATCAAATCAAACCAAAAAGAATTAAAAGAAATACACATCACTTTCATCAAACACATAACACTAGGCATATAGGAATATAGCTATCATCCAAGGTCATTTTATAAAGAAAACTTTTCTAAACATTTTAGCATGCATTGGCCGAATCCTATATGTAGAATTTTGCAAAGATTTTAATGCGCAAATAGAAATATAAAATCATGAAATCATTTTCTTTATGCTAGGACCCAAACTGTGAGCATCCAAAAAGAAAATTAACAAATTTCAATTCATTTTTATTGACAAAACCAAGCAACAATTTAAACCACAAATCATTCCAAAGATTCACATATATTTCTTTTAAAAACTTGATCATTTCATGCATGCACTTTAAAGCTCTTAGATTGAAAATAGTTTCATTATGCATGCGCCCTAAATGAGGAACAAACATGGCTTCCTACTTTTCCCTAGGATGGCCGAATGTCATCATGCACCAAACAAGGTTTTTCATTCATTTTCCAACATACAAGAATCATAAAAATCAAATCAAATCATGTAGGTTTTTAAGACAAATTTTTCAAAGTAACACACTTCATTACTTACTCACATCACATACACAAATAAATTTAATCTTAAACCAAAAATAAAGATTTAATTTTAACTTCGTGAAAATAATATGCATGTTCTAGAAATCATTAAATCTAGCCTTAGAATTAACATGTATCCATTTTATACAAAACAAAAAGCATAGGTTCTAGTTTATGCAAACATGGCCGAATGACCTTTTCACAAAATAAAACATGTACAAAATCAAACACTAGATCAAAACATGTTTATACTTGAAAATCATTTTAAAACTTAGATTCTTTAATTTTTTCTTTAAAACCGAATCAAACATAAAATAAAAACATGATCTTCCCATTAAAATTAACATGCAACATCAAAGAACTCAACTTTTCACTTATCAATTAAAAATCATCACATGCACACACTTTCGTCAAATCAAATCATCACCGTTCTAGCATGCAAGACTAAAAACTTACATTTTTTTTATACAAATCAAGTTTAGATCTTATTTTCATTCATCAAATATTTATGAAAACACATCATACATCATGGTTTAACAAAAAGATTTAACATGCAAAGCTTAAGACTTAATCTTTTTCACAAATCAAGTTTAGACCATGAAATTATTCATCAAATAATCATGTAAACACATCATAGATCAAAATCTAACAAAAGATTTAACATGCATGGTCAAAGATTTTCACTTTATAAATAAACAAGCTTAGATCATGGATTTTCTTGTCAAATAATCACAAACACACGCTTAGATCACGGTTTAGAGCAAGAAAATTAAACATGCAAAGAGGTTCATTTTAGGTTTTCACAAAAATCTTAGTTTTTCTTTACATCTTCAAGATTTTGTTAGAAAAACATCTAGATCTAATAACAAGAAAATCCTCAACCGAACATCAAACATAAAGTCACACATATTACAATTTAATTTGAGTCCTTAAAGTCCAAGATCAAAGATGAACAACACATAAAAATCATTTTTCAACTTATAAAAATCAGCATGCAAAGAAGAAAAAGAAAGATCTATAAACTAGAAAGGAAAATCTATACTATTACAAGTCTTCCTCCAAGCTCTTTGAGTCCTACCATGAAAAGGGTTGGTCTTCTAACTCCTAATACTCTTGATCTACAAAGAAACACTCCTGATCTACTTGAAATCTCCTCCTTCTTCCTCTCTATGTCTCACGGCTCCCTCTTCTTTTCCTCTCTCTCTTTTTTCTTTTCTTTTTCTCTCTAAGGGTTTGATGAAGCCCTTAGAAGTGTGTTTGGAGTGGAAGTGAAGAAATGAGAAATGAATGGGGTGAATGAACTGATGCCACTTCTATATATAGGCAATTCAAGATTTCCTTCTTTGGCCTTGGGAAATAATTCGGTCATGTGCACTTGGTAGGGGTAGGTTTGGGCTTCCAAAAGTTTGCATGGGTGGAGATTATCATATGCAAGGGGACAAGGTAGGATAGCCTAGGGTTTTAGGGGTCACTTAGGGCTAAGTACTAGTTAGATTTTAGTTAGGGTTTCCTACTTAGTTTGGTTATGGTTCTAACTTAGTTTAGTTCTAGTTTCTTATCCTCCAAGCTTCTAGAAAATTATACTCCTAGCTTATACATACACACACACACACGTACATACATACACACATATATACATACACACTCATACATACAAACCGTACCATACACACACATATACATACATTTTACATTTTTATTTTCTAATTACATTTACTCAAAATCATCCATTCACACCATAATGCAATTAATTCACAAATCACATTCACACAACTAGTTTCATGCATCACACATCAAACCAAGCACAGATCACATAAAAATTTCAAGCCAAATCAATAGATTTATTTTCTTCAAAATATAAATTCCAAAATTCTTATTTCATATCTCTGAAAATAAATTTTTTATAAATCAACCCAGAAAATTCCAAAAGTTACATTTTCAAAATCTAAATTTCAAGACGATCGTTTTGATATAAAGATCATAAAAATCCGAGTTACGGTTAAAAGATACGAATTTTCCAAGTTATCAATTCAAAAACTTCATTTCAAAAATAAAAATCACCTTTTAATAAAATCACCCTCATTTCTTATAAATCAAATCAACAAAATCATTCACTTATCATTTATAAAAACATTTTGTTTATAAAAATCCATGAAAATCAATACTTTATTTCTTATTCACGTAAAATACTTTTCCAAAAATCTTTTATAAATCAAAACTTCAAGGTTTATTTTAACAATATTCGTTCACGCACGTACGGGAAAAATGCAGGGTGTTACATTCTCCCCAACTTGAAGATTTCTCGTCCTCGAGAAATGCTGTGCAGAGTGGGTCTGATCTGTGAACGCTTAGCTCTTTGTGGAGTCATTCCTTTCCTCTTTAACTGCGGTAACTATCACGCCTTCGGGTATGAACTATCTACTCGTCGTCTTTCAAACGAATCAAACGGATTACTTGCAAAAGTAATCTCTTGGGTACTTTCAACAACAAACTTGATGGGTTACAAACAATATGGTTTCACTGGTAACAAAAGACTGAGGGTTCAAAGGTATCAGAACAGAGTTCAAAGATCACAAGGTTATGGACATTTGGGGTCAAGACACTGCCACACTCAGGGTTACATTCTTCTCATTGGTTCAAGCCTAAACGATCTACTCCTCAAAAACTTCACACTTTCAACTACTCCCCAACTTAAATGACTCATATCTCTCTATACCACATTCATCCTTACAGACTTAACCTCTAACTACTTCTATCCTTCACCACTTTCGGGCCAGTCTTACAAAATTTCCCATAACTTAGCTTCACTCTATCCTCTTATGACCTTATATCTCACCCATTAATGGTCCTTACCAAACTCCTATGGTCACCATTAAGTCTTTCCTTTACTCTAACAACCACTAATCCTCAAGAGACATACACTATCTCACTCTCTACCTTTAAATACTTATCACACGACTTAGACATTCTAAACCTTTTTCCACTTCCCACAATTTTCCTCATATTCTAAACCATCAACATTCCTCATCTCAAAGACCTCTTATCCATTACCACATCAAATCCTAGCTTTTTACCTATCCTTGGGACACCACTTAAAGATTCTATCCTCAAATTCCACCATTTTATTAGTTCGACTTTACCATATCATCACTTATTCACCGCTATCCAACCATTTACAACTCAAATCAAGACACTTATGACCTCAAAATTCTAATTATCACCTTAATTTCTTCCTCATCTTATCTCCACCTAAACCATTATCTTGACCAATCCGAAATCAAAGCTCTTAGTCCTAACCACTTCACCACTCATCTAAGACTCAAAAGGAGTACTTCTATTTTCTCCAAGACTCATACCTCCTTCATCCACACTTACTAATTCTTATCCTCCTTGGTCCTTACAACTCTTGCCTAACATCACTTCACAACTAACTTTCTATTCTAGAACCATCTACTTAACTGGGATAGGGTATCAGGGTTTAAAATTCTCATCAAAAGTTTAGGAAAGAACGAATGTCTGGTCAAAGATCAAAAGAAGAAACTTCGGGTTCATCAACAATCAAGGCTTCATAAAAAATCATGGGTTAAGATTTTCAGAAAAAGGTTCTTTCAAATGCCATGCCAAAGCAATTTGGCAATGCATAGGGTTTATACAAGAAGAGCTTCAACAAGAAAAGAGAGTTCTAGTCACAAGACAAGATCTCACAGCTTAAGGGTCATCACAAACAAGAAGGGTTCACATCAGAGATGAGTTTATCAAAAGAAGATTCGAATCGAACATCGACATCCCATGACGACACTGATCTCTGCTCCTCGTTCCACTATAGACGAAAACTAACACTCTTCTGGAAAACGTCAGCATACTCCTAGCATTTCTATTCCCATCTATTGCTATCTTAACATTAACGCACACACAGAGACACATAGCAGAGTATGTAAGTCCATGCATAAGGTTACTTAGATCAACCATTGCTCTGATACCATAACTGTAACACCCCGATTCGACAACTTGAAAACTTCACTTACTTTAAGTTAAATATAGTAAAATTTGGGCCATTTTTTTTAAACAAGTGTAACAAAGAAGTGAGAACACTTAGACTTTTAAAACATAGTTACATTTGAAAACTCATGTTCTCACATTGTATAAAACTTTTCAAGTTCCAAACCGAGATGTCACAAGACACCGCACCTTGAAACTCGTTTTCAAAACATTATTTAAAACATAGCCCGTTTACTTGTTTTCAAAACATCCATGTTTAATAAAACTTTAGCCGGGGTACAGTATGATAGAGCTACGGTAACTAAGAACTTACGATGGAGTACAAAGCTCTGAGGGAATTACCTAGCATCTAGTCATACTCCCTAAAACTTGTCGTCTAACTCCGGATCCTGGCAAATCAAGCTCTCCAATTGCAAGTAGAGTCGTCCTCGTCTGCTACCTCAGGGATCTCCTCCATAGAGTCGTCTCGTGCTTTGTCTTCCTTTCTAATGATCACACAAAATTTTCCCAATGCAGGACAGATAGAAACGAGAGAGTGAGCTACCCAAAACAGCTATGTCGACTATGTGGAATTACAATAGGCAAATATTAAGGAAAAACAATAAACAAAAATCAACATGTAGATCATAACACAACATAATCATCATCATCATCATCATCATCATAAACACAACTATTTTATTTTAGTTCTTATAATCACATTCTCAAATCTTTCTCATAAACTTTCACCACGTTTCTCAATTCTCTCTTCCATCATAATTTTCCAGACTTATCACACGTTCCAAGAATCTTTCATTATATACTCGTCTTATATATCTCATTCGATTCTTGATATCTTTAGTTGTACCCTTCTTTTGATTGTCTCATTTTTTTTTAAGTTTTAGCGTTCCGGTTCGCTCAATGATGGGGGAACTTCATCATTGAGGAAGTCACACACGTCTACATCTCCTCGGTCATCCACCCAACCTAGTCGGAAGCTAACAGGAGTACAGGACCTTTACCACGCGGGCACGACAACTGTCTCACAATCAATTGGCCCCAGGCCAAGAGGACTACAGCCTCAAATCAATTCAATTCATATCATTTCATTCATATCATATAATCAAGGCACATTGTCTCAAACTCACAGTGGCAATCTCAAATGCCCCGTTCCAGTCCCTCTCACTGTTCAAGATTTGCAATCTAAGGGGCGACAGTACAATTCTAGTCTGCAGTGCAGAACTTACCAAGGCATTGGACCCAGTCCCTACCACGTTAGTACGCCACATGTGGAGTTTGTTCTGCCTATAAATATACTCTAGACTTCTTGACGTTTCACCGTCATCGTCCTCCCCTAATGCAATCTCCTCCTGAGTATCCGCAGATACCCATGGTTCCTTCCTCTCCACTACTTCGATACGACACTCATACCTCACCGTGTTTGTAAATGTCTTTTAAAGTCTTTTAAAGTTTTAGCGTTTTAATTAGTGGCTTAATCCTAATAGTCGGCCCGTCCTTGGTACATCCCTTCAACGAGTCCCGACCACTAATCGCAATCCGTTCCCCAAAGATTCTTAACGGCAATCTTGCCTCAAATCACTTTCTCATGCATCTCAGCATTATTCTCATCAGCTCATGCTTAGCAGCATCTTTAGTATCTTTCTCATCATCAGGGTTCAGCCGCATCATCGTCAGCATCTCTCTCCTCAGTTGTTGCTCAGCAGCACCATCAGCGTCTTTCTCCTCCGTCGTTGCTCAGCAGCGCCGTCAACATTGCTCTCCTTAGTTGTTGCTCCACAGCACCATCAGCATTGCTCATCATCATCACGCTTCCGCTCGCCTCGTCGGGTATTTCTTATCAGCATCTTAAAATCATCTTTTCATCTCAATTTGTCTCTTCTTAAACATAGCTCTTTTATTCATTACTTATCACTTTCACAGTTTCGTTCACACCACGACTTAACTCTTTCTCAATCATTTCTCATAATTCTTATCCACACTTCTTTTCTCTTTAGTCTTATCTCATTACTTTCACAATTTCATTCTTATCATCTCACATACTAAGAAAACCAAATATATCATGCATAACTATTAAAACAGAATATCATACCATTTCAACAAAACATACCAATTAGCAATCTCAGCGAATCGTAGGGATAGCCAAACAAACAACAAACAAACAAACAATTACTATCCCACTTCATCGCCTAACGAGATTGGGGTCCAATATTTGAGATGATTGGACGCCTTAATATGTTACCTAATACCACGGCGTCTTAAGGGGAGCCCCTCTCTCACCTCGATGACGAAACTTCCTAAAGCTTTACAAGACTTTCCAGTCGCTAGCCTTGCCTCGTTTCCTTCGCGTCCGTCACCTGAACTAGAACATTTTTCCCGTGCGTTAGAACGTTTTCGATAAATTCTTAATTCCGTTTTGAAAACTCTTTGAAATAATTCCTTTCTTGAAAACACATTGCCAATACCCAAAAGGTTTTAAATCCAAATCATATAAAAAGGTTTTCAAGAAAACTTTAAAACAAATTACAAAATTTCTCTTTATTAAAACCAAATCCATCTCTCTTAATTTAAAACACTCTGGTTAAAGAAAATCATTTTCCTGAATCATTAAACAAAATCCAAAACTCCAGAAAATAAATTTTAAGACTACATCAAACTGATTCATTTAATTTCCAAACTTCACAGTATTATCAGATACAAATCAAAGAAGGTCATATAAAATTTCAAATTAACTTAAGTTGTTTAAATCACACTTTTTAAATAAAACAATTTCTTTGAAATTCAAACATAGATTTTTCACAATAAGACTCACAAACAGATTCAGAACAATTTCAATTTAACACATTCAATTAGCATAAAAACAGTACGTACAGGTTTCAAAACATTCACAAACACACATAATGCAAGAATCACATTTTCAATCATTCAAAATCATTAATTAAATTATACTCTTAATAAATTAATTAAATTACTCTTAAGTAAATAATTTAGACTTAATCTTTTAATTAGCCCAACAAAACCGAATCACACATGGTTGAAAATTTTCCAATCACAAATAAAATTTTAAAACTAAAAATCATTGATTTAACATCACAAAAATTCTTTTCACATAATCAAATCAAACCAAAAAGAATTAAAAGAAATACACATTGTGATGTCCTAGACGGTGAGGTCCTCCAAGGGTTAGGGAAGAAGACCTTCAAAGGAGCCTCTGTCTAGGGTTTCTGTGTGATGTTTGGTGGGAGTCCTCAAGTGGCTAAAGAGAGAGCCAAGAAGTAACCCTAATCACTGGTGTGTGAGGGTGACAATTTGGGTTAGAGGACGTACCTGAGCCCCATGTAGTACGGAGCTACTTATAGGGGGGAGCTGGTTGCCCTAATGGGCCTGCTTGAGGCCCAAGTAGGGCCAGCCTGTACTGAGCTATGAGTGGATGAGCTGTCCTTGTGGATAAGGTGAGACATGTCATCTTGTCCTTGGTGTCGGACTCTGAGGGAGGTGTCGGACTTGGGGAGGTATCGGACAAGGATATCGGACCTATGTAAGAGCATGAGGTCGACCCGTGTCTGATGTCTGTTTGGCCGTTGAGATTTGAGCTCGGCCAAGCATACAGAGGACTACCTGAAGAGTCCTTTAAGTCCTTAGCGAGGGTTACGTGGAGCTCGGCTAGGCAGAGTCCACCACATAAGCCCCCCAACTCGGTCAAGGCTATTTGAGCCTTGTTCCGAGGTCTTGGTTCAGGTCCCTTTCCCAAGTCCACCACATAAGGCCGAGTCCACCACATAAGCCCCCCAGCTCGGTCAAGGCCATTTGAGCCTTGGTCCGAGAATCTAGGGAATTCGGGCGATGAGCTGCCGAGAGCTGGATCTAGCTGTCTCTGACGTCCTTTCATTATGATGGAGCAGGTCTGAAAGCTGTCCTTTCACCTGCTCCGAAGTGACGCTTGCCTTCTCCAGTTCTGACACGTGCCAGGGGTTACGTTGACTGAAGGGTTGCCATAATTGCAACGTTGCTCGAGGTCCGTGATTCCAGCTATTATGCCCCACGTGTCCCGGTATGTGTGGATGCATGTTTGGGCTGGGTCACTTGGGCCAGGTCCGAACTTCAAAAATAAGGGGGAAAACGGTTTCTCTTCCCCCTCTTTCACAAAACCGCCTCTTTTTCTCTCTCTATTCCACAGTTATTCTCCCTCTCAACACTATTGCCCTCTCTCTCTCTCTCTACCGAAAACTGTTCCTCTTCCCCACGAAAATGCCGATTCAGTTTCTCCATAATCGAACTCCATTTTTTATTCTCTGCACTCCACTGCCTTCTTCTCTATCAGCGGATTCTGCTTTGACTTTTCAAGCTTCATTCTCCTTCGATTTCCCACTCCTAAGGTACTGGTTGCTCTCTCATTTCTTCTTCTTCTTTCTTTGCTTTTTCTTTTCTCTGTATTGGCTTTCGAGGGAGGGATTAAGAACTTTTGGGTTTCCTGTTTCTGTTTTGCTTTATGGTGTGCATGGGGAGGGTTGATACTTTTCGTTTTTATTTCTGTGAAATGGGGTGTTTTTTCTGGGTTTAGGGGTTTTGATTCTGGGGATTGTTCTTGAGGTTTCGGCAGTCTATGGGCTGAGAATGTTTTAGGATCTTTGGAGAGTTTTTGATTCTTGTTTTTTTTTGTTTTTATTTTTCATAAAAATCAGAGAAGTGGATTGGGGAAATATGAGTAGGGAATGGTTTAGGAAATGGGTAGGGGTAGTCTCCCTATCTTTGAGCGGTAGTGAGGAGGAGGACGACTCTTCCTCCTCGTCCTGCTCCTCCACTGAGGTGGACGAGGCGCTTCGTCGCCATAGGGAGTATAGGCGTAGATATGAGAGACAAACCCTGGATGTCGATCCCGTTGAGGTCGTCTATCCTCGGGACTGGGAAGAGCAAAGGGAGTGGGTACGCTAATACGCCTGGGCCGAGTTCATCGATGGTAGGGAGCGTGCCGATTTTGAAAGGATGGAGAGAGAGAATGTACGAACGGGGGGTACCTGTGGTAGAGGGGAGATGCTCGCCCCTCGGAACAACTTCGAGGGGGTTTTCTGGGGATTTATTCTTTGTAACCCGTAAGACTAACACCGAGCTCCCCTGTTCTTCCACAGGTACCATGCCGCCCAGAAAGTGCGTCAGTCGACCTGAGCTTTATCCTGCGCCTTTCGACGCCGATCAGTATGAGTGGGTCAACGTGGAGCCCAAAGGAGTCCAGTCCAGCTTCTGCTCCGAGGACAAGCTTGCCGAGGTGAAGAGAGCCGTGCTGCCTTGCCCAGGGGACGCCACCGGGACTTCTTACGAAGTACTCCCCTGTTCGGCAAATGACAGGATATGTAGCCGAACTGATAATAATTCCTTCTTCTTTTATGCCGACCTAATTCACAATCTCGGCGTGACCCTCCTGTTCACCGATCTGGAAATGAGGGTCTTGAACGAGCTCAGATTGGCTCCTTCACAACTTCACCCCGATACTTGGTCGTTTCTCCGAGTATTTCAAAAGTACTGCGGAGCCAAGGGGTTGGTTTGTACAGTTCGGCTCTTCCTGTGGATGTACAACCCGTTCGTCAGCAATAAAGACGGGGTCATTGGTCGCCTTTGGGTATCGGCTAAGGCCCGAGCTCACTGTGGGTTATTCGGCATGTTCACCGATTCTTGGAAACATTTTAAACCCAAGTTTTTTAAGTACAAGTATGTTAGAACGGGGCTTCCTTGGTTTCGGTCCGAGACAGGTTCGAGGTTCCCTTTGGAGTGGACCCCGGAGTTCTTCAATCGTCATATCAGCACGCCACAGCGGTGGTCAGGCGCAACACTTGACGCCGATGAGGCTGTAACGACCCACCACTTCCAAACTGAGTACCGGGCTCGGAAATTCCAGCTCGATATTGGAGTTTTCATGAAGTGCCCTGACAACGAAGTCTTGACCAAAATTGGTATTTAACTTTACCCTTACACTTTGTATATTTTCTTTCAACTTCCTTACTAATTTTTCTTTGTTATTTTGCTTTCAGACGAACACTGGTCCGATATGTCGTCGAAGGCATTGAAACTTGCAATGGCAGCTCGGAAGAGGCAGAGGACCGACAGCGCTTCTAGTGACACAGTTCCTGCCGAGGTCTCGACTGATACAGCTTCAACCGACTCGGCTCCGATCCATCCTACTCCTCCTGCAGTGGTTATTGCCCCACCTCCTCCTCAATCTCTGAGTCCGAATGCCGAGGTGGTCATTGTTGCGGATACCCCGCCTTCATTGAGTCTTCCGAGGAGGGGAACTGATATTCTCCCAAGGCCGCCGACCACCATCGCCAAGCCTACGGTCAAAGAGGCTCTCATAAAGATGTCGGGAGCAGAGTGGAAAAAGATGGCCGAGGAGATGGCTTGTCAACTGAAGAGGGCAACAACCATGTTCAATGTGTTGGCCGAGGTCTCTAATGATGTGGCTGAGGGGGTGTCTCCTTCCAAGAAGAAGGCTCGGTCCGACCTGGCGGCCGAGGTTGCTGATCTCCGGAGTAGCAAGAGCTCCGCCGACCAGAAGCTGGCTGAGTTGGAAGAGAAGCACCGCCAGCAGGTGGAGGAGCTTTTGAAAAATCATGAAAAGGCTGTGGCCAAAATAAGGGAGGAAGCTCGGACGTCGGAGGAGGCAGCTAAGGTGGCAGCCAAAGAGGAAGGTCGGCAGGAGGGACTGGCCGAGGTTGAAAGGGTGAGATCCATGCTGAGAAAGAGGGCTGCTCAAGCACTTAGGCACAAGATTGCGGTTTTCGAGGCCAACTTTGACTTTGAGAAGGGGGGAGATAAAATCTTCGCCAGTGCCGTGGAGCAGATTCTTCACCTGAATCAAGGGCTCCGAATTCGAGTCGTCGGCGCAAGTGCCGGGTTCGGGGTACACAATGGGAAGATGGTGGATTGGGAGAGGGATGGGGCCGAGGTTGACCTCGACCAACCTGAGGAGAACCTTCCCAATCCTTTGGCGGAGAAACCGGATGAGGAGTTCAACCCGAGCTCGGTTGTCCTTTCCGATGTTGAAGATGAAGCAGCATAAGTCCCTTATGCTAGGCAGCTTGTGGTTTGTCTATGTTTTTTGTAACATGTTTGACACTGTTGGTTTGTATTTTATGTTGCTAATTGTGTACAACATTTTCTTTCAATGCAAGTTCTTTTCAGTTTAACTTGTTGCATGTTTTTATTTTTATGCAAGTTTTGTATTTTAACTTGTTGCATACTCATGGTATCCGAGGTCACTTTTATGCAAGTTCTTTCTTTGACTTGTTGCACAAATGCGAGTTTAGTAACTCGTTGCATGTTTGCCAAGGATGCCCAGGATCCGAGTTGCGACTCGATGTCGGATTATCAAGTGAATTCACGCTAGAAAAACGTAAGTCGTTGAGACTTGTTGCGTTTTGTTTAGATAACCAAGTAAAAATGTTTTTGAGAATACAAGTCCTTTTTGACTTGTTGTATTCGGATTTGATCGGACTTAAAAATTTGTCATAAAACTTAATGTAACTAATTATGTTAAGCTCGGATAACTCAGTAAGTGCAGTAATCTTATAAGTTTTCCTCTGAAAAAAGGTACTGTATATAAGGGCATACGGTAGGGATCTCGGATCTGCCCACCTTAGCCGAGGTGGGTGTCCTCGTCCCCGATGTGAAAGAGGTTGCTGAGTGAAGCTATGTGGAAACATTTCACAGCAAGCTGTACTTTATCGGGTGTCCCTTGTACACTGTGCATATGAGCCGATCTCATTTACAAGATGTTGGCTGTGCATAGCGCCATGCAACATTTAGGTGGCTAGTGCTAAATGAGAAGCTAGTACATACGTATATAAAACTGTGGCACTTGAGTATGGGCAAGTTTGTACTTTTTCATTAACCATAAGGGTGGGTACATTGCCTTTCATGGAAATAAACTAGAGCCGGCAATTTGGCCCGGCCCGGCCGGGCCGGCCCGAATAAGCCCGAATTAAATCCGAGTTTATATACCAAAATTTGAGCCCGAAATATATCCGGGCCTTTTTAGCCCGACCCGCAAAAACCCGAGCCCGAGCCGGGTTCGAACCGGGCTAGCCCGGCCCGGCCTGGCAGGCCGGCTATTTTTTTTTTTAATATATACCGCTGCAGCTGCTGAAATGTGCTGTGTAGAAAAAAATTAAGACAAAAAAAATAATGTTAATGGCCCATTTAGGGCCAAGGCCCACCAGAGGTTAGTAAAAGCACCAAATCCAATCACCCTTCTACTGTTCTACACACTTCAACTCCTTCGCTGCTGGCTTATCTTCACCGAACAACAACATCCTAATTTCCTATGCACCCATCATTTTCTTCACTTCACAACGACGTCCCAAACCCAAAGGCCACTGCTTCGTGTTCTTCACTTTAGCTATTTTGATTTCATTCCTTCTCCCTCAGGTATCTATTACTTTCGTTCTCCCTATCTCATTTTATGCTATTTTCAGTGTTAATTTGGATTTTGGGACTAGGGTTTTTTTACTTATTTTATTTATGTCTTACTCTGCTAATTTTTTAAATGTTTTTTTATTTCAGTGCTAATTTTATTTTATGTCTTACTCTGCTTATTTTATTTCAGTGCTAATTTTATTTATGTTTTTTTAATTTTTTAAATGTTCATTGGAATTTTGCTGTTCAAATTTAATTTGACTAGGATTTTAATTTTCATTCTAGTTTGCAATATGGATGATGATTGTGAAATACTTGAAACCCCCCCACCGTCAATAAATCAAGAGGTGCAACCATCTAAAAAGGCTAAGGCACTAACCTCTGATGCGTGGAAGTATTTTACCAAAGTTGGTATAAGAGATGGAAAGGAAAAAGCTCAATGCATGGGGTGTGGTAAGCATTTGGGATGTAAATCATCACTTGGAACTAAACATTTACTTCGTCATATAGATAGTTGTGATTTAGCTCGTAAGAAGCATCATGATGTAGGAGATTTACTTACTGAGGCTGCTGAAAGGTCGAAAAAAAAAATGTTTGACCCCAAGGTTAATCGTGAACTTATATCAGAAATGATTATTTCCCATGGTGTCCCATTTAACATAGTTGAGTGGAGAGTGTTTAGAAAATAACAAAAGTTTTTGAATGAAGATTGTATGTTCATATCTAGGAATACTGCTAAAGCTGATGTGTTGCGAACTTATAACATTGAGAAACAAAAGTTAAAAACACAATTAGCTGAAATTCCTGGGAGAATTTGCTTAACTTCAGATTGTTGGACCGCATGCACCAATCATGGGTTCATTTCTTTAACAGCACATTATGTTGATAGTGGTTGGAGATTGAATAGTAAAATTCTTGCATTTGCCCATATGAAACCCCCACATACCAGGCAAGAATTAGCTAATAAGGTTTTGGAATTTCTTAAGGATTGGGGTATAGAGAAAAAGGTTTTTTCCCTCACATTGGATAATGCCTCTTCAAATGACGGCATGCAAAACATTTTGAAACAACATTTAGGATTAGTGAAAAATGGCTTGTTGGTTAATGGAGAGTTTTTTCATATAAGATGTTGTGCCCATATCTTGAATCTAATTGTTCAAGATGGTTTGGCGGTGGCTAAGGATGCATTAGAAAAAATTCGACATAGTGTGCATTATGTGAAGGTAACAGAAAGTAGGACAATTCAGTTTTTTAAATGTGTTGAAGAAGTTGGTGATATTGATACTACGATTGGGTTGAGATTAGATGTCCCCACTAGATGGAACTCTACTTTTGCTATGCTTGATAGTGCGATTAAGTATCGTCGAGCCTTTCAAAGTTTAAGTTTGTATGATACAAATTATAAGTGGTGTCCATCAAGTGATGAGTGGAGAAGAGGGGAAATAATATGCGATTTCCTGAGACCATTTGACAATATTACCAACATGATATCTGGATCTTCCTACCCCACTTCAAATTTGTATTTTGGAGAGATATGGACAATAGAATGTCTTTTGAAATCCAACTTGGCAAATGAAGATTTTTGTATTCGAAGCATGGCAGAGAAAATGATAGAAAAATTTGATAAATATTGGAGTGATTATAGTATGGTGTTGGCTTTTGGGGCCATTCTTGATCCAACCAAGAAGTTGAATTTCTTGAGATATACATATGCTAAGCTTTATCCCCATGACTATGAAGTCAAGGTGGCAGCCATCACGGATAAGTTGTATAAACTTTATGGTGAGTATGTCAACAATGATGTTCATTGCAACATGAGTCAATCACAATCACAAGTCCATGCTTCATCTTCACTTGGAGAAGGAAAGAGGAAGAAGGAAGCAGTCGTTTCTTTAATAGATCAGGTCTGTTAGTTTTGCTACATCTTTTTCAAAATTGTGACATTTATATTGTTCTTTTTCTGTATATTATTCTGATTTTTTAAATTAATTTGGTTGTGAATATTATGTAGTTTGAACAATATGAAAGCACAACATCTAGCACTTGTGGGAAATTAGAACTTGATACTTATTTAGAGCAAGAAAGAATTCCACGATCATATGATTTTGATGTGTTAACTCATTGGAAGAATCAAAGCCGTGCATGTCCCAATCTTTCAAGGATGGCCCGTGATATATTGAGCATTCCAATAACTACCGTGGCATCGAAATCAGCTTTTAGCATTGGCTCCCGAGTTGTGAATAAGTATAGAAGTTCTTTGAAGGATGAAACAGTACAAGCTCTCTTATGCACACGTAGTTGGTTACATGGTTTTGCCGGTATGTTTATTTAAGCTTTATCGTTTTTTAGTATTTGAGAGTAAATATTTAATTTATGCAATAAATTATTAACATTATCAATTTTATTATTCTAGAATTTGATGAAGATGATAATGATAAGTGTGAGACCCTTTATGTTGAAGATGCAAAGTTTGCTTCAGGAGGGTTAAATTCCATTTGAAATGACAGGTTATATATTTTCCATTTGAAATTGATATTGGGTTTTTTCTGTAATATATGTTATCCATTTGTAATAGTAGATTATTTTAATATAGTGCTAATTAGATGCTTGAATATGAAATGACAGGTTAATCTACCATTGATTAAATGGATGGAGGATTTATATGGAGAGGAATGAGGATTGTGTGGACATTGGTTGATTGGCATAGCCGCATAGCATAGCTGCATAAGTTTTCTTATTTTGGGCATATGTAAACTATTAAACATTTTCTCTGTTGTGCTTTGGGCATATAGAAGATTATGCTATAGCTGCTGGAGTGATGAAGTATTGTTATTTATTTTGGTTGTTTGTATGGCACTATGGTTAGAACTTAGCAGTAGATAGTGTTTTTGCAAATTGTATGGCTACTCACTACTGTCATAGCTGCTGAAATGCTAGAAGTTTCATTATTTATTTTGGATGGTTGGCAGCAGCTACATGCTTGTATGCGTACTCAACTACTCATTATTATTTTGTGTTTTGCAATGCATAGTATATTATAAATTTAGTTTACAGTAATACTTTTACAAAATTCTTGTTTGAAAAAAAAAAGGTTGTCGGGCGGCCCGCATAAGCCCGCTACCCGCATAGGGCCGGGTTAGAGATGATTTTAAAAGCCCGATTTTTAGCCGGGCTTTTTTAGCCCGGCCCGGTCATGGCCCGAGCCCGAAGCGGGCCGGCCCGAACCCGATCGGGTAGCCCGAATTGCCAGCTCTAAAATAAAGTGAGTATATCACAATGGAGTAGAACCTGAGTAGAATATGACTGGTAGATGTAAACACATGAACATAAACTAAAATGAAACTTAAATTTAAACTTTGGCTGAGGAAGCTGGTGATTGCTGAGGTAAACCTAATTGGAATAGGTTCTCAGTGTTGCAGAGTTCTGGGGATTCTTGAGCTCGGTTCCTTCGAGGGTCTCCCAGAGTAAGTTTCTGAAACGCCTCTGTTGGGGCCCTTTTAATTCCGAGCGCATTTTCAGGAGGTCTTTTCCTCGGCCTGGTAGTGCTCGACCGAGGTGAACCGATGAGGGATACCGAGCTCGGGAGTTTTGCAAAATGCAGATTTTTTGATCTTGAAATACCAGAGCTCGGGAGTTTGGGGAGCTCGGCTCAAGGAGTGAATGGGGAACTCACTTCGACCCTCACCTCGGGCCAAAACAAAGCTGAGGGCGGGATCTCCAACCGTCAAATAAATGAACAGATTCTCCACCTGCGGAGGGCTGGAGAGAACTGGAAGGGAAGAGAGATTTTCCTTTATTGCACCTTGGATTTCTTGAGGGATGTTGGTACCTGCTTTGACAGCCTTGCCAGGGCTGGAAGGATCGAGGAGGATTGTTGACCATCCCCCTTGAGGGGAGGACCTAAAAACATCTTGTTTGACCTAAACATCAGCCAATAGAACTCTCCCTTTGGCCAATGTCTGATCGGTGAGCTCTTTCTGTTTCTTTTTTACTTCCCATAGGCTCGTGTTGTAGCAGAGCCGGGCTCTCACTTGGTCGGCTTTGACTGTGACGACCTTGTCGTCAGAACCGACGAATTTCATCGCTAAGTGAACCGTTGAAACCACTGCCCCAAAATCCTGCAGGCAGGTTCGCCCTAGTATCACATTGTACGGGGATTCAGAATCAACAACTAAAAACTTGATGATCTCCGTTCAAGGCCGAAGGCTGCTCGCCTAAGGTGACCGGGAGATGGATGGCTCCAAGGGGGCGAATTGCCTCCCCTGTGAAGCTGATGAGATTGCCTTCAAATTGCACGAGGTCGGCTGACCTCAGTTTCAGTGCTTGAAATGTATGAAGAAAGAGAATGTTGGTCGAGCTTCCTTGATCAATGAAAACTCGGGCGACTTCAAAATTGCCGATCAACGCCGTGATCACCATAGGGTCATTGTGATCCGGGATGACGTCTTCCATGTCCTGGTCAGAAAAAATGATGGGGATGTTCCGAGATGGTTTTTTATAGACGGGTTTGTGGTGAACAGCCAAGACCTGATTGACGTATCTCTTCCTTTCTGCCCTATTCTCTCCGCCACCGGCAAAACCTCCCGAGATAGTTTCAATTCGGAAATTTTCCGACGACTTATCCAGATCTTGTACCACAACCATATTCACTCGCTGTGGTTCTTCTTCCTTCTTTTCCGGAGACAGGTCAGCTTTGGCTTTTCCTTTGTCTTTGTCTGGGCTGCGAGACCTTCTTCGGCCTCTCCTCTCTACCGCTTCTCGCACATACTGTTGCAACTTGCCCCTTCTCACCATGTCCTCGATAACGTCTCGAAGCCAGGTGCACTGATCGGTATGATGACCATACCCATCGTGGAAATTGCAGTATTTATATCTGTCCCTGATGTTATTTTGGTTCCTGAGGAAAGATGGCCGAGGTACGCCCCTGAGTTCGGTTTGCATGGTCTCTCTCCAGACTTGTGACCTCGGGACCGTCAGGGGGGGTGTAAGAATCATACTTAATGATGTAACGGCGTCGGCGGTCGTCTTGCTGGCCGACGTGAGGGCGACCTCGGTCTCCCTGATCTGCTCTTTGTAACACCCCGATTCGGCAACTTGAAAACTTAAATTAAAACAGTGAAAATTAGGACCAAATTTTTTTTTTACAAGTGTTATGCACGCGTGAGAACACTTAGTATTTCCAAAACATAGTACATTTTAAACCCGTGTTCTCACATTACATAAACTCTTCAAGTTCCAAACCGAGATGTCACAGGACACCGCACTTTGAAACTTGTTTTTCAAAACATCTTTTAAAACGCGGCCCGTTTAACTATTTACAAAACATCAGTATTCAACGAAACTGTTGCCGGGGTACAGAATGATAGAGCAAGGAACTAAGAACTTACATGGAAGTACATTACTCTGGGGGATTTGCCTAGCTTCTAGTCATGCTTCCTAACGCGCGTCGTCTAACTCCAAACTTTGGCCAATGAAGCCCACCACGCTTCCGCTGCGCTACCTACCAGTTGCAATATCCGCAAGTGTCGATACGACAACATGGTAGGAGAGAGTCAGTGTTCCGAACACTAACGGGTTGACCATACGGTCTCAAGGTGGATTCAAAGCAAAAATAAATGGCCAATAAAGTAAAACAGCATATCATGTAAAACACATAGCATATACGAATCACATAAAACAATGCACGTCAATTATTTGTAACACACTCGTGGCCAAATAACTCATCCACATTCTTAACAATCACATTCTCAGATTCTTTCCTTACAAACTTTCACAACTTTTCTCAAACCTTCTCTTATCATTACTTCAACACTTATCGTTAATTCCCAGAATTCCTTCTTATCATTCTTATTCCATGCGTAATAATTCGATAGACTCTTTGTTTGAAACATCTTTGTGCTTTTAAGTTTTATTATTCCGAATAGCATCAATGATGAGGGGGACACATCATTGAGCTCACACACGTCTACATCTCCTCGGTCAACCACCCAACCTAGTCGGAAGCAAACAGGAGTACAGGACCTTTACCATGCGGGCACGACAGCTGTCACACAACACATAAATGGTCCCAGACCAGGAGGCCCTGCCTCAAATCATAATCATAATCACAATAATGCACGCTCTCAGCGGCAAACACAAATGCCCCATTCCAGTCCCTCTCACTGTTCTCGATTTGCAATCAAGGGGGCGACAGTATATTTCTAGTCTGCAGTGCAGAATTTACCACGGTATTAGACCCAGTCCCCACCACGTTAGTGCACCACATGTGGAGTTCGTTCTGCCTAGAAATATACTCTAGGCTTCTTGACATTTCACTGTCATCGTCCTCCCCTCATGCAATCTCGTCCTAAGTATCCGCAGATACTTATCGTTCCTTCCTCTCCGCTACTTCGATATGACACTCATACCTCACCGCGTTTGTAAATGTCTTTTAAATCTTTTAAGAGTTACGTCTTAATTAGCGGCTTAATCCTAACTATCGGCCCGTCCTTGGTGCATCCCTTCAACGAAGTCCGATCACTAAACGCAATCTATTCCCCCTAAAATCTTCACAAAAATCTCAATCTTCTTTAGATCTTTAAGGTTTTGTTAGAAAAATAGTAGATCTAACAAAAGAGCTTTAATCAAACATCAAGCATATAAAAATCATATAAACATACACATAAACCACGGTTTGATCAAGATCATAAACATGCAAAAAGATCCATTTTAAGTTTTCACAAAAATCTTGGTTTCCTTTGGATCTTTAAGGTTTTAGCTTAGAAAAGATTAGATCTAACAAAAGAGAGCTCAACCGAAACATAAGGCATAGAGTCTAACATATTACAAATTATTTTTAAAGTCCTTAAAGTCCAAGATCAAGTAAGAGCAACACATAATAGCAACATGCATGAAAGAAAATGAAAGGGATCTACAACAAAAGGAAAATCTAGGCTATTACAATTTTCTTCTTTGATCTTCGGTTCCCACCATGAAAGAGGTTGGCCTTCTAGCTTTTCTACACTTAGATCTTCAAGGGAGACTCCTAGGTTTTGGCTTGGATCTCCTTACTTCTTCTCCTTCATGTTTCGGCCACACCCTCTCCCTTTCTTCTCTATTTCTTTTCTTTTCTTTTCTCTAAGAGTTGAATGATTCTCTTAGAGTGTGTTGGTGTTTGTGTTGGTACGGTGGAAGTGAGAAAGGAGAATGGGAGAAGAGGAGTGAAAATGGGAAAACCATCTAAGGCTCCTTAGATATATAGAAAATTTCATTTTCCCTCTTGTGCCCTTTTTAAGTGTGTTTCGGCCATGAGTAGTGGTGAGGGCAATCTTGGGTTTCCAATTGTTTGCATGGGTGGAGGTTATCAAACCCAAGGGGACAAGGTGGAGTGGCTAAGTGCTTAAAAGTCAATCTAGGCTTAAAGACTTGTTAGAACTTGGTTAGGGATTTTGAACTTGGTTTGGTTACAAC
The DNA here is from genome assembly GCA_037953625.1 of Crotalaria pallida. Taxonomy (NCBI): domain Eukaryota; kingdom Viridiplantae; phylum Streptophyta; class Magnoliopsida; order Fabales; family Fabaceae; genus Crotalaria; species Crotalaria pallida. The sequence goes on along the minus strand of CM075654.1, from coordinate 8,715,294 downwards.
ACTAACTTGGTTTTCTATTTGGTTTCTACTTTCTTAGTCCTTAAACTTCTAGAATCCATGCATCCTAACATGCATACACACACATTCACACACACGGATATACATACACACATACACATACATATATACATTTGTACATACACATATACATACACTTTTCATTTTATTTCCTACCCATATTTACTTAAGATTATTAACTCACACAATCAAGGCAACCCATTCAAAAATCACATTCATACAATTAATTTCCATACATCATATAGTACACACATCGATTCAAACACATTTCACATAAAATTTTCAAGCCAATCATCAAATTTATTTTTTTTCTTAAAAGCAAATTCTCCAAAAATTCGTATTTCATAATTCTGAAAATAAATTTTCGTAAATCCACCCAGAAAAATCTGAAAATTACATTTTTAAAATCAACGTTTCGTTACGATCGTTTTGATATAAAGTTTGTAAAAATCCGAGTTACGGTTAAAAAGTTATAAATCTCCTAAGTTAACAGATCCAAAACTTCTTTTCTAACGAAATCACTTTTTAATAAAAACACATTTTAACAAAATCATTCAATTCTCTTTTATAAAAACCTTTTATTTATAAAAATCCTTGAAATCAATTTCTTATACTTTTTCTAAAAATCACAATTTCAATGTTTATTTTAACAATATTCGTTCTCGCACGTCCGGAAAAATGCGGGGTGTTACATTCTCCCCAACTTGAAGATTTCTCGTCCTCGAGAAATACCGGGTAAAGTCTGACGAATCCGTGGACGCGTAACTTTCTGAAGAAATCTCTTTTACTCGTTAGCTATCGTTATCGTCGCATCTTCGAACGTGCACCATCTTTGCTTCGTTCTTAGGAGCGGATTAAACGGATTACTTGCAAAAATAATCTCTCAGAGTATATTCAATAACAAACATGATGGGATAGAGACGATACGGTTTCATTTACAGCAAGGAATGAGGGGTTCAAGGCACAAAAACAGTGTTCAGAGACGACAAGGTTACATACATTTAGGTCAAGATACTGTCGCGCATCAAGGTTGATTTCTTATCATCACTTCAAGCCTAGACGAATTATTCCTCAAAACTCACATCTTCCGTTACTCCCCAACTTAAATGACTCATACTCCTCTCATCCATACTTACTAATCCTCGTGCAAACTTTTACTAACAACGCTTCACGACTAACCCTTTATTCTAGAACCATCTACTTGACCGGAATAAGGTATTAGGGTTGATCAATCAAACGAAGAAACTTCGGGTTCATAAACAATCAAGGCTTTATCAAAATCATGGGTTAATATTTTTAGAAAAAGTTTTTCTCAAACGCCATGCCAAAGCAATTTGGCACGTATAAGGCTTCCACAAGAAAAGTTTTAATCAAAGAAGTGTTCTAATCACAGGACAAGACCACTCAGCAAGGGCATAAGAATCATCAAAAACAAGAGGGGTTCATATCAAAGAAAAGTTCAACAAAAGAAGATTCGGATTACGCATCAACATCGCATGACGTATTGATCACTGCTCCTCGTCTTCGCGGTAGACGAAAACTGACACGCTCCATGAAAACATTCGCGCACTCTTAACGTTCCTATGCTCATATATCGTCAATCTAATACTAACGTTCACTCAGAGACACATAGCAGAGTATGTAAGTCCACACATAAAGTTACTTAGTTTAACCTCTGCTCTGATACCATTTCTGTAACACCCCGATTCGGCAACTTGAAAACTTAAATTAAAACAGTGAAAATTAGGACCAAATTTTTTTTTTACAAGTGTTATGCACGCGTGAGAACACTTAGTATTTCCAAAACATAGTACATTTTAAACCCGTGTTCTCACATTACATAAACTCTTTAAGTTCCAAACCGAGATGTCACAAGACACCGCACTTTGAAACTTGTTTTTCAAAACATCTTTTAAAACACGACCCGTTTAACTATTTACAAAACATCAGTATTCAACGAAACTGTTGCCGGGGTACAGAATGATAGAGCAAGGAACTAAGAACTTACATGGAAGTACATAACTCTGGGGGATTTGCCTAGCTTCTAGTCATGCTTCCTAACGCGCGTCGTCTAACTCCAAACTTTGGCCAATGAAGCCCACCACGCTTCCGCTGCGCTACCTACCAGTTGTAATATCCGCAAGTGTCGATACGACAACATGGTAGGAGAGAGTCAGTGTTCCGAACACTAACGGGTTGACCATACGGTCTCAAGGTGGATTCAAAGCAAAAATAAATGGACAATAAAGTAAAACAGCATATCATGTAAAACACATAGCATATACGAATCACATAAAACAATGCACGTCAATTATTTGTAACACACTCGTGACCAAATAACTCATCCACATTCTTAACAATCACATTCTCAGATTCTTTCCTTACAAACTTTCACAACTTTTCTCAAACCTTCTCTTATCATTACTTCAACACTTATCGTTAATTCCCAGAATTCCTTCTTATCATTCTTATTCCATGCGTAATAATTCGATAGACTCTTTGTTTGAAACATCTTTGTGCTTTTAAGTTTTATTATTCCGAATAGCATCAATGATGAGGGGGACACATCATTGAGCTCACACACGTCTACATCTCCTCGGTCAACCACCCAACCTAGTCGGAAGCAAACAGGAGTACAGGACCTTTACCATGCGGGCACGACAGCTGTCACACAACACATAAATGGTCCCAGACCAGGAGGCCCTGCCTCAAATCATAATCATAATCACAATAATGCACGCTCTCAGCGGCAAACACAAATGCCCCATTCCAGTCCCTCTCACTGTTCTCGATTTGCAATCAAGGGGGCGACAGTATATTTCTAGTCTGCAGTGCAGAATTTACCACGGTATTAGACCCAGTCCCCACCACGTTAGTGCACCACATGTGGAGTTCGTTCTGCCTAGAAATATACTCTAGACTTCTTGACGTTTCACCGTCATCGTCCTCCCCTCATGAAATCTCGTCCTAAGTATCCACAGATACCTATCGTTCCTTCCTCTCCGCTACTTCGATACGACACTATACCTCACCGCGTTTGTAAATGTCTTTTAAATCTTTTAAGAGTTACGTCTTAATTAGCGGCTTAATCCTAACGATCGGCCCGTCCTTGGTGCATCCCTTCAACGAAGCCCGATCACTAAACACAATCTATTCCCCCTAAAATCTCACTGGCCCTCGGCCTCAAAATCGAATCTCATAAACTCATCATCATAATTCCCATAAACTCATTCTCAACATATTCCTCATCACATCATCAGTATCACTTCCTCGTCTTTCTCAACATATCTTTTCACAAGACTTTTCAAAAACATGTTTTCACAAAACATCACAAAACATTTTCGAAAACCTCATTTCGTAAACCTTTTCGCAAAACCTTTTCAAAAGATGACATTTCCAAAAAAAAAAAACTTTCCCAAAATATGGTTTTCACGAAAACTTTTCAAAAATCTCTTTTTCAAAAACCCTTTTCAGAACTCACATTTTTGGGTGAGTGTTAATGGAGGAGCATGCTCAACTCAACACTAAGCTTCTTCCCAAAAATGTGTACGAGGAATTACATCTCCATCACATCACATCTCACTTTCATTATCACTTACTCTTTTCCATCTCAACTCTTCTCAACTCAAACACTGATTTCCTTTCTTTCATTCTTTATCTCTTTTGCATTCCATTCATAAAACGCTTTACGTCTTTCATAATCATTCTTACCTCTCTCATTCACATCTCTCTTTTCTCTTCATTATGTTCACTTTAGAGTTTTCTCTTACTCAACACCTCAAACATTTTTATTCCCGTTCTTTTCTATTTTTCAATCATTTCTTTCTCTTTACTGTTGCAATTTCAGTCTTATTGTTCGCTTTCCAAATATCACACACAACTTCCAACAGAATAAAATATGCTCAACACAGTAAACATGCAGCATGCAATTAAAGCAAATAAACATTTAGCACACATTGGCCTAATTCACAATACATTCGCAATCCATCTATTCGGATTGCGAGCAACCGCGTTAAGGGACCACAACACTCTCACTCACCTGGATGACGACACATCCAGAAACTTCCCAAGATTTCCCAGTCGCTAACCTCGGCACGTTCCCTTCGCGTCCAATGTAACACCCGAACTAGAACATTTTTCCCGTGCGTTAGAACTTTTTCGATAGGTTCTTAATTTCATTTTGAAATCTCTTTTAAAATAATTTCTTTTCTTCAGAATTCATTACTCATGTCCAAAGACTCCAAAACCAAATCAGATTTCAAATAAAAGATTTTCAAGAAAACTTTAAAACAAATTACACAATTTCTCTTTAAACCCTTTGATTAAAGAAAATCATTTTCCTGAATCTTTAAACAAAATTCAAAACTCTAGAAAACAAACCAAATCAAAATCAAACACTAATCAAAGGATATTATTTAAAAATTCCGAATTAATTTAAGTTATTTAAATTATACTTTTTAAATAAAACTATTTCTTTGAATTTTCAAACATATACTTTTCACACACAAGATTCACAAACAGACTGCCAAAACAAATTCCATTCATCGCATCCAGTTAGCACACAACAACACAATTTCAAAACAATGAAAGCATTCACAAACAGTACATACAGGTTCCAAACATTCATAAGCACACACTATACAACTCACATCTTTAATCATTCAAAACAATTAATTAAATCATAGCCTTAATAAATTAATTCAATTACACTTAAGAAATAATTTAAACTTAATCTCCTAATTAATTTGACAAAACTGAATTACTTCAGTTAATCAATTTCAGAAACTTAAAATCATTAGGTTAACATTATAAAAATTCCTTTCACATAATCAGATCAAATTAAAAGAATTAAAAGAAACACACCTCACATAACATCATGCACCTAAGAATATAATCATCATGGTCATTTTATGAAAATAATTTTCCTAACAGTTAAACACACATGGACCGAATTATGCATATAAAATTTTGCAAGGATTGAAAGCACAAGTAAAATCTTAAAATCATGAAATTATTTTATATATTTTAGACCAAAAACCGTGAGCATACAGTAAGAAATTGACAAATTTTAGTTTCGTTTCTTAACTTGAACCAACATAATAATTTAAATCATAAACTACTAAAAATCATTTTATTTTCTTTTAAGTCCAATTACCTCATGCATGTGCTTTTCAAACCTCAAAGTCAATTAACTTTCCATGCATGCAACCTATGTGAGAGACAAATCTAGAGATCTATTTTTTTCTAGGTTGACCGAAACATCATCATGAAAAAGGGCATGGTTCTTCACTCATTTTCAACACACACACCCAATCACATAATCATCATCAAGGCATGTAAAATATACATTACATCACCTATTCACATCAACCTTCACAAAATAAATTTAAGTTCATAATTCTTTGTCAACCCAAAGATTTAATTTTAATTTCATAAAAAGAACTTGTATGAACTTGTTACAAAATAAAAAGCATGGGTTTCAGCACTTTACTGGACATGGCTGAATGGGCCTCATGGAAATTTATCACACACACAATCAAATGCTAAATCAAACCATGCTTAAAATCATTTTAATTCTTATTTATTTAATTATTTTCTTTAAGACCGAATTAAACATAGAACAAAAACATAATCTTTTCTTTTGAAAACAACATGCATGCACTTGAAATCAATAGATCTAACCTTAAACAAACATGCATAAATTTTCACAAGACAAAAAGCATGGGTCTCAAGTTAATCCAATCATGGCCGAGTGGCCCTAAAGAAAATAAAGCATACAAAAATATCAAACACTTAATTAAAATAGGTTTTCATTAAAAGAAACCAATTTAAAACTTGTTACCTTACTTCTTCTCTAAAAACCGAATCATACACAAAACAAAAGCATGATTTCTCTCTTACAAATTAACATGTAAATTAGAGATCTAAACATTCTTCACACATCAAATAAGGATAACCACATGCACACACTTAGAACAACTAAAATCATCAACAAAGTTAACATGCAAGGCCAAAGAATTAAGTATTTTTCAAATTAAATTTAAATCATAAATTTATCCAACAAATAATTATGAAAACACACCATAGATCAAGATCTAGCAAAAGATTTAACATACAACTCAAGAAATATCACTTTATAAACAATCAAACAAACATACATAGATTCACGGTTTAGAGAATAAAAAAATTAAGCATGCAAAGAGATTCATTTTAGATTTTCACAAAAATCTCAATCTTCTTTAGATCTTTAAGGTTTTGTTAGAAAAATAGTAGATCTAACAAAAGAGCTTTAATCAAACATCAAGCATATCAAAATCATATAAACATACACATAAACCACGGTTTGATCAAGATCATAAACATGCAAAAAGATCCATTTTAAGTTTTCACAAAAATCTTGGTTTCCTTTGGATCTTTAAGGTTTTAGCTTAGAAAAGATTAGATCTAACAAAAGAGAGCTCAACCGAAACATAAGGCATAGAGTCTAACATATTACAAATTATTTTTAAAGTCCTTAAAGTCCAAGATCAAGTAAGAGCAACACGTAATAGCAACATGCATGAAAGAAAATGAAAGGGATCTACAACAAAAGGAAAATCTAGGCTATTACAATTTTCTTCTTTGATCTTCGGTTCCCACCATGAAAGAGGTTGGCCTTCTAGCTTTTCTACACTTAGATCTTCAAGGGAGACTCCTAGGTTTTGGCTTGGATCTCCTTACTTCTTCTCCTTCATGTTTCGGCCACACCCTCTCCCTTTCTTCTCTATTTCTTTTCTTTTCTTTTCTCTAAGAGTTGAATGATTCTCTTAGAGTGTGTTGGTGTTTGTGTTGGTACGGTGGAAGTGAGAAAGGAATGGGAGAAGAGGAGTGAAAATGGGAAAACCAACTAAGGCTCCTTAGATATATAGAAATTTTCATTTTCCCTCTTGTGCCCTTTTTAAGTGTGTTTCGGCCATGAGTAGTGGTGAGGGCAATCTTGGGTTTCCAATTGTTTGCATGGGTGGAGGTTATCAAACCCAAGGGGACAAGGTGGAGTGGCTAAGTGCTTAAAAGTCAATCTAGGCTTAAAGACTTGTTAGAACTTGGTTAGGGATTTTGAACTTGGTTTGGTTACAACACTAACTTGGTTTTCTATTTGGTTTCTACTTTCTTAGTCCTTAAGCTTCTAGAATCCATGCATCCTAACATGCATACACACACATTCACACACACGGATATACATACACACATACACATACATATATACATTTGTACATACACATATACATACACTTTTCATTTTATTTCCTACCCATATTTACTTAAGATTATTAACTCACACAATCAAGGCAACCCATTCAAAAATCACATTCGTACAATTAATTTCCATACATCATATAGTACACACATCGATTCAAACACATTTCACATAAAATTTTCAAGCCAATCATCAATTTTTTTTCTTAAAAGCAAATTCTCCAAAAATTCGTATTTCATAATTTTGAAAATAAATTTTCGTAAATCCACCTAGAAAAATCTGAAAATTACATTTTTAAAATCTACGTTTCGTTACGATCGTTTGATATAAAGTTTGTAAAAATCCGAGTTACGGTTAAAAAGTTATAAATCTCCTAAGTTAACAGATCCAAAACTTCTTTTCTAACGAAATCACTTTTTAATAAAAACACATTTTAACAAAATCATTCAATTCTCTTTTATAAAAACCTTTTATTTATAAAAATCCTTGAAATCAATTTCTTATACTTTTTCTAAAAATCACAATTTCAATGTTTATTTTAACAATATTCGTTCTTGCACGTCCGGAAAAATGCGGGGTGTTACACTCTTCCTCCTCTATCATCCCTGTTTCCACGAGGACGACCTCGGGGAAGGGCATTCTGTGAAGCAGCTTGAACGTTCTCCATCCTACTTGCCAGACCTTTGTTGAATTCCTCAAGGTTGATATATTTGTTGGATCGTTGTCTGAGTTCGGCCATGTCTCTCGGTGGCTTTCCTATCAGTGAGTCTTTGAACCCTCCTTCTGCCAATCCTTGGGTCAAAAGGAGGACAGCCACCTCGAGAGACAAGTTGGGAACCGAGCTGGATTCATTGTGAAATCTGTGCAGATAAGCGCGTAGAGATTCGTCCGATTTTTGCGTCACTGTTGCTAGTGTGTGGTCCGATCTGGGTTGCACACAGCTAGCAGTGTACCTGTTGAGAAATACTCGCTTCATTTCTGTCCAGTTGTTGACAGAATTCTTGGGTAACGTTGAGTACCAACGGAGGACTGGGGCTTGGAGGGTCATGGAGAAAGCTCGGCACTTGAGCCGATCTCCTCCTCCATGGAAGTTGACAGCTCCCTCGTAAGAGAGAATATGCTCTTGAGGGTCAGTGAGGCCATTATATCTGGGAATGTTGCTGGGTCCGAGGTACCCAGGTGGTGGTTCATAAGCCATGACGGTTGGTGTAAAAGGGTGTCCAGGATGGGAATCATTCGAATCAGGTTGTTGCGGGTCACGGGGTGGTGTTTGTGTAAGTTGTGTGACGACAGTATGCGGTGTTGTAAAGGTTTGCGGTGTCAATGGGGGTTGTATTGGTGGAGGAGGTGGGGGAGGAGGAAGTTCGTTTTGGGCTGGAGCTTGAACAACTGCTCGTTCAACCAAACGTTGCATAGTAACTTGCTGAAGATCTGCGATGGCTTTACCTTGCTGTTCTACGATCCTCATCTGTTGTCTCATCAAGGACAAGAGCTCTGCATCTCGAGGGAGTGAAGATTGACGAGAGTGAGAGCGATGTGTAGTGCTGACAGAGTGGGCACGTTCGCCACGGTGGCGGTGCTGTTCTATGTTGGTTTCTCCGAGCTCGGAGCGTAGCTGCACGCGCCGACCTCCTCCCTGGTGCTGAGTTGGATTTGCAGTGTCTCCGGTGTGGATGGTGTAAGGTCCACTGTGGATGTGCGTGAACTCTGGCGGTGGAGGTGGCGGTGGAGGCGGGGGTGGTGGCAGGGGAGGAGGTGGAGGTGGTGGAGGGGGTGGTGGTGAGGACCTTGCTGCCCTATTGGCTTCAAGGTGCAGGCGCAGGTCCTCAGTTGACGGCACCCTTCTTGGGCGCCCCCTCCTCCTCCTCTGAACTGGTTGTGTCTCAGACATGGCAGAGTTTTTGGGAATGAAGTTTTTCTTTCCCCACAGACGGCGCCAATGCGATGTCCTAGACGGTGAGGTCCTCCAAGGGTTAGGGAAGAAGACCTTCAAAGGAGCCTCTGTCTAGGGTTTCTGTGTGATGTTTGGTGGGAGTCCTCAAGTGGCTAAAGAGAGAGCAAAGAAGTAACCCTAATCACTGGTGTGTGAGGGTGACAATTAGGGTTAGAGGACGTACCTGAGCCCCATGTAGTACGGAGCTACTTATAGGGGGGAGCTGGTTGCCCTAATGGGCCTGCTTGAGGCCCAAGTAGGGCCAGCCTGTACTGAGCTATGAGTGGATGAGCTGTCCTTGTGGATAAGGTGAGACACGTCATCCTGTCCTTGATGTCGGACTCTGAGGGAGGTGTCGGACTTGGGGAGGTATCGGACAAGGATATCGGACCTATGTAAGAGCATGAGGTCGGCCCGTGTCTGATGTCTGTTCGGCCGTTGAGCTTTGAGCTCGGCCAAGCATACAGAGGACTACCTGAAGAGTCCTTTAAGTCCTTAGCGAGTGTTACGTGGAGCTCGGCTAGGCCGAGTCCACCACACACATCACTTTCATCAAACACATAAAACTAGGCATCTAGGAATATAGCTATCATCCAAGGTCATTTTATAAAGAAAACTTTTCTAAACATTTTAGCATGCATTGGCCGAATCCTATATGTAGAATTTTGCAAAGATTTTAATGCACAAATAGAAATATAAAATCATGAAATCATTTTCTTTATGCTAGGACCCAAACCGTGAGCATCCAAAAAGAAAATTAACAAATTTCAATTCATTTTTATTGACAAAACCAAGCAACAATTTAAACCACAAATCATTCCAAAGATTCACATATATTTCTTTTAAAAACTTGATCATTTCATGCATGCACTTTAAAGCTCTTAGATTGAAAATAGTTTCATTATGCATGCGCCCTATATGAGGAACAAACATGGCTTCCTACTTTTCCCTAGGATGGCCGAATGTCATCATGCACCAAACAAGGTTTTTCATTCATTTTCCAACATACAAGAATCATAAAAATCAAATCAAATCATGTAGGTTTTTAAGACAAATTTTTCAAAGTAACACACTTCATTACTTACTCACATCACATACACAAATAAATTTAATCTTAAACCAAAAATAAAGATTTAATTTTAACTTCATGAAAATAATATGCATGTTCTAGAAATCATTAAATCTAGCCTTAGAATTAACATGTATCCATTTTATACAAAACAAAAAGCATAGGTTCTAGTTTATGCAAACATGGCCTTTTCACAAAATAAAACATGCACAAAATCAAACACTAGATCAAAACATGTTTATACTTGAAAATCATTTTAAAACTTACTTTCTTTAATTTTTTCTTTAAAACCGAATCAAACATAAAACAAAAACATGATCTTCCCATTAAAATTAACATGCAACATCAAAGAACTCAACTTTTCACATATCAATTAAAAATCATCACATGCACACACTTTCGTCAAATCAAATCATCACCGTTCTAGCATGCAAGACTAAAAACTTACATTTTTTTTTATTCAAATCAAGTTTAGATCTTATTTTCATTCATCAAATATTTATGAAAACACATCATACATCATGGTTTAACAAAAAGATTTAACATGCAAAGCTTAAGACTTAATCTTTTTCACAAATCAAGTTTAGACCATGAAATTATTCATCAAATAATCATGTAAACACATCATAGATCAAAATCTAACAAAAGATTTAACATGCATGGTCAAAGATTTTCACTTTATAAATAAACAAGCTTAGATCATGGATTTTCTTGTCAAATAATCACAAACACACGCTTAGATCACGGTTTAGAGCAAGAAAATTAAACATGCAAAGAGGTTCATTTTAGGTTTTCACAAAAATCTTAGTTTTTCTTTAGATCTTCAAGATTTTGTTAGAAAAACATCTAGATCTAACAAGAAAATCCTCAACCGAACATCAAACATAAAGTCACACATATTACAATTTAATTTGAGTCCTTAAAGTCCAAGATCAAAGATGAACAACACATAAAAATCATTTTTCAACTTATAAAAATCAACATGCAAAGAAGAAAAAGAAAGATCTATAAACTAGAATGGAAAATCTATACTATTACAAGTCTTCCTCCAAGCTCTTTGAGTCCTACCATGAAAAGGGTTGGTCTTCTAACTCCTAATACTCTTGATCTACAAAGAAACACTCTTGATCTACTTGAAATCTCCTCCTTCTTTCTCTCTATGTCTCACGGCTCCCTCTTCTTTTCCTCTCTGTTTTTTCTTTTCTTTTTCTCTCTAAGGGTTTGATGAGGCCCTTAGAAGTGTGTTTGGAGTGGAAGTGAAGAAATGAGAAATGAATGGGGTGAATGAACTAAGGCCACTTCTATATATAGGCAATTCAAGATTTCCTTCTTTGGCCTTGGGAAATAATTCGGTCATGTGCACTTGGGAGGGGTAGGTTTGGGCTTCCAAAAGTTTGCATGGGTGGAGATTATCATATGCAAGGGGACAAGGTAGGATAGCCTAGGGTTTTAGGGGTCACTTAGGGCTAAGTACTAGTTAGCTTTTAGTTAGGGTTTCCTACTTAGTTTGGTTATGGTTCTAACTTAGTTTAGTTCTAGTTTCTTATCCTCCAAGCTTCTAGAAAATTATACTCCTAGCTTATACATACACACACACGTACATACATACACACATATATACATACACACTCATACATAAAAAAACCGTACCATACACACACATATACATACATTTTACATTTTTATTTTCTAATTACATTTACTCAAAATCATCCATTCACACCATAATGCAATTAATTCACAAATCACATTCACACAACTAGTTTCATGCATCACACATCAAACCAAGCACACATCACATAAAAATTTCAAGCCAAATCAATAGATTTATTTTCTTCAAAATACAAATTCCAAAATTCTTATTTCATATCTCTGAAAATAAATTTTTTATAAATCAACCTAGAAAATTCCAAAAGTTACATTTTCAAAATCTAAGTTTCAAGATGATCGTTTTGATATAAAGATCATAAAAACCTGAGTTACGGTTAAAAGATACGAATTTTCCATGTTATCAATTCAAAAACTTCATTTCAAAAATAAAAATCACCTTTTAATAAAATCACCCTCATTTTTTATAAATCAAATCAACAAAATCATTCACTTCTCATTTATAAAAACATTTTGTTTATAAAAATCCATGAAAATCAATACTTTATTTCTTATTCACGTAAAATACTTTTCCAAAAATCTTTTATAAATCAAAACTTCAAGGTTTATTTTAACAATATTCTTTCACGCACGTACGGGAAAAATGCAGGGTGTTACATTCTCCCCAACTTGAAGATTTCTCGTCCTCGAGAAATGCTGCGCAGAGTGGGTCTGATCTGTGAACGCTTAGCTCTTTGTGGAGTCATTCCTTTCCTCTTTAACTGCGGTAACTATCACGCCTTCGGGTATGAACTATCTACTCGTCGTCTTTTCAAACGAATCGAACGGATTACTTGCAAAAGTAATCTCTTGGGTACTTTCAACAACAAACTTGATGGGTTACAAACAATATGGTTTCACTGGTAACAAAAGACTGAGGGTTCAAAGGTATCATAACAGAGTTCAAAGATCACAAGGTTATGGACATTTGGGGTCAAGACACTACCACACTCAGGGTTACATTCTTCTCATTGGTTCAAGCCTAAACGATCTACTCCTCAAAAACTTCACATTTTCAACTACTCCCCAACTTAAATGACACATATCTCTCTATACCACATTCATCCTTACAGACTTAACCTCTAACTACTTCTATCCTTCACCACTTTCGGGTTAGTCTTACAAAATTTCCCATAACTTAGCTTCACTCTATCCTCTTATGACCTTATATCTCACCCATTAATGGTCCTTACCAAACTCCTACGGTCACCATTAAGTCTTTCCTTTACTCTAACAACCACTAATCCTCAAGAGACATACACTATCTCACTCTCTACCTTTAAATACTTGATCACACGACTTAGACATTCTAAACCTTTTTCCACTTCCCACAATTTTCCTCATATTCTAAACCATCAACATTCCTCATCTCAAAGACCTCTTATCCATTACCACATCAAATCCTAGCTTTTTACCTATCCTTGGGACACCACTTAAAGATTCTATCCTCAAATTCCACCATTTTATTAGTTCGACTTTACCATATCATCACTTATTCACCGCTATCCAATCACTTATTTACCATATCCTCCTTGGTCCTTACAACTCTTGCCTAACATCACTTCACAACTAACTTTCTATTCTAGAACCATCTACTTAACTGGGATAGGGTATCAGAGTTTAAAATTCTCAACAAAAATTTAGGAAAGAACGAATGTCTGGTCAAAGATCAAAAGAAGAAACTTCGGGTTCATCAACAATCAAGGCTTCATCAAAAATCATGGGTTAAGATTTTCAGAAAAAGGTTCTTTCAAATGTCATGCCAAAGCAATTTGGCAATGCATAGGGTTTATACAAGAAGAGCTTCAACAAGAAAAGAGAGTTCTAGTCACAAGACAAGATCTCACAGCTTAAGGGTCATCACAAACAAGAAGGGTTCACATCAGAGATGAGTTTATCAAAAGAAGATTCGAATCGAACATCGACATCCCATGACGACACTGATCTCTGCTCCTCGTTCCACTGTAGACGAAAACTGACACTCTTCTGGAAAATGTCAGCATACTCCTAGCATTTCTATTCCCATCTATTGCTATCTTAACACTAACGCACACACAGAGACACATAGCAGAGTATGTAAGTCCATGCATAAGGTTACTTAGATCAACCATTGCTCTGATACCATAACTGTAACACCCCGATTCGGCAACTTGAAAACTTCACTTACTTTAAGTTAAATATAGTAAAATTTGGGCCATTTTTTTTAAACAAGTGTAACAAAGAAGTGAGAACACTTAGACTTTTAAAACATAGTTACATTTGAAAACTCATGTTCTCACATTGTATAAAACTTTTCAAGTTCCAAACCGAGATGTCACAAGACACCGCACCTTGAAACTCGTTTTCAAAACATTATTTAAAACATAGCCCGTTTACTTGTTTTCAAAACATCCATGTTTAATAAAACTTTAGCCGGGGTACAGTATGATAGAGCTACGGTAACTAAGAACTTACGATGGAGTACAAAGCTCTGAGGGAATTACCTAGCATCTAGTCATACTCCCTAAAACTTGTCGTCTAACTCCGGATCCTGGCAGATCAAGCTCTCCAATTGCAAGTAGAGTCGTCCTCGTCTGCTGCCTCAGGGATCTCCTCCATAGAGTCGTCTCGTGCTTTGTCTTCCTTTCTAATGATCACACAAAATTTTCCCAATGCAGGACAGATAGAAACGAGAGAGTGAGCTACTCAAAACAGCTATGTCGACTATGTGGAATTACAATAGGCAAATATTAAGGAAAAGCAATAAACAACAATCAACATGTAGATCATAACACAACATAATCATCATCATCATCATCATCATAAACACAACTATTTTATTTTAGTTCTTATAATCACATTCTCAAATCTTTCTCATAAACTTTCACCACGTTTCTCAATTCTCTCTTCCATCATAATTTTCCAGACTTATCACACGTTCCAAGAATCTTTCATTATATACTCGTCTTATATATCTTATTCGATTCTTGATATCTTTAGTTGTACCCTTCTTTTGATTGTCTCAGTTTTTTTTAAGTTTTAGCGTTCCGGTTCGCTCAATGATGGGGGAACTTCATCATTGAGGAAGTCACACACGTCTACATCTCCTCGGTCATCCACCCAACCTAGTCGGAAGCAAACAGGAGTACAGGACCTTCACCACACGGGCACGACAACTGTCTCACAATCAATTGGCCCCAGGCCAGGAGGACTACAGCCACAAATCAATTCAATTCATATCATTTCATTCATATCATATAATCAAGGCACACTGTCTCAAACTCACAGTGGCAATCTCAAATGCCCCGTTCCAGTCCCTCTCACTGTTCAAGATTTGCAATCTAGGGGCGACAGTACAATTCTCGTCTGCAGTGCAGAACTTACCACGACATTGGACCCAGTCCCTACCACGTTAGTACGCCACATGTGGAGTTTGTTCTGCCTAGAAATATACTCTTGACTTCTTGACGTTTCACCGTCATCGTCCTCCCCTAATGCAATCTCCTCCTGAGTATCCGCAGATACCCATGGTTCCTTCCTCTCCACTACTTCGATACGACACTCATACCTCACCGCGTTTGTAAATGTCTTTTAAAGTCTTTTAAAGTTTTAGCGTTTTAATTAGCGGCTTAATCCTAATAGTCGGCCCGTCCTTGGTACATCCCTTCAACGAGTCCCGACCACTAATTGCAATCCGTTCCCCAAAGATTCTTAACTTGCCTCAAATCACTTTCTCATGCATCTCAGCATTATTCTCATCAGCTCATGCTCAGCAGCATCTTTAGTATCTTTCTCATCATCAGGGTTCAGTCGCATCATCATCAGCATCTTGCTCCTCAGTTGTTGCTCAGCAGCACCATCAGCGTCTTTCTCCTCCGTCGTTGCTCAGCAGCGCCGTCAACATCGCTCTCCTTAGTTGTTGCTCCACAGCACCATCAGCATTGCTCATCATCACCACGCTTCCGCTCGCCTCGTCGGGTATTTCTTATCAGCATCTTAAAATCATCTTTTCATCTCAATTTGTCTCTTCTTAAACATAGCTCTTTTATTCATTACTTGTCAGTTTCACAGTTTCGTTCACACCACGGCTTAACTCTTTCTCAATCATTTCTCATAATTCTTATCCGCACTTCTTTTCTCTTTAATCTTATCTCATTACTTTCACAATTTCATTCTTATCATCTCACATACTAAGAAAACCAAATATATCATGCATAACTATTAAAACAGAATATCATACCATTTCAACAAAACATACCAATAAGCAATCTCAGCGATTCGTAGGGATAGCCAAACAAACAACAAACAAACAAACAATTACTATCCCACTTCATCGCCTAACGAGATTGGGGTCCAATCTTTGAGATGATTGGACGACTTAATATGTTGCCTTAATATGTTACCTAATACCACGGCGTCTTAAGGGGAGCCCCTCTCTCACCTCGATGATGAAACTTCCTAAAGCTTTCCAAGACTTTCCAGTCGCTAGCCTTGCCTCGTTTCCTTCGCGTCCGTCACCCGAACTAGAACATTTTTCCCGTGCGTTAGAACGTTTTCGATAAATTCTTAATTCCGTTTTGAAAACTCTTTGAAATAATTCCTTTCTTGAAAACACATTGCCAATACCCAAAAGGTTTTAAATCCAAATCAAATAAAAAGGTTTTCAAGAAAACTTTAAAACAAATTACAAAATTTCTCTTTATTAAAACCAAATCCATCTCTCTTAATTTAAAACACTCTGGTTAAAGAAAATCATTTTCCCGAATCATTAAACAAAATTCAAAACTCCAGAAAATAAAATTTTAAGACTACATCAAACTGATTCATTTAATTTCCAAACTTCACAGTATTATCAGATACGAATCAAAGAAGGTCATATAAAATTTCAAATTAACTTAAGTTGTTTAAATCACACTTTTTAAATAAAACAATTTCTTTGAAATTCAAACATAGATTTTTTACAATAAGACTCACGAACAGATTCAGAACAATTTCAATTTAACACATTCAATTAGCATAAAAACAGTACGTACAGGTTTCAAAACATTCACAAACACACAAAATGCAAGAATCACATTTTCAATCATTCAAAATCATTAATTAAATTATACTCTTAATAAATTAATTAAATTACTCTTAAGAAAATAATTTAGACTTAATCTTTTAATTAGCCCAACAAAACCGAATCACACATGGTTGAAAATTTTCCAATCACAAATAAAATTTTAAAACTAAAAATCATTGATTTAACATCACAAAAATTCTTTTCACATAATCAAATCAAACCAAAAAGAATTAAAAGAAATCCACATCACTTTCATCAAACACATAACACTAGGCATCTAGGAATATAGCTATCATCCAAGGTCATTTTATAAAGAAAACTTTTCTAAACATTTTAGCATGCATTGGCCGAATCCTATATGTAGAATTTTGAAAAGATTTTAATGCACAAATAGAAATATAAAATCATGAAATCATTTTCTTTATGCTAGGACCCAAACCGTGAGCATCCAAAAAGAAAATTAACAAATTTCAATTCATTTTTATTGACAAAACCAAGCAACAATTTAAACCACAAATCATTCCAAAGATTCACATATATTTCTTTTAAAAACTTGATAATTTCATGCATGCACTTTAAAGCTCTTAGATTGAAAATAGTTTCATTATGCATGCGCCCTAAATGAGGAACAAACATGGCTTCCTACTTTTCCCTAGGATGGCCGAATGTCATCATGCACCAAACAAGGTTTTTCATTCATTTTCCAACATACAAGAATCATAAAAATCAAATCAAATCATGTAGGTTTTTAGGACAAATTTTTCAAAGTAACACACTTCATTACTTACTCACATCACATACACAAATAAATTTAATCTTAAACCAAAAATAAAGATTTAATTTTAACTTCATGAAAATAATATGCATGTTCTAGAAATCATTAAATCTAGCCTTAGAATTAACATGTATCCATTTTATACAAAACAAAAAGCATAGGTTCTAGTTTATGCAAACATGGTCGAATGGCCTTTTCACAAAATAAAACATGCACAAAATCAAACACTAGATCAAAACATGTTTATACTTGAAAATCATTTTAAAACTTAGTTTCTTTAATTTTTTCTTTAAAACCGAATCAAACATAAAATAAAAACATGATCTTCCCATTAAAATTAACATGCAACATCAAAGAACTCAACTTTTCACTTATCAATTAAAAATCATCACATGCACACACTTTCGTCAAATCAAATCATCACCGTTCTAGCATGCAAGACTAAAAACTTACATTTTTTTATACAAATCAAGTTTAGATCTTATTTTCATTCATCAAATATTTATGAAAACACATCATACATCATGGTTTAACAAAAAGATTTAACATGCAAAGCTTAAGACTTAATCTTTTTCACAAATCAAGTTTAGACCATGAAATTATTCATCAAATAATCATGTAAACACATCATAGATCAAAATCTAACAAAAGATTTAACATGCATGGTCAAAGATTTTCACTTTATAAATAAACAAGCTTAGATCATGGATTTTCTTGTCAAATAATCACAAACACACGCTTAGATCACGGTTTAGAGCAAGAAAATTAAACATGCAAAGAGGTTCATTTTAGGTTTTCACAAAAATCTTAGTTTTTCTTTAGATCTTCAAGATTTTCTTAGAAAAACATCTAGATCTAACAAGAAAATCCTCAACCGAACATCAAACATAAAGTCACACATATTACAATTTAATTTGAGTCCTTAAAGTCCAAGATCAAAGATGAACAACACATAAAAATCATTTTTCAACTTATAAAAGTCAACATGCAAAGAAGAAAAAGAAAGATCTATAAACTAGAAAGGAAAATCTATACTATTACAAGTCTTCCTCCAAGCTCTTTGAGTCCTACCATGAAAAGGGTTGGTCTTCTAACTCCTAATACTCTTGATCTACAAGGAAACACTCTTGATCTACTTGAAATCTCCTCCTTCTTCCTCTCTATGTCTCACGGCTCCCTCTTCTTTTCCTCTCTCTCTTTTTTCTTTTCTTTTTCTCTCTAAGGGTTTGATGAGGCCCTTAGAAGTGTGTTTGGAGTGGAAGTGAAGAAATGAGAAATGAATGGGGTGAATGATGTAACAGCCCGATTTTTCGTAACTTAAAAATAACCAACTTTTATTTATTTAGGTTGCAAAAATGAGGCCAATTTTTTTATATATATAAAACATTGTTGAAGTGTTTGAAAACATCAGTGAAGAGTTTTTGATGTACTTCAACACTTTCTTTCGAAAAGCGAGTCGTTACTAAAACCAACACTTATTCATCTGGGTTTTCAAAAACATTTATCAAGAAGACGATTTGGTTCCAATTCAAAATAGTTCTTTTCATTATAACCAAAGGACATTAAACTTTTCTCACTAAGTTGTATAAAAAGTAGGGCATGCTTCAGAATAAGTTAAGTTACATTAATAGTTCATCGCTTAGGTAATCCTTAACACAAATCAATCACCATAAATCTAACTAACCACACTATCCTAAAACTAATCTATTGAAGACTATCGGGTGAAGTTCCTCCTTCTTCTTGCGTCCTCTCTTCGCTCTCGAAGATGATGTCCTCCTTGCGGCTGTCTCCTCATTGCTAGTGAATTCCGGCTCCGCTCCATTGAGAATGGTAGAGTCCCTCTGAGTCTCATACCGAATCTTTTCCTTGAAGTTCCTATAGCCTCGTACGCTGACTTGTCCCAAGTGCGGCTCCAGGTTAGCTCCACTGAGTTGATGCTCCGGATCGGGAATCACGATCTGGGTGTAGCCGGTCCATACCCGGCCGCGTGAGATGCGCTTCCAACCTCTTCCATACTTACTCCATGTAGTGACCTCCATGCAATACTCCATCTGCCCGTTGAGATACCAGGAGCACCGATATGCCAACGAACAGGAGAGAGTAAGCGATCCGGACGACGCATCGTCGACGGTGTGGGATTTACGATAGGCAAGATAGTAGGACCATACAAACAGACAATATAACATACAAACACACAACACTCACGTATATTATCAACATTATTATCATTGTTATCTTATTCACATTATTGTTATCCTCTTTCATTTCCTTCTTTCATAACTATATTTTTCTTTTCATTCAACCTTATCAATTCACAATCTTTAATGATTGGGGTACTTTAAGATATCATCAAAATATTCATTTCATTATTGGCTATCACTCACGTCTACATCTCCTCGGTCATCCACCCAACCTAGTCGGAAGCAAACAGGAGTACAGGACCTTTACCGTGCGGGCACGACAGCTGTCTCACAACAATTGGTCCCAGACCAGGAGGACTACAGCCTCAAATCATATCATATCAATTCAATTCATATATAATCAAGGCACACTGTCTCACAGTGGCAATCAAGATGCCCCACTCCAGTCCCTCTCACAGATCTAGATTTGCAATCTAGGGGGCGACAATATATTTCTAGTGGACCCGCAGAACTTACCACGGCATTGGACCCAGTCCCTACCACGTTCGTATGCCACATGTGGAGTTCGTTCTGCCTAGAAACATACTCTAGACTTCTTGACGTTTCACCGTCATCGTCCTCCCCTAATGCAATCTCCTCCTAAGTATCTGCAGATACTTATAGTTCCTTCCTCTCCACTACTTTGCACTCTCATACCTCACCGCGTATGTCTTTTAAGTCTTTTATCTTGTTAATTATCCTAACGGTCGGCTCATCCTTCGTGCAACCCTTCAATGAGTCCCGACCACTAACTTGGCACAATCTTTCTCTCATCATCCTCACATAGCACAGAGCTGGGATCACATCAACAAACTCGCATCTCATTTCTCAATCTTTCTCTCAAGATCTTATTTCATAATCTTTTCTCAAAGCGATCTTTTCAAAAATATCATTTCACAAAACTTTTTCGAAAATATCATTTCACAAAACTTTTTTCAAAATTATCCCTTCACAAATCCTTTCAAAATGCCATTTCAAAAACTTTTCACAAAGTCTCTTTTCTCAAACGTTCGCAAAAATATTGTTTTCATAAACCTTTTCTAAAAATGTCATTCCATTGAATTTTCCCAAAAATACCATTTCAAAAAGACTTTCTCAAATATCATTTCAAAACTTCCTTAAAACCATATTTCAAAAACTTTCTTAAAAATCTCTTTTCACAACTTTTCTAAAAATCTCCTTTTAAGAAAACTTTTCTGAAAACATTTCGTTTACAATTCTCCTCAAAACTTCTTTTTCAAAAATTTCTATTCAAAATCCTTTTTCAAATATCACCTTTTGCTGAGCGCTAATGGAGGAGCAAGCTCAACTCAACACTATTCCCAGTCTAAAACCAAAAACAAAGGAGCCCAGCTCCGCTCAAATCACATCATTCTCCCCCAGCTCTTGCTCGTTCTCAACATTATCATTCATTCTTTCCCCAATCTCAATTCTTCATCTCTTTCTATTCCATCTTATATCCTTCATTATTACTCCTTTCTCTTTATATCATTATTTCCATCTACTTACTTATCTCATTTTTATTTTCAGGACGTAATAGATGTCCATCAGCCGTTTACTTATTTTAATTAACAGCAATAAATATTAGCAGACATGATTAAATAAATAATAAAAGCATGTTATCAACATACACACATCACACAACAACAATGTGGTCATTGTCACCTTCGTATAAGTGGCCACACAACACAAACAATTGCCACTATACTACTGACTCCGAACCACTTAGTTCCGATCTTTGAGATGATACGGAACGTCCTAATAAATCACCTACCTACCACGGTGTCTTAGGAAAGCTTCTCTCTCACCTGAGGTCCAGCAATTAAATGCGTACCGTCACCTCGGATTCTTTCTGTTGCCGGCTGCCCCAATCCCTTGTCCTTCACATTCCTCGTACTAAATAAAATACGCTTACGTTATTAACTTGTATTATAAAAATCTTTCTTAGTTTCAAAACACTTTTCGTTCCTCGTCGGAAGACTTAAAACATAACCATTTTCTCTTAAAAAATTCTAATATTTTCTAATACCTTAAATACTTTCATAAACCATTTGGAAAACATTTAGTAAAATACTTTGAATCGTTTAATTTTAGTTGCTGGTCCGTTTTGGACAGCACCTTAATTACGTTTAAAAACACCGAAAAATTCACCGTTTTCGATCCGGGTTTTTCTTAAATCCAATATTACTTGAAAAGTTTACTTTAAGTCACTTGAATACATTTTCAAAGTTGAGAAACATTTATAAATAATTCTGGACAGCAAAGAATCATTTTACAAAAATCACTTTGATAAAACTCCGAAAACATCGTAAAAACACTCTTTGTTTTAGATGACTCTTTTATTCAAAATTGACACTTTAAAACTCAAGTTTTTATCACAAAACGACTTTGGGCAGCCATAAACGCAATTTAAAATCTCAAATAAATCAAAACAAATTATGTTAAAATCAATTACATACACAAGTATTTTTCAAACACCAATTAGCACACAACCACGACAACACTGAAGTAACTAAGCCATATAAGTAAGTAATTAATTATTTGATTTAATTATAAAACAAAACACCTAGACATTCACATATTCAACAAGCAACACAAAATGAACCATTTAATCTAAATATAAATCAAACACTTATTCACTTAATCATCTTCATTTTCGTAAAGCAAAAACACTTAGGCATGCATAGATTCACAACCACATTGAACTAAAGATTTTAAGTCAAACACATTTATTTTGCTTACTTTAAACAACTTTATTCTCTTCAAAAATCATCATGTACATTTTACTTCATGCAATTAAACTCCCTAGATTTATTTACTCTATATGACCGAATAAAATTAAGGAAAACAAGTTAGGAATCACAAATCTAAACACATAGATCAACTTGATTTATTTCAAATACTTAAATTCTACTTTCTTTTTCATGAAATAAGATTATTTATTCTTCCTTTTATTCTTACCTGAATGCACACACACATATATCCAATTAAACACAAAACTTTCACGAAATCATTTAATTCATTTATGTCCTTCATTTCTAAATCAAAAACCGATTATAAAATAAGTATTCATAACACAATTTCAAACAATTGATTTCAACATAATTTCTCAAAACATACTCATTACGCTCAAGTCAATTCATGAGAAAAGAACCCTAGTCTATTCTACATGCATAGGCCGAACCTCCCTTTGACAACAGTAAGGTTTTTGGTTCACTTTTTCAACATGCAAGATCACAAGACATGGATCAAGTTAAAATTATTTTCCAAAAACTTGTTTTCTTAACTTCTTTGTAAACCGAGAGGGCTTCTAAGAAAATAAAGTTCTTTTCACTTAAAAATTACATGCATGCACCTAAGACATGAATCGAAACAAAAATCACTTTTCAAAACTCATTTCTTTTGGTTCTTTTACAAAACCATGATGATCCTTAGGAAAATAAAATCTTTTTATTCAAAAAAACACATGCATGTACTTAAATCTTGTAGATCAAGTCATGGAATCACTCATAATGGCACAAATCAAAGATAAAAATCACTTTGAGTAGAAAGAGATCAAAACCGTGACATATAAACATAAGGATCAAGACTTTTTTTGGAAGATAAAAACCAAAGATCAAAGCCTTATAAAATCAAACATTTAAACTACTCAAATCAACTTTTACAAACATAAAACAAACATGCAAGAACCTAAATCAAAATAAAAAGCATCATGACCTAGTTCTCTAGTCATGACCGAATCACAAGGTTTAAGATCTAGTGTTTTGTAAATTTATTTAACACATGCATGAACTCAAATCATCAAGATCATTATCAAATCAACATGCAACACCAAGGATCTCAATATCATTATTAAGCAAGTTTGGATCATTCATTTTATTTACCAAACAAACTCATAAATACATTATAATTCATGGTTTTAAGAAGGAAAGTCCAACACACAAAGAGACACACTTTAAGCTTTATAAAAATTTCATCAAACCTTTAAATCTAGAAGATTTTGCTTGAAAAGCTTTAAGATCTTTCATGAAAAACTTAATTGAGTTATGAAGTCCGTTGATTAGAGATTTACAATTTTCTTTGAGTCTTAGAAGTTCATGATCAAACATAAATAGAACATGCAAAGAAAGAAAAGAAAGGAAAATTACAAAATAAAAAAGAAATCTACACTATTACAACTTCCTCATGATCCTTCGAAATACCCACCAAGATCAAGGTCTTCGAGCTTCTAATGTTTTGGATCTTCAAGGAAAATTTTAGGTTTTGGTGTTGATCTCCTCTTCTTCTTCTCTACTTTAACTCACGGCTTCTTCTCTTTTTCTTTAGGTGCTGAGAGCTCGATTTTTGCTCTCAACAATTGTGTTTGGAAAGGTGAAGGAAAAGAAAGAAATGAAGGGTGGGAATGAATAAATGAAGTGACCAACACTTCACCCATTCGGTCATATATAGGCAAGGGCAAGGGCATGGGGCTTTTCCTCTTTTGTCCTTGTGAAATTCGGTCAAGGGTGTGCAATTGGGAGGGGCAACTTTGGCAACTTCATTTGTTGCATGGGTGGAGGTTATCAAGTTTAAGGGGACAACAAGGAGTGATTTAAGGAACCAAGTCTCCTTAGGTTTAGTTACTCTTTGGCTCCTAGTTAGGGTTTTCTACCCATTTAGTTCCCTCGTGGTTCTAATCTTAGCCTATAAGCCTTTATCTTAAAATGAATGAAATCATGGCATGCACACATATACCCACACGTATCACACACAAACACACATACATGCATCATCATATTTTTCTACTAATTACATTTTCTTTTAATCCTAAGCATATTCATATGCATCCATACACACACATACATATTCATACACGTAGCACATATACACATATGCATGCACACATATACACGTACCATACATATATACACACACACACAGAAAATAGATCTTTTTCTCATAAAATGACTCACATAAAAGTCACAATTTCCTTTAAAACATAAAAATATCAAGTACATAAATCTTTTCTAAAAAACTCAATTTCTCAACTCTTAACATTTGTTCATGAAAATCCTTTCTTTAAAATCACTCATTATTTTAAAAGGTGAATTAGGAAAATCAGTTAAGAAAATACCCTTTCAAAACACATTTCTCAAAAATAATTATCTTTAGTATTTTAAATTAATACGAGGAATTTGCGGGGT
Source organism: Crotalaria pallida (assembly GCA_037953625.1). Classification (NCBI taxonomy): domain Eukaryota; kingdom Viridiplantae; phylum Streptophyta; class Magnoliopsida; order Fabales; family Fabaceae; genus Crotalaria; species Crotalaria pallida. The sequence continues at coordinate 8,690,208 of CM075654.1, read as the reverse complement.
GTTACAAATGAACCATGGCCACTTCTATATATAGGCAATTCAAGATTTCCTTCTTTGGCCTTGGGAAATAATTCGGTCATGTGCACTTGGGAGGGGTAGGTTTGGGCTTCCAAAAGTTTGCATGGGTGGAGATTATCATATGCAAGGGGACAAGGTAGGATAGCCTAGGGTTTTAGGGGTCACTTAGGGCTAAGTACTAGTTAGCTTTTAGTTAGGGTTTCCTACTTAGTTTGGTTATGGTTCTAACTTAGTTTAGTTCTAGTTTCTTATCCTCCAAGCTTCTAGAAAATTATACTCCTAGCTTATACATACACACACACGTACATACATACACACATATATACATACACACTCATACATACAAACCCTACCATACACACACATATACATACATTTTACATTTTTATTTTCTAATTACATTTACTCAAAATCATCCATTCACACCATAATGCAATTAATTCACAAATCACATTCACACAACTAGTTTCATGCATCACACATCAAACCAAGCACACATCACATAAAAATTTCAAGCCAAATCAATAGATTTATTTTCTTCAAAATACAAATTCCAAAATTCGTATTTCATATCTCTGAAAATAAATTTTTTATAAATCAACCCAGAAAATTCCAAAAGTTACATTTTCAAAATCTACATTTCAAGACGATCATTTTGATATAAAGATCATAAAAATCCGAGTTACGGTTAAAAGATACGAATTTTCCAAGTTATCAATTCAAAAACTTCATTTCAAAAATAAAAATCACCTTTTAATAAAATCACCCTCATTTCTTATAAATCAAATCAACAAAATCATTCACTTCTCATTTATAAAAACATTTTGTTTATAAAAATCCATGAAAATCAATACTTTATTTCTTATTCACGTAAAATACTTTTCCAAAAATCTTTTATAAATCAAAACTTCAAGGCTTATTTTAACAATATTCGTTCACGCACGTACGGGAAAAATGCGGGGTGTTACACTGAGCGCCCTGCATACTATTCAGTTCGACCTTGTAACATCTCAAATTTTAATTCCCCGAATAATTAGAATAATGCTGGGATTAGAAAAAATGATAAGTATGTTCAAGAATAATTAAGGTGATGGATTGGGACCACTTTTAGTGCTATGAAGTAGTTAGATAGCCATGGCATAGAATAAGAGGTTGAAAGAAGAGAAAACGAGTGTTAGAAACGACATTTTCGGTGTTATAAACACGTTATATTAGGCAATTAGAAATAAAATATTTACAACTCCAAACACAAATTCCACCGTTGGATGTGAATATTAGTATGTAGGGAAAATTGCTTTCAAATTTGATCTGACAGGTAACGAAGGAGATATGACACTTTGAAGTGCAATGGAATACAAGAAAATAAAAAGAAGCAGTGCACTAACCGGTTAGCCATTCCACTAACCGGTTAGTACGTGTCAGACCAGAAAAAAAGGAACTTGAAGGGCACGAAATTGCCTTTAAGTGGCAAGCTTCCTTGGCAAGCTTGGCACCTCATACACACACCAACTCAACCCCATTTCTTCCTTAGCAACAAACACTTTCTCCACTTGATTTTCTTCTTCTTCCTCAAGATCCGAAGCTCCATCACACTCTCCCTCACCGTCATCATTTTCATCATCATCAACACCATAGCTCTTAAGATTTCTCTCACTAACTCATTAATGGAATCTTTTTCTCACTCATGCCTCACAACACTCAAGAGGTTCAAGTGAACCATCTTCCTCCCTCAAGATCATCTTTGGACTCTCTCCCAACACATTTATTAGTGACTCTCATTCGGTTCCAAGCTAGGAGCAAGAGGTTCAAGTTCTATAGGTTATAAATCCAAGGAGAACATCAAGGCTTTGAGGTTCCATCTCTCTACCTTCATTTGAGGTAAGAAGGTGGTGTTACCTTGACTTAGAAAATAGGTTCTCTTTTGTCATAGTGAGAACTAAGGATAGGGAGTTGAATAGAGTAATAAACCTTAGGGTAACTGATGATAAAAGGATTTGGAGTAAATAAGTATAGATAGGAACTCATTAGTATGCTTGTAGAAATATATAAATATTGATAGATATGGAATATGGAACCCTAGGGATGTTTGTAAAGTAGATAAAGAAAAGGAAAAACATTAGATGTAACTTGGGTAAAATATAGATTAATGTCGGATAAGTGTGGAAACCCAGGGATATATGTGCTAGGAAAATGATGATGATCGTAGTAGAGAATAGCTTAGTTAAATGTGGATAACAGGCAATGTGATTATAAAATGAATAAGTTTAGAACCATAGAGCTTAGAATGAAATTGGAAGGAGACTAAGTAGCGAATGAATTAAATAAGAGTGTTAATAAATGGAAAATAGAATTATACTACTAATGTGAGATGGACCCACCTATTATGGTGTGTGAATATAGGAGTATAGTGTAGAATTATGATAAGAATGAATGTATGAATATGATGTGTGTAGAGATATGAGTAGGATGTATGTGAATATAAATAATAACCCTCCATAAAGGAACGTGTATATAAATGGACCTTCCATAAAGGAGCATGTATATAAATGGATCCTCCATAAAGGAGCGTGTATATAAATGGACCCTCCATAACGGAGCGAGTATAGATATATAGGGACTCTCCAATATGGAGTGTGCATTAATTGTAAGTAGGACCCGTCTTTATGGCATGTGTAGTAAATAATGATAGGACCCGCCCTTTAGGTGTGCGTAAATTGAGAATAATAGGACCCGCTAATATGGTGTGTATAAATGAATAATGATAGGGTCCGACCTTAGGGTGTGTGTAAATTGGGAATGATAGGACCCGTCAAGAGGTGAGTGAAGGATAAGATAAGATGAAAAGGGTAGAAAGGCTTCGTGAAGTTAAGATAGTGAAAGATAAGGAAGATTAAAAAGGAATAAAAAGGAATAGGGAACGACAGTCTAATTGGGCAATAAGTCATAGTGAATTTTTATTGCTATGCTCTTGTAGAAACTATTATTCTGAGTTCTGTGTAATGCTGCTATTTTTATTACAGGTGCAGAAGGTGCTTACACGAGTTATGGCCGAGTGTAACATCCTGAACTTTAACCCCTAGTATAATTATAATAATAATAGATTAAAATAACAATAATAACAATAATCAAGTTTAAGAATAACTAATTAAGGTCCCTTTTAGTATTACAAAAGTGTTAGGGAATATCGGAATTGTAACACCCAAATTTCTTTAACGTTATAAATTATAAGTTTTATTGAATTAAATAATTGTTTTATGGAATTTATCATTTAAGTGTTGGGTATTTTCATAAAACACATTATGTTAACTACGAAAGAATATTTAATGATATTTAAAGTGAATTTTTTTAAAATAAAATTATCATATTAAAATAATTCTAAACATTTTGAATACTTTACTTAACTTTTATATATTCAATAATGAATTATGTTTAGTTTTTTTTTGACATATTTAACTTTATGACATTCTTAAAAATACATTTACTTATTTGATTTGATGACTAAATTCTATTTTTTAGATGCTCTTAAAAAAAATAATCACCTTCATTGAAGAATATACTTTTTATATTTTCCTTAATTTGGACATACCAAAATTAAATAATTACTTCATAAGTAATATCAATTATTAACTTTAAGATATCCCTACATGTGATAGTATGATATTTAATTCTTAGTATTAGTCTCCCTTCAAATAATAATAATATTCATTTCTATTTACTATAATAAATACTTTTTATTATATTTAATTCTTAGTATTAGTCTCCCTTCAAATAAAATGGAATGCAGTAATAGCCGCATTAAAATGGAAACAAATGGAATGCATTAATATATGCATTGAAAAGAAATTGGTATATTTAGACTTCGCATTGCGTTGCTTATGTATATGTATTATTGATAATGGTTGAAGAGTATAGTTAGAATATATATATATATATATATATATATATATATATATGTACAGGATCACGTAATAGGATCATGTGTATATTTTTATATCTTATTATTGTTATTATGTGTTTTCTTTAATTTATGAATAAATATCTCACTCTCTGTGTTGTCATTTTAGGTACTCCTATTAGAGATGAAATTAATGTTCCGTCGACTGAGGAGGATTATGTAACACCCCGATTTGGCAACTTGAAACCATATTTACTTAAAATGAAGTATAGTGAAAATTTGGGCCATTTTTTTTAAAAAAACATGTATGGTGTGAACATAGAACATTTTAAATTTGCAAAACTTAGTTATAACCAAAAACTCAAGTTCACCTAATGCCATACTCTTTCAAGTTCCAAACCGAGATGTCACAAGACATCGCATTTTGAAACTCGCTCACCAAAACATCGTTTAAACATAATAGCCCATTTAACTTAGTTCCAAAACATCAGTACTGAAAATGAATTTAAATTTGGGGTACAGCATGATAGAGCCATGATACTAAGAACTTGTAGAGGGGTACATTACTCAGGGGGAATTACCTATTCTCTTGTCATATATATATACTAACACTTGCCACCTAATACTAAGCTTTGGTAGATCAAGCTCTCAATCATCCTCCTCATCATCTGTTAAGAGATCCTCGGGGCTCGGGCACCAATCCTCGTCGCTGAGACACTCCTCCGTGTCGGCCTCAGACCAAGTGTCGAGATCATCCTCGTCTGCCTCATCAGAGGTCTCCTCCATGGATTCGTCTGATGCACTGTCTGCCTCCATCTCACGAGCTGCGGACCTCTCCGTAAGCTCAGCCCTCCTCCTCTTAATCTCTATGAAGAACATCACATATGCAGACATGGTAATGTTGTCTCCCCTCAATGGAGATGCTCCTATCTCCCGAATCAGCTGGTATCTCGCAATATTGTCCATCTAAAGATGCATACAGGTTTTTTTACAGTACAAAGCAGAGATGCGAGAGAGTGAGCTACCCAAAACGGCAATGTCGACTATGTGGGTTTACAATAGGTAAATATTAAGACAAAACAACAAATACAAAACAAATCAAAACAACAACATGATCATCATCTCATCATACAAACATAAACACTTATTCAATTATTCATAATAATATTCTCAAGATCTCTTTAATAGAACATTCTCAATCTTATCACTGCTCTTTTCACTCATTATTTCCAATCTTATCAAATATTTCGGAACTCATAAAACTTATTCATTACTTGATGTTCTTACTGTACTTCTCTTTTTAAACGTCTTAATTTCTTAAGTCTTATCGTTCTAGTTAGCATCAAGGATGTGGGGAAATCACCATTGAGCTCGCACACACGTCTACATCTCCTCGGTCAACCACTCAGCCTAGTCGGAAGCAAACAGGAGTACAGGACCTTTACCACGCGGGCACGACAGCTGTCTCGACAATTGGCTCCAAGCCAGGAGAACTGTAGAAATCTCGGGTACAGTCTCAAATCAATTCAATTCATATTATATCATTTCATGTATTATCAACGCACACTGTAGAAAACTCGGGTACAGTGGCAATCACAATGCCCCGTTCTAGTCCCTCTCACTGTTCAAGATTTGCAATCTAGAGGGCGACGGTACTATTCTAGTCTCGAATGCAGAACTTACCACGGCATTGGACCCAGTCCTTACCACGTTCGTATACCACATATGGAATTCGTTCTGCCTAGAAAGTACTCAAGACTTCTTGACGTTTCACCGTCATCGTCCTCCCCTAATGCAATCTCCACCTGACTATCCGCAGATACTCATGGTTCCTTCCTCTCCACTACTTCGATACGACACTCATAACTCACCGCGTTCGTTAATGTCTTTTAAAGTCTTTTAAAAGTTTTAGAGTTTTAATTAGAGGTTTAATCCTAATAGTCGGCTCATCCTCGATGCATCCCTTCGACGAGTCCCGACCACTACTCGCAATCCGTTCCCCAAGAATCTCAACGGCAATCTTGCCTCACATCTCTTTCTCATGCATCTTATCAGCATTATTCTCTTTATCCATTGCTCAGCAGCACCGTCAGCATCTTGCTCAGCATCATCAGCATCTTTCTCAGCATCACTGTCCAACAGCATCATCAGCATCTTTCTCAGCATCACTGTCCAACAGCATCATCAGCATCTTTCTCAGCATCACTGTCCAACAGCATCATCAGCATCTTTCTCCTTAGTTGTTGCTCAGTGGCACCGTTAGTGTCCTTCTCCTCAATTGTCGCTCAGTAACACCATCAGCATCGTACTCCTTGGTTGTTGCTCAGTAGCACCACCACGCTTCCGCTATGCCTCGTCGGGTATTCCTTTTCACCGTCTTGACGATCATCCTTCCATCTCACTTCTTTCTCAACTCAACTATTCATTCTCTTCCTTTCACTATTCATCGCTTTCATAGATTCATTCACAACATGACTTTTCTCTTTTCTCTTTTTCAGTCTTAATTCATTACTTTCAAAATTTCATTATTATCAACGCATAATTCCGATGCAATCCCACATTTCTCAATCAATGCCACAATTGTTAAATAAATAAATCATTTCACATATTAAGAAAATCAAGCAACTCATGAATAATCAAAAGACATGTTAACTAAAAACAACAAATCGATCTCGGCTGTTCGTGTCGATAGCCAAACAAACAAACAAACACACAAATGCTATCCCACTACTTCGCTTAATGAGATCGGGGTCCAATCTTTGAGATGATTGGACGCCTTAATATGTTACCTAAATACCACGGCGTCTTAAGGAAAAGCCCCTCTCTCACCTCAATGACGTAACGTTCTAAAGCTCTCCGGCCAGCATTTCCTAGTCGTTCGCCTCTCTTCGTTTCCTTCGCGTCCATCACTCGAACTAAGACATTTTTCCCCGTGCGTTAGAAACGATTTCAATAAATTCATTATTTCGTTCTTTGAAAACACTTTGAAACAATTCCTTTTTGAAAACACATTGCCAATATCCAAAGTTTTCAAATTCAATTCAAATCCATAATTAAAACGGTTTTCGGAAAACTTGAAATAATTTAAAATACTTTCTTTATCAAAATAAACTCCATTTCATTCGTAAAAACTCAATTTAAAACATTCATGTTAAAAATCATTATCCTTAAACATCCAACAGAATACAAAAATTCAAAAAGATAAAATTCCAGAATCACATCAAACTAATTTATTTAAGTTACAACACTGTTAAATTCTAATCAAAGGGTGTCATTTAAAAATTCCAAATCAATTCAATTTGCTTGAACCATACTTTCAAATCAAACGTTTATTAATTCTTTTGAAATCCACACATGTGTTTTTCCACCACTAATTCTAACAAACAGATTTCAAAAATAATTCTATTTTAAATCTAGATTTTCCAAAATACACTCACTTAGCACAAAGCACATATCAAATTTACAAAACATTCACCACTCACATACTGCTGCAAAACACTTTCAAACTTATTTAAAATTATTAATTAAATTATAATCTTAGTACACAAACTCAATCATGCTTAAGAAAATAATTCAAACCTAATCTCCTAATTAATTTAACAAAATCGAATCACTTATGATCAACACCTCCTAATTACTAATGAATTCTAAACCTTGAAATCATAGAATCAATATTATGAAAATTTACTAAATTAATTTATTTGTTTTCATTTCCAAAAACCGAAAAGGAAAAGGGAAATTAACACATTATTTTCATCAAAATATATAATATCATACACACAAAATATAGTCATCATCAAAAGTCACTTCAAAGAGAAAGTCTTCAACCATCTAAACATGCATTGGCCGAATCATCTAGGTAAAATCTTGTAAAGATATGATGCACAATCAAAGATATAAAATAATAGAATTACTCTATTTCTTTCAAGACTAAAACCGTGAGCATCAAAGGGAAAATTTAACAATTTCAATTTCATTTTTTAACTTAAATCAAAACAACAATTAAAGCCACAAATCATTTCTGTAACAGCCCGATTTTCGTAAACCAAAATAATTGACTTTTATTTATTAATGTTGCAAAAAATGAGGCCAAAATTATTTTTTTTTTTTTGTGAAACCTTGTTGAAGGATTTGAAAATGTTATTGAAAAGTTATTAATGTTCTTCAACATTTTCTTTCGAAAATCGAGTTGTTACTAAAACCAAAACTCTTTCACTTAGGTTTTCAAAAACATTTTTGCAGGAACAAATAGTTTGATTTCAACTCCAATTGGTACCGTTCACTTCACCAAAAGAACTTAAACATTTTTCACAAAGTAGTGTTCTTACATTCCTTAAAAGTAGGGCATGCTTCATAATAATTGAAGTACATCAATAGTTCATCACTTAGGTAATCCTTGACGCAAAATACAAACCACAACTTATCCTAAATTCATTACTGACTCTCTCTTCTATTAAAAACAATCGGGTTCAATTTTCTTTTCTTCTTTGCTGGTGCCTTTGTACCGGAGGATGATGCGGCCACACTTGTTGACTCTCCTTCGGAACTCGGTTTAAGCTCCACTCCGAACAGCTTCACGGAGTTCTCCTTAGTTCCATCCCGAGACGGTGGTTCGGTATTATATCCCAAAATGGATATACTTCCCAAACACGACCCCGTTGTCATTCCACTCAACTTGTGCTCCGGATCCGCGATCACCAGCTGGGTATGTCCTGTCCATACCCATCCATAGCGTGAGGGTTTCCATCCATCTCCCTGACGAAGCCACCTAGAGATCTCCAAGCGATGCTCCATCTGCCCGTTGGGATACCAGCAACACCGATGTGCCAACGAACAGGAGAGAGTAAGCGATCCGAACGACGCATCGTCGACAGTGTGGAATTACGGTAGGCAAGATAATAGGACCACACAAACAATATACAGCACACATACAGAATAACATTCAAGCATTTTATCATTATCATTCTCATAATCCGCATTACTCCATCTTATTCTCATTCATCATTATTTCCTTCTTAATTCTCCACTTTTATTTCTAATTCCTCTCACAGGGACTTAATTCCCTTTCCACATTTCCATTCTCAATCTCTTTCTCATTCTTCACACTTCTTAATCTCTTGTTCTTACAATTATAAATCTTTTCTTATCATGTCTTATTGAATTATAGCCATCGATGATCGGGGGAGTTAAAGTATCATCGATGTATGTGTTTCTTTCGCAGTTAGCACTCACGTCTTAGGTCTACATCTCCTCGGCCATCCACCCAACCTAGTCGGAAGCAAACAGGAGTACAGGACCTTTACCACGCGGGCACGACAACTGTCTCACAATCAATTGGCCCCAGGCCAGGAGGACTACAGCCTCAATTCAATTCAATTCATTAAATTCATATATATATATATCAAGGCACATTGTCTCAACTCACAGTGGCAATCTCAAATGCCTCGTTCCAGTCCCTCTCACTGTTCAAGATTTGCAATCTACGGGGCGTCAGTACTGTTCTAGTGCGCGCGCAGAACTTGCCACGGCATTGGACCCAGTCCCTACCACGTTCGTACGCCACATGTGGAGTTCGTTCTGCCTAGAAAGCACTCAAGACTTCTTGACGTTTCACCGTCATCGTCCTCCCCTAATGCAATCTCCTCCTAAGTATCCGCAGATACTTATGGTTCCTTCCTCTCCACTACTTCGGGTTAACTCTCATATCTCACTGCGTTAATCCATGTCTTTTAAAGTCTTTTAATTATTTAATTAAAAACTTAATCCTATCGGTCGGCTCATCCTTAGTGCATCCCTTCAATGAGTCCCGACCACTATCTTTGCATAATCTTTCTCTCATCATTTCTCGTATCGCACATAGCTGGGATCACATCGACAACTCATGTCTCATTTCTCAATTTTTCTCAAAACAGTTTTTCATAAGCTTTCGCAAAAGTTTCATTTCATAATTTTCTCAGAAATCCCATTTCACATAAAAATCTCCAAAAATAATGTTTCACCATCTTTCTTCAAAAATAGTATTTCACAAACTCTTTTTAAGAGTAATGTTTCTTAAAAATGAAGTTTCACAAATCCTTTTTCCAAAAATAAGGTTTCATAAAATCCTTTCAAATATTGTTTCATAAACTCTTTTCAAAAATACATTTCACAAATCTTTTCCAAAAATCTCTTTTCGCAAACTTTTTCAAAAATCCACTTCCACAAACCTTATCATAAATTTTCTTTTCGAAAACATTTTTCAAAAATCCATTTTTCTGAGCGCTAATGGAGGAGCAAGCTCAACTCAACACTAGTCTCATTCAAAAACAAAAGCAAAGGAGCCAAGCTCCACTCAGACCACTTCTCTCCCCCATGGCAACATTACTCTTCCCAGCTCTGGCTCGTTCTTATTCTTGGCATCAGTTCTTTTCCCCCAATCTCATCTCTTTGTCTCTTACTATTCCATCTTATATCCTTTCTCATTTTATCTTTACTTTTATTCCATCTCCTTCCTAATTCTTTCATTTTATTTTCATTTTCTTATTCAAGACGTAACAGACGTCCATCAGTAAATTACTCATATTAATGAACAGCAATAAATATCATCAAGCATAATGAAATAAAGACATAAAAGCGTACTATCAATCACACACTCATCACACAACAACAATGTGGCATTTGTCACCTTCGTATAAGTGGCCACACAACACAAACAATTGCCACTTATACTACTGACTCCGAACCACTCAGTTCCGATCTTTGAGATGATACGGAACGTCCTAATATACACCTAACTACCACGGTGTCTTAGGAAAGCTTCTCTCTCACCTGAGGTCCAGTGATTAAGTTCGTGTGCTCTCCTCGGATCCTTGTCGCTGCCAGCTGTCCCAATCCCTTTTCTATATCATTCCTCGTATTAAATAAAACACTTTACGTTATTGACTTATACGAGAAAATCTTTTCTTAGTTCAATACTCGTCCCTCTCTTCGTTGGGAAAACTCAAAATATAACCGTTTTCTCAAAACACTTTAACATTTTTCTAATACTTTATATACTTTCAAAAATTATCTTGAAAACTTTTAGTAAGGTAATTTAAATTATTTATTTTAGTGGCTGGTCCGTTTTGGACAGCACCTTAATAAATTTCGAAAACACCGAAAAATGCACCGTTCTCGATCCGGCTTTTTCTTAAATCAATTATCACGTGAAAACTTTACTTTAAATCATATGAAAACGTTTTTAAATATAAGAAGCAAGTCCAAGTAATTCTGGACAGCAAGAATAGTTTTACAAAATCATTTTAATAAAACTCCGAAAACATTGTAAAAACATTCTTTCTTTGAAATAACGCTTTTATTCAAAATTAAAACTTTAAAATTTAAGTTTTTATCATAAGACAAACTTTGGACAGCCATAGACACAATATAACTCCAAACAAATCAAACCAAATTATTTTATAATCAATAAATTTCAACATTAACCACATATTCAATCATCTTCCAAGTATTACTCCACACACAACAACAAACAACACTTTACTGATTTATTAGAAGCATTTAAACAATTTAATCAACATCAAAGCAATTATGAGACTCACACATAATTCATTTTCACAACATAAAACACTTAGGCATGCAAGTATTCATAAACCAAACTGAATCAAGTTTCACACCAACATATTTATATTTATTTTCCTTACTTTAAACAATTTAGATCCTTTTCAAAAATCACCATGCACATTTTATTTCATGCAATTAAACTTCCTAAACCTATTTAAACTATATAACCGAATGAAATCAAAGAGAGTAAGTCAAACATCACAATTTAAATCACATGAATCAACTTGGTTTATTTTAAGCACTTAAATTCCACTTTCTTTTAATCCTAACCGAATACACATAAGCACACACATATATTCATTTAAACACAATGCTCTTCCAAGATTAATTTTATTTATTTATTTCCTTTATCTTTAAATAAAGAACCGGTTAGAAAATAAATGTTCACAACACCATTTCAAGCAATTTATTTTAGTATAATTCCTCAAAACATACTAATTTCTTTTTAAGTCATTTCATTGAAAAGGAATCCTAGTCTAGCTAGCATGTGTAGGCCGAATATCATCATGATAAAGCAAGGTTTAATTTTTAAAACTTCATCATGCATGCACATAGACCATGGATCAAGGCAAAGATCATTTTCCAAAAACTTGTCTCCTTGCTTTCTTTGTAAAAACCGTGAGGTCCATTAGGAAAAATAAAATCTTTTTATTCAAAAACCAAATGCATGTACCTAGATCTTGTAAATCAAGTCATGAAATCAATCAATTGGTACCATCAAAGATGAAAATCGTTTTGAGTTGAAAAAGGATCAAAACCGTGACATGCAATGAAGAATGGTTAACTCTTTTGGTTCAAAAACAACATGCATGCACCAAAGATCAACACAAGATCAAAGCTTTTATCAAGTTCAAAATCAAATCAAAGCATTTTAACTATTTAAATTAACCTTTCTAAACATGAGATTAACATGAAATCACTTAGATCAAATTAAAAGCATCAAGACCTAATTTTTCTACTCATGGCCGAATCACCTAGTTCTTGATTTGGTGGTTTATAAGTTCATTTATTCTTAAGAATCCAAGATCAAGTCATAAAGAGGACATGCAAAGAAAAATAAGAATCATAAGGCCACAAAATCAAACATTCAAGAGAAGATCAAGGCAATATATGAATTTAAACACAACTTTAAACAAAACCGTGATGAAGAAGAACTACAAGTAAGAGATCAAAACTTTCCAACACCAACATTCAAGACCAAAACATAAAAATAACATGCAAGACATTTAGACCTCAAAATCATTCAAAAATAAATACATGCATCACAAAAATTAAGCAAAGTCCATTAGAGAGTCCTTTACAACACCGAATGATTCAATTAAAACTCTCTCTACCTTAAACCAAAACTTCTAACTTGAATCTTCAAATCTCCCCTTCTCCTCCTTTTAGGGTTTGCTTCGGCCTCCTTTCCTTTGGGGGTTGATGGGTGATTTTCTCCTTAATATTTGAAGAAGGATGTGTGTTAAGAAAGAAATCAAGGGTGTTTGGGGTTAAGAAATTCAGATTCTCACTCTTCCTCTCCTCTCCTCTCTTCACGGCCTCACTCTTTCTCTAAGGGTTCCAAGAGCTTTGTGTTGCTCTTGGACCAAGTGTGTTTAGAATATGTGTAAGGGAAATGAAAATGAATCAAAGTGACCAACTCCTCACACACACACACACGGCTTATATGGGCAAAGGCAAGGGGTGGAATTTTCCTCTTTTGTCCTTGGTTCCATGTGCAAGCCTAAGGGTAATTTGGTCTAGCCAACTTGTTGCATGGAATGGGTCTTATCAAGAGGGAGACAATGTGGAGAAAAAGTCTCACCATCATCATCACACTCACCACCCTAATTTCCTACTTATTTCCATTTATATTTCACTTTCTTAATGCTTAAGAAAATAAACCCTACTTGGTTCTCTTGGACTCCCTCATGGCCGAACATACACATACACATGGGAGGGAAATAGAATTTTCTTTCATTTTGATTGAAGGAAAACAATTCAAACATACACAATTATATCATGGAATCTCTTAAAATTTTAATGCATACATCTAACACATAATCAAGTATACATGTAACACTCTAGGATATTATCATGCATCATACACACACTCATATTCCTTCATTTATTTAATCCTCACGTAATCCTAAGCATGTACACATACACATACACGTTTTATACGTATAAACACGCACATACATGCATCATACATTACACACACACATATACACATATACATATATACATGCATTATATTTTTATCATATAGTTACAAAGCTTACATAATACTTCAAACATTTTCAAGGAATCATATTGTCATCATCATATATCAAACATGTATCAACCAATCATATAAACTCAGAAAACAAACCACTTTTTCATAAAATGACTCTTGTTTAAAATTCACCATTTCTTTAAACTCATTCCTCACCTTAAAAACGTGAATTATGAAAATTATTTAAGAAAATACTCATTTAAACACTTTTCTCAAAAAAGAAATTTCTTTAGTATTTTAAATTAATACGAGGAATTTGCGGGGTGTTACATTCTCCCCAACTTAAAGATTTCTCGTCCCCGAGAAATACGTTGTGGATTGGGCAGCAGGGAACAAAATTCTCTTATCATTGCGATTCCCGTAATAACACTCTCCTTTCGCTTCGTGGTCTTATTCCCTTTTGCTAGTCTAATTCACTTTGTCGTGCTCCTGGTTTCTTGCTTTTAGACGAAGAAGTTCCACTCATACCATCAATTGCGTGTCGAACCGGGTTAAGTCCAGCGGACTAGCCGAAGAAGATGTCGCTCCCTTAGTTAGTTGTCGTCACAGAAGTCCAACCATAGGTACGGACTTAGGGAAAATCAAGCAAACAAAATTCACACATCTCCAAAAGCACAAGGTTTTACCTAAAATCTTTGGATATTCACTATTTTCTACTACTTAGATTCTTAATAATTCACAATAATCACTCCTTCCTTCAGTTATCTCTCTATCTCTAATGTTTTCATCTATCATATTTCTAACTTAAGGGGGTTCTATTACCACTTGGGTTTACTTATTTCCTCAAACATCCTCACTTTTCTCCTTAGATTCATCCTGAACATTAATCAAACCTATCATCTTCACCGTCTAAACCTCTACTTATGGTGTATGGCAATTCTAATACTCAATCTTCCCACATAATTTCCTCTAACAACCGGTAACATACACCCCCCCTTCCTTCCTTGTAACTCCCCAACTTTGATCAAACTTATGACTAAATCCACTACGATCTCATATCCCTACTTAATTTAAGCCATTTATCCTTCCTTAATCGTTCAAGCCTAAACTATCTGGGTAACCATGGCACTTCTAACTCCGCAATTCGGACTAAAGAGTTTTAAATAGGATCGATAAAACTACGGCTTGATAGTAAGGCTTATGAAGAAAAGGGTCGAATTCTAACAAGACTAACTGTTTTGTTGAAGCAATTCAACAAACACGGGGATTCAGAAATAACATCCTATTTCTTTAAGGGCATTAACTATCCTTGTACAAAAGGCATGCTAAGGTTAACAAACTTAAGTCTTACAAGCACTAAGGGAATATCATAGGATATGAGGTCTCAATCTTGGAACCTATTCACTGTCTACTTCCTCAAGCTACAGAACCTACAAGTTCCTTAGGCTAATACGGTAGATGCTACACAAAATCTTACATCCTAAAAGATGAGAACCTAAACTTAGATTCCTATCAAACACACAGAGTTACAAAAACAAAGCATGTAAGCCCATGCTTAAGGCCACTAAGGATTACCATAAGCTCTGATACCATTCTGTAACAGCCCGATTTTCGTAAACCAAAATAATTGACTTTTATTTATTAATGTTGCAAAAAATGAGGCCAAATTTTTTTTTTTTTGTGAAACCTTGTTGAAGGATTTGAAAACGTTATTGAAAAGTTATTAATGTTCTTCAACATTTTCTTTCGAAAATCGAGTTGTTACTAAAACCAAAACTCTTTCACTTAGGTTTTCAAAAACATTTTTGCAGGAACAAATAGTTTGATTTCAACTCCAATTGGTACCGTTCACTTCACCAAAAGAACTTAAACATTTTTCACAAAGTAGTGTTCTTACATTCCTTAAAAGTAGGGCATGCTTCAGAATAATTGAAGTACATCAATAGTTCATCACTTAGGTAATCCTTGACACAAAATACAAACCACAACTTATCATAAATTCATTACTGACTCTCTCTTCTATTAAAAACAATCGGGTTCAGTTTTCTTTTCTTCTTTGCTGGTGCCTTTGTACCGGAGGATGATGCGGCCACACTTGTTGACTCTCCTTCGGAACTCGGTTTAAGCTCCACTCTGAACAGCTTCACGGAGTTCTCCTTAGTTCCATCCCAAGACGGTGGTTCGGTACTATATCCCAAAAAGGATATACTTCCCAAACACGACCCCGTTGTCATTCCACTCAACTTGTGCTCCGGATCCGCGATCACCAGCTGGGTATGTCCTGTCCATACCCATCCATAGCGTGAGGGTTTCCATCCATCTCCTTGACGAAGCCACGTAGAGATCTCCAAGCGATGCTCCATCTGCCCGTTGGGATACCAGCAACACCGATGTGCCAACGAACAGGAGAGAGTAAGCGATCCAAACGACGCATCGTCGACAGTGTGGAATTATGGTAGGCAAGATAATAGGACCACACAAACAATATACAGCACACATACAGAATAACATTCAAGCATTTTATCATTATCATTCTCATAATCCGCATTACTCCATCTTATTCTCATTCATCATTATTTCCTTCTTAATTCTCCACTTTTATTTCTAATTCCTCTCACAGGGACTTAATTCCCTTTCCACATTTCCATTCTCAATCTCTTTCTCATTCTTCACACTTCTTAATCTCTTGTTCTTACAATTATAAATCTTTTCTTATCATGTCTTGTTGAATTATAGCCATCGATGATCGGGGGAGTTAAAGTATCATCGATGTACGCGTTTCTTTCGCAGTTAGCACTCACGTCTCAAGTCTACATCTCCTCGGCCATCCACCCAACCTAGTCGGAAGCAAACAGGAGTACAGGACCTTTACCACGCGGGCACGACAACTGTCTCACAATCAATTGGCCCCAGGCCAGGAGGACTACAGCCTCAATTCAATTCAATTCATTAAATTCATATATATATATATATATATCAAGGCACATTGTCTCAACTCACAGTGGCAATCTCAAATGCCCCGTTCCAGTCCCTCTCACTGTTCAAGATTTGCAATCTAGGGGGCGTCAGTACTGTTCTAGTGCGCACGCAGAACTTGCCACGGCATTGGACCCAGTCCCTACCACGTTCGTATGCCACATGTGGAGTTCGTTCTACCTAGAAAGCACTCAAGACTTCTTGACGTTTCACCGTCATCGTCCTCCCCTAATGCAATCTCCTCTAAGTATCTGCAGATACTTATGGTTCCTTCCTCTCCACTACTTCGGGTTAACTCTCATATCTCACTGCGTTAATCCATGTCTTTTAAAGTCTTTTAATTATTTAATTAAAAATTTAATCCTATCGGTCGGCTCATCCATAGTGCATCCCTTCAATGAGTCCCGACCACTATCTTTGTATAATCTTTCTCTCATCATTTCTCGTGTCGCACAAAGCTGGGATCACATCGACAACTCATGTCTCATTTCTCAATTTTTCTCAAAACAGTTTTTCATAAGCTTTCGCAAAAGTTTCATTTCATAATTTTCTCAAAAATCCCATTTCACATAAAAATCTCCAAAAATAATGTTTCACCATCTTTCTTCAAAAATAGTATTTCACAGACTCTTTTTAAGAATAATGTTTCTTAAAAATGAAGTTTCACAATTCCTTTTTCCAAAAATAAGGTTTCATAAAATCCTTTCAAATATTGTTTCATAAACTCTTTTCAAAAATACATTTCACAAATCTTTTCCAAAAATCTCTTTTCGCAAACTTTTTCAAAAATCCACTTCCACAAACCTTATCAAAAATTTTCTTTTCGAAAACATTTTTCAAAAATCCATTTTTCTGAGCGCTAATGGAGGAGTAAGCTCAACTCAACACTAGTCTCATTCAAAAACAAAAGCAAAGGAGCCAAACTCCACTCAGACCACATCTCTCCCCCATGGCAACATTACTCTTCCCAGCTCTGGCTCGTTCTTATTCTTAGCATCAGTTCTTTTCCCCCAATCTCATCTCTTTGTCTCTTACTATTCCATCTTATATCCTTTCTCATTTTATCTTTACTTTTATTCCATCTCCTTCCTAATTCTTTCATTTTATTTTCATTTTCTTATTCAAGACGTAACAGACGTCCATCAGTAAAGTACTCATATTAATGAACAACAATAAATATCATCAAGCATAATGAAATAAAGACATAAAAGCGTACTATCAATCACACACTCATCACACAACAACAATGTGGCCTTTGTCACCTTCGTATAAGTGGCCACACAACACAAACAATTGCCACTTATACTACTGACTCCGAACCACTCAATTCTGATCTTTGAGATGATACGGAACGTCCTAATATACCACCTAACTACCACGGTGTCTTAGGAAAGCTTTTCTCTCACCTGAGGTCCAGTGATTAAGTGCGTGTGCTCTCCTCGGGTCCTTGTCGCTGCCAGCTGTCCCAATCCCTTTTCTATATCATTCCTCGTATTAAATAAAACACTTTACGTTATTGACTTATACGAGAAAATCTTTTCTTAGTTCAATACTCGTCCCTCTCTTCGTTGGGAAAACTCAAAATATAACCGTTTTCTCAAAACACTTTAACATTTTTCTAATACTTTATATACTTTCAAAAATTATCTTGAAAACTTTTAATAAGGTAATTTAAATTATTTATTTTAGTGGCTGGTCCGTTTTGGACAGCACCTTAATAAATTTCGAAAACACCGAAAAATGCACCGTTCTTGATCCGGCTTTTTCTTAAATCAATTATCACGTGAAAACTTTACTTTAAATCATATGAAAACGTTTTTAAATATAAGAAGCAAGTCCAAGTAATTCTGGACAGCAAGAATAGTTTTACAAAATCATTTTAATAAAACTCCGAAAACATTGTAAAAACATTCTTTCTTTGAAATAACGCTTTTATTCAAAATTAACATTTGCCATAGACACAATATAACTCCAAACAAATCAAACCAAATTATTTTATAATCAATAAATTTAACCATTAACCTCATATTCAATCATCTTCCAAGTATTACTCCACACACAACAACAAACAACACTTTACTGATTTATTAGAAGCATTTAAACAATTTAATCAACATCAAAGCAATTATGCGACTCACACATAATTCATTTTCACAACATAAAACACTTAGGCATGCAAGTATTCATAAACCAAACTGAATCAAGTTTCACACCAAACATATTTATATTTATTTTCCTTACTTTAAACAATTTAGATCCTTTTCAAAAATCACCATGCACATTTTATTTCATGCAATTAAACTTCCTAAACCTATTTAAACTATATAACCGAATGAAATCAAAGAGAGTAAGTCAAACATCACAATTTAAATCACATGAATCAACTTGGTTTATTTTAAGCACTTAAATTCCACTTTCTTTTAATCCTAATCGAATACACATAAGCACACACATATATTCATTTAAACACAATGCTCTTCCAAGATTAATTTAATTTATTTATTTCCTTTATCTTTAAATAAAGAACCGATTAGAAAATAAATGTTCACAACATCATTTCAAGCAATTTATTTTAGTATAATTCCTCAAAACATACTCATTTCTTTTAAGTCATTTCATTGAAAAGGAATCCTAGTCTAGCTAGCATGTGTAGGCCGAATATCATCATGATAAAGCAAGGTTTAATTTTTAAAACTTCATCATGCATGCACATAGAACATGGATCAAGGCAAAGATCATTTTCCAAAAACTTGTCTCCTTGCTTTCTTTGTAAAAACCGTGAGGTCCATTAGGAAAAATAAAATCTTTTTATTCAAAAACCAAATGCATGTACCTAGATCTTGTAAATCAAGTCATGAAATCAATCAATTGGTACCATCAAAGATGAAAATCGTTTTGAGTTGAAAAAGGATCAAAACCGTGACATGCAATGAAGAATGGTTAACTCTTTTGGTTCAAAAACAACATGCATGCACCAAAGATCAAACTTTTCAAAGATCAACACAAGATCAAAGCTTTTATCAAGTTCAAAATCAAATCAAAGCATTTTAACTATTTAAATTAACCTTTCTAAACATGATATTAACATGAAATCACTTAGATCAAATTAAAAGCATCAAGACCTAATTTTTCTACTCATGGCCGAATCACCTAGTTCTTGATTTGGTGGTTTATAAGTTCATTTATTCTTAAGAATCCAAGATCAAGTCATATAGAGGACATGCAAAGAAAAATAAGAATCATAAGGCCACAAAATCAAACATTCAAGAGAAGATCAAGGCAATATATGAATTTAAACACAACTTTAAACAAAACCGTGATGAAGAAGAACTACAAGTAAGAGATCAAAACTTTCCAACACCAACATTCAAGACCAAAACATAAAAATAACATGCAAGACATTTAGACCTCAAAATCATTCAAAAATAAATACATGCATCACAAAAATTAAGCAAAGTCCATTAGAGAGTCCTTTACAACACCGAATGATTCAATTAAAACTCTCTCTACCTTAAACCAAAACTTCTAACTTGAATCTTCAAATCTCCCCTTCTCCTTCTTTTAGGGTTTGTTTCGGCCTCCTTTCCTTTGGGGGTTGATGGGTGATTTTCTCCTTAATATTTGAAGAAGGATGTGTGTTAATAAAGAAATCAAGGGTGTTTGGGGTTAAGAAATTCGGATTCTCACTCTTCCTCTCCTCTCCTCTCTTCACGGCCTCACTCTTTCTCTAAGGGTTCCAAGAGCTTTGTGTTGCTCTTGGACCAAGTGTGTTTAGAATATGTGTAAGGGAAATGAAAATGAATCAAAGTGACCAACTCCTCACACACACACACACACGGCTTATATGGGCAAAGGCAAGGGGTGGAATTTTCCTCTTTTGTCCTTGGTTCCATGTGCAAGCCTAAGGGTAATTTGGTCTAGCCAACGTGTTGCATGGAATGGGTCTTATCAAGGGGGAGACAATGTGGAGAAAAAGTCTCACCATCATCATCACACTCACCACCCTAATTTCCTACTTATTTCCATTTATATTTCACTTTCTTAAAACTTAAGAAAATAAACCCTACTTGGTTCTCTTGGACTCCCTCATGGCCGAACATACACATACACATGGGAGGGAAATAGAATTTTCTTTCATTTTGATTAAAGGAAAACAATTCAAACATACACAATTATATCATGGAATCTCTTAAAATTTTAATGCATACATCTAACACATAATCAAGCATACATGTAACACTCTAGGATATTATCATGCATATACACACACTCATATTCCTTCATTTATTTAATCCTCACGTAATCCTAAGCATGTACACATACACATACACGTTTTATACGTATAAACACGCACATACATGCATCATACATTACACACACACATACACATATACATATATACATGCATTATATTTTTATCATATAGTTTCAAAGCTTACATAATACTTCAAACATTTTCAAGGAATCATATTGTCATCATCATATATCAAACATGTATCAACCAATCATATAAACTCAGAAAACAAACCACTTTTTCATAAAATGACTCTTGTTTAAAATTCACCATTTCTTTAAACTCATTCCTCACCTTAAAAACGTGAATTATGAAAATTATTTAAGAAAATACTCCTTTAAACACTTTTCTCAAAAAAGAAATTTCTTTAGTATTTTAAATTAATACGAGGAATTTGCGGGGTGTTACAATTTCAAAGTTTCATTTTTATTTTCCTTTAAATTTAATTATTTCATGCATGCACTTCTATGCTCTTAGATAAGATTATCCATTAAACTCAAACTCGTGACTTTTCTTAAACAAAATTGAGATTATGCTTTAACTTCAAAAATAACATGCATGCACTCAGAATCATTAAATCCATCCATAACACATACATGCATCACTTTTCATAAAAATAAAAAGCATCAATCCTATTTTACCAAGCATGGCCGAATGGCCTTCACACAAATATGACATGCATAAGATAAATCTTTAGATTAAATCATGATCATGTTAAAAATCATTTTAAAGCTTGCTATCCTACTTATTCCATTTAGGCCGTGACACACATAGAAGAAAAACTTAATCTTTTCACTTGAAAATTGACATGCAAGCCTCAAGGTCCTAACTTTTTTATTAGTAAACATGGATTATTAAATGTATACATAGAAATGAACCAAGATCATCATAAAACTAACATGCAAGGTTAAAGTTCCCCACTTTATTCTCAAATAAGTCTAGATCATATAATCATTTATCAAATAATCACATAAATGCACATGGATTACGATTTAAACAAGAAAATTAACATGCAAGGCTAAAGATCTTCACTTTATTATAAATCAAGCTTAGATCATAAATTATTTGTCAAATCATTTCATAAAAACTCCATAGATCACGGTTTTTAGTGAGAAATCCAACATGCAAATAGATTCATTTTAGTCTTCACAAAAATTTCAAGTAATACTTTAGATCTTTAAGAGTTTGTTTAGAAATCATCAAGATCTATCAAGAAAGCTATAACCGAAACATAGAGTCCATGATTTCACATATTACAAGCCATTTTAAGCCTTAAAAGTCCATGGTTAGGTCTAAACCACACTTGCACTCATCTTTCACACCATAAAAATAAACATGCAAGGAGAAAGAAAAAGAAAAGTTAAAAAACCAAAAGAAAAGCCTAACTAACATAGTCTTCTTCTGGATCTTCAAATAACCTACCAAGAAAAGGTTGATCTCTTAACTCCTAACACTCTTGATCTTCAAGGAAAGCCTATGATCTTGCTCTAAGTCTCCTTCTTCTTTCTTCTTCTTCTCCACGGCTACTCTCTCTCTCACTCTCTTTTTTCTTCTAAGGGTTTGATGAGCCCTTAGAAAGTGTTTGGGTTAAAATGAGAAGGAAATGAACTTGGTGGAAAGAAAATGAACTATGGCTTCATGTATTTATAGGCAACGAATTATCCCTCTTATGCCCTTAGGTGTTGGTTTCGGTCTAAGCAAAATGGGAAGGGTAGTTTTGGGCTTCCAAAAATTTGCATGGGAAGGGTCGAGTCTAAGGAGACAAGGTAGAGTAGATTAGGGCACTTATGTCATCTCTTGCATGATTACCCCTACCTCCTTAAATCTTTTTCTACTAAATCCTCTCTCACTAAATTCCTAAAGGGTTCCACTTATTCCATGATTTCTTAGTCCTAGAAAAATAAAATCTTAAGCTTACACACACACACATAAATCGTAGCACACACACATACACACATATCTTATATTTTTCTAATCATATTCACTTAGGACTTTATAATCACTAATTCATACAATAATGCAAATATTTCCAAAGAATCACATTTACATAATTATTTTCATGCATCATTCATCCTTCACATATCCAATCAAGCACATATCATATCAAACACATATCACATAATAGATTCATGCCATGACAATAGTTTTATTTTCTACAAAACACATTTCTCATCATAAAGGAAATTTAAATCCTTTTAAGGCAAAACAATTACCTATATAAAAAAACGAAATTAAAATCTCCAAATTATTTTTAAAACCAAGCTTTTCATAAAAATCTCCAAAAGATAAATTCGTTTTAAATTTCTAGCCACTATAAAATCAATATTTCTTAAAATCCGTCCTCCACAAATTTAGAAAATAAATTTTTATAAATCAACACAGAAAATTCCAAAATTTACATTTTCAAATTCTTCTTTTCAAGACGATCGTTTTCGTATAAAGATCATAAAATTCCGAGTTACGGTCGAAAAGATACAGATTTTCAAAATTTGCAAATCCAAGAGAAAATGTATTTCAAATAAAAGTCATCCTTTAATAAAATCACAAAATATTTCTCGTAAATCAAATCATTTCAAATTCAACAAAATCATTCATTTCTTATCCATAAAACACTTTGTTTATAAAATTCTGTAAAAATCAATACTTTATTTATCCCATACGTAAAATTCTCATTAAAAAATCCTTTATAAAACAAAATCTCAAGGTTTCTTTTAACAAATTCGTTTACGCACATTTGGGAAAAATGAAAGATGTTACAGATTATACTCCAAATGAAGGAGTGTAATTTACAAATATGACTTGAGAGTCATATGTATGCAACCATCTTTAGTTCTGTAATCATAAATAATAGTGTGGTATTGATTTATGAAGGATATCTAAATATCCTTTTTGATTAAACCAAAATTTTGCATTTTATATTTTATATAATGAGTATAAGTTCATTTTGTATGTAAAAAGGAGTTTAGATACTTAATTATATCTATGTAAATTCTGATCTGAATCTCATAGGTGAAATATTTTATGAGGGAAACGTCAATTTTTAGAGGAAACCCTGTCAAAATTTTTCCAAAAATTTACTATTTAAATGTCTTAGATTATATTTAAAAAGTAGGATGTTACAACATGTAATATCATAATCCTAATCAGACGCAAAAAGTTGATCATGTGGTGCCGCATGATGTCACACGGGCGAAGAAGACATCTCTCTTCAAATCTTTTTTTTTCATTTTTTATTTAACTAAAAATATAAAAAATATTAGGTTTTTTAGTTTTTTAAATTTTTTAAAAAAAGGATCTTTGTCCACTGGTCACTAGGTGCTTAACCTCATGCCTCTGATCATGATTCCGATGTTATATGTGAGCAAAATTGGTAGTAGGGGTATATGACAAACCCAGAAGTAATTTCGGGGAGTCAAACATTGAAGAAAAAAAAAGAATAAGGATATCTGACAAAAGTACCCAAACTTCAGGGACCTGTGACATAATTAAGCCTAAAAAAAATTATTTCTTTAATTAATTTTTTTTTTTTTAAAAAAAAAAAAAAAGAGAGTCATAACTCAATGAAAAAGACCGGAGGAAAATGGAGTAGAAACAAGAAAAAAAAATATTCTTATGACAATTTTATCTATCTATAGTATTACGCTGGTTATACATAGTCGAATCCAACACTGATGATTCATGAGGCCCGAAATTAAAGTAACACAAATAGAACAAATTGACTTGTATATATGTTGCTATATTGCCTTTCCAATACCAAAACCCTTGTGCTGGCATTAGCAAGTACCTTTCAAATCGCTCAAATGCATGAAAATATGAAACATGCATCGATGCATGTGATAATTTTATTTTTGTTTTTTAAATTTTTTAAATATAGATTTGTTCAGAATATTTTTTAACACAAGTTCGTATACAGATTTATCAGAATATGTAAGTGATTTTTATAATTTGGATTTATTTTTTTCTTTACTCTGTGTTCTTAAAAAACTATACTGAGTAAAACTGTATTCAAAATTTACATATTCTGATAAATCTGTATACGAACTTGTGTTAAAAAATATTCTGAATAAATCTATATTAAAAAAATTTAAAAAGCAAAAATAAAATTATCACATGCACCGATGCATGTTTCGTATTTCCATGCATTTGAGTCATTCCCTTCCCATCCTTATAATTAGTGGTTTTGAACAAAGAATGGTGTATCATATGATTATGTGGCTATTGCATCATTATTCAGTGCCATTCTTTGCTTCTGAATCTCAGTGGGTACCTTCACCTCAGTGGCCAACCCAATAGCTTGGAGAAATTTCACTACATACCAAGTCATGTCTAGTTGCCACCACTCTAGGCCATGTCTAGCTGAGTACTCAAAAGCATGGTGGTTATTGTGCCAACCCTCACCAAATGCAAGCAATGCCACCCACCTAATTAAGAAATTTAAAATTTAATCTAAGAATAACATGTAAACATAAGTAAAGCATTAAACCATGGAGAATTTAAATTTAAAATACCAGTTATTTCTGGACAAATCCCTTGTGTTCCAGGCTTGATTTCCCCACACATGGCAAGCTGAATTCACTAGCCAAGTTATATGATATACCCAAACTACCCTCACACCCTGAATTCATATAATCAATCAATGCATAAGGGTCAAGTAAAACTCTCTTTGAAATTTACCACCCTAAGAAAAGTTTAAATTGGCTTTCAAATTTGACCATATTTCTTGAGTTTTATATTTCCAATGAATCAATTCAACATTAAAAGTATAGACTTCATTTTGCAAGAGAAAAAATCATAAATATTCAAAAGGATTTTTCTAAAATGTGTTTTTAGGACATTTGTTAAAGTTACTAAAGATGAAAAAACAATACTCCCTCCGTCCTATAAGTTATATTCATTTAGGTTTTTAATTTTGTCTCATAAGTTATGTTCTTTTAAAAACTCAATAATATTCATTTATACCTCTTTTTCCAAGTATACCTTATTTATTACATTATCTTTTTGACCACCTATTTCTCCATCTCTTTTTAATACATTTATTATTACTCTCTCCTATTATTAATTGAGGGTAAATTAGTCAAAATATATCAAATTTTTACATCATTTACTCATTTCTTGATCCATCTCCGAGAGCTTAAAATTAAAGAACTTAACTTATTATACTAGGACGGAGAGAATAAGTGAGTGTTAACTCTTCTTTTGAAAACCTCAAAAAATGCATTTTTTAATAACTTTGTTATTACATTTGATTTCTTAACAATTAGCATTTGTTTATCCAAAATCATTAAAAATAAAAAAGCACCCCCAATTTTATTACCGAGAAATCAAAATTTCAAAATTGCTCCTGAAAACTTAAATGTCAATTGAATTACTATTTACTAGTTAATCTCATGACAAACTTTTAGGCCAAATTGGTCACAATACAAGAGACTATTTTGACCAGTATTAAGGGTGCATTTTTTCTCAAGAACCAAATTGGCTATTGACTCAAAAAATAAACAAACATCGAGGAAGTAGGAAGTAAGATGAAACAAAATTTCCATATCATTCCTCAAACAAAGAATTAAACTGAGGTTTATGAATAATTGCTAAATAATAATGGCTGCATATGCTATCATAGTCGCAATAAAATGAAATAAAAATGAGAAAGTAAAATGAAAGAAATTTTCATACCATTCCCCAAACAAGGAAAGGAAATCCTCCAATGGCATATAGAAGTGCTCCCAAAGCAAGTGGATGGACAATGTAACTGCTTCTGAGAAATCTATAGAAAGATTGCTTCTCTAAATCAACAACATTGTTTGGCTCTCCACACTGCACAATTTTGCAAGAGGGTTATAACTGCTATCCTGTGAAGAAGAAAGATGCATAACTAAAACAAATACTACCTCCTGTCCTATATCCTATATGCGAGAGGCTTTTGGAAAAATTCACATCCACCAAGAGAGTGAATTAAGGTTGTTAGTGATATTGGAAATGTAAATATTTAATATATTTTTCAAAATTATCCTTGTAATTTTTATTGAAATTTTAAAAATTAGTGACTTAACAAGGGCATTTTTAAAAAAAGTAATTAGATATTGTTGAAAATTAGAATAAGGTCTTACAAATAGTTATTTCCCCACATAGTCTTACATATAAGATAGGATAGGAGAGAGTAATAATGATAAGATAAGAGAATGATACCCTTTCTATCACAGAATTGGTATCAAAGAGCCAATTCATATGGCTGAACCAGAATCCTTCAATGGGGCTATGTGGGTCTCTATCAGAATCACAAAACTGGTGATGGTACCTATGTGTGCTCACCCAATCAATTGGGTTCCCCTGCATACCACAAAAACAGAAAACCAAATCTTTTTATTATATTTCATTCAGTAGCAAAAAACTAAAGAGAAAACCATGAATAAAATATTTAAATTGATGAAAATGAATGCAATGGAACCAACTGAAATAATGCAATGTTTCATTGTTTATTAAAACATAATGGAATCTAATGAAACAAGACCAATGCAAGTAGCGCGAATTCGACACGACACACGCAGATACAATACAATGCGAACACGATGATATGGAAAAAGAATTATAAAATGTTATAGAGTATGATTGGGACAATACCTCTATTTATCTTTTTTCCTAGTACATGATATGGAACTGATTATTCACTTAATTTCATTTATCATTAAATATCCAAACAAGCATGAAAACAATGAAATATTTCATTCAAAGAAAACATAGGTGTATTAGTATACCTGAAGAGCCAGAACACCACAATAAGCAAAGGAATATTCAAGCCACTTAGGAACCTTGAAACTCTTATGGGAGAGATTCCTATGAAAAGAAAGTGTGATACCAAAAAGGCCAGTCACAACATAAAGTCCCACAGCAACCCAAAAAGCTGGCCAATTGAAATGGAATGGTGCAAAGAGGCTAAGTACATGCATGGATAACACAACAACACAAGTTCCAATATCCAATGAGTTCCACTTCCTCCCAAAGAACACTTCCTTCTCTCTCTTAACATCCACATCAGACAACAAAATCTTTCTGGGGTGCTTCAAATTATGCCCCTCTTGCTTTTCTGGCTCCAAAGTTTGTGAAAATGTTGCATTGGCTATAACTCTAAGGTTATAGGTGAAGGGGTTGTTTTTTATGGAGAGTTTGGTTGAGTTTGAGTTAAAGTTACAGACTTTAATGGCTTTTGCATTGTTAGAGAATGAGCCAAGACCAATCACAGACCTGTCCAATGGTGGAATGGAACGGTGAAAGATGGTGAAGTGACGGAGAATTGGGTTTTTTGGTTGGGAGGTGACAAGGGCCATGGAGAGAAAGAAAAATTCTGTTTTTTGTTTTTATTTTTAATTTTTTTTAAAGGTAAAGACCCTATGAAGAATATATGAAATTGAGAACTGAATTGAGTCCTTGAATTTGGGTGGCAAACTTAGTTGGGGGTTTTATGTGGTGGTGTTGATGGATGGCACAAAAATTTTGTCACCTTCTCTCTTTTACTCCCTCCGATTCATAAGCTGTTCATAAAGTTTTTTTCATGTTCAAGAGTATATAATTAATGTTATTTTTTTTAATATATTCTTATTTATTATATTATTTTTTTCACTTTTAATATTTTTTTCTCTTTTCAAGAATGATTATACAAGAATATTATAGTTGAAATACATCAAATTTTTACTATCATTTAATCATTTCTTAAAATTTGTACATAATCGTAAAACACACTACATGTGAAATGAAGGGAATATAGAAAAACAGTCCGGACAAATAGTAGATTTTATATATTTTCTTATCTTATTTATCTATTTCATTAAAAAAAAATAATGTCATTTAATAAATATTATAATTTATGCTTATTTTCAATAAATTAATTTTTCTGTTTTTTAATGTGTTATTTTTCTTCTTTTTTTTGTCATTAATTTTTTTCATTGCTATTTTTTGTAATTATGGATATTGACCGATAATCAGAGGCTAATTTTTTTCGAGCCAGAAAGATCACCGAAATGAGTCGAAACCCCTGACATCATGCTTAAAAATCAGCTATTTACTCCCTCGTTCCATATCATTTGGCTTTTTAGGGTTTTTTTCATTCTATTTTTTTTGTCTTTTTATAATTCAAATGCATAAACATATTTTTATTTCTAACTTTAACCCTTCATTTAATCATTTCTCTTGCTCCTCATTTATTGTACTTTTATCATCTCTCTCGTCTCTAAACCACTATACATTAATTAATAGACACACTTACTAATAAAAATTAAATACTAGTACTACATTTTTAAAGATTGGTTTATGAATAGTCAATTCGATCTTAATTATAAGAAAAAAATTAAATTTATATATTTATTAAGGAAATTAATTAAGTTCATTTAATTATTTCGAATTCATAATAAAAAAAGAAATAGGTTATTTTAAGAAATTTGCATTGGAAATAAACAAAAGTTAAATGACATAACTACGTTATAGAACTATTTACAGAAGATTTTCATTTAATTATTTATTTAACATATCAACCAATTATCAAAAATTAATTTAATACAATTTGCATTTATCAATCAATCACAATTCAAAATTTACAATTTTTAAATTTTTTTATTAACTATTATTTTTTTGTCGAAACCAGATGGTGTCTGGACTTCACATTTTTTGTAGCTCAACTAATTCACCTCGGATCCGTGAACTGTGCGAGTCTTTAACTCAACGGTATGGATCCTCGCCATGAATTGTTGTCTCACTGGAACTCAAGTCTTTGACTCTGAAGTCCCCAAGAATTTTTGATTAACTATTTTAACTATAGTCCATGACAAAAAAAATTAATATTCTCTTCATCCCTATATATAAAA
Organism: Crotalaria pallida; assembly: GCA_037953625.1. Taxonomy (NCBI): domain Eukaryota; kingdom Viridiplantae; phylum Streptophyta; class Magnoliopsida; order Fabales; family Fabaceae; genus Crotalaria; species Crotalaria pallida. The sequence continues at coordinate 8,660,380 of CM075654.1, read as the reverse complement.
CCCTTTTGGTAGATTACATGTCCATTAAGAAAGTTGGTTAATATAGTTAATGGTATTGGAAATGTGAACATTTAATGTGTATTTTCAAAATTACCCCTATTAATAGTATTGAAAATCTAAAAAGTATTAAGTAGATAGGGGTATTTATTTATGAAAAGAAATCATTAATTGTCGTTGAAAATTGATATAGGGTTTTATAAATAAGAACAAAATAAAAATGTCAAAATGTTTTATATTTAAGGATATATTTTTTATTATGGGTTTGCTAGGGCTGAGGATAAGAAGTTAAAAGTAGTAAAAAAATCTTAGAACAACTAAGTTAACTATCACTTGATCATTAAATGTTTATTTTTTTTTTAATAAAAATGTACTTCTTTTAGTCTGTTATCCTCAGTCCTTAGGGCTAACGGATGAGGTTAAGAAAATCCTTTTACTTCCTCCGTCCCTAATTATAAGGTCGTCTTGGATAAAAAAATTTGGTCCTAAATATAAGATCCTCTTGTAATTTTTTCCAAAATTACTCTTACATCTAATCATTGTGGTGTAAGTTTTTGTGAGAATAAATAAATAATATTGTATTGGAATATGAAATGGAGCTTGTTTAATGTTGTAAATGACTTGGAAATTGTTCACTATATTAAATATAAATGATGGAGTATCTAGGAATTAAATTAATTATTGAAAAATGAAAAAATTTATTATGTTCTAATAATTGGTAGAGGAGTATTTTTGAAAAAACATGCTCCCTCCGTCCCTAATTATAAGGCCGTCTTGGGAGATTTCACGTCCATTAAGAAAGTTGAATAATTTAGTTAATTGTATTGAAAATGTGAACTTTTGATATATATTTTCAAAATTACCCTTATTAATATTATTGAGAATCTAAAAAGTGTTAAATAAATAGGGGTGTTTGTGGAAAAAAATAATTAATGCTCATTGAAAATTGGTAAAAGACCTTATAAATAGGGACAAAATAAAAGTATTAAGAAGACCTTATAATCAGGAACGAAGGGAGTATCAATTTTAATATAGAACTTAAAAATACAGTAATCAAGAAGTTATTGTAATTAGGGACGGTGGGAGTATTATTTTTTTTAAGTCGGATTTAGTACGATATTTTAGTTTGGACAAACTGAGATGAGCAAGTAACCGAGGCACTTGTGGTGTGGCCGTCATTTGGGAAAATGAGGTTTGAAATTTGAATTGAAAAGAAAAAATAAAAAAAAGGCAGCACCTCGTGTTTGAATAAAATATGGACGGAAATTAAGGCAAAGGGGAAATGGCGAATGGGAAAGAGAATGAATGAGAAGATAAGGTGGTGTTCTCGTGGAGGGTATTATTGGGCTAAGGATGATATTGATGAGATTCGCCCAATAAGAGCCAGATATTTTTTCATGCTAAGATAAAGGTTCCGTTGTTTTCGCATAGAAAAATGATTTAGAAGCCTACAAATCTATACATAAGATTATGACATTTGTTATTTTCAAGTTAAAAAAAAATTAAATAAGAAAACTTAAATGACAAATGTCAAGATCTTAATGTATAGGCTTATTAGTAGGTATCTTTACGTAAGTCTCTCATTCATTGCTCTCTTGCCTAATACTTTATCTTTTTTTTTTTCACAAACATTTTATTTTTATTTATCTGTTTTGTTTAAAAATCCAAGAATATATAATAATAAATATTACTGTACTTTTTACTATGTTTATAATTTAATAGGATATTTATTTAAATAAATGATATAATAAAATAATGCTAAAGAAAGATACTCCATCCGGTCCTATATATAGGTCATATTCTAGAAAATGTTCTTGGTCCTAATTATAAGTCATTTTATATTTTATATGCATCATTTATTGATTTTTCTCTTTTTTGCCCTTATTAAATGTTTTGACTATCTGTCTGTTTTTTGTTGTTTATTAATAAGTGCGAATTTTCCAAGAAAAGTTAATTGGGTAAAATTGTAATGTTACAATATATTCTCATAGAATTCATAAAATCAATCACTTTCCTTGGTATGTGTAATTCGGTTAAGTATGACCTATAATAAGGACTGGAGGGAGTAACATATGTTAAGAAAAAACATACTAGTACTAAAAAAAAAAGTTTTCTTAACTTCGGTCCTTAATAAGAGGCTAAAAGTAGACATCATGTATTAGAAAATGGTACTATATTGAAAGAATAAAAGCACTTTATATTTAGTTTTCAACACATGATATCCACTTTTAACCTCTTATCCTCAGGAATGAGGTTAAGAAAACCCAAAAAGAAATGTTACTTCCTTGTTCTTACTCCATCAGGACATATTTTTAAGAAAAAAACTAAGTAATAAGAAAGTTAGTTGATTGCATTTAATTTTTTCAAATTCATAGAAAAATTGACTACTATAGGAAACTTGTATTAGGAGTGAAACAAAAATTAAATGTTAGAGTATTTTAAGAATGGTTGTATTGAAAATAAAAAATTTGTTAATTTTTACTTATATTCAACATCATTAATAGGATGTTTTTATTTAGCTTATAAATGAGTCCGGACAGAGTATTTATCCAATTTATCTTAACAAACACATTATTTCAGAAATGTATTAATTATATTTTTTCTTCAATATATTAATTATGTTTTTCTCCAACATACATTTTTTTTATATAATTATTATTTTTTTACTACTTATGTAAATTAATCCCTTATTAAATATTGTCTCCGCTACTACACGAAAGGTCCTTCCGGAGAAATTTACCTCCACCATGAAGGTGGGTTAAGGTTGTAAGTGATATTGTAAATGTAAATATTTAATATATTTTTTCAAAATTATCCTTATCATTATTATTAAAAGATTCTAAGAAGTGTTGATTTAATAAAAGTGTTTTTAAAAAGAAGTAATTAAATGTTATTGGAAATTGGAAGTGAGTCTTACAAATAGTACATAAAATTTTTCTCCTAAAAGATCTTACAAATAGAACGGGAGGAAATAAGTAAAAAAAATATGAAAATAACATTTATTACACTTATCATCTAATTTGGATAAATAAGTAAAAACTAAAAATTTCTCCAAACAAATAATAAGAAAAGGCGGAGTAATTAATAAATTACTACCTCCGTCCCTAAATATAAGACTTTTTTGACATTTTTATTTTGTTCCTATTTATAAAACCCTATACAAATTTTCAATCATCGTTAATTACTTTTTTTTTTTACAAAACACCCCTGTATATTTAACACTTTTTAGTTTCCCAAAAATATCAGTAGGGGTAATTTTGAAAATACACCAAAATTTGCATTTCCAATATAATCTACTAAATTAATTAACTTTATTAATGAACGTGAAATCTCCCAAAGAAAACGTCTATATATATATATATATATATATATATATATATATATATATATATATATATATATATATATATATATATGGACGGAGGGAGTACTATTTAAGATTAAAATTAAAGTAAAGATTTTCATAATAACCGAGAATAAGCACTTTAATCTATACATATTTTTTTGAAAAATAAAAATACAAAACTTTATTTCTTTTAAATACATCATTTTTTTTTATAAAACTTACCCATTTTTGAATCCTAATTCTCAGCCTTTAGAGATGAGGTTAAGTAAACCCTTAAAGTAATTATTATATTTTTTTTAAAAAAAATGTTGTAATAAAAAAAGGTAAATGGACACTTGTTAAGAAACTAAATATATAGTTTAAAAGTATTGAAACTTGTACTTTTTAAAGTTTTTGAAAGAAGAAAGAAGTTGAACTTATTATGTTTTTTACACTTCTAAAGAGTGCTTTTAGGGCATTGGTTAAGAAAGAAAAAGAGGTAGTTTTATCTTGAAAAATGATGAATTTAAAACTTCGAGAACTAGTAAATTTGGATTTTCAATGCAAAATTTTTCATAACCAATGTCTTTAAGGCACTGGTTAACAATACCTTTAAATAATCAATAAAAAGCAATAATATTTCCTATACTATACCTAAAACCCTTTTGTGAAAATTTATGGCAAACAAAAAAGTGAATTAATATTGTTAATGACGTTGGAAACGTAATCATTTATTCCCTCCGATCCTTATTATAAGTTATATTCTAGAATATTTTCTTAGTCCTAATTATAAGTTATTTTATATTTTTGATGCATCATTTATTGTTTTTTCTCTTTTTAACCCTTATTAAATATTTTGATTATTTATGTGTTTTTTGTTGTTCATTAATGAGTGTGAATTTTTCAAGAAAAATGAGAGGGCAAAATTGTAATGTTATGGGATTATAAAAATGGTTAACTTAATAGGGATGAAGTAATTAAATACAGTATTATTCGAAATTGTAATAGACTCTTACAAATAAGAATAAATTGTTTTCCTAAAATGATCTTACATATAGGATCGGATAGAGTAATTCATTGGAAACTTACAAATAAAACTTATCAATTTATTAAATACAACATTTTTTAATAACATTTTTATTTTTTTATATGTTTATAAATATCATTAGAGTACTTATTTGCATTTTTCTTATTTTAAAATTTAATCATGGTATCTAGGAAAAAAAAGGAAAATCCATTTAAATAAAAAAAGGAAAATGAGAAGTAACATGTGAAGTTTAGTTTACCTGCTCGTTAAAAAGAGAGAGAGAGAGAGAAGAGGTAACGGAATTTTTTTCTTAGTTTGATATAAACCAACGGATTATTGTTTTTTGTCCCTATTTATATTTATAAATATAAAGATAGTTTTGAAAATACATATCAAATATTCACATTTCCAATATCATAAATTAAATTAATCAATTTTCTTAATGAACGTGAAATTTACGAAAATGATTTTAAATTTAGAGACACAGAGTAAAAATTGACCTTATTTGTAAGACCATGTTACAAATTCCAATAATAATTAATTACTTTTATAAAAACATCCTTATGGAATTAACACTTTTTATAATTTCAATTACAACATGAGTAATTTTGAACAAAAATAGTAACATTTCAAATATCACAAACAATTTTAATCAATTTCTCCAAAAGATCTTTATTTACATATAGGACTCGAGGAATTACATGCAGAGAATACAAATTCTTCTCGTTTTCTTTCCTTTCCAGTCTCCACTCAAAAATTCAGTAACAGACAAAACCTTGGATGTCAATCTATCTACTATCTTTAAGATATTTTCTCCAAAATCTTGCTCTAAGGTCATGCCAATTGCCACATATCACATTCCCACGAGCACAAAGAAAAATATCAAACCTTATACTATAAACATATCTAGTTACTAGTACTTAGTGGATTGAGCTATCACTCTTCTCTCTACTCTTTAGTATTAGTAGTTAGTAGTTATTAACAACAAAGCAGGCACCAAAAGGGTGTGATACATACATCATCATACACGTACATGGCTGCAACAAACGCGTCAATCTTTGCCTATTCTACGCAACCATCCTTGCCTATGCGTGCCACTTCTTCTAGCATTTCCAACACGCTTGGTCGGTAGTCTCTCTAATCTAATGTACACGTTTATTTATTTTTATTATAGCATCCTTTCTCTTCAAACTCTCTTTAATTAGGATTCACTTTCAACTGCAAATATGACCAGTTCTAACCGACCAAGTGAATTATTTAAAAAAAATAAAAAAAACACCTTTATGGACAACTTTAATTATGTTGACTGTGGTTATTGCTCTGAGTGCTAGAAGAAAGTTTTCTCTCATGAGTCCTCCTAAAAAAAGTGTTGCTGATTTTATATATTTATTATGATCTAACATTTGATAAACGATTGAAATTTGAAAATTTACCCTGTGATATAAATTCCAACAGCCTTATTATCTTAATTTTGGCAATTATTTCATTCAAAGGAGTAAAAGATGAGATGGAAAGCAATAGCTGTTAGGTTGTTGTATTGTGCTTTGTGCCTAGTGTGAACTTTACCTGTAAGATCAGGGATATGAATCCTGAATCCTGATGATGTTTTGTGATAGACTTTTCCTTATCACCAATAGGATTACCCTTTCAAAAAACAAAAATATATAGTGCCCTTTGATTGTCACCAGGGATCAGGGAAAGGCTTTTGCTTAATTTTAGCTATTCAACTACAAATAACATGACACCAAATTGATCTTTGCGAAGTTTAAGATATTTCAGGGGCCTAACTGATTTCGGGGACTTATGTAACTATTAATTCTATAACAAATTGAGGAACTTACAAATTTTTTGCTCTGCAATGAGATTTATTTATATGAAATTACCGTTGTTCTATGTACATCATAATCTACATGACAATTTTACATCTAATAAGAACCATATGGTATGGTATCATCCATATGAATTGTGTAACTTCAGGACTATGGTCTTTGGTCTATGAATAAGTTTGTGGAAAAGTCTGTGAGCTACCTTGCACAATATCGTGCCTGATAACCTTCAATGACTGAACTTCACTTAATTGAGCATATTCTCTATTACTACCAAAATGCATATCGAAGAGTTAAATTAGTATAACACTTCATTTCTGATGCAGCTGGTAGTACTTTTCTCAATGCTTCATTACCAAGATGTTACATGATAAGAAAAAGACATGTGAAAGTCATCAAAAAAATTAGTGCTGCTGCTGCTGCTGTTGCAACAACTACAAGTGAGGAAATTCAAGAGTATGAATTCCAAAAAATTCACCATTTCCTGTTTTTAGTTTTTATTCATTTTGCAATTATAGTGTTACCTACAATAGGAAAAAAAAAGCACTTGAATCTTATTGACATTTGCTTTCACTTGCACATTTGGAAAGGCATTCTATATATTGGAAAATTCAATAATGAGTATGTGATAGGGGATGGATTTTAGGTTATAGTATTCTTTGTGTTCTTGTAAGAATTTTTGGTTTCTCAATATTTAAATTTTTTTTAGGAAACCTTACAAGATCTACCATCAATGTTTACAGGTTCAAGCTTCCATCATGGGCTATGTTTGAACTTGGCAGGGCACCTGTCTACTGGAAAACCACGAATGGCCTCCCTCCTACTGCAGTAAGGATGACAGTACTACATCATATTAACTAATTTTGGGTGACTTAATCACTTTTAATATATGTTTTTTTACAAATTTTGGCAGGGAGAAAAGCTAAAACTTTTCTATAATCCAGCTGCAACTCAACTTGCCCCTAGTGAAGAATTTGGAATTGCTTTTAATGGTAATCTTTGTGATGTTTGCTCAAAAATATTATTTCCCTAGCATTTTGGTTCAAATCTTAAATTTAGTCTACGACACACGACATAACTATGAGTCCACCATTACAAGAATTTTATCCACCAAAACATAGGCAATTAAAATGTACGCATATTGATATTATGGATGATATCTGCTCTTGTAATGCAAAAGATTGTGATTGATCATAAAACAGACATAGAGCATTCCCACAAGTGATTAATAGCTGCAAAATGTAATTCAAATTTGGCTCGGTAAGTAGGAAAATTGAAATTTAAGTATTAGAAGATGTTGAAGCTTTCTGTTCTACTTTCATTGTACTAAAACTAATAAAAGAAGTCAATTGGCAATGATCAGCAATAACTTATAGAGATTATGTTCATTTGCCAAATATTTAATTATTCTAATATTTGGAATATATTGTCCATTTAGATTGATATGGCACTCTGCATCTTCATTTTGCTGGTCTTTAGTTTTCCTATGTAACACTCGAACGTCAACAGTGTTGTTGTATCCAAATCTGATACTTTACATGTATTTTATACGATATTTTATACTTTTGGATACTTTTCATGCATAAATATTTCAATTATTTTATACATTTTTGTTTATTGATGTCTCTGTGTCGTTTCGTTTCTGTATTTGTACTTCCTAGTTGGTTTTTTTCATTGACTTCTGAAATTTCGTCATTCTTAGGAGGTTTTAACCAGCCAATTATGTGTGGTGGTGAGCCAAGGGCTATGCTGAGGAAAGATAGAGGCAAAGCTGATTCTCCAATATATACCATTCAAATATGCATTCCCAAGCATGGTAATATAATACGGTACATTTAATTCTCTTCATTTTTCCAACAAAATTATTCAATATCTTCTTGTTAACTTCTCTATTTTGAGCAGCTCTGAACTTGATCTTCTCATTTACAAATGGAGTAGACTGGGATGGTCCATATAGGCTGCAATTTCAAGTTCCCAAGCCTTGGCAAAACAAGCCAATTGAATTCTTTAATGAGGTAAGTGGACATACCTCTTTTCTTTCAATTAATTACCTTTAGCATAATACTCTCTCCCGTCCTATTTATAAGTCACATTCTAGAAGGATTTTTTGGTCCTATTTATAAGTCACTTTGTATTTCCTAGGAGGCATTTATTGCTATTTTCTCTTATTTGCCCTTTGCCCATTAATGTGAAGTAATACATTGTGAAATTCCCAATGCAAGTTAAAAGGGTAAGATTGTACTCCCTCCGGTCCTATATATAGGACATACTTAACCATATTCCTCGGACCAAGAAAAGTAGTTAGTTTTATGAATTCTATGAGAATATATTGTAACATTACAATTTTACCCTCTCAACTTTTCTTGAAAAATTCCCACTCATTAATGAACAACAAAAAACACATGCATTTAATAAGGGCAAAAAAGAGAAAAAGCAATAAATGATGCATAGAAAATACAAAATGTCTTATATATAGGACTAAAGATTGCTTCTAGAATATGTCCTATATATAGGACCGGAGGGAGTAATGTTGAAGTATTTTTTTAAAGTTTCAAGAAACCTAACTACCTTTCTTGGTCTGTGTGATATGGTTAAGTATGCCCTATAAATAGGACAAGAGGGAGTATAATCAATTGGAGCTTAATGTTCTCAAGTATTCCGAAAAATCCGGAAGATTAGTGCTTCTAGAATGATGGATCCTAGCTAAGGAATTTCATATGGCCCTGAAAACAACACTTAATAATCAAACTCGCATGCTGCTGTTGAAGAAGGAAAAATTAAGCACTAATAGAACTTCAAAATACTCCCTCCGTTTCAAAAGTATTGTTATTTAACGTTATGCACGAGTTTTAAGAAATGATTAAATGATGTAACAATTTAGGGTATTTTGACTTTAATGCCCCTATATAATCATTATTGAAGAAAAAGAAATGTATTGAAAATGAAAAAAAAAAGAGTATAATAAATAGGGGTATGTTGGAAAAAATAACATTTATTATGTATTGAGTTTTGTAAAAGAACAATACTTTTGAAACATAGTACAAATGCCAAAAGAACAAGAATTTTGAAATGGAGGGAGTACAAGTTAAAGATCCATATGCTTGATTGTCTTCTGATATGATTTTAAAATTACAAATTTTTCATTTGGGGTGTGGTACTGTTGTGGCAGGGCCTGGCAGAGGAATTGAGTAAAGAAGGGGCATGCGAGGCCGCAATCTTTCCGGACACAAATGTAGTTATAACCAAATGCGCCATGATTGGTAATTTGTCAAAAGAAGGGGTGAGTGCATTTCTTCAATTCCTTTGAATGTGTTTATGCTCTTCACTGCTTCTCCCTAGAATACTATCAGTTTCTGAATGATGAACGAAAACATCGTCGCAGGGTGATCGTTGCGATCTGAATCTTGTTCCAGGATGCACAGATCCTAGCTCTCCCCTTTACAATCCACTAGCCAATGTAGATGATGGAACATGTCCATTGGACTCGGATTCTGAGTCTGAAGATTAGCATTATACTTATAAATGTACATTTCGATCATTTATAATGCTTTCTAGTACATACATATACAGGGCATTGTAAATTCCACTCTTTGTACTTAAAAATGCCAATAGCTACCCCACTGCTATATGTTATTTAGTATTGGATAAACTCGTCTTCAATCCTACTTACCTTACATATCTCTCTCTGATATTTCTTTACATGGTTTGTTGAACATTCCATGTAAGGGTTGAGAATAAAAAATAAAAAAATGGCAAAAAATTATTGAGAAACTAAGTAATTATTTCTTTAAGTATTTATATTTATTTTTTAAATGTGGAAACACATTTTATATCCTCTTCTCGATTCTCAGGTTAAACTCAGCTTTTAAGGTCGAGAATAAGCACACTAAAGTAGATAGATTTTATAGGGAATTATGCATATAATAAATTTAAAAAAAAAAAACACACGCAGATTAAGAAAATGTTGATTATGTAAGTATTATGTATAATTTATCCAAAATGCTCCTATTTAATCCTTATTGAAAATTGTAGTAGTATTTAATTTTTATTAGTAAGTATGTCCATTAATTAATGTATAGTGGTTTAGAGATGAAATAAATGATAAAAGTAAAATTAATGAGTAGTAAGAGAAATGATTGAATGAGGTTAAAATTGGGAAAAAAATATATTTATGTATTAAAAATGTAAAAGGCCAAACATTATAAAACAAGAAAAAAAACTAAAAGACCAAACTCAATGAAAGTGAAGAAGTACAAACCTACAAGTATCAACTTCATTGATCAAACACTACCTACCGTCCACAAAAGTGGGTAACCCCATAGATGAATGAATGCATAGCATAGCAAGAGATTCAACCCAACCCCACCAAAACAAGGACCACCTTAAATAAATAACAAGCACAGGAACATAGACAACATTACAAGTGCAATATTTCTCCCGTTATAGCATTTCAATTTACAATTCCATTCACTACTTTTGAAGCCATCATCACCTTATCCTTCTCCTAGAACACTTGTCTATTATCCTATTTATTTTCTTTATTGTGTCAAAGTCTGTTTTGTGGTGGAACCATTGCTAGAGGTGGTGTGACCAAAACCATTACCACTAGCCATTGTCCTCTTGCTATCTTCATACTTGCCAGCTAGAGAATCAAAAAGAATGCCAGCACCTACACCAACAGCTAAGTCAATAGTGTAATGGCCTCTAGTGCCTAGTAACCTCACTGCTTGCAACACATTGAGCACATCAAATGTCCATGCTAGCTCCCACCTTTGCATTCTCCTCATGTCTAGTGATGCAATCACTGACCCTGCCACATGACCCGAGTAAAATAGAAAGAAGGAAACATTCCCAACTGGGAAGTCCACACCCGAACCTAGAAACCCCTGCAATAATAAAGGAATCAATAAGGCAGCAGCAATAATAAAGGAATCAATAAGGCAGCAGCAGCTTTTTTTAGCTTATTCAATGCATGTTTGGTTCTGCGGTGAGTTAGCCCATAATCAATTCTGGAATGTCAACGCTACTAACAGTTGCTTCTGCTCCAACATGACAACATGATTTTGGAGTCAGAATTGATTTTATGATTAGTAACCAAACATGCCATCAATTAGTTTGTAGTAAGAACTTATGAAAGTAAACTTTTTTAGTTTATTTCAAAATAGCTTATCAATCAAAAAATCATTACGAATGTTTATATGCATAGTTTGATGGGGTTTTACTAAAAACCAGTCCTAAATTGACTCAAGATCACTTGGTCCAATGGCTAATTAAGTAAAGGGTTTTCTTAACCTGATAAGAGGCTAAAAGTGGACATCATGTGTTGGAAAATGATACATTGAAAGAATAAAAACACTTTATATTTAGTTTTTCAAAACATGATGTCCACTTTTAACCCCTTATCCTCAGCCCTTATCCTCAGCCCTAAGGGCTGAGTTAGGGCTGAGGTTAAGAAAACCCTTAAGGAAAACAATCAATCACCTGAGGCAATGGAAGCTGGGTAGAGTAACCTAAAATCCCACGACAAGTGAACATGAAGAGTGCTGAGATTGTAGCTCTTGGGCGTCCTTCAAACAGCCATGTAAACAAGATATAACTCGTTTGCATTCCCACAAACACCTACCAATGTCAGAACTCATAAATGAAAACATCACAAAGATCAAATTTTTACACCAACCCAATTCCATTTCCTTAACATAAACATTCGATCCATCAATTACTCACAAACAAACAAACAAACCCAGATATTCAACATCCACACCCTTGTTTTCAAAACCAACACAGAATGTCAAAAACCACATTTTTTTTTTCCATTTCTCGATTCAGATATGAAAAATCAGATTTTGACACCAACCCATTTCCACTTCCATTAAAAACATTCCTTCCATCAATTACTCACAAACTGACAAACATAAACATTCAAAATCCACTACCAAATTTTTCAAAACCAACACAAAATTACAATAACGACATTCTTATTCATTTTCTTGATTCAAATTAAAAAAAAAGGTTTTCTTAACTTCAAATCTTAGGGCTGAGGATAAGAACCTAAAAATGGGAGTGTTTTACAGGAAATTGTGTAATTAAAAAGATAAAGATTTATCATGTGTAGTTTTTTAAAAAATCATCTACACTCTTGAATTCTTATCCTCAACCCTTTGGGACTTAAGAAAACCCAAAAAAAAACTTCAGATTTTGACACCAACCCATTTCTAGTTCCATTAAAAATATTGGATCCCTCAATTACACACAAACCAAAAAGACCCTGCAATTCAAAATTCACTCCCTTTTTTTCCAAACAACATAGTAAAACGTCAAAATGACATTATTTTTTATTGGCTTCATTAGATTTGAAAAAAGAAATATTTTTGACACTAACCCATTTCCATTTCAATAAAAAAAAACCCAGAAATTCAAAATTCATTTACCATTTCTTCAAAAATAATCCAAAATGTCAAAAACATTCATTTTCTTGATTTAGATAAGAAAAGATTAGATTTTGACACCAACCCAATTCCATCTATATAAAAAACATCCAATCTATCAATTACCCACAAATAAACAAGCAAACAAGGAGATGTTATATTTACACAGTTGATAAGTCATCCGAATTTTTTGTTCCTAAAAGCCAGCTAACTTGGTAGAGTTATGGAATATTGAATGTTAAAACCAGGATTCAAATCCTGGTGACAATGTTAAATTAATAAATATTTGCAATAAAAAAATGTTCCAACAACATGCGCACAAGGAAACATGTAACAAACCCAGATTTTAAAAATCCACTTCCATTTTTTGAAAGGAACTCAAAATGTGAAAAAAATGACATTTTATTTTTATTATTTTTATTTTCTCGATTCAGATCTGAAGTTGGCGAAGTACGAAGAATTAAAACAAAACAAGAGACAATGTACCGTATTGAGGAAAGCGCATAAAGTGTTAAGATTCGGTGACGCCTCCAGCACGCGATGCAGCTTGCGCGTGGCAATGAAACCCACGTCGAACGGGGGAGCGGACGACGGCACCATGCGGAGCGTGTACTCCACAGCCATGAAGAACAAAAGTCCCAATGCAAACACACACGGGACCCAATGATGCGTGGCCACGTGTACAGCATCGGTAAGCCTCCAGTTCAAGAAGGAGGCGTTGGAGAAGTGAAGAGATGATGATTTCTTGGGCATGACGGGGTTAACGGCGTTAGTGGGTTGTGGTTGGGGGAATCGACGGCGCTTGACGGTGGCATCAGCACCGTCCATGATGGGAGAGGGAGAATGGGAATGGGGAATGCATGAAGGGCGTGAGAGTGAGGAATGAATATAAATCGGAGATGACGGAGTTTACGAAGGTTAGGTGTGTGGGGACTGAGGATTAGTACTCGTATTTATTTTGAAGATGTTATTCAAACTTGACAAGCACTTATCTTTTGTTCTTTAAGAAGGGATTAGATTTTGGTGTTATTATCCCTAAAATTTTGTTTCACAGGATTAATCTAAATTTTTAAATAGGGTCTTGCTAACAAGTGCCCTTAAGATATCAATAGTGAAAAAAATTCAAAAGTATAAGGTATTTACTTTTTCGAGAATCCAAAAAAGTGCATTTTCCCATAACTTTTAACCACATTTAGTTACTTAACAAGTGCCCTAAGATCACTCTTTAGCATTTTCCTTTTAAATATTTTGATTTTAGTTCTTGTGGTTAGAAAAATTTGTTGCATGTTGATGTGATTAAGTAAATACTACATTAATATTCAAGTATAAATAAATAGTATAACCTACTCCCTCCTACTTGAAATATAAGCAATAAAAAACATATCTTTCTTAATTTAAAATATAAGTAAAATTAACCAACTTTCTAAATTTTATTTCATTTCCAAATGAAACTTTTCTAAAATATCTCTAGAAGTTGATCAAAGTATCAAACCGTAAAACATTAAATGTTAAGTAAATGACTACATTTTTTCCAGTTCCAAATAAACCGAAAAAAAAATTGTTTGTTTATAAAAAGGATGAAGTATCAACTTGGTCCTAGATGTTTTTTCATTGTACCAATTTAATCCATGTAAAAGTATAAATACATATTTAGTACACTAATTTGGTCCCTCAAGATTTTCGAACATACCAACTTTATTCCTCAATTTTAAGGACCAAATTTGTTAGACTAAAATTTTAAGAGACCAAATGATACATACAAAAATCTGAAGAGATTAAATATGTATTAATAAATATTCAGGAAATTACGTTGGTACTATAAAAAACACTAGCTCTTACCCCGTGCAATGCACGGATTATTGATATTTACATTTTTTATATTAAATATTTTAAAGTAAAAACTATTATTGAATAACAATAAAAAATAATCATACAAAAAGACTGAGACTCAAATCAAACCCTATACTTAAAAAAAATTAATTTAAATGAACTTGTTAAGGAATTTTTGTCCTTCCTTATTTAATTAATGGATAAATTAACATTTGTTATATGATTATCAAATTTATTATGATGAATTTAAAGTAAATCAAAATTAAATATTCTGATATTTTTTGTTTGATGGTATTATGAGCAAATTGAATGATAAAGTAAAATATCCACTATTTTTTTATGATAAAATATCCATTATTTCATAGTACATGAAGACGACATTGAATTTTTTTTTATATTTAATATTATATTTGTTTATGTATAGATGAGTATTAAATATTTAAATTGATGTTATTTAGCTGATGGATGAATTAATAATACGTTTTAAATACCATTATTTCGTTTATTATGATTAATTAAAGTGAAATCAAAATTAAACTTTTCTATATTTTTTTTGTTTGATGATATTATGAGTATATTAAAGGATAAATCAAAATATTTCATATTTCAAAGGATATGATAATTTAGCATCTTTTGAATAAAATAAATCCTTTAATATGAAAAGTCATAATTAAACCAAAATTATACATTCTGATTTTTTTTATTTCATGATATTATAAGATATATCTTATTTTTATTTGATGGATAGATTAATATTTTTTTACAATTACCTTTTTTTTATAAATATGATTATCATATTTATTATTATTACTCATATTTAAATATTTTGATTTTTTCATCGTTTATCTTATCTCAAGTTAATCATAAAATTTGATTCTAAAAAATCTTTATCTTAATTATCTTGAAATAATTTTTTGAAATATCTTTTGATAAAACTATAATCATTATATTTAATCATATATCCATATTATTTATAATGTTTGAAAAAAATATAATTTATTAATATTTAATTTGTTTTACCTTTAAAAAAATATTGGGATACTCTCAATTTCAATATTGATAAATATTGTTTTGTTTGTTATAAATAGTGTGTTAGGAAAAATTGTCTCAAGTAAAGCTCAAAATAATAAATAATATAAGTATTTCTTATATTTATTTGATTGATAAATTAATATTTTTTGTACAATTATCTTTTTTTAATATGATTATCACATTTATTAATATTTATATTTAAATATTTTGATTTTTTCTTCGTTATCTTATTTCAAGTTAATCATAAGATTTGATCCTAAAAAATCTTCTTTATCCTAATCTTCTAATAATTTTGATTTTTTTTTATTTTTTGAAATGTAACTTTGTGTTTTTTTTAAAGTTTAGCTTTTGGGTTGACGTGTAGGGAATAAAAGTTGTACTCCACTAGTTATAGTTTAAATAAATAGTTTATATTTTATAATTTTTATTTACATATCCCCAAGGGTATAGTAATACTTATTATATACATTGATAGATTTTATTTATATATTTATTTATAAGGGTATTGAAAAATATTTTTTTGAAAGAAAAAAATTATTAATTTTTATCAGCTCCTAGATCCGAAAAAGTATATCTATCTCATCCGCACCTCGTATTTTTTTCCCATTTAAAGAATGATCTTTTTTTTTCATTAAAAATAAGTTAAAAGAAATAAAAGACCCACTAAAAAAGGGCATTCCATGATAAATAAACATTCATATGCAAATACATGCCACTAAACGATGCCTTAATCAGAAAATATGCAAATCTGGAAATAAGAATTGAGAACACCTAATCCAGGTTAAGATCATATGCAAAACCTGTTAATAGGATCGGAAAAGAAAATGTCGCAACTACAAAGCAGCAAAGATATCAAGTATATAAGCAAATCTTATTATATACACTTGTGAAAAACTCCTCTCTAACCAAAATTTATTACAATAAACAAAATTAATTATAAGAAAATGCTATTATATATATACAATTATTTTCATCTATTACGTTGCAACTCCGGCTTTCCTTACGTTACAATTCTGTATTGATGTTGATCTGGTCATAGTTCCTCCTCTTTTGTTTTTTCAATTGACGCCTCCTCATTAACACAAAGCAAAGAGAAAAGCTCTTTTGGGTTTTTGCGAGTAGGGCACACACATTGGAAGAGGTAGTGGTTAATGAACAATAAAAAAGATAGGAGAATGATGAAGGAGGTGGCTTTCATGATTATGGAAGCCATGAGTATGTGAAGACTTGAGAAATCATAATATTTATGGCTTGAAATATGTGATAACTAAAAAGAGTTATAGATAAATAAACTTTTGTTAGATTTTTGGGTTTATCATGGACTTAAACCTCGTCCTTTTGGGTTTATCTTTTTGAGGATAATGATTATTTTTTTAACAAAATGAAGATAATGATTTCAAATATAGATAATTTATTTAATTTCAGATTATAATGTTGGACAGATAATTTATTTAATTTCAAATTTTAATTTTAATTAGAGATAATGTTATTTACCTACAAACGCTTTGGCGCTAGTATTCCTTAAGCGGACAAACGTAGTGCCTCGAAAAGGGATCTTTTTATATAAGTATAGTAGATTATGATTAATTGGAGTGGAATCAAAATTAAACTTTTTTTTTAATATTTTTTTGTTTCATGGTATTATGAGTATATTTAAGGATAAATCAAAATATTTCCTATTTCATGGGACATGATAATTTAGTATTTTTTGAATATAAATTATCATCTTTTTAATATGATTATCACATTTATTATTATTATTCATATTTTAATATTTTGATATTTTTCATCGTTTATCTTATCTCAAATTAATCATAAGATTTGATCCTAAAAAATCTTTATCCTAATTGTTCTAATCATCTTGAATTATTTTTTTTCAATTTTTGAAATGTATGTATCTTTGTTCTTAATCTGTTACAGTTTTTTTAGATATTATAACAACTAAAGTATTTATCAATTGCAAACTTTTTACAAAATGATAATCATTATATTTAATCATATATCCATATTATTTGTAGAAACCAAATATCCATATTATTGGTAATGTTTAAAAAAAATCTATACTTTATTAGTATTTAATTTGTTTTACTTTAAAAAAAATATTGGAATATTATTATTTATTATTTATAGCAATCATTAAAAATAAAGTTCTATTTCTCTACCCAAAAAAAAATTTAAAGTTTTATTAAAAATTTAAATATTACTCAAATTATTAAACATATTACTCCATCCATCCGATCTCTATTATAAGAAAAAGTAATCGAAATCACACTTATTAAGAAAATTAGTTGAATGTATTTAATTTTCTCAAATTCATAAAAAATATAGCTACGCTAGCTCTTACCTCGTGCAATGCATGGGTTTGTTATATTTTAATTTTTTATATTAAATATTTTAAATTAAAGATTATTATTAAATAACAATCGAAAATAATTATTCAAAAAGACAGGGGTTCAAACCAAACCCTACACTTAAAAAGAATTAATCTAAATGATATTGTTAATAAATTTTGTACTTCCTTATGTGAATAAAAAAATAATACTTTTTATTTGAGATATTCCTTATTTATTTGATGGATAAATTAACATTTTTTACATGATTATCTACTTTATTGTGATAAATCATGATTAAATTGAAATTAAACATTTTGACATTATATTTTTTGTTTGATGGTATTATGAGGCATACTTAATCGAATTACACGTACAAAAAAAAATGGTTAGTTTTGTGAATATTATGAGAATATATTGTAACATTACAATTTTACCTCATCCACTTTACTTGGAAAGCTCACATTCATTAATGAACAAAAAAAACATAGTTAGTCAAAACATTTAATAAGGGCAAGAAAGAGAAAAAACAATTAATGATGCATAGGAAATATAAAGTGCCCAATATATATGACCAAAAATTTCTTCTGGAATGTGCCCAATATACAGGACCAAATGAAGTATCTTATTTAATTTTTGTTTCATTCTCAATTCAACTTTTCTAAAATACCTTTATTCTTTTATAAATTTGAGAAAATTAAATACAATCAATTAACCTCCTTAATAAGTAGAGTTGTCAATTCGGGCTGGCCCGGCCCATTCGGGCCAACCCATTAGGGCCACTAGTTTTTTCGGGCCAGCCCATTTATATATCGGGCCAACCATTTCGCTAGCCCGGCCCAGCCCACTAGTTTTTCGAGCTGGGTTTGGCTGGACCATGGGCCAATAATTTTCCTTTTTTGATAAAAATAATAATTAATTATAACCAAAATAAAATTTTATAACATTTTCTTTTGATTAGGATGTCATTATTAATTATAAAAATAATAAATGAAAAGACAAAAAGCTCTATCTCATCTTAATTTTATTATTGTTCAATCCTATTCAATAATAAAGTGTTATAACATATAAAAAAAATTTAAGTTCGGGCCAAACGGGCTGGCCCAACCCATTTCGGGCTGGCCCGTGTCGGGCAATGATTTGTCGGGCTGGGTTGGGCTGGCCCAAAAAACTTCGGGCTAGATTTTTCCCTGGCCCAGCCCATGTTTTTGTCGAGTTAAATGGGTCAGCCCGTAGGGCCAGCCCATTTTTGACAGCTCTATTAATAAGCGTAAAATTAGTTAATTTTGCTTATAATTCGATCCGGAGGGAGTAGCTGATACATGCCCATTATTCATATCACACCGCTTATTTAGCGCCACGTAGTTATTAATGCGATATTGTGAAAAACTACAATCGGTGGGTGAATTAACTAAGGAACCCTAGGAGAACACCTAGAAGGGGGGTTGAATAGGTGTTTAAGAAACCTTGAAAGATTTTCGAACAAAACAAATCAAAACAATTAAAACGAATGATTTTTACAAAATGCTTCAACCCTCAATCGATTAAGCTTTCAATTAACCGATTAATCCTTTGTAAAAGTTTGAGTTAATCGATTAATCAGATCAGTTAATCGATTAGTGCCTGAAAGCTGACTTTTGCTTAATCAATTAACACCTTCAGTTAATCGATTAATCACTGTTAAAACTGAAAAATCACTTTTCAATACAAAACGAAAATCAATCAATTAACACATAAGATCGGAGATTAAGCGGAATTGATTAACACCAATATACTTATTGATTACCTAGATTATGAAAATGATTTCCCCAAATCAATTTGCACAATTAAAAGCTTAATTCATTCAATTATGAAAATCAATCTTTTCTAGGTTTTCAGTCAAGAACAATATGAAATGACAAGAATATAAAGAGTCAAGGGAATAGAGATACTGCACAGTGATTTATCCTGGTTCACTCACAACCACCGTGAGCTACATCCAGTCCCCTCTTCAACCAAGAGAGATTCTTCACTAAAGGAATTAGAGTTCTCAAATTACAAGTAAATGCCTCTCAAGACTCCCTTCTTGATAGCCTCCAAGAGATACCACACTCTTGTCTTGCAACCCTATTGAAATCTAATCTAACCTTCCCTTACTTGTTGATATCCCCACAACAAGTCTTCCAATTGCTTGTCGATTCCTCACAACAAGACTTCCAATTGCTTGTCAACACAACAAGACTTCCAAGACGATTTGCTTGATGAACAACCACCAAGACTTCCTTTGTTGTAGAATGTTTGCCTCCTTTGCAATGATTACAACCAAATAGCAAAACAATAACAATCCTATGAATCTCTTTCAAGAACTATGAAAATATCAACACATGAGATTCAAAGATTCTTGATCAAAGAATGTGAAAGTGAAAGCTTTGATCTATGAGAAAGTGAGAGAGAATAGTGTGACTTTGATATTTCTAAATGATATGAAAATGATGTTCATTTGTTCTAATTGATTCACAAAGGTTAGAAAAAGGTTTATATAGAATACCCAAAAGTTAGGAAACTTAAAAACTGATTTTGAGAAGTGAAAAACGTATTTTAAAAACCAGTTCTGCAGGTGTTAATCGATTAATTCATTGTCTTAATCGATTAACCACTGCTAAATGTGTGTTAATCGATTAGCTCAACCCATTAATCGATTAGCCACTGTAAAACACTTCTAAATACTTATTTTCTCAAATCTAAACCTTTTCTTTCAAACCTTTAAGCCACCAATTGATTTTAGGTTAAGTGAATACTCAAATTATAATATAATCATGCACTTGATAGAGATTCACTACCCTCTAATAACTCTACCCAAACTCATCAAACTAAAAGACTCAAACTAAAGATATTACAATAAAATACCCAAATGAATCTTCATGAGCTTGCTCTCTCTTCATCGTTGTTGATTGTTGTTTGTTTGTTGAGCTTCTTCATGCCTTGAGCTTGATCAAAACATTTGTAGCTTGTTCAAAACCTTTGTCATTATCAAAACCTTCTCATTGGATCTAACAGATATTCTGTTAATCACACTAGCAGATAACATATTTTTTTAACAGAGGGGACCAAAACCAAAATATTCACAAAATTAAGGACAAAAACATAAATAAGCATTTCTCTTTTATCGGTTGACAACACTTTCATTATTAACTCCTTAACGCTTCTATTGGTTTCACAAATGAAAATGGAAAGAGATGAATAGATGAGAGAAATTATGATAAGAAAATAAGCAAATTTTGAGGGTTATTTTGTATCAAAGAAAATGTGAAGAGATAGGGGAAGAGAAAGGATGAGTTTTCTCTCAATTTGTTTGGTTAGAAAAGAAAATGAAAAGAGATAAAATTATAAATTTGACACCATTTTACATATAATAAAGATAAATATATATTTTTTTTATTACATGTATGTATACTAAATATAATCAACGATTTTTTCCTTACTTAAAACATAATAAAAATTCTCATCACAATTCAAAGAAAAAACATAAAGAAAAAAGGGACTCCTACTTAAGACGGAACAAAATAGTTCACAATTTACGTTGCTAGTGCAAAATAAAAGTAACAAAATAGTGCAAAATAATCATAATTTATTTTCTATTTTACCTTTATCACTCCATCACATTAACTATTCACTTGTTACATCGTACTCTTTCTTGTAATTTACTCAATAAAAATAATCTTCTCTGCACTATCAAAATAAAACAGATTAGCTTCAATTTATTTTTCAGCTAAGATACCCAGACAAAAACATATTATTATAATTATAACAGATTATAATTTGTTAAAGGGGATTGCTAACCTATGTAAAGTGAGTTTTTAGTTGGTACACTTTAGCATAATGTACCAGTTTTTAGTAGACAAAAAGACCCTCACAATTTAAAAAGACATAATTTTAAACACAAGGGTATTTTAATAATCTAACATTTAAAAAAGAAACTGAAACACCCACCCCAAACCCTATCTCCCCTCTATCTCATCCCTCATTTCTCAAAGCTCCTTCTCTCTCATCTCTCTCACTCTAACCTCCTTCTCTCTTCTCTTCTCCACCCATCGCCGCCGTCAACCGCCGTCTCTCCGCCAACCACCCCGACGCTAACAGCAGCCACGACCCGAAGCCCCACCCTCAACCAACACCGTGACCCACGAGCAACCCTGCGACCCGCGACCCTGACGACAACAACCCACCACCCGCGAGCAACCCCACCCACGGCAGCCGCCACCCACTCCGACCCACCACATGCGAGCAGCCCCACCACGACAGCCACGACCCATTGCGACCCACCACCCGCAAGTAGGACCACCACGACAGCCACCACCCACTGCGACCCAACGACAACCCCACCCCAACAACATCCGGCAGCCACCACCTCAACAACCAATCCCATATATCATTGACATCAAGCACACAAGGTGTTTGTGAAAAAGTTTAAGGTCTTAGGTTGACTACAACCGCACCCATTTCATACTATTTCCCTCTAATTTTATTTACTTTATTTCTTCTTATTTTTTATGGAATTATTGGACCTTGAAGATTTTATGGTCTTGTTTGGTTTTCTCAGGCACCATTTTCATTAAACTTCTTCTTTGTGTGTATGAACCAAGTTAATATTATGTGCTACCTTTGAGCATTCACAATTTTATTTTTGAGAGAAAGTTTGTTACAATTCTTTGTGCTTATAGAGAAATTCTGTTACAATTCTTTACACATGTTGTGTGTGTGCAACACCACCTTGAGGGTCTTATAAGCTAGCTAGTGAACAGATTTATTTTTTATAACAATAACCATTAAACCGAGTATACTATATTTGATTTACAGAGTAATATGAGATATGAGATATTGGACACATTAGACTATGCAGAAAACTGGGTAATGCAACTAAAGCATATGCATATGCGTTAGGCCTCGCATTTTTATTTCTTCTTATTTACTTCTTATTTACTAAGATACAATAGCATGCTGTGACATTTTTTTAATTGCATATTTATACATGCTTTTTTTGTGTTAAATTATTGTTTATGGATTTTTTTGTTCTTAGTGATTTGTCCATTGTTTTGAATTGTTGACTCTTTGAAACTTGATAAATACTGTAACTGCTACTACTTCTCCTGTGACATGCAAATATTATTGATACATGTTAGGAATTATTACAATAATACATTGCTGCTTCTTACATAGCTGCTGCTACTTTTTTTTTAACTGCGAGGCCTAAATTTATTGGTACATGTCTTCTTATGTATATTGATAATGATAGACATATTTGTTTGTAATTAATTTTATTTTACTATAATTTTAGGTTGGGATTTTCCCTAAATTTTTACGGGCATAATGTCATTTGAAGGAATTGGTAATTGGTCTGTAGTGCTATTTAGAGATGATAATTCAACATCTGAAGATGATGAAATTGGAGAGGTTCGTGAAGATGATGAAATTGAAGAGATCTTGAGTGAACCTTTGCCTCAAGGCGAAAATGCCAATGACTCAACTATTTACAAAGGGAAATTGTTTAACAGCGATACAGATGCTTATAATTTTTATTTTTTATTTGCAAAGAGTTGTGGTTTTTCAGTTAGACGCGGTCATAGTTACAAATGGTACAAGAATAACATTGAAGATATTTATAAAAGAGAGTTTACTTGTCACCGTGCATGTGTTGCTAAACAAAAAAAAATCGTTGAAGTAGAAAAACAAAGGAAACGAAGAGGATTGTGAAAATATGGACATTGGTAATGCTTTGATTCGAAATGAACTTAACTATGATGTTTGTGCAATGCGTCATTTGCACGCCGAATCCTATAATTTATTGAATCCTGAACAGTTGCATGCGTACCAACGTATAGTTACATCTGTTATGTCTCCTAATGGTGGTTTCTTTTTTGTTTATGGTAGTGGTGGAACTGGTAAAACATTTTTATGGAAAACTTTACTGTGCAAAACAAAGTAGAGCTTGGTATGATCGATTAAGTACCTTTCTATTTACTGTGCAAAACAAAGTAGAGCTTGATATGATCGATTAAGTACCTTTCTATTAGAAAATGACTTTCAAAGGGGAAAGGTTGATAATACACTATTCATCTATAAAACCAAAGAGGACATTTTGTTAGTGCAAATATATGTAGGTGATATTATCTTTGGTGCCACTAACGTGTCCTTGTGTAGAAAGTTCTCTAATTTGATGAAAAAGGAATTTGAAATGTCCATGATGGGGGAGCTCAAGTTCTTCCTAGGACTTCAAATCAAGCAAGTCAAGGAGGAGATTTTTGTGCATCAAGGAAAATATTGCAAGGAGCTCCTTGGAAAATTCGGAATGGAGAAATGCAAAGAAGCTTATACTCCCATGAGCACAACATGCTACCTAGACAAGGATGACATAGGTAAACCGGTTGATGTTAGTAAATATAGGGGCATGATAGGTAGTCTTCTATATCTTACCGCATCTAGATCGGATATTATGTTTAGTGTATGCATGTGTGCCCGTTTTCAAGCAAATCCTAAAGAATCACACCTATCCGCAGTTAAACATATTTTTAAATATCTTAAAGGGACAATTAACACCGGATTATGGTATCCTAGGGATGCTAGTCTTAGTTTAGTTGGCTATTCGGATTCTGACTTTGCGGGATGCAAGCTTGATCGCAAAAGCACTAGTGGTACTTGCCATTTATTGGGAAGTTAATTAGTGTCATGGTTTTCTAAAAAGCAAGCTTCTGTTGCTCTTTCCACCGCCGAAGCGGAATATATCGCCGCCGGTAGTTGTTGTGCTCAACTCTTGTGGATGAAACAACAATTATCGGATTTTGGTTTAAAATTAGAAAGTGTTCCATTAAAATGCGATAACACGAGTGCCATTAATCTAACTAAGAATCCGGTATATCACTCAAGGACTAAATACATTGAAATTAGACATCATTTCCTAAGGGATCATGTTCAAAAGGGTGATTGCACAATTGAATTTGTAAGTACCACAAATCAATTAGCGGACATTTTTACAAAACCTTTGCCAAGGGATACCTTCTATCATATATAAGAAGGGAACTTGGTATTTTAGAGGAGTCAAGTATAAACTAATTGATTTGTGCCATTTGAAAATCACCAAGTGTGTCTGACTTTAGTGTGTGGTGATACTTGTTTGTAATTACCTTGAAGATGTTATAAATTTGTGTCTTTAATTGTGTGTGATCATGTCTCCTATCTATTGGTTTCATTAAATGTGTTTGATTTTGTGCTTTTGTGTTTCAAAACTGAGTTTTTCTGCATATCTGATAAAAACACTCGAGTGTTTCGTAAATCACTCGAGTGATTTTAATTCAAAATTAAATCAGTTTTAATTGAAAAAGTTTTTGAGTATGTCTGATGGAAAATACGCGAGTCTTTTTGAAAAGACTCGAGTCTTTTGGGCCAACACTCGAGTGAATCCCATTTCACTCGAGTGAATTAAAAGTTTCTGAAAATCCCTCTTTCGGCCAACACGCGAGTGAATTCGATTTCACGCGAGTGTTCTTCAGAATTTCTAAAAAACACTCGAGTGATTTAAAATTCACTCGAGTGAATTCATCAGTTATAGTCTAATGCTGCTGCGATTTTCTAAACTCAGTTATCAGTCATATTTCAACTCTATTTCATCTTCTAAACTCATTTCTACTCCTATTTCACATCAAATTCAAGTTTTTGAGCATCAAATTCATCATTCCCTTTCCAAAACCCTAACTCCCCAAAAACCCCAATTTCTCAAAATTTCTTCTAGTTTTTCACTAGATTTTATGCTTTATGACTTTATTTAGTTATTTTGAGACTTTTGTTAATTTTGTTGGGAGTTGGATGTGCCTATTTTCAAACTCATGTTTTATGGTTTGTGTATGGTGGATTAATGATGTTTGTGCATTAATCATGTTTTCTTCATGGTTTTCATGTTCTTTAAAGTTTTTTTTATCGCTTCATAGTCATATTTTGATTCTTATTTACTCTTAAGGGAAAGTTTTCTTATTGGTATCCTTCATTCTCCACCTTTGTTTCCAAAATGTTATATTTTTGATCATGACAAAAAGGGGGAGAAAAGAGATTAAAGAGCAAAGAGCATATTTTTTTTCCGCTTTCTTGTTTACACTCTGATGATATATGCTCTTACTCTGATACCAATGAGCACTTGATTATGATTATTATTGTATTACGTCGTGCTTGGCATTTTCTGGATGTACAGGTTAAAAAGGTTCCTAGATTGAGGGGGAGCTCTCAAGTGCTAGAGGTTTAATTATTTTATCATCATCAAAAAGGGGGAGATTGTAAAATCAAGTCTCCGATTAAGGTGGATTAATTTTGATGATGACAATGTAATTAAATTATGAACTTAATTTGAAGAATGCAAGCCCAACATTAAAGAAGATCAAGTGCTT
Source organism: Crotalaria pallida (assembly GCA_037953625.1). Lineage (NCBI taxonomy): Eukaryota > Viridiplantae > Streptophyta > Magnoliopsida > Fabales > Fabaceae > Crotalaria > Crotalaria pallida. Next base: position 8,634,180 of record CM075654.1, on the reverse strand, counting down.
AGTTTAATTATTCATTCTCATTTATTCTTATTGTATTTTATTTTATTTATGAGAGTGGGTAGTTTAGGTTTTTATTCTCACATAAGGTCAAATAATGATCATGCATGAAAGGTTGAGATTAAAACCAATTAGACTTGAGAAGAGAATTGAAAACAATGTTAGAAAAACTTAATTTTTCCAACATTGAGCAATTCACTCGAGTGATTCTCAATTCACTCGAGTGATTTATGAATTTTCAGTAATATAGCCGTTGGATAAAGTAAAAAGGCAACACTATCAGAGCTGACCAAAAACACTCGAGTGTTTTCAAAAAGACTCGAGTGATTTAGGTCTGTCAGCAAATTTTTTAAACGTTAGAAGAGGACAAAAAGGAAGAATAACTTGGTTTTTGCTTCCCTTTTGTCCCCTCACTTATATTCTGAAGAGTGGCCATTATCCAAGTGAACAAGCTCACATTCTATCATTGATTCTCTCTCTCTCAAGTGTTAAAAATCATTTCTCTCTCTAAACTCAACCAAGCATTCATCTTTATTATTTGTCTTAGTGAGTTAAGAGAGTGTGCTTCATTTGTAAGAGAATTATTTGTTGTATAATTCTCAAACACTCAAACACTTTAGCTATTTAGAAAATCTTGGTGAGGTATCCAAGTACTTGGTGAGGTATCCAAGTTCTCAAGTCTTGGGAGGTTCTCAAGCACAAAGACTAAGAGGATTCTTAGCTTGGTGGGCTCTTGGAGGTTCCAAGGAGCTTAAGAAGAAGGGACTCTTCATCACCAAATCAAGTTGGGGTAGAAATTTCAAGAGTTTGGTACACTCTTGAAAAGGGTTAGGATTGAGTGAGGAATCTCAATTTATCCTTGTAATTTCTAACAATTTGATCACTAGTAGAAACTCCTAAGTTGATTAGGGGGACTGGATTAGCACTCTAGATTGAGTGTGAACCAGGATAAAATTGGTGTTGTCTCTCTCTTTTATAGCTTTCTTAGTTTTCAAGTAAAACCAAACCCTAAGTTCTCTAGAAAGGGGCTTTTATAATTCTAGTAGCAATTGGTTGCAATTAACTTGTTTTCAACTTGTTTTAACTTAGTTTAATTGCCCTCTACTTTGATTTATATCTGCCCTGGATTAGTCTTTAAGAAATTGAATCATTTTGCTAAATTTCTCTGAAACTGCTCCTTTCTTTTCTGCATAAAACACTCGAGTGTTTTTCAATTCACTCGAGTATTTCGTAGCATTTCACTCGAGTGTTCTTCATTTTCACGCGAGTGTTTTTCATGTTTTCTGAAAAATACGCGAGTGTTTTTAAATTCACTCGAGTAAATTGCCCAGTTTCAGAAAAACAAGCTTTTGATCAATTATCTTATAATTGCACCGAAAATTAGTCACTGTTGCTTCCATATTACTATTCACCCCCCCTCTAGTAATTGCTAAGCCCGCTTGTTGGTTTCCAACAGCTACCTCCTTGATTATCACGCCCTCCATACAGCTGTCTCTGTCAATCGCTTTATGTCCTTGTCAAGTCACTGTTGATGGCTTCCTTTAGAAGCCAATAAATCCTGTCCACATGTTCCAAGCTTCTCAAAGAAGCCTCCATTATGGACCACACAATTAATTCCCATAGAAGAATAAAAGAAAACCCAAAACAGATACAACAACACTTACCACTCTCTTTCTCTTCCGTCTCCTCCATTTTCTCTGAAGCTTCAACACCAACAGTTCAACATACACTCTCTTCACTCACGCAAATCTCTCTCTCTTCTTCTCCACTAAGACTCACCAACCAGAAGCCACCCTCCTTCATCTCCTTCGCCTTGTCGGACGTTATCTGTACTGTTGCAGTGTGTGGTTGTGCAGCAAGGAGAGAAGCGATTCAAGGGTTCCTAGCTCAAGGGGCCGAACAGCAAAAGGGCCACACTCAAGCTTTCAAACTCTTATCTCCAGTGGGTTGAGGTAAGGAGTGAATGTTACCTTTGCTTAGGTTTGGGTTGCTGGTGTGTTCATAACGGGTGCTAAGAGTGGGTGTTAGATTAGAGAAGAAACATAGGGTGATACTAGGGGGAAAATGAAAACTAAGAAGAAAATTGATATATGGGTTAGAGTCACGAATTCTTGAACTAAGTGAAAATATTTGTATGCTTGCTAATTGCTTTTAAATCCCATTTCGTTGCTGTATCCTTGTTTATAAGTTGTGATAAATGTTACTCATGTTTTCTTTAAACCTGTCTGTGGGCCGAGCGTGAGAGGGCGAGAAGGATTTAAGGGAAATGTAGTTGACAGCTGGAGAGAGAAACTAGATTAATCAAAGAATTAAATAATGGGAAAAAATGAGCGGAAAGGGTAGCTAAGAGGGCGAGCCGAGAGAGGTCGAGTAATGAAAGATTTAAAGGATAAAAGAGTAATTAAAGAGAAATGTTTGTGTGGTCGGGTCATAGAAGACGCGTACTGGGTGCGTGCATTGATCGTGTCAGACGCATACTGGGTATGCGCAGCTGTAAGACAGGTATTGGGTACTCGCAGTTATGTCTCACACGAGGTTCCGAGCACGGAATCGGTGGGATGTGCTCCTGGTCATAGAAGACGCGTACTGGGTGCGTGCATTGATCGCGTAAGACGCCGAGAGGCGCAGCTGTAAGACGGGTACTGGGTGCTCGCAGTTATGGACACTCCTTAACTCCATAGAAGAAATCGGCAGTAGTGCTCCTGGTCATAGAAGACGCGTACTGGGTGCGTGCATTGATCGCGTCAGACGCATACTAGGTATGTGCAGCTGTAAGACGGGTACTGGGTACTCGCAGTGATGGACAATCCGGAATCCGACCCTAAATGATGTAAGACATGCACTGGGTGTATGCGGCCCACAGAAAGGGAAGAGAAACCGAGTGATCAAGTATAGGAATTGAGGAAAGAGTACAAGGGTAAACAATCAGAAATGTAGGAGTAAAAAAAAATGGTCGGTAAAGAATATATTGGAAAATAACATAGACCGAGTAGAATGAGGCTGTATGTATGTGATATGTCATCTGCTTTAATAATTGTTTATATGCTAACTGATTATTTGTGTTTGACTTGGTAGTTCGATATGTCATATTAGAAACTGCTTACTTAAGTTCTGTGTAATGCTCACCTCCTTACCATTTTTCAGGTGCTGAGCCCGAGCAGACGCAGTCCCCGGCCGAGCAGACGCAGTCCCCGGCCGAGCAGGTTCACTCTCCTTCACAAGGAGAGGAGGTCATTAGAGTCGAAAATTAAGTTGGGGTCTCGGCCTGTTGGCCGAGATAAAAACACCATTTTTGTATTTCATGTAATCAGACGATGTAACAATAATGTTTTGTTTTTCTATAATTTGGATGATCTAGTCTTCCTCTAAAAACTCTGTCTTTCACGCAAATGAAATGAATTATTGTTTTGATCCTTATTATAATTGTTTTTATGCCGCTTTTAAAAAGAAAATTTTAAGTCCTATTTTCGGTTTAAGGGTAAAATTTAATTAGGGTGTTACAAATGGCAAGAGTACCATGCTACTAGCTCGCTCAAAAAAGTGATAAGAATGAAGACTTACTACCAGATTTAGACATAACAATCCTAATTAGATATACGGTGAGTAAAAACAAAATGTAACGTGATATGTATAAGAATGTGAGTAACATCGCTGTTTTGTCATCAATTTACTTGTTTTCAACAAAAGTAATCCATATTGTAAACTAAACTAGGATAGTAAGAATAAGAATAAGATTTTGAAGGTGCATTAGAATTGTGACCATGACCAATTTCAAGGGTGTGGGACCTTCCTAGCTTAGTCCAAGACCATTACAATATGTTAAAGGATGCTCGAGATGAGAATTTGTAAAAGGACAAAATGTGTCAATATCAAAGTTAATGTGGCAGTAGCTTAGTAAAAGCTTCAGCACTCAGATATAAAAATGTGAGGCCTAAAGCATATGGTGGGTCGTTGTCGTCAGGGTTGCGGGTCGCAGGGCTGCTCGCGGGTCACGGTGTTGGTAGAGGGTGGGGCTTCGGGTCGTGGCTGCTGTTGGTGTCGGGGTGGTTGGCGGAGAGACGGCGGTGGGTGGAGAAGAGAAGAGACAAGAAGGTTAGAGTGAGAGAGATGAGAAAGAAGGAGCTTTAAGAAATGAGGGATGAAAGAGAGGGGAGATAGGGTTTGGGGTGGGTGTTTCATTTTTTTTTTTAATTTTTAAAAATGAGAAATTATTAAAATACCCTTGTGTTTAAAACTATGTCTTTTTAAAATGTGAGAGTCTTTTGTCTACTAAAAATTGGTACACTATGCTAAAGTGTACCAACTAAAAACTCACTTTACATAGGTTAGCAATCCCCTTTGTTAAAATAAGTAATCATAAACTCATTTTATCAGCTATACCAAACATGCAAGTGAGGAAATTTTTTTTATTATGGGTCCCATCAATTTTCTTTTTTTTTTCCTTCTAATATTCTCTACTAAACCTAACAAGGGAAAATCCATGTTTTCTTTCTATTTTTTTCTTTAAAAAGAGAAAGTGAGTGATTCACACCGGTTAATGTCAACGGTATGAGTTTACAATTGACATAATATTAAGACAAACAAACAATAGATATGATCACAAATGGCTAAATTACGCATTTGGTCCCTTACCTTTTTTTTCAATTTTAAATTGGTCCCTTACATTTTTGTTGGTTTCAAATTAGTCCTTTATGTTTCTTTTTTATGTCAAATTGGTCCCTGAGTCACTATTCGTCCTATGTGGACCAATATGATATTGACACGTAGGATGAATAGTGACTCAGGGACCAATTTGACATAAAAAAGAAACATAAGGGGTCAATTTGAAACCAAAAAAACGTAAGGGACCTATTTGAAATTGAAAAATAAGGTAAGAGACCAAATGAGTAGTTTACCCGATCACAGATATACATGATATACATAAGACCACAAGAATTAAAAGCTTCGGAGAGTTTCTTAGCATCATTAATATTTTATTCAAAGTTTCAGTGTTAATCGCATTCGTCTATGATACCGGGAGAAATATCATTGAGGTAAGAAATTCAGTCAGCACACACGGCTATATCTCTTCCAAAGTCTAACCAAACTTATGTAAAAAAGCAAACGGGATGTTCCGAAACCTTACCACGCCGGTCTCAATGTCATAAAATAACAATACTGCAACCACCACATGTGGTCAGCCGAAAATATCAAATGGATCCAAACAAATAAAGGTGCCCCAGGCACGATGCCCATCTAGCCTCATTTAGATCCCCTATCACCGTTCAAGACTTTATTAAGGGGGCAACAGTCCTTCTCTAGTCTACAGTTCAATCCTTTCTACGACTTGCCAGTCGTAACCCGACCATTGTAGCATCGTCCCGACAAGAGAATTTCTCATTGGCTTCTTGAAATTCACTGTCCTTGCCCTGTCCTATCATAATCCACGGCTGAGTATCCGCAGGTACCCAAGGGTATTAGCTTTCTTGTAATACCCCAATTTGACTTGAAAATATATTTAATTCTAAAAATTATAGGGAAAATCTTAACAATTTTGTTTAAAGGATTAAGTTTACAAACCTTGTTTACAAAATGATCTTTCTTTCCAAAAACATTTCACTTATTACATTGTCTTCATGGTCCACTTCATCACACAAAACCACCTGACTCAAACTCCCAAATCGAGTTGTCACAAACGCCATTCTCAAGCCCATTTCAATTTCTTTCATGATTTTTGTGAAAAAGATAAAATAATATTTTTATTAGTCTTTACTCCTATCGAGTAAGAATATAATCGATTAGATTTTTCTACAAAATTTTCACCTCTTGAATAGTTTAATTCAGATTTAAAATGAAAAAGTTACGCATACCATAAAAACAAAATTTTCAGGATTTACTGTCTAACTAAAATTTTTCTGAATTGGGTGAACTTTTGTATTGGGACCTTGGAACATTAATACTAAAGCCTTTATTGAATTATAAACATTTATCTTAGTTTTTAATTGGTTATAGTGAAATTCGATACAAAATTACTTTTATTGTTGTTTCCAAAAATAAGTATTTTTTTTTAAAAACAATAAATTTTTTATAATTAAAATTAATATTTTGAAAATAATGATGCAATCTAAATTTTCGTAATTACCGTGTGAAATGTGAGGGATTTTTACGGTGGTACAAAGTTTATTTTGTTTGAAAGTGATCCTTTAAGTTTACTTCTATCAGCACGGTTAGACTTTTCGTCAATTTCTCTCTCCTAGTTTCCTTCTCCGGCGAGTTTTTAGAGTTTCAAAAGGGAGTTTTTGATTTGGGACTATTAGATGAGAAATTAGACATATATGTAATTAAGACGTTTTTATAGATCTAGATGAGAAATTAGAGTTTCAAAAGGTAATTAAGACGTTTTTATAGATGAAGATTGAAGTGAGTATTGATGGTTGATGGTAGTAGTGAGGGAAAAAAATAAGAAAAAAGTGGAGAAGAAAAGATGAATAAAATAATGGTACTGGAAATGATGAGAAACAAAGCTGGAATAATGTGGTGGTGACATGCAACCATATAGAAATAAATATGAGGTAGAAGAAGCAAGTAAAAAAAAAACGAAATTGCCGAAAAAAAGGACGTTTTAGTCAGGAATCTCGTCAGAGAAGATGAATGAGTGGATTGAGAGAGAAAAAAAGTATTTTAACGAATTTAATAGAAAAATAGATGGAGAGACTAACGGTGCTAACAAAAGTAAACTTGAAGTAAATTTGAACGATGACTTTTGAAAAAAAAAAAACTTAATAGACCACTTTAAAACAAATGAATAACTTAAGGCATAAAAAATTTGTTTCGCCTTAAAAAAATTGATACTCCCTAGGTCCTATATATAAGGTCCTTTTGGGGTTTTTGTTTTGATTCTATTTATAAGACTTTATTTCAATTTTCAATAACATTTAATAACTTTTTTTACACAAAATTTACTCTATACTTTTTAGAGTCATAATAATAATTATAAAGGTAGTTTTGAAAAAGTATATCAAATTTTCACATTTCCAATGTCACTAACAAGTTTAATTATCTTCTTTGGTAGAAGAAAAAACTTTCAAAAGGGTCTTATAAATAAGATCGGATAGTCATCAATACTCCTATCATATTAATTAATACTCCCTCTATTTTATATATAAGCTTCTTTGACTAAAAATTATACTCCCTCCGTCCCACAAAGATGGTAAAAATTGACTAAATTTTTTGTCACGAATTATAGTTAAATTAATTAATGAAAATTTAGAAATTGTAAACTTTAAATTAAGATTGGTTGATCCTTGAAAAATACATTAAATTAGTTGTTTGATCATTGGTTGATGTATTAGACAAATCATTAAATTCATATCTCCTTATTTTTTTTTACTTTTGAATTTTTTGACCATACTTGTGGGATGGAGGGAGTACCTTTTAAAAATGTTACTCCCTCCGTTTCATATGTAGTGTGTTTTAAGGTTATGCACAAGTTTTAAGAAATGGTTAAATGATGTAAGGATTTATTGTATTTTGACTATAATGTCTCTATATAATTATTATTGAAGAGAGAGAAAGATATTGGAAATGAAAAAGTGAGTGTAATAAATAGGGGTGTGTTTGAAAAAATAACATTAATTATGTATTGAGTTTATAAAAGAACAAGACTTATGAAACATAGTACAAATGCTAAAACACATTACATATGAAACAGAGGGAGTAGTTAACATGGTTAGTGTAATTGAAATGCTTAATTATATCCCTAGTCCCTGAGCTTTGCAATCATTTTGGCATATGCCCTTGTTCTTTTTTTTTTCAATGTTTAAGTCCTTGTAGTTTGCTCTAGTTTGGAATATACCTATGGGTGAGCATGACCCGGCCCGACCCGGAGACCCGTCCCCAACCCGGCGGGTTCGGGTCGGGTTAAACCCGTCACATGTGGAGGGACAGACCCGTTTCAAAAAGAGACAAACCCATCCCGAGTCGGGACGGGTACGGGTTGATGCCCGGGTCACCCGGCCCGGCCCGGAATTTATTATATTATATTTATTTATTATTTTATTATTATGTATTAGTGTTTTTAGTCAAAATATTACTACCCTAGGTCTGAATGTATGATAATACCTTGGCTCTCACTTACCGCCGCACACACTTGAGTATGATAATAATGAAATTATAGTATATTTCATGTGAAATAATGTATGATAATAATGAAATTATTGTATACTTCATGTGACCAGTTATCGAATTTTAGAGAGTTTTCGAAAATTTCAAAATTTGAATGGTTTGAGATTTTTTTAATGTGATTGATTCGTCCTCCGGGTGAACCCGGACCCGTCCCTATTAGGACCCGTCCTATTTTGGACCCGTCCTTATCTTGTCCCTCTCCAATTAGGGACGGGTTCGGGTTGAAAAATTGACCCGAGCAACATTTCAAGACTGGTGAGGGACAAGCCCAACCCGTCCCAACCCGTCCCATGCTCACCCCTACCCCTTAATGCATTTCTGGTCACCGGTGCTGATGTGGATCACCGGAAAGTCATGTCATTCACTAATTTTTTGACACGTGGATAATAGTTTTTTTTAAAAAAATAAAAAATTCAATTTTATTTAAAATAAATAATTTATATTAAAAAAATTGTATAAAATTTAAAGAAAAAAGAAGAAGAAGACAGTCGAAGAAGAAAGAAGAAGAAGAAGGGACGGAAGGCAAGGAAGAAGAAGAAGAACGGAGGGAAGAAGATTGGTTGGAGGCGAATGAGCTTTGTTGCGGCGCGGTGGATCAGATGATGGAGTTGCAAATGAAGATTGGTTGTTGTTGTTGCCTCTTCAAGATGACGATTTGAACGTTGCAACAACCATCGGATGACGAAGAAGAATAAGAAGGGAAGGGAGGAGAAGCCGAGAGAGAGAGAGAGAGAGAGAAAGAGGGCTTCTTCCGCCGCCGTCGCCTCCCTCATCTCCCTTTCCTCTTCCTTCCGTCGGCGACAGCGCCGACCGTTCTTCTTCCTTGCCTTCCCTCCCCTCTTCTTCGACATCTTTTTTTTCTTTCTTTTTTTTAATTTTTATTTATATAATTTTTTAATATAAATTATTTATTTTCAATAAAATTGAATTTTTAATTTTTAATTTAAAAAAGACTATTATCAACGTGACAAAAAACTAGTGGATGACATGATTTTTCGGTGATCCACGTCAACATCAATGACCGAAAATTGCATTAAGGGATATATTCCAAGCCGGTGCAAACTTCACGAACTTAAACATTAAAAAAAAAAAGAAGAATAAAGGCATATGTCAAAATGATCTCATAGTTCAGAGATTGGAGACATAACTAAGCCCAATTGAAAATATAATTATATATTATATTTTTTTCAAAATTATTCTTATAATAATTATTAGAATTCTAAATAAACGTTGATTCCAATCAATATCTTTCTCGGACGTGAGAGTGCGCGAAAACGGCTAATCGATTTATCTCGTAGAAAGAATATGAATATTTTTGAAAATGAAAAATAATTAATATTAAAAAAAATTGAAAATGAAAATTATATTTAGAAAAATAAGTCTTTAAACCAGACTTATATTAAATAAGACAAACTCAAATTAAAAATAAAAAATGGGCCCCATGTGTTGTGTGTTTTGAAATTTTTGCAAACAGCTGGACTTTGATCAGCTTGACAAGGAAGAAGAAGACTTTAGCTTTTACATTTACATAAACTCACCTCTTCTTCATCAAACAATCTTTTGCCTCTTTTTTTTTATTTTCTCATACCAAAATGTTCCCACAACATTAGATTTTGCTATACCATGCTTTCATCATCACTTTCTTCTACACCTCTTCATTTGGCTTCACTCTGAAATTATCTAGCCACAGAAGACAATACTGAAAAGAAACAGCTTTTTGACTTCAGGAACCATTTGGTTTGGTGGGTCGCTTTCAAGTTTTGATTTTGTTCACTTTTTCTAATATTGATTCAGAAGGTGTAGAGAGAGAGAGAGAGAAAAAAAAAAAAAAAAAAAGAGAAAGAGAAGGTTATGGCTTTTTGGTTGTGTTGTGGAAATTCTGATCGGTATGACAATAATTCATTAATCTACAGTTCAAATTAACTGTTCATAGTTGCCTGTTTCTCTTGGTATGTTACTGTTGTTTTTTGGATCAGATATGACTTCATGTTTGTTGTTGTTGTTGTTGTTTTTTTTTTTTTTTTTTTTAATTTTATTTTTTAGAGTGTGAATACCTAAAGCACAAAACTTAGGGTGTTTTTGAGCAGATGCTTGTACTTTTTTTTTTTTAAAAAAAATTTGTTTTTGATAAAGTATGACATATCTGTATCAGCTATTCTTATCACTTTCATTGGAGAACAATACTAAAGTTTTGTACTTTTGTCTATACTTAAGGTCATTGGTTACAACAAACTTGCAACAAATTTAGTCCATGAAAAATGGAAAATCATGGGAAAAAATCTCAACTTAGTTTTTTAAGAATCTCAAATGTCAGTCAAAGTAGTACTTTTCGGGACAAATTATAGGGATGGACAAATTTGAGATTCATAGGAACCAAATTGGAATTTTTTTTCAGGGATTAAATTAGGGGCTTGTTTTTTTATTGGGGATGAAATTGAGTATTTACTCAAATGAACATTAGAGAGGGTTTTCGATTCTGTGTTAGCTCAGATTCCAGGGATCAGTGAAAATAGAGAGTAAGAACTAAGAAGAATCTAATAAGGGTTAGTTTGTTAGTTGCAACTCATAGAGAAGTTTGAGTGTACTCTTATGACTAAATTGACATCTTATGTTTGATCAATTGTTCTGGTAATGAGCATACCAATTACAAACCAAAATGCTTGTTTCATTGATCTTATACCTGGAGACTTCTTACAGTACACATTTTAGATTCAAACTAATGCCTTCATTATGCTTTGTTTTTTTCCCTTTCGGAATGGATAATTCATATTTGAGTCTCTCTATTCATGCAGCAAAAAACGAGGGAAAGCAAATGCTACATGGCGGGTGTTTTCTTTGAAGGAATTACACTCTGCAACCAATAACTTCAACTATGATAACAAGCTTGGAGAAGGCGGCTTCGGCAGCGTGTACTGGGGCCAACTTTGGGATGGATCACAAGTAGGACTACTCTTTCTCATTGTTATCATTATCATTATCGTTGTTGTTGCTGTTATTATCTTCCATCTTATATTAGCTGCATCCTATGCCTTTATGGTTAATCTTGATCATTCTAGTTTGGTTTGTACGACAGTCTGACATTCCTTTTAGCGATTGATATCATATCAAGTTAATTTTATGCTAAAAAATTTAAATGTTAAAAAGGAGATGCCCATCAGTCTTCACCGTGAGTTTCAGTCAGCTTGAAATAAAAGTGTCTTAAGATCTTCTGAAATAATGATAAAGAATTTCATGGAATTAGAATAAATTGGATTAATGAAACGATAAGATGCTGCTCATCAAGAATTCAGAACACACTAGTTGTCTTTTCTTCATTAAGAAAACTTATAAAATAGATGGCATTTGATTTGTTTTCACATGCAGATTGCTGTGAAAAGATTGAAAGTTTTCAGCAACAAAGCAGAAATGGAATTTGCCGTTGAAGTTGAAATACTGGCGAGAGTGCAACACAAGAATCTTCTAAGTCTGCGTGGCTATTGTGCTGAAGGACAGGAACGGTTAATTGTATATGACTATATGCCAAATTTGAGCCTGCAATCTCATCTTCACGGACAGCATTCGGCAGAGTGCCTTCTTGACTGGAATCGACGGATGAATATCGCAATTGGGTCTGCTGAAGGAATTGTGTGAGTACTAACCTGACTTTCCTTTTGAGCTTCTGCCATTGTCATTGCAAATTTTTTTGGAAATTATGCTCGGTACCCTTGAGATTTGTCATGATGACATGCACATCCTCTCTAGTTTAGAAAATGACATTAACCTCCTCTATTTTGTATTCCGTGTTGCACTCATACCCTTCTACCTAACAGTTAATTAGAAGAACTAATGGGAATGTGTAGCATGTGAACATACTTGTTGTTTGAGGCTGCAAATGTTTGAAAATTACCTGAAAACTTACGGATCTGCCCAATGTTGGAGGATTAAAGCCCTTAGGGACCTTTGATGTTAGTATCAGACTCGCGCATGAGATCTATTATCTCAGTGTAATTGTCATAAATCTCATTCCCAAGCATTTGAAGCCACAAACAGGATGTGGAAGACCCTTGCAATACATTTCTGTTACTTTTTCTAACCGAAATTTGGGTGGAGTGGGTGTGGGTGCAACCAAGAATGCGAAATAGGGGAGGTTAGTGTGTCATTCTTTAAAAAATGGATTTCCGTGTCATCGTTACAAACTCAGGATACTAGGTGCAATTTTGTCTTTTATTTCTGGTGCTAACCTATGTTGTTGCATTATTCCCATACTTTCAGATATCTTCACCACCAAGCAACGCCACATATCATCCACAGGGATATTAAAGGAAGCAATGTATTGCTGGATTCAGATTTCCAAGCCCGTGTCGCTGATTTTGGTTTTGCTAAGCTGATCCCTGATGGTGCAACGCATGTGACTACAAAAGTTAAGGGTACTCTCGGCTACCTAGCACCAGAATATGCTATGTTAGGTAAAGCAAATGAGAGCTGTGATGTCTTCAGTTTTGGCATTCTCCTTCTAGAACTTGCCAGTGGCAGAAAACCGATTGAAAAGATTAGTTCTTCGGTAAAGCGATCGATTGTTGATTGGGCGCTGCCATTGGTTTGTGAGAAGAAATTTAGTGAACTTGCTGATCCAAGACTAAATGGTGAATATGTGGAGGAAGAGCTTAAAAGGGTTATTTTTGTTGCTCTGGTATGTGCTCAAAGTCAACCTGAGAAGCGACCTACAGTGCTTGATGTAGTAGAGCTTCTGAAGGGAAAATCTAAAGAGAAAATTTCTGAAATAGAGAATAGTGAAATGTTTAGAAGCCCTCCTGCTGTAGAATTCAATGATGGTGCATCGGCGGCTGAAGACAGTTCAGACTTCATCTCAGCAGAAAAAGAATTAAAACAAGAGTTGACAGAGAATACTGGGGCTATGAATGATACCAAAATAAATTAAGAAAGGGCCCAAGTATGTGTTTGGTATGTTAAAAGGAGAAATTATACTAACGTCCCCTAAAGTTTGGTCTTATTACATTTGGCATCTCTTTAGGTTTATGTTACCATTGCATTCACTTCCATGAAGAGTAATTTATTGAAATTAAACTAACCCCCCTCTAAGGGGGGATGAGTGTAACTTTTAAGTTTGAACTATGAGAGATGTTGAATGTAATTATGTCAAACCTCAAAGGAGGTTAGTGTAATTTCCCCTATGTTAAATACAGGTTATAATTTTTTCAGCATTGTTGCAGTTTGTTATTATTGCAATTTGCAAGGCTACACTGGGGTGCCGTATTTGTTAAAGCAGCATGGGCATGTTTGTTGCACCCTGTTGTCCTTGGATGAATGGATTTATGAGTGTTTGGGGTTTGTCTTGTATAGTGTTTTTTTAGCCCTTGGGTTTGCCAGTTTGAGATTTTTGTGTCATGTTTCACCCTTGTTACAGTACTATTGAACTTGGAAAACTAAGTTGTATTTAAATTGTGAATATTTTGTTGAAGATTTTTTAGCTTTGCATTGCTCCCGAGCTCTAGCACCATTAAGATTTTGTTATTTACACTGCCAAGTGAGTGAGTGACAATCAAAATGAGGATACTGTGTTAAGGTGCATTGGTTCAAGTGGAAGGACCAGATTAGATTTTGGGATATCATCATCCCAAAATAAACACAATAATAAAACAGGGTAGTCAAAAGTGGTGACGTTAGTTCAACAAAAAAAAAAAAAAAAAGTGGTGACCTTCAAGGAAACCTCACTTTGGAATAAATTGGTTCAATCATTCCCTTCAAAAAAAAAAAAAAAAGGTGGTTCAATCATATTTTTTTATTTTTTGAAAGTGACTCATCTTTTGTATACATTATTATGAATTTTCAAATAAAAACTTTAATAAAAAGATAGCTTAAAATATTATAAACTTGCATATATATATATTTGCACAGTTGAGAAAGTGACCCTGCAACTTGACAATGGAGCCTCCACTGGTTCTGTTCCCACGTGAAGAGTGGGCCTTAGGTAAGAAGCATTTTACATTCTTCCAAGTTTTGGGATACACCACGTTTGATAGTTCAAAGTGTTCAACTTCAACATACCAACTTTATTCGTTATTGTAGTTCTTTCTCTCCCCACAGCCATAGCTGCAAATGGCCGCTGAAGCTCTGCTCGGAATTGTGATTGGAAACTTGGCAACTTTAGTGAACGATGAGCTTTCAACATTCTTGGGCGTTGACTCACAGATCAAGAATCTAACCGGATATCTCACCGCCATCCGTGCTGTCCTCCAAGATGCTGACGAGAGGCAAATAACAAGCCATGCTGTCAAACTTTGGCTGCAGAAGCTAACTGATGCAGCACATGTTCTTGATGATATCTTGGAGGAATGCTCAATGCAACTTGGAAGCCAAAACTCTGCTGCCTCGAGCTTAACCCGTTTCCATCCCAGCAACGTTCGGTTTAGTCTCAAAATTGGTAGGAGGATGAAGGAGATCACTCAAAGATTTCATGCCATTGATGAAGAAAGGCGGATGTTTGATTTTCGCGCAGGAATCATCGTTCCGGAGAGGCAACAAGAAGATGATGAATGGCGACAGACTACGTCTGTCATCTTCGAAACCAGGGTATATGGAAGGGACCAAGATAGAGAGCGGATTGTGGAGTTCCTTTGCGGGTGTGCGAGTAACAATGAAGATCTTTCCATCTACCCCATTGTTGGCATTGGTGGATATGGAAAAACAACACTTGCTCAGCTCGTCTTCAATGATGATCGGGTAACCTCTCATTTTGACTTGAGAATTTGGGTTTGTGTTTCTGATGATGATGATGATTTCCAGATCAGGAGAATTCTACTATCCATCCTAGAATCCGTCGCTGCACAAGACCACAGGCTCTCTACTCTAGAATCACTGCAAAAGAAAGTTCAAGAAGTGCTCCTAAGCAAAAGGTATTTACTTGTTCTTGATGATGTGTGGAATGAAGACCCGATCACATGGGAGAAGCTGAAGTCTTTGCTGCAGTCTAGAACGGGAACAAAAGGATCTTCAGTGCTGGTCACTACCCGGCTTGAGAATGTTGCATCCATAATGGGAACACACCCTACTCATCACTTGTCTGATTTATCGGATGATGACAACTTGTCATTGTTCAAACACCATGCATTTGGATCCAACGGGGAAGAAAATGAAGAGCTTGTAGCAATAGGCAAGGAGATTGTGAGAAAATGTGCAGGTTCACCTCTTGCATCAAAAGCATTAGGAAGTCTTTTACGCACTACAAGGGAGGTAAACCAATGGCATAGTGTAAAGGAAAGTAAGTTTTGGGATATACCCGCGGAAAAGCAAATCATGCGTGCTTTAAAGCTAAGCTATTTTAGTTTGAAATCATCATTAAGGCAATGCTTTTCTTTTTGTGCCATTTTCCCTAAAGATTATGAAATTGGGAAGGAGCAATTGATTCATCTTTGGATAGCAAATGGTTTTATTCAATCCAGAGAAAGTTTGGAGGTGGAGGTCGTTGGTAATGAGGTCTGGAATGAATTATATCGTAGATCGTTTTTTCAAGATGTGAAGATTGATGTTTTCAATGACATTACATTCAAGATGCACGATCTCTTCCATGATCTTGCCCAATCTATCATTGGGGAAGAATGTATGGTTACTAAGAATGCAAGCTTGACCAATTTGTCAAGTAGACTTCACCATATATGTTACTATGATTCCAACCAACCAGTCCATATGGCTTGCTTCAAGAAAGTTGAATCCTTAAGGACTTTTCTTGATCTTAATCCCAATTATGCACCACCACAAAATTTCCATCAATTGCCATCGATTAGTCCTCTCCGAGCATTATGTACTAGCGCTTATCAACTCTCATCACTCAAGAAGTTAGCACATTTGAGGTACTTACACATTTTTCAGAGTAAGATCATAACCTTGCCTGAATCTATTTGTACATTGCAAAAATTGCAAATTCTGAAACTAGAACACTGTGAGCTCCTTCGTTGTTTGCCCAAATGCTTAACACAGTTAAAGGGTCTACGGCATCTTGTCATTAAAGAATGTTGGTCATTAAAAGTGATGCCTCCTTATATTGGGAAGTTAGCTTGTCTAAAGACATTGTCTACTTTCATTGTGGATTCGAAGTCAGGCCACCGCTTAGCAGAGTTGCACAACCTACAGCTCGGAGGTGAGCTACACATTAGAAGCCTTGAGAATGTCAATAATGAAACAGATGCTAAACAAGCTAATTTGATTTGTAAGAAAGACCCGAATCGCTTATACTTGTCATGGGGTATTAATGCTAATTCACAAGGTGCTGTTGATGCTGAGGGAATACTTGAAGCCCTTCAACCTCACTCAAATATCAAGAGTTTGGGTCTGAATAGTTATCAGGGGATACGATTTCCGACCTGGATGAGAAATCCCTCGGTTATGCAAGGTTTAGTTCATGTTATATTCTTCAACTGCACAAATTGTGAGCAACTTCTTCCACTTGGTAAATTACCACATTTAACAACTCTTACATTGAATGGAATGGAATATTTGAAGTGCATAGATGATGACTCCTACGATGATGTTTCATTTAAGGCTTTCAAGTCCTTGAAGAAACTGTATTTGTTAGGATTGCCAAACTTGGAAAGGATTTTGAATGATGAAGGAGTAGAGATGCTACCACTTCTTTCGGAACTAACTGTTATACGAGTCCCCAAGTTGAAATTGCCACGCCTTCCATCCGTAGAGACCCTTTTGCTATATTTCATTGAAGACATGGCTTCCTTCTTTGAGAATTTGCCACATCTCAAAGACTTGTTTTTTGGGAACATCAATAAAATGAATGTGTTACCCAGTGAACTTGCCAGCTTTAGTGGACTAGAGGGATTGCTCATTGATTCTTGTGATGAACTAGAGTCCTTCTCGGAGCATGTGTTACAAGGTCTGACTTCACTTCGAACTTTGAAGATTCGGAATTGCAATAAATTAAAATCATTGTCCAATGGTGTGGAACACTTATGTTGTCTTGAACACCTTGAAATCAAGCACTGTCCAGAGCTTGTGGTTCTTCCAAGTAATATGAACCGCCTAACAACCCTCCGCAGCATCTCAATCAAGGGCGGCCGCCAAATGCCAGAAGGCTTAACACGTGTCCCTTTCTTGAAAACTTTGAGTCTGAATGGTATAGATGGTTTGGATTCATTGCCGGAATGGTTGGGAGAAATGACTTCTCTTCAACAGTTAGAGATATGCATGTTTCCCGAGTTGCGATCATTGCCAAGTAGCTTTTCACAGCTCACAAACTTGCAGGAATTAACTATTTGTGATTGCCTAAAGTTAGAGAAGCGATGCAAGAAGGGAACAGGTGAAGATTGGCCAAAGATAGCTCACGTTCCACAAATCCTAATAGATAGAAAGTTTGACCTCACTATTAGTGGTACGTAAATTCATGAATACTTCCTTTCTTTTCTTTTCTTTCTTTCTTTCTTTTACATGGCATGCATGCATGAATCCACTATCATATTTGAAACTTTCATCATTGTTTGCAGACACGATCAAAACACTATGGATAGTGCGGAAGGATCTATTGGTAAGCAAACAACAAGAACAAGATGTCTATCTGAATTCTTTTTTAGTTTTATTAAAAAGAGTAGTGAGTACCCAAAAAAAAAGAATAGTGAGTACCGAACAATAGTGAGTACCGTGTATCTTTTCTCTTTTCTATGGAACAATATCTATTACTCTATGTAGGCTACGTCTAAAATACTCTCGGCAAACTGGATAATGGCATGCTTCGGGCCCTCTCTTTTTTTTTTTTTTTTTTTTTTGGTTTTTTATATTTTTTTAATACACATTTACTTAGAATATTTTTTCACAAAGATTCGTATATAGATTTATTAAAATATGTCGATTTTAAATGCAGTTTTAAATGTGCAACAAAACACAGAATAAAAAAAATTTAAATTCAAACAACAAAATAGAATGCATATCAATGAAAAAAAACAAATAGGATATCTTTAAATTGACTAGATATAAAAAAAAAAAAAAAAAAACTGCCCCATGCACAATTAAAAAACTCCGGTCGCAATACATTAGAACGAACTCTCTATGTAATCACTGAAACAACTTGTAAAGATAAGTTACACACAACTCATGTTACTATAACGGTAAGGTCTAGCATGCACAGTTCAACTTTCCACTTGCCATGCTCATTATTGTTTTTGGTTGTTGGTGCATTATGGTGCACCCGTTGTACAGAGGCTCCAAGAAGGAGGGCCGTATAAAGTATATGCCATTCAGATCTATGGCTGCAAGAGGAGATTGGTTACCTGGAGTATCGGTTGGGCCAAGGGTCATTGTATTTTATTTAAAAACACTATATCTGTCTCTAAATTTAAGACCTTTTAACAATTTTATTTTATCCCTATTTATAAAACTATTTGCTAATTTTTAATTATCATTAATTTCTTCTTTACACAAATACCTTTATTTATTTAACACCTTTTTGACTTCAAATAATATTAATAAGGATAATTTTGAAAATACATATCAAATATTTACATTTTCCATATCATTAACTAAATTAGTGATGTTTCTTAATGAACATAAAATATCTCAAAGGGGTCTTGTGAACCGTTAGATGTGTCTCCCTCCTACCTTCAGCACTTGTAACGTGGGGTCGTTGATCCATTCTTCTTTAGATCTCAATTGCTTAGTACTCATTCCGGTCTCAATTATAAGCAAAAAAATTAAGTAACTATGCATTCCAAATGCAACAATTCCTAAAATATCCCTACAAATTGGTTACTGATTTAATTTTTTCATTGGCGATGTAAGTTTGGTATAATACCCTTTTGAAAGTTTTGTTTTTTGTTCATAATTATAAGACCCTATGTCAATTTTAAATGGTCATTAATTACTTACATTAAAAAATACCTCTATTTATTTAACACTTTTTAAATTTTTAATAATATTAATAGGAGTAATTTTGTAAATATATATCCAAAATTTACATTATGAATACCATTAACTAACGGCTTAACTGCATATTTGATCTTTTATCTTATTTTCAAGATTCACTTTGATCCTTTATTATTTTTTTGAATAATTTAGGTCCTTTATTTTTTTAAAAAGGTTCAGTTTGGTCCTTCCGTCACCAAAAAGTTAGATTTCACTAGAATATTTTGGAATATTCCCTCATCCCCAGAATATTCTATTACGGAATATTTTGATGAAATCTAATATTTTTTTCAACGGAATGACTAAACTGAATATTTTTTAAAAGATATAGGACCAAAACTATTTTAAAAAAATAATAAAAGACCAAAGTGAATATTGAAAATATGATAAAGAACCAAAAATACAATTACGCCTTAACTAAATTAATATACTTTCTTAATGGATATAAAATCCTCAAAATGGGTCATATATATACGGACATAACTCATAAGTAATTAATAGTTTCTCCGGTCATATATATACGTACATAACTCATAAGTAATTAATAGCTTCTCCATAGTGTTCCAACCCCAACCTAACCCCAACCATAATTGATTGTTTCATTCCCAATAATATTTTATTGCTATTTCACTTATACATATTACAAAAGCTTCCACGCTGCAACAAAAAACCGAATGCCCTACTCTTCAATTTCACCATTTTTTTCTCTTCACAAAAGCTTCCACGCTGCAACAAAAACAATTCGGCATTAAGCAATCAGGCATTCATGATACAAATAGTAATAGGAAACTGAAAATTAAAAATGAAAGGCCGCAACAAGTGATACAATCAGATAACATATCAGGGTCTATGAAGCCTTTATCAAATGTTGAATTCATAATGAATACTTGAAAATTCCATTAAAAATAAGGAACAATCTGATAATAAATCTGAACAATCTGATATTAAAAAAAATAAATAAAAGCTATAACTGTACAGCATTGTTCGATGCATTATATATGCCTTGTGTGAAAATTAAGCTTACATCATTTTGTTAATTATTCAGTACCTTGTATTCTTATAAATTCAGCTTACATCATTTTTGCACTTTTTCAATTCACACCAGCACCAGCAGTAAGATTACTTGCATAAATTAACAAATTCTTTATAACAGTAAGGTTGCATGCATCCTTCTTATTAAATTAGACTAACATATCATCACTCTTGCTCCCTCCAGGTACCTAATCCACATAACAATAGAGAGAGAGAAAAAAAACTACACAATTCTATTCAAGAACAACAACTTAGAGAGAAAGCAAAATATATTTTCATTAGATAAAAAAAGAACCTCAACAGCAACTATTTCAAGATAATGGTGAGATGAATGATCAACAAAACTCAACAATTCATAGGATAAAATCTCCCTTAAAAAAACAATAGAGCAATCAGAATGTGAAACAAAACATATACAACATTATATGTTATGCCCAACCATTTCACTTCCAACAATGAATTAAAGAGCTCTAACAAACCAACAAATCCTTCACACTAATACTTATACCTGTACAATTATCTGTAGGTTGCCTTTAAGATTGGCTAGCAATAGGTCTTTCATGCACTCTAATGCCCATCCTCGTGATAGAGTACCAAAAAATTCTACAAGTGAGAGAGAAATTAGTATGTATATGGAGGTAAACAGTCTTAAATCTCACATAATGAATTTTTTTTAGGAAAGAAAAGCAACAGTACAGATAAACTTTCAGTACCAGGAAGGAATGAAAGCAAATAATCAGATAGAACAAAACTTTCAGACCTCCTCACCAGTTTCTATATCACAAAAAAATTGGTTAAACTATGCTTCCTTCTATGGTTGATAACTCTAAGTAAATTCATCACCAAAGCAGAGAAAGTTAAACCAACTTAAATAAATTTCCTCATCAATGCAATTATCAACTTAAGTCAGCCCTTTAAGGTTACAATTGCTTTGATCCATTCAGATCAACCAGACTAAGGCACTAAATTACCTTTAGTATGTTGTCATCGTCAACAACGTCAACATCTGTGCATTCAATGGACTCTTTGATTTGGCTTGTGTACTTAATATGACTGTTCACTGAACTATCAGAAATCCAAGCAATGCTCAAAATCAGTTGCGATGTAACTGTTTCCACCAAGAGCTTCGTCCGTCCCTTGTTAAAACTTTGGTTTCATTGGTACCTTTGGCAATCTTAACCAATGTTAGTTTCTTGATGTTTCATTCGGTTGCATCTTTGATCAACCCGGTGAAGCTCTTGTTGTTGCCAACGGTGCCATGTGCTGCTAAAATCAGGGGACATGCCAAGTATCTAACAATAGGAAGTTTGTTAATTTTGTTTTGTTCTTTTTAGGTAATAATAGGTGTGGCCTCCTCTTACCTCACACCTCACCTATGTGTATATAAGGCAATCATTTCACCTTTGTACAAATTCATTAAAAAAAATGACTTCATGAAATAGAAAGTCACTTTTGTATATTTGATTCTCTTTCTCTTTTTCTTTTCTTATATCATTTTGCTGCAGCGTTGAATTCAATGCAATCAATGACAGTCTTTTATTAATGTTATGCTTTCCCATTTCTCCCTCATTTCTAATATGGTATCAGAGCTCCTCTAGGAGGAGTTCTGCTGCGCCATCTTTCTCTGACTTATTCTTTTCTTCTTATCTTCTTTTTTAAACCGAATTCATATTCCTTCCTTCACTTCTTTTTCATGGAAGAGAATCAAATCAGTCTCAACCAAGATCCTTCTAGCATTTACTACATTCACCCCAATGAGAATCCTGGAGCTATGTTGGTCTCATCGGTTCTCACCGAGGAAAATTATCACACATGGTCAAGATCCATGACCCTTGCTCTCAAAACCAAAAACAAGCTTAGATTCATAGATGGATCTCTGGAGAAGCCTCAGATCACTGATCTTCGCTATGCTGCGTGGGACAGATGCAACACTTTGGTTGTATCTTGGATGAACCATTCCTTGGACAACTCCATTGCCCAAAGCGTGCTATGGCTCGAGAATGCCTCTGAGATCTGGTCAGACCTGAAGGAGAGGTTCTACCAAGGTGATGTTTTCCGCATCTGTGATTTACAAGAAGAACTATATTCTCTTAAGCAAGGAACATTGTCAGTAAGTGCTTATTTTACCCAATTAAAAGGACTTTGGCAGGAACTAGAAAAATTTTAGACCCATTCCTTCTTGTACATGTGCAGTGAAATGTACTTGTGAGCTGGTTCCTATAGTCAAATCTTATAGAGAGTATGACTATGTAATTAGATTTTTGAAAGGATTAAATGAACAATACACTAATGTGCGGTCACAGATTATGTTAATGGATCCTTTGCCTGGAATTAATAAAGTTTTCTCACTTTTAATCCAACAAGAAAGGCAGTTGAACCTATCAATTGAGGAAAACAAAATATTGGTTAATGTAAATGACAGTTATGGTAGGGGTAAAAACAAAGGAAAGGCCCCTGCTAGATTCAACTCCAATGGAAATTGCAGTTCAATTTTGGGAAAAGGACCTACAAATACTACTGGTGGTGGTGGCAGTACAAGGAGAGGGTACAATCAAAAGTATTGTACTTACTGCAACAGGAATGGACACACTGAGAGTGTCTGTTTCAGAAAACATGGCTTTCCAGGATCAAACAACAAGAGAACAGGCAATGTTAACAATTGTGTAGCATCAGAAAATGATGATCATGAGGACTTTGATGATGATCAAGAAGATAATCAAAAAGAAATTCAGCAAGGTTTTAGTGGAGTTTTAACTACAGAGCAACAAAAAGCAATAATGGCACTTATTCAGAACTCAAATTCATCTAATCTGCACACCACTAACCAAAGCACCACAAACACAAACCAAAACACCAGAAACAACTCTTCAGGTATAAAATATACTTTATCTTGTGCTAATTTTGCTAAAACTACCCATTGGATTCTTGACACAGGGGCTACAGATCATGTATGCATTTCCTTGTCAGAATTCCAAAGTTACAAAAAGATCAAGCCCATTGTAATAAAATTACCAAATGGTAGTCATGTTAGAACTGAAGTTTCTGGTACTGTTATATTCAGTGCACATTTATTCCCTGCTGATGTTCTATTCATACCTGAGTTCAGTTTCAATTTAATCTCTGTCTCTAAACTAACCAATTCACTACAATGCAAACTTACCTTTTTTAACAGAATTTGTCAAATACAGGACCTCTCTACTATGAGGATGATTGGTGCAGCTGAATTGAGAAGTGGCCTTTATGCATTGAAGTGCTCAAGTGTATGCTCTCAGACTCCTACCTCTCAACCAACCCACCATATATCCAACCTTACTTCCTGTGATGACAATCTATGGCACTATCGATTAGGACATCCTTCATTTGCCAAACTTCAAGTTTTACATCATGTTTTCCCTTTTATTCAATGTACTAAGGTTAAAGACCCTTGTGAAATCTGTCATTTTGCAAAACACAAAAAATTGCCTTTTAGTGATTCTGTGACTGTTTCTACAAACTGTTTTGATTTAATCCATGTTGACATATGGGGTCCTATTGCTATTCCTTCTAGTTTTGGTCATAGATATTTTTTAACTGTAGTTGATGACAAAAGTAGGCACACTTGGATCTTACTCATGAAACTCAAATCTGAAGCTTCAATTCTGTTAAAGAACTTTGTATCTCTGGCAGAAACTCAATTTGATTCTAAAATTAAATACATAAGAAGTGACAATGGGTTGGAATTCAGGATGCCGGAATTCTATGCATCCAAGGGAATAGAACATCAAACGACATGTGTTGAAACTCCACAACAGAATGATGTTGTGGAGAGGAAACACCAACACATATTAGGAATTGCTAGAGCTCTTCTTTTCCAATCCTCGGTTCCAAAATGTTTCTGGAATTTTGCTGTCAGCCATGCTGTGTATTTAATCAACAGGTTGCCAAGTGTGCACTTAGATAACAAATCACCTTACCAAGTTCTGTTTTCACAAGAACCAAACATTATGAACTTAAAAATTTTTGGTTGCTTATGCTTTGCTTCTACCCTATCTGCTCATAGGAAGAAACTCGATGCTAGAGCAAGGAAATGTGTTTTTCTTGGATATAAACAAGGCGTCAAATGTTGTATTGTGTATGATCTGCAGAATCATGAGACCTTTGTCACAAGAAATATTAGTTTTTATGAACATATTTTCCCTTACAAGTCATCACAGGGACCATCCTCATTGCCAATTTCCATTTCCTCCACATCAGATGACTTCCTTGATTACACACCAAGACCACAAAATTCCGAGTCAAGCAATAATGAGCCAAGACAACACAGATCAGAAAATCAAAATCCCAATGAGCCCTATCCTGATGCATATGAGTATGCCCCTCAGCACCACAATCCTAATGAAATCATTCCTAATGACCACAATCCTAACAATACAGACCATTCTGAATCAGGATCAGATAATGAAGCAGAACATATTAATCAACAAAATGGCAACATGGTTCCTAGACAATCAAATAGACTAAGAGGGCCACCAAACTACTTGAAGGACTATCACTGCATGCTTGCCACTTCTGATTCAGTGCATCCATCATCTTCAGGTAAAATCAAATACCCTATTTCCGATTATGTTTCTTATTCTAACCTTTCACCCTTACATAAAGCCTACACTCTATCTATTTCTACCAACATAGAACCTGAGAGTTATGCAGAAGCAGTGAAACATAAGTGCTGGATAGATGCCATTAATGCTGAATTGTTAGCACTGGATAAAAATAAAACTTGGGTCCTAACAAAATTGCCTATTGATAAAAAAGCCATAGGATGTAAATGGGTTTTTAAAACCAAGTATAAGGCTGATGGGAGTGTAGAGAGACATAAGGTTAGATTGGTAGCAAAGGGGTATACACAAACAGAGGGATTGGACTATTCAGAAACTTTTAGTCCAGTGGTCAAAATGAGCACAATCAGGATTTTTTTAGCAGTTGCAGCAGCAAGGAATTGGCACATCCATCAATTAGATGTTAACACTGCCTTCTTGCATGGAGATTTGAATGAGGAAGTGTACATGAAGCCTCCTCCTGGTCTTGACTTACCTAAATCTGGCTTGGTTTGTAAGCTACAGAAGTCTCTATATGGTTTGAAGCAGGCAAGTAGACAGTGGCATACAAAGTTGACAATAGTGTTGCTTGACTATGGATACAAGAAATCAATGGCTGATTACTCATTATTTGTGAAGAGCACACCACAATCATTCACTGCTATACTGGTTTATGTGGATGATTTAGTGATAGCAGGAAATGATTTGGAAGAAATAGCACATCTCAAACAGACTCTAGATGAGAAATTCAGCATAAAGGATTTAGGAGTACTGAAATTTTTTCTTGGTTTTGAAGTGGCCAGATCAGGAAAGGGGATTCACATTTGCCAGCGCAAGTATGCATTAGATCTACTGTAAGATGCAGGGATGTTGGCTTGTAAGCCAATTTCTACTCCTATGGACAACTGCATTAAATTGCAACACAATCCAGATGACACTGTCCATGATGTCACGTCTTATAGGAGGTTAATTGGAAGACTCCTATATCTCACTCACACAAGACCTGACATATGTCATGCAGTAAATCTTCTCAGTCAGTTCTTGTGTGCACCCTCTCCTAGTCACCTCAGTGCGGCTCAAAGAGTGTTGAGATATGTTAAGAAAGATCCTAGCCTTGGTCTTTTATTTCCTTCCAATTGCACACTGACTGTTAAAGGGTTCACAAACTCTGATTGGGCATCATGTCCAGATACACGACGATCCACAAGTGGTTTTTGTTTCTTTCTTGGCTCCTCCCTCATCTCTTGGAAGAGTAAAAAGCAACGAACTGTTTCTCGATCGTCATCAGAAGCAGAATATAGAGCTCTGGCCTTAGGCGGATGTGAAGCTCAATGGCTGCTATACTTGCTCACCGACTTGCAAGTGCATCAAACCACTCCAGTGGTGGTGTACTGTGACAATCATTCGGCCATTCACATTGCTCAAAATCCTATCTTCCATGAACGCACCAAACACATTGAAATAGATTGCCACAACATTCGGGAGAGAGTAGAAGAAGGTGTGAATTCAATGCTCCTAATTATGTGGATTATGTTTTGATGATGACAAAATAATTAACAAATCATGCCTTGAAGATAATGCAACATCAACATCAACAAGAAGTCAAGAAAAGAAGACAAGTGCCCAATCATTCTCAATCAAATATTAATTGTAAATTTCTAATTTATGTTGAGAGTGGTTGAGAGTGGGTAGAAATATTTAGTCTCTTCTAGGAATAAATTTTTATATGTTTATTAAGTTGAGATTGACCAAAAATTAATACTTGAGAGGAAAAATAAAATTGAAAAATAATTTTTCCCATATCTGATCAAAATACTCGAGTATTTTGAAAAAGACTCGAGTATACACTCGAGTATTTGTAGAAAAACTCGAGTATTTGTGCCAGGTCAGCAATTATGACCGTTAGTTTTGTTCGTGCACCAATTCACTCGTGACCGACCAAAAAGACTCGAGTTTTTACCAAAAGACTTGAGTATTTTTGTCCAGTCAGCAAAAATGAACGTTGGAGAAACTCAAAAACCCAATTGAGGGCATTTGAGACTCATTCAACCCAAGAGAGCAATTCAGAACCTTATTGTAAAATTTCTCTTTGAATTTGTGCAAGAACAAACAAGACAACAAGATCATATTGATTCAAGCTTTCTTAATTTACTCTTCTCAAGTGTTAATTCCCAAAAAGCTCAACTTCTCACTCATATTTACATTTCATTCCAAGTTGAGTTTTAGGCCTCAATTCTTACATTGAGCTGTGCTTATTTGTGCTAATCCATTGTGAGATTAGTAATACACATACAAAAAGCTTGATTATTCAAAGTCTTGGATTGTTCCCAAGCAAACCCTAAGTGGCTTAGGGTGTTGGAAGTCTTGAGAGGTTCTCAAGCACAAGACTAGGAGGTTCCTAGCCCGGTGGAGTTTCTTGAAGGGAGTTCAAGGAAGCTTTGTGAAGAGTTCTTCAATCACCGGAATCAAATTGGGGTAGAAATCAAGAGTTTGGTACACTCTTGAAAGGGTTAGGTTGAGTGAGGCCATTCTCAAGCAATCCTTTGTAATTTCTAACAATTTGATTATTAGTAGAAACTCCTAAGTGATTAGGAGGACTGGATGTAGCTCATTGTTGGAGTGAACCAGGATAAAATTGCTTGAGTGTTGGTTTATTGCTTTTAATCTACTTTCTAGCTCAATAGACTTAAATCATTTCAATCAATTAGGATTTATACAATTAGGTAGCAAGTTCAAGGAATCTTTGTGTTAAAAGTTATTTAGATTACTTGCTATTCTGTTGGATAAGTTCCTGTTTATTATTGAATTGATTTGAGTTAAATTGCTGAATTTTCGTTTCTGGTTTTTCTGCTATCTGATAGTAAAAACTCGAGTATTTCAGAAAAGACTCGAGTTGTTCATCCTGAAAAACTCGAGTATTTCACAAAAGACTCGAGTCTTTTGCTTCTGATTCCAGAAAATTCAGTCTAAGCTCCATTCCTCAATTATCAATCGAAATATTTGGTATTAGTGCTTCAAAATACTATTCACCCCCCCTCTAGTATTTGCTTAGCCCGCTTGTTGGTTTCCAACAAGTGGTATCAGAGCTCGGTCGAAAGATCGAGTGTAACAACTTTTTCGAAAAAGATCCTTTTGGAAACCTAATGGGCTCTAGCAATAACTTTGGTGAAGAAGGAGCTTCAATAAACCGTCCTCCACTATTTAATGGTGAAGGATATGTTTATTGG
Source organism: Crotalaria pallida (assembly GCA_037953625.1). Classification (NCBI taxonomy): domain Eukaryota; kingdom Viridiplantae; phylum Streptophyta; class Magnoliopsida; order Fabales; family Fabaceae; genus Crotalaria; species Crotalaria pallida. Next base: position 8,606,288 of record CM075654.1, on the reverse strand, counting down.
AAAACTCGCATGAAAGTTTTTATTGAAGCAATTGATATGGATATTTGGGATGCAATTGAAAATGGTCCTTTCATTCCCAAAAAGAAAATAAATGATGAAATTGTTGAAATTCCAAGGAGTAGTTGGAATGATGATGAAAAGAGAAAAGTCTCATTTGATTTAAAAGCTAAAAACATCATCTTTTCGGCTCTATCCCATGATGAATTTTATAGAGTTTCCCAATGTAAATCGGCAAAAGAAATGTGGGATACTTTGCAAGTCACACATGAGGGAACAAGTGAGGTTAGAGATGCAAGATTGAATTCTCTAACTCACGAATATGAATTGTTCCACATGTTGCCAAATGAAACCATTAGTGACTTGCAAAAGCGATTCTCTCACATTGTTAATCATTTGATTTCCTTGGGAAAAGTATTTCGCAATGGTGAAACTACTAACAAAATTCTAAGATGTCTTGATAGGAGTTGGCAACCCAAGGTAACCGCCATCAAGGAATCAAGAGACATAAATAGCATGGACTTAGCCACTTTGTTTGGCAAACTCCAAGAGCATGAGATGGAGCTTACAAGACTTGGGATGCATGAGGAATCGGACAAAAAGAAAAAGAGCATAGCACTCAAAGTTTCAACCAAAGCTACAAAAGAAGTTGAAGAATGCTCTACAAGTGGAGATTCCGATGGTGAACCAAATCAAGAAGAATTTGGGATGTTTGTGAAAAGATTCAACAAATTCTTCAAAGGGAAGAAAGGTGGATCTTCATCCAATTTCAAGAGAACCAAAGACTCCAAACAAAGAGAAAAGAGTACCAATGATGGAGTTAAGTGTCATGAATGTGGTGGGGTTGGTCACATAAGAATGGAATGTGCCACATTCTTGAAGAAGAATGGCAAGAAGACCTAAGAGACCAAAGGGAAGCGTGCATACATTGTTTGGGATGCACCGGAGAAGAGCAATGAATCATCTTCAAGTAGTTCCGGTGATGAAAATGCAAACCTTTGTCTCATGGCCAAGAACAATCATGAGTCCTCATCAAGAGCTAATCATGGCATGAGTGAAAGTGATGATGAGGTAACCTCTAGTTCTTCTTGTTCCTCTTCAAACTCCATTTCATATGATGATTTGCAAGAAGCCTACAATGAAATGTTAATTCAATTTAAAAGGCTTGCTAAAATTAATAAGGAAAAAGGAAAGAAAATTTTGGAGTTTCAACATGAAATTGATGAATTGCAAAAATCTATAAATGAGTTGAAACTTCAAAATGAATCCTTGAAACTTATTAATTCTAGTCATCAAAGTGATTGTGCAAATCATGAGGAAATTATCACTTCATGTGAGAGATGTGATGATCTTGAAAAAGAAGTGAAAGAGTTGAAAAACAAACTCACAATCTCACATAGTGATAGAAACCTCAACCGGTTGTTGAACTCTCAAAGACATAATCACAACAAAACCGGTTTAGGATATGTTCATAAAAAGGACAAAAAGTACAAGGTGGTTGGAACATTTTCTAAGAAAAATTCATCAAAGAGACCAACTTGTACTTATTGTGGAAAAGTTGGACATATCAACATTGAGTGCCACATTAAGAAGTTTGAAATGAAAAAGGGCACTTATATGTGGATTAAGAAGGGAGAAAGTCCCAACACTAACCCTAAGGGACCCAACATTGTTTGGGTACCCAAAGTGAAAAAGTGATTTCATTTTGTAGGTGTGTCTTCGAACGGGAAAACAATTGTGGTATCTTGATAGTGGATGTTCGAAGCACATGACGGGAGATAAGCGGCACTTCATTGAGCTTACTCCAAAGGAAAAGGGTTATGTCACTTATGGGGACAACAACAAAGGCAAAATCCTTGGTATTGGTAAAATCGGAAACTCTTCAAACTTGATTATTGATAATGTGCTCTATGTTCAAGGATTAGAATATAATCTCTTGAGCATAAGCCAATTATGTGATATTGGTAATCATGTAGTTTTTACCTCTACCCATTGCCTCATTAAAAGTGACAAAGATGACTCAATCAAATTTGTTGGTAGAAGGTCAAATAATACTTACTTAGTTGATTTGAACAAAGTCACTTCTTTGGTCTCTACTTGTTTAGTGAGCAAAGAAAATGACACTTGGTTATGGCATCGTAGGACCGCTCATATAAATGTAAACCAATTGAAGAAAATTCAATCTAAAGATCTAGTAGTTGGTTTACCAAAGCTAAATTTTTCTATTGAAGGTGTTTGTTCCCCTTGCAAGAAATGTAAACAAACTAAAAACACCTTTGGATCAAAAATGGTGATGTCCACATCAAGGCCATTAGAAATGCTTCATATGGACTTGTTTGGACCATCACAAGTAAAAAGCTTTGGTGGCAACTATTATGCATTGGTGATTGTTGATGACTTCTCTAGGTTTACTTGGACTTTATTTTTAACTACTAAGAATGAGACCTACAAATCTTTTAAACATCATGTCAAACTTTTGCAAAACCAAGTGAATCAAAAAGTAATTATTATTCGTACCGATCATGGTGGTGAATTCGAAAACCACAAATTTGATAGATTTTGTGCTAAAAATGGTATTGAGCATCAATTCTCCGCACCAAGGACTCCGGAACAAAACGGAGTGGTAGAGCGGAAAAATAGGGTGCTAGAGGAACTTGCTAGAACCATGTTAAATGATTCTCAAGTACCTCAATATTTTTGGGCCGATGCCGTCAATACGGCTTGTTATGTTTTAAATCGTATTTTGATAAGGCCCTCTTTGGATAAAACCCCCTATGAACTTTACAAGGGAAGAAAGCCAAATATATCTCATTTTCATGTCTTCGGATGCCAAGTTTTTGTTTTAAATAATGGAAAAGAACACCTTGGCAAGTTTGATTCCAAATCCGATGAAGGCATATTTTTAGGTTATTCTTCTCATAGTAAAGCTTATAGAATTTTCAATAAAAGAACTTTAACTATTGAGGAATCAATTCATGTGGTTTTTAATGAGTCTTTAAAAGAAGATAGTGTTTTATGTGATGCTAGTGAAGATGGCATTGTCTTTTCAAAAGAAGAAAAAGAGAGAGAGAAATCAAAAGTTGATGAAGGAGAAGTAAGGGAAGAACTTCCTCCAACTTGGAAATCGGTCAAGGCTCATCCTATAGACAAAGTCATAGGAGATATGTCAAAGGGAGTACTTACTCGTAGGTCTATTCAAAACATTTGCCACTATGTCTCATTTGTTTCTCAAATTGAACCCGATTCAATTAAAAAGGCCATTGAGGATGATCATTGGGTTCTTGCTATGCAAGAAGAATTAAACCAATTTGAAAGAAATGAAGTTTGGGATCTAGTCCCTAAACCCGATGATCATACCATAATTGGTACTAAATGGATTTATAGAAACAAACTTGATGAATCCGGGTTGATTATAAGAAACAAAGCTAGACTAGTAGCTCAAGGGTACAACCAAGAGGAAGGTATCGATTATGATGAGACCTTTGCTCCGGTTGCACGTCTTGAAGCAATCCGAATTTTACTTGCTTATGCTTCAATCATGAAATTCACTTTATATCAAATGGATGTTAAAAGTGCTTTCTTGAATGGGTTTATAAATGAAGAAGTGTATGTCAAACAACCCCCCGGTTTTGAAAATAGTGAATTTCCAAACCATGTTTATAAATTGAAAAAGGCACTCTATGGATTGAAACAAGCTCCTAGAGCTTGGTATGATCGATTGAGTTACTTTCTATTAGAAAACAAGTTTCAAAGAGGGAAGGTTGATAATACACTATTTATTTATAAAACCAAGGATGACATTTTGTTAGTACAAATCTATGTTGATGATATCATTTTCGGTGCTACTAACGTGTCTCTTTGTAGAAAGTTTTCAAATTTGATGAAAAAGGAATTTGAAATGTCAATGATGGGAGAACTCAAGTTCTTCCTAGGCTTACAAATAAAGCAAGTCAAGGAGGGGATATTTGTGCATCAAGGGAAATATTGCAAAGAGCTCCTTGAGAAATTCGGATTGGACAAGTGCAAGGAAGCCTACACTCCAATGAGCACATCATGCTACCTAGACAAGGATGAACAAGGTACACCGGTTGATGTTAGTAAGTATAGGGGTATGATAGGTAGTCTCCTATATCTCACTGCATCTAGACCGGATATTATGTTTAGTGTATGCATGTGTGCTAGATTTCAAGCTAATCCTAAAGAATCTCACCTATCCGCAGTTAAACATATATTTAAGTATCTAAAAGGAACAATTAACACTAGTTTATGGTATCCTGCTGATGCCAATCTTTGTTTAGTTGGTTACTCGGATTCCGACTTCGCGGGATGCAAGCTTGATCGCAAAAGCACCAGTGGTACTTGCCATTTCTTGGGAAGTTCATTGGTGTCATGGTTTTCTAAAAAGCAAGCTTGTGTCGCTCTTTCTACCGCCGAAGCGGAATATATCGCAGCCGGTAGTTGTTGTGCTCAACTGTTATGGATGAAACAACAATTATCGGATTTTGGTTTGAAACTTGAAAATATTCCGATTAGATGCGATAACACGAGTGCAATCAATTTGACTAAGAATCCGGTGTATCACTCAAGAACTAAACACATTGAAATAAGACATCACTTTTTAAGAGATCATGTACAAAAGGGTGATTGCACAATTGAATTTGTCAGTACCACAAATCAATTAGCTGACATTTTTACAAAACCTCTACCAAGGGACACCTTTTATCATATTAGGAGAGAACTTGGTATTTTAGATGAAGCCAATATAGGCTAATTGCATTGTGTGTCATTTTTGGAAAATCACCATATTAGTCTTACTCTAATGTGTTATTGATTCTTAGTTAAATTGTCCTTGATGATATTTGAAATTGTATATGTTAATTGTGTGTGATTCTGTACTGTATTCCAAGTTGGTAGTGAAGCATTTGTGTTTGATTTGTGTTTGGTCTTTTAAAACTGAATTTTTACTTTCTGTTCTGTCAAAATACTCGAGTTTTTCCAAAAACACTCGAGTATTTTAATTCAAAATTAAATCAGTTTTAAATTGAAAAAGTTTTTAATCAGGGTCTGATAAAAATACTCGAGTGTTTCTAAAAACACTCGAGTCTTTATTAAAATACTCGAGTGTTTTTCAAAACACTCGAGTCTTTCGAAACCCCCAATTTTTTGAACTTTTAGACCAAACTCGAGTATTTTCCAAAAACTCGAGTATTTTGCGTTTTCCTGAAATTTGAACTTTCGGACCAAACTCGAGTTTTTCAATTTTTACTCGACTTTTCTGGGGAAATCTGGGCTGAGTCACGACCGACTCGAATATATTTTCAAAAACTCGAGTATATCCTAAAGAACAACTCTAGTATTTATGAATATATTCGAGTATTTTGAACTGTTTATATATACTCTCAGACTCAAGTTTTTTTGCGACCCTCTTCTCTCTCGGTTTTCTCATATCTCTCTCCTCAAAACTCAGTTTTTCCTCAAAGTTTTGTCAAATCTTACTAGTTTTTCATCCTCTAAACTCTTCTCTCGGTTTTATTCTCCTCCAGATGCTCCAGCTCCTTCGATGTTTTGATGATGTTGACCTTTGGATTTTATCTTAGTTTTCATTCTGTTTTTATCATGTTGGTCTTTGTTACATTTTCTGTATTTTGAGAACTTGGTGTTTTGAGACTTTGGGTTTATTATTGCACCTTTGATTTGGACCTTTTATGATGTTTTTATGTTAATGTATTTGGTCTTCATTATGATGTTTGTGCAAAGCTTCAGGGGGAGCTCTTTATCGTTATTATATCTCCGTTTTATTTGCATAGTTGGTTATGGGGTTTTCCGATTATGCACCTCTCCTCCCTTGATCTTTTTCTAAATTGTTACATCTTTTTGGCGTATGACAAAAAGGGGGAGAGATATTACACTTGTCTTGTCTTGATATTGTTGCACCTAAAATCTCTAATTATGGTATATACTCTGATAATTGTTAAATTCTCTAATACCATAGGCTTGGTGCTAAAATTAAATTGCTTGGTGCTAAAATTAAATTGTCATAACATCTTGCTCAAGCTGAATTTTTAGATAGGTGAAAAGTATCATATAGTGAGGGGGAGTTGCATCTCCAAGTGGATCAAGCTTAACAAATGGATCAAGTGTTAATTATTTTGTCATCACCAAAAAGGGGGAGATTGTGAATTCAATGCTCCTAATTATGTGGATTATGTTTTGATGATGACAAAATAATTAACAAATCATGCCTTGAAGATAATGCAACATCAACATCAACAAGAAGTCAAGAAAAGAAGACAAGTGCCCAATCATTCTCAATCAAATATTAATTGTAAATTTCTAATTTATGTTGAGAGTGGGTAGAAATATTTAGTCTCTTCTAGGAATAAATTTTTATATGTTTATTAAGTTGAGATTGACCAAAAATTAATACTTGAGAGGAAAAATAAAATTGAAAAATAATTTTTCCCATATCTGATCAAAATACTCGAGTATTTTGAAAAAGACTCGAGTATACACTCGAGTATTTGTAGAAAAACTCGAGTATTTGTGCCAGGTCAGCAATTATGACCGTTAGTTTTGTTCGTGCACCAATTCACTCGTGACCGACCAAAAAGACTCGAGTTTTTACCAAAAGACTCGAGTATTTTTGTCCAGTCAGCAAAAATGAACGTTGGAGAAACTCAAAAACCCAATTGAGGGCATTTGAGTCTCATCCAACCCAAGAGAGCAATTCAGAACCTTATTGTAAAATTTCTCTTTGAATTTGTGCAAGAACAAACAAGACAACAAGATCATATTGATTCAAGCTTTATTAATTTACTCTTCTCAAGTGTTAATTCCCAAAAAGCTCAACTTCTCACTCATATTTACATTTCATTCCAAGTTGAGTTTTAGGCCTCAATTCTTACATTGAGCTGTGCTTATTTGTGCTAATCCATTGTGAGATTAGTAATACACATACAAAAAGCTTGATTATTCAAAGTCTTGGATTGTTCCCAAGCAAACCCTAAGTGGCTTAGGGTGTTGGAAGTCTTGATAGGTTCTCAAGCACAAGACTAGGAGGTTCCTAGCCCGGTGGAGTTTCTTGAAGGGAGTTCAAGGAAGCTTTGTGAAGAGTTCTTCAATCACCGGAATCAAATTGGGGTAGAAATCAAGAGTTTGGTACACTCTTGAAAGGGTTAGGTTGAGTGAGGCCATTCTCAAGCAATCCTTTGTAATTTCTAACAATTTGATTATTAGTAGAAACTCCTAAGTGATTAGGAGGACTGGATGTAGCTCATTGTTGGAGTGAACCAGGATAAAATTGCTTGAGTGTTGGTTTATTGCTTTTAATCTACTTTCTAGCTCAATAGACTTAAGTCATTTCAATCAATTAGGATTTATACAATTAGGTAGCAAGTTCAAGGAATCTTTGTGTTAAAAGTTATTTAGATTACTTGCTATTCTGTTGGATAAGTTCCTGTTTATTATTGAATTGATTTGAGTTAAATTGCTGAATTTTCGTTTCTGGTTTTTCTGCTATCTGATAGTAAAAACTCGAGTATTTCAGAAAAGACTCGAGTTGTTCATCCTGAAAAACTCGAGTATTTCACAAAAGACTCGAGTCTTTTGTTTCTGATTCCAGAAAATTCAGTCTAAGCTCCATTCCTCAATTATCAATCGAAATATTTGGTATTAGTGCTTCAAAATACTATTCACCCCCCCTCTAGTATTTGCTTAGCCCGCTTGTTGGTTTCCAACAGAAGGAACAGTGCACCTGATGCCCATCTCCTCTAAAGACCAATTAGCAGATATTTTCACAAAGGCTTTACCTCCCAAGGATTTTATTTCTCTTCTTAGCAAGCTTGGTTTGTGTTCCATCCACAATCCAGCTTGAGGGGGGGTGTTAAAACTTTGGTTTCATTGGTACCTTTGGCAATCTTAACCAATGTTAGTTTCTTGATGTTTCATTCGGTTGCATCTTTGATCAACCCGGTGAAGCTCTTGTTGTTGCCAACGGTGCCATGTGCTGCTAAAATCAGGGGACATGCCAAGTATCTAACAATAGGAAGTTTGTTAATTTTGTTTTGTTCTTTTTAGGTAATAATAGGTGTGGCCTCCTCTTACCTCACACCTCACCTATGTGTATATAAGGCAATCATTTCACCTTTGTACAAATTCATTAAAAAAAATGACTTCATGAAATAGAAAGTCACTTTTGTATATTTGATTCTCTTTCTCTTTTTCTTTTCTTATATCATTTTGCTGCAGCGTTGAATTCAATGCAATCAATGACAGTCTTTTATTAATGTTATGCTTTCCCATTTCTCCCTCATTTCTAATATGGTATCAGAGCTCCTCTAGGAGGAGTTCTGCTGCGCCATCTTTCTCTGACTTATTCTTTTCTTCTTATCTTCTTTTTTAAACCGAATTCATATTCCATCCTTCACTTCTTTTTCATGGAAGAGAATCAAATCAGTCTCAACCAAGATCCTTCTAGCATTTACTACATTCACCCCAATGAGAATCCTGGAGCTATGTTGGTCTCATCGGTTCTCACCGGGGAAAATTATCACACATGGTCAAGATCCATGACCCTTGCTCTCAAAACCAAAAACAAGCTTAGATTCATAGATGGATCTCTGGAGAAGCCTCAGATCACTGATCTTCGCTATGCTGCGTGGGACAGATGCAACACTTTGGTTGTATCTTGGCTGAACCATTCCTTGGACAACTCCATTGCCCAAAGCGTGCTATGGCTCGAGAATGCCTCTGAGATCTGGTCAGACCTGAAGGAGAGGTTCTACCAAGGTGATGTTTTCCGCATCTGTGATTTACAAGAAGAACTATATTCTCTTAAGCAAGGAACATTGTCAGTAAGTGCTTATTTTACGCAATTAAAAGGACTTTGGCAGGAACTAGAAAATTTTAGACCCATTCCTTCTTGTACATGTGCAGTGAAATGTACTTGTGAGCTGGTTCCTATAGCCAAATCTTATAGAGAGTATGACTATGTAATTAGATTTTTGAAAGGATTAAATGAACAATACACTAATGTGCGGTCACAGATTATGTTAATGGATCCTTTGCCTGGAATTAATAAAGTTTTCTCACTTTTAATCCAACAAGAAAGGCAGTTGAACCTATCAATTGAGGACAACAAAATATTGGTTAATGTAAATGACAGTTATGGTAGGGGTAAAAACAAAGGAAAGGCCCCTGCTAGATTCAACTCAATTGGAAATTGCAGTTCAATTTTGGGAAAAGGACCTACAAATACTACTGGTGGTGGTGGCAGTACAGAGAGAGGGTACAATCAAAAGTATTGTACTTACTGCAACAGGAATGGACACACTGAGAGTGTCTGCTTCAGAAAACATGGCTTTCCAGGATCAAACAACAAGAGAACATGCAATGTTAACAATTGTGTAGCATCAGAAAATGATGATCATGAGGACTGTGATGATGATCAAGAAGATAATCAAAAAGAAATTCAGCAAGGTTTTAGTGGAGTTTTAACTACAGAGCAACAAAAAGCAATAATGGCACTTATTCAGAACTCAAATTCATCTAATCTGCACACCACTAACCAAAGCACCACAAACATAAACCAAAACACCAGAAACAACTCTTCAGGTATAAAATATACTTTATCTTGTGCTAATTTTGCTAAAACTACCCATTGGATTCTTGACACAGGGGCTACAGATCATGTATGCATTTCCTTGTCAGAATTCCAAAGTTACAAAAAGATCAAGCCCATTGTAATAAAATTACCAAATGGTAGTCATGTTAGAAATGAAGTTTCTGGTACTGTTATATTCAGTGCACATTTATTCCTTGCTGATGTTCTATTCATACCTGAGTTCAGTTTCAATTTAATCTCTGTCTCTAAACTAACCAATTCACTGCAATGCAAACTTACCTTTTTTAACAGAATTTGTCAAATACAGGACCTCTCTACTATGAGGATGATTGGTGCAGCTGAATTGAGAAGTGGCCTTTATGCATTGAAGTGCTCAAGTGTATGCTCTCAGACTCCTACCTCTCAACCAACCCACCATATATCCAACCTTACTTCCTGTGATGACAATCTATGGCACTATCGATTAGGACATCCTTCATTTGCCAAACTTCAAGTTTTACATCATGTTTTCCCTTTTATTCAATGTACTAAGGTTAAAGACCCTTGTGAAATCTGTCATTTTGCAAAACACAAAAAATTGCCTTTTAGTGATTCTGTGACTGTTTCTACAAACTGTTTTGATTTAATCCATGTTGACATATGGGGTCCTATTGCTATTCCTTCTAGTTTTGGTCATAGATATTTTTTAACTGTAGTTGATGACAAAAGTAGGCACACTTGGATCTTACTCATGAAACTCAAATCTGAAGCTTCAATTCTGTTAAAGAACTTTGTATCTCTGGCAGAAACTCAATTTGATTCTAAAATTAAATACATAAGAAGTGACAATGGGTTGGAATTCAGGATGCCAGAATTCTATGCATCCAAGGGAATAGAACATCAAACAACATGTGTTGAAACTCCACAACAGAATGGTGTTGTGGAGAGGAAACACCAACACATATTAGGAATTGCTAGAGCTCTTCTTTTCCAATCCTCGGTTCCAAAATGTTTCTGGAATTTTGCTGTCAGCCATGCTGTGTATTTAATCAACAGGTTGCCAAGTGTGCACTTAGATAACAAATCACCTTACCAAGTTCTGTTTTCACAAGAACCAAACATTATGAACTTAAAAATTTTTGGTTGCTTATGCTTTGCTTCTACCCTATCTGCTCATAGGAAGAAACTCGATGCTAGAGCAAGGAAATGTGTTTTTCTTGGATATAAACAAGGCGTCAAATGTTGTATTGTGTATGATCTGCAGAATCATGAGACCTTTGTCACAAGAAATATTAGTTTTTATGAACATATTTTCCCTTACAAGTCATCACAGGGACCATCCTCATTGCCAATTTCCATTTCCTCCACATCAGATGACTTCCTTGATTACACACCAAGACCACAAAATTCCGAGTCAAGCAATAATGAGCCAAGACAACACATATCATAAAATCAAAATCCCAATGAGCCCTATCCTGATGCATATGAGTATGCCCCTCAGCACCACAATCCTAATGAAATCATTCCTAATGACCACAATCCTAACAATACAGACCATTCTGAATCAGGATCAGATAATGAAGCAGAACATATTAATCAACAAAATGACAACATGGTTCCTAGACAATCAAATAGACTAAGAGGGCCACCAAACTACTTGAAGGACTATCACTGCATGCTTGCCACTTCTGATTCAGTGCATCCATCATCTTCAGGTAAAATCAAATACCCTATTTCCGATTATGTTTCTTATTCTAACCTTTCACCCTTACATAAAGCCTACACTCTATCTATTTCTACCAACATAGAACCTAAGAGTTATGCAGAAGCAGTGAAACATAAGTGCTGGATAGATGCCATTAATGCTGAATTGTTAGCACTGGATAAAAATAAAACTTGGGTCCTAACAAAATTGCCTAATGATAAAAAAGCCATAGGATGTAAATGGGTTTTTAAAACCAAGTATAAGGATGATGGGAGTGTAGAGAGACATAAGGCTAGATTGGTAGCAAAGGGGTATACACAAACAGAGGGATTGGACTATTCAGAAACTTTTAGTCCAGTGGTCAAAATGAGCACAATCAGGATTTTTTTAGCAGTTGCAGCAGCAAGGAATTGGCACATCCATCAATTAGATGTTAACACTGCCTTCTTGCATGGAGATTTGAATGAGGAAGTGTACATGAAGCCTCCCCCTGGTCTTGACTTACCTAAATCCGGCTTGGTTTGTAAGCTACAGAAGTCTCTATATGGTTTGAAGCAGGCAAGTAGACAGTGGCATACAAAGTTGACAATAGTGTTGCTTGACTGTGGATACAAGAAATCAATGGCTGATTACTCATTATTTGTGAAGAGCACACCACAATCATTCACTGCTATATTGGTTTATGTGGATGATTTAGTGATAGCAGGAAATGATTTGGAAGAAATAGCACATCTCAAACAGACTCTAGATGAGAAATTCAGCATAAAGGATTTAGGAGTACTGAAATTTTTTCTTGGTTTTGAAGTGGCCAGATCAGGAAAGGGGATTCACATTTGCCAGCGCAAGTATGCATTAGATCTACTGTAAGATGCAGGGATGTTGGCTTGTAAGCCAATTTCTACTCCTATGGACAACTGCATTAAATTGCAACACAATCCAGATGACACTGTCCATGATGTCACGTCTTATAGGAGGTTAATTGGAAGACTCCTATATCTCACTCACACAAGACCTGACATATGTCATGCAGTAAATCTTCTCAGTCAGTTCTTGTGTGCACCCTCTCCTAGTCACCTCAGTGCGGCTCAAAGAGTGTTGAGATATGTTAAGAAAGATCCTAGCCTTGGTCTTTTCTTTCCTTCCAATTGCACACTGACTGTTAAAGGGTTCACAGACTCTGATTGGGCATCATGTCCAGATACACGACGATCCACAAGTGGTTTTTGTTTCTTTCTTGGCTCCTCCCTCATCTCTTGGAAGAGTAAAAAGCAACGAACTGTTTCTCGATCGTCATCAGAAGCAGAATATAGAGCTCTGGCCTTAGGCGGATGTGAAGCTCAATGGCTGCTATACTTGCTCACCGACTTGCAAGTGCATCAAACCACTCCAGTGGTGGTGTACTGTGACAATCATTCGGCCATTCACATTGCTCAAAATCCTATCTTCCATGAACGCACCAAACACATTGAAATAGATTGCCACAACATTCGGGAGAGAGTAGAAGAAGGAACAGTGCACCTGATGCCCATCTCCTCTAAAGACCAATTAGCAGATATTTTCACAAAGGCTTTACCTCCCAAGGATTTTATTTCTCTTCTTAGCAAGCTTGGTTTGTGTTCCATCCACAATCCAGCTTGAGGGGGGGTGTTAAAACTTTGGTTTCATTGGTACCTTTGGCAATCTTAACCAATGTTAGTTTCTTGATGTTTCATTCGGTTGCATCTTTGATCAACCCGGTGAAGCTCTTGTTGTTGCCAACGGTGCCATGTGCTACTAAAATCAGGGGACATGCCAAGTATCTAACAATAGGAAGTTTGTTAATTTTGTTTTGTTCTTTTTAGGTAATAATAGGTGTGGCCTCCTCTTACCTCACACCTCACCTATGTGTATATAAGGCAATCATTTCACCTTTGTACAAATTCATTAAAAAAAATGACTTCATGAAATAGAAAGTCACTTTTGTATATTTGATTCTCTTTCTCTTTTTCTTTTCTTATATCATTTTGCTGCAGCGTTGAATTCAATGCAATCAATGACAGTCTTTTATTAATGTTATGCTTTCCCATTTCTCCCTCATTTCTAATATCCCTACCTTTCTTAACGATCGATCTGTTCACCGTGGACCAATAGCTTCCTCCGTCGTCCCTCCCTTCCGGTGCAATCACTTCACCGCCTCTGCTTCGGGACCGCTCTGTGGAAGGAAGATTTGGAAAGAAAAGTGGATTTGGGACATAGAAGATATTCAGTATGGAGAATAGAAGAGAATCATTATGGACAAAGAAGAGTGGATTTGGAACGAAGAAGAAGAGGAAGTTGCAAAGAAGAAGAAGAGGAACGAAATCTACCTGCTAGATCTGATTTGTTTTTTTCGGTAGAGTGCCTACATCTGATTTGGACAAGGACTACCTTGCAAATACCGGTTGGTGACCTAATGGAAAGGTTGCAATGGGGTAAAAAATAATTTTTACAGCGAAATTTAACTTTTTACCATGTCAAAATTACTGTCCTTTTAAAATTGCAAACTCAATCATGAGCATCATAGCCACTGCCTACTATAACACGTCAAAATCACCTAATTATCAATTTAGGGATGGCCAAAAAAAAAATCATACCCGTTATCCGCTCAAAATCGACCTGATTTTGGTGGGGAAAATTCGCTCTGGTTGGGTTTGGGGAAATTCGAAACTGAAAACCGCTTAAAAAAGATGGGGTGGAGCGGCTCTATTATTTTAACTACCCGACCCGTCCCCGCTCAAAATTCCTCTCTGATACAAAAATTAAATAATTTTCGTTATAATAGTAATAGTTAAATAACTTAGTTAAACTAATATATTTGACTATAACTATGACGTAATTCTTAAGTTTTGAGATATTTTTAAAATTTGTCATTTATTGTTAGTATATATTATTTGAATTATAATGTATTTTTATATTATTTTTCTTTAATATAATGAAATAATTTTAAAAAATAATTGGATGAGTTACCCACGGGTTTAACCGAACCCGACGGGGATGAGTTCGTGTTTGATTTTTCATAATCGCTCCGCTCAAACCCGAACCCGCCCCGCTCGTGGGTTGGAATTAATGAAACCTGCACCGAACCCAACTGTTGCCATGTCTAATTATCATACAAGTGTCTCATTTACTTTGCCCAAAAAAACAAAAAAACATTTATAGTAGCATAGTTACATGGTATGTGATTTGCACCAACTAGTCACTTTTTTTATGTGATTTGGTACAAAGGATTTTAACTCACTTTTTATGTTACTATTACAATAGTTCTTTTATAATGAACTTAATGTTGGGCAAATGACTCAACGTTGTAACTATGATTTCTACTTTTAGTTAATAGATTCTAATTTCTAGTTCTTTAGATAAGTGTTAAAATACTAAAAATAGTTAAGGTAAATAAATTCCTAAGAATGCATGATTTCAAAATTTCCTTACCTTTCTTATCACTGCCATTTGACTAAAATGTTTTCTTACTAGTACCATACCCGTTCAAATTGCACGGGAATTAGTCAAGCAAGGTGTCATTAACATAAATTTAAATAATAATCCATCCGGTTCATATTATAAGCACGCTTTCTTTATCACAAAAAGGGTGCGTGTAATATGGAGCGGAGGGAGTACTCTATTAGGTAAATTATTATAGCAATATATCTGTCCTTTCATATGAACAGACAGGACTTTTCAATTCTTTATATACTACTACGTGTCGTTTCCATAATCGGATAATGAGACGTTAAGATTTCAAATGTTAGACAATGCCACTTATACAGTTGTAAAAGGAATGGGCTTTGTTCAGCCGGCGTAAATTTCACTCGTAAGGAAGTACAGGAGGGCCGACGGAAGATTGAAGATGTGGATTGCGAGGTGAAAAGATATGTTCCAAATGATGAAAAAATTAAAGAAAAAGCCATCGCCTTTAAGAAAAAGGCAGCGATTAAATTTTAGAACTGGGGGAAAGGCGTGGATGACTTTTACAAAGAGAACGTGTGTTGAATGAAAAGTGAATTTAAGATATTTTGGAGTAGTACATAGTGTTCCAGATGGAAAATTAATAGAAGATGAAACCCATGCGAGATGAATTTGTAGACAGATGATCTTCACAATCGTTTTGTGGAGTTAACTAAAGCCACTGATTTTGATGAGAGAGACATTAATCTATCAGTTGTGGAGGCATGAAGTTGGTATGATAGCTGGTGTAAAAATGCTGTTGGCTGTGACATTTATTCGTTTTGCTCGTTGTATATAGAGTTATCTTTTGGTTTTGTGATACAAAGTTTTATTACTCGGATTTGGTGATTGTTCTAATTTTGATGTTCAGTAAAATGCATCGTGGGCTCGGGTTTGCTAAGAAGGGAGTATAATAATCAGCATATGGTAATACAGTGTCTCAATGCTTGGGTTAAAGTTATATTCTCTTGTTCCAGCAGACAAAGATTACAAAGTAATTCATTTCTTTTAAAAAGAAAACATGAGACAAGCACTCTTCCTATAAGACCGAGGAATGATACGAATAATTAGGATATTATAAGAAATGCAACATAAGTTTCAACATATGCAACAAAAGATAATAACAGCAACATTAATCGAAAATACCAAAAAAAAAATATCTCCGCAGGTAGTGATTGCTTTACGCTAGATTTAAAATTAAATCCTTCTTTAATGCCATGTTGGATGCAAAAAAGGTTTACGTTTTGAAAAATGACATGTTCAATTAATAGAAGGAAGAAAAAGATGGCTTCTAAGGTCTGCACCGTGGTCTGCACTAGACTGACCTTTGGTATTTATTAACAGAAATTCAAATAATACAATAATAGGTAAATTATTCCAGAAGTTTGAATTGTATCAAAGTAATTCCATGGAAAAGCATGACTATATTAAAAATAATACAATATAAGATAGGAATTATATAAGTTAAAATAAATAATCAAAGATTACAAAGTAATTCATTTCATTAAAAACGTAAACCTGAGACAAAAAACATCATATAAACCGAGGAAGGATATGTATAATTAGGATATTACCTAAGAAATGCAACATAAGTTTCAAACTATGCTTTAAATACAGTAACAGCAATATTAATTGAAATTACTAAAAAAAAAATATAATGGTATATTCTCCACGCCAAGTTTAAACTTAAAACCTTCTTTTAAGCCATGTTGGATGCAATAAACAGCCACCGATTTGAAATATAACATTAATTAGTATAAGAATGCAAATAATGGCTTTTAATTTCTGCACTGGGGTCTGTACTGGAGTGACCCTTGATTTCTCTAATAACCTCCTCGTTTATTTTTTGCATTGGGATTAAAATAAGAGTATGATTACCGGAACATAAACGTTGTCCTCTTCCCACGTACGCCGTTTACAGACCTGTCATATTTGTGGGCTTTGTACAATACGGCCCAATTTATTGTCGTGGTGGAGGGAAATTTAGAAAGAGAAAACGGTTATATACCAATTTGAATAGACATCATTCACTATCATTCTGCATTCAGCCTCTAATTTACCCAAAATCGGTTCAGAGATTCTTCGCAGCAAATCTTCTGAGACCTCATTTTATCTTCCTTCTGGTGTAGCAAGATTACTTGTTGGGGTTTCGATCAAACTTCATCAACTCTTTTGAGTTTGGAATTCGTTTTCAAGGGTTTAAGTCACAACACCATCAATCATCTTCGAATTGAATATATTTCCCAATCAAACAGGTAAAGCTTCAATCTTTCTTCTTCTAGTATTTGCATGCGTTCTTTACCTACTTTATACCGTGATCCTGCGATCAATATTTGTGTTTCGAAACTGTTTCAACTGAAGAGTCAACACAATAATACTTAAAATCCATTATTTTCTGATAAATGCCACGAATTTCATTTAACACTGGGTGTTTTCAAAATTAAACTTTTAACCTTTGATGATAACAACTTCATCATTATTCTCATTAAGAAAAAAAGATCATACCTTTTTATATTTTTTGCGAGTTTATTTGTTAAGGGCAAATGAGAGAAGGTTACTCCAGGGTTTTGACAATACAGTAGTTAGATTAGATGAGTTCGTCGAGTAGTGAATAACCTTTGTCATGCCCAGAAGAAGGTGAGAGTCTCAATGTTAAACCCAAGACTGCATATTACCTATATATTTGATGGAATATCGCCAGGGAATACTATATTACAAAATAGCCGACCGAGTTGAAAAAACGAGGTTATGGAGGCATCAGAGAGGTACAACATAATCAATTGAGGAACCTACCAAAGATTACTGAGGGATGGTCCCCCAATTGATAAAGTACATAATTTGATTTATGTTTTCTGTGTTGATACTGATATGGGTTTGCCTCCTTTTCCTCAGGTATGGGTCGCAAGGTTAATTCACACCCTGAGCTTTTTCCTTTGCCCCCAAACGCCAATCAATACAAGTGGGTTGACCGAGAAGTCGTTGGTACATGCTCGGAACTCACAACCAATAATTCTGTTGAACAGAGCAGGGCAATTCTCCTACCATGCCCTGGGGACGAGGGTGGGAATGATTATGGAATTTTCCCTGTTGGAACAAACGAGCGTATTTGCACAACGATACCTGAAGAAAATCCTGGTTTCTACTTTTATGAAGAAGTGATAACAAAAATCGGGATAAGGATGCCCTTTACCGATTTTGAAATGGGAGTTTTGAGGACTCTCAGAATTGCGCCTTCCCAACTGCAGCCTAATGGTTGGGCTTTTGTTCGAGTATTCCAACTTGTCTGTTCTGTTATGGGATGGCAATGTACACTGAGAATATTCTTCTACCTTTTTGCCCCTCAAGCTAATGCCTTTGAAAAAGGATCAGAAAAAAGGCCATGGGTATCACTCAAGGCCAGGAATGGATACAGTCTATTTACAAAGTATTCAGAATCTTGGAAAACATTCAAGCCTTTTTACTTCAAGTATAGGTATTTAAGAAATAGCAATAGTTGGTTCATGAGGGCCGGTGAGGAACAACCAATACCTTACTTTCCACTACATTGGACTCAATCCTTCTTTCAACATAGTGTCAAAAGTTACAGTACTGATTGGAAAGATCTCTGTGATTCTGAGAAGCAAGTGTGCAGACAATACAAGGAGTATTTAGAAAAAAACGGGATGATTGTAACAAAGGAAATTGTTAACCTTCCAGAGAGCGAAATTAAAGATAAACTTGGTAAGAAATGTAGTGTTTCTTTTTGCATTTGTGCTAATAAGCTTAACTGATATTTATTTCCTTTTTAGTTGAAATGGTCGACCATCTTGCGAAAATAGCAAAGGGAGGAAAGAAGAGGAAAATTCAGACAGTGAAGGATACATCAGGAAGTTCGACTCCAAGCATAACAACCGCTACAGCCTCGAGATCATCTATTGTTGGATCTCCTCGTCCTTCTGTGAATTTGTCTGCAAACCCTGTGACAACTGAACATGCACAGGATGCTGAGGGAGTTATCATAGGTGAAGTTCCTAACGAAGATACAACCTCCCCACCCGAACAACTTATTCGGCGTCGGAGACTGAATAAAGGGAAAGCCGTGGCTGTTGACGGTTCAAGCATGGAGCCTGTTGAGGAGGAGGAAGAAGGCGGAGATGTAATCTGCTCGGTTTGGGATAGAAAGCTAGATGAGAAATTCCCCAATTTCATCTGCACCGAGCAAGATCAAGATAATCTTTCACGATTGTCAGCCAATGAATGGGGTCAACATATGAGTACCCTAACCAAGTTTCTATTACGAGGGGCATGCATAACGCACTTTCTATTTCAACGCAAAGATGATGTGTATGCCGGTATCAACAACGAGCAGAAAGAGGCTAGGGTACTGACGGCCGCGAAGGAAGCTCGCTTGTCTGACGAGCTTCTTAGAGTTCGGTCCCAACTCGAAAACCTTCGTGCGGATCACAGTGAGTTGGTAAAGGAAAAAAATAGTTTGAAAGAAACTGAAAATAATGCACGCACAGAAAGTGAGCAGTTGAAGAAAGCACTGGAAGTTGCTCGGCAAAAGAATGGTGAGTTAATGGAAAGTGTGAATAGGCTGACTGCTGAAGCAGAGAAGCAAGCAAGTATTTCTGAAAAGCTGAGAGGGCAGGCCCTCAAGCATAAAAAGGCAGCAGCAACTAATTCATTTGACTGTGAAAAAGGTGTGTATGACTCTTTTCTTAATGCAGTCAAACAGAATCAGTACTTAAACGCCAACATAGATTTAAGGGTAATTGGGGCTTATCCTTTCCATGCAATTAAAGAGGGGAAGATGATTGATCTGAGCGATAAAACAGAGGTGGATCTCGGAGCTGACAACCTGCCCTATCCACTAATTGATATTGTGGAAGAGCCGCCGTTTGACGATTCATCTGTGAACTTATCAGACATCGAGGCCTTAAAACACATATGTTGGGTAGCCCCCAAATTGTTGTTGATTTAGACTTAATATTTGTTTTATATTGTGTTATGATTATGAACTCTAGGTAGCCAGTGACTATTTTTCAATTTGCATGAACGAACCGAGTGTTACATTTTCATCTTAAATTCATTATATTTAAATTATACTTTGAACTTGTTTTATTTTCTGTTTAATATATATCAAAGTTTTAAGTGTTTTTATATATGTTTTAAGACTTTCATTGATATGGATTGCTCATCCGACAAAAGCAATTGTTATATTATAACTCAGGTCTTACTACTCGGAGTTTCCGAGAATATCAATTGTTAAAAGGACATGATGTTATTAATAAAGGATACAAGGAAGGTCTCGGATAGCCGACCTTATAAGAAGCGAAACAATCGGACTAGGAAGAGTTGAACTGTAATATATGAAGGGTGATAAGATTCTTTTATTCCTTTCTAACTATTCATGAGAAATGGAAAGGGTACGGTGAGATAAAACATAATTGAAAAATGTATTGTAAATATGAATAATGATTATTAAATTTATTAAATGATGTGTTTTGATTAAAATATGAAAGATAAATAGGAACAGATGGAGTACTTTATAACAATTAAATTTCAAAATAATAAATATGAGTACAAATTTAAATTTAAATAATAGTCTATACAAAAAGAATATGACGTGTTACAAAATAATATTTTCTTGTAATTGATAATCCAAGCTTTTTATGAGTTGAGTAATAGACCCATATATATCATTAATTATTTACTATTAAGGAAATGGATATTCATTATATTTATTTGTAGGATGTAGAAGGATATGACATATTTACCCTTAATATAGACATATATTTCATTAGATATAATTATATGCTTGTTGAGGAAAGGTAACGTGGGGAGAAAATGAAAATGATTTTTTTATTTTGTGTTCCATAACAAAGTTATGAATTTGACAAAACTGCATCAGTTAAGCCAAAAATCAATGGTATTAATTACATTATATTTAACAAAATAATAAATTAATCCAAAAATAATGTGAACTTTTAAAAGAGCAGAATTATTTTATTTTTTATAGCACATTGAATGAAATGACAAAAAAGCCACATAAGGTAATCATAGGTCTGTACTAAATTGAGATTTGACTTTTCTCATGACATCCACGTGTCCCTCTTATACTTGGAATTTGAAATTCGATTATGATTCCAGTATCTGAAACGTTTTTCTCTATCCAAATTACACCGTTTACGCAACTGTGATAGTTGTGGGCTCTGTACACAATGGCCCAATTTATTTTCGTAGTGGAGGGAAGTTTATGTAGAGAAAACGGTTACATTCCTTATTGATTACACTTCATTCACTATTCTTCTGCATTCAGCTTCAAATTTCTCAAAGAACGGTTCAGATATTTTTCTCAGTAAAGCTTCTCAGACTTCATTGTATCTTCTATCTGGTGTAGCTACTTTACTTTGATTGGGGTTTAGATCAAACGTCATCAATTATTTTCCGCTTGCCATTTGTTTTTTAAGGGTTTTGACTCAGAGCACCGTCAATCATCTTCAACCTTGAATATTTTTCCAAATCAATCAGGTAAGAATTCATTCTTGTTCTTCGAGTGTTTGTATGCCTTCTTTACTGTGTTTTTGTTGTGATTCTGCCATTATTAATTGGGCCTCGAAACTGATCAAAATGAATAGAAAACCTAATAAGTAATTAAAACGTGTCCGTTTATGAGAAATGCACCGATTTTCTGCTCTGAGTAAGTGTTTTCAAGTTTAAAGTTTTCACCTTTTCTGATAAAGACATCATCTTTCTTCTCAATGGGAGAAAAAGATCATACCTTTTTCTCTATTTGGGGAGTTTCGTAGTTAAGGTCAGTTGAAGAACGCTTATCTCCAGGGTTTTAACACTATATTAGTGTGATTAGATGAGTTCGTCGAATTCTGAATCGCCTTTGTCAGGGGCGGAAGAAGGTGAGATTCTCAATGTTAAACCAATCACTTCATATTATCCTAGAAATTTGGTGGAAGCTCGGCAGGGAATCATATGTTACAAAATAGTCGAGGGAGTTGAAAGACCAAGGTTAAGGAGGCAACAAAGAGGTACCAACCAAATCAATTGGTGGAATCTGCCAAGAATTTCCCATGAAAGATCCCCCAATTGATAAAGTACTTTATTTGATTTTTGGATTTTGTGTTGATAATGATCTGCATCTGCCTCCTTTTCGCCAGGTATGGTTCGAAAGGTTATTTCAAACCCTGAACTTTTTCCTTTGCCCCCAGACACCAATCAGTATGAGTGGGTGGACCGTGAAGTAGTTGGTACATGCTCGGAATTGACAACAGATAATTCTGTTTAACAAAATCGGGCAATTTTGCTACCGTGCCCTGGGGATGAAAGTGGTACTGCTTATGGCATTTTTCCCGTTGGAACCAACGAGCGTATATGCACGCAGCTACCTCGAGAAAATCCTGGCTTCTATTTTTACGAAGAAGTTATAACAAGGCTCGGGGTAAGGATGCCCTTTACCGAATTTGAAATGGGAGTTTTGAAAACTCTCAGAATTGCTCATTCACAACTGCATCCTAATGCCTGGGCTTTTGTCCGAGCATTCCAACTTGTCTGTTCTGTTTTGGGATGGCCATGTACACTCCGAGTATTCTTCTACGTCTTTGTCCCACAAGCAAACCCCTTTGAAAGGTGTAGGGTCTGCCGACCACATACGGACACAAGTCTTATTGAAGGGATTCTCCAAGGGCACTTTGCTCGATCCACCTGTTATTAAAGTCCTTCGCTCGGACTCGTAGGATCCGAGCAATACGAAAGGGCCAGGCTCGGACTTGATGGAACTGAGCCTCACCATCGGTCCTCAATCCATCAGGCTCGGGATTCTCGGACCAAGACATACCGTCGACTCGCGGATAAGCTCAGGCTCGACGAGGCTTCTTATCCCTTCCGCAAATCTCTCCTAGATTCTCGCAACAGCCTAGACATGAGATCTTCAGCTGATCCTATCCAGATTCTAGAAGCATAATCGTCCGATATTATCTCAACAGAATCCTGGTTCAGCACAACTCTGATACAAGGCCCAAAGGGCCCATATCAGCCTCCTCCAAACCCTATAAATAGCTCATCACAGCTAGGGTTTCAGGTAAGTACTCTCATCCCTAAGTTGACACTCTGCACACACACGTTGACTGGGGAGATCCTGCTTTTCCCAACTGGAACTGCAGAAATACCATAAGTCGCACAGTAATACTTGATCCTCTCTTGGGCTCCTGGTTGCCATAATCTTGAGCACTTAGAGGGTTAAGGACATATAGTGTTCAAGGACACTACATTGGCGCCGTCTGTGGGAAAGCTCTGACAAAGGCCCAACCGCTCGGATGCAGCTGGCTCGGGGCTATGCCTAAGTGGTTGAGGACCTCTATTTCAAAGGTAGAAAAAGGCATACGAATTCCGACTTTTGTCGCTACCTCCTCGTAAAAGTAAAAATATTGTTGGTTTTCTGGCACTCGAAAGCAGATGCGATCATTTAAGCCCACATGTCTTAAAACAAATTCCGAGGCATTCCCGTCTGTACTCGGAGGGGTTAGAACAGGGCGAAGGTGGTTCAAGCTGTCCGTCGTCAGCAACGAAGGCCTCGTTCCAAGTACTTCCCGATCAAAAACTGCATCGTACTCCGCGTGGTTGGGTGGCAAAGGGAATTCATCATGATGGGTGTCACACCTGCGCTCCACCATATCTGGGGAAAACGTAAAAGGCTCGGCGTTAGCATTTTTTATAGCAGATGTTTTAATTCTAAAACTAAGGCCGAGCCTTGGACCTTTTCCCTCCTCCCTCATAGGATCTCCCAAAAACTCTTCCCCTCTGGTACAGCATTCTGGGCTAGTCTTAACCTGAGCCCGACGCTCGGCAAACCTATAAGCCAACAGCCACCTATTTTCCTCTACGGGGTCGGATGGGTACTCCGTGGCCAACGGTTCTACTTCGGATGACTCGTGTGATCCTTTGCCACAAGGGGGGGGGTAGGAGGATCAACTGTTTTATTACCAGTATCACCAGTATCAGAACTAATTTCCAAGGGAACGGATTCAGTCCCAAAACCCCCAGAGGAACTAGAACTAGAATTGCTAGACGGTTCTTCACCAAATTTCTCACAAAGTTCGTGATAAACATTCCTCCAATATCTCCAGCCCCTCATAATTGATAAATCCTAGAATACCAAACCCTTTAATAACCAACCTAGAACTAGGACCCCAAATCCCTGCAAAAACCCAGAAAAAAGCAAAACCCTCTCAACAAAACCAGAAGTGGCAGAACCAGAACTAACTGTTTAAATCAGAATAGAAGAAAGGTTTACCTGATGTTGGTTGATGTCTGAACTTTGAAAGAGGTTGATTGCGGCGGTGGATCCTGCGTGCGTAGAGGGGATGCACAGAAAAGTATTAGAGAATGAGGAAGTTTTCTGGTTTGTGAAAATGCAATGTATAGAAATGGAAGGAAACGAATAAAAGGTTTAAACACCCCTCGAAACCTCTCAACTTCTCTCCACGGTGCATCGCTTGGGCCAAAGGCCCATTAACCCGTTCAGCCATTCATAGTGGAATACGTGGCAGTCATTGGAGTTGATTTTTCAAAATTCGAAATTCAAAATGATTTGGCACAACTTTCCAAGGCACGCGCCGCACCTAGAGAACCTAAAACGTCACCTCGAACAGGCTACATGGTTACAGTTATCACACATTCCCGAACTAAGACATGCAAAAAGTTCAACCCTACTCACTTGTTACCTCGCCAGACTTTCCAAAGTCTTACGAGCTGGGGGGCTTGTAGGGTCTGCCGACTACATACGGACACAAGTCTTATTGAAGGGATTCTCCAAGGGCACATTGCTCGGTCCACCTGTTATTAAAGTCCTTCGCTCGGACTCGTAGGATCCGAGCAATACGAAAGGGCCAGGCTCGGACTTGATGGAACCGAGCCTCACCATCGGTCCTCAATCCATCAGGTTCGGGACTCTCGGACTGAGACATACCGTCGGCTCGCGGATAAGCTCAGGCTCGACGAGGCTTCTTATCCCTTCCGCAAATCTCTCCTAGATTCTCGCAACAGCCTAGACATGAGATCTTCAGCTGATCCTATCCAGATTCTAGAAGCATAATCGTCCGATATTATCTCAACAGAATCCTGGTTCAGCACAACTCTGATACAAGGCCCAAAGGGCCCATATCAGCCTCCTCCAAACCCTATAAATAGCTCATCACAGCTAGGGTTTCAGGTAAGTACTCTCATCCCTAAGTTGACACTCTGCACACACACGTTGACTGGGGAGATCCTGCTTTTCACAACTGGAACTGCAGAAATACCATAAGTCGCACAGTAATACTTGATCCTCTCTTGGGCTCCTGGTTGCCATAATCTTGAGCACTTAGAGGGTTAAGGACATATAGTGTTCAAGGACACTACAAAAGGGGTTCAGAAAAAAGGCTCTGGGTATCACTCAAAGCACGGACAGGATATAGTCTGTTCGAAATGTATAGTGAGACTTGGAAAACATTCAAGCCTTATTACTTCAAGTATAGGTATCTTGGGAATAGTGTTAGCTGGTTCATTAGGCAAGGTGATGAGCACACAATACCATGCTTCCCACTACACTGGACTAATTCCTTCTTCCAACGTAGTATCAACAGTTACAGTACTGATTGGAAAGATTTGTTTGAATCTGAGAAAGAAGTTTGCCGAGCGTACGAAGAGTATATCACAAAAAACAGAATGATTATGACCCGGGAGATAGTTGACATTACAGAGGCCAAATTAAAGACAAACTTGGTAAGAAATTGTTCCTGTTTGAATTTGAGTGGATGCCTTAAACTGAAATTTATTTCTTTTTCAGGAGAAATGGCCGATCGTATAGCAAAGTTTGCAAAGGGAGGGAGGAAGAGGAAAAATCAAACAGCTAATGTTAGGTCGGTAAGTCCGAGACCAAGAACAACAACTCACACTGCCTCAGTATCATCTGCTGTTGGCTCTCAATATCCGATTGTCGTTTATCCTGAAGACCCTGTGACAATTGCTCAGTCACAGGTTTCTGAGGGAGTTATAGGTGGAGATATTAATGCAGATACAACATCTCCATCCGAACAACGACTCAGGCGTCAGAGACTGAATAAAGGGAAAATTGTGGTCATTGAGGAACCCAGTATAGATCCTGTTGTGGAAGAGGATGAAGAAGAAGGGTGTGCCATAGGCTCGGTCTGGGATCGAAAGTTAGATGAAAGATTCCCCAACTTCGTCTGCACCGAGCAAGATCATGCTACTTTTTCAAGAATGTCAGCATCTGAGTGGGGTTCACATATGACAGCTCTGACCAAGTTTCTTTTAAGAGGGGCGTGCATAACTCACTTTCTATATCAGCGTAGAGATGATGTGTTTGCCGGTATTAACAATGATCAGAAAGAAGCCAGGGCAATTTCGGCTGCTAAGGAAGCCAGCTTGGCTGATGAGTTGCTCAGAGTTCGTTCCGAGCTAGAAAACCTCCGTGCAGATCATGGTGAGATTATAATTGAAAGAGATAATTTGAAACAATCTGAAAGTACTGTGCGCACGGAAAGTGAACAAATGAAGAAATCACTGGAAGATGCTCGGCAGCAGAATGCTCAGTTAACAGAGACTGTGTAGTGGTTGAATTCTGAACTGCAGAAGCAAGCTAGCATTTCCAAGAAGCTCAGGTTGAAGGCACTTAAGCACAAAAAGGCGGCTGCCACAAATTTGTTTGATTGTGAAAAAGGTATTTTTGATTCTTTTCTCTCTACCGTACAACAGATTAAATACTTGAACCCCCATACGGATTTAAGGGTAACTGGGGCTCATCCCTTCCATGCCGTTCGAGAAGGGAAGCTGATTGATTTGAGCGATAAATCTGAGGTAGATCTCGGAGCAGAAGACCTCCCCAATCCACTTGTTGACATTATGGAAGAGCTGCCATTTGACGATTCATCTGTGAACCTATCAGACAATGAGGCATAAAAGTCCGTATGGTGGGTAGCCAGATTGTTGCTGTTAACTTAGCTAATTTTGGTTTTATAACATTGTGTTGTGTTTATGACTTCAATGTAGTCAGTAACTATTATTCCTGTTGGTCGGTCTTTCCGAGTGATATATTTTGATCTAAAGTAAATAGCTGGTGATTGGTCCTTTGATATTGAGGTTGGTTTTATAACTAATGCTACTGTTGTTTGACATATTTGATTTGTGTTTTTAAACAACATATCGATTTTGATTACTCAACAAACCGGTGCAATAGTTATGTTATAGGTCAAGTCTTCTTGCTCGGTGTTTGATGTGACACCCTTCCTTGTTACCCAAGTATAATATAGTACTTAATCTATTATATTGGATAATATATGGACTTATGAGTATTTAGAAAATATGTAAGTGAAATTTTTCTTTTTAAAGCGGGTGCACAAATCAACACTTGGAAATCTTGGAGAATAAACTCTAAAGCATTTCAAAACAGTTATATCGAATTCGGCGATTTCTAAAACCTTTTCAAAAGTTGGGTAACATTTGTCTTTTGGAATCGTATTTATATCATAGAAAATAACTGAAGCTACCCTTGCTTTATTTGATAAAACTGATACCATCGAATAGTTTTCACAGCCGAACTCTCAAATGGATTAAATCAGAGTAAGCGGAAATTATCGGACTATGCCATGGATAGGAATATAAACATAGGTTTTATATATAGGAAAGTCATAAGTACATAGCCCAACATCAGAGTCTCCAAGTTCCAAAATATACAAGTCCATAAATAGATCTACATAGCAGTGTAACCAAAACCCTAGAGTACTCCAAAAGTATATCTACAACATATATACATAACCAACATATAACTCTAAGGGTGGTCACGTAGATCTGGCAGCATCAGATGTAGTAGTAGTGATAGCAGTAGTCTCCAAGAAGCAAAAGTTGTAAGGTAGTAGCATCATAATCAACACAACAGCAGCAAGATCTCCTCCATAGCATCCACACATCGGATCCTCTGATCCTCATCACATACCCTATGCACATACCTAGGGATCATCGTCCCTCCAATCACTCCCAGTAGAATGCACGACAGGCTCGCTCCCACTCTCGTCCTCCACCGGATCCTCCTCGATCTCATCCGAGGGAGAGTGTACCCTACCACTGGGTACCGGGTCAGGCGATGGTGAAACCCTGACTGGGCTCCTCGGATCAGAAGGGGGAGTCTCCTCGCGGACGACTCTCGAGGTAAAAGGGTGAGAGCGGGTAGGTCGAAAATGAAAGCTGTGATAAGAGCGAGCTGGTCGCATGGGAGGTGGTCCATGGTAAGTATAAAACGGGGGTACGTGCATAGTGTATATGATGGGAATCCTAAACCTACGAGGACGGAATCACATCAGCGGGTTCGGGTGGTAGAAGGTAATCTCTACCTCTCCCTCGAACACCGCACGATGGTCCTCATAGATCCATATGCCACTAGGAAGTGGCCGGATCTCGATGCAAGCAATGTAACGAGACATCACCTACAAGGGCATAGGGGTAAGCAATTCTATACACATAATCAACAGAGAATAAATTGTGCAATATGAGTATGTAAATATGCATCAATAAATATCAATCACATTTAACACTTAGCAGATATTGAATGCAAGTAAGATGCTCACACTTGGTTCATTTATCACAATTAATTTGAATGAGTGGCATGATGCATGACTTTAGCTCTCAAGCCTATCTCCATCATACTATGTCACTCTCTGACGTCCATCCCTGACAACCCAGCACTCAACAGTGCGTTGTATTCCTAGGTATACAACAATTCGTACATTCACCTAGAATGTACACGACAAGCTTGGTATCCATGCCACCCGAGCATATCCCGTCATCCAAACGGACCGTCATCCAAACGGTATAACCATATCGGCATCCACTAAGCCGACCACGTCAACGACGTGTCATCAAGCAAGCGTATTGGCACTCCCAGAGGCCCTCCACATGTTTACCAAAAACATGATATACGACCTATCATCCAAACTCCAGTATGAATGCATTAACTTCACTTAAAAGGAATTGATTGATGTTTTATCCTTTTATTAATACATTACGTGCCTCCCGAGAAACGTATCATTATTCAAATGAAAACATCATAACGTCAATCAATTTCCTTTAAGTTTGGGATCACTTGGTTTATTGTCCTTTACGTGTTACAAAATGGTTTAGAATTGGAAATGGTATTTTTTTAAGTTTCTGACTAAAAATACTCGAGTGTTTCCCATAATACTCGAGTAATTCATCAGTTTCCAGATTTCACTCGAGTAGTTCATAATTATACTCGAGTCGTTCATGTCCTTTTGGAGATTTAAGTTTTCAGATCTTCATAAATATGCTCGAGTAATTCATGAGATACTCGAGTAGTTCTTTACCCAGAATACTCGAGTAATTCATGTATTACTCGAGTTGTTCATCAATTTTTACTCTTGTTGCATCTGAAATACTCGAGTGCCAAGCCTGACTCTCATGTTGGTGCGCCAATTTTCACACTGGTGCACCACGAAATACTCGAGTGTTAAGCCATATACTCGAGTATTTGCAGACAGAACAGACTGAAAACTTGGTTTTTACATACCATTTCAATTTCTAAACATTTTTAACCTATACCAATGATCAAAACAGTTCATATACCATATATTGAACATGTTACAACACTTAATACATATCAAATAACAAATTTGACAGGGGATTCATCAATCATGCATAAAATACACATTTTCACAACTCAACACCTCAAATTGCATAATAAGCACAATTCTCATGAAATAAAGTTCATTTAAGCTTGTATGCATGATTTAGAACTTGCTCAATACAGTTTTAGAGCAAAGCTTGGTCTCCAAACCAAAGATCCTATTCAATCTAAGCCCTTAGAGCCTCTTGGTGGCTCTCTAACACAATTAATGGAATTTACTCTCTATCTAGTGAATATAATTACTTCCCCTTACCTCTCAGACGTGAATCAACAAAGGATTGACAAAGAAAAGGCTCCACAACTCCCAGAACAACTTCAAACATCACATGCAGAGTAGTTTGAGTGCATCACCAAAATGGAATTGGTTCACACATGAAACAGAGAATAAAATTGGGGAAATTAGATTTTCTAAACTCTATGCAACATAAACTAACTAAGGAAACCGAATTTGTGACTCAGGGATTCATGAGCTTACCAGAAATTGAACCCAAAGTAAGCTCCAGACCAAGGTTTGTCCAGAAACAGCTTCACTTCCAATCTTCAATTCTCCCAACACACTCACTCAATCCTCACGATTTTACTCTCTATACAAAGCTCGAGATGTGAGCTTTATATTCGTGTATAGTTTGTGTTTTGAATCTGAACAGAGAAGGAGAATTGAAGAAAACGAGTTCGGAACCCTAACTTCAACAACTATTGCAAGATTGATCAAAATTCTCAGCCAAATGATGTTGATGAGCTTAAATAGAAAGGGAGAGGGCTCATGCAGATTGACACGACATCCATGGCGTTGGCATGGTGGTGACTTCGTGTCAACGAAGGGGAATCGGTGGTGGTGACTCACCAAACGCACTAACTCGTGCTACTCTGTCCAGAATACTCGAGTTTTTCGAGAAATACTCGAGTATTTTGCCCCATTTTTGAAAAATTATTATTTTATTTACTTTCCCTCCAAAACCTTTCCTATAATTGCTTCTAGGTCCCAACCCAGGGACTAATATGCAAAACATTTATTTTATGCATTATTATATTTATTAAATCAATTCACACACATATACTAACTATATGAACACATATTTTAATCAAGGATTAATATAGAAATAATTAATTATAATTAATTTATAATTAACATTTCATTAATCGGGGATTAAAATTTTGGGGTGTTACACTACTCCCCCACTTACAAGGAATTTCGTCCCCGAAATTCAACTTATACAAACAACTCAGGATAATCCTGACGCATCTTATCCTCTAATTCCCAAGATGCTTCTATCACATCACCACAAACCCATACGACTTTGACCAGACGAATATCCTTCCCTCTAAGCTGCTTGATCCTTCGATCTTCAATGCAAACTGGTACAGCTTTGAAGGTTAGGTTCTCCTGAACTTCTAAGTCATCCGGTTGAATTCTAAGGACAATGGTGGGGTCATGGACATATCTTTTCAATTGAGACACATGGAATACATTATGAAGGTTAGCCAATGACGGGGGCAGAGCCAATTGATAGGCTACTGGGCCGACTCTTTTGAGAATTTGATAGGGACCAATAAACTTAGGTGATAGTTTCTGGGCTTTCAGGGCTCTACTAACACCTTTGGTTGGTACTATTCTAATGAATACATGGTCTCCTTCGGCGAACTCTAAAGTTTTTCTTCTTTTATCAGCATAGCTTTTCTTCCTACTTTGAGCTGCCCTCATTTTTTCTTGTATCATCTTGATCTTCTCAGTCATCTCTTGCACAAAATCTGGTCCAACCAGAGAACTCTCCCCCACTTGAAACCAGCATAACGGCGTCCGACACTTTCTTCCATACAAAGCTTCAAATGGTGCCATTCCAATACTCGTGTGATAACTGTTGTTGTAAGTGAATTCCACGAGTGGCAACATCTGCTCCCAATTCCCTTGTCCTTCCAAAGCACAGGCTCGTAAGATGTCCTCCAGCGACTGAATAGTCCTCTCCGTCTGACCATCAGTCTGAGGAGGGTATGCAGAACTCAACTTCAATCTTGAACCCAAGGCTCTATGCAGATCTTCCCAAAACTTCGATGTAAACCTCGGATCGCGATCTGACACGATGCTTGATGGTACCCCATGCAGACGAACAACTTCCTTGACATACAACTGAGTGAGATTTTCCAAAGAATAGCGCATATTAACAGGAATGAAATGCGCCGACTTGGTTAAACGATCCACAATCACCCAGATTGCATCATGACCAGTAGCAGTCCTTGGCAATCCCGACACAATCCATCGAGATACTATCCCATTTCCACTGCGGAATTTCCAAGGAAAGTAACTCTCCTCCTGGCCTTTGATGTTCCACTTTCGCCTTCTGACACACCAAACAACATGCCACGTACCTAGCCACGTCCTTCTTTAAACCAGGCCACCAAAATACCTTCTTCAAATCCTGATACATCTTGGTAGCTCCCGGATGCGTACTCATTTTGCTCTTATGTGCTTCGTCCAAAATCATCCTCTTTACTTCCAGATCATTAGGAACACAAATCCTTGTTCGAAAACGAAGGATTCCATCCTTCCCCTCTTGAAACTCCAACTCCTTGCCTTCTTCCATAAGCTTCTTCTTTTCTTTAAGTCCTTCATCTATATGTTGCAATTCCCGAATTCTTTGCAGAAATTCATTAGTAATCTGCAACATCCCCATCTTGATATTGGTTGGCTCCACTTGCATCGTCAGACTCATATCTCTAAATTCCTCTATCAGTGCAGCTTCTCTAACCATCATCGTACTGATATGCATTGCCTTTCGACTCAATGCATCTGCCACTACATTTGCCTTCCCAGGGTGGTAATGGAGCTCAAACTCATAATCTTTCAAGAACTCCATCCATCGACACTGCCTCATATTCAACTCCTTCTGATCGAAGAGGTACTTTAAACTCTTATGGTCACTAAATACCCGGAATGTAGTGCCATAGAGGTAGTGCCTCCAAATCTTTAGAGCGAAAACAACCGCTGCCAACTCGAGATCATGAGTTGGATAGTTCATTTCATGAACTTTTAGCTGTCTTGAGGCGTAGGCGACGACTTGCCCTTCTTGCATCAAAACACTCCCAAGACCTTGTTTCGATGCGTCACAATACACATCAAAACTCTTCTGTGTATCGGGAAGAACCAATACAGGAGATGATGTCAACCTTTCCTTCAACTCTTGAAAACTCCTTTCACATTTCTCATCCCATAGAAATGGTTGATTTTTCCGAGTCAATTTCGTCAGAGGCAGTGCAATCTTCGAGAAACCTTCAATGAATCTTCTGTAGTAACCAGCCAAACCCAGAAAGCTTCTCACCTCCGTGACCGACTTCGGTTGCTTTCATTGCAAAACCGAGCTCACTTTCGTCCGATCAACGACTATTCCCTTGTCCGAAATCACATGCCCCAAGAACTTAACCTCCTTCGGCCAGAACTCACATTTTGTAAGTTTGGCGTACAACTGCTTCTCCTTCAGGATACTCAACACTATCCTCAAGTGTTTAGCATGCTCCTCTGGGCTCTAAGAGTAAATAAGGATATCATCAATGAACACAACCACGAATGAATCTAAATAAGGTCTAAAGATTCGATTCATGTAGTCCATGAAGATAGCTGGTGCATTAGTCAATCCGAACGGCATCACAACATACTCATAATGTCCGTATCGAGATCGAAATGCAGTCTTAGAGATATCCTCTTCTCTAATCCTGATCTGATGGTATCCTGACCTCAGATCAATCTTGGAAAATATTGAAGCCCCACGAACTTGATCCATAAGGTCATCTATCCTCGACAACGGATACTTGTTCTTGATGGTCACCTTATTCAGCTGCCGATAATCGACGCACATCCTCATGCTACCATCTTTCTTCTTGACGAACAGAACCGGAGCACCCCAAGGTGACACACTTGGTCGGATCATCTGTTTCTGCAATAGTTCCTCAATCTGCTTCTTCATTTCAGCCATTTCCGGTGGTGCCATTCTATAAGGAGCAATAGAAATGGGACCAGCTCCCGGAACTAAGTCGATACCGAATTCAATTTCTCTTCTTGGTGGCAGACCAGGGATCTCATCAGCAAAAACTTCCGGAAAGTCTCTGACAATAGGGATCTCTTCCATCCTTGGACCATTCTCCTCCACCTCAGAGTTGAACAGGCACACGTAGCCGGAGGGTTTTGAATTTCTATAGGTCACTACTTTTCTATCACAATCAATGATTACTTGGTTTTGACTTAACCAGTCCATTCCCAAGATCACATCTAATTGTGCCAAGGGTAAGCAGATCAAATCCACTTTAGAGGTTCGTCCTAACACTTCTATACAACAGTTAAGACATGCTCTAGAAACAACTACAGGAGCATTAGTAGGGGTTTCTACTTGCAAAACATAAGGTAATTCAGACACAGACAAACTTAGCCGATCTACACATTCATATGAAACAAATGAATGCGTAGCACCAGAATCAAACAGAGCATAACAAGGCTGACCATTAAGCAAGTATTTACCTTGCACCAGATCAGAAGACCGACTTGCTTCCACACCATTAAGGGTGAAAACCCTTCCTTGAGCCATAGGCCTCTCTGCAGCCCCTCTTGAGTTGGCTTTGGCCGGTTCCTTGCAGTCTCTTGCAAAATGTCCCGGCTTACCACAATTGAAACATCCACTTGTCCCCCAACAAACACGGCCATAGTGATTGCGCTTGCACTTGTCACAGAATGGTGCATCACTCCGAAAATTCTTTCCATCCGAACCACCAGCTTTTCCCTTGCCTTTCCCTCGGCGATCATACGGGCCTTTGCCTCGGTTGTTGAAACCCTTACGCCTCTGCGGTCCAAAACCTTGAGGGTCTTTCCTTTCTGAAACTTGCAACTCCTCAGCTTTTGTGTCGTCTTCATACATCCTACACATGTCCACGAGTGCAGGAAAGCTTTGGATTCGCTGGTAGCTGAAGATTGACTTCAACTTGGGCCTCAAGCCTCCTTCAAACTTTATGCACTTGCTTCTTTCATCCGGGTTGTTCTGATAGTACGGAGAGTACTTCATCAGCTCCTCAAACTTGGCTGCGTACTCACCCACACTCATATTCCCTTGCTTCAACTACAAGAACTCTACCTCCTTCTTCCTCCTTAGATCCTCAGGGAAATATTTGTTGAGAAATTTTTCCATAAATACTCCCCAGCTTACCTCTCTTCCTTCATATTGCAAAAGTTGCACCGTGTGATTCCACCAATTCTCAGCTTCATCCTCCAACATGTAGGCTGCATACGCCACCTTTTGAGCATCAGAATACTCCAACGTTCTCAGAATCTTATCCATGGTGTAAATCCATTTATTGGCCTCTTCCGGTTTAAATCCTCCTTCGAACTTTGGCGGATTGCAACTCCTAAAATCAGCCAGAGTCTTCGCCTCAGCGTTACCCACATTACCCTGATGAGACGGGTTAACCGGTTGAGATGGTTGCTGAGTTTGTCGCTGCATGGCTTCCAACACCGTGGTGATCCTTTCTAACATCGCATTGGTGTGATTTTGGTTTCTAGTTGCCATATTAGACCTGCGCTGTGGGCTTATGGTCATATATGTTGAACTAAAGAAACTTCCATTACAGCACCTATACTAAGACTATTACCTAAACGTCTAAATCTACAATCAATTGTGTCTTGTACTCAAAAGAGACAAGATACAATCAAATCAAGGGTATCTAAAGCTCAATAAGCAAAATAATATCATTCAGAATAATGTAAATGCCCTGAAGATACCTGCTTGATGTTGATGGCTACCTTTCTGAAACTACTTCCACTACTACAGGATCTGACTTTTGCTTTGATACCACTAAGTGTGACACCCTTCCTTGTTACCCAAGTATAATATAGTACTTAATCTATTATATTGGATAATATATGGACTTGTGAGTATTTAGAAAATATGTAAGTGAAAATTTTCTTTTTAAAGCGGGTGCACAAATCAACACTTGGAATTCTTGGAGAATAAACTCTAAAGCATTTCAAAACAGTTATATCGAATTCGGCGATTTCTAAAACCTTTTCAAAAGTTGGGTAACATTCGTCTTTTGGAATCGTATTTATATCATAGAAAATAACTGAAGCTACCCTTGCTTTATTTGATAAAACTGATACCATCGAATAGTTTTCACAGCCGAACTCTCAAATGGATTAAATCAGAGTAAGCGGAAATTATCGGACTATGCCATGGATAAGAATATAAACATAGGTTTTATATATAGGAAAGTCATAAGTACATAGCCCAACATCAGAGTCTCCAAGTTCCAAAATATACAAGTCCATAAACAGATCTACATAGCAGTGTAACCAAAACCCTAGAGTACTCCAAAAGTATATCTACAACATATATACATAACCAACATATAACTCTAAGGGTGGTCACGTAGATCTGGTAGCATCAGATGTAGTAGTAGTGATAGCAGTAGTCTCCAAGAAGCAAAAGTTGTAAGGTAGTAGCATCATCATCAACACAGCAGCAGCAAGATCTCCTCCATAGCATCCACACATCGGATCCTCTGATCCTCATCACATACCATATGCACATACCTAGGGATCATCGTCCCTCCAATCACTCCGAGTAGAATGCACGACAGGCTCGCTCCCACTCTCGTCCTCCACCGGATCCTCCTCGATCTCATCCGAGGGAGAGTGTACCCTACCACTGGGTACCGGGTCAGGCGATGGTGAAACCCTGACTGGGCTCCTCGGATCAGAAGGGGGAGTCTCCTCGCGGACGACTCTCGAGGTAAAAGGGTGAGAGCGGGTACGTCGAAAATGAAAGTTGTGATAAGAGCGAGCTGGTCGCATGGGAGGCGGTCCATGGTAAGTATAAAACGGGGGTACGTGCATAGTGTATATGATGGGAATCCTAAACCTACGAGGACGGAATCGCATCAGCGGGTTCGGGTGGTAGAAGGTAATCTCTACCTCTCCCTCGAACACCGCGCGATGGTCCTCATAGATCCATATGCCACTAGGAAGTGGCCGGATCTCGATGCAAGCAATGTAACGAGACATCACCTACAAGGGCATAGGGGTAAGCAATTCTATACACATAATCAACAGAGAATAAATTGTGCAATATGAGTATGTAAATATGCATCAATAAATATCAATCACATTTAACACTTAGCAGATATTGAATGCAAGTAAGATGCTCACACTTGGTTCATTTATCACAATTAATTTGAATGAGTGGCATGATGCATAACTTTAGCTCTCAAGCCTATCTCCATCATACTATGTCACTCTCTGACGTCCATCCCTGACAACCCAGCACTCAACAGTGCGTTGTATTCCTAGGTATACAACAATTCGTACATTCACCTAGAATGTACACGACAAGCTTGGTATCCATGCCACCCGAGCATATCCCGTCATCCAAACGGTATAACCATATCGGCATCCACTAAGCCGACCACGTCAACGACGTGTCATCAAGCAAGCGTATTGGCACTCCCAGAGGCCCTCCACATGTTTACCAAAAACATGATATACGACCTATCATCCAAACTCCAGTATGAATGCATTAACTTCACTTAAAAGGAATTGATTGATGTTTTATCCTTTTATTAATACATTACGTGCCTCCCGAGCAACGTATCATTATTCAAATGAAAACATCATAACGTCAATCAATTTCCTTTAAGTCTGGGATCACTTGGTTTATTGTCCTTTACGTGTTACAAAATGGTTTAGAATTGGAAATGGTATTTTTTTAAGCTTCTGACTAAAAATACTCGAGTAATTCATCAGTTTCCAGATTTCACTCGAGTAGTTCATAATTATACTCGAGTCGTTCATGTCCTTTTGGAGATTTAAGTTTTCAGATCTTCATAAATATACTCGAGTAATTCATGAGATACTCGAGTAGTTCTTTACCCAGAATACTCGAGTAATTCATGTATTACTCGAGTTGTTCATCAATTTTTACTCTTGTTGCATCTGAAATACTCGAGTGCCAAGCCTGACTCTCAAGTTGGTGCGCCAATTTTCACACTGGTGCGCCACGAAATACTCGAGTGTTAAGCCATATACTCGAGTATTTGCAGACAGAACAGACTGAAAACTTGGTTTTTACATACCATTTCAATTTCTAAACATTTTTAACCTAAACCAATGATCAAAACAGTTCATATACCATATATTGAACATGTTACAACACTTAATACATATAAAATAACAAATTTGACAGGGGATTCATCAATCATGCATAAAATGCACATTTTCACAACTCAACACCTCAAATTGCATAATAAGCACAATTCTCATGAAATAAAGTTCATTTAAGCTTGTATGCATGATTTAGAACTTGCTCAATACAGTTTTAGAGCAAAGCTTGGTCTCCAAACCAAAGATCCTATTCAATCTAAGCCCTTAGAGCCTCTTGGTGGCTCTCTAACACAATTAATGGAATTTACTCTCTATCTAGTGAATATAATTACTTCCCCTTACCTCTCAGACGTGAATCAACAAAGGATTGACAAAGAAAAGGCTCCACAACTCCCAGAACAACTTCAAACATCACATGCAGAGTAGTTTCAGTGCATCACCAAAATGGAATTGGTTCACACATGAAACAGAGAATAAAATTGGGGAAATTAGATTTTCTAAACTCTATGCAACATAAACTAACTAAGGAAACCGAATTTGGGGCTCAGGGATTCATGAGCTTACCAGAAATTGAACCCAAAGTAAGCTCCAGACCAAGGTTTGTCCAGAAACAGCTTCACTTCCAATCTTCAATTCTCCCAACACACTCACTCAATCCTCACGATTTTATTCTCTATACAAAGCTCGAGATGTGAGCTTTGTATTCGTGTATAGTTTGTGTTTTGAATCTGAATAGAGAAGGAGAATCGAAGAAAACAAGCTCGGAACCCTAACTTCAACAACTATTGCAAGATTGATCAAAATTCTCAGCCAAATGATGTTGATGAGCTTAAATAGAAAGGGAGAGGGCTCATGCAGATTGACACGACATCCATGGTGTTGGCATGGTGGTGATTTCGTGTCAACGAAGGGGAATCGGTGGTGGTGACTCACCAAACGCACTAACTCGTGCAACTCTGTCCAGAATACTCGAGTTTTTCGAGAAATACTCGAGTATTTTGCCCCATTTTTGAAAAATTATTATTTTATTTACTTTCCCTCCAAAACCTTTCCTATAATTGCTTCTAGGTCCCAACCCAGGGACTAATATGCAAAACATTTATTTTATGCATTATTATATTTATTAAATCAATTCACACACATATACTAACTATATGAACACATATTTTAATCAAGGATTAATATAGAAATAATTAATTATAATTAATTTATAATTAACATTTCATTAATCGGGGATTAAAATTTTGGGGTGTTACATTTGATAGCGAGGAAATCTAAAATGAGAAATTATAAAAATAAATATTTAATAAAAAAAACATTTTAGACCTTCTTATAATAATAAGCACTGTACATAATAATAAGTAATCTTCATATGTTACTATTATTATAGTTATAATTTGTGTCATTTATTATTCATTTTTTTCTGATTTTCTTAATTATTATTTATGTATAATCGGAAATTTGTTACATTTGGTTGTTATTAGCATAAATTCAAATATTATTCTTTAGGTAAATTTTCCCTTAGGTATTAACGCAAGTAATTATATGCATAATTAGGTTTATAAAAAAAAGATTTTTAATAAAAAAATATAAAATGGATGATAATATAATGTATCCTGCATGAATCAAATAGCTTAAAACCAAAAGACATCAAATAACATTATAGATTTACAATAAAAAATAGTATACACAATAAGCTTTGCACTTTGCTCTGCACTGGATTGACATTGTTTTTCTCGTAACTTCCATAATTATGGGTTTGGTAAGAAATTTAGTGTTTGGTGTTTGAATTTGTGCCGATGAAATTAAATTAGATTAATTTCTTTTCAAGATGAAATAGCTGACCGTATAATAAAGATAGCAATGGCAAGAAATAAGAGGAAAATAATCCGAAAGTAAAGATCTCGACCAATACGAGGGGTACAGACTGCAGAAGAATGTCTTAATGAATTTGTTGAGCTTCATTATATCTGGTACGTTGAAACTATTTTTTTATCAAGTTTAAAACTTGGATGTTGATTAACCATGTCTAACTATGTCAGCATTTGTAAAGCCAAATTTCTAAATAAATGAGGATACCCCATAATATAAAAGGCACACATCTTGTTAAATAATAAGAAAACAAATTAAAGAGGAATAAGCATTAGTTTAACTATGAAGTTCCAAAGTAAGAAGAAACTCCAGATATAACATTAAATAAGTTCAATTAAAAATAGGATAGAAGCACATATTCGTTAGACTGACTACAATATTTTGGGGTCAGTATTAACATCTACAAAGGACTCCCCAATGATAGTATCCGAGTCCGGAGGAAGAGAAATATCTGAGGCCAAATCAAAGCGAGAAAGTAGATTTTTTTCTTATTTGGGGCATTGTCGGGTCGGAAACAGTAGCACCACTAGAAAAGACAATAGGCTTTGCAGTAGTCCTGACATTAACAATCTGCAGCATGTATGTCGTACAATGAAAAATTAGGGTCAAATAAACAAAATGACAATAATTAAATAGGGTATATGGATTGATACCGACGGGTTGGTATGGTTTGTGGGCATGAGGTCTGACGTCTTCTGGTTCAACATCAGGAAAGATGAAGGAAGTAACATCCTGGAAGCATAGAATATTTGGACAGATTAGCTTAACAAGTTTGATTGATTAAAAAAACAAAAACTAATTGGATACAACGTATAGTAAATATAAATCTATCTAAAGATAAAACAAGGATAATGTGTATACCTTGGTAGGAGAAGAATCAAGAAAATATGATTGGAACATGTCACAGTTTTTGATCTCAAACATCCTCCGGATGGAGTAAAAAGGAGTAGAATGAGAGGAAGATCCAACTTTGACTGATATCTTAAATAAAAAACTTCTATCCACCAAAGAATCCATAATTTTGGCATAAGGAAATGCATCAAACTGGTGATGAAATAAAATTTTAGATTTATTTAATAACATTAACATTATTTATGAGAAGGGTGGATTATATCAAAAAGCAACCTGAGTAGAAATGTTAAGTAACTCTTGGCATGAATGAGAAATCTAGCATCCCGGTCTAGCATAAGAAAGGTAGCGACAGAATTACAATCTCGAACAGCAAGCTTAAGTATGTAGTTGACCAGGAAAAGAAAAGCAGTCAAAATATAAAAAAATACATCAGAACACATAATAGAAAATGACAGTATTGTTAGTGAATGATTGATTAAAAAATTTACGCTGAAAAAGTAAAAGAATAACCATAGAAAAAAATCAAGGTATACACCGAGGAATAAATTTGAAGACAAACTTGTCACAAGTTTCACAGAATAGTGCACCAGACTTCAAGATAAGAGATCCCTTGCAAATGGATTCATTGAATGCCCAATGAAATGAAGCATCAAGTCCAACGATGGTAGCAAAGACAATATATATACCACTCTGATTTAATTAATGTAGAAATAATAAATTATAAGCTAGTAGTGTAATAAACAAAGCATTGAAAATGAGGGTAAAGGGCAAAAAAAATGTTATAATATAACAGTAATATATTTGATAACATACCTCGG
Organism: Crotalaria pallida; assembly: GCA_037953625.1. Lineage (NCBI taxonomy): Eukaryota > Viridiplantae > Streptophyta > Magnoliopsida > Fabales > Fabaceae > Crotalaria > Crotalaria pallida. The sequence continues at coordinate 8,565,164 of CM075654.1, read as the reverse complement.
TAACATGTGAAAGATGATCAAGCATGACATGAGGGTATGAAACCATAAACTGGACTTGAATAAAGGATTTCTTCTGGGTGGTAACAACAGGTGGAAGATAATCAAAGAAATCATGCTGATTCATTCTGTTTTTTTTTTTAAAAAAACAAAGGGTTACATAGACTATTTCCAACTGTTAAAAAGTAATAAATTAATACCCAATTTCAGAGTGGTTAAATAAAAACATCAAACCAGATTCTTAATTGAAGAGCCTCAGGGATATCAGGATTGAATAATAGATTCGATAGGCCAGGAATGGCATGGAGAACAATCCTACCTATTTCAAAGTAAAAAAAGGAAATAATAATAGTAAAGTAAACATATAAGAAAGAAAGTGTAGAAGAAAGATAATAAAACAGTGGAAGTTCAAACTAATACCATTAAAAATCTGCATCCTTCCAAGTTGAATAACGACAACGGTTCCAACTGAGTTATTGGATGCCATAAAATGGTTCAACTCAAAAACATGTTCACCGAACAAACAACAGTCCACAGTGCCACTGGGAAATGAGTGAGAATATTATAAAATTAATTAAGCGCGAAGAAAATAAGTAACCGAAAACAAACATACTGGTATAAATAACTCCCTATTGATCAGATAACTCCAACAACACAGATGGGATATAACTCCGTTTTTATTATAGGTAACCTCATTTGTAACCGCGGTCAAAAGCCCAATTACATCTATTAATAACAGACGAAATTATAGAGAAATGTTATCAAATAGATGAAAGATTTAAATCAAGGGAGATAAAAAAAAATTCATACAAATATAATCATCTTACCTCGCAATATATCACTGGTGTAATAAGGCATAAAAACACTATCTATACTACCAAAGGAGAATGAGTGGATTGGAATCATACTACACTTGTCAGGTTTCACTTGCGTAAACTCAGTGAATGACAAAACTCAAGGATGAGAGGTCCAACGAAACCTGCCAATGTTTGGTACACTTGATATGGATGTGATAGTATATGGAATTCCTTCATGTAGTAAGCTAATAAACTTGGAAAAATAAGCGTCACAAACACGCCCTTGTATTTTAGTGCCCTTGAAGAAAGAAATTTGAAAAACGTGTAAGTAATAAACCTTAAAAAAAACGGAAGGAAAAAATTAAGATAAGTTGTTAACCTACATATGAATCAACGAAGAGGAGGTGAAGTTCAGTGTGGGGAACATCACCGCAAACGCGATGAACAACAGCAGAATGGAGAACGCGAACCTTCACATTCCAAGAAGCCCATTCAAGTGATACAGAAGACAAAGGGAAAACATTAAAAGACATGATGAAAAGTAAAATGATGGTATTTCAGGTTTTTGAGAGAGTGAAGGGTAAGGGTATAGAAGAAACAAGGCAAAATGTATAACACTGAGTTTTGTGAATGCAAAATGGTTATAGTATAATATAAAGTGAGAAAATAATGAAAGTATGAGAAAGATGTTGACAAACGTAAATTTGACTAAAAATAAGTTCATAAATGTGGTAGCTTTTGTAGCTGACAATAGTAGGACTGCTATTTATTATTGATGTGGTTAAGAATCAATAGTATAGGAATGCAGGTCAGCAACCTATGTGGAAGACCTAGTCTGCAGCAAGAAATTGAAGGTACAAAGAGCAAAATAAAACATAGCAATAAATGCAGGTAAAAAGTAGATAGCATATGTGAGCATTACATTAGAATTGCGGAGATAAGATTTTAATAAAAGGATACTCCTAAGAACACTTTCGCTCTCAATTAAAAAAATACCAATAAAAATCTAAGTGTTGTTTGATTTTTTCAAAGGACGTGATTTTTTTCTAACATATCAGATAAAATTATGGCGGAGTGCAAAGTACATGAATGGAGAGTGAAAATTACACTGGTAGGTCTACTTAAAGATTTATAGTGTCGCCGCACATAAGATCCTGAGCCATTGGGCAACCATAAATAAAGACTGGGATTGTAATAATTACAATATGGTTAGGTTTTAATGTTTGTTCTCCTTAAAAATGATAGAGTACCTAAAGCGGGAAGAAAGAAAGAGAAGCTCAAATTGTATATTAAGTACAGCTAATTTAATCTCAATAAACATATACCACATTTTTTTAGAAAAAAAGGCATATATTATAGAAAAAAAGTTGAAAAAAGGCATATAGAACAAAGCAGTGTTAATAATTCTTAAATATAATTATTTCCATTCATTTTAGTTCAAAAAACAATAATTTTAAAATTAATAAATTATATAGTCCATCTGTCTGAATTAAGAACAACAAATAGAATATATAAAATAATTAGAACAGAAGAAATATAAATAGAGTTTATGTCATTTATGATTTATGGAAATATGATTTTCATATATATCTCCAGATATGGATTTATGTATTCATATATACCAACGTACACATTGCATTGTAGGAAGATTAAGAGCACCAAGTTTTGAAATATCATTAAGGATATTCAGATAATATTTTGTAATTTTAATTTTTTTTATGGGGGAGTAAAAAAGGATATTAAAAAAACTAACGTACAAAAATGTTTAAGGAGAAATAACAAATCATTGTGATAGGATTAAGAGGATGTCATAACTAATGTAACAGATATGAAGTTGGAATCTAATTAATTTAAATCATAATTATTATACTATGCATTTTGAATAAAAGATATGATTCGAGAACACAAGAAAGAACGTACGCACATACAAAGAAATAAAAAAGGAGTAAATTACATGAAATCCTGTGGACAATAGATCATAGAATCCTAAAATACAAAGAAGGTCATTCCTTGAAGATAGAACATACAAGATCAAGACAACATGTAGGACCATAAAATAAATCACATAGGTTTAGGGTCGGCGTCAGCATTGCTCAGAATGTCTGGGCTGGTTGAAAGTGCATCATTTGGAGGGATGATGATAGTTGAAGATGACCCTATGCATTGGCCAATCTTCAAAGCTTTAAATGACTGGCGATGGAAATTGTTTTCATACTCCGCAACTAAGCTTCTTTTAGTAACACTTTTACTATGAGATGGAAGACGAGAGTCAATGGATGATTTGCCTTTCAATTTGAGTGGCTTACAAACAACAAGGTGAACAAAGTTAGTTAAATATAAAACCGCGGAATGTAGAGAACATAATAAATTAAATATCAACAAGTATATAGTATATACATTATAAATCTGAGGAGGAGCTGCACCATAAAGAGAATGGGATTCTTCCAAATCAGGAAACGACGGACGGAAAATAAGCTGTAAAAAATTATAAGATATTAGATACAAGTATGTAATCTATCTCAATTTTGTTCGAGATAGTAGATTACCCTAGGAGGAGTAACACTCTCAGGCGGGGAAAAAAAAGCTGTAGTGTTGCCACCACCTTCTCCAACCCTTATAACAAAGTATTCAGGGTTGGTTGGAGAATCCTGTGGTATCTTGACTTCAAACTTCATATTGAACCGGTGACCAAACAATGAAGATAGAACTGACGGATAGGTACTCAAAATGGATCCCTAATAAAAAAGGAGTGTTAATTTTTTATTGATAAATAACGTGGGAAAAATAAAGTAAAAGTTTTAAAAAATTGGTAAATACAGATGCATCAAGCAGAAAGAGATCTGAGCAAGGTTTCCTATAGAGAACATAAGCATCACGGTCGAGTAGCATCACGGTAAGAGTGCCGGAAGAATCACTAACTACAAGAGGAATACGATACCTGTTTGAAAGTAAAAACGTGAAACTGGTAATATATATGTCAAGAGAAATTGAAGTATGATTTATGGAGAAAGGCAAAAAAATTACTTAGGAACAGGACTATTCACAATGGAGGAACATATACCACACATTGGCTTGGGTGAGTAGTCTAACAACATGGCAGAACAAGAACATTCATGTGTGAACCAAGGAATATCAGTAGAAACCCCAAGAACAGTGCAAAGAACATGGTAGTATCCAGGCTGAATATAAAAAAAATTATTGTTAAGGAAAAAAAACCATGTGATATTAAATAACCTACTATACAATATGAAAAAATAACAAGTCAGTAAATAATACCTTCGTTATTTTTCTCAGTAGACCAATCTCAATGGGATTAGTATTACCCCTTAATTGGTCATTGATAGTAATACCAGTGGAAATCAACGAAAAAATGGGTGGGGAAGAAGCAAAGACTTGCAATATCATCCCATGTTAAAACAAAATGATTTTTAAAATCATAGAAAATAAAAAAAATTACATTCAACAATATGCGTAAAAATCTACCTTCTACAGAAAGCGATGATATCAGGTGCATCACAATCAAACAACATCCTAGTTGTAAATAACACAGTGTGGAAAACAACTCGACCTAGAAAAATAAAAATAATACCACGTAAATTATGCAAGATAATTATTTATAATTAATAATAGTGTAAGATAAAATATTCTGCTCAAATGAAGAATACCACGGTTGTATTCCGGTTTGGCAAGCTTCATGAGCAAGATGATTGTCTTATCTTTTCTAACATTTGTATAAGCAAAGAATTCGTCAATATAGTGATCAAGTAGAAGGCAGTCAAATGATCCACTAAAATTTGTAAAACAACAGATATTAAGTATATAATACGATGAGAAATCATATTGGAAAAATTTTGAAAATAAAATTAGCAAAGTAAAACTCACTGATCGTTGCATAGTTCTATCCAATAACACAGCCTCGTTGACCATCACTCACAAATGATTTTACTCGGGAAACAGCAGTTAGAATTCCAGCAAAGTCTATTGTAAATTGAAAGAAATTAAGATAACACAAATACGTATAAAAAATAAAATTAGGGTCAAAAGAGAAACAAACCCATCAGATGAGTAGGTTTATTCTTGAAGCCAAAAACATCATCAACGGAATTGGTTTTTAGACTCCAACAGGGAAAAGCATCACATGAAACTTCATGAAAGGTAGTGGAAAAAAGAAATTCCAACTTATAGGGGTGATTTGTAGCTCTATATTTGTCAAGATACTTAATAACAGAAAATGTGCAGAAATCATAAACAGAACCCTCATGCAAAGTCGTCAGGAAAAAATGGACATGCGCCAAAAACTTGTTGGGATTCTGGCAAGTGTACCAGATCATACAAGTAATATAGACAATGAAGTCCGAGTATCGTACCCAAGGGAGTGACCGTTTAATTAATTCCACCTAATTAATATTACTTAGTGAACGAGATAAAGGATTTATGATTTTGTAAATAAAAACAGAAATTAAAATAAATGACTCTTTGACAAGGGGAAAGGCGGGACGTAGTTTCGATGCAGGTTCCTAAATATTCTATAACAAATTAATTTATTTTCCTTGAATTCCGAATTGGTTTTGCAAAAGTAGAAAACGCCTAATGTCTTAGTACGTTTCCGTATTTTAGATATTAATCTCCCAATGATGTCTCAAGAGAGCCTTAAAACCTAACCCTTTCATTAAGTTCAGTCAAAACCTCTTTTTATAAAATTACCCAATTCATAGAAAACATGTCTGTGCCTATGCAATTGAACTGTTTGATTATTAGGCTAAATCCTAAATTCATATGTCTATTCATAAAAGATTTCCAAAAGTCATGAAACAGCTTCTTTCATGAGAAACAAATTAGAACATAATCAAACACAGAATTCAATAACGGAAAACAAGATTAATTTATTACTAGAAATATTGAAAAGGTTCCATTCATCTACTCCTACATCCCAAGGATGGATTTACGAGAGAAAACACAATAAACATGATAAAAATAATTACCATGAATCCTTGAGAAAACTCCGCGTTCTTCACAAAAACCTCCAATCCTTGTTCCTTCTCCAAGTCTCAAATCCTAATCTACTATTATTCTATGGAGTTGTATGAGTGTCTCTCCTCTCTCCCCTGAATGAATCCTAATCCTATTATTATATAGATAAAAACTAACCTAATTTCCCATCTAATGTGATAAGATAAAACTAATCCTAAATCTGAATATAATATGATAAGATCCTATTAGAATAAACTAATCTCTAAGAATCTGGAGAAGATATGATTAAATCCACCAATGCTTGACGACGTGCGCTTGGGCGAGCTTGACCGCGCCTGGGCGCACAGGACCACGCTTGGGCGCAAATGCCTGCGCCTGGGCGCACGACGGTGACTTCAAAATTGTCTTCTCAGTTCCAACTTCAAGGTTTTATTACTTGCTTCTCTTTTCTTTTTCCAATTTAAACAAATTAAGCTCCAAAACCTGAAATTAAGAACCAAAAAGGCACAAAATCCACAAGGATCTCGTTCCTCGTCATTAGTAGATAAAATCAATCTTTTCTTAACACTTACTTGAGAAACAAGCCAAAATCACTAAGAAAGAGGGTAAATTATCACTCAAAAACATCATATTTTTGGCTCCAATCACTCCCCCAAACTTAACATTTTGCATGTCCCAGGCAAAAGCAAAACAAAAATTCAGAGCCTTAAATCCTCCCCAATCAAGACATAGCAACTCAATCATAAACTCCGACTCACCTACTCAAGATTCCTCTCTTCACTAGCAAATCACCTTAATGAAAACCAGTTGATAAAACAAACTCAAAGTGAATGAAAGATTAGTGACCACACTATCTCACAACATCTCTCATGTGTATGGGTAATATTTATCAATTCACTCAAGTTCAAACAATAAAAGCATGTTTCCATAAGCTTGACTATAGACCTATATCTCCACTGAATTATTGACAGCACGCACAAATCAAAAGGTCTTTAATTTGGTTGTAATGGGGCCATGGCTAAAAAGTGTCAGATGGGATAAAAGAAGCAAAGGATAACACAAAGGGCTTATTTTAATAAAATCACGAATCTTCCCTTTTGCATCATGAAATGAGCAATGAAAGTGGTTACACAAACACAGCTCAACTCATTTGTCTCCCTTTTTCTTCTTTTTTTTCTTCCTTCCTATTCTCTTCTTCTTTTTTTTTCTTTTTCACTTTTTCAGCACATTTTTATTATGCTTTTTTTCGATGAGAGATAGAAATACATTTTTCAACATTTAACACTTTCACCATTTTTATCTAACATTCCACTCAATTGCTCATTCAAAAATTCAAAGGTACTTCATAAAAATATTTCAATTAATGTTGGGTACCAAAGAAAATCATATCTCATCAAGCTCAAAGTGGGCAACTAAAGGAACATTATTTCTCAAAAGTTGTTGAAGGCCTCAAAAACACAAAACCTAAGTGCCTTAATCATATTCATGCATGCAATCAATTGTCAATTTTGAAAAGGTCACAAGTCAAGTTCTAGAACAAACAATCAAAGCGAACAACACTCATGAAAGAAATAGGAGTTTCATCACAATATTCATTAAACATTACTCCTTCAAGTGTATAGGCTCAAATCTCACTGGTTAAGGTCAATTCACTAATCAATCATTCACAAAAAGTTTGCCAAACAACTAATTTTCAAAAATTTTCAAAGCTAAATCCAATTAGTATCTTGGTAAAACAAGTCGGAAATCACAATCAAGCATTTACACCTACCAAAGGGACAAATCTAACACCTAGAATTAGTGCCTACTCATGCCAGGACACAAACCAACACAAAGCCAGGGAAGAAATCAAGTTCAGAAAAAAATTTATTTTGTTACCCTCCCCCAAACTTAGAATGTGGCTTGTCAACAAATCTATCCTAAACTACAAAATAAAAATCAAAAACTAAAAACAAAAGCAAGGAGTTAGAGACTTCCCTTTGTAGCACAGCATTCTCTCTTGATGCACCATGGAGGAGACTCCCCCAAACTTATTCACCTGTGTCACATGAACAACTAAAAATAGTGCTTGAAGCACCCCATTAGCAATTACATATAGAAAACTCTAAACTCTTTATTCAATCTCCTAATTAAAAATTTAAATCCTACACTACTACAAAACTAAAGAGAATCCACCAGGATCCCAAATCCTATAGCACAACTTCCATGTTATGCAGCAATAACAAGTTATTCCTGGATCCCATGGAAATATGCACGGATGATGTTGGAGCAAATGTTTAAAAATAGTTTCAAACCCTCCCGGGTCAAATGGTGCATTTTTCACTCCAAGCATCATCACATGGTGCTTGTCTTTTCCATCATTCATGGAGTCTATGAAAGTGTAAACTCCATGGCTTAGCAAGGTTGCCTTTTCAGGCTTTGAAAAGGAGAACAATGGCTTATCATCATCATGAGCATCAGGGAAGTCATAAAAAATTAAGGGGTAGATTGAAGGAAATTTTTTTGAGGGTTCCACATATTCATGCAATCCAATACATTTAGCAAGAGCAGAAAATTCATCATGCAAAGTGGACCCTAATTCAACCCCTAGACTCATCCCATTATTCAATTTATCTTGTTTCACTTCCTCAATCTCATCATGCACAATTTCTTCTTTTTCTATGGGTTTAGAAAGGGGAGCACTTTGATCTTCCGTAATAGAAGATTTTTGTACCACCTCCTCTAAAAGACCATCAAAAAGTTTAATCTCATCAAAAACATTTTGTGCAAAACAGGATGGAATAGGTGACGACAAAATAAATTTGATAAATTTTATGTCATCATGAGAATAAGCCATGTTACATAATAATAATAAAAAAAAGAAATAAAAATATATACCCAAGTAACACTAAGTAAAATTAAATTAGTACCAAAATTAATTAAAACAAAATCACTCCCCGGCAACGGCGCCAAAAACTTGTTGGGATTCTGGCAAGTGTACCAGATCGTACAAGTAATATAGACAATGAAGTCCGAGTATCGTACCCAAGGGAGTGACCGTTTAATTAATTCAACCTAATTAATATTACTTAGTGAACGAGATAAAGGATTTATGATTTTGTAAATAAAAACAGAAATTAAAATAAATGACTCTTTGACAAGGGGAAAGGCGGGACGTAGTTTCGATGCAGGTTCCTAAATATTCTATAACAAATTAATTTATTTTCCTTGAATTCCGAATTGGTTTTGCAAAAGTAGAAAACGCCTAATGTCTTAGTACGTTTCCGTATTTTAGATATTAATCTCCCAATGATGTCTCAAGAGAGCCTTAAAACCTAACCCTTTCATTAAGTTCAGTCAAAACCTCTTTTTATAAAATTACCCAATTCATAGAAAACATGTCTGTGCCTATGCAATTGAACTGTTTGATTATTAGGCTAAATCCTAAATTCATATGTCTATTCATAAAGGATTTCCAAAAGTCATGAAACAACTTCTTTCATGAGAAACAAATTAGAACATAATCAAACACAGAATTCAATAACGGAAAACAAGATTAATTTATTACTAGAAATATTGAAAAGGTTCCATTCATCTACTCCTACATCCCAAGGATGGATTTACGAGAGAAAACACAATAAACATGATAAAAATAATTACCATGAATCCTTGAGAAAACTCCGGGTTCTTCACAAAAACCTCCAATCCTTGTTCCTTCTCCAAGTCTCAAATCCTAATCTACTATTATTCTATGGAGTTGTATGAGTGTCTCTCCTCTCTCCCCTGAATGAATCCTAATCCTATTATTATATAGATAAAAACTAACCTAATTTCCAATCTAATGTGATAAGATAAAACTAATCCTAAATCTGAATATAATATGATAAGATCCTATTAGAATAAACTAATCTCTAAGAATCTGGAGAAGATATGATTAAATCCACCAATGCTTGACGACGTGCGCTTGGGCGAGCTTGACCGCGCCTGGGCGCACAGGACCACGCTTGGGCGCAAATGCCTGCACCTGGGCGCACGACGGTGACTTCAAAATTGTCTTCTCAGTTCCAACTTCAAGGTTTTATTACTTGCTTCTCTTTTCTTTTTCCAATTTAAACAAATTAAGCTCCAAAACCTGAAATTAAGAACCAAAAAGGCACAAAATCCACAAGGATCTCGTTCCTCGTCATTAGTAGATAAAATCAATCTTTTCTTAACACTTACTTGAGAAATAAGCCAAAATCACTAAGAAAGAGGGTAAATTATCACTGAAAAACATCATATTTTTGGCTCCAATTAGGACCTTTAACGGTTGCTTCAATGGTATCACCCTGAAGAAGAAAAAATCAAACATAAGTCAATATTGAAACAGATATTAAAAAAGAAACGTGATAGGTTAAAGATAGTTCAAACCATGACATCCATGAGTATCATATGTAAACCATCAGATATCAAGGTGTGTGGAATGCTAGGTACATTCCACAACATTGTAACTCTCGCTCGAATTGAAATACCCTTTGCTTGGTCGGTGATACAACGAATTAGAGTGTGAGGAAGTTTCATTGACTTTGTTATGGTAATAAGAAATTATGATAGGGTTTACAAAAAGAGTGACTAAGAGTAGTAAACATCAGCAAAGAAAGAAACGTGGTTAACTAACAAATGTGTGAAGTATATCCCAATATACATATATATATATATATATATATATATATACACGTGCGCCTTGAGTAGCAAAATGTGATCTCACTACTGAAGTCGAAAAAAATTGATATAAAAACTGAGAAAAAAAAATAATAAAGGAAAATAGTTGAAAAATTTAAGAATTGAAAAATATAGTAACCAACACTACAAAACAAGAGCATATATAAATTATAATACAATCAGTTTAATTTATAAGATCACTTTGGAAAATTTATTTAAATCATATTTATAACACAATTTGCAAATATCAAAAACATTTACCTATAATATGCCTTTGATTAATTAAGTGGTGGTATCGTCGAAGATTATTCAATATACACTTCAGTACATATTAACAACATGTGTGAGATACCTTGTAGTTCGGTTTAATTAAAAATTTAAATGTATTAAAAATATCAAAAAGGTGTATTTATTTTAAAGAAAAGTGAAATTGGAAAAAATTGTTAAAAAATTTATATTAAAAGACGTTTCAATATACTCACTAACTACGGTCATTGTATGATTTGTAATAAAGACCAGTAGAATTAGAATCTAAAATACGAGTAAAGAACAATAACTAAGGCTAAGAAAAATATAGGGAACAAAACTGACATATGGATGACAATTAAAGCTAAATACTCAAGTACAATGATGGTAAAGCCGTGGGTATGTTCAGGAAACAGATTAATAAATCTGTTTCAACTACCCAACTTAGTAAAGAGTGCTTACTGGAAAGAGTAATAAATTTCCGCAAGATGTCCTAATTATTAAGAAACCAAAATAGCATTTCTAATTCAGGCAGAGCAATCCACTATTTTTAAGGAAATTTATGCATATTTGTTCCATTATTATTTTTTTTGGATAGGGATATCTGACTGATTTACTATATTCTTTATAAATGAAATTGATCAGAACAAAGCAAATAAAAATAAAAATTACAGCATGAAGCTTGGTATAACTGATGTTAAATTTATTAAGGAATAATGATTCAGGTTTAGAACTCACCCGAAACCTTAGGCTGAAGCTGGGGAGATAAAAGGGATAGTTAAACTGAACTCGTAGGTCTACTTTGGCCACTCTATATTGCACGCTACAAAAAAGATCTTAATCTTTTGAGCAACTGTATTAAATATGGGGTTTTCTAATCATTACAAATGGGCAGTATTAAATGAATTTAGTCAGTATAAATAGTACACTTTAATAAAAAAGGGAAGATAGGATGTGGACATTATAAGTAAAAACAATGAGACTTAAATGCCGTTGCATTTAAACTCAATTTTCAATGGCTTGGGATTTGCATTTCTGGTGTTTAGTTATATAATATATATATATATATATATATATATATATATATACACATTGGTTGAACAGCTACAAGTTTTACCAGTATAATTTGGATCAACTCGATTTAGGTTACTACTTCTTACTTGTTTTGGATTTATACATGTTTGTTATTATGGCAGAAAAAATGAAAGTGATCATGTTATTATGAATTTAATTTGTGAAGATCTACGAAAATTTTAATTTAAGGTGCATATATGTATATATATATATATATATATATTTCATTAAAATGCTTACCGAGCGACAAAGCTGTTAGCAAAACATTCAATCGTACGGTTTGATAGCATAAAGAACAAGATCGGGAATATGACAGGTGAATGTCAAGATCAATCAATATTCTAAAATGACCAGCTGTGTACCGAGCAAAAAGTAAACTTTGAATTTGGCAGATATTCGTGAACGAAAAATTAACGTGTGATACATCAGTTGAAGATGAACCACTTTTATCAGTTTAATCTGGATAAACTCGTTTTAGATTACTGCTTCGTACTTGTTTTGGAATAAACCGTGTTTGTTATTATGGAAGAGAAAATGAAATTGTTCATATTATAGTGGATTTAATTTGGACAGATATACTGAACTTTTGATTTAGGGTGCAAATATATATACATATATGTCATAAAAATAACACCGAGCGACGAATCTAGTAGGAAAATATTCCATCGCACAGTTTGATATCATAAAGGAAAAATACAGGAATAGATCAGGTGAAAGTTCAGAAGACGGTTTGAAGATAATCCGGCAAACATATAGCAAAAACCAAGATATCAAAATTAAACAATATTCTAAAATTATCAGCTCGGAACCAGTTTTACCAGTGTAATCTGAATCAACTCATTTTAGTTTACTACTTCGTACTTGTTTTGGAATTAACCATGTTTGTTATTAGGGAAGTTAATTAAAAGTGATCAGGTTATTATGGAGTTAATTTGGGCAGGTATACTAAACTTTGATTTAGGGTGCATATATAGTTATATATATTTCATTAAAATACAAACCGAGCGATAAATCTGCTACGAAAATATGGAACCACACGATTTGATTGAAAAAGGACAAGATCAGGAATAGGTGACGTGCAAGTCCTGAAAACATATTGAATATGATCAGTCGGAAATGGAGTAAAAGACAAGATATCAAGAGCAATTAATATTCTAAAATGATTTGCTCAGAACGTAGTAAAAAGTAAAGTTTAAACGTGTCAGAATTTTTTGATGCGACAAGTAACTTGTTATATATTAGATCGGCCCTTGATGCAGTAATCTCAAAATCGTATATAATCATCTCGGTTGAAACTGATCTTATACTAAGCTCAGTTGACAAAGTGAAACTTGGCAAAGGGGGGTTCTCGAATTCCAGTCAAAGTTGATCATCAAGCACGGTAAAAATTCTTCATCAGTCCTCAACACAAGTTCAGACGTCGAGCTAGTCCAAAGATTGGCACATCACAGCTCGGCCATTTGACTTTAAAAGCTCAAACGAATCCAAGCTCGGCGTTAGTGCTCCTTATCCTCAACAAATCAACAGTATTCTTCGGGTCCATTAAAGTTCTGTCGAAAGGAACATGGATTTCTATAGGTACTCATTCTCTTTCTATTAGTAGGAGATTAGAGAGAGAGTATAAAAAAAGGTTCCTTTCAAATAATACTGACACATATCAAAGACTAATACGTTAGAAATATTGTTAATGGTACATATTCCTAAGTTAAATTAAAAATGCAATGTAGACGCATATTAAAAACCCTTTGCCCTGATCAGTCCCAGTCACAACACACTTTGATTTAGGGTGCATATATATATATATATATATATATATATATTTCAGTAAAATACAAACTGAGCGATAAACCTGCTAGGAAAATATGTAACCACACAATTTGATTATAAAAGGACAAGATCGGAATAGGTGACGTGCAAGTCCTGAAAACATTTTGAATATGACCACTCGAGAATGGAGTAAAAGACAAGATATCAAGATCAATCAATATTCTAAAATGATTTGCTCAGAACGGTGGGAAAAATAAAGTGTAAACGTGTCAGAAATTTTTGATGCGACAAGTAACTTGTTATATATTAGATCGACCATTGATGCAGTAAACTCAAATTCGTATATAATTATCTCGGTCGAAACTTATCTTATACTAATCACAGTTGACAACATCAAACTTGGCAAAGGGGGGTTCTCCAACTACAGACAAAGTTGATCATCCAACACGGCCAAAATTCTTCATCAATCATCAACACAAGTTCAGACGTCGAGATGGTCCAAAGATTGGCACATCATAGCTCGGCCATATAACATGAAAAGCTCAAACGAATCCAAGCTCGGAGTTAGTGCTCACTATACTGAACAATTCAACAGTATCCCTCGGGTCCATTAAACTTCAGTCGGAAGGAACATACAATTTCTATAGGTCCTCATTCTTTTTCTATTAACAGGAGATTGGAGAGAGAGTATAAAAGAGGTTCGTTTCCAATAATACTGACACATAAACTTGCAAACAAAATAAATAGACAAAGATAAATACAAGTCTCGAAAATGGAAGAAGTAAAACGATGAATAAATATCAAATGGTTCAAAACATATCAAAGACTAATAATTTAGAAATATTGTTAATGGTGCATATTCCTAATTTAAATTAAACAAAGTAATGTAGACGCATATTAAAATACCTAGATGCGGTTAAAAATCTCCTGGTAAACAACATTATTTGTAGTTCCATATGCATGGTCATCTGTACTTTCAACCAAAATCTTCAAACCTAGAGGAGATCTCACCCTTGAAATAGCAACATATAGTTGACCATGCGTAAATACAGGCTTATTTAGGTAAAGACCAACGTGAGAAAGAGTTTGGCCCTGACTTTTGTTGATACTCATTGAAAAACATAACGCCAAAGGAAACTGTCGACGACAAAACTTAAATGGCAAGTTCGGGTCAGATGGAATCAAATTCATCCGAGGAATAAAAACCCTTTGCCTTGCATTAGTCTCAGTCACAATACGAGCATGGATAATATTACTTCCAAGGTCAATAATAATTACTCTTGTACCATTACACAAACCAATTGACTGGTCAATATTATGAAGAAGCATTACAGGAACTCCAGGCTTCAGTACAAGTTTATGGTCGGGGATCCCGGAACATTTTATGAGATTCAAAAACTCGGTGGTAACCCATTGAACATCAGGAGCAACATCATTATCAACAACAGGGATGGTATCAACACTTAAATATATCTTTGACTCACCAGGAACCAAGGATAAAACGTAATCATTAATCTTCTCCACGACTTCCAACCTAGGAGCAAGCACAGCACGCTCCTCAAAATACTTAACATTTGAAAAATTAGATTGCAGATCGGGATAGGTAGTATTGACAATGTCAGCAACAGGATTAATCGAGTGACTAATCAAGAATTGAGAAGGGATCTCGACTTCGAATTCACCATCAACATCAATACCAACCTTACCATCACCGATCCGCAAGATCCATGAGCCAAAATTTGCAAGTTCATTTGAATCAATACCATCAGCATTTGCAGACAACCGCATGTTTTGAGAAAGTACAAGGACAGTACACATCTTCCGAAGATACGATGAGCTAATAGCTAACATAATAATGGTTGCTCTATTGGCTCTAGGAATAACAGGAAGAATCTGACGAAAGTCCCCTCCAAGAACCAATGTCTTGCCTCCAAAGGGTAGATCCAAATTGCTAACTGATTTAGAACGCATGATATCACGCATTGTTCTATCAAATGCCTCAAATGCCCATTTATTAACCATTGGAGCTTCATCCCATATTATCAGAGTTGCATCCTGGAGTAACTGAGCCTTTAAACTGCCTTGCTTAATGTTGCAACACGAATCTGCATTTAAATCAAGGGGAGTGGAGAAAACAGAGTGTGTCGTACGTCCACCAGGTAGCAGCAAAGAGGCGATTCCACTAGAAGCAACATTTATAACAATCTTCTTCTGAGATCTAAAAAGATATGACAATGTGTTCCACAAAAATGTCTTGCCTGTGCCACCAAACCCATATACAAAGAAGAAACCACCAATCTCAGAAGTAACAACATTGACAATAGACTGATAAGCACGCAACTGATCTGCATTCAAGCATTGAAAGTTCCGTTCATGGAGTAAACACATCTCTTCAACATTGTAATTAAGCTCATTAATTATATAAATATTTTCAAAAATGGAATAGTCAATATCAAGTGGAAAAGGCATTCCAGGAAAATCCTTCCGTGATCGTCCATTAAGATGCAACATAGACTCAATCTCTTTCAAGCAAAGATTAGCAGCATCACCAATAGAAATGTGAGCATCTGAAAAACTCAAAAAATTTACACGTTAAGGTTAAGTGAAAATTTCTTTATAACTAATTAATAAAAAATTAAAACTATACCTGGGAACTGTCTACTTTTTTCATGAAGCAAATCTTCACCCAACAACTCAAATGTTTGATTCCAAACAGTAACAGGATTACTCATGGAATTAGACATAAGAAGTTCGGCAAATAACCTCAGAATATATTTTCCAGATGAAAAGAAATAAGCCTCACGGATGGCATTAATAAATTCTTTGTCATCAGCAAGCAATCCGAGTGCAAAACATGCTTCCTTAAAGGTTTCATGAACAAATCCATTCACAGTCTTAATGTCATCAAAGCTTGTGCATCCACGTTGAAAGTTAAGCAATATCCGCAAAAAATGTAACTCACCAGTACCAGCTGGAACAAAATTGAGTCTCCCAACGGAAAATCCCTTTCGTCTAGGGCGCCATTCTTTGATATGTGCATTGAATACAAATTTAGATGGAAACTCAACGTAAGTTAAACAGCGACCCTCTTCGTACACCTGATTTGCTCGCATCCATGTCAGAAACATTGTTGTGGATTCGCGAGCCCGAGAAACTACAATATCAATCAGCTCTCGGTCACGAAACAATATGTTTTGTTGGTCGGGCAGATGAAATGTAAGACGTTGAACAGGTGGCCATCTCTGGTGAATTTCAAAAGCAAAAATCCTCCAAACTGACTCGCATGGAGACAAGTATCTGCAATCATAGTATTCCTTGATTTCATCAACAACAATATCAGGTGATGAATTATTTATAGGGTCAACAACAACAGTCACACGGTCAGGACCCTTGCTAACATATTTGAACAAGTACTTTATGCAATTAGATTGGTTGCAGAACTCAATGTTGATATGAGCACGATACTTCATGAGCAGAAAAGGGTTGTAGGGAACAACGTAACCATTGCACAATTTTACACCACCACGTTCAACGGTAACACCAAGGTCTCGAAGTCTATAAACCGGGTATCCTGCATCATCAAAATAAGTGTTGGGGTTATACTTCTTTGGGAAGAGTTTAGAACATCTTCCATTCTGCATGCATGGTGAATTCCGTCGAGCATGGCCACAGGGCCCATGTATCATGAAGGATGAAACAACAGAATATAATTTTGGGAATACTTCAGGGTTGGGAAGTTCTGCAGATATAACATTATCAACTAAATCAAGTGAATTGGACTTAGAGGATGGTTCTAACCACAGAAGAATGTGAGCATGGGGCAAACCACCCTTTTGAAACTCAATAGTATACATACCTGTAAAATAGAGCCATTATTAGAACAAAGTAAAAAATAATATATGTAATAAATAAATACAAGTTTATTACACATACCAGCAACTAATGGTCCAAATACAATTCCATCTTTGAAATCTCTCATCATTGCATCAAGTTTCATCTTGAAAACACGGCAAACAATGTCTAGTCGATCAGAAGCATTAAGACCTTCAGAAGACATGTATCTATCAATTTCCGGCCATTTAGGATTACATGTGAATGTAATGAAAAAATCCGGGTAACCAAACCTTTTACATAATGACATAGCATCTTGACAATTATTGAACATATATCTACGGCCACCAACAAAAGATGACGGTAAACAACACGTTTATCAATGGTAGTGGCTTGGAGGTCACCCCGATCTAATGCCTCTTCAACACCCTTCAAAAATTCTGATCTTATCTCACTTTGCTTATCTCTTATATAAGATAGTCTTTGTGACTCAACCATAGAGTAACAATCCACCACAAATTGCTGAAACAAGCGATGACTCCTAAGCAACAAACCTTGCTCATTCTGCCTATGTTGTATTCGAAACGCAATATATTCTCTCAAAGTAACCCGATTACGAAAACCCTGAACATGATCATAAGGCAAACCAGAACGCAGGATGTGCTCATGAAAACCATCTTCACCATATGGAAAAAGTATAGGGTACTGGAGAGGAAGATAAGATGGATGAGTTTCATGTATCCGTTGAAGATAACCAGCAGTGGAACGAATGATAATGTCACGTAATAAATTAGGTCCATCAAAATCACCAACAACCAAAGCAGCAACTTCATTTACAGAAGGAAGATTATAAACATGGACGTCACTTGACCGATGACGTAACAACCTCAAAGAAAAATGGGGGAGAAATTGGTGATGAGTTAAATCCCTGACTTGTCTAAAAGTCTTCGCCAATACATTGAATTCATCGAACATGGGTATAAGATCACGGACCAATGAAATATCAACTTGCATATCAGATTCGTTGGAGCTATAAAAAAAATACAATATTAAAATATATTACCATATACTGGTTATTGTATAAGTAGATTGATACATACCCAAATGGAAAAAGGCGGTTAGAGACCTCATTGTTAGTATCATAAATGTATAGCTGCAAAAACTTCGGCATGTCCAAATGAACAGGAAACAAAGACCCAATACAATGATAATTTTGTCCTCCAATTATGAACTGGGGAGGACCATGACCATCATTAGTTGAATTTTGAACCTTGCCTCCAAGGGATGTAAAGGCAAACATACTATTGTAAGTGCGTATATTTTGGAAAAAGTGGTTCCGTCTATCATCACAGCCATTCATTAAGTTAAGAAGGAGGGGAGGTGGAGTTGACAACAGAGGTAATCTAACATCACCTTTCATGCAGCACAAAGAAAATTCAGCAAGCATAACATCCTTATTCTTATCACTTCTTTCCCCAGGCCACATAGAAGCATTGTGATTAGGGTCTAATATGTGATATTTTTGTACCTCTTTTGCCTCCCTTTTACATAGTAGTGGCTTGTTTCTTGAGTAAATTGGAATAAAACAATGGAATTTTATCATTATAAGATTTCTGGAACCTTTTGATGTGTTTGGTTTGTTTTCAGGTATTTAAGCTCTTAAAACAATGATTTTTGCAAAGGAACGAAGAAGGAGAGCTTGGTACTTGAATTAGGAAGAAAAAGAGGAAAAAAATGAAGAAAAGTTGACCGTGGCGCCCAGGCGTGGGTCCCACGCGCCCAGGCGCGGGCTGGGGTCAACTGGCCAAAAATGGGGTGGATTTGGTTGACTTTTTCAGACAGCCGCGCGCCCAGGCGCAGGAGTTTCACCCCTGGGCGCGCAAAATGCGAGAAAGTGACACTGTTTGCTATTTTAGTCATAACTTGAGCTACGCTTATCCAAATGAGGCGATCTAGGTATCATTTTAAAGCTAAGAAAAAGATATAGCCTTGCTCAAATTCGTTCATATTGGGGGTCAAAATCAGTGCCGAAGTTGCTGTCAGACACAAATACGGGATTCTAGAAGGATTTTAATGATAAATACTATTTGTAGATAAGATTCTTAGAGATTAGTTTATTCTAATAGGATCTTATCATATTATATTCAGATTTAGGATTAGTTTTATTCAGATAAAAATCTTATCACATTAGATTGAAAATTAGGTTAGTTTTTATCTATGTAATAATAGGATTAGGATTCATTCAAACCAGAAAGCTTTGAAGAGTAGGTAACACGTTTTTAGAGAAAGCAATAGTGAGAAAGCTTTTGGAGGCAAGTTGAAGAATTGCACTTTGTGATTAGAGATTGGGGTAATTCCATATCTCTCATTATGATTTTCATTATTCTTCTTTCTTCTTCTCTAATTATGTGTAACTAAACTCCATTTTGGGAACATGTGGATTTGTATGGAACCTTTGTAGTTTTTGTTTAATGAATTGATGTTTTTCCATTAAGTATTGTGTTTGATTATGTTTTTTATTGTTCATCATGAATTTGGATCCATTTATGATTTGGTAATTCTAATTGAATAGGAATATTGAATTAGGATTTAGACCTTTAATCAAACAATTCAATTACATAGGTATAGGAATATGTCTATGAATTGGATAACCTTCTAATAATTTTGATTGAACATTAATTGGTAAGATTAGGATTTAAAGTTCTGCTTAAGGAATTAAGGGAGATTAAATTACTAAGAAACAGGGTTTACCTAAGGAATTAGGCTGCTTTTACCTTTGCAAAATTGGTTCAATACTTAGGAAAAATCGTTGATTCGTTAGCAATCATTATAGGAACCTACAATGAAACAAGTTCCCAAGCTTTCCCAAATTCTTTCACAACCACTTTTTATTTGCGTTTTTGTTTTTCAATTTAATTTAGTTAAGAATTTTCCAATCAATTTAATTTTAATTTGAATTTCACGTAGTAACTACGACTTAGGTGAGAATTATTTTAATCGATTTTAGTCCTCGTTGGGAACGACAACCCACTTCCACTTTATTACTTGTTACGAACTGGTGCACTTGCCAGAACACCAACACATTGCAATGTTTACATGTGAGTTCCATATCACCAAAATCAAGATATGCTGGAAACATATTACATTAATCAAAATAACATATACCTACGGAAAAAATTTTGTCGAAATATACTGCACAATACCTATGTTTTCAGATGTGTCAAACAGTGAATGGTTATGTGACAATGTAGATATTAGATTTTCATAATAAATTGCATTGTCAGAGACATATTCGTCTACAATTTCTTCACCTACTCAATAAACAGCAAACATCAAGAGCGTTATAAACCAATTTAATATAATGTATAAAAGACAGAAAAGGTAACCAGTAGAAAGAAAAAAGTGCACAAACCCAGTAAATCCAAAAGATCTGAAACACATGAAACAGTTGGAGCTTGATGACCGTAGGAGGAAACTAAGGATCAAGACGTAGTAAGGATAAGGAATACGGTATTACAAAAAGTAGACCGAGAGTGGAAGGGAATAAAGTAATCAGTTTTCGAGAAGTGAAAAATTAAAATCATACTCATGTTCGCAGCAGTGAATGATGGACCACGCTGACGAATTCGCAGGTGTCCTTGATCTGACATTGAAACTTTTAAAATCTTATTAATTATTATTAAGACATATGATCGGGAGTGACTTTGGACTTTTAAAGAAAATAGGAGTGAGAATAATATAAAGGTGAATTAAAAAAATGGAAACCGGGGAAATTAGATGGGAAATGCACAGCGTCAGTATAAGGTTTCATTAATATAGCAACTCGTATAAACCTAGATACGCAGAGCTTTATAAAAATATCTAGGACGACCATACGCAAAAGATATCATATGGAAAAAAAAATTAAATAAGAGGCGAGAAGAAAGTAGAAGGAAAAAAAATTAAGAAATATTAAGTATGAATTAAATATATATGGAAAGTAACACGAGAGATGTACCGACCTCTAAATAAAAAAACGAAGAAAAAATAATTCAATTTCAATATAAGAAAAAGAAGAGGGGGTTGAAAAGTTAAACATAGTATGCGATTAAACGGATTTATTGAATAAGAAACCAAGTACAAAGGGAAACTGACCAACATAATTAAATACTACAACATAGAGTTCAAACATTCATAGCACCACCAAACAATCCTTATTTAGGACATGGCCATAATACACCGCCAGTTCTAAACCCATTCCAGACTATACTGAAATTAAAAAGTACAACAAACACGAATTAACATAATGAAGTGCAATTTAGCAAAGTTTCACTTCTTAAGATTCTTCAATGGACGTTTCCGACCAAGTGATGACGCAGAAGCACATTCAGCGAAAGAACTTGCAAGATTCCTCTTAACATTCTTAGTCGGTGTTGCAACTATTTCATCAAGAGCAAGATCAACAGCATCAACTTCAACAGAATCATTCGACGGAGGAGTTACAAGGACAGAAGATGAGAACGCAATAGCCTCATCATGATCAACAAGAGTGGATGGTGAAAGATCAATAACGTGAGCAGAGACAGGAACAGAAAGACCCTTTCAAACGGTAAATAAAAAAAAATATTAAAATTAATCGTCATAAATATATAGTAAGGAAAAGGTGTGTCAAAGGAAATATTGTAAGGAAAAGATTTTGATACGAGCTAGTACCTCCTGGGGAGATAGATCAGAGCCTGGAAGTTCGTACATAGCAATCACATTAGGGTCATCGCACAAGGCACGAACCTTTAAGACAACACCGTCAGCAAAGGAACTTTCGCTAGGATTAACAACCTTAAACAATAGCTTGCGTCCAATTAGGCTTCGGAAAATAGGAGGGTAGTCATGCTCGTCATCACCCTGATGAACAACAAAGTCCGGGGAAAATAGCTACCTATGAATAATTTATAACACACATTTTGCAAACAGCAGTAGAAAGTAAAATATTCAACATAAGGAATAAATGTACCTCCTTAAAGGAAGATAGGACATCGGAACAACTTTTCCCATGGAGATATTCAACGTCATAATCAAACATTATGAGAATTGCACAACCAGTAGTATCAGCAACATCAACTCTAAGTTTAAACCTGTTTATTTAAATGAATACCGGTAAGAAAAAACCAGCATATATAAAGATAAAAATGTCGGATATCTAGAAAAAAAATACCGTGGGGTGACATGGAAGACATGGCGTGCACATCTGGAACAATAGTAAAATCCATTATCTGGAGTAACAACCTTCAAACATTTGCAAGCCGGTACCACCAATGGGCATCATCCATAACATCATTAACAGTCGCAAGTAGAATGGACAGACCATTCTGGCATAAACAAAGATAATTGGACAATGAAACATGGAAGGAAAAAATATAAGAATGCTAAAAAACGGGACAATGTTTCAATTCCATGTCAACCTCAGAAACTGACACGAGTTCTTCAATTGTCCTCTTTGGATGCAACTTCAGAAATTCATCTTCAACTGAAGACTTGGGCCCTCCAACAAAAGAGGTACAATCTTCAGAGACAGAAACACCGGCCGCAAGAAGGCTAATGGAACGAAGAAAATGGAAAGAATATAATTAATGATACATGATTCATGGATAAATAAATAGAAAAAAGGATCGAATAGAAAGAATACGGAAAGATAATATATTATTAAAATGTGGTTATTGGAAAAGGCTTAAATTGCTCCAGGAATAAAACCGAACGAACCTCTGCCTCAAGTTAGCAACCTCGGATATGTCCGGGTTAATAAGCAACCTGGAAGCGTGTAACAGCCCGATTTTCGCTTCCGAAAACTTAACTGAATCATGATTACTTTCTTACCAAAAATAAGGCCATTTTTTTTTAAAACATGACTTCATGAATAACTAACACCACCCTTTCGAAAATCGAGTTGTCACTTTCGAAACTTTTCACCCTAAATCCACAACCTTATGAAAACATGGAACTTGCTTGCATTGATAAAAACATAAGTCACACATACTAAAGATACACTCCAAAGTTTTTCCAAAAGAAGTGAACTGAAGTCAAAATATTACAAACCGAAATAAAAGATAGCTGATTACATCATTAGTTCATTACAAGATAATCCTCGACTGAAACTCATATCCTAGACACAAGACATCCTCTAGACACAGATTGCAAGACGTCACTCATCAGCAGAACTAGCCTCCGTCTCCATATCCTCGCTTGAATCCGTCTCCGTTGCGTGATCGGGATCGCTAGCACTCTCCTCTTCCATAGGTTCAGGAACCACTGCTGCCAAGGGTGCAGGATCACCATTTAGCTCATGGTGTTCCCGTGGTCCACCGTCTTGATAATCTCGCAGAGTGACTTGCCCAACATGCACGTCCATGCCTGCTCCCCGTAGAATGTGCCTCGGATCGTCGATCTCCAGACGAGTATCTCCTCTCCAGATCCATCCATCAGGTACCACCTCCCGTGCACCTCCCTGAAGAGGCCACATGTGGATCGCTACATGTTGACACCCAATTTTGTCCGGGGTCAAAAATATTAGTTTGTAAAAATTTTGGGTTAATTAAATTTTTATTCTCAAATTTGTATCATTAAATAAATAGTGAGAAAAAAATAAAAAGCTTGTTTGAATGTATTATTCTTGTGTATTGAGTTATTTTTGGGGTTATTTAAAAAATAAGAATAAAAAAATAAGAAAAGATTTTGAAAAAAAAAAGTTTTTTTGTAAAAAATAAAAAAAAAACGAATTTTAAAAAAGGTAAGATAAAAATGTGTTTTTGGTAAAAGATTTGATAAGTTTTTTGTGAGGATAAAGATAATTTTTTTTATTAAAAGGATTTGTTTTATTTATAAAAGGATTATCATCATATTTGTTTTGATTTTAAAAGATTGAGAATTGATCTTTAATAAATTTAAAAGATTTGATTAAGGAATAAACCAGGGAATATTTCACTGGGCTTTCAAAGCCTATTGGAGAAACCCTATTTTTTTTAACCTAATTTTTTTCCTATAAATAGAGCTCTTCTCCTCACAATTTCAAAACAGAATTTTATACACAATTTTGAAAACAGAGATTTTTTTAGAAGCAATTTACTCTAAAAAAATATTGTGCTTCGATTTCCGTGCCTACTACTCTTCTACTTCAGTCTTTAGTCTCAGTTTCTCGGTTTTTGTGTTGAATAATAAAACACTTTCTCTGCCAGTCTAAGTTCCTGGCCTCCAACACAGTAATACTCCCTTCGTCCATTCCAGGTACCTCTTTTCATCTCTTTTGTTTTCAGTTTTGTTTTGTTTTTTTTTTTTTTTAAAATATTAAAAAATAAAAATGTAGTCTTTTAGATTTCAATTGTTGAGATTTTAATTATTATTTTTTATGAATCCTTTTTGATTGTTGAATAATAAATTTTTTTTTTTTGCATTATCAATTAATTATGAAAGTATTCGCCTACTGTTTCAACTTTTGTTAATGCGCCACGCTAATTAAAGAATTTTAGCCGATGACGGAAAATTTGGAAGATGTCCGGAGTGACGGTTACACAAAAGTCTATCCATTAGTCTTGAGGCATTTCTTTGCAATCGGATTTGGCCATGAGTGTTGGCTGGGTTTGGTTCTAAAAAAATTTAAAAGTTTGGAATTTTAAGGTAAAGGTAATACTTTAAAGTTGCCGACGATAGAAATTAGGAAAAGGACGTGGTTGCGGTTCCGTAAATTTTACCTAATTATCTTGAGGCATATTTTTTATATTAGAGTTGGCCATGAGTGTTGGCTAAATCTAAATGGCAAAAATCAAAAGTAAATATTTCAGTTAAATCTCTTTTTAGTGTTAAAATCAATGTGAATAAATTCATTGATCCTTAACCGTTATAACAATGGTGAATATAAACAATTAAAAATAATTATTTCAAAGATAATAGTTTTGCTTACAAGTTTAGAATCTTTTTTTACCGCAACACAATTTTATATCGAAAAGGAAATTTTGTAAACAAATCATTTTGAAATAATTTTTAGAACTAATTTTTATTGCTATAAATCTTTATTAAAATAGAAGTTTTAAATTCACCATTGTTATATCCAAATGTTATAGGATTTGATTTTATTCCGCAGAAAAATTGCTATTTAGGCAACCCATTTCTCAATCATAGTCATTTATCATCTTTGATAATATGCTGATAAAAATGGGATATATAAAATAAAAATAATGAACAATTTTTTTTATTAATAATTGAAAACCAAACCAAAATAATCAAGCAAATAATATAGACCAAATAGGTAACCGTTCTTAGAACGGACGTGGTAGGGTGCTAATACCTTCCCTACTCGTAATCAACCCCCTAATCCAATCTCTGATACGAAGACCATTTTTTTTAGGTGTCCAATTGCACCATTCCATTTTTATGGATAAATCAATTGGTGGCGACTCCAAATCTCTTTAATTAATTTAAATATTAAATTAATTATATAATTATCTTTTTTTCATATTTTTTCGCGGCGCCCTTCGGGACGGTTGCGACAGCTGGCGACTCCGCTGGGGAAATTTGAGGGTTAAGCCGTAATTTTCTTTGGTCTCTATGTATTGTTTGATTTGATTTTTTTTTTGTTTGGTTTTTCATTTTTATTTCTACATACTTGTGCCTTATTGATTATTTTTTGTTTCCATGCATAAGCCCTATGCCCGGGTCCAACACCTTTTAGGTTTAGATAGAGGGTTAAGTAGTGTTGCCTTGAGAGACCTTCGGTCTTCGTATAGGCTCATGAAAACCCCTCGCTCAAACTGAATCCTTTCCGCTTGAAGCCTATGATGGGCAAGGATAGGAGACCCTTTGTCAATCAAATTGATCATGACAAGGGGCAGTTTGGGGACCTGTTGATAGGAGTCATAGAACCTACCCTTTGCATTTTTTTTGACTTTAGAAATTACTTGGTGTCTTTGGAATTTCCTTTTAAAGTTATGCATTAATTAACCAGCTTGCATTAAAAATAAATCCTCTTTTTCTTTTATTTCGTATTTGCTTACGCATATCCATTTGCATTCACGGTCCAAAATTGTAATATTATTGCTAAATCTCAGATTATTACTCCAATTCTTCGAAAGCATGGATAAATTCGGCATGTCCTCCCAGTCCGTTGTGGTTGAAGATAGGTCAAAAGTCATAGAAGAGTCAGAAGCTATACAGCGAGAAGAAGGAGATTGTCTGCCTAAGGGAGTCGTTATCCCCTTGCCAGCAATAGGGAAAATTGACTTTGAACCAAACGATTTGAGAGCTCTGAAACAAGTTTGGCAACAAATGAGGAGGTCCGAAGACTTTGCTAAGAAATATGGGCTCATAGCGTTCCTCATTCAAGTCCGACCCAACATTCCGATGTTGAAGGCTATGCTACACTTCTGGGATCCTTCGCTCCGATGCTTTACCTTCCAGCACATTGACATGGTTCCTACGATCGAAGAGTATTACAAAATAATAAATGTGGATATACCTTCCAAAGAAAAGGTCTATTTCCCTTACGAAAGGAAAACTACTGCAAGGATACTCTCAAGATTGTTGGGCATTCATGTCGGTAAAATTCAAGATCAGATGATAGATAAAAAGGGTAACCTGAATGCTCACTATCTCTTACAGTTTGTCCAGAACAACATAGATACAGATCATGGCCTGATTGCGTTTGCTCTTGCCATTTATGGATTAGTAATTTTTCCAAAAGTAAAGGGGCAAATCGATGGTCAGGTAGTCAAACTATTTGAGCAAATAGAGTATAAGGTGAATCCAGCAATACCCATCTTGGCGGAAACTATCCGATCATTGAATCATTGTAGGCTTAATAAGAGGGGATGATTCCGAGGTTGTACTCAGCTCTTGACCATCTGGATGATCAGTCACCTTCCCGTCCAAACATGCTTCGATTTCCCTAAGATCGAATGGAATCTGTATAGACCGGGGTTTCATAACCCAGCAAGAGAATATGGTAATGCGGCATGGCCTCTTGAAATGCCGACAAAGAATCAGTGGATTATGTTCTTCCTAGGTTTGCAGGAAGTAATTTGGATGGCTCCCTGGATGTCTCATACCTATGCAGTGTATAGGTGTGGAGATAAACCTTGGGTTCCTCTCATAGGCCCATGGGGAGTTATTGGCTATGCTCCTACCCTAGTTAGAAGACAGTTGGGGTCAAAACAATTTATCCCCATGACCCATGGTCTAGCTGATTTCGAATTCTCGTACAGTGACGAGAATGTAGCCATGAAAGTCAAAGAAGCCACCGAAGCCTGGAAGGACGTTCGATATGTGAAGCAAGGATCTTCTACAGGAACTACTCCCGGATATCCTCTATGGCAGGCTAACCACAGAAAAGGCTTTGTAGCCCCTAAAGTTGAAGGTCCTCATCTTCCTATCCATAATTTCAATGAACCATTTGATTATGTTGCCGAGGCTGAAGGAAGATACGAAATAATGTACCAACAGCTGAAGGAAAAAGAGCTTGAAACTAAGGAGTTATGGAATAACAAATTGCGAAGGATTGAAGAGGAGATGCAAGTTGAAAAAGGAAGGTCTGCTTGGATGGAACAACAAACTCGAAGATGGAAAAATGAATACTTAGACCTTGATGTTTCACTTTCTGAGAAAAACAAAATGATTGCTTCCCTCAACCAAAAAAATGGAGCCATGCGTTCAGAATTAAAATATTTAAAGTCAAAACTAGAGGAAAGCAGCAAAACTATTTTTATGCTACAAGAAGAAAAAGTGTCCCTGGATGCGGATAAAGTCTATTGGAGTGATAGAAGTCAACACTTTGAAGGACAGCACAAAGATCTTCTCCAGAAAACCTGCCAACTTCTTAATGATATCCAAGGACTTGCAAGGAAGGCGCAAAAAAGGGCAAGAGAGGCTGAAGAAGCTGAGGAGGAAGCACCACCTGGGAAGGCCCGAGAATTCTTAGTCACCATCAAGAAAGAATTGGAATATTTTGGGAATTTCTATTGAAGTAGGAGAAAAGAAGATTTTCATTTTTTTTAGAATAAGCAATTGCAGTAATAATGGTAGGACTAGATGAGTTTTATGTTTTTTTGTTGGAATTTGATTTTGTAATAAAGGAGATTTGGCAATAAAATTTACAATTTTGGATCACAATCATTCATTCATTCATTCATTTCTTCATCTTTCATAAATTTTTATTAAATATTCAAAAAAATCTGGAATTAGGAAAACTGCCTCCAAAGCACCCTTATCGGACTCGATTGCAAGTCAAGATTATGGAAGAACGTGAGGCGAATCAAAAGAACGATACAGAGTTAGCAGAACTCAAAAGTCAAATGAAAAAGATGATGGAAATGATACTCACATTACAAAAAAATGAATCAAATGGGAATGGGAATCCTAAAACCGATGATGTTGAACAGCTTGTTTCTCCCCAATATCCTCCGGGTTTCACCCCAAACGTTCGTAATAATCAACACAGTGCATCTGGGCAACACGTATACTCTATGGTCAATTGGCCACCCTACGGACTTCCTCCAGGATATGTCCCACCTTTCGCTGAAGAGGTTCCTGTTCACGAGGAACTAACTCCGCACGTCGACGCTGAAGAAGACCCTACACATGTGGTTCACCAATCACACATCACCGCTGGGCCACAAGCCCATATTATTCCGCACATACCCGGGGCAAGGCTTGGGGGGAATAAACCACACTTTCCTAATGGCACTCAAGGCAAGGAGAAAGAGAAGTTGGATCTGATAGAGGAAAGATTGAAAGCAATTGAAGGAGCAAATTATCGAGGACTGAAAGATGCTTTTGAGATGTGTTTAGTCCCGGAAGTTATTTTGCCCCCAAAGTTCAAGCTGCCAGAATTTGAGAAGTACAATGGAACTACCTGCCCAAATACTCACCTCCATATGTATGTACGAAAAATGTCGGCATACCACAAGGATGACAAGTTATTGATCCATTGCTTCCAAGATAGTCTCGTTGCCGGGGCTTTGAATTGGTATATACGATTAGAAAAAGACAATATCAGAACTTTCAGGGACTTGGCTGACGCTTTTGTTAAGTATTACAAGTACAATGAAGATTCGGCACCTGACCGCACTCATCTTCAAAGTATGTTCCAAAAACAGAATGAGAGTTTTAGAGAATATACCCAAAGGTGGAGGGCCGTGGCTGCCCAAGTTATGCCTCGCATTGAGGAGGAGGAACAAATCTCATTATTTATAGAGACTCTTCAATGCTTTAAAAAAGGTGGGAGAACGAATTGACAGTGGATTGAGGTGTGGAAAGATCACAGGAGACAATCTCGGACCGAGCACTGGAAAGAGACCAAATTTTGTGAAAAAGAAGGAAGGAGAAACTCATGTCGTAACTAATGAAGGGAAGGGATATCAAAGAACCAACCATTATTCTAAGAATGCTTACACCAATACTTATACCTCCCGCCCACAGGGGACTCAATATCAGCCCAATACATATGTTCATCAGAATCCCCACCAGTACCATGCACCAATTATTCATTATCCACAAAATCCCACCCAAACATATTTCACACCACAGGCTATAAACCCTAACCAATCATATTTACCTCCACCGATCCCAAGCATAAACCAAACTTATACTTCCCAAGCAACCACAAACACAAGCCATGCGCATCCTCCCCAACAAATTAAAAACACTAACCCAAACACAAACCCAAACCAACATAATACATACCAAAGCCAAGATAGAAAGATCATAAACTTCGATCCTATTCCAATGTCTTACACTGAACTTTTTACTTTCCTTCAAAAACGAGGGGTGGTGACTCCCGTCCCTGGGAAAGTTCCTGAAAATCCGGGACGTTGGTATGATCTAAATACGGCTTGTATATATCATTCAGGAGTGGTGGGCCATTCAGTAGAAAACTGCAAAGCGTTCAAGTATAAAGTTCAAAGCCTAATCGACTCGAAATGGTTAGATTTCAAGCAAGTGGCTCCTAATGTCTCAGGGAACCCTTTACCTAACCATTCCAACCAAGGGGTCAATGCAGTAGAAAATTTCTGTGAAGAGATGTGCATAGAACGATTAGTGGATGTTAAGATGCCTATGAGGTTCATATTTCAAGAGATGTGTAAACAAGGTTTGATTGAAGTATTGGTCAAAGAAGAAATGGGGAATGATTTGGAAGTTTGTGAAATGCATGGGAGGACAGGTCACACTCTAGAAGATTGTGATGATTTTAAACAATTGTTGCAAAAACTCATGGATGCCAAGCTGGTCATGATAATGAAGAAAGGTTATAGTAATGGAATCAACATGATGAGAAGCTCAAGTGAAAAATTCGATACCAATGATATCCCAGCGACGATTCAGAAGTTTGAACCGGTGCTCGATATTCCAGATAATGCGTTGTTATACCCCTCTGAAGCCCGGTGGGAACCAGTGATAGGGGAGATGCCAAATCCTTTCCCTTATAAGTCGGACAAATCAGTGCCATGGAGGTACGGGAAGCCGTTGACTAGTATCCCAGGTGTATCTGACAAATCAAAAGAGGTAAGCAACATAGCTGGAGTTGGGGGAATGACTAGAAGTGGAAGAATGTATAGTCCTGTTGAATTAAAACCATCTTCTGCAAAAACTAGCAAATTAGGAGAAGGGGTCATATTTCCTGAGGTTGATAGTGCCAAAGTGGGTCCTGACGGGCCCGAAACAGAGCGAAAAGATTTTGAGACCAAGAAAGAGGTCTCCACTGAAGAGGCTTTTGAATTCTTGAAGTTTATCAAACAAAGTGAATATAAAGTGATTGACCAGTTAAACCACACACCCGCTCGGATTTCGTTATTATCTTTACTAATTAATTCTGAACCACACAGGAATGTATTGTTGAAGGTGCTGAATCAGGCTCATGTTAGCCATAATATCACAGTAGAAAGGTTGGATGGCATAGTGAATAATATAGTTGCTGACAATTACATCACTTACACGGATGACGAAATTCCACCTGAGGGGACTGGTCACATCGAAGCCCTTCACATTTCCATGATGTATCGAGGTTGTCAGGTGGCAAGGGTTTTGATAGATAATGGTTCATCGTTAAATGTCATGACCAAAAGAACCTTTGCTAGGCTCCCGATTGACACATCCCTCTTGAAGCCAAGCAATATGATCGTCAAAGCATTTGATGGATCAAGGAGAGAATCAGTGGGGGAAATTGAACTACCTATGAAAATAGGGCCATGCACTTTTCAGATCTTATTCCAAGTAATGGACATAAACCCGACTTATACTTGCTTATTGGGAAGACCTTGGATTCATACTAGTGGTGCGGTACCCTCTTCCTTACATCAAAAAGTGAAGTTTATCGCAAATGGGAAACTTATAGTCATTTCCGGGGAAGAAGATGTATTGGTGACGCAACCATCAAGTACTCCTTATATTGAAGCAGCTGAGGAGGCTTTTGAAACGGCTTTCCAAGCACTGGAGATAGCAAATGCCACATTTGTTAAAGAAGGAAGTCCCCTGTTGAAGCCTAGACCGTCTGAAGCTTCTCTCATGGTGGCAAAAATCATGATAGAAAATGGGTATCAGCCAGGCAAAGGGCTTGGAAAATATGAACAAGGACCAATTGATATGCCAATACTCTACGACAACAAAGATCGGTATGGATTAGGATATATACCTACAAAAGTTGATAAGATCCGAATCGCCGAAGAGAAAAAGCAGAAGAGATTGGCCTGTCTGGGGCATTGTGAGTACAAGGTTGACAGGATTCCCATTCCGCATATCAGCTACAGCTTCAGCAGTGCTGGATTCGATTTTGTAAGGGATGTTGCTGCAGTGATGGATGATTGCTCTAATGATATGGATAGCTTCATAATCCAACATCCGCCCGGCACCGTATTGAACAACTGGATAGAGGAGGAATTCCCGCAACTTTTGTGCCACATAGAAAAGTAATTAATGTATTCGAAATCATTGGTTCTGCCCAAAGCCATTGATTTCTTCTTAGCACTAAATAAGGGCGTACTCCATTTCATATTGTCAAGTATAAGTTTTCATGAAAAATGCATGTGTTTTCGTTAATTTTGTTTCCTTTAAAAGGATAATAATAATAATAATAATAATAATAATCATGGAATATATTTTAAAAATATATATATATATATAGATTTTTTTTTTAAAAAAAATAATAATAATATGAAATAACTGAATACTTTACCTAATCACCAATAATGCAGATCTGACTGCGAATCCGTAAATAATGATCATGTTAGTAACCCACCATACAGTTTCGATCACTTTCCTAGCCAGACTGAAGAAGAGAATAATGATGACAATTGGGAGACACATCCTGAATTACTCCGAATGGTTGAGCAAGAAGCCAGAGAAATTCAACCTCATGAAGAGCCCACTGAAGTAGTTAACTTGGGGACAGAGGATGATAAAAAAGAGATCAGAGTTGGAACAATCTTGAAAATCGGTGAACAGAAAAGGTTGGTTCAGTTGTTACATGAGTATAAGGATGTCTTTGCATGGTCATACCGTGATATGCCGGGATTGGATCGTAACATAGTCGAGCACAAGCTGCCATTGAAGCCTGAATGCCTACCTGTGAAACAAAAATTAAGGAGGATGAAAACTGACATCTCGTTGAAAGTGAAAGAAGAAATACAAAAATGGCTAGAAGCGGGATTTATAACAGTGTCAAAATATCCTGAATGGGTAGCCAACGTGGTTCCAGTACCAAAGAAAGGGGGAAAGATAAGAGTTTGTGTTGACTATCGAGATCTGAATAGGGCCAGCCCAAAAGATGATTTCCCTATACCTCACATAGATGTCCTCGTCGACAATACTGTGAATCACGCATTGTTCTCCTTTATGGATGGCTATTCCGGCTATAATCAGATTAAAATGGCCCCAGAAGATATGGAAAAAACCACCTTCATCACATTGTGGGGAACCTTTTGTTATCGGGTTATGCCCTTTGGTTTGAAGAACGTCGGTGCAACGTATCAAAGAGCCATGGTCACTTTGTTTCATGACATGATGCACAAGGAGATTGAGGTGTATGTTGATGATATGATAGCCAAATCCAAAACCGAAGAAGAACACATTGATAACTTGAGAAAGCTTTTTAAAAGGCTGCGAAAATATGAACTCAAATTGAATCCGGCAAAGTGTATTTTTGGAGTAAAATCTGGCAAAGTTTTAGGTTTCATAGTCAGCCAAAAGGGAATTGAAGTTGATCCAGAAAAAGTCCGAGCTATAGTAGAGATGCCTGCTCCTCGAACTGAGAAGGAGGTCAGAAGCCTTTTAGGAAGGTTGAACTACATCTCCAGATTTATCTCACAATTGACCGCAACATGCGAACCAATGTTTAAGCTATTGAGGAAAAATCAGACTGTTGAATGGAATGAAGATTGTCAGATTGCGTTTGAGAAAATAAAACAATATTTAATGCAACCTCCGGTATTAATGCCTCCGGTGCCCGGAAAACCTCTAATAATGTATCTAACGGTTTTGGATGAATCCATGGGATGTATGTTAGGACAACATGACGAATCAGGCAAAAAGGAACAGGCAATATACTACCTGAGTAAGAAATTCACTAGTTGTGAGATCAAATACTCATTGCTAGAACGCACATGTTGTGCTTTGGTTTGGGCAGCCCGCCGATTGAGGCAATATATGCTGAGTCACACTACATGGTTGATTTCTAAAATGGATCCAATTAAATATATCTTTGAGAAGCCGGCCTTAACGGGAAGAATCGCTCGATGGCAAATGTTATTATCAGAATACGATGTAGTGTATGTCACACAAAAAGCGATCAAAGGTAGCGCCCTTGCTGATTACTTGGCTAGTCAACCAGTGGAAGAGTATGATACGATGCAACATGACTTTCCGGATGAAGACATCATGGCCTTGTTCTCTGAGCAAAAGAAAGAAGTTTGGTCACTTGTATTTGATGGAGCTTCAAATGCATTAGGCCACGGGATTGGAGCTGTATTGGTATCACCGGAAGGAAATTTCATCCCGATTACTGCTAGGCTTTGTTTTGATTGCACCAATAACATGGCCAAGTATGAGGCATGTACCATTGGTCTTCAAGCAGCCTTGGATTCAAAAGTAAGGTTTCTGGAGGTTTACGGAGATTCGGCCCTGGTAATTCATCAATTAAAAGGAGAATGGGAGACTCGTGATGTTAAGCTGATTCCCTATCGCGACTATATCCTTGGACTGGTTGAGAAATTTGAGCAGGTGACTTTCTATCACATACCAAGAGAAGACAATCAGTTAGCCGATGCATTGTCAACCCTGTCCTCGATGTTTCAAGTAAGCAGAGACGAATCGCCACTTATCAGGTTGGAAAGTCGAATTCAACCGGCTTACTGTCATATCGTTGATATAGAACCTGATGGAAAACCATGGTACCATGACATCAAAGAATTCATCAAAAATAAGGAGTATCCACTTGGGGCCACAGAAAATGATAAGAGAACGTTGAGGAGATTAGCCATGGGTTTTTTCCTGAATGAAGACGTACTCTACAAGAGGAATCATGACATGGTACTTTTAAGATGTGTAGAAGCAGAAGAAGCTAAGAAGATAATTAAAGAAGTGCATGAAGGATCATTTGGGACTCATGCTAACGGGCATGCTATGGCTCGGAAAATTCTGAGGGCTGGTTATTATTGGTTGACAATGGAGACTGATTGTTGTAACTTCGTTAAAAAATGTTACAAATGCCAGATCTATGCTGACAATATCAATGCTCCTCCAAAACCTTTAAATGTTCTTATTGCCCCCTGGCCCTTTTCTATATGGGGAATGGATGTCATTGGACCTATTGAACCGAAAGCTTCTAACGGACATCGCTTTATCTTTGTAGCAATTGATTACTTCACCAAGTGGGTTGAGGCTACCTCATATGCCAGCGTGACCAGAAAAGTGGTGATCAAGTTTGTTAAAAGAGAATTGATATGTCGTTACGGATTACCTAGCAGAATTATCACTGATAATGCAACCAACTTGAATAACAAAATGATGACAGAGTTGTGTGAAGAATTCAAGATAGAGCATCATACATCTTCTCCTTATCGTCCTAAAATGAATGGAGCAGTTGAAGCGGCAAACAAGAATATTAAAAAGATAGTGCAAAAGATGGTTGTAACTTACAAAGATTGGCATGAGATGCTTCCTTTTGCTTTACATGGATATCGCACCACTGTTCGCACATCCACCGGGGCAACCCCATATTCATTGGTTTATGGAATGGAGGCTGTTCTTCCTGTTGAAGTTGAAATCCCTTCCTTAAGGGTGATCATGGAAGCAAACCTAGAAGAAGCTGAATGGGTCCAAACCCGTTTTGACCAGTTAAACCTCATTGAAGGAAAGAGGTTAGTTGCTTTATGTCATGGCCAATTGTATCAAAAGAGAATAATTAAGGCTCATGCTAAGAAAGTTCGCCCACGTCACTTTCGAGAAGGGGATTTAGTGCTTAAGAAGATTCTACCTATCCAGAAAGATCACAGGGGAAAGTGGACTCCGAATTATGAAGGACCCTATGTCGTAAAGAAGGCTTTCTCTGGAGGGGCCCTGATTTTGACCAACATGGATGGAGAAGACTTGCGACTCTCAGTGAATTCAGATGCTGTAAAAAAGTATTATGCTTGAGAGTATCTAAAAAGAATAATAAAAAAAAGAAGAAAAAGGAAGTTGTATGTTTGTTTAGTAGTATATTCTTATGCGTTGATCACATCAATGTTTTACTAAACCTTTTTTCATATGCATAGTAAAGAATGTTTAATTCATGGATCAGGATGGAGGGGGATGTAAATAAAATCCTATATGATGTGGACTCTCGAACAGTTCTTTTCTAATGATATGAGGCTTCTTTGTAAATCCCAAACACTAAGGAGATACCCCTAGTCACCCCATTGAGCCTTGACATCATGAATGGAGATCGTTTCTATATTACCTATTGAATATTCATAACCAGGGTCGGGTAGAATCGTTTGACAAATTTTCTGCTCAGCATTCAATCACTAACAAAAAGTCTACCTTGGTTTCAAAACCCAAAAGTAATTGGTCACGGGATGAGTGGGGATCAGAATATGGATACAAAAAAAAAAGGAAAGAAAAAAGAAAAAAAAGAGGAAAATTCCCGAATAATAATATAAAAAAAAAGAGAGGAAGAGAATCCCGCTGAGAATCTGCAATGGATATCCAGACAATGGTTAAAGTAAATCAAGACTCTTCACAATTTCTAGTAGTGATTGAATGTTGTTGATAAAAAAAAGAGATTTGTCGAGAGGTAGGATATGGGAGAAAAGGAGAAAAGGAGAAGGGGGAAACAAAATGCTTTGAGCCATATACCCTTTCTTTTCATAAACCTTCAGCCAGGCCACGATACAAGCTTAAAAGACCTCGTTGAAGATTGAACAGTTCGAGATAAACATCAGGGTAAAAGAAAACTGACTCCAAGAGAAAGATCCTGCATCCTAATAAATATTATATGCATGTTATTATTACAAACAAAATCCATTTCCTTTACAGTGATCATAGCATAAGTATCTATTTTTAAAGAAGCATGCAAACTAAAAAAATAAAATAGAATGAGCTCGTTAGGTCGAAAACCTGAAAAGGCGGCCTAGGCAAAAGTTAGAGCAATTTACTAGGTTGAAAACCCGAAAGGGCGACCTACCGTTTAAAAAAAAAGGGTACCTCAAGCTAGTAGCATGCAAGACACAATGTCCACATGAGCAACCATGGGTTAAACTGGGGCAGATTTTTTTTATTATTTTCAAGAAAATAATAAAAAAAAAACAGGTGGCAAACAACCAGTGCAAAGAAAGATGAGACGAACAGCCAAGTGAAACTCAAAATCTACAACTGGACACTGGGGCAATTTTCTTAATCCAAAGCGTTTGATTGCGACCTCATTAGATCTTTCAGAAGAAAGGAGGGAGAGTGCTAAATTCTTGATGAGGGAAATTAACATGGTTCATTAAAAAGGATCGTTTGCAGAAATGTGAATATGTTTACTAAATCTTGCCTTTGTCAAGAATGGCCTTGTAAAAAGTCCTAAGTTTGTTTTACATGGTATGATGCATTCATTCACGAACTTGTACTGACAATATAGAAATGTTGTATAAAACTTTTGTTTAAAGCAGAAAGTTCATATTTGTGAATAACAATAATGTTTTACCAGATATTTAGTGGGATCCCTGAGGCGGGAAACATAGTGCAACCAAAGAAGTGATTAACTGTTTGTTGATTCTGCGAAAGAGATCCGGTCTAATCCCTTCTCAAGCATGGCATAGTGCATAAGGGTGCCAAGGGGCACTCACAATGACAAAATTATGATCAATTTCCTATTTTTTGGCTCATGTGCATTGCATCACGTCAATATATCCATGCATATTAAGCATTCGAAATCACATATCCTCTCATTATTAGTGTAAGTGCTCATAGACATTCACAGCCACAACAAAGATTACTATCATTGTCGCATGTCTCAAGTTTACTTTAAGTTTTATTTTATTTCCTCTACCACGAGTTCCGGCAGTACCCCGACCTGCGTCCTCGTTTCCATTATTTTATTTTCAGTTCCCGAGTTCCGGCAGTACCCCGACCTGCGTCCTCGGCTTTAATTATTTTTAATTTTCTCTACCACGAGTTCCGGCAGTACCCCGACCTGCGTCCTCGTTTCCATTATTTTATTTTCAGTTCCCGAGTTCCGGCAGTACCCCGACCTGCGTCCTCGGTTTTGATTAATTTTTTTTAATTTTCTCTACCACGAGTTTCGGCAGTACCCCGACCTGCGTCCTCGTTTCCATTATTTTATTTTCAGTTCCCAAGTTCCGGCAGTACCCCGACCTGCGTCCTCGGCTTTAATTATTTTTAATTTGCTTTACCACGAGTTCCGGCAGTACCCCGACCTGCGTCCTCGGCTTTAATTATTTTTAATTTTCTCTACCACGAGTTCCGGCAGTACCCCGACCTGCGTCCTCGTTTTCATTATTTTATCTTCAATTCCCGAGTTCCGGCAGTACCCCGACCTGCGTCCTCGGTTTTAATTTTTTTTAATTTCCTTTACCACGAGTTCCGGTAGTACCCCGACCTGCGTCCTCGTTTTCATTATTTTATTTTCAGTTCCCGAGTTCCGGCAGTACCCCGACCTGCGTCCTCGGCTTTAATTATTTTTAATTTTCTCTACCACGAGTTCCGGCAGTACCCCGACCTGCGTCCTCGGTTTTAATTA
Source organism: Crotalaria pallida (assembly GCA_037953625.1). Taxonomy (NCBI): domain Eukaryota; kingdom Viridiplantae; phylum Streptophyta; class Magnoliopsida; order Fabales; family Fabaceae; genus Crotalaria; species Crotalaria pallida. The sequence continues at coordinate 8,526,569 of CM075654.1, read as the reverse complement.
TTTTTAATTTTCTCTACCACGAGTTCCGGCAGTACCCCGACCTGCGTCCTCGTTTTCATTATTTTATCTTCAGTTCCCGAGTTCCGGCAGTACCCCGACCTGCGTCCTCGGTTTTAATTATTTTTAATTTCCTTTACCACGAGTTCCGGCAGTACCCCGACCTGCGTCCTCGTTTTCATTATTTTATTTTCAGTCCCCGAGTTCCGGCAGTACCCCGACCTGCGTCCTCGGTTTTAATTATTTTTAATTTCCTTTACCACGAGCTTTGGCAGTACCCCGACCTGCGTCCTCGTTTTCATTATTTTATTTTCAGTCCCCGAGTTCCGGAAGTACCCCGACCTGCGTCCTCGGTTTTAATTGTTTTTAATTTCCTCTACTACGAGTTCCGGCAGTACCTTGACCTGCGTCCTCGTTTTTCATTATTTTATTTTCAGTTCCCGAGTTCCAGAAGTACCCCGACCTGCGTCCTCAGATTTATTTATCATCGTTTAACAAAAAAAAAAAAAACTCCGACTTACTTTAGTTCTTTCAATATCTGACGCTCTCTTCAACAAAATTGGTGTCTACGTCTTTACTCATTACTTATCTTGATAGCATACAAACTCCATTTTGTTTGTCATCTAATAAGCAACAAGTAAAGAGGGGCAGCTGTTGACACCCAATTTTGTCCGGGGTCAAAAATATTAGTTTGTAAAAATTTTGGGTTAATTAAATTTTTATTCTCAAATTTGTATAATTAAATAAATAGTGAGAAAAAAATAAAAAGCTTGTTTGAATGTATTATTCTTGTGTATTGAGTTATTTTTGGGGTTATTTAAAAAATAAGAATAAAAAAATAAGAAAAGATTTTGAAAAAAAAGTTTTTTTGTAAAAAATAAAAAAAAACGAATTTTAAAAAAGGTAAGATAAAAATGTGTTTTTGGTAAAAGATTTGATAAGTTTTTTGTGAGGATAAAGATAATTTTTTTTATTAAAAGGATTTGTTTTATTTATAAAAGGATTATCATCATATTTGTTTTGATTTTAAAAGATTGAGAATTGATCTTTAACAAATTTAAAAGATTTGATTAAGGAATAAACCAGGGAATATTTCACTGGGCTTTCAAAGCCTATTGGAGAAACCCTATTTTTTTTAACCTAATTTTTTTTCCTATAAATAGAGCTCTTCTCCTCACAATTTCAAAACAGAATTTTATACACAATTTTGAAAACAGAGATTTTTTAGAAGCAATTTACTCTAAAAAAATATTGTGCTTCGATTTCCGTGCCTACTACTCTTCTACTTCAGTCTTTAGTCTCAGTTTCTCGGTTTTTGTGTTGAATAATAAAACACTTTCTCTGCCAGTCTAAGTTCCTGGCCTCCAACACAGTAATACTCCCTTCGTCCATTCCAGGTACCTCTTTTCATCTCTTTTGTTTTCAGTTTTGTTTTTTTTTTTTAAAAAAAAATATTAAAAAATAAAAATGTAGTCTTTTATATTTCAATTGTTGAGATTTTAATTATTATTTTTTATGAATCCTTTTTGATTGTTGAATAATAAATTTTTTTTTTTTGCATTATCAATTAATTATGAAAGTATTCGCCTACTGTTTCAACTTTTGTTAATACGCCACGCTAATTAAAGAATTTTAGCCGATGACGGAAAATTTGGAAGATGTCCGGAGTGACGGTTACACAAAAGTCTATCCATTAGTCTTGAGGCATTTCTTTGCAATCGGATTTGGCCATGAGTGTTGGCTGGGTTTGGTTCTAAAAAAATTTAAAAGTTTGGAATTTTAAGGTAAAAGTAATACTTTAAAGTTGCCGACGATAGAAATTAGGAAAAGGACGTGGTTGCGGTTCCGTAAATTTTACCTAATTATCTTGAGGCATATTTTTTATATTAGAGTTGACCATGAGTGTTGGCTAAATCTAAATGGCAAAAATCAAAAGTAAATATTTCAGTTAAATCTCTTTTTAGTGTTAAAATCAATGTGAATAAATTCATTGATCCTTAACCGTTATAACAATGGTGAATATAAACAATTAAAAATAATTATTTCAAAGATAATAGTTTTGCTTACAAGTTTAGAATCTTTTTTTACCGCAACACAATTTTATATCGAAAAGGAAATTTTGTAAACAAATCATTTTGAAATAATTTTTAGAACTAATTTTTATTGCTATAAATCTTTATTAAAATAGAAGTTTTAAATTCACCATTGTTATATCCAAATGTTATAGGATTTGATTTTATTCCGCAGAAAAATTGCTATTTAGGCAACCCATTTCTCAATCATAGTCATTTATCATCTTTGATAATATGCTGATAAAAATGGGATATATAAAATAAAAATAATGAACAATTTTTTTATTAATAATTGAAAACCAAACCAAAATAATCAAGCAAATAATATAGACCAAATAGGTAACCGTTCTTAGAACGGACGTGGTAGGGTGCTAATACCTTCCCTACTCGTAATCAACCCCCTAATCCAATCTCTGATACGAAGACCATTTTTTTAGGTGTCCAATTGCACCATTCCATTTTTATGGATAAATCAATTGGTGGCGACTCCAAATCTCTTTAATTAATTTAAATATTAAATTAATTATATAATTATCTTTTTTTCATATTTTTTCGCGGCGCCCTTCGGGACGGTTGCGACACTACATGACACGTCATCTACCCGTTGCAATACCGGCAAATGCCAATACGACAACCAGGTAGGAGAGAGTCTGCGCGCCATACGTAACAGGTTGACCGCAAGGTCGCAGAATAGACACGATAGAAAGACGAACAGTACCAAGGATACTCGACGACTATATATACACAGAACAAGACACAAGAACCAGAATACATCGAGTACTTGAAGGATAAAACGCTTTTCCCACATCAAACTCAATATCATAAATAAAGGTATAAAATAAACCACACATAAAAAGCAATACTCGCCAACCATTACCACAATATATCACAACTGAACATCATCATAATTTGCCCATCTTTTCTAATATTCAGCATCTCTTTATTCTTTTGTTATTAAGTTTTATCGTACTTAACTCACTCAATGAGGTAGGGGAATCACCATCACTGAGGAACGCGCACTCTACATCTCCTCGGTCTCCATCCACCTAGTCGGAAGCCAACAGGAGTACAGGACCTTTACCACGCGGGCACGACAGCTGTCTCAACAAATGGCTCCAAGCCAGGAGGTCTCAGCCTCAAAACATATTATATAATCAAGGCTCACTGTCCACGCAGTGGCAAAACACATTGCCCCGTTCCGGTCCCTCTCAACTGTTGTAGACTTGCATTCAAGGGGGTGACAGTATCATTTCTAGTTAGCTATGCGGTACTTACCACGGCATTAGACCCAGTCCACACCACGTTAGTGCGCCACTTATGGGATTCGTCCCGCCTAGAAATGTACTCGAGGCTTCTTGACGAGTCACCGTCATTGCCCTCCCCTCATGAAATCTCCACCTGAGTATCCGCAGATACCCATAGTATCTTCCTCTCCACTACTTCACACTCTCATATCTCACCGCGAATATTAATGTCTTTTAATATTCTTTAAAGTCTTTTAGAACCTTAAAGTCTTTTAGTTAACCTATAGTCGGCTTGCCCTTAGTCCATCCCTTCGACAAGACCCGACCACTAAAGCATCTTTTTCCCCACTTTCACAAATACATTCACATTCCAAGCCCCTCGGGCAACCATCTCACCTCATCACTTTCTCATAAATTCACATTGCTCTTTGCACTATCACTTCCAGCACAACATTTTCTCTAACACGATCTCAGCTTCACAAGCACCATGTCCTTATTCAATACATTGGCATTTCATCACATTTACCATTCCTTCACTCATCCTCATACGTTCATCCTTTCATTATCATTCGTGAATCACTTAAACTTATCAAACGGGAAAATCACCATCTCATCACAGAGTAATAAGGAACTGACTTAAGGTAATAAATAACGTGCACAAGAACGTAACGTAAATAAACATTACATAAACACATTGCACCACCATCCGGCAACAATGTTACAGGCTCACCGCAATCTCACTCACCTCTTATTCCAGCAAGAGAAATACTCTGCCCTTGAAGGTCTCTAACTTCTCTTTGAGAATTGTCACCACCGTCCACTGAAAAACCTCAAATAAATAAATACACTTTTATTAAAAACTATTTCAATTAGAAATCACCACTTGATTCTCAAATCAAAACCCTTTACTTTCTTTATTCTTTATTAAAATATTGATATTTATCGAAACAACTCTCAATCTTTTCTATTGCTTAAAGCCTTTTGAAAATCATTTGAAAACTCATATTAGGATAAATAAAATAATAGTTTATGTGGCTGTATGGGAAAGTCCAGCCACTCATACCTAGTTGGAAAACCTTGAAAATCCACCATTTTTCACTCCAAATTTTCATAAATCAATAACACTTGAAATCCATGTCTTTTCACAACTCAAAAACATTTTTAAACTTGAAATACTTGGAAATAAAGTCTTGGACAGCAAGGAATAAAAGAAATTAAATCATGAAATCACTTTAAGAAAATAATCAAATTCATTTACTCATTTCCTTTATCAAACCGAATGGAATCAAAAACAAGCAACACAATTCAAACAAATTTTTCTTAAAACAAAGTCATGAAACATAATCATTTCAAAGAGACAAATACATGCAAAAGAATCTAGCCTCTTCAACCTAATATAGGCCGAATCATCACTAGTTGAAAACAAAATCTTGGATGCACTTTTCTTCATGCAAAAACCTTGAGAATTTTAAATCAAAAACATGCACATGTAAAACACAAAGATTTAGAAAATACCACCTCTTTTTCTTCCTCAAAACCGTGACTTATTTGTGTCACTTCAAACACATTTTTATTTTCATTTTCCTTTGCATGCACTTTTAAAATCATGGGAATCAAAAAGAAATTACATGCAAGGAACTTTTTCATGAAAAGTCATTAAGTTTCTTTGTTTTCAAAGCTTGACCGAATGGTACTTTAATAAAATCAAGAGGAAAACTTAAATCCTTGACTTTGAAATACACGTAAATTAGATCAAAACATAAATCATTTGGAAAAGAATTGTTTTCCTTGGTTTCTCATCAAAACCGTGACATGCAAGTCATGGAATAAACTTTTTGAGCAAAAGAATCTCATGCAAAACTTAGAAATCAAAACCATGGAAAATCAAGGTAAGAATCAAATCCTTTTCAAAGCCAAAACAAAGATCAAAGTCCTTTTGAAAATAAAACCAAGATCAAAACTTTAGAAAATTTCAAAGTGAAAGCCAAAGTATGAAAACCACATAGATCCTCTTCAAATAGCATCAAGTTATCATGCATGAACTTAGAATGAAATGAAAGTCATCACAACCTAATTTTCTAAGCAAGACCGAATAGGAATGTCCATGGGTTAGGATTCTACAAGCTTATGATGTTCTTGGAACTTAAGATCAAGGCTTTACAAGTGCTTACAAACATAGATCTTCAAAGAAATTGAATATGCAACAACAAAGAACTTTACAAGACTTAGAAAATTAAAAACCACTTAGAACAACCTAGGACCTTCGAATAAACTAGAGAAATAGAAAGGATCTTCAACCTCTTCACTTATTCTCCAAGAATACTAAGACTTTTGAGCTTGGTCTTCCTCTTCCTCTTCTCCTTGGTGCTCACGGGTTCTCCCTCTCTCTCTAAGTTTCTAGTTCTTTTCTAAGAGCTTGATGTCTCCCTTAGAAAATGTGTTTAGTTTTGGAAGTGAATTGTGAGGCAAATGGGTGGGTGTGCTACGGTTTTGGGGTTATAAGGAGCAACAAAGCATTTCCCTTCTTGCCCTTAAAGAAGTTTGGCCAAGTGTGTTGCTAGGAAGGGTAATTTTGGCATCATTAAGGCTTGCATGGCTCAAGCCAAGCCATTGGACAAATAGAGAAGAATTAGGGCTAAGCTTCCTTCCTATTGGTTGGTCAAACTATTAACCATGCTTAACACTAATTAAACCTAGGTGCTAATGGGTTACTAGCTTAGGGTGCAAGAAAGTCAACAAGATTGCATGATGCATGCCACACACACACACCACACGGCGACACCTACACACACATGCACCATAATTCATTTTTATTTTCTTTTTCACAAAACCACATTTTCTTTAAAATACAAAATATAAAACACTTAAATAATTTAATCCGAAAATTCAATTCCAACTCAATCCAAAAATTCAATTTAAATTTCTTAGGGTTTTTCTCAAAACGAAAATCATTTGAAATCACAAAATAAATTTAATTCAAGAAATACTTTTTCAAAATACCCTTTGAAAACATTTTCTCATATAAATTCCTTTGTCTATTAAAATTCATGTGAGGTATTCAGACGGGGTGTTACAAAGCATGCATACTGTTCTGAACAACTGACTTCCCTATAGGATTATAAAAAAAACACAGTACGGTAAAAATTGCATAATTTATTCCAAAACTTTTGGCTTTCAAAATCAACTTACCCTTGAATATCTTCACCTTCCCATATTGAAGGACAATCATTCGAGCAGTGACATGGCCATCATTGATGAAGCCCATGAGTTGTTCAACAAAGTCACCGAAAAGGGTGCATTCGATCTTACCACTAGGGAAAAATAATAAATTAGTGTTAGAATAAGAAATGTTCCATTATTAATGGTAAAAAAAGGAAAAAAAAAATTTCACTTCAAAGAAAATTGTACCCAAGATCAGTTAGCTCAATAACAAGCATCTTAGTAATCTTCCCATCACGAAGATACTCTCGCTGAGACGAGACAGCAGTCATGAGACCAACGACATCTGATAAATATAAGAAATATGTAATGGTTTAAACAAAAGTGGTGACAAAAGTGATGACAAGAAGATTGCCTTTTAACAAGAAACAATGAATGATAATAGTAATCGTTTTAATAAAATTAATTACCAACGAGATGGTCATGATCAGAAGTCATGCTGGAAATAGCTTGCAACGGTGTTGGTGTCAAGCCATAAAAGGGAATGGAAGTGAAGCCAACCTCGGCTACAGTGGTCCTCAGGAGTAAAATAAGCTTATTCTCATGCGACGTTGCACGATAAGCTCCAGTGTTTGCAACAACACCAAAATATGACATACGGTACGCAACACCCTCCTTTATAACATCAGAGAACTTGTAGAGAACAGATTTACGGGCGATTGCTTGAATTTTATGACCCTGTAAAAATAGTAATCGGAAAACTTAGTGTAAGAGAATAAATTTTAGCGGCATAAATCAATTTTAATCAAGGCCTGGCAAACAAACGCTGACTATATAATAGGAATCAACATAGGCAAGGCTATTCAATAAATTCCATAGGCAATAGGGACAGGAAGCATAGTCATGTATGCTATACTTGGCAAAATAAGTTATTACAGAATGCCACAATTCGGAAAACGACGCATAAGTTGTAAAGGGAAAGCTGAACATAAGCATAGTGAAAAGGAAACGGAAGACCGGTTAGGAGAATGGGGTGCCACGTGGAAATGAACAGTGAAATCTGATGTGGAGGGGTTTTGGCATTTGTTAGTTTATAGATTTTTAATTGGTTTCTGTATGTTACTTGTTCCCTACTATTGATATCATTTGCTTCAAAAACATAATTATAATTTATAGACTTAAATATCAAAATGATACGTTGATCTCTTTAAAATAGTTCTCTAAAAATACATTTTGATTTTGGTCTATATATTTGTAAAATGTTTTTGTTGTGGTCTCTCCTTTTTAGTATGGATGGAAAATACTGAAAACATAATTACATTTTATGACCAATTAAATATGATATTTTTGGATTAACTCTCAAGGATAAAAACACAACTTCCACTATATAAGAGAACCAATTCAAAAATAAAAAATCATAACAATAAAGAGACCAAAACCTATCAAATCTAACATCAAAAAGACCAAAATAAAGTATCAACATAATTATGGAGACCAAAATTTAACAAGAAGAATCAAAACCATTTTTTTCCAAGAACTAATTTTTTTTTTTAAAAAGTCAATATTTACAAGAATCATTATATATAATATCTAAACCTAGTATATATACAAATAGTTTTAAAATACGTACTCTGCTATAGATTGCACACATACGAATCACTATATTCACCATTAAAAAAAATGTAGATCAATGGCTGTTAATTAATGGTCATTGAATAACACTTGCTGTATACAAAAAGTTTCTATTGAAAAAGGAAAATACTTGCATTACTTTGAAAATTTTCTTTATCTTAGGTGAGAAAAAGAGGTTGAAAAGTACTAAAGTTTTATTGGAAAATTAAGTTTTTTAATTCTTAATTTTTGAAATTTTTATTTTTTCAATGAAAATATGTCATTTATGATATTTTATCTTATTCTTAAAAGTTGAAGTTAAGAAAATCCTGGTTTAAAATATAAAAAAATTAACTAATTTTTTAATATTTTGTTTCATTCTCAATATCACTTTTTTTATTATCTATCTCATAGAGATAATAAAAAATGATCGAAATTTTTATCATAAATTAAAGTTAGAATAATTAATAAAAAAAATTTAAAACTACTCCATCCGTTCATATATCAACACTATATAGCGGGGAGCCTTTTTTCATTTGTATAAGCATGTGGTCCAATTTTCAAATTGTACTCAGCTGTCCGTTCATAAATATATGATCTTTTTTACACTTTTGTTTTGTCTCTATTTATAGGACTCTATACCAATTTTCAATGATAATTAATTACTTCTTTCCACAAATACCCCTATTTATTGAACACTTTTTAGATTTCAATAGTATTAATATGTATAATTTTGTAAATACATATAAAAAATTTACATTTTTAATACCATTAAATAAATAAATCAACTTTCTTAATAGACATGAAATCCCCAAAAGGATCTTATATTTAGGAACAGAGGTAATATTGATTATTTCATTTCCACAAGCACTCACTTTTTAAAGTTTTAATGATAATTATAAAACTTAATTTTGAAATAAAAAACAACTATTGTCAATTCCAATGTCATAAACAAAATTACTCCATTTGATCATATTTATAAGACTCTTTTAAAAATTTTCTCTTCCACAAAGAAAGATATTGAAACTTGTTTTTTTAAGGGGATATTGAAACTTGTTAATGACATTGGAAATGTGAAAATTTGATATATTTTTTCAAAATTACCCGTATAATTATTATTGAAACTCTAAAAATTGAATATTAATAGGGGTGTTTATGAAAAAAAAAGTGATTAAAAACTATTAAAAATTGAAATAGTGTCCTATAAATAGGACCAAAATAAAAACCCAAAATGATCATATAAAAAAATATTATTACAATTTATGACTCTCCCTAGTCCTATTTATAAGAACCTTTTGGAGTTTTTATTTTGATCATATTTATAAGGGTTCTCTTAATGGGCCGAGGATAAGCATCCAAAAATGGATGGTTTTTCTTGGAAGTCGATGCATTGAAGAAATCAAAAGTTTAAAGTTTTAATTTTTCAAAAAAAAAACTTATTCATTTTGGGGTTTGTATCCTCGGCCTTAAGGGCTGAGGTTAAGAAATTCTCACTACCGCAGACGGTCATTTAACATCTGTTTTAAAACAGATTTCGCATCAGTTTCGGAACTGATGTAAACGTGGGAGATGTCGCATCACTTTTCAAAACCGATGCGAAAGAGTAGACTTTCCGCATCACTTTTTTTAATCGATGTGATATGTTCCATAACCGATGCGGAAAGTGATTTTCCTCATCAGTTGAAAACCAAAACAGATGTGAAAAGTATACTTTCTGCATCTGTTAAAGAAAAAAGATGCGAAAAGTATACCTTCCGCATTTGTTTTATTTGATAAGTAATGCGAAAAGTATACCTTCCGCATCTGTTTTACTTTCTAACTTATGCGGAAAGTGCACTTTTCACATCTGTCATATTTAAATAACTGATACGGAAAGTTCTGCACTTTCCGCATCTGTTACATATAAATAACACATGAGAAAAGTTCAGTTTTTTTTTGCAATATATATATATATATATATATATATATATATATATATATATAGTGACTTGCATTCTTTACTTTGACTACAAAAAATAAAATTTTAAAACAAAGGAATCAAAAAGGCAAAATATATATATCTAATAATTTCAATACAACAACCAATAATTTCAATACAAGACAAATTCTACCAAAACAAATTCAATGTTACCCAAATCTCTTATATCCACTAACTACAAATTTTACCAAAACTAATTCAAAGCTACCCAAATCTCTTATATCCACTAACTACAAATTTTACCAAAACTAATTCAAAGCTACACAAATCTCTTATATTCACTAACTACAATTCTATCAAAACTAATTAAATTCTACCCAAATCATTCTTAACATGAACCAGATCAATGCAGGTAACTGAGACTTCAGGATCCACAACCTCCATCATAGTGTTGTTATTAGCCTTGGACAATATCTGAAAATTCATAAACACGGTCAGTTTTTCCAAGAAAGGACTTGGTACATTACATCATGAACTCTTAAATTTAAGCATGCAAGCAATGATAACATTTATACAAAAGTAAAGCATGTCACTGAAGATGGACCAAATACAAATAAAATCAGTAATTTCATATATATGATAGGCTGATTAATGAGCAGACAAATTGAATGATGCCGATGATACACATACCCAATGATGCAAATTAGAGTCATTGTCCACAGCGTTTTTCTATGATTATATGCCAAGCACATAAGTTGATGTGTGAGTTCTGGCAGCTTATATGCATTTAGCAGTACCAAAATCAGAGTGGTGGGCTTCAAAGTTCTCATCTAGAAGGATGTTTGAAGATTTAACTTCCCTGTGAACAATTCGGGGGTTGCAGTCATGATGAAGATAAGCAAGTCCTTCTGCAGCTCCAACCTCAAGTGTGTCTCCCAATCAAGTTTTACCTTTGAGGAACCTTTCAGACAAGAAATTTTGAGCACAAACCTCGCAACCTAGTAAGGATGAGCAAAACAACTAATTAAAAATTTAAATCCACACTTTATTTAAAGTAAAAATTTCACATATCTCTAACATTTCAAAAAATTTACCATGAAGAAGATCCCAAAGAGAGCCATTTGGCATATAATCATAGAAAAGAAGATTCCCATAAGGAGTAAAGTCATAGCCATGCAAAAGATACTAGATTTCTATATCTAATGCTGTCAAGTTGTATAATCGCTTAACTGCAATAGGCCGGAAATTCTTCAAAACACACTTGTACACAGTACTAGAGGCACCATACCCTACAACATATTTCTCATTGAGATTCTCAGTATTTCTCATTATATCATCTAAAGTATGGATAGCCATATCCATATGAAGAATTACAAGTTTATGAGGCCCTGAAAAATAAGAAAGCTTCAATTAACAAATATAAAGCGAGAATTAAGGCTAACATAGAATGATGAAAATACAATCATAAGCGAGAATTAAGGCTAATGCGAGTTGTGCTATGTTCCTCCGTTAGATTTAGAAAATAAAGTAGTATTTTACTTGACCAGAAAATGACAATATATTTATGTGTAGTGTACATATGCAGGCCTATCTAAACTAGCATTAAGAAAAACAAAGATAAAAAGGGAACGACACAAAACATTCAAATTGGTAGAACTGTATTTTACCATTGACCAGCATTACTCAAAAACAAATAAATTTCCAAAATGCTGAAAAACAATCTCAATTTGACCCTAGGACACCAGGAGATGCAAGCATTTTATTTTATTAAAAGAATTGAGGTATATTAATAAACAAAAAAAGTAATAAAAATTGTGGTATATTATAGAACTTTTTGCTGCTTCCAGCATCATGGCATATCCATGAGAGGTTGATACGGGGACTAAATTAGGGAACCTACAAAAGATATTACGTGCTTTTAAAAATGAATAAGATACTGCACCAATAAATTATCAAATTCATACTTGGATATGGAAATTGAAAACCAAGCATACAGTAGAGTAGTAGACTATATGCCAAAATCATAAAATCAAATCAAAATAGCTTAATATTTCAGTTAGATAAGAGCATCGGTTGTATGGTGGCGAGTCAACTAATTCTCAGTAAGTAGATTCACATATTCAACTCTAGTAGAACATGTTACAGGTGTGAATTTATATAGACCTATGCTAGTTGGTTCATGAATTTTGAGGTGGCATGAGTAAAAACAAACCGAAACTTATAAAGGAAAAACATGATGCAGGTCCTTTGTCCAATCAATGACAGATCTTAATGAACTGACCTGGAAGCAGGGTGGACTAGTGAAGCAAAAAACCATCCTTGTGTACATCCAAGTTTAGCATAAGTACTCTGACATGTTGGTCAACATCAGAACCAAAGTATCAGTTTTGAAAAATACTAGTGGATGAAGATACATCTTTCTGTTCCAAAATTATGTAGCATTTCCATTCAAGAGTGAGAAAGTAAAACAAGTACTGTTTTAAGCCATCTTCACATTGTTTACAATTTACTGTAATTACAGAAGAAATAACAACATACCTGATTAACCAATTGGTTTTTGAACTTGTTCTGTCGTGGAATTATTGATCTTAGTCTATTCAGCTAAGAATTCGGCAATCTCACTTTTGATGTTAGACTTGAAGTAGGCACCTTGAATACCAAGATACCCACACTCTGGTCGTTCTAATTTGGTGTGATGTGTGTGTTTGTGTGAGATGAGATAGATCCACACCTGTTAACCTTACCATGCTTATATAGGCATACCTGTCTTTCTGATGTTGAATACCACCATTATGAGGCAAAAGCAACCCCTTGTAACTGGTGGATCGTTATGGCGGGTAACATAACGTTGAGGAATCCAATGTCCAACAGTACAATGGATTCCTTGGATTCCTGACACGTGCAGCCGACATGACATTGATTGGCCACTCTAACAGTTTTAAGAACGGACGTGAGGCTGTTGAAAAGTTCCGCCGGATTCCGGTATGCCGGTATCAGGGTAATTGGGTCATGCGGAGCTCTTATCGGTATGCCGGTATCCGGATGGTTGGGCCATGTGGACCTCTTACCAGTATGCCGGTATCCGAATGGTTGGGCCATGTAGGCCTCTTACCGGTATTCCGGTATCCAGATAGTTGGGCCATGTGGGCCTCTTACCGGTATTCCTGTATCAGGAGAGTTGGGCCATGTGGACCTCTTACCGGTATGTCGGTATCCGAATAGTTGGGCCATGTGGACCTCTTACCGGTATGTTGGTATCCGGATGGTTGGGCCATGTGGGCCTCTTACCGGTATTCTGGTTTGATGAGTACGGTCCACAACAGTAGCCCCCCAAGTCATGGTTTATGAATGTGAGCCATGAGTTCTAAGTGACTTCATCAATCCGGAAATCCCTCATGTAACAGCCCGATTTTCGTAAACCAAAATAGTTAACTTTTATTTATTAAAGTTGCAAAAATAAGGCCAAATTTTTTTTTTTGAAACATAATTGGAAAGTCATTGATGTATTTAAAAATCCCTTTGCGGAAAACCGAGTTGTTACTAAAACGAATACTCACTTGAATTTTCAAAACATTTAGCATCTAAAATGATTTGGTTTTAAACTCAGAATAGTTCTTTGCATCACATCAAAAAGCTTACACAATTCTCACAAGGTTTCATTTGTACACATCTTTAAAAGTAAGGCATGTTCCAAAATAGGCTGAGTTACATAATTAGTTCATCACTTAGGTAATCCTTGATTCAAAACACTCACAACAAACTGAAACTAATAACACTATCTCTAAACCTTCCTATTGAAAACAATCGGATGTAGCACCTTCTTCTTCTCGCGCCCTTTCTTCCTTCCTGACGAAGATGCCATCTCTGGCACGACTTTCCCTTTGTCGTTTGGCTCCAACGCTATTCCATTTAGAGTGGTGGAGTTTCTCTGGATCTCGTACCGCTTCTTCTCCTCGTAGCTCCTATATCCTCGCACAGTGACTTGCCCCAAGTGAGGCCCCAAGTTAGCTCCGCTTAGTTGATGTCCCAGGTCTGGAATCACGATCTGAGTGTAGCCGATCCATACCCAGCCATATGGTGTGTGTTTCCAACCACTCCCATGCCTACTCCAAGTAGCGATCTCTATACGATACTCCATCTGCCCGTTGAGATACCAGCAACACCGATATTCCAACGAACAGGAGAGAGTAAGCGATCCGAACGACGCATCGTCGACGGTGTGGGTTTACGATAGGCAAGATATCAAGACAATACAAACAAGACAAGCAACACACATACAACATAACATTCAAGCACATTATCATTAACATCAATCATTATCATCATTCATTATCATCTTGCCCAACTTTCTTTTACTTCTCATAAACATTCTTTCTTTCTTATTTCCTTACTTTCATTCATTTCCTTCCTCATGGGATCTCACTCGTCTTTCCATACTTTCCATTCTCGATTCCTTCTCATCATCAATAATTCATAGGCTTTCACTATTCTTAATTATAAATCTTTTCTTATCAAGTCTTATTGAATTATAACCATCGATGATCGGGGGAGTTAAAGTATCATCGAGGTACGCGTTTCTATCGCAGTTAGCACACACGTCTAATGTCTACATCTCCTCGGTCATCCAAGCAACCTAGTCGGAAGCAAACAGGAGTACAGGACCTTTACCGTGCGGGCACGACAGCTGTCTCAACAATCAATTGGCTCCAAGCCAGGAGAACTGTAGAAAACTCGGGTACAGTCTCAAATCAATTCATATCATTTCATATCATATAATAATTAAGGCACACTGTAAAAAAACTCGGGTACAATGGCAATCAAGATGCCCCACTCCAGTCCCTCTCACTGTTCCAGATTTGCAATCTAGGGGACGACAGTACTAATTCTAGTTAGCTGTGCAGAACTTACCACGGCATTGGACCCAGTCCCTACCACGTTCGTATACCACATGTGGAGTTCGTTCTGCCTAGAAAGTACTCAAGACTTCTTGACGTTTCACCGTCATTGTCCTCCCCTAATGCAATCTCCACCTGAGTATCCGCAGATACCCATGGTTCCTTCCTCTCCACTACTTCGATATCACACTCATAGCTCACCGCGTTCACGTTTGTTAATGTCTTTTAAAGTCTTTTATCTTTTTAATTAACCTAATGGTCGGCCCATCCTTCGTGCATCCCTTCAATGAGTCCTGACCGCTAATCTTTGACATCACTTTTCCTTTCCTTTCTCATCATAGCACAGAGCTGGGATCACATCGATAAACTCGTATCTCATTCCTTAAACTTTCTCAACATTCTCAATTTTTTTCAAAATCTCCTTTCACAATTTTCTTAAAATCTCGTTTTCACAAATTCATTTCACAATTTTTCCTCAAAACAATCCTTCATAAGTTTTCTCAAAATCTCGTTACATAAACTTTCTCAACAATATCATTTTGCAAACTTTCTCAAAATTTTCATTTCGTAAACTCACTCAAAAATTTTGTTTCATAAACCTTCACAAAATATCCTTTCAGAAACTTTCTCAAAAATATCAGTTTGTAAAACTTTCTCAAAAATCTAGTTTTGTAAACTTTCTCAAAAATTACATTTCAAAAACTTTGCTCAAAATACATTTTACAGATTTTCTCAAAAATCTCCTTTCATAAACTTTTTCTAAAAATCTTATTTCACAAGCTTTCTAAAAAAAAATCTCATTTCACAAAAATCTCATTTCACAAAATTTCAAAAAAATCTCGTTTCACAAACTTTTCGCAAAACTTCCTTTCACCATCTTTTTCAAAATATCATTTCACAATTTTCTCAAAAATCTCAGTTCGTAAACTTTTTCAAAAAAGATCTCATTTTAGTGAGCACGAGTGGAGGAGCAAGCTCAACTCAACACAAGCCTCATTCCAATAATATCAACAAAGGAACTAAGTTCCACTCAGGTCGCATCTCATTTCAACAACAACAATATTTTCCCAGCTCTGGCTCATCCTCATCATTATCATCAATTCTTTCCTTAATCTCCCTCCTTTATCTCTTTCCAATCGATCTTATATCATTTATCATTATTACTTTCTCTTTGTGTCTTTTACTTTCATAAACTTACTCATTTCATTTTCATCCTCATTTTCAGGACGTAACAGACGTCCATCAGCATTCTACTCATATTAACTAACAACTTGATTATCATCATGCATAATTAAGTAAATAAATATAAACATGCTATTTCACATCATCAGCATACAATCATCACACAACAACAATGTGGTCTTTGTCTTCTTCGTATAAGTGGCCACACAATACAAAAAATTGCCACTATACTACTGACTCAGAACCACTAAGTTCCGATCTTTGAGCTGATACGGAACGTCCTAATATATCACCTAACTACCACGGTGTCTTAGGAAAGCTTCTTTCTCACCTGAGGTCCAGCAATTAAACGTACACGATCTTCGCGGATCCTTGTCGCTGCCAGCTGCCCCAATCCCCCGTCTATACCATTCCTCGTATTAAATAAAACACGCTTACGTTATCAACTTGTATAATAAAATCTTTTTCGTAACTCAGACACATTTCATTCCTCGTCGGAAGACTTAAAACATAATTGTTTTCTCAAAACAACTCTAATATTTTCTAGTACTTCAAGTACTTCAAAACCATTTTGAAAACATCTAGTAAAGTAATTTTAAATCAATTGATTGGGTTGCTGGTCCGTCTTGGACAGCACCCTAATCATGTTCGAAAACACCCAAAAATTCACCGTTTTTAATCCGGACTTTTCTTAAATCAAATACCACTTGAAAATCATACTTTAGATCACATGAAAACGTTTTTAAATCTAAGAAGCAAGTCCGAACAATTCTGGACAGCAAAGGATTGTTTCACAAAATTCGTTTTAATAAAAATCCGAGAACATCGTAAAAACACTTTGGTTTCCAAATGAGTCTTTAGTTCAAAACCAACACTTTGAAATTCAAGCTTTTGTCAATAAAAAAAATCTTGGACAGCCATGAACACCATCCAAAAATCTCAAATAAATCAAATCGAATTTATCCGAAATCAATTTATTTCAAAACCAATTACGTACTTAAATATTTTCCAAACATCAACTCACACACCACCAACAACACTTAGAAAAAATCAAGTCATATAAGCGATTAACCAATCATTTAATTTAATTATAGGTCAAACATTCATTATCAAATAAATTCCTTCACAATCATACACTTATTCACTTGTTCCACATAATTGTTTTCAAAATCATTTCATTTTTATTAAACAAAACACTTAGACACACACATACTCACAAACCGAATGCACACACATATATTCAATTAAACACAAAACTTTTTCTCAAACCATTTAGTTCATTTATTTCCTTTATCTTTAATCAAAAACCGAATAGAAATTAAATATTCACAACACAATTTCAAACACATTAATTTAAAAATATTTCACAAAACACACTCATTACTTTTAAGTCACTTCATTGAAAAAGAATCCTAGTCTAAGCAACATGCATTGGCCGAAGACTCAACTTGGTCAAGACAAGATTTTTAGTTCATTTTTAAACATGCAACCTCAAGATTCATGGATCAAAACAAAAATCACTTTTCAAAAGTTTATTTCCTTTGGTTCTTTGTAAAACCGTGATGGTTCTCAAGAAAGATCAAATCTTTTTACTCAAGAATTACATGCATGTACTTAGATCTTGTAGATCAAGTCATAAAATCAATTATAATAGCACAAATCAAAGATTAAAATCATTTTGGGTAGAAAGAGACAAAACCGTGACATGCATTGAAGAAATGTTAATTCTTTTTGGCTCAAAACAACATGCATGCACTTAAAGATCAAACTTTTTCATAGATCACACAAGATCAAAGCTTTTTCAAGATCAAGTCAAAAATCAAGACATGCACTAAGAAAAGGTTAGATCTTTTTGGTTCAAAAATCACATGCAAAGTCCAAGGACCAAACTTTTTCAAAGATCAAGGCAAAGATCATAGCTTTATTAAGATCAAGTTAAAAATCAAAACCTTTCAACCACTCAAATCAACTTTTCTAAGCATGAGATTAACATGCAACTACTTAAATCAAATTAAAAAGCCTCAAGACCCATGATACTAGTCAAGGCCGAATCACTTGGCTCTTGATCTAGGGTTTTATAAGTTCATTTATTCTTGAAAATTCAAGATCAAGGTATAAGTAACTTATGCATGTACTCAAATCATCAAATCCTCATCAAATCAACATGCAACACCAAAGATCTTAACTTTATTATCAACCAAGTTTAGATCACACATTTATTTATCAAACAAACTCTTAAACACATCATGGTTTACGGTTTTAAGTAAGAAAATTCGACATGCAAAGAGATTTATTTCAAACTTCACAAAAATCTCAACAACTTTTTAGATCTTTAAGATTTGGTTTGAAAAACATCAAGATCTCTTATGAAAAACTTTAACCGAATCATAAAGTCCATGGTTTAGAAATTTACAAGTTTCTTTTAGCTTTAAAAATCCATGATCAAGCACAAACAACACTTGTACTCATCATTTAAGCCTTGAAAATTAACATGCAAAGAAGAAAAGAAGAAAGGTTCACAAGATTAAAAGAAAAAATCTAACTATTACAACTCCTTCATGATCATTCGAACCACCCACCTAGGAAAAAGGTTGATCTTCTAGCTTCTAATTTCTTAGATCTTCAAGGAAAGCTCTAGGGTTTTGGCTTGATCTCCTCCTTCTCCCTCCTTCTTACTCACGACTTCTCCCTCTCTCTCTCTTTTTTCTTATAAGAGCTTAATGGACTCTTAGAGTTGTGTTTCGTTTAGGGAAATGAGAAATGAAGGGAAGGAGTGAAAATGAATGGGAAATGAACTAGGGTACAAGGCTTATATAGGCAACTCATGTACTTCCTCTTTTGCCCTTATGAAATTCGGCCATGGGTGCAAATGGGAGGGGTAATTTTGGCTATTTAATTTGTTGCATGGGTGGAGTTTATCAAAGGGACAATGAGGAGTGATTTAAGGCTTTAGGTCACTTCATGCCTACTTAATTCTACCTCTTATGTTTTTCCTACCCATTAATTTTTCTTTTGGTTCTAATCTACCCATAAGCTTCTTGCCCTAAAAATACAATCCTAACATGCACATACATACATACACACGTAACATACACATTCACACATACATGTATTATCATATTCTTCCAATAATTCAGTTCCCATATAATCCTAAGCATACACATATAGCAACACCGTACATACATGCACATACATACATAGAAATAAATCTTTTCTCATAAAACCACTCATGTATGGAAATCATAATTCTTTTAAAGCATAAAAATTGTAAACACATAACCATTCCAAAACTTAATTTCTAAAACTCATATTAGCATTTCATGAAAACTATTCCTTTAAAATCATTCACCACTTTGAAAACGTGAATTAAGAAATTCATTTAAGAACTCTTTCAAAAACACTTTTCTCAAAAAAATAAATCTCTTTTGTATTTAAAACAATACGAGGAATTTGAGGGGTGTTACACCTCAACTCTTACTTTAATTTTTAGATGCGTTGGTCATACCGACTTCACGGCTTCGGGATGTTGGCTTTAACTGATCATAACTTTCACCTGTTCCCCAATTCGAAAGTTTCAAGGGCTCAGTCTTTGAGGAAAAGATTCCCTACTGCCAGTCAACTTCTAGCCTGACATCTCCAGCTTGATGCAAGCCCATCTTCCCTATAGTTGTTCTCTTGCCTTGTTCACGCTTCCATTTCCAAAGCTGGTCATACCGGTATCATGACCTCATGACTCTGGATTTATCTTTCCCAAATGCACATCTAAAATTTGAATACCTTTCCAAGACTTCACAACCCCCAAGGATCCAGTCTTCAAGAAAGAGATTCCCATCCACAGGTCCATCTTTAATCAGAGTCAAATTTGACATAAATCAGTCTTACTCATGGCCATCCTCTTGTCTTATCTCTGTTTAACAAGCTACTCCTCTTGAGGATTAGTGGCTATTAGGGCAAAAGGTGGATAAAATAGTGGTTATAGGAGTCTGAAAAGGATTATTATTTGGTGAGAAGTAAAATAATGAGAGGATAGATTGGAGTTAAGTGAAGGGAAATTTTATAAGAGTAACCCAAAAGTAATGAAGGATGGGAGTATTTGGAGGTTGAGTCTCTAAGAATAAAGGTGGTATGTGTCATCCAAGTTGGGGAGTAGTCGGAAACGTGAAGTTTTTGAGGAGTAGCTTGTTTAGGCTTGAAGAGGTAAGCAAGATGTAACCCTGAGTGTAGGAGCGTCTTGACCTCAAATATCCATAACCTTTTATTCTCGGACAATGTTCTGATGTTTTGAACCCCTCAGTCTTTTGCTACCAGTGGAACCATATTGTTTGTAACCCATCAACTTTGTTATTGAATGTACCCTGAGAGATTACTTTTGCAAGTAATCCGTTTAATCCGCTCCTAAGAACGAAGCAAAGATGGTGGACGTTCGAAGATGCGACGATAACGATAGCTAACGAGTAAAAGAGATTTCTTCAAGGAGTTACGCGTCCACGGATTTGATAGACCCTGTACGGTATTTCCCGAGGACGAGAAATCTTCAAGTTGGGGAGAATGTAACACCCCGCATTTTTTCCGTACGTGCGAGAACGAATTTTGTTAAAAAGAACTTTGAAGTTTTTATTTATAAAAGATTTCTGGAAAAAGTGTTTTACGTGAGAAAGAAATAAAGGGTGATTTTCAAGGATTTTTATAAACAAGAAGTTTTTATAAATGGAAAGTGAATGATTTTGTTAAGCTTATAAATGATTTTCTAAGAGGTGATTTTTCTAAAAAGTGATTTGGTTTGAAATGAATTTTCGAGTCTGTTAACTTGAAAATTTTGTAACTTTTTAACCGTAACTCGGATTTTTACGAATTTTATATCAAAATGATCGTCTTGGAATGTAGATTTTGAAAATCTGATTTTCAGATTTTTCTGGGTGGATTTACGAAAATTTATTTTCAGAATTATAAAATACGAATTTTGTAACTTGTGTTTTAAAGAAAATAAATCTAATGATTTGGTTTGAAATTCTTATGTGATGTGTGTGTTGTGTATTTGTTGTATGATGTATGATCATTGTTGTGTGAATGTGAATGGTGAATTGATTGCCTTATTGCATGAATTAATAATTAGGATGTTTAATTGAATATGATTAAGAAAATAAAGTGTAAAATTGTGTGCGTATGTATGTATATGCCACGGGTTGTATGTGTGTATGAATGTATATATGTGTATATGTGTGTATGCCGTGTGTATGTATGTGTGTATGAGCTAGGATTAGAAACTTGTAGACTAAGAAAATAGAAACTAAGTGAACTAAATCCTAACCAAACCAAGTGAAAACCCTAACTATCTTCCAACAAGTCCTTAAGCCTAGCTTGACTTTTAAGAACCTAGCCATGCAACTTTGTCCCCCTTGGTTTTGATAACCTCCACCCATGCAAATATTTAGAAGCCCAAAAACGCCCCTCCCTAGTGTTCATGGCCGAACCACCTACAAGGACACAAGGAGGAAAAATTAAATTGCTTATAAATAGGGTGAGCCTTAGTCCATTACCTCATTTTCACTTCCTTTCACCCCTTTCTCATTTCTTCCACCCACACCAACACAACTCCTAAGAGACTCCTTGAACTCTTAGAGAGAAAAGAAAAGAAAAAGAAATAGAAAGAAAGAAAAGAAGAGGTGGCCGAAACATGAAGGAGAAGGAGGAAGGAGATCCAAGCAAAAACCTAGGAGTTTTCCTTGAAGATCAAGAAGCTTTAGGAGCTAGAGAACCAACCTTTCATGGTAGGATTTGAAGAAGAAGAAGGCTTGAAATAGTGTAGATTTTTCCTTCTAGTTTGTGGATCTATATTCTTTTCTTCTTGCATGTTCTATTTTATGGTTTTAAAGATGTTATTATGTGTTGATCTTGTTAGATCAAGGACTTTAAGGACTTAGACTAAATTGTAATATGTTATTTTTATGCTTTTGTCTCGGTTTGGAATTTTTATGGTTGGATCTAATAATTTTCTAATTTAAATCTTTAAGGATCTAAAGGAAACTAAGCTTTTGTGAAAAACTAAAATGAACCTCTTTGCATGTCTAATTTTCTTGTTCTAAATCGTAGATCCTATGTGATTATGTGATGCTTTAAATAAATAAGTCCATGATTTAAATTTGTTTGTTAATTTTTGGTCTTTGCATGCTAGATCTCCTTGGTAAACCATGATCTAAGTGTATGTTTGTGAAGAAAATCTATGATCTAAATTTAATAAATGATAAAGTGAAATTAAATGGCTTGCATGTTGTGTGTATGTGTTGATCTTGAGTATTTATGCTTGAAAGACTTTGATCTTTAATTTGTATATTTTCTTCTTCATGGTTTATATAAGAATTGTGTTTAAGTTTGTGTGTTTGCTTTGATTCCTCTTGCATGTCCTTTTCAAGTGAAGAGGTTGTTTTTCTTTTCATATATATATGATTCGGTTTTTAAAGGATTAAAGAAACTAAGTCTTAAAAATGATTTTCAAGCATAAACATGATTTTCAATGAATATTTGATTATGTGCATGAACTATTTTTAGAGGCCATTCGGCCATGATTAGGAAAAAAGTTGAATTTATGTCTTTTTATTTTGCAAAAGTTGATGCATGTTTGTTTTAAAGTTAGATCCATTGATTTCAAGTGCATGCATGTTATTTTTGGAAATTTAAAAGTGTAACTTTGATTTTTATAAGATAATGAAATTGAAATTTATTTTGTGAAGGTTGATGTGAAGGAATGATAAGTACTTTACATGCCTTGGTTGTAATTATGTGATTTTGTGTGTGTTGAAAATAAATGAAACCATGTCTTTTTACATGTTGACTTTCGGCCATATTAGGAAAAATAGGTAGCTAGACTTGCCCCCCTATAGGTTACATGCATGATAAGGATAATTGACTTTAAGGTTTTAAAAAAAAAATAAAAATGCATGCATGAAATGATTAAGTATTTAAAAAAGATTACATGTGAATCCTTTGTGGTTTTAACTTGTTGCTTGGTCCTGTGAATGAAAATGAATTGAAGAATGTTAATTTCTTTTTTGTGGGCTCACGATTTTTGGTCCTAAAAATGAAGAAAATGATTTCATGTTTGTATGCTTGTATTTGTGCATTAAAATCCTTGTAAAATTGTATGTGTATAATTCGGCCAACATATATTTAATTGATAGGAAAATTATTTTCATAAAATGACCATGATGATAGTTATATTCTTAGGTGCATAATGCTCTGTGATGTGTGTTTCTTTTAATTCTTGTGGTTCGATCTGATTATGTGAAAGGAATTTTATAATATTAATCTAATTATTTTAAGTCTTTGAAATTGATTTGTGAAATTATTAATCACATGATTCGGTTTTGTTAAACTAATTAAAAGATTAAATTATTTTCTTAAGTATAATTAAATGAATCTATTAAGGTTATAATCTAAGTAAATAGTTTGAATGATTGAAAATGTGATTTGTGTGGTGTGTGATTGTCTGTGTTATTTTGTGTGCTGAAATTATTTTGTGAAGTCTGTTTGTGAAAATCTATGTTTGAATCTCAAAAAAAAAATGTTTTATTTAAACATGTAATTTCAAACAACCTAAATTAATTTGGAATTTTTAAGTGATGTTTGGAAATTTAATAAATCAACTTAAATTGATCTTAAAGCTTGATTTTCTAGAGTTTTGAATTTCGTTTAAAGGTTCAAGAAAATGGATTGTTTTAATACAAGATTATGGTTTCAAAGCTTTCTTGAAAATCTTTTATTTGAAATCTGATTTGGTTTTGGAGTCTTTTGATATTGGTAATGTGTCTTTAAGAAGAAATTAAAAAGTGTTTTCTAAAACGGAATTAAGAATTTATCGAAAACGTTCTAACGCACGGGAAAAATGTCTAGTTCGGGTGTCGGACGCGAAGGAAACGTGACGAGGTTAGCGACTGGGAAATCTTGGAAAGTTTCTGGATGTGTCGTCATCCAGGTGAGTGAGAGTGCTGTGGTCCCCTAACGGGGTTGCTCGCAATCCGAATAGATGGATTGCGAATGTACTGTGAACTAGGCAAAATAGATATATGTGCTAAGTATTTATTTGTTTGGTTTGCATTCTAAATGTTTATTTGTTGAGCGTATTTTATTCTGTTTATAAATTGGATGTGCATGTTTGGATATTGAAACGATAATAAGTAAACCGTGAAAGTAACGAGATAAGATTGAAAAGAGAAAAGAGAGATGTGAAAAGAGGAATGAGAAATATTTGAGAAAGAAATGAGTGATGAGAAAAGATTAAAGAAAAAGTATAAGAATGATTGAGAAAGGAATAAAGCGCGTTGCGAATGGAATGCAAAGGAGATAAAGAATGAAAGAAAGAAAGTCAATATTTGAGTTGAAAAGAGTTGAGTTGGAAAGAGAACGTGGTTATGAAAGTGTGAAGTGGTTTGGGTGGAGATGTGATTCCTCGTTCATGTTTTTGGGAAGAAGCTTAGTGTTGAGTTGAGCTTGCTCCTCCATTAACACTCACCCAAAAATGTGATTTTTGAAAAGAGTTTTTGAAAAAGAGATTTTTGAAAAGCTTTTGTGAAAATGATATTTTTGTAAAGGATTTCGGAAACATTATTTTCGAAAAAGTTTTGTGGAAGAATTTTTCTGAAAACGTTTTGTAAAGGAAAAGTTTTGTGAAAAGATGTTTTGAGAAAGACGAGGAAGAGACACTGGTGATGTTGATGGGAATGATGCTGAGCGTGAGTTTATGAGAATGATGATATGAGAAAGTTGATGAGATGAGAAAGAGTGTGAGATGAGATGAAAGTGATTTGAGGCCAAGGGCCATTGAGATTTTAGGGGGAACAGATTGCGTTTAGTGATCGGGCTTCGTTGAAGGGATGCACCAAGGACGGGCCGATCGTTAGGATTAAGTCGCTAATTTCATCGTAAAACTTTAAAAGACATTTACAAACGCGGTGAGGCATGAGTGTCGTATCGAAGTAGTGGAGAGGAAGGTACCCCGGATGTCAAGGACATTCGGGTTGTGAATGCAATAGGGTAGGCTCGGGCGGTAAAATGTCACGTTGCCTTGAGTACTATTCTGGGCAGAACGAACTCCACATGTGGTGCACTAACGTGGTGGGGACTGGGTCTAATACCGTGGTAAGTTCTGCACCCGGGACCAGGATAGTGCTGTCACCCCTATGGCTTTTCAGGAACAGTGAGAGGGACTGGAACGGGGCATTTGTGTTTGCCGCTGAGAGCGTGCCTATTTATGATATGAATTGATATGATTATGATTTGAGGCTAGGCCTCCTGGTCTGGGACCATTTGTTTGTGTGGCAGCTGTCGTGCCCGCGTGGTAAAGGTCCTGTACTCCTGTTTGCTTCCGACTAGGTTGGGTGGTTGACCGAGGAGATGTAGACGTGTGCGAGCTCAATGATGTTTCCCCCTCATCATTGATGCTAACCGAGATAATAAAATTTAATAAACATGGATGTTTCAAGAAAAAGTATAATAAAGTATCAAGTATCGAACAAAAGTTTATAAGACAGAATACGAAAGAACTCTTGGAGTAAGAGATAAGTGTGAAAATTGTGATGGAAGGAGGATTGAGAAAAGTTATGGAAGTTCATGAGAAAGATTCGAAGAATGTGATTGTAAGAGTATGAAGGATTTAAGTGGTTATGATATGTTTTGTTCTATGCGATTCATATGTGCTATGTGCATTATTTGTCATGATGTTTAGTTACGTTGTTTTATACTCTCTGCCTTCCTTTATATTAAATCTACCCGAGACCGTATGGTCAACCCGTTGGTGTACGGAACACTGACTCTCTCCTACCGTGTTGTCGTATCGACGGTTGTTGATATTGCAACCGGTAGGTGGCATAGCGTATAGTGAGGCATCTGTACCCTACAAGAGGAGCATAGGCGTTGCTCCTGGCGAAGGTATCTGGAGGAGATCACTGAGGCAGCGAACGTGGTCGACTCTATCTGCAACTGGAGAAGTTGGACTTCCAAGATCCGGAGTTAGACGACAAGTTGTAGAGAGTATGACTAGAGGATAGGTGATCCCCTCAGAGCATTGTATTCCATTGTAACTGCTTAGTTACCTTAGCTCTATCATACTGTAACCCGGAAACAGTTTTAGTTGATACTGACTTTGAAATAATTAAATGGGCTGTGTTTTCAAACTGTGTTTTGTGAACGGGTTCCAAAGTGCGGTGTCCTGTGACATCTCGGTTTGGAACTTGAATGAGGTTATGTAATGAGAGAACATGAGTTTTGAATAATACTACGTTTCGAAAATCTAAGTGTTCTCACGTGTACATAACACTTGAAAAAAAAAATTGCCCTAATTTTCACTGTATTTAACTTAAGTTTTCAAGTTGCCGAATCGGGGTGTTACAGCGAGCGGATGGCGGTGGCGAGAACGAGGGCGGTGTCTGAGGCTGGAGAGCCGGAGGGAAAGTGAACGGAGGGAGAGGGAGAACAGAGAGTGGTGGGAAAACGAAGAGAACACACGGAGGGAGAATGGAGGACGCGGCGGAGGGAGTAGAACGGTGGCGAGAACGAGGGCGATGGCTGAGGCTGGAGAACCAGAGGGAAAATGAACAGATGGAGAGTAAGAACCGGAGGGTGAGAACCGAAGGGAGAGGGAAAACAGAGAGTGGCGGGAGAACGGAGAGAACACACGGAGGGAGAACGGAGAAAGCAGCGAAGGGAGTAGAGGGGCTGCGTTTTGGCTTCTGAGGGAGAAGAGAGGGGCTGCGTTTTGGCGTTTTAGTTTTAGGGTTCTTCACTAAAAGGAGAAGAGGCAGCGCGACTGTGAGAGCAAGAAATGAATTTTTGGCGTAGTAAGCAATAGTTTTGGCTTATTTAACATTTTAGTTCCTATTGCTTTGAGGACTAATTCAACAAGAGCACCTAAGTTCAGGGACCCAAAGCATCGAAAAAAAAGTTTAAGGACTAATTCCAAAAGAGCACCTAAGTTCAGGGACTAAAAACTTAAATAAGCCAATAGTTTTTGTCATTTTCTAGGACAATTCGCATCACTTATTTGCAATATGATGCGAAGAAGTAGGACAACTTAGACATTCCGCATTAGTTAAATAAAAAAAAGATGTGGAATATTTATTTCTTAAATATATTATATTTATAAGTTTGTCATCGCACTAAACATTTCGCATCATTTATTTAAAACCTGATGTGAAAAGTACAACAACTCGGACATTCCGCATCAGTTAAATAAAAAACAGATGCAGAATGTTTATTTCTTAAATTTTTTATATTTACCAGTTAGCCACCACACTAAACATTCCACATCTTTTATTGAAAACATGATGCGAAAAGTAGGAAAATAAGATATTCCGTAACATTCTCAATTTTAATTTCCAAGTAAATGTATTATGATAATTACCTTAGGATATTTAGAATGTGGAATTTTATCAAAATAAGTTGAAGTTAGGAGTAAGTTTGATTTTAAGAACATCCTAAGTTAGGAAATTTTAAATATAACGTCCAATCCTTCAAACACAATTTCCACCGTTGGATGTTAAGTTTAGAGTCTTAGGAAATTTGTTTCAAAATTTGCGCAAGATCCGACGGATAACGAAGAAATACAGCATTCATAAAGGCGAAGAAGAAGAAAAAAAAAAGTGAAAAATTAATTGAATCCAAAAAAAAAATAATAATAAAGGAACTTGCAGTTGGTGCGTGTGGCACCATTCTAGCCACAAAATTGTTGGCTTCTTTATGAAGCCACCACCTTTCCTCCACATCTTATTTTCATTCATGCTGAAACGTATCTTGGGCACCAACATACAAGTCCAACACTTTCTTCTTCTCATCCAGGGCACACGAGCAGCATCATCATCCCTTCCCTTTGATCAACAAATCATCAAGCAAACCATGAGCTGATCACATTTTCCTTCTTTCCTTTTAAACCTCACGCCTGTCACTTCCTCTCTTTCCCTCTCTCTCTCCTGTTTTCTTTCAAGTTTATAATCATGAAGGAGTTTCTATTTTGTGCCTTCTAATCAAGAAAAAGAGAGACTAGCAACAACCATCCATCATACAACACTCACAATAGGGGTATCTATCAACACTGGATATTGGAAATTCTAAGGTGGCAAGCAAGAGTAAGGAAGTTCAAGGTCCCTAGGTTCTAGAGCTCAAATCAAGGTTTTTCTTTATTTCTGGTATTTTGAGGTAAGGAGTGAGTATTACCTTAATTTAGGGATGAGTTTCTAGTATGTACATAATACTTGCTAAGAACTAAGTGTTAGTAGGGCATAAAATCACAGGGTAGTGAACATGAGTAATGATTAGAGAATGGAAATAAAGGAATTTAATTAATTATGATGTTGTGTATATGTGAATTGCTATGAATATGTGTATGTTTGAACTTAAGTGTATATTTGGGAAATTGTTTGTGATGAGGATAAGTAGTTTAATGATGTTTTTATGGCAATATGATTAAATGAATAATTGATTATGTTATGGCAATATGATTAAATGAATAATTTGATTATGGAAATAAATGAATGGAATTAGTGTTGATAAAGCTTGGAAAATGAATTTACTAAGAGTTATGAAAAAGAGGAGTGATTGTTAGAGAGGGATTTATGAATGAATGAATGAAGGAAAACTTAATAAGTGCGAAGGTCATATTGACCCAGCGCGATAATGATATTTAATAAATGCGAAGGTCATATTGACCCAGCGCGATAATGATATTTAATAAATGCAAAGGTTGTATGTACCCAGCGCGATATGCGAAGGTCATATTTACCCAGCGCGAGAATAAAACTTAATAATGCGAAGGTTGTATGTACGCAGCGCGATATGCGAAGGTCATATTTACCCAGCGCGATAATAAAACTTAATAATGCGAAGGTTGTATGTACCCAGCGTGATATGCGAAGGTCATATTTACCCAGCGCGATAATAAAATTAATAATGCGAAGGTCATATTGACCCAGCGCGATAATAAAACTTAATAAATGCGAAGGTCATATCGACCCAGCGCGATAATAAAACTTAATAAATGCGAAGCTCATATCGGCCCAGCGCGATCATATATACTTAATAGCGCGAAGGTCATATCGACCCAGCGCGGTCATATATACTTAATAATGCGAGGTCGACACCGACCAGACGCGATAAAAGGCTAAAACAAAGGGGAATAGAGTAGACTCAACCTGGTAAATTAGAGAATAAGAATTTGTTGATTAGGGAAAAACTGAAGTAAAAAGAGACTATGGAACTGTTGGTATTGTTTGTGCTATTGTTTCCATGTGTGAATAACTATATGAACTATTTGAACTATATGTGTTTGGCTTGGTCGGTTATTATGTCATATCAGAAACTGCTATTCCTACTTTATGTGTAGTGCTCACC
Source organism: Crotalaria pallida (assembly GCA_037953625.1). NCBI lineage: Eukaryota > Viridiplantae > Streptophyta > Magnoliopsida > Fabales > Fabaceae > Crotalaria > Crotalaria pallida. The sequence goes on along the minus strand of CM075654.1, from coordinate 8,497,117 downwards.
TCCTTACCATTTTTCAGGTACTGAGCTGGAGCATGCACCAGTAATGGCCGAGCAGGATTACTCACCCTTACAGGGAGAGTAGGGGTATATTAGGAGGGCATAGCAATGTCCTGGGCCTTTGTTTTGATGATGACGTGGTTATCTTGTTTTGATGTACATGTGTAAATAGTTTTAGACAGGACAACTTCTTGGTCAAAGGAGTATTTGGGGAAAAGAACCATTTCCGCAACTTGTTTTGATGCTGCATACTCTGAAAACTGATATACTAATAATGTGATATATATGCTGATAGCCCTGCTGGCTTTATCTGTGATATATGAATGTGTTTCTCAGGTTGCAGGAAAATTATAATATTTTGGGAAAGTCCGAAAAACAAATAAAACTCCGTCCGTTTGACGAGAGATTTTTAATAATTAAATCGAAAATTTTAAATTTACTATTTTAATAAAGGGTAATTAAGAGTAGGAAAGTGTAGGTGTTACATATTCCGCATCAATTAACAAAAAACAGATGCGGAAAGTTCAAGAAACTATAACTTTCCGCATCAATTATATAAAAAACTGATGCAGAATGTTTTCCATTTTAAACTTATTTACAAGTTTTCCACGGCATTTTGTTTTTACATCATTTTTTTAAAACGGATATTAATTGGCTTATGTAAAATCCATTTTTCTACTAGTGTCTATTTTTTTCCATAATAGAGAATGGAGTAGCATACTAGCATACAATAACAAAGGAATATAATAATAATAATAATAATAATAATAATAATAAAAATGCTGTAGATATATTTAAAAGTGGTTAAATATATTTTTACTGTATTATAAAAGTCATTGTAGACATATTTAAAAAATGATAAACATATATACTCTAATAAATTTTTTTTGGGTAAAAGTCGTTGAAAACCTTTACATGGTAGGAAAAATACCTCGGGTAGATGCTTAATAAGAGTGGACGTAAAGAAACCAACGAGGTGTGACACACCTGACTCGGGATTTTGTCCTCGATCTGCAAGGACACAGGTTCGAATCCCACCTCGGCGGTATGAGTCTGTCGCTCCTTCGAGAGTGGTTGACTTCCTCCGGGCAGTTTGCAGGCTATGACCTGGAGGCGGGGTTGCCCATCAGAGTCGTCAGTATGCGGCAATGACGGTGGGATTGTCCTCGTAAACCAAAAAGAGTGGACATAAAGAAGGTGTTCTGTCGTAGAATCTTTGGTACTTGAACTATACAGTCAAGTGTCAAATTCTTCTACTTGTTGCTTTCAGACTGAAGAATGACACCTTGATTGTAATACTCGCAATTTTCAGCATTTTAATAAAATAAATTTTGAGAATTTCTGATTGAGCAGTTATTTTCGAATTGGTATAAATTCGTTGTGTTTTAAAATTTCAAATGAGAGTAATTATTTGGAATTTATCTTTATAATGGTGGATTATTTTATTTTGTTTCGAGTTTTGAAGGGATTATTATTTAATTAATTTATTTGATTACGTAACTTTGAAAATTCATAATTTTTGATCTGTAAATCCGAATTTGATGAATTTAAAGTCAAAACGATCGTATTAAAATGTAGAATTTATTTTACTGTTTCACGAAATTTTCTTATTTTGAGAAGAATATAATGTTTTATTTTAGTAAACTTAATTATGATTTTCAAGTGTTATTTACTGTATTGAAAAAATATTATTTTCTGCTGTGGTAATGTACTGTACGGTTTTAAGAATGTATTTTGTGCATTTTGAATTTTAAATTGTTAGACATCCAATTATGAGTGCACAGGACCCTAGGGTGACCCAATTAAACATAACCTACCCTCATTAAAGTGTAGCCACCCTATATACACTCTATAGGGGGCATGCCATTATTGACCCTATCCAAAGTGAGATTTTGGGCCAATGCATGCCATGATGTTTTTCCAACCACACCTTCTTAATTAATTAAACCTAAAGCCTACCTATACATATTTAATTATTTCTCATACTCATGAAATAAAATGTGAAGTCGAACCCCCATCCAATAAAGATAAAATCGTGAGGGAGTATGAGTGGAAAGGAGGAAGACTCTTAAACAATTGTGCACCCCCCATTTTAATAGTTGGACTCCCACCCACACTTTTCCTATAAATACCCTCGCCTACTCTTAAGACCACCCCTAGCTTCATATGTCTTAGAACAAAAAAAAAAGGAAGAGAGGTGAGAAGAAGAAGTAGAAACCGAAGGAAGAGAGGAAGAGAAGGGAGACTTGATTTTTGGTTGCTCATTCTTGTTCATCAACACTTTTAACTTATTTTATTTTTCTACCTTCTTATTATTTTCGGTTTCTTCAAGCTTTAAAGGAAGGATTTTTGAGTTTGATGCTTTGAGCTCTTGCATGTTTGTTCTTTCTACTTTTTAGGACTTTCTATGCTTGATAATATATGTATTTAAGCTTGGAATAAAAAAAATAAACATGCACAATGCTTATTGATGCTCACAGTTTTGACCCCATTTTGTTCAAAGTAATTTTTGATCTTTAATTTATGTTTTTATGCTTGAATGTAAGTTGGTTTATTATGTTCATGAACTATGAGTTATTGATTTGCACAAATTTTTCTTATTTCTTCATTGCATGTCACGGCCTAGGGTTTGAAATTGGGGAAAATGAAATTGTTTTCTCATGCATGTAGTTGATCATTGATTTTTTCTATTTATTTGTTATATTTTTCGGTTTCTATAAGAGAATGCATGAATAAATGAATTTTTTCTTTGATTTGTTGTTCTTAAAGGTGCCACGGTTTTGTTCTTGTTTATACCCAATATGATTTTTGTTTTCCTGGCCTTTTGAATATTTGATCCTTGATCTTGAGATGAGTATGAGTATATTGATGAGTATTGTGAAAAGTTTTTGATTTTCTTTATTAATGGCCAAGGCAAAATAATAAAGGGAATGAGTTTTATTTTTTATGCATGTTGTGTTCTTGTGCTCTCCTATGATTTTTAAGCCTTAAGGTAAAAGGATTTACGCTTACAAAACTAAAATGAACATGCATGATGTAACGCCCTTTTATCAAACAATAATAATAAACTCTGATAAAGGAATTGAGATTATATTAGCTTACCTACTTGGAAAAATTTGGAATATAAAATTTCCTTTCTTAATGCCTTTGAACATGGTACTCAATTTGAAATTATAATTGAGATTGAGTTTGGTAGAAGAAGTGATTGTTCGTTAAGTTTTTAAAAATCATTTAGAGATAACCTTGATAGCTTTCGAAAACTATGATTTCTTTTTGGTAACGATAAAAATAAAGTTATCTCAGGAAATTAATTTCATCAATACTTTCTTCGTACCGAGCTCAAATATTAAAATCAAACTCAGTGGAGTATATTAAGATAGTTCATTTATATTCTTGGAGTTTATAAAATGTGAGGTAGGACACTAATCCATAAAATCAGGTATAATAATTCCAAGAGTACCACAACTATATTAAAGTATGAAAACTAAGTTCTCTCTTTGATACATCTCTCAAAATGTGAAAAGTATATTTATTATCAAAATAGAGACGTTCCAGAGCTGGTCACTGGTCCTCCGTTCATTCGTCCACCTGATCGGGTCCTCAAGAGCTGTACAAGGAATTCCTATCCCATGATGTCTAAGCACTTCACGAACCTAAGGGTCATCCACTTCCACTGATCTTTAGGCAATCAAGGTACCTGGCCATTACCTAATAAGGGCAGGGAGGTAAGCTATACACATTCGCATTATCAAATGAGAATAAAATTCTAACATTCACAGTTAAGTCATCCAGCATGATAGAAATGCATATACACATGAGCACACGCCATTTCATTTTATTCTCTTTCAATGCAAGTGACATGATGTATGCTTTCTATCTCTCAATCCTGAGATTCTCCAACTATCATTTTTATGGATGTCTATCCAAACAACCCATGTACGTTCTCATAACGTATAGCGAATCTGTAACAACCTCACTTTTATTAGTTAATTTTAAGTTTTATTAAAAGTTGGTGCTTGAAAAATTCTTTTGAAACTTGGTTACTATAAAAGTTCTTACGAAAATCTGGCAGAGTTTCCTCTGTTTTCGGACTTCCCAAAAATTTCTTCTTTTAAACCTCTCAGACCAGAATTATTTAAAAACTTAAAATTCAGCAGTATTACAACTAGATCAAATCCTAATGCCCTATTAGTACAAGTTTCAGGGCATGCAACTACTACAAATTCTAAATTTACAAAATAACGGTCCACTCAGAATAAATGTACACCCCACGTAGTGGGATGCAATCCTGCTCGGCCATGATCCATGTAAGCTCCGCCTCAGTACCTGTAAAAACATAGCAAGAAGGGTAGCATTACACAGAACTTAGAAAATTAAATCCTATAAGAAGACATAGCAATAAACTAAGCCTACATTATTATTATCATACATTATTCATAAATATTCATATATTTAATTGCTTTTACCACTTCTCTTAATCCCACATTCTTTTAATTTTTAATTCTTTATTCATTGCTCACTTTTCTTTTCAATTTTTAGTTCTGATCTCTATTCGATTCCTCACATTTCTCTTCATTCTTAATTCTCTTTTCATTTCCTCACATTTCTCTTCACTCTTAATTCTCTATTCATTTCCTCACTTTCATTCATTTATTTCCATTCCTTTCCTTTTAATTATTTGGCTCAGAGCCAGTTACCTTTATTTCCTTTATTTCTTTTAGTGATGACAGTGACTTCCGCCCGCCTGTCATCGAAACCATCGTTTTCTTTTAATTCTTTTAGTGATGACAGTGACTTTCGTCCGCCTGCCCTCGAAACCATATTTTCTTTATTTTATTTCTTTTAGTAATGACAGTGACCTTCGCCCGCCTGCCATCGAAACCATTATTTTCTTTTATTTCTTTTAGTGAAGACATTGACTTTCGCCCGCCTGCCATCGAAACCATTCTTTTCTTTTATTTCTTTTAGTGATGACAGTGACTTTCGCCCGCCTGCCATTGAAACCACTCCTTTTTTATTTTATTTATTTTAGTGATGACAATGACTTTCGCCCGCCTGTCATCGAAACCATTCTTTTCTTTTATTTCTTTTAGTGATGACAGTGACTTTCGCCTGCCTGCCATCGAAACCATTAATTTCTTTTATTTCTTTTAGTGATGACAGTGAATTCCTCCCACCTGCCATCGAAACCATTAATTTCTTTTATTTCTTTTAGTGATGACAGTGACTTTCGTCCGCCTGCCATCGAAACCTTTATTTCTTTTAGTGATGAAAGTGACTATCGCCCGCCTGCCATCGAAACCATTATTTTCTTATAGTTCTTTTAGTGATGACAGTGACTTCCGCCCACCTGTCATCGAATCCTTTCTTTTCTTTTATTATGACTGAGTCCAACAGACCATCAGTCGTTCTCTTTCTTTCTTTCTTAATTATTTATCTTTCCTCTTCTTTTTGTTTCTATTACTTATTCTCTTTTCTCTCATTTCATTCCTTTGTGACTTATTATAATTTTCTTTATTTTCTACTTTTTAAGTATTTCTCTTTACTACAAACTCTCATTTTTAACTAACTCTACTTGGTTTGGTCATATACATTATATTCTAATTCTCGTTACTAGTTCTTGGTTATTTCCTTGTTTCGTCTATCTCACACCATTACTTAACTTATTATTCCTATTTCATTGGTTCCATTTTATTTAACTACCCTATTAGCTAAACTTATTTTCCCTATTTTATTACACCATTCTATTTAACTTCCATAATAACGTCCTCTCTTTTCGTTTCATTATCTTTTCCCTAATTTCTTTTACCAGTTTCCTATTTATATTTGAAATTTAGTCATTTATTCCGTTTCTATTTCTCTAATTCCAACAATTCTTAACTATGTCCACTCCGCACACACACTTATTGTCTTCGCATTTTAACTCTTCTTTTACCTCACTTTTAGCTTAATAATTCTACTCTCCTTTCCTATTACAATTACTTTTTATTCTCTCGCTTTCACATTTTTGTTGGTTTTTCTTAACTTTTCCCCTCGGATTTTATTTTATATTCTTCTATGTTTTCATTCAATATTAACCATTTTAATATCCTAAATACTCTCATTCATTCAGTACCTTATCCTAATCGCACATATTCTATTCCCTAAGGTGTGGTTTCCATAAACAATTCTAATTACTCTATTATCAACTTTTAAATACTCTATTTATATCAGCGGGGACTACCCTAAGGTTCATTAACATATTTCTTAATTACCCTATTCTTAGTCACCACTATAGCATCCTAGAATTTACTCTCTAAGTAAAGGTAATACAACCCGTCTTACCTCGGGGCTTTAATAGAACCTGGTTTGCGGCTCCGCAGAGAGGTCCTGCTTCGGTTCTCAGCGCTCCGGTTTTCAATCCAATGTGCGGTTGCACCGTCCTAACCCGGTTCAGATCCTAGACTCCACCAACCTTCGGTTCGAGCATAACGGGGGAGGCCGACCACGACAATGGTGACGGTGTCGGTTCACGAATTGCAAGACTCCCAAGGTGGCGGTTTTGATTGAAATCATCATCTCCATCGTCGACGTGAGGAAGAGATGGGGCGGCTGGGAGGAGATGGCGGCGGTGGTTCAATCCAGTGGTAGCTTCGGCCATGGATGAGACGACACTCATGGCTACACCGATTTGGGGAGGAAACGGGATGAGGGAGAGAGGGTGTGAACCGGTGGAGAAGAGAGGAGAGCGGCTTGTGGCGGTGATGGTGTTTGATGTAGGTTTGGGCGGCGGCGAGTGTGGTGGCCGCGGGGTTGTAGCGGAAAGAGAAAGAGAGATCAACGCGGAGAGAGAGAGGGAGTAAGAAAGCTCAACGGGGAAGGGGGGAGACACTAAGGTGGCGGCGGTGGCGGCTTTGGGTGGCGATGCCGGCGGAGGGAAGAGGAGGAGCCATGGAGGAGAGGGGAGGCCGTGGGTTGGGGTTGGAAATGGGGTGGGGATGGGGTTTTAAGGAGAAAAAGGGAGTGAAAAGACGGTTTTGCCCCCCCCCCAAAATCATGTTTTTACATCAGCTGCAGACCGCGCGCCTAGTCGTGGGCTTCTCGCGCCTGGGCATGAGTTTGTTGACTTTGTGTTGACCGTGCTATAACTTCTTCATTAACCGTCGGATCTTGCTCAAATTTGGGGGAAAGCTTCCTAAGACCCTTATCTTCATATCCAACGGTGGAATTTATGGTTTGAGATGTAAATCATTTATTCCTAACTTTTCTATTATTAAACGCTTTCTAAACACTAAACCTCTCATTTAAACACTTAATTAAAACTTGTAATTGTCATTCCATTTACCCAAACCTATTATTAATCTAATTATTTTTGGAATTAAAATTCGGGATGTTACAGAACCTACTCGGAACGTGATACATAACGCCACTACCAAAGTGCACGTCACGTTGTGAAGACGTAACAACCACATCAACAGCATCCCCACAATGTTGGCCACATTACCGAAATGTGTCATCGAACAAGCCGCACGAACATGCTTGGAACGTGGTACATAACGCCACTACCAAAGTGCACGTCACGTCGCGAAGACGTAGCAACCACATCAACAGCACCCCACAATGCTGGCCACATTACCAAAATGTGTCATCAAGCATGTTGCAATGAACAAGTTTGGCACAACATCAAAACGTCCCATTCGGATTGTATGTTCACGTTCCCAGAACGTATTCTCATTAATCTCGACAACATTCTCCCGAATGTTGCCCACATTCCCAGAATGTGTCATCAAGCTTGCCATACAACCTTTGGTACTCCGAGAGTACAATCTCACGTTCCCAGAACGAATAACAACAACAATCCAGCTTGGTATCAAAATGTCCCAATCCGAATGTATGTGTCATCCTCAACAACATTCCCCCGAATGTTGCCCACATTCCCAGAATGTGTCATCAAACTTGTTGTGTCCATTTGGTACTCCCAGAGTACCCTCCTCATGTTCCTCGAACATCATGTTCCTCGAAAATCATGTTCCTCGAAGATGACAAACATTAACTTATCACCGATCTCCATGCATGAATGCACATAATCTCTTTTTAATTTTGATTAGCCACTAATCTCATTATGTACAACATGCAATTAGTATATCAATGAAATATATCAACTTCCATGCACAACATGATGACAAAATTTAACAAATGAAGTATTATATCATTCCCTTTAAGTGTCATTAGGTTTAAATAAAAGTGGTTAGACTAAAAATGGCAATTTCTCAGCATTTTAGTAAAAAGACTCGAGTAATAGCTTCAAAGACTCGAGTGGTTCATCAAATTTTCTGCAACTGTGCATCAGCCTGCCCAGAATACTCGATTCTTTCACAAAATACTCGTGTGGCTCATCATTTTTCCAGAATACTCGAGTATTTCACCAAACACTCGAGTATTGCGTGCAATTCTGGGTAGCTTGTATCAGGAAAGACTCGAGTATTTTCCCAAAGACTCGAGTCTTTTTGGCAGTAGGTGCACTACATTTTGGTTTTAACATACCATTTTCGATTCTAACCAATTTTAACTTAAACAAATGATCAACAGAACCTTGTTACATATTTTAAACATGTCTCAACACTGAGATTACATCAAATCATAGATAATCAAAGTCATTCATCAATTATGCATAAAATCACATTTTGTGCAACTTAAGATACCAAAATCAATTCTACTCATAATTGGCATGAATTCAGCATTGATTAAGCTCACATGCAACCAAATAAACTTGCTCAAACAAGTAGCATGTCTCAGATTGGCCTCCAAGCCAATTTCCTATTTCAAAACTATGCCCTTAAGCCTCATGGTGGCTCATCCTATTTTCTAGTATCATTCTCATTCTAGCGAATGGTTAGCTTCCCCCATACCTTAGGGTTGTGCTTGAACATGATTTGAGCAGAGAGTTGAGGTATAACACCATGCACCCATAGCTCCTCCTCGCTCAGACCAGAATCATTTCGACAGGGTAGATTGACCAGAGAAATTGACATAGCAAACATGCATAAAAATTGGGGGAAAAGGTTAAGGTTCATTCTATGCAACATTAACTTCGAAAACCAACAAGTTTCAAACCAAGAGAGAGCTTGAGCTTACCACAATCGAAACTCAAAGTCAGCTTCCCGAATCTGAAATTTGGTTTGACAGGTTGAAACCCCCAACTTTGCAGACATAGAACTCTTAGCATAGGGAATCTCATCTCACGATTTTGGTATCATTGCAAAGCTTCAAGAATAAGCTTTGCAACGGTGTATCACTCATGATCTAACTGTTAGAGACAAAGGAGAATTGAAGGCACGAAATTAGGAACTCGACTTCACAAATTTGGCAAAAATGCTTGGTTGATTCATCAACCAAGGCTTAAATACACAGCTACAACGTTCATGCAGCTCGACACGAATCCATGAACATGTTGAGGAGCTATTTTCGTGTCAAGACATGGGGTATTCAAGTTGGTGACTCATCAAACGCACTAACTCGTGCATTGCTGTCCAGAATACTCGAGTCTTAGAAGAAAGACTCGAGTCTTTTGGCCAATTTTTGAAAAATAATTATTTACTTCTTGTCCCTCCAAGACCTTTCTAATATTATTTCTAGGTCCTAAAACAAGGACTAATATGCAAAAACCTTATTTTCACAATAATAATAACTATCACTTATCAAATGCACACACAAAATACATAATTAATCGAAGATTAAATTAAAAGTAATTAATTATAAATAAACTTTATAATTAAACTTTCATTAATCAGGGATTAAAAATTTGGGGTGTTACACATGAACCTACCAAAGGGCCATACGGTTATTATGAACTTGTGCTCAAGTGTTTTGATTTTTGTTTTGATAAATTGATTTGTGTTTAAGAGTAAAGGATTAAGCTTTGATTTTCATTGGTTTAAATCATGTGTTTTGTGTTGTTTTATTTCACAAAGTTCTTCATTTTCCTTGGTAAATGATTCGGCCAAACAAGGAAAAGAGGGAAGCAAAATTGATTTTTGGTGTCTGATTAATTTTAAGCTTTGATCTTTTATTTTTAAGTGCATTCATGATAGAATCTATGTTTAAATTAAGCAAAATGGACATGCATGATGATGCTAGGTCTATACGGATTTTCTTATGGATTTTGTTCAAAAGATTTGGTTTTATTTACATGCTTTGACTTATGTTTAAAATAAAGGAATGAAGAATGGATTTTATGTGTGTTGGTTAATTTGTGTGAGAAAAATCCTTAATTTTTTATATGAGTAATTCGGCCTAAGTGTTCTAGTTAGGGAAATGAATTGATTTGAGTATGCATGTCAAATTTGAGTTAAAATAAATTGTTCTTATGCTCATTCATCCGGTTCTTGAAAAAAAATAATTGAGGAATTGATTTTGAGTGCTTATGTGTGTGAATGTGCAATTCGGCCAAACTAGGAAAGTGAGGAAAGCAGGTTGATTTGATTATGCATGTCTTAATTGAGCTAAGACAAATTATTCCCATGTCTTATAATTCGGTTTTGAAGAAAACAATTGATGAATTGATTTTTGTGTTGATTTGTACACATATGTGCACTATAAGGTTTTGTGTATGTGTGTATGCTTAAGTGTGGAAATTTGTTTATGTTCTCGGGTTACTTGATTAAGTGCATTTGGTTTAGGCTTGATTGAAAGTAATTAATTGATTTGGTTTGAAATTGTTTGGTGGAAAAGAAGTTAAAGTAAGTTAAGCATGAAAATGAATGAAATTGGTTTTGCAAAGCGATTGTTTTTATGAGCTAATTTGTTGGCTGAAAAATTGTGGTTTTGATCCATGATAATGTATGTTTGGAGTAGGAAATAAAACCATTTAGGTGCTGCATGAGGGTGAATGAAATAGAAAGTGATATGATATTTCTATGCTGAATTTTAAAGCTTATTGTCTTAACTTGTAGGAGGTTTTGCTAAATGATAGTTTTGCTAATCCAATTGTCTTGAAAATTTGAAACGTTGTTCTTGATGTGATTTACGTGTGTTCTGGAGAGTTTGAATTGGTTTGGAAATGTTTTGATATTTTAAATGAATTTTGTTTGTTAATGGATGTTTAAGGAAAACTTGTGTTTTTAATGGCAAAAGACCAGAATGAAAAATGTTTCCTCAAATTCAATACTTATGAAACTTAGTCACTATTTTGATAAGGATGACTTTAGTGCCTCTGAATTTTTATGTGATTTTTCGAATTAGTTTGCTAATTGTATTGGAGTCATTTGTGTGAAAATGATTTTGGAAAAATAAGCTTTTCGGGTTAAACCTAAACAGAGTTTTTGAACTTAAATTGCTCTAAATGGCTTGAAATTTTTATGGTAACTTCCTGGACGTGTCTTTTGATTCTCTGAAAAATTTGAAGATATTTGGAGTTGATTTGATAATTTTTCAAAGGGAAAAACAGTGAACCCTTTGGTTCAGATTTTTCAGACTTAGTGCCAAATTTAATTGAAAAAGTATGACTTAAACAACTCCAAATAATCTTAAATTTTTATGGGATGTTATATACTGTATGAGGAAGGTTTTTACAAATTTTCATGCGATTCGGAGTTGATTTAATATTTTTAATTATGGCATTTTAGCCTCAGATCAGCAACAGTGTTGTTGTAGTTTTCGTACAAAATCTGATTTGAAACTTAAGCTAGGATTGTCCAAATGATCTGAAAATTTTATAAGTTGAACTTTGATATATTTTTATATGTTCTGCAAATTTTGGGATTTAAATGAATTGATTTGATATGGTTTTTAGTTGTGTCCTTTTTGTTTTTCCCGTAATCGCACTAAAGCCTTATTCGATACTTTTGACATGCATGAGCTTCTGTACTTTCTTTGTGACTTGGCAGGACTTGTGTAATGATCAGGATGCTTTCAAATTATTAGATGAATATTGTTTGAAGGTGTGCCTAGATGTGTGTAAATGAAATTGCTAGTTAATTGCTTAAAGTATGTTTCGGTTTAGGTTTTTAGTTAAGGATAGAATGAGATTGTTTTATATTCTAAATGATGATTGACCTATTATGTGATGCATGATAATTGAACCATTTTGTTTAGATGTCTCGGAATGATTTGTATACTTAAGAAATAAGAAGGAAATGAATTATTTAGCTAAGTTAAAGTGTTGTGTTTGCTTTGCATGAAAAACTTTTGGAAAATCATGGACTTCAAGATTGATTTATATGGTTGAAGAATGTGTGGCTGCTGTCCTATTTTATTTCATGGTGTTGTGTTTGAAAAAGCAAATTGTTTTAAGCGTTATTTTTAAGCAAAGAATTAAAGGGATTTAAAGAACGATTTTTCGGTGTTTTCGGATTTTGCGAAAAAGTGATTTTTGCGTTTATTTCTCCACTGTCCAGCGTTGATTTAACTTGTGTATCACTTCTAAAAATGTTTGTAATTGATTAAAAGTTTGAGCTTTTAAAGGTATTTGATTTAGAGAAAAGTTGGATTGAAAAAGTTTTATTTTTCGGTGTTTTTGGACTTTGGTTCGTGGCTATCCGGAACGGACCAGCAACCAAGGAATTTGTTTTAAAGTGTTTTGTTAATTGTTTTAGAAAGATTATGAAGTATTGAAAGTATGTTCAAAAGTTGGACTTAATTTGAGAGAGTAAAGGTTTCCTTTTACAATTACCGACAAGAATTAAAACGAGTTTTCAAAAGTGAGTTGATATTAAGCATGAATGTTGATTGGATACCCTTGTATTAATCATGTGTTTCGTTTTAAGTAAAGGAATTGCCAGTCGGGATTTTGGAGCTACTGCCAGTCAGGAGGACCCGCATCGGCTTCTGACGAATATTTGCTGGATTTGAGGTGAGAGAGGGGCTTTCCCCAGTCACTGTGGTATTTAGGTAAATATTAAGACGTTCCGTTTCATCTCAAAGATCGGAACCTAGTGGTCTCTGGGTTAGTAGTATCGTGACAATTGTTTGTGTGTGTAGCCACGTATACGAAGGCCAGGGACTAGGACCACACACCTTATGATGCATAATGTTATTAATGTAATTATGCCATGATGATATGATTTACTTTATTACTTATGCATGATGAATATGATGTATATGACGATGTCTATGTCGAAAACTCGGTGAGATGTTTGTATGTCTCATCCATGATGGAAATTAAGTGAGACAATGGAAATAATGAAAATAATAATGATGTTGATGAGAATAATGTGATAATGTTGAAGTAAGCAATAAAAAGGAAAAGATTCTTAATAATAACACGATGTGTTGATAAGATCTGGGAAATGTTGGGTGTGGAAGTGCAAGAAAAGAAATGTTAAGACTAATATGATTGGAATCCAAGATGCATACGTGCGGAGCAGCGAAAGGATTATCGTGACATGTGCCAAATCGAGTAGCTCCCTAAGGTGCACGATCGATGTGATGCATACTCAGGTGAGTGATTGTGATAGGTAAGGGTGATGACGGTGAAACGTTAACTAACCTAGAGTGCTTTTCTAGGCAAAACGAGTCTATATGTGATCGGGGATTAATACCCAATGGATCGAAGCGTGTTCTGCACCCGGAACTAGAAAAGTAATGTCGCCCCCTTGATTAATTTTGGAACGGTGAGAGGGAACCTAAACGAGGCGGGCAGTCGATTGGTGATGGGCCCTTGCGGTATCGCGTAAAATGTTAATCGTCATGATGGTCGGCCCGTACGATTGTGGCCTTGACAAATACATATGTTGGATTTTCTCGGTTGTTCGACCTGCGTGGGTTAAAGTTCCTGTACTCTTGTTTGCTTCCGATTAGGTTTGGGAGGATTGAAGGAGATGTTTGTGTGCTAACTAACTCCTCGATGACATTTCCTTAATTTTTTCCCCTGTCATCGCTGGATGCGCTTTGATAAGACTTAATAAAGAAAGATTAGATTATCGAAAAGACTCATAGAATAAGAGATTAAAATTCAACGAAGATTTTGATGAAAGAAATGGAAAAGGTCAAGAAGCAAGAAAGTATGGATAAGACCAAGGATGTGACGTTGTTATGATTAAGAGTCTGTGATGTGGCATTATGAAACAAGTAAAGAAAGAGATGAATGAGGAAGAGAGAGAATGGAACGAATAAAAGTATCCCTGTGTAATGATGATGATGTTGATGATGATGATGAGGTGAATTATGTTGTGTATGTGATTGTTGATATGTTTTCATTATATGCTTGTCCTAATATTTGTGCCTGTTGTAATTCCACCCGTCAACGAGAAATCGTTCGGGATCGCTCACTCTCTCTTTTGCCCTATTTCTTCTGCTGGTATTCTATACCACGTAATTCCGGATGACGTATAGCATCAGGGTCTTTATGTGCCCATTGGACGACGGAAACTGGGAATTGACTCCAGTAGGTTGGAAATGGCGTGGATCCATCGGTCTGGAAGTCATTGACCCGCTGTTCACTCTGGTGAGATCAGATGTGCGAGACATGACGAGTAAGTTAGTGCTGACGAACCAGGAGTGTACGTTGAGCCCAACGTTTCTCGAGGATGATGAGGAGAGATTTGAAGATGCGGAGGAGCTTTTCGAGCTGGCAGGAGTTCCCGGTGAAGGCGGTGGTCCGTAGTGTAGGTTTTAGTTATGTTTTCCGTATGTAATGCATTATCCTGAGATGTACTAAGATGAAATGGTTCTACCCTGATGTAACGGTTTAAGAAACAATATGTTTGGGAAAATTTATTACTTTGATGGATGTGACTGGATTTGGGACGTTATTTATAAAACCAGGGTTATTTTGGCAAATGAACTACTTTATGAAAAAGGGAGAAAGAGTTTCAAAGTGTGATGTTGGTAACATCTCGATTTGGAACTTGATGCGTGATATATTACGGGACATGAATGAATTGAAATGGTCACAGGTCAAGTTCTAGAACACAAAGCCAAAGTGAACACACTCATGAAAGAAATAGGGTTTTCAAATCAAAATAATTCAATAATCACATACCCCTGTCAAGTATAGATCCAAAATCTCACTAGGCTAAAGGTCAGTTCACTAATCAAAAATTCTCAAAAATGTTTGTCAAAATAACCAGATTCAAATAATATTTACAGCTCAATCAAAACAGTATCATAAATCAATGAGTCTAATCCTAAACTAAGTATTTACACCTATCATGAGAAAAATAGTCCTAAGTCTAGAATAATTACCTACTCCTACCAAGGACACAAACCAACACCAAAAATGGGAGAAAAATTCAGATCCGAAAATTTTTTATTTTGTACCACTCCCCCAAACTTAGAGGTTGGCTTGTCCTCAAGCAAACTACTCTAACATAAACTACAAAATAAAAATTAAAAACAAAAGCAAGGAGTTAGGAAACTTCCCTTTGTAGCACAACATTCTCTCTTGAAGCACCATCGAGGAGACTCCTCCAAACTTATTCACCTGTGTCACATGAGCAACTAAAATGGTGCTAGAAGCACCTCATTAGTAGTTACAAATATAGAAAGTTTCAACTCTTTATTCAACTAACTAACTAAAAAAAATCAAAACCTACACTACTACAAAACTAAAGAGAATCCACCAGGATCCCAAATTCTATGGCTCAACTCCCATGTGATACAGGAATAACAAGTTACTCCCATATCCCATGGGAATGAGCATGGATGATGGTGGAGTAAGGAAATTTCAAAAATAAGTTCAAACCTACCAGGGTCAAAAGGTATATTCCTTACACCATGCATCATCTCAGAAAAATTATCTTTTTCCCCATTCATGAAGGTGTTAATTCCATGAATAAGGAAAACAACATTTTCAGGGTCCCTATTGTTTAACAATGATTTAAATTGATTTTGAGAATTTTCATGAAAGCACAGAGGTTGAATATAGTGGAAAAATTTCGAGTCATCCAAGCATGCAATAGATTTAACCAAATTTTTTAGTGCATGAAATTCAGCATGCAAGGATGAATAAAATTCTTCTACCATATTCACACCTTTTATTGTTGTATTTCGGTCCACTTTCTCAAACTTATTATGCACATTCTCATTTACTTTGTTAGCACTTTGATCTTCCATAAGGGGTTGATTATTGGTCACATCCATCACCACTACATATTTCTTTCTTTCTTTGTGGAAAGTCAAAAGTTGGTGGTGATGCTTGTGACTCCTCAGATAATTGCTTTGAAATTTGCTCAATTTGAATTTGAAGGTTCCTTAAACAAGCACTTTGTATTTGAAAATTAAGTTTAGTTTCTTCAATAAAATGAGTCAAATGTTGAACAAATTTCTCTACAGCTACTTCCCACGGGGTTTTCAGCAAATAAGGAGATTGTTCCACTTGTGACTCCTCTGATAACTGTTTTGAAATTTGCTTCACTTGAATTTCAAGGTTCCTTATACTAGTAGCTTGCATTTGGAAATTGGTTCTAGTTTCTTCAATGTTACTAGCAAGGTTTTGAGCAAATTTCTCCATAGCTACTTCCCATGGAGTTTTCCGATTACTTATGTTATGTGCATAATAATATGAAGAAGGTGAATTCGGAATATATCTCATACAATCTAAATCATCATTAAAATAATAGTTATGCATGAAAAGGTAACAAGTTACACTAGTAATTACAAATAAAACCTAACAATTACTAGAATCGAATTTCAATCCCCGGCAACGGCGCCAAAAACTTGTTGGACTACCGGCAAGTATACTGGGTCACAAGTAATAAAGATTAAGTAAAACTATCGTTCCACAGGGGATTGCAAATTGTTTCTAATAATTCTTAGGCAAATAGTAATTACTATGTGCAACTTGAGTTTTGTTTAGGTTTTGAGAAAGGAATGTAGAATAGATAGAATGAGACAAAACAAAAAATAAAGAGTATTTAGAAACAAATGTGGAAAAGGCTAGGAACATGGTTTCATTGTAGGACCGTAGTTACTAATTATGAAAATCCGTTTTCCATTAAATCAATGACCCTCCAAAGGTAGTAAAAGCTAGATCCCTCATGGCAATTACGTTTCTTATTAAACTATACCCCTTAATCCCTTAATGAATCTTAGTTTAATAATCATTAATTAAAACACTGGAATTAATAAAAGTCATATAATCCCCAAAAGTATCCCTACCGCTTGGGTAATTATAATGTTTGGTTTAAAGGCCTAATCTAATCCCTAATTTTCCAATTGAAGGATTAGACTACCAAATCAAAACATAAATTGATCAATTCTATGAATTGTAATTAAAACACAACCAATCAATTGATTTAAAAAGAAAACATCAAAACATAAATTAATAATCTATTTAGAATCCATACAAATCCATCATATTCCTAACAAGAGGTTTAGTTACATATATTGGGAGAAGAAAATACAAGATTTAAAGGAAGAACTTGTAACAGCCCGATTTTCATAATTCAAAAATAACCAACTTTTATCCAAATAGCTTGCAAAAATGAGGCAAATTTTTTTTTTAAACATTGTTGAGGTGTTTGAAAAGGTTATTGAAAAGTTGTTGATGTTCTTCAACACTCTTTTCCGAAAACCGAGTTGTTACTAAAACCAAAACTTACTCGTTTGGGTTTCCAAAAACATTTAGTACGAAAAACAATTTGGTTCCAACTTAATTAGTTCTTTTTCTAACATCAAAAGCACTTTAAACCTTTCTCGCAAGGTGGTATGAAAAGTAGGGCATGCTCCAGAATAAGTTAGGTTACATCAATAGTTCATTACTTAGGTAATCCCTGACTCAAAACACTTATAACAACCTAAACTAATAATCCTACTCTTAAACCTTTCTATTGAAAACAATCGGGTGACGTCCCTCTTTCTTCGTGCGTCCTCTCGTCGCTCTCGAAGATGACGCCGCCCGCGTAGTTGTTCCCTCATTGTTATTGGACTCCAGCATCACTCCATCTGAAGTAGTGAATTTCTTCTGCTTCTCATACCGTGCCTTCTCCTTGTAGCTACTGAAACCTCGTACCGTGACTTGCCCTAAGTGCGGCTCCAAGTTGGCTCCACTCAGTTGATGTTCCGGATCTGGGATTATGGTCTCCATGTAGCCGGTCCATGCCCAACCGCATGGGATGTGCTTCCAGCCTCTTCCATACTTATTCCACATGGTGGCTTCCATGCAATACTCCATCTGCCCGTTGAGATACCAGCAGCACTGATATGCCAACGAATAGGAGAGAGTAAGCGATCCGAACGACGCATCGTCGACGGTGTGGAATTACGATAGGCAAGATAGAAGGACCATACAAACATACCATACAACATACAACATATAAACACACAACAATCAAGCATGATATCAATATCAATATTATCAGTCTTATTGTTCTTATTATTATCCTTCAATTTCTTTCTAAATTTAATTTCGCTTCTCTTAATTATTCTTTCTTTCTCAATCCTTTTTCCTTTTTCATACTCAAAATTTCTTCTTTTCCAATCTTATCAATTCATATCATTCCTTTACTTTGGGAATCATCAGATATCGTCGGGAAATTCATTTCGTTCTCGGCTATCACTCACGTCTACATCTCCTCGGTTATCCACCCAACCTAGTCAGAAGAAAACAGGAGTACATGACCTTTACCGTGCGGGCACGACAGCTGTCTCACAAACAATTGGTCCCAGACCAGGAGGACTCAGCCTCAAATCATATCATATCAATTCAATTCATATATAATCAAGGCACACTGTCTCAACTCACGGTGGCAAACAAGATGCCCCACTCCAGTCCCTCTCACTGTTCTAGATTTGCAATCTAGGGGGCGACAGTATATTTCTAGTGGGCCCGCAGAACTTACCACGACATTGGACCCAGTGCCTACAACGTTCGTATGCCACATGTGGGGTTCGTTCTGCCTAGAAATATACTCTAGACTTCTTGACGTTTCACCGTCATCGTCCTCCCCTAATGCAATCTCCTCCTAAGTATCCGCAGATACTTATGGTTCTTTCCTCTCCACTACTTCGCACTCTCATACCTCATCGCGTGTGTCTTTTAAAGTCTTTTATCTTTTCAATTATCCTAAGGTCGACCCATCCTTCGTGCATCCCTTCAATGAGTCCTGACCACTAACTTGGCATAACCTTTCTCTCATCAAATCTCACATAGCACAGAGCTGGGATCACATCAACAAACTCGTATCTCATTTTCTCAATCCCTCTCAACAGTCAAAATCTTTTCTCAAAACAATCTCTTCGCAAAACCTGTTTCGAAAATATCATTTCAAAAACTTTCACAAAATTCCTTTTCACAAACGTTCACAAAAATATTGTTTTCATCAACTTTTCTCGAAAAAGTGTTATTTCATAAAACTTTCTTAGAATGCCAGTTGGTAAACTTTGCTCAAAAGTATCATTACAAAAGACTTTGTCATTTTAAAAAGACTTTCTCAAAACTATTCTTTCAAGAACTTTCTCAAAAAGATTATTTCCAAAAACTTTTCTCAAAAAAAAGATTGTTTCATAAAACTCCTTTGAAAATATTGTTTCATAAACTTCCTCTGAAAATCTTATTTCAAAAACATTTTCACATTTTATATTCTGCTTCAAAAATCTCCTTTCATAAACCCTTTTCGAAAATTTCTTTTCATAAATCTTTTTCAAAAACTTATTTTCAAAAGCTCTTTTCAAAAGTTCCCTTTTCAAAAACCCCTTTCAAAAATTTCCTTTCCTAATATTTTTTTTTCCAAAAGTTTCTTTTCGAAAACCTTTTTCAAAAACCACATTTTTGATGGGCGCTAATGGAGGAGCAAGCTCAACTCAACACTAGTCCCATTCAAAAACAAAACAAAGGAGCCCAGCTCCGCTCATGTCACATCTTGTTTCCACAACAACATTACTCTTCCCAACTCTGGCTCATTCTTATTCTTATCATCAATTCTTTTCCCCAAACAACTCTTTATCTCTTTTTTTTTCCAATCCATTTACATCTTTTAACATTTTTACTTTCTCTTCTTTTCTTTACTTCCCTCGACTTTCTTATTTCCTTTCCAATCTTCAGGACGTAACAGACGTCCACCAGTATATCATTAATATTAATCAACAGCAATAAATATCATCAGGCAGAATAAAAGCAATAAACATAAACATGCTATCAATCACACGAACATCACACAACACAATGTGGTCATTGTCACCTTCGTATAAGTGGCCACACAACACAAACAATTGTCACTTATACTACTGACTCCGAACCACTTAGTTCCAATCTTTGAGATGATACGGAACGTCCTAATATATCACCTAACCACCACGGTGTCTTAGGAAAGCTTCTCTCTCACCTGGGGTCCAGCGATTAATTGCGTACCGTCTCCTCGGATCCTTTATGCTGCCGGCTGCCCCAATCCCTTGTCTTTCAAATTCCTCGTACTAAATAAAATATGCTCACATTATTGACTTGTATTAAGAAAATCTTTCTTAATTTCAAAACACTTTCCGTTCCTCGTCGGAAGACTTAGAACAAAACCGTTTTCTTTCAAACAACTCTAATATCTCTAATACCTTAAGTACATCAAAACCATTTGAAAACGTCCTATAAAATAATTTAAACCATTTAGTTAGGTTGCTGGTCCATCTTGGACAGTACCTTAACCATGTTTGAAAACACCGAAAGATTTACCGTTTTTAGTCTGGGTTTTTTTAAATCAATTATCACTTAAAAACCACACTTTAAATTACATGAAAACGTTTTTAAACA
The DNA here is from genome assembly GCA_037953625.1 of Crotalaria pallida. Lineage (NCBI taxonomy): Eukaryota > Viridiplantae > Streptophyta > Magnoliopsida > Fabales > Fabaceae > Crotalaria > Crotalaria pallida. Next base: position 8,476,464 of record CM075654.1, on the reverse strand, counting down.
TTAGAAGCAGGTCCAAATAATCTTGGACAGCAAAGGTCATTTCAAAAATCACTTTGATAAAAATCCCGAAAACATCATAAAAACACTTTTCGTTTTAAACAACTTCTTTATTCAAAATTAACACTTTAAAAACTCAAATCTTTATCACAAAACAACTTTGGACAGCCATGGACATAATTCAAAAATCTCAAATAAATCAAATCAAATTATTTTAAAACCAATAAATTTCGAAAATACTTAATTGTTTTCCAAATATCAACTCACAAATAATTTATTTTCATAAAACAAAACATGCATACATTCACAAACCAAGTTGAACCAAGGATACAAACCAAACATGTTAATATTTATTTTCCTTACTTTAAACAACTTTATTCCTTTCAAAAGTCACTAGGTACATTTATTTTATGCAACTAGATTTCCTAGACCTATCCACACTATATGGCCGAATAGAATGAAGGAAAACAAGCTAGGAATATACATAGATCAACTTGATTTATTTCAAATACTCAAATTCTACTTTATTTTTCATGAAATAAAATTATGTATTCTTCCTTTTACTCTTACCAGAATGCACACACACACACATATATCCAATTAAACACAAAACTCTTCCAAAATCATTTAATTCATTTATTTCCTTTATTTTTTTAAATCAAAAACCGATTAGAAAATAAATATTCACAACACAATTTCATTTAACATACTTCTTCAAGACATACTCATTACTCCAAGTCAATTCATGAGAAAAAGGAATCCTAGTCTACTTATCAATATAGGTCGAATCTTTCTATGACAAAACAAGATTCTTGGTTCATTTTCAACATGCACAAAATTTAGGTTCATGGTTTTATCATGCACTTTCTTACACAATAATTTAAAAATATTATTTCCTTTTCAAACATAAAACCGAATGCACATTACTTAAAAATCAAGTTGAAAATTAATTTTCAAAAGCTTGTTTCCCTTGATTTCTTTGTAAACCGTGAGGTTCATTAAGAAAATAAAATCTTTTAACTCAAAAACCACATGCATGTATCTAGATCTTGTAGATCAAGTCATGAAATCAAATGTTGTAGCACAAATGAAAGATAAAAATCACTTTGAGTAATAAAAGACCAAAATCGTGATGAACATTTAAAGAAAACCAAGTCTTTTATTCAAAACAATATGCATACCAACACAAGATCAAAGCTTTTCATTTAGGATTCACATGCAAAATTCAAGAACCAAACTTTTCATGAATAAATTAAGGATCAAAACCAAAAATCAAGGTTTTATTAAGATCAAGTAAAAATCAAAGCAATTTAATCACTCAAATCAATTTTCCGAAACATGCAACCACTTAAATCAAATCAAAATGCATCTAAGCCTAAACTTTTGGTTATGGCCGAATTGAAGAGCTCTCGATTTAGGGTTCTACAAGTTCATTTATTCTTAAAAATTTAAGATCAAGGCATAAACAAGACATGCATGTACTCAAGTCGTCAAGATCATCATTAACTAGCATGCAACACCAAAGATCTCAACATTATCACTAATCAAGTTTAAATCACAAATTTATTTACCAAATAACTCTTAAACACATCTTTAAATCACGGTTTAAGGAAGAAAATTCAACATGCAATAAGATTTACTTTAAACTTCACAAAAATCTCATCAAACCTTTAGATTTAGAAGATTTAGTTTGAAATGCTTTAGGATCCCTTATGGAAAAACTTTAAACGAGTTATGAAATCCGTTGATTAGACGTTTACAAGTTCCTTTAAACTTTAAAATCCATGATCAAGTACAAACACACTTGTACTTCATCATTTAAGCTTTAGGAATTAACATGCAAAGAAGAAAAGAAAGAAAAATCACAAGATCAAAAGGAAAAATCTAAACTATTACAACTTTCTTCATAATTTTCGAACTACCCACCAAGAAAAAGGTTGATCTTCTAGCTTTTTGGGTCTTGGATCTTCAAGAAAGGCTTAGGTTTTGGCTTGTTTTTCTCCTCCTTCTTCCTCTCTAGCTCACGGTTTCTCCCTCTCTCTTTCTATGTGTTGAGAGCTTAATGTTGCTCTTCAACAAATGTGTTTGAAAAGGTGAAGGAAAAGGAAAGAAATGAAGGGTGAGAATGAACAAATGAAGTGGCCAACACTTCACCCATTCGGTCATATATAGGCAAAGGCAAAGGCATGGGGCTTTTCCTCTTTTATCCTTGTGAGATTCGGCCAAGGGTGTGCAATTGGGAGGGGCAACTTTGGCAACTTCATTTGTTGCATGGGTGGAGGTTATCAAGTTTAAGGGGACAATAAGGAGTGATTTAAGGAACTAGATTTCTTTAGGCTCAATTACTCTTTAGCTTCTACTTAGGGTTTTCTATACATCTAGTTTGGTCTTGGTTAGAATCTAGTCCCCTCTTGGTTTCTATTTTAACACTTAGGAAAATTCTAGACTCATACACACACCTACATGCGCCACCTACACACACATAGGCACATACATACATCATATGTTACACACACCCATACATTCATGCATTATAATTTTATTTCTTAATCATTTTTACTCTAAAACATATAATTACCAAGCTTACATAATAACTCAAACATTTTCAAGAAATTACATTAACACTATCATATATCAAACATATATAAATCAATCACATAAATACAGAAAACAAATCACTTTCTCATAAAATAACTCTTGTTTAAAATTCACTATCTCTTTAGAGCATGAAAATATTAAACATCTAATTATTTCTCAAGGCTCAACTTTAAAACCTATAACTTTTGAAAACCATTTCTTTAAAATCACTCAACACGTTGAAAACGTGAATTAGGAAAATTATGTAAGAAAATACTCTTTCAAAACACTTTTCTCAAAAACAAATCTCTTTAGTATTTTAAATTAATACGAGGAATTTGCGGGGTGTTACAGAACTCATAATCATAGACAATAATAAATTTACCCCAAGAGATCTTCAATCTTCAAATGGATCCCTCCATTGTTGATCTTCAATCATTGTCTTGCCTCCTTGCTCTCAATGATATATTTCTAACATCTCTTCTCTAATCCTAATTGCTTCTAATTCTCTCTATTGTATCTGAATTCTCCTAAAACTAATTGCAAAACATATATTTAAAGGCCAAAACTAAAACCTAAACAAATCCCATCAGAAATTAGCAAAACAGACCCAAATGGGCCTGCACTGGGGACCGCGTGCCTGGGCGCCCAGGGCATCATGCCTTGGCGCGCCATTTTGATGCTTGCTGGTTGACGCTCCTTGCGCGCCGGGGCGCACCAGCCTGTGCGCCTGGGCGTGCGTCTTGCTGTCTGGCACCAAATTTTCTCCTTTTCGCACCCAATTTCATGGTTTCCAAGGCTCCTTTCCATTCCTTTGCATCAATTATCAACTCAAACCTCAAAATACCTGAAATCATGAACAAACAAGATCACATTTCCCAAGGACCTTAATCTACCAAATATTCTTAAAAACCTAAGAAAATCCCTAATTTTCTCAAGAAGCAAACCAAAACCAAAGTAAAATAGAGTTAATTAATGCTTTAAAACATCATAAATTGGACCGTTATCATTTACCTCAACTAGTAACGTGGCCTCATGGCCATATGTTAACATGTAAGGTGTTGTTCCTGTGACTTCATTAGGAGAGTTTCGAATTGCCAGTGCTGGTGTCAATGCCACATGCCAATTTTTGGGTTTTCCTTTAATCTGTTTCTTGATGACATTGATAATCCATTTGTTGCCAGCTTCGGCATGACCATTGGCTTGGGCATAATATGGTGTTGAAGTTAACAACTTGATTCTTCTTAATGCCATGTAATTCTTGAATTTGATTCCCACAAAGATGGAGGCATTATTTGTAATTATAGTTTTAGTAATTCCAAATCGACAAACGATACGTTCTTCAATGAAGTCAATAACCTGCTCCTGTTCGACCTTTACTAAAGGAATTGCATCCGCCCACTTGGTAAAGTACGTAGTCTACTCCCACCAAAATCTTCTTATGTCCTTTCGCGGAATTTGGAACGATCTCTCCAATCACATCAAGTGCCCAGCCTATGAAAGGCCAAGGTTTGATGATCGAATGCAACTCACTTGCTGGGACATTTTGGATGTAACCATGCTTTTGGCATTCACATGATTTCGCAAATTTCATGCAATCTGATACCAAAGTTGGCCAATACACCCTCCGCCTTCGAAGTAGCCACTTCATCTTTTCTCCTGCTTGGTGTACTCCACAAATCCCTTCATGTACTTCAGCTAAGGCCATAAAAGCATCTTCTCGATCCAAGCAGGTTTCCATCGTTTGACTTATGATACTAATCTCCACCCAGCAAGATGAATTTGATGGCCTTAAACTTAAGTTTCCGTTCAGCATGGGGAGATGGGTTTGTCAGGTAATTTTCTATTGGCTTTCTCCAGTCATATGTCGATGCCAATGCGTTTACCTTGACTTCTCTTTCGTGAGGTGGGTAAAGTAATTCTCTTATTTGAATTACTTCCTTCAGCACCTTCCTCGACAGGCGATACTTCGAAGCCACTTGGGCCAAATGGTTGGCCTCTTGATTGTCCTATCAATATATGTGTTCGACGGACACATAATCGAATCTACACATTAACTTTCATGTGATGGTACAGTACTTGGCTAATTTTGGACTTAGACACTTGTACTCATCGACTAGTTGTTTAATGACCAACTGAGAGTCTCCTTTGATGGACACGTTTTTGGCCTTCAAGTATACCAATATTTCAAGGCCCACAATAATGGCCTCGTATTCTGCTTCATTGTTAGAGCATTGGTACTTATGATTAAACATGAATTTGGTGGGGAATCCGTCAGATGAAATGTGTAACATCCTAAATTTTAATTCTAAGCATAATAATAATAAGAGTAATTGGTCAGATTGGTCCCTGACTTTGCAGGCGTCGGTCGAGTTAGTCTCTGACTTTATCGAAATAGTATTTTAGTCCCTGAGATAGCATTATAATTCACATATGTCCCTGTCTTTCTCCCATTTTAAAGCAAATACATCCCTACGATAGTGACATGAGGGACTAACTTGATTGACATTCTCCTATCTCACGGACTAAATTGTTATTTCGATAAAGTTAGGGACTAACTTGATCGATGCCTACAATGTTAGGGACCAATCTGACAAATTACTCTAATAATAATGATAATGAGTTTGGAATAATAGGGATAATAAGTTCAAGTCGGGAGTAGGCATGGAAAAAAGACGTTTTGGTATTAAAAGCAAATTAAAATAGAAAATTAAAAATAGAAGATTTATAACTCAAGACTTAAATTCCACCGTTGAATATGAAGATAAGGATTTTAGGAAGCTTACTCTCAAATTTGAGCAAAATCCGACGGTTAACAAAGAAGTTATGGAATTTTAAGTGCAAAGAAAATACATAAAACGGGAACTGGTGAAAATACTCGAGTATTTTGTGGAACACTCGAGTATTTCGAGCAGACGGGGAAAAAATAAAAACGAATCAACTCCCCATTTCAGCCCTAACTCGACTCTTCTTCTTCCGCCACCCCAAGAACACTCATTCCATGTCTCGAGACCTTAAAATCTCAAGCTCTTGTGATCATCCATCATCATCCTCAAGGTTCCATGTGTTAATCACCTTCTCCTTATTCTCTCTTTGGGTGTCTCTCTCTCCTTTAGTGTTTCTCTCTCTTAGCTCCATCATCACTAGCAAGCTCAAGGTAAGTGAGAGCAAGTTTTTCCTCCTTCTTTTCCTCCATTCTCACGAGTCTATCATCATCCTCACTAACCCTTGTCTTCTCATTTTCTTATTATGGAGGTTATGGTACTTTCTATCTCTTGAGCTTCTCTATCTATCACAAGGAAGTGGGTGAACACATCAACCCCATCGTATATTTGCTTCTTGTCACTCTCTGGTTTGTCTCTTAACTGCTCTCCTTCATGCTCACACTTGGCTCATACGGTTCCGATTTTACAAGCTTTAAAGAGCATGGGTTTGGTAATTTTTCTCTCTCTAAGAGATTGAGGTAAGAGGGGGTGTTACCTTAGCTTAGAGAATGTATTTCTAGGTAGTTTATAGTGGTGATTAAGACCGGGTGATTTTGTATGTTAACGAACCTTAGGGTAGTCGGTAATAATAAATAATAATGACTTAAGGAAAGAATAGAAAACCCTCCCTTGATATTTATGTTTTACATGCATGATGTGATGAATTGAGTTTAATATTTGATATTTTTCTTGGAAATATGCGTGTGTGGTCGAGTGCATTAATTGTTGTTACTTGAGTGTGCTTATATGTGAAAGAATAGAATGAAAAAGGAAATGTTATTAATGTGTTAACTGAACTAGGAGGAATATGGTTGGGTAATTGAATTAAAGAAAGGAAAGAGAGTGAAAAGATTTAAGGATTTGGTGAGCGAATGCCAGGCCATGTAAGTACGCCCTGCTGGGTGCATTGGTTGCGTAAGCCGCACGATTTAATGACGTGTGCAGCGGTAAGACGCCCTCGTTTGGTGCGCAGTGGTGGGTTCGCAAAACCTTAAAAAGAGAATTAATTATGTTATGTGAATGTCAGGCCAAGTAAGTACGCCCCACTGGGTGCATTGGTTGCGTAAGCCGCACAATTTAATGGCGTGCGCGGCGGTAAAACACCCTCATTTGGTGCGCAGTGGTGGGTTCACAAAACATTAAAAAGATGGTTATGTACGCTGCGCGAATGCCATGCCAAGTAAGTAAGCCCCGCTGGGTGCATTGGCTGTGTAAGCCGCACGATTTAATGGCATGTGCAGCGGTAAGACGCCCTCGTTTGGTGCACAGCGGTGGGTTCGCAAAGCCGTCAAAAAGAATGGTAATAAGATGTCGAAAGAAAACGAGAACGAATTGAATGAGTAAAAGAGTTGAATAAGAATTGAATGAGAAAAAGAGTTGAAAAAGAATTTAATGAGAAAAAGAGTTGAATAAGATTTGAATGAGATTAGTTGAATAAAAAGATTTGAATAAGAGCATGAGATAGAGAGTAAGTGGGATCAAATGTCGAATGTTGGTGTATGAAACGAATGTGAATGAATTGATGTGCTAAAGTCTCTGAGTTGTGCTTATATGATAAACTGCTGATTGTGTATGACATAGTTGTTATTATATCTATTTAGATTTCATTCGCTAAGTTCTGTGTAATACTCACCTCTTAACTGTTTTTATACAGGTTTAGAGCTTAAACTTGCACAACCCCTGGCCGAGCAGGAGCACTCTCCCCCACTGGGAGAGTAGATAGTTGTTGTTCAGGACTCGTTGTTGTCCTGTTTCTTTTTGGGTTTTGAGTCTTACTTGTGTTGATGATCTTTGTGCGAGTTTTGTATGCATATTTTTTTGTAGATACTCAGCAGGGTCGGTTCAGGGCATGATCATCTAGGTTTTGGCTTTATTTTTGGGAAATAGTTTTATTTCCATAGACGTGTATTGTTTATCTGTTAATGTATTGTCAGGATGTATGATATGGTATCATATCAAGTGGCACGATAGAATAGGATATGATGATGTGATATGATATGATATGGTTTATGATTGTCTGGTATTATCTGGAATGTTATTGACAGGTTAAACAGGAAAAGATAAATTTTGGAAAGTCCATAAAACAGAGTAAACTCCGCCGAATTTTCCGAAGATTTTTATAATAAGTTTATGTTTTGAAAAGAAATTTTTTTTGCTAAGTGGTAATTAAGGGTAAATATAAAGTAGGGTGTTACAAATTGAGTAGTAACTCCACCCCAGCTCCATTCTTATGAGAAGAGCCATCGAAGTACATGGTCCAAGGCCTTAGGCCGACATAATTGACAGATACAACCACATTTACACATTGGTGATCAGCAAGAAAGTCGGCCACTGCTAGGCCTTTGACAGCTTTTAAAGAGACGTATTGTAATGAAAACTCTGTCAACGCTAATGTCCATTTGCCAATCCTACCATGGATTATTGGCTTGGATAGCATGTATTTAATTACGTCAGACTTCGACAAAACTAAAACATGAAAACTTTTCATATAATGTTTAAGTTTTGTACAGGAAAAGTAGAGTGCCAAGCACAATTTCTCTATAGCATTGTACTGTGTTTCGGCATCATTTAAAACTCTACTTAAATAAAATACAGCTCTCTCAACACCATTCTCATCTTCCTGTGCTAACATGCTACCTATGGTGTGATGATATGCCGATATATACAACTTCAAGGGGAAACCAGGTTGAGGCGGCATCATGACGGGGGGTGTCGTCAAGTACTGCTTCAAGTCGTCGAATGCTTCCTGATATTCGGGTTCCCACTTGAATTTATCTTCCTTCTTCAGTCTGACAAGAGGTGAAAATACTCTCGTTCTGCCTAACAAGTTTGAGATGAATCTCCTTAGGTAATTCACCTTGCCGAGGAACGATTGTACTTCTTTCTTGTTTGTTGGCGGTGAGGCTTCAAGGATTGCTTTGGCCTTGTTCTTGTCTACTTAGATGCCATTTCTATGGACCAAAAATCCTAAAAACTGACCAGCTGCAACTCCAAAGGTACACTTGAGTGGATTCATCTTTAAATTGTGTTTTCTCATTCTATCGAATGCTTTCTTCAAACTTTCCAAGTGCTCCTCGTGAGTTCTTGACTTAATCATGGCATCGCCAATGTATACCTCCATGAACTTGCCAATCATATCATGAAAGATCATATTCATTGCCCTCTGATAGGTGGCTCCTGCATTCTTCAAGCCAAATGGCATCATTACCCATTCGAAAGTTCCAAGAGCTCCAGGGCACCTAAATGTTGTCTTCGACACGTCTCCTTCAGCAATGAAAATCTGGTTATATCCTGAAAAAGCATCCATAAAACTCATTACCTCATGACATGATGCCGAATCCACCAACATGTTAGCAATTGGCATGGGATATTCGTCCTTTGGCGTAGCATAATTTAGATCTCTGAAATCAACACATAGTCGCATCTTTCCATTCTTCTTCACCACTGGAACAATATTTGCCATCCACTCGACTTACCTCGCTGTCCTGATAAATTTAGCATTTAGTAATCTTTCGATCTCTTCCTTGATCTTTAGAACTATTTCAGGTGAAAATCGTCGAACAGCTTGCTTGATTAGCTTATGATCAGGCCGTAAAGTCAACCTATGTTCCACAAAACTTTTGTCAAGACCTGGTATGTCTTCATATTCCCATGCAAAGCAGTCTTTTTTGTCCCTGATCAAGTCGATTAGCTTTTCTCTGAATTCTTTACTTAACAAAGAACTGACATAAATGGGTTTCGGCCTTTCGGCCGTTCCCAAGTTAATTTCATCTCTGGGATCTTCACTAATGAACCTTGGTTCCTCCTCTGTCCATCCACGTTCAAATCCCAAAGGACTTTCATCAATAATACAATCCTGGAATGCACCTGATTCGATGGTACATTGCGTCCTATTAGCCACATAGGCCGATAGCCTTTCAAGTTGTTTGTCAACCATCATGCCTGGTCGAAGCTCACTGCTTGACGGCCCCTTCAACCTCCACCAAAGAAATCCCATAATTCTCCACCAAACACTTCTCCACAATTGGCTTTTGGAAATGTTCAGCATCGAGTCTGATAGGTTTGATACTGGGATTGTAGACCTTGAAGCCGACATGCATGTGCTTCATTTAGCATGGACTATCATCAACTGGAATAACCTCTACTTTGTTCAAGTTATTCCATAAAACCAATTTCTGATGGGCCGTTGAAGGAACGGCCCTCACAGCATGAATCCAATCTCTTCCAAGCAAGAGATTATAACTTGCCTTCGTAGGCACCACCCCGAACAGTGTGTCTCGAACCACTGATCCGACTTCCACTTTCAGCATTGTCACTCTATGAGACTGAGCAATTTTTCCAGTGAACCCCACAAAAACCACGTTGGTTGGAATCAGATCATAATCCATCTTGCCCATTCTTCGGAAAACATTCCAAGGAAGGATGTTAACTGTGGCTCCTCCATCCACCAAGACCCTGTTAAGTGGTTTGCCGTCGACAATAGCCTTAATGTGAAAGGGCCTCAGGTGCTCCCTCTTGCTTTCCTCAAGTGGTTCGAATTGTGCAATATGACCTATATCCATTTCCAAATGGACCCTGTCAAGAAGAAACAAGCATTCGGGCAAGTCAGGAATTTCATCACTGAGATACGAGTCATCTGACCCGTCACTTCCATTATCCTCCACTTTGACATCATGCAGGCCTTGGAATTTGGTAGGCAAGCCAATGTTGTTGATCGACATTCTGGTGATCCTCTTGCTCTGCGCATCCACCATGTCTTTATCAGTGACAATGATATTCAAACTCTCTTTTGATCTTGCATCGTCAAAGTCCTCTATTTGATTTGACCCCTGATCCTTTCTAGCCCACTGCTTCTTGGATTGCCTTCAGTTTTTCTGATGGGACTTAGCCATTGTCGGCTTAAGTGTTGCCACCAAACAACCCTTATCCTCCACGGGCTCTTCCTTGATGATAACCTCTGCTTCAACATCTTTCTTTTGGAACCTTTGGAGCCTTCTCTTTTGTGTCCTAGTCAACCCCTCATAGATCGAACTTGGTGTCGACTAAGGTTCGGTACTTGGCTCCTCTTTTGATTCCCTCCTGCATTGGCTGATCCTGCTGAGCATAGGTGATCTTGGTGATTGACCCTCACATACCCTTCGACTTTGGACAGGCTATCGAGCTTCATAAGAAATTTCTTGTCGAATGTATCTTCCTTCCCAAACTCTTTTAGCTCTTAGCCTCCTCCTCAAGTCTTCTCTCTTCATTTCACGTTCCCTTTTCGATGTAGCAGTCTCGTCATAGATAACTTGGCATCTTGGACAGATTATGAGGTCTCTGTACTGCTTTCTGTCATAAAATTCCTCGAATGACTCTCCAGCCTTCGGAAATATTTGCTCGTCATGTGCCAAGTTAACCACATTAACTGAGAACACTCCATGCATTTCAACTTCATTTACTTCTTTTTGAAAAGGATCCATGTCGACCTTCATTTCTTTTTCAAGAAACTTCAGTCTCCCCTTGTCAAGTCCCTGTTGAATCAAATTCCTTAAAGCAAAGCAATTAACAGTATTGGGAGTACAATTGTTATGATACTTGCAATACTTTCTGCCTTTTAATTCATCTTTCTTTAGCAGTTTGTGACCTTCAGGAAATTTAATTTGCTTATCTTTTAATAACATATCAAAAACTTGTTCAGTTTTAGAAATGTCAAAAGTGTACATTTTCTTATATACATTCTCACTAGGGGGTTTCGACGGCCTCAAGGCATGACACGTATAGGGTTTTCCTTCTTCTAAATCTATTGTGTCTACCTCTGAGCCTATGTCGAACACCTCTGTGTCAAAGACTTGAGAATCGATATAATGGATTCTCTTTCTCTTGATAATTTTAGGATTTTTACCCTTCATTTTTTCATCCCTTAGATTCTCAATTTGCCATACACATGCGGCTAATTGGGCCAAATCTAGTAGATGTTGTGTGACTAGCTTTTTCCTCACATGGTATTGTAAACCAACCACAGCCATCTTTACTACTTTTGGATTAGGGATTGGGGTAAAGCATCGACTTCTCATTAGTCTAAATCGTGATAAGTAATCATCGATAGGTTCTCCCTCGAACCTCCTCACGCTCAACAAATCTGTCAAGGCAACCTTTAATTCGCCTCTATAGAATTGTTCGTGAAAGACTCTTTCTAATTGGGCCCATGCATGAAGGGAATTGGGCCTCAATGTCGAAAACCATGAAAACGCATTTTTCGTCATAGAACTAGGGAATAGCCGCATCCTAATGGCTTCGTCAGCGGCTAATTCTCCCAACTCGATTGTGTAACGCACGACATGTTCGATAGTAGATTCTCCTGTTTCACCAGCAAACTTCGATAACTTTGGCACCTTTATTTCTCTTGGGATCTCTGCATGTTGTACCCACTCAGGAAAAGGTGAATTGAAAACTGGCTGGTTAGCCAATCCAATGTTAAATCCAATTCGATTCAAAGCTTGTTCGACAACTCTATTTACGTTATCCGGCTTCACTCTGGGCTCTCCTCAATTGTGTCGAAGTAAGTGTCTTGCCAAATTCTGTCTTGCTAAAGCAGCTTGCAACTCTTCTCCTCTCTGCATGAATGCAACTTGAGCAGGATTTTGCACATGTGGAGGTGCTTCGACACCAGGATGAAATGTCACCTGTGGGGGTTCGACAACTGCATTATTTGTACCTGCATTCAAATGTTGGTTAGTTCAAACGTTCTCCCATGGGGTAGCCACTCGACTATCTTGTGGAGAAGAGTTTGGGCCAGTATTAGTCGGCTATGCATGTGTTTCTTGGCCTTCATGATAATTTTGTACCAAAAATGGCCTGTGTGGAGATCTGTCTTCTCTATAAAGATTTACAGTGAACTCATTTCGATCATTCTCGTCAACCCCCAACACTTGGTTGAGTTTCTTCATATATTGAGCAATTTTTCCACAAGTCTCATTTATCACCATCATTGCTGAGCTGATCACAGATCCTAACTGAGCCGTCAACTGGTCGACTAACTGAACATTTGCTTCCTCGATTTGTTGACGAATATGAGTCACAGGATTAACTGGCATGTATCTTGAAGCGTTACCAGTACCTGTTCCTTCAGTAGAAAGTCGAGGAAATGCCATAGTTGTGGCCCCATTAGTGGAAGAAACACTCCCTATAGGACCAAGCGAACTATTCAAAGGCCACGTTAGTGTCGAACCAGGAACGAAACCCAGTGGTAAGCCATACGGAGGAATTTGACTTCCGTTTGTCTGATTATTCCCAAAGGCAAAGCCTCTGGTTTGACTTGGGTGGCCCCCAGTTGGGCCACTGTTAGTCGAACGACCCACCGTGGTGACGGTAGAGTCCGTGACAGCACCACCCCCTAGGGGCACTAGAGAAGTACTAATAGGAGTGCTAACTGCTTCAACTTGTGAAATCAATGTGGTTTGTCGACCATTATGGCCTCCATCAACCATTGAAGGTGTTCTTGGAGAAAATGGCACAGTGTTGACACTTCTCAAACTCATACACTTGGAGATAAGTTACTCTGAATCAGTCCCACTAGGCGTGCCAACTTGTTCACGCTGGTGAAAAGGGATTCGAAGCGGGGCGTGCCAGTTCGCCAATTCGGATGAACACGAGTCGAAAATGGGGATGAAGGTATCAAGCGATTGCTGGATTCGACTGATTAAATGGTAATCTTGCATCGAGATTGGACTATTTTTTTGGCCTTTTTGGATTTATCTTGGCGAAAGCGTAAATGGGTTTGGGATAACATAAATGACGAGAAAATAAATCGAGAGAAACGTAAAGGAAAAGCAGTAAAGTGCGAGAAACGTAAATGTCAAAGCAGTAAAGTGCGTGAATTTAAAGGTGCTGGAAACGTGAAGGCAAAATTTAAAGGTGCTGGAAAAGGTAAAGGAAAACGAAAAGATTGAAATTGAATTTGTAAAAGTGCTGGGAATGTAAAGTGGTTATTACAATGGCATTTTCTTCGTTAATCTGCTTGCGATGAGATGTTAGCTAGGATGATTACCAATGTGCCAACCCCGATTACAAACAAGTAATTACCTATTTATAGTCCTAGAAATCAACTACCCTTACACTATATTATTGGCCATGTTCTGCATAACTGCAACAACCACGTCCTAACTAAACAACTACCCACGAAATAACTACCCACGATGCAGTTTCTTCCTTTGTTGTCCTCTTGTCACGTGTCTTTGGTAGTCTTCGATTATTCCTCTTCGACAAGCATCTTCCCACAACTGAAATAAAGCCACTATGAAACTCTTGGGATTTTACACAAGTCCTTTGCCAGCTTTGTCGAAGTGACATCCTCTTGCCTGTTGGGCTTTTAGGATTCTTGTCGACACCAAGCTCCTTTAGACAAGGTGTCGGCCTCTAATTGAATTAATCCCCCTAGTCGATATCGGTGACATGATTATTGACTTGGCCATATTTTTGGCTATCAACCTAGCCAGTGATCATGTTGCAATCTCTCCCGAGGGATTATCCATAAAGGACTTTTCTTTTCCCTCTTTAAATGGAAAGATACTCAAAGCTTTTCTTGGGAAAAAGTTTCAACTTTGAGTTACGGAAGACTCCTAGGTACTACCTGAACTAGTATCTCAGCAGGAGTATGCCCTTCATCTAGGCTTTTCATCTCAGCTTGAAATACAAGAGGTGGCCCCTATGTAATCTCACGTGTTTAATCTTTCCCCATAAAGAGAGAAAAGTGGGGATTCAGAGTAAAGATTTTGGCATTGTTCCTCCCTCTTTCGAATCCCTTTAATCTTACATGTTTAATCTTTGAGATTCTTCTTCATTTTTTCGAACAGCTTTTCTTCTTTCTAGAAATCATAAGAATAGTCCATCGTTTCTGTCAATTTCTAAATTTTTCATTAATTATTTTTTGGAGACTCTGATTAATTTTATGGTATTGAGTAAAAAGGATAAGAAATTGAAGATAGTTATGTGGGTTGATTATAAGAGGTTGAAGGTGATAACTGAGTGTGAGTAGTGATAATTGATTAAGTATTAGTAAATTTTTAGGATTATGAATGTAAATAATAGGATCGAATGTGAATATTAATCTATTAGATGTATGGATATAAATAATAATATAAGGATAATTTTAAAAAGTTAATAAAAAAAATTATAGGCAAATAATAATAAAACGGATGTTAATAACCTCTGCTCGTATTTTTAATCACTTTTTAAATATGTGTGAAGTAAATAAAAATACAATAGCTCGTAACAAGAGCACGACGGTTTGCAATTGCAATTCCAATTTCCGACAACAAGAATTGATTGTTGTTGTGAGTCATCTAATAGTCATACTCTTGGTTGGTGATAACTGTAATTAACGCGCCTGGAAATAAAATATACATTCCCGCACCCATTATCCCAACTTTCTTTCTTTCTTCCTTCTCCAAGCTCCGACTATTTATAAATGCAATTTCCACACTTTTCTTCGCAATTCAGCCACACCACCGCAGAGGAACTTACTCAAGCCCTACTATATATATATGTTGCCTAATGATCCTAGATTCTTTTTGATTGACTTTCATATATGTATGTGTTAACTGAGTGATAGGGTAAGTGAAGATAAACTTAGACAACCAATTGCTTGAATTAATCGCAAACTGGTTACAGGCGAACAACTTCCTAAGCAATTTGTCCAATGGTATAAGAAAACTAGTTTTATGCACGGGGTTGTTTGTTTGCTTGTTGTTATCTAATTATCATATATAAATGTGATTATTGCAATATTAGTTATTATAGATATTTTGATCTATTTTTTAAATAATTTGTCTTTTCAACTAAGCAAAGTTTGAGGAAAAAGGGGCGTTATGGTGTCCACAGGGTGTGTGTTTTGTAATCAGTTGAAGAAAGACTCATCTCATTTCTGTCATGTAATGCCACTATGCAGGTGTGGAATGAAATTTTGGTATGGTTACAGGTTCAATCCCAAGTTGGTCTCTATTTTGCGAAGCATTGTTGAGATTCTTGGAAAATTGGCAGGAAAGAAAGATCAATAGCAGCGGTGGTTTGGTTTTCAGCTTTATGCTTAATATGGCTCCATCGAAAAAAATGTATTTTATGTAGAGGATGTCAAAATGGTAGACAAGATAAAATCATGGTACCGGTTCTGGGGAGGAATCTATCTCATATTACAACTAGCGAATGTGTCCTGTATTTGCTTGTTAAATTATGCTGCATGTATGTTGGTATTGTATTGGTGTTGAGTACATCCTGTGCTTTCACCTAATATAGTTTTGGTGGGGTAGTTGTTCCTTGTTAGCTATTGATATACTTTTTTCTCCTTGTTTAGAATTTTCTCTATTGGGTAGCAGCCAGGTTTATTGTATGTTTTGTGAAGTTGATTTATGTAAGTTTGGTGTTGGGACAACTTTGAGCATATGATTGGGTACCCTTTTGCAAACCCTTCATAGGACCTTCATAGAAGGTGGGGCCTTGGTTGTGTACAATGATGCTTTGTTGTCCTTTTTTTAATAAAATTTATCTTTTGTTTGCTGTTAAAAAAATGATTTGTCTTTTTCATTCTTCAACTTCATGAATGTTTTTTAATTAATATCATGTTCTGATAATTATCAAATGTTAATCCTTTTATTTTTCGATTGAATTATTATTAACTTATTTATAAATTAAGATTCATATGAAAAAAAAAACCTCTGCAATATATATGACACTTATTAACCGGCCTATATTATAGATATTAACGTGAGTAATATATATTAACCTGCATTAATTAACCGAGAACTAGTGCAACCCGTGACACATATATAATTGTTGAATAAATATATAAAAAAACATAAGAACTGTTATATATTAGGAGAAACCAGAATAATAATTATGCAACACTAAATAATAAAAATAAAAATTAAGGTATTTTATATAAAATATTTGAAAAACTAAGCAAAAAAGAAAGAGATTCACATGCAAATAAGAAAGCTAAAAAAAATTAATGGGAATTAATATTCAATATTTGAAAAACTAAGCCAAAAAGAAAGAGATTGATATGCAAATAATGAAGCTACAAAAATTTATTGCCAATGAATAATTAGTACAATCAATTAAACAAATAGAAAAAAAAATTAAAACTGAGAAGAGAAAGAAACTTACCAAATAGTTTGAAGACTGGAAAAGGATAATAGGATTATGATGAAATTGAAATTGAAATCGGGAAGAAGGAAGAAGAAGAATGAGATAAACAAATAAGGAAATAGACATTAAGAAAAAGAATGATGCATTTTTGTATTGGAGACAATTACATCACACAAAGAGGATAAAAACCAATTAAAAACTGTTGATGCCACGTGGATGCCTCTTTTGTTCAGGGAATCCTAACTTTTAATGAAAAAACAACATTTGAATGAGAGTGAATGAGAAAACTCAAATGGGACAACTTTTTATAATATAAAAGAGCAGTACTGGTCTCATCGATTTTGGTCATCAATCTCCTCCAATTTTTCTATTTGGCTTTATCAACAGCATCCTTGAAAGTTTTCAATTTCTTCCTTTGCATAAATTTTATAGGCTCTAACATAGCTCTACACACCGCCATCATTCTCCCACTGCCACCACAACCCATCTTCATGTTCGCAATTCCATACTCCAACTTACTGCAAAACATAGCACATAAAAAAAATCATAGAACACAACGTATTAAGAAAAAAAAGATTGCACACAACACATACAAAAGTCAAAAACAACTTCAAAAAGTAAACACAATTACAACTTACCCAATTTGTTGGGGTGGCAAAGGAAGGTGATAGGCTTTTAGACCTATCTAGGTTACCAGAATATGATTGCAGAGAATTATAGAATAGCAGATAGGAAACTTGTGAGCAATGCTCTACTTTTTTCTTCTTCTTATTATTTTTATTGAATCAAAACTCATACTTAAATACAAAAGTAGGAAATCCTAATCTTAAATTAGAAAACCCTAAACTTAATTTGAAACAAGATATAATTGAATCAATTAAAGATTAAATAAAGATTTAACTTGTATTTTAGTAAAATATCTTCTTATTTTATTCCTTTTCTAATGTACCTAACAACTAATTGCCTATCATTACCATGCCCTTCGAAATCAACCTTGTCCTCAAGGTTGAACTCATTGATATGAGGGATAATTATGTTTTGCCAGAAAAGAATTTGTTTCGCGCCTGCTTATGAAAGTACACTCTTATGAAATTTGTCTCTATCTCTAAGGATAAAATTTGTGCCAATAATTTGATGTGATAGAGAGTCTAATTTATTGTCCGGTTTGATGAGTAAAAAAAGTTTAGCATCAAATTTGGTGGCGGGAGCGAGAACTAGAGATGGCGGTTGTGACAGTGACAGTGATCTCCATGATTGCTCAAAGCAACATATAGAGTCATCGTTTTCTCTAGGAGAAGGCTGTCACAGAAAGACACCCTCAATTTTTTCATTGGTGGTGGAACATTAGGATTGCTTGTGGAAAAGGATTGTTAGAGAGCTTATCAATAAGTCCATTCACCACTGTGGTAAGCGCATCATCTGTGGCCTTCATGGTGGCAGTAAAGTGTTCGAGTTTGGAGTCATTTTGATTTTGGATTTGGGTTAATTTCTTAGAGAAAGAAGCAAAAGCCTCTTCAATGGAGATTGTTTTAGGCAGAGGATTAGTGGGTTTAGGAGGCATGAGGGTAGATGAAAGCACCAATGATAGGATTTTTGACCTATCTAGGTTTCTAGAATATAATTGCAGAGAATGATAGAATAGCAGATATGAGACTTGTGAGCAACAGTCTACTTTCTTCTTCTTCTTCTTATTTTTATTGAATCAAAACTCATACTTAAATACAAAAGTAGGAAATCCTAATCTTAAAGTAGAAAATCCTAAACTTAATTTGAAACAAGATATACCTGAATCAATTAAAGATTAAATAAAGATTTAACTTGATATTTTAGTAAAATATCTTATCCTATTCCTTTTTTAATGTACCTAACAACTAATTTAGCCTTCTCAAATGCACTTCAAACAATTTGATCCCAAATCTTAGATGACGAAAGTCGACTTCGCTTCCGATAAATTAAAAATGTTACTTCATCACTTGTTTTAATACCTCACATGGAGTTGAGCGTTTCTCTTCATGGGTTGAAAAGAATAAAAGACATGTTTGATTACTCTACATAAAATCAATTATTACCTCAAAATTACGTTGAATTCTTCATGGTGTTTCTAAGAAGTTTGATGTTACTTCATCACTTGCCATTTCAGAATTGATTCTCACTCATTCACCATAGAACTTTTCCAAAAATGTTTCTAGAAAATAGTGATTTCATTTAATTTTTGTTTCATTTCCAATATAACTTTTCAAAAGTGATAATGTTTTTAAAGATTCTGAAAAAGTTAAATACATTCAACCAACTTTCTTAAACTGTGTGAATCTAGTTACTTTTTCTCGTAATAATGGACAGACGAAGTATCTGATTTAGTAATTTCTAAGAACAGGGAAAGTTAATTTAGCTTTCTCAGATGCACTTCAAACAATTTGATCCCAAATCTTAGATGACGAAAGCCGACTTCGCTTCCGATAAATTAAAAATGTTACTTCATTGTTTTAATACCTCACATGAAGTTGGGTGTTTCTCTTCATGGTTTAAAAAGAATAAAAGACATGTTTGGTTACTCTACATAAAATCAATTATGACCTCAAGATTACGTTGGATGTTACTATTTATGGTGTTTCTAAGAAGTGGGATGTTACTTCATCACTTGTCATTTCAGAATTGATTCTCACTCTCTCACCGCATAACCAATAATGCATAAAATCACTCAACTAAACTTACATGCTCTTTCCAATTCTAATTTCGGACAAGAATTGCTGTTGTTTAGACGACTGTAACGAACGCGCCTACAAGCACGTGGAAATATACCTTCCCCCTTCACTGTTCCAACTTTCTTTCATTCTTTCTTCTCCACCTTCCTTCCGACTATATAAATGCAATTTCCACAATTTTCTTCGCAACTCGGCAACACCACCGCAGAGGATCTTAACCTTACCTCCTTCGAAACCCTAACCCTAATTTACATATTCTCCGATATGATGCATCGTGGTACTCTTCCCTTGTGACCACAACAAGGGCTAGATGATAGGGAACTGAGTTGAATAAGTTGTCTGCAACTTTTAATCTTGAAACCAACTTAGAAATTAACATGTTTTGAGAAAATTTCCAGCTAAATTGGGAGATGGTGAAAATGTTTCTGATTCTGAGTATCAACCTGCTACGAACAACCTTCCTGCCGATGGTGCACAATGGGTTGACTTTTTTGTTAGAGAAATGATGGATGCTGCTAATGTTGATGATGCCAGAGGCAAGGTTGCAAGAATGCTGGAGGTTCTTGAGAAATCAATCAGTGCACGTGCAAGTGCTAATGCAACTGATGCTCTCCAAAAGGTATTCATGCTAGAATCATTTCATATTGATGTTAACGTCTTGCGTGTCATTAAGGGAATGTCCTTTCTGAGGAGTGACATAATTGCTTGCTGTATGCATTTGGCAAGGGATATTGATGTAGGAGTTGGACGATATTGGATCTTTCGAGATTGGATTGTTTGAGGACTTGAATAATGGGATTTAAAACTAATGTTTCATCATTTTTTAAATTATAAATGATGATTGAAAACTTAGGTTTTGGAAAATAATTGACTTAAATACATTTTTGGTCCTTTATCTATTTACTAATGTTCAATTGGGTCCTTTATCTACTTACCAGGTTCAGGCTGGTTCTTGATATTTGGATCCACAGTTGACCTCCATGTATATACATAATGATCTAGGAATAATTGTGTAGGTTTTGCTCCCCATTTCCTTTGTTGAGCTTTTATAATTAATTGTAATAAAATTTGTCTTCATTTTCAGGAAAACTTGATGCTGAAGGAGCAAATTGAAGTGTTGATTAAGGAGAAAAATTCTTTTAAGAACGCTTTTAGAATCCAGCATGAGCGTCTTTCTGATTATGAGAATAAGAACCAGGAGTTGCAGCATTTGAAGCAGTTGGTGTCTCAATACCAGGAGCAGATCAGAACTCTTGAGGTCTGAATTAACTTCATCCCTGTCTTGTTTAATTATAGTCACGCGGTTCACCTTGAGTAGGAAAAAAAAAAAGGAGTTGGAAGAAAACAAATTTTATTGACTTGAAATTTAAATATGGTCCCTTTGTAAAATGGAAATGAAGGAAAATGATATGACATCATAAATCCTAGAAATTATGACTCAGTTTTGATCATGGAGATTTGCTATCAATTCCCTAAGCTTATTGTTTCTAGGATACTGATAGCTGGGTATGCCTTTGATTACCTTGCACTTGCTATCATGTTTTCCTTACTGATGGGTGAAGAGTTAATCTAGTATTCTATTAGTTTACATGCTAGTCTATTGTCTACTTTGGTTGAAAGGGGGAGGGGCTATGCTGCAATTATTGCATCTTAACACAAGATACTGATTTACGTTCTAAAACTTGGTCCATTATCAAATTCTGACAAACAGATTAGTCTAAGATTAAAGTTTTTGCTCTTTAAAATTTGTTTTTATGCATACTGATGAATTCTTTGTCTATTGCTTTGTTGGCAGATGAACAACTATACTTTGGCAATGCATCTGAAGCAGGCTCAACAGGACAACAACCCCTTTCCTGGGCGTTTCCCTCCTGATGTCTTCTAATGCCATCAATGTGTATAATGTAGTAATAATAAAAGCAGCAAATAGCTGTAGCAGCCTAGCAGGTTATGAACTGTGTGTAGTGGTGTTATTTATCCCAAATAGTGTTCAAACATTGTTTATTGCTTAGCCTCTGCTTCAGGGGTAATTCTATCAGATCAACCTGGTATAGAATTTGACAATGTAGGATTATTGGTCAACTAGTGCTATTATCTACTTCTGCTTTGGCAGTTTCTTTGGCATTTACACCATTTTGCTCAGTACAGAAAATGTTCAATCATCAGTTTGGTACGGGTCATAATTGACCTCTACAGGACAAAGTTTGATGTTGGTTCTTGGAAGTAAAATGAATTCGGATATAGAGTGTGTTTCGTATGACAAGTTTATAGCTTATCTAGTAGCTTTTAGCTTATTGATTTGGTCAATAAGCTACTAGAGCTGTTTGGTGAACAAAAAATAAAAAAAGCTTATAACTTTCGAAAAGGAAGCTTATAGCTTTTGAAAGCAAGGTTTCAGAAAGCTAGCTTTCAGAAAGCTAGCTTTCAGAAAGCTACATCAGGTAGTTTTGAGAAAAAATAAGAGCTTTCGATAAATCATATCTCAATTTTACCCTTTTTTTTATTAAATTATATTATTATTTATTCTGGCCCAAATTAATATTACCTCCCAAATTTTTTACTTTTTTCCCTCAAATCCAAAAACCTAGAATCCTTCTATATATTCAACATCTGTACGCACCACATCAAAACCACTCATAAAGAAATCTTATATTTAACTATTGATTCAGGAGACATAAAGGTATGTGATATTTATTTCAACATTGATCATCAAATTTCTCTTTCACTTTTTTGTTATCCTCAATTTTTTATTTTTTTTTAATTTTGCGAATTTGGTTCAGATTGAATTTGTGTGATTTTGTGATGACGGTGTGTTCAATCAATAGGCTAAACATTTTGTCCTTCTTTCGTGTCATTGTCAATAAAGATACCGTGAGATTTTTATAAAAATAATAAAAATGTTTAAAGTGCAGTATTACTTAGTAATAATTATTATGAATGTTATAATTTTTTTATCATTTATATCTACATGAATGAAGTATATGTTTTTCTCTATAAGCTACTAGTGTAGTATTATCGTCATTGAAACATGAATGTCAATATTAATTATTATTCTACATGTTATGTACTTTTTAGTCATTTAACATGTTTAAATTAGTTGCACAGCTAGTTTTGTCAAACAGCTCTAGTTCAATAAGTTAGCTATACAGCTATAAGCTCACAGCTACAATCTCACATCTATAAGCTAGGTTATCAGCTATAAGCTTATAGCTATCAGCTACAAGCTCACAGCTATAAGTTAGTTTTGCCATACAGATCCATAATATAGCATGTTTGGTTAAGTGGGGTGAAAACAAGCTTGGCTGGCCGCTGGCCTATGATAAGCCACACCAAACCTTTTTAACAGGGAGTTGGTTTTTTGACCTCCCCTTTTTGTTCTTGACCCTCTTAATTTTTGTTTACACCCAAAATAATTTATACATATATAAAAAAAAAAAGAAAAAGGTGTCAATGGATTTGCTCTATCTCTATCTCCTACTCTTGCTCGCAACAACATCATCTGTCATCAACCCGAACATATCCACGTTCAGTATAAATTTAACACGTATGTCAGGAAACCCCGTACGCTTCACATGGAGCGTGTGGGTCATTTTTTGACAATTTCTTTTATGTACGATTTAATGGCGTATGACTTTTGACCATTTTGGTATGTTTTATATGAAAAATACTCAGATGAAATAAGACAAATGGATGATATGAAGAGCCATTTGATTTATCTTGTTAGGATTTAGTAGTAAAAGTGAGTGGATGTGAGTGATAGGAAGAAGAGAGATGATGAAAGGGCGGAAGAGTATTTTTTAAAAGTTTAGAAGGGTATTTTGGGCATAAAAAAATAGGGAGGGTCAGAAACAAAAAAGGGAGGTAAAAAAATCAACTTCCTTTTAAAAAAAAAGTTGGAAACTATTTAACACTGAGGGCATTTTGATCTTTTACACTAATAAATGGGGATAAAAAATTCAATGACGGTTCAAAACTTAAAATCCTTTTCAAAAATTGAATGAGAATAGAAGTCTAATGATTGGATTCAATGAAAAGAAATCCAAATTGAGAATGAAAAAGGATATAATTAGAAAACCCTAAACTTAAGTTGAAACAAGATATAATTGAATCAATTAAAGATTAAATAAAGATTTAACTTGATATTTTAGTAAAATATTTTTTTCTATTCCTTTGCTAATGTACCTAACAACTAATTGCCTATCATTACCATGCCCTTCGAAATCAACCTTGTCCTCAAGGTTGAACTCATTGATATGAGGGATAATTATGTTTTGCCAGAAAAGAATTTGTTCAGCGCCTGCTTAAGAAAGTACACACTTATAAAATTTGTCTCTGTCTCCAAGGATAAAATTTGTACCAATAATTTGATGTGTTAGAGTCTAATTTATTGTCCGGTTTGATGAGTAACAAAAGTTCAGCATCAAATTTGGTGGCGGAAGCGAGATCTAGAGATGGCGGTTGTGAGGTGACGGTGATCTCCATGATTGCTCAAAGCAACATATAGAGTCATCGTTTTCTCTAGGATAAGGTTGTCAAAGAAAGA
Source organism: Crotalaria pallida (assembly GCA_037953625.1). Classification (NCBI taxonomy): domain Eukaryota; kingdom Viridiplantae; phylum Streptophyta; class Magnoliopsida; order Fabales; family Fabaceae; genus Crotalaria; species Crotalaria pallida. The sequence continues at coordinate 8,452,540 of CM075654.1, read as the reverse complement.
CACTCTCAATTTTTCCATTGGTGGTGGAACATTAGGATTGCTTGTGGAAAAGGATTGTTAGAGAGCTTGTCAATAAGTCCATTTACCATCGTGGTAAGCGCATCATATGTGACGTTCATGGTGGAAGTAAAGTGTTCGAGTTTAGAGTCATTTTGATTTTGGATTTGGGTTAATTTCTCAAAGAAAGAAGCAAAAGCCTCTTCAATGGAGATTGTTTTAGGCGGAGGATTAGTGGGTTTAAGAGGCATGAGGGTAGATGAAAGCACCAATGATAGGATTTTTGACCTATCTAGGTTACCAGAATATGATTGCAGAAAATTATAGAATAGCAAATATGAGACTTGTGAGCAATGTTCTACTTTCTTCTTCTTTTTCTTCTTCTTATTGAATTAAAACTCATACTTAAATACAAAAGTAGGAAAACCTAATCTTAAAGTAGAAAGCCCTAAACTTAATTTGAAAACAAGATATAACTGAATCAATTAAAGATTAAATAAAGATTTAACTTGATATTTTAGTAAAATATCTTATCTTATTCCTTTTCTAATGTACCTAACAACTAATTGCCTATCAAAGGGTGCCCTAAGTAGCGGTGAGACTTTGAAACAATGCTTCACATTTCGAAGAACAAAAATGGACAATGAAAATGAAGATGATAATATTGTAGTGTGTAAAAAACTGCTCCATATTATTTTGAAAATGAACAAAAACTGCCCCATCTTGAAGACATTGCATGAAGAAATTTTTTTTTTTAAAGATAAAGTTGGTTACTTCCTTGATAACTAACTTGTGGGTTTGAAAAATAAAGGGATAACCACCAATGCCACGTGGATACTTTAATCGTTGAGGATTTCTCAACTACGCGGGATTTCAAAAAGGAGCATGGAAAAATCTCCAATGTTATATCTTTTTATACCAAAAGAAATGATCTTGCAAATTTGGAAGAATAAAAAAAAAACACTTAAAATATTATGTTTGTTACAACAACTACTGCTACTACAACTGTATATCACGTTTAGGCAAAATGCAAAAATAGGTTAATCATTACCGAACAACAAGATGTTAAAACAATCTTCTAAAATGTCTAGATTAAAATGCCATACATCTAAAAAGAGATACAACATATGAAATGTATTTTTTTAAAATTCAAATAAGAATGTTTTTTTTGATGATGAACAATAGTTTTGGCAGATGATGAGTACCAAATTCAATGTCGAAAACCAAATTCAATGTTATCACTACTAGTCTGAAACTCTCGATCATGCAACTCTTGCTACTAACGTCGCCAAGCTCAACACCCGAGATCCATTACTTTTTGCAAATTAAACATTTCAAATTAAACATTCCACTGTTATAAGAAAATGGGACAAACATTCTTTGTACACTAATATAAGAAAATCCAATTAATTTTTCATTCCCAATATAACTTTTCCAAAAATGTTTCTAGAAAATAGTGATTTCATTTAATTTTTGTTTCATTTCCAATATAACTTTTCAAAAGTGATAATGTTTTTAAAGATTCTGAAAAAGTTAAATACATTCAACCAACTTTCTTAAACTGTGTGAATCTAGTTACTTTTTCTCGTAATAATGGACAGACGAAGTATCTGATTTAGTAATTTCTAAGAACAGGGAAAGTTAATTTAGCTTTCTCAGATGCACTTCAAACAATTTGATCCCAAATCTTAGATGACGAAAGCCGACTTCGCTTCCGATAAATTAAAAATGTTACTTCATTGTTTTAATACCTCACATGAAGTTGGGTGTTTCTCTTCATGGTTTAAAAAGAATAAAAGACATGTTTGGTTACTCTACATAAAATCAATTATGACCTCAAGATTACGTTGGATGTTACTATTTATGGTGTTTCTAAGAAGTGGGATGTTACTTCATCACTTGTCATTTCAGAATTGATTCTCACTCTCTCACCGCATAACCAATAATGCATAAAATCACTCAACTAAACTTACATGCTCTTTCCAATTCTAATTTCGGACAAGAATTGCTGTTGTTTAGACGACTGTAACGAACGCGCCTACAAGCACGTGGAAATATACCTTCCCCCTTCACTGTTCCAACTTTCTTTCATTCTTTCTTCTCCACCTTCCTTCCGACTATATAAATGCAATTTCCACAATTTTCTTCGCAACTCGGCAACACCACCGCAGAGGATCTTAACCTTACCTCCTTCGAAACCCTAACCCTAATTTATCGATTCCAATTTGGAGCAAAATCAATCAAGTTGAAGAACGAAATTGGATTGAATTGAAAATTGATTAACTGATTTTGTAGGGAGTTCGTTGAATTGAACGAACGAACGATGTCTGCTGCTGTGTGCGGAGGCAAGAGAGCTTTCTTCGAAGAACTTCCTCCTTCTCCTCCACTCTCCAAGAGGCTTCGTTGTTCTTCATCAACTTCGCCCATTCGATTCCCTCCTCACTCTCTCCTCGATCATCTTCGCAATCTCTTTCCTCATATGGATCACCTCGTGAGTATTTATTTCCTTTTTATTTTTTTTATTTTTATTCATTTTTTTAATTTCTGTTTTCTTTATGTATTTTTGATTTCAACTATAATAGAAAATGTAATTTTTCTTGTAGTGATTTAATTGTTCAATGTATCTGCCTTGTTTTGATTTTATGTATTCCAGGTTTTATTTCATTTCATTTCTATTCTGTTTTTGTGCTTTAATCTCAACTATACTTGAAAATGTAATTTTTTTGTGTGGCGATGTAAATTTGATGTCTTTGGCGTACTTTGATTTGAGATTGTTATATTTCTCGGATTTGTTTATTTGTTATCTAGTCAAAAACATAAATGTAACATGCTACCTTAAAATTAAATACGAAACCTATTAAAACTTCAAGCAGAGGAATTTATCTATCGAAAACCGATTGTTTATATCATTTAAGTTATGGAAACAATGTACAATAGCATATAATTCCGGAAGGAACCTCGGTTCACTCCTTCACATATCTGCACATGGTTCATTTACCTTGAAATACGAGATATCCCGGTACTGACCCTCACACACATCACTTAAAGGTGTCTCATTGTGTATAGAACCCAATTGTTTAAAAACACATTTTCCATGTTTTGACGAGAATAACAAAACACAAACCAGGGAATATATAAACCTCGAATCACAATAAATCATGCATCCGACAATTGTATCACCACATAAAATTAAATAAATTACAATTCTTCCCTTACATCTACATAAATGTACTTTACCTTCGTAGATGACCTGCTTCGGTATTGTGTTTCACTCAAATGAAGGCAATGTATCTAATCAGGTGTCCACAAGGAATATAGATCCAAAAGAACATTTCAGCGTTATATATACTAATTGTTTAGTTTATATCAACAATAAAAACTGCAGAAGTATATGAGCCATTTTTTATGCTTTTTTTCCTCTATATTCCTTGTCGGATACTCTGCCTCCTTTTGAGTGAAACACAATACGGAGGAATGTCGCCGATCAAGGTAATGTATATCAGCGTAGATGTAAGTGTGGAAACATAATTTAATTTATTTTTTTCTGTGATTCAATCGTTCAATGCTTGATTTTTTTTTGGATTCAATATTTTATATATTTGCCGAATTTGGTTTTTATTCATCTCATCCAAATAATCAAAATTCGTTTTCAAAAAATTAGATTCAATTTGCGGTTAGAAATGTTTTATTGATGTGAGTATTAAGATGTATCGTTTTTTGAGGTAGAGTAATTGTACCGTGAGCAGATGTGGGAAGGTGTTGGATAGGGAGTTGTTGTCGTTGTGTTAATTATGTTGGCTGGGTTCGCATTCTGCTAGGGTTCATCATTGCTGGGTATCTCAGTTAGCGATCATCGACTCCTGATGAAAGCCTGAGCCCAGGATGTGGCAGCCACCCTTAACCCTAAATTTTTTGAGCACCAGAGAAGAAATTATGGAACTGTCACAATACAAAGCACCAGGTTTTGCTCATTTGACAATAGATTATGAAGAGGTGATTGCTCATTTAATTAAAGGCCAACCTAATCACCATTTTGATCCGAGTTTAGGAGTATTTGTCATATTAATCCTTAACTTTTAGAAATTGTCATTTTAGCCCCTGTAATTAGAATCATTGCTTATATTAGTTCCTAATATATCAATTAGTTAAATAGGTCACTGGATTTAGGGACTAAAGCAACTGGTCCTTGGAATTTTAGGGACTAAAATCATTAATTCTTATATTAGGGATTTATATGATTGATTCTTTCAAATTCATGGATTGAAATTGTCACTTTGTCTTTAAATAACTCGATGATTTATGATATTATTATTAGTCGATGCTCGTCAAACGATGCATACTGGTTGTTCAGTTGATACATGCCTACCTTCTGCTTAAATGTTTTACTTTTACCCTATACTATCTTTTAATAGCTGCAATTATCTTTCAGCTTCTTGAGAGAGCTCTGCAAGAATGTGACAATGATCTTGATGCTGCTGTCAAGAGATTAAGTGAGCTTTGCTTGGGAACAGATGGAAATTCTGAAACTGCTGAAGAATCGGTGGCTGGGGTTAATGTACATTCAGGTATGGTTGAGATGTTCAATTAAGTATTTTAATAAAGTAAAGCTGTTTACTGGAAGAAATTCTGCTTTTACATATTCTCCAATAGGACATTTTACCTGCTATTCTCCTTATGATGCATAATGGTACTCTTCCCTTGTGGCCACGACAAGGGCTAGATGATAAGGAACTGAGTTGACTAAGTTGTCTACAGGTTTTAATCATGAAACCACCTTAGAAATTAACATGTTTTTGAGAAAATTTCCAGCTAAATTGGGAGATGGAGAGAATGTCTCTGGTTCTGAGAATCAGCCTGCTGTGAACAACCTTCCTGCTGATGGAGCACAATGGGTTGACCTTTTCGTTAGACAAATGGTAGATGCTACTAGTGTTGATGATGCAAGAGGCAAGGTTGCTGTAATGCTGGAGGCTCTAGAGAAATCAATCATTGCTCGTTCAAGTGCAAGTGCTGATGCAACTGGCGCTCTTCAAAAGGTATTCATGGTAGAATCATTTCATATTGATGTTAATTAACCAGTCACTGATCTCTTGCATGTTACTAAGTTAATGTCCTTTCTTATGAGTGCCATAATTGCATGCTGTATGCAATTGGCAAGGGATTATTGAAGTAGCAGTTTGGTCTTTCAAGATTGGATTGTTTGAGGACGAGTATTGAGTCTTAAAACTTATATTGCTTCATCATATTCTTGTATTATAATTGATAATTGAAAACAGAGGTTTTGGAAAATAATTCCGAGGTTGTATTACTCAACTAATGGAGCGGATCTTTAATAGCTCATGGTCAGCCAGGGAGGTGGCATACAAGGAGCTGGAAAGAGGAAAGAGGAAAGAGGAAAGAGGAAAGATATTAAACATTAATTTCCTTGACATTAGCTACTTGATAGGGAAGGAGTGAAACCATAAAAGGAAAGACAACCAAATTTAATCATGTGTAACAGGATTTAATCCTCTAACATAACGGATCCCAAGTTCTTGCTCTTCATGTTGCGGTGTATAACGATTATATGTATCATTTTTTGTTTCACCTGCTTATATTGGAGTAGAATATATTGGAAGGGGTGAAACTTACTGTGCTTAGACATGTTGTTCTATGGGTCTTTGAAATTTGAATAGATATGTATTTAAATGCATAAGCAGGATATTAGAGAACTAAGTTGCTCAGTTGACCTCCATGTATATACCTAATGATTTTGGAATAATTGTGTACTTTTTCCCCTCCTTCCCTAGGTTGAGCTTTTATAATTATTTGTGATAAGTTGTCTTCATTTTCAGGAAAACTTGATGCTGAAGGAGCAAATTGAAGTGTTGATTAAGGAGAAAAATTCTTTTAAGAATGCTTTTAGAATCCAGCATGAGCGTCTTTCTGATTATGAGAACAAGAACCAAGAGTTGCAGCATTTGAAGCAGTTGGTGTCTCAATACCAGGAGCAGATCAGAACTCTCGAGGTCTGAATTAGCTTTATCCCTGTCTTGTTTAATTATAGTCATGCTGTTCACCTTGAGTGGAAAAATTAAAAAATCAAGATTGGAAAAAACAAAAAACAAATGTAATTGACTTTTTTTATATTATAAGCACAAATGTAATAGACCTAAATTCCAAATATGGTCACTTGTAAAATGGAAATGAAGGAAAATGATTTGACATCATAAATCCTAAAAATAATGACTCAATTTTGATCATGGAGATTTACTATAAATTCCTTAAGCTTGTTGTTCTTGGATACTGATAGCTGGATATTCCATTGATTACCTTGCACTTGCTGTCATGTTCTCCTTGGTGTGGGCTGAAGAGTTAGTCTAGTATTCTATTAGTTTACATGTTAGTCTATTGTCTACTTCGGTTGAAAACGGGAGGGTCTAGTGCTGCAAATATTTCATCTTAACACAAGATACTAATTTACGTACTAAAATTTGGTCCATTATTAAATTCTTACAAACAGATTAGTCTAAGATTAAAGTTTTTGCTCTTTAAAATTTGTTTTTATGAATACTGATGAATTCTTTGTCTATGGGTTGGCAGATGAACAACTATACTCTGGCTATGCATCTGAAGCAGGCTCAACAGGGCAACAACCCCTTTCCTGGGCATTTCCCTCCTGATGTCTTCTAATGACATCAATGTGTATAATTTAGTAATAATGAAGGCAGCAAATAGCTGTAGCAGGTTATGAACTGTGTACTGGTTTTATTTATCCCAAAAAAAGGTCAAACATTGTTTATTGCTTAGTTTCTGTTGGACAAGGCATGGTTTATGTTCAGATAGTTCCGGAGTGATTCAATCAGATCAACATGGTATAGAATTTGACATTTTAAAGATTATTTGCCAACTAGTTCCATTATCTATAAACTTCTTTCCGTTTTGGCAGTTTCTTTGTCATTTGCACCATTTACCGAGTATTGAAAATGGTCAACATCAGTTTGGTACCGATTGACCACTAGCGGGTTAGGTTTGATGTTGGTTGCTAGAAGCAGATTGTACCCTGATATAAAATGTAGGCAGGTCTTATATATGTCCCTCCCTCCCTTTCGAAAGGAGAGCATCATTGCTGTTAATCCCTCCCTTCTCGTTCCCCACTCCCATCAACCCCTATTTGATGGCCACAAGATCTCTTGTTCCGTTCATCCTCGGAATTTCATGTAGAGATATGTAGTAGATATAATTGCTTTCATCTTAACGAGGGTTGTTGTTCTCAAGATTACGCTATAGGGGGTACGACATTTTGCGATAAGGAATTGGATATTGTTGGAACACCATTTCGGCTTGTAGTATGGCGCTGTCAGGAGTGTGATGTATCCTAGGGGAACCGAGATTGATTCTTGTAATCCCATCTTCAAGAAGGTCCGATAAGGGAGGATATTGACATAGTTAGTTTCCTGGGTTCTTCAAGACTTATCTAATTGTTTAGTTGTCAATCAAGACCTTTCCTGTTTATTTCCCTTGGTTAATGAGGTCCCCTGATTATGATTAACTAGTTAACTGACTGGAATTAACTAGTTAAGTGTCAAAGTCATTCCATAGTCATGTAATCCAATAAGTTTAATTTAATATAGCGCCGTCAGTCCATAGTCATATGTATTTAAGTAAAACATTGATCATATCATCTAAATCACACAGAATCCAACAAGTTTAATCATCAACCAAAATATTAATAATATTTCATCAAGTTGTAGTTTAATTATTTAACAATTATGCCATGAGTTCATTGAAAATAACCAATATATAATAACCTGCTCAAAGTATCCTCGTAGGATATATTGACCTCCAAGTCAAATAATCTCATGTGTTTGTTCATATAAGTCCCCTTGAAGTTTATTGTAAGCTTCCTACTACTATGACTTTTCCTAATACTATCTAGGCTTCTAACTATAGGAGTAACTCCTCCCATACCTTAATACAAAAGAAGGTCATTGAGCTTGATCCTGAGTTTTTTGCTACTAGCTCCTTGCTTCTCTAACAATTACACCACTTTTTTGGACAAGATATCTTGATTCCACCAAAGGAAAACTAGAGGAAAGTTGTTGGTGTTTTGGAAGGGAAAGAGAGTATGACAGGTGGTTTGGAAGTTGTAAGCGAAGTTTGGGAGCTTGTGATGTCCCAACTCAAGGCCTAAGGCTATTTATAAAGGTTAGGACCGACTTTAGGGAGGAAAATTCCAAGAATTTACCTCACCGACTTTAATTTCATGAGAGTTTTGTCAGGATAATCGGTTAAATTATATGTTAACTGGTTATTAGATGTCAATTTGCCTGATTTTATATCGGAATAATCGGTTATCACCAATTATAATCGGTTATCACCCGTTATGTAATTGGTTATAACCAATTATTTCTGCACAGTTTTCCTTGAATTTTCCAGAATAACTAGTTATCATCATATATTTTGGCCAAAAATCAATTTTTTATTGTTCTAATTACTTGTAATTACTTACTAACATTTAATTAAAGCCATAATTACACAGAAAATCAAACACGTACATATATTTATGTTTGATTTATTTTGGTATTAAAAATCCAAAATGTTACACCATGTAACTTTCTCAGCATTTACTAACTACCATTATTTCTCAACACTTAAGAAATCGATAAAACTATACCAGCATCAAGATTTACATTTTATTTATTTTTGTAAAATATACATTGTTACACCTAGAGGGTATTTAGGATTCCATTGGTGGCTTCTTTATAGATTTCCCTCCTATGGTAAATTGGGATATGTAGGACCACGATCACTTGTGTCAAGCCCTCTCTCAGTACAAACTTTTTATGTTTCTCAATCGGAACATTGGCGCCGTCTATGGGAACGGTAAATTACTACACCGACCAACAAACTCTACCATGATGACGAAGACAAAACAGCTCCAACAAGGAGCACCATAACGTTCTTCAGATCAACATCAAGATATTCAAAGTCTAAGGATCAAATCTCCTCATCATAAAACATGGAAGAAACACTTACCCAAATTACTTATTTTTTGTTATTATAGTTATAGCCATAATTATTCTTTATCATTATGGTATACATAACTTGTTATTTGTTGATTATTCTAATTATAGCCTTAGTTATTCTTTATCACTCCCATAATTATGCCATACATGCTCATTGATTCGTAAACTCTTATGTCTGAATAAGATATTTTTGGTGGTATGATAAAAATACACATGCAAATAACCTGTTAAAGATATATGATTTCTAATTTCTAGCTACAAATTTTGCTCGTCTCTCAAAAGAGATCCACGATAATCGCCCATTCAGAGGAAGCATCGTGAACAAGTATGGTCTAGACATCACTAAGGAAGGCCAAACTTGGTAAATTTGACCATCATTCTCCTTGGTCATCTGAATTTATACTCCACTCATGACTTATCATTAAAGAATAGTTACCCAAATCTGACCACCATGGAGTGGTTTGGTCACTATCGTCACCGGATTGCACCTTGCGTTCGTGACCTTGCTTCTGAACAAGAGAGGGATAAGGTACGACAAAATCGATTATAGTAAAGAACAACCATCACAAGCTTCTTCAAATCAAGAACAACATTGAGAATGAGCAAAACAAGGACCCAAGGTTGTTATGGACCGTCGCAAAAGAAATCAACCATGGCAATTCTCTGAAGCCCAATACGCATCACCGCAAAGCAACATTGTTGATCATATCGCCATAAACCAGAACCACCATTAAATCGTGATCGTTTAAAATATCTGATCTAAGTGGTGAAAAAAAGGACAATGACGATCTAGGAGCAAGCAGAGTGTCTGCGCTTGCAACCACGCCTATCGCACGTCATCAGGATCACAACTCCACCGCAGAGAGAGAGAGTCTTAGTAGAGAGAATATCCAAAACTCCTGCCATCCTCACGGTGGTAGTTGATCACAACTCCACCGCTAAGAAACTACATGATCAACTACCACCGCTAAGAAACTACAACATCATCAAGGCCATTGCTAACTATATTGAGAGCCATAGCATTAGGATCCGAAACGGTCAGCCCAATTTGCTCATATAGAGGATACACGCCCGCTAAACGACCTTTTTGTGAGAGGAGACTTATCGCTGAACTCTTCTGATGAACAGCTCGTCACGCCGCCTATAGACCTCTCATACACAATATCAATGTGCCCAAACTCATCATTCTTCTGCAAGAAATCCCAATATCTTAACAAAGATAGGGAGATATGAAGAAAGCCCTCCAAAGGAATCCTAAAAACCCAAGGGGCTTTACGTGAAGTAATCTAAAGGTTCTCGGGATCACAAATCCCATCTTCCTCGAAAAAACTACGTCTACCTTGAATCCCTTATAAAATAGGGATACGTAAGACCACGGTCACCCATGTCATACCCCCTCTAATAAAAATTCATCTGATCTCTCAATCGGTTCATTAACAAAGTCTGTATATGTTGATTTTGTACGATATGGCATCACCATACTATTTTTTTTTTCAAAACTTACTTGTTTTTAATAATGATATATCAGCGTAAAAATTAACCTACAAAACAAAAAAAAAAGTGATTCATAACAGTACTTAATTTCATTATGTACATAATGGTCATGATACATAAATTATTTACTAGGTAAAACTGATTCTTTGGTTTCTTAAGTTATATCTTTATTGTAAAATGGTCCCCCAAGTGTTTTTTTTTTCGAAAGTTGTCCCTTACATTAGCACGGTTGGTCTTTCAGTCAATTTCTCTCTCTTAGTGTTCTTCTCTTAGGAGTTTCTAGAGTTTTAAAAAGGGTTTGTCAATTTGGGACTATTAGAGCATCCGCATCACTAATCCCCAATTTTGTTCTTAAGTGGGTCCAAAGTATTATTTTATAATTTTTTTCATACTTTCCTAAACAATAAGAACTCTTACTATTTTTTTACTTCATCCCTAAACCCAACTTTTTATTTTAAATGGGTTCTATAACGTACCCACACTCTTACACTTCATAATTATACATGTAAATTAAAACTTTTACGCACCTCATCTTATGCCTTTTATGAAAAAGTAGTATAATTGGGTTCCATTTAGGCTTATGAACATGGCTTGTGTAAGACACAACTTCTCTAAGAAGAACTTATTCATCCCTGAACCCACCAATCCTCGTTCTTGTGTATGTATGAACTGGCTACTGAACCCTCGATGGGGATGTTGTTAGAGGAAAAAATTAGACATGTATTCAATTAGTATTGTTAGTGGTATTGAAAGTGTAATTATTTAATTTTTTTTTTCAAAACTACCACAGTAATTATTATGAAAATTTTAAAAAATATTAAATAAATAAGAATATTGTCTTGCACCTTATTTTGATGTGTAGATGGTATAAAGAGTAGAGAGACAGTAAAAGAAGAGAGAAGTGTGATCAATGATGTAATATGATAATACTAAAAAAAAAATACGTAAATAAGAGTGTAAAAAAACAATTGTAAAAATATAAGGATGTAAAATATTCCCTCCAATTACCAACGTGCTGTTGGTCTAGTGGCAACTCACCAGGTCCCTTAATCATGAGGTCTCGAGTTCGACACCCATGGGAACGGAGAGACACGCGTTGGGAGACCACTGCCCACAAAGTGGAGTTCCGTAGGGTCGGGGTGGATTTAGTTGGGCCGCCAAAGTGCAAAAGGCCAGACACCACCTGCGAAAGCAAAAAAAAAAATATATATTCCCTCCAATTCTATTTATAAGATTATTTTGGGTGTTTTTCTTTCATATTTTATATACTTTTTTAAAACTACCTCTATAATTATTTTTGGGACTCTAAGGTGTTGAGTTAACGATGTTTGTAGAAAAATGTAATTAAATACTATTGAAATTTGAGATAACCAGATTTATAAATAAATAAGAGTAAAATAAAAATCCAAAAAATCCGTATGCAAACTAGATTTGAATTTGCCTGAAAGTATGGAATACTAATGTACTACCACTGGAGGGGAGGGAGTATATTCTCTGCAAACGGGAAACGCGTTTTTGTATTGGCGCATATTTTTCATCGCTGTTCCCCCACTCACAGTCACAGGATACAAATCCTAGTCTTCGTTGAGTTTGGTTGTTGTACCACTACTCCTCTGCTCCTTCTCCTCGATCATCATCATCATCATCTCTTAGGCAAAAACAAAAACAAATCAAAACGCCGTCGTTTCTTGCAGCCACCACATTCAAATTTCAATGGCCACTCTTTCTCTTAACCCTTCTCTCTTCCCACCTTCCTCCTCCTCCACCATTTCCACTTCTTGCTTCTTTGGTGGGACCCATCTTCGTTTCAACACCACCTTAGTTTCTGCATTTTCTTCACATTCTCCTCTTTCTTCTTCTTCTTCTTCTTCTTCTAGCACTAGACTCAAAACCTTTGTCGTTTCTGCTGCCTTCGGAGATTACTATTCTACCCTCGGAATCCCCAAATCTGCCTCTGTCAAAGAAATCAAAGCCGCTTATCGAAAGTTAGCTCTACAGGTACAAATCCCACTTTACTTGTATGATGAAAGGGGTGATTTTGGAAGAACTTGTGTGAGAAAATCACCAATTTGTATTATGTGTCAGATCGGCCTGGACCACAAATCCAACTAATAACTTCTCTACGTGGCAATGTAGTCGCCAACACTCTAAAATGCCTAAATTTTTTTTCCCGTCCATGGAATCATGGATGTTGAAAACGTCAATCTAAGTTAGTTCCCCAATGTCAAAAACGACGGTCAAGTTAATACTGCACAAAGGATTGATTTGACTCACATTTTGAATTTAGGGACGAAAAGTATTATTTTGGAGTCATGTTTGGTTACGAGTCAGAAAATCAATTATGGTCCCAAAATCACGTTGGAGCATTAACAACTGTTAGTAGCGTTGACATTCCAAAATTGATTCTGAGTTAACTCACTGCAGAACCAAACATGCACTAAATTGATCGATGCCTTATCTTTCAGAACCACCAAATTGTTGATTTACTTAAACTTATCTGGGTGTATGAGAATAGCTTATGACCTTCCTCATATCTTTTTAGCTTATTTCAATAAGTTTACCTGGTAGACTTTTTGAAAATAAGTTTTTTAAGATTATTTGAAAAAAGCTTATTGCATAAGCTCTTAATCAAGTTATTTCCCAATTGTGCTCTAATTACTTGATTAGAGTTTTGTAGGACGAGGATACTAGGATATGATAAATTTAAAATTAATATAACACAACTATGATACAAGATAGTATAAAATTAATATAAAGTTAACATAGAAACACAAATCTTAAATCAAAGGAGATGTATAATATTTTAAAAGTTACTATGTGTTATTGTAAATATAATAAAATGCTCGCATTTATCTAATTATCATTACCTTTCTAGTTATGATGGTATAATAATTAGAAAAGTAGAAGTAAAATGTTATAGGATACATTTAAGAGTGCCCTGATGTGTTCGTCACGGATATGTGTCTGGTGACTATTTTGAAGTGTCCATGTTTCATAGGTTGTTGGAACTAGACTAGAGCTATATGCACTTACAATTGTTTCTTATTGGCCTGTTTTGGTGTTTATTGTTTCCTCTTTAGTACCATCCTGATGTGAACAAGGAACCAGGAGCAACTGAAAAGTTCAAAGAAGTTAGTGCTGCATATGAGGTTAGTACAGTCATGACTGTTATGCCGACTTCTTTACTGGACTGGACCACTGCATTTTATGGTAGCTGTTATCATGATCCACTCCGTTAGTGTACATGTTTGAAATTGCTTGATTGATCTATTCCCGAAAAATGGCATGAATCTGTATTTCATTAATGTCTCTGAATTTATATATATTTTATTTATGTTTTAATCTTTTGAGTTCTGAAGTACAACAGTGTCAGGTGCTATCAGATGATAAAAAGAGGGTTTTGTATGATAAATATGGCGAGGATGGGGTTAACAGGACTGTCGGAGGAGGACCAAGTACCTATACGGTATTCAATATGCCTTTTTTTTTCCTGTTCATTTTGTTTAACTGTAAATGTAATTGTAAATTTAGTTAGTGCGTATGAAAAAACTTGCTTATCAGGAGAATCAGTGGTTAATATGCCAATACACATGCCTTCCTTTTTGGCACAGTTTGAAATGCATGCCAGTTGAAGTCTTTGTTTTCCTCTATCTTTACTTCTTCCGCTGCTTCTCCAAGGTTAATTTATACTTTATGATTCCTGTTCTTGCAGACTAATCCGTTTGATTTATTTGAGACAATTTTTGGGTCAAATTTCCCTGGCATGGATCCAACCATATTTGGAACACCTCAACGCCCAACGAAGGGTCAAGACATCCGGTGAGCTATGGTGGTGTGATTAAATTGGGTATTTTTCTTTTCCCTTTTAGTTGGGTGATCGATTACTATGCTTATTTTTTAGCTAAGCAAACTGGATACTACCTGTAACTTTTCACATTATTTAATTTAATATTTCAAAATTATACCTTATTATTTCAATGCTATGATCAGAAGATATGAATTGAGGATTCAACATATGAAAACATTACATCCTTCAAACATTTTTAATGGGAGTTTGCTGGAATTTAGAGCTGACATTTCATTAAAACATCAACAGCTATGATATCTCCTTGGAGTTTTCTGAGGCAATTTTTGGAGCGGAGAAAGAATTCGAGCTTTCCCACATGGAAACCTGTGAAGTTTGTAATGGCACTGGAGCCAAGACAGGCTCCGAGAGGAGAGTATGTTCAACTTGTGGGGGAAGGGGTCAGGTGATGAGAACTGAGCAAACATCTTTTGGATTGTTCTCACAGGTTATCCGAGTTATTTTCCTGATGGATTTAGATACTGCACTCTTTATTCGTTTGGTATGCGGATGTGAAGAAATTGAAACAACTGCTCAACAAGATTGGTGACTGGATTGGTGCTTGGATATTTTTTCCTGTTTATTCAAAAACCTTGCATCTTCACATGAATGTAATTCTGTGATCTATTTGTTTGCTACTCTGGTAGTTCTTGATTTCCCATGAAGAATCTTATGATCTTCATCCATTAC
The DNA here is from genome assembly GCA_037953625.1 of Crotalaria pallida. Lineage (NCBI taxonomy): Eukaryota > Viridiplantae > Streptophyta > Magnoliopsida > Fabales > Fabaceae > Crotalaria > Crotalaria pallida. The sequence continues at coordinate 8,437,507 of CM075654.1, read as the reverse complement.
ATGGAAGAAAAAAGTAAACAAGCCTAACCCCCTCCAAAAAAAGGAAAATTAAATCATGCACCGATGTCCTATTAGTATATGTTAGTGAGTTCTTAATACTGATTTTCCTTTTTGTTTGTTTTGTTTTGAATTTTTTTTCCCTTCAAAATATGTGCAGTCATATGAAAAATGTTTGCTAAATGTGTTTGTCATATTAATACTTTTCAGTAGAATTTTTTTTACAGCTCAATTGGAAAACCTCTGTTCAAAAATGGACTTATTATTTATAATTAGTTGATTACTCATCCGATGCTATGCACACATGCAGAACAAAAGTAAAATGGTATGTTGTGGCAAGTAATTTGACATGCTAGCTTGCTTCTTTGAAAAACCTTCCTACATTGTGCATATATTCTGCTTAATTTTGTATTTTTAAGTTTTTATTTTTACATCTCAATTGGAAAACCTGTTCAAAAATGGACTTATATCTATAATTAGTTGATTACTCATCCGATGCTATGCACACATGCAGAACAAAAGTAAAATGGTTTGTTGTGGTAAGTTATTTGACATGCTAGCTTGCATCTTTGAACAAACTTCCTACATTATGCAGATATTCTGCTTAATTTTGTATTTTTAAGTTTTTATGAGTTGTTACATGTCCTTGTATGCATGGCTCCAATAGAGGAAGACCTAAGTAAACATTTGGAGAAACCATGAAAAAAGACTATGTTCTACATGGTTCAATCAAAAATTTGGATTTTCATAAGCTTAATATCATCAATCGATCTATGTGGTCTGATAAAGTTCGGTTGTTGATGTCTTTCCTCTTGTCAGTAATTTTGGAATGATTGAATTATCTTTTAAACAATATGATTTTGCTTTTTGCATTTGTTGAGTCTTCCTCACTTTATGCCCATAATTTATTATATAAATTGCTTATGATGTTCTTAACCATTTACTGTTTAAAACCTTGTTTTTATGCTGGTGAGTAATATTATAATATCCTTTTCAATAATAGGTTTCAGTGTGCCCAAAATGTGAAGGGGAGGGTGAAGTCATATCTGAATATTGCAGTAACTGCAGAGGTGAAGAACGTATACGGGTTAAGAAAAATATTAAAGTTAAAATTCCTCCAGGTGTTAGCTCAGGCAACATTCTGCGAGTTGCTGGGGAGGGTGATGCTGGACCAAGAGGGTATGCCATATTTATATTTCTATCTGGACTTCAACTTCTCATTATGAAAGTCTTTGGCCAATTATAAGCTTCTTAATTTTTGGTGTTTATGTTTTTTGAAATGTTTTACTTCTGGTTTACTATCAGTGGACTGAGGTATATAATTGTCTTGCTGTGAAAGTGAATTCAGACCATATGATGGCTCAGCTCAAGTATATGATTTAAAAGCAGCTGTTGCTTTTCTTGTCGTAACAGGGGTCCTCCTGGTGATCTTTATGTTTATCTTGATGTGGAGGAGATACCAGGAATTCAAAGAGATGGCATTAATCTCTGCTCAACGATATCAATCAGTTATCTAGATGCCATACTAGGGGCAGTTGTCAAGGTAAATTTTTTTAGTCGTCTTTAAAGCTGCTATTGTAATCATATGTGGTATATGATGCTTTCAGTTTGATTTATTACCTTCATATATGTTTTGTTTTCTAAACTTAACATTAGTACGAGTCTCTAAAATCTAAATATTGAAGAGTTAGGGCTGTCACAACTGTGGCTAGTTTAGTTTTGTTCTTTTCTTAATGTTCCCCAATATTCCATTTGGGGCCTTTCCTTGAGTAAAATGTTTTATGCAATAATAATGCTTTATCTCTCATGAAATGGAAAGTAATGAAATGATAGTTATACTCGTATGAGTTGTAGTGCTGTACTTTCCATGTAATGGAAGCTGAAGTGTACCAACTCGTCCAAGATCCTAGAGCCGAGGCGATGCAGGGATCGACTGACCAGCTGGGGTTAATGTTTGATGTAGGACCTTTGATATGGAATACCCAATTGGGATATCTTGGTTTTATTTAGTCAAGAGTGTGAGTGTCAACTTAGGGTTTAGAGAACTTACCTGTGCCCTGTTATAAAGCAGTATTTACACGGGACAGTTTTAATCAACCGTCTTTACCTAGTTCAGCTGGACTGGGCCTGCCACGAACTGTATTTGTGTCAGAGAGGGGGGAATATGAGGAATATTCCGTGGTTGGAATAAGCTGGAGTTTATCTACTATAGATACGGTCAGCCGTCTATCATGGGGTGGTGGGTGCCCCGGGCTAAGGGTGGCTATTTGTGCTGACTGCCTTTGGGCTTGCAGTATGGGCCCATGTCGGATTTGGGTCCACCCAAATTTCCAGTCCACTACATAAGCTATGACATATAGGGTAATATGATGCATAACTTCGTCTCCTATTTTATATTTGGCCCTTGAATTAACTTGTTGGAGAAGGCTTTGTTGTTACACCTACAAACATTTATAATTTATACTTGTTGTTGAACATGATTTATGACAAAGCACTATGGCACTATTTGATCCATGTAGTTGATCCTCCCTAGTGCGAATAAGGCTTGGTTGTTGTTGTTGTTGTATTTGTCTAATGAATTTTTTTTTTTTTTTTTTACAACTGAATGCAATATGCTGCCTTTTGAAAATAAAATAAATGCAGCTCTTTTGCATTTGGCTCTAGTGAGCGGTGAGCGCCTTTTTATTTTTTTCCAATGGGATTTAATTCTCTTGTATGAATGTAAGATTTGATATTAGCTGGATATTCAATCCCCTTTCTCTGCCATTTTTGTATGTCAATGTTGATATTGTTACTTAATTTTAATTTTTGGCACCCGAACAGGTGAAGACAGTTGAAGACACTTCTGAACTGCAAATACCTCCCGGTACCCAACCAGGAGATGTCCTTGTCCTTTCAAGGAAAGGTGTACCTAAATTAAACAAACCATCCGTACGTGGTGACCACTTATTTACGGTTAAAGTTTCATTGCCAAAACGTATCAGGTAATGATGGTTTTTAAAATACATGTTTTTATTTGCTCCTATACTCCCTCTAATCTATTTTTTTTTTGCCCAAATATATCTTCAGAATCTATATTTCGGTAGTTTGATATTAACTTGCCTCTGCTTTGCACCTTCAGCACAACGGAACGCGGGTTACTAGAAGAACTTTCTTTGCTAGGTGACACAAAGACCAACCATTCAAAAACTCGTTCGAGAACTCACTCTCGTAGGTGGTTTCTATATTATTTTTTACTTATGTATTCTTTCTTTCTCAATAATCAATACATATTATTCTTGGAAGTCAATTTGAAATCCTGAAAATAGTCTCTTTACTTGATGGGTAAGGCTGCATACAGTTACCTTTTCCAAACCCCTCCAAATGGGGGCCTCATGTAGCCCACGTCTTTTTAATGGTGAGCCTCGGTGCAATAATAAGGTTGTTGCCTTGGGACATGAAGATCATAGGTGCATATCTTGAAAACAACCTCTTTGCTTGCGAGGGTGAGATTGCATAAGTCTACCCTCATGCACTGGGTCACCCTCTACAAACTATTTTTGGCATATTGATTCCATCAAAAACATGCCATTTTTTGTGTTTCCCCGAGTGTCCTCTTACCCTAAATGTGAGAGATTAATTTCCCCGAGTACAGTCAGGGGTTTAAGTGGGAACTCCTCCCAATAATGTTTTTTATATACACATGGATCCAGGGATCGAACCCAGGACCTCATGCTTTAGTGACTCAGTCCCCTTCCATTTGGACAAAAATACATTGGTAAGAAAAAAAACACATGCCATTTTGTTATGTCTTTCCACCTCATTTGCAACTTGTAATAGACAAATATTTGTAAGGCAATGAGTAGAGTGTAGATATTTGAGTTGTGAACCATTATGTTTACTTTCTGCAGAAGGAAGTATCGAAGTTCCCGCAGCTCAAAGTGCTCAGAGTCCTAAAGGAACAGTTGCAGAACAAACTGAACAATCAGAAGTCCAAAATGACTTGTGGAAAATATTAAAAGACACCGCCGAGTAATAATTTTCTCTTATTTAGTTTTCTGTGTTACCTTTTGATATTTTATTTGAAAACTTTGAGGGTCCCTTTGTTTTTTTTTTTTTTAAATAAAAGAATCATTTCTGGCATTTAAAATTTTACATGTTTGTTTGGTTGGACTTCTACTAATAAACAGAAGCTGAAATTCAGCTGTATGAGATGCTGTATTTTCAGCCTCTCAAAAGCTCCAAAAAGTTGAGAGAGGATGTAAAAAGGTACTTTTATAATGATAGCATGACGTAAAATGTCTTCTGCTTTGGATAAAAACTATCATACCAAAAACAATTTTTAAGAATATTTTTTCAATCACCTTTTTTAAGCTTAAACAAGTTGGCTTTTGAGTTTTGACTCTACTTACTAATTTTTGCATAGCCACTCTTCACATTTAGTTGATACATCAGAACTGAGATTATGGCTGTATTCTTGGTGCTATTTATTCATGTTTTAGCCCTCATGCTCCTCACAAATGCTAAACTGGCAGGTCTTTGTCAAATGGGGCTTTAAAGTGGCTGAAAGATAATCTTTAGTTCTATTGTCCAGGGTCTCCAGGAGGCAGTTTATCTAATAAAGGTTTGAAGGATTATGGAGACATTGTCTTCAAGTGCTTTCAGCGAACTTTTAGCATTATACAAAATCAAACATGAAATCATGCTTATTCTTTTATTTTACTTGTAAATTTTGGCATCCTTGACCTCCAAGTTACAAGGTAGCAGCAATATTACTGTTACGTTGAGGTAGGCAATTTATACATAATCAATTTTGTAACGAACTTACAGTGGAATACGGAATTGGGTAAAATGAAATTTAGTGCCACGTGGCCTTGGGGTCCAAATATGGGGATAAAAGGCAAAAGAAGCATGAAGGATGGGGGATTGTAGAATGATGACCCAAATGGTTTCTCTCTCTTTTCTCTCTCTCATCTCATCAGAATTCTGCATCTTCTCTCATCTCTTATTCTTCACTTCAATTTCTATTCCTATAATACTGTTCTATTGCAAGTACATCATTGTACTCTTGGGCACTAATTTGTACCGGTCATATAATACTAAATCAAGTGCAACATTCTCATCTCATTTATATTCTTATTTTCTTCTTAATTCTGTTAAGTCATCATTCCAATTTAGTAGCATTGCTACATTGGTGCTTTCATCGTCGAGCTCACATGGTGGATGACGAATTCACCCCAGACGAACTAGAGATGCTCGATGAAATGTCTGCTGATTTAAAAGCTATACGATTGGGCTTGGAAGAGATGACAACACGTAGAGCTAATCGTTGGGCACAGATCAATCGAAGTTTATCCGAAATCACCACATTAGTCAAAGCACACTTTGGCGGCAACACTGCAACCTATGAGAAGAACTCGAATATTAAAACTAATCAAGTCATTTCTGGTCCAGTACTCCTAACAAAGATCACATCAACCATAGAAGCTATGGAACAACATGATGCTTACATTGATGCAGATCTGATTCATTGGAACCAGCAATTGAGGAGATCATAGCGGTGCCATTGGAACCACCGACAGAGAAGATAGTGGAGACCATGGCAAACTTGGAAGATAATAAATATGAGGAAACAACAACCCAGGACCTTCCCAAGAGTACGAAATCCAGTGATGAGGATTAGTAGTTAGTTTATTTTCAGTTATGTATTATGAGTCATGTATGCTATTGGACTTGATAACTTTGCTGGATACCATGTAACTCCCGTATTGTAATAAGGCTTTCTGGGCTTGACAAAACATTATAATGATTTTGAGTATGATGAATGGGGTTCCAAAGCGCGGTGTTGGTAACATCTCGATTTGGAAGACCTGATGGGTGACATGGGACATGAATGTATTATGTGGTAACGAAAATGTTTTTGAAAAGAAATGTAATTACAAGAATGAACCCATGGCCATGTCATCAATGAAAAAAAAATTGACCCGTATTTTTTTGAATTAAATAAAAGGAAATTTCAAGTTTCTAAATCCGGGTGTTACATTTGGCGGTATCAGAGCTGAAGTTTATTAAAGGCTAAAGTCTATCCTAGTCACCGTAAGCATGGGCTTGCGTGCTTCGTCCGCTTAAATCTCTATTTGTTGTGCGGTATTTTCTGTAAGAGGTGCTTGCGCTCGAAAGAGAATCGTGTCCGTATTCTGTATCATGTGACATGAATGCTTCGTTCGTTGGACTGTCTGTCAGCCTGTTCCTCTGTCAGTTTGCCTATAGCTGCATCTGGTGGCAATGAAAGCAAATTGAGTCAAAGTTGGACCAGTATCCTATGCCAGTTCGTGCCCTTTTTTTTCATTGGTATCCAACTGTTGTGTCCTTGTTTGTCAAACATAAGCCTTATGACCTTAATGAACTCTTTTTATTGTGAGTTGTGACAAGTACCTTTTAAAGGATAAGATGTTGTCCTTGAACCCCTTGATTCATTGAATTGCTTCGACAAAACAATGAATTTTGCTAAACTTGAGGTTATTCTTTCTAATCTTTTCACCCAAGTACAGCCCTGCCAATTCTTTGCAAATCCATTAGTAAGAATGAAAAACCTTGTAAGATTGGTCGTAGGAGTTTTGAAGGATCAGCGAATGATGAGATTGCTAACCGACTGAGGATTGTAGAATGGAATTTCTGGAAGTTTACTCCTTGGAGGTGTTTAGGAAAGCGAATCGGTAAGAAGAAGAATGGTTAAGATGGTGGCGATGCGGGAGTGCATAGTGATGAAACCCACCTATTTGAGGTCAATTAGCAAGGACCAAACCTTACCAAGTAAGTGGAAGTCTGTTGAGAAGACGTATAGCTTGTCGATAGGAGTTAGAAGTAGTGTTTTCGGGAGAACGAAGCAAGGAAGGATGCAAGTATAAAACGATCTTAGCAGGAATATCTCTAGAAATTTGAGCCTAATAGTAACCATAGAACCCTAACTTAGTGTAACCTTTAAGGATTGAAGTATGGTGGTCAACCTTAGCGGTGCAAGATTAGAGGCTAAGTGTCGTTTAGGAAAGGATTTTAAGTGGCAATGAGCAATGTTGGCAGTAAGTTTGATTTAAGTTGGGGAGAGAAGGGAGATAAATGTGGAGTAGGTGTCGGCGAATTGAGAATTTCGGAAGAATTTTGGTATTGGAATCCGTGAATTTTTAGGATTGAGTGAGCAAGATACAAAAGGTGATAGGAAGTTAGTGTTGTTTAGGATGAGCCTGGAAGTGGAAATAAAGTTAATTTGAGAATTTCGGATGAAATTTGAGGATATAGAGCGTAAGTTATGATGAGCCGCAAGTTAAGAAAAATAATGGACAAAAGTAGTACAGTTTAGCATCTTTTGGGGTATTAAGCGAGAAGAGATTGTTAAGGAATAGATTATTGCGATTAATTACAAGAATCTAGTGTTGTTAAGAATGGTTGAATTCCCGATAGTAAGAGATATCTTGATGGTTTTGAGATATGGTTTTGTGCTTTGGGGGTGAGTGAACTCGCAACTGTGTGAGTGTAGCCCGAGTTAGTGTCTAAGATCGGAATCTTGGTCGTCTAAAGTACCGGACGGAAGGTGATAATTTGGTAACCCCATGGGAGTTTCAAGGAAGCGGTACACTAGTGAGTAAGTAGTTGTTAGCAGAATTGGCGTGGGACTAGAAAAACCTAACCATACCCAATTGCGTCTGGTATATATGACTGTTTGCCATATTTTTTTGATATATTTGGCGACCTATTCCTATCTGTCTATCTCCGTTATACCTTAACAAAACCTCATAAAATTGATACCTTGAAAAGTTTGTCAAAGATTCTTTTGTTTGACCTTGCGTAAACCTGATTCATTTCGACATGTAAACAATTTGGTGAAGAGAGTTTCCTTATCGGGAAAGGAATATCCTGGACGGAATCAGAGATCGAGAAGTTGTGTGTTGTGCTTTGTTTGGTTGTTTGTAATTTCTTTTCACTTCATTTCTCGAGGACGAGAAATTTTTTTTGTTGGGGAGGAATGTAATACCCGCAATTTTCCCCATTTTAACAAATTTATTTTTGGAGTTTTTTGATTGGTCAATTCTTTTCAAGTTTAGATAAAAATATTATTTGGTTTATAATAATACGTGACAAGGACGAAATTATTTTAAATTGATTAAATATTTGATTCTTGTGTCTTATTGGTTCAAAGGATTTATTCTGTAGGGTCTGCCGACTATATTAGGGCTCAAGTCTTATTGAAGGGACTCTTTAAGGCCCCTTCCTTCGGTTTACTCAGCACGAACGTCCCTCGCTCGGACTCATTGGCTCCGAGCCTACAAAAGGACCAGGCTCGGACTTGATGGGGCCGAGCCTTACAAACGGTCTTCCACTCATCAGGCTCGGGACTCTAGGGCCGAGACATATCGTCGGCTTGTGGATAGACTCACTCATTCAGGCTTCTTATCCCTTCCGCAAATCTCTCCTAGATTCTCGCTAACAGCCTAGACATGAGATCTCGAGCTGATCCTATCCAGATTCTAAGAGCATAAACCTCCTATATTATCTCACAAAATCCTGGTTCAGCTCAACCCTGATACAGGGCCCATACGGCCCATATCAGCCTCCTCCAAACCCTATAAATAGCTCATAACAGCTAGGGTTTCAGGTACGTACTCTCATCCCTAAGTTGACACTCTGCACACACTTGTTGACTGGGGAGACCCTGCTTTTCCCAACTGGAACTGCAGAAACACCACAAAGTCACATATTAATACTTGATCCTCTCTAGAGCTCCTGGTTCCATAATCTTGAGCACTTAGAGGGTTAAGGACATAGTGTTCAAGGACACTACATTTCAGAATCGCTCCGGGAGCACCAACTGGAGGTAATCAGGCTAACGATCAGACAATTCCGCCAGTTCCAACGGCGGATCAGCCACAAGCCACGGTTCCTCCAGCTGGCCAAGTTCTCGTTGAGGGCGGCGGAGGGCAGTCTAACCCTCATACCGTCCCTGATGGCCACGTTTCTGAATGGCGTGACACGGCTGATTCTGGACATCAGTCGCGTCGAGCTGCTGCGGGCTCACGAACTGACGAGGATCGGCGAGTTGAACGGGCCGATCGGCGTGATCATTCCAGGGCTGATAGGTCCAACAGGGAGATACCTCATTTAACTAGAGGTCGTTTTGTAACTCTTCAAGGTGGCCAGCGTTCTGAAACGGAAGGCAGATCTTACATGACTACTTCTTCGGCACGAAGGAGAGAGGAGTCGATCATGGAGATCTTGAGGACTCAGACTTCTTTAATTGAAAAGCAAAACCAGGCCATTGCTACTCTTCAACAGCAGAGCATGGCGAGGATTGCCGAGCAAGGCCCTCACGCGGCCTATGGTAATCCGAACAATCTTCCCCCACCTCCACCCCTCAACCCAAACTTAATCCCAGAACGTATCACTAGGGAACTGTAGGATTCTCATGTTTTGATGCTAACAATCTCTCTCCAAGCAACAACATTGGCAACAAGCAAGCTACACCACATGAAGATTAGAATTAGGATTTTTATTAATTCTATTTCAATGTAATCTTTATTTTATGCAATGCATCTCATTGGTGTGGGTAGCTTAGGTGATTTTAAGAATATTTAAATAATGTCTGATTAAGAGTGAAGATACTTTAAATCTTGATTAAATAGCTTGTGAAAAATCATTTTAGAAAAACTCTGTTTTTATTCAGATTCTGATCAGTTTACTCGAGTAATGAGTATTGGTTCACTCGAGTAATTTATGTTCTGACAGGTTAATCGAGTAATGGTTTACACATCACTCGAGTAACTTAATCTGACATGTTTCACTCGAGTGACGTTGTTTGGTTTACTCGAGTAATTCAATCAGTGTTGGGAAAATTTTAAAAGGACTTAATTTTCTCTTTCAAAAAAAAATAGACTTTCATTCTTACAATTTTCTAATACACTTTGAAAAGTAATTCAAGAGCTATTTTACATCTTTCAAGAGCTATCAAGATTCAACAAAGAACTTTTCATTCTTCACTCTATTTTCTATCATTGTTCAAATATTCTTGAGATCATATTTTTGTTCTTAGTGGTTGTTGAAGATTTGCAATTTGTGATTGCATCATTGAAGTTTCAACACAAGTGAAGAATCTCACAAGGAAGACTTTGAGGATCAAATCAAAGCAAGAAAAGAGGATTGGTTGGAAGCATCTTCAATCAATTATCAAGGAAATCTAGAATACTCAAAAGGGGTAGATTAGATCAAAGTGTTTGGTACACACTTTGAGTTGGGTTTTAAGATAGGAGAACTAAGAATCTAGTTGCATCTTAAAACATTGTAAAATCTACATTTGAAGATTTCTAGTGAAGAATCTCTCTTGATTTAAGAGGGGACTGGAGTAGCTTTCAAGTGGGTGAAAGTGAACCAGGATAAATCCTTGTATCTCTTTTATTTTCATTCCTTGTACTTCATTAATTCATTAACATTTGCATTTTTAGGTTAGAATTGGGGTTTTCTTAATTCTACTCAATTGATCTAAAATTGCATGTTAATATTACTTGAAATTGTTCATATTAATCATTCATAATTTGTTGAATCATCATAGCATTGTTATTCTTGAAGAACTCCATTGAAAACTAAGTTTTAAATTGAATTTTACCCAGTTTACTCGAGTAAAGTTCTTGTCACTCGAGTAATCTGCTTTCAGTTTATAAACATTACTCGAGTAGGTTTTCTGTTACTCGAGTGATTTAAAATTTGCTTTCGTAATACTCGAGTGATTTGCTGAATACTCGAGTGAAATTATTTTTGGTTGCGTATTACTCGAGTGAAGGCTTGAGTTACTCGAGTAATCTGAACTGAATTCTTAAGAAAATTTATTTTCATAAAACCATTCTCTTAGGTGGACGAAAAATATGTAATAAGGCTTCAATATTCTATTCACCCCCCCTCTAGACTATATTGAGCCGCTTGTTGGTTTCCAACAAGTGGTATCAGAGCTCGGACGAAAAATCCGAGCCTTAAAAAGCTTTTTCGAAAAGATCCTTTTTACTTGGAAACAATGGGCTCAATTTCAAATCCTTTCGGTGGTGAAGGAACTTCCATTAATCGTCCTCCACTATTTAGTGGTGAGGGTTACGCTTATTGGAAGGTCCGCATGAAAATTTTTATTCAAGCCATAGATATGGAAATTTGGAACGCCATAGAGAATGGACCTTTTGTTCCTCAAACGAAAGTAAATGATGTTGTTTCAATTAAACCTCAATCGAGTTGGGACAATGATGATAAGAAGAAAGTTGCATTTGATTTAAAAGCTAAAAATATCATCACGTCCGCTCTTTCTTATGATGAGTTCTTTCGAGTATCTCAATGTGTTGATGCTAAACAAATGTGGGACACATTACAAGTCACACATGAGGGCACTTCGGAGGTTAGAAGGGCTAGGCTAAATACACTCATGCATGAATATGAACTCTTTCGTATGTTACCTAATGAAAACATAGGTGACATGCAAAAGCGGTTCACTCATATCATTAATCATCTTTCTGCACTTGGAAAAGTTATATCTAATGGTGAAGTTGTTAATAAGATTTTGAGATGTCTTAGCAGGGAATGGCAACCTAAGGTGACGGCCATTATGGAAGCTAGAGACGTGGATCAAATTGATTTAGCAACTCTATTCGGAAAGCTTCAAGAGCATGAAATGGAGCTTGGACGGTTATCCATGAATGAAGATGCCGATAGGAAGAAAAAGGGGATAGCTCTTAAATCAACTTCAAAATCCCTTAAGGCACAAGAGGAAAACTTTCAAGTGGATGACTCGGACTCCGATATAGATGATGAGACCCTTGGCTTGCTAGTTAAAAAGCTTGGTAGGTTCCTTAAGAAAAAGGGGAACTTTAATAGAAATAGACAAAGAGATTCTAAGGACTCACAACCAAGAAATAAGACTAACAAGGATCACATCAAGTGTCATGGATGTGGAAAGCTTGGTCACTATCGATCGAATTGTCCAACTCATTCTAAGAAGTCGGAAGGTGACAACTCAAAATTCAATTCTTCTAAAGGAAAAAGGGCTTACATAGTATGGGATGAAGTGGAGAGTCAATCAACATCTAGCTCATCGGATGATGAAGAACTTGCAAATCTATGTTTAATGACAAAGCTTGATGAAGAGGAATCTTCGAGCATTAAATCAAGTGAGAACGTCAATGAGGTAGATTATCTTTCCGATGCTAGCTCAAGTTCTAATTCTCCTTCATTCAATGAATTGTACAATGTGTATGTAGAGATGCATAAAGAGTTGAAGAAACTTGCTAAAATAAATGTTGAAAGAAAGAATTTCATAATGAAGCAACATGAAAAGATAATTGAACTTCAAAAAAATTTAGAAGAACTTAAGCTTCAAAATGAAACTCTAGAACTCATTTATGCAAACTCTACATGCAATTGTGAATTGAAATCAAATGAGACTCCATCTTGTGAAAATTGCAAGTCTTTGGAAAAAGAAGTTTTTAATTTGAATGATCGACTTGCAAGGCTCATGAAAGGAGATACTTCTTTAGATCATTTGCTTTCAACTCAAAGGAACAATAGCAATAGATCCGGTCTTGGCTATACCAAACCTAAGAAACGCAATTATCGCAAAGTTGGTGGATTTTCAAAGAATAAGATTTCTAAAAACCCAACTTGTCATTATTGTGGAATCTTTGGGCATACCACGAATAAATGTAATATAAAGAAATTTGGTATACCAAGCGGTGAATATATTTGGATTGTTAAGGGGACTTCTCCTCATGCTAACAACAAAGGACCCAAGACCACTTGGGTACCTAAGTCAACCAAATGATATCTTTCTTGTAGGTGTGTCTTCGAACCAAAGAGCGAAAATGGTACTTGGATAGTGGTTGTTCGAGACACATGACGGGAGACAAAACGCACTTCATGGAACTTACTCCAAAAAATGATGGATTTGTGACATACGGCGACAACAACAAGGGCAAAATTCTAGGAGTCGGGAAAATCGGTAACGTATCTAATCTTGTCATAGAAAATGTCCTATACGTAGAAGGCTTAGAACACAACTTGCTTAGTATAAGCCAACTATGCGATATGGGCAATTATGTGACATTTACTCCGGAATTATGTTTCATTAAGTCTTCTATAGATGATAGTGTTAAGTTTGTTGGTCGTCGCTCTAATAACACTTACTTAATTGATTTGGATGAGATAACTTCACTATTTTCAAAATGTTTCAAATCTTTTGATGATGAAATTCGTCTTTGGCATAGACGAATTGCTCATGTGAATGTGAATCAATTGAACAAACTTTTGCGAAAAGATTTAGTGATTGGTTTGCCTAAACTAAACTTTAAGCTTGATGGCATTTGTGACTCTTGTCAAAAGTGCAAGCAAGTTAAAAGTTCTTTTAAACCTAAAAATGTGATAAGCACAACAAAGCCTTTGGAGCTAATCCATATGGATTTGTTTGGCCCTTCACAAATTAAAAGTTTAGGTGGCAATTACTATGGATTTGTTTTAGTAGACGATTTTACTAGATTCACATGGACTTTATTTTTATCCGCAAAAAGTGAAGTTTATAAATGTTTTAAAAAATTTGCCAAACTCATCCAAAATCAACTAAGTTTGAAAATTGTGTCTATTAGAAGTGATCACGGAAGTGAGTTTGAAAACACTAGGATTGATGCGTTTTGTGATAAGTTTGGTATTGATCATCAATTTTCGGCCCCTAGGACTCCGGAGCAAAACGGAGTTGTAGAAAGGAAAAATAGAATATTAGTGGAACTTGCTCGTACTATGTTGATAGAATCAAATGTTCCTAAATATTTTTGGGCTGATGCGGTAAACACCGCTTGCTATGTGCTTAATAGGGTTCTTATTCATCCGCATTTAAATAAAACACCTTATGAACTTTTAAAAGGGCGAAAGCCAAATATCTCACATTTTCATGTTTTTGGGTGTAAGGTGTTTGTTTTAAATAACGGAAAGGAACCGGTCGGCAAGTTTGACTCTAAAGCCGACGAAGGCATATTCATAGGTTATTCAACTCATAGCAAAGCATATAGAGTCTACAATAAAAGAACATTAACCGTTGAGGAATCCGTGCATGTTGTATTTGATGAATCTTCGAAAGGAGATTGTGTTGTTTCTTGTGATGATTATATAGGTACATTTTTGGATCATGAGAATTCAACACCACAACAAATAGAAGAGAATCAAAATGAAGATCGAGAGGTGCAAGCACAAGATAAAGACTTAGCACAAGAGATACAACCTCAATTACCAATAGCTTGGAAGTCCAACAAAAATCATCCGATTTCTAATATCTTAGGTGACATTGCGAAGGGAGTGGTAACCCGACGCACTTTAAATAATTTTTGTTATTATGTTGCCTTTGTATCTCAAATAGAACCTAAGAATATCAAAGAGGCTCTTCAAGATGATCATTGGATTATGGCCATGCAAGAAGAATTAAATCAATTTGAAAGAAACCAAGTTTGGGAGCTTGTGCCAAAACCCGATGATCGTCCTGAAATTGGTACTCGGTGGGTCTATAGGAATAAGTTAGATGAATCGGGTATTATTGTTAGGAATAAAGCTAGGTTGGTAGCACAAGGTTATAGTCAAGAAGAAGGAATCGATTACGATGAGACATATGCTCCCGTTGCTAGATTAGAAGCTATTCGTATTCTTCTCGCTTTTGCTTCAATTATGAATTTTAAATTGTTTCAAATGGATGTTAAGAGCGCCTTTCTTAACGGATACATTCAAGAGGAAGTTTATGTGTCACAACCTCCCGGATTCGAGAGTTTTGAGCATCCGGACTACGTTTTCAAACTGAAAAAGGCTTTGTACGGTTTGAAACAAGCTCCTAGAGCTTGGTACGACCGACTAAGCAATTTTTTATTACAAAAAGGTTTTAAACGAGGTACTGTTGACACTACACTTTTTATTGAACGTTCCGGTAAGGATATTTTATTGGTTCAAATATATGTTGACGATATTATATTTGGTGCTACTAACGATAACTTGTGTAAGAAGTTTTCAGAATTGATGCAAAGTGAATTCGAGATGTCGATGATGGGAGAGCTTACATTCTTTCTTGGCCTTCAAATAAAGCAGCTTAATGATGGCATTTATATTCATCAGAGTAAATATTGTAGAGAGCTTCTCAAACGTTTTGGAATGGATTCGTGCAAATCCGCTTCTACACCAATGAGCGTTGCATGCTACCTAGATCAAGATGAGGCTGGAAAAGCGGTAGAGGTAACGAAGTATCGTGGTATTATTGGTAGTTTGTTATACTTAACTGCATCTAGGCCTGATATCATGTTTAGTGTATGTATGTGTGCACGTTTTCAAGCAAAACCGAAAGAGTCGCATCTAACTGCTGTCAAAAGAATAATGAAATACTTAAAGGGTACAACGAATACTGGACTTTATTATCCTAGGGATGCTTTTCTAAAACTTATAGGATATTCGGACTCTGACTTTGCCGGTTGTAAAGTTGAGCGAAAAAGTACAAGCGGAACATGCCATTTAATTGGTAATTCACTTGTATCGTGGTTTTCTAAAAAGCAAAATTGTGTAGCTTTATCAACCGCGGAGGCCGAATACATAGCTGCAGGTAGTTGTTGTGCTCAAATTTTATGGATGAAGCAACAATTATCTGACTTTGGTTTAAATTTAACAAATATCCCTATAAAGTGTGATAACACTTCGGCAATTAATTTGACTAAAAATCCAGTATTACACTCAAGGACAAAGCATATTGAAATTAGGCATCACTTTTTGAGAGATCATGTTCAAAAAGGTGATTGTGTTATTGAGTTTGTTCAAACTTCGGATCAATTAGCTGATATCTTTACAAAACCATTACCAAGGGACACATTTTATAAGATTCGAAGAGAACTTGGTATTTTTGATGAATTAACTATTAGCTAATTGTATTTGATGCTTTTTATACTCACCTTCAAGCCTATTTCAATGTGACTTGTATTTTGAGTTGTTGTATCTTATTAAAGTGTTTATCATTTTTTTTATGCAGTTATGTGTGTATGTTTTCTATAATATGCTAATTGCTTTATTTGTATGTGTGTTACTTGCTACATGCTAAGTGTTTCTCTGTGTTTGTGCATGAAAAATGATTTTGCATGAAAAATTGAAATTTTTGAAATTCTGGACAGTTCACTCGAGTAACAGAAATTTCACTCGAGTAATTTTAAAAACTCTTTCGTATTACTCGAGTAATTCTGTCTGTCACTCAATTAATTTTAAAATGACTTGCGTATCACTCGATTAAGTTCATCCATCACTCGAGTAAAATCTTTTTATCTTTCGGCATACTCGAGTAACATACTCTTTCACTCGAGTTCTGCTCGAATCACTCGAGTAACGTATGAACATTACTCGAGTAACTTACGTGATTTTAAAAGCTGAACTGTTGAAATCTGCATCATTTTCACGATTTTTTCTCTCTCTTGTTCGTCTTTCTCTCTTCTCTCTCATACGGGTCTTCATCAAATCATCATCTTTCAGCCACAAAACTCACAAATCATACAAATTTCTTCCATATTTCATCATTATATCATCATTTCTACTCCTTTCATTCATCAATTTCGCCAATTTTATCCAAAAATCCGAAAACCCCAAATCAAAACCCTAACCCCCAAAACCGAATTTGCTTTTTCTGAATCAATGGCTTCTTCCTCTCACTATCAACCTCCTCAAAAGAAAGCAAAGCAAGGAGCAGGTCGTAATGATACTTGGTTTTCTGGAATCAACCGAGATTTGCGGGAACCGGCATTTATCAATCGCTCTTTTGGTCTTACAAGGTATGTTAAATTTGCTTGGTTGCATAAGGAGCAATTTCCGTTTGTAGAGGATTTAGAATTTCAGAATTTGAAGAGGTTTTTGGAATTTGAGACTCATTATTACCCTAGGCTTGTCAGACAATTTTATCAAAATTTTACTAAGCTAGATGGTGAGTATCAAACAATGGTTAGAGGACATCATTTTGTTATAAAGCCTGCGGATTTGACTATGATGTTTGGTTTAGAAAACAAGGGAACTTTTATTGGTGATACTGAATGTCTGGATTTGGATGTGGATACTAATAAGATTTATACTGATTTGTTGCGTACTGGTGAATCTTGGGGTGATAGAACTACTAGAACTGTATCACCTTTGCATGCTGTGGATAGGGTGCTCATGTATATTATCTCTTATTGTTTGATTCCAAAATGCAATCAAAATTATGCTCAATTGGGAGATGATGATCTTACTTTGTTTCATGGGATTAAAAAGAGGTATGAGATGAATTGGAATAAAATGTTTTTAGCTCGTATGGAAGCTGCTGCTCAATCTCCTCCTACCCAATTCTTGCCATATCCTATGCATGTCACCAAGATCATGAGGTATTATCGTGTTCCAATCCCTGATGATGAGCCAGCTGAAAAGGAAAAGAAAAATAACTGGTGTCTTAATGATTCGCACATTAGTTATATGAAAATTGCTTGGCATAGGGACAGTCGCACTTGGTTATGGAAATCACAGATTAAGGAAATGGCTGAAGCTGCAAAGGCTGCAAGAGTTTTAGGTACTAGGAAAAGGAATTTACTTGGTGATAGGGCTGGTGCATCCTCTTCTGTTCCTCCTACTTCTACTGATCCGATGGATACCGATCGTATTGAGGACTATATCGATTTGGATAATCTTGGTACTCCATTTGATGCACAAGCTGCTCATGAGTCATTAGTTGAGCACATCAATGCTCAATTCACTCAGTTGGAGATGAGACAGGATGTGAAGAATATTGCCATGGAGCATCGTTTGATGGATTACATGTCTGGATTATTTTCTCATCATTTTCCTCCTCCTCCACCTGATTCCTAGACCTGTGGATGCTGATGATGTTTGCTGTTGATTTCTGTTGCATGTTTCATTTGCATATTCTCTGTTTATGTTTCTGTTTCATGTTTCTGACTCTGTTGCTACTATGACTTTAGGACCTTGTGTATGGTCTAGTTTGTTTAGTTTTCGTTTTGATTATCTGCTATGATTTGCTGCATAGTGTGATGCTCTGATACTCTGATTTATGGTGCTATATTCGTTGTTCGTTTATATTCGTTGTTTATATACGTTGAGGCACTATTGTGGTTTATTTTGGTATTGTCTTTATTGTTATATATTTTCTATACCATTGTGAACTACTTACCTTCAACTTTTGGCAAAGGACTTTTCTCAAAAATATTATCTTTTTAATGATGCCAAAAGGGGGAGAATATTTTGTTGATGTTGTTCTTGTAGGTTAAGTTTTATTATATTTTTTCCTAGATGTTTTACATTTAGGGGGAGTATGTTAAAACTTAGTGCTTAATTTGAAAGGAGGTTTGTCATCATCAAAAAGGGGGAGTTTGTAGGATTCTCATGTTTTGATGCTAACAATCTCTCTCCAAGCAACAACATTGGCAACAAGCAAGCTACACCACATGAAGATTAGAATTAGGATTTTTATTAATTCTATTTCAATGTAATCTTTATTTTATGCAATGCATCTCATTGGTGTGGGTAGCTTAGGTGATTTTAAGAATATTTAAATAATGTCTGATTAAGAGTGAAGATACTTTAAATCTTGATTAAATAGCTTGTGAAAAATCATTTTAGAAAAACTCTGTTTTTATTCAGATTCTGATCAGTTTACTCGAGTAATGAGTATTGGTTCACTCGAGTAATTTATGTTCTGACAGGTTAATCGAGTAATGGTTTACACATCACTCGAGTAACTTAATCTGACATGTTTCACTCGAGTGACGTTGTTTGGTTTACTCGAGTAATTCAATCAGTGTTGGGAAAATTTTAAAAGGACTTAATTTTCTCTTTCAAAAAAAAATAGACTTTCATTCTTACAATTTTCTAATACACTTTGAAAAGTAATTCAAGAGCTATTTTACATCTTTCAAGAGCTATCAAGATTCAACAAAGAACTTTTCATTCTTCACTCTATTTTCTATCATTGTTCAAATATTCTTGAGATCATATTTTTGTTCTTAGTGGTTGTTGAAGATTTGCAATTTGTGATTGCATCATTGAAGTTTCAACACAAGTGAAGAATCTCACAAGGAAGACTTTGAGGATCAAATCAAAGCAAGAAAAGAGGATTGGTTGGAAGCATCTTCAATCAATTATCAAGGAAATCTAGAATACTCAAAAGGGGTAGATTAGATCAAAGTGTTTGGTACACACTTTGAGTTGGGTTTTAAGATAGGAGAACTAAGAATCTAGTTGCATCTTAAAACATTGTAAAATCTACATTTGAAGATTTCTAGTGAAGAATCTCTCTTGATTTAAGAGGGGACTGGAGTAGCTTTCAAGTGGGTGAAAGTGAACCAGGATAAATCCTTGTATCTCTTTTATTTTCATTCCTTGTACTTCATTAATTCATTAACATTTGCATTTTTAGGTTAGAATTGGGGTTTTCTTAATTCTACTCAATTGATCTAAAATTGCATGTTAATATTACTTGAAATTGTTCATATTAATCATTCATAATTTGTTGAATCATCATAGCATTGTTATTCTTGAAGAACTCCATTGAAAACTAAGTTTTAAATTGAATTTTACCCAGTTTACTCGAGTAAAGTTCTTGTCACTCGAGTAATCTGCTTTCAGTTTATAAACATTACTCGAGTAGGTTTTCTGTTACTCGAGTGATTTAAAATTTGCTTTCGTAATACTCGAGTGATTTGCTGAATACTCGAGTGAAATTATTTTTGGTTGCGTATTACTCGAGTGAAGGCTTGAGTTACTCGAGTAATCTGAACTGAATTCTTAAGAAAATTTATTTTCATAAAACCATTCTCTTAGGTGGACGAAAAATATGTAATAAGGCTTCAATATTCTATTCACCCCCCCTCTAGACTATATTGAGCCGCTTGTTGGTTTCCAACAGGAACCCCATCCTGGATACCCTTTCACACTTGAGATTATGGCTTTCCAAACCCCGCAGACTTATGTGGGTCATCAGAATATTCCTCGGTACAATGGAACAACTGACCCGATGGACCACATAGCTGCCTACGAGTCCTCTATGATGTTTTATGGAGGAGGGGATTTTATGAAGTGCCGAGCTTTCTCAATGACTCTAGGCTCGGCGCCTTTGAGATGGTTCAATTCTCTACCTGCCAATTCGATCCGATCGTGGGCCGAGTTAAGACAAGCATTCATAAACAGATACACGGCTAGTATGTCACAACCCAAATCAGACCACTCACTGGCTGGAGTTGCACAGAGACCCGACAAGTCTCTACGCGATTACCTAGCTCGGTATCAACAAGAGGCCAGTGGCATATCAGGTCTGCAATCAGGAGTATCTGTTCTCTTGCTCACTCAAGGATTGCAGGATGGAGATTTTAAGGATTGCTTGATTGGGGAACCACCTAAGAACATGGCCGAACTTAGGGAAAGATCCAGGAAATACGTTAATCTAGAGGAATTCCGAAGGATCAGTACTGCAGCAAGGGGTGGCGAGGGACGACATGAGCAACGTCCTCGTCAAAACGACATTCGTCAAAATGATCGTTTTCGAGATAGGGGAAGGAAAGACAAGAGAGAAAGAGAGAGGGGAAAAACTGCCTCCAAAAGGCAAGTATGATAAATATACCCAGTTGACAGTCCCGAGGAGTCAAATCCTTCGCGAGATTATGCATACAGAGATGCGTAACATCACTCGGCCACCAGCTTTAAGGAAAGCTGCTCAAAAGGATAGAACGAAGTACTGCGATCATCACGGTGGATGGGGGCATACCACCGACCAGTGTACCCAGTTGAAGGACTTAATCGAAGAAATGGTAAGGGATGGTAAGCTTCAACAATATATTGGCGAAGCGTTGCGCAAGCGCTCCAGGAGAAAGAGTCCTTCACCACCCAAAACCGAACAGAAAAGAACTAGAAGCCCTTCACCACCTGCAGGGGGAGCCTCTGCCCAACCATCCGAGAAGGAGAAGGATTCTTTTCTCATTGGTACCATTGCTAGAGGATTTGCAGGTGGAGGGGAGAAGAAGTGTGATCGCAAGAAGTATGTGGGACAAGTCCTTTCGGTGGCCAGCCGACCGATCCAAAAGCCCAGAAAGAAAAACATAGTCATCAGCTTCAGTGATGAGGATTTTGAGGACATCTTACAAGACCATAATGACCCAATGGTAGTTACAGCCAGGCTCGGCAATTACGAAGTTAGAAGGATTCTTGTCGATCAGGGGAGTTCGGCAGACATCATGTTTCTGGACCTGTTTGAAAAATTGAAATTGAGAAGATCTGATCTCACCCCATTCGAGGGAAGTTTGATTGGCTTCACGGGACATTCAATTGTTCCCTTAGGCCACATCCATCTCCCAGTGACCATGGGGGAACCACCCTCTGCTCGGACTGAAATGGTAAAGTGGCTAGTTATCCAGGCCCCCTCGGCATACAACGCTATCTTTGGCCGAACTGCAGTCCAATCTTTTGGCGCTGTCGTATCGACGGTCCACTTGGCCATGAAATTCCCAGGGTCTGATGACCAGGTAGTAACAGTGCGGTCCGAACAGGAGTTGGCTCGGAAATGTTATAATATCAGCCTGGGCAAGTTGAAGCTTGATGATGAGAAGATCATGCAAGAACCGCTTAACAAAGGAAGTGTCAACTTAGCAGATCTGGACGTAAGAGAGGAGGATGAAACTAGGCTGACTCCTAAGGGGACTTCAAAAAGGTGATTTTAGGCCCCGATCCTTCTCGATGCGTCAAGATGGGGGTTGGCCTTTCCGAGGAATTGGAAAAAGAACTGACTGAATTGCTAGTGGAAAACAAAGACTTGTTTGCATGGACCTCGGCAGATATGCCAGGGATCGATCCGAACTTCATCAGCCACAGGTTGAGCGTGTATCCTAGAGCCAAGCCAGTTTGTCAGAAGAAAAGAAGAGTCGGAGTTGAGAAGGCACAGGCAACAGATGAGAAGGTAGCCGAGCTACTAGAAGCAGGATTTATTAGGGAGGTGGTGTATACTGATTGGTTGGCCAATCCCGTGCTTGTAAAGAAGTCCAATGGGAAATGGAGGATGTGCGTGGACTACACAGACTTGAACAAAGTTTGTCCTAAGGATCAATACCCACTTCCCTGCATCGATAAACTTGTGGATAGCTCGGCGGGTTATCAAAGTCTTTCATTTATGGATGCTTATTCAGGGTACAATCAGATCCCAATGTATCCCCCGGATCAGGTGAAGACTTCATTTATCACAGAAAAGGCCACATATTGTTATAATGTGATGCCATTTGGATTGAAAAACGCTGGGGCAACTCACCAGCGGATGATGAACAAGGTGTTCGGCCCCTTGATTGGGCCAAGAATGGAGGTATACATAGATGATATGATTGCAAAGAGCTTGAAAGAAGAAGATCACGCAAAGGATTTGAAGGTAGTTTTGGGAAGGATCCGACAGTTCAATGTGAGGTTGAACCCGGAAAAATGCACGTTTGGAGTCCTAGTCGGGGCTTTCCTCGGATTCATGCTTACCGAGCGCGGAATTGAGGCAAATCCAGAAAAGTGCCGAGCCATTCTTGATATGAAAAGTCCGTCAGATGTCAAGGGTGTCCAACAACTGACAGGTCGGGTTGCGGCTCTCTCGAGGTTTCTGTCTCAGTCAGCTAGAAAGGCCCTCCCCTGGTACAAACTGCTGAGGAAAAAAAAGGAAGAGACATTTGAATGGGACGAGACATGCGAAAAGGCCTTTACTGACCTTAAGCAGTACTTGGCATCTCCCCCGATCTTGTCAAGTCCGGTAAATGGAGAAATTCTGTTCCTTTACTTATCAGTGGGTGATTCTGTAGTAAGTTCGGCTTTGGTCCGAGAGGAATCTGGTAAAGAATCCCCCATCTATTTTGTCAGCCGAGCTCTTCAGGGACCAAAGTTGAGGTATCAGAAAGTGGAGAAATTGGCTTTTTGTCTGGTTATCACAGCTAGACGATTACGTCAATACTTCCAGAGCCACCATATCACAGTCAGAACAGCTCAGCCGATCCGTCAAATACTTCAGAAACCTGATCTGGTAGGAAGAATGGTGACGTGGGCCATTGAGCTTTCCGAGTTTGAAATCACTTTCGAACCGAGGAAGGCAATGAAATCTCAGGCCTTAGCTGATTTTCTCACCGAGTTTACTGAGCCATTGACGAGCTCAAACTTGGATTGGAATATTTATGTTGACGGATCAAGTAACAAACTCGGGGCTGGTGCAGGAATAATCTTGGAGAACTCTGAGGGGGTCACCCTCGAGTATTCTTTGAAGTTTGGATTTTCAACTTCGAACAATCAGGCGGAGTATGAAGCCGTGTTGGCCGGGCTGAGAATGGCCAAAGAAGTAGGGGCCAGAGAAGTAAAAATTTTCAGTGATTCTCAGTTGGTAGTTTCACAAGTCAAGGGCGATTACCAGGCTAAGGAACCAATCCTTCAAAAATATTTGGAGAAGGTGAAGTTCCTATCCTCGGAGTTTGCTAAGGTCGAATTCTGCCACATCCCAAGGGAGAGTAACAGCCGAGCAGATATCCTCTCTAAACTTGCTTCGACAAAAAGTCTTGAGAACAACAGAACGTTGATCCAAGAAATGGTGCATGGACCTAGCGTTGTCCTCTCCATTTCGCTGGATCCGAGCTGGATTGCTCCGATAACGGACTACTTGGAACAAGGGGGTTTTTCCAAGTAGTCCAACAGAGGCCAAGAAACTCGTCAGAAAAGCTTCACAGTTTGCCCTGGTTGATGGAGTCTTGTTTCGCCGAGGGGTCAGCGGCCCAATGCTTAGATATCTAGACCCTGCCGAGGCAAGACAGGTGTTGGAAGAAGTTCACGGGGGCATTGGAAGTCATCATATTGGGGGGAAGTCACTGGCTAGAAAGATTCTAAGGGCAGGATACTACTGGCCGACTCTTCAACAGGATGCGATCAACCATGTGAAGAGGTGCGACAAGTGTCAATTTCACAGTGATGTGTATCAGAAACCGGCTGAGGAATTCCATTCACTTTCATCTCCTTATCCTTTCTATCAATGGGGAATGGATCTGATTGGACAGTTCCCCACCGCCCCAGGACAGCTAAAGTGGGTGATAGTGGCCATTGATTATTTTACCAAGTGGGTGGAAGCCGAGCCTCTTGCGACCATATCCTCGGCCAAGGTGCAGAAGTTCTTCGAAAGGCAAGTTGTGGCTCGGTTTGGAGTGCCACAAGTGCTGGTGACTGACAACGGAACCCAATTCGCGGCAAAGGCGTTCCAAGACTTAGTCAATGCTTTGAGCATAAAACATTACTTTTCCTCGGTCGAACACCCTCAGACTAATGGCCAAGTAGAATTTGTAAACCAATCTATCATCCAAGGGATCAAGAAAAGACTTGAAGGAGCGAAAGGGAATTGGTTGGAAAACTTGCACGAAGTGCTTTGGTCGTATCGAACCACCGTACAAACTTCAACAGGAGAGACACCATATCGGCTCACTTATGGTTGCGACGCAGTCATCCCCATTGAGAGGATCATCCCTTCATTCCGAGCTATGCAACAACCGAATCCCCTCAACAACACTTTATTGTGTGAGGATCTTGTTTTATCAGAAGAAGTCAGGGATTTAGCGGCCGAACGAGAAAAGCATGCTAAGATTATGCAAGCAAAAGGGTATAACTGCTCGGTCGTATCCAGAGAGTTCGAGGTAGGCGACCTTGTCTTGAGGAGAGCTGATATTGGTCTCAAAAATGCAAAGGACGAAAAACTGGCCCAAAGCTGGGAAGGACCATACCGAGTTGCCTCTAAGACTGGAACAGGAGCCTACAAGCTCGAAACTCTCTCGGGTGCCCTCATCAACAACACATGGAACATGGCGAAACTTCGAGCTTATTACAGTTAGTTTTTCATTGTTTCAATTTCGTTTTCGATAGTTTTAGTTGTTAAATTACATTTGCTTTTTGAATTGTTTCTTTTGATAATGGTGTACGCTCGGTGAAACTCCGAGCCCATTGTAATTTCTTCAAATAAATAAAAGTTCTCGTTATTGAATTCATTGTATCACGTACTTTTCCTCGTAACCGATTAGCCACCGATTATGACGCGAACGATTATGAACAGCTCTAGCAAGAGCTTATAACTCGTCAAGTACTTTAAATAAGATTCCCGATTAAATCATGATTTCATAAAATCATTTTACATCGCGGATAGAGGAACCCACCTTGGCTAAAGTGCTGGAGTTCCGAGGTCTTAACACTTGAATTCTTAACAAAGAGTGTAAAAAGAAGCATAATACGATTACGAATATTATAAAATATTCCAAACAAAACACAACAATATAAGTTTAAACCCATTCACTGGGGCAATTACAAAAGGGAAAGCAAAATGATAAAGCTACTCTAAGTCGGACAGTACAATGCCGTCAGCATCAAATTTGTCTTCTTCTTCTTCTTATTCACCTTCGGCATCCTCGGCATCGTCCCCTTCAGAATCCTCAGCTAAATGGTCAGGCAGATCGGTGCTGTTCAGATCTATGGGAACCCCAGTTGGTCCGACAATTCGACCGTTTTTTATAGAAAAATTAGGGTCAGCACCCTTGGTCAAGAGCCCAAGATTCAGAACGCGGAGTTGCTCGGCAGTATTGTAGAAAGAATCCTCAACCCCATGATCCCAGTTGTATAAATGCTCCATGGCAGCTTTCTTGTGTTTGAGAGCTTTTGCTCTCATCTTCTCCAAAGAAGTTCGTAGCCCCAAAATCTCATTCTTAGCATACTCATGCTGCTCTTGAGCCGCGACGGCAGCCTGCTTCGCTTTCCGAGTTTTTTCTATCGCCGCTCGAAAAGCAGCAGCGTCCTCCTCAGCTTTTTTCAGAACCTCTTCCGAGCGCCTTATCCTCTCTTCGGCCCCCTGGAGTGTCTCCTCGGCCCTAACCTTGGCTCCCTCGGCATCTTGTGCCACCTTTTGCAACCGTTCATTTTCAGCGGCCAAAGTTTGCAACTTCTTGTTCAGACCTTCAACTTGAAGCTGTAAATAATCTTCCCGCTCGGCCGCCTCGATCCTTTTCTTCTTTTCTTTGGGGGCTATCCCAGCATGAGTGTCGTCTCCATGATGACCGAGGTGATGAAGTATGCTCGCACCCCTCAGGAGACTCTTCACCAAAGATTTACAGTTGTTCTCCCAAGTCTCAGGGGTCCAGGCCTCAATCACTTCAGCATTCTCGGGAGGAAAGACAGTAGCAACAAGTGTATCAGTCATTTTTCGGTGCTACACTGTCTTGGCAGCAGCTTCTTCCTTTCCCTCAGGAATCTCTACCCCTTTATGTGACTTGTGTTGGAAACCAACAAGCGGCTCAATATAGTCTAGAGGGGGGGTGAATAGAATATTGAAGCCTTATTACAGATTTTTCGTCCACCTAAGAGAATGGTTTTATGAAAATAAATTTTCTTAAGAATTCAGTTCAGATTACTCGAGTAACTCAAGCCTTCACTCGAGTAATACGCAACCAAAAATAATTTCACTCGAGTATTCAGCAAATCACTCGAGTATTACGAAAGCAAATTTTAAATCACTCGAGTAACAGAAAACCTACTCGAGTAATGTTTATAAACTGAAAGCAGATTACTCGAGTGACAAGAACTTTACTCGAGTAAACTGGGTAAAATTCAATTTAAAACTTTGTTTTCAATGGAGTTCTTCAAGAATAACAATGCTATGATGATTCAACAAATTATGAATGATTAATATGAACAATTTCAAGTAATATTAACATGCAATTTTAGATCAATTGAGTAGAATTAAGAAAACCCCAATTCTAACCTAAAAATGCAAATGTTAATGAATTAATGAAATACAAGGAATGAAAATAAAAGAGACACAAGGATTTATCCTGGTTCACTTTCACCCACTTGAAAGCTACTCCAGTCCCCTCTTAAATCAAGAGAGATTCTTCACTAGAAATCTTCAAATGTAGATTTTACAATGTTTTAAGATGCAACTAGATTCTTAGTTCTCCTATCTTAAAACCCAACTCAAAGTGTGTACCAAACACTTTGATCTAATCTACCCCTTTTGAGTATTCTAGATTTCCTTGCTAATTGATTGAAGATGCTTCCAACCAATCCTCTTTTCTTGCTTTGATTTGATCCTCAAAGTCTTCCTTGTGAGATTCTTCACTTGTGTTGAAACTTCAATGATGCAATCACAAATTGCAAATCTTCAACAACCACTAAGAACAAAAAATATGATCTCAAGAATATTTGAACAATGATAGAAAATAGAGTGAAGAATGAAAAGTTCTTTGTTGAATCTTGATAGCTCCTGAAAGATGTAAAATAGCTCTTGAATTACTTTTCAAAGTGTATTAGAAAATTGTAAGAATGAAAGTCTATTTCTTTGAAAGAGAAAATTAAGTCCTTTTAAAATTTTCCCAACACTGATTGAATTACTCGAGTAAACCAAACAACGTCACTCGAGTGAAACATGTCAGATTAAGTTACTCGAGTGATGTGTAAACCATTACTCGATTAACCTGTCAGAACATAAATTACTCGAGTGAACCAATACTCATTACTCGAGTAAACTGATCAGAATCTGAATAAAAACAAAGTTTTTCTAAAATGATTTTCACAAGCTATTTAATCAAGATTTAAAGTATCTTCACTCTTAATCAGACATTATTTAAATATTCTTAAAATCACCTAAGCTACCCACACCAATGAGATGCATTGCATAAAATAAAGATTACATTGAAATAGAATTAATAAAAATCCTAATTCTAATCTTCATGTGGTGTAGCTTGCTTGTTGCCAATGTTGTTGCTTGGAGAGAGATTGTTAGCATCAAAACATGAGAATCCTACAAACTCCCCCTTTTTGATGATGACAAACCTCCTTTCAAATTAAGCACTAAGTTTTAACATACTCCCCCTAAATGTAAAACATCTAGGAAAAATATAATAAAACTTAACCTACAAGAACAACATCAACAAAATATTCTCCCCCTTTTGGCATCATTAAAAAGATAATATTTTCGAGAAAAGTCCTTTGCCAAAAGTTGAAGGTAAGTAGTTCACAATGGTATAGAAAATATATAACAATAAAGACAATACCAAAATAAACCACAATAGTGCCTCAACGTATATAAACAACGAATATAAACGAACAACGAATATAGCACCATAAATCAGAGTATCAGAGCATCACACTATGCAGCAAATCATAGCAGATAATCAAAACGAAAACTAAACAAACTAGACCATACACAAGGTCCTAAAGTCATAGTAGCAACAGAGTCAGAAACATGAAACAGAAACATAAACAGAGAATATGCAAATGAAACATGCAACAGAAATCAACAGCAAACATCATCAGCATCCACAGGTCTAGGAATCAGGTGGAGGAGGAGGAAAATGATGAGAAAATAATCCAGACATGTAATCCATCAAACGATGCTCCATGGCAATATTCTTCACATCCTGTCTCATCTCCAACTGAGTGAATTGAGCATTGATGTGCTCAACTAATGACTCATGAGCAGCTTGTGCATCAAATGGAGTACCAAGATTATCCAAATCGATATAGTCCTCAATACGATCGGTATCCATCGGATCAGTAGAAGTAGGAGGAACAGAAGAGGATGCACCAGCCCTATCACCAAGTAAATTCCTTTTCCTAGTACCTGAAACTCTTGCAGCCTTTGCAGCTTCAGCCATTTCCTTAATCTGTGATTTCCATAACCAAGTGCGACTGTCCCTATGCCAAGCAATTTTCATATAACTAATGTGCGAATCATTAAGACACCAGTTATTTTTCTTTTCCTTTTCAGCTGGCTCATCATCAGGGATTGGAACACGATAATACCTCATGATCTTGGTGACATGCATAGGATATGGCAAGAATTGGGTAGGAGGAGATTGAGCAGCAGCTTCCATACGAGCTAAAAACATTTTATTCCAATTCATCTCATACCTCTTTTTAATCCCATGAAACAAAGTAAGATCATCATCTCCCAATTGAGCATAATTTTGATTGCATTTTGGAATCAAACAATAAGAGATAATATACATGAGCACCCTATCCACAGCATGCAAAGGTGATACAGTTCTAGTAGTTCTATCACCCCAAGATTCACCAGTACGCAACAAATCAGTATAAATCTTATTAGTATCCACATCCAAATCCAGACATTCAGTATCACCAATAAAAGTTCCCTTGTTTTCTAAACCAAACATCATAGTCAAATCCGCAGGCTTTATAACAAAATGATGTCCTCTAACCATTGTTTGATACTCACCATCTAGCTTAGTAAAATTTTGATAAAATTGTCTGACAAGCCTAGGGTAATAATGAGTCTCAAATTCCAAAAACCTCTTCAAATTCTGAAATTCTAAATCCTCTACAAACGGAAATTGCTCCTTATGCAACCAAGCAAATTTAACATACCTTGTAATACCAAAAGAGCGATTGATAAATGCTGGTTCCCGCAAATCTCGGTTGATTCCAGAAAACCAAGTATCATTACGACCTGCTCCTTGCTTTGCTTTCTTTTGAGGAGGTTGATAGTGAGAGGAAGAAGCCATTGATTCAGAAAAAAGCAAATTCGGTTTTGGGGGTTAGGGTTTTGATTTGGGGTTTTCGGATTTTTGGATAAAATTGGTGAAATTGATGAATGAAAGGAGTAGAAATGATGATATAATGATGAAATATGGAAGAAATTTGTATGATTTGTGAGTTTTGTGGCTGAAAGATGATGATTTGATGAAGACCCGTATGAGAGAGAAGAGAGAAAGACGAACAAGAGAGAGAAAAAAATCGGGAAAATGATGCAGATTTCAACAGTTCAGCTTTTAAAATCACGTAAGTTACTCGAGTAATGTTCATACGTTACTCGAGTGATTCGAGCAGTACTCGAGTGAAAGAGTATGTTACTCGAGTATGCCGAAAGATAAAAAGATTTTACTCGAGTGATGGATGATCTTAATCGAGTGATACGCAAGTCATTTTAAAATTAATCGAGTGACAGACAGAATTACTCGAGTAATACGAAAGAGTTTTTAAAATTACTCGAGTGAAATTTCTGTTACTCGAGTGAACTGTCCAGAATTTCAAAAATTTCAATTTTTCATGCAAAATCATTTTTCATGCACAAACACAGAGAAACACTTAGCATGTAGCAAGTAACACACATACAAATAAAGCAATTAGCATATTATAGAAAACATACACACATAACTGCATAAAAAAAAATGATAAACACTTTAATAAGATACAACAACTCAAAATACAAGTCACATTGAAATAGGCTTGAAGGTGAGTATAAAAGGCATCAAATACAATTAGCTAATAGTTAATTCATCAAAAATACCAAGTTCTCTTCGAATCTTATAAAATGTGTCCCTTGGTAATGGTTTTGTAAAGATATCAGCTAATTGATCCGAAGTTTGAACAAACTCAATAACACAATCACCTTTTTGAACATGATCTCTCAAAAAGTGATGCCTAATTTCAATATGCTTTGTCCTTGAGTGTAATACTGGATTTTTAGTCAAATTAATTGCCGAAGTGTTATCACACTTTATAGGGATATTTGTTAAATTTAAACCAAAGTCAGATAATTGTTGCTTCATCCATAAAATTTGAGCACAACAACTACCTGCAGCTATGTATTCGGCCTCCGCGGTTGATAAAGCTACACAATTTTGTTTTTTAGAAAACCACGATACAAGTGAATTACCAATTAAATGGCATGTTCCGCTTGTACTTTTTCGCTCAACTTTACAACCGGCAAAGTCAGAGTCCGAATATCCTATAAGTTTTAGAAAAGCATCCCTAGGATAATAAAGTCCAGTATTCGTTGTACCCTTTAAGTATTTCATTATTCTTTTGACAGCAGTTAGATGCGACTCTTTCGGTTTTGCTTGAAAACGTGCACACATACATACACTAAACATGATATCAGGCCTAGATGCAGTTAAGTATAACAAACTACCAATAATACCACGATACTTCGTTACCTCTACCGCTTTTCCAGCCTCATCTTGATCTAGGTAGCATGCAACGCTCATTGGTGTAGAAGCGGATTTGCACGAATCCATTCCAAAACGTTTGAGAAGCTCTCTACAATATTTACTCTGATAAATATAAATGCCATCATTAAGCTGCTTTATTTGAAGGCCAAGAAAGAATGTAAGCTCTCCCATCATCGACATCTCGAATTCACTTTGCATCAATTCTGAAAACTTCTTACACAAGTTATCGTTAGTAGCACCAAATATAATATCGTCAACATATATTTGAACCAATAAAATATCCTTACCGGAACGTTCAATAAAAAGTGTAGTGTCAACAGTGCCTCGTTTTAAAACCTTTTTGTAATAAAAAATTGCTTAGTCGGTCGTACCAAGCTCTAGGAGCTTGTTTCAAACCGTACAAAGCCTTTTTCAGTTTGAAAACGTAGTCCGGATGCTCAAAACTCTCGAATCCGGGAGGTTGTGACACATAAACTTCCTCTTGAATGTATCCGTTAAGAAAGGCGCTCTTAACATCCATTTGAAACAATTTAAAATTCATAATTGAAGCAAAAGCGAGAAGAATACGAATAGCTTCTAATCTAGCAACGGGAGCATATGTCTCATCGTAATCGATTCCTTCTTCTTGACTATAACCTTGTGCTACCAACCTAGCTTTATTCCTAACAATAATACCCGATTCATCTAACTTATTCCTATAGACCCACCGAGTACCAATTTCAGGACGATCATCGGGTTTTGGCACAAGCTCCCAAACTTGGTTTCTTTCAAATTGATTTAATTCTTCTTGCATGGCCATAATCCAATGATCATCTTGAAGAGCCTCTTTGATATTCTTAGGTTCTATTTGAGATACAAAGGCAACATAATAACAAAAATTATTTAAAGTGCGTCGGGTTACCACTCCCTTCGCAATGTCACCTAAGATATTAGAAATCGGATGATTTTTGTTGGACTTCCAAGCTATTGGTAATTGAGGTTGTATCTCTTGTGCTAAGTCTTTATCTTGTGCTTGCACCTCTCGATCTTCATTTTGATTCTCTTCCATTTGTTGTGGTGTTGAATTCTCATGATCCAAAAATGTACCTATATAATCATCACAAGAAACAACACAATCTCCTTTCGAAGATTCATCAAATACAACATGCACGGATTCCTCAACGGTTAATGTTCTTTTATTGTAGACTCTATATGCTTTGCTATGAGTTGAATAACCTATGAATATGCCTTCGTCGGCTTTAGAGTCAAACTTGCCGACCGGTTCCTTTCCGTTATTTAAAACAAACACCTTACACCCAAAAACATGAAAATGTGAGATATTTGGCTTTCGCCCTTTTAAAAGTTCATAAGGTGTTTTATTTAAATGCGGATGAATAAGAACCCTATTAAGCACATAGCAAGCGGTGTTTACCGCATCAGCCCAAAAATATTTAGGAACATTTGATTCTATCAACATAGTACGAGCAAGTTCCACTAATATTCTATTTTTCCTTTCTACAACTCCGTTTTGCTCCGGAGTCCTAGGGGCCGAAAATTGATGATCAATACCAAACTTATCACAAAACGCATCAATCCTAGTGTTTTCAAACTCACCTCCGTGATCACTTCTAATAGACACAATTTTCAAACTTAGTTGATTTTGGATGAGTTTGGCAAATTTTTTAAAACATTTATAAACTTCACTTTTTGCGGATAAAAATAAAGTCCATGTGAATCTAGTAAAATCGTCTACTAAAACAAATCCATAGTAATTGCCACCTAAACTTTTAATTTGTGAAGGGCCAAACAAATCCATATGGATTAGCTCCAAAGGCTTTGTTGTGCTTATCACATTTTTAGGTTTAAAAGAACTTTTAACTTGCTTGCACTTTTGACAAGAGTCACAAATGCCATCAAGCTTAAAGTTTAGTTTAGGCAAACCAATCACTAAATCTTTTCGCAAAAGTTTGTTCAATTGATTCACATTCACATGAGCAATTCGTCTATGCCAAAGACGAATTTCATCATCAAAAGATTTGAAACATTTTGAAAATAGTGAAGTTATCTCATCCAAATCAATTAAGTAAGTGTTATTAGAGCGACGACCAACAAACTTAACACTATCATCTATAGAAGACTTAATGAAGCATAATTCCGGAGTAAATGTTACATAATTGCCCATATCACATAGTTGGCTTATACTAAGCAAGTTGTGTTCTAAGCCTTCTACGTATAGGACATTTTCTATGACAAGATTAGATACGTTACCGATTTTCCCGACTCCTAGAATTTTGCCCTTGTTGTTGTCGCCGTATGTCACAAATCCATCACTTTTTGGAGTAAGTTCCATGAAGTGCGTTTTGTCTCCCGTCATGTGTCTCGAACAACCACTATCCAAGTACCATTTTCGCTCTTTGGTTCGAAGACACACCTACAAGAAAGATATCATTTGGTTGACTTAGGTACCCAAGTGGTCTTGGGTCCTTTGTTGTTAGCATGAGGAGAAGTCCCCTTAACAATCCAAATATATTCACCGCTTGGTATACCAAATTTCTTTATATTACATTTATTCGTGGTATGCCCAAAGATTCCACAATAATGACAAGTTGGGTTTTTAGAAATCTTATTCTTTGAAAATCCACCAACTTTGCGATAATTGCGTTTCTTAGGTTTGGTATAGCCAAGACCGGATCTATTGCTATTGTTCCTTTGAGTTGAAAGCAAATGATCTAAAGAAGTATCTCCTTTCATGAGCCTTGCAAGTCGATCATTCAAATTAAAAACTTCTTTTTCCAAAGACTTGCAATTTTCACAAGATGGAGTCTCATTTGATTTCAATTCACAATTGCATGTAGAGTTTGCATAAATGAGTTCTAGAGTTTCATTTTGAAGCTTAAGTTCTTCTAAATCTTTTTGAAGTTCAATTATCTTTTCATGTTGCTTCATTATGAAATTCTTTCTTTCAACATTTATTTTAGCAAGTTTCTTCAACTCTTTATGCATCTCTACATACACATTGTACAATTCATTGAATGAAGGAGAATTAGAACTTGAGCTAGCATCGGAAAGATAATCTACCTCATTGACGTTCTCACTTGATTTAATGCTCGAAGATTCCTCTTCATCAAGCTTTGTCATTAAACATAGATTTGCAAGTTCTTCATCATCCGATGAGCTAGACGTTGATTGACTCTCCACTTCATCCCATACTATGTAAGCCCTTTTTCCTTTAGAAGAATTGAATTTTGAGTTGTCACCTTCCGACTTCTTAGAATGAGTTGGACAATTCGATCGATAGTGACCAAGCTTTCCACATCCATGACACTTGATGTGATCCTTGTTAGTCTTATTTCTTGGTTGTGAGTCCTTAGAATCTCTTTGTCTATTTCTATTAAAGTTCCCCTTTTTCTTAAGGAACCTACCAAGCTTTTTAACTAGCAAGCCAAGGGTCTCATCATCTATATCGGAGTCCGAGTCATCCACTTGAAAGTTTTCCTCTTGTGCCTTAAGGGATTTTGAAGTTGATTTAAGAGCTATCCCCTTTTTCTTCCTATCGGCATCTTCATTCATGGATAACCGTCCAAGCTCCATTTCATGCTCTTGAAGCTTTCCGAATAGAGTTGCTAAATCAATTTGATCCACGTCTCTAGCTTCCATAATGGCCGTCACCTTAGGTTGCCATTCCCTGCTAAGACATCTCAAAATCTTATTAACAACTTCACCATTAGATATAACTTTTCCAAGTGCAGAAAGATGATTAATGATATGAGTGAACCGCTTTTGCATGTCACCTATGTTTTCATTAGGTAACATACGAAAGAGTTCATATTCATGCATGAGTGTATTTAGCCTAGCCCTTCTAACCTCCGAAGTGCCCTCATGTGTGACTTGTAATGTGTCCCACATTTGTTTAGCATCAACACATTGAGATACTCGAAAGAACTCATCATAAGAAAGAGCGGACGTGATGATATTTTTAGCTTTTAAATCAAATGCAACTTTCTTCTTATCATCATTGTCCCAACTCGATTGAGGTTTAATTGAAACAACATCATTTACTTTCGTTTGAGGAACAAAAGGTCCATTCTCTATGGCGTTCCAAATTTCCATATCTATGGCTTGAATAAAAATTTTCATGCGGACCTTCCAATAAGCGTAACCCTCACCACTAAATAGTGGAGGACGATTAATGGAAGTTCCTTCACCACCGAAAGGATTTGAAATTGAGCCCATTGTTTCCAAGTAAAAAGGATCTTTTCGAAAAAGCTTTTTAAGGCTCGGATTTTTCGTCCGAGCTCTGATACCACTTGTTGGAAACCAACAAGCGGCTCAATATAGTCTAGAGGGGGGGTGAATAGAATATTGAAGCCTTATTACAGATTTTTCGTCCACCTAAGAGAATGGTTTTATGAAAATAAATTTTCTTAAGAATTCAGTTCAGATTACTCGAGTAACTCAAGCCTTCACTCGAGTAATACGCAACCAAAAATAATTTCACTCGAGTATTCAGCAAATCACTCGAGTATTACGAAAGCAAATTTTAAATCACTCGAGTAACAGAAAACCTACTCAAGTAATGTTTATAAACTGAAAGCAGATTACTCGAGTGACAAGAACTTTACTCGAGTAAACTGGGTAAAATTCAATTTAAAACTTTGTTTTCAATGGAGTTCTTCAAGAATAACAATGCTATGATGATTCAACAAATTATGAATGATTAATATGAACAATTTCAAGTAATATTAACATGCAATTTTAGATCAATTGAGTAGAATTAAGAAAACCCCAATTCTAACCTAAAAATGCAAATGTTAATGAATTAATGAAATACAAGGAATGAAAATAAAAGAGACACAAGGATTTATCCTGGTTCACTTTCACCCACTTGAAAGCTACTCCAGTCCCCTCTTAAATCAAGAGAGATTCTTCACTAGAAATCTTCAAATGTAGATTTTACAATGTTTTAAGATGCAACTAGATTCTTAGTTCTCCTATCTTAAAACCCAACTCAAAGTGTGTACCAAACACTTTGATCTAATCTACCCCTTTTGAGTATTCTAGATTTCCTTGCTAATTGATTGAAGATGCTTCCAACCAATCCTCTTTTCTTGCTTTGATTTGATCCTCAAAGTCTTCCTTGTGAGATTCTTCACTTGTGTTGAAACTTCAATGATGCAATCACAAATTGCAAATCTTCAACAACCACTAAGAACAAAAAATATGATCTCAAGAATATTTGAACAATGATAGAAAATAGAGTGAAGAATGAAAAGTTCTTTGTTGAATCTTGATAGCTCCTGAAAGATGTAAAATAGCTCTTGAATTACTTTTCAAAGTGTATTAGAAAATTGTAAGAATGAAAGTCTATTTCTTTGAAAGAGAAAATTAAGTCCTTTTAAAATTTTCCCAACACTGATTGAATTACTCGAGTAAACCAAACAACGTCACTCGAGTGAAACATGTCAGATTAAGTTACTCGAGTGATGTGTAAACCATTACTCGATTAACCTGTCAGAACATAAATTACTCGAGTGAACCAATACTCATTACTCGAGTAAACTGATCAGAATCTGAATAAAAACAAAGTTTTTCTAAAATGATTTTCACAAGCTATTTAATCAAGATTTAAAGTATCTTCACTCTTAATCAGACATTATTTAAATATTCTTAAAATCACCTAAGCTACCCACACCAATGAGATGCATTGCATAAAATAAAGATTACATTGAAATAGAATTAATAAAAATCCTAATTCTAATCTTCATGTGGTGTAGCTTGCTTGTTGCCAATGTTGTTGCTTGGAGAGAGATTGTTAGCATCAAAACATGAGAATCCTACAACTTGCTCAAATTAAGCCAATCTCCAGCGAGACCTTTTCCCTTTTCCAGCCGAGACCTCTTGAGGGGACGCTCGGGAGTGCCTTGAGGAGTTGTTTGAGCCTCCACTTTGATGTTTACAGCGTCGATGATACGATCCTTTTTGATCATCGGCTCAACGCCTTTGATCCTAACAGTCGGAATGGCATTGGGGATAATGGTCGGACTTTCAGAAGGGGTCGGTTCAGAAGATTGACTCATGTTTGGGGAGCCAGATGCAGCTTTGATTGCAGCCAATTGTGATACTCTAGCTGCTCGAGCCTCGCCTTTCTTGGCCTTGGTTGCTTTCTTCCCCATTGTTTTTGCAAGGAAAATGGATTATTAAAAAAAATGTATATATATAGTACCCAACTCAGCCTTCACTTCATCTCGTGTTTCTTTCAACAAGATTCGTTTGGTATCACTTCACTTCATTTGCTTGAAGGTAGTTCCAAACATGGTCGCACAATCGGCTTCCGGCTCTTGTCAAATCCGTCTTAAAGTTGAATTGATACAAGGAGGGTCCTCGGTTATAAATGTTAGTCGTCCAACCCAGTGGAAACCGAGGCACGACCTTGAATCCTTGATCACTCCATCTTCTTCAACTCGTTCCATGAACCAACATACTCCAGCCCCCATGTGCTCGTATTGGAAGAAGAGAGGTTTGAAAGACTTCCAAGAATCAGTCACCTTGGCGAAGAGGGCGTACCCCCTCCGAGCCTTTAGGGACACCCAAAGCCCCTTGGAATCACCAAACTTATTTACCTGGGGAGCGTATAACCAGAAAAAAGATCGTACAGTTGCTACCAAGTTTTCAACATCACAGAATTGCTGAAAGGCTCGGATAAAAGCCCACCCACTTGGATGCAGTTGGCTAGGAGCTATTCCTAGATGAGTGAGGACTTCGATCTCGAAGGTGGAAAAGGGCAAGCGGATGCCGACTTTGGTTGCTATTTCTTCATAGAAATAAAAAAATTGACGATTTTCCGGTACTTGAAAGCATATTAGGTCGTCGATTCCCAAAGGTCTCAACACGAATTCTGAGGCATTTCCATCGGCGCTCGGAGGTGTTAACATTGGTCGAAGATGGTTAAGACTATATGTTGTCAACAATGAAGGTCTCGTCCCTAGCACTTCCCGATCAAAAACAGCGTCATACTGCGCGTGATTGGGTGGCAGGGGATATTCTTCAGGGTTGGTATCACACCTGCGCTCCACCATATCTGGGGAAAAAGCCAAAGGCTCGGCGTTAGGATTTTTTACAGCACATGTTTTTATTCTAAAATTAAGGTCGAGCCCTGGACTTTTTCCCCCCTCCCCCGGTGGACTTCCTAAAGGTTTTTCCTCGGTGCGACGATCGGGACTAGTTCTGACTTGAGCCCGACGCTCAGCGAACCTATACGCTAGTAACCACTTACTCTCATCTGCGGGATTTGACGGGTATTCTACGACTAGCGGATCTGCCTCGGTGGATCGATGGCCAGAAGGGGGAGTAGAAGGGTGTGTAGAATCGTCAGTATTAGAGTTTCCCTCATCCCCAGAATTTCCAGAAGAACTCGAAGAATCACTATCACTAGAAGGTTCCTCTCCTAATTTCCTGCAAAGTTCACGATAAACATTCCTCAAACGTCTCCACCCTCTCATGGTTTGAAGGCAAAGAATCCTAAACACAGCTTACCCAGAACGAAAACCCAAAACCCAGAAATCCCCTAAAAGCCAAACTCCCTGCAAAATCCGGAACAAAAACCCAGAACCCAGAATGTTAGTTCCATGATGAACATGATGAATGTTTTGATAATGACAAAGTGTTTTTGAACAAGCTACAAGTGTTGATCAAGTTTCAAGCTCAACAAGCAACAACAAATCTTTTGCCTCTCAAGCTTCATAGGTTTTTTATTTGGGTAGATTATTATAGAGGGTAGTGAATCTCATTCATAAGTCATGATTAAATCATAATTTGAGTTTTCACTTAATCTAGAATCAATAGGCGGCTTAAAGGTTTTAAAGGAAAGGTTGGATTTTGAGAAAACAAGTTTTGAACATGTACAGTACCAACTTAATCGATTAAGTGATAACTTAATCGAGTACTACTCGAGTACACGACTTGCTTAATCGATTAAGTACTGCTGAACTGATTTTTAAAATACGTTTTTCACTTCTCAAAATCAGTTTTCAAGTGCTACAACTTTTGGGTATTCTATATAAACCTTTTCCTATTTTTTGTGATGAGTTAGAATCATTTTCATACAAGTTTTACAAAGAATCAAGCCACTCTATTCTCTCTCATTTTTCTAAAGATCAAAGTTCTCATATTTTCATATTCTTTGATCAAGAACCTTTGAATCTCTTATGGTGAATTGTCATAACTCTTGATTGAGATTCATAGGATTGTTTTGTGTTTTCTATTGTGTTGTAATCTTTGCAAGAAGGCAAGCCACTACAACAAACAAGAAGTCTTGGTGTGTCGATTTTATCATCAAGCAAGTACATTCTTATTGAAGAAGAAGAAGAAGTCTTGGTTGTGAATCAAGCAAGAGAAGCCTTGGTTGTGGTTTATCATCAAGCAATTGAAGACTTGTTGTGTCGATTATCAACAAGGGGTAGAGGTTAGATTAGAGAGAAGATCAATAGGATTACAAGGCAAGGGTGTCGGTTATCTCTTGTAAGCTAGCAAGAAGGGAGTCTTGTGAGGCAATCACTTGTAATTTGAGAACTCTAATTCCTCATAGTGAAGAATCTCTCTTGGTTGAAGAGGGGACTGGATGTAGCTTTCAAGTGGATGAAAGTGAACCAGGATAAATCACTGTGTCGTATCTCTAAACCCTTACTCTTTATATTCAAGTCATTTGATTGCGTTCTTGGTTGAAAACCTAGAAAGATTGATTTTTATAATTGATTGAATTGAATCTTTGATTGTTCAAATTGATAAAGGGAAAATCATTTTCATAACTAGGTTAATCAATAAGAATATAGGTGTTAATCATTTCCGCTGAATCTCTGATCTTGCATGTGAATTGATTGATTTTCGTATTCGAATGAAAAATTGATTTTTCTGTTTTCTGTCATATTTAATCGATTAAGTTCAAGTTTAATCGAGTACTACTCGAGTAAATTGCAGGTTAATCGATTAAGTGCTGTAGAATTTGCAAAAATCATTTGTTTTGATTGTTTAGATTTGTTTCGTTCGAAAATCTTTCAAGGTAGCTTCAACATCTATTCAAACCCCCCTTCTAGGTGTATTCCTAGGGTTCCTAAGTCTCTCCAACCACCAATTGCGGTTTCCTCACAGAAAACCCCTAAATCCAAACTCCCTGCAAAACCCATAACCAAAATCCCTTTACGAAAAGCAGAAATCGCACAAAAAGAGGAAATCGCAGAAATGGAAATAAGAAGAGTATAGGAAGTTACCTGCTTTCAGTTGCTGGAAAGGATAATGGGAGAAGGTTATGGATTTGAAGGCGGAGACGTGGAAAGGAGATTGGAAAGAGAGTAATGGGATTCTGATTTGAGAAGATTCTGGAGTGAGGAAAGGAAAAATGAATGTGGGAAGTAAGAGGTTGAAAGGATTCGGACTAATGAAGGAAACTTTTCAGTTTCCCTCCATGCGCATTTGGGCCGAAAGCCCATCAACCCATGCAACCACTCGCTGGATGAGACGTTGCGGTTTCAACAGATACTTTTTCAAATTTCAAAAATTGCAATGATTTGGCACAACTTACAAGAGAACGCGTCGTACCTAGAGAAACCAAAACGTCACTGCGGACAGCTGTTGCACATTCGAATTAAGACATCTAAAAGGTCCACCTTAAAACACATGCTACCTCGTCACAGACTTTATAAAGTCTTACGAGCTGGGGGGCTTGTAGGGTCTACCGACTATATTAGGGCTCAAGTCTTATTGAAGGGACTCTTTAAGGCCCCTTCCCTCGGTTTACTCAGCACAAACGTCCCTCGCTCGGACTCATTGGCTCCGAGCATACAAAAGGACCAGGCTCGGACTTGATGGGGCCGAGCCTTACAAACGGTCTTCCACTCATCAGGCTCGGGACTCTAGGGCCGAGACATATCGTCGGCTTGTGGATAGACTCACTCATTCAGGCTTCTTATCCCTTCCGCAAATCTCTCCTAGATTCTCGCTAACAGCCTAGACATGAGATCTCGAGCTAATCCTATCCAGATTCTAAGAGCATAAACCTCCTATATTATCTCACAGAATTCTGGTTCAGCTCAACCCTGATACAGGGCCCAAACGGCCCATATCAACCTCCTCCAAACCCTATAAATAGCTCATAACAGCTAGGGTTTCAGGTACGTACTCTCATCCCTAAGTTGACACTCTGCACACACTTGTTGACTGGGGAGACCCTGCTTTTCCCAACTGGAACTACAGAAACACCACAAAGTCACATATTAATACTTGATCCTCTCTAGAGCTCCTGGTTCCATAATCTTGAGCACTTAGAGGGTTAAGGACATAGTGTTCAAGGACACTACATATTCCATGGAGACAAATTATTTTTTGTTTTGGAGGAATTATTATTTATTGATTTCTTTGATTTATTTCTTTGAAAATTCATAACTTTTTACTGGTAAACCTGAATTTGACAAATTCACAGTCAAAACGATCGTGTTGAAATATAAAAATTTATTTTGTGTAGTTTTGGGATTTAAATCTACTGCCACAAAATTTTTATATTTTACGGAAAATTGTAATGTTTCACTATTTAAAAGAAATTGAATTATGATTTTTGAGTGTTATGTACTGTAATGGAAAAAAATATTATTTCCTACTGTCCTAGTATGATACACGGTTTAGACATGTCTTATTGCATTTGAATTTTGAATTTTAAATTTGGGAGACATCCATTTATTAGTGCACAAGACCTTAGGTCAACCCAATTAATACAACTTATCTCTTAAATCACCTTAATTATGACTAACATTTAATTAATGACCCTATATTAGGGAGATTTTCGGCCAACGGGGAGCCTAGCTTCTTATCTTCTTACACACTCTCCTACTCTAATTAAATTCTAAAGCCCCATTTTTAATTAACACACCCCACCCCTCTTAAACTCTATAAATACCCTCCTATACCCAAACCCACACATTCTTATATTCCTTCATTCTTACAAACAAAAAAAAAAAGAGAGGAGATAGGGAGAGAAGAGAGGGAGGCCGAAGCACTCCAAGAGGAAGGAGAAGAAGACCTTGTTTTTTTTTCTTGCATTTTCAATCCTTGATTTAGGTAACCTTTCCCAACCTCATTTCCTTTCTCTTTTCCTTCTTATGTTCGGTTTTCATTTTGAAATATATGAAGGATTTTGTTGTTTGAAGCCTTATAGTCTTTGCATGTATATTCTCTTGATTTCTTCTTACGTTTTGAGCTTCTATTATGCATATATTCGACGTTAAAGAACAAAAATTGGACATGCATCCATGAATAGGAGCTCACGGTTTTTGGTCCCTTTTTGTCCAAATGATTTTTGATCTTTGATTCATGAATATGTGCTTGAAAATGAGTATATTAGTGTTGTTTATGAGCTTTGTGTGTTTGATTTGCAAGAATTTTTCCTTTTTCTTTAATGCATGTCACGGCCTAGGGCTTGAAAAAGGGAAAATGATTTTGTTCTTGAATGCATGTAATTGATTGTTGATCTTTGATGTATGTTGGGTGTATTTCCGGTTTCTAATATAAAAATGCATGAATAAATGGATTTTTGTTTTGATTTGTTCTCCTTAGGACTATACAGTTTTGATGAGTTCA
This sequence comes from Crotalaria pallida, assembly GCA_037953625.1. Lineage (NCBI taxonomy): Eukaryota > Viridiplantae > Streptophyta > Magnoliopsida > Fabales > Fabaceae > Crotalaria > Crotalaria pallida. The sequence continues at coordinate 8,394,878 of CM075654.1, read as the reverse complement.
TGGCCTTGATGAATTTTGTTTTGTTTCTTTGATTTGGGTTATGTTTGGAATGAGTAAATAAAGGTTTATTTTTTTTTATGATGCATGATTTGTTTCGATTTTAGTTAAAAAAAATCCCCAATTTCCCTTAAATGTGCCATGGCCTAGGACTTAAGTTTAAGGGGAATGAATTTTGTTTGATGCATGTTAAAGGGTTGTCAATCTTTACTATTTTTCTAGCTTATTTTCGATTCTCATATGAAAGAACAAGTTGTTAAGAAGATTTGCTTTGGTTTGGGACTTTTAGGACCATACGGTTTTACCCTTATGCATGTCTAAATGATCTTTATTTCATTTCAATAAGTTGATTTGTGTTGATCTTTAAGCACATGTATATTTATGATGAATTGATTTGCAAAAATTTTCTATTTTCCTAATATATGTCACGGTTTAGGTTAGGTAATAAGTAAAATGATTTTTATTCTTTATGCGTGTGATTGATTTGTAAATCTTTGGTATTTTCTTAATGTATTTTTCGGTTCCCATATGAAAATAAATGATTGAATGGATTTTTGGTCTTGAGTTATTGATATAGAGTGCTATACGGTTTGATTAGGAAAAATGTATATGATGGTTGAATTAAAGTTGTGCTTTTTGTCCATGAGTATTCGGCCTAGGAATAGAGAAATGAGCAAATGGTTTTGTTTGATGAAAATTGTATGCCTTTTGTTCATGTATATGTGTATTCGGCCAAGCATGAAAAAGTGACCAAATGATTTTGTTTCATGGGAATAAAATTGTGTAAAAGTACTTAAAATGAGTTATGTGGATTCAAGTGTTTGGATTTGTGGTTCTTAGTTATTTTTCTTACTATATTCGGCCATGCATGTAAGTATGCTTAGGTAATTTTTTGTTTCTTGAAAATAAGCTTGCATATTGATACTTGGAAATGATCATGTTAATTCAAAGTGTTTGATGCTTGTAAATTGGCTTATTTTGCTTTGTTCAATTCGGTTCCTCTATGTTTAATTAGGTAAGCATAAAATTTTAATTGTTTTAAAGTGTTGATGTGTTGAGCATGAGATTTGAAGTTAGCTAATTGCCTATTTGGTTGATTGGTTGAAAAAGTGTTTGCTTGAATGTTTTAGGAAGAATTGGAAATTTACGGATTTTGGTTTGAATTGGTGCATGATTTGGCTAAGCATGGGAGACTAATCAAATGACTTTTGTTTGCTTAAGTATGAATTCATAATTTGATAATTGGAAGTGATTAACTTGCTTGAATGCTTGAAAGTGATTAATTGGATTTAAGGGTTTAAAAGTTGTAAATTTTGGTTTGTTTGGAAATGCATAATTCGGCCATGCATGTAAAAATGGATTAAATGATTTTTTATTTAAATGATGTAGATGTATTGATTTGTTGGTATGAGTTAAAGTTTAGTTGAGAAAATGCTTGATTTTGTGCCTTATAAGAGTTTTGGAAAACGCATGGATTCATGGCTCATTTTGGTGCACCATTCGGTTTTGCAAGGTTCTTAGGAAATAAGTTTATTTTGATACATGTTATATGCCATTTGAGTATGCCCTAGTGATCTTGAATTAATTTGGTCATGTTTTGGATGTTTTAATGCATTTTGGTTTGGTAGATGATTTAGTGCTTTTACATGAAAAAGAGATTTGAAGGAAAATACTTGTGCATGTTGAATGGTTTTGAAATTCAGCCACTGTTTTGCTAAGACTTGTATAATTTCCTCTGAATTTTGTTATAATTTTGGGATTGGTTTACTATTTTTACAATAATTATTTTTAAGAAAACGATTTCGGAAAAAATGAGTTTTTTGGAATGAAAGTGTACTGAATTTTTGAAGTTGTGCTATTCCAAACGACTTGGAAATTTTATGGTAAGGTCTTAAACATATAAGGATACTCTATGTAAAGTTTGAGGTTGTTCGGAGTTGAATTGGTATTTTATTTAAAGTAAAATAGTGAGCAATTTTAATTCATGAATTTCAGAGTTAGAGGGAAATTTAATTGAAAAAGTGTAACTTAGGCAACTCCAAATAATCTGAAATTTTTATTATATATTCTTGAATGTATGAGGATGTTCTGTACCAAATTTCATGTCGATTGGAGTTAGTTTGATAAATTAAATAAGTACAAGTTTGCTTCAGGTTGCAACAGTCCTGATTAGGTTTTTGTGACAAATTTGAATAAAAACTTGTGTTATGGATGTTGGATTGGCTTGAAAATTTTATGTGAGGTATTTCAATATATGTTTAAGCGTTTCTCAAAGTTTGGGACTGAAATGAGTTGATTTGACATGATTTTGGATTTTTATTTCTCCGAATTTTCCGTATTTGGTTTATTGCACTATTTGACATTTAGTGGGTGCTAATGATGTTTGGTGCATTTGCTAGATTTGACTAAATGTTATTATTTTGATTGTGAAAATTGGATATAATCCAATGTGTATAGGATATTAGCGTGTGTGCCATAAAGTAGTGTTGTGTACTACGTGATTTTCGTGAAATTAAGATCACAAACATAGGCCCTAATCAATTTGTCTTTGTGCTTCGGTTTTTGTTTAACAAAATGTGGCTGTGAGAATTTAGGTGTTTTGAGAAGTATGATTGCTAATATGATTTTTTTAAAAAGTAATCTAAGGCATGTTAATTGAGTTGCTTGAATTAGATGTAAACTTGTTTCGGGTAAAGTAAGTTTATAGAATTAGTGTAATTAATTTGCTAAACTATATGCTACTTGTGTAGAATTATTTGCATGATTAGCATAATGAGTTGTGTGTATAAATGCATGTGGTTTAAATGATATGTTTGTTCTTGTTTTAAATAAGTATGTGCAAAATGCTTAACTTGGTGAATTACTTTTGAATATAAATTGGTTTGAGATGTTTGATTTTAAATTCATTTCTGGATATTGGAACTATTTCATGGTTGTCCAAACATTATTTAAAGTGTGGTGGTTTGAAAAACGAATTGTTTAAAATATTCATTTTTATCCAAAAGTATTATGAATTGACGTATGGCTTTACGGAGATTTCGAATAATCAAAAAGTGATTTTTATGGGACCTTGTTGTGGCTGTCCCGAATTTTTATTGAGGTGTTTTTAACTTGTGAAATGTTTTTAAGTGTTCTAAAAGCATGAGTTTTAAGTGTTTCAAATTATAGTGAAAACTAGTTCGTATAATTGGATTTCTTCGGTGTTTTCGGGCCCGAGTGAGCTGTTGTCCGAGAAGAACCAGCCACTAACATATCTATTTTAAAATGATTTTTTCTAATTGTTCTATAACGATATTGAGGAATTTAAAGTGTTAAAGAGTTTTGGAACGATTATGGAAAGAAGGATTTATGTTTTAAGATTTAAAGAGTGATTTTAATTTCGGGTAGACATTTGGATTATATCATATTATTAATGTGTAATGTCTGTTTTGAGGATTCGGAAGGTTCTAGCTATGGACACGTGTCGGAGGACAACTCTTTGGATTTTGTCTGCACTCGAGGTGAGAGAGCAGTTTTCTTAAGACACAGTGGTGTGTAGGTAACATGTTAAGATGTTCCTGGCCACATCTAAGAGTCAGTCGTATAGTGGCAATTGATTGTGTATGTTTGGCCACTTATACGCAGGACTAAGACATCCCTTTTCTGTTAAAATATTATGACATGATGTTATTTCTTTATGATGATGAGATGTTATGATATGTTGCTCTATGCTTCCTGAACTTTTATCTGAAATTGAAAGTAATCATGTCATGCGAGATATTTGCCATGCTATTATTGTTAAAGTAAAATAATGACGCTGATAGAAGTGATGTAATAATGTTAAAGAGTGCTTGATGAAAAGACTGGCAATTTTTAAAAGTAATGAAAAGTAAAATGGACTTGCACAAAGAATCTAACCGGAAAGAAAGAGACATTTGGAGATGATAGAAATATAATAATAAAATTCCCCGATGTGCACCGAGGTGGATTTCATGCTTTTAAGATTGAGTTTGTGCTGGGCACGTTGGAGTATGCCCGTGTGTCCGAGCCATGATATGTTAAGTAAAGAATTGTTGAGAAAGATTAACGTGAAAGATGAATAATTAGAGGTCGAGGATCACCGAAGGGATGTTTAAGGGTGACTCGTCCAAACCTTAGGGTTAATCAGACATTAATAAAACACTGCTAAGACATTAAAAGACTTTAAATACCGCGGCGAGTTGAGTGCGAAGTAGTGGAGAGGAAGATACCTTGTTTATCTGCGGATACTCAGGTGTGTGATTGTGATAGAGGAGGTGATGACGGTGAAACGTCAAGTAACCAAGAGTACTCTTTTAGGTGGAACTAGCCTATATTTGATCGGGGATTAATACCCAAAGGATCGTAGCGTGTTCCACACTGCAGACTAGAATAGTATTGTCGTCCCCTTGATCAAATTCGAAACGGTGAGAGGGAACCTGAACGAGGCGGGCAGTCGAATGGCTTTGGGCCCTTGTAGTATCGCGTAAAATATTAATTGTCTTAATGACCGGCCTGTACGGTTGTGGTCTTGACAAATATATTTATATGTTGTTAGATTTTCTCGACCGTTCAACCGACGTGGGTTAAGGTTCCTGTACGTCTCGTTTGCTTCCGACTAGGTTTGGGTGGATTGGAGGAGATGAGATGTATGTGTGCTAACCCAACTCCTCGATGACTTTCCTTAAATCCCTTGTCATCGATGGATGCGCTTCAATAAAACTTAAGAAGAAAGACATATGAATTTAATAGTGTATGTCCCTTAATAATGAAATAAGAATTATGAAAGATATGAGGTACCAAGGGAGCCTGCAGGAAAGGAGACGATTCGAGTTAAGGGCAAAAGAAAGGCTTGAAATGCCAAGTGCAATGGAGCAATGATCATGATAAATGGTGATAATGGAAATAATAAAGGAAAATGATGAAGTATGAATGAGTACTTGATGTGTTTCTATTTAATTGTTATATCTTGATATGATTGCCTGCTGTAATTCCACGCAGTCGGCTTATCCGCCCGGAAAAGCCGACTCTCTCTCTGTATCTCTTTTGTCTTTGGTTTTCTTTTGACCTTGTGATGGCCCATTAGATGGTGGACCCGGTCAAGTTTACCTTTGAGATTTACCACGACGGGTAGTGGGAGGTGAACCGTCAAGGCTGGGAATGGAGAGGCAGCTCAGAGGTGATCATCAAAGACCCAGGTCGCACGCTCCAAGGAGATTCAACCGACACTCGCGAATGTCGCTTCTCTTTGGTGGATCTTCGGACTGGAGGACCAGCAGACTATCATGGTGGCTATTCGTTACCACTGCCTGCACGCATTGACCCTTGAGATGAGGATGTAACATCCCGAATTCTAATTCCTAGAGTAATTAGAATAATAATAAGACTTGGACATAATAATTATGCATAAAATAATTTAAGGTGATAAATTAGATTTCATTTTAATGCCATGAAGGAGTTAGGAAGCATTGACATCGGAAAAGAAATTTAAAGAAGGCTAAACGAGTGTTAAAATCGGCGTTTTCGGTGTTCTAAACACCCTACATTAGGAAATTCAAAATAAAAGATTTAAAACTCCAAACACAAATTCCACCGTTGGATGTGAAGGGTAATATGTAAGGAAGCTTGCTTTCAAATTTGAGCAAGATCCGACCGTTAACGAAGAAGTTATGTCAAAGTCAATACGAAGTCAACAGACTCCCGCCCAGGCGCATGAAACCCGCGCTCAGGCGCGCGAATTGTGAATTTCCGCACCAGACAGTCACAAACTCGCCCAGGTGCACCATAAACTCGCCTAGGAGCGCCTCTGATGCTGTCAACACGTTCAGCACTTGAAAGGAGGGCGTTTTGGTAATTTTTCTCACCCCAAACTCATTTTTAACCACTCATTCTTGCTTCTAGGCTAAGACCCAACCCTCCCCACTCCATTTCCTCTTCTTCTTCGTGGTTCAAGAGCTCCCAAGGAGCTAGGGCCATCTCTTCCATCCATTTCCTCCCTCCATTGATGTTCCAAGCTCCAACCTCCATAGCCCTCATCAAGCTCTCTACTTCTTCTTGCTCTAATTAACAACACCCACATACATCATACTTATTCTCCCTCCCTCCACCATTTTCGGTTTTCTCTCTCTCTAGGGTTCCAAGAACTCCATCACCATCTTCCTTCCATTAATCCTCACCCAAGCTCATCAAATCATCAAATCATCAACCATCCATCATCATCAACCACCAAATCAAGCCAAACACCACCTCACCTCCATAGTCCAAGAACAAAGAGCATCAACAATACTCCCTTCTCATCACACGGTTTTCCCTCTCTTCCTTCCTTTCACTTCACTTGGGAGCTTCTTGATTGAGGCTTAAAAGGGAGCTAGGGCAAAGGCTAAGGCTAGAATTTGTGAAGGTTCTCTACTCTCTCCTTGGTTAAGGTAAGAAGGTTGTATTACCTTAGCTTAGGGAATAGATTCTCTTTCGTTATAGTGATGGCTAGGGGTAGAGGATGAGTAGAGCACAAAACCTTAGGGTAGTTGATAATGAAAATAAATGAAGTAATTAATAGAGAATAGAAAGAAAAACTAGTTGTAATGTAAGAGAATGGGTATATATGATTATGGTTAGAAAAGGAATGATTGACTAAGTAGGTAGTAAATTAGGAAGAAATAAGAACAAGTTGACTATTCATAAGGAAAATATAAAAGAAATAGGAGTAGATAATAGAGTGAAAATAAATAGAAACTTGTTGTATGCTTGTAAAGATATGGGAAGTTATGGTAGAAATGGAATATGACAATATAGGGATAACTAAGAGGCAGATAAAGAAAAGGAAAGCGTCAGTGATAGACTTGTTTTAATATAGATTGATGATGGATAATGAGTATGGAAAATATAGAAAAATGTATGCTAAGAGAAAAATGATGAATGTATGCTAGGGGAAAATGCCGAATGTGTGCTAAATAAATAATGTGATTGATAAATGAATATGTTAGGAAACTCCGGAACATAAAATGGATTTAGAAGGGGGAAACACGAATGATAAATGTGTATAAAAGTGAATTAATAACGGAAAGGGTATTTGTGACTACAATGGAGTAAGAGTGCTAAAGCTTGTAATGAAATTGAAAGGAAATTATATAATGAATGGATTAGTAGTGAGTGGAATAATTGAACAATGGAACTGTATTGATAATGTGAGAAGAACCCACCTATGTAGGTGTGTGTATATAGAAATGTGAAAAGATGAAATTATGATGTGCATGATGGTGTATGTATATAAGACCCTCCCAAAGGGAGTGCGAGTATGTGAATGTGTATGAATGACCCTTCCAATGGAAGTGAGAATATGTATATATAAATGGACCCTCCATAACGGAGCGTGTATATAAATGGACCCTCCCTAAGTGGAGCGTGAAAATATATCAATGAACCCTCCATAACGGAGCATGTATATAAATGGACCCTCCATAACGGAGCGTGTATATAAATGGACCCTCCCTAAGTGGAGTGTGAAAATATATAAATGGACCCTCCATAGCGGAGCGTGTATATAAATGGACCCTCCATAACGGAGCGTGTATATAAATGGACCCTCCATAATGGAGCGTGAATAATGGACCCTCCCATAGGGAGTGTGAATATATGTGAATATGGTGAATATATGCGAATCATGGACCCTCCCGTAGGGATTGTGAATAAATGTGAATATGAGTATTATGGACCCTCCTTCATGGAGCGTGTAATAGGTAATAAGACCCTCCAAGTTGGAGTGTGTAGTATGTAAATAGGACCCGCCCTTGTGGTGTGTGATTAAATGGTAATAGGACCCACCGAAAGGTGAGCGAAAGAATAAAAAAGAACTGAAAAGATTAGCAAGACATATGTAAAGTATGGAATTGAAAAGATAAGGAAAGGTTGAGATTAATAAAAGGAAAGCGAATTAGTATATGAATGGGGTATTATGGTATAGGGTACGACCTTGGTTTGTTACTATGCTTTTGTAGAAGCTATATTTCTAAGTTCTGTGCAATGTTATCCTTCTTGCCATTTTTTACAGGTATCGAAGCGGAGCATGCACTAGCCGTGGCCCAGCATGGGCACACTCCACAACGTGGAGTGTGAATATTAGGAGTGTGATAATATGTGGGTCCAAGAATTACAAATTTGGCTTTTGATGTATATATATGCGATGTATTATCTTTTGGGGACTAAAACTATTTTATAACATGTTTGTTATTTTGGAAATGATGTATTGAGATGCACTATATTATATTTTTCCCTGCTGGCATCCTATTGATTATATGAAAATATTATTACAGGTTTTCAAGGCAAACTCATATTTTTGGAAAGTCCAATAAACAAAGAAAACTCCGTCCGATTTTAAGGAGATTTTTACAAGTATTGTAAATAACTAAGAGTTTTCAAAGGAAATTTTCAAGTCACTAAATCAATCGGGGTAATTAGAGTATTAATTAAGGTAGGGTTTTACAGAGGAGGTGGAAGTGTATGAGGATTTGGATCCCATTGAGCCCCTTGATGATGCTTTTGAGGCTTTGCCCCAGAGTAACCTAGACGAGATTAAGGAGGACCCTAGTGAAGGATCGTCTCTGGTCGAGTATTCGGATGCGGATGTTTGGGAGTATGACCCAGAAGAAGTGCCTGTTGCAGCATCCAATGATGAGGATCAGTAGTTAGTTTGTTTTTAGTTATATGTATTATGAGTCATGTATGCTATTGGACTTGATAACTTTGCTGGATACCATGTAACTCCCGTATTGTAATAAGGTTTTCTGGGCTTGACAACTAAATTAACATTATAATGATTTTGAGTATGATGAATGGGGTTCCAAAGCGCGGTGTTGGTAACATCTCGATTTGGAAGACCTGATGGGTGACGTGGGACATGAATGTATTATGTGGTAATGAAAATGTTTTTGAAAAGAAATGTAATTACAATAATGAACCCATATCCATGTCATCAATGAAAAAAAATTGACCCGTATTTTTTGTGAATTAAATAAAAGGAAATTTCAAGTTTCTAAATCGGGGTGTTACAGGAACTGCTTCTGGAATCCTAACAGCACAACAACTGATATAGGTACTCTTGATCTCGGTCTTTTAAATAATTAACTTTAACTAAATTGAATTCTCATCTCGCTTCATGCCTTGTTGATTTTATTTTAGCTCTAGTTTGACTTTTTTCTCCGTATTAGTATGAAATTGTTCTATGTAAAGATGTTGGCGGTGGTTATTAGGGACCTGAAAAATCCTCTTTAAGATTAATCTTTAATATTTAAGATCCTCTCTATTTTTAATCCATTCTCTCTGTTTCTTAGACGCTTTATCTCTCTTGTTCTTATGTTCAAGTGTGTATATACCATCATCAATTATGTGACATTAACAAGTATTTTTGTCATATGTTTAAGTAATTAAGGGAAACATTATGAATAAGATAATATGGATTTCATATAATTTTCTTGTTTTACCTTTGTTTTATTTATTCTTTGTTGTTATGTTTTGAGCAATTGTTCCTTTTGTTTCAGCTATCCTCTTTGCAGGAAGCTGGGCACAACCAATCAATGATCCCAAATGCCTTGGATCAAACTTGAAACAATTTGAAGTTGAAGGATATGAAGGCTTTGCAGATGAGAAAATATAGTGGACACATCTTGACAATGAGGATTCCACTGATTGGTATGGATGACGAAGCACTTGTGTAACATCCTCAATTTTATAATATAAAATATATTACTTTTTATAGTGATTTAATATTAAAATGCTTGGGGTTTTATAAAATTTTTGGCGGAGTTTACTTTAAAATATGGACTTTCCCCAAGTTAACTTTGAACCTGTCAGTCCAGAACAGTTTATAAAAATTACAAAACTATAATTGAATTTTAAGTGGTTGTGACTTACTTAGAAACAATTCAGAAAAGGATATTTTTATATCCTTCACAACCATTAGTACCTTTATTCAAAACTATGCTCTTATAAAGTCCTTTTTACAAAATAGAAGTATCTTTAAGTGGAGATAAGTAATTCAAAATTAAATTCAACTTTAGTCAATGAAAATAATTTACATTACGATATCCTAGAATGGTTACAATAAAATGAGACCACTAAAGTCTCACAATTAATATACTCTCCTTATGTGAGAGTATATCTTCTCGGCACGGAAGCAGTGAATATCTTTCTCCAATGGTACCTAAAATGGTCAACTTAAGGGGTGAGTAATTTGAATAATAATTAAGGAAAACACTTAAACAACAGTAATAAAGTATAACTAAACATACCCACACACATATATCCATACTCACATTATTTCTATTAACTATATCATTCCTATACCTTAACTTTTAACTATTTTATTACACTATGCCAATACGTTTCCTTATACAATACCAACACATAGCAATGCTTTGATGCTCAATCATATGAGTATGAATGCACTTTATACCATTATGGTTTAATTCCTGAATCCAATGTACACTTTACCATTTAACTTTATCCACTATACACTTTAACACTTCCGTTGGATTCAGTGAATTAACCCATTATATCAATGAATGCACTTCTCCATTTCCAATAACAATAACACTTTTCAACCCTCACATACACCCTCCACTCTGGGGAAAAACCGATCAGGAGTAAGTATTTCTCAACCTATAGTTGGATACTTCACCTCCACTTAGGGAGGTCCCTCATATCCGCTTGCACAACACTTCACCTCTACTTAGGAAGGTCCCTCGTGCAATTTGGATTGATTTGCCCAAATTGGCTTTAGCAGAAATCACCCTCGACTGGCCAAAAGAAACCAAAGTAAATAGAATTATTATAGTTTGCATCGGACCAATCCGCAACATGGAAATCAAACTCATGTCCTGTGCAAGATCGAAGTCCTCCATAATAATCCTAATAATTTACTTTTGTCCTCATCAATCAAAAAGACGTGTGTTTTTCCCCGTACACCTAAGGTCCACCTTACTCCATAATGCACGTGTTTCTAATTCATTTTATGTAGCTTTCGTTAGTCAAACCTTTAATACCTTATATCCAATTGGTTGAGTTTCTCTAACTTAGGACTTTCGGCCATACTATATATATACACACACACACACAATCAAACAATTCAACAATAATTACTATAACCACATCATTCATTCAATCATTAAATTCCATAATAATATTAATTCATTTCTAGCTTTAACCCTAAGTCATTACATACACTTTTATTTTCAATCATAACAATATCAACATACAAATCAAATATATACATATAAAATACATCTAATTATAACCCTATTACTATCATTAAATCCTTTCCCTAATTAAAACCAAAGTACTCCCCCTTACCTCTTGAAGAGAAGAGGAGAAATTGGGGAAAGCTTGAAGCACCCACACCAAGCCTTAGCCAAGCTCCCTAGCCTCCTATTTCCTTGCCCTTAGTCACTTCCTAAGCTCCCTTGGTTGATTGCAACAAATCTATAAGATGGATTGGAGAAGTTAGGGTTTATGTGGGGATTTTGGGATTTTGGGAAAAGAGATGAAATTGGGGTTTTTGGGAGAGGAATCATAAGAAGGATTGATGGAGGGATGATTTGTGGTGTTAATTTCATTTGATTTGGTGTGGATTTGGGGGAAATCGTGAAACCCTAGGAGAGAAGGAAGAGGAATTCGTGGAGAAGAGAGAGAAAGACCTTGAGAAAATGCCCCAATTCAACGTGTTCTTTGTCTGATATAACAGGGGTTAATCGATTAACCTCTTTGGTTAATCGATTAACACTTGCTATTTACACATGACTAATCGATTAGTGGGTGAAGGTGGCTAAAAAATTAATCGATTAATCTATATCCTACTCGATTAGGGGCTGAATGTTGCCAAAAACTTAATCGATTAACACATAAGTTAATCGATTAATCTATTCAACCCACTTAATCCCTTGTACTTCGAATCGTCATAACGTCTTCGCTAACCGTCGGATCTTGCTCAAATTTTGAGACAAGCTTCCTAAGACACTAATCTTCACATCCAACGGTGGAATTTGGGTTTAGAGCTATGGATATTTTATTCCTAATTTCCTAAGATCCTATGTTCTTTAGATCATCATTAACTCTTCTAAAACTCACTTCTAAACTAATTCTACTTCACCAAACCTACCTTTACTAAATCCTACATTCTAAACAAGATCAAGGACTTGGGAACGACACTACTCTTATCAAAATTCTATTAACTAAAGCACCTAATAATTTGGGAAAATCGGGGATGTTACAACTTGAACCTCAACAAACCAAAGATTTGTTGGTAGATATTATAAGGGCTGCACAAAGCAACTGGAATATTCATTTGCCCATCAAATTTTATAGGGTCTTGACTTCAGATTGTTTTATTGTTGGGTCAACTTACACTCTTTCCATTTTTCATAGTAGATTTTGACAAGTATAGTATGTATCAACTTTGTATAGTGAAGATTATTTAACATTTTGTTATTTTGTTTTAGTACTCATATTGCATTAGACATATATAGGGGTAGAAGGACGTTTCACGGCAATTTTTTTTTTTAAATTCATTCTCTGGCTTAGCGGCAGTTTTAACTGTCGCAAACCTTTTTAACAAAAATATTAGTGACGCCAAAATCCTCCAAAAATCGTCACAAAATGCCTGATTTTTCGTAGCAAGTGATGACCTCTTCGCCACCAAATAGCGAGGGATGAAAATATGCGAGAGATTTGCGAGGGATTAAGCCCTCGCAAATAGAATTCACCGGCAAGGATTTTGCGAGGAATTGTTGGTCGCTAATTAGTGACGACTTGATGACAAAATTGAACCAAATTTCTAAACAATCAATTGCGAGGGATTTGCGAGGAACAGTTAGTTGCTAATTAGCGACGACCAAATGATAAGTGTGACCAATTTCTCGAACGACTCTTGCGAGGGAAATTTCTCGCAAAGCATATTTTAGCGAGGAATTTGCGAGGGAAACATTTGCTCGCTAATTAGCGATGAATGAGACGCGATGGACTCATCGCTCGCAAATCCGTCCCAAATCAGTCGCTAATTCGATTTTGCGAGGGATTGGCGAGGGATTTGTTTTGTAGCTATTTTGCATTTTTCTTGTAGTGTATCTCCTCAACCCTATTAAATATAGACAACTGTCTTTTTTATTATTATTATTTTTAATTTTAAAAATAGGAAAATAGATTTGAACTCAAACACAATACTGCACTTGAGAAATACTTCATCGAGTGGTCGACTTACCACACCGTCGCAGCACCATCACTGGGTTTTCTACCATGTTGGCTGGCTTTTTACCATATTCCAAGATTTAATGTTGTGGTGATATCATAGGGCGTCTTGCTGAGCTTGCTTGCTTGTTGCCTTTATTCTCATAATTTATCTCACAAAGGAACTTCTGTTAATTGAAATCCACTCTTTGTTCTGTATTACTATTGGAAAGAGAGAATAGAAGAACTAATTTGTTTGAGCTGGGGATTTATGACTTTGCAGATGGTGGGAATGTGGTGGGTGTCAAGTAGGGGTGGGGTGAGGCTGTGGCGATAGCAGTGGTAGGTGATGAGGGGCTAGTGGTCGCCGTGGATGATGGCGAGGTGACACAGGGGTGGTGGTCGGCAAGGCCAATGGTCGGTGTTTCTATGAAGATGATGGTGATCTTGTACTGTTTTTATGTTTTGTTGGCCAAAAATATTATGTAGAAGATAAGCAATAAAAAATATAAAAAATAGACAAATGTCATGATTTGAATGGGGTAAAGAGATAAGTACTCTGCTAATAAGAGGAAGAACGTTATTCTCTTTTTGATTTGTATATTTTTTACGATTTTGCTAAGCAATATCTTGAAAACATTGATTAAATAAAAAAAATGTTGTGTTAAAATTAAAATTCAACTGTTTTCGTAGTGTCATTTTCAAAATAAACCAATTTTTTTTACTTTCCTAAACAATATTTCCAAAACCTTATTAGTATTTTTCTATATTATGTTAGATATGATAAAATAAAAAAATTTTGTCTCCCAAATATTCATCGATGTAAGCATGATAATTAATAAGTAATTCCAATACGATTTCATTTTTGGTTCTTTCAAAGATGATCTTTTAACCAAAATTGTTTAGGTTAATAAAAATTTGGATCAATTCCTTAATCACTTGCTTAAGAGATATTCCCTGCGGTCTCTTTTATAATAAAAAAAATACTATTTCATTAATGGTTTTAAATGTAAGCAAAAATTAACTAACTTTCGATCCTCAATACAATCATTTCTAAAATATTTTCGTAATGTGGTTGAATCATTTAATTTTTGCTTCATTTCCAATGTAAATTTACTAAAATAGTGTATTTTTTTATGAATTTGAAAAAATTAAATACACTCAACTAATCACCTTAATATGTGTGAAGTTAATTATTATGGCTTGAAAATGAAATTGGAGGGAGTACATCAGTACACCAATTATAAAAACCTCATGCGGTAATAAAATTAAAATCATATAAAGTAAGATTTATTTTATTTTATTTTTATCCAATATACTCCCTCCGTCCTTTATTATAAGACATCATTTTGATAGATTTGGTGTCCATTTTTTAGAATATCTAGGTAGCATTAAAGAGTTTGTTCTAAATACATCCTTCACATTAAATTGATCGAGTAATAATTACAATAGTGAGAAATGAATAGAATTGTAAAGTTTTAAACAGGAGTAACTTCGGAATGACAATATATTATTTTTTGATAAATTTGAGAGCAATAATTAATTTTCTTAATCTACGTGAATTAGGTAAAAGTGACTTATAATTATGGGGAGAGAGAGAGTATCAAGTACTCCCTCCGTCACTAATTATAAGGTCCTCTTAACATTTTTATTTTGTCCCTATTTATAAGGCCCTTTACCAATTTTCAATGAGCATTAATTATTTTTTTCCACAAACACCCCTATTTATTTAACACTTTTTAGATCCCAATAATATTAATAGGGGTAATTTTGAAAATACATATCAAAAGTTCACATTTCCAGTCACTTTCTTAATGGATGTGAAATCTCCCAAGAGGACCTTATCATTGGGGACGGAGCCAGTAAGATATACTCCCTCCGGTCCTATTTATAGGACCCTTTTGGGGTTTTTATTTTGGTCCTATTTATAGGACCCTTTTCAATTTCCAATAGCATTTAATTACTTCTTTCCACAAACACCCCTATTAAGTCAACACTTTTTAGAGTTCCAATAACAATAATAGAGGTAATTTTGAAAAAGTATATCAAATTTTCACATTTCCAATGCCACTAACCACTTTCCTTGGTGGGTGTGAAAAACCCCAAAAAGGTCCTATAAATAGGACCCGAGGGAGTATATATATAACCTCATAAACCCTTTCTTAAAAAACAAAACCCTATTTCGATTTTGCACATACAGGGTATAAGTAGAGTTTTGTTAGAAGTTTGAACGTGGATTGTCTTTTCTCTCTTTACTTTCGGTTTCAGCCTCAGCCTCAGCCTCAGCCGCGCTCTCTCTCTCTCTCTCTTTCACTTTCTTTGCCCTCACGCACAACTCGCTCGTTCCAGGTCAGTGCCACTGCCACTGCCACTGCCGCCGTCTCTCTTAACCGATTGATTCTTTTCTTTTCTTCTTCTTATTATGCGTTGTTTATAGTTTCATTCTTTACGTTTGATCCCATCTACACAAATCCCTTATTTATGATTTTAATATATAATATTTACATTGCATTTTGCACACATGAATAATGATTTCCTTTTTTTTTTTTTTTTGTGATTTGTGATTGTATGTATTCAACAACATGGTAGTGTCTAAGACAACCTATATCATGTTATCATGGGTCGGTATCACGGATGATGTGGTGGTCATGGACTGACTAATAATATTCCGACAGGTTTTTATTGTCCGGGACGACCATACGGATGATGTGGTGGTCGGGGACTGACTAATAATATTCCGACAAGTTATTATTGTGATAAATGAATATGGAATGAAAATTGATAATTATGGGGTAATGAAAAGAATTATTTGCATACGCACGATGTTGCGGTTGGTGAGATAGGATGTGGGAAAGTTATTATTGTTCGGGACCATATGGATGACGTGGTGGTCACGGACTGACTAATAATTTTCAGACCAACAGACACATAACATGAATTTCTTGTCTGTTTTATTAATTGAGCGAAACCGGGAATGAGGTTAAAGGTCCTAATAAAAAGGTTTTACCTGTGTTTTGTTATGTTGGGCGCCAGTTGTCGTTACTTGTGCATTCTCTCTGTGGTGTTGTTCATTAAGTGAATCATGTGCTTACGTATGCATTATGTTTTTTTTTTAAAGAAAATCTAAACAATGTATGTTTTGTCCTGTCATTTCTTTTTAAATTTCATGTTGTTTGCCCTGCATATGATGCCAATCTATGTTTAGGGTGTTATTTGTGAGAGTACTGGGGATTTTTGTAACATGATGATTTTTAGTTTTACATGATGAGGTTGAACCTTGCTCTAAAATTTGGCGGTATGTTGAATCTTACATTATAGTTTTAATCTTATCAAGCATCTGAAACGATATACCTGTATTCGCATCATAGACTGATGTGAGTGAGGGAGTATTGAGCTATCTTGTATTCCAAGGTGGAGTTTGTGATTGTCATAAGTTGCAGTTGGAGTTAGTCCTGTGTAGTTATGATGTGATATTCTATAGCTTATTATATTTGTACTCTTGCTTGATCAATTTGTTATTGTTACTATGTGTTCATCCACTTATTGATGCCCTTTTAATGTTCCATTCTTTTTGTTTTTCCAGGATTTATCTTGCCCTTATGGCGTTTGATACTCATGTTACTACTATTAATAACAATGACAAACCTGATTCTGTAGCACATATGGATAGGCATAAGAGAAAAAAGTCTATCGTATGGGAATATTTCACAGTGGAAAGTGTTGAAGCTGGTATTACAAGGGCTTACTGTAAACAATGCAAAAAATCATTTGCGTATATAAGTGGTTCAAAACTATCTGGTACTAGCCATCTCAAAAGACACATTACTTTGGGAATCTGTCAAGTTCTTCGTCAGAAAAATCAACAAAGCTCATGTGCCAAAACTGATGGTTCTCCTCATGATAGTGCTAACCGACCTAAGAAACGGACAAGAACAGCACCTGGGTTGGCCAGTAATGGTATTGTATTTGATCAGGAGCGTTGCAAACATGACATTGCTAAAATGATAATTTTACATGATTATCCACTCCATATAGTTGGGCAGCAGGGTTTCATTCATTTTGTGCGAACTCTTCAACCTCAGTTCAATCCTTTATGTTTAAATTCTGTCGAAGCAGATTGTGTTGCTATATACCGTAGGAAGAAGCAAAACCTGTTGAATTTTATCAAGGGGATTCCTGCACGAGTTCACCTCTCATTGGACTTATGGACCTCAAATCAGGCAATGCGCTATATTTTCGTTCGAGGACACTTCATTGATGGTGATTGGAACTTATATCATCCTATTCTAAAGGTTATTTCGGTACCATTTTCTGATCCTGATGATTCTTTAAATCAAACTGTAGCGACCTGCTTAGCTGATTGGCATTTGGAGGATCGACTATTAACCATTGGGTTTGATAAATCCTTCTCAAATGAGACTGTGATAGGAAATCTAAGAGGCCTTCTTTCTTTCAAGAGCCCTTTGATCCTCAATGGTCAGTTATTAAACCGAAATTGTTATGCCCGTGTTCTTTGTCGCCTTGCAGTAGATGCATTATGTTCAATGAGAGAAACTATTGGCAAAGTTCGTGATAGTGTGAAGTTTGTGAAATCTTCAGAATCTCATAAAAAGAAGTTTTTTGAGCTGAAGCAACAACTTCAACTTCCTAGTGTGGGGGACCTTTTAACCGATGATCAGAGCAAATGGAACACAACTTACCATATGCTTGTCGCTGCCTGTGAATTAAAAGAAGTCTTTGCATGCTATGATGCCTTCGTCCCTGGTTACAAAACGAGAATTACATTGCATGATTGGAAGAGGCTTGCAACTCTCTGCACATATTTGAAATATTTGTATGATGCAGCTAGCATATTAACTGCCCAACCATATCCAACTGCAAACATATTTTTTCCTGAAGTGTCGAAACTTCAGGTGGAGCTGACTCGAGCTGTGTTCAGTGATGATCCTTTCCTTAGTAATCTGATTATACCTTTACATGAGAAGTTTGATCAGTATTGGAGAGAAAGCTGTATCATCCTGGCAATTGCTGTAGCTTTGGATCCGAGGCACAAAATGAAGCTAGTGGAATTCACATTTGCTAAGATATTTGGTGAGACTGCTGAGCCATGGATAAGAATAGTTGAGGATGGGCTTCGCGAACTGTTTGTTGAATATAATACACAAATGCTTCCTTTTACAACAACAGATGGTGAGGAGATTATGCTGAAGACAGAGCCATGTCAAGAAGGATCATTCGATAATTCTATTTTTGAGGATGGACTTTTAGATTATGAAATTTGTTTAGCTGATTTTATAGGTACTCAACAATTAAAGTCGGAATTGGATGAGTATCTAGAAGAGCATCTTCTGCCTATAGAGCAACAATTTGATATTCTGAGCTGGTGGAAATCGAATGGATTTAGGTACCCAACATTATCTAGAATAGCATCTGATTTTTTGTCTACACCGGTATCTACTCTTTCTGGAGATTCAGTTTTTGACACAGAAATTAGACAAATGGATAGCTACAGAAGTTCATTAGGCTCCTTGACTCTAGAGGCCCTTATTTGTGCTAAGGATTGGTTCCAATATGAATCATTACCTACAGATGTTTCAAATACAGCTGTTAAACTGGAATTTTGAGTATAGGTTTTTTTCTTTCAATGTAGGGATAGTTCTCATATAAGGTCTAATTTTTTTAGATATATTGAAGTTTTGAAACCAAGATTCAGGTCTAATTTTGTGATTAACTGTCATGATTTTTTGTTACATGTTTAATAGTTCATAAGAATAAGAATGATTATATTCATACTTCATGTTTTCGAAAACAGCCCTTTTTCCTAGTGGAATGATTATACTCATCGTTTCAATGATAATTGATAAAACAGTCTCAAATTCATGTCACAACAAATTATTTATTTTCAATAAAGTGAATAAAGATTGTTTCTGAAATGTTTTCGAATTTCCTAGAATTTTTAATTTTATTGAATTATGTAACATGAATGTGGCGTAACAAAAATTCTTGTGAATGGAGAAATTCACATTTTGTACTATTTTTTGGGCTTCATAACACCCGCTAAATGCAATCCCGCTCAAGTTACATCAACTCTATAAATGAACAACTTTGGTTAAAGATACAAACCAAAGATTTGATTCTTATTTTTAATAGAGTTAATAGTATATTAGGTTTCTAAAAAATATACTTGACATTAATTTAGTCTTTAAAATTTATTTGGAATTCATTAAGTCCCAAAAATCAAAATGGCATGTTGTTAGTCCTTTGTCCATCACTCTATCTTTGTCTTGTTAAGTTCTAGTGATACATTTTTATTGGCTATCTCTCTAAATTTTTAGCTTCAAAAAAAAAAAAAAAAAAAAGCCAAAATTTCAATCAATGAATTCAACTCAACCAATAACCGTGAAGATCAAAGTAATTAATAATGCAAATGTGTTAAATACTTATTTGAAAAATTCTGCAGCACTTCTATGTTAAATACTCCCTCTAGTCTCTCTCTCTCTCACACACACACACAGATATATATATATATATATATATATATAAAAAAGCTCTTTTTGAAGATTATTTTTTTTTTGTCCTCAAGGCTCATTTCCAAGTTTTGCAGAGGAGATTTTTTTTATCCTTAATATATATACAACATTGATCTTACACTTACCTAGCAAAGGAGATTTTAACATGTGACAGTGACATGTCTCCCTTGCTATGTTTCCAAAATCCATCCCCCTTTCACTAACATTTATGCTCAAGAAAATGATTTCCAACACTACTGCTATCACTACCGTTAAGTTTTATTCAAACGATGGCTTTCACTACATTACAGAATCCCCCATCTCATTGCTTGAAAGGTGCAAATCCATGAACCATCTAAAACAAATTCATTCTCACACGATTACAATGGGTCTATTTTCAACCACTGCATTTCAAACTAAAGTTATGGTCTTTTGTTGTGCCCATGAATCAGGTGATGTTAACTATGCACATAAGCTGTTTGACCTAATGGCTGAACCAAGTGTTTTCATTTGGAATACCATGATCAAGGGCTATTCTAGGATAAACTGTCCCAAGAATGGAGTTTCTATGTATCTCCAAATGATATCCAGTAAAATCAAGCCCGACGGTTTTACGTTTCCGTACTTGTTGAAGGGATTTAAGAATGATTCTGCTTCGCAGTACGGGAAAGTGTTGTTTAACCATGCAGTCAAACATGGGTTGGATTGTAATTTGTTTGTTCGAAAGGCTTTCATACACGTGTTCTCGTTGTATGGGATGATGGATATGGCTCACAAGGTTTTTGAAATGGGCGGTGACGCATCATGGGACGTGGTTACTTGGAATGCGATGATATCCAGGTGTAATAGAGATAAGCAATTTGAGAAATCAAAGAAGCTTTTTATTGAGATGGATAACAAAGGGGTATGTCCCAGTTCAGTTACTTTAGTTTTGATGCTTTCAGCTTGCTCCAAATTAAAGGATCTAAATATGGGAAGGTACATTTATGATAATTACATCAAAGATGCTATAATTGAACCTGGTCTAGTATTGGAAAATGCCTTAATTGACATGTTTGCAGCTTGTGGAGAAATGGATGTTGCACAAGGTATTTTTGATAATATGAAGACTCGAGATGTAATCTCTTGGACTTCGATCGTTGCTGGGTTTGCAAATATCGGTCAAGTTGATATAGCGCGAAAGTATTTTGATCAAATGCCTGAAAGCGATCATGTTTCATGGACTGCTATGATTGATGGATACCTTAGAATGAACCGTTTCAAAGAGATGTTGGAACTTTTCCGCAAGATGCAGATGTCAAATGTAAAACCTGATGAATTCACCATGGTTAGCATTCTAAATGCTTGTGCACAGCTAGGAGCACTTGAACTTGGGGAGTGGGTGAAGGCTTACATTGACAAAAACAATATTAAAAACGATACTTTTGTTGGGAATGCTCTAATAGACATGTATTTCAAATGTGGGAATGTTGAGAAAGCAAGAAAAGCATTCAAGGAAATGCATCTGAAAGACAAGTGTACATGGACAGCAATGGTAGTTGGTCTTGCCATTAATGGTCATGGTGAAGAAGCTCTTGTAATGTTTTCAAATATGATAGAAGCTTCAGTTAAACCAGATGAGATAACCTATATAGGTGTCCTTTGTGCATGTACACATACAGGCATGGTAGAGAAAGGAAGAAAGTATTTTGCTAGCATGACCAAGGAACATGGAATTAAGCCAAATGCGACACATTATGGATGCATGGTTGATCTCCTTGGCAGAGCTGGGAATTTAAAAGAAGCCCTTGAAGTGATTCTGAACATGCCTGTAAAACCAAATTCAATTGTTTGGGGATCTCTTCTAGGTGCTTGCAGAGTCCACAAAAATGTGGTACTGGCTGAAATGGCAGCTAAACAGATCCTTGAGTTAGAGCCGGAAAATGGTGCTGTTTATGTCCTATTATGTGATATATACAGTGCATGCAAGAGATATGAAAATTTGCATCAAGTAAGGAAAATGATGATGGAAAGGGGAATTAAGAAAACACCCGGCTGTAGTTTGGTGGAAATGAATGGCATTGTTTATGAATTTGTTGCTGGTGACCAATCACATCCACAATCTAAAGAGATATATGCAAAGTTAGAAAACATGATGCAGGATTTGAAATATGTTGCTGGGTATTCACCTGATACATCAGAGGTTTTCCTTGATATAGGGGAAGGGGATTAGGAGACTGCACTCTACAAGCATAGATAGTGAGTAGTTGGCTATTGCTGCCTATGCCCTTATTAGTTCAGGACCTGGACCTGGAGTAACTATAAGAATCGTGAAGAACCTTAGAATGTGTGTGGATTGTCATTATATGGTAAAGCTTGTATCAGAGGCTTATAGTAGGGAACTTAATAGTAAGGAATAAAACTAGATTCCATCAATTCTAGCATGGTTCATGTCCATGTAATAATTTCTCATGTAAACATTTTTAACAAATTAAAAGATCCTATAAAATATCTCACGAAAGATAGGTCCTATAAAAGAGTAGCCACAAGTAGCAAAGACAAAAAAAAAAAAAAAAAAAAAAAAAAAAAAAAAAAAGATAAAGTATATCAATGTATATCAATGTATCGTAGGGGTGTATTTTTGTTTTAAAATAGGATAAAGACAAGGACGTATGTGAATTAAAATGTTATCTCGGGAACTAAATTGTTATTTCGATAAAATCAGGGACTAATTTGACTGACATCTACAAAGTCAGGGACCAATCTGACTAATTACTTTTTTTTTTTTAATTTTTATTTTCGTGCAAGTCATATATCAATCGCTACTCGCTAGATGCAACTGTTGAAATAGAAAGTTGAGATAACACTATCTATAAAGTGACCGTAATGAGGATAGCTCAATCGCTGGATGCAACTATTGCTCTAGCTGATTGGCTTCCACCTTCCTCATACTTCAAACCCTCTCTGATCTCTCACCCTATTCTAACTTTTATCGTTTCTAACTTATATCGTTTGTGTTAATACAATTAAATAAAAAAAAATGGAAAACTATTAAATTGGCCAATAACATTTTAAAAACAAAAAAACAATAGTTCTATAAGTTTTGTTTTTTAAATAAGTTTTATAAGTTATTGTGGTTCATTAGATTGTCTCTTCAGTTAATTTTCTAATTTAAATGACACGGGGTAGCATAAGAAATCTAAAAAAAATTTATTAAACCTTTTTTTTTAAACATACAACATCGTTTATTAAGTGACACGTGTCATTTAAAGGAAAAAAAACTAACGGAAACGATGGATTCGTTGGACAATAACAAGTTACAAGACTTACTTGAAACAAAAAATACTAGAGAAACTGATTTTTAATCTAAAAATAATTTAAAGGACTATTTTAATAGTTTTGCCATAAAAATATAGGTTTATTTAAGATTTTAGTCCCTGAACTTAGATCCTCTTTTGGAATTGGTCCTTGAACTTTTTTTCGATGGATAAGATACTTAAACTTTGCTTAATTTTTTTGGAAATAGTCATTTCGTCACTTAAGTGATAATATGACCAACAACATGTCACACTATCTTCGCTATGTCGATAGGTAACATGCCACGTAAATTATTTAAATTAAAAAATTCAAATTTATTAAATATAAATAAAAAACATCGTTTGGTGTTTTGGTAAAAACGTGAGTTATTTAAATAAAAATCGTCTTTTGGTGTTTTGGTAGTGAAAGACGTAACAGTGAGAGAGAGTTCAAGTTTTTTGGTGTTTTGATAGAGTTCTATTATTCGGACACCGGTTTTTCACAATTATACACACATCTTATACTGTACTTTATACGATTTTTGTTTTTTAGTGGCTGCTTTTGGTTTTATTTGATTTTCATTCATTTTCTTCTAATGTTTCTAGTATTTTTCTAAATATGTTTAATATTAATTTATGGTCTTGTATAACACCTGTCTCTGTATTTATTGTAGTAGGATTTTCAACTTTACTAATACATTTTTCTATTTTATTTTTTATTATTGTTTTCCAGTAAGATATATCCTCAATACTTAGAGTATTTTGGATAATTTCTGTCATTTGTATGCATGTTTTTTGACTTATATTCATTTTTTTTTAGATTTTAATGATCCTTCTAAAATTCATAATGTGGACATTTATTAATATCTTTGTTTAAATTTTTATAGAGATTCTTTTTACTTATTAATATTCTTTTTTCTTTTATACTCTCAAGATATTTTTTTGTAAACTTCTTTGCACCGGCTAATTTTAATTCTAATATCTCTAGTTGTTTTTTTATTATGTTTATCATTTTTGTGTTTTCTTTATGAATTCTTTTTAATTCCTCTATTTCATTAGAGTACTTCATCAGATGTGTTTATTTTTCATTTGTTGAATCTAAAAATTCATAATAATTAGTTTTTTCTTCTAAAATTCTTTCCCTAATGAACTTGTTTCCGAGCTTTGATACCGGATATTCTTCTGCCCCTTTTTCTATAATAACGTCGGCCAATTCTATAATTTTTTTTCTAAATCATACGGAATTACAGACATTTCTTGTAAATGTTCTTTAATATCTTTTATAAAATTTGGACAATTTTCAATTTTTATTTTTAATGCTTTAATATGTTGATATCTATAAAGGATTAAATTTTTGTTTAGAGTTGTTCTTCTATAAATATCTTTTTCAATTATATCTAAATCTTTCCATTATTTTTCTTTTGTTATTAGTTTCTTAACATTTTTAAAGACATTTATTCTTATTTTCATAAATTCTAAGACCTCTGTTAAAATGATTATCCAATCCTTTCTAGGCATTATTATTCTGAATACCAATATTCATCATCTATAATTTCATTATCAAGTAAGTATTCGTCAGATAAATATATATCTATTTCTTTATATATCTTATAGGTTACTATGTCTAATATTATTTCTTCTTTTATCCATTCATTTTTTATTATTTCATTTACTTCCTTAAGAGGAGTTAATTGACTTATTATCATTAATTTTTCATATACGTTTATCAACCAAAATTCTATTTGTTTATTTTTTAATTCGTAACAATATAAATTATTTATTTCTGAATGACACTTTCTTATCATAATTTTCTTTCTATTTTCAAGAGTCTGTGGTTTATTTCTTTAAGTTCTGAATTTCTTCTTTCTAGTTCTATTTGTCTATTTGCAGGTAAAAATAATTCTTTCGATTCTTTCGCTAAAAATCTAGGTGTTTCTAATGAAATTAAAGGGGTAAAGAGTTCATCTATATAAATTAGATCTCTACCTTTGAATTCTATGCTATGATGGCTATTACTTAAAGCATAATTAACCCTATAACATATTGTAAAAGGGGAATTTTCTTCTTTCGTGAAATTTTTCTTTAATAATTCATAGTAAAAGACTATAGATCTATTTAGATCTTTGTCTAATAATGAAAGTCCTATTTGAAGGTTTACATCAAATTTAACCTTTCCTTTCTTAAGATTGCAGTATCCTTGTGCGATCACTCATCTTTTTCTTGAATAAATCTGTTATCCAAAAGTTGAAGCTTCATGGGTGATTCTATTCCTTTCATATAAGTACTTTTGATTATTACTTGTATAGTTGATATATATATATATACTGGATTTTTGATCTTTCTTCTATTTTCAGTTTCTTAATTTTTTTCTTGAATCTGATTCTTATTTATAACTGAAATCATAACATTTCCTAAAGTATTTTCTATAGGGACAGGTGTTGGAAAACTACACTCGGTGGGTGAAATAACTAGGAACACTAGGAGAACACCTAGAAGGGGGGGTTGGATAGGTGTTATAGAAACTTTGAAAGATTTTCGCAAGAAACAAATCTAAACGATTAAAACCAATGAAAATCAATCAATTAACAAATATTATATCAGAGATTAAGCGGAAACAATCAACACCAATATTCTTATTGATTCACCTAGGTTATGAAAATGATTTTCCCTTTATCAATTTTGCACAATAAAGATTCAATTCAATCAAATATAGAAAAATCACTTTTTCTAGGTTTTCAATCAAGAACACAATTAAAGACTTGAATATAAAGAGTTAAGGGTTTAGAGATACGACACAGTGATTTATCCTGGTTCACTTTCATCCACTTGAAAGCTACTCCAGTCCCCTCTTCAACCAAGAGAGATTCTTCACTATGAGGAATTAGAGTTTCTCAAACTACAAGTAAATGCCTCACAAGACTTCCTTCTTGCTAGCCTACAAGAGATACCACACCCTTGCCTTGTAACCCTATTGATATCTAATCTAACCTCTACTTGCTTGTTGATAACCCCACAACAAGTCTTCTTTGCTTGCTTCACTCACAAGACTTCCAAGTACTTTGAGATTCTTCAAAGTGCCTTCCAAATGCTTGATGAAATGCTTCTTCAAGACTTTCAACTAAACTTGCTTGATTCACAAAATCAAGGCTTCCTTTGTTGTAGAATGTTTGCCTCTTGCAATGATTACAACTCAATAGAAAACAAAAACAATCCTATGAATCTCTTTCAAAAGCTATGAAATATCAACATGAGAGATTCAAGGTTCTTGATCAAAGAATATAAAAATGAGAGCTTTGATCTTGAGAGAGTGAGAGAGAATAGTGTGGCTTTGATTCTTTGTAAAATTGTGTATCAAAATGATTCTCGATGATAGAAATGATTAGGAAAAGGTTTATATAGAATACCCAAAAGTTGGAGCACTTAGAATGGCTTTTGAGAAGTGAAAAACGTATTTAAAAAACCATATCTGATCAAGTTACTCGAGTGAAATGAGTGTTACTCGAGTAATACGAAAGCTGTATATACTCGAGATAATCGATTATCAAAATTTTGTTAATCGATTAACAGTTCAAAATACACTGTTAATCAATTATCAAAATCTGTTAATCGATTATTAACATTAAAAATCACTTAAAACTTGTTTTCTCAAAAACTAAACCTTTTCTTTCAAACCTTTAAGCCACCTATTGATTTTAGGCAAAGTGAATACTCAAAATATGATATAATCATGCAATCAAAAGAGATTCACTACCCTCTAATAAACTCTACCCAAACTCATAAACTAAAAGACTTGTGAGGCAAAAGATAAAACAATAAAACATAAACTACCAAACTAAGTCTTCATGAGTTGGCTCTCTCTTTATCACTTGATGTTTGTTGTTGCTTGTTGAGCTTGAACTTGATCAACACATTTGTAGCTTGTTCAAAACCTTTTTGGCATTTATCAAAACATTCTTCATGGATCTTACAACAGGTAGTTCTCCTATCATCATTCCGAATTTGAGTATATTTTTTCTTGAAAAAACATTACTTAGGGTTATTTTAAGGTTTTTCTTGAAATTATCCTCTTCCTTAAGATTAAAATCTTCTTTTCTATATTTCTATCTATTAAACCATCTAGAAAATATCCTTGATGGTTTTCCTGTTCTTCTATTATATGACTATTCATAATGAAAACAGATAACCTTCATACCTGATGCGTGATTGTTCTTATGAAGTTCTGAAGATTTTCTTTGGTTGGAATGGTGCTCCAGAGTATTACCTCAACACCTTTGTTTCCGCTGAAACAAGCCTATTCCTTAGGCTTTTCTTCTTCTACAAAGATAGTAGAAGAGAAAGAGAGTGTTTACACACAAACTCACAAATTTTATAAACTGTTTTTCACTCTGAGGACATAGGAGCCTCAGCTGTCCTTTACATAGAAAGCCATAGGTTGGATAGGTACACACGCAAACCTTCTCAACCGTTTATTTTCAAAGGCCTAGATCTATTCTTACAAAAGATAAGATTCCGAAAAGATAAGATTAGATTGCGGGTGACTCATAGTGGTCCCCGTCTTATCACTATAATTATTACATTTTTGTAGTTTTGTGCCGACAGTTTCTATTCGCTGACTGGTGACACATCTTCGAGTATCTTTTCTTCATAGCACATTTGACAAACGTGCCCTTTAAGAACCTTGAGCATGTTACAAAGGGCCTGCTTGAAGTGGGTCAATGCTTGTGCAACTGGGCCTTCAATTGCTGCAATTGGTCTTTCAAATTCGGCCACAGATTTCAAATCTTCTTCTAAAGCTGGTTTCTTGTTGGTTGTGTACAAGAGTAATGTAGGACTTTTGTATAGAATCTTGAAATTCTTCATGTCACTCCCCAACCGAAGTGTACCAGTGTATAGTCCAATTATAGATTCTAAAACATGAGCTTCTGATAGCTTTTCTTCAGGAGATGGTTCAATTGGGGCATAATCTCCATTGGATATACCAATTTTAATTAATCTCATTGATTCAAACTTTAGCTCTTCATCTTCAAATCTTGAGTAATTTGAAATAAAGTTAAGAAAGATTTCTCTTCCTTGTGCAAACCTAGTATTGAAATTTTTTACCATGTTCTTGAGATTCTGGGGAAACATTTTTAGTTCTCCAATTTCTTTTTCTTTGTCTTCTTGGATATATAGTGTGTCAATTAATCCACACTGATAGAAGTCAAAGACTGTTTCTTTATCAGCACCCTTCATTAATATTACTTTAGGACCTGTACTTCTTCTTCGTGGATAGAATCCTTCTCCAGCCATTTCAGATGTATAGTTTGTTGCTAATTTCCACATTCTTTCAAATTTTTCTAGAGTCAAGGGCGTTGCGGTTTGCATTGCCATTCTGATTTTTTCGATGAAGCTGGTGGGGATTTTTCCTGAAGGATGGTACCCTTAAATTTTTTTTATTATGTTGCTTGCTGCTGCCATTTCTTTGTAAGCATTTTTATATGCATCTTCTGTAACATCCTAAACTTTATTTTAAATGAAGTTATTATTAAAAACTTAAGAATAATTGGAATAATGACTTATCGAATTTTGGTAGGTAGTTGAGTAGTAAATATAAGTCCTAGGGGTTGTATAGAAGACAATGGTAGCTTCGAGCGAAATTAACTAAGCGAAATCGGGAGTTAAATCGGCGTTTCCGATGTTAGAAATCGACCGAAAAGAGAAAATTAGAAATTTATTATAGGATGCTAAGAAAATAAATTCCACCGTTGGATGTGAAGTTTAGGGGATTGAGAAGCTTTTCTAAAAATTTGGACCCGATCCGACGGTTGACGAAAAAGTTACGGCGAATCGAAGATTGGAAGTCTGATTCTCGCCCAAGCGCGCTTCCCGCTCGCCCAGGCGCGTGCACTGTTCATGGGTGCACCAGCCAGTGGAAAAACTGCCCAGGCGAGGCCCCCATTCGCCCAGGCGCGCCTCTGGCGCATCAGCCTGCACCAGATCCGCAAATTGGCGCGCCAATCCCCCTCCTGACCGCACCAGCGTGCGCACCAGCAGCACCAGCTGGTGCCAAGACTCGCCCAAGCGAGTGATGGGCTCGCCCAAGCGAGCGCGCTTAGCAGCACCAGATCTGGTGCGTTGAAATTGAGACTTGGGGCCAAAGTTTTGATCTAAGCCATACGATTGTGGCTGCTCCCTAGGCTGATCATAAAGCCCCAAAAACACTTCATTTCACCACCTTTCAACACCAACTCAAGCTTATCATCTCCATCAATTCTCTCAAGCTCCAAGATCATTCCATCACTCTTCCTTCTCAAACACTTGATATTGGGCACCTCAAACCCAAAATCAACCAAACCCATCAAGCCTTGCACCATGGAAGTGGGTTGAAGCCTCATTTCTTCTCCTCCTTCCTTCACACGTGTGGCTCCCTCCTTCCTTCTTCTTGGTTTTCAAATTTCACCATTATTGGAGTAAGTTAAGCTTCATGTCATAATATTAATTTCCTTTCCATTCCAACTCTCCTTAGTTCATAGAAATTGTGTTTAAATCCTTAGGGTTTCTTGCACTCATGGTTATGTAGGAACTTTATTTCATGCTTTCTAATCCTAACCAAGATAAGGGCAAGGATCAACCCTCTTGTAATTCCCCGAATAGAGTTATTTATCAACACTTGATCATATCCTTGTTGAGGTGGCAAGCAAGGCTCCGGAAGTTCAAAGTCCCAAGGTTTTGAGCTAGGGCACACTAAGGTTTTATTTACTTCTTGCTACTTTGAGGTAAGGAGTGGGTTATAGTGAGTATTACCTTGCTCTGGGGTTTAGTTTACGATATGCATATAATGAGTACTAAGAATTATGTGCTAGATAGGATATTGCACCACAGGTTAATTAATAAATAGAATTTGTGAGCTAGGAATAATAGGAATGATAACAAGAATGTGCTTGAATTATGTTATTTGAATTATAGAATATAAAATAGTGATGATGTTGATAACATGCCTGGACTGTGATAATTGATTTACATTACGTAATTGTGATGATTGGATAGTGTAAATGTGTAATGTTGGGATTAACTTGAGTAATGGAATTGTCAAAGAGTTTAAGAGTTGATAATGTTAAAAGAATGAAATGAATTATACCCGGGAGCAGTAAGTCGTGATCGCGCGGTGGTGCGAACGCAGTAGGTCGTGACCAGGGGAGAATGAATTATACCCGGGCGCAGTAAGTCGTGATCGCGCGGTGGTGCGAACGCAGTAGGTCATGACCAGGGGAGAATGAATTATACCCGGGCGCAGTAAGTCGTGATCGCGCGGTGGTGCGAACGCAGTAGGTCGTGACCAGGGGAGAATGAATTATACCCGGGCGCAGTAAGTCGTGATCGCGCGGTGGTGCGAACGCAGTAGGTCGTGACCAGGGGAAATGAAACATACCCGGGCGCAGTAAGTCGTGTTCGCGCGGTGGTGCGAACGCAGTAAGTCGTGACCAGGGGAGAATGAAACATACCCGGGCGCAGTAAGTCGTGTTCGCGCGGTGGTGCGAACGCAGTAGGTCGTGACCAGGGGAGAATGAAACATACCCGGGCGCAGTAAGTCGTGATCGCGCGGTGGTGCGAACGCAGTAGGTCGTGACCAGGGGAGAATGAAACATACCCGGGCGCAGTAAGTCGTGAGTGCACAGGAGTGCAGACGCAGTAGGTCGTGACCAGGGACAGATTGAAAAGAATTATGAATATGATTAAAGTGTATGGAACAATAGACTTTATGAAAATGATGAATAAGATTAAATATGCAAGATAGACTTGAGTAACCAATGGAATATTTTGATAATGAATTATGATATGTTGAGCTTTATTATATTGTGAATGATTTGCTAAATGTGTATGGCTTGGTATAGCATTATGTCGTATTTGGAAACTGCTTCCCCATTTTATGTGTAATACTCACTCCTTACTATCTCCACAGGTACTGAGGAAGAGTTTGCACCTGATCAGGCCGAGCAGGAGTACTCTCCCTCACAGGGAGAGTAAGTCACTTATATATATGTAGGACATGGGAATGTCCCGGGCCCGATGATATGATGTGATTCATTTTTGTTGTGTATAATGTAAATAGCTTTTTGGGGGCCCAGGACGACTCCTTTTGGGTAGGAGTCTTATTTTGGGAAAAGAACTATTTTCCACAACTTGTTTATATTTCCGCTTAACTCTGATGTCTCATACTTTGCTTTTCTGATGTGTGCACGATGCTGCACCAGTTGTGATATATGTATATAGCCCTGTTGGCTTCTGAAATTTGAAAATGTTATTGTTTATCAGGTCGCAGGTAAACCAGAAATTTTTGGAAAGTCCTAAAAACAAACGAAACTTCGTCCGTTTGACGGAAGATTTTATAAGTTTAAAAGAATTTTAAATTCACTATTTTATTTTAGGGTATAAAAGGGTAAATAATCTTAGGTGTTACATCTTCTGCTTCTTTCTTCGAATCATAACCCTTATAAGCATAGGGTTTGTGATTTACATGGGATTTGACAATTTCCCTGTTTTTATAAACTCCTTTATTTGGTCCATCAAAAATGATGTACCATTTTTTTTTCTGTTTTTTCTTGCTCATTTATCTTTTCTTTTTCTTTTTCTTGTTCGACTAGATCGAACCATTTTTTTTTATTTCCGAGCATCTTTTGGCTCTTCTTCAGTTTTTGTTTTACTTGTTAAAGTGCTGATTGCTGTATATACCTCCCCCCTCTCTACTTCGAGGATTTGAAGTTGTTCTTTCATTTTTTTTTATTTTCTCATCCTTTTGTGAGAGCTCATTTTTTAATTACTTGATCACGCTCTCCATTCTCTTGTTAGAGTGTCTGCAAAGCTGTTTTTTTTTCTGATTTTATGTACTTGATGTATGGATCGAACTGGTGTAATTTTAGCTGTCACCTGATCAATCTTCCTTTCTTGTAATCAGCTTGGAGCTTATATCTCCAAAAATATGTTAGATACCGAGAGTTAGTTCGCAATTCGAATCTTGTAGATAGAAGTTCAATCTTCCATTTTTCCAGGATTCTCAAGCAAGCCAACGTTTTTTTTTTCTGCTATGGTGTATCGTGTTTCAACATCTGTGAAGTTACCCAATACATATCGACATATCTTTCTTTCAAATTTCTCCGTTGGGAGGCTATTTGTCCTAGACGTAAATATGTCTGGATTAATAGCTTTTCTTGGATCAGTATCCTCTTTATCAGAGTCTACATGATTATACTTTAAACGAGTATTCTCATTTTCAGAGATTGTCTCGTTATTCTTGTTGCCATATTCGTCTAGTTGTAGAAGCACCTTCCCATTAGGAATAACTGTCATACGTCCAGCCCATATGACATCTGAGGCGTCACCCTCTATAATCAAAAAATCTTTTTCTGTAGGATTATAGAGTTCTGACAAAAACTTTATTTTTTCTTTAATAGTTTTTACTATTTTTGTATCTTCTGCAGTCCATTTCCAAGAAACCTTTTCAGAAATTTTCATTTGCAAAACCTTTCGTTCTTGTGACAGATTTTTAAAAAATCCTTGGTCAGCAACATAATTCAAACATCCTAAAAATCTTTGAATCTGTTTTCGATTTGCAATTCATCAGGGAATTTATAAATTTTTTCTGCTATATGTGGTGATAAATTTAAAGTGCCATTTTTTCCTATTTTTAGACCGAGATATTCTATCTCTTGTTGTAATAATTTAGATTTCTTTTTAGAGATAACAATTCCTTTTTCTTTAATTCGATTTAATACTTTAAGACATGCCGAAATATGTTCTTCTTTTTTTCCTTTAGTAAAAATAATTATATCGTCAATATATGCAAGACATATATGTTCTAACGCTTGTAAGGAGTTATCCATAAATCTCTGATATATTGATGGTGCTTGTTTCAGTCCAAAAGGTAAAACATTCCATTCAAAATGCTTTTGTGGTGGACACGAAAAATGTAACATCCCAAATTTTGATCCCAAATATAATTAGAATAATAACGATATTAGAATAATAGTTATAATAATAACAAGGTTAGATGAGTGTTAAAAAAAAAAGAGGATCTTTTAATGTTAGAAACATATAATAATAGAAAATTAAGAATAATGTAATTAATTCATTTAATATTATGATGTTTTCAAGATTTGAGTGTTGCAATAAAATTTTGATTTTATTATTTTAATTGAAATATGTTTTCTAGTCAAAATAAGTATAAATTTGTTATCATACGTTTTCCAAAAATAAAGTAGTACTTTTATTTAGTTTAATTAACATTTTGACAGGGAGCTCAAGTGGCAAGCCTTAGAGGCATTTTTATAAATAGTTTCTTTAGAAAAATATGTTTAACTTAATATTTTGAGCGTTCCTCTAAATTTTCATAGTGTTCGGAGACTGTTTTATTTTTAGCTTCTGGACTGGTATAATATATTACCGGTATAAGTTATATATAATGATCTTCTATTTCAAAATTATAAATATTATATTTTATCAAGTTTAATATCATGATTGAGGAAATATATTTACATTTGAATTTTGATACTTTTGTTACGCAATAAATATCTTTAACTGATTAATTAAAATGTTTTTTTTTCAAAGTAGACTGATAACTTTATTATTTTTAATTTGTTTTGGATAAATAAAAATACAATATTATTCTAATTAAATATATTTTATTTTTAGGATCATCAAATTTTTAATTATAATGCAAAATACTCACACATATTGATCCACAAATGAGAACAAAACATAAAATAATATATATAATATATTATAATAACCTAATCTACCCCATGTCCCCACCGCCCCACTTACTCATAAATATATATATACCAAGCCCCACCCCATACGTAAAAACAAAAGGAAAAAGAAAATGATAAGTGGGTGAAAGAGATCTAAGGAGAAGTATAGAGAGACAAGACGAAGGGTAACACAGAAGGGGGGAAATTTTGGAATTTTTATAACTTCTCGGTCAAATAATTCAAGATCCAACCGTTCAATCTCAAATCTGTCTTAGGTAAATAATATTCTCAACTCCCTTTACCCATCTATGTAATTTATTCGACGATCCGTCAATATTTTAATTGTCCCTATATTTTTCAAATAAAGAGATGTTTTGGAGAAAAGTAATATATTTTTATTGTATAATGATATATATTTGTTATTTTGACAAAAATGAATTTAGTTTATATATATATATTTATATTTATATACTTTGAATGTTATAATTAGTTTTAACGTGTGTCCCTGTTTAGATCCAACACGTTATTGTTGTCACTGACCCTCGAGTAAAGCGCGGACGCGAACGTTATATTGTTTCTATTGCTAGGATCCCAGGTAAGAGGGTTGTATTACCTTAATTTAGGGCATGATTTCTAGGTTGTTTATAGTGGTGGCTAGGAGTAGAAAAGATTAATTAGAATAATGAACAATAGGGTAGTTAATGTTGACAATAAGTTTGTTATTAAATTAAAGAAATGAACACGCTTATGTTTTGATGAATTGATTATTTTTATTGATTATTGGTTAATTGATTATTTGGTTAATTTTTGGTGAACTTAAAATTGGTTATGAATTGATTAATTGTATTGATTATTTTTATTGATTATTAGGTTAATTTTTGGTGAACTTAAAATTGGTTATGAATTGATTAATTGTATTGATTATTTTTATTGATTATTGGATGATATCCGGTTGGTATTTAATTATGGAGTAAAAATTTGACTGCTGCATGTTAGTGTGAATCAAATATGTTTGAATTAAACTGGATTGGATTGACATTGGAATAAATGAATTAAACAAAAGGCAGCAACTATTGATCGCGTGTCGAGTATCCGTACCCATTAGGTGCCCTGTTAGGACAGAGTCTATTTTAAGGAATAGACTCGAATTCCCAATATGTGAAGTCCTCACTCAGGTAAGTAAATCCCATAGATCCAAAGTCTCGTTAGGTGTTTGGGACCCGCGCGAGATCAATAGCTGTCTGGTAAATCGATAAAATAAATAATGAGACGTGTAAGAAAGCATGAAAGAAAAGAACAAAGAAAAGGCCCTAACGAGCTAATGGTCTATGCGGTAAGAAAATCCTGGGTGAAGGTAAGAAATCCTATTGGGTGAAGACACCATCCTAACAGGTGCATGCAAAAATATCTAATGGTACATTATAAGAAAAGACAAGAAAGAAAAGAAAAGAAGAAAGGAAAGAGGAAAGATGAGAAAAACTAAGAACACTGAAAAAGAAAGTTAAGGAAATAATTTTGAAGGAAATGCTTCATAGTGTGATTGTGAATGATGCATGTCTGTGTTGTGAAATACTTGAAAATGATTATGATTATTACGATGTAAATATAAATGTTAGGCTTAGTCTATTATTATGACTTCTTAGAAATTATTTCCTAAGCTCTATGTAATGCTATCCTTCTTGCTATATTTTTATAGGTATAGAAATGGAGCTTACACAAGTCATGGCCGAACAGGAGTACACTCCACGGTGTGGAGTGTAATTTAGTCACGAGATAACCTAAATTATTTTGGTGTAATTATTATAGTTTAATTTTTTTTAGAAGCCCAGAAACTTATGTTATTTTTGAAAAGGGCATTAGTGCGAGGTAGCCGAAGTTAAATATAATTTTAGGTTTTGTAATATTCTGGACTGGCAGGTTTAAAAGATGCAAATTTTTGTGAAGTCGATAAACAGAGGAAACTCTGCCGGACTCTCGTCGAAATTTTTAAAAACCTAATTTTAAATAAAACCTAATTTTAACTAATTAAAAGTGAGGGTGTTACATAAAAGCAGTCAATGGTTTTGATTCTTCTGCTAATCTTAATTGATAATACCATGATTTTGCATCTAATGATGAAAACCAGTTACATCCCTTGATTTTTTATAAAATAAAATCCTTTCGTGGTAATTTATATATAGGAATCTCCTATTGTTGCTTTATTCAAATTTTTATAATTAATAACCATACGCCTTCGTCCTCTCTTTATTTCGTTATGATTTTCAACATGAAATGCTGGTGCTGAACATGGACTAAAACTTTCTTGAATTAGTTCCATTTTGAGAAGCTCTTTACATTCTATTTTAAATTCTTCAATATCTCTAGTATAATAGGGTATTCTATTTGGGACATTAACTTCTATATTATGATCTTTTAGTTTTATTATGATCAGTTCCTTATTTTTATTCTTGATAGGGTCTAAAGGATGGTCACTGCATACTTGTTGCAGGGCTTCATCTATCTTCTCAGTTTCTGACAGAAAATATAGTTCGTCGAGCATAAGATATATTCTATTTGCGTATTCTGAAATTATTTTTAGAATTTCAATTTTTGTAATTATTTTTGTTTTTACTTCTTTTAAAGTTTCTTTTGATATCAAGTCTTACCAATATAGACTAATATTATTTTTTTCCTTTGTATAAAAGGTTCATATATCTTTAAGAAATTATTTCCTAAAATTATATCTATTCCCGAGTCATGTAAATATATTGTATTTGCTTGAAAAACCTGATCCTCTATTCTTATATATTGGTTTTCTAGTAAAAACCAAATTTCATGGATGGACTTATTTGCTACTATAATATTTTTTGGATTTTGTAATTTCTTGAGATAATTTTTCTTGCAAAACATAATGTTGCACCTATGTCAACATATGCTAGAAATATTTTATTTTCTATTTCAACTTTTATAAAAGTTGCGTTAGGGTTACCATTCCTCGGAATCCTGCTCATCTTCACTAGAGCTGCAGAATTCTAAAAGGCTTTCATCCGACTCTATTTCGGAATCCTCAATTGGTTCGTAACCTATGTTGTAGGCTATTCTTTGGGTCTCTAGTTTCTTCTTGTCCTTCCCCTTTTGTGGACAAGCGTTAGCATAATGGCCTTCTTCATTGCATATCCAACATCTACATGATGTTTTCTTTCCGGATGGGCAATGATTTTTATTTCTAAAAAATCTCTTCTTAATCCATGACTTTTTATATTTGTATTTGTTAGATTTTCCGTGTTTGTAATTTTTATACTTTCGTTTCTTAGTAGGAGCGCATCCATAATCGCCTACTCTGTTTCTAAATTACTACAACGCAAACTAATTTGTGCCTGTTTACGTGCAGTTTTTTATGCACATTTTTCTTGTACCCATTGATCGAGTACCATTATTCTTCTCCTAGGGTATCTTTGACTTGCCCTAATTCAATTTGTTGTTTTAGTAATGATTTTACATTTTCGCTTTGTAGCCACCCAATTTTGTCCGGGGTCAAAATTATATTTTCATAAATATTTTGTTTGGGTAAGATATTTATCCTCAAGTTTTTATAATTGAATTTTATAAATAAAAAAAAAGAGTTTGTTTGGACCCATTATTTTCTAATTTAGGTGTATAAAGTTATTTTTGGGATTTATTTAAAAAATAATAAACAAAAAGTGCATTGAAATTTTTTGAGAAGAAAAATTAATTGAAAAGATTGTGTCTAAAATTATGACAAAATAAATTCAAAAGATTGATAATCAATTCTTTTTTTAAAAAAAAAGAGAAAGATTTTGATAATTAATTAAAAATCAATTTAGAAAATTTTGAGAATCAATTAAAAATTTTGAAGATTGATTTGATAAATTGAGAATCAATTTAAAAAATTTTTGAGAATCAATTTGATTTAATTGAAGATTTGTTTTAATCATAAATATTTGAAAAAGATTACAATTGATTTTTGACAAATTAAAATTTTTTGATTGAAATCAATTTGAATTTACTTGATGATATGTTTTATTTGGAAGGAGTTATCAACTTCTTTTTTTTAAAAGATTGAAAATTAATTCAAAAAAAAAATTTGAGAATCAATTGAAAATCAAGTAAAATTTTTTGAATCAATTAAAGAGGATCGAGAATGAATTTGATTGAGTTGAGAATTTTTTTTTTCTCGATTGCATTTTTTTCAAATCAAAAATTCTTTGGAAAGGATTATCCTCTTTTTGATATGATTAAAATCAATTCAAATTTTGACAATCAATTCAAAAGATTGAAAATCAATTATTTTTTATTTGAGAATCAATTTGATTTAATCGAGGATTTTCTTTTAAAATCAAAAATATTTGAAAAGATATTATCATTATTTTGAAATTGATTTTTAACGATTGTTATATTAACTTAACTTCTACTATACATAGAGGTTTTCCCATCACTTTGGGGAGGAGGAAAATTTTTTTGAAGAGAGGAAGATAAATTTTTTTTTGAAGAGAGGTGCACACAAAAATTCGAGAGGAATAATTTTACGTAGAGTTTTGTGATAATTTTTCCTTTCGTTTTCATTGCCCTCTTATTTTCATTCCAAGAACCGCATGTTGTTGTGTTGCAGCCCTTCGTTGTCACATATTTTCTCCATAGCACTATAGCATCATCTCCCATCATCATCATCATCATCATCATCATCATCATCATCATCATCATCATCATCATCATCATCATCATCATCATCATCATCATCATCATCATCATCATCATCATCATCATCATCATCATCATCATCATCATCATCATCATCATCATCATCATCAGGTGTTTTCCTTCTTTCTTTCATTTTTTTCCTTCCTTCTTTTTTTTAACTTCTAGATTTTTTCGTAATTAATCAAATACTAAAAATTAAAATGTAGTTTTTTATTTTTTTTGTGATAATTTAATCATTAATTTTTAAGAATCTTTATCTTTTTTCGCAATAATAGAAATTGGTTGTGTTTTGATAAGCCAAATTTTTCTCACCCAAATTTATCATAGAGGTGGGATCTCTTGGACTTCCTCTCTTCACAAAAATACCTATATAAAATAATTTTCTTTAAAATAATAATAAATTAGAAATGTAGATTTTTCTAGTTGTTGTTTTAAAAATTTGTTGTGTTTTTGTAAGTCGATTTTTCTTTCCCAAATTCAATGGAGAGATCTCTCAAACTTCCTCTCCGCACAAAAATATGTACACATAAAAAAATGTTTTTATAAATAAAAATTAAATAGATTTTATTAATTAATTATTAACAACATGTGCTTTGGAAATCCACATTTCCTTGTCTAAATGTCAAGGTTTTGTGCATGTTCCTTTTCGCATCAAACGTTTTTTTCAAAAAAAATAAAAATAAAAATAAAAATATAAAAACATTAATTTAATCAGAACTACGTAGCCTTGACTCCTCATTTTATGAGGGTACGTAGGACAAGGGGCAACCTTGTCAGGCACAACAATAAAAAACAAATATTTTTTGGCAAACCAATTATTTAGGTCTTTTAATTAAAATCAATCAATGGTACCATTTTCGAATGGGCGAACGGGGTGCTAATACCTTCACCGGCTCGTAACCGACTCCCGAACTCGGAATCTATCTGGTTCGAGACCAATCTTTATCCGTTTCAATTAATAATTACTTTTTTCGCGTTTTTGCAATAAAATGTGGTGGCGACTCCATATTGGGTCAATCGACCCCCACTCGTAGGCGAGGCCCCGAGAGCGACCCGGGACCCCGGCCGCGACACGCTTCCTTGAAGAGGTAATTTATTATAAAAAAGTTCATTTAATCCAATTTTTTCTCTTATTTCTTTTTCTATTTTATAATAGTATTTTTTATATTAGCATATGAAATTTTCTAAGTAACACTGTTACAAATTCTTAGATTAGTTAAATGTCATATAGCTTTATTAGTTTCTAGAGTTTTTGCTTCAATATTATTAATTTCTTTTCCAAAAAACTCTTCTATAAGTACTTTATAGACTATGTCTAGTACTAGTATTTGTTTATTTTTTAATAATTTTTCCACTTCTTCTTGCTTATAATCTAGCAAAAATTCTGATGCAATTCCTCTTGCTTATAAGATAAAATTCCATTGATTTTTTCTATCATCAAGAGTTCTTAATTCCTCTTGTAAAGTTAGCATTATTCCTATTTCTTGGTACCGTGTAGTTATAGTTTTTTCTTGTTCTATTTTGAAGTCGATATCTAAAATATTTTCCTTTGTGTTTAAATCAATTGTTGAAGTATATTTTTCAGGTACTTTTCTAAATTTTGATTCCCAAAATCAAATAAATGATTCTAGTTCTGGATTTCTTTTTGTTCCTGAAGTTTGACCTTCTTCAGATTTTACAAAATTAGGTTGTTCGTATGAATTTTCTTCGTAACTTTCTAATTCATCTGAATCATAATCATAGACTAATTCTTTGGTTTCATCATTTAGGTTTAAAGTTGTCATTAATTATCCTAAACTATTCATTTGTTCTTGAAGTTTTTCTGTTAGATCTTCCATTTAGCGTAATGGAGGTTTTTCAAACATTCCTTTATTTGAAGGGACTATTATTTGTTTTTCTTTCTCTTTTTCTTCTTCCCTTTTTTCATTAAAAAAGGATCTAAATTCTTTTATTAAACTTCTCTCTTTTTCTTGTATTTCTTTTGATAATCCTATTATTATTTTTAATTTTTCTCCAATCCCTACTTCACTCATTTTTTTTATTCTGAATCTATATAATCAGAATCATTCATAATTCTAGCTTATTCATATCTTTCTTTTCTCTTATATTATTAAATAGATTTTTTAATTGTCTTTCTTTTAGTATTATTCTTTCCAATTGTACTTTTATTCTTTCTTCCTCTATTATTTTTACATATTTTTCTGCTTAAATTCTTTTATATTGTTTGGTAATTCTAATTAGTATATTAATTTTAATTTTTTATTTTGTAAATTTTTATCAAAACTTTCTTCTCTTTGAAAAATAATATTTTCAAATCTTTTTTTTCCTGAGACTTGGTTATATTTTTCTTGTTTTATAAGTTTTCTTTCCATCATTTAGATGTCTTTTATTTAGTTGGGACCACTGCAATTTTGTCCTGTTGCTTGTATACCATACGATGTCAGTATTTGTTGTCAAATGCAGTTGTTGATTTAACATTACTCTTTTGATAAAGAAGTGAATTATTTTTATTAGGGGTATTTTCAGTTGTTTATACAAAAGTTTTTAATTACTCTCAGAGTGGATAGTATTTTCTTAGTATATTTAGAATTTCCCAAATTTATAACAATGGATGTGGATAATCATTTATGGGTAAATTTTAATTTTCCATTATATTAGACCACAAACATAAAATTTTGCTCGTAACATCCACAATTTATATATAAAAAATGAATTTTTTTATTCTTTTTACAGAATGTTAAGATAATTAAATAATCTTTAAAGCCATGAGTACCAACGGGGCTTGGTTCAGTTGGTGTAAGACCCCAACTGAAATCCTGGGAATAGGACAAAGATGCTAGTAGCTCCGAGTTCGATTCCCATTAAAAACATCCCGCTGGAAGAGCCAGCCACGCAGCTCGCTCCGGATTAATCTCAAGGCCTCTAGGG
Organism: Crotalaria pallida; assembly: GCA_037953625.1. Lineage (NCBI taxonomy): Eukaryota > Viridiplantae > Streptophyta > Magnoliopsida > Fabales > Fabaceae > Crotalaria > Crotalaria pallida. The sequence continues at coordinate 8,353,538 of CM075654.1, read as the reverse complement.
CTCCCTGGTATTAAGGGTGCTCTTGGGGATACCGGTGGTTCCGCAAGGAATTCGGACAAAAAAAATCATGAGTGCAGTTTTTGTCATCCCACTTGTGGTTAGAGACCTTATTATTTCTAATTGACTTATTTAACTTTTTAGTCCCTGAACTTATGTGCTCTTTTGAAATTGGTCCTTAAACTTTTTTTCGATACTTTGGGTCCTTGAACTTTGTTTAATTTTTAGAAATGATCCTTTTGTTACTTAAATGATGATATAGCCGACAACGTGTCACGTCACTGTTACAATATCGACGAGTGATGTGTTATGTAGAGTCTCGTGACACTACATGATTTTTTTATTAAAAAAAATCATTTCTTTTAAAAATTATTAAAATATTCGATTTTCTTTTAAAAAAACAATTTTTAATTATTTTTAATAAATTTGAATCACGTGGCATCATATGGCACGTTACCTATCAATGTGGCGAAGATGACGTAGCATGTCCTCGATCATATCATCATCTAAGTTATGAAAGGAGTATTTCCAAAATTTGAGCAAAACTTAGGGACTCAAAGTATTGAAAAAAAGTTTAAGGATCAATTTCAAAAAAGAACTTAAGTTCAGGTATTAATAACTTAAATAAGCCTTTTTAATTTTACCCTTATTTTGTTTTATAGGTAACGTCAGGAGCAACCCTAACATTATGTATAAAAAATAAAGACTAAACTGTCATTTTGGTCCCTAAATTTACAAGTCACTTTCACTTTCGTCCCTGGATTTAAAAAAATGGCATCTAGGTCCCTGGATTTGTAAAAAACGTTTCACGTTAGTCCCTGGAACTTACTGCCGTTAATGTCGTTAAGACTATGCTGAAATTGGGTGTAAATTTCGGGTTAGGGTTTGCAACGAACTAGTAGAAGCTCAGTCATGAAGAAGAATTTCGCATTGTAATAGAGAAGAAGATGAATTTGGGATCCAAATTTGGGAATCAGGGTTTAATATTATATTGGGGAAGAACAACAAATGGACGTTATTGACCGTTGGCTCCAAATCCGCGTGTCTTTTTTTTTCCTAACCCCAAAACGACGTCGTCTCATCACTTCAGTAACAGCCAGGTCAGCATAGTCTTAACGACGTTAATGACAATCAGCTCCAGGGACTAACGTGAAACGTTTTTTACAAATCCAGGGACCTAGATGCCATTTCTTCAAATTCAGGGACGAAAGTGAAAGTGACTTGTAAATTCAGGGACCAAAGTGACAGTTTAGTCAAAAAATAAAAGTAAAATTAGAAATAATAAAATAAGTAGAGTATTTCTAGCCACAAGTGAGATGGTAAAAGCTTCGCTCTTAGGTCATTTTATTAGTTTTTGTGATTTGGATTAGTCCCTCGGATGCTATTTATAATATCTTTTTGGGGTTTTTCATTTCCACCAAGGAAAGTGGATAAATTTGTTAGTGACAATGAAAATGTGAAAATTTAATATACTTTTTCAAAACTATCCCGATAATTATTATTGAAACTTTAAAAAGTATTAATTTTACAAGAATATTTGTAGAAAAAAATAATTAAATACAGTTAAAATTGAAAAAGAATCCTATAAACAAGTGGATGGACTCACTCACCCCCATGATCCATTATAGCACGATACGATACGACGGATTGTACTGTACATACGAAATGATAAATAGAAGCTTGTAACCTCAAACCCTTATCTGAACGTGCAGTTGCCAATCTCTCTCACACTGTGACATCGTGCTTCTGAGGTCTTAATCCTGAAAACCAACAAACAATGTCAGGAACAAGCACAAATTTCCATTTACCCGACGAATGCTGGGAATCAGTTTTCAAATTCCTCAACAAAGCCCATTACTTGGACACTCTCTCCCTCGTTTCCAACCATTTCCTCTCCCTCACCAACAACCTCGTTTCCTCTCTCAAAGTCTCCGACAAAACCCAAACACTCCCTCGCCTCCTCACGCGCTTTCCCAACCTACGCTCCCTCGACCTATGGCACTTCAAAGGTGACCTCCACGCGCTCCTCCTCCAACTCTCTGAATCACCCTCGTCGTCTCTCGATTCTCTCAATATCTGCATCCGCAATGCCTTTCCCGCTGATGGGTTTCGAGCTTTGGCCCCAAAGATGCAATCTTTGAAGTCTCTCGCTCTCAGCAACATCGGTGCTCCCATCACCATCGCCGATGTTCTTCTCGTGCTTCAGTGTTTCCCTTCGCTCCGAGAATTGGATCTTCATTGCTACAAACGCGGAGATTCTAACAATGCCGCATCCCAAGGTCCTGTTTCGGATACTGACATCGAGGCATTGTCTTTGGCGCTTCCCAAACTTCGAAAGGTTAAGCTTTGCGGTGATTATTTGATTAATGACTCTTTGCTTTTTAATCTTTGCAAAAACTGCGAGTTTCTCGAGTTAGTCGAACTTAGTGAGTGTAGGATGGTAAGCCAAGATGGTATTGCTCGTGCGTTTAAGTTGAGACCCAATTTGACCTCTTTCTTGTTTGGTAATCGTCTAAAACCGGATATTTCTTCGGTTTTCATTGCTTCTTTGGTGAGTTTGAAACAATTGACCTGTCTTAAATTGTATTCGACTGTCTCGGATGAGTTGCTCTTTTCTGTTGCGAGGTCAGGTCTTCCATTGAGGAAGCTGTTCCTTTCGAATTGCAGTGGTTATAGTTACGATGGAATCTCGTTCTTGTTGTCGAAATGTCGACTTGTCCAACACTTGGAACTTTGCTATAGTGCTGCGTTTTTGGAAGATAAGCATATCAAGGAATTATCTAAGTTGCTTGGTAATTTGATGTTTATAAACCTCTCTGGTTGTTATCAGCTCAGCTATCTGAGCTTCTTTTTCCTAACCATGAATTGTCCTTTGCTCAATGAGATCAATATGGGGGAAGCTTACTTTTATATTCCGGAAAATGAGTTATTGGATTCTTTGACGGATTCAGATATTATTGTGAACTTTCAAGTGAAGTCTCTACGGTTGTCTAGCAATAAAGGGTTGATGGATGATAACGTTGAAATATTGGCCAAAATTTGTCCTAATTTGGAGATTCTGGACTTAGGTTCTTGTAAGCGCATGTCCAATGGTGCTGTTGAAGTTTTAAAGATATGTCCAAATATTAGGTATTTGAGCTTATTCTCCCATTCAGAGGTGGATCTATCTGGGATGCAAAACTTCCAATTTCCCAATTTGGAGGTGTTGAGATTGTCGTTGTCTGAAATTGATGATAAAGCACTCTTTATAATATCAAAGAGTTGTCCTGGGTTGCTAGAGTTGGATATGATGAATTGTTCTGAGATCACTACGAAGGGAGTGAAACATGTGGTAAAAAGATGCAAACTACTGAGAGAGATAGATTTGACTTCATGTCAAGGAGTGGCTCCTAGTGTTGTTGCTTGGATGGTATCTTCTAGGCCTTCGTTGAGAAAGATATCTGCTCCCCCTCAGTTTTGTATCAGTGAGAGCCAGAAGGAACTCTTCTTGCGTCGTGGATGCCTTGTGGAAGTATTTCATCTATGAGTTTCCAGAAATGCTATCTGAATCTGAAACGTTATATTCTTTCATGTTCTTTTGCTTCATTAAATTAGATTAGATAGTATATTAATATCAATGTATGTTTTGTTTTATTTGCATATTAGTTGCTTTTTGCAATTGCGTTGGTAATTATGCATGGTAAAGTAAAACTTATTAGTTGTGAAAGTACGTATGAAGCATACGTGGTAACTGGTAAGCAGATGATGTTATTTTCAATTCTGAATTGAAATGCTTTTCCTTGCTACGACTTCAATTATATTAATTATATTACTTTCATTTTTCAACTACACTGTATTAAGTGGTGTTGCTTATAGAGCTTTTTTTATAGTTGGGAGGGCGAATTGAAGAAACATCATAACTTCATAAGAGGTGATGGATAAATCATACTAGTTACATGGCTTGCTCATTTGCCTTACTTACCGCATACCGGGTTCATTATTATGAATTGAAAGTCTTGTAATAATAAAGTAGAAAGTGATGAAACAGGTAGAACCACAGTTGTCTGCAAAGGGAGAAATAAAAGTTGGCTAGAAAGTGACAAATTGATTATTTTTGCCCTTCAAATTGTAAGAATCCAACCAAGGCCTAACTTTGACATAAAGACCATAGTTATGAGCAACCAAAAGTTGCAGGGCTCTGTCCCCTGTTACCAATCCCTTAAAGGGTGCTCTCCCAAAGGCTGGAGATTTCCCACCACTTGATGCACATGGTCTAAGTAAAACAACAGCTTATAGCTATCATATGTTCCGCTTGTAGTATTCTTGTATACTTGTGACTTTTCTTATATACTATGGCCTGAGAATTGGTGGGCATTAGTTCCGTGCTTTGTATGTATAGTTATTATCAATTATTAATTTGATCACTCATTATGGAGAAACACAGAATTTGCAATTGCAACTTGGATATAAACTATAAAGCCGTGAAAGGCATGATATTTGTAGACATACAATTGTGGTAAGCTTATGACACTGGTTAAAGAAATTTGATTGCTCACTTCATAATTAACTAATCTTATTTTCTTCCACCTTGTCTGGCTTTCTGCTTTGGATATACACTCCCAGATCTTATAATTTGGTAGCTGTAATGATTGAACACTTTATCCCTTGATGCTTTCGTTTTTTACTTTAAATGTTTTGCATCTTTTAATTGGTGTTTTGTATTTAACATGGCTGGAATTTTGGTCAAGATCCAAGTAATGTGAGTCAAGATTTTGGCCAATATTAAGAACTTTACTATCCTACATATGAAAGGAACATTGATCGTGGGGTGTATCCCACTTGATCATGTGTTCACTCTTGAGATGAGGAGCATGTCAAGTTACAACACCAAATCCTAGTGCCTGCAGTGGTGGTTTTTTTGCAATGCTAACTTTTCGTTAGGGCATTCACGGTAGTCTTAATATCAAACTCATCAGAATCTGACACCTCAGCATCACATTAGCATCCTGCTATACAACTCAATTTCAGATTTTTCATATTTTTCATCACAGCAGAGTCTTAATACAAAACTCACCAAATTTATGCATCAACATTACATCATCATATATTTCTAAACAAAATTTCATTTTTTTATAGAAGACACAAATTTCATTTTAATAATACTTTTGTAATATAATTTCAATAATATTAATTACCTACAATTTATAAAAATAATTCCAAATAATATTTAAATATTAAAATTGAATAAAAGTTAACATTACAATAATTGAAGTTAATTTTACCTACTAAATATTATAAAGTGCATAAAAAAATACAACCTAATATTGAATAATAGAATGGAATGTTACTTTAAGCCTCTTTATTTAAAATTATTAATTTATTTATTTGAATATAAAATATTTATTTTTCATAACAAGATAATATATTTAAAAATAAAAGATAAAAAAATATATTTAAGAATATTATTATTATTATTATTATTTATCGTTATTATTATTATTTATTAATCATTATTAATTTATTGTTATTATTAATTAATTAATTTATTATTATTTATTTATTTATTTATTAGGGTATTATAAAATAAAAAGAGAGAAATGACAAAAAAAAATGGGTCCCGCAAAGTTTTAAGTCGAGTCTCTTATTTTATCAACTTAATTTAAGATTCTCCACCAGATTTTGAAGATCAGCAGAGTTTTGAGAGAGTCTCGTAGAAGATCTGATGTTAAGATTTTCTAACTCTCTCAAAACTATGATGCGTGGTTGCTTTAAGAAAAACAAAATTCTCGTAACATCTATTTTTTATTTTTTAGTTTATACACTTGAATTCTAGACTTTTCTTAAAGAAGGCAGTTTTAGTTAGGAGTCTCGCATTGATTAGTCTAGGAAATTCAATGTGATACTTGAGTCATGAGGCTCTCCCACCTAATGAACTTGTCTTTTGGGTTGGGTTCTTTTCATGTACTTAAGTCCTAACAATTGATGTCTTTCATTTGAGAGGTTGAACCACGTAGGACTACCTATAGAACACTGATAGGTTAGTGGAGATGACAAAAGATAAAAGGCTACCATTGGGTCTGTGTCTCTAGAGTGAAAGTCACCATGGACGTCGACCCTTAAAGGAGACTTCAATGTTAGGAATCTCACATTACTCAACCTGATACTTAAGTCATGAAACTTATCCACTTAATGAACCGGTCTTTTGAATTGGATTTTCCACGTATGCTCAAGTCCTAACACCTTGTCATAATTTTTTCTTTTGGTACATAGTTTCCTTGTCATTTGAACCAACATACTTGTGTTAATTTTTTTTTATATATAGTATTTATAGAAGTTGAATTGTGTTGTAGAGAGAGCCATAGCTCATCGGTTTTATTTTAATTTTAAAAAAAAAATGATGGAGACCAGATTTTTTTTTTTTTTTGATAAAATGGAGACAAGATATTAGATATATTATCTTGCTAGCCATATATTATATGCCAGCCATATATTATCTTGTGTGTTTTGCAACTCAACAATGGCGTTTTGTGCCATGTTCTCTCCCACTCTCAACCTAGCTATTTCTCCCACCACTTACTCCTATAGAATAAAAATTCCATTAACCACAAGTAGAGTAGTCTTAGTTAGAGCTAGCTCAACAGAGAAGAAGATTGAAGACAATGACCAAGTTACCCCTGCATTCAACCCTTTTCAATTTGTCACTGACAATCCTTCAAGCCGTCGTGCTATTCAACTCCCTGAAACTGAAGGTTCTGCTGAGGATGGCACCAACGTTGGCTATGTAATCATTCTTTTCTTTTCTTCTTTCTTTTTCTTTTCTAGCTTGGGCTTGTTCTTTTGACCCTTGAAAGATATAATAGTATATATCAATATATGTTTGCAACCAAACGAATTTTACAAACTTGGCTTTAATTAGAAGTGACATTATATGTTTGGTTACTGTAGTTTTATTATAACGATTAACGAATATTATTCGAATAATGTTAATCAAAGTGATCTTTAGATGTACCAAACTAAAAACGATTTTATCATTTATCTTTCTGCATTGACTTTTGGAAGTAATTAATTTTGTTTTTTTTTTTTAATTCATCAGTATGGCGATAGTATTAGTTGTAAATCATAACCGAATTTTGTTGAATGAATAATAATTGAAGTTTTTTTATTTATTTATCCAAAGTTTAGTCTCAAGCTAAGACTGCTTATACTTAATTAACTTTTCAAAACGCCAAACATGTGAAAAAATAATACAAAACCAAACTTGGACCTTCGAAAACTTTTGAGAGCTCCCAAAATGCACACGCTGAGGGGTTGTGCTTTTATGCATCGATCATAGTTATACGACTATATATGTTTGGTGAATGAGAAAATAGATGATGCACTGAGATTGTAAATGTTTTTACACTATCAGTGTATCATTCATCATTTATGTGTTTATGGTCGTTGATTTTTAGATAAAAGTAATAAAAATATTGGTGGATGATGAACTAATATTATAAAAAACTTTATACCGTCAATGCACATTCATTAATCTCGGTGAATTACATGACTGTGCACACTATCAAGCAAGAGATAGATAAAGTGTCTTCGTATTCATATACTATGACATATGGATGAGGTTATTTACACTCAATTATGCCTATTACTTTCATTTTTATTATAACTTTTAAAAAGGCTTAAATATCAAATTGATCCATATAAATATTGAACTATTTGAAATTTGTCCTTGCATTTTTTTGTTTTGATTTCTGCTTTTTGGTTCAATTTTGGTTTTGGTCATCGCCATCAACTATGATTTAGGATAATGCAAATATAATTTTAATTTTAGTCCCCATATTTTTATTGTCTAAAGGTTTTGGTCCTTATTTTTGATTTTGATTCCTATTTTTCCGTTTTGTTTTGGTTTTGATATGTGCCATGTTAGGCCTTATCATTTTTCCTTATCCTAAAACATTTTTCTACAAAAAGATAATCATTTAGTTATATCATTAAGATTATCCTAATTGTTCTAATCATTTTTCTTTATTTTTTTCTTACCTTTTGAGATTGATGTAACTTTGTTTTTCATCATTTATATCTTTTTCTTGGTGCAAGATTATAACAATCACTAGAATATTTATCCATACAAGATGATTAGAACAATCATTTATACCATTTCGATATTACCAACGAGCTGTTGGTGCAGTGGTGCCAGAGGCTGCACTTGGTAGGGCGAACCACGGTTCGATCCCCCGCAACAACGTTGGGAGAGGAATAAAACCTTAACCCCGGGACCCCCTCGAACTGGATTAGTCGGCCCAATGGGCCGGATACCAGGGTGCAAACCAAAAAAAAAAAATACCATTTCGATATTGCAAGATGATTGATAGTTGATAATTAAAAAATTAAAAAATTGAGAAGTATATTTATTTGGATCTTAATTTTTATAATTGATCAAATATATTTATTCCCTTTTATATTACCTTCATAAAATATATGAATGATATTTTTCTTTTCAATTTATCAATATTTATTATTTTGATTTTCTATGTTCCTATTGTATTCGAAGAAACTTTATACATTCCAATATTCCACAAGTTAATAAAGATCTGCATTAAAACAAACCATGCAATACCCAATAACAAAAATGTTAAATAAATAAATATAAACAACTTTTGAAATATATCATGGATGAGAGTAAAAAAAGTTAAAAGAAAAATTATGATAAAAATTTCCTTTTTATTCCACGAAGTTTCACGACTTTCCCGTAATAAGAAATTGCAACACAAAGAAATAGAAAAAAATACACCATTAAAAAAAATAATATCTCTCTTATCCAAGAAATATCCTTCTTATATTTAAGTCTTCTTTTAAAATTGAAGATCATAATAAATTCTCAGAAATGTTCATCTAAAAAAATCACAAAAAAATAAAAAATTGAAATATGTATATAAAATTATTTTTATACACTTCTTTTATTCTTGATCTTTCACGAAAAGCTTACCAATTAACAAAAATGATTCATTAACGTATTGCCGTCTTCTCATTCATCAAAAAATATTATATGAAATCAGAATAACAAAAAATGCAAATTGATGAAAGCATTCCAAATTTTAGGTAAGAAAGAATTAAATTTCAAATTCTAAAAACAATGAAAAATAGTAAAGAATGGGAGAAAGAATATAATGAAAAATGTGACCATAATAATTTTGGTAAAAAAAATAAATTAAAATAGATGAAAGAAAGATGAAAGGCATCTTTTTAAATAAGAATAGTAGATTATCATTAAAAAATAATCATGATCCATTAATTTTTAAAGTCTTATTATTATATTCAATCCTATAAACATTTATAGAAGAATAGTGTTAAGGGTGAGTATAATATCCTACCTTTTTATTTAAAAAAAAAAACATTACTTAAAATTGATGGTTTCATAAGAAAAGATTTGGGGTTTTTATAAAAATTTTGGCGAAGTTTCGTTTAAAATGTGGACTTTCCCCAAATTAGATTTGTACCTGTCAAGTCCAGAACAGTTTATATAAACAAACTTATAATTACATTTTTGTGGCTGTGACATACTTTAGAATTCATTTTAAAAAAGAGGATATCCTTATATCCTTCACAACCACTAATACATTCTTAAAAGTCCTTATAAAGTCCTTTTTACAAAATCAAGGTGAATTTAAATCGGACTAAAAGTTAATACTTAAAGACAACTTTAATTAATGAAAATCCTTTACATAACAGAATCTTAGCGTCCGCGTAAGATAGCCCAGTTGGTAGCTGCAGGGACATTTAGGATTTCCCCCTCCCCAGCTCATGGGTTCTAGTCCCAGACCTCCCATGTAAACAAAAAAAAAAATAGAATCTTAGCATGGTTGCTAAAGTGATGCGACTACAAGGTCACTATCACAAATATACTCTCTTTAAAAGAGAGTGGACGATTCTCAGCATAGAAGTTATGAACATCTTTCTCCGTTGTGCACCTAAAATGGTCAACAGTAAGGGGTGAGTAATTTGAATACTCCCTCCGTTTCACTTTAAGTGTCTTTTTGGACTTTTGCACATAGATTAAGAAAGTGTTGATTATGATGATTATTGTAAGTTTTATGTGTATTTTGTCAAAAATACCCCTATTTAATATTTTTATTTTGTCAATGCATAATTATTAGTATTACAAATTTCAAAACTAAAACAACATTAAATGTAAGGGTAAATAAGGAAAAACAGTTTTAAATGTTGCCTAGATTTGGTAGAAAGACACTTATTTTGAAACAAAATTTTGATGTTAAAAAGACACTTAAAGTGAAACGGAGGGAGTATAAATTAAGGAAAACACTTAAAATGACAATAATAAAGCATAACTAAATGTACCCATACACATATCATCAATTTCACATTTTCATTTGTTTAATTCCATTTTACTATACATATACTTTATAATGCTTTAATGCTCAAACACATGAACATGCAATGCAACTTTATACCTTTATGATTTAATTCCTGAATCCAATGTTACACTTTCCATTTTACTTTATACACTTTATACACTTTAACACTTTCATGGGATTCAGTGAATTAAACCCATTTATATACCAATGCATGCCCTTTTTCTTCTTTTCTTTCACTTTATACTTTTCCTCACCCACTTTCACCCTCTATTCTGGGGAAAAACCGACCAGGAGTAAGCATTTCTCAACCCCTGTTTGGGTGTTTCACCTCCCCTTAGGAAGGTTCCTCGCTCACCCGCTTGCTCAGTACTTCACACACTCCCCGAAGGAGGGTTCCTCGTACAATTTGGTTTGATTCATCCAAATTGGCTTTAGCAGAAATCACCCTCAACTGGCCACGAAAAGCCAAAGTAACTGACGGAATTATTATGGTTGCATAAAACCAATCCCCAATACGGGTTGCGAACCCGTGTCCTTTGGAAGATCAAAGTTTTCCACAACAATTCTCAGCGATTGTTTCAATGGCACAATCTAGTTACTCTTGCCTTCACGTTATACGTATGTTTTTCCCCGTACCCCTAACGTCCACCTTACTCCTTGAATGCACGTGTTTCTAGTTCATTTTAGGTTGTTTTTGATAATCAAGCCTTTTTATACTTTATACCAATTTGGTTGGGTTCTCTAACTTAGGATAAATGGCCATACTTCATAAATAATAACATCCATACATAACCATATTCATAATCATAATCATAATCATTCTATTCATTCATTCACTTTACTAGCCATTAAAGCACATAAACACTATTTAACATTATTCACACTTTACACATAATCAAACATACAATTAAAAGGAACAATTAGTCAAAGCATCAAGCAACAACATATAACCACTGAATTCTAAACTTAATAGAACACTTATATACACCTAGTTATATCCTTATTACTATCATTAAACCCTTTCCCTAATTTAAACCAAAGTACTCCCCCTTACCTCACGAAGGGAAGAGGAGAAAAATGAGAAATTTGAAGCACCAACACCAAGCTTCCAACTAAAGCTTCCTAGCCTCCTAATCCTTGTCCTTAACCACTTTCCCAAGCTCCCTTGATGATTGAAAGACTCTATAATATGGATTGAGCTATTTGGGGTTTAGGGTTTAGGGTTTGATTTGGGGCTTTGGAGAAAGAGGGTTTAAAATGAGATTTAAGAGAGGGAAACTCATAAGGAATTGATGGATGAGTGATTTGTGGTGCTAATTTGGTGAGACTTTGAGTTGATTTGAGGATTTGAAAATCCTAGGGTTAAAGAGAAGAAGAAGATCGTGTGAAGAAGAAAGAGGAAACTTATGAAATTTGCCTCATTAAAACGTGTTTATTAAACTGATATAACAGGGCTTAATCGATTAACTCATATATTAATCGATTAAGACCTGATGCTGGGCATAAATTTAATCGATTAAGACCTACAATAATCGATTAAGGCTAATAGAATTTTAAAGCTTAATCGATTAATCTTAATCTGATGATTAATCGATTAAGGGCTGACAGGTTCATAAATTCTAATCGATTATCCTGAAGATTAATCGATTAAGAGCCTAAAATTTCCATTCTTTTATACATTCTAAGAGTCCTAAGCCATACCTAACCCATACACAAGCCTACACACAACCCTTTGCTAATTTATACACACTTCTAAACTACCCTTGACTTATACAATCTTATTCTTATCAAATTCTATTTTCTAAACACTTCCTAAACACTTCTTAACAAACTCAAGAATTTAAGGAGGTTGCTACACTTATCAAAATCCTACTAATTACGACACTCAACGATTTTATAAAATTGGGGATGTTACAATACTCCCCCACTTATATGAATTTCGTCCCCGAAATTCAACTGAGTTTAAAGAAATAAGAGAGATATAGAGCTATAAGCTCAAATGATAGGAATGGATCTTATCCTAGACAACTAGATGATACCTTGGGGATTTGCTCCCCCACTTAGAGCACAACTTCGGTTGAGTTTCTATCACATAGCTGCTCTATTGATAATGAGATTCCTTCTCACAAGAAGTCCTACTACATCATTGAAGTTCAATCCTAAGAACCTAATCCATTACAACTAATCACACACAGAAGGGAGGTAGTCCTAAATTCAATCATAATATAAATAGTTAGATAGGTAGTATATTTTAGGATTATATGTATGCATGTTTAGTTGAAGTTAGTAAAGCTTAGTAGTGTTAGAATAGTGTTAGCTATAGTCTAGTAATCATAAAGTTATATCTTCAATTTAAAGTGGGCTAAGTAAATTTTTCAATTGTTACTTTGTTGTATTTAGAAGCGGATAGAAAGTAGAGACTAAGGGAAGTGAAAACTCCCAACGGGTCAGAGCACGAAATTGCTACCCCAACGGGAAGGACTAAACCTTAGTTTTGAATGAAGTAGGTCAACTTCGAATATGATGAAGGAGCTAAAACTTTTATGTAAAATGAGACTTCAAAGCCCTATTTTGAATGGAAGATGAGTTTTCTTATTTGATTGGAATTCAGGTAGTACAAAAAATGATTCTATTCTCCAATGCAATGTAGAATCGAGATGGGCCCCTCGAGATTTACATTTATTGGAAGATGACATCATTAAGTCCTTGAATCCAATGAAATAAGTGTCAGATTTATTTTCTATGCCTAAGGATAAGATAGGTTTTAGATGTCATCCAATCCTTCAGAGTGTGCAGAGAAAGTGAATAGGTGTTCACCCAATGTATTTGTCTTTAACTTTAATTACTAAGTGTCATCTTTAGTAAGACCTAAGTGCCTTCTACATCTCCACATTATATTTGGTGATAAACATACTATTATTGATAAATTAAAAATTTGTTCTTGCATCCAATTACTCTAAGACTTAATTTTTGAAAAGTACTAGTATTATGATTTGTAATGAATGTCAAGTACACTAGTATTTTGACACTTTTCAAGGTATGGAATGGATTCCAATTTTGATAATTGATTGAATGTCGCAACACCAACTTTTAAGCATGTATTGTTAACAATGTGAATTCCTAACTAATTGAATGGTGGTGTAGTTTATTCTTAAATTACATCAATTGCCGATTAAATAGGAATTCACTGAATGCGACATAAGTCAATTCGAAGCAACACTTGAACTTCAAATTTAGGCTAAAAGGAAATGCATTCACTAAGATTTGAAAATGTGAATGAAATTAAATTTTGACCAAAGAATACATTCCTTTTATTTGGGTTTGATGATCATAGAGGACTCTTATGTTTCTTTGTCAAAGTAGTCCTCAAAACTTTTGAATTAGTTCCAAAACTAACGTGAAATGACTTTGGAAACCTATATGAGTACTTCCAACTTTTAAATGCTTGACATATTTTTCATTATCCAATAATTTTGCTAAAGTTTTAAATGAAAATGATTTGTGAACAACAATGTATTTTCCTTATATTCACGAAGATGCAATTTTTGAAAGTTACTTTATCACCAAATATCAAATCTTTTCTTTGTAAGTTAATATTTCATAATATGTACTGTAATGTGGATTTGAGGAAGGTAAATGAAGGTAACAAGGTGAGGTAAAGGTAATGCATTTATCGTAGAATTATAACCTAGTCTAGAACCTGAACTAAAGTAATGGATGTTATGTCTTTCCCTTTGAGTTTGCATAGAACTCAGGGGAAGTGTGTGGTTACTATTGAACAAGCTATATTCCAGAATTACAAACAATTTTCAAACCACTATGAATTATTTCATGGAATATAGTTTGTTGAATGTTAAAGTCCCAATTTTAACATCCATTATAAAAGTCTTAGCACCAAAGCTTAGATCGTGATCGGGCAGTTTCAACTAGGTTTAGAGACAAGAAGCAGTTGTGTGAATTCTAGCTTAAGGAACCAACTAGGGAACCTTAAATCTTATGGAGAATAGTAAGCCTAGATTTGGTTAAAGTCTTGTACTTGTGAAAGTTTTCGTTTAGATCGAGTAGTAGAAGTTGAGTCCGATTTGTTTGAGTATTAGAGTCGGAGTCTTAGGTATATAGATTCATATGTTTGTGTAGGAAGTAGATTTTACGTGTTTCTAAATGATTGACTTTTATGTGTGTGCATTTACAATCTTAATTTACTATCAATCAATTTCTTGGGATCTTTTTACGTTAGTTCCCAAAATTCTAATTATTTTTATACGCTTTGCATACTCTTCAAAGTTAATCTAGATAGAGAATATTTTCCACCTACTATCGAGGGTAATTTATAAAGAGTACTATGCTAATCCTTATGAACTAATTATCAAATTCTTTCAAAGTTAATTGTCTCATATCTCTTGACATTAAAATTTCTTTACTCCAATTTTTCCCTAGTATATGTGTATGCTTTTAGTGTAACCTCTTAGAGAAATTTTGCAAAGGATGAAACTTATAATTTTGATAAACTAAGTTTTTATGGGAATGACAACTCATTTTCTATATATATATATATATATATGATTGAAGTATATCTATTTATGTAGTATTTCAATCACCTCGATATCCAATGTATTTTTTTTAACCTTGATTATCTCTTTAAGAAAATGTCCATCATAACACAAAATTTTAATTTTTACAATGTACTCTTTTCATGTTGATAATCCGGAATGTGCGACGTTCCAAATCTTCTTCCTTGTATATTCAATCGTCTTTGTTAAAAATTTAATGGTTCTGCCCTATTTGTTTAACTATTTTCTCTCCAAACTTTTCTTTCATCATTCCACAAATATTAAATTACTTTTATTCAGAGTATGTCTTGCTATTATCAAAATCTTTCCAACTTTTACTCAATTCAATTTAATTTAACACAAGACTACTTTAGTGTGTATGGACTGTTTTCATTTACTTATGTTGAATTGATGTTTACTTTTCTTTTAAAAAGTATACTCTTTGATAAAATTTCAAATGATACCCCTTGTATTTGGTTTAAGTTTAATCTTGCATGGAATTTCAAACAAATAATGTTTTAAATCTTTGGGTGGGTGCTAGTTATTTTTCCTTGGTTGTGTTGAGTTACATTCTTGTTGCATTGACCTCTTCTAATGTTGTATGTTCTATGTTTGCTCTTCTTTAATTACTTTACTTATGGATGTTTAGTTTGACAGTGTGATCCTAACCCTAATATTAGAATAAAGTATATATGTGATTTATTGAGTTACTCTCATGACGAGTAATTCTTTTGGGAGTAGGAAATCCATACTCCACAATCGAGGAATGCAATCATTGCTCTGATACCATAATATAATATCCTACCTTTTTATTTAAAAAAAACATTACTTAAAATTGATGGTTTCATAAGAAAAGACTTGGGGTTTTTATAAAAATTTTGGCGGAGTTTCGTTTAAAATGTAGACTTTCCCCAAATTAGATTTGTACCAGTCAAGTCCAGAACAGTTTATATAAACAAACTTATAATTACATTCTTATGGCTGTTACATACTTTAGAATTCATTTAAAAAAAGAGGATATCCTTATATCCTTCACAACCACTAATACATTCTTAAAAGTCCTTATAAAGTCCTTTTTACAAAATCAAGGTGAATTTAAATCGGACTAAAATTAATACTTGAAGACAACTTTAATTAATGAAAATCCTTTACATAATAGAATCTTAGCATGGTTGCTAAAGTGATGCGACTACAAGGTCACTATCACAAATATACTCTCTTTAAAAGAGAGTGGACAATTCTCGGCATAGAAGTTATGAACATCTTTCTCCGTGCACCTAAAATGGTCAACAGTAAGGGGTGAGTAATTTGAATAAAAATTAAGGAAAACACTTAAAATGACAATAATAAAGCATAACTAAATGTACCCATATACATATCATCAATTTCACATTTTCATTTATTTCATTCCATTTTACTATACATATACTTTATAATGCTTTAATGCTCAAACACATGAACATGCAATGCAACTTTATACCTTTATGATTTAATTCCTGAATCCAATGTTACTCTTTCCATTTTACTTTATACACTTTATACACTTTAACACTTTCATTGGATTCAGTGAATTAAACCCATTTATATACCAATGCATGCCCTTTTTCTTCTTTTCTTTCACTTTACACTTTTCCTCATCCACTTTCACCCTCCACTCTGGGGAAAAACCGACCAGGAGTAAGCATTTCTCAACCCTTGTTTGGGTGCTTCACCTTCCCTTAGGAAGGTTCCTCGCTCACCCGCTTGCTCAGTACTTCACACACTCCTCGAAGGAGGGTTCCTCGTACAATTTGGTTTGATTCGTTCAAATTGGCTTTAGCAGAAACCACCCTCAACTGGCCACGAAAGGCCAAAGTAACTGACAGAATTATTATGGTTGCATAAAACCAATCCCTAACATGGGTTGCGAACCCGTGTCCTTTGGAAGATCAAAGTTTTCCACAACAATTCTCAGCGATTGTTTCAATGGCACAATCTAGTTACTCTTGCCTTCACGTTATACGTATGTTTTTCCCCGTACCCCTAACGTCCACCTTACTCCTTGAATGCACGTGTTTCTAGTTCATTTTAGGTTGTTTTTGATAATCAAGCCTTTTTATACTTTATACCAATTTGGTTGGGTTCTCTAACTTAGGATAAATGGCCATACTTCATAAATAATAACATCCATACATAACCATATTCATAATCATAATCATAACATTCTATTCATTCATTCACTTTACTAGCCATTAAAGCACATAAACACTATTTTAACATTATTCACACTTTACACATAATCAAACATACAATTAAAAGGAACAATTAGTCAAAGCATCAAGCCACAACATATAACCACTGAATTCTAAACATAATAGAACACTTATATACACCTAGTTATATCCTTATTACTATCATTAAACCCTTTCCCTAATTTAAACCAAAGTACTCCCCCTTACCTCACGAAGGGAAGAGGAGAAAAATGAGAAATTTGAAGCACCAACACCAAGCTTCCAACTAAAGCTTCCTAGCCTCCTAATCCTTGTCCTTAACCACTTTCCCAAGCTCCCTTGATGATTGAAAGACTCTATAATATGGATTGAGCTATTTGGGGTTTAGGGTTTGATTTGGGGCTTTGGAGAAAGAGGGTTTAAAATGAGATTTAAGAGAGGGAAACTCATAAGGAATTGATGGATGAGTGATTTGTGGTGCTAATTTGGTGAGACTTTGAGTTGATTTGAGGATTTGAAAATCCTAGGGTTAAAGAGAAGAAGAAGATCGCGTGAAGAAAAAAGAGGAAACTTATGAAATTTGCCTCATTAAAACGTGTTTATTAAACTGATATAACAGGGCTTAATCGATTAACTCATATATTAATCGATTAAGACCTGATGCTGGGCATAAATTTAATCGATTAAGGCTGATAGAATTTTAAAGCTTAATCAATTAATCTGATGATTAATCGATTAAGGGTTGACAGGTTCATAAATCTTAATCGATTATCCTGAAGATTAATCAATTAAGAGCCTAAAATTTCCATTATTTTATACATTCTAAGAGTCCTAAGCCATACCTAACCCATACACAAGCCTACACACAACCCTTTGCTAATTTATACACACTTCTAAACTACCCTTGACTTATACAATCTTATTCTTATCAAAATTCTATTTTCTAAACACTTCCTAAACACTTCTTAACAAACTCAAGAACTTAAGGAGGTTGCTACACTTATCAAAATACTACTAATTACAACACTTAACGATTTTATAAAATTAGGGATGTTACAATGAGCATAAGATGGGTTGAGACAAGTTAGGTTTGTCCCTCGCCTATCCTTAAATGTTGATCGTGTTATGATTTACAAGAGGCTCTACACACACTTAGAGGGCAAGTGAATAGGTGTAGTGGTAAAAACCGTGCGCATTAGAATCACGTTATTTGGTTGTTGTTTGCACTTTATCTGGTTGTACTTGATAACTAACCAGATAATCAACTAGATAATCGGAGAGAAATCAGTTCAAAATCAATTCTTTATGAAATCTTTTTCACAACCAATGAATGTACTTAACAACAATCATTAATGGATCCTCCAAATGTTCTAAAACAATCAAAAAGATTTGTTTTGATTGATTCAAAAATTGAAACCACCAAAATTCAATTTGTCACAAAACAATCAAAATATGTGTAATGTAAATGAAATAAGGAAAAGGAATATGACATAGCGATTTATATTGGTTCACTCTCTCCTCTTGAGAGATACATGCAATCCTCCCCTTTCGATTTGGGAGATTTGCTTCATTATGAATTTAGAAAACGTTCGCACAAGCACGCATCCAAGATTAGGGATGGGCACGGGTACGGGCGGGCACGGGTAGGGCATACCCATGCCCCTACCCGTGGGTATTTACGGGTATTTTGCGGGTAACGGGTATTTTACGGGTATCCACGGGTTTAAACTTTTATTATTATTATTATTATTTTAAAAATTAAACCATGATGGTATGAAGTTTGGCGTGCATCTGTACGTAAACTTATCATGAGCATGGGCTTGGACTATATATGTTGGAAGTTCCAGGTGAGATGTTACGTGAACTTATCATTAAAATATTATCTATACTAATATATATATATAATATTTATCAACAAAATATTATTTTATTTATACGGGTACCCACGGGCGCGGGTACCATAATACCCATGCCCACCCATAAGGGAATAGTGCGGGTACCCGTTACGGGTATTTATGCGGGTACCCGCGAGCATGGGTATTTTGCCCACCTCTATCCAAGACACCTCACTTAAACCGCTCCAAGATACCATAAAGGATCCCTCACCCTTGTCATGTATGTATCTCTCTCTATCTTCTAAATTCCCTTGTAAACATCTAACTCGAAAGATGCATGACTCTCAAGTACTATGAAGATGCCTCACTTCCTAGATTTCTCCACTTTGCTAAAGGAATACCTCACCCCTCAAACTTTCTCCTGTACTAAGTGATGCCTCGCACCTAAGGAAAAATCTCTTCTTTGTTGTTCTTTAATTGACACCTTAATGTGCAGAATGAAACAACTATAATTTTCTCTTGAATCTTTGAATCTTGAATCTCAATGAATTCGCTAAGAACAATGATGAATATTGAGATCAATAATGAAAGAGATGATATGAAATATGAAAATTCTCTTTTTTGATTCTCTAGAAAATAATGGCTAAGGGTTTTCGTGTTTTTGGATGATGAAAAGTGTCTTAAAAATACCCTTTATAATGGGTTTATATATGCCAAGTTGGTTAAGAAGTTTGTTGAAGTTTCCAACTGATTTGACCTTAATTGTCAGTGTTAATCGGTTAACTAAGGGTTTTAACTGGTTAACGAGTTTTAAAAGCATCATTTATGCCAATTTTACAAAGTTTTATCTAGTTGTACCAGATAATTAACCCGGTAAATGGTTTCTGCACTACTAAAAATCAGTTTTTAATAGGAAACTTGAATAATATATAAAAATATAAGTTCTAAACCCATTATTAAGTCAAAGTATGATGCAAATACATGTTTATAAAATCATATGCATCATTTTCAAAAGATTGGTTTTGTAATGAATCAATTTCATGATTATTCAATATGAATGCATTGTGATTCACTACTCGACCTAAACTCTACCCAAGCAAACATCTTAAGGACCTAATAAAATGTAAATAAAAAAGAATAAATTCCTATTAGATTTGCTTCTTGAGTCTTATTGTTGTTGTTTGTTGTTTGTTGCTCTTGTACATTTGGTCTTCATCACATTTGTCTTCATCAAAATACTTGTCAAGCTCACTTGCTTCACAGATCGGGTCAATTTTTGAATCCAAACCCGTCCCTAATTAGGAAGAGACAAGATTGGGACGG
The DNA here is from genome assembly GCA_037953625.1 of Crotalaria pallida. Lineage (NCBI taxonomy): Eukaryota > Viridiplantae > Streptophyta > Magnoliopsida > Fabales > Fabaceae > Crotalaria > Crotalaria pallida. Next base: position 8,333,277 of record CM075654.1, on the reverse strand, counting down.
GTTCAAATTGATGCGGGTCCAATTAGTAAAATCATCTATATTCTCCTCCAATTCTATTATAAGAAAAAATAACAAACTTTACAGTTAGTAATGAAGTTAGTTGAGTTCATTTAATTTTCTCAAATTCATAAAAAAAAATAGAGTTATTTTAAGAAAGTTGCATTGAGAATGAGACAATACCTTTATAGGAATATTTTAGAAATAATTGTATTGCGAATAGAAAGTTAGTTAACTTTTTCTTATATTTGAAACCAAAATAAGTATGTTCTTTTTTTCTTATATTAGAGACCAGAAGGAAATACCTATCATATGCTCTCTACAGCGTTATTTCTTTCTCTCTTTTTTTACTTAATTTTTTAAATCAGGTATGGGTAAAAAAATTTTGCGGGCCCTAAAAATTTGGGACCCCTAGGTGAATGCCCCTTGTGCCTATGTCCAGGAACAGGCTTGTACCCCACAACAACACCACCCATCCCACATTGATATTTCCTTTTTTTTTTTACAATAGAGTGATGACCTAAATTCATGACCTATTTAAAAGCTTGGATTGTGAATTAAGGTCTAATTAGAGGTTTTTTTTTTAAATTCTTAATGAGTTGTAGCTTAAGTATTAACATTTGAAGCCACTTCATGTTTTCTGATCAAAAGCTTAATGAATTGTAGCTTGAGTACTAGCATTTAAAGCTTGGTTTGTTTGGGTCGTGACTGTTTGGTGGGGTGGCTAAAAAAATGATCATGACTTTAACTTAGGATTCAAGCTTTTGAGCAGGTCATGAATTTAGATTATGACCCTGTCATCAAATTAAAAAAAAAAATAAATCAATGCTCTTTATAATCCTTGAACTAATAGCCATTTAGAATACAAATTCATACACCCCACTAAAATTTGAAACACCCAAAATACCCTTTAAAAATATTTTCCCCCAAAATACTAACTCCTCTCTACCACCTTTCTCCTCCACTTCACCCCACACTACCTCTCATCCCATTTCACCCCACAACCCCTTTTTCATTCCATTTCATAGTCATTAATCAACACTAAACCACGAACACCATCATTGTTGAAGACATAAATGAACATCATGAAATCAAGTCGTGAATCCCTTCACGAGCAAGCAAAACGTGTAGAAGAAGGTAAGTTACATGACACTGTTTCGCCTTTTTTTTTCTGATTAGTGTCTGCCTCACGACCACGCAAAAACCTTGGGTCGTGAGTATGTTCACGACCTCGACTTTGTTTTCGCAAAGCACCACAACAATTTATTTGAAGGACATAACCTCGTAAATCCTTTATTCCCTTCAAATGTCCCTTTTTGTATGAATGGCTTGTGTCTATGACGTGAAAATATGGAGCATCATTGTCAGGTCGTGACAAAACTCACGACCACAAGAAAGCACGGGTCGTAGGTCAGTTCACGACCACGACGTGTTTTTGTAACAAAAGAGCCTCCTCCGCACTCTTTTTGCCTTTTATTTAAAAATATACGATCATAAATTGTTTATCCCCTTCGTATATGCTTTGTTGGAGTCATGGCAAGTGTGCTATAAGGTGAAAATATGTATGGTTCAGTGTCGAATTGTGACACAACTCAAGACCACGTAAAACCTTGGGTCACGACCCCGACGTTTTTTTTTTTAAAAAAAGCCTCCTGCACACTCTCTGTTCCTTTTATTTGACAATATATAATAATAAATCCATTATCCCCTTCATATATGCTTTGTTGGGGGCATGGAAAGTGTGTTATAAGGTGAAAGAATGGAGGGTGAAAAAATTGCAGGGTCGGGAAGTAGGTTCACGACTGTAGTCGTGAAGTAGGTCACGACCTTTATTTTTGGTTGTGAGTAAAGTCACGACCTTGATAAAATAGTGTGAATTTTTTTTTTTTGCGTATAAATTAAATTAAACATTTTATTTACTGACAGGTATGGAAGCAAATGATGGTGTTCCTGATAGAGTAGAAAACATGCTCATTGATGCGAATGTGGTTGAGGTTCCAAAGACTACACAAAGTGAATTTGCAGATTACAGTAATGATTTTGTGCGCAATGAACCATTTCGTAATCGGGAAGATGTGGTTGAGTGGGTTCAAGCGGTTGGACTTTCCAAAAAATATTGTTATCGTAACCTACAAATCAGACAAAGAAGGAGGAAAACACAAAAGGCGAGAGCGGGTTACGTTTGCTTGTGAAAGAAGTGGAGTTTATAGGAAGAAGAACGAAAATGATCCAAAGTACATCTCCAAATCAAGGAAGTGTAATTGCCCATTTAGAGTATATGCGAAGGATAAGGGTAATGGTGAAGGATGGATGCTTCGGGTAAAATGTGGATTTTACAATCACAACCCATGTGATAGCTTGAAAGGTGTCATCCATATCCAGGCCGACCAACAAAGGATGAATGTGACACAATTGTGAGACTTACAAAAAGTGGTGTGAAGCCGAAGAAAATATTGATCACTTTAAAAGAAGATAACCCGAATAACTACACCTCCATGACGCAGATCATGAATATCCGACAACAATACAGGAGAACTATCAGGCATCCAAGGAAACAAATGCAACATCTATTGAAGTTGTTGTTAGAGGAAGGATTTCAGTTTGATTATTCAAAAGATGAGCTAAGTAATGAGTTGAAGGCAATTTTTTGGGCACATCCAAGTAGTATAGCCTTGCTTCATTCCTTTAGCCTTGTTCTCATTATGGATAGTACCTACAAGACAAACAGATGCAGACTTCCTTTATTAGAGATTATCGGCCAAACATCCACAGAGAAAACATTTAGTGTTTCATTTTGTTACATGGATGCCGAGAGAATGCTCTGAATATACCCAAATTGGCGCAGTACTCTCTCTGGAAGATAAGGTCGCCTAACAGAACCACATCTGAGATAACCAGAATAAAACGCAACCTCCTCAAAATCACGTACGCCCCGATGTGATGGATCAAAGGGTTGCCAATTCACTTGATCAGACCTTAAAGATTCAAGATATTGTCGAAATCTAATATCCGTGTGAGACTGCGAAATAGGTGCATGCCACTTGAATATCCGGGGCATTTATTCAACATAATCATCTCTTGGGCGTCCACACCCGAGACCAGGGAAATGCTCCATAATCCAAAGCCTGAAATAGTATTATAAAACATAATTAACATGCCTAACATCATTATATCAAAGTTAAAATCAAATCAAAGAGTTAATAAAGTCCATTACCTGTATGAGGGAAACATTTCCAGCCATCTGAGAAACATTCGCCTTTGCGCAATCAGAGAGACAATCATATAGATATGCCAATGCACTTGCACCCACGCATACTCATCAACGGCATCTAGATCATCCAATGCCCGCAACCATTGCACATTGCACGTGGTCAGAGTCTTGTCCATGAACAGTGTGGAGCCAAGACGATATAGCAAATACGCCTTAGCAGCATGGACATATCTCCCTTCTTCAATAAACTTTGGAACCCACCTTAATTTCTAAAGTTTCAAACTTAATGGCCCCACCTTTCGTACCCTTCACCTCTTCCCTGGCCTCTCCCACATCCACCCCGATTAGGTCATGCAATAGTGTTATTGCCTCTGATTTGCTAGATTTGTCCCAGGGGATAAGGTTTCCTGTAACTGGAATGTGCAGAAGCGAGGACACATCATCCAATGTGATAGTCATTTCACCACATGGGAGATGAAATGTGCATGTGTCCTCGTACCATTGCTCAGACAAAGCAGTTAAAAGCCTCTTATCTACCCTCTCATAGGCACTGTCAATTAGCGGCATCAAACCAGTCCCATCAACAAGATTGGAAACTTCCAAGGGTAGGTCGGTCCATGGAAGACAGTTGAATGCTCTATTACAACAGCGACCCAATGGTCCACGTTCCTACATAGTCAACACAAATTAACGAGGTTTATTCAATTCATAGTAATAAAAATTCTTAAATATAATAAAATAAATAATACTCACATTCCCTTTTCAAATTTGACGGGCCACGTGATCAATATATGTAGTTAATAACGTCATGTCTTGAGGATCATCATCCTCCCCCTCAACGTCAAGAATATGTTCAACCTCTTCTTGCAAGTTTTCAGGTTCAACAACGGATTCAGGAGCTTGAGAGGAACCCGCATCAACATCCATATCCCTTTGTGTTGCGCGACCGCGTCGCTCAACAGCTCTTCTTCTATTAGATCCTGTTGGTCGTACCCTATCTCTTGCATCCATCTATACAATACAAAATAATGGACCGTATAGTATTTATATAACATTAATATATATATATATATATATAATAAATATAATAACATTAAATAGAATTATGCAAAATTTTAAAAAAAAATTAAAAAAAATAATAAACAGTATACAATTCTGGGTCGTGAACCCCGTCACGACTTGATGTATTAATTTTTTTAAAAAAAAGGAATTAGGTTAGGGTCGTGACCCCCTTCACGACCTTGGGTCGTTAACCCCTTCACGACTATATTCAAAAAAAAATTTTAAAAAAAAAGGAAATTAGGTTTGGAACATGAACACCTTCACGACTCTGGGTCGTTAACCCCTTCACGACTATATTCAAAAATTAAAAAAAAAAGGAAATTAGGTTTGGAACATGAACACCTTCACAACCCTGGGTCGTTAGCCCCTTCATGACTATATTCATAAATTAAAAAAAAACAATTAGGTTAGGGTCGTTAATACCTTCACGACCCTGGATCAGGACCTTGGGTCGTTAACTTCATCACGACGGTGATCCAAAAAAAAAAAGAATAGATCAGGGTCATGAACCAGGTCACGACCCGAGTTCTAAAACGCACCTGCCAAGAAGAGGAGATATCGCGAGAAAGAGGGAATCAACGGAGGCGTTGCGACGTCTTCAGTTCGTGAGAGTGGCACTGGCGGCGACGGCGGGGAGTTGTTGGTGACCGAAAATAGTGGGGTGGTGGCTGGAAAGAGAGATGAAAGAGTAGGGTGTAGGGTTGGTATGAGAAGAATATAAGAAGAGAAGAAGGGGAAGGGAAATGTAGGGTTTGTTTTTATGAAAGGGGTATTTTTGTATTTTCATCATAAAAGTGGGGTGTGTGAATTTGTATATGAGGTGTGTAAATTTTTTCTCTTATTTTTTTTTAATTTATTAGATTAATTAATAAGGACACATGTTATTGTTTGATTGAATGACAGGAGATAACTTCTCTCCTATTAAGAGGACTCCCGTTAACAGGAGGAGCTTTATTCTCGATTAGATATGTGTTCATAAAAAAAGAAGATATTAGATAGGGTTTGTTTAACCTCAGCCTTTATGGTTGAGGATAAGAGGTTAAAAAATAGAAAAAAAGTATTGAAAACATAAATTTACTAAGTTCCAAGTCTTGAATGTTTAAGTTTTTAATACTAAAATACTTTACAAAGCCTCTTATCCTCATCCTTAAGACTGAGGTTAAGGAAATCCTACCAGATATGTGGCATATATATCTTGGGTTTTAATTTATTGACCCCCCTACTTAATCATTTGACCCCCTTTTTTTTGCCAAAACCCAAAATTGCCCTTTTTTTTTCTGGGTTTATGACACGCTCGCTGGGGGGCCAGCGAGCAGTCAAAAAACAAAAAAAATATACTGCTCGCTGGGGGGTCAGCGAGTGTGTAAATTTTACACACTCGCTGACCCCTCAGCGAGCAGTATATTTTTTTGTTTTTTGACTGCTCGCTGGCCCCCCAGCGAGCGTGCAATTTTTGTGATGTTCGCTGGCGAGTACGCGTTTTTTGTGATATTTGCTTGTTTTTCCATATGCTAGCTCTCTCGGGGGTCAGCTAGCTTGTAATTCAGCTAGCTTGTAAAAATTACAAGCTAGCTGACCCCCGAGAGAACTAGTGAAAAGTCCTATTTTTAAAGCTAGCTCTCTCGGGGTTTTTACAAGCTAGCTGACCCCCGAGAGAGCTAGCTAGCTGAGGGGTCAGCGAGCTTTGTAAAATTACAAGCTAGCTGACCCCCGAGAGAGCTAGTGAAAAGTCCTATTTTTAAAGTTAGCTCTCACGGGGGTCAGCGAGTGTGTAAATTTACACAGCTCGCTGACCCCCCAGCGAGCAGTATTTTTTTTTTGTTTTTATGTTGCTCGCTGGCCCCTCAGCTAGCGTGCAATTTTTGTGATGTTCGCCGGCGAGTACACGTTTTTTGTGATGTTTGCTTGTTTTTCCATATGCTAGCTCTCTCAGGGGTCAGCTAGCTTGTAATTTTTACAAGCTAGCTGACCCCGAGAGAGCTAGCTAGCTGAGGGGTCAATGAGCTTTGTAAAATTACAAGCTAGCTGGCCGCCGAGAGAGCTAGTGAAAAGTCATATTTTTAAAGTTAGCTCTCTCGGGGGTCAGCGAGTGTGTAAATTTACACAGCTCGCTGACCCCCCAGCGAGCAGCGAGCTGTATTTTTTTTTTGTTTTTATGTTGCTCGCTGGCCCCCAGCGTGAGTGACAAATTCCCAAAAAAAAAAGGGCAATTTTGGATTTTGGTAAAAAAAGGGGTCAAATGATTAAGTAGGGGGTCAATAAATTAAAACCCTATATCTTTGGTGGACATATTTGAGGCCTCCGTTGAAGTAGGAACAACCTCAACCGCAATCTATGAAAGCTAAAAAAATATATAAAAAATAAATTATTTTAAAAAAAGAGTGGTTGGTTTTGTTCGTTATGTTTCAACTTGAACCGTTGAAGCTCCTTTGTTTTCCAACAATTCCTAGTCACAAATACTTCTTTCTCATCTCTAACATTGATCAATGGCCTTTTGTGCCTCTTCCACTCTCAACCTTGCCACTGCTTCTTCTTCCACTAAATACTGTTACAGAGTAATAAGACCAACAACCTTAACCACTAGAAGAGTGGTTATAGTTAGAGCTAGCTCAACAGAGAAGACTGAGGACAATGACAAAGATAACCCTGCATTCAACCCTTTTGGATTCGTCACTGATAACCCTTCAAGCCGTAGTGCTATCCAACTCCCTGAGATACCTGCTGAGGATGGCAATGTTGGCCAAATGCTCTATGTAATCATTCTTTGCTTCTTTCTTTTTGTTCTTAATTTCTTTTTTTTTTTTTTTGTTTGGTTATTTTTATTTAGTTGTTTTTTTGATTATTAAATAGTAAGGTGTGTTTGATAATTCTTTTGCAAAATCGAGTTTTGGTAAGCTAAGTTTTATAAACTCGGTTTTGATTAACAGTGATTTTGTATTAAGGGATCTTCAATATTTGGAAATTTTGGGTACTTTATTGTCAAAAGTGAATTTCAAAGATCGAATTTACTCTATGTTAATCAAACTGACTTTAGATGTGTAGCTACATAATTAATCTTCAATTTTGTTCTATCATTTATTTATCTTCATCAAACTGACTTTTTTGAAGTAATTAATTTTCTAAAGGTATCATGGTAGGAGTGGTGTATTGTTAAAGGGAGAAATGAAAATTTTTAACCTTTCAACCGAGGTTTTTAGAATCCAAACTCAATTTTTAGCTAATTGCTTTTAGGAGATGCTAAAGTGCTAAACATGTTGAAAAGATTGAAAACTGAATTTGGACCATCCAAACTCAGTTTTGAGAGCATCCAGCTAGATGCTAAATGCACACCAAGGGTATGTGTTGCAATGCATCATAGTTCTACAACTATATATGTTTGTTTGTGAATTGTGATTTGTGATTGTGATTGTGCATCTTTATATAGTATTATATAGTGCCCCTACTACTTTTGTTATTTCTGATTCTGAATAAGTGTTGATATATTTATTCATTAAGTGGGAGTGCAGTAATACTTTGGTGATTTGTGTGTTGTTGTTCCTAGAGGATAGAAGACAAGGGCAAGGAATTTGGGTCATACGTTAAATCTGGGGGATTAAGATGGTTTGTGAGGGAAACCGGTATTTTCTATTTCTATGCTGAGAAATTAGTTCACGATTTGAAGTTTAAGAAATGGCTAGACAAATATATATTTTTTCTTCTTATGATTGTTTACAGGATCAGCTGAAAGCAGACGAGGAACAATTGTCTTCCTTCATGGGGCACCAATGCAATCTTTTAGCTTCCGAGTTGTTATGTCTCAGGTTATCTTATTATGTCAGCTCTCCGTTTGTTTTGTGTTGGCTTTGTTTGGACTTAACATCATTACCAATCTCAATGGTAATGAGTGCAAGCCCTTACGTTTGATGTGCCAATGAGAATGAACCATACCTTTTGCTCTCGTAGTAAGTGCTTGATCTTACAAGTAATATTGGAGCCTGTCTAGTATAGGTTTTGGCCTAGACGTTTTGTGACCAACAAGGAGAAAGAAAAATTACAAAAGAGAAAAGCTGGACAAGAGAGAGGGTCATATACAAACTATGGAATAAAAAGAACCTCTTAACCAACTACTTTACAATCATGATCCTTCTAGAGACATGATCTTTTGAGTTCTAAGCAGAAGAAATGGTATTGACACCTATGCCAATTATAAAGCCCTTACACTTAAGGCCCTATCTTAGAGGACTTATTGTTCCCTTTTATTTTCAGATTATCAGCAAGCTAAAACTCAAAAGATGTTTCTCTTATAAATTTTTAAACACCCATGGTCTTCATAAATTACATGTCTTGGAGTATCTAATAATTGATGCTACATAGCTTCTGAAGTCACTATTTCAATTTTGGTCCGCATCTGTTCACTAGATGTTAATATATATTTAAAAAAAAAATTTCCTCTTAAACAGTTGGCAGATGCAGGGTTCCACTGCTTTGCACCTGACTGGATAGGATTTGGTTTCAGTGACAACCCACAACCAGGATATGGTTTTGATTACACAGGTTTTATTATGAATGATCGTATATCATTGTCAGTTTTTCCTCCAGAAAGCACATATACTTATAAATGTTTCTTCAACTCTTACAGAAAAGGAGTTCCACGATGCACTGGATAAACTGCTTGAGAAGTTGGGTGTCAAATCTCCCTTTTTCCTAGTTGTTCAGGTATATTTCTCATACTTAAATAATGTAATACATTTAGGGATGCTCCATTTAGATAGAAGTGTATGCTCTAGTTGCGTCTAAGTTTTGTGAACTCCTTACTAAATACTTTATCTAACATATAGTCGCGCTTCTCCTTAAGGGATTTCTTGTAGGTTCATATGGACTAACTTGGGCCCTGAAGAACTCAAGCAAGATATCAAAGCTAGCAATATTGAACAGTCCACTAACAGAATCATCTGGTGTTCCTGGACTTTTTCAGAAGCTAAGGTTTGGTTGTTACTTTTACTGTATTCACTTCCAACAAAGATTAAATGTCAAAAATTTCATGAAGTTCATAACATGTGTCTAGTAACTGAATATTCCCTCAAGGCCTCAACTAAAGAATGCCCTCATTCGTGTTGCGTTGAAATGATTATAAATCCTTAAATGTTGTTAGTTAAGTGTGAAACATGGATCTTCTGTTGCATTCCTATATAGACCTATCGCCTTGGTCACGCTGTCTGAAATCATGCACTATCTTGATGACGAGTAATAAAAACTTTATCGATCACGAAAACTTTAGTTTAGTCTATTTCACGTCATCATTATTGTCCAACAATGTGATCTTTTAATTTTTGCTGATTGTTATATGCACAAACTTAATAGTGTATGCGTCCCTGATGGATTTTGATGTAGATGAAGGTTGTCATCACCAATGAGAGCTTGATGGTTTAAGCGAATATTTCATATTAGGAATTTATATGATAATTGTTCTGTGACATTTTTCAGCTATAAATTTTCAGCTTAATTTAATCCTCCTTTTGTGTTTTGGGATATTTCTTGTATTGTACTATATTCACTCCTTTGATTGTCTTTCCCTCTCCTTTTTAGAATTCCTCTATTTGGTGAATTTACAAGCCAGAATGCTATTGAGGCTGAGCGGTTTATTGAAGCAGGTAGCCCGTATGTATCCAATAGTGTATTTGACTATAGTTTGGTAATTTTATGAATTGACGTTAAAGCCTGCAACTTATATTTCATTTTCACTGTACTGAAAAAAAAAAAAAAAAAAAAAAAAAAAAACTTGTATAGCATTGCAATTCATATTGAAGCAAACAATTTAATTGGTGTAGGTAAATAAATTGACAGTTCTGCATCTCTATAGTCCTTCCTATTTCTTTCTTTATAAAAGGATAAAACTCGTGTTGTTCTCTACTTCTTTAGGTTATTGTTGTGCTGCTTTTGCATTTTTCAATAAGGATAGCATGTGCAATAAGAATATATCATGTGAAAAATTTGTACTAATACGGAGTACATGTAGCATATAGGGCCCTCATGTTTGAAATATAAGCATATAGCACATAACATGTACTGTAGCTTGCATAGTCTTTGTTGTGCAACCCTTGGTTTTGGTAAATAAACCTCCTTGCAGGAAAGCACAAAAAGTCATATTTTTTGTCCCCCACAAGAACAAGGGACAAAACTTTTTCCAATGCACTTAAATTGTCCAATACTCTCTTGCATCAAACGCACCCACAGTCATTGTTGTTCTCACTATCCCATTGGAGGTTTTCATGTCAAAGCATTAAAATATGATTAGACAGGAGATAATACCTTCTCAAATTATAACCTTTTTTTTTGTTGGCTCTGATGATACATTATTTTTCAGTTATGTCTTGAAAAATGAAAAGGCTGATGTGTATCGACTACCATATTTGGCAAGTAGTGCGCCGGGATTTGGTTAGTGACATCCATTTTGGTTCTTTACTATTACTGCATTTATACATTCATTTTCAAAATATAGTAAAACAATTTGTTGATAGAGCAGATGTATATGTTATATATAGATACTATAGTATAGAGGAAAAACTACTCCGTGCAAATTTCAATTTTATTATATCGATGAAACTTATTATTGACATTTCTTATATCCTATTGTACCCATATGCATGCAAACTAGGCTTCAGCTAAGTCTAATGAAAACTTATATGATATATTCAGTCCAGTCACTAGAAAAATCTGTGGTATATTCATGACAAACTTATCTAATGAACGTGAGTAAAAGTAATTTTTGTTTTTGGATTTCAGCTCTACTTGAAGCTGCAAGAAAAGCTAATTTCAAAGGTACTTTCAGAGAAATTGCAGAAGGATTTGCAACTGAGAGGTATATTAATTTAATCTGAGCCCTAAGAAAATTAATGAATGTTTTTTGGAGTTGATAAGATGTGGTTGATAGAGAAGGGTGTGGAAAAAAAACACCAAGATGGTAAAAGTAACCCTCATTTGGAATTTACTCAGTTTATTATTGCCTAAGTAACTTTTCCACTGTGTTTTTGTTTTGTCAAATATAATTTTGCATAATTCATGTTTTAAAGATTTGATATTTACTTAAGTGATGACAACCGGCTCAAACAAGATTACCTATGGTGGATGGAGGATACTAGGAGTTTAGACAACACTTGGTTTCATTCCTAAGTTCAATCCGGAATCTATTTTTAAGTTACTAACTTTAAAAATATTGGTTTGACTTGCCTTAGTTTTTGAGACATGAATTTTTATTATTATAGATCATATTTTCCATCATTGATTATACCATGAATTAAGTGTTCAATCTCCTATTCGAATATGTGGGAAGCAAAATCTTAACCATGGTTTTAAATTGCGGCTGGGGTCGCTGCATTGCAGTCATTGCTATGTGGATTGAGGCCATTTCCATGAAAAAGTTTGTGGTTGAAAATTTGTTTTTGAGCATGATATAGCCCTGCTGCAATCCTGATGCGGCTGCTTCACTATGATTTAAAACTACACCTCAATTATGGTGTGATGCGGTTGCGACCACCACAACCATAATATTGCAGCATTTGAAACCTGTTCCCAACTTTAATCTCAAGTGATACATGAGTTTTTTAATTTTTATGTCAGATGGGACAAACCAATAATACTTGCATGGGGATTATCAGACAAGTACCTACCTCAGTCAGTGGCAGAGGAATTTCAGAAAGGAAATCCATCAAACATCAAGCTTAAATTGTTAGAAGGAGCTGGACATATGCCACAAGAGGACTGGTGAGTAATTTCTACACAGGACTCACTTATGTGCATGCACAATATAATGTTTTATGCAACCTCTTGAAATGCTACCTTTGTTTTTTAACAGGCCTGAGAAAGTTGTTGATGCTTTGAGAATGTTCTTCTGATTTCAACAGCTAATTCATCACCCTGCAGGATCCAGGTGCTCATCTGAATGGAAGTGCATTCTTGAGTTTTTCCATAAGTTGTAAATTTTATTGTGTCTTAAATTTTCACTGATCAATTTGTAAATTAAACCTTTGTTGAGATGAGTGTTTTCTCCATACTTTATAACCATTGATTAGTAACGTAAAAGGGATGTGGGGAAAAGTGATATTAGCATGAATTACCATGATTACTGTCCTTTATTTGAAAATATATATATTAGTGAAGCATAGATAATAAAAAAAAATTGAATAGTACTAGTAAATATTTTTGTAAGCACTTATAAAGTTAGGAGACTTTCTCAACTTAGGTGAACTCTTAAAAACCAATTCATCTAAAGTTTTATGAAAAAAATTGAATTAAAAACTTAAAAATGGAGAAGTTTTAAAACCATTGGACACTATACTATTTGGACAGATGTCACTCTCTCTATATGCTCACACGCGTGCCGTTGAGTGAGAATGGAGATCCATTTTCTTTTGAAAATTTTTATAGGGCGTGACCCACCTTTCACATCTACCCTTAGGTTTTCTAGGATCCCCACGTGGAAATAAGTGTCGTCTAGATGAAGGGCAAGGAGAGAGAAAGAAAGAAAATTCCCGAGGAGATCTTGAAGAAGAACAACAAATCTAGAATATGGAGATAAAAAATTATACAATAAAGAAAAACAAACGTACAAAAATTCCAAAAATAACAAGTGAAAGGTGCAAAAATAAAAATGGAGGATAAAAACAATTCCATTGCCTCAGTCGTCTAAAGCTTCGTCATCATCGTCGAGGCTAAGAGAAGTCGGAATTTTGACGTTTGAGAAATAAGGGAGGGACAATTATTAGGTGGTTTGGGACATAAATATGATTTATTATAATCATCTGTTATTCATTTTTTTTAATTTTTTTAACTAAAAAATAAATTATGAATGGTTGAGAACTTGAGATGAATTCTAGACCATGTGATTTAGGACTAACTAATATTTCACTAAGTAAGGAGGGGTGAAAATTTAAATACAGAAAAAAATGAGGAATGAAAAAATTAGTGATAAGAAAGAGAGATGAGAGCAACATATACGGATAATGAATCAGTGGTGTGTGCTGTGTGAGGAATTAAGGAAATCTTTGGACTGTTTTTTTTGTCTTTCTAGTGAATTTTTTTTCAAAGTAAATTTTTTTATAAGCAATATATTCATTTATTCATATTTATATTTATATGTTAAATTTAACCGAAACACAGATAATTGTGAATAGTTACTTTCTCATTTACAAAAAATTATCAATTTTTTTACTTGAATTACTTATTTTACAGGGAATTGATACTAACAAATGAAGCTAAAAGAAAGTGTGAGGGGATAAATGTGGAATAAGTTTTTTGTAGGAAATAGAGGTAGTTTAGAGAAAAAAATTAAATACCTTATAGAATATATAAAATCACACATATATAAAAATAAACAATTAATTTAAAATGTGACTCCATTCGTTCACACATATATAAGAACGAATGGAGTACTTCCTCTTTTTTTTTATTTTTATTATCAAAGGGGCAAAGCCCAAAACTACAAACTAACAAACAATCTAGGCAAAGCAACACCTATGACATCCTCATACAAACAAGACAACAGGTCTTGAGGAGGGTAATCTAGGTAGAGAACAGACAGAGGTAAATCATGGGCAAGATTAGCCAATTTGTCCACGCAGCGGTTGGCTTCCCTGTAGACATGCTGAAACTGAAAGTCCCCAATATGACATAGCAAGGATCTTATGCGAGTCACCAGCGGGAAGTAGTGGTGGAAAGAAGAACAGAAGCCTTTTACAAGGTTGATAGCCACCCTACTGTCCATTTCAATTATGAGTTTCTCCACGTTGCACACTGAAACCATCTGTAAGCCATGTAATAATCCCCAAAGTTCAGCTTTGACAATAGAGCAAACTCCTAAGTTGCATTGGAACGCTTTAATCATAACACCATTTTCATCCCGGATAAGACCCCCACAAGCAGCCTTATTAGAACCCATACGGAGGGACCCATCAACATTTAGTTTTTTGAAACCTTCGGGAGGGTAGCACCATTTAACATATTGCTCCACCCTAGTGTTGCTGCAAGGAATTCCAGGATTCACATTCATATCAAATCTAATTGATTTCACCAGGTTGAGAGTGTGAGAGCTAAAGAGATAAGGCATAAGGGACTTCCCTTCAAAAACAAAAGAGTTCTTGTCCTTCCAAATAGACCATGTAGCAACTATGAAAATGGAGCACCGATCCTCCAAATTCCTACTCATTTTGGGGAGGGAAAGATTGTACTGAAGTCAAGCCATTCCTCCAAGGCTGAAAAACGAAACCCAATTATCTTCTCCAATAAGTGGGGACCAGAAATCAGCCACAATCTCGCAATCCCTTAACATGTGAGTAATCGTCTCAGGGGCAGTTGGACATAAAGGATCATCAATCATACCTCTATGACACCGTTCTTCATTAGTGAGCAACCATCCATGAAGGAGCTTCCACGTAAAGAGCTTCATACGTTCAGGGCCATTCCAATTCCAAATAAGATTTGGGATAGTAGGAATCATATCATCATCCAAGTAGGGACCATCTAACAGCTTATAAGCAGAGGTGATAGAAAACAAACCATCAGTAGCGAGACTCCAAATTGGTTTGTCCGGCTCACCATTTGTTTGAGGAGCAGAGATACCTGCTAGGGCAGCACAAGTAGAAGGTTCAAGAAAATCATGGAGAATTGACCAATTCCAACTCCCATTGACAGCATAGAAAGCAGCAGGAGCACTACGAAACTCAACAGGGATCTCACAAATGGCATATGCATCAAGAGGGCCCAACTGAGAAATGAAATTATCTTTCAAAAATCTTACTTTTTTCCCATTTCCAATTAACCAAGAAACTGCATGTTCCACATTTGGCCACATTTTAGAAACTCCTTTCCACATGGGGGAGGCAGTGGGAGGAGATCTGATCAATGGCAAAGAATCATCACCACATCTGTATTTAGCCCGAAGAACCTAAACACACAGATTATCAGGATTTGACACAAGTTTCCAACCTATCTTCAATGCATCATTCATCTTCTTCACTCTTCTGAAACCAAGCCCTCCTTTACCCTTCTGCATGCAAATCCGCTCCCATGAAACCAGATGGCATTTCCTAATGTTAGCGGAGCTACCCCAAATGAAGTTCCGGAAAAGCTTCTCTATATCATCACATACTCCAATAGGAATATTCGAAGACTGCATGATATAACCTGGAATACTCATAAGAGAAGATTTAGCTAAAGTGACCCTTCCCGCGAGAGATAGACAATTCACCTTCCAATTAGAAAGCTTCTTTTTAACCTTTTCAATCAAAGAGTTATAAGTAGCTTTACATCTTCGTCCATGGATGACAGGAACTCCCAGATATTTACCAAAGTTAGTAGTACGGCTGATATTTAATTCAACACTGATATCATTAGCCAAGTCCTCACCAACGTTTTTAAAGAAAAGAACGCTGGATTTAGGAAAGATAACTTGTTGCCCTGATGCATCACAGAATCTGTTTAAAACATTTTTTATAATTCGAGCTTGGCTTATAAATGCTTCACCAAAAAGGATAAGATCATCAGCAAAAAAGAGGTGAGACAGGTTTGGACCATTTCGACCAATACGGATTGGGATCCAGGAATGACTCTGAATTGCATCTTGAATACAGTGGCCCAGTCTTTCCATACAAAGGACAAACAAGTACGGAGAGAGCGGGTCACCTTGACGAAGACCTCTGGAAGGGCAAAAAGATTTCAAAAGCTCACCATTCAGCTTTATTCTCATTGAGGCGGTGGAAATACAGTTGTAGATCACATTAACAAACAGATCATTGAAGCCAACCTGCTGCAGATTTTCTTTGACGAAGCTCCAAGATAACCTGTCATAAGCCTTGGCTAGATCTATTTTAATAGCCATGTACCTTTTCCTCCCTATCATCATTCTCATGGAATGGACAACTTCCTGCAAAATGATCACATTATCTGTGCTTTGGCGACCAGGGACAAAACTACATTGGTTAGGAGCAACAATATCTGGAAGAATTGGTTTGAATATGTTAACCAGGACCTTCGTAACAATTTTATATATAACATTGCATAAAGAAATCAGTCTCAAGTGGGAAGGAAGTTCAGGATTATCAACTTTGGGAATCATAGTAAGGTTGGTAGCATTAACCTCTCTAATTCTAGATGGGTCATTAAAAACTCCCAAAATGAATTTATAGATGGAGAATTTAATTACCTCTCATTGACTCTTGTAAAACAAGGCATGTAACCCATCTGGACCAGGGGCTTTGTGATTTCCCATATCAAAGAGCTCTATTTTGATTTCCTCCAAGGGAATGCTCCTGTGAATATCCGCTAGTTGCTCAGTAGAACACCTCGGGAAAGAGGAAGATGTTACCAGAGGATGCGGAGCTATAGAATCTTCCTTGTACAAATTCTCAAAGTATTTCGAAACCACACCATGAATCTGGACTTCATCATACACTCAACTATCATCTTCTTTACGCATAGCATCAATTCTATTCCTGCTTTTACGGATCAGAGTAGATCTGTGAAAGAATCTTGTATTTTTATCCCCCAAATTCAGCCATTGAACCCTTGCCATATGGTACCAAACAGTTTCCTCATCTTCAAGAATTTGCAAGTAATCCTGCCAGAGGGATTTCTTCAAGTCTTCCAAGAACGGATTACGAGAAGCGGCCAGCTTAGCTTGGATACCCTGCAACCTATTCAATATCCTTCTCTTTTTTGCAAAAATGTTTCCAAAAACAGAATGATTCCAATCAGAGATATGAGCAGTAAACCTATTAACATTCTCAGTCCAAAGAAGAGAAGACTTCCAAGAATGACGGACCTGCAACTCAAAATCTTCATGCGCTAACCAGGGAGCAAGAAATTTAAACAGAGCTTGCCTCTATGATCGTTTAGCAGGATCAAAAATTTTCAACCAAATGCCCGTATGATCAGAAGACAGAAGAGGCACATTAATAACAGACAAATTATAAAAAAATTGTTCTCCAAAAATCATTAGCCACAAATCTATCAAGCCGTTCAAAGAGATCACCTTTTTGCCAAGTGAACGAGCTTCCCTTAGAACCAATATCCTGAAGACCACAATGGTTTAAGCAATCATCAAATTTCCTCATTGCATTTCTATTAGGTCCTGCACCCCTTTTCTTTTCACTCTCATACAGGATTGTGTTAAAATCACCCCCTACACACCAAGGAGCTGAAACAGAAGAGCTAAAAGAGCACAGTTCAGACCATAACTCTTCCCTTAACGAATCCTGCAGGTTGCCATACACTACCGAAAGAAACCAATCATAGCCAAGGCAATTTTTTATTTTCAAATGGACACATTGAAAAGTAGAAGCTACAACATCAACAGAAACCATAGAGCAGTTCCATAGAATCCAAATACCTCCAGAGAAACCACGAGCTTCCACTCTAGTGCCACAATCAAACCCACATTTCTTAATTACTAAATCTGCACGACTACCACTAATTCGTGGTTCAAGAATAGCAAATAATGAGAGATTATAAACTCTTTTCACATCATTGGCCAACCCAGCAAAGGTTTTAGCCCCAGCACCTCTACAATTCCAAATAAGACAATTCATAAGGAAATATAGAAGGAAGGAAGGTGTATGAGAAGCCATACAATCAATTCGCTTGAGGGATAACACCCTCCACCACCATATCAACATCGTGAACTTCATGCACCTCACGGGTCCGGTTCAAATACGAAGAAGAATCATGCGGGTCCTTTTTTTGAAGCTGGGACAAGATGAACCTCTTTTCCTCCTCTGATGGCGTGACAACATGGGCTTCAAGAACACTAGCGCCCAATCTGTCTTCCTTGAATTGCTTATATTGATTTTGCTGGAGATATCTCATTTAGTGGCAGAATGGACCTTAGATTTGACTTTGGGCCTATTAGAAGAAGGCTTATCATATGCCACCATTCTTTGCCTAGAGCTCATATTGGGCTTAATTGTCATCACTTGTTTTTGTTTAAGGCTCAAAGTGGGCTTTTCTTTGGCAACTAGTTGCATACGGTTATGTGACTCAAAATTTCCCACGTGCACATTCTCCTTGTCAACTTGACCAGTATCTTCATTAATAAGAGCATCAAACCGCGACCCTGCATGGGCAATATCCACCTTGGCGTTATTAACTCCGTACTGACTAGATTGAAATCCCTCCTTATATTTCGTGATTCCCCTTCTTTTGATTGGTTTTTTTACCAACATCCACGGCCCAAATGGATTATCACCTTCAGTCTCCTTTCCTTGACTAAGATCAATTTCATTAACTTTATTGCCCTGATCTTGCAGTGCCAAATCCACACCAACCTCCACAGAATCCGAGGTTTCCATATTTTGTTGCCCATCTTTTCCGATAGCTGCATCCGATTGCTCCGTCCTTACTTGGCTATCAGCCGAGGTGGCCGCCACCGTGGGAGTGGCGAGATGAAGACAAGCCTCTGGACATACATCAGCTATATGACCATACCTTCCACAAAGAAAGCATATAAGGTGTAACCCCTCATACTCCAAGTTAAACTCCATATCCAAAACCTTGACTTTGGGAATAAGCTTCTTCTGGATATCTATTTCCACACATATTCGGGCAAATCTACCCTTAGAATGGATAGATGTATGTTGATCAATTTTCAACATGGTTCCTAGCTTCTTCCCTACTCTCTAAAGGAACTGAGAATTACATAGAGACATGTCCAAGTTAGGAATTCTAATCCAGCATGCAATTTTTTGAACCTTTCTTTCATTCATCATGAAAAACGGTCTCCATCTTTGCACTATTAAATAGTGATCAGCCACCTTCCATGGTCCCTCAAATAAAGCATGATTATAATCTTCCTCAGAGGAGAAGCGAACAAGATAGTAATCATGTTGAAGTTCAATAACAGTAACGGAACCCACCTTGGCCCAATTTCGACGCAGGTTATTTTCAATTATGCTCAAGTTCACCCTCCTACCAAGCACTTTAACAACCAAGGTACCTAGCCATGGTTTGCACCATTCATCAAATTCTTCCTTAGACACTTCAATCGTAGGGCAAGGATCAAAAGCATCATCGTGTTCCATATTTGAAATTTAAAGTTAAAAAATTTGTTTTAAATTAAAGTTAAAATAATAAATTAAAAATTTGAAATTTCATATTATATTTTTGTGATTAGTCAACTAAGGAAACATGCATTAAATATTTAATTTGTTAATGGGTTAATTTAGGAAATAATGTATTAAAAACATGTTCCCTTGCTAAAATTTATTTGTCATTGGTGGCTGAAATTATAGTAATTGCTTCACTTAGGCCAAAGACCATTACAAGTTTTTTTTTCCAATTTTCTACTTTTTTCTCAGTAAGTAACTATATTAATTGCTATTCGTATTTTGTTTTTTCTTTAGTATTTTCCATTCTTAAAAATAATTGGTTTTACTTTGTTTTTTAAAATCCTACATTTATAGTGGTTATATTTTATTCTAATAGGTTTAAAATTGTAACAATTTGATGTCTGCCGTTTTGAGGTATCATTAGTTCATCACTCAAGGTCATTATCTCGTGCGTTGCACGGGTCATGAATACTAGTAGTAAATACAAAGACCAAGTATGTACAACAACAAAAAAAATGCATAGACAAAGTCAAGTTTTAGGGAGGCGTGGATTGAAAGTAATAATCAAGTTTCGAACTTGCTCAATGAGAGCCACGACCATAGTTTTATTTACATAGAGAATAAGAATCCATCTTTACTAACCAAATAACACATTGATATGAGATAAGATGAATATCCTAAGAAACAAACTACTCAAAGATAGTCTAAACTAACGTATAACGATCATACAACGATAAAACTAGATGCTAATGTAAGATTTTAATATCTTAATATGTTTCATGTGATGTGCATGTGACATGTATTGATGTGTATTTAGTAAATAAATAATTAAATATTAATGGGCTTGATCATAATTAGATATAAGAAATGTTGTTTCTGAAGGTTCATTAGCTTGATGGAAGCTAATGGATAATAGTTAGGGTTTTTACCTATTTATAGGAAACATGTCATGTTCTTGGATATAAGATATTCTTTTTTCTCCCCGTCACAAAACGACTAAACAAACAGCATAGAAAAGAATAGCATAGGAGACAAATGAATAGAAACATGTTTAGTGGCTTTTGATCAAAGAGCATTTGGAGAACTCTCTTCCAACTCTAGCAATGGATAAAGGTTAGTAATCGTATTCCTTATTGTCTCTATAATATGTGAAAGTCATGTAATTTCAAGAACTTATTATTGTGGTTGTAACGAATAAATTAAACTACAACTTATATGTGGTATCAGAGCCACGTTAAGAAATTAATGACTTTCCAATTAAGATTTAGGATTTGGATTGAATCCTAATTATGGTGTTTAGGGAATGAATTTTCGCATAAATCCAAATCATAAAATTTAGGAACTTTGAACCCTAATTATGAAATTTAGGGCTTTGTTTAAGTATGAATCCTTATTATAAAATTTAGACTTTTATGCTTCCGCATTATTGTTAAATGAAATATTAGGATTAGTTGAAATATGGGTTGAATTTGAAATCTGGATTGTTTATTTTGTTTTACCCATCAAAGTTTTTCCAATTGGATATAATGTATACCCAGTATTTCAATTATATATTTTTAAAGTACATCAAGTTTTTTTTCTAATTGAGCTAAAACCATTAATTGATATATGTGAAAAGCATTAGGTATTGTTTTCATCACTATTTATGATTCATTTTACTATATAAAAGCACATTACAGTGAATAACGAATAATTATATATTCTTTTGCATCATAATGAATATATACAACAAGTCCAGTATGTCATGGACAATTTACGTTTATATATATATAGTTGGGATTAATATGAGTTTTTTATTAGCAAAAGATATTTTTTGAATTGACATTGCTTGATTTGATATCAATGCATGATGATTTGATCATCATTAAATTTGTCAAATCATAAAGATATTAATACCGATTGTATAATTTTTATTATAATAATGAATTTGATTTGAAGTTAATTGTATGTTGATGTTGTTAATCACCAAAGTCGTCAAATCAGTAAGTAAATTAATTTCAAATCATATGACAATTTTTCAATTACTCATAGATTTAATGTTATATGAATGACATAATGGTTTGATGTTCTATGGGTATATTGTAGTTCATTGTTATAAGGCATTTATGGATCGCCCAAAGGTTTGATTAGTTGTTCTTATAATTAATGACATGACTGTAGGCTATATTTTGTGCTATTGGTTTATTTATACATCCAAAGACAATAGATAATACTAATTGGTGCATATATCATTGCCAATTATGGATTATTAATTTTATTAGCATCATTATGTTTGAATGTTATGTACTAATGTGTAACCCAAAGGAGAGCGTTAGTGTACATTAATTGTTTAAGTAACATGTACCTTATGTCTCAAAACATTTATGTTATGTAGTAAATGTTCTTAATTTTCTGCATTCTCATGACTTGTATGTGTCAGTGTTATTTGCTAAACTTTCTGACTAGAGTTTGCAAGTCTTTTTCATCAGCTAGAAAAAATATTGTTGCTATTAATGGTGTTAGCAAACATAAAGATAAAGTTTATTATAAGACTTGAGAAAGATTTCACAATGTTCATGAGGATAAATATTGCAGATAACATTGAGATAATTCTCTCCAAAATTGAAAGTAATTAAAAAAAATAAGTGAATTTTGTGAGAATGCCCAATATTTTTGAGTCTCTTTCTGGGACATTAATGAGTACCTTAACCCCATAAAACTTGGTGATTTATGTACTATTTATGAATGTATAATTAAAACGAAAATTATTGCAGCAAGATTTAAGTTTGAGACCTTAGGAATAGTTGTGGATGAGAACTTCTTAGTATAGTTTATCCTTGCTCATTACTGATTGAGTGTGACTTGTTTTTGAATGAGATATAATGCCATGAAATATAATGGGTTGTGCATGAATTGCACAATTTGTTAGTTCAAGAAGAAACTAGACTTAAGATTATAAGAAGTCTTTTGGTCCAACATTTAAGGACATCAAGGAAGTATAAACAATTTATGAAGAAACATGATAAGGGCAAATGATCACTTAGAATAAATGAGGCATATGTAAAAAATCATATGAAAGAACCATTATCATAAATGTCATTTTGTGCAAAAATGTTGAATTCAGAAGAAGTGCATAAAATGAAAATCTTGATTCCATAAAAAAATAAGTTTAAAGCTTATGTATGTTTGAGTCAAACTTAATCAAAGATCCACATAAATTTTGGTGGATTGATCCTGGATTAACCGAAACATGTTTCTAGCATAATGAATTTTGTTTAATTCATACCATAAACCCACATGTAAAATACGTGTTTGTGGGAATTAAGTGAAGGCTCTAGTGGAACTTGTCAGGATTTAATGTTTAATCCTTGACATTGGGCATCACCTAGTCTCATTGGAGACCTTTTAGGTACCTAGTTTTTCTAGGAGTTTGGTTCATTATTTAAGATTGATGTTACTAGATACTCTTCTATGTTCGATTATGGATGTTTCAATTTATTTAAGTATAATCATCTCATTGGTATTTGTATCTTTTTCGATAATTATATAAATTGATTTTAGATTAAATTTAAATGATATTTTGCTAATTTGTGACATAAGTGTTTGGGTCATAAATCCAAGGAAAGAATGGAAAGCTTTATAAGGAACAAAGTCTTTCCAGATTTGGATTTTATTGTCATAATTATTTGTGTAGATTGTATTAAAGGAAAGAAAACCAAACACGCAAAGAAAGGAGCCGCAAGAAATACCCAACTTCTTGAAAATGTGTTCGTCAAAACTTGTAGACCTCTAATGTTAACTTTCTTTTAGAAAGGAAAAGGTATGTCATCATCTTTATTCATGTTATAGTTATATGTCTACTAGTATCGTGAGAAATCTAAAGTAGAGGATGCTTTGGAAATTTACTTGAACAAAGTAGAAAGTTATTTAGACATATAGGTGAATGTTGTCAGGTATGAAAGAGATTATAATTATCATAAAAGAAGTAATTAAAATGGACAACATCCATGACTGTTTGTTAAACTCCTCAAGAAATAGGTTATTCGTGTGTAATACACAATGTCTATTACACTGCAACAATATGGTGTGTATAGGGCATAATAGAACATTAATTAATATGGTTAGGGGTATGATATTTAGTTTTTATCCGCAATGCTGAATTTATGTCTTGAAACTGCCATTTGTCTATTGAACAGGGTTCCTAGTAAGACAATGCCAAAGACAATTTTAAACTGTGCGGTGATAGGATACCCAATTTAAGGCACCCACATATTTGCGGTTGTCGGGCAGAAACAATGATTGCAATCCGCAATAAAACAAAATGGATATAAAACATCAGTGAGTATTTCACTGATTATCCAAATAAATCAAAATGTATAGACCTTATTGTTCTAACCATAGTACAAGAATTATTCAAACTGAGAATGTCAGGTTCATTGAAAATGGTGAAATTAGTGGGAGTATAGTTCCACATAATGTGGAAATTAATGGAGTTAGGTTGCAAGTTCATGTAATTTGTTCTTCTACCTCAACAAGAATTGTTTCTTTTATTGTTGAATCGTATAACAATAAAGTACGAATACATTTAAATGAATTCACTATTCACCATGATTTTATTGTAGAAGAACCATGAGAAATAGTATTAAAAAAATTTCTATTTCGAACGTTTGAGTGGTTTATCTACAAGAATATGAATTTTTGACTTAGTCATTAATGATAATAATGTGTTGTTTTCACATGCCGTAAGTTGTGATAATATTGATAAATAGTTAGATGTCATGAAAGTATTAATAACTATTAATTTTTTTTTGTTTGGGACCTTGTAGAATTGCTTAAAGGTTGCACGAGAGTTGGGGGGTAAGTGAGTCTTTTAGACTAAATATAACTCTCGTGATGACAACCTTGAACGTTACAAGTCCAAATTTGTTGTGAAGGATTTCCCTCACAATGTTGACATTAACTATAAATGAGGTATTTAACCAATTCCCTGAAAGCATATATCATTAAAGAAGTAGAATGATTTAGAATGAATAAAATTTACGTTAAAGAAGTATAATGATTTAGAATGAATAAAATTCACGTTAAAGAAATATTAACTATACTCATAAAGTCTTGAGGCACTAGCATGGAACGAATAAATACATGATTACTTCTGTAATGAATGATCACATTGAGGTGATCAGAATGTTGAATTTGTAACAAGTTTTGAGGTTACAATTCAAACTAATTGACTGCAAAATTTTATTTTGGGGCTTAGAACTATCGACAATATTGCTTAGCCGCTGAAAACGTACTGTGGTGTTTTACAGCAATGACAAGTACTATAAAGGTGCTAAAAGTATGTGAATGAAGTACTTTGTCTCTAAAGAATGAGATCAGAAACAAATATTGTCAATAGAGCATGTTAGCACCAATCTTATGATTTCTAATCCCTTGAAAGAAGGGTTATTGCCTAAACATTTATTGAACATGTTGAAAGTATAGGCAATACTGTTATTAAGTAAAATTGAATTTGATGTTGACATCCTTATGTATGATGTAATTGACCCGCTGAGTTCATTTATAATATGTTTGATATGTTTCTGATTACCTGTTCTCTAGAACGACATGAATTATTGTATTAGAGTAATGTAAATAGGTATTGTCTTGAATAAAAACATTATGGACCAATTACGTATTTCCCAATTATAGATCATGTTAAGGAAAAGACTATTTTGTGGTACATGGAAGGAACTATGTCGAACAAATGATGTACAACCAGACCCGAATTAGTTCCTATATTTAATCATGATTAATAGAGTATCTAAGTATAAAATGATTCAGCCATATAAATGTGTATTAATTGTTTATTTAATTATTTTTTATTAGACCATAATGTTGAATTGTGTCACATGAGCCAAGTGGGAGAATGTAAGATTTTAATATCTTAGTATGTCTCATGTGATGTGCATGTGACATGTATTGATGTGTATTTATTAAATAAATAATTAAATATTAATGGGCTTAATCATAATTAGATATAAGAGAGGTTGTTTCTGAATGCACATTAGCTTGATGGAAGCTAATGGATAATAGTTAGGGTTTTTATCTATTTATAGTAAACAGGTCTTATTCCTGGATATAAGGTATTCTTTTCTCTCCCCATCACAAAACGGCTAAACAAACAACATAGAAAAGAATAGCATAGGAGGCAAAGGAATATAAACATGTTTCGTGGCTTTTGATCAAAGAGCATTTGGAGAACTCTCTTCCAACTCTAGCAATGGATAAAGGTTAGTAATCGTATTCCTTATTGTCTCTATAATATGTGAAAGTCATGTAATTTCAAGATCCTTATTATTGTGGTTGTAACGAATAAATTAAACCACAACTTATAGCTAACTAAATGCTTATGTTATTCTACATTATCACCCCCGTCGAACTTGGCATGGCAGAGTAGAGACGTAGTTTGGTCCTTAAAGAAAATAATGAGTTCCAACGAAGGGGCTTCGTAAACATGTCAGCTAGTTGTTCACGAGAAGGGACATAATGAGTGATGAGGATCCCTTGAGCTACTTTCTCACGAACTGAATGATAATCAAACTCAATGTGGCTTTGTGCCAGCATGAAAGACAGGATTAATTGAAAGGTGAAGTGAATTGATGTTGCCACAAAATAGGGATGGCGGTTCATGGACAAGAATACCAATGTCCCGAAGAAGATATGACAGCCAAGTCACCCGGCGTATTGCGTACCGAATTCACCGTACAACATACCGCGTATTAGGTTCATCTCAAAGAAAGTCTTATAAAAAATACTTAAAAAGTGATGAACCCAAGAAGAATTACATATGCGAACCAATACTCGTACCACATATTATGTTACTATGGTTCTGTATTCAGCCTCAGCACTTAAACGAGCAACAATGCGTTGTTTCTTGGAATACCATGAGATACGGTTGTTGCCCAAAAAGGTACAAAACTCAGAGGTTAAGCGTCTAGTGATAGGACAACCGACTTAATCAGCATCAGCAAATGCATATAACTTCGAACTTGAAAATTTATAAAAATGCATACTCATCTCAATAGTGACTTTAACATACTGAAGCACTCTTTTCATCATTCGAAAGTGATCAGCTGAAGGAGAATGCATGAATTGACATAAATAACTCTCACTGTAAGTCAGATCCGGTCTAGGGAATGTAAGATATTGGAGTGCACTTGTGATGCTTCGATAAAGTTGAGGATCATGAAAGACATTAGAAATACAATTAGATTGTTTGGCAACCATTGGAGTTGGAACAAAATTGGCACTTTCCATGCTTGCACGGTTGAGGAAATTTGCAGCATATTTGGCTTGAGTGAGAAAGAGTCTGGATGATGTACATCGGACCTCAACTCCTAAGGAAAAATGTAGCTGACCCAAGTCTTTAATGTTATATTGATACCTAAGCTCCTTAACAAACCGAGTTAAATGAGTAGGTGAATTTCCATTAAGAATAATATTGTCCACATAGATAAGAACAATCATGATAATATCATTATGACGATATACAAATAAAGAGGAGTCAGTTGTACTACACATAAACCCCGAATACACCAGATAAGAACTAACCCTATTAAACCAAGTTCGAGGTGCCTAATGAAGACCATAAAGAGCTTTGTTTAATTTCCACACATGGTTTGGACTAATAGGATTTTCAAAACAAGGGGGTTGAGAGATATAAATAGGTTCCTGAATATGCCCATGGAGAAAGGCATTATTAACATTTAACTGTTTGATATCCCAATTACTCATTGTGGCCAGTGATCACACAACGTCCTTTAAAAGCTCAAGAATCTATTTTTTGTCAATAATCAAAAATCATTATCAAACAACTTGAATTTGTTCGAAAGTGTATTGTGCTTAAAATAATTACTGGGGAATCAATTTTCAAAGCAATGCCCCAACATCTTTCATTTAGAGCTCAATAATGAATTTCTTCAAAAATTTCCCCAATTTAGTGTCTCAACGACAAATGCAAGGGAATGATCAATATTTCTACTTTCTCTTCGAAAATTGTCCTAGTTGTACAAAGGAAGGACCCAAGGGTGAAGTACTGTGTAAGCATTGGTTGCGAGACGCTGACTCCCAGCTAGTCTTTTCCCAGTAGAGGAGGGTGAAGTGAGGAATGAAATCAGAAAAAAATTGAGAAATGAAAAGGGAAATGAAATGAGAATCTGGATTTGGGAAAATAATGAATGAAATAACAAATCCAATGATTGGATCCAGTGAACATGAATATCCAAAAAATATGGAAAAGAGAAAGAGAATGGAATCCTAAAAGAGGATTCAAGTGACATGGGATCCAATAATTGGAGGTTATGAGAGATGTGCATGCATCATGTGCAAAAATAGGAATGAGATTCACATGGGTCATGCATCACTTGCATCCTTATGTATGTGATTGTTACTCCCTCCGTCCCATAAAGTTAGTAAAAAACATTGAAAAATTTTGTTCCCCATTAAAGTTAAAATAGTGAATAAAAAATTGAAATTGCATTGTATATTTTATGATTTGTCAATCAAGGAAACATGCATTAAATACTTGCTTTGATAATTGATTAATTTGGGGGGGGGGGGGGCAATGCATTAAAAGCATGTTCCCTTATTTTTGTTGAATTTTCAAAAATTTACTAACTTTTTAAGCCGGAGGGAGTAGTTATTAACTTGGTTGTGATTGCATATGTGTATTTTTGCTATCAAGTGCTTTTACTTAAGTTATGATAAAATAGTTCACTCCCTTTGTTGTAACTTTTTATGTACCGAAAGCGTGTGCACTCCCACTCCCCCTGAGGAGAATATACTCCCACTAATAGAGTATGACTTAGTTATTTTGGACTAAAGCTTTAGTGGTTGCGACCATAATGCTATGCTCTTAGTTGTTTTGTATTTTAAACATATATATATATATATATATATATATATATATTTTGAGAATGTATATGATTAAGTATATGCATATTAGCCCAGAGCTTCATATTTTGAAAAAAAAATCTATTCTGCATGTTTATGGACTGTATCAAAGTAATATAGCTAAGTATTGTAATGAGCATGTAGGTTCTTGATTTGTTTTGAGAAAGTATTTATAAATGAAAAATGAAATGTTTTCAACAACACAGGAATATTTTATTGAATAATCGAGGGAAATTCTTACAAACTATTTTCATAAATGATATATATGTATAGTGTGATATATAAAAGTGGGATGTTACACTTAAGAAAATAATTTAATTCTTAATTTAAACGTTGAGATTGACCAACAAGACCCAATATAATTGATATATGATTGTATTTTTTAAGCATAATGTAAAAAGATACTCTCTCTGTTTCTATTTATCTGTCATATTTCAAACAAAACATATCTTTTAAGAAATCTAATCATTACTTAGATTTCCAATACATTAATTATGTTTTTTCCCACTATACCCTTTCTCTCTCTATTATCATTAATTTTTCTCCACTACTTACATAAACCAAGACATATTAAACAGGGGTAAACATGGAAAATAACATTTGTTACACTCTTGAAATCCTCAATACGATAGATAAAAAGAAACAAAAAATCTCTCCAAAAAATGATAGATAATAAGGAACGGATGAGTAGATCTCTGCCATAAATATAATAGAAGTTTTCAAGAAAGATACCATTCCCTTGTTAAGATATTAAATGTGATTAAAAGTTATGAAAAAATGTAATTTTTTGGATTCTCGAGAGAGTAAATACCTTTGGACTTATGAATTTTTTCCACTTTTAGCATCATTAACAAATGTCCTACTTGTTAGCAAGACCCAAGAAAAAAAACTACTCCCTCCAACTTAAAATATAAGCAAAAAAAAAAATATGTCTCTCTTGGTTTAAAATATAAGAAAAACTAACCAACTTTGTTAAATTTTATTTCATTCTCAATGTCACTTTCCTAGAACATCCCTAGAAAATTGTTACTCCCTCCGGTCCTATATATAGGACATACTTAACCATATTCATCGGACCAAGAAAAGTAGTTAGTTTTATGAATTCTATGAGAACATATTGTAACATTACAATTTTACCCTCTCAACTTTTCTTGAAAAATTCACACTCATTAATGAACAACAAAAAGCACATGCATTTAATAAGGGCAAAAAAGAGAAAAAACAATAAATGATGCATAGAAAATACAAAATGTCTTATATATAGGACCAAAGATTGCTTCTAGAATATGTCCTATATATAGGACCGGAGGGAGTATCTTATTTAATTTTTGTTTCATTCTCAATGAAACTTTCCTAAATACCTGTATTTTTTTATAAATTTGATAAAATTAAATACAATCAATCAATCTCCTTAATAAGCATAGAATTAATTAACTTTTCTTATAATTTGACCCGAGTATACTCCAAGTCTAACGTTGGGACTAAACACGTTTTTCTATTCTTAATTAAAGTCAAATTTATAGGGGATTGAGCGCCTTAAAATATGTCAGGATTTATGTGCTTCACGTTTATAACATGAATCTTGATCCAAGTATGCATGTTTTGTCGGATAGTGCGGTATTTTCTCCGTTTCATATGCACTCCCATGTTCTTAGTTGGCTTAATTATTCCCTCCGGTCCTATATATAAGACATACTTAACTATATTCCTCGGACCAAGAAAAGTAGTTAGTTTTATGAATTCTATGAGAATATATTGTAACATTACAATTTTACACTCTCAACTTTTCTTGAAAAACTCACACTCATTAATGAACTACAAAAAACACATAAATAGTCAAAGCACTTAATAAGGGAAAAAAGAGAAAAAGCAATAAATGATGCATAGAAAATACAAAATGTCTTATATATAGGACCAAAGATTGCTTCTAAAATATGTCCTATATATAGGACCGGAGGGAGTATATCATAAGTCTTTGAAGTTTGAGATACTTTTACTAGATATCTTTATACTTTTTTTTAATGTCTGGCTCTCCGAAGTTATTTCTGGGTTTGTCATATATTCCTACTATCAATTCTGACCAATTTTGCTGACATTAACATCGGAATTCTGATCAGACGCAAAAGGTTAAGCACCCGGTGTCCCGTAGACGTAGATCATTTTTAAAAAAATTTAAAAAACTAAAAAACTTAATATTTTTATATTTTTAGTTAAATAAAAAAGAAAAAAAATAATTGAAGAGAGAGGTCGTCTTCGCCTGTGCGACATCACGCGGCACCACATGACTAACCTCATGCAACTAGGATTCTAATTAATGTTACATATCATCAAAATTGGTCAGAATTGGTAGTAGGGGTATATGACAAACCCAAAAGTAACTTTGAGAAGTCAGACATTAAAAAAAAATATAAAGGTATTTGGCAAAAGTACCCCAAACTTCAGGGACTTGTGACATAATTAAGCCTTCTTAGTTTTATCTGTTTTTTTTTTAAAAATTTTTTTTTCTATTTATTTATCTTATTTGAAAATTTTACTCTCTCCATCCCTAATTATAAGACCCCTTTGAGAGATTTCACATCCATTAAGAAAGTTGATTAATGTAGTTAATTGTACTGGAAATATGTGTATTTTCAAAATTACTCCTATTAATATTATTGGGGATCTAAAAAGTGTTAAATGAATAAGAGTGTTTGTGGAAAAAATAATTAATGATCATTGAAAATTGGTATGAAGTCTTATAAATAGGAACAAAATAAAATAATCAAAAGAGTCTTATCATTAGAGACGGAGGGAGTATAATGTAATACTTCATCTCTTTCTATTTATTTGTCATATCTCAAACAAAATACACTATTTAAATTATATATAGTACAACCATTATTTAGATTTTCACTATACGAATTATTTCTTTTTTACTGTACATTTTCTCTCTATGTAATCATTAGCTTTTCTTTATTACTCCCTCCGGCTCAAATTATAAGCAAATCCAACCACTTTTACGCTTATTAAAGAGGTTAGTTGACTGTATTTAATTTTCTCAATTTTATAAAAAATAGAGGTATTTTAGGAAAGTAGTATTGGGAATGAAACAAAAATTAATTAAGATTACAATTTTCTAGAGATGTTTTAGGAAAGTGGCATTGGGAATGAAACAAAATTTAATAAAGTTAGTTAATTTTGCTTATATTTTAAACCAAGAGAAGTATGTTTTTTGTTGCTTATAATTCAAGCCGGAGGGAGTACTTACGTAAATCAACATCAAATTAAATAGGGATAAACATAAAAAAAAAACTCTCTCCGATCCGATTTATAAGACCATGTTGGAGTTTTTATTTTGATCCTATTTATAAGACCATTTTTCAATTTTCAATAGCATTTAATTACTTTTTTCCACTAACATCCCTATAAAGTCAACACTTTTTAAAGTTCCAATAATAATTATAGGGGTAGTTTTGAAAAAGTATATCAAATTTTTACAATTCCAATGGCAATAACTAATTTATCCACTCTCCTTGATGTGAGTGAAAAACCTCAAAAGAGTCTTATAAATAGGATCGGAAGGAGTATCATTTATTATACTCTTGAAATTATCAAAAGGACAGATAAAAAGAAACAAAAAATTTCTCCAAAAAAGCACAGTTGATAAGGAACGAAAGGAGTAATTGTCATTTCTCCTCGTCACAAATATAAGAAAAAAAAATTTCATTAGTAGTTTCAAATATTATTTAGCAAACCTTAATTAATTTTTTATTCTCAGTACAATTATTCCTAAAATATCTCAATAAATTGGTTGTATCATTTAATTTTTGTTTCATTTTCAACATATGTTTTCTAAAGTAGTCTATTTTTTTTTTTTACGAATTCGAGAAAATTAAATGCATTCAACTAACTTCCTTAATAAATATGACGTTTGTTTTTTTTTCTTCTTATATTTGAAATCGGATGAAGTACTCTTATTGTTCTTATATACAAGAATCTTTTGGTAAAATTCATGTCCATTAGAAAAGTCAATTAATTTAGTTAATATCATTAAAAATATGAATATTTAATATATTTCTTCAAAATTACTCCTATAAATATTATAATAACTCTAAAAAAATGTTTAGTAAATAAAGGTGTTTTTAGAAAGAAATCATTAATTGTCAATGAAAATCGGTAAAAAGTTTTATAAATATGACTAAAATAAAGGTTTCAAAAGATTTTTGATTTACGCCTATAAATATATTCAGGGACGGAGAGAGTATCTTTTTTTTATCTACCCCTGTTCAATAGCTTTTTTATTTACATAAATAGTGAAAAAAATTTAATGATTACAAAGAAAAACATACTCCCTTCGATCCTATTTATAAGATCATTTTGAGGTTTTTATTTTGGTCATATTTATAAAACCTCATTTCAATTTTTAATAGCATTTAATTAATTACTTTTTTTCCACAAACACCCTTATAAAGTCAACACTTTTTATAGTTTCAATAATAATTATAGGGATAGTTTTAAAAAAGTATATCAAATTTTCACATTTTCAATGCCACTAACAAATTTAACCACTTTCCTTGGTGGGAGTAAAAAACTCCAAAAGGGTCTTATAAATATGATCGGAGGGAGTAACTAATTTATTACAAACTAAGAAAATAATTGCATTTATTAAAAGGTACTCCCTCCGTTTTACTATGTTTGGCCTTTTAGGTCTGGACACACAGATTAAGAAAGTATTAATTTTTTTGAATGTACTCTTTGGCCAGTACCACAGGTGTCCCCAAGAGTACTGTTAATACCACGGAACCCTTGAGACTGATCATGCACAATGTCGCGTTCCTATGCCTCTCCCAGCGAAGTGTGTTAACTGGGAATCGAACCTAAGACTTGTTAGTTTCAGGCCTCATTCCCAAGTTCTCAAGTTGGCAGGATCGCACTACTTGAGCCAACACCCGTTGGTTTAAGAAAGTATTAATTATTGTAAGTATTATATGTATAGTTTGTCCAAAATGCCTATATTTAATCCTTATTAAAAATTGTAGATTTGTAGTAGTATTTAAATTTTATTAGTAAGTGTGTCCATTAATTAATGTATAATGGTTTAGAGATGAGAGAAATTATAAAAGTAGAATTAATGAGGAGTAAGAAAAATTATTGGACTACCGGCAAGTATACCGGGTCAGCAAGCTAAGTAATAAAGAATAAGTAAATTATCGTTCCACTCAGGGATTGCAAATTGTTTCTAATATTCTAGGCAAGTCGTAATTACTAGTGAAACT
The DNA here is from genome assembly GCA_037953625.1 of Crotalaria pallida. NCBI lineage: Eukaryota > Viridiplantae > Streptophyta > Magnoliopsida > Fabales > Fabaceae > Crotalaria > Crotalaria pallida. Next base: position 8,299,765 of record CM075654.1, on the reverse strand, counting down.
TGAGTTTGGTTTATTTGATTTGAGAGTGTATAATTAATTGTATGGCAAAACATAAAATAAAAGGTATTGAGAAACAATCGTGGAAAAAGTTAGGAACATGGTTTCATTGTAGGACCGTAGTTACTAATTATAAAACTCTGTTTTCCATTAAATCAATGACATTCCATAGGTAGTAAAAGCTAGATTCCTCATGGCAATTACGTTTCTTATTAAACTATACCCCTTAATCCCTTAAGTGAGTCTTAGTTTAATAATCATTAATCAAAACACTGGAATTAATAAAAGTCATATAATCCCCAAAAGTATCTCTACCGCTTGGGTAAATATAATGTTTGGTTTAAAGGCCTAATCTAATCCCTAATCTTCCAATTGAATGATTTGATTACCAAAACAAAACATAAAGTGGTCAATTCTATGAATTGTAATTAAAACACAACCAAACAATTGATTTAAAAGGAAAACATCAAAACATAAATTAATAAACTATTTAGACCATACAATTACACCATATTCCTAACAAGAGGTTTAGTTACACATAATGGGAGAAGAAATACAAGAATTAAGGAAAGAACTCATAATCATAGATAATAATGAATTTACCCCATGAGATCTTCAATCTTCAAGTGAATCCCTCCATTGTTGATCTTCAATCATTGTCTTGCCTCCTTGCTCTCAATGATATGTTTCTAACCTCTCTCTCTAATCCTAATTGCTTGTAATTGCCTCTCTATTGTATCTGAATTTCTACCTAAACCTAATAACAAAGTCTTTATTTAAAGGCAAAAACAAAGCCCTAAATCTATCTCTAAAAATCAAAATTTCGGCCCAATCCGTTGTCGCGCGCGCCTAGGTGCCAAGTCCCCACTCTAGGCGCGAATCTCGTTGAATTCTTCCTTCGTCCAGTCATGTGCGCCTGGGCTTGGAGCTCTGGCGCTTGGGTGCCTTGTCTATGCACCTGGGCGTGCACAACAGGTCAAAAGTTGGTTTTTCTCCATTTTAGCTCCAATCTCTTGGTTTTCAAAGCTGTTTTTCATTCCTTTGCAATATTCATCATATTAAGCTTCAAAACACCTGAAATCAAACCCAAACAGATCAAAGCATTCAAGGACATTAATCTTCCAATTATTCCTAAATTACTCAAGAAACAAGCCAAAACCTTAGTAAAGAGGAGTTAATTAATGCTCTAAAACGTCATATATTGGACCCAAATCACTCCCCAAACTTAGCATTTTGCATATCCCAGTCAAAAGTAAAATAAGAAATCAGAACTCAAGACCACCTCCTAAATCAAAATGTTCACACCTAATTTAAGACTTCGCTCACTGACTCAGACACTTATTTTCACAAGCAACTCATACAATTAAAAACTAGTAAGAAACACAAACTCTAAAAGAACAATGTGACAGTGAACACTCTCAACCTCACACTGCATCTCTCAAGTGTATGAAGGGTTATATATAATGCACTCAAGTTCATACAATGAAAATGTACTACCATAAGCTTGACCATAGACCCAAATATCCACTGAAATTATTGAATACATGCAAAAATCAAAAGGTCTTAATTCAGGTTGTAATGAAGCCATGGTTAAAAGTGTAAGGTGGGATAAAAGAAAGAAGGGATAAAACTAAGGGCTAAATTGCAAAAACAGATTTCCCTAAAAAATCATGAATGAGCAATGAATACAACAAAGACTCACAACCAACTCACAATCTTTTATTCTTCTTTTCTTTTTCATTCTTTTTCCTTCTATTCTCTTCCTTCTCATAATTTATTTTCATTTTTTTCTTTTTCACAAGGAAGAGAAATAGAACTCATTTTACTTTTACCATTTTTTTCTTGAGTCATTCCTCTCAATAGCTCATTCAAAATTCCAAAGGTACTCACAAAAATTATACAATCAATGCAAGGGTGCCAAAGAAAATCATCATATCTCAATAGGCTCAAAATGGACAACTAAGGGAACGTTTTCAAGCAAAACAGCTAAAGGCCACAAAAACACAATCCTGGGTGCCTTAATCATATTCATGCATGCAAACAATTATCAATCTCAAAATGGTCACCTGTCAAATTCTAGAACACAAAATCAAAGTGAACACACTCATGAAACAAATAGGGGTTCAATTCAAATATTCCTAAAATACATACCCCTTCAAGTGTATGGACACAAAAACTTACTCGGTTATGGTCAATTCACTAATCACTTGTTCAAAAACAGTTTGCATAAATAACCAACTCTCAAAAAAATTACAAATCAATGTCATAACATCAGTGAGTCTAATCCTAAACCAAGTATTTACATACATCAAGAGAAAAACGGTCCTAAGCCTAGAATAATTATCTACCTCTATCAGGACACAAACCAATACCAAAAATGAGAAAAAACTCAAGTCCAGAAAAAAATTATTTTATCCATTCCCCCAAACATATAGGTTGGCTTGTCCTCAAGCAAACAAATCTAACCTAAACTACAAAATAAAAGTTAAAACAAATGCAAGGAGTTAGAGACTTCCCTTTGTAGCACAGTATCCGCTCTTAATGTACCATGGAGGAGACTCCCCAAAAATTATTCACCTGTGTCCCATGAACAATTAAAAATGGTGCTTGAACCACCTCATTAGCAGTTAAATATAGAAAGCTTTAACTCTTTGTTGAACTACTATCCTATGAAATTGAAAACCTACACTACTGCATAACTAAAAAGAATCCACCAGTATCCCAAATCCTATAGCACAACTCCCATGTGATGCAGGAATAACAAGTTACTCCCATATCCCATGGGACAAAGCATGGATGATGGTGGAGTAAGGAAGTTTTAAAAATAAGTTCAATCCCACCAGGGTCAAATGGTACATTCCTTATTCCAAGCATCATCTCATGGTGCTTGCCTTTTTCACCATTAATCATGAAGGTGTCAACTTCATGAATCAGAAAATTGACTTTTTGAAGCTCCCTATTGTTTAACAATGACTTATTTTGATTTTGAGGAATTTCATGAAAGCACCAAGGTTGAATATAATGGAAAAATTTTGAGTCATCTAAGCATGAAATAGATTTAATACAATTTTTTTGTTCATGAAATTCAGAATGCAAAGATTAATCAAATTCTTCTACTCTATTCATACCTTCTATTGTTTTATTTTGGTCCACTTCCTCCATCTTATTGTGCACATTCTCATCTTCTTTGTTAGCAACTTGGGGTTGATCATTGGTAACATCCATCACCACTACTTTTTTCTTTCTTTGTGGAAAGTCAAAAAATGTTGGTGATGCTTGTGACTCCTCAGATAACTGCTTTGAAATTTGCTCAATTTGAATTTGAAGGTTCCTTAAACTAGCACTTTGGATTTGAAAATTAATATTTGTTTCCTCAACACATCTTGTAAAATATTGATCAAATTTCTCCACAGCTACTTCCCATGGAACTTTAATCAAATCAGAAAATTTTTCCCCATTTATTTGAAGCAAATGCTCCCATTGAATTTCAAGATTTCTTAATCTAGCACTTTGGATTTGAAAATTGATTTTAGTTTCTTCAATGATGCTAGTAAGATTTTGAGCAAGTCTCTCTACAACTGCTTCCCATGGAGCTTCCCTATTACTTATGTTATGTGCATAATAATATGAAGAAGGTGAATCCGAAATAAATCTCATACAATCTAAGCCATCATTAAAGTAATAGTTATACATGAAAAGGTACAAGTTACACAAGTAATTACAAATAAAACCTAACAATTCCTAGAATCAAATTTCAATCCCCGGCAACGGCGCCAAAAGCTTGTTGGACTACCGGCAGGTTACCGGGTCAACAAGTAATAAAGAGTAAGTAAATTATCGTTCCACTCGGGGATTGCAAATTGTTTCTAATAATTCTAGGCAAGTCGTAATTACTAGTGAAACTTAAGTTTGGTTTATTTGATTTGAGAGTGTAGAATTAATTGTATGGCAAAACAGAAAATAAAAGGTATTGAGTAACAATTGTGGAAAAAGTTAGGAACGTGGTTTCATTGTAGGACCATAGTTACTAATTATAAAAATCTGTTTTCCATTAAATCAATGACATTCCAGAGGTAGTAAAAGCTAGATCCCTCATGGCAATTACGTTTCTTATTAAACTATACCCCTTAACCCCTTAAGTGAGTCTTAGTTTAATAATCATTAATTAAAACACTGGAATTAATAAAAGTCATATAATCCCCAAAAGTATCCCTACCACTTGGGTAATTACAATGTTTGGTTTAAATGCCTAATCTAATCCCTAATCTTCCAATTAAAGGATTAGATTACCAAAGCAATACATAAAGTGGTCAATTCTATGAATTGTAATTAAAACACAACTAAACAATTGATTTAAAAGGAAAACATCAAAACATAAATTAATAAACAATTTAGAATACATACAATTACACCATATTCCTAACAAGATGTTTAGTTACACATAATGGGAGAAGAAATACAATAATTAAGGGAAGAACTCATAATCATAGACAATAATGAATTTACCCCAAGAAATCTTCAATCTCAAGTGGATCCCTTCATTGTTGATCTTCAATCCTTGCCTTGCCTCGACTACTACAGAATTGCAAAAAAGTAGTCAGATATTAATCCCGGTTCCGTTCCGGAACTGGGATTAATAGACAAATGATAGTTATAACATATATAATTTTTTATTTTTTAAAAATTAAAAATCATACAAACCTTATTTATCCCGTTGTTTTACTTCAACTAGGATGAATAATAAAAACACGGAACCATGATCAATAAAATGAGAGGGGAAAACCCTATTTCATTGGGCCAAGGTGGGGGTTCACGCCACCGCCACCGCCACCCCCCTCCCACTCTCCTTCGTTCGGTCCTTCTCTTTCTCCGTCCCGCTCTCTCTCTTTCTCTCTCCCTGGAGCCGCCGTCGCTCGCTGCACCACCATTACCGCCGCCATCTCCAAGCTCAAGGCCCTCTCCAGTCCAGTCGCGAATCGCGACTCCCTCCTTCTTCAGATCGAACCGCCGCAGCCACGAAGGAGATCGCGACTCCTCACTTCCTTCCGCTCCATCGCGTGCCGCCGCGCTCGTGACTGATGCTGCCAGGTATTCATGATTACGATTCAAGAACATGCTCTCATTTAATTAAAGGCTCCTCCACCAGCTCCTGTTCATAGTGGTGGTGGTTCTCTTCTTGGTGACGTGGGTGACCTCCAACCACCGGGGAGTCACATTGCTCTAGGGTTATCGGAATAGTGAGGAACCACTTATAAGTGAGACACCACATCCGGAACCAAAACCTTAAAACCTTAAAGCAATGGTTCTATGGGTCTTGCCACTTATAAACCTTCTCACCCTTCCCATCCTATCCAATGTGGGACTTCATATCACACTTGAATATCCAACAATCTCCCCCTTCAAGTGTGAATACCCACACTATACACACTTTCCGGTCACTCCCCCTTGATCCACAAGTCCCTGCCGAATCATCGGCTTTGATACCACTGTCAGGACCTTCAACCAGGGAGGTTCCAGGGTCATGGGAACAGTGAGGAACCACTTATAAGTGAGACACCACATCCTGAACCAAAACCTTAAGGCAATGGTTCTATGGGTCTTGCCACTTATAAACCTTCTCACCCATCTCATCCTATCCAATGTGGGACTTCAACTCACACTTGAATACCCAACATGACATTTTATGTTTTCCTTCGTAATTTTGTAGGTATGGCTTTCGGCACTGGAAGTGCAGTGGCACACAGGGTTGTTGGTGCTGTAATGGGTCCTCGTACTATCCAACATGAAGTCACTAGCTCTGCTGAACCTGCCCCTGCACCCATTGCAAATACTTTTGGTGGTGATGCATGCAGTGTTCATTCAAAGGCTTTCCAAGATGTATGTATTTTGGCCTAGTTTTTCCCTTGATATTGCCCTATATTTTATTTCTGAATAGTATTTTTGGTTTATAATGAATCATTCGGGCAAAATTTCACTATAGTAGTATCATAAGTTTCGCCAATACATAATTAAAAAGGTTCCTCATCTAATACAATATCGATCATAACCCTTGTTTGATTCATTATTAACTTAGAAAGATGCGAGATTAAAAATTTATCTTCTAATGTTTGGTAAAACCAAGACTAACTGACTTTATGAATTGTTAATACTAGTATTATATATTTTTTCATTCTTCTTTACAAGTTAGAACACTTTACAAATGTTTGTTACATCTGTGTAGCTAGATTGTGCTTTTGTGTTAAAATTTCCTTGCTCATTGCATCTGCAATTTTGCATTGAGTAGAGCAATATAATATGTTCAGTTTAGGTCTGTTTCGATTCAAAACCATTTTATTTATTAGTAATTTAGTATTTATGCAATGTTATGTCACTGTTCTGATTGGTGGTTAATCTATAACTATACTGTTTTGCTTTAAATAATATTTTGTCACTCATCTAAAGTTTGCTTGGTATTGCTAATGAGATTCATTGCAATTATGGTCTTAACTGATATGTGGCATGATTGTCTTGAAACCTATTTATGAGCCTCCACCAAACTAGTACCTTGCTATATGATAGTCATGGTAGTGTTTCTATCATACTATGCTTCTGGGTACTCCTATTAGTTTTACTTCTGTAATTTGTGTTCTCTCATGCTGTGTTTGATTTAATATGTTGTATTGTCTACATTTATGTTATTGTACAGTCATGAGAAAATATTTCTTAAGTTACTGCTGTTCATTCATGTTCATTTGGTTGCAGTGCATTACCCACTATGGGACTGAGATTAACAAGTGTCAGTTTTACATGGATATGCTAATGTTGTTTTTTAACTCTTGCTGCTGCTTCTTCTTTATTTATTTATTTTACTCCTTCACCTCAGTTATAATACTAATGATTATGACTTTTAACCTAAGCTTCATAGATGCACTCAACTGAATGGGTTATGTTCCTTGAAATGAATGGTTGTATTGTAATATAGTTTGATTGTTCGTTACGGTTTCGGTCTTTTAGTTACAATGTTGAATGTAGTCAACAATGGTTGGTGCAACTTGCAGGATGAAGAATGATGTCAGTTAAGGGTTTCGAATATTGCCAGGGTTAATTGTTGGTGGGTATTGTTAGAATCATAGTTACTGATGTAATTCATGTATATGATGTATGACATGTTAAATGTACTTAGCCTTTACAAGTTCTTGTTTGAAAATCAATTGCAACATTTTCTTTCCTTATTTACAAGTCACAACTGTAACCAATTGTGCTTAAATTTAGACTAATAGAAAGTATATTAATAATTTTGAAGGTTATGGAGTCATTAGGAGCCTCTTAAATTCGTCTTGGCGAATAATTTTCTCTGTTTTTGTTTAGGTTCTTAATTTCTCTTTGTTGTTCCCTTGGTTGCTCTGTTAGGCCTTGGATATGCATATTTGCAAAAAGAACTAGTCCATATTCCTTTCCTGCACTTAATAGCTATAATTGATGTGATTTACACTTTGTTGATTTTGGCTTTTGAATTTTAGCTTGCAGATTGTGTGGACATTGGGCTGCCAAAATTTATCATCCTAGTATTATTTTTACAAGTGATTTATAATTGTCATGAAGCTAAAATTCCCTTTCCTTGCATTATTAGAGCCATTTTTTAAAAGAACTTACCATCTTGCTTTACTTTCTTTTTGTATTTAATTTAAATGTTATATTCTAAAGTAGTGATCTTTCTTTGCACAGTACATCCCTTATGGTTAGTACTTCAGCCATTTTAAAAAACTTCATAAACAGGCTCTTAGCTAGCATACCTTTCTCATTGCATTTTAGTTTCTTAAATGGATGTGGTTATGCCTCTTACTGGTGTGCAAGTATCTTATTGTCTTAACCTAAATTTGTTCTTGTTGGGTCCATATTTTCGAGTTTTGGTTCGAAAAAGTAGGAAACAGGCTGTTCAGTATCGTCAACTATATCAAGTACAACATATCTTCATTTTTATGTTTGATTATATATGGTCTTGTGCATTAGTGCAATTTTATGTTTTGGTTCGAAAGAGCAGGGAACATGCTATTCTAGCTATTCATTTTTTTTTACTAGTACATTAGTGCAATTTTATGTTTGATCTTATGCTTTATGACTAACTAAAGAATGTAGCCTTGTGGTCTTGTACTCTTGTCTATGTCTTTTTTATTAGTTTAAATTATATTTACTTGTCTATTGTCTCGGAAGAAAATATACATACATTGAGAGAGAGCTGATTTAGTTTCAACATTTAAAATCATTCCTTTTCTATTCTTTTTCTTTTTCTGGATATAATTGCCACTTTTGTTTTCTTGTTTTTCTTTTTATTTTTTCCTTTTCTAGTTTTTCTTGTTTTTAGTTCTAATTTACCACTTATTTGATAATAAATATATCGTTTAGTTTATCAACACAATTCTAATTCCATTTTCTATTAAATTGTATAGTATTTTGAAGATTGGCAGTACACCTACTACTCTGATGAATTGCTGAATGAAGTCAAGGATGAATGGACAACATAAGTTCTTGACGAATTACTTTAGCTTATTTTTGAATTTAGGGCACCATATATATTTTGGGAATGTGACTATGTAGTATCTATATGATCGAGCTTGTTTAGCCTTTTGTATGTATGGAGACATTTGTTTTGGTTTGGAAGTTATCTCACATTTCTAATGTATATATACATACATATACATTATATATCTTTTAATTTTATTTGTAAGGTGGCGAGTACTGTTATGTATATATGTACTTGTTTTTTTAATATAGGTTATGGCATTTATTTGTTGAAAAAAAAATGACAATTTATTTAAATATATGGGTATAGCAAATATTATAAATTAAATATATATATATAGAAAAAGTTTATATATATATATATATATATATATTTAACATCCCGACTCATTTTAAAAAACTCAATAGTGATCATATATACTTACGATCCCGGTTCCTTATTAAATTTCTAATAGGGATTAAAAGTTTTTAACATCCCAGTTCCTTGTATTTTATCGATCCCGGTTCCTTATTATTGAACTTAAAATCCTGGTTCCGTGTTTTCTAAAACATCTGGGATCACAAGTGGCACACTTTTTATGCCGCTGGATACAATCCCGGTGCGGAACCGGGATCAATGTGGGTGCGGAACCGGAATCTTTTTGCATTTCTGTAGTAGTGCTTCTTGCTCTCAATGATATGTTTCTAACCTCTCTTTCTAATCCTAATTGCTTCTAATTGCCTCTCTATTGTATCTGAATTGCTACCTGAATCTAATAACAAAGTCTCTATTTAAAGGCAAAGACAAAGCCCTAAATCTATCTCTAAAAATCAGATTTTCGGCCTAATCCGCTGTCGGGCGCGCCTAGGCGCTAAATCCCCATGCCTAGGCGCGAATCTCGCTGAATTCTTCCTTCGTCCAGTCATGTGCGACTGGGTGCCCCATCTGTGCACCTGGACGTGGAGCTCTGGTGCTTGGGGGCCCTGTCTGTGCACCTGGGCGTGCACAAGAGATCAAAAGTTGGTTTTTCTCCATTTTAGCTACAATCTCTTGGTCTTCAAAACTCCTTTTCATTTCTTTGCAATATTCATCATATTAAGCTTCAAAACACCTAAAATCAAACCCAAAACGGAACAAAGTATTCAAGGACCTTATTCTTCCAATTATTCCTAAAAACCTAACTAAATTCCTAAATTACTCAAGAAACAAGTCAAAACCTTAGTAAAGATGAGTTAATTAATGCTCTAAAACAGCATATATTGGACCCAAATCAGAAATGATTGAATGAAAGGTTAAAATTGGAAAAAAAATGTTTGTGTATTGAAAATGTGAAAGGCCATACAATATGAAACAAGAAAAAAATACTAAAAGGCCAAACATAGTGAAACAAAGGGAGTATATATTTTTAATAAGACAGATAAATATAGGAACAAATTTGATATTATTTTTTGACATATGCTAAAAAGCGTCTTAAATACATTCGTAAAAATTATGAGAAAATGCATCTTTTAAGATTTTCGAGAAAATAATAAATGTGGACTTATGAATGTCTTTCCACTTTAAGTAACATTAATTACAAGACTCTAACCAACAAGGCCCATCACATTTGACAGATAGCTATGTTCCTTAAACATGACGTCAGGGGTTTGATCCTTGTCGTGGGCATGGAAAATGTATTGTTGATAGAGGCAAAACCCACTTAGGTGATCTCTACGTCTCGGAAGGGATTAGTCTTCGATTATCGGCTGGAGAATACCTTGATAAAAAAAACAAAATTTTACTCCAATTTTATTTTGAATAAAGCATCTTTGTTTAAGATGATGTAATTAAGAAAAAGAAGCAAAAATTTGATTAATATTATGATCAATAGTAAATGATGAAAGAATTGGAAGAAGAAAAAAAATTTGACCAAACTTGGAAATCATAAAACAATACTAGTAATACTTCGAAACAAAAATAAATGGCTAAAACAACAAAAGACATGTAACTGAAGGAGTACACATTTGCATGGTTTTTGGTTTTTTTTTTGGTTTTTTTGTTTTTGTTTAGTGTATGCCTTATGACTAGTGGTGTAAGCGATCCGGTCCGAGACCGCGAGACCGGTCGGATCGGACCGAAAAATACAATCTGGTCTGATCTCATGGTTCGGTCCGATCCCAAAATTTTTGGACCGTTGTTTTATGGTCCGGTCCACGGTCCCAGTGTTTTTGATACCGCTCAGACCAGACCGGACCGCATACATAAAAACCTAACTCTAAGGGTCCCTAACCAAACAGCATCTCTCTCTCTCTCAGACAAACACACACACAGCAGTGCAGCACACAACATCTCTCTCAGGCAAATACACACACAACACACACTACACATCATCTCTCTCTCAAGCAAACACACACACAACACACAACATCTCTCTCATGAAGCCCTCACACAGACGAAAGCCCTCTCTTCACCGCCGCTCGCCGTCTAGCTGTGGCTGTCGCCGTCTCACCGTCTCACTCGTTGTCGCCCTTTGCTGTGGCTGTAGCCGTCTTGCTCGATGTCGCCATCTCCTCCGATTCGTTCTCTCTCTCCCTCCTCCATGCGTCGCTGCCGCTCGTTCCTCGCAATCGTCGCTCGTTCCTTGTCGTCGCCGCTCACTCCTCTAGCCCTCTCTCTGAATCCAACCTGATGCGAGCAATTTTTTATGCATTTTGACATCAACAAAGATGACCTTATATCTTTCAAAGAGTGAGTTCTCTGCTGTCAGTTTAATTTGATTTTGATTCATTGATTTTGCCCTAATTGAATTTGCCCTAGATTAATTGATTTTGCCCTTTGTGTTCAATTAGGTTTTGCTGCCTTGATTTATTTTCAGCATTTTAAATTTTAATTTAATGGTCTAAATAGATCGGACCGATCCGGACCGATGCGGTCTGGTCCGGCCTTTATACATAAAACACACCGAGACCGGACCGGACCATGTTAATTTGATTGGTCCGGTCTCCGATGTCCGTCAAAGATCGGACTGGAGCGGACCGTTACACTCCTACTTATGACATACATCGCATGTTAAGAAATTCATTAATATAAAATTATATCGAAAATGATGCATATGTCATTTTGGATTTCGAATTGGTCATAAAACTATTTTTGTTTCAAATAAGTCTGAAAGTGACTAATGTTATCCACGATGGTCCTTTTGTTTAGGAATGTAGCTAACAACGTTAATTTTGTCCCAAATATCATTTATCCTATCCACATGTCTCTTCTCTTTCAAGAACCTTCATCATTATTCGGCACACATGGAATGTCTACCCCCACAAAATCCTCGATCGTCCACTTGTAGCCTGATTGTCGTCATCCCTCTCCTCCGATTTGTGTTTTATCATCTCTCTTAGTTGTCCTTCCCTTCCGAACCTCCACTTCACCACCCCACAAAGACAAACAACCACCACGATTCTCATTCCTCTTCTTTCAAATGCGTGACCTAAAGCCAAGGATTTCAACCAAGATGCACCCAAAGCCATTGTTGTCGGCCTCCATCTCTCTCTTATTCTCACCCTTGTTGCGATACCAACCAACAATTCCATTGCCCTCTCTAGAACCCCCAACCATCGACTTGAGACTCACCCCCTCAATCATTGTTGTCTTAAACATTGATAGAAATTAGTCCTTAATCAAATCAAAAATTGTTGCGAGGCGTTGTTGACTCCATCAATACCTGGTGTGAAGCTACCGTTGTCGATCGAGTTTGATTTGGTCATCAAAAAGTGAAGTTTTGTCATCAATGACGACAACACATACACGATTAAGGGACATGTGGACAAGATAACCGACACATGGGACAATATTAATGTTATTAGTGACACCCTTGCCGGAAAGGACTAATGTGAAAAAGATAGTCACTTACAAGACCTATTTGAAACAATAAAAAAGTTTTAGGACTAACTTAAAATCTGAAAATAACTTAGAAGGCAAAATTACTACTTTTAATTTGCCTTATTTGAAGAGTGAGATAGTTTTTCCATAAAAACATACCCTTAGTGAATTTCTTAACATGTGTTTTTGTTTTTTATTTGGTCTACACCACATGTATCCTTTGTCAATCGAAGGCAATTCTGCTCAAGCGGGTTAAGATCATTATGGGTGACAAAGCTCTCCTTAATATGTATTTAGCACAACTTAGTCATAAGACTTAATATCGAGACCCCAAGTTAAGCTAAAATAACTTCTCACTAGTTGATCCACGCGCTTGTTGGTTTCTTAACATGTGTGCTATGACACACGTTAGAACTTATTTTTTTATATATGTTGTGTTAACAAGTATTCTTAAGGTATTGTTTAAAAAAATTGTAATTTGAGTAAGTCAATGTTGAAAATTGAAATTCAACACTTTATAAAATGTTAAATGCATCACTTTTCAATACAAAGTTACAGTTTTAACAGTCTCAAATAATAAATAAAGAACGAGTGATATGTCAGATTGGTCCCTAACTTTGTAGGCATCGATCAATTTAGTCTTTGAGATTTTCGAAATTTCAAATTGGTCGTAAGATAGGAATACGTTAGTCATATTAGTCCCTAATGTTAATGACCGTCAGTGGTCTTTAACGTAGACTAACGGAATAGCTAAAACGTCGTCGTTTTGACCCAAAAAATAGACAAAGCTAAGATCATTAAGTATCAGTCAAATTAATCCATAAGATTGTCGAAACTGGTCAAATTAGTCATTGACTTTATGGACCATTAACGTTAAGGACTAATATGACTCACGTGTTCCTATCTCGGGGACTAATTTAGAATTTCGATAATCTCATAGACTAATTTGACTGTTGTCCACCAAGTCAGGGATCAATCTGACATATTACTCAATAAAAAACACTTGTTAACATTAATTTTTTGTTTAATTAAGTTATCGTTGGAACACATTATAAAGATAAAATACTGAATTATTGATTTCACCAAACACTATTCAATCAAATGTTTGCTTAGTATTTGATCAGAGTGTCGATTGTTTTGTTTTTTCCCTAAAAATTATATGGGTCTTTCTAACTTATTCACCTGGTATATTGATTAATCATATCTTAAAAAGTAACATTTTGTTGAAAATTAAGATACTTAATAAATTAAAAAATTAGTTATTTAGTTTTATTATATAATTTTACTATTTATGTTATCTTATCCTATGTATGAGATTCATTTGATAGAAAAACCAAATTTATATTGGAGTTTTGGATTCTGAACCCCCTTAATTATCCCCAAACCCCATTTTTATTTTTTAATTCCATAATTGTTCTTTGCAATTTTTCGACCAAATTCAAACCCCACCAACCTTTCTTCTTCTTCTTCTCCAAATACCCAACCACCATAACCACTCTCCCAACATCCAACCACCACCCAACCGCAGCAACCGCAGCAACCACCACCCAACCGAAGCAACGTTTTCTTCTTCTTCTTTAACGTGTTCGTCTTCATAAGGTTAGGGTTTTGATCTCTTTTATCCTCTCTTAGATTTTCAAGGTTAGGGTTAGTCTCTTCCATTTTCCGTTTATTGCTTGGTTTTTAGGGTTATTGTTACGTTTTCTTTTTGTGTATGTTTTGTTAGAGTTAATGTATTATGTTATTGAAGGTTTCTTCATTTTGAAAATAAAAAATGAGTTCTTGATTAATTTTTCGACCCTCCAGTCTCGAAAATTAAACTTTCTGACCCGAGGGTCTCAGAAATTTTAATTTCTGAGAGGATACTGTCGGAATTATTTGGCCAGAAACTTAGGTTTCGTTTTGACTATGGCATAATATGATTGTTGTTAATTAAAGTTTTTATAATTTCAGGAATGGGTAGAACCAAAACTACTGCTATCAAAGTTGGTGAAGTTCGAGAACGCCGCTCACAAACTGCTTCTCTTAGACATGAACAAGCTTTGAGACGTGTTAAAAATCAACAAAAATTTCTAACTAATAATCGACAAAAATTTTTAATCAAACAAAACATGATGTCATGTTTTTCGACACCTAAAGGTCGAAAACAAACATTGAAATTATGAAGTTATTTCTGAAATCTAGTAGTCCAAAGTTATTTCCGAGACCTAACTTTCGGAAAAATCATTTGTAAATTCATATTTTTTCTTCGAGAACCTCGTGTTTGAAAATTCTTTCTGACACCGGTTCGTCGAAAAGCTTATGATCAATGAAAAAGAATGAAGAAACCTTCAATAAATGCCACATTGTTCACTGATCATAAAGTTTTCTTCTCCCGTATGGATATATGTTCAGAACAGGGAAGATAAAAGGGTTGTTAGGGGTTCATGGATAGTTTCTGGAATTCAAATTCCATTATTTTTTTTAATAAAGGGCATTATGAGACTTTCTCATTAAAAATTGGGTTTGAGAATAATAAAGGGGTGCAAAATCCAAAATTCTTTATATTATTCTCTTATTTTATTGGTAAATAATTAATCCATTTCGGAATATGTCTCTACCCTTTACGGCGAATATTATTTATAAGAATTGAATTTTTGATGTAATTCGATATTTAAATACTACCCTCTTCGGCAAATACTACTCTCTTCGTCTCTAAATATAACATCTTTTTGACACTTTTATTTTGCCCTTTTTTATAAGATCATGTATCAATTATCAATGACCATTAATTACTTCTTTCCACAAACACCCATATTTACTCAACACTTTTTATATTCCCAATAATATTAATAGGGGTAATTTTGAAAATACATATCAAATTTTCTCATTTTCAATACCATTAACTAAATTAACTAATTTTCTTAATTAACGTGAAATATCCAAAAAAAAGTCTTATATACATGAATGGAGGTGGTATTTGAATTCATTCAAATATATTATCTAGCTGGGTTTATATCGATGTACCAACAAAGTGTTGGTAGCATATTGGTAGTTGATTTTGAATTTGTTCGGTAAACATTGAAGTCAGGTAACTAACCGTAATTACTTTAAGCTAGTCAGTCTAACAATGAGAATTGACTCAAGTGGTGCGATCCTGACAACCTGAGAACTTGGGAATGAGGACTGAGATTAAGAACTCTCATGTTCGATTCCTGATTAACACACTTCGCTGGGAGAGGCATAAGAACGCGACCTCGTGCAAGATTAGTCTCAAAGATTTCTTGGTATTAAAGGTGTTCTTGGGACACCTATGGTACTGGCCAAAGAGTACAGACAAAGAAAAATTAGTTTTGAAAAAAGTGGATATTTAATTTTTCTTTTATTATATATACAAGACGTTTTAGAGATTTTTATTTGGCTTAATTATGTCTGGGGTCCCTGTAATTTGGACATCTTTTGTGAGATATCCCTATGCTTTTTTTTAATGAATATATCCCTATAATTTACTCCGATTAGGTATTTGCCCCCAGCTCCTTTTCCGGCGAGTTTTTGGGTGAGTGGACCGCTGGAGCTCCATCTGGAGCTGACACGTGACAGTCTCTTAAATTTTTTTTTTTAAATTAAAAAAAAATAAGGCTTAATTATGTCTGGGGTCCCTATAGTTTGGACCTATTTTGTGAGATACCCTTATACTTTTTTTTCAATGAATATACCCCGATAGTTTACTCCGGTTAGGTATCTGCCCCCAGCTCCTTTTCCGCGAGTTTTTGGGTAAGCTGGACCGCTGGAGCTCCACATGGAGCCACGTGTATAACACGTGGCAGTCACTTTAATTTTTTTTAAATTAAAAAAAATAATAAAAGAATAGAATAAACTAATTGTAGGGTTAACCAATAATAAATCCTACCGCTACAGGATAAGCATGAGCTCTCTAGTACAGGATAAGGGTGAATAACTCATTCTTCTTATCTTCTAAGAGCCACGTCAGCCCTACTGGGCCGAACAGGCCCATAAGGCACCACAATACAACTTCCCCTATAAGTATCGCCATGCCATAGGGGCTAAGGTATGTTCTCTCGTCCCTACTCTCAAGAACTACGTGTGGCTTGATCCCCTTATCACTGGGGTACGTAGGACCGGGGTCACCCTCGTCAGCTGCAACAACCACCAAAACACATCGTGGTGGATCTATTTCTCAGATCCACTACATTGGCGCCGTCTGTGGGAAACGATAAACTTCGATTCCCATGCACAATTCAATTAAAAAAAAAAGCCAACGTGTTGCTGTTCACAGTGTCGTCCCGTCACGGTGTTGTTCACGATATCGTTCATGGTGTTGTCCCGGTGTTTCTCACGGTGCCGTTCACCATGGAAGAACCACGACATTGCGGCGGGGTGTGACGGTGCTGTTCTCACCTCCTCGTGGTGCGGCGGTGCTGTTCCCACCCTCGTGGTGCTGCACCTCGGTGGCGCTGTTCACGCGGGTCCCGATCGTGGCGTCGGTGACGAGCGACTCGCGCCAGAACGCGATCTCACGATCCACCACCGCGCCTACATCAGGTGCTTCGTGATCGAACCGCAGGCCTCGGTGTCGTTCCTCCAGCCTTCGTGAACTCACAACACGTCGCAAACCAAAACTGGTTCGTCAACAACTTCTGCTCGTGAAGATAGCACCACAAAGATGTAGGTGCTGCGGTGCTCCTCCTGCCTCGTTGATGTGCCCTCACTGATGCTCGCCTTCCCTCCGCCGACGCCACGGCGATGGTCTCCGCCTCCACCACATCATTGCAAAACCCCTGTCGCCGCCACCACGTTTACGAAGAAGAAGAAGCTGCAACAGCAAGCAGCCGCTGCCGTGGGGTTTCCAAACCCAAAGGAAGACCTAATGGGCCAGTTGGCCCAAACTGCCCAAAGTAAAAAAAAAAGGGCCTCAGCAGGCCCAAACCAAAAAAAAAAGGGACTATCAGCACTCATTCGGCCCAACTGGACAAATTCTTGACAAGACACTCTTAGGGATATCAACAACTTTACGGGCCCAACAGCAGCAAGCTACTCCTACATCAGGGAAGCTATTTCATTTAAAATCAAATTCTTATGCATTCCAACGTTTTTATTTTTATTTGATTATATCTTATATTATCATCGGCTGATAATTCTTCTAATTTTTAATAATTGAACAAATATTTTATTGACTCACATGACTATTAGTTAACAGCTAAAATATTACAATTTTGCTAATTAAAGTCATTACATGTCTATTGTTATCTATTATTGTTGTTATAAACTTGAACGGCAACCGCTAAATTATTTACTATGCACATATGCGAGGTACATGGACAAATAATTATATTAATAGGCCCGAGCTGCTGAATAACCCATTTCGAGATCCCCATTAATGGACATAATTTTTCGGTCTATTTGGAATCTAGTGGTGATCGCGAGAACCCCCGCGCCGAATTCTCCTCTTGAAGCTTGTGCTCCGAGCGAAGAGCGAGGACCCCCACGTCGAGTTCCTCTCTTGAAGCTCGTGTTCCGAGCATAGAGAAAATCATATTTAAGGAAAACAGAGGTCAGCCCTCAATGTTCAACAAAGTCCATTTGGAAAGGAATGACAGAAGACTTCAATCCAACATTCTTTAATCCGACATCCCTCAATCTGGCATTTCTCACCACACTGAATCAGGGAAGGAATTCTCATTCCTGTATTATTTTCCTATTTACTTGGCATTTTACTTGATTACTTTACACACATGCTTATATTAATTTACCTGATGCAGTGCTTTTGACATGTGCTTTTAATGCTTATTCCTTATAATCTCATTACATGCGACTAATTATTTGATATTCTCTAATTATGATTTTTTGTATACATGCTGATACGTGGCATATTGTTAGCCAAATTTCTTTGCTGCTGATTGTTTTTAAATGTCTGTCTTTCCTGTCGTGATAGGATAATAATATTTTATATACATTGTCTTTCGAACGACATTAGACAGTTTCCGACAATTGTAGACAATCATCTATGTTTACGAGGTTATTAACCCCAATAATTGTCATTATTATGTTTATTACGTGTGATATTATTAAAATCATACTACCTCTATACCGATATTATATATCGTGTCTTTGGCAAATAATTGTTATTATCGTTATATAATTGTTATAAATTGTTAAATAACGACGATTACCAATTATTAATTTTGTTTACACATGCGAGGTACGATTATGATGGCTCATTTCTCTAAAAGGCCTATTTCGAGCTTCCGACCGCCAAAGATATCCTCAAATTAATCGGTGCTAGACTACTCAGTCACGATGGGCATCTAATATTACAGTGCCTTTAACAGGGTTCGGCAAAATCTCATGATGACATGGCTGTCTCCTCTATTACACATGCTTACTGTGACCATTTCAATTTATCATGACCTCAACGTCACTACTCGGATTCCCGCTTCAAATAACACGACCAAAGCCTACAACATCCTCGTACCCTCTGCCACGACACCCTTGCCTCTCACGGTCACTTAGAGCCAAAGACGATCGTTGTCAAGATCTCTCCTCGGGATCTCGGCCTTGCTCACACAAGTGCTACACAATGACTTGTCCATAACGGCATACAGGGTTTTTGGTAGGAAGAGGACGAAGAGTACTAGGCAACCGCCCATTCCAACAATAAAAGAGGAAACGCCTCACTGCCAAGAGGGTGTCGGGCATATAAACATTCAAAAATGGTCTAAACACGAGGACTGACAGGGAATGATCTTTCTCATTACCCCATTAATATTATTTCAATTTTATGGTTTAACTGTCATATTCATTACTATTGAATCACTTACCACATGACATGTGTTATCTTAGATAATAATCGTAATTAACAGTGAATTAATTCATACTTTGCTAATTAATATCATTACATATCATCTATTACTTGATATTCTAATCGTTATTTTTATACATCATAAAAAGGTACAAACATAACGATCGGATCTGCCGAGCATGATGACCTGTGATTAATTCGAGTCCGAGTATGACGACCCAACTTAATTCAAGCCTTCACATCGGTTGCCGATCAATTTTTCCTTGGTTTGCGCACCATCGCGACCTTACCTATTTGGTAGAACGATCCGCAGTGCCAACATCCAGTGATCTAAGTCGGATCCCAGCATCTCCGAGGAACCACACTGCTAATTCCACACCCACAACTCGCAAATATTCAGCCTTCGCTCAGCGTTCGCCTACACAGATCTGAATCCGACAGTCTCTCAAAGAGGCTTGGATGAACACGATCTAATTGGCGGAAAACGACTATCACACCTTAAAGGACTTCTTAACTCGGCACAAGCCTCTTCAGGCTTTAGCGAGAAAGGGGGTTGGTTATGCAATGGAGTAAAGGTTTGCTTCAAATTTATTATTATGATCGATCAGCTTGCCTTCGCCCTAATTACTCGGATTCAAGAGGGGTTCAACAATTGAAGTTGACTAAACAGTTACGACAAGGGAAACGGTCGTCCTTGGCTTCTCTACCTGTTCTTGCTTCCTCGGCTTCATTCTTTCCCTCCTCGGCATCCTCGGCCGCTTCATCATCTCTTTGTTATTATGATAATCTATCAGCTTGCCTTCTCTACCTGTTCTTGCTTCCTCGGCTTCATTCTTTCCCTTCTCGACATCCTCGCCCGCTTCATCAGCTCGATAAACTTTCGATGACTTCCACTCGAGTGACCTTATTCGGCCACGAAGCTTACTGCTCGGCGGGTAGAATGGACTCCGACTCTTTAAAATAATCCGAGAAGAACTGTAAAGCCCTGAGCAGCAGATGCTCCGGTTATATTTGGGTGCCTTCGCACCACATCTTTAGAACCTCTCACCGAGCTTTCGGACCTATACCGAGTCCGAGGCCCACTTTGATCCCGAGCGTTTCACAGACCTTATGAACTCGACACAAGCCTTTTCAGGCTTTACCGAGTAGGGGACTAGTATGTGATGAGGCGTATACATCGTGACATTGGCCGACCTTGAATACTGGTATTATGTGATGCATAAGTTACTCGTGATCAAATGTCGTGCCAAAGAGGACCACCACGTCCCATGAGGCACCAAATTGATCATTTACCGTCCTCATTAAGGACATATGTTAAACTCACTCACTTCGGGTCATGTTCTTACGCACTTGCCCACGATCTCGGTTAGCCGGCCAGATCGGCGAGGCTATAAGTGAAAACGAGGATTGCGACCCGATAGCTTGGCTTAGCCTCTCGGCTCAAAGCCTCTCGGCTCATATCTGGCCCAATACATCGCGGATCGAGGAATACACCTCGGCTAAGGTTGTCATTCCGACAAGCAATCCCTCGTAAACGTTACGGTCCAATTGGTGATAATCTTGGCACACTTCGAACTTCAAATAACAGTTTGAGTCGTGCCAGCATACATTGGCACAAGCCTTTCGGCTTTCACCATGGCAAGCGCATAAAAGGATGTCTCCTTAAAAATGACATGACTTTTAAAACATATGTCCTATTCGACTTTGACTACACTCATAACTTCATCACCCTCATCTCGGAGCACCCCCAAATCCATTCTGAAACGCCCCCCACGGGAACTCGGTTCGAGATGTTCCTCACCGAGCTTGCACTCGGTTCGAGATGAGCCTCACCGAGCCTGTGGCGGATCCCCCCGCGGGAACTCGGTTCGAGATGTTCCTCACCGAGCTTGCACACGGTTCGAGATGAGCCTCACCGAGCTTGTACTCGGTTCGAGATGTTCCTCACCGAGCTTGTACTCGGTTCGAGATGAGCCTCACCGAGCTTGTACTCGGTTCGAGATGTTCCTCACCGAGCTTGCACTCGGTTCGAGATGAGCCTCACCAAGCTTGTACTCGGTTCGAGATGTTCCTTACCGAGCTTGCACACGGTTCGAGATGAGCCTCACCGAGCTTGTACTCGGTTCGAGATGTTCCTCACCGAGCTTGTAATCGGTTCGAGATGAGCCTCACCGAGCTTGTAATCGGTTCGAGATGAGCCTCACCGAGCTTGTACTCGGTTCGAGATGTTCCTCACCGAGCTTGCACTCGGTTCGAGATGAGCCTTATCGAGCTTGTGCTCGGTTCGAGATGAGCCTCACCGAGCTTGCCTCACCGAGCTTGGCTCACCGAGCTTGTGGCGGATCCCCCCGCGGGAACTCGGTTCGACATTGGGGTACTCGTTCAGTTTCATCATCCGAGCACAAAAGAGCACTATCAACCATCCGCAACACTCTTCTGAGCGGAAGACCACGCCTGCAAACAATGTTTTATGTTACCACCAACTCTCAGAAGCTCAGCACAGGCTCTTCGAGCCTATACGAGCTTGGGGGGCTTGTAGGGTTAACCAATAATAAATCCTACCGCTATAGGATAAGCATGAGCTCTCTAGTACAGGATAAGGGTGAATAACTCATCCTTCTTATCTTCTAAGAGCCACGTCAGCCCTACTGGGCCGAACAGGCCCATAAGGCACCACAATACAACTTCCCCTATAAGTATCGCCATGCCATAGGGGCTAAGGTATGTTCTCTCATCCCTACTCTCAAGAACTACGTGTGGCTTGATCCCCTTATCATTGGGGTACGTAGGACCGGGGTCACCCTCGTCAGCTGCAACAACCACCAAAACACATCGTGGTGGATCTATTTCTCAGATCCACTACACTAATAAACTAAAAAAACTAATAAACTAAAAAAAAACGTTTCTTATTATAATCCTTCCCATTTCCTTCCATTCGATCCATCTATCTCCCTCGTTCTTTTTCTCTCACTCACAACCAGCATCTCCCTTCGACGTTCTCACTCTATATCCCACGGTGTAGCTGTCATCTTCTCCCTCCCGCAGTCGTTCGGTTCTTCTTCTTTTCAGTCATGAAATCCTCCAGCTCCAGATCTGCAGCTTCTTCGAGGTCACCGTTTAGGATCAAGGTGGCATGCGAAAATGAGCAACACAAAAACAATTGACATTTTTATTATAAGAATGAAAAAAAAAAGAAACAACAAATAAAATAGAAACAGGTGAAGTAGAAGATGTGGCTTTGAAAAAGGAACATACATACAGAAGCATATACCCATGTCAAAGGACATATAGTGTTTTCATTTCCAGAAAATTGATTAATCAAGTACAGACATTAATCTTTTGACACATCATTTCATCTAAATCATAGAATTCAATCTTTGCAATATCAACAAATTGATTTTGATTGTTTTTTTTTGTAGTTTATTAGTTTATTATATTATTTTATTATTTTTTTTTCAATTTAAACAAAAAAAATTTAAGTGACTGCCACTGTCACGTGTATAACACGTGGCTTCAGGTGGAGCTCCGGTAGTCTAGCTCACCCAAAAACTCGTTGGAAAAGGAGCTGGGGGCAAATACCTAACCGAAGTAAACTATAAGGGTATATTCATTGAAAAAAAAAGCATAGGGGTATCTCACAAAAGAGGTCCAAACTACAGGGACCCCAAACATAATTAAGCCTTATTTTTTTTAATTTTAAAAAAAATTAAGAGATTGCCACGTGTCAGCTCCAGGTGGAGCTCCGGCTGTCCAGCTCGCCCAAAAACTCGCCGGAAAAGGAGCTAGGGGCAAATACCTAACCGGAGTAAACTACATGGGTATATTCATTGAAAAAAAGCATAGGGGTATATCACAAAAGGGGTCCAAACTACAAGGACCCCAGACATAATTAAGCCTTTTTATTTTATCATTACTTATAGGACTTTATATCAATTTTTAATAACACTTAATTACATTTTTTTTTCTTAAACATCTCTATTTATTTAACATTTTAAAAATTTTCAGAACTATAATAAGGGTAGTTTTGAAAATACTACATATCATATGTTCTTCAATATCATCAACTAAATTAACAAACTTTCTTAATAAACATAAAATATAAAAAAGATCTTGTATATAAGGGGGAATGGAGCAAGATTTTTATTTATGATTTAAACTTTTGAAATATGACATCAAATATAATTCAAGCCGGTACACAAACTAAACTCAGTTTATTGTTAGAAACTTAAGGGTTTTCCTGGCTGAAGCAAAAGCACAAAAGTAGAAAGAACAAAATTTAAGGGTTCTCAATATAACATTTGAATTTTTAATGATCAAATTGAGATAATCAATAAAGTTCAACACAATTTCAGTAGATAACTCCTCATACATGATACGAAAATGACATGACTCTGTCGCAATTTGCCAATCATATATATATGGGGATTGCTAACATGAGTATCTTCTTATTTTAGAAGGATCATGTTAGCAATGTGTACAAAATTTTTTAGACAATAAACCCCTTTTCAGCTTTGAGAAAATAAAATTATAACCAAGGTTATTTTAGTAAAACAATTATTATCCTAATTAAAAAATAAAAAAAAATATCTCTCTCCTCCCCCAAACCCTCCATTCCCAATGAGATGTAAAATTTCCCCAATTCTAAATCAAATACTCTCTCCAAACCCTATACAACCTTCAACAGCCACCACCCGGGCCCTATCGCCGCCCACCGCCGTCAACCATCGTCCTCCCGCCGCCGCTCCCCGCCGCCGTGAATTCAAGCAGTCATGGAGCCTCAATAATCCACAGTCATGGAGCCTCAAATAGAATAATTAAGTATTTTGCATTGTATAACTGTTTGTATTTCTCATGTCCTCCACCTTCACACTGGAGTTCGAGCATTAACAGAGGCAAAAGGAGGACTACAAATTCAAGTATCAGTGAAACAAAGAATAGAGGTATAATAACAGCTACACAGCTCTATGGTCATGATAACGAACACAACAGCTACACAGCAGCTCGAACGGCGGCGGCAGGAGGACGATGGTTGACGGCAGTGGGCGGTGATAGGGGTGGTGGCCGTTGAAGGTTGTATAGAGTTGGGAGAGAGTATTTAATTTAGAATTGGGGAAATTTTACATTTGAATGAGAATGGAGGGTTTGGGGGAGGAGAGAAATATTTTTTATTTAATTTTTTAATTAGGATAATAATTGTTTTACTAAAATAACCTTGGTTATAATTTTATTTTCTCAAAGCTGAAAAGGGATTTTTTGTCTAAAAAATTTGGTACACATTGCTAACATGATCTTTCTAAAATAAGAGGATACTCATGTTAGCAATCCCATATATATATATATATATATATATATATATATATATATCTAGTAATATGTTAGATTAGTCCCTGACTTTGTAAGCGTAGGTCAAGTTAGTCCCTGACTTTATCGAAATAGCAATTTAGTCTTGAGATAGGAGAACGTCGATCAAGTTAGTCCCTGCCGTCACTAGCGCAGGGATGTATTTGCTTTAAAATGGGATAAAGATAGGAACGTATGTGAATTAAAATGAAATCTCAGGGACTAAATTGCTATTTCGATAAAGTCAGGGACTAACTTGACCGATGCTTACAAAGTCAGGGACTAATATGACATATTACTCATATATATATATATATATATAACTCATATATATATATATATATATATATATATATATATCTTAAATGAATTTGGTATTGAAACTGAAGGCAGGGAAGAAAGAACAGCAGAATAAGTAATTGACTAACTAATTAAAATAAATACATAATACTAGTACTAGTGAATAACAATAATAGAACAAAGACTTGCACGGTTGCACCAAGAAAGAAGATGACAATGTCTCTTGTAATTGTAATGGACTTGGTCCTTGAGATTCCGGGTGCTGTGCCAAACAAGCCGAATCAACGGTCCATGATTACTCCTCATTGGGGGAAAATAATGAAGGCCCAAACATGTGATAAAACAAAATGCATCTACCACCCTATTCTTCTGCCACGTGGCAAAAAATCAACGGTCAGTTTCTCTCCCACCAGGCCACCACGCCTTGCTTTGTCTTTAGTCTTAGACTCAAATGCATGCTGCTCCTTTACTTACCCTTATGACTCTAGGCTCTCCCTTATAAGGTTCTTCACATGTTACCATAGAGAAAAAGTGAAAGAGGGAACCAAAAAATAAAATAAAAAAAATTAAAATAAAATAGAGAGAGTGCTTTCTATCACCTTATTAGCAACAAGGAGAGGCCAGGATTGCTCACAAATCTTGAAAGGGTTTAAAGTTGTGAAGACCCTTATCCTATCTACTTCAACATATTTTGTGTTTTTCACATTATATCATAAACTTTTTGAACAACATATATTTCATCTCTTCTCACTTTTAATATAAGTCCTTTCCCTTCATTCTCTTTTCTTTCCTCCATTTTTCTTTTCCTTTTCTCTTAAGCCCATCATCATTCACTCATTCATTATTTCTCCTTTGATAACCTCTATCACCAATCAAATTGAGATATAATAATTTCCTGAGGCTTGTTTTGTGAACTTTCTGTCCAAAATTACTTTGACCGCAAAAGGGTAATAGAAAATGGCCCCAAGGTCAGGGAAAGGGAAATCAAATAAAGCAAAGGCAGAGAAGAAGAAAAAAGAAGAGAAAGGTTACACTCTTTTTCACTTATATAAATATCTTTGTACATATTACATATTTTTAAGGTCTTGTCCTTTTTTTTTCCTTCCTACAATCAAAATTTCCTTATTTACTAATTACTAATCAATTTCCTTTTCCTCTGTGTTATTAGCTGTGGCACCTTCTCTTGTTGACATAACTGTGGTAACTCCATATGATTCGCACCTTCTCTTAAAGGTACATATTTATTTTATTTCACATTACACCAAATTATTGGGTTTTAAATTTTAATCACTTTATTTAATATAACTAACACCAAGTTGTTGGATTTTAATCATTTTTAATACTATCACTAACTTATTGTGCGATGAAATTTTTCCAAAAGGGTATCTCTACAGATAAGATACTTGATGTGAGGAGGCTATTGGCTGTGAAGGTGGAGACATGCCATTTTACAAACTATTCTTTCTCTCATGAGGTTGGCATTTTTTTTGAGCTCAATTGAGTAATTTTACATTATTTAATTAATCATTAATTTATTCCGTATATGCTAAATTTGTAGCTCTTTTATAATCTGCCTACAGCTACTCATCTAATTCAATGTTTTTCTTCTCATAGGTAAAAGGTGAAAGATTAAATGACAGAGTTGAGGTTGTTACCTTAAAGCCTTGTCTTCTAAGAATGGTTGAAGGTAGGTTTAGTTAGCATACTTGTCATCCAGCATCAACTACCATTTGTGTCTCATTTGCATGTGCATTTAGTTGAATCTACAATTTTTAGGTATATTTTAGCAAATGTAATTACTTAGTACCTTTTTGGAGTAAAAAGGGCCATAGCCTTTAAGGGGGTGGAGTACAAATGATTAATTTAAGAAAAATAAGCCCCATATTTGTTTTAATCATATTGATTGAATAACTTTAGAGGCAATGTTTAAATCTTGAAACGTGACAGCAACAATTGAGATTACAGTGTTTCGGTTTTAAGCATTTTTCTATAACAATATTAGTTGTTATTGTTAGCATTTTTCTTATTTTAATTATGGTTGTATCAGTTGTATTTTTGTTTTTTTTTAACAAGTACCCTAAAAACCATTATTAGCATTTTTCTAATTTTAATTGTGGTTGTACCAGTTGTGTTTTATTTTGATTTTGGGAGTTTTAGCAACTGCAAAATTTAAAATTTTGTCAAGGGTGTTGATATGTATTGATTCTGGAGTAGATATGGGGTTGTACCGTTTTGGTTGTAGTCAATGCTACCCTTTCGTTTTCGTTGAAAGATTTGGTAATATCAAAGATTTTTGTTTTTGGTTTGAAGTATTAGAATGCAAGTAAAGGTAAACAATTTTTTTATTAATCTCCGCCAGTATAAAAAACATTTAAAATTTTAAAGTTAGTATTATGTGCATTTCATATAGTACTTAGGTATATTTTTAAGAAATAGTTAAATGTTATAGAATTTGAGATATTTTGATTATTAAATATATATGCAATTATTATTGAAGAGAAAGAACCATGTTGGAGATGAAAAAAAGGGTTATAATAAATAAGGGTATAGTTGAAAAAAATGATATTAATTAGAGAAAATGGAGAATGCATTGACAATGTAAATGTTTTTTTACACTATCAGTGCATCATCCATCATTTATCTGTTTATGATTATTGACTTTTATATTAAAGTAATCCAAATGAATGGTGGATGATAGATTGATGATGTAAAAAACTTTACACCGTCAGTGCATATCCATTAATCTCTATTAATTATGCATTAAATTTATTAATGAACCATATATATGAAACTATAGAGAAATGTTTTATGAAAAGTACATATGAAATTGAGGGAGTGAAGATTGATAAACTAATGTTACCAATACTTTTTACTTTTTATTTTTTTAACCTTTTAGTATTCATGATTCTTAAACAAACCCCACAAAAATAAATATTTTTTTCTTTATTAGAAGTTATTTTTTAGAAGATTCTTCTAATTATAAGTTATTTTATATTTTTTATATATATTATTTATTGTTTTTTTTAACTTTATAAAATGTTTTGATTGTTATTATTTTTTTGTTGTTCATTAATGAGTCAACTTTTTTAAAAAGGAAGTTGAGAAAGTAAAATTAAAAGGATCTTGCTAATTAGGGCACTTGTTAAAATTACTATAACTAAAAAAAGTAATCATAAGTGCACATCATTCCATTTCTTCAAAATAAAAATAAATGCAAGTTTATCAAATAATTTAAAAAAAAAGCAAATTTGAATAAAATTTTACTATAATTGGCTTGTTAACAAGTGCACCAAAATTAGCATTTGCCTAATAATTTTACAACATATTCACATCATAAAATTAATACTTTTTTGATACTATTTATAAATCGGATAAGTATGCTACTTCCTCCAGTCCTATTTATAAGACCTTTTGGGATTTTTCACTCTCACCAAGGAGAGTGAGGATAAATTTGTTAGTGACATTGAAAATGTGAAAATTTGATATACTTTTTTAAAACTACCCCTATAATTATCATTGGAACTCTAAAAAGTGTTGACTTTATAATTGACTTTATAAGGGTGTTAGTGAAAAGAAGTAATTAAATGTTATTGAAAATTTGAAAAAAGTTTTATAAATAAGACCAAAACAAAAACATCAAAAAGATCTTATAAATAGAATCGAAGGGAGTGTATAACAAAGATAATAAAGAATACTAACCGAGGACATTTTAGAATTGAAAACACGTTTCTCGTGATACAAGACTTTGTTTATTTTGGTCATCAATGTCAAAGCATCTAAACCACTGTTTGTTTACAGTGTTTGTGGAGATCGTCCTCCCCCTCTCCACAGGTCACGTGAGTAGACACGCCTTGTAATTAACTTATCATTTCAGGCATATACTCTAAGAATCTTTCTTCCATACAGGGAAAATATGTTTATTTTTGGGATACAGTGCTACTAGTATTTATATATCCTATTTATAAGACTTTTTTGGAGTTTTTGTTTTGGTCCTATTTATAAGATTCTTTTTCAATTTTCAATAGTATTTAATTACTTCTTTCCACGAACATCCTATAAAATCAATACTTTTTAGAGTTTCAATAATAATCATAAGGGTAGTTTTGAAAAAGTTTATCAAATTTTCACATTTCTAATGCCACTAACAAATTTAACAAATTTATTCACTTCCCTTGGTAAGAGTGAAAAACCTCAAAATGATTTTATAAATAGGACCAGAGAGAGTATCAAACTGCATTTGGCAAAAGGACATGTTAGTCACCAGACAACAAGTTATGGCTTTGAGTTGCTCTTTAATATTTTCCATAATGGAGGAGACACAATATCGTTGCGCCAAATATTTACTCATGTAGGATTCATGAGCTAGCTAATACTGCATTCCTTGCCTCATAGTAGTAATTTCTTTTTTTTGGTTTGCACCCTGGTATCCGGCCCACTGGGTCGACTAATCTAGTTCGAGGGGGGTCCCGGGGTTAAGGTTTTATTCCTCTCCCAATGTTGTTGCGGGGGATCGAACCGTGGTTCGCCCTACCAAGTGCAGTCCCTGACCACTGACATAGTAGTAATTTCTGAATCAAATACGAAGAGGAAAATATTTTTGTCTTAAAAAAAAAACTTTTTTGGAATTTTTATTCTCATGTTTTCAAACTTAATGCTATAATGTTGACAAAAAAAAAAATTACTTCTACTATAATACAAAAAAGGTTAAATTACTCATTTGGTCCCTTACCTTATTTTTCAATTTCAAATTGGTCCCTTACCTTTTTTTTGTTTCATATTGGTTCCTTATATTTCTTTTTATTGTTAATTTGATCCCAGAATCACTATCTATCCTACGTGTCAAAATCTTATTGGTCCACGTATATATTGTTGGAGAGAGAAAGTGACACTTGTCCATAACATATTGGTCATAAACAGTGATTCTGGGACCAAATTGATAGCTAAAAAAAATATAAGGGATCAATATGAAACCAAAAAAAGGTAAGGGACAAATTTAAAATTGCAAAATAAGATAAGCGAGCAGTTTAGCCTAAAAAATAATAACACATTTTATGGCAATAAAATGACTCTTTTGCTGGGGCGTGAAAAGCATGGATGACCATTGTTCAAATATTTCGGACAATGCTGATTTTAAATGATCGAAGTCTCTATTTACCAACCAATATTTTTCAATTTTTCATCTACCAGAAAATGAAATAAATTATATACTATAGATTAAAAAAAATTCTAAAATGTGTTTAATAGTACTAGTGAAAACCACAATGCGGAAAAAAAAATCTCCATGATGTTAGCATTCTATTTTTTAAATACTTTTTCCTTGGAAATTTTTGAAAAATATAAATATTTTTGATATTTTCGTCCCTTTCATTCTACTTTGAGATTTGACTTTGCAATATGTGCATTGGATTCGACTTGTCATTTATTGAAGCTGCAATTTGGTGGGATGCCGAATCCCTTGCCCGTTTCATTTTGCCAACACCATCCCTTATCCGGAGCTTTATTTTTCGTCTTTAATTCATTGACTTATGAACTATGATTTGATGAATCAATTGGAGTGACTCTTATTAACCATGTTTTTACACTAATAATAAACTAATTTATCAATTAACTTTAGTGAACAATTTTAATTTGAATCAACTACTCCCTTCGGTCTTATTTATAGGTTACATTTTAGAAGAATATTTTGGTCTTATTTATTAGTCTTTTTGTATTTTTTAGGAAACATTTATTGCTATTTTCTCTTATTTGTCCTTTGTCTATTAGTGTGAAATAATACATTGTGAAATTCCCAATAGAAGTTAAGAGGGTAAAATTATAATGTTAAATTATTTTTTTAAAGTTTCAAGAAACTTAACTCTCTTCCTTGATCCGTATGATATGATTAAATATGACCTATAAATAATACTCCCTCAGTCCCTAAATATAAAGCCACTTCGAGGGATTTCAAGTTCATTAAGAAAGTGAAATAATTTAATTAATTGTATTGAAAATGTGAACTTTTGATATGTAATTTCAAAAATTACCCCTATTAATATTATTGGGAATATAAAAAGTGTTAAATAAATGATAGTGTTTGTGAAAAAAGTAATTAATTATAATTAAAAATTGGTATAAAGCTTTATAAATAAGAACAAAATAAAAGTATAAGATGACTTTATATTTAAAGACGGAGGTAGTATATATTATCTGTGGCAGGTTGCTTTTCGGTGTTTAACACGTTTCGGTGCTAAACGCCCACCATCATAGTATGTGACAAGATGGTGAATAAAATAGTCAAATAGTACTCCGTAGTAATTTTAGTCACGTTACCATATAATAGTAGTAATAATAATTCAATGAATATGAATGCAAGGACCGATCTACATCGGTGATAGTGGAAGCACGTGCCCCCACCAACTTTTAATCTTTTTCCCCCACAAAATATACCGTAGTAGTAGTATGTTTACCCATGATGTTGATGTGTAACAAAGTTGGTCATGCATACAATGGGTTTATTTTATTTTTTTAATCTATAATTATTTTATTTAACTTATGCTAAAAAATCCAAATTTTAATACTACTCCCCGCAGAGATATTTGTTTGGATCCGTAAGTAATAGTAGTAGTATATACGATTTTGATATACTGTACCCTTAAAGTTGGGTTTGAGCAATAAATTGTTTTCCTTTTTCATTTTTGTTAATCACAACTTTAATTAGCATTAATTAGAATTAATTAAAAATATTATTTGTATTTTGAATTTTTGATTTTTCCCATTTCATATTTTTAAGTTGTCTTTTACACCCTTTTCTCTTTCTCTCTTCTTTTTTACCGGTGCTACTCATGCCACTAAAAAGAGGTCCATAATTAATTAAGCATTGCTGTTGTTTGTCGTGGTACCATCTTTGTTTACCGTGACTATGGGTGTCTTTTCCTCACACTGCCATTGTAGCATGTTCTTTCATGAACAATTTTTCCATTATTTTAAAATTACATTTGTAGTTGAAATATTATCATCCTTCATAGGTGTGCTTCAAGTAAGAAAAAAGAGAACATATACTATTATACTGTTGGTAGAGAAAAGAAATTGTGTAGTTCTTCTATATAATTGTTACGAAGGAAAAAATGTCATCCACATCTACAGCAAATCTAATTTCAACCACGCTGTAGTTTTTTTTTTCTTATTTGTATTTTTTTTTTCTTTTATATTCTCTTTTCTTTTATACAATCACGGTAAACAATGGCTTTGTCGCAGAAAATAATGACGATGCTTTTCAATAACATGCTATGAACCTCATAACCTGCTTCTAGTGCATGAGCATGATACATGTGAAAAGGGAAAAGAGACATAGAAAAGAGTATAGAAGACAACTTAAAAATATGAAATGGGAAGGATAAAAAATATAAAATAAAAATGATATTTCTAATTAATGCTAATTAAAGTTGTTTTCAACAAAAGATAAAAAAGGAAAACAATTTATTGCTTAAACTCAGTCCTAAGGGCTGAGTATATCAAAACCGTAATATAAAAATAGTATTAAAATAACAATTAATTAAATTAAATTAAACATAATAAATTATTTGTTTGTTTTGATGACAGAGGATTACAAAGAGGAAGCCGAGGCAGTAACGCACGTGCGGAGGCTATTGGATATATTAGCATGCACAACGAGATTCGGGAAGCCCAAACGGGCCTTGCCAGGCCCAGACTCCAAGCCCAAGAAAAACGGAAAAGCCCAAAATCAGAACAGGAACGGGCTGGGCCCAACCAATGGGGCAGTCGGGTCAGGGTCGTCGGAGGTGGCCGTGTCGCCGATATCGGAGAGCGTGGGGATGGTGGCGATGCACCCGACGCCGAAGCTCTCAGATTTCTACGAGTTCTTCTCTTTCTCTCACCTCGCTCCCCCTATTTTACGTCGGTGTCCCTCTCTCTCTCATACATTATTATTATGTTTTCTTTTTTTTTTATCATACAGTTTAGAACTCTACACAGATTAAATATAAGTTGGCGCTTAAATAAGCGTTTTTAAATAAATGTTTATTATGCGAACTTGTAAACTACAGTTTATAATTAAATTATACTAATAAGCTAAAAATGAATATCATAAGCTTAGATGAAAAAGCTATAAAAATATTTCAAATTCAACAAGATTTTTCTGATGTTCAAAACCATTAATATTATGAGTATTTCTACTATGCAACCTAATTTTGGATTGTTCTATGCAATTCCATATTGGACCAATGATTCTTTGTTATCTAACATGCAATTTTGACTTTTTAAACAATAACTTACAATTGCATGTTAGGTAGCAAAATATCATTGGTCTAACATAAGATTCATAAGATTGCATAGCAACAACCCAAAATTAGGTTGCAGCCATTATAAATATTCTTTTTTCTGATGCAGAAAACCACTGATATTATTAGCATACTATTACAATTATTATTATTATTATTATTATTATTTTTTATTATTATTATTATTATTATTATTATTATTATTATTCTGCAATTTATACTGCCAATTGTATATTCTTATTATAATTAACCAACAGGGGTTGGCTCAAGTGGTACGATCATGCCAACTTGAGAACTTAGGAATGAAGCTTGAGACTAAGAACTCTCACGTTCAATTCCCGGTTAACACATCCCGCTGGGAGAGGCATAGGAATGCGACATCGTGCAGGATTAGTTTGAAGGGTTCATTGGTATTAAAAGTGCTATTGGGACACCTGTGGTACTGGCCAAAGAGTACAGACCAAAAAATAAAAATATATTCTTATAATTTACTAAATAAAAGTTATTTTTTATGTGCGACTAACATAAACTCTATCTTTAAGAGAAAATATTTTTTCAAATAATTTAACCTAACATTAAACTGTTTTTATTATGATTAATTGTAAAAAAATTTGACTAGGCATATAATCAATCATTCTAAGAATCTACTATTTTTCACAATTAATCTAAATAGTCAAAGAAATTTTTTATTTTGACTTTGACCTCTTGGATTGTGTTTTTGTTTTGCAGATTTGAAGAGATGTGAACTGAAGAATGAAGTTGATAGAAGCAAAGGAGATTACTTTCTGCTTCAGGTTCAACCTTTTTTGTTGACATAAATGTTATAGTTTTGAGCTGTTTTTTCTACTCATTCTTGCATGGGATGTAAGTGGCTTAAAAAAAGGTGTGAAAATATTGTTGGTTGGTGTATGCAGGTTAAAATCAGCAATGGGAAGGTAATAGAAGTGGTTGCTTCAGAGAAAGGGTTTTACACTGTTGGAGGAAAGCAGTCTCTGCAGAGCTACACTTTGGTTGATCTTCTGCAACAACTCAGCAGAGGTTTTGCTAATGTATGTAATAGGTTTATGTTTTTTCATGCTTGGCTTTTTAAGGTTGTCTCCATTTTAGATACAACTTCCTTAGATTAACAAAATTATAGATAATTTCGGTCTAGGCCTTACTTAGAGTATTGATATAAAAGTTGGTGTGCAAAAGTAAAAAAAAAAAAAGTTTACAAGAACTTTGGTCAATTTTGTTTTTTAT
This sequence comes from Crotalaria pallida, assembly GCA_037953625.1. Classification (NCBI taxonomy): domain Eukaryota; kingdom Viridiplantae; phylum Streptophyta; class Magnoliopsida; order Fabales; family Fabaceae; genus Crotalaria; species Crotalaria pallida. Next base: position 8,265,474 of record CM075654.1, on the reverse strand, counting down.
AACTCAAATTAATTGTACTTTGTTATAAATTGACAAGTTTTCGAAAATGTCGTCTACCTTTTGTTGCAAGAAAAGCATTGCTCTTTCTCTAGCAAAATGCTTCCTTATTTTAGCTTTTCACTGCATTTGTCATTAGAAAACTGCAACTTATAAATGTGTCTGCTAATGATTTATTCGATCATAGTACTGTTTTATCTCAACGAAGTAATTAGTGTTTTCAATTGTGATGATAACAAATTACTGATTAATGCAGGCGTACGGATCATTGATGAAAGCTTTTGAGGAGCATAATAAGGTTCACTTCATCATCTGTAATTGATTATTTCATTTTCTCTCGAAATATTTAAAGCTTTTCAGTAACATAATATGGTTCACTCTTTCAGTTTGGAAATCTCCCGTATGGATTCCGAGCAAATACGTGGCTTGTCCCTCCTTCTGTTGCTGAGTCTCCTTCATACTTTCCCGCATTACCTACAGAGGATGAAAACTGGGGTGGTAATGGTGGGGGCCAAGGTAGAAATGGTGAATATGATGGTAGACCATGGGCTACAGATTTTGCAATATTGGCTACTCTTCCTTGCAATACTGAGGAAGAGAGGGTGGTCAGAGATAGAAAAGCCTTCTTGCTTCACAATCAATTTGTTGATACATCAATATTTAAGGCTGTTGCAGCTATACAGCATATTGTGGAGTCCAAATCAAATTTGATGAGTGAATTGAATTCTTCTCCCAGTTCAATTTTGTATGAAGATCGAATTGGTGACTTATCCATTGTAGTCAAACGTGATCTCCAAGTTGGAACTAAAAATTGTGATTCAGTATCTTATGAACCAGGTCTTCAGAAGGAGGATGCTAAGAAGAATTTAATCAAAGGGTTGACTGCAGATGAAAGTGTTATTGTTCATGTAAGCTATATTCCCCTGTCCTTCAAGGTTATAGATGTACATGCATGTGTAGAGCTAGGTATTCATAATACATATGATATAAGTCTTTGTATTGATGTGTGAAGTGATCATATCCTGATTTAATGTATATCTCGACAAAGACTTCAACATGCAAGTATTACATTTTGAATGCCATATATGTCTTTAGAGTTTAGATAGATTTCCCATTTTTTTTGTCTTTGGGGGAAAAGTCATGTTGAGCACCATACTTTCATTGTTTAAAAAAAAAAAGAAAATGTTTTCGACGACAAAGACAACCGAGCCATAAATCATGTCCATTGACAATGTGTAGATCTCTAAGTCCTTTTAAAGAAGGTGTTCATCTATACATTTTGTTTTCTTGTTCGATGTGGCACTCATTCTCGGTATTTAATTCACATTTCTATAATATGAATTTGGCCAAGCCAATTTTTCTGTTTAGCCCATGCTGGAATTGTATCTACTCCTAGATTTTTGAAATTCTAAAACTAAGTGTTAAATAGGTTTTGAACTTGTGTGTTCTTAAAATATGAGATGGATGGTTTTCTTCTCCATGTTTAAAGTTCCAATATTTTTTTTTTTTTTTTTTTGTAGGATACATCCTCCTTGGCTACTGTTGTTGTACACCACTGTGGATATACTGCAGTGGTAAGGGTTGTTGGCAACTTCAACAAGAGGAAGCTTAATAATCAAGATATTGAAATAGATGATCAGCCAGACGGAGGGGCGAATGCTCTTAACATCAATAGGTTTGAAGAATATTGAATGTTAGCTGTGATTTATCTTATGATGCTTGCACTTCTAGATCGCTTATCATATCATATCATACAAAACATTTTATTTTACATTTTTATATTTGCTTTTTTGGATCCATGGGAATGCGAGCACTGCCATTCATATAAATAGAAAACATATGATGCCTTCTTAATATTTACATAATATGCTTCAGGTGGAATTATGCTATTTTGTAAGGAGATGCCTCCAAATGTATTCTAAAATTTAAAAATCTTTTTTTTTTTTAATGTTTATTAGTTTCTTTTTTCATAATAAATATCATTGAGAGCAAGAAAGAAGGATGAACGGAAAAAAAAAAGTGAAACTTCTGTGTACTTGGGTTGTTTTTTTTAATTGCTGTTTATGTCGGTAATCTGCTGTGTTTTTGGTCCATCTTTGAATAAACAATTTTATGATCTTTACAGTTTGAGGCGACTGCTTCACAAGTCTGGAGCTGAACCATCAGAAGGGACTTCATCATCCATATCAAACTCAGATAACTTAGATGCTTCTGAAAATATTGTTCGGAAGTTGGTTCAAGAATGCTTGGAAAAGATAAAGGAGGAGCGAGGTGTTTCAAAAAGGTCTATTCGATGGGAACTTGGTTCCTGTTGGATGCAGCATCTTCAAAAACAGGAAACTTCAGCTGATAGCTCTTCCACGAACAAAGAAAATGGCAATGACGTTGAGCAAGCTGTTAAAGGTCTTGGAAAGCAATTCAAGCTTTTGAAAAGGATAGAAAAGAAAGCAAGCAGTCTAGATGGAACCGATTCTACATCTGGAAACTTGAATGAGGGTACTGATAAAGTTGAGCCAAACAATGATGGCCTAAGTAACTCTACTGAATTGGAGAAACTACTTTCTAAAGAAGCATTTTTGCGTCTCGAAGAATCTAGAACTGGTCTTCATCTAAAGGTTTGTGGAATATTTTTGAAGATTGTGATACACTGATACTTCCTATTTGAACATTCTTGTGTTGCTACTTTTTTTTTTTCTTATTCTTTTTGAAAATATCTAGTACTTCTGTTTAATTTGTTGTGATTATTGTAATTTTCCAATTTTTTAAACTTTTTATTACATTGTTTATCAGTTCACTCATTCTAATACTTTAGTTTTTTAAATTGTTATTTTATGTTTCGCTGTGCATTGTGTTATATCTTTACATTTTTCATACCTACAATTTCAATTAGTTTTTTCTTGCAACAGTCAGTGGATGAGCTTATCAACATGGCACACAAGTTTTATGATGAAATTGCCTTGCCAAAGCTGGTAACATATCATTTCTCCATGGATTTTATGAATAACGTGAAAGTTGTGGACATGGCTTAAGAACTGGATTTATTTCCTTTCAGGCTACAGACTTTGGATCACTTGAACTTTCTCCAGTTGATGGCCGTACGCTAACTGACTTTATGCATTTAAGAGGATTAAATATGCGATCTTTGGGTGAAGTGGTGAGAAAACATTTCATTAACCTTTCTCTTGAAACTTCTTTTAGTGTTTCTTTGGTCTCTAAAGACTAAAGCATCTCTTTGAATGATATTTTTGCATGTTCCAACCATTCTACTGTTTGAAACTTATATTTTCGAGATGATTCTGTGACCAGTTAAACTAGTTTTGGTATTATAGTGCCATGAATGTGCTTCCGCAAAACAGCTTAAGCTTCTAGGAGTGTTGGTTCATGATTTGGTATTAGTGTTTTTACGACTAAGTACTAAAGAGTTCGATCCTTGCTTCAACTATTTTTTAATAATAAGTTGTACTTCTGCTTAAGATTTTGATTTTATCCCTGATTGTTCTAATTTCTTGTATGACTCAGGTTAAGCTTGCAGAGAATCTTCCACATATACAATCGCTTTGCATTCATGAGATGATTACTCGAGCTTTCAAGCATCTACTTAAAGTAGTTATTGCCTCTGTTGACAATGTAGCAGACTTATCTTCAGTCATTGCATCAACGCTGAATTTCTTACTCGGAGGGGGCAATGACCAAATTTCGGGTGATGACCATCATCTCAGAAATCAGTGGTTACACATATTTTTGTCCAAAAGATTTGGATGGACATTAAATGGTGAATTTCAACATTTGCGGAAGTTATCGATACTCAGAGGGCTCTGTCATAAGGTATCACCTATTTGACTTATTCCATTCTTTTAGTTTTTACATGCAGCATTTATTAATTGCATGTCATATTTTCCCAGGTTGGATTGGAACTATTCCCTAGAGATTATGACACGGAATCCCCCAAGCCCTTTGGGAAATATGATATTATTAGCCTGGTTCCTGTTTGCAAGGTGGCATTCTGTTTATTTTTTAGTCCTCAAGCCAATTCTATATTTGTTTCAATGACTATCATCTCATTAATCCATTTACCTGCAAACTAACATTTTATTCAACAGTATGTAGGGTGTTCCTCAATAGATGGACGCAATTTATTGGAATCTTCCAAAATTGCCCTTGATAAAGGAAAGCTTGAGGATGCTGTAAATTATGGAACAAAGGTACCATTCACTTTTCTTTATGTGAAGCATTGCTATATGTTCAGTTTTGAATATGGCACTGTATTTGATCTATCAATCATATCGCAGGCGTTGGCAAAGATGATTGCTATTTGTGGTCCCTATCATCGAATTACTGCGAGTGCGTACAGTCTTCTAGCTGTGGTTCTCTACCACACTGGTGATTTTAACCAGGTAATGAATCTCAGTTTTATACCTCAGCCTATTGTAAGAAACTGAGATATCTAAGGGTACTTTTTCCTAGTACTTAGTTTAAGCAATTGCAAATTTACAAATATATTTTCTTTTGTCCTAGTCTCTTGGTGAAAAAAAAATAAAGAAACGAAAATGGGAAAACATGTTACAGAATTGCTGAACCTACATATATCAATGGTTTTATGCATGGTCTTGAGGATTCTAATTATTCAAATGTACTATATATGCATGTAGCTTTGTGTTTCATCTTTATGCAGTGGATTGTGTAGAATGTTCATTATTTGTATTAAATTTTGATTATACTTTCTTTATATATAGGCTACCATCTATCAGCAAAAGGCTTTGGATATAAATGAGAGGGAGCTTGGGCTTGACCATCCTGACACAATGAAAAGCTATGGGGATCTGTCTGTCTTTTATTATCGTCTGCAACACATTGAGCTTGCTCTCAAGTAATAAATTGAATCTGTCTGTTGAATTTGTTTAATCACTATGTCATGACTTTTTGTCTATTTTTCTGAAAGTTACTATTTTTTTTTAGGGTTTGCTTAACTTCAGCCCTAGGCAGAGGATGAGAATCCAAAAATGGCTAAGTTTCATAGGGAATGATGTATTTAGGAGAGATAACATTTTATATTTTTATTTTTTCAAGAAAATATGTCTGAATTAGGGTGCTTATCCATCCTCACACTATTTTTTTTTTAATGTATGTTTTGGTTAGGTATGTGAATCGTGCTCTTTTCCTTCTTCATTTTACATGCGGTTTGTCTCATCCAAACACCGCTGCAACATATATAAACGTGGCTATGATGGAAGAGGGCATGGGAAATGTTCAAGTGGCTCTTAGATACTTGCATGAAGCCCTCAAATGCAACAAAAGATTGTTAGGAGCGGATCATATACAGGTCTCTCTCTCTCTCTCTCTCTCTCTCTCTCTCTCTCTACTTTATCCATCCCTTTATTTTCTCTTGTCTGGAGTGGTGATTTTTACGTTGTACTTCATGTTGTAGACTGCCGCAAGCTATCATGCCATAGCTATAGCTCTTTCCTTGATGGAAGCATATTCTCTGAGTGTGCAACATGAGCAAACTACACTTAAGATACTTCAAGCAAAGCTTGGATCAGAAGATCTTCGAACACAGGTCCTTACCTTTCTTTTGGTATTGCCAGTCTAAGATCAAGGAAGCTGCAGTTTGATACCTGTTTTGGATTTAACTAAGAATTGCCTTTATATGGCATTGGCTAGCGTTACCATTTTGTTATTAGTATTTTCTCCAATGCAGGATGCTGCTGCATGGCTAGAATATTTTGAATCAAAAGCCCTAGAGCAGCAAGAAGCAGCTAAAAATGGAACTCCGAAGCCAGATTTGTCCATTGCAAGTAAAGGTCACCTTAGGTATTGACATGGTATTCCCATATTACTATGTTTCAAATACTTTATATTTCAAGGTACAAAAATATTTGACCTTCTTTTATGTAGTGTGTCAGATCTTCTGGATTTTATAAGCCCTGATCACATTTCAAAAGTAAATGATGCTCAGAGAAAACAGCGGCGTGCAAAGGTGGCCATTGATTTTTCTATTCGTTTAATTAAAAAACAATCACATGCCTGTGCCATTATTTTGGAATTAGCTAATAGTTTTAGGGGAAGTTCTATGGGAGTTTCATAAGTTTTCAAATTAATTGCTTTCCTGAAAGAAAAAAAAATTACATGTGGTTTTTCCATTTTGTATTTGACATGTGTTGCTTTTATGTGATTTTCCAGGTAGTCCCAGTTAGTGATAACAACCATCAAGATAATGATGAAACAAAAGCCGATGAGGACATGCTCTTTGATGACTCAAAAGTTGCAACAAGTAAGGTAGAAGGAAATACAGAAGAAACGAATGACACACTTGATTCTGAAGAACTGAAAGAAAATGGTGATTTCACTAGGTACAGGCAACTCATAACTGAGGCTGTGGAGGAGACATCATCTGATGAAGGTTGGCAAGAAGCAAGTTCAAAAGGGCGGTCAGGAAACACTGCTAATCGCAAATTTGGACATAGGCAGAGACCTCTTGTTTCAAAACTCAGCATTAGAAGATCTGATAATCACAATTTTAGAGAAGTCGGTTACAGGAATGACATTACTTCGCCACAAAAAGGAGTTTTGAAAGTCTTTTCCTCCACGTTATCTCCATCTAGACAATCAAAAGCTCAAAACATAACTACAAGCGAGGGTTCTGATAATCATCCTACAAAAGCTTCGGGGTCCAAAGTTTCCTCTACTCCACCATCCTTAAGTTCTTTGACTTTGAAATCTATATCATACAAAGAAGTAGCTCTGGCACCACCAGGCACAGTTTTAAAGCCAATGTTGGAGAAAGCTGATACGGACCAGGTAAAGGCTGAGAATGAAGTCTGCAGCAGTTCACCTGTGATATCAATAAATGAAGGTACTTGCCAAAGTTCTGTAGTTGATACAGTTTCAAAGCATGACGAAATAGTGGAAATTAATGAAATTGAACATCAACAAGAAAATTCTGCATCAGAAATTAAGAATGTTTCCCTTGCTTCTGATCAGGCAAAACCTACAGAAACAAATAGTAGTAAGCTTTCAGCTGCGGCGAAACCGTTCAATCCAGGAATGTTTGCCATATCTCCACATTTAAATTCAGTTTCAATGACAAACATTTATGACGGAAATGTCAGCCAAGGCATGCTTGTGGAACCTGTGCTTTCTCCTGCTGCTGCTAGGCTCCCTTGTGGGCCTAGATCACCTCTATACTACAGAACCAACTATACTTTTCGTATGAAACATGGTTTCACAAAATACAATACTTCAATGAGGGACAGAAGTGGATTTGGAGCTGCAAGAATCATGAATCCTCATGCACCCGAGTTTGTTCCTAGAAGTGCTCCTCAAGTTGAAACCAGCAATGCCAATGGAGATGTTTCCGGCAGGCCTAACCAGTCTGAAGTTGGCATAGCGGAAAAAAGTAAGCAAGATGGAAAATCTGTTCATGTCAAGGATAGTTCCTCAAAACAGATCATTTCTGAATCTGAGAAGTCAGAGATAGCAAGGCAGATATTGCTCAGTTTTCTTGTGAAATCTGTTCAGCAAAATATTGATTCTGTGGATGATGAATCTAATGTCAGTGAAGGAAAGCATGAGAACTCGGAGAGTTCTTATGATGCAATAGCCAAAGACAGTGCCATCATAAAAATCATGTATGGGAATGAAGACAAGGATAAGATGGCTCCCCCTCATTCCAGTGATAGTAAAGAGCAAGAAAAAGTTGATGTAGCTAGGAAAAATAATGGAGATGGTGAAGGATTTATAGTTGTTACAAAGAAGAGGAAAAATAAGCAGAAGGTTGCAAATGCAGTCCCAGGATTGTACAATCAGCAATCCATATTGGCTTCAGTTCGTTGAATAGAGTTATGAAATGAATGAGCAATGTTCCAACAGTTTTTTATGTCCATTTCAGTGCATGTCTGACCAAAGCTCTTAGACATCATATTGTTAACAAGTACATAATCCATGCCATAGAATTTTGGTCACTAAATCAATCCATTTGGTTTTTATGTCTCTGTCAGTTCAATTGTCCTAACAAAGATTTTGTTTTATCAATAAAAAGCAAGATGGCAGATTCATTTTAGTATTCTATTGTTTCTTTGTGGTGTGATTGATTGTTTCTTTCTGCGAAATAGTAGCTGCTTGTATTTCCTTGTTGCTAGCTGAACATAAAAAACAAGGGGAAAATGCGCTTTAGTACCCTATTTTTTGTGTCATATGCAATTTATAGTCCATGAGGTTTAAGAATGTGGATTTGAATCCTTTTTTTTTTTTATTTTAACTGAGTAAGTCAACCCCTGTTTATTTTTCTGTTAAATTCAAAGGTAGACACGCATGACCAATTTATTATTTAATGTAGTGTCCTAATGCTAAGGGATGTCCTTAGCTCTGTATGATGTTTAGACTAATGGAAAGCCTAAGATCAATACGTGGTTAAGCTCTTAATGTAGGACTTTAATGGAAGTTCTGCGTATCCAGTTGGGATAAACAGGATCTCGCCAATCAACAATGGTGTGTGCAGAGTGTCAACTTATGTATGAAAGAACGTACCTGAGCCCCTAGCAGTAATGTGCTATTTATAGGGGTGGAATGACGTCTGTATGGTCCTGTTGTTGGGCCCAGTAAAGTAACATGCTGATGATGTTGGATTCTGTGAGGATATTCCTCTAGAATGCTTATGGATCAGGACGTGGTTATCTCATGTCTAGGCCGTTGAGAGAATGTAGGAGGGAATCATGGATCAGATAAGGCTTGGCCGTTAAGCAGGACGATTAGTGAGCCGAGTTCTGGGTGAGCCCTTCAAGTCTCGGTGGCCAAACGAAAGCCTTGTTCTGAGGCTTGCACAAGTGTGGTCGGTATTGGAGCCTTGTCGATGTCAATTCGCAATGGACGGGCAAGACCTTGGATGGTCGGTTTCAGCGGAATGTAGTCAGAATGAGGTGGAGATGGTCGGTTTACCCTACAATTTATTTCCATAATTGCCCTCTACCTCAACTTTTTCCACTCTTCCTTCGAAGACTTTGAACCCTCAATCATTGCAGTTTTTTTAGTAAGTCTACCTTGTCATGTTTAGGGAAAAACTTTGGATTTTTGGATTGAGGTTAAGAAAACTCAAATTTATTATTATTTTTTTTCATTTTATTAATTTCATTTTCAATGATGTGTGTGTGTGTGTGTGTTTTTTGGATAAGCCATATCTATGATGTGTTGATCTCAACTTGAAGCTATAACGATCTGAATTTCCTCTACCTCCTTTTTTTATGGTGTAAATTTTAGGCCATTTGTTCCTCACTTCAATAAGAGAGTGAGTTTTGGCAGTTGTTGCTGAGTAACTAAGAGGTCACAGGTTCGAATCTGGGAAACATACTCTTTTTTGTAGGGGTAAGGTTTTGTATATCTATACCCTCCCCAGATTTCAATTGGTGAGAGTCTTGTGCATCGAGGTGCCCTGTTACTCACTTTGATACATGCATGACATAGTAATCTTTGGTTTAATTTTACGAGTGGTAGCTATTTTAGATTTGCACACCATACAATTTGTATTATTATAGCCTATTAAAATTTGTATTATGATAATGTTGCTATTATAGGCATGTCATTTGAATTTTGTCAGCAAATGACATATTTTATGCCGCATCAATGTCTAAATGATGGATCTAACCAATTAGATTATAGGTTCCAGAAGATGAACTTCCTAATAAAGTAACGAAGTTAAGTTTGTAAGGTGGAGTTCAAAAGATAAACATGTTGATTTGTCTTGAGCTTATGGCAAAGTCTAGTCACAGTTGGTCTAAGGTTGTCCAATTTACACGAGTCCAATAACTTAAACAAACCCATAGTCATCATAAAATATAGGGATTTGATTTTCTAACACCCCTTTTTGGGTTTTTGACCCCCCTTTTAAATTTTTTTCCAAAAATACCCTCCCTTCATATTTTTTTCTTTCTTTCTTCTTCACCTCCCTCCATCATTTTCTTCTTCTTATTTCTTTCTTCTTTAACCCTCCTCCATCTTCTTCTTCTTCTTTATTTCTTTTTCACCTTCTTCTTCTTATTCTTCTCCCTCACACACTCACACTCACTCTCTGTCACACACTCACCTACTAACTCACCCCCAAACTCACCCACAATCACCACCACTCACATACTGCACTATTTTGTTTTTTTTTCGTGTAAAAAGTGCCCTACGCCAATGTCGAAGCGTACGAAACATGTCGTACGCCTCTGTAGCGTACTGGGTTTTTTTTACTGGGTTTTTTAGCAAAAAAAACCCGTACGCCAATGCCGAGGCGTACGTGTATTTTACACATACGCCCAGGCCTTGACGTACTGGGAAAAAAATAAAAAAAAAGCTCCACGCCTCTGTGTCGAGGAGTACGATATGTTTTGTACGCTTCGACATTGGCGTAGGGCACTTTTTACACGAAAAAAACCAGAATGGTGTAGAATGTGAGTGGTGGTGATTGTGGGTGAGTTTGGGGGTGAGTGTGGGGGTGAGTTAGTGAGTGTGTTTGTGTGGGAAATGGAATGAGTGTAAGCATGTGAGAGAGAAAAATAAGAAGAAGAAGAAGAAGGAGAAGAAGAAATAAAGAGGGAGTTGAAGAAAGAGAAGAAGAAGAAGAAAATTGGGGGGAGGGGGGTTTGAAGAGGAAAGAAAAAAGAAGAAGAAGAAGAAGATGATGATAGAGGGGGTGAAGAAGAAAGAAAGAAGAAGAAGAAGAAGGGTATTTTTGGAAAAAAAATTAAAAGGGGGTCAAAAACCCAAAAGGGGAGGTTAGAAAATCAACTCCCTAAAATATAGAACATTCAATTCTTGCATAAATATTTCAACGTGAGATTTTTTTTTGGTTGCCTACCCGGTTCCCTAAGTACTACCTAGGTACATCCGGATCCGACCCGGGTCGCGTGCCTGACTATGGCAGGTGAGTCTCCCAACATGAATTTTCTGCATTCACAAGGACTCGAACTCAAGACCTTGCTTAAGCGAGACCGAGCCGCTTACCACTCGTCCCAACCCATGTTGGTTTCAACGTGAGATTTTAGATGAACTAAAATATTATAATTTTTAGTTGTTCGCTATTTCTGTTTATATAATAAACCAAATACATAATAGAACTTATGTTTTATTCTATACTGTTATTACATGCCTATTGTTCCTACATGTCATCTGCCAACGTGACAGCGGCTCATTATTATGCAGACACATGACTTGCTGATGTGGCAATCCGTTAGCCATGTTAGTAACAATATTTTACTAACGGTAGAGACCAAAACAAAAAATTACAAATTTTTAAAAAGACCTTGACCGGTAAAAACAAAAAGATAAGGACTAAAACCAAAATTCGGTCAACATTCAGACACCTTTTACTTTAAAAAGAAGACACATGACATGTTGACGTGACACTCCGTTAGTCACGTCATCAATTAATGGTGGATCCCTAGCGGCAGAGACCAAAACCAAAAAATTTAAACTTTTAAGGATCAAGACTAGTCAAATAAAAAGATAAAGACTAAAATCAAAACTTGGTCAACTTTCAGGGACCAAAAACTTAAATAAACCTATAATAAATATCGAATGAGTTAATCACCGAGTTAATTTTACTTACTAAAATTACCTAAGTCTTCTTTCAGCTTATCTTTTGTCTCTCACATATCATAGGGTAATGTATTATACTTTCAAATTCCTTCATTCACAATTAAATTTAAGAAAATGATAACTAGAGCTATAAAGACACTCCTTAAGTAATGAAAATAAGTAATTTTGTTTTGGAAAATAATAAATTTAATACTTTAAAAAAAAGTTGAATTTGTATTTCCAATATTCACTTACTCGTTTTATCTTTTTTAACAAGTGTCATTGAGACACTCACTAACGAGACCAATATATTTAAATTACTCATATTTCAAAAATACAAAATAATGTACTTTCATAAAGTTCTTTTACATTATTCTAAAATAAGGATTAATTTATGTAATATAACATGAAGGCCTTATACAGTGTTGTTAAATCAAAGGTTTTGATGACGACAAACATTTCATACGCTCGGTTCTCGGTCAAGGTTTTGATGAAGACAAATGAATAAGCTCGTTCGTCTGATGATGCTCGGTTCTCGGACGTTGATGAAGCCGAATGAATCAACTCAATATGCTCGGTTCGTCAATTACTTTGATGAGCTCGGTTCTCGACTAGGGCTATTGACAAATCAGCTCGGAATGCTATAAAGTATCTCGGATCTCGGTCTTCATTGAAGCATTGATCGTGGATCTCAGCCAGCTCGGAATGCTATGAAGTATCTCGGATCTCGGTCTTCATTGAAGCATTGATCGTGGATCTCGGCCATCGACGGAGACAAAGGAATCTGATCACTGGGATGAAAAGAGTCAAAATTCCGAGATGAGCTCGATGTTCACATTGTTCTCGGCATCATTGCTCGGTGTGTTCACATTGCTCTCGGCACCTTGCTCGGAAGGCTAAAGATCGGATTGGTGTGTTGATGAGGTCGGAGTAAATCAGCTTAAGCTCAGGTGTGCTCGGAAGTGATCAATCCGAGCTATCGCTCAAAGCAAAAAAGTCGGCCAAAAGATCAGCTCAGCCAGCTCAGCTCAGATCCGCCACTCAAGTCTCCAAGCTCGAACAGTTTGTATGCTCGACAACATTGTTCATCTTCTTCAACAATCAGCAGTACGACGCCGCTAGCACCTCTTCATTCCTGTACTGGTTTTATCGTACTGAGTGTAGCTGGCAATTTTGTTTTTATCTCAAAGCGCCTATCTGTCACCAAGTTTGAATTTCAAATTGGAATTTTAAATCAGCAGTGAAAGAGGGACTGATTTGGAACGTTGCAGAAAATTGGATATTTTCTGGAATATCCGTTGAAAAGGACATATGTGTCCCAAGATTTTTTTCCTCTCTTTCGTAGCTCCTGTGTGCTGGAATCATTGTAAAAGGACTGGTTTTTCTTCTCCAATGACACAAGAGCAATACATAGAGAAGCACAAGAAAGAAAAGAAGAAAAACGCAGAACAGAGAACGATAAGAGCAAGAGATAGAAATTGTTACATTTTGAAGCTTCAATCGCTCTCTGCCAATCTCTTTCTCAACCGAATACTCATATGGTTTTCAAACTTTCATAATCACTTTTATTTGAGTTTCGGGGTGGAGCCATCATTTTTCTAAGTTTGCTGTACTCAAGTCTTGGAAGGTTTCCAAGCTAGCCTAAGAGGTTCATAGGTGAATTGAAGTCTTGAGAGGTTCTCAAGCGGTGAAAGTCTTCGAAGGTTTCCAAGCTAGCGTAAGAGGTTCTTAGGTGATTTGAAATCTTAGGAGGTTCCTGATCAGAAGTCCAAGGAGGTTCTTTGGCGAAAGTCCTTGAAGGTTTCAAGATCTGTGAAGTTCAAAGAGGTTCTTCGGCCATCAGTTCAAGTCGGGGTAGAATTCAAGAGTTTGGTACACTCTTGAAAGGGTCAGGTTGAGTGAGGTTCACTTGTAATTCCTGTTGTATTCCGATTGAATTGATTGAGTAAAGGCTCCCTAAAGGTTTTACGGGGGACTAGACGTAGCTCACAGTGGTTGTGAGTGAACCAGTAAAAATCTGCTGTCTCTCTCTTCTTTACTGCTTTAAGTTTTTATTCCGAGCATTTTAATCGGCTTTACTAAACTTTATTTTTGCTCGGATAGTGCTAGCTCTTTTCGGTTGCAAATCTGATCTTTGTGTGGCGCAACTTGGATAATCGGTGGTCGGCTTAGATAATCGATTATCAGATTCTGCTTAGCCCAAAGTCAGCCTTTTTATTTAAACAGCAAGCATTATCCGACCCATTTCAGTTTTATCCAAAAAAATTGGTACTATTGCTTCCAATTACTATTCACCCCCCTCTAGTAGATTGTTAGGCCGATTGTTGGTTTCCAACAATTGGTATCAGAGCTTGGTCAAAATATCGAGCGTAAAAGCTTTTTCGAAAATATCCTAGGAAACCATGGGCTCTAACAATCCATTTGGAGGTGAAGGCTCTTCAATAAACCGTCCACCACTATTTAATGGTGATGGATATGCTTATTGGAAAGCTCGGATGAAACTTTTTATTGAAGCCATAGATATTGATGTTTGGGATGCAATTGAAAATGGCCCCTTTATTCCGAGAAGGAAAATCGGAGAGGAAGTTGTAGAAATCCCGAAGGCAAGCTGGGATGATGATGATAAAAAGAAAGTGTCCTATGATTTAAAAGCCAAAAACATCATCACCTCGGCCTTGTCCTACGATGAATTTTTCCGAGTATCACACTGTAAAAATGCTAAGCAAATGTGGGATATTCTACAACTTACTCACGAAGGGACAAATGAGGTTAGACGAGCAAGATTAAATACTTTAATGCATGAATATGAGTTATTTCTTATGCTGCCGAGCGAATCTATAAATGACATGCAGAAATGATTTAATCATATCATAAACCATCTTATTGCTCTTGGCATAACTTTTCAAAATGCCAAAATCATTAACAAAGTGTTGAGATGGCTAAGCAGGGAATGGCAGTCGAAGGTTATTGCCATCATGGAATCAAAAGATCTAGATACCATGGACATAGCTACACTGTTCGGCAAACTGCAGGAGCATGAGATGGGGCTCGGACGTTTGACCATGCATGAAGAATCCGACAAGAAGAAGAAAGGGATCTCACACAAGGCCTCTGCTCAGTCGGTTGAAGACTCCTCGGCCAGTGATTCAAATTCCGACATGGATAAGGAAACCTTCAGGGCTATGGTCAAAAAGTTCAGAAAAATTTTCAAAAATAATCGTCAAAGCTCCTCAAAATACAAAATAAAATGTCATGAATGTGGTCAGAGAGGACACATCAGACCCCAATGCCCTGATTATATTAAGAAAAAGAAAAAGGGGAAAAGAGCATACATTGTCTGGGATGCATCCGACGAAAGTGAAAATTCAACATCCAGTTCTTAAGACGAAGAAGAGAACGCAAGCTTGTGCTTAATAGGAAAATATGATGTGAAAGCTTTGCCAATATCAGCCCTCGGATCAACCGAGCAGAAAATTGAGAACCTGTGCTTAACGGGAAGACATGATGAAGATGTTTCTCAAAGCTCGGTGCTCGGCTCAAACGAGCAAAGAGATGAGCCGACCTGTTCTCACTACTTTACTCTCGGACATAATGAAGAGACGAGCTCAAGCACATCAAGTGATGAGGAAAAAGCCGATCTTTGCTTGGTGAGTAGATTTGATGAAGGCGCATCGTCAAGTTTCACTTCAAGCAAGCAAGGAACCGAGGTATATTCCGATTCCGATTCTGAGTGTCTTGATTATGAAGAATTATATACTGCATATATTGAAATGCAATCTGAATTCAAGAAACTTGCCAAGAGTTATGTCAAACTGAAAAAGAACATTTTAAATCATAAAGAGCAAGTTCTAGAATTAGAAAAATGCATTGAAAATTTGAAAAGCAGTAATGATTTATTAGAACATACTATCACTAAATTGAGAAATTTAAATTGTGAAAGTTGTATTAAGTATGAGAAAGAAATTCAAATTTTGAAAACTACTAATGCAACTTTTTCAAAAAGTGATAATATGTTAAATCAATTTCTTAAAAATCAAAGAAACAATTCAAATAAAACCGGCCTAGGATACGTGAATGCCAAGAAAAAGAATTTTAAAAAAGTCGGCTCATTCTCAAACATAAATCATTCAAAAAAGCCGACCTGCTTTTACCGTGGCATTCATAGACACACCTCAAATTTTTGTAAAATTAAATCTCATGGTGTGCCTAACGATTTTTATGCTTGGATTGTGAAAAATGAAAAATCTGTGAAGCCCAAAACTATTTGGGTACCCCCGAGCAAAACTTAATTCCGAACATATTTTTGAAGGGCACTGTGCTAAAATGGTTTTTATTTAAAATTGCCTCTTCAAAAATATATCTCTTCTGGGGGAGAAAGGTTGTATTTTTTTTCGAGCATGTTATCTTCAGGGGGAGTAAGGCAAGAGTATACATTTTTTTTAAAGTTTTTTTAACAAGTGACATACTCATGTTTACAACAAGTGGTATCTGTTATGCTTGCTCTCTGTTTTATTCTCGGAATATAATTCCTACCACTCTTTTGGCAATGTGCTTAATTCTTCGGCACCTTTTTGATCCTGCCAAAAGGGGGAGAAAGGTGTTGTTTTTGTTTTTTTTGTCACAGCGCTACAGGGGGAGAAAGCTGCTGTAGAGGGGGAGTGATTTTCGAGCATACATTCAGGAGAACCGCACAAAATCAACAAGCATTTGTCATCATCAAAAAGGGGGAGATTGTTAAATCAATGGTTTTGATGACGACAAACATTTCATGCGCTCGGTTCTCAGACAAGGTTTTGATGAAGACAAACGAATAAGCTCGTTGGTCTGATGATGCTCGGTTCTCGGACGTTGATGAAGCCGAATGAATAAGCTCTATATGCTTAGTCCGTCAATTACTTTGATGAGCTCAATTCTCGGCCAAGGCTATTGACAAATCAGCTCAGAATGCTATGAAGTATCTCGGATCTCGGTCTTCATTGAAGCATTGATCATGGATCTCGGTCTTCAATGTAGCATTGATCGTGGATCTCGGCCAGCTCGGAATGCTATGAAGTATCTCGGATCTCGATCTTCATTGAAGCATTGATCGTGGATCTCGGCTATCGACAGAGACAAAGGAATCCGATCACTGGGATGAAAAGAGTCAAAATTCCGAGATGAGCTCGGTGTTCACAATGTTCTCGGCATCGTTGCTCGGTGTGTTCACATTGCTCTCGGCACCTTGCTCGGAAGGCTAAAGATCGGATTGGTGTGTTGATTAGGTCGGAGTAAATCAGCTTAAGCTCAGGCATGCTCAGAAGTGATCAATCCGAGCTATCGCTGAGAGCAAAACAGTCGGCCAAAAGATCAGCTCGGCCAGATCAGCTCAGATCCGCCACTCAAGTCCCCAAGCTCGAACAGATGCCAAGCTCGAACAGTTTGTAAGCTCGGCAACACTGTTCATCTTCTTCAACAATCAGCAGTACGACGCCGCTAGCACCTCTTCATTCCTGTACTGGTTTTATCGTACTGAGTGTGGCTGGCAATTTTGTTTTTATCTCAAAGCGCCTATCTGTCACCAAGTTTGAATTTCAAATTGGAATTTTAAATCAGTAGTGAAAGAGGGACTGATTTGGAATGTTGCAGAAAATTGGATATTTTCTAGAATATCCGTTGGAAAGGACATACGTGTCCCAAGATTTTTTTCCTCTCTTTCGTACCTCCTGTGTGCTGGAATCATTATAAAAGGACTGGTTTTTCTTCTCCAACGACACAAGAGCAATACACAGAGAAGCACAAGAAAGAAAAGAAGAAAAAAGCAGAACAGAGAACGATAAGAGCAAGAGAGAGAAACTGTTACATTTTGAAGCTTCAATCGTTCTCTGCCAATCTCTTTCTCAACCGAATACTCATCTGGTTTTCAAACTTTCATAATCACTTTTATTTGAGTTTCGGGGTGGAGCCATCATTTTTCTAAGTTTGCTGTACTCAAGTCTATGAAGGTTTCCAAGCTGGCCTAAGAGGTTCATAGGTGAATTGAAGTCTTGAGAGGTTCTCAAGCGGTGAAAGTCTTGGAAGGTTTCCAAGCTAGCCTAAGAGGTTCTTAGGTGATTTGGAGTCTGAGGAGGTTCCTGAGAAAAAGTCCAAAGAGGTTCTTTTGGCGAAAGTCCTTGAAGGTTTCAAGGCATCTTGAAGGTTTCAAGATCTGTGAAGTTCGAAGAGGTTCTTTGGCCATCAGGTTTTAAGACTTGCAGTTTCACTTGCTGCCTCACACAATGTCTGCTTGTAAGTATAATATTCAAGTAAACTTTTCAAACAAAATCTTATCTTCCTTAGGGTGCCCCTAGCATCCTAACAACATGTTTGTAAGATTGACCATCACCAACTACAAGGAGTCCTCTCTCTAATCGGAACCCATTATCCCACTTCCTATAACCCAAGCAATCTCATAACTCATTACATTGTTTCATCTTGCACAAACACCCTGATGAAAATGTAAAATATCTAAGTCAAGTCTTGGAGGAGAAGAACATCGAAGTTCAACAAAACCATCCAAACCAATTTGTATTAACCATGACAAATTGACAACAAACAAATTCCAAAAATAAGACAAACCAGAAAAAATGAAAAATATAAGCATCCATTTGAAAATTGTTTACATGCTCTAGTTTGGATCAATAAGCTGTAGATATAGCAGGTAAGTTGAACTGCGACTGCCAACTCTACCAGACCATAAGAAAATTTAAACCCTTTGATGCTTACAATTAAGCTCATATTTTTAATCCTAATTATTCTTCCAAAAGTCATCTATGAAGAGTCTAAAGTCATTCATTTGCTTTAATCCTCCTTAGTCGAATCTTAACCCGTGAGCCTGTAGAACATAATTGCCAAAAAGATTTGTCAAGTACAAAATATAGCACAAAAACATCATATATGAAAAAAGATGATTTTCAAATTATTCCCAATAAAAAAATTGTCATTCAGACATTCACTAGTCACAACCAAGCCTTCATAATCCCAAGCTAATGTATTATCTATTTTAATGCACACTCTATAGTTTCATTTAAATTTGTTGGAATCATATGTATGCATATGACAAAATTATCCAAGAAAAATTCAACCAACGAATGCTTCAAATTCCAAGCATTAATTTTATACTTACCCCGTTAGAATCTCTATAATCATTTTGAATCATTTCCATGATTATTGCCAGGTTTTGTTTACAAATTTAAAATATTATAGAACAAAGATTTGACAAGTCCTTACTGTTACCATGAAATGATCAAATAGAAATAGAAGGCACAATATGAATTCCATTACCAGCAAACAAGCACATATTTAATAGTTCAAAACAAGAAAACAATACCCAAAGAATGAAGGCATCGAGTGGGATCAATTTTCTATGGCTCATGTGCAATTGGAAGACAAGTTTTTTCACCGTTGAAACCTTTAAGATCTAAAAAGTGATGGGTTACCTTTAACTCACTCTCTTCACAACCACTATTCGAGGGAGTAGGAATCATCCCAGAGAATACCTCATCAAGTTGTTGATAGAACTCGAGCTGACACGTGGTTTTGGACATTACATAAGCATAAGCTCTATACTCGTAAGGAATGTCCTTGGACTTTAGACCATAAAGATTTTGTCGGGGTACTTTTTTTATGCCAAGCAAGACTCCTAATGAGTCACTGATATCAAATGCTCATAATCTCATCAACGAAAATTTAAAAGAAAATGCAGCGGAATAAAAAAGAGAGGAAGTGAGGCAGAGAGAAACCTCTTGTTTCTTTCTCTTTGTAGTTGCTATTCTTCTTCTGTGTTTTACAAAGGAAGGGGAGGGTTTTTATAGTGAAGGAATTACACATAAATAGGAAAAACGGAAAAAACACGTAAACAATATTAGCTTGTTGTTACGGAAAGAAAGGGAAGGTTGTTATTCACTTTTTAATAACAACTTGATTTACTTTTTTTATTTTTTTTAATCTCACATTGCCTCCCTTAAATCAAGCTTATCATCCCAAGGAAACTTTTTAGCTTATAAAATAACTTTGCTTTCAATGGTTTGGTAAATATGTCAGCAATTTGATCTCTCGTGTGACAATACTTTATCAGCACTTCTTTATCTTCGACTAATTCACGGATTTTATGAAAACAAATGTCTATGTGTTTGGAACGTCCTTGAAAGACTGGATGTTTGGATAGTGCTATAGCAGACTTATTGTCACAAAATATTTCAGTAGGATTATCTTGCTTCTGATGTAGCATTCTGAGAATTCTTCTTAACCATACTGCTTGTGTTGCACAACTAGTTGTTGATATGTATTCTACTTCGGCCGTAGATAGTGCAACGATTGGTTGTTTCTTTGACGACCATGATATTGCGCCTGAACCGAGATGAAATACATATCCCGATGTGCTTTTCCTTGAATCTATATCTCCAACCCAATCACTATCGGTATAGGCAACAATCTTTACATCATTATTATTTCCATAAAAAATTCCATCAGCTAAGGTACCTTTAATATATCGGAGGATTCTTTTAGCTCCTATTAAATGACAAGTGCATGGTTCTTCCATGAATCTGCTTAGTAACCCAACTCCAAATACTATATATGGTCTAGTTGCAGTCAGATATCTTAGGCTTCCAATTAGACTCTTGTAATAAGTCGAATCTACATTTTTACCTCCATTTTCTCTTGTCAGCTTTAACTTTTCTTCTACAACTAGTGTGGAAATTGGTTTTGAATTTTCCATGTTGAATTTCTTTAAAATATCATTAGCATATTTCTTTTGAGAAATAAATATTCCATCAGTCTTTTGAACAATTTCGATTCCAAGAAAATAAGACATCAACCCTAAATCAGTCATTTCAAAAGATTTTATCATAGCCTCCCTGAATTTTGTTATCATGTTTGAATTATTCCCAGTGAAAATTAGATCATCGACGTAGAGACACACTATTAGCACATCTCCAGGCTTAACACATTTAATATATAAAGTGTGTTCATAAGGGCATTGTTCAAATCCGTGCTCCACAAAATATGAATCAATCTTCTTATACCACGCTCTCGGTGCTTGTTTTAATCCATACAATGCTTTATTTAATTTATAAACTTTATTTTCATTTCCCTTTATTACGTACCCCTCAGGTTGCTCGACATATACTTCTTCTTCCAAGGTACCATTTTAAAAAAGAAGATTTAACATCCATTTGATATATTTTCCAATTACGTTGAGCAGAGAGTGAAATAATCATTCGAATAGTGTCAAGTCTAGCAACAGGAGCAAATACCTCGAAATAATCGATACCTGGTTTTTGCTTATATCCTTTTGCAACCAATCTCGCTTTGAAACGATCAATGTCGCCATTGGGCTTGTACTTTGTTTTGTACACCCACTTTACTCCAATTGCCTTCTTGTCTACAGGAAAATCTGTTAGCTTCCATGTTTCATTCTTTTCTATAGAATGAATTTCCTTGTCCATTGTTGTTCTCCAATGCTGGTGATTAGTGGCTTCATTAAATGTTAAAGGATCACAATCTGCAAATAAAGCAAAATTAATAATTTCTTCGTCGTCTGATGGGTCATTGTCATTCCCCATAATGCAATCTTGAAGTCTGGCTGGTAATCGATGTTGTTGTCGTGGTCTTCCCGATGCTTCATCTTGAGATTCGGGACATATTTGATTGTTAGGTGGTGGACTATCATGATTATTGGGTGCTTGACCTTCACCATCGTTTTCTGCTTCATGATCTTCTGGAATTACGACTTGCTTCTTTTCAGCTTTGGTGGTCCAATCCCATATGCCTTCTTCATTAAATGTTACATCTCGACTAATAATAACTTTCCTAGTTTCTGGATTATACAATTTATAAGCTTTTGAATTTGTACTATATCCAATAAAAATACATTTTTCACCTTTGTCGTCTAGCTTCTTCCTTAATTGATCTGGTACTCGGGTGTATGAAACACACCCAAAAACTCTAAGGTGTTGTATTGATGGCTTCCTTCCACTCTAAGCTTCTTCTGGAGTTTTGTCACTAACACTCTTTGTCGGACACCTGTTCAAAATATATATAGCAGTAGCAACTACTTCTGCCCAAAATTCTTTAGGCAATTTTTTAGCTCTCAGCATACATCGTACCATGTCCATGATTGTCCTGTTCTTCCTTTATGCTACTCCATTTTGCTGGGGTGTGTATCTAGTGGTCATTTAGTGTTGAATTTCATGTTGCTCAAAGAAATCGGAACAAGCGAGGTACTCTTGCCCTCTATCAGTTTTTAATGCTTTAATTTTGCTCCCACTTTGTTTTTCGACAAATGCTTTAAATGATTTGAAAGCATCATAAGCTTCCGACTTTTGCTTTAAAAAATATACCCAAGCCTTTCTACTAAAATCATCAATGAAAGTAATAAAATACCTGTAGCCTCCATTAGTTGGAACTTCAACCATACATAAATCTGAATGGACAATCTCCAATAGTTTCCTTGCTCGCCAGGATTTTCCAACTGGAAATGCATCTCGATGCTTCTTTCCCAATTGGCAAGTCTCACATACTTATTTAGGAACATTTACTATAGGGAAACCAGAAACAAGCTCTTTTCTTGATAAATAATTCAATCCAGAAAAGTGAAAATGACCAAAATGCATGTGCCACAACCAATCATCATCAGGTATGACCGAATTAAAACAGGAAATTCTTTCATGTTGTATTTTCAAGTGGAATAAGCGGTTCGAGATCATGTTTACCTTTGCTACAAATCTACCATGTTTGTCAATTATCGTACAAAGACCATGGTGAATTTTCATGTTGAAACCTTTCTCTGATAGTTATCCAATACTTAGGAGATTGTAATGAAGGCCAGGAGCATAGAAAACATCAGAGATAAAATTTTGAGAATCATCTTTTAATTTAAAAGTAATTTGGTGTGACACCCTTGTTTTGTATCTTGAAAATAATATTTCCAAATACAGAATACTTGCTATCAAAAATTTGGTCTAGAAAATTTTTCCTTTTTAATTGGTACTTGCTCAATTATAAACAATTTTAACCTTGACGAATAATTTGAATTCAGCTCAATAGTACCTTGTTCAAAAATCTCTCGAGACGACGCCTTTTATTCTCAGAACATAATCCTTAGCGTTGATTAAAAACATTTTATTTGTCTCTTGAGTTTAATCGGATTTATAGAATATAAGCTTATTTGCTGAATCCTTTTTAACCAAAATCAGAGTATGCAGAAGTAAAAATAATACTTGTGGGGCATTGCTGAGGTAAATAAAAACACCATATATATATATATCATGATATAGAACCCCCACCAGTATCATAGTCGCAAGTAGCAAAAGTCGAGATAGCAAGTTTTGATAAAACATATACATAACCAGCTGCTCAAAATAAACCTCACTCTAAAACCTCTCAAAAATATGTACAATATATCACAAGATAAAAATAGAAGTCCCAGAGCAGGTCATCCATGTCCTCAGTAGCTCCTCTGATCCTCTGCAGCTCTATCCCTAGACCTAGGATCTAATACATCTATGCTATGCAGGCTCCTAGGAACCAGCAGGTCCACCTCTAGCAGAAACAGTAGGCTCGACAGGCACCTCCTCCTCGTCCTCATCCTCCACGCGATCCTCCTCGACCTCGCCCGACTGTGCCGAGACCCCACCACTGGGCCTAGGATCTGCAGAAGCAGTCCTCTCAAAATCAGTCGGACCAGGAGAAGGAGTCTCCTCAGTAACAACTCTATGGGAAGAAGGGTGAGTACGAGTGGAAGCTCTAAAACGAAAACTATGAAATCGACGCACTGGTCGAGCCGAGGGTGGTCCTCTATATGCATAAAAGGGTGGAACATGCATAGTATAGACTAAAGGGATTCTAAATCTACGAGGTTGTAACACCCCGTCTGAATACCTCACATTGTTTTAATTGGTAAAGTAATCGATTTGAGAAAATGTTTTCAAAAGGGTATTTTGAAAAAGTATTTCTTGAATTAAATTTATTTTGTGATTTCAAATGATAAAGAGTTTTAAGGAAAATGATTTTTGTGAAAAAACCCTATGAATTTTGGATTGAGTTTTGAATTGAATTGTTTAAAGTATTTAAGTATTTAATATTTGGTATTTTGGTATTTTATGGAAAATGATGGTTTTATGAAAAAGAAAATAAAAATGAATTATGGTGCATGTGTGTGTAGGTGTCGCCGTGTGGTGTGTGTGTGTGGCATGCATCATGCAAAAATTTTGACTTCCTTGCACCCTAGGTTAGTAGCCAAATAGCCCTAGGTTTAGTTTAAGTGTAAAGCTTGATTAGGAGTTTGACCAACCAATAGAAAGTAAGCTTAAGCCTAATCCAACTTCATTTGTCCAATGGCTTGGCTTGAGCCATGCAAGCCTTGATAATGCCAAAATTACCCTTCCTAGTAACACTCTTGGCCGAACTTTCTAAAGGGCAAGAAGGGAAATGCTTTGTTGCTCCTTATAACCCAAAACCGTAGCACACCCATTCATTTTGCTTCTCATTTCTTTTCCAAACCAACACACAATTCCTAAGAGTCTTCAACACACTCTTAGAGAGACTTAGAGAGAGAGAGAAACTGTAAGCTCAAGAGGAGAGGAAGGAGAAGATCAAACCCAAAGCCTTAGGATCCTTGAAGATTAAGTGAAGAAGGTTGAAGATCCTTTCTTTTTCTTTAGCATTTTCGAAGATCATAGGATGTTAGTGGTAGTTCTTAATTTTCTAAGACTTGTAAAGTTCTTTGTTGTTGCATGT
Organism: Crotalaria pallida; assembly: GCA_037953625.1. Taxonomy (NCBI): domain Eukaryota; kingdom Viridiplantae; phylum Streptophyta; class Magnoliopsida; order Fabales; family Fabaceae; genus Crotalaria; species Crotalaria pallida. The sequence continues at coordinate 8,241,171 of CM075654.1, read as the reverse complement.
TCAATTTCTTTGAAGATCTATGTTTGTAAGCACTTGTAAAGCCTTGATCTTAAGTCCCAAGAACATCATAAGCTTGTAGAACCCTAACTCATGGACATTATTATTCGGTCATGCTTAGAAAATTAGGTTGTGATGATTTTTATTTCATTTTGAGTCCATGCATGTTAGTTTGATGCTTGATAAAGTTGATCTAAATGATTTTCATGCTTTGATTTCAACTTTGATACTTCTAAAGCTTTGATCTTTGATTTTAATTCAAAAGGCTTTTATCTATTACTTTGATATTGGAAAAGGACTTGTTTTCTTGCCTTGATTTTTAAAGCTTTTGATCTTGAAGTTTGATTTGTGATTTTTGAACTCAAAAGTTTTGTTTCCTTTACATGCATGTTACGGTTTTGAGGGGAATCAAAGGAAAACAATTTTCTTTTCAAATGATTTTTGTTTTGATCTAAATTTATGTATTTCCAAGCTAAGGAATTTAAGTTTTTCACTTGGCCTTGTTGATGTACTTTTCGGCCAAGCTTTGAAAACAAAGGATCATAAATATTTTTCATGAAAAGCTTCTTGCATGAGTTTTCTTTTTGATTTCCATGATTTTTAAGTCACATGCAAAGAGAATTGAAAAATGAAATCTTGTTTAAAGTGACACAAGTAGGTCACGGTTTTGAGAAAGAAAAAGGAGTAGTATTTTCTAAAACTATGGATTTATATGTGCATGTTTTGATTTAATATTTAAAGGTTTTTGCATGAAAAAGAAAATGCATCAAAGACTTTGTTTTTCTCTAGTGATGGTTCGGCCTATGTTAGGATGTATAGGCTAGATTCTTTTTGCATGAAATTGTCCCTTTGAAATGATTATGTTTTATAACTTTGTCTTAAGAAAAATTGTTTGAATTGTATTGTTTTACTTTTGGGGCAATTCGGTTTTCATGAAAGAAAGGGATAAATGAATTTGATTATTTCTAAAAGTATTTTTATAGTTTGATTTCTTTATCCTTTGCTGTCCAAGAATTTATTCCAAAGTATTTCACTTTTTAAAATGTTTTTGAGTTGTGAAAAAGGTAGATTTCAAGTATTATGTGATTTATAAAAAGTTAGGATGAAAATTATGGATTTTTCAATGGTTTTACAACTTGAATAAGTGGCTGGACTTTTCCATACAGCCACATAAACCATTTGTTTTATTTATTTTAATGTAAAGTTTTCCAATGATTTTCCAAGGATTTCAATTATGAGAAAAGATTGAAAGTTGTTTTGACAATCACTTGTATTTCAAGAAAGGGATAAAGAAAATAAAGGGTTTGATTTGAGGAATCAAGATGTAATTTTTAATTGAAATGATTTTTGATAAAAGTGTATTTATTTACCTCGAGGTTATTCAGTGGACGGTGGGAACTATTCTCAAGGAGAAGCTAGAGATCCCCAAGGTCAAAGTATTTCTCTTGTTGGATTAAGAGGTGAGTGAGATTGTGGTGAGCCTGTAACATGGTTGCTCGTATGGTGGTAACAAGAGTTTACGCGATATTCTGTTCTATGTTTCTCGAATTAGTGCATGTTTATTCCTATCCTTTGTTAGTTCCTTTCTCATTCTTTTGAAAATATTACTCTTCGCGAAATGAGTCTGAATGTCATTATGAATGCGTATGAGAAAGCAAAAGTAAAGTATGAGGATATGCAAAAGAGAGATTTGTGTTGAGATTCAAGATAGTGTGGTGGAGTAATAAAGTATCAGAGGAGAACATTGCGCTCGTGGAGCAGAGATTTGTGCTAGAGAATGCGTGATGGAAATGATTGTGCAAAAGAGATATGTGATTGTCTATGAGAATGATGAGATGGCATTGTGGCCGTGTGGCTTGAGAAAGTGATGGTTTGATTCTGTGAAAGTGGGGAAAGTTGTAACCCTTAGTGATCGGGTCTTGTCGAAGGGATGGACTAAGGGCAAGCCGATCTTAGGTTAACTAAGGATGCTAAAAGACTTTAAAAGATTTTTAAAAGACACTAAAAGACATTAATATACGCGGTGAGGTATACGAGTGTGAAGTAGTGGAGAGGAAGATACTATGAGTATCTGCGGATACTCGGGTGGAGATTGCATGAGGGGAGGGCAAGGACGGTGAAACGTCAAGAAGCCTCGAGTACATTTCTAGGCGGGACGAATCCCACAAGTGGCGCACTAACGTGGTGGGGACTGGGTCTAATACCGTGGAAAGTACCGCATAACTAACTAGAAATGATACTGTCACCCCCTTGAATGCAAGTCTACAACAGTGAGAGGGACTGGAACGGGGCATTGTGTTTGCCACTGCGTGGACAGTGAGCCTTAATGTTATTGATATGATTTGAGGACGAGATCCTCCTGGTCTGGGACCATTTGTGTTGAGACAGCTATCGTGCCCGCGTGGTAAAGGTCCTGTACTCCTGTTGGCTTCCGACTAGGCTTGGATGGTGACCGAGGAGATGTAGAGAGTGCGTTTATCCTCACTGATGGTGATTTCCCTACCTCATTGAGTGAGCTGAAATGTGATAAAACTTAATAACCAAAGAGTAAATATATAACTGAATGATGATGAGAATATTGATGAGCTGATGTTGTTCTGAGAATCATGTTTCTGGATTGGTGGTTTACGCTTACTCATTTTAAGTGTTTATTTATTTGCATACCTTGTTTATTTCGATTATTATGTTACCCACTTTGTTATCCTATGTTGTCAAATTGATCTATCCGTGTGTTCTCTACGTTCTTGGTATTGTGTCTCATTTTGTGTACTGGTCAAACGTCGTTGTTGTCTGTTCTTCTTTCTATCGAGTCTACCCTGAGACCTTACGGTCAACTTATTAGTGTATGGCACACTAACTCTCTCCTACCTGGTTGTCGTATTGGCATCCGCCGGTATTGCAACGGGTAGATGGCGTATCATGTAGCAATCCAGATGTGGCCTCTTCAGGGAGGAGCATGGGAGATGGTACCTGATGGTTGGATCTGGCGCGGCGAAACTCGATTGGAGATCGACGATCTGAGACATATTCTTCGAGGAGCAAGCATGGACGTGCACGTGGGACAAGTCACTCTCCGTGACTATCAAAATGGTGGACCAAGGGAGTACCACGAGTTTGGTGGTGATCCTGCACCCTTGGCGGCTGCAATTCCTCAACCAATGGAGGAAGAGGATGCTAGCGAGTCCGCTCACGAAGCGGAGGCGGATTCGAGTGAAGATATGGAGACTGATGCTAGTTCCGCTGAAGAGTGATTCCCTGTTGTCCGTGTCTAAAGAATGTTGTGTGTCTAGGATCTGAGTTCCAGTCGAGGATTATCTTGTGATGTACTACAGATGTAATCAGCTACTTTTTATTTTGGTTTGTAATCTCTTTTGTAATGATGGCCTACTTTTGGAAAAACATTTGGAGTGTGACTCCATTACTCGTGGCTCATGCTTTTTATTTTAAATGAAAACAGTTTTATATTTCAATGATGATGTTTTGAGTGGAGAGTTTCGAAAGTGACAACTCGATTTTCGAAAGGGTGGTGTTAGAAGTTAATGAATTCATGTTTAAAAAAAAAGGCCTCATTTTTGCAACAAAATAATAATAATTCATTTAAGTTTTCGGAAGCGAAAATCGGGCTATTACAGAGGTCGCACCCGAACCAGAGGGTTAGGGTGGTAGAGAGTGATCTCCACCTCCCCCTCAAAGGTGGCTCGGTGCTCCTCGTACGTCCATATACCACTAGGGATAGGGCGTATCTCGATGCAGGCTAGGTATCTGGCCATCACCTAAACAGAGCATGGGGAGTAAGTATACACATATACATAATCAATAAAGACTAAAATACAAACACAAGTATATCATGTACAAACAATAATGCAAGTACATATGAGCATACCCTTTTTCAACATTATATCTCTTATAATGCAAGTGGCATGATGCATGATTTCTATCCACAACTGAGGCCTCTAACAATAGTCCATCTTGGACGTCCATCCAATACACCATTGTGTTCCTAGAACACTAACATACGTTCCCAGAACGTATGCCAAACCATAATTGGAAAAACAAGCATCACTTAAAAATATCTCAATTTCTCTTTTGAATGATTAATTTGAGGTATAACCTTTGGCACAAAAATTCATCCATGAATTAACTTAAAAACATGCCATTAGGATTGGATTGGGAAAAACTTAACCAATGGTATCCACTTTTCACTTAAAAGACTTAACTTTTATTTTTCAGTTTCAGGTACTAACCGGTTACAATCTCAGGCTAACCGGTTAGAATTACAGACCTGAACTTGTTAACCATTGAAATTCAGAAAACCCTTTTTCTTGAATTCTCTACCCAATCCATAAACAAGTTTTCAGCATTGTAATATACCTCAAATTTCACTGATTTAATCATACAAAGTCTAAATCACAATTCAATTTCAATGAAGCATAATTTCCTCTTGAAATTATCTCACAACATTAAGGCATTAACTCCTCAATTACAATCTGAAACAAACAGTATTTACTCACATGTTTTCAGATTGATTCCAAGTGAAATTAGAGTATAGACTTGAGTAAAAATGGTAAGAATACAGGGCCAATAGCAGAAATTCATTTTCTTTGAAAATTTACAGTATCTAACTGGTTACAAATTTCGAATAACCGGTTAGATTATGCAGTCTATACACTGAAAAATGAGGTTTTGCATACCATTCTTTTCACTACTCAAATCTAACCAATTTCAACAATTAATAGAGTTCACATACCTTAATACTAGCATGTTCAGCCACAGAAACATATCTATCTTGCATGCATTCAATTTAGATACTCAAATTGCATATAATTCCACATAAACACAACTTGATATCACAAAAATCTTAATAAGCCTTTAGATTATGATTCAATCATCAGAATAGCTTGCATGCAGATTATTAACTTTGCTCAAAAAGAATTGAGCCACAGAAATGGCCTCCAAGCCTTTTATCCTAAACACATAATGCCCTTTTGAGTCTTTGTTGACTCAAATCCTAAAACACTTGATTTTAGTCTCAATCTAGTATAAGGGAAACTTCTCCCATACCTTAGGATAGTGTTTGATGAGTAAGTTGTGAATTCAATGCTCCTAATTAGGTGGATTATGTTTTGATGATGACAAAATAATTAACAAATCATGCCTTGTAGATATTGCAACATCAACATCAACAAGAAGTCAAGAAAAGAAGACAAGTGCCCAATCATTCTCAATCAAATATTAATTGTAAATTTCTAATTTATGTTGAGAGTGGTTGAGAGTGGGTAGAAATAGTTAGTCTCTTCTAGGAATAAATTTTTATATGTTTATTAAGTTGAGATTGACCAAAAATTAATACTTGAGAGGAAAAATAAAATTGAAAAATAATTTTTCCCATATCTGATCAAAATACTCGAGTATTTTGATAAAGACTCGAGTATATACTCGAGTATTTATAGAAAAACTCGAGTATTTGTGCCAGGTCAGCAAATATGACCGTTAGTCTGGTTCGTGCACCAATTCACTCGTGACCGACCAAAAAGACTCGAGTATTTACCAAAAGACTCGAGTATTTTTGTCCAGTCAGCAAAAATGAACGTTGGAGAGACTCAAAAACCCAATTGAGGGCATTTGAGTCTCATCCAACCCAAGAGAGCAATTCAGAACCTGATTGTAAAATTTCTCTTTGAATTTGTGCAAGAACAAACAAGACAACAAGATCATATTGATTCAAGCTTTCTTAATTTCCTCTTCTCAAGTGTTAATTCCCAAAAAGCTCAACTTCTCACTCATATTGTCATTTTATTCCAAGTTGAGTTTTAGGCCTCAATTCTTACATTGAGCTGTGCTTATTTGTGCTAATCCATTGTGAGATTAGTAATACACATACAAAAAGCTTGATTATTCAAAGTCTTGGATTGTTCCCAAGCAAACCCTAAGTGGCTTAGGGTGTTGGAAGTCTTGAGAGGTTCTCAAGCACAAGACTAGGAGGTTCCTAGCCCGGTGGAGTTTCTTGAAGGGAGTTCAAGGAAGCTTTGTGAAGAGTTCTTCAATAACCGGAATCAAATTGGGGTAGAAATCAAGAGTTTGGTACACTCTTGAAGGGTTAGGTTGAGTGAGGCCATTCTCAAGCAATCCTTTGTAATTTCTAACAATTTGATTATTAGTAGAAACTCCTAAGTGATTAGGAGGACTGGATGTAGCTCATTGTTGGAGTGAACCAGGATAAAATTGCTTGAGTGGTGGTTTATTGCTTTTAATCTACTTTCTAGCTCAATAGACTTAAGTCATTTCAATCAATTAGGATTTATACAATTAGGTAGCAAGTTCAAGGAATCTTTGTGTTAAAAGTTATTTAGATTGCTTGCTATTCTGTTGGATAAGTTCCTGTTTATTATTGAATTGATTTGAGTTAAATTGCTGAATTTTCGTTTCTGGTTTTTCTGCTATCTGATAGGAAAAACTCGAGTATTTAAGAAAAGACTCGAGTTGTTCATCACTGAAAAACTCGAGTATTTCACAAAAGACTCGAGTCTTTTGTGTCTGATTCCAGAAAATTCAGTCTTAGCTCCATTCTTCAATTATCAATCGAAATATTTGGTATTAGTGCTTCAAAATACTATTCACCCCCCTCTAGTATTTGTTTAGCCCGCTTGTTGGTTTCCAACAAGTGGTATCAGAGCTCGGTCGAAAGATCGAGTGTAACAACTTTTTCGAAAAAGATCCTTTTGGAAACTTAATGGGCTCTAGCAATAACTTTGGTGGAGAAGGAGCTTCAATAAACCGTCCTCCACTATTTAATGGTGAAGGATATGTTTATTGGAAAACTCGCATGAAAGTTTTTATTGAAGCAATTGATATGGATATTTGGGATGCAATTGAAAATGGTCATTTCATTCCCAAAAAGAAAATAAATGATGAAATTGTTGAAATTCCAAGGAGTAGTTGGAATGATGATGAAAAGAGAAAAGTCTCATTTGATTTAAAAGCTAAAAACATCATCTTTTCGGCTCTATCCCATGATGAATTTTATAGAGTTTCCCAATGTAAATCGGCAAAAGAAATGTGGGATACTTTGCAAGTCACACATGAGGGAACAAGTGAGGTTAGAGATGCAAGATTGAATTCTCTAACTCACGAATATGAATTGTTCCACATGTTGCCAAATGAAACCATTAGTGACTTGCAAAAGCGATTCTCTCACATTGTTAATCATTTGATTTCCTTGGGAAAAGTATTTCGCAATGGTGAAACTACTAACAAAATTCTAAGATGTCTTGATAGGAGTTGGCAACCCAAGGTAACCGCCATCAAGGAATCAAGAGACATAAATAGCATGGACTTAGCCACTTTGTTTGGCAAACTCCAAGAGCATGAGATGGAGCTTACAAGACTTGGGATGCATGAGGAATCAGACAAAAAGAAAAAGAGCATAGCACTCAAAGCTTCAACCAAAGCTACAAAAGAAGTTGAAGAATGCTCTACAAGTGGAGATTCCGATGGTGAACCAAATCAAGAAGAATTTGGGATGTTTGTGAAAAGATTCAACAAATTCTTCAAAGGGAATAAAGGTGGATCTTCATCCAATTTCAAGAGAACCAAAGACTCCAAACAAAGAGAAAAGAGTACCAATGATGGAGTTAAGTGTCATGAATGTGGTGGGGTTGGTCACATAAGAATGGAATGTGCCACATTCTTGAAGAAGAATGACAAGAAGACCCAAGAGACCAAAGGGAAGCGTGCATACATTGTTTGGGATGCACTGGAGAAGAGCAATGAATCGTCTTCATGTAGCTTCGGTGATGAAAATGCAAACCTTTGTCTCATGGCCAAGAACAATCATGAGTCCTCATCAAGAGCTAATCATGGCATGAGTGAAAGTGATGATGAGGTAACCTCTAGCTCTTCTTGTTCATCTTCAAACTCCATTTCATATGATGATTTGCAAGAAGCCTACAATGAAATGTTAATTCAATTTAAAAGGCTTGCTAAAATTAATAAGGAAAAAGGAAAGAAAATTTTGGAGTTTCAACATGAAATTGATGAATTGCAAAAATCTATAAATGAGTTGAAACTTCAAAATGAATCCTTGGAACTTATTAATTCTAGTCATCAAAGTGATTGTGCAAATCATGAGGAAATTATCACTTCATGTGAGAGATGTGATGAACTTGAAAAAGAAGTGAAAGAGTTGAAAAACAAACTCACAATCTCACATAGTGATAGAAACCTCAACCGGTTGTTGAACTCTCAAAGACATAATCACAACAAAACCGGTTTAGGATATGTTCATAAAAAGGACAAAAAGTACAAGGTGGTTGGAACATTTTCTAAGAAAAACTCATCAAAGAGACCAACTTGTACTTATTGTGGAAAAGTTGGACATATCAACATTGAGTGCCATATTAAGAAGTTTGAAATGAATAAGGGCACTTATATGTGGATTAAGAAGGGAGAAAGTCCCAACACTAACCCTAAGGGACCCAACATTGTTTGGGTACCCAAAGTGAACAAGTGATTTCATTTTGTAGGTGTGTCTTCGAACGGGAAAACAATTGTGGTATCTTGATAGTGGATGTTCGAAGCACATGACGGGAGATAAGCGGCACTTCATTGAGCTTACTCCAAAGGAAAAGGGTTATGTCACTTATGGGGACAACAACAAAGGCAAAATCCTTGGTATTGGTAAAATCGGAAACTCTTCAAACTTGATTATTGATAATGTGCTCTATGTTCAAGGATTAGAACATAATCTCTTGAGCATAAGCCAATTATGTGATATTGGCAATCATGTAGTTTTTACCTCTACCCATTGCCTCATTAAAAGTGACAAAGATGAATCAATCAAATTTGTTGGTAGAAGGTCAAATAATACTTACTTAGTTGATTTGAACAAAGTCACTTCTTTGGTCTCTACTTGTTTAGTGAGCAAAGAAAATGACACTTGGTTATGGCATCGTAGGACCGCTCATATAAATGTAAACCAATTGAAGAAAATTCAATCTAAAGATCTAGTAGTTGGTTTACCAAAGCTAAATTTTTCTATTGAAGGTGTTTGTTCCCCTTGCAAGAAATGTAAACAAACTAAAAACACCTTTGGATCAAAAATGGTTATGTCCACATCAAGGCCATTAGAAATGCTTCATATGGACTTGTTTGGACCATCACAAATAAAAAGCTTTGGTGGCAACTATTATGCATTGGTAATTGTTGATGACTTCTCTAGGTTTACATGGACTTTATTCTTAACTACTAAGAGTGAGACCTACAAATCTTTTAAACATCATGTCAAACTTTTGCAAAACCAAGTAAATCAAAAAGTAATTATTATTCGTACCGATCATGGTGGTGAATTCGAAAACCACAAATTTGATAGATTTTGTGCAAAAAATGGTATTGAGCATCAATTCTCCGCACCAAGGACTCCGGAACAAAACGGAGTGGTAGAGCGGAAAAATAGGGTGCTAGAGGAACTTGCTAGAACCATGTTAAATGATTCTCAAGTACCTCAATATTTTTGGGCCGATGCCGTCAATACGGCTTGTTATGTTTTAAATCGTATTTTGATAAGGCCCTCTTTGGATAAAACCCCCTATGAACTTTACAAGGGAAGAAAGCCAAATATATCTCATTTTCATGTCTTCGGATGCCAAGTTTTTGTTTTAAATAATGGAAAAGAACACATTGGCAAGTTTGATTCCAAATCCGATGAAGGCATATTTTTAGGCTATTCTTCTCATAGTAAAGCTTATAGAATTTTCAATAAAAGAACTTTAACTATTGAGGAATCAATTCATGTGGTTTTTAATGAGTCTTCAAAAGAAGATAGTGTTTTATGTGATGCTAGTGAAGATGGCATTGTCTTTTCAAAAGAAGAAAAAGAGAGAGAGAATTCAAAAGTTGATGAAGGAGAAGTAAGGGAAGAACTTCCTCCAACTTGGAAATCGGTCAAGGCTCATCCTATAGACAAAATCATAGGAGATATGTCAAAGGGAGTACTTACTCGTAGGTCTATTCAAAACATTTGCCACTATGTCTCATTTGTTTCTCAAATTGAACCCGATTCAATTAAAAAGGCCATTGAGGATGATCATTGGGTTCTTGCTATGCAAGAAGAATTAAACCAATTTGAAAGAAATGAAGTTTGGGATCTAGTCCCTAAACCCGATGATCATACCATAATTGGTACTAAATGGATTTATAGAAACAAACTTGATGAATCCGGGTTGATTATAAGAAACAAAGCTAGACTAGTAGCTCAAGGGTACAACCAAGAGGAAGGTATCGATTATGATGAGACCTTTGCTCCGGTTGCACGTCTTGAAGCAATCCGAATTTTACTTGCTTATGCTTCAATCATGAAATTCACTTTATATCAAATGGATGTTAAAAGTGCTTTCTTGAATGGGTTTATAAATGAAGAAGTGTATGTCAAACAACCCCCCGGTTTTGAAAATAGTGAATTTCCAAACCATGTTTATAAATTGAAAAAGGCACTCTATGGATTGAAACAAGCTCCTAGAGCTTGGTATGATCGATTGAGTTCCTTTCTATTAGAAAACAAGTTTCAAAGAGGGAAGGTTGATAATACATTATTTATTTATAAAACCAAGGATGACATTTTGTTAGTACAAATCTATGTTGATGATATCATTTTCGGTGCTACTAACGTGTCTCTTTGTAGAAAGTTTTCAAATTTGATGAAAAAGGAATTTGAAATGTCAATGATGGGAGAACTCAAGTTCTTCCTAGGCTTACAAATAAAGCAAGTCAAGGAGGGGATATTTGTGCATCAAGGGAAATATTGCAAAGAGCTCCTTGAAAAATTCGGATTGGACAAGTGCAAGGAAGCCTACACTCCAATGAGCACATCATGCTACCTAGACAAGGATGAACAAGGTACACCGGTTGATGTTAGTAAGTATAGGGGTATGATAGGTAGTCTCCTATATCTCACTGCATCTAGACCGGATATTATGTTTAGTGTATGCATGTGTGCTAGATTTCAAGCTAATCCTAAAGAATCTCACCTATCCGCAGTTAAACATATATTTAAGTATCTAAAAGGAACAATTAACACTGGTTTATGGTATCCTGCTGATGCCAATCTTAGTCTAGTTGGTTACTCGGATTCCGACTTCGCCGGATGCAAGCTTGATCGCAAAAGCACCAGTGGTACTTGCCATTTCTTGGGAAGTTCATTGGTGTCATGGTTTTCTAAAAAGCAAGCTTGTGTCACTCTTTCTACCGCCGAAGTGGAATATATCGCAACCGGTAGTTGTTGTGCTCAACTGTTATGGATGAAACAACAATTATTAGATTTTGGTTTGAAACTTGAAAATATTCCGATTAGATGCGATAACACGAGTGCAATCAATTTGACTAAGAATCCGGTGTATCACTCAAGAACTAAACACATTGAAATAAGACATCATTTTTTAAGAGATCATGTACAAAAGGGTGATTGCACAATTGAATTTGTTTGTACCACAAATCAATTAGCCGACATTTTTACAAAACCTCTACCAAGGGACACCTTTTATCATATTAGGAGAGAACTTGGTATTTTAGATGAAGCTAATATAGGCAAATTGCATTGTGTGTCATTTTTGGAAAATCACCATATTAGTCTTACTCTAATGTGTTATTGATTCTTAGTTAAATTGTCCTTGATGATATTTGAAATTGTATATGTTAATTGTGTGTGATTATGTACTGTATTCCAAGTTGGTAATGAAGCATTTGTGTTTGATTTGTGTTTGGTCTTTTAAAACTGAGTTTTTACTTTCTGTTCTGTCAAAATACTCGAGTTTTTCCAAAAACACTCGAGTATTTTAATTCAAAATTAAATCAGTTTTAAATTGAAAAAGTTTTTAATCAGGGTCTGAGAAAAATACTCGAGTGTTTCTCAAAACACTCGAGTCTTTATTAAAATACTCGAGTGTTTTTCGAAACACTCGAGTCTTTCGAAACCCCCAATTTTTGAACTTTCAGACCAAACTCGAGTATTTTACAAAATTCGAGTATTTTGCGTTTTCCTGAAATTTGAACTTTCGGACCAAACTCGAGTTTTTCAATTTTTACTCGAGTTTTCTGGGGAAATCTGGGCTGAGTCACGATCGACTCGAGTATATTTTCAAAAACTCGAGTATATCCTAAAGAACAACTCGAGTATTTATGAATATACTCGACTATTTTGAACTGTTTATATATACTCTCAGACTCGAGTTTTTTTGCGACCCTCTTCTCTCTCGGTTTTCTCATATCTCTCTCCTCAAAACTCAGATTTTCCTCAAAGTTTTGTCAAATCTTACTAGTTTTTCATCCTCTAAACTCTTCTCTCGGTTTTATTCTCCTCCAGATGCTCCAGCTCCTTCGATGTTTTGATGATGTTGACCTTTGGATTTTATCTTAGTTTTCATTCTGTTTTTATCATGTTGGTCTTTGTTACATTTTCTGTATTTTGAGAACTTGGTGTTTTGAGACTTTGGGTTTATTATTGCACCTTTGATTTGGACCTTTTATGATGTTTTTATGTTAATGAATTTGGTCTTCATTATGATGTTTGTGCAAAGCTTCAGGGGGAGCTCTTTATCGTTATTATATCTCCGTTTTATTTGCATAGTTGGTAATGGGGTTTTCCGATTATGCACCTCTTCTCCCTTGATCTTTTTCCTAAATTGTTACATCTTTTTTGGCGTATGACAAAAAGGGGGAGAGATATTATACACTTGTCTTGATATTGTTGCGCCTAAATTTTTCTAACTATGGTATATACTCTGATAAATGTTGAATACTCTAATACCATAGGCTTGGTGCTAAAATTAAATTGTCATAACATCTTGCACAAGCTGAATTTTTAGATAGGTGAAAAGTATCATATAGTGAGGGGGAGTTGCTTCTCCAAGTGGATCAAGCTCAACAAATGGATCAAGTGTTAATTATTTTTGTCATCACCAAAAAGGGGGAGATTGTGAATTCAATGCTCCTAATTAGGTGGATTATGTTTTGATGATGACAAAATAATTAACAAATCATGCCTTGAAGATATTGCAACATCAACATCAACAAGAAGTCAAGAAAAGAAGACAAGTGCCCAATCATTCTCAATCAAATATTAATTGTAAATTTCTAATTTATGTTGAGAGTGGTTGAGAGTGGGTAGAAATAGTTAGTCTCTTCTAGGAATAAATTTTTATATGTTTATTAAGTTGAGATTGACCAAAAATTAATACTTGAGAGGAAAAATAAAATTGAAAAATAATTTTTCCCATATCTGATCAAAATACTCGAGTATTTTGATAAAGACTCGAGTATATACTCGAGTATTTATAGAAAAACTCGAGTATTTGTGCCAGGTCAGCAAATATGACCGTTAGCCTGGTTCGTGCACCAATTCACTCGTGACCGACCAAAAAGACTCGAGTATTTACCAAAAGACTCGAGTATTTTTGTCCAGTCAGCAAAAATGAACGTTGGAGAGACTCAAAAACCCAATTGAGGGCATTTGAGTCTCATCCAACCCAAAAGAGCAATTCAGAACCTGATTGTAAAATTTCTCTTTGAATTTGTGCAAGAACAAACAAGACAACAAGATCATATTGATTCAAGCTTTCTTAATTTCCTCTTCTCAAGTGTTAATTCCCAAAAAGCTCAACTTCTCACTCATATTGTCATTTTATTCCAAGTTGAGTTTTAGGCCTCAATTCTTACATTGAGCTGTGCTTATTTGTGCTAATCCATTGTGAGATTAGTAATACACATACAAAAAGCTTGATTATTCAAAGTCTTGGATTGTTCCCAAGCAAACCCTAAGTGGCTTAGGGTGTTGGAAGTCTTGAGAGGTTCTCAAGCACAAGACTAGGAGGTTCCTAGCCCGGTGGAGTTTCTTGAAGGGAGTTCAAGGAAGCTTTGTGAAGAGTTCTTCAATAACCGGAATCAAATTGGGGTAGAAATCAAGAGTTTGGTACACTCTTGAAGGGTTAGGTTGAGTGAGGCCATTCTCAAGCAATCCTTTGTAATTTCTAACAATTTGATTATTAGTAGAAACTCCTAAGTGATTAGGAGGACTGGATGTAGCTCATTGTTGGAGTGAACCAGGATAAAATTGCTTGAGTGGTGGTTTATTGCTTTTAATCTACTTTCTAGCTCAATAGACTTAAGTCATTTCAATCAATTAGGATTTATACAATTAGGTAGCAAGTTCAAGGAATCTTTGTGTTAAAAGTTATTTAGATTGCTTGCTATTCTGTTGGATAAGTTCCTGTTTATTATTGAATTGATTTGAGTTAAATTGCTGAATTTTCGTTTCTGGTTTTTCTGCTATCTGATAGGAAAAACTCGAGTATTTAAGAAAAGACTCGAGTTGTTCATCACTGAAAAACTCGAGTATTTCACAAAAGACTCGAGTCTTTTGTGTCTGATTCCAGAAAATTCAGTCTTAGCTCCATTCTTCAATTATCAATCGAAATATTTGGTATTAGTGCTTCAAAATACTATTCACCCCCCTCTAGTATTTGTTTAGCCCGCTTGTTGGTTTCCAACATAAGTACACTGAGATTGAAGAAAAATCCACAGATTCCACAAGAACCCTTAGTTCTGCCCTTAACCACGATTTTCAGCAAAAGGGTCCAAACACCAGGGATTTTGAAAGAGTGCTTGAGCTTACCTAAATCAAAGCTCAAAGATAGCTCCATGAACACAGAGACAGTGTTGGCAGCTTCAACTTCTTGGATTGATTCCTCCTCACACAAGCTTTGTAGAGGCGTATCACTCACTCTCCAACACTCTGAGACGAAGAAGAATTTCACCAGACGATTCAAGAACCCTAACAGAGCCTCCTACTCCAAACTCAGCAAAATCAACCCCAATTCCTTCAACAACACTGGCTTATATAGAGGGATTTCATTACCATGCATACCGACGCGTGTTTCCCACTAATCTTGGGCTGATTTCGTGGCGAATTCGTGGATTAATCAAGTGATTACTCATCAAAACACACTAACCCAGTTTCTGGGTTCATCGTGTAACCGGTTACAGGGCATTACTAACCGGTTAGATCAGTGCAAAATTTAAAAATTAATACTTTTAAAACTTTTCCCTCCAAGAACCTTTCTAATATTACATTTGGGTCTTAATCCAAGGACTAAAATGCAATATCTATAATTTTGTATTTATTTTCCATATAAAAATACCTTCACCTATTTTTATATTTCCAAGGATAATTAAATACAAAACATAACTTGGAGAATTTATATAAATTAATAATAAAACTTTATTTTTAATTTCCATATTATCCGGGAGACGAAAATTAGGGGTGTTACACTACTCCCCCACTTAAAAGGAATTTCGTCCCCGAAATTCTAACTTACATAAACAACTCAGGATATTCCTGACGCATCTTATCCTCTAATTCCCATGTAGCTTCAGACACGCCAGCGTTCTCCCATATAACCTTGACTAAAGGTATCTCTTTTCCCCTGAGCTGCTTAACTTCACGATCTTCTATCTGGACTGGTCTGACTTCAAAGGTAAGGTTCTCCTTTAAAGCTAGATCATCAGGTTGAATTTTCAAAACAACCGAGGGGTCATGCACATATTTCTTCAACTGAGAAACGTGAAAGACATTGTGCAAATTGGACAGAGAGGGTGGTAAGGCTATTTGATAGGCAAGAGGACCAACTCTCTTAAGGATTTGGTATGGACCTATACACTTAAGGTGAAAGCTTTCGGGTTCTCAAGGCTCTACTGATCCCTTTCATCGGAACTATCCGAAGAAACACGTGGTCGCCTTCCGAAAACTCTATTGGTTTTCTCCTCTTATCAGCATAACTCTTCTGCCGACTCTGAGCCGCTTTCATCTTTGCCTGAACCATCTTGATCTTCTCAGTTGTCTGCTGCACAATTTCTGGTCCAACCACTAGGTTCTCCCCCACTTGAAACCAACATAGCGGGATTTGGCATTTCCTTCCATACGAAGCCTCAAACGGTGCCATTCCGATGCTTGCATGATAGCTGTTGTTGTATGTGAATTCTGCAAGGGGTAACACTTGATCCCAACTTCCCTGCTCTTCAAGTGCACAAGCCCTCAATATATCCTCCAAAGACTGAATAGTTCTCTCCGTTTGACCATCCGTTTGTGGATGATACGCAGAACTCAACTTTGAGCTTGTTCCCATAGCGTTATGCAAACTCTTCCAGAACTGAGAAGCAAACCTGGGATCCCGATCCGACACAATACTCGAAGGCACTCCGTGTAGATGAACTACCTCCTTAATGTAGATCTGGGCAAGCTTATTCAAAGGATAGCGCGTATTTATTGGAATAAATGCGCCGACTTAGTCAACCTATCCACAATCACCCAGATTGCATCATGATTTGCTGTTGTCTTTGGAAAACCAGATACAAAATCCATTGAGATACTATCCCACTTCCATTGAGGGATACTTAAGGGTTGCAACTGTCCTCCCGGTTTCTGATGATCTACCTTAGCTTTCTGACAAATTAAACATGAAGCCACATACTCCGCGACATCCTTTTTCAAACCAGACCACCAAAATATTTTCTTCAGATCCTGATACATTTTGGTTGATCCAGGATGCATACTCATCCGACTCTTATGTGCTTCATCAAGAATCAATCTTCTAACCTCCTGATCTTTTGGTACGCAAATCCTTGTTCTGAAACGAAGGATTCCATCCAACCCAATCTTGAAATCAGGTTCCTTCCCTTCTGAACCTAATCTCATCTTTTCAATCAACTCCTCATCTGCTTGTTGTAACTCTCGAATTCTTTCCAAGAATTCATTTGTGATTTGCAACATTCCCAACTTGATGCTTGATGGTTCCACTTGCGTCAACAAGCTCAAGTCTCTGAATTCCTCGATCAAAGCTGCTTCCTTTACCATCATTGCACTTATGTGGATTGCTTTCCGACTTAAAGCATCCGCAACCACATTCGCCTTACCCGGATGGTAATGGAGTTTAAAGTCATAGTCCTTCAAAAACTCCATCCACTTTCTTTGCCTCATGTTCAACTCTTTTTGGTCAAACAGATATTTCAAACTCTTATGGTCACTAAATACTTGGAAAGTAGTGCCATAGAGATGATGTCTCCATATCTTTAAGGCAAACACGATCGCAGCCAATTCCAAATCGTGTGTCGGGTAATTCACCTCATGATTCTTCAACTGTCGTGATGCATAAGCCACTACTCTTCCTTCTTGCATTAACACACACCCAAGTCCTTGCTTAGATGCATCACAGTACACTTCAAAGCTCTTGTGAGGGTCAGGTAAGATTAACACAGGAGACGAGGTTAACCTTTCCTTTAGCTCTCGGAAACTACTTTCACACCTGTCATCCCACACAAACGGTTGATCTTTCCGAGTCAACTTGGTCAAAGGCAACACAATCTTGGAAAATCCTTCTATAAACCGACGATAGTATCCAGCCAGCCCTAAGAAACTTCTCACCTCAGTCACAGACTTAGGCTGTTCCCATTTCAACACAGAGCTCACCTTTGCTGGATCCACCGCAATTCCTTCCTTAGAGATTACATGCCCAAGAAATTTTACTTCATTCAACCAAAACTCACATTTTGTAAGTTTGGCGTACAACTGCTTCTCCTTCAGGACTTTCAACACAATCCTGAGATGTTCTTCATGCTCCTCCGAACTCTTAGAATAGACCAAAATATCATCTATAAATACCACTACAAACAAATCTAGATATGGTCTAAAGATCCGGTTCATATAATCCATGAAAATAGCAGGTGCATTAGTCAATCGAACGACATCACAACATACTCATAATGACCGTATCGAGATCGAAATGCAGTCTTGGGTATATCTTCCTCCTTTATCCTGATATGATGATAGCCCGATCTCAGATCAATCTTTGAAAATACTGTAGCTCCCCTAACTTGATCCATAAGGTCATCAATCCTTGGCAAAGGATACTTATTCTTAATGGTGACCTTATTTAATTGTCTGTAGTCCACACACATTCTCATACTTCCATCCTTCTTCTTTACAAACAATAGTGGAGCTCCCCAAGGCGAAACACTTGGCCTGATCATCTGCTTCTGCAGCAATTCCTTTATTTGCTTTTTCATTTCTGACATTTCCGGTGGTGTCATTCTATAAGGAGCAATAGATATGGGACCAGCTCCAGGAACTAAATCAATCCCAAACTCTATTTCCCGCTTCGGAGGTAATCCTGGTATCTCTTTAGGAAATACTTCCGGAAATTCCCTCACTACAGGAATCTCTTCTATTGGCATTGTCTCATCGTCTCCGGTAGTAGAGAATAAGCACATGTAACCTTCGGGTTCAAGGGTTCTATATTGGATTGTCTTTCTCTCGCAATTGATGATCACTTGGTTCTTCCTCAACCAATCCATTCCCAAGATCACATCTAATTGTAACTTAGGGAGACAAACCAAATCTACTTTAGAGACACGACCCAAGATTTCGACTTCACACCCTAAGCAAACCTTAGAGGTAAAGATGGGTATTCCCGTAGAGGTATCTATACTAAGATAGCAAGGCGAATCAGAAACAACAAGATTCAACGTACTCACACATTCAGGCAAAACAAAAGAATGTGTAGCTCCAGAATCAAACATGATCTTGCAAGGTTGATCATTAAGCAAAAAGTTACCTTGCACGAGATTCGGGTTTTGGATTGCTTCATTACCACTCAGGGTAAACACTCTGCCCTGCACCACAGACTTGTCAGCAGATCCTTTAGCATCACCTTTTGCGGGCTCTCTGCAATCACGGGCAAAATGACCTTGCTTGCCACATTTGAAACACCCTCCTGTGGACCAGCAGAATTGACCATGGTGATAACGCCTACACTTCTCACAATAAGGAGCATTATCACGAGACTTGTTCTTGTTATCAATCACAGCTTTGCCCTTGCCCTTGTTCTTCTGAGCATATGGACCATTATTCCGGTGATCAAATCTCTTCTTCCTCTGTGGTCCATAACCTTGTCCACCACCCTTTCCTTGGCTTCCTATCAACTCAGCCTTCTTATCATCGTCATACATTCTGCACATATCTACAAGTGCAGGAAAACTCTGAATCCTCTGGTAACTGAAAATAGACTTCAACTCCGGTCTCAGTCCACCTTCGAACTTGACACACTTACTCCTTTCATTAGGGTTATTCAAGTAGTAGGGAGAATATTTCATCAACTCCTCAAATCTAGCAGCATATTCTCCTACACTCATATCCCCCTATTTCAATTGCATGAACTCTACCTCCTTCTTTCTCCTTAAATCTTCTGGAAAGTATTTATTAAGGAATTTCTCCATAAACACTCCCCAGTTGATTGCTCTTCTCTCAAAATTCAGCAATTGAACTGTATGATCCCACCAGTTCTCAGCTTCCCCATGGAGCATGTATACTTCATAGGTTACCTTCTGCTCATCCGAATAGTCTAATGTTCTGAAAATCTTGTTGATCTCATACAACCACTTATTTGCCTCATCAGGTTTGTATCCTCCTTCAAACCTTGGTGGATTGCACTTTCTAAACTCCGACAGAGTCTTAGCATCATGATTTACCACATTATCAACGTGTGGATTACCAGCTCGTCCTTGAGGTGGCTGCTGTTGTTGCTGCTGCTGCATACCTTCCAGCACAATCGTAATACGTTCTAACATTTCGTTCGTATAATTTCTATTTCTGGTTGCCATAGAAAGACCTGCACTATGGGCTTTGGGTCACTAAAAAGTCTTTAAAACATAAACACAACTAGCTAATTCAACTATCTTACTCAAACATATTCAAATAACATTGAATATAATACTTAGCTGCATCATCAGGGCCATGAGGGACAAGACCAATGCTCTGATACCACCAAAGATGTGACACCCTTGTTTTATATCTTGAAAATAATATTTCCAAATACAGAATACTTGCTATCAAAAATTTGGTCTAGAAAATTTTTCCTTTTTAATTGGTACTTGCTCAATTATAAACAATTTTAACCTTGACGAATAATTTGAATTCAGCTCAATAGTACCTTGTTCAAAAATCTCTCGAGACAACGCCTTTTATTCTCAGAACATAATCCTTAGCGTTGATTAAAAACATATTATTTGTCTCTTGAGTTTAATCGGATTTATAAAATATAAGCTTATTTGCTGAATCCTTTTTAACTAAAATCAGAGTATGCGGAAGTAAAAATAATACCTGTGGGGCACTGCCGAGGTAAATAAAAACACCATGTATATATATATATATATCATGATATAAAACCCCCACCAGTATCATAGTCGCAAGTAGCAAAAGTCGAGATAGCAAGTTTTGATAAAACATATACATAACCAGTTGCTCAAAATAAACCTCACTCTAAAACCTCTCAAAAATATGTACAATATATCACAAGATCAAAATAGAAGTTCCAGAGCAGGTCATCCATGTCCTCAGCAGCTCCTCTGATCCTCTGCAGCTCTATCCCTAGACCTAGGATCCAATACATCTATGCTATGCAGACTCCTAGGAACCAGCAGGTCCACCTCTAGCAGAAACAGTAGGCTCGACAGGCACCTCCTCCTCGTCCTCATCCTCCACGAGATCCTCCTCGACCTCGCCCGACTGTGCCGAGACCCCACCACTGGGCCTAGGATCTACAGAAGCAATCCTCTCAAAATCAGTCAGACCAGGAGAAGGAGTCTCCTCAGTAACAACTCTATGGGAAGAAGGGTGAGTACGAGTGGCAGCTCTAAAATGAAAACTATGAAATCGACGCACTGGTCGAGCCGGGGGTGGTCCTCTATATGCATAAAAGGGTGGAACATGCATAGTATAGACTAAAGGGATCC
Organism: Crotalaria pallida; assembly: GCA_037953625.1. NCBI lineage: Eukaryota > Viridiplantae > Streptophyta > Magnoliopsida > Fabales > Fabaceae > Crotalaria > Crotalaria pallida. Next base: position 8,220,345 of record CM075654.1, on the reverse strand, counting down.
TAAATCTACGAGGTCGCACCCGAACCAGAGGGTTAGGGTGGTAGAGAGTGATCTCCACCCCCCTCAAAGGTGGCTCGGTGCTCCTCGTACGTCCATATACCACTAGGGATAGGGCGTATCTCGATGCAGGCTAGGTATCTGGCCATCACCTAAATAGGGCATGGGGAGTAAGTATACACATATACATAATCAATAAAGACTAAAATACAAACACAAGTATATCATGGACAGACAATAATGCAAGTACATATGAGCATACCCTTTTTCAACATTATATCTCTTATAATGCAAGTGGCATGATGCATGATTTCTATCCACAACTGAGGCCTCTAACAATAGTCCATCTTGGACGTCCATCCAATACACCATTGTGTTCCCAGAACACTAATATACGTTCCCAGAACGTATGCCAAACCATACTTGAAAAAACAAGCATCACTCCTAGAGTGTGCATCACGTTCCCGGAACGCATAAAAACCATGTCACAGACACTGGCCACATTCCCAGAATGTGTCATCAAGTAGGTTACAAATTTGGTACTCCCGGAGTACCCTCCTCATATTCCTAGAATATGATAATCGTTTCCTACCAACCTATCTTCCATTCTCTATGCATGAATGCACAATTATTAAGTTTGGTTTTTATCTTTACTTTAATTATTGTGATTTAGAAATATCTCAATTTCTCTTTTGAATGATTAATTTGAGGTATAACCTTTGGCACAAAAATTCATCCATGAATTAACTTAAAAACATGCCATTAGGCTTGGATTGGGAAAAACTTAACCAAGGGTATCCACTTTTCACTTAAAAGACTTAACTTTTATTTTTCAGTTTCAGGTACTAACCGGTTACAGTCTCAGGCTAACCGGTTAGAATTACAGACCTGAACTTGTTAACCATTGAAATTCAAAAAACCCTTTTTCTTGAATTCTCTACCCAATCTATAAACAAGTTTTCAGCATTGTCATATACCTCAAATTTCACTGATTTAATCATTCAAAGTCTAAATCACAATTCAATTTCAATGGAGCATAATTTCTTCTTGAAATTATCTCATTACATTAAGGCATTAACTCCTCAATTACAATCTGAAACAAACAGTATTTATTCACATGTTTTCAGATTGATTCCAAGTGAAATTAGAGTATAGACTTGAGTAAAAATGGTAAGAATACAGGGCCAATAGCAGAAATTCATTTTCTTTGAAAATTTACAGTATCTAACCGGTTGCAAATTTCGAATAACCGGTTAGATTATGCAGTCTGTACACTGAAAAATGAGGTTTTGCATACCATTCTTTTCAATACTCAAATCTAACCAATTTCAACAATCAATAGAGTTCACATACCTTAATACTAGCATGTTCAGCCACAGAAACGTATCTATCTTGCATGCATTCAATTTAGATACTAAAATTGCATATAATTCCACATAAACACAACTTGATATCACAAAACTCTTAATAAGCCTTTAGATTATGATTCAATCATCAGAATAGCTTGCATGCAGATTATTAACTTTGCTAAAAAAGAATTGAGCCACAGAAATGGCCTCCAAGCCTTTTATCCTAAACACATAATGCCCTTTTGAGTCTTTGTTGACTCAAATCCTAAAACACTTGATTTTAGTCTCAATCTAGTATAAGGTAAACTTCTCTCATACCTTAGGATAGTGTTTGATGAGTAAGTACAATGAGATTGAAGAAAAATCCACAGATTCCACAAGAACCCTTAGTTATGCCCTTAACCACGATTTTCAGCAAAAAGGGGTCCAGACACCAAGGATTATGACATAGAAATTGACCAAACAAATTAGGGAAAATAATTAGGACTTGATCTAGGTAACATGCACTAAAGAATCGAAGTGGTTTGAGGTTCAAAGAGTGCTTGAGCTTACCTAAATCGAAGCTCAAAGATAGCTCCACGAACATAGAGACAGTGTTGGCAGCTTTAACTTCTTGGATTGATTCCTCCTCACACAAGAACTCTCAGCTCACGATTTTTATGTCAATACAAAGCCCTTGATTCAAGCTTTGTAGAGGTGTATCACTCGCTCTCCAACACTCAGAGACGAAGAAGAATTTAGCCAGACGATTCAAGAACCCTAACAGAGCCTCCCACTCCAAACTCAGCAAAATCAACCCCAATTCCTTCAACAACACTAGCTTATATAGAGGGATTTCATTGCCATGCATACCGACGTGTGTTTCCCACTAATCTTGGGCTGATTTCGTGGCGAATTCGTGGATTAATCAAGTGATTACTCATCAAAACGCACTAACCCAGTTTCTGGGTTCATCGTGTAACCGGTTACAGGGTATTACTAACCGGTTAGATCAGTGCAAAATTTAAAAATTAATACTTTTAAAACTTTTCCCTCCAAGAACCTTTCTAATATTACATTTGGGTCTTAATCCAAGGACGAAAATGCAATATCTATAATTTTGTATTTATTTACCAATACTTTCTCCATACTTACTCGTGAGAAGTATTGCTCAATACTTTCTGAACTGGACATGTCGTATCTTTCATATTCTCTACGCAATGATTGTAGTTTGGACTTTTGAGCTTTGTCCACACCTTTATATGATAAGTTTAAGGTCTCCCATGCTTGCTTCACAGTCTTGGTATTGGCTATTTTGCCAAATACGAAATAGTCCACTCCTTGGTGAATTTGCGTCAGCACCAATTGGTCCCTCATTTGAGCAATTTCATTAGCTCCTTCTTCAATCCCTGGTTCAATGAGACTCTAAAGGTTTTGAGCTTTTAATTGTGTAGTCATTAAAAGCTCCAAGTAATTATAATCAAGTTTCCCATCTAATTTGGGACCTGACCAAACAACATTAAAATTGTTTGACATTTTTTCACTTTTTATGTATATATAAAATAATAATATGAGAACACTATTGTTCCTTACAAACACCTCTTTTTTTTTTAAACTAGGCGCTGGACTAAGCCAGCACTGATACCAATTTGATATCAAATGCTCATAATCTCACCAAGGAAAATTTAAAAGAAAATGCAGTGGAATAAAAAAGAGAGGAAGTGAGGAAGAGAGAAACCTCTTATTTCTTTCTCTTTGTAATTGTTATCCTTCTTCTGTGTTTTACAAAGGAAGAGGAGGGCTTTTTATAGTGAAGGAATTACACAGAAATAGGAAAAACAGAAAAAACACGTAAACAATATTAGCTTGTTATTACGAAAAGAAAGGGAAGGTTGTTATTCACTTTTGAATAACAGCTTGATTTACTTTTTTTATTTTTTTTAATCTCACAGTCACCACCAGCATTAGCTACTAATTTGAAATCACATAACCATAATCCAGTATTTGGTACATCTTGACCACATCTTTTAAAAGATTCTTTTATAGATGTATAGAGTTCATAGGAAGTTTCCCATTTTTGGGTAAGATGACTGAAGACATAAACCAAATCATGACAGAACAATAACAATTTGTCTTCCACCACAAGATGCTCATACACAAGGATTGGCTCTTCTTTTTGTGGTTCTAACATCTCGCTCTCGCTTTTGCTTTCGCCTTCCCCTTCCCCCTCGCCTTCGCCTTTGCTTTTTCCTTCCCCTTCCCCCTCGCTTTCGCTTTCTCCTTCTCTTTCTCCTTCGCCTTCTCCCTCGTAGAAAAGAGGAGTGGGCGCTTGATGCCAAGATTTATCGAATGGATCAAAACGTTCAAATGTAAATTTAGGATCTTTGGATTCAAAGTAAGGGAGAGGGATGTTAGAGTTCGTATAAAGTAATTTAGAGTGAGGAAGAATGTAGGTGGTGCCTCCAAGATTGGCTACCAATGAAAATTTAGGCTCATTAAGAGTGGTGACACTCCTTAAGACATCCTTGGGAAAGAGGACGCTTGGATGATTGTTGCACATAACATTTTTAATTCGGTCAGCATCAAACTCGTAGACAGAGTCATAGTAGCCTGTAAAATCTCTGATCTTAGGATCAAAACATGAGCCGCCGAACAAATAGACTTTATTAGTTATTATAGTTGGATTTGACGTGACGCATACCAAGAGGAAATCGATTCTTGCGCAGTTTGAGACGGAAACAGACCAGAGCAAAGGGTGGTGGAGGAGCTAGACTCTTCAAATTACAAGTGCAAGCTCAACTGCTGCAAGGTTTCGGCGCAGTGCGCGGGGATTCGCAAGTGTCATCTCTATTTAAATCAATGCCAATGAGATCACCATCTATCTCTAGACATAGAATCCGTTCTTTTTGTTGTCTCTCTTTTTCTTTTTTTCTCTGATCACTCCTTCGTTTGTTTCTGCCACCATTCTTCTGCTTGCCCATTTGTTTTGAACTTTTGCTCTCTCTTATTCTGCTTGTGTTTGTTTGTGCTTATGCTTGTGATTGCGCTGTTAAAATAGACACGGTTTAGAACATCTCGTAGCGATAACAGAGGACAATGTGTTAGTAACGTGGGTGTCAAGGAAGATATAAAACACAGGATAATGTGTTAGTAACGTGGGTGCCAAGGAAGATATCCAATCTTTATATGAGAAATTCAAGGAGATTGCAGTTTAAAAAAAATTAAAAAAAATTGAGATTGTTAGTTACAAACAAAATATTCGGAGGAAATACGATTGAGCATCAGCTATTGACCTATCGTAGAAAATTGGAAATGAGATATCTAAGGATAAATTTTCATAGTATTTAGTTTATAAGAAGTTCAGAACCATACACAAAGATACAAAATTGATCTACGGATAAACTTACATAAAAAAAATAATATATGTCACAAAATAATATTTTGTTTATTATTAATTGTTAATAATTGACACATGTGTATCTAATAGATAGCTCACTTGATAGAGCTAGGGACATAAGTGCATAGTAGGGTGGCAAAAAATTTTCTCATCTATGAACAGAGAAATTATTTGAGAAATGTTTTTGCCTATAACCAAGCCACCTTTAAAAAAAATTTATGGTTTCGAGTAAGGTCATGATCATTTTTCTATGAGCAAAACTTTAAGCACAACTCTATAAATTACTATTTTTTAATTGCCGTGATCTAACTTACATGGTAAAAGTTGTGAAGCATGTCATGACCAAAGCAAAAATGTGAAGATTAAGTTGTGAGGGAATATTTCTCAATTATTTTGTCCTCCAATAGTTGACTAAGACACCCTACTTAAGTTTTTGTTTGCAGAAATACCTCACTTGATTTTTTGAGGGTGTGGAAGTGTACCCTAATACTTGACTATGGCCATAATTGTCCCTTTCGCAGATAATTTAAAGTTAATAGGAGGATAATTCATGGAAGAAAAATTGCATGATTAGGGATAAGAGAAGAAATGGAAAAAAAGGTGGGCTATTTTGAATAACATAAAGCACTTAATCAAACCATTGATAAAAAAAAGAGAATTCATTCATAATCAATAAAAGATTCAAAATCCATAATACATTCACCACATCCCTATTGGGAATTTAGAAATCCATTACAAAAATAGAAAAGCAAAGATAGAAGAAGAACCACATGAGAAAATTTCTTCTGAGAATTCAATGATGATTTCAATTGAAACCTGAAGAATTATCTTGAATTTCTTCTCCTTCTGTCATCTCTTACACAAATAGATGATGCAAGGTGATAAGTAGTTGCTGCGGTGGCATGATCACTTCTTCCACATTCAAATCCACCTATATTCTTCACGTATAAATAAGGGAAGTTCATTCTCAAGTTTCTCATAAGTCACACTCCGAGTTTCTGAAATATACTCTCATAAACTTGTGTGGTGAACTCTTCTTGAGTTGTAACACAAATTTCCTTAGAAATATATCTCAAAATCTATGTTGAAATCTCTTTTAAAGTAATGCTAAAATCAGAGCACAATACTTATTGTTGTGTGATGTTGCTTGCTAAATTGTGGTTAGCAACCTCACTCCAGTCTTTGTAATTTGATTTCAATATCAGGCTTATCAGCATAATATTGCTTATAACTTATTCTAATTAATCCCTTATGTTTCTCATTGCAAAATCACATTTTAATCAAATGTCAAAGCAGGTTAAAACTATTTTCTAAGTTATATTGCTACTGTACCTGAGGAGGAACAACTTTGAATCTCAATCCTTCAGCCTTTCAATCTCTGTTTTATTGAATACAAATATGAGAGAAGTTCATCATATCACTAGGGTAGTAATTGATGGCTGCAAAGTGTAGCGCAAGCTACCATGAGTTTGTAGGATATTGCTTTGTGTGTCATGAAAAGGTTACTTGACTTAGGGGTCAAGATAATTCATGACCATGTAATGACTAAACTCTGAATCTGTTATAATTGTGTATATATTATATGATTTAAGGTTTGATTATTAATTGATGAATATGTGATAAATTGTTAAAATAGTGTGAGTATTGCCATGTTTGATAAGTGTATGTTGAAGTTCTTTGCCTAAAGTTCTGCTTAGAATCAATGTATATATATGTTTGATTAATATGCTATAAATTATATAAAAACTTGAAATAAGTTAGGGTGGAGAGATAGCTTTGAAGTCCAAACCAAATGAGGTTATCCTCTCAAGTTTCTAATAAGATAACTGGTTATTCTCAAGGTTAACTGGTTATCGTGTTTAGAAATTTGAAGATTTTGCTGTAAATAATCGGTTACTAAAAATGGGTAATTGTTTACTGTGCCCAGTTCTTGGATATTTTCAAATGATTATGTGATAAATAATCGGTTATCAACAAATGATAATCGGTTATTAGTCCCCTTTATTAACAAATTGATTTATTAAAGTGATGGATAATATCCAAGATCAAATAAAAAAATGAAGTTTAATGATGCTAAAAAAGTATTTTGGAGTTTCAAAGTCTAACTTATTTATCCATAGCTTATTCATTATATGATTAATGGTTATAGAATAGATGTATAAGATATCAAGTTCTAATATTGTTTATGCATACTAAGAGGCATGATGAAAGTCAAAAATATTGGAAAGGGTTAATAATAGAGTTTAACATTTGGTGGGAAAGAAAATAAGGATATCGTATATGACATGGCATAAGTTGCAAAGGATGGAAGAATTCATATACTATGATCAAATGAGAAAGATTATAAATATAATGTTGTAAGGGATGTACGCAAGAATAATGATTTTTTTCGGTTATACCGTGTCTTGTGGGATGAGAGCTTGTGCAAATATGTGGAATGATATCTGTATGCGATATATCCATGTCATGTTTACACTATGTGTGTCACTTGGGATGAGACTTGGTGCAAGTATGTGGAATAATACCTGTAGGCGGTATATTGTTGGGTCACTGGCAAGTGCACGAGATCGCATATAAGTAATATAGTGATAAATAGAGTGTTGAACCCACAAGGAATTGTAATTCGAGTAATTCTCACCTGATTAACAATTACTAATTGAAAATATATATTGAAATTGTTGCTAAAAATTAAATGAATTAAAATTGCAAGACTAAATAGAAAGTTGTTTGAATCTGCGGAAAGGCTAGGAATATGGGTTCAGAGATCAGGATATTAGCACTAAATTTTGTGAAATTCATTTTACTTTAGTCAACAATGATTCCGATATGGTAGTGAAAGAGTGATCCCTCATCAAATTCACGTTTCTTATAAATGCGAAAATCCCTAATTCCTTATGGAAACTTCTAGCTTTATAACCATTAGTTATATTATGCTCTGTCGGAATCCTAAAGTTATATAAGTCGCAAAGGTATTCCTACTCTCTATTTGCAGAATTATATAGTTTGATTGCATGATCAATTCAATACTCAAGTTTCCACTTTGTTGTATTAAGTCCCAAAACACAGAGTGGTCAATTCTATGCATAACAATAAAAACTCAATCAAACAATTGACTAAAAATTAGAATTTCATACACAAAACAAAGGAATTAATCAATATCCATACTCATCCACCACATTCCTATAAGAAAACTAGTTATCCATAGCAAAAGAAGAAATAGAAGAAGAATAAAAGAATAACTCCATACTCATATAATAGAAGTTCCTCCAAGAGCAATCCCTCCGAGAGTTGTCACCTTCTCCTTGGAATTGTTGATCTTCTCTTATTGTGTTCTAATCTTTGGATTTCTCCCCCTCTAAGTGTTACAATTCCTAAGGATTGGAGACCTATAAATAATAAATTACACCATTGAATTTCTTATCTCCAACAGGAAATTCGTAATTATCATCTAAGCTTAATTGGGAAGAAGATCAATTCAAATTTGCAAAGGATTCTGAAGTCCTAATTATGTTGAATTTCTGATATTGCCACGCGCTTGAGCGAGATTGACTTGCGCTTGAGCGCCTATTACACGCGCGCTTGAGCGCGAGCTACGTGCGCTTGAGCGTACCATCTGATGAACTTTTTCTATTTTCTTCTTATTTTGCACAAATTATATATGCACGCTTGAGCGTGTCAGAACTGAACTTTTAAGTTTTTTCTTCAAATCCTTGACTCTCTGTCGTTCCTCTTCTCTTCTTTTGCTCTTGATCACCTAAAAATAAGTGGAAACACCTAAACTAACGATGAGTAATGGATTTAAACAAAATATGAAAACAACCTAAAACTACTAACTTTACTATGGAATTCAAGCAATAACCAAGCTAAAAGGGTATGAAAACAATTGGAAAACATCATATATTAGACACTCATCATATATCCATGTATCCCGGATATACTATGTCTCGTGGGATGAGACCTGTATCATTTTGTATTTTATCATCAAGTAATAAAATATAAATGTTTATGTTGAATCGATTTTTTAATTATTCTCAAATTTTTATAAGTATTTGTATGCATATAGGACCTATTACTATGTAAAAAAATTGGTAAAAATAGAGTTCCTGAAATAGGGGAATTTCGCTCAAGCGAGCAGGGCTCATGTAACACCCTGAGTTTTATAAAGGGAATAAAAGAATTTTCTTTAAAAAAATATTGCAGTGGAAAACATAATTCCCTTTATTGAAAAATGATGAATACAATTTTTCTTTTTTTTAATACATTATTTTCCAGGATTACAATAGAATCGAGCAATAATAAATATCTTGAATATATTTCCTTCTTCCACTTGAGCGTTTGGCTTTACAAATTCCTTCCATGTGAAGCAGACTCTTCTCAATACCCATACTCCAGAAACCTAACAATGCCTATAAGGAGTAACTCATTGTCATGTCACATAATCAGATTAGTAATCGAAACAACTGAAAAGTCGACAATCACAAGTATCTTATTATAATGCTCAAGATGCATGAAAGCAAGTGTCTTATCCCTCACAATTATCATCTTATTATTCTGTATGCAATGTTAGACTCTCTCTTTTACACAAAAGGTTTCATATGTACGACCTTCCCTTTTTACAAATATCTCAATTGTACAAGGGCATCATGTAACACCCCGCAAATTCCTCGTGTTGTTTTAAGTACTAAAGAGATTTATTTTTGAGAAAAGTATTTTTAAAAGAGTATTTCCTTGAAAGAATTTCTTATTTTATGATTTCAAAGTGGTGAATAATTTTTAAAGAAATGGTTTTCATGAAATGATATTATAAGTTTTAGAAATTGGGTTTTTGAAATGGTTGTGTATTTAATGTTTTTATGCTTCAAAGAAATGGTTATTTTTGTACATGAGTAATAGAGTTTATTTCTTATGTGTGTATGTGTGTACGGTTTTGTATGTATGTACATGTCTAGGATTTTTTTAAGACAATGAGCTTATGAGGTGAATTAGAACCAAAAGGAAATTAAGGGGTAGGAAAACTTAAGTAGTAGAAATAGGTTTACACATGAAGTGACCTAAAGCCATAAATTACTCCTCATTGTCCCCTTTGATAAAATCCACCCATGCAACAAATTGGAATGCCAAAATTATCCCTCTCATTAACTCATGACCGAATTAATCCACCAAGGGCAAAATGGGAAGTGCACGGTTTGCCTATTTAAGGCTTAACCCTTAGTTCATTCATTCATTTATTCACCTTCATTCTTCATTTACCTTTCTTTCCCAAAACACTTTGTTGAAGAGCAAAATCAAGCTCTCAACACATAGAGAGAGAGAGAAGCCGTGAGTGAAAAGAGGAAGAAGAAGAGGAGATCAAGCCAAAACCTAAGACCTCCCTTGAAGATCCAAGAACTTAGAGCTAGAAGACCTTGATTTGGTGGGTGATTCGAAGAACCCTAGAAGTTTAGAGTTAGCTTTTATTTTTCTAATCCTTTTTAATCTTCATTTCTTCTTGCATGTCTAGTTTTATGGTTGATCTATGGTTGCATGTAATGTTTAAGCTTTGATCTTGAATTTCAAGAGTCAAATGAACTTGTAAAACACTAACTCATGGACTTTGTGATTCGGCCATGACTAGGAAACTAGGTCATGATGCTTTTTATTTTGATTCAAGTTCTTGCATGTTAACTTTAGGCTTATAAAAGTTGATTTGAGTTGTTTAAATGCTTTGATCTTGATTTGATCTTGATGAAGCTTTGCTTTTGGGTTTTGATATTTAAAAAGCTTTAATCTTTGCTTTGATCTTTGAAAAAGTTTTGATCTTGAGTCATGTATGTAGTTTTCAAACAAAAAGCTTTGATCTTGGACTTTGCATGTGATCCTTGAACAAAAAGATTTGACCTTTCTTCAATGCATGTCACGATTTTGGTCCTTTCTTGTTTAAAGTGATTTTTGATCCTTGATTTGTGACTTTATGTTGAACTTATGATTTGATTTGTAAGAGAAAAATACATGCATGTCGTTTTTAAGCCTTGATCATGGATAATTGTGTTCAAAACTTTTGATCTTTAACTTGTAACTCTTCTTGTCACTGTTTTGCTTAAGATTTGTGCTTAGATTTATTTATTTGCCTTGATTCTCTCATGCATGTGATGATGTGTGGTTGATCTAGGAGAAAAGCTTTGATCTTGATTCTTGTATGATAAATTTGAGTGAAAAAAAATGTTACTTTCTATGATGCATACCACGGTTTTAAAAAGGAAATTAAAGAAATAAGCTTTAAAATGATTTTGAGTATAAACATGATTTAATCTAAGTAATTAATCTAGTGCATGTGATATTTTTGTGAAGCATAATTCGGCCATGCTTAATAAAAATGAGATTCATGCTTTTTAGTTTGTGAAAAGTTGATGCATGTATATCTTAAGGTTAGATTTAATGATTTCAAGCACATGCATGTCATTTTCAAGAGATTTAAAGTATGATCTTGGTTTTGTTTGAAATAAAACAATGAACTTGAGTTTATTGAACAATGATGATGTAGATGGTGTTTTGAAAAATCTACATGATTTGGTTGGATTATGTGGTTTTTGCATGTTGAAAAATGGACCAAAAACTTTGTCTTTGTCATGATGATGATTCGGCCTATGCATGCAAATTAAACTAGGATTCTTTTTTTCATGAAGTGACATAAAAGTAATGAGTATGTTTTGTGGGATTATGTTAAGTTAAATTATTTGAGATAATGTTGTGATTCATTATTTTCTATTCGGTTTTGGTTAAAAGATAAAGGGAGTGAATTGATTTTATTTTGCATGATTTGAAAAATAAGACTTTGGTAGGATGCTTGATTTAATAAGTTGATTTAAGATAAAGGAAATAAATTAAAGTTTGATAATTTCCCAAGTTAAGATCACGGTTTTATGATCAAAAAGGAAGAAATGATTTCTTAATCTTGTGTCTTGATGATGAACATGATATAGTTGTTGGGGATGAATAAAGTTTATACGTTGGGCTCATTCAATTCAGTCTCTTTTTAATAAAGTAGGTAAATATGAAAATGAAAATGAAAATGTTTAGAAAATAGTTAAGTGAATAAGTGTTTGATTGTGAAAGAGTTTATGTGAGAATGAATGTTGGATTTATAATTAAACTAAATGATTGGTTAATTGTTTATATGACTTAATTCATCTAAGTGTTGTTGTGGTTGTGTGCTAGTTGATGTTTGAAAAATATTTGAGTACGTAATTGGTTTTGAAATTAGTTGATTTTAAGATAATTTGATTTGATTGAATTGAGATTGTTGGATTGTATTTAGTGGCTGTCCAAGATTTATTTTATGACCAGAAGCTTGAATTTTAAAAGTAATTGTTTTAAGCTAAAGAATTGTTTAAAGCGAAAAAAAAATACTTTTACGGTGTTTTCGAGTTTTATTAAAGTGATTTTGTGAAACGATTTCTGGCTGTCCAGGATTGTCTGGACTTGCTTCTTAACTTTGAAAATGTGTTCATGTAATTTAAAGCATAGTTTTCAAGTGGAAATTAATTTGAGAAAAAAGCCGGATTGAAAACGGTGAATTTTTCGGTGTTTTCGAACGTGATTAAGGTGCTGTCCAAGACGGACCAGCAACTAAATCAAATGAATTAAATTATTTTATATGATGTTTTCAAATGGTTTTGAGATACTTAAAGTGCTAGAAAATATGGGATTAGTTTTGAGAAAACAATTAGGTTTTTAAGCTTTCCGACGAGGAACGGAATGTGTATTGAGTTAAGAAAAGATTTTCTTGATACAAGTGAATAACGTAAATGTGTTCTCTTTAATTCGAGGAATTTTAAAGACGAGGGATTGGGGCAGCTGGCAGCAACAAGAATCCGCGGAGATCGAGCGCATTTAAATTGTTGGACCTGAGGTGAGAGAGAAGCTTTCCTAAAACACCGTGGTATTTAGGTGATATATTAGGACGTTCCCTATCATCTCAAAGATCGGAACGTAGTGGTTCGGCGTCAGTAGTATAGTGGCAATTGTTTGTGTTGTGTGGCCACTTATACGAAGGTGACAAAGACCACATTGTTGTTGTGTGATGATTGTGTGTTGATGATGTGAAATAGCATGCTCGCATTTATTTATTTATTTATTTATGCATGATGGGATTTAATATTGTTGATTAATATTAATAACATGCTGATGGACGTCTGTTGTAACACCCTATAATTAATTACCCTTAATTCCCCTTATCTTAAAATACGGACTTAAAAATTTCTTCTTACTTTATTACATTAAAATCAACCGTCAAATGGACGGAGTTTTGTTTGTTTTTCGGACTAATCCAAAATTTAACCTGTGATAAACAATTTCAAATAAACATCCAATAGCCAGCAGGGCTTCAGATTATATTTCTAAATTATATCAAGGCCCAATGGGCTCCAAAAATATCAGAGTGCAAAATTAATCAGAGAAATAGCGAAAATACTAAGTTTGAGTATTAAAACCAAAAGTTATAACTTTAGCAAAACAGAACCATCCTAAGCCTCATTCGAAATATGCATATTAAATCTACATCAAAATAATATAAGAGGCTTAGGTCCATATTCTAAATCCCATAATAACCCTACTTTCCCTTACAGGGAAAGTACTCCTGCTCGGCCGGGGGCTGTGCCAGCTCAATCTCCGTACCTGAAACATGTAAGGGAGTGAGCATTGCACATGAAATAGAAAGCAGTTTCTAACTAGACATAACAACCCACTAGGTCAAACACAATTAGCAATTAAAGCATATATTCACATACTGCACACCATACTCATTTCATTTTTTCCATATTCATTATTTACTCTACATTTCCATTTTCATGATTCATTTCAATATCCATTTTCATTATTCATTTCAATATCCATTTTCATTATTCATTTCAATACCCATTTTCATTGTTCATTTCAACATCCATTTCCTCTTTCTTTTCATTTCATTCTTTAAGATGCATCACATACCAATGTACTTCACCTCCACACTGGAAGGTACCTCATACCTTTCCTTATTTACATTAGGTGTCCCTCAGGTCAGAGGTCAACATTTTAACATTTTATTCTTAAAAATACATTTCACGCCATTGTACTTCACCTCCACACCGGAAGGTACCTCATACAATGTGGCCTAGGGATACTTCACCTCCACACCGGAAGGTACCTCATATCGTTGTACTTCACCTCCACACCGGAAGGTACCTCATACAAGTTGGCCTGCAGGTACTTCACCTCCACACCGGAAGGTACCTCATACCATCGTACTTCACCTCCACACCGGAAGGTACCTCATACCATTGTACTTCACCTCCACACCGGAAGGTACCTCATACAATTTGGCCGGTGGGTACTTCACCTCCACACCGGAAGGTACCTCATACAACCACCTAGATTATACTTAAACCTTATTCTCATTATAAACAATTCATTCATAACACATTTAACTACAATCAACACATAATCATTCATGAAATTTCTTATTCATTTCCTTTCTCAGTTATCACGCTCATACTCATACTAAATAGTGTTCTCTTTTACGGCCCATCATTTAGATTTGCCCTTCATTTTACTTTCACATTTATCATTTGTTACTTTTGTTTACACCTGATCATTTTCCTTCCATTTCCTATATTCACGAGATCAATTTATAAGCCACGACCTTTGTTCACAATTCATAATACTTAACATTTTTACTTATTTCACAATTTGATACAATTATGCACATTTAATCATTTCCATTCCCTTTCTTCCTATATCAATTTATTCCACAACACATACATCTATTTGTTACAGTAATTAATTATCATTTAATTCACAACTGTACAAATAAAGTCAAAAATCATAGAAATCATTTATGCCAAATTCACCATCACATTACCCAATTCCTCATGTGTTTCAATGTAATCATTAACCAAATTTCATTTATCAAATAATTGATTCTTATATCATTGGGTTTCTTTTTCATAGTCATAACATCCAATCATCATGCATATTTAATTTAATTAGAATTTCATATTCAATACCCTAGGGATTTATAATCTAATTTTCTCCCCTAACACATAATCCCTAACAAGTATTATGTACTAACTAGAACCTACTCCCTAGAACAAGGCAAAGCTCACTATATCCACTCCCTTACCTCAAGTCCTTAGAGATTAGGAGATTCTAGCTTGCTCTAGTTTGAGCTTTTCCACCAAAGAGCTTTTAACCAACAAGAGAGGGGGAGAACCTAAAACAAGAGTCATAAGGAGAAAGGATTATCACTTACACCAATGGTTCATGCCAAGATTCAAAGAAAATAAAGCTTCATGGCTTAGAATTTGAAAACCACCATGGTTTGTAGAGAGAGAAAAGAGGAAACGAATTTTAGAGAGAGAAAGAGGGAAACCCACAACTTAATACTTACTTGGAGGGGAGAATAGCAAGATTTGATGATGGAATGGGTGTGAAATCACTTGCCTTGGCTTGATTTGTGGAGAAGAAGGTGGAACCCTGTGTGGAAGAGGAGGGAGCCGTGTATGAGAGGGAGTGGAAGAAGAGGATGAGTGAGAGAGAGAGTTATGAGAGTGAGAGTGAGGGTAGGGTGTTTTGATTATGAAGGAAAATGAGTGGTTGTGAATAAAAGCCCAAAATTAAGATGCTATTTGTGTGGAGGAGAGTGCATCACGTGCACTCTCTTTTTTTTTGTACAGACCCTAAAATAATCGATTATCTTACCCTGGTAATCGATTATTCCTTCAATGCAACATTTTTAGAACTTCCAACCTGAGGCCTGGTAATCGATTAAAGCCCCGAAAATAATCGATTATAGCTCAGAATAATCGATTACTTCATATGAGATAATCGATTAGAATTGCTGCAACTTTTTATTGTTTTCATCAGGGGCCTTGTAATCTGTAACACCCCAAAATTTTAATCCCCGATTAATGAAATGGTAATTATAAATTAATTATAATTAATTATTTCCATATTAATCCTTGATTAAAATATGTGTTTATATAGTTGGTATATGTGTGTGAATTAATTTAATAAATATAATAAATGCCTAAGATGAGTATTTTGCATATTAGTCCCTGGGTTGGGACCTAGAGGTAATTATAGGAAAGATTTTGGTGGGAAAATAAATAAAATAATTATTTTTCAAAAATTGGGAAAAATACTCGAGTATTTTCTGAAAAATTCGAGTATTCTGGGTCAAATTGCACGAGTTAGTGCGGTTGATGAGTCAACACCGAGTTGCTATCATTTTGACACGAAAACAGCCTCCAAACCACGTCCCAATCTGCGTGTCGAGCTGCATGGATAGTTTAGCCATGTATTTAAACACTGGGTTGATGCATCAACACCCCATTTTGCCAAATTCGTGGGTTTTGCTTCAAGTTAGGGTTCCTGGATTGTCCTCTTCGATTCTCTTTCTCAGAGTCAAATTGAAACACAAATCATACACGAATACAAAGCTTACATCTTGAGCTTTGTATAGAGAGTAAAATCGTGAGGATTGAGTGAGTGTGTTGAGAGAATTGGAGCTGAGAAGTTGAAGCTTGTTCTGTCAAAGTGTTGCTTGGAGCTTACTTTGATCTTGATTTCTGGTAAGCTCACGAATTCTTGAGTCTCAAATTTGATTCCTTTAGTTAGATTATGTTGCATAGAGTCCAGAAAATCTAATTTCCCCAATTTAATCTTCTGTTTCATGTACAAACCAATTCCATTTTGGTGTAGTACTCAAAATGCTCTGCATGTGGCATTTGAAGTTGGTCTGAGAATTTTGGAGCCTTTTTCTTGTCAATACTTGTTTGGAAAACATCTGAGAGGTAAGGGGAAGTAATTATATTCACTAGATAGAGTTTAATTTCATTAAATGTGTTAGAGAGCCACCAAGAGGCTCTAAGGGCTTAGTTTGAATAGGAACTTTGGTTTGGAGACCAATCCATGCTCTATGACTGTGATGAGCAAGTTCTATATCATGCATGCAAGCTTAAATGAACTTTGTTTCATGAATATTGTGCTTATTTTGCAATTTGAAGTGTTGAGTTGCTAAATTGTATATTTCATGCATAATGGATTGATTCTCTGTCAAATGTGTTATTTGATATGAAATGAGTATGTTAACATGTTCAATATGTGGTATGTGAACTATTGTGATCACTGTTTTGGGTTAAAAATGTTTATAAATTGAAATGGTATGTAAAAACCAAGTTTCACTCTGTTCAGTCTGCAGATACTCGAGTATTTGGCTTAAAACTCGAGTATTTCGTGGTGCACCAGAGTGAAAATTGGCGCACCAACTTGGGAATCTGATTGAACACTCGAGTGATGTATGAACTACTCGAGTATTCTGGGTGATGGAATACTCGAGTATCTCATGAATTACTCGAGTATATTTATGAAGACCTGAAACCCTAAATCTCTGAAAAGACATGAACGACCCGAGTATAAATATGGACAACTCGAGTAGAATCTGGAAAATGATAAACTACTCGAGTATTTTGAAAAAAACTCGAGTATTTTTAGTCAGATACTTAAAAATACCATTTTAAATTCTAAGTCATTTTGTAACTCTTAGAGGACAATGAACCAAGTGATCCTGGACTTAGAGGAAATTGATTGACGTTATGATGTTTTCATTTGAATAATGATACGTTGCTCGGGAGGCACGTAATGTATTAATAAAAGGATAAAACATCAATCAATCTCTTGTAAGTAAGGTAATGCATTCATACTGGAGTTTGGTTGGTAGGACGTATATCATGTTTTTGGTAAACATGTGGAGGGCCTCTGGGAGTGCCAATACGCTTGCTTGATGACACGTCGTTGACGTGGTCGGCTGAGGGAATGCCGATATGGTTATACCGTTTGGATGACGGTCCGTTTGGATGACGGGATATGCTCGGGTGGCATGGATACCAAGCTTGTCGTGTACATTCTAGGTGAATGTACGAATGGTTGTATACCTAGGAATGCAACGCACTGTTGAGTGCTGGGTTGTCAGGGATGGACGTCAGAGAGTGACATAGTATGATGGAGATAGGCTTGAGAGCTAAAGTCATGCATCATGCCACTCATTTAAATTAATTGTGATAAATGAAATAAGTGTGAGCATCCTACGTGCATCCATTAACTGCTAAGTGTTATATGTGATAGTTGTTAATTGATGCATATTACATATTCATATTGCACAATTTATTCTCTATTGATTATGTGTATAGAATTGCTTACCCCTACGCCCTTGTAGGTGATGTCTCGTTACATTGCTTGCATCGAGATCCGGCCACTTCCTAGTGGCACATGGATCTATGAGGACCATCGCGCGGTGTTCGAGGGTGAGGTAGAGATTACCTTCTACCACCCGAACCCGTTGATCCGATTCCGTCCTCGTAGATTTAGGATTCCCATCATATACACTATGCATGTACCCCCGTTTTACACTTACCATGGACCACCTCCCACACGACCAGCTCGCTCTTACCATAGTTTTCGTTTTCGACCTAACCGCTCTCACCCTTTTACTTCGAGAGTCGTCCGCGAGGAGACTCCCCCTTCTGATCCGAGGAGCCCAGTCAGGGTTTCACCATCCCCTGACCCGATACCCAGTGGTAGGGTACACTCTCCCTCGGACGAGATCGAGGAGGATCAGGTGGAGGACAAGAGTGGGAGCGAGCCTGTCGTGCATTCTACTGGGAGTGACTGGAGGGACGATGATCCCTAGGTATATGCATATGGTATGTGATGAGGATCAGTGGGTCCGATGTGTGGATGCTGTGGAGGAGACTTGCTGCTGCTGCTGTGTTGATGATGATGCTACTACCTTACTACCTATGTTTTTTGGAGACTGCTGCTATCACTACTACTACATCTGATGATGCCAGATCTACGTGACCACCCTTGGAGTTTATGTTTTGGTTATGTACATATATTGTAGATATACTTTTGGAGTACTCTGGGGGTTTAGATATACTATGATGTAGATCTGTTTATGGGCTTGTATATGTTGAATCTTGGAGACTTTGATTATGGGACTATGTACTCACTACTCTTCATATATATATATATATATATTGAAAACTTATGTTTATCTTACCATTAAATCGCATAGTCCGATAAATTCTGCTTTACTTTGATTTAATCTACTTAAGAGCTCGACTATAAATATTATTTGATGGTATTAGTTTTATCAAACAAAGCATGGGTAACTTTGATTACTTGTATGATACAAAGATGTTTCCAAAGAGCGAATGTTAACCTATTTGTGAAAAGGTTTTAGAGATCGCCGAACTCGATACAAATGTTTTGAAATGGTTTAAAGTTTATTCTCCAAGAATTCCAAATGACGATTTGTGCACCCGCTTTTAAAGAAAATTTTTATTTCGATTATTTTCTTAACACTCACAAGTCCATACATTATCCAAATATGAAGGCTTAATTACTATATTATATTTGGGTAATTCGGAAGGGTGTCACACTGAGTGGTATCAGAGCAAAAGTCAGATCCTGTAGTAATGGAAGTAGTTCAGAAAGGTAGCCATCAACATCAAGCAGGTATCTCCAAGGCAATTACATTACTTTGAATGTTTTTATTTTGTTTGTTGAGGTTTAAATACCCTTGATTTGTTTGTATCTTGTCTCTTTGAGTACAAGACGCAATTGATTGTAGATTTAATAAGTTTAAGATAGAGCCTTAGAATAGGTAGTGTAATGGAAGTTTCTTTGGTTC
This sequence comes from Crotalaria pallida, assembly GCA_037953625.1. Classification (NCBI taxonomy): domain Eukaryota; kingdom Viridiplantae; phylum Streptophyta; class Magnoliopsida; order Fabales; family Fabaceae; genus Crotalaria; species Crotalaria pallida. Next base: position 8,200,916 of record CM075654.1, on the reverse strand, counting down.
AACATATGTGACCATAAGCCCATAGCGCAGGTCTAATATGGCAACTAGAAACTAAAATCACACTAATATGATGCTAGAAAGGATCACCACGGTGCTGGAAGTCATGCAACGACAGTCTCAACAACCATCTCAACCGATCAACCCGTCTCATCAAGGTAATGTGGGTAACGCTGAAGCGAAGACTTTGGCTGATTTTAGAAGCTGTAATCCGCCAATGTTTGAAGGAGGATTTAAACCGGAAGAGGCCAACAAGTGGATTCACACCATGGATAAGATCTTGAGAACGTTGGAGTGTTCTGATGTTCAAAAGGTGGCGTATGCAACCTACATGTTAGAGGAGGAAGCTGAGAACTGGTGGAATCACACGATGCAGCTTCTGCAATATGAAGGAAGAGAGGTAAGTTGGGGAGTATTCATGGAGAAGTTTCTCCAAAAGTATTTCCCTGAGGACTTGAGAAGGAAGAAGGAGGTAAAGTTCTTGCAGCTGAAGCAAGGAAACATGAGTGTGGGTGAGTATGCAGCTAAGTTTGAGGAGCTGATGAAATACTCTCCATATTATCAGAACAATCCAGATGAAAGGAGTAAATGCATTAAGTTTGAAGGAGGCATGAGGCCAAAGTTGAAGTCGATCTTCAGTTACCAGCGAATTCAAAGCTTTCCTGCACTGGTAGACATGTGTAGGATGTATGAAGATGATACCAAGGCTGAGGAGATGCAAGTCTCAGAGAAGAAGGACAGTCAAGGCTATGGACCTCAGAGGTGTAAAGGTCTCAACAACCGAGGCAAAGGACCGTATGATCGCCGTGGGAAAGGCAAAGGAAAAGCTGGTGGTTCTGATAGAAGGGATTATCGGAGCGAGGCTCCATTCTGTGACAAGTGCAAGCGCAATCACTATGGCCGTGTGTGTTGGGGGACAAGTGGTTGCTTTAACTGTGGAAAGTCAGGACATTTCGCAAGGGACTGCAAGGAACCGGCCAAGGCCAACTCAAGAGGGGCTGCTGATAGGCCTATGGCTCAAGGGAGAGTTTTCACCCTTAGTGGTGTGGAAGCAAGTCGGTCTTCTGATCTGGTGCAAGGTAAATACTTGCTTAATGGTCAGTCTTGCTATGTTTTGTTTGATTCTGGTGCAACGCATTCATTCGTTTCGTATGAATGTGTAAACCGTTTAGGCTTGATTATGTCTGAAATGCCTTATGCTCTCAAAGTAGAAACCCCTACCAATGCTCCTGTTGTAGTTTCTAGAGCATGTCTTAACTGTTGTATAGAAGTGTTAGGACAAACCTCTAAAGTAGATTTGATCTGCTTACCCTTAGTGCAATTAGATGTGATCTTGGGAATGGACTGGTTAAGTCAAAACCAAGTAATCATTGATTGTGATAGAAAAGTAGTGACCTATAGAAGCCCAAAACCCTCCAGCTATGTGTGCCTGTTCAACTTTGAGATGGAGGAGAATGGTCCAAGGATGGAAGAGATCCCCATTGTCAGAGACTTTCCGGAAGTTTTTGCTGATGAGATCCCTGGTCTGCCACCAAGAAGAGAAATTGAATTCGGTATCGACTTAGTCCCGAGAACTGGTCCCATTTCTATCGCTCCCTATAGAATGGCACCACCGGAAATGGCGGAAATGAAGAAGCAGATTGAGGAATTGTTACAGAAACAGATGATCCGACCAAGTTTGTCACCTTGGGGTGCTCTGGTTTTGTTTGTCAAGAAGAAAGATGGTAGTATGAGGATGTGCATCGACTACCGACAACTGAATAAGGTCACCATCAAGAACAAGTATCCATTGCCGAGGATAGATGACATTATGGATCAAGTTCGTGGAGCTTCAGTATTTTCTAAGATCGATTTGAGGTCAGGATACCATCAGATCGGGATAAGAGAAGAGGATATCTCTAAGACTGCATTTCGATCTCGATAAGGACATTATGAGTATGTCGTGATGCCGTTCGGATTGACTAATGCACCAGCCATTTTCATGGACTACATGAATCGAATCTTTAGACCTTACTTAGATTCGTTCGTGGTTGTGTTCATTGATGATATTCTCATTTACTCTAAGAGCCCGGAGGAGCATGCTGAACACTTGAGGATAGTGTTGAGCATCCTAAAGGAGAAGCAATTGTACGCCAAACTTACAAAGTGTGAGTTCTGGCTGAAGGAGGTTAAGTTCTTGGGGCATGTGATTTCGGACAAGGGAATAGCCGTCGATCTGACGAAAGTGAGTTCGGTTTTGCAATGGGAGCAACCAAAGTCGGTCACGGAGGTGAGAAGCTTTCTTGGTTTGGCTGGTTATTATAGAAGGTTTATCGAAGGTTTCTCGAAGATTGCACTGCCTCTGACGAAGTTGACCCAGAAAGATCAACCATTCCTATGGAATGAGAAATGTGAAAGAAGTTTTCAAGAGTTGAAGGAAAGGTTGACATCATCTCCTGTATTGGTTCTGCCCGATACACAGAAGAGTTTTGATGTGTATTGTGACGCGTCGAAACAAGGTCTTGGGTGTGTTTTGATGCAAGAGGGACAAGTCGTCGCCTATGCCTCGAGACAACTAAAAGTTCATGAAATGAACTATCCAACCCATGATCTGGAGCTGGCAGCTGTGGTGTTTGCATTAAAGATCTGGAGGCACTATCTCTATGGCACTACGTTTCGGGTGTTCAGTGACCATAAGAGTTTAAAGTACCTCTTTGATCAAAAGGAGTTGAATATGAGGCAACGCCGATGGATGGAGTTTTTGAAGGATTATGAGTTTGAACTCCATTATCATCCTGGAAAGGCCAATGTTGTGGCAGATGCATTGAGTAGGAAGGCAATGCACATCAGTGCAATGATGGTCAGAGAAGCTGCACTGATAGAGGAATTCCGGGATTTGAATTTGACGATGCAAGTGGAGCCGACAAGTATCAAGATGGGGATGCTGCAGATTGCTAATGAGTTTCTACAAAGGATTCGGGAATCGCAAGGCAAGGATGAGAAGCTCATAGAAAAGAGGAAGTTGAGGGGAGAAGGCAAGGAATTGGAGTTTCAAGAAGGAAAGGATGGAATCCTTCGTTTTAAAACAAGGATTTGTGTGCCTGCTAATTTAGAAGTAAGAAGGATGATTCTGGATGAAGCGCATAAGAGTAAGATGAGTATGCATCCGGGAGCTACCAAAATGTACCAGGACTTAAAGAAGCTATTTTGGTGGCCTGGTTTGAAGAAAGACATCGCTGAATATGTGGCCTGTTGTTTGGTGTGTCAAAAGGCCAAGGTGGAACATCAAAGGCCAGGAGGAGAGTTACTTCCTTTGGAGATTCCGTTGTGGAAATGGGATAGCATCTCGATGGATTTCGTGTCAGGATTGCCAAGGACATCTACTGGGCATGATGCAATCTAGGTGATAGTGGATCGTTTGACCAAGTCGACGCATTTCATTCCCGTGAATATGCGCTATTCGTTGGAAAAGCTCACCCAGTTGTACATCAAAGAAGTCGTTCGTCTGCACGGTGTACCATCAAGCACTGTATCTGATCGCGACCCGAGATTTACATCGAAGTTTTGGGAAGATCTGCATAGAGCCTTGGGTTCAAGATTGAAACTGAGTTCTGCATACCATCCTCAGACTGATGGCCAAACGGAGAGGACTATTCAGTCATTGGAGGACATTCTACGAGCCTGTGCTTTGGAAGGACAAGGGAATTGGGAACAGATGTTGCCACTCGTGGAATTCACTTACAACAATAGTTACCACACGAGCATTGGAATGGCACCATTTGAAGCTTTGTATGGGAGAAAGTGCCAGACGTCGTTATGTTGGTTCCAAGTGAGGGAGAATTCTCTGGTTGGACCAGATTTTGTGCAAGAGACCACGGAACAGATCAGGATGATACAAGAGAAGATGAGGGCAGCTCAAAGTAGGCACAAAAGCTATGCTGATAAGAGAAGAAAACCATTAGAGTTCGTCGAAGGAGACCATGTGTTTGTTAGAATAGTACCAACCAAAGGTGTTAGTAGAGCCTTGAAAACTCAGAAACTATCACCTAAGTTTATTGGTCCCTACCAAATTCTCAAAAGAGTCAGCCCAGTAGCTTATCAGTTGGCTTTGCCTCCGTCATTAGCTAACCTTCATAATGTATTCCATGTGTCTCAACTTAAAAGATATGTCCATGACCCCACCATTGTCCTTAGAATCCAACCTGATGACTTAGAAATTCATGAGAACCTAACCTTCAAAGCTGTGCCAGTTCATATTGAAGATCGAAGAATCAAGCAGCTTAGAGAAAAAGACATTCGTCTGGTCAAAGTCGTCTGGGTGTGTGGCGATGTCATGGAAGCATCGTGGGAATTAGAAGATAAGGTGCGTCAGGATTATCCTGACTTGTTTGTATGAGTTGAATTTCGGGGACGAAATTCCTTGTAAGTGGGGGAGTAGTGTAACACCCCAAAATTTTAATCCCCGATTAATGAAATGGTAATTATAAATTAATTATAATTAATTATTTCCATATTAATCCTTGATTAAAATATGTGTTTATATAGTTGGTATATGTGTGTGAATTGATTTAATAAATATAATAAATGTCTAAGATGAGTATTTTGCATATTAGTCCCTGGGTTGGGACCTAGAGGTAATTATAGGAAAGATTTTGGTGGGAAAATAAATAAAATAATTATTTTTCAAAAATTGGGAAAAATACTCGAGTATTTTCTGAAAAACTCGAGTATTCTGGGTCAAATTGCACGAGTTAGTGCGGTTGATGAGTCAACACCGAGTTGCTATCATTTTGACACGAAAACAGCCTCCAAACCACGTCCCAATCTGCGTGTCGAGCTGCATGGATAGTTTAGCCATGTATTTAACCACTGGGTTGATGCATCAACACCCCATTTTGCCAAATTCGTGGGTTTTGCTTCAAGTTAGGGTTCCTGGATTGTCCTCTTCGATTCTCTTTCTCAGAGTCAAATTGAAACACAAATCATACACGAATACAAAGCTTACATCTAGATCTTTGTATAGAGAGTAAAATCGTGAGGATTGAGTGAGTGTGTTGAGAGAATTGGAGCTGAGAAGTTGAAGCTTGTTCTGTCAAAGTGTTGCTTGGAGCTTACTTTGATCTTGATTTCTGGTAAGCTCACGAATTCTTGAGTCTCAAATTTGATTCCTTTAGTTAGATTATGTTGCATAGATTCCAGAAAATCTAATTTCCCCAATTTAATCTTCTGTTTCATGTACAAACCAATTCCATTTTGGTGTGGTACTCAAAATGCTCTGCATGTGGCATTTGAAGTTGGTCTGAGAATTTTGGAGCCTTTTTCTTGTCAATACTTGTTTGGAAAACATCTGAGAGGTAAGGGGAAGTAATTATATTCACTAGATAGAGTTTAATTTCATTAAATGTGTTAGAGAGCCACCAAGAGGCTCTAAGGACTTAGTTTGAATAGGAACTTTGGTTTGGAGACCAATCCATGCTCTATGACTGTGATGAGCAAGTTCTATATCATGCATGCAAGCTTAAATGAACTTTGTTTCATGAATATTGTGCTTATTTTGCAATTTGAAGTGTTGAGTTGCTAAATTGTATATTTCATGCATAATGGATTGATTCTCTGTCAAATGTGTTATTTGATATGAAATGAGTATGTTAACATGTTCAATATGTGGTATGTGAACTATTGTGATCACTGTTTTGGGTTAAAAATGTTTATAAATTGAAATGGTATGTAAAAACCAAGTTTCACTCTGTTCAGTCTGCAGATACTCGAGTATTTGGCTTAAAACTCGAGTATTTCGTGGTGCACCGGAGTGAAAATTGGCGCACCAACTTGGGAATCTGATTGAACACTCGAGTGATGTATGAACTACTAGAGTATTCTGGGTGATGGAATACTCGAGTATCTCATGAATTACTCGAGTATATTTATGAAGACCTGAAACCCTAAATCTCTGAAAAGACATGAATGACCCGAGTATAAATATGGACAACTCGAGTAGAATCTGGAAAATGATAAACTACTCGAGTATTTTGAAAAAAACTCGAGTATTTTTAGTCAGATACTTAAAAATACCATTTTAAATTCTAAGTCATTTTGTAACTCTTAGAGGACAATGAACCAAGTGATCCTGGACTTAGAGGAAATTGATTGACGTTATGATGTTTTCATTTGAATAATGATACGTTGCTCGGGAGGCACGTAATGTATTAATAAAAGGATAAAACATCAATCAATCTCTTGTAAGTAAGGTAATGCATTCATACTGGAGTTTGGTTGGTAGGACGTATATCATGTTTTTGGTAAACATGTGGAGGGCCTCTGGGAGTGCCAATACGCTTGCTTGATGACACGTCGTTGACGTGGTCGGCTGAGGGAATGCCGATATGGTTATACCGTTTGGATGACGGTCCGTTTGGATGACGGGATATGCTCGGGTGGCATGGATACCAAGCTTGTCGTGTACATTCTAGGTGAATGTACGAATGGTTGTATACCTAGGAATACAACGCACTGTTGAGTGTTGGGTTGTCAGGGATGGACGTCAGAGAGTGACATAGTATGATGGAGATAGGCTTGAGAGCTAAAGTCATGCATCATGCCACTCATTTAAATTAATTGTGATAAATGAAATAAGTGTGAGCATCCTACGTGCATCCATTAACTGCTAAGTGTTATATGTGATAGTTGTTAATTGATGCATATTACATATTCATATTGCACAATTTATTCTCTATTGATTATGTGTATAGAATTGCTTACCCCTACGCCCTTGTAGGTGATGTCTCGTTACATTGCTTGCATCGAGATCCGACCACTTCCTAGTGGCACATGGATCTATGAGGACCATCGCGCGGTGTTCGAGGGTGAGGTAGAGATTACCTTCTACCACCCGAACCCGTTGATCCGATTCCGTCCTCGTAGATTTAGGATTCCCATCATATACACTATGCATGTACCCCCGTTTCACACTTACCATGGACCACCTCCCACGCGACCAGCTCGCTCTTACCATAGTTTTCGTTTTCGACCTACCCGCTCTCACCCTTTTACTTCGAGAGTCGTCCGCGAGGAGACTCCCCCTTCTGATCCGAGGAGCCCAGTCAGGGTTTCACCATCCCCTGACCCGGTACCCAGTGGTAGGGTACACTCTCCCTCGGACGAGATCGAGGAGGATCAGGTGGAGGACAAGAGTGGGAGCGAGCCTGTCGTGCATTCTACTGGGAGTGACTGGAGGGACGATGATCCCTAGGTATATGCATATGGTATGTGATGAGGATCAGTGGGTCCGATGTGTGGATGCTGTGGAGGAGACTTGCTGCTGCTGCTGTGTTGATGATGATGCTACTACCTTACTACCTATGTTTTTTGGAGACTGCTGCTATCACTACTACTACATCTGATGATGCCAGATCTACGTGACCACCCTTGGAGTTTATGTTTTGGTTATGTACATATATTGTAGATATACTTTTGGAGTACTCTGGGGGTTTAGATATACTATGATGTAGATCTGTTTATGGGCTTGTATATGTTGAATCTTGGAGACTTTGATTATGGGACTATGTACTCACTACTCTTCATATATATATATATATATATATTGAAAACTTATGTTTATCTTACCATTAAATCGCATAGTCCGATAAATTCCGCTTTACTCTGATTTAATCTACTTAAGAGCTCGACTATAAATATTATTTGATGGTATTAGTTTTATCAAACAAAGCATGAGTAACTTTGATTACTTGTATGATACAAAGATGTTTCCAAAGATCGAATGTTAACCTATTTGTGAAAAGGTTTTAGAGATCGCCGAACTCGATACAAATGTTTTGAAATGGTTTAAAGTTTATTCTCCAAGAATTCCAAATGACGATTTGTGCACCCGCTTTGAAAGAAAATTTTTATTTCGATTATTTTCTTAACACTCACAAGTCCATACATTATCCAAATATGAAGGCTTAATTACTATATTATATTTGGGTAATTCGGAAGGGTGTCACATAATCGATTACTGACCATCCAAGTAATCGATTACTTAGTGGAAAAGTCATATTTTGATGATTTTCTATCTCTAATTCATTTCCATAGGCTCTACACCCAATCCAAACTTAATACCCCACACAAACCTCTTCCTAAACTTAACAATTCTCATAATAACTTGGAATAATTTACCCTATATTACATATTTAAGTTGAGGATGTTACAATCCTCCCCCACTTATTGGAATTTCGCCCCCGAAATTCCGTTGAGTTCCGTAAATGGAGAACCACCCCCCTTGGTAAAGCTTCTGACTACGTTATTCACCTCCCTTCGGTCTTTATTCCCCGCTCCGGGTGTGGTTAGGCTCATGCCTATTTCAATGCTTATCCTCGAATATAATGTATCATCTCTACCTCGAATACTTAAAGTTCCATCTTCCATTCCTTGGATTGAAATCCTCCCCCACTTGGCATTGACATACTTGATTATATCCATGCTAGGGGGGGTATGTTCAGTCGTTGCTTAGAATAGAGTACACAAGTTCCCGACCGGTATTCAAAGCTGAAAAGAGAGCACGTGGGTGACTACCAACCCGTAGGCATAGAACTATACCGGGTTTCTACGACTTGGGATTAAGTTGTCTGCCAATCGGTCTTATTGGTGTGGTTTCAAATTTTTCTATGACATGATGGCTATCCATACTTACGCATATGTCTAAGGTCTCATATAAGTTAAAGAGGTGGTTCAATCATCTAGTTGGATGTTCTCGCTGGAAATATAGAATAAGAGTGTCTTAAACGGGGTTAGTTTGCGAGTTTATGTTTATGAGTCTTAATAAAGATCCTATAGGATTAAAGTTCAATAGAACTTTCGATAGAAACAGAATTTCTAGATGGTTTATTCGGATCTCAACTAGATGATTGCAATAATATAGCATGTTAATAAACGCGAAGACCGAGGTGGTCAGTCCCAATCTCACATTTATCAACTGTACATCACTGCGTTGTTGAATGATAGCATTATCTTTTAACAGATGCAAGAGAAAGGATGACCAATCCTGACCTTACACTCTATTAGAGGACGACACTATGACCAGGTGTTTGGTTAGGCCTCTCGTTACGGTCTTATAACTAAGTAAGGTTTTTCCTACGTGTTCCTTTAGATGGTACTCCTGATTGGATTGAAGATGAGTCTTTCTTAGGTTTCACAACTTCTAGAAATACATGATTAGGAATTTAAAATTCCAAAAGAATTGATTTAGGATATTCTACGCTGAAACTTACTAGAGATGCAGATTGAAAGTACCTAGAATGTTTATCTAAGTTCTTGAATCGTTTCGTACCTTTTGTTGGTTTGGTCCTGATCTCCTTAAGTAGTTGTACCGCATACCTCAAGGGTGTGCACCAGGAAACTTGATATTGTCGGAAGGTAAGTTTGAGACGTCCAGGACGAAGTCCTGTGTCATTAAGTAATCTCTCTGGGGCTGTGTCTGGTATGATTGTCGGCACACCATGAAAGATGTGACGAGAATCGCCACCGAATATTAATACATCACCCGATTCCAAGATAATTCTTTCTGCTCTCCTTGGATCTCTATGATCTCCATAGAGAAACTCAGCTGAGTCACCAATGCAAAATGATACTACCGGTATCCGTCTTTGCAGGCTACCAACACTTTCGTCAAGGTCCTGATGAAGACCAAGCTTTCCATTTTCTTCATAGAAATTGACAATGCAGACATCAGGGGACATGGAAGGGAGTATGTCCTCCACTTCACTTACACCGCATTCCTTCTCAATCAAAGATTATGCTTCTTGCATCGCTCCTATAACCAGCTGAATGAATTGATCAGGAATATTGGGTGGTTCGCTTCCATCCATTACTCTTTTGGGTCCATATACTCGGGTTTGAGGATTCCAGTCTAAGACGAGGCACATCATTTTCAGTCGGAGTCTGGCTCCACTGGTAAAGCCTAGTTGATAAAAACCTCCAGGGCCTAAGCCCGTCTCCCGACAGTTCTTTATTACGCCCACCTGTTCTTCATGAGTCAAGTGTTGCTTCAGGAGAACCATTCCCGGTCTCAAAACTATACTCTTCTTTTCGTCAACTTGTACCCCCACGTGTTGCTCCTTGTCTTCAATAGTCGATCTAAGCTTATCCATTGCAGAAGTTTGCCCTTCTTGAAAACAGATGTCATACGGCTTGGGTTTCAAAGAATCACATGAGGAATTTATCTTACGACCAGTAGCCGAGCTGCTAGCAAGAGATCAGAGAAGCTGATTTTTCATGTTGCTACAGTGTGGCAACAAAGGATTCTGTTGACGCGGCATAAACATAATTTAGTACATAACTACTTAGGGTTTTGTAACTATACACCTAAGTAACTAATATAGAACTTGACACTATTGCCTGGTTACTCTCTTGGTGAGTAACCATTGGAGGTGTGAATCCACACTTCAAAGGCCGAGGGAAACTGCTCTGATACCATAATGTAACACCCTATAATTAATTACCCTTAATTCCCCTTATCTTAAAATACGGACTTAAAAATTTCTTCTTACTTTATTACATTAAAATCAACCGTCAAACGGACGGAGTTTTGTTTGTTTTTCGGACAAATCCAAAATTTAACCTGTGATAAACAATTTCAAATAAACATCCAATAGCCAACAAGGCTTCAGATTATATTTCTAAATTATATCAAGGCCCAATGGGCTCCAAAAATATCAGAGTGCAAAATTAATCAGAGAAATAGTGGAAATACTAAGTTTGAGTATTAAAACAAAAAGTTATAACTTTAGCAAAACAGAATCATCCTAAGCCTCATTCGAAATATGCATATTAAATCTACATCAAAATAATATAAGAGGCTTAGGTCCATATTCTAAATCCCATAATAACCCTACTTTCCCTATAAGGGAAAGTACTCCTGCTCGGCCGGGGGCTGTGCCAGCTCAATCTCCGTACTTGAAACATGTAAGGGAGTGAGCATTGCACATGAAATAGAAAGCAGTTTCTAACTAGACATAACAACCCACTAGGTCAAACACAATTAGCAATTAAAGCATATATTCACATACTGCACACCATACTCATTTCATTATTTCCATATTCATTATTTACTCTACATTTCCATTTTCATGATTCATTTCAATATCCATTTTCATTATTCATTTCAATATCCATTTTCATTATTCATTTCAATACCCATTTTCATTCTTCATTTCAACATCCATTTCCTCTTTCTTTTCATTTCATTCTTTAAGATGCATCACATACCAATGTACTTCACCTCCACACTGGAAGGTACCTCATACCTTTCCTTATTTACATTAGGTGTCCCTCAGGTCAGAGGTCAACACATTTTAACATTTTATTCTTAAAAATACATTTCGCGCCATTGTACTTCACCTCCACACCGGAAGGTACCTCATACAATGTGGCCTAGGGATACTTCACCTCCACACCGGAAGGTACCTCATATCGTTGTACTTCACCTCCACACCGGAAGGTACCTCATACAAGTTGGTCTGCAGGTACTTCACCTCCACACCGGAAGGTACCTCATACCATCGTACTTCACCTCCACACCGGAAGGTACCTCATACATTTGGCCTATGGATACTTCACCTTCACACCGGAAGGTACCTCATACAATTTGGCCGGTGGGTACTTCACCTCCACACCGGAAGGTACCTCATACAACCACCTAGATTATACTTAAACCTTATTCTCATTATAAACAATTCATTCATAACACTTTTAACTACAATCAACACATAATCATTCATAAATTTCTTATTCATTTCCTTTCTCAGTTATCACGCTCATACTCATACTAAATAGTGTTCTCTTTTACGGCCCATCATTTAGATTTGCCCTTCATTTTACTTTCACCTTTATCATTTGTTACTTTTGTTTACACCTGATCATTTTCCTTCCATTTCCTATATTCACGAGATCAATTTATAAGCCACGACCTTTGTTCACAATTCATAATACTTAACATTTTTACTTATTTCACAATTTGATACAATTATGCACATTTAATCATTTCCATTCCCTTTCTTCCTATATCAATTTATTCCACAACACATACATCTATTTGTTACAGTAATTAATTATCATTTAATTCACAACTGTACAAATAAAGTCAAAAATCATAGAAATCATTTATGCCAAATTCACCATCACATTACCTAATTCCTCATGTGTTTCAATGTAATCATTAACCAAATTTCATTTATCAAATAATTGATTCTTATATCATTGGGTTTCCTTTTCATAGTCATAACATCCAATCATCATGCATATTTAATTTAATTAGAATTTCATATTCAATACCCTAGGGATTTATAATCTAATTTTCTCCCCTAACACATAATCCCTAACAAGTATTATGTACTAACTAGAACCTAATCCCTAGAACAAGGCAAAGCTCACTATATCCACTCCCTTACCTCAAGTCCTTAGAGATTAGGAGATTCTAACTTGCTCTAGTTTGAGCTTTTCCACCAAAGAGCTTTTAACCAACAAGAGAGGGGGAGAACCTAAAACAAGAGTCATAAGGAGAAAGGATTATCACTTACACCAATGGTTCATGCCAAGATTCAAAGAAAATAAAGCTTCATGGCTTAGAATTTGAAAACCACCATGGTTTGTAGAGAGAGAAAAGAGGAAACGAATTTTAGAGAGAGAAAGAGGGAAACCCACAACTTAATACTTACTTGGAGGGGAGAATAGCAAGATTTGATGATGGAATGGGTGTGAAGTCACTTGCCTTGGCTTGATTTGTGGAGAAGAAGGTGGAACCCTATGTGGAAGAGGAGGGAGCCGTGTATGAGAGGGAGTGGAAGAAGAGGATGAGTGAGAGAGAGAGTTATGAGAGTGAGAGTGAGGGTAGGGTGTTTTGATTATGAAGGAAAATGAGTGGTTGTGAATAAAAGCCCAAAATTAAGATGCTATTTGTGTGGAGGAGAGTGCATCACGTGCACTCTCTTTTTTTTTGTACAGACCCTAAAATAATCGATTATCTTACCCTGGTAATCGATTATTCCTTCAATGCAACATTTTTAGAACTTCCAACCTGAGGCCTGGTAATCGATTAAAGCCCTGAAAATAATTGATTATAGCTCAGAATAATCGATTACTTCATATGAGATAATCGATTAGAATTGCTGCAACTTTTTATTGTTTTCATCAGGGGCCTTGTAATCGATTACTGACCATCCAAGTAATCGATTACTTAGTGGAAAAGTCATATTTTGATGATTTTCTATCTCTAATTCATTTCCATAGTTCTCTACACCCAATCCAAACTTAATACCCCACACAAACCTCTTCCTAAACTTAACAATTCTCATAATAACTTGGAATAATTTACCCTATATTACATATTTAAGTTAAGGATGTTACATCTGTTACGTCCTGAAAATGAAAAGGGAATGATTAAGTTGTGAAAGTAAAGACATAATGAGAAAGGAATAATGACAAAAGACATAAGATGGATTAGAAATGATATAAAGAGTTAAGATCGGGGAAAGATTTGATAGTAACGATGAGGTTAAGCCAGAGCTGGGAAAGTGATGTTGTTATCGATTACTGAAATGAGATGTGATCTGAGTGGAGCTTGGCTCCTTTGTTGGTGTTTTGAAAAGGAGACTAGTGTTGAGTTGAGCTTGCTCCTCCATTAGCGCTCAGTGAAAGGAAATTTTTGAAAAAATTTTTGAAACGAGATTTTTAAGAAAATTTTACGAAATGAGATTTTTGAGGAATTTTGTAAAATGTTATTCCGAGGTTTTGAGAAAGTTTATAACATGTATTTTGAGAAAATTTTTTGAAACAAAATTTTTAGAAAGCTTGTAAAGATGTATTTTTAAGAAAGTATGTGGAGCAAAATTTTTGAGAAAGTTTATGGAACGAGATTTTCAGAAAGTTTATAAAAATGTATTTTGAGGAAAGTAAGTGAAGCAAGATTTTTGAGAAAGTTGTGTAATGAGATTTTGAGAAAACTTGTGAAAGATTGTTTTGAGAAAGATTGTGAAATGAGATTTTTAGAAAGTGATGAAAGGAAATTTTTAGAAGGTTTGTGAAATAAGAATTTTTGAAAGTTTGTGAAATGATATTTTGAGAAAATTTTGCGAAACGAGACTTTTGAGGAAGTTATAAAAGGTAATTTTGAGAAAGTTATTGGAACAAAATTTTGAGAAAGATTATGAATTGAAATTTCGTGAAAGATTATGAAATGAGATTTTGTGAAAGTTTATGATTTGAGATTTTGAGAAAGATGATGAAATGAGATTGTTGAGAAAAGTTGTGAAATAAGATGCAAGTATGATGATGTGAACTCAGCTCCGTGCTCTGATGAGAAAAGATTGTGCAAAGTTAGTGGTCGGGACTCGTTGAAGGGATGCACGAAGGATGGGCCGACCTTAGGTTAATTAAAAAGATAAAAGACTTTAAAAGACACTAACGCGGTGAGCTATGAGTGTGATATCGAAGTAGTGGAGAGGAAGGTACCCCGGATATCAGGGATATTCGGGTTGTGAATGCAATAGGGTAGGCTAGGGCGGTAAAACGTCATGATGCCTTGAGTACTATTCTGGGCGGAACGAATTCCATATGTGGTAACCAGACGTGGTGGGGACTGGGTCCTAATGCCGTGGTAAGTTCTGCACCCGGAACTAGAATAGTGCTGTCACCCCTATGGCATTTCAGGAACAGTGAGAGAGACTGGAATGGGGCATCTTGATTGCCACTGTACCCGAGTTTTCTACAGTGAGCCTTGATTATATGAAATGATTTGATATGATATAAATTGATCTGAGACTGTACCCGAGTTTTCTACAGTTCTCCTGGCTTGGAGCCAATTGATGATTGAGACAGCTGTCGTGCCCGCGTGGTAAAGGTCCTTTACTCCTGTTAGCTTCCGACTAGGTTGGGTGGATGACCGAGGAGATGTAGACGTGTGTGTTGACGACGAACGACATGAGTACCTCGATGATATGTTAACTTCCCCAATCATCGATGGTTGTGATTTGATAAGACTTGATAATAAAAGTCAAAAGTAACAAAACGATTGATAATATTACGAAGTGAAAGACTTGTAAGTGAAACTGAGAAAGTGATGGAGAAAGAAAGAATGTTTATGATTGAGAGAGGATAATAAGTTTGGTAAGATAAGGAATAATGATAAGGATAATGATAATAATAATGATATGCTTGATTGTTGTGTTGTGTGTTGTATGTTTGTATGGTCTTGATATCCCGCCTACTGTAATCCCACACCGTCGACGATGCGTCGTTCGGATCGCTTACTCTCTCCTGTTCGTTGGCATACCGGTATTGCTGGTATCTCAACAGGCAGACGGAGCATCGTTTGGAGATTACTACATGGTGTCGTCGGGGAAGCGGCTGGAAACCCACCTGTTATGGATGGGCGTGGATGGGATATACTCAGATGGTGATCGCGGATCCAGAACACAAGCTAAGCAGATCGACATTGAGATCGTGTTTGGGAAGTGTCTCTATGCTGGGATACGACAGCAATGAACCACCGCCACGGGATGAAGCTAAAGAGAAATCTGTGAAGCTGTTTGGTGTAGAGCTCAAGCCAAGTTCCGAAGGAGAGTCAGCAACCGAGGTAGCATCACCCTCCGGTATGAAGACATCATCAGAAAAGAAAAGGAAGCCGCGTCCGGTTGTCTTCATCAGAAGAAAGCGAAAGCAGGGTGTCTAGTTTAAGTCTGTTGTGAGTGTCTTGAGTCAAGGATTACCGAGCAAAGAACCATTTATGTAACTAAGCTAAGTTTAAATTCTGTGATGTGGAGTACTCTCTTTTGAAAGATTGAACTATGTATTTTTTTGAAACCGTTGTGAACATTTTGATCCAATGCAATGAATCACCATGTTTTTTTTTAGAATCAAGTTCTTTTATGAAGATGAAAGCTTTATGTAAAGAAATGTTTTAGTAACAACTCGATTTTCAGTAAAGAGCGTTACGTACACAAATGACACTTCAACAATGTTTAAAAAAAAAGAAAAAAAAAATTTGGCCTCATTTTTGCAACTTTAAATTATGAAAAGTTAACTATTTCGGGTTACGAAAATCGGGCTGTTACACATCACATACTCTTGGCTATGACGCCTACATATACAGTTATTTGTATCTGCAACAGGTCTCATCCCATGAGACACGTCATACTGGGATATAAACATTGATATACGACTTACAAATAGTGTCCTACTTGTAAAAGGCTTCTTCCCACAAGTCATAGTATATCGAGATTTATGGCTATACCGCTTACTAGTAGCGTCCTACTCGCAACAGGTCCTTTTCCACATGACACGCTATACCGGGACTCTTGATCATTCTCTTATGAATAGCGTCCTATTCGCAACATTTTTCTTTCGACAAGACACAGTAAGATCAAGACTCTAGTTATATACCACCTACGAATAACGTCCTACACCCAACGATTCCTTTTCCACCTAACAAGGTATATCGGGATTACTCATCATTCTCTTGTATGCCTGTTGAGAGTCTAATAATAAGCTTTTTCCTTGATATTTTTCCCCTTTAGCTTAGATTTTGTCTTGTTTCTGAAATAATTTGCATTGTTTATTGGCTTTTTGAATATTTAGTTTATAAATAAAGTTCATCACCTAAAAGATACTTGTTTTCCATGATTTCAGGTGTTTTGAGGCCTTCATCATCACCAAATGCACATTCAAGAATAAAGCTTCATCATCATTACCAGCATTGAAGAGAGAATTATGAATTTAATGATGGAAGTTCCAAGATTTGAATGACCATCCTTATCTCCCTATGATCAATTTCGTCCAGACTTAAAGGAGAAGGATGCGCACACATGTGATGATGATAAGAATGACTTATGACATGCCTCAATTGTAACTAGCATCATAATTGAAGTGTTAAGTCATCATAATAATGTATTTATAGGGGGTTACACTTGTATTAATGTCATTAATAGATTTAATGGGAGGGTTACTTTAGGCATTAGAGCTTGAATTAAATGAAGTAAATGAAAGGGCATGAAGTTGGCGCTCTCCTCCTCATTACAAATTGTGACTGGTCATCAACCAAATATAACCCATCTAAGAATTTTTGGTTGTCCGGTATATGTCCCAATAGCTCCATCACAATACACAAAGATGGATCCCCAAAGGAGATTGGGAATTTATGTTAGTTTTGAGTCTCCATCAATTATTAAATATTTTGAATCATTAACTAGAGATTTATTCATAGCAAGATTTGCTGATTGCCAATTTGATGAGGCAATATTCCCAACATTAGGGGAAGAAGAACAATAGCTGGAAAATCAAGAAATAATATGGGTTACACCATCGATGTCCCATTTTGATCCTCTTACACTTCAATGTGAAATTGAAGTTCATAAAATTATCCATTTGCAACAAATTGCAAATCAATTACCTAATGCTTTTGTAGATGCAAAGAACGTTACAAAATCTTATACTCCAGCATCAAATGCTTCTATTAGGATTGAATTTCACTTGGAAGAATCAAAGTCTAATTTACACCTAAAGCGTGTTCGATCACTCGGTTCCAAAGATAATATGTAACACTCCAATTTGGAACTTAGATTTTTTGCAAAAATTTGAGCCATTTTTTTTAAACATTTTTCTTATCATAAGTTCAAAAGTATTTTAATCATCCTTTCGGAAAACTTGCATTTGTAGACAAAAATATTTCATTACAACTTTCATCATACTCTCATTTTCCAAATCGAGACATTACTTCATCACGTCATAAACTAACTAATAAAAGTTATACGATAGTTGAATTGTGGAAGAAACATATTTATTAAAATTAAAAGTATGAAACTTATCCAAATGTTTAGGGCATACTGTCCAAACAAAATGTACGAAATAAAACATAACTCACTTGTTCGGAAAGAAAAGTAAAATATACCGGGGTACATAAAGTTATAACCGAGACGATGCAACGTCCACCACAGACATCCTATTTTCTACACTACTAACAAAATGGACATCTGACTCGAGAGATCCTTCTCCGGGATCTCCTCAGAACTCTACTTAGTCTATCCTGGGCATTCTCTCCAACAGTTGAGGTATTTGTAGCTGGAGAAGACGAACTAGCAGAACGTGGCTCCGTCTGGCTACTAGGATCGAGACTCTTGTTTAAAACCGAAGCTTGGATATGATCTTCTGCGAGAATCTCGGTCATCTGAGGAACAACTGGTAGGATGAGACTCTGAGAAGAGTACATGATGTAGATCCAAAAATCCATGGGAAGAGTAGTCAATCCCTCAAAATATTCCCGATGCCACTGTTCTTGAGTTCAGATTTCTTCTTCTAGACGTGCAATGTCTAATTCCAACGAGTCATCATAACTCCTCTTAACTCCACTCATAGACATCTAACACACACACACACACACACCCAAGACAGAAAGACAGGAGGAAAGAGAGAGAGTAAGCACTTCCGAACGATCGACTGTGAGGGCTTACGATAGGGAAACATTATGATCACACACCACATGTCGTACAATAATATCATGTATTCCATAACATGAAGTATAAAATAACATGAAATGTTATAAAATAACTTTAACATGTATTCTCATCAAGTATAAAATAACATGAACATCATCCCATAAAATAACTTTAACATAAAATGTTGTAAAGTCTTTTCCCCAAAGGAATACACTTCATTAGACCATAACCTTTGAAATTAATTATCTTTAGGCTCTAAGTTTCCATATCACAACCATCAATAATCAAGGGGGTGTGATCATCGAGGTACGAACGTTTGTTAGCTGATTTGGGTCTAATATATGATGTTTTTAAGCATTAATTGACTCCCTTTTACTATGGCTTTGACTTGTTTCTTGAGTAAATATTAGGATTTTATTATGTTTTTAGGAAAGTTAGGTAATTTAGAATCCTTGAACGTTTTGATCCGTTTTGGGTTTGATTTCAGGAATTTGAAGCTTAATTTGATGATTTAAGCTTTAGAATTGAAAGGAGCTTTGAAGACCATGAGATTAGAGCTAGAATGGAGAAAAATGCTGTTCTTAAATGTTGCCCACGATGGGGTTCAAATGTCAGAGTAGGGGTGCAAAAAGTCAGAAAATAATTAAGAAAAACTCAGCCAATTCAGGGAGCAGGGTGTGGTATGCCACACCCAGGCGCGTGGTGTGTAAGAAGAGAAGGAGAGCAGTTTTTGGTCCCACGCCAAGGCGTGGGTATGCTGCGCCTGGGCGCGTGGTGCTATGAGTTGGGCCTATCTATTTGGTTTTTGATGATTCTGATAGAATTTAGTTTGATTCGTTTTAGGATTAGTCTTTTCTATATATTCTAGGACTTAGCATTAGGTTTAGTAGCTTTTAGAGAAAGAGGGAGACTGCATATTTTAGAGAGCATGTGAAGAGAGAGTTAGAGGCAATTCCTTATTGTCTATGATATGGAATCCTATTCTATTTCTTCTATTTATTCTTTTATAATGCGTAACTAAACCCTTTGTAGTTAGGAACATGGTTGATTTGTATGGATGAGTTTACATAATTTATGAATTAATGTTTTTCATTCAAAACTATTGTTTGGTTGTGTTTTAATTCCAATTCATGAAATTGGGACACTTTATGTTTTGCTTTTGATCTCTAATTCAACAAGAGACATATGAGAGTTAGAATTAGGGGTGTAACGGTCCGGTCCGGTCCGGTCTTTGAGGGAATTTAGGGATCGGACCGATTAAATTTATGTGGTTCGGTCCGGTCCGTCTGGAAGTTTTTCACATGCAAGGACCGGATCGGACCGTTTCAGTCCAAACCGCTTCGGTCCGGTCCATTTAGACCATAATAACCAAATTTAATAAAAAACCTGTTTTTTTTTCTTTTTTTTCCATCAAATTGCCAAGTTCTTACAACAATTCAAAAGACTTGAAACATCTATATTTAAGCAATAAAATGCAACTAATTTGAAGAAAAGTAACCTTGGAAAATTGGAAATTCGAAGCGGAAGCCCTTCAATAGATGGCATCATCATCATCATCGTTGATCCATCTGTTCGAGTGCGACCTATCAGTTCCAACCACTCGCCAAAAAAATCAAAACAGAACAGGTAATTAATGACACTAATGCACTGAAGTTCGTCACTGCATCAGCACTTTCACTAGGAAACTGAATACTTTCAAGGTTCAAAAAGTAGAATGCAAACTCAACGGACCACGGAAATTTGCTTAAATCAAAAGCTGTAGAAGTAAGAGAACATTGAACATTTAACTTAGGTGGATGTGTGGGGCTGTGGGCTTTTCAATTCGTGTGGGGCTGTGGGCTGTGAACTTGGCAACTTATATATGTAGGTTCTTTTTTACATATCTGTAGGTTTTTTTTTAATTATTAACACTATCGGTCCGGTCCAGTCCCAACGGTCTAAGAATATCTGGGACTGTGGACCAGACCGTTCAAGAATGATCTGAACTTTTTGGGACCAGACCGGACCGTGAGACAGGACCAAACTGCATTTTTCGGTCCGATCCGGTCTGATACGAGCGGTCTCGCGGTCTCAGACCGGACCACTTACACCCCTAGTTAGAATAGGCCGTTCAATCAAACATTATAACCACTAGTGTGTAGACATACAACTAGGGTTTATATGACTTTAATGTTCCAGTTTTCTTAATTAATGGTTATTCGAATGTTTAATCGCTTAAGGCATTAAGGGTTTTCATATTGAATAAGAAACGTAGATTCGCAGAGACATCTGGTTTTTACTACCTCTGGAATGTCGTGGGTTTAATGAAAAATAGAGATTCATAATTAACAAATAAGTCTTGCAATGAAACTGAGTTCCTAATGCCTTTCTCTATATGTCTGACAAACCTTTATTTTTAATTGGTTTATTCTTAATCGGTTTGTTAATTTTAAATAATTTTATAAAAACTTATAAATTTCTCTTTTAATTACGCATTTGGTGAGAATTATTTGGAAACAACTCACAATCCCCGATTGGAACGATAATTTACTTTCATTATATTACTTGCGATATAGCACACTTTCTAGTATCAACCGAACAAGTTTTTGGCGCCGTTGCCGGGGATTGGAATTTGATTCCAATTAATTTTCGGTACTTAGGAGTAGTTAGATAGGAAATTTATTTTATTTATTTTAACTGTTCTTTCTCTTTGTTAACAGGTGCTGCTTAACCCTTTATGCATTTGTGTTCTGCAGGTGGTAGAGGAATAATTCCATTCGATCCTGAGATTGAGAAGAGTGCAAGAAGTAGGAAGAGGCACGCCCGTTTGCAACGGAAAGAACAAGAGAAAAAGATGGCTGAAAGAGCTGAGAGAGGTGGTGATATGATTGAAAGAGAGGCTGAAGCAACGCCTGCACCCAGAAGAATGACACTGGCTGACTATGCAATCGTTGATCCAGACATATGGACTTCTAGCATAGTCAGGCCACCCATCACTGCTGAATCCTTTGAGATTGATCCATAATACATTCATTTAATCATGCAGCATCAGTTCAGTGGAGCGCCACATCAAGATCCAACCGATCACATTGCCAACTTCTTGGGTATGTTGGATTTCTTCAAAATCCAAGGTGCTTCAAAGGAGGCCATCAGGATGAGGATGTTTCCTTTATCTTTGAAGGACAAGGCGTACAACTGGGTTCGTAATCAGCCACCGGGAAGTCTTTCCTCCTGGGAAGTACTTGTTAGAAGATTCATTCACAAGTTCCTTCCAGATGGGAAGCAAGCCAAGCTTCGGCAAGATGTAAATTCCTTTGTTCAAGAGGACAATGAGCCACTACACGAGGCCTGGGAGCGCTACAATTAGATGCTTAAGAAGTGTCACACTCATTTGCCTGCATGATTGCAGATCCGTTTGTTCTATGATGGATTGAAGATGTCTAATAAGGGGATGGTTGATGTGGCAGCTGGTTATTCACTGATTAAGAAGACATTAGAAGAGGCAAAGGATATACTAGAGACAATGGCTTATAACAGCAGCCAAGCCCTGAGTGAGCAGATTATCCTGAGGAATTTTGATCTGGGCTCCACTCAAGTTCAGACCCTTCTCCAGCAGAATAGAGAGATGTAGCAGCAAATAGCTGCATTGGCAAAGCACATGGGACAGACTCATTTGATAGCTGCAATCAACTTGGTCTGTGATTTCTGTGGTGGGAATCACCGCAATGGTGAATGCTCACCTGATGTTGGAAAGAGCTTAGAGACTATTGAGGAACAAGCTAATTATGTGGGTGGTGGAGGTCAACAAAGGAACAATCTGTTTTCCAACACCTACAATCCGGGGTATAGGAATCACCCGAATTTCTCATGAAATAGTCTGGCCTTGAATCCATCTCAGCCACAAAAACAAACTTGGGAGATAACAGTGGATAAATTGGCTAGGTTACTTCAACTAACAACTTCATAGATGATACTAGGGCGGATTTCGGCAACCAGAGAGCTAGCATCATGAACATGGTACAAGTGGGTCAGATTTCAAAGCAAATATCAGAGAGGTTGCCAGGAGCATTTCCTAGTGACACAATCACCAACCCCAAGGAAAGATGCAACGCTATAACTCTTCGTGGCGGCAAATCATATGAGGAACCGAAGATGAAGAGAAGTGGAGGTGAAGATGGAAAGAAGACTGAGTTGAAGAAGTCATTTGACAAGGACACATCTGAGGAGCAAAAGAAACAGGATTTAGCTCCTAAGGCCCAAATACCACCAGCAACAACCAAGGTGCCTTTTCCTCAAAGGCTTAAGAAGGAAGAAGATAAGAAGCAATTCTCAAGATTTATGGAGGTGTTCAAGAAGCTTCAGATAAACATTTCATTTGCTGACGCTCTTGAATAGATGCCTGCTTATGCACGATTCATGAAGGACTTGCTTACTAAGAAGAGGAAGATGCCAGTGGAGGAGAATGTGATGCTAACCCAAGAGTGTCGCACTATTCTTCAGAAGAAGTTGCCAAACAAGATGAAGGACCCAGGGAGCTTTAATCTTTCATTCAACATTTGTAACACCCTACATAATGATTGCCCTTTAATTACCCCAAAATTAGGACTTTAAAAATTTCTTTTGAGGAAATGATTAAGATAAATTGCCAAAATAATAGTTCACTTCAGTAATGCCAGAGACACATCAGAGTTCAAAAGGCGGAAGACTTAAATGCATCAGATACATAAAACACAAGTTTAAGTACAATCAGTTCGGCAATTCCAAAAATACAAAATATTGTTTTTAGCTCGGCCAACTAGCCGAGACCCATCTAGGCTATCCGACTCTAATGACTTACTCTCCCTGTAAGGGAGAGTGATCCTGCTCGGCCGGGGACTGCGTCTGCTCGGGCTCAGTACCTGAAAAATGGTAAGGAGGTGAGCATTACACAGAACTTAAATAAGCAGTTTCTAGAATGACATACCGAACTACCAAGCCAAACACACGTAGTCAAATAGCAAATAAATCACAAGTAATCAAACCCATATATCTCATGCATATATCAACATTTAGCTCGGTTCGCATACCCACATCCTCGTCTAGCTTGGCTCACTTCATAAACCAGTTAACTCATTGCTAGCTATACCTCGGTTTATCCTCTCATGTCTCGGATTACCATCTCTATCTCGGGTTCACTACTCAATATTTCACTTTCACATAATTCACAATCTTTTACTCTTCTCGGATGCATACACCCAGAGCATGTCTTACACCATTTAAGTCGGATATTGGAGTGTCCATAACTGCGAGTACCACAATACTCGGCTTACAGCTGCGAGCACCACAATGCTCGGCTTACGCGATCAATGCACGCACCCATTACGCGTCTACTATGACCAGGAACACTACCGCCGATCATTCTATGGAGTAAGGAGTGTCCATAACTGCGAGTACCACAATACTCGACTTACAGCTGCGAGCACCACAAAGCTCGGCTTACTCGATCAATGCACGCACCCAGTACGCGTCTGCTATGACCAGGAACACATCCCACCGATTCCGTTCTCGGAACCTTATGAGTCATAACTGCGAGCACCACAATGCTCGACTTACAGCTGCGAGCACCACTATGCTCGGCTTATGCGATCAATGCACGCACCCAGTACGCGTCTGCTATGACCCGACCACACAACCATTTCTCTTTAATTCCCCTTATCTTATTAACCACTACTTTTAGTTCGGCACACCTCAGTTCACCTCTAATTTATTCCTCTTTGCATTAATCTCATTATTTTCTTAGCTCGGCCTCTCTCGGCTCAACCTCTCTACTTATCCCTTTAACCATCTTTCTAGCTCGGCCTCTCTCTCGGCTAAATTCGGTAACCATTCCCTCTTTCCATTAACCCTACTCATTTTCTGCCTTATTACTCTATCTCTCCTACTTTCCATCTCTACCATTTTCTCATACCCATTCCCGAAGTCACTCAGCTCGGCCACAGACATGGATCATAAATATCAAAGCTCATAAACATTTATACACAAAGTTCATAATCACTTATACAACAGCAACAACACTAAGAATAAAACACTCAACCAATCCATCATGTAAATACCAACATATAGCATATAACGATACTCATCCCTACTTCAAACTCAAGTTTCTAATTCGTTTATTAGTTCCCTTTTTCCCTTTTTACCATTTCCTTTCTACATTAACCTAGATCCATTTCCTAATCTAACACCCACTCTTAGTACCCTTTATGAACACCCTAGAAACCCAAACTCAAGTAGAGGTAACACTCACTCCTTACCTCAAACCGTGTGAGATAAGAGTTGAGAGTTTGAGAATGGTTCCTTGTTGCTTGTCCTTGATCTTAGCACCCTTGAATCCTTCTTACTCCAAGCTGCACACGAGCTCCACCAATCTACACACGAACTCCACGGCGGTCCGGGGGCGTCCGGGACGGGAGAGAAGGCGGCGGGGAGGAGGTCTCTGGTTGGTGGAAGAGAGGGAAATGTTCGTGAGAAGAGGAGAAGAAGAAGATATGTTGGGTTGTTGTTGCTGGACTTTGAGAGAAAAGGGAAAGAGAGACGTAGGGAAGAGAGAGAGGAATAAAAGTAAGAAGTGTTATGGGTTATGTGTTGGGATTTTCTTTTATTCAAATGTGGAAGATATTTGTGTGGCTCTCATTGGAAGCTTCTTGAGGAAGCTTGAATATGTGGACAGGATTCATTGGCTTCTTGAGGAAGCCAAGAACAATAGATTGAAAAGGACATAAAGCAGTGATAATGACATAAAGTGAGAGATAGTACATAGTACGGATGGTATGAATCCCAAAGGGCCAACAGCTCAACATGAGCTGGCACGGAGGAGCTAGGACGTGTCGGCTAGGATACGTCGGCTAGGATACGTCGGCTCGGTATGGAGGAATCGTAGTAGTCCGAACTTCCATCTCGGATAATAGATGAGCTTGGATATACTAATGAGCTCAATAATACTGATGAGCTCGCTGATAATGAGCTCGGTTTCACTAATGGGTTCGGTCATCATGAGCTCGGTTATGATGAGCTCGGATTGTTTGGCAATTAGGCACTCCTAGCTGATTGCTCGGTTCGGAGTAGTTTAGAAGCAAGAGGTCGGATTACTGCTCATGCTCAACAGATACAAAACCGACGTAGATGTTTAGTCGAAATGGCGTCGGCTTATGACACTAAATGTTTATTCGGTTAGTATGAGCCCAGCGCTACAACTCGGTTCTACCGATGAGTTCGGCTTGTGACTCTGGACATCGTTCATTGGTCGGATGAGGGGTGATAGTTTAGCATAAGGTCGGTTTACGACTCTAAACCTCTTTTCGGTCGGCTAAGATAGAATTTGCTCGGACCGACACTTAACCAACTTGTTCTTTGCTAAAGCTTAATCTCTTCACAGACTGATTGTAATCGATTAACACCCCACAGTAATTGATTACACTAAGAGGTCTTTATGTACTGATGGTTTCTAACTTCATGGTATACTCCTTAACTCCAACATACACTTTGGCCACGAACACATTACTACATTCTAGCTTACTCTTCTGATTATCCTTAACTTAATTTAGACTTTTCCTATTTTAAGCTTAGATTCAGAAATCGGGATGTTACAATTCTCCCCCACTTACTGGAATTTCGTCCCCGAAATTCCGTTCAGTTCCATAAATGGAGAGTCATCCCTTGACAAGGCTTTCGACTATGGTCTTTACGCCCCTTTTGTTTCATTCTTGTATTTGGGGTACTCCTAAGTTCATTCTTCTTACTGCTTTCGAATTTACGTTAAAACATCTCACAGCTCGTCCTCGCACGACTTCACTTCTTGTTTCCTTTTAATGTTCGGACAAGGTGTTAGTTGGGTTACTAAGTCCTCCCCCACTTGGCATTGACATACCCGATTACACCAACGCTAGGAGGTAGAAGGTCGAATGAATCCGCTTCCGGTTATTTGCACTCACTGCACCTTTAATTAAGGCTCGATACACATGCATAAACCTTGAAAGAATTTTGGGTGGTTATGAATTAAGATGGGTGGGTACTCTTGAGATTCGGAACGCTTCGTTAAACACTGATTCCGATTAATGGAACTTAAGTCATACATCAAGTGTATGCCAGCAGTCCTGCTTCCACTAATTCTAAATGGGATACCGAGAGAAGTTTGATTGGGTGTCTAGAACCTAGTTTGGTTTTCATGCTGGTCAAAAATAATTTTTCCATAGGATTTGCTTAATTATTTCCAGTATTAAGTATTTGGTTACACTCTTCTTAAATAGGTAGGGTAGCTTAAGGTTCTTACCCTATAGTTTCGCCTTAGGTCTATTCTTCTAAACCTGCAAGAACTCTTGGAAAGAATACTTTCCGATTAATTTATTTCCTTATGGAGGATTTGTTTCTTGGCATGATGCTATCTTGGTTGTCTTGATTTAACTTAGGAGGTTGCGATGATACCATCCATCAATAGCTGCAAGGATCGGGGTGATCAGTCCCAACCTTACGTCTATCAATAGTGTACCGTTGCCAGGTTGGTCTGATAACATTTTCATTTAATAGATGTAAGAGTAAGGATGGCCAATCCCAACTTTACATCATGTTAATGACAACACCATTATCGTGTTTAGCTATAGACTAACTAGGATCCTACAATTCACTGTTTCTGTGTAAGGTACTTCATGATCTTCTAGTGGGTTGGATCAAATCTTTTACACCCCATAACAGGGTACATCTTAGGGAGCCTTTACTAGAGAGTTAATGAAAACAGGGCTTAAAGTTTACAAAGATACATTTTAACCTAATACTCGGATAGGATCATCCGAGTACAATCGAGAGGTGTTGACCCAATTAGTCCCTACGGTAGACAACTCTAGCTTTCTCGCAGCCAATAGAATAGAAGAGCGCGCTGCGTCGTTCTCGGACCAAAACTGCACAAGGGTTAATCGTTTACCTAGCAAAGACCTCAGATCAGCTCGTCGGCATCATCCCCCTCTTTGCCGTCCATAGTGTAAAAATCATCCCTCCGAGGTGGTCGATTCCCACCGACCTGGCAAGACGGATCAACATTGATTTCCTCCTTCAGGACGTTCGTAGGGCATTGGGCCGCGAGGTGACCGGACTAATGACATCGATAGCACAGTCCTTTTCCTTTGTTCGAATTCAGCATCCAGCACTTTCCCCTATGTTGCTTTCCACAATATTGACAGATCGGATAAGGACCAGGGCCGGTCACTTTCCGACCATCGCCCCATGATGCTGTCATTGCCTTTGAGCTCGGACCCTCGTGACGGTCCGAACTCCGAGTCGTTTCTCTCATGATGGGTTAATAGTCCTTGAAACATCCTTGCCCCTCTGCTTGGCTGCTTCGTTATTGAGGCCTCTCTCGTACATACTCGCCATATTAACCAACTGGGACAGGTTGGCTATGTTTTGGTTCCCGAATGCTAGCCTGATTTCGGCTCGAAGCCCAGCCTTGAACTTAACACACTTGGTCCTCTCGTCGGCAGCCCGATAGCTTTCGACATACTTAATCAGTTCCTCG
This sequence comes from Crotalaria pallida, assembly GCA_037953625.1. NCBI lineage: Eukaryota > Viridiplantae > Streptophyta > Magnoliopsida > Fabales > Fabaceae > Crotalaria > Crotalaria pallida. The sequence goes on along the minus strand of CM075654.1, from coordinate 8,172,941 downwards.
AACTTAACCGCATACTCGTCCACGCTGAGACTGCCTTGCTTCATATTTAAGAAGGCAATCTCTTTCTCCCTTAGAATATCCTCTGAGAAGTATTTTGCACGAAATCTCCTCTTAAATACTTCCCATGCTATGCTTTGCCTCTTCACTTCTAGGATTTGTTGCATTTGCGCCCACCATTGCTCCGCCTCCCCTGCTAACGCACACATCACTAGCAAGGCCCTTTGGTTGTCTGGAAGACGCATCGTGCAGAATACTTCTTCTATCTCTTGGAGCCACTTACGTGCTCCGTCCGGGTTATAGCCACCCAGGAACCTTGGTGGATTGTTTCTTCTGAGTTCGGTCAACCAGTCAATTTCCGTTGGTATTGGGTTTTGAGATGCGTGTAGCTGTCGATCCATTGCTTCCTATGGCTCTTGTAATTGTGACTCTTGCTATCCCTTCGGTTTAATCTCTGTTTATGTGGATCGAGTTCTCTAGAGTTGTCACGATCTTGTCAATGCTGCTGCTATTCCCTTTCCTTACTGGCTACCTCTAGGACAACCGGTAGGTTAATGCCAACCTAATCAACAACACATATACACCTCATTACTCTAATTTAGACACCTAACTACTTAGCGGTCACTCACTGGGTGAGTAACCATGGGAGATGTGAGTCCACACTCCAAAGGCCGAGGGAAACTGCTTTGATACCAAAAATGTAACACCCTACATAATAATTACCCTTTAATTACCCCGAAATTAGGACTTTAAAAATTTCTTTTGAGGAAATGATTAAGATAAATTGCCAAAATAATAGTTCACTTCAGTAATGCCAGAGACACATCAGAGTTCAAAAGGCGGAAGACTTAAATGCATCAGATACATAAAACACAAGTTTAAGTACAATCAGTTCGGCAATTCCAAAAATACAAAATATTGTTTTTAGCTCGGCCAACTAGCCGAGACCCATCTAGGCTATCCGACTCTAATGACTTACTCTCCCTGTAAGGGAGAGTGATCCTGCTCGGCCGGGGACTGCGTCTGCTCGGGCTCAGTACCTGAAAAATGGTAAGGAGGTGAGCATTACACAGAACTTAAATAAGCAGTTTCTAGAATGACATACCGAACTACCAAGCCAAACACACGTAGTCAAATAGCAAATAAATCACAAGTAATCAAACCCATATATCTCATGCATATATCAACATTTAGCTCGGTTCGCATACCCACATCCTCGTCTAGCTTGGCTCACATCATAAACCAGTTAACTCATTGCTAGCTATACCTCGGTTTATCCTCTCATGTCTCGGATTACCATCTCTATCTCGGGTTCACTACTCAATATTTCACTTTCACATAATTCACAATCTTTTACTCTTCTCGGATGCATACACCCAGTGCATGTCTTACACCATTTAAGTCGGATATTGGAGTGTCCATAACTGCGAGTACCACAATACTCGGCTTACAGCTGCGAGCACCACAATGCTCGGCTTACGCGATCAATGCACGCACCCAGTACGCGTCTACTATGACCAGGAACACTACCGCCGATCATTCTATGGAGTAAGGAGTGTCCATAACTGCGAGTACCACAATACTCGACTTACAGCTGCGAGCACCACAATGCTCGGCTTACGCGATCAATGCACGCACCCAGTACGCGTCTGCTATGACCAGGAACACATCCCACCGATTCCGTTCTCGGAACCTTGTGAGTCATAACTGCGAGCACCACAATGCTCGACTTACAGCTGCGAGCACCACTATGCTCGGCTTATGCGATCAATGCACACACCCAGTACGCGTCTGCTATGACCCGACCACACAACCATTTCTCTTTAATTCCCCTTATCTTATTAACCACTACTTTTAGTTCGGCAGACCTCAGTTCACCTCTAATTTATTCCTCTTTGCATTAATCTCATTATTTTCTTAGCTCGGCCTCTCTCGGCTCAACCTCTCTACTTATCCCTTTAACCATCTTTCTAGCTCGGCCTCTCTCTCGGCTAAATTCAGTAACCATTCCCTCTTTCCATTAACCCTACTCATTTTCTGCCTTATTACTCTATCTCTCCTACTTTCCATCTCTACCATTTTCTCATACCCATTCCCGAAGTCACTCAGCTCGGCCACAGACATGGATCATAAATATCAAAGCTCATAAACATTTATACACAAAGTTCATAATCACTTATACAACAGCAACAACACTAAGAATAAAACACTCAACCAATCCATCATGTAAATACCAACATATAGCATATAACGATACTCATCCCTACTTCAAACTCAAGTTTCTAATTCGTTTATTAGTTCCCTTTTTCCCTTTTTACCATTTCCTTTCTACATTAACCTAGATCCATTTCCTAATCTAACACCCACTCTTAGTACCCTTTATGAACACCCTAGAAACCCAAACTCAAGTAGAGGTAACACTCACTCCTTACCTCAAACTGTGTGAGATAAGAGTTGAGAGTTTGAGAATGGTTCCTTGTTGCTTGTCCTTGATCTTAGCACCCTTGAATCCTTCTTACTCCAAGCTGCACACGAGCTCCACCAATCTACACACGAACTCCACGGCGGTCCGGGGGCGTCCGGGACGGGAGAGAAGGCGGCGGGGAGGAGGTCTCTGGTTGGTGGAAGAGAGGGAAATGTTCGTGAGAAGAGGAGAAGAAGAAGATATGTTGGGTTGTTGTTGCTGGACTTTGAGAGAAAAGGGAAAGAGAGACGTAGGGAAGAGAGAGAGGAATAAAAGTGAGAAGTGTTATGGGTTATGTGTTGGGATTTTCTTTTATTCAAATGTGGAAGATATTTGTGTGGCTCTCATTGGAAGCTTCTTGAGGAAGCTTGAATATGTGGACAGGATTCATTGGCTTCTTGAGGAAGCCAAGAACAATAGATTGAAAAGGACATAAAGCAGTGATAATGACATAAAGTGAGAGATAGTACATAGTAGGATGGTATGAATCCCAAAGGGCCAACAGCTCAACATGAGCTGGCACGGAGGAGCTAGGACGTGTCGGCTAGGATACGTCGGCTAGGAGACGTCGGCTAGGATATGTCGGCTCGGTATGGAGGAATCGTAGTAGTCCGAACTTCCATCTCGGATAATAGATGAGCTTGGATATACTAATGAGCTCAATAATACTGATGAGCTCGCTGATAATGAGCTCGGTTTCACTAATGGGTTCGGTCATCATGAGCTCGGTTATGATGAGCTCGGATTGTTTGGCAATTAGGCACTCCTAGCTGTTTGCTCGGTTCGGAGTAGTTTAGAAGCAAGAGGTCGGATTACTGCTCATGCTCAACAGATACAAAACCGACGTAGATGTTTAGTCGAAATGGCGTCGGCTTATGACACTAAATGTTTATTCGGTTAGTATGAGCCCAGCGCTACAACTCGGTTCTACCGATGAGTTCGGCTTGTGACTCTGGACGTCGTTCATTGGTCGGATGAGGGGTGATAGTTTAGCATAAGGTCGGTTTACGACTCTAAACCTCTTTTCGGTCGGCTAAGATAGAATTTGCTCGGACCGAGACACTTAACCCACTTGTTCTTTGCTAAAGCTTAATCTCTTCACAGACTGATTGTAATCGATTAACACCCCACAGTAATTGATTACACTAAGAGGTCTTTATGTACTGATGGTTTCTAACTTCATGGTATACTCCTTAACTCCAACATACACTTTGGCCACGAACACATTACTACATTCCAGCTTACTCTTCTGATTATCCTTAACTTAATTTAGACTTTTCCTATTTTAAGCTTAGATTCAGAAATCGGGATGTTACAACATTGGCAAGGATTACCAAGGTAATTAAGGCTCTTTGCGATTTAGGAGCTAATGTGAATATTATGCCTTTGTCCTTATTTAATGATCTGGGTAATGAGGAGGCTAAGCCCATAGAGGCGATGCTTCAATTAGCTGATAAGTCTATCCTCCGCCCTTATGGTTTAGTGAAGGATGTTTTGGTTAAAGTCCATGGTTTCTACCTTGTGGGGGTATTTGGCAGCCCCTTAGTTCTTGAATAAGGGACAAACGTCAGGTTCGGAACATTAAACAAGCGCTACTGGGAGGCAGCCCATAGTTTTAAGTAGTTCCATCTTATTTCTGTTTTTAATTTCGTTTTTAGGTAGTTTTTAATTTTTTATTTTGTGTGAGTTTTTAGTTTTCCTTTTTATTATAATAAAAAAAAAGAGAAGAGAAAAATTAAAAATCAAAGTTTGATGTCCACACCTAGGCGTGGCAACCCCACGCCTAGACATGGCGGGGTTGAAAGTCTGAAGAAGGGGGGGTGAAAAGCTAAAAATAATTGAAAAATAAAGGGGGTGCACACATGGACAGCCACGACTAGGCGCATGGTCCAGCACGCATAGGCGCGCGCACGTCATGGGAAGATTAAAAGAAGGGGCTTAGCCACATTTGTTCATTCATTTATCAATTCTCCCAAACCCCCAACCGAACCATAACCCCCTTTTATCCTTCTATCCTTCATTTTTACCTCAAATCTTCATCAAATCTCTCAATTTCATCCACATTCTTCAAGTTTTATGAGTCCCTCTCCCTTTGGTGTTCCTACTTGTGCTTCCTCCAGCCACTCTCTTCCCTTTTGGCATCTTGTTTCTCTCTCAGACAATATATCAAACACTTGGTGGGCACTCTAAAAATAACAAAATAAAGCACAAAGAACACTAACTCTCAACCCCCCCAAACTAATCTAAACCAGTCCAGAGTACAATAGAGTAGAGAGAATGAGTGTTCTTACCCAAAAACCAAGCAAAAATTCGTGCACCTTGAGCCCTAGAGAGAGAAACCGAATTGAGAGGGAGAGAGGAAAGTGAACTTGCATGCACAATGTAGGAAAAATTGAAAAAGTAAAGAAGAATAAAATGTTCTTAAAGTGAGTGTGAGTCTTTATTGTATTCATTGCTCATTCATGATTTTTGAGGGAAGCTTGTTTTGTAAATATTTTTGCAAGTTTAGCCCTTTGTTTTATCCCTTCTTTCTTTTATCTCACCTTACACTTTTAGCCATGGCCTCATTACAACCAAAATAAAGACCTTTTGATTTTTGCATGTATTCAATAATTTCATTGGAGATATGGGTCTATGGTCAAGCATATGGTAACACATTGTCATTGGATGAACTTGAGTGAATTGTTATGACCCTTGATACACCTGAGAGAGATATACACAGTGAGGTTGAGAGTGTTCACTAGTTCCTGGTTCTTTTGGAGTTTGTTTTTCTAACCAGTTTTTGATGGAAGTTATTGCTTGTGAAGAAAAGTGTTTGAGTCGCGTGAGTCTCGGGTCTTAGATTAGGAGGTATGCAGGTTGATTTAAGAAATGGTTTTGTATTTATAGAATCTTTATTTTACTTTTGCCTGGGACATCATTTTTCTCCATTTAAAAAGTCAGAGCTGGGGTTCGAATGTCAAAGCTGGGGTGCAAAAAGTCTGAAAATAATTAAGAAAAACTCAGCCAATTCAGGGAGCCACACGCCTAGATGTGTGGTATGCCACACCCAGGCGCGTGGTGTGCGTAAGAAGAGAAGGAGAGCAGTTTTTGGTTCCACGCCTAGGCGTGGGTATGTTGCGCCTGGGCGCGTGGTGCTACGAGTTGGGGTCTATCTATTTGGTTTTTGAGGATTATGATAGAATTTAGTTTGATTCATTTTAGGATTAGTCTTTTCTATATGTTCTAGGACTTAGCATTAGGTTTAGTAGCTTTTAGAGAAAGAGGGAGACTGCATATTTTAGAGAGCATTGGAAGAGAAAGTTAGAGGTAATTCCTTATTGTCTACGATATGGAATCCTATTCTATTTCTTCTATTTATTCTTTTATAATATGTAACTAAACTTAGGAACATGGTGGATTTGTATGGATGAGTTTATATAATTTATGAATTAATGTTTTTCATTCAAATCTATTGTTTAGTTGTGTTTTAATTCCAATTCATGAAATTGGGTCACTTTATGTTTTGCTTTGGATCTCTAATTCAACAAGAGACATATGAGAGTTAGAATAGGCCGTTCAATCAAACATTATAACCACCTAGTGTGTAGACATACAGCTAGGGCTTATATGACTTTAATGTTCCAGTGTTGTTAATTAATGGTTATTCGAAAGTTTAGTCGCTTAAGACATTAAGGATTTTCATATTGAATAAGAAACATAGATTAACAGAGACATCTGATTTTTAGTACCTCTGGAATGTCGTGAATTTAATGAAAAATAGAGATTCATAATTAATAAATAAGCCTTGCAATGAAACTGAGTTCCTAACACCTTTCTCTATCTGTCTCACAAACCTTTATTTTTAATTGGTTTATTCTTAAACGGTTTGTTAATTTTAAATAATTTTATAAAACTTATAAATTTATCTTTTAATTACGCCTTTGGTGAGAATTATTTGGAAACAACTCACAATCCCCGAGTAAATCGATAATTTACTTTCATTATATTACTTGTGATCTAGTACACTTGCTAGTATCAACCCAACATTAGCACACACACGTTACATCTCCTCCACAAAATCCGACCACATCCTAGTTCGGAAAGCAGATGGGACGCACAAGAACCTTAACCACGCCAATATCGATGTCGAAGGGTACGTACCAAAAGCTGTAACCACGCCAATTGGCCAGCAAAATAAAAGTATTAAATAAAGAGCCCAAAATGACAGCAACATCTAGCCTCATTCAGGTTCCCTCTCACCATCTATGATTTGCTCAAGGGGGCGACAGCGCTATCTCTAGTTGTACGTGCAGTCCTTGCTGCAACCAAAGACCGCCAGTGAGTTTGATCATTGTAGTCTCGTCCCGCCTAGAGAAGTACTCGAGGCTTCTTGACATTTATCTTCTTTGCCTTCCCCTATTTCAATCACCACTTGAAGGGATTCTGACCTCCAAGTATCCGGTATCTTTCCTCTCCACTACTTCAATCTCGACGCGGAGTTAGGAAAATGGTTACTAAAGCTTTAAAGTCTTTTAAAAAGATTTTGGTTCATTAATGTTACTCCTAAATTTGGTCGACCCATTCTAAGCCTTGCTTCTAACAGATCTCAACCTCTAAGGGATTAACTAACACAAGCACCTCCATAGCACGGTGGATTCCAGACCAAGCTCACGACATTCTATTCACGTGGCTGGCATAACATGAAGATCAAGCACGTCACCATGACAATGCGATCAGGGGATAACATTATAAACTTTCATAAATTCCCACAAAGGTTCTATACCAACGCCTTATACCAAAAGGTCTTATACCCACCAAGGGTCCACAAAATTAACCAATGCCTTAAACCATAAATCCTTTTTACCAACTTCCAAAAATTATACAACATAACATCATATGAATAAATTGTATTTTTTTTTGTAGAATAAAAAACTTCATTCCACAAGCAAAATTTAAAAACAAAAACAAAGCTTGAAAGATATAACAACTTACCACCTACTATGTATGGTGAAAGCTATCAATCAAGCCAAAAGATAAAACAAATTAAATCCCACTAAGAATCCTATTAGCTATGAAATTATTACACCAGCCATTGAAATTCGCAAAACAATAATGAAATCTAATATCTAACTCTCTTCTAATCATAGTAAAAACTTGGTCAACATAGAGATTTTTCCTTTGAAAGATTCTGCGGTTTCTCTCATTCCAAATATGGTAAGCCACTGCTGGTATAGTTGCAAAGACTATCTTTCTTCTCTTCTTGTTCCTTCTAAAAGAATATCGAGTCCAATGAGTCCAGGATTGAAATCTGTACTGCCAATGATCAATGCTTATCCAATCAAAAGCAAATTGTAGAACCATTTTACTCCAAGTGCATTCAAAAAACAAATGGTTTCTATAGACTCATCAGCAGATTCAGAAAGAATGCATTGCTGATTAATGTTGCTAAATCTAGCAATTCTATCCTTAGTTTTAAGCCTATCCTGAACCAGTGGCCAAAGAATAAAGGAATGCTTTGAAATGGAACAAGAGTTCCAAACCAAAGAATGATAAATGAAGTGCTGTTGAGGACCAATATGCCAAGCATACCCACTCTTAATCGAATAACAACCATCATTTGAATGCTGCCATACATTAGTGAGATAGCCTTCTCTAAAGATGCCTTTACTTTTGATTAGTTCTTCCCAATGCCAGCTATCTCCTATCCTGATTAAGCAGCTCCAAATGTCATTGTTGTTGAGATAATTTCCATTAAGAATAAATTGTCTTCCAATAACAAGATATAACACATATAAGTCTGGCCTGCTATCATTAGGCAGTTAACAATGTATAAACATTAAAATCAACATCATAATTATTCCTGACATATAACACATACATTTATTACGAAGGGATCGTATTTTTCGTATGAACAACGGAACACACACACAATTGTCGTTCTAGTACTCGACCGATAGATCCCTAGTTCCGACCTTTGAGATGATATAGAACGTCCAAATATTACCCCACATGACCCTATGTCTTAGGAAGGTTTCACTCTCACCTTGATTTGTCGAAAGCAGATTCCCACTCTAAGTCCTCGTCCAAAGCACCGTCTATTGCTCGCCACTTGATTCTTTATCCTCAAACGACGATACGACACACAACATTAATATCTAATCTAACTATTAGAACTTCGATTGTCTAAATGCATGCAGTAAAACAGTTTTTGTCGAAAGCGTGCGTCGAAAATAGAAATCATTTTACAAAATTCACACTTCGCAGCTCACTACTTAAAAATTCACTTTCCATAACTTATAAAAATTATTTTCATAAATTAAAATTCTTTTTACAAACTAAAGATTTAAAAACTTAATTAAATACTTGAAAACTAACCAAAAACATTTTTATTTTTACAAAAATCACACCTCAAATCTTATTTAACAACTACCATGTTAACAATACACTCACTTAATAAAATAAGCATGTTTCAAGTAAATACAACTTAAATAAACACCTAGAACAACAACATACACTTAACCAAAAATATCATTTTCTAAATTCTAAGACATATACCCATATCATTACCAAAATTCACTTAGATTAAAGTCAAAATAAATTTTTAAACTTCAATAACATCATTTAAAATTTCTGGACAGCATGCTACATAACTTGAAAAATAACATTTTAAGCAAAGAGTTCACACCCAAACATTATACAAGTCAATCTTACATAAAATACCAAAGTTCTACACATAAAATTATATTTAAAACAAGTAAATACTTAGTCACCAAAATTCTGGACAACAAATAAAACACATTGCATTCATCTCTTATAATCCCAAAATGTTCCTATTTCACTCACATCCAAAAATAGTCAAGTTTTCATGTTATACAAGAACAATAAAATCCAAAAATGAGACATATCACTTATAAAAATAAACTTGGACAAAAAAGAACATTTATTTTCATTTTTCAAAAACTTCTCATGCAATAATCATTTTCATGAAACCTTGTCATATAATCTACACAAAATCTCTCTACTAACACTTATAACATATATTCACTTAGCATAATCATACTCACATAAAATCAAACAAATAAAATCATTCAAACACTTTTATGAACATAAAGATATTCTTCATACAATAATTAAAAGACAATATTTTAATAGTTCATTTTTTTAAGAAGTAAGAACCATATAAAATTTTTAGAGACTAAGTCACATACACAAATCAAAACTCAATTCTTTTACAAAGATTTTCATTATCATAAAATCATATCTCTCAAAATAGAATCATAACATCAAAATAAATTTTTAGAACTCAAAAGAAATGAAAGAAGAAGAATATGAAGTATCATCATCATATATATTTTGTTTTGTAAGAATAAAATCATAAGAACACAAGATGAATGAAAGATTGAAATGAAGGACTCATGTTCATAGGAATACCTCTTTTCCTAGCAAAGTATAAACTTTAAGTGAGGGAAAAATTTTCTTCTCTTCCTCTCCTATGTCACGCCGCCTCCCTCCTTCTTCCTTTAGGGTTCTTCTCTTTTTTTTTAAAAAAAAAAATTCTAATGTGTGGAAAAACTATGGAAAGGTTCTGAGGGATCAATTTATAGAAGAGAAAATTTGGTCTTCCCACCCCACACTAAAAGGGGTCACACGAATTTGAGAGGGTAGAGGGTCTAAGTTCAGAAATGTTTTTGAAGCATCTAACATTTAATGGAACTTAGTTACTTGTAATGCTCACTTAATGCTTCTCACACTTTCCATGCAAATTCAAATTTGAAGAATGAATCACATGGTAACATTGAAGGCACATTCTCCCCTTTGACTGAAGTATGGACAACACATTGAAGCTAGAGGAAGGAAGGAATCTTGCATTAACACTCATTAATTCACTATTCACACCACCGATCAAATTAAAACAAGTCTTAAATAAAATATAATTCACAAAATTATTTTATGGAATTAATTCTGGAAAGTGCAGTCCAGAAAATAAAAAAATTGCAAAACATTTATATTGTAAATTATCCATGAGTAAAATAGTTAATAATAGGTCCAAACATAAAATTTCCAAAGTTAAAAACACAAAATTCGTATGGAAATCCTCCAAAAATAAAATTCGTGTAATCTCAGAATAAATATCCAATTTTTTTAAAATCAAATTCCACATTAGAATACGGTCGTTTTGATATAAAGTTCATAATTTTTGGACTTACAGTTTGAAGGTTATGAATTTTTGAAGTTCAGCTATACTTTTCTCAAAAATAAAACCGTAAAACTTTCGTTTTCATCAAATAAAATACATGCTAATTAAAATCTCACTTTATAAAATCAAAAACACGTTCTTAGACATTTTATAAGCTGCTAGAAAAATATTTTCCATAATATTCCTCAATTAAATACACACAATAAAACAAAATACATGTCTATATAAATTAACAGATATATATATATATACACACACGTATAACCCATACATGTATAAAAATTAAATTCCAAATAAATCATGATGCATGATAATTATACTCTAATTAAATAAATTAAGTAGATAGGGGAAAATTGAGGGTCTTTAATAATAACCTTAGGAAGAAAATGAAGCTTAAAAAGAAAGTCGGCATAAATGATGTTTTGAATTCTCCAAATGAGAAAATTGAAGATGATCAACTAGAGGAGATAAATAAGAAAATAACCTCAGAAGAGGTTCAAGTACTTGAAAATATTGAAAATGATGAGATCTCTATAAATTATGTCTCTACCAAATAAAGGTGGAACTGAAGTGAAATTGTAATTAATGAGTACTTTGTATATACAATAACAATTAATATAATCAATGAAGAAAAATTTCAATAACTAAATTCAATTTAGCAATGTCAACAAAGAAATGATTGGCCAAAGGGGAAAGAAGTAATTCAAGAAGAATTAAATTCTCTTGAGAAACATCAAGTTTTTGGACCTGTAGTCCAAATGTTTAAAAGCGTACAACCAATAGCCTACAAATGGGTATTTAAGAAAACATAATGAGAAAAATGAAATTGTGAGATATAAAGCTAGACTTGTAGCTCAATGCTTCACACAAAAACTAGGAGTTAATTTTAATGAGGCATATTCTCCTGTGGTGGATGCAATTATGTTTAGATTTTTTATTAGCTTGTCAATCCTTGAAGGACTTCAAATCCGTCTTATGGACCTTGTGACGACTTATTTATATGGATCACTTAACAGTGAGGTGTACATGAAAATCCCTAAAGGGCTAAAAACAACTAAAGCATGTAGCATGAAGCAACGAGGGATGTATTCCTTAAAATTGAAAAAGTCTTTATGCGGCCTACAGCAATATGGTGGAATGTGGTATAACCGTCTTAAGCAATACCTCCTAAAAGAAGGTTATCAATGAACTCATTAGTCCATGGGTATTTATCAAGAGGTCTAAAATTGGATTTGCTTTAGTTGTTGTTTATGTGGATGATATGAATATCATGGGAACTACTAAAGAGCTTGAGTACAACAACATATTTGAAAAAAGAATTTGAAATGAAAGATCTTGGAAAAACAAAATTTTGTCTCGGCTTACAAATCAAGCATTTAATAAATGGAATATTTATCCACCAATTTTAAATATAAAGAAAAGCGGTTCTGAAAAGATTTTATATAGACAAATCTTATCCATTGAGCTCACCAATTGTTGTTCGATCTCTTGACATAAAGGACTATTTTCATCCTAAATAAGATAATGAAGAAATTCTTGGTCCTAAAATATCATATTTAAGTGCAGTTGGTACGTTAATGTATATAGCCAATAATACACGACCTGACATAACATATTTTTTATATAAATTTATTAGTAAGGCATAGTTTTGCACCAACAAGAAGCTAAGGCATCTAATGACATTAAGCATATATTTCGTTATCATCAAGGAATGACTGACATAGAATTACTATATGTGAAAGACTCAATGTCCAAAGTAATTGGATATTTAGTTGCTGGATATTTATCAGACCACCTAAAGCAAGATTACAAATAGGGTACATGTTTACATATAGATGCTATTTCTTGGTGATCAACCCAACAAAACTAAGCATGGTTTTCAAAACCGGACCGGACCGATAGGTTCTACCAAAAAACCGATGAACCGGTGGAGGTGCCGGTCCAGAATAGGTCAGAAACCGCTCTGCAAAAAAACCAAGATTGAACTGGCTTAACCGGTATTAAACCGCCAAAACCAGTCAAAACCGGTGGTTCACCGATTTGGCCCGATTTGAATTTGGAAGCCCAAATTTAGCAAAAAACTGGGCAGTTTTTCATTTTTTATTTTTTAAAATAGTGGAATCCTATATGCTGGAAACTCAAACGACACAAATATGAGTCTCACTACTTGATTACGAATTTGCTCTCATCTCAACAAGAAAGAATATTAAAAGTTTAGAATTTAGTACTGAGAAAAATCAAAAATCAAAAAGCAAAAAAGACAAAGAAGTGAAGTGAAAGAAGAAAGAACAATGAGTGACGCACAAGAAGGCAAAGAAGGCAGTATCAATAATCAATAAAGAAAAATAAAAAAGGCACAAAAAGGTAAAATTACTAGATTATATGATTATATACACACACGCGTACATTAAGACCGGTTGGACCACGGTTTTATCACGGTCCAACCATTGAACCTTGAACCAGTACCTTGACCGTTTCAATAACCGGTCCGGTTTTCAAAACATTGAAACTTAGTGGAAACATTGTCAAATCATGCTGAGGTCATAGCACTTTATGAGACTAGTAGAGAATGCATATGGCTGAGATCGATGATTTAACACATTCAACAGTCATACGGTCTTGAGGTAATTAAAAGTGGTCCAATAGTGATATACGAAGATAATACTGCATGCATCACTTGAATAAAGGAAGGCTATATTAAAGGAGATAAAACCAAGCACATATCTCTAACGTTCTTTTCCACACTTGAACTTCAAAAGAATGGTGATATAGATGTGCGTCAAGTCTGTTCAAGTGACAATCTAGCAGATCTTTTCCCAAAGTCCTTACGAACTAAAACTTTTGAGCAACTAGTGCATAAAATTGGATTTCGTTGTCTCAAAAGATTTGTCTACATAAGGGAGAGAAATAAATACACATTGCACTCTTTTTCCCTTCGCCATGGTTTTATCCCACTGAGTTTTTCTGGCAAGGTTATTAATGAGGCAGTGTCCAATTGCGTATCGAAGAATTGTGTACTCTTTTTTCTTCATTAAGTTTTTTTTCTAAGGGTTTTTCTTGGTACGAATTTAATGAGGCACGTTTCAAAAATTATGAAAATCTAAGGGGGAGTATTATGAGAGTGGATGTCGCTTCACCTATCTAATGTTCATTATGTTTTGTCTTTCCCTAATTATTATTAATGACCATTTACAAGAAGTGTTTCCCTCTAAATAAGGTACCTTCTTTTGTAACACCCCAAAAATTAATCTCTGATTATAAAATATAATTATATGTAATTACGTTAATTATTATAAAAATTTTAATGTGATCATAATATAATTATGATGATTAGAATAAAATTATGTTTTAAAAATTAATTAAGAAATAATTAAAGGAAATTATTTTATTAAGGTAATTATTTCTTTTTGTGAAATAAAGGAAGAATTTAAAAGATATTAAGAAAAGAAAAAGAAATAAAATATAATATCTTTAGATTTTTCTAGTTCTCTGTCTCACTAAACGGTTAGTGATATGAGTAACCGGTTAGTGCTCTTAGCAGAACCAGAGTTGAGGCGGTTTTGAACTCGAATTGGGAAGATGAACACGTTTTTGGTCCACAAATCAGCCACCTTGGCCTGAGACACGCTCAATCTCTGCCTAGAACGAGTGGTGGTGAGTGTTAGTGACTTAAACTCATCCCAAACCACTCAATTTCATTCTCAACATTTTATATATGGAAAATCAGAACCCCTTTCACTTGTATTTATTCGTTCTCTTTCTCTGAAGCACTAACACACACAAACCTTACATCAAAACGAAGCTCTCTGAACCCTCTCGAATTAGAAACAAGTCCCACTCGATTTTATACACTATTGAGGAAGTTATTAGCTCTGCAAATTGACCCTGTGTTGCTGGAAAAAAAGAGCACGAATCTGTTCTTGGAGCCCTCTTTATTGAATTCGTGTGGTAAGCTCAAGCTCTCTTTTGAACCTAAACTTGTTTCAATCTTGAGTTAGTGTATCCTAGTTTCGATTCTAGTCCTTTCTTACATGTTTATTCCACTTATTCGAGTAGAAAATCTCTGATAAATACCCCCTGTTGAAACTGAAAACAGAGTTGCAGCTGAGGTGTGGTTTTATCCCAAAATCGTGTTGAGCTTTTCTCTTGCTTTCCAATCAGTCTCTAAAGCTTCAATAGGTAAGGGAGAAGATATTCATTTGCTAGAATGGTAATTAAATAGCTTGGAATGTAAAAGAGCTTTACAAGCTCAAGGGGCATAGGTTTTGAATTGGGACTTTGGCTTGGAGGCCAAAATAGGTTATAAAACTCATTCAAACATGTCATATTAACTGAATATGAACTAAAGGAACTGAATTTGTGGCTTGTTTAGCTCTGAAATTGATTTTGACATATTAAGTGCCAATTATGTGATTATGTGCAAGCTTGATGAACCATATATGAATCTCATGAAATTGATGTGTATAATTGATTTGAACATGTTTAAATATGCTCAAGAATGTTTGTAAGTGATTGATAAGGATTGAAAGTGAAAGGTTTTGAATTGATGTATAAAAAGGCCAATTTTGTCACTGATGCTGCAGTGACTACCTGGTTACTGCAACTACTAACCGATTAGTTACTGTAAAATTGGAAAAGAGGGAAATTTGAATGTAACCAACCGGTTACATAAATTTCTAACCGGTTAAACACTGTACAGAACCTGAAAAATGTATTTTTCTTTAATCCAACATTTCACTAATATTTTATTTAATTCTTTTAAGATAAATTTATTTTTTTTAATATTAAAAAGAATGTTTTGGGGTTATTTCCTTTTTACATCAATTCAATACCAAATAAATAATTTGAAGTCAATCCTAATAACTTGATTGCGATTGAAATCATGCATGGTGTTAAGGAGTTAAGATAAGATAGTAGGAAAAGACACATTCGATTTGATTAAATCGGTATGAGAATACGCGGAAATTAGGTTTATGACGGTGATACGTCAAATAACTGTGAGAATTAATTATAGGTAAAATGGTCCTATGATGAGTGGGTTCTGCAGACTGGACTCGGGATAATTTTACAATAACTATAATTTTATTCTATCGATCTCTCGGAGTATTTCGTGATTGCGGAGACGGTCTTTAGTATAATTTACACATGAGTTGTAATTGTATACTTGATGGAAAGACGTTTACTCCCAATTGCTTTTCCTATTTAGTGTGAATCGTTGGTACGTTGTCGTCAAACGTACGTGGAGCGTTTGAGCGTTTTCGTTAAAACGTAAAATTTGATCGTTTGAACGTTTTCGATAAAACGTAAATTTAATCGTTGAGGACGTTATCGATAAATGTGAAATTTCCAAGTGCATGATATTTGTAAAATATCACAGAGGAGATTTCATCGAGTATTTGCATCGCATTGCATTGCACATGCATTAGAAACATACATTATTGCTTGATATTTATTGTTTAGTAATTATCTATTTGATTACTTGAGATTGCTTATTTGCCTATGTCATTTTAATTTCTATTTGACTAATTGTGTTTGTTTATTCCTAGTTCATTTAATTATTAATTTGTACGTGAATGACACTGTCTTACTCCTTTTGCCCTAAT
The DNA here is from genome assembly GCA_037953625.1 of Crotalaria pallida. Lineage (NCBI taxonomy): Eukaryota > Viridiplantae > Streptophyta > Magnoliopsida > Fabales > Fabaceae > Crotalaria > Crotalaria pallida. The sequence goes on along the minus strand of CM075654.1, from coordinate 8,156,698 downwards.
TGTTTGTTAGGTGATGTCTCGATTTCTGGCGTGCCTGGAGATGCGTCCCGTGAGAGGGACATGGGAGTATGAGGAGCGTAGAGCCACCTTTGAAGGGGAGGTGGAGCTGATCTTTCGCCACCCGAACCCCTTGGCCTATATGCGTCCTCGTCGGTTCCGCATACCTATGATATATGCTCAGCATATACCTCCTGCTTTTACTTATAGACATGGTACTCCACCGCCCCAGCCTGCACGTCGTCGTTCTCACTTTTGTTTTCAACCAGCTGCTCCCGCTCGTACTCCTCCGGAGAGAGCTACACCTGAGGATCCTTCCCGTCCGGGTCCATCTCGGACTGTGAGATTTGCACCATCACCGAAACGTGTGCCTCCGGTGGTTCAGGTGGACTCTGAGGAGGAGGATCCCGAGGAGGGCGAGATGAGCCAGCTGGGGACGATGCCGTACAGACTGGAGGGGAGAGTGATCAGGTAGTGCCATCGTCCGGGAGTCAGTGGATGGTTGATGAGCCTTGTGGTTATATGCTAGGTATATATCATTAGTATGTAGGTTGACTTTAGTATCTTATAGAGTTTTGTGGACTGCTCTGAGTTACACTTTATTATATATATATATATATATATATATATATATGTATGTATGTATATGTGTACAGACTGAGCTTGGTTAACTCAGAGTTATGATGAAATACCTTTTGATCAGAACAATGTAAAATGATGTAAATTAAATCAAACTTTTTATGTGAAATATAATGACGTAGTTTTATGGAAGTATCCGGTTCAAATTATTTCTTATTTTTATGTACCATCATAAAAACATCAATATCATTTCCTTAAATTACATTAATAATATGCATTTATCATAACATAATTCTCGTGACGACTTAGGTCGTTACACTTATGGTATCAGAGCAATGGTCCTGACTCTTGGCTTTGGACAATGGCCTTACATACTAACCACTAGAGTATGTTAGTATTAGAGCGTGTGTTTAGTCTTAAGATTGATTATTGATTCAGTTCATAGTGCAGGTTACTATGGCTGCTAGAAACAATAATCAACTTGCTGAAGCATTAGATAGAATCTCGAGAGTATTCGAGAATATGCAACAACACCTTGCAGGACAGCAACCACCTAGGAACCCTGTTCCAGGTGAATTTCAAGGCATTTCAGAATTTCATCAATGTGATCCGCCAAAGTTTGGAGGAGGACATCACCCAGATGAGGCTCAAAAGTGGATTCGTGATTTGGAAAAGATTTTCTGAACCATGAATTGCACTGATAATCAGAGGGTGACTTTTGCCACCTATGTGCTGACAAATGAAGCTGAGGATTGGTGGAATCATACTGCTCAACTTTTAGCTGCTGAAGGTAGGGCTGTGACTTGGAATACTTTCGTGGAGAAATTCTTCGAAAGGTATTTCTCTGAAGATGTAAGAAGGAAGAAGGAAATTGAATTCCTTAAGCTGACTCAAGGGGACATGACAATGGGAGAGTATGCTGCGAAGTTCGAGGAACTGAGCAAGTATTCTCCATACTACCATCATAACCCTGATGAGCGTTCAAAATGCATCAAGTTTGAAGACGGACTACGACCGGATTTGAAGTCTACTTTTGAATATCAGAATATTCGAAGTTTTCCATCCTTGGTGAATCAATGCAGAATATATGAAGAAGATAAGAAAGTTGAAGAAGAGTTTATGCGAGCAAAAAGGAATCAGCAAGGATATGGACCGCAACGTCATAAAGGAAAGAATCAGCATGGTAAAGGAGGACCTTACCATCATAAGAATAAAGGTAAAGCAAATTTAGGAGTCAAGAACCCAGTCCCTCTGTGTGACAAGTGCAAGAAGCACCATTTTGGAACAACTTGCTGGACTCCTACTTGCTTTAATTGTGGAAAGCCTGGCCATATTTCTCGTTACTGCAAGGAACCAAGGAAGGTGGAATCTGGAAATGCTGACAGGAAACCAACCAGTTTTGGGAGAGTCTTTACTCTCAGTGGTGTTGAAGCTAGCCAATCTGAAAACCTTGTCCAAGGTAATTTTCTTCTAAATGGCCAACCTTGTAACTTTTTGTTTGATTCTGGAGCCACACATTCATTTGTTTCATATGATTGTGCAAATCGCTTAAACTTAACCATAATCAATACACCCTATAAGCTTGAAGTGTCTACCCCTACCAATCCGGTAGTCATTACCTCTAAAGCCTATTTGGGTTGTACCGTTCAAGTGTTAGACCGGATAACCCATGTAGACCTTATTTGTTTGCCTCTATCACAATTAGATGTTATCTTGGGAATGGATTGGATGTCCAAGAACCAAGTGCTTATTGACTGTGATAGAAAAACCATTACTTATCGTGATGTGATAACCAAAGGAGGTATCAAGTTAGACTGTGCAAAAGTTGAGAAGGAAGCGAAGATTGAAGATGTCCCTATGATAAGGGATTTTCCTGAAATCTTTCCAGAAGAAGTCTCAGGACTGCCACCTAAGCGTAAAATTGAGTTTAGCATTGAGTTAATTCCTGGAACTGGTCCTATCTCAATTGCACCTTATCGAATGGCGCCACCGGAGATGGCTGAGCTAAAGAAGGAAATAGAAGAATTGTTGCAGAAGCAATTTATCAGACCAAGTGTTTCCCCTTGGGGTGCACCTGTATTGTTTGTTAAGAAGAAAGATGGAAGCATGAGAATGTGTGTGGATTATCGGCAATTAAATAAAGTCACAGTTAAGAATAAGTATCCATTGCCGAGAATCGACGATTTAATGGATCAAGTTCGAGGAGCTGCAATCTTCTCTAATATCAATCTGAGGTCGGGGTACCATCAGATTCGAGTCCGAGAAGAGGATATTCCAAAGACGGCATTCCGATCTCGATATGGTCATTACGAATATGTGGTGATGTCGTTTGGATTAACCAATGCCCCTGCAGTATTTATGGATTATATGAATAGAGTCTTTCGACCTTATCTTGATTCTTTTGTAGTGGTATTCATTGATGATATACTAATCTACTCGAAGAATCCGGAAGAGCATGTAGTTCACCTTCAACTGGTGTTAGAAGTGTTGAAGGAAAAGCAATTATATGTTAAATTCCCGAAGTGTGAATTTTGGTTGGAGAAGATTAATTTCTTAGGGCATGTAATTTCGAAAGATGGAATAGCCGTGGATCCAGCGAAAGTTGATGCTGTGTCTAAATGGGAAAAACCCAAGTCAGTTACAGAAGTGCGTAGTTTCTTGGGGTTAGCTGGATACTATAGAAGATTCATTGAAGGATTTTTGAAGATTGCTTTTCCCGCGATTAACTCGTAAAGAGAAACCTTTTGTCTGGGACGAGAAGTGTGAGGATAGTTTCCAGACTTTGAAGGAAAGGTTGACATCATCTCCTGTATTAATATTGCCTGATCCACATAAAAGTTTTGAGGTATTTTGCGATGCGTCAAAACAAGGATTAGGATGTGTATTGATGCAGGAAGGTAAAGTTGTTGCTTACGCGTCAAGACAGTTGAAGACGCATGAAGAAAATTATCCTACTCATGACTTGGAATTGGCAGCAATAGTATTTGCATTGAAGATTTGGAGACACTATCTTTATGGAACGACATTCCAAGTGTTTAGTGATCTCAAGAGTTTGAAATATCTCTTTGATCAGAAGGAGCTTAACATGAGGCAACGTCGTTGGATGTAATTTTTAAAGGATTGTGATTTTGAGCTTCATTACCATCCTGGCAAAGCCAATGTAGTAGCGGATGCGTTGAGCCGAAAGACCTTTCATTTGAGTACTATGATGATTAAGGAGTTAGCACTAATCGAAGAGTTCAGAGATCTGAGTTTGGTAATGCAACTGGAAGAAGGCAGCATCAAGTTGGGAATGTTGCAGATTACTAATGAGTTTTTAACTCAAATTAGTGAAATGCAACAAAGAGATGTACATCTCCAAGAGAAGAAGAAGTTATCAGCCGAAGGAAAAGAACCTGACTTTCAAGTTGGATCAGACGAAATCCTTCGATTCAAAGGACGAATTTGCATTCCAAATGACCATCAGCTGAGGAGAATGATATTGGAAGAGGCACATAAAAGCAAGATGAGTATTCATCCATGATCAACCAAGATGTATCAAGATTTGAAGAAGATATTCTGGTGGTCAGGATTAAAGAAAGATGTAGCTTCTTATGTCACATCTTGTCTGATTTGTCAAAAGGCAAAGATCGAGCATAAGAAACCCGGTGGAGAACTAAAACCATTGGAGATTCCCCTGTGGAAATGGGATAGCATCTCTATGGATTTTGTATCGGGATTTCCTAGAACTTCGTTGGGTCATGAGGCTATTTGGGTAGTCATAGATAGATTATCCAAATTTGCTCATTTTATACCAATGAATATGCATTATTCCTTAGAGAAGTTAACTCAACTCTATATAAAGGAGATTGTCCGTTTGCATGGCATACCTTCCAACATTGTCTCTGATCGAGATCCAAGATTTACCTCAAGATTCTGGCAAAGTTTGCATCAGGCTTTGGAGACAAAGCTGAGTATGAGTTCTGCATATCATCCGCAAACAGATGGGCAGACAGAAAGAACTATTCAGACTTTAGAAGATCTCCTAAGGGCTTGTGTCCTGGAATATCAAGAAAATTGGGAACAGTTGTTGCCGTTAGTGGAATTCACTTACAACAACAGCTACCATGCAAGTATTGGAATGACACCATTTGAAGTGTTATATGGTAGAAAATGTCAAACCCCACTATGCTGGTTTCAAGTGGGGGAGAACTCAATTATTGGTCCCGATATTGTGCTAGAGACCACAGAGAAGATCAAGATGATTCAGGATAAGATGAAGACAGCTCAGAGTCGCCAGAAAAGCTATGTTGATCGGAGAAGAAATTCTTTGGAATTTAAATAAGGTGATCACGTATTTCTGAGAGTGGTACCAACAAAAGGAATTGGTCGTGCCCTTAAGCCGAAGAAGCTATCGCCAAAATTTGTTGGGCCATATCAAATCTTGAAGAGAGTAGGTCCAGTTGCCTACCAGATTGCTTTACCCCCTTCTCTTGCAAATCTCCATGATGTTTTTCATGTCTCGCAACTTCGGAAGTATGTGCATGATCCTGACACTACTACAAAAACTATTTAAAATACCTGATTTTTAATCCCGGTTCCGTGTTATAACTGGGATTAAATACCATTTTTAATTAAAAAAATAATAAAAAAGAAGTAGAAATATATTTAAAATTCCAGTGTTTTTGCATCCCGGTTATAAAAAAACACGAACTGGAATCATAAATATAAATCAAATTTTATAAATAACGGTGTATTTTTAATCCCCGTTTTTATAAGCAACCGGGATCAATAATGATAAATTTTTTACCTGTTCCCACACGAAATTTTGGTACCAAAAAATAAAAATAAAAAAAAAATTATTGAAAAGAAAAAACCTCAGCCTCTCTCTGTCTCTCAACTTGCTCGATCTCTCTTACTCCCTCTTAGCTTCCTCTCAATTCCTCTCGCCGAAAAGCCAAAACCCTCCGCCGTTCTTCAGCCTCTCTCCGCCGCTCGCCACTCCTCACCTTCTCTCCAATTTCCGTCGTGTTCTTCAGCGTTCGCGGAACGCCGCCTCATCCTTCTCCGTCGCCATCTCCTCTTCTCCATTCGCGAACCGCCGCCGCCGCCACTTCCCACTCCAATCTCAATTTGTCGTGGTCTCCTCATTTCTCAGTCCAAGTAATTTTTTCTTCATCTATTTTCCCTTTCAGTGTTATTGCATCTTTTCATGTAATACTTGAAGTTAGGGTTTTAATTTCTACTTAGATTAGAGCTAATGTCATAGACAAGTTTCTCAGATTTCTACTTTTGTTTATTTATTTAATTTTATGGCTCTATTTAGGCTTTCTTTGGAGCTGATAGTTCTAAGAGAATCAATGTTTATCTTGTTAACTTAAGTGTTTCGGTTTGAATGTTATGACTTTAACACAGGCATAGCATAACTAACATAACGTTAAATTTGGAATGGTTTTATGGGTTCTATGTATGATGTGGTTATAATAAATTATATAAAAGACTGTTAGGTGGAGAAATTGTTTGGTTCTCTCTTCCAGAACAGTGCATTCTCTATTACTGTAATTAATTTTTCTGTTTTGTGCTTTGGTATCTGTAGTTGGTTTTTGATTGTTCTGCAATAATCCCACTCATTTTGGATGTAACAATTATAACTTTGTGATCACAAAAATTATATGTGAGAGTGAGTGGTCACCTGTTCCAATAGTGAAGTTTTTACTTGTTACAAGCAGGTCCTGGAGCAAGCATTGGAGGGATGTGTGCTACACGCTGCTCTGGTTCTTTAGCTGTGAGGTGGTGACCTTCTGTTATATGTATATTTTCATATATTGCTGGAAAACACTGTCACATGCTGGTTTAAATATTCCATCTGTGGATGTCAAACTGTCAGTAGTTACAAGGTCAAATATATGGTCGCAAGCTATTTTGCATGACGCATATTAGTTCAGTTACAATTATTACACTTGATGTTGATGACTAGACATAATTCTATCATGTCTGGATCTTATAAATAAATCCATTTCAAAAAACAACTTTAAAGGTGTTGTATATTACTAGGCATAACAATTCCCCTTACTAATTTGTAGGTATGGTACTATGCGTGATAATGTCATCACTCTCAAGGTTTGTTAATACCCAACTTTTGTCTCTAATGCATTGATGTGATGATATATAATTTATTGATATGATAGTGTTCCAGGTGGTTCTGCCCAATGGAGATATTGTGAAGACTGCATCCCGTGCTAGGAAGAGTGCTGCGGGGTTTGTTATATTTTTGGCCCTTTATTTATTAATCAATTTTCCTCCATTTTTCCTCTTCCATTATCTTTTGAGAGGTCAGGCAAAAAGAATAATATACGTAAACCAGGAAGGGCATAAATTATGGTTAATTGAGCCTCAGGTGTTATAAGTTCTACATGTTTTGAAATGTAAATCTCAGGTGTTATTCCTTGTGTGGTACATTACAAAACACTCCAAAGAATCTCTGTAGGGACAAATATGCAATGACATGCTGTTGATTTTTTTAATTCAAATTATATATTCTAGGTATGATCTGACCCGCTTGATGATTGGAAGTGAAGGAACACTTGGTATTATAACAGAAGTAACACTGCGACTTCAGAAAATTCCCCAGCATTCAGTGGTAAATTGATTATTTCATCTTTTGGACCTGTCCATTTCTCTAAGTTTGACCTGATCCACTGAACTTTGTTATGGTGCTTAATTTGTTAAATCTATGTCATACTTCCTTGTATTCAATTCGATTGAAATTCGTTAAATGTTTCTTGTTGGTTCTGATTCTTGACACATCTCAATGCAAGTCGCATCGTGCAAATTCTGAACTTGGATTGCAATTTCGCTTGCTTCTAGTATCTATCTTGAAAAGTTTTTAATTTATAAACAGCAGTTCATGATAATCAGTGCAGCTTGCATTATTTAGATGTCGCTCCAGGGATATGTTAACATTGCTCTTGTCCTTTACTGCCACCCAGTGTTGCTATTCCTCTTCCTCCTATCAATTTTCATATTATCTCCATATTACATGGCAAGTCCAGTTTTGAAGAGTACATTCATGTCCACCGTTCCATTAGGTCTGAAGGTGTTTTATATAATTTATATTATTAACTTACAGATTTCTTTTTTGCTTATAAAAAAAATCAGATTTCCATGTCCATCTTGTTATTAATCTAAATTAAGCATGTAAACTCACATTTTCTAGCTTAACACCTTATAGTACTTACGGCATATTTTCTCACTTACGGTTCTTTATATTCACCGTTAGGAAGGTTCTATCCATGTGGTGCTTGGGGCAGAATTTCTCTAGTTAACTTATTACATCCTTTATTCTGCAAGAATGCTATATGTGGATAATTTGAAATATTTTTAATTATATATATTGCTTAACTTATCAAAGCACAGGTTGCAATGTGCAATTTCCCTTCTGTGAAGGATGCAGCAGATGTTGCTATTGCCACTATGATGTCTGGTATACAGGTAAGACCAATAGACCATGCCCATGGCTTCGAATTTTGATATCTATATCCAATTATGAGATTTTGTTTATCTGGTAGAGCTATTGGATGAAGTTCAAGTGAAAGCTATCAATATTGCTAATGGGAAGAATTTTCCTGAATCTCCAACTTTAATGTTTGAATTTATTGGAACAGGTGACCACTCACTCTCACATATAACTTTGTGTTTTTCTTCTTATGTTGTCATGTTTATAAGAACGAGGCCATTAGTTTTTTGACTCTTTGAATGTCCACCTCAGTAGAATAAACTTCATCTCTATAGTAGTGTCTTGCTATAGCCTTCTTCCTTCTCATGCATGATAGGTAGCTAGTTTTCTTTTGATAAAATGCTTCTTCTCTTTTTGTCTTGCCAAATAATTTAATGGACATTATACTGATCCCCCTTATGATTTTACTTAATTACATTTGATACCTGTGTTGTTTCAAAAGTTACACTCACCGCCCTTAATTTATAATACAAGAGGGTGCCAAATATAATTAAGCTAAATTGCTAAACCATGGGGGAGGTCATCTTAATTCCTAAAAAATTTAACTATCACTGAATTAACTTTACTGCAGTATGCACGACTCCTGCATTTGAAATTAGTACTTTTGTACCTCATGTTGGCTTTAATTTGGAAGCACATTGGGTAGTTTCTTTGAGAGGGGCAAGGCTAAGGATGCGTGGTGAATGCTTGGGGCTTCTAGACCACATAACATGGAAGCTTTATTTATGCTAGTTAATAGCAACCCATCAATATGCTTTTGTTTTGTTGAATTTTGTTAACAAACTTGCTTCATATTTTGTTCTAATATTTTATCTCCCTTTAATTGACATAGAAATATTGCTTCTTTAGTTTTGGCGTTGTACTCTTAGTGAAGCCAAGGAAGCATTTTCTACACGTCACCCAAAGGGAGAACTTACCATATTGATTGAAGGGCAAGCAAATACTAAAGTTGAACCTCCATCAGACATTCAGCTTGAAAATGACCTAAGAGAATTGATTGCAAGTGGTGAGAGTCTTTCCTCGGTAAGAGCTTTATTATATTTGGATAATGAGATATAGTCTTTAAGTTACTAAAGTAGGAGGCATTCAAATTTAATGTACGTAGGAGATTGATGTAGATCAAATAATGGATATGATTGTCCATGATTTAAACAAGTCAATCTAGTGAAAGCTGTCATTCTCTTCATTCTGTCTCACGCAAGCTCTGGTCTTATTTTCAAGTTTTGAATTCTAGCTAATCACATTAATTGTGGTTTCTATGTCATGAGATTCATGAAGGAAATTGTCCAATTACATCACCAAGATGTCATGATTCCTGTATGGGTTTGCAATTTCATTCTGATTTATGTTTGTTTCAACTCTTATAATTACTCATTTAGTTCAATAATATAACTTACGCTTCTTTATATTAATTTTACAGTACTTTGATGATTGCAAATGCCCCATATACAATGAGGAGTTGGACGAAATCAAGGAAGAATGGGCTGCTTTCATGTTCGATGAATTCCCTTAGATTATATTTAGATTTATATATATGTAGTACTTGATAATTTAGTTATATAGTAGACTTTTGTTGATGTGAACTACTACTATTAGTACACTCTCTTTTAGCAAGTTGGCATAGGTCTTTTGGTGCATGTTTTGGTACATCTCTTGAAACTATTTTTGTAGATGCTTCCCAACTTTATGAATGAATATATATATATATAATATTGCTTTTGAAATTAAGATTTGAAGGAAAAATTAAGTATATGAAATTCCCATTTTGGTTATACAGGTATTGGTGGGCTATATTATATAAAATTTGGTACCAATAAAAAAAAATCCCTCATTTACGATCTCGGTTCATGAAAAAAAAATCCCCTTATTTAAGATTCCGGTTCAAAAAATAAATTCCAGCAACTACGATTCCGGTTCAATTCTATTAAAGATCCCGGTTCATAAGAATTTATGATCCCGGTTCCGTGTTTTTAAAGAACTGGAAACGTAAATTGTCCTATTTTTAATCCCGCCATATTCAATTCCGGTTCGGAACCGGGATTGAAATTGTTTCGGAACCGGGATTAAAATTGTTTTTTTGTAGTAGTGTGAAGCTGTAATTCAAATTCAACCGGACATATTGCCAATCAAGGAGAATCTCATGCTCGAAGCTGATCCAGTAAGAATCGAAGATCGAAGAATGAAGCAGCTTAGAGGGAAAGAGATTCCATTAGTTAGGGTTTTGTGGAATCGAGGCGATGTGTCTGAATCAACCTGGGAATTAGAAGAGCGTATGCGTAGAGAGTATTCTGAGTTATTTCAGTAAGTTGAATTTCGGGGACGAAATTCCTTTAAGTGAGGGAGAAGTGTAGCACCCCAAAAATTAATCCCTGATTATAAAATATAATTATATGTAATTACGTTAATTATTATAAAAATTTTAATGTGATTATAATATAATTATGATGATTAGAATATAATTATGTTTTAAAAATTAATTAAGAAATAAATAAAGGAAATTATTTTATTAAGGTAATTATTTCTTTTTGTGAAAATAAAGGAAGAATTAAAAAGATATTAAGAAAAGAAAAGAAATAAAATATAATATCTTTAGATTTTTCCAGTTTTGTGTCTCACTAACCGGTTAATGATATGAGTAACCGGTTAGTGCTCTCAGCAGAACCAAAGTTGAGGCGGTTTTGAACTTGAATTGGGAAGAGGAACACGTTTTTGGTCCACAAATCAACCACCTTGGCCTGAGACACGTCCAATCTCTGCCTATAACGAGTGGTGGTGAGTGTTGGTGACTTAAACTCATCCCAAACCACTCAATTTCATTCTCAACATTTTATATATGCAAAATCAGAACCCCGTTCACTTGTGTTGATTCGTTCTCTTTCTCTAAAGTACCAACACACACAAACCTTACATCAAAACGAAGCTCTCTGAACCCTCTTGAATTAGAAACAAGTCCCACTCGATTTTATACACTATAGAGGAAGTTATTAGCTCTGCAAATTGACCCTGTATTGTTGGAAAAACAGAGCACAAATCTGTTCTTGGAGCCCTCTTTATTGAATTCGTGTGGTAAGCTCAAGCTCTCTTTTGAACCCAAACTTGTTTCAATCTTGAGTTAGTGTATCCTAGTTTCGATTCTAGTCCTTTCTTACATGTTTATTCCACTTATTCGAGTTGAAAATCTCTGATCAATACCCCCTGTTGAAACTGAAAATAGAGTTGCAGCTGAGGTGTGGTTTTATCCCAAAATCGTGTTGAGCTTTTCTCTTGCTTTCCAATCAGTCTATAAAGCTTCAATAGGTAAGGGAGAAGATATTCATTTGCTAGAATGATAATTAAATAGCTTGGAATGTAAAAGAGCTTTACAAGCTCAAGGGTCATAGGTTTTGAATTGGGACTTTGGCTTGGAGGCCAAAATAGGTTATAAAACTCATTCAAACATGTCATATTAACTTAATATGAACTAAAGGAACTGAATTTGTGGCGTGTTTAGCTCTGTAATTGATTTTGACATATTAAGTGTCAATTATGTGATTATGTGCAAGCTTGATGAACCATATATGAATCTCATGAAATTGTTGTGTATAATTGATTTGAACATGTTTAAATATGCTCAAGAATGTTCTGTAAGTGATTGATAAGGATTGAAAGTGAAAGGTTTTGAATTGATGTATAAAAAGACCAATTTTGTCACTGATGCTGCAGTGACTACCTGGTTACTGCAACTACTAACCGATTAGTTACTGTAAAATTGGAAAAGAGGGAAATTTGAATGTAACCAACCGGTTACATAAATTTCTAACCGGTTAAACACTGTACAGAACCTGAAAAATGTATTTTTATTTAATCCAACATTTCACTAATATTTTAATTAATTCTTTTAAGATAAATTTATTTTTTTACTATTAAAAAGAATGTTTTGGGGTTATTTCCTTTTTACATCAATTCAATACCAAATAAATAATTTGAAGTCAATCCTAATAACTTGATTGTGATTGAAATCATGCATGGTGTTAAGAAGTTAGGATAAGGTAGTAGGAAAAGACACATTCGATTTGATTAAATCGGTATGAGAATATGCGGAGATTAGGTTTATGACGGTGAAACGTCAAATAACCGTGGGAATTAATTATAGGTAAAATGGTCCTATGATGAGTGGGTTCTGCAGACTCGACTCAGGATAATTTTACAATAACTATAATTTTATTCTATCGATCTCTCGGAGTATTTTGTGATTGCGGAGGACGGTCTTTAGTATAATTTACACAGGAGTTGTAATTGTATACTTGGTGGAAAGACGTTTACTCCCAATTGCTTTTCCTATTTAGTGTGAATCGTTGGTACGTTGTCGTCAAACGTACGTGGAGCGTTTGAGCGTTTTCGTTAAAACGTAAAATTTGATCGTTTGAACATTTTTGATAAAACGTAAATTTAATCGTTGAGGACGTTATCGATAAACGTGAAATTGCCAAGTCCATGATATTTGTAAAATATCTCAGAGGAGATTGCATCAAGTATTTGCATCGCATTGCATTGCACATGCATTAGAAACATACATTATTGCTTGATATTTATTGTTTAGTAATTATCTATTTGATTACTTGAGATTGCTTATTTGCCTATGTGATTTTAATTGCTATTTGACTAATTGTGTTTGTTTATTCCTAGTTCATTTAATTATTCATTTGTATGTGAATGACACTGTCTTACTCCCTTTGCCCTAATTGTTTGTTAGGTGATGTCTCGATTTCTGGCGTGCCTGGAGATGCGTCCCGTGAGAGGGACATGGGAGTATGAGGAGCGTAGAGCCACCTTTGAAGGGGAGGTGGAGCTGATCTTTCGCCACCCGAACCCCCTGGCCTATATACGTCCTCGTCGGTTCAGCATACCTATGATATATGCTCAGCATATACCTCCTGCTTTTACTTATAGACATAGTACTCCACCGCCCCAGCCTGCATGTCGTCGTTCTTGTTGGAAACCAACAAGAGGCCTAACAATCGAGTAGAGGGGGGGTGAATAGGAGATTGAAGCTAATATGGCAATTTTTCGATTTATTGAAAATTAAACTGATGTTGTTCGGTTTTAAAAGAAAATCCGAGCTTCTTTCCGAGTAGACAAGGTTAAATGATTAACCAATCAGATAAACAAAATGGTTAATCAGTTAACCGAGCTGCTTCAAGGTAGAGCTGGTTTTTGACTTAAGTTCGAAGAACAACACTCAAAGGGTCGAGCTAAGAAAAATAACAGTTCGAACTTAGATAAATGAAGATTAGCGGAATTAACGATACGCTTGGCAGCAACAGATAAGCAGTAAAGAAAGAACACTAGAGATTTATCCTGGTTCACTCTCACCCTGAGAGCTAGTCCAGTCCCCTCTGAAAACCTTTCAGAGAGCTTTCATTAAAAATCGATTTTCTGGGTTACAAAGGATTTACAAGAGCCTACCCCTCTAAACCTATCCAGTCAAACGAGTGTACCAAACTCGTGACAAACTACCCACAACAAATCGATGACCAAAGAACCTCTTTGGAACCTTTACAAATCGAAGCTTTCTCGATCAGAGACCACCTTCTCACAACAGCAAATACAACGAAGAAGATGATGAAAGTGTATGGCTCCAATTTGAAACACTCTTCGAATATGATGAAAGATTGAATAACAAGAGTGAGTCAATTCTAGAAGGATTTCACAGAGAAGAACAGATTCGAACTTAGAGTTAAGATTTGAAAGATTTAAGTCTCTAAGTTCGTATGAAAATCGAATGTTCTTCTTCTCTGTGAGTTTTTGATTTCTGCTCTGTTTTAAAGTAAAAATGAAAGTTTTTGGTTCTGAGAAAAATGGTTGTGAAAGAATCAGTCAATGTTAACGTTGAAGACCCCCTCTTTTATAGTCTCCTCTTTTCTGCAGAGAAAGAGAGAAAGAGAACTGTACGGTGATGGGGTTTCCAACGGTAACATTTAGACAGCAAAGCAGTGATGGTGACAGTTCACCAACCTTTGATTTAACTCATTTTGAATTTCAAACTTGTCAGAGCATAGGAGCTAAACCTAGGACTTCTACCCAGACTCAACGGTAATAAAAAGTACGGAACAGTTGAGCAGAGTCCGAAGGTTGAAGACGATGCATTGTTGAAGACGATGATCAGAGATTGCCAAGCTTTTGGCTTTGATCGAGCTTGGTGTTTCTGAGCTTGATCTGAGCGTCGGCAAATAGTCAAGTTTAGAACGATCAACCCGAGCTTATTTATTCGATCAGATGCTGTGGTTGTTTCGAGCTTAATCCGAGCGAGTACCGAGCAAATCATCATCCGAGCTTACTGCCTTGAAATGAAGAACCGAGCTTGCAAGATTGGATGAACTTTGGCCTTGATCACGGGCCGAGTCAAAACCGAGCTTGAGCTACAAGAGCTGACTTGATGCAGGTAGCGAAGAACCCTAGTTTTCCGAGCTTCTGCCGAGCCTCTGCCTTTGGCGGAACGCATACGCAAAACAAAGATTCCGAGCCTCTGCAGAGCTTGTGCCTTTAGCTGAACGCTTGCGCTGATAAGCTTGACTTGTCTAACGCTAAGCATAAGCCGAGTCTATTTATTTGACATCATCAAAAGCTCTTTGATTCTGCATTGTGAGTCTACAATCTCCCCCTTTTTTATGATGACAAATATTCTTTAACAGTTTGTTGCTTTTTGTGTTCTCCCCCTGACTGTATGCTCGTAAGCTGATTGGACTTGGCACTTATTGGAATTTGCTCGAAAATACACCACATGTTGCACATGAAAATGCACTTATCAGACCTTTCTCCCCCTTCCACTTGTTGAAAGGATGTAAAAATGTGGAGCAGGAGCAGCTCGTCAAACACTCCCCCTGAATTTATGCTCGCAAAATCTGAAACATTAAAAACAAACAACAAACACACCTTTTCTCCCCCTTTTGGCATGATCAAAAAGGAGCCAAAGATTAAGCACATTCGCCAAAAGAGAGAAATAAAAAAAAAACTAAAGAAAAGATTAACACCTTTCTCCCCCCTTTTTTAAAAAAAAGAGATTTAACATTTATCTGTAAGCACTTGATAGTAATGTACCACTTGTTGATTTAAAAACAAAACTGTTCTCCCCCTTAAGACTTTAAAGTGAAAACCAAGGAAGAAAATTTTCATGATCATCGTTCTCCCCCTTTAACAGTGAAAGCATGCTTCTCATCCGAGAAGTTAAAAGGTAAAGGTGAGAATGACGAATAACATAATATGAAAGTTCAAATAAGAAAAAAAAAACAGCACTCTTCTCCCCTTAGATAAAAATTTAGAGGAAGGGAAGAAGTTTTGAAGAATGTGAAATTTCAGGAACTTTAAACAAATTCACAATTGAATGTAAAGATCGAGACTATGAAGGTGATCAAAATTTATGATATACTGAAAACCAAACTCATGCTAAACTTATCCAGGATTCCGAGCTTGCGCTGAGCACACACTGGATTCGTCTAGTATGCCGAGCTCACGTTGAATTTTATAAAGAGTTTCCCTCGGCAAAGGTTTAGTAAACACATCGGCTAATTGATTTTCAGTACTTACAAATTCTATGACACAGTCACCTTTTTGAACATGATCTCGAAGAAAATGATGCCTAATTTCAATGTGTTTTGTTCGAGAGTGATACACTGGATTCTTAGTTAGATTGATTGCACTTGTATTGTCAAATTTGATAGGAATGTGATCTAAAATTAAGCCAAAATCTGATAACTGTTGTTTCATCCAAAGAATTTGAGCACAACAATTACCAGCAGCAATGTATTCGGCCTCAGCTGTTGACAAAGCAACGCAAGCTTGCTTTTTAGAAAACCACGACACAAGGGAACTGCCGAGCAAATGACAAGTTCCACTTGTGCTTTTTCGGTCAAGCTTGCACCCAGCAAAATCTGAGTCCGAATACCCAATCAAACTAAGATTGGCATCCCTAGGATACCACAGACCAGTGTTCACAGTTCCTTTTAAATATTTAAAAATTCGCTTAACCGCCGAAAGATGAGATTCTTTGGGATTAGCTTGAAAGCGAGCACATAAACACACACTAAACATAATATCTGGCCGAGACGCAGTCAAATATAGAAGGCTTCCTATCATGCCTCTATATTTGCTTACATCCACGGCTTTACCTGACTCATCCTTGCCGAGATAGCTGGATGTGCTCATGGGAGTGGCAGCTTCTTTGCAATTTTCTAAGCCAAATTTCTTGAGGAGTGCCTTGCAGTATTTTCCTTGATGCACAAAGGTTTCTTCATCAACTTGCTTTATTTGCAGCCCAAGGAAGAATGTGAGTTCCCCCATCATTGACATCTCGAATTCACCTTGCATTGATTCAGAGAACTTCTTGCAAAGAGACATGTTAGTAGCACCGAAAATTATATCATCAACATAAACTTGTACTAACAATATGTCCTTTTTGGATTTATAAATGAATAGAGTTGTGTCAACCTTCCCTCTCTCAAACCCTTGTTCGAGTAAAAATGTGCTCAAACGATCATACCAAGCTCTTGGAGCTTGTTTCAAACCGTAAAGAGCCTTTTTGAGTTTAAATACATGGTTTGGATATTCAAAATTTTCAAAGCCAGGAGGTTGTTTCACATATACTTCTTCATTTATAAAGCCATTTAAGAAAGCACTCTTTACATCCATTTGAAAAAGGGTGAAATTCATAATAGATGCAAAAGCAAGTAAAATTCGGATTGCTTCAAGCCTAGCAACTGGAGCGAAGGTTTCATCATAATCGATACCTTCCTCTTGGTTGTAGCCTTGAGAAACTAATCTTGCTTTGTTTCTTATAATTGAGCCTAATTCATCTGTTTTATTTCTGAAAATCCATTTCAAGCCAATTATCGTATGATCATTGGGCCGAGGAACCAATTCCCAAACATCATTTCTGATGAATTGATTCAGTTCCTCTTGCATGGCAATCGCCCAATGTTCATCATCAATTGCTTGATCAATCGAATTAGGTTCAATTTGAGAAACAAAGGAAGCGAAATTGCAAAAGTTCTGAATAGAACGACGAGTTAAAACTCCCTTATTCAAGTCGCCGAGCACATTCTCTATCGGGTGGTCCTTGACTCTCTTCCAGGCTGGACTGAGTTCAAACTTCTCTACTCGGCTTGGAATGAGTTCGGACTGACTATTTTGAATTTGGCTCGGACTGAGTTCGGTTTGTTCCTTGTTTGTTTGGCTCGGAACAAGCTTGTCCTTCCGATCTTTGTCTTCAGCAGTTTTATCCTTTTGAGCTCTTTCAGTTGTTGTGCTCGGATCGAGTTCAGCAATATGATGATCATCTCTATCTGCACAACTAACATTGTCTCTCCGAGGAGACTCATCAAATACCACATGCACGGACTCTTCCACAGTGGAGGTCCTTTTGTTGAAAACTCTAAATGCTTTACTATGAGTAGAATAACCCAAAAATATTCCTTCATCGGCTTTAGAATCAAATTTGCCGAGATGCTCTTTTCCATTGTTTAAAATGAAGACTTTGCAGCCAAATGTATGGAAATGAGAAATTTTTGGTTTTCTACCCTTATAAAGTTCATATGGAGTTTTCTTTAAAATTGGTCTGACGAGGATGCGATTCATTACATAGCAAGCTGTGTTCACCGCATCGGCCCAGAAATAATGTGGTAAATTGTATTCATTTAGCATGGTTTGGGCTAGTTCTTCTAGAACTCGGTTTTTCCGTTCCACAACTCCGTTTTGTTCGGGAGTCCGAGGAGCAGAAAACTGATGTTCTATTCCGAACTTAGAACAAAACTTGTCAAATTTGTAGTTCTCGAACTCACCGCCATGGTCTGTTCGGATTACAACTACTTTTTGGTTTGCTCGGTTTTGGAGTTGCTTGACAAGCTCTTTAAAAGTTTCAAAAGTTTCACTTTTTGATTTTAAAAATAAAGTCCATGTAAACCTGGAAAAGTCATCTACAATTACTAAGGCATAGAGATTGCCACCAAAGCTTTTGACTTGTGATGGTCCGAACAAATCCATGTGTAACATTTCCAACGGATGTGTTGTCGAGACCATCAACTTAGATGGAAAATCGTTTTTCTTTTTGATCGGTTTGCACTTCTTGCATGAAGAGCAAACTCCCTCAATGTTAAAATTTAGCTTTGGTAAACCAATCACTAATTCTTTTGATTGTAGTTTCTTTAACTGGATTACATTTATATGAGCTGTCCTTCTATGCCATAATCATGTGTCACTTTCTTTGCTAACCATGCAAGTGGTTACCAAAGAGGTGATTTCATTCAAATCAACCAAATAAGTATTGTTAAATCGTTTTCCAACAAATTTGACAGAGTTGTCCTCGTCACTTTTAATAATGCAATGGGTAGAGGTAAAAACAACATGGTTACCAATATCACAAAGTTGGCTAATACTTAAAAGATTGTGTTCTAGCCCTTTTACAAGTAAAACATTATTGATAACCAAGTTGGCAGAGTTACTGACTTTACCTTCACCCAATATTTTACCTCGGTTGTTATCACCATAAGTGACATAGCCCTTATCTGAATGTGAAAGTTCAATGAATAGGTTTTTGTCCCTCGTCATGTGCTTCGAGCATCCACTATCAAGGTACCATCTGCTCTCTTTTGCTCGGAAGCACACCTGCATCACAAAAATATTACTTCTTTGATTCGGGTACCCAAATTGTTTTGGGTCCCTGGGGGTTAGCAGTTGGATCTTTCTTTTTGACTACCCAAACAAAGTTGCCCTTGGTTACACCGTGACGTCGGATTTTACATTCATTGGGTGTATGACCATGAAGACCACAGTAGGAGCAGCTCGGCCGTTTTGAGTTATTAAAGTTTGAGACATAGCTGAGTTTCCTTACTGCTTTCTTCTTGGTCTGAGTGTAGTCGAGGCCAGTTTTGTTCGAGTAGTTCCTATGTTCGGCTAAAAGCCGATCAAACAAGCCATCACTCTTGATGACAGTTGCACTTTTAAATTTTAGGTCAGAAATTTCCTTTTCATATTTAGTGCAGCAGTCAAGATTTTCATTTTTCAACTGAGTGATAGTGTTTTCTAATGACTTGTTTCTGCTTTTCAGAATTTCAATTGAACTTTCCAAATCAAGAACTTGCTCTTTGTATTTTGAAAGACTGAGTTTCAACTTAATGAAATTTTTAGCAAGCTTCTTGAATTCAGTTTGCATTTCAAGATAAGCAGAATACAATTCATCAGAGTCATTAAATTCAGATTCAGAGTCAGAATCAGATGTAGAGGTTACCTCAGTGTTTTTAAGTTCCGACATTGTTCGGCTGGCTGAGGTTTCCTCGCTGTGTTTTCCCATTAAACATTTGAAATTTGGTCTTTGATTTATTGTGATAAAAGTCGAGCTCGATGAGTCTTCTTGATCGGTATATCTGAGACTCGAACAAGCTTCCTCATCTTCACACTCCGAGCAAGAGTCATATACAGGGAGATCTTGTTCATCTATTCTGAGTGATGAGCTCGATACTTCCTTTTCACGGTTCGAGCACCATTCTTGCTCGGGGCTCGTTTGGCTCGGGCTTCTGAACACAGTTTCCCTTCCAATTAAGCACAGAATTGCTTTTTCTTCTTCATCGCCTGAGCTGGAGCTAGAGCTGGTATTGTTGTTGGGTGCATCCCATACTATGTAAGCTCTCTTCTTCTTGTGGTCTTTGTTCTTCTTTATTTCTTCACCACTTTGCTTTTGTAATCTTGGACAGTAAGTTCTAATGTGACCTGCTTCACCACATTCGTGGCATCTAACTCGGTCTTTTGAACTTGAGCCTTTGTGGTGAGTGCTTCTGGTATCTCTTGCTCTGTTTGTGAAGTTCTTTTTGCCTTTAAAAAATTTGCTGAACTTCCTGACCATGAGACCAAAGTCTTCTTCATCCATGTCCGAGTTGGACTCATCTTCAGAGGATTCTTTGGTTGCCTTTATAGCAGCTTTGAGGGAAATTCCCTTCTTCTTCTTATCAGATTCTTCATGCATGGTCAGTCTTCCGAGCTCCATCTCATGCTCTTGCAGCTTGCCGAACAAAGTGGCTATACTCATTGTGTCCAAGTCTTTAGCTTCCATGATGGCAGTGACCTTCGGCTGCCATTCTCTGCTAAGACATCTAAGCACTTTGTTAGTTATCTCGGCATTTTGAAAAGTTTTGCCGAGAGCATTAAGATGGTTTATGATATGAGTAAACCGTTTCTGCAAATCATTTATATTTTCATTTGGCAGCATTCGGAATAACTCATATTCATGCATCAGAGTATTTAATCTTGCTCGTCTGAGCTCACTTGTCCCTTCATGAGTAAGTTGTAGAATGTCCCACATTTCTTTAGCAGATTTGCAACTTGACACTCGAAAGAATTCATCGTAGGACAAAGCTGAGGTGATGATGTTTTTGGCTTTTAAATCGAAAGATACTTTTCTTTTGTCATCATCATCCCAACTTTCCCACGGGATTTCTACAACTTCATCATTAATTTTTCTTTTAGGGACAAATGGCCCATTTTCAATAGATTTCCAAATTTCCATATCATGGCTTCAATGAAAATTTTCATTCGAGCTTTCCAATAAGCATAACCCTCACCATTGAATAGTGGTGGTCTGTTTATGGAAGAGCCTTCACCTCCGAAGGGATTGTTAGTGGCCATTCGGTTTCCTCAAGGATCTTTTCGAAAAAGTTTTTACACTCGATCTTTCGACCGAGCTCTGATACCACTTGTTGGAAACCAACAAGAGGCCTAACAATCGAGTAGAGGGGGGGTGAATAGGAGATTGAAACTAATATGGCAATTTTTCGATTTATTGAAAATTAAACTGATGTTGTTCGGTTTTAAAAGAAAATCCGAGCTTCTTTCCGAGCAGACAAGGTTAAATGATTAACCAATCAGATAAACAAAATGGTTAATCAGTTAACCGAGCTGCTTCAAGGTAGAGCTGGTTTTTGACTTAAGTTCGAAGAACAACACTCAAAGGGCCGAGCTAAGAAAAATAACAGTTCGAACTTAGATAAATGAAGATTAGCAGAATTAACGATACGCTTGGCAGCAACAGATAAGCAGTAAAGAAAGAACACCAGAGATTTATCCTGGTTCACTCTCACCCTGAGAGCTAGTCCAGTCCCCTCTGAAAACCTTTCAGAGAGCTTTCACTAAAAATCGATTTTCTGGGTTACAAAGGATTTACAAGAGCCTACCCCTCTAGACCTATCCAGTCAAACGAGTGTACCAAACTCGTGACAAACTACCCACAACAAATCGATGACCAAAGAACCTCTTTGGAACCTTTACAAATCGAAGCTTTCTCGATCAGAGACCAGCTTCTCACAACAGCAAATACAACGAAGAAGATGATGAAAGTGTATTGCTCCAATTTGAAACACTCTTCGAATATGATGAAAGATTGAATAACAAGAGTGAGTCAATTCTAGAAGGATTTCACAGAGAAGAACAGATTCGAACTTAGAGTTAAGATTTGAAAGATTTAAGTCTCTAAGTTCGTATGAAAATCGAATGTTCTTCTTCTCTGTGAGTTTTTGATTTCTGCTCTGTTTTAAAGTAAAAATGAAAGTTTTTGGTTCTGAGAAAAATGGTTGTGAAAGAATCAGTCAATGTTAACGTTGAAGACCCCCTCTTTTATAGTCTCCTCTTTTCTGTAGAGAAAGAGAGAAAGAGAATTGTACGGTGATGGGGTTTCCAACGGTAACATTTAGACAGCAGATCAGTGATGGTGACAGTTCACCAACCTTTGATTTAACTCATTTTGAATTTCAAACTTGTCAGAGCATAGGAGCTAAACCTAGGACTTCTACCCAGACTCAACGGTAATAAAAAGTACGGAACAGTTGAGCAGAGTCCGAAGGTTGAAGACGATGCATTGTTGAAGACGATGATTAGAGATTGCCGAGCTTTTGGCTTTGATCGAGCTTGGTGTTTATGAGCTTGATCTGAGCGTCGGCAAATAGTCAAGTTTAGAACGATCAACCCGAGCTTATTTATTCGATCAGATGTTGTGGTTGTTTCGAGCTTAATCCGAGCGAGTACCGAGCAAATCATCATCCGAGCTTACTGCCTTGAAATGAAGAACCGAGCTTGCAAGATTGGATGAACTTTGGCCTTGATCACGGGCCGAGTCAAAACCGAGCTTGAGTTACAAAAGCTGACTTGATGCAGGTAGCGAAGAACCCTAGTTTTCCGAGCTTCTGCCGAGCCTCTGCCTTTGGCGGAACGCATACGCAAAACAAAGATTCCGAGCCTCTGCAGAGCTTGTGCCTTTAGCTGAACGCTTGCACTGATAAGCTTGACTTGTCTAACGCTAAGCATAAGCCGAGTCTATTTATTTGACATCATCAAAAGCTCTTTGATTCTGCATTGTGAGTCTACAGTTCTCACTTTCGTTTTCAACCAGCTACTCCCGCTCGTACTCCTTCGGAGAGAGTGATCGAGGCCGTACCCGATACAAATAAAAACAGTTTAAGTATAGTACTAGGAAGTGACTCCTAGGTCGTCTCCCAAGGAATATCTTATCAAGCAAAAGGTCGAACACATAGTATGCATAGAAAACAGGGGGGTTTTTTTGTATTGAATATTGAATAATTGAAATCAAAACAGAATTAAATCAAAACGAAGAAACAGATAAGGAAAAGCGGATAAACCCCTTTGGCTCGCGTTCACAACTCTATCATCGGTCACAAAAGATCAATTTCTTTCCTCTTCACTGTCCAACTCGTGAGAATTAAATACTAAGCGAAAATTCAATTCTCACCCCAAAACCCAAACCTCTAATTAAGCATTAAAAGCCAAAGCATGGAGTTTTTACGAGTTTGCATAAATTAAGCATTCATACACATGGATTATCTCTATAGAATGGAACTAAGCGAACCATAACATATCAATAAGCATGAAAACAGTGAATAAAAACGAAATAGCATTAAGAACAAAACCTCAAGAGTATGTGATACATTACCAAAGGGATTTAACCTAAGAGTTTAGCCTTCCATGAAGAAAAATACCAAAAAACGTGTAGAAAGGAGAAGAGAGAGAAACCCTAGCAGCCTCCACAAGCTTGGAGAGCAAAACTAAGCCTTCTCTATGAGAGAGAATGTAAAAAACGTGAATGGAAGGTCTTTCCAAGGGTTTACACGAATTTGGCTTTTTTAAATCACAAAACGGGCCTAAATCATGGGCCCAAATCCTAAGGAAAGCTTATCTCTAAATTAAATCTAAAAATATCTTATAGATAAAATCTAAATCTTAAAAGATATAACTAAATCTCAACTAATCCTAAAGATAGATTACAATCTTCACTTCATCATATATCTTCTCTTCCAAAATTAAATCTTCATTCCCAAAATGTCCAAAAAGCCCTTGTGCCAAATATGACCTGAAAATAGAAATAGAATTAATTAGGCTAAATAATCCCAAATTAAACAATATTCAGAATATTAGTCCAATAAACTCTAAATCACTAAATCAAGCTAAACAATGTCAAATAGGCAACAAGTATCAATAATAGGAGTAAAATAATGCAAGGAAAAATAGGAAATAAAATGCTCATCAAATACCCCCACACTTATCCTTTTGCACTCCTGGGCAAAACTAAGAATTAGGACTGAGAAAATCAATATGCACCAAAGTGAATCATGTAACAAGATTACTAAAACTAATGAATGCAAACCTAAGAGATTACATACTTCACAATGAATTCTAGGAAATGCAAAGAAATGGGCAAAATCGAGCACACGAAGAAAATAAGGACCAAAGAATCAAGGCATTCATGAACATCATCCAATTATTTCAAATATGCAAAGAAAACCAATGACATCAAGAGGGTAGTCACAAAGATGATAGAAACTCACAAGGATCACTCAATAGTGTTTATACTCAAGTGTTTAAGGTTAATCAGTGTTTACACTCAAGGCACATCATGAAAAACAAACACAACCATAGGCTTGACAAGCCTCTAACATCAACAATCAACACACATGCACATTAAGATCAAAAGGTCTTTTCAGGGTTGTAATGGGGCCAAGGACAAGGTAGGATAAAAATATGGGAAATGTAGCTAAAACCCAGGGAATAGAGGAGCAATGGGGAACAAGTAAAAAAAATAAGCACAATCCACCCCATAATGAAATGGTAAACATAACAACAACCTCTAATTCCAAACCTCCATGCCTCAATCAACCTTTTATTCCATTTTTTTTTCTTTTTTTTTTTCTTCTTCTTCTTCTTTTTTTTTTTTTGAATTGCATTACATTGCAGAACTTCATGAACGAAAGAAAAGAAGAAACAACAAAAATGGAATAATGAGATAAAGCCATAATTACATCACCGACCATAGAGGCAAAACCCAAAACTCACAAGAGATGAAGAACAAAGCACCCTCGCTTACTTAATACCCATTCCCAAAACAATTCCAAAGCTCCAACAATTCCCTAAGGTTAGGACAATCATGGTTTTTCAGTCATAGGCTTGTAATGAGCTAAAGAACAAAGAAAAGGGATATAAAGGCTCAAAGGGGCTATCAAAGGATAAATTCATTCAAGGTAGGCTCATATGGCTAGTGGCTTATTCAAGAAAAAAAATGCCTAAATCATTTCAAAATGTGCATGGGAATATCAAGTATCAACAAGAGTCAAGTCAAGTTCTAGAGTGCAAGTAATCCAGAGTGCAATCACACATGAAAGAAAAATTAGGTGGCATATATAGCAATCCACCCACAATTAAGGCTCAAATCTTCACAAAAGGGACAATTCTATCACAGTGTTACCACCTCTTAATTATCAAAAGCAACTTTACACACAGAAATGCATGAATTCAGACACAAGATACCAAGACTCTACTAAAATGAAGCAAAAACATGCAAGAAAATGCCCAAAACTTAGCAAAACCTAAAAAAATCAAAGCAAAAATATGCAACCTAAACTACTCTCCCCCCCACACTTAAATCACACATTGTCCTCAATGGAACACAAATAGCAGAATCAGACAGATATAGACAAGTGCAATAAAAAGAGTAAGGAAGGAGAAAAGAAGACTCCCGAAATCATGGTGGGTCAAAAATGGGGTCGACCAATGAGGCCTCCTCCACAGGTGCATCATCCAAAGTAGGAGAGGTTAGGAAAGGCTTGAGTCGGTGGCCATTGACTTTGAAGCTCTTGTCTGTGGACTCACTCTTGATCTCCACAGTGCCATAAGGAAACACCTGGGTGACTACAAACGGTCCAATCCATTTAGAGCGGAGCTTTCCACTCATGATTCCAAGCCTAGAGTTGTAGAGCAACACTTTTTGACCAACCAAGAACTCCTTTCTGCAAATTGAGCTATCATGGAGCTTCTTGGTCTTCTCTTTGTAGAACTTGGAATTCTCATAGGCCTCCAAACGGATCTCATCTAGCTCACTCAACTGCAGCTTCCTCTCCTCACCCGCTTGATCAAGAGCTAAGTTGCATTGCTTCACAGCCCAATATGCACGGTGCTCTATCTCCACAGGCAGGTGGCATGCCTTACCAAAGACAACCCGATAGGGTGACATCCCTATGGGTGCCTTGTAAGCAGTCCGATGGGCCCATAGAGCATCCTCCAATCGTGTGCTCCAATCCTTTCTATTAGGTTTCACCATCTTCTCCAAAATCCGCTTGATCTCTCTGTTTGAAATCTCAGCTTGCCCATTGGTTTGGGGGTGATATGGTGTAGAAACTTTGTGCACAACCCCATACTTCTTGAGCAAAGCTTGCATGGATCTATTGCAGAAGTGTGTGCCTTGATCACTGACTACGGCTCTAGGTATGCCAAACCTGCAAAGGATATTAGTCCTGACAAAATCTACAACAACCTGAGCATCATTAGTCCTGGTGGCCTTAGCTTCCACCCATTTGGATACATAATCCACAGCAAGTAAGATATAATAAAAACCAAAAGAAACAGGAAAGGGGCCCATGAAATCTATACCCCAGACATCAAACACCTCACAGAACAACATAGGTTGTTGCGGCATCTGTTGCCTCCAAGATAGGGTGCCTCCTGCCCTTTGACATTGCTCACATGAGCTGCAGATTTTGCTTGCATCCTTGAAGATGGTAGGCCAATAAAATCCAGAATCCAGCACCTTTCGTGCTGTCCTTTGAGTGCCAAGGTGGCCTCCAACTGGTGAAGCATGGCAAAATTGGAGAACCGATTGGATCTCCTGGTCTGGAATGCATCTGCGAATGACCTGATCACTGCAAAAACGCCACAAATAGGGGTCATCCCATACATAATACTTGGCATCGCTCTTCAATTTGTCTCTTTGAGCTTTGGATGCCAAGGGTGAAAAAACAGATGCAACTATATAATTTACAATATCAGCAAACCAAGGAATAAGGGGAAGGGGATGTGAAACATGCAAAACTAAAAGCTGCTCATCCGGGAAGTCATCCCAGATAGGAAATGCATCCTCCTCTCTCTCTATTCTACTCAAGTGGTCTGCGACAAGGTTATGTGCACCACTCCGATCCTGAATCTCAAGATCAAACTCTTGGAGGAGCAACATCCATCTAATCAACCTAGGTTTGGAATCTGTCTTTTTCAAAAGATACTTCAGAGCAGCATGATCAGTATACACCACAACCTTAGAACCTAATAGATATGATCTAAACTTATCAAGTGCAAAGACAATGGCTAACAGCTCTTTTTCAGTTGTGGTGTAATTAACTTGTGCTGAATCTAAAGTCCTAGATGCATAATAAATCACATGAGACATCTTACCAACCCTTTGGGAGAGAACTGCTCCCAAAGCATAATTTGAAGCATCAGTCATGAGCTCAAATGGGAGGGTCCAATCAGGTGGTTGGATGATGGGAGTGGTGGTGAGTGCTCTCTTTAACTCATCAAATGCTTTCTTGCATTGGTCTCCAAACTCAAATGCGGTATCCTTTTGAAGCAAGTTGGATAGTGGAAGGGCTATCTTGCTAAAGTTCTGAATAAACCTTCGATAGAAACCTGCATGGCCAAGAAAAGAAGGCACCTCTCGCACGCAAGAGGGGTAAGGCAAATGTGATATTACATGCAGCTTAGCAGGGTCAACCTCTATGCCCTTATGCGAAATAATGTGCCCTAAGACTATGCCTTGTTCTACCATAAAATGACATTTTTCAAAATTCAAGACAAGGTTAGTCTCAATGCACCTATTAAGCACCTTAGACAAACTATCAAGACATGCATCAAAAGAGGAACCATATACACTAAAATCATCCATGAAGACCTCTATGCAATGCTCAAGTAAGTCATTAAAAATACTCATCATACATCTTTGAAAAGTGCCAGGAGCATTGCATAGGCCAAAAGGCATCTTCCTATAAGCAAATGTACCAAAAGGACAGGTAAATGTAGTCTTATGTTGGTCCTCTGGTGCAATACAGATTTGGAAATAACCAGAGAAACCATCTAAGAAGCAATAGTGAGATTTACCTGCCAGGCGCTCCAACATCTGATCAATGAAGGGAAGAGGAAAGTGATCCTTCCGGGTCGCCTGGTTGAGCTTCCTATAATCAATGCAGACTCTCCAACTGTTCTGCACTCTAGTGGGAATCAGCTCATCCTTCTCATTTTTGACAACTGTCACCCCAGACTTCTTGGGAACTACTTGAACCGGGCTTACCCAAGTGCTGTCTGAAATGGGGTAGATAATGCCAGCTTGCAGCAGCTTGGTGACCTCTTTCTTCACCACATCAAGAATCTGGGGGTTCAACCGTCTCTGGGGTTGTCTCACTGGTTTAGCCCCATCCTCCAATAAAATCCGATGCATGCACATGGAGGGGCTAATACCAGGTATGTCTGCCAAAGTCCATCCTATTGCCCTTTTGTTTGCTCTAATCACATCCAACAGCTGCTTCTCTTGATCAACAGAAAAGGAGGTAGAGATGATCACTGGAAGTTTCTGCTCAGCCTCCAAGTAAGCATATTTGAGATGAGGAGGAAGGGGCTTCAGGTCCAATAAAGGTGCCTGCATCACAGATGGAACTAAAGGAGCAGCAGAATTGGATTCTGCCACCTGCACCTGAACAAGTGAATTAGACTCATGCAAAACAGAAATGGGGTTAGCATGATCTGAATCTATATCATATGAATCAACAGATGCAGTAGCAGAATTTAAAAACTGGTCAATTTCAATGCATGCAGTGCACATTTCGGAATCAGAACTTGCAGAACAAGTAAATGAGCTAGTGAAAGATGGCAAATCATAATCATGCAAAAAGTCTAGAACATGCTCATCAATCAAGTCAACATGAAAAACAGAGTGGTCATCAGAAAAATGTTTCATAGCATCAAAAATATTGAATCGAACCACACTGTCATCAAATTCCATGGAAAGTGTACCTGCATGCACATCTATCTTGGTTCGGGCTGTTTTCAAAAATGGTCTCCCTAATATGATAGGGACAGCACTATGAGAGGTGTCCTCTTCCATATCAAGAATATAAAAATCAGCAGGAAAGATAAGCTCTTCAACCCGAACCAGGACATCCTCTA
Source organism: Crotalaria pallida (assembly GCA_037953625.1). NCBI lineage: Eukaryota > Viridiplantae > Streptophyta > Magnoliopsida > Fabales > Fabaceae > Crotalaria > Crotalaria pallida. The sequence continues at coordinate 8,128,119 of CM075654.1, read as the reverse complement.
TCAAACCTGCGGGGTAGGTAGTAGATCTATTTGCCAAATGAATAACCACACCCGTAGGTTGAAGGGGTCCAAGTGAAAGAGACTTGAAAACAGACATAGGCATAACATTAATAGATGCTCCTAAATCTAGCAAAGCATTCTCAAATTTAGTATTACCTATGATACAAGGCACAGAGAAAGTTCCAGGATCCTTACACTTTTCAGGAATATGAGGGACGGGTTTACCTATAAGAGCAGAGACATTTCTTCCCATGCTGATCCTCTCATTGCCCTTGAGCTTCCGTTTGTGTGTGCATAGATCCTTCAAGAACTTTGCATACCTTGGAATCTGCTTGATTGCATCAAGAAGGGGTATGTTGACTTCCACCTTCCTGAATGTGTCAAGTATCTCTTTGTCAATCTCTTCCATTTTCTTGCTTTGAGTCACCCCCCTTGGTGGGAAAGGAAGAGGAATGGGGGGTGGTTGTTGGGCAGCAGCAGGTGTTGTGCTTGTGGAAGGCTGAGCTGGATGGGATTTTCTGGTACTTGTGTTCTCACTCTCCTCGACCATTTGGCTCTTCTTGTTGGTTGAAACTAGATCATCTTTGTTGAGGTCAGATTCTGGTGTGGGTGTGACAATCTGCTTCCCTGACCTTAAACTAATGGCATTCACATTCTGGTTTGGATTGATCACTGTTTGGGATGACAACTTGTTAGAATTCTGAGATTGCATAGTTTTGATTGCTGTTGCCATCTGTCCCATCTGATTGGTCAAAGATTGAATGGAGGCCTCTTGTCTTTGAATGGATGCTCTAGTTTCCTGTTGGAATTGGAGATTTTGCATGGTCATCTGTTTCATCAGCTCTTCCAATGAAGGCTGCTACTCAGTACTAGGAGCTGGTAGTGCAGAATTAGCCTGTTGTTGTCTCTGTTGCTGGACTGGAGGAGGTACATATGGTGGTCTAGAATTGTTCTGAAATTGAACCTGTGAAGGTTGCTGCTGATCAGACCATATCAGGTTGGGATGGTTCCTCCAACCAGGGTTGTATCTATTGGTAGAGAGATCAAAGTTTTGTGGCTGCTGGTTTCTACTGTTGAAGATGTTGGCGGCATATGCCTCAGGTTGGTCAGCACCAGTCGTTGGTTGCTGCTGCACAGAAGGGCATGCATCTGTGGGGTGCTCAGCGGATGTGCATATGCCACATAATCTAGCAGGCAGAGACAACTTCTTCTGGTTGATGGCCAATTGAGTGACCAAAGTTGTAAGTGAATCTATCTTCTGTTCAAGCTTCTCAACCTTACCAGAACTTGTGCCAACATCATTCACTCCTCTCACTATGATTGCATCGATGTTGCCCCTTGCATGGAATTGTTGACAATTGGAAGCCATCTTCTCAATCTTGACTCTGGCTTCTAAAGGTGTCATGTCTCCTAGGGCACCACCACTTGCAGCATCAAGCATGTTTCTCTCCATGAGGTTGAGACCTTCATAGAAATATTGAATAAGCAGCTGCTCTGAGATCTGATGGTGGGGGCAGCTCGCACACAGTCTCTTGAATCTCTCCCAATACTCATAGAGACTTTCTCCAACTTGTTGCCTGATGCCTGATATATCCTTTCGGATTGCTGTTGTTCTGCATGCAGGGAAGAATTTCTCCAAAAATGCCCTCTTCAGGTCATCCCAGACTGTGATAGAACCAGGGGCCAGATCGTACAACCAATCCTTGGCTAGCCCCTCTAGGGAGTGTGGGAATGCCTTAAGACAAACATGATCCTCTTGCACATCATGTGGTTTCATAGTAGCACAGACAATATGGAACTGCTTGAGATGTTTATGAGGATCCTCACCTGCAAGACCATTAAACTTGGGCAACAAATGAATTAGTCCAGACCTTAGCTCATACAGGTCATCGGGATACTGGATGCACAAATCTTCAATAGTGAAATCAGGTGCAGCCAGCTCCCTCAATGTCCTCTCACGTGGTGGAGGTTGAGCCATATTTTCAGAATAATCAGAATAAGAATCAGAATTTATATGAATAGAAGAAAAAGAAGCAGACTCACTATGTAAAGACTCAATAGACTCACTACCTATGGACTGGTTCCTATTTTGTCTAACTAGTCTGTGATAAGTTCTATCAATTTCAGGGTTATATGGATGCAAGTAGCTTGGGTTGCCCCTAGTCATGTACTGAACAGAACACCATGTAGCATAGCAAACTGTCACTAATATACATAACCAAAGTAGGCAACAATTTTTTTTATTTTTTTTTTAAATTTTTTTCTTTATTTTTTTGAGCACCCTAAAATCATGAAAACATACCACAAAAAGTTTGAGGACAAAATTCAAAAGGGAACCAAGTTAAACAATTAAATCAGAGACCAAAAACTAAGAAAATAAAACTTGTAAAATAAAAAAGAAATAGTAAAACGGCTTTTTCAGGATCCAGACGAAGGAGTTTTCTAACAAAGTGAGAAAAATCAGATTATTCAGAAAATTCCCTTCGATTTGATATAAAATTCGTCAAATTCCGAGTTACGGGTCAAAAGTTGCGACGATTTGAAGAAAGTGCTGCTAAAACTTGGAAAATTTTTCTGGAACTCACAACCAGTGATGATCTGAGTGATCGTGGTGCCTCAAAACCTTTTTATATGATAAAAGTAGTGTGGATATAAATTTTCGTGCAAAAATTCCACCCACAACTATGTGAACTAGCAACCACAGAATCAATCAAATACACTAATTGCAACAAAATAGCAAAACAGCAAACAGTGCAACTTCAACCGGTTATCAGAATTGACTACTAGACCCTAAATCAGACACGACACACTATAATAACTATACTAACTACGACACTAACTAACTACTAATGACCTTTGGCAAGAACCGATATTCCCCGGCAACGGCGCCAAATTTGATCGAGGCCGTACCCGATACAAATAAAAACAGTTTAAGTATAGTACTAGGAAGTGACTCCTAGGTCGTCTCCCAAGGAATATCTTATCAAGCAAAAGGTCGAACACATAGTATGCATAGAAAACAGGGGGGTTTTTTTTGTATTGAATATTGAATAATTGAAATCAAAACAGAATTAAATCAAAACGAAGAAACAGATAAGGAAAAGCGGATAAACCCCTTTGGCTCGCGTTCACAACTCTATCATCGGTCACAAAAGATCAATTTCTTTCCTCTTCACTGTCCAACTCGTGAGAATTAAATACTAAGCGAAAATTCAATTCTCACCCCAAAACCCAAACCTCTAATTAAGCATTAAAAGCCAAAGCATGGAGTTTTTACGAGTTTGCATAAATTAAGCATTCATACACATGGATTATCTCTATAGAATGGAACTAAGCGAACCATAACATATCAATAAGCATGAAAACAGTGAATAAAAACGAAATAGCATTAAGAACAAAACCTCAAGAGTATGTGATACATTACCAAAGGGATTTAACCTAAGAGTTTAGCCTTCCATGAAGAAAAATACCAAAAAACGTGTAGAAAGGAGAAGAGAGAGAAACCCTAGCAGCCTCCACAAGCTTGGAGAGCAAAAACTAAGCCTTCTCTATGAGAGAGAATGTAAAAAACGTGAATGGAAGGTCTCTCCAAGGGCTTACACGAATTTGACTTTTTTAAATCACAAAACGGGCCTAAATCATGGGCCCAAATCCTAAGGAAAGCTTATCTCTAAATTAAATCTAAAAATATCTTATAGATAAAATCTAAATCTTAAAAGATATAACTAAATCTCAACTAATCCTAAAGATAGATTACAATCTTCACTTCATCATATATCTTCTCTTCCAAAATTAAATCTTCATTCCCAAAATGTCCAAAAAGCCCTTGTGCCAAATATGACCTGAAAATAGAAATAGAATTAATTAGGCTAAATAATCCCAAATTAAACAATATTCAGAACATTAGTCCAATAAACTCTAAATCACTAAATCAAGCTAAACAATGTCAAATAGGCAACAAGTATCAATAATAGGAGTAAAATAATGCAAGGAAAAATAGGAAATAAAATGCTCATCAGAGAGCTACACCTGAGGATCCTTCCCGTCCGAGTCCATCTCGGACTGTGAGATTTGCACCATCACCGAAACGTGTGCCTCCGGTGGTTCAGGTGGACTCTGAGGAGGAGGATCCCGAGGAGGGCGAGATGAGCCAGCTGGGGACGATGCCGTACAGACTGGAGGGGAGAGTGATCAGGTAGTGCCATCGACCGGGAGTCAGTGGATGGTTGATGAGCCTTGAGATTATATGCTAGGTATATATCATTAGTATGTAGGTTGACTTTAGTATCTTATAGAGTTTTGTGGACTGCTCTGAGTTACACTTTCTTATATATATGTATATGTGTACTGACTGAGCTTGGTTAACTCAGAGTTATGATGAAATACCTTTTGATTAGAACAATGTAAAATGATGTAAATTAAATCAAACTTTTTATGTGAAATATAATGACGTAGTTTTATGGAAGTATCCGGTTCAAATTATTTCTTATTTTTATGTACCATCATAAAAACATCAATATCATTTCCTTAAATTTTATTAATAATATGCATTTATCATAACATAATTCCCGTGACGACTTACGTCGTTACATCTTTCATTGGAAGATATAAAAGAATGTAAAATAATACTATCTCCTTCAATTATCTTTCATTTTCTCGTTTCTAATTATTCAATTTGTATTGTATTTTACAACATTGAGTAGTATTATTGTTTTTTGTGGTGATGGTGGTTTCTCCAATGGGACTGAACAATAGCTACTTGCACATCCTTTTTGCTGGCTTAACATAATAAATACTCCTTCCGTTTTATAATATAGGTTGTTTGAGGTTATGTCACATAGATTAAGAGTGTAATTAGTATGTCTTTTTGTATTTAATTTTTGTACTTTTTCCTTTTTTGCCCTTACTTTACTTATCTTTCCATAATTAATTATCCACTTTTTATCTCTTTATAATAATTAGGGGTGAAATTGTCTTTTTGTATTTAATTTTTGTACATTTTCCTTTTTTGCCCTTACTTTACTTATCTTTCCATAATTAATTATCCACTTTTTATCTTTTTTAATGTTGCGTTCGTAATGTAAGAAGACTTATACTGTGGAACAAAATTTTCTTCATAGAAAGACTTATATTATAAAGCGAAGAGAGTAACATATTGTTAATTTTTGAGTAAGGATCGAGATTAAGTGATTAAAAAATTACTTTTCATGAAAAACTAAATATTAATACTTAAAGAGATGGTGAACTTAGCTTCCTAATTACTTTTTTTAAAACCTCTTTTTGACCTTTTATTCTCAACCCTTGTTTTGATTGATATGAATTAGAGTATTTTTCGGTTGACAAACGGAAATTTATCTCTTTAAAGTGAAAAAATCATCGAAGTGAATATATCTCCCTTAAAAAAAAACTTTCCATACACGCGTAGGAGACGAACTCTGAAATCAAAACTTAAGAAACCCAATTACTAAGACTTTGTTGATCCCAGGAGATAAGGTTTATCAAACCTTGATAAATAACCTTAAACTTGAGAGTTTTTTTCTTTTTGACGTGGGCTATTTTGTGGACACAGTTTACGTTATGTCTTGCTGGGCTTTGATAATCCATCAACCATCCCCACATAGTTTTGTGCCAATGAAATTGGGGGGCCCAAATTTTGACCAATTTAATTCTTAGAGTTCTTCGAGGGGAACTAGTCCCCAAACCCCATTTTTCTCCACCAAACCCTATTTTAATTGAAAAAGTCAGAAATGTCCCTCTTTTTCCAAACCCCATTCACTACCTACAACCCCACTACCCACCACCACCATCACCTTCACACACAGCCCCCACTCCCTGCAACTCCCCCCTCCAGCACCACCTTCACACACAACCCCCACTCCCTGCAACTCCCCCTCCTCCCCCCCACCACCACCACCACCACCTTCACACACAACCACCAAGACACACACACACACCCCCGCGTTGCATGCCCACTTTCAAAGCCACACCGAAGCCTCTTCCATCTTTCACACAAGCACAGTAAGACACCTCTTTTCAATATAGTGTTCGAAATAATTCCGATGAACCAGTGTCGGATTTTATTCAGACACGGGTGTATCAGAATGTCTAAAAAAGAAAAAATAATACATCTGTTCAAAATTCCGACGACCCAATGTCGGAATTTAGAATTTCCGACACGATCTCGTCGGAATTCTTCACAACCCAAAAAAAAAAAGAACAACGAAGAAGATCTGGACGAAGGCCCATGATGGACTCCGATAAAATAGGTTTCGTTTTCTAAAGTTTGTGTCTCTCTCTTACGTTACAATGAACACAGAGAATTAGAGAGAGAGAGAGAGAGAGAGAAAAAGGAGTGAAAAAAAAGAAGATTTGTTTGCAGAGAGAGAAGAAGCGGTGAAACGTACGTGCAAAGTGTGGAACTTGAAACTCAAAATTGTTGATGTTGATGTTGTTGTTGTTGAGAGTCAGAAGAGAAGAGAAGAAGAGAAAAGTTTCCAAATAAAAAGTAAAAGAAAAAAAGAAGGAACATTGAAGAAGAAAAGAAGAAGAAGAAGAAGAGGTGGGTTGAGTGAATGGAGGGTTTGTAAGAAGGGTAGTTTAGGTATTATTGAAAAAAGTGGGGTTTGGGGGGATAAAATGGGGGTTTGAGGACTAATTCCCCTCTTCGAGATGGGTCTCTTTTTGTATTTATTTTTTCTTACCGAACCTTAGAGCATCCACATTAGTGAACCCACATTTGGGTTTTTAAGGTGGGTTCCACTAATATTTTATTACTTTTTACATTTACCCAATGGTTAAGAATCGTACCTACTTTTTCACTTCATCCCTAAACTCAACTTTCATTTTTAAATGGGTTCCACAATCTGCCTCACACTCTTAATATAAATATAATTAGAGTGAAGGGACACTTTGGTCCCTCAAGTTTTTCGACAGGGACACTTTAGTCCCTCAAGAAAACTAATTCATTTTTAGTCCCCAAAGTTTTCCAAAAGTACCAATTTAGTCCCTGTCCTATTTCCGTTAGCCACTTCGTTGAGGGACTAAATTGGTACTTTTGGAAAACATGAGGGACTAAATTGGTACTTTTGGAAAACATGGGAGACTAAAAATGAATTAAATTTCTTGAGGGACTAAAGTGTCCCTTCACTCTGATATATACATAAATATAAATATAACTTCTAGTAGTTTTAAATTTTTTTTTAAAAAATTGAACTATTACTACTGTATGTGTAGCACGTTTAATTTTTATTTAAAAAAATTATATTTACCACGTTTGATAGTAATAATAGATAATGCAAAGCTTTAAAATTATATGTACTAGAACATGGTAGGGAGTAGGGGCGGAAACTAGTCAGGCCGGCCTACAAGCGCCTATGACAGGCCTAATAACAAGTTAGGTCAGGCCATACTTTTTTTGCAAACATGTCAGGCTCAGGCTATTTACAAACCCTATATAGTCTAAACAGGCCAGATCCATGCTATGTAAAAAGCTTATTTAACTTAACAGGCCGGTCTGCATAATTTTATTTTGTTATTATTATTATAATATTATAACAATGTTATATATATATATATAAGATATTAAATATTAGTAAGAAATAGGTAAATCACATATCTATTATCTATTATTATCTATTTCTATTATTATTTCATAATAACAAGTGATTGTATTTGGTTTTATAGCCAAGCACAAAGCAATTACTCAATGAAATGAATGATGTGGGACTTGCATAGTTATTATAAAACAAGAGCAACCTATTTCTTATGAAATGAACTATGTGGGACTTGCCTAGCTATTTCTTACTAGTTATGAAATGAACGATGTGGGACTTGCATATTTCTTACTAGTTATGAAATGAAAGATGTGGGACATGCTTATTGAAAAAAAAAACGTGTGCTTTCATTTCATAGTAGAAGACTAGAAGTCCTCTCATAGTATAAGTCCCACATATTCTAGTTAGAAAGTTGAAGATGGTGCCTTTCCATATAAAATTGATCACTTTTACAACTTCATGGTAAACTAGATTTTCTATGAGCTTCATTGTCTAATTGGACCACATGGCCTATTCGGGCTAGCTTAAAAATTTGAATAAATAGTACAAGAATTTTTTTATTTTTTGTGAAAGTCGGTTGAACCTTTAATAATTCTCCAGTTTTTGACTGGTTTTACCAGTTTTGAGTCGGTTCAATAATTGAACGGTTCTAGCAACTTAGGAGACCAGTACTATGGCTGGTTCATCGATTTTTCGGTTGAATAGGTTGGTTCGGTCTAGTTTTTTGACTTATTTAACAACCTCAAAGTATGTAGGCTTTGTAACAGACTTATAGACCAGGCCAGGCTTTGTAACAGGCCAAGCTCAAAAAATTGTTTCAAATAGGCTAACAGGTCAAGCCTTGGTAACAATAATTTATATAGGTCGTGAACCAACCAGGAGTTTGACCTATTATTTCCACACCTAATAGGGAGTATACTTTAAAACAAAAGAACAAATCAAGCCTTCGTGAACTCCTTAGCTTCTTCGTCTCCTCAGCTTCGTGTTCTTCATCTTCTTCTTCGTGTCCCTAGTTGTTGCAATGTTGTCTCCCTCACTCATCTACCCTTTCCCTAAATCTGTGGCTGGGTTTTATTTTTCTTTTAATTGTTGGTTTCCTCTCTCCTCTACCCTTTCCCCAAATCCGTACAAGAGGGCCCACATATCACCCTCTTGAATGCTTTCTTGCAGAAGCACGCGATCATATCGAAGCACGTCTCCAATCTTGAACTTGGCGACGAACGTTTTTCGGTGAGGATGAACGCGCAAACGAATGCCCGATGTGGATGCTCTTATAGACTAATTGAACAATGAAATGAAATTGGATTTTAGCAATATGATTCAATTCAAATTTTTATTGCAATTGGAATTGATTCAATTTAGTTCTTTAGAATTGGGGATGATGAATGAGGGCAATGGTGGTGGTGGTAATCGTCACAATTGTAATGACAACAATGATGATAATAACAATGATAACTTAATTAGTTAACATTGGACGATAATAGTTATGACGATATATTATGGAATACACACTTAGAGTGTCCTTCAACAAATATTCAAAGATATATCATATTGAATATGTATAAATCATCTAAGTGATTTTTATCTTTTTTTTTTGTGTGTGTGCACCAAGGGTATTCTCCGGCCGATAGTCAAAGATTAATTTCTTTCGAGGCATAGAGATCACCTAAGTGAGTTTTGCCTTTACCAACTAAAGTTTTTTCCATACCCGCGACAAGGATCGAATTCCTGACATCATGGTTAAGGAATCCAAGTATCTGCCAACTGTGATGGGCCTTATTGGTAAGTGATTTTTATCTTTGATGACACAACTTTTTTGCACACAACAAAGAGTGAATCTTTAACATTACACTTAAAAATGATTGCAATAAAATACGACAAAGAATCGAAGATAATGAATATTAATTTAAAAAATCATAATATAATAATTTTAATTTTTATACTTGGAATCATTACCTTTTCAAGTAATGTAACTTAATTTATTTTTCCAATTCCATGGAATTGGACTTGAAATTGAAAATTCCAATTCTATTGTGCACATCAAACGAAATATAAATTTCTCATCTTTCTCTCTTTTTTTTTTGTTCTCCATTATCCTCTTTTCTTGTTCTCCAGTCACTGAGTGAGGGAGAAGGGGAGGGAGTTTCAGTCTCTCCCCTTTGGTGTGAGGGTTTTGTCTTGGTTTTTCAAGTTTTCTCCCGATTTATTTGGGTCTCTCTCTTGCATTTGTGCAAGTTTGGGTTATAAATAAATGTCAATTTTTTAGTTGTTTTGGTGTTTTTGTTTGGGGAGGCCTGTGTGTTGTTGCAATTTCCAGATCTGATGGCTCCCTTCTCTTTTAAAATAACTGGAAACAAGTTGTTGTTCGTGACAGTTCTTTCCCTGCAGACTTCTGACTCGGCTTCTGCCCAGCAGATCTCTCTTCACATATTTGAGATTCCTTGTCGCCGAAAAGTGCTTACTTCTAGTATTGATGAGATCATTGTCTTGAAAATTAAGGTTGTTGAATCTCTTGTTTAAGACCGCTTTAGGAAGAGGTTGATGACGCATGTCCGTTTTTGGAAGACTGGTGCATAGTACTTTTCTTTTCTTAATGATGTTTATGTGAAATCTATGTATTTTGTTTTGATATTGCTGATTTTGATTGTACTATCTTTTTTTCTCAAATGAATTACATATTTCCCAGTAAAAAAAATATATAAATTTCTAATAAAACTCGATTCGAAGTCTAATTTCAAGCTTTAAAGAACACCTAATTCTGCTTTTCTTCTAAAAACTTTGGAGGTTATGAATATTCACATGGCTTAAGGTTGACAAATATTTCGATAGTTACAGCTTGCATTGCATCAATGTGGGGGTGTCACAGAACTTGGCCATCAATCAAGATAGATTACCCTAACAACCCATTTTTTGTTTAGCAATTTGATATTCTCATTTTCTGATGACATCTTGCTCTTGTAGTTATTCACTTATTATTCTTCCTACTGATCAAGTTCAAAATCTTAGTCCAAATACAAAGTATCTTGGTAGATATTTTCTTCAATTAGTAATTTTTTAAGGCATATACATTATTCATTCCATTTTTTAATTTTTGGTTTTAATTTTTTATTTCTTAACCTTTGTTCTTTTACAATTTCAATGCATTTTTTTCATTTTAATCCTTCATTTAACTATTCTTTTTATTCCTCATTGATTTTACTTTTATTTTCTCTTTTATCCCTAAATTATTATATATTAAATAATGGATACACTTCTTAATAAAAATTAAATATTATTACAATTGTCAATAAAAATTTAATAAGAATATTTTGAATTAAACACATATAAAATTTATATTAATCAATATTTTTTTCATATGTGTGTATCATTCTTAAAAATCAAAATTCAAGAAATGGAGGGAACAAAAATTAGCACAAGTTTTGTGAACTAGGTCAAGGTAGCATAATGTTATGCGAATATCTATGATTGACATCGATCTGCTTGTTTTATATATATATAAAAAAATTGTTTTTTTTTATAAAACAAACAAATATTAGATTCAGATATCAATTTTTCCTAATGTTTAAATAACATTACCCGTAAAGATATCATGTCCTCATAGTAGAGTAACACTAGTAAACTATGCAGTGAACCTATTCCAATTTAAAAATAAAAAAACAGTGAGTGAACCCCATTTTGAAGATTATGATAGTAAACCAAATCCATGATGTCATGCGAATTGTTAAATGTACTCAAAGTGGAGAGAAAGGAGAGAGATTGATGCAATACTGTTGATTTCAGTTGCTATTTGTGGATTAGACATGATGAGCTGATGAATAGACCATTAAGAGCATAATTCCACTTCAATTATGTAGATATATTTAAACAATATGGTAAATAAAGTTGAGGCACATCACATCTGAGTGGGTTATAACCACTGCATAGTGGAATAGCTTGAAGGTGAAAATACTGGAGCAATCATGGTGATTATCATGGCGTATCATATCATTTTGTGACTTTTGGATGGTGGATTACTTGAATTATTGTTTATCAAAGTATAGAGGATAAAAAGGGCCAAAGTTTTGGGAATGATTAACTTCTTACTCCCTTCATTCAGAAAAGTTATTAAATTTTTAAAATTCAACAAACATAAGAGAACATCTTATTAATGTATTGTCTCCCAAATTAATCAATTATCAAAGCAAGTATTTAATGTATGTTTCCTTAAATAACCAATCATATAATATACAATACGATTTCAATTTTTTTAATTCACAATTTTAACTTTATTTTGGGACAAATATTTTCTATGTTTTTAATAATTTTATGGGACGGAGGGAGTAACATTTTTATATTGGATTAAATATGTTTTTCAGTTTTTTTCCCAAGGTATCCACCCGCGCGATTAAATGACTAATCTTTTGGACATTGTCGGGCTCTTTTGGGGGCTAGTCTTTCAACAAGGCCTTTTACGTTCGCAAGAGCTAGAGATCGAACCCTCAAACACTTGCTTAAGTAGCAACACATCCCTTATTATGTGAACTAGCCTCCACCAGTTATTTTTCTATTTATTATAGGTTGAACTTTGACGTAATATGTTTTTTGATGTCGGCTTTAAAACATTGGATTGGAACACGGTGTATCATATGAGGTTTTGACATGTATAGTATGTGAATTGTTTTGAAGGAATTTTTTTTGACATATTTTTTTTGATAATAATTAATTTTTTTCTATAAATACTCGTATTTACTTAACATATTTTAGAGCCAAATTTTATAGGAACAATTTTTCAATTCTTGTTAACTCAAATACTAATTTTTAAGATCTCAAATACTCATATTCATAAAATCTCATATAAAACCCATATTTATTCGATATTTTCTCTTATATCAAATATAAACAAATAAAAATATTTAATTAGTGATCTCAAATATAAGGAAAAATTAACTAATTTTCTACTCTTAATATAAATATTCCTAAAACATCTCAATTAGTTGTATCATTTTATTTTTATTTCATCTCTAATGTCAGTTTCCTTAAGTACTCTATTTCTTTTATGAATTTGAGACAATTAAATATACTCAACTAACTTCCTAATAAGAGTGAAGGTAGTTTTTTTTTAATATCTGAGACCGGACGGAGTACATTAGTATTTTATTTTAAAAAAGAAATTGATCCTATCATTAAATCTTTTAAATTTTCAATAACAATTAATAACTTATTTTCACAAATACTACTATTTTTGAAAATTTGTATGGGATAAAATAATTTGTACAGAGTTTTTAAATATGGGTATTTGTGACCTTAACAAGAATTATTTGAATAAATAAGCATTGAAAATTATGTCCATAAAATTTGACTTTAAAATGTGTTGAATAAATATAAATATTTATGAAAAAAATAATTAATTAATATCATTTTATAAAATACATATAAAAAATTCACATTTTCAATACAATTAACTAAATTAATCAACTTTCTTAATAAACTTGAAATATCTCAAAGGGATCCTATATTTAGGGACAAAGGGAGTAATATTTAATTTAAATTATTCAACGATTAATTAAACTTATTTATTTTTTCAAAAAAATAAAAAACCTTGACTCGATTGGATTCCGTAAATGCCATTAACGACCATTTCACTCACTTTTAAAATCAAAGAAACAGATATCCTAACAAATTTTTTGATCAAGCAAAACCAAAATTCAAAAACCAATATGATAATAACAATAAATATACTCCCTCCGATATTATATATACCTTTTCGAAGTTTTTATTTTGATCCTATTTATAAAATATTATTTCAATTTTCAATTGCATTTAATTACTTTTTTCCACGATCACCCCTATTAACTCTTCACCTTTTAGGATTCCAATAATAATTATAGGGATGAAAAAGTATATCAAATTTTCTCATTTTCAAAGTCACTAATAAATTTTACTATCTTCCTTGATGGAAGAGAAAACTCCCAAAAAGGTCTTATAAATAGGACCGGAGGGAGTAAATTGTTAATTTTGATGTGTTTTGCTAACAGGTGTTTTTAAATATATTAAAAATGGAAAAAAATTATAACTCCAATTTATTTTTTCTCTCGAGAATAAAAAAACATTTTTTTTTATAATTTTTAACCACATTTAATCTCTTAACAACTCTCCTAAGAATACTCTTTAGCATTTTCCATTTTCTATTACTTCATGGTCTATGAATATACTCCCTCCGGTCCTATTTATAAGATCCTTTTGGGGTTTTCACTCCCACCAAGGAGAATGGATAAATTTGTTAGCGGCATTGGAAACGTGGAAATTTGATATATTTTTTTCAAAACTACCCCTATAATTATTATTGAAACTCTAAAAAGTGCAGTTAAATAGAAACGGAGGGAGTAATATCATTTAGCCAACTTTCAAAGACCTTTTGAGATGGAGATTATTAAAATGAGTACAACATTTTCCAATAAATATTTTTTCATATGTATAATAGGAATTAAATTTCTAACATCATACTTAAAAGAAAAACCCAACTATCTATCAACTTTGTTGAGTTTTATTGATATAAGTTGTTTAGATGTACTAAAAAAACTACTAGAGGTTAGTTTCTATATAAAAAAAATATATTGTGACTCAAAAGTAAATAATGTTATGAATTAAATTTAATTTATTATAACCCTCCAAATTGAGGTTTTTAATACTACATGCACAACTGCACAAGGGATAAATTGTAAGACCCGGGCTTATGAGGGTGGGGAGTGATCGTCGGTGCAAAGAGGCACGGACAAGGAGCAGCTCCTGAAAGGCTTCTAAGAGAGGGGTACATGGATGAATCGACACACCGGAATGAGAGGGCGATCCTGAGACTGTGTAGGAATGTGACTACACAGAACAGGAAGAGTTAAATGAATTGATTAGTACTACCCATATCAACAAGATGCATATTTTTTTAGTAGCCCATCACATAAGAACTACATGGTTAAGCGTGATTGACTTGGGGTAATTCTGGGAAGGGTGACCTCGTGGGAAGTTTTCCCGGGAAATGTGCGAGTGAGGATAAAGCACACTGAAAAGACTCGTGTTAGTATGTGGGGACAGTCGCAATCCATTTGTCTGCCACGGATGTTACAGATGGTATCAGAGCGACTCCTCTCCCAGCATGGTGTGGTTCGGGGACGAACCAGGCGGAAGCTGGTGGGCATGTAAGACCCGGGCTGATGAGGCGTTACAAATGGTATCAGAGCGACTCCTCTCCCAGTACGGCGTGGTTCGGGGACGAACCAGGCGGAAGCTGGTGGGCATGTAAGAACCGGGCTGATGAGAGCGAGGAGTGATCGCCGGTGCAAAGAGGCACATACAAGGAGCGGCTCCTGGCAGGCTTCTAAGAGAGGGGTACATGGATGAACCGACACATCGAAATGAGAGGGTGATCCTGATACTATGTAGGAATAAGATTACACAGTACAGAAAGGCTTAAATGAATTGATTAGTATTACTCATATTAACAAGATGCATTTTCTTTTCGGTAGCTCATCACAAAAGAACTCCATAGTTAAACTTGCTTGACTTGGGGTAATTCTGGGATGGGTGACCTCCTGGGAAGTGTTCGAGTGAGGACAAAACACGCTGAAAAGACTCATGTTAGTATGTGGGGACAGTCGCAATCCGTTTGCCAGCCACAAATATTACATAAACTACTAGGCTTATTTATGTCAGGTGCCCCTGTAGTTTGCACCTATTTTGTCAGACGCCCTTTAACTTTATTTTTCAACAAATATACCCATAAAGTTTGCTCCGGTGAGCCATATACCCCTGCATGTCATTTCCGGCCACCGGTGCTGACGTGGACCACCGGAGTCAGCAAGTGGTAGAAATATGAGCCTTTTTTTTGTTAGATACCCCTATATATAACTTCAAAAATTCATATCTTTTAAACCGTAAGTCCAAAAATTACAAATTTTATATCAAAACGATCGTATTGAAATATAAAATTTTAATATGTAATTATTTTAATTTTATAGATAGTTTTATAAAAAATTATTTTTTGGGAAATTTTCTATACTAATTTTGAATTTATGAATTATTAAAAATAATTTATGAATTGGATTGAACTAGTTTTTATTGTAGTTTGAGGAACATAAAAGTCATGAGTTTTGACTATGTCACTCTCCGATGATTTTAAATTTAGTTTTTTTATAGTTTTTTACAATTTATTTTTAAAAGCCAAAACTCATGAATTTTATGATCCTCAAACTATAATAAAAACTAGTTCAATCCAATTCATAAATTATTTTTAATAATTCATAAATTCAAAATTCGTATAGAAAATTTCCCAAAAAATAATTTTTTAGAAAACTATCCATAAAAGTAAAATAATTACATATTAAAATTCTATATTTCATTACGATCGTTTTGATATAAAGTTTGTAATTTTTGGACTTACGATTTAAAAGATATG
This sequence comes from Crotalaria pallida, assembly GCA_037953625.1. NCBI lineage: Eukaryota > Viridiplantae > Streptophyta > Magnoliopsida > Fabales > Fabaceae > Crotalaria > Crotalaria pallida. Next base: position 8,112,141 of record CM075654.1, on the reverse strand, counting down.
AATTTTTGAAGTTATATATAAGGGTATCTGACAAAAAAAAAATCAAACTAGAAGGGCTCCTATTTCTACCACTTGCTGACTCAGGTGGTCCACGTCAGCACCGGTGGCCGGAAATGACATGCAGGAGTATATGGCTCACCAGAGAAAACTTTAGGGATATATTTGTTGAAAAATAAAGTTAAAGGGAGTCTGACAAAATAGGTGCAAACTACATGGCACCTGACATAAATAAGCCAAACTACTATGCACATTTTCCAAAATTAAAGAAATCAAATGGATAAGTTGAACCTCTCGGAAATTTACGCTATTGAACTACAATAATTGGAAAGAAAGAGGAAGTTATAGTACTATTAATTATCCAATTGGTGACATGAAACACGTACTCATATGCATTAATGTTTCAATAAAGATCTTAGACTCGCTCATCTAATATAATTAGATGCACTTAACTAAGCAATATTTGCGGCCCCTAATAACAACTTCGCAATTGGAGTAACATCAGAAGAACAACTTGAGATATAAGTTAAGTAATAGAACTACTACGGTATTATATGCATGCATCTATGAGACTGTCTTAGTGATTTGATCACTAGTAGGACCCTAAATTATGAAATGTTGCCCGCAAAATCAGAGGAAGAATTTGGTTCAAGGATTGCTTTCTATGTCAGAGGCTGATACTATATCACATTCTAATTAAGTGAAGAGAAAAGTTGATTTGCTAATTATTGTTGATCTCACTATACCAGTTCAACACGTCCAAATCGTGTTAGCACTTAGCATATCAAAGATAACTTTTGCATTACTCAATCTCTGGCCAAAATGTTAAATGGATACTTCCTCGTTTCACTTTATTTGTCAGTTTAAGATTTTTTTTCCCTATTCCATATTATATTATGTTATTTTAGGAAATTATATCAAAAAGTTAACCATTATTTTTCTTTGTTTGCTGCCATTGACTTATTAACATGCGTTAAATAGGCCTATGTAAAAAGAAAAAATATGCATTAAATAGAATGAGATGGTAAATTATTTTTTTTTACACCAACCGGTATCCGGATTTGATTTATCCAGAATCCGACTCATCTTATCTGACCCAACTGAGCTCGTACTAAGCTGTAAGGATCTTTCAGCGGGAGCTGCTCCATACCCAAGGCTCAAACTCGAGACCAGTTGATTAAGGGACCAAGTGAGCTACCACTTGATCAACCCCAAGTTGGTGAATGAGATGGTAATTATAAATTGAAAAATGCTAAAGAATATTTTTATTAGGGCATTGGTTAAAGAAATAAAAAAGATAATTTTATCTTGAAAAATATTAAATTTAAAACATCGAAAACGATGGATTTAGATTTTGAATGTAAATTTTTTTTATGTATTTCTTAGAGCATTGATTAACAAGACCCCTATGGGAATGTTGTAATCCAAATACATATTGGTAATTAATCCACTTAATAATAAGAGTAATTGTCTTAATCTAAGTGCATTGCGTTAAAACGATTGCTACAGTGAAATGAAGGGTGTAATAGAAAGTCACCTGAAATTGGATGAGATAGATAAACATAGATTTGGGGGAAGCAACAATGTCTCTTTCAAACTATCACGAGCCTTTCCTTTCCTCTTTCAAATTTTTAATGCATTACAAAGTCAAAAGTGATTATAAGAAGATGTTCTCCCTCTTGTTTGAATCATAAGAAAAAAAATTTACACTTATTAAAGAGATTAGTTGATTGTATTTAATTTTTTTAAATTTATACAAAAATAGATGTATTTTAGGAAAATAGTATTGAGAATGAAACAAATATTAAATAAGATAACAATTTTCTAGGGATGTTTAAAGAAATTAAAGTAGCATTGAGAATGAAACAAAATTTAAGAAAATTTGTTAATTTTGCTTATATTTTAAACCAAAAGAAATATGTATTTTTTTTCTTATATGTCAAACCGGAGAGAGTAGCTTACATGATCATATATCAAGTTTTTAACGTTTTGGAATTAAAAATCTTGGGTTCAAACTTTAAGGGCGTTATTTGATGAATTTTTGATGGACAGATTTTTCTTCCCATGTTCCAATCAAAAACTTTGCCCATAAATAAAGGAGAATGCTAATTAGGGCATTGGTTAAAGAAATAAAAAACAATTTTATCTTGAAAGAGATTGATACAAAAGTTGCCTCTAATATAGTGGTGTCTCTTTCTTATGAGGAGATTGAAGTTGCGATCTTTTCTTGTGATGGGAACAAAAGCCCAGGGTCAAATGGATTTAATTTTTCTTTCTATCAAAGATTCTGGGAACTTTTAAAAGAGGATCTGATCTTTATGGCATGATGTCTGATTTTCATGTTAACTCTAAACTTCCCTGTGGCATTGATGCTTTTTTGGGGCTAATTCCTAAGGTCGATTGTCCTCAAAAGATTATAGAGTATTGTCCTATCTCACTTTTTGGGTAGTTTATATAAAATTATCTAAAAGGAGGTACTTTACACTCTCTTTTTCTAGTAATCAACATGGTTTTTTGTCTGATTGTATCAATTATGGATGGCGTGGTTGTCTTGAATGAAACTGTGAATTTCGCCATGAAGTCTAGCAAATCATGCTTTATTCTTAAAAGGGGCTTTGAGAAGTCATAAGATTCTGTTAGTATGAATTTTTTATATTATATCCTTGGGAGGCTGAATTTTTCAAAGAAATTGCGGAGCTGGATTAGAGCATGTATCTTCTCAGGTTGTATGTCTATGTTGGTGAATGGTAGTCCTACAGGGTATGTTCATATCAAAAGGGGGTTGAAACAAGGAGATTCCCTTGCACCTTTTTTATTCTTGATTGTGGCAGAAGGTCTTGTTGCCTTCGTTAGGAAGTCTATTCAGAAAGGAAATACGATGCTTTCCATGTATTGCTATTTCTTTATTGTAGTATGACGATGATACAATAGTGTTTGTAGGCGAGGCATCTTGGAAAAGCCTATGGGCTATAAAATCAATTATTAGATGTTTTGAGTTGGTTTTTTGTCTTAAAGTTAATTTTCATAATAGTAGTGTAATAAGTGTTAATGTCGATCCTCATTTTATGGAGGTTACTTCAACTTTTCTTTGTTGTAAGGTTGGCTCTGTCCCTTTATTTTACTTGGGTCTTCCTATTGGTGATGATCCTAAGCGGGCCAATTATTAGCAGCATGTTATTGATGTTTTGAAAAAAGCATGGTCTCTGGAAGGGTTGCCACCTGTCTTTAAGTGGTAGGATTGTGATGATCAACTCGATTCTTAATAACTTGTCGCTATATTACCTTTCTTGTTATAAAATGCCTAAGAAAGTTGTTATATCGTTATTGCTCTTCAAAGAATTTTTCTTTGGGGTGACATAGATGAGGCTAGGAAAATTGCTAAGGTGAGTTTGGGAACGTTTATAGACCTAAAAATGAAGGTGGTCTTCGGGTTTGTAATATAGTTTGATTTAATATGACCTTACTTTCTAAGTGGAGGTGGAGACTTTTGATTGGTAGTGAAGCTCAATGGATGGTGATTCTTAGAGCAAGGTATAGCTGTTTTAATCCTTGTTCTTTGTTTATTCATTGTGGTGACAAATTTAATATGGCATCTTAGTGGTGGAAGAATTTGTGTGGAGTTGGTGTTTATGAGTATGTCCACGATTGGTTTGAGGAAGGAATCGTTAAGAAGGTTGGTTATGGTAACAACACTTCTTTTTGGTACAACACTTGGGTTGGTGACAACTCTCTAAAAAATTTGTTCCCAAGGCTATACCTCACGTCATGTAACAAGGACAAATAAGTTAGTGACCCTTATGATTTTACTTATGGTTCATGGAAGTTCACTTGGCGTGATCCTTTTTCCAATGGGAGTCTGATCTTGTTGCTGACCTGTATGATGGTTTGTCCTCAGAGACGATGAATATTGTTGTTGCTGATAGATGGGAGTGGGGGCTAGACAACAATAAATGTTGAAACTGAGTGTTGAAACTCATGTGTTTCCCTCTCAATGTTTTGATGATGACACAACAAGAAAATGAATATATGCTTAACAGGTTCAGGTACAAATGAAGATTACAAAGGCTTGTTTAGTTGTAGATCTAGCTTTAGGCATAGAAGTCTTTGTAAGGCAAATTAATTTTCTTAAAGCACTAAGAATTATAGTCTATGTGATGATGATTGTGTTTTTGCTTTGAAAACATAGAAGAAGCATTTTTATAAATCTTTTGCTCCAGGATATCTCTTGTGAAAAATGTTTTGTGAAAACCTGGTTACAACTTTTTCATGAAAATCTAATTTTTATTTGGAGTAATCGATTAACGCTTCTGGCATAATCGATTACTTGATGCAACTTGTAACCAGAGAAGATGTAATGGATTATTTAGGTTCTTATAATGGATTACTTCCTTGAACTGGTCATTTGGGAGTAAGTAATCGATTATCAGAAACTAGTAATCGATTATATGTTAATGCTGCAACTTTTGTGAAAAACCTGAGAGCATGTAATCGATTAACCTGACCAAAGTAATCGATTATTTTAATTCAAATTTTGAAAAACGTGCTGAAATCAAACATGATTCCCAGAATGATTTGTTTCCATTTTTGGAGGATCACGATTGATTGTTTGGCAGCTTCTTCTTCCTCTTTATATGTCTTTTCTTTTTTTGAAATTCATGAGCTTCTTCTTCTTCTCATTCTCTATCCTTTTTCAAAATCTTTTTAGAAGAAAAGTTCATCATCATCATCATCATAGTTCTATAATTTTGTGTTTGCTTTAGAACATTATATTGTCATAGGTCTTTATTGTTGTATCCGCTCTAATTAGAGAGCTTATTGTTAGTTGCACAAATTTTCTTCGTGCAAATTCTTATCTTTGTAAGGGGTGCGACAGCCTTAGTGTTTAAGGAGTGTTTTCCCTTAGGATTGAATGTGTGTCGCGTTCATAGGGTGAGATAACCCTTGTGTATTAGGTAGCGCTATACGAACGGTGGGATTCCTAGTAGTTAGGCTATTTGTGTTTCGAGGTCCCTTGCGAACGGTGGGATTCCTAGTAGCTTGCGGGGCGCTCTGGATGTACTTGGGGACGCAGTTGCGTCTTTGCTTAGTGAAAAGCTCAAGCGAATCGCTTGGGGACTGGAGTAGGCTGGGTTTGCCGAACCAGGATAAATTCGCCTGTGTACATTTTCTCTATCCCTTATCTTTTACTTTCCGCACATTTAACTTGTTTTAAACGTATTTTCGTGCTTAAAAACGTTTTAAATCGTACTTTAAGTCTTCCGCTCGTTTTAATCTCTGTTATTTTTTCTAAAAGAACGTGTTATTTCGATTAAAATTCAAAGTTTTGTAAACACCCAATTCACCCCCCTCTTGGGTGATTCTCGCCAATTACACCAATTATTCCAACAATTGGTATCAGAGCTTCGTGCTCTGGTAACAAGCTTAACCGCTTGAGTTAAAGATCCTTGGTTGATTGGCTTATTGGGATTTTTGTTTTTTGATTCTAAAATGGAGGGTATTTCATTCGATGAAGCACCAATTTTCAATGGAGAAAATTATTCATATTGGAGTGCTAGAATGAAATTTTATTTACAGTCGATGAATTATCGTTTATGGATTATTGTGCAAAATGGTTTTGATTTAAATTCAAAAAATGTTTTAAATGATTTTGACAAAAAGTGTTTTGCCTTGAACATTCAAGCTATGCAGATTTTAAGGAATGCCTTAAACGATGACGCATATGCTAAAATCAAGGATTGTGTTAATGCTAAAAATATTTGGGATACCTTACACACTTATTATGCTACTAATGATCTTTGTGAAAGTGTAAGTATTCACAGATGTTATCAGGAGACTCAGGAAGAGAAAAACTTGAAGGATGATTGGACTCTGTCTCATGACAAAGTTTTGAATGATGACACCCACAGCATGAGAAGCAGTTCGTCAGATGAAAAGGATGATGATGATTTAGAAAATCTATTTGAAGCTTTCTTGGAAACTCTCGAGGAATCAAGTTCTTCAGATGAGGAGTCAGTAGAAAACAAAAATGCATCACATTCATTTATTCCTCACGAGGTAACTTTGATTAATTTTAATGTCCAAAACCCTCATGGTACTAATAATATTTTGAGAGATGATTTGAAAAATAATTTTGAAAATAGCACCTCTACAAGAAATGAAAAATGTATTATTAAAAAATCTGTTGAGGCTGCGTCTTGTGACTCTCATCGTATTTCAAAATTTGTTTGTTCAAACTCCTTTCTTGACAATTCTAATGAGAATATGGAAATTCAAAAGTCAAGCAAAGAGGTTAGCAAATGTGATTCTGAATACAAAGATCACAAGTTTATGTTTTGCAAAAATGATTTTAAAAAATCCAAAACTTCTCCCAAAATCATTATTTGTAACTATTGTGGTCGTTTGGGTCATATTTCTCATTTATGCATGTTTAAGAAAAATCAATACTTGAGAAATAAAATGAAATGGGTTCCAAAAGTTTCTAAGGAATCTAAAATTAACCCCCCTGGACCCAAGATGAGATGGGTACCAAAAACTTCTTCTTGTAACAGGATAGAAGATTATGTTTTACCCAAGGAAAAACCAAGAAGAATTCTAAGAGACAAACTCATTACTTGGTCGCCTTGGATATCTGAGAAAAGATGGAGTAACCAAAGGAGATTAGTTCCATCAAGGTCAAAAATGTCAAATGGAAGAAATGAAAATCACCTATGGACGAAGAATCATAGAAGTAATCCTTGGTCTGGAACAAAGTCACGTTGGCAAAAAGGAAGTGACGAAAAGAATCATTGGCAAAAAGGAAGTGACAAAAAGAATCTTTGGCAAAAAGGAAGTGACAAAAAGAATCATTGGCAAAATTCAAAATTTCCATGGCATGCAAAATCTGAGGTAAACAGATCATATACTTCTTATAACTATGATTATTCAAGAGCATACTTTGATTATTCCAAGCTAAACTATTTTTGAAAAATAAATCATGTGTTTCAAGTTTTATCCTTACATGAATATCATATCTTCGAAAAATCAAGGAACTTCATAAAATGTCATTTAGTGCAAACTTGAGGTAATCAAGCTAGTATCAAATGCATATTATGATTAATCTTGGTATATCTCATATTTATGATAAGCATATGATTTGTTACATTATTGTCTTTGATTCATTTAAATTAATTAAAAAAGCTCATTATGATTATCATGCAAATTATCTAACTTGAGCGTTGGAGATAGCCAGATTTATCTGTTTTGAAGGAAACATGATTCTTAAAGGTAAGTTGACCACAAGCTGAACGTCACTAAACGGATTCAGGCATCTGAAATCATGTATCAGAAGGTATTGGGTTGTCTCAGTCAGAAAAGGAAGATTTCTGGAATTTAGTGCAGAAGTAATCGATTACTCTGCAACAGTAATCGATTACCATTTGGATTTTTGAATCAGTTATGAAGAAATAATGGATTAGAGGATCAGAATAATGGATTACATCTGCAGCATCATTCGACTCACCAGAGGAAAGATAATCGATTAAGGGAGTCAGAATAATCGATTATACATGTTGCATCAGTTATGGCCAGAGGATAGATAATCGATTAATGCATGATTGTAATCGATTCTTTTGACAAAGTAATCGATTATAGCAATGAAATAATCGATTATTTGCATCAGTATCTGAAAAAAAAGGGAAAAGTGCAGAACGTGTGGGGCCTTTGACCCATGTTTGACCAAGTGTGGACCATGTTAGAATAACCCTAGCCACACATTATCTCTTACACACACTCTCTCTTCCCTCAAAATAAAATACACGGCCTCTTCTTTCTCTCTCTCTCTCTCTCCCACGTTAACTTCTTCTTCTTCCTCTCTTCATCTTCTTCAACCACCAAAAACTCCATAACCACCCACAACCTTCATCAAACCTTCACCATACTCACTCATACCACTTCTTTCTTTCATAAACCTTCTCATATTTCACTTCTCTCACCATAAAACCGTCCCTATCTCTCTTTCTTCTTCTCATTCGGTTTTTCTCTCTTCACCACCATAACCACCATAAAAAACTCTAGTGCCTGCTTCACATTCTCAAAACCTTCTCTTCATACTTGGTTAAACTTGGTGTTCACAAGGTTTTCATGCTCCATGGCTCTTGATCTTCAAGCTTCAGATCCGGTTCTTCGATGGTTCAAGCATGTTGATGAAGATGTTGGTTCACTGATTTGAGTATCCGGTTCTGATAAAAATCACGTTTGGTTCTCTGGTCTGGTTCGGTTCTCCGATTCGTGTTTGGCTTGGTTCAAAATTTTGAGTTTTCCGGTTCAGTCATGGTTCTGGTTCGCTGGTCTGGTTTTTGTCATCTGGTTTGCTTCGGTTCATTGCTCGGTTCAGTGCTGTTAAGGGCTTCGGTTCAGTAATAGCTTCTCCGGTTCAGGTTCACAGTATCTGTTTTGCTTGTCTTCTTAAGTATCAGCATGTTTGTTAGTTTGATATGATATTAGACTGCCATTGTTGATATTGTGCAAGTTGAAACTGCTGATTTGTGCATCTGATAGTCTGAGTTATATTCTGTGTTGTGCTGCATTCTGGTTGGTATAGTCTGTTGATTTGGTTGGTTCAGAATCTAGTTGTTATATTATCTGTGCTGTGACCATGTGTACACGTCAATCGAAAAGAAGGGTAATCATTGAGGAATCAGATGAGGATGAGCCTTCACCTCCAGTTGTTCAGAGAAGGGCTCAACCTTCGTCTAGTCGGGTTCCTAGGCCTCCAAGGACACGACAAAGCGATGCAGGTCCTTCAGCTCCACCTCCACCGATTCATCAGCCTATTGCTTTGGAAAAATTAAACCGCTGGTTCTCTAACCCTGCTCAGATAATGGATTATGAAAAGTATTTTGCTGCTTGTTCAGTCATTTCACCGAGATTTCTTGATGCTGAGACTTTTGATGGCGAAGACTGTAATCTCCCTGCTGTAGTACTCTTGAACGAAAAAGGTCTTTATGAGTTCAGTACTATTGGAGGAGACTACTACGAAGATTTAGTCAGGGTCTTTTATTCAAATCTTGTTTGAAAAGCAGATGAACAGACTCTTTATTCCGAGGCAAAGGGAAAGGCATCAAGATTAGCTTGAATACTTGGATTAACATTACTCACCTACCCATGGATGGTGTTACTTTCACTGGTTCAGGTTCTGAAAGTCTTTGGGGTGATGAGTATGACAAGAAAGCTGTGAAAGAAGAATTTATTGATGACCGCATCCCTGCTGGAAAAGTGATGACTTCTGGAAATTTGAAATTTGTATATCGAGTTCTTCACTTCATTTTGACTCGTTGCCTGATTCCTAGGCAAGGGAATTACTTCAGGGTACTTGAGTCTGATTACATTATCTTTTGGGCGTGGTTTCATAATAAACCAATTAATTGGGGTTGGTTTATATTGAATCACATGATTGAGACTGCTGCAAAAGTCCGACGTTCTATTAATGATGATATGAAGAATAAGACGTCAAAGCTTCCATATGCTACAGTGATCACCAAAATTCTCAGGCGATTCCGAGTTCCTTTGAACAATGAGGCTAGAACAGCCCCAAATGCTGATATGCGTATGGACACCAATTTCTTAGGTCACATGGGTTGGGTCAATATGGAAGATATAGGTTGGATGCCCAAGGCTCAGCGTCGTGAACGCAAATCCAACCATAATTACAACCCAGATGAAGAAGATCAGCAGCAGCAGCCACAACCAGATAATGCACCAGCTCAAGACTCTGATTACATTCCGCTACAAGCTCTTTATCCACCAGATCACATTCATCCATACATGCAGTTGTTTATGGATGATGTAAGAGGCTACATGAGGCGTTTTGATGAACACATGCAGTCAGTGGACACATCTCTTGCTCAGCTCACCTCCGGCATGGAGCAAATGCACGTTGATATGGAAGAAGTGCAGCAGGAGATATATCACCTGAGGCATCAGAACCGTCCTCCGTTTCAGTGATCGTCAAGCTTGTGGCACCTCTCTCTATTTATCTTAGTTCATTCTTATGTTATTTGAATATTTTTTTTCATGCTTATGCTCTTAACCCCTAGTTCTATTACTTGAATAACTTGTTTCTGGATATAGTTTGTTGTTCTCTGACTTGTTCGGATTGATTATGTTGCTTATGACAATAGTATCTATTTGGTGTGTTTATTATATTCATTGTCATATTCTATCTCTCTTATGCTCCTTCACCTTTTTGATGATGTCAAAAGGGGGTGAAAATTGGAGAAAATTGAGGAAAACAGGTTGATCGAAAACTATGAGATATTCATGATGATAGTGATCATAAGAACAGGTTTCAGGTTGATTTAGTTCATGATATGTCATGAATTCAGGGGGAGCTCAGGTTAATGAGCTTAGTTTAATGAGCTTGAGTATTCTTTGTGATACTCTTATAAATTGCTTTAAATGTTTATATTCGTACTAACCCTTGTTTTGCAGGAGTGTTTGTCATCATCAAAAAGGGGGAGTGTTGAAACTGAGTGTTGAAACTCATGTGTTTCCCTCTCAATGTTTTGATGATGACACAACAAGAAAATGAATATATGCTTAACAGGTTCAGGTAAATATGAAGATTACACAGGCTTGTTTTGTTGTAGATCTAGCTTTAGGCATATAAGTCTTTGTAAGGCAAATTAATTTTCTTAAAGCACTAAGAATTATAGTCTATGTGATGATGATTGTGTTTTTGCTTTGAAAACATAGAAGAAGCATTTTTATAAATCTTTTGCTCCAGGATATCTCTTGTGAAAAATGTTTTGTGAAAACCTGGTTACAACTTTTTCATGAAAATCTAATTTTTATTTGGAGTAATCGATTAACCCTTCTGGCATAATCGATTACTTGATGCAACTTGTAACCAGAGAAGATGTAATGGATTATTTAGGTTCTTATAATGGATTACTTCCTTGAACTGGTCATTTGGGAGTAAGTAATCGATTATCAGAAACTAGTAATCGATTATATGTTAATGCTGCAACTTTTGTGAAAAACCTGAGAGCATGTAATCGATTAACCTGACCAAAGTAATCGATTATTTTAATTCAAATTTTGAAAAACGTGCTGAAATCAAACATGATTCCCAGAATGATTTGTTTCCATTTTTGGAGGATCACGATTGATTGTTTGGCAGCTTCTTCTTCCTCTTTATATGTCTTTCTTTTTTTTGAAATTCATGAGCTTCTTCTTCTTCTCATTCTCTATCCTTTTTCAAAATCTTTTTAGAAGAAAAGTTCATCATCATCATCATCATAGTTCTATAATTTTGTGTTTGCTTTAGAACATTATATTGTCATAGGTCTTTATTGTTGTATCCGCTCTAATTAGAGAGCTTATTGTTAGTTGCACAAATTTTCTTCGTGCAAATTCTTATCTTTGTAAGGGGTGTGACAACCTTAGTGTTTAAGGAGTGTTTTCCCTTAGGATTGAACGTGTGTCGCGTTCATAGGGTGAGATAAACCTTGTGTATTAGGTAGCGCTATACGAACGGTGTGATTCCTAGTAGTTAGGCTATTTGTGTTTCGAGGTCCCTTGCGAACAGTGGGATTCCTAGTAGCTTGCGGGGCGCTCTGGATGTACTTGGGGACGCAGTTGCGTCTTGGCTTAGTGAAAAGCTCAAGCTAGTCGCTTGGGGACTGGAGTAGGCTGGGTTTGCCGAACCAGGATAAATTCGCCTGTGTACATTTTCTCTATCCCTTATCTTTTACTTTCCGCACATTTAACTTGTTTTAAACGTATTTTCGTGCTTAAAAACGTTTTAAATCGTTCTTTAAGTCTTCCGCTCGTTTTAATCTCTGTTATTTTTTTCTAAAAGAACGTGTTATTTCGATTAAAATTCAAAGTTTTGTAAACACCCAATTCACCCCCCTCTTGGGTGATTCTCGCCAATTACACCAATTATTCCCACAATAAATTGTTTACTGTTTGTAGTGCTTATAACACCCTACCCTAATTAATACACTAATGACCCAATTTGATTTAGTTGCTTGAAAAATTCTTTTAAAACTCTTAGTTGATTATAAAAATCTCCATAAAATCGGACGGAGTTTACTTTGTTTATTGGACTTTCCCAAAATATGAATTTCCTGAAAACCTGTTATAACCGCATTTATACAATTCAGAAAAGCCAACAGGGCGTCGTGCACAAGTGCATGTGTGCATTCATATCAGTTCAGAAATATTTACAAGTCTTGGATTAGTTTGATTCCCAAAAGATAAAGTAGTCATAGGCAAACCTGGTGCTGCATTTTAATATCCAAAACAATATTTACATTTTATACAGAAAATGTTACATCATATCCAAAATATTTGGCCCAAGACATGTTACAGAACCTACAACTACAACCTACTCTCCCTGGAAGGGAGAGTACTCCTGCCCGGCCTGCAAAAGTGTATGCTCAGTCTCGATACTTGTGTAAAAACAGCAAGGAGGTGAACATTACACAATACTTAAAATATACATTCTAAAAGGACATAGCAAACAACTAAGTCATTATCTTAGCTACATTTCATTTTTATTTCCTTGCCTCATTCTTCATTATGTTTTCTATAGTTCTTTCTATTCATTTCTAACCTTCCTTATCCTTCACTCACCTCGCGATGGGTTCTATTATCATTACTTCTCGCCTCTAAGGCCGATCCTATCATTCTTAAATTACACACACCCTAAGGGCGGGTCATATTATTATTCATTTACACAAGCCATAAAGGCGGATCCTACTTACACACATTACACACTCCTTATTGGAGGGTCATTCATATATTTATTCTCGCTTCTTTCGGAGGGTCATTATTCACACTCCTTTCAGAGGGTCATTATTCTCACTCCTTTATGGAGGGTCATTATTCTCGCTCCTTTATGGAGGGTCATTATTTATATTTCTCGTTCCTTTCGGATGGTCATTATCTCTCTCCATTATGGAGGGTCATTATCTTTTATTCACGCTCCCTTTGGGAGGGTCATTCATACATTTTTCACACTCCACTTAGGGAGGGTCATTATTCACGCTCCTTTTGGAGGGTCCTTATTTATAGTACACATTCACACACAACATAATCATTCACTACATACCTCTCAATCATATCTTCATACAAATCATTATCATATTTACTCACTCACTATATAAGATGGGTCCATCTCACATTATTGATATAAGTTCCATTTCCTCTCATCATCATTCATAATTAATTCGTTATTTCCTTAGGTTCCTTCCAATCCCATTCTAAGTTCTAGAGTCTTTATCATATTCATTTCTTAATCACATTATTTATTACCAACATTCAATTCATGTCATTCTCTAGAAAAATCCTCATTTCACTTAGCATACTGTCATCATTTTTATTTAGCATACATTCATCATTTTTCACTTAGAATATAATCATCATTTTTCATTATCATTCTACATTATAACAAATCTACAACTACTGTTTTTCCTTTTCTTTATCTACTTCACAAACATCCCTAGGGTTCCATATTTCATATCTATCAATATTTATATATTTCTACAAGCATACTAACATGTTCTTTTCTATACTTATTTACGTTAAAATCTATCATTATCAAATACCCTAAGGTTCTTTACTTTGCTTAATTCCCTATCCTTAGTCCTTACTATATACAATTTAGAATATACCCTCTAAATAGAGGTAATACCCCCTCCTTATCTCAATTTGAAGGGAGAGAGCTACCCAAATCCCTAGCTTTCCTTAGCTTTATGAACTCTATCACTTTAACCTCTTAGCCTTAGCCTGTCACCTTAGTATGGCCATCAAGATATGAGTATTAATGGGCTTGTGATGAGAGTTATATGAGGGAAGTGAGCTTTTGTTCACTTAGTCTTGAGGAGACATGTATATGCATGAGTCTCCATAGCTATGGTGTTGAAAAATCCAATGGAGGTGAGGGATAGAGGGGTTCGAATTTATGAGGGAGTGATGGGGATGATTTTGAACTTATTTTCTTACCTAGGATTTGATGGTGATGATGAATATGATAATGGGTGCTCTTAATTTTAGGGTTTGTGTTGATGATTATGATGGTTGTTCTTGATGGAAATGTTGGAAAACAAGCGGGTAGTAATATTCCCTATAAAGAAGGTGAATAGGCGAAGAGTACGAATCTTCACCAATTAAAAATTTATCACTTACTTAGGCCTTTAAAATAATCAGAGTAAAAACATATAAAACGCATATACTTAAATATATGAAAATTAAGCACGCGGAATTGTAAAGAGATAATGAAAGAGAAGCGAACACAAGGATTTTATCCTGGTTCACATTAGTGTGTTAACGAACACTAATGCTAATCCAGTCCTCCCTCTCTGAGATGGGAGATTTGCTTCACTATGAACAAGAATTGTAAGTACAAGTAGTGTAAGAGAAAACCTTTCCCTTAGACTAGTCCCTCCAAAGAACCTCTTTGGAACTTGTGTCTTCGCAAACAATTCCTCGAATCACAGCGAACCTTGTGCTTGAAGAAACCTTCTTCAATTCCACTTGAAACCTTCAAGTATACTTGATGAAAACCTTTCACCAATTTGCGTTTGTCAATGTCTTGTTGTTGGCACTTTACACCTCGTTGTGTGTATGAACAACTCCAATGAAGATCAATGGTACTTGCACCTTTCTTGTGTGGATTAGCAACTTACTTAAGAACACTTTTAGTACTGAATCAAAATCTAGATCAATGAGAATGAATGCAAGTGTATATCAAAGTGGGTATTTGTGAAAATTCAATGCAACACTTGAATGTTCTTCTTGATCATATGTGAAAATGCAATTGATTCATGAAGAACACTTGAGAATTCTGTAAAAACGTGTTTAGGAGAAAGTTCAGAAGTGTTAGAAGGTTGTAAGAACGTTGTCTCATGTTTTGAAATCGTTTGGAACATATATATATATATATATATATATATCAGTTAGGACAGCAAACGGCTATGTTTATGACAGTTTTAACTGTTTGTATTTGGATACTTTTGAAAGTATTCGGATACATCGTGTTTGATTTCAAAAATTTGACTGTTGTCTTAAAAAAGTATCCGGATACTTTTGGATGTATCCGGATACATTTGATCAGATACACTTTTTCAATTTTTTATTTTTATTTTTTTATTTATTATTATTTTTTTTTTGAAAATACTTTCTTGACTTCAAAAACATTTTAAAAAAATTTTCTTAATAATTTTTATTTTTATTTTTGAAAATCACTTTCTTTTAATTTCGAAAAACACTTTCTTTTCATTTTCATTTTGAAAAAATACTTTCTTTTATTTTTTGAAAATCACCCACTTTTGATGTAACTTAACATGCATACTATTTTTCTTTAGATTATGATTTAGCTTCATTTTAACTTAGACTTAACCATTAAGCACCTAAGGAACTCTAAGAAAAGTAAATTTAACATTACAAGTTTATAAGAATCCCTTTTTGACTAACTTGAGTCTAAGCTTCAATGTTGTGGACTTTTGCCTTGACTTGCACTTTGTAATCATCAAAACTACCCATGCTTAGGCATTTTCTCAACAATCTCCCCCTTTTTGATGATGACAAACTTTGTTGATTTGTGCTCCCCCTTAGTATGTGCATTAGATAATTGGATAATAATAAGAAGCTTCAATCAACCTGCAAAAGTCAACAACATACCTTCTCCCCCTTTTGGCATAATCAAAAAGAGAGTTATATAAATAGGCAAGAAAATTATAAACCTTCTCCCCCTTAACATTTGATCTCACTCCCCCTTAATGTTAAGCAAAAAATACCTTGCATGTTTTAGGTAACTTGGGTACCTAATTGATTAGCATCAGGATCAAACCCTTTCTTAATCCATACAAATGAACCATTTGGAATACCTTTAAGTTTAATATTACAAGTATTTGAAGTATGCCCAAAAGTTCCACAATAATGGCAAGTTGGTGTTTTAGAGTAATTGACATTTGAAAATGATACCAACTTGTTGTAATTGCAGTTTTTAGGTTTTCGATATCCCAAACCAGTTTTATTTGTATTTCCTCTTTGATTGGCAATTAAATTGTTTAAGTGCATATCACCTTTAGTGAAGCTTGCAAGCTTAGTTTTCAAATTGTGTACTTCCTTTTCAAAATGCTTGCAACTTTCACATTCGGCAATAGGATTAGTTTTTAGTTCACAATCACAAGAAGCATTTGAATAAATAAGATCAAGAGTTTCATTTTGGAGTTGAAGTTCATCGATAAATTTTTGCATTTCTAAAATTTTAGTCTCATACTCCAAGAAAATCATCTTGCTTTCAATGTTAATTTTAGCTAGCTTCCTTAATTCCTTATACATTTCTACATAAGATTCATATAGTTCATTATAAGTTGAATTTTCAGAATCAGAGTCGGAGTCAGAATATGTTACCCGTTTGGAGTTCATTGGCTCAGATGATTCTATGCTTGATGAAGTTTCTTCATCAAACTTTCCCATTAAGCACAAGTGATTAACCAATTCCTCCTCATCTGAACTGCTAGCATCTTGCTTCTCTGAATTTTCCGGCAAATTCCATACAATATAAGCCTTCTTGGATTTGAATCCTTTGCTTTCCTTTTTGTCATTCTCTTTTCTCTTGAGATATGCAGCACATTCAATTTTCACATGACCTATATTACCACATTCGTGACATTGAATTTTGTCCTTTGGAGACTTTTTTCTTGAAGTTCCTTCATTTTGACTTCTTTGTTGTCTATTCTTAAGGAACTTGCTGAATTTACTAACTAAAAGCTCCATGGTCTCATCGTCGATATCGGAATCTGAATTTTCATCATTGGATAATTCTTCAAGAGTCTGCAACATCTTGAATGAAACCTTATCCTTTTTGCACATGTCCGAATCTTCATGCATTTTTAGCCTTCCCAATTCCATTTCGTGCTCTTGCAGTTTTCCGAACAAAGTGGCTAGGTCCATATCACTTAGATCTTTTGACTCCATTATTGCTGTAACCTTTGGCTGCCATTGTCTGTCTAAACATCTCAAAACTTTGTTAATAATTTCACCATCAATAAAAGTTTTGCCAAGAGCAAGTAAATGATTTATAATATGTGTAAACCGTTTTTGCATATTTGAAATTGGTTCATTGGGAAACATTCTAAACAGTTCATATTCATGCATGAGGGCATTTAATCTAGCCCTTTTGACTTCACTAGTACCTTCATGAGTCACTTGTAAAGTGTCCCACATCTCTTTCGCACTAGTACACTGAGAGACCCTAAAAAATTCATCATACGAGAGAGCGGATGTAATGATATTTTTTCCTTTCAAATCATAACTTACTTTTTTCTTATCATCATCATTCCAACTCCCCTTGGGCTTATTAAGGACAGAGTCATTAACCTTATGTTGTGGTACAAAAGGGCCATTTTCTATAGCATTCCAAATTTCTACATCTATTGCTTCAATGAAGATTTTCATCCTAACCTTCCAATAGGTGTAACCTTCGCCCGAAAACATAGGGGGACGATTAATGGAAGAACCTTCACCACAAAAGGGATTACTAGAACCCATTGTTTACCAAACTAAGGATCGTATGGAAAAGCAGTTATGCTCGATCGTTTCCGACCGAGCTCTGATACCACTTGTTGGAAAACAAGCGGGTAGTAATATTCCCTATAAAGGAGGTGAATAGGCGAAGAGTACGAATCTTCACCAATTAAAAATTTATCGCTTACTTAGGCCTTTAAAATAATCAGAGTAAAAACATATAAAACGCATATACTTAAATATATGAAAATTAAGCACGCGGAATTGTAAAGAGATAATGAAAGAGAAGCGAACACAAGGATTTTATCCTGGTTCACATTAGTGTGTTAACGAACACTAATGCTAATCCAGTCCTCCCTCTCTGAGATGGGAGATTTGCTTCACTATGAACAAGAATTGTAAGTACAAGTAGTGTAAGAGAAAACCTTTCCCTTAGACTAGTCCCTCCAAAGAACCTATTTGGAACTTGTGTCTTCGCAAACAATTCCTCGAATCACAGCGAACCTTGTGCTTGAAGAAACCTTCTTCAATTCCACTTGAAACCTTCAAGTATACTTGATGAAAACCTTTCACCAATTTGCGTTTGTCAATGTCTTGTTGTTGGAACTTTACACCTCGTTGTGTGTATGAACAACTCCAATGAAGATCAATGGTACTTGCACCTTTCTTGTGTGGATTAGCAACTTACTTAAGAACACTTTTAGTACTGAATCAAAATCTAGATCAATGAGAATGAATGCAAGTGTATATCAAAGTGGGTATTTGTGAAAATTCAATGCAACACTTGAATGTTCTTCTTGATCATATGTGAAAATGCAATTGATTCATGAAGAACACTTGAGAATTCTGTAAAAACGTGTTTAGGAGAAAGTTCAGAAGTGTTAGAAGGTTGTAAGAACGTTGTCTCATGTTTTGAAATCGTTTGGAACATATATATCAGTTAGGACAGCAAACGGCTATGTTTATGACAGTTTTAACTGTTCGTATCCGGATACTTTTGAAAGTATTCGGATACATCGTGTTTGATTTCAAAAATTTGACTGTTGTCTTAAAAAAGTATCCGGATACTTTTGGATGTATTCGGATACATTTGATCAGATACACTTTTTCAATTTTTTATTTTTTATTTTTTTATTTATTATTTTTTTTTTGAAAATACTTTCTTGACTTCAAAAACATTTAAAAAAAAATTTTCTTAATAATTTTTATTTTTATTTTTGAAAATCACTTTCTTTTAATTTCGAAAAACACTTTCTTTTCATTTTCATTTTGAAAAAAATACTTTCTTTTATTTTTTGAAAATCACCCACTTTTGATATAACTTAATATGCATACTATTTTTCTTTAGATTATGATTTAGCTTCATTCTAACTTAGACTTAACCATTAAGCACCTAAGGAACTCTAAGAAAAATAAATTTAACATTACAAGTTTATAAGAATCCCTTTTTGACTAACTTGAGTCTAAGCTTCAATGTTGTGGACTTTTGCCTTGACTTGCACTTTGTAATCATCAAAACTACCCATGCTTAGGCATTTTCTCAACAGGAAAATATGGAGATGATGAATGAGTGAAGAAGATGATATGTTGTTGTTGTTGTTGTCTGCCCTATATTTTCGTTTCTTGCATGGAAGGAAATAAATTTGTGGTGGAAAATTAATGGCTTGCTTAGGAAGCCAAAAATGAGTGGTTGAGAATAAAATATTCTGACGTGCCCACTCAGGCGCGCGTGCGTAATGAATCTGGTACGTTGGTTTTTGGCGCGCCAATTTGGTGCGTCTGGTTGGGGACTGGTGCATCTGGTTGGGGATTGGTGCGCCTGGTGCACTTGGGCGCGCTTAGGCGTCTTAAGCTCCATTTTGCACCCCTTTCTGTTTGCAAATACGAGCCAGCGCGCTTCAGCGAGGCAGTCTCACGCTTGGGCGGTGCGTTCATGATTAATATTTTCTATTTTTCTTTTATTTTCCTTGCACCTAAAACTCCATAACTTCTTCGCTAACCGTTGGATCTTGTTCAAATTTGAGAGCAAGCTTCCTAAAATCCTTATCTTGAAATCCAACGGTGAAATATACGTTTGACTTATAAATCTTCTATTTTTAATTTTCTATTTTAATTGACTTTTGAAAACCAATACGTCTCTTTTCCACGCCTACCCCCGACTTGAGCTTATTATTCCTATTATTCTCAATTCATTATTATTATTATTTTTATACTTATAGTTAAAATTTAGGATGTTACAATGCTTATTTATTCTTGCAAAAATTTTATGTTGTTCTAACTATAATGGGTGCAAATATTGTTAGTATTCTAAACGACTTATGGACAACAAATGTGTTTGGTAAGATCAAAGTTTTTGCTTGGATGTCTCTTCTAGATTGTGTTTCCAAGAAAGTGAACCTTACTCATCATGGTGTTATTGTTCAACCATTGTGTGTGTTCTGTAATCTTTATGATGAGACAGGGGTTCACTTGTTTTGCACATGTACCTTTGGTAAGCATATTTGTGTGAAGGTTTTTTTTATGTGGGCTAATTGATCAGGTGCCTGCCACTTTCTCTTGCATATTTTCTTGTTTTATGAGTCATTTTGGTGGGAGGGAAAGGCAGGAATTTGGCTTTTGTATCTGGCATGCTATGATTTGATCAATTTGGCTGCTCTGTATTGGAGTATTTTTTTTTTAAACAGGACATTTTGATGCTACAGGTTTGTTGGGTTTGATTAAAGTAAGGTCTTGGTCTTGGTTCTGTTTGTGGGAAAATTCCAGCACCCTTTTTGTGGGTTGTTCTTTGAGCGAAATGATGAACTTGTTGGATTGAGTACTTCTAGTACTTTGTCAATATTATACTTCCGTTCATGGTTGTCAAATTTGAGAGTCTACGCAGACTCTTTTGTCTAGGTAAGCTCGAGTCGTAAACTCGTACGAATTTACCTAAAACATTACATATATATTGTAATAATCTGCGACATATCAATAATCAATATTCATAAATTCAAACTTAATATAATAACAAAATATGGTAAGATATTATTCGTTGATACTAATAAGTAATATAAGATAATTTATCCATCAATATTCAAACTTCAAATTCAAAACATAATAAGATAATATGTTCGGTGTAATTTTAATTCCAAACTCAACATAATAATGCATAACAAAAAATAATGAAGTGCTCTCTAGTTGAAGTAACACATAATAACACTGACAAAGTAAACAAGTTCTAACACTAAAAAAGTAACACTGAAAATTGAAAACCAGAGAATGCATTCATGCTTAAAAGTTAAACGTAAAATGATTTCTATAAAGCCACTCATCTTTTCATAAAGGTCCTGACTCATAATCAAGCATTCATCACATTATCATATTAACTTAACGAAGAAGAAAACAGAGAAAACGAAAATAAAGGAATAAAAGGAGAAAGTCAATAAACAATATTACCAAATAAAGGGAGAAAGTTAGAAAGGCGTGGGGGCATGGGGTGTGAGGCGTGGAGTAGGCGGTTGTGCGACAGAAAGAGAAGAATTGAAGATTGAAGAAGCTTTTGAATGAGAAGGAGAAGAGAAGATTGATTTAAGGGTTTTTTTTTATCCCAAAAGCACAACAAATAGGGTAAAAATGACCTAGAAATGAAAAAAAAAAATTGAAAAACGATGTCGGATTGGACGTTTTGAACTCAAGAATGCTAACTCACTAACTCGACCATAAACTCGCTATTTCACACGAGTCTACCTGAGTTACTTCACTACGAGTTTCCATCAGTTTCAACTCGTTTTTCATATATAGATTCGTAGATTCTTACATTTCTACGTATTAACACTAGTTTTTTTATAACCATGCTTCCGTTTATCAAAACAAAATTAAATTAATGTGATGTTTATCTAATTTGCCCATTATGTATATCTCTCTTCTTAATTAGGTGAGGATAAAATTGCAAAAAAAAATAATAATAATAATTAATATTGTATTGGTTTTCTAAAAAAAAAACACTTATATACAAACAAATTTTTTATTTTAAAATAACACTTAAAGTGGAACAGAAAGAGTATCGTTCATAATAAAAAATAATAGATTTAGCTTTTCAATTACTACCCTGTCCCTAAATATAAGACCCTTTTAACACTTTTATTTTGTTCCTATTTATAAAACTCTATACCAATTTTCAATGATCATTAATTACTACTTTCCGCAAACGCCCCTATTTATTTAAGACTGTTTAGATTTCAAATAATATTAATAGGGGTAATTTTGAAAATACATATCAAATGTTCACATTTCTAATACCATTAACTAAATCAACCAACTTTCTTAATGGACGTGAAATCTCCCAAATTTACAATATAAGTAAATCTAACCACTTTTACACTTATTAAGAAGATTATTTGATTGCATTTAATTTTCTCAAAGTTATAAAAAAATAGAGATATTTTAGGAAAGTGGTATTGGAAATGAAACAAAAATTAAATGAGAAAACAAATTTCTAGGTATATTTTAAGAAAGTAGCATTGGGAATGAAATAAAATTTAAAAAGGTTAGTTACTTTTGCTTATATTTAAAACCAAATGAAATGTGTTTTTTGTTGCTTATATTTCAAGCGGGAGGGAGTACTCCATTCGTTCCATTTATCTATCGTTTTAGGAGTTTTACAGATATTAAAAAAATTATTTAATGCTTCAATTTTCTAGAGAAGTATTAGAGAAAATTACTGTAATATTCTCACACTGCATTATTTATCACTCATTTCACATATTTCAATATATTAAATATAAGGTTAAAGTTGGAAAAGAATCAATTAATATACAAAAACGACAAATAATTTAGAGCAAGTTAAAAAAACTCAAATAACAAATAAAATAGAGGGAGCACAATATAAAAGACATCTAGAGTTTAACACAACAAAGACCTTCAAAGTTCAAACATGCCTAAAATATATAGCCGTTGGTAGCTAGGGGAGAGCCAAATTATTTACACATATTGGTGGCTAGGTTAAAGTTCAAAGAATGTTTGCAATCAACAATGATTTCCATATTAGTTAATGGGAGTCCATCAAAAGAGTTTAAAGTTTCAAAAGGGATTAGACAAGGGGATCCATTGGCTCCATTCCTCTTCCTCTTAGTGGCGGAAGGATTTACTGGATTAATGATTTGGGCTCAATATATGATGTTTTTGGATGATAATTAACCCTCTTTCTTAGTGATTTTAGCTTGTTTCTCAAATAATTTAGGAAAAAGATTGAGTTTGTGTCTACTAATGATGGGAAATGAGATCCTTTAGGATTTTGTACCTTTTTGGTCTTAATTTCAGGTTTTGGAGCAATAATTTGGTGAATCGGAACAGAGGAAAAGGAAAGAAGTCTTGGAACTATGAAATTGGAGCAAAAAAGGGCAAAATGGTGATTTTCAGTGTTCATGCGCCCAAGCGCAGGCTAGGAGCGCCCAAGCGCATGTGGGTCAAAGGGCCAACTTTGGGGTACAAAGAGCTAATTCTTTTAGGCACTTTTGCGCCCAAGCGTAAGGCGAGGCGTGCATGGGGTCAGCCATTCAAAACAGGGGTCAAAATTCCAATCGTGTGCAGTACAATAGGCGCGCCCAGGCGCGAGTTTCATGCGCCCAGGCACGCGACGCTAAATTTTAGATATTAATTCTATCTTTTCAGATTTTGTTAGGGATTAGTTCCAAAACTCTTTAAAATCGGATTGAATTAGGTTTTTGAGTTAGTTACCAGGGATTAGGAAGAAAATTATTGTGCTTTTGAATATCCTTCATTGTGTGGAGATTAGAGGTATTATTCATGGCTTCAATTATGTATTCTCTATTTCTCTTTGATTCTTCTCCTATGAACATGTGTAACTAAACTCCGTTTTGGGAGCATGGTGGATTTGTATGGAACCATCATAGTTATTGTTTAATGAATTAATGTTTTTCCATTAAGTTTCGTGTTTGATTAAGTTTTCATTGTTTATCATGAATTTGGTACCGTTTATGATTTGAATAGGAATATTGAATTAGGATTTAGACCTTTAATCAAACAATTCAATTGCATAGGGATAGGAATATTTATATGAATTGGATAACCATTTAATAATTTTGATTGAACATTAATTGGTAAGATTAGGATTTAAGGCTCTGCTTAAGGAATTAAGAGAGATTAGATTACTAAGAAACAAGGTTGACTTAAGGAATTAGGTTGCCTTTACCTTTGCAAAATTGGTTCGAAACTAAGGAAATTCGTTGATTCGTTAGCAATTACTCTTGGAACCTATAATGAAACCAAGTTCCCAAGTTTTCCCATCCTTGAACAAATCTTATTTATTTTCAATTTTGTCTTTAAATTAGTTTAATTCAACAATTCTCAAATCAATTAAACCCAAATTTAGGTTTCACTTAGTAACTACAATTTGGTGAGAATTATTAGAGTCAATTTTAATCCTCGTGGAAACGATACTCTATTAGTCATTATATTACTTGTACGATCTAGTATACTTGCCAGAATCCCAACAAGTTTTTGGCGCCGTTGCCGGGGAATAAAATTAGATTTTAATAATTTTTCAGTACTTTTTAGTAGTTACGTAGTGGAATTTTCGTTTTTCATTTATTCTTAAATTGTCTTTATTTATTATCAACAGGTACTTTTAACCCTCTTTGCCGAGATTGGTATATCTACTTGCGCTCTGCAGGTGATTCTAGTAATATTCAATTCGATCCCGAGATCACGTTGATCGCAAAGAAACTCAGGAAGCAAGCACAGTGAGAGAGAAAGAGACAAGCAAGAATAATGGCTGACGAGCGTGAGCCCGGGCGTGAGCCTCCAACTGAAAGGCGCACTCTCGCGGACTATGAAATGATCAACTCGACCTCATGTGGCACCAGTATAGTGCGACCTGATGTCAGTGCCCCGAATTTTGACATCAAGGGTGCGTACTTGAACCTGTTGCATCAAAATCAATTCAGTGGTGGCCCAGATGAGGATCCCAATGATCATATTGCTAGCTTCTTGAGCTACATGGACTTTTTCAGGATCCAAGGTGCAAGTGATGAGGCATAAGGCTGCGACTTTTCCCTTTGCCATTAAGGGGAAAGGCGCATCAGTGGCTCCATGCTCAACCACAAGGGAGCATCACTACCTAGGACGATTTGGCTAAGAAGTTTGTGGATAAGTACTTCCCACGTTCTAGACAAGCACAACTGAGGCAAGAAATCAACGCCATCGCTCAACAGGATGGTGAGTCTTTCCATGAGGCCTGGGAAAGGTATAAACAAATGCTCAAGAGGTGCCCCACTCATTCCATGCCGGAGTGGATGGTGATACGACTGTTCTATGATGGAGTGAGTGCATCAAATAAGCACATGGCTGATTGTGCATCACAAGGCTCTTTGGAGAGCAAGACCCCTGAAGAAGCAAGGGAGCTGTTTGAGAAGATGGCTCACAATAACAGCCATGCTACTATCAGGAAGAGTATCTTGAAGAAGACTTATTTGGAGCTTGAGAACGTATAGGCTTTATTCACACAGAACAAGAAAATGCAGTAGCAAATTGATGCATTGACCAAAAATTTGAGCCAGGTCCAAATGGGCGCCTCAGCATGTATTTCTTCTATCCCTTCTGATATTCCTGGTTTAGTACTAACTTGTGAATTCTGCCAAGGCAACCACCGTAATGGTGAGTGTGCATTAGAAACTTCAAATTTTGCAGGTCCAGAAGCACTGGTTAACTATGTTGGAGGTAATCAAAGGAACAATCCATACTCCAATACCTACAACCCGGGGTATCGCAATCATCCCAACTTCTCCTGGAATAGTCCAGCCCTCCAACCACCACCTGAGAAGAAACCTGCCTCATGGGAGGTTGCTTTTGTGAAGCTTGCTCAGACATCAACGAGCTTCATAGAAGAAACTAAAGCAACTCTCAAGAATCAGAATGCGAGTATTCGCAATCTTGAAGTTCAAGTGGGTCAGGTGGCCAGGCAATTATCAGAGAGACCGCTAGGATCCTTTCCTAGCGACACTATTCCTAATCCGAAGGAGCAATGTAAGGCCATCACTCTTCGAAGTGGCAAGTCTTTGGAGGAGCCACCGAAGAAAGAGTAACAGGGTGGTAACTGAGACCGCTGAGGAGAAGCAACAAGATCGTGAAGAGAAAACTCCTGAAATTCCTGAGGTACAAAAAGACCAACCTGCTGCTACAACTCAGGAAAAGGATAAGACTCCTCCGATCATTAGCAGAGTTCCTTTCCCTCAAAGATTTAAAAAAGAGGAAACCGAGAAGTAGTTCGCCAAATTCATGGAGATTTTCAAAAGACTTCAGATAAACATCGTGTTTGCTGAACCTCTGGAGTAAATGCCTAAATATGCAAAGTTCATGAAGGAGCTCTTGAACAACAAAAGGAAGCTGAAAGATGATGAAACAGTGCTGCTCACTGAGGAATGTAGCGCCATTATTCAAAAGAAACTTCCTCAAAAGCTCAAAGATCCTGGGAGCTTTACTATTCCGTGCAATATTGGCGGACTAGATATTGGGAAGGCACTATGTGATTTGGGAGCTAGCATCAACCTGATGCCCCTCTCTATCTACAAGAGATTGGGTATCGGGGAGGTGAAGCCTACTATGATGAACCTCTAGTTGGCGGATAGATATATCAAAAGACCTTATGGGAAGGTGGCGGATGTGCTTGTCAAGGTGGACAAGTTCATCTTCTCAGATGATTTTGTGATTCTGGACATGGAGGAGGATGCTGATATCCCACTACTTTTGGAAAGGCCATTCTTAGCAACTGGGCGAACCCTCATTGATGTGCAACAGGGTGAGCTCAAGCTGCGAGTGCATGAAGAGGAAGTCTCTTTTAATGTCTACGAGTCCATGCAACAACCTATGGTGGACTATCAATGCTTTTGGGTGGACGTGATTGACTCATTGGTCACATCTACCTTTGAGAAAGCGTGCTATAGAGACACAATTGAAGCTGCTCTGGTTCATGGAAGCTGTGAAGAACCATAAACTGATAAAGTGGTGTCTCAGTTGGATGCACCCTCAGAGTATACAAAGTCAGAGAACAAGGACTTGAGGATGCATGAAAAGGAGGCTAAACCCAATCCTAAACTCAAGACACTTCCACCAAATCTCAGGTATTTATTTCTTGATGAATCAGATTACTATCCTGTTATAATCAATAATGCCTTAACTGAAATTGAAACTGAGAAATTAGTTAGAGTTTTGAGGCAATATAGATCTGCAATAGGATGGAGTGTCTCTGATTTGAAGGGGATTAACACTAACTTTTGCATGCATAAGATTCTCCTGAAGGAGAATTTTAAGCCAGTCATACAACCTCAAAGGAGACTCAATCTCGTTCTCCAAGAGGTTGTGAGAAAGGAGGTGGTAAAATTACTAGATGCAGGAATCATTTACCCCATCTCCGATAGCACTTGGGTGAGCCCAGTGCAAGTGGTTCCAAAAAAGGGTGGCTTAATTGTGATAAACAAATGAAAAAAATGAATCGATACCCACCCGAACTGTCTCTGGGTGGAGAGTTTGCATAGATTATAGAAGATTGAATAATGCCACCCGAAAGGATCATTTCCCATTACTGTACATGGATCAAATGTTAGAAAGATTAGCTGTGAATGCATATTATTGTTTCTTAGATGGATACTCTAGCTATAACCAAATATGTGTTGACCCTGCGGATCAAGAGAATACAGCTTTTACATGCCCCTTTGGAATTTTCGCCTATCGAAGAATGACTTTTGGACTCTGCAATGCACCAGCCACTTTTCAAAGGTGCATGCTTGCAATATTCTCGATATGGTAGAAAAATTCATTGAGGTGTTCATGGATGATTTCTCGGTCTATGGGTCATCATTTGACTCATCTCTTGATAATTTGGAAAAAGTGTTGAAAAGATGTCAAGAAACTAATCTTGTCCTTAACTGGGAGAAATGTCAATTCATTGTTAAGGATGGGATAGTTCTTGGGCATAAGATTTCTGAAAAAGGAATTAAGGTAGACAAGGCTAAGATTGATGTTATTGAGAGTCTACCTCTTCCAACAAATGTAAAGGGAATTAGAAGTTTTCTGGGACATGTCGGGTTCTACCGGCGGTTTATTAAAGATTTTTCAAAACTAGCTAAGCCCCTTTGCAATCTATTGGACAAAGATGTTGAGTTCGATTTTAATGAGGATTGTATGAATGCTTTTAAGATACTGAAGCAAAGCCTAGTAACAACACCTATAGTGGTTGCTCCTAATTTGAGTAAACCTTTTGAACTAATGTGTAATGCGAGTAACCATGTTGTAGGAGCTATTCTAGGACAAAGAATTGATAAAGTGTTTCATTCAATCTATTATGCTAGTCGTGTTTTGAATAATGCTCAAGTGAATTACACGACCACAGAAAAAGAACTCTTAGTAGTAATCTTTGCCATGGATAAATTTCGTGCCTATCTTATATGTAACATCCCGGAATTTCGATTCCCGAATAATGTAATGAATGACTCATGTTTTAATAGATGAATGTTTTGCCTTGCCGGATGTGCTTTATATGCTAAGGTTTGGTTTAGTTAAGAGTTTAGCCAAGGCGTTAGTTAAGGATTAGTTAACTAAAAAGCTTTAGTTTGGAGTCTAGTTTCCGCTTAGTTAACTAATGGCCTTAATTATGGGAATTAGCTAAGACCTAGTTAACTAAGTTAGACTTGGGTAGTTGTGAGTTGATTAGGATTAGTCAACTAATGGTTTTAGTGATCAGTGAATAGCTTAGATTTAGTTAACTAAACGTTAGCCTTGAATATTTTAGTTAAGGGTTAGTTAACTAAACTTAAGCCATGAGGAAATTAGTTTAGGCTTAGTAGACTAAGTGAGTGGGGTGTGTGAAGTGGAGAAAGTGGAAGAGCTGTGATGTGTGTGTGTGCATGGCATAGGTGAGGTGGCGCGATCTTGTTGGGTGCATGAAGGGCCAAGATGAGGTGTCACCACCACACACCACCCTTTTGCATGAGATTAAGAGGTGGCGGCACCAAGGACCACCACTTAGCCCACCATGCCACCTAATCATCCATTACCAACTTCTATATAAGGTTACATGTTGAGAGAACTCTTCTTTCTTTAGTCCTTCTTCACGCCACACACACACTACCATCATCATCTTCTTGCTTATTCTTCTCCACGGTCACAACCACCATCACCCTTACTCAAGCTTAAACTCTCATCAAACTTAAGAAAATTTAACATATTCTAACCCTAGATCATGAATATGTTACATGCATGACGTAACACCCCGCAAATTCCTCGTATTGTTTTAAGTAATAAAAGGATTTAGTTCTGAGAAAGTATTTTTGAAAGAGTGTTTTCTTGAAGTAAATTTCTTATTTTATGATTTTAAGTGGTGAATGATTTTTAAAGAAATGATTTTCATAAGAAAATATTGTGAGTTTTAAAGTTGAATTTTTAAGAAATGATTATGTGTTTGATATTTTTGTGTTTTAAGGAAATTGTGATTTTGTGCATGAGTGGTCTTATAAGAAGAAAATTTATTTTATATGTGTGTGTATGTATATGTATGTACGGTATGGCTATGTGTGTGTGCTTGGGATTATGTGGGAATTAAATGAGTGAAAGAATATGATAATGCATGTATGTGTGTATGTGTGTGGGTGTGTGTGTCACGTGTATATGCATGTATGTGAGTAAACTTAATTTTTTAAGATAAAGAGTTAAGGGGGTAGACTAGAACCATAAGAAATTAAACTAGTAGAATTAAATAGACAATGAAGTGACTTAAAGCCTTAAATTACTCCCTTGTGTCTCCATGCTAAAATCCACCCATGCAACAATTTGAAGAACCGAAAATGCCCCTCCCTTTAACACATGACCGAATTTCCTCCAAGGGCAAAAGAGGGAGTCACGAGTTAGCCTATAAATAGGAGTGGCCTTAGTTCATTTCCTTTGTTTCATTTCCTCATCCATTCACTTTCACTCCCAAAACCAAACACAACTCTAGGAGGCTCATCAAACCTCTTAGAGAGAAAGAAAGAAAAAGAGAGAGAGAGAGAGGGAGAAGCCGTGAGTAAGAAGGAGGAAGAAGGAGAAGTTCAAGCCAAAACCTAAGCCTTCCCTTGAAGATCCAAGACCTTAGAAGCTAGAAGATCAACCTTTCCCTAGGTGGGTGGTTCGAATAAGCATGAAGAAGTTGTAATAGTGTAGATTTTCTTTTGATTTTGTAATCCTTCTTTCTTTTCTTTCTTTGCAAGTTTTATTTATGTTTGATCATGAACTTTTAAGACTCAAAGTAACTTGTAATAACTAAAAAATGAACTTTATAACTCGGTTAAAGTTTTTCATGATGGATCTTGATGTTTTTCAAACTAAATCTTAAAGATCTAAAGACTTGTTAAGGTTTTTGTGGATTTAAAGTAAAAAAAAAACCTCCTTGCATGTTAAATTTCCATGCTTAAACCGTGAACCATGATGTGTTTAAGAGTTTGTTTGATAAATAAATATGTGACTTAAACTTGGTTGGTAATAAAGTTAAGATCTTTGGTGTTGCATGTTGATTTGATGATGATTTTGATGATTTGAGTTCATGCATGTGTTATTTATACCTTGGTCTTGAACTTTTAAGAGTAAAGGAACTCATAAAACATTAGATCCTAAGCTTTATAATTCGGCCATGACTTAAAGTTTGGGTCTTGATGCTTTTTAATTCGATTCAAGTAATTGCATGTTAACTTTATGTTTAGAAATCTTGATTTGAGTTGTTGAAATGTTTGATTTTTGATTTGGTCTTGATGAAGCTTTGATTTTTGCCTTGATCTTTGAAAAAGTTTTAATCTTGAGTCATGCATGTGATTTTTAAACAAAAAGCTTTGATCTTGTGTTGATCCATGAAAAAGTCTTGATCTTTGGTACATGCATGTTGTTTTGAGTAAAAAGATCTAGTCTTTCTTCACTTTCACGTCACGGTTTTGATCCTTTTTACTCAAATTGATTTTTATCTTCGATTTGTACTACTATGATTGATTTTTGTGACTTGATCTACAAGATTTAAGTACATGCATGTTAATTTCTATTCGATTCAAGGATTTCTAAAGTGCATGATGTGATTCATGAATTTTGATGTATGCATATGTTGAAAAAGTAAACTAAAAACCTTGTTCTTGTTGAAGTGAGGTTCGGCCTATGCATGTTAACTAGACTAGAATTCTTTTCCATGAAATGACATAAAAGTAATGAGTGTATTTTGTAAAATAATGCTAAGTAAAAATGTTTTAAATGTGTTGTGATTGTTTATTTTCTATTCGGTTTGGTTAAAGGGTAAAGAGAATGAATTAATTTTATCTTGTATGTTGATTTGAAAAAAATAAGATTTTCGGTGTAATGCTTGGTTTAATAAATTGATTTAAGTTAAAGAAAATAAATTAAAGTTTAATAATTTCTCCAAGTGGAGCTCACAGTTTTAAATACAAAAGGAAGAGTAAATGACTTTGGTTCATGAGAAAGAAAGTAGAATTTAATTGCTTGAAATAAATTAATTGATTTATGTGTTTAAGATTTGTAATTCTTGACTTGTTTTCTTTGACCCCATTCGGCCAAGTAGTAAACACAAGTCTAGGAGATTTAGTTGCATGAAAATAAATTCACTTAATGATTTTTGAAAGGAATTAAGTAGTTTAAAGTAAAAGGAAAACAAGTGTGCATGGTTTACATCTTTGGTCCAACTCGGTTTGTGAGTCTATGTATGACTAAGTGTTTTTTTTATGAAAATGAAATGGTTTTGAAAGCAATCATGTGTGCATAAGTGATTAAGTGTTGTTTGTTATTGTGTGTTAAGTTAATTGATTGTGTTTTGGAAATTGTTTAAGTACGTAATTGGTTTTCAAAATTAATCAATTTTAAGATAATTCAATTTGATTTGTTTGGGATTGTTGGATTGTGTTTATGGCTGTCCAAAGTTTGTTTTATGACAAAAAGTCTGAGTATTAAAGTGTTAAATTTAAACTAAAGAAGTATTTGAGACAAAAGAGCTTTTATGATGTTTTCGGGTTTTAATAAAGCGGATTTGCAAAAATATTTCCTTGCTGTCCAGATTTGTTTGAAGTTGTTCCTTAACTTTAAAAATGTGTTCATGTGATTTAAAGCAAAGTTTTCAAGTGATATTTGATTTGAGAAAAAGCCGGATTAAAAACGACAAATTTTCGGTGTTTTCGAACGTGATTAAGGGGCTGTCCAAGACGGACCAGCAATCAAATAAATTGGTTTAAATTATTTTATTAAATGTTTTCAAATGGTTTTGAGGTGCTTAGAGTACCAGACAAAGATAGAATCGTTTTGAGAAAACAATTACGTTTTTAAGTCTTCCGACGAGGAACGAAATGTGAAATGAGTTAAGAAAATATTTTCTTAATACAAGTTAGTAACGTAAAACGTATTTTATTTAATACGAGGAATGGTATAGACGAGGGATTGGGGCAGCTGGCAGCGACAAGGATCCGCGGAGATCGAGTACGTTTAATTGCTGGACCTCAATTGAGAGAGAAGCTTTCCTAAGACACCGTGGTATTTAGGTGATTTATTAGGACGTTCTGTATCATCTCAAAGATCGGAACTTGGTGGTTCGGAGTCTGTATTATAGTGGCAATTGTTTGTGTTGTGTGGCCACTTATACGAAGGTGACAAAGACCACATTGTTGTTGTGTGATGTTTGCGTGAAATAGCATGCTTGTATGTTTATTTATGTAATTATGCATGATGATAATTATATTGTGAATTAACATGAATAATATGCTGATGGACGTCTGTTACGTCCTGAAAATAAGAATGAGATGATTAAGTTGTGAAAGTAAGGATATAAAGAGAAATTGATAACGATAAAGGATATGAGATTGATTGAGAAAGAGACAAAGAAGCGAGGTTGGGGAAAGATTTGATGATAAAGATGAGGTTAAGCCAGAGCTGGGAAAGTGATGTTGTTATTGATTATTGAAATGAGATGTGATTTGAGTGGAGCTGGGCTCCTTTGATGATGTTGTTGAATGAGGCTTGTGTTGAGTTGAGCTTGCTCCTCCACTAGCGCTCACTGAAATGGGATTTTTGAAAAAGTTTACGAACTGAGGTTTTTGAAAAAGTTTGTGAAATGGTATTTTGAAAAAGATTTCGAAAAGAGATTTTGTGAAAAGTTTGAGAAATGAGATTTTTCGAAAAGTTGGCAAAACGAAGTTTTAGAGAAAATTGTGAAATGTTGTTTTAAGAAAAGTTTGTGAAATGAAGTTTTTGAAAAGCTTTTTGAAAATGAGAATTTTTGAAAAGAGTTTTTGAAACGAGATTTTTTAGTAAATTTGTGAAAAGAGATTTTGTAAAAGTCTATGAAGTAAGTTTTCAAGAAAGGTTTGTGAACTGAGATTTTTAACGATTTTGTAAAAAGGAGATTTCAGAGATTTTGTGAAAAGAGATTTTTGGAAAGTGATGAAAGAAAATTTTTAGAAGGTTTGTGAAGCAAGAATTTTTGAAAAGTTGTGAAATGATACTTTGAGAAAGTTTTGCGAAACGAGACTTTTGAGGAAATTACAAAAGGTGATTTGAGAAAGTTTATGGAACAAGATTTGAGAAAGATTATGAGATAAGATTTTGTGAAAGTTTATGATTTGAGATTTTAAGAAAAAGTTTATGATTTTGAGATTTTGAGAAAATTGATGAAATGAGATTGTTGAGACAAGTTGTGAAATAAGATGCAAGCATGACGATGCGAACCCAGCTCTGCGCTTTGATGAGAAAAGATTGTGCAAAGTTAGTGGTCGGGACTCATTGAAGGGATGCACGAAGGATGGGCCGACCTTAGGTTAATTAAAAAGATAAAAGACTTTAAAAGACACTAACGCGATGAGGTATGAGAGTGCGAAGTAGTGGAGAGGAAGGTACCCCGAATATCAGGGATATTCGGGTTGTGAATGCAATAGGGTAGGCTAGGGCGGTAAAACGTCATGAGGCCTTGAGTACTATTCTGGGCGGAACGAATTCCACATGTGGTAACCAGACATGGTGGGGACTGGGTCCTAATGCCATGGTAAGTTCTGCACCCGGAACCGGGATAGTGCTGTCACCCCTATGGCATTTCGAGAATAGTGAGAGGGACTGGAACGGGACATCTTGATTGCCACTGTACCCGAGTTTTCTACAGTGAGCCTTGATTATATGAAATGATTGACATGATATAATTTGATTTGAGACTGTACCCGAGTTTTCTACAGTTCTCCTGGCTTGGAGCCAATTGATGTTGAGACAGCTGTCGTGCCCGCGTGGTAAAGGTCCTGTACTCATGTTAGCTTCCGACTAGGTTGGGTGGATGACCGAGGAGATGTAGACGTGAGTGTTAACGACGAACGAGCGAGTACCTCGATGACATTATAAACTTCCCCAATCATCGATGGTTGTAATTGGATAAAACATGATAAGAAAAGTTTATGAGTGATAAAAAGGTTTATGATTATGAAAAGAGAAATTTTATGGAATGATGTAGTTGAGAAAAAGGAATTAAGAGATAAGGAATGATAATAAGTCTAGCAAAATAATGAAAGATAATGACAATGATAATATGTTTGAATGCTATGTTGTGTGTATGTTGCTTGTTTTGTTTGTATTGTCTTGATATCTCGCCTACTGTAATCCCACACCGTCGACGATTCGTCGTTCGGATCGCTTACTCTCTCCTGTTCGTTGGCATATTGGTGCTGCTGATATCTCAACGGGCAGATGGAGCATTGTTTGGAGATCACCACATGGCGTCGCCAGAGAAGTGGCTGGAAGCCTACCCCCTATAGTTGGGTATGGACTGGTTATACCCAGATGGTAATTTCAGATCCGGAGCACAGACTGAGTGGAGCCAATTTGGAACCGCATTTGGGACAAGTCACGTTGCGAGGTTACAATAGTCACGAAGAGAAGGTGCGGAACGAGACTCAGGAAGACTCCACCACTCCAGGTGGAGGAGAATGGGGATTAATCAACAATGAGGAGGCGGCGACAATGGAGGCATCATCTTCGGGAACAAAGAAAGGACGCAAAAAGAAAGGGAGACTTCATCCGGTTGTTTTTGGTAGAAAGCTTTAAGAGTAGTATGATTAGTTTAAGTTGTTGTGAATGTTTTGAATCAAGGATTACCAAGCAATGTGCCACTTATGTAATCAAGCTAAGTTTTTACATTCTGTATCGTGGTTTACTTTATTTTTAGAAAATCGAACAATATAACCTTTTGGAAAATATCATGATGATTTTGAAACAAGTCAGTTCATGAAGATGAAAGTTTTATGAGAATAAATGTTTTAGTAACAACTCAGTTTTCAAGTAAAGACGTTAGAGTATATCAAGAACCCTTCAACAATGTTTTAAAAAAAATAAAATTTGGCTTCATTTTTGGAAACTTTAATAAGTAAAAGTTAATTATTTTTGGTTTACGAAAATCGGGCTGTTACACATGAGCTCTTGTGTTGAAGAAAATTCAACATCTAACCTTGATCCTCAAAGAAAACCCACGGCCAAACCATAAACAAAACCTTGAGTTCCTTATCTTGGAGTATCACGTGGAGCTCTTGGAGTCTAGGAGAATCAAGCTCAAGTTTCATGTATCAAAGGTGTGAGTTCACGGTTTGGAGTGTAGGAGAGGAATCGAAGTTTTGAGCTCAAAGATTTCGTGTGTTCTTGAAAGGTATGTGAGAGAAGCTACTCCTTTTCTAGAATAAGATTTAAGTTTAGAAATTTTAGGTTCGAGCCACCATGAGGCTCAAGGGCACTAGGCAGTTCTTGTTTTTGGCTTGGAGGCCATTTTTATTACTTGGTTGATGGTTTGGTTTACTTGTCTTGGAGTTGGTTTTATTTGGATGTATGTTGTGCTTGGATATGTTGTTGAATTTTAGTCAACTAAGTGGTAACTAAATGGAAACTAAATGAGACCAAGGGACAATTAGTTGACTAAGTCTTAGCTGAACGAAGACTAGATGATGATTAATGAATTAAACCCCAAAAATAGTTAACAAATGGGTCCTAGTGAAGTTTTGGACTAGTTGAGAATTTAAGACTTAAAAGAGCCTTAGTTAACTAATTCTCAACTAAAGTGATAACTAATGGAGCCTTAGTTAACTGAGCCTTAGCTAAAATGGAAATTAATAGGGTCTTAGTTAACTAAGTCTTAACTTAAGTGAGAACTAAGAGAGCCTTAGTTAACTAAGTCCTAACTGAAAGGAAAACCAGAGTCTCAGTTAACTAAGTCTTAACTAGAGTGGAAACTAAAGTCTCAACTAGGCCTTAACTAAAGGAAAACTAAATGAGTATTGGACCCCAATCAAAGGACATAACTTCTATCTAAATCTTATCTGAAGTGTATGAGTTAACATCTGACTTGTGTGGTTGACAAGTGAGTGTCAATAAAGAGATTGAGACCCATGAGTGGGATAAGGACTTGGACATCGGTAGGATGTCAGTGATAGTCAGATGAAGATGTATGGTTGAGAATAGAAAAGGACACTCGGATATGATTTAGATAGTAAGCAGTGGTAACTAAGACAGGAAATAAATACATGGATACATAATGTTATGTCCTTGACTTATGCTAAGAAGATAATGTATCCATGCTGAATTATTTTCGTGGGTAGGTTGTCCGGACAGCCTGCACTGCGATGTATGCGGCTGGGCCGTGGGCATGTCCGAAGCATAGGGATGCTTCATGACTTCGAATACACCTACGGAAGGGAGACCGTGAAGGTAAAGCATTTGTCAGAACGTGGATATGGTTGACCTATGGTGACGACCATAGAGGAAAAGCGTTCGCGGATGTGGATACTTTCGAGGGGGTACTGGAATAAACCTATGGTAGGGAGACCATAGAGGTAAAGGATTCGGAACGTGGATATCGTTGACCTATGGTGACGACCATAGAGGAAAAGCGCCCGAATGTGGATATGTTCCATGGTGGATTGACTGTTCCTCTAGATCTGGACCCGGTCAGGAATGAGGCCTCAGCATTAGAATTGTATGAGCATGCATCATGCCACCTGCATTAAGAATAAAGATTAATTAAATTGGTGTGTGCTCATATGTACTTGCATTATTATCTGTGTTGTGCTTGTTAGTACTTAGTCTTATTCTATGATGCGAAGGCGTTTAGCTTACTCTCCTGCCCTTATAGGTTATGGACAGGGTTCTGCTTTGCATCGAGATGCGCCCGCTACCTAGTGGTGACTGGGAGTACGAGGACCACCGGGCTACGTTTGAGGGTGAGGTGGAGATTACTATCTACCACCCTAACCCTCTAGCATGATTCCGTCCCCGACGTTTTCGTATTCCGCTAGTTTATGCTATGCATGTACCTCCCTTTTTCACTTATCACGGACCTCCCTCATCTCCAACAACTCGTCGTTTTCATGGGCTGTGATTCCGTACAGCTACTCGCTCCCATCCTTATGCCACTCGAGTTTGCCCTCGAGGGACCTCCCACTCCGATCGGACTGTGCCGGCACGCACAGCGTCTTCCCTTACTCATGAACTAAATGGTAGGGCACCAACCCAGCCCGATTGGATTGAGGAGGATCCATCTGAGCCCAGGAGCGAGGACGAGCTAGTGGAGCACTCCACTGGCAGTCAGTGGAGGACGAGTGACCCCTAGGACATGCTTAGTATAAATAGTAGGAATTAGAAACCTTGTACAGCTTTTGGAGGGGCGGAGCCTGGTGATGTGGTCTTGGAGCAGTGGCAGTGGATCGACGACAAGCTCTGATGATACCTATTTTGTCCACTGTATATATATGTATATATTTTCGAGAGGTATTATGAGAGTGCTTTGTAAACAACTGGACTTGTAATATAATACTATGTATCTGAACTGTTACAGTATCTCCAGTTACCCTTTTTCAGAATGCCTACTTTATCATCACTATGTTTTCCATTAACGCAATTGGAATTTGGTAACAAGTAAATTTACAACGGAAACGTCTGGTTTCTAAAGAACTTTCATAAAGCCTATTTTTATAACTTAGAAATGTATTTTTGGAAATACTTATTAATAAATGGTAAATTAATCCCATCCGAATTCCAATCAAGGTTTTCACGAATCACGATACGAAAGGAGTCTTTAAAAATCAAAGAAAAATTTTCTACCCCCTATTTTCAAACTTCTTACAAGTCCAATAAAATAATATAATTTTAGTAATAAATACGTGAGCGTTAAACTTTTTGGTATCAGAGCTGAAGGTCCTGCACCTGGTCCATGGTCATAGCACCAATGGATAGTGAAGTATAGACTTGGTAGGATTAGGTTTATCTCGTTAGGACCATAGGACTCTTTAGGATTGTCGTAATGTATAGTTTCTAGTGCAGATTACTATGGCAGCTAGGAATCAGAGGAATATAGCTGAGGTGTTAGATAGGATCACCACAGTTATAGAAAACATGCAACAACAAGCTAATCAACAACCCCAAAACCCAGAGGGACAAGCTGAGTTCCGCAGTCTTTCTGAATTTTGCAACTGTAACCCACCTAGGTTTGAAGGGGGCTTCAAGCCGGAAGAGGCTAATCGCTGGATAAGCAAGTTGGACAAAATCTTTCTAACTTTAGGATGTACGGATGCACAAAGGGTCACTTACGCTACGTACATGATAAACGGGGAAGCCGAGAACTGGTGGAAGCATACTGCTCAACTTCTGACTCATGAAGGAAGGGAGATTACCTGGGCGGTGTTCACTGAGAAGTTCCTCGAGAAGTACTTTCCCGAGGACTTGAGGAGAAAGAAAGAAATAGAGTTCCTGCAACTCTAGCAAGGAGAAATGAGTGTTGGGAAGTATACTGCGAGGTTTGAGGAGTTTATTAAGTACTCGCCCTATTACCAGCAACACCCGGATGAACGTAGCAAGTGCATCAAGTTTGAAAATGGGTGAAGGCCAGATCTGAAGTCCGCTTTTAGCTATCAGAAGATTCAGAACTTTTCGACCCTGGTCGACATGTGTCGGGTTTATGAAGATGACAAGAAGGCTGAGGAAAGGTATCAACTGGAAAAGAAGAATCAACAAGGTGTTGGGCCGCAGCGGCGAAAAGCGAATAACTTTCGAAACAAAGGGCCGTACTCGAACAAGTTCAAGGGGAAGGCTAAGTCGTCAGGATACACGTCGGGCTCTCGTGGTAACGCTCCTTTAT
The DNA here is from genome assembly GCA_037953625.1 of Crotalaria pallida. Lineage (NCBI taxonomy): Eukaryota > Viridiplantae > Streptophyta > Magnoliopsida > Fabales > Fabaceae > Crotalaria > Crotalaria pallida. The sequence goes on along the minus strand of CM075654.1, from coordinate 8,073,467 downwards.
GCGACAAATGTAAACGCCACCACTACGGAGATAAGTGTTGGGGGTCATTGTTTATTGGATGTTTCAACTGTGGGAAACCGGGGCATTTTGCAAGGGATTGCCGGGAACCAATGAAGAGCGAATCAAAAGGGTCGGTGAATAGGCCCGTGGTGAAGGGAAAGGTGTTTACCCTCAGTGGTGTTGAAGCTAATCAGACTCCTGATCTCGTGCAAGGTAACCTTCTTCTCAACAATCAACCCTATAAAGTTTTATTTGATTCTGGAGCCACCCACTCTTTTTTTCCTATGATTGTGTGAATCGTTTGAAGTTGCCCCTGTCCGTTTCGCTTTACTGTTTTAGAATAGAAACTTCTACAAACCTTCCTGTTCTTGCCTCCAAAGTTTTCTTGAACTGCTCGGTCGAAGTCTTAGGTCGAGTGTCAAAAGTAGACCTAGTTTGCTTACCCATGTCACAGCTAGATGTAATCCTGGGCATGGATTGGATGAGCAAGAACCACGTAGTTATTGACTGTGATAGAAGGACTATCCTATGCAAAAACCCTCAACCCGTAAACCTTGAACCCAAGGGTTTTATGTGTTTGTTCTCGGTAATGGGAGAAGAGGAGAAAAGGAGGATTGATGAAATTCCGATTGTAAGAGAATTTCCGGAGGTGTTCACGGATGAGGTACCGGGGTTACCACCAAAGCGGGAAATCGAGTTTGGGATCGACTTGGTTCCTGGAGCTGGACCCATCTCCATAGCACCGTATCGAATGGCACCACCGGAGATGGCTGAATTGAAGAAGCAAGTAGAAGATCTTTTGCTGAAACAGTTGATCAGGCCGAGTGTGTCTCCTTGGGGTGCTCCAGTACTGTTCGTAAAGAAAAAGGATGGAAGTATGCGGATGTGCGTGGATTACCGGCAACTAAATAAGGTCACGATTAGGAATAAGTATCCCCTGCCGAGAATCGATGACCTGATGGATGAAGTTCGGGGAGCTTCGGTGTTTTCGAAGATCGACTTAAGGTCGGGTTATCACCAGATACGGATTCGGGAAGAAGACATTCCCAAGACAGCATTCCGATCTCGGTATGGGCACTATGAGTATGTAGTGATGCCGTTTGGACTGACGAATGCCCCTACTATCTTCATGGACTATATGAATAGGATTTTCTGGCCATACCTAGACATGTTTGTCGTGGTCTTCATCGATGACATTCTGATCTACTCAAAGAATTCGGAAGAACACGCCAAGCACCTGAAGGTAGTGTTAGAAATCCTAAAGGAGAAGCAGTTATACGCCAAGCTCTCGAAGTGTGAGTTTTGGCTGGAGGAAGTCAAGTTTTTGGGGCATGTAATCTCAAAGGAAGAAATAGCTATTGATCCTACGAAAGTGGAGTCAGTTCTGCAATGGGAACAACCGAAGACGGTAACTCAAGTTCGAAGCTTCTTAGGGCTGGCCGGGTATTACAGGAGGTTTATAGAAGGGTTCTCGAAGATTGCACTGCCCTTAACCAAGTTGAAAAAGAAGGATCGACCGTTCGTTTGGGACTCCAAGTGCGAAGAGAGCTTCCGAAGACTTAGAGAGAAACTGACTACGTCACCAGTGCTTGTTCTGCCGGATCCCCACAAGAGTTTTGATGTGTACTGCGATGCTTCCAGGCAAGGCTTGGGGTGTGTTTTAATGCAAGAAGGAAAGGTAGTGGCCTACGCGTCGAGGCAGTTGAAGGTGCATGAGGTGAACTATCCAACACACAATCTGGAATTGGCCGCAATAGTCTTTGCCCTCAAGATGTGGAGACATTACCTCTATGGCACTGTTTTCCGGGTATTCAGTGACCATAAGAGTTTAAGATACTTGTTTGATTAAAAGGAGTTGAACATGAGACAACGTCGGTGGACTGAGTTTTTGAAGGACTATGATTTTGAACTCCACTACCATCCGGGAAAGGCGAATGTCGTTGCAGATGCTTTGAGCAGGAAAGCGTTACGTGTTAGTGCCATGATGGTTAAGGAAGCTGAGTTGCTTGAGAAGTTACGGGACATGAGTTTGATCTTTGAAGTGGAACCGACGAGCGTAAAGCTGGGTATGTTAAGTATCACCAATGAGTTTCTAACTCAGATACTAGAAAGGCAACTAGTGGACCTAGAGTTGTGTGAGAAGAAAAGGCAAGCATTGGAAGGTAAAGAACCCAACTTCCAGGAAGGGAAGGATGGACTTCTACGGTTCAAGAACAGAATATGTGTACCTAGGGATCCAGAAATCAGAAGAACGGTGTTGGAAGAGGCGCACAAGAGTCGTATGAGTATGCACCCGGGGACTACCAAGATGTATCAAGATTTAAAGAAGATGTTCTGGTGGTCTGGACTCAAGAAGGATGTGGCTGAATACGTAGCATCATGCTTCGTATGTCAAAAAACAAAGGCGGAACATAAGTTACCCGGTGGAGAACTTCAGCCATTGGAGACTCCTCAGTGGAAGTGGGAGAGTATATCAATGGACTTTGTGTCGGGGTTACCAAAGACAAACCGGAACTTTGATGCTATATGGGTTGTGGTGGATCGTCTAAAAAAATCAGCACACTTCATTCCGGTAAACATGTGTTACTTGTTGGAAAAGCTGGCACAGTTGTATATCGACGAGGTGGTTCGACTTCACGGTGTACCTTCGAGTATCGTATCGGACCGCGACCCACAGTTTACATCTCGTTTTTGGGACAGTCTTCATCAGGCTCTTGGGACAAAGCTGAAAATGAGCTCCGCATACCCCCCCCAGACTGATGGACAAACAGAGAGGACTATACAGACACTTGAAGATATGCTGCGAGCCTGCGCCTTGGAGGAACAGAAAAGTTGGGATAAGGTGTTGTCACTGGTAGAGTTCACTTACAATAATAGCTATCATTTAAGCATTGGGATGGCAACTTTTGAGGCGTTGTATGGTAGGAAGTGTCGAACACCACTATGTTGGTTCCAAGTGGGGGAGAATACGTTGTTTGGACCAGAAATTGTACAAGATACGACGGAGATGATCAAGATGGTACAGAAAAGATGCGAGCGGCTCAAGGGCGACAAAAGAGTTATGTTGACAAACGGAGGAGACCGCTTGAATTCATAGAAGGAGAACATGTTTTCGTCAAGGTATCACCGACAAAAGGTGTGGGAAGAGCTTTGAAGACCAGAAAGCTTTCACCAAAGTTCATCGGTCCATATCAGATCCTTAGAAAGATTGGTCCAGTTGCATACCAGCTAGCCTGACCGCCCTCCATGTCTAACCTACATAACGTCTTCCATGTGTCCCAACTCCGAAAGTTTGTTCATGACCCAAACTCAGTACTTAATATCTATCCCGATGACCTAGCTGTGCGGGAAAATCTAACCCTAGAAGCTGGCCCAGTTCGTGTAGAAGTCCGCAGGATCAAACAGCTTAGGGGAAAAGAAATACCCTTGGTTAGCGTTGTTTGGAAACACAATGGTGTTTATGAGTCAACTTGGCAACCCGAAGCTAAGACGCGTAGAGAGTATCCCGAATTATTTGAATAGTGTAGAATTTCGGGGACGAAATTCCAATAAGTGGGGGAGAGTGTAACATCCCGGAATTTCGATTCCCGAATAATGTAATATGTAACATCCCGACTCTCTAACCTTGATTTATTTATTATAATGAAAATAGAGAATAATTTTTCGCAAATAATTTCAAAATTTTATTATTCAATTGCAGAAGCAAAGCTTCAAGTATTGTCAAGTGCGGAAGCAAAATAATAGAACTTAGTTCGATTAATAAAACACAATAGTTCAAACTAATTTACACTAATAACAATTAGACTCTGAGCTACTTAAGACACTACTCGTAACCCAGAGCATGGTTCTCAACTCCAACGGTCGGGAAGGGAATCTCATATCCCTTGCCGTTCCTACTCCCCTGTCTGTGAAAACAGGAACTTCATTACCTACAAGGGCAACGAGGGAGTAAGTCATAGCTAATCACGTTAAAACGAATAATAAATAACAGAGGCTAAAAAAAACAAACACAAGTATTCAAGTAGTAACAATTTACAAATGCATATACACATGTCAAACCCTTTTTCATTCAAGCAATTGATCTTATTATTAATGGCATGATGCATGCTGATCTCAACAAATTCCCGGGGCATCACAGTTTGGAGGTGGTAGGACTTACGAGCTTAGCTCTGCACTCATGACTTACGAGCTTCGCTCTGCATAGGACTTACGGGCTTAGCCCTGCACTCACGACTTACGGGTTCCCATCTCCCGGCGTTTGTAGGACTTACGGGCATAGCCCTGCACTCACGACTTACAGGCTTTCTCCGCCCAGCGTTAATAGTATAAAAGGGAACAAACCTCACAAACTGGAGCTATCAATGCATGAATGCAAACAAAATCTATTACCAATCCTTATCTTTTAATTCATCATCATCGTTCATCTTATTTCCATTTAGGACATAGTCCATGCTTCACATTTTACTCTTCCATTCCATTTCCTTTAACCTTTCTTTTGGCTGGTGCTGTTGTTTTCATATAAAAATCCATCAGTCACTTTGTGATGGTTTTAGAAAGAGAGTATAATCATTTATTTAATAATCCGTCGGGGCCTAGCCTCCTATTGGCGGATATTTATTGCAACGACCCCATTGGGACTCCCTTAGAAAATATCAACCAAGTGAATAAAACTTTCACTAGGACGTTAGGGATAATATCAACCAAATGGGTGTACGCACTTCCGTTGGGACTCCTGTAGGGAAAATATCAACCACTGAATCAACATTCCAGTAGGACACCTCCAGGATAGCAATCAACCAACGGGATTGAGATATTAATTATAATAAAAATGGAACTAATTGTTTTCTGAAAAATTGTCCAAACTACTCGAGTAGTTCTTGACCACTCGAGTTGTTCATGCAAAATTACTCGAGTCTTTAAGATCCACTCGAGTGTTCTTCCAAATTCCCAGAATACTCGAGTCTTTCTTAAACTACTCGAGTCTTTTTGCTGCAACAGCACCAGTTTTCTGCACTTTTAATACAAATTCGAGTTCCTTGCTTTACTTCTTCATTCATATGCAAAACAACAACTTAAACACATAAAATAAACATGTTACGGCACTTAAACACAACTGAAACAACATCAAATCACAGATTGCACAAAACATAGACAAAGTCCAATTTAACATATGAATTTCATTTCTACTTGATTTTAAGTTCACAAATTAATCCAGTGAGCATTATTAGGTTCAATTAAACTTGTTTGAACATAAAAACCATGAGTCTCTGGCCTCCAAGTCATATTCCCATTTTAACTTACGTTACCCATGAACCTCAAGTGGTTCCTATGATTTTATCTTGTTTTTTACCATTCTAGCGATTAGATAACTTCTCCCATACCTTAGAGAAGCTAGAGGAACGATTGGTTGAAGAGGAAAAGGACTGGATCAAAGCTTGAGTTTCTCAACACTCAAGTTCTACACTTGAACAGCGAACTTTGGCCATCAAATTCACCACGAATAGGGCATGGAAAAGAATGAAATAAGTTAGCTTAAGAAACTAGGGAATGCTAACTTTAATCCGAAACAAATTTGGGATCAAGAGGGTTCCTGGATTTACCAAACCAATTCGAGAAAGAGAGGTTGCAGGTGCTGATTTGCACTCTGTTTTCAGCTTGGAGTCCCTAACTTTACAAGGTTGTAACTTGAGCTAAAGGAGGTCAATTTATGTGGTTCTTGATTCTAATTCAAGATTGGAATTAGAACTCGGATTGTGTTTTGGTTTCACAGAATTTGGTTGAGTGAAGAGAGAGAATCGAAGGCACCAAGAGAGCACCCGAAAACAGAGGAAATGTGAATATAATTTCGGGTTAGGAGGATTTGAATGAGTTTGGGGTTTCCCCAATCACCTATTTATAGGCTGAGCTTACCCTCCTATGAAGTAAGGTCCAGCTCTGTGCTTGGAACCTCGAGGAAACGCGTTTTGGTGCGAGTTTTGAATCAAAACCGACTTATAGACTCAGCACCACTGCTCGAAATACTCGAGTCTTTTCCCCAGTACTCGAGTCTTTTTCAGCACGTCAAAGAACACTCGAGTCTTCCATGAAAGACTCGAGTCTTTTGACTCAAATTCAAATTTTTCAAACAATTAAAGATTATACTCGAGTCCTTCCCAAAACACTCGAGTACTTTAACCTAATTTCAGAAAATTCATTATTTTATTCAATATAATAACATTATTATTTTAAATACTTAATTTTTTATTTAGTTATGAAAATATAGGGCCTTACATCCTCCCCCACTTAGACAGAATTTCGTCCCCGAAATTCCAATTTGGAAAATAAAACTTATTTGAACAAATGCGGATATTCTACCCTTATTCGACCCAAGTGATGTCACTAGCATCACTACGTTCGCACACAACCTTCACTAATCAAGATTTCCCTCCCTCGCAGCTACTTACTCTTCCTATTTTCAATCCGAACGAAACCAGTTTCGAATGTCAGGCTTTCTCGCAAGGGCATATCGGTGGATTCGATGGATGAACTCTCCCCCACTTGGGATCAGCATAGCTGAATTCTATTCGCTCCTATCCTTAAGGCAAACACCATTGCAACCAATCTTGATGGATGCCAAGAGACGAGGGCTTATCCTAATGGGATCAATCCTGGTTTCTTCTTCTACAAACATGGAAGACGTGCTTAGGTATTTCTTTGGTTGTGGCTTATATAGATTTAGGTTTCGCTAAGAAGAGTAAGCTGACTACGACAATCTATAACATGTTATCTACTCTTAGGGTCACATCTTTAAGCTTTTCAAGTCGACTAAGGTGATTTTATTGAGTATTGCTATTTTACGAACAGGCTTACTATGTAACTACTAATGAATTGATTGGGGTGAACATATCTAGGTTACTTGGCAAAAGCTGAGATCTGAGATTTCAAATTTTCAAATAGTTTGCATATTCTAAACAAAGAGAAACATAGGTGGGTTTCAAAATCAAAATACTTATATAAGATAACGGTTCAAAAGACAACTAACTTATTCTAACTCCAGACTGTGAAACCTACAATCGGTGGGTGAAACAACTAGGAGAACACCTAGAAGGGGGGGTTGAATAGGTGTACAAGATACCTTGAAAGATTTTCGAAAGAAACAAATCGAAACAATCAAAACAAATGATTTTTGCAAAAACTCTCAGGTTTACTCGAGTACTCTGATATTTACTCGAGTATTACTCGATTAAATTCTCTCTTACTCGAGTAGATCTGACAGAAACTGAAAAATCACTTTTTCAATCGAATACGAAAATCAATCAATTAACAAGTATAACCAGAGATTCAGCGGAAACAATTAACACCAATATTCTTATTGATTACCCTAGTTATGAAAATGATTTTCCCTTTATCAATTGGAACAGTAAAGATTCAATTCAATCAATTAAGAAAAATCAATCTTTCTCTAGGTTTTCAATCAAGAACACAATCAATGACTTGAATTGTAAAGAGTAGAGAGTTTAGAGATACGACACAGTGATTTATCCTGGTTCACTTTCATCCACTTGAAAGCTACTCCAGTCCCCTCTTCAACCAAGAGAGATTCTTCACTATGAGGAATTAGAGTTTCTCAAATTACAAGTAAATGCCTCACGAGACTTCCTTCTTGCTAGCCTACAAGAGATACCACACCCTTGCCTTGTAATCCTATTGATATCTAATCTAACCTCTTCTCTTGCTTGCCAAATCCCCTCAACAAGACTTCCAATGCTTGCTTTACTACAAGACTTCCAATTGCTTGTTAACACAACAAGGCTTTCAAGTGCTTGATGAAATGCCTCACCAAGGCTTCCAATATAACTTTGCTTGATTCACAAAATCAAGTCTTCCTTTGTTGTAGATAGCTTGCCTTTTGCAAAGATTACAACTCAAATGAAAAACAATAACAATCCTATGAATCTCTTTCAAAAGCTATGAAAAGATCAACATGAGAGATTCAAGGTTCTTGATCAAAGAATATGAAAATGAAAGCTTTGATCTTGAGAGAGTGAGAGAGAATAGTGTGGCTTTGATTCTTTGTAAAATTGTGTATCAAAATGATTCTAGTTAATAGAAATGATTAGGAAAAGGTTTATATAGAATACCCAAAAGTTGGAGCAACTTAGAATAGCTTTTGAGAAGTGAAAAACGTATTTAAAACAGTTATAGACCCTGTTTACTCGAGTAAAATAAGTGTTAATCGAGTAATACGAAAGCAAGATAATTTTCACCCGAGTGAGACTAAAAATACTCGAGTAAAGGTGCAGATAATCGATTATCAAAAGTTTGTTAATCGATTTTCAGTTCAAAATACACTGTTAATCAATTATCAAAATCTGTTAATCGATTATTAACATTAAAAATCACTTAAAACTTGTTTTCTCAAAAACTAAACCTTTTCTTTCAAACCTTTAAGCCACCTATTGATTTTAGGCAAAGTGAATACTCAAAATATGATATAATCATGCAATCAAAAGAGATTCACTACCCTCTAAGAGACTCTACCCAAACTCATAAACTAAAAGACTTGTGAGGCAAAAGATAAAACATTAAAACACAAACTACCAAACTAAGTCTTCATGAGTTGGCTCTCTCTTTATAACTTGATGTTTGTTGTTGCTTGTTGAGCTTGATCTTGATCAACACATTTGAAGCTTGTTCAAAACCTTTTGGCATTTATCAAAACATTCTTCATGGATCTTACACAGACAACGGTTCAAAAGATGACTAGCTTATTCTAAATCCTCTGACGGATTGGCTTCGCTTCCCATCATCGTGAAAACTTTGATACTGGTGTTGGGTTTGGGTATCGCATCGCTTTGGTTTTTATTATTTTCGGGACAGTATGGGGAGATATGTCCTTGTTTTCCACAGTTGAAGCAGGTTTTAGGTTGCGAAGTCCAACAAAATCTTCCACCATGGAACTTGTGGCACTTATCACATTTTGGTATACTACCATCTGTTGGTTTCTCCTCACTCTTCTTCCCTTGTTCTTTCTTATTGTAAGGACTCTTGTTGTGGTCATTATGGTGACGGTTGTTCTTTTCGCGATTACGGTGGGGACCATAATTTTGCTGACTTTGCTGTTGTCGCTCATACACCACCTTTGCCTTGAGGTCATCTTCGGTGATACGACAACGTTGCACCAAAGTTGTGAAGTGTCGGATGCATTGTCCACTTACGAATGGCTTAATATCCGGTCTTAAACCATTCTCAAAGCGAACACACTTAGCATTCTCGTCGGGGCGAAGAGTGAAGTATGGAGAGTACTTCATCAGTTCCTCAAACTTCGCAGCATATTCCCCAAGAGTAATGTTTCCCTGTTTCAGCTCCAGGAATTCGATCTCTTTCTTGTTTCTTATATCTTCAGGGAAGAACTTCTCATAGAATTTTTCTACGAAAACGCCCCAAGTGATCTGCCTATGCTCATGTTCCAAAGTTTGCTTTGTGTACTTCCACCAGTTGTCTGCGGGACCCACCAGGACATAAGCAGCGTAGGTAACTTTCTGTTCCTCATCACATGGAATTGTCTGAAATATCTTTTCCAGCTCCTGAATCCAGATCTGCGCCTCCTCAGGGTTAGCTCCACCGTGAAACTTTAGAGGGTCACACTTTCTATAATCAGCTAGTCCCTTGAACTCGGACGAACCAGCAGCTTGCCTATTAGCCAGATGCTCCAAGATCGCAGCGATACGATCGAGGGATTCGTCGGTATGGCGAGCGTTTCTTGAGGCCATTACTACGTTATGCTATTCATCATAGATAACAATTATATTTAAAACAACAATATATATATTACATCCTACTGACTTAGTTCTAATCTACTCATAACTCAATCCAGAGTTATCACAGCTTATAGCATGTGTGGCCATATTCCATAGGCCGAGAGTTTGAACCATTGCTCTGATACCACTAATGTAACATCCCGACTCTCTAACCTTGATTTATTTATTATAATGAAAATAGAGAATAATTTTTCGCAAATAAATTTCAAAATTTTATTATTCAATTGCAGAAGCAAAGCTTCAAGTATTGTCAAGTGCAGAAGCAAAATAATAGAACTTAGTTCGATTAATAAAACACAATAGTTCAAACTAATTTACACTAATAACAATTAGACTCTGAGCTACTTAAGACACTACTCGTAACCCAGAGCATGGTTCTCAACTCCAATGGTCGGGAAGGGAATCTCATATCCCTTGCCGTTCCTACTCCCCTGTCTGTGAAAACAGGAACTTCATTACCTACAAGGGCAACGAGGGAGTAAGTCATAGCTAATCACGTTAAAACGAATAATAAATAACAGAGGCTAAAAACAACAAACACAAGTATTCAAGTAGTAACAATTTACAAATGCATATACACATGTCAAACCCTTTTTCATTCAAGCAATTGATCTTATTATTAATGGCATGATGCATGCTGATCTCAACAAATTCCCGGGGCATCACAGTTTGGAGGTGGTAGGACTTACGAGCTTAGCTCTGCACTCATGACTTACGAGCTTCACTCTGCATAGGACTTACGGGCTTAGCCCTGCACTCACGACTTACGGGTTCCCATCTCCCGGCGTTTGTAGGACTTACGGGCATAGCCCAGCACTCACGACTTACAGGCTTCCTCCGCCCAGCGTTAATAGTATAAAAGGGAACAAACCTCACAAACTGGAGCAATCAATGCATGAATGCAAACAAAATCTATTACCAATCCTTATCTTTTAATTCATCATCATCGTTCATCTTATTTCCATTTAGGACATAGTCCATGCTTCACATTTTACTCTTCCATTCCATTTCCTTTAACCTTTCTTTTGGCTGGTGCTGTTGTTTTCATAGAAAAATCCACCAGTCACTTTGTGATGGTTTTAGAAAGAGAATATAATCATTTATTTAATAATCCGTCGGGGCCTAGCCTCCTATTGGCGGATATTTATTGCAACGACCCCATTGGGACTCCCTTAGAAAATATCAACCAAGTGAATAAAACTTTCACTGGGACGTTAGGGATAATATCAACCAAATGGGTGTACGCACTTCCGTTGGGACTCCTGTAGGGAAAATATCAACCACTGAATCAACATTCCAGTAGGACACCTCCAGGATAGCAATCAACCAACGGGATTGAGATATTAATTATAATAAAAATGGAACTAATTGTTTTCTGAAAAATTGTCCAAACTACTCGAGTAGTTCTTGACCACTCGAGTTGTTCATGCAAAATTACTCGAGTCTTTAAGATCCACTCGAGTGTTCTTCCAAATTCCCAGAATACTCGAGTCTTTCTTAAACTACTCGAGTCTTTTTGCTGCAACAGCACCAGTTTTATGCACTTTTAATACAAATTCGAGTTCCTTGCTTTACTTCTTCATTCATATGCAAAACAACAACTTAAACACATAAAATAAACATGTTACGGCACTTAAACACAACTGAAACAACATCAAATCACAGATTGCACAAAACATAGACAAAGTCCAATTTAACATATGAATTTCATTTCTACTTGATTTTAAGTTCGCAAATTAATCCAGTGAGCATTATTAGGTTCAATTAAACTTGTTTGAACATAAAAACCATGAGTCTCTGGCCTCCAAGTCATATTCCCATTTTAACTTACGTTACCCATGAACCTCAAGTGGTTCCTATGATTTTATCTTGTTTTTTACCATTCTAGCGATTAGATAACTTCTCCCATACCTTAGAGAAGCTAGAGGAACGATTGGTTGAAGAGGAAAAGGACTGGATCAAAGCTTGAGTTTCTCAACACTCAAGTTCTACACTTGAACAGCGAACTTTGGCCATCAAATTCACCACGAATAGGGCATGGAAAAGAATGAAATAAGTTAGCTTAAGAAACTAGGGAATGCTAACTTTAATATGAAACAAATTTGGGATCAAGAGGGTTCCTGGATTTACCAAACCAATTCGAGAAAGAGAGGTTGCAGGTGCTGATTTGCACTCTGTTTTCAGCTTGGAGTCCCTAACTTTACAAGGTTGTAACTTGAGCTACAGGAGGTCAATTTATGTGGTTCTTGATTCTAATTCAAGATTGGAATTAGAACTCGGATTGTGTTTTGGTTTCACAGAATTTGGTTGAGTGAAGAGAGAGAATCGAAGGCACCAAGAGAGCACCCGAAAACAGAGGAAATGTGAATATAATTTCGGGTTAGGATGATTTGAATGAGTTTGGGGTTTCCCCAATCACCTATTTATAGGCTGAGCTTACCCTCCTATGAAGTAAGGTCCAGCTCTGTGCTTGGAACCTCGAGAAAACGCGTTTTGGTGCGAGTTTTGAATCAAAACCGACTTATAGACTCAGCACCACTGCTCGAAATACTCGAGTCTTTTCCCCAGTACTCGAGTCTTTTTCAGCACGTCAAAGAACACTCGAGTCTTCCATGAAAGACTCGAGTCTTTTGACTGAAATTCAAATTTTTCAAATAGTTAAAGATTATACTCGAGTCCTTCCCAAAACACTCGAGTACTTTAACCTAATTTCAGAAAATTCAATATTTTATTCAATATAATAACATTATTATTTTAAATACTTAATTTTTTATTTAGTTATGAAAATATAGGGCCTTACATAATGAATGACTCATGTTTTAATAGATGAATGTTTTGCCTTGCCAGATGTGCTTTATATGCTAAGGTTTGGTTTAGTTAAGAGTTTAGTCAAGGCGTTAGTTAAGGATTAGTTAACTAAAAAGCTTTAGTTTGGAGTCTAGTTTCCGCTTAGTTAACTAATGGCCTTAATTATGGGAATTAGCTAAGACCTAGTTAACTAAGTTAGACTTGGGTAGTTGTGAGTTGATTAGGATTAGTCAACTAATGGTTTTAGTGATGAGTGAATAGCTTAGCTTTAGTTAACTAAACGTTAGCCTTGAATATTTTAGTTAAGGGTTAGTTAACTAAACTTAGGCCATGAGGAAATTAGTTTAGGCTTAGTAGACTAAGTGAGTTGGGTGTGTGAAGTGGAGAAAGTGGAAGAGCCATGATGTGTGTGTGTGCATGGCATAGGTGAGGTGGCGTGATCTTGTTGGGTGCATGAAGGGCCAAGATGAGGTGTCACCACCACACACCACCCTTTTTCATCCTCCACCACCACACACCACCCTTCTTCACGCCACACACACACTACCATCATCATCTTCTTGCTTATTCTTCTCCACGGCCACAACCACCATCACCCTTACTCAAGCTTAAACTCTCATCAAACTTAAGAAACTTTAACATATTCTAACCCTAGATCACGAATATGTTACATGCATGAGCTTTTGTGTTGAAGAAAATTCAACATCTAACCTTTATCCTCAAATAAAACCCACGGACAAACCATAAACAAAACCTTGAGTTCCTTTCCTTGGAGTATCACGTGGAGCTCTTGGAGTCTAGGAGAATCAAGCTCAAGTTTCATGTATCAAAGGTGTGAGTTCACGGTTTGGAGTGTAGGAGAGGAATCGAAGTTTTGAGCTCAAAGATTTCGTGTGTTCTTGAAAGGTATGTGAGAGAAGCTACTCCTTTGCTAGAATAAGATTTAAGTTTAGAAATTTTAGGTTCGAGCCACCATGAGGCTCAAGGGCACTAGGCAGTTCTTGTTTTTGGCTTGGAGGCCATTTTTATTACTTGGTTGATGGTTTGGTTTACTTGTCTTGGAGTTGGTTTTATTTGGATGTATGTTGTGCTTGGATATGTTGTTGAATTTTAGTCAACTAAGTGGTAACTAAATGGAAACTAAATAAGACCAAGGGACAATTAGTTGACTAAGTCTTAGGTGAACGAAGACTAGATGATTATTAATGAATTAAACCCCAAAAATAGTTAACAAATGGGTCCTAGTGAAGTTTTGGACTAGTTGAGAATTTAAGACTTAAAAGAGCCTTAGTTAACTAAGTCTCAACTAAAGTGATAACTAATGGAGCCTTAGTTAACTGAGCATTAGCTAAAATGGAAATTAATAGGGTCTTAGTTAACTAAGTCTTAACTTAAGTGAGAACTAAGAGAGCCTTAGTTAACTAAGTCCTAACTGAAAGGAAAACCAGAGTCTCAGTTAACTAAGTCTTAACTAGAGTGGAAACTAAAGTCTCAACTAGGCCTTAACTAAAGGAAAACTAAATGAGTATTGGACCCCAGTCAAAGGACATAACTTCTATCTAAATCTTATCTGAAGTGTATGAGTTAACATCTGACTTGTGTGGTTGACAAGTGAGTGTCAATAAAGAGATTGAGACCCATGAGTGGGATAAGGACTTGGACATCGGTAGGATGTCAGTGATAGTCAGATGAAGATGTATGGTTGAGAATAGAAAAGGACACTCGGATATGATTTAGATAGTAAGCAGTGGTAACTAAGACAGGAAATAAATACATGGATACATAATGTTATGTCCTTGACTTATGCTAAGAAGATAATGTATCCATGCTGAATTTATGAATGATGATACTTGTACATGCATAAAGAATGAGAATGTAATGTGATAGACCAGTCCCAATCTAAGGAACGAGATAGTACCTTTGGTAGACATGTTTTTTCGTGGGTAGGTTGTCCGGACAGCCTGCACTGCGATGTACGCGGCTGGGCCGTGGGCATGTCCGAAGCATAGGGATGCTTCATGACCTCGAATACACCGACGGAAGGGAGACCGTAGAGGTAAAGCATTCGTCAGAACGTGGATATGGTTGACCTATGGTGACAACCATAGAGGAAAAGCTTTCGCGGATGTGGATACTTTCGAGGGGGTACTGGAATAAACCTATGGTAGGGAGACCATAGAGGTAAAGCATTCGGAACGTGGATATCGTTGACCTATGGTGACGACCATAGAGGAAAAGCGCCCGAATGTGGATATGTTCCATGGTGGATTGATTGTTCCTCTAGATCTGGACCCGGTCAGGAATGAGGCCTCAGCATTAGAATTGTATGAGCATGCATCATGCCACCTGCATTAAGAATAAAGATTAATTAAATTGGTGTGTGCTCATATGAACTTGCATTATTATCTGTGTTGTGCTGGTTTGTTCTTGTTAGTACTTAGTCTTATTCTATGATGCGAAGGCGTTTAGCTTACTCTCCTGCCCTTATAGGTTATGGACAGGGTTCTGCTTTGCATCGAGATGCGCCCGCTACCTAGTGGTGACTGGGAGTACCAGGACCACCGAGCTACGATTGAGGGTGAGGTGGAGATTACTATCTACCACCCTAACCCTCTAGCACGATTCCGTCCCCGACGTTTTCGTATTCCGCTAGTTTATGCTATGCATGTACCTCCCTTTTTCACTTATCACGGACCTCCCTATCTCCAACAACTCGTCGTTTTCATGGGCGGCGATTTCGTGCAGCTACTTGCTCCCATCCTTATGCCACTCGAGTTTTCCCTCGAGGGACCTCCCACTCCGATCTGACTGTGCCGGCACGCACAGCGTCTTCCCTTACTCATGAACTAAATGGTAGGGCACCGACCCAGCCCGATGGGATTGAGGAGGATCCATCTGAGCCCAGGAGCGAGGACGAGCTAGTGGAGTGACCCCTAGGACATGCTTAGTATAAATAGTAGGAATTAGAAACCTTGTACAGCTTTTGGAGGGGCGGAGCCTGGTGATGTGGTCTTGGAGCAGTGGCAGTGGATCGGCGACAAGCTCTGATGATACCTATTTTGTCCACTGTATATATATATATATATGTATATATTTTCGAGAGGTATTATGAGAGTGCTTTGTAAACAACTGGACTTGTAATATAATACTATGTATCTGAACTGTTACAGTATCTCCAGTTACCCTTTTTCAGAATGCCTACTTCATCATCACTATGTTTTCCATTAACGCCATTGGAATTTGGTAACAAGTAAATTTACAACGGAAACGTCGGGTTTCTAAAGAACTTTCATAAAGCCTATTTTTATAACTTAGAAATGTATTTTTGGAAATACTTATTAATAAATGGTAAATTAATCCCATCCTAATTCCAAGCAAGGTTTTCATGAATCACGATACGAAAGGAGTTTTTAAAAATCAAAGAAAAATTTTCTACCCCCCTATTTTCAAACTTCTTACAAGTCCAATAAAACAATATAATTTTAGTAATAAATATGTGAGCGTTAAATTATAGGCTCGAAAGTTATTGTTTCCACTGATCATGCTGCTCTTAGGCACCTTCTGGCTAAGAAAGATGCTAAGCCAAGACTCATAAGGTGGATCTTGCTTCTGCAAGAGTTCAATTTGGAAATCAAAGATAAAAGGAGGGTTGAGAATGTAATAGCTGATCATTTATCTAGGCTCCCCCTTGAGACAAGTGATAGAGAAAACTAGGTTCCAATTGTTGATCAGTTCCCTGATGAACAAATCCTAGTTGCATCTGCCGTGCCATGGTATGCGGATTTGGCAAACTGCTTAGCAGCAAAGATCATCCCCAAAGATTTAACTTGGAAACAAAAGAAAATTTTTTTACATGACACCATGTTTTATTTTTGGGATGAGCCTTTTCTGTTCAGGAAAAGTGCAGATGGAGTGATTAGGAGGTGTGTTGCTGAAGAAGAAATCCCTGACATCCTTTGACACTGTCATGCTTCACCATATGCAGGTCACTATAGCAATGAGAAAACAACATCAAAAATTTTGCAGTGTGGCTTTTATTGGCCAAATCTTTTTAAAGATGCTAGGGACTTTGTGATGAAATGTGACAAATGCCAAAGAATGGGTAATATTTCTAGAAAGTATGAGATGCCCCTCCATAGTATTTTGGAGGTGGAGGTTTTTGATGTTTGGGGGATAGATTTTGTAGCCCCCTTTCCATCATCATACAACAATAAATACATTCTTGTGGGGGTAGATTATGTTTCTAAATGGATAGATGTAATTCCCACTTCCACTAATGACTCTGCAGTTGTGGTAGAATTTTTGAGAAAGAATATTTTCTGCAGGTTTGGACTGCCACGAGTGCTCATTAGTGATGGTGGGAGTCACTTTTTTAATAAAGTGATGGAAAGAGTCTTAACCAAATATGGGGTGCAGCACAAAATTGCAACCCCATACCATCCCCAGACTAGTAGTCATGTTGAAGTGTCCAATAGGTCCCTTAAGAGAATCCTTGAAAAAACTATTAATAATTCTATGAAGGATTGGTCTAAGAAATTAGATGATGCTCTATGGGCATATAGGACAGCTTTCAAAGCCCCAATTGGAATATCACCTTTTCAAGTGATTTATGGGAAAAGTTGCCACTTGCCTGTTGAATTAGTTCATAAGGCATATTGGGCAACTCGATATTTAAACTATGATATGCAACAAGCTAGAGAGAAGTGGTTATTGCAGCTCACTAAACTCGATGAGTTTAGAGAGCAGGCATATAACACTTCTCGAATTTTTAAAGATACAACGAAAAGGTGGCATGACAAGAAAATAGTCAACAAGAATTTTCATATTGGACAAAATGTTTTGCTTTATAACTCTAGGCTTAAGCTTTTCCCTGGAAATCTTAAGTCTAGATGGTCACGTCCATTTATTGTTGTGCAGGTATCTCCTTTTGGTTTTGTTGAAATTAAGAATCCTACAAATAGAAATGTGTTTAAAGTGAATGGACAGTGGCTTAAGGTTTACCATGGTGAAGTGATTGATAAGAGCTCATCCACATTGGAGCTCAAAGACCCTTAGTTCTTGAGGAAGTGTCATCCGTCAGGCTCGGGACGTTAAACAAGCGCTTTCTGGGAGGCAACCCAGTGGTAACTACTCTTTTCGTATTTTATTTTATTTTATTTTATTTATTATTTATTATTTTTTTTAGAGTAGGATTTTTTTTTGCTTTAAAAAAATGGTACAGGTCTGTAACCCACGCTTAGGCGGGTATCATGGACGGCCAAGCGTGGTGGGGTCACACGAGCCAAAAAGGGGGGTGGAATTCAATTTTAATTAAAGAAAAAGGGGGACCAACTCACGGAGTTTGGCGCCCCAGCGCACCTGAAAACACGCTTGGGCGCGGTGGGGTTGTAACACCCCGCATTTTTCCCGTACGTGCGTAAACGATTTTTAAAGAAAGAACCCTTGAAATAACGTTTTCAGAAAAAGTATTTTTCGTAAAAGAGAAATGAAGTATTGATTTCCAAGAATTTTTGGTAATAACATATTTTCATGAGTGAAAAGTGAATGATTTTGTTGAGATGAAAAAAAAATGATTTGTCGAATTGTGATTTTTATTTGAAAGATGATTTTGCTAAAAAATGAAATTTTGGGTCTGTTATCTTTAAAAATCCATAACTTTTAAACAATAACTCGGAATTTTATGATCTTTATGTGAAAACGATCGTCTTGAAACCTAGATTTTGAAAATATAATTTTTAGAATTCTCTAGGCTGATTTATGAAAATTTATTTTCAGAATTTAAGAAAAACGAATTCTAAAGAAAAATGTGTTTTGTGATGATTGTCTTGATATGAATTTTCGTGTGATGTGTATGTGTGTATTTGATTTTATGTGTGCAATGCGTGATGCATATAATTGGTTGTGAAGCTATGATCTCCTAAAATTAATTGCATTAAGTATGGGTTAATAAATTTAAAGTAAGTGTGATTAGAAAATAAAAGAATGATAATTAGGTATGCATGTGGGTGACATGTGTGTGCATTGGAGGTTGCCACGGTTTGTGCATGTAAGTGTGTGCATATCCGTGTTTGTGTGTGTAAGTGCATTATACGTGTGTGTGTGTGTGTAGATGAGTCTAGGATTGTTGAGACTTAGAAACTAAGCAACTAAGAAACCAAATAGAACCAAACTAGAATTAAGGAGCAACTAAACTAGCAAAAACCTTAACCAAGAACTAACTTACCATTAAACCTAGATGACCCCTAAGTTGCTAGCCCATACACTCTTGTCTCCTTGACTTTGGGAACCTTAGCCATGCAAATTTTTGAAGAGACCAAATCGCCCCCCTAGTTGCACATGGACCGAATTTTACAAGGCCAAAATGGGAAATGGTGAACTTGCTTTATAAGCATAAACCCTTAGTTCATTTCACTTCCAACCATTCTCATTTTCACTCTTCGAAACACCAACACTCTAAGAGTTCATTCACCTCTTAGAAAAAAAATAGAAAAGAAATAGAGAAAGAGAGAAGGAGAGTTGGCCGTGAGCCTTAGGAGGAAGAAGAAGGAGATCCACACTAGAACCAAGCCTTTCCTTTGAAGATCCAAGTATTAGGAGCCTAAGGAAACCAACCATTCTTGGTGGGAGACATGAAGAGCAAGAGAAGAAATGTAATAGCCTAGTTTTTCTTTTTAGTTGTAGATCCCTTTCATCTTCTTCTTGCATGTTTATTTTCATGGTTTGTAAGAAGAGTTTATGTATTATACTTTCTTGGACTTTCATGGACTAAAATTAAATTGTAATATTTGTAACTCTATGTGTGTGATTCGGTTTATACTTTCTTGATCTTCATATTTTTCTCACTAAAACCTAAAGATCTAAAAGTTTTGTTTGTGATTTTGTGAAGCTTAACCTATATCTTTCATGCATGTATATTTTTCTTGTTTCAAATCATGATCTATGTAAGTTTAAGTGTTTATTTGACAAATCAAATTATGATCTAAGTTTAATAAATGGTAAAGAAAAATTACTTGGTCATACATGTTAGATTTCTTGTTGGAACCGTGAGCTCTCATGCCTTTAAGAAATGATTTGGTAAATTAATTTGTTCTTTGAACTTGATTAATAATAGATCTAGAATTTTTAGTCTTGCATGTTAAATTTTGTTTGCTTAAATGAAGATCTATGTGGTGTTTGTGTGATTTCTTCATGGATAAAATAAATGATTTGAGCTTGCTTAAAAATAAAGTGGAAATCTTTTATTTTTCATGATTCCTTGATGATGACTTGTTGGTTTATATGCCTATATTTCATGATCCAAGTTTTTAAATCATGCATGCTGATTTTAAGTAGAAAAATCATGTTTATATGTGATACATGTCACGGTTTTGGAAGACAAATTTAATAAGCAAGTTTTAAAATGATTTTTGGAGTGTGAAGATGATTTAGTTTAAGTATTTGATTTTTATGCTATGCTTGTAGGAGGCCATTCGGCCATATTAAATAAAATGAATTCCATGTTTTTAACATGTGAAAAGTTGATGCACGTAAGAGATAAGACTAGATCTAGTAATTTTAAGTGCATGCATGTTATTTTTAAATGTTTAAAATGTATTCTTGATTTTATTTAAGATTAAGTGATTTTGGGAAACTTGTTTTAAAATCTTACATGTCTTGATGAGTGATTTTGTGATTTTGTATGGTTGAAAAAGTGAATAAAAATCTTGTCTGCTTGCATGCTAGCATTCGGCCTTGAGGTAAAGAAATAGGAAATTTTATTTGATTGTTGTTTAAGTTGCATATATGATAAAATTAACTTAATTCAAGAGCTTATGAGTACATGCATGAATTTATTACTTTTAAAGGAAACTATGTGTGAAACTTGAAATGATTTGTGATTTAACTTGTTGTTCGATTTAAATTTGTTGAGTTTTCCTTTTTGTGTTCTCGATTTTAATTAAAAAAAAGAAAGAAAATGATTTCAATTGTTTTGTGCTTGAGTGTATGCTTTAATCTTTACAAAATTGCACCTAAATGATTCGGTCAATACATGTTAGAGTAATTAAGAGAATTATTTTCATGAAATGGCCTTTGTGAATGATTATGTTTTCATATACATGATGCTATGTGTGTGATTGGAATGATATGTTGTTGTTTTAATCTTCCTTTCGGTTTTTAGAAATAAAATAAATGAATTGATTTAATATGATTTTGGAATTTTCTTAAGCTCTGAATTTTGTTTAATAACTAAAGAATAATAATTTTTATAACCTAAACATTTTAAAGTGAGTTTTTATTTTCAAGAAATTAATTTAAAGGTGCTTCAAAGTTTTCTTGAAAATGTTTCTATGGATTTAATTTGGATTTAAAAACTTTCGGAATGTGAACAATGTGTTTTCAAAAAGAAAATGATTTCAAAGTGTTTTCAAAATAAATTAAGGAATTCGATAAGAAACGTTTCTAACGCACGGGAAAAAATGCTATAGTTCGGACGATCGACGCAAAGGAAACGAGACGGGGTTAGCAATCGGAAAAGCTTACGGGAGCTTACGGAATTTGAGGTGAGAGAGGGGCTTCCCTTAAGACGCCGTGGTAGTAGGTAACTTATTAAGAAGTCCAATCATCTCAAAGGTTGGACTCCAATCTCATTTAGCGTAGTGGTGTATGTGATAGCAATTGTTTGATTGTGAGTTTGGCTATCCACCCAAACGGCTGAGATTGGTTTATTTATGATGTTATGTTTCTGATTGATTATGTTTGAATTATTTCTCATGCTTTGCAAATGATTCATTGGTTATGTTATGATTGAGACACGTTGGTATGTTGAATAATGGGTTGATAAGAATAAATTGTAAAAGTAAGAATTTCGAATGAAAGAAGAGCAATAAGGAAGGTTGTATAAGTAAAGAATAATGACGAGAAGTGAAAATTTATTGGCAAAGAGATAAAGAGATGAGACTGAGAAAGAGTTGTGAATATAAGATGAGTTATGGAAGAGAGTTGAGTTATGGAATTGAGATGTGGTGTGGCTCTTGATGCTTTTGGTTTTAGTCTGGGAACTAGTGTTGAGTTGAGCTTGCTCCTCCATTAACACTCACCCAAAAATATGATTTTGAAAACGGTTTTTAAAAGAGATTTTTGAAAGGCTTGTTTTTGAAAAAGTTTTTGGAACCAATCCATTGATAAAGTTTTTGGAAATGATATTTTGAGAAATTCTTTTTGAAACAATATTTTCGAGAAAGTGTTATGAAAGAAAGTTTGCGAAAGTATGTTTTCGAAAAGATGTTTTGAGAAGGTTGAGGAGTGGAGTTTTGCGAAAGTTTGTGATACTAATGTTTGAAAGGAACAAACGGGCTGTGTTTTAAATAATGTTTTTGAAAACGAGTTTCAAAGTGCGGTGTCTTGTGACATCTCGGTTTGGAACTTGGAAGGTGTTGTGCAAAGTGAGACACGAGTTTTCAAATGTAACTGTGTTTTAAAGGTATGCATGTTCTCATCTTGCATAATACTTGTAAAAAAAAATTTGGCCCTAATTTTCACTATAAACAGTTGTAGTTTCAAGTTGCCAAATCGGGGTGTTACAGGGGTTCAGAAAATAAAAAAGCTGGGTTTAAATTCGCGCACTCAGCGCGCCGCGTCAGATATAGCAGCACAAATAAGGCAATTCGAGCCCTAATTTTATAAAATCCACCATTGCGCACAACTTCATGTGCGTCTTACCGTTGCACATGTCAACACATGAGTCTTACACGACCATTGCACACGGACCGATCGCGACTTATTATGCACAACCACATGTGTGTCTTACTGCACCCGACCGTATGGCTTACTTGGCCTGGCACCCGCAAAACCGTAATTAGGGTACTACGGATCCACCACTGCGCACAACTTTATGTGCGTCTTACCGCTGCACATGTCAACACGTGAGTCTTGCACAACCATTGAGCGACTTACATGTACATTGCGCATCCGACGGCTTACATGCACATTGCACGTCTTCCATGGCTTGGCGCCCGTATTCCATATATGCATATCTTATAAGGGTACTGCAAACTCACCACTGCGCACAACTTCATGTGCGTCTTACCACTGCACACGTCAACACGTGAGTCTTACGCAACCAATGCACCCGCGGGGCGTACTTACTTGGCCTGACGTTCGCATACCACAACTTTAGTCTTAAGTTTACATTTTCTTTCTTTACTTTGTTCACTCTTTTCTCTCATATATCTACTTCTCGCTTAATGTGTTAATTTCATTCTCTATTCTTTCTAATCTTTTCACTTAAGGGAAAGTCCTAATTCATATCCCTAAGGCAATCTAGGTCTTACTCAAACATTAAATAAAGCGTCTCAACATAAAACAACATTTCTATAGTAAATACTACATAAACATAATCCAATCATCATATCATGCATAAAAATTCATAGTATCGGGGAAGGTTTCCTATTCTTTTTTCTAAGTCATTATTCTTTGTTATTATCACCGGTCACCCTAAGGTTTATTAACATACAAAATCACACATTCTTAATCATCATTATGACTACCCAGAAAAACACTCTCTAAGCTAAGGTAATACCCCCTCTTACCTCAACCGAATATAGAGAGAGAAATTTAGTACCAAACCCTAGATTTTAAGAAGCTCTTAAACTGATACGGGAGGAGCCGAGCGTGACAACTGAAAGGGCGGCAAGAAGACGAGTCGAGGAGCAGCAAGAAGCTCACAAAGTGAAGAGTTGAATGGTATGCCTCCTACACTTGAAAGAGAGAGGAAATCATGAGAGAAAGAGAGCTATTGCTCCCTTTAAGATACAAAGAGACAGTATCCACTACAAATGGTGAGGATCACGGGTTCTTGAAGGAGAGGAAAGGAAAACTTGTTCAAGCTCACCTTGGTACTTGCAAGTTATGAAGAGAGAGAGAGAGAGAGAGAGGGGAACACGAGAAGGAAATGGTGGTGGAACTTGACTTAGGATGAGATTGCCACCTAATAAAGAGAAGGAAAAGGAAAACACGTAGTATCTGATGCTGTTGTGTTTTGATTTGTTTTTGCTGTATGGGGAAATGAATGTGTGGCTGGCATGGAAAGCTTCTCTAAGAAGCTTAGTGATTGTGTGGCTTATAATGAGTGGCAAGTGTGGAATTTCCGGATTTGTCCCCAAACGAGGTGCACTTTCGAGCCACAAAGCCAACCAGCATGCCTGGCCGCTGAACAGCCTGCGAGAGCTAGCTTCTTATGATCCTGTTCTCCATATCTAAGGCCGTAGTCATGATGGCCGACTATGACCTCGGAGTTCGGATCCTTGGAGGCACCCACTCGAAATGAGACAGATAAGATGTAACACCCTATTTATAATTACCCTTAATTACCCATATTAAGATAGTGAACTTAAAATTTTCTTTTTAAAATTCATTGACTTATAAAAATCTCTGTCAAATCGGACAAAGTTTCCTTTGTTTTATGGACATTCCAAAATCGTATTTTTTCTGTAACCTGTCATAATTCAATTTTTTACATATTCCAGAAAAGCCATCAAGGCCAAATCGACATTTCGCATCATATTGCGTTCACATCAGAAATTAAAATACATCAGAGATAGCAACGAGTATAAACATGTTTTGGAAGCTAATTAAGTTTTTCCCAAAAAAAGACTATACTCCCACCCATAGGAAGTGGTTATGGACCAACCCCCAAAATAAACACCTACAAATTATACGAGTATCAGAACAATATTATCATAAACCCAAAAGATCCAGGACACTACACATAACCCAACTAATAAAACTTACTCTCCCTGTGAGGGAGAGAAATCCTGCTCGGCCGGGGGTTGTGCAAGCTCAAACTCAGTACCTGTAAAAATAGTAAGGAGGTGAGCATTACACAAAACTTAGGGAAGTAGTTTCTAATATGACATAAAAAGATACCAAGTCAAACACAGTTAATCAAATATGCACATTATCACATAATCCAATCCAAATCATGCATCGAACACAATTATCATCTTATATTCATCCTTACCTATTCCTATTCTCTTACCTTCTACTTTTCCTTGCCTATTCCCTTTCCCTTTTATTCTCACTTGTATCCTTTTATCATGTCCTAAATTCTCTTTACTTTATCTTTTCTCATATCTTAAATTCTCTTTACTTTGCCTTCTTTCCTCTTTTCCTTTTTATTCATATTTTTCATATCTTTTAGAGAAGCGCACACCCCGTGTGCATCTTACACTTTTCGTCTTTTAGGAAGCGCACACCCAGTGTACGTATTACACCTTTATTGGAGTTATGGAGAGTCAATCATCGCACACACCCCCGGTGTACGTCTTACAGCTGCACATCGCGTGTGGCTTACACAATCATGGCATACGACACCCCGCACGTCTTAAATGACCAGGAGCACATCCTAACCGATTTCGTTATTAGGAATCTTGTGTGAGTTATTACTGCGTACATCCCATGATGCACGTCTTACAGATGCACATTCCATGTGTCTTACACGGTCATTGCACACGGTCCACTTGCGGCTTACAGCACGCATTTTCATGCACGGCTTATTGCACCCAACCGTAATGTCTAACTTGACCCGTCTCACACAAACATTATTCTTTAATTATCTTTTCTCTTTTATGTATTCACTCCAGACTTCTCTCTTCTCACTCACATTTACCATTTCACTTGCCCTCTTGTTATAGACTCTATCATCTCATTATTACTCCTCATTTAATCTATCCCCTAGTATTTTACACCACCTTTTAAGCTCGGTCAACTATGGTCGTGTTCACATTACTCAATCAATAGCAAACATGTATAGCAACTATCACAATTCACACATAAGTTGATGCTTATCAAAACACTTTACTCCTAAATTATACCTCTCTAGTTATCAATTATATTTACTTAAGCACATCACACATTTATAACAGTAATCATGATATCAAACATACACATATTCATAGTTAGTTTAATGGGTTCTTTTTATTCACTCTGTTCTCTAATAGTAATCTATATCCACTATCCTACGGTTCAATATCCTAATCTAACACTCATTCTTAGTACTCACTATGAGCACACTAGAAACCTAAACCCAAGCTAGGGTAAAAATTCAATACAAATTTCTCGTATATGAGTGAAGATGTGAGAATAAAAATTGTTTTAATCTGGATTTCAGGGATTATTACATTTTAAAAGATAATATAAAAAATGGGTTCTTTAATTAAAAAATAATTCTGAGAACTTATTAAGAATACAGAATTAATGTTTATTAAAAAATTCAATACAAAATCAAAACAAATATCTTGATTGTGTGATAAGTGTATCCTAAACATGTTTTTAAACAATAATATAAAAAAATGAATGATACTTTTAATATATATATATAGGTTTAATTATGTCAAAAGTCCATGAAGTTTGGGGTACTTTTATCATATATCCTTATTCTTATTTTTTTCAATTTCTGACTCCCCGAAGTTATTCTAGGTTTGTCATATACCCCTACTACCAATTCTGACCAATTTTGCTAACATGTAACATCGGAATCCTGGTCAGACGCAGTTGGTAGAGCTGTCAAAACGGGCCGGCCCACCCAGGTTAGGGCCAGCTCGGCCCGGGTGCAGGCGAAAACTGGCTGGGGCTAAATAGCCCGGTTACAAATTCAATACACTATCATATAGCCCAAACCCGCACTATACCAGGTTGCGGGCTTGTGTGGGCTAGCCCGCATAATTTTTTACCAAATTTTTTAATTTAACGCAAAAAATCCAATTTT
This sequence comes from Crotalaria pallida, assembly GCA_037953625.1. Classification (NCBI taxonomy): domain Eukaryota; kingdom Viridiplantae; phylum Streptophyta; class Magnoliopsida; order Fabales; family Fabaceae; genus Crotalaria; species Crotalaria pallida. Next base: position 8,047,115 of record CM075654.1, on the reverse strand, counting down.
TTTTAAAAATTTAACGCAAAAAAAAAAAACTGATATCATTTTTATTTCTTCCAAATTTTAAAATTTTGGAACTAAAAGTCATGTAAAAAATTGACAATAGCATATTAAAACAACATTGAATACTTATTTTTCACAATAAAACTCAAATTGAAACAACATTGATACTTGATAATTGAAAATAGCATGCAACATTAATTAACAATCACATAAATCCAAATGTCCAAGATCACAATAACATAAATCCAAAAGTCCAAGTTCAGAATAATTCAAAACGAACAAATAACATTCAATGATTTGCAGTCTCCATAATGGACTCTAAGCTTTCATTCCCAAGTTTTACATCTTCAACATAGATAGTCTCTCGATCATATCATCATCATTGTCGTTGTCATAATCTAAAAAAAAGTTAATAATTTCTCAATCATAATGAAACAAACAAGTAGATTAAATAGTAAATATGATGAAATAACAAAAATTAAATGATGATCAAATAACCAAAATAAAATTATACCAACAAAACCATGCAACCAACTTCGTGTGCACAAGAGAGCTTGAACTATATCATTATTCAAAGAGTTTCTATACTTGTTTAAAATGTGTGCACCAATACTAAAAGCATACTCTGACACCACTATAATTATTGGAATGCTTAATATATCACAAGCCATCTTTGAAAGAGCAGGATATGCACGACTTCGATCCTTCCAATAAGACAAGACATCAAAACGCTCTGTTTGAGGAATCTTTTCTAGTTCTGCCTCTAAATAAGCATCCAATTCAGTTTTTGCACAAGAGTGTGTCCTCTTTGTTCTCTTATGATGTTCAAACTACAAAACAAAGAACCAAACACATTAAATAAATTATACATATACATAAAGGATGAAAACCAACATAAAGAACATAATTCACTTACGCGAGCAGCATATAAGGGAACGTGAGACGTCTTTCTTGTTCCTACCAACGAGGATAAAGATTGCACTTGTGTGTGGCTTTCTTCTAATGGATCCTCCTTGTTGCAATACTCATTAAAAATTCTCACTAACCTTAACATATTTCACACTTTGCCTAATTTTTTGTAAGGCATCAGCTGTTACTTTCAAACCATCTTGAACAATGAGGTTCAAGATGTGAGCACAACATCTTACATGAAAAACTCTCCATTCAGCGACAAATCATTTGATAACCCTAAATGCTGGACAAGATAGGTTTGCATGCTATCATTAGATGTGGCAATGTCCAAAGTCAGTGAAAAAATCTTTTTTTCTATTCCCCAATCAATCAAAAATTCCATCACCTTTAGTGCTAATTCTTGACCAGTGTGAGGGGGTTTCAAATGAGCAAATGCAAGAATCTTATTATTTTGCTTCCACCTTTATCAACATAATGTGCGGTCAAAGAGATGAATCCAAGGTTAGTGCACGAAGTCCAACAATCAGAAGTCAAGCACACTCTACCAGGAATTTCAAGCAACTGTGATTTCAATTTTAATTTTTCAACCTCATACAATTTCATCAAATCACTCTTTGTAGTATTCCTAGTAATAAACTTACAATCATCATTCAAAATTTTTTGATATTTTCTGAATGCTCTCCACTCCACAATACTAAAGGGAACACCATGAGAAATTATCATTTTAGATATAAGCTCACAGTTTACTTTAGCATCAAATTTTCTCCTTTTTAATCCTCCTGCACCATCAACTAACATTTCACCCACATCTTGTTGTTTTAAAGCATTTTTTTTACATCGCTCAACACGACGAAGAAAATGAGAGGTTCCACTAGCATAATTACAACTCAACTTCCTTTTACATATTAAGCACACACACTTTTCTTTCCCATCTACAATGCCAATTTTTTCAAGACAAGTCCAGCATTCAGAAGTTAGTGATTTACCTGTGTCCTTGCTAGGTTCTGATTGAGAAGACGCAGACTCGGTATCTTTTGTAGCTTTCCCTTTGACATCCCCAACGTTATTTGGAGGATTTTGGTTTTGAGTGGCCTCCACTGATCCTGAGGTTGAGATAATCTCACAGTCATCAACACTCGAATCCATTATTTGCAATTCAGCAAATAAAAAAGTCAAGCCAAAACAAATTTAAATTCAAATAATCCAGATTTAGCAAGTTCTAAGATCTTATTTTTATTTAATAAAACAAAAAAAAATTACCTTACCGTGGAGCTTGGAGCCTTCTGAGAGTTGGAACTTGGAAGGTGCTGGCGGGCTCGTGGGGCAGTGGGGGCTGGCGGGTTCTGTTGTGGTGGGGGCTGGCGGTGCTCTTGTGGTGGCGTGGCATGGCCGTGGTGGTCGTGGCGTGGTGGCCGTCGTGCTCTTGTGCTGGCTGCTGTGAAGTGTGAAGCTGCGGATTGAAGAAGAAGAGTCGAAGAAGAAGAAGGCGAAGCAGTTGTGCTGGCTCACTGGCTGCTGCCTGCTGTGAAGACTGAAGAGGAAGCTGCTGCCGCTGCGTGCGCTAGTTTACGTGTTTTATGTTTAGGACTTTAGGTTTAGTTTAGGATTTTAGGTCTTTTAACTTTAGCTTTTAACTTTAGTTTTTTTTTTTAAATATTAACGGGCCTAAACCCGGGCCGGGTTTACTTGGCCCTAGCCCGGGTTTTTTTAAGGCCCGGCCGGTCCAGGCTAATAAGCTCGGGTTGAGTTTTAAAGTAAAATTGGGAAGCCCAAACCTGCACTTTCCCGGGTTTTTTGGCTCGGCCCGCATCGGCCCGGCTCATTTTGACAGCTCTAGCAGTAGGTTAGACACGTGGTGCCCCATGGGGCGAAGTTCCATTTTTTCTTTAAATTAAAAAAACTAAAAAACTTAATATTTTCATATTTTTAGTTAAATAAAAAAGAAAAAAAAAGATTGAAGAGAGAGGTCGCCTTCATCCATGTGACATCACGCGACACCACATGACCAACCTCCTGCATCTAACCACGATTTCGATGTTACATGTCAACAAAATTGGCCAGAATTGATATTAGGGGTATATAAACCTAGAAGTAACTTCGGGGAATCAGACATTGAAAAAATAAGAATAAGGGTATCTGACAAAATTACCCCAAACTTCAGGGACTTTTGACATAATTAAGTCACATATATATATATACCTAAATTAATATTGATTACATATAGGAAAAATTACTAAATTGGTTTGTGTTTCGGACCGCTTTGTGCGATAAATGAATGATTAATGAAAAGATAATGGGTTCGTAAACTTAATGAAGCTTTAGGCTTTTATTTATTTGAAATGGGGGTTTAGAGAGACAAATGCCAGAGAAGGGGTTCCACACTTGTGGTATTTTTATAGGGTGAGGGGTGTGCGCCTTCGCCTTTTACACTCTCCTCTCTATTCTAAAACTTAGGCTTCAGCAGAAGCTTCTATTCCATCCCCTCTTCTTACGCTCTCTCTGTGTTTCAGTTGGGTCTCACTTCAGTGGTGTTAGTTTTTGAGTTGAGTTGTGCTGAGTCTTGTCTTATTTTTTCTTCTTCTTGTTCCCTGTGTACGTTGGAGGAGGGTTCTTCTTATAGGGTCCTTCTTACCTTTCGGTCTCTACCTTTCTTCCCTTGGTCCACTGGTTCATTTCCCTTTTCCTTCTTTGTGGCTGCTCTCTTCAGTATCCGTTTTGTCTCCTTTACCTCTTTAAGCTTTGTCATTTATTGCTCACAGTGTGGAGTCTACAAGGTTTGCCTTTTTGGTCATTCCTCAGGGAGAGGGCTGCATGAGGTAAGCCAAGATGCTCTGGCTTCTCATGCACGCTCCTCATGATCTAGGGAAACGAAATCCCTTGTCTGTACTCGTACGCCTTCCACAGGCTCCGTTTCCTGTTCGCTCTCATTTATCATGACTTTCTCCCCAAGTTTCCATATCACCCGAGGCGCCCTGAGAGGGTACGTTGTGCTCATTGGCATCGGCACACCTTGCTCTTCCTGTTGGTTGTGATGTCAGAATATGACGCCTTGATGACTGTCGCTCTGGGCGTGGCGCTTTGAGCAGCTCCTGGTATTTGCACGCTTTCTCCTGGTGCCCTCGTTGTGCGGTGATCTTGGGCTTGGTGATCTTGGACTTCCATATGGATTGGGCCTTGTGACTTTGGGCTACCCAATAATGGGGTATCAACAATTGCCCCCTTTGCAGTGAAAAGGAAGGGATTTCCTTTTTAGTGCAAATCCCGTTTTTGTTGCCCTGTCACCTGTTCCTCTTTTCTTATTCTTCGTTCCACGTGTAAGTAGGGGGATACCCAGCGGTTACTTGCACGTTCTCCCACTCTGCAGTTCAAAACTCCCTCCTTCAAACTCTTCGATTCCTCTTTTTCCTCAACCACTCCTTCTTATTCACCTTCTTTCAAAACCTCTTTTACTTCCTTGTTTCTTCCTGGCGGTAGAGAACTTTGCTACCACCTTTCTCTTCAATGTTGCCATTCTCTCTTTCTATTTCAGATTCTCTCTTCATCTTAAGTTCTCTTTCTGGTCACTACTCACCCCTAATCATGGGAAGGTCGAAATCTGCTCCCCCCGTTGAAGTTGAGGATGACGCCACTCTTGAAGAAGCTGAGGAGAAGATCTCTCTCCCAAACCCTATCACTTATTGCTTCATGCAAGGTCTCCCTTGCCCTCGTTCTTATCCCATAAACGCTGGTCACCGCCGTTGGGTGACGGGGGTGAAGGTGACACTTCCTTTTGGCCCCTTCCCCGAATCCGGTGACCTGCTCAACGGTCCTCCTACTAAAGCGATGGTGATTCCTGATGACACTGCCAAGCTCATTTCTTCTCCTTCTTACCACAGGGACCACCGTGAGTTGGGTCCTTCACTGCTTCGTTCTCGCCTTCGCCGTGCAGAGTTTCCCTAGGTGGACCTGAACTTTAATGTTCGTATTGGCGGGACTACCGGCTGGCAGGACTGGATCAATCAAGTGTTTGCGAGTGACCCTCCCTTCGTGGAGGTTCTCAAGAAAGTTGGAATAGCCGAAGCGATCAAGGTGTATCCTCGGATTGGCGCTAATCGCAGGCCAGATGACTTGTTCGCCTTGATCCAGCGCTGGTGCTCTTCGACACACACATTCCTGACGTCCTGGGGCGAGTTCACTCCCACGCTGGAGGACGTAGTTGTCTTATTGAAGCTTCCTTATTTTGGGAACGTTGATCTTGACATAACAAAAGTGGATGAGAGCCTTTCTGATTTGGCCCTGGAGTTGAAGGCGGCTTCCATTGCCAGCGCCAAGCACTCCCACGAGTTGCTTTTGCAAAGGCGCGCTTCGCTTGCCGAAGGTTCTTCCTCTCAGAAAGTCAGAGGTACAGGGAATATGGTCCCTAAAGAGCAGAAAGCAAGTCAGCGCTCCTCGCTCAAATACACGTTTGCTAGCTGGGTTCGGTATTTTTACGGCGACCTCCATGATGGCAAATTTCATCCTGGTCCTGTGAAGGATCAGAGGCTTCGCCGTGCTGCTTTTGTCGCCTTCTGGTTGAGCAGGTATGTGTTTTCAGGCCCTCCATGGGAGTCTATCAGTCCTTGTGTCTTCTTGCTCGCTTGTCTTTTAGCTGAGGGAACGCGTCTTCCCCTCTCTTCGTTTTATTTGGGTGGCTTGTATGCTCGCCTCGATCAAGTTTCTGAACAAATGCGAATTTCTCATGGTCGTTTTCCTATCAATTCTTTTGCTGATTTGGCTTTCCTTCAATACTTTTTATTTGAGCGCTTTCCTGAATATGGTCCGGTTAGGCTTGCCCCATCTGATGACGCCTCTGGCCTTGAGCCTCGCGCCTGGTTTTGGACCAAAGGCTGTCCCAGAGAGCCTTTAGTTGCTGTCATTGATCTAGAGGAGCAGTTCGTCTTTCGCCCCTATTTAGACCACATTTGGGAAGGGTGTGACCCCTTGCACCCCTTGTATATTGAGGAGCGTCTTACCTCTAGAAATAATGCTCAAAATTATACTGAGGGTATGTATGACCTGTGAAAACTGATTCTGACTGCTCGCTGTCTTCCTGGTTTCGTTCCCTTGGATAACAAGAGCGCCAATGGGGGTGCTTTGGGGCCCTTTGTATATCACCCTGATCGCGTTGTGAGGCAGTTTGGGCGCGATCAACCTCCGTGTGTCCTTTTAATTGATCAAGTTTCCTTACATGAAACCATCCCATCTGTTCTTTTTGATGCTGATCCTGATGTTTCAAGTGCCCCTTTGGTTTATATCCCTCCCCTTCACGTTGGAGGCGTTCTACGCAGTTGGGTGACATCCCATAAAGACATTTTACAACATCTCCAGAGTTTTGAAGCTACTCCGAAGCGTACCATCCCTGCTCTTTTGTCTATTGTGTGTAATGATCCTTATTACTATACCTCTGTGAAGAAAGGAAAAGGTAGTCTCTTTACTGGTCTCGTTTGTTTTATTGATTACTGTTTCATCCATTTGGCTCTATTTTCATACTTTGCCTTGTTTGTTTCAGCTGAAGCGGTTTCTTCCGTGCGCAAGCGTAAAGATACTGCGTCCTCGCCCTCCGCTGTTGTAATATCGAAACGAGGTAAGAAACAGGCTTCTTCTCCGGCTTCTTCTGCTCCTAAATCTTCTTCTCAAGGCGGGGGTAAAAATGATGCACCCTCTCAGAAAGGGAAGAAGGCTGTTGCAGTTGCGCCTTCTCGTCGGTCTTCCCGTCTGCAGCTTCACAATACTCCTCCTGCCCCTGTTTCTCCTATTCGTGTCGATTTAGTTGAAGCTGAGAGCGACAATGAAGATCATTCGGGCGACGCTCTCTTAGCTTATTATGACACTTCAAAAGGAGATGGTGATTCTTCTGAGGGTGAGAGCGACGATGCTGATGAGGAAAACCCCCTAGGTTCCGCCTCTTGCTTCCCATTTTCTCCATCGCCGTGGCTCTTTTCTTTCCCCTTCGGCCTTTCTGCTCTTTATTGTTGTTGCATTTCTCAGATTTTTAGTACTAATGCACATTTTCATTTTCCGCTATTCTGTTTGTTTGTTTCATTGTAGGTGGTTCTGGCGGATGTGGTTTGGCTTCGCCTTCACCTCAGGCTTCTGAGAGCCTTCCGACTCCCATTAGCACTTCTGTTAGCTCTCCAACAATTCCACCATTTGATCGTGTGGATGCTTCGGACTTTCGCCGTCAACCCACTGCTAGTGGAGGCGCTGCGCCCACCGGATTCGCCACTCATGTGCCTTTTGGTCGGGTCAGCAGACCCTTGTTTGTGCAACCTTTGTCGGCCGTTTCCGCTTTGGACGCCGTCGCCGTTAGTGTTCCTACTCATTCTGGTGTTGCTCCCGAACCTGCTGGTAATGTTGGTTCTGGTTTGGAAATCGTTGTGGTTGGTGATTTTTCCTTGCCCCCTATTGAGGTCCCAAAGAGCGTTCCCACTGCTTCCAAGGACGCTCCTGCTGACGTTTCTTCGAACGTTGCTACAAGTGTTGCTGCTGCAAATGTTTCTGACATTGTCATAGGTGAGGGTATTCCTGTTGATGCTGTTTTCGATGGTTTGGACGTCGAGGTGGTGGACACCCCTGCCCCCAAGGAAAGCCAAGTTGATATCGCTGCTGAAGTTTCTCTTGAAGAACGCGCTATTAATGAGGGCGATACTGGCTTCACTCCGAGCTCTGCTAACGTAGCTGAAGTTTCGAAAGATGCTGCAAATTCTTCCGAGGGGCGCCCTGCGAGCGAGATTCCCTCCGTTCGGCTTGCCCCTGTCAAAGTCGCTCAGGTTGCTGCGTCTTCGGCTTCCTCTTCGGTTTGTGAGTGTTCCTTTAACCATTCATCAAGTTGGGTTTCCTTCATATGGTGTCCACTCATTGTATTCTTTTATTGGATTTGCAAATGTTGCTGCTTTCTCATCTATTTCCGCTTTGCTTTTGTTGTTTTTTTTTTGTGGTTTTGCAGCTGCGTTTTCTGCCTTGTCCCGTGGCTCTCTTGATGCGGAGGAGCAGTCTATGATTGAATCATTCCTTCTTGCTCATCCTGACTTGGTGCCACCAGGTGCTTCGTTCCCACGTTTTTTCAGAGAGTCTGCTGCGCGTACCATGGTACAAATGCTGGGCTTAGTGAGCTCTGTTGATGTTGATGCATTGCCATGGGAAGATAAGGTTGAGCTTTTGGATTGCCTTCATTCTTTGAAGATTCAGCACTATTCTGGTATTTGGCTTGATGAGGCGATTGCTAAATTGGAGAGATTACGCCCCCCTTTCGATGCTACTGGCTTGGCTGAAACCAAGCATACCTTGCAGGAGCGTCGCACCACTTTGACCATTCGTTCAAAGGAGCTTTCAGCCCAACTTGCGCAGGTGACTGCTGACTTGGAGAATGTTGACAAAGAACTCAATGATTTGGCTGCTCAGGAGCTCTCCTATGAGGAAGCCTGCAAGCTCATCAGCCTGAACACTCTGTTTAATGTTTGATAGTTATCATTGCATTATGGCTCGTTGTTTCGAACTTGTATTTTGGGATTTATTTGTTGAACTTTGAAGTTGTAGTTGTAGTCGTTCGTAATGGCCTCTTTTGTATGCTCTTCAAGCTTAGACTTTGCTTTGGTGTGTTTGTCATCACTTTGACAGTATTCGTGAGTATTTTAACTTTGCTTCGTATGCCTTTATTTGCTTTGTTTCTTGGACTTGCATGTAATTCGTATGCTTTTCGGTTCTTGCGTGCCTTGTTAACTTTGTCGCTTTACACTTTCGTGTCTCGAATAGTGACTCTTCGTTTATTTGGCATTGTACTTGCATTTGCTTCCGCTCAGGTACGCTCTTGGTCTCGATGTTTTTACCAAGTATTTGATGGCGTACATTTCTTCTTTTTTTCTTTTCCTTTCTCTTCTTTTTTTGAGCGCGCTTAGACGCTTTCGAGTTTTCGACGAATTTTAGTGGCCCCTCATGTCATTGGCGCCAAATTTTCTTCAAGATGTGCATTGGACACGTTTTTCTCTTTGAATAGTGGCCCCTCATGTCATTGGTGCCAAATTTTCCTCAAGGCGCTCATTGGGCACGCTTTTTCTTTTTTCGAACAGTGGCCCCTCATGTCATTGGTGCCAAATTTTGTTTCCCAGAACCGCGCTTTGATTATACTACAAATTTTTTTTTTGAACAGTGGCCCCTCATGTCATTGGTGCCAAAACTTGTTTCGAAAGCGCGTCTTGGGCATATTTTCTTTTTCAGATTTTGCCGCTTTGGGCTTTATAAACTAACGGATCGCCTCGGATCTTGCGTTAGCCAACCTCTTTTACAGATTTTTCCGCCTGCGTTTAAGACTAGCGCCCTTGTTTCCCGTGACCTTTTCTAGTCTCGCGATATGGCGTACTTCGCCCGCGTCTGTCCCGGAAAATTTTTTTTACAGGAAGTCTATCCGGGTACCGCGATAAGGCGCTTGTGCCCGCGGTACGGCCCAACACATTACTTTCAGCCTGTCGAACGCATATGCATATGCATTCCTCTTTTTTTTTTTTTTTGGTGTTGGACCTCGCGTTTGGCATTTTGGCTCTTTACTTTGAGAGCGTTCTCCTTCTTCTTTTTTTTTTTTTATGAGCAGACGTATGTATGTCATCACATTATTTGTTTGAATCGTGTTTACTTTCAGCATGCATATTTCATATTAACATATTTCTAAGGAGATAGTTCATGAGGAGAATGTTTTCAATCTTTCATCCATTAGTTAGGGGCGTACAAAATAAGTTACTTCCTAGATTTCCACAGAAAGTAAAGACTACTGCTCTTTCTTAACATACTTGAAATTTAAAGGCCCTATTTTTCTTTCAGTGTCTGGTTCAATTAAGAAACAATACCCATTAGGATGCGCCTCTTGAACAATGTAAGGTCCTTCCCATTTTGGCATCCACTTGCTCGTATGTAGGTTCCCCATGACTGCGTCTGTCGCCTTCAGCACGAGCTCGCCTTCGGCAAACATTCTTGGCCTCACCATCTTCTCATATGACAGCATTATGCGCCTCTGGTGCTTAAGCAACTCCTCATGCGCTTTGTCTCTAGCGCCTTCCAGGGATAGCGTTCGCTCCTCCAGCCCGCCTTCATTTTGGGCAATCATCCTCGCCGAGGGGACCGGCACTTCTGCTGGTAGCGTCGCTTCCGCCCCATACACCAGGGAGAAAGGTGTTGCCTTTGTTGCACTGTTCTTAGTCACGCGATATTCCCACAGGGCGAGTGGCAAGTATTCGCTCCAGTCCGTAGGCGTGTCTTCCACTGTCTTGGCCAAGATCTTGATCAGTGTTTTGTTTGTGGACTCAGCTTGGCCGTTGGACTGTGGGTAGTAGGGGGTGGACCTGTGATGCACGATCCCGTATTCTTCCAATAATTGCTCTACCTTCTTATTGATGAAGTGAGTGCCGTTGTCAGATACTATTCTCTTGGGTATCCCAAAGCGACAGATAATGTGCTCTTTGATAAATTGTGTAGTGGCGTCAACGTCACCTTTCTTGAATGCTGTCGCTTCGACCCACTTGGTGGAGTGTTCTGTTGCCCCCAGGATCCATCTCTTTCCTCTAGAAGGCGGGTCAATTGGACCAATGAAGTCCATTGACCATGTGTGGAAAGGGTAAGGTGAGCTGAGGCCCTTCATGGAGAGAGAGGGTGCATGGATTCTGTTATCGTGCCTCTGGCATTGCTCACACTTTCTCACGAAATCGAGGGCGTCGCCTTTCATATTTGGCCAATAATAGCCGATTTTCAACAACTCGCTCCAAAGCGATCTACCCCCTTGGTGCCTTCCACAAGATCCTCCGTGGACTTCCTCCATGACTTTGTTTCGCTCTTCTTTCCCAATGCACCTGAGAGCCTCTCCGGTGAAACCTCTTTTGAACAACTCGCCTTTCTCAATAAAATAATATTCTAACTTCTTCCTGACCCTTTCCGCTTCCATGTGGTTCTCCGGCAAGACGCCGCTTTCCAAGTATGCTCGAATTGGCTTAGCCCATTCCTCATCCACCAGATGGACCTCCAGTTCTTCTTTGGACTCTTGGCATTAACCGCACGTCTTCTGGAACGAATCACAATGCGCCTTCATGTCCGACCAGTACACTCCCAACCTTTGCATTCTCCTGTATAGGCCAGGGCCAACTTGTCCACATATGCTCTCATGAAGGCTCGTCATTTTCTGTTTTCCCTCTTCCTCAGCGACACACCTCAGGAGCAACCCCTCCGTACTTCTCTTATACAATGCCCCTTTCAGAAGGCAAAAGTCCCTGGACGCCTTCGTCAATGCTTTGCTGTGAAGCTCCCACATGATTGGGACTCTCCAATCTTTCCTTGCTTGATCTACTTGTGCATCTCTTTGGATCTTGGGTTGGTACGCCTTCCTGAAATGTACCAAATGTTCGCCTTCTGCTATGACTGCTTTGCTTCCTAGAGTTGCGAGAGCGTCAGCCTTTCTGTTTTCAGCCCGTGGCACATGTTCGAGTGATTCTATCTCGAACCTTGCCAATGCTTGGTGCGCTCTCTCTCTGCATAGCGCCAAGGACATTTCTTTGACTCCGTACTCTCCTTTCAACTGTTTCACCACCAGGTTGGAATCCCCTTTCACAATGAGCCTTTGAACTCCTATTTCCTCAGCCACATCAAGTCCCAAGAGGAGAGCCTCATACTCTGCTTCGTTGTTAGTGCATTGGAATTCCAATTGGAAGGCGAAGGCTAGCTCCTCTCCCTTCTCGTTTGTCAGCGTGACTCCCGCTCCGCCTTTGGGTGCTGAGGGCGAGCCATCAAACATCAGAGTCCACACCTCAGGTTCTGCGCACACGTTGACAGGCTCTATATCTCCCTCTTCTTCTTGGTTTGCGCAGATGGCCATTAGATCAGCCAAGGCCTGACTTTTAAGCGCCGTGGGCGTCACCAAGGTTATTTCATACTCTGTCAGCGTGAGCGCCCACTTGCTTATTCGCCCTGTGAGGACGGCGCCTTGCAATAGGTACTTGATTCCTTCAGCCTTAGTCATCACATGAATAGTGTGCGCTTGAAAGTAATGACGATACTTCTGGGCGGCATACACCAAAGCGAGACATTGTCTTTCTTGATTGGAATATATGGATTCTACCTCCTTCAGCATTCTGCTCCAGTAAGCCACAGGGCGTTCTGCACCTTCAACTTCTTGTGCAAAGAGTCCGTTGATCACTGTTTGGGTAGTGGCCAGATATACTCTGAGTGGTATCCCCTTTTGAGGCGGAATCATCACCGGTGGTGTTACTAAAGCTTTTTTCACTTTATCAAAAGCGTCCTGATGCTCCTTCACCCAGTCGAAAGCTTCCTTGCCCTTGAGAAGTTTCCTCATAGGTCCTAACAATTCCCCCATGGCTGGTATGAATCTGCGGATGTAGCCCAATTTCCCCATCATTTGCTGCAATTCCTTCTTGTTGCGGGGCACTTTCATTTCCCTGATTGCCTTGATTTTCCTTTCATCGGCTGAGACGCCTTCCTTATGGACTCTGAACCCCAGGAACTCACCAGAAGAGACCCCAAATTTACACTTGAGAGGGTTCATTCTGAGTTTGTACTTCTTGCATCTGGAAAAGATAGCTCTTAGATGTGTCAAATGTCGCTCTTTCTTCCTTGATTTGACCACTATGTCATCAACATAGTCTTCTACTATATCGTGCATCATGTCATGGAAGATCGCTGTCATTGCTCTTTGATATGTCGCTCCGGCATTTTTAAGGCCGAACGGCATCACCAAGTAGTAGAAATTTCCTACTGGGGTTCTGAAAGCGGTTTTTTCTTCATCGCCCTCTGCCATCTTTATTTGATTGTAGCCGCTGAAACCATCCATAAAGGAAAAGCGTTCATGCATGGCTGTTGCATCCACCATGTAGTCTATGTGTGGCAGCGGGAAGTCATCCTTGGGGCACGCCTTGTTCAAATCTCTGAAATCTACGCAACATCTAATCTGGCCATTCTTTTTCTTCACAGGGACTATGTTGGCCAACCAAATGAGGTGCTGTATCGGCTTGATGAAGCGTGCCTCCAGTAATTTCTCCACTTCGTCTTTTATCGCTTTCTCAATCTCGGGGCTAAACTTTCTGGGATGCTGCTTTACAGGTATTGCATCAGCTTTGACAACCAAGTTATGAGTGACTAGCTTGGGACTGAGTACCGGCATCTCCTCGTAGCTCCAGGCGAATACTTCTCTGAACTCTTTCAGCAAGGCGACCAAGTCCGCCTTTTCAGACGGGGTAAGTGAAGAGGCAATGAAGAGAGGCCTGTGTTCGCCTTCTTCCCCTACATTGACTTCTTCCAAACCTTCTAGACCATTGGCTTCATCCCCTTTTTGCTGGGCGTGCATAACCTCCTCCGTCGAAGCAAACCATGCTTCCCCTCTTATGATGCCCATGAGCGTGGGGCTAGCCAAGTCACTTAGTTTTGGCTTGGCTGGCCCCGCGAGTTCCTAGAGGATGGCCCACCTGGCCCCCCCCCCCTCCAGGAAGGTGTTGCTTTTGCAGTTTGAATCTTGGTTTGGTCATTTGCTGCTGTGCGCTTTGCTCTTCTTCTGGTAAGCGGAGTCTTTTGAACACCGACTGTCTCTTCTCTGGTTCTTTCATCTTTTCTTTTCCCCTGATTGGGAGCTTGGGCTCTCTTCCAATCTTATTGGTCCCAGGGGGAGCTAGTTCATCAAACACTGTGGCATCGATTAAATGTAACTCCGAAGCGTCAAATGGCGCTTTTGTTGCTGCTGGGATTTCAATGTCCTGTCCCTTATACATTGAATTCACACATTGGTGCAGCGTGGAGGGGACACACCCATGCAGATGAATCCAAGGGCGTCCCAGCAGGATATGATAGCTAGGTTCCCCGTCAACAATGTGAAAAGTGTTCAGAGTTTTTATGGGTCCTACCTCCAGATTGAGTACCACGCACGCCCTTGCCATGACTGTTCCTCCGTTGAAAGTCCCCAGTGTTGCCTCTGCTTTTTTGAGTCTTTCTTTAGCAACTCTCAGTTTTACAAATATATGGGTCGGAATGATGTTTACTCCTGATTCGTTGTCCACGAGGGCGCACCGGACATGTACGCCTTCGACAGTTGCCTCCACGAACAGCGGCCTGTTGTGGCAAAATCCTGGATGTGCTCGCTGCGGCTCTCTAAACATCACCGCCGAGGCATGCGCCCTGGCTACCCTGGTTACTGGTGCGTAGGCGGCACTAGTGTTTGCTCCTCTTCTGACTATCACATCAGCCAGGGCATGCGCTGCTTCTTCTCTGACATCAGCTCCCAACCTTAGTTGGTCAAATAGGGCTCTGAACCCTCTGGTCTTCACAAGTCCCCTCCTCAGCTCATTTTCCACCAGATCTTCTTCTTCAATCTCCTCTAACAAGTTGTCGCCGTGGGAGAGGATAACATTCACGTTGTGTCTAGGTAAGGGATGATCGCCTAGACTTTCTTCGCCTTCACCCTCTGGCAGCAGTATCTTTCCGGTTGCGTACTGCTTCTGAAACACGCCCCTAATGACATAACAGTCCATAGTACTGTGACTCTTTTGCCTGTGTAGAATGCAATATTCTGGATTATCGTACTCCTCACGTGTCAGAGGGGTTCTTGTCGCCCTTTTAGTGAGAATGCCTTCCTTTAGCCATTCCTCCACCAACTGATAAGTAAGTTCCCTAGAGATTGGGAGCTTTGGCGGGGGTTCCTTCCTTTCATAGTTCTTGGGAGGCGGCATGGTTCTGTAACTTTTCCTCCTCTTGTCATCCACAGCGTTCACGTCAAAGGCGATTTGGTCCTTGGTTCTCTTTCCGTGTTTCTTCATGGCCTCAGTAACACCCATCGCTCTCCCAAGCAACTCGGAAAAAGTGGTGATCTTACTGAGTGCCAAGAATATTTGCGAGCCATCTTCAATGCTTTTAATGCACCCATAAACTAGGTCCGCTTCAGGGAGAGTCTCTTTGCAGTGTAGCGCTCTGTCCCTGTATCTTTTGATGAAGGCGGTCAGACTCTCTCCTGCTCGCTGCCTTACACGACCAAGGTCCATGATATGGATAGCGCCTTCCTCTTCCAAGAACTTGTTACAAAACTCTATAGTCATTTCCTCCCAAGTCGGAATTGATGTTGGGCGCAACTTGGAATACCAAGTGAAGGCGCGCCCAACAAGGGACTTTGAAAACTCCCTTAACCTTAAACAATGGTCTGCACTGTATACTCCAAGATCATCCACATACGTCATCAAGTTCTCATGCGCGCTCCCGGTTCCGTCAAACTTTCGGAACATTGGGGGCGCATACCCTTGTGGGTAGCGATAGGCAGCTACATCAGCGGTAAAAGGAGGGTTTAGATTTATTACCATATTTTGTCCTTCCTTGTGCGCCTGTAGGATGTGCTTCAACTCTGCTTGTGTTACCAGAGCGTCTTCTGTGCTTTCTCGCCTTCCACTTGTCTCGTGCTGAAATTCCTCCTTTGATTTTGCTCTTGCCTTCTCCAACTCCGCCTCCCTGCGCGCCTCCTCCTCTTCTTTCAATCTTGCGCTCAGGGCCTCCTTTTCTTCTCTTGCCTTGGTAGATTGGGCTTTGTATTCCGCCACTATTTCAGATAGTGCGCCTTGGTTCGCCACCAGAGAGTTGAGTAGCGCAGCTGATATCACGACTTGAGTGTTGGAATCTCCTTCTATGTGGGGGATTTTGATGTGACTCAGCGTTTCCTTGTCGCCGCCGGGCTCTTCTTCTTGAGGCTCTTGGTCATCCTCTGGAGTGTCTGAGGGAGAGCGAGTATTATCGCTTCCTTGGTTGGCTGGGCTGAAACTCAACCTTCTAGAGCCTTGCCCGTCCCGCGACTTGCATGACTGGTCGTCGGGTTTTGAACGGTGATCACAGGCACCACCTTTGGAGCAACGTCTCCTACAGATGCTTGTTGCACAACATGAGCCCCCTTTCCTTCGTGATTGGAAGCCATAGCTTCCCCAGCGGAGTCGCCAATTGTTTCGGACCGCTTTGTGCAATAAATGAATGATTAATGAAAAGATAATGGATTCGTAAACTTAATGAAGTTTTAGGCTTTTATTACTTTGAAATGGGGGTTTAGAGAGACAAATGCCAGAGTAGGGGTTCCACACTTGTGGTATTTTTACAGGGTGAGGGGTGTGCGCCTTCGCCTTTTACACTCTCCTTTATATTCTAAAACTTAGGCTTCAGCAGAAGCTTCTATTCCATCCCCTCTTCTTACGCTCTCTCTGTGTTTCAGTTGGGTCTCACTTCAGTGGTGTTAGTTTTTGAGTTGAGTTGTGCTGAGTCTTGTCTTCTTTTTTCTTCTTCTTGTTCCCTGTGTACGTTGGAGGAGGGTTCCTCTTATAGGGTCCTTCTTACCTTTCGGTCTCTGCCTTTCTTCCCTTGGTCCACTGGTTCATTTCCCTTTTCCTTCTTCGTGGCTGCTCTCTTCAGTATCCGTTTTGTCTCCTTTACCTCGTTAAGCTTTGTCATTTATTGCTCACAGTATGGAGTCTACAAGGTTTGCCTTTTTGGTCATTCCTCTGGGAGAGGGCTACATGAGGTAAGCCAAGATGCTCTGGCTTCTCATGCACGCTCCTCATGATCTAGGGAACCGAAATCCCTTGTCTGTACGCGTACGCCTTCCACAGGCTCCGTTTCCTGTTCGCTCTCATTTATCATGACTTTCTCCCCAAGTTTCCATATCACCCGAGGCGCCCTGAGAGGGTACGTTGTGCTCATTGGCATCGGCACACCTTGCTCTTCCTGTTGGTTGTGACGTCAGAATATGACGCCTTGATGACTGTCGCTCTGGGCGTAGCGCTTTGAGCAGCTCCTGGTATTTGCACGCTTTCTCCTGGTGCCCTCGTTGTGCGGTGATCTTGGGCTTGGTGATCTTGGACTTCCATATGGATTGGGCCTTGTGACTTTGGGCTACCGAATAATGGGGTATCAACAGTCTGTTAAGATATTTTTATGTTATAAATCAGTTCCTTATGTTTTTTTTTCTTTTCAAATAAGTTTTGTAAGTAATTGTCGTTTAATAAAGCAGTCTTTTCCGTTAATTTTTTCAGTTTAATCATAAATGACACATGATACCATAAGAATTAAAAAAATAATAATTAAACCATTTTTTAATACACAACACCATTAATTGAGTGACATATGTCACTTAACGAAAACAGTTAATGGAAATGACAAATTTATTAGACGACAACAACTTATAAAATTTATTTGAAACAAAAAAGAATTTAAGGGATTGATTTGTAATCTAAAAATAATTTAGGATACGAATCTAATAATTTTGATGCCTTACAAATATGTAAAATATACATATTCATTTTTCACTTTTGGAGTTTGTGAGCTAACCTGATCATAGTTGTGAGCACATACATGTTATAGAACACGGTTTTTTTTTTTTTTTGTTGAACTCATTTTTTTTAATACTTGGATAAGACACCAAAAGTTGGTGGTGCGGTGCAATGGCTATGACATGGACAATGGTAATGATTGTGTATTCTAACTAAACGAGACCTTATACCTTGCTGCTATAAAGTTTGTTTAGCGTAGTGAACGCACATTATGGACGAAAATGAAATGATAAGAACTTTGAATATTATTTTCCCCAAACAAATACTTTAATTTGCTACATTCGAAGTGGTACACAATTATCTTGAATTTTTTTTGGTAGAATTATCTTCAATTTTAGAATAAGAACAAATATGGCTTAATTAAGCTAGTAAAACAACCGTCAAAAAATAGTTGAAATGTCTAATATTAAATTCTTGACTAATATAAGATGAAGTATTTAAGATGAAAGTTGATAAATTAATAAGTAATGTAAAATAGAGAAAACATGCGAATATCAAAATAAAGGCAAAATTAGTGATTTTATTATCTAAGTTATTTTTTGATTTTAGTTATATCCTAATTTTTCTTTAATTTGATCCAAAAGGTTTTTTTTCCATATAATCCTAAAAGATTTTTTTTTTCAAATGGCCCTAAAATCCATTTTTTGCTATACAATTTTGAAAAAGTGATGAATCTATTTTTGTAGATTTTTTTATTATGAACACCAAAATTCTGAATTTTGTTTGAGTATATTGAGAGAGTTACAAGAGAACAAAAACATTAGGACTAAATTAAAAAAAAAACTATGATCAGGTAAAATTTAAATCCAAAAATAACTTAGAAAATAGAACCAGTGCTTTTGCCAAAACTAAAAAGAATGAGGAAATAAAAGAGCTTGAGACGTATGTACATGCCAAAAAATACAAAGGACTAATGCCGCCAAAAAATACAAAGGACTAATGCCTTGAGACATCCGTAAACTTATAAGAGCATCCATAACGTGGTTCGTAATTAGCCCTATTCATGGCTAGGTGACTTCGAAGGGGGAAAATAGCTCATTCACACGAATTAGTTTTTTGACCCTCCAGTTAATTAGTTAATCCTCTTTTGTTTTAAAAGACCCTACTAACCTTACTATACAGTAAACTATCCAAAATGCCCCTCCTTCTACCATGCATGCGAACCTATTTTTTCTTCTTCCTTCTCTTCTTCTTTTTCACGTTAACGCTCCAGCAGCCTCTTCCACTCTTCATCAACCCAAAACCCCTTTTCTCCTCCACCTTTCTTCAGTTGCAAGCAATCCATATACATTCATCAAGGTAATTCTATCACCATAAACTTGATCCTTTATGTTGATTTTTATTACACTCGCTGGGGTGTCAGGGAGTGTTATAAAATTTTAATTTTAATATTTATTTTTTTTATTTTTTTAATTTTAACTTCTATTTGTGTTTGCAACTTATTAATGCAAGACAACAACGATGCCGAGATGAATCGTAGTGTATCGACGGATGATGAAGAGGTCGAATATCCGGATTTTACAAGTGCGTTTGAGACTGGCATGGTTTTCCCCGATTGTGAAGCTCTGGTGAAATAGGTTCATGAAGTTGCATATTCATAGGGACATGTTCTAAGGATCCTTAGGTCTGATAGAGGAGGAATCAGCCAGAAGCATAAGATTACACTTTGTTGTGAAAGGTTTGGCATATACAAACCAAAAAACAAGAATTTGGAGTATGTCACTGGTACAAAGAAGAGCAATTATCAATTCAAGGTGCATGGTAGACCATATTCATGTCTTTTCCTATCCGATAAATTTGTCAAAGTTTTAAATAAAAAGGATTTATCAAATGCATGGTGTTTTCCTTATGATGAAGAAGATGCAAATCTTTAAAAGTACTTTATCACCGAATACCAAATCTTTTTCTTGCAAGTCAACATTTCATAACTTTTCTATGATGTGGATTTGAGGAATGTAAGTGAAGGTAGTAAGGTGGGGTAAAGGCAATGCATGCTATCTTAGAGTTAAGAATTAAGTTAGAACTTAAGTTAAGGTGAAGGATGTTATGTCTTTTCCTTTAAGTTCACTTAGAACTCCGAGGAAATGTGTGGGTACTATTGAACAAGCGATATTCCGAAACTACAAATGATTTTCAAAACCCTTATGAACTATTTTAAGGAATGTAGTTTGTTGAATGTTAAAGCCCCAATTTTAACATCCGGTAGGAAAGTTTTAGCGTTGAAATCTAGATCGTGGCATTCGAGTTTCGATTAGGATTGGAGGCGAGAAACAGTCGTGTAAAGTCCTAACCTCAAGAACCGAATAGGAAGCCTTGATCCTTATAGAAAATAATAAACGTAGGACTAGTTGAGGTCTTGCCTTGTGGAGTTATCTATTAGGTTGAGTGTAGCACCTCCTTAGTTTCTAAGTCGTAGATCGAGTAGTAGAAGTTGAGTCCGATTTGATGGAGTTTTAGAGTTTAAGTCAAAAGGTATATAGATATATAGATGTTCATATAGGAAGTAGGTTTTATGTGTTTTTGAATGATTAACTTGTGCGGACGTGTGCATGTGGCTGTGTTTACAATTTCAAATTACCAACACTATATGCTAAGTTAAACTAATTTTTATCAATCAAATTATTTGGGATCTTTTTATGATAGTTCCCAACCTTTAAGTATTTTTATACGTTTCGTCTACAAATGAAAGTTGGTTTTAGATAAGGAATATTTTTACCCATTTTTGAGAATGATTTTGAAAGAGTATTATACTAATCCTTATTAATTAATTATCAAATCAAATTCTTTCAAAATAAGTGTCTCGTATTTCTTTCATGAAAATTCTTTAATTCCTGTTTCAAGTTTAGCTCTTTTTATACACTTTGTTGTGTTCCTTGCATGGCAATTTCTAATTCCAATTCTTTCATTAGTATATATGTATAATTCCAATGCAACCTCTTTCTTAGAGAAAGTGTTGCACATGATAAAATTTATAATTTTGATAAACTAAGTTTTGGGTAATTGATAATTCATTTTCTCTATGAATATCATTATTAAAGTATATCTATTATGTAATATTTGCAATCTCCTTTTTTTTAAATATCAGTTTAATTTCCCCAAGAACAACTCTTATACCTATCTTTAATTATAACCCTTATTTTCCAATCATGTCCATTTATAAAGTATTTCCCAATTTTGTTCATCCCTTTAAGAAAATGCTCGTTGTAAAATGAAATTGTAACTTTTCATATGTGCTCGTTTCATGTGGACATTCCAAACCTTATTCCTTCTATATTCCATAGTATGAATATCAAATATCTATTTTCATCAATAAGATTGCGAACTAATTTTCGAGTTAGGGTGTATTAAGGTTTTGACATGTATCTCCCGATTTTGAATGTTGACTCATGAACTTTATCGTTTGTAAACCCTATTCATTTAATGATTTTCTCTCCAAACCTTGATTTTGTTATTCCATAATTCACAAATCTCTTTTACCCCAAGCAAGTCTTGCCATACCAAAATCTTTCAAACTTCTATCAAATTCAATTTAATTCAATGCAAGACTATTTTAGTGTGTAGTAATTATTTTCATTTACTTGTGTTGAGTCGATGTCTTACTTTTCTTTCAAAGGTATACTCTTTGATAAAATTCCAAAACATGATGCTCTTTGTATTTAATTTTAGATAAACAAATAATATTTTAAAACTGTTGATGTGTACTGTTACCTCTTTTGATTATGTCTGAATTAGGTTTTGTTATGTTAATTCCTTTTATTGATAAATGTTTTATGTTTTGTTCCTTTTTGAACATGTTATTTATAATTATCTGTTTAAAATGTTTTCCTGATATTGCAGCCTATATTTTATTGAATGATTATATGTTATAGGGGAGTTGAGGACTTGTTGCTTCTCTGATTTGTTTGAATAGGTTAGTTTTCCTAAGAGTGAAACCTCAACCGTAGTTGTGTTTTAAGTGGGGGAATGAATCCCCAAAAGTCATAACCCTCTTATTAACCAAGATGAGGCCCGTTGTGTTGCTAGAGCATATAACTCTATATCTCTTTTAGTTCTTTGAACTCAGTCAAATTTCGGGGACGAAATTCCTTTAAGTGGGGGAGTATTGTAACATCCCCGATTTTCCCAAATCATTAGGTGCCTTAGTTAATGGAATTTTGATAAGAGTAGTGTTGTTTCCAAGTCTTTGATTTCGTTTATAATGTGTTTAGAATGTAGGATTTAGTAAGGGTAGGTTTTATAAGGTAGAATTAGCTTAGAAATGAGTTTTAGAAGAGTTATTTAAAATCTAAAGAACATAGGACCTTAGGAAATTCGGAATAAAATATCTATAGCTTTAAACCCAAATTCCACCGTTGGATGTGAAGATGAGTGTCTTAGGATGCTTGTCTCAAAATTTGAGCAAGATCTGACGGTTAACGAAGAAGTTAGGACAATTTGAAGTGCAAGGGGAATGGTGGGCTGAACCAGTTAATCGATTAAGCCTTGAGTTAATCGATTAAATTTTTAGCCACCTTCTGGCACTAATCAATTAATGGTGGGGGTTAATCGATCAACCATGTACAACTGATGAGTGTTAATCGATTAACCAAAGTGGTTAATCGATTAACCACTACTGTTCAGCCATAAAACACGATTTCAAAGTGTTGAAACTCATTGTTCCTCTTCCTCTTTCTCGAGCTCACTTCTCTCTCTACCCTAAACTTCTTAAAATCAACAAATTAACACCAAAACTCATTAAATTAACTTCATATAATCACTCCCTATCAACTCTCTATCATATTCCCTCTCTTAATCTCACTTAAATTCCTCTTTCTCAAAAACCCCCAAATCAAACCCCAAAACCCTAACTTTTCCCAACCCATCAAATTGAGCCTCCCAATCATTCAATTAGTCTTAGAAGATGCTAAAGGACAAGGAATAGGAGTCTTGGAGCATGGATTCGAGCTTGGTGTGGGAGCTTCAACAAAACCCCAAATCCCTCTTCCTCTCTCTTCAAGGTAAGGGGTGTAAATTGGGTCTAGCTTAGGGGAAAGGTTTGAAATTTGTAATTGGGACTTGATTAAGTATATTTAAATGTTTGATTGAGAATAGGATTAGGAGGAAATATTTTAGTGTAAAAACCCTAAGTGATTGTGATTCTACTTAAGTGCTTTTATGCTTAAATGTGTTAAATATTATGTTGGATATATAATTGTTGTTTTTCTCTGTGATTATGATGTGCTTGCTATAATAGGATTAAAAGTATTAAAATTTAGGCATAACTTAGGGTCAAGTACTATTCAATTGAGTTTGAACCAAATTAATGTGATTTTTAAAGGAGAACCAAAAAGGGGTTTAAATCTCAATTGAAAAGCACTTGCATATAGTATCATTCATGGTGTAAAGGTGGACGTTAGGTGTAGGGGAAAAACACACGTCTTTTTGATTGATGAGGACAAGATTAAATCATTAGAATTATTATAGAGAACCTTCATCTTGCACAGGACATGGGTTTGATCCCCGTGTTGCGGATTGGTTCTATGCAAACTATAATAATCCTAGTACTTTGGTTCCTTTTGGCCAGTCGAGGGTGATTTATGCTAAAGCCAATTTGGACAAATCAACCCAAATTGCACGAGGGACCTTCCTAAGTGGAGGTGAAGTGTTGTGCAAGCGGATATGAGGGACCTTCCTAAGTGGAGGTGAAGTATCCAACTATAGGTTGAGAAATACTTACTCCTGGTCGGTTTTTCCCCAGAGTGGAGGGTGTATGTGAGGATATGGAAAAGTTAATAAAAAGGGAAAAGTTAAAGTGTTAAAAGTGTTAACGTTAAAGTTAAAGTTAAGTGTTAATGTTAAAGTGAAAGTGTGGAAGGGATTGCATAAATGAGTTAAATCATTGAATCCGATTAAATTGTTAAAGTCAATGAAATGAAGTGAATTGTGTAACATCGGATTCAATAATCAAATTCATAAGTGTGACGTGCATAGCATAATCATGTGATTGTACATTAAAGCATAGCATTATAAATATGAATCGTTCTATTGATTGGTGATCGCCATTGAAAACTCTTCTTTTATTTGAGTTACTATATGTTATGATTGTGCTTAGTCATGCCTTATTATTACTTTCAAATGTTTTTCTCTAATCTATATCCAAGTTACTCACCCTTACTGTTGACCATATTAGGTACCCAATGGAGAAAGATGTTCATAACTTCTATGCCGAGAATCACCCACTCTCTTGTAAAGAGAGCATAATTGTGATAGTGACCTTGTAGTCGCATCACTTTAGCAACCAGGCTAAGATTCTATTATGTAAAATATTTTCATTAATCAAAGTTGTATTTTAACCTTGCTTCTGCTTGGAGTTAAGCCTATTTTGATTTTGTAAAAAGGGACTCTATAATGACTTTTATGACAGTATTAGTGTATGGGGTGGATATAATGATACCCTCTTTGAAAAAGTTCTAAAATGTAATTATAGATCTCTTTTCCTTGCAAATTGTTCTGGACTTGATAGGTTTGAAAATCTATTTGGGGAAAGTCCGTATTTCAAACGAAACTCCGCCAAAATTTTTATAAAACCCCAAGTATTTTCTAATGAAATCAACAATTTTAACTAATGTATTTTAAATTAAAAAGTCAGGATGTTACACAACATCTTTTTAAGACTTTGAGGGAGGATGGTTATGACACCTAGTACAGAAAGGACGAGACCACGGATATTGTGAAGCAAATTTTTTGGGCTCATCCAAAATCTGTTAGTCTTTTGAATTCGTTTAATACTGTGCTCATCGTAGACAACACCTACAAGACTAATAGATACAAATGGCCTGTGCTTGTGGTGGTTGGGCAAACATCTACCGAGAAGTCATTTGCTGTTGCATTTTCTTACATGGAGGCGGAGCAGTATCCAAGCTTCTTATGGGCATTAGAACAAGTGAAGAGATTGTTGAAAGATGAT
Source organism: Crotalaria pallida (assembly GCA_037953625.1). Classification (NCBI taxonomy): domain Eukaryota; kingdom Viridiplantae; phylum Streptophyta; class Magnoliopsida; order Fabales; family Fabaceae; genus Crotalaria; species Crotalaria pallida. The sequence goes on along the minus strand of CM075654.1, from coordinate 8,022,911 downwards.
GATGTCATGCCCAAGGTGATTGTCTCTGATTTTGAAGGTGTATTGATGAAAGCAATCCAAACTGTTTTTACAACTTCGACGCATTTGTTGTGTCAATATCATATTAAGAAGAACGTGACAGCACATATGAGGAATTATGTTCGTGATCTCGCTGATGTGCCGTTACTTGAGAATGTTTGGGCAAAGGTAGTCCATTCCAAGGATAAGGATGACTATGAAGCTCCATTCACCCGATTTCAGAAATTGTGTTGGAAGGCGATTGGTCTTCTTGATTATGTGAATCGGACTTACTTGGCCGAACAGAAGGAAAAATTTGTTGATGCATGGACAAGTAAGCATATGCATCTTGGTAATACTACAACAAACCAGTAAGTTTTTTACTTAATTTGGCATGTTGTATTAATTTGGCATGATTCTTTGCATATTATAATACATTTAAATTTCATCATTTTTAGGGTGGAAGGTGCTCACTCGTTGTTGAAGAGAATGTTGGCAAACAGCAACGGGGATCTCTGCACATGTTTAACAGTTATGCATAAGATGTTGACATGTCAACACACTCTCATTATTGATTCTTTCATAAGAACCTCACAAGATTAAATCACAGGGTGAATATTCCGTTTTTCCGGAATTTAAATTATTATGTGTCAAGGGAAGCATTGAGCATTATTTTCATGCAACTGGAGAAGTTTGATGAGTGTGGCCATTGTGATTGCAAGTTGAGAATCACACATGGCTTACCATGTGCATGCGAGGTTGATGGATACAGGAAAAGTGGTAAACCTTGACGGCAATTCATGGTCATTGGAAGATTCTCACATTCAACAATACAAGCAAGAAAGAAGAGGTACACATCGACCCAACTCCTTTGATTGCGGAGTTTTGGTGAGTATTTAATGGTACCAATGATGTAGGAAAGAAGATTTTGACGGACAAGTTTCGAGAGGTTAACAATTTATACTATTACCAATTTTGGATTTTAACAATTTTTTTTAATATTATCAATTTTTTTAATGTTGACAATTAATTTTGTTTTGTTTAGGTTGTGGATCCAGAAACTACCTCATTGTTGCCACCGAACAAAAAGGCAAAGACAAAAGGTCGTATGAGTGATCATGAGATATCAACAAAGCGTGATCCATCGGGATGGGAATATGCCGAGAAAAATCAAAAAAGGCTTCACAAAAAGCTTCCCAACAAAGCTCTCAAAAATCCCCCAAAAATCCTCCAAAAGCTTCCCAACCAAGCTCTCAACAATCCTTCAAAAGTAGCTCTCAACAAGCTAATGTGATATCTCCATACTTACAACAATTTCCCTCCTGCATGCAACAATATATCGATCAAATTGTTGATGTGAGAGTAGAAGGAAATTGTGGTGTTCGATCAATTAGCTTGTATGAGTATCTGTCTAAGGATTCCTATATGCTTGTCCGGAATGATCTTATACGTGAGATCAAAAACACAAGGAGATGTACCTTCAGTTAATTGGGACCGATGATTATGACGTTGTGCTCATATCACTACATGTGGGCAACATTGGTGGTGTTCCTTCAGATAAATGGTTGATTCTTCCAGCATTGGGGCATGTCATTGCTAACACGTATAATGTGGCTCTTCTTTCCATTGTATCATCATATGAGAGATTGTTTTACATTTTTACTGTATACTAACTTGATGCCTGTCATTGTTAACAGGTACAATGTGGTTCTTGTTTCGATGACTCGTCATATGAGAGCTTGTGTTACGTCTTTATCGTACACTTAAGCACCTCCCATGCATCCAAAACTTTGGGTAATCGGGAATGTCGATATTTGCTGTTCGTTGGACCCTAAGAGTGAGGCAGATCATTGGGTTCAAGTTTTCTTGAAGGAAGGGTCACCATTACCATCTATTCATCCTTCTTGGAAACATCATTTTAACGAATATGGGGCTCCTTGGGGTAGCATATTTTTGGATCGCATTGCATTATTTAGAGATTTAATACCTCCTTCGAGGTGGGACGGTGTTGTACATGATATTCCTGATAATTAATATATTATTATAAATGTCTTTTTAATTTTTATTAATTTTTTCGACTTTTAGTTATTATAAAATAATTTTTATTAATTTTGTAGACTATTAGTTTAATTATATAATAATAAAATAAAGTTATATTAAAATAAAATCAACAAAAAGTCAACTCCTACGTAAAGTCATAAAACACAAAGTCATAAAACATAAAATCAAATAAATGAAAAGTCACAAAACACAAAATCAACTCCTACTCTCGCTGTTGCCTACCACTTCCCCTTCCCCTTCCCCTACCCCTAGTCATATGGACAACATGAGTTATCACTTCTGTGAGAGGTGTCACAGCTAACTGATGCACCCGACTCAAAGCGTCCAGATGAGGATTCTGAAGCTCCATCAACAACGGCTCAAGGTACTGGGTTTGTTCAGCAAATCTCCGCTGAGCGCGAGCCTACAAATATAACAAAACATCAATAAGTAGCTAATACTAAAAAAATTTAATATAATATTAATATACATTACAAGTAATGAATGAACTTACAAGTAATGTAGCTTCAGGACGATCCACCCTGATCGAGGTGGGTAAGCAAAAAGGATGGGAAACCCTGTGCAGCCAATCATAGTATTGCGATTCACATTCACCATCGTAGGTGATGTGACCTCCTCTCGTAGCGTCGTCCAAATGATGGAGGTGCTACTTCGCAAAACTCTCATCAATGGCTGAGGGGAGGGGTCTTCCGATAGGTGGATTCCGAGGAATACTCAGAATGTACTCGAACTGGCGCAAAACCCTATCAGGAAGATAAACCCTACGCATCATGCCATAACACAGATATCCAGAATAGAAAGCTACCTCCTCGAAGGAGCGGGAATCTCGGTGCTCGGGGTCATAGGGCTGCCATACAACTTGATCAGCAGTGAACCTCTCCAGAAACATGCGATATGAGTATTCAGAGTTTGGCACAGACTGCTGTGGACTCCACTTGAAGATTTGAGGCATGGTCTCGTCATAATCACCTCTATGTATAGCACATGGACCAATGGTTGGAAAATGGTCCAGTATCCATGCCTGCAAATAGACCATCAATTACTTATTTTAAATATTTTTTAAAGAAACATAATGAATTTAAAGAAACATTAATGAATTTAAATAAACATGATGAATATTTTTTAAAGAAACATAATGAATTTATATTTTTTTACCTGCAGCAAAGACATGTAGCCGGCCAAAGAGACCTAATTCGCCTTTCTGGTGAAGGACAGGTGGTCATATAAATACGCTAGTGCACTAGCACCCCATGCGTATTGATCAACTATGGTGAGGTCGTCCAAGGCACGCAGCAGGTGACATCCAATAGAATTGTTTGTCTTATCTGCGAACAATGTACTACTCACCAAGTAAAGAAGATAACACCTGGCCGCAATATCATATTGTCGACTCCTAACTGCTCTGGTGTACACATCCTTCAGTGTGCTGAACCTTATTGCACCACTTTTGATGTCCAACGCCTCTTTCGTAGCCTCCACATGGCCCATGCCAAGCAACGAAGTCATCAACTCCACTGCATCTGCCTGATTGGATTTATCCCAACCAATCAAAACCCCCGTCACCGGGATATGCAGGATAGATGACACGTCATCCAGGGTGATAGTCATCTCCCCACATGGGAGATGAAACGTGTCCATATCCTCGTACCATCTATCAACGAATGCCCCGAGCAACCGCCTATCCACTATAGTGAATGATGATGAGATCAGTGGAGTCAAGCCGGATACCTCCACGATTGCCCACACTTTCTGTGGCACGACATCTAATGAGAGTATATCAAATGCATGGTTGTGGCATCGGTTTAAGAGACGATCCTGCAAAATTTAAAATAAGTCAAATTAGTTAAAGAAATAAATAAAAATAAATTTCCATTAATTAAATAAATAGATAAAATTAAATTTAAATTAATTTTTGGTCTCGTTACAAATACTTACCCGTCCTTGCCATATTTGTTTCGCCTAGTGCTCGTCGTGTGACTTCAACAAAGAACTATCCTGATGATCCTCAACGACGATCTCGGTATGTTTTTCATCAACACCATCATCATCATCATCATCATCATAAGAAGAAGAAGAATAAGAAGAGCGATAAAGAGCGGCCTGGGAAGGTTCTCCTCACTCCGCCCGTCACCAATCAGGAGCGGCCCCGGAAGGTTCTCCTTGCTCCATCCGTCGCTCCGCCCGTCGTCGCCTACCCGACACTGTCATATACGCCCTCAAGGGCATCTCATTGTTGTCCTCGTTGTCGTTGACGATTGCGTTCTTCATCCTCGTCATCTAAAATTTCAAAATACAATGTCAAATTAATAAAATATACATTGCAAAAAAAAAAGGAAGAGAGTGAATAGAAAGCAATGTTACTAAATCTTGCAAATATAATTGGACAGAATAAAATGGAACTTAAAATTCTAATAAGAGCAAACTCCAAAAAAAAAAAAAGGTCTCATTCCTTTTCTTTTATTTCATTTTTTTTAAAAAAAATTCTCTATCAAATGGTAGTTACATGAAGAGATATTTATAAAATATACAATGAAAAAATAAATAAAATTAGTAAAGAGCAATATAATTAATATTAATTACATTAGTAATTATTAATGTGTACCATCAAATTAAAAATGGATACTCACGGCTTCAAAAATAGAAAATATATACAAAGTCTTTAACACCCTCGCTGAGGGTGCAGCGAGAATTTTAACACCCTCGTTAAGCACTAAGCGAGCTATCCCTCAACAATGGCAGATTCGAAGACCGAAACAGCAGACACAATTTTTACAAACTCAAACTTATAAATCGTTTAAAAACTCAAACAAAACTTGCAATAAACAACCCTAAACATTAACCAACAAAAACCTATAACTATTAACCAATAAATCATGATTTCTAACAACATTCTTATGCAAAAAAACCGAAAAAAATAAAAAAATAAAACAAGGGAAGCAGTTGCAGAAGAAAGAATGAGAAGGAAACCTGTGCAGTAGTGGAGAACAAGTGTGCAGCGATGGAGAGAGTGTGAAGCGGCGGTGGAGGGAGTGTACATCGGTGGAGGAGGGACTGTGCAGCGGTGGAGGGGTGGAGGTGAGAAGGATGAGGAGATTTGAATTGAGAATAATGAAGGAGTGTGGAGTGAGGAAGGAGATGGGGAGATTTGAATTTGGAATTTGAAAATGAGTGAAAGAAGGGAAGGGATAAGGATGAAATAAGAGGGGAGTATTTTGGGATTATTGGAAGTTTGTAAGGTTATTATGGGATTTTCCTTTAAATAAGGGGGTCAACTAATTAACCGGGAGTTAAAAAACAAGGACCCTAAATTGGGATCCATTATGTATGGATACACTAAAAAGAGGAGAGAAATTTGAATTGAAAAAAAGCCCATAACATCATCCTCAAAATAATCACAATCCAGAAATAAGAAGAAAGTATATAATAGAATTCAACACTCATAAATCACAATCCATCAAAAGTTAAAAATTATCATTTTCCAGAAATCACTTTCCAAAAATTACATGTATACATTAAAAATAAAAATGGCATAAAAAATTACAAGGGGAAATTACATAGGAAAATTGCAAATAAAAATTTCAGAAAATAAAAAAAATTGCTTACCATACCCTAAAGATATTGTATGAGGACTAATAAGTACATCCAGATTGATCTCTAGCAGGTCCCTTCAAGACCCTCCACTCTTAAGGAGGAAGTAATCTAGATAATTTAAGAAGCCTTAGCCCAAACAACATGAAAAAGAAGCCAATCTAGATCGGACAGCACTAAACAAAGAAGGAGGTCCTAAACTCCCTTGAGTGAGGGCTGTAAGAACTACAATCGGTGGGTGAATTAACTAGAGAACACTAGGAGAACACCTAGAAGGGGGGGTTGAATAGGTGTTTAAGAAGCATTGAAAGATTTTTGAATAAAACAAATCGAAACAATTAAAATGAATGATTTTTACAAAATCTGAAAATTATAATCGATTAAGAAAGGGGATAATCGATTATCATCTGACAGCAAATCTCAGATAATCGATTATGAAGTCCAGATAATCGATTATAATCTAGAAAAACTGAAAAAATCACTTTTTCAATCAAATACGAAAATCAATCAATTAACACATAAGATCAGAGATAAAACGGAATTGATTAACAACAATATTCTTAAAGATTACCTAGGTTATGAAAATGATTTTTCCCAAATCAATTTGCACAATTAAACACTAATTCAATCAATTATGGAAAATCAAACTTTTCTAGGTTTTCAATCAAGAACAATATGAAATGACAAAAACAAAAGAGTTAAGGGAAGAGAAGCTTGCTCAGAGATTTATACTGGTTCACTCACAACCACCGTGAGCTACATCCAGTCCCCTCTTATCACAAGAGAGAGTTTCTTCACTAAGGAATTAGAATTCTCAAATTACAAGTAATTCGCCTCTCAAGACTCCCTTCTTGATAGCCTCCAAGAGATACCTCACTCTTGTCTTGCAATCCTATTGAACTTCTAATCTAACCTTCTTCCCTTGCTTGTTGATAACCCCACAACAGGTCTTCCAATTGCTTCTTGATTCCTCACAACAAGACTTCCAATTTGCTTGTTAACACAACAAGACTTCCAACTTGATATGCTTGATGAAAAACCACCAAGACTTCTTCTTTGTTGTAGATAGCTTGCCTTCTTGCAATGATTACACAATAGAAAACACAATACCCCAATGAATCTTTTTCAAGAACTATGAACAATTAGTAATTGAGATTCAAAGGTTTCTTGATCAACGAATAAGAAAATGAAGAACTTTGATGTTTAGAAAATGAGAGAGAAAGTTGAGAGAAAATAGAATAGTGTAGCTTTTGATCTTTCTAGAAAATGATATGAAAAATGAAGTTCTATGTTCACAATGAATAGGAAAAGGTTTATATAGAAAACCCAAAAGTTAGGAAACTTAAAAACTGATTTTGAGAAGTGAAAAACGTATTTTAAAAATCAGTTCAGCAGGTGTTAATCGATTAAGACAACAAGCTAATCGATTAACTCTTTGTAATCAACTGCTAATCGATTAACCAGACAAGCTAATCGATTATGACTTGATCCATATTTCCTGTTAATCGATTATCCTTCTACTTAATCGATTAACCACTGTAAAAGTCAATTAAAAACTTGTTTTCTCAAAACTTAAACATTTTCTTTCAAACCTTTAAGTCACCTATTGATTTAGGTTAAGTGAAATACTCAAATTATAATATGATCATGCACTTGATAAAGATTTACTACCCTCTAATAAACTCTACCCAAACTCATCAAACTCTAAGACTCAAAATAAAGATATTACAACTCAATACACATAATGAATCTTAATGAGCTTGCTCTCTCTTCATCATTGTTGATTGTTGTTTGTTTGTTGAGCCTCTTCATGACTTGAGCTTGATCAAAACATTTGTCATTATCAAAACCAAACACTTGCATAATAGATCTCACAATCTTCACATGCACATGCCTTCTAGATCTAATGATTTGGGTCCAATATATGTGTTTTGAGCATGATTTAGACTCCCTTTTACTAAGGATTTGGCTTGTTTCTCTTGTAAATTTAGGACATTTTGTATAGTTTTTAGGAAGTTAGGTAATTTAGAATCCTTTGAACGTTTTGATCCGTTTTGGGTTTGTTTCAGGTACTTTCGGAGCTTAATTGAAGAAAATATTTATGGAGCTGAAAAGAGGATGAAATGATCTTGAAAATGGCACAAGAACGGAGCGAAACGGAGTCAGAAGTGGGCTGGCACGCCCAGGCATGGAATCCCCACACCCAGGCGCGTGACCCCCGGTCAGCATACACCAATCAGACCTGGTGCGCCCAGGCGTGTGGTCCTGGGCGCCCAGGTGCGCGCGCGTCGCAGAAAGCCCAATTGGGCTGATTTCTGATCAGTTTTGCTTCCTATCAATTGGGATTAGTTTTAGACTTTAAATATAGGTTTTTCTATTAGGTTAGGTAGATTTTTCAGAGCCAAATAAGAGATTAGAATAAAATTAGTATTAGAGAAGAGAGGTTGTTCTGCAATTGAGAGCAAGGAGGAAAGGCACAAGGATTGAAGATTGGAAGATTAAAGATCTCTTGTGGGTAATCTAATTATTGTCTATGATTATTAGTTTTTCCCATTCCTTGTATTTCTTCTTCCAATATGTATAATTGAACCTCTTGTTAGGAATAAGGTGGATTTGTATGGATCTTAATTTGGTTGTTTATTTATGAATTAATGTTTTTCCTTTCAAATCAATTGCTTGGTTGTGTTTTAATTACAATTCATAAAATTGATCACTTTATGTTTTACTTTGGTAATCTGAACCTTAATTGGAAAATTAGGATTAAGATTAGGCCTTTCAGCCAAACAATATAATTATTCAACTCGTAGGGATACTTTTGGGTAATTGTATAACTTTTATAAATTTTACTCACTTAAGGGATTAAGGGGTAAAGTTTAGTAAGAAACATAATTGATGGAGGGATCTAGCTTTTATTGTTTCTGGGGTTTTTGATTTATTGGAAAACAGATTTTCATAATATGTAACCTGATTCTACAATGAAACCAAGTTCCTAACCTTTTCCATATTTGCTTCTAAATCCTTTTTAGTTTCTGATTTGTTTCATTCTACCTTTTTTCCATTCCTTTATAAATTCAAAACCCATACAAGTTATACATAGTAATCGCAATTAGGTGAAAGAAATTAGAAACAATTTGCAATCCCCGAGTGGAACGATAATTTTACTTACTCTTTATTACTTGTGCGATCAGTATACTTGTCGAATTGCCAACATCTAACAATCTCCTCCTTTTTGATTATGACAAACATGTTTTGAAGTTGTTTGAAGTTGTTGATTGTTGAACCATTTGATCACTTGGTGAGACTCTTGCTCCCCCTCAATAAATGCTTTTGACATTTGAAATCCAATAAAGTTAAGCTTGATTCTCGCCCTATCTTCAACAACTTTGCTCCACCTATATAAAAACAACAAAACAACCTTTTCTCCCCCTTTTGACATTATCAAAATGTAATATAACAATACAAACTTAAGCCAAAATAAGAGAAATCAATGATCCTTTCTCTACATAATTGATACCAATTAATCAATGAAATACAGTTTGAGATGTGATACCAATTGGAAAGAAATATAAAAATGAAATATGATACCAATTGGAACTAATGGAAACATATTATCACTTGACAAGATATGATATCAATTGTAAAGAAATTTCACAATAACCGCAATAGCATGATAAACATATAATGAACACACAATGATATCAATTGTAAAAGAATATATAATGACAACACTTATGAATTTTCATCACAATTTGTAAATATCAATTGTAAGATTAGAAGATACCAATTGTGAATACTTGTTATCTCTTGTGAAAAATTCACTTAATACCAAATGTGACCTTTGTAGATATAAAACCAATTGAACTAATTTGTAGGACCTTTTCTTTGATACATGAAGATGTTTATAGAACATTATTTGCATCTTCAATTGTACCTACAAAACAATCATGTTTTGCTTTTTGGTATCCAAATAGTCTTGGATCCATTTTTGTTAGTTAAGGGATTTCCGCCCTTCTTAACCCAAACAAAATTTCCTTTAGGTATACCATGCACTTTAATATAACACACATTTGAAGTATGTCCATGATTCCCATAATAGAAACATGTTGGTACATTTGAAAAATCAACCTTAGAAAAATCAACAACATTTCTATGAGACTTACTCTTAGCATTAGTATAACCCAAACCAAACTTGTTTATTTTCTCTTTGAAAATTTAACAATGTGTGCAATTTGATATCACCACTTGTGAAACTTGCAAGCTTATTTTTCAAAATAGCATTTTCATCTTTAAGCAACTTGCAATTCTCACAATCAACCACAACATTCAATCTACTAGCACAATCACAAGAAGAACTAGCATATATGAGATCTAGAGTTTCATTTTGAAGATTAAGCTCATCAACTTGTTTTTGAAGTTCTAAAATCTCTTGTTGATGTTTCAAAATGAGCTTCTTCCTTTCTAGATATTTCAAAGCCAGTTTCTTAAGTTCTTCATGCATTTCTTCATAAGCATTATATAAAACTTCATATTTAGAAGAAATTTCGGATTTAGTATCACTTACACCGCTTTCCTCGCTCTGTTCATTTGATTCATCACTTGAGCTTTCTTCTTCATCTACTTGAACTAGCAAGTTAAGTGTAGCGATTTCTTCATCATCCGAAGAACTACTTGATGTTCTTTCCTTTTCTTCTTCATCCCAAACAATGTAGGCCTTTTTACACTTTGGATGCTTCTTCTCTTTCTCCATCTTTTTGAGATACTTTGAACATGTATACTTGATATGACTGGGTTTTCCGCATTCATGACAAACTACTCCTTCTTTTGTTGTCTTGGTCTTGTAGTGTGGGGAATTTGTCTCTTTTCTTTTGTATTTGTTCAACCTTCCTTTTCTCCTTAGAAGCTTGCTAAACTTTCTTACTAGAAGTTTCATAGACTCTTCATCAATGTCCGAATCGGGATCTTCACTATCGGAACTCTCTTCCTTTTTATATGAACTTTTAGCTTTAAGAGCGATTCCTTTTCTTTCTTTGTTCTTGTCCGACTCTTCATGCATATGCAAATGCCCAAGCTCCATTTCATGTTCTTGAAGCTTTCCGAAAAGTGTAGCTAAGTCCATGTTGTCCAAGTCCTTTGATTCAACAATTGCGGTAACCTTAGGTTGCCGTTCCCTACTTAGACATCTCAAAACTTTATTAACAACTTCACAATTCATAAAAGTCTTTCCAAGAGCAATGAGAAGATTAATAATATGAGTAAGACGTTTTTGCATTTCACATTTAGATTCATTAGGCAACATACGAAACAATTCATATTCATGCATTAAAGAATTTAATCTAGCACGCCTAACTTCACTAGTACGTTCACGTGTGACTTGCAAGGTGTCCCACATTTCTTTGGCATTACAACATTGGGAGACCCTAAAGAACTCATCATAAGATAGAGCCGAGGTGATGATATTTTTAGCTTTTAAATCATATTGAATTTTCTTTTTATCATCATCGGTCCACTTATCTTTGGGAACTAGTTGAGATGCACCATCTACTTGTTTTGAGGGAATGTGAGGACCATTCTCAATGGCTTCCCAAATATTCATGTCTATGGCTTCTATAAAGATTCTCATTCTAACTTTCCAATAAGCATAACTCTCTCCACCAAACATAGGAGGATGACTTATTGAAGCACCTTCACCACCAAAGGGATTCGTAAAACCAATTGTAGTTTCCTCAAGGATCTTTACGAAAATAGCTCTATGCTCGTGTCTTTCGACCGAGCTCTGATACCAATTGTAAGAATTACAATCGGTGGGTGAATTAACTAGAGAACACTAGGAGAACACCTAGAAGGAGGGGTTGAATAGGTGTTTAAGAAACCTTGAAAGATTTTCGAATAAATCAAATCGAAACAATTAAAACGAATGATTTTTACAAAATCTGAAAATTATAATTGATTAAGAAAGGGGATAATCGATTATCATCTGACGGCAAATCTCAGATAATCGATTATGAAGTCCAGATAATCGATTATAATCTAGAAAAACTGAAAAAAAAATCACTTTTTTCAATCAAATACGAAAATCAATCAATTAACACATAAGATCAGAGATAAAGCGGAATTGATTAACACTAATATTCTTAAAGATTACCTAGGTTATGAAAATGATTTTCCCCAAATTAATTTGCACAATTAAACACTAATTCAATCAATTATGGAAAATCAAACTTTTCTAGGTTTTCAATCAAGAACAATATGAAATGACAAAAACTAAAGAGTTAAGGGAAGACAAGCTTGCTCAGAGATTTATACTGGTTCACTCACAACCACCGTGAGCTACATCCAGTCCCCTCTTATCACAAGAGAGAGTTTCTTCACTAAGGAATTAGAATTCTCAAATTACAAGTAATCCGCCTCTCAAGACTCCCTTCTTGATATCCTCCAAGAGATACCTCACTCTTGTCATGCAATCCTATTGAACTTCTAATCTAACCTTCTTCCCTTGCTTGTTGATAACCCCACAACAAGTCTTCCAATTGCTTGTTGATTCCTCACAACAAGACTTCCAATTTTCTTGTTAACACAACAAGACTTCCAACTTGATTTGCTTGATGAACAACCACCAAGACTTCTTCTTTGTTGTAGATAGCTTGCCTTCTTGTAATGATTACAACCCAATAGAAAACACAATACCCTAATGAATCTCTTTCAAGAACTATGAACAATTAGTAATTGAGATTCAAAGGTTTCTTGATCAAAGAATATGAAAATGAAGAACTTTGATGTTTAGAAAATGAGAGAGAAAGTTGAGAGAAAATAGAATAGTGTGGCTTTTGATCTTTCTAGAAAATGATATGAAAAATGAAGTTCTATGTTCACAATGAATAGGAAAAGGTTTATATAGAAAACCCAAAAGTTAGGAAACTTAAAAACTGATTTTGAGAAGTGAAAAACGTATTTTAAAAATCTGTTCAGCAGGTGTTAATCGATTAACTCTTTGTAATCAGCTGCTAATCGATTAACCAGACAAGCTAATCGATTATGACCTGATCCAAATTTCCTGTTAATCGATTATCCTTCTACTTAATCGATTAACCACTGTAAAAGTCAATTAAAAACTTGTTTTCTCAAAACTTAAACCTTTTCTTTCAAACCTTTAAGCCACCTATTGATTTAGGTTAAGTGAAATACTCAAATTATAATAGGATCATTCACTTGATAGAGATTCACTACCCTTTAATAAACTCTACCCAAACTCATCAAACTCTAAGACTCAAAATAAAGATATTACAACTCAATACACATAATGAATCTTAATGAGCTTGCTCTCTCTTCATCATTGTTGATTGTTGTTTGTTTGTTGAGCTTCTTCATGACTTGAGCTTGATCAAAACATTTGTCATTATCAAAATCAAGCACTTGCATAATAGATCTCACAATCTTCACATGCACATGCCTTCTAGATCTAACAAGGGCAGCCGATCGGGAAACCGGACAAAGGAACAACCTGGATCATCATTAAGGATTCCGGCTCTTGAGGCATATTGAGGAAGAAGGGTAGTGCAAACTCAATGAGAGCTTAAAAGGCTAAAGGAAAAATGCCCAAAGAAATGGGTGCCTACCTCCCAAGTGGGAAGCCTAGTGAAGGACGACATCAATATAGACTTAGAGTTATTTTGTACAAGAATTATGGAAGCACAAAACCCACCAAAATTTGTTCATCCCAAAAATTAGTACGTATACGACGGGTTGACAGATCCTCGACATCACATCGCCCGATTCCTTAATGTCATAGCTTTCCAACATGGAACAAGACCAACCAATGGTTGGTTCTTGACTATAAGATAGAAACCCATTGATAGATGGGAACAACTCAAAGATGCTTTCCTGCTTCAGTTCTTGACAAGCAGGGCTTGACCTAAAATAGTACACCTACTAGGAGAGGGGGATCAAGTACCAGAAAAAAGTTTTAAAGATTACTTCATGTCCTTTACTCACGAGAAGACCCAAGTCACTAGCTTGGAACAAGATCATACCTTGGCAAAAGACTTGGATAAAGTAATGCGAAAGGTCATATATCTTAATCAACAAAGGGGATTTCAGCTAAATCATAACGTGCCAAAGAACAGGAGTGCAACCACATGGTCAAACCAAGAGCCAAAGGCACATTAAGAAATGCATATGTAGCTTTAATGATTTTCACATATTCACTCATCATTTTTCTTTCTTCCTCTTGCAAAGTCAGGTTCTATGGATCTTTATGAACTTCTTGTTGGAGCATAGCAACTTTAGTCCTCAATTCTTCTTCTCTTCTAGTCACATTAGCATATTTCTCTCTATTCAGGGTTCTCAATCTATTTTTAAGGTTCCTCAAATTTTGCATGATTTGGAACATGAGACAAGTTGGGATATGTACTTATCAATCTTCCTTAACAATGTCTTCAAAAGTCGGGTCTTGAGCCCACATGTTAAAATATTTAAATGGAATACATCTCATTCTCATATCCTTATTCTAGTTAATGAGAGCAGGACTGTTCTATCAAATTAGAACAAGGGTCCTTGTCAAGGATTTTTAATCTAACAAGAGTGGCCTTTTGGTTCTATGTACCCGTTCGAGCCAAGGTTCTAGGGATCAAGACTACGTAGTTTTATCAGGCACATAGAAATAGTGCAAGAGGATGATAGTCTAAATTGATTTCGGAACCCCAACAAGCAACAACATTACTCATTATTCTGCAAAAGTTTGTAGTCCTAATTTTATTCTCCAAAATACTGTTGACTTTGATGTTAGAGTATTGGTGGTTATGGAGGATTGAATGGGAAGAGGAAGAACACGTGAGGGAGGTGAGCGAGGGAGAAAAGGAGATGACTGTGAGGTTAGAAAAGAAGAGAGCATCAACACTAGTCAAACTGGATCGAGGCCAACACATTTTTTTTTTATATCTGATGGGAAGTATCCGATTAATTTCCAAAATAATTGATTACTTTTGCCTTTTCTAATCCAGAACTGATGCATGAAGCTTGGAGATGTTATTTTATTGATCTGTAGGGCATGAAGGTGATATGCATAGCTAGTAGAGCTTGTATTACCTGTAAGGATCCTTGCAAAACAATTTTTGGGATATTTCCAATGCTCAAGTCACTAAACTAATTCAATTATAAAGTAAAATGCAACTGATATTCATTCATTCTATGCACCGCAACATTTTAATCAAAAAGATCAATATTATGAATAATATATACACATAATTGTCTATTTAACTTCTCATGTTGAATGTTCACACATGCGCCAGCAATCATGATTCAAATTGATATGTGAGAATTGAAGGGGATATACCATGGATTTTTTATTTCATGACTGAACTTTTGTTAAATATGCAATATAAATACCATGCCTTACATTGTTTTCCTAGATGAATGCATGAGCTTTATTCTTTAAGGAGCTTTACTTGTAGTCATCACTGCATGTGCTTTTCCCTCTTAAGATTTTTGTTTGTTATCATTAAAACTTCATAATATATTGCTATCTAACATACTTGTGTATACTTTCTGCGTGGTGATTGTATTTGCCAATATACTTTATGTGTGTGTCTTTATTCTTTGATGGGGGCTAATATTTATAGAGTCTTCATGTGATGTTGTATTTTCCCAAATAAATATTTTATCTTTGAGGATAATCTTCCTTTATCTTATCTCTTTTGGGAAGATTCAATTATCAATTATGATAGTTAATCTTATAGGATAAATAACATATCTTTTTGTTATATCCAATTTATTGGTATAAATTCATCATATATCTTCATGAAATCTGCCATTATCTATATGTGATTGTGGTTTGCAATTCCTCATCCAAACATATCCATTTTTAATTATCAGTTCTTTTTGGATTTCGGTTTTTTTATAAGTTCTCAATTATCCATTGGATTGGTTTGGATATGAACACCTCTATGTGCACAAGGAGACAACAAATGTCATACAATTTTTGTTCGATATTACGATCTTCATAGACAACAAAGTGGAATGTTCTCTTGATAATAGAGAGAATACTCTTAACAGTCAACTTGAAAGTGTTAAATCACACGAAAGTCTATCCTGATTATACTCTATGAACTAAGAACCTTAATGCGAAAGCATCAACGAAAGCTAAAAGCCTAAAACTAAAAACTACACAATCTCGAGTCGCTTGAGTAATCTATTTGTTTTACATGTTTTGTGATTCTAGGAACCAGCAAACATGTTTTACAAATTAGAATGTGAGAAGGGATAAAACTTCAAATTCCCTCATTCAGTAAACATGACTTCTCAACCAACAAACAAGAATGTTGCATTGACATCAAAGTCGCTACATCAAAAAGAATCATACCTCCAAGACGGGACCGCAACTTCTCAATCCACCCTTGTGACACTAATTCAACATAAAGAAAAGGCAAAAGCCCCTATATCACGTAAATCGTAATCCATACAATAATACCAAGTATCAATAACATATATAATTCTTTTAAAAATATCAATGCTAACATTATAGTAACTTATAACATACAAGTAGATACCTATTTGTAAGAATTATTGTATGAATTTTGAATGATGAATCATGAAACTCTCTGTTAGAGAAGAATGAAAGTAACATTTTTTAAACATGTGACATGTTTTCAATATCTCGCCAATTTTATTTTATCATCCTAATTTTTACACCTCAATCATGATTATTTATTATTTATAAATTAATATTAATATTATTATCATTTAAAGAATATTTTTTCTTATATATATATATATATATATGTGTGTGTGTGTGTGTGTGTGAAGTGCTTTTGCTAGGATGAGCTACGAGCTACGAGCTACAACCTAAGCTTCAATTTTTGGTACGCAATGGTATAAAATCTATGAAGTATGAGTATTTTTAAATTGGTGATGTATCCATACTCAATATATATTGGGCATTGATATACGTATGGTACTCCAAAATACTTGTAGCTGATATGTTAAGATATATTTTTTGTATGTATCATTCCAATAATATCAATTTTTATTAGAATTTATATTTTAATGTAATAATTAATATCTTGTCCTTATGTATCGGCTTAATTTGAGTCTCGACCTCTAATTTTATGAAATTCGTATCTTATTCCAATGCCAAAATTATTTATTTATATCTTATTTATATATATTTATTTATAAAAAATTCAATTTATATTCCCGTATTCATATTTCAAATTTTTAGATCAGAAAATGTTATATTTTGTCCCCCATTTGATACCATATTTTATATAGTACCCGTAGGTTTAATGTAACATTGTATAAAATTAACATGAGACTCGTCAAGAAATGAACCATGCTAACAAATTTTTAAAAGAAAAAAAAATCATTTACCATCATAGGAGTAATTTTAAGAACTCAAAAGTATTTAGAATGGTTTTTTATCATGTTTATAGCAGGAGTAAAATATTGATTTTATTTAAATCATATTTAATCTATTTATGAAAGTAATTCTAAATTTATTTGTACAACTATTTTTTTTATATAAAACGCAATTTATATTTATTTTGAAGAATATCATGCTTTTTCTCCACGGTATTTTAGACTAATTATCTAAATAATTTATCCAAACCCCCAAGTTCCAAGACTCAAAAGAGGATTTAAAAAATATTATATGATAGTAACACTTGATAATTAATCAGACACATGAGCAAGTTATTCACACCCGTATGACTACTTCAAGGAAACAGCACCTTATGGACTCTCTTTTGGAAATCAACTTATGCTTCCAAAAGATGGTGTCACCCATCTCTATACTTGTTTTGGAAAAATACTCTTGAAGTCTCTTATCTTTATTAGATATCAAAAGGCTTGAAAATATTGCTTTAAAAATGATATAAAGCCATTCCCAAATTAACAAACTAATATCAAGTTTGTTTTTGCGTTTGTGGCCTCAAAAGCACATTTACTCAAAGCAGTTGTAACTTTTGTCCATAAACACATATACAGACATACTACACACTGTGGGTTCATAAGCCAAATCTTACACTCCCGCTTCGGCGCTTCCTATAATCCCTCGATTTTATTTATAAGTAATGCTTTAAAACAATTTTTAGATTATATACTCCCTCGGTTTCACTTTATCTGTCACTCTAGCTTTTTTAACTTGTTACAAATTATTTATCGTTTTAGAAATTCGATAGTGTATTAATTGATTTTTTTCAACTTTAACCTTGCATTTAATGTGTTGAAATATGTGAAATGAGTGATAATTAATGTATTTTGAGGATATTATTATAATAAAATTATCTAATAATTCTCTTGAAAATTGAAGTATTAAATGATTTTCTTAATCCGTGTAAAATTTCTAAAGCAACAGTTAATTGGAACGGAAGGAGTATAAGTCAATTTGAATTTTTTAGAAAAATATTATTTTATTTTTCTTTTGTTCATTAAAGTAAAATTTTAATATTAAAATATTATTTCAAAATTTCAAAAAAAAATAAAACTTCTATTCTTAATTTTTTTTTTTAAATACATAAATATTACCGATAATAAAGACCAAAACAAGTTGTTTCTAGAGGAGATTTAAGTAAGAGCATTGAATTCTTAGCCTGCACGCATTTAAGTAAGAAAAAAAAATTTCAATCAAAAATCAAATTGCAAATCGCTTTATCCGAAATTAAATGCTCGAAAGTACATTACTCCATTATAGACAATAGTACTAGTTGGTTAGAGTAACATAGATAGAAACCTCAGATAAATCACAAGTAATGTCTCCAATATCCAAAATTCTAATTAAAGTCACTAGTTTCACACTTTAATTTCGAATTGACTTTACGCAATTATCATCTTTTAAGATTAATGCACAATGTGAGCTAAAAAAATAAGTTAGAGGGCTTCAAAGCAAGTACTCGAAATATCAAACATATGTCAGTCAATACATAATGATACTGTTAACCAAAAAAAAATACATAATGATACTATATAAACCAAGCTAGTTTCTTAACGTAGAAACAACGGTCACACTACAGTTAAACGTCTAAATCACAAAGTGTCTCCACATACAAGATTGAGTACAAGTCTAATTTGTTCACAATAATGTTATTATAGGTAAGTTCTAGATGTATATTTGTTTATCCTATGTTCCTATGTGTAGAAACAATTTTGAAATAATCAAATAAATATACATCCAAATGTCAATTCTATGTACCATTGATTTTTTTCCAACATATATAGCATATCCTCTCAACAAGTGAAAGGCCTATTTCTCAAAGGGACAATCAAGTGGAAACGTAACGGCGTTTTCAATACACATGAACCAAAGTTTCAAATTTAAGATCATATGTTCAATAAGTGACTTGAACTCTTTCTACTTGTACCGACAAGTATGTAATAATGCAAGTCTATTCAAGATAAGAAGATACAAAAAAATATATAAAATTAAAAAAAAAAAATCAAAGTAACAACAACAAATTAGTTAACTAATAATAACGGTGATAAAATTTGGGAAATAAAATAAAAGCCCAAATAATAATAATAATAAGGGGAATTGAAGAAGCTAGCTAGCTAGGAAGAAGAAGAATGATGATGGTTTTGAGAATTAGGAGAATGCAAAGGGAAGAGAGGCAACAGCTGAGGAGGGTGAGAGGGTCTTGGAGTAGTAACCGGACTTACAGGGTGCAAATAGAACCCTTTCTCCACCACCACCCTTTGCTCTTCCTCTTGTTGCGGTGACCTCGGTGTACGTGGACTCCCACGCGCCAACAGCTCGAGTGGTGAAACAGGTGAAGCCATCACATTTACCATTTCACCCATGTAAAACACTCCTCTCCCACGAACAACATTATTATTATTACTATTGTTCATGCCGTTGATGATGCTGTTGTGGAACATGACGTTGGGTCTTTCGGAGACTCCGATGTTGAGTTCAAGTTTCTTGTTGGCGCGTCGTTCGTGGAGTTTGAAGTTAGGTTTCTTCGGGCCTATGTCGGGGGCTATGGTAGTGGTGGGCCTGTGGGCTTGGGCTAGGCGGGAGGGGAGGGTAAGGGGGAGTTTATGGGCTGAAGGGTCTTCGGAGGCACCGGTGAGCTTTTGAACGACAGCCCGGAAGTTTGAGGGGTCGGCTTGGACAAAGGTTGTGTTTGGCGGTGTTGTTGGGTCGGAGCCGTAGGTGGTGGGTGAGTGGAGGGTGGTGGTGGTGGCACTTGAGTTAGAAGCCATAGAGAGAAATAAAAAGAGAGAGAGAAAAAGAAAGGTTGGTTATTATTTTTGTGAGCGTGTAGTAGCGGGAAGAGAGGAAGGAAATGTGGGGTTTTATAGGACAAAGATGTGTGTGTGAGAGAGAGAGAGAGAGAGAGATTAGTTTGAGCTTTGGGATGGGATTGCTTTGCTTTATGGGGTGGCGTGTGGTGGAAGTGTGAGGTATACGGAGAGGAAAGTGGACTTAAAAAAACCCTCAAGTTAGAAGGGGGAAGTAAATAATTCATAGTACTTCATTCTGAAAAAGTTAGGTGCGCATATGGTGGTGTATTAAGTTTTAAAGGATATTTTGGTTTATTTTTATCTCAGTTTTATTTTGGTATTTTTGTATAATTATTTTGATCATTTATTCTTTCAATAAAAACTTATTTTGCTTTTTTTTTTTAAAAAAACTATCGTGAAGGATCTTAGTTAACGAAGATGTCACAAAATACCTAGTATCACTGACTCATCAAGATAGCGAACTATGTTCTATTTTACAACGAATAGTGCATAATTCACACTCTTCCGATTATTGCATCCGCACAGGATTCGGAATTTTTTTTATCATTCCTTATAGCAAAGAAGATCATGGTGAAGAAGAGGAAGTGAGAGTGAGGGAGGGAAAGTGAGTAATGTTTTTTATGCAGAATATTGTCGTTTTGAGGCATCTCCAATAGAATTATTTTTTTATCAACAAAGATAAGAAATATTATTAAAGGAGTAATATGTCAGATTAGTTCCTGACTTTGTAAGCGTCGGTCAAGTTAGTCCCTGACTTTATCGAAATAGCAATTTAGTCCCTGAGATTTCATTTTAATTCACATACGTCCCTATCTTTATCCCATTTTAAAGCAAATACATCCCTGCGATAGTGACGGCAGGGACTAACTTAATCGACGTTCTCCTATCTCAGGGACTAAATTGCTATTTCGATAAAGTTAGGGACTAACTTGACCGACGTTGACAAAGTCAGGGACTAATCTGACATATTACTCATTATTAAAGGGAGCATAAGAAGTTCTCCAACAAACATACAAAAGAGTTATAGTAGCTTAACATTGCTTTACATACTCTAGTGGCCATTGGAGCCAATCTGAAAAAGTAAAACTAGCACCTGCTTCTCTTACTTTTATTACAGACCATGATTTCAATATGATATTTTCTTCTTATAAGTTCAAATCAAGATTAAGACCCTCAAAATGCATTTTGCATATTGTATGCCATATTGCTCAAAAAAACCATATGATTCACCATGTTTGCTCATGCTTCCTTGATAAAATAACCAATCCTTTGTGATTAAGAAATGCTCCTTTCCATTGTAGTGCGACACAAATTTCAGTCTGAACTAGCTGCAGCACTTTTTCCAAACATAGTATGCAATCAGACAGTTAAAAAAATTAAAGAGGTGATCAGTTGATTTGTCGCTTGTTCTACATAGGTTGCAAGTTACATTGTCATCCTCAGGAATAATTCATCTCTTTTGAATCCCATTTTTTAGCAACTTCAAAGTGTTGAATAGAAGTCAAAATTCGACAAGAAAGTAAAATGTCGAATGCATAAGTGATGTCGACAGAAGTGTACATAGACAAGTCATCTAAAAGTGACTTCGAGGGATATGTACATGTATCGACAAAATGGGAAAGGTTGATGATACAAGTGATGTCGACAGAAGTGTACTTAAGCGAAATCGCTTAAAAGTGACTTCGAGGGCCATGAACGTACGTCGACAGATGGAAGAGTCATAATGAGGACGGCGTCGAAGAAGCTTTAACGTGGAAACCGAGGAGATCAGAGTAATAGTGGAAAATGATGACGCATTGGGAACTAAAAAACGGTCACATCAGCATTTAACACACTTTATCACGGCTATAAATACGTCATTTCCAACGTTCAAAAGGGCCAAAGTGTATTGATGTTAGAAATGATGGACAAACTTTGTGATTTCTGGAAAGAAGAAAAGCTATTTGAAAGAATGAAGATGAAGAATCTCAAAGATACATGTGAGACTAAGGGAATTTGGAAGAGAGAGGAACAATTTCAAAATCTTTGCTCTGAATTCCCACTTTTCCCTCTTTATGGTTAAAGATTAAACACGTGAGATTACATAGGGATCACCTCTTGTATTTCGAGCTGAGATGAAAAACCTAGATGAAGGGCATACTCCAGCTGAGATATTAGTTTAGGTGGTACCTAGGAGTCTTCCATAACTCAAAGTTGTAACCTTTTCCCTGGAAAAGCTTTGAGTATCTTTCCATTTAAAGAGGGAAAAGAAAAGTCCTTTATGGATAATCCCTTAGGAGAGATGGCAACATGATCACTGGTTAGGTCAATGGCCAAAAATATGGCCAAGTCAATAATCATGTCACCAATATCGACTAGGGATTAATTCAATTAGAGGCCGACACCTTGTCGAAAGGAGCTTGGTGTCGACAGAGATCCTAAAAGCCCAACAGGCAAGAGGATGTCACTTCGACAAAGCTGGCAAAAGACTTGTGTAAAATCCCAAGAGTTACAAAGTGGCTTTATTTCAGTTGTGGGAAGATGCTTGTCGAAGAGAAATAATCGAAGACTACCGAAGACACGTGGCAAAAGGAGAACAAACTAAGAAACTGCATCGTGGGTAGTTATTTCGTGGGTAGTTGTTTAGTTAGAACGTGGTTGTTGCAGTTATGCAGAACGTGCCCAATAACATAGTGCAAGAGTAGTTGATTTATAGGGCTATAAATAGGTAATTACTTATTTGTAATCGGGGTTGACACATTGGAAAAACCAATTTGATGACCAATTAGTTTATTTCTAGGGCTATAAATAGGTAAACACTGACTTGATGACAAATTTAATAGGAAAAAGGAACCAATATGATAAAAAAACGTGAAAAACCAATTTGATATTGAAAAATAAGATAAGATACCAAATAAGTAATAGATAAATTTAATGAATATAAGTGTTGAATATATTAATTTTGTCAAATTAGTCATGACACTACGTAATTAAAAATTGATTTACATAAAAAAAAACTTAATATCTCCATAGTGTTTCAAAAAGATTGAATGTGGAAGTGTATTAATGCATTATAATTACATTGATGCGAGGAAAATGTTCTTTTTGAATTCTATGATGATTTAATAAAAACAAATGGAAATCAAAATGAACATTTTTCCTTATTAAGAAAAAAAATTTAAGAGTTCTCTTATTAAAGTATTAGACTTTCTTTTATTGAAACTTATTTGAAGAATTGGGCAAAACTTCATACATGCTTTGCTTATGATTCAGAGAAGGCAAAACCGCACATAATTTCTGCAAATTTCCTTTTTTAATACCATTCAAAACCATAGACCTTTTTGTTCTTTAATTTAATTACTATTTTTGACGATAATAGCAAGCATATTACAACCCATATTCATATACATATAACCACATACATAACATCTACATAGACTTTTTCGTACACTCCTTTTGTGCCCATCAATTAAATAGATAACAACAAAACACTAATATATGAATAGTAGAGCAATATCATCAGTAATATATATATATATATATATATATATATATATATATATATATATATATATAATAGAGGTTTCAAGCATTCAATCTATGTCCCTCCCATGCGAGAATATTTTTCTTTGAAAAAAAAAGAACACTTGCAATAATTATATAAATAATTAGAAAGTAAACTTTTTTTTTATGAACCAGGGTATCCACCCGCGCAACTGTGTGACTAATCTCTCGCACCACGGTCGGGACCTATCGGAGGCGATGCTCCCAGTAGGCTTGCTCCATTCACATGCACCTCGGGTATGACTCGAATCCGCGACCACATGCTTAAGGGACACAAGCCCCTTCCACTTGTGCCAGCCTCCACTGGTAAAGTAAACTTTTTTTTTATAATGTAAAGTTAGGTAAATAACAATAATCCTATCATTTTTTTAACACAAAAAAAATATATCAAGAAATCAACTCTGAATGTATAAATTAAAAAAGAAAACTAATAGCCATTAATTTTTTATGTTTTATTTTTTTTTTATAAAAACCAAATTTGTTAATAGTTACTAACAAATAATATAGAGCCCAACGCTAACAAATAATATTAAAATGAATATTCTCGGCTCCTCTTATAGAAATATAAGAGGATCTTATAAAATAGATTAGAGGAAGAAGTATTATAGTATATTTATACTTTGTTCATAAATATAGTAATAATAATATTCTTTCCGTTTTATATGTAATGTAATTCAAGTTTTTTTAATCTTATTTAATATATATTGTTTTTTATACCAATATTTTTTTTCATCTACAATCTTTCATTCTACAATAATAATTAAAAAATGGAGAGAATTATATTATACAAAGCAAAATGTAGAGAATAATAACAATATATATTAAATAAGTCAAATTAGCGCATATAAAAAAAAGACAATAAAAAAAGATATTGAACCATGGTATACCACATCTTGCAGTGATTGTATCAAAAAGTGTTTTATGTTTTTCCCTTAGTTTTGGCTTCTATATTTGCCTCTTTTCATGTATCATACTACTATAGCAAGAATTAAAAAATAAAATAACTACTACTGATTAAAAAATTTAAAAAAAAACCACTACTATTACTAATTCTTCACTAGCCATCAGTTACTTGGAATAGAATTATTCGCTATCTCAACGTTTGAATAATTCTTAAAAAAATAAAAATCGAAAAACCTGGAATTATTCGCCATCATCAGTGACTAATTCTTTTCATTTGCTGGTTGTATTAGGCGGAAGGTTTTTTCTTCTGTAACTCAGTATGTATTGCTTTGGAGGGCTGGGGTGTTTTATTGTTATACTACTCTCTCTTTTTTATAATGATTTTTTTTTTCATAAAAAAAAAAAGAAGAAGCCATTGATGATGGATATGGGGAAAGGAATGTTTGGAGAGGGGGGGGGGGGGGGGGGGGGGTTGGGTAAGATGCATGGAGAATTGTAGATGGAGATAGAAATGATAAATGAATGATGATTGTAACAATTACACCCACAAAAAGTAGAAAAGGAGAAAAAGAAAAACAACTCATGCAGTTTTTTATTGGATCGGTTATACTTACAAAAAGGAATGTCACGTGGATGCCTTCATTGAACAGAGAATCCTAACTTTTGCTCTCTAACCTTTATTTTAAAAAGATTGAATGAGAAAGCTCCTTTGGTATATGTTTTTATAATAAAAGGAAGAATGCTGGGTTGGCTCAGCATAGAGGCAAGGAATGCGACAGACCACGACCCACCATCAAAAGGGTAGAATACTTTTTTTTTGGACAAAACTACTAGATTGGTTCTTTAAGTTATTTTTTATTTGTGATTTTGTTCCTTAATTTTTTTTCGTTACAAATAAGTCATGATGATGTTGCCATGTAACAAATTAAATCAACCATTTCCATTAATTTTTTCCATTAAGTGACACCTGTAACCATAAGAAAATTTAGAAAAAAAAAAGTCATTAAACCATTTTTTTAAAGTACATGCACCATTAGTTGAGTGACACATGTCACTTAGTGGAAAAAATTAACAGAAAGGATTGATTTGTTAGACGACAACAATTTCAAGACTTATTTGAAACGAAAAAAAGTTAAGGGAGAAAATTGTAACTAAAAGATAACTTAAAGGATCAATCTAGTGGTTTTGCCTATTTATTACTACTTATATATACTTGGTTTTTTTAATATTGTTTCATATCTATTTTATTTCATGACTAATTTTATTTTCACTATTGTCATTTTTACTATTTTAAAGATCAAATGTAAATTTGGGATATGTTTTTGCTGATTTTTTAATAAAAATAATCTTTCAATAAACGAGAGGTCTCAAAAAAAATTTCCCGCCCTAAAACATACAATTTTCCCTAAATAGAAAAAGTTACTTGAGAGAATTAAAGTCGTTGTAATCTTTTAAGTTGCAAATGGTTTACCTCCTGTACATTATACATGCATGTAAACTGATTTTTTTAATGAAAATATTTATTGAAAGAGTCAAAACAGCCTTATTAAATAATCTTTTCATTTTGAAAATTATTAGTTGAGTTATGAATCGAATGATTCTCATGTTGTAAAGAAAAATATTACTAACATCAACATTAAGATCTCCAACATTTTTACCAAA
Organism: Crotalaria pallida; assembly: GCA_037953625.1. Classification (NCBI taxonomy): domain Eukaryota; kingdom Viridiplantae; phylum Streptophyta; class Magnoliopsida; order Fabales; family Fabaceae; genus Crotalaria; species Crotalaria pallida. Next base: position 7,996,925 of record CM075654.1, on the reverse strand, counting down.
AAAAAAAAAAATCTCTCGTTTAAAATGATATGATAGTGTACAAATCATATGATATGTTATGATTAATAAAGAAAATTCAATAACAGTAAAGCAACATGTATATAATATAATATAATATAATATTATATTGGGTTTTTATTATGTGTCTTAGGTCACATAATAAGGTTATTTATGTGACTAAGTTTTTCTTGAAATACTAAACATATCATATCCCAAAATATTAAACAACCCTTTTTTATGATTTTTTAGCATATACTACATGACACATGTTAAAAAAAATTAAAAATTTATCATACACCACTTTTTTTAATATAAAAAATGTAAGGAAGAGAGATATACAAAAAGATGAATGAGATATGATAGAAAAAAATTAGATATAAAAAAAAGTTGAAGTGTAGAATGAAATGTAAGAGAAAAGAGTTTGACCATGAACTAATACTCTATCTGTTTCATACGTAGTGTTTATGTATTTTTTTTCTCCTTTTGTTTCATATGTATTTTTCTTTTACAAACTCAATGCATAATTTATACATTTTTTTCAATTATACCCTTATTTATCACAATATCATTTTCATCTCATATATGGTTTCCTCTCTTCAATAATGATTACATAAAGGGTTTTATAGTCAAAATATTTCAAATTCTTACATCATTTAACCATTTATTAAAACCCGTTTATAACTTTAGGGGTGTAAGCGGTTCAGGATCATACCAAGAGACCGTTGGGATTGAACCGAACAAAATCGAAAAACCCGATCTTGTCTGGTCTAATGGTTCGACTAGGTCTCAATATTTTAGACCATTACTTTATGATCTGGTCCACGGTTTCATAATTTTTGAGACCATCTTGGCCAGATCAGACCAATAACTCTTTTTTTCAAGCGTTGTTACGTAAGAAATGTTGTTTTCAATTTTAAGTTTATTTTCTTGTCAAGTAGCATTAAAAAGAAGTAAGAAAAACACATTTGGTATTGGTTTTGGTTTGTCAATTATAGAAATGTTTATTTCAGAAACAAAAACATTTTGGTACAACATTTATCCAAAATCCCTATAAAAAAAACTAGAATCGAATATTTTCATATTGGCATACTAATATGAATTTCCCAAATTGAAATTTGGCATATTATTTGGAATTTTTGAAATTTTGTATTTATGAATTTCAGTATTTTCAAAATGGCATGTTGTTTCCGGTATTTATTAATTTTTACAAGTTAAACAAAAGTATTTAAATTTTAAATAAATGCTTTGAAAAGGTGGATTGTTGGACCGGACCAAACCAAATTAAACAAAAGTATTTATGAACTGTCTGATTCAGTTCCGTCTTTGTATATAGAATACAACTTGATCGAACCACTCTTATTTATTTAGTCTAGTCCTTAATATCCGTTAAAGACCGAACCAGACCGTTACATCTCTCTTTTTTTTTTAGTAAATGGGGCAAAGCCCAAACCAAAAATAAACTACATGCCTCTTCAAAGAGAATGTCTGTCGTATTAGCTAATAACGACAAACTAATAAAAGGTGGAACTACATCAAAGATACTCATAGACATCACCAAAGAGTGACCATGTTTAGCTAAACAATCAACAACAACATTAGCTTCCCTATATGCATGAGTCTAGATCACAATGTCATCCTGAACAAGACGTTTAATCTCTCTAACTAAGGGAGCACATCCATGAGAAGGTACGCATCCCTACTAGAGGAAGTGAATAGCCACTTGAGAGTCAGACTTCACCACCACTTTATGCAAACCTCTCCCAAAAGCTAGGCGCAAACCATGAAGAATAACCCACAATTCCGTATGAGTGATAGAACAATTACCCAACCGGCAAGAGAAGGCTGATACAAAGGAGCCTATGTGGTCTCTAATAATTCCCTCACAGGCAGCAAACTCTGACTCCGTGAAGAAAGATCCATCAGTATTAAGCTTAAACCATGCTTCTTCAAGAGGCTTCCAAGAAATACTAAACACACGATTTTGAATCGAACTAAGAATCACGGGATCAGAAGTTTGTAAGGCTCTACAAATCTCCTTGCTATACATTTGAATCATCTTCACCGGACCCACTAAAGACACCCCTTCATTTTTAAAAACAAGTTTCTTCTTGCGATACCAAAAGTGCTCCAAGGCCACTATAAACAAGATAGGCCAATCATGCCTACTAAAAGTCCCAATGCTTGTAAACAAGTTGATGTGAAACCATTGTTTTAAATCCCATAGCATGAAGCGCGCCCAATCTGATGTAGGGATAAAATGCCTTCACACCGTGATTGCATACGGGCAGTTGTTGGGATGATATTAGCAAGTATACTAGATCACAAGTAATAAAGAGTAAGTAAATTATCATTCCACTCGGGTATTGTGAATTGTTTCCAAATAATTCTCACCAAAGGGTAATTAAAAGAGAAATCTATAAACTTTTTATTATTTAAATAAACAAACCATTAAAAATAAACTAATTAAAATAGGGTTTGTGAGACAGATAGAGAAAGGCGTTAGGAACTAGTTTCTTTGCAAGACTTATTTATTAATTATGAATTTCTATTTTAATTAAATTCATGACATCCCAGAGGTAATAAAAACCAGATGTCTCGGCAAATTTATGTTTCTTATTCAATATGAGAACCCTTAATGTCTTAAGCGATTTTGACATATGAATAACCACAATTAAGAACACTGGAATATTCAAGTCATATAAGCCCTAGATGTATGTCTACAAACTAGGCGGTTATAATGTTTGAAAGAAAGACCTATTCTAACTCGCAGATGGTCACTTGTTGGATTAGAGATTCAAAACAAAACATAAAGTGACCAATTTCATGAATTGGAATTAAAACACAACCAAACAATAGGTTTTGAATGAAAAACATCAATTCAATAAATATATAAACTCATCCACACAAATCCACCATGTTCCTAACTACAAAAAGGGTTTTAGTTACACATTACAAAAGAATAAAGTAGAAGAAATAGAATAAGATACCCTATCATGGACAATAAGGAATTAACTAAACTCTTCTCCTTGAATGAAGTGCAAAATATGAAATCTCCCTCTTTCTCTAAAAGCTGTCTAACCTAATGCTAAGTCCTAGTATTTATATAAAAAGCTAATCCTAAAATAAATCAATCTAAAATCTATCAGAATCCTCAAAAGAGAAATAGATAGGCCCAACTCGCAGGCAGTCGCGCCTAGGCGCAGCCCATCCACGCCTAAGCGTGAGTCAAAATCTCCACCAGCTCCTTTGCTACATGCAGGTCGCTCCTAGGCGCACCATTCCTTGCGCCTGGGCGTGACTTTGCCTGAATTGGCTGGGTTTTCTTCAATTAAAATTTGACTTTTTGCACCCCAGCTCTAGACATTTAAACCCCATCTTGGGCCACTTTTAAGAATACCATTTCTCTCCATTCTAGCTCTAATCTTCAGGTCTTTAAAAATCTTTTCCTTTCCAAAGCATAAATCATCAAATTAAGATCCAAATACATGAAATCAAACCCAAAACGGATCAAAATGTTCAAGGACTCTTAATTACCTAACTTTCCTAAAAACATAACAGAAAACCTAATATTTACTCAAGAAACAAACCAAAAACATAGCAAAAGGGAGTTAATTATCACTTAAAAACACTATATATCAAACCCAAATCAGCAGTCTGGCAATAGATGGAACGAATCCTCATCTCCTCCTTGACACACTAGACAAGTTCCATCAAGAGTAAGGTGTCTCCTTCTTCTTGCATCATTCGTGAGTAAGCACTGTCATGGTGTTTCCCATAAGAATAGCCTAAGTCGTTGAAGAACCTTGGTTCTCCAAATAACTTTCAAGATTTGATCCTCATCGCCATTGAGATTACTTGTAACAAAGAAATAGGCAGACCCAATAGAAAATTATCCCTCATTATTTAATTTCCATGCCACCTGGTCCTAGGAATAATGAGAAGAGGGTGGAGTTGTAGAGATAATTCTGTTATAAATATTAAAAGGAACAACATTTTGAATTTTAGAAAAATTCCATTGACCACTAGTAGTATCAAACTCACTCAAATTGACATCAGAGTCACCATCATGAAGCGGCTGAATGACATGGTCTTAACAGGACCCAATTTTGGAACCCAGTCATGCTCTCAAAACTTAATTTGATTTCCATCACCGATTCTCCAAGTAATATTACTTTTCATCTGCTTCCAAGCAACATTAAGACCTTGTTAGATGTCGAAGATGAGTTTTTCCTTCGCATAATCAGAATTAAATCATCACCACAAACATACTTACCGCGAAAAAATTTAGCCCAGAGGGCTTCATTATTAACAATGAGCTCCCAACCAAGCTTCATCATAAATGCAATATTAAGGTCCCTTGAGTGCCTTAAACCAAGGCCCCCTTGCTATTTATGCTTACACAGATTCTCCCAACTAACTAAGTGCATAGGTCTTTTATCATCTGAATCAATCCAAACAAAGGATCGATAGATTTTATCTAGTCTCTCACAAGTAGACTTAGGAATAAAGGAGGTTTGCATAACATAAGTGGGTAAAGCGCTAAGCGCGGATTGAGTCAAGGTAACTCTACCTACCAATGAGAGCATCTGTTGCTTCCAAGAGCTAAGATGTTGAGAGGCCTTATCAAGGATGAAATTATAAGTATGCTTGGAAACCTTGTTATGTTGTAAAGGAACCCCTAAGTGCTTACCAAGATCATCTGTTCTCTGAAAACCCAATTCATCATTGATCTTAGTCCAAATTGTATGATGAACATTCTTAGAAAAGAATGTTCTAGTTTTTTCCTTGTTAACTTTCTGACCAGAGCTTTTATAGAAGATATCCAAAACCTTCGAGATAACTTGACCCTGATCCAAATTAACCTTAGCAAATAGCACCAGATCATCAGCAAAAGCAGGATGTGAGATAGGAGGGCCATTTTGGTTTGAGCCGAATAGATTTCCAAGCCTTGTTCTGAACAGCATAGCCTGATGAGATGACAAATTTGTTCCATATAGAGGACAAAAATATAAGGAGAAATAGGGTCACTCTGCCTGATACCTCTACTCGGTTTAAAAGAATTAATAGCATCCTCATTCCAAAGCAAATTGACAGATGAAGATGAAATGCAATGCCAAATAAGATGCACCATATGATCAAAAATGCCAATAATATCATTTCACGTATCCATCTCAAAGGACCAATCTAACCTATCATAAGCTTTCTCGAGATCCACTTTGATTGCCATGAAAGCTTTCTCACCTTTCATATACTCCTCATGGAGTGAATAACCTCTTGAGCAATGATAATGTTATCACTCCCATGTCAACCCGAAACAAAATTACATTGGTTAGGGCTAACAACATATGGTCCATAATACATTTTAATCTAGAAGCAAGAATTTTAGTAACAATCTTATAAGAAACATTACAAAGACTAATAGGCCTAAAATGCTTAATAGAAATAGGAGCATCAATCTTAGGAATAAGAATGATAAAATTGTCATCGTTTACCTCTTTTATTTCATGGGGATTATTGAAAATCCCTTTAACTAAATCACAAAAGACAAGAACGTTACATCTACCACATATAAAATGGATACATACAACTAACGAGGGTTGACTCAAGTGGTGCAATTCTGCCAACTTGAGAACTTGGGAATGGGTCCTGAGACTAAGAAGTCTCAGGTTCGATTGCGGTTAACACACCCCACTGGGAGAGGCATAGGAACGCGACCGCGTGCATGATCAGTCTCATGGATTCCTTGGTATTAAAGATGCTCTTCGGGACACTTGTGGTACTGGCTAAAAAGTATAGACAAAAATAAATTGGATACATACATGAGTAATACTAGACATGGGCATGGGTACCCACGGGCGCGGGTAGTGCATAACCATGCCCATACCCGCGGGCCCGCGGGTATTTGCGGATATTTGTGCAGGAAGAGGGCATCTGCGGGTTTTAATTTTATTATATAAATATATATTTTGTAATAATCATTATACATAAAAATAATTATAAGATTAATAATATACATATGATAAATTTTTGTCATTATAATTTGATCTTTAAAATTAATTATGAAATATAAATAAAAGGAAATTTATATGTTCTCAAAGTAATAAAAAAAATATTAAGACATATATAAAATTTATTAGTAATATATATATATATATATATATATATATATATATATATACGGGTACCCGCGGGGCGGGTATCATAATACTCATCCCCACCTGCAAGGGAATAGTGCGGGTACCTGTTGCGGGTATTTTCGCGGGTACCCACGGGCATGAGTATTTTGCCCATCCCTAAGTAATACCTGATATATATTTATAATTCATAATTAGATATGTAATTACTGCTGCAATGTTCTGATTTACTACTATTGTCAATATTAGCATTGGTAATTAGGGTAGGCTCGAAAAAAATGCGCGTGAGCATAAAATATTCAGGGCCAAAAAATTAGGCACTGCCCGCCCTAAGTGATCAGGGCGGACACGCGGGCGGCCCGTTTTATTTAAAAAAATTGATTCACCTAAATAGCATTGGGTCATTGACAATTAGGGCATTAGCCCGCGAGGCCCACCCGCATTCTTTTTCATACTTTCAGCACACCTTAACAAATGATGCTCCAACAAATCTAATATCCATAAATCTAATGTCCAGGGGCACAGAGCAGAACTCCTTTTATCCATTTCTTTATTTCCGGAGGAACTCGAACCTACAACGGCAGAAGCTACAACGCCGCATTGGGCTATTGAGATGGTAATAAACTTGGAATTTGATTCTCTTGAGATTGAGACAGATTGTTTCCCACTCTTGCACATATGGAACAAAAAAAGAAGTGGAATCAAATACTTGGAGGAGGTAGTTACAGAATGCAAAATAAAAGCTGCGTATTTCATAAATAATTGTCACCTTCTTTATGTAAATAGACAATGTAATAGGGCAACTGTTTTATAGTCTTCAAAGCATTTTTCTACAAAACTTTTGTCACCTTCTTTAGTTTTTTTTTAAATGGGGCTTGCGGGCCGCCCGCAAATGCCCGCGAAAAAAATAGGTAGGGCGGGTGGGCATGAATTGAAATTTTTTCCTATAACCTATGCCCTGCCCGCAAGGCGGGCGGGGCTTGATGGCTAATGCCCTAATTGTCAATGCTACTTTCAGCACAACTCAACAAATGCTGCTCCGACAAATCTAATATCCATAAATCTAATGTCCAGGGGCACAGGGCAGAACTCCTTTTATCCATTTCTTTATTTCCAGAGGAAGTCGAACCTACAATGGCAAAAGCTACGATGCTGCTTTGGGCTATTGAGATGGTAATAAACTTGAAATTTGATTCTCTTGATATTGAGACAGATTGTTTCCAACTCTTACACATATGGAACAAAAAAAGAAACGGAATCACATACTTGGAGGAGGTAGTTACCGAATGCAAAATAATAGTTGTGTATTTCATAAATAATTGTCACCTTCTTTATGTAAATAGACAATGTAATAGGGCAGTTGATTTTATAGCCTTCATAGCGTTTTTCTACAAAACTTTTGTCACCTTCTTTAGTTTTTTTTTTAAATGGGGCCTGCGGACCGCTCGCAGCTCCCCGCAAATGCCCGTAAAAAAAAAAACGGGCAGGGACGAACGAACATGAATTGAAATTTTTTTCTAAAAACTATGACCTGCCCGAAAAAAAATATGGACGGGCGGGCGTGCCCCGATGGTTGATGTCCTAATCGCTAATGCTAGTCAATGTTGGATCTACTATTGACTTTGTAAGTGAAAAAAGGTAGGTGAAAACTTTGCCCACATAATAATGAATAACGGACCTTTATTAGAAGAAGCTTTTCTCACCCAGCCTTTTTTTTCCTTTTAAAACAAAAATGGTGGAACTTTCTCGTGAGTGGAACTCGAGCTCTTTCTTTTATCCTTGCAAGTAAAAATTCGTTATCATGAGATAAAGCTTTAATGTGAGTATTATTCAAGTTTGTTGCAAAAGTCGCATAATGAAATTATTGTCTAATCTCACACGGTAATGCACATGAAGGCAACTCCAATCACATATTTGTACTTTAGTTCATAATTTCATAAACATGATTATATTGCTACAAATAATAACACCAAAGACTTGTTGCAAAGTCTCACTAAATGCTATCTATAACAATAATGATGATAATGTCAAATAGGAATATCCAACGGGTTTTTTTTTACTTGATGTGTAATGAATGAGGAGTGAAATTTATAGTTAAGAAGAATGAATCAAAATGGTGGTCCAGTTTGATTTTTTTTTTTTTTAAATTTATTTATTTGTAACGTAGTTTGAATTTTGAAAAAGGATCAATGAATAGGCAAAGTTGGCATTGAATGATGAGTCATGCGGGGTCAGCGCAGCATTGAAACCAGAAACAAAGTGAGAAAGAAAGAAAGGAACAGCGACTATTTACATTGCAGAGCAGAGCCTGAGCCTGAGCTTGGTCAGAGCCTCAGAATACCTTGTGTGCCTTGTGAATCCATCTTTCTTTATTTTTTTTTAATTAAAAAAAAACAATTTAAAAATCTTTTTATAATTTTATTATTGAGTAAATTCTTAATTTGATCACTAAAATTAATAATAATATTGATTAATTTGATTATTATCATTTAAAAAAACTAGTATTATTTTTCAAATATATTTATACATCTATACAAAGTATGTAAAATTATTTAACTACAGTTTGCTGCATTAATTGCATACATGAGATATATACATTTTTTTTAACAATTTCTAAGTATACATGAATGAATTTTATAAATCAAATATATACACAATGTACATACATGATGTAAAAAAAAATCATGAATCTTGTTTATCACTTAAATTCATGCTTTTAAGATATGAAGGGGCACATTTTCAAATATCGTATAATGCATATTAGTTATTTTTTGAAAATTATGATAATTATTTACAAATCTCTATTTGAAAATAATCTCCTCTATTAATATTTTTCTCGAATTGCGAAAGATATTTTACTTTATTATTTACTAGTCAATGTGGTATATATGTAAAGTTGCAAGCTTCATACTAATAAATGAATATGGCCCTTAAAGACTAAGGTATTAGAATGTAAAAAAAAAAAAAAGAAGAAGAAGAAGAAGAAAGGTACTAAGATGTTAGATTTTTGAATTTACTTGTGTAGTGTTAATAAATATTTTGATCATATTTGTCACATATAAGTGACAATTTGATATCTAGAGTGACCTTTAAAAAAAAGTAAAAAAAATACTCAATGAGTGGTACAAAATGCTAGGAACCCCATAAAGCCTCATGCAGGTTCTGGCTTATACTGGTGCTTAATGAGCTAATGTGTCACATGTGATGCTTTGTTATATCTAACTGAACAAATTAATATAACGAGAATTAACATGTAAGACTAACTTAATCGATAATTTTTTTTGATCGGCTAACTTATTAATCGATAATAATGACTATATTACAGGGAATCAAATTAATACTGTATTGTTGTACTTTATTAATTTGTGTGTGTGCGCAAGTGTGCATATATCTAGTGGGGTATTATGCGGGGTAAAATTTTCAGTTGCTTTATTTTTTCAGTGTATTTTCCTTTTCATTAGTTTGCGTGAAGAATTGCACTTTGACATTCGAGAAAAGGTGTCCCAGGGCTTCCTTTTTGGCTTGGTTCGTTGCAGTTTCTTTGCTTTACTCTTTCTTCATTCGTGATTTTGGACTTTTATTGCATCGCTGGATTCTCTGAATTATTATTATTATTATTATTATTATTATTATTATTATTTTTTATTTTTTATTTTTTATTTTTTTGAAGTTGTGATCCCTTTTTGACATCCCCACTCTTTTATTTCTTTGAATTTTCAAACTGTTTTGTACGCAGAGCAGTACACTTAAGTAGAGGCAGTTGTCTTTTTGGCTGCTTCCACAGAACTTATCTACATAGCAATCTTATTAAAAAAAAAAAAAAAAAAACTTGTCTACATAACCTACGCACGAAACATTGCAGTAAGAAAATTTACTACAGCATAAATCAAAGGTAAATATAATGAGGAAAGGTAAGGCCCCATTCGGAGTGGCTGAGAGTTTCTGATATTTGGTTTCGAAAGTGTATTTTCAAAACAAAACATGTTTGGCAAAATCTGAGTTGAAATGGTTTTTTACTCATTTTCAGAACAATTTCGCTTCTATTTTCAAACAACGAATAATGATTTCATAATTTCAGTTTTGAGTTGCAAACTTATATCACCTCATCATCTTTTGCATAATTCAACCACCATCACCACCATCATCATCATTCCTCTCACTAATATAACCATTGTGGTTACTGTTACCACCATGACTACCACCCAACTAACACCATTGTAACTGTCTAAACCCCAACAACCACCGTGACTACATTCTCACATGCTACCATTGCCTCTCCTTGTATACCACCATCATCACTACTCGGACAACCACCACCCAACAACCATCATCACCACTCGGACCACCACAACCACCATTGCCCTCGCATGAGCACCACCACCATTGCAACATCACTGTCACCTCAACCACCACCATCCGTCAATGACATCATCTCTATATCCACCCAAACAATCTCCTTTCAACACCATCACCACATTCTCACCCCTTCACCCCCACCACCATCTTTCCCTCGACCAACATCACAAAAATTACTATTCTAAACTTCAACCACTATAATTGGTCCGATCGATTTACCGAACCCGAGATTGCTCTGCCCTAGATTTTCTGGATTTTTTGCACCTAGGTAACATATTTCATTGGGGAATGTTTGTTTAATTGATAACTAATTGACTTAAAATTTATAAGATTGTGATTTCAAATCATGTTACTAGTGTGAAAACTTACTTTACAGATAATGAGAGTATATAAGTATTTTAATGAGCGATTATCATTTCAATTGAATTGATGTTGATATAAATAACATTCATAACTTTGGTCAGCCCCAAAAACTTAACTTACCTAAAATTTAATCCATTTGAATTTAGGTTTATATAAATAGCATTCTTGCACATAATTGACAAATTAAATATATTATAAAAAAAATTGACAAATTAAATAGAGAAAAAGGATTGCATATCCTTTAGTTAGCATAATGCTAGATGAATTAACGTAGGAGTTGAAATGTCTTTCATCTAATAAAACTTCTTTTGCTAATAAAAAATTGAGGGAAAAAATGTACAACTTGACTTTGTTTTTAGGATGCTATGCCAGTTAGAACTCCATTGACAGCCCATTTCATATTGCCAGCTGCGATGTTAGTATGTCACCACATTCTCTTGAAGAGGAGGAACCAATTTCACATGTTCCTTATGCTAGTGCAGTTGGAAGCATCATGTATGTTATAGTTTGCACTCATCCAGATATATTTCATACTGTTAGTGTTTTTAGCAGGTACATGGGAAATCCTGGCACGAAGCATTGGCAAGTTGTGAAAATGGATACTTAGATATCTTTAACGTATTGCAAATATTGGCTTGGTTTATGGTAAGAGTCATAATACTAGCAATAGTATTATTGGTTATGTTAACTCTGATTATGCTGGATATATGGACAAAAGGAGATCTCTGACTGGTTATGTCTTCTCGTTTTCGGGTAGTGCAATTAGTTGAAAAGCAACTTTGCAATCCACTATTTCATTGTCTACTACAAAAGCCGAATATATGGCTGCAACAAAAGCCGTGAAAGAAGCCATTTGGCTTAGCGAGGTTTGGTCGGCAGTTTGGGTTTGGAACAAAATATCACAGTAGTTTGTTGGGATAGCCAAAGTGTCATACATTTGACCAAAAATCAAATGTATCGTGAAATAACCAAACATATTGATGTCAGATATCATTTCATACGGGAGATCATTTCTCAAGGTACCATTCAGGTGAAAAAGATTGTTACTATTGATAATCTAGCCGACATGATGACTAAAACAATTACAGTATCTAAGTTCAAACATTGCTTGAAGTTCGTTGGCATTGAATGAAGACATTTTAAACCAAAATAAAAATTTGTTATTATGGCATAAAATGAGAAGAAAGGAGATTTTTTCTCCCTACTTTTCACCTCCTCCCTTCATTTATCATTGGTGAAGAGATAATTTCTCTTCATAATTTTTTTCCCTTTTTTCTGTTATAAATATTGTAGCTTCTTTTTCGTTTTATAACAACAACCGAAAGAATAACAACATAGCATAACTCTCTTTCTCTTTGTATTCTTTTTATATTATTTAGAGAGTTTAGTATATACACCAATGACAAAATACTGCGTGGCATTTTCAGTGTATTTGGGATTTAGGTTGTTATCAAATATCAATATCGTTTTGTATAGTAATATTTGTATATGAGCGTAAGCTATAAGGTGAACCACATTTACTCACTATTTCACTCTATTTTCGCTAATTATTTAACACTTTTAAGATTAATCTTCAACATCTAATTAATGGACTTATCTGGATAACTTTTCAACAATAAAATCATTTTAATATATTATAAATCGTATAAAATGTTGGTGATAGTTTGCAAAATTGTCATGTGAAAATGTGAATTGATGTATTGATTCAACGATGAATAAAAACATTTGTTCATGAGTAGACAAACGTGTTTTTTCATGGACATTTCTTTACTCATGAATAGATACAACTATTGTGAGAAATCTATCATAAAGAGAATTCCCTTGGCATGAAAGTTATATAGATTCTTAAAAAGAACGCTACACAGAGATCCTCTCTAAGTTATTTAGATTATTTATTGAAAGTGAGATTCTTAGAATTATTGACTGAAAATTTCTGGGAGCTTGAATAAATCCTAGAATCGATTTGCCATAACTCTGCAGCAAATAGTGGACAGTGTTGGAGAACATGTTTCAAGTACATAATTATTATTGTTGTTGTTTCCTATTATCCTTTGCAAGTACAATTTTCCAAGCGTGTTTTCTTCTCTACACCATATCATTTTCCAAATAAAATAGTTATAAAACTATATGCATAAAAAAAAATTCAGCTAAATGCATATATAAACTCGTACAACTTGTTGTATATGGCTATCAATTGTTTACTTTTTGCTCGGCACATAATAAGAAGAATGAAAAAGAAACATCGTATTCTATCAGCATCAACTAACCAACCGCCATATGCAATGCATCCTGCTTGGAAAAGTAGGTTCATATTTGGTCGAAAAAGTTTGTGCTGTGGTTATTAATTAAATGGATAATTGAAACTTCTATTGTTTTTGTTTGGTAATATTTGATACACTAATTTTTTGAATTTTTTGGAAATAGCATGACCATGAGCTTTTATTTGATTTCTGAATTTTTCTTTGGTTGAGACCAAACCGATCCATAGACCCAATTGACCCAATACAATAAACAAAATTACTACTTTATATTAATCCATTCATGTATTTCATCCACAAAATTATGAGGCAATTAATACATGCTTTCGATGGAGAGATAGCCTTCAATTTGCCTTTACGGCCTTTGTCATTTCAAATGCCATGCGGTAGGAACCATATTTCTCTTCCTCTAATGAGTGGCTGTAATTGAATTAGTAAAAGATGAAGAAGATCTTGAGTTCAATCACAAGCATTTTTTGCACATTAAACACTCGAAAAGACTATATATATGAAATATTTACTCTGCAATGCACCTTTTCTTTTTAAAGTAAATGGGATCGATTTTTCAAATGGGTATAGTGTGAAAGTAACATAATTCTTTGTATGATTAAGTAGTTGATTTTAGGTTAATAAGCACCAACTTGATTCTTATGTCTCTCGGTAATAATATAGGTTCATGTAGGTACCCTTTTTGCGGAACAATTCCCAATATTGAACGATAATGACTCAAATATTCATGGTGTGTTAATTTTTTTTTTTCAAGGTAGTTGTATTGAACAATTCGCAATTTAAACCCCAAAAAATTTTCATGCACATAGGATGTTACAAAGTAATGTAGAGAATAACAATAATAATAATAAGATTGATTGCACTTGAAACGTGTTCTCCAACATTGTCCTTAAGTCGTTATTCGCCCCCACTAGTTGCTGCAGAGTTATGGTAAATCGACTCTAGGATTTATCCAAGCACCTAGAGATTATTGGTCAGCAATTCCAATAACCTCACTTTCAAGAAAAAATCTGAATGTTATTAGAGAAGAAGAAAAAGATGTTTACAAGGAATGGTGAATCTCTATTTATAATAGAGTTCTTCAAGGATGTGTTTGTTCACTAAAACACACATTTGCTCATAGTTTGACAAACTATCTCCAACAATCCCCCACTTAGTTTGTAAAACTATCCAACTTCTCATAACCATATAATATTATGCATAAGAAAAGGTAGCGACGTGCTTTTAACCTTCCCATAGGATAAAGACTTCAAAGTTATAACATAATTAATGGTAGCTAGATGCTTTTAACCATAATCATTCTCTGTTACAACCGGAAATATCACCCACATAATTCTATAATGCTTCAAGATTAATTCACTGAAAAATATTCAGCACGTAAATGGCCATGTGCTACCACCTAGTATTCATGAACATTTCCAAAAGTTAACCCAAAACTTTTGCATAGTAGAAGCGGCACCACTCACTTATGTTCATATAGGTGAAGTTCATTTAAGGTCTTAGCCTTCACTTAACTTCATTAAGAGTTTAATACTCACCCTCCTCATACTTAAAGTATTTCACACTAGACTTGGAATGGTAAATTTCTCTAGTGCCAAAATCACTTATCAATAACTTGTTGTTACCCATTGAACTCTTGAACTAGAGGTCTTCTAGAGAAGAGTTGGGTTTCTATTATTGGTGACTTTTATTCAAGGGTTTCAATCTCATTCCATTGATGTTTTCCACACCAATTCTTTAGAAAGACCTTTGGTAAAAGGATCAGCCAAGTTATCACTTGACTTAACATATTGAATTGTAACTATACCATCACAAATCAATTGCCTGACATATTCATGTCTCAAACTAATATGTCTAGACTTTCCATTGTATACTTTATTAAATGCCCTAGACATAGTAACTTCACTATCACAGTGTAAAGATATGGCTGACATTGGTTGTGGCCACAACTCTATTCCTAGTAACAAATCCCTCAGCCATTCTGCCTCTTTACATGCCCCTGCTAATGCAACAAACTCAGATTCCATAGTAGAATGAGTTATATAAGTCTGTTTCTTTGATGCCCAAGAAACAGCTCCCCCACCAAGGGTAAAAATCCATCCAGACGTAGACTTATTTTCACTTGCACTAGTTACCCAACTAGCATCGGTATATCCTTCCAACACCGCTAGAAATTTATCATAGAAGAGTCCGTAATGTATGGTTTTCTTAAGGTATCCTAGAACTCTTCCAATTGCCTTCCAATGTTCAGTTCCTGGATTAATTGTGTACCTTGAAAGTTTACAAAATGCAAAAGAAATGTCAGGTCTAGTACAATGCATAGCATACATTAGACTACCAATCACACTAGCATACTCAATTTGTGCAACTGCCCTTCCAGAATTTTCTTTTAAAACGTGCGAACCATCATAGGGAGTGTTTGCTTCCTTAATTTCCAAGTGTTTGAACTTGTTTAAAATTTTCTCCACATAATGTGTTTGATTCAAAGCAAAACCCCCACTATGCTTGCTCACTTAAATACCTAAAATAGTATCTACCTCTCCAAGGTCGTTCATCTTAAATTTTGAAGATAAATACTTTTTAGTTTCATTCACACCAATCATATTTGTCCCAATTATTAACATGTCATCCACATATAAGCAAATAATAACACAATAATCTTCCGTGAACTTAGAATAAATACACTTGTCTGCATCATTATGCTTAAAACCATGAGACAAAATTACAGATTCAAATTTTTCATGCCATTGCTTTGGTGTTGTTTCAAACCATACAAAGATTTTACAAGTTTACATACCTTATTCTCATTTCCAGGCAAAACGAATCCTTCAGGTTGCTCCATATACACTTCCTCGTCAAGCTCACCATTTAAAAATGCAGTCTTAACATCCATTTGATGCACATACAAATTGTATATAGATGCTAATGCAAGCAATACTCTAATAGATGTTAGCCTTGCTACAGGTGCATATGTGTCAAAATAATCTACACCTTCCTTTTGCCTAAAACCTTTTGCCACAAGCCTTGCTTTAAAGGTTTTTAAAAATCTGTTAGTGTTGTATTTTCTTATAAATACCCACTTACAACCTATAGGTTTAGATCCTGGAGGTAAATCAACTAATTCCCATGTGTTGTTAGACATAATGGAATCCATCTCATCATTTATAGCTTCCCTCCATAAAGCAACATCTCTAGATGTCATAGCCTCACTATAAGTTCTTGGATCTTCTTCTTGTATATGAAATAAGATAGGTATCTCACGTGTGATATGAATCCTACTTCCTTCTACCAAGAAAACAAGTGCTTCTGATGAAATAAAATCAGAACCTAAAGACTTTTCTTTTCTAGTTCTTTGAGATCTTCTAGGTTCGCTTGGGGTATCTTCCACTCTTTCATGAAAAATTGATCCAGAATCACTTTGACTTACAACAACATTGTCCTTTTCAGGTTCAGGTCTTGAAGAATCATTTATAAACTTGTTTTCTAAGAACTCAACATCTCTTGACTCTACAATGACATTAGATTCTAAATCTAAAATTCTATAGGATTTTGAATTTTGTGCATATCCTATAAAAATTCATTTCAAGGCACGTGGTCCTAATTTGCTTCTTTTTGGATCCGGAACTCTATAAAAGGCTTGACATCCCCAAACTCGAAGATAATCTAAAAGAGGTTTTCTCACTTTCCAAAATTCATATGGATAAGTCTTTAACTTCATAGAAGGAATTCTATTGTGTACATAACATGCGGTAAGTAAGGCTTCTCCCCACAAGTTCATAGGTAATTTGGAATTTAAAATCATTGCATTCATCATATCTACCAATGTTCTATTCTTTCTTTTAGCAATCCCGTTTTGTTGTGGAGTATAGGGTGCAGTAGTTTGATGTACTATTCCATGCTCTTCATAATAACTTGAAAAATCAAAAGAAAGATATTCCCCTCCTCTATCACTTCTAAGGACTTTAATTTTCTTTTCTTTTTGATTTTCAACTTCTGATTTGTAACACTTAAACATTTCAAAAGCTTGATCCTTTGATTTCATTAAATAAACATAAGTGTATCTAGAGTGATCATCAATAAAAGTGATAAAATATCTATTTCCTCCTCTTGTCAAGATTCCGTTTAATTCACAAATATCAATTCACAAATATCAGTATGAACCAATTCTAAAATTTCAGAGGACCTTTCCACAGACGGAAAAGGCTTCCTTGTTATTTTAGCTTGAATGCATATATCACATTTGTCACTAATATTATCCTTGCAAGAAATCAAATTACGCCGTGATATATATTTTACATATTTATAATTGCAATGTGCTAATCTATTATGCCATAAAGATAATGAATGCTCAATCATGTAAACAGAAACAAAATTATTTTTATTAATACTTAATTTGAACATCCCATCACAAGAGTACCCTTTTCCTACAAACACTCCATTCTTGGAGATTACAACCTTATCAGATTCTAATACAACCTTTAATCCTTTCTTACATAATAGACTTGCAGAAACTAAATTCTTCCTAATGTCAGGAACATGAAATACATTTATCAACACCAATTTCTTTCCAGAAGTGAATTGCATTTCCACACTTCCTTTCCCAAGAACCTTTGCTGTGTTGCCATTGCCCATAAGAACTTCTTGTCCCTCCTCAGCAATTTCATAGGTCTTGAATTGGCTTTTGTCATGACACACATGGATTGTTGCACCAGAGTCATACCGCCAATCATAAGATTTGGTTGCCGCTGCCATATTTAATTCAGATGTCATGCTAATTTGCAAATTTGAAACCATGGCAACAATGCTTTCCATTTCATCTTCAATCATATTTGCAGAATTTGTCTTCACATTTTTCTGCTTCTTTCTATTTCTGCAATCTCGTTTCAGATGTCTAGGCTTGCCACAAATCCAACATGATTTCTTTTTCGGATTTTCTGAATTCTGACTAGATTCGGGTTTCTTCCTCTTGTTACTACTAGAAGTGCCTGCACCGCTATCTACAAAGTTTACTTTAGAAACAAATTCTGATCTTTTCTTTTGCAAATTCTGGGTTTCTTCTTCTATCCTCAAATGTTTCAGAATTTGATCTACAGTAAAGCTTTCAGATGTGTACAATAATTTCTTTCTATAATCATTCCAGTTTGAAGGTAATTTAGAAATAATTGCTCCCACTTGAAATGATTCAGGGATTTCAATTTTTAAGTCTTTTAGTTTTGAAACTAAAACTTGCAAATCATGCACTTCATCCATAATTGATGCACTATCAGACATGTGAAATTCAAAGTACTGCATAATTAAAAACTTATATGTGCCTTGTTTTTCTGAATTGTACTTGAATTCCAATGCATTCCATATTTCCTTTGGAGATGATATTGAATGATACAAGTCTGCCAAGCGATCAGATAGGGTGTTCATAATATATCCTCTGCATAGAAGTTCATCTTCAGCCCTCTTCTTGTGTTGCTCTTTCAATTTTTTCTTTCACTTCATCGGTGTCACTTTCTTTTGGTTCCGGTATTGCAGACAATTGGGTATCAAGAACATATGATATTTTCATAGCAATCAATAGGAACATCATCTTGTCTTTCCATCGATTGAAATTCATTCCATCAAATCTATTTAATTTGATGAAGTCTTGATTCATCACTTTGAATGCAGATTCTTGAGAAGACTCCATTTTTTTTTATTTAACAACTGTATGTGGAAGTGGATTTGCAGAAGAAACTCCAAGACTTGACTCAAAAAAAATTGGAGACTAGATGTGAATAAGGCTGAACAACTTAAATAGCACTATCACAAGGTTTGGTGAGAAGTTGCACCGCTTGAGAATAACCATACAGTGGCGGTTTTTTTTTTTTTAAAAAAATAGTACTGTTGGACGAGTGTAAGCAAAACAATGCTATATATATATATATGAACTCAATCATGCAGTACCGCAAGTGATTGAATAATACTCTGGCAACATGATTCTTGTGAATTAGAATAGAATTATGTGTATAATCCACCACCACGTTGAAAATGAATAAAGAGTATACTGGGTAGTGGATTTTGAATGATAAATAACACAAGTGCAAAATTATTATTATTTTACACTATTCTCAAACTCTAAATAATGACTTAAGATTGTTACAAAGTAATGTAGAGAATAACAATAATAATAATAAGATTGATTGCATTTGAAACGTGTTCTCCAACACTGTCCTTAAGTCGTTATTCGCCCCCACTAGTTGCTGCAGAATTATGGCAAATCGACTCTAGGATTTATCCAAGCACCTAGAGATTATTGGTCAGCAATTCCAATAACAACCTCACTTTCAAGAAAAAATCTGAATGTTATTAGAGAAGAAGAAAAAGATGTTTACAAGGAATGATGAATCTCTATTTATAATAGAGTTCTTCAAGGGATGTGTTTGTTCACTAAAACACATATTTACTTATAGTTTGACAAACTATCTCCAACATAGGATCAATTATATGTAGTTAAGCTACTAGACATCACTATTTAACTTTAGAGCATAAGGTGCCAAGAACATATACTCCCTCCGGTTTCTAATATGAAAAAAAAAAATATTAATTTCACACTTATATATTAAAAAATTAGTTCTTGGGGAGGATCCATACCGTTGAGTCAAAAATTCGCACAGTTCGCGGATCCGGAGTGAATTAGTTGAGCCGAAAAAAATGTGAAGCCTAGACATCACCTGGTTTCGACAAAAGAAAATAGTTGATTGTATTTAATTTCTTAAATTTATAAAAAATAAATAAATGTATTTTAAGAAAATACTATTAAAAATAAAACAAAAACTAAATAAGATAATCACTTTTTTAATTATTTAAGAAAATAAGCATTGAAAATAAAATAAAATTTTTAAAAAATTAGTTAATATTTTCTTTTATTTTTTTTTGGTTTGCACCCTGGTATCCGACCCACTGGGCCGACTAATCCAGTTCGAGGGGGGTCCCGGAGTTAAGGTTTTATTCCTCTCCCAACGTTGTTGCGGGGGATCGAACCGTGGTTCGCCCTACCAAGTGCAGCCCCTGACACCACTGCACCAACAGCTCGTTGGTATATTTTCTTTTATTTTAAATCAAGATAAATATATTTGTTTCAGTACTTCGTTATATTTAGTGACGCCATTGGGCTAACTAAACTAAGAATATATGAGCGAATAAGCTGTCATGTATTTGTCTGAAAACTGCATGTGAAATTGTGAATCAACCTAGCTTATCTAATTAAGTAGCTATATTGACATATATGTGCATGAATTTTTTTTTTTTAATTAAACACCGACCACGTGTACATATTTTACAACCTGAAGATCATTTTTGGTGATTTGATTTGTTGTTCGGATTTCCTGATCGACGACACGCTTTGAGAAACTTTCGCCAATAGCCCAATACATAATTAAGTGATGATATCGTATATTCATTATTCATAATCTAATCTAATTAATGACCGAAGTTTTCAATTAATTAATAAAACTAATAGAACTTTTCTTTTGTAGTAGTCAAAAAGGGTACTTATAGAAAACCATCGTTTTCAATTTTATTAATTCAGAGTGTGAATGGTGCCAAGGGAACATTCAATCATAAGAGCCGTCTGTGGAGGACAACATGATTTCAAAAGAAGACCGGTAACTAGGAAACGTGGAGTGGGGTGTTAACTAAACTGAAACACCCTCATTCATTTTAATATTTTGATCGATTACGTTCTAGCCAAACAACCCATTACTCGAACTATCAAAGTGGTTTAGGATGCATGTGAAATTAATGTAAACAATTATAGAAAATGTGATGCATAGTGTAAATAGACGAGAGGAGATACTCTCATGTTTTCCCTTCCATAAAAGAAATATATGATTATGACAATATAAATATTAATTTAATTAAAATCTAGTTTCATCCAAAATTAGTTGCAAGCATTTTTTTTAATTAAAACATTAGAAAGTACACTTTATATGGTACTTCAAACATAAATAAGGAAAGAGTGCAAAGAAGCTATTCCCTCCATTTCATAAGTAGTGTTTTTTAACGTTATGCACGAGTTTTAAAAAATGGTTAAATGATGTTAGAATTTAGGGTGTTTTGATTCTTATGCCCCTATATAATCATTATTGAAGAGAAAAGAATATACTGAAAGTGAAAACGAGTGTGTGATAAATATGAGTGTGTTGTAGACCCTTTTTACCATAGGCCATAATCTATATTTAGCAATCTAATCTTGCAGGAAAGACAAGATAAGTATGATCACAACAAAGACTGTGAGAAATATGGTAAGATACTTAGTGGACCCACGCCGCCCTGATGTAGGACGACACATCGGCGGTACCACTAAGTTGGGAACTTCATGGACTACGTGGCTTGGAAGGCTTTGGATGGAGGAAAGTGCACAGGGCGTTCATGCCTTGACAAAACGCCTTCATGATAGATAAGGGACGGGGACGCTCTAACACCCAGGACGCCCTAAGACCTAGGACGCCCTAACACCCAGGACGCCCTAAGACCTAGGACGCCCTAACACATAGAACGCCCTAAGACCTAGGACGCCCTAACACCCAGGACGCCCTAAGACCTAGGACGCCCTAAGACCTAGGACGCCCTAACACATAGAACGCTCACTCACTAACCCACATGCTATAACAACGTAGGCTGGCAGCTGGCACCCTTTTCCTTGGACTTGGTCACCAAGTTTACTTGGTGACTAAGTTTACTTGGTCACCAAGTTCTTATCATATTACTATTACACCCTTCCCCAAAACTCATAAAAAGGGACACTTGGGATTACAAGAGACAGGACCAGATAGAGAAGGGACCTAGACCATTTCCCCCATCACCAATTCTCTGAACTCCAATATTCCCACTACCTACAGCACCTTGAATACCCACCTAATCCCAACACTTTCCCAGAACACACTCACACTTATGTTATTATGTATTCCATGCTGTGACCAGGGGTAACCAAAAACACAAACAAAAACACAAAACAGAGCCATAATATCAACCCCATCATTATTCTCGAACCAATATCATGGGTAAAGAGCGCCCCGGTCGATCCTCCCGGTGTTTCTTCATGATGCTCCATCCGTTCTCTCCGAGCCACGGAGGCATGGATTTTGTACTTCTACATACATCTCTTAAGCTTACAAACCCAGATCATTATTATTAAACACTCCGTAAAAAGGGGTTGAAACAGAGTGTGTCAGGAAAATAACATTAATCATGTATTAAGTTTTGTAAAAGAACAATACATATGAAACATTGAACAAAAACTTTATGAACTGTGCATATGAAACGATAAAACGAAGAGAGCAGTAATTAACAAGAACGAGTGCCTTTTCTTTAAGCATTTTTGTAATGAAGTTAACATATGCCCGGATTCTTTGACGAACGGTGTTTAACCGGAAAAAAATGAATGGTTGAGATTGTGTTTACATGCTAGAGTTTTGAAAAAGTGGATCACAATAATTTTTTATAATAATCTTGTTTATTACGTTAATTGAAACAGTGTTAAAAAGGGAAAACGGTTTGGAATATAAATATATAAACTAAATGCAAGGAATTTAAAGTACAAGGTAACATAAAATTATAAAGAGATTAAAGACGGGAAATGGTAAATTTTATTGAAATGTAAAGGGAAATTACATGATGTATGTTCTCCGTTGTTAATCTACTCAATGAGATGTATATGAATAACCAGGTTCCAATCTCGATTACATGAATGATTCTCCTATTTATAGACAATTTTACAAATAACTACCTATGTAAGTGTTAACTGGAAGTTGAAATCGACAAAAGGGCAAGAATGTCGGATGTATAAGTGACATCGACGGAAGTGTACTTAAACATTTTTGTTTAAAAGTGACTTCGAAGGAAGTGAACGTGCAACCCGACAAAGGGTCAATTTCGACAAAAGGAAGTGTATCGAAAACATAAGTGATGTCGAGGGAGGTGTACTTAAGTCTCACAACTTAAAAGTGACTTCGAAGGACGTGTATGTGTGTCGACGCAATGAAGAAACGGAAGGAGGGACCTGTGTCGAAAGTATAATGGCGTGAGAAAAGAGGAAGTCAGAGCAGTCATGTCAACATTGGAAACGGAAGAGTAATTATGAGAGCATTTAATGCTTTCCATGGCTATAAATTCCCCACCTCAGAAACTGGGAAAGCCATGAGAGAATATGGAAAAATCCAGAGCTCACCTTCACGAATTTTGGAAGGAAGAGAAAAGATTCAAACCCCACGTAGCATGAATTCATGAAAGATCAAACATGTGAGATTGTGGTGTTCAGGAGTTGAAGAGGAAGTGGGGAAATCTTCGCTCCGAATACCTTCCTTGCCCTCATGAATGGTGAAAGACCAAACATGCGGGATTGTATAGGATCCACCTCCTATGTATCAGATCAATGTAAAAACTCCGACTTGGAGGAAACATTGAATTTGATACATAAGCCTTGGTGGAACCTTTGTAATCCCTCATAAGCCAAGGTTTGTGCTCTGCTAGGGTCAAATTTTGGTTGTCTTTTCCATTTAAAGAGGGAAAGGAAAAGACCTCTGATGGCATTCTATTAGAGATGTCGGAGGCAAGTCCTTTGGTTGATTGGTGGTAAAACACCATTAATCGAAGTACATGTCACCGATTTCAATAGAATGCATCTGAGGCCGGCAATAGGTCGAAAGTCAATTTCGACAGACGACCTATTTGTCGAAACGAGCTTGATGTCGAGGGGCATCTCGAAACCAAAAGGCAGGAGCACAACAACGTCAATGCTTCGAGCAACAAAGAGACTTAGACAAAAGTTGACTGATTGCAATTGAAGAATGGTGTTTGCCGAAGGGATCTCAGCAAAGATGTCACCACAAGGCTCGACAGAATATCCATTAAGCCCAAACCACGACGTGGGCAGTTACATCGTGGGGGATAGCGTAGTGGGTAGTTATTTAGATCGTGGTTTCGGCAGTTATGCAAAACGTGCGAAATTATTTGTAAATAGTTTATGGATTCTTATGCCTATAAATAGGAAGTCCTTAGGTTGTAATCGGGGTTGGTTGCTAGGTTGACACACATTGGCCAAAATCCTAAACATCTCACCAGAGCAGATAAACGGAGAAACGCCATTGTAAAGAACCTCAACCTTCCACCCCTTTTAAATTCAATGCAATCTTTACGCTTTCCAATTTACTTTCCATCGCAATTTTCTGAAATTTACATTCCTGCAACTTTAAATTTCATGCACTTTACGTTCCTACAAACTTTAAATCGCTTTCCGTTTATATTCCTCACCACGCCGTGTTCTTGGCGTCGATTTTCTTTATTTTCCATTGCTTTTAATGCTTTTCAACCCAAGTACCAAAAAATACCAAAAATGACGGTCAAGTTCCTTTACAAGATTACCACATAACCTGTCGTTACCCACACCCCATCCATCATCGTCGGTTCGTTAGGCGTCGGACGAAAATCCCACAAACAAATTGACACGCCCAATGGGACAGGTTCAGAGTAACTTGTAGTCATTTGTATGCGTTTGAGAAGTGGCATAAATTTGCCATCTTCATCCTCAATGGTTAGTTCCAGTCAAAGTGGTCAACAGACCACCGTCATTTCAGAAATTGGTACCGCTACCGTTTCGACAGGTGTCCCTCAAATGATCGGAGGAAATGGTTCTGCCGTAGAATCAACTGTCGTAACAGCAATTCAACGGCCAAACAATGGCCCTAATGGGGGTAATATCACCAGTGGTTTTACTTTTGGTAGTAATTCAACCAGCGGGGGATAAGTTCCTCCTTATGGTTTGCCACCTGGCTACGTTTTAGGGTCGACCTTGACATGGTCTTTGAGCAGTTCTATTGGAAGCACTAATCCAACCACGGGGGCCACTAACATGGCTTTTATGCGTTCTGCTACGGATATGGCTGGCACAAGTAACGGTTCAAGATATATGCCTATTAATCCCGTCACACATATCCGTCAACAGATTGAAGAGGCTAATGTTCAATTGGTTGACCAATTAACGGCTCAGTTAAGTTCGGTGATCAACCCAGCGATGTTAGTGACGAACGAGACTTGTGGGAAAATTGCTCAGTACATGAAAAGATTAAACCAAGTCTTGGGAGTCGACGATAACGAACACAACGAGTCCGTAAACACTCCACCAGGAGACAGAAATTTTCAAAGACCGATTTTGGTACAAGGCTACCCTAACGGTCAAGATACACGACACACTGCTCGAGTGTCGTCACCGCGGCAAGATAGTAGAGTTATGACCTCATGGGATAATGTTCGTACTAATCCAACTTTCAGTGCAGGTAACATGATGCCGGAAAACCCTCAAGCGGTATTCCATCCTGGTGTCGAAGCACCACAATATGTACAGAATCCGGCGCAAGTTGCATTAATGCAAAGGGGAGAGGATCTTCAAGCAGCACTGGCAAGACAAAATTTGGCTAGACACTTACTTCGACAAGGAAGGGAGACACGAGTCGAGCCAGATGATGTGAACCGCATAGTCGAACAGGCGCTAAGTAGGATTGGGTTTAATGTCGGCATGGCTAACCAGCCAGGCTTTAATTCACCCTTTCCGGAGTGGGTACAACTTGCAGAAATACCAGGAGGAATAAAAGTGCCTAAGTTGTCGAAGTTCGCTGGAGAATCAGGCGAATCTACTGTCGAACATGTTACTCGTTACATCATCGAATTAGGTGACTTAGCTGCTGATGAAGCGATCAAAATGTGGCTGTTCCCTAGTTCTTTAACAAAAAATGCTTTTTCATGGTTCTCGATGTTACGATCCAATTCCATACATGCATGGACCTAGTTGGAAAGATCTTTCCACGAGCAATTCTATAGAGGCGAATTGAGAGTCGCCTTAACAGATTTGTTAAGTGTGAAAAGGTTTGTTGGGGAGCCTATCGATGATTACTTATCACGTTTCAAGCAAATGAGGAGTAGATGTTTTACCCCGATTCCTAAACCGGAAGTAGTTAAGATGGCAGTAACTGGTTTAGAGTATCACATTCGGAAGAAGTTAGTTACCCAACATCTATTGGATTTGGCTCAATTAGCCGCTTGTGTGCGGCAAATTGAAAATCTAAGAGATGAAAAAAACGAAAGGAAAGGATTCCAAAGTTCTCAAAAGAGAGCGGATCCACTATGTCGATTCCCAGCCTCCCGACGGGGAGGCTTTAGACAATGGCTCGGATGTGAACGTAATAGAGTTAGGAAATGAGAAACCTTATACGTGTGCCGCCTTAAAGCCATCAAAACCTGTTAATGAGAATCTGTACAAGAAAATGTACACTTTCGACGTTTCTAGAACTGAACAAGTTTTTGATACGTTGTTAAAGGATAAACAGATTAAGTTACCTGAAGGTCATAAACTGTTGAAAAAAGATGAACTGAAAGGAAGAAAGTATTGTAAATATCATAACAATTGCACTCATAATACCAATGATTGCTTTGCTTTCAGGGATCTGATTCAACAAGGAATTGACAGAGGGAAGTTGAAGTTCCTGGAGAAAGACATGAAGATCGACACAGACCCATTTCAGAAAGAAGTAAACGAGGTCAAGACTCAAGGAGTGTTCTCTATCAACACAATGTCACTGGCTCGTGATTCTGAAATCTTCCCGGAGTCTGGAGAATCATTCCGACATTTCTGCAATAGGAAGCAACTCGTGGATCTCCAGATTTGTCCAAGGTGTCAAGTGGTTTATGATGAAAAAACTGCAACACGAAAGGAGAAAGAGTCCAGGAGAGAAGACTTGAGGAAAAAGATAAGAGCCAGAATTCAAGAAAGAGAACGTATCCGACGAGAGACATCCCGAGAGGCCCGTCGGCCTTTCTCAAGCCGAAGAATTTATGGAGGACGCTCCTCAAGACCACCCATGCATGGTCGAGTCATTCAGAAAGGATGAAAACATCAGTCAGAGTCGACATCTGGTTCAATCTATGAAGGGTTGACTAGAACTCGAAAGAGGAGGCTACAACGTATGCGAAAATTGGAGGCTGAAGAGGTCAAGATTAATGAGATGCCCATGAACAGTGAAGGTTGCCTTATCGCAACTATGAAGCCGACGAAGGCTAAAAATCGACAAGGAATCAAACAGAAGAAGGAATGGGTAAGGAAGTCTGAAGGGTCTAATCAAATGAACGAGTCATACGAAGGAGATTCTGACGACAGTTTGGATATCATCGTGACTGATCAGGACATGATAGATGCCCAAAGCAAGAAGATCAACAGCCTCTCGATTAACAATATTGGGTTGCCTTTCGACATACCAGGAGATCATGCTCAAGAAGAAGGGAATGAGAGTGATGGGTCCGACGATTCATACTTGAGTTTGAAATACCCGATCTTCCTGAATGCCTTTTCCTACTTGATAGGCTCCATTTGGAAAAGGACATCAGTCACATTGCATAATTGGAGCCCCTTGAAGAGAGTAAAAGGGAACATCTGAGGCCTTTGCATATCAAAGCCATCGTTGATGGAAAACCTCTCAACAGAGTATTGGTAGATGGAGGTGCAGCCGTTAATGTCTTACCTTGGAACGTGTTCAAGAGAATGGGAAAGGCAGAGGCGGATTTAATACCAACGAATGTTGTTGTGGTTGGTTTCACGGGAAAGATCGCTCAATCACATGGTGTCACAATGATGAAGGTTGAAGTGGGGTCTGTGGTGAGGGACACCTTCTTTGTTGTGGTTCCGTCTAAGGCCAGTTACAATCTGCTGCTAGGAAGAGATTGGATACATGCTATGGGGGCCGTACCTTCGACGGCTCATCAGAAATTGATTCTATGGAATCAAGAGAACAAGGTGGAGGTTATTGCTGTGGATGATAGCCCTTGTTACATGCAGCAAATGCATGTAGTCTTTAAAGTCTACAACCCAAGCATCAAGCCTATCCGACCTGATGCTGATCATTTCCAAAAACCCATAGTGGATAAGTGTTTGATGGAAAACTATGGGATTTTGATTGTCGAGATGGACAAGGCCGTCGAGCAGGGGCCTTCGACCAGTAACAATGGTTGATCGAGAGTTAGAGAGGCTATCGGCTTACGTAGCCGACAGAATGCAATGCACCATCCAGACAGGTGCATTCCAGGATTGTATTGTTGATGATAGCCCTCTGGGATTTGAGAGAGGATGGACAGATGAAGAATCACGGTTCATTAGTGAAGATCCCAGAGATGAAGTAAATTTGGGAACGGCTAAAAAGCCGAAACCCATTTACGTGAGTTTGTTGTTGAAAGAGGAGTTCCGACAAAAGCTCATCAACCTCATTAGGAAGAACAAAGATTGCTTTGCATGGGAGTATGAGGACATGCCAGGACTCGACAGGGAGTTGGTCGAACACAGGCTGACTTTACGGCCTGATCATAAACCAATCAAACAAGTTGTTCGACGTTTTGCACCCGATGTAGTCCTCAAGATTAAAGAGGAAATAGAAAGACTGCTGAAAGCAAAGTTTATCAGAACGGTAAGGTATGTCGAGTGGATGGAAAATATAGTACTCGTCGTAAAGAAAAATGGAAAGATGCGACTTTGTGTTGACTTCAGGGATCTAAATTCTACACACCAAAAGACGAATACCCTATGCCGATAGCAGACATGTTGGTAGACTCAGCGTCTTGCCATGAGGTAATGAGTTTGTTAGATGCTTTTTCGGGATACAATCAGATCTTCATTGGTGAGGGCGACGTGTCTAAGACTGCGTTTAGATGTCCTGGTGCTATTGGAACCTTTGAATGGGTAATGATGCCATTCGGACTCAAGAATGCAGGAGCTACATACCAAAGAGAAATGAACCTGATTTTCCATGACATGATTGGCAAGTTCTTAAAAGTATACATTGACGACGTAGTGATCAAGTCCAAAACCCAAGAGGAGCATTTAGAAAGCCTGGAAAAGGCATTCGACAGGATGAGGAAGCATAATTTGAAGATGAATCCTATAAAGTGCACCTTTGGAGTCACAGATGGCCAGTTTTTATGGTTTCTTGTCCACAGAAATGGCATCGAAGTCGATAAGAACAAAGGCAGAGCAATCATAGAAGCATCTCCTCCAACAAATAAGAAAGAGGTACAGTCATTTCTTGGCAAGGTGAATTATTTGAGAAGATTTATATCAAACTTGTCAGGAAGGACTAGAGCCTTTTCGCCTCTCGTAAGGTTAAAGCAAGATGAAGAGTTCAATTGGGGACCAGATCAACAAGCAGCATTTGTCGATTTGAAGTGGTACTTGACAACACCACCAGTAATGATGTCGCCTCAACCAGATTTCCCATTGAAATTGTATATATCAGCTTCTGATTACACTATAAGTAGCATGTTAGCCCAAGAAAATGAGAATGGTGTAGAAAGAGTTGTATTTTATTTAAGTAGAGTGTTGAATGATGCCGAAACACGGTACAGTGCTATATAGAAATTGTGCTTAGCACTCTATTTTTCTTGTACAAAGCTTAAACATTATATGAAAAGTTTTCATGTTTTAGTTTTGTCGAAGTCTGACGTTATTAAATACATGCTATCCAAGCCAATTATCCATGGCAGGATCGGCAAGTGGACTTTAGCGTTAACGGAATTTTCACTCCAATATATGCCGTTAAAAGCCGTCAAAGGCCAAGCGGTAGCCGACTTTTTGGCAGATCACCCATGTGTAGACGTGGCACTATCTGTCGATTATGTTGGCTTGAGGCCTTGGACGATGTACTTTGATGGATCGTCGCATAAGAAAGGAGCAGGAGTTGGAATCTTGCTCGTGTCCCCCGACGGAATCCCCACGGAATTTATGTTTAATCTCAAGTACCAATGTTCAAATAACAAAGCTGAATACAAGACCATTCTAATCGGCCTTGAAATTTTAATTTTCCTGAAGCCAAGAACGTGGCTATAAAGGGAGATTCCCAGCTGGTTATTAAACAATTGGTTAATTAGTATAAGTGTTTAAGTCCAAACTTGGATAAATATTGCAATATGGCACAAAAGATGATGTGCCAATTTGACAATGTTTCGGTCGAATACATATACCGGTGTCATAATCAAAAGGCCAATCACTTGGCCCAAGTTGCATCCAGATACCGTGTATCAAAGAAGGTCTTAGACAACGTGACTCAAATCGAAGAATTATTGTATCCTCCTCACGAAAGGGAAGTTATGGTAAATGCACTGGCATCGAACAACGATTGGAGAAAACCCATAGCTGATTACTTAGCAAATCCATCTCCTAATGTCGAACGAAGTTTGAAGCTGAAAGCTACTAAGTTTACGCTACTAGAGGAGATTTGTATCACAAGTCAGTCGACGGAAATCTGGAAGTGTGCCTCGACAAAAAAGATGCTTTTATAGCTTTGGCAGAAGTGCATGAAGGAATATGTGGAGCACATCAAGCTGGAGAGAAGATGAAGTGGATCCTCCGAAGGCAAAGGGTTTTCTGGCCTACGCTAGTATCAGATTGCATGAACTTTGCAAGATTATGCGAAGAATGCCAAAAACATGGCTATATCCAGAATGTCCCAGCAGGTGAATTACATTCAATCGTCAAGCCTTGGCCTTTCAGAGGATGGGCACTAGACGTTATTGGTGAAATTGTTCCGCATTCCTCAAAAGGCCATACAAGGATCTTGGTGGGTGTCGATTATTATTTTACCAAATGGGTAGAAGCTATTCCTTTGGTAAAAGTCGAACAAGAGCAAGTGATCGATTTTATTGAAGACCATATCGTCTGTCGATTTGGGATCCCTGAAACTATAACTACTGACCAAGCGTCTATTTTCTTGGGAAGCAAATTGAAGGGATATCTAGCAAATGGCCAAGCTGAAGTAGCCAATAAGTGGATCATTAACATTATCAAGAAGCAGATCAAAG
Organism: Crotalaria pallida; assembly: GCA_037953625.1. Lineage (NCBI taxonomy): Eukaryota > Viridiplantae > Streptophyta > Magnoliopsida > Fabales > Fabaceae > Crotalaria > Crotalaria pallida. Next base: position 7,965,946 of record CM075654.1, on the reverse strand, counting down.
GAAAACCACAAAATTGGCATGAAGCGTTGACGCCGACATTATGGGCTATTCGAAATTCTCCAAACGAGGCCACGTGTACGACTCCCTATATGTTAACATATGGCCATGCAGCCATGTTACCAGTCGAAATAAACTTGGAATCAGTACGATTTCAGAGGCAGCATGAAATGCCTGTGAATGATTACTGGAACTCCATGTTTGACGAGTTAAACGAGGTGCACGACGAAAGAATTTTGGCGTTAGAAAATATTATTTGACAAAAGGAAAAGATTGCTAGGTATTACAACGCCAAAGTTAAGTTCAAATCATTTTTACCGGGTGAACTAGTATGGAAAGTAATCTTGCCAATCGACAAACGTTCTAATGAATAGGGCAAATGGTCACCAAAATGGGAAGGACCATTTCAGGTGTTAAAGGCCTTTTCAGGCAATGCATACGAGTTAGTCGAAGTCGATTCGGGGAAAAAGATTAAAGCAATCAACGACAAGTATTTGAAAAGATATAAGCCGACAATGACAGAAGTAAACATTCATTAAATTGAAATTGCAATCCATACAGTAGAATCAAAGTGTGAAAAGCAAATGATACAAAAGGTAAAACAAAAGTTCATCCAAACAAATTGCTAAAAGAGCGTCATTCCCCAGCGAAAGCATCTCGACGTCGAAGTCCAGCCTTGTAACCTTGCAAATTTGCAGCAAGTGCATTCGTAACCTGTTGATAAGGAGCCACCAAAGCAACAACTTTGTTGGTCAGCTCTTGGCGTGTGGTCTTGGCAGCTTCAACGAATTGGGTCATCTCCAGTTGATCCTGTTCCCGACGGGCCAACTCATCTTTCAATTCTTGAATTTTGGCCCCATTCTCCTTCATGCGCTAAAGTGTCTGATTAACCTTGGAAGATCAGACGGCATCCTCTCACTCCGAATCAACAATTTTGGCCTCCAACTCGTGCTGATTTGTTTTGACATCCTCATAAACTTTGATGTCTTTCAAGATCTTTGGACTTTCAGTAGTCCAATTAGTCACAAATCGTTGCAGATTGGCCAATTTGGATTCAAAATCCTCTGGGACGGAGTGTTGTAAAAGTGAGTTGATGGTAGAGGACAGGAGTTTAGCAGTGGTAGAATCGGCCAACAATTGATCAAAAGGCGGACAACAGATGTTCTTCAAAGTCACCATCATTTGATCCGTAGCCGATTCAGTGTCTCTTAAAGGAGAATCCACGACTTCCTCAACGGGATGCGCTTTGGCCATCAATTCCCGGAGAGTAGAAAAAGCGTTGGAGTGGGACATTTGAATCGAGGGAACCATGGTGCTGGAAGAAGGATTGCAAGAAGGAACCTCAACAAAGGGAACATCAGCAGAGGTGGATGCGGAAGGAATTGGTAAACTGCCGTCAAAACCTTCGAGTTGGACTGGGTTGTTGGGGATCTTAAAAACAAGAAAAGAAAGTTTGGTGAGGTCGCTTTAATGCTGCAGAAATGGCGAATAAGTAAATTCCTAATTACCTCAAAGGGAGGGACGCATGCAGTAGTGGTCTCAGGTCTCACGACAGCAACTGGGGAATCCACGACTTGAGTGTCGAGAGGACTATGATGCATGGTATCAATGAAACCTTGATTAGAGTCCTGAGCAACAACTTCATTTATGGCCGACGAAAAAGTGTCACCAAGGCATCTCTGCATGGATGCTTTGATAGTTTTAAGTCTGTCGACCTGTTCTAGAGAAACCACGGTGTAAGGAGGATCATCAGAAGACAAGTCATCCATGACCACTTGACGACGCGCAGGACGTCTTTGTAGTTGAAAACTAGTGTCTTCGACTTCATCTTCTTCTTCAAACGGATTACGTCCTGGAGTCAGAAGGAACTCGCCAGCACGAGGGTTGTGGTGAGAAACATCGACAACTAAGGGTGCGTCGTCATATGTTCTTTGAGCATTAACATGAAGAGACGGTTCCCTTATGACAATTCCCTTAGCTTTTGGACGAGAACCCTGTTGAGGTTTGGCAATGGGATTTGAGGCAGGACGAACAGGAGGCGCCGACGTGGCAGTAGAGGTTTGAAGCTTGTTCGAAAGTGGATGTATCAAAAAACTATAAGTTCTTTTAGGATCCGTCTGAGATTTATTCGGCAGTTTTTCGGTTCGTCCCTTGTGTTGCTTTTTGGCCTCAACAAAAGTCATCAATGGAACTGGATGGGCGCCGCTTCTTGGATTTCTTTGGTGATGAAGAGTCACCACCTTTCTTCTTCGACGCATTGGCCTTGATTGCAGCAGTATAATCAATATTATTGGGTTTGGCCACTGCAAGGAAAATGACAAGTTAGAAGGTAGAAAGGGAAAAAATGAAGTCTAAGCAAAAGAAGACAAGTATTCGTACCAGTTTTGTCGGCTTCCAAGTCCGACGGAGTTCTTGCACTCATCCTCTCATCAACGGCGTCATAATCCACGTGGTAGGTGTCGAAGTAAGATTCCCACCAACGGAAAAAATTGGGACTAGCCAGGAAGCAAGGTGTAAAGCCGACTAGATTAAAATGGCTGACGGAAGCAAGGTTCTTCGACACGAACCTATTCAACATGTTCTTCCAAGGAGCTTTGTAATCTGTCAATTGACCATGGTGGAATTCGTGCGAGACTGATGGAAGCATGGGGGCAGGTAGTCCTTGGCAAAGGCCAAATTGCCTTGCCACACAGTTCGGGTAGTACAAAAAGACTTCTTTGTCTTTGTAAGAAGATGAGTCAGGCAAGCCACTAAACAAGATTTTATGGCTCAAGTAATGTCCCCAGATGACATCATTCAACTGCCTTTCTTCAACACATGAACTAGGAAAAGGAGTGCGAAACCAGTCGGGTCCCAAAGTCCTATCAGCAAAAGGAGAAAAATGTATATCATCTGATGACATAGAGATGTTAGCAAAAATCCTCATAAAGTGAAGGAAACTGTTGGTATAGGATGGAAGGGAAGGAACGTCATAATTCGCCACCAAACAACCATAGTTGAATCTAAATCGACAAACGCTATTGTTGGTGAAAGTCAAATGACGTTTCAGTATGGCGTTCAGCCACAAATGCAAAAGCCAAGTGGGGCCTCCGACGTTGGTTACCAGTTGATCATTGATTCTAACAGTGTCAAAGACGTGACTAATGGTCGAATACAACTTCGCCAGAAGAAGTTGACTCAAGGCCACTTGTCTTTCCTCATGCAAGATCGTGGCTAACGGCACTAAAGACTTGTTAATCTGTCGAGATTTGGTGCAGAAAACGAAAGCACTAAGCCAGACTGTCAGAAACTCGACATGCTCAGTTGCACTAACTGTTGGACAATCCTTATAATCGTTCCACCGCGCTTCGACATAATTGGTAAAGGCATAAGACCCACCACTTATGGAAACGACATCTTCGGGTTTTCTCTCTACGGTCAAGATTTCTCCGTCTGGACGAAGACTGGTTAAAGCGGCAACATCAAATAGCGTCAGAGTCATCATGCCGTAACGGAAGTGAAAACAATTTGTGCGACGACACCAAAAGTAACATACAGCGCCAAAAAGCCCGTCATCATAGCGCAAATCGGAGGTTGACAGAATTAGAAGGTCTTCAAAACCGGCCCTTCTCCATGATTTGTTCTTGTGAGGCCGTAACCTTTCAAGCCAGTCCATAAACTTAGTGAATGGCTTTACATTCCGCAAAACCCTACGAGATTACTCCTTGTCAAAATGGCAAGTGTATATGGGATCAAGGGTGGCTAAAGGACGAATCTCATCATGATTGGAAAGAGGAAAGTTGGTACTCATGACAGGGTCTTGAGCCTCTGATGGAGTCATTAATGGGCCCAGGAAAGCAGGAGATGGATTGACGGGTTCGCCATCGGCAGGAATGAATTCATTATTTAAAAATCCAGAGCTCACCTTCACGAATTTTGGAAGGAAGAGAAAAGATTCAAACCCCACGTAGCATGAATTCATGAAAGATCAAACATGTGGGATTGTGGTGTTCAGGAGTTGAAGAGGAAGTGGGGAAATCTTCGCTCCGAATACCTTCCTTGCCCTCATGAATGGTGAAAGACAAAACATGCGGGATTGCATAGGATCCACCTCCTATGTATCAGATCAATGTAAAAACTCCGAATTGGAGGAAGCATTGAATTTGATACATAACCCTTGGTGGAACCTTTGTAATCCCTCATAAGCCCAGGTTTGTGCCCTGCTAGGGTCAAATTTTGGCTGTCTTTTCCATTTAAAGAAGGAAAGGAAAAGACCTCTGATGGCATTCTATTAGATATGTCGGAGGCAAGTCCTTTGGTTGATTGGTAATAAAACACCGTTAATCGAAGTACATGTCACCGATATCAACAGAATGCATCTGAGGCCGACAATAGGTCGAAAGTCAATTCCGACAGACGACCTATTTGTCGAAACGAGCTTGATGTCGAGGGGCATCCCGGAACCAAAAGGCAGGAGCACAACAACGTCAATGCTTCGAGCAACAAAGAGACTTAGACAAGAGTTGACTTATTGCAATCGAAGAATGGTGTTTGCCGAAGGGATCTCAGCAAAGATGTCAACACAAGGCTCAACAGAATAACCATTAAGCCTAAACCACGACGTGGGCAGTTATATCGTGGGGGATAGCGTAGTGGGTAGTTATTTAGATCGTGGTTTCTGCAGTTATGCCGAACGTGCGAAATGATTTGTAAATAGTTTATGGATTCCTATGTATATAAATAGGAAGTCCTTAGGTTGTAATCGGGGTCAGTTGCTAGGTTGACACACATTGGCCAAAATCCTAAACATCTCACCGGAGCAGATAAACGGAGAAACGCCATTGTAAAGAACCTCAGCCTTCCACCCCTTTTAAATTCAATGCAATCTTTACGCTTTCCAATTTACTTTCCATCGCACTTTACTTTTCTGCAATTTACATTCCTGCAACTTTAAATTTCATGCACTTTACATTCCTGCAAACTTTAAATCGCTTTCCGTTTACATTCCTCACCACGCCGTGTTCTTGGCGTCGGTTTTCTTTATTTTTCACTGCTTTTAATGCTTTTCAACCCAAGTACCAAAAAATACCAAAAAAGACGGTCAAGTTCCTTTACAAGATTACCACATAACCTGTCGTTACCCACACCCCATCCATCACCGTCAGTTTGGCAGGCATCGGACGAAAATCCCTTAAAGAGTAAGTTAGCTAAGATTTAAGTCTGCCTATGAATTTATCATTTATCTCTCTGATCTCTTCGTCAAGAGGACTTTCGACATGCTAGATGTTGGCTCCTCTTGCCACTTCTAGACAACCTGTGCGGGCATTACATTCCATTTTTTATTGTCAAGGCTAAATTAATCCTTTAGTTGTTTTAAAACTATGACTTATGTAATATAGGAATTCAGATGGCTTTTAAGTTATAAGCTCCAAGCTATTAGAGTTTCATTAGCCACTTGTCTATTACCATATTGAAACAACCACAACTTATTTTATGGAACTTTTACAAAGGTTGAAATATTACATCAAATAAGAAGTGTTTCCCTCAACCGAGGAACATAATTCTCCATACCTAGACCTCGACCGATAAGAAATAAATGAAATATCTCTTTTAAAGGATTGCAAAATACCTTTTATATCCAAGATGATTTCATAATTCCACGTACATAGACCCCAAACTATCAACTCAAATGTACTGGATTTGCTTACATTTCCCTCAACATGGGATTTGTCTCTCATCTTTTCCCAAAATTCATACCAATACAAAATTCTACTTAATTGTGAGAATATGATGTTTTTACTGATCTAAGCATAGGAATAATCAACACAAAGGCCATGTTTTTATAGTAAGCCTATGCCATGGTTGTTGGGTTTGGTATTAATAATGTCTTAATTTTACCTAATAAAGTAACTCCCTTATCTACTGTCATTAATTTCAATTGACTTTCCTCGATGATTCTGCACAAAACATTTGACACAACACCATATGCATAATCAGCATGCAAAATTACAGACCAACTCTTTACTTCGACACATGTACATATTTGTTGGAGGAGTCAACTTTGTATTTTTGAATACAAGTTCACTCATCTTCAACATCACTCCTGTTATCGAATTAATCATTCTTGTTGACTTAAATTCTGATCTTAACAACTGGTCACTCAACGACTTTAATTATGTAGTTTTAATTAATTAATTCTGCTTTTATCTAGTCTACTGGCCCCTCTTATTTGTGAGGACACATATGCAACAGTTTTCACAAAATGGGCTATTGCCCCATTATTCATAATAATAATAATAATAAAAAAGGTAGTTACACTCCTTATTACAAATTTACAAAAAGGGTATTAGTCCTTTGCCTCCATTTCTTAGTTCACAACCTCCATTTTTTATGGGATTTAATCACAATAATGTTTTTTGACATTTTTGAGTAAAAAAAAGGCATTTTCCAATTTTAAAAATGTATTTTTTTAATAAGAGAATATTCGAAAAAATATATTTTTCGTCTCGGAGAGGTAAAGAAATATTCTAATTGAAGGGGCTAGGGATTGAAAAGTGTGGACTGAAAACTAGTCTCATACAACAAAGCATCGTTATGCGAAGGAAATAAAGTAAGTGAAATTGTAAACATATAAAAAAAAAAAAGTGAAATTGTTACAGAATAAGCATGGCAAATCAGTTCTTTTTATCAACTACCAACCTGTGCTAATAGCTTCCTTAGTTAAATATCAAATCAAAATAATCCATCACATGCTTGTTATGGTAAGTAACTAGTATATACTAGATTTGTATGTGTATTATATGCTTCCAGTGGATGAGGCTTTTGCATGCTTTGGGGACAGGTGTTGGGTGTCCAAGACAAAGGCATAAAATGATGGGCATTTGGAATTTAGTGGACTTACAGCGGATGAAAGATTAACATTTTTTAAGAATAAGTTGAGACTCGAAGATGCGTTTTCCTATTTGCATTGAAGTTGCTTCATACCAAGTAAATTCTTACCAAAAATATATTAAATTCTTCATAGGTGATGAAAAGCACCTTTCAAAAGTATTTCAAGGTGAAACCGTGAAGGAACCTAAACCTATATGATTATATATACTTTACATCGCAAACATGGTAAAAGTATCTTACAAAAAATCTAAAGCTTCTAATATACTCCATCCGGTCTTAATTTTAAGCAAAAATAACTACTAATTTACACTTATTAAGGAAGTTAGCTTAGTGTATTTAATTTTATCAAATTCATAAAAAAAAAATAGACTATTTTAGTAAATTTATATTGGGAATGAAACAAAAATTAAATGATTCAACTACATTATGAGGATATTTTAAGAATAATTGTATGTTTTTTTTGGTAAAATAAAAATTTATTAAACCACTAGCAAAGAATAAATCATACAAGAACCCCTTGGTTCAAAGCCACCTTCTAGGAAGGGTTCAGTGAACCAAAGAGCTAACAAACCGGTTTACCAAGGAATAATTGTATTGGAAATAGAAAGTTAGTTAATTTTTACTTATATTAGTGGAATGTCTTTTTTTACTTATAAATGAGGCCGGAAGAAGTATAAGTAAATTTCAATTAATGTTGTTTAATAATATATGCGTCTAATAGACTCGAAAATAGGAATCTATCAAAAACGTTACAATTATAATACTTTAAAAAAAACTAATAAAAAACTTGATTTTAATTTTTTCATTGATTATTTTTGAACATTCATAGGCAAATGAAAATCCTAAAACTAATGATGGTCATACAAATGTTAACAACTGGAACGATGTTATAAATACTAATTTAATTCATCAAGGTAATTAGTTTAATTATTTTTTTTAAACTCACGCTACGTACAAACTAAGAGAAAAAGAGCTCTATATTTTAGTCCCTTAAATTGTTATTTGACATTGTACATAGTCATTCCTTATAGAGACTACAAAAAGCAATTGCATATTACCTGCTTTAATAGAAAAGGAAATAACACAAATGGTGAATTTATTTGCTAAAACTTCTCATGCATGTAACTTTTTCCATTTCTCTTGCGTGTAAAACTTCTTCCAAGTTGAAACATAACATAATTATTAATTAAGTAAACAAGTTGATTATCTTTGGTTTAACATCCTCTCACATTGTCTCCCTTAAACTAAGCTTTGTTATTCCTAGCATTTTCTTTAACTTGTAAAATAACTCTACTTTCAATGGTTTCGTGAAAATATCTACAATTTGTTTTAAGGTATGATAATATTGCATTTCGTTCTCAGCAACTAATTCTCGAATTTTGTGGAAGCAAACATCTATGTGCTTGGACCTCCCATGAAAATCTGGATTTTTGGACAATATAATAGAGGACTTGTTGTCACAAAATATTTCGGTAGGAGTATTTTGCTTCTGATACAACACTTCAAGAATTCTCCTTAGATAGTCCAACCATCGGTTGCAACTATGTATTCCACTTCGACGGTTGATAGTGTAATCACCGATTGTTTCTTTGATGACCAACATGTCGCACCTGAGCCAAGATGAAATACGTACCCTGATGTGAGAGTTTCCTTATATCAATGTCTATGGCCCAATCACTGTCTGTGTACCCAACAAGTTTCACATCATTATCATTGACATAAAAAATTCCATCTGTAACATCCCTGATTTTAATTCCAAACTTAATTGGAATAATTTTAAGTTAAGCTAATGGAAGTAGCAAGAGTAAGCAAGATTAAAGGAAAGTAATCATAGCCAAAGTGTAAGTAGAAGCTAAGAGGATAATGCCTTAGAGAGGGAAACCATCAATAATTGAAATTTAAGTGAGGTAATCGATTACTCCAGAGATGTAATCGATTACAATCATTATGTGAGAAGCTCTAAATTTGATTTAAGGGAAGTAATCGATTACCTTAGGGAAGGTAATCGATTATCAGGCTTCTGTGAGAAGGCAATTAGTTGAAGAATTAGGGTGGTAATCGATTACTGCCTGAGGTAATCGATTACCAGTCGTGTAACCTAGAAAAAAAATAAGACTTGGAGGCCAATCAAGGGAGGCTTCTCCAAGAAGCTACTCCCTCTTGTAAGAACTACAATCGGTGGATGAATTAACTAGAAAATACTAGGAGAACACCTAGAAGAGGGGGTTGAATAGGTGTTAAAGAAACCTTGAAAGATTTTCGAATAAAACAAATTGAAACAATTAAAACGAATGATTTTCACAAAATTCTCAACTGTTAATCAATTAAGGCAAGGAGTTAATATATTAATGCCAGACGGCTGATTTTGGTTAATCGATTAATGCCTTGGGTTAATCGATTAATCACTGTTAAAACTGAAAAATCACTTTTCAATCGAAAACGAAAATCAATCAATTAACATAGAATATCAGAGATAGCGCGAAATTGATTAACACCAAGATTGTTAATGATTACCTATATTATGAAAAGGGTTTTCCCTAAATCAATTTGAACTATTAAAACCTAATTCATTCAATTATATAAAAATCAATTTTTTCTAGGTTTTTAATCAAGAACAATATGAAATAGCAAAAGTTAAAGAGTTAAGGGAAGAGAAGCTTGCACAAAGATTTATACTGGTTCACTCTCAACCACCGAGAGCTACATCCAGTCCCCTCTATCACAATAGAGAGAGTTTCTTCAATAAGGAATTAGAGTTCTCAAATTACAAGTGATTGCCTCTCAAGATACCCCACTTGATAGCCTCCAAGAGATACCCCACTCTTGTCTTGCAAGACTTCTTCTTTGCTGTTTTTGAGCTTGCCTTCAAGAACTATGAACTATTAGAAATTGAGATTCAAAAGTTTCTTGATCAAAGAATATGAAAATAAGAACTTTGATCTTTGTAAAAGTGAGAGATAATGTTGAGAGAATAGTGTGGCTTTGATCTTTCTAAAATGATATGAAATGAAGTTAGTTAATCACAATGATTAGGAAAAGGTTTATATAGAATACCCAAAAGTTTGGAAAACATTAAAATTGATTTTGAGAAGTGAAAAGCTGTTTTAAAAAGTTGTTCTACACATGTTAATCGATTAAGGCATCAGGTTAATCGATTAACCACTTTTGAACAACAGCTAATCGATTAAGCAAATGTGCTAATCGATTAAGGGCTGATCCAGATTTCCTGATTATCGATTAACACTCCATTTAATCGATTAACCACTGTAAAAGTCAAATAAAAACTTTTTTTCTCAAACTAAACCTTTTGTTAAAAATGTTTTAAGCCACCTATTGATTTAGGTTAAGTGAAATACTCAAATTATAATATGATCATACACTTGATAGAGATTCACTACCCTCTAAAAACTCTACCCAAAACTCTAAGACTCAAAACAAAAATATTACTATCAATACACATATTGAAGTCCTTGAGCTTGTTTTCTCTTCATCATAGTTGCTTGTTGTTCTTTGGTGAGCTTCTCCAAGACCTAAGCTTGTTCAAAACATTGTCATTATAAAAACCATGCACTTGAATAATAGATCTAACAATCTCCACATACACATGCACACTAGATCTAACACCTCTCAACCACTAAAAGGTGGCTTCTTCAAGAAGCCATTGATTTATGTCCACACAAATCTTTGGCATGCAAAAATAAAACAAAATAACAAACACAACATTCATTCCTTCACATTCATTCTTCTTCATTTGTTCTCCTCCTTTCATGAGAACCAAGAGCACCCCATCATCATCAACACTCATCCTCATCAAGATCATCAACCCTAAACCCTAAGTGCAAGAGCTAGGAATCAAGAACACTTATTCTCTCTTCTACTCCTCCAAGAGCATCATGTCATCATCATCATTCAAATACACTAAAACCCATCATCATCTCCTTACATCAAGGAACCCAAGAGCACCCATCATCAAGACCATCATCTTATCATCACCATTAAACCCTAAATCAAGAGCTAAGGAAAACAAGAACCTCATCCCTATCACCCCCTAGCCACACGCCACCCTCACCACATCTCCCTTGAGTTTTCTAATCTCCATAGACATGGAAGCTCATTTTCTCTCTTGGTTGCTCATTTTTAAGAGCCATTAAAGGAAAGCTCTCTTTCTCTTCATCTAACTCTCCCTTGAAGATCATTCATGCTCATATCTTGGTGGCTATGCTAAAGTGGCAAGCAAGACTCAAGAGGCTTAAGTTCTAGGGTTCACATAGATAAGAAAATGCTAGGGTTTTGGTTGCTCTCTCCCTACACACTTGAGGTAAGGAAGGGGTATTACCTCTATTTAGAGGATAGATTCTAGATTGTATATAGCGAGGACTAAGGATAGGGAAATGAGTAGAGTAGAGAACCCTAGGGTATTTGATAATGATAGATTGTGAAGTAGATAAATAAAGAAATGAACCTGTTTGTATGCTTGTAAAAATGTGAAATTTATGGTAGATATAGAATTATGGAATTATAGAAATTACTTGTGTGGAGTGAAGTATAGAAGGAAAGGAAAATATTAGAGTAGACTTGTTATAATGTTGGATGATGATGGATATTGAATGTGAAAGATATAGAAATATGTGTGATAGTAAAAGTGATGAATGTATGCTAATTGAAAATGATGAATGTAGTAAAGAATGACCTGAATTGAATATTGATAAATGAATAATGTTATTGGAAATGAATATGTGAAGAGCTTTAGAGCTTAGAATAGAATGGGAAGGAAACTAAGGAAAGAATGAATTAATTATGATTGATGAAGAGTGTAAAATGGAACAATACTACTAATGTGAGATGGACCCACTTAATAGGGTGTGTGAATTTATGACTTATAACATGAATTTATTTTCCTATCAGTTTGTATTTATTTTAATATTTATTTAGGTATTTTATTTTAATTTAGCATGCATTTAGTTCATATTTCACTTGGGAAAGTTTTTGGTGTTTTTGATGTGCAGGTTACAATTTGGAGGCTTGGAGCTTTGGAAAGTAAAGAATTTATCATTGACAAAATATTAAAGAACTTTTGGGAGCAAGTGCATAGAGAAAAAAAAAGAGATTTGGGGGCATTGAGAAGGAAGATAAGTCATTGGGCCTAATTAATCAATTTGGGCCCAAGTTTGAAAAAAGTACTCCCTCCGTCCCACTATCTTGGTAAAAAATGCAAAAAAAATTGTCCCATATTAAAGTAAAAAATTAAATGAAAAATCTTAAAGATTGTATATTGTATCGATGATTGATAAGTAAATAAGGAAAACACATTTAAAGATTTTTTTTTTGGAGACAATATTGCAATATGTATTAATTGCAATGATACGTAAATTTGTGTAATATCAATTTGTAATTAATAAATGAATCATGCATTATATTAAAGAGATACTCTCTTATTTTCATTGACTTGTTTGACTTTTACCAAGATAATGAGACGGAGGGAGTAGCAGATAAGTTGTAAAAAAGATAGAAACCCTTGTAGATTAGAATTTTTTAGTAGATTAGATTTGATGAGAAGATAGAAAATTAGAAAACAAGGATTGAAGGCACAAGACAATATATCTCTCTCAAGGAAGAACTGGAAGGCGATTGAAGACAGAAGAAATTCTCCTCCTCTCAACTTTTGGTTATTCCTACTTTATTATGTCTTATTCTTTTTTTTTTTTTTTTAATTTGTATCATGAACATGAGTAGTGGGTAGTTCCTTTTTCTGAGGATTAGGATTAGCCCATGGAGGCATTGACATGAGGATTTGATATTTTACCTTTTATTTATGCTAGATTCTATTTTTATTTAATTTTGGTGTGCTTAATGCTTTTGGTTGTGTAGAGCTCCAAAATTACATTATCCCAGATAGTAAGGGAAGTACCGAAAGGTGAACCTTAGTATTAGAAAATACCAAAATTGAACTTAGGAACTTAAATCACGAAAGTAGTTTTAATTCCTGAGGGGATTCCCTGAATTATCATAGAACTTAATGGATTTAATGTACCCTAATTATCACGATAATAGAAATTAGGCCTCATTAGGTACGTTGCTAAGACTCTGAAAGGAGCTAGTATTCTACATTAGGATAATTCACCCTAAAAATAAATCTAGCTGAATAAAAGAGATATCACTAAAGATTGTCAATGCGGATATGTGGTGAAACTAATCCTTGGAAATTTCCCAATCCAAATCTCAATCCAATCTTTTAGATTTTATTTTATTTTATTTTTCCAAAAAATAATCTCTAAATTTTATTTTTAATTTTCCAATAATCCGATTTAGATAATTGGTGCTTATAATTTGTTGGTATTTAATAACAAATCCCTGTGGATACGATACTTTTTATTACTACGATAACCTGTGCGCTTGCGAGGCTATCAAGTTTTTGGCGCCGTTACCGGGGATTTTGCTTTGTTAATATTAACTATTATTATAAGTTGATTTGACTAAACCTCTTTTTCTAGTTTGTTTTGTTTTCTCTTTTTTCTGTAGGAATTCTCTCTTTTATGCGAAGTATCAGACTTGGGACACCTGTTCAATCAGATCCTGAGATCGAGAGGACTTTTCGTAGAAGAAGGAATAGAAGAAGGAGACAACAAAGACCTAAAAATCGAACAATGGCGCAGATTGAAAATCACATGCCATTGAAGGATTATGGGACCCCTTCCATCAAAGGGCTACAATCTAGTGTGGTCGTTCCACCCATTGAAGCCAACAACTTTGAGATCAAGATGAGCTTGATTAATGCGGTCCAGCAGAATCAGTTTGGAGGCTCACCTGCAGAAGATCCTACTGTCCATGTCGACAACTTTCTCCGATATTGTGACACTGTGAAGGCCAATGGAGTCTCATCTGACCATATCAGACTGAAACTATTTATATTTTCACTAAAAGGTGATGCACTTGCTTGGTTGGAGGCTTTTTCACAAGGCTACTTCACCGAATGGGACAAGTTGGCAGAATACTTCCTAATCCAATATTTTCCACCTGTCAAGACTGCGGAGTATAGAGGCCAAATCATGTCCTTCATGCAAAAAGAAGGGGAGTCACTTTATGATGCTTGGGAGCGATTTAAGTTGCCATTGCGGAAGTGCCCTCATCATAGCATTCCTAGACCTCTTTTGTTGCAAACTTTCTACAATGGTTTGTCACCAGAATCTCAGATGAATCTTGACTCTGTCACCAATGGTTCGTTCATGGACAAGAATGCAGATGAGGCATTTGATTTGCTTGACAAAATTTCTCTCAGCTGCAGGCGATATTCAAGAGAAAGATCAACTTCTACCAAACCTTCTTCATCCACTGCAGGAGTGATCGAGACAAATGAATTGAAACATCTCTCCTCTAGAGTTGATGCTTTGAGTGTGTTGGCCGGAAAGGTTGATATTTTAACCAAGAAGATTGATATGTTGAATGTGAATGCCGTGAATGTGGCAAGTTCTGTTTGTGAGATATGTGGTATTGCTGGTCATGTTGTTCAACATTGTCTATTGGTTCAACCTGTTCCTCAAGACCAGCCGACGGAAACTGCTGATTGTGTCAACAATTTTAACCAGAGGATGCATCCAAATCTTTCTTACAGGAGCAACAATGTTCTCAATCCTTGTGTTATTCCTAGACAGCAACCTCCTGGTTTCCCTCAAAGGACTATCAATCCACCAGCTCCTCAAAAGTCCAACTTGGAAGTCATGCTTGAGAATTTCATGACTCAACAAGCAACAAGCAACTCACAACAAGATGATAGAAACTCAAGTTGCACAATTAGAAGCCTCATCTACAAGAGCTCCAGGCACACTTCCAGGCCAACCAGAGACAAATCCTAGTGAGCATTGCAAGGCAATAACATTAAGGAGTGGAAGAGTTCTTGAAAGCCCAAGAAGTGAAGATGCAGTGAAAGAAGAGCTATCCCATAAGAGAGAAGGAAAAGGTGTGGTTGATGAAAAATCTGAGGAGTCCACTTATACTCCTCCTGCCCCTTACAAGCCACCAATTCCCTTCCCTCAGAGATTGGCTAAAGTGAAGCTAGAGAAGCAGTTTGGCAAGTTCCTTGAAGTTCTGAAGAAGTTCTCTATCACCATACCATTCACTGAAGCTTTATTACAAATGCCATCATATGCAAAGTTCTTGAAAGATATTATTTCCAGCAAGAGGAAGCTTGAAGATTGTGAGACAATGGCTTTGACCGATGAGTGCAGTGCAATAATTCAAAATAAATTGCCTCCAAAGCTCAAATACCCATGTAGCTTTTCCATTCTATGCCTTATTGGGAATGTGTCTTTTGACCGCGCTTTATGTGATCTTGGGGCTAGTGTTAGCCTTATGCCTCTCTCAGTGTGCAAGAAGCTTGATATTGGTGAGATGAAACCCACTAGAATTTCATTGCAATTGGCTGATCGCTTAGTTAAATTCTCAGTGGGTGTCTTGGAGGATGTTCCTATCAAGGTGGGAAACTTCTTTATTCCGGTTGATTTTTTGGTGCTTGAGATGGAAGAAGATGTTAGAATTATTGTTGGTATTGGAAAACGTCACCCAAGAGGGGGGGTGAATTGGGTGTTTATAAAAACATTGAAAAACGATCGATTCAAACGTTCTTGAAAAATATTAAAGAGTTATAACGAAGCGGAACACTTAAAGAACGATTGAAAACGTTTTTAAGCCCAGAACAGTAAGAATATTTATATTAATATTGAAAACATATTATTCACGAGATTATTGAATGAATTAACACTATGAAAAACACAATTCTCGTGCTATATAATTTCAAACGTGAAAATAGGTTTATTCGCAAAATATGATTAACTCAAAAAATATAAACGCGAAATGTAGAGATAAGGGATAGAGAATTTTGCACCGGGGATTTTATCCTGGTTCGGCAAAAGGTCTACATCCAGTCCTCAAGCGACCCACTTGAGCTTTTCAAAAAACCAAAGACGCCTCGCGTCCCCGAATATAACCAGAGCGCCCCGCAAGCTACTAGGAACCTCCTTTCCCTAGGGACCTTAGAAACAACAACTAGGAAAACCTTTCCTAGATTTTACAGATAGCCTAAGTACTAGGTGACCCACCTTTCGTCTAGCACTACCCAACACAAAGGGATCTCGCCCTATGAACGCGACGCACGTTCAACCTAAGGGATAACACTCCCTAATTACTAAGGGTAAACACTCCCCTTACAGAGAAATGGTTTGCACGAAGAATTTGTGCAACTAACAATAAGGCTCTCTAGATAGAGCAGATACTACAATAAAGACCTATAGCAAAGGATTAGACTAAAGCACACTCAAAGTTTGTTCTTAATAATTTTCAATAAAGAATAGAGGAAGATGATGATTGTGATGATTTTTCTTCTCAAAAGATTTCAAAAAAAGAATAGAGATGGAGAAGAAGAATTGATGTTCTGTGCATGTGCATTTTCAAAAAGTAGAAGAAGAAGCCAAAAATAGAATCGTGATCATCCAGAAAAGGAAATAAATCATTCTGGTAATCAGATTGATTTCAGCACGTTTTTCAAAAAATTTGAAATGGGTAATCGATTACTTTTTTCAATGTAATCGATTACTTGCTCTCAGGTTTTTCAGAAAAGTTGCAACATTAAAGGATAATCGATTATTAGCTTCAGATAATCGATTACTTTCACTTAAATGACCAGTTAAAGGAAGTAATCCATTACATGAGCCTAATTAACCCATTACATACTCTCTGGTTACAAGTTGCAGGAGATAATCGATTATTCCATAAGGGGTAATCGATTACTCCAAAGTAAAATCAGATTTTCATAAAAAAATTTGTAACCAAAGGTTTTCATAAAATGGTTTTCGCAAAAATACTTTTCCAGGAGCAAAGGGTTTTTAAAAATACTTCTTCTAGTTTTTCAAAACGAAAAGTATCATCATCATCATCTAGCAAAGTATAAAAATAGACTTGAGTGCTTTTAGACTAATTTTTGCTTTACACAAATACTAAGCCCTAAGAGACTAGATCTTCAATAAGGAATACACTTCTTGCATCATCAATGTACCTGAACCTGTTCAAACATATTATATTAAATTGTGTTGTGTCATCATCGAAACATCATCATGGGGATCATGGGAAAACATGAGCTTCAACACTCCCCCTTTTTTATGATGAAAACAATACTTGCAAAACAGAGGTAAGTACATGATGTTATGAAACAATCTAATGATAAGCATTATGATGCTTGAACACATATGAATAGCATTCAGCTTCTTAACACAAAAAAAAACACAACTCCCCCTGAATCAAATGATTAGCCTTGCTAATCTCTCCCCCTGAATTCATAAATCATTCATGAATCTGAAAATTGTCCTGTTCCTCTTGTCCTGTTTTGCTCAACCACAGATATATTCTCATGATATTTCTCCCCCTTTTGACATCATCAAAAAGGTGAGTTGTCCAAAACGAATATAATGACACCGCATGACAAAAAAAATCAAATTGATAATAGAGCAATTGTCATGAGAAGTCTCAACGAAATATCCAAGGACATATCAGAAAAAAAAATCTAAATCCAGAAACAGATGCAGTTAATCAAATGTAAATAACTGGGGGTTTGGATAAAAACATAAACATGAAGTTCAAATAGCAATAAGGTAAAATGATCAGGGAGCGGAGCCACAAGCTAAAGTCCACTTGTGAAGGGGTATCGATTCTGATGCCTCAAATGATAGATTTCTTGCTGCATAGCCTCCATGTTGACATTCATCTGTTGCATCCCGGAGGTAAGCTGAGCAAGAGTAGAGTCGACTGAGCGCATGTGGTCATCAGATCTTCTCATATATCCCCTAACATCATCCATAAAATTCTGCATGTATGGAGGAATATGATCCGGTGGTAAGATAGCTTGTAGCGGTGTGAAATCAGGATCATGTGCTGGTGCTTGATCTTGGTCATCATCCTCTTCAGGGTCATTCCTATGAGCTGCCTTTCTTTCTCGCCGCATCGAATTAGGAATCCAACCTCGTCCTTCCATATTTACCCATCCCATGTTTCCAAGAAAATTGGTGTCCATACGCATATCTGCATTAGGAGCAGTCCGTGACTCTCCATTCAGAGGAATTCGGAAACGCCTAAGGATGTTGGTGATCAATGTTGCATAAGGAAGGCGAGTTGTCTTCAGCTTCATATCCCGATCAATAGAGCGACGCACTTTACTTGCAGTTTCAGTCAAATGATTCAAAACAAACGAACCCCAATTGATGGGTTTGTCGTGAAACCATGCCCATAGAATGATGTAGTCAGTGTCTAAGACCCTGAAGTAATTCCCTTGTCTAGGAATCAAGCAGCGACTGAGGATAAAGTGCAGCACACGATATTCAAACTTCAAACTACCGGAAGTCATCACTTTACCGGTCGGGATGTTCTCATCAATGAACTCGTCCTTAGCAGCCTTTTTGTCGTACTCATCACCCCAAAGACTATCACTGCCAGACCCGGTGAAGTAGACTCCATCCATAGGAAGTCGAGTGATATTCTTTCGAGTGTCCAAAGTGATCTTTATCTGTCTTCCTTTCACTTCAGAATAGAGAATCTTCTCATCGGAATCCCATTTCAAGTTGGAATAAAAGACTCTGACTAGATCCTCATAGAAATCTTCGCCGATGATGCTGAATTCAAATAACTCTTTTACTTTCAGAAGCATCACCGCGGGAAGATTGCACTCATCATCATCAAATTTTTCTGCATCCAAGAATTTGGGAGAAATCACTGAACAAGCTGTGAAGTACTTTTCATAATCAACAATCTGAGCCAGGTTGGAGAACCAACGATTGTACTTCTCGAGTGCTGCTGGTTGAGGAACTGAAGGCGGAGGAGCAGAGGGACCAGCTTGATTTTGTCTAGGTCGAGACGGCCTAGAAGCACGACTGGTGGAAGGAGTTGATCTCTGACTCTGAACAACCGGGGGTGAAGGCTCATCATCATCAGATTCTACAATTAGAGCTCTTCTTTTTGTTCGACGAGTAGTCATGATCACAGATAAATATCAGACAGATAGCAAATATCAATCACAATCACTATGAACCGGATACTCAACTGTGAGTTAACTGAGACGATATAACCGGCAATTTAACTGATCAGACAAAGAACCCAGCAATGCAGATCACATAAACCAGATATCACCAAGGCAAATAATGCAGTCCTACTACCAATGCTAATACTCCACTAATATCAAAATATTAATATGTTAACCAGAGATTCAGAA
Organism: Crotalaria pallida; assembly: GCA_037953625.1. Classification (NCBI taxonomy): domain Eukaryota; kingdom Viridiplantae; phylum Streptophyta; class Magnoliopsida; order Fabales; family Fabaceae; genus Crotalaria; species Crotalaria pallida. The sequence goes on along the minus strand of CM075654.1, from coordinate 7,946,832 downwards.
GCATGAACACTATACCAAACATAGTAGTAGGAAGAGCTTGACGAAGAAGAAGACTGAAAACCTGAACCGGAATACTCTACACTGAACCACTGAACCGAGACCGAACCGAACCAGAAGCAACAAGAGAACCACTGAACCAAAGGCAACTTGGAGATCACTAAACCAATAACACTGAACAGGTGTCTTCACTTAACCGAACTGAGCCAATGTTGAACCGGAATAGATGAACCTTGTTGAACCAGAATCCTTGTTGAACCGATTTTGGACCAAGGGTTTTGCAGTGGTGGAGGTTATGGTTGAGAAGGTAGGCAATGGTGGTGAAAGGGAGGCTAAAGGTGAAAGAATGGTGGTCTTATGGTGGTTTAATGATGGAGGCCGAATGGGATAGGAGAGGGAGGATGAACGGATTTTTGAATGAGAGAGAAGGAAGAAGATGAAGGTTTAAGAGAAGGGAAGGTGATTTGAGTGGGAATGGTAAAGGTTTGGTGGAGAGGTGGCTATGGCTATGGAGTTTGTTGTTGGTTGAAGAAGGAAGAAGAAGAAGGAGAGAAAGAGGGTGTCGTAATTTTGAGAGAGAAAAAAAGAGAGAGAACGTGTGAGAGAGTTGTGAGGCTAGGGTTTAGTCAAAAAGAGGTATTTTCTGGTCAAAAACAGGTCAAGGCCCAACTTGGTCCACACAATTCCTTTTTTTTTAGATAACTGATGCTGGTAATCGATTACTAGCAGGGGTGTAATCGATTACTTTCCTCATGTAATCGATTACTTACATACCTGTAATCAATTACTTCCTCTTTGATGTGTATATGATGCAACTTCTTTAATCGATTACTGGGCTGGCTGTAATCGATTACTGTATACCCTTTAATTGATTACTTCATTTCCTTTAATCGATTACTTCATACCCTTTATGTGTTGTATGATGCTGCAGAGTTAATCGGTTAACCTGAGTCCTATAATCGGTTACTTGCCATTAAACTGTTCTGACCTGTTGCACTAAACATTGGGTAATCGATTACTGTTGCAGAGTAATCGATTACTTCTGCTCAAATTTCCAGAATAGTTCTTTTTTTGCATATTCCAAGCTTCCTTGCATGCTATGACTGATTTTCTGATAATAGGGACTATGAGTGGATTTAGCTTGCGGTCAACTTACCTTTCGGAACACTGTATCCTGCAAAACAGATTGTTCTGGATATCTCCAATGCTCAAGCCAGTAAATTTTTCAAAATAAAACAATTTGAGCAATTGACAGAAATTAACATGAATCCTTTGATAATATATAAAGATGCTCAAAGTCACACAAGCCTTATATAACTATTGATTATAACAAGTTCACAATAGCATGAATTTAGATGCTAACTTATTCCACTTCAAGTTTGCACTAAATATCATATTATGAATGAAGTACTCTATTATTCCAAGGTTTGATGTTCATGTTCCAACATATATAAGACAAATTACTGCACATGATTTATTTTTCAAATTAATAAAGCTTGGAATAATTGAAGTAAACTCTTGTATAATCATGGTTATAATAGAAGAATGACTTTGTTACCTCGGACTTGTTGTGCCAGGATGAGTGTTTTCTTGACCAGAATAAATGTGCTTCCGACCATTGTTTCCTCTTCTGATATTTAACTTTATTATAATTCCACTTTCTCTTTGAGAGGTTTTTGGTCCTTGCTAGCTTGTTCTCCACTTGGTCAACTCCTCTTATTTTTGGCTTCCAGTAGGTCATTGTGATTGCTTTCTTCTCCTGATTTCCTTTTGGTTCTTCCTTGGTTAACTGATTTTGCAAATTCCTGTTACAAAGAGAAACCTTTGGTACCCATCTCATTTTGGGTCCAGGAGGATTAGACTTGGATTCCTTGGAAACCTTTGGAACCCACTTCATTTTATTTCTTATATACTGATTTTTCTTATACATGCATAAATAAGAAATATGACCTGAATGACTGCAATAGTTACAGATAATGGGTTTGTGAGATGCTTTGAATTTTTCAAAATCATTTTTGTATAAAATAGACTTATGATCCTTGTATTCAGAATCACAATTGACAACAACTTTACTTGACTTTTGAATTTCCACATTCTTATCTGAATTTTCAAATAAAGAGTTGGAGCAAAGGGATTTTGTAATACTATGAGAATCACAAGAAGCAGCCTCAACATGTTTTTCGATAAAATTGCATTTTTCATGATATGCAGAGGTGCTATTTTCTAAATAAGAATTTTTCAAATCATCTCTCAAATCATTAAGAGTAACATGTGGATTAAGGGAATGAGAGTCAGTTAGAGTTACCTCGTGAGGAGTAAATGAGAATAGTTCAACTTTGTTGTTTACAGACTCCTCATATGAAGAACTTGATTCCAAATGTGACTCCAAGAATGCTTCAAATAAACTTTCTAACTCATCATCTTCACTTGATGAATTGTTCCTCATGCTTTTAGTATCATCATTCAAAACTTCATCATGGGAGATGGTCAATTCATCCTTTGAGCTTGTCTCTTGCTGATTTTCCAGTTTGTATCTGTGAACACTTACACTTTCCAAAATATCATCAGTAGCATAGTATATATGTAGTGTGTCCCAAATATCCTTAGCATTAACACGATCCTTGATTCTAGCGTATGCATCATCATTTAAGACATTTCTTAAAATCCGCATAGCTTGAATATTCAAGGCAAAACATTTTTTGTCAAAATCGTTTAAAACATTTTTTGGATTTAACTCAAAAAAATTAAGCACAATATACCACAAATGACAATTAATTAACTGAAGATAAAACTTCATTCTAGCACTCCAATACATATAATTTTCTCCATTGAAAATTGGTGCATCATCGAATGAACAACCCTCCATATTAAAAGACAAAAGCAAATATCCCAATATGTCAAACCACAATGGATCTTTAACTCAAGCGGTTAAGCTTTTACCAGAGCATGAAGCTCTGATACCAATTGTTAGAATTATTGTTGGTATTGGCAAACGTCACCCAAGAGGGGGGGTGAATTGGGTGTTTATAAAAACATTGAAAAACGATCGATTCAAACGTTCTTAAAAAATATTAAAGAGTTATAACGAAGCGGAAGACTTAAAGAACGATTGAAAACGTTTTTAAGCGCAGAACAGTAAGAATATTTATATTAATATTGAAAACATATTATTCACGAGATTGAATGAATTAACACTATGAAAAACGCAATTCTTGTGCTATATAATTTCAAACGTGAAAATAGGTTTATTCGCAAAATATGATTAACTCAAAAAATATAAACGCGAAATGTAGAGATAAGGGATAGAGAATTTTGCACCGAGGATTTTATCCTGGTTCGGCAAAAGGCCTACATCCAGTCCTCAAGCGACACACTTGAGCTTTTCAAAAAACCAAAGACGCCTCGCGTCCCCGAAAACAACTAGAGCGCCCCGCAAGCTACTAGGAACCTCCTTTCGCTAGGGACCTCATAAACAATAACTAGGAAAACCTTTCCTAGATTTTACAGATAATTTAACTACTAGGTGACCCACCTTTCGTCTAGCACTACCCAACACAAAGGGATCTCGCCCTATGAACGCGACGCACGTTCAACCTAAGGGATAACACTCCCTAATTACTAAGGGTAAACACTCCCCTTACAGAGAAATGGTTTGCACGAAGAATTTGTGCAACTAACAATAAGGCTCTCTAGATAGAGCATATACTACAATAAATACCTATAGCAAAGGATTAGACTAAAGCACACTCAGAGTTTGTTCTAGATAATTTTCAATTAAGAATAGAGGAAGATGATGATTGTGATGATTTTTCTTCTAAAAAGATTTCAAAAAAAGAATAGAGAAGGAGAAGAAGAATTGATATTATGTGCATGTGCATTTTCAAAAAGTAGAAGAAGAAGCCAAAAATCAGAATCGTGATCATCCAGAAAAGGAAATAAATCATTCTGGTAATCAGATTGATTTCAGTACGTTTTTCAAAAAATTTGAAATGGGTAATCGATTACTTTGGTCAATGTAATCGATTACTTGCTCTCAGGTTTTTCAGAAAAGTTGCAGCATTAAAGGATAATCGATTATTAGCTTCAAATAATCGATTACTTTCACTTAAATGACCAGTTCAAGGAAGTAATCCATTACATGAACTTGATTAACTCATTACTTACTCTCTGGTTACAAGTTGCAGCAGATAATTGATTATTCCAGAAGGGTAATCGATTACTCCAAAGTAAAATCAGATTTTCATAAAAAATTTGTTACCAAAGGTTTTCATAAAACGGTTTTCGCAAAAATACTTTTCCATGAGCAAAGGGTTTTTAAAAAATACTTCTTCTAGTTTTTCAAAATGAAAAGTATTATCATCATCATCTAGCAAAGTATAAAAATAGACTTGAGTGCTTTTAGACTAATTTTTTCTTTACACAAATACTAAGCCCTAGGAGACTAGATCTTCAATAAGGAATACACTTCTTGCATTATCAATGTACCTGAACCTGTTAAAACATATTATATTAAATTGTGTTGTGTCATCATCAAAACATCATCATGGGGTTCATGGGAAAACATGAGCTTCAACAGAAGATACCTCCATTCCTATCCTCCTTGGAAGGCCTTTCTTGGCCACTGCTGGTGCTATTATTGATGTGAAGAATGGCAAGCTTTCACTGACTATTAGTGAAGAGAAGGTTGAGTTTGATATATTAAATGTGGTCAAACAACCATCTCTTGGGGACTCATGCTGCAAAATTGATCTTTTGCATCGAGTGGTGACTGACAAAGCATTCAAGTACCGCTCTAAAGGTCCACTCAAGCGGTGCTTGGTTGGTGAGTGCTCTAATGAAGTTGATGATGCTGAAGTCGCCCACTATGCTACACTACTTGAAGCAAATCCACCTTTACCATCTCATAGGAATACATATGAGAAGTTGGAAGTTGAAGCCAAGTCATCAGATTGGAAGGAAGACAAAGCACCAAAGGTAAAACTTAAACCTCTTCCTTCATTGCTCAGGTATGAATTCCTTGGACCTAACTCTACATATCCAGTGATTGTTAATGCTAATCTAAGCAAGTTTGAAACTGAAACATTACTTAGAGATCTTAGATTGCATAAATCAGTCATTGGATACACCATTAGTGATATAAAAGGAATTAGTCCTTCACTTTGCATGCATAGGATATTAATAGTGGAAGGTCATAGGCCCTCTGTTGAACCTCAAAGAAGATTAAATCCTAACATGAAAGAGGTAGTGTAAAAGGAAATACTTAAATTGCTTGATGCTAGTGTGATTTATCCTATCTCTGATAGTGAATGGGTTAGTCCTGTGCAAGTAGTACCTAAGAAAGGGGGAATGACTGTTGTGAAGAATGATAATAATGAATTAATCCCCACTAGAACACTCACAGGATGGAGGATATGTATTGACTATAGGAAGCTAAACAAAGCAACTAGAAAAGATCACTTCCCCCTCCCTTTCATTGACCAGATGCTTGAAATGTTAGCAAAGCATTCACATTTTTGCTATCTGGATAGGTATTCGGGATTTCACCAAATCCCCATTCACCCTCAAGACCAAGAGAAAACAACTTTTACTTGTCCTTATGGCACATTTGCCTATAGAAGGATGCTCTTTGGTCTTTGTAATGCTCCTGCTACCTTTCAGCACTGTATGACTGCTATCTTCTCTGATTTTATCGAAAATATAATGGAAGTTTTCATGGATTATTTCTCTGTTTATGGCACTAGCTTTGATAATTGTTTGGCTAATCTTTCCAGAGTGTTGCAGAGATGTCATGAGATGAACCTGGTTTTAAACTGGGAAAAATGCCACTTCATGGTAAGAGAAGGTATTGTGTTAGGACACTTAGTATTCGAACGTGGCATAAAGGTAGATAGGGCAAAGATTGAGGTAATTGAGAAAATTCCCCCACCCCCTCAAGGGAGTGCGGAGCTTTTTGGGGCATGCTGGTTTTTATAGAAGGTTTGTCAAAGATTTTTCTATGATTACTAAACCTTTGACTAATTTGTTGATTAAGGATATGCCATTTGATTTTAACCAGGATTTCCTAGATGCCTTTTACAGGTTGAAGAAAGCTTTGATCTCTACCCCTATCATTCAGGCACCTGATTGGAGTTTGCCCTTTGAGCTGATGTGTGATGCAAGTGACCATGCCATAGGAGTTGTGCTTGGACAGAGGAAAGACAAGAAGGTCCATGCCATATACTATGCCAGCAAGACCTTGGATGATGCTCAAGGCAACTATGCAACAACTGAGAAGGAATTGCTCGTTGTTGTCTTTGCCTTTGAGAAGTTCCGCTCCTACCTTGTTGGCTCTAAGATGATCGTCTACACTGATCATTCAGCAATCAAGTACTTGTTAAGTAAGAAGGATGCCAAACCACGCCTTATCAGATGGATCCTTCTTCTCCAAGAATTTGATCTTGAAATCAGAGACAAGAAAGGTGTTGAGAATGTGGTTGCAGATAACCTCTCCAGATTGCCTCATAATCTTGATCTTGATGCTACAGATGAGATGCCCATTGATGATTCATTCCCCGATGAGCAGTTGTTGGCTCTTTCTAAGGTGGATGCTCCATGGTACGTAGACTTTGTTAATTATCTTGCTTGCGGAGTGCTACCACCTAAGCTGAGCTACCAACAAAAGAAGAAGTTCTTTTCTGATGTGAAGCATTACGTCTGGGAAGAACCTCTGCTTTATAAGAGGTGTGCTGATGATATATATAGAAGATGTGTTCCTGAAGAAGAGGTGGAGAATATCCTTTTCCACTGTCATGCCTCTGTGTATGGTGGACATGCCAGCACCTCAAAAACATCTGCAAAGATCCTTCAATCCGAATTCTATTGGCCATCACTGTTCAAGGACGCAAGGAAGTTTGTGCTCTCCAGCGATGCTTGTCAAAGGATGGGTGTCGCGACCGGGGTCCCGGGTTGCCCTCGGGGCCTCGCCTACGAGTAGGTGTCGATTAAACCAATGTGGAGTCGCCAGCGCATTTTGTTGCAAAAACGCGGAAAAAATAATTATTAATTAAAATGAATAAAGATTGATCTCGAACTAGATAGATTCCGAGTTCGGAAGTCGGTTACGAGCCGGGGAAGATATTAGCATCCCGTCTGCCCATTCGAAAACGGTACCTTGATTGACTTTAATTAAAAGACCTGACAAATTGATTTGCCAAAAATTATTTGTTTTTTTATTATTGTGCCTGACAAGGTTGCCCTTGGTCCTACATATCCTCATAAAATGAGAAATCAAGGCTACGTAGTTCTTATTGTTTTAATGTTTTTGTTATGTTTTTTATTTACAAAAAAAAAAACTTTGTTGCTAAGAGGAAATATGCACAAGACCGAGACATCATTCAAAGAAAGGTGCATTTCCAAAAAGCATTAGAATTATTTAATTAATACAATTTATTAAAATTTGATGTATTTATTTTAAAACCAAATAAAAAAAATTGTTTACTATATACATGTTTTTGAATACAAAGAGGAAAGCCCGAGAGATCCCTTCACTAAATGAGTGCGAAAAATCGGCTCGCTAAAGCATATCCAATAATTCATTCTTAAAGAAAAAGGGTGAGATTTAATTATTAAAATTTATGATCCCAAATTATTTGATTTAAATTTAACAATTTAAGTCATAACATATCCTAAATCACAAATACATTCATTTAAGGATAAAATTAGAATTTAAATATCAAATTTGTACTTTAATGCAAAAATATTTATCATTCAGCAACCAAAAAGGATTCATAAAAAATAATAATTAAAATCTAGGTAATAATAAAAACTTTATTTTATTTTATTTATGTTTGATTAATGATTATTATTTATTAAAACAAAAAAAAATTGCAAGAAGAAAAAAAAACAAAAGCAAACCTGTACCAAAGAGCCGCAGGAGACTGGACGGCGGAAGGAGTATTGGAGTTGGCACGGAATCCTAAGCAAAATGTTTTCTTTTTTATTATTTTTTTTTCTCTTGTCCCTCTCTATATTTTTTCTGTATACTCAGTCTTTGTATGTTACCTTCGCTTTTTTGTAACATCCCTAATTTTCGTCTCCTGGATAATAAGGAAATTAATGATAAAGTTTTATTATTAATTTATTTCTCAAGTTTATATTTTGTATGTAATTAGCCTGAAATATAAAAATAAGTTGAAATATTTTTATATGGCAAATAAATGCAAAAATAAAGATATTGCATTTTAGTCCTTGGGTTAGGACCTAAATGTAATATTGAAAAGTTCGTGAAAGGAAAGATTTAAAAATATTAATTTTTAATTTTTGTACCGACCTAACCGGTTAGTAATGCCCTGTAACCGGTTAGACGATGAACCCAGAAACTGGGTTAGTGGATTTTGATGAGTAATCACTTGATTAATTCGTTTAATTGCCACAAATACAGCCTTAATCTAGTGGATAACACGCGTCATCGTGCATGTTACTCCAATTTGCCTATAAATGGCTGAATTTCTGAAGGATTGGGGGTTGATTCATCTGAGTTTGTGTTGAGAGATTGAGTTAGGGTTTCTATTTCGTGGGAACAAATTCTCCTTTTTCTCTGAGTGTTGAGAGATGAGTGATACACAGTTGTAAAGCTTACATCAAGAGCTTTACAAAGACCCAAACATTGTGAGTTGAGGGTTAGGGAGCTAAGAGAACGAAGTTGTAGAAGTAGAGGAGTTCCAAAACCGTTTCTGCAAAAAACTGATTTCTGGAGCTAAGTTGGAGCTTCAATTTTGGTAAGTATAAGAACTCCTTTGACCTCAAAATCGTTCAATCTCTTAGTGCATGTTACCTAGATCAAATCCTAATCATTTTCCCTAATTTCTTTGGCCAATTACTATGTCAAATTTGGTGGTTTTTGGACCCTGTTGCTGAAATCGTGGGTAAAGAGCATAAATAGGGATTTTGGTGGAATTTGGGAATTCTCTTCAATCTCAGTGACATTACTCATCAAACACTATCCTAAGGTATGGGAGAAGCTTACCTTATACTAGATTTAGACTAAAATCAAGTGATTTAGGACTTGAGTCAACAAAGACTCAAAAGGGCATTATGTGTTTGAAGCACAAAGGCTTGGAGGCCAAATTTTAGCTCAATTCTGTTTTGAGCAATCTTATGTTAATGCATGCAATTGATATTGATGCCTGAATCTGGATCTAAAAGCTTATTTTAAGTTTTGTGGTGTTGAATTGTGTTTATATTGATTTTTATGCAATTTGATACAAGAAACTTAATGCATGCAAATTAAATATGTTTCTGTGGTTAAACATATTTGCTTAAGGTATATGAACTCTTTGAAATGATTGAAATTTGGTTACATTTGAGTAGTGCAAAGAATGGTTTATTAAATCTCATGTTTTAGTGTCTGACTGCATAATCTAACCGGTTACTCGATATTCGTAACCGGTTAGACACTGTAAAAATTCAAAAGAAAATAAGTTTATAAAATCAGCACTGTGGTCTTATAAACTCTACTCAAATCTAGGCCTTAATTTCATAGAAAACAATCTGAAAATAAGTTGATTTCACTGTTATGGCTCAGATTGAAGTTAAAGAGTTAATACGTTAGTGTAATGAGATAATTTCAAGAGGAAATTGTGCTCATTTGGAAATGGAATGTGATTTAGACTTTTGAATGATAAACATAATGGTTTTTGAGGTATAAAACCATGTTAAACTTGTTTATGGATTGGGTAGAGAATTCAAGAAAAAGGGTTTTTCTGAATTTCAATGGTAAACAGTTCAGGTCTGTAATTCTAACCGGTTAGCCTGAGACTGTAACCGGTTAATACCTGAATCTGAAAAATAAAAAGTTAAGTTTTTGAGTACCATTGTTTATGTTCTCCCAATCTAAGCTTAATGGCATGTTTTTGAAATAATTCAAGAGAGAATTGTTGTGCCAAAGATTATGCCTCAAAGTAATCATTCAAAAGAGAAATTGGAATATTTCTAAATCACAATAATTAATGTAAAGATAAAACCAACTTTAATGATTGTGCATCCATATAGAATGGAAGTTTGGTTGGTAGGAACGTTTATCATATTCTGGGAATATGAGGAGGGTACTCCGGGAGTACCAAATTGTAACCTACTTGATGACACATTCTGGGAATGTGGCCAGTGTCCGGGACCTGGTTTTTATGCGTTTTGGGAACGTATGCGTTCTGGAAACGTGTTGCACACTCCGGGAGTGATGCTTATTATCCAAGTATGGTTTGGCATTACGTTCTGGGAACGAATGTCAGTGTTCCGGGAACACAAGGGTGTATTGGATGGACGTCCAAGATGGACTTTTAGAGGCCTCAGTTGTGGATAGAAAATCATACATCATGCCACTTGCATTATAAGAAATATAATGTTGAAAATGGGTGTGTGCTCATATGTATTTGCATTGTTATTTGTCCATGACATACTTGTGTTTGTAATTTTAGTCTTTATCAATTATGTATCTGTGTATACTTACTCCTTGTGCCCTGTTTTTGTGATGGCCAGATACCTAGCTTGCATCGAGATACGCCCTATCCCTAGTGGCATATGGACGTATGAGGAGCACCGTGCCACTTTTGAGGGGGAGGTGGAGATCACTCTCTACCACCCTAACCCTCTGGTGCGAGTGCGACCTCGTCGATTTAGGATCCCTTTAGTCTACACTATGCATGTTCCACCCTTTTATACATATAGAGGACCACCCCCGGCTCGACCTGTGCGTCGATTTCATAGTTTTCGTTTCAGAGCTGCCACTCGTTCTCATCCTTCCTCCCATAGAGTTGTCACTGAGGAGACTCCTTCTCCTGGTCCGACTGATTTCGAGAGGACTGCTTCTGCAAATCCTAGACCCAGTGGTGGGGTCTCTACACAGTCAGGCGAGGTCGAGGAGGACCCTGTGGAGGATGAGGACGAGGAGGAGGTGCATGTCGAGCCGACTGTTTCTGCTAGAGGTGGACCTGCTGGTTCATAGGAGCCTGCATAGCATGGATGTTTTGGATCCTAGATCCTAGGGATAGAGCTGTGGAGGATCTGAGGAGCTGCTGAGGACATGGATGACCTGCTCTGGGACTTCTACTTTTGGATTATGTGATATATTGTACATATTTTGAGAGATCTTAGAGTGAGGTTTATTTTTATGCAGCTGGTTTGTATATATATTTCACCAAACTTGCTATCTCGACTCTTACTACTTGCTACTGATGATACTGATGGAGTTTTATGTTATGAGATATATATATATATATATATATATATATATTATGTTTTATTTACCTCAGCAGTGCCCCTTAAGTATTACTTTTACTTCCGCATACTCTAATTCTGATTCAAAAAGGATTCGGCAATAGGTTTATATTTTATACATTCGGTCAAACTCGAGAGACAAATAATATATTTTAATAAGGATTACGAAGATGTTTTATTATATTTAAAAGACATTGTCTCGAGAGCCTTTTAGTAGCTAAAATAATATTGAGCCGAATTCAATTTACTTATCCATGAAAGAAGGATTTATAAATAAGCAAGTAAACATTGAAAAGGGAAAAAAAATTTCAGTCCCGATTTTTGATAGCAAGTATTTCAATCATTTGGAAATATTAATTATTTTCAAGATATAAAAATGAGGGTGTCACATTTTTGGTATGGTCTCTCTTGTCTATCTCATTTTTTGAAGTGAGGGAGAAAACTCTATTTATAGAAAAAAAATAGGTGAAGAAAATTAGGGTTTTTTCAACAGGCTTTGAGAGCCTAATGGAGTATTCCCTGGTTTTATTTCTCAATCAAATCTTTCGAATTTTGTTAAAGATCAACTCTCAATCTTTTTCAAATAAAAACAAATTTGATGATAATCCTTTCATTAAAAAAAAAGCAAATCTTTTTAACAAAATAGTTCTTTTATTTTTATCTTCACAAAAACTAACACAAATCTTTTACCAAAACACATCTTTATCTTTTTTGAAATTTTTTTATTTTCGTTTTTTTTTATTTTTTACAAAATATACTTTTTTCCAAAATATTTTTATTTTTCATTTGTATTTTTTCTTTTTTTAAAAAAAAAAACATTTTTTATTATTTTTTATTTATTTTTTTAGGGGGACAAAATTGGGTATCTATAGTTGTCCTCTTTACCTTTTGCTTACTTGATAACATGTGATTCAAAGAGTTTCATAAATTATCATTGTGAGGAATGGGTAAAGAAATAGATACCAATTTTGTTGGAGGTATATGGCTTTAGATTAGTCACTTAAATGAATGATGAGGAGATATCACGGATTGCCCGCCGTGCCGAGTAACATAACAGATATTACGAATTGCCCGTCGCACCGAGAAAGATATCACGAATTGCTCGTCGTGCCGAGAAAGATATCACGAATTTCCCATCGTGCCGAGTACCATATCACGAATTGATCATCGTGTCGAGTAACATATCACGAATTGCCCGTCGTGCGGAGTACCATATCACGAATTTCCCGTCGTGCCGAGTATCATATCACGAATTGTCCGTTGTGCCGAGAAAGATATCACGAATTGCCCATCGTGCCGAGAAAGATATACGAATTGCCCGTCGTGTCGAGTACCATATCACGAATTGCCCGTCGTGCCGAAAAAAATATCACGAATTGCCCGTCGTGCCGAGTACCATATCACGAATTGCCTGACGTGTCGAGTATCATATCACGAATTGCCCGTCATGCCGAGTATCATATCACAAATTGTCCGTCGTGTCGAGAAAGGTATCACGAATTGCCCGTCGTGTCGAGCAAGATATCACGAATTGCCTGATGTGCCGTGTACCATATCACGAATTGCCCGTCGTGCCGAGTATCATATCACGAATTGCCCATCGTGTCGAGTACCATATCATGAATTGCCCGTCGTGCCGAGAAAGGTATCACGAATTGCCCTTCGTGCCGAGAAAGATATCACAAATTTCCCGTCATGCCGAGTACCATATCACGAATTGCCCGTCGTGTCGAGAAAGATATCACGAATTGCTCATCGTGCTGAGTATCATATCACGAATTGCCCGTCGTGCCGAGAAAGATATCACGAATTGCCCGTGGTGCCGAGTAAGATATCATGAATTGCCCGTCGTGCCGAGTAAGATATCACGAATTGCCCGTCGTGCCAAGTACCATATCATGAATTGCTCGGCGTGCCGAGTATCATATCACGAATTGTCCGTCGTGCCGAGAAAGATATCACGAATTGTCCGTTGTGCCGAGTAAGATATCACAAATCGCCTGTCGTTCCAAGTACCATATCACGAATTGCCCGTCGTGCTGAGGAAGATTATGATGATTGCTATATGCATATTTTGAAGATAATGATTTCAAATAGGGTTTAACCGAGGGGAAAGAATGTACGGCCCAATGTCTAGACCGTCACATGCTTTGCAATGATGTTATTTACAAAAACGCTATGTTTAATTATGCTACTTGAATGCTATGCTATCTTGATGACATGTTTGCAATAATGGATGATGTTAATTCGATGTTATATGATGTTATAATTAATGTGATATGATATTATAAAACTTTTAATACTATGTTATTCACAAATGGTATATTCAATGTTATGTGATACTATTTACAATGATATGCTATGCAATGTTATGCTATTTACAATGATGATACGTTTGGTGCTATCCTGATGTATGCATGTCAATTTATTGTAACAACATAGTTACAGATGTATGTGATGGACACTTATTTTGCCACTTTTGCTCTTGAGCACCATTAGCGAAGAAGATCTCAGCTTGAATAATGGGTTGAAAATGAGTTGCATAAATGAAGCCTTTTTTCAAAAAACTGTCCCAGTATACCACCGGTTTTGCTGCATCAATATCTTTAGGGGATAAAATATAAATTGGGTTAAATTAAAAAATCTGCCCAGTATAGTCAATTCAAAACTATCCCAGAATCAGCTGCTTCCATCTCATGAATTAGGGACCATTCTTTCCAAAAATTGCCCCAGTTTATCTACTCCTGACTTTCCAAAAACTGCCCCAGTGTAAGAGTTTTTCAAATTATTTGTTCCTCTGCTCTATTCTCGGTGACAATTCATTTTTTCTTTGCATACATCTTTAAAAAATTATACTAATACAATGATCATTTGAATATGAATTGTGTTTAGGTTATGAGTGGTAGTGTAATGATGATGGACATGAATGAAAATTACTTTATGCATTAAAGATGAGATATTTTTGTCAAAAGTTCATAAGATTCAGTGGAGTAAGTGTTTCTCCGCTCAGGTGTGTACCTCAAGAAAAGCAATCCTCAACGAGGTCTTTTTAAGCTTGTAACATGGCTTGACTAGGCTTGTGAAATAAAAGGATAAGGCTCAAAGATTTTTGTGTTTCTCACCCTTTCCTTTCTCCTTTATCTTCCAGATCTTTTTTTCAAACAAATTTTGCTCAATATTCAAATTATCAAGAGGATTTTCCAAGGGTTGTATCGTGGCCAGTGGGGTGATAATGTGGCTTATGAAAGAATGGATAGAAAGACCCAAATTGATGTTAAGTTTTAATGAGAATCTTTCCTTTAGATTGTAGTGACTCCTTAGTGAGATCTTTGCAAGAACATTGATCACTGACAATTTTTATTGGGCTTTTACCCACGACTTTACATAAATCACGAATTCTCAGCTAACCCTTTTTTTTACCTTTGCTTTCGGTTATTTGACCTTACTTTATTTGGGATTTCACCAAAATCGTTATGCTTACATTTTTTTTATTATGTTCTTTCTCTTAACCTTTACTATTTTATATTGTTATTAGAATTAAGTATTTTAATCTTTTTCACCTAAACTTGGACTCTTTTCATTCATATGCACGTTTTATTATTCTGATTTCATATTGATTTTTGTGAATTAAAGAGAATATCTCAACGTATTACTGAACCACTTTTGATATTGATATATTTTTCCTAAAATGTCAATAATAGAAAAAAAAACTATCTCAAATAAGAAATGTATAAAAAAAATAAGGATATTTCTCGGATGAGAGAGGTATTATTTTTTTCTAATTGTGTACTCTTTTCCATATTTTATGTTGCAATTTCTTATTTTTAGAGAATTCGTGAAAGTTTGTGAACTAATTTGAAATGAACATAATAAGGAATATAATTAAAAAAACATTTCGATTGAAATTTTTTCATATAGACATAACTAAATTTTTTTTTGCTTAATCTAAAAAAAATTCAAATCTTAACGTTAATATATATCAGAATATTTCCAATAATAAAGGTGACAATCATATCAAAAAATGTGTTTAATTATTATATACTATGAAATACAAAATATTTTGATTTATCCTTAAATTTGCTCATAATACAATCAATTTTATTTTCAATATCTTCTTCATACCCTATGAAATACTCCCTTCATCCCTAATTTTAAGGTCCTCTTAGGTAAACAAATTTGGTCCTAAATATAAGACTCTCTTGTAATTTTTTCCAAAATTACCCTTACATCCAATCATTATGGTCAAGTTTTTGTTAGAATAAATAAATAAAGTTGTATTAGAATATGAAATGGAACTTGTTTAATGTTGTAAATGACTTGAAAATTGATTCACTGCATTAAATATAGATGATAGAGTACCTAGGAATTAAATTAATTATTGAAAAATGAAAAAAATTATTATGTTCTAATAATTGGTAGAGGGGTATTTTTGGAAGAACATATCAATTTTAATATGGAATTAAACAACATTGGTGGACGTAAAAATGCACAAGAGGACCTTATAATTAGGGACGAAGGGAGCAAAAAATATTTTAATTTATCTTTAAATATGCTCATAATATCATAAAATAAAAAATATATCAAAATATTTAATTCAAATTAATATTAACATTGGTGATAATCATATTAAAAAATAAAAAAAATGCTAATTTATCTATCAAAAGATCAAAATATATAATTTTGATTCAACTCTGATTAATCATATTAAAGGTGATAATCATAACAAAAACGTGCTCAATTATCATGCCCTGTAAAATTGAGAATATTTTGATTTATCCTCAAATCTGCTCATAATTCATCAAACAAAAAAAATAAAAACATTTAACTTTAATTTCATTCTTATTAACCATTGTAGTGGACCAGACTCCAATCCGACCAATATCGTTTTATGCCGACGAGTTAAACACTGGAGCAAAGAACACCAACCACTATGTGGTCGGAACCACGTTACACCGAGCTAGGGACCCGAGTGAATCAGGCTCACGGGATCATGATCGAGCACAGGATCTTCATCCTTATCATCACCAGTTACGGTCCCAACAATCTAACTACCACTCCTATATTCTCGTACAGCTTGAGACATAAGGGATAACTACTTTGTTTATTTGCTAGAGGTTCTAGAAAGGCTATCTAAACAGTACATTTCATAGTCCTACACAAATACATTGAGCTTACGGGCTCATACAGGCCCACATGCACACAACAACTTCCTCTATAAGTATCACCATGTTATAGGGGCTAAGGTATGTTCTCTCAACCCTATTCTCAAGAACTACGTGTTGCTTGATTCTTTTTTTACTAGGGATACGTAGGATCGGGGTCACCCTCGCCAGCTACAACAATCCATCAAACACATTGTGGTGTTTCATCAATATTCGAACGCCACAATCATAATATCATAATAAAGGTGATAATGATATCCAAAAATGTGCTAATTTATCCATGAGCTAGATAAGAAATAGACTAATTTAATATTGATCTATACATAAACAAATATAATCGTTAATCTCCAAAAAAAAATGAATACTCATTATCTTCCTTATCAAATGCAATACATTAACCACCCGAAATAAAAGAAATGAAGAATAATCATTTTAATTTTTTCTTCATGTCCTATGAAATAGTGAATATTTTCATTTATCCTTAAATCTACTCATAATATATCATCAGACAAAAAAAAGATCAGAATGTTTAATTATAATTGTTAGATTTCGTAATGCGTAATGCAGTGAATTTTGATGATGACAACTATCAAATAAATTATTTATGTAATGCGTAATTTTTATGTGCTTAATTGATAAATGAATTATATCATGCATAATTATTCATAATTGGACTAACCATGCTTTTCTAGGATTAAGCTATGTTTTGCAAAATAGTGTGATAATTCTAAGGAGGTTGAGAAGATGACTCAAGTGATTGAAAAGATAAGAAGATTATTAGAAGCTGAGTTCATCAAGAGGTTTAAGAATTTTTAACTTCCAAGAACCTGCATCAATTCTTCTTTAGGAATCAATATAAGGTTAAGTTAATTGTTTCACTGTTGTAATAGACCATATACTTAGGACTTGAAGAAGTCTTTTTCAAAAAGGAAATATTTTAAAGTCTAAGTATTTTTGATTATGTGAAAAATACTTTTATAAGCTATATTTTATGGTTTGTGAAAATTGATTTTTTACAAGTTTATGACAGAGTAATTGATCGCTGGTTTAGGATAATCGATTACTTCTACATTATTATACAAAAACTAGAGAGCTCGTAATCGAGTATTTGGACTTGGCCAATCGATTATTTTAGTTACATCATACATATTTTAGAGATGACAGAATCGATTACTTTGCAAGATAATCGATAACTTGTTTGAAAAAATTCAAAAAATAATTTTGATTTAATTTGATTGATTTCTTATTTAATTTTAATCATATTTCGAATTTTGAAAAGGCTGATCAGATTTGCGTTATTTGATTTATTCACTTTTGAAATCAATCAATCAATTTGAATTATTTCAAGATTTGTTTTGTTTTTATTTTTATTCTTAATTCAAATTCAAAATGGCTAATCATATTTTTGAAATTCTAATTTTGAGAGAAAGAAGTTTTAATGTTCCATCTTCTTCTTCTCCAATATTCTTATAGTGTGGACTATGCTATAGTGAGTCACATTACTTAGCCATTCTTATAGTGCTTCAAGTTGTGATATCTGCACTACCTAGAGTGCTATTGTTGTTACACTTACTTTATATCCATATTCATTGTAATTGGGTGAGTCACTCTTTTGGTCATTAGGTAGTGGTTCTAAACGAATGGTGGGACACCTTGTAGTTAGGCTACCTTAGAGTCTAGGGAGAGCCGTCCCTAGTGTACACTACAAGAAAAATGCAAAATAATTAGTGAGGGATTTTAGCGTGGGCACCTTTCCGTCGCTAATCGGTCGCAAATTAGTGAAGGACATGTGAGGGTTTAGCGAGCAAAAATGAATTCCCTCGCAAAGTGGTGAAAGTGTGAGAACGTGAAACGGGTAATCATTTTATGATGAATTTGCGACGGATTTGCGACAAATTAGCGAGGGACTTTTTTAAGCAATTATGGTGAGGGACATTTTCCTCGCAAATCTGTCGCTAAAGTGTGAGAACGTGGAACTGATTACCATTTCACAATGAATTTGCGACGGATTTGCGACAAATTGGCGAGGGACTTTTTTAAGCTGTAACATCCCAAATTTTTATTTCAACATAATAGGAAATTATGCCAAGTATTTAGGAAGAATTTCCAAGATTTGAGGAAGGTTTTGGGTATCAATCCAACCCTAAATGAGTAAAGAGCCTAAGGGAATGAATAGGAGTTAGAAAATCATCAAATTATAACTTTTCACTGAAGTAATCGATTACTCTGCATGGCAATAATCGATTACCAGGCCTCAGGTTAAGTTACACAAAATGTTGCAGCAATTTAATCGATTACAAGGGTAAAGTAATCGATTACTTTGAGTAAGTAATCGATTATATTAAGGAGGTTAATAATCTGATGAATGTAATGAGAAATATTGCATCACATAGGTAATCGATTATTTGGAGTGAGTAATCAATTACTCACTGGAAAAATAAAAAAAAAATAACACGTGGGAGCCACTCATTCGTGGCTTAGTGGATAAGGATGCATCCACATCCACACGTTTTTCTTTTAGGGAAGTTGATAAGGAAATAAAATAAAAGAAAGACCACACAACACATAACAACAACATAATCTCTCTCTCTCTCCCTCTCCACTACGTCTTCTTCCTCCCTCTCCATAGGGTTCCATTTCTCTTCCAAATCAACCTAAAATCAAGAGACTTCTCCCATATCCATCATCAAATCCTTCCTTTCCTCACTCCAAGTAAGCATATAAGCCTTTGATTTACTCACCTCTCTCTTTCCCTCTCTCATACACGAATTTCCTCTCTCTCCTCCAACGTTCCATATCTCCATCATCAAGGTGCAAGAAGCAAGGAGATTAAGCACTAGTATCATCAACCATCACCTTTCTAATCTTTAAAGTAAGTAAATTAGTTTGAGAAATCAACTTCTATTTCTCTCTCTCTCTAAAATTTGTCCTCTTCTTTCTCTCTCTTCCATCCATGGAGGTCTCAAGCTTTAACTCATGAAAATCTGTTTGTTTCATGAACATAATCAAGGATTATGGCTCTTGTTTTAGGTTCCTTCATTCTCCCTGTGATTATAACTATTTGGTGGTAAAAGCTCAAGCTTAGGGCAAGTTAGATCTCCATATCTCTAAGAGTTGAGGTAAGGAGGTTTTTGTTACCATATTCTAGGGGGTAGATATTATTATGTATATATTGGGTTACTAAGAGTTATGTGTTAGTTAGGATTGAGAACCCTAGGATAGCTAATGTTGTATAAGAATATTTAAATGTGTCGCTTTGTGCCTGAATATGATGATTGATATTTGATTTGTGTGGTTTGGTATTTCACTAACTATGATGAATCCTAGAATTATAAGAGGATTAAGGATTATGTTGCTTTGAAATGGAACTGGTTGGCTTATTGGATTTGCTGGAATAATTGGAGTTCAAAAATGTAATAAGATGGTGCAATTGATAAGTTAATGAAAATGATTACAAAATCAATTAAGGAAAATTATATTGATAATAGAAAGTGATGCTTTGATAAAAAGGTATACAAAGTGAAAACAATCCAAAAATGTCAATAAAATATAAAAGATATACTTTGGATTGTGTGACCCAGATCTTGTAAGACGTTGTCCTTAGGAGACTGCACGCATAGATCGCGTAAGTCGCACATAGTGCGCTGCTGTAAGTCGTTGTCCTTAGGAGACTGTACGCAATGATGGGCACACATTCTGGTGGCGTGTGATTCCAGATCTTGTAAGACGTTGTCCTTAGGAGATTGTACGCTTAGATCGCGTAAGTCGCACATAGTGCGCTGCTGTAAGTCGTTGTCCTTAGGAGACTGTACACGGTTATGGACACACACACCCTTTATTATTAAAAGGATATAATTGGATTGTGCAATTCCAGATCTTGTAAGACGTTGTCCTTAGGAGACTGTACGCATAGATCGCGTAAGCCACACATTGTGTGCAGCTGTAAGTCGTTGTCCTTAGGAGACTGTACGCAATGATGGACGCACATTTTATTTGTGGAAATCCAGGTCTTGTAAGTCGTTGTCCTTAGGAGACTGTACGCTTAGATCGCGTAAGTCGCACATAGTGCGCTGCTGTAAGTCGTTGTCCTTAGAAGACTGTACGCAGTTATGGATCCACATTATATCTTTAAAAACTATATATACTTATATATATATATATATACACATTTAAAAGAGATCTTAATGAAGATAAAAAGAGGGAAGAAAAACATGAAAAATATAAAGAAGTGAGATTATAAGTTAATTAATGTATATAACCTAAAATTGTATGAAGAAATGAGCCGAGGATTAATATTAAACGTTATTTGGTTTGATATGAAAATAATTGAATTGAATGGGAGTGTTTGATTGGATTATATGCATTATATGATTTGATGTGTTTGGCTTGGTGGTTCCGTATAGCATAATAGAAACTGCTTCCCTATTTTATTGTGTAATACTCACCTCCTTACCATTTTTCAGGTACTGAGCTGGAGTATACACCAGGATTGGCCGAGCAGGATTACTCTCCCTCATAGGGAGAGTAGGGTTATATGGGATTAGTTCATGCTTTGGGGACCTAAGCCTCCTATGTTTTTGATGTATATGTGTTGTGTATACCTTTCCGAATGAGGCTTAGGATGACTTTATTTTGTTAAGCTTTAAAACTTGGATTTATGTTATTCAAGCTTTTTATTTTCGCTGTAACTTTGAATACTTGATGCACTTATATATGTGGAGCCCATAGGGCCTTGAAATGATTCATATATCTGGAATGAAGCCCTTCTGGCTACTGGTTGTTTATTTGATAAAGTTTTTCACAGGTCAAATTTTGGATTAGTCCGAAAAACAAACAAAACTCCGTCTGTTTGACGAATGATTTTATTAAATTAAAAAGGAACTTTTAAGTTCGTATTTTAATTATGGGGTATTTAAGGGTAATATATCCTAGGTGTTACATAAGCAATTTTGGCGAGGGACTTTTTTAAGCAAATCTGTCGCTAAAGTTTGCGAGGGCATATTTCCCTCGCAAACCCATCGCCACGAATTCCTTTAAACAGCCAAATTGTTAGCGAGGGAATAGTTTCCTCGCAAAGTCATTGCTACGAATACATTTTTAAAACTATAAAGTTTGCGAGGGCATGTTTCTCTCGCAAATACGTCGCCACAAATTTCTTTATGCTATCAAATCGTTTGCGAGGGAATATTTTCCTCATAAATCCGTCACTTCGTATGCATTTTAATGCAATAAAGTTTGTGAGAGCATGTTTCCCTCGCCAATTCATCGCCACAAATTCCTTTATGCAATCAAACTATTGGCGAAGGAATAGTTTCCTCGCACGAATACATTTTTAAAACCTTACATTTTTATATTGACATTTGATATATAGTCTTTTAGAAGTAACCTTACTCACAATTAGGATGAAACCTTACTCGCAATTTAGGTGTTGGTATTATGATTTATTCTGACCCCTTGCATATTGAAATAGGGGGAAATCTTATATGATAGATTCATTACTTTATCCTTTTATTTAGTGTGGGATATAATACATACGTTTTCTAATCTTTCTATTTTCTAGATTTGCTACAAAAAGGACATGGAGTTTATGTTTGCTTGTATATATGGCTGTTGTTGTCCTTGGGAAAATTTCTGTCTTGCAACAGTGTATATTACGCTCTTTTTTTTGTCTCCCTTAATCCTAATTATGGTATATTTATTCATTTATGACGTGAAAATTTCTATTAACGTGATATTTCTTGAATACCAGCAAAACTTCAATATTGTCATTTATCTTTTCTTACGTAAAAACTTCTTTATGTTGTGCCTCTTTTTTTTCTGGTGGTTGATGTGCATTGTATTATTGACAATCATTTAAATATTCCACAAACTCATGCCAATGATACTTGTTTAACATATAGTAGAAACCTTTGAGCCTTTATTACCCTTAAGGTTAATGGCAATATTTAAGCTTCTTGGAGAGAAAAATCTCCTTTTAAACTAATATGTTGGACTTAGTTCTATACAAATTCCAAATTGACATTTGCTTTGTATCGTTCCGAAAATTATTGTACTTGCTTGTTTGCAATGCTATTTTCATTTCGTATTTTCACCCTTACTTTCTACAATACAGGGTTTTCGATTTTTCACCTTCCTTGAAGAAGAAATGCAAGAAGATCTCCCCCAGAATGACCAAGTTGATCAGCAGGACAACAGCATGATGATGATGATGATGGAGATGACGACTCTTATCTCAATTATTAATAATTAGGACTTATATTTTATTGCAGTTTGGATGGGTTGTAATGAGTTGATCCCCAGAATGACCAAGTTGATCAACAGGACAGCAACATGATGATGACGATGATGATGGAGATGACGACTCTTATCTCAATTATTAATAATTAGGACTTATATTTTATTGCAGTTTGGATGGGTTGTGAAGAGTTGATTTTAGAGTAATTGGTCAGATTGGTCCCTGACTTTATAGGCGTCAGTCAAGTTAGTCCCTAACTTTATCGAAATAGCATTTTAGTTCCTAAGATAGCATTTTAATTCACTTACCTCCCTGTCTTTATCTCATTTTAAAGCAAATTCATCCCTACGATAGTGACGGCAAGGACTAACTTGATCGACGTTCTCCTATCTTAGGGACTAAATTGCTATTTCGATAAAGTTAGGGACTAATTTGATCGATACCTACAAAGTCAGGGATCAATCTGACCAATTACTCGTTGATTTTATTTTACTTGGATGCATGGGTTGTGAATTATATATGGATTTATTAGTTATATAAATTATGAAATTTTAGTTGATATCAATATGTAATTATTGAATTTCTATTTTTCAGTTTTATATGAAAATTTTAGCATTTGAAAATAAATAATATAGAATGATTTGTAATTATTTAAAAATAAAGAATGATTTTTTACCAAAAAATTATTAATTAAAAAAGTCTTTCCGACGGATTTTTTGTCTTTAAAGATTACCAAAATTGACTTTTTCGACGGATTGCTTCATCGATAAATAATACAAATATTATTTTCCTTATCAACAAAAAATTACCTACAGATAATTCCATCGGATAATTAAATAAAATATAATATTAGCGAGGAATTGTTAGTTGCTAATTAGCGACGGATTGATGACCAAATTGAACCAATTTTCTAAACAATTAATTGTGAAAGATTTGCGAGAGATTAAGCCCTCGCAAATAGAATTCAATTGCGACGAATTTGCGAAGAGTGGTTGGTCGCTAATTAGCGACGACATGATGACCAAATTGAACCAATTTTCTACACAATCAATTGTGAGGGATTGGTGAGGGATTAAGCCCTCACAAAAAAAAAAGTAACCAGCGACGAATTTGCGAGGGACTGTTGGTTGCAAATTAGTGACGGACAGATGATGAGTTTGGTCAATTTCTTGAAAGACTCATTGCGAGAGATTTGTGAGGGAAATATCCCTCGCAAATATCCCTCGCAAAAGCATGATTTTTGCGAGGAATTTGCGGGGGAAGTGTTTGCTCGCTAAGCAATAAACGGTATGCGACAGACGCATCAGTCGCAAATCCGTCGCAAATTCGGTTTTGTGAGGGATTTGCGAGCGATTTTCTGTCGCTATTTTGGTTTTTTCTTGTAGTATGTGAGGGTGTGACACCATTTGTAGAGTGAGGAACCCGAGAGTATTGTTGAGATCTTTAACGAACGATCGAACTTAGTACTTTACGGGGTGCTCTGGGTGTACTGGGGTATTATCTTCTTATTGAGTATAAAACTCTCAAGCGAGTCACTTGGGGATTAAACGTAGACCTTTCGCTGGAAAGACTGAACCAGTATAAAAATCACCGGTGCAATCTCTCTATTCCTACTCTCTTATTTTTTGTTGTTGCCTATATTTTTATTATGCATATATTTTTTTTGTCATAATTATCATTTTCGCAACATAACAATTATTTTCTTAATATATTAATTTAAATTAATTAGCGCGGTAAAGTTTTTATTATTGTTGATTGAATTGACTCCGCGCGTATTCATAATTATCTTTATTATAATTATTATTGCTATAAATCGCTTCCGCACAATTGTTTTTCAAAGTTATATATTTTCTGCTGCGTTTGTCATTTAATTTATTGAAAACGATTTAATTTTATAAACCGACAATTGTTATGGACGAGAAGTTTGTACCTAACTAAACCAGTATATTGGTATGAGACTTTAGTGGGCCAATCTTTCACTAAACAGGTATACCAATATGAAGCCTTAGTGGCCCACATTAGATACATGGATTTTGCTCACTAAGACAATGAAGTCAGTCCAAAATTATTAATGCTTCATTTAATTAAGTTCATGAGTAGGTAACTGGTAACTATTTTTATTTGAACTAAAAATACAAGATATGAAGACAAAGATAGTAAAATTTGTGATAAATGAATAGTATGCCACATTATCAAACCATCATCACGCATAGCCTTTTTTTTCTGTTACAAAAACTAAATTATGAGAAGTTAAATTTTTGAAGCTTCAATTGGCCTTTTTCCTTGCTGGTAGTACTGGAAATAAATCTCAGTATAATGTTTTACTGGTCTATATAATATTGGCCTCGACTCGTTCACTAGCTTGTCAAGTGGTTTAATCTCTTTTTCTGGATCTGGGATGCAGAACGTAGCTATGGTGAGCCTTTCCTTTTCTGCATTTGTCACCACTCTGTGTACTGGACTATGAAACATTCCATTGCTCATTATCTGTTTATCACATTCAACAATCCTATAAGTTAAAACTGGACAAGCTTAGTTGTTGCATCAATTCTATTGACAAGTTTGTTTTGTGTGGAATTTGGATCCTCCTAAGTAATGAAACAGAGGGGGATTATGGATAAAATGCATATTCTAAAAATATTACTCTTTTTAATGTGTCCTAAGATGCTCCCTCTATTCTTGTATATAAAAGTAATACTCTATAAGAATTGCTTATTTTTATATGCTGGCGATTTTATATTTTTTTAAAGGAAAATGCTAGAGTACTCGTTAATAAACCAAATGTAGAATAAAATTATTGAAAAATACATTTTTGGAAATTATTGAGAGAAGAGTTATTGTGAATTTATAATTATTTTTAGACCTATAATAATCTTAACAAGTTTCTTTAGATACTTACTTAGCAAGATTTTCTTTTTTTTTTAAAGGTATTTAATTTTTTTTTCATAAACTACCCCTCTTTAATGAGTATACTAATTAACTAAATTCATTTATCCATAAAAAAAAAAAAAATTAATTCGATCGATACAAATATTCGTGCCTCAGTGTAAGAAGCTTCACCCATTACCTCTATTTGATCACCAACATTGATCACTAGAGCATCAGAGATGATTGGAAATTTGAACCACAAATTGTCTTTGAGGACTTGGAGGCCTTCTACTTCTTTATCTTGCAACAGAAAAGTGATGGCTGTTCCATCAGCATGTGGTTTTAGGCCGAGAACATGATCAGGCATTGGACATGGAGGGTAGTAGTTGAGTCTCACAAACATTTCGGCTCTCTCTCCATTTTCTTTCAAGAAGCAATCCTCTTCCAAGTTCAGTGACTTTGCCATGGCCTTTAAAATTACTTCGTTTAGGAGCCTTATTCTTTCGGTATACTCTAATAAAGTAGTCCTGGGTTGTGGCACCCACTGGGATCAATCATAATACTCATTTGCAATTGTTTTCGATAGATAGTGAATATTGGTATCATAAACACTAAAGAGGTGGGGAAATTTCTTATTCCTATAGTGAATATGTGAAGTTTATGGTCCATTTTGATTAAACAATCAAGTATATCTTTTCACTAATGAATTAAAGAATCAAATTCAATACTCCCTCCATTTCATATGTAATGTTCATAAAGTTTTTGTTTATTAAGTTTCTAATGATGTTATTGTTACCGGAGAGTAAAAAGGGATACCACCAAATAACTCTCATGAAATTCAAGCATCTTTGGACCAAAATATTAAAATTATGTATATGAAAGATTGCATGTTACCACCAATTAAGTCCATTAAAATGAATTGTGATCCTTTTCAATTTTTTTCCTTCATTTCTTGTCTATTTTCTATGTTTTATGATTATTATGTTTTTAATAATATTTAATTTAATGTTTTAACTTATTACAAAATTATTAAACAAATGATGCCTTGCTCAATTTTTTAAGAAATAGAGAATATCTTGACACAATAAAAATTAACCAATATCGACATCAATTTAAACTTTATTTACTTGGTGACAATATTTTGGATCTGTTCGGCAAAACTAACTTGTAGTTGTGAGCTTGTAACTTGTAGCTATGAGCTTCTAGCTTGTAGCTGTTAAGTTGGAGCTTATAGCTGTTTAGCTAACTATTTGAAATAGTGTTGTTCGGCAAAACTAGCTTTTGAAATAGCTAAAAAAGTTATTAAATGACCAAAAAGAACATGCAACATTTTATTATTTTAAATTTTTCAAATTTTTTTATTTATTAAATAGATAGTCAATTAATTAATAAAATATAAAAATTATTAAATTATAACTATTAAATTCATTTTTTTCCTTAATTTATTAATTATGTAGTTAATTAATTAATTAATTATAACAAAATTATTAAATTATAATTAATAATTAATTAAAGGGTAGTAAAATAATTTTAAATTTTGTTTGAGGGTATAATTGGTATATGAATTATTGAAAGCTAGTTTAGTTTTTAGAAAGTTACTTGAAGTAGCTTTCTAAAAGCTAACTTTTAAAAGTTAAAAGCTCATTTTTTTAAAGTTATAAACTCTTTCTAATTTGTATTTATCGAACGAAGCTAATAGCTTATTGACGGAATCTAAAAGCTTCTAGCTAACTAAAAAATTCATAGTTACCCTTACCGAACAGAACCTTTATTTAGAAAACTAATTTGATGGCAATCGTGTCTTCGGCAGACTTATTTCACCAATTAATCATTATTTAAACATCTAAAAAAAAATAAGTAGAATCTATACGTTAAGTTTCTTTATAACATGTTTGGTTCACTTGTCATAAAATCAATTCAAGCCCAAAATCACGTTGGAGCATAAGCAACTGTGTCGCATTGGTATTCCAGAATTGATTTTGGACTAACTCACCACATAACCAAATCCGCATTTAAAATATTATCCAAGGATTAAACTTAAAAAGAGACTATAATAAGACTAGAATATGCATACCTGAAATCACAGGGTTTTTGCGGCCAAACTTTGTGCTTCCTCTTGTCTTCGGGCTGCACCTGGAGGTACACTCTGTCAGTCCAGTCCAGCTTTTGATTTTCAGACAATATTACATCATTTCCATATCCTTCAATACTGTTTGGTTCCCTTGCATATTTTTCCTTTTCTTCCTTTGGAAGTTCAAAGAATTGCTTTGAAACTTCTCTAACTTTGTCCAGAAATGAGCTAGTCATGCCATGGTTTATTGCCTGAATCCAACAAAATAGTTTACAATATCACTCAACCTAGTACCAAAACTAAATAGATAAAAATTTAAGGCTTAAATATATTTCTGGTCTCGAAAAAATAGTGATTTTAAGATTTAGTTCTTGGAAATTTTTTTAATTCAGTTTGGTCATTGATCTAAAATTTGAGTTTTTAGTTCATAGTGATTACAGGGATGATTCATGCATGTGACACATCATAATAATTGAAGATGTGACCAATTGTAGCATTGACACACATATTATTTAAAAAACAAAATCAAAATTTTGGATCATATAAATAAAAACCAAAACCATCGAAAAAAAGACAGGAACTAAAACTAAAATTCGTATTTTTACCAAAATTCAAATATCATTATTGGGTTTCAGAAAATGGTATATGAAATTTTTTTTATTATATACGAAAAGTTTTATGAAGCTTTTGTTGTTTCAACTCAGAATTTCATTATCTCGATGATAATAGAAGCAAAAATAATATTACTAAACTTGTTTGATGCTTTAAGTATGATGAAGCAATAATACAATCAATTAAGAGTGATCATGGTGAACAGAACCTAATAAGCTCTAGTTTCCCACTTTCGTCAACTCTCGTCACATCTAATATCTTCTTTTATGATGTTTCAAAATTTTAAATTGTGATAGCTATAAGTAAGAAACAGAGTTCTATACCAAAAGCCTAATTGGTTTTTCTACTTCACACCTCATATCTTTGATATACTAGTACTATAGTTTTCTAACCATCGATATCTTAAGATAGTATTATAAACTTAGATCATCTGAATATTTTGTATTCTTCTGGACAAATAAAAATCTAAAACTAAAGTAAAAAAGATTATGATGACAAGAAAATAATTAACCTGAAAGCATCCCCATGAGTTGAGAGCATGCTGCAATTTTGCAAGCTCCTTTTCTGATGTGAGCTGGTCAAAGTCAACCACAGGAATATCCTCTGAACCTGATGGTGGAAGAGCATCTCTGAATCCAGCTCCACCTTCTTTGTAGATATAACTCTTTGGTAACTTTTCAGAATCCAAGACCAGATCTTGGACTGGTTTACCAAATATTACCTCTGCCGAAGATTGAGATTCTGCCATGAGTGCTTATGTTGAGGGAGAATAAAAGATGGGAAGATTTTGTAGCGGTGACCTTAATCAAAAGGTTTTCTTTTTGGATTGTCTCTAACCAATCAGGGTAAATAATGCAATTTGGACAGCTTAAAAGTCATCAAATCGATACTCTCAGTTTGAATTATAAGAAAAAATAAAAATTCGCGTTTATTTACTGAGAAAGTTAGTTGATTGTATTTAACTTTCTCAAATTGATAAAAAAAATAAATTTATTTTTAAAAAGTAGCATTGAAAATGAAACAAAAATTGAAAAAGATAATAGTTTTTTTTAAGAATGTATTAAGAAAGTGACATCGGTAATAAAACAAAACTTAAGAAAATAAGTTAATTTTGCTTATATTTAAACCATGAAAAATATGTTTTTCTTTTACTTATATTTCAAACCGGGAGGAGAAAATCTTTTTTCTTTTTCTTTTATTTATTATCTACTCTTTTTATTACAAAAGTATGTGTTTTAGAACCACTATATTTTTTTAATGTTTTTCTTGCACGAGAACAATTGTAGGTAAATAATGGATTTTTAGTTTGTTCATGTGATAGAAAATTTATTACTTGCTTTTTATTTTTAAAAAACACAAAAATATTATTTATTTTGGATAAATACAAATTCAAAATATATAGATTTATTATTTGTTATATATATAAAAGCTTTACATCATCTTTGTTCATCGTTCTTTCTTCTCTTTTTTATGGTATTTTTCTTTCATCTATTTTAATTTATTTTTTATGGAAATTATTATGCTCACATTTTTCATAATATTTTTTCTTCAGTATTTGCTATTATGATTTCGTAATATTTTTGTGAAATTAAAGACAATATCACAACGCTTTAGTGAACCATTTTGATAATTGATATGTGTTGTGTAGTAAGGTTCTTTAACTTGACTTATACAGTCAAGTAGTGAGAATCCTCACTGTTTGCTGTATGACTTCAAGAGAAAGTACATTTAGCTCAAGGTCACCATTCTCACGTCAATGCTTTGGGGGTGTGTTTGTGTCTTAGTGTGATAAAAAAAGTTGAGTGTCATACCTATTATGTTACCTATTTTATAGGTGGGGGGTATCGTTTAACTGTTGTGCATTGATCCTCCCAAGTGGGATGCCCGTGCTTTTTGCTGTGAGCAGGTATATAGCAACGTTACAGTGGTTCAACGGATCGACAATGATAATAATGGGCATGAACCCAATGACTTCCCAAGACATTTTTTGTCTGATGTCATGTTGATGTCATCAACTGATAGGCCGATCATCACGAGTCCGGTTGGGACGAGGATCCAGTGACAAGGTACTAAGATACATTGGTGGGCTGACGATACGGTTATAAGGAGTTCGATTAGACCAATGGGTTGGTGGCACGCTTATAGTGGGCCGCTAAACTCATGACTTTGAGTCCCACAAATGGGGTCGTTCATCCTTTGACTATTGGCCGCTGAACCGGTAACCTTAAGTACCTCGAATGGGTCATTGACCCTTTAACTAGGAGGGCCAACAATGGGTCACTAAACCAATGACTTTGAGTCCCACAAATGGGGTCGTTGATCCTTTGACTATTGGCCGCTGAACTGGTGACCTTAAGTACCTTGAATGGGTCATTGACCCTCTAACTAGGAGGGCAAACGATGGGTCGCTAAACCAGTGACTGAGTCCCACAAATTGGGTCGTTGATCCTTTGAGTATGAGGCCTAACGATGTTCTGCTAAACCAGTGACTTTGACTCCTACAAATGGGGTCGTTGATCCTCTGACTAGGAGGCCTAACGATGTGTCACATATCCTCTGATCGGAATAGTCGGTAGTTTAGTGTCAACTACCGGTCCATAACAGTAGTCCCCCAAGTCAAGATTTGTCCTTTTGGGAGGAGCCTTGGTTTGAAAGTAGCTTGTCTGTTTGATTGGTGACTTCATAAACGACATGTCTGCTAATCGCATGCTTGATGTTCCATGTGACTTGTAGTTTTTCGAAACTTTAGCATACTTGACAACTTTTTAGAACTGATTTGACTTGTCATTATGACGAGACTTTGATTATTGCAAGACTTTGATAGTTGTGTGGCTCGAGATGTGAGTTCCTAATGTTCACTCAACTCGTCGGTTCCCGATGATCACTCAAGGAGGTAAAAAGACTTCACCCCTACCCGTGTTTGATCGTTTCCCACAATTCATCCATTTCGTTAAGTGTGCTGAGTTTTGAATTTTCTTCATAACTCTGGTGTCTCTTCACCTTCCCAACCGAAACTCACCCTATAAAGGTAAAAACTTCTATTCAATTCTTGACCACTTCACTTGCTTCACTTATTTCAAATTCCTTCTTGGTACTCTTTTCCTTGACTAGTGGTTTGTCTTCTCCATCTAATTCAAGGTAATCTCACTTCCATTTTTGTTCTTCCTTGTTTTACTATGAGTAATTCCTCAAACAAGTTTTTGGTTAGTCCTATCCTCAGTTTTTATTCTTATCATTCTTTTAAAAAACCGCTCACTCAAGAAACCAAGGCCTTCATTAACCGTCCATCTTAGGGAGGTCGTGTGCCATTTTTTATTTCGGAAAGTATAGTTTGACCTAGTTAGTAAGAGATACAATCCTAAGAGATATTTATCGGAGTGATGATAAACTTCCTAACCTTGATTTCCCTTCTCACTCTCAAGGGTCTTCAATGGGAAAGAAAAGATTAGAGAAACCTAGATGAATTTGTTCTCCCTAATGACATGACCGGTTTTGGAAGGGTACACATTAATGCTCTTGGAAGTCCTTCTGTGTACTGTGATGCCCAAAAATTGGAAATATTTTGCTTTGAGGCTACCTTTTTGGGCGGTAACGTGGACCATGGAATCTTAATGTTTGAGGCGCCCAATCAGCAAGAAGGCATTTGCTCTATAGGAAGCCCCCTAGACTGTTTCTTCTTTATGTATTTTGTTCTTTTTGATACATGCGAGGTTTGGCTTCCCTACGTTGAGTTCAAAACTCAGTTGTTATTTCACTTAGAGCTTGCTCCATCTCAGCTTCATCCTAACGGTTAATGTTATGTAAAGGCTTTCCAAGCATTTTGCCTTTACTTCAACCTTGCTTGTACTATTCCAATTTTCCTTTGATTTTTCGAACCTTTTAATGCTATTAAAGTAACCAATAAATGAGCGTAGGTTACCTTAAAATCGAGGAACATGACGAAATTTTGTGAGACCTATTCTGACACTTGGAAGGGTTTTAAGGACGAATTTTTTAAAGTGAAGTCCCTGCCAAGAGTTTTTCCTTTCTTCTTCTTTTTTTTATGCAGGTGAGCCCTCGTTTCCACTTTATTAGTCCTCGCATAACTCATTAACCCTTTCCAAGCGTTTTGCTACCCTCGTTAACGCTTTGAGCAAGGAAAAGAGTAACAACGTAAACTTTTTACTTTCTTGGTGGGGGCACCTAGGGTTTATCAATCCTAGGATCATAGTTGAGGCATCCCCAAATACCTTCATTTTTGTTTTTGGCAGGCTTCTTGACACATTTTATTAATCTTTGCTTTGGCCTTGGTCTAACCTTTTGTAGCTTATTGACGTTTACCCCTCCTTTTTTAATGTAGGTGACATAGCTACCCTTGAGGACATGGTTGCTCTTGCAGCGGTAGAGAAAAACGTGCCACGAGCTCAACGGTCGAGGAGGGGGAAAGTGCTGATCATCTGGCCTCCATTTCCCTAGATCCCAGCATTGGTTCATCGGCGACAACGAAGAAAAGGAACACCAAAGAACTTGGTTCATTCGCAATGGCCGCTTCTCCAGTTACCGATGCATCCTCAAAGACCTGTTATGCAGGGCAAGGTTGAACCTCAGTTTGAAGACAGATCCGAGTGACAGTTTTGGCAAGGTGCTATTGATTGACGGAGATAGTCGTTATCTGAGTGACAACATTAGAGAACATGCATCAAGCTCTATTTAAAATAGTTATGTTCGTGTGTACTAGAACTCCATTCAGCTGTGGAGTCTTCTGCACAGTGTGATGCCTCACTATGCCTGCGTTATCGCAAAACTCATTAAACTCTCCTCTACAAAACTTCAAACCATTATCAGTTCTGAAATGTTTGATTTTATTACTTGTCTAATTCTCAATCGACACTTTCTATTTCTTGAAAGTGGAGAAAACATCACTTTTGTTTTTAAGAAAATAAACCCAAACTTTTCTTGAAAAATCATCAATGAAAGTTAATATGCATCTAGCACCACACTTTGACGGGACAGGAGCAGGGCCCCACAAATGAGAGTGAATATAATCGAATGCGCCCTTAGTCCTGTGAATGATAATGGTGAACTTTGGTTTGCTTCCCGTAGACACAATTTTCATAAAAGTCAAGCCTTCCAATCTTATGATCACCTAGCAAGCCTTGTTTGCTTAAGACCTAGACACATATGGCACAACCGAGTAGTATCAGAATCTGAATCAAGTGAAGACGATACAGTTGCAACACCAACAACTGTGCTTCCTTGGAGTATGTAGAGACCATTGACCAATTTTCCATTGATCACTATAAGAGCACCTTTGGAGACTCATAGAACTCCACCTTTAGGTGAATACTTATACTCTTGAGAATCAAGAATACCAAAGAAATGAGATTTTTCTCCAAGTCTGGTATGTGTCAAACATCAGTTAAAGTATTTATAAACTATTTAAAACTTAAGAACATTCTAGAATCAGAAATATTTAATAAGCTATTTATTTAATTATTTAACTATA
This sequence comes from Crotalaria pallida, assembly GCA_037953625.1. Classification (NCBI taxonomy): domain Eukaryota; kingdom Viridiplantae; phylum Streptophyta; class Magnoliopsida; order Fabales; family Fabaceae; genus Crotalaria; species Crotalaria pallida. The sequence continues at coordinate 7,913,152 of CM075654.1, read as the reverse complement.
ATTATCCTACGCCTTTTTTCCATATGGGCCAAATAATCAACTTTACAATTATACGGCCCAACATCCTATAAGATACTCATTTAAAATATGATCATAAAATTTATAAAAATACTAAACATGTAATTGTTGTTTCATAGTTTTAAGTTAGGAACATATTTTTAGAGATTATTAAGTACAAAATGAAAATTATATTGTTATTAGACATCATTGCTTACTACATGCGTATTCGAATAGTATCAACCCCATTCTCTCATTTACTATTATTATTTGCATTTATAAATCAAATTAATATTTTTGAACAATGTAAGAAATGAATAACATGTTATTTTGTCTTCTACATGCAATGCACAAGTGTATGCAAAGGTATCAGAAGATATCTTAAAAGTATTCGAAGAATATCTGATTAATAATTTATTTAGGCTTATTTATGTCTTTAATCCTTGAGAGCTTGGAAGTTTTGGTCCTTGAAATTTTTTTTGACATTGACTCATTCTTAATTGTTTTAAAAATTTGGTTTTAGTCCAACCCAGAACTGTTTGTAGATTGAGTTTTGACCCTTTTGCTCTTGCGGATCCAGACCATTCACGTTATTCTACCGGATTTGTCCCAACGAAATGGACTAAAACCAAATATTCAAAATAATTAAGGATTTCGTTATTTCATGAATACGGTGAAATATAAGAGAGTACCAATATCAGATATGTATTGGATACGGGAGAGGCATTTATGTTTCTTATACCGTGATGTTGTTGTTACTACTACTTCCTCCGGTCCTATATATAAGCATCTTTTGAAGACTTTTTTAGTTCTTAATATAAGCCCAATTTCTAATGACATTAATTACTTTTTTTCCACAAACACCCTTATTTACTCAACGCTTTTTAGATTTTCAATAATAATTATATGAATACTTTTGAAAATGTATACCAAATATTTACATTTTCAATACCACTAACAATATTAATTAACTTTCTTAAAGCGAGTGAAATTGGTCAAATGGTACTTATATTAGGGACTAAAGGGAGTATTTTGCATAAACCCTTATTGGAAAGCTGTGGTTTTATTTCACTGAGATGTGTTCGTAGATGCTATCATTGGCTTCTAAGAGATGCAAGGTACTAGAGATATTTTTCTTCATAAGCAATAGAAAGCATCTGCTCAGTTTGTTATAGCACTGCATATGTACTTTCTTCTAATAAAATTAGGCATTCTTATATTCCAACGTTCTTGTGATTTCTCCCCTGTAGTATAAAGCATAAATATAAATCTTATACTTCCACAGAAAAACAGTGATTGAAAAATTACTATGCATTACTTTAAAAAACAAAGATAAAGCTGTCACTTTGGTTTTCGACATCATAAAATTGTTTCACTCTCATCCTATTCCCTAGAAGTGATTTCGTTTAATTCTACTTTTAGTTCAAGCCCCTAACTTATAAATATTTAATTCAACTTATCCTTGAAATTATTAAATTGATTTCAATTACATCCCGGGGATGGCTACTAACAATCCATGTGGGGACTTGGGTGAGTAATATTTTACAATTGCGAAAAATAAAAAGAAATTTTTGTAATCTTGGGGACAAAAATGAAACCACCTTGTAATGTCGAGGATCAAAGTGATAGTTTTGGAAAAAAAAAAATAAAAAATCATTATGTAAGTTTTAAGTACCAAATACCATTAGGTTATTGATTTTATGGGGCAGAGTCTGAGACTCTAAGAAAATCAAGTCATACAGCGTCATTACTGTAATACTACTACGCAAACCAGGCCTTCCCTTAACGAAAGAAAAAGTAGAAAGAAAAATATCATGTGGATTTATTTGATAGTAATAGGTATTAACATTCTTCACTTCATTTTACTCATTAAGGCTAACATGCTGACACTCTCACAAGAAATCGATACAATGGAGCAAGTTGAAGTAGAGAACATTAAACAAAGAGGTGAAGAGAATAATAAAATAAACACCAATTGTCAAAGTTGTGACAAGGCCTTCAAAGAGCAAGATCAGCCAAGTCAAAAGTTCTAGTAACAGCTTTGCACCAAGAATCCACTTTCTTTTTCCTCGTTTCCTCGGCCAAAACAGGTCTGAAAACAGTGGCATTCTTCATCTTGTCCTTAGAATCAAAAATATAATCTTCTTTCCAAAGACCAACAGCTAATCCAGCAGCAAAGGCGGCTCCGCGTGCAGTTGTCTCTATGTCTGCTGGTCTAATCACTGGACTGCCAGTTAAATCTGCCTGTAGAAGATTGAAAGAAAAAAAACATCAGTATGTGAAAAGTAACACTTATTGTTATTTTCATATCAATTTTTTATCACACCCCTTTTTGTACATGTTTCATGATGCAATGATAGAGAACAAGAAATCTACTTGATCCCTAACTGCTATATATTTCGTCAACCTATTAACATTAACATTCTCAATAACTAACAATACATATCAGCTTCACAAGAGAGAGTAACCCTCAGGAAATAAAAAAATCAGATTTGCAGAATTAGGTGAAAGAGAGTTTCGGACTAGAAAAAATGGAAATAGCACAAACCTGAATCTGCATCAATAGGTTGTTAATAGTTGCACCACCATCTACTCTAAGCAAAAACTCACTGGATTCAACACCCCCTGCATCTTTGTGCATTGAATCCAACACATCTTTTACTTGAAAAGCCATGCTCTCAAGCACAGCTCGAGCAATGTGAGCCTTGGTTGTAAACCTTGTTATTCCAATACAAACACCACGAGCATCCTCACGCCACCATGGTGCAAATAACCCATTAAAAGCCGGAACAAAGTAAACCCCACCAGCAGATTCAACCTGTTTTGCCAGGTCCTCTATTTCTGGAGAGCTAGAAATCATGCCAACACTGTCTCTTAGCCACTGCACTGCAGCCCCGGCAATAGCAACTGATCCTTCCAATGCATAACTGGTTTTAGCATCCTTGCCAAGCTTGAAGGCTACAGTGGTTAGAAGACCATGTGACGACTTAACTATCTCATCACCAGTGTTTAGAAGTATGAAAGCACCAGTGCCATAAGTGCTTTTAGCCTCCCCTTTACCGCATGCTTGTCCTAGCATTGCTGCATGTTGATCTCCTAAACATCCTGCTATAGGGACACCGGCAAATGGCCATCCAGCAGCAACATTTCCTATTACTTCGGCATTGCTGACAATTTTAGGCAAAATTTCAGCAGGAATTCCCAGCTCCTTTAAGGTAGATGCATCCCAATCAAGTGTCTTAAGATTCATTAGCATCGTACGGGATGCATTTGAAACATCGGTGACATGCAATCCTCCCTTCAACCCACCAGTTAATTGCCATATCAACCATGTGTCTATCGTTCCAAAAAGAGCGTCCTTTTTCTTTATTGCTTCCTTGACTGCATCCACATTTTCCATCAACCACAGAAGTTTCAAAGCACTGAAATATGAGCTTAGAGGCAAACCGCAACTCTCCGCAAAATGGCGTTTACCGCCAGATAACTCCTTTTCCAATCGACTGTTTAAAAAATTCAAAAAGATGTATGACATTTTTGACAATACAATGACATAAAGGAATGATGTTCAGCTTCAAATATGGATAGATATGCATAGTAAAAGTACTTTGAAACAATCAGAATATCTAACAAACAAACAGTTTTCTTTTAAAAGTATTGCTAGGATGATTAATTTGAAATCAAATGACCTTCAAAATTCTGTCAAGTGAGTTAAGGTCTAAAAATCATGAAAATATTTTCATTCATAATAATTAGTAAATCAATTTTCAATTCTTAAACCAAGACTAATACCATTTTCTTATAACGGTCTTGCAAACTAGTGACCACAAAGCCAGAGACAGATCTAGAGGAAGGCAATCATGGACATTGGTCCCACTCCCCAAAATAATTTTTAAAAATGGTTGTGTGTAATATATTTTATGTAGAAGTACCTTTCAAGGAATATTTGATATATATTACTATACTTGTCTGTTTTTGATATGTTCTTGGAATAAAAGGTATAATAACGTTTATTATTGGAAAGTGGTATACTATTTGATATATTAAAAATTCAAAAACTGTGGTTTTCAATTCTCTCTATAATTTTATTCCTTGATCAAAATACAAAGATGGGTTTATTTATATATGAAAATGACATGAATTGTTTCTTTGTTTAGAAGGACTGACATACCTGCAAATAGCAGTGGTTCTAGCATCCATCCAAACAATAGCATTGTAAAGAGGAACACCAGTGGATTTGCTCCAAACAAGAGTGGTCTCTCTCTGATTGGTGAGACCAATAGCCTTCAAATTCTTATCAACATTGTATCCATCAGCAGTAGCCTTATCCACAGCCTTAGCAGCACACACCTTCACACTTTCCAATATCTCCATTGGATCATGCTCCACCCATCTAACATACACACATCACAGATCAACATGAGATCAAAAAACCCATCTAACTCACAGAATGCAAATCAACATGAAACCAAAAACACATATTTTCCAAAAAAAGAGAGAATTGCAATTTAAAGATTGGACTTGCTGCAAATGGAACATCTTATATGTTTTTTTGGTCACATGGTTATATAAAGGAGATACATAGACACAAATGGTATCATAGAAACAAATCACTAATATGAAAATGTATACTACTTTTCATTAAAATGTCCTTGTATGTCACAATCTATTACAAACGACCACACACCACATATCAACCTGAAATCAGAAAGCCATAAATATTTTTTAAAAAAATTAATCAAACTTGCCCCAAATGGATATTTATTTTCATGTCATATGGTTTTTGCAAAGGAGGATAGGAGATAGAGACAGAGAGTCAGAAAATCAGAAACAAAAGTTACAAAAGAAAAAAAAATTTAAAAAAAAAAAGCTTCATCAATTTTTTATGAACGTTTACCCCTAAAATATTTCTGGGATTGGTTACTAACACATCCATGATCACCACACATCACAAATCAACATGAAATTAAAAACCCATGAATATTATTCAAAAAAGAATCATACTTTGAATTAAAAATGAGATTTGATGACATACCCTGCTTGAGGATAGAATTGAGTGAACTCAACCTGATGAGATCCAATGGGTTTGGCTTCACTATTATAGATGATGAACCTGCTGCTGCTGGTTCCTTGGTCAATTGCACCAATGAAAACATCATCCTCTTTAGCCATGTCTTTTTTTGTTTTCTTCTTCTCTTTCTTTGTTTAGTTCAGAGAAAGATGAAGTTGAAAATGAGTCTCTTGTGTTGGTTTGGTTATAACTTACATATATATCATAGTCTTCGCTGGTTTTTCGGAAAAGCTGATGGTTGTCCTTGTTTTTATCGAATTCGATTATCAGATAGCAAACAAAAGTTTTATCCATTTGTAATTAATAATATTGGAGTTGCTATTGTTACCTTATACAGTTATACAGTATACTTTGATAATATTTTATTGGATAATAAGGATAAGGATTCTAAAGTAAATGGCTTAATGTTTTGAAAATTATTTGGGAGTTTATGATTCACTTTCATTGAAAAGATATTTTTAATACTAATGCATTATCATGTATGGATAGGGCAGTAAGAATGTTTGACTTTTATAATCTATAGTGATTTACTTGCAAATTATGGTCATTTAAAGGAATATATTTGGTGTTTGTGAAGGTTATGAAATTTCTATGATTGTTCAGTTTGTTTGTTTGGGCTTTGTCTTAATACTCTCATGTTCCTATTTATATGTTATGTTTCAAACGGAACACGTTTTTTAAAAAATTTAATTATTACTCATATTTTTAATACATTAATTATGTTTTTTCTCATTATATCATTTATTTATGTATAATCGTTAATTTTTCTCCACTACTTACATAAACCAAGACATATTAAATATGGGCAAACATTGAAAATATCATTTATTACACTCTTGAAATCTTCAATACTACAGATTAATAGACACAAAAAATCTATCCAAAAAACGACAGATAATAAAGAACGGAATGAGTAATTATTTAAAGAAAGTAACAAAGAAAAAAAAATTAGAGAACACGACGGAAATCATATGAAAAATAAAAAGAGAGAAAAAGAATGAAAATCTAACTTCTATCTCAAACTATTTATGTCTAGAACAAAAATCATTGAGATTAATAAAAATACTTCTTCCAATCTCAAATATAGATAAAAAATTCATTAGTGGTATGAAATAAAAACAAAAATTAACTAATTTTCTATTTTAAATACAATCATTTCTAAAATATTCATATAAGTGATTGTATCATTTATTTTTTTTCATTCACCATGTAAATTTATTAAAGTAATCTATTTTTTTTATGAGTTTGAGAAAATTAAATGCACACAACTAATTTCCTTAATAAGTGTGAAGTTAGTTTTTTTAGTTATTTTTTACTCCCTCGTAATGTTGTTTTAGCATTTGTACTATGTTTCATAAGTCTTATTATTTTATAAACCCAATACATAACTAATGCTATTTTTCCAAACACACCCCTATTTATTACACCCAACTTTTCACTTCTGATACCTTTCTCTCTCTTCAATAATGATTATATAGGACCATTATAGTTAAAATACAACAAATCCTTACATCATTTAACTATTTCTTAAAACTCGTACATAACCTTAAAACACACTACATATGAAATGGAGGGAGTGATTTTTTTTTTTTTTGCTTTCGTACTTTGGCGGCCCAACTAAATCCACCCCGACCCTACGGAACTCCACTTTGTGGGCAGGGGTCTCCCAAAGTGTGCCTCTCTGTTCCTATGGGTGTCGAACTCGAGATCTCATGGTTAAGGGACCTAGTGAGTTGCCACTAGACCAATAGCACGTTGGTAGGGAGTGGTTTTTTTAGTTATATTGTTTGAGAGCAAAGAAAATAAAGTTACTAATAAAGTCAAGCATGATTTATAAATGATTGATTTTTTCATTGATACTGTGGTGAAAATAAATCAATTGATATCGGTAATTAACACATTCAATTATTGTATTAATTCGAATTATAAACTACAATTAAAATGAAATGTGCATAACATTTCATTCCAATTTAGCATTTCTTTTAAATAATTCATGTAATTTCACCCAAGATTCTATATTTTATATTTTTTTTTTAAACTAGGGCCACCCTAAACTCACATATAAACCTTTCAAAAAAAAATTTAAAACTTTTTTCCATACTTTTTTTTACACTCTATCTTTCATTTTATATCCTTTTTTTTTTTAATCCATGTTACATCATCAATCATCTCTTTCTATTTTTGTCATTCATACACTACCTACACCCGTAACAGTAGGTGTGGGACAAACATTTTCCAAAATAAAACATAGATAAAAGTGTTCATATCATCTTTTACTTTGTCTCAAAATGGTTTATCATCTTTTTTTTACTCTCCAAATAGTCCCTTAAATTCTATTTAGTAACACCACTAGTTTAAAAAGATACTAGCATAGGTTTTATATAGGCCTTTCATCTTTTAATCAGTCTATTTTATTATTATTCAATTTCTAATTGATCCCTCATTAACATGCACATCAATACAGTTGGAGTAGATTTTTTTTTCACGTTAGGACTAGTGATGCTTGCCAAATAGAATTTAAGAGATTATTTTGAGACATAAAGATAAGGGACCATTTTGAGACAAATTACCAAATAGGCATCTTTGCCAAAAATAAATGTAGGATTTGATTGCTTAAGAAACTCTTGGTAGATAATTGGCTCATATATAAGTCACAACCCATAATATCTTAAATTTAAATTTAAATTATGTTTCAAATGTGAAGGCCTCGTTTTTGAATAATTTGTTAGTACACTCATAAAGTCATGAGGCTTATCCTAACCTAATGCAACTCACATAAACTTTTGTCTACCAAAAAAAAATAATATGCATAACTTTTTGGTTTAAACAATGTATCATTGCACTTTATTATTTGGGTAAACTATTAATCGATATATATCTTCAAGGCAATAGCTAAAAACTAATTTCCTCTAAGACTTGTAGAGATTATCAAAATGAGTTTTATATTTATCAACAAAACATTTCTCATACACATAATAAGATCAAAACTCTAACATCATTTTTAAGAAACTCAATCATCTACTAATTATTTTGCTACTTGTCGACCATTAGCTTATTCATGCATAATTTATTTGGGATTTTATAATTCCTTTGGGCATATCCGTGGAGAATTTATCTTGTAACGACCTAATATTTATATGCAATTATATTATGATAAACATATATGATTATTGTATTTTATTGAAAAAGTGTTGATGTTTTAGGATGGTGCATGAAAATGAGAAATAATTTGAACCGAAAACTAATACATAAGTACTTCTTTGATTACACATATAAAAGAGTTTTAAATAATATACATCATTTTACATCATTCCATCCCAAAAAGAGTAAGTATTGCCTCGTAGCTCCGAGTCAACTGACAACCATTAGTTCACTTATACACATACAAAATGTAACTCAGAGCGGTCTAACAAAACTCTATAATAATTCTAAGTCCCCATAATAATAATATAAACCTAGCATATGGCCTCACGGCTCATCGACCATCCACTGGTTCCCGGTAGAAGGAACCACCTGGTCACTCTCCCTCATGGTCTGTGCGTCGTCGTCTCCAGTTGGCTCACTCTCGCCCTCCTCGGGATCCTCTTCCTCCTCAGAGTCCACCCGCACCACCGGAGGCACATGCTCTGGTGATGGTGCAAATCTCACGGTATGAGATGGACCCGGACGAGAAGGATCCTCTGGTGTAACTCATGAGGAATGCGAGTGAGAGTAGCTGGCCGAAAACGAAAATGTGAACGACGACGTGCAGGCTGGGGTGGTGGAGTGCCATGTCGATAAGTAAACGTGGGAGATATATGCTGGGCGTATATCATAGGTATGCGGAACCTACGAGGACGCATATAGGCCAGGGGGTTAGGGTGATGAAATATCAGTTCCACCTTCCCCTCGAAGGTGGCTCTACGCTCCTCATACTCCCACGTCCCTCTCAAGGGACGCATCTCCAGGCAGGCCAGGTATCGAGACATCACCTAACAAACAATTAGGGCAAAGGGAGTAAGACAGTATCATTCACGTACAAATGAATAATCAAATAGGCTAGGAATAAACAAGGACATTTAGTCAATTAACAATTAAAGTCACATCAGACATACAAGCACACTAAATAAATCGAACAATAATTGTCACACAATAATGCATGTGCAATGCAGATGCAAATGTTTAATGCAATCCCTTTAGTGATATTCCACGAATATCATGCGTTTAGCAATTTATGTTTATCAAGAATGTACCAAACGATTCAATTTACGTTTTAACGAAAACGTACCAAAACACTCCATTTACGTTTGACGACAACATACCAAACGATACTAAATAGGAAAAGCAACTAGGAGTAAATTAAATGTCTTTCCACCAAGTATACAATTACAACTCATTTGTAAGTTATACCAAAGACCGCCCTCCGCAGCCCCGAAATACCCCTAGAGATCGATAGAATTAATTATAGTTATTGTTAAATTATCCCGAGTTGAGTCTGCAGAACCCACTCATCATAGGACCACTTTACCTATAGTTAATTCCCACGATTATTTGACGTATCACCGTCATAAACCTAATCTCTGTGCATTCTCAATCCGATTTTAATTAAATCGAATGTGTCTTTTCCTACTATCCTATCTTAACTCCTTGTCACCTTGCATGATTTCAAGCACAGTCATCATATCAATATTTCCCATGAAAATATTCAAGGTACTTTCAAATTGATGCTAAAAGCAAAGGATTTCGAACTGCACTTTTTAGTAAGAAAATAATTTCAGGCTTAAAAATTTTTAATTAAAAAGGTTGGGAAGATGTTACATTTGAAAATTAATTTTTCATATTTTTCTACAGTATCTAACCGATTAGAGAGTTATGTAATCGGTTAGTCATTGTATTATTTTATTCAAATTTCCCTCTCTTTTAATTTTGCAGCATCTAACCGGTTAGAATATGCAGTAACCGGTTAGATCGTGCAGTTTTCAGTTCGGAAATGTTTTTCAAGCATCAATTCAAAAACTTTTCACTTTCAATCCTTACCAATCATCAACAAAACATTTTTGGGCATATTTAAGCATGTTCAAATCAGTTATAGACACCAAGTTCATGATATTCATATATAATTCATCAAGTATGCACATAATCACATAATTTGCACTTAATACATCAAAATCATTTCCACAACCATTCAAGCCAGGGTTTCAGTTTCTTTAGCTCATATTAAGTCAATATAACATGTTCAAATCAATTTTAGAAGCTATTATGGCCTCCAAACCAAAATCCCAATTCACAATCAATTGCCCTTGAGCTTGTAAAGCTTCTCTACATTCCAAGCCAATTAATTACCACTCTAGCAAATGAATGCCTTCTCCCTTACCTATTGAAGCTTTAGAGACTGATTGGGAAGCAAAGAAAAAGGCTCAACACGTTTTTGGTGCAAGCTTGGTTCAGCTGAAATACCCTATTTCAAGTTTCAACAGGGGGTATTGATAAGAACTTTTCAATAAGAAAAAGCTAAATAAATTTTTGAATAAGGGATTCAAACTAGGATACATGAACTTGAGATTAAAACAAATTGGAGACTCAAAGGTAACTTGAGCTTACCAAACGAAATCAAGAAAGAGAGCTCCAGGGATTGATTTGTGCTCTGTTTTTCATATTCGAAGGGTCAAGTTGTGAGACTTGTATCTTTCTCTATGGTTCACCAAATTGGATGGGGTTTGTTTCTACTTCGAGAGGGATGAGAGAGCTTCTCGTTTTGATATGGAATTCGTGAGGGTTTGTGGGGAGAAGAAGGGTCCACGAACTCACTTTCAGCAACACCAGAGAATTGAGTTCTGAAACTTGGTTTATGAGGTTTATGAATGAAGATTAAATTAATTTTACTTTCACTTCCCTTGATTTCGTCCACAAGTTATGTAGTGACAATTTTAAGGCATGGTTGGCAAATTGTTGTGGTAAAAACGTGGCCCCATTCAGTAATTCTTGCAATTACAACCTCAATTTTTTATTTCAGAGTCGCGTTAACCGACTACTCATCCCACTAACCGGTTAGTGCGTACAGTTCTGAAAAAATCTTAAGATATTTTATTTTATTTCATTTCTTTTGTAAAATTCTTTTTAAATACTTCTTTTATATTTATAAAATGGAATATTTTAATTAATAAAATAATTTCTTCCAATTATTTCTTAATTAATTTACACCTTATTTATTTTATTATAAATAATTACACTATAATTATCACAATTACATTATAATTTTCATGATAATTAAAATAGTTACAAATAATTATAATTCTAAATTGGGGATTTAAATTTTCTTGTGTTACATATCTCATTCTCATACTAAGTTATCCACTTAAAAAAATTATGCAAGGATAACAACAAATTTTAGCTTAATTAATAAATGACTGAATTTTTTTAAATATGATGTTAGAAATTTGATCAATGTTATATATATATGATCAAAATTTTATTAATAGATATAAAATTTATTTTAATAATCTTTATGCTTCGAAAACGATTAATCGATTAATCGCTTAAAAAATTTTATGCAAAGATGTATAAAAGGAGTTGTTGAAACATACACATAAGGAATAATTTTATTCAATTTTAATAATGCAGCAAAAATATTCCATTCCATTTTCAGCGTGGAAATTTCTATAGAAATAAAGGAATCCAATCAAAATCGGAAGGAATAGTGTATTGATTGGCGTTACCGTTCCGTATATGTTGTTGAACAACCACGTGGACTCAAATAGAAATAATCTATATTTCTATACTATATATAAATCCAAATGGGATTTATACATTCTTATGCCTAATTCCCGCCCAAATCACACATTTATTGCATTAATGACTTTGTTAATCAACTTTGTCATTTTATTGCTGAAGAAGCTACGGGAATGTGAAACATCAACTAATAAGAGGCCCAAATTTTTGACTTGCCCATTCTTATTTTCCAAAGCTTCGTACAGAAGCTTCCTCTTTCTTCAGTCTTCCCTGCCCTTTCATTTCCCTTTCGTTCCTTTCTCTCTTCTTACCATCTCTTTCTCTTCTTTACTACACTATCTTCTCTGGTACATCTTCCTTATCTCTCTATTCTTTCTCATTCTCAGATCCTTCTTCCTTTCTCTCCATCCTCCTAATTTCTTCACCCTCTCTGTCTCTCTTTCTCAATTCTCACTCTCCATTTTCAATTCTTTGTCTCTCTTTCTCGCTCTCTCTCTCTCTCTCGGGTCTCTCATCCTTTTATTTGTTTTAAATTTTTATATTAAAAACTTGATGCTTTCAGTGTTTATTTGTTAGTGTAGGATGAAAGAGAAGCTCGAATATGCCACACCCACAAAGATTTCAAGTAAGAGCAAATGCATCTTCTTTGGCCACCAGTTCAACTGGGTGAGATTTCATACTTGACAAATGTTAACCCTTTTTTTAAATTTTTTTTTTTAAAGCACAAGGTTTAATAGTCTATTGGGTGGTGCTCAAAATGGCACAAAATATGTCCTTGATATGCATTTGATCTCTTAAAAGTTTGTATTGCCATTAATCTTTATTTTTCTCACAGGTTCAGGAATGGAGACAAAGAGCCGTTTCATCTGAAAGTAAAACAAATGAGCTTGAAGCAAAAGTATCAATGCTCAATGTTGAACTCGAAAGTTTGAGGAAGGAAAAAAATGTTGTAGAGGGGACTAAATGTTCACCAATTCCTCCATTGGATTCACAAAATGAGTTTGAGAAAGAAACGATTGGATTTCCTTAACATCAATTACTACAACTACAAATCATGTCCAAGACTGCAAATGATATTATTGGCTTAAAGGTGTGCTAATATTTCTCTCTTATGTGTTTGCTGATTATTAGACTTAACTATGATCTTCTACTCATGGTATCATAGTCTTCTTTTTTCCATTTTAAATTTAACATATCTATTCAACTTTTGTATATAAGGTTTTGCATACTATATATTATGCAACTATAATTTGTCTTTGACCTCTTTTGTATGTATAAAGTTTAAAACTTGAAAGGTTCCTTACTTTCCTATGCTATTTCTTTCATTTTTCTTGCTTTGAAGGATTGGTTACTAAAATAATGGGAAGGCTAAAAAATATATGGGAAGAAGCACGAAGTTGCACTGGATTTTTGTCATTTATAAGGTACATGAAAGACAAATTATCACTGGATTTTTTTGTCATTTATAAGTTGGAAACAAAGCTTTAAGAAAGAAAGGAGGAGCTTGAGTTTATGTATTTTATGTTGGGTTGTATGGTTTGTTTTCTCTCAAACTAAACCAGGAAGCTTAATATTCTACTTATCACTGGATACTAATAAACCTGTTCTTATTTTAACAGGTAAAAAGGCATAAAATGAAAACATGTGGAGTAATGCAGGGGAAAACCATTTTTCTTACCTCATGCTGATTATATTTCTGTTTTGTTGCAGGTAAATTCACCTCTCAGGTCTTGAAAGTCCATAGCCACAAGCCTATTGAAATGAGGTACGGGGATGAAGTAAGCTAACTAATTATAATGGAAAAAAAATTGTTAGCAATTATGTATGTGTACTGAAATGGAAAAACATATTAAGAGATAAAAACCGGGATTTGCATACTTTTTTAATGCATCAAATAACTCACAACATGAGAAGAAATATGTTGACTGAGACATATAATGCTGAAATGAAATGTCCAACTTTTAGGCATAAATGTTTAAGAATCATGATACCAATACTTCACTTATCTTTAACAAACCAATTAAACTCCTGTGCTCTCTTCTTTCAAGACTTATTAGATTGAATATAGTATTATAAAAGAAAAAATCAATTGATTTATTCATTAATTTATATAAGCATTTCATCTAGAAAATCACATAAATGAGCTTAAGCAGCCAACGTTAAGCTTCCTATTTTTTGAACATGTCAGGCCTTGGTTTTAAATTTGGCTCATCTAAATATATAACCCAAAATTGAGCAGAATAACTTTTTTGTGAGCCAAGCCTCAACTTCAAAAGTGCTCAACTAGAAGAAAAGGGTCACTTACTAGGATAAGGAGAGCTATACTACACTGACTTGAAAATATAGACCTTGACTCAATAATACACAGCCTTCCACTCTTCATCAAGCTTTCCTCTTCCTCATGTTTTTCTTTTATCTGTAATAATTCCAGGAACAAGTTATGATTAATAAAAAAAACTACGAATAGTGAATGGATTCAAAGAGAACGATTTTAATACACGTAAAAGATTAGTGTTGATGGATTATAGATTTGACTTAAAAGGAGCTAGACCATATCAATTGGGACATAAAAAGTTCTTACATCAAGGCTAATTCAAAGTATGCTACTGATTTCAATCATATATCGTTCTGAGTTTCTGACTTCTTTTATCTCACATGTACTGTCCATGTTCTTATCTATGGTACATTTATTCACTTGGACTGAATCATTTGCATTTTAATTCTTAAGTCATAGCACAAGCACATTTTGCCTTGCTAATTTCAGGAAAGTTACCATGGTTAGTTGGTCTTCGTTGACTAATAAAAGGAGATCTTATTCTTGATAAGTTTACTCTGGATTCCTATAAGAACTTTATAAATCAACATCTAGAGGAGGTGAGTGAAACTACTGTAAAGAAAAATGTCATCGAGGCCTATATAACCATAACTCAAAATATGATGCTTAACAAGTTTTTGTTAAATATGAAGGTATTAAATTCTTCTGAAGTTTCAGAACCTGCTAAAAATGGCAAGAAAGTTGAGGAAGCACAAAGATCCCCCAGAGGAGACCGACATGTCCAGTAAGAAAATGGTGAAGTCGACAAAAGCTGCCTCACAAGATATCAGTGATATAGAACTTAGAAAATATTCTTAGAAAGATCAGTCCCATTCATGACCAGAGAAACCACCAAGGTCATACATTCGTACTAAGTAATCATTATGCTATGATTGCAATGAGAACTGCTTGGTAATAAGTTAGTCAATTGAGACCACAACCATATTTTAAGGGTGAATCTGTCTGTTTATGGTATTTGAGAAGAACCAATTTTGATGGTTCATTTGCATAATTAATTGAGCAGAACACTTTTTTTTATAAGCCAAGTCTGTACTTCAAAAGTGCTCAACTAGGAGAAAAGGGTCACTTACTAGGATAAGGAGAGCTATGCTACACTGACTTAAAAATATATATCATTCTGTTACAATAAGCTTTTCTGAAATAAGCTAAACTTATTTTTCATAAACTGTACAGATAAGATTATTCAAATAAGCTAAACAAATCCCACATGAAGGTCAAATAAGGTAAACAACTTATTTGATCCTGATGCATGCAACAGCATATTTGCCATTAGAGTACATTAATTCATCAAATGTCAAGACAATTTAGGTGCACCAAAAACAAAAGGTTATCAAACATGCATGAAGATCTACGAGCATAACATAATGACAACATCCAGAAAAGTAAAAATAAAAATTAAACAAAAAATATGCAAAAACGAAAATCAAAGGTAATTTTGGAATGAGGTTCGAGAATTGGTACCGCAAGATAACCCATGGGAGGGAGAAGCAGAAGACGGAAGAATGAATCATCAACGGAGGAAGTTAGAATCTATGTTCCACATGCATGATAAAAGAATCGTCAAGGAAGAGGTAAAAATTTAGAGGAGGTAGAAAGTGAGTACCGAGTACTTGAAGAAGGAGGAGCGTGGAGCGAGACAGGGAGAATGAGTGGCCTTGAGGGTGATTGTGAGGTAGACAAGGAAATGGGAGTGATTTTGTGTATAACGGGAGGGAAAGAATGATTGGCTGTGAGTGTCATTACTATATAATAATTTTATCATCTTAATTTTCTTAAAAAAATTTCACAAATAATAAATAACAAATGAAATAAAAAACATAGAAAATCAAAGTATTTAATAAAAGGAAATAAGAGAAAATATAAAGTGATTTATAAAAAATATTATTAAAATATTCTAAAATATAACTTATAATAAGAACCAATGAGAATATATATATATATATATATATATATATATATATATATATATATATATATATATAAATGCTAACAAGTGTCCAAAGCTAAATATAGTGAAAATGCATGAAAATGTGTGATTTTTTTTGTATTCAAAAGACATGAAGAAATGGTCACTTATAGTTTGTTTTTCAATAGGAGTAACTAGGGGTGTAAGCGATCTGATCCGAAACCGCGAGACTGGTCGAATTGGACCGGACCAGACCAAAAATACAGTCTGGTTTGATCTCATGGTTCGGTTCGGTCCGGTCCCAAAATTTTTGGATCGTTGTTTCATGGTCCGGTCCAAGGTCCCAGTGTTTTTGAGACCGCTCGGACCGGACCGGACCGCATACATAAAAACCTAACTCTAAGGGACATAGACCTCACCAAACGCACACACAGCACACAACATCTCTCTCTCACGAAGCCCTCACACAGACGAAAGCCCTCTCTTCACCGTCGCTCGCTGTCTCGATGTGGCTATCGCCATCACGCCGTCTCGCTCGTTGTCGCCGTTCGCTGTGGCTGTCGCTCGCTCTCGCCGTCTCGTCCGATTCGTTTTCTCTCTCCCTCCTCATCCGATTCGATTCCGCCACTCGTTCCTCTCTCCTCCTCCGATTCTCTATCTCCCTCCTCCATGCGCCGCCGACGCTCGTTCCTCTAGCCCTTTCTCTGCTGTTAGTTTAATTTGATTTTGATTCATTGATTTTGCCCTAATTGAATTTGCCCTAGATTAATTGATTTTGCCCTTTGTGTTTAATTAGGTTTTGCTGCCTTGATTTATTTCCAGCATTTTAAATTTTAATTTAATGGTCTAAATAGATCGGACCAGACCGGAATGGTTCGGACCGATGCGATCCGGTCCGGTCTTTATACATAAAATACATCGAGACTGGACCGAACCAAACCATGTTAATTTGATTGGTCCGATTTCCAATGTCCACAAAAATCGAACCGGATCGGACCGTTACACCCCTACGAGTAACCTTTACATATGCCTTTATTGTTTCAAACACTACATCACTTGCCTTTTTTTTCCTTGATAATTATCACTTGCCCTTTAAAAAGTCAAAGAAACTTATCCGATTATTGAATATTGACTATTGAGTATTGACCCAATGACCCATATGGTCTCAAGCCATTCACGTTGCGCCCGCACCCACGATTCTCGTGGATCTCACCATGGATTACTCGTTTTTGCTTTTTTTTTTTTTTTAACAAGTAACTTTGGGAATTTTTAAATGCACTCATATTTATTAGTGTAATAATAAAATATGAGTGCATTTAAAAATTCCCGTAATTTTTGGAATTATTTTTCAACCTTATGTTTTAACATAATATAAAACAAAAAAACCAACGGGATTTGATTCAGTTGGTGTAAGGCCCCAACTGAAATCCTGGGAATGGGACAAGGGTGCTAATAATCCCGGGTTCGATTCCACTAAAAACATCCTTCTGGGAGAGCCAGCCACGCAGCTCGTTCCGAATTAGTCTCAAGGACTCCCTAATATTAAGGGTGCTCTTGGGAATACCGATGATTCCGCAAGGAATTTGGACAAAAAAAAATAATATAACACCAAAAAAATTATATTGATCGTTGTGAATAATTTTTTTTATGCAATCTATCATTCTTTTACAATTGAGATTTTTATAAAAACTTTTTGGAACGTAATCATTTTTTTACAGTCGTGATTTTAATTAAATACGGATGAAGATTATCCATTTCATAATCCTATCCTCTTCCTGATAAATGATAAAACAACCTACAAATACATGTTAAATATCATTTTTTTTTTCTTTCCACTTTTTTGTATTTGTTACTTTTCAAATATATCTCTCTTCTTCAACCAAAGTCGTTTGTTTGTTTGTTTTAAGAATATTCTGACATTTTTTTTATTTAATTTTTTATTTCATTTGTTATTCAAAATTTTAGTAACAAATATTCATGATCTAAATTTTTAATAACTTTTCCGTGTGACAATAATTTTAAAATATGCATTAATAGAATTTGACAACTTTTCCGTGCCAGTATTTGGGGACAGAAGATCCTTATTATCCCTTAAATATAGGAAAATTATACAAAATCTTTTTAATAATAGTAAAAAGATTACAATATTTAATAAAAAAATAAAATATGCTTATTTTTTTTTGTCGAAACCAGGTGGTGTTTAGGCTTCACATTTTGTGATCCAACTAATCTACCTCGGATCCGCGAACTGTGTCCGTCTTTGACCCAACTAATCTTCCCTAGAAATTGTTGTCACATTGAGACTCGAGCCTTTGAACCTGGAGTCCCTTATGAATAAAATAAAATATGCTTATTAAGTAGTAAAGTGACAAAATATTTTCACGTATTTTTTTTATAACGAT
The DNA here is from genome assembly GCA_037953625.1 of Crotalaria pallida. NCBI lineage: Eukaryota > Viridiplantae > Streptophyta > Magnoliopsida > Fabales > Fabaceae > Crotalaria > Crotalaria pallida. The sequence goes on along the minus strand of CM075654.1, from coordinate 7,894,736 downwards.
TATTGGGGCATATTAGCAAGTGTTGTATTCCCTTAAAAAAATAAATACAATAACGGGTGCTAAGGAATTCAAGATTTTTTTTTAAAATTTGATATTTTAAAGAATTTTAAGATATTAAATATATTATATTTCAATATTTTTTAAAAATATTTTTGATACCTTATATTTTTTTTTTTAAATTTTAAACAACATTTTTAAAACACTTGTTAGGATTCTACTCTTTTTAATGCCGCAAGAATTTATCAATCAACTGTCGAATATTAATCCCTTTATAATATAAGCATTTTAACTTGCACTGGACTTTATCTTTGAGAAGTTTCTAGGAAGATATAATTTATTTACATTATTTATTGTTTATTTGAATTATTGTAAAATGATTTTTTTTTTAAGTTTTGTTAAATGATTTGATTATGTTTGGATTTATCATTTATATGAAAAAGTCATATAAAGTTGAATAAACTTAGGCATATTCATTCATTTCTTAAAGACAGAATGAAATGTCATGCCGCATATCAAGAAGGTAATCATTCATTTGTGGCATGAACATAGAAAATAGTTGCATATATCATACTACTCCACATTATTCTTAAACTTATCATTTTCATTGCAAAATAACTATTTTTGATTGTTTAAAGCGGCTTCTTCTGCCGCCGACACTGCTTCCCTCTTCTTCCTTTCCTCTTCCTTCTGTCGGCGGCAGCGGCCGTTCTTCTTCTTCCTTCCCTCCGTTCGTTCTTCTTCTTCCTTCCCGTATCTCCTCTCTTCTTCTTCGTCTTTCTTCCTCTATTCTCTTCTTCTTTGTTTTTTAATTTTATATAAATTTTTTAATATAAATTATTTATTTTAAATAAAATAAAATAAAATTTTAATTTTAATTATATTTTTAAAGAAACTAATATCCACGTGTTAAAAAACAAGTGAATGACATGACTTTCCGGTGATCCACGTCAACACCGGTGGCTGGAAATAGCATTAAGGGGTATATTCCAAACCGGAGCAAACTTCAGGGACGTAAACATTGAAAAAAAAGAATAAGGGCATATGCCAAAATGACCCCAAAGCTCAGGGACTAGGAACATAATTAAGCCTTATAGAATTATTATTGCTTTTCAGAATTGAGTTGTGCAGTCCATTGAATCTTAATATAACAATTTAAAAAAAAATAATAGGTGAATCGAACAATTGAACAATTAAACCGAGTAGAACCATACGTAATTCAGTTTGATTTGGTTCAATTTTTGTGGCATAACATAATAGGAGCCAAACCAAACCAAACTATATACTTTTGTTTGGTTCGGTTTCTAAAATAATTATTTAAAAATCAAACAAACCGAATCGCACCATTATATTCCTAGGTTCAACAACTTATGAACCACCCAAGGTATTTTTCTTCATTTTTAACAAAATAGTGTATGATATAACAAAAATGGCAAAATAATAATGTACTTCGTATAATTTAAAAAAAAAAAGAATGTGAGCATGCCAAAGCTCGAAATTAGAATCAAAGAGCTAGAAGAGAGAAGCTCACCATATCTTGGTGTAAACAAAAAATATTTATTATAATGTTTTTTTTTGCTCTCGATAAAATTGGTTCAAGCTCCGCCATAGTGTATAAGTAAATTTTTGCTACACATGGTTACATAAAATAAAATTGAAAGACAAAATTATAACAAATTAACTCAACGTACGTAAGTAAACCAAAAAAAAAAACATGTTGTAAGCTGCATGTTATGACAAAGTATTTCTCATAATTTATATTAAACTAAAATGTTTAGAATATAAGGCATTTGACAAAAAGAAGAAAAATAAAATATCAAAAGAGAAACCAAAAAATCATGCTAGGAATAGGAAAAAATGAAATATTAAGTTGGATAACTAAATACTATTATATTGTCTGACCTTTAATGATATCAATGCTCATTTCACGGGGATTTGGTGCTTGTAACTCAACTTGAATTCTATCAAGTTTTCTCTTAAATCTGTTGTAGTGGACTATGACTAAGCCAAGTTGACCAGGTTGACCAAGTTGGTCATGCTGACTAAAGCGTACAAGATAACCACGTTGGCCAGGTCTAGGTACAACTAGATAAGCAGAAGGGCCCAAGCCCATATTGTCCAAGCCTTTATTCCAATCCAGGTTGACTAGGTCATGTTATCACTGTGACTCTCAACATGATTGCTTATACCAACTGATAAGCTGATTGAGATAACCACGCCTTCCAAGATTCTCGTTATCCCCAACAACCCGATAAGCTTGATCTCGCCAAGTTGCATACCCTAGTCACCCAAGCAATCCTATATATACCACTTGACTTCTCAGGTATTTCCAACTCATCTCACACAAACACACACTAAAATGCTGACTTAGGCTGCTACGTTCCTTCATCGGGGACTAGTTGCCAACGTCATACATAAAAACCAGTCTAGTCTTCGTCTTGGAAACTTGGACTGTGACACGTTAGATATCCCAGACACAACATTGACGACCACAGTGGGAGTGGTAAATTTCTACTCCCACCAATATCTAAGCATGGTAAGCACCAGGAGAACTACCGTCGCAGCAAGGCACGTCCAAAGAATCGTACACGATCCACGACGCAGTCAGTCCGCAAACTCCCCGATGCCAAAAGACGTTCTCCGAGATGCCCTAGAAAAGAGACGGGAGCAACCATCAAGGAGATCCCGTAGCCCTCCTCAAGACTTACGAGTCAACCTGGATGAGAATCAAATAGGACGAGATGGGGAAGAAGCCTCTGTTACCCTAGAAAGCAAACCCTTTTCGGATAATGGTCGCCAGGCCAGCCTTGAACCACAGGCTCCTCAGCATCGAACTCCGCAACGGTCTTGCCAAAGGGAGGAGGTTAATGTTTCAACAAGACGAGATCCCCCACCCAGCCAGGACAGGTCGGATCGCCGCAGCCCTAGCCTTTCAAGGTCAATTTCAAGACTTGACACTCGAGCGTCATCTAGCTTTGTAAGCGGAAGGACTAAACGAGATGACCTCCTAGCCCAATTACGACGTCGTCTTGATAAGCAAGATAGAGAAATCACAGCGCTCAAAAAAATCAAGTTGTCAAGTGAAACACCCCAAACAAATGCAATAACTAAGATCAACCCAACAATTTCGAAAACAGCGGCTACCACCCAGGATGACCAAGAAGGGCACCCATTCACTGAGACGATCATGGCATTCCCAATTCCACTAGATTCCAACGGGCCAACCAACGTAGATAAATATGACTGAACGACCGATCCACAAGAACACCTAGATGCTTAGATGTCTGCCATGTCGTTTTATAGAGCTTCTGAACCACTTAAGTGTCGGGCCTTCTCCCTTACTTTGACCAAGGCCGCACTGGGATGGTTCACCAAGCTAGAACCCAATTCAATTACACGTTGGAAAGACTTGTCAAAGAAATTCCTAAGTCACTTCACAACTAGTAAAGCCCAGCCAAGGTCAACCCAACTCCTCTACAATATTAGGCAAAAGGAGTGCGAGTCTCTAAGAGACTACATGTACAGGTTCAATGCTGAAGTCATCTCTGTAAGAGACCTGGAACGGTCAGTAACCCCACACATCTTTATCAATGGTTTGAAGGATGGAGACTTTACAACATCCTTAGCCAAAAGACCCGTCAAGACGATGGAAGAACTAAAAGAAAAGGCAGAAAAATTTATCAACCTTGAGGAGTACCGAATGATAAAAAATGAAGTAAACAAGGAAACAACTATGATGAATTCACATCAAGGTTAAGAATTTCCAACCCGTGGAACGCAACCAAGCTGGAGAAGTACTACAGCTGATCTAGCTATCCAAGTTAGCCTAGTTATTTGAGTTTTTGTTCTTTTGCATTGAAATAAGTTGGACAACATGACTAACATTTTGAACTAATATTTATTTTTCAAATAAGTAAGCTTTTTCAACTCAACCATCATGATTATTATTGTTCATTTGTTTGAACTTTCTCCAATAATAAATTGGTCCGTTAATTAAAGCAATAATTTGTTCTACCATTGTCAACTTAATTCGCTTGTTTACAGTCTATTAAAATAATTTTATATTTGTTCATGGTTTAACGTGGTTAACCCAGTTAACAAAGACAACACCATCAAATTTTAAACGTTCGTTTTTATCATTGTACAAAGATAATTAGTCCAATTATCTGGAACAATGTCACCCAAACGCCATCACCCTCCCTGACTAGCCACCAGGTTGGCCGTGATACGAAATTAACGAGTCTTAAAATAAGATCTTAACTTCGAAGGCATGTACATTATGCAACTCCTATTTCCCTAACAATCTTTGGGATGGCGGATACCGAGTCCCATTCCAGGCTAGGAATTGCTGGCACTCGTGTTGCTATAAAAAAAATATGATGACATCTTGCCCATCTTGGCTAAGCTGATCACCCAAGACACAGATGAAGAGGGATAGCAAAAAAAAAAAAAGAAGAAGAAAGAAGGAGGATAAGAAATAGATGCTATGAAGATCAAGAAGATGAGCATAGAGAAAGACAATACTGATTTTATGTCTTGGAAGAAGGAAAAAGAAAACGTAAAGATTTCATTTTCACCAAGTCCTATACAAAGTTTAAGCCAAAGCATCCAAGACATCCAAGACATCCCGGATAAAATAATAATTTTAATACTATGGTTGGCACAAACTTTGGCCATCATGGATAGCTTGGAAGTCCTAGACATCATGGGTCCATGAATTTATTATACTTGGCCCGAATAAAATTACCTTGGACATCCAAGCAAATATGGTCACCTTGAAATAACAAGAGTGTGGGTCGCCTCGCCCAGCATGGAAGCTTCGACCAACCCGGTCCGATCATCCTTCATCTAAGAAGCGTGGAGTCCGTCCACCACATCCCGTTTACCTTGGTAAAGGCGATCACCAACGGCAAAATAAAATTCTATTCACCTTGGTTGGCCCGTCATCCACTTACTGGACCCACCGCCTTGTCTATGACATGACACTGGCTCGGGGGCAACTGTTGTGGACTATGAATAAGCCAAGTTGACCAGGTTGACCAAGTTGGCCATGCTGACTAAAGCGAACAAGATAACCACGTTGGCCAGGTCTAGGTACAACTAGATAAGCATAAGGGCCCAAGCCCATATTGTCCAAGCCTTTATTCCAATCCAGGTTATCCAGGTTGACTAGGTCACGTTATCACTGTGACTCTCAACATGATTTCTTATACCAAGTGATAAGCTGATTGAGATAACCACGCCTTCCGAGATTCTCGCTATCCCCAACAACCCGATAAGCTTGATCTCGCCAAGTTGCATACCCTAGTCACCCAAGCAATCCTATATATACCACTTGACTTCGCAGGTATTTCCAACTCATCTCACACAAACACACACTAAAATGCTGACTTAGGCTGCTACGTTCCTTCATCAGGCACTAGTTGACAACGTCATACATCAAAACCAGTCTAGTCTTCGTCTTGAAAACTTGGACAGTGACACGTTAGACATCCTAGACACAACATCTGTCCTTTGAGTTAGCTTACACCATTTTTTGTCTCACTTTTTAATTATCAAGAGACTTAATTGTGATAAATAAGAAAATAAAGTTAGATATAAGACAAGAACCATATACCTCCTATTTTTTGATATTTATAATGATTTTATAAATTTCACTAAGTATATTTTTTAAGGTGGAGAAATTTCATCCTGTTGGGGCTTAGCAGTTTCCACCAGAAGAGGTGTAGAAATTTCCTCCGGTTGGAATTTAGCAATTTCCTCTTGTGGGGGTTTAGCAATTTCCTCAAGTTGAGGATTATTAGTTTCCTCCTGTTCTTCTTGAGAAGGTCTCTGAATGAAAATGTCAGAAGGGACAAACACATCGGCCTTTGTTTCAACAGCTTGAACTTGAAGTTCATATTAAAAAATTTGAGCAAACTAGCTATGGAGTTCATCCCGGCGGTTAAGGTGATCAGTGTAAAGGAGGAAACATATGGCTGAAAATTTAAAATAACATAGTTGAATTACCTTGCAAAAGACGATGGAGCAGTAGCGATATACACTGAGATCAATCAACCTTCTTTGGCTGGTGTTACATGAGTAAATACTACAGGAGTAAATACTACTTTTGGACAAGTATATACCACTGGGGAGAGTCGCCTCAAAGATCTCATTAATTGCAATATTGTCGAAGTCATCCTCTCCAAAATCATCCACTTTTAAAAATTGACTAGCTGCAACATGAATCATCAAAGAATTTTTAACACATAATAGCATAACTCGTCTCAAAATAAGCCAACATGCAGCCAAAAAACAAAATTCAAATAGATAAAGTGAATTACCATGACAAAAGAAACCATGACCATCTTCACAAATGCCTCCAAGATCATTGCCATATGGAACTGATTTATCAAACCTAACTCCAATTTTTGAAGACATGTTATCGTCAAAAGCAATGAGAACTATGCCTCTAGAGCCACAACATGGTCCCCTACCCAATATAGCACAAGAATAAAAACAAGTTAGTAGCTACCCACAAGAACAAAAGTCTGACATAGGCTAATTTAAAATAGTATTTAACAAGATTATGATTTCTCATTTCGCAAAATTTTTACACTGATGTGTAACAATTTCGTTAGTCACTCCTCGCTAGATATAACCTCAATAAAAATTTAGAATATTCCAATTCAAATAACATCAATGAAACAAAAGATTTGATAGAGAAAGAAGTTTCATCAGCCACAAAAGAGGAAAAGTACAACTAGGGGAAGGTAAAAAAATATTCCCCAAACATAAAAGTAGATAGAATGGAAAGGATGGGAAAAATGTAGTCAAGTTGTCTAGCTTCTCCAAAAGTTATTACTCTTTATCTACAATGCTTTTCAAAACAAATATTAGAAGTATACCCTTTTAAACAAAAAAAGAATATCAAAATTGAAAAATATTTCAATTATAAAATTCTGTCATAATGTATATTACCTAGAAGGATAACTTTGTAGTGATGAGATAGAAGAAGGAAAGTTACCAACAAATTTTACTCCATTACCTGCAAATTATGTTAGCATCATGTCATTAAAGCTACCAAAAGTGAATAAGAAGATGTGAAGCAAGTTAGCAGAAAGTACTTATTTTTTTCGTAAACAACAACATCACCTGCTTTAAAAATAACACCTTTTGCCGTAGCAGCCTCTTGCTTCGGCTTATTTTTAGAACTTAATGCAGACCCACCTATAATCTCAACATAGACACTAGAAGCTAGTTTCTTAGACTTTGCTGTGGCAACCTGGGTAGTTCTCTTTACAAACACCCATGCTCTGATATTTGTTGAATATCTCTTAGGATAATCAACTTCATTTTGTGGTCTTCCCTGAAAAAAAAGTTGCACAGTAAAAAAAAAGATTAAATAAGTGCAATTTAATGGGATTTAACAAAAAAAAAATCTCAAAATACATTAACAAAAAGTGTCAGTAACAAAAACAAGTCAAATGCATAGGAGTCACAAAATTCTTTGCTACTAACATAAATTCCTAAATATATTTTTTATTAATGTTATGGGAGAAGAATAAAATATCTGAGAAAGCACACACAAAGTGTAATAAATTTAATTTAAATAAGGCAATAGTGGCATTTGTTTAAAAGCCATTGAATAAATGTCGTTCAACCTAACTTTTGTTGTGGTGACCATTCCTGAAGGCGCTACTGCCAGAGCCGCAGAAGGAACGATCTCAGTCCCTAAAGAAAAAGTCATAGCAGCAGAAGCTACAAAAGCCTCCTCATCCTTAGCAACAATCCTACCAAAGGTTCAGTCCCTCAAACCCTTCCCAATTCCACCTTCAACTCCTTAGCAAATTTCTTCGAGTATGGTGACGCCGGCCACTATCCTCTTCTCTCCCTCACAACAACCAGTATTATTAGTGCAACATAAGAGGTGATGTGTCCATTGATTATGCAACTTTTTAAATCCTCATTTTGCAGGCAATTTGGAATTAACAGAGTGACTATGGTTTAACAAATCCCATTCAAAAACTTGTTTTGTAGTTTAAAAGAAAACAAACATACTCACAAGTAAACATAAACAAAGAGTAGTGGCTTATTTATGTAACTGTCAGTTACAAATTTTTTTTTTAGAAAATCCTAATGATTAGTTTCTAAGTGAATTGGAATTTTGACCAACACAATTTATGCATCCGTGTAAGCATTATACTGAGTTATTCAATTAAATCACTGCTCATAAAAACATGGTAGCAGGCTTACATATCAAGAAAAGATGTAAGATAATCTCAAAACCACTTTGACAACTAAATAATAATCACGCACACAGAAGTAAAACAACTTTAAAAAATTATTGAAACAAAACAAGGGAAAAATTTAACAGCAATGCGACATGTCACATAGATGAATATTAAGCTTAAAGAAGAGCTTACCATCCTGGCACCAGTCTCAGCACATAATATAGAAAGGATCTCGGCACCACATCTAACATTTATCACAACTTGAAATGCACAATAATTAAAGGAGGGGACTCTAAGCTCTTTAGAGAGAAAAATAACTACAAAGTTCGTAAATCCATCTAATTTTTTAAGGACAATATATTTTTTTAACGAAACAAATAAATAAGAACGAGCGAAATATATAAGTTATCTAGATAAATTAAGTACTTTTTCGGCCATAAAACCGCACGATGCTTTATTACATACCTATAAGAAATAGTTCGCACATGATCAGGCATGCATCAACCAAATAGAAATCAACATTCAAGAATCTTGGAATTAAAAAAATAGAAGAAAAGATTGAAATGAAGAAAGAAAGAAATAAAGAAAGAAGTACCTTGATCATCTCTTCATGGATACCAACATCAGCGTAGCAATTGAAGTAGGCCCTGTCTAAGTTTGTGTAAGGCTGACGCTGAGGAGTGGTGGTTGCACCCACTCGCACCACTACTTTAACTACTCTAACTACTTTGACCTTATTCGTGTTGCTACTGCTTTGTGCTAGCTGGTTCTCACAAAGTAACTGTAATTTTATTCTAATTGTAAGTGGTTACTAATAAGTAAAGCATATTTAATTAAAGTATCTATTGAGAGTGTAAGAAAATAATACTTACTTGAATTTTATGCTTCATTGAATTGATGGAGATTAAAAAGCTCCATAATACTCTTACATATTCCTTATCAACATCATCATCATCATCATCTTCTTCTTCTTCTTGTTCTGATACTTGTTCAAGAAGAGGGATTCCGGTCATGTCTTATCTTCAAATTAAGTTTTATCTAAAAGGTAGAGTATGTACTCTTGCGTTGGTGGAGGGCTGATGTCTAACAGTGTTAGGGTTTGAATAGTGCAAGAACGGCAAGGTTGTGTATCTGCAAAATGATGTTGATGCTCAAGTCAATAATATAATAGAAAGACAAAGAAATAAGAATAAAGTGAGAGTTATGTTTGAGTGTACTCCTTGTGAGACTCCTCCTATTTATAAGGCTTTGAATTGGGATTCCTTCATGACAAAAGAACAATCTAGAGTGTTTAAGTCTACTCAGACTCATCAAGCGGATTGGGCCTAAACTTGTGATGGGTGAATTTTCAGTGGCCCTTACTTTTAGCTTTACTTTTGGAAAAGAATTTTGACAACACACTAAAGAATTTATACACCTCACATTTTTTTTAAAATTCCAAAAATATCCTCACATCTTCACTCTCCTTCTCATTCCCACCGTCACCACCACCCTCACCGTATCCCTTGAAACCGCCACCAAACCCAACCCTTACCCCACCCCTTCCGTTCTCACCATGATTGTTTCCCCTTTTTTTTTTAATTTTATGGTTTCGGTCCTGAAATAGGGTCACGACCGTAACCTTAAGCTTGGGTCGTGAGTGTCATCAAGACCCAAAGTCGTGAGAAGGGTCAAGACCAAGACTTACATAGTGGGGTGGGTCGTGATGTAAGTTCCCGACCCGTGGTCGTGACCCTTCTCATGACCTGAGTCCAAAAATTATAAAAAAAAGAAACTAGGAAGGAAAAGAAAGAAACATGATGATGGGTCGTTAACCTTCTCACGATTTGATTCCAATAATTAAATAAAAAAAGAATATCACGTCAGGTCGTGAAACACCTTTTCAACCCATGGTCGGTATCCTTCTCACGACTGGAGTCCATTACTTTTAAAAAAATTAGGTCAGGGTCATGAACCCAGTTCACGACCCGAGTTCATGGGCGCACCTGGAAAAGAGGAGATCGCGAGTGCTATGACGGTGGGGTCTCTGTGGCTCCTTGCTCGCTGCGACTGCGTGGGAAGGGTGGGAGGAGGCGCTTGTGGGGATAGGGATGAAGGAGGCGGCGGCAACGGGAAAGGCTGACGAGCGGTGGATGAGTGGCAGCGGGATGGGTTGAGAAATAGAAAAGGGGGTTTGCTAGGGAGGAAGGAGAGAGTTGGGTGTGGCTAGGTGTTAGAGAAAGAAGACAAGAAGTAGAGAGTGTGGGGTATTTAATAGGAAGGGTGGTAATACACCCCAAAAAATGTGTATAAATTTCTAATTGGGGTGACAAAATTCTTTCCCTTGCTTTTAAGGCTCCTTTACCCTTCCGAACAAGGGATCATTAACCTGGAAATTGGGCCAATTTTCGGTGCAAGTCGTCAAGTTTGATTTGATAGTGGTGTCATGGCCAAGCCTTTTATGTAAGTCGATTTATAATTTTTGGGTTAATGGGATATAACATGTAAGAATGCTTAACAGGTATGTTTTGATTCTAAGATATATATTTGTTGACTAAAACTATAAGCAAGAAAAGTTCAAAACTTTATTCTTTTTTACCAAATTTATAAATTCTATAAAATGTGGACAACAATATTTGGCATTCACTTTATATGTGTTTTTGAAAAAAAAATTATTTAGATTTTATGAACAAATATAGTAGAAAATCATCATTTTGTATTTTTTAAAAAATATATTTCCTTATTTAGTTTTTACAATGAGAATCTTTATATATGGTATTCATATAAGATTTTAAGTTTTCAACATACTTTTGTTGTTTCTAGATTAAATTATATCTTATATTAATTTCCTTTTTAATGCAAACGCACTTAAAAAGTATTATATTTTTAATAGGGGTAGGTATCTCAAGAAAAAAAATTTCAATGTCTCTTAGAAAGTATAAAGTGACTTATAAATAGGATTAAAATAAATTTTTTAAAATATGATATATAAATAAGAACAGACCGATATGATTACTTATATACATATTAATGTCCAAAAGTTTTGGTTGCAAGATATGTAATGTATTTATTGCTAAAATCATAAGAAAGGAAAAAATCAAAACTTTATTCATTTTACCTGATTTCTAAAATATATAAATGCTAACAACCATATTTGGCATTCAGATTATATTATTTTCGAAAAAAAAAATATGTAAATTTTATAAATAAATATAAGAAAATCATCACTTTGTGTTTTTAGTAATATTTTTCCTTATTTAGTTTTTGCATTAAAAATTTTTAAATATATTATTCATATAAGATTTTAAGTTTTCTATGTTTAGCCTAAATGTTATTTCTTTTTTCAATAATATCATTAATTAATTTCCTTTTAGATGTAAAAAGTATTATTATGTTTGTAAAATTAATATTAAAAGCACAATACTAATGAAAGATTGGCTAATGGTTGTTCCCTACAATCTCAACAATTAGTATTTGTGTTTGATGAGAGGAACTAAACACTATTAAATTAAGTTTTTTATAAAGTAGATCTTCAAGTTTTGGTATTAGAGTTTTGAACAATCTTAAGTTATTTCTTTCTTTCCAAGTGGTCTCTCAAACTTTTTTAGTTCAAAAATGGTCCCTTGACTTTTATTTCATCATTATCGCTAGTCCTTCTGTTGATTTTTCTATTTTTTAACTAAAATATTTTTTTCCTCCCTCCGATGATCTTCTCCGGAAGCTCCTTTTCTCTCACCAGGAATACTAAATGAACAACCCTACCTAATACGGGTTCTTAATATAAAAAAACCCATTACAATATCTGCTAATTATTAAGTGTTATATATAAATAATAATTTTCATAAGGCTTATTTAAGGTTTTGGTCCCCGAAAGTTGATCGGGTTTTGGTTTTAGTCCCTATCTTTTTATTTGATTGGTCCCAATCCTTAAAAGTTAAAAAAAATTTGGTTATGGTCCCTACCTTTAGACTTCTACCGTTAATGTTGATGTGGCATATGGAATATATAAAAAAAATAATAAATAAATAATTTAAAAAAAAGCCCTAGATTCTCATCCCCTCCTCATTCCTCTCTCCATGAAACCACCACCCCACCCCACCTCCCCTCTTCTTTTCTCCTCCGTAAACTCGTCTCTCTCCTTCTCTCTCTCTCTTCACCGCCTCCATCTCCATAAGCTCTTCTTCAGTTGTTTCTTCCTCCACCCCGTCTTCTTCACTCTTCATTTCCCTCTCTCTCTCTCCGGTTCTTCATCCCTTCTTCTTCAATCTCTCTCTCTCTCTCTCTCTCCCTCTCTTATCTTCTTCATCCCTTCTTCTTCTTCTTCAAAAGCTAAACCACCACCAAGTCCAATCGCCACCGCCATCACCATGTTCGCAGCTTCGACCACCATTGTCATCTCCTTCCTTGGTCATGAACCTCCCATCTTCTGTGCTGACCGTGTTGTTTGTGTGGTAGTGGTGGTTGTAACACCCCGATTCGGCAACTTGAAAAATTCCGTTACTTAAATTAAATATAGTGAAAATGAGGGCCAATTTTTTTTTTACAAGTGTTACACAAGATGAGAACATTTCGGTTTTCAAAACATGATTACATTTTTAAAATTCATGTTCTCATATTGCATAAAACCTTTCAAGTTCCAAACCGAGATGTCACAAGACACCGCACTTTGAAACCCGTTCACAAAACCTCAATTTTAAAACACAGCCCATTTAATTATTTCAAAACATTAGTGTTGCATAAAACAGTTGTCGGGTTACAGTATGATAGAGCTAAGGTAACTAAGAACTTACAATGGAATACCTTCTGCCAGGGAAATCACCTAGCTTCTAGTCATGCACACCAAAACTATCTTTCTATCTTCGCATCTTGGCAGCCCAAGTTCTCGGTCCACAAGAAGAGTTGTCGCCCTCAACCATCTCAAGAGTCTCCTTCAGAGAGTCGTCGGGTACTTGCTTCTCCTTGCAGGGGTACAGATGAATCGCTACACACTACGCCATCTACCCGTTGCAATATCAGCAGTTGCCGATACGACAACAAGGTAGGAGAGAGTCAGTGTTCCGAACACTAACGGGTTGACCATGCGGTCTCAGGGTAGATTGAATATAAAGATAAACAGATAATATAATAAGACGACACAACTAAAACATCATGGCATACAATCATATCATCATCAACACATGTAACAAGTAATACACGTAGCATGCAAGAATCACATATAACAAAACATACCCCAGTATTCTAAACACATCAATATTACCATTCCTAACCAAATAATTCATTCCGCATGCATCACAATTTTTCTTAATCTCTCCGAAATACTTTTCATTACATGACGCTCACAAATCTTTTTCATTCTTTCTTCGATCGTTACCTCATGATTTATTATACCACGAATAATTTCTCGTGCTCGACTTATAATTCTTATTCAATTCTTGATATCTTCAATGTACTTTTCTTTTGACTATTTTTTTTGTCTTTTAAGTTTTAGCGTTCCGGTTCACTCAATGATGGGGGAACTTCATCATTGAGGAAGTCACACACGTCTACATCTCCTCGGTCATCCACCCAACCTAGTCGGAAGCAAACAGGAGTACATGACCTTTACCACGCGGGCACGACAGCTGTCTCACAATCAATTGGTCCCAGACCAGGAGGACTACAGCCTCAAATCGATTCAATTCATATCATTTCATTCACATCATATAATCAAGGCACGCTCTCAGCGGCAATCTCAAATGCCCCGTTCTAGTCTCTCTCACTGTTCTAGACTTGCAATCAAGGGGGTGACAGTATAATTCTAGTCTGCAGTGCAGAACTTGCCACGACATTGGACCCAGTCCCTACCACGTTAGTACGCCACATGTGGAGTTTGTTCTGCCTAGAAAATATAATCTAGACTTCTTGACGTTTCACCGTCATCGTCCTCCCCTCATGCAATCCCCACCTGAGTATCCGCAGATACCCATAGTATCTTCCTCTCCACTACTTCGGTACGACACTCATGCCTCACCGCGTTTGTAAATGTCTTTTAAAGTCTTTTAGGGTTTTAGCGTTTTAATTAGCGGCTGAATCCTAACGGTCGGTTCATCCTTAGTGCATCCCTTCAATGAAACCCGACCACTAATTGCAATATGTTCCCCCTAAATCTCAACGGCAATCTTGCCTCAAATCACTTTCTCATGTGTCTCAGCATTATTCTCATCAGCATCATCAGCATCTTTCAGCATCATGGCTCAGAAGCTTCATCATTAGCATCTTGCTCCTCAGTTGTTGCTCAGCAGCATCATCCGTAATCGCTCTCCTCAGTTGTGGCTCCATGGCACCATCAGCATCGCTCATCATCACCACGCTTCCGCTCGCCTCGTCGGGTGTTGCTTATCATCGTTTTACAATTATCTTTTCGTCTCCATTCTTTCTCCAACTCAATTGTCAATTCTCTTTCTCAATCACTCTCATAACTTTTCTCTTTAATCTTAACTTATCGCTTATCTTTTACTTAATCATTCTCATATCTCTTATTCGCATCTCTTTTCTCATTTCAATCTTATCTCGTTACTTTCACGGTTTCATTATTATCGTTTCACTATCCAGACATAACCAAACAGTTTCTAAACAGAATAAAATATGCACAACTGATAAACATTTAGCATGTAAATAAAACAAGTAAACATTTAGCACACATATCTATATTGCCTAATTCGCAGTACATTCGCAATCCATCTATTCGGATTGCGAGCAACCACATTACGAGATCACAACACTCTCACTCACCTCGATGCCAAAGCATCCAAAAGCTTCCCAAGGTTCCCAGTCGCTAGCCTTGCCACGTGTCCTTCGCGTCCGACACCCGAACTAGAACATTTTTCCCCGTGCGTTAGAACGTTTTCGATAAATTCTTAATTTCATTTTGAAAACTCTTTGAAATAATTCTTTTCTTGAAAACACATTGCTAATTTTCAAAGATTTCAAATCCAAATCAAATAAAAAGGTTTTCAAGAAAACTTTAAAACAAATTATAAAATAATCTCTTTTTCCAAAACAGAATCTATTTCTTATAGTTTAAAACATTCTGGTTATAAAGTCATTATCATTAATCATTAAAAGAAATTCCAAGAAACAACTCTTTTAAAAAAAATCTATCTTAGATCAAACACAAGAATTCAAGGAGATAAAACTCCAAAACCAAACAAATTGATTCATTTAATTTCTAAACTTCAAAGTATTATCAAGTACGAATCAAAGAAGGTCATATAAAAATTTGAAATCAACTTTAAGTTATTTAAATCATACTTTTTCAAATAAAACATTTCTCCAAATCCTTTTGAAATCCAAACGTAAATTTTTCACAAACAAAGTTCACTAACAGATTCAGAACAATTTCAATTCACTACATTCAATTAGCACAAGACAGCACATACAAATTTCAAAGCATTCACAAACACACATCATGCAAATCACATTTCACATCATTCAGAACCATCAATTAAATTTTAATCTTAATAAATTAATTTAATTACACTTAAGAAAATAATTTAAACTTAATCTTGTAATCAACTCAATAAAACCGAGACACATATGGTTATTATTTTCTAATCACAAATAATTATAACAACTTAAGATCATCAAGTCATCATCATACAAATTTCTTTTTACATAGTTAAATCAACTTATTTAGTTTCTTTTCTAAAAACCGAAAAGACAAAAGACAACACACATCACTTTCAACAAGCACCTAGCATCATGCATCTAGAGACATAGCCATGAAGAAAGTCTTCCTACCATTTTAAACATGTATTGACCAAATATAATTTTGCAAGGTTTCAATGCACAAACAAAGACATATAATTCATCAAATTATTTTCGTTGATTTTAGAACCAAAACCGTGAGCACTTTAAGAAGAGACATTAACAATTTTAATTTATTTCATAACTTAAATCAATACAATAATCTAAATCATAAACTACTCCAAAAATCATTTTATTTTCTTTTAAATCCAATTACTTCATGCATGTACTTTTAGAATTTTTAAATTCAATTAACCTCATCATGCATGCAACCTAAATGAGGAACAAACCTAGCTTCCTACTTTCCCTAGGATGGCCGAATGTCCTCAAGTAAAAAGAACATGGTTTTCATGCATTTTCAATATACAAGAGTCATAAAAGTCAAAGCAACTCATGTAGGTTTTTAAGGCAAGTTTTTCAAGGAAACACACCACATCATTTATTCACATCACATACTCAAGTTCATAATTTTATAAAAATCAAGGTTATATTTTTAAATTTCTAAAAATAACATGCATGAACTTTCTACAAAATAAAAAGCATGAATTTCATTATTTATTGGACATGGCCGAATCTCATGATGCACCAATCAAGATTTTTGGTTCACTTTTAAACATACAAAAGTCATATAATCACAACAAGAGAAGATTTTCTTTAAATATTTCTAACATGCATAAAACAATTTTCAAGTTCATCACTTTTTCTTAAACCAAAAATAAAGATTTAACTTTATGAAAACAATATGCATGTTCTATAAATTATTAGATCTAATCATGCATCCACTTTTTACAAAATAAAAAGCATGGATCCTAGTTAAATCAAATATAGCCGATTAGGCTTCACAAAAATATAACATACACAAAATCAAACACTTAAATCAAATAATATTCATACTTAAGAATAAATTTAAAACTTTGTTTCTTTAATTTTCTTCCTAAAACCGAATCACACCCACAAAAAGGAAAACATAATCTTTCTTGAAAAACAACATGCAAGATTAAGGCTTTAACTTATTTATTTATTAACAAAAATAATCACATGCATATATTAAGAGCATCACAAATTTAGCATGCAAAACCAAAGATTTACAAATCAAGCCTAGATCATACTTTTATTCATCAAAGAACCATGATTTTAACAAAAAGAGCTAACATGCAAGACCAAGGAATTTCACTTTATAATTTATTAAACTTAGATCATAGATTTATTTATCAAATCACCACATAAACACATATGAGTCACGGTCTAGAGAAAGAAAAATAGACATGCAAGAAGAGTTTATGTTAAGCTTCAAAAAATCCTTAACCATACTTTAGATCTTTAAGAGTTTAGTTAGAAAATTATTAGATCTAACAAGGAAAGCCTTAACCGATCATCACACACACAAGCTTAACTTATTACAACTTATTTAAGTCCTTAAAGTCCAAGATCAAAGATGAGCAACACATAAAGTCATCTTTCAAGTTATAAAAACAAACATGCAAAGAAAGAAAATGAAATAGATCTACAAACTAAAAAGGGAAACTAAACTATTACAAATCTTCTTTCTTGATCTTCAAATCCTACCATGAAGGGGTTTGGTCTTCTAACTCCTAACACTCTTGATCTACATGAAACCTCCTCCTTCTTCCTCTCCATGACTCAAGGCCACCACTCTCTTTCTCACTTTCTCTATTTTTCTTTTCTTTCTCTAAGAGTTTGATGAGTCTCTTAGAGTATGTTTAGTGTTTGGAAGTGGAAGTGTAGAAATGGAAATGGGTGGAGTAAAAACGAACTAAGGCATCTTCTATTTATAAGCAAACCTAGAACTTCCCTTTTTGCCCTTTACATAATTCGGTCCATGCACAAAGTGGGAGGGCGGTTTTGGGCTTCCAAAAAGTTGCATGGGTGCATTTTATCGAATGGAGGGGACAAGGTATCATGGGCTAGGTTTTTAGGGGTCATCTTAGGTTTAAGTACTAGTTAGGAAATAGTTAGGGTTTTGCTAATTGGTTTGGTTACTAGTTTAGTTTGGTTACTTAGTTTCTTATCCTATAAGTTTCTAGAAAATTACAAATCCTATCTTATACATACACACACATACACGTATATACATACACACACATATACATACATTTTACATTTTATTTTCTTAACCTTATTTATTTAAATTCATCAATTCACACAACAAGGCAATTAATTCAAAAATCACATTCATACAATCATTCTCATGTATCATACAGAAAACACACATCAAACCAAGCATTCATCACATAAAAATTTCAAGCCCAATCAATAGATTTATTTTCTTCAAAACACGATTTCCAAAAATTCGTATTTCTTATCTCTGAAAATAAATTTTTATAAATCAACCCATAAAAATCTGAAAATTACATTTTCAAAATCTACGTTTTAAGACGGTCGTTTTGATATAAAGATCATAAAAATCCGAGTTACGGTTAAAAAGATACGAATTTTCCAAGTTAACAACTCAAAAACTTCATTTCTAATAAAAATCACCTTTTAAGAAAATCAAAATTTATTTCTTATGAATCAAAATCCTTTCAAAACTCAAAAATCATTCACTTTATATTTATGAAAAGAATTTGTTTATAAAAATCCATGAAAATCAATACTTTATTTCTTATTCACGTAAAATACTTTTCCAAAAATCTTTTATAAAACAGAGTTTCAGGGTTTATTTTAACAAAATTCGTTCTCGCACGTACGGGAAAAATGCGGGGTGTTATAGTGGTGGAGGAGAGTAGTAGGTTACAGGTTGGGTGAAGGTGGAAGGAAGAGAGAGAGGGATTTCATGGAGGAGAAGAGGAAGGCGGGTTGGGTTTCACAGAGGAGAAGAGGAAGAGGGGAGGGGGTTGGTTCTGGGGACTTTTTTATTTTTAAATTTTTAAATTTTATTATTTATTTTATTATTCTTTTAAATATTCTGTTTGTCACGTTAGCGTTAACGGTAGAAGTTTAACGGTAAGGACCAAAGCCAAATTTTTTGAACTTTTAAGGATTGAAATCGGACAAATAAAAATATAGGGACTAAATCCAAAACATGGTCAACTTTCGGAGACCAAAAACTTATACAAGCCTTTTCATAATTGATATTATTAATAATTCGAAAAATAGTCACATATTATTGATTAACGCAAATCCGCATAAAATAATCCAGAATCTCCCCCTGAGATTGTGTAAGGTGAAGCCTTGGTCCCACATAGGCTGGTAAGGAGAACGAAACATGCCTTATATAGGGCGTGGATACCTTACCTCACGTGGACGCGTTTTGGGGCTCACGGAAGGTGAGACCAAGAGCAAAACCGTGAGGGTGAACGTAACCCAAAGCGGAACATATCCACGCGGTGATGCGCTGGGCCCTGATGCCAAGTACCGTACGGCTGGCTGGGGCTGGGCTGTTACAGATTGCATTAACCAATTATCATAAACTAAAGAATTATTATACCAAAATATCAACTATGGACAAAATCAAATGAGATATAAAGCTTTAGCACATTATATGTAGAAAAATTATATTTGACAGGGATAAAATATCATACATGTCAATAACCTCATATTTCTTATATCAAATGTACATATGGATAAACATAATTATTTATTTAAATATAAATTATTTATTTTTAGTAAAATAAAATTAAAAAAAAAACTAATATCCACGTATCAAAAAACGAGTGGATGACATGACTTTTCGGTGATCCACGTCTGCACCGGTGGCCGAAAATTGCATTAATGGGTATATTCCAAACCGGAGCAAACTTCAAGGATGTAAACATTGAAAAAAATGAATAAGGACATATGCCAAAATGACCCCAAAGCTCAGGGACTAGGGACATAATTAAGCCGTCTAGAATTGTTATTGCTTTCCAGAATTGAGTTGTGTAGTCCATTGAATCTTAATATAACAATTTAAGAAAAAAATAAAAGGTGAATCGAATAATCAAACCAAGTAGAACCATATGTAATTTGTAAGACCCGGTCTGACGAGGGAGGGGAGTGATCGTCGGTGCAAGAGGCACGGACAAGGAGCGGCTCCTCGCAGGCTTGTAAGGGAGGGGTACAAGAATGAACCGACACACCGAAATGAGAGGGTGATCCTGAGAATGTGTAGGAATGGGACTACATAGTACAGGAAGGCTTAAATGAATTGATTGGTACTACCCATATCAACAAGATGCATCTTCTTTTCGGTAGCCCATCACTTAAGAACTCCATAGTTAAGCGTGCTTGACTTAGAGTAATTTTGGGATGGGTGACCTCCTGGGAAGTTTTCCCTGGAAGTGTGCGAGTGAGGACAAAGCACGATGAAAAGACCCGTGTTGGTATGTGGGGACAGTCGCAATCCATTTGCTTGCCAGGGATGTTAGAAACGGTATCAGAGCGGCTCCTCTCACAGTACGGTGTGGTTTGGGGACGAACTAGGCAGAAGCTGGTGGGCATGTAAGACCCGAGCTGACGAGGGCGGGGAGTGATCGCCGGTGCAAGAGGCACGAAATAGGAGTGGCTCCTGATAGGCTTTTAAGGGAGGGGTACATGAATGAACCGACACACCGGAATGAGAGGGTGATCCTGAGACTGTGTAGGAATGTGACTACATATACAGGAAGGCTTAAATGAATTGATTGGTACTTCCCATATCACCAAGATGCATCTTCTTTTCGGTAGTCCATCACTTAAGAACTCTATAGTTAAGCGTGCTTGACTTGGAGTAATTCTGAGATGGGTGACCTCCTGGGAAGTTTTCCCTGGAAGTGTGTGAGTGAGGACAAAGCACGCTGAAAAGACTTGTGTTTGTATGTAGGGACAGTCACAAACCATTTGCCTGCCAGAGTTGTTACATAATTCAGTTTGATTTGGTTCGATTTTTGTGACATAACATAATAGGAACCAAACCAAACTATATACTTTTGTTTGGTTCGGTTTATGAAATTATTCAAAAATCAAACAAACCGAATCGCAGCATTATATTCCTAGGTTCAACAACTTTAGGATTGCGAGTATGAATCTCACCATGATTGTTATCCCCTTTTTTTTAATTTTATGGTTTCGGTCCTGAAATAGGGTTACGACCGTAACCTTAAGCTTTGGTCGTGAGTGTCATCACCACCCAGGGTCGTGAGAAGGGTCAAGACCAAGACTTACATAGTGGGGTGGATCGTGATGTAAGTTCCCGACTCGTGGTTGTGACCCTTCTAATGACATAAGTCCAAAAATTAAAAAAAAAGAAACTAGGAAGGAAAAGAAAGAAACACGAGGCTGGGTCGTTAACCTTCTCACGATTTGATTCCAATAATTAAATAAAAAAAGAATATCACGTCATGTCATTAAACACCTTTACAACCCATGGTCGATATCCTTCTCACGATTGGAGTCCATTACTTTAAAAAAAAAATATTAGGTCAGGGTCATGAACCTAGTTCATGGGCGCACCTGGAAAAGAGGAGATCGCGAGTGTTATGATGGTGGGGGGTCTCTATGGCTCCTTGATCGTTGCGACTGCGTGGGAAGGGTGAGAGGAGGCGCTTGTGGGGATAGGGATGAATGAGGTGGCGGCAACGGGAAAGGCTAACGAGCGGTGAATGAGTGGTGGCGGGATGGGTTGAGAAATAGAAAAGGGGGTTTTCTAGGGAGGAAGGAGAGAGTTGGGTGTGGCTGGGTGTTAGAGAAAGAAGATAAGAAATAGAGAGTGGGGTGTATTTAATAGGAAGCTTAGGGTGGTTTTGTATTTTCACCCCAAAAATGTGGTGTATAAATTTCTAATTGGGGTGACAAAATTCTTTCCCTTACTTTTAAGGCTCCTTTACCCTTCCGGACAATGGATCGTTAACCTGGCAATTGGGCCGATTTTGGGTGCAGATCGTCGAGTTTGATTTGATAGTGGTGTCATGGCCAAGCCTTTTATGTAGCTCGATTTATAATTTTTGGGTTAATGTGATATAACATGTAAGAATGCTTAACATGTATATTTTGATTCTAAGATATATATTTGTTGACTAAAACTATAAGCAAGAAAAGTTCAAAACTTTATTTTTTTTTTCAAATTTATAAATTCTATAAAATGTGGACAACCATATTTGGCATCCACTTTATATGTGTTTCGGAAAAAAAAAATTATTTAGATTTTATCAACAAATATAGTAGAAAATCATCATTTTGTATTTTTTTAAAAATATATTTCCTTATTTAGTTTTTACAATGAGAATCTTTATATATGGTATTCATATAAGATTTTAAGTTTTCAACATACATTTGTTGTTTCTAGATTAAATTATATCTTAAATTAATTTCCTTTTTAATGCAAACGCACGTAAAAAGTATTATATATTTAATAGGGGTAGGTATCTCAAGAAAAAAAATTTCAATGCTTCGTAGAAAGTATAAAATGACTTATATATTTAGGATTAAATTTTTTAGAATATGACATATAAATAAGAGCAGAGGATGTTTTACCGATATGATTACTTATATACATATTAATGTCCAAAAGTTTTGGTTGCAAGATATGTATTGTATTTATTGCTAAAATCATAAGAAAGGAAAAAATCAAAACTTTATTCATTTTACCTGATTTCTAAAATATATAAATGCTAACAACCATATTTGGCATTCAGATTATATTATTTTCGAAAAAAAGATGTAAATTTTATAAAAAAATATAAGAAAATCATCACTTTGTGTTTTTAAAAATATTTTTCCTTATTTAGTTTTTGCATTAAAAGTTTTTTAAATATATTATTCATATAAGATTTTAAGTTTTCTATGTTTAACCTAAATGTTGTTTCTGTTTTCAACAATATCATTAATCCATTTCCTTTTAGATGCAAAAAGTATTATTATGTTTGTAAAAATAATATTAAAAGCACAATACTAATGAAAGATTGTTTAATGGTTGTTCCCTGTAACACCCCAAAATTTTAATCTTGGATTAATAAAGGTTAACTATAAATTTTATTTATAATTAATTGTTATTATAATAATCCCTGATTAAGAATAGGAATTTAGTAAGCGAGTAGGTGGAAAATAATTCCATAATTATTTTCTATGCAAAAATTAGAATTTTGCATATTAGTCCCTGCTATAGGACCTAGGGGTAATATTAGAAAGATTTTTGAGGAAAAGTAGAATAAAATATTTATTTTTCAAAAACTAGTCAAAAGACTCGAGTATTTCTTACAATACTCGAGTATTCTGGGTAGTGCTGCTCGAGTTAGTGCGTTTGATGAGTCATCAGCGCGTTAAATCCCGAGTTCGACATGAAATCACCCCAGGAACACCTCAAGGATATCGTGGCGATCTGCATGTGTTGATACCTCAATATTTGGTAGCCCAAATTAGAAGGCCCAAATCATGTGAGGGCCCAGGAATTGTCAA
Source organism: Crotalaria pallida (assembly GCA_037953625.1). Lineage (NCBI taxonomy): Eukaryota > Viridiplantae > Streptophyta > Magnoliopsida > Fabales > Fabaceae > Crotalaria > Crotalaria pallida. The sequence continues at coordinate 7,871,391 of CM075654.1, read as the reverse complement.
AGAAAAAATAAAACAATAAAAATACTGAGGAAAAGCGCGCCGACTCCGGGAATCAAGGTGACGGCCATCAAGGCGACCCATCTTGATAAAGCGCCCAGAAGAAAGAGCAAAGCGTACTGACGGCGGTGAACGCCATGTGTTGTCTCAAAGCGTCTCAGAGGCCACAGAAACCCGACGAGAACACTGCAATCAGCGAAGGCGAGCCGGAAGTAGAAGCCCACGGAAGGCGCACACGTGATCAGCCAAGGGTGACGTAGCTGTCAAAAGGATCTAACGACTTGCGGAGGAAGCCAAGAGATGATCTTTTAGCTACCCGAGGCAAAGCTGAGGGGGGTAAGACTTGGAGCCCTCTTCTTCTTTGTAATCATCAAATGCCAAAGCCAAAAACAGTAAAGAAGACAAAGCTACTGAAAAGATGCTCTGGACACATGATGCAAGGGGTTATTGACCAACAGACAAAGGAGAACGAGCAATGACCACTGACCCAAAGCACCACTATAAATAAGAGTAGGAAAAAGAGAAAAGGAGGACCTGAGGGGGGGGGGGGAAGGGCGGCCCCGAAAGGTCGAAGAAGACCCCCAAGGAGATCGAGAGACACCGGGAAAAGGAGAACCCGGAGGAAAAGGGGAACAACACATCAGAGTGATAACAGCGATATAATATACACAATATACACAAAACACAAAACTCCTTCCTCTGAAACTTAAAGGAAGTATGAGAATAAAAGAGAAACTCGAAGGAGGAAAATTGCCCAACAAACACAAGAAATACCACTCCTCCCCAAGAAACACCCTCTAAAAAGGGGTGCCATGAAGGAGCAAGAAACAGAATAAACAGCCAAGGAGGAACAGAAAAGGAGGAAAGGCCGGAAAGCGTGCATCTCCAACAACCACTGTAAGGGCCAAGACGAGGGGGTCAGAATACCCAAAACGCCGCAACCAATAACGGTTACAACACGGAGGGCGTACAACGAAAAGGAAAGGAAGCTCCCCTTTTGAAACTCAAGACATAGCAACATAAAAGAGAGTGTAAAGCCAAAGCGCACACTCCTTCCTCTGTAAAAGTATTACTAATATGGGAGCCATTTCCTTGAAATAACCCCTTTGTACCTCGTCTTAATATAATGAAAGCCTAAAGCTTCACCAAGTTTAAGAACCCATTATCTCTTTCATTTTAATAATCATTATCGCACAAAGCGGTCCGAAACAATTGGCGACTCCGCTGGGGAAGCTACGGCTTCCAACTTTGAAGAAAATGCTCCTAGAAACACTACTCAGGAGGCAACTCCCAAGAGCGCTCGCTGTTACCAACAGCCTCCAACTAAAGAAGCGTTGCAGCGATGAGGTGCTCCTTCAGACCAAAGGCGATCTCTCCAGAAGGTGGCCCGTCACCGAAAGGCGAGCTCCCCAGAAGACGCTCCTCAGAGAAGCGATCTCATCAAAGGGCGTGATCACGAAAAGCGACCAGCTTCGCTCTAATACAAGCTTCCCAAAAGGCGACAAGACTCGTCCAAAAGCGGCCTAGAACTTCGCGAGCCCGACTGCTCGGAAAGGCGATGCCTCGAAAGGCGACGCCTCGAAAGGCGACGCCTCGAAAGGCGGCGACGTTCGCTCTGTCTAGCCTCCCAGAAAGCGGTCGCATGACCAAAAGGGTGAAAATGCGCCCTTACTGACGAAGGCGTCACATAAAGTGCGCCCTCGTTGACGAAGGCGCCGGGTAGCAGAAAGTTAGAAGCGCGGGAGTGAAAGCGCATCCAATGAATCCACATGGAAGACGCCTCATGTTATCCGCACTATCAGCTAAGTACACGCAAACCTTGACTCAGTCTAATTTATCATTCGTGTTCAAGTAAGTCTCTCCATGAATTTGGTAGATGTGAATCATGGCAAAATGAAAGATATGCTGTACCCAATCACATGTAGGTTGCTCTAGGTAGCTACAACATGCTTACTTTGTGCATCTGTGTCTTGATACGCTTTCGGTAGTGTCGCTTCGCATGATATCATGTGCTACGTAGCTAGTTTTATGTTTAAAATTGTCCTGATAGCCAAAATTTAATTTTATTCCGTCTAGAATAGCATGGTTCTGACAAGACATGATATGATATGCGGCTATGTGAATGCTGCCGCCCTGATATGTGTCAAATGCCCGACTAAAAAAAAAACAAAACAATAACTAGACAACTCTATGCATTTGAATGTTTGCTGTAGAACTGAAATCAGTGCATCGTGCTAGTCATTCTTGCCATGATCTTGTTAATTTTTCTTGGCTCAACCAAGGCATGATGTAAAGAAACTATTTTTCATAAGCTTCATCATGTGAGAGCAGTGTTTTCTGTTTAAGCTGTACGATTTAAATGTTGAGAAGACGCGCTTTGGGAAAGCGTTACGTGAAAACATGACCCTGATAATAATGATGCATGATTGACCTTATACATGATTTACTAGATACAACTAATAGAGCGGACATGCATAGCATGAAAATATCCGAAAAGGTGAAAGTTGTTTGTGTAGGAACAAGAATCAACCACCTTCTAAAATCTGAGAAGTCCTTTGGTACGCTCTCGAAAAAAAAACAAAAAAAGGAACAAGTTGTATCAAAAGCTGAAAACAAGACTGACGATGAACTCAAGCCGGAAAGACGAAGGTGACTTCGAAGCAAAAGCGTGCAAGAGAAGTCGTTGAAAAGCAAGAGCAAGCACATACGCAAAAGCCTACGTAACTAGACCCAAGAGTAAATGAAGATGAAGCTTAAGATATTTTCAAGCAAGAAGCCAACCAGGAGTCGAAGGGGAGCCTCAAAGGCGGCTGTACGAAATCGCAATTATTAAGGCGTACATGAAAAGGCGTACACGCTGCGCGAAGGCAAATACAAGCTTTGAGATGACCTGCACGAGTACAGGATCCAGAGAGGGTGTCACTTGAAGGCATATTTGAGCGCTAAAGCATAAAACCATATGCAAAAGCAAAGTGCAAAATGAAAACAAGTCGAAAGGCGTGCAGGCGGCTAACTCAAGGCCGTACCAGACATAACATGACCAAAGTGAACGCCGTTTACTTGGCGATCTAGCAACAAAGCCAAAATCAAGAATTCATCCCAGTCTGCTCTCATAAGGAAGCTAAAGCATCCTGACGAAGAAGTCCATGGTAATAACAAGCCCCTGAAGCAAGGCGCATCTGAGCTTATTCCTGCATCAAAGCAGAGGCAAGCATGAGTGCAAGGTCAAGAAGTCAGGATGATATAAAAATCCAAGCGCAAGGTAGCACTGATGACAAAAGGTGTTGCAAAGCACAAGCAGTCAGAGTTAAAGCAACCAATCACAAGCAAGGAAGTGCCTGTGACAAGAGGTATCAATGCTAAAGCTCGAAGCGACACTGATGACATGAGGTGTCCCCGGAAAGAGCTCCAACGATATTGATGACATGAGGTATCGCTGTAGAAAAACACCCTCAAACAGGGTCAATAATGCCAGAACGCGAGGTTCAACACTTCAAAAAAAAAAAATATAAAATATGTATATAAAAAAAAAGAGGAAGAAAAGAAGAAAAAGAAAAAGAAAAAGAACAGTGTTGAACCGTACCGCGGGCACAAGCGCCTTATCGCGGTACCCGGATAGACCTCCTGAAAGAATTTCCGAGACAGACGCGGGCGAAGTACGCCATATCGCGAGACTAGAAAAGGTCCCGGGAAACAAGGGCGCTAGTCTTAAACGCGGGCGGAAAAATCTGTAAAAGAGGTTGGCTAACGCAAGATCCAAGGCGATCCGTTAGTTTATAAAAGCCCAAAAGCGGCAACTGAAAAAGAAAAGCCCAAAAGCGGCGAACTGAAAAGTTCAAAGTGACAACCGGAAAGAGAAAGCCCAAAGTGGCAAAATCTTTAAGGCGTGCCCAATGCGCACGTTGAAGAAAATTTGGCACCGATGACATGAGGGGCCACTGTTCAAAAAAAAAAAATGTGCCCAATGTGCACCAAGAAGAAAAATTCGGCACCGATGACATGAGGGGCCACTGTTCAAAGAAAGAAGAAATATGCCCAATGCGCACGTTGAAGAAAATTTGGCACCGATGACATGAGGGGCCACTATTCAAAAAAAAAAAAAGAAATGCGCCCAATGCGCACCTTGAAGAAAATCTGGCACCAATGACATGAGGGGCCATTGAAATCTGCAAGCAAGTTTGAAGCGCCCAGAGCGCGCTCCAAAAAATAAAAAGTGGAGAGGGGAGGAAAAAACCTTCCTTGGGCACCAATAACACAAGGGCCCCTGTTGTAAAAAAAAAAAAAAACGAACGAAGAAAAGAAAGGAAAAAGAAAAGAAGAGATGTGTGCTCAAAGAAAAAAAAACACCAAATTGAGAAGAGCATATGAGAATGGAAGCAAACACAATGCAACAATAAGCAGCTATAGAGCTACGCTCACAAGACGAAGTTCAAGCCACAACTGCCAAAGCGACGAGGTCAGCAAAAGCGCACGAGAACAAAAGCGTAAAATCCAAATGAAAACCTCAGGCGCAAGGCGAACAACAACAACAACAAAAATGATGAAAAAACAAAGACAAAGCAATCATAAAATAGCAGCAAACACGCAAAGCAGAATCCAAGCTTACAAAAGGCATCATAAATCCCAAAGCACAAGTTCGAAAGCAATAAAGCAACAGAGGTTAAGTTTGGACAAAGTCATACGAATCATGGAACCAAAGAGAAGGTAACAACCGAAACCGTAATCCGAAAAGCAGAATGTCAAAGTAGCAGCACAAGTGGCGAAACAGCGCCTACATAAAGAAGAGAGAATTCAAAGAAGTAACCCTGCAAACTTCCTCATAAGAACACTTTGTGTTAGCCAAATCACTAATCTCCTGGTCAAGAGCCTCCAATTCAGTAGTTGCTTGGTCAAGCTGAGAAGAAAGCTCTTTGATGCGAGACACCAAAGGAGCACGACGCTCTTGCAAAGCACGCTCAGCATCGGCCAACTCAGCGTCATCGAATGGAGGGCGCAAGCTTTCAAAGCCAGCGATGGCATTCTCAAGCCAAGAACCAGAATAATGTTGGAATTGAAGCGTGTACAAGCAATCCAAGATCTCAGCCTTTTCCTCCCATGGCAAGTCATCTATGTCAACTGAGCGGACCAAACGTAACATCCGCAACAGAGTTTGGGAACCGGACTCTCGGAAGAGGCGAGGAAGCGAAGCGGGAGGAGGTATCAAAGAGGTATGAGCACGCAGGAACGAGTCAATCAAAGCCTGATCATCTGCAGAAAATGGAGCTGCAAAAGCACATAGCAACATATGCAGAAATAATGAGACAAGAGCACAAAAAGAGATAAATCCAACTTGAGTCAGGAGAGGAAAGAAATACTTACAAACTAAAGAATACCCTGGAGAAGCGGAGGCGTGACTTGCCCTCGCAGCAGGAGCCTTACCCTTATCAGCTAAAGAAACAAGATCTACGTGGCTTCCTCCGGGGGCAAGACGCTTTTCGGTTGGGGTCTCAGCAGCAATAGCAATTTGGCTCTCTGAAGGGGCAGGGGCGTTAACTCCAGCACCTACCTCATCAAACAAGTTCTCAGATCTTGGAACATTAGAAACAAGCTCATAAATGATGTCTACGGCGGCAATACCTGAAGGGGCTTCCAAAGGCACACCCTTGGGAGAAACAGGAACACTCCTTGGAGTGCCAACAGGAGACATCAAAGAATCGAAATCATCACTGGCAGCGGAATCAGAAAGGGCAACACCCCCACCAGCAGAAGACTGATACAAGTCCATAAGATCTTCATAATCGGAAGCAAGTGGAACAATAGGAGCGCTCTCAGGAAACTGGGATGAAGGCGACGCCGATGAATGACCATCAACACCACTTGTACTCAAAAAAAAGAGAGAGAAAGAGAGAAAAGAAAAGAGAAAAGAGAATCAGCGATATTATGAAAACTGCCCAAGCAAAACAAAGTAAAAAGACTGAAAGAAAGTAAAAGAACAAGAAATGAAACCTGGAGAATGGTCCCCAGCGCCGCCGCTTTCAGCAAGAACATTATGAGATGAGAAAGAATCATCCGAATTGGCCTCATCAATGTCATCTTGGACCAAATCTACATGGACTGGAGAAGAAGGAGCAATGCGGATATACCAGAAGAGCGCAAGCGGCTGGACCGGCGAGTAGGAGCAGCTGCAACTGCCTTCCTCTTTTTGCTGGATTTAGCGACGCCACTACTACCGCCTCGAACAGAAGACCTAGAAGCAGAGGGACCCTGCGAGGGAGCTTTCCTTTTGCTTCGTCTAGGGGCAACAGAAGGAGACGCAGCAACCCTGCGACTGGGCGAAACTCCCTCAGCTGAAAATAGAACCAAACAAAAGTTAAATGCGAAGCAAGAAAAAGAAAAGCAATAAAAACGAAAAACGGTCAAGATGTTTACCATTAGCTTTCTTCATAGAAGTGCAAAAATAAGGGTCGTTGTAAACTATAGGCAGCAAGGAAGGAATAGGATGCGAAGAAGAAGCCTCAAAATCCCGAAGATGGCGCAAGATGTCTTCATGAGAAGTGAGCCAAGAACTCAAAACACCTCCAATGCGGGAGGAAGAAACGTAAGCAGGAGCAATATCAAAAATTCCGGGAGCTGCATCAAAAAGAAGTGCTATGACCAAGTCTTCCACCGGGGCCCGCTCAATGACGAGAACACAGGGGGCTTGATCACGCCCAAACTGTCTGGCCACTCGATCAGGGCGATAGACGCAAGGCCAAAGGGCCCCGCCGTGAGCACTCCTGCTATCCAGGGGGACAAAACCAGGCAAGCAGCGAACTGAGAGAATCAACTTCCATAGATCATAAACCCCTTCAAAAGGGGTGGCAGCATTGTTTCTTGTGGTAAAAGCCTCTTCGTCATAAAGAGGATGCGGGAGGTCCGAGTAAGGGCGAAACAAGAATTTGTCCTCTGAATCAATGAGAGAAATTAGGGGTTCTCTTGGAGATCCTCTCATCCAGCACCAGGAACGAGGCTCCAAGCCAGCAGCACCAATGGAAAGGGGAAGCTTAACGAGGCCGTAATCAGGAAAACGCTCGAACAAAAAATACTGAAGAAAAGTCAAGTCGATATAAGAGTTGATTGCAAAGCGCCCATGAGAAATGCGCATCTGTACTGATACCTGGTCTAGGCGGGCGTACAAACCGCCTAAGTAAAATGAAGCGAGGGGAAGGCGTGTACTTTCCGCCAAGAGGCAAGCAAAGAGAAAGACGCATGGGCTTACAGACTCCCATGGAGGTCCAGGAAACACGTACCTACTAAGCCAGAAAGCAACAAAGGCGGCACGACAGAGGCGCGAATCTGTGACAGGCCCGGACTGGAATTTACCATCATGAAAATCGCCAAAGAAATAACGAATCCAACTAGCAAAGGTGTATTTAACGGAGGAACGTTGATTCACCCTTCGACTCCTAGGAACCAAGTTCCCAGTACCCCTCACCCGTTGAGAAGAAGAACCCTTTGCATACAAGGCACGTCTTCGCCTGAAAAGGTCCCGGGAATACTTAGCACTTAGAGCCAAAGCGGCTTTCAGCTGCACTGACAACTCAGAGAAACGTTCGTCAACAATCTCCACATCAAGGTCTCCGTCCCCAAAGGAAGGCAGTCCGAGGAGTATGATCACATCTTCAAGCGTTGGAGTAAACTCCCCCCATGATGTCAAGAAGGTGTGGGTGGAGGAACACCAGCGCTGCACCAGCATCAGCAAATCACTGGGCTTGCGGTTAGCACCAAGCCGAGGCGACGCCTTGACGGCGGCAGCAATCCCTACTTTCTCCAGAATAGCCACGAAAGCGGCATCAGTAGCAAAAACGTGATTGACCCATTCTTGCCAGCCATTGGTGCCTCCCACGCGAACATTAAAGTTCACATCTACCCAAGGGAACTCCGAGCGGCGGAGACAGGAACGGAGCAACGAAGGACCCAATGCGCAGTGGTCCTTGTTGTAGGAGGGAGAGGAAATAAGTTCGGCGGCCCCCTCGGAAACCACCATGGCCTGGGAAGACGAGCCGGCAACGAAATCGCTCGAGTCGGGACCAGAAGGCGAGTCCGCCTTCACCTCCGAGGCCCAGCGGCGGTATCCTGGCTCAACAGGATAAGAGCGGGGGCAAGGAAGTTCTTGCATGAAGCAATAGGAGATGGGGCCTGGAAGTTGAATCTCCTCCTCGGAGCTCGAGGAAGCGCTTTCAGCCGCAGGAGGAGCGATGACTTTCGATTTTGACATGATGACAGCAAATGCAAGAGAAGGGCAAACAGAGGAGAGCAAGAAGGCAAAGAACAAAGAAGTAACGGAGAAAACTTTCAGAGAAGGAAGTCTCAGACACAGAGGAAAGAGAAAACGAAGTGGAAGTGAAGAAGAAAACCGAAAGGTTTTAGGAAGTTTTGAAAAGTATGAGTAAAGGAGGGAACGTGGGGAAACGTGCAAACGCTAGAAACTGAAGGATATTTGCCTCCTCCCCCTGACGACACGTGGAATGTAGCAGTGAAATGAGAAGAAAGAAAGATGAAAAGACTCACCAGTGTAGGTCCGTTGACAAGACCCCACTGGGTGCCAAAATTCGAAGCGGAGACTGCCAGGCAACCAATAAACTAGGGGAAGTACAAAACAGACACCCGTAAAGCGGAGGCGTCCCCTTCTGTACGCCTTCCTCAGAAAATCAAAGGCGATACCGGAAGAAATAACAAAAGGCGGAGAACGAGGAATGGGAAAGAAGAAGCAAGCAAGAAAAACACAAAAAAAGGGGGATTTGCACTGAGAAGGAAATTCTTCCCCTCCCACTGCAAAGGGGGCAATTGTTGATACCTCAATATTTGGTAGCCCAAATTACAAGGCCCAAATCATGTGAGGGCCCAGGAATTGTCAAACAAAAAATAAAACAATAAAAATACTGAGGAAAAGCGCGCCGACTCCGGGAATCAAGGCGGCGACCATCAAGGCGACCCATCTTGATAAAGCGCCCATAAGAAAGAGCAAAGCATACTGACGGAGTTGAACGCCATGTGTTGTCTCAAAGCGTCTCAAAGGCCACAGAAACCCGACGAGAACACTGCAATCAGCGAAGGTGAGCCGGAAGTAGAAGCCCACGGAAGGCGCACACGTGATCAGCCAAGGGTGATGGAGCTGTCAAAAGGCTCTAACGGCTTACGGAGGAAGCCAAGAGAGGATCTTTTAGCTACCCGAGGCAAAGCTGAGGGGGGTAAGACTTGGAGCCCTCTTCTTCTTTGTAATCATCAAATGCCAAAGCCAAAAACAGTAAAGAAGACAAAGCTACTGAAAAGATGCTCTGGACACATGATGCAAGGGGTTATTGACCAACAAACAAAGGAGAGCGAGCAATGACCACTGGCCCAAAGCACCACTATAAATAAGAGTAGGAAAAAGAGAAAAGGAGGACCCGAGGGGGGGGGAAGGGCGTGTAAAATCAAGTCTCCAAGGATAAGAAACTATGGTTTTGATGATGACACAATAATTAATTCACATATTGAAGACCAAGCAACAACAACACCAAAGATATATCAAGATTCTACATTCATACTTATGTGTTTCATATTTGTAATATTTATTCAAGTATTGAGTGTGAGTAGTTAAAATAGGATTAATATCAATCTACAGGTAAATGATATATATGCATGTCAGGATGAGATTAATCATTGATATATACTTGAGAGAAATAAACAAAAACAAGTCTTGAAAATAAATTAAAATTGAATAAACAATTTTTTTAAAACTGCACCATTTTACTCGAGTCAAAATATTGTTACTCAAAGTTGTTACTCAAAGTAAAATCCTTTTAAATAGTAGTTTTCAAAATAAATTATATTTTATTCAGCAAAAGTCGTTTTACTCAATCTATAAGACAACTCATTAATAAAGTTTTTTTTTAACATGTACGCTGGCAAAAGCTAATTTTTCTTCACAGGAGCGTTGGAGGTGTTATTTTTTCTCTTTGGTGATTAATGCATCTGGCTCCAAATCTTTGCCTATTTAATGATGCTTCTTTTCTCTTGCAAAAGACAATTTTTTTTACACAACAAGCTTCATCAATTCTCTCAAGTATTATTCAAAATTCTCAGTCTCTGCTCATATTTTCATTTTGCTTCTAGACTGAGTTAGAATCTCTTTTAAAGAGCTGTGCTTAATTTTATGCGAATTTAAGTCTGTAATTCGCTTGTAAACATTTTCTGCTTGTTGCATCAAGTCTTGGAAAGCGTCCAAGCCAACCTAAGTGGGTCTTAGGTAAATTGAAGCCTTAGGAGGTTCCTAAGCACAAGACTAAGAAGTTCTTAGCCTGGTGGAGCTACTTGAAGGTTTCAAGGAAGCTTTGGAAGAGGTTCTTCATCACCAGAATCAAATTGGGGTAGAATTCAAGAGTTTGGTACACTCTTGGAAGGATTAGGATTGAGTGAGGTTCACTTGTGTAATCCTTTGTTTTTCTAACAATTTGATTAATAGCAAATCTCCCAATCTCTGAAGGGAGGACTAGACTAGCTCTCAAAATTGAGAGTGAACCAGTATAAAATTTGGTTGTGTGCTGCCTATTTATTTTCTTCTCTGCTTTCTCCAGTTGCATAAATAAATTAATTGAAGACAAGGGTAATTGAATTAAAAATAATAATTAAGTGTTAATAAGTTGTTAAAAGTTCTTAATCTTTCCGTTACTTTTCGTCCCTGAAGGTTGCATTAATTTTTTGCTTTGTTCACTTACTGCTTCGTCAATCTATTCTACATCCTTGCTAATTTTACTCAAGTAAACAGTGCTTTTCCAGAAATTCATCTTTTATTCTTATTCATTTCAATAATATCCGAAAAATTTAATATTGTTGCTACAATTTACTATTCACCCCCTCTACTAAATTGTTAGGCCGCTTGTTGGTTTCCAACAAGTGGTATCAGAGCTCGGTCGAAAGATCGAGCTTAAAAGCTTTTTCGAAAAAGATCCTAAAAGGAAACCATGGGCTCTAACAATTCTTATGGAGGTGAAGGTTCTTCAATAAATCGTCCTCCACTATTTAATGATGAAGGATATGCTTTTTGGAAAGTTAAAATGAGAGTATTTATTGAAGCAATTGATATTGATATTTGGGATGCAATTGAAAATGGTCCCTATGTTCCTAAAAAGAAAATTAATGAGGAAGTGGTAACAATTCCTAGAGCAAGTTGGAATGATGATGACAAAAAGAAAGTCTCATATGATTTAAAAGGTAAAAACATCATCATATCTGCCTTGACTCATGATGAATTTTACCGTATCTCTCAATGTAAAACTGCTAAGGAAATGTGGGACACTTTGCAAGTTACACATGAAGGAACTAGCGAAGTAAGACGTGCTAGATTAAATACCTTAACACATGAGTACGAATTGTTTCGCATGTTACCAAATGAATCAATTAGTGACTTGAAAAAGCGGTTCACACATTTAGTTAATCACTTAATTGATTTAGGAAGAACTTTTCGTGATGGTGAAACTATTAACAAAGTTCTGAGATGTCTTGATAGGAAATGGCAACCCAAGGTAACAGCTATCATGGAATCCAAAGACTTGGATAAAATGGATTTAGCTACTTTGTTTGGAAAGCTCCAAGAACATGAAATGGAACTGTCAAGGCTAGGAATGCATGAGGAATCTGATAAGAAGAAAAAGAGTATATCGCTCAAAGCTTCAACAAAGGTCTCTAAAGAAGTGGAAGAATGCTCAACAAACGAAAATTCTGATCATGAACCAAGTGAGGAAGATATGGGTATGTTTGTTAAAAGATTCAATAAATTCCTCAAAGGTAAGAAAGGAGGTTTCACATCAAGAAACAAAGGTAATAAAGTTTTTAAACAAAGAAATATAAGTTCTAAAGATGAATTAAAGTGTCATGAATGTGGTGGAAAAGGTCACATAAAAATGGAATGCCCTACATTCTTGAAAAAGAACGACAAAAAGAACCAAGATACAAAGGGCAAGAAAGCCTACATCACTTGGGATGCACCAAACAATGAAGATGAGTCTTCTTCAAGAAGCTCAGATGATGAAGAAGCAAATTTGTGCTTAATAGGAAGATATGATGAAGAAGCATCGTCTAGCCATAGCATCAAAGAGCAAGGAGATGAGGTAACTTCTGACACCGAATCCGATACTGAATCTGAATCTTTAAATTATGAAGAATTATACAATGAATATATTGAAATGCATAATGAATTTAAGAAACTTGCTAAGTTATATGTTGAAAGAAAGAAAACAATTTTGAAATACAAAGAGCAAGTTCTAAATTTAGAAAAATGCATTGAAGTGATGAAAAATGAAAATAAAATCTTGGAACAAACCATTGACACTTTAAAGATTCAAGAAATCCCTGCTTGTGAAAGTTGCAAAAGTCAAGAAAAAGAAATTTTTAATTTAAAGAAGACTATTGCAGCATTCTCAAGAGGAGATAAATTGCTAAATCAATTACTTGTCAATCAAAGAGACAATTCAAACAAAGCTGGACTAGGCTATGTGAATGCCAAAAAGAAACATTTTAGAAAAGTTGGCTCATTTTCAAAAGTTAATAATTCTAAAAGGCCAACTTGCTTTTATTGTGGTATTCATGGACACACCTCAAATAAATGCAACATTAAACATCATGGTGTGCCTAGTGGTAAATTTATTTGGATTGTTAAGGGAGAAGATCCCTATGCTAACATGAAGGGACCCAAAACCATTTGGGTACCCAAAATGAACAAGTAATCATTATTTTGTAGATGTGCCTTCGAACATAGAAAGATCTATGGTATTTGGACAGCGGATGCTCAAGGCACATGACTGGAGATAAGCGGAATTTCATTGAGCTTACTCCAAAAGAAAAAGGATATGTTACATATGGAGACAATAACAAAGGTAAAATATTGGGTAAAGGTAAGATAGGTAATGCTTCAAACTTGGTTATCGATAATGTTTTCTATGTTCAAGGATTAGAACATAATCTTTTGAGCATTAGTCAGTTATGTGACATCGATAATCATGTGTTATTTACTTCCTCTCACTGTTTTATTAAAAGTAACAAAGATAAATCTATAAAATTTGTTGGTAAAAGGTCAAACAATACCTATTTGGTTGATTTAAATGAAATCACTTCTTTGGTATCTACTTGTTTAGTTAGCAAAGAAAATGATATCTGGTTATGGCATCGAAGGACAGCTCATATAAATGTAAATCAATTAAAGAGATTGCAATCTAAAGACCTGGTAGTTGGTTTACCAAAGCTGAAATTTGATATCAAAGGTGTTTGCACTCCTTGTAAAAAGTGTAAACAAACTAAAAATAATTTTCCATCTAAAAATATGGTATCCACAACAAGACCATTGGAAATACTCCATATAGACTTGTTTGGTCCTTCTCAAGTTAAAAGCTTTGGTGGTAACTACTATGCCTTAGTGATTGTTGATGACTTTTCTAGATTTACATGGACTTTATTTTTAGCCTTAAAAAGTGATGCTTATGAAAGTTTTAAACATCATGTTAAAAGAATCCAAAACCAAGTCAACCAAAAAGTTATTGCTATCCGAACGGACCATGGTGGTGAGTTCGAAAACTACAAATTTGATAAGTTTTGTGAAAAATATGGTATTGAACATCAATTTTCTGCTCCAAGAACTCCTGAACAAAATGGAGTTGTGGAACAGAAAAATAGAGTACTTGGGGAACTTGCAAGAACTATGTTAAATGATTCTCAAGTACCACATTATTTTTGGGCTGATGCTGTCAATACTGCATGCTATGTTATGAATAGAATTTTAATTAGACCAATGTTAAAGAAAACTCCCTATGACCTTTACAAAGGAAGAAAACCAAATATATCTCATTTTCATGTATTTGGATGCAAAGTATTTATTTTGAATAATGGAAAAGAAAATCTTGGAAAATTTGATTCCAAATCTGATGAAGGTATATTTTTAGGCTATTCTTCTCATAGTAAAGCTTTTAGAGTTTTTAATAAAAGAACTTCAACTATAGAGGAATCAATTCATGTTGTATTTGATGAATCTCCGAAAGGAGATACTTTGAGTCTTGATGACAAGACTGGAAATTTTGAGCACTTAATTGAAAAGTACAGCCAGGAAGATCAAATTAATGATGATAAGGAAGAAGCTAAAGAAGAACTTCCTCCTGCATGGAAAACACACAGGAATCATCCAATTGAAATTGTCATAGGTGACATCTCACAGGGAGTATTAACACGCCGTACTATTCAAAATATTTGTCATTTTGTTTCATTTATTTCTCAAATTGAACCTGATTCTGTTAAGAAAGCAATTGAGGATGAACATTGGGTTATGGCAATGCAAGAAGAACTAAATCAGTTTATTAGAAATGATGTTTGGGATTTAGTTCCTAAACCCAATGATCATACTATAATTGGTACAAAATGGGTTTTTAGAAACAAACTTGATGAATCAGGAGCAATCATAAGAAACAAAGCGAGACTTGTTGCTCAAGGATACAACCAAGAGGAAGGTATTGATTATGATGAAACCTATGCTCCGGTTGCACGCCTTGAAGCAATCCGAATTTTACTTGCTTTTGCATCAATAATGAAATTCACACTATTTCAAATGGATGTTAAAAGTGCCTTCTTGAATGGTTTTATAAATGAGGAAGTATATGTCAAACAACCTCCCGGCTTTGAAAATCATGAATTTCCAAATCATGTTTATAAACTCAAAAAGGCTCTTTATGGTTTGAAGCAAGCTCCTAGAGCTTGGTATGAACGATTGAGTTCTTTTCTTTTAGAACAAGGATTTGATAGAGGGAAGGTTGATACAACTTTATTTATTTATAAAACCAAAAAGGATATGTTATTAGTACAAGTGTATGTTGATGATATTATATTTGGTGCTACTGATATGTCTCTGTGTAGAAAGTTTTCAGACTTAATGAAAGGAGAATTCGAAATGTCAATGATGGGAGAACTCACATTCTTCCTAGGACTACAAATAAAGCAAGTAAAAGAAGGAATCTTTGTACACCAAGGAAAATATTGCAAGGAACTTCTTAAGAAATTCGGAATAGACAATTGTAAGGAGGCAGCTACTCCAATGGGCACTTCTTGTTATTTAGACAAGGATGATTCAGGTAAACCGGTAGATGTGACTAAATATAGAGGTATGATAGGTAGCCTTCTATATTTAACTGCATCAAGACCGGATATTATGTTTTCTGTATGTATGTGTGCTCGCTTTCAAGCTAATCCTAAGGAATCTCACATATCCTCTGTTAAACGTATATTTAAATATTTAAAGGGGACAATAAATACTGGTTTATGGTATCCTAGTGATTCCAATCTTAGTTTAGTTGGTTATTCTGATGCTGACTTTGCGGGATGCAAGCTTGATCGTAAAATCACTAGTGGTACTTGCCATTTATTGGGAAGTTCATTAGTGTCATGGTTTTCTAAAAAGCAAGCTTGTGTTGCTCTTTCTACCGCTGAAGCTGAATATATCGCAGCCGGAAGTTGTTTTGCTCAACTATTATGGATGAAACAACAACTATCGGATTTTGGTGTAAAACTAGAAAATATTCCTATTAAATGCGATAATACAAGTGCAATCAACTTGACTAAGAATCCAGTTTATCATTCAAGAACCAAGCATATTGAAATAAGACATCATTTCTTAAGAAATCATGTGCAAAAAGGTGATTGCACCATTGAATTTGTAAGTACATCAAATCAATTAGCTGACATTTTTACAAAACCCCTACCTAGGGACACCTTCTATCATATAAGAAGGGAACTAGGTATTTTAGACGAATTAAGTGTTAGCTAAATCGATTTTATAAAAAATAATAATAATAATAAAAATAAAAATTCTGACTTGAATTCTCTCCCATATTTTTGTGTTGATAATGTAGATATTTGATTAGGAGAATTGATTAACTCTTTGCATTTGACTGAATTGAATTGAGCAGATACTTTATAGATATTGGCTAGTTTTGCAAATTTTTGTTGGAATAATTGATCAGTAGATTGTCCTTACCTAGTAAGATTTGAGCCTTAAAGGTGTAAACACATAATGAATATTATTTTTTTCATGAGAGTTGTTCTCTTTGATTGTGTATTCTAGAACTTGACCTGTGACCATTTTGAGATTGATAATTGATTGCATGCGTGAATATGATTAAGGCACCTAGGATTGTGTTTTTCTGGCCTTCATCAATTTTGATTAACATTTTTCCCTTAGTTACACACCTCGAGCCTATTGAATTATGATTTCTTTGGTACCCTTTTCATTATTGATATATTCTTGGTATCTTTGAAATTTGAATGGTGCAAATGGGAATGTGTTGTTTCAAAAAAAAAAAAAAATTGAAAGTGATAAGCTTAAAGAAAATTTTTTGTTATCTCTATCTCTCTTAAAAAAAATAATAATAATAATAATAAAGAGAAGAGAATAGAGAGAATGAAAAGAAAAAGAAAAGGGAATGAAGGATGAATTGTGAAGTTGATATTATTCCCAAAAGTCTTTATGCTCCATTCATATTTTTAAGGGATATTATGTTGTTGCATCATTATTTTAGCCCTTTTGTGATAATCATTTGTTTCTTTTATCCCACCAAACATCTTTAGCCATGTCCACGTTACAACCAATTTAAGACCTTTTGATTCTTGCATGTATTCAATAATTTCAGTGGAGATTTTGGTCTATGGTCAAGCTTATGGTAGTGCATTTTCATTGATGAACTTGAGTGCAATGTTTTAACCCACTTATATGAGAGATGTGAGGCTATATGAGTGCTGCTGATCTCTTTGTTCCTCTTGAATTTGTTAGCCTAGCTAGTACTTATATAGTAATCTGCTTATGAATTGAAGGTTGTTGCTTGGGTTAGTTAGTTTTTCTAGTTTTTGACTTGAAAATTTAAAATAAAATTAAAAAAAAAATTACCTAAAATGTCTTATTAAGTATGCCTTGCTTCTTAATTGAGATTGTTCCTTTTAATAATTTAAATTATACATTTTAAATTAAGTCTCTCTTTCTCACTCAGGAATTTGGGGTTATTACTTGGATTAATTCTGGTTTTATGCAGCAACATGGTTTTGATTTCGTTACTATGCTTAAGAAACATAATTTAATCAATTTTCTAGAATTTCATCATGATATTTATCCTAGGCTAGTGCGACAATTTTATGCAAACCTTAGAGGTGACCATGGAAAATATGACTCTTTGGTTGCTGGTACTTTGCACACCCTATTTCAAATTAACTACAAGCTCATTTTGATGAAAGAATGGATGCTCAATCAGCCCAGCTCACCCAATTGATAGACATGCTTCAGCGCTTCTATCCTCCTCCTTCTTCCTCTTGATTCTTGTTTTCTCTATCCTGTTTTGTCTTTTTCTAGTTTTAACCACTTATTTCCGCTACGTTTTGTATAAACTCTGCTTTTATATAAAAAAAAAACTATGTCTTTTAGTTATCTTGCTTATATATATTTTTAGTCTGTACTGAAAATGTTTTTTGGATTATTTGATTTCTGTTTATCAAAGTTTCAGGGGGAGCTTTTCACTTTCAAGGGGAACATTTATTTTTAGACTATAATCTTCTTTCCCGTATGTGAGTATTCACAAAAATTATCTATACTGTTTTCACGTATGTTCTGGTGAAATAACATGCTGGTGTCTATTTTTTTCCTGTCCTTTTTGATTATGACAAAAAGGGGGAGTAAGTATTGCTGTAATCTGCTGTATTTGTTGTTGCTGTTGTTATCGTCTTACCGGTTTTTCAGGTTTTTACATTAAGGGGGAGCCTCAACAAGTAATTATTTTGTCATCATAAAAAAGGGGGAGATTGTAAAATCAAGTCTCCAAGGATAAGAAACTATGGTTTTGATGATGACACAATAATTAATTCACATATTGAAGACCAAGCAACAACAACACCAAAGATATATCAAGATTCTACATTCATACTTATGTTGTTGCTGTTGTAATCTGCTGTATTTGTTGTTGCTGTTGTTATCGTCTTACCGGTTTTTCAGGTTTTTACATTAAGGGGGAGCCTCAACAAGTAATTATTTTGTCATCATCAAAAAGGGGGAGATTGTAAAATCAAGTCTCCAAGGATAAGAAACTATGGTTTTGATGATGACACAATAATTAATTCACATATTGAAGACCAAGCAACAACAACACCAAAGATATATCAAGATTCTACATTCATACTTATGTGTTTCATATTTGTAATATTTATTCAAGTATTGAGTGTGAGTAATTAAAATAGGATTAATATCAATCTACAGGTAAATGATATATATGCATGTCAGGATGAGATTAATCATTGATATATACTTGAGAGAAATAAACAAAAACAAGTCTTGAAAATAAATTAAAATTGAATAAACAATTTTTTTAAAACTGCACCATTTTACTCGAGTCAAAATATTGTTACTCAAAGTTGTTACTCAAAGTAAAATCCTTTTAAATAGTAGTTTTCAAAATAAATTATATTTTATTTAGCAAAAGTCGTTTTACTCAATCTATAAGACAACTCATTAATAAAGTTTTTTTTTAACATGTACGCTGGCAAAAGCTAATTTTTCTTCACAGGAGCATTGGAGGTGCTATTTTTTCTCTTTGGTGATTAATGCATCTGGCTCCAAATCTTTGCCTATTTAATGATGCTTCTTTTCTCTTGCAAAAGACAATTTTTTTTACACAACAAGCTTCATCAATTCTCTCAAGTATTATTCAAAATTCTCAGTCTCTGCTCATATTTTCATTTTGCTTCTAGACTGAGTTAGAATCTCTTTTAAAGAGCTGTGCTTAATTTTATGCGAATTTAAGTCTGTAATTCGCTTGTAAACATTTTCTGCTTGTTGCATCAAGTCTTGGAAGGCGTCCAAGCCAACCTAAGTGGGTCTTAGGTAAATTGAAGCCTTAGGAGGTTCCTAAGCACAAGATTAAGAAGTTCTTAGCCTGGTGGAGCTACTTGAAGGTTTCAAGGAAGCTTTGGAAGAGGTTCTTCATCACCAGAATCAAATTGGGGTAGAATTCAAGAGTTTGGTACACTCTTGGAAGGATTAGGATTGAGTGAGGTTCACTTGTATAATCCTTTGTTTTTCTAACAATTTGATTAATAGCAAATCTCCCAATCTCTGAAGGGAGGACTGGACTAGCTCTCAAAATTGAGAGTGAACCAGTATAAAATTTGGTTGTGTGCTGCCTATTTATTTTCTTCTCTGCTTTCTCCAGTTGCATAAATAAATTAATTGAAGATAAGGGTAATTGAATTAAAAATAATAATTAAGTGTTAATAAGTTGTTAAAAGTTCTTAATCTTTCCGTTACTTTTCGTCCCTGAAGGTTGCATTAATTTTTTGCTTTGTTCACTTATTGCTTCGTCAATCTATTCTACATCCTTGCTAATTTTACTCAAGTAAACAGTGCTTTTCCAAAAATTCATCTTTTATTCTTATTCATTTCAATAATATCCGAAAAATTTAATATTGTTGCTAATATTTACTATTCACCCCCCTCTACTAAATTGTTAGGCCGCTTGTTGGTTTCCAACAGGGCGGCCCCGAAAGGTCGAAGAAGACCCCCAAGGAGATCTAGAGACACCGGGAAAAGGAGAACCCGGAGGAAAAGGGGAACAACACATCATAGTGATAACAGCGATATAATATACACAATATACACAAAACACAAAACTCCTTCCTCTGAAACTTAAAGGAAGCATGAGAATAAAAGAGAAACTCGAAGGAGGAAAATTGCCCAGCAAACACAAGAAATACCACTCCTCCCCAAGAAACACCTTCTAAAAAGGGGTGCCATGAAGGAGCAAGAAACAGAATAAACAGCCAAGGAGGAACAGAAAAGGAGGAAAGGCCGGAAAGCGTGCATCTCCAACAACCACCGTAAGGGCCAAGACGAGGGGGTCAGAATACCCAAAACGCCGCAACCAATAACGGTTACAACACGGAGGGCGTACAACGAAAAGGAAAGGAAGCTCCCCTTCTGAAACTCAAGACATAGCAACATAAAAGAGAGTGTAAAGCCAAAGCGCACACTCCTTCCTCTATAAAAGTATTACTAATATGGGAGCCATTTCCTTGAAATAACCCCTTTGTACCTCGTCTTAATATAATGAAAGCCTAAAGCTTCACCAAGTTTACGAACCCATTATCTCTTTCATTTTAAATAATCATTATCGCACAAAGCGGTCCGAAACAGCATGCAACTAGGAATTGATTATATAAGTCCATCAACAACGAATTCGAATTCTTGTTGATGAATTCGTGGGTTTAGGGTTCCGATTTCGTCTTCAACAATTCTTCTTCGTTCATGAGAGTTAGATTGAGAATTATACACCGTTACGAAGCTTACATCCTGAGCTTCATAAAGACACTAAATTCGTGAGCTGAGAGTTAGTGTGCAAAGATAATCGAAGCTCGAAAGATTGGAGTCTTTGCTGAAAAGTGGTTCGGGAAGCTTACTTGGATCTCTGATTTTGGTAAGCTCTTGAACTTTTGAGACTTCAATTTCATTTCATTCTCCGGAAGTGTGCGAGTGAGGACAAAGAACGCTGAAAAGACTCGTGTTTGTATGTAGGGACAGTCACAAACCATTTGCCTGCCAGAGTTGTTACATAATTCAGTTTGATTTGATTCGATTTTTGTGGCATAACATAATAGGAACCAAACCAAACTATATACTTTTGTTTGGTTCGGTTTATGAAATAATTCAAAAATCAAACAAACCGAATCACACCATTATATTCCTTGTTCAACAACTTTAGAATTGCGAGTATGAACCAACCGAGGTATTTTTCTTTCTTTTTGACAAAATAGTGTATGACATAACGAAAAAGGCAAAATAATGACGTACTCCATATAATTTAACAAAAAAACAAAGAATGTGAGCATGCCAAGGCTCGAACTTAGAGTCCAAGAGCTAGAAGAGAGAAGCTCATCATATCTTGGTGTAAACAAAAAATATATATTATAATGTTTTTTTTTGCTCCCGATAAAATTAGTTCAAGCTCCGCCATAGTGTATAAGTAAATTTTTGCTACACATGGTTACATAAAATAAAATTGAAAGACAAAATAATAACAAATTAACTCAAGGTATGTTAGTAAACGAAAAAATAACATGTTGTAAGTTGCATGTTTGAAAAAGTATTTCTCAAACTTTTACATTAAACTAAAATGTTTAGAATATAAGGCATTTGACAAAAAGAAGAAAAATAAAATATCAAAAGAGAAGCCAAAAAATCATGCTAGGAATAGGAAAAATGAACTATGAAGTTGGATAGCTAAATTATACTATTATATTGTCCGACCTTTAATGATATCAATGCTCATTTCACAAGGATTTGGTGCTTGTAACTCAACTTGGATACTATCAAGTTATCTCTTCAATCTTTCCTTTGAGTTAGCTTACACCATTTTTTGTCTCACTTCTTATGAACAACGAAACTTAATTGTGATAAATAAGAAAATAAAGTTAGATATCAGACATGAACCATATACCTCCTATTTATTTGATATTTATAATGATTTTATAAATTTCACTAAGTTTATACACTGAGTTCAATCAACCTTCTTTGGCTAGTGTTACATGAGTAAATACTACAGGAGTAAATACTCCTTTTGGACAGTATATACCACTGGGGACAGTCACCTCAAAGATCTCATTAATTGCAATATTGTCGGAGTCATCCTCTCCAGAATCATCCACTTTTAGTAATTGACTAGCTGCAACATAAATCATCAAAGAATTTTTAACACACAATAGCATAACTCGTCTCAAAATAAGCCAATATGCTGCCAAAAAACAGAATTCAAATAGATAAAGTGAATTACCATGACAAAAGAAACCATGACCATCTTCACAAATGCCTCCAAGATCATTTCCATATGGAATTGATTTATCAAACCTAACTCCAATATTTGAAGACCTATTATCGTCAAAAGCAAGGAGAACTATGCCTCTGGAGCCACAACTTGGTCCCCTACCCAATATAGCACAAGAATAAAAACAAGTTAGTAGCTACCCACAAGAACAAAAGTCTGACATAGGCAAATTTAAAATAGTATTTAACAAGATTATGATTTCTCATTTCGCAAAATTTTTACACTGATGTGTAACAATATCGTTAGTCACTCCTCGCTAGATATAACCTCAATAAAAATTTAGAATATTCCAATTCAAATAACATCAATGAAACAAAAGATTTGATAGAGAAAGAAGTTTCATCAGCCACAAAAAAAAGGAAAAGTACAGCTAGGGGAAGGTCTAAATATTCTCCAAACATAAGAGTAGATAGAATGGAAAGAATGGGAAAAATGCAGTCAAGTTGTTTAGCCTCTCCAAATGTTATTACTCTTTATCTACAATCTTTTCAAAACAAATATTAGAAGTATACCCTTTTAAACAAAAAAAGAATATCAAAATTGAAAAATATTTCAATTATAAAATTCTTTCATAATGTATATTACCTAGAAGGATAACTTTGTAGTGATGAGATAGAAGAAGGAAAGTTACCAACAAATTTTACTCCATTACCTGCAAATTATGTTAGCATCAAGTCATTAAAGCTACCAAAAGTGAATAAGAAGATTTGAAGCAATTTAGCAGAAAGTACTTATTTTTTTTTTGTTAACAACAACATCACCTGCTTTAAAAATAACACCTTTTGCAGTAGGAGCCTCCTTATTTTTAGAACTTAATGTAGACTCACCTATAATTTCAACATAGACACTAGAAGCTGGTTTCTTAGGCTTTTCTGTGGCAACCTGGGTAGTTCTCTTTGCGAACACACATGCTCTGTTATTTGTTGAATATCTCTTAGGATAATCAACTTCATTTTGTGGTCTTCCCTGAAAAAAAAAGTTGCACAGTAAAAAAAATTAAATAAGTGCAATTTAATGGGATTTAACAAAAAAAACATCTCAAAATACATTAACAAAAAGTGTCAGCAACAAAAACGAGTCAAAAACATAGGAGTCACAAAATTCTTTGCTACTAAGATAAATTCCTAAATATATTTTTTTATAAAGGTTATAGGAGAAAAATAAAATATCTGAGAAAGCACACACAAAGTGTAATAAATTTAATTTAAATAAGGCAATAGTGGCATTTGCTTAAATGCCATTGAATAAATGCCGTTAAACATAACTTTTGTTGTAGTGACCATTCCTGAAGGCTCTACTGCCACAGCCGCAGAAGGAACGATCTCAGTCCCTAAAGAAGAAGTTATATTAGCAGAAGCTACAAAAGCCTCAACATCCTTACTAACAATCCTACCAAAGGTTCAGTCCCTCAAACCCTTCCCAATTCCACCTTCAAGTCCTTAGCAAATTTCTTCGAGTATGGTGACGCCACTATCCTCTTCCATCCCTCACAACAACCAGTATTATTAGTGCCACATAAGAGGTGATATGTCCATTGATTATGCAACCTTTTAAATCCTCATTTTGCAGGCAATTTGGAATTAACAGAGTGACAATGGTTTAACAAATCTCATTCCAACACTTGTTTTGTAGCATAAAATAAAACAAACATACTCACAAGTAAACATAAACAAAGAGTTGTGGCTTATTTATGTGACTGTCAGTTTCAAAAAAAAAATTAGAAAATCCTAATGATTAGTTTCTAAGTGAATTGGAATTTTGACAAACACAATTTATGCATCCGTGTAAGCATTATACTGAGCTATTCAATTAAATCACTGCTCATAAAAACATGGTAGCAGGCTTACATATCAAGAAAAGATGTAAGATAATCTCAAAACCACTTTGACAACTAAATAATAATCACGCACACAGAAGTAAAACAACTTTAAAAAATTATAGAAACAAAACAAGGGAAAAATTTAACGGCAATGCGACATGTCACATATATAGTTGAATATTAAGCTGAAAGAGGAGGTTACCATCCTGGCACCAGTCTGAGCACAGAATATAGAAAGGATCTCGGCACCGCACCTAACATTAATCACAACCTGAAATGCACAATAATTAAAGGAGGGGACTCTAAGCTCTTTAGAGAGAAAAAATAACTACAAAGTTCGTAAATCCATCTAATTTTTTAAGGACAATATATTTTTTTAACGAAGCAAATAAATAAGAACGAGCAAAATATATAAGTTAGCTAGATAAATTAAGTACTTTTTCGGCGATAGAAACGACATGATGATTGATTACATCCTTATAAGAAATAGTTAGCACATGATCCAACATGCATCAACCGAATAGAAATCGACATTCAAGAATCTTGGAATTAAAAAAATAGAAGAAAAGATTGAAATGAAGAAAGAAAGAAATAAAGAAAGAAGTACCTTGATCATCTCTTCATGGATACCAACATCAGCGTAGCAATTGAAGTAGGCCCTGTCTAAGTTTCTGTAAGGTTGACGCTGTGGAGTGGTGGTTGCACCCCCTCGCACCACTACTTTAACTACTCTAACTACTCTGACCTTATTCGTGTTGCTACTGCTTTGTGCTAGCTGGTTCTTACAAAGTAACTGTAATTTTATTCTAATTGTAAGTGGTTACTAATAAGTAAATCATATTTCATTAAAGTATCTATTGAGAGTGTAAGAAAATAATACTTACTTGAATTTGGTGCGTCATTGAATTGATGGAGATTAAAGGGCTCCATAATACTCTTACATATTCCTGATCAACATCATCAACTTCTTCTTCTTGTTTTGATACTTGTTCAAGAAGAGGGATTCCGATCATGTCTTATCTTCAAATTAAGTTTTATCTAAAAAGTTGAGTATGTACTCTTGCGTTGGTGGAGGGTTGATGTATAACAATGTTAGGGTTTGAATAGTGCAAGAACGGCGAGGCTGTGTATCTGCAAAATGATGTTGATGCTCAAGTCAATAATATGATAGAAAGACAAAGAAATAAGAATAGAGCGAGAGTTAGGTTTGAGTGTACTCCTTGTGAGACTCCTCCTATTTATAAAGCTTTAAATTGGGCTTCCTTCATGACAAAAGAACAATTTAGAGTGTCTAAGTCTAGTCAGCCTCATCAAGCGGGTTTGGCCTAAACTTGTGATGGGTGAATTTTCAGTGGCCCTTACTTCTAGCTTTACTTTTGGAAAAGAATTTTGACAGCCCACTAAAGAATTTATACACCTCACATTTTTTTTAAAATTCCAAAAATATCCTCACATCCTCACTCTCCTTTCCTTTCTCCTTCCCAACCTCACCCCATCCTACCCCTTCTCGTCCCTACCCTACCCCACCCATTCCCACCTTCACCACCACCCTCACCCTCACCCTCACCCTATCCCTTCAAAACGCAACCAAACCCCACCCTTACCCCAGCCCTTCCGTTCTCACCATGATTGTTTTCCCTTTTTTTTAATTTTATGGTTTCGGTCCTGAAATAGGGTTACGACCGTAACCTTAAGCTTGGGTCGTGAGTGTCATCACGACCCAGGGTCGTGAGAAGGGTCAAGACCAAGACTTACATAGTGGGGTGGATTGTGATGTAAGTTCCCGACTCGTGGTTGTGACCCTTCTAATGACCTGAGTCCAAAAATTTAAAAAAAAAAGAAACTAGGAAGGAAAAGAAAGAAACATGAGGCTGGGTCGTTAACCTTCTCACGATTTGATTCCAATAATTAAATAAAAAAGAATATCATGTCAGGTCATGAAACACCTTTACAACCCATGGTCGTTATCCTTCTCACGATTGGAGTCCATTACTTTAAAAAAAAAATATTAGGTCAGGGTCATGAACCTAGTTCATGGGCGCACCTGGAAAAGAGGAGATCGCGAGTGTTATGATGGTGGGGGGTCTCTGTGGCTCCTTGCTCGTTGCGACTGCGTGGGAAGGGTGGGAGGAGGCGCTTGTGGGGATAGGGATGAATGAGGCGGCGACAACGAGAAAGGCTAACGAGCGGTGAATGAGTGGCGGCGGGATGGGTTGAGAAATAGAAAAGGGGGTTTTCTAGGGAGGAAGGAGAGAGTTGGGTGTGGCTGGGTGTTAGAGAAAGAAGATAAGAAGTAGAGAGTGGGGTGTATTTAATAGGAAGCTTAGGGTGGTTTTGTATTTTCACCCCAAAAATGTGGTGTATAAATTTCTAATTGGGGTGACAAAATTCTTTCCCTTACTTTTAAGGCTCCTTTACCCTTCCGGACAATGGATCGTTAACCTGGCAATTGGGCCGATTTTGGGTGCAGATCGTCGAGTTTGATTTGATAGTGGTGTCATGGCCAAGCCTTTTATGTAGGTCGATTTATAATTTTTGGGTTAATGGGATATAACATGTAAGAATGCTTAACATGTATGTTTTGATTCTAAGATATATATTTGTTGACTAAAACTATAAGCAAGAAAAGTTCAAAACTTTATTTTTTTTCAAATTTATAATTTCTATAAAATGTGGACAACCATATTTGGCATCCACTTTATATGTGTTTCTGAAAAAAAAATTATTTAGATTTTAACAACAAATATAGTAGAAAATCATCATTTTGTATTTTTTTAAAATATATTTCCTTATTTAGTTTTTACAATGAGAATCTTTATATATGGTATTCATATAAGATTTTAAGTTTTCAACATACATTTGTTGTTTCTAGATTAAATTATATCTTAAATTAATTTCCTTTTTAATGCAAACGCACGTAAAAAGTATTATATATTTAATAGGGGTAGGTATCTCAAGAAAAAAAATTTCAATGCTTCGTAGAAAGTATAAAATGACTTATAAATAGGATTAAATTTTTTAGAATATGACATATAAATAAGAGCAGAGGATGTTTTACCGATATGATTACTTATATACATATTAATGTCCAAAAGTTTTGGTTGCAAGATATGTATTGTATTTATTGCTAAAATCATAAGAAAGGAAAAAATCAAAACTTTATTCATTTTACCTGATTTCTAAAATATATAAATGCTAACAACCATATTTGGCATTCAGATTATATTATTTTCGAAAAAAAGATGTAAATTTTATAAAAAAAAAATAAGAAAATCATCACTTTGTGTTTTTAAAAATATTTTTCCTTATTTAGTTTTTGCATTTAAAAGTTTTTTAAATATATTATTCATATAAGATTTTAAGTTTTCTATGTTTAGCCTAAATGTTGTTTCTGTTTTCAACAATATCAATAATTCATTTCATTTTAGATGCAAAAAGTATTATTATGTTTGTAAAAATAATATTAAAAGCACAATACTAATGAAAGATTGTCTAATGGTTGTTCCCTGTAACACCCCAAAATTTTAATCCTGGATTAATAAAGGTTAACTATAAATTTTATTTATAATTAATTGTTATTATAATAATCTCTGATTAAGAATAGGAATATAGTATGCGAGTAGGTGGAAAATAATTCCATAATTATTTTCTATGCAAAAATTAGAATTTTGCATATTAGTCCCTGCTATAGGACCTAGGGGTAGTATTAGAAATATTTTTGAGGGAAAGTAGAATAAAATATTTATTTTTCAAAAACTAGTCAAAAGACTCGAGTATTTCTTACAATACTCGAGTATTCTGGGTAGTGCTGCTCGAGTTAGTGCGTTTGATGAGTCATCAACGCGTTAAATCTCGAGTTCGACACGAAATCACCCCAGGAACACCTCAAGGATATCGTGGCGATCTGCATGCAACCGGGAATTGATTATATAAGTCCATCAACAACGAATTCGAATTCTTGTTGATGAATTCGTGGGTTTAGGGTTCCGATTTCGTCTTCAACAATTCTGCTTCGTTCATGAGAGTTAGATTGAGAATTATACACCGTTACGAAGCTTACATCCTGAGCTTCGTAAAGACACTAAATTCGTGAGCTGAGAGTTAGTGTGCAAAGAGAATCGAAGCTCGAAAGATTGGAGTCTTTGTTGAAAAGTGGTACGGGAAGCTTACTTGGATCTCTGATTTTGGTAAGCTCTTGAACTTTTGAGACCTCAATTTCATTTCATTCTCTGGAAGTGTGCGAGTGAGGACAAAGAACGCTGAAAAGACTCGTGTTTGTATGTAGGGACAGTCACAAACCATTTGCCTGCCAGAGTTGTTACATAATTCAGTTTGATTTGTTTCGATTTTTGTGGCATAACATAATAGGAACCAAACCAAACTATATACTTTTGTTTGGTTCGGTTTATGAAATTATTCAAAAATCAAACAAACCGAATCGCACCATTATATTCCTAGGTTCAACAACTTTAGGATTGCGAGTATGAACCAGCTGAGATATTTTTCTTTATTTTTGACAAAATAGTGTATGACATAACGTTAACGAAAAAAGCAAAATAATGACATACTCCATATAATTTAACAAAAAAACAAAGAATGTGAGCATGCTAAGGCTCAAACTTAGAGTCCAAGAGCTAGAAGACAGAAGCTCATCATATCTTGGTGTAAACAAAAAATATTTATTATAATGTTTTTTTTTGCTCCCGATAAAATTAGTTCAAGCTCCGCCATAGTGTATAAGTAAATTTTTGCTACACATGGTTACATAAAATAAAATTGAAAGACAAAATAATAACAAATTAACTCAAGGTATGTTAGTAAACGAAAAAATAAAATATTGTAAGTTGCATGTTTGAAAAAGTATTTCTCAAACTTTTACATTATTAAACTAAAATGTTTAGAATATAAGGCATTTACCAAAAGAAGAAAAATAAAATATCAAAAGAGAAACCAAAAAATCATGCTAGGAATAGGAAAAATGAGCTATGAAGTTGGATAGCTAAATGATACTGTTATATTGTCCGACCTTTAATGATATCAATTCTCATTTCACAAGGATTTGGTGCTTGTAACTCAACTTGGATTCTATCAAGTTATCTCTTCAATCTGTCCTTTGAGTTAGCTTACACCATTTTTTGTCTCACTTCTTATGTATAAGGAAACTTAATTGTGATAAATAAGAAAATAAAGTTAGATATCAGACAAGAACCATATACCTCCTATTTATTTGATATTTATAATGATTTTATAAATTTCACTAAGTATATACACTGAGTTCAATCAACCTTCTTTGGCTAGTGTTACATGAGTAAATACTACATGAGTAAATACTAATTTTGGACAAGTATATACCACTGGGGACAGTCACCTCAAAGATCTCATTAATTGCAATATTGTCGGAGTCATCCTCTCCAGAATCATCCACTTTTAGTAATTGACTAGCTGCAACATGAATCATCAAAGAATTTTTAACACACAATAGCATAACTCGTCTCAAAATAAGCCAATATGTTGCCAAAAAACAGAATTCAAATAGATAAAGTGAATTACCATGACAAAAGAAACCATGACCATATTCACAAATGCCTCCAAGATCATTGCCATATGGAACTGATTTATCAAACCTAACTCCAATTTTTGAAGACCTATTATCGTCAAAAGCAAGGTAAGATAGGTAATGCTTCAAACTTGGTTATCGATAATGTTTTCTATGTTCAAGGATTAGAACATAATCTTTTGAGCATTAGTCAGTTATGTGACATCGATAATCATGTGTTATTTACTTCCTCTCACTGTTTTATTAAAAGTAACAAAGATAACTCTATCAAATTTATTGGTAAAAGGTCAAACAATACCTATTTGGTTGATTTAAATAAAATCACTTCTTTGGTATCTACTTGTTTAGTTAGCAAAGAAAATGATATCTGGTTATGGCATCGAAGGACAGCTCATATAAATGTAAATCAATTAAAGAGATTGCAATCTAAAGACCTGGTAGTTGGTTTACCAAAGCTGAAATTTGATATCAAAGTGTTTGCACTCCTTGTAAAAAGTGTAAACAAACTAAAAATAATTTTCCATCTAAAAATATGGTATCCACAACAAGACCATTGGAAATACTCCATATGGACTTGTTTGGTCCTTCTCAAGTTAAAATCTTTGGTGGTAACTACTATGCCTTAGTGATTGTTGATGACTTTTCTAGATTTACATGGACTTTATTTTTAGCCTTAAAAAGTGATGCTTATGAAAGTTTTAAACATCATGTTAAAAGAATCCAAAACCAAGTCAACCAAAAAGTTATTGCTATCCGAACGGACCATGGTGGTGAGTTCGAAAACTACAAATTTGATAAGTTTTGTGAAAAATATGGTATTGAACATCAATTTTCTGCTCCAAGAACTCCTGAACAAAATGGAGTTGTGGAACGGAAAAATAGAGTACTTGAGGAACTTGCAAGAACTATGTTAAATGATTCTCAAGTACCACATTATTTTTGGGCTGATGCTGTCAATACTGCATGCTATGTTATGAATAGAATTTTAATTAGACCAATGTTAAAGAAAACTCCCTATGACCTTTACAAAGGAAGAAAACCAAATATATCTCATTTTCATGTATTTGGATGCAAAGTATTTATTTTGAATAATGGAAAAGAAAATCTTGGAAAATTTGATTCCAAATCTGATGAAGGTATATTTTTAGGCTATTCTTCTCATAGTAAAGCTTTTAGAGTTTTTAATAAAAGAACTTCAACTATAGAGGAATCAATTCATGTTGTATTTGATGAATCTCCGAAAGGAGATACTTTGAGTCTTGATGACAAGGCTGGAAATTTTGAGCACTTAATTGAAAAGTACAGCCAGGAAGATCAAATTAATGATGATAAGGAAAAAGCTAAAGAAGAACTTCCTCCTGCATGGAAAACACACAGGAATCATCCAATTGAAAATGTCATAGGTGACATCTCACAGGGAGTATTAACACGCCGTACTATTCAAAATATTTGTCATTTTGTTTCATTTGTTTCTCAAATTGAACCTGATTCTGTTAAGAAAGCAATTGAGGATGAACATTGGGTTATGGCAATGCAAGAAGAACTAAATCAGTTTATTAGAAATGATGTTTGGGATTTAGTTCCTAAACCCAATGATCATACTATAATTGGTACAAAATGGGTTTTTAGAAACAAACTTGATGAATCAGGAGCAATCATAAGAAACAAAGCGAGACTTGTTGCTCAAGGATACAACCAAGAGGAAGGTATTGATTATGATGAAACCTATGCTCCGGTTGCACGCCTTGAAGCAATCCGAATTTTACTTGCTTTTGCATCAATAATGAAATTCACACTATTTCAAATGGATGTTAAAAGTGCCTTCTTGAATGGTTTTATAAATGAGGAAGTATATGTCAAACAACCTCCCGGCTTTGAAAATCATGAATTTCCAAATCATGTTTATAAACTCAAAAAGGCTCTTTATGGTTTGAAGCAAGCTCCTAGAGCTTGGTATGAACGATTGAGTTCTTTTCTTTTAGAACAAGGATTTGATAGAGGGAAGGTTGATACAACTTTGTTTATTTATAAAACCAAAAAGGATATGTTATTAGTACAAGTGTATGTTGATGATATTAAGTTTTCAGACTTAATGAAAGGAGAATTCGAAATGTCAATGATGGGAGAACTCACATTCTTCCTAGGACTACAAATAAAGCAAGTAAAAGAAGGAATCTTTGTACACCAAGGAAAATATTGCAAGGAACTTCTTAAGAAATTCGGAATGGACAATTGTAAGGAGGCAGCTACTCCAATGGGCACTTCTTGTTATTTAGACAAGGATGATTCAGGTAAACCGGTAGATGTGACTAAATATAGAGGTATGATAGGTAGCCTTCTATATTTAACTGCATCAAGACCGGATATTATGTTTTCTGTATGTATGTGTTCTCGCTTTCAAGCTAATCCTAAGGAATCTCACATATCCTCTGTTAAACGTATATTTAAATATTTAAAGGGGACAATAAATACTGGTTTATGGTATCCTAGTGATTCCAATCTTAGTTTAGTTGGTTATTCTGATGCTGACTTTGCGGGATGCAAGCTTGATCGTAAAAGCACTAGTGGTACTTGCCATTTATTGGGAAGTTCATTAGTGTCATGGTTTTCTAAAAAGCAAGCTTGTGTTGCTCTTTCTACCGCTGAAGCTGAATATATCGCAGCCGGAAGTTGTTGTGCTCAACTATTATGGATGAAACAACAACTATCGGATTTTGGTGTAAAACTAGAAAATATTCCTATTAAATGCGATAATACAAGTGCAATCAACTTGACTAAGAATCCAGTTTATCATTCAAGAACCAAGCATATTGAAATAAGACATCATTTCTTAAGAGATCATGTGCAAAAAGGTGATTGCACCATTGAATTTGTAAGTACATCAAATCAATTAGCTGACATTTTTACAAAACCCCTACCTAGGGACACCTTCTATCATATAAGAAGGGAACTAGGTATTTTAGACGAATTAAGTGTTAGCTAAATCGATTTTATAAAAAATAATAATAATAATAATAATAAAAATAAAAATTCTGACTTGAATTCTCTCCCATATTTTTGTGTTGATAATGTAGATATTTGATTAGGAGAATTGATTAACTCTTGCATTTGACTGAATTGAATTGAGCAGATACTTTATAGATATTGGCTAGTTTTGCAAATTTTTGTTGGAATAATTGATCAGTAGATTGTCCTTACCTAGTAAGATTTGAGCCTTAAAGGTGTAAACACATAATGAATATTATTTTTTTCATGAGAGTTGTTCTCTTTGATTGTGTATTCTAGAACTTGACCTGTGACCATTTTGAGATTGATAATTGATTGCATGCGTGAATATGATTAAGGCACCTAGGATTGTGTTTTTCTGGCCTTCATCAATTTTGATTAACATTTTTCCCTTAGTTGCACACCTCGAGCCTATTGAATTATGATTTCTTTGGTACCCTTTTCATTATTGATATATTCTTGGTATCTTTGAAATTTGAATGGTGCAAATGGGAATGTGTTGTTTCAAAAAAAAAAAATTGAAAGTGATAAGCTTAAAGAAAATTTTTTGTTATCTCTATCTCTCTTAAAAAAATAATAATAATAATAATAAAGAGAAGAGAATAGAGAGAATGAAAAGAAAAAGAAAAGGGAATGAAGGATGAATTGTGAAGTTGATATTATTCCCAAAAGTCTTTATGCTCCATTCATATTTTTAAGGGATATTATGTTGTTGCATCATTATTTTAGCCCTTTTGTGATAATCATTTGTTTCTTTTATCCCACCAAACATCTTTAGCCATGTCCACGTTACAACCAATTTAAGACCTTTTGATTCTTGCATGTATTCAATAATTTCAGTGGAGATTTTGGTCTATGGTCAAGCTTATGGTAGTGCATTTTCATTGATGAACTTGAGTGCAATGTTTTAACCCACTTATATGAGAGATGTGAGGCTATATGAGTGCTGCTGATCTCTTTGTTCCTCTTGAATTTGTTAGCCTAGCTAGTACTTATATAGTAATCTGCTTATGAATTGAAGTTGTTGCTTGGGTTAGTTAGTTTTTCTAGTTTTTGACTTGAAAATTTAAAATAAAATTTAAAAAAAAAAATTTACCTAAAATGTCTTATTAAGTATGCCTTGCTTCTTAATTGAGATTGTTCTTTTTAATAATTTAAATTATACATTTTAAATTAAGTCTCTCTTTCTCACTCAGGAATTTGGGGTTATTACTTGGATTAATTCTGGTTTTATGCAGCAACATGGTTTTGATTTCGTTACTATGCTTAAGAAACATAATTTAATCAATTTTCTAGAATTTCATCATGATATTTATCCTAGGCTAGTGCGACAATTTTATGCAAACCTTAGAGGTGACCATGGAAAATATGACTCTTTGGTTGCTGGTACTTTGCACACCCTATTTCAAATTAACTACAAGCTCATTTTGATGAAAGAATGGATGCTCAATCAGCCCAGCTCACCCAATTGATAGACATGCTTTAGCGCTTCTATCCTCCTCCTTCTTCCTCTTGATTCTTGTTTTCTCTATCCTGTTTTGTCTTTTTCTAGTTTTAACCACTTATTTCCGCTACGTTTTGTATAAACTCTGATTTTATAAAAAAAAAAAAAACTATGTCTTTTAGTTATCTTGCTTATATATATTTTTAGTCTGTACTGAAAATTTTTTTTGGATTATTTGATTTCTGTTTATCAAAGTTTCAGGGGGAGCTTTTCACTTTCAAGGGGAACATTTATTTTTAGACTATAATCTTCTTTCCCGTATGTGAGTATTCACAAAAATTATCTATACTGTTTTCACGTATGTTCCGGTGAAATAACATGCTGGTGTCTATTTTTTTCCTGTCCTTTTTGATTATGACAAAAAGGGGGAGTAAGTATTGCTGTAATCTGCTGTATTTGTTGTTGCTGTTGTTATCGTCTTACCTGTTTTTCAGGTTTTTACATTAAGGGGGAGCCTCAACAAGTAATTATTTTGTCATCATAAAAAAGGGGGAGATTGTAAAATCAAGTCTCCAAGGATAAGAAACTATGGTTTTGATGATGACACAATAATTAATTCACATATTGAAGACCAAGCAACAACAACACCAAAGATATATCAAGATTCTACATTCATACTTATGTTGTTGCTGTTGTAATCTGCTGTATTTGTTGTTGCTGTTGTTATCGTCTTATCGGTTTTTCAGGTTTTTACATTAAGGGGGAGCCTCAACAAGTAATTATTTTGTCATCATCAAAAAGGGGGAGATTGTAAAATCAAGTCTCCAAGGATAAGAAACTATGGTTTTGATGATGACACAATAATTAATTCACATATTGAAGACCAAGCAACAACAACACCAAAGATATATCAAGATTCTACATTCATACTTATGTGTTTCATATTTGTAATATTTATTCAAGTATTGAGTGTGAGTAGTTAAAATAGGATTAATATCAATCTACAGGTAAATGATATATATGCATGTCAGGATGAGATTAATCATTGATATATACTTGAGAGAAATAAACAAAAACAAGTCTTGAAAATAAATTAAAATTGAATAAACAATTTTCTTAAAACTGCACCATTTTACTCGAGTCAAAATATTGTTACTCAAAGTTGTTACTCAAAGTAAAATCCTTTTAAATAGTAGTTTTCAAAATAAATTATATTTTATTCAGCAAAAGTGGTTTTACTCAATTTATAAGACAACTCATTAATAAAGTTTTTTTTTAACATGTACGCTGGCAAAAGCTAATTTTTCTTCACAGGAGCGTTGGATGTGCTATTTTTTCTCTTTGGTGATTAATGCATCTGGCTCCAAATCTTTGCCTATTTATTGATGCTTCTTTTCTCTTGCAAAAGACAATTTTTTTTACACAACAAGCTTCATCAATTCTCTCAAGTATTATTCAAAATTCTCAGTCTCTGCTCATATTTTCATTTTGCTTCTAGACTGAGTTAGAATCTCTTTTAAAGAGCTGTGCTTAATTTTATGCGAATTTAAGTCTGTAATTCGCTTGTAAACATTTTCTGCTTGTTGCATCAAGTCTTGGAAGGCGTCCAAGCCAACCTAAGTGGGTCTTAGGTAAATTGAAGCCTTAGGAGGTTCCTAAGCACAAGACTAAGAAGTTCTTAGCCTGGTGGAGCTACTTGAAGGTTTCAAGGAAGCTTTGGAAGAGGTTCTTCATCACCAAAATCAAATTGGGGTAGAATTCAAGAGTTTGGTACACTCTTGGAAGGAATAGGATTGAGTGAGGTTCACTTGTATAATCCTTTGTTTTTCTAACAATTTGATTAATAGCAAATCTCCCAATCTCTGAAGGGAGGACTGGACTAGCTCTCAAAATTGAGAGTGAACCAGTATAAAATTTGGTTGTGTGCTGCCTATTTATTTTCTTCTCTGCTTTCTCCAGTTGCATAAATAAATTAATTGAAGACAAGGGTAATTGAATTAAAAATAATAATTAAGTGTTAATAAGTTGTTAAAAGTTCTTAATCTTTCCGTTACTTTTCGTCCCTGAAGGTTGCATTAATTTTTTGCTTTGTTCACTTATTGCTTCGTCAATCTATTCTACATCCTTGCTAATTTTACTCAAGTAAACAGTGCTTTTCCAGAAATTCATCTTTTATTCTTATTCATTTCAATAATATCCGAAAAATTTAATATTGTTGCTACAATTTACTATTCACCCCCCTCTACTAAATTGTTAGGCCGCTTGTTGGTTTCCAACAGGGCAGCCCCGAAAGGTCGAAGAAGACCCCCAAGGAGATCTAGAGACACCGGGAAAAGGAGAACCCGGAGGAAAAGGGGAACAACACATCATAGTGATAACAGCGATATAATATACACAATATACACAAAACACAAAACTCCTTCCTCTGAAACTTAAAGGAAGCATGAGAATAAAAGAGAAACTCGAAGGAGGAAAATTGCCCAACAAACACAAGAAATACCACTCCTCCCCAAGAAACACCCTCTAAAAAGGGGTGCCATGAAGGAGCAAGAAACAGAATAAACAGCCAAGGAGGAACAGAAAAGGAGGAAAGGCCGGAAAGCATGCATCTCCAACAACCACCGTAAGGGCCAAGACGAGGGGGTCAGAATACCCAAAACGCCGCAACCAATAACGGTTACAACACGGAGAGCGTACAACGAAAAGGAAAGGAAGCTCCCCTTCTGAAACTCAAGACATAGCAACATAAAAGAGAGTGTAAAGTCAAAGCGCACACTCCTTCCTCTATAAAAGTATTACTAATATGGGAGCCATTTCCTTGAAATAACCCATTTGTACCTCGTCTTAATATAATGAAAGCCTAAAGCTTCACCAAGTTTACGAACCCATTATCTCTTTCATTTTAAATAATCATTATCGCACAAAGCGGTCCGAAACAGCATGCAACTGGGAATTGATTATATAAGTCCATCAACAACGAATTCGAATTCTTGTTGATGAATTCGTGGGTTTAGGGTTCCGATTTCGTCTTCAACAATTATGCTTCGTTCATGAGAGTTAGATTGAGAATTATACACCGTTACGAAGCTTACATCCTGAGCTTCGTAAAGACACTAAATTCGTGAGCTGAGAGTTAGTGTGCAAAGATAATCGAAGCTCGAAAGATTGGAGTCTTTGTTGAAAAGTGGTTCGGGAAGCTTACTTGGATCTCTGATTTTGGTAAGCTCTTGAACTTTTGAGACTTCAATTTCATTTCATTCTCCGGAAGTGTGCGAGTGAGGACAAAGAACGCTGAAAAGACTCGTGTTTGTACGTAGGAACAGTCACAAACCATTTGCCTGCCAGAGTTGTTACATAATTCAGTTTGATTTGGTTCGATTTTTGTGGCATAACATAATAGGAACCAAACCAAACTATATACTTTTGTTTGGTTCGGTTTATGAAATAATTCAAAAATCAAACAAACCGAATCACACCATTATATTCCTTGTTCAACAACTTTAGAATTGCGAGTATGAACCAACCGAGGTATTTTTCTTTCTTTTTGACAAAATAGTGTATGACATAACGAAAAAGGCAAAATAATGACGTACTCCATATAATTTAACAAAAAAACAAAGAATGTGAGCATGCCAAGGCTCGAACTTAGAGTCCAAGAGCTAGAAGAGAGAAGCTCATCATATCTTGGTGTAAACAAAAAATATATATTATAATGTTTTTTTTGCTCCCGATAAAATTAGTTCAAGCTCCGCCATAGTGTATAAGTAAATTTTTGCTACACATGGTTACATAAAATAAAATTGAAAGACAAAATAATAACAAATTAACTCAAGGTATGTTAGTAAACGAAAAAAATAACATGTTGTAAGTTGCATGTTTGAAAAAGTATTTCTCAAACTTTTACATTAAACTAAAATGTTTAGAATATAAGGCATTTGACAAAAAGAAGAAAAATAAAATATCAAAAGAGAAGCCAAAAAATCATGCTAGGAATAGGAAAAATGAACTATGAAGTTGGATAGCTAAATTATACTATTATATTGTCCGACCTTTAATGATATCAATGCTCATTTCACAAGGATTTGGTGCTTGTAACTCAACTTGGATACTATCAAGTTATCTCTTCAATCTTTCCTTTGAGTTAGCTTACACCATTTTTTGTCTCACTTCTTATGAACAACGAAACTTAATTGTGATAAATAAGAAAATAAAGTTAGATATCAGACATGAACCATAAACCTCCTATTTATTTGATATTTATAATGATTTTATAAATTTCACTAAGTTTATACACTGAGTTCAATCAACCTTCCTTGGCTAGTGTTACATGAGTAAATACTACAGGAGTAAATACTCCTTTTGGACAGGTATATACCACTGGGGACAGTCACCTCAAAGATCTCATTAATTGCAATATTGTCGGAGTCATCCTCTCCAGAATCATCCACTTTTAGTAATTGACTAGCTGCAACATAAATCATCAAAGAATTTTTAACGCACAATAGCATAACTCGTCTCAAAATAAGCCAATATGCTGCCAAAAAACAGAATTCAAATAGATAAAGTGAATTACCATGACAAAAGAAACCATGACCATCTTCACAAATGCCTCCAAGATCATTGCCATTTGGAATTGATTTATCAAACCTAACTCCAATATTTGAAGACCTATTATCGTCAAAAGCAAGGAGAACTATGCCTCTGGAGCCACAATTTGGTCCCCTACCCAATATAGCACAAGAATAAAAACAAGTTAGTAGCTACCCACAAGAACAAAAGTCTGACATAGGCAAATTTAAAATAGTATTTAACAAGATTATGATTTCTCATTTCGCAAAATTTTTACACTGATGTGTAACAATATCGTTAGTCACTCCTCGCTAGATATAACCTCAATAAAAATTTAGAATATTCCAATTCAAATAACATCAATGAAACAAAAGATTTGATAGAGAAAGAAGTTTCATCAGCCACAAAAAAAAGGAAAAGTACAGCTAGGGGAAGGTCTAAATATTCTCCAAACATAAGAGTAGATAGAATGGAAAGAATGGGAAAAATGCAGTCAAGTTGTTTAGCCTCTCCAAATGTTATTACTCTTTATCTACAATCTTTTCAAAACAAATATTAGAAGTATACCCTTTTAAACAAAAAAAGAATATCAAAATTGAAAAATATTTCAATTATAAAATTCTTTCATAATGTATATTACCTAGAAGGATAACTTTGTAGTGATGAGATAGAAGAAGGAAAGTTACCAACAAATTTTACTCCATTACCTGCAAATTATGTTAGCATCATGTCATTAAAGCTACCAAAAATGAATAAGAAGATGTGAAGCAAGTTAGCAGAAAGTACTTATTTTTTTTTGTTAACAACAACATCACGTGCTTTAAAAATAACACCTTTTGCAGTAGGAGCCTCCTTATTTTTAGAACTTAATGTAGACTCACCTATAATTTCAACATAGACACTAGAAGCTGGTTTCTTAGGCTTTTCTGTGGCAACCTGGGTAGTTCTCTTTGCGAACACACATGCTCTGTTATTTGTTGAATATCTCTTAGGATAATCAACTTCATTTTGTGGTCTTCCCTGAAAAAAAAAGTTGCACAGTAAAAAAAATTAAATAAGTGCAATTTAATGGGATTTAACAAAAAAAACATCTCAAAATACATTAACAAAAAGTGTCAGCAACAAAAACGAGTCAAAAACATAGGAGTCACAAAATTCTTTACTACTAAGATAAATTCCTAAATATATTTTTTTATAAAGGTTATAGGAGAAAAATAAAATATCTGAGAAAGCACACACAAAGTGTAATAAATTTAATTTAAATAAGGCAATAGTGGCATTTGCTTAAATGCCATTGAATAAATGCCGTTAAACATAACTTTTGTTGTAGTGACCATTCCTGAAGGCTCTACTGCCACAGCCGCAGAAGGAACGATCTCAGCCCCTAAAGAAGAAGTTATATTAGCAGAAGCTACAAAAGCCTCAACATCCTTACTAACAATCCTACCAAAGGTTCAGTCCCTCAAACCCTTCCCAGTTCCACCTTCAAGTCCTTACCAAATTTCTTCGAGTATGGTGATATGAGGTGCCACATAAGAGGTGATATGTCCATTGATTATGCAACCTTTTAAATCCTCATTTTGCAGGCAATTTGGAATTAACAGAGTGACTATGGTTTAACAAATCTCATTCCAACACTTGTTTTGTAGCATAAAATAAAACAAACATACTCACAAGTAAACATAAACAAAGAGTTGTGGCTTATTTACGTGACTGTCAGTTTCAAAAAAAAATTAGAAAATCCTAATGATTAGTTTCTAAGTGAATTGGAATTTTGACAAACACAATTTATGCATCCGTGTAAGCATTATACTGAGCTATTCAATTAAATCACTGCTCATAAAAACATGGTAGCAGGCTTACATATCAAGAAAAGATGTAAGATAATCTCAAAACCACTTTGACAACTAAATAATAATCACGCACACAGAAGTAAAACAACTTTAAAAAATTATAGAAACAAAACAAGGGAAAAATTTAACGGCAATGCGACATGTCACATATATAGTTGAATATTAAGCTGAAAGAGGAGGTTACCATCCTGGCACCAGTCTGAGCACAGAATATAGAAAGGATCTCGGCACCGCACCTAACATTAATCACAACCTGAAATGCACAATAATTAAAGGAGGGGACTCTAAGCTCTTTAGAGAGAAAAAATAACTACAAAGTTCGTAAATCCATCTAATTTTTTAAGGACAATATATTTTTTTAACGAAGCAAATAAATAAGAATGAGCAAAATATATAAGTTAGCTAGATAAATTAAGTACTTTTTCGGCGATAGAAACGACATGATGATTGATTACATCCTTATAAGAAATAGTTAGCACATGATCCAACATGCATCAACCGAATAGAAATCGACATTCAAGAATCTTGGAATTAAAAAAATAGAAGAAAAGATTGAAATGAAGAAAGAAAGAAATAAAGAAAGAAGTACCTTGATCATCTCTTCATGGATACCAACATCAGCGTAGCAATTGAAGTAGGCCCTGTCTAAGTTTCTGTAAGGTTGACGCTGAGGAGTGGTGGTTGCACCCCCTCGCACCACTACTTTAACTACTCTAACTACTCTGACCTTATTCGTGTTGCTACTGCTTTGTGCTAGCTGGTTCTTACAAAGTAATTGTAATTTTATTCTAATTGTAAGTGGTTACTAATAAGTAAATCATATTTCATTAAAGTATCTATTGAGAGTGTAAGAAAATAATACTTACTTGAATTTGGTGCGTCATTGAATTGATGGAGATTAAAGGGCTCCATAATACTCTTACATATTCCTGATCAACATCATCAACTTCTTCTTCTTGTTTTGATACTTGTTCAAGAAGAGGGATTCTGATCATGTCTTATCTTCAAATTAAGTTTTATCTAAAAAGTTGAGTATGTACTCTTGCGTTGGTGGAGGGTTGATGTATAACAATGTTAGGGTTTGAATAGTGCAAGAACGGCGAGGCTGTGTATCTGCAAAATGATGTTGATGCTCAAGTCAATAATATGATAGAAAGACAAAGAAATAAGAATAGAGCGAGAGTTAGGTTTGAGTGTACTCCTTGTGAGACTCCTCCTATTTATAAAGCTTTAAATTGGGCTTCCTTCATGACAAAAGAACAATTTAGAGTGTCTAAGTCTAGTCAGCCTCATCAAGCGGGTTTGGCCTAAACTTGTGATGGGTGAATTTTCAGTGGCCCTTACTTCTAGCTTTACTTTTGGAAAAGAATTTTGACAGCCCACTAAAGAATTTATACACCTCACATTTTTTTTAAAATTCCAAAAATATCCTCACATCCTCACTCTCCTTTCCTTTCTCCTTCCCAACCTCACCCCATCCTACCCCTTCTCGTCCCTACCCTACCCCACCCATTCCCACCTTCACCACCACCCTCACCCTCACCCTCACCCTATCCCTTCAAAACGCAACCAAACCCCACCCTTACCCCAGCCCTTCCGTTCTCACCATGATTGTTTTCCCTGTTTTTTAATTTTATGGTTTCGGTCCTGAAATAGGGTTACGACCGTAACCTTAAGCTTGGGTCGTGAGTGTCATCATGACCCAGGGTCGTGAGAAGGGTCAAGACCAAGACTTACATAGTGGGGTGGATCGTGATGTAAGTTCCCGACTCGTGGTTGTGACCCTTCTAATGACCTGAGTCCAAAAATTAAAAAAAAAAGAAACCAGGAAGGAAAAGAAAGAAACATGAGGCTGGGTCGTTAACCTTCTCACGATTTCATTCCAATAATTAAATAAAAAAAGAATATCACGTCAGGTCATGAAACACCTTTACAACCCATGGTCGATATCATTTTCACGATTGGAGTCCATTACTTTAAAAAAAAATATTAGGTCAAGGTCATGAACCTAGTTCATGGGCGCACCTGGAAAAGAGGAGATCGCGAGTGTTATGATGGTGGGGGGTCTCTATGGCTCCTTGCTCGTTGCGACTGCGTGGGAAGGGTGGGAGGAGGCGCTTGTGGGGATAGGGATGAATGAGGCGGCGGCAACGGGAAAGGCTAACGAGCGGTGAATGAGTGGCGGCGGGATGGGTTGAGAAATAGAAAAGGGGGTTTTCTAGGGAGGAAGGAGAGAGTTGGGTGTGGCTGGGTGTTAGAGAAAGAAGATAAGAAGTAGAGAGTGGGGTGTATTTAATAGGAAGCTTAGGGTGGTTTTGTATTTTCACCCCAAAAATGTGGTGTATAAATTTCTAATTGGGGTGACAAAATTCTTTCCCTTACTTTTAAGGCTCCTTTACCCTTCCGGACAATGGATCGTTAACCTGGCAATTGGGCCGATTTTGGGTGCAGATGGTCGAGTTTGATTTGATAGTGGTGTCATGGCCAAGCCTTTTATGTAGGTCGATTTATAATTTTTGGGTTAATGGGATATAACATGTAAGAATGCTTAACATGTATATTATGATTCTAAGATATATATTTGTTGACTAAAACTATAAGCAAGAAAAGTTCAAAACTTTATTTTTTTTTCAAATTTATAAATTCTATAAAATGTGGACAACCATATTTGGCATCCACTTTATATGTGTTTCCGAAAAAAAAATTATTAGATTTTATCAACAAATATAGTAGAAAATCATCATTTTGTATTTTTTTAAAATATATTTCCTTATTTAGTTTTTACAATGAGAATCTTTATATATGGTATTCATATAAGATTTTAAGTTTTCAACATACATTTGTTGTTTCTAGATTAAATTATATCTTAAATTAATTTCCTTTTTAATGCAAACGCACGTAAAAAGTATTATATATTTAATAGGGGTAGGTATCTCAAGAAAAAAATTTCAATGTTTCATAGAAAGTATAAAATGACTTATAAATAGGATTAAATTTTTTAGAATATGACATATAAATAAGAGCAGAGAATGTTTTACCGATATGATTACTTATATACATATTAATATCCAAAAGTTTTGGTTGCAAGATATGTATTGTATTTATTGCTAAAATCATAAGAAAGGAAAAAATCAAAACTTTATTCATTTTACCTGATTTCTAAAATATATAAATGCTAACAACCATATTTGGCATTCAGATTATATTATTTTCGAAAAAAAGATGTAAATTTTATAAAAAAAATAAGAAAATCATCACTTTGTGTTTTTAAAAATATTTTTCCTTATTTAGTTTTTGCATTAAAAGTTTTTTAAATATATTATTCATATAAGATTTTAAGTTTTCT
Source organism: Crotalaria pallida (assembly GCA_037953625.1). Taxonomy (NCBI): domain Eukaryota; kingdom Viridiplantae; phylum Streptophyta; class Magnoliopsida; order Fabales; family Fabaceae; genus Crotalaria; species Crotalaria pallida. The sequence goes on along the minus strand of CM075654.1, from coordinate 7,827,913 downwards.
ATGTTTAGCCTAAATGTTGTTTCTGTTTTCAACAATATCATTAATTCATTTCCTTTTAGATGCAAAAAGTATTATTATGTTTGTAAAAATAATATTAAAAGCACAATACTAATGAAAGATTGTCTAATGGTTGTTCCCTGTAACACCCCAAAATTTTAATCATGGATTAATAAAGATTAACTATAAATTTTATTTATAATTAATTGTTATTATAATAATCCCTGATTAAGAATAGGAATTTAGTATGCGAGTAGGTGGAAAATAATTCCATAATTATTTTCTATGCAAAAATTAGAATTTTGCATATTAGTCCCTGCTATAGGACCTCGGGGTAATATTAGAAAGATTTTTGAGGGAAATTATAATAAAATATTTAATTTTCAAAAACTAGTCAAAAGAATCGAGTATTTCTTACAATACTCGAGTATTCTGGGTAGTGCTGCTCGAGTTAGTCCGTTTGATGAGTCATCAACGCGTTAAATCTCGAGTTCGACACGAAATCACCCCAGGAACACCTCAAGGATATCGTGGCGATCTGCATGCAACTGGGAATTGATTATATAAGTCCATCAACAACGAATTCGAATTCTTGTTGATGAATTCGTGGGTTTAGGGTTCTGATTTCGTCTTCAACAATTCTGCTTCGTTCATGAGAGTTAGATTGAGAATTATACACCGTTACGAAGCTTACATCCTGAGCTTCGTAAAGACACTAAATTCCTGAGTTGAGAGTTAGTGTGCAAAGAGAATCGAAGCTCGAAAGAATGGAGTCTTTGCTGAAAAGTGGTTCGGGAAGCTTACTTGGATCTCTGATTTTGGTAAGCTCTTGAACTTTTGAGACTTCAGTTTCATTTCATTCTCTGGAAGTGTGCGAGTGAGGACAAAGCACGCTGAAAAGACTCGTGTTTGTATGTAGGGACAGTCACAAACCATTTGCCTGCCAGAGTTGTTACATAATTCAGTTTGATTTGGTTCGATTTTTGTGGCATAACATAATAGGAACCAAACCAAACTATATACTTTTGTTTGGTTCGGTTTATGAAACTATTCAAAAATCAAACAAACCGAATCGCACCATTATATTCCTAGGTTCAACAACTTTAGGATTGCGAGTATGAACCAGCCGAGGTATTTTTCTTTCTTTTTGACAAAATAGTGTATGACATAACGAAAAAGGCAAAATAATGACGTACTCCATATAATTTAACAAAAAAACAAAGAATGTGAGCATGCCAAGGCTCGAACTTAGAGTCCAAGAGCTAGAAGAGAGAAGCTCATCATATCTTGGTGTAAACAAAAAATATTTATTATAATGTTTTTTTTTGCTCCCGATAAAATTAGTTCAAGCTCCGCAATAGTGTATAAGTAAATTTTTGCTACACATGGTTACATAAAATAAAATTGAAAGACAAAATAATAACAAATTAACTCAAGGTATGTTAGTAAACGAAAAAATAACATGTTGTAAGTTGCATGTTTGAAAAAGTATTTCTCAAACTTTTACATTAAACTAAAATGTTTAGAATATAAGGCATTTGACAAAAAGAAGAAAAATAAAATATCAAAAGAGAAACCAAAAAATCATGCTAGGAATAGGAAAAATGAACTAGGAAGTTGGATAGCTAAATGATACTGTTATATTGTCCGACCTTTAATGATATCAATGCTCATTTCACAAGGATTTGGTGCTTGTAACTCAACTTAGATTCTATCAAGTTATCTCTTCAATCTGTCCTTTGAGTTAGCTTACACCATTTTTTGTCTCACTTCTTATGTATAAGGAAACTTAATTGTGATAAATAAGAAAATAAAGTTAGATATCAGACAAGAACCATATACCTCCTATTTATTTGATATTTATAATGATTTTATAAATTTCACTAAGTATATACACTGAGTTCAATCAACGTTCTTTGGCTAGTGTTACATGAGTAAATACTACAGGAGTAAATACTACTTTTGGACAAGTATATACCACTGGGGACAGTCACCTCAAAGATCTCATTAATTGCAATATTGTCGGAGTCATCCTCTCCAGAATCATCCACTTTTAGTAATTGACTAGCTGCAACATGAATCATCAAAGAATTTTTAACACACAATACCATAACTCGTCTCAAAATAAGCCAATATGCTGCCAAAAAACAGAATTCAAATAGATAAAGTGAATTACCATGACAAAAGAAACCATGACCATATTCACAAATGCCTCCAAGATCATTTCCATATGGAACTGATTTATCAAACCTAACTCCAATTTTTGAAGACCTATTATCGTCAAAAGCAAGGAGAACTATGCCTCTGGAGCCACAACTTGGTCCCCTACCCAATATAGCACAAGAATAAAAACAAGTTAGTAGCTACCCACAAGAACAAAAGTCTGACATAGTCAAATTAAAATAGTATTTAACAAGATTATGATTTCTCATTTCGCAAAATTTTTACACTGATGTGTAACAATATCGTTAGTCACTCCTCGCTAGATATAACCTCAATAAAAATTTAGAATATTCCAATTCAAATAACATCAATGAAACAAAAGATTTGATAGAGAAAGAAGTTTCATCAGCCACAAAAAAAGGAAAAGTACAGCTAGGGGAAGGTCAAAATATTCTCCGAACATAAGAGTATATAGAATGGAAAGAATGGGAAAAATACAGTCAAGTTGTTTAGCCTCTCCAAATGTTATTACTCTTTATCTACAATCTTTTCAAAACAAATATTAGAAGTATACCCTTTTAAACAAAAAAAGAATATCAAAATTGAAAAATATTTCAATTATAAAATTCTTTCATAATGTATATTACCTAGAAGGATAACTTTGTAGTGATGAGATAGAAGAAGGAAAGTTACCAACAAATTTTACTCCATTACCTGCAAATTATGTTAGCATCATGTCATTAAAGCTACAAAAAGTGAATAAGAAGATGTGAAGCAAGTTAGCAGAAAGTACTTATTTTTTTTGGTTAACAACAACATCACCTGCTTTAAAAATAACACCTTTTGCAGTAGGAGCCTCCTGCATCGGCTTATTTTTAGAACTTAATGTAGACTCACCTATAATTTCAACATAGACACTAGAAGCTGGTTTCTTAGGCTTTGCTGTGGCAACCTGGGTAGTTCTCTTTGCGAACACACATGCTCTGTTATTTGTTGAATATCTCTTAGGATAATCAACTTCATTTTGTGGTCTTCCCTGAAAAAAAAAGTTGCACAGTAAAAAAAAATTAAATAAGTGAAATATAATGGGATTTAACAAAAAAAAACATCTCAAAATACATTAACAAAAAGTGTCAGTAACAAAAACGAGTCAAAAGCATAGGAGTCACAAAATTCTTTGCTACTAAGATAAATTCCTAAATATATTTTTTTACAAAGGTTATAGGAGAAAAATAAAATATCTGAGAAAGCACACACAAAGTGTAATAAATTTAATTTAAATAAGGCAATAGTGGCATTTGCTTAAAAGCCATTGAATAAATGCCGTTAAACATAACTTTTGTTGTAGTGACCATTCCTGAAGGCTCTACTGCCACAACCGCAGAAGGAACGATCTCAGTCCCTAAAGAAGAAGTTATATTAGCAGAAGCTACAAAAGCCTCAACATCCTTACTAACAATCCTACCAAAGGTTCAGTCCCTCAAACCCTTCCCAGTTCCACCTTCAAGTCCTTACCAAATTTCTTCGAGTATGGTGATATGAGGTGCCACATAAGAGGTGATATGTCCATTGATTATGCAACCTTTTAAATCCTCATTTTGCAGGCAATTTGGAATTAACAGAGTGACTATGGTTTAACAAATCTCATTCAAACACTTGTTTTGTCGCATAAAATAAAACAAACATAGTCACAAGTAAACATAAACAAAGAGTTGTGGCTTATTTATGTGACTGTCAGTTTCAAAAAAAAATTTAGAAAATCCTAATGATTAGTTTCTAAGTGAATCGGAATTTTGACAAACACAATTTATGCATCCGTGTAAGCATTATACTGAGCTAATAAATTAAATCACTGCTCATAAAAACATGGTAGCAGGCTTACATATCAAGAAAAGATGTAAGATAATCTCAAAACCACTTTGACAACTAAATAATAATCACGCACACAGAAGTAAAACAACTTTAAAAAATTATAGAAACAAAACAAGGAAAAAATTTAACAGCAATGCGACATGTCACATATATAGTTGAATATTAAGCTGAAAGAGGAGGTTACCATCCTGGCAGCATTCTGAGCACAGAATATAGAAAGGATCTCGGCACCGCACCTAACATTAATCACAACCTCAAATGCACAATAATTAAAGGAGGGGACTCTAAGCTCTTTAGAGAGAAAAAATAACTACAAAGTTCGTAAATCCATCTAATTTTTTAAGGACAATATATTTTTTTTTAACGAAACAAATAAATAAGAACGAGCAAAATATATAAGTTAGCTAGATAAATTAAGTAATTTTTCGGCGATAGAAACGACATGATGATAGATTACATCCTTATAAGAAATAGTTCGCACATGATCCAGCATGCATCAACCGAATAGAAATCAAAATTCAAGAATCTTGGAATTAAAAAAAATAGAAGAAAAGATTGAAATGAAGAAAGAAAGAAATAAAGAAAGAAGTACCTTGATCATCTCTTCATGGATACCAACATCAGCGTAGCAATTGAAGTAGGCCCTGTCTAAGTTTATGTAAGGTTGACGCTGAGGAGTGGTGGTTGCACCCCCTCGCACCACTACTTTAACTACTCTAACTACTCTGACCTTATTCGTGTTGCTACTGCTTTGTGCTAGCTGGTTCTTACAAAGTAATTGTAATTTTATTCTAATTGTAAGTGGTTACTAATAAGTAAATCATATTTAATTAAAGTATCTATTGAGAGTGTAAGAAAATAATACTTACTTGAATTTGGTGCTTCATAGAATTGATGGAGATTAAAGGGCTCCATAATACTCTTACATATTCCTTATCAACATCATCAACATCATCATCTTCTTCTTCTTGTTCTGATACTTGTTCAAGAAGAGGGATTCCGGTCATGTCTTATCTTCAAATTAAGTTTTATCTAAAAAGTTGAGTATGTACTCTTGCGTTGGTGGAGGGTTGATATATAACAGTGTTAGGGTTTTAATAGTGCAAGAACGGCGAGGCTGTGTATCTGCAAAATGATGTTGATGCTCAAGTCAATAATATGATAGAAAGACAAAGAAATAAGAATAGAGCGAGAGTTAGGTTTGAGTGTACTCCTTGTGAGACTCCTCCTATTTATAAGGCTTTAAATTGGGCTTCCTTCATGACAAAAGAACAATCTAGAGTGTCTAAGTCTCGTCAGCCTCATCAAGAGGATTTGGCCTAAACTTGTGATGGGTGCCTTTTCAGTGGCCCTTACTTTTAGCTTTACTTTTGGAAAAGAATTTTAACAGCCCACTAAAGAATTTATACACCTCACATTTTTTTAAAATTCCAAAAATATCCTCACATCCTCACTCTCCTTTCCTTTCTCCTTCCCAACCTCACCCCATCCTACCCCTTCTCGTCCCCACCCTACCCCACCCATTCCCACCGTCACCACCACCCTCACCCTCACCCTCACCCTCACCCTATCCCTTCAAAACGCAACCAAACCCCACCCTTACCCCAGCCCTTCTGTTCTCACCATGATTGTTTTCCCTTTTTTTTAATTTTATGGTTTCGGTCCTCAAATAGGGTTACGACCGTAACCTTAAGCTTGGGTCGTGAGTGTTATCACGACCCAGGGCCATGAGAAGGGTCAAGACCAAGACTTACATAGTGGGATGGATCGTGATGTAAGTTCCCGACTCGTGGTTGTGACCCTTCTCATGACCTAAGTCCAAAAATTAAAAAAAAAGAAACTAGGAAGGAAAAGCAAGAAACATGAGGTTGGGTCGTTAACCTTCTCACGATTTGATTCCAATAATTAAATAAAAAAAGAATATCACGTCAGGTCATGAAACACCTTTACAACCCATGGTCGATATCCTTCTCACGATTGGAGTCCATTACTTTAAAAACAAAATATTAGGTTAGGGTCATGAACCTAGTTCATGGGCCACCTGGAAAAGAGGAGATCGCGAGTGTTATGATGGTGGGGGGTCTCTATGGCTCCTTGCTCGTTGCGACTGCGTGGGAAGGGTGGGAGGAGGCGCTTGTGGGCATAGGGATGAATGAGGCGGTGGCAACGGGAAAGGCTAACGAGCGGTGAATGAGTGGCGGCGGGATGGGTTGAGAAATAGAAAAGGGGGTTTTCTAGGGAGGAAGGAGAGAGTTGGGTTTGGCTGGGTGTTAGAGAAAGAAGATAAGAAGTAGAGAGTGGGGTGTATTTAATAGGAAGCTTAGGGTGGTTTTGTATTTTCACCCCAAAAATGTGGTGTATAAATTTCTAATTGGGGTGACAAAATTCTTTCCCTTACTTTTAAGGCTCCTTTACCCTTCCGGACAATGGATCGTTAACCTGACAGTTGGGCCGATTTTGGGTGCAGATCGTCGAGTTTGATTTGATAGTGGTGTCATGGCCAAGCCTTTTATGTAGGTCGATTTATAATTTTTGGGTTAATGGGATATAACATGTAAGAATGCTTAACATGTATGTTTTGATTCTAAGATATATATTTGTTGACTAAAACTATAAGCAAGAAAAGTTCAAAACTTTATTTTTTTTTTCAAATTTATAAATTCTATAAAATGTGGACAACCATATTTGGCATCCACTTTATATGTGTTTCTGAAAAAAAAATTATTTAGATTTTATCAACAAATATAGTAGAAAATCATCATTTTGTATTTTTTTTAAAATATATTTCCTTATTTAGTTTATACAATGAGAATCTTTATATATGGTATTCATATAAGATTTTAAGTTTTCAACATACATTTGTTGTTTCTAGATTAAATTATATCTTAAATTAATTTCCTTTTTAATGCAAACGCACGTAAAAAGTATTATATATTTAATAGGGGTAGGTATCTCAAGAAAAAAATTGCAATGTTTCATAGAAAGTATAAAATGACTTATAAATAGGATTAAATTTTTTAGAATATGACATATAAATAAGAGCAGAGGATGTTTTACCGATATGATTACTTATATACATATTAATGTCCAAAAGTTTTGGTTGCAAGATATGTATTGTATTTATTGCTAAAATCATAAGAAAGGAAAAAATCAAAACTTTATTCATTTTACCTGATTTCTAAAAGAGTTAATTGTGATGGATTAGACTTAAGAGCCTACCAACAGACCCAGCCCAACTAAGCTAGGGTTACACACAACACACCTAACAAGTAATCCCCTATAAGAACCACAAGGCTATGGGGGCTAAGGTATGTTCTCTCATCCCTACTCTCAAGAACTACGTGTGGCTTGATCCCCTTATTACTGGGGGTACGTAGGACCGGGGTCACCCTCGTCAGCTGCTACAACCCCAAACACACTTCGTGGTGTTTCTTCAACAATGGAACACTACATTGGCGCCGTCTGTGGGGATGATAAATTTCGATCCCCATCCACATTCATACACAAGAAAAATGATAAAAAAAAAAAAGAAAAAACAGCATCAACAGCAGCCTGGTTCTTCCCTTTTAGATTCGAATCGGAACGTACAGTGACATCCACCGCCAGGCTCCGCTGTGCTTCCGGTTTGGTTTGTGGCCAGAAGTTCTGTCCGGTGGTGCGATTCGTGGCTCTCACTGTTGCCGGTGCTGCACGAAGCTAGGCACCGGTGCTCCACCTGGTGGCGTTCCCGACATGAGTTTTTCCCCTCTTCCACGGTGGCCCCGAACCACCAAACTGTGCCATCTTCCTCCCTGCTGCACGCTTCTCCGATCGACTGTTGCGATCGAACACTGGCATCCTTGCTGCGGTGCTTCTCGCGACGCCGGCGTTGTGGTTACCATCTCCTTCGAAACGAGTGGGCAGCAAGGAGAAGAAGGATAGAAGGTGGATGCCGCCACCGCCGCCACGAAGCTGGAACCGCCGCTGTCACCAACCACCGGGTCGTTTTCTCTCTCTCCCTCTGCGATCGAAATAGCCACCAAGCACCGTTGCCTTCGAAGTCGGCGAGCACCCCCCTGGTTCCATGTTGCCGCCGCTTCACATGGCAACCCTGCATAGAGGGAGCATAACCCGTGGATGCAGGAGGAAAGCCCTAACGGGCCAGTGGCCCAAACTGCCCAAAAAAAAATAAAAAAAAAAAGAAAAAGGGGAGTACAGCACCACTATGGGCTCACCAACTCAATACTCACGCCTAAATCAGGAAGCTATTTCTTTTAATTTTTAATAATTGCACAAATATTTTATTGACTCACATGACTATTAGTTAACAGCAAAAATAAATTATACTTTTGCTAATTAATGTCATTATGTGTCACTTACTATTTTTATACCAATATTATATATTATATAAATTGTCAATAATTATCATTATTGTGGTTATAAATTGTCAATCTCTGAACAACAATAACTAATTAATCGTTATTTTTGTACACACATGCAAGGTACACGTATGATGGCCCGAGCAGCTGAGTGACCCATTTCAAGATTCTCATCAATGGGCAAATCGTTTTCCTAGCATAGTGAACACAATAACATGTTACTCTATTCGAAACGTATTGATGATGGCGAGGACCCTCGTGCCGAGTTTCCCTCTTTGCGCTTGTGTTCCGAGTGTAAAGAAGCCTGTGTACGGTTCCTTGCTTCGGATACATGTGCCAACTGCGCGCGGACCTTCGACAACGTCCCCCTTTTGGTATCTCATACATTCAGAATGTCGGGAATCACACACTACCCTTCTCTCCTCGGATTCATAAGACGATTGTGGAAACCTCGCACTGTGTTCCTCACTAGAGTCTCTCGTTCCGGGTATGAAGAATATTTTGTTGATTTCCCCTGCTCGGAATCGTTTGCTAATTATGAAGAATCTCCTATCGGGTTTCTCTGCCATTATACGAGCACAAAGAATGCTATCAACCATCAGCGATACTCTTCTGAGTAAAAGGTCTTGGCTTGCAAACAATCTTCTACATCATCACTAACCCTTGGAAAAGGACATCGGATCAGACCAGCAACTCGGCACAGAGTCTCTTCGACTCTTCCCGAGCTGGGGGGCTTGTGATGGATTAGACTTAAGAGCCTACCAACAGGCCCAACCCAACTAAGCTAGGGTTACACACAACACACCTAACAGGTAATCCCCTATAAGAACCACAAGGCTATGGGGGCTAAGGTATGTTCTCTCATCCCTACTCTCAAGAACTACGTGTGGCTTGATCCCCTTATTACTGGGGGTACGTAGGACCGGGGTCACCCTCGTCAGCTGCAACAACCCCAAACACACTTCGTGGTGTTTCTTCAACAATGGAACACTACATTAATAGTCACATAGGTCCCTGAAAGATACCTGTGGAATCAGTTAGGTCCCTGAAAGATTTGTGGAATCTCTTAAACCCCTCAAAGATCATTTTGGCGTCACATTAGTTCCCCTCATTCAATTTCGTCAGGATGGACCTGATGTAATCTACGTGGCACGTTAAATGCTTTGTCGGCCCCAATGCGATGTTGGAATGTTAAGAAGGTGCCACGTTTGGGCCAAAAAAACATTAAATGTGTTACATAGGATTACGTTAGGTCCCTCATGAGGGGACTAATGTGATGTCAAATTGATCTTTGGGGGGTTTAAGAGATTCCACATATCTTTCAGGGATCTAACTGATTCCAAAATGATCTTTGGGGGGTTTAAGAGATTCCACTAATCTTTTAGGGACCTAACTGATTCCACAGGTATCTTTCGGGGACCTATGTGACTATTAACTCATTTCTAAAATATATAAAAACTAACAACCATATTTGGCATTCAGATTATATTATTTTCGAAAAAAAGATGTAAATTTTATAAAAAAAAAAAGAAAATCATCACCTTGTGTTTTTAAAAATATTTTTCCTTATTTAGTTTTTGCATTAAAAGTTTTTTAAATATATTATTCATATAAGATTTTAAGTTTTCTATGTTTAGCCTAAATGTTGTTTCTGTTTTCAACAATATCATTAATTCATTTCCTTTTAGATGCAAAAAGTATTATTATGTTTGTAAAAATAATATTAAAAGCACAATACTAATGAAAGATTGTCTAATGGTTGTTCCCTGTAACACCCCAAAATTTTAATCCTGGATTAATAAAGGTTAACTATAAATTTTATTTATAATTAATTGTTATTATAATAATCCCTGATTAAGAATAGGAATTTAGTATGCGAGTAGATGGAAAATAATTCCATAATTCTTTTCTATGCAAAAATTAGAATTTTGCATATTAGTCCCTGCCATAGGACCTAGGGGTAATATTAGAAAGATTTTTGAGGGAAAGTAGAATAAAATATTTATTTTTCAAAAACTAGTCAAAAGACTCGAGTATTTCTTACAATACTCGAGTATTCTGGGTAGTGCTGCTCGAGTTAGTGCGTTTGATGAGTCATCAACGCGTTAAATCCCGAGTTCGACACGAAATCACCCCAGGAACACCTCAAGGATATCGTGGCGATCTGCATGCAACTGGGAATTGATTATATAAGTCCATCAACAACGAATTCGAATTCTTGTTGATGAATTCGTGGGTTTAGGGTTCCGATTTCGTCTTCAACAATTCTACTTCGTTCATGAGAGTTAGATTGAGAATTATACACCGTTACAAAGCTTACATCCTGAGCTTCGTAAAGACACTAAATTCGTGAGCTGAGAGTTAGTGTGCAAAGAGAATCGAAGCTCGAAAGATTGGAGTCTTTGCTGAAAAGTGGTTCGGGAAGCTTACTTGGATCTCTGATTTTGGTAAGCTCTTGAACTTTTGAGACTTCAATTTCATTTCATTCTCTTATGCATGTTGCAGAGAACAAATTCTAATCATTTTCGCCAATTATTTTTCATGATTTAATGATCAAAATCGTTGGTCTTATGACCCTACTCAAAACTGTGTTGCTGTCAAATAGTTTTTGGGGAAATTAGCTTGGAGGTTGAGTCTCTGTCGAATCTCAGTTCCTACACGACTTAGAGGCAAGGGTGAAGCTATACATTCGCTAGAATAAGGTTTAATTACATGAATTTGTGTAGAAAGCCACCAAGAGGCTTCAAGGGCTTAGTTTGAAATAGATTTTTGGCTTGGAGGCCAATTTGTGTTCTATAACTTGATGGAACATGTTTGATATGTTGCATGTGTACTGTATGCAATTTATTTTCATGCCAAATATGCTTAGATTTGAATTTGGTATGTTAAGTTGTTAAAAATGTGTTTTTATGCATAATTGATGCTTGGATATGATTCACTGTAATTTGATGTAATCTGCGAGTTGGAACATGTTTACTTTGCGTAAACATAACTCTGTTGATCATTGGTGTTGGTTAAATTTGGTTAAAATTGAAAATGGTATGTTAAAACCCAAATTTCAGTGTATTCTGTTTGTCAAGACTCGAGTATTTAGCTAGAGACTCGAGTATTTCGTGATGCATCAGTGTATTTGATAGCAACAGAACTCGAGTACTTGAGCCAAGACTCGAGTATTGACTGATGCAACAAATGAACCATGTTGATGAATTACTCGAGTCCTGCATGAACTACTCGAGTATTCTGGGTGATGAACGACTCGAGAAATACATGAACTACTCGAGTATTTTTGGAAAATCTGAAACATAATCTTTTTAAAAAACTATGATTATACTCGAGTCTTTTGGGAGAGACTCGAGTCTTTTTGGTCAGATTGTTGAAAATGTCATTTAATTAAACCAAAATGACACTTAATTAAACATGTTTTGAAGGATGAATTGTACCAATAAATTACATCAATTACATTGAAGTTCATAAATGAAGTTATTCCGTATTGTATAAATTAAGATTAAATGGATAATCTTAAACAGAATCGGATATTGCATACATGCATGGTGAAAGGTGATGAGTTATTGTTTTGTCATGTTCAAGGAACATGAGGAGGGCCTCTAGGAGTGCCAAAGGTTACCGCTTGTTCGACCGAACATTAAGGTTGATGATGTGGTTATTATGAGTAGCACTAAAGTGATAGTTTTACGTTTTGGCGACGTGACGATCATCAGACATGGTGACGTTGTTTATCACTTTTGAATGTGCATAATGAAGTGATAGTTTACGTTTTGGCGACGTGACGTTCATCAGATGTGATGACGTTGTTTATCACTTTTGAGCAAGTACGTCATACGTTTGATAACGTATTATATGTATTCTGGTAATACATTGAAGTTATGGAAGGACGTCCATTTGAGTGATTAATTGGAGAATCACAGGAATGTGAGGAATCATGCATCATATAATGAACCATGATTAATGATTGAAATAAAAGATGGTATGATCATGTGTATAAAATGTTATTGTTATGCATTTACTAATTATCCTTATTTGATTATGTGTATGTATATGCTTACCCCTGTGCCCTTGTTAGGTGATGGCTAGTTACCTAACATGCGTCGAGATCAGACCCATCCCTAACAGGATTTGGACGTATGAGGAGCACCGAGCGATTTTTGAGGGTGAGATGGAGCTTACACTCTTCCACCCTAACCCCCTCGTTCGTGTGAGCCCTCGTAGGTTTAGGATACCAATTATATATACTATGCATATACCAGCTTTTTATGTTTATAGAGGACCACTACCACCAGCTCTACCTGTACGTAGGTTTCATAGTTTCCGTTTTCGTCCTGCTACTCGTTCACACCCCTCTGCTTATAGAGTTTTCACTGATGAGGATGTCCCTTCATCCGATCCGACATGTTTTGATAGGACTGCACCGGCTGCAGATCCTAGGCCCAGTGGTAGGGCCTCTACCCCATCGGACAGGATTGAGGAGGACCTAGAGGAGGGGGAAAGCGAGGAGGAGGATGTACCAGTCGAGCCGGTTCCCAGACCTCGAGGAGGACCGAGTGGTTCCTAGGATGTTGCATAGTATAGATAATAGGGATCCCGGACCGACTTTGTAGCTGCAGTGGATCAGATGGATGCACGGAGGACTAGTTGACCTACTCTCAGACACTTTATTTTTGAGTTGTTATATATTGTACATATTTTGTAGTGTTTGAGAGTCTAGGTCTTATCTTTCAGATTTTATTATGTATTTTCAGTATTATGGACATGGAATCTTGTACTACCTATTTTGATGATGACAACTGTACTCATGGATCTTTTCTCATGATATATATATATATATATATATATATATATGATGGTATGATGTTTATTTCAACTACGATCCTTGAGTACCATTATTTTCCGCGCACTTTGATTTTGACGAAAGCGAATTCGGCAAATGTTGTCACAATGGAATATGCTGTTTGCAACTCACAAGACAACTGTTCACTCTCTTGCAAGTATACTAGATCGGATAGTAATATAGTCGGTTAAGACCAGATATCGTCCCACAGGGATTGTAAATTGTGTTCAATAATTTCTACCTTATTTCTAACTATTAATGAGATCTGAAAAATATAATTAAATTGAGAATGTGAATTAATTGAGAACAACTAAAAACTGATTTAAAAATAAAACTAAATCTGAATTAATTAAAGTGAAATTAAGATGGGAAAGGCATTAGGAATATGATTTCATTGCAGGACCGAATTTATTAATTATGAATTTCTGTTTTCCTAATTTATTCAACAACATTCCAGCAGTAACAATTACCGAATTCCTTTAATAATTGTGTTTCCTATTCAATTGGAACCCCTTAATTCCTTAAGAAATTACCAACCAATTAGTCATTAATTAAGATCTCTGGAATTAACTAGTTATATAATCCCCAAAAGTATCCCTACAAATTGGATGATTATAATGTTTGATTGCAAGGTCTATTCTAATCCTAATTTTTCAATTGAAGAACTAGAAAACCAGAACAAAACATAAAGTGGCCAATTCTATGATTTGTAATTAAAACTCAATCAAACAATTCAATAAAACGGAAAACATCAATTCATAATTTCATAAACTATTCATGATCCATGCAAATCCATCAAATTCCTAACAAAGGGTTTAGTTACACATATTTAAAACTGAAAAACAAGGAATAGAAGAAAAACCCATGATCATAGACAATCTGAATTTCTTCAATCTTTAACCGGATTCCTCCGTTGTTGATCTCCAATGCTCTTCTCAATGCAATTTCTCTCTCTAAATTCGTGTGTAATCTCCCTCTCTAATCTAAAACCTAATTAATAGCCTAAAAATTAAGCAAATCCCCTCAGAAATCAGGAAAATAAGTCAATTTGGGCCTGGTGCGGGTACCGCGCGCCTGGGCGCGCCAGGTCTGATGGGTTAAAAATCAACGATGCGAGCGCGCCTGGGCACGCTAAGCTCCGCGCCCGGGCGCGCAACCTCTGATGACCATTTTTTCTTCGATGCATGCGCGCCTGGGCGTGCCATTTGCACGCCTGGGCGTGTGACACCTGATGTGGCTCCATTTTTCTCCGTTCTTGTGTCATTTTCAAGGTTCTCTTATGCTCTTTCCAGCTCCAATGTTATTTTATCCAATTTTAGCTCCAAAAGTACCTGAAACATACCCAAAACGGATCAAAACGTTCAAGGGAATAAAATTTCCTAAACTAATTAAAAACTAAACAAAATCTACCTAAAATACTTAAGAAACAAACCAAAACTAAGCAAAAGGGAGTCAAATTAAGCTCTAAAACATCATATGTTAGACCCAAATCACACCCCCAAACTTAGCATTTTGCATGTCCCAGGCAAAAGTAAAATAAAAATTCTAAAACAAAAGACTACCATCCAAATCAAAATGTACAACACCTAATATAAGACTTCGACTCATCAATCACAGCCACATATTTATACAAGCTATTCACATATCAAAACTTGGTTAAAGAAACAAAACCAATTAGAACTCAGAACTAGTGAACACTCTCAACCTCTCAGTGTACATCTCTCATGTGTATCAAAGGTATTAACAATTCACTCAAGTTCATACAGTAGTAAAGTGTTACCATATGCTTGACCATAGACCCAAATCTCCACTGAAATTATTGAAAACATGCACAAATCTAAAGGTCTTTATTTTGGTTGGAATGAGGCCATGGCTAAAAGTGTCAAGGTAGGATAAAAGAAGGAAAGGATGAAACTAAGGGCTAAAATGCAAGAACAAATTTCCCTCAAAAATTATGAATGAGCAATGAATACTATGAGGACTCACACTCAAAACACAACTATTTCAAACTTCTTCTCTTTCAATTTTTACTCTACTACTTCTTCCAAACAGATTTCTTTTCTCTTATCATTCAACAATGTTCGATTTTTCTCAATTTTTCTTTTCTTTTGGAAGAAGAGTAACTCAATCAACACTTTCACAATTTTCATACTTTTTAAATGTACCTCTCTCAATTGCTCATTCAAAATTCCTACGGAACTCACAAAAATATACAATCAATGCAGGGTACCAAAGAAAAATCATATTTATATCAGGCTCAAAATGGGCAACTAAGGGAAAACAAATTCAACAAAAATCTCTGAAGGCTACAAAAACACCATCCTAAATGCCTTAATCATTTTCATGCATGTAATCAATTATCAATCTCAAAATGGTCACCGGTCAAGTTCTAGAACACAAAACTAAACAGAACACTCTCATGAAAGAATAGGGTCTCAAATCAAAATAATTAAAATAAATCATACCCCATCAAATAGGCTCAAAATTTCACTAGGCTAAAGTCAGTTCACTAATTTCAAGTTCTGAAAAACTTTGTCAAAATAATCAGATTTCGAAAATATTTACAGCTCAACAAATAAGTAACATGAATCAATGAGTCTAATCCTAAACTAAGTATATACACCTATCATCAGAAAAATAATCCTAAGTCTAGAATAATTACAAAATCTCTACCTAAGACACAAACCATCACCAAAAATGGGGAAATAATTCAAGTCTTGAAAAATTAATTTTTATTTTGTCCACTCCCTCAAACTTAGAGGTTGGCTTGTCCTCAAGCTAACTAAACTAACCTACACTACAAAATAAAAATTAAAAGAAAACTAACCAAAGCATTGGGTTGCCTCCCAACAAGCGCTTGTTTAACGTCACGAGCCTAATGGATCACCTCCTTTCGGAGGCTCAGGGAAATCACAGAGAAACTAGGGGTTAAGGAGCTTAGCAGTGGTTTTGCATCTATCCACCGCCCCTCCCAAATATATTTTCAGTCTCTGGCCATTAACTTTGAAAGTCCGGCCATCCTTGGGATCTTTCACCAATACCTGTTCAACAACAAAGGGACCAGACCACCTAGACTTAAGCTTTCCAGGGAAAAGCCTTAGTCTAGAGTTATACAACAAAACCAGCTGACCTTTTTCAAAATTTTTAGGGATTATTTTCTTATCATGGTAGTATTTAATTTTTGCTTTTAAAGCTCTAGACCAATTATATGCTTGTTTCCTAAACTCATCTAATTCAGTCATTTGTAACATTCTTTTCTCACCAGCTTGTTGCATATCCATGTTAAGAAATCTGGTTGCCCAATAAGCCTTATGAACTTGCTCAACAGGCAAATGGAAATTCTTCCCATACACCACCTGGTAAGGTGACATACCCAAAGTGCTCTTAAAAGCAGTTCTGTATGCCCATAGAGCGTCATCTAGTTTCCTAGACCAATCCTTTCGTGAGCTATTTACTATTTTCTCTAGAATCCTCTTAAGCTCTCGATTGGAAACCTCTACTTGGCCACTAGTTTGAGGGTGATAAGGTGTAGATATTTTATGATGCACCTCATACTTGGCCAAAACTTTCTCTAAAACTCTATTGCAAAAGTGGGTGCCATTATCACTAATAAGCACCCTGGGCACACCAAATCTATTGAAAATGTTTTTCTTAACAAAGTTAACAACCACTGCAGCATCATTAGTGGGGCTTGCAATCGCCTCCACCAATTTGGACACATAGTCCACTACAACCAAGATGTACCTGTTACCAAATGAGGGTGGGAATGGACCCACAAAATCTATCACCCAAACATCAAAAATTTCCACCTCCAAAATACTTGAGTTTTACTTTTCAAACCCCAACAATTACTCATTGGCGCCCATTTGAGTTTCGTAGGACAAAGCTACCCCTTATATTCTGCCTCACGTAAGGCGGATGAACTTTCTGCCTTATACAAAGCGGAGACTGAAGTAGCACAAATCCGCCTATTAAGAGGCGGGACAATTCCGCTTTGAAATAAGCGGATTATATTTTGTGTGTTCCGCTCTGTATAAAGCGGAAAGTGTTATAATTTTTGTATATCTCGAAAATACCCCTCCGTTAACCCTCCCTCTTCCTTTTGAAATTTCAATTTGGAAACCCTTATAACTCCCAAACCGTACAGTTCCCACTCCCTCTCATTCTCTCTCAACTCCTTCAAGTCTCTAACTCTCTAACTCTCTCACTCCCAAACCGTATCACTCTCATTGTCTCTCATTCTCCACTCTGGGTTGATCGATCGTGGTTCCCCTTCTCTGTCAAGTAAGTGTCTTCTATCTCTGCTTACATTGTTTGTCTCTGGAATAAGTATGCATGTTTGTCTTCTTTGTTGGAATGTTGTTTGTGTAGTGTATGTTCGATTGTTGTTGTTGTTTCTCTCTGCGTTGTTGTTTGATTTGAGTTGCTATTGATCTGGTGATGTGTGGATCCGCCTTTAATGAGGCGGATAGTTACCGCCTTACAGAAGGCGGAAGGTGTACGTCTGAAAGAAGGCGGAATGAGAGAATGTTTTAATCAATTTTTTATATTTTTTTTACACTGTTTGTGTCTAATTAATTAGGAATTTAATTAGGAATGCAATTAGTTTGTATATATTTTTGGCTAATACTTCGGAATGTAATTAGGAATTTATATAAAGGTTTTTTTTTATTTGCTGATTAGTCTGTTCATGTTAAACCAATGGCTATGTGTGTATGTTACACTTTTTTGGATGCTTGAAACTATATTCTATAACATTTTATCCCGTGATGTACCCATGATTCCTTAGCATATTAGATTGATAATAAGATTTAGTTTCACTGTTAGCATATTAGATTAATAATTATTTATGTTAGTTTAAGAATAATAAATTATTGTGCTATGGGTATTGTTAAATTGACTATTTTTATGTGTTATTTTATTTTTTTTGCTGATTAGTCTCTTCAAGTTAGATTAAAAGTAAGATTAATAATAAGATTTAGTTTCCTTAGCATATTAGATTAATAATAAGATTTAGTTTGACTTAGTTCAACAATAATAAATGTGGTATGGGTAATGTACATTTTAAATCGTTTAACAGAGTTTGAGAAATTATCTGACATAGTTTTATTACAATTGTTTTCAGGCTGGCGAGGACGAAGGTGACTGCGAGGACTCGACCACCGCATACAGTACACCCAGCTAACACGAGGATGCAGCGACCGGGGCAGCAGCCACCCGGCGAGCAGCCATCGGGTGCTATTCGCGCAGGCAGACACGTACCCAGCGCTTCCAACAGGAGGAAGCGGAAGGCAGATGCACTTGCTACATCGACATCTGAGGCAGCAGGGGAGCCAGAGGCAGTGGCACCGGGAGCTCAGGTGGAGGGTGTACCTCCACCTCCATCACCACATGGGCAGGACGATGTACCTCCACCCCCAGCATCAGCAGTGCAGGGGGGTGCACCACCACCACCACCACCATCAGGAGATCAGCGTTCACTACCACCACCATCACCACATGGGCAGGAGGGTGTACCTCCACCTCCATCACCACATGGGCAGGACGATGTACCTCCACCCCCAGCATCAGCAGTGCAGGAGGGTGCACCACCACCACCATCAGGAGATCAGCGTTCACTACCACCATCATCACCACATGGGCAGGAGGGTGTACCTCCACCTCAATCACCACATGCATCAGCAGAGGCAGGCAGTACAGGTGCAGCTGGTCATTCATCTGACGATACAGGATCCGATGACGATTCGTCGTCGTCGGACCATGTGGTTGCTGAGCCAGCTGCATAAGATTCCGGGTCTTCATTTCATATATCGGAGGCATCTTCTGATGATGATTCTATGTCATCGGAAGAGAATGTGCAAGGGGCCGTTGAGGAGCGAGTATAGCACCCAGTTCAGGAGCAGGAGCAGGTGCAGCCGGAGCAAGAGTAGGTGCAGCCAGAGCAGCAGGAGGAGCAGTACCCTGTACCAGATCCGTAGGATCAGACACTGCTTCAGTCATATTCATCTCACGTAGCGCGTGAGATATGGCAAGCCCGAGTAAGTATAATTATTACAATTAATATAGTAATTACTGAATGATCCGTATATTTAATTGACATTACTTTACTAATTCATTAAGTTGTAATCTTGTAATATTTCAGGAGCGTGGTATTCTAGGGCGATGTACTTCTCGGCGATGGGTGTTGGATACGATTGAGCAGATGGCGCCGCAGGTTAGAGAGATCATACAGCGGTCTGGGCTCGCATCATTGGTGGGAGTGTCCTACGAGTAGGTGGACAAGCGCATGCTGTCCTCCTTTGCGGAGTGGTGGTACAAGGAGACTCACTCATTCCACCTACCGGTCGGGGAGTTGACCGTGACACTGGATGACGTGTCATATTTGCTTCACATACCGATACAAGGGAAGTTTATAAGAGGCGCGCAGCCGAGTAAGGAGGAAGCTGCCATTTTGATGAGGGAGCAGCTCGGCGTTGCGCATGTCGAGGCAGTCACGGAGGTGGAGAAGAAGCGTGGTGGGAACGTACGGTTCATCACATTGGAGAGATGGTACACGGATCATGTAGAGGCGGAGAGATGGGAGTTTGCCGCCCGATGCTATCTCCTCTACATGGTCGGCAGCACGCTCTTCCTGACTAAGAGCATATCATATTGTTCCTGCCAGTACATCCTTCCCCTTATGGACCTGCACCTCGTTGATGAGTATGCCTGGGGAGCGTCTGCATTGGCCCATTTGTATGATGAGCTTGACGAGGCGAGCAGAGCAGGGCGAGGCAGCTTGGGGGGTATTCTACCATGTTGCAGGTATTTAAAAAATGTTGTATTGTTTTTCTATTTTAATTAGCGAGATGTCAATATTGTTATGTAACACTTTTTTATTTAATTTTTTTTTACACGCAGGCATGGATAAAGGAGTACTTTCCGTACATCGGTGTGTCGATCCCACGTGATGGATATGTGGAGCAGCAGCCCCGGGTTCTACGTTGGGAGTACGGTGCCGGCTCGGGCACCATGGAGTATCAGTATAGGTCGCACCTGGAGTCACTAACTGTTGATCAGGTCAGATGGCGACCATATGACCCCGACCACCGACCCGCCCGGCCGTTTCAGGAGATCAGCTTCTTCTCGGGCTTTCTCAGAGTGGGGGAGACGAAGATGGCATACCTCCCAGAGCGTAACCTGAGACAGTTCGGGTACGTGCAGACCATTCCTCGGCAACCACGTGACCCTATCAGTTGGGACGAGGTCGAGCTCGAGTGGACTCAGTGGGGGCTGCATACACTGCCAGATGAGGTCAGAGGGCGGGTGGTCAGGTATCCCGGGGAGCATGTCGATGGCTACATGGATTGGGTGCATCGATTACTTCACCCGTATTTATTCCCGGCAGCTCAGAGGGTTGAGGACCCCTTCACCCGCACGGGACTTGGTAGGCCCCATTTTGGAGTCCGGGATCCTTTCGCTTCAGCACGAGACTGCGCTGCAGCAGGTTATGGCCATATGTGATAGGCAGACTGGAGTTCACGCAGCCCGCGGCGGCCATGTACCACCTGGGGGAGCTGCCCGTGGCCGTTGTACACCAAGCTCACAAATCACTAAAACAAGTGTACTCTTTCACATTACTTAATTTACAGCAATTTTACAATAATCAATAAATAATTACATAATAATCAATATACACTAATAAATAATCAATAACTCTAATTAATTATTAATATAGTAATGTACAATACACCAAAAACATGTCAATACAACAAGTGTACAAAAATAAATAATACAACTCCATAAGAAGTCATGGAGTTGTAAGATCAACCTCACCAACCAACTTTGCTTTTGGAAGGAACGGTTTGAAAGCATTTAACCGATCTCCGACCTTTTCCGCCCAGTCCACTGCACACGGCAAGAGTGACCGATACCAAGTGGAATACACTGGAGGCAATGGGCTGTTTTCTCGCAATATGATGTGCACCCAATGGGCATTAGCGATGTTCCCAATCGCCCATACATGAGGAGTCGAGGTCGGACTGGTTTTGTATGGGAGAAAGGTGTGACACATCCCAATACTCGCCGGTTGCGAGGATATTGACACAAAGGCAACATTGTACTTTGAAGCAACGACGGGACCCATGTCGAGGATATCCAACCTCTTGTCCATTGAAGCAAACCCATCATCGTCGACATGTAGACTATCCAATAACTCATTATATCGTTTCATGCCCACTAACTCAATGTAGAGCTCCCTATACTGTAACATCTCATCTATCAAATCACGACGCACCAACTTCCAACTATTTTCATTTCCATATACATGCATAGATATGGCCCGGAAACCACAGTTACCATCACTACCAACATTATGTATCGAGTGGATATGCTGTTCTAGCACGCTTGGAGGCGTGAATGAATGAGTAGGGTTGCTTGCACCTGTATTAGTTTGAGAGGCTTGAGAAGGTGGGAACTTTCTGCATTTATCTGACTTTGTATCCGAGGTGGTCTTTGACTTCTTCTTCTTCTTTGATATTTCTGGTTTGTCCGAACTATTAAGCATGTCATCAACCTGCGAGTCCACATGCTCCCATTGCGAAGGAAAACGTTTTGTTGACTTATCCTTCTTCGCCTTCCTACCCTTCGTCTTCACCCTCTCTGTCGGTGGTTTCATCGTGGTCGTTTCCGGCCCCACAACTTCACGAAACCTCTTCCAAAGCCGCCATATTGTAGCTTTGTCCCCGGCGTTGAACAACTGCATATATTCCTCCCACAACGGTAACGGATCTGGATCGTCATCTTCCTGTTGCTCTGATTTCTCCGGTTCAACCTGTCCACACTCATACATAGATAATCTCTTCCAATGAATATGGACCGCACCAAGAGGAATAGGCCGTCCGATCTTCTTGTAACCGGCAAGCTCGCAACAGCATGGCAATCCATGGGTTGCTCTGATTATGCAATCACAATGATCACCACCGATACTCAGAACCTCTTTGTGAATCAAATGCAGAGCTTCTCGTGAAACTGCATATCGTAACTCGGAGTATAGTGGTATGTTCATGGTGCGATCAAGCCTTGTGATGCTCTTCTGGAACGAGTCTTCGATGTCACGATGCTGAGATTCGAGCATGTCATGCATGGCAGCAAAGCATGTCGCCAAATCTCCCAAGCTATCGGCCAACGCCCTCTTGAACATGGAGTGGTGACTCTCAACCCTGTTTAACAATACAACTATCAAATTACAGAAGTCTTAATTATAACGAGTGAAACCATTAAAGTCTAATATTGGAATTTCTAATTTTACCTATTCGTGGTTGTGTTGCCAAGGTGCATATGCTGCTGTACCCAAGCATCAACGAATTTCTCCTTGTTGTTCTCCAGGTAAGTCCTCTCAACATACTCTAGTATTGCACCACATCCGGGTCCGGCATCCTTGCACACATCCTCGAATGCTTTCAGTGCAGCTTCATACTGATCTATGACCCGGCAATGGATAACACTCTCCCAGGCTTTCTTCACCGGCTCCATTTTTTTTAAGTCCCGGAAGTAGTTTTTAAACCTTCCCCTCACATTGCATTTGATATGAAACTGACAGAGGAGGTGTGTAGACATGGGAAAGACCTCACTAATAGCTCTCACAAGAGCACCGTCAAAGTCACTGACAATAACCTTCGGCACGTGCCGAGCATCAGCAAACAATCCGCTAAACTGCTTCAGTGCCCAGGCGAACGCGTCATGATTCTCGGTTGACATGAAACAAAAGGCAACCGAGAATGTTTTCCACGTTGATGTCTCACCCACAATCTCAAGCAAAGGTAGTTTGTATCGGTTTGTCTTGTATGTGTTGTCCATAAGAAGCACAAGACTGAAGTTGCGCAACAAAGCAATGCTGACAGGATGAGCCCAAAATATATCCTTAACCACATCGGAATCAGGGAAAGTCCTGTGAGAATACTCGTATCAGTGCCTCTCCAAACATAGCAACAGATGCTGCATCTGCGTGCGGGGGTGTCTCACCTCTCTTCTGTATCGCTGGCGAACATTATAAATTTGCTTCATCGTCACCGCATGCCCTTTATACCGTTGATTCAAAACACTCATTATCTTCTTCGGCCTAACACCACTTTTCGTCAGGTCAACCACAAGAGCATGTTGTTCCGTGGTTAGCCTTGCAGGAACCAGATGCCCCGTAAATGTCTCGTAACGCTCGTGGTTATGGGAACCACATTTCACCTTCAATGACCAGTTAGCATTACAGAGACTCCGCTTTGTAACACCCCGCAAATTCCTCGTATTGATTAAAATACTAAAAAGACTTATTTTTGAGAAAAGTGTTTTTGAAAGAATATTTTCTTCAATAAATTTCCTAATTAACGTTTTCAAGGTAAAGAGTGACTTTAAGGAGAGGATTTCCTGAAATAATATCAAAAGTTTAGAAATTGAGTTTTTGGAAAAATCTATGTGCTTGATATTTGTGATTTTGTATGAGTCATTTTCTAATGAAAAAGAATTATTTTCTATTCATATGTGTGTATGTGTACACGGTTTTGGTATGTATGTCTATGCTTAGGATTACATGAAAATTTGATTAGTAGAAAAATACAATGCATGAATGTGTGTTTAAGTGTGTGATTCGTGTATATACGTGTATGAGTATGTGACGTGTATGTGCATGTATGTGTATATGAGTGTGTGTAACGTATATGTTTGTATGAGGGGGAAGCCTAGAATTTCCTAAGTAATGGACAAGAAACCAGGTTGTAACCAAGACTAAACTAAGTTAGTGAGAACCCTAACCAATAGCCAACTAGTCATTAAGCCTAAAGTGACCCCTAAAATCTAACCTATGCTACCTTGTCCCCTTGAAAATGATAACCTCCACCCATGCAACAAAGTGAGTTGTCAAAATTGCCCCTCCCATTTACACCCATGGTCGAACCTACAAGGGCAAAAGAGGAAATGTATGAATTTCCTATATAAGACTTACACCTTAGTTTATTTCCATTCCTTCACTTTCATTCTTTCATTTTCCCTTCATTTCCCATACACATTTTTTGAGAGCAAAAATCAAGCTCTCAACACTTAAAGAAATAGAGAAGAGGCCGTGAGCTAGAGAGGAAGAAGGAGGAGAAAACCAAGCCAAAAACCTAAGTCTTCTTTGAAGATCCAAGACCCAAAAGCTAGGAGATCAACCTTTTCCTTAGGTGGGTAGATCGAATAAGCAAGAGGAAGTTGTAATAGTGTAGTTTTTCTTTGATCTTGTGATCTCTTTTCTTTTCTTCTTTGCATGTTGAACTTTCCTCCTTAAAACCGTGAGTCATGATGTATTTAAGAGTTTATTTGATGAATAAATGTGAGATCTAAATTTGGTTGGTAATAAAGTTAAGATCTTTTATGTTGCATGTTAATTTGATGATGATCTTGATAATTTAAGTACATGCATGTCTTGTTTATGCCTTGATCTTAAATTTTTAAGGATGAAGGAGCTAATAAACACTAGATCCTAGACCAAATAATTCGGCCATAAGTAGAAAATTAGGTTTTGATGCTTTTTAATTTGATCCAAGTCATTGCATGTTAGCTTTATGCCTTTACAAGTTGATTTGAGTTGTTGAAATGCTTTGGTTTTAATTTTGATGATTGATGAAGCTTGATTTTTTTACTTTGATCTTTGAAAATGTCTTGATCCTTACTTTAATCTTTGAAAAAGTTTTAATCTTGAACCTTGCAAGTGATCTTTGAATAAAAAGATTTAATTTTCCTTAATGATTAACACGGTTTTACGAAAGAACCAAAAGAAATGAGTTTTTGAAAAATGATTCAGTCTTGATCTATGTTCTATAATTATGCATAATGAAGATTTGGAGTTGAAACCTAGTTTTTTGTGATGAGGTTTTCGATCTAGGCTTAGAAATCAAGAAATCATGTTTTGATTTTCATAAGGTATACATGCATGTTAATCCCTTTTTGACTTAAAGAAGCTTGTGTTTTTGCATGTTGAAAAAGGGAACCAAGAACCTTGTTTTGTCAAAATAGGATTCGGCCTAGGTTAGATAAATAGACTAGGGTTCTTTTTCCATGAGTTGACTTGGAGTAATGAATATGTTTTGTGGAATTATGCAAAATAAATTGTTTGAAATTGTGATTGTGAATATTTATTTTATAAACGGTTTTTGGATGTAAAAATAAAGGACACAAATAAACTAAATGATTTTGGGAAGAGTATTGTGTTTAAAAGGATATATGTGTGGGTATGTGCATTCGGGTAAGAATAAAAGAAAGAGTAAACAATTTTGTTGTATGAAAAAGAAAATAGAGTTTAAGTACTTAAAATAAATCAAGTTGACGTGTGTGCTTTAAATTGTGATGTATGATTTGTTTTCTTTGATTTCATTCGGCTATGTAATGTAAATAAGTCTAGGAAATCTAGTTGCATTAAAATAAACTCATGTAGTGATTCTTGAAAAGAATTGAGTTGTTATGCTTGGTTTATATCTTTGTGAGTATGTGAATGTCTAAGTGCTTTGTTTGAATTATAATTAAATTAAATGATTAATTAATTATTTGTATGACTTAATTCATTTACGTGTTGTTAGGGTTGTGTACTAGTTTATGTTTGAAAAATATTTGAGTGTGTAATTGGTTTTTAATATTAATTGATTTGATTTATTTATTGTTGGATTGTGTTTATGGTTGTCCAAAGTTTGTTTTACGATAAAGATTGGAGTTTTAAAGTGTTAATTTGAATTAAAGAATTATTTAAAGTGAAAAGTGTTTTTGAAATGTTTTCGGAGTTTTATCAAAGTGATTTTTGTAAAATGATCCTTTGCTGTCCATAATTATTTAAAACGGTCTTTTAACTCTAAAAATGTGTTTATATAATTTAAAGTGTGGTTTTTAAGTGATAATTGATTTAAGAAAAACCCGGATTAAAAACGGTGAATTTTTCGATGTTTTTGAACTTGTTTGTGGTGCTGTCCAAAGCGGACCAGCACTCAAATCAAATGATCTAAATCATTTTGTATGATATTTTTCAAATGGTCTTAAAATATTTAAAGTGCTAGAAAGTAGGGAAGATGTTTTGATCAAACAATAGTGTTTTAAGTTTTCCGACGAGGAACGAAAAGTGTTTTGAAACTAAGAAAGATTTTCTTAATACAAGTTAATAACGAAAACGTATTTTATTTAGTACGAGGAACCTTAAAGACGAGGGATTGGGGCAGTCAGCAGAGACAAGGATCCGAGAAGACGGTACGCAAATAAATCGCTGGACCTCAGGTGAGAGAGAAGCTTTCCTAAGACACCGTGGTAGTTAGGTGATATATTAGGACGTTCCGTATCATCTCAAAGATCGGAACTAAGTGGTTCGGAGTCAGTAGTATAGTGGCAATTGTTTGTGTTGTGTGGCCACTTATACGAAGGTGACAATGACCACATCGTTGTTGTGTGATGTGTGTATGATTGATAGCATGTTTATGTTTATTGCTGTTGTTCTGCCTAATAATATTTATTGTTGTTGAATAATATGCTGATGGACGTCTGTTACGTCCTGAATAAGAAAACGAAAATGAGATAAGCACGATAAGGAAAGTAAAGATATAAGAGAAAGGAATAATGATAATGTTGAGAACGAGTCAGAGCTGGGACTAGTGTTGAGTTGAGCGTACTCCTCCATTAGCGCTCAGCAAAAAAGGTGATTTTTGAAAAAGGTTTTTGAAAAGAGATTTTTGAAAAGATTTGTGAAAGGAGATTTTCGAAAAAGATTTTTGAAAAGAGACTTTTGTAAAGAGTTATGAAAGGAAATTTTTGAAAAAAGGTTTGTGAAAAAGAAATGTTTTGTAAAAAAGGGATCTTTGAAAAAGATTTTGCGAAAAGAAATTTTTGAAAAGATTTTTGAAAAGAAGTTTTGCGGGGAAGGGTAAACAAAATGTTTTCAGCAAAGTTTTAAAATAAAATTTGTGAAAGGTTTTTAAAGAGAGATTTTTAGAGACTTTGTGAAAAGAGGTTATTAAGAAAGTTTTTGAAATATGGTTGAGGAAGTTTTTGAAATGACATTTTGAGAAGGTCCTCTTTTGTAATGATATTTTTGAAAATCTTTTGAAATAACATTTTTGAGAAAAAGTTTGTGAAAACAATATTTTGTGAAAGTCTGTGAAAGAAGATTTTGTGAAATGATATTTTCAAAAAGATTGTTTTGAAGAAAAGATTATGAAATAAGACTTTGAGAGAAAGATTGAGACATGAGATGCGAGTTCGTTGATGTGATCCCAGCTCTGTGCTATGTGAGAAACGATGAGAGGAAGATTGTGCCAAGTTAGTGGTCGGGACTCATTGAAGGGATGCACGAAGGATGGGCCAACCTTAGGATAATTAAAAAGATAACAGACTTAAAAGACATCCGCGGTGAGGTATGAGAGTGCGAAGTAGTGGAGAGGAAGGAACCATAAGTATCTACGGATACTTAGGAGGAGATTGCATTAGGGGAGGACAATGACGGTGAAACGTCAAGAAGTCTAGAGTATGTTTCTAGGCAGAACGAACTCCACATGTGGCGTACGAACGTGGTAGGGACTGGGACCAATGCCGTGGTGAGTTCTGCGGGCCCACTAGAAACATACTGTCGCCCCCTAGATTGCAAATCTAGAACAGTGAGAGGGACTGGAGTGGGGCATCTTGTTTGCCACTGTAAGTGAGACAGTGTGCCTTGATTATATGAATTGATTTGATATGATATGATTTGAGGCTGTAGTCCTCCTGGTCTGGGACCAATTGATTGTGAGACAGCTGTCGTGCCCGCACGATAAAGGTCATGTACTCGTGTTTGCTTCCGACTAGGTTGGGTGGATGACCGAGGAGATGTAGACGTGAGTGATAGCTATAAACGAAATGAATTCCCTGACGATATCTGATGATTCCCAAAGTGAAGGAATGATATGAATTGATAAGATTGGAAAAGAAGAAATTCTGAGTATGAAAAAGGAAAAAGGGATGAGAAAGAAAGAGAAATTAAGAGAATCGAAATTAAACTTAGAAAGAAATTGCAGGATATTAATAAGGACAATAAGACTGATAATATTAATATTGACATCATGCTTGATTTTGGTGTGTTTGTGTGCTGTATGTTGTATGGTATGTTTGGTCCTTCTATCTTGCCTATCGTAATTCCACACCGTCGACGATGCGTCGTTCGGATCGCTTACTCTCTCCTATTCGTTGGCATATCGGTGCTGCTGATATTTCAACGGGCAGATGGAGTATCGGATGGATGTCACTACATGGAGTAAGTATGAAAGAGGATGGAAGCACACCCACGGTGGTTGGGTCTGGACCGGCTACACTCAGATCGTAATCCCAGATCCGGAACATCAACTTAGTGGAGCTAACTTGGAGCCACACTTGGGACAAGTCACCGTGCGAGGGTATAGGAATTACGCAAAGAAGTTTCGGCACGAGACCCGCAGGAATTCTTCCCTTCCCAATGGAGCGGAGCTGGAATCCATTAGCAACGAGGAGACAGCAACAAGGAGAGCATCATCTTCGAGAACGAAGGGAGGATGCAAGAAGAATGAGGGTCTTCACCCGATTGCCTTCAATAGGGTAGTATGAGGATAGTTTGGTTGGGTTAGATCGTGGTAAGTACTTTGTGTTAAGGATTACCTATGTTCTGAACTAATGATGTAACTGAGCTTCTTCTTAAGCACGCCCTACTTTTCATACAACTTTGTGAAGAATGTAAAATGGCCTTTTGATGAAACGTGAAGAACTATTTCAAATTGGAACTTATCCACTTTCCTGAAAAATGTTTTGTAAACCCAAGTGGTTAAGTTTTGGTTTTAGTAACAACTCGGTTTTCAAAAAGAGGATTGAAGCATCTCAGTAATTTTTCAATAACGTTTTCGAACACTTCAACAATGTTTTATATATAAAAAAAAATTTGGCCTCATTTTTGGTAATTTTAATACATAAAAGTTAATTATTTTGAGTTATGAAAATCGGGCTGTTACACGCTTCGCATATAATCTGAATGGGCAATTATTTTTCCTGCTCCCACTCTCATTTTTTAGTTTTGCCTTCGATGGATTGTAAACACCACTTCTTTCGCAAGCAAATACAATCCTTTGCCTCTTACTTTTTCCAAGTCCTAGATCGGATTTAAACACTTTCAGGACAAATCCCAGTCTATAACCGACTCCGCGTGTAACATCCTGAGTTTTATATAAGTGTAGAAATGTTAGAATTTGGTAATTTAGTGTTTAGGATGTATAGAATATATAGAAATAGTTTAAGAGCAATTAGAAGGCATTAGAATGTGATGCTCGTGTAACACCCCAAATTTTATTAATAGTTAAATAATAATAATAATAATAATAATAATAATAATAAGAAATTAAAAATAAAAGATTGACAACTCAAAACATGAATTCCACCGTTGGATATGAAGATAAGAATATTAGGAAGCTTGCTTTCAAATTTGAGCAAGATCCGACGGTTAACGAAGAAGTTATGGAAGTTTGAAGGGGAAAGGAAATAAATATATGAGAACTGGGCAAAAGACTAGAGTCTTTCAAGAAAGACTAGAGTATTTTGGATAAAAAGACTAGAGTCTTTCACAAAAAGACTCGAGTATTTCTGTCAGATCAGCAAAATAATAAATACGAAAATGAGCCATTCAACACACCATTTTTCTCTCCTCCATGCTCGAACTCTTTCTCTCTCAAACCCTAATCCATTCCAATCAACAAATCAACATCAAACTCCATCAAATAATCATCATATACTAACTCCATATCAATTCCCTACCAATTTTCACCCCTAAAATCACAATTTCTCCCAAATCCTCTCAAAACCCCAAATCAAACCCTAAACCCCAACTTCTCAAATCTTCAAATTCCTCTCTTGTAACTTGGAAAGAAAGCTTAGGAGTGGATAAGGAGCAAGGATTAAAGGCTAGGAATTTCAAGCAAAGCTAGGAGGGTAGTGGTCTCTCAATCTCTCACTTTCTCTATATTTTCCAAGAAGGTAAGAGGGAGTACTTTGGTTTAAATTAAGGGAAGGATTTAATTATAGTAATAGGAGTAAAAGTAAGTGTATATGAATGATTAATTTGGCTTGAGAATTTAAGTTACATGACTTAGTGATTATGCCTGATATAAGTTCTCTTATGTGCTATTTGTGTGTGCCAAATGCCTTTACTTATATGATGTTGGATGATAATGTGCACTGAACTATGAATGATGTAAATATGTTTCTATTTTATATATATTATTTAGTAAATTTAATTATATATATTTATTTACAAATTATGATAAAGCAATTTCTAATTGAGTTTGAATCCAAACCACTGCAATTTCCTAAAGTATAAGGGGAGTTAAATTCAATTAGGAAGAGCTTAAGAACTTGCATCATACATGGATAAAAGGTGGACGTTAGGAGTAGGGGAAAAACATTCGTATAGCGTGAAGGCAAGAGTAACTAGATTGTGCCATTGAAACAATCGCCGAGAATTATTGTGGAAACTTTGATCTTCCAAAGGACACGAGTTCGCAACCCGTGTTGGGGATTGGTTTTACGCAACCATAATAATTCTGTCAGTTACTTTGGCTTTTCGTGGCCGGTCAATGGTGATCCCTGTTATAGCCAATTTGGTGTAATCAAACCAAATTGTATGATGAACCCCTAAAAAGGGGTGAAGTACTGTGCAAACCATGTGTTTGGAGGGGTACTACTATCGGTCGGTTTTTCCCCGGAGTGGAGGGTGATGTGAGGAAAATGTGTGATGTAAAGCAAAGCAAAGTAAAGTCAAAGTGAAAGTAAATAAGAAGAAGTACATGCATAAGATGAGCATACATTTGCATATACATCTATGTGGTTTAATCCATTGGATCCAATGAAAAGAATAAAGTAAATGCAATGAAATGAAAAAGTATAATATTGGATTCATGGATTAAATCAAAATGAGCGACGTTGCATTCATCCAACTATGAATATGTGATTATACTTAGTGATATAATAATGTTATTTGTATCCTATGATGTAATGATGTATTAGATTGATTGAATGTAAATGCATTTATTTATGCCTTATTATTGTTTTTAAGTACTTTCTTTCATTTAAATTCAAATTACTCATCTCTTAAGTTGTCATTTTAGGTACCCTGGAGAAGGACTCTCATATTATCCCTGCCGAGACAGGTATACTCTCATTAGAAGAGAGTATGCTAATGATTGTGATCTTAGGATCACATTATTATTGCAACCGTTCCAAGATGTCATAGTGTAAAGAATTTCATTCTATAAAGATATATTAAATAATTAAATTTCTTGTTATTTAAGTATACCTCTTATTTTGTAAAAGGAATTGATAAGAATTTTTAACAAATGTATTGGTGATTGCGAAGGATATTTATATATCCTCCCTTTGATGAAATTAAATTATGTCACAATCACTTATAATGTAATTACATATTTTTATTTATAGATATAAACTGTTCTGGATCTGACATGTACAAAACATTTATTTTGGGAAAAGTCCATAATTCAGACGAAACTCTGCAAAAATTTCTATATAAAGATTATATAATTAAATATTATACTTTAAGTTACTAAAAAGTAGGATGTTAGATTATGGTATCAGAGCAATGGTTGCAATACTCGACTATGGAGTATGGATCTCCATATCTCCAATGAGTTACTCCACATGAGAGTAACTGATTGATAGTTAAGTAAGTGATAGAACTTCAGTACAAAAGGTGAGTATAGATAGTTGGTAAGTCAACAGCTCCTTAGTAATACTAGAATAATGTTTATATCTATTATCTAATCTTAGTGATTTATCTCCAATCTAAAGTGGACTAAACTCAAAATTTTAATGTAACTTTGTCATATCAAAGAAGAGACCGAAAGTAGAGACTAAGGAAAAGTAATAACTCCCAGCGGGCCAGAGCATGAAAAAGCTACCCCAACGGGAAGACTAATCCTTAGTCTTGAATTAAGTAAGTCAATTCCAAATGTGATGAAGGAAATGAAACTTTTGGTTAATAAAGCCGTATTTAGAATGGATGATAAACTATTTGATATAATTATAATTCAAGTAAGACAGAAAATGATCTTATCATCAATGTAATGTAAAATCGAGACTGATCACCTCGAGATTTATATGTATTGATAGATGATATCATTGAGTCCTTGAATCCAACAAAATGATTTTTTTTTTCAAACCTCTATACCTAAGAATTAGAAAAGTAATGTAGGCTATCCAAACCCTGCAAACTCCGAGCATTCTTAATCAGAGTGCGCAACGGAAGTGGATAGATGTCAACCCACTGTATTTGCCTTGAATTATGATTACTAAGTATCATCCTTAGTAAGACCTAAGTACCTTCTAAATTTCCACATTGTATTTTGATTATAAGAATACCTTAGTAAGTTTATAGCATTCCTAAATGACTAAGATGTGGTATGATAGTTCTTTCATGGACCACATGTTAGTTAAGTAGGAATCCATTAACTGTTATTTTTCAGAAACAACTTGGAATTTCAAATTCAATTTAAAAAGGGAATGTAATCATTACACTTTGAAATAAGATTTACATCGAGAATCATACCCTTTATAAATTGAAATTGGTAATTCCAAATGACGATGATGTCTCTTTACTAAGTTCATATAGGACTAAAGGAGACATTTTATTTCCATCGAACAAGTTACGTTTTAAAACTAAAGTTTCCTAAATCATTATGAATTGTTTTGTGAAATTATATAAATTTTTTAAATAAACTAAATTAATGATATCATGAACTGCAATAAATTTTAAGAATACTCATACTTGTAATGATTTTCAACATATTACATTGATTTGAACCATGCCAATTGACTAATTTGTCGCACAACCAGTTTTTAAGAATATACCGATGATAACATGAATTCCTAAGTAATTGAGCGATGACGTAGTTTACTCTTGAAGTAAACCACATCCCAATTAACTAGGTATCCGCATTATGCGACATAAGTCAAATTGGGATGAAATCGGATATTAAATCCAAAACAAAGAGGAATGTAAATTGTTGAAATTTAAAAATATAAATGAAAATTTATTTTTACCATAGAATACATTCCCTTTTGTTAGATTTGATAACCTTAGAGGACTTTATGCTTCTCTTTGTAAAATGAGTCCTCAAGAATTGCGAATTGGCTTCAAAACTGATATGAATTGCTTTAGAAATTATACAAAGGACTTGAATTTTTAATGTTCAATATTTTTTTCACTATTGAATAATTTGTTAATGTTTTGAATGGAAATGATTTATCAATCTATACAAATGATATTTTAATGAACAATGTGATTTCATTATTTTAAGGATACACAACCTTTGATAGTTATTATGTCACTAATTATCAATTCTTTACCTTGTGAATTATCATCTAGCAATTTTTACAAAAGTGTAATTTGAATAATATAAAGGAAGGTATCAAGGTCGGTTAAAGGCAATGCATCTAGTTTAGAATTAAGACCTTGTATAGAACTTAAACTAGGAAAGTGGATGTTATGTCTTTCCTTAAGTTGCGTAGGACTTAAAGAAAATGTTTTGTTACTATTGAAGAAGCTATATTTCAGAACTATAAAATTTTTCCAAACCATCCTGAACTATCTTAAGAAATATAGTTTGTTAAATGTTAAAGTAACAACTTTAGCATTTTCTATAGAAGTCTTGGTATAAGAAATTTAGATCTTGTGAGAGAAGTTAAGCTAGAGTTTTAGAAAATAAGAAGTGCTTGGGTGAAGTCACAACCTAAGGAAGCCAATAGAAAACCTTGAATCTTAGGAAGAATAGCTAAGCATAGGCCTAGTTAAAAGTTTTACTTTAAGAAAAGTTTCTGTTAAATTGAGAAGTAGAACTTGATTAGACTTAACTAGTGAGTACCAATGAAGGTTTAAGTTAGTTTAAATGTATACCTAAGTTGAGTCCTTATATATTTCGTTATATATATATTATTACCGAATTCTGTGTAAATTTGAATAATTGATTTTTATGTGAGTATGCTTGTGATTTGAACCTTGTTCATGGCTATTTATCAAATCGAATTTTTCAAAAACTCATCACCTTATACTCTTTTCATGATAACTCTTATTATCTAGCACTTCCTACTTTATATATATATATTCTTCAGTAATAATCTTCCTTTAAGAAAATTATGAACAACATGAATTGTATTTTTTTTTATATTACACTTTCTAATCTTCTAATCACTTGGAATATGTAAGTATCTAATCTTATTTTATATAGTCAATTGGTTTTGTTAGTTTAAGTTTCTCTTTTTATAAATTGACAAATGTTTTCCTAATGATATAAGAATAAATGTACAAGTTCTATTCTGGAGATTTCTTACGGTCCTTACTTTCAAAATCTTCCTTTAATTTTTGAAAATTTCCATTTTCCCATAATCTCAAAAACATATTTGTTGAAAATTTTATTAAGAGTGTGATATTTTCTAGTTATAAAATGCAATAAGATTGTGTTTGAATGAAAGTCAAAATGTGAACTTGTTTTCTTCTTTTTGTACCAAAGATTTATTTTTGAACTTTATACTAGTGATCTATGTCCAAGATTTCGCTTTGTGAAAATAAAGCTTTAGTTCCACGACTGTAGTAATGATCCTTCTTATCATTGTATTTCAAATTTAGTTGAATCATCTAGTTGTAATTATTTTCAATGGAATGATTTTCATTTCCTTGTGTTAAACTGTAGTATTATTTTCTTTCATACAAAACGATACTTTGGTGTAATGAGAATTGAATTTCAAGTTTTAATGTTCATTGATATTTTACTTTTGAAAACTAACCTAATATTAATGTCAATTTAGAAAGGGTTTTTCTATAAACAATATAATTGTGTGTTATTAAACTGTTTGTAGTCCGATGATATATAATTTATGTGATATATTGTTATGTTTGGTGTTTGTATAATAGTGTGTAATATTCTAAAATGTATGGACCTTCCATTAATTAGGGAAAGTCAATCTAGCTATGAGCCTAATTAGCAAAAGTATAGTAGTATTGTTATTGAAACCTCGAGCTAAGTTGTATTATAAGCGGGGGAGCAATCTCCAAATTAGTGAATACCTCTGTAGGTCGAATGAAATCCATTTCCCTATCAAAAGAAATAGGGATACTGATGAAAACTCAACCTTAGGAAGCCTTAATTCTCAATTAGGTCATTTAACCTTTTCTCCCTATCTATTTGAGACTAGTTGAATTTCGGGGACGAAATTCATATAAGTGGGGGATAATTGTAACATCCTGAGTTTTATATAAGCGTAGAAATGTTAGAATTTGGTAATTTAGTGTTTAGGATGTATAGAATAAATAAAAATAGTTTAAGAGCAATTAGAAGGCATTAGAATGTCATGCTCGTGTAACACCCCAAATTTTATTAATAGTTAAATAATAATAATAATAATAAGAAATTAAAAATAAAAGATTGACAACTCAAAACATGAATTCCACCGTTGGATATGAAGATAAGAATATTAGGAAGCTTGCTTTCAAATTTGAGCAAGATCCGACGGTTAACGAAGAAGTTATGGAAGTTTGAAGGGGAAAGGAAATGAATATATGAGAACTGGGCAAAAGACTAGAGTCTTTGCAAAAAGACTCGAGTATTTCTGTCAGATCAGCAAAATAATAAATACGAAAATGAGCCATTCAACACACCATTTTTCTCTCCTCCATGCTCGAACTCTTTCTCTCTCAAACCCTAATCCATTCCAATCAACAAATCAACATCAAACTCCATCAAATAATCATCATATACTAACTCCATATCGATTCCCTACCAATTTTCACCCCTAAAATCACAATTTCTCCCAAATCCTCTCAAAACCCCAAATCAAACTCTAAACCCCAACTTCTCAAATCTTCAAATTCTTGTCTTGTAACTTGGAAAGAAAGCTTAGGAGTGGATAAGGAGCAAGGATTAAAGGCTAGGAACTTCATGCAAAGCTAGGAGGGTAGTGGTCTCTCAATCTCTCACTTTCTCTATATTTTCCAAGAAGGTAAAAGAGAGTACTTTGGTTTAAATTAAGGGAAGGATTTAATTATAGTAATAGGAGTATAAGTAAGTGTATATGAATGATTAATTTGGCTTGAGAATTTAAGTTACATGACTTAGTGATTATGCCTTAGATATAAGTTCTCTTATGTGCTATTTGTGTGTGCCAAATGCCTTTACTTATATGATGTTGGATGATAATGTGCACTGAACTATGAATGATGTAAATATGTTTCTATTTTATATATTTTATTTAGTAAATTTAATTATATATATTTATTTACAAATTATGATAAAGCAATTTCTAATTGAGTTTGAATCCAAACCACTGCAATTTCCTAAAGTATAAGGGGAGTTAAATTCAATTAGGAAGAGCTTAAGAACTTGCATCATACATGGATAAAAGGTGGACGTTAGGAGTAGGGGAAAAACATTCGTATAGCGTGAAGGCAAGAGTACCTAGATTGTGCCATTGAAACAATCGCCGAGAATTATTGTGGAAAACTTTGATCTTCCAAAGGACACGAGTTCGCAACCCATGTTGGGGATTGGTTTTACGCAACCATAATAATTATGTCAGTTACTTTGGCTTTTCGTGGCCGGTCAATGGTGATCCCTGTTATAGCCAATTTGGTGTAATCAAACCAAATTGTATGATGAACCCCTAAAAAGGGGTGAAGTACTGTGCAAACCATGTGTTTGGAGGGGTACTACTATCGGTCGGTTTTTCCCCGGAGTGGAGGGTGATGTGAGGAAAATGTGTGATGTAAAGCAAAGCAAAGTAAAGTCAAAGTGAAAGTAAAGAAGAAGAAGTACATGCATAAGATGAGCATACATTTGCATATACATCTATGTGGTTTAATCCATTGGATCCAATGAAAAGAATAAAGTAAATGCAATGAAATGAAAAAGTATAATATTGGATTCAATGATTAAATCAAAATGAGCGACGTTGCATTCATCCAACTATGAATATGTGATTATACTTAGTGATATAATAATGTTATTTGTATCCTATGATGTAATGATGTATTAGATTGATTGAATGTAAATGTATTTATTTATGCCTTATTATTGTTTTTAAGTACTTTCTTTAATTTAAATTCAAATTACTCACCTCTTAAGTTGCCATTTTAGGTACCCTGGAGAAGGACTCTCATATTATCCCTGTCGAGACAGGTATACTCTCATTAGAAGAGAGTATGCTAATGATTGTGATCTTAGGATCGCATTATTATTGCAACCGTTCCAAGATGTCATAGTGTAAAGAATTTCATTCTATAAAGATATACTAAATAATTAAATTTCTTGTTATTTAAGTATACCTCTTATTTTGTAAAAGGAATTGATAAGAATTTTTAACAAATGTATTGGTGATTGCGAAGGATATTTATATATCCTCCCTTTGATGAAATTAAATTATGTCACAATCACTTATAATGTAATTACATATTTTTATTTATAGATATAAACTGTTCTGGATCTGACAGGTACAAAACATTTATTTTGGGAAAAGTACATAATTCAAACGAAACTCTGCAAAAATTTCTATATAAACATTATATAATTAAATATTATACTTTAAGTTACTAAAAAGTAGGATGTTAGACCGCGGACCCATTCAACTACCTCATCTCGTTTCTTCAAACCATTCTTCATGCCAAAATAACTGCTATAATCGGGGAACTCTTTCTTCGGAACCTTTCCGTCAAGAGGGTCTTCAAAATCCATCATCAAACTATCTGCATTACATGCAAAACTCATGTTATTAATATGTTCTCATAACTTCTCCAAATATCATCTTAATTATTCTATCTTTTAATGCCTTTGTTGCTGTTAACAACTAAATATCTCATTAACTGAAATTGGATCACTTTCATTATTAGTGCTGGAAACCCGTACTGGGTAATGCAAATGAAGTTTGTTTCCGCCTCACAGCTGTCGGATCACTTCCGCCTGTGGGTAGTCGGAATACTGCATTAATAATGGCCACTGCTCCATTAATGCAATCCAACCCCTCACAATACAAAAAAAAAACAACCACCAAATGAGTATTAAATGTCTTTATGATGCACATAAAAGCAATCAAAACAACCCCTTTCACATACTCTTTCACAAATATATAGGGTTTTGTTCATGAAAATACCTTGATCAAGAGTGTGGAGAATGTTCAATGATCAAAGATAACACAAGAGTGTGGAGAATGTTGCTTCAATGTCTTCTTTGTCTTTCATCACTCTTTCTTCTTCAACATCTTCTTCTTTTTCCTTCTTTCCTTTTTTTATTTTTGTTCTCTTTCTTTCTTTTCTTTGCTTCGTGTGTATGTTTTGTTGTTGTGTGTGTTATTAGTGACTTATATCAGAAGCTACGCTTCTTTCTTAATATGAACGGAGGGACATTTTGGTATTGCACAATTCTTTTAAGTCCCCGACTCATACCAGGCGGAACATTAAAACTTCTTTCCGCCTTCAACAACACGGTTTATTTCCGCTTTATTGCAAGCGGAACATACATTGTCCTTTTGTTCGCCCTCTATACGGCGGAAAGTTCATCCGCCTTACGTGAGGCGGAATATAAGGGGTAGCTTTGTCCTACGAAACTCAAATGGGGGCCAATGAGTAATTGTTGGGGTTTGAAAAGTAAAACTCAAATACTTTGGAGAGGCATTTCATCTCTTCGGGACTGTTCTCTCGCATCTATCACACTGCATTACAAAATTCCCAGCATATTTAATTATAGTAGGCCAATAATAGCCACATTGCAAAATCTTAGATGTCGTTTTATCAAAACTATAATGTCCAGCATAATGTGAAGAGTGACAATGCCACAAAATATCAGGGATTTCCTCATTAGGAACACACCTCCTAAGAACTCCATCTACTCCTCTTCTAAACAGGAAAGGTTCATCCCAAATATAGAACTTGACATCATGTAAAAAAAATTTATTTTGTTGCCATGTCAAGTCTTTTGGGATTAACTTAGCTGCATGGAAGTTAGCTATATCCGCAAACCATGGTTGCGCAACAGATACAGCAAAAAGTTTCTCATCAGGGGATTCATCTTTAATGGGCACTTCTACATTACCATCACTGCCCTCTAAAAGAAGTCTAGACAAATGATCTGTAATAACATTTTGAACCCCCTTTTTATCCCTGATCTCTATGTCGAACTCTTGTAGTAACAAGATCCACTACCTTATCAGTCTTGGCTTAGCATCTTGCTTAGCCAAAAGCTGCCTTAAAGCTGCATCGTCAGTATAAACTATAACTTTCGACCCTATCAAATAGGATGAAACTTATCCATAGCAAATATCACAACTAACAATTCTTTTTCTGTAGTCGTATATATAATTAATTTGAGCATCATTTAGCACACGACTAGCATAATAAATTACATGAAAGACTTTCTCTTTTCTTTGTCCTAGCACTGCACCTATGGCAAAATCACTTGCATCACACATAAGTTTAAAAGGTTTATTCCAGTCAGGTGGAATTACCACAGGAGCAGATACTAGTTTCTTTCTCAAATCATGGAAAGCTCTCATGCAATCATTATCAAAATTAAACTCTACATGTTTCTCCAACAAATTACAAAGGGGTTTGGCTATTTTTGAAAAATCTTTTATGAACCGTCGGTAAAAACCGGCATGTCCGAGAAAACTCCTAATCCCTTTGACATTTGTAGGAGGAGGTAAATTTGCAATTACATCAATTTTAGCTCTATCTACCTCAATACCCCTCTCTGAAATTAGGTGCCCAAAACTATCCCTTCCTTAACCATAAATTGACATTTCTCCCAGTTAAGTACAAGGTTAGTTTCCTGACATCTTTTTAGGACCTGTTCCAAATTATTTAAACATGATTCAAATGAGGATCCAAAGACTGAGAAGTCATCCATAAAAACCTCAATGAACTTTTCAAGCATATCGGAGAAGATAGATAACATGCACCTTTGAAAAGTTGTAGGTGCATTACATAAACCAAAAGGCATTCTCCGATATGCGAAAACTCCAAAGGGACAAGTAAAAGCAGTTTTTTCTTGGTCTTTTGGATCCACAGGAATCTGGTTATAGCCGGAATAACCATCTAGAAAACAATAATATTCATGTCTGGCTAACCTCTCTGACATTTGGTCCATAAAAGGTAGTGGAAAGTGGCCCTTACGGGTGGCACTATTTAGTCTCCTATAATCAATGCAAACTCTCCACCTAGAAACAATACGGGTTGGTATCAATTCATTATTCTCATTTTTAATCACTGTGACACCACCATTCTTAGGAACCACTTGCACTAGGCTAACCCAAGTGCTGTCTGAGATGGGGTAAATGATCCCAGCATCCAACAATATTACTATTTCTTTTCTCACAACCTCTTGCAGAGTGGGGTTTAATCTCCGCTGAGGTTGTATCACATGTTTATAATTCTCCTTCACGAGAATCTTGTGCATACAAAAGGAGGGACTAATTCCCTTCAGATCTGATACATTCCATCCTATAGCAGACTTATAATGTCTTTAAACTCTTAATAGTTTTTCAGTTTCTAGTTCATTTAAAGCACTATTTATGATAATAGGAAAGTATTCAGTATCATCTAGGAACACATACCTTAGGCCCGGCGGTAGCACTTTCAGCTCAGGTTTGGGTCTGGCCTCCTTTTCCTCCAGCCTCAGATCCTCTGGTGTCCTATCATTTTTGACCTCTGCAGCTCCATCCAGCAAGGATTTGATCTGATGAGACTCAGTTCCTTCCTCTCCTTCAGTCACCAAAGCTGCTTCCACAGCATCATCATCATAGCACATCTCTTCAAAGACTGAGTCCACTATAGACTCAATCACATCCAGCCTCAGACACTGGTCATCCCCCATAGAATGCTTCATAGAGTCATAAACATTGAACGTGACCTTCTCATTATGCACCCGGAGCATGATTTCACCGTTTTGCACATCAATCAAGGCTCTGCCGGTTGCTAGGAAAGGTCTCCCCAGGAGTAATGGAATATCCTGGTCTTCGTCCATGTCCAGAATCACGAAGTCTGCTGGGAAAATGAACTTGTCCACCTTGACAAGAACATCTTCCACTTTCCCATATGGTCTCTTGATGGAGCGGTCCGCAAGCTGAAGAGAGATCACTGTAGGCTTGATCTCTCCAATGCCCAGTCTCTTGAAAATGGAAAGTGGCATCAAGTTGATGCTAACTCCCAAATAACATAGTGCCTTCCCAACATCCATCCCACCAATGTTGCATGGAATGGTGAAGCTGCCCGGATCTTTCAGTTTTTGTGGGAGCTTCTTCTGAAGAATGGCACTACACTCCTCAGTCAACATCACTGTCTCATTGTCTCTCAACCTCCTCTTGTTAGTGAGCAACTCCTTCATGAACTTCGTGTAACATCCCGTTATTTCTAATACCTCTAGCAAAATAATTAAATGATTTAATATGATATTTTCAATATTTGAGTCTCGGAATAAAATTCTGATTTCATCATTATGTTTGAAATATGTTTTCTAATTAAAATAAGTATAAATTTGTTATTATTCGTTTTCCAAAAATAAAGTAGTACTTGTATTTAGTTGAATTAACATTTTGACAGGGAGCTCAAGTGGCAAGCTTTAGAGACCTTTTTATAAATAGTTTCTTTAGAAAAATATGTTCAATTTAATATTTTGAGCTCTCCTGTAAATTTTCATAGTGTTCGGAGGCTGTTTTATTTTTAGCTCCGGAACTGATTTTATATATATTACCAGTATAAGTTGTATTTAATAATTTATTATTTCAATATTCTGAATATTATATTTTATCAAGTTTGATAACGGGATTGAGAAAATATATTTACTTTTGAATTTCGATAAGTTTTCTTACGCAATAGCTATCCGGAGGGACCGGTAACTTTATTATTTTCTAATTAATTTTGAGTAATTAAAAATATTTTACTTAAATGTATTTTATGGTTTGGATCGTCAAACTTTTAGCTACAACCCAAAATACCTACACACATTGACCCACAAATAAGAAGGAAACAAAAATATATATTATATAAATCCTAATATACTACCCAAGGCCCAAACCCAACCCGTAAGGAAACAAATAAAAAAAAAAAGGAAACAAAAAGAAAGAAAGAAGGGAATCAGAGAGAGAAGGCGTGTAAGAGAGTAGACAAGAGAGAGGGAGTCGTGAGAAGCCAGAGAGAAAGAAATAGAAAGAAGAAGAGCATCAGCGACAGAGAGAAAGAAACATTTAGGGATTTCAATCTTCCCAGTCCAATAACTCAAGATCCAACCGTCCAATCTCAAATCCTTCTTAAGTATATAATCTCCTCAACTCCCTCTATCCATCTATCTAATTTATTCGACGATCCGTCAATATTTTTATTATCCCTATATTTTCAAATAAAGATATGTTTTAGGTAAAAATGATATATTTTTATTGTATAATGATATATATTTACTATTTTGACAAAAATGAATTTATTTGATATATATATATATATATATATATTTTAATGTTATAATTAGTTTTATCATATGTCCTTGTTTAGATCCAACACGCTATTGACCTTGACCCTGGAGCAAGTCACGGATATAAACATGGTTCTGTCGTTATTGCTAGGATTTTCAGGTAAGGGGAGTCTCTTTTCCACACCTTGAGTTAGGGATAGTTGGGGTATATAATAGGACTTGGGTTAAGTAGTTAAATTGGGTTGTGGATAGCAAAATAGCACCTGTTTAAAGTTGGTTTAGGGAGATTGAATGTATTTTTGTTTTAATTGAGTTATTTAACTTAATTGACATAATTTGCTAAAAATCCCTTATATATGTTGTAAAGTAGGAAGTGAAGAACCCTAGGGAGTTGACTTATTTTACAGCACTCTGAGACATACCTGAGTATGTCGATTTATTTGCGATGTCTGTTGTCTGTTGAAAATTGCTATGTTCCCTATGCGCGTTAAATGAGTATATTGATGTCTAAGTATTTAATATGAAATATTTAATAATGTTGGTTATGAGGTGGTGAAATCATTAATGGATAAAATTTGAATGCTTGAACAAGAAGAGTATTATAATTGTATATTGAAGGTTGATGATGTTTACTGGAAATGCATGGAATTGATTTTTAGTGCTTTTGAATATTATGGTATCAGAGCAGTTCCTTCCTTTCCGACCTGAGGGAAAGTGGTCCTGATTTCGCTGCGAACACTCTCATCTCAAGCTTCTTCTTCAGAGATGAGACCCTTTTAAGTGGAAATTTTTATGAATTAGTATGCTTGGTACTAAATGCTAATCTGTGATTAAATGATGTGTTTTGTTTTAGTGGAATGAGTTTATGTTTGCAAATGGGAATACTAATAATTGAAAACTAAGAAAATTGTGTTTAGAAGTAAAAAGGGAAGTGATTTCCTTGGAACCTAAGTGGATCCCTTAGAGAATCCAAGGAATCACATAATCTAAGTGTTTATCCATTTGCAAACAGGAAACTTAAAAGGATGTACATTGATTTTATCTTAAGTTTTTTGTTAAATAAAACTTGAAGTTTCTTACAAAGGAAATCCTGCTAATCAAAACGAAGTACATAAACTTAAACTAGATAGCGAGAGCTATTACCACTGATGGAATGTGATGTCGGAACTGGCCAATCCAATGTTGCATTTATCGGGAGGTGACGTCGTCGGAATCTAGAAGCTTATGTATCATCGTGAATTAGTAATTGATTTTCTATGTATGAAACTTTTGTGTTAGTTCCCTTATGTTGGTTTGCTTTACTATGTGCTTTGTGTGTGATTTTGATGTATGTTTGTTGAGTAATTTGATGTCAAAGTAATTGAACAGGGATTAGAAATGGAACCGCATGGAATAAATCAATTATGAATTTTAAATACTAATCCAACCAAGTGATTAAAGTCACGTTGATTAGAT
Source organism: Crotalaria pallida (assembly GCA_037953625.1). NCBI lineage: Eukaryota > Viridiplantae > Streptophyta > Magnoliopsida > Fabales > Fabaceae > Crotalaria > Crotalaria pallida. The sequence goes on along the minus strand of CM075654.1, from coordinate 7,783,739 downwards.
CAGTATTTAGGAGAACGAAAAATAATGTTTATATTAAATTAATAAGCGGTTCTGTAGCTAAACTTGATTCAAGTGACTGTGACATCAAATGAAAATAGAAATCGAGAACTGATCGATCGGATTAGAATCGTTGAACCATACTGATTTTAATGGCAAACATAAAAGTAACTTTTGTTCAAGTCGGGGAAACGGTTCGGGTTCAATCAAAAGGTCCTCGAAACATGTTCATATGTGGAATAGTTTAGTGTTAAAGTAAGCGGACAAAAATTAGAAGTGGAACCATGGGAATCAAAATGATTTACTACCCCGATTCTAATCTATCCGAGTGACTCAGTTTGCATCGGATAGGCTAAAATCCATGAAAACAACCAAAACATTTCTGTTGAACTCGTAGATGATTCCACCATTAATTTGATTTCTGGTAAATTTAATACTAATCAAAAGTTAAGTTGGAAGCTTCTAATGATTGAACTTGAACCCCGAGATAATATAATAAAATTTTGTAACGAAAAGAGGTTTATTTAATCGAGGTTGGGGTTAAAATTCAATATAGAGGTTCCTACCACACTTTTGATTACATCATTGGGTAGTGTATTTGGTATACATGAAAAAAGCCTATGTTTATGTGGAAACGAATTTAAATTTTCGAAAATGTTTTCAAATGATTATGGGATTAATAGCTTTTCAATTGTCATCTTTATGTTTGGAAATCCCAAATTACGTTCCACTAAGCATTGACTAAAAATGTTGTTTTTGAAAATTGTGTTGAAATAAAACTGAATTTTGTTTGTGTATGTTTGATTGATATATGTGTTTGATATTCCTATGTGTAAAGTGAAATTTTTGCCTGATGCTTGTAAGTGTTTAAAATGAATTTCAAAAGTTGCACCGAACTACAATCATTCCAAATGGAACGTGAAGTCGCACGACAAATTTTCAGAAAATAGTAAGAAAAGAAAGGATTCTTAAGTAATCGAGGAGTGTATTAACTCAATGGTTTTAACTAAGTCACACTTCGATTAAATAGGAACCCTTCTTATGCGACTCAAGTCAATTCGGAATGAAAGCTCAAGTTTTAAACTTGAAGTAAAAAGGGATTGTAATTGTTTCAACTTTTGAAAATGAATTAAAACTAAACTTTTTCAAGTTCAAGGCACATTCCCTCTTTCTTTGAGTTTATCCATCTTGAGTGATCTTTTACTCCTTCATCTAGGTTTTTATGAAATTAGATGGAGGTATCTCTTCATGGTGAAGTGCATGATTATAAGTTTCATTAAATTTTCAAAATAAGCTATTTGTTCCTCATTAAGAGAGGAACTGATTTTTTCCAAAGAATTTTGATTTTTGTAAAAGTAAAATTGTTTTTTTTTTATTTTTGTAAAAGTAAAATTGTTTTTTTTTCTTTCTTTTCTCTCTAAGTTTTTTCTAGTATGGGATCTTCTTTTTAAAATTTACATCCCCATACTTAGTAACAGTTCAAAACAAGGATTTTCAAAATTTGTGTTTGGGGTTTAGGTGGTTGTCGGGAAATCAGGGTTTTTGGTATAAGGAGAACAAACTAAATTTTGGGTTTGGAATACCTTTTTGAATTGAAAATTTGATATAAGCACCCTAAGGTTAAATCTTTGTTTCATGTAACATTTCAAGCCAATTGGAGAAGTTAGTGGTTTAACTGAAATGGATTTAACGTGCTCTGACCGGGTTGACAGTTTTACACAACCTTGGGCTAAGTTTAAGTGTGTCCCATTAAATTTTGAAGCCAATTGGAGTTTGTCTACTATATTTTTAAGTGAATCTGACGTAGGTTCACCCCCGACCATTGCAAATTTTTGACAAGGTGGTCGTAGGGTAAAAAAAAATGAACCTAATAAACTTTGATTGACTTGAAAATTTACCATGATGTTCTATTATGTACAGGGACATTATTTTCAAGATTTCCAAAAACATTAGGGAATTGAATTGATGAAAATGCATTTTTGGTTGCAAGCCATGCAAATCCTATTCCCCGAACCCCTTTCGAAACGATTTTCAAATATGTGATGATTGTTATGAATGTGTGTGTAGAGGTAAGATTTAGCCCTAAGTTATGCAGTGTAGACTTTGACTAGATTAGGAGGAAGTATAGTTGGGTCATGATTATGTTTGAAGAGTGTGATGTTGTGGAATTATTGTTGTGAATGTTTGAACTCTGAATGATGTTTATATGAATTATGCTTGTGTGAATGATGGATGTGATTGATTAGGGCCTAGGAATAGGATAAGTGATAGATTTTGGAGTTACAGTATAATCAACCCTTTACGGTAATAGTGTTTAGAGCGTATTAGTACCATTTCCAACCTTCGATGTAGAATTCCGGAGGGAAACCAGTTAATCTTAGAAATCATTTCCGATTTCCTTGGGAAGCCAAACCTGATTTTTGAGAGTTCAAGACCCTTTGGGAGTCTTTCTAGTGAGTCTTAAAAAGTTAGCCGCAGGAAGAGTGAACCTTAGAAAACCTGATAGAATCTTAGCCTCGAGACTGACCAAATTAAACCATAGTCGGCACTCTTCAACGAGTGCAAGAGTTTAGAGGCGTACTCATGCTGAATGGTATGCCAACTCCAAGTGGGGGAGTAGAACCAAAGTGAAGTAAGTCCTATAGCTTAGAAACCTTTTTCCGGGATGGTTCTCCAATTAAGGATTCTGAGCGGAATTTCGGGGACGAAATTCCAATAAGTGGGGGAGAATTGTAACATCCCGTTATTTCTAATACCTCTAGCAAAATAATTAAATGATTGAATATGATATTTTCAATATTTGAGTCTCGGAATAAAATTCTTATTTCATCATTATGTTTGAAATATGTTTTCTAATTAAAATAAGTATAAATTTGTTATTATTCGTTTTCCAAAAATAAAGTAGTACTTGTATTTAGTTGAATTAACATTTTGACAGGGAGCTCAAGTGGCAAGCCTTATAGGCCTTTTTATAAATAGTTTCTTTAGAAAAATATGTTCAATTTAATATTTTGAGCGCTCCTGTAAATTTTCATAGTGTTCGGACGCTGTTTTATTTTTAGCTCCGGAACTGATTTTATATATATTACCAGTATAAGTTGTATTTAATAATTTATTATTTCAATATTCTGAATATTATATTTTATCAAGTTTGATATCGGAATTGAGAAAATATATTTACTTTTGAATTTCGATAAGTTTTCTTACGCAATAGCTTTCCGGAGGGATCGGTAACTTTATTATTTTCTAATTAATTTTGAGTAATTAAAAATACGATGTTGTTTTACTTAAATGTATTTTATGGTTTGGATCGTCAAACTTTTAGCTACAACCCAAAATACCTACACACATTAACCCACAAATAAGAAGGAAACAAAAATATATATTATATAAATCCTAATATACTACCCAAGGCCCAAACCCAACCCGTAAGGAAACAAATAAAAAAAAAGGAAACAAAAAGAAAGAAAGAAGGGAATCAGAGAGAGAAGGCGTGTAAGAGAGTAGACAAGAGAGAGGGAGTCGTGAGAAGCCAGAGAGAAAGAAATAGAAAGAAGAAGAGCATCAACGACAGAGAGAAAGAAACATTTAGGGATTTCAATCTTCCCGATCCAATAACTCAAGATCCATCCGTCCAATCTCAAATTCTTCTTAGGTATATAATCTCCTCAACTCCCTCTATCCATCTATCTAATTTATTCGACGATCCGTCAATATTTTTATTATCCCTATATTTTAAAATAAAGATATGTTTTAGGTAAAAATGATATATTTTTATTGTATAATGATATATATTTACTATTTTGACAAAAATGAATTTATTTGATATATATATGTATATATTTTAATGTTATAATTAGTTTTATCATATGTCCCTATTTAGATCCAACACGCTATTGACCTTGATCCTGGAGCAAGTCGCGGATGTAAACGTGGTTCTGTCGTTATTGCTAGGATTTTCAGGTGAGGGGAGTCTCTTTTCCACACCTTGAGTTAGGGAAAGTTGGGGTATATAATAGGACTTGGGTTAAGTAGTTAAATTGGGTTGTGGATAGCAAAATAGCACCTGTTTAAAGTTGGTTTAGGGAGATTGAATGTATTTTTGTTTTAATTGAGTTATTTAACTTAATTGACATAATTTGCTAAAAATCCCTTATATATGTTGTAAAGTAGGAAGTGAAGAATCCTAGGGAGTTGACTTATTTTACAGCACTCTGAGACATACCTGAGTATGTCGATTTATTTGTGATGTCTGTTGTCTGTTGAAAATTGTCGATTTATTTGTGATGTCTGTTGTCTGTTGAAAATTGCTATGTTCCCTATGTGCGTTAAATGAGTATATTGATGTCTAAGTATTTAATATGAAATATTTAATAATGTTGGTTATGAGGTGGTGAAATCATTAATGGATAAAATTTGAATGCTTGAACAAGAAGAGTATTATAATTGTATATTGAAGGTTGATGATGTTTACTGGAAATGCATGGAATTGATTTTTAGTGCTTTTGAATCACCTTGGTGCTCACTTAAGCTACGGCAATGTGAGGCTAAGGGCTTGGTGCTCACTTAAGCTACGGCAATGTGAGGCCAAGTGTAAAATATGAGTATGCACCTTGGTGCTCACTTAAGCTACGACAATGTGAGGCTAAGGGCTTGGTGCTCACTTAAGCTACGGCAATGTGAGGCCAAGTGTAAAATATGAGTATGCACCTTGGTGCTCACTTAAGCTACGACAATGTGAGGCTAAGGGCTTGTTGCTCACTTAAGCTACGGCAATGTGAGGCCAAGTGTAAAATATAAGTATGCACCTTGGTGCTCACTTAAGCTACGACAATGTGAGACCAAGATAAACTAGAGGAAATGAAACTGATTATAGATATGTGTTGAAAACTGTTAATATAAAAATGTGAATCATTTTGTTAGTTCATGACTTGGTTTGACTATGATGCTTGAATTTTTATTATGTGTTCTTTACTATCTTATAATTCAATGTGTTGTGAAAAGGTCTCACCCTTAGTGGTTATCATTTTAGGTGAATGTCAAGGAGCTGGAGGATCAGAGTGTCGCAGCGGAAGATTTGGAAAGAAGGAAATTATATGTTGGGCTACTCATATTGTAATGGAAATACCCAGTTTCATATGTAAACTTGATTTATGAAAAGAAATTTTTAAGTTCTTCAATTTAATTATTAAACTTATTAAGTGATATTTTATATAAAAACTTGGGGTGTTACACTTCGCATATGTAGGCATCTGCTCAAGAACTTCAGCAAACGGGATGTTTATCTGAAGTTTCTTGAACACTTCCATGAATCTTGCAAACTGCCTCTAATTCTCTTCCTTCTTCAACCTTTGAGGATATGGAACCCGTGAGAGATCTGGTTGATTCTGTGGCTTCTCTGAAGTAGTTTCTGGACTCTTTTCTGTAGGCTCAGGCTGTTGCATAACTGGGGTCTCTTCCTCTGAATTCTGAACTTGCTGCTGATCCTTACCAACTGCCTTGTCATCACTCCTCCTCAGTGGCTCATCATTAGCTCTGCCACTTCGAAGAGTAATGGCCTGGCAATTAGTGCTTGTGTCAGGAAAGTGGCCCGGATGCAACTGTGACAAACTCTGAGTGATTTGCTCTACTCTCTTCTCCAAGTTGCGAATGCTTTCTCCTTGAGAACTGAAATTAGCTCGAACTTCATCCACAAATAGAGTTGTAGTCTGTGCCATCTTTTCTAATGCTAACTCCGAAGATCGTTTCACTGGTTGAGGACTTTGTGGGGGGCTTGGTGAAGGACTGCGTGAACGCTCAGAACATGAATGATATGTCTCAGTTGTTGTCACTGAAAGTGCAGTATCACCTCTGAAGAGCTTAGGAGTAGGCTGCACCATTTGAACTTGACCCATATGCTGAGTTAACACAGCTATCTGTTGCTACATTTCATGATTCTGCTCAATGATAGTCTGGAATTGTGAAGAATCCACATCATCTGGCGGGGTCATTATCTCTGGGACCTCCTGACTACTGTTGCTTGCCATTGCTGCTAGAATCCCTCTGGCTTCCTCAACTGTTTTCTTTGTGAGAGCTCCTCCAGCTGCTACATCTACTAGATCTTTGTCAGGCTTCATCAACCCATCATAGAATACTCTGATTTGTAACCACTCTGGCATTGAATGAGTCGGGCACTTCTTCAGCATCTTATTGAACCTTCCCCAAGCCTTGCCTAATGTCTCCTCATCTTGTTGCACAAATGAAGTAATGTTCTTCCGCAGCTTAGCTTGTGTGGCTGATGGAATATAATTGTCCAAAAATTTGTGGGCAAGTATATTCCACGAAGTCAAACTCCCCGGTGGCTAGTCTTGGAGCCAGCGCTTCGCTTTATCCTTCAGAGACAAAGGAAATAGCCTCATGCGAATGGCTTCTTCAGAGGCGCCTTCAATCTTGAAGAAACCCAACATAGATAGGAAATGCGAGATATGCTCCGTTGGATCCTCTTGCGGATTGCCGCTGAATTGATCTTGCTTGATTAAGTGAATTTATCCCGGATCAATTTTGAACTGTGGTGCTGTGATGGCTGGATACGCAATGCTAGTTGCACATACATCTAGGCTGATAATTGCATAATCCGCAAGAGTGTTCAGCTTGACATCCCCTTCTTCAGCCATCCTCTTGGCCAATTTCTTTCTCTCCTTTTGTGCTTGCTTCCTCCTCTTCTTCACACTCAACTGGAGGTTAGATTCACTACCTACAGACAAGCAGCTCATAACAAGAGTTAGTAGCACCTGCTAAGATAAAACTACGAAAGCAAATTCCAATAAATAACTAAAAATAAGTACCAAAAATTATTGAAAACGAATTTGAATCCCCGGCAAGGGCGCCCAAAACTTGTTCACTCTCTAGAAAGTATACTAGATCAGATAGTAATATAGTCGGTTAAGACCAGATATCGTCCCACAAGGATTGTAAATTGTGCTCAATAATTTCTACCTTATTTCTAACTATTAATGAGATCTGAAACATATAATTAAATTGATAATGTGAATTAATTGAGAACAACTAAAAACTGATTTAAAAATAAAACTAAATCTGAATTAAATTAAAGTGAAATTAAGATGGAAAAGGCGTTAGGAATATGATTTCATTGCAGGACCTAATTTATTAATTATGAATTTTTGTTTTCCTAATTTATTCAAGGGTTTGCTTAACCTCAGCCCTAAGGGCTGAGGATAAGAGGTTAAAAAATAGGAAAAAAAGGTATTGGAAACATAAATTTACTAAAATCCAAATCTTAAATGTTTAAGTTTTCAATGCAAAAATGCTTTATAAAGCCTCTTATCCTCAGCCTTAAGGCCTGAGGTTAAGAAAATCCTTTATTCAACAACATTCCAGCAGTAACAATTACCAAATTCCTTTAATAATTGTGTTTCCTATTCAATTGGAACCCCTTAATTCCTTAAGAAATTACCAACCAATTAGTCATTAATTAAGATCTCTGGAATTAACTAGTTATATAATCCCCAAAAGTATCCCTACAAATTGGATGATTATAATGTTTGATTGCAAGGTCTATTCTAATCCTAATTTTTCAATTGAAGAACTAGAAAACCAGAACAAAACATAAAGTGGTCAATTCTATGATTTGTAATTAAAACTCAATCAAACAATTGAATAAAACGGAAAACATCAATTCATAATTTCATAAACTATTCATGATCCATGCAAATCCATCAAATTCCTAACAAAGGGTTTAGTTACACGTATTAAAAACTGAAAAACAAGGAATAGAAGAAGAACCCATGATCATAGACAATCTGAATTTCTTCAATCTTCAACCGGATTCCTCCGTTGTTGATCTCCAATGCTCTTCCCAATTCAATTTCTCTCTCTAAATTCGTGTGTAATCTCCCTCTCTAATCTAAAACCTAATTAATAACCTAAAAACTAAGCAAATCCCCTCAGAAATCAGGAAAATAAGTCAATTTGGGCCTGGACCGGGTACCGCGCGCCAGGTCTGATGGGTTAAAAATCAACGATGCGAGCGTGCCTGGGCGTGTGACACCTGATGTGGCTCCGTTTTTCTCCGTTCTTGTGTCATTTTCAAGGTTCTCTTATGCTCTTTCCAGCTCCAATGTTATTTTATCTAATTTTAGCTCCAAAAGTACCTGAAACATACCCAAAACGGATCAAAACGTTCAAGGGAATAAAATTTCCTAAACTAATTAAAAGCTAAACAAAATCTACCTAAAATACTTAAGAAACAAACCAAAACTAAGCAAAAGGGAGCCAATTAAGCTCTAAAACATCATATGTTAGACCCAAATCAACAACGCTAAGTTTATAATATTAAAGTTCATGCCTACATTACAAATATCCAATGTTGTCTTGAGGAAAGTTACTATTGCTGAATCTACTTTTTAATTGACCAGTCGAATTCGATATTTTTATGAACTAATCTAATATTTAAAAATGTCCATAAAAACATGTTTAGTATCAAAAGGAAATACATTATTGTTATTATTATTATTATTATTTTCCTATTATAAAGAAGGGTGTCACATTCCCTGCAATCTCAACAATTAGTATTCGAGTTTGATGAGAGGAACTAAACACTATTAAATTAAGTTTTTTTTCATAGTAACCTCTCAAGTTTTGATATCCGAGTTTTGAGCGATCTAAGTTATTTATTTCTTTCCATGTGGTCTCTCAAATTTTTTTAGTTCAAAAATGGTCCCTTGAGTTTTATTTCATCATCACCATTAGTCCTTCTACTGATTTTTCTGTTTTTTAATTAAAATATTTTTTTTCTCCCTCCGATGATCTTCTCCGGCAGGCTCCTTTTCTCTCACCGGGAATACTAAACGAACAACCCAACCTATTACGGGTTCCTAATATAAAAAAACCCATTAGAATATCTGCTAATTATTAAGTGTTATATATAAATAATAATTTTCATAAGGCTTATTTAAGTTTTTGGTCCCCGAAAGTTGATCGTGTTTTAATTTTAGTCCCTATCTTTTTATTTGATCAGTCCCAATCCTTAAAAGTTAAAAAAAATTGGTTATGGTCCCTACCTTTAGACTTCTACCGTTAATGATGACGTGGCAAATGAAATATATAAAAAAATAATAAATAAATAATTTTTTTAAAAAAAAAGCCCCAGATTCCCACTCCCTCCTCATTCCTCTCTCCATGAAACCACCACCCCACCCCACCTCTCCTCTTCTTCTCTCCTTTGTAAACTCGTCTCTCTCCTTCTCTCTCTCTCTCTCTCTCTCTCTTCATCGCCTCCATCTCCATAAGCTCTTCTTTAGTCGTTTCTTCCTCCACCCCCTCTTATTCACTCTTCCTTTCCCTCTCTCACTCTCCGGTTCTTCATCCCTTCTTCTTCAATCTCTCTCTCTCTTATCTTTTTCTTCCCTTCTTCTTCTTCTTCTTCTTCTTCTTCTTCAACAGTTAAACCGCCACCAAGTCCAATCGCCACTGCCATCATCATGTTCGCAGCTTCAACCACCATCGTCGTCTCTCTCCTTGGTCATGAACCTCCCAGCTTCTGTGCCGACCGTGTTGTTTGTGTGAAAGTGGTGGTGGAGGAGGGTAGTAGGTTATAGATTGGGTGGAGGAGGGTAGTAGGTTATAGATTGGGTGGAGGTGGAAGGAAGAGAGAGAGAGAGAGATAGGGGTTTCACAGAGGAGAAAAGGAAGGCGGGTTGGGTTTCACAGAGGAGAAGAGGATGAGGGGAGGGGGTTGGTTCTGGGGACTTTTTTCTTTTTTTTTAAATTTTATTATTTATTTTATTATTCTTTTAAATATTCTATTTGTCTCGCCAGCGTTAACGGTAGAAGTTTAACGGCAGGGATCAAAACCAAATTTTTTGAACTTTTAAGGATTGAAATCGGACAAATTAAAAGATAGGGACTAAATCCAAAACACGGTCAACTTTCGGAGACCAAACACTTAAACAAGCCTTTTGATAATTGATATTATTAATAATTCGAAAAATAGCCACATATTATTGATTAACGCAAATCCGCATAAAATAATCCAACAATCTCTCCCTGAGATTGCATTAACCAATTATCATAAAGTAAAGAATTATTATACCAAAATATCAACTATGGACAAAATCAAATGAGATATAAAGCTTTAGCACATTATATGTAGAAAAATTATATTCGACAGGGATAAAATATCATACATGTCAATAACCTCATATTTCTTATATCAAATGTACATATGGATAAACATAATTATTTATTTAAATATAAATGATTTATTTTTAATAAAATAAAATTAAAAAAAAACTAATATCCATGTGTCAAAAAACGAGTGGATGACATGACTTTCCGGTGATCCACGTCTGCACCGGTGGCCGAAAATTGCATTAATGGGTATATTCCAAACCTGAGTAAACTTTCAAGGACGTAAACATTGAAGAAAAAAAGAATAAGGGCATATGCCAAAATAACCCCAAAGCTCAGGGACTAAGGACATAATTAAGTCTTCTAGAATTGTTATTACTTTCCAAAATTGAGTTGTGTAGTCCATTGAATCTTAATATAACAATTTAAGAAAAAAATAAAAGGTGAATCGAATAATCAAACCAAGTAGAACCATATGTAATTTGTAAGACCCGGGCTGACGAGTGCGAGGAGTGATCGCCGGTGCAAGAGGCACGGACAAGGAGCGGCTCCTGGCAGATTTCTAAGGGAGGGGTACATGAATGAACCGACACACCGAAATGAGAGAGTGATCCTGAGACTGTGTAGGAATGGGACTACATAGTACAGGAAGGCTTAAATGAATTGATTGGTGCTACCCATATCAACAAGATGCATCTTCTTTTCGGTAGCCCATCACTTAAGAACTCCATAGTTAAGCGTGTTTGACTTGGAGTAATTCTAGGATGGGTGACCTCCTGGGAAGTTTTCCCTGGAAGTGTGCGAGTGAAGATAAAGCATGCTGAAAAGACCCGTATTGGTATGTGGGGATTGTCGCAATCCATTTGCTTTCCAGGGATGTTACAAATGGTATCAGAGCGGCTCCTCTCCCAATGCAATGTGGTTCGGGGACGAACCAGGCGGAAGCTGGTGAGCATGTAAGACTCGGGCTGATGAGGGCGGGGAGTGATCGCTGGTGCAAGAGGCACGAACAAGGAGCGTCTCCTGATAGGCTTCTAAGGGAGGGGTACATCAATGAACCGACACACCGGAATGAGAGGGTGATCCTGAGACTGTGTAGGAATGAGACTACATAGTACAGGAAGACTTAAATGAATTGATTGGTACTACCCATATCAACAAGATGCATCTTCTTTTCGGTAGCTCATCACTTAAGAACTCCACAGTTAAGCGTGCTTGACTTGGAGTAATTATGAGATGGGTGACCTCTTGCGAAGTTTTCCCTGGAAGTGTGTGAGTGAGGACAAAGCACGCTGAAAAGACCCGTGTTGGTATGTGGGGACAGTCGCAATCCATTTTCCTGCTAGAGATGTTACATAATTCAGTTTGATTTGGTTCGATTTTTGTGGCATAACATAATAGGAACCAAACCAAACTATATACTTTTGTTTGGTTCGGTTTATAAAATTATTCAAAAATCAAACAAACCGAATCACACCATTATATTCATAGGTTCAACAACAGTAGGATTGCAAGTATGAACCACCCGAGGTATTTTTCTTTCTTTTTGACAAAATAGTGTATGACATAACGAAAAAGGCAAAATAATGATGTACTCCGTATAATTTAACAAAAAAACAAAGAATGTGATCATGCCAAGGCTCGAACTTAGAGTCCAAGAGCTAGAGAAGAGAAGCTCATCATACCATGGTGTAAAGAAAAAATATTTATTATAATGTTTTTTTTTATCCCGATAAAATTGGTTCAAGCTCCGCCATAGTGTATAAGTAAATTTTTGCTACACATGGTTACATAAAATAAAATTGAAAGAAAAAATTATAACAAATTAACTCAAGGTATGTTAGTAAACGAAAAAAACAAAACATGTTGTAAGTTGCATGTTTGAAAAAGTATTTCTCATAATTTTACATTATTAAACTAAAATGTTTAGAATATAAGGCATTTGACAAAAAGATGAAAAATAAAATATCAAAAGAGAAACCAAAAAATCATGCTTGGAATAGGAAAAATGAACTATGAAGTTGGATAGATAAATGATACTATTGTATTGTCCAGCCTTTAATGATATCAATGCTCATTTCACAAGGATTTGGTGCTTGTAACTCAACTTGGATTCTATCAAGTTATCTCTTAAATCTGTCCTTTGAGTTAGCTTACACCATTTTTTGTCTCACTTTTTATGTATCAGGAAACTTAATTGTGATAAATAAGAAAATAAAGTTAGATATCAGACAAGAACCATATACCTCCTATTTATTTGATATGTATAATGATGATTTTATAAATTTCACTAAGTATATTTTTAAGGTGGAGAAGTTTCATCCAGTTGGGGATTAGCAGTTTCCACCAGAAGAATTATAGAAATTTCCTCCGATTGGAATTTAGCAATTTCCTCTTGTGGGGGTTCAACAATTTCCTCCTGTGCTTCGTGAGAAGGACTCTGAATGAAAATGTCAGAAGGGACAAACACATCAGCCTTTGTTTCAACAACTTCAACAAGAAGTTCATATTAAAAAATTTGAGCAAATTAGCTATGGAGTTCATCTTAGCGGTTAAGGTGATCAGTGTAAAGGAGGAAACAAATGGCTAAAAATTTAAAATAACATAGGTTAATTACCTTGCAAAAGATGGAGCAGTAGTGATATACACTGAGTTCAATCAACATTCTTTGGAAAGTGTTACATGAGTAAATACTACAGGAGTGAATACTACTTTTGGACAAGCATATACCACTGGGGACAGTCACCTCAAAGATCTCATTAATTGAAATATTGTCGAAGTCATCTTCTCTAGATTCATCCACTTTTAGTAATTGACTAACTGCAACATGAATCATCAAAGAATTTTTAACACACTATAGCATAACTCGTCTCAAAATAAGCCAATATGCAGCCAAAAAATAGAATTCAAATAGATAGAGTGAATTACCAGGACAAAAGAATTGGAATATTCTAAATTTTTATTGATGTTATGACTAGCGAGGAGTGACTAACGAAATTGTTACACATCAATGTGTAAAATTTTGCTAAATGAGAAATCATAATCTTGTTAATTACTATTTTAAATTTGCCTATGTCAGACTTTTGTTCTTGTGAGTAGCTACTAACTTGTTTTTATTCTTGTGTTGTATTGGGTAGGGGACCAAGCTGTGGCTCCAGAGGCATAGTTCTCCTTGCTTTTGAAGATAACAGGTCTTCAAAAATTGGAGCTAGCTTTGATAAATCAGTTCCAGATGGCAATGATCTTGGAGGCCTTTGTGAAGATCGTCATGCCAGCCGTACGGTACTGGGCACTGGGGCCCAGAGCACCGCCACATGGATATTGTCCGCTTTGGGCATCCCCCATCCTCACGGTTTTGCTCTTGGTCTCACCTTCCGTGAGCCCCAAAACGCGTCCACGTGAGGTAAGGTATCCACACCCTATGTAAGGCATGCTTTGTTCTTCTTACCAGCCGATGTGAGATTAAGGCTTTACCTTACATCCACCCCCCTTGAGGCCCAACGTCCCCGTTGGCACACCGACTCGGCCCTGGCTCTGATACCAAATGTAACAGCCCATCCCCAGTCATACGGTACTGGGCACTGGGGCCCAGAGCACCGCCACGTGGATATTGTCCGCTTTGGGCATCCCTCATCCTCACGGTTTTGCTCTTGGTCTCACCTTCCGTGAGCCCCAAAACGTGTCCACGTGAGGTAAGGTATCCACACCCTATATAAGGCATGCTTCGTTCTCCATACCAGCCGATGTGGGATTAAGGCTTTACCTTACATCCACCCCCCTTAAAGGCCCAACGTCCTCGTTGGCACACCGACTCGGCCCTGGCTCTGATACCAAATGTAACAGCCCAGCCCCAGCCAGCCGTACGGTACTGGGCACTGGGGCCCAGAGCACCGCCACGTGGATATTGTCTGCTTTGGGCATCCCTCATCCTCACGGTTTTGCTCTTGGTCTCACCTTCCGTGAGCCCCAAAACGCGTCCATGTGAGGTAAGGTATCCACACCCTATATAAGGCATGCTTCGTTCTCCTTACCAGCCGATGTGGGATTAAGGCTTAACCTTACATCCACCCCCCTTGGAGGCCCAACGTCCTCGTTGGCACACCGACTCGGCCCTGGCTCTGATACCAAATGTAACAGCCCAGCCCCAGCCAGCCGTACGGTACTGGGCACTGGGGCCCAGAGCACCGCCACGTGGATATTGTCCGTTTTGGGCATCCTTCATCCTCACGGTTTTGCTCTTGGTCTCACATTCCGTGAGCCCCAAAACGCGTCCATGTGAGGTAAGGTATCCACACCCTATATAAGACATGCTTCGTTCTCCTTACCAGCCGATGATGGTATTGCCACTGGTAGAATGTAAGGTAAAGCCTTAATCCCACATCGGCTGGTAAGGAGAACGAAGCATGCCTTATATAGGGTGTGGATACCTTACCTCACGTGGACGCGTTTTGGGGCTCACGGAAGGTGAGACCAAGAGAAAACCCGTGAGGATGAGGGATGGCCAAAGCGGACAATATCCACGTGGCGGTGCTATGGGCCCCAGTGCCCAGTACCATACGGCTGGCTGGGGCTGGGCTGTTACATTTGGTATTAGAGCCAGGGCCGAGTCGGTGTGCCAACGAGGACGTTGGGCCTCCAAGGGGGGTGGATGTAAGGTTAAGCCTTAATCCCACATCGGCTGGTAAGGAGAACGAAGCATGCCTTATATAGGGTGTGGATACCTTACCTCACGTGGACGCGTTTTGGGGCTCACGGAAGGTGAGACCAAGAGTAAAACCATGAGGATGAGGGATGCCCAAAGCGGACAATATCCACGTGGTGGTGCTCTGGGCCCTAGTGCCCAGTACCGTACGGCTGGCTGAGGCTGGACTGTTACAAAGCTCCTCTAACCTGGTCCATAAGGTCATCTATCCTTGGCAGAGGATACTTGTTTTTGATGGTGACCTTGTTCAGCTGTCTATAGTCTACACACATACGCATACTCCCATCCTTTTTCTTTACGAACAACACTGGAGCTCCCCATGGTGATACGCTTGGTCTGATGAGTTGCTTTTGTAATAACTCCTCTACTTGCTTTTTCACTTCAGCCATTTCCGGTGGTGTCATTCTATATGGAGCGATAGAGATGGGACCAGTTCCCGGAATTAATTCTATTCCGAATTCAATCTCTCTCTTCGAGGGTAATCCTGGAATCTCTTCAGGAAATATTTCGGGAAAATCCTTCACCACTAAAATCTCCTCCAATGGTTTCTCTTTCTCCTCTCCCATAATGGAGAATAAACACATGAGTCCTTTGGGTTCGAGGGATTTGTATATGATTATTTTTCTTTCACAATCTATGGTTATTTGGTTTTTCTCTAACCAATTCATACCTAGGATCACATCCATTTGTGATAGAGGGAGACAAATAAGATCTACCCTAGTGATGCGATCAAATATCTCGACACTACAGTCTAAGCAGACTTTGGAGGTGATTACGGGTAATCCCGTGGGGGTTTCCATTTTAAAACAAATAGGCGAGTCTGACACTGCTAACTTCAACCTATTCACACATTCATAGGAGATAAAAGAATGTGTAGCTCCTGAGTCAAAAAAAATCATGCAAGGATGGTTATTGAGGAGATATTTACCTTGCACGAGATCGGGAGACTGGTTAGATTCTACTCCACTCAAGGTAAACACTCTCCCTTGAGCAATTGATTTTCTAGCAGGTTCATTGGAATTACTCCTCCCAGGTTCTTTACAAAGACGTGCAATGTGACCTTGTTTGCCAAAGTTGAAACAAATACTGGTTGCCCAACAGATTCTTCCATGATGATGGCGTTTGCACTTTTCACAAAGTGGTGCATCATTACGAGGCTTTGCTCTGTCACCACTTGCAATCTTACCCTTGCCTCGGTTCTTGTTAAAGTATGGACTCTTTCCCCGATAACCAGAACCCTTCTTTCTTTGTGGTTCATAACCTTGTTGACTTCCCTTCTCTTGATTACCCACTCCTTCAGCTTTCTTATCGTCTTCATACATTCGGCACATGTCCACCAATGCCGGAAAACTCTGTATCTTTTGATAACTGAAGACAGACTTCAATTCTGGTCTTAGTCCACCTTCAAACTTAATACATTTGCTCCGTTCATCTGGATTGTTCAAGTAATAGGGAGAATACTTCATCAGTGCCTCGAACTTGGCAGCATATTCCCCTACACTCATTTCCCCTCATTTTAGTTGCATAAATTCTATCTCCTTTTTCCTTCGCAAATCTTCCGGAAAGTACTTGTTAAGGAACTTCTCCATGAATACTCCCCAGGTGACTTCCCTTCTTTCATAGTTCAATAGTTGCACTGTGTGGTTCCACCAATTTTCAGCTTCATCTCCCAGCATGTAGACAGCATATGCCACTTTCTGTACATCAGTACACTCCAGAGTTCTGAAAATCTTGTCCATTTCATAAATCCATTTGTTGGCTTCCTCTGGCTTATATCCCCCTTCAAACCTTGGAGGATTGCAACTTCGAAATTCCGAGAGAGTCTTAGCCTCTGAATTACCCAGGTTACATGGATGTGGCTGATTGGTTTGTTGCTGTTGATGTTGCTGCATGTTCTCCAGAACAGCAGTAATTCTATCCAGCATCGCATTGGTATGATTCTAGTTTCTAGTTGCCATAGCAGACCTCGCTATGGTCTCTATATCACTTAAAGGTCTCTTTTCGGATTGGAATCACTATCCTATCTAATCCTAACTATATTCGATCTATTCGAACAGCGTGCCTAACTGGTTCCAGCTGAGCTAGGAGGAACAGGACCATGCTCTGATACCATAAAATGTGTGACACCCTCTCCTTTTTCCAAAATATAATATTATTTATGGACATTAATAGTTTGGATAAACTATCTTTTATTAAAAACATAAAACAAATTAATGAATTCGGCTCCGTATGCTTAATCAATAGAATATTAAAACAATTAGTATTTTACAAGACAACGTATAATTGTTAATTAAAAATTATTTTAGACTTCCATAATTATAAATATAGTGTTGCCTTGCTGTTCGCATAAAATTATTTTCCAGAAATAATAACAGTCGCTGAATTCTCTTTTAACAAAATCGGAGTGCGCGGAAAGATATTAGTACCAAGGATCCATGTTGAAATAAACATCAAGTATATATATATATATATATATATAGCATCGTAAAAAGGGATCCATAAGTACAAAAGTCATCAAGATACTGGTAGTCATGTCCATAAGCTAAAATATGTAACAGCCCGATTTTCGCTTCCAAAACCTTAACTGATTTATTATCAAATTATTGTAAAAATGAGGCCATTTTTTTTATAAAACATAAGTTTGTTAACTGCTATCGTCACTTAACTGAAAATCGAGTTGTCACTTAAAAACTTCTCATAACCAAAACACCATTACATTTCATAACATCATCATCATTATAGTTGGAACATAAACCATAAACATCGGAGTCTCATCTCTAGCAGTTTTCCAAAAGCAGTACATAATTACAAAAGATTACAAACCAGGTTTTGAAACTTACTTAAAAACATAATTAAAAGTAGCTTGATTACATCCATAGTACTTCACAAGGTTATCCTCGATTGGGAACTTAGATCCTAGACACTAAAACAACTAGACACAGAACGTCGGGCTTCACTCTTCATCCGAATTAACATCCGCTTCCATCTCCTCACTAGAATCCGCCTCCGCTTCGTGACCAGAGTCACTTGCATCTTCCTCCTCCATCGGTTGTGGAATCACTGCGGCTAACGGTGCGGGTTGACCATCATACTCATGATGTTCCCTCGGTCTGCCATCCTAATAGTCACGAAGAGTGACCTGCCCTACATGCACGTCCAGACTCGTCCCTCGCAAAATATGCCTGGGATCATCGATCTCCAACCGAGTTTCACCTCTCCATATCCAACCTTCATGGACAACCTCCCATGCTCCTCCTTGAAGAGGCCACATGTGGATCGCTACACGATACGTCATCTACCCGTTGCAATACCGGCAAATGCCAATACGACAACATGGTAGGAGAGAGTCAGTGTTCCGTACACTAACGGGTTGACCATGCGGTCTTAGGGTAGACTCAATAGAAAGATAGGCAAATAATAGAGCAGAATAATATAACCATGACAGCATAACATAAACATTTATCACAATATAATCACATCATTATCATCACATATAACATGTTATACACATAGCATATATGAATCACATATAACAGAGCATATCATAATATTCCAAACATATCAATTTCACCACTCATTGCCAAATAATTCATTGCACTTGGTATCACAATTCTTTTCAAGCATTCAAATCTTATCACAATCTTTCTCAATCTTTCCGAAATTCACTTATACTTTCATTCTTTGAATCGTCTCATTATTCTTAAGTCTTATCATAATCGGTTCACTCAATGAGGTGGGGAAAAACCATCACTGAGGAAAAAAAAGCACACACCTCTACATCTCCTCGGTCATCATCCAACCTAGTCGGAAGCTAACAGGAGTACAGGACCTTTACCACGCAGGCACGACAGCTGTCTCAACAAATGGCTCCAAGTCAGGAGAACTGTAGAAAACTCAGGTATAGTCTCAAATCAATTCATATCATATCAAATAATCAAGGATCACTGTAGAAAACTCGGGTACAGTGTCAAATCACAGATGCCCAGTTCCAGTCCCTCTCACTGTTCTAGATTTGCAATCAAGGGGGTGACAGTACTATTTCTAGTTCGCGATGCAGAACTTACCACGGCTTAGGACCCAGTCCCTACCATGTTCGTATGCCACATGTGGGATTCGTTCCACCTAGAAATATACTCCAGGATTCTTGACCTTCACCGTCCTTGCCCTCCCCTCATGCAATCTCCACCTGAGTATCCCTGATACTCATGGTATCTTCCTCTCCACTACTTCGATATCACACTCATAGCTCACCGCTTATGTTAAATTCTTTTAAAGTCTTTTATGTTCTTTTAATTAACCTAAGGTCGGCTCGCCCTTGATTCATCCCTTCGACAAGTCCCGACCACTAAGGGTTATATCCGTTCCCCGAAACATCACATATCTCTTTCTCTTTCACTAGCCACTTGGCAACAATTCCATCAACCGTTCCCGTAAGAATTCTCGTAATTCTCTTGCATCCTTTTTAATTCTCAATACCCACTTGGTAATCATCCTCAATCTTGAATCCTCAAGCATAATCTCAGCTGCACGAACATGATCTCCATATCATGAGCACCATCTTAGCATCATTTCTTAACTGAAACATCCTCGGATCTCATCACTTATCATCTTTCTTTATCTTTCCACTTAATCTCAAGTCTTGCTCTTTCTCATGATTTTCATTATCACATATAACAACATTCAGATTTTCCAGACAGATTAAAATATACTCAACAGTATAAACACATTGAGATCCAGTACATAACAGAATCAATCATGCATCACATTTAACAAAACAGATAAACATTTAGCACATAATATATCACGTAAATTTCAATACATTCACACTCCATATACTCGGATTACAAGCCACCACGTGCAAGTGAAATGCTTTGTCCTCGAAAATCCCTAACTTCTCCTTGCGATTCGGTTCCACCGTCTAAGAATACCTCGTATTTAAATAAAATACATTTACGTCAAAATCTATTTCAATTAAAATTCATCACTTTGTTCTTGTTCACTTGAAATAGAAAAACTCTTATTTTCTCTTCATTACTTTCTTTAAAACACAATCGTTTGTCAAAATAATTCCAATCTTTTCTCACACTTGAAATTTCTCAAAATCCTTTGAAAACTCATATAATCGTAAGTTAAATAATCCATTTATGTGGCTGTATGAAATTGGTCCAGCCACACTCTTAATTCTTTAAACACCGAAAAATCAATATTTTTCATTCTAGCTTTTTGTTACTTCAAATGGTACTTGAAATTCACACTTTTTATCAATCAAAAACACTTTTAAAATGTAAATACCTTATGAATAAATCTTGGACAACAAAGAAATAAAAATCAAAACCATTAAAAATACTTGTTGAAGCAATCAAACTCATTCACCCATTTTCATATACAAAACCGAATTGAAAGAAAACCACCACAACACAATTTTAAATAATTTGACTTAATATTAATCCACAAGACATACTTATGACTTCAAGTCACTTCATAAAAAAAAGAACCTAGCCTAATAAACATACATAGGCCGAATACCCATCATGACAAAGACAAGGTTTTGGTTCACTTTTTCAACATGCAAACATCAAAATTCCCAAACCAAATCATGCACTTTCTTACACAAGGTTTTAAAAATACCACTTCCTTTTTCAAGCACAAAACCGTGACACCATTACCACTTCAAACCAAATTTTCATTTTAATTTTTCTTGCATGCACTTTAAAAATCTTTGAATCAAGGAGAAATTAACATGCATGTGCCCTTTTTCATGAAAACAAGTCATGATCTCTTAGCTCTAGACTTAAACCGAATGCTCATCACCAAAAATCAAAAGTAAAATTCAAATCTTTAACATGCAAGAACTTTAGACATAGATCAACTTAAGAATCATTTTTCAAAAGCTCATTTCTTTGATTTCCTTGCTAAAACAGTGACATGCACTTAAAAAGATCAAAGCTTTTTGTTCAAGAATCACATGCAAAGCTCAAGATCAAAGCTTTTTTCAAAGATCAAGGCAAAAATCAAAGCTTTATCAAGATCAAATCAAAATCAAAGCATTTTAACAACTCAAATCAATTTTTCTAAGCATAAAGTTAACATGCAATGACTTGGATCAAATTAAAAAGCATCATGACCTAGTTTCCTAGTCATGGCCGAATCACATAGTCCATGGTTTAGTGTTCTTACAAGTTCATTTTGCTCTTAAAAACTCAATATCAAGGCCTAAATATTACATGCAACCATTAATAAGCTACAAAATTAGACATGCAAGAAGAGAAGAAAAATTACAAGGCTTAGAAAACAAAACTAACTCCAACAACTCTAGGATCTTCGAACACACCAAGAAAAAGAAGTGATCTTCAACCTTCTACACTTGATCTTCAAGAGAAATCCTAGGTTTTGGGACTTGAACTCCTTCCTTCTTCCTTCTTCTAGCTCACGGCCTCCCTCTCTCTTTCTCTCTCTCTCTCTCTCTTTCTCTTCTAAGAGCTAGATGGACTCTTAGAAGTGTGTTTATGAAATGAAATGGGAAATGAGGAAAATGAATGGGAAATGAACTAAGGCTTAGCCTTATATAGGCAACTCATGTACTTCCTCTTTTACCCTTGGAGGAATTCGGTTATGGGTGAGTATAGGAAGGGTAATTTTGGCTCTTCAAATGTTGCATGGCTTAGGTCATGTCAACTAGACAAAGAAGAGTAAATTAAGGCACTCATCTCACTTCCTATTGGTTGGTTATTCCCTTAATCACACTTTTCTACTAATCTAATTCCTACATGGTTCTAATCTATTCCACAAGCTTCTAAAAAAAATAAAAGTCCTAGCATGCACATACATGGCCAACCGTACACACATATACATGCACACACATAGAAAATAGATTTTTTCTTATAAAATAACTCATGCACAAAAATCACAATTTCCTTAAAACACAAAAATATTAAATGCTTAATCGTTTCTCAAACTCAACTTTAAAACTCATAACATCATTCCATGAAAACCATTCCTTTAAAATCCTTCATCACTTTAAAATCATAAAATAAGAAATTCACTCAAAGAAATACTCTTTCAAAAACACTTTCTCAAAAATAAATCTCTTTGATGCTTAAAACAATACGAGGATTTTGACGGGTGTTACAAAATACATATAAAAGACTAAAAGATAAGACCTGAACTCTCAAAACACTAAAATATGTACAATATATAACAACTCAAAATAAAGTGTCTGAGAGCAGGTCATCTGGTCCTCCATGCATCCGTCTGGTCCACTGTAGTAGCAAAAGTCGGTCCGGGATCCCTACTATCTATACTATGCATGTCATAGGAACCACTGGGTCCTCCACGAGGTCTGGGAACCGGCTCGACTGGTACCTCCTCCTCCACGTCCTCCCCTTCCTCGGGATCCTCCTCTATCCCATCCGACAATGTGGCAGACCTATCAGTAGGTCCAAAAGTAGTGGCTGGTGGAGTCCTACCAGCTCCAGTCGGATCGGATGTAGGAACATCCTCGTCGGTGAAAACTCTGTAGGCAGAGGGATGAGAACGAGTAGCAGGACGGAAACGAAAACTATGAAACCTACGTACAGGTCGAGCTGGTGGGGGTGGTCCTCTATAAACATAAAAAGCAGGGATGTGCATAGTATATATAATAGGTACCCTAAACCTACGAGGACGCACTCCTCATATGTCCATATCCCGCTAGGGATGGGTCTGATCTCTACGCATGCTAGGTAATGTGCCATCACCTATCAAGGGCACAGGGGTAAGCATATACATACACATAATCAAATAAGGATGAGCAATAATTATGCAAAGTGAGCAGTTAACATTTCATAATCATATCAAATTTAATCACATAAATAAATCAATGATGATATGATGCATGATATCTCACTTTACTTAAAATTCTCCAACTAATCTCTCAAATGGACGTCCTTCCATAACTTCATTGTATTCCCAGAATACAAAATAATATGTTATCAAACGTATGGCATACTTGCTCGAAGTGATAAACAACGTCACTTTATCTAGTGATCGTCACGTCGCCAAAACGTAAAACTATCATTGTATTACATAGTCATCTTGACATAAGACCCACAATGTCAACCTTGAAGTGGGGTCGAGCAAGCAGTAACTTTTGGCACTCCCAGAGGCCCTCCTCATGTTCTAAAAATACGTTATCAAACGTATGGCGTACTTGCTTGAAAGTGATAAACAACGTCACTTTATCTAGTGAGCGTCACGTCGCCAAAACGTAAAACTATCACTTGTATTACATAGTCATCTATACATAAGACCCACAACGTCAACCTTGAAGTGGGGTCAAGCAAGCAGTAACTTTTGAACATGACAAAAAGACGATCTACCACCAACACCATGCACGAATGCCATAACATATTCCATTTAAGATTAATCCCTCTTTAATCTTAATACAAATATCCAACATGGAATAATTGATTCACAAGTACTCAAAGTAATTGATGTAATCTTATAATCTCATTAATTTCTTGGAACATGATTAATCAACTTAAAAATTAATAATTTGGGTTGAAATAACTTGGTTAGACTTTAAAAATGCAATTTAAGTGTTCTGACTAAAAATACTCGAGTATCTTACCAAAAGACTCGAGTCGTTCATACGTTTTCTGAAAAGTACAGTTTCAGGTTTTCCAAAAATACTCGAATAGTTCATGAATACTCGAGTGTTCTTCATCAACCCAGAATACTCGAGTAGTTCATGCAAGACTCGAGTGGTTCATCACAATTCCAAATTGGTGCGTCAGACAATACTCTAGCCTCAGCTCAAACACTCGAGTACTGGTGCTGCCAGACACACTGGTGCACCACGAAATACTCGAGTATCGAGCCAAATTCAATTCTAACCAATTTTAACCAAAACTAATTTCATGACAGAACAGCACTGAAACTGAGTTTCACATACCAAATTCAATTCTAACCAATTTTAACCAAAACCAACATTCAACCGAGTTAAGTTTAAGTATATTAAACATGTTCCAATACAAAAATTACATCAAATTACAATGAATCAAAACTGAGCATTCAATATGCATTAAAAATCATATTTCAACAACTCAACATGTCAATTTCAATTCTGAGAATTTCCAACATGAAAATAACTTGCATTTAGCTTGCATGCAACCAAATAAACATGCTCCAACAAGTTACAACACACAGAATGGCCTCCAAGCCAATATACTAATTCAAACTAAGCCCTTTAAGCCTCATGGTGGCTTCCTACACAATTTCATGAAATCAATCCTTATTCTAGTGAATGTATAGCTTCCCACTTACCTCTAGATCGTGTAGAAACTGAGAATCAACAGAAAATCAATCTCCAAGCTATTCTCCCCAAAATCCATTTGACAGCAACACAGTTTTGAGTGAGGTCATAAAACCAAAGATTTTGATCATTAATTCATGCAAAATAATTGGGGAAAATGATTAGAAATTATTCTCTACAACATGCATAAGTGAATGAAACTAAGTTGAAGCCTTGAAAGTTCAGGAGCTTACCAAAATCGACTCCTAAAGTAAGTTTCACGAACTGTTTCCAGCAAAATGCCTCAACCTTTCGAGCTTCGATTCTCTTAGCACACTAACACTCAGCTTACGAACTTAGTGTCTTTACAAAGCTCAGGATTCAAGCTTTGTAATGGTGTATCACTTGCACTTTAACACTCAGAAACGAAAGGGAATCATTGAGAACGAATTCGAAACCCTAAACCTTACGAATTCATCAACAAGAGCTCAAATTCGTTGATGATGAGCTTAAGTAATCATTTCCCAGTCGCATGCAGGTCGACACGACACCCTTGAGGTGTTCCTGGACTGATTTCGTGTCAAGGCCTGAGATTAACGTGTTGATGACTCATCAAACGCACTAACTCGAGCAACACTGCCCAGAATACTCGAGTATCGAACGAAATACTCGAGTATTTCGACTGAAATTTGAATAATAATTATTTTATTCCTTCTTCCCTCCAAAATCCTTCTAATATTGCACTTAGGTCCTACAGCAAGGACTAATATGCAAAAATCTAATTTTTGCACAGAAAATAATTATAAATTATTTTCTACCTATTTGCAATAATTAAATATCTAATTTAATCAGGAATTCATAATAAAGATTAATTATAAATAGAATTTATAATTAACTTTTATTAATCCAGGATTAAAATTTTTGGGGTGTTACACTAAGTTAGATCATGATTTCAGCATTTGAACAACTTGCATGTGTTAGATCCAGTGAGAAGGTTTTGATAATGACAAAGGTTTTGAACAAGCTACAAATGTTTTGATCAAGCTCAAGAATGGAGAAGTTAATCAAACAACAACAAACAACAAATGATGAAAAGAGAGCAAGCTCATGAAGATTCAATTTGTGTTTAATTGTAATATCTTTAGCTTGAGTCTTTTAGTTTTAATGAGTTTGGGTAGAGTCATTAGAGGGTAGTGAATCTCTATCAAGTGCATGATTATATTATAATTTGAGTATTCACTTAACCTAAAATCAATAGGTGGCTTAAAGGTTTGAAAGAAAAGGTTTAGATTTGAGAAAACAAGTTTTTAATTGACTTTTACAGTGGCTAATCGATTAATGGATTATTTAATCGATTAACACACATGTTACAGTGGTTAATCGATTAAGACCATGTGTTAATCGATTAACACCTGTAAAACTGGTTTTTAAAATACGTTTTTCACTTCTCAAAATCAATTTTTAAGTTTTCTAACTTTTGGGTATTCTATATAAATCTTTTCCTAATCATTGTGATAAACTAACATCATTTTCATATCAATTTTACAATAGATCAAAGCCACACTATTCTCTCTCACTTTCATAGATCAAAGCTTTTACTTTTACATTATTTGATCAAGAATCTTTGAACCTCTTATGTTGATATTTTCATAGTTCTTGAAAGAGATTCATAGGATTGTTATTTTTTTCATTTGAGTTGTAATCATTACAAAGAAGGCAAGCTATCTACAACAAAGGAAGACTTGGTGGTTGTTCATCAAGCAAAATCGTCTTGGAAGTCTTGTTGTGTTGACAAGCAATTGGAAGCCTTGGTGTGAGGTATCATCAAGCATTTGGAAGACTTGTTGTGGGGATATCAACAAGCAAGGGAAGAGGTTAGATTAGAGTTTCAATAGGGTTGCAAGACAAGAGTGTGGTATCTCTTGGAGGCTATCAAGAAGGGATTCTTGAGAGGCATTTACTTGTAATTTGAGAATTATAATTCCTTAGTGAAGAATCTCTCTTGGTTGAATAGGGGACTGGATGTAGCTCACGGTGGTTGTGAGTGAACCAGGATAAATCACTGTGCAGTATCTCTATTCCCTTAACTCTTTACATTCTTGTCATTTCATATTGTTCTTGGTTGAAAACCTAGAAAAGATTGATTTTCTATAATTGAATGAATTAGTTTCTAATTGTGCAAATTGATTTGGGAAAAATCATTTTCATAACCTAGGTAATCATTAAGAATATTGGTGTTAATCAATTCTGCTTAATCTCTGATCATATGTGTTAATTGATTGATTTTCGTATTTGATTGAAAAGTGATTTTTCAGTTTTAACAGTGATTAATCGATTAACTGAAGGTGTTAATCGATTAACCAAAAGTCAGCTTTCAGGCACTAATCGATTAACCTGTTTGATTAATCGATTAACTTGTGTTTTTCAAGGGTTAATCGATTAATAGCCTTGCTTAATCGATTAAGGGTTTAAACATTTTGTAAAAATCATTCGTTTTAATTGTTTCGATTCGTTTCTTTCAAAAATCTTTCAAGGTTTCTCTAACACCTATTCAACCCCCCCTTCTAGGTGTTCTCCTAGGGTTTCTTAGTTATTTCACCCACCAATTATAGTTTTTACAATTGGTATCAGAGCTCGGTCGAAAGACACGAGGATAGAGCTTTTTCGTAAAGATCCTTGAGGAAACTGCAATGGGTTTTACGAATCCCTTTGGTGGTGAAGGTGCTTCGATAAGTTGTCCTCCTATGTTTGGTGGAGAGGGTTATGCTTATTGGAAAGTAAGAATGAGAATTTTTATAGAAGCTATAGACATGAACATTTGGGAAGCCATTGAGAATGGTCCTCACGTTCCCTCAACTCAAGTAGAAGGTGTATCTCAACTAACCCCCAAAGATAAGTGGACTGATGATGATAAAAAGAAAATTCAATATGACTTAAAAGCTAAGAATATCATCACCTCCGCTCTATCTTATGATGAGTTCTTTAGAGTCTCCCAATGTCATAATGCCAAACAAATGTGGGACACCTTGCAAGTCACACATGAAGGCACTAGTAAAGTTAGGCGTGCTAGATTAAATTCTTTGATGCATGAATATGAATTGTTTCGTATGTTGCCTAATGAATCTATATGTATTATGCAAAAACGTTTTACTCATATTAATAATCATCTCATTGCTCTTGGAAAAACTTTCATGAATTTTGAACTTGTTAACAAAGTTTTAAGATGTCTAAGTAGGGAATGGCAACCTAAGGTTACCGCAATTGTTGAATCAAAGGACTTGGACACCATGGACTTAGCAACACTTTTTGGAAAGCTTCAAGAACATGAAATGGAGCTTGGACGTTTGCATATGCATGAAGAGTCGGATAAGAACAAAGAAAGAAAAGGAATTGCTCTTAAAGCCAAAAGTTCATATAAAAAGAAAGAGGTCTCTGATAATGATAGTGAAGATTCCGTTTCGGACATTGATGAAGAGGACATGAAACTTCTACTAAGAAAGTTTGACAAGCTTCTAAGGAGAAAAGGAAGGTTGAACAAAGAGAAAAGAAAAGACAAGAATTCCCCACACTACAAGACCAAGACAACAAACGGAGGAGTAGTTTGCCATGAATGCGGAAAACCTGGTCATATCAAGTACTCATGTTCAAAGTATCTCAAAAGGATGGAGAAAGAAAAGAAACACCCAAAGCATAAAAAGGCATATATTGTTTGGGATGATGAAGAAGAAAAGAAAAGAACATCTAGTAGTTCTTCGGATGATGAAGAAATTGCTGCACTCAACTTGATAGCTCTAGTAGATGAAGAAGAAAGTTCAAATGATGAATTAAGTGAAAAAAGCGAGGAAAGTGATGTAAGTGATACTAAATCCGAAATTTCTTCTAAATATGAAATTTTATATAATGCTTATGAAGAAATGCATGAACATCTTAAGAAACTAGCTTTGAAAAACATTGAAAGAAAGAAGCTCATTTTGAAACATCAGCAAGAGATTTTATAACTTCAAAAACAAGTTGATGAGCTTAATCTTCAAAATGAAACTCTTGATTTCATTTATGCTAGTTCTTCTTGTGATTGTGCTAGTAGATTGAATGTTGTGGTTGATTGTGAGAATTGCAAGTTGCCTAAAGATGAAAATGCTATTTTGAAAAATAAGCTTGCAAGTTTCACAAGTGGTGATATTAAATTGCGCACATTGTTAAATTTTCAAAGAGGAAATTCAAACAAGTTTGGTTTGGGTTATACTAATGCTAAGAGTAAGTCTCATAGAAATGTTGTTGATTTTTCTAAAGTTGATTTTTCAAATGCACCAACATGTTTCTATTGTGGCACTCATGGACATACTTCAAATGTGTGTTATATTAAAGTGCATGGTATACCTAAAGGAAATTTTGTTTGGGTTAAGAAGGGTGAAAATCCCTTAACTAACAAAAATGGATCCAAGACTATTTGGATACCAAAAAGCAAAGTATGATTGTTTTGTAGGTATAATTGAAGAGCAAAAGGCTTACAAGTGTTATTCTTCATTTACATCTTTAAGTGTTAAAGAGAAAATCCTACAAATTGGTACAATTGGTATTGTTGGATATTTACAATTGGTATTATTTCTACAAGGCTCACATTTGGTATCAAGTGAATTTCTCACAAGAGATAGCAAGTATTCACAATTGGATTTACATTTAGTATTTTCTAAACTTGCTATTAGTCTTTTAGCATTGATATTTGAAATTAGTGTTGAAAATTCACAAGTATTGTCATGATATATTATCTTCAATTGGTATCATTGTGTGATCATTAGATGTTATCATGCTATTGTGGTTATTGTCATATTTCTTTACAATTGATATCTTGCTTTGTTAAGTGATATTATGATTTTTTAGTTTCAATTGGTATCATATTTCCTTCCAATTGGTATCATTGTTTAATTGATATCAATGTTGTGAAGAAATTATCATTGATTTCTCTTATTTTGGCTTAAGATTTTGTTGTCATATTACTTTTTGATAATGCCAAAAGGGGGAGAAAAGGTTGTTTTGTTGTTTTTATATATGTGAAGCAAAAGTTGTTGAAGATAGGGGGAGAATCAAGCTTTACTCAATAGGATTTCAAATGTCAAAAGCATTTATTGAGGGAGAGCAAGAGTCTCACCAAGTGATCAAATGGTTCAAGCATCAACAACTTCAAAACATGTTTGTCATTTTCAAAAAGGGGGAGATTGTTAGATCCTGTGAGAAGGTTTTGATAATGATAAAGGTTTTGAACAAGCTACAAATGTTTTGATCAAGCTCAAGTATGGAAAAGTTAATCAAACAACAACAAACAACAAATAATGAAAGAGAGCAAGCTCATGAAGATTCAATTTGTGTTTAATTGTAATATCTTTAGCTTGAGTCTTTTAGTTTTAATGAGTTTGGGTAGAGTCATTAGAGGGTAGTGAATCTCTATCAAGTGCATGATTATATTATAATTTGAGTATTCACTTAACCTAAAATCAATAGGTGGCTTAAAGGTTTGAAAGAAAAGGTTTAGATGTGAGAAAACAAGTTTTTAATTGACTTTTACAGTGGCTAATTGATTAATGGATTGAGTTAATCGATTAACACACATGTTACTAACATTGGCAATTAGGGCGGGCGGGCGGGCTTGGCCCGTGTCCGCATTAAGCCCGCAAAAATTGCGGGCGGGCATGGCCCTGCCCGCCCTAAGTGCGGGCAGGGCGGGCCTGCGGGTCGCCCGTTTTGTTATTATTTTTTTTTTCTATTTTTCCTTTGGTTTTTTACTATATAGTGTAAAAAAAATGCGGGCGGCTCGCCCGCCCGCATGCCCGCCCGCCCTAATTAGACTATTTTCTTGTATTTTGCAGCAAAAAAGAAATTTTTTTAATTTAATAGAGGCCCACGGGCCGCCCGCGGCCCGCCCGCACTAGCCCGCAAAAAATTAAGGCGGGCGCGGGCGGGCATAATTTTTGGATTTTGTCCAAATCCTTCGCCCTGCCCGCAAAAAAGTGCGGGCGGGCGGGCGGGGCCCGCGGGCTTTGGCCCTAATTGCCAACGTTACATGTTACAGTGGTTAATCGATTAAGACCATGTGTTAATCGATTAACACCTGTAAAACTGGTTTTTAAAATACGTTTTTCACTTCTCAAAATCAGTTTTTAAGTTTTCTAACTTTTGGGTATTCTATTTAAATCTTTCCCTAATCATTGTGATAAACTAACATCATTTTCATATCAATTTTACAATAGATCAAAGTCACACTATTCTCTCTCACTTTCATAGATCAAAGCTTTTACTTTTACATTCTTTGATCAAGAATCTTTGAATCTCTTATGTTTATATTTTCATAGTTCTTGAAAGAGATTCATAGGATTGTTATTGTTTTCATTTGAGTTGTAATCATTACAAAGAAGGCAAGCTATCTACAACAAAGGAAGACTTGGTGGTTGTTCATCAAGAAAAATCGTCTTGGAAGTCTTGTTGTGTTGACAAGCAATTGGAAGCCTTGGTGTGAGGTATCATCAAGCATTTGGAAGACTTGTTGTGGGGATATCAACAAG
Organism: Crotalaria pallida; assembly: GCA_037953625.1. Classification (NCBI taxonomy): domain Eukaryota; kingdom Viridiplantae; phylum Streptophyta; class Magnoliopsida; order Fabales; family Fabaceae; genus Crotalaria; species Crotalaria pallida. The sequence goes on along the minus strand of CM075654.1, from coordinate 7,753,087 downwards.
CAAGGGAAGAGGTTAGATTAGAGGTTCAATAGGGTTGCAAGACAAGAGTGTGGTATCTCTTGGAGGCTATCAAGAAGGGAGTCTTGAGAGGCATTTACTTGTAATTTGAGAATTCTAATTCCTTAGTGAAGAATCTCTCTTGGTTGAAGAGGGGACTGGATGTAGCTCACGGTGGTGGTGAGTGAACCAGGATAAATCACTGTGCAGTATCTCTATTCCCTTAACTCTTTACATTCTTGTCATTTCATATTGTTCTTGGTTGAAAACCTAGAAAAGATTGATTTTCTATAATTGAATGAATTAGTTTCTAATTGTGCAAATTGATTTGGGGAAAATCATTTTCATAACCTAGGTAATCATTAAGAATATTGGTGTTAATCAATTCCGCTTAATCTCTGATCCTATGTGTTAATTGATTGATTTTCGTATTCGATTGAAAAGTGATTTTTCAGTTTTAATAGTGATTAATCGATTAACTGAAGGTGTTAATCGATTAACCAAAAGTCAGCTTTCAGGCACTAATCGATTAACCTGTTTGATTAATCGATTAACTTGTGTTTTTCAAGGGTTAATCGATTAATAGCCTTGCTTAATCGATTAAGAGTTGAAACATTTTGTAAAAATCATTCGTTTTAATTGTTTCGATTCGTTTCTTTCGAAAGTCTTTCAAGGTTTCTCTAACACCTATTCAAACCCCCCCCCCCCCCCCTTCTAGGTGTTCTCCTAGGGTTTCTTAGTTATTTCACCCACCGATTGTAGGTTTTACAATTGGTATCAGAGCTTTGGTGAAAACTTTCGGGTTCTCAAAGCTCCACTGACTCCTTTGGTTAGGACTATTTTGTAAAACACTTGCTCGCCTTCCGAAAACTCTAACGGTCTTCGTCTTTAATCAGCATAACTTTTATGTAGACTCTGCGTTGTCCTTATCTTCTCTTGAATCATCTTGATCTTCTCAGTCGTTTCTTGCACAATCTCGGGACCAATCAGAGAATTCTCCCCCACTTGGAACCAACATAGCGGGGTTTGGAACTTCCTTCCATATAAAGCTTCAAATGGTGTCATTCCAATACTCGCATGGTAACTGTTGTTATAAGTGAGCTCTACGAGTGGCAACACTTGATCCCAACTTCCTTGTTCCTCTAGCATACAAGCTCTTAGAATATCTTCTAATGACTGGATGGTTCTTTCTGATTGACCATCAGTCTGGGGATGATATGCAGAACTCATCCTTAACGTTGTCCCCAAGGCTTGGTGTAAGCTATGCCAAAATCTTGACCTAAATCTGTGGTCGCGATCAGAAACAATACTCGAAGTTACACCATGTAGATGAACTACCTCCTTGACATAGAGTTGGGTGAGCTTCTCCAAAGAATAACGCATATTTATAGGAATAAATTGCGCTGACTTCGTCAAACGGTCTACAATCACCCATATTGGATCATATGATTCGTAATTGTTCTGAGAAAACCAGATACAAAATCCATGGAAATGTTATCCCACTTCCATTGAGGAATATCCAATGGTTGTAGTTCTCCTCCAAGCTTCTGATGTTCCACCTTAGCCTTCTGACATATCAAACAAGAAGTCACATACTTTGCTACATCTTTCTTAAGACCTGACCACCAAAACAACTTCTTCAGATACTGATACATCTTGGTTGATCCAAGGTGCATACTCATTCGACTCTTGTGCGCTTCATCCAAAGTCAACCTTCTAACCTCCGAATCCTTCGGGATACAAATCTTTGTCTTGAAACGAAGGACTTCATCCTCTCCTTCTTGAAAATCAGATTATCTCCCTTCACTCGTCAGTCTTTATTTGCCATCTTGTTCTTGAAATTTTAGCCACTTCATTATTGTTTAATTATAAAAAGGAAAAAAAAAAGCAAGAAAATAGAACCTAATCAATTTGAGTTACATAGTCATTGTCATATTCTTGAACATAAGAATAAAGTGTTGAAGAAAAAAAGAGGTCAAATTGGTCCCTGAGATTAGAGGTTGAAGACAAAGTTTTTATCGTTGGATGAGATGGTTCAAGTTGGTCAATGATATTAGGATTTTTTTTTAAAATGTCAAAATGACGTCGTTTTGACCACCCGTCAGTCAATGTTGGTTGACCGCTAAGGACCACTAACGACAGGGACTAACTTGACTCACGTGTTGCTATCTCATGAACTAATTTGTAATTTCGATAATCTCATGGATGTAATTGACCGGTACCTACAAAGTTAGTGACCAGTCTGACATATTACTCTAATAAAAATTAGGCGCAACGATAAATAAAGACATAAAGGATGGAGAAAAATGAAAACTGGATTTTTATCCTGGTTCGGCCTCCCTGGTGAGTCCCACATTCAGGTTCTGGTGAGGCCTATGTTCAGGCTCCAGCAACGTGCTTTGGATTTAATGTATTGATCAATTGAAGTTCCAAACCCCAATACAAGCCCAGAGCGCCCCACAAACTACTAGGATTAAACCTTTCGTAAGAGACCTCAAAATACTCACAATAGGATGTCTCACCTTATTACATTGAAGGTGTCACTCCTTCTTTCACTAGGGATATCTCTCACTAACACCTAAGGGATACTTCACCCTTATAACAATTGTTATTAAAAGAGAACAATAACTCTCAATATGAAGCACTCTTATAGTGCGGATAAATAAATTGAAGCTCTAATGGCAAGAATATTACTAAAAACTCAAGCAAGCTTAGAGGATCAGTAATTATGGAGAAGAAGAAGATTTGAAAAACGGGATTAGGATTTGAAAAGTGAATGAGTGACTGATAAGGTGTTTTGAAAAACCTAATCATGTTTAAACACAAAATAGATCAGATAAAATCAAAAGATAATTCAAGTAATAAATATGATTGATCCAAAGTCGTTATTCTGATTTTTCAAATAAGTAATTGATTCATTCCAAAATAGTAATGATTCAAAACTCCATGGATAATTGTATGATGCAACAAAGTAATCAGTTCACACATATAAGAGTAATAGAATACTTCATGCTTATTTTCATGTAAACTTAATTTTATATTCCAAATAGTCAAGACTTTGATATATTAAAAACGTTTGTTGCATCCACAGTTACTGAATTAACCGTTTTTAAAAATGATTTTCACTTTTTTTTTTCTATAATACTTAGTTTGTCATCATGCTTGAGTTCTAGGATACAATACCTTGTATTGAATGTCCTAAAAATGGATTCATGCTCTGTACTTGATTTCTTTGAAGACATAATCCTCGAGCTTCTTGATCACAATGGCAAAAAGTAGTGTTGGGTGTCATGTCAATGGGTTCCCCTTGTGGCATGGAACAAAAAATTCTTTGGGAAGCTTTTTTTTCTACTCTAGTCTCCTTGTTGCAGGTGCATGAGGCAACATTGGAGAAGAAGAGACTTAATTGATGTTGCTTTATTGCAAATTCAGACATCAATATGGGAGTTCATTAACACAACCGTGGAGGTCAAGGTTAATGGAGTGGTCAATGAGGTTCTTGCTCGCGAGAAGCCTTGGTTGCTGCTTTATATGCCCGCTGCGGTTGAGAATAATGATGACAGTGACATGCCTAGTGATGTGTCAGATCAAGTAGCTTCCTACCCAAAGGCTTCTATTTTTTTTTTTTTTTTGTCCATGATCGGAGTGTCCACCACCGACCGCACTGACTAATCTCCTCGCCGACTTGAAGGCTTCTATTTTAGCCAATGGTGTAGATGTTGATGGGATGGGAAATGCAGGGGTTGAGAATTGTTTGGTTTAAATTGATAATGAGGAGGTATCAACGTTTAAAAAGGATATTTGTGTGGGTTGGGACGTGATTGAAGGAAACCATTCTAGAAAGCTTTTGACTTGAGGAAGTTGTGAGTAGGGAGAAAATATGCAATTTAGATTATAATACTTTCATGGATTCAAGTTGAACCATATGCAACTTAGTGGCCAGCATTTGAACCATACGCGACTTAGTGGTCACCATTTATGTGTTGATTACTATAAGTTTTATGTGTATTTTATCTAAAATATTCATATTTAATCTTTATGGAAAATTATAGTAGTATTTAATTTTTATTAGTACATGTGTTCATTAATTAATCTATAATGATTTAGATATGAGAAAGATGATAAAGGTAGAATTAATGAAGAGTAAGAGAAATGATGAAATGAAAGATTAAAGTTGGAAAGAAAAATATGTTTATGCAATGAAATTGTAAAATGACAAAAAATATGGAACACAAAAAACTAAAAGACCAAACAAAATGGAATAGATTTTTGAGCTAAATAACATATACTTCCTCCAATCTCATTTAAAAAAAATACACACACACACACTTCACTAATAGTCTTAAATATAAGCAAAAATTAACTAACTTTCTATTCCCAATATAATCATTCCTAAAATATCTTATAATGTGGTTTAATAATTTAATTTTTGTTTCATTTTTTCAACGTAAATTTACTAAAGTAGTCTATTTTTTTTTTATAAATTTGAGAAAATTAAATACATTCAACTAACTTCCCTAATATGTTACTTATTTGGCCTCTTACCTTATTTTTCAATTTCAAATTGGTCTTTTACCTTTTTTTGGTTTCATATTGGTCCCTTATGTTTCTTTTCGCTGTCAATTTGGTCCCAGAATTTTTTTTAGTTGACATATAAATATCATTTTATAATGGGTTTTCTTAAACTCGTCCCTTAGGCTAAGGATAAACACCCAAAAATAGTTAGATTTAAAAAAAAAATAAAAAGCATAAACTCTTTGATTTATTAGATGCATCATTTTCATGAAATAATAACCACTTTAGGTGCTTATCCTAAAGCCTAAAGACTGAGGTCAAGAAAACCCTTTTATAATTCCCACTATTAAGTAAGCCAATCTCATGGCCACAATTTGACTAGTTTTTAAAGGAAAACTAAACGTATCTTAAAAATGAGAGTATTTTATATAAGCCCTTTTGAGTAGGGCTGCCCAAAAATTATACTTCCTTCCACCTTCATTAGAAAGTGCAGGTACGATTCTGGCCTCAAACTTCGAATTTTTCAATTTTACTTGCTTTATTAAACAAGATGAAAATTTAGAGAAAAAAATGGCCACACAGATGTTCGAACAAGCAATTGGTTAATTATCAGTAAGTGTATCTAGCCATTTGGATAGATCTTATTGACACTGTGCAAAATTGTAATTAAATATGATAACTAAGAAAGCATACAATTCTTAATAATAATTTACATGAAAATAAACCTTTTTAATATATAAATAGTACTCCATTCAACTCTTTACGACACAAGAGACGACAATAGAAATATGAGACAACGATACACTAATTGTAATTAAAAATACTCAAAATTTAACTTTCCAAAATTTTATTTTCTTGAAAATTGAGATACTATTCGTTGCCGCACCTACTGAAGTTTTAGTCATGCTCCGCCACTGCTTTCATTTGTAAACTCGTTCTTGCTGATCACTGTTTTACTCAAATTTTTTGAAGCAACTAACCACCACCTGTGATTAAGAACAACGATAGATAGCTATACATACATACGTAAAAATACGTAAAATACATTCTGGATATCATACTTTAAAATAAAATAAAAGGTTTGTTTAAAAAATATATTGGAAAACAAAATCTATTGTAACTTGAAAATTATAAATTTTTTAATACAAATGTACTCCCTCCGTCCCATTATCTTCGTAAAAAAATGCAAAAAAATTTGTCTCATATTAAAGTAAAAAAATAAATGAAAAATCTTAAAAATTGTGTATATTATATCTATGATTGATAAGTAAGTAAGGAAAACACATTTAAAGATTTTTTTGGAGGTTATATTGCAATATGTATTAATTGTAATGATATGAAAATTTGTATAATATCAATTTGTAATTAATGAGTGAATCATGCATAATGATAAACAAATACTCTCTTATTTTCATTGACTAGTTTGACTTTTACCAAAATAATTGAACGGAGGGAGTACTTATTTTAGTTTTTTATTCTTGGTTCTAAAGACCGGAAATAAGAAAACCCTAAAATAAAGAGTACCATAGATTGTACAAAATTATAATAAGTTGGCTAGAAAACAAAATTAAAGCCTACCCGTGTATATATTTGTTTTCTAAAAGAAAAGTAGAACTAAAAAGTGATTTAAGACAGATAAAAATAAAAGAACTGAAAAGTGGTGTGTGTGTGAGAGAGAGAGAAAAAAATTGTTATTAATTCATCAATGAGCATGCATAATATAAACTATAAAGGAAATTAAAGGGGGTTTATAGCTAAGAGGAAAGGGGGTTTATAGCTAAGGAAGCCCTATTTGAAGCTCCCTTCACTCCAATACAAAAAGATCAAGGTAATCCTATCTCCAGATTCATGCAAACCCTTGACGTTCGCATGCTTCTCATCAAGTCTATAATTAGCTGCGAAGCCAAAGGTATCCATGAACTTGCAGCAAGGTCTACCATCACTTCCTTTCAGAATTGGAGCCAAGAGAGCCCCAGAAGAGAAGGGTTTGTGATGATTGCAATAAACATAAACTTCGGTTTATATAGATAGGGCCAAGACCTAGGGTTGATATGTAATCCGGGCAATTCAATTTGAGGATCGAATATAATTATTAGAAAATCTCAAAATGGGGATCTTAATGTCTATGGATTGGTGAAGCGTTTTATTAATTTGTAACGTTATTCCTGATTGAGGATCCTTTCCTTTTAATCCTCTATGATTGGATATACATTTGATAGTGTGTAATAATAATGCATAACTTTTTTGTCATGGGTATTCTATGAGCTTGGGTGGGCATATAACCATGTATGGTTGGCAGATTTCATTAATTGGCCGGGCGTTTGATATATATGGTAAAATTATATAATAATTATTTTTATTTGTGATTATGATATGTTAAAATTATAATATGTTTATATTAGAGTCTTTTGGTTGATTCAAAAAAAAAAAAGAGTCTTTTGGTTGAAAATTGAATTTATGTTAATCTTTTTTTATATAGTGTAAAGAAGATTATTTTTATTGACTGAATCACAAAAAAGGGGTATAGAGTGGTAAGGGGATAGTTATTGTTGTTAAGGGTAGAATAGAAAAATTACATTGGTCTCAAAAAATAATTTTACCAAAAATAATCTACATCACCTATAAGGTATATGTTTGATTTTAATTATTTTTAAAATAATATAATTTAAAATTATAATCTGAATTGACAACCAAACACATAAGATTGTGATTATTTTTGGTAAAAAAAAGGCTAAAAACATAATCTTTATAAAAAAAATCACATGAGTGTTGTTTGGTATAAATGGTAAAATTTGATGATTATGATTATTTTTATTTAATTTGTGGTTATAATTTGGTAAGATTATAATTTGTTAAAATTATAATCTATTTATGTTTGGGTCTGTCAATTGAAAAATGAATATAAGTTGATTTGTTTTATTTGCATAGTATAAAGATTATTTTTACTTAATAAGGTATAAAAATGATGGAGTAATAAGAGGATAATTATTGTTCTTGGAGTAATAAGGACTATGGGTCTAAAAAAAATAAAAATAAAAATATATTTTTTTTTTCAAAAATAATCTACAATATCTATGAGAGATATGTTAAATTTTGATTATTTTGCAAAAAAATATAATTTAAAATTATAATATGCGTTAACAGCCAAACACAATCGATTATGATTATTTAATTATTGAAAAAAATAAAACAAAATAAAAATATAATTTTAATCTAAACCAAACATCCTATCCATTCGTGAGCAATCCTTTTGCCCCATATTTTTTCACAGTTGTATTAACGTTTTTTGTTTTTCTTTATACTCCATATAATAGATAGGCAATTTTTATTTTTTATTTTTATTTATTTTTTAGGAGAGAGAAAATGAGCACACTTTCTTGAAATTTAAATTCTAATATTTTGACTTTTATGTTCTACATACATCCCAATCAACTAAACTAATTCTAATAATTAATCACACTCCAAAATGATTATTTTTTTCTTAATCAATTAATCAATCATATTTTTAGTTTTTTATTTTACAAAATTTTGATTGGTTGATCAGTGTTAATAATTATTTGTGAGTGTGAATAACCTCAAGACCCCACCCATTATTATTGCCTTAAGGGACCATATCCAGGAATTATAGTAAGATGATTTTTGAAGTACCACCTGAAGCATGTAACTTTACGACTTTTTTTATATGACATCATAACTTAGAAAATGACACGTTGATAGTTTATTCATATTTTACTATGTTAAAAAATGTGTGCATTGATCAAAAGGGGTTGACTCAAGTGGTGTGATTCTGCCAATTTAAAAATTTGGGGCTTAGATATGATTTCTTGATATTAAAGATGTTATTGAAAACAATGTGATACCGGTGAAAAAGTAAAAAAATAAATAAAATTGTGCATTGGTGTAAAATTTCCACACTGTCAAGTACTACCTATATTAATGCAAAATGTATAGTAACTAATCGTTTGTGACGGGAATACGAAAAGGAAAATTAAAGCTATTAATAATTTATCAAACCATAGTGTCCAAAGATGGAACCTAAGACCTCCAGTTTTCAAATTTGGAAGGTTTGATACATAATTATGTGAATTATATCTACTTGTTGGCTCGATGTTTAGAGTCCTACAAAATCTTACAAGATTTATTTATTTATTTAATAATAATAATAATGATAATAATAACCAATGAAATTCTTGAGTAATTTAATTTTTTATAGCAAGAATGTTGCCCGTGTTTTCCATTTTTCTTGTTTACACAGGGAGCTAAATCTTTTTATATAAAAAAAAAACACACACACACATGCAACTAATATTTAGCATTATCGTTAGAAGTGGGGTTATTGGCACACTAATTCTCATTTTGTTATCAATACTTCTCACCGACCAATCTTATTTTTAGTTGTTTATTTTACAAATTTGTGATAAGTTTATAAGAAGTATTATTAGCCATTAAAAAAAGTCAATAACCAAATCCTATATTTTGACCACAAGTTGTTACCTTTTTTTTTTCACAAGATAATATTCACACTACTTTAATACATTACACACTAATAACTTGAAAACTCCTCTAAAGAAAAGAGCATAAAATATTCGGCTAAAGAATCGTGACATGGTGATACCCAAAGTTTGAAATTGGGACCTCAAACCAAGATGTTGCTTAGCTGATACAAACTCTTACAATTAACACAAGTTCTCTGCATACATAAAGTTCTGCGTACATATATAATTTATATATTCATTATTACTTCTTAAGTATGATTAAACTATTCAGTCTTTTGTTGTCTCTTAATTAATCTCTTCCTTTTTATGGTAAAAGCAAGATAAAGTTTGTGCCCGTCACAAATAATTTTATGAAAATGTTTCCTGAATATCTGGATACAACACCGTATCTCATGACATCATATGTAGCCAAGTTTTTTGCCTTTTATAATATTTTATGGAAAGAGAAAAAATTACAATTAAATGAATAAAGTGAGTGTTGATGTAAAAAAATGATGTAAAGATAGCAAATTAAAGTTCATAATTTTAATAGTTGAACGAACTTACACATTTTTATTTAACATCATGTCCCCATAATATCCCTTCAAAATAAAAGCATGTTATCTTTTCTTAAACAATAGTCACGAACACCAAATTCTATTTGCTCGAAAAAGTGCCTTTCTCCAACCTAATCGTGCACTACTAGTGGGGGTTGGGAATTGCGACAGCACTCATGAAGTGTGAACAATATGATTCTAGTCAGCCAGCAGGATAGTGGATGCATTTTTTATTTATCTTTGGCTTATTTAACATTTTAATAACTGAACTTACATGCTCTGATCTTTTGAAAATGGTCTTTTAACTTTTTTTGGATGTTTTAGGTCTCTAAACTTTGTTTAATTTTTGGAAATGGTCATTTCGTCGCTTAAGTAGTGATATGATTGAGAATATGTCGCATCATCTTTGTCAAATCGATAGGTAACGTCCTAGATGATGATATATGAATTTTTTAAATTTAAAAAAAATTCAAATTTATTAAAAATAATTAAAAATTGTATTTTTTTTTAAAGAAAATCGAATCTTTTAATATATTTTAAAATAAATTATTTTTTCAATAAAAAAATTAATGATGTGTCTCGTGGCTCTACATAACACGTCACTCATCGATACTGTGAGAGTCAAGTTACATATCTTCGTCTATATCATCATTTAAGTGACGAAAAGACCATTTTCAAAAATTAAACAAAGTTCAGGGACCTAAAACAACGAAAAAAAGGTTTAAGGAATCAATTTCAAAAGAGCACATAAGTTCAGGAACTAAAATATTAAATAATTCTTTATTTTTTTATTTTGAAAATCAAGCTAAACATTCTTTTTAGTCACATGCGGAGGTAATCTTTTTTAGTGCATGGGGCACATCTTCAATATAGTTAAGCTAACTCTCACACCTAAAAATCTTAACCGGACAACCGTAGTAATGGAATTGTGACATTTCCATAAGTGGTTTGTTTAGGTGATAAACATAAACTTTCACTTTTAGAAAAAAAAAAGTCCAATTATTCAAGTTTAGTGGCAAAGTATTGATAATATACTATATCAATTAAAAAATATTTGGTCCACTAAAATCAGAATTTGAAAAAAAAAGTATTAATTTAGTGTGACAAGAGTAAACTCAATCCTATGTATTCTCCAAGTTATACTTAATAGATTCAAGATTATGTAGTTCTTAGTTTTAGCTTTCACTAATGTTTTCGCATTAAGGCTTTCAATTATGAGATTAGAAACGGTACACTATCATATGATAATTTTCCTCAAATTGACGGTTGAAGATATTCTTTTTATTGTCAAGATAATGTCTCCTTTGTTGTCTATGAATTGCAAAGTATGTTCACAATGTTGTATTTTTGGAATACTATTTGGTCCTTGTATGCAAAGATTGGGTGTGAGTGGAATCCTTTTATGGTGGTTCCTCGAAGCTGTATATATAGGATTGCTTTAATCACCTTGTCTGGATTTCCTTGTCAATTAAGTTATCTTTGTAGATAATTTTTCCTTGATCTTCTCGAGTATTAGAAGCACATATTATCTATTTTCATATATGATCGTTTGTATTTATCCTTAATTGTCAAGATATAATCTTGAAAAGACATTCTCTTAGATTTATCTTTAATATATGATTTATCCAATATCTTTCATAATTATTCATTGTTATAGTTAATGATAGAATAAATTCGGTTATTTAATACAAATAACGACTTAGCATTAGATAAATTCAACAATATCTTTTGTCATTATTCGTTGCTATAGTTAATCATAGTTTCATCATTTGATTGTTTCCCTTCTACTTATGTGTTGGACACCAACAAATATATCGGGTCGTACAAGTAATACAATGATAAGATAAGTTGAGCGGATAGAAAAGCATATGATAATGCTATTGAAAAGATTAAAAAAAAAAAAAAGGCTAGAGTAGAGTGGACTGAAAAGGCTAAGAAAATGAGTTTGAGCGTATGATGGTTTTGGCCTGATAATTGATGAGGAGAGGAGGAATTCAATTGCTCTATAAATGCACCCACATATTGCAACTGAAAAGAGGAGAACCAAGGAGAAGAGAGAAAAAAATAGTAACATTGAAAAGAAAAAACCAAGAAAATTGAGAAAGAGGGAAGTAACTTTATATATATATATATATATATATATATATATATATATATATATATATAAAGAGTTTGAACAAAAATAGAAGAATGGAAAAAGAAGGAGAAACACAAAAAGAAGAAAGAATTTGAGAAGTAAGCATTGAGAGAGAAGTAATCAGAAGTGATACGCTGACACAAGAATTTGGCTTATATTCAATATTTGGAAATTTTCTTACGTGCACCACTCTTAATTGGTAGTAGAGAAGGTAAACATTTTTCAGCCGCTCGATTAACATATAATATGGATCTAACGATTCATATCTCCCGAGTGCACCATAATCCGTGCTCCCTTCTGCATGCTAATAATAACGCTGAGACCCAGGCTGTTAGATTCATTATTTAAATATGATCTAATGATAAGGAGACTGGATGGTGGCATGATGCACAGAACCCCATAACTCTCCCCAAACTCAATCAATTCCCTCATTAATCTCGATCGTCCATCAAAATCACTAGGCCGAACAAGGATCGCCAGATTGGCGCGTGTATTACCAACGGTCAACAGGCCCTCTGCCACTGTTGTGAGCCGCCCCCTCGTTCAACCGGAAGTCACCACGTGGCACAGCTGTCCCCCCCTCTTGTCTGCTCCTGTTGACCAGTCCAATCCGGTCCAAACCGGTCCGATTTAGGTCATTTCCGGTCCAAACTTTTTTATTTATTTATTTTCTTGTTTTTTTATTTTCTGTATTTTTGTATTTATATTTTTTAATTCTTGCTTATTTATAACAAATAAAAAATATATATAATATTAAATAAGCAAAAATAAAACTATAAAAATAATTTTTTTTCTTTTTTCGAGATGTTTAATTATTATGCTTAAGATCTTTTTTATTTTTTATTTAGAGTGAAGTACCACTTTGGTCCCTTACGTTTTTTAGATGGACACTTTAATCCCTCAAAATGTGGAAATTCATTTTTAGTCTTTAAAGATTTTTTTATGGGACACTTAAGTCCCTCCATCCACTCCGCCAACTGCCTCAGTTGAGGACTTAAGTGTCCCATGAAAAAAATCTTCAGGGACTTAAATGTCCCACAAAAAAAATCTTCAGGGACTAAAAATGATAGTTCCACATTTTGAGAGATTAAAGTGTCCCATCTAAAAAACATGAAGGACCAAAGTGGTACTTCACTCTTTTATTTAATATATCACTTGCAGTATCATATCCAAAAAAAATTAATCTTTAAATTCTAATTATATCCCTAAATCCCTATGACTTGGATTTTTAGAATGTATTTTGAATTTAATTATTGAATTTAAACAAAAAATAATCCAGATATTAAAAATAATAATTAAATTTCACTTTTCTTTGTAGTTGCTTATTCAAATATAATTAAATTTCACTTTTATTTATTTCATGTTGTACTGACAAATAAAAATAATAATCTCTTATTATTATTTTTTATTTTTTTATATGTTTTTTTATTTTATTTACTAAAAATATTTATAAACACAAAAAGATTAAACTTTCCTTTTCATGAATAAATTGTCATAAAAAAATTGCAAAAAAAGAATTTGATTTTCTATCCATAAAAAATCTAAAAATGATAAATCACTTTCAAAAAATTACAATGTTCAATCTTATTCAATAGCGAAATATTATAATATATTAAAAATTTTAAATTCGGGTCAAATGGGCTGGCCCATCCCATATTGGATTGGCTCGTGTCGGGCTAATGAATTGTCGGGATGGGTTGGGTTGGACCAAAAAAATTTGGGTTAAAATTTTCCCTGGTCCATCCCATGCTTATATCGAGTTAAATGAATCAGTTCGTCGGGCTTGGCCTAATTTTAATAGAGGAAGGACTAAGAAAATGAAGGTGAAGAAGAAAAACCCTTAGGAAGGATTTTTCTTTTTTAAAAGGGTATTTTGAGTATAAAAAAATTAAGACTAAATTGTCACTTTAGTCCTTTACTTTGTAAGGAGGTTTCACTTTAATTCCTGACTTTTCAATAATTCCTCTTTAGTCCCTCACTTTGAAAAAATCTACTCACGTTAGTGCCTGACAACTTTCTCCGTTCATAGACATTAACGTTTTACACACGTGGTCATTAAATAACATATACGACGTTTGATTGTTGTGCTGCTACCACATATTCATTAGCTGCTGAATTTTCTGCAACTGTAACAGCTTCAACAACTGCCTTATCTGCAGCTGCCTTAGCAGCCTCTTCAGCAGCCTTTGCCTTTTCTTCCTCTAATTCCTGTCTTTTGAATTTGGCATCATGTGTGTGATGTTAACCGTCATGTGTGTATGAGTTATGTAACGGCTACGTGTGTCTGACGTTAACGTCTATGATTGGAAAAAGTTGTCACGGACTAACGTGAGTAAATTTTTTCAAAGTGACGAACTAATGAAAAATTATTAAAAAGTCAGCACTAAAGTGAAAGTACTTTACAAAATGAAGGACTAAAGTGACAATTTAGTAAAAAAAATGAAGGAAGGGTAAAAATTAATTAAGGAGCCTGATTGATTGTGTTTTGGTATTTTTGTTTTGGAAACTATTCTATAAAACAGTTCTCAAGAACTATTCTTCAAAACAAAAAAAAAACAAGAAAACTGTTTGGTAAATTTGTTTTGGAAACGTCCTTTTGAAAAAAAAATATATAGAACTTGTTTAAATTGTAAATTATTTTTTATTTTTCAAATCATTTTTATAATTGCTTTGATTATCTAAAAATAACTTAGATATATTTTAAAAATATAAAATGAATTAGACCAAAGCAAATCAAAGGTACTTTTTCATTGATTAATTTTCTCTCACATAAAAATAGTACCATACCTTCTTATTGAAAATGCCTCTTCTTATCTCACATATTTTCGACAATCTTCTCTCTCCTTATTTTATGATGGTTCATCATTTTTAATCGCATCTCACTTTTTGCACAAGCTTCCCTCAAGCATATTTTTATTTTTTTTTTGAATTATAAAGAACACAATGAACTCATTTTATACATCGGCTAGTGTATAAAAAAGTGTATAAATATTGACTATCAATCACGTTAGAGGCCAATAGTTTAGAGACGACACTTACTAGAAGAGAGGAATTATTAGGTGGTACAAGACCAATGATTTCAGATATATCACCACCCTTGATTACTCATTTTATATATTTGTTTTAAACCTCACAAAATAGACATTGAATGGTGGTGATGCATCCGAGACCATTTAATAATTTTTCAAGAGACAATCAATCATCTCAAAAAAATTAAGGCTTAAATATCAAAATGCTCCCTCTAAATGTTCATTTTTTTTGGAATTGGTCCCTGTAAAAAAAATTGGTTTGGTCCCTACATTTACAAAACGTTTTGGTTTTGGTCCCTGTTGTTAAATTTTGGTCCTCATAATTATGTTGGTAGTTTGTGTTGGTCCCTATATTATTAGATTTGATAAATTTTGGTAAATTTGTTAATAGATTTCATAAGTTTTGGTCATCTACTATAATGGTTTTTGAATTGGTTCTTTTATGTAACAGAAGTTGTATTTTTTACCCTTGAGAGTTAATGCAAGAATATCATTCTTAATTGGTCATACAATGTAATACATTACGTTTTTGGCGTTTTCCATCCACACTTAACACGAGGAAGCAAAACCAAATCGTTTCGTAAACGCAGGGACTACAACCAAAACGTTATTTAAATGCAGGGATCAAAACCAAAACTTTTTTTTTACAGGGACCAATTTTAAAAAGGTCAATATTTATAGGGACCATTTTGGTACTTAAGCCAAAAATTAATTTGTTGACAATAGGATGAGGAAATGCACTTAGTTAATAATAATAAATAATAATAATAATAATAATAGTTCAATAGGAACACATAAAAAAAGAATTATGTAAATATTTAAAAAATGATGAAAAAAGACGTATTTACTGTATAAATTAAAATTAAAAAAAAATTCCTGTCATCTACATTAATAAATGCTGAATAAGCTTGTGTGTAATCCCGCCAAAATGCAGTGAGTAAGTGGCGCCTAGCTCTCAGCTTAACAAGCTAAACTATATTAAATGAGAATATTTAATTGGGTTAAATGAGAATATTTAATTGGCCAATGAATTGAGTGTCGTACAGAAGAAGCTTAGCCTGGTCCACATTCTTACACAAGAAGCTTCTTTTCTCTTATCCTCAAAGAAGGACGGCTTTTTGTTTCCCTCCTTTCTTCCACTCTTACTCCTTTCTTCGACCTTCAATTTTCAGGCCCCACTGCTCCATTTTTTTGTGCTAACATCCTCATCGTCTCCCATATCTTTTTGGTGAGGTCAATATCCACTCCATTATTTGGCATCACTGCTTTTGGCGATGTTTTTTTTTTCGGTCAGCTCTTTGAGGTAAGATAGCAATGTTGTTATATTTTCATTACGATGAAGCTGAAACCATGTTGATCGTTGTGGATGATGAGTATACTGCGATGGTCTTGAACTACCCAAAATCTAGGTGTTTTGGGTTGATCAAATGTGATACCAGACCTTTCTTTCTCCTTTCTTCCTGCTTTTGGTTGATCAATTGATCAATTGAAAATTTGGGTTTTCTAACCGTTGCAGTAGGAATACAAAACTAAGAAGAATTCACTTTCATTGTTAGATTTTGACCATAATTTTTATTTTCTATTTGTTAGGAAGGACTTGGATTCCGTAACGGAGTGGGGACTAACCAACTTTCTAGAAAAGGATGAAGATTGAAGCTAAATTTCAACGAACACATATATGGTTTTGGTAGTAAGCCTTTACTTTATCAGTATTTTGGCAATTGTCATATTTTACCACTGTTTGTGATGGAATTTGGTCTATTGCTTTTCATGATGGTTTTATTGTAGAAGTTGATAAAAGACTCCTTCTCAGCATCGACTTGCTGTCGTTTCTGGTCGCTTGCTGATCAAATAACCAAGCTTGAGGTATCAACTACCTGACTTTGAGCTAAGCTATCAACCACTCCTTCTCAACATCGGTTAGCTGTCTTTGCTGCCTGATATTGTTTATCAACTATCCATGTTAAATACATTATTTGCATGCTGGTCTTTCATGCAGATGAGTTTAATTAATTGATTTTTTTTGTTAATTTGATAGTATGATAAACTTGTGACTGCTGCAAAATCTTGAACATATGTGATTGGTTTAGTCTTCTATGTAAAATGAATGTGTGTGTATAAATTTACATCAGGCTTCCATGATGACAAAACTTAGGAAAAACTTATCCCAAATATAAAACTGATGGAGGCAAAGAATGGAGATTGCAATCGTTCCTCACATAAGCGCCAAAGAGTGAGCCTATCAATAAGTGATGACCAAAACCCAACAAGTAATACAATTATGCTAATTTTGATTTGCTTTTTTTGATTGTATAGTTATATTTTTTTTGAACAGCAAACAAAATTAGAATTTCATTAAAGAAAAGGACACCCAAGCATCATCGTACACAACAAAGGCCCCACCTTCTATGAAGGGTTTGCCTAAGGGTACTCAATCATATGCTCAAAAATGTCCAAACACCAAACTTACAAAAGTTAACTTCACAAACATGTGAAGAGAATCATACAATTCAAACTACTTGGAACTTCCTACCAAAACATCCAAAAAACCTGAATGTTAGCACCAAAACCCCACACTAGGAACCCTACCTCCTTAAAAACCTTGCAAGAAAAAAACCCAAAGGGTAAAAATTCAAGACAAGGGAAAAAGAGCATAGCAATTCCAAGTAAGGAACACCAACCCCACCACAGCTACATTGGATAAGAGCACAGGAAGTACTCAACACCAAAACTGAAGCAGAAAAAACAACCAAAATTAATAGGCTAAAATAGGACACATGCGCCAGTTGGAATAAGATATATCCGTCTCCCCCAGAACATTTATCCGGTGCCAAGATTTAATCTTAATTTCTTCAACCAAGTCAACTATCTTAACTTCCTCCCCGTGAAATATTTTTTTGTTCCGCATAAGCCATAATAACCATACTGTTGCAAACCAAACCACCGCTGCCTTTGATTTTTCTTTCTTTCCCTTCCAATTTTCCAAAAACCTCAGAAATGATTCACTAACACAGACACCTGCAGGAACTTGTAATTGTACTTGTAACCATACGAGAATTTCATTCCACACCTGCACTGTGACATCACAAAGATAAAAAGGTGTGATGCATCCTCCACACCTTGTTCACGTAAAACACAATTCAGTGGAACTGCAACCCCCTCTTCCGCAAGTCTTGTTTTGTAGGGATCCTATTCCGAAACAGCTGCCACATGAACGCTTGGATTTTTGAAGGCACCTTAATTTTCCATACTTTTTGCAGGACACATAATTGCTCCAAAGCTTCACCTGAACCAAAAGCAAACAATTTCTCCAATAAAAACAAATAGGCAGACTTAACCGAAAAAATGTCACCATTTCCTAAACCCCAACGAAAGCCATCTTCTTGATCTGCTTGTAGTTGTACATCTTTTAACATGTCAGTGAGATAACCAAATTGAGAAATCTCTCAATCATATAATCTTCTTCTCCACAAAAATTTCCATTTGTTTTCTTGATCTTCTCCTGAATACAAATCTTTTACCGTAAATTCTTTAGTATCCGAAACCAAATAAAGAGTTGGAAACAACTCTTCAAAAGGTTGACAGCCAAGCCAAGCATCATCCCAAAATTTTAAAGAGTTTCCACTCCTCACAATTTTAGAAACACTAGCATCAAACCACTCTCCCCCTACAACATCACCCAGCCTAAGATTGCATACCTCCCTCCACCAATATGAGCCCACCGACCTACCCACCAAACCTCCTAATTTAAAAGGGTCAAACTCACCATATTTACTGTACACAATTTTTTCCCATAAACCCCCTCTCTTTTAATCAACCTCCAACGCCATTTACTCAACAAAGCTTTATTAAAAACTAACAGATTTTTAACTCCCAGACCACCTTTCTCCTTACTTTGACACACTGTATCCCATCTAACCCAAGCAATTTTTTTTGTTTTGTCACTCACCCCACAAAAAATTTCTTTGAATACTGACAACGATATCATTTACTTTTTTTGGAAGAGGAAAAAAAGACAGATATTTAACAGGTAGACTCGACAAAACAGAATTTATCAAAGTAATTCTAGCCCCTAAAGATAAATTTTTTACTTTCCAAGAGGACAACCTGTTCTGAAATGCAAGGATAACCTTAGACCAGCAAGACAAACTTCTAGCATTTGCGGCAATAGGGATTCCCATATAAGAAAAGGGGAACTGACCTATTTTACAATGAAGTAAAGATGAAGCAACCTCCAAAATTTCTCTGTCAACATTAACTCCAAAGATATTACTTTTGTGAAAATTGATCTTCAGCCCTGATGCAAGCTCAAAACCTCTCAAGACAGCTTTAATCAACAAAAAGTTATCATGAGAAGCTTCCCCAATTAGAATAGTATCATCTGCATATTGTAAAATAGAGACGGGACTCCAGCTCTACCTACTTCGTATGGTTTTAAAATATTTTTCTCCACTGCAACCCTCATCATTCCAGCCAATCCTTCCACCACTAGTAAAAACAAAAAAGGGGCAAGGGGATCACCCTGCTTCAAACCCTTCTTAATCTGAATTTCTTCCGTAGGGCAACCATTCACCAAAACTGACATATTCCCTGCAAAAATACATGCACGCATCCACACCAACCACTTCTCTTCCAGCCCCACTCTCAACATCATATATTCTAAGAAAGACCAACTGACAGAGTCATACGCCTTTTCAAAATCTATCTTAAAAATAAAGCATGATTTTTTCCTCCGCTTTGCATCATCAATCACCTCATTTAATACAACAACACTGTCCAGAATTTGCCTATTTGGAAGGAAAGCAGATTGAGATATGGAGATTACCTCATGCAACACCCCTTTCAATCTGTTTGCCAAGGTTTTGGAAATAATTTTATACATTCCTCCTAACAAAGAAATCGGTCGAAAATCTCCCAAAGAGTAAGTGGCGCCTAGCTCTCAGATTAATAAATTGGAACATATCAAACGTCAATTTATTAAGTTGATTTTTTCTTGATTTGTTAGTATGGTAATAAGACTACTGCAAAAGGGGAGCATATGTTATTGGCTTAGTTTTTTCTATGAAATGAATGTGTATATAAATTTACTTTAGGATCCCATGATGACAAGACTCAACAACAAGCCATTCCAAATATGAAACTGATGGAGCTAAAAATGGAGATTTCAATGGTTCCTCACATAAGTGGCAAAGGTTGAGTCTATCAATAAGTGATGACCAAAACCACCCAAGTAAGACAATTATGCTAATTTTGCTTTGCTTTTGTTGATTGTATGGTCATATTGTCATGTACGTGGAATATATGAATTGGTAATTATATCTGTTTTTCATTTTGTTTGAACGTGGAGGTCAAGCAGCGATTACATGGCAGGAGGACAGACATGAAAATACCAGTATGCAGGGAAGGAAACCTGTGTCAGCGAAAATAATTGGTAGCAAGAAAAGGGAAAAAAGGAAGCAGTTGTCTAACATAACAAATCTGTCCCCGACACCTCAATTACCTGACCAATCTATTAATTATCCTGCCAAGAAGTATGGACGTGCATGGTTTAGGTCAAGAGGACAAAGTGCTGAAAATGGTGTTTCCCAAAAGAAAAAAAAAGAAAGGCTAGTATGAGATTGGCTTTAATTGACTGCATTTAATGTATACTGTGTGTAGTCGATATCTTATGGCGAGATGGATGTATTATGCACTCTTGAAATTACCACATGCACTTATGTTTGGGTGACAAATATGCAGAGTCTTGGACATCTAATTTCAATCCAAGATCTCTGCGACCTGGAATGCATGTGATCAATTTATGGCAACGAGCAAAATCAACTGAAGTTCCAATTTGTAAAGCTTCTGGTTTTTTAAATCCTGGTTGTTACAGTGTAGACTATCGCAAAATTGGGTTTGGAAATATGTTGCGATATTGTGGGAAACCTGAATGTAACATCCCGTATTTTTCCCATATGTGCGTAAACGAATTTCGTTAAAAGAAACCCTGAGATTTTGTTTTATAAGGGATTTTCAGATGGAAATTTTACGTGTGTGATAAATAAAGTGTTGATTTTTACGGAGTTTTATGAACAAAGTGTTTTATGGATAAGGAGTGAATGATTTTGTTGAGTTTGGAATAACTTGGTTTATAAGAAATGAGTTGTGATTTTATTAAAGAATGATTTTTATTTGAAATAAATTCTTTTTGGATTTGTTAACTTTGAAAACTCATATTTTCTGAACCGTAACTCGGAAAATTATGATCTTTATATGAAAACGATCGTCTTGAAACGAAAGATTTGAAAATGTAATTTTTGGAATTTTCTAGGTTGATTTATAAAAATTTATTCTCTGGATTTGGAAGTACGAATTTTGAAGTGTATTGGTTGCAAAAGATAGCTAGAAAACCTTAAATGAATTTATCTTTTGGAAATTATTATTGTGTATGAAAAGCTTGGTTTTAAAAATCATTTGGAGATTTTAATTACGTTATTTTATGTACATATTATTTTACCTTAAAAGGGTTTAAAATTCCTTTATAATGAGAAATGTGTTTTGTAGAAAATAAAATTATTGTCATGGCATGAATCTAATATGTGATATGTGTTTAGTTTGATGTGTGAATGATGAATGATGCATAAAAATGATTGTGTGAATGTGATTCCTTGGAAATATTTGCATTATTGTGTGAATTAGTGATTATAGTGTCCTAAGTGAATGTGATTAGAAAAATAAATAAAAATATAAGATGTGTGTATGTATGTGTATGTGCTACGGTGTGTGAGTGTATGTGTAGGCTTAAGATTTTAATTTTTAGGACAAGGTATTTATAGGATAAGTGGAACCATTTGGAAGTTTAGTGAGATAGGATTTGATAGAAAAATTAGAGTAGTAGAGATAATTATTCTAGAAGTGACCTAATGCCCTAACCTACTCCACCATGTCCTTTTGATGTGATTCCTTACATGCAAACTTTTGGAAGCCCAAAATTACCCCTCCCATTATGCTTGAACCGAAACCAAAACCTAAGGGCACAAGAGGAATAATTCGTTTGCCTATAAATATATAAAGCCTTAATTCATTTCCTTAGTTCATTTTTCATTTTCCTTCTCATTTCACCCAAACACTTCTAAGGGCTCATCAAACCCTTAGAAAGAAGAGAGAGAGAGAAAGAGAGAGGGTTGGCCAAGAGTGAGAGGAAGAGGAAGAAGAGAGTTAGGAGTTTGATCAAGAAGCCTCTTTGAAGATCAAGAGTGTTAGGAGCTAGGAGATCAACCTCTTCTTGGTAGGTGATTTGAAGATCAAGAGGAAGATTATGCTAGTTAGGTTTTTCTTTTGGTTTTGTAATTTTTCTTTTTCTTTCTCCTTGCTGTAACACCCCTCAAAATTCTCGTATGGTTTTAAGTACTAAAGAGATTGATTTTTGAGAAAGTGTTTTTAAAAGAGTATTTCCTTGAATGAATTTCTTATCTTATGATTTCAAAGTGGTGAATGATTTTAAAAGAAATGGTTTTCATGGAATGATATTATGAGTTTTAGAAATTGAATTTTTGGAATGATTGTGTATTTAATATTTTTATGCTTTAAAGAAATGGTGATTTCTAAATAAGAGTTATTTTATGAGAAAGAGATTTGTTTCCTATGCATGTATGAATATATGTGTTTGATATATGATATATAAAAATAATTGTGTTAATTTGATTCCTTAAGGATATTTGTGTTAGAATGTGAATTAGTGATTATTGTAACACCCCTAATTTTCGTCTCCCGGATATTAAGTAAATTAATAATAAAAGTTTTATTATTAATTTATATGAATTTACCAAGTTTATTTTGTATTTAATTAGCCTGAAATATAAAAATAAGTTGAAATATTTTTATATGGCAAATAAATGCAAAAAATAAGGATATTGCATTTTAGTCCTTGATTTAGGACCTAAATGTAATATTGAAAAGTTTCTTGGAGGGAAAGATTTAAAAATATTAATTTTTAAATTTTGTACTGACCTAACTGGTTAGTAATGCCCTGTAACCGATTAGACGATGAACCCAGAAACTGGGTTAGTGCGTTTTGATGAGTAATCACTTGATTAATTCGTATAATCGCCACGAATACAGCCTTAATCTAGTGGATAACACGCGTCATTGTGCATGTTACTCCAATTTGCCTATAAATTGCTGGATTTCTGAAGGATTGGGGGTTGATTCATCTGAGTTTTATGTTGAGGGGTTGTTTTAGGGTTTCTGTTTCGTGTGAGCAAATTCTCTTTCTTCTCTGAGTGTTGAGAGACGAGTGATACACATCCACAAAGCTTACATCAAGGGCTTTGTGTTGACACCAAGATTGTGAGCTGAGAGTCCCTGTGTGAAGAGAAATCACCATTAGAAGTTGGAGTTGGGAAAACTGAGTTCTGGGTTTTCTGATTCGGGAAGCTTGGTTTGAGGCTGGATTTTGGTAAGTACAGTCAACCCTTAAGCCCCAAATCACTTTAATTCCTTAGTGCATGTTACCTATATTGAGTTCTAATTGTTTTCCCCAATTTCTTTGGTCAATTTCTATGTCAAATTCCCTGGTTTTTGAATCCTGTTGATGGAAAACGTGGTTGGGAGCAGAACTTAGGATTTGTGGGAAGATTTTGGATTTTCTTCAAGTTCAGAAGTTATACTCATCAAAAACAACTTAGAGGTATGGGAGAAGTTTACCTTATACTAGATTTAGACTAAAAATCAAGTGATTTAGGATTTGAGTTGACAAAGACTCAAAAGGGCATTATGTGTTTAAAGCACAAAGGCTTGGAGGCCAAATTCTAGCTCAATTCTGTTTTGAGCAACTTTATATTAATGCATGCAAGTGAGTTTGATGCTTGAATCATAATCTAAATTTTTATTATAAGTTTTGTGGTATTGATTTGTGTTTATATTGGTTTTTATGCAATTTGATACAATAAGCTTAATGCATGCAAGTCGAGTATGTTTCTGTGGTTAAACATGTTTACTTAAGGTATATGAACTCTTCCAAATGTTGAAACTTGGTTAGATTTGAGTAGTGAAAAGAATGGTTTATCAAACCTCATGTTTTAGTGTGCTGACTGCATAATCTAACCGGTTACTCGATATTCGTAACCGGTTAGACACTGTAAAATTTCAAAAGAAAATAAGTTTATAAAATCAGTCCTGTGGTCTTATTAATGCTACTAAAATCTAGACCTTAATTTCATTGGAAACAATCTGAAAATAAGTTGATTATACTGTTATGGCTCAGATTGAAGTTAAAGAGTTAATACCTTAAGTGTAATGAGATAATTTTAAGAGGAAATTGTGCTCATTTGGACATGGAATGTGATTTAGACTTTTGAATGATAAACACAGTGGTTTTTGAGGTGTAAAACAATGCTAAACTTGTTTATGGATTGGGTAGAGAATTCAAGAAAAAGGGTTTTCTGAATTTCAATGGTAAACAGTTCAGGTCTGTAATTCTAACCGGTTAGCCTGTAACCGGTTAGTACCTGAATTTGAAAAATAAAAAGTTAAGTCTTTTTGAGTACCATTGGTTATGTTTTCCAATCTAAGCCTAATGGCATGTTTTTGAGATAATTCAAGAGAGAATTTTTGTGCCAAGGATTATGCCTCAAATTAATCATTCAAAAGAGAAATTAAAATATTTCTAAATCACAGTAAATAAAGTAAAGATAAAACCAATCTTGATGATTGTGCATCCATATAGAATGGAAGTTTGGTTGGTAGGAACGTTTATCATATTCTGGGAATATGAGGAGGGTACTCCGGGAGTACCAAATTGTAACCTACTTGATGACACATTCTGGGAATGTGGCCAGTGTCCGGGACCTGGTTTTTTATGCGTTCTGGGAACGTATGCGTTCTGGGAACGTGATGCACACTCTGGGAGTGATGCTTATTGTCCAAGTATGGTTTGACATTACGTTCTGGGAACGAATGTCAGTGTTCCGGGAACACAAGGGTGTATTGGATGGACGTCCAAGATGGACTTTTAGAGGCCTTAGTTGTGGATAGAAAATCATACATCATGCCACTTGCATTATAAGAGATATAATGTTGAAAATTGGTGTGCTCATATGTACTTGAATCATTGTCTATCCATGACATATTTGTGTTTGTAATTTTAGTCTTTATTGATTATGTACATGTGTATACTTACTCCCTATGCCCTGTTTAGGTGATGGCCAGATACCTAGCCTGCATCGAGATACGCCCTATCCCTAGTGGTATATGGACGTACGAGGAGCACCGAGCCACCTTTGAGGGGGAGGTGGAGATTACTCTCTACCACCCTAACCCTCTGGTTTGGGTGCGACCTCGTCGATTTAGGATCCCTTTAGTCTATACTATGCATGTTCCACCCTTTTATACATATAGAGGACCACCCCCGGCTCGACCTGTGCGTCGATTTCATAGTTTTCGTTTTAGAGCTGCCACTCGTTCCCATCCTTCCTCCCACAGAGTTGTCACTGAGGAGACTCTTTCTCCTGGTCTGATTGATTTTGATAGGACTGCCTCTGCAGATCCTAGACCCAGTGGCGGGGTCTCTACCCAGTCAGACGAGGTCGAGGAGGACCCTGTGAAGGATGAGGACGAGGAGGAGGTGCATGTCGAGCCGTCTGTTTCTGCTAGAGGTAGACCTGCTGGTTCATAGGAGCCTGCATAGCATGGATGTTTTGGATCCTAGATCCTAGGGATAGAGCTGTGGAGGATCAGAGGAGCTGCTGAGGACATGGATGACCTGCTCTGGGACTTCTATTTTTGGGTTATGTGATATATTGTATATATTTTGAGAGGTCTTAGAGTGAGGTTTATTTTATGCAGCTGGTTTGTATATGTTTTATCAACTCTTGCTATCTCGGATTATGTTACTTGCTACTGATGATACTGGTGGGGTTTTATCTTGACATATATATATATATGATGTTTTTATTTACCTCAACAGTGCCTCACAAGTATTACTTTTACTTCCGCATACTCTGATTTTGACGTAAAAGGATTCGGCAATAAGTTCATATCCTATGTACTCGATTAAATTCAAGAGGCAATAATACTTTTCAATAAATGCTATGAAAATGTTTTATTATGTTAGAAAAAAATATTGTCTCGAGAGTCTTTTTGTAATTAAGATATTATTAAGCCGAGTTCAAATATTTGTTCTAATTAAAAGTGTTTATGATTGAGCAAGTACCAATTAAAAAGGAAAAATTTTCTAGTCCTAATTTTGATATCAAGTATTTTACATTTGGAAATATTTATTATTTTCGAGATATAAAACGAGGGTGTCACACGTTTGGTGGTATCAGAGCATTGGTCCTGTCCCTCATGGCCCCGATGATGCAGCTAAGTATGGTATTCAACGTTAATTGAATATGTTTTGAGTAAGCCAGTAGTGTTTATGTTTTAAAGACCTTTTTAGTGACCCAAAGCCCATAGTGCAGGTCTTTCTATGGCAACCAGGAATAGAAACTATACGAACAAAATGTTAGAACGTATTACGACTGTGTTGGAAGGCATGCAGCAGCAGCAGCAACAGCAGCCACCTCACGAGCGAGCTGGTAACCCACCTGTTGGCAATATGGTGAATCATGATGCTAAGACTCTGTCGGAATTTAGGAAGTGCAATCCACCAAGGTTTGAAGGAGGATACAAACCTGATGAGGCAAACAAGTGGTTGTACGAGATCAACAAGATTTTCAGAACTTTAGATTGTTCTGATGAACAGAAGGTAACCTATGCAGTTTACATGCTTCATGGGGAAGCTGAGAACTGGTGGGATCACACTGTCCAATTGTTGAATTTTGAAAGAAGAGCAATCAACTGGGGAGTATTTATGGAGAAATTTCTTAATAAATACTTTCCGGAAGATTTAAGGAGAAAGAAGGAAGTAGAATTCATGCAATTGAAGCAGGGGGATATGAGTGTAGGAGAATATGCTGCCAAATTTGAGGAGCTGATGAAATATTCTCCCTACTACTTGAATAACCCTGATGAAAGAAGTAACTGTGTTAAGTTTGAAGGTGGACTGAGACCGGAGCTGAAATCTATTTTCAGTTACCAGAGGATTCAGAGTTTTCCTGCACTTGTGGATATGTGCAGAATGTATGAGGATGATAAGAAGGCTGAGCTGATAGGAAGTCAAGGAAAAGGGATTGGACAAAATTACGGACCACAAAGGAAGAAGAAATTTGATCATCGGAATAATGGTCCATATTCTCAGAAGCACAAGGGCAAGGGTGTAACACCCCGCATTTTTCCCGTAGTGCGAGAACGAATTTTGTCGAAAGAAACCTTGAAGTTCTTATTTATAAAAGATTTTCAGAAAAGTACTTTGCGTAAGAAAGAAATAAAATGTTTTTCATGGATTTTTATAAACCAAATGTTTTTATAAAAGAGAGGTGAATGATTTTGTTGATTGGATTTTTTTAAGAAATGAATTGTGATTTTCTTGAAAAATGATTTTTATTTAAAATGAAGTTTTTGGATTTGTTATCTTGAAAAATTTGTAACTTTTTAACCGTAACTCGGAGTTTTATGATCTTTATATCAAAACGATCGTCTTAAAACGTAGATTTTGAAAATGTAACTTGTGGAATTTTCTGGGTTGATTTGTAAAAATTTATTTTCAGAATTTGTAAAATACGAATTTGAGTTTTATATCTTGAAGAAAATAAATTTATTGATTTGGCTTGAAATTTTTATGTGATGAGTGCTTGATTTAACGTGTGTGCTACATGAGAATTATTGTGTGAATGTGATTTTTTTGGAATTGATTGCTTAATTGTGTGAATTGATGATTTTGAGTAAAGGTAATTAGAAAAATAAAAATGAAAGATATGTGTGTATATGTGTGTGTATGATACGGTTGCATGTATGAGTGTGTATGTATATATGTGTGTATGTGTGTACGTGTATGTGTGTGTATGTATAAGATAGAATTTGTAATTTCTAGAAACTTATAGGAAAAGAAACAAGAACCATGATGTAACTAAACTAGTAACCAAACCCTAACCAAAAAAACTAACTAATACTTAAACCTAAGATGACCCCTAAAACCCTAGGCTATCCTACCTTGTCCCCTTACATATGATAATCTCCACCCATGCAAATATTTGGAAGCCCAAAATTACCCTTTCCATTTGCTCATGGCCGAACCACACACGAGGGCATAAGAGGGAGAGTGAATTTGCCTATAAATACTTAGAGCCTTAGTTCATTTTCACCCCATTCATTTCTCATTTCTTCACACCAACACAAAACACAACTCTAAGAGGAACCTTAAAACTCTTAGAGAGAAAAAGAAAATAAATAGAGAGAAAGGGGGAGAGAGTGGCCGAGACATAGGAAGAAGAAGGAGGAGATTAGGAGCTTGATCAACCCCTCATCCTTCAAGATCCAAACACTCGTAAAACTAGAAGAACCAACCCTTTCCATGGTAGGACTTGAAGAGCTTGGAGAAGATTTGTAATAGTATAGATTTTTTTCTTTCTAGTTTATAGATCTTTCTTTTTCTTCTTTGCATGTTAATTTTTATAAGTTGAAAGATGATTTTATGTGTTGTTCATCTTCGATCTTGGACTTTAAGGACTCAAATTAAATTGTAATATGTGTGACTTTATGTTTGAGGATTTTCTTGTTGGAACTAATATTTTTCTAACTAAATCTTGAAGATCTAAAAGAAAACTAAGATTTTTGTGAAAACCTAAAATGAACCTCTTTGCATGTCTAATTTTCTTGCTTTAAACCGTGATGTATGTGTGTTTATGTGATTATTTGACATGAAAATCCATGATCTAAGCTTGTTTATTTATAAATTGAAATTCTTTGTCTTTGTATGTTAAATCTTTGCGCTAAAACTATGATCTATGCATATTTGATGAATAAAGATAAGATCTAAACTTGATTTGTGAAAAAGCTAAAGTCTTTAAGTCTTGCATGTTATTTTAATGGAAAGATCATGTTTTTCTTTTATGTATGATTCGGTTTTAAGAAGAAAATTAAAGAAACAAAGTTTTAAATTGATTTTTAAGTATAAACATGTTTTGATCTAGTGTTTGAATTGTGTATGTTTTATTTTGTGAAGGCCATTCGGCCATGCTTGATTAAAAATGAAATCCATGCTTTTTATTTTGTGAAAAGTGGATGCATGTTAATTTTAAGACTAGATCTAATGATTTAAAGTACATGCATGTCATTTTTAGAAATTTAAAGTGTAACCTTGATTTTTATTAAATGATGAACTTGAGTTTATTTTATGTATGTTAAAAATGTTTGAAAAAGATTTTGTTTTAATAATGTTGATGCATAAATGATGTGAATGTGTGACTTTTGTATGTTTAAAAAGTGAATCAAAAACCTTGTTTGATGCATGTTGACTTTCGGCCAATCTAGGAAGAGATATGAGGCTATGTTTGTTTCTCATCTAGAGTGCATGCATGATAAGGCTAATTGAATCTAAGGCTTAAAAAGTACATGCTTAAGATAATTAAATTTAAAAGAAACATGTGTGAATCTTTGGAATGATTTGTGGTTTAAATTGTTGCTTGGTTTTGCTAATAAAAATGAATTGAAGATTGTTAATTTTCCTATTGTATGCTCTCGGTTTTTGGCCTAAAATGAAGAAAATGATTTCATAAATTTATTCTTTTATTTGTGCATTTAATCCTTGCAAAATTATATGTGTATAATTCGGCTGATACATGTTCATGTAGTTGAGTAATTGTCTTCATGAAATGACTTGTGATTATGGCTATATTTCTAGGTGCATGATGATATGTGAAAGTGATATGTGTGTGCGTGTCTTCTTTGGTTCTTTTCGGTTTTAGAGAAGAAAATGAATGAGTTGATTTAATTGTGTAAAAAGAAATTTTTGTAAAGTTAATTCAATGATTTTAAGTTGTAAATTTTATTGGTGATGGCCATAGTGATTCGGTCCTTGAAGAATTATTCACAAGGCCTAAGGTAAATTATTTTCTTAAGTGTAATTAAGTTAATTTATTAAGATTAAAAATGTAATTGATGGTTTTGAATGATTGAAAATATGATTTGTATAGTGTGTGCTTGTGAATGCTTTGATGTGCTGTTTTTGTGCTAATTGAATGTGTTGAATGGAAATGGTTCTGAATCTGTTTGTGAGTCTCATTTATGAAAAATCTATGTTTGGGTTTCAAGGTAATTGAAAAGTGTTTTATTTAAAAAGTACGGTTTAAACAATTTAAATTGATTTGAAATTTTTATAAGACATTCTTTAATAAATATCTTATAATGTTTTGAAGTTGGGATTTCAATGAATCAATTTGATAGGGTTTTAAAATTTTATTTTCTGGAGTTCTAAATTTTGTTTAATGATTCAGGAAAATGATTTTCTTTAACCAGAATGTTTTAAATTAAGAAGAAATGGATTTGGTTTTAATAAAAAGATTATTTTAAAGTTTTCTTAAAAACCTTTTTATTTGATTCGGATTTGAAATCTTTGAATATTAGAAATGTGTTTTCAAAAAAAGAAAGGAATTATTTCAATGAGTTTTCAAAACAGAATTAAGAATTTATTGGAAAACGTTCTAATGCACGGGGAAAAATGTTCTAGTTCGGGTGAAGGACGCGACGTAAACGTGGCAAGGCTAGCGACTGGGAAATCTTGGAAAGCTATCGGAAGTTTCGTCATCGAGGTGAGAGAGGGGCTCCCCTTAAGACGCCGTGGTATTTAGGTAACATATTAAGGCGTCCAATCATCTCAAATATTGGACCCCAATCTCGTTGGGCGATGAAGTGGGATAGTGATTGTTTGTTTGTTTGTTGTTTGTTTGGCTATCCCTACGAATCGCTGAGATTGCTCATTGGTGTGTTTTGCTAAAATGGTATGCTATTCTGTTTTAATATTTATGCATGATATAATTGGTTTTCTTAGTATGTGAAATGATAATAATGAGATTGTGAAAATAATGAATTAAGAGTGAAGAGAAAAGAGATGCGAATAAGAGATATGAGAATAATTAAGTAAAAGATAAGCGATAAGTTAAGATTAAAGAGAAAGTTATGAGAACGATTGAGAAAGAGAAATAAGAGTTGAGTTGAGAAATAATCGAGATGAGGAGAAGATTTTCAAGATGACGATAAAGAATACCAGATAAGGCGAGCGGAAGCGTGGTGATGATGATGCTGCTGATCGTGCTGCTGAGAAACAACTAAGGAGAGCGATGCTGATGGTGTTGTTGAGCAACGACGGAGGAGAAAGACGTTGGTGATGCTGCTGAGCTTTGATGCTGAGAGAGATGCTGATAATGCTGTTGAGCATGAGCTGATAAGAAGATGCACGAGAACGAGATATGAGGCAAGATGCCACTAAGATTTCTTTGGGGAACGGATTGGGATTAGTGGTCGGGTTTCATTGAAGGGATGCACCAAGGATGAACCGACCGTTAGGATTCAGCCGCTAATTAAAAACGCTAAAACTTTAAAAGACTTTAAAAGACATTTACAAACGCGGTGAGGTATGAGTGTCGTATCGAAGTAGTGGAGAGGAAGGAACCATGGGTATCTGCGGATACTCAGGAGGAGATTGCATTAGGGGAATACGATGACGGTGAAACGTCAAGAAGTCTAGAGTACCTTTCTAGGCAGAACAAACTCCACATGTGGCGTACTAACGTGGTAGGGACTGGGTCCAATGGCGTGGTAAGTTCTGCACTACAGACTAGAATTGTACTGTCACCCCCTAGATTGCAAATCTAGAACAATGAGAGGGACTGGAACGGGGCATTTGAGATTGCCACTGTGAGTTTGAGACAGTGTGCCATGATATGATATGATATGAATTGAATTGATTTGAGGCTGTAGTCCTCCTGGCCTGGGGCCAATTGATTGTTGAGACAGCTGTCGTGCCCGCGTGGTAAAGGTCCTGTACTCCTATTTGCTTCCGACTAGGTTGGGTGGATGACCGAGGAGATGTAGACGTGTGTGACTTCCTCAATGATGAAGTTCCCCATCATTGAGTGAACCGAAACGCTCAAACTTAAAAGATTGAGATAACCAAAAGAAGAGTATATCAAAATATTAAGTATTGAATAAGATTTATAAGATAAGAATTCTCGAGATGAGTGATAAGCTTGAACAAGGATTGATGCAAGAGTGGAAAGGAATGGTGAAAGTTTATGAGAAGGATTTTAAGAATGTGATTATGAAAAGCTAAGTATAAGATTGTGTTTAATTATATGTGTATATGATAATGATATTGTTGTTGTTTTGGTTTGTTTGTTGTTAATTGTTTTTCCTTAATATTTGCCTATTGTAATTCCACATAGTCGACATAGCTGTTTTGGGTAGCTCACTCTCTCGTTTCTATCTGTCGGGCATTGGGAAAATTTTGTATGATTATTAGAGAGTGAGATAAAGCACGAGATGACTCTATGGAGGAGATCCCTGAGACAGCAGATGAGGATGACTCTACTTGCAGATGGAGAGCTTGATCTGTCAAGATTCGAAGTTAGAGGGCGAGTCTTAGGGAGTATGATTAGAGGATAGGTAATCCCCTCAGAGCTTTGTATTCCATTGTAAGTTCTTAGTTACCTTAGCTCTATCATATTGTACCCCGGCAAAAGTTTTATTTAACACTGATGTTTTGGAACAAGTAAACGGGCTATGTTTTTAAATGATGTTTTGAAAACGAGTTTCAAGGTGCAGTGTCTTATGACATCTCGGTTTGGAACTTGAAAAGTTTTACGCAACGTGAGAACATGAGTTTTAAATGTAACCATGTTTTGAAAATCCAAATGTTCTCATATTCATGTTTTGCTACACATGTGTTAAAAAAAATGGCCCAAATTTTCACTATATTTTATTTAAGTAACTGAAGTTTTTCAAGTTGCCAAATTGGGGTGTTACAGTTATGGTATCAGAGCAATGGTTGATCTAAGTAACCTTATACATGGACATACATACTCTACTATGTGTCTCTGTGTGTGCGTTAGAAATAAGATAGTGATAGATAAGGATAGAAGTACTAGGAGCATGTCGACGCTTTCCTGGACAGTGTCAGTTTTCGTCTACAGCGGGAACGAGGAGCAGCGATCAGTGTCGTCATGGGATGTTGATGCGTGATTCGAATCTTCTTTCGTTAAATTCTTCTTTGATGAGAACCCCTTTTGTCTGTAATAACCTCTAAGTTATTTGAGATCTTGTCTTTGACTAGAACCTTTCTTTTCTTGTTGAAGCTTTTCTTGTGTAAACCCTATGCGTTGCCAAATTGCTTTGGCATGACGTTTGAAAAAGCCTTTTCTGCAAATCTTTGACCATGTATTTGATAAAGCCTTGATTGTTGATAAACCCGAAGTTTTCTCTTTTTGATCTTTGACCAGACATTCATTCTTTCTTAAAATTTTTATAAGGATTTTGAACCCTGATACCCTATACCGGTCAAGTAGATAGTTCTAGAAAAGGGAGTTAGTGTGAAGTGATGTTAGGCAAGAGTTGTAAAGACCAAGGATAATAAGGATTAGTAAGTATGGATGAAGGAAGTATGAGTCGTGGAGAAAATAGTAGTATCCTTGGAGTCTTAGATGAGTGGTGAGTTATGTAAGGTGATTAGAATTAAGAGTTTTGATGTCGGATTGGTCAAGGTAATGGTTTAGGTGGTGATAAGATGAGGAAGAAATTAAGGTGATAATTAGAGTTTAGAGTCATAAGTGTCTTGATTTGAGTTGGAAGATGGTTAGATAGAGGTGAATAAGTGATGATATGGTAAAGTCGAAGTGATAAGATGGTGGAATTTGTGGTTAGAATCTTGAAGTGATCGACCCAAGGCTAGGTAAAGAGCTAGGATTTGATGTGGTAATGGATAATAGGTCTTGGAGTTGAGGAATTTTAATGGTTTAGAATATGAGGAAAAATGGTGGAGAGTGGAAAAAGGTTTAGAGTGTCTAAGTTATATGATTGAGTGTTTGAGATAGGGAGTGAGATAGTGCATGTTTCTTGAGGATTAGTGGTTGTTAGAGTAAAGGAAAGAGGTAATAGTGATTGTGAGAGTCTGAAGAGGACAATTATTTGGTGAGATATCAGATAACCAGAGGATAGATTGAAGCTAAGTGATGGGAAATTTTGTAAGACTGACCCGAAAGTGGTGAAGGATAGGAGTATTTAGAGGTTAGATCTGTAGGACGAATGTGGTATAGAGAGATATGAGTCATTTAAGTTGGGGAGTAGTTGAGAATGTGAGGTTTTGAGGAGTAGATCGTTTAGGCTTGAACCAATGAGAAGAATTTAACCCTGAATGTGGTAGTGTCTTGACCCTGGATGAACGTAACCCTGTTATTTCTGGATGCTACTTTTATGTCTTTGAACCCTCAGTCCTTTGTTGTCAGTAAAACCGTGTTGTTTTTCACCCACTCTATTTGTTATTGAAAGACCTTCGAGGGATTACTTTTGAAAGTGATCCGTTTGATTTGCTCTTAAGAACGACAAATAGACGGTACAAATTCGAAGACGCGACGGTTGCTGCAGTTAAAGAAGGAAAGAATTTCTTCAGGAAGTTACGCGTCCTCATATCAGACAGATTCTACGCAGCATTTCTCGAGGACGAGAAATCTTCAAGTTGGGGAGAATGTAACACCTCGCATTTTTCGCGTACGTGCGAGAATAAATTTTGTCGAAAGAAACCTTGAAGTTCTGATTTATAAAAGATTTTCAGAAAAGTACTTTGCGTAAGAAAGAAATAAAATGTTGTTTTTCATGGATTTTTATAAACCAAATGTTTTTATAAAAGAGAGGTGAATGATTTTGTTGATTGGATTTTTTTAAGAAATGAATTGTGATTTTCTTGAAAAATGATTTTTATTTAAAATGAAGTTTTTGGATTTGTTATCTTGAAAAATTTGTAACTTTTTAACCGTAACTCGGATTTTTATGATCTTTATATCAAAACGATCGTCTTAAAACGTAGATTTTGAAAATGTAACTTGTGGAATTTTCTGGGTTGATTTTTAAAAATTTATTTTCAGAATTTTTAAAATACGAATTTGAGTTTTATATCTTGAAGAAAATAAATTTATTGATTTGGCTTGAAACCTTGAAGTTCTGATTTATAAAAGATTTTCAGAAAAGTACTTTGCGTAAGAAAGAAATAAAATGTTGTTTTTCATGGATTTTTATAAACCAAATGTTTTTATAAAAGAAAGGTGAATGATTTTGTTGATTGGATTTTTTTAAGAAATGAATTGTGATTTTCTTGAAAAATGATTTTTATTTAAAATGACGTTTTTGGATTTGTTATCTTGAAAAATTTGTAACTTTTTAACCGTAATTCGGATTTTTATGATCTTTATATCAAAACGATCGTCTTAAAACGTAGATTTTGAAAATGTAACTTGTGGAATTTTCTGGGTTGATTTGTAAAAATTTATTTTCAGAATTTGCAAAATACGAATTTGAGTTTTATATCTTGAAGAAAATAAATTTATTGATTTGGCTTGAAATTTTTATGTGATGAATGCTTGATTTAATGTGTGTGCTACATGAGAATTATTGTGTAAATGTGATTTTTTGGAATTGATTGCTTAATTGTGTGAATTGATGATTTTGAGTAAAGGTAATTAGAAAAATAAAAATGAAAGATATGTGTGTATATGTGTGTGTATGATACGGTTGCATGTATGAGTGTGTATGTATATATGTGTGTATGTGTGTGTATGTATAAGATAGGATTTGTAATTTCTAGAAACTTATAGGAAAAGAAACTAGAACCATGATGTAACTAAACTAGTAACCAAACCCTAACCAAAAAAACTAACTAATACTTAAACCTAAGATGACCCCTAAAACCCAAGGCTATCCTACCTTGTCCCCTTACATATGATAATCTCCACCCATGCAAATATTTGGAAGCCCAAAATTACCCTTTCCATTTGCTCATGGCCGAACCACACACAAGGGCATAAGAGGGAGAGTGAATTTGCCTATAAATACTTAGAGCCTTAGTTCATTTTCACCCCATTCATTTCTCATTTCTTCACACCAACACAAAACACAACTCTAAGAGGAACCTTAAAACTCTTAGAGAGAAAAAGAAAAGAAATAGAGAGAAAGAGGGAGAGAGTGGCCGAGACATAGGAAGAAGAAGGAGGAGATTAGGAGCTTGATCAACCCCTCATCCTTGAAGATCCAAACACTAGGAAAACTAGAAGAACCAACCCTTTCCATGGTAGGACTTGAAGAGCTTGGAGAAGATTTGTAATAGTATAGATTTTTTTCTTTCTAGTTTATAGATCTTTCTTTTTCTTCTTTGCATGTTAATTTTTATAAGTTGAAAGATGATTTTATGTGTTGTTCATCTTCGATCTTGGACTTTAAGGACTCGAATTAAATTGTAATATGTGTGACTTTATGTTTGAGGATTTTCTTGTATGAACTAATATTTTTCTAACTAAATCTTGAAGATCTAAAAGAAAACTAAGATTTTTGTGAAAACCTAAAATGAACCTCTTTGCATGTCTAATTTTCTTGCTTTAAACCATGATCTATGTAACACCCCTAATTTTCGTCTCCCAAATAACCAAGAAAACTTATTATAACAATTATTTTATAATTGATTTATATTAGTTTTGAAGGTTTTAGTTTTGTACATTATGTGTTTTTATATATAAAAATATGAGATATATTTTTATATGGTTATTTTGTACAAAAATGTGAATATTGTAATTGAGTCCTTGGGTTGGGACCTAATTGCAATATTAAAAAGGTTTTTGAAGAAAGAGTAATTAAATTATTAATTTCTGAATTTTATCAGTATGTAACCGGTTAGAAGGGCTGTGTAACCGGTTACACGATGAACCCAGAAACTAGGTTAATGGATTTTGATGAGTAATCACTGGAATTAATGAAAATTTGCCACGAATAAGCCTTCATACTTAGTGGGATACGCGTGTCCTTGTGCATGGAGCTCCAAATTTGACTATATAAGGCCTCAATGTGAATCAAATTGAGTCATTTGTTCCCTATGTGTGTTGATGCTCAGTTTTTATGAGGCTGTATTCGTCCTCTCTGTTCTCTTTCGTTCCTGAGAGTTAGACTGTGATTGATACACTGTTACAAAGCTTGAATCAAGGGCTTTGTATTGATATAAGGTTTGTGAGTTGAGAGTTTCTGAGCTAGGAGAAATTGATTCATGAAGTTGGAGGTACAAAACTGTCACAGTTCTGTATTGGGTTTCTGGAACTGATTTTGAGCTTCGATTTTGGTAAGCTCAAGCCTTCTCTTGTTCTAGACTTGACTTTCTTTCAAAGTTCATGTTGCATGGTTTTGATAATGACCATTTTCCCTAATTTCCATGTCCATTTCATGTTCCAAATGCCTTGATCAATCTACCCTGTCAAAACGGTTTTGGTTGGAGGAAGAGTTTTGGGTGGTTGGTGTTCTACCTCAAATCTCTGCTCAAATCTTGTTCAAGCACGAACCTAAGGTAAGGGGGAAGCTTACTATTTGCTAGAATGAGAATAAATTGTGGTAGAACATAGGATGAGTCACCAAGAGACTCAAAGGGCATAAGTTAAAATGGTTAAGTGGCTTGGAGGC
This sequence comes from Crotalaria pallida, assembly GCA_037953625.1. Taxonomy (NCBI): domain Eukaryota; kingdom Viridiplantae; phylum Streptophyta; class Magnoliopsida; order Fabales; family Fabaceae; genus Crotalaria; species Crotalaria pallida. The sequence continues at coordinate 7,715,817 of CM075654.1, read as the reverse complement.
CAATCTGAGCTCAATTGTTGTTATGAGCAATGTTATCTAGATGCATGCAAGCTATATTGATGTTGGATTCATGACTTATTTGGATATTATGTGAATTTATGCATTAAGTTGTGAAATATGTGCAATTATGTGCAATTTGAGTATCTAAATTGAATGCATGCAAGATAGATATGTTTTTGTGGCTGAACATACTAGTATTAAGGTATGTGAACTCTTTTGATTGTTGAAATTGGTTAGATTTGAGTATTGAAAAGAATGGTATGCAAATCCTCATTTTTCAATGTACAGACTGCATAATCTAACCGGTTAGTCGAAATTTGTAACCGGTTAGATACTGTCAATTTTCAAAGAAAATGAATTTCTGAAATTGACTAAGTTTCCATACCATTTGTACTCAAGTTTAAGCTAGAATTTCATACAAAGACCAATCTAAAACTTTGTGATTGAACACTGTTTGGTTTAGATTGGAAGTGATGAGTTAATACCTTAATATCGAATGATAATTTCAAGAGGAAATTATGCATAAATGAAATTGGATTATGACTTAGATCTTTTGAATGATATTATGTGTTGAACTTGGGGTAATGTGTTATGCTAAGACCTTGTTATTGGATTGAGTAGAGAATTCAAGAAAAGATTCTTTGAAAATCAGTGGTTTTGTATTCAGGTCTGTAATTCTAACCGGTTAGGTGATGATGTAACTGGTTAGTACCTGGAACTTAAAAATAAAAATTAAGTTTTTGAGTAAGGATTGTTAATACCAATGATTATATTCTCTCAATCCAGCTCTATGAGCATATGTTAAATTTAAATTCAAAGGTGAATTTTATGAGTAAAGCCATACCCCAAGATATCATTCAGAAGTTGTGTTTTTCTAAGTCATAATAATTGGATCAATGGAAAGACCAACCTTAGTAATTATGTATGCAAATCATGCATAGAAAAAGGTAATGAAATAGGTTGGCAAGGATTGTTTGTCATGTTCTGGGAACATGACCCTGTACTCTAGGAGTACCAAACTGATGCAACCTACTTGATGACACATTCTGGGAATGTGGCCATTGTCTGGGACATGGTTTCTTTGATACGTTCTGGGAACGTGATGCACACTCTGGGAATGGTGCTTGATTATATTCCAAGTATGGTTTGCGATACGTTCTGGGAACATATGTTAGTGTTCTGGGAACACATTGGTATAATAATAGAATTAAAGATAAAAACCAACCTTAATGATTGTGCATTCATGCATATAGAACGGAAGATGGGTTGGTAGGAACGTTTATCATATTCTGGGAATATGAGGAGGGTACTCCGGGAGTACCAAATTTGTAACCTACTTGATGACACATTCTGGGAATATGGCCAGTGTCTGGGACCTGGTTATATACGTTCTGGGAACGTATGTTAGTGTTCTGGGAACACATTGATATGCAACCTACTTGATGACACATTTTGGGAATGTGGCCAGTGTCCGGGACCTGGTTTTTATGCGTTCTGGGAACGTATGCGTTCTGGGAACGTGATGCACGCTCTGGGAGTGATGCTTATTATTCCAAGTATGGTTTGCTACACGTTCTGGGAACGTGATGCACACTCTGGGAGTGATGCTTATTTATCCAAGTATGGTTTGGCATTACGTTCTGGGAACGAATGTCAGTGTTCCGGGAACACAACGGTGTATTGGATGGACGTCCAAGATGGACTTTGTTAGAGGCCTCGGCTATGGAAGGAAATCATGCATCATGCCACCTGCATTGAAAGAATCATTATGATTAACCGGGTGTGCTCATATGATTATGCATCATGATTTGCTACATGTTGACTTGTGGATGTTAGTTTTATTCTCATTTGATTATGCGAATATGTATAGCTAACCCCCATGCCCTTATTAGGTGTTGATCGTGCATCTAGCCTGCACAAGAGTCAGTGAAGGGAGATGTCCTTTAGGTGCATGCAGAATATAGAAAGTGTGGGTTCGGAACCCTTTGTGCAGATATCGAGGATTTGATCAGATGGATGTTTGGACAGAGGACCAGTGACCAGCTCTATAACATATCTATTTTTTTAATAGTATTTATATGATGCACATTTTGAAAGAGGTATCATAAGATGAATTTGGTTTCATAAGTGGTATCCATGGACTTGTTACACTCAACATATTTTGAGAGTATAATATGATTATTTTACTATGTTTCCGCAAACTCTGATTCTATTGGTCAAGTTCATAATTGAGCAAATATTTGAAAAAGGAACTCTCAAATGAAAAGAAAATTTTTATTGTCAGATCTTTTTCCAACAATGACAAGTCCAAATAACCATAAACTTATTACTTTTCTTATAAAGTAAGATGATATACAAGGAGTGTTACCATCTATGTGTGTTTATGTGATTATTTGACATGAAAATCCATGATCTAAGCTTGTTTATTTATAAATTGAAATTCTTTGTCTTTGTATGTTAAATCTTTGCGCTAAAACTATGATCTATGCATATTAGATGAATAAAGATAAGATCTAAACTTGATTTGTGAAAAAGCTAAAGTCTTTAAGTCTTGCATGTTATTTTAATGGAAAGATCATGTTTTTCTTTTATGTATGATTCGGTTTTAAGAAGAAAATTAAAGAAACAAAGTTTTAAATTGATTTTTAAGTATAAACATGTTTTGATCTAGTGTTTGAATTGTGTATGTTTTATTTTGTGAAGGCCATTCGGCCATGCTTGATTAAAAATGAAATCCATGCTTTTTATTTTGTGAAAAGTGGATGCATGTTAATTTTAAGACTAGATCTAATGATTTAAAGTACATGCATGTCATTTTTAGAAATTTAAAGTGTAACCTTGATTTTTATTAAATGATGAACTTGAGTTTATTTTATGTATGTTAAAAATGTTTGAAAAAGATTTTGTTTTAATAATGTTGATGCATAAATGATGTGAATGTGTGACTTTTGTATGTTTAAAAAGTGAATCAAAAACCTTGTTTGATGCATGTTGACTTTCGGCCAATCTAGGAAGAGATAGGAGGCTATGTTTGTTTCTCATCTAGAGTGCATGCATGATAAGGCTAATTGAATCTAAGGCTTAAAAAGTACATGCTTAAGATAATTAAATTTAAAAGAAACATGTGTGAATCTTTGGAATGATTTGTGGTTTAAATTGTTGCTTGGTTTTGCTAATAAAAATGAATTGAAGATTGTTAATTTTCCTATTGTATGCTCTCGGTTTTTGGCCTAAAATGAAGAAAATGATTTCATAAATTTATTCTTTTATTTGTGCATTTAATCCTTGCAAAATTATATGTGTATAATTCGGCTGATACATGTTCATGTAGTTGAGTAATTGTCTTCACGAAATGACTTGTGATTATGGCTATATTCCTAGGTGCATGATGATATGTGAAAGTGATGTGTGTGCGTGTCTTCTTTGGTTCTTTTCGGTTTTAGAGAAGAAAATGAATGAGTTGATTTAATTGTGTAAAAAGAAATTTTTGTAAAGTTAATTCTATGATTTTAAGTTGTAAATTTTACTGGTGATGGCCATAGTGATTCGGTCCTTGATGAATTATTCACAAGGCCTAAGGTAAATTATTTTCTTAAGTGTAATTAAGTTAATTTATTAAGATTAAAAATGTAATTGATGGTTTTGAATGATTGAAAATATGATTTGTATAGTGTGTTCTTGTGAATGCTTTGATGTGCTGTTTTTGTGCTAATTGAATGTGCTGAATGGAAATTGTTCTGAATCTGTTTGTGAGTCTCATTTATGAAAAATCTATGTTTGGGTTTCAAGGTAATTGAAAAGTGTTTTATTTAAAAAGTACGGCTTAAACAATTTAAATTGATTTGAAATTTTTATAAGACATTCTTTAATCAATATCTTATAATGTTTTGAAGTTGGGATTTCAATGAATCAATTTGATAGGGTTTTAAAATTTTATTTTCTGGAGTTCTAAATTTTGTTTAATGATTCAGGAAAATGATTTTCTTTAACCAGAGTGTTTTAAATTAAGAAGAAATGGATTTGGTTTTAATAAAAAGATTATTTTAAAGTTTTCTTAAAAACCTTTTTATTTGATTTGGATTTGAAATCTTTGAATATTAGCAATGTGTTTTCAAAAAAAGAAAGGAATTATTTCAATGAGTTTTCAAAACGGAATTAAGAATTTATTGGAAAACGTTCTAACGCACGGGGAAAAATGTTCTAGTTCGGGTGAAGGACGCGACAGAAACGTGGCAAGGCTAGCGACTGGGAAATCTTGGAAAGCTATCGGAAGTTTCGTCATCGAGGTGAGAGAGGGGCTCCCCTTAAGACGCCGTGGTATTTAGGTAACATATTAAGGCGTCCAATCATCTCAAAGATTGGACCCCAATCTTGTTAGGCGATGAAGTGGGATAGTGATTGTTTGTTTGTTTGTTGTTTGTTTGGCTATCCCTATGAATCGCTGAGATTGCTCATTGGTGTGTTTTGCTAAAATGGTATGCTATTCTGTTTTAATATTTATGCATGATATAATTGGTTTTCTTAGTATGTGAAATGATAATAATGAGATTGTGAAAATAATGAATTAAGAGTGAAGAGAAAAGAGATGCGAATAAGAGATATGAGAATAATTAAGTAAAAGATAAGAGATAAGTTAAGATTAAAGAGAAAGTTATGAGAACGATTGAGAAAGAGAAATAAGAGTTGAGTTGAGAAATAATCGAGATGAGGAGAAGATTTTCAAGATGACGATAAAGAATACCAGATAAGGCGAGCGGAAGCGTGGTGATGATGATGCGGCTGATCGTGCTGCTGAGCAACAACTAAGGAGAGCGATGCTGATGGTGCTGCTGAGCAACGACGGAGGAGAAAGACGTTGGTGATGCTGCTGAGCTTTGATGCTGAGAGAGATGCTGATGATGCTGCTGAGCATGAGCTGATAAGAATAATGCTGAGATGCACGAGAACGAGATATGAGGCAAGATGCCACTAAGATTTCTTTGGGGAACGGATTGCGATTAGTGGTCGGGTTTCATTGAAGGGATGCACCAAGGATGAACCGACCGTTAGGATTCAGCCGCTAATTAAAAACGCTAAAACTTTAAAAGACTTTAAAAGACATTTACAAACGCGGTGAGATATGAGTGTCGTATCGAAGTAGTGGAGAGGAAGGAACCATGGGTATCTGCGGATACTCAGGAGGAGATTGCATTAGGGGAGGACGATGACGGTGAAACGTCAAGAAGTCTAGAGTACCTTTCTAGGCAGAACAAACTCCACATGTGGTGTACTAACGTGGTAGGGACTGGGTCCAATGCCGTGGTAAGTTCTGCACTGCATACTAGAATTGTACTGTCGCCCCCTAGATTGCAAATCTAGAACAGTGAGAGGGACTGGAACGGGGCATTTGAGATTGCCACTGTGAGTTTGAGACAGTGTGCCATGATATGATATGATATGAATTGATATGAATTGAATTGATTTGAGGCTGTAGTCCTCCTGGCCTGGGGCCAATTGATTGTTGAGACAGCTGTCGTGCCCGCATGGTAAAGGTCCTGTACTCCTGTTTGCTTCCGACTAGGTTGGGTGGATGACCGAGGAGATGTAGACGTGTGTGACTTCCTCAATGATGAAGTTCCCCATCATTGAGTGAACTGAAACGCTCAAACTTAAAAGATTGAGATAACCAAAAGAAGAGTATATCAAAATATTAAGTATTGAATAAGATTTATAAGATAAGAATTCTCGAGATGAGTGATAAGCTTGAACAAGGATTGATGCAAGAGTGGAAAGGAATGGTGAAAGTTTATGAGAAGGATTTTAAGAATGTGATTATGAAAAGCTAAGTATAAGATTGTGTTTAATTATATGTGTATATGATAATGATATTGTTGTTGTTTTGGTTTGTTTGTTGTTAATCGTTTTTCCTTAATATTTGCCTATTGTAATTCCACATAGTCGACATAGCTGTTTTGGGTAGCTCACTCTCTCGTTTCTATCTGTCGGGCATTGGGAAAATTTTGTATGATTATTAGAGAGGGAGATAAAGCACAAGACGACTCTATGGAGGAGATCCCTGAGACAACAGATGAGGATGACTCTACTTGTAGATGGAGAGCTTGATCTGTCAAGATTCGAAGTTAGAGGGCGAGTCTTAGGGAGTATGACTAGAGGATAGGTAATCCCCTCAGAGCTTTGTATTCCATTGTAAGTTCTTAGTTACCTTAGCTCTATCATACTGTACCCCGGCAAAAGTTTTATTTAACACTGATGTTTTGGAACAAGTAAACGGGCTATGTTTTTAAATGATGTTTTGAAAACGAGTTTCAAGGTGCGGTGTCTTGTGACATCTCGGTTTGGAACTTGAAAATTTTTACGCAACGTGAGAACATGAGTTTTAAATGTAACCATGTTTTGAAAATCCAAATGTTCTCATATTCATGTTTTGCTACACATGTGTTAAAAAAAATGGCCCAAATTTTCACTATATTTTATTTAAGTAACTGAAGTTTTTCAAGTTGCCAAATCGGGGTGTTACAAAGGGCAAAGCTGTGATGGATAACAAGAACAAGTCTCGCGATAATGCTCCTTATTGCGAGAAGTGTAGGCGTTATCATCATGGTCAATTCTGCTGGTCCACAGGAGGATGTTTCAAATGTGGGAAGCAAGGTCACTTTGCTCGTGATTGCAGAGAATCTGCAAAAGGTGATGCAAAAGGATCTGCTGGAAAGCCTGTGGTGCAAGGAAGAGTGTTTACCTTGAGTGGTAATGAAGCAACCCAAACCCCGAATCTCGTGCAAGGTAACTTTTTGCTTAATAATCAACCTTGCAAGATCATGTTTTCTGGAGCTACACATTCTTTTGTTTCTCTTGAATGTGTGAATAGGCTGAATCTTGTTGTTTCTGATTCGCCTTGCTATCTTAGTATAGATACCCCTACTGGAATACCGATTTTTACCGCTAAGGTTTTCTTAGGGTGTGATGTTGAAATCTTGGATCGTCTTTCTAAAGTAGATTTGGTCTGCCTCCCTAAGTTACAATTGGATGTAATCTTGGGTATGGATTGGTTGATGAAGAACCAAGTGATTATCAATTGTGAGGAAAATACAATCCAATATAAGACCCTTGAACCCGAAGGTTATATGTGTTTGTTCTCTACTTCTGGGGAAGAAGAGTCGATGCCGATAGAAGAGATTCCTGTGGTGAGGGAATTTTCGGAAGTATTTCCTGAGGAGATACCAGGATTACTTCCGAAGCGAGAGATAGAGTTCGGGATTGACTTAATCCCTGGAGCTGGTCCCATCTCTATTGCTCCTTATAGAATGGCACCACCGGAAATGGCAGAGATTAAGAAGCAGATAGAGGAATTGCTGCAGAAGCAGATGATCAGGCCAAGCGTTTCGCCTTGGGGAGCTCCATTACTGTTTGTAAAGAAGAAGGATGGGAGTATGAGAATGTGTGTAGACTATAGACAGTTGAATAAGGTCACCATTAAGAATAAGTACCCTTTGCCAAGGATTGACCACCTTATGAATCAAGTTAGGGGAGCTGCAGTATTTTCCAAGATTGATCTGAGATCGGGTTATCATCAGATCGGGATAAAGGAGGAGGATATACCCAAGACTGCATTTCGATCTCGATACGGTCATTATGAGTATGTTGTGATGCCGTTCGGATTGACTAATGCACCTGCTATTTTCATGGATTATATGAACCGGATCTTTAGACCATACTTGGATTTATTTGTGGTAGTGTTTATTGATGATATTTTGGTCTATTCTAAGAGTCCGGAGGAGCATGAAGAGCATCTCAGGATAGTGTTAAAAGTCCTAAAGGAGAAGCAGTTATACGCTAAACTTACGAAATGTGAGTTTTGGTTGAATGAAGTAAAGTTCCTAGGGCATGTAATCTCTAAGGAAGGAATTGCGGTAGATCCAGCAAAAGTAAGTTCAGTGCTAAGTTGGGAACAACCCAAGACTGTGACTGAGGTGAGAAGTTTCTTGGGGTTGGCTGGATACTATCGTCGGTTCATTGAAGGATTTTCCAAGATTGTGTTGCCTTTGACCAAGTTGACTCGGAAAATTCAACCGTTCGTGTGGGACGATAGGTGTGAAGTTAGTTTCCGAGAGTTGAAGGAAAGGTTAACATCGTCTCCTGTGTTAATCTTACCTGATCCTCACAAGAGCTTTGAAGTGTACTGTGATGCATCTAAGCAAGGACTGGGGTGTGTATTGATGCAAGAAGCAAGAGTAGTGGCTTATGCATCCCGACAATTGAAGAATCATGAGGTGAATTACCCGACACACGATTTGGAATTGGCTGCGATCATGTTTGCCTTAAAGATATGGAGACATCATCTCTATGGCACTACGTTCCAAGTATTTAGTGACCATAAGAGTTTGAAATATCTGTTCGATCAAAAAGAGTTGAACATGAGGCAAAGAAGGTGGATGGAGTTTTTGAAGGATTATGACTTTAAACTCCACTATCATCCGGGTAAAGCAAATGTGGTTGCGGATGCTTTGAGTCGGAAAGTAATCCACATAAGCGCGATGATGGTTAAGGAAGCAGCGTTGATTGAGGAATTCAGAGACTTGAGCTTGTTGACACAATTGGAGCCATCAAGTATCAAGCTAGGGATGTTGCAGATCACAAATGAGTTCTTGGAAAGAATTCGGGAGTTGCAACGAGCGGATGGAGAGTTGATTGAAAAGATGAGATTAGGTTCAGAAGGGAAGGAACCTGATTTCAAGATTGGGTTGGATGGAATCCTTCGTTTCAGGACAAGGATTTGCATACCAAGAGATCAGGAGGTTAGAAGACTGATTCTTGATGAAGCACATAAGAGTCAGATGAGTATGCATCCTGGATCAACCAAAATGTATCAGGACCTGAAGAAGATGTTTTGGTGGTCGGGATTGAAAAAGGATGTTGCAGAATATGTGGCGGCATGCTTAATTTGCCAAAAAGCTAAGGTAGAACACCAGAAACCAGGAGGACAGTTGCAACCTTTGAGTATTCCTCAATGGAAGTGGGATAACATCTCAATGGACTTTGTGTCTGGTTTGCCAAGGACAGCAGCAAATCATGATGCAATCTGGGTGATTGTGGATAGGTTGACTAAGTCGGCGCATTTTGTTCCGATGAATATGTGTTATCCTTTGAATAAGCTTACCCAGATCTATATTAAGGAGGTAGTTCGTCTTCACGGAGTGCCTTCGAGTATCGTGTCGGATCGAGATCCCAGATTTTCTTCGCAGTTCTGGAAAAGTCTGCATGATGCTATGGGAACAAGAGTAAAATTGAGTTCTGCATATCATCCACAGACGGATGGTCAGACGGAGAGAACGATTCAGTCTTTGGAAGATGTGTTGAGGGCTTGCGCACTTGAAGAACAAGGAAGTTGGGATCAAGTGCTACCTCTTGCAGAATTCACGTACAACAACAGCTATCATGCTAGCATTGGAATGGCACCGTTTGAGGCTTTGTATGGAAGGAAGTGTCAAACCCCGCTATGCTGGTTCCAAGTGGGGGAGAATTTAGTGGTTGGACCGGAAATGGTGCAACAGACATCTGAGAAGATCAGGATGGTTCAAGCAAAAATGAAAGCGGCTCAGAGTCGGCAGAAGAGCTATGCTGACAGGAGAAGAAAACCAATAGAGTTTTCAGAGGGTGACCATGTGTTTCTTCGGGTAGTTCCGATGAAAGGGATTAGTAGAGCCTTGAGAACCCGAAAGCTATCACCCAAGTGTATAGGTCCATACCAAATCCTTAAGCGAGTTGGTCCCGTTGCTTATAAACTAGCTTTACCACCCTCTCTATCCAATTTGCACAACGTCTTTCACGTTTCTCAATTGAAGAAGTATGTGCATGACCCATCAGTTATTTTGAAAATCCAACCTGATGACCTAACTTTGAAGGAAAACCTTACCTTTGAAGCCAGACCGGTCCAGATAGAAGATCGTGAAGTTAAACAGCTCAGGGGAAAGGAGATACCTTTAGTTAAGATTGTATGGGAAAATGCTGACGTGTCTGAAGCTGCATGGGAATTAGAGGGGAAGATGCGTCAAGAGTATCCGGAATTGTTTTTGTAAGCTAGAATTTCGGGGACGAAATTCCTTTTAAGTGGGGGAGTAGTGTAACACCCCTAATTTTCGTCTCCCGGATAATAAGGAAATTAATAATAAAAGTTTTATTATTAATTTATATGAATTTCCCAAGTTTATGTTTTGTATTTAATTAGCCTGAAATATAAAAATAAGTTGAAATATTTTTATATGGCAAATAAATGCAAAAAATAAGGATATTGCATTTTAGTCCTTGATTTAGGACCTAAATGTAATATTTAAAAGATTCTTGGAGGGAAAGATTTAAAAATATTAATTTTTAAATTTTGTACTGACCTAACCGGTTAGTAATGCCCTGTAACCGGTTAGACGATGAACCCAGAAACTGGGTTTGTGCGTTTTGATGAGTAATCACTTGATTAATTCGTATAATCGCCACGAATACAGCCTTAATCTAGTGGATAACACGCGTCATCGTGCATGTTACTCCAATTTGCCTATAAATTGCTGGATTTCTGAAGGATTGGGGGTTGATTCATCTGAGTTTTGTGTTGAGGGGTTGTTTTAGGGTTTCTGTTTCGTGTGAGCAAATTCTCTTTCTTCTTTGAGTGTTGAGAGACGAGTGATACACATCCACAAAGCTTACATCAAGGGCTTTGTGTTGACACCAAGATTGTGAGCTGAGAGTCCCTGTGTGAAGAGAAATCACCATTAGAAGTTGGAGTTGGGAAAACTGAGTTCTGGATTTTCTGATTCAGGAAGCTTGGTTTGAGGCTGGATTTTGGTAAGTACAGTCAACCCTTAAGCCCCAAATCACTTTCATTCCTTAATGCATGTTACCTATATTGAGTTCTAATTGTTTTCCCCAATTTCTTTGGTCAATTTCTATGTCAAATTCCCTGGTTTTTGAACCCTGTTGATGGAAAACGTGGCTGGGATCAGAACTTAGGATTTGTGGGAAGATTTTGGATTTTCTTCAAGTTCAGAAGTTATGCTCATCAAAAACAACTTAGAGGTATGGGAGAAGTTTACCTTATACTAGATTTGGACTAAAAATCAAGTGATTTAGGATTTGAGTTGACAAAGACTCAAAAGGGCATTATGTGTTTAAAGCACGAAGGCTTGGAGGCCAAATTCTAGCTAAATTCTGTTTTGAGCAACTTTATATTAATGCATGCAAGTGAGCTTGATGCTTGAATCATAATCTAAATGTTTATTATAAGTTTTGTGGTATTGAATTGTGTTTATATTGGTTTTTATGCAATTTGATACAATAAGCTTAATGCATGCAAGTTGAGTATGTTTCTGTGGTTAAACATGTTTACTTAAGGTATATGAACTCTTCCAAATGTTGAAACTTGGTTAGATTTGAGTAGTGAAAAGAATGGTTTATCAAACCTCATGTTTTAGTGTGCTGACTGCATAATCTAACCGGTTACTCGATATTCGTAACCGGTTAGACACTGTAAAATTTCAAAAGAAAATAAGTTTATAAAATCAGTCCTGTGGTCTTATTAATGCTACTCAAATCTAGGCCTTAATTTCACTGGAAACAATCTGAAAATAAGTTGATTATACTGTTATGGCTCAGATTGAAGTTAAAGAGTTAATACCTTAAGTGTAATGAGATAATTTCAAGAGGAAATTGTGCTTATTTGGAAATGGAATGTGATTTAGACTTTTGAATGATAAACACAGTGGTTTTTGAGGTGTAAAACAATGCTAAACTTGTTTATGGATTGGGTAGAGAATTCAAGAAAAAGGGTTTTCTGAATTTCAATGGTAAACAGTTCAGGTCTGTAATTCTAACCGGTTAGCCTGAGACTATAACCGGTTAGTACCTGAATTTGAAAAATAAAAAGTTAAGTCTTTTTGAGTACCATTGGTTATGTTTTCCAATCTAAGCCTAATGGCATGTTGTTGAGATAATTCAAGAGAGAATTTTTGTGCCAAGGATTATGCCTCAAATTAATCATTCAAAAGAGAAATTAAAATATTTCTAAATCACAGTAAATAAAGTAAAGATAAAACCAATCTTGATGATTGTGCATCCATATAGAATGGAAGTTTGGTTGGTAGGAACGTTTATCATATTCTGGGAATATGAGGAGGGTACTCCGGGAGTACCAAATTGTAACCTACTTGATGACACATTCTGGGAATGTGGCCAGTGTCCGGGACCTGGTTTTTTATGCGTTCTGGGAACGTATGAGTTCTGGGAACGTGATGCACACTCTGGGAGTGATGCTTATTGTCCAAGTATGGTTTGGCATTACGTTCTGGAAACGAATGTCAGTGTTCCGGGAACACAAGGGTGTATTGGATGGACGTCCAAGATGGACTTTTAGAGGCCTCAATTTTGGATAGAAAATCATACATCATGCCACTTGCATTATAAGAGATATAATGTTGAAAATTGGTGTGCTCATATGTACTTGCATCATTGTCTGTCCATGGCATATTTGTGTTTGTAATTTTAGTCTTTATTGATTATGTATATGTGTATACTTACTCCTTATGCCCTGTTTAGGTGATGGCTAGATACCTAGCCTGCATCGAGATACGCCTTATCCCTAGTGGTATATGGACGTACGAGGAGCACCGAGCCACCTTTGAGGGGGAGGTGGAGATTACTCTCTACCACCCTAACCCTCTGGTTCGGGTGCGACCTCGTCGATTTAGGATCCCTTTAGTCTATACTATGCATGTTCCACCCTTTTATACATATAGAGGACCACCCCCGACTCGACCTGTGTGTCGATTTCATAGTTTTTGTTTTAGAGCTGCCACTCGTTCCCATCCTTCCTTCCACAGAGTTGTCACTGAGGAGACTCTTTCTCCTGGTCCGACTGATTTTGATAGGACTGCCTCTGCAGATCCTAGACCCAGTGGTGGGGTCTCTACCCAGTCAGACGAGGTCGAGGAGGACCCTGTGGAGGATGAGGACGAGGAGGAGGTGCATGTCGAGCCGACTGTTTCTGCTAGAGGTGGACCTGCTGGTTCATAGGAGCCTGTATAGCATGGATGTTTTGGATCGTAGATCCTAGGGATAGAGTTGTGGAGGATCAGAGGAGCTGCTGAGGACATGGATGACCTGCTTTGGGACTTCTATTTTTGGGTTATGTGATATATTGTATATATTTTGAGAGGTCTTAGAGTGAGGTTTATTTTATGCAGCTGGTTTGTATATGTTTTATCAACTCTTGCTATCTCAAATTATGTTACTTGCTACTGATGATACTGGTGGGGTTTTATCTTGACATATATATATATATATGATGTTTTTATTTACCTCAGCAGTGCCCCACAAGTATTACTTTTACTTCCGCATACTCTGATTTTGACGTAAAAGGATTCGGCAATAAGTTCATATCCTATGCACTCGATTAAATTCAAGAGGCAATAATACTTTTCAATAAATGCTATGAAAATGTTTTATTATGTTAGAAAAAAATATTGTCTCGAGAGTCTTTTTGTAATTAAGATATTATTAAGCCGAGTTCAAATATTTGTTCCGATTAAAAGTGTTTATGATTGAGCAAGTACCAATTAAAAAGGAAATATTTTCTAGTCCTAATTTTGATAGCAAGTATTTTACATTTGGAAATATTTATTATTTTCGAGATATAAAACGAGGTGTCACAATTATATTGTTCTAAAGTGAACATGATTAAGAAATAAAAAGGATAATGTGTGTGTGCATATGTGTGTGTTACGTGTAGATGTGTGTGTGTATGTAAGTTTAGGATTTTAATTTTTAAGATAAGAACTATATGAGGTAAATTAGAATTCTAAAGGAAATTAAGTTAATGGGTAGAAAAACTTAAGTAGTATGATTAGATAGACATGAAGTGACCTAAAGCCATAAATTACTCCTCATTGTCCCCTTTGCTAAAATCCACCCATGCAACAATTTGAGTTGCCAAAATTGCCCCTCTCCCACATACACTTGACCGAATTTTACAAGGGCAAGAAAGGAACTACACGAGTTGCCTATATAAGTCATAACCCTTAGTTCATTTCCCATTCATTTTCCCTCATTTCCTTTCATTTCCTAAACACAACTTCTAAGAGTCCCATTTAGCTCTTAGGAGAGAAAAAGAGAGAGAGAGAGAGAGAGAGAGAGAGAGAGAGAGAGGCCGAGAGTGAAGAAGGAGGAAGAAGAAGGAGAACCAAGTTCAAAACCTAGGATTTTTCTTGAAGATCAAGTGTAGAGATTGAAGATCATCTCTTTATTTAGGTGGGTGGTTCGAAGGTCATGAAAGAAGTTGTAATAGTTTAGCTTTTCTTTGGTCTTATGATCTTTCTTCTTTTCTTCTTTGCATGTTAATTTTCAAGGCTTAGATGATGAGTACAAGTGTTGTTTGTGCTTAATCATGGACTTTTTAAACTTATAATAACTAAACAATGGACTTTATGATTCGGTTAAGGTTTTTCATGATAGATCTTAATGCTTTTTAAACAAAACCTTAAAGATCTAAAGACTTGTTGAGATTTTGTGGGTTTTAAGTAAAGCTTCCTTGCATGTTAAATATTTTTGCTTAAAACCGTGATTTGTAAAGTGTTCATAAGATTATTTGATGAGTAAATGTATGATCTAAACTTGTTTGATGATAAAGTTGTGATCTTTGGCCTTGCATGTGATTTGATGATGATCTTGGTGATTTATGTACATGCATGTGTTACCTATACCTTGATCTTGAATTTTTAAGAGTAAATGAACTAATAAAACACTAGATCATGAGCTTTATAATTCGACCATGAGTAGAAAATTAGGTCTTGATGCTTTTTAATTTATTCTAAGTCATTACATGTTAACTTTAGGCTTATAAAAGTTTATTTGAGTTGTTAAAATGCTTTGATCTTAATTTAATCTTGATGAAGCTTTGATTTTTGGTCTTGATCTTTAGAAAGCTTTGATTTTTGTTCTAATCTTTGAAAAAGTTTTGTTCTTGAACCTTGCATGTGATTTTTGAATAAAAAGATCTAACCTTTCTTAATGCATGTCTTGATTTTTGACTTAATTTTTGAGAGAGCTTTGACTTGGTCTTAATCTAAGAAAAGTTTTGATCTTAAAGCCATGCATGTGACTCTTGAGCAAAAAGCTTTAACTTTTCTTAGTGCATGTCACGGTTTTACAAAGAATCAAGGAAACAAGCTTTTGAAAATTGATTTCTAACTTGATTTATGTTATATGTTCTTGCATGATAAAGAATTGAAGTTAAAAACCTTGCTTAAGCTATGATGAGGATTCGATTTTAGTACTTTGAAAAGGAAATAATATTTTTAGAATTTTGTGTGAGCAAGTGCATGATTTAAACCCATGAATCTTAATTTTTGCATGTTGAAAAATGGACCAAAAATCTTGTCTTGACCATATTGAGTTTTCGGCCAATGCATGCTAACTAGGTTAGGGTTCTTTTTCAATGAAGTGACATAAAAGTAATGAGTGTGTTTGTGAATTAATGCTAAGCTAATTGGTTTGGAAAAGTTTTGTGTTTAAAAGTAAATAGGTGTGTGTATTTGGTCAAGGGAAAAAAGGAAGAATAAATGATTTTGTTTCATAAAAAAAAAAGAAAATGGGGTTTAAGTGCTTGAAATAAATTAAATTGATTTATGTGTTTTAGATTTGTAATTCTTGACTTGCTTTCTTTGATTCCATTCGGCCATGTAGTGTAAATAAGTCTAGGAGGCTTAGTTGCATGAAAATAAATAATATATATATAGTGATTTTTGAAAGAAATAATAAGTTGAATAAGTGAATAAGTGCTTGATTGTGAAAGAGTTTATGTGAAAATGAATGTTTGATTTATAATTAAATTAAATAATTGGTTAATTGCTTGTATGACTTGATTCATCTAAGTGTTGTAGTGGTTGTGTGTTAGTTGATGTTTGAAAAATATTTAAATACGTAATTGGTTTTGAAATTAATTAATTTTAAGATGATTTGATTTAATTTATTTGAGATTTTTGAATTGTGTTGATGGCTGTCCAAGATTTGTTTTATGATAAAAGCTTAAGTTTTAAAGTGTTAATTTTAAGCCAAAGAATTATTTGAGACAAAAATGCTTTTACGATGTTTTCGGGCTTTATTAAAGTGGATTTGCAAAATAATTCCTTGCTGTCCAAAATTGTTTGAAGTTGTTCCTTAACTTTAAAAATGTGTTCATGTGGTTTAAAGTATAGTTTTCAAGTGGTCATTGATTTGAGAAAAAGTCGGATTGAAAACGGTGAATTTTTCGGTGTTTTCGTACGTGATTAAGGTGTTGTCCAAGACGGACCAGCAACCAAATAAATTGGTTTGAATTATTTTATTAAATGTTTTCAAGTGGTTTTGAGATACTTAGATTACCAGAAAAAGATAGAATCGTTTTGAGAAAACAATTACGTTTTTAAGTCTTCCAATGAGGAACGGAGTGTGTATTGAGTCAAGAAAAGATTTTCCTATACAAGTTAATAACGAAAACGTATTTTGTTTAATACGAGGAATGGTATAGACGAGGGATTGGGGCAGCTGGCAGCGACAAGGATCCGAGGAGACCGTGCGCATTTAAATCGCTGGACCTCAGGTGAGAGAGAAGCTTCTTTAAGACACTGTGGTATTTAGGTGATATATTAGGACGTTCCGTATCATCTCAAAGATCAGAACTTAGTGGTTCGGAGTCAGTAGTATAGTGGCAATTGTTTGTGTTGCGTGGCCACTTATACGAAGGAGACGAAGACCACATTGTTGTTGTGTTATGATTGTGTGTTGATGATGTGAAATAGCATGCTTGAATTTATTTATTTAATTATGCATGATGATAGTTAATACTGTTGATTAATAACATGCTGATGGACGTCTGTTACGTCCTGAAAATGAAAATGAAATGATTGAGTTGTGAAAGTAAAAGATACAAAGAGAAAGGAATAATGATTGAAAATGAGATATGTGCTGGAAAAGAGATAAAGAGTTGAGATTGGGGAAGGATTTGATGATAATGATGAGATTAAGCTAGAGCTTGGAAAAGTGATGTTGTTTATCGAAATGAGATGTGATCTGAGTGGAGCATGGCTCCTTCGATGATGTTGTTGGAATGAGGCTTGTGTTGAGATGAGCTTGCTCCTCCACTAGTGCTCACTGAAATGGGATTTTTGAAAAGTTTTACAAACTGAGATTTTTGAAAAAGTTTGTGAAATGGTATTTTGAAAAAGATTGTGAAAGGAGATTTTGTGAAAAGTTTGCGAAATGAGGTTTTACGAAAAGTTGGTGAAACGAGATTTTTGAGAAAATTGTGAAACGTTGTTTTAAGAAAAGCTTGTGAAATGGGATTTTTGAAAAGGTTTATGAAAATGAGAATTTTTGAAAAAAGTTTTTGAAACGAGATTTCTAAGAAAATTTCACGAAATGAGATTTTTGAAGAATTTTGTAAAATGTTATTCCGAGGTTTTGAGAAAGTTTATCACATGTATTTTGAGAAAAGTTTTTGAAACAAAATTTTTAGAAAGTTTACAAAACGAGATTTTTAGAAAGCTTGTAAAAATGTATTTTTAAGAAAGTATGTGGAGCAGGGTTTTTGAGAAAGTTTTGTAATGAGATTTTGAGAAAAATTGTGAGAGATTGATTTGAGAAAGATTATTAAGAAATTCTGTGAAAGGAGATTTTTAGAAAATGATGAAAGGAAACTTTTAGAAGGTTTGTGAAATAAGGTTTTTGAAAATTTGTGAAATGAGACTTTAAGGAAATTTTGTGAAATGAGGCTTTTGACGAAGTCATGAAAGGAGATTTTACGAAAGTGTAAGATTTGAGATTTTGAAAGATGATGAAATGAGATTGTTGAGAAAAGTTGCGAAATAAGAGACAAGTATGATGATGTGAACCCAGCTCTGTGCTCTGATGAGAAAAGATTGTGCAAAGTTAGTGGTCGGGACTCATTGAAGGGATGCACGAAGGATGGGCCGACCTTAGGTTAACTAAAAAGATAAAAGACTTTAAAAGACACTAACGCGGTGAGCTATGAGTGTGATATCGAAGTAGTGGAGAGGAAGGTACCTCGGATATCAAGGATATTCGGGTTGTGAATGCAATAGGGTAGGCTAGGGCGGTAAAACGTCATGAGGAACTTGAGTACTATTCTGGGCGGAACGAATTCCATATGTGGTAACCAGACGTGGTGGGGACTGGATCCTGATACCGTGGTAAGTTATGCACCCGGAACTGGAATAGTGTTGTCACCCCTATGACATTTCAGGAACAGTGAGAGGGACTGGAACGGGGCATTTTGATTGCCACTGTACCCGAGTTTTCTACAGTGAGCCTTGATTATATGAAATGAATTGATATGATATGAATTGAATTGAGACTGTACCCGAGTTTTCTACAGTTCTCCTGGCTTGGAGCCAATTGATTGTTGAGAGCTGTCGTGCCCTCGTGGTAAAGGTCCTGTACTCCTGTTTGCTTCCGACTAGACTGGGTGGATGACCGAGGAGATGTAGACGTGTGTGCCGACGGCAAACGAAACGAGTACCTCGATGATATTCTAAGTTTTTCCCCAATCATCGATGGTTGTGATTTGATAAGACTTGATAATAAAAGTTTAAAGGAATAAAACGATTGATAATATTATGAAGTGAAATCCCCTGGAATGTTGATGACAAGAACAGAATTGAGAAATGAAAGTGAAAGACTTGTAAGTGAGATTGAGAAAGTGATTGGGAAAGAAAGAATGCTTGTGAGAAATAAAATGAAGTTTGGCAAGATAATGAAGGATGATAATAATGATGATAATAATGGTAATGATGATGATAATATACTTGAATGCTGTGTTGTGTGTATGTTGCTTTGTTGTGTTTGTATTGTCTTGATATCTCTCCTACTGTAATCCCACACCGTCGACGATGCGTCGTTCGGATCGCTTACTCTCTCCTGTTCGTTGGCATATCGGTGTTGCTGGTATCTCAACGGGCAGATGGAGTATCGGATGGAGATCGTTACTTGGAGACGACACGGAAGTGGTTGGAAGCACACTCCCTATGGTTGGGAATGGATCGGCCACGCTCAGATTGTGATTCCCGATTCGGAGCATCAACTGAGCGGAGCTGATTTGGGGCCGCACCTGGGGCAAGTCACCATACGAGGATACAGGAGCTACGAAGAGAAGGTGCGGTATGAGATGCAGAGGAACTCTACGACTCTAGACGGAGCGGTATTGGAGTCAAATGATAATGGCGGGACATCAACACAGACGGCATCATTCTCAGGAGCGAAGAAAAGACGTAAGAAGAAAAAGGAACTTCACCAAATTGCTTTCGACAGGAAGGCTTAAGGATAGCGCTATTAGTTTAAGTTTGTTGTGAATGTTTTGAGTCAAGGATTACCGTAGTAATATACCACTTATGTAATTATGCCCACTTTTATTTTGTGAAGTGTCAGATCTTTGGATTTTAAAAAGAATGTCAATTCTGTCAAGTTATGTATGGATACGTGTTATCCAGGAATTGTGAGGATAATGTAGATGCAACATGTAGGAACTAAATGAAGTTGTTTTGAAAGATTTGAAAGTTCAAGGAGAAGAAGGATTTAGTAACAACTCGATTTTCAGCAAAAGGATTTTTAAATACACTAATGACTTTTCAAATACGTTTTAAAAAAAAATTTGGCCTCATTTTTTTGCAACTTTAATAAATAAAAGTTAATTATTTTGAGTTACGAAAATCGGGCTGTTACACTTGCATGTTTGTTTTTATGGCTTAAAAGATGAGTGCAAGTGTTGTTTAAGCTTGACCATGGACTTTTAAGACTTAAAATGATTTGTAATATTTGAAACCATGGAATTTATGGTTCGGCTAGTGTCTTCATGATGGATCTTGGTGCTTTTCAAACAAACTCTTAAAGATCTAAAATATTACTTGAGATTTTTGGTGAAGACTAAAATAAATTTCTTTGCATGTTGAAATTTCTCACCTAAACTGTGATTCATAAGGTTTTTATGAGACGATTTGATAAATAAATCCATGATCTAAACTTGATTAATGAAAAAGTGAAAATCTTTAGTCTTGCATGTTGGATTTTCTTGCTTAAATCGTGATCTATGTGTATTTATATAATTATTTGATAAACAAATGTATGATCTAAGCTTACTTGAAGATATAGTTGAGATCTTTGGTGTTGCATGTTGATTTGATAATGATCTTAGTTGATGCATGTAATAATTCATGTTTAATGATCAAAAAGCTAAGATCTTGAAGCTTGCATGTCAAATTTAAGAGGAAAGATCAAGTTTTTCTTTCATGCTTGTCACGGTTTTGGAGAAAGAATAGGGTAGCAAGTTTTAAAATGATTTTTAAGCATGAACATGATTTAATTTAAGATTTGATCTTGTGCATGTCATATTTGTGTGAAGGCCATTCGGCCATGATTGATAAAAATGGGATTGATGCTTGTTATTTCATGAAAAGTTGATGCATGTATGTGTTATGGATGGATTTAATGATTTTAAGTTCATGCATGTCATTTTTAGGAAGTTTAAAGTATAATCTTAATTTTGTTTAAGAAAAGTTATGAGTTTGAGTTTTAATGGAAATGTTTAAGAAAAATCTTGTCATGATAATGATTCATGCATGTTGGTGTGAATGAATGATGTGGTGTGATGCTTTGAAGAAATTGCCTTGAAAACCTACATGTCTTGATTTGATTATGTGTCTTTTGCATGTTGAAAAAGTGAACCAAAAATCTTGTCTTTTGCATGATGATATTCGGCAATGAGGAATAGGAATAGGAGATTGTGTTTGATCATCATTTAGGTTGCATCTATGATAAAACTAGTTGAATCTAAGAGCTTAGAAGTGCATGCATGAAATAATCAAATTTAAAGGAAAATAAAAATGAAACTTTGAGATGATTTGTGACTTTAATTATTGTTTTGATTTAAGTTAAGAAAATGAAATTAAATTGTGAAATTTTCCTTTTGATGCTCACGGTTTTTAGTCCCAAAATAAATAAAGCAATTTCATTATTCTATGTCTTTAATTGTGTATCATATCTTTGCAAGATTTTACCTATATGATTCGGCCAATGCATGTTTAGATGGTTGGAAAATTTTCTCCATGAAATGACCTTTGATGATGACTATATTTTATGTGTGTGATATTACATGTTTGATAAAAATGATGTGATGAATTCTTTAATCTTTTCGGTTTTTAGAAATGAAAATAAATAAATTGATTGAGTTAATTTTCATGATGTTAATTCTATGATTTCAAGGTTTAAGATTTATTGGT
Organism: Crotalaria pallida; assembly: GCA_037953625.1. Taxonomy (NCBI): domain Eukaryota; kingdom Viridiplantae; phylum Streptophyta; class Magnoliopsida; order Fabales; family Fabaceae; genus Crotalaria; species Crotalaria pallida. The sequence goes on along the minus strand of CM075654.1, from coordinate 7,694,512 downwards.
AATTAGAAATTGTTGACCATGGTTAATTCGGCCCTTGTTGAATTAATTAAGAGGTTAAGTTTGAATTATTTTCTTAAGAATGATTGAATTAGTGTATCAAGGTTATAATCTAATTAACAATTTTGAATGAGTTAAAAAGTGTCTTGCATTATGTGAGTTGTGGATGTTTTGAAAACTTAATGTGTTGTTTTTTATGTTCATTGGACATGTTTTGGAAAATCTAGATTTGAATTAGATTTATTTTTGAATTTGTTTGTTAGAATTATTGGTGAAAAACTTATGTTTGGATTTCAAAAGAATTGAAAAATATTTGATTTAAAAGTATAGTTTAAGCAATTTAAATTGATTTGGATGACACCCTTTGATCCGTATTTAATAGTATTGTAAAGCTTCGGAATTTAAATAAGTCAATTTGATGTGATTCTGAAATTTTGTTCTTTTGAATTTTTGGTATTCTGTTGGATACTTAAGGATAATGATTTTTGTAACAAGATTGTTTTAAATTGAGTTTTTATGAATGAAATGGAGTTTATTTTGATAAAGAGAGTATTTTCGAATTATTTCAAGTTTTATCGAAACCGTTTTAGTTAGGAAATTGATTTGAATTTGAAATCTTTGGATATTGGCAATGTGTTTTCAAAAAGGAACTGTTTCAAAGTGTTTTCAAGAACGAATTAATGAATTTATTGGAATCGTTCTAACGCACGGGAAAAATGTTCTAGTTCGAACGACGGACACAAAGGAAACGAGGCAAGGCTAGCGACTGGGAAATCCTGGAAGGCTTTCGAAAGTTTACGTAATTGAGGTGAGAGAGGGGCTTTCCCTTAAGATGTCGTGGTATTTAGGTAACATATTAAGGCGTCCAATCATCTCAAAGATTGGACTCCAATCTCATTAAGCGTGGTAGTGGGATAGCAATTATTTGATTGTCTGCCTATCCACACAAACTACTGAGATTGGTTTGTTGTTCTAATTGATATGTTCTTGCTGCTTAGTATAATCTCATGTTTTCTGATTAATTATGCATGAATTACTTGAATATATTATGTTTCAAATGATTTAATTATTAATTAAACAATGATGATGTTGTTTGGAAATGTGAGTATGCTTTGGTTATGTGATGATAATAACGAAATGGCGTAAGGGCAAAGTGTGATTGGAAAGGAATAACGATAAGGGATATGAAGATGGTTTGGAAAAGAGTTTTGAGCTGAGTTGGGAAAAAGAAATGAAATGTAATGAGGATTGCTCAAGAGGATGATAAGTGATATCCGACGATGCTGCTAAAGGAGCTGAAATGATGAGGAGAAGCAATGCTAGTGATGCTGTCAAGCGATGCTGAGGATGCTGCGGAGCAAAGGCTGATGAGAAAGATGTTGAGGATGCTGCTGAGCAATAACTGATGAGAGAGATGCAGATGATGCTGCTGAGTAATAGCTGATGAAAATAATGCTGATGAGATTTATGATGAAGAGATGCGATGTAAGATGCTGATGAGATTCTTTGGGGAACGGATTGAGCGATTAGCGGTCGGGACTCGTTGAAGGGATGCACCAAGGATGAGCCGACCTTAGGACTAAGCCGTTAATTAAAAACTCTAAAACTTTAAAATCCTTTAAAAGACATTAACGAACGCGGTGAGGTATGAGAGTCATATCGAAGTAGTGGAGAGGAAGATACCATGAGTATCTGCGGATGCTCAGGTGGAGATTGCATTAGGGGAGGACAATGACGGTTAAACGTCAAGAAGTCTAGAGTACTTTCTAGGCAGAACGAATTCCATATGTGGTATACGAACGTGGTAAGGACTGGGTCCAAAGCCGTGGTAAGTTCTGCATTCGAGACTAGAATAGTATTGTCGCCCCCTAGATTGCAAATCTTGAACAGTGAGAGGGACTGGAACGGGGCATTTGTGATTTGCCACTGTACCCGAGCTTTCTACAGTGAGCCTTAATTATATGAAATGATATGAATTGAATTGATTTGAGACTGTACCCGAGATTTCTACCGTTCTCCTGGCTTGGAGCCAATCGTTGAGACAGCTGTCGTGCCCGCGTGGTAAAGGTCTTGTACTCCTGTTAGCTTCCGACTAGGTTGGATGGATGACCGAGGAGATGTAGACGTGTGTGCGAGCTCAATGGTGATTTCCCCACATCATTGATGCTAACCGAAGTGATAAAACTTAAAAGATTAAGATGTTTAACAGAAAAGTATAGTAATGATATTACGAGTTGAATAAGATTCGAAAGATAAGTGTAATGAACGACCTCTGAAATAGTTGATAAGTTTGGAAACAACGATTGAGGAAAGGATTAATAAGGATTGTAAGGATTCCAAGAGAAAGATATTGAGAATGCCCTTATAAAAGATTATTCATGAATTTATGTTTACAATCATGTATGCTGTTGTGTTTTATTTGATGTTGTTGCTTTGTCTTAATATTTGCCTATTATAATTCCACATAGTCGACATTTAATGTTTTGGGTAGCTCACTCTCTCTTGTACTTCTTCTTTGTATTGTAAAAATTTGTATGAACCTTAGATGGACAATATTGCGAGATACCAGCTTATTCGGGAAATAGGAGCATCTCCATTGAGAGGAGACAATATTACTATGTCCGCCTATGTTATGTTCTTCATAGAGATGAAGCGGAGAAGGACAGAGATCACGGAGAGGCTTCTAGCCTGTGAGATAGAGGAAGATAAAGCACCAGACAATTCCATGGAAGAAACTCCGGAGGTGGAAGATGACGATGATTGCGATACGTGCTCGGAGGCCGACACGGAGGAGTGTACCAGTGATGAGGATTGGCATCCGGAACTCGAGGACCTTCTGACGGATGAAGAGGATTGACAACTTGATCTACCAGGACTCAGTGTTAGGTGGCAAGTCTTAGTACATATAACTAGAGAATAGGTAATTCCCCAGAGTAATGTATCCCACTGCAAGTTCTTAGTATCATAGCTCTATCATGCTGTACCCCGGATAAAGTTACTTTCCGTACTGATGTTTTGAACTAAGTTAAATGGGCCTTTATGTTTAAATGATGTTTTTACGAATAAGTTTCAAGGTGCGGTGTCTTGTGACATCTCGGTTTGGAACTTGAAAGAGTGTGGCATTGTGAGAACATGAGTTTTTAAATTATTGATGAGCATTTTATTTCCCATTATTCCTTGCATTATTTTACTCTTATTATTGATACTTGTTGCCCATTTGACATTGATTAGCTTGATTTAGTGATTTAGAGTTTATTGGACTAATATTCCGAATATTGTTTAATTTGGGATTATTTGGCCTAATTAATTCTATTTCTATTTTCAGGTCATATGTGGCACAAGGACACTTTGGGAAGTTTGGAAATGAAGATTGAAGTATTGAAGTGAAGATTGTAATTTGCATTTAGGTCCCTTTTTAATTGTAATTTTCAGAATAGTGTTTCTTAGGACTTGGGCCCATGTTTTAGGCCCATTTTCATGTCTAAAGAGGGGAAATTCGTGTAACCCCCAAGACACACTCCCATTTCAGATTTCTCACTCTCTCTCTAGGTTAGAACTTCTCTCTTGGCTCTCCCAAGTGGTGGTGGCTGCTAGGGTTTTGTTCTTCCCCATTTCTACTCGTTTTTCTTCATTTATGGCCATGGAAGGCTAGACTTCAAGGGTTAATCCCTTTGGTATTGTATTATCTACTATTGAGCTCTTGTTATTAATGCAATTTCGTTTTCTCTTCTCTGTTTTCATGTTTATCGATGTGTAGTGGTTTGCTTAATTCCATTTCGTAGAGATAATACATGAATATAAATGCTTAATTTGTATTAACTTGTAAAAACTCCAATTCTGGTTTCTGATGCTTAATTAGAAGTTAGGGTTTGGAGTGATAACTGAATTTTCGCTTAGTATTTGGTTATCACGAGTTGGACAGAGGAGAGGAGAGGAATCGATCTTTAGTGAGCTAGGATTGAGTAGTGTACGTAACCAAAGGGGTTTGCCCGCTTTTGTTTCTGATTTTCTTAGTTTTTATATTCTGTTTGTGTTTTGTTCTTCACATTTGTCACACACAAAAACCCCCCCCCCCCCATTTTACTGCACACTACGTGTTTGATACTTTGCCTAGACCGATATTCGCTGGGAAACGACCTAGGATCACCTTCCTAGTACTACAGAATAAACACCTTTTATTTTGATCGGGTACGGCCTCGATCAATTATAACCAGGTTTTGTAAATTTAAAATGTTCTCATGTTCATGTCATACATGTTAAAAAAAAATGGCCCAAATTTTCACTATATTTCATTTTAAGTAATGGTGGTTTCAAGTTGCCAAATCGGGGTGTTACACTGAACATCCTGTTAGTAATTGTTTGGTTGGTTCCAGTCTGTCAAACCATGGTGCAAGCCCAACTTTGTCAAATCCTAAAGTTTTGAATCCAGGCATTACTGTAGAATCAAGTCTCCAATGAGGTGGATTTATTTTGATGATGACAATATAATTAGATCATGGATTTAAAGGAAGAATTCAAGTTCACCAAGTCAAGAAGAAGATCACGTGCATCATTTAGCTAGTCAGTAATCTCAACCTAGGATAAATAATTTTAATGCATGAAAAAGGTTGGGGTTACATAAAATTATTCCTTGAAGAGAGAATTGAAATAAATTGTTGAAAAACTTGATTTTTATCATCTCTGGGCAAAACACTCGAGTAAGCACAAAAATATTCGAGTATAAAGACACTCGAGTAATCTGAAAGTTACTCGAGTATCAAAACACTCGAGTACTTCCCATAATACTCGAGTATTTCGGCCTCAAATCAGAGATCTGACCGTTAGTTCAATACATGGGCATTTCTATTGAAAGATGGGCAAAAGACTCGAGTAGTCTAAAAAATACTCGAGTATTTTGACTCTGACAGCAAATTTTTTAACCGTTGGAAGAGGGCAAAAATGGGTGAAAAGAATTACTCTTACTCTCTCATTTCCTCTTCCATATATGAGAAATCAATGCCATTGAACTAGGGTACTAGAACATTAAAAGCTTATTGTGCAAATCACTCTCTCTCTCTCTCAAGTGAAAAATTACTCTAACTCTATTCATTCATCATTATTATTTGTACTAAGAGTTAGAGTTGTGCTTAATTGTTGTGGAAATCATTTGTTGGATTTCTCCACATACACAAACACTTCTTGTTCTCAAAATCTTGGTTGGTAACCAAGTGTGCCTAAGTGGGACTTAGGTTCATTCAAGACTTGAGAGGTTCTCAAGCAAGGGCTAAGAGGTTCTTAGCTTTGGTGGAGCTCTTGAAGGTTTCAAGGAGCTTGAAGAAGAAGGAGTCTTCATCACCAACTTCAAATTGGGGTAGAAATTCAAGAGTTTGGTACACTCTTGGAAGGGATAGGTTGAGTGAGGCATCTCAATACCCTTTGTAATATTTCTAAAAATTTGATTTTAGTAGACACTCCTAAGATTCTTAGGGGGACTGGACTAGCTCTCTAAATAGAGAGTGAACCAGTATAAAATCGGTGGTGTTGATCTTTTATAGCTTTCTTTAACTTCAAGTCAAAACCAAACCTAAGTTGCTCAAAAGGGGATTATTAATTAGAGTAGTAATTCCGCAGCAATTAAGTTGTTTTCAAGTTGTTATAACTTTATTTAATTGTTTTCTACTCTATTATTAATCTGCCCTGGACTGTATTAATTGTTATTGATTAAAGTGCATATTTTCCAGAAACTGTTTTTCTGCTAACTGCACGATTTACTCGAGTATTCTTAAGAAGACTCGAGTGTTCTTGTGATTTTACTCGAGTAATCTTAAAAACACTCGAGTGTTCTTGCTCTGTTTCTGAAAAATCTGCACGTGATCAATTTTACTTAATTGCATTCGAAAAATTAGTCACTGTTGCATTCAGATTACTATTCACCCCCCTCTAGTAATTGCTAAGCCCGCTTGTTGGTTTCCAACAAGTGGTATCAGAGCTCGGTCGAAAGATCGAGCGTAAAAGCTTTTTCGAAAAGATCCTTTGGAAACTATGGGCTCTAGCAATTATCAAGAAGGATCCTCTTCAATAAACCGCCCTCCATTCTTTAATGGTGAAGGGTATGCTTATTGGAAGGTTCGGATGAGAGTTTTTATTGAAGCAATAGGCACCGATATTTGGGATGCAATAGAGGATGGTCCATATATTCCTAGACATATGATAAATGGGGAAGTCATTGAAATTCCTAGGAAAAGTTGGAATGATGATGATAAAAAGAAAGTATCTTTTGATTTAAAAGCTAAAAACATCATCTTTTCGGCTTTATCCCATGATGAATTTTATCGAGTTTCTCAATGCAAGTCGGCTAAAGAGATGTGGGACACTTTGGAAGTCACACATGAAGGAACAAGTGAAGTAAGAAATGCTAGATTAAATTCTTTAACCCATGAATATGAATTATTTCACATGTTCCCGAATGAATCTATTGATGACTTACAAAAGAGGTTTTCACATATCATTAGTCACTTGATTTCTCTAGGAAAGCAATTTCGTGATGGTGAAACTACTCACAAAATTTTGAGATGCCTTGATAGAAAATGGCAACCAAAGGTCACCGCCATCAAGGAGTCCAAGGATTTGAACACTATGGACTTGGCAACCTTGTTTGGGAAGCTCAAGGAACATGAGATTGATCTATCAAGACTTAGCTCACATGAGGAGTCGGACAAAAAGAAGAAGAGCATCTCTCTCAAGGCCTCAACCAAAGTTGTAAAAGAGGTTGAAGATGACTCTACAAGTGAGAACTCTGATCATGCACTCAATGAGGAGGAAATTGGATTATTTGCAAAAAGATTCAATAAATTCCTCAAGGGTAAGAAGAGTGGCTCATCATCAAGAGATAGAAGACCCAAGGAGCACAAATAAAAGAACAAGACTTCAAGTGATGTAGTAAAGTGTCATGAATGTGGAGGCATTGGACATATAAGGATGGAATGTCCTACGTACTTGAGAAAGAGTGAAAAGAAGACCCAAGAGGGCAAAGGCAAGAGGGCTTACATTGTGTGGGATGCACCGGAGAAGGATGCAAAATCATCATCAAGTAGCTCGGATGATGAAGTTGCAAATCTATGTCTCATGGCTAGAAGCAACAATGAAGCCTCAAGTGCCAATGATGAAAATGAGGATGAGGTATCATCTCAAAGTTCTAGCTTTTCCTCTTCCTCTATTCCTTATGATGATTTGCTCAATGAGTATAATGAAATGTTAAAACAATTTGAAAAACTAGCTAAGGTTAACAAGGAAAAAGGAAAGAAAATTTTGGAGTATCAAAAGGAAATTAATGAATTGGAAAAATATATAAATGACTTGAAACTCCAAAATGCATCCTTAGAACTTGCTACCTCTAGCCATGTTTGTGATTTTGCAAATCCTAAGGAAACTATCACTCATTGTGAGAAGTGTGGTGAACTTGAAAATGAAGTTAAAGAATTGAAAAACAAACTCAACACACTCTCCAATAGTGATAGGAACCTAGATCGGTTACTTGGTTCACAAAGACATAATTCAAACAAAACCGGTTTAGGATATGTCCATAAGAAAAGGAACAATAAAGTGGTTGGTTCAATCTCTTAAGTTGATTTTACAAAGAAACCAACTTGCTTTTATTGGGGAAAATTTGGACATACAAACAATAGGTGCCACATAAAACATTTTGAAATTCAAAAGGGCACTTATGTTTGGATTAAAAAGGAAGAAGCACCAAAAGCTAACCCAAAGGGACCCAACATAATTTGGGTACCCAAAATGAGCAAATGATTTTGTTTTGTAGGTGTGCCTTAGAACCGAAAAGAAACCGTGGTATCTTGATAGTGGATGTTCAAGGCACATGACGGGAGATAAGCGGAACTTCATAGAGCTTACTCCTCAAGAAGGTGGATATGTCACTTATGGAGACAATAACAAAGGCAAAATTCTTGGGATTGGTAAAGTCGGTAATTCTTCTAACTTGGTTATTGATAATGTACTTTATGTTCAAGGATTAGAACACAATCTTTTGAGCATTAGTCAACTATGTGATATTGGTAACCATGTATTATTTACCTCTACCCAATGTCTCATAAAAAGTGACAAAGATCAATCTATCAAATTTGTTGGCAAAAGGTCTAATAATACTTACTTGGTTGAATTAAACAATATCACCTCTTTGGTTTCTACTTGTCTAGTTAGCAAAGAGAGTGACACTTGGTTATGGCATCGTAGGACCGCTCACATTAATGTAATCAATTAAAGAAACTACAATCAAAAGACTTAGTAGTTGGATTACCAAAGCTAGATTTTAAAATTGAAGGTGATTGTACTCCTTGTAAGAAGTGCAAACACACCAAAAACCATTTTGGTTCTAAAAATGAGGTGTCCACAACAAGACCATTAGAAATGCTTCATATGGACTTGTTTGGACCTTCTCAAGTAAAAAGCTTTGGTGGCAACTACTATGGTTTGGTGATTGTTGATGACTTTTCTAGATTTACATGGACATTATTCTTAAGTGCAAAAAGTGAGACCTACAAATCTTTTAAACGCCATGTTAAACTTGTGCAAAACCAAGTAAACCAAAAAGTAATTATTATTAGAACCGATCATGGTGGTGAATTTGAAAACTACAAGTTTGATAGATTTTGTGATAAACATGGTATTGAACACCAATATTCCGCACCAAGAACTCCGGAACAAAATGGAGTGGTAGAGCGGAAAAATAGGGTGTTAGAGGAACTTGCAAGAACCATGTTAAATGATTCTCAAGTACCTCATTATTTTTGGGCCGATGCCGTTAATACGGCTTGCTATGTCATGAATAGAATTCTAATTAGGCCCATGCTCAAGAAAACCCCCTATGAGCTTTACAAAGGAAGAAAACCAAATATATCCTACTTTCATGTTTTTGGATGCAAAGTTTATGTGCTAAACAATGGAAAAGATCATCTTGGAAAATTTGACTCCAAATCCGATGAGGGAATATTTTTGGGTTATTCTTCACATAGTAAAGTGTTAGTTCCATGATGAACATGATGAATGTTTTGATAATGACAAAGTGTTTTTGAACAAGCTACATGTGTTGATCAAGTTTCAAGCTCAACAAGCAACAACAAACATCAAATGAAGAAGAGAGAAAGCAAGCTCATGAAGACCTAAGTTTGAGTGTATTTGTATTTCTTTTATCTTTTGCCTCTCAAGCTTCATAGGTTTTTTATTTGGGTAGATTATTATAGAGGGTAGTGAATCTCATTCATAAGTCATGATTTAATCATAATTTGAGTTTTCACTTAACCTAGAATCAATAGGTGGCTTAAAGGTTTTAAAGGAAAGGTTGGATTTTGAGAAAACAAGTTTTGAACATGTACAGTACCAACTTAATCGATTAAGTGATAACTTAATCGAGTACTACTCGAGTACACGACTTGCTTAATCGATTAAGTACTGCTGAACTGATTTTTTTAAAATACGATTTTCACTTCTCAAAATCAGTTTTCAAGTGCTACAACTTTTGGGTATTCTATATAAACCTTTTCCTAACCTTTGTGATTATACTCTATCATTTTGATATTCATTTTACAAAGAATCAAGCCACTCTATTCTCTCTCAATTTCAAAGATCAAAGCTTTTCTATTTTTATATTCTTTGATCAAGAACCTTTGAATCTCTTATGGTGAATTGTCATAACTCTTGATTGAGATTCATAGGATTGTTTTGTGTTTTCTATTGTGTTGTAATCTTTGCAAGAAGGCAAGTCACTACAACAAACAAGAAGTCTTGGTGTGTCGATTTTATCATCAAGCAAGTGCATTCTTATTGAAGAAGAAGAAGAAGTCTTGGTTGTGAATCAAGCAAGGAGAAGCCTTGGTGTGTGGATTATCATCAAGCAATTGAAGACTTGTTGTGTCGATTATCAACAAGGGGTAGAGGTTAGATTAGAGAGAAGATCAATAGGATTACAAGGCAAGGGTGTCGGTTATCTCTTGTAAGCTAGCAAGAAGGGAGTCTTGTGAGGCAATCACTTGTAATTTGAGAACTCTAATTCCTCATAGTGAAGAATCTCGCTTGGTTGAAGAGGGGACTGGATGTAGCTTTCAAGTGGATGAAAGTGAACCAGGATAAATCACTGTGTCGTATCTCTAAACTCTTACTCTTTATATTCAAGTCATTTGATTGCGTTCTTGGTTGAAAACCTAGAAAGATTGATTTTCATAATTGATTGAATTGAATCTTTAATTGTTCAAATTGATAAAAGGAAAATCATTTTCATAACTAGGTTAATCAATAAGAATATAGGTGTTAATCATTTCCGCTGAATCTTTGATCTTGCATGTGAATTGATTGATTTTCGTATTCGAATGAAAAATTGATTTTTCTGTTTTCTGTCATATTTAATCGATTAAGTTCAACTTTAATCGAGTACTACTCGAGTAAATTGCAAGTTAATCGATTAAGTGCTGTAGAATTTGCAAAAATCATTTGTTTTGATTGTTTCGATTTGTTTTGTTCGAAAATCTTTCAAGGTAGCTTCAACACCTATTCAACCCCCCCTTCTAGGTGTTTTCCTAGGGTTCCTAAGTCTCTCCAACCACCAATTGCGGTTTCCTCATAAAGCATATAGAATTTTTAATAAAAGAACTATGACTATTGAAGAATCTATTCATGTGGTTTTTAATGAGTCTTCGAAAGAAGATGGTGTTTTAAGTGATGGTTGTGATGAAGGTTTTGAGTTTTCAAAAGAGGAAAAAGGGAAGGAGATTTTAAAGGATGAAGGAGAAGTTAAAAATGATCTTGATCCGGCTTGGAAAACGGTGAAAGCTCACCCTATTGACAATGTCATAGGAGACCTTTCAAAGGGAGTATTAACTCGTAGGACTATTCAAAACATTTGTCATTTTGTTTCCTTTGTTTCTCAAATCGAACCAAATTCAATTAAGGAAACAATTTTGGATGAACATTGGGTTATGGCCATGCAAGAAGAACTAAATCAATTTGTTAGAAATGAAGTTTGGGAATCAGTGCCTATACCCGATGATCATACCATAATTGGTTTAAAATGGATTTATAGAAATAAACTTGATGAATCCGGTTTGATTATAAGAAACAAAGCGAGACTTGTTGCCCAAGGGTACAACCAAGAGGAAGGTGTTGATTATGATGAGACCTTTGCTCCGTGTTGCTTGCCTTTGCATCAATTATGAAATTTACTCTTTATCAAATGGATGTCAAGAGTGCTTTCTTAAATGGTTTCATAAATGAAGAAGTGTATGTTAAGCAACCACCCAGTTTTGAGAGTCATGAATTTCCAAACCATGTTTATAAATTGAAAAAGACACTTTATGGATTAAAACAAGCTCCTAGAGCTTGGTATGATCGATTAAGTACCTTTTTATTAGAAAATGACTTTCAAAGGGGAAAGGTTGATAATACCCTATTCATCTATAAAACTAAAAAGGACATTTTGTTAGTGCAAATATATGTAGATGATATTATCTTTGGTGCCACTAACGTGTCCTTGTGTAGCAAGTTCTCTAATTTGATGAAAAAGGAATTTGAAATGTCCATGATGGGAGAGCTCAAGTTCTTCCTAGGACTTCAAATCAAGCAAGTCAAGGAGGGGATTTTTGTGCATCAAGGAAAATATTGCAAGGAGCTCCTTGGAAAATTCGGAATGGACAAATGCAAAGAAGCTTACACTCCCATGAGCACATCATGCTACCTAGACAAGGATGAACAAGGTACACCGGTTGATGTTAGTAAATATAGAGGCATGATAGGTAGTCTTCTATATCTTACCGCATCTAGACCGGATATTATGTTTAGTGTATGCATGTGTGCCCGTTTTCAAGCTAATCCTAAGGAATCACACCTATCCGCGGTCAAACATATTTTTAAATATCTTAAAGGAACAATTAACACCGGATTATGGTATCCTAGTGATACTAGTCTTAGTTTGGTTGGTTATTCGGATTCCGACTTTGCGGGATGCAAGCTTGATCGCAAAAGCACTAGTGGTACTTGCCATTTATTGGGAAGTTCATTAGTGTCATGGTTTTCTAAAAAGCAAGCTTGTGTTGCTCTTTCCACCGCCGAAGCGGAATATATCGCCGCCGGTAGTTGTTGTGCTCAACTCTTGTGGATGAAACAACAATTATTGGATTTTGGTTTGAAACTTGAAAATATTCCTATTAAGTGCGATAACACGAGTGCAATCAACTTAACTAAGAATCCGGTGTATCACTCAAGGACTAAACACATTGAAATTAGACATCATTTTCTAAGGGATCATGTTCAAAAGGGTGATTGCACTATTGAATTTGTAAGTACCACAAATCAATTAGAGGACATTTTTACAAAACCATTGCCAAGAGATACCTTTTATCATATAAGAGGGGAGCTTGGAATTTTAGATGAGTCAAGCATTAGCTAATTAATGTGTGTTTGTGAAAAATCACCAAGTATGTCTCATTTCATGTGCATTAGTGTTTGATAAAAAAATTGGACCTTGAAATGTTGTGAATTATATGATTTTGACTGTGAGTGATTTTATGTCTAAATGTGTGTTGACGTTAAATATGTTGGATTTGTGAAAATGTGTTCAAATTGCTGTTAAAACTGTCTGTCTGTCAAATTCACTCGAGTATTTTACTTTTTACTCGAGTATTTTAATTCCTAATTAAATGGTTTGAAAATAGAAAAAGTTTTTGGTCAGGTCTGATTGTTTCACTCGAGTGTTTTTAAATTCTACTCGAGTCTTTCAAATTTTACTCGCGTGAATTTCAGTCCAGTAACTTCCAACTTTCTGGACTGGGCTTTTTACTCGAGTACTTTAACCAATACTCGAGTATTAGGCTTAGAACACTCGAGTGTTTTCAAAAACACTCGAGTAATGCGACTTCTTAAAGAGCAGCAGCAGCGTTTCAGCCCCTCACTTTTCACGAACCCCCTCTCTCTTCACTCGAGTTCTCTCACCCTCCATCATCAAAAACATGATTTTAACTCAAATTTTTCACAGATTTCAACTCCAAATCATCTTCTCATCATTATTCTTCACTTATTTCACTTCAAATCTCTATTTTTCACCCTCAAATCCGAAAATCCCTTTTCAAACCCTAACTCCCCCAACTTCAAAATTCTTCAATTTTTTTCCCAAAATTGTGTGCAAATGTCTACTTCTCGTGCTGCCCTTCGTCCAAGGAAGAAAAGGAGGGAGCCCACTCCTCCTCCTTCATCATCTTCAGAGGAAGAAGTGGAATACTTCTCTCCAAATGAGTGTGCTAGGAGGGAGGCATTGTTTGTGACTCATGCATACGGTGTGCAAAGCTGGACCACTGAGGATTTCCTTGAGGGTAATGGCTTTACATTTGTTCAAAAGCTTAGAGATCAGCATCTTATGCAATTTATCTCTTTTCATGGTCCTATTTATCTTAGGTTTTTTCGACAATTTTATGCAAATTTTAAGGAGATAGATAGGACTACCTATGAAACTAGTGTAGAAGGCACCCATTTTCAGATTAGGCCTAGGGATTTAGAGACCGTTTTTGGCATAACACGAACGGGGCAGAACAATTTCAATGCTGACACTGATGATATTTTTAGAAACCTGCTTCGTCCCGATCGTGTTTATGACGGACACGAAAAGAAAGCCGTGCATATGACCACATCAAACCGCATCCTTCATCATATAGTTTGTCATATACTCTTGCCCCAAACCTCTCCAAATTATTCAAAGCCCACCAAATTAGAGCTTCAACTCACTGATGCCATTCTTAATGATAACATGCTGAATTGGGCTGCAATTGTTCTTGCTCGGATGGCGAAAGCCGGGAGCTCAAAACCCTCCCAAAACTTGCCTTATCCTATGCATGTGAGTAGACTCCTCCTGCATTTCAACGTGCCTATTCCTGCTGGTGAGGAGTTCTTTGATCCTCCTGAGGAGTTGCATACGCTTCATGACGGGCTTCTTCGGCAAATGAAGATGAGGAAGCGAGGTGGGAGGTATTACTGGAAGGATGAGGTGGAAGCCATGGAGGCTCAGGAGGCCGGTGAGCATGTTGCAGCTCAGCAAGGAGTAGATGCTGAGCAGTTGGCTGAGGAGAAGGCTCAGTTTGCTCAGGCTGATGGTGGTGGTGCTGGTGGTGGTGCAGATGATCCAGTTGATAATATTGATTTTGGCAATCCTGCATTTGGGACATATCAGACTCACTTCGATGCTCGCTTTGATCACTTTGACAGCCGCATGGATAGCTTTGAGCATCGATTGAGTGAGCAGTAGGACAGTATTAGCAGGATTGAGTCACAGATGGGTGTACAGTCGGTCATGCTCTACTCACAGTTGGACCAGCATTCAGCTTAGATGAATGCTCGGTGGGACCAGCATTCAGCTCAGATGCATGCTAGGTTTGATGATATGATGACTGCATTCAGTCGCTTCTTTCCTCCACAGGACCCCCCTGCACCGGACATGTTTTGAGATTAGTGGACATTGCACACTATTTTCGCTGTTTTCTGTTTTATGGCTTGCATTTCTGGATTTTAGTTTTCATTCTGTCTTTGGGAGTTAGTTTGCACTTTATAACCCCTGCGTGGGTATCTATCCATTTTTATTATGTTCACCTTTTCATTTCAGACTTGGATTTGGTCTTTATGATGCTTTATGCTGTGATGACTATTGTTTTATGTTATGATTTTCATTGGTTTTCACATGCGTTATGTTCTCCAATAGTCATAGTTGTTTTATATTGCTATTATTTAGGGGGAGTTCTCGTTATTGGTATCCTTTTTATATCCTCCGTTTCCAAATGATACTTTTTGATTATGACAAAAAGGGGGAGAAAAGAGGCATGAGAAGAGCAAGCACATTTTTTTTACTCTGATATTATTTTTTTTTTCTCTCGCTCTGATACCAATTACACATTATGCACTTGACCATGATTATTATGATATTATGTTGTGCTTGGAATTCTCTGGATTGACAGGTTTATAGGTTCCTATATTGAGGGGGAGCTCTCAAAAGAGAAGGAACGGTTTAATTATTTTGTCATCATCAAAAAGGGGGAGATTGTAGAATCAAGTCTCCAATGAGGTGGATTTATTTTGATGATGACAATATAATTAGATCATGGATTTAAAGGAAGAATTCAAGTTCACCAAGTCAAGAAGAAGATCACGTGCATCATTTAGCTAGTCACCTTCTTTTGTATTTTAATTGTAATTGAATTCTTATATTTGAGAGTGGGTAGCTTAGGAAGTAATCTCAACCTAGGATAAATAATTTTAATGCATGAAAAAGGTTGGGGTTACATAAAATTATTCCTTGAAGAGAGAATTGAAATAAATTGTTGAAAAACTTGATTTTTATCATCTCTGGGCAAAACACTCGAGTAAGCACAAAAATACTCGAGTATAAAGACACTCGAGTAATCTGAAAGTTACTCGAGTACTTCCCATAATACTCAATTATTTCGGCCTCAAATCAGAGATCTGACCGTTAGTTCAATACATGGGCATTTCTATTGAAAGATGGGCAAAAGACTCGAGTAGTCTCAAAAATACTCGAGTATTTTGACTCTGACAGCAAATTTTTTAACCGTTGGAAGAGGGCAAAAATGGGTGAAAAGAATTACTCTTACTCTCTCATTTCCTCTTCCATATATGAGAAATCAATGCCATTGAACTAGGGTACTAGAACATTAAAAGCTTATTGTGCAAATCACTCTCTCTCTCTCTCTCAAGTGAAAAATTACTCTAACTCTATTCATTCATCATTATTATTTGTACTAAGAGTTAGAGTTGTGCTTAATTGTTGTGGAAATCATTTGTTGGATTTCTCCACATACACAAACACTTCTTGTTCTCAAAATCTTGGTTGGTAACCAAGTGTGCCTAAGTGGGACTTAGGTTCATTCAAGACTTGAGAGGTTCTCAAGCAAGGGCTAAGAGGTTCTTAGCTTTGGTGGAGCTCTTGAAGGTTTCAAGGAGCTTGAAGAAGAAGGAGTCTTCATCACCAACTTCAAATTGGGGTAGAAATTCAAGAGTTTGGTACACTCTTGGAAGGGATAGGTTGAGTGAGGCATCTCAATACCCTTTGTAATATTTCTAACAATTTGATTTTAGTAGACACTCCTAAGATTCTTAGGGGGACTGGACTAGCTCTCTAAATAGAGAGTGAACCAGTATAAAATCGGTGGTGTTGATCTTTTATAGCTTTCTTTAACTTCAAGTCAAAACCAAACCTAAGTTGCTCAAAAGGGGATTATTAATTAGAGTAGTAATTCCACAGCAATTAAGTTGTTTTCAAGTTGTTATAACTTTATTTAATTGTTTTCTACTCTATTATTAATCTGCCCTGGACTGTATTAATTGTTATTGATTAAAGTGCATATTTTCCAGAAACTGTTTTTCTGCTAACTGCACGATTTACTCGAGTATTCTTAAGAAGACTCGAGTGTTCTTGTGATTTTACTCGAGTAGTCTTAAAAACACTCGAGTGTTCTTGCTCTGTTTTTGAAAAATCTGCACGTGATCAATTATACTTAATTGCATTCAAAAAATTAGTCACTGTTGCATTCAGATTACTATTCACCCCCCTCTAGTAATTGCTAAGCCCGCTTGTTGGTTTCCAACAATTACTACTTCGCTTATGAATCGTCCCTGTAATGATATGGTATTGAGACAGTTATGTACACCTGAGTCTGAAGTTCGGGTTACTAATGTTTCCAAGGACACTGCTATAGATAAGCAGACTGAAACATCTCATTTTTATACTCCTCGATTTGATGTGTTTGATTTGGCTTCTCGCAGTAATCATTTGAAAGGTGTTGTCAGGGGAAAGAGATTTAAATTTGTTGATCAAACAAAAACTGTGAGAGATTTGTCATCTGTATTTGGAAAGGATAATTCCTCTGAACAATTACTAAATAATGACGTAGACTCCGGTTCAGGTAAAAATTCTCATCATGCTTTCAATATTCAAAATCTTTTTGTTTCTAAATGAAATACTTACCAATGAAATTCATGTCATGCATTTTGATAGATGTTGGTCTTGATTATTGTGAGGATGATGAAGAAGAGTTTGAAGATTTTGAAGAGCATGAAATTTCATACTCAGGTGCAATAAATGATGGGTATGATGATGTTGGTGATCGTGTTCATTCTTGCCAACATTGTGGAGCAAAGTTTTGGTTATTGGAGAGAATACAAGGAAGAAGGAAAAATGATCGTCCAATCTATACTAAGTGTTGTGCAAAAGGGAAAATCAAATTGCCACTTATGACAAAACCGCCAGATGAGCTGTTAAAATTATTTATGGATAAAGAAGATCCTCAATCCAAGAACTTTTAAGAAAATATTAGAGCCTATAACATGATGTTTTCTTTCACATCTATGGGAGGTAAGATTGACAGAAGTATAAATGATGGTAATGGTCGTTATGTCTATCGATTGTCTGGGCAGAATCATCATAGGATTGGTAGTCTTCTACCTCCAGAAGGGCAAACACCAAGATTCGCTCAGTTGTACATCCACGACACTCAAAATGAGGTCCAGAACCGATTGCATGCTTTGAGGTAGTTGCTAAACCTCTTATTGTGGATTTGCTTATTGGTTCCTTTGATTGTATAAATTTGGATAGGCTACTTTAGTTTAAATTCTAGGGGTCGAACGTGTGAAGCTTCCGCAAGTCTTGATCCTGAAATAGTTGAGAAATTACTAAAGCTAATTGATGAGTATAATCCAATTGCAAAAGTGTTCAGGATGACAAGAAATAGACTTGTTGGTCAAGAGGTTCCAAACCTGAAATTGCGACTGTTAAGAAAGAGAAGTAAAGATTCAAGGCTTTATAACCTCCCTACATGCGATGAAATTGCTACATTGGTTCCGGGGGATGTTGACGTGGATAATGGTGATCGGGATATTATTGTGGAAACACAGAGTGGGTTGTTGCAAAGAATTAATGAGCTTCATCCTTTATATGTTCCAATGGGGTATCCCGTGTGTTTTATATTTGGTGAGGATGGATATTATGATGACACACCACACACCGAAATGTTTGATCCTAATGTTAGGAGGAATGGAAAGTTTACTTTGCGAGAGAATTTTGCATATAGGCTTCATGATAGGAATGAGGAGTATGCAGTGTTATTATATGCGCGAAGGCTACTACAACAGTTTGTAGTTGATGCGTACTATATGGTTGAAGCTTGGAGACTTAATTTTATTAGATATCATCAGCCGAAACTTTGACAAGATTTATATAAAGGCTTGAGTGATGCTGTGTTTCAGGGAGAAAGAGACGGAGCAACAGTTGGGAAAAGGATTGTCCTACCGTCAAGCTTTTCAGAAGGTGCACGATACCTAATGCAAAACTATCAGGATGCAATGGCCATTTGTAAATGGGCAGGGTATCCTAATATATTCTTGACTTTTACGTGCAATCTTAAATGGCCTGAGTACACACGATACACATCAATTCGTGGGTTAAAGCTTGAGGACAAGCCTGATATTGCTGCTCGAATATTCAAAATGAAGCTCAAACAGCTTATGACAGAACTGAAGAAAGGACACATTTTTGGACGTTTAAAAGCAAGCAAGCTGATTTCTTTGTCAGAATTTAAAGTCATTTATTATTTGCTTTTATGAGTGTTGTTTTGAAGTATTATTCTCTTCATGTTGTTACTCTTTATTTCAGTGATTGATTTGAATATAACTGTATGATATCTTATGCAGTTGTTTATACAATCGAATTTCAGAAAAAGGGATTGCCACATGCTCACATCCTTTTATTCCTACTTCCGCAGTACAAGCATCCACATCCTGAAGACATTGACAAAATCATTAGTGCTGAGATACCAAGTGAGAAGGATGACCCTGAAATGCATGAATTGGTGAAGGAGTTTATGGTTCATGGACCATGAAGAGTTGCAAATAAGAAATCGCCATGCATGATTGACGATCAATGTTCAAAGTACTATCCAAAAGAGTTTGAGCCCGTGACAAGAATCAATGAAGATGGATATCCAATCTATATGAGAAGGGATGATGGTACAGTATTTATGAAGGGTGGGTGTCAGCTTGATAATCGAAATGTTGTTGCACACAATCGAAAGCTCTTACGCAAGTTCTGGTCCCATATCAACACTGAATGGTGTAATCAAAGTCGTAGTATCAAGTACTTATTCAAGTACATTAGTAAGGGAAGTGATAGAGTCACAGTTTCCTTATACAATCAATCAAGTGGTGATTCATCAACAGTCATTGATGAAATAAAATGCTATTATGATTGCCGCTACATTTCTCCGTGCGAGGCGGTGTGGAGAATTTTTTCATTCGAAATCAACTATAGGTATCCTTCAGTGGAAAGATTAAAATTTCATCTTCCAGGTGAACAAAGTGTATTGTATAAGGATGATGATAATTTAGAGGAAGTGGTTGCAAATCCAGCTAATCATAAATCAATGTTTATGGAATGGATGGAAGCAAATCAATAATATGAAGTGGCGAAAACATTGACTTACTTGGAATTTCCTAGAGAGTTTGTGTATAAAACAAAAGAACGTTGTTGGCAATTGCGGAAAAAGGGTTTGTGTATAGGTCGCCTAACTTTTGTCCCTCAGAGTGCTGGTGAACTCTACTATCTAAGTCTTTTAATTAATAGAGTCAAGGGCCCTGAGAGCTATGTTGAAATAAGAACTATTGATGGTATTGAGTATCATACTTTTAGAGATGCATGTTATAAACATGGATTGCTTGATGATGATGATGCTGAATTTATTGATGCAATCGTAGATGCCAAGGACTGGGCAACAAGCCATCAATTGAGGAGTTTGTTTGTCAGTATTTTAATTTCATGTAGCATTGCTTGCCCGGAGGTTGTTTGGCAAGCCACTTGGAGATTTATATCAGAAGATTTGGCTTACTCTCATAGAAAGTTAATTTCAGGACATGGTATGAATAATAATTTTAAATACTATTTTATTGAATGTCATTGCCTAATATCATTTTGGAAATTCATTATTGACTATTATTGTTTAACATCAAGTATTCTATACATTCTTTGACAGCCATTCAATTTAGTGACACTCAAATTCAAGCGTTAGGCCTGGTGGAAATTGAAAAGTGTCTAATCAGGAATGACAAGTCTTTAAAGGATTTTCCATCCATGCCTCAACCTGATTATGATGTTGTAAGGTCGGTCAAAAATTCTCTAATTGCAGAGCAATTGGATTTTGATAAGGCACTATTGGAGCGAGAGTTTGCATAGCTGTTCAATGACATGAATGAAGAACAAAAAAGAGCCTTTAATACAATCATGAACTCTGTCGACCAAAACAAAGGTGAATGTATAAATCCACTCACGTCTGTTCTACAAGTATTTTTGTAGCCAGTTTATATTTACACTTAGATTGATTAACTCAATCTAAATTTCGAAAATGAGGATCTATTACTACTTTGTGACACTCCAATCTTAATAATAATATGATGCATGGATAATTGTGTAGGTGATTTTTCTTTCTCAATGGATATGGAGGGATTGGAAAAACTTATTTGTGGAGGGCATTGAGTGCCAAACTCAAATCTCAAGGGAAGATTGTGCTCACAGTTGCTTCGAGTGGCATAGCTGCAACTCTTCTACTAGCTGCTCGAACTGCACATTCTCGCTTCCATATTCAAATTTCCATAACTGAAGACTCCACATGTAATATTAAAAAGGGTTTGTTGGTTGCTGAGTTAATAATTGCAGCTTCCCTCATAATATGGGATGAAGCTCCCATGGTCAGAAAATTTTGTTTTGAGGCATTGGATAGGACAATGAGAGATTTATTGGCAGAAGCTCAACCACAGTCAGAGTTTGTTCCTTTTGGGGGCAAGACAGTTGTGCTCGGAGGTGACTTTCGGCAAATTCTGCCTGTTATTCCAGGTGGCAAAAGATCAGATATTGTTTTCAATAGCATTAATTCTTCAACTCTATGGTTTCATTGTGAGGTTCTGAAATTGACAAGAAATATGAGATTGCAAATGGTAGGAAATGAAGATGAGGTGCATGAATTGAGGGAATTCTCAAAATAGATGCTTGATATTGGTGATGGAAATGTTGGAGAATCCAATGATGGGGAGGCAGAAATAGATATCCCGCCTGATTTAATTATAACTCAGTTCGATCATTCGCTAGAGGCAATTTTCCAACAAACTTACCCAGATTTTCAGATGCATTATTCAGATCCTCAGTATCTTAAGGATAGAGAAATTTTAACACCAACTCTTGACATTGTGGATGAGGTTAATAGCTATATAATGGACAAGCTTCCTGGAGATTAGAAGACGTATCTAAGCTCTGACTCAACTGCATTTAGTGGTGAGCATTTTGATATTTCAGCTCAATGCATTACTCCAGCAATGCTTAATGATATTAAAATTTATGGCCTTCCAAATCATGAACTAATTTTAAAAGTTGGGACGCCAATCATGCTGCTTAGAAATATTGACCAAGCAGCTGGTTTATGTAATGACACCCGACTAATTGTAACACACTTAGCTGACCATGTTATTGGTGCAAAAGTTATATCTGGGGGAAGTGTTGGCAATACTGTTTTGCTAAGTCGAATGAATATGAGTCCATCAGAATCTCGGTTACCATTTAGACTTCAGCGTAGACAATTTCCAATAACAGTGTCCTTTTGCATGAACATAAATAAAAGTCAGGGTCAGTCACTCTCCAATGTCACTGTCTATCTCCCAAGGCCCGTGTTTAGTCATGGTCTGTTGTATGTGGCTGTATCGAGGGTGAATTCGAAGAAGGGTTTGAAGTTTGTCATTTTGGATAAAGAAAAATCTCCCTGCACTACCACTCATAATGTGGTATACAAGGAGATTTTTCAAAATATCATGTAAAAATACTCTCTTTGTGTTTTGTAAGTTGGCAATTTGCTGACTCATTTCTTGGGGACTTGATGGTACATTTGAAGAGAGAAGAAAAGGGAACCAGTGCATGGTAAGTCTTTATTTGATAATGCTGTATCCATTACATGATGTAGCTTTTATGCATATATTCTCACTTTATATTTTCTTTACTTTGCAGATATCCTATGTGTTTTGGAGGAAAATATGTATTTTGTGGCTCAATTTTACATCAAGCTTTTGATTTTGGAACTCTGAGCATCTGTTGGCACAGACACATTTTGATCAAATTGTAGGTCAAATTTGTATTTTGTTTGCATTGATAAACTTGTTAACCTGTGAATATTTGTATATGTCACATGTTTCTGGTCATATATTACAGTGCACTTATATATTGATTTTTTAGTTTGGTCCATGTTTAGAATTATTAACTTTGGAGGTGTCAGTACCAAATTGGATGTTCTATATGCCAAGACAACCTAACTTTATATGCACCTGCATGTGATATAGTGAGTATTTTGGGATAATGATATTTACTTCTATCATGCAGATTTAAGTTTTTACTTCCATTTTCTGATTTGGAGATAGTAAATGGGTATATCCTTATAAGCAATTAAAGTTTTTGTACAAGCATGAAATGTGGACCATTTGCAATGGATTTTTTGCCTGATTCATAACTATAGCAACCAATAGTTGATTGTTATCAATTCGTCAGGCTCTTTCAGGAAAAATACAAGGTGTCGCACTTATTGTTTGTTTCCTAATTTTTGTCCTTTTCCCTCTATTTCATGTTCTTGAATGCACTGTTATCTATTCCACTACACATTAGTGTCACCCTGTCATTGAACTTTATGCGATTTTATCATATTTTATTAAATGCAAAATGTATTACTTGTCAGCTTAATGAAAAAAAAAGTATATGTGTTTGATAAAGATATAAACAACTTTATGCAGTTGCATTTAAAGGCTGCAATTCCAGTTTTGGACTTTAGCTGCAACCTGCATTTGTCCTACTCATTTTTCAGGTATGCTTTATCACACACTGACACACTTAATGCTTGCATTGAATTTTCTTTTCCTTCATGAGTCCCAATGTTTGGAAATTGCTCTTATTAATTAAAATAGCAACCAAAACAGTCAACAGCTATTAATACTTGCTTAACATACTTCGTGTATGTTTCATGAAAGGGTCCTTTCATTGGCTATAAATAGGGTCATAAGGAACACACTTTCCCTATCTTTTCTTGCTTTCTTTCATGATATTATCTTCTCTGATAAAGGCTCTCTTTCTGCTCGGTGTATTTATTTTCTTTTTTACAGCATCAGTTTCACCATGGCAACATCAACTCAATCTGATGGACCAAAAGACAAGAAAGTTCTCTACGAACTTGTGCTGCTGAACAAGGCTGAAAATGTATGTGATCATCAATTTTATCCTTTTGTTTTGATATTTATTTATAGATAACCATTTTCATTTGCACTTTTATTTAGTCTTATGTTGATGTGGATGAGGACTTCATAGTTCTACATGGCAATGACTTAGGAGTCCATTGGAATGTTTATAATGCACATGGAACCAAATATGTCCTCTATTTCTTTCAAGGGATGCTGCTGCCTATAGGGAGGATCAATGATGGATGA
Organism: Crotalaria pallida; assembly: GCA_037953625.1. NCBI lineage: Eukaryota > Viridiplantae > Streptophyta > Magnoliopsida > Fabales > Fabaceae > Crotalaria > Crotalaria pallida. Next base: position 7,670,980 of record CM075654.1, on the reverse strand, counting down.
CAACAATTTAGGCATGCTGAAGGTATTGAAGACAGGGCTGAAGTTCACCTCAACTATATGGGGAATTCAAGGTTTGAATACATTCAAAACAATGTTTAAAGCAAAAGCAGGAGCCATGAACTATCTGCAGTAATCGACGCATGTGAAGATGTAGAAATAGGATATGTTGGGTCTTGTGGGTTTTCCTATTTTATAATATTTAAGTATCTGTGGTTGGTGTAACTTGATAATTATTAATTTAGCCTTTGTATTTTGTATTCCACTTCTACTATATTCTTCCTATGGAAGTATGATGTAAGATTAACCAATTTTACAATGTGGTGTTAAGTTATGTCACTAATTTTTTTTTTATGTTTAGGTCTCTAAATTTAAGTCAGATATTGCAAATGATCATTTCCTCACTTAAGTGTTATATCATTGACTATATGCAATGGCATGGTCACACTATCGAGCAAAAATGAGCAGCGAACTTGGGATCCTCTACGTGCACCATCTCATTTTGAATTTGTTGATTTATTTGTCTTTGTCAAAGACTTTTTGATTCTACATGTATAGTTGAGGATAAGAAACTAAAAAAATGTATGTTTCATTATACAACTAAAGTATAAATGTTTAAATGATGAATAATTTAGATTTCCAAGACAATGTTACCACCTTTAAACCTGTCATTATAAAATCTAAGGGCTGAGGCTAAGCAATGTCTAATATTAATAGGGATATTTTTGAAAATATATAAAATTCAGTATTTCAAATATAATTAATTAAATTAATTTTGTCATTATATTTTAATCATTTTTTAATGTTTTTAACCACAAACCTTTTGTTGCTTTGTAAATTTTGCTATCCACTCATTTAATTTTTGTATCATACATTTTCACACTCTCTCTCACTATCTTATGCCTTGAGTACTTTTACTCTTCTCCCACACGTTTCACTCCCACTCATAAAGTAAAAATATCTCTGACACCTAATACTAAGAGAACCAATATTTTATTGACTAGAAGTACCACCTTTACTTTGTCTTTCTTCAAAACACACTCAAAAGCCTAAAAGTGGAACTTCCGTGTAATCTCCATGAAAGAAACAACTGTGTGGACCACCGATTAGTTTCTTTGCTTTACCTACTTACAAAATTTCTTTCTTCATCACACTTGGACGTTTCCAACAATGAATGTTGAACTTGGTAGGAGTAAAAAGGCATCTCACCGTCAAGTACAAAGGTATTAACATTCCCACTATAATATTGGTCTACTTTAAACTCTTGGATGTTGACATTTTTCAGCTAAGAAATTTTCGCTTATCTCTGATTTTTTTTTTATGTTGTGTTGCTTTCAGTATTGACTATTGAGTTATGAATATTGATAACAAGTTACCAATGTTACTGAAAAATTAATATAGTCATGCAAAAGGCTGTCTTTGACATGTTCATACATCATTACATCAATATATTAACCTGAATCGATGATTATCTTGAACTCTTTCAAATTTTAACCTTTACTTCAAGATTTTTATGTTGAATAATATGGAATAAATTATTGGTTGCTCTTCTATACAACATTCAAGACCTGAACACAAAGATAGTTTTGGTAAGTCCATTTCTTATTCATGAGCATTGTTTTCTATTTCATACTAACACGTATGCCTACTATACAGCATTAGAAAGTTACTTTTTTAAACCATTAAGCTTTTAAAGAAAAAAAAGGCACCAAGAAGTTGCATAGGTTAATTTTTTTTTCCACATATTGGCAGATTGGGAACGGTGTCACTGAAGGAACTGAAAAAGGGAAGAGAGAGCAAGGTACTCGAGGCTAGAATTTCTAGGATTTGGTTAAGGAAAAGAGAAAATGGAATTGTATCCTCTCTCCATATGCTTCTCATTGATGAAAATGTAAGTAGACCAATATTACTTACTTTGTTTGATTGGTTCATTTTGTCAATAAGTTTGGTGGTTAATTTGTTACTATTTTCCTATCTTGCTTTCTATAGTGAGACAAGATTCAAGCAAGTATTTATCAAGAAATGATTATACAGAAGCATCAGAAGATACTCAGTGAAGGAATGTGCTATGAGTTCTCAAAATTTGTTGTGGATGATAACATCAAAGAATACAAGAGTTCAAAACACCCTTTCAAAATCACTATTAACTTTGTCACCATAATAGAAATGTGTGAAGCTGACATCCCTTTTCATGCCTTTGATTTCATTCCAATTAATAAGCTACTTACTGTAAGTAGTTATACTGAATACTTGATAGGTATTGCACTACTTAACATAATGATCCTTGACTTAAATTAATTTTTTCCTTCACAAAATGCCACATGTTGATCAATATATTGTTTTGTATTACTTGATATCTATGCAGATGCAATTGGAGTGGTCTCTGAGTATGGGTCTCTTACTGAATATCAAAATGAGGGAGAATCACATAAAAGGCTGATGTTCAAAATCACTGACCTAAGGTGAAATTTTCGTTTTCTATTTTCTTTTATAAGGAAAAAGACTTTGACTTCTTCACTGCTTACATGTAATTAAAACATGGTTATGCTGCTGAACAGCAACCAGTCCATAATGGTTAGCTTATTTTAAGAGAAAGCAATTGAGATGTATAACTTTCTTAGCCAAGGAGATGAAGTAAAGATTGTTGCGCTACACCTTGCAAGAATCCAAATTTATGACGGTACACTTTATATATGTTTAGAATCATATTCACCATTACATTAATTATATGCAATCACTATATGAAGTTGGAATTTATTCAAACAACCATTCACATAAATATTTCCCTTTTCTGGAATTCCAATTCTTTCACACATATTTTGCGAATTCAGGCATAAGATCGTTGGTTATGTCTTGGGATACAACAAAAGTGATGCTAAATCCTCAAATTCTTGAAGCCCATCAGCTTATTGAGGCGTAAGAAAATTGAATTCATTACTCATTTTCCTAAGTCCCACCCTTTATATTTCTAAAGAGAAATATATCCAACCAAAACTTATCAATTCCATGTCTTATAGAGGTGAACAGCTTCCATTGCTCACACAAGCTCCTTCTCAAGCACAGTCTGAAACTTCTGCTGACATTCAACTTGCTCTTTCCAACCCTCTTTATTGCAAGACTGTTCAAGAAATTCGAGAGGAGAAACAGGTAACTGAACATCCAAATTAGAAAATCAGTTCAAGTCATTTATTGATTAGAATAGTTTTTTAACAGAAACCACATTACTTATGTTGTGCTGCAACTAATTCAATTCTAAAATATTAGGCTGGAAATTATCGAACTGTTGCAACTGTTACTGACATAATTGATGACAATAATTGGTGGTATCGTGGCTGCACTCAATGCAAAAAGACTGTTATCAAGAACCCTGACACTGATGAGTTATATTTCAAAGGCTGCAAGGCCGAACCTAAATGTGTAATCCCAAAGTATGAAATAAATACTCAAAGCAGAGATTTACCTTTTTCATAAATTTATGCACTGACACTCCTGTATGCAGATACAAAATAGAGCTGAATGTAAAGGATGACACTGGTGAAGCAATTTTTGTACTTTTCGATGCTCAAGCATTTAAACTATTTCAAAAAACTTGTGCAGAACTAAGAAAAGAAATGACAATGTTATGAATTTATTTTTTAATTCGTTGTTACCATTATTTTATTACCCTAAATTACTCTTCTCATTGGACCTGCTACTGTGTATACATTCAATATTGCATTCACATTTCTTTTCAGGATGGTGGAGAAGATGACAATTTTGCTTTCCCTGATTTGTTGTATGCTTTGATAGATGAGGAATTTCTTTTTGTTGTCAATGTACATCCACAATTCAACATAAAAAAACAGAGAAACAGTTATGGAATACTTTCCATTAGCAATGATCAGAAAATGGTGCAAGAGTTTAAAATGCAATTGTCAGAGTTTTAACTTCTAAAATGTTAATAAAATTGCAATTGCTATATACACATTTAACATGTATTTTGCTAATGCATGTACATCTTTCCTTTTCAGCGACTTGCTCATGGTGTCATTCCTTGCATTGAAGGTGTCCCTCAAAATACTGATGCTGCAATACACTCTTCGTCTAGTAATGTAGGTCCAACTGTTACGCAGGATACCTGTCACTCATATGATACTTTATCAGACACCCAATTATTGTTGTCTTTGAAGGTATTTGATAATGAGATCTACAATTCCATCCTAAAGCATATTATATTTATGGTTCATTCCTTTAAAGTGGTTCTTCAAGAAATAATATTTTTACTTTTACTTTCCCATGTTACAGGATGAGAATTCTCCTTTGGATGACCAGAAAGTTGATGGCTTATCAACTCCCACACCGAAGTCCAAAAAACAAAAGGTGTTTCAGGATGAAGAAGAAGAAATTAAAGGATTATCTCAATTTGAGACTCCACAATTCTCCACAACTAAGACAGTCTCAAAGATTAAAATTGAAAAAACCAATTGAAGTACCTCACAAGTATTCACTTTTCACTGATTCTATTTCTTAACATTTCTTTTCTAAATGTTATACATAGCTTCTAATTACCCTTTACTAATATATACAGGTTGTCAAAGGCATCATATGAAGGACTCCACTTGATCAAACAATCTTTCAGCAGTCTATTTTGAATGTTTATAGTGTATATATCTATTTTTTGAGAAAGAGTTTGATATCATGAAATGCATATGATGCAATCTTTTGTAATGACTTAATTGCATGTGAATTGTGAATCATATATATGGACCTAGGTGCACTCATGTAACTGAATATTGTGCTTTGTTTTTTAAAATGGCAATTGAACTTTTCAGGTTTCTTAGTCAATATCGTTAGACATAGGCATATTACATACATGAATTTCTATATTTGCAATGATGGTTAACCATTTCACTCATTTGCAAGCCCCATTTTTAACTAATAAGTCCAACTTTACCAATTGCTCCTGCTTTATATATATATTTACGTTGTTTTAACTTTAAACCAATATCATTGCAATCACTAATATCTTGAATCAATGTTTAAAAAAATTGGTCTCACTAATATCCAAATTTTTTTAAACAAGATTTCTGAGTAGCTATACAGAATTACTAAGACACTACTTGATGATGACATTGCTTTCTCCCTACGGTCCTATTTATAAAACCCTTTAAGGGTTTTTCACTTGCACCAAGAAAGTATATAAATTTGTTAGTCGCATTGTAAATGTGAAAATTGGATACATTTTTTTTCAAATTACCTCTATAATTATTATTAGAACTCTAAAAAATGTTCACTTTATAGGATTGTTTGTGGAAAAAAGTTATTGTAGTTTATTGAAAATTGAGAAAACGTCTTATAAATAGGACGAAAATAAAACAAACTTACTAATTAAGACATTTTTAGAGTTCCAATAATTTTTAGACATTTTTAAAGTTCCAATAAGACATTTCATTCAATTGTAGGGCATTTTCAAATTAAGACAAACTTACTAATTGCATCTAATTTCTATAATTTTGCACTATTTTCATTAGGGGTGTAAGTGGTCCGGTCTCAGACCGCGAGACCGGTCGGATCGGACCGAACCAGACTGAAAAAATTGTTGGACCGTGAGACCGTGGTCCAGTTCAGTCTTAAGATTGTTGGACCGTTCTATTGTGGTCCGGTCCACGGTCTCACAATTTTTTAGACAGCAAAGACCGGACCGGACCTGTAGTTGAAATATTAAAAAAAATAAAACACAAAGCCATACAGCCATAGCCCACTAGCCCAGTACCGTGAAGTCTTCAGTCCCTTCTCCCTACTTGTTTACAATCAAGCCTCCAGTCCCTTCTCCCTTCTCCTTCTCTGATCTGTTTTATTTTTTTCTTTTTTTAAATTCAATAATTACTTGTTTACAATCAAGCCTCAAGTTCCTTCTCCCTTCTCCTCCTCTGCTCTGTTTTATTTTTTTCTTTTTTTAAATCCAATCATTACTTGTTTACAATCAAGCCTCCAGTCCCTTCTCTCTTCTCCTTCTCTGATCTGTTTTATTTTTTTCTTTTTTTAAATCCAATAATTATTTGTTTACAATCAAGCCTCCAGTCCCTTCTCCCTTCTCATTCTCTGATCTGTTTTATTTTTTTCTTTTTTTAAATCCAATAATTACTTGTTTACAATCAAGCCTCCAGTCCCTTCTCCCTTCTCCTTCTCTGATCTGTTCCGTTCGTGTTTTTTCTCCTTCTCTGATTTGTGTTTTACTGTTTTACATAGATTTTCATTAGCATTAGGTTTTGAAAATCCAATAGACCGAGACTCATTAGCATTAGATTTTTTTCGTCCCTAAAACAGGTTTTTTATTAATTACCGGATCGAAACGGTCCGGTCCAGACCACATTTAAACGGTCCAATCCCTAAAGTCCCTCAAAGCCGGATCGGACCGTTACACCCCTAATTTTCATTACAACGTGTTCTTAAGAAGAGTCTACTTCCTACCAACATTCATTCAAATCAATATACAAATAAATCTTATAAAAACACATTTCAATTATTTAACTATTGAATTTTTGTTGCTTAAATTTAATTTCAAAACCGTATTCATTACAACCCATCCGAGGATGGATATACTTACTAGTTAACTTGAATGTGGCATGAAGCATGAAGACAGCATGAACATATTGTGTATTAATATTCAAGTGAGAGAAAGAAAGGGAGATAAGACAAAATTTAGATGTGTTTTTCTTTTAATTACAAAATTGCCATTAAAATTTGTTGTTCTCCGAGTTTTTCTAAGAAGCAAAACAACGTCGATATGTTCTCTTTTTCTATATTGTTTCCGGAATTATTTTGTACAAACCAAGTTTATCAAACAGATTTTTTGGTTTTTTTTGCTAAATCAGAATCACTGTTAATCCTACGTGTTAATGTCATATTGATTCACGTATATATCTGTTAAAAAAAAAGATAAGAAACCAATTTGAAATTGAAAAATAAGGTGAATGGTATATGAGTAGTTTAATTTTTTTAACAACAAAAAGTTGTTAATATTCAAACATGCCCTAGAAAACGAAAACCGTTTCCCAGATCCTTCTTCCTTTCTTCTTCGATTACTGCTTCTGCTGCTTTGCCCTTCTTCTTCTTCAGTTCTTCTGCTTCACTGCCCAGTACCCTCACAACCCGACCCGACGCCGCCACCACACCACACGCTGCACCGCCCGTGGACACCACGAGCCAGCAGCCCTCCAGCTTCAGTCATTACACAAGGTTAGCTCTTCAACCACCACCTCCAGCTTCTTTTGGGATTCATGTATTGTGTTATGTCTTATTCACATTTTGGACATTTTAAGTTTTTTTATATGTTATGCATTCATTTTGCTTTAGTTTTTGTGCAATTTTGCTATATATTACCCCTACCCGCTTACCCGTACAAACCGCGTAACCGGTACATACCCAAACCCGTGCAACATAGCTCTTTTGTTTACTTTCCCTCAATCTTCTGTTTGTCTGTACATATTGCTATTCGATTACAAGGCTTGTTTCTCTTGTCATATGTTTACAACTGCTAAGTGGACCTTTAAATAAGCTTTTAGATCACTCCTGAGTCCTGACTTTCAATTAGGCCATGGTTCAGGTAAATAACTAGACTTATTTCTCGTAATTATGAAACAGGCTAGGCTTGTCGTGGCGTATATATGCTTATCATACTAATAATTCAACAATTAAAATATATATGCAGTTAAGCCATTCATCAGTCTCTGTATTTCTGATTGTGATTTCATTCCAACTATTTTCTGTTTTATACTCTTTTTCTTTTTTGTAGGCCTGAGCGGAGATGGCTTTGCGAACTGTCACTAGAAGGCTGGGCTATAAACTCTTGCCCATGTTATCTTCAACTTCCGCTTCCACCCTACATTTACATTCACATGCCACCAGTTTTGGTTCGTTGACACGCACTTTCTCACTCTTCCATTATAATTTTTAATAAGAAAGAGGAAATTCGCCTCGATGCTGTTATTTATTGTTTATAATAACACTTCTTTTATCACATTTCTACAACCAGGATTTAAAGAAGTAAAAGAAGAAGAGAAAGCTGAAATGGTTGGTAATGTCTTTACAAATGTTGCCACTACCTACGATCTTATGAATGATCTCATGAGCGCTGGATTACATAGATTGTGGAAGGATAGGTTACATTACATTCTCACTGCTCTCCTCCTCTTATACAATATTTCATCAGTTTCATTATCATTATATCTCGCCTTTTAGAGAACACTTTTTGATTCATTTTATTTGTCACTGTAGAAAACCAAGAAAGTATGTATATATTTTTTCCCCCAACTTTGTTTCATCTCTTGGTTTCTTCGTTAAATGAAACGAGAAATAGAATTAATATTTTGAGTATTTCAGTAGAGGGTAACTTAGTCAAATGCTCTCATTTTTAGTGTAATTGGTGTTATTCATTAGCTTTCTTAATCTGTGTAAAATCCTTAAAGGACACATATTGTGAAACAGAGGTAATATAATCATTTTCTTCTCAATTTCTCAGACTAGTTTCCAAGTTGAATCCTTTTCCTGGAATGAAACATCTTGATGTCGCTGGTGGCACAGGTCACATTCATTCTCACTCTATATTATGTTTCTGTTTTGCTCATAAACTTAAAAAGATTAGAATGAATTTTGACTTTACACAATCTGGCAAAATTTATATTTAGGGAAGAGTATGTGAATGCCATAAGAAGTTAAAGAATTGTACATTTGGTCAAAGGGAGATGTTTTAATTTATGAGCTACTTGGCAGAGCAAGTGGTCTACCTGCTTTGCTTATTCATCTAGCTATGTTAAGTTTCTTTAAAAGGAATATAATTGTAGGATGCCCTTTTATTTAACATAAAGCTTGCTTATCCTCATTAATATTTCTTGTTAATATGGAGAGAAATAAAGGGGTGTTACTGCTGCATATTGTCATTAATAAGCTTAATTCATGTTCAATTAGTACATGTTTTCATATGAAGCGCAAGGTTTTGATTTGTACAGGGGATGTTGCTTTTAGAATCTTAGAGTCCATAAACAGAGTTAGGCAGAGAGGACTTCGAGATGTTTTTGAAGATTCATTAAAAGCAGACACTCAGATATATGTATGTGACATTAACCCTAAGATGTTAAATGTTGGCAAACAGCGGGCCTTGGAGAAAGGTAAATGTGAATGTCTTACAATGTTATCAATCAGTTCAAATATTTTGTGCCTGTTAAGAGGGAATGTTTCTGTGCCTTAACAGGATTTTGGCTTAGTATATCTTGAATTTGTTAGGGGTGAATATTTTCTTACTTACAATAATAGGTTTTGGAGAAAATGGTTCCCTTATCTGGGTGGAAGGAAATGCTGAAAGCTTGAGTTTCCAAAATGATTCAATGGATGGTTACACTATTGCATTTGGGATAAGGAACGTTACACACATAGAGAAAGTTCTTAGTGAAGCTCACAGGTAGGCTTTCACTTTTTTAAAAGATCGCTGTAACTTGTACACCGAGTGGAATAGCAGTTATTGGCAATGGATATGAATGTGTGATGAATCACTGCTAAATTTTATCATTCTTTTAACAGGGTGTTGAAACGTGGAGGCAGGTTCCTTTGTCTTGAATTGAGCCATGTTGGTATTCCTGTGTTTAAAGAATTGTAAGTATCATTTTCTTCATTTTGCAAGGATGGTGCATGTTGATGGTTGACATTTGAGAAAGAAATCAAAGAATATAGAGTGATGTTCTGATAATATGCACGCTAATCAGTAATCACATGTGAAAAAGAAAATACAATTAGATTATAATATTATGTTCTAAATATCTGATCCTTTAATTTCTATACATTTTACGGATAACATAAATACAAGTTTACATAGAAGATCGAACTTCACATTCCTCTTTTTACTTTCATATGTAAAAATTTGATTAAGAGGATAGTATATTAATAAAAAGAAACAAGATAATGTATATCTAGGACTAGGAGGATGATAAGAATCTTCATAAACAGAGAAAATGATGAGCTGATTGAAAAATGCAAATTTCGCATGTCCATAATAAAAACTACTTTGAAACAGGCATGAGCAGTTCACTGTAGAGAAGATTTAAACCCAATCCTATCACCTGACAAATATGTGGGCAAAGAAATACCCTTGAGAATACAGGCATTTCTCGCCAACCTAATCTACCCATGAACAAAATAAATATAACCTTCACTCCATAGAGCCTCCTTTTATGCATAAATTTAATGTTTAATTCAAATGTCAATGTTACTTATTTTCTCTTGCAGGTATGACTATTATTCTTTCTCAGTTATTCCATCCATGGGAGAGTTGGTTGCTGGCGATCGCGAATCCTATCAGTACTTAGTTGAGAGTATCCGGCGTTTCCCTTCACAGGTTATCATTCTCCCATATATTGGTTGCTGTTCATAGTTGTACTTCTTGGCTTGAAAAAAAAAAAAAAAGATTGGTAGGGCTTGCATTTGCTAATGGACTTGTAGGTTCTTCTCAAGATGGCTGAACACTGTTTACTGTCACTCTCCAGTGAGTTAGGGAATGATGGCTTGCTGTGAACTACTGTTAGTGTTTATGTTTTTTTAGGTAAATAGAAAAATATCATTATCCGAACCACGAATTCAAACAATAGCATAGAATGATCAAAAAATCCCCATGCTAGACTAAAGGAGGACCAAACTACCTCACAGAACAAAAATGCAAGCTAAATAATTTTCACCTGCATTACAACCAAGCTCAAATAAAAACCTCCTATTAGATTAACTAATATTTTCAGACTTCACAACCTGCACTCTAACCTTTATCTCCTTCTAAATCATATTGATAATTATGCCTTCAGATCTGGATTTATTGCAGAAGACTCTGATTTCTTTCACACCAGATATTTTAAACTAAAGAGGCAATTGTTGCAACCAAAGTTTTCTGTCTAGTCTTGCTGTGCTTCCAAATAGCTTGAATTCTCCTAGCCCAACTTTTAAATTTATCAGGAAAACTTCTAACTCCTTGCCATGTTTTACACATCCAGAATTTTAGCTGAAAACTTACATTGAAAGAAAAGATGATTCTGTCTTCACTTTGTTCTTTGCACAGCACACGAACAGTAAGTACTCCAGTCTCTTCTTTGTCATTCATCTATCTTGCATCATAAGTTAGCAAATCACATAGTGCTTAGGGATATTATATCTACCCCATGTGAATCTAGCTAGAGGGAGTTTTTCAACTGTACCTCCTCTCCATTCATAACCAGCTTCAATACAGTAAATACCATTAGCATTAGGCTTAGCAGACCGATGATTTCTTGAATAGTCATTTTTGAATATATCTCTTACGTCCATCAATTTTTTCCAATCCCAACTGGAATCCTGCTTAATGACAATGTCCATAAGTTCTCCTGCTTGTAAACTCCATGATACCACTTAACCCGGAGATTCGCCTCTTTATTAGCATGCCCAAACCTGCTAGCCCTGAGCCTTTTCATTACAAAATGTAACATGCTTTATGTTCAGGCCACCAAAACTTTTCTTATGGCACACTTTTTCCCAGCTAAATTCAATCAATTTCTTTAATTCTTTAACGACGAAGCCTGGTATGTATGCATAGCCATAAAAACAGAGTTAACTAATTGAATCCTTCCTGCATAAGATAGGTGCCTTGAAGACCAACACTTAACTCTAGCTGCAATTTCGTTGGTTATACTTTGGCAATCCATCATCGTCCATTTTGTTGGAGATAGTGGCACTCCAAGATATCTAACCGATAACTTACCTATCTCAACCTGTGATTTGACCAGCTCCTGCTTAATAACCTCAGACACTTTGAGACTTCTGTTGGTGCAGCTTTCTCTTATTTATTTATTTATTTTATTGTCGGTGTTATCAATAATTTAAATTGATCGCAAAAGTGGCAAGCAAATAGAGGCTTTGCTTATTCATAATGTAAAGGCTGGATACAGTTTATTAATGTGTGGCTAGTGGACTGCAAAGTCCTTGAGATGATGCATCTGCTGCATGTATCTTGAGCAGATAAAATCTCATTTTTCATTATTCTCCTCTTTACTTATTGAGGACCAACCCTTTATCGTGTCAAGTAAAAACCCGAAGTTGCAAAAACGTTAAGGTATTGTTTGGAAGACCTTGTAGAGAACTTATTTTTGTAGCTTGAGTTCAACATATGAAAACATATTATGAAAATAGCTCATAACCTTCTTATAAGCTCTTATCTTATTTCAATAAACTTATCAGAGCAGCTTATGAACATAAGCTCTTTTTAACTTGTGTCCAAAAAAAACTTATTTCTAAAAAGTATATTATTGAATAAGTGCTCAATTAAGCTGTTTATCCAAGTGTGTCCTGAATATGCAAATTGCTGTCGCATGTTTTTCTTAAACTTTGAAGTGTCAGTTTATTATGCTTGTTTGCCTGCCATCTATGAGCTTTATGAACAGAAACTTCCACTGATGAAAGCGTGGAAATACTAATCTCAAGGAGGAAATTTCTATGCTGCTCCGGTTTATCATGCACGGGGCAGCTTTTTTTTTTTCTTTTTAATTTTCTTTTCTAATGCAGATTTCCTCAGAATATTTTTTAATACAGATTTCTAAAATATGTCAATTTTTAATGCAGATTTACTCAATATAACTTTTTTTACCTGTGTCAGAAAGCATATAATATAAAAAATTCAAATCCAAATAACAAAAACATGTGCATATCAGGAAAACAGGAAACCCAAAATATATTTTTTAATTTATTAGATTTTTTTTTTTTAAAAAAAAAAGCCCCGGAGTATTGAAACAGGGAGCATAGTAGCATCACCCTCTCAAGGAAGCTTGTTGAGTTATCTTATTCTCTTTATTGTTGACTGATTAATCTTATTGTAATTGATGGATCACAGGAGAAATTTGCTTCAATGATTGCGGATGCAGGGTTCCAGAAAGTAGAGTATGAGAATCTAGTAGGGGGAGTGGTTGCCATCCATTCAGGGCTGAAACTCTGATTTTTATGTTATATGAACATTTTCTCGAGTATCTAATAATTCATGCAATTTTCTGAACTGTCTATAAGCATGGAGATAAGTGTGATATTGTTAGAAAACGCAGAGCAGAGTTGAGTTGAGTTTGTTGGAATGGTTTATGTTATTTTGACGTTTGCAAAAGACTTCAACTTCTATCTTGAAACATTTTTGCATGTAAATAGCTCTCATAAGTCATAAGAGATATATTTAATTAGGATTTTGCAAATAAATAAATAAAAACAAATTGTCAAACAGTTTTAGTTTTTATCCGGAATAAATTAAGCAAAAGACTTGTATTAATGATTCTATTTCGCATGCAGCTCAGAAAAGAAAAAGCAATCTGGTTTTCATGCATATAAAATAATCACTTTAAAATTTACTAATTTGTAAGAAGAATAGTGATATTCTTACACTTTTTTTCCCTTTGCACTCCATTTTATATTTCATGTTTTTAATCTTTATTTTTATCCTCCTCTTCTTTTTCATTACATCACAAATCACATCCTCTTCATTTTTTTTTAATCTTTTTTTTATATATACCATCTACGCCTAAAAATGATGTAGGATATGTTGTAAAACTAATACCAAACTTGAAAATAAGGATAATTAAATGTTAGACATCCACACACTATTATTTCGCTGAGAATATATGTGTATATAAGGGAAACCGATTGTATATGTTTTATTATTTTTGGCAGAAGAAATGGAATCTATCTATTTTCATTCTGAACGAGAGGGATATATATATAGCAGAGGGTGGGGGGACACCCGCATGAAAACATGAAAGAAAACGGGGGAGTGTCAATATAATACTCCCTTTGGATGTCTATATTTAAGAGTACATTATTTTATATGCGTCAAAAATTTGTCTCATTAAAAACCTTGCCAAGAAAAACTCAATGGGGTAAAAATCATGGCGGAGGAAAAAAGATTGCAGTGCATATATATTTCTCCCCCTCATGTATGCAAATCTTTAAGGCGACGAAGTCCAATCTTATGCATTAGTTGCTCAAAAACTTTAGTTGGTAAAGACTTTGTGAAGAGATCTGCAAGATTGTCACTTAAATGGATCTGATGTACAACTATATCACCATTTTTCTGAAGTTCATGTGTAGAAAAGAACTTTGGAGATATATGTTTGGTTTTGTCTCTTTTAACGTAACCTTCCTTTATCTGAGAGATGCATGCAGTATTATCTTCATATATAACGGTCGGACTATCTTTAATTGCTTCAAGACCGCATGATTGTTGAATGTGTTGAATCATTGATCTTAACCAGACACATTCTCTACTTGTCTCATAAAGTGCTATGATCTCAGCATGATTTGACGATGTTGCTACTAATTTTTGCTTGGTTGAGCGCCAAGAAATAGCAGTTCCATCGTATGTGAACAAATACCATGTTTGTGATATTGCTTTGTGTGGGTCTGACAAATATCTGGCATCTGAATATCCAATTAATTTGGACATTGGGTCTTTCACATATAACAATCCCATATCAATTGTCCCTTGAAGATAATGAAAAATATGCTTAATACCATTCCAGTGTCTTCTTGTTGGTTCAGAACTTTGTCTTGCTAATAAATTTACAGCAAATGCTATATCGGGCCATGTATTATTAGCTAGATACATCAACGCACCAATTGCACTTAAATATGGTAGGTCGGGACCAAGAATTTTTTCATTATCTTCTTTAGGACGAAAACAGTCCTTCTTTATATCAAGAGATCGAACAACCATCGGAGAGCTTAATGGATGAGATTTGTCCATATAAAATCTTTTTAGGACATTTTCTGTATATTTAGATTGATGGATAAATATCCCATTTCTTAAATGCTCGATCTGCAGGCCGAGACAAAATTTTGTCTTTCCAAGATCTTTCATTTCAAATTCCTTTTTCAAATAAGTTGTTGTGTTTTCAAGCTCTTCAGGAGTCCCAATGATATTCATATCGTCTACATAAACAGCAACTATAGCAAATCCATTTTTAGATCTCTTAATAAATACACATGGACTGATGGGATCATTTTGATATCCTTCTTTTAGGAGATATTCCTTAAGACAGTTATACCACATTCTGTCAGATTGTTTTAGGCCATACAGAGACCTTTTCAATTTTAAGGAATACATCCCCTTATGCTTCATGTTACATGCTTCGGGTATTTTTAATCCTTCAGGGATTTTCATATATACATCACTATCAAGTGATCCATATAAATAAGCTGTGACAACGTCCATTAGACACATTTGAAGTCCTGCAAGGACTGACAAGCTAATTAAAAATCTAAAGGTAATTGCATCCACCACAAGAGAATATGTCTCATTAAAATCAACTCCTGGTCTTTGGGTAAAGCTTTGTGCTACAAGTCTAGCTTTGTATCTTACAATTTCATTTTTCTCGTTACGTTTTCTTACAAATACCCACTTGTAGCCTACTGGTTGTACGCCTTTAGGAGTTTGGAGTACAGGTCTAAAAACGTGGCGTTTTTCAAGAGAATTTAATTCTTCTTGAATTAATTCTTTCCATCTTGGCCAATCGTTTCTTTTTTAACATTGTTCAATTGAAT
The DNA here is from genome assembly GCA_037953625.1 of Crotalaria pallida. NCBI lineage: Eukaryota > Viridiplantae > Streptophyta > Magnoliopsida > Fabales > Fabaceae > Crotalaria > Crotalaria pallida. The sequence continues at coordinate 7,655,422 of CM075654.1, read as the reverse complement.
TTGGTTCTTGATCCTCTTTTTCATTCATAATATCAATTGATATTGCATATGCAAAGTATGCATCAATAATAATTTCATCTTGGTTCCACCTTTATCTAGTAGAGACATAATTTATGAAGATCTCATCATTCTCAATATTATCAGGTACCTGAACCTCTTCTGGGGTTATTTTCTCATTTATGCCCTCTACTTGATTATCTTCCATTTTCTCATTTAGAGAACTCGAAACATTATTTGTGCCAACTTTCTTATTAAGCCCCTTCTTCTTCCTTGGAATTTTATCTTTGGAACCGAGTGGTCGACCACGCTTCAGGCCTAAATTAGGTTTTGTTTCATCCAAGGGAATTTCAATTCTAGCAGGAGCATTTACTGCTGGAATATAAGATTTTGTAACCTTCTTTGCATTTACAAATGCATCAGGTAATTGATTTACAATTTGTTGCAAATGAATAATTTTCTGAACTTCAAGTTCACATTGTTGTGTACGAGGATCAAAATGGGACACTGCTGGTGTAACCCATGTTATTTCTTGATTTTCCAGCTTTTGTTCTTCTCCCCCTAATGTTGGGAACATTGTCTCGTCAAATTGGCAATCAGCAAATCTTGCAGTGAACAAATCTCCAGTTAATGGTTCAAGATATTTGATAATTGATGGAGATTCAAAACCAACATAAATTCCCAACCTCCTTTGGGGACCCATCTTTGTGCGTTTTGGTGGAGCTATTGGGACATATACCGCACAACCAAATATTCTTAAATGGGTTATATCTGACTGCTGGCCAGTTACAATTTGTAATTGGGAGTATTTATTATTAGCAGTTGGTCTTAATCTAATAAGTGTTGCAGCATGCAATACTGTATGACCCCAAGCGGAAGATGATAATTTGGATTTCATAAGTAGGGGTCTAGCGATTAATTGTAATCGCTTAATAAGAGATTCAGCTAGACCATTTTGTGTATGTGTATAGGCCACTGGATGTTCAACTTTAATCCCAATTGACATGCAATAATCATTAAATGCTTGGGATGTAAACTCTCCGGCATTGTCAAGACGAATCGTATTAATCATATAATCCGGAAATTGTGCTCGTAGTCGAATTATTTGAGCAAGCAATCTCGCAAATGCCATATTTCGAGAGGATAATAAACATACATGGGACCATCTAGTAGATGCATCTATTAATACCATAAAATATCTAAATGGTCCGCATGAAGGAGTAATTGTCCCACATATATCTCCTTGAATACGTTCAAGAAAAATAGGAGATTCATGCTCAATCTTTGTTGGTGATGGTCTAATAATTAATTTTCCTTTAGAGCATGCAGCACATGAGAACTCATTTGATAGAAGAATCTTCTGGTTCTTCAAAGTATGGCCATTTGAGTTCTTTATAATTCTTCTCATCATTATTGATCCGGGATGACCTAATCGGTCATGCCAAATTATAAAATTTCTCTTTTGATTAGTGAATTTCTGGTTCACTATGGCATATACTTCAATTGTATTAATATGTGTATAATACAATCCGGAGGACAAAGTAGACAATTTTTCTTATACATGTTTTTCTCCGGAGATAGTGGAGGTGATGTAAAGATACTCAACATTGTCTTTACTTGTTGTCTCAATATGGAATCCGTTGCGACATATATCTTTAAAAACTTAACAGATTCCTTTTTGATTTAGAAGACAACAAAGCATTATCCACTATATTTTTTGTCCCTCTAGGGAGCAATATAATGGCTCTTCCGGAGCCTTCAATTAGGTTTGCAATGCCACATATTGTAAGCACATTTGCTTCCATCCTTATCAAAATTGAGAAATACTAAGCAAATGTCTTCATCATTGATTTTGGTGTCAACCAAGAAATTACTCATTCTTCATCAAGAAAAAAAAAATAGTTAATACGAGCGAGAAGCATTATGAAAAATTAAAGAAGTGATATAAGTGTAATAATATCTAATAATACATTTATTTATTAAAAGGGAATACCAATAACAACTTTAAAAAAAACACTTAATATATTAATTTTATTTCCTTGATAAAAAGAAAATAAAACTCTAAAGATAAAAATAAAACATCACATGAAAATTTATCTCACAAGCTTATATTTGGACATTTCCATCACCAATCTAGTGATCAATTTTTTCATCAGGTTCGGCAAAGAAATCTGCGACATCAAGATGGGTAGCATCCATATGGCCATAATCAGGCTCATCATTTTCATATGCAAAATTTGTCTCTACCCTTTTTTCTTTAAGTGATTCTTGATAAAGGTCAACGAGATGTTTTGGCGTGCGACATATATACGAGACCAATGAACTTTGCTACCACAGCTATAACATATATTATCACTTCTACTATTTTGCCCAACCTTTCTTTTTTCAATTTTTTGCATCATTTTTCCACTTCAAGTGAAAATGAGTATGCTTTGGATTACCACCATGACTAGGTCCTTCATGAGGTGTGTTATTTGAATAACTACCTTGACCATGCTTACCATATCCATGTCTGTGATCAGGTCCACAACCACGACCACATCCATGACCATGGCCACGACCACGACTATGAGATTGTATATGAGTCTCATGTCTTTCCACATTCACTTATCGGAATGGAATTGTGCCAGTCGAGCGAGTCTCATGGTTTCTCATCAAAAGTTCGTTATTTTGCTCAGCAACAAGCAGACAAGAAATCAATTCATAATATTTCTTGAAACCCCTTTCACGGTACTTTTGTTGTAGGAGCACATTATTTGCATGAAAAGTGGAGTATGTTTTTTCTAACATATCCTCATCTATGACTTTATCTCCACATAGTTTTAATTGGGAAGTAATTTTAAACATTGCAGGGTTATACTCACTCACAGTTTTAAAATCTTGCAAACGCAAGTGCATCCCGTCATAATGAGCTTTTGGAAGAATTACAGTTTTCTGGTGGTCATATCTTTCTTTCAAATTTTTCCAAAGATCAAGTGGGTTTTTAACAGTAAGGTACTCGGTTTTTAGTCCTTCATGGAGGTGATGGCGAAGGAATATCATGACTTTGGCCTTATCTTGGTTTGAAGCTTTATTATCTTCTTCTATAGTTTCACCAAGACCATTAGCATCCAAATGAATTTCAGCATCTAGCACCCAAGATAAGTAATTTTTTTCCGCTAATATCAAAGGCCACAAACTCAAGTTTTGCAAGATTTGACATGATTAGTACTATCATAAAAATAAATCAAGTCAGATAATATAAATTTAGAGAAATATCATGTTAAAATTTACTTATTGTTATGAATATAAATTTGTGGATGCTCATCTTCTCCTTTTCTTCCTAAGATTCCCTAACTTCCTTTCCTCCTAGGATTCCCTAGCTAGTATGTTACATATTCATTTGTACTTATTTGCATTCATCATCATCATTAACTAATATGAGTTACATTGTAATTGGCATGTGTTATATTGTGATGCCTATAAATAGGCTATCACTCTTTGTATTTAGGGGTGAAGGAATATATACAATTTTTTTCTTGCTTCCTCTTACTCTCTCAATCTTCATCCTTTCTAGATATATATTATTGAGTTAAGTTTTATAACACGTTATCAGCACGAGGCTCTAACCAATTGAGAAAGCACCTACAATTGTTATCATCCAAGTTTTCGGGAAGAAGGTATAATTCTATAATATTATTCATATTCGAATTAAGCGATGTAGCACGAGTTTTTTTAGCAATTTCTATACTTCTTGATTATTACTATTTTCATCATTTATCGTTTGTTGCCCAATATAATATATATGCTAAAACCAAACCATTTCCTTAGCATTTTTTCCCCTTCGTGATGAAGGTTACATGATGTTCTTGCCATAAACCAATGAAATGTAACAAATCGTTTTTTTTTAAGAATAACCATTATAGTGATTTATTTATGTTTATATTTACACTACGTATTATTTCCTTGAATATATTTTGAATGTCGTAACGTTAAATATTTTTATTATCATTATTTTTATTCTAAATTTATGTCTTAACTTGATCTATTTTTCATGATAGTATTAATCATGCCAAATCTTGCAAAACTTGAGTTTGTAGCACTTGACATTACTGGGAAAAATTATTTGTCTTGGGTGTTGGATGCTGAAATTCATTTAGATGCTAATGGCCTTGGAGACACTATCAAAGAAGAGAACAAAAAATCTAACCAAGATAAGGCCAAGGCCATGATATTTCTTCGTCATCACCTCCATGAGGGGTTAAAATCTGAGTACCTTACGGTCAAGGACCCACTTATTCTTTGGAACAATTTAAAAAAAGTATGATCATCAGAAAATTGTTATTCTTCCAAAGGCTCGTTATGATTGGATGCACTTGCGTTTGCAAGATTTTAAAACTGTGAGTGATTATATCTCTGTAATGTTTAGAATTACATCCCAACTGAAACTGCGTGGAGAAAAAGTCACTGATTTTGATATGTTAGAAAAAACTTACTCCACTTTCCATGCAAATAATATGGTCTTGTAGCAGCAATACCGTGAAAAAGGTTTCAAGAAATACTTTGAATTAATTTCTTGTCTCCTGGTAGCTGAACTAAATAATGAGCTTCTGATGAGAAATCATGAGACTCACACCACTGGCAGTGTCCTATTCCATGAAGTGAATGTGGCTAGACACGATTACCACACTCGTGGTCGTGGTCGTGGCCGTAATTATGGACGTGGACATGAATATAATAGACATGGTCATGGTGGTAATTCAAAGATCACACCACATGGTAGTGGTGATCCAAAGCACACTTCTCCTCACTTGAAGTGGAAAAATAATGAAAAGATTGAAAAAGGCAAAGTTGGGCAGAGTAACAAAAATGATGAAATATGCTATCGTTGTGGTAGCAAAGGTCATTGGCATCGTCTCTGTCGTACACCAAAGCATCTTGCAAATCTTTACCAAGAATCACTTAAAAATAAAAGGAAAAAAAAAACAGAAACCAATTTTTGTGAAGATGGTGAGCCTGGTTATGGCCAAATGGATGTAACTCATCTTGATGTTGCGGATTTCTTTGCTGACCCTCATGGAAAAATTGATCACCTGATTGGTGATGGAAATGTCCAAATATAAGCTTATAGTGATGAATTTTTATATAATGGTGGTTTTTTTTCTTTAGGTCGTTGAATTTTATATTTGGAGTGTTTTTTTTTCATGTAAATAAAGCTTTTATATTGAGTGTTTTTCCTTTGAATAGTGTTATTGTCAATTTTCTGTTGCTAATAAAATAAAAATGTTTTGGGATATATTGTTACAATTCAAATTTTTTCTTTCTTTCATAATTCTCGTATTAACTATCGAAATATTTGTTATTTTTCTAATGAAGAATGAGTAATTTCTTGGTTGGCACCACCATCAATAATGGAGACATTTGCTTAGTGGACAGTGCAACAACTCATACTATACTTAAAAATAAAAAGTATTTTTTTTAATTTGATCAGAATAAAGGCAAATGTTCATACAATATCAGGCACTGCAAATATGATTGAAGACTCTGGAAGAGCCACTATATTATTGCCTAGAGGAACGAAGTTTATAATAGATAATGCTTTGTTGTCTACTAAATCAAAAAGGAATCTGTTAAGTTTTAAAGATATACGTCGCAATGGATTTCATATTGAGACAATGAATAAAGACAATAATGAATATCTTTATATCACATCAATTGTCTCCGGCGAAAAAAATATATTCGAAAAATTGCCTTCTTTGTCTTCTGGTTTGTACTATACACGTATTAGTACAATTGAAGCATATGCTATAGTAAACCAAAAGCTCACTAATCAAAAGAGAAACTTTATAATTTGACATGACAGGTTAGGCCATCCCGGGTCAATAATGATTAGAAGAATTATACAAAACTCAAATGGTCATACTTTGAAGAATCAAAAGATTCTTCTACCTAATGAGTTCTCATCATGTGCTGCATGCTCTAAAGGAAAGTTAATCATTAGACCATCACCAACAAAAGTTGAGAATGAATCTCCTTAATTTCTTGAACGTATTCAAGGAGATATATGTGGGCCGATTACTCCTACATGTGGACCATTTAGATATTTTATGGTATTAATAGATGCATCTACTAGATGGTCCCATGTATGCTTATTATCCTCTCGAAATAGGGCATTTGCGAGACTGCTTGCTCAAATAATTCGACTACGAGCACAATTTCCAGATCATATGATTAAGACAATTCGCCTCGACAACGCCGGAGAATTTACATCCCAGAAATTTAATGATTATTGCATGTCAATTGGGATAAAAGTTGAACATCCAGTAGCACATGTTCATACACAAAATGGTCTTGCTGAATCTCTTATTAAGCGATTACAATTAATTGCAAGGCCCTTAATTATGAAATCCAAATTATCATCTTCCGCTTGGGGCCATGCAATATTGCATGCTGCAACACTTATTCGATTAAGGCCAACTGCTTATAATAAATACTCCCCATTACAAATTGTGACTGGTCAGCAACTAGATATAACTCATCTAAGAATTTTTGGTTGTGGGGTATATGTCCCAATAGCCCCACCAAAACGCACAAAGATGGGTCCCCAAAGGAGGTTGGGAATTTATGTTGGTTTTGGGTCTTCATCAATTATTAAATATCTTGAACCATTAACAGGAGATTTATTCACAACAAGATTTGTTGACTGCCAATTCGATGAGACTATGTTCCCAACATTAGGGGGAGAAAAACAAAAGCTGGAAAATCAATATATAACATGGGTTACACCATCCATGTCCCACTTTGATCCTCGTACACGACAATGTGAATTTGAAGTTCAGAAAATTATCCATTTGCAACAAATTGGAAATCATTTACCTGATGCATTTGTACATGCAAAGAAGGTTACAAAATCTTATATTCTAGCATCAAATTCTCTTGTTAGAATTGAAATTCCTTTGGAAAAATCAAACTCTAATTTACCTCTAAAGCGTGGTCGACCACTCGGTTCCAAAGATAAAAATCCAAGGAAGAAAATGGAGCTTAATAAGAAAGTTGGCATGAATAATGTTTTCAATTCTCCAAATGAGAAAATGGAAGATGACCAAGTAGAGAACATAAATAAGCAAACTACCACAAAAGTGGTTCAGGTACCTGAAAATGTTGAAAATGATGAGATCTCTATAAATTATGTCTCTACTGGAAAAAGGTGGAACCGAAGTGAAATTATTATTGATGAATATTTTGCTTATGCAATAGCAATTGACATCATAAATGAAGAAGAGGATCAAGAACCAAAATCAATTGAACAATGTCAACAAAGAGATGATTGGCCAAAATGAAGAGAAGAAATTCAAGAAGAATTAAATTCTCTCGAGAAACGTTAAGTGTTTGGACCTGTAGTCCAAACTAGTGTTATTAAACCCGGACCGAACCGGGTGGTCGAATCGATCGGACCGCCGACCGGTGGCAAGGGCAGCTCTGGGTTATGCGTAAACCGTTTCTGATTTGTGGCAGGAAAAAACCAGCGAGCAAAACTTTTGGACCGGGTTGAACCGGGAAAACCGGACCCGGTTCAACCACTGCTGATTTAAAAAAACTGATGAAATAAAAACTAAAACCTAAAACTGCCAGTCAAACCGTCTCAAGGCCCAATCACCCAAAGTCCCAAACGGCCCAAACGAAATACGGAATTAGAATTAGAAATTTAGAAATTAGAATTGAAGACAATAGAAACTAGAATGTAGATACAGAAGAAAAGTAGAAAACAAAACGACTGGACTCTGGAGAAGAACGAAGAACCGAGAACATCGTACACCGCTCGCTCCGTCGCCGCTCGCTCGCCGTTGCACACCCGCTCGCTCGCCGTCGCCTACTGCAGCCACCAAGCACACCGCTCGCCTGCCGTCGTCGTCACCATCGTCTACATCATCCAGTAAGGTTTTAACTTTTAATTTTAGAATACATGTCTACAATAAAGTAGTTATTCAAATTGAAGTTTAAAAAGTAGGAAGAAAATACCTTACATGCTCGAGAAAGGGACAATTTATTAAGGGAAGAAAATTATACCTTACATGCTCTTTCTTCCTAAGTTTAAAAATTTACCTTACATGCTTATATTCAATGACAAAGGGATAACTTATTAAGAAATCTCGAGTTTAACTCTTTCTTAATTTTCTTCCTAATTTTTTTTTCTTATAACCCCATTTCGTTTTGTCTTTTTCAGAAACTAGAAGTCTAAAACTACATGTCTTACATCATCCATTACATTTTTGCCTATTTCAAATTAGTTACTTGCTTAGTCTATTATCTATTTTAAATTAGTTACTTTATTTGTTTTTATATGATTCCATTTGTGCTAAATGTAGTGTTTATTTTATTGTTTTTTAGATATGGAAAATAGTAAAAATACAAGGCATGCAGTAGCTCCTAGCACTCAATCTGTCCGAGCAAAATCTGACCCAACATGGGATCATTGCCAATTAGGTGTAGATGAAAAAGATGGAAAGAAGTTCATAAAATGCTCATATTGTGCAAAGTCATTCAAAGGGGGAGGAATACATCGAATGAAACAACATCTTGCTGGAGAAAAGGGAGAGGTTATATCTTGTCCCAAAGTCCCTTTTGATGTTAGATATCGATTAAGAGAACACTTGAATCAAGTTTCTGGGAGTAGAAAAAGAGGAAATAGTCATATTCAAGAAGAACAACAAAATGCACGTGAGGACAATGTTAGGCAGCATCAAGAAAATGCACCTACGCAACCATTACCAACTCAAGCACCTACGCAACCATTACCAACTCAAGCTAGTATGCATCCTCCACCAAGTGGAAGTGGAAGTGGCAAAGGGAGTATAAGTAGTTTCTTTGCTCCAAGAACTACTCCGGGAGCTCAACCATCAATCAGAATGGGTTTTGCAGGTAAAGATGCTATACATAGAGCTGATATGGCTGTAGCTAGATTTTTTTTTTATGACTGTTGCTTGGCTTTCAATTGTGCAAATCGGTCTATTATCAGCCTATGATTGATGCTATTGCTGCAATTGGTCCTGGTTATAAAGGTCCTAGTTATCATGCCATTATGACTCATTTGTTGCATGAAATGAAGAAGGAAGTCGATTTGTTAGTTGGGACCTTTAGGAATTTTTGGAAAGAAACCGGTTGCACCATTATGGCTGATGGTTGGCAAGACCAAAGAAAGCTTATCAATTTCCTTGTGTATTGTCCAAAAGGAATAACTTTTGTGAAATTTGTTAATGTCTCTGATATTGTTAAAAATGTTGAAACACTTTGCAACTTGTTTGTTGAGTTAGTTGAGTTTGTTGGAGTAGAGAATGTTGTGCATTTGGTTACTGATAATGCAGCTAATTATAGAGCTGCAGGATTGAAGTTAACTGAAAAGTTCCCCTCTATGTTTTGGTCTCCTTGTGCTGCTCATTGTTTAAACTTGATATTAGGAGACATTGGAAAAATGGAATATGTCACTAAATTGACAAAAAAATGCATCTGAGATAACTATGTTTGTGTACAATCATGGTTTTTTGCTAGCTTGGCTAAGGAAAAGAAATGGGTGGAAAGAAATTATTCGTACTGGACCAACACGTTTTGCAACCACTTTTATTGCTCTTAAAAGCATAGGTGACCATAAACATGATTTGCAGGCTCTAATAACTAACAAGGAGTTTATAGATTCTAGATATTACAGGGATAGGAATGCCAATAAATTTATGGAGATTGTGATGGACAACAAGTTCTGGAATGATTGTGTTATTATTGTGAATATTGTGGCACCTTTAATTCGTTTACTGCGGATTGTTGATGGTGATGATAGGCCTTCTATTGGTTATGTTTATGATGTGATGTATAGAGCTAGAAAAATAATTAAAAAGGTGTTCATGAATAGAAAGAAATTGTATAAACCTTACACAACCATTATCAAGCAGAGGTGGGATAAACAACTTCGTCAAAAGTTGCATTGTGCTGCCTATTTTCTAAATCCAGCATTCTTCTATGATAAAGAGAATTATTGCATAAAATCGGAGGTTCAACAAGGATGGCTTGATGTTTTGGAAGCAAAAATAACTACAAAGAAATCTGATTTTCTGAATCAAAGTTGGCTTTACACTGATAGACTTGAAAGTTTTGGCAAGAAGATGTCAATTGAAACTATTAAAGACTTTCGACCTGGTAAGTTTTTAAAATTTTTAGTTATTAGACTATTCTATATTTTTTCGTTAATTTTAATAGAGTATTAATTTGTAATGTGATTTACTATTTTAGATCAATGGTGGTCACAATTTGGATATAGTGCTCCTGCGGTATCAAAATTGGCTATTCAACTTTTGAGCCAAACTGCTTCTTCTTCTGGATGTGAAAGGAATTGGAGTGTATTTGAAAGAATACACACAAAGAAGAGGAATAAGTTGGAGCACAAAAGATTGAATGTTCTTGTTTATGTGCACTACAACTTGGGCTTAAAAAATAGGTTTGTTTTATTAATATTGCACTAAAATTAAGTTACCTTGTTTGATTTTATTTATTCATATTTCATATTCTTGGGTTATAATTTGTAGGCACATTAACAGAAGAAGAACACTTGATCCAATTGACTATGAAAGTATGGAGAATATTGAGTTTTGGATTGCAGAGGAAGCAGAAGAAGCTCCATTGCTTGATTATGACGAATTAGAAAAGATGCTTTATAATGACATAGGAAATCCAAAACTTGATCTAACCGAGAAAATCCATGACTTGAATGTTGGTGTTGTTGCTACTGCTGCTACTGGAGAAATTAATTTGGACTCTTTTATTCAAGATGATGTGAATGTTAATGTGGCATCTTCTAATGGCCGTGTCAATTTAGATGATGAAAACAATGATACTTGGATGCATTAGATCTATGATTATAAATTATGGAAGACATGATGTATTTACTTTTGTTATTTTCAATATATTATATTATGGTGATATTTGATAAGGTATTATATTATATGTATAATACTTATATAAAGTTTATAAAAATATTTTTTCGTAATACGTAGATTTTGTAGTGTATTTTTTTAATTATTTATTTATATATATAAATACCGGTCTAACCTTCCGGCTTGATCTCCGGTTCGATTCTGACAACCTTGGTCCAAACGCCTTCAGACATACAACCAGTAGGCTACAAGTGGTTTTTTTTTTTAGAAAACGTAATGAGAAAAATGAAGTTGTGAGATAAAAAGCTAGACTTGTAGCACGAGGTTTTACACAAAAACCAGGAGTTGATTTTGATGAGACTTATTCTCTTGTAGTGGATGCAATTACTTTCAGATTTTTACTTAGTTTGTCAGTCCTTGAAGGACTCCAAATGCATCTTATGGACGTCGTGGCAGCTTACTTGTATGTGTCACTTGATAGTGATGTATATATGAAAGTCCTTGAAGGACTAAAAATACCTGAAGCATGTACCATGAAGCAAAGGGGAATGTATTCCTTAAAATTGAAAAGGTCTTTATATGGCCTAAAGCAATCTGGTAGAATGTAGTATAATCGTTTGAAGGAATATCTTCTAAAAGAACTAAAAGAAGGATATCAAAATGATCTCATTAGTCCATGTGTATTCATCAAGAGATCTAAAACTGGGTTTGCTATAGTTGTTGTTTATGTGGATGATATGAATATCATTGGCACTACTGAAGAACTTGATAGTACAACAACATATTTAAAAAAGGAATTTGAAATGAAAGATCTTGGAAAAACCAAATTTTGCCTCGGCCTGCAAATTGAGCATTTAAAAAATGGGATTTTTATTCATCAATCCAATTATATAGAAAAGGTTTTGAGAAGATTTTTTATGGACAAAGCTCATCCATTGAGCTCACCAATGGTAGTTCGATCTCTTGACGTAAAGAGGGATTGTTTTCGTCCTAAAGAAAATAATGAAGAAATTCTTGGTCCAGAAATACCATATTTAAGTGCAGTTGGTGCGTTAGTGTATCTAGCAAATAATACATGACCTGATATAGCATTTTCTGTAAATTTGCTAGCAAGACATAGTTCTGCACCAACAAGAAGGCATTGAAATGGTATTAAACATATCCTTCGTTATCTTCGAGGAACAACTGAACATGGGATTATTATATGTGAAAAACCCAATGTCCAAATTAATTGGATACTCAGATTCTGGATATTTGTCAGACCCACACAAAGCAAGGTCACAAACAGGGTATTTATTTACATATGGTGGAACTGCTATTTGCGAGCAGAGAATGTGTATGGCTAAGATCGATGATTCAACACGTTCAACAATCAAGCGGTCTCGATACGATTAAAAGGAGCCCAACAGTGATATATGAAGATAATACTGCATGTATTGCTCAAATAAAGGAAGATTACATTAAAAGGCGATAAAACCAAACACATATCTCCAAAGTTTTTTTCCACACATGAACTTCAGAAGAATAGTGATATAGATGTCCATCAGATTCGTTCAAGTGAAAATCTAGCAGATATTTTTACAAAATCATTACCAACTAAAACTTTTGAGCAGCTGGTGCACAAGATTGGACTTCGTCGACTTAGAGATTTGTTTACATGAGGGGGAGAAATTAATACGCACTGCACTCTTTTACCCTTCGCCACAGTTTTTATCCCTTTTGGGTTTTTCTTGGCAAGGTTTTTAATGAGGCAGATTTTTCAAAGCATATAAGATATAAAATAGTGTACTTTTTTCCTTCACAAATTTTTTTTCCACTAGGTTTTGACTTGTAAGGTTTTAACGAGACACATTTTCCAAAGTATGGACATCCAAGGGATAGTGTTATGAATATAAATTTGTGGATGCTCATCTTCTCCTTTTCTTTCTAAGATTCCCTAACTTCCCTTCCTCCTAAGATTCCCTAGCTAGTATGTTACAAATTCATTTGTACTTATTTGCATTCATCATCATCATTCACTAATACGAGTTACATTGTAATTGACATGTGTTATATTGTGATGCCTATAAATAGGCTATCACTTTTTGTATTTAGGGGTGAAGAAATATATACAATTTTTCTCTTGCTTCCTCTTACTTTCTCAATCTTCATCCTTTCTAGATATATATTATAGAGTTAAGTTTTATAACACTTATAAGGCGTACATATTATTTCATGATTTTGTAAATAATGAATAGTAATAAGCACTTGGTCCAAAAAGAAGACAATAAAATAATAATATCACAGTATTATTATTACAAAGGGCATAACTAAAAATGAGGGAGAACAAGATTTTATATACATACTAGTAATAAAATTGAATAATAATACGGATGGAGTTAGAATATTATTAAAATTAAATAAACATATTTATATAAAAAGATTAAGTTCTTCGGGACTCTGTTTTATTATTATTATTATTCATAATTCTTCAAGAATTATTTTATTGATAGTTTTTCAGGGACAAGTTTTTGTTGTAAAATTTATTATCGCGTATAGATTCTTAAGGACAGTGTCTTTGACACGCATCAGATCAAACTTTACTTTATGTATTATTTTTTAGTATATATTCTCTATATTTTCCAACAATTTTATCAGTAAACATGATAAAATTGTCTAATTCTTCAGGAATTAGTATCTCTTACAAAATATTTATGTTTATACAATGATATTGATACTTTGGGACCAATACATCATATTTTGCATTTTATTATAAATAATAAAGAATGATACTTAAAATATTCAATATCAACAATATAAAAGTTTACCTTGTTTCAATATCTTTTGATGTAAAACTAATATCAAACCCCCCCCCCCCCCCCCCCCCCCCCCGCCCTTGCTTTACATTATGATAGAATAGAATAAACATTTTCCTTTTTAATTTAACAAGATGTTGGTCAATTGAACAAGCCTAAATCTATACTGATGGTACAAAGCAAAAAATCTGAAGTTCAACCCCTAAGAGCAAAACTTGCTGAGAGCAAACTGTGGTATTCCAAATTGAATCGGAAACAAAACATAAAGAAATTACTCCTTCTGTTTCATAAAGTTAATAAAAAACATAAAAAAAATTTGTTCCAAATTAAAGTTAAAATAGTAGATAAAAAAAATTGAAATTGCATTTTATATTCTATGATCGACTAATTAAGGAAACATGCATTAAATACTTGCTTTGATAATTGGTTGATTATCGGGACAATACATTAATAGCATGTTCACTTATTTTTGTTGAATTTTCAAAAATTTACTAACTTTCTGAGACGGATGGAATATGCTTTATATAAGGTGAAAGTAAAATTCCATGATTAAATATATCCAAGTGGAGCCATAATTGTTACTAATTTAAAAGTGAAGCCAAAATTATTACTAATAGTTTCATATTTAACGTCTTTTAAGATTATGTATAGTTTTAAGAAATTATTAAATAATATAAAAATTTGAAATGTTTTAATTATAATATTTTTAGAGCATCTTCAACTCAAGAAGACAAGAACCCATTTTTGATTCTTAGATGACCCTCGTACCATTTTTTATATTAACTAACACTTTTTTATATCTTAAACACTTTTTTATATCTTAAGCAACCTTGTTCTTGCATAGACGTCATCCTCTACCCCACATTACCTTTTACATATGATTAAAATATTACGTATTATAATAATTATTTAATTAATACAAATAATTCAACAACAATAATTTAAAAAATATATAAAATTGCTAAAAATACATAAAAAAATAAAAATACATAAAAATATTACTAAATAATAAATAAATTCAAATAAAAATACATATTAATATATTATACACCAAAGTTTAATATTTCAGAAAATTGCAACGGTCAGATACTCATACTACTCGCAACAACTTCATCTCAATAACTTCTACATTCTTCCATTTCCTCACAACTTCATTTTTATTTTTATTTTAATTATACAAAAATAAAACTACTCTCACAACCCACTATTCTTCTCCTCACTTCACGGTTCCTCTTCTTCCCACAGTTCCTCTTCTTCTTCTCACTCTCTTTCTCCTTCACTTCAAATTTTTTTTCCTTCTTGTCTGTTGAAACAATGAAGAAGAAGAAAATTTTGGCATTTTTTATTATTTCTCTCTCTATTCCGTACCGTGGGCCCGCTCAAGACACCGTCTCTTGCCGAAGGGATTGTGCTTGCGTCCCTTGTCAAGACAAGCCATGTCATGCCCCTCCATCCCGCTCCGTTCGTTCCTCACGGAAACCCGGATTCTGAGATGCTGATATGTAATTACTCGTATACGAAGGGATCCAAAAATATTGGAAGTGAAAAAAATGTTATAATAAGCAAGTATGGATAGTTGAAAAAAATAATTGGTCATTCAGTCCTATATGTAAGATTAGATTCTTTAAAGAAATTTGGTCTACCAAGAGAATGGATAAGTGTGATAAGCGGTATTGAAAATATAAATATTTAATAGGATACTTTTTCAAAACTATCAAATCGAGATTTTTAAAAAATGTAAATTTAATAAGAGTATTTTTTAAAAGAAATAATTAAATGTTATTGAAAATACTGATAAAAAATCAAATTTTTTATCTTATAAAAATTTTACATTAAAAAAATCTTTATAAACATGCATAAAAAAAAATCTTTATAAACATTATCTAAGTATATAACGGTTGAAGTGCCACTAATCTAGTGAATGCTCTCTTATGATTGAAATCATATTTTTAGGCATGAAGTTAGCACTTCAATTTTTATTAGGTGCACGAAAATATTTATTGGTAAAAGAAAAAATCCACCCGATAATCTTTGCAATTTTGAATAATTTTTCTAATGTACAACTCTTGAATAATTAATTTCATTTATCAGCCAAAAATTTCATACTACCTCTGTTTCACTGCGTTTGACCTTATAAGTCTGAGCATATATATTAAGAAAATATTAATTGTACTATGTATAGTTTATCCAAAATATTCTTATTTAATCCTTATTAAAAATTGTAGTGTATTTATTTTTATTAATAAGTGTGTCTATTAATTAATGTATAGTGATTTAGAGAAAAGAGATAATAAAAGTAGAATTAATGAAAAGTAAGAGAAATGATTAAATGAAAGGTTAAAATTGAAAAAAATAGCTTATTTATAGTTTTGGTCCTTAAAAGATAAGCGTGTTTTGATTTTAATCTCTAAAAGTTATTTTGACCGGGACTATTCCTTAATTTTTCAAACATTTTGGTTTTGGTCTCATCAGTTAGAAAAAATCAATTATTTGTTGATATGGTTAACGGAAACTCACACTAATTGCTACGTGATGTGAGATAGCGTCAAACAAGTATTGTGACATGGATGATTCAGGTTTATAAACGCATAATTCTGCGTATGAGACCATTTTGCGTATGGGACCATTTCGTGTACGCGATCTGTATCATTCACGTCATATCACTTATTTGGCGTCACCTCATACTACGTGAATGTTGTTATGGAGTTCCGCTAACCACATAAGCAAATAACAGTTTTTTCATAATGGAGTGGATCAAACGCAAAATGTTGGTCAAAATAATTTATAGGGACTAAAACCAAAACACACTCAACAAATAAAAACCAAAAACATAAATAAGCCAAAAAAATATATCTGTATATTGAAAATGTAAAAAACCAAACAATATAAACAAGAAAATAGACAAAAAGTTCAAAAACACAGTTAATACTCGCTCCGGTCCTATATATAGCTCACATTCTAGAAAGTTTTCTTGGTCCTAATTATAAGTCACTTTATATTTTCGATGCATCATTTATTGATTTTTCTCTTTTTTGTCCTTATTAAATGCTTTGACTATCTATGTGTTTTTTGTTATTCATTAATGAGTACGAATTTTCCAAGAAAAATTAAGGGGGTAAAATTGTAATGTTACAATATATTCTCATAGAATTCATAAAACCAACCACTTTCCTTGGTATGTATAATTCGGTTAAATATGCCCTATAACAAGGACCGGAGGGATTAGAAGAGAGTGAAAAAGAAAAAAAATAAAATTAAACAGTGCTTTTGCTTTTTGCGTGCACAAGGCAGAGAAGTGGGACCCACGTGGCTCCTCCAAACGGATAAAGTCAATCATCGATACCTTTCCTTTCCTTCTTTCTTATCCAACTCCCCCAAACCTCACTCCAAACCCATTAAATTCTCCACGTGTCCTCCTTCCATCGCTTCGGACTCAGCCTCGGTTACCCGCCACGTCGCCCATTTCTCTCTCTCTCTCCCACCCACCCACCCCTCCTTCACCCACTAACACTTTAATTGCACTCACTCCAACGCTTCCACTTGCTTTCTCCTCTTCACCCTTCTTCTTCCACCGCACCGCATAGAGAATCAGAGAGTCAGAGACAGCTTTCGTTTTCGCCATCGATGATCGCTTAGCTTCGTTCTTCTTTTTCCTTCCACCGATTATCGATCATGTTAGGGTACGGTTACTTTCCTCACTGTTACTTTTTTTCGCTGTAAATTTTTAGCTCAAGTTCTCTCTGATTTTACCAACATCAATCCGTTTCTCATTATTATTGGAATGATTCATCAATCCGATACTATTTTTGCCACATCGCATAATATATGATCAAATTAATAAAGCTAATTTTAAATTTTTTTGTGAAAAGAAAAAAAAATTGAAGTCTGTTGTTAGATTGTTGATCATGAAACTTTATCTTCTTTTTTTTTATTTTAAATTCTGCATTATATTTTTTTTTCTGATTACACATAGTTACATTTCTTGACATTTAAAAAAAAATATTTTAATATTATAATTTTTTTTTTTTGGTTTACCTGGGAGGTCTGAGACCCTGCAGCCAATAACTGGGCTGTCTTACGCGGACTTAATATTATAATTTTAATCACTTAAGTTGCATGGAAAATTTCACGAACATGCATGTTTCGTAGAATTTATAAAGTCACTTATAAAGAGGAAGAAAAAAATTTCATTTGACCGGAGGGAGTGTTAGTTTATTCCTTGAGAAAAAGGAGAATGTAACTTTTACACCATCAGTGCATCATCCATCATTTATCCATTTATGGTCGTTGATTTTTAAATTAAAGTAATACAAATGAATGACTGATGGTGTAAAACTTTCCACCGTTGTATAACCATTAATCTCTTATTACTTTGTATTACTCTGTTCTATGCTTTATTTAAGGCTCATGGCTACGAATTTATTTCATGGTTTTAGATCATCATAACCAATATAATTAAAAAGTAAGAAAGATAAAATAAATAAGCAATGATGCAGTGATTCCGGATCATGTCGTAATTTCTTATTACTTTTTAAGCTCTTCAATAAGCTTATGAGTGAAACTTATAGAAATATGTTTCTCTTTTTAGCTTATTTCACAAAAGCTAATTAAATAAGTGTTTAATTAAGATGAGTCTTTTAGTATAAGTTTGACATAGAAATGTCAAATTTAAAGAAGGAATAGTGTTTTAGAAGTAAGTACGAGAAATTGTAAACTGATAAATAATAAAATGGTAGGAAAAAAAAGCAAGGAAAAATTGTAGTAAACAGTTAGGAATGGCCAAAACTGTTTGTGTAGTGTTTGAAATTTTATAATACAGTTAGGAATATAAAAATTCAAAAAAATAAGAAAGAAATTGCAAAGCATAGTTGGGAATAACAGTAAATGTTCTTGAAGTGTTGAAATACAGTTAGGAATAAGCAATAGCGTTCATGAAGTGTTTGATATTTTTAAGGGCCGTGCTTGATAACTTATGGATTGATTCATATGAATTTAACTTATTTGTGTCACATTTCGGTAGTTTAATCATGAGTTCATGATTATTGTGGTGCTGTTGCTGATAATTTCAGCAGTTTTGATATATAGCTTTAGTGGATGATAATGATGAGGTTTGATTTTGCAA
Source organism: Crotalaria pallida (assembly GCA_037953625.1). Taxonomy (NCBI): domain Eukaryota; kingdom Viridiplantae; phylum Streptophyta; class Magnoliopsida; order Fabales; family Fabaceae; genus Crotalaria; species Crotalaria pallida. The sequence goes on along the minus strand of CM075654.1, from coordinate 7,636,610 downwards.
AATTTGAACTATTATGGTTTTAAGAGAGTGATCAGGTATGCTGGAAGTTTATTCGGCTGTACTGTGACTCTTCTATTTTTGTTACAGGGTATGAAGTTGATTGCGTATATTCATTTTTGGTTATTGAATGGATTACACTGCTAGTGTTGTGCTGCAATTTTTATGACATTTATTGATTACGAGATATTTCGATGGGGGGAGCCTGTTCTAGGAAGCAAGACAGGGGTAATGAAGATAGTCCCCGTGGGGTACTTTCACGAAGATTTTCCAGAAGTGGGAGTTTGAGATGGTGGGCATCCTCATTTTCTTGTCCATCTGTAGACATCCAGTTACGAAAGGGCGAATGTCCATCACTGCTGGACTTGTGCATCTTGAAAATAAATGAGGTAATTCCAAACAAAATCTATATTCTTCCCACATTCTTCATGCATTGTTTCATAGTTACTAACTTTGCTCTTTAACATTGCTGAACTACATAATGCATATAAGGTTCACTTTAAGGAAAGTCTTGTAATGATAATGTAAAAAGTAACGGTATCCAAATTAACCGCTTGTATTGCACTATTGCGTTCCTAGTAACTGTGTTTTGGTCTGATCTAACCACTGCAACCTTTATGCAACAGGAGATTGATAAATATAATACTTTCTCTATGCTGCCGCGGGATATAAGTCAGCAAATTTTCAATAAATTGGTTTGTTCCCAGCGACTGACCGATGTTTCCCTCGAGGCTTTTCGAGATTGTGCTCTCCAGGTATATCATTTCTAGACCTGGTTAATTATTTGTTCTTGATCTTAATGATTAATTTTTCTATTCTTATTGTTTTCTTTATAGGATCTTTACCTGGGAGAATATACTGGTGTCAATGATGCTTGGATGGATGTCATCTCATCACAGGGTTTATCTTTACTCTCTTTAGATCTTTCTGGGTCTGATGTTACTGATTTTGGGCTGACTTACCTTAAAGATTGTGAAAATCTCATGTCCTTAAATCTTAATTACTGTGACCAAATTTCAGATCATGGACTTGAAGGCATCAGTGGTATTGTATTCTTTCTTTTTTGCATTTTACTGTCACCAGCTAAAAGTTAGTTAAATAGTTAAGATACTAGTTTCTTAGTAAGGTTGATCCAGTAATGTGGTATTAATGGGATGTTGCTTATGGCCTAAGCTTTTCTCTATAAGTTGCTTTTACCTGAAGGTTTACAATAACTATGATAAAATATTCCAGGTCTATCAAACTTGACAAGTTTGAGTTTTAGAAGAAACGATTCAATATCTGCTCAAGGAATGAGTATCTTTTCTGGTCTTGTTAACCTGGTCAAGTTGGATTTGGAGAGATGTCCCGGGATTCATGGAGGCCTTGGTCATCTTCAAGGTAGGTTCTTAATTTTAATTTTGAGTGGAAACTTGGAAGTAAAACTTTTAACCAGTGCTCATAAAACCCTTTTATACGGAATAAGGTATTCCAGTCTTGAAAGTAGCTTTAGTCTCTGTTCTCCATTTAACTAACTGAACTCACATAAGAGGATGATAAGTAGATGAAGGAATTCTATTACAGTATTTGTGCTACTCCAGCATGAATAGAAAACCAAAATTGATTTCCATTTAACTTCAATCCAATGTTTTGGTCCATAATTTTCAGGTTTGACCAAGTTGGAATCTCTTAATATAAAGTGGTGTAATTGCATAACAGATGCTGATATGAAGCCTCTATCAGGTTTGTTGCATCTTCCTGAAAATCTCACCTAAGTTTAATTTATCTCGACATTATTTTTATGTAGTTAAGGGAGTTTTCTTCCATGGATTGGTTCTTGTTCAGATCATTAATATCCTCTTTCTATGGAATTACACATTTAATTTTATTTTTTATCTGATGAAATGAGATGTACCATACTAGTGGATGTAGTTTCTACCCAGTAATGGCTCATGGCCACGTTGCACTATCTATAACAAATGTTGGTTAGTTTTACAATTGATATCTTATATACGTTGTGTGCAAGATTACTTGCATAAACATTTTTTCGCTATGTGCCTGTTGCTATGCTACTTTGGAAGGATATTTTTATCCCTTCCCAAGGTCTTCATCAGCTGTATAACTGAAAGACAATAAATATAATAATTTTCTGTCAAGGTCTTACTTTGTTGAAAGCTCAAGCTGTGTAGGTAGAAGCCTGCAACTAGTTTGATATCTATAACTGTTATGAAACCCAAATCAGAAACTAAAAAAGTGATAGAATCAGATAGGTGAATAAATTCTCCTCCAGTATTTCCCCTTCTCAGAGAGTTTCCCCTTTCTCAATCAGTTAATTTCTCAATTCTAAGTAGAGTAAAATACTGAATGAGTCCTCTACCCTTATTTCATTTATATCCATTCTCACTATCTGACTAACTATTCTAACACAACTGTTCTGGGTTTGAAGCATGGACAATGCATGAGCCCATTAGTAAAATCAATTTAATTATGAATAACAGGGTGGCAAGGATCAAACTCTTGACCAATTGGTATTACCATATTAGAGGCTTTGAAGTTTGATTCCATGTTAGAAACCATTTCTCCTAAAAGCTTAAGCTGGCAAGTGGAAGTCCACAAATGGTTTTATATCTCTTTAGTCTGTAAAAGCTGTGTCTGAAAAGCTGTGTTTGATAGCCATATAATTGTTGGTGCACCCTTGTGTGTATAGGAGTGTAATCATTGTCTTCGTAGTAGACAGATTGTTCCATAATAAACAGTAAAATTTATTTAACTCAATTTGATTCCAGATCTTGCTAGTTTGAAAAGTCTTGAGATTTCTTGCAGTAAAGTCACCGACCTTGGCATCAGTTTTCTCAGAGGTACTGTGCCTTGCTTATATCATTTTGATGTTTCAAAGCAATAAGGAGTATATGATTTATCCTTTACCTGGTACCCTTAGGTTTTTTTTATTTGTAAAAATGCATGTTTATGATATTTTTTTTCTCTCTTGGAGAGTGAATCTTGAAATAGACGGGTTCAACTGTATCTCATGTGTATGTGTGTTTGTGTGGATATGTAAGGGATTATTGATGTTTTGTGCTGGCAACCATGTTTGTGTCAATTAACCCTTGATACCAATATATATTGCTGCATACATTTATTTACTAATCATTTTTAAAATTAAATGTTTGATTTTGAAGGTTACTTGAATCATCTTTATCTAGTGTTTGTTTTCTTATTCATTTTTTTAAATCATATTCAATCTTAGTTGTGCTTCATTTTTGAAAGCCAGAGTGCAGTTGTAAAAATTCATTCTTAGATGATGTACTGTTGTGTCTATTCCTTTTGATGATGTAATATTTTGCCATTTATCCTTCTAAAGTTGATAATGTTGAGTAGGTTAGTAGATATGTACTGTCAAGTGTTATCCCTTTACCAATAATGAGTGTTGGGAGGCTCAGCTTATCAGTTTAAGTGAAATTTTGAGTTTTAGCATTTCAAATTCATCTTCCTTTTATCTATTTTAATACGGTCTTGGTTCATTTCAGGATTGAAAAAGCTTGCCCTGTTAAATTTGGAAGGGTGCCAGGTAACTGCTGCATGCTTGGATTATCTTGCAGGTTCGTAGACTTTAATGCTTATTTTGTTAATTTTGTTGGGATTATACTGAGGCTTACTAGGACTAACTAGTTGTTTGGATATAATCTTTGTTAGTGGTCTATGAATGCTTTATGCTTGAAGCTGTACCACTGTTTATCAGGATGCCTTTAGCTTTATTAAGTAGCTTTGAGGTCCTAATATTATGTGTGTCTGCTTGACCCATTTACAAAATAAAGCTTCAACTGCATATTAGTATATAAACACATTGTTTTGAACCAACTGCTATTAGTGTTATTATTATCAGTGAACTTTGTTTGTTGGATGTTAAAAAGTTTAACTTTAGTCCCTCTTTCTAGTGTGTAATGACCAAGTGAGACTGAAATAACCATTCAATGTTTTGATTTGAGTTGTCATGTTTCCTGCCAGAGCTTCCTGCCTTGTCAAATTTGAATCTTAACAGATGTAATATTTCTGACGATGGATCTGAAAAATTTGCCCGTAAGTTGCTAAAACTTGCATAGCTTCCCTTTTTAAGGCTGTAGTTTTCTATTGAGAATGCTAACCATAAAGAGTACTTGTTAAGGAATCAAAGATAGAAAGATTGTATTGGAAATTGTTGTATATAGTTTATATAAAGTTCAAAAGTTGTAATTTCCATTACCACCTTTCTATTTTTTTATTCGTTAGCCTGAACCATAAAGTTAGCAAGACCCTTTTTTATTTTATAATATGCTTATCTGGTTTTACATTTTAGCACCATAAGAATTATTGGGAGCACTACATTTGTAGCATTACTTTTTTTTTCCTGCAGGACTGGAAAATTTGAAAGTACTGAACCTGGGATTCAATGACATAACGGATGCATGTTTAGCACACTTGAAAGGTGATTTGAAATATTATGTGTGCAGAAAATTCCTGTATAGTTAACATACGTAATATGAAAAAGTAAAGTTGTTTGCTAGGGCAGAATAAAGATCATCTATTACGTTTGAAAAGAATGGTTTACCTAACAAACAAATGTATTTATTCAAGCAGGATTAACAAAATTGGAGAGCTTGAACCTTGACTCATGTAGGATTGGTGATGAAGGATTGGTCAACTTGGCAGGTAGATGTTTGAATTCCCTTCCTTTTCATTGCCTCGAAGTGATGCCTTTCTGGATCAAAATGTTTCCTAGAAATTTTGGGAACATAATTTTTTTTTTTTTTAAAATGTAACTTATCACCTTTTGTTTAACTTCTGGGCATAATATGTTGCAAGTGATTCATTTGAAACATGGTTGTGTTGCAAGTAATTTTTCATTCACATTTCCTTCTTAGTGTGACTAATATCTTCTCAATGCTTTTAGGCCATAAGAAATTGAACTGCCTGGAATTGTCTGATACAGAAGTTGGAAACAATGGGTTACACCATTTATCAGGTTAGATATGCCAGTTCCTAATTACTTTCAAGGTTTGTGTGCTTCAGTTTAACTTCTGGGATTTCAATTTATATGGCTTTGGTGGTTATCTCAGCCATTTTGACAAATACTTTCACATACTAGAATTATCTCTGATCATTGTTCCGATTGCATCTCATCTATTTGGACATTCAGGACTGCTTCCCTCGTGATTATTTGTTTTGGGTTGCTTTCCTTCTTATTGAAGTTAACTGTATCCCTTTTTACATTTGAATGCGACAACTGCTGATGTTATCATAATTTAATCTCCTAACATCGTTAACTGCTGAGTATTGAATATAACTAGTCAATGAGAGATAAGAGTCCGACACTCTTTAATTGTAGAAATTATTCATTCTACATAAGGAGTATGGCTTAATTATGTCACAAGTCCCTGAAGTTTATGGTACTTTTGCCAGATACCCTTATACTTTTTTTTTTCAATGTGTGACTCCTCGAAATTACTTCTGGGTTTGTCATATATCCCTACTAACGCCAATTTTGATGACATGTAATATCAAAATCCTAGTCAAACACAAGAGGTTGGTCATATGGTGTCGTGTGATGTCACACTGGCGAAGACGATCTCTCTCTTCAATTTTTTTTTCTTTTTTTATTTAACTAAAAATATAGATATTAAGGTTTTTAGTTTTTTAAATTTAAAAAAAAAAAAAAGATCTTTGCCACGTGGCACCAAGTGCTTAACCTCCTACGTCTGTCATCAAAATGGGTCAGAATTGGTAGGAGGGGTATATGACAAACTCATAAGTAACTTCGGGGAGTCAGACATTGAAAAAAAAACAGAAGGGTATCTCGCAAAAGTACCCCAAATTTCAGGGACTTGTGACATAATTAAGCCTAAGGAGTATTATATGCATGCGATATTGTGACATAAAATTCTGTGTCTATGTTTGTCATGGATTCCATTTATTTTTGGTTTTAATCACTTTGCTATTTTGTTTTTTGCAGGATTGTCCAGTCTGGAGAAGATAAATCTGTCATTCACCGTGGTTAGTGATAGTGGTTTAAGGAAATTGTGTGGACTCTCATCACTGAAATCACTTAATTTGGATGCTCACCAAATTACTGATGCTGGACTGGCAACCCTTACAAGTATGTGCCTCTATTGACAAAATTATTAAAAAAAATTATTTGTATATTTCTGCTTCGTGATTGAGCTTTGATCCTGCTCAATCTGTTTGATTTGCTAATTGCCACTATATATTTTTTATTTAAAAAGTATCAAGGCTTAAAATAATGCCGAGTCTTTCCTTAACCTTGCCTTAGCTTCTTTACTCTTCAAAATAATTGCTTTCATTAATTTTTCTAAGCTTTAACATTCTGGCTCTTTGGTTTTTAAGCTTAAAGCTTAAATGTCGCAGCATGCATCATTCTGAATTTGTTTATGCAGGTTTGACCGGGCTTACTGAGCTGGATCTGTTTGGCGCTCGAATCACAGATTTTGGAACAAACTATTTGAAAAGTATGCAATGTCAATAATATTAGTTTCTAATCATGTGTTTTTCTTGTCTCTTTGGGCTTTTTACTTTTTGTTCCTTGCCATAGTTTAATAAACAGAAGTATTTATGGTTATAACTGTTATAGTTTAATTGCATGAACTTGATTTTATCTGAAATGTAATCAGAATTTCTTGTCTCTTAATTAGCAAAGCAAAGCATAGTTTCCAGGAGTTGTAATTGTTTTGGTTCATAAATTTGACTTGATCACTAAATCTCAATTTTTTTTCTCGTACTTACCTCCTTAGCTCTCAGTCTTTTTTAATTTCATGTAAAAAGATTGTGCACCTGGTTGACTAATGACCTCATAATTTTTGTCAAACAAGCTCCCAAATCAATCTTAATTCCTTTTGATCAGCTATGTTCTGTAGAATTATCTACCTGTTGGTAATGGTTCTTTGATTGAGCTCATTTTTATAATTTCTGTAATAATTGGAATTCACCATTTTGTTAACTTTGTTTATTGTGGGACAGAATTTAAGAACCTGAGGTCCCTGGAAGTATGCGGAGGAGGATTGACTGATGCTGGTGTCCAAAATATCAAAGAGCTTTCTTCTCTAACATGCTTAAATTTATCACAAAACTGCAACCTTACAAACAAAACCCTGGAGTTAATTTCTGGTATTTCTGAAGACCTTTGTTTTGTTTGAGAAATACTTGGTTTCTTGTTTTCTTTGTTTTCCTCTCACTAAGATGATTAGCCAAATAACTAAAAAGGATCAAGGGCTTGGATTTTAGGGATCTGTATTGATGTTTTTTCTTTTCAAAGGGTGTCATGCTTGTGAAAGTCCTAAACTTAACTGCTTACGCATGGTGCTTCTAGGTGGAAAATGTGTAATGGTGTCAGTTTTTTTGGTTTTGCTGAAAGGTTGAATTAAATTAGGAGACCAATTGCTGAATTTCAAGTTAAAGAAAAATATCTGAATTCCCCTTCAATTTATGCATGGGTTGGTCCAGGTCCAGGATTGTCTTTATTTGTTTTGATATTTCCTTATGAATCTTATGATGAAATTGAACATGCTTTGTGTACCTTCATCGGGACGCAATGCTGTAGCAGAGTGTTTTGTAGAAGCTCCTGATTCCGGATTATCCATTTTGTCAAAATCCCAGTGAGCTGAGATATCTACTTTTTACTAATGCTTTCTTGGTCCTTTTGACCCCGGGCTGTTAAACTGTAGTTCTTCTGTACTTTTAGGCTTGGGCTTAAATATGTCTCCTGTCCTTGATCTTTGGGGTCATTTATATTGAAAACAGTACCACATCACATTTATGGGTGTATGTGGTACTGTTTTCAATATAAACGTGATGACTTGTTATCGCGCATCAATGAATACTTGAAAAAAAAGTGATGACTTGTTATGTATTTGCTGAATAACAGCACTACAAGAACCCAAATTTTTTTACCAGTTTTTTGTTCGCTCCGAGTGCAAGACCATAGCTGTCAAGAGTCTCTAGACACAGGTCCTCAGAGAATCATAGTTGCAGTTTTTCTTCCATGCTTCCTATGGGAATACATTGCATGTCCCAATTTAATGTCAATCCCTGTACCAAAGATTTGTGATTGGTTAAAAATTTAATTATCAAATCATAAGTCTTTCACATAGTAAGTGCTACAAATTGTGGGAAGGTGTCTGTAATTGTAACAAGTCTGTGCTGACGTCTCTATGTAAACAATTTCAGGGATTTCTGGGTTGATTTCTTTGAATGTCTCAAATTCTCGCATCACACATGCTGGATTGCAGCATTTGAAAACACTGAAGAATTTGAGGTCTCTGACATTGGAGTCCTGTAAGGTGACAGCAAATGACATTAAGAAACTTCAATCAACTTATCTTCCGAATCTGGTAAGCTTCCGGCCAGAGTAGCTAGTTAGGGAGGTATTCAGATATGTATATATTGTATATATTCTAAATATGTATGTATAAAAAAAATAAGATGTACTTGCATATGTTAGAGAAACACGGGAAGACAACCTCAAGTTGTACATAGGCTGATGGCTTCATTAAAGGTGGGAATTTCCTCTAGAAGCTCTTTTATTTTAATTTTATGTGTAGTGTGAAAGGGTGAAGCCAATGTAATATGTATATATATAAGATGTTATGTACTGAAATATGTTGGAGAAACATGGAAAGCTACCTCAAATTGTATATAGGCTAATGGTTTCATGAAAGGTGTGAATTGTCTCTGCATTTGTGTTAAGCTTTATTTTAATTTTATTTCTGATGTTATAAGGTGATATCTGTTTGTTCGTCTTTGATCAGGTATCCTCATAGCCTCATAGGGATAGTTGACCAATTTAGTGTTTAATCCTTTTATTATGAGAGTTAAATATTTTGACAATAAATAGTTAATTTGGTTCTCAAAAGAATGCATTGCTATCAATTTAGTCTCCTGAATATATTTGTCATTAAATCTATTACAGAACAATTTAACAGTGCTCACATAGCATATTAAATAAAAAAAAAGATTCAACGATGCAACACGTGCTGACAATTGATCTTTGAAGGATTGTGTTAGTAGCAAATATTTTTAGGGGAGTAAATAGGTGGCACAAATGAAAAGTGATCTTTGAGGGATTATTGATGGCAAATATATTTTAGGAACTAAATTGGTGGTAATGCAATTTTTGGAGGATTATATCTTCATTTTTAATACCCCTCTGGTTCTTATTATTAGTTCATTTGATTAATTTTCACACCCTTTAAAAAAGTATTGTTGGTGGTATTAGAAATGTAAATATTTAGTATATTTTTTCAAAAGTATTTATATAATTATTATTAGGAATTTAAAGAGTGTTGAGTAAATAAAGTTATTTATAAAAAAGAAATAACTAATGTCATTGAAAATTGGAAATAAACTCCGAGCGTGTGGTTCAGTGGTAGGGATTGATTCACGCTTAAGCAAGGTCAGGTGTTCGAATTCTGTCTTGTGCATGCAGCAACGTTAAATCTCGGGACCAGCTGTCCCACCCATTAGAGGTGCCTATAAGCCAGCGAGGAAATGAGTGACTGCGGTCGGTGGTGGACACTCTGGTTTTGGACAAAAAAAAATTGGAAATAAGTCTTATATTAAGGGAAAAAAAAGTCCTAAAAGGGGATCGGAGGGGGTGTTGAATTTGATAATAAATGATTTAATGATTTCATTGATTATATATGTATTGTTCAATTAAATCCTTGCCCAATTAATTGATAGGGTAGTACAGGAATATCCAGTCCATTGACCATGCCTTTCGACCTATTTTATGTCTTCACCTTAGTGGACGAACCTTGTGAATGAAGTCTAAGGTTTTCGAGAGGTTTTCGAGGCATTAGTTTCTTGCTAACGCTTTTTACTAAAGTCAACATTCTTGCTTCAGCTTCGTCTAGCACTGTTCGCGTGAGTTCTTTTCTCAAAAATGGAACCCTTTCCAACTGATAAATTTTTACATAACACAGCTTTGATAGATCGCTTAGCCTAGTTCATCTTCATATCAAAAAACTGTTATGCACTCATTCGTTGTCTTGAGGGTAATGTTTAACTAACTAAAAGAGTAAAGTGTACTTAGAAAATGATACATTCAATATATTTTGAGTCAACTTTGTAATTTTTCAATATTTGCTTTACTCTTTTAAGTTCATTATATATTGCCCTTAGTGTATTATATAGCAAAATCCCAATTGATCCAGCGTTTTTTCACAAGCACCATTGGCATCTCATTCAGGATAGATTTTGTGAATTCATAGAAGTAGAGTAGGTAAACCATGAGGAAATTCATGATACAATTCCACCGCGTTTTTAGTTTAGTTCTATTCCTGAAGTTGATTATCCTGAATGGGTCTCTCGTTTTAGGCCTGTCGCCCCTGAGTAGTGTCATTTACAAAGAGAATTAATCTACAAACCCCACTTTATCCCCAAACCTCATTTTAATGGTGCAATTTCTATTATACCCTTCAGCCTTCAAAAAAAAAAAGAAAGAAAAAAGAAAAAAAAAAAAGAAACCCCAAACCCCAGCCACCTTTTCAACTTCTTCCACCCCAAGCAAAACCCCATAACCCCATACAAACCCCTTCCATATTCCACTTTTACAAACCCCTTTTTATCTAACACTCTCTAACCCCTTCCATATTCTACTTACAAACCCCTTTTATTGGAAGACACAAGTGAAAACACACATTTTATTCGTAAAGGAACCTCCAGTGGCCTCTATGCTTTTTGTTGAAGGTAAAATTCATCTCCTTTACGGTTTTTTTTTTTTTACATTAATGTTAATATTCTGATTAACCAGTGTCGAAATTTTTATAAATTCCGACACGGGTTTATCGGAAAAAATGTAACATTCATTTAACTAATATAACTGTCACTTTTCCGAGAGAATAATTTCGGAAACGGCTAAAATTCCAATACATTTCTATCGGAAATGTTAACTTAATCAATTTGAAATAACCAATAGGAAACGTAGCTCGCTGTAACTATTTTTCGACATACTAAATTCATAATTTATTAAATTTCTGATATACTTAATTCAGAAATTATTAAAATTTGGAGACATGGGTCTCGGAATTGAGCTAAATTCCGATACCCTGTTGTCGGATTTATCAGAAAAATACATTAGATCACACCAATTTGACATACTCATTGCAAAAAACATGAAGTTATGATGATATATTGCAACAAAGTAAATTGATACTGAAACATTAATTCATTAATTCACGTAACCTTAATCCATGTTCAAAAGCAAACCTTAATCCACATGTTCAATACCTAAGCTTAAAAGCTTTTACAAATAACAAAAATCAAATACTAACAAATTCAAAAGCTAACAAACACATTGATCTAATACCAACAAGTTCAAAAGCTATTACAAAATGATCAAATATATTGATTTAAAAGCAAGAATTTCTTCTCAGTTTCTTCTTTTATGGAGTCTACGTTCTTCTTCTTCTTCTGCTCGCACGGTTTCAGCTGTACACTTCAATCTAGCCATATCTGAAATCTCAACCCAATTAAAAAAATGTGTAAGTTATGGATAAAAGCAATATTCAAACAATGAGAGAACAAAAATTATGTTTTTATAATCTAAGCATCAAAACTCAAAAATATTAAACATAACAATAACAAACAGTTTATAAAACAGCCACTGATTAATTTCCGACATGACAGAGTCAGAATTTTATACTTTTTCGACATCCCCGTGTCGGAAAGTTGCAGCGACAGCATACCTTCAACACAGCAATGGCGAATTCGAAAAACAACACAACAACAATAAAAATTAAACCCTAAAACTACAGAAATGAAAAAGAACAAAACCCTAAAAGCAAAAAACAAAACCTAAATCAAACCCTTCTACATCAAATAAACAAAAACAAAAACAAAAGAAAAGAAAAAAAAAACAAAACAAAAACCCAAAGAGAAGAAAAACGGTAATGAATAAGGGAAGAAGAAGAATGGAATACCTTGAGGAGGCGGCGGTGGAAACAGCAGGGAGAAGAGGGAGTTGAAAGTGAATGAGGATTGGAATATGAAGGAGGAAGAAGGATGAGGGAGGGAGTGGAACGTGAATGAGGGAGGGAGTGGAAGTGGAACCGTTTTTTTGTGTGGGATGGGGTGTGGGGTTTGTGAAATGAAAAAAATGAGGGAATATAATGGGGGTTTAAAAGGAGGGTATTATTGGTATTATTGAAAAAAGTGGGGTTTGGGAAATAAATATGGGGTTTGAGAACTAACTACCATTTACAAATGCATCACCGAAATCATTGCCAACAATCTCAAGCCTCTTTTGGATAATTGGATTTTCCCATCAAGAATATTATTATTAGGAAATTCAATTCTTGATCCCCTAAATAATTTGTTGATCCCCCCTAATATATAAAAAAAAAATATCCCTAGTTCTATTCCTAAAGTTGATCATCCTAAATGAGTCTCTGAGTTTAGGCTTGTTACCATGTGTAGTGTGATTTACAAATGCATCACCAAAATCATGGCAAACCATTTCAAGCCATTTTTGAATAATTGAATTTTCCCGTCAAGGATAATATTATTAGGGCGTTCATTTTTTTATCTTTCAAATTAGTCATTAATTCTCCCTAATTTAAAAAAAATAAAAAATTCCAAAGTGTCACCTCGACCTCATTTCCTCGCCTTTCTTTCCCTAAAACTGGTTCGTTTCCGATATGATTTATGTCATAGGGATCAAGTATAATTTCCTTATCAAATCCAAAATGACAAAAAGAAAAATCATGTAATCATTTTAGGTTTTGGTAAATTACTTATTTGAATCCAACATGGAGTATAGACCGGAAACTTTTGAAGATTCTAACCATTGAACACACACATATACATACATACATACATATACATACATACATATATATATATATATATATATATTAATTTAACATATATGTTGTGCAAATCTTTTAAGTGACACTAATGTGTTATGACCATCTAATTTTTGCATGGAATTGGATCTAGTGCCAAACCAGGTGAAGTCAAACCACGAAAGTGATTTATGTGTCACTTATCGAAGCCTCCAAATTGAAGAATCCCCACCCAACTCCCCTCTAGTACAGTTAGATTCAGTCACAAAAGTTGTATTTTCTTAAGTCAAAACTTGATCAACTTGATATTAATGAAGGCTATCAAAATAGGGAATTAGTCTACAAATCCCCACTTTATCCCCAAACCCCATTTTAATGGTGCAATGTCTATTATACCCTTCAGCTTTCAAAAAAAAGAAAAAAGAAAAAAGAAAGAAATCCCAAACCCCAGCCACCTTTTCAACTTCTTCCAAACCCCAAACCTCTTTTATCTAACCCTCTCTAACCATCTCTAACAAAGAATAATCCACAGCTATTAATCCTGACAATGACTCTGACATCACAAACAGTCAACCTTTTTTTTTTATGTAGCCAAGGAAATAAAACTTTAGCGGCTCGCATGCTTTTGTAAAGCTGCAAATTTAACAAGTATGTCCTCGAAGCATGAGACACCAGGTACATCTTTAATCATAAATCTCCATGATGATATTTGATCCTCTAACTTTTTCATGTTTAGCTGGACTTCCTGCAATTTTGATAGCTCTAATTCTGCCCATTCCGTGCGGTTCTTTTTCTCCAACAATTTCTCCTTCAAAAGCTCAACGTTTTCATTACTTGATCTTAGCTTTCTTGCTTCCCTTACTTCAAATTCCTAAAATGTCAAAGTAAACAGGGTGCATTATTCAGATTAGTTGTGAACAAATTTACAACAAGAACTCTTCTGGTATCTTCTTAACGCAAATTGTTTTTTAAAATAAAGATAAAGTAAGAAACTTTTTCTCTTCATAGTCTAGATATGTAGACCATTCAATAAAATAATGATATTACCCCAGGGTTAGAGAGGGTTAGATAAAAAAGGGGTTTGGGGTTTGGAAGAAGTTGAAAAGGTGGCTGGGGTTTGGGGTTTCTTTCTTTTTTCTTTTTTCTTTTTTTTTGTTTTGAAAGCTGAAGGGTATAATAGACATTGCACCATTAAAATGGGGTTTGGGGATAAAGTGGGGGTTTGTAGACTAATTCCCATCAAAATAAAATTGACACCCTTAAGAGATATTTACATGGTATTTAAGAGACTTAAAGATAAGACAAGGATAAATAATGAATTTTTTTTTTCTAAATCTAATAACACTTCCTAAATTTAAAATCAAAATAGAAATTTTGAGCCAAACTTCATTCTTCTATTAAAATACTATATCATGAAAGTACATTTTGAAATAAAATGCTTATATAAAATATGTATAATTTTGATAAAGGTACTCCAGTTTTTTTTTTATCAAAAATTTTGGAACATTGTTGGCCATGATGTAACAAATGAGGTTTTAGAAATCCTTAATGGGGCTAGAGATCCTTCTTTTATAAATGACACCCTTCTTGTTTTGATTCCAAAAAAGAAAAACCTATGCATGCACGTGAGTATAGGCATAGTTTATGTAGTGTGCTTTTTAAAATTGTTAAAAAAATTATTGCAAATAGGCTAAAAGTTATCCTGTTGGGTATCAGAGTAATGGAAATAATATCACACAGCTAAAATAGAGTTGAGAAAATTAGGAACTGACACAGATATTTTACGTGGAAACCCTTTCGGGAGAAAACCACGGAGCAAGTATAGAAGGTTTTCACTAAGTGGGGAAATATTACAACCTCTCTCTAAATATAAGGAGAGAACAATAACACCCTCTCTTATACTAGGAGAATACAATTCTCTCTATATAAAATTATAGGAGAAATACTAACAAAACACTACAAATATTTTACACTGGGATGTATTTATTGTATGTGTTTGGGACTGGAATGAGAATTGTGTGTGATGCCCTAATGAGGAACTGAGGCCTCTATTTATAGAGAGCCTCAGCCCTTCACAATCCTTCAATTTGTCATGCCTTGTTTGCCAACCCCAGGTCCTTTCGGTGCAGCTATAATTGGCCGGTGCCTAATACATTGACAAAAGGCAATACAATTGGTGCCTCCTTCCTTGACCATGCAAAGTCACAAAAGTGACTTTACTGCATGTCGGCAACAATCTCCCACTTAAAGTCACTTTTGATGAGCTTTCAAAACCTTTCTTAACTTGCCAGTTTCATACTGCTTACGTTTCCGATAGGCCATGTGAGGATCAACACCATACAAACTTATCAGTATTGATTGGCTTTGTCATAACATCTGCTAGGTTCTCTTTGGTATGAATCTTTTGCATATCCACACTCCCTTCTTCTACTACTTCTCTTTCAAAATGATATTGTACCCCTATGTGCTTTGTCCTTGAGTGAAAAGTTGGATTCCTCGCAATGTGCAAGGCACTCTAACTGTCACAATACACAGTAATCTTCTGTTGTTTGTGCCCGAGTTCTTCCAATAACCTTTGAATCCAAATTGCTTCCTTGCATGCTTAGGTAGCTGCCATGTATTCAACTTCTGTAGTAGATAAAGCTACGACAGACTGTAATTTGGACAACCAGCTAACTGCTCCTCCTGCAAGTGTGAACACATAGCCTGTAGTAGATTTTCTTTTATCGAGATCACCTGCAAAATCTGAATCGACATAGCCTCTGATAGTAAACTCCGATCCTTCAAAACATAATGCAGCATCACAGGTTCCTTTGATGTATCTAAGGACCCTTTTAACAACATTCCAATGCTCTCTACCTGGATCCGCCATGTACCGACTGACCACCCCAATTGCTTGAGCAATATCTGGCCTCGTACAAATCATGGCATACATAAGGCTTCCCACCGCTGATGCATACGGTACTCGAGACATTTCCATCCTCTCCGCTTCATTGCTAGGACACATACCTGAGGATAATTTGTAATTGACAGGAAGTGGGGTAGAGATTGGCTTACAGTCTTGCATGTTGAAGCGCCGCAAGACTTTCTTCAAATAATTCTTTTGAGATAGCCAAATCTTCCTATATTTTCTGTCTCGGTGTATTTGCATCCCTAAAATCTTGTTTGCTGGTCCCAAGTCCTTCATATCGAACTCCCTAGCTAACTGTGCCTTCAATTCTTGGATTCGAACTTTGTTGGGGCCTATCACCAACATGTCATCCACATACAACAGCAAAATGATGAAATCATTATCACCAAACCTCTTGTAGTACGTACAATGGTCTGAACTCAGTCTGTTGTATCTGAGGCTAATAATGAAGGAATCAAATCTCTTGTACCAACATTTGGGCGCCTGTTTTAGACCGTACAGAGATTTGGTCAACCTGCAAACCAAGTTTCTTTATCTTTTTCTTCAAAGCCTTCTGGTTGGAGCATATATATTTCTTCTTCAAGTTCACCATGAAGAAAAGCAATCTTTACATCTAGCTGTTCAAGATGTAAATCGAATGCAGCGCACATTGCCAGGACTACTTTGATAGTGGTAAGTCTAACCACCGGAGAGAATATCTCATTAAAATCAATACCTTCTTTCTGAGCATATCCTTTAACCACCAGTCTTGCACGATATCGTTCCACCTGATCGTTGTCATCTCGCTTGATCTTATAGACCCATTTGTTACCAATGGCTTTCCGACCTTCTGGAAGTGTAACAAGCTCCCATGTTTTGTTTCTTTGTAAGGCCTCCATTTCTTCATGCATTGCTGCCATCCATAGAGAAGCATCTGAACTATTCACAGCCTCCTGAAAGGTTGACGGTTCTCCTTCTTCTGTTAGAAGACAATATGCATCGTGGTTTACCATAACAAAGTCTTTATGCCAATGTGGTTTTCTCCTTAGACGATCTGATTGTCTAACTTTTACATCATTGACGTCATCTGGTTCTTGTTCCTCGTGCTCTGGCTCAACTTCAGAAGAATCATCTTCTCCAGATTTCTCATCTATCTGTACTGTAGTAGTCTCTTTAGTGCTGCTTTCATTTCTCTGTTCACTTTGCAGATCATTTTCTGCAAATGTCACATCCTTGCTGATGACAACCTTGCGGGGAGTGGGATCCCACAGGCGATACCCCTTAACTCCATCAGCATAGCCCAAAAATAGACATTTCCTAGATTTTGAATCTAGTTTGTCTCTTTCTTGGGAGTTGTACATCACGTACACAGGACATCCAAACACATGGAGGGAAGAGTAACTTGGTGGCTTGCCAGTCCACATCTCCATTGGTGTTTTCAGCTCAATTGTCGTTGATGGCGATCGATTTATCAGGTAGCATGCAGTTCTGACTGCTTCTGCCCAGAAAGCTTTGGCTAATCCTGCAGTTCTTAGCATAGCTCTTGTTCTTTCTAGGAGAGTTCTATTCATCCGCTCTGCTACGCCATTTTGCTGCGGTGTGTGTGCAACTGTGAATTGCCTTTGAATGCCCACCTGCTTGCAAAATGCTAGAAAATTGCCATCAACATATTCTCCTCCGTTGTCTGTCCTCAAGCACTTTATCCTTTTACCAGTTTCCATCTCCACTTGTGCTTTGAATTCCTTGAATACTGGAAACACATCTGACTTCTTCTTGATTGGGTACACCCATAATCTCCTGGAGTAATCATCAATGAATGATACAAAATACTTTGCTCCTCCTAGGGATAATATCGGTGACTCCCACACATCAGAATGAATCAAGCCCAGTATGTGCTTACTTCTGGCAGTTGATCTATCAAACTTCAATCTATGTTGCTTGCTTATCACACAGTGCTCACAGAAAGGTAAACTTACTGATTTGAGCCCGGGTAAGAGATTTTGTTCTACAAGGACTTTCAAGCCTCGTTCAGACATGTGGCCTAGTCTGCGATGCCACATCATCGTTGTTTCTTCTTGGCTTATTGCTGCAATTGATGCATCTGCCTCTTGCAACGTGTCTCCCATAAGCATGTATAGATTAGCTGAGATCTTCTCTGCCTTCATCACCACAATCGCACCTCTCACAACTTTCAAGATCCCACCTTCAATGTGGGTCTTGCACCCGAGGTCATCTAATTGTCCAATAGACAATAGATTCTTCTTCAAGCCCTTCACATGTCGTACCCCTTGAATTGTGCGAACAGTACCATCGTACATCTTCAACTTGATAGTACCAATTCCAGCAATTTCTAAGGCATGATCATTTCCCATGAACACAGATCCCTCCAAGATAGGTTCATAAGTGCAAAACCAGTCTCGTCGTGAAGTCATGTGCCATGTCGCCCCTGAATCCATTATCCATACATCAAGTAGTTTCTTTCCGCCTTTAGAACTTATTGCTGCTTCGCTATACAGGATTTCTCCGTTATCTGAGGTACTTGCAACACATCCTTGAGAGGTTGCATCAGGAGACTTCTCCGTATTCTTCTTAATCCAACAATCTTTCTTCAAATGTCCTCTCTTGCAACAATTGTAGCATTTAAGGTTTTTCCTTCTCTGAGATTTTGATCTACCATGAGTTTGACTCCCACTGGAGCCACGCTCCGTTGATCTCCCTCTCGTCATCGTCAATGCCTCTGCTTGGCTTGAACTCCCCAATCTGTCTTCCTTATTCTTACGCCTGGATTCTTCTTCAAGAATGGCTCCGGCGACATCATCAAAGGATAGAGTGTTGGCTACATTATTGTTAGTAATGTTGATGATGAGTTGATCATACGAATCTGGTAAACTCTGGAGTAGAAGCTCCGCACGCTCATTTTCTTTTATTGTAAAATCTGAAGCTGTCAGTTTAGCAAAGAGCGTGTTCAGATTGTTGATGTGATCCGTAACCGAAGTGGATTCACTCATTCGAAGAGTATAGAGCCTCCTCTTCAGAAATATTCTGTTGTGAAGTGATTTGACCTCATATAGTTTAATGAGGGTATCCCATATCTCCAGTGCAGTCTTCTTTTCTGCAATGCTTGACAACACTGAATCTGCCATTGCTAGATGCAGATTAGCAACAGCGTTGTCATCCATCTCCTGCCACTTTTCATCAGTTATCCCTGAGGGTCTGCCTTCAATTGCTGGTAAGCAATTGTCCTTCCTCAAAATTGCCTTAATCTTCAATTTCCATAGGGAGAAATTACTCCCGTTGAACTTCTCTAACTCATATTTTGCTGCCATAATTTTTTTTCGACTGTATACGTGAATAGTAACGTATACGTGAATAGTACCGTATACGTGAACATTATTGTACGTATTCCCGTATACTAGAACAAATCCAGTATAGGTTTACAATTATTGTAAAAGTATACAACTATACGTATGAATAGTAACCTTGAATAGTGCAGCGGAATAGTGACTATTAACCTGTGGCTCTGATACCACTGTTGGGTATCAGAGTAATGGAAATAATATCACACAGTTAAAATAGAGTTGAGAAAATTAGGAACTGACACAGATATTTTACGTGGAAACCCTTTCGGGAGAAAACCACGGAGCAAGTATAGAAGGTTTTCACTAAGTGGGAAAATATTACAACCTCTCTCTAAATATAAGGAAAGAACAATAACACCCTCTCTTATACTAGGAGAATACAATTCTCTCTATATAAAATTATAGGAGAAATACTAACAAAACACTACAAATATTTTACACTGGGATGTATTTATTGTATGTGTTTGGGACTGGAATGAGAATTGTGTGTGATGCCCTAATGAGGAACTGAGGCCTCTATTTATAGAGAGCCTCAGCCCTTCACAATCCTTCAATTTGTCATGCCTTGTTTGCCAACCCCAGGTCCTTTCGGTGCAGCTATAATTGGCCGGTGCCTAATACATTGACAAAAGGCAATACAATTGGTGCCTCCTTCCTTGACCATGCAAAGTCACAAAAGTGATTTTACTGCATGTCGGCAACATATCCTTCCTGATATTATTGGGGTTAATCAAAGTGCTTTTTGATATTATTGGGGTTAATCAAAGTGCTTTTGTTCTCAAAAGATTAATCACTGATAATACTCGTGTGGCTTTTGAATGTTTTCACTATCTGAAGAGAAAGAAATCTGGAAAAACTGGGAAATATGGCTCTTAAGTTTGATATGTTCAAGACATAATAGAGTGGTCCTTTTCTAAATCTACTCTTAATACCATGGGCTTTCCTGATAGTTGGGTCTCCTTAACTATGAAATGTGTCAGTATTGTGTATTTTTCATAATGATTAATAATGAGCCTCATCATAATTTTTTGGCTCAAACATAGGGTTGGGACAAGGTGACCCTTTGTCACCATATTTATTTATTTTGTATGCTGAAACTTTATCTGCTATGCTTACTAAAACTAGCTACTCAAATCTTATTCACAACATTAAAGTTTCACCTAAAGCTCCCCCAATATCACATCTTCTTCTTTTTTCTTTTTTTTTTTAAATTTTTTTATAGATGATAGCATCATATTCTCAAGATCATCTGTTGAGGAAGAGAAAAAGTTGAAAGAAATCCTTTCAGCCTATGAAAAAGCTTCTAGTCAATGAATGAATTATGACAAGTTAGAGCTCTTAGCCGAAATGTTCCTAGCACCAGGATAACTGAGATTCAAAACATCTTGACAGTTGAGACAGTAGAGAGCTACTCTGGGTATTTGGGCCTCCCAATAATTGTTGGACACTCAAATTTCAATATTTTTTTTATTTTGTCAAAGATCGTGTCTCGAAGAGTTAAAATGGTGGATGGAAAGGTTTCTTTCAAGAACATGTAGAGAAACTCTTATCAAGTCATTGGTCCAAGCAATCCTCAATTACATCATGAGTTGTTTTATGCCCTCAATGTCCCTTTGGAGAGGTAATGAAAATGGCACTTACACAGTGAAATCTGGCTATGCCTTCATCATGGAAAAAAAAAATATAAGATTGTTGTACAAATGGTTTTGAACACCCTCTATGTAGTTTGGTTTCGCAAGAATGAGTGGGTATTCAAGCAAAGAACTATGGGCATCTAACAAGTTCTTGATAAAGCAATGTCCATGCATATTGAGCAAGAGCATAAGTGAAATTCCAGCAAAGTCAATGGAGCCATGGTTTTCGTTGATGCCTCTCTCAAGGATAATGTTGACAGATGTACTGGTTTGATTGCATTGGACAACAATGGTGATTATATGGTGGTTGCTATTAATTCCTTTTCCCAGACACCGGACCTGAAAATTGCAAAGGCTTAAGCTCTCTCATGGGCAATGGTATCTTTATTGATGTCGGGATTTCTATTGACTTTCTCGCAAGTATACCAGATAGCATACAAGTAATATATTGAAAAGTAAAGTGTCGAACCCACGAGGATTAGTGTTATGGCAAATATCACCTTAATATGGTTAAATTAATGAAATTAGGTAGAAATATATGATTATGGAATTAATTAAATTACAAAACGAAAATAAAAGATGATTTAAAACAATTGAGGAAAGAGTTAGGAACATGGTTTCATTGTAGGACCGTAGTTACTACTTATGAATTTCAGTTTTCCTTAAATCAACAACAATTCCAGGATTAGTAAAAATTCGATCCCTCAAGGCAATTACTGTTTCTTATTAAACTAAACCCCTTAATCCCTTAAGTGAGTTCTAGTCTAATAATCATTAATTAAGAACGCTGGAAAATTTATTATGTTATATAAACCCCAAAAGTATCCCTACGAGTTGGGCAATTATAAAGTTTGATTGCAAGGCCGAATCTAATTCCTAATTTCCCAATGGAAGAATTAGACTACCAAACATAAAACTGCGCATTTTTATGTAAAGCAATTAAAGCACAATCAAACAATTGATTTAAATGAAAAACATAAATTCATAAATAGAAAATCTATTTAAAATCCATACAAATCAAGGCCGAATCTAATTCCTAATTTCCCAATGGAAGAATTAGACTACCAAACATAAAACTGCGCATTTTTATGTAAAGCAATTAAAGCACAATCAAATAATTGATTTAAATGAAAAACATAAATTCATCAATAGAAGAACTCCATAGCCATGGATTAGAAGTTACCCCAAGAGCAATCCCTCCTAGAGTTGTTACTTTCTCCTTGGAATTGTTGAACCTTCTCTTTTACTTTTTCTAATCTAAGGATTTATCCCATCTTCGTGTGTTACAAACCCTAAGGATTGGAGATCTATATATAATAAATTACAAGATTAATTTCTTATATCCAACAGGAATTATTATATTTATCTATTATATCTAATTTGAGGAAAGATCAATTAGTTTTTAATCTTTTTATCTCTAATTGGAAAAGAGATCAATTCTAAATCAAAGAGGATTCTGAGCTTCTAATCTTCTATCAAATTTGAGTGGAGATCAATCCCATATCAAAAAGAAATCTGAAGATTTAATTTTTATTATTTTTCTGATCACGCCACGTGCTTGGGAAACTTGGGTTAATCGATTAATCATGTACAAATAGCAAGTGTTAATCGATTAACCCACTAACCCCTCTTATATCAGACAAAGAACACGTGGAAATTAGGGCATTTTCTCATTGTTTCCTCTCTCTTCTCCACACGAGTTTCCTCCCTCCTCTCAACCCTAACATTTCCAATCCTCTTAGTTAATCAAATCCACACAAAATCAATGTCACAAATCTTCACCCCATCATCTTCCCATGGTTTTCCCTCTCTTAAATCACATACAAATCTCTCTCTTTCTTTCTCATAAATTCCCAATTGAAACCCTAGAACCCCAACTTGAGCAATCCATGGAAGAGAGGGTTATAATCTTCAAGGGAGCTTAGGGAAGTGCTTAAGGAGCATGGAATTGGAGACTAGAAGCTATCTTGGTGCTTGGTGGTGGAGCACCAACCCAAACCCAATTTCTCCTCTTCTCTTCAAGAGGTAAGGGGGAGTACTTTGGTTTTAATTAGGGGAAGGATTTAATGATAGTAATAGGGTTATAATTAGATGTATTTTTATATGTGTATGTTTGGCTTGTATGTTGATATTGTTGGGTTTGAGAATAAAAGTGTGTAAAATGAACTTAGGGTTGTTTAGCAAGTGATTATTAGATTGTTATCGAAATAAATGACTAAATGAATGATATAATTATGATTATTGTTGTGGCATGATTGATATGTTGACTATGAAGGTATGTGTTATGAACTTAGGATTTTGTTAGAAAGGAATTGTTATAATTGTTATGAAATTAAATGAATGTAGGGCATGGTTGTGAGCATTATTGTTGTTAAGTGTGATTGTCGATATATATATATATATATATATATATATATATATATATATATGGCCATAAATCCTAAGTTAGAGAACCCAACCAATTGGAAATAAAGTATTAAAGGTTTGACTAATGAAAGCCACGTAAAATGAATTAGAAACACGTGCATTATAGAGTAAGGTGGACCTTAGGTGTACGGGGGGAAAACACACGTCATTTAACGATTGATGAGGGCAAAAGTGAATTA
Organism: Crotalaria pallida; assembly: GCA_037953625.1. Classification (NCBI taxonomy): domain Eukaryota; kingdom Viridiplantae; phylum Streptophyta; class Magnoliopsida; order Fabales; family Fabaceae; genus Crotalaria; species Crotalaria pallida. The sequence goes on along the minus strand of CM075654.1, from coordinate 7,613,315 downwards.
TTGGGATTATTTTGGGGAACTCCAGTTGAGGGTGATTTCTGCTAGAGCCAATTTGGGCGAATCAATCCAAATTGCATGACGAACCCTAGAGGGGTGAAGTGCTGTGCAAGCGAGTATGACGAACCCTATAGGGGTGAATACCAAAATAGAGGTTGAGAAATACTTACTCCTGGTCGGTTTTTCCCCAGAGTGGAGGGTGTTTGTGAGGGTTGAAAAGTGTTATTGTTATTAGAAATGGAGAAGTGCATTCATTGTTATATAATGAGTTTAATTCACTGAATCCAATGAAAGTGTTAAAGTGTTATAGTGGATAAAGTTAACTGGTAAAGTGTACGTTGGATTCAGGAATTAAACCATATTAGTATAATGTGCATTCATACTCATATGATTGAGCATAAAAGCATTGTTATGTATTGGTATTGTATAAAGAAATGTATTGGTATAGTGTAATAAAATAAGTTAAGTATTAAGGTATAGGAATGACATAGTTAATTAGGAACGATGTGAATATATATATATATGTGTGTGTGTGGATATATCTAGTTATGTCCTAATACTGTTGTTTAAGTGTTTTCCTTAATTATTATTCAAATTACTCACCCCTTAAGTTGACCATTTTAGGTACCAGTGGAAAAGAAGTTCATCGCTCTGGCGCCGAGAAAGTGCACTCTCACATGATGAGAGTGCATTATTTGTTAGGACCTTGGTGGTCTTATTACGGTTGCAATCATTGTTAGGATAATGTAACGTAAAATGTTTTATTAATTAAAATTGTATTTAATTTTGAATTACTTATCTCCACTTAAAGATTCTTCTATTTTGTAAACGGACTTTATAAAAATATTTGTTTTGATAAAAATGTATAAATGGTTGTGGAGGATATAAAAATATCCTTTTCTAAATTGTTTCAAAGTAAGTCACAACCACTTACAATGTAATTATAGTTTTGCAATTGTTATAAACTGTTCTGGATTGACAGGTGAAAAATTAACTTGGAGAAAGTCCATATTTTAAAGTAAACTCCGCCGAAATTTTTATAAAACCCCAAGCATTTTAATATTAAATCACTATAAAAAGTAATATATTTCATATTATAAAAAGTGAGGATGTTACAATAATGGTGGTGAACAAGCGGGTCTAGTACATATACTTTTAGGAAGGATTGTGAAGGGGTTCTGAATGGTAATGACTAGTCCCCTCTAAAATCCTCCTTCTTTTTTGTTGTCCTCTCTTTTTCTCTCTTTTATTTACTACTTATAGCACTCTTTTCTTTCTTCCTTGTTTCCCTCACTCAGCCCATTTCCCTAAGTAGGTCAACTAATCTGTACTAGATTCCTGGGTTATCCCTTTTAAGGTAACTTAAAAGGTTTCTGTCTTTTTGGGTGTGGGGACAAAAGGTCTCTTTTGGTGAATAGACCTGTCGGTAGAGCAACCTAAGGTTAGTGATTTGACTAACCATCTATTGCAAAGCCTGCTTTCTAAATCTCTGTATCGATCTCCTGGCTCAAGGTCTGTTTCCTCACTGGGAGCATGCCCGTTCAAAGCCTATCATGCCACATCCGCCCTAAGAGTTCCCACGAGGTTCCCTCAGCCCATCAAGCCATTCTCACGTGATCGGCCCAACAAGGTGAAACCCCAATGGACTGCAGCTCTTCTTCGTTAATGGGCCTAGCTCCGTTGGCCCATTCTTCCTTGGTCTTCTTGATCCTAAAAAGTGGTCCTAACACAAAGACAATGGAGCCTCGATGGAGAAAATCTAATGGTTGACGAAGACAGTGAGGGGCAATCAGATTGTGCACCTATTGGATTTGTTGTTATGGAATTTCTTCTTCTGGATATTTTGATGTTCTTTAATTTTTAAATTCGTTTTCTTTTTTATTTTTAAGTGAAATATATAGTTGTTCAGGTATTTTTGAACTTTTTAATTCTCATCTAAATTTTGATAAAGAAGGAAGAGGAAGTAAAAATGGTGTAGCACTTACACACACATATATATATAGAGAGAGGTAATACATTTTTTGGAAAGGAATATCATGATTTAATTTGATGTAGAGTGGGGCCAGATGGTACATGAACTAGTAAGAAAGAATAAACTCTCCGAGATGAGAAAATTACCCAACTGTCACTTGTCGTTGGGTAATTTTTCTATAAACTTATAATAAATAAAAATACATTTCTCACAACTTAAAAATGCAATAAATATTACATAAAAATAATTTAAAATTTTAGGAAAGGAAAAAATATATATCACCATTTTATCTTTTGTGATATGTTACACATAACTCATCTGCCCCAATAACCTTCTTCACCCAAATAACTCAATACCCCCCCCCCCCCCCCCCCCCCCTCATTTCTCCTTCATTTTTATAATTTTATTTTTTTGGGTATCTTTTTTGTTCTGAATCGGGGTTTCCTTAATTTTTTGTTGTTGCAGTTGTGGATTTTAGTTTTTTTTTAGTTTTTTCCTTAATTTTTTTGTTTAATTTCTCGTTTAGTTTTGTGTATGTTGTGAATAAAACCATTGAATCTTTATGTATGTTGTTCTTGGTGTTTATCTCTCCTTCCTTCTCATTTTTTGCAATTAAAATAATCATCCTTCAGCCTCACGAACACATTCCTAATTAATGAATGGTGGTGAAAATCAAATAAACGTCAATCAGCTCCAGTAATGATGAACGTAATGAACGGTTCGTGAGTCCACGAACAAACCAAGATTAGAACCCACCGGAGATACTCTTATCATTGATACAATAGATCATTCAACTCTTCTTATAACCAGAGTATGAGATAATGTATAAATGATTAAGTTTAAAAACAAACTTTTCACTAACCGTCTATCGAAATTAAACTCATTTATATGGATAACACTGCCATTTTCATCCGTGCAATGCACATGATAACAATTTTGTTTAGTCAGTTATTTAATCTTTTTTACTAGCATAAAGGTAAATTGTATAATATAATATAGTATGTTTTAAATTTTAATCAAAAAAAGACCTACAGATTAACAATTTTTTTTTCATTTATGTATTAGTGAATACTGCATTTTTTTGTCCTTTATCTTATTTTCAAGATTCACTTTGGTCCTTTATTATTTTTTTAATAATTTTGGTCCTTTATTTTTTTTTTTTTAAAAAGTTCAGTTTGGTCCTTCTGTCACAAAAAAGTTAGATTTCACCAGAATATTCCCTCTCATCCACAGAATATTTCGGAATATTTTAGTGAAATCTAATATTTTTTCAACGGAACCTTTTCTAAAAAATAAAGGACCAAAATTACTCAAAAAAATAATAAAGGACCAAAGTGAATCTTGAAAATAAGATAAAGGACCAAAAATATAATTAAGCCAAATTTTTTTCTTGAAAAAAAAAAATTAGCCTGGCAAGTACATTAAAATTAGAATCAACCAATCTCATGATTAAATAGCCAAAAGAAGCTTGGAAGTACTCAAGTCTCAAAGAACATCTGCAGCTATAGCACTAAATTAAACTTAAATGAATTTTTCACATCTATTGGCAAATTACAATGTGATTTTGGTTTCACGCAAATAGGTTTGCTCCAATGCTCTAGAGATGATGTGATTGTGCATATTCCATAAAACATGATGGATCAACAGCACAAGAACAAACCTAGTTGTCGAAATAGCTAGCCAGCAAACCAAGTATGTAAAAGAAACTTGTCTTGGCTGAGACATGGGATCATCTTTGAGGTTGATCTGAAGAAGGTCCAACTGAAGCAGCTGCTGCATTCGACGTTGACCCATTCTCAACTGGAGGAGGCACACCCCACTTGCCTTCAGACTCGACGGGCTCAAACACATGAACTCCACCATCTGACAGTCCTACAGCAAACTGATTTGGTTCTTGTGGATGTGCTGCGATAACAAGTGGTTGTACGTTGGAACTGCAGCATAAAAACACACGTTAGTTTTCCAAGAAACGTGGATACGGATTCAAGAAACCAATATGACAGGATGCAAATTTGTTGATCCAAAAAAAATAAAAAGATAAAATAATTGAAAGATGTATAAATGGAAAGTATCTAAATAGTATCGAAGAATATGATACAACAAGTATCGGATACCATTATGCCATGCCAACCATTTTGAAATATTGGTGCTCCATAGTTAGTACTCAACAAAGAGCACTGTATGAAAGATTATAAACATATCACAGAAAAACTCTTAAGTTTAGAATAATATAGTATAACTTCAAACTGAATTATTTTCAATGGAACAATGTCATTCACTTCAGATTGATTCCATTCCATTTTAGATGAAATTATTGATATTAATGCATACTAAATTCCAGATATTTTTCTGACTCCATGCCCACCATACACAGGTGGCGCTTTCTGCATATAAATAAACTCGTTGGTAGATTATATCTTGAAAGTTAAAACCAGTTGGCAATCAAGTGAAGTTTCCCAACATGTATTTAAACCACACCCCGGGAAGTGAGGCACACAATGTAGGACTTCCAACACCTCACTCCATAGATGCCTTCCAGAACAGGTGATAAATGATAGGACAACACAGAGATGGCCTCCCGGCCATCATAGAACGATTGAGATGGGACCTGGCTTGACATTCAATCTTAAAACCAATTGGTAGTAACTACTAAGTGAAGTTGCCCGAAAGGTATATATATAAACCACACCCTGGGAATCGAGGCTGGCGACATGGAACTTCCAACACTTGAAGCATCAAAAGAAAATTTAAATTCATCCAGTATGAGTTTTGGAAATTAGTTCTGTAGCTCAATAGAAACTAAAATTGAAATTGTCATTGATAACATGGAACCAGTATCATGTGAGGTAATACAACCAGGGGTTACCTGACACTTGCAGGAAGATAAGTAGAAGGATTGATACGACAACGTAATCTGAGGTTTGAAGCACTAAATACACAGATTGTCGCGTCCAAAAAGCTGGCATATATGAGCTGGCTATCACAAGAGAAAGTCGCATGTGATATTGGTGCACCAGATTCTCGTGGGAGCCACTGCAATTCGAGCTTTTGATCAGATAACAATTCAAACAAAAAATAAAATTATTTGAAGTTTCAACACACTGAAATCAATGAGCTAACCTGCTTTAAACCTTCTAGTTTTGTTGCCTCATAAATGGCGAGCTGAGTTTCATGTACAACCAGGAACTGTATTTGATCCTGATGGAATTGTACACGTGTATCTGCTTGTGCTGGTGGAGTCCTCCCTGGAGGAAGCTGCAAGAATCTAGTCTTCTGCTTTTCCCATCCATCAGTATTCCACACACAAATCTGCACAGTAAACAGAACTAAAAGATAACTCTCCATATCATAACTATGAAAATTAATTTGCCAATGGCAATAGAATAATTGGACTTAACTCTGCCCAAAAACTAACTCATAGGGGGAGGGTTGCGTAAGTTATTATAAATGGTTTGGTTCATATTGCCAACCGATGTGGGACTTAGACACTTAATAAATGGCTAAAAGGAGACCTGTGTTCGATAAATAGCGGTTTAAGATTCAAAACTAGAAGTTCTTTTAATGCAATTTAATCTTAGAAGAGCCAGGTTCTGGAGACAGATCTTCACTACACAGTCATTACCTGAGCATCTGCTCCGGATGAAACTAGCACATTCAATACATGAGAGAAAGCAAGACCAGTTATTCTTTTGGTATGGCCTTTGAGCTTACTTTTAACCTGCAAAAAGAACTTCGCATGAATACCAAGTATCTCAATTCTTCAAATCAAAAGTGATTAGAAATTGTTTGCAGACAGAATGGTTACCTCATCAACACGGACATTATATATCTGAATGGATGAATCATCCATGCCTATAGCAATAATATTATTATCCTGAGGATGGAAAGCAAGAAAGGTTGCTGCAGGTGGTGGAGGCATGAAAGTGGTCATAGTCTGCACTTAGCCAAGATGATTGAAACTGGTTAATAGACACAAGTGCAAAACATTATCTTGATTAATGACTAGGGGTCATAGGTTACCTTAAAAGTCATCATATTGAACAGGGATATCTTCCCACCGGATGCAGACATCACATAAGAATCATTTTTGGATAGAGCAAAGCAAGGTACAGCATCCTCGGGACTGTTATCAGCAATGTCATTAGTCATTAGGATGCCACTTGATGGTTGCCACAACTGAGGTTGAATGTTGGCAGTAGCCTACAGGACGAAATATCAACATTAAAATAGTAACTTCTATTTCCGATTTATGAATAGAGGATATTAGCAGTCCAAGTGTCTGACAGAAGGAACTTTAAATGTTGTCATACCTTGCCAGATGAATTACGGTCATTTCGCTGCCATTTCCAGAGCAGGTGAATGGCATTTGATGCTAATGCTAGAACAGCATTACCTGAATTTGTATATATCAACCTGGATATCTGCCACAAGAAAGAAGAACACAACAATTGAATTCCTCGAGAGGGGTGAATCAAAGAAACTTTGCAGCAAGGATTTCAAGGGTGGTAACACACTGGTACAGTATCCCCAACCAAAGTATATAGGAGGAATAAAGATCACAGCTGTCTAATTATTTTTCTAATTTATTTATTTTTTAACAATGTTCAGGGACTAACTAATTTTATATGAAATGATCAAGGATTCATTGATATTTTACTATAAGACACTCATGTTGCTATCTTACTGTGCTGAAAATTCATCACTAAGCTAGTAGGCTAAACTAAAGTAAACCAACAAGACTTTTGCAGAAACAGGAGCTAGAAAGTCCATGCTGTAACAAACATCAAAGGATGTCATATGAACAAGGGAAATACATGCAGACACATACCAATTTGATTGTTGAAGTTTCTACAGGAAGGTATTTATTTGATAAAGTTGAAGGTAAGTAAATCACATACCTTGTTCACTCTTACATTCTCTGGTAGCTTCAAGGATCTACATTGAGATGGTTCATTGATTTCAGTGAGTTTCCATATCTTTGATTTGTCATTGGATTCTTCATTTATTCTAGGTTTAACATCACCCAAGCTTCGGCTGTCCCCATTCTGATGAGACAAAATAGACATGTAGTTAACAACAACAATCATGAATCATGATAAGATGCTCACTCATCAATCCCAAGAGAGGGCATGAGAAAATACACAAAGCAACAAAAATGAGTTACATTTGTGCAAAAAAATAAATAAACATTAAAACACAAAAATCTCAAGTAGCATGAAATGACATGGCAAGTCTTACTAATAGGAGGACAAGATCACTAACCATTCCAGCAATAGCTGCTACAGATGAGGCCCTCTCTGCAAGTGCAGCACTAGTTGCGGCGGCGGCGGCGGCAGAAATTGGATTTATGGTAGGCTGCCACAAGTATCATATGTAAGACTGTATTTTGCTATTAAAGAGGTGAGGAAAGTACATAGTATCTGAAATTCTACCTTTGTCATGGCTTCTGATGTTCTCGATGCATCATATAAAGAAGAATTCTCTAACGTACGCAATAAATGAATACCATCTCCATTGGCTAGAACTTTAATTCCATTCTCATTTGCTGAGACAGCTAAAAGAGATCCATCCTTATTGAATCGGATACGTGGGCTTGCCTGAAGTTCAAATCAGCCAACAATTAGCAAATTTATTTCTACAGACTAGCACCTCAACTTGCAATAAAATAATGAACTTACAGGAAGTCCCCCTTCAGCATCAACAGTGGTTAAAAGCTGAACATTGTCCATATCCCAGAATTTAACGGAGAAATCATCACCAGCAGCCAAAAATCTGTTTTTGGTAGTGTCAAATTGCACCACACCCAAAGATCGCTTACGGAATCCTTGATAAGTTCTTTTAACAGCTCCTTCACTTTCATTCCACTCGACAATAGAGGATTCCCCATCTTTGCTTGTCCCACATGAAAAGAGCCTATAGTATTCATAACCGAGAACATGTGAACATAATCAACAACAACCAAGCCTTTTACACTAGGTGGGGGAATAGAAAGTGTTATAGTATTCATAACCGAGAACATGTGAACATAATCAACAACAACCAAGCCTTTTACACTAGGTGGGGGAATAGAAAGTGGTGAAAATAGAAAGTACAATTCAACTAAGGAGCAATATTCAGCACGCTACAATTCAACTATGGAGCAATATTCAGCACACTACAAGCAGCCATGGTTGAGAATATTGACCTTGTACCATCAGCGCTATAAGCCATCGTCGTGCACCAACGACCAGGAGCATCATAATCAACACGAGATCCCAAATTGTCATACAACCAAGCTTTTATTTTTCCATCTAATGCTGTTGAAAAGATGAACTACAACATCACAACACAGAGTATTAGCAAGTAAAACGACCAGACGGCAAAGTCAATTTCTTACAGGTTGCTATATTTATAAACCTAAAATATCATACCAACAAACTCAAACAACCAAAGGTATCAAAGTCAATATCTACCTGAATGTTCTCTTTATAATGCGGGCAGACAGAGTAAACGGGAGCCTCATGACCTTCAAAGGTATACTGCCTTGCACCTGTGGCAGCATCCCACACCTAAAATTACATAACTTAGCAACTTATATGATCTCCACTTCAGTAAACAAGCTCAAGCTTTGACAAACTCACCTTAATGGTTTTATCATCACCACAGGTTATAACACATAGCTGCTTATTTGGGTGAGAAAATGCTAGATCATTTACTCCACCAACATGAGCATCAATCTAGAAAACAGGCTTGTAAGTAAACAATTAATAAATGCATATTCAAATTTAATATTTGTGTGTGTGTGTATCAATATATGTGTGTATACCTCCAGGTGATTTCGTACTTCCTCCCCACCATGGTAAGAGTATATCTGAACAATGTGCCTTGAGTAAGCAACTCCTGTTCATCAAACAAACTTAAGACATTAGTATATATAATATACATTATATATCTTAAAAGTATGTATTTTATCATTATATCAAACATTAAAGAACTAAAAAACTCTCAACTTACCAAATAAAGCACCATTGGGACTCCAAATTACACGGTTAACAGAAACACCAGGATCTTTGACAAGAGCAGCCTGAATTAAGCATTATTAGTTTTCTCTTCAGTCATTGCAAAATTACAAATCAAAGGGTTTAGTACAAATTTTCATCTAGAATACCAATGCGTAAAGGCAAAGAGATAACCTGAAATGGCATTGAACATGCACCAAGATCCCACACTTTGAAGTTCCTTAAGACCAAACGCTCCCTAGAACCCACCTCCCACAAAGCAATGTCCCCCACATTTGTACCAACTGTAATTGCATCAAGAAAAACTCTGTAAATTGGCAACTTGATAGCAAATATACACAATTTGAACCAAAAAAAAAAAAAAACACACACTCAGGCCTTAGAAGAGCGGCTGACCAAGAAGTAAAGACTGCTGAACTGGATGAAAGTCCATGCTCATAGGAGATGAACCCTGATTCAGAGTTCGCACGACGGTCTTCGGTATGTCATCAGGCGCATTGAAAGCCTGACCATGGCCATGTCCATGGCCTGAGAATGTTGCTGACAGCACATTGACAGGTAGATTTACCTGCACAAAGTGATAAACAATTAATAGCACAGAACATGTGATGGGTCAAAGCCTACATATGCCTAGGCATGAATTGCTAGTGATGTGTCAATAAGTGATACCAAATTACCTCATCAGTAATTCCCATTGGCCTTGTTCTCTTAGCAACATGATCTGAGTCTCCAGATGGGTAGTCAACAGAGGGGTTTGTTGGAGGGGTCCTCGGATGCTTCAAAGAAGCTTAACAAGGCAATGAAACGCGTCAGAAAAATATCACACTAGACATATCATATGGGATCTTAGTATGACTGAACATAAAGAGCTAGAGAAAATAACAGAAAGCAAAAGAATGTATTACCGGGCATTGATGGAGCACCAAGACCTATAGCTCCTCCTCCAGAAACTGCGGCATGCGCTACAGTGCTAGGATTTGACATCCAACCAGCCAGGGGTGTTGGCACTGGTGCTGGAGTAGGTTGAAAAGGCTATAAACATGAAGCACAAAAATAAGAACCAAAAGATAATAGAGATAAACTATATGATACAGAAAGAAGGAGGATAATCAGTTCAGTAGCCCACCCCATGTGCACCAAGAGGAGGAAATCCTCCAGCCTTTGGTAAGGAACCTAGTAAAGGGTTACCAGCAGGTGAAGGAGCTCGTGCACCATTTGGTTGTCCACACGAATGATCCACAAAAAGCGTTTTTATATCAGGATTTGGCCGTGGATTTTTGCAAAGTTGATGCTGCCAATTCAAGCTGTAATATTTAAAAAAGAAAAAGGTAAAGAAAATCAGCTCTTGGTCAATAGAAGATAACCTAATCAGTTGTGACTTGTGAGTAATTAAAGGAACAAATCCTATCATACATAAAGAAATGAAATTGAATCAGAGCTCAATGATTTGGATAACAAAATAATCTGATGCATGCATTAACCAATAAACACAACTCTAATGATGGCGCAGATGATCTCCTTCAACCATGGTTTTAAGTTGTGGATACAGTTAGGTTGCATTTACTGCAATTCCAGGAAAATGCGGTCGATGCAGCCACAATCGCTATTACGATGTGGTTGCGGAGACTCTGAAAACCGCAATATTATGCTGCAATTAAAAACCATGCCTTCAATTGTAAATAAAGATACCACCAAACGCAATCCGATGGCACCATAGTGTACCAGAAAGTTATTTCACAAAGAGAGCATAAATTTTTGCTCTGCACTGAGAAACTGTCTGCTTGGACTTCAGAAAAATTACCTTTGATTGATGAGAGTCCGTAACCTTGAGTTCTTAAGGTTGGGAAATTGCAATTTGTCACGAAACAAGGGGTTCGCTTCGATGAGCTTTTTGAGCTCAACCAACATGATTGCTCGCGCAGACTTCGTATCACCATACTTGGACAATTGTTCATTCTCCCTATATAGTAATAACATAACAGAAACTCAATCACTGCATCTTACACAAGTTTCGCACTGAAAGCCAAAGTAAAAAATAAATATATATTTGTACCTGAAATTCTCTAATGTCAAAAGCTGAGTGATTTCCTTGAACAATTCCTCATTAAATGTAGCAAACACTTTAAGATCCTTCACTAATATTTCTACAGCCTTGGACCGGTCGTGCCTACGATAAATTAAAACAGTTCAACTTAAGTTATAAGCAAAAACTAGAGAGGGTAAGAGTTAAACAGAATGCAGCTAAATGTGAAGTTGTGAACTTACTTATCCAATGCCTCCAGATACTTCTGTTTCCTTATCTCAAAAAATATCTTCATAGAATACCTATTATCATCTACTTTTGTGAAACCAGACAAGTACTTTTCAACCTCATCCCAATTCCCATTATGCACTTCATCCTCAAAATATTTCATGTTAAAGAAAAACCCAGACTCCTGTTCAAGCCTGTTATTATTATTTTTTTTATATAAAAAAAAACAGTAATTAACTATTGAGGCAAAAAATTACAAATATTAAAAAAATAACAAAATTAATAATTTAACAAAAAAAAAACAAAAAACAAAAAACTAGCCCTACCTGTGAACAGACTCTTTGAACTTTTCCTCATCCAGAAACTGTAAGATCAGGAACACCAATTCCCTACTCAGAGAAGACATCGTATCCTCCTCCTCTTCAGAAATGAGGAAGACTGAACTAGATCTGCAAAAAATAAACAAATCAATGATTAAGCAAACAAAAAAACTCTTTTTTTATTCATAGCACTGTTAGAATTTATTGAAGAAAGCTATTCTATACCTATTTTGGGGGCCAAAAAATATTTATAAAAAAAAAATGAAAACTATTTGACTCTCTTATCTATCTACCAATCCACACCCAGATGATAAAAACAAAGAAAAAAAAGAGTAACTTTAATCCCATGAGAGAATCATAGATGCATGAAGCCTAAGTTGCCAAAAAAATAAAAACCCACTAATATTATGAAAAATAAAGTGGAAATTAAGATAAATAAATTGTAATAAAATAAAGATGCAAAATTAAAGTTAGAGACTTTACAGCAAGAGATTCGGAGAAATGAAAGAGATTTAACCTTTAAAAAAAAACAACACAATCACATGTGAAAGAAAGAAGAACAGGGTTATGATAAATTTAAAAAAAATTTAAAAAAAAAAAACAAAGCTTTCTCTCTCTTCTTCTTCACATAGAAGAAAATGGAACTAACTCTATTATCTTCTGCACTTTCTCTCTCTAGAAAACTCGAACAAATATATATAGGACCATTTTTCAAGTTACAGAAATTGTGTTTTTTTTTTTGGTTTATTTATATAGGAGGTGACAGATAAGAGGGATGATAAGAGAGTTCACTTATCAATGATAAGTTATGCGGTTGGTGATAAGGTGTCGGGAATGTTTGAAAAGTGATGGCACTTATGTTAGAAGTGCAGTTAATGTGTGGGGCCCAACCAAGCCGGCTTCGGTTTTGTGTGGAAATAAAATTAGTGCAGTACAGTATTATACTAAAAAAATAAAAATAAAAATAAAAAATAAAAAAATGAGTAGTAGAGACTAAACAAATCGGCTCGGAATGTGGAGTTAACAGCTGTCCTTTCAGCTCGGAGTGAAATTAGTATCACGAGAAATTATCGTGGAGTGACGCGACATATATAGAGCCACTCTCACTCAATCATAGAGAGAGAAAGAAACGTCAGTGTGTTCAAGGAGAAATTATCGTGCACTTCACGAGATTATTACTTCCTTCATTCCTATCTATTTATCATGTTTCAAACAAAACATTACTCCTTCCGATCCTTATTATAGAACATACTTAACCGAATTACAGATACCGAAGAAAGTGGTTGGTTTTATGAATTCTATGAGAATATATTGTAACATTACAATTTTAACCCCTTAACTTCTCTTAAAGAATCCGCACTCATTAATGAACAACAAAAAACACATAGATAGTCAAACCATTTAATAAGGGCAAAAAAGAGAAAAATCAATAAATGATGCATAGAAAATATAAAGTGACTTATAATTAGGACCAAGAAAACTTTCTAGAATGTGACCTATATATAGGACCGGAGGGAGTATCAATTAAGAAATATAATCATTATTCAAATTTCCAATATGTTAATTATATTTTTTTCCACTGTACCATTTCTTTCTCCGTAATCATTACATTTTTTCACTGTTTACCAAAACCAATACTAATATTGACAATTAGGGCAGGTAGACTTGGGCCATGCCTACAAACGACCCGCAATTTTTGCAGGCGGTCATGTCAGCCCATTCGAATATTTAGGGCCGCGGGTAGAGCAGGCATGCTGGCGGTCAGCATTTAATTAAAAAATAAAAAATCTCAAAAAAAAATTACAATCCAAAAAACTCATTGGAAAATAAGAATAACCTTTTTTTTTAATTTGTTGTAACTGATAAATACTCCCTCTGTTTCACTTCAAGTGTCTTTTTAACATCAAAATTTTGTTTCAAAATAAGTGTCTTTCTACCAAATCTAAGCAACATTTAATACTGCTTTTCCTTATTTACCCTTACATTTAATGTTGTTTTAGTTTTGAAATTTGTAATACTAGTAATTATGCATTGACAAAATAAAAATATTAAATAGGGGTATTTTTGACAAAATACACATAAAACTTACAATAATCATCGTAATCAACATTTTCTTAATTCATGTGCAAAAGTCCAAAAAGACACTTAAAATGAAACGGAGGGAATACAACTCTTAGATGGTTTTGACTATAAAATGAGGAGGCTCTATCTGCTGTGTATGTTGGCTATAAAATGAGGCTAAAATCCATGCCTTGCCCATAAAAAATTGCTGATGGGCGGGTCGCGGATATATGCCCTAATTGTCAATACTAACCAATACTCTATTAAATAAGAACAAACATGAAAAATAACATTTATTACACTCTTAAGATTATCAAAATGACAGATAAAAAAACAAACAACTTCTCCAATAAAGGATAGTTAAATAAGAACGGAGGGTGTAATATCGTACTACGCCCTACGATCGTACTGTATATATTTTTTGAGTTTGTTTAACCTCAATCTTCAGGGCTGAGGATAATAATTTAATGGTTAAGTTTTATAGAGAATGATGCACTTGGGAAATATAAAAATTTATATTTTTATTTTTTTCAAGAAAACTTGTCTAATTAAATGTGTTTATCCTCGATCCTAAAGACTTGGGTTAAAAAATTCATAAAACTATTTTTATATTTTTAATTTAGTCTTATTTATAAGATCTCTTCTAATTTTCAATATCATTCGATTACCTATTTTTTATCAGAAATATGTTTATTTACTCAAAACTATTTAAAGTCTTAATAATAATTGTAAGGACATTTTTTAAAAGTATACAAATTTTACATTTATAATAATACTACTCCTTCTGTTTCATTATGTTTAGCCTTTTAGGCATGGGCACATAGATTAAGAAAGTGTTAATTATTGTAAGTATTATGTATAATTTATCCAAAATGTCCCTATTTAATCCTTATTGAAAATTATAGTAGTTTTTAAATTTTATTAATAAGTGTGTCTATTAATTAATGTATAGTAATTTAGATATGAGAGAAATGATAAGAGAAGAATTAATGAGGAGTAAAAAAAATGATTGAATGAAAGGTTAAAATTGAAAAAAAAATATGTTTATAAATTAAAAATGTAAAAGGTCAAACAATATGAAACAGAAAAAAAGGCTAAAAACTCAAACATAATAAAACGGAGGGAGTAATAAATTTAATTATATCTATCTGTGAAAGTAAAAAACCTAAACTAATCTTATATATAAGACCATAAAAAATATTAAATTAGAAGTAAATTTATTTGTAGAGTTTTTTTTTTTAACAAATGTCCTAACAGTTAAAACACATTAAAAAAATTGTTTATAGAATATTATTTTAGTGTTTATTATATTATATTATAAAAAAATAATTTCATACATATTAAGAAAATTAGTTAAGTGTATTTAATTTTTTTTTTCAAATCTATAAAAAAATAAAGCTACTTTAAAAAACTGCATTAGAAATTAAACAAAAATTAGATGAGATATTCATTTTCTAAGAATATTTTAAGAATAATTTTATTGGGAACATTATATTTGACACCAAAATAAGTATGCCTTTTTTTCTGTATATTAGAGAGGTAGTTCCTCTAGTTTCTAATATATGAAAAAAAATGACATAGTTATCTTAATATCAAATATAGTAAAAAATTAATTAATTTATTATTATCAATACAATTATTCTTAAAATTGTCCTAAAAAGTAGGTGTTTCATCTAATTTTTGTTTCATGATGCAACTTTCATAAAATAGCTTTATTTTTTTTTATGAATTTGAGAAAATTAAATGCACTCAACTAACTTTCTTGACAAATGTGAAGTTAATTTCTTTTTCTTATAGTACTCCCTTTGTCCCTTATAAGTCACTTTCACCTCATTCACTCAGACTTAAGAAAAATACTCTCTTCATTCCTATTTATCTGTCCTATCTCAAACAAAACATTTCCTTTAAGAAATTTAATCATTACTTAGATTTCCAATACATTAATTATATTTTTTTCCCACTATATTTTTTCTCTTTTTATAATCATTAGTTTTTCTCCGCTAGTTACATAAACTAATGTTGAATCAAAGAGATCTTGATGAAGACAAATAGCTCGGTTCTCCGCCAAGGCTTTGATGGAGTCAAACAAATCAGCGTATGTTATGAAGCTCGGCAAATGAACCAGTTCTGTGTGTTGATTTCGGTCTTTGATCAGCTCGACAAATGCATGCTTGGCTACCTATAGCAAGTCAGCAGTTCAGGACCAAGCTCGGAATATGCTCGGACATAGATATCGCGTTTGAAGATCAAGAACAAGCTCGGCAGTTGCTCAGGTGCAAGTTCGGAAGACGTTCTGAATTTGCTCAGTCGAACATGTAGCACAAGCCAAGATATCAAAGTCAAACAAAAGCTTAGTTCGGAATATGCTCAGAAGTTGCTCAGAAGATGTTTGGAAAATGCTCAGCAGTTGCTTTGAAGAAATGTAGTTGAACCAGCGGCAAGTCAGAAGCTCAGATGCAAGCTCAAAGATGATCAGCTCGGCCTTCGACAAGTCCGAAGTTAAGCTCGACCTTCGAGTAAAATAGTAAAGTTTCAGTTTGCCAAGAGTTTTGTTCGAACGAGTAACATGTTATATCATCATTTCGGCAAAACCATCAGCTCGACCCTTTGGTGCAGCCAAGTCAAAATCTTAAAGAATCAGTCAACCGAGAAGGAGCTCGGACTATCATCGAGCTCGGCTCAAGGATGTGAAATGCGAACAATCATCAAGCTCGGCTTAAAGCTCGAACAGATGCCAATTGCAAAGTCATCAAGATGATTACTCACTCAAGTCCCGAAGCTCGGTTGACAAAGTTGAACTCAAGATCAAGTCAGAAGCTCGGCCAGAGCTCGGCTCAAAGTCAAAACTCAGGGTAATATACAAAGCTCGGCCACAGCTCGGAAGTCAAAGGTCAAGGTCAAGCTCGGTTCACACTTGGTCATTTTCAGTGCAAGCATCATCAAGCTCAGATTTTCAGCCCGGTTCAAGCTCAGTTCTGTCTTAGCTCTCTGCTGCATAAGAAATCAAGTTCCCTAGCTCGAACCGATGACAAGCTCGGATCCTGTTCATCGTCGTCAACATTCAGTTGTCTTCGACACCATCAAACGTGAATTTCAAATTCAAAAAAGGATTGAATTCAGAAAGGACAATAGTTGTCACTGTACGTTGCTGCAAATTAGAAGCTTCTGAAAGGACAATACGTGGATATGAACGTTGCAGCAAAATGGATAATATTTGGAACATCCGTTTGCAAGGACAGTGTGTCACAAAATATCTTTCCTCTTGTTGGGTGTTGGGTTGAATATAAAAGCACTCCAGAAATTTATCAAGACATACACAAAAACGAAGAGAGAACAAGACACAGCAATGCCAACATTTTTCAAAATACAGAGAAACAAACTTTCACATTCGAAACCCAGTTTCAACTTCTCTGTGAAATCCCCTCTTTAATCGATTATTCACCAGATACTCAAACTTTCAAAATCATATTCTGTTGATTTCTCGAGTTGGAGCCATCCACTTTTTATCATCATTGTAACTTGTTGAGACGAAGTTGGTCTTGAAGGTTTCAAGAAGCTTCGGTGTGTAAAGTGCTGAAGAGGTTCTTCAACCATCAATATATTTGGGGTAGTGGTCAAGAGTTTTGTACACTCTATGATAGGGATAGGTTTAGAGAGGTTATCTTGTAAATCCTTGTGTAACCATTTAAATTGATTTGAGTAAAAGCTCCTTAAAGGTTTTAAGGGGGACTAGAAGTAGCTCTCAAGTGGGTGAGAGTGAACTAGTATAAAATTTCTTGTGTCTCTCTCTTTACAGCTTTATGCATTATCTGTTCTTTACTGTGTTTGCATATTACCAGCATCTTAGTCGGCTAATCCGAACCTCTGTTCGTTAATTTGTGTTCGCTAAGTTCACGCTGCAAAAACCGATTTCTGTGTGTAGCAACTCGGATAATCTATTGTTCGGCTTAGACAATAGATTGTCAGCATCTGCTCGGCATTAACTTGGTAATTTTCGTAAAACCAGCAAGCATAAATTAACAACTTTCAATTAATCCGAAAAATTGGTACTTTTGCTTCAAACTACTATTCACCTCCCCCCTCTCTAGTAGATTGTTAGGCCGCTTGTTGGTTTCCAACAAGTGGTATCAGAGCTCGGTCGAAAGATCGAGTGTAAAAACTTTTTCGAAAAGATCCTAGAGGAAACCAATGGGCTCTAACAATCCATTCGGTGGTGAAGGCTCTTCAATAAAC
Source organism: Crotalaria pallida (assembly GCA_037953625.1). Taxonomy (NCBI): domain Eukaryota; kingdom Viridiplantae; phylum Streptophyta; class Magnoliopsida; order Fabales; family Fabaceae; genus Crotalaria; species Crotalaria pallida. The sequence goes on along the minus strand of CM075654.1, from coordinate 7,595,483 downwards.
CGTCCACCACTGTTTAACGATGATGGATATGCTTATTGGAAAGCTCGAATGAAAATCTTTATAGAAGCAATCGATATCGATATTTGGGATGCTGTTGGAAATGGTCCCTTCATTCCGAGAAGAAGGATAGGAGAAGATGTTGTAGAAATTCCGAAGGCAAGCTGGGATGATGATGATAAAAAGAAAGTGTCTTATGATCTAAAAGCTAAAAACATCATCACCTCGGCTTTGTCATATGATGAATTCTTTCGTGTCTCACACTATCGAATTGCTAAGCAAATGTGGGACACTCTATAACTCACTCATGAAGGAACCAGTAAGGTCAGAAGGGCCAGATTAAATACCCTGATGCATGAGTACGAACTCTTCCGCATGCACCCGAATGAATCGATTAGTGACATGCAAAAGAGATTCACTCATATTATTAATCATCTAATTGCATTAGGAAAGACTTTCTTAAACTCTGAAATTATTAACAAAGTCTTAAGATGTTTAAGCAGGGAATGGCAGCCCAAAGTCACAGCGATCATGGAATCGAAGGATTTGGACTCACTGGACATTGCCACCCTGTTCGGAAAATTGCATGAGCACGAGATGGAGCTCGGCAGACTATGAATGCATGAGGATTCAGATAGAAATAAAAAGGGGATCTCTCTCAAGGCCTCTACCAAGCAATCAAAAGCAAGTAAAGACTCCTCGGACAGTGACTCAAGCTCGGACTTGGACGAGGAAAGCTTCAGCCTCATGGTGAAGAAGTTCGGGAAATTTTTCAAAAACAAAAGGAACTTCATAAACCGACGAAAGGAAGTCAGAGATGAACACCACAAGAGCTCGAAAGAAAGAATAAAATGTCACGAGTGTGGTGGACCAGGGCACATCCAAGCATACTGTCCCAAGCTTCAAAAGAAAGGTAGTGCCGAAAGAAAGAAAGGGAAAGAGCACAAACCGAAGAGAGCTTATATAGTCTGGGATGCACCCGAAGAGAATGAAACCTCAAACATCAGTTCATCCGATGATTAAGAGGAGGAAAATCTGTGCCTAATGGGAAGGCAAGTTGTACACGCGTCTCCGAGCCAAACAACAACCGAGCAAGAATGTGAGATGTTCGAATCAAGCTCGGACGATGACGAGGAACATCCGACCTTGTGCTTAATGGGCAGAAATCATGAGGAAGCATCACCGAGCCGAACAACTTTCGAGCATAACTCTGAGGTAGCTTCTGATACTGATACTGATTCTGATAATGATTCTGAGTCTGATGATTATGACGAACTGTATGCTACATATATTGAAATGCAATCTGAATTCAAGAAACTTGCTAAAAGTTATACTAAATTGAAAAAGAATATTCTAATCTATAAGGAGCAAGTTCTTGAATTAGAAAAATGCATTGATCAATTAAAAAGCAGTAATGACTCTTTAGAACAAACTATTACTAAATTGAAGAATCAAAATTGTGAAAGTTGCATCAAGTACCAAAACGAAATTAAAGATTTGAAAACTAACTATGCAACTTTTACAAAGAGTGATAAGATGTTCGACCGACTTCTTGCCGAACAAAGGAACTATTCAAAAAAATCCGGTCTTGGTTACACTCGTGCCAACAAGAAAACTGTTAAGAAGGTTGGCTCATTTTCAAAAGTCAAACACTCTAAAATGCCGATCTGTTCTTACTGTGGCATTCATGGACACACGCCAAACGAATGCAGAATTCGGCGTTATGGTGTAACCAAGGGCTCTTATGTTTGGATAGTCAAAAGAAAAGACTCACTTGCTAACCCCCAGCGACCTAAAACAGTTTGGGTACCCGAAACAAACAAGTGATATGTTTGTGATGCAGGTGTGCTTCCGAGCAAGGGAAAATCGGTGGTATCTGGACAGTGGTTGCTCGAAGCACATGACTGGGGACAAGGAGCACTTCACTGAACTTTCATATAAGGAAAAGGGCTATGTCACTTATGGAGATAACAACCGAGGTAAAATCTTGGGTGAAGGTAAAATAGGAAATTCCTCCAACTTGATTATCGATAATGTTTTACTTGTAAAAGGACTAGAGCATAATCTTTTAAGCATTAGTGAACTATGTGATATCGGTAATCATGTTGTTTTTGCCTCCATTCACTGTATTATTAAAAGTGACAAAGACGAATCTGTTAAATTTGTTGGTAAAAGAAGTAACAATACCTATTTGGTTGACTTAAATAAAATCACTTCTTTGGTGTCCACTTGCTCGGTCAACAAAGAAGGTGATACTTGGTAATGGCACCGTAGGACAGCACATATAAACGTAAATCAATTGAAGAAACTACAATCCAAAAACTTAGTAATTGGTTTACCAAAGCTGAAATTTGATATTGAAGGTGTTTGCACTGCTTGTAAAACATGCAAACCGACCAAAAATAAAAATAACTCTCCTTCCAAACCAGTGGTGTCCACGACAAGGCCATTAGAGTTACTTCATATGGACTTGTTTAGACCATCACAGGTAAAAAGCTTTGGTGGCAATTATTATGCTTTAGTGATTGTTGATGACTTCTCTAGATTTACATGGACTTTATTTTTAGCATCAAAAAGTGATACTTATCATAGATTTAAGGATCATGTCAAACGAGTCTAAAACCAAGTCAACCAAAAAGTTGTTGTAATCCGAACAGACCACGGTGGCGAGTTCGAGAACTACAAATTTGATAAATTCTGTTCTAAGCTCGACATTGAACATCAGTATTCAACTCCAAGAACTCCCAAGCAAAATGGAGTTGTTGAACGGAAAAATCGAGTTCTTGAAGAGCTTGCTCGAACCATGTTGAATGAATATCATTTACCGCAACATTTCTAGGCAGATGTAGTGAATACAACTTGTTATGTCATGAACCGCATTCTGACCCGACCAATTTTAAAGAAAACACCCTATGAACTTTACAAGGGTAGAAAACCGAACATATCTCATCTTCATGCTTTAGGATGCAAAGTTTTCATTTTAAATAATGGCAAAGAACATCTCGAAAAATTCGATTCAAAAGCATATGAAGGGATTTTCTTAGGTTATTCTACTTATAGTAAAGCTTTTAGAGTGTTCAATAAAAGAACTTCCACTATGGAAGAGTCTATCCATGTGGTATTTGATGAGTCTCCGAAAGGAGACACTGTGAGTTGTGCAGAAAACTTAGAAAATTCAGTTGTCGATCTCACTCCGAGCTCAACTGAAACTGGAGCTCAAAAGGATGATCCTGCATCAATAGCTGAAATCAGAGCACAGAGCGATGAGCTCTCTCCGAGCAGAACTCAGTCCGACCTACCTTCGACTTGGAAAACAAACAAGAATCAACCGATAGAAAATGTGCTCGGAGACATCCCGAAAGGAGTTCTTACTCGGCAGTCCATTCAAAACTTTTGTAATTTCGTTTCTTTCGTTTCTCAGATTAAACCTGATTCAGTAACTGATGCAATTATGGACGAACATTGGGCTATGGCTATGCAAGAGGAATTAAATCAGTTCATCAGAAATGATGTTTGGAATTTAGTTCCTCGGCCCGATGATCATACCATAATCGGCACTAAATGGATTTTTCAAAATAAAATGGATGAATCAGGGGTAATCATAAGAAACAAGGCAAGTCTGGTTGCTCAAGGCTACAACCAAGAGGAGGGTATCAATTTCGATGAGACCTTTGCTCCGGTTGCTCGGCTTGAAGCAATTCGGATCTTGCTCGCTTTTGCATCTTTAATGAATTTTACTCTGTATCAAATGGATGTCAAAAGTGTATTTTTGAATGGATTTATAAATGAAGAAGTGTATGTGAAACAACCTCCTGGATTTGAAAGCCATGAATTTCCAAATCATGTTTACAAACTTAAAAAGGCACTTTACGGATTAAAACAAGCTCCTCGAGCTTGGTATGATCGGTTAAGTTCCTTTATTTTAGAACAAGGCTTTGAAAGAGGGAAAGTTGACACTACACTGTTCATTCATAAATCGAAAAAGGACATATTATTAGTACAAGTGTATGTTGATGATATAATATTCGGTGCTACTAATATGTCTTTATGCAAAAAGTTTTCAGATCTCATGAAGGGTGAATTTGAGATGTCAATGATGGGTGAACTTACATTTTTCCTCGGACTGCAAGTGAAACAAGTCAAAGGAGGCATCTTTGTGCATCAAGGCAAGTATTGCAAGGATCTCTTAAAGAGATTCGGGATGGAGAACTGCAAGAGTGCTGCAACCCCGATGAGCACTTCATGCTACCTTGACAAGGATGAGTCAGGTAAGTCGGTAGATGTAAGTAAATATAGAGGTATGATATGAAGTCTTCTATATTTAACTGCATCTCGGCCTGACATTATGTTCGGAGTCTGCATGTGTGCTCGGTTTCAAGCTGATCCAAAAGAATCTCATTTGTCGGCTGTTAAACGGATTTTTAAATACTTAAAAGGAACCGAGAACACTGGTTTGTGGTATCCTAAGGATGTCGACCTTAGTTTGATTGGGTATTTAGACTTTGATTTTGCAGGATGCAAGCTTGATCGAAAAAGCACTAGTGGTACTTGTCATCTTTTGGGAAGTTCGCTAGTGTCTTGGTTTTCTAAAAAGCAAGTTTGTGTTGCTCTTTCAACCGCAGAAGCCGAGTACGTTGCAGCCGGAAGTTGTTGTGCTCAAATCCTTTGGATGAAACAACAACTATCCGACTTTGGCTTGCAATTGGATCACATTCCTATCAAATGTGACAATACAAGTGCAATCAATCTAATTAAGAATCCAGTGTATCATTCACGAACAAAACACATTGAAATAAGACATCACTTTTTGCGAGATCATGTTCAAAAAGATGATTATGTAATAGAATTTATTAGCACTAATAAAAAATTAGCCGACGTGTTTACAAAGCCCCTGCCGAGGTAAACTTTTTATCGTATTCGAACAGAGCTCGGCATTTTGGACGAATCCAGTTTAAGCTAAGTGTTTTTCAGTATTTTTAAACTCAGTCACCAAAATCGAAAATCTTCTTTCGATATATGTCTGTTTGTGATCCTTTTATGTGTTCGAATATTTGTTTTAACTCCTGCAAAGCTTCTTCCTCGGCTATTTCTGTTTAAAATTCTTTTCTAGGGAAGAAGATATCTTGTTCCGAGATCGTATAGGAAAAAGGGGGAGAAAGGTGTTCAAATTTTTTGTTTGTCATATTTATTTTTCTCTTTTGGCAAATGTGCTTAATTCTTTGGCTCTTTTTTTATCATGCCAAAAGGGGGAGAAAGGTGTCGTTTGTTGTTTTTGTTGTTTCAGATGATCAGTTTTTCGAGCATTCATTCAGGGGGAGTGTTTTCCGAGCATCTCTACAGCTCTCCGAGCAAATTTCTGAGAATATATTCAGAGGGAGCGCACAAAAATCAACAGGCATTTGTCATCATCAAAAAGGGGAAGATTGTTGAATCAAAGAGATTTTTATGAAGACAAATAGCTCAGTTCTCGGGCAAGGCTTTGATGGAGTCAAATGAATCAGCGTATATTATGAAGCTCGGCAAATGAACCAGTTCCGTGTGTTGATTTCGGTCTTTGATCAGCTCGGCAAATGCATGCTCGGCTACCTGTAGCAAGTCAGCAGTTCAGGACCAAGCTCGGAATATGCTCGGACATAGATATCGTGTCTGAAGATCAAGAACAAGCTCGGCAGTTGCTCAGGTGCAAGTCCGGAAGACGTTCTGAATTTGCTCAGTCGAACATGTAGCACAAGCCAAGATATCAAAGTCAAACAAAAGCTTAGTTCGGAAGATGCTCAGAAGTTGCTCAGAAGATGTTTGGAAAATACTCGGCAGTTGCTTTAAATAAATGTAGTTGAACCAGCGGCAAGTCAGAAGCTCAGATGCAAGCTCAAAGATGATCAGCTCGGCCTTCGACAAGTCCGAAGTTAAGCTCGGCCTCCGAGTAAAATAGTAAAGTTTCAGTTTGCCAAGAGTTTTATTCGAACGAGTAACATGTTATATCATCAGTTCGGCAAAACCATCAGCTCGACCCTTTGGTGCAGCCAAGTCAAAATCTTAAAGAATCAGTCAACCGAGAAGGAGCTCGGACTATCATCAAGCTCGGCTCAAGGATGTCAAATGCAAACAATCATCAAGCTCGGCTTAAAGCTCGAACAGATGCCAAGTGCAAAGTCATCAAGATGATTACTCACTCAAGTCCCGAAGCTCGGTTGACAAAGTTGAACTCAAGATCAAGTCAGAAGCTCGGCCAGAGCTCGGCTCAGAGTCAAAACTCAGAGTAATATACAAAGCTCGGCCACAGCTCGGAAGTCAAAGGTCAAGGTCAAGCTCGGTTCACACTTGGTCATTTTCAGTGCAAGCATCATCAAGCTCAGATTTTCAGCCCGGTTCAAGCTTGTAGAGTTATGAGGTTTTGATGCTAGCAAACTACAAGACAAGCAACAACATATTCAACAATCATTCAAGCATCACACCACTCTTGGAGAACTAACTCTTAGGTCTATGTTTATTTTGTAAATCAATGTAATTTTGCATTTCATTTAAGAGTGGGTGGTAGTTTTAGAAATCTCAATAATAGGTTTTAATATTGTTTGATTAATAGTGAAGAAAGATGAATCTTGATAAAAATAGCTCTAACTAAAGTATTGATCAAAGTATTTTTGAAAAGCTTATTTTTAATCACTTTTTACAGTGGTTAATCGATTAGCTTGATAAGGTTAATCGATTAACGCGTATAACTGTACAACACTGATTATGTTAATAAAGGTTAATCGATTAGTGTGTTAAACGTTAATCGATTAGCACGAATTAACATAGGTTAATCGATTTGTGAGTAATACATTAATCGATTAATTACTGTTGTGACAGAAAAATAATATTTTGTTTAAAAGCTTTTCTTTTCTATTTTGTCAAGGTTACACACTCTTTCAAAATTTTCTATAGAGAAACATAGTTTCAATATTCTTTCAAGAGCTATTACTATTTCCAATTGTGCTATCAAGATTCAAACATCTTTCTATCTTCTTCACTTACAATCAATTCAATATTCTATGTTTCATTGAGATTCAAGTTTTCTAGTTTTAGTATTTTGTGTTGGAGCAATTCACAACAAGGGGTTGTATCAATCAAGCTTTCAACAACAAGTGAAGATTCACAAATTTGAAGTCTTTGAAGAATATCAAAGCAAGTGGAAAAGAATTTGGTTGAAGAGCATCCTTCAACAAATTCAAGAGGACAAGATACAGATTCATTTGGGTAGATTAGCAAAGAGATTGGTACTCTCTTTGTAAGGGGTTAAGATAGGAGAGCTTAGAGTGAGCTGCATCTTAACATTGTAATCTAACATTTGAAATATCTAGTAGAAACTCTCTATCTTTGATAGAGGGGACTGGATGTAGCTTTCAAGTGGGTGAAAGTGAACCAGGATAAAATCTTGTCTTCTTGCTTTTATTTCTTCTAGCTTTCTTTAACCAAGAACAAATTAATTAGGTTAATTTTGGGGATTTTTCATTTCCTTGTTAATCAACCTAATTTGGCTTGGTAAATTTACTTAGCATTGATCAATCATTCATTCATCATTTGTTGGTGCATCACTGTATTGCAATCTCCATTGAATTCCAATCAAAACTGAATTTCTGTCAGATTTTAAGCGTATTAATCGATTAAGTTGATAATTAATCGATTAGTTTTTAAGCTGCTTTCGACATTAATCAAGTAACGACTTAGTTAATCGATTAGTTCAAAAGTTAGCTTCGACATTAATCGATTAGTACTGAAATTAATCGAAATATTTGTATTGAGGCTTCAAAATACTATTCACCCCCCCCCTCTAGTCTATTTTGAGCCGCTTGTTGGTTTCCAACAAAGCTCAGTTCTGTCTTAGCTCTCTGCTGCATAAGAAATCAAGTTCCCTAGCTCGAACCGATGACAAGCTCGGATCCTGTTTATCGTCGTCAACATTCAGTTGTCTTCGACACCATCAAACGTGAATTTCAAATTCAAAAAGGGATTGAATTCAGAAAGGACAATAACTGTCACTGTACGTTGCTGCAAATTAGAAGCTTCTGAAAGGACAATATGTGGATATGAACGTTGCTGCAAAATGGATAATATTTGGAACATCCGTCTGCAAGGACAGTGTGTCACAAAATATCTTTCCTCTTGTTGGGTGCTGGGTTGAATATAAAAGCACTCCAGAAATTTATCAAGACATACACAAAAATGAAGAGAGAACAAGACACAGCAATGCCAACATTTTTCAAAACATAGAGAAACAAACTTTCACATTCGAAACCCAGTTTCAACTTCTCTGTGAAATCCCCTCTTTAATCGATTACTCACCAGATACTCAAACTTTCAAAATCATATTATGTTGAGTTCTCGAGTTGGAGCCATCCACTTTCTATCATCATTGTAACTTGTTGAGACGAATTTGTTCTTGAAGGTTTCAAGAAGCTTCGGTGTGTAAAGTGCTGAAGAGGTTCTTCAGCCATCAATTTATTTGGGATAGTGGTCAAGAGTTTGGTACACTTTGTGACAGGGATAGGTTTAGAGAGGTTCTCTTGTAAATCCTTGTGTAACCATTTAAATTGATTTGAGTAAAAGCTCCTTAAAGGTTTTATGGGGGATTGGACATAGCTCTCAAGTGGGTGAGAGTGAACCAGTATAAAATTTCTTGTGTCTCTCTCTTTACAACTTTCTGCATTATCTGCTCTTTACTGTGTTTGCATATTACCGAGCATCTTAGTCGGCTAATCCGAACCTCTGTTCGTTAATTTGTGCTCGCTAAGTTCACGCTGCAAAAATCGATTTCTGTGTGTAGCAGCTCGGATAATCTATTGTTCGGCTAAGACAATAGATTGCCAGCATCTGCTCGGCATTAACTCAGTAATTTTCGTAAAACCAGCAAGCATAAATTAACAACTTTCAATTAATCCGAAAAATTGGTACTTTTGCTTCAAACTACTATTCACCCCCCTCTAGTAGATTGTTAGGTCGTTTGTTGGTTTCCAACAACTAAGACATATTAAATATCGCTAATATGAAAAATAACATTTATTACATTCTTGAAATCTTCAAAAGGATAGATAAAAAGAAACAAAAAAAATCTCTCCAAAAAAGTGCAGATAATAAGAAACAGAGGAAATAATTATTATTCTCAAATTTATCAAAAGAATATATTGATATTCCAAAAGCAAAATATATATTAGTATTAATTAATATTATTAGTGATATTAAAAATGAAAATATTTAGCATACTTTTTAAAAGTATCTCCATAATTACTATTTGAAAAATTAAAAATATTATTTATTGAAGAGTGATATTTTTTTTTTAAAAAAAATTGTTAATATATTATTAAAAATTGAAAAAAAAATTATAAAGAGAAAAAAATCCTCAATAGTATATGCTTATATTAAATATTAAAAGATTATTTAAAAAATAATAATAAAAAAGATTATTTAACGCTAAATTGCTCACAACTATTGGTAGTTGATAAGGATCAAGCTTATAGTTGAGAGAAATCTCATATTCAATATCCACTAATGTGCAAATCGTGTTGAAAGCTAATTTAACGTTGATTAAATTTGATTAAACGTTGATTAACTTTTGTCATAAAAAAATAAAACTATTTAACGTTGATTAAATTTGTGCTGTACATAGATGATGACATGACAGATCAAATGGTATATTAATTATTTAATTCGTTTTAATTTATTTATCACTTTACGAGTTTTATATGGATTAAAAAAATTATTAAATATTTTTTTTGTCCATGATCGGAATGTTCATCGTCAACCGCAGTGACTAATCTTTAAATATTTCAATTATCAAGAAAAAAAATAAGAAAACTTTATTATATTATCCTCACATTAGATTAATTATCACACATTTCAAAATATTTCAAAATGTTTAAAAGCAATGTTAAAACTGAAAAAATAAATTAATTAAGGCTTAATTGTATTTTTAGTCCTTTATCTTATTTTCAAGATTCACTTTGATCCTTTATTATTTTTTTAGTAATTTTGGTCATTTATTTTTAAAAAAAGATTCACTTTGCCTCCTTTCGTTGAAAAAATGTTAAATTTTACCAGAATATTCCGAAATATTCTGGGGATGTGAGGGAATATTTCGCTATATTCAGGTGAAATCTAACATTTTTGTGATGGAAGGAACTGAACTTAAAAAAAAAATAAAGGACCATAATTATTAAAAAAAATAATAAATGACCAAAATAAATCTTGAAAATAAAATAAATGATAAAAATACAGCTAAGCCATTAATTAATACATATTCAATTTGGAATAAGTAGAAAATGTTAAAACTTAGTATAAAGTGAAATTGAGGGAGTAGTAAAAAAGAAGGCAGAAAATCGGTGGGAAAAATGGAGTGGATAGTTACTGAGAAAGCGACTTTCGCTAAGTTGAGAATTGAGATCCCTTTGGCAACGACAAACTTTCTTAGAGCCGAAACCATGTTCTTTTGCCCTGAAGTTTGAGAAATATTACGGTTCTTGCCATCACGAGATGCTTGGCGCTGGTGGTAACACGTGATACACACAGAGAGATCATGATTGATTGCGATATGAGATTATGAGATTTTTGAATTTATCACAAGATGCCAAGTTATATTGCCAGATGGGAAGATTAGAAAGTACAGTAGTAATAGTACTCCCTTTATCCCTTCCCGCTAATCACTTTTATTTCATTTATACGTGCTCATTAAGAAAAAGTAATTATAATTTTTAAATTCATAAAAAATATATTGTCATTTCAAAGTTATTCCAATTTAAATTTTATAACTTTATTTTTTTCTCCATTGTAATTATTTCTTTATCACCCACATGAAATAACGATGTATGTATTTGAAATAAATTTATTAATACTACCTAAATATTCTAAAACGACTTATAAAAAAAGATAAAAAATCTACAAAAACGGTGCCTTGTAATAAGGGACGGAAGGAGTAATTCTTCCATGGTTATTTAAGTTTTTAATTGCTGAACTTAAATGCTATTTTGGAATTGGTGCTTGACCTTTTTTTTTATACTTTGGATCCTTGGATTTTGCTAAAAATTTTGGAAAGTATCCTTTCGTCATTTTAAATGATGATATGACTGATGACATGTCATGCCACCTTCGTCATATCGATAGGTAATGTGCCGTGTGAAATCACATAGCTTTTTAAGTTAAAAAAAATTCAAATTTATTAAAACTAAATAAAAAATCGTATTTTAAAAAAATGAACCCGTTAATAATTGTAAAAAAATTGATTTTTTTAATAAAAAATCATGTAATACTACGGGACGATACATAGCATGTCATCTGTCAAAGTTGTCAAAGTGACGTGACATGTCGCCGGTCATATTATTACTTAAATGATGAAATGACCATTTCCAAATATTTGAACAAAGTTCAAGAACCTAAAGTATCGAAAAAAAAGTTTAAGGACCAAAAACATCAAGAAAAAAGTTCAAATACTAATTCCAAAATAGCATTTAAGTTCAGGGGTTAAAAACTTAATTAATCAATCCGCTATTTCTATTTATTTATCTCGTGTCTTGTTGGAAGATTTTTTTTCCTATTTATCTTGTTTGAAAGTTCAAAAGTGTAATATGTAACATCCCTCATTTTTTTTAAAAGGATAAATAATTATTTTATTAATGAAGAATATTTTTAAGAAAGGTATCTTAGAAAAATAAGCATAAGGAAACATATTTTGGAAATAAAATAGTTTTGGCAAAGAAAGATTTAAATGAAATATGTAAAAAAGTGATATTTTGGTAAAATATCATGTAAAGATCGGACTGTATCTTTTTCGTTAACCGTTGGATCGTACTCAAATTTTTAGACAAGGTTTCTAATGATTTTATCTTGACATCCAACGGTGGAAATTTTATTTTGAGAAGTAAATCTTTTTAAATTAATTTTTGAGCAAAGCAGTGTCTTATAATTGAATTTCTGAATTTTTAGCTGTGGCTAACCGGTTATTAAAACAGTAACCGGTTCGTGAGTCTGAATCTGCAGAAAATTAAGTCAGTTTTGCTCGAAATCTTGAGCTAAAACGTGGTTCCTCTTCCCTTAAGCCACATAACACCCCTCAGCACCTCCAATTAAGTGTGTGGTAAGGGAAAGAGCATGATGGCACCATTGGCACCATTGGCACCACCCTTACCCCATTTCCCCTCTTTTCCTCCTCTATAAATAGGGGTTTTGGGTTGCTGCTGTTGGGGGCTTCCATTCGTTTCAGAGCTGAAACTCTGCCCAAATTCCTTCTCAAATTTGTGCAAGTAACTAGCCCTTGGTTGCTGCACCTTTAGCTTGTGATTAGTGAGTATGAGAGTTTGTAAATCAAAGTTGTTTAGTGTTGTCCTTGCTCTGTTCTTGGTGGCTGCTGCTGTTGGCTGCTACTAGCTGCTGTTTTGGGGGGTTTTAGAGCTTGATTGAGGGTTGTGCAATTCGTGCAAGGTATGGAAGACCTCATTCATATCGCTAGGATTTATGGTTGTTGGTTTGTGCAATGATATGTGTGAATTTTGATGTTGGAACCAAGACAAGAATTGGTTGGCTTGGAGGCCAATACAATCCTTGGTTCCCTATGTTATGTAACTGAATTAAGGACCTAAACAAGAATGAAATTAATGAGAAGCATGCTGCCATAATTCTGTTATGATCCTTGTGATGATTACTGAAATTGTGAAAGTATTAGGTTCATGAGCAATTGATTATGAATCAATGAATAGGAACTTGGTTGGTTGAATAATTTGATGCATTGGTTTGATGATATATGCTTTGATTTGGTTGAATTATTTGCTGTAAAGTGATATATAGATACCATATGTTGATTGTCCAATGATAGCAAGAAGTAATAATTAGACTATGAAAGAAATTGAGCAAGAAAAGTGCAGTATGTTGTCAAACTGCATAAACTAACCGATTAGTGGGCTCTCTAACCGGTTAGTGACTGCCAGAATGCATCAGTTGCTTATGTTGGTATAGCAATCATTGAGGATAGTTGTTACTTAGACTTGGACTAATATTCGAACAAATCACTGGGAGTAAATAAGATAGGGAGTGATGAAATTTGTTATGGTTTGATAAAGAGTTTTAATTGGAAATTAGATTGATGGACTTAGAACTAATGAAATGTAATTGGATATGCTTAAGTCTTACTATAACTTTAGAGTCATGTCCAAGTTGCTATAACTGATAGTTTGGAATTATAAGTTGATACAATAAGAAAGAAGTTGATGTGAGCTAGACATTAACCTTGTATTTTGGTCCAAGACTTTAAGGTTTTCTTGAACTTAAATTATTGGAGTCTTAGCTCATTGTTAATATAATTAAATCATACTTTAGTAATGCCTTAGGTGCTTCTCAGAGACTAGAGAATAGTATGGTAAATGATTTGATTGAAAAGAATAAGATTGAACTTGTCCTGTTCTCAGGTCTCCAAAACTGCAACATCTAACCGGTTAGAAGTCCCTCTAACCGGTTAGAGCCTGACAAAATGTGAAGTTAATTAAGTTTAGTATAGTAATCTTATAGTATAGGTATGATATGGGTTTGGACTAATAATGAAATCATAATTTGAAACAAGTAAGCTAATTAACCATAGTATTTGCTAAGGCTTAATAATGGAACTTTTCCCTAATAGGACATTAATGGGTATGTGAATTTAAAATATGCTTTTGGTAGTTAGGAGACCTGCAAGAAGCTTAGAATTATGTCTTAAAAGGTAAATAAGGAGTAGGAAGGAATTAGTTTAAAGATTTGAAGGTTTTGGACTTAAAATTAATATGTTTGCTCTCAGGTCTGTTGTCACTAACCGGTTAGTGGATCTTGTAACCGGTTAGTGCCTGAGAGAAATGAATAAATAACTAAATTCATTGCAATAATCATGGAGGGCTTTGCATAGACATTATACTAATTGGTTATTGACTGGAGACCTCATGAAATTGACAATGAATAATGATGATATGATGAATATAATGATGCATGACGATTATATAGCTCTGATATGAGATTGTGGAGCATGAATGAATAGCTCCGATATGAGATCGTGAGCCTGAATGAATAGCTCCGATGTAAGATCATTGAGCTTAGATGATTCCGTATAGTACTGTGTGGCCGCTATACGAAGACATGTGGACCGGTGTGGCCGCCATATGTGTGTGATTCCGTATAGTACGGTGTGGCCGCTATACGAGGACATGTGGAACTGTGTGGCCGCCATATGTGTGTGATTCCATATAGTACGGTGTGGCCACTATATGAAGACATGGAACGGTGTGGCCTCCATGTGTATAATGATGATGATTATTCTTGATAATGGAAATGCTGATAATTAATATATGGAATATGCATCTCATGCATGATGTTACGAGAATCGTAAAATGGTAAGGTGCATGCGGGATTGGGAAACCATATAGTACGGTGTGGCCGCTATATGAGACGGTTGGAACGGTGTGGCCGCCATCGTTGAAATGACAAGGACCTAGGACTATTGGTGGACAATGGTTCAGGGATCATCCCCTTGTTCATTTTGGGATCGTGGTAGATGGGGTTCCAGTATAGAACGGTGTGGCCGCTATACAGGTTGTGGAAACATCGAGCGCACGATTGTCCATCCCAGAGTGTTGTTTTTATGGAAGTGATGAAAAGAATGTTTTAAGAGACGTACATGCATTGCACGAAAGATTAATGATATTACTTATTGTTTGCTAAGATATTTGAGCATGCATTCATTACATTAACATGATATCTGTGATGCTTGTGTTTGAACAATCATATAATATGCTTACGCGATATGACAAGTGACATACTCTCATACTACCACATCGGTGGTGGTAGGTTCTGTTTGAATGACAGGTCAAAGGTCTCTCCTGTTGAGTAAAGGAGTGTGAGCAGAGACAACCATGATGACATCTTGTTATCCGAATCCTCTCATTAAAGGATAGAGTTGTGAAGACCATGCTCTGGGTATAAAAAGGGATTTTTGGGAATTTGATACTCTTATATTTATACTCAGACTGTTTTGTAATATAATATGATATTAATAAACAATGCTTTTGGTTTTCACACTCTTTTGAAAAAAGGCTTTAATAATTGGGGGCGTTACATAATAATTGTTATTTATCACTCATTTCGTCATATATAATGTTTATAAAACTTTTCCACTTGTTTCATTACCGGACAAACCCAAGAGATCCTTAATGGGGGTTATAACCCCCACAATCTTCCAACATTTTAGTATATATAATTTTTGCCCCAATGTCAATATAAACAACTAAATTTTTATTTATTTATTCAATATTTTTAGATTATTAATAATGATAGAGAATAGTTATGACAACTTATATTTAATGTTTCTCTATTTTCCTATTTATTTTTTTATACAATGGTATTATCTCAGGATTTTGTATATGCTTTTGTAAGGGATGAGTATCCATTGGCTCACATTAGTAATTAATGTGTTTATTTATCAAAAAGTTGTTATATTTTTAAGGAAAAAGTTAGAGAGTATCATTTAGATATTGTTTAAGATAGTAAAAATGGTGATTTTGGATGGAAAATAATGTGTTTAGTAAATTAGAAGATACTAGATTGAAATTTCCAATAACAATTTTCTATTTTTGTATTTTGTAAATAATCTTTAACACTGCCCTACTTTTGATGTTATGTATCGACCCCATTACCTAAAATTTATGGGTTGGACACTGGTTTCATATGTATTGTTCTTTTATAAACTCAATGCATTATTAATGCCATTTTTCTAAACTATACCTTTAGTTATCACAACCTCTCTTTCACCTTTAATATCTTCCACTCTATTCAATAATGATTTCATAAGGTTTATAGTCAAAATATCTCAAATTCTTACATCATTTTACCATTTCTTAAAACTCGTGCATAACCTTAAAACACACTACATATGAAGTTGAAGGTGTATGTATCTGTTTGATATTAACATGATATGCATACATAGTAGAAAAAACATAATTACAATAAAGAGATAAAGGACGTATTAAAAAAACAAACACAAAAATTTTATTCAAATCAACACAATCATTACCTATTCTAAAAGGGGATATTTTTGTATAACGTAACTGTTATAGACCAGTGTCATAGACCAATAAGCATCGATCCCACGAACCATCAAGCTTCTGTTGATTATGGGTAACCGGCCCACCAATACTTAACCTAAGAAAATCGTCCCAACACACTTGTCCAGTAGGCCAGTAATCCGGTTTTCATATGCGTCTGCTTTCAATGAGTAGCCGATATAACGGATTGCCTCCATTATGACTTATAATGGTGCCATCATGTCTTGAGCCCGTTACTCCTAGGATTCCCATACAATAAAGATGGCCATAAACTGGCCATCATTGCTCATCACGATCGTTTATTACCACTATCCAAATGTCTCCTACTCATTCCTATAAATACCAGGTAGTGGCAAAGGTATGAACTAACTCTTAACTCCCATTTTACCCATGACACACACACCACCGCAAATAATTTGACTCGGCTAGCGGAGTTATTTTTACCATGAACTTTACACCATTGTCACACATAAGCATACCGACTTACAAGTACTTGTTGGATAACATCCCACAATATTGGCAACCATAGCGAGAGCGGCAAACTAATTCCCACCACTGCAACATCATCCACCATTTTGAAAGTCGCGGCACTACCAACTTTAGCTATGGCACAACCGAAATGTTAATATATGGTATTTCAATACTGAAAAGATGAAGGAAAAACTAACATCGCAACAACCGTGTTGGCCACCTCACGAGTCACCAGCTCTGCTTAGAACAAAATTGCGAGCCATGCTTGCTGCTATCCGGAATCCATGAACCTTTACCAGTGTCATCATGAAAACTTGTGGCCATCTCACCACCAAGAAAATCCCTCCCTCTGTATTTGAGATTGAAAACCACAAAAACACAACACCTCGATCGTCATCATTGGTTGAATTCCCAAATGCTAATTCGCGATTGAGAACACACAAAAATCACAAACCAGAAAGTAGTCTCAGTCTCGTAGGATCACCGACGTACTACGACAACCTCAGTCGTCATCCTATCTCTTCCGACAGTCCGAGTGCCAAGCGCTAGCCTTATATGCTTCTCGTATAACTGCTGCTTCCATTGGAGAAGCACTTCAGGGGATGCAAATGCTATGTTTATAGTACCACCCCGATTTTGTTTCCCGAATATATTGCATTCTAATCATTAAAATAAATGAGGGTCGATTTTTTTTATATATAAACAATTGCATACGCGCTCTTTACTTGGTTCATTTTATTTATTTTCCAAAAGAATCATTACTTTTAATTAATTACAAAAGCCAATGTTGTTCGATTTGGCGCAAAAGAATTATTACCGTCATCCACAAAATCGAGTTGTTACAAAAACACATTCATTGAACCACACCAAAACACTTGCTTCGCATTTTTAACATTACCGAATAAAAGCCACAAGTACTACTTAATTACATAAGTTCCAAAAGCATTTACCAAAGCAGAATAAAAGTGTTGTGGACACCAAGTCCCAAAATACATCAAAAGATAAGGGTAATTACATCATCAGATATCTAGAGTATGACTCTCCTCAGTTGAGACAAGACCCAAACTAAAACGAAATAAAACACCTAAGCAGCAACACCCACAAGACTCCCTAAGCTGTCGCCTGATCCTCGTCATCCTCCAGTGCTATATCTCCTCAACCTCCTCACTCATAACCTCCGCAGGCGGTGCAGGCTGCGCACGCCGTGCGTAGTAAGTCTGAGGGCCATCATCCATGTAGTCTCTCAGGGTAATGCTACCAATGTGCAAGTTGATCCTTGCTCCTCTCAGCTTGTGCTCCTGGTCTCTAACCTCCAACCGAGCCGGGCCTCTCCAGATCCAACCATCAGGGGTAGCTTCCCACACTCCCCCCGCTAGGGGCCACATTTGGATCGCGATGCAGTACACCATTTGCCCGTTGCGTCACCACGAAGAACGAAGATAAACAACGAACAGGATAAAGAATAAGCTTTTCTGGAGGTATGACACGTCGACAAAAGAGACGTACCACCAACATATCTCAAAGCAAAAAATAAATAACAACACAGATGCACACGAATATGAAATGAATGCATGATCATCATCATCATCAGTTAAATAATTCATTGATCTCGCATCATCATGCTTATCACAAATTCATTGCCATCACTTACATCACCACACTTTCATCCTTATAAACAATTAGCTTTATTAATGTATTTTATTAAGTCTTATTGAGATTCGTTTCACCAATGATGTCAGGAAAAAATAAAGCATCACTGGGAAATTTATCTAACTAGCACACTCGTCTACATCCCCTCCACATCCTCCAAACCTAATTGGAAGCAAACAGGACTTACAGGAACCTTAACCCACGCCGGTCGAACAGTCGAGAAAAACAACCAGCATATAAATATGTATGTCAAGGCCGCAACCGTACGGGCCGACCATCATGACAATTACTATTTTACGCGATACCGCAAGAGCCCAACAACAAATAGATCTGCCCGCCTCGTTCAGGTTCCCTCTCACCGTTTCGAATTTGATCAAGGGGGCGACAATACTTTTCTAGTTCGCGGTGCAGAACACGCTACAATCCCTTGGGTCTTAAGTCCCGATCACATATAGTCTAGTTCTGCCTAGAAAAGCACCCTAGGCTACTTGACGAGTCACCGTCATCACCCTCCCCTATCATAATCACACACCTGAATATCCGCAGATAAGTAGGGTATCTTCCTCTCCACTACTTCTCGCTCATCTCACCTCATTATAATTAATGTCTTTTAAATATTTTATTAAGGTTAATTAACCTAATTGCGAACGAGTCACCATTATCCATCCTTCGGTGA
The DNA here is from genome assembly GCA_037953625.1 of Crotalaria pallida. Classification (NCBI taxonomy): domain Eukaryota; kingdom Viridiplantae; phylum Streptophyta; class Magnoliopsida; order Fabales; family Fabaceae; genus Crotalaria; species Crotalaria pallida. The sequence continues at coordinate 7,576,604 of CM075654.1, read as the reverse complement.
TCCTGTACCTCTAATTAAACAGTCTTTTACAACATCCATTATTTTTCGATAACACTTGCTAATTAAAGGCTCGGACTCACGGAGCATCACTCCCGTGGCCAGCACAACTCAACCTAGAGAGCATAAATCCATCTTGGTGCTCATCAGGGCGATTCACTTTCAATCATTACTTTCTCGAACTCATAACATCAATTCATCGCTTTTTAATTTCATTTTTCAATGTCATGCATCAGGCTAAACATAATAAAACAAAATGAATCATCATGCATGAGCAATCATAATTCTTGCATATTCTCATGTTCACATAAATCAATCAAGTAACATTGCATACATACAATAATGATCTTAGTCTTTCGTGCGAGGAGCCAAACAATCAAACAAACCAATTGCCCTCACACTACTTAACCTTTATCCGATCACGGTTCCGATTTAAACAATCGAAACTAAAATCATTTGATCATGACATACATTCCAGACAAGCTCTTATTCTCACCTTGATTGCGAACAGAAACTCTCTGAGGATCCACGAAACTCTGATTCCCACGATCACGCTCGAGAGCGGTACCTTTATTTTCTCAAATTAAACATAACGTATTAATATCAAATTTCAAATAACATATTCGTTATTTATGACTTGCTCAAAACTCTAAAACTTAAAATAAATCCTTTCGGGTAAAACGAAAATGCATTTCTTTTTCTTAAGTCATTCCTAAGTAAAGAGACAACTCACATACTTTAAAATACATTGAAAATAATCCATAAATAAATTTTAAAAACAAATAGTGCTGCTGGTCCGCCTTGGATAGAACCCTAATCAACTCCGAAAACACTGAAAAACTCAATGTTTTCAATCCGGCTTTTTCCTAAATTAAATATCACTTGAAAGTTATACTTTAAATCACTTGAACACATTTTTAAAGTTGAAAAATAAACCAAAACAATTCTGGACAGCAAAGGAATTATTCACAAAATCACTTTTAGAAAATTCAAAAACATCGTAAAAGTACTTTTTGCTTCATAACATGCTTCAACACAAAATAAGCACTTAAACACTTTAAAATTCAAGCTTTTTATCATAAAACAAACCTTAGGATAGCCACCAAACATGCCTCACGATTTCAATTGAATCAAATCAAATAAACACAAAATCACTTAATTTTCAAAGTTAATTACGTACCCGAACATTTTCCAAATCATCAACCAACACACAAACGACAAACGATACTTTAATAAATCAATTCACATAGTCACATAGCACATATTCTTTCACGATTTTAATCATTTAAACATGCATACATATACACTAAACCAAGCCACATACTCAATAAATTAACTTGATTATAAACTAATCATTCACTTTTAAATAAACATCTTTAACAACAAACACTTAGTTTTTATTTCCACATAGGTCATACACTTTTCAAATATCAATTAGCATTTAACAAAATAAATCCCTATCCTTATAAACCTCTCATGGCCGAATCATGCATCAAAGCCAAACAACAATTATAAATTTTTCTAACATTCCATAAAGCATCAAAACAACACTTTTTCAATTAAACTCAAGCATATAATCAATTAACTAACACTAAATCATTTATACAACACCTAATTACTTCCAAAACAATTTTATTTTCATATTTACCTACTCAAACATAAAGAGGCCGAATTGTACAAACAAAATAAACCAAATATCATGAGTTCATACACTTTAAATCAACTTAATCAATTCAAAGCATTAGCATGCAAGTTCATTTTCAAGAATAAAAAATCATTTAGACATATACACATGTAAAACCGAATCTAATCAAAGGAATGGACCAAAAATACAAGCTTTTCATGCTTCAAGCAACTTAATCAACTTCAAGAATCAACACACAAGCTTATTTTCAATAAACCAAATTCATTTACTCATGAACACATGCATGGTCGAATTAATCAAAAGAAAATAAACTAAAAATTACTAATCTAAACTCCGAAACCAACATAACTTGAGTCAAGCACTTAAACACAATTTTATTTTCATGAAACAAAAATCATTTACTCATTCTTTCTCTCTTTGCCGAATATACACACATGCAAGAATAAAGGCACAAAATTTTATCTAACAAAAATCATTCATTCATTTCTCCATGCCTAGACCGAATTCACACATATAAAACAAAGATCATGAAATTTTTTATCAAACAAATACATGCATTTATTCAAGGACAAAACCGTATAGCCATAAGATATACATATCAAAGAAAAATTTCATTCAAGCATGCATTTTTATGTTAGAACCGAAAAATATAGCAAATAAATAGCAAGAATCATCAATCATTTACATGCATGAGAAAACAATTTCATTTTCCCCTATTTCCAAACCCTAACCGTGACATGCAAGAAGAAAAGAAGAAAAATTTGTGCAAATCAACAACACACAGTTCATGAACATCACTAATATACTCATATTCAAGCATAAAACATAAATCAAAGATAAAAAATTATTTAAACCAAAAAGGGGGTCAAAACCGTGAGTATCATCAATCATGGTGCATGTTCATTTTTTTTATTTTAAACTTCAATCTATATATAGATAAGCATAGGAAAGTAAGAGAAACAAGAAAAATCAACATGCAAGAGACATTAGGCATCAAACTCAAAAACCCTTCTTTGAAGAACTTGGAGAAAAACCAAAAATAAAGAGAAAAAAGAAGAAGAACATAAGTTAGAGGTTCATTACCTAAGTAGAAGAATAAAAATGGGCAAGAAAAATTGAAGCTTCTTCTTCCTCTCCCTACGGCCTCCTCCTCCTTCTCACCTCTTCCTACTTTTTTTTCTAAGTGTTATGAAGCTAGGGGGTGTCTTAAGGGCTTGGGGGTAGTATTTATAGGATATTTAAGTTGGGGTCGTCCAACTAAAAAATGGAGTTCGAAACATGCTAGGGGTCACAAGGGGGTTGTTTGCAATTTTTGATAGTTTAGGCTTTATGAAGGTTTGTCTTAGTGGGAGACATAATCAATAGGGTAATAAATGCTTTGTCTCTAAAGTGCTCCATGTAGAAGACAAATAATTAAGGTTCTTTTTGAATTTGAATTTTGGCTCTAAATACATATCCTCACTTAACTTATAGGGTAAGCTTAAAATTTTTCCCATACTCTAGGGCTTGGCCGTACAACACATTAAAGAGGGAAATAAAATTTTTCTTCTCTATTTTAAAGAAAGTACCAAATAAATATATCCCCACGGTTTTTAAAATAAATAAAAACAAAAAACTTCACAAATTTATAAATCCTTGAAAAATCAAATCAAATACTAATTTATTTAAGTCTTGGAAATAAAATTTCATCCAATAAATCAAATAAATAAGTTTCTATTTCATTTTTAAATAAAGAAAATAATTGAGAAAATTGCGGGTATTACATTCCTCCCCAACTTGAAGATTTCTCGTCCTCGAGAAATGACGTATCTGTTTCAAACAAATGAGGGTACGAAACCCTCATGCTACTTTCAAGCTCCCAAGTAGAATCCTCACCATTCGCTTGACTCCATACTACCTTAACCAAAGGAATACCCATTCCTCTTAACTTCTTCACACTATGCCCATCGATTCTCAAAGGTAACGTTTCATACGTAAAATCACACATGCTCGGAGTTAATCCTCCAAAGTTTGAATAGTTCTTTCCGACTGACCATCAGTCTGTGCGTGATAAGTGGAACACACACTAGTACAAAATACATTTTTCAGACCGGTTTTGAACCATTTTTCAGACCGGTTCCGAACCGGTCTTAAAGCCCATGTTGCTAAAAATACATGTTAAATGAGACCAGTTATAAACCGGTCTTTTTTATATTAACGAGACTGGTTATTAACCGCTCTGATTTAAATTTTTGAACCAGTCTGAATAATTATTTTGAACCGGTCTGAATAATAATTTTGAACCGATCTGAATAATTCTTTGAACCGATCTAAATAATTCTTTGAACCGATCTGAATAATAATTTTGAACCGGTCTGAATAATTCTTTGAACCGGTCTGAAAAATGAACCGCTCTGAAAAATGAACCACTCTGAATTATTCTTTTTGAACCGATCTGAATTAATTTTTGAACCAGCCAATCTCAATTTTTGAACATATACCAATTTAGTAATGCTTGCCATATTTATAGTCATCCAATCTAAGCCTATGCTCATAGGAATTTAAAATTTTTGCCAAGAAGCAATACATAATTATATATATATATATATATATAAAGAAAGATTTATCAAATAAAATTTTATTAAAAACTAGAAGCAAAAGCATTGCTTCCAGATAAAGATCAAAACCAAATACATTACACCATAGAATTAACGGGTTGCTTACAAAGATCAAATAATAGCGAAAACACACCTCTTACTGTTGGAAACTAACAAAGAGAACAAAAACTCCTAACCTCCTACACAAGCAAAAAGAATAAAAAAAACTACATAACTAGAGTCGTCAATATCTCTGCATAAAAACTCCAAGATTGCAAAGTCACTCCTTCAATTTTTCCATGCATCTGCAACATTCCTGCTGGAAACCAGATACACTTATCTACATGTTTGGAAATCAGATACACTTATCTGCATGTCTGAGAAACATGTCTGTGACGTATTAACCAAAGAAACAATAAGCAAATTGAATACCATTTCATTATTAACCAAAAAAAGAGAAAAATTATTAACCAAAGAAACAATAAGCAAATTGAATACCATTTCATTATCAACCAAAAAAACAGATAAAAATTAAAAGCAAAAACAGATAAAAATTGACTGCAAGACAATGGAGAAAATCCACAATCACAACAATCTGGTCCCAGAACCACATTTCACAAATTGACAAGAGGATAGCTTCCTTTCCTTAATTTAAAATTCAAACTCTATATAATAATTATTGTTGAAATTAACTTTCTAAAAACTCAACCTTATTGAATGAATTACTAAAATTATTTCTTTTAAAATTCAAACTCTATATTTTATAGAGTTTCTTTTTGGTAATCTTCCCAACTGTAAAAGCCAGTATACCCTTGAATGGTTTATGAAACCAGTAGTTGGTCAAAATCTAGAAAGGAAGTGACAAAGGCAGTGTTCAGCAGAGGTTGTGTCAGAGAGAATAAGGATATCAAATGTTATATATTAAGTGTTTATTAATTAAGTTAGATATCTTGGTCATCAACTCATGATAAAAATAATTCAGTTAGATACCAAATGTTTATGAATTAAGCTGCCATTAACTTTCCTATAACTGCAAAAAGGCTATGTTCTACATATTCCAAAACAATGACAATTCCTTAGGATTAGGACCACAGCTCTGAAGTCACCAGAACCTTCCTATATATTGCACAGCAAGCCCACTATATAATTGGCTCATGGTCATAGAAAGCAATACCTGAACAAATGATGCGGTATACCCATTGAACTGCATAATTTGCTCTGTTTCCACAAAATTGGCAACATACCCATCAGGATCAGCTCCTCTTCTCCACATTCGAGTTCCTTTCAGGAAATGAAACTGAACCATTAGCCAGCCAACTAATAAAAAATGATGACTATCTTCTTTAAGCAGCCACAATTGACAGCCCCAAGTTTTCTCATACAAAAACTTTTCATATTTATAGTGCTAAAGCTTATTAACATGAAAACAAAGGAAAAAAATTTCCATGAGTGTTTTCCTCTGTCCAAGTCATGTAGTTTTTCATTTTTTTTTCAATAGGCAAAAGAAACTTAACGAAGATTGAATTTTTTTTTCATAATTAAATTGACGAGAAGCAACATGAGACAATAAAATTAAGGTATTTATGTTTATTTCATTACAGAGATGATCATAGATATAGCATAAAGTTACACTGAGAATGAAATGTTCTTTGTTTCTCCATCTTTCTATTGGTTTCAAAGCATGAAACCTGCTGCTAGTTAACTAAGTTTAACTAGTTGAGAAATATCTTATTAACTCTGCATTGACTCTAATGTTTTGGTACCCACTAAGACTTTGCTTTCACACCGCAAGATAATTTATTTTGCCTATGCAAGGGAATCTTTCCAATCATATCTACTTCTATGCTCAAACTGTCAAACACTGAAGCAATTGTCGTTTTCTTGGACATGGTCTTCATCCACAAGTTCCCTAGCTTATACCCATTAGTAAATAAAACAAGTATTTCATATTTTTTTAATGCCAAATTTTACTTTTTCAGTGTCAACTTAAATCCGTATGCTCCTAAAACAGAACAAAAAAGTAATGCAAAACAATTCTAGCAATCTTTCACGATTGCTTTATCAACAACACCAAATTATCACTAATTCTCTACATTATTTTCATGGCCTAAGAGATATAGGTTCTTTAAAAAGTAAGGAACACACATAGTTATGATACTTATAAGTGCATGGTCAAGCTGGAAACAATAGGATTTTTTTGGCAGATGGAAATAAATAGAATTTATCCAAAAGCTTTAAATACCATTTCTTCTTGTGCATCTCCTAGCAACTAAAGTGATGTCAATGATATCTTTCCCAATGGTTGCTTGAAAGTAATGAAAGCCTATTACTTGTTAAGGAAACATTGAAACAAAATGGTTACATGATTGCACAATGGCAGTGCACATAGTTAAATGATCCGGAAAAAATATGCATACGTTACACAAGTATACAACAACCATAAAATGATGATATGACACCTAGATAATCTGATAAGGATACTGCCTTGGATTATAGGGAGTAAGTATGGGTCAAGCTGCAAGGAAAGGATGACACTTAGTAATATAAAAATAAATGTGTACTGGATAAATTGAACAAGAAACAATAAATTTGGCACAAACCCACCTTGTTATCTATGAGCACTTCTAACATATAATTGTTCCAAAGAAATCGAGGCTCTGCCTGTGATCAAAGGTAGCATAAGCAGAATAATAGGGGAAACCAAAAACTGCAGAAAGAATACATTCAAAGAGTAGATTGTTTGCATAGGCATACGGAGTATCGCATAGGATAATATTAGGAAGAACCTATGACAGAATTTTTCTATCACACATCAGCAACCTTTTGTGGTTCAGAGGGGGTGAAGGAAAAAGAAAAACATCTTATAGCAGCAGGTTAGTGGTAAAACTAAAAAAGAAGACAATAAATACATGTCTCCAAAGAGGAAGCAATCTAAACTAAAAGCTGATAAGAATTTTCCCAATCTAGAATTTCAATTCATATAAAACCCCATCCAAATCCTAATTCACTTATCGGCAGCTACCAAAAAAAAGCTAATATTTCTGAATCTACTCAATTACAAATAACTCAAATATGTCAAGGAGAAAAGAAAATCCTAAAGAAGGAAACTTTTTCAGCATTAGAAGGAAAAATTGGAGTGACCATTAAGAAAAGGAAAGAGAGAATTAAAAAAGAGCATAAAATTGAGAGATGGAGGATTATAGAGAAAGTCAACACACATAAATATGATGAGATTGGACATGTATAGAAAGAGTAATATTTTATTAGTGATAGATGATAATACATAGAGGAAACGTAGAAAACTATTATATTAGAGCTAGTACACATAAGCTTACTGGCAAACACAGAGCCAAAAGTAAGGTAACATAACCTTAAATGGAATACACAGGCTTAAATGAATTTGATAAAAACTAATAGCTCAAACCATCCAAACAAAGCATAAAAATATATGCGTTAAGGCTTAAAGGCATGTACAACAGAATGTCGTTCGAAATGCAAACTCTTTTGCATGTCACCTTGGAGGCAGCCAACATATTAATCAAATGTTATTGTTTGAATATATTCTATTACAAACTTATTATCCTCTAAAGATCAAAATCCGTATTAGAAGAAACAGTACATGGCAACATGGTGTGATTATAATAAAGAACAGACAAATAATCAAGTACCATTTGCAATCAAATGAGCACGTATGAATAAAAACGTTTCAGTACCTATGTCCATGGATTATGAAGCTAGTTTGCGGAATCAAGCCTCCAGCCACTCAAATCCCCTGGTTCGCAAATCCAACTTGTTACAACAAGGCATATAACTGAGTAGAACATGTAATCTTGGTACAAATGAGCATATCAATTTGACAACTTAGAAGCTTAGCAAGTCTTCAGAATAAACTGGCTTGAAAAAAAAATATTCATTCATAGCTACACTCAAATCAAGACAGGGAAGCAAGGCCTTCCATGTTCTAATGGATTGAAGGTTGTAATTGGTTGACATCACTTTGTTTAATTAATTACATATGTTAACAACGGTGCAATGTAAAACTGATGGTACAAAACTATTGTGGTGGAGCAGGTGAAAGTGAAACTTTCTTGCAGAAAGAAATCCAGCAACAAGGAAGAGCTAACATCATGGACACAATCCAAGAAATTCAAGAGAGGCATGATACTGTGAAGGAGATAGAGAGAAATCTCAATGAACTGCACCAAGTGTTCATGGACATGGCAGTACTTGTCCAATCTCAGGGTGAACAATTAGATGACATAGAGAGCCATGTGGCACGAGCTAATTCGTTTGTGAGGGGTGGGACCCAGCAGTTGCATGTTGTTAGGAAGCATCAGAAGAAAGAGCAGTTGAAAAAATCAAACCAAAAGCAAAAATAGATAAAATCCACAATCACAACAATCTGGTCCCAGAACTACATTTCACAAATTGACAAGAGGATAGCTTCCTTTCCTTAATTTAAAAACAACAATTCAAAAATTTAACACAAAAAACCCCAATCCTATTTTATGAATTTTACACAAACCCTAACTTCAACCAATTTAACACACAGAGGAATTAAATCTTTAATTAATCAACACAATTAGAAGAAATTGAACCTATTTAATCAACACAAAATCAACAAATATGAATCAAAAGAGAAGACAAATTGGAGAATGGTGGAAGGGAGGAAGTTCGTGGAGGGAGGAAGAAACGAACCTATAAGAGAGACGAGGGAGGAGCGGTGGTGCTTGGCCAAATTTTAGGTGCTGCTGTTCACGGTGAGGACGGTGCGGCGGTGCTGTTCATGGCCACCGAGGTTTGGATCAAAGCTGTCCATGACCACCGGTGCTGCTGGTGTTATCGTCTTACTGTTGTCGGCGCTGAGGAACAACGATTCCCAGGCACCGTCGACCGTCGCTGCCGCCACCTTGCCTCCACCGTCGGCCGTCGTTCTCAAAACTGTCGTGTCCTCTCTCCCTCCTTCCATTCCCACATCGCCTTCTCTCTCTCTGCTCAGTCGCGTCTCCCAGGTTCCAGGTGAGAATGACGGTTGAGAATCCAAGCCAATAGATGCATAGTTCACAAAGCCGTGGTTGGGGTTTCTCAATCTCTGCGATTGAGAATATGGAGAACCCTAAAATAAGCAGATGCAGTGTTTTTTTATTAAAGTACAACCCTTGCCCATGCGATGCACTGGGCATTCAATTTATCTATTTTTCAGACTGGTTGTCAAAATGAACCATTCTAGTATGAATCAATGGTAATTTCTAGACCGGTTTAGATGCGGAACCGGTTTCAATTAAAATATTTTCAGACTGGTCAATTAAATGAACCAGTCCGATTTAAATAAACCGGAACCGGTCTTAATGAAGTGGTCTGAAAAATGTTTTTTGTACTAGTGACAAATTCAATCTTGATCCTATGGCTGATTGCAAACTATCCCATAATTTTGAAGTAAAGCACGGATCTCGGTCCGATACAATACTCGAGGACACTCCATGCAATCTTACCACCTCTCGGATATACAAGTTTTATTTGATGTATGTGAAGTGTTGGAACACTGATTGATCTTTGAAATGCATAGAAATGAAATTGATACGTTGAGTTGTTGAGTTTGCACTTTTATGCATAATTGATGATTGATTTTTGTTCTCTGTGAATTGAGCCAATTTCAGTGTTGGAATATGTTCATTTTATGTCAACTATGTTCTGTTGATCATTGGTTTAAGTTAAATTTGGTTAGAATTGAAAATGGCATGTTAAAACTCAAATTTCAGTGTATCTGTTGTCATGGTAATCGAATACCGTGGTAATCGATTACCAGCCTGTATCTAATGCAGGATTATGAAACACACGTGATAATCGATTACCAGTCTCTGATAATCGATTACCAGAGAGAAAAATTGAATTAAAATTACCATTTTTAATTTTAATCTCTTTGATTTATAACTTAAATAAATTTTGGACATAAATCACACTGAAATTAGGTATGCAATAATAATTTCTCATTATCCCTTTGCGAGAACCTTATGCACTTGATTATTTTATGGTTATGTTGGATATCATGAAATTAATTAAAGATCAATTAATTAAAGTTGAATCTTGGTGCATTCATGCATGGTGTATGGTTGATAGTTTCGTTCTTCATGTTCGAGAAACATGAGGAGGATACTCTGGGAGAGCCAAATGTTTGCGTCCTGCTTGATGACACATTATGAGTAAAATGTGGTTAGTATCGTGGGATATTGATGATGTGATTATTATGTCTTCGCGACGTGACGTTCACTTGAGGAGTGACATTATGTATCACTTACCAAGCGAGGTTCGCTATACGTTATGAGAACGTATAATTGTGCTCTGGGAGTACATATGTTATGGATGGACGTCCACGAGGATATAAGTTGAAGAATCTCAGGAATTTTGAGAAATAGCAAGCATGCATCTTGCCATCATAATTAAAGAAATTAATTATAATTAAAAATGGCCTGATCATATATATATGCATGCTACTTGATTACTTGTTAAATGCGAATGTTTACTTTTTTGTAATTATTCTTATTTGATTATGTGAACTGTATTGCTTATCCTTATGTCCTTTTAGGTGATGACTCGCTATCCAACTTGCATTGAGTTGCGCCCATTCCCTAGCGGAGTGTGGTACTACGAGGACCATCGAGCCACCTTCAGAGGGGAAGGTAGAGTTGACACTCTATCACCTGAATCCTTTGGCTCGTGTCCGTCCTCGTAGGTTCCGCATCCCTATCATCTATACCCTGCATGTGCCCCCTTTTTACACATACCATGGACCACCCTCGGCTCGGCCAACTCGACGTTTTCATAGTTTTTGTTTTAGAGCGATTACCCGATCCCATCCATCTGCTTCCCAATTTATTCGTGAGGAGACTCATGTTCCTAGTCTATAGAGTCCGATTCATGGGACTCCATCTGCTGACCCAGTGCCCAGTGGTCGGGCACTAACTTAGTCGGATAAGGTCGAGGAGGATCCTGAGGAGACAGAGAGCGAGGGCGAACCAGTCGAGCACTCCACTGGTAGTCAGTGGGGAGTTGGGGATCCACCGGGCAATGCATGATATAGGTGACTGGGGTGAGGGACGGTGGAGCAACTGTAGGAGACCATGAGGAAGATCATAGCTGTTGGATGATCATCAGACCATCTCTGGGATTTCTGTTTTGAGATGTATTTATTTTGTATATAGTTTTGAGAGATTTCAGAGGGTTGGTCTTTCTTATACTTTAGTTATATGTACTTGTATATGAGACTAGTACTTTGACTATGCTGGACTTGGTTGATGATGATATACCTTGATCTACTTACTATGTTTTCATATATATATATATATCATGTTTTGATGTACATCAGATCAAGGGTACTATTTCGAATGTTTTCCACTTACTCTGATATTGAAATGCACAATTTTGTAAGATTCATTATTTTAAATTATATCTCACAAGTTTGAGATAAATAAAATGCGTTTTGTACACGATGACATGTTATCCCAAAACATAATCTTTTCTTCACATGTTAAATTAAACTCAAGTGTCAAGTATTTAACAAGTGTCAAGTATTTAACCAATTCTATTTGTACATTAAAAATGATAACTTCCTTACGTACTCCTTTTGGATACTAAATAACTATATTTATATATAGTTTTGTAACTTTTAATAGAAAATTTTTATTAACTTTATTTTGTATACATTTCAAGTCCATATAAATTCAATAAGTTAATCATTTACTCAACTTATATTACGTAATAAGAGAGCGTTACACCTAGGATTTGTTTTGTGTATGTTTTGTTTGAAATGAAATAAAACTCTTTTTATTGTTCAATTAGATTATGTATTTTTCCTTTTTATTGTCGACCCGTGTTTTTCTTAGGCACTTTTTTTTTCTTTTTTTTTCGATATGTAATATAATCATAAACTAGAAACCTGTTTTTCTTGATTTGGGTTTTTTTATTTGATTTTATTGTGATTTAGATTTTGTTGATTTGGGATAAATAAGTAACCCTAGATATAATAAAAAATGTAAGGAAAGGTTCTATAGTTGTGTATTTGTTTTGCTGCTGTTGTGCTTGTGAACACCCAATTTTGTACGGGGTCCAAATTACAAATAATACAAAAAACATAATTAAATAATAAATTTTATTAATTAAAATATAATAATAATAATAATAATAATAATAATAATAATAATAATAATAATAAAGGACGACCCCTTTTTTGGCCCAAACCGCCCCTCTCCCCATAACCATATTTCTTTATCCACTGAGCCAACTAATCCAGTTCGAAGGGTTCCATAAAAAAACGACGACGCAAAGGCCGCAACAACCGCATCCCCGAAACTTAACGGCCGCAACGCCCATTTTCTTCCTCTGTCAATTTGATTTCTTATGCACCTCACCATCTGCATCTAAAAATCGATCGGGTTGCGTTTCGGGTCACCGTATCATAGACATATCATACCATCACAACCGTCCATCGCAGCTGATAGATTGGGAACCCCTTTATAGCTTTACCTTTTGTTGTTGTTATATATGTTATCACCACCGACATGAGAGACTATAGAGGGTGTTTTTGTGTGAGATGTGAGTTGGGAGATGGAGTTTCTCACAGTCTTACAGTAAAGAGAAGTTAAAGGAGAGAACTAGATGAAGGAGAAAGTGAGAAACATTCTCAGACTCCAACACTTTGTTTGGTTGGAGTGAATTTGGGGGAAAAGATTTTGGAGGAAGAGAAAATGGGAGGAAAACAGGAATTTTCTCCTGTTTGGTATAGGAGGGAAAATGAGGGAAGAGAGAAAAACGGGTGGGACCCATCCAAAATTTTTTTCTTCCCTCACTGGGCAAGATTTTGGAGAGAAAATGTCTTGGGAGCTGTGCTTCATTAGATTCACTTGTTCTGTTTGTTTCTTCCTCCACTAATCTGCTTCGTTTTTCATAAACTTAAATTGCTTTGTTTCTTATAATCTTAATAGTAGAGAAACCGTGAGTTTGTGTTTTGTTTTCTCCGAACTTTGATAATATATATATATATATATAATCAAAAATTTTATTATGTAAAAAATGGAAGCAGATCCTTTGTCTTAAACCTGGTTCCCAACCAATCACATTTCATTATGAAAAATAATTTCTTATGACATTTTTGTAATATTTAATGAAATGTGATTGGCTAGAGACATGGTTTGAAACAGGGGATCCTGGTCTATCAAAAAGAATTGAAGTAAACAACAAATATTTGATTACTTTTGATATAGAGAAAAAAAACTATATATATTTATTTTTGTTATGTAAAATAAGGATATATTTGTTTTTTAACAATTTTATTGTTTTCTCTCTTCTCACTTTTCTCTCCAACCAAACAAAAGGAGAGAAAACTCAACTTTTCTCTCTCTCATATTTCTTTCCATTTTCTCTCATACCAAACAACCATAAAATCTATTCATTTTCTCACCATAATCTCTCTTCCCTATTTCTCTCCTCTCTTTTTCTCTCTTCCCATTTTCTTTCCGGTAACCAAACAAAGTGCAAGTGAAGAAGAAGAAGGAGCAGCACTTCTAAGGAGTAGCGTTACTTTTTCTTTTTTTTCTTTTGATATACCCGTATGTGTTTAGAAAGAGAGGATAAGGATTTCATTCATGGGTTATCACTTATCATTGATTATGTGGTTGTTATAATTTTAGATACTTTTAGACATTTAATTTTTATTTTTTTTTTGAAATGAGACATTTAATTAAACCATTACATAATTGGTAACTAATTATCTTAAAAAAAAAATTATCTTTAGTTTATTTTAGAGATTGTTTTTAAGGATTTAAAGTTTTTGTAAAATTTTTATGATTTTAAGTGAAGGTCATTTATTTTGTTCAAGTGAAGTGCAATATTATAGTTTCGTATGAATTTTTAACTTTCTTGTTAGCAATTTTTTATTGTAAAACTAGTCAAAATTTTTAATAAAAAAATATTATAAAAATAACAATAGTTATAAACTCTTTTTTTGCTTTTTGTGCCAATTTTATTTAATTTCACATCGCAACGATATCAATCCTCATTCCATCGGGTGGGATGATCGCAATAAATGTAATGCGATATCTTGCAATGAATGTAATGCGACAGTTATGACGATTGCAATTTAAAACACTGACCCTGTTATCACTGCACCAACAGGAGATGAGGTGAAAACCCTAGCCGTCCCAAATCAAATTGGAGCTCCTCATTCAAGTTGATTTTGTCGTCCCCACTTCACGCAGAATCCGTATCAGCAACAAAGAGGAATTCGGGATTCGTGTTTGCATATCAACAGGGGATTCTTTGAGCAAAATCCGTGATGGTTTCCTTCTTAATCCTCACTCACGTGCTTCATAGGGTCAAAAATCAATCCTTGCGGTTCCAGGCAGGGAAGGGAAATCAATCCTTCTTCGGTTCAGAGATTCAAGTCCCCAAAGGCCTATGAAAGGGAAGCAAACATGAAGAGAAAAGAGTACGGAGAGAAGAGCAAAAAAGGTATTATTATTATTATTATTATTATTATTATTATTATTATTATTATTATTATTATTATTAGTGAATTAGTGAATCACATTAGCCATGACTTGGGTGTTCATCTTAGTTGCAAAATGGTATTACTGCATGGCCATGATTTGTGTTCTGTTCCTAGTCATGAGGCATATAGTTTTGGTCATTTAGTTTAGAATTTTAGGAACAAAACAGAACTCTGCTTTTCTTTTACTTTTACCTCTCATTATATGAGTTAGGCCAGATCATTAGCATATTAGTTTTTGCAATCCTACCATAATCCCACTAGTTTTCAAACGCGATAAAAAATTATGTGCTTATTATCATGTGTCAAAAATCTTTGTATATTATTTTTTTTTTTGGTGAACCTTTGTATATTTATTTTTAGGAATAAAGATTTGAAATTTTAATGACTAATCCAATAGTGATCACCTTAGTTTTAGGAGTAAAGTTTGTTTGTTTTTTAAAAATGACTATCATTACACGAATCATAAACAATTTGGTTTAAATATACTAATAAACAAATATTTTAGTGATGTTCTTGACAAGACGTTTGTCACTAGTAGTTGATTTAGTCGTGACGGCTTATCGACGTTTTTTTGTCATTTTTTAGTCATTATTATTACTGTTACTACTACTATTATTTTATTTATTTATTTTTGCTTAATTTATGCGAAAGCATTATTAAAAAAAGTTAAATTAATGATATTATTGTTTTTAAATTCATTAGAGGAATATTAATATTTTTATCAAATATCTAAGATTAAATAATTAATGGTGATGTCTTTTGGTGCGATGCTAAGCTTACTCATGATTGGTTTAACTATGACGATTATCAATGTGTTTTTTTAAAAAAAAAATAAAGGAGTGACTTATAAAAATTAATAATCCATATATATATGGAAATCTTCAATTCAAAGTTTATATATATATATATAGTAGTTATATTTTACAATAAATAAAATAAATATAGACAAAGTGGCGTCTTCGGCAAGACGCTAAGTCTACTTATGTTTGGTTCAGCCGCGATGGCTTACCAATGTTTTTTTTTATTTAAAAAATTTATTATAATTCTTAGGGGTAATATGATTATTAGAAATTTTGCATAATTAATTCAAGGTATCATCTGTAGAATGGGCGAGGTAGGGTGCTAATATCTTCCCTATTCGTAAACGACCCTCGAACTCAATCTCATTTTTAAAGACCAATTCCTTGGACAAAAAAGGTTTTTCCCAAGATTTTTTTTTTAATAAATTATGGTGGCGACTCCATTATTTTTTCGCGACGCTTGGACGGGACGGTCGCGACAGTGCTAATAACAAATTTTGTTTAGAAAATGGTACTAACACTATGTTTCTTTCTAAGGATTTTGGGAGGGGATTTTGAGGGAAGAGAAAAGAAGGAGAAAACAGTTTTCTTTTGTTTCGTTCACCAAAGAAAATAAGGGGGGAGAGAAAACTTGGTAGGTAACACCAAAAAAAGTTTTCTCTCCTCAGCTGAAGAGAGAACGAGGGGAAACTTGACTCCACGTGTGAAATTACTTGACTGCCCTTCACTTATTTATTTTGCTCCATTTTGTTTTTAAAGTTTTTTTAATTGAAAAAAAATATTTTTTTTTTAATTTTAATAAAAAAAACTATTTTGTTTATATTTTGGACTCGAAATTTTTATTATATAATATAGAATTGAATTAATTTTTTTTTTGCTAAGTTTAATATACATTCATGTGAAAAAAGAAAAAAAAATATTTATTTCTATTGTGTAAAACAAGGGTGTGGTTGTCTTTTGCTGGTAGTTGCATTTATGATGCAGGTATGTGATTTCTTTTCCCTCCCCCTAGAAATTAGGTTGTTAATATTTCCCAACTTTATGAGCCATTAATATTTGGAAGCATGGTTCTTTTTTAAAACGTGTAGTCAAACCAAAAATTCACTTTTGTTCTCTTTTAACGCATATTACTTACACTTTTGAAACTATCCAAAAAGATGAAAGGCAAAATTATGTAATATGTACTTATATTATCCAATGATGAAATGTCACTGTATTAGTCACTTCTTTTGGTTGGGTTTAATAAAAATTAGAGTTGTATTATTGTTAATTTGTTGTCATGATCCTGCTAATTCAGTTCTATTCCATGTTGGAAGAAAAATTGCATGCGAAGGAAGCAGAGATTAATCAAATGCAAGCTATATCACAGGTTAGTATATCTAAGTCAACTAATAATATTTTTCTTTGATCATTTAGCAGAGATTAATCATTTACCGCCTAATTCATTTTGTTGTTGTTGTGCTGTCTCGAATATGGAATTTGAGATTATTGAAAGGATTGCTTGCTTAAATAAGATCTTCATGGATTCGGGGATTTGTTTTTCTATTTAAATAAGTTCTTAATCTCTTACTTCTTCTCTTTTTAATTTTGATATGTTGTTGTTGTATTACACTCTCTGCCGGATATGTAATTTATGATTATGATGATAACAATCAAAGATTTTTTATTGAATTATATCATTTCATAATTTTTATGAGCCATTAATATTTGGAAGTGTGCTTCTCCTTTAAAGCCCGTAGTCAAGCCAAAAATTGACTTTGGTTCTCTTTTAAAGCATATTACTTACACTTTTGAAACTATCCAAAATGATGAAAGGCAAAATAAGTTTATATAAGACTTCGTTTAATTATGTACTTAAATTTTTGATTGATTTTGGAAAGTAAAAAAGCAAGCAAGAGGCCTAGAAGCATCTTATATCAATTCAGAAGCGTCTTATATCAATTCAGAAGCGCCTTTGCCTGCTTTTAAAGAATTTATATGTGCAAGTAGTGTAAGAATGCATAATTTATTTGTTAATGACAATGATTCAAGTATTAGAAGACTTGCACGGGATTTTGATCTTAATGCAAGCGCAAATTGTTGTCTTTTATACAAATACCGATATTAGTTTTTTTATGTGTTTTTATGAATCTGAATATTTAGCTTATAATGAAGTTATTTTTCTGTGTTTGAATCAGGTTATAGACCTGAAATCCTAAATGAGAGCATGTCAATGTCTATTCCAAAGTATTGCTCAAGTAATAGAAATGACAGTGAATCAAGTATTAGAACACGTGCAAGTGATTTTGATCTCCAGGTTGTTGTCCTTTATACAAATACTAATATTAGTTTTTTGTGTTTTTATGAGTCTGAATATTTTGCATATAATCTTATAATCGTATATGTTAGAGCATATGATTTAGCAATAATTGTTAATTGATAGTTAATTTTATCTTTTATTTCGAATATATAATCTTATATATCAATATTTATGATTTTTAAAAAAATTAATCACTCCTATTTTTAATATGTTAGAGCATCTAACTATGATTTTGCAATAATTATTAATTAATAGCTAATATTATCTTTTATTTAGAATATATAATCATATATATCAATATTTATGATTTTTAAAAAAATTAATAGCTCCTATTTTTAATATGTTAGAGCATCTAACAATGATTTTGCATTAATTGTTAATTGATAGCTAATTTTAACTTTTTTTTAGAATATATAATCTTATATATCAAAATTTATGATTTTTCAAAAAATTAATAATCACTGCTATTTTTTATATGTTAGAGCATCTAACTATGATTTTGCAATAATTGTTAATTTAATTGATAATTGATAAGTATGGGATTGTGAGAGATCTCAGATTTAAATTTGTTAGTAAATAGAAGCATTTTATACTCATATTTTCATTCGTTTCCTTTCTTATACATAATCATCATCAACTTTGTCTCTGCTTCTCCGATTAAATATTTAGATATTTTCCATAAATTTTCCATGCTTCTTTTTTCAAATGATTATGTTTGATGTTATTTCAATTTTTTTCTTCCTATTTGATTAAGAGGATGAATCAAACTAGAGATATCAACAACATACATGTTCTGTACCATCATCTAGTCATTAACAATGGTGCTGAGGTATTTATGTACTTAATTTCTTTCTTTTGCTGCACAAATAGATGAACATATGAAAGGTTTCTAACACTTTAATCAATTTGCTTCATCTGTATAATGGAATATATGACAAGATAACTTTCTTGTCAATCCAAATTTTGTTTAGCAATTTAATTCACAAGTAGGTGGTTATTGGGTGTGTTATTGCCCACATGGCTCTATTATGCGCCTTTATTGCGTGAATACCGAAAGGAGATCTGCCTTTGTCAATGGTTGGAACAAAATGAGGAACCATTTTTCTGTGGCCGATGGACAGACAAACCATTTTTACTATCTTGGAGATGAAAGGTTTAGAGTTTCAATTCCAGATTGAGATGATTTTATTCATCCTGATGAGCATATTGATGACGAAGATGATGTTGAAAACCAGGATGCAGAAGAATATGATGATGACTATGATGCAGATGATAAAGACTATAAAGATGCAAAAAAAAAAAAAAGATGATGAAAATGACAAACACAGAAAGTGTTAGAGTTAATTGATTTTTGGTTTTCAATTAAAATATATTATAAGTTATTATTTTAAGTTTGACTGTGTTTAGTTTAATATTCCCTGGTCAATACTTGCCGCTTTATCTTTTGTTTGTTACGAAGTTCATTTATATGTTCTGTTGAAGCCAATTTTTATCTTTCATTTTTGTCTAATTTATGAACCTTAATTTTACTTTGTCAATCTGTTTTATCTTTTTCATAAGAATACCAAATATTTATTATTTTTATTCCATTTTTTTATAATTTAAATTTATCCAATATTCAAAAAAAATTAAAATATATAAAATTAAATTTTGAAATGTATCAACTTAAGAATTCTTTTAATTATACAGTCATCATGAACGATAATAATTACTATCACTAATATCTCAAATTAAACGATGCGTTCATCGCATAATATATTCTTGTGCAATGCACAGATCATCTAATTTGAGATATTTGTGATAGTAATTATTATCGTTTATGATGGCTGTATAATTAAAAGAATTCTAAAGTTGATACGTTTCAAAATTGAATGTAATTTTATATATTTTTATTTTTTTTAATATAGGATAAGTTTAAATTATTAAAAAAAGGGAATAAAAATAATAAATATCTGGTATTCTTATGAAATGAAACAGATATAAGGGATTGACAAAGTCAAATTAAGGTTAATAAATTAGACAGAATTGAAAGATAAAAATTGGCTTCAGCAGAAAATACAACTGAATTCGGTAAAAACAGAAGATAAAACGACAAGAATTTTCCAAGGAAAATTAAACTAAACACAACCAAACTTAAAATAATATATAATATCATTTTAATTGAAAACCAAAAATCAATTAACTCCAACACTTCCACATGTCCTTGGTTTCCTTCAATGACATTTGTAGTGCTATTCTTGGGACTCTTCTCATGTTTGTCATTGCCATCATCCTTTTTTTCATCTTTATAGTCATCATCGTCTGCATCATAGCCATTATCATCATATTCTTCTGCATCCAGGTCTTCAACATCATCTTCGTCATTGATATTGAGTGGCTCATCAGGATGAATAAAACCATCCTAATTTGGAATTGAAACTCTAAATCTTTCTCCTTCAAGATAGTAAAAATGGACCGTCTATCCATTGGCCACAGAAAAAAGGGTTCCTCGTTATGTTCAACTTATTGACAAAGGCAGATCTCCTTCCAGTATTCACATAATAAAGGCGCATAACAGAGCCATTTGGGCAATAACACACCCAATAACAACCTATTTGTGAATTAAATTGCTGAACAAAATTTGGATTGACAGGAAAGTTATCCTGTCATATATTCCATTATACATATGAAGAAGAAAATTGATTAAAGACTTTAGAAACCTTCCATGTGTTCATCTATTTATGCGGGAAAAGAACAGGTAGGTTGTTGATATTTCTAACCTGATTCATCTTGTTAATCAAATAGGAAGAAAAAAAAATTAAAATGACATCAAACAAAATAATTTGATTAAGGAAATTTTATGGAAATAATGTAAATATTTACTCTGAGATGTAGAGACAAAGTTGATGATGATTATGTATAAGAAAGGAAACGAATGAAAATACAGGTATAAGAGGCTTCTATTTACCAACGAATTTAAATCCGAGATCTCTAACAACCCTAGAGCCAACCATTACCAAATGAATTAACAATTATTTCAAAATCATATTTAGATGCTCTAACATATTAACAATAGCAGTGATTAATTTTTTAAAAAATCATTAATATTGATATATAAGATTATATATTCTAAAAAAAGGAAAAGATTAGCTATCTAAACAGGATATGGAAGGATGTGATTTCCTATTACATTTGCAATTGGACAACTGAGATTTAAGAGGGGAATTAGGAGAGAAACAATGATTAGCAATAGAATTAAGGAGAGAAATCATATTTACCCTCAACTTCTCCTATTTAATATTATATTGATTGATGATGATTATGTTGATGATAAGTTTTTCATTAATTATTTAAACTTTAGTACTCCCTCTCTCTCTAACCTTTTTGACATTTTTATTTTGTCCCTATTTATAAGACCTCATACCAATTTTCAATGATTATTAATTACTTTTTTCCACAAGCACCCCTATTTATTTAACACTTTTTAAATTTTCAATAATATTAATAGGGATAATTTTGAAAATATGCATCAAAAGTTTATAATTAGTAACGGAGGGAGTATTTACAATTTTTTTTGTCCATATTCCTTGCGGAACCACCGGTATCCCCAAGAACACCCTTTTTAACAGGGAGCCCTTGAGACTAATCCGGATCAAGCTACGTGGTTGCTCTCCTAACGAGATATTTTTTTAGTGGGAATCAAACACGAGGCTATTACCACCGTGTCTCATTCCCAAGATTTCCCCAATTGAACCAAACTGGTTATTTTGCAATTTTTTTAGCATAAGAGGGAGTAATTTCTTTTGAGTTTTTCTTTTTGAACCCCATTCAGTGCTTAATGGCCCCCATTACGTATTTGAAGGACAAACTTGCCCTTTATTCACCGCCTGAAACAAGGCGGAAAATACTTCCCGACTTAACCTATGCGGGAACAAAAATAGAACAATTTCGCCTTATGGTAGTCGAATTACATCCGACTCTCTCAAAGCGGTAAGAATATTAACTATTCCGCCTTTCAACAGGCGGATACTTTAATAAAATATTATATTGACAAAAATGCCCCTCCGTTCAAAGACGTATAAAACAAAAGCAACAACAACATACGTTTTCCTTCACTCATAAGTTACGGTCATTGTCTGCAACCAGAGAACAAAACAAGAAAAAGGGAAAAAAAAGTGCTTTGAGCTGAGGAGTCTTTGAAGAAGAAGAGGAAATAAAGTGAATCATCTTGAAGCAAATCATTGAAGCAACATTGAAATCCTCTTTACACAAGAGTATATATCACTTAAGGTATTTGAAAACTCTCTATTTTGGTTTAAATAATATTATTTGAAAGTGGTTATATTATAGTTATGTTTAGGTTTTAGTTGCATTGAAGATATGTTTCTATGTGTATTTTTTTGCCTTGTGAATGATGGTTACATTAATGGTGCAGTAATAGCTACATTAATGGAGCACCGACAACCCAGGGGCGGAAGTATTTCCGACAAACAAAAGTCGGATTAAATTCCGACTTGTTATAGGCGGAAACAAAAACAGTATCAATAATAACGTCAATTAACCTTGCATGCAGATACAATGGTGATAGATGTCGAAGACCCTCCGCATGAGAAGGTTCCGAAGACAGAGTTTCCCGATTTTAGCACATCGTTTTGCACGAAAGATATGTTTAAGAGTCGTGATGAGCTTATTGATTGGGTTCGCGGAGTCGGATATAATCTAGGGTTTGTCTTGAAAGTATTGAAATCTGATTTAGGACTAGGCAAAAGTAAGCGGCAAAGGATTGTATTTGCGTATGAGCAAAGTGGTGTTTACAAGCGAACCAAGGTAATCCTTAAATATGAGACCAGGAGTAAGAAAATTAATTGCCCATTTAGATTGTATGCAAAGCGGATTCGTTCTGATGATAGGTGGGATTTAAAGGTCAAATGTGGTTTCCATAACCATAAGGAATACGAGTCATTGGTTGGTCATCCATTCCCTGGAAGGCTAACTGCAGAACAACACGCTCTTGTTGTTGACTTGACGAAGAATGGTGTGAGACCAAAGAAGATAATGATTACCCTTCAAGAACGATACCCTGAGAATGTGACGACGATGAAGCAAATATACAATGTTCGTGGCTGATACAAAAAAGAGGTGAGACACCCGCGTACACAGATGCAACATCTGTTGCTATGTTTGGCGAGGGAAGGATACCAGTATTCTTACAGGACTTTGCCAGATTTTGATGTGGTTAAGGATATCTTTTGGGCTCATCCTGACAGCATTGCTCTACTCCGCAACTTCAGTCTTGTGCTAGTAATGGACAACACGTACAAGACAAACCGTTATAGAGTGTCGTTGCTTGAGATTGTGGGTCAGACATCAACGTGTAAAATATTCTCGGCTGCCTTTTCTTTCATGTCATCCGAGAATTATACAGCTTCGTGTGGGCATTGAAGCAGTTTAGGGCATTGTTTTCTGACTCTCGACAATTTCCCATGCTTATTGTGACTGACTTTGATGGAGCTCTCGTGAGAGCTATTGGTGATGTGTTTCCTACATCGACACATCATCTTTGTCAGTTTCATGTGAAATGCAATGTCAAGGGAAAGTTTAAAATCTATTTCCAGGACACTGCAAAAACTGGCAAAGTGATGAAAGCATGGATGGATGTCGTCCACTGCAAGAGCATAAATGAGTATGAAGTATATCTCAATGCATTCAAGAGTGTATGCAAGGAAGTCGGGCCCGGGTGTGGTGCATTGCTTGATTATGTTGAGAGGACATACCTCAATCACAACAAGGAAAAATTTGTGGATGCTTGGGTAAACCAGCATATGCACCTTGGCAACACAACGACAAACATGTATAATTACATATACTAATTTATGTGACTTTAATAGACATGATTGTTTTAATTTAGACCTCTCTTATGTATTATTGTTGACTTGTAAAACAGGGTTGAGAGTGCGCATTCTACATTCAAGAGGATGTTGACTGATAGCTTTGGAGATTTAGCTACTTGTTTTGATGTCACGCATAGTATGCTGATATGCCAGCATCGTGACATCGTGGACTCGTTTCAGAAGAGCATTACAAGGGTTGATCATGTGATGAACATACCTTTCTACTCGGAGTTGCGGTATGTGGTGTCTCGAGAAGCTTTGATTTTGATACATAAAGAGGTGCAAAGTATTGGTGGAGATGGTTGTGGCTGCCAATCAGAACCCCCATGGATTACCCTGCTGTTGCGAGCTTGCTGGTTACAAGAAGATAGGCCAATGTATTCCCCTGAGTGCAGTTCATGTTCACTAGAAGAAGTTATCAAACATGTTTGATTGTGGACAAGTTGAACCAGATAAAACAGAACACAAAGAAAAGGTTGATCCAGATCCATTACCATTGTGGGAGGAGTACTTGCAGATGTTCAACGCAAGGGACAAAGCTACAAAAAAAACGACTTTGGCACAAGTTCCGCGAAGTTGTCCGGCCCGATACCACCACAATGATACCACCTAGAGAGAAGGTGAATACAAAGGGTAGGAAGGCAAAGAAGGATAAGACAACAAAACGTTGTCCTTCGCAATGGGAGCGGGTGGATTCGCAGGTGGATAGTTTGTTTAAAAGTATGGACAAGTCAGAAATATCGAAGAAGAAGTCCAAGTCCATGTCCAAGTCAAAGTCAAAGTCAAAGTCAAAGTCAGAGAAATGTACAATTGTCCCCCAATCTCAAACCTCAACCGCAAGAATTCCGACTCATGGGTTCTTGGCCCCCACGGCGCTACAAGAACATATTCAATCCATACTTCTAATTAAATCAATTCATTTATACAAAGGGTTGATCATAATAATATTAGCAATTAAATTTATTCACTAATACTAATCTAATAACTAATCACCAAAATAAAAAACAAAATAATATACTAATTAAATCAATTCATTTATACTAAGCTATATAATAATAATATTAGGAATTAAATTTATTCACTAGTACTAATCTAATAACTAATCAACAAAATAAAAAAACAAAATAATATACTAATTTAATCAATTCATTTATACTAAGCTATATAACATAATAATATTAGGAATTAAATTTATTCACTAATACTAATCTAATAAAAAAAATAAAATAATATACTAATTTAATCAATTCATTTATACTAAGCTATATAACATAATAATATTAGCAATTAAATTTATTCACTAATACTAATCTAATAAAAATAAAAAAACAAAATAATATACTAATTTAATCAATTCATTTATACTAAGCTATATAACATAATAATATTAGCAATTAAATTTATTCACTAATACTAATCTAATAACTAAGCACCAAAATAAAAAAACAAATAATATACTAATTAAATCAATTCATTTATACTAACCTATATAACATAATATTATAACCAATTAAATTTATTCATTAATACTAATCTAATAACTAATATAAAAAAAATAATAATATACTAATTAAATCAATTCATTTATACTAATCTATATACCACTATTCTAATCAAATCAATACATTAATACTAATCAACAAAATAATAAAAATTTACTACTCTAATAATAACTAATGCAATAATAATAATAATAATAATAATAATAATAATAATAATAATAATATTCACAATACAAATCATATAAATGATAAAAAGTAAACATTAACAAAATTATGTATTTAATAACCCAATTACTATAAACAAAAATCTATAAAAATAATAATCTTAATTATTTACAAGAAAATAATAGTAACATAATAATACCTACCGCCTTTAGGGTGTCGGCAATCCTATACCGCCTTTAGGGTGGCGGCAATCCTACCGCCCACACTTAGGCGGGAGTTCTACCGCCTATCTGAAAGCGGGACTATCTCCGCCAACCAAGGTTGTCAAACTCGCGAGTTAACTCGTAAACTTGTACGAGTTTACGATCCTACCCATAGAATCAAGTCAACTCGCATGCAAACTCGCTTCCCACTAAACTCGGGTAAACTCGGGCAAACTCGGATAAACAGCAGTGGCCTTACGAATATTTGAATTTTCTTGAGTTTTTACTTCTCAAAACAAAATTTCCACCGTCGGATGTCAAGATAAACGAGTTAGGAAGCGTATATAAAAATTTGAGCACGATCCAACGGTTAACAAAAAAGATACTGATCGATCTTTGAACGATATTTTCACTAAAATAACACTATAACCACTATTTTTACTTAACTAACCACTTAAATCATAAAACCATCATATTTGGTTGTTGTTAAGTTGGTTTGCTAATATTATTTATTGGGTTCTTATATGCTATAGCAACATTTAAATATTTATGTTTAATTTTTAGAGTAAAAACTATGAAATGGAAGCTATGAAAGTTATCTACAAGTTAATTTTAAAATAAGTGAACTCGAGGTAAACTCGTACGAGTTTACGAGTCGAGTTTAC
Source organism: Crotalaria pallida (assembly GCA_037953625.1). NCBI lineage: Eukaryota > Viridiplantae > Streptophyta > Magnoliopsida > Fabales > Fabaceae > Crotalaria > Crotalaria pallida. The sequence goes on along the minus strand of CM075654.1, from coordinate 7,550,339 downwards.
CTCGACCTCACGAGTTTACGTAAACTCACGAGTTTGACAACCTTGCCGCCAACCATGAGTCGGTGGCTATGGAGTAGCAGCAAACAGCAAACAACAACGATACGCATGAAAACAAAGCATCCAAGATACACAATGTACCAAAATGAAACAAACCCATAACACTGATCAAACAAAAACCCATAACCCATTATTAAACAAACACAAACCCATAACCCATTATCAAACAAACATAAACCCTACACCATAACAACTATCAATGGACCATGTGAGAGAATGAAAATACTTACTTGAGAAACAGAGATGAGATTGAAAACGAATGACAAATCTAGTGATTGAAAGACTTGAAGGAGGAGACCGAGATTGAGAGGGAGTTGAAGGGGCTCGAATGAGTGAGGAAGGAATGAGAGGGATACTTTTGAATGAATGGTAATGGTAACTGTTCATGTAGGGGCAATTTTGGAATTTAATAAATTCTTAACTTATTCCGCCTCTAACAAAGCGAAAATAAAAAAATACTCCCAATTTAAACAAAGCGGGAATGCTTCCGCCTTTAAACAGTCGGTTTCATTATGTATTGTTAACCGCCTAGTTTAAGGTGGAACTAGTTCCCGCCTTGTATCGGTCGGTATATCGAGAGCAATTCCCTCTTAGCACTTCAAAATGGGGGCCATTGAGCAAGTCATGGGTTCAAAAAGAAAAGCTCATTTCTTTTTTGACGTTGTTTCCCCACCTCCCAAGCCATTACGTTATACTCCTCTTCTCACTGCCGCCCACCTGCCTCACCCGCCTCACCGTTGCGCCGCCTCCCTGCCTTTCCGCCGCATCACCCGGCGTCACCCTACTTCATCAGTTGCGGGTTCGGCTAAGCTCGGTGCAAGGTATGTTTCTTTCTCTTCTGCAACCGAGTAACCCATACCCATTTCCCTCTATTCTTCTTCTGAATACTATTCAAGTGTTGATTTAGGATAATGAAATTGGTTAAGGAACTGATATTGTGTTTTGGGTTTAGTTGTACACCAAGTGTTTGATAAAATGCGTAAACCAGAATTCTGAGTTCAATTTCTTTTTTTCCACGATGTAATGCCCTTCTTCTGATATTATGAGTGTGCCTAGGTTGGAATTCATAGCTGATTTTATTGTTTTGAATTTTTTTAAGAGTTTAATGGGTGTGCACCGTCGGTGTAATCGGTTCATCATCCACCACTCATCTGGTTTACTTCTAATCAAGAGTCAATGCTCAATAGCACATGAACGGTGGATGATGTATTGACGGTGTAAAAATGCTTTACACTGTCGGTGCACCATCCATTTTCTCATTTTTTATGTAATGCTCTTCTACTGATATAATGAGTGTACCAAGGTTGTAATTCATAGCTGATATTATTTTTTTTAGCAATGTTTTATTTGTTACGTACCTGCACCCTGATTTTTTTAGAAAATGCCGTACCCCATGCCGGATACCTATACCGTACTCATGCAACACAGCCTCCAATCCTTTCCTTCTTCGCTTCTTCCCAAACAAAGATTACAGCTTTTTTTATCAAATTATTGAATTTCCAAGCTGAAATCTTTTCTTGAGGACATGATTTCTAGAAATTATCATATATAACGTTGGGAATTTAATTCCAACCACTATCATATCATATAAAACTATAAAAGTGCTTAGTTTAGTTTCAGCGACACATTTTATTCTTCACTTCTAGTACTACTGCCACCTCTTGTTATTCGGTGGGGAGATTACAACACCTCTGTTGATTTTTTTGAGTTAGGTTTTCCTTTTCAGTTTATATTTATTTTCTTGTTGGTCCTTGGTTTTGTAGAAACAGCCTCTCCAATATAATTTCTTTTTGGTCCCTAGTTTTGTTCCAACAGCATTGTGAAAACCAACATGCCCTCCTTCTCCTTCTTCTTCTTTGTTTGATTCCATTCCATTTGAAATTGAAATGGCAAGCAGAAAGCTTGTTCGTGATTTGTTACTCTCCCACAACAGCAACCGAAAATCTCTTCTTCTTCCATTCACCTCTCATCAGGTCCGCCTTCTTCTCCCCTTTCATAGTATATTTTATTTTAATTTTAATTAATTATTTTTAGGTTTTATTCTTATTGTTTTTAATTTTGTTGCCATGGCAGACATCAAGGCTGCGCTTGAATTCAGCAGAGTACTGTTATTATTTGCGTGGTTTTCGGCAATACAATGTGTTGAATGAATTCTCTAAGAAAATTAAAGGAGAAGCTGAAAGGTAATGTAATGTAATGTATTTTATTTAATTGCAGATATTGTTATTCTTTTGTAGAGCAAAACCTCGCCAACTGCGGGGCTAGGTAGGAAACACGGATCTTTCACAATAGTTTCCGTGTTTGGTTGCACTTTTTATTTAATTGTTGGAAATTTTATAGCATTGTAAATGGAAATATCTGAATAATTAGGTAAAGTTAGCATTTTGCTATGTTTACAACTTCACAATATATGATGTTTTGTGTCGCGCTTTGTCGGATGCCGCTAACTACATTCTACGACTTTTATATTTATATAGCATTATAGATGGAAATATCACAATAATTAGATACAAATTAGCATTTTACTATGTTTACAATGGCTCATGCTAACTTTTGAAATTTTTATAGCATTATAGATGGAAATATTGCAATAATTAGATAAAAATTGGTGTTTAACTATGTTTACAATGACTCGCGCTAACTTTTAGAATATTATTCATCTATTTTAATTTAAAATTTGTTCTTTTATGTTAATCTTATATTTGTTTTATAGCTTGTATCATAATCATGCCGTGTCCTATCATTTTTAAATTTTGCAGGATGCTCATGTCCCGTATCGTATCCGTGCTTCCTTGGGGTGGTAAGACTATGTAAATGTAATCTCCCTAGGCCCCTCCAAGTGGGAACCTTGTGCATTTGGCATGTATATGAAATAGCCATTTTTGGTGACGGATAGGGCAACATACATAGATATCTATCTAGAGTAAAACGTCGTATTGGTTCTCCAAAGAAATAGTGATCTCCAACTTAATCCTCCAAAGAAAATGACCACCAAATAAAATAAATCTCTGAAAGTTTAAATGGTCAACATGTAGTGCAAATTTTGGTTAATGACCATTTAAACTTTCAGGGACTTATTTGGTGACCATTTTCTTTGGAGGACTAACTTGGTGGCCACTGTATTTTTGGAGGACCAAATTGACATTTTACTCTATCTATCTATACCGAGTATGTTTTTCATATTTGAGTAGAGTGCCTTTCTAGCTTTTCAAGTAGCGTGAAATTCAAGTGCAGTGCTTAAATTTTCATAGCCACCAAGTTGGCCACATGCAATGGTGTCTCAAAATAAGAACAATTAACTTGAAGGATCGCTCACTTGAATAGCTTCTATGATTTTTCTAGCTTTAGCGGTCAGATCAATATTCTTGAAATCTTCAAGTAGTTTCCAAGTTTCTTGAAGTAATAGTTGTTTCTTTTGTTTGTATCCTTTTCCCTTTTTTTTATCCAAGGGAGAGTGTAGCTCAAGGCGGGGGAGGGGGGGTCTTAGGTAGGGGGAAGCCACAAGTGTTTTACAACGGGAGGATTGATAGCCACAGGTGTCTTACCATTCAAACCGATAGTATGGTTTGGCAATGGTTCCAAAAACACTTGTTAATTTTTCCAAATTGCGTAGCTTGTGAAGTCTGATTTCAGGCTCATGGGGTAACTTCCCCTTTGTCCTCACTTTGTTTAATGTGGGTCATCACTGACCATTTTAATTATTCATTCTGGAGTTGTAGTTAGTATAGGGCTAATCATATTTTAAATGTCTCGAAGTTATATTTACATGTTAGTACTTAAAGGTTTTTGTGTGTCTATGTTGCAGAAACCCAGAATTTGAGAACTCTTTGAGAGTTTAAGGAAAAACCGAAGAGCTGAAAGAAAAGTTCCAAAGGTAAGTATTGTATTGTGGTGACCATGATGGATGTCACATTACACACCATATCTTCAACGGAAGGTCTGAGATGCTGAAATGCCTAATGCAGAACAAGACAGAAAGCTGAAGATCTGCTGTCCAAACAGGCGGATGAAGCTGAAGCTGCTGCCAAGAAGGTATAATCAATGTGCATTTTTAGCTTTCTGCTCTTGACCAGTGATGAAAATTAGGGAGCATTCCCTGTGCAGAATGAACACAATGGAACAAGATGTTCTGTTTCCTTTGGTTCCTTCCAAATGTCTCACTTTCTAATCTCATGTCATGTGCTGTTCCTTTTATAAAATACATGGAATATAGAATAGTGCCCATATGTTTTGTTACATCCCGTTTTGGTAAAGAGCTGTATATAATTATACATAGGATTGCCTTTAAATGTTCACGTTATTCCCTTGCTTGTTTGTGCAGCAAAAGTTTTTGTTAGTTCACTTAATTGAGAACCCCTTATCTATCTGAAATAAGCTGACATGTTTCCTGGAATCTTATTAGTAATGATTAAACTTTTTGCAGGTTTCTTACACTGTAAAAGAGAAGATTTCATCTGCAACTGAGGAGGTCTGTTCATTATTTACAAATCCACCAGTGCAATGGATTGACAATCAATGGCTTATTGATTGTACTGTAAATTAGGTGAAAGAAACATTTGGAATTGGAAAGGAGGATTCTTCGGGATCAACTGGTTCTTCGACAAAACAGGGTAATGGTGCAAAGCAAGGAAGTCATACATCACCAAATGAAGAGCAAAACCAGCAGTTTGGGTCTAGTACATCATCCAAGCAAGAGGAAAACCAGCAATTTGGGTCTAGCAATGCTTCAGATTCATTATTTGGCAAGTTTAAGTCAACCATTTCATCTCCACATGTTTCTGCCGCCTTCCAAAAACTAAAGGATGCAAAGTTAGTCAATGTAGTCAAGAGAGGTTATGACATAGTAAAAGAGGAGTTAAGTACAAGGGAGGAAGTTGTTGTTGTGCCCTCCAAACAATCTTGGTGGAGTAAGACGCTTGATGAGATCAAGGACAAGGTGACTTAGTTACAGTTCTTTTTAATTGGATTGTCTTCAAAAGGTTTACATTAACATATCTTCTCTACATTTTGTTTCAGGTGAGAGCGAAATTTGTAAAGTCAGTAAGTCATAAACAAGCACTTCTTATGTTTTTATTTATAAGTAACACTTAATCGAAATATATGGACTAAGGTGGTTAATTAACTCTTTTTTTTTTTTAAAAAAAAATCTATCAATTTTACGCTTTTACCCATTTCATTTTGTATTATTATTTTTAATTAGGAATTAAACTTAGTTAATTAAGCATTTATTTAATAATAAAGATAGTTTAGAAAAATAATATATTAAATACCTCATAAAATATAGCGAGTAAGATATAAAAACTAACAATTTTTCTAGAATATAATCTATCTATAAGAACCAAAGGAGTATAAAGTAAAAAAGGGAAAGATTCTTGTTGTTCATTGATGTCAGCGTTAGCTTAATAATTAAGCTAGCTCATTGCTGATGGAGAATTTGGCAGCCTTTACACACCACCCTGCCTGCCATACTCTCATTTTGTCAAAAAATTCAGCGTAAGAACTAAGCCACACCATGAAATATGAACATTTCATAACACTATATAAAGGACCCACGTTTCCTTTGGAACTTGAGCTTAACCCACCAATAATCTATGCCCTTAAGTTTGAAGCCTTACTCTTTCTCAACCATGTCTTTCATAAAGTTTCCTCGGGCTAGAAAGGCATGGAAGAGCTTCACTTCTTCACTTGGAAAACTCCATAAGATTCATAGATCCAAAGCCATGAAAAAAACAAAAAAGAATCTAAACACTACTCCAACTAAAACAACTACCAGCAGGTGCAGGAGGGCCCCTAAGTTCCTTGTTACTAAGCGTTCAAATCATAAGAAAAGGTTAGCCAATATCAAAGGTGTCATATATGGCTTCAAAAATAAAAAGCCTGCACCTGTCTATGTTGATAAGCTCTTTAAAGAGTCTTCATGTGAGTTGGTGGATCATTTGAAGCCACAAATAGCACACGATCCATGCAACTCAGATGATGATTTGTGGGAGTCACTGGCATTAGCCTCACCTCTAATGCATGGAATAGATGAACGTGCAGAAGAATTCATTGCCAGGTTTAGAGGAGAGTTAGCAAGAAATTTGTAGTAGTTCTATTAGTTGTACATGCTCTATTTCTTATATTTGTATGTATTTCTAGATTATATAATTAGAGTAAATAAAATCTATAAAAGACAACAATGGTGGCCCTGTTTTAATTACACGATTATTAGCATTAACTTGAACAAAGAGAATTAAAAAAAAAAAAAAAAAAGATCGAAGTGGTCTCAAACTAGACCTTGTCTACATATGCTTGCTCAACTCATCTTGCAAGGCGATGAAAACCCGTTTTTACATATGCATGCCTCATCTCTACGCAGAAAAAAGGTAATTTGGAAAACAAAAATGCTATTTCACACGAAAACAATTTTCGTGAAAATCCACGAAGCATGTAAAAGTCGGGATTATATGGTAATATTTCTTTTTTTTTATACCCAATTTCAACCGTTTTTCTTGCTAAAGCCAAAATGTTAATGCCTCGGTTTTTCAATTTTTTTTTCGTTTCGTGATATATAGCATCACTCGTTTGAAAACCTTCATCTAGCTCTCTTTGATATGTATGGAAGATTCAGCTAGCACTAAATGCATACATATGGATGAATGGGTACTCCAAAGCTGCTTATAGGTTATCAAATTGGTTTTTGTGTATTTGCAAAAAAAGTGTCTATAATTAAAATTTGGTGAAATGACAATTCTACCCTTACCCCCAGCCTCACATCCCCCACCTTTGGGAGCAATCTCTTGCCATTGACGGCTCACACCCATGCCGGTGATTGCACCACCACCTCTCATTGGACACCACCTTCACCCACTCCACCATCACCAAGAACTCCAGATCTACAAAAAGTGCACGAGAACCGGGTGTCATCCACATCTAATAGCATTTATAAATTAAAATGAAATCAAACACCATAAAATAAATCCAAATAAGCCAAGGAGGTGGTGTTGAGAGGGAAGCCAAGGAGGCAGGCCCAATCTTTACATGTTATAGGTCCACGGCGATTTTGTTGAGAGATTTTGCTTTTCATTGCGCTTATAAACTTATTTCTTTGGAAGTCGTCACTAGCCTCATGTAACGAACCTCGGTTCCACCAAAAGAATTAAAACGTGATTTATTGTTCAAAATTCAGGAGTTGTAACTTGTCGTTATGTTTATTTGGCTTCGTAAAAAACTATTATGTTCTCTTATTTTTGAAAGTCCTAGGGATAGATAGGAGCAGACACTTTCGCGTTAGGCACTAAAAAAAATCAATTTTGTTCCTTTTTTAAAAAAATAAATTAAGGATAAAGTCAATATTTTAAAAATATCGTCCACATAATCAATTAATGTATCGTTCTTGAACGGGTGGTTGGGGTGCTAACATCTTCCCTAACCTGTAACCAACTCCAGAGCTTGAAACTAATTGAGTTCGAAGACCGTGCATTATCCTTTTTTAATTGATTGATAATTTCGTGCTTTAGCAACAAAGTACGAGCCAACTCCATAATTGGGTCGATCGATCCAACATTCATAGCGTCGCCCCACTTCAAGCAGGACCTGGACGCAACAACAGTGTAGCTCTAGGACAAGCATAATATTATAGTCCAAACTCTAGTTATAAGGCTTTTGTAAAAATTGACCAAGATGGAAAAAGATTTGTTCTATTCATCATTCCAAACCATGGCACAAATTTATCCATATGTATATTAGCTACAGTCAATCTGTGGTTATCAAGATTATTATAATACTCGAAAAATTGCGCAACTTTAAAGATGCATTGCATAAATTTAGATTCTCAGGATGAGGAAAGTCCAATTTGATGTTCCTTTCCAAGAAACAATGAGGAGTTGGAGGTTGAGAGTTCAAGCCACCACCATAATGAATTAGGCTGAGATCCTTTAAGGTAGCATCAAGTTGTTCAAAACAGTGTAGATAATCACGATCCATCTTTTCTAGTCTAAGAAGATAATCGTAATCATATTTTTCCAGTAACTCAAGAACCTTTTTCATATATAAAGGAGCCTTAAATCTAGTACTCTCAACCATTGTGGTAGAGAATAAAAGCACCAAAATTCGTAAGGAACTTAAATAAGAAGAGGAGTTAAGAAGAACAATATAATCCAGCAATTGAGTGTAATATGGATATATAATAAATTACTTAGGTATCACAAAACATGCACACAAGTAATGGGGACATACGAAAGCTTTGGAATATTATTTTAGGGCAATCGAACGAAATCCCTGCTTACAAGCTTAAATTGGAAAAATGAAAATGGAGATCCAATAAAGAAGAATTTAGTACAGAGAGAGGAAATTATCAATAAACTCATTGCCTAAGTTTCTCTCAATTCATACTCTCCTTATATATTACTTCCTGCCCCAATAATATTTCTTGAGGTGTTTATTGTTTATACTTGGCTTTGCACTTTTCCTTTCTACCTCAGCATTCTACTCACCAAACACGTGTTCAATATTTTTAACGGTCTCTGCTTTGTATTGTTTTCCTCAATTGTCTTTATTGTGTTAGGAATATTCCTTGTGCTTTGTGCCATGTTCTTTTGTTTGCCACATGTACACGTTACATACTACCTCGATCAGGGACGGACCCATGAATTTTTGGATGAGAGGGCGATAAATATGAATTAATAATATTAAAAATATAACGTATTTTTTTAAAGAAACATTTATTATTAAAGGATACTCAACCCTCGTTATAAAAAGCAAACGATATATCAAAATTTTATGATAATAACTTGTATTGCAATATGTAAATTTATTTCAAAATAAACAAACATCATACAAACTTTAGTAATTGTTGTCTATGATATTGTTTATTTGCGATGAGAATATTGCAACACACCGATATTGTTTTTTTTTTTTTTTTTTTTAAATCTTGAACTTGACTCTGTCTCAGCTTAAAATTTTACGAGGAAATCCGTCACAACCATCGATCAAGAATTTTTGGGCTTGAAGGCTTGGACATTAAGAAACTAAAAATTCAAAGCCCGTTAAACTTTTATTTCAAGCTTGGAATATATATACTTCTTCTGGTCATAAATGTATGCTTTTGAACATTTTTTTTCTCTATAATGTAAGTTCTCTTTCCAATTTTCAATGGCACTAGTTAATTCTTTTTCATAAACACTCCTATTTACTCAACACTTTTTAGAGTCCTAATAATAATTATAAAGGTAATTTTGAAAAAATATATCAAATATTTATATTTATAGTAGGCTTATTTATGTCTTTAGTCCTTGAAAGTTGGAGATGTTTTGATTTTAGTCCCTAGAAGTTTTTTTGACCTTGACTAATCCTTAATTATTTTGAAAATTTGGTTTTAGTCCATGCTGTTAGGAAAAATCCGTTAACTGCTGATGTGGTTAACGAAATGTCACATCAACATACACGTGTGCAAGTATTACATACTATCGGTATGATGACGTGGATGATCTGGACCCGTAGGAGCAAAAAGGTCAAAGCCCAATTCATAAACACATTTGGGTTGAGCTTTGGCCCTTTTGCTCCTGCGGACTCACAAATTTGCCAATTCTTTCACATAAAACTGATACGGAGTAAAAAGTAAATCTACAATGCTAATTGATAACTGCCCTGACCAGTTATGAAAGAAAAGCAATAAGCCAAAAGCCACGGAGCAGTTTTCCCCCTTACACTGTTAATGGAGTAAGTAACTGTCCAAAAGCATCTCCTTCTATTTTGCTACTAATAAATGAAAACTCACTCATATTTTCATCTAAGCAGTTCCAAAGCATCTCTTTCTCTGTGAAAAAACTGTTCATAAGTACCTTCTTCTTCTGCAATAGCCGAAATTGGTAAAAATAAACCAAGCAATCCTTATTCTACTTTGCCTCTTTCCACTTCAACCGCACCACCATTTCTTCTTCGCCACCCTTCAACGGCTTACATTTATAATGCAAATTGGCGAAAAAACCATAGCAATAAGCCAAAACCCCCATTCTTGATTATAGAAACCCACATCCACAGGATCTCCCTATGCAAAAACCGTAGTAACAAGCCAAACCCCCATTCATGTTTATATAAACCCACATCCATAGGGAAGAAGATGAAGATAGTCCCTCAAATGATGGTTGGGAACCGGAGCAGCGGCATAGTGGGAGGTAGGGAATAAAATGAAAGTATGTCTTCTCTTTCCAACTACTTTATTTTGCTAAAATAAATTTCATTTATTTTTTTGGTAATTCTTTATCTTAACTTTCTTAAGTGAGGGTTTCTAGACTTCTGTTTGTAACGGTTTAGTGTGTTGCAACAATTGGATGAAAATGTATCCTCACTTCTTCTACCATTATGGGATATCATTTAGGTGCTAATAATATTATTACTTGCAGGGGGCTTCGTGTATATAGAATGCAGTAACTATGGTTATCTTATGATGAACAGTTCTTTTTTTTTTTATTTTTTGTTCAAAATCTTTTAACTTGGTCTTTAGATAGTATTCCTAATGATGTCAAGGTAATGTTCATGTTCCTTCGTTTTTTTTAAATGTTGTTAATTTTTGAGATTTTGAGTTGAATGTGTTAATCTCTAAATGACAGACCTCATTGCAGTAGTCAGGTTTCTAGGCTCAGCGGTGCTGAGAACCCTGCGTTGTGGTGGTTTGCAAAATACCCTTCTCATTTTTCTAAATTACACTAACTTTAAAAAAAAACTACTATCATGCCATCTTCTAACGTCAAATTGTTGGTTTTTGGGAAAAAAAACTCACGGCAACTGCCATGCAGTATCTAAACCGACATCTTAGGTTGTTTTTAATTAAAAATGGAACATGGATTTTTGTTATACTGTGAAAAGAGAACATGTTATTCTAAAGAAAAAATTCATGTTATTTTCTTATTCATGATTCATGATCAGACCTTTTTTTATGATTCTCTTTTCACATGCTAAGAGAAAAGAGGAAAGTTATCCTCTCATTCTATCTCACATTCAATCTAAAAACTTCATAACAAAACCAATTTCTTTTTGTTTAGTAATAATGATCTATTTCTTTTTATGCAGATTTACATATTGCTTTGATCTATTTCTATTTTTTTTTATAATTTCTTTTGAAGTTATAAAAGGCTTTTACATTTGTCTTATAACTTACTAGCGGATTATCCTTACCATGATAAGTAACTATTATTATCTTCGTTTGGAGAAACTAAAATTATTCTGCATTAACATGCATTATAATATTCCTTGATGATTTGAGCCATATTAGTTTTAAATTCAGTTTCATATACCTTCATTTTGGTTCAGACATTGCATCACAGAGGTGCACATGTGGGAGAAATACTGTTTTTAAGAGGGAAGACATGTTGGCAATGGAAGATGCTGCTGAAAAGTTTGGAGAGAAAAAAGATATCCTGCTGGATCAAACTTAAGGGAAAAATGGATTGTGGAGTAAACATGCTATCTTTATCACGCACATTCTCCTATAGCATAAACGAATGCATTCAAGATCATCGGGTGCGTAATAAATTAAACCATTGAAGTGATTGATGTATTCTGATGACTGTTTTTACTAATGCATCATAATAATTGCATTTCATTACTAACGTTACAAATATTTCAGTTTGTCTTATTTAAGAAGAGCATATAACATTGGCTCCATGGTTTGTTTGTTTTGGTCGTTTTGAGAATCAAAGAAATAGAAAAAAAAAAAAAAAACTCTGGTCCTTAATTGGCTGACACCAGGGAATTTTATGGCATATACCAAGAACTGGAAAAGGTTGATTTGTATTTGATTGCACTCCTCATGAAATTGTTTAGCATGAATGCTTACTATGTTTATGTTTATCAACTATATAATGATCAAAATGTTTTTTTTACTCACAAGCTTTAATTGAATGAGGCATGCACAGAGTTTATATGATCCAAGTTATATATCAAGAGTTTAGCACTTTCAACTTACAAAGTCTTCATGCTTTTTTATACGTAATTATTTCAATAAAGATTTTCCTTATTATTCCTGCACATGGACAACCAAACTTACGCATTGTTTCAATGAAAGTTTCAATCAAAGAACATAAGTAGTAAGCATAAAAATTTGTTCTTAGCAATTCTGTTACCTTATCTCAAATACTATAGCTAATTACCTTTAAAAAAAATACTAGGCAGACACATGTTGTGGTTTACCGTTTGAATTCCTTTTGGTAACTTTAGAGAAATTTTATGTTGCATTAGGTATTACCACAAGGCCAAAAGTTATATAGTTAGTTACCAGAGACTTTGCAAATATTTCAATTTGTCTTATTTAAATGGTGTCATTATATAGGCCATTCTCAAAGCATGTTATTTCTAAGTTAGCGATGACTTTTTTTTTTTACAACTCAAGTATCTAGGCCTTTGAACTATAAGCAATACTTACAATTCTCAAATATTTTTTTTTTTTTAATATGAAGCATCTCGAGTTGAGTTTTGAATTCTAAATATACTATTATTGTGTGATTTTTAATTAATTTCTCATGCAAGTTTTTGTGTTAATATAACTGAATATGTATTGCAGGAATGCCATTATCAAATGCAGGTGAACCACATTTATTTGTTATAAAAATATCATTTTATGACAAATAACTCTTTACACAAAAGCACGACAATGGGAATGCAGAGCGACAGGCACGGGAGTGTCTGTCGACACGCTAGTAATAATTAAACATTCACATCAACGGGTCTTAATAGTTGTAGATCCATGTTTATGAGACAATGGTTTTTGCATCAAGTTTGGGTTTGAGAAGCACAAATGGTAAAATGTGATTGCTGTACAACGAACGTTAGTTGATGATGGGACCAGGAGGTTTTCAAAGTGGTTGGGAGTGGCTAGATCTAATCGTTGTAATACCCGATTTGAAAACTTGAAAATATATTTACTTCTAAAAATTATAGCGAAAATTGAAGTAAATTTTTTTTTAAAGACTTCTTTTTAAAAAAGAACGTTTGTTTCCATTACTCTTAAACAATGTGATGCTACACAACATGCATCACTATTATTATTCCATTGACAAAAGGTTAATGAAGAAAATAACCAAGGGGTACATAAATGGAGACAGGACAATACTATTCATTAGTTCAAAAGAACACTCTACAGAATACCCTTCCTAAGTCACAACTATCCTAGTATATATAAAAAAGAAGCAATAACTTAGTGAGAGCAATTGCTCTCACTTGATCTTATGTAGGTCCGTCACTAACCCCTATTAGCAACAATCCTGTCCTCCAAGTTGAAATCCGAATAAGCTTTTATGATGGCAATGTTGTCTTCCCATGTAGCCTCATCTACACTCATTCCCTCCTATTGTATCAGTACTTGAGGAATGCTATGAGATTTAGACTATGGAATAGTAACGGTGACTGATTGGCCAATCAAGTTAATAATGATACATGTTAGTCAACTGACCTAGTTACTTGTTTGGTGATGATAGTAACACAGGTTAATTAGTTAGCTCTATGTTAAGATTGGGCTTGGGAACATCATCAGATCCATCACTGGCATTTTCAAACCCAGTCCAACCTCACCTACTTTTGGTTGGGCTGATATGAGCGTCAACTTTGTACTCCGTATTTCATTGTGAGAGTTACTTTTCAGCCCCCACCCATTACTCTTGAACCCCATTTTCTTCCGCCTCTTGAGAGGCGGAAGTGTAATTTTTTTTGTTGTCCGCCTCATGGAAGGCGGAAAAGCCATTAATTTTACACTTCCGCCTCTCAAGAGGCGGAAGAAAATGGGGTTCAAGAGTAATGGGTGGAGGCTGAAAAGTAACTCTCTTTCATTGTTACGAGTTTTAATTTTTGGCATTCAAAGGTGAAATTTTTGCCCCCTTTTCAATTTTTCGTGGACAAAATTACTCTTTTACGTGTTATTTTTTCCATCTCGAACAAAACGGAAGCAAAAAATATACATTTTCGTCCACTCGTGACGGAAATTTTCCATCTGCAGAGAGACGGAAAAGTATCATTACTTGATTGAATGCTCTATCACTCTAAATCACATTGGTTCAGAAATGTAGATGAAGTATACTTTCACGGTTCCACTTAAATCACATATATTGTTTAGATTGCTGATATTTTCTTTTTTTTTTTTTACTTTCGTAGGTGGTGTATGGGCTTTCGCACTTTGACGGCCCAACTAAATTCATTCCGACCCTACGGAACTCCACTTTGTGGACAGGGGTCTCCCAATGCGTATCTCTCCGTTCCCATGGGTGTCGAACTCGAGACTTCATGGTTAAGGGTCTAGTGAGTTGCCACTAGACCAATAACACATTGGTTTAGATTGCTAATATTTAGCTACAGGTTAAGAATACTTGAAACATCACATACACACATACATACATATATATATATATATATATAAAAGTTAATGCTAAAGCGGTAGATAGAGCATTTAACCAAGAAGCAGAAAAAATGGCATGTCACACAAGCGATAAAATGCTCCGAGTAATGATACTTTTCCGTCAACCAAGTAATGATATTTTTCCGTCTCAGTGCAGATGGAAAATTTTCATCTCTCTGCAAATGAAAAATTTTCATTACTGGGTAGATGGAAATGTATATTTTTGCCTTCCGTCTCGATGGAGATGGAAAGAAATAATACGCAAAAGGATAATTTTGTCCACGAAAAATTGAAATGGGGGCCAAAATTTCACCTTTGGAAGAAAAAACAAAACACTTCATTGTTGGTTTGTTTTTGTTTTTATAAAATTGGAACCATTAATATTAATTTAGTTTTTGAAAGATTAGTATAATATGAAAAGAGTAATTAAGCACTAATCTACCATTTTGGATTTCGCATTTGCATGTCACTCTCATCTCAAGCATTATCGAATCACACAATCTTCCTTAGAATCAAGGAGGAACCCAGGTGAAGCAAAGTCAATTCGGGAAATTTTTATTATATCATGCGTAGTAAATTGTTAATTTTACTTTTGTATTTGCATTTGCATGTTACTTTTGTCTCCATTATTTAAAGATTTATAATTATATATTATTATTATTATAAGTTTTCTTAATTTAACCCTTGAAGCTGAGGATACCGAGTTGAAATCATGCAATTATATATTGGAGAATCATCTCACAACTACTTCTCAATGTTATAAATATGTCTTTTCCGGAGATTAGACAAATATATTTAATTTGTTTTAGTCTTAAATCCTCAGGACAAAGGATCAGGTTAAAAAAAATCTTACTATTATATAGTCATCTTGTAGTGTTTATGAACTGGCGCTAAATTTTATGAAATTTCATATTTGAGATTTGAAGCGATTGTGAACTCACTCTATTTTTTTTTTTAATTATCAAACTCACTCTATTTTTAATGGAATAGCATATTTGCGTAAAAAATAATTTAATGCTAATTTTATCGCTTAGCATAAAAAAATCTATGACAGTTATAAAAAAATCTCAGAAAACTGATGAAAAAAAAAAATCAGAAAACTGTCGCAAAATGCCCTCCTTTTAATGACAGCTGCAAAAATTCTCTTTTGTGTTGACTTTTCAATAATACTTCTTTAGTCTCTCACTTTGAAAAAAACGTTCATAGATGTTAACATTTTACACACCTGACCGTTAAATAATATATACGACGTTTGGTTGTTGTGCTGCTTCCACATATTCACCGGCTGCTATATTTTATGTAACTGTCACAACTTTAGCAGCTACCGACGCCTTAGCTTCTGCAGCTAGCTGTCTCTTCAACAGTCTTAGCCTCTTCTTCCTCCAATTTATTTCTTTTGAATTCAACATCATGTCTAAGATGTTAACGGTCACGGGTGTATAGATTATTTAATTGCTACTTGTGTAACACGTTAACGTCTATGAACGAAGAAATTTTTAGGGACTAATGTGAGTAACTTTTTCCAAAGTGAGGAACTAAAGAAGAATTATTGAAAAATCAAGAACTAGAGTGAAAATACCTTACAAAGTGAAGGACTAAAGTGACAATTTAGTCAATGTCTTTAGTCCCTGAATGTTGTTTTGGTTTTGATCCCTAAAAGTTATTTTGATTTTGACTCATCCTTAATTGTTTTGAAAATTTGGTTTTATTCTTTGTCGTTAGTAAAATTCGTTAACTGCTGACGTGGCTAATGAAACGTCACATTGACAAACATGTGTGCAAGTACCGCGTGTCATAAGTAAGATAACGTGGATGATCCGAGCCCGCAACAAAAGGGTCAAAGCTCAACCCAAATGTGTTTGTGAAGTGGGCTTTGACCCTTATGCTCTTGCGGATCCAGATCATCCACGTCATCATATCGATAGTATGCAATACTTGCACACGTGTATGTTGATGTGACATTCCGTTAACCACATCAGCAGTTAACGGATTTTTCCTAATGACATAGATTAAAACCAAAATTTCAAAATAATTAAGGATTAGTCAAGGTCAAAAAAACTTACAAGGATTAAAATCAAAACACCTCCAACTTTCAGATATTAAACACATAAATAAACCTTATTTTACTGAGGAAACGATTGAAGAAAAACCATGAACTTTATTTTCTAATTAGTACAAGTATATCACATTTATATAACTTAAATAATACTCCTGTGATTTCAGTTTTCACACGTCAAGAGAGTCACGTGGTCACATTTTGTAGACAGAATATGTGCCTGCACATAAATCATATATTCTATATATAGTTGCTAACTTGAGTTCCTCTTTATTCAACATTTTCAAGTTCCCCCTCAAGATTGAAGCTTGGAATAAATAAGTAATTCTTTGGCATTTGATTGCATGCGTATTCATAATATGATGTAGTAACAAATAATCATTTCTTAACCATCTTTTGCTTGGTTTTGTAGTTATTAAAATGGATTATATTTGCAAAGTTGACACTTAACACTTTTGGATACCCATTAACTTAATTGCGATGTCCACAAACAAACACACCTTTAACAACCGAACACAATTAACTTATTATTCCCTCCTATCAATATGTAATTTGGTCCCTGAATCACTATTTATACTATGTGGACCAATAAAATACGCACACGTGTCATTTCTCTCTCCAATATTACAAATGTGGACCAATATGATATTGACACGTATGATGAATAGTGACTTAGGAACCAATTTGATAGCAAAAAGAAATCTGTGGGATCAACATTATATATACTTTTGAATAAAAAATAAGAAGTTAAAACAACATTATATATAAATGGAGGGATTAGTATTTTTCAACAAAATAATTCAAAGGCAACTCATATTTATTATTTTATTAACCTCGATCCTTAGGATTTATAATAAACATTTTAAAGGATTAGGATTTTTTTGAAAATGATGTATCTAATAAATCAAATAATTTATGTTTTTTATTATTTCAAGAAATCCTAACCTTTTTCGGGTGCTTATTCCCAGCCTTAAGGACTTAAGTTAAGAAAATCATCATTTCTTTAATTAGGCATTTTTTGTTTTGAGGAAAAACAAATTCATTTTGCTTTCGCAATTTGCATGGTGCTCAAATGATACCCGGCCCGTGTACACAGTTGTGACGAGTTTCTCACTATTATTTGGTATTACGTGAAATTCAAATTATCTTTCATTTCAATCAATTAGGTGTATGCACAAACATAATTAAAATTTGGCTAATCCTTTGAACCAGAAAGCAAAAACGCCAACCAATCATTATTGTCAGTATCGATCGCTTTCATAAGCAGCAAATGCCACATATCTAATTAACATGGAGTGTTTTGAGATCTAAACCTTGATTAGTTTAAGCGGGTTACAATTAATTCATGCATTTCTCCCATCTCCAATCATGTTTGTGCCTAAAACGTCAAATCTGGCTTCAATTAAAAAAAAAAACTTAAATATTTCTTTGAAATTGGTTCCTAAAAAAAAAAAAGTTTTGGTTCGTGTATTTACAAAACGTGTTAGTTTTAGTCCCTCCGGTTAAATGTGGATGAAAACGCCAAAATACAGGATGATAATCTTGCACTAATTTTCAAGGATAAAAAGACAACTTCCATTACATATATAAGAGAACCAATTCAAAAATAATGATAGTAGAAGGACCAAAACCTATAAAATCTAATAATAGAGGGACCCAAACAAACTACCAATATAATTATGGGGAACAAAATTTAATAAGAAAGACCAAAACCAAAATGTTTTGTAAACGCAGGACAAAAACCAAATTTTAGTTCATAAATCAATTTCAAAAGAGTCAATATTTACGGGACCATGATAATATTTAAGGAAAAAAATATATCATTCAACAAAAAGTAAACCTACTTAACTTGAATCATAGTTATTGTCTTAAACCTAACGTGCACAAGTAAATTGAGTTGTGAGGAAAAAAAACTATAAGTAAAAAAAAATCATTGTTAAGTGACATCTATCCACTATTTGCATGTGATGGAAGTTGGTTATACTCTCTTATAAACTTAACCAGTAAGGTAAGAGATTCGAAGGACGTTCTGCCCCGTTGGTTATTAAAAAAAAAAAAAGTAAGTAAGAGATTCGAATGCAGAAATTATCACTTTGAGAATAATTTTATCTGACTATCACTCTAGACCAACCGTTAATCTCCCAACTATATTTGGAATGGAATTCTTTTCTTTAAAAAAAATCTAACAACTATATTTATGCCAAATTAAAGACCAAAACGTTATTTTTGATTATAAGAAAAAGACCGAAATATTATTATTACGTGACTCAAAATTAAAGAGTGTACATATAAAATAAAGTGCTTGAGAGCAACATCACAAAATCAGAATGCTATGTAATTCACATGGGAATAGTACAAGGAGATTTCAGTTTGTGTCCGTGAACATGCAAAATGCAATCATTCAAATTTTCTGCTAATTGATTGGAACAACTGAAGATAGACAAAAATTTGGGACACGAATTAATTATAAAATTATCTTTTAGTGCCTTGGAGACAATGAATAGTGTTTGAGCCAATTTACTAAGCGTGTCGTGACAAGCTCTTCGATGACGTTTCACGTGGTGCCAAAAAATCTGGCACTATCAATTATGCCAAGCTTTTTCACGTTTGAATTGAGTGGACAAAATGATAAACGGTTGGTTTTGAACAAACCTAGTATATAGGTGACATTATATTATGTATTTAATATAAAATTGCAAATCTGTTGTGTACTATAATTGATCCAACGGTAATGGAGAGTAATGTATGATTGTTTCTTAAATCTCTAGGCATAAATAAAAAAGTAATAAAGATATCAAAGGAAAATCCTTTGCTTAAGTTTAAAAAAATTAAAAGTAGAAAATAAATTTTTTTTAACTGGTCAATGTTTATAATACCAATAACAATTTAAAATTTTGATTAATAAATTATGGCTATTTAAGTTTTTGGTCCCCGAAAGTTGACCGTGTTTTGGTTTTAGTTCTTATCTTTTTATTTGACCGGTCATAGTCCTTAAAAGTTAAAAAAATTTGATTTTGGTCCCTGCCGTTAAATTTTGCCGTTAATGCTAACGTGGCAAACGGAATTTTAAAAAAAAATAATAAAATAAATAATTAAACTTATAAAAAAATTAAAAAATTAATACCCCAAAAAAAACGCGTACCCAACCCAACCCACCCTCCCCTCTTCCTCTCTCTCTCCCCCTATGAAACCCGTACCCAACCCAACCCAACCCAACCCCACCCCACCCACTCTCCCCTTTTCCTCTCCCTCTCTCCCCCATGAAACCCCCCATCATTACCCACCCCCTCCCCCCTCTTCCTCTCTCTTTCTCCACCGCCAATCTGTCGCCACCGCCTATATTATTATTTGCTATCAGAATACACCGTTCTCCACCGTCAATTCCATAAATTTAGATTAAGAATACAAATCAATAATGAAAAAGAAATGATAAAATCCCAAAAAAAAAAATCAATTCCAAATCGGAGATGCACCATGGAGATCCACCGTTCTCCATCGTCAATTCTAGAAATACATCATATAATCCCAAATCGGAGATGCAGAAGCTTGCATGTGCCGATCATCGGAGCTTTATAAGGGCGTGATTTGTGAGGGAAGAGACATCACTTTGTGAGCTTGCATGTGTCGATTGGAGATGAAGGAAGAGGCCTTGATGAGGGAAGAAGAGAGGGAAGAGGCAAGTAGAGGGAAAACGTGAGTGAGAGAGATGGGGCCGTGAGGCCTTGGTGAGGGGTGAGAGAGACACAATTTTGCCTTGAGAGAGGAAAGAGCAGTGGCATGAGGGAGGGAGAGAGACTCGATTTGTGTTCTTGAGAGAGGGAATAGCGGTGGCGGAATGGAGGGCGTGAAGGAGGGAGAGAACCAAGTGATTGAGGGACAGAGAGAGAGGAAGAGGGGAGGGTGGATGGGGTGGGGTTGGGTACAGGTTTTGGGGGTTTTTTTTTAATTTTTTTTTATAAATTTAATTATTTTTTTTTAAATTCTGTTTGTCACGTTAGCATGAACGACAAAATTTAACGGCAGAGAGCAAAACCAAATTTTTTTGAACTTTTAAGGACTAGGACCGATCAAATAAAAAGATAGGGACTAAAACCAAAACACGGTCAACTTTCGGGGACAAAAAACTTAAATAATTTTTTTTAAATTTTTTTTATAAATTTAATTATTTTTTTATTATTTTTTTTTTAAAATTCCGTTTGTCACGTCAGCATTAACGGCAGAGACCAAAACCAATTTTTTTTGAACTTTTAAAGACTAGGACCGGTCAAATAAAAAGATAGGGACTAAAACCAAAACACGGTCAACTTTCGGGGACCAAAAACTTAAATAAGCCATAAATTATTTACAAAATCAGTGATACGTACTTAATGATTTTTATAATACAATATAATTATTAATATCCTTGTATTAAAATTTCGACAAATTAATTGCTCTCAATTTATTTCCAAAACAACAATTTTCCAGTGAGTTTTTTTTTTTTTTTTCTTTTACATTAATTTGTTTTTTTTATAGACTTTGTTACATTAGTTTATCAGTTACTAGGAAAATTGCCCGTGCGATGTACGGGTCTTAAATTTTACTATCCTTCCCACTTTTTTGAAGGACTTTCCATTTGTTCAAACATTAAACATTAATTTTATTTACATGTGATTGAATAAATTGTAAATGATAAATTGAAAGGAAGACTTTCATGATAAACATATTATAAAAAAAGAAATATCGAGAAGAAATATTGTGTTAAAGATCAACACAATAGTGAAAAGAAATATTATTATACACACACGTTTACAGTTATTTGGGCATTAAAGGAATAATTTAAAGCAAGAAAGAGGATTCGTGTCAGCATCCAGAATTGGGTAAAAATGCCAACAGCTTGCATGTTACAACTTACAACAACTTTTGTGAGGCAACTTGAAGCATTTTGATACCCAAAAAAAAAATAATAATAATTGAAATCATCAAGGTAATATGTTTAATCAAAAATTTAAATGATAAATTGGAAGGAAGACTTTCATGATCAACATATTATAAAAAAATAAATATTGAGAAAAAATATTGTGTTAAAGATCAACGCAATATTGAAAAGAATTTAACTTACTTCTTCACATTCTTTGATCTTCTTTTGTGCACCATCAAGTCTTAAATCCCTGTATTAAGAAATGTTTGAGCAAAATTCAAACACTTAAAAATACCAAAAAAATGAAAAAGCTTTCTAGCTACCAATTAAAAAAAATAATACTAACTGTTCATATGCTTAATGTTTATGACAAATAAGGAAATAAAATATACTTAATAAGGAAATAATTTCTGTTGAAATGAAGGCTTTCCACCAATTTAAAAAATAAAAAATAAAAAAAATACTAACTGTTCATATGCTCAAACAACCAAGGTTTCCTTCTTCATACGTTTTTTTTGCAAGTGGCATTTTGATACCAAAAATAAAAAAAAAATCCTATTGAAAGACGAAAGGCCGGTAACAAATAAGCTTTAAATAGAAAACAAAATGACCAAACATTTATATATATATATATATATATATATATATATATATGCAGATTGTAGAGGCCTAGAGGGGCAGGAAATGTACGATGGTGCACATAGTAGCTTTGATAAAATAAAAAATTTGCATAATAATCTGATGGACTACCTTGTAAGTTTGGTCACCAAAGAAGTGAATTTCATTGAAATCATCAAGGTAATATGTTTAAACAAAAATTTAAATGATAAATTGAAAGGAAGACTTTCATGATCAACATATTATAAAAAAAGAAACATTGAGAAGAAATATTGTGTTAAAGATCAACGCAATATTGAAAAGAATTTCCCTTACTTCTTCACATTCTTTGATCTTCTTTTGTGCACCATCAAGTCTCAAGTCTCTGTATTAAGAAATGTTTGAGCAAAATTCAAACACTTAAAAATACCAAAAAAAATGGAAAAAATACTAATTGAAAGGAAGGCTTTCTACCAATTAAAAAAAAAAAAAATTATAACTGTTCATATGCTTAATGTAACCTTGTCACTTTTCAGGCTTTCCATGACTATCAATTGTAAGCAGTCAGAATAGCATTTGTTGCATCGCACGTTGAAAGGAAATAATGAAAAATACTAACTGTTTCAATTGTAAGCAGTCATAAAATGAAAGGAAAATGAAAAGATTAAAAATATATGGACGGATATGATTTACATGCAATGGATGGCTAGGATTAGAATGAAATTTAGGAGGGATATGAACGGATGTGATTTATTTGCAATGGATGACTAGGATTAGAAACAAATTTGGAGGGAAAAACTATCATGGAGGGAAAGTAAAAAATACCCCTCAACTTCACCTATTTTAATATATGTTGATTAGTTTAACCATTTGACATTATTAGCAGTGATTATTATGTTAAAAGTGAGATTAAGAGTGTGACATTATTAGCAAATGTAATTTTTTTTCTTGAACAAATTTAACCTAAAACATCCTAATCATTAAAAATAAAAAGCTAAGTTACAGAGTTTTTTTTTTTTGTACATAAAAAAACAAAAAGAAAACGAAGGGAAGGGAAGGGAAGGGAAATGTAACACCCCAATTTGGACATACAATTTTAGTCAAAAATTTGCGTCATTTTTTTAATAGCATTCCATTTTAGTTTATTTCCACAAGATTAACTTTATACAATGCGCATTACTTAACTTTTGAAATAACTTAGTTTATAAAATATCCGTAATGTTATTCTATTTCAAACTGAGACATTACCAACACATTTAAAAAAAAAAAAAAAAACTCATTTCCTCAAAGAATCGTTTCTTCAAAATGTTCATTTACGGAAAATGTTTAACTACCTTTAGGAAAATTCAACAATTGAGTTTAATTGAAAAAGTATAACGATTTATTATTATGATCAAACAATTACATTTCTCAAAATCACTGTTTTATGAAAAGGTCATGACCCATAAGGTCATGACATTTGATACAATAAAAATACTGAACCATAAAAGGTCTATGCCAAATCTAAAGATTACATTAGTCCTATCAGAGCAGTCAGACTCGATCTAACTACTTAGACCTAAGGCAAACATAAAACTTCTCATCGTCGCTGCTCTCTACTCCTGGCGGCACCGCATTGGGGTCGAATTGAACTCCCAATGACGATCAGCTCCGAACCAATAAGCTCCACTCGTGCCGGTCCTTCCCTGAGCCATTCACTCTACTTCACTTCCCATGGACCAAAAGAATCCAAGACCACCATTCCGCTATTCGAAATCTCTATACGACAAACGACTCGATCTGCCATCTGTGGACATCATTCCCAATGTCCACAGAAAAAGGGAAAGCAAAGATAGTAAGCTATCCGAACGAATTAATCGTCGACGACATGGACTTACTCAATGGGGTCACATTAAGATTCTCACACACACATATCCAACCATTAAGATGCATAAGCAGGAAATTGAACAATCTAATATCACATCCCCGTGATAAGCATCATCACGATTCCATCCATAACCCATCAAGTCATAATCTCATATCACAGTTTTAATCATAATTTTACTTTGTTACTTTAAGAGTTTCTTCAAGCTTGTAACTTTTCACTTATCTTATCTTAGCTGGAACATAACCATCAATGATTGAGGGAGGAAAATCATTGAGGTAAGGGAATAAGTCAGCACACACGATACGTCTCCTCTTCAAATATCCAACCACTGCCTAAGTCGGAAAACAGATGGGACGCACAGGAACCTTAACCACGCTGGCATCGATGTCGAAGAGTACGTACTAAAACATTCAGCGATCGAATCAAATATACAACGACCAAATTAGTTCACAAAATACGGCGACATCTAGCCCCGTTCGGGTTCCCTCTCACCATCTCTAATTTGATCAAGGGGGCGACAGTACTTTCTCTAGTTGATCGTGTAGTCCTTGCTACGACAATGTCCCACAACCGAAAGACAAGTCATTGTAGTCTTGTCCTACCTAGAGAAGCACTCGAGGCTTCTTGACGTTCACCGTCCTTGCCTTCCGCTATCACAATCACCACTCGAAGATACATCGGTCTCCAAGTATACGGTATCTTTCCTCTCCACTACTTCTCTCTCAACGTAGAGTTAGGAAAGGATTAAAGCTTTTAAAATCTTAAGTCTTTTACTAACAAGGTTTAGTTTTATTAACCTATAATTGGTCGACCCATTCTAAGCTGTGCTTCTAACGGGCCTCAACCTCTAAGGAAAAAACAAACGATACAAACACCTCCCTACATACAGTGGAATCCACAAAGCTCGCAACGACGACACGTCATTCACGTGGTCAGCTACTTAAAATCAAGCACGTCCGAAGACAATGCGATTGGGATATACATCACAAAGTTATCTGTGCTACGATGCACCATCACTGTATACTTACTTTAGACGATACGATTACAGCTCACATTTAAGATCTTTAACAATTCTCAGATCACAATTTCTCCTTTCCGAATAATCAATAATTCATCACATAATATTCCAACATAATTATATCATTAGGTATCCCATCAGGATACAAATCTCCTCAAATAATCATATCACAATAATCATTTCATAACTTGCTCAGAATATAATCATAATTCAATAGCAGATAAAATAATGCTCATAGAATAAAATATAGATAATAACAAACAATCACACAAACAAGATTTATCGTCTCAACGTCCGGAGGAAAGTCAAGGAGAATACCTCTCTTCGAAGGAGCAGCATAATATGGATCCATAAAAGAGATGGGAACAACAAATGATGGAGGAATAAGACTGGGAGTAGCTTCATAATTGCGAAGGTGTTGGAGCACGCCTTGGTGGGAATCCAACCAACTTTGAAAAACGCCTCCCACATGAGAAGGAGAAATGTAACGTGGCATAGGGTCATCAGAATCTGTAGAAGTACGGAAAATCACCGCTTTAAGGGCCACCTCATCAACTCCGGTGTGGGCTATATGAAGGCTACATGAGGGTTGATCCCAACCAAACTGTCGAGCAACTCTGTCAGGCCTATAAGCGTATGGCCACAAGGCGCCCCCGTGGGCACTTTTGTTATCTGTTGGAACAAAGCCAGGTAGGCATAAAGGGGTCAGAATCAAGTTCCACAAATCAGAAATACCCTCTGCTCTCCCTTTTGAGCCATTCCTGGAAGCAAAGATAAACCTGCCCTTGGTATACAAATCATGGAGCAGTTCACCAGAAGGAAAAAGCAGTATCGAATAAGGGCAAAACAAGAAGCCAATTTCATTGTCAATCACATGGACCAAGGGACACCATTTTTCCCAAATACCAGTGCCAGGACCGAATCTTTGGGGCATTATCAACGACAGTAGCATCACTTTCAACAGTAGAAGCATCAGTATAAGCAGGTTTAGGTCTCTCAGGGGCGAACTTGGGGAAATGCTCAAAAAGGAAGTGTTGCAAGAATGTCAAGTCTAGATAGCAGTTTATTGGAAAGCGACCAAAGGAGTTACTTAACTGTTCAGCGATTTGGTCCAGCCTTGCATATAGACCACCCAGGTACAATGAGGATAAAGGAAGGTGGACGCCTTGAGCCAGCATGCTAGCAAACACAAAAATGGAAGGGCTTACAGATTCCTATGGGGGACCAGGAAACACGTAACGGCAGAGCCAGAATGCAATGAAGCCAGCACGATACAGGTTTTTTTTATCAAGAGTAGGTCCAGGAATGAGGCCATCTTCATTCACATCACCGTAAAAATACCGCACCCAGTAGGCAAATGTGTGTTTCAGTGAAACCTTTTTACTCAGCCTCTGATTCTTTGGCACAATATTCCCAGTACCTCTGACCTTTTTGGAAGAGGAAACCCTGCATTGATCAAGCACGTCACGAGAGTGTTTGGCACTAAGAATGATGGAAGCCTTCAGTTCTTGAGCCATGTCATAAAATTTGTTATCAATTTCAGAGAAGGATAGGTTGGCATCACCAAAGGAGGGCAATTTCAAAAGAACAATCACATCCTCCAAGGAAGGTGTGAACTCTCCCCAAGAAGTAACAAACATATGAGTTGTGGAGCACCAGCACTGAATCAATACATGAAGATCTGCAGCCCTTTTGTGAACGCTCAGTTTGGTAGAAACCTTAATGGCTTCAGCTATGCCTACATGTTCCAAAACGGCAACGAAAGCGGGATCACCTGAAAATACCGCATCCACCCACTCAGCCCATCCTCCGGTGAGTTAACCCTCATGTGGAAACGCACATCCATCCATGGAAATTTCTCCCTCAAGAGATGAGATCGGAGCAAAGAGGGGCCTAACATTTTGCTATCTGGATCTGTGACTGGGAAAGTCCTTAGTTGGGCTGAAGCCTCTGGAACCACGGTAGCTTGGGAAGAAGAGTTATTGAAAATGTTGCCAGACTTAGGGGGACCCTCGAATGGAGGAGAAGGGCGTGGGGTGTCCACCCAACGGCGGTAACCCTGTTCTACGGGTTCAGAACGAGGAGAGGGGAGATCATTCAGAATAGCAAAAGAAAAAGGACGTGGAGACGTGTCTTCCTCATCCAAGTAGCCGTTTGCATAAGAATGGGAGTTAGACTCTCCCTCTGAAGTAACTACGGTGCTCAGTTTGGTCATAGTGGAGGAGACGGTTTTGGAGGAAGGAAAGATGAAAGGGTTGAGATAAGAAAGAGAGGGAGGGAGGTCTTTAAGAATGAGTAGGGGATTAAAAGGAGAGCGTGAAGGGAGTTGCATGTTTGAGGGGTTAATAACCGTTCCAAGCAGTGGAGGCACGGTTATCAACTAGCTGCCACGTTTCATCATGTAAGGGGTTGTAGGGAGGCAGACAAGGAGTAGGTTTGCATTTGAAATTATTAGGATTGCTTTCAAATGCAAAAAGGGGCTATTGTTTAGGACAAAAAATAATTATTATGGATCATGATCCACTTAGGAAAAACAAGTGAAAAATGATAGAAGGCCCAAATAAAATACAAACCCAAAGTTAGGAAGGAAGCCCTTCCGCATGATCAGATCAGAGGCAGAAAGGCGCCCCCACCGCTGAGCGTCTTGCCTAAGTAAAATAAGGATTTCTCAAAAATATCTCTGTCATACACAATTGTAGTCTTGGGCCCAACAATCTATCAGGCCAGTCATTCAAGAGTACCATAAATGGTAACTTCTACCATGGCACTCAAGAGCAAATATGGAAGGCTGCTCAGCACCCTGCTTAAGGCAACATCAGATGATGACCAGTAGATAAGAAGAGCATCAAGGTAATGACCACTGGGCAAGTGATGAAGGAACGTGGAGACCAAGTCAGGAGGCAAGCATAAAAGGAGGCCTAAGATTGAAAGCAAAGGCAGAACACACATACGAACAACTAGAAGAACCACAAAACACTAAGCTACAACGATGACAACAACCCAACAAAGAGTTAGGGGAACTTGAGGGTGATAAGTACAAAGGCGTCCTATAAATTTCACTTACTTTAGCCTACTGTACTTTCTCTGTAATAACACCCCCCTCCCCTTGTGCTACCTCTATCAGTGAATAATAAACGAGGCCATTGATTTCACAAAGTTTACGAACCCACTTTATTTTATCTTTATTCTTCATAGGAATTTAGATTTTTGGCAAAAATAGAAGTTATGTTCTTTGATACTTCCTAATAATTAAACCAGTTCAGTGCCTTTTGCCTTTTAGTTCTTTAACCGGTATAATTTTTTTTATTAAACCAATTTTTACCTACTATAGTGGGTGAACATATAGAACTATGTGTGGTGTCGTATCTATAAATCACCACATTAAAAACCTCCGATGTTAACATTAACCCTCCTCAAAACCATTTCATTTCATTGTGACAAGTTTCAGAAATTTTGGTAGATCAATCATGTGTAATTAATTCATTTGATTGCAAAGGAATGGGAGTCCTTGCTTTTTCTTTAATCTAGACCCATGTCGAAGTGTCATTGTTGTTCAGAATAAGGCAGAATGGGTTGCGATACACCAAGTTTTAACTCTTGCATTTGCTACCTTTACTCCCAACTATTTTACATTACACCAAACTAATAATAATGGGTAGGTGGCGCCACAAGGGGCCACTTTTCCCTATGCGTGATTGATGGCATTACATTTTCGCAAGAGATACTTATTCTTAGGTTTCCCTCACTCATACCTCAAAGTTTGATCACACTTGGACTATTTTTGGAGGGAACATGAACATGGATTACATACCCCACACACATGCACCTCTAGCTACTTACTTTTTCTTTAGTCACCCTCAAGATTTTACCAAGGAAAATATTTATTTTTTTTTCGGACTAGAAAAAAATAAAATAGAATATATAATCCTAGTGCAACACATCTTTTCAACTATTGATTAATTTTCCATTACAAAAGCATATAGCCACCCAATAAAGTGCAAGTTACTCCTTCTGACTTAACCACTCTCTTTTTCTGTTCAACTTTACCATTCACCACTACTTCTTGATATTACATATAAGTTGAAGCTCATACATAATACACATTCCTATTATTATTATTATTATTATTATTATTATCTCATCAACAACTAACTAACTAACCATGGATTGGTTTTCATGGCTATCCAAAACTGGCCTTGATCCAACCCTGGTGTATGAGTATGGGCTTGCTTTTGCACACAACGAGCTTGAAGAAGAAGACATGGTTTACTTCAACCATGAGTTCCTCCAAAGCATGGGAATCTCCATAGCAAAGCACAGGCTAGAGATTCTCAAGCTTGCTAGGAAAGAGAAAGACAAAGGATCAAAGAGGCCACTTCCAGTGTCAAGGCTCATGGGGGCAATCAAGAAAACAAAAAAGTGTTTGACTAATTATCTTAGGAGAACAATGGTGAGATGTGAAGAATCAACAGCACTTGTTGTGGTTCCAACATCATCATCATCAAGGCCTAGTGTTTATGGAACAAGATGGAAGAGTAGTGGTGGTGTGATGAGAAGGAACAAGAAATTGATGGTGATGGGCAAGCAAGAGAGGCTGTTGCTCACAAATGGATCAAGTCCTTCAGTGGTGCCTGCTGCTCTTGATACTTTTTCAAGTCCAATGGTGTATCATTTCCAGAAGGAGGGAAAGATGGACGATGGGTATTGGTCAGCTGCTGTTGAAGACATCAGGTGGGATACCATGTTCCAAGATCTAAAGCCAAACTAAAACCAAGTTCCCTTTATTTTTTTTTCCTTTCTTTTAACTTTTCTTTGGGGTTATTATTTCTACCACCCCTGTATTCTCACACTAATTTTGTTACCATTTTTTTTTTCGGATAAGACTTATCTATAGTGAGAATGAGTCCTTAATTAATTAAAGTGACTGAAATCTTGATGCACTTTAGTTAATTAAGAATGAGTGGATATATCCTTGTCAATCGGATTTATGTCTATGTTCACTTTAGAAGAGTCGTATTCATTTTTATATATATGACTAGTAATGTATAAAATTATGATAAATCATATGAATTGGTTGTTTTATGAGTACTACGTTCATGAAACCTTCAATACATAAGATTAACCACAAATTTATACATTAACGGGTCATAAAAATAGTGTGACAAATTAGTATGAGAGGATAGTTTTTTTATATTTCAGTTCCTTGATTGTAAATTTGTTGGTGAGAGATGGGTTTTTTTGGCTTCTTCCACCAGAGAGATTTGAATGTGTTGGTGCTGTGGGTCATGCGGATGGGTAACTTTAGCACCTGTCTGTCTGCTTTGGTAATGAGATTGTCTCTTTTGCTTTTTTGTATGTTCATTACCTTTAGCTTTGATAGGGGGCAATTTGCATCAGATTAGCGTATTTGTGGGGAGAGAATGATTGAAGTAGGTGCTTAGTTTTGTAGTAACTTTGGAGTCCAAACAATTGGGTTTGTGTTTGCTTGACTTGAGTTTAATTTATGCATTATATTGTACTATTTGGTGTTTTGATTGACAATATACAACAAAGTATATTTAATTATTTAATAATTAGTTAATTACTAATATAGTTTGTACTACCTTTGCTTTCATGTCTTTAAGTCTTTATCCCAATCAGGAAAATGATTATGTTACTTCTTTTAACAAGAAGAACCTTGGGCAACATCATTCTTGTCTGAGTCTTGCAACATGCAGAAAAGGTAAGGATAGAACTCCCTAGGCCCTAGATGAAATTGATGGATGGTCCCGGACAATGATGCATCCAGAAAATTTTTGACTATGGAAGAAAGGAAATTAAAACCATAAATAATTCATCAAATAAAATATCCAAGAATTGAATGTATTTCCTTCGTCCCATAAGCTATGTTTATTTAATCATTTTGATTTGTCTTATAAGTTATGTTCATCTAGAAACTCTATACTCATTTATACTTCTTTTTCCAAGCATACCCTTATTTATTACATTTTCTTTTTCACTACTCATTTTTCTATCTTTCTTCAATATAATCTTCATACATTTATTATTACTCTCTCCTATAATCAAATGGGGGTAATTTAGTCAATATATATCAAATTCTTACATATTTTTTCATTTCTTTATCTACGTACAATTTCTATATCAACTTATAGAACGGAAGGAGTACTAATTGCATTCAAAATTTTTTTACTTAGCAACATGATGGGCTTAACGATAACAAGCTCAAGCAAACAACAAATTTATGAAAATAAAAGCACGAAGCAAATGAGGTAAGGAATATAGTCGTGAGTGCTTTACGGAGGCTGAGGCATTAAAATTCCACTAACGTTACTTGTAACTCCAGAATTGATGTATATATAACACTACTCTTAAAATTCGCTTATATAAATCATCGAAGCCTTCCAAAGAGGAGAGAGGAAAACAAGTTTACAGTTTAGTACTAGCACTGTATTAATGCTACTAAGTACTAACATTCAATGGTGATACTTTGTAGTACTTTAAAGGAAAAGATCCTGGGCTTGCATCATAGTAGTACTTAAAACACTTAAGTACATGGAAACTCATAATTACAGAACTCTGGCTTCAAAAGAGTTGTCATTTTACTTCATTACTTGTCTAATGGTTTAGTGTATGTTTTGGCTTAGTGTTTGCAGGGGACAATCGTGTATTTGGCCAAAAGCTACACATCTTAGCTTTCACTTGATTTTGGCATGATCCACTGCTTGCCCAAGCACACTATTAGTCTTGTTAGTTGTTAGGAGTAAACAAAATTCTTGAACCGAAACTAGCATTATTGCTATAAGAAAAATTGACCCCTTTGATGTATGTACATCCACATTCATATGTCAATTCTGGATGTACATGGAATATTATTGTGATATAAATGGGTTGGATGCTACAAGAGTAAGTATTCAATATTCAAGATGCATTAAAACTCACTACAAAAAGGGAACATACATTCACATAATAATGCATAATTGCTGCAAGAGGAAAACTTGTCGTCAATATTTTCCCCTCATAAAAGCAACTTAATTTATGAAACTTACCGATTTAGTATGATGTTACCAGACAAATGGACCCTCCAATGGCGAGTTCTCAATTTTGATTACAGTACTTAAAACTGTTTTGAAGTACTTTATTAACTTTTCATCAATGATTAAATTTGAAACTTCATCTTTATGTTGAACTGAAATTACTATATACGATTAAAAGAAGACTACTAGTTTAGTTTTTTATTTTTCTTTAAAATCAACCTTCATAACTGTAATATTACTAGAGAAAGACTTAAATCTGATCTCACGCAAAGACTGAAATCTTCAATGCAAGGTTTTCAAAAGTCATTGACTTTCAAGACTCTTCTTAAGGAATCCCTCCGACTCTTGAGATTTTTAAGTTTGCCACATTATCATTCATTCCATTCAGACCCAACTACATACTCCTTAGACTTTAAATCTCATTGGGGCTCTTCAAACTTTTGTCATGTGGTGCAAGAAGAGTAAGAAAGCAAATGAGCATATTCCCAATGAGCACATAATTATCCCAAGAAGAGTCATGAAATTCAAAGACTCAATCCAAAACTCTGAATAAGACTTTGAAGGACATTATATTTAAATAGGAATGAAGACACCTTTTTTTTAAAAAGGAAACTCAAGACTCTACTAAGACTAGCAATATGGTTCCCCTAAGACTCAACTATGTACTCCTAAGACCATTTCCATTTGCTTACCCTCACCCCCTCCTATTGAACCATGTGGTCGAGTCTAAAGAGTCTCAGCAATGAATATAAAATTTGAAAAGTTTATGATCTGTAATTGGGGAGAAATGTAGATGTTGCAATCTTGAAGATTTGAGGTACAAAGACGCCCAATCTTAATAATACAAAAGCGCTAAAAACACAAGGTTTACTAAGCAAAATATTTAGGGTTTAGCTATACCTCAAGAAATACATTGGCAAGACTTGTATAGAGATTGAATCCCATTTAAGCCATTTTGCAGCACTCTAGCATATCCCCCCTCTCCTCACCCACCCTTGTTTGGGACCTCATTCGTAGCAAATAAAAATAAAAATGATATCCTTTGCATTGTTTGGGGCTACCTTATCATTATGAACAACCCCTTAGGCAACAACACTCATACAATGTAAACAGAAACACTGAATAGTTATTAGGAGATTAAGCATTACATAATTCCTCTAAAACATGGCTAAGCATGATTATTACCATGATAAGTACCCAAAATTGTCAAAATTCCATGCTATGTCACTTCATAATTAAGCTTTCATCTATATCTGACAACTTAACATTTATAACAACAGAATGTTGGGAACTTCTACAACAAAACAAAAAGATCTGCACGGAACTACAAGGATCATTAAGCAGAGGTCCAAGTTAAGCAATCCTCCCAACTCCCATACTTGGAGCTGAAGCTTCCTCCACCACTCTGTTGTGCATGTTCAGAAATAACAGCGCGAGCACAAACATCCCACGCCTTTGCTATCTCCCCAAGGGACATAGGCTGTGATAAAGTACGTAAGGATATGCTAAACTTTGCCTTTGCCTTCAATGAAAGATCTTCAATTTCCTTACTGTCAAAATAAAATGACATGCAATACCAGTTAGCATTATAAACAGCAGATGTATCAACGAATATAAAGATAAACTGCATTATTTACTTGAGGATAATATTTTCTTTCCATCTTCCATGTTTGATTTAAAATTAAACATGCTCTTTAAAGAGGAAAATCGAAGTTTTAGATGTAGAAGATGGCATTTGAGACAGTTACCATGAAAGATAAAATTAGCATTAGTCCTTAACATCCATTTTTATTTTCCTCATAATTAAAAAGATCCACATCCCATTTCAGAATTTTAATCAACAAGGGCAGAAAAAAATTAAGGGAGGAGTAAAAAAAATAATAAAGGAAACTGGCATCAAGCATAATAGAATTGATAACATTCCAAACTGCAGGGCTTAAATTGTTTGATAGGAGGAACCAAGCATACAACTTCAAAAGATGTCTAAACTGTAACACTTCAACATTCCATCCACAATTTCCATATTTTGCATATGCCAAATATTATAATCTAGCTTAATAAATAATTCATAAGTGTGTTAAGTGACTTAACTAATGAATAGATAAATGACCTGGTACATCAATAAAAGCATATTGATACTGAATATTATGATGTACCTCTTCAGGCTCAGTTTGGTATGAGGGTTTAATAGGGAGTGAAAAATTCATGGATGAGTTCTCCGTATGATTCTACAAAAAAATTATCCTTGAATTTTTACCTCATCTTTTAACCTCATACCAAACATACCATCAGCCATAAATACTTTACTCAGTCTGATATAATCATGCAAATATTTCAAGCATCACTTTCAAATAACTGCAATATGAGTAATAGTCACTGCTTAAGTTTTGCAAGGTGTGAAATTAGATTTCTCCTTTCTGTTGACAAAAGCAACCAAAGCAACCATGTACCAATGTACCATGATGAGAGTACAGAATTTTTGTTCAAAACAGTCATGACAAAAGTAAGATGACAAAATGCTAGTTATCTCACCTGGATTCATCTGGAAACTTGTCTAGGGATATGGGAGAGCAATTAGGATAATTTACAGGAACGAGCAAACGCAGGGGTTGAATAGGTGACTGCATTGCAATAAAACATGAGTAAGGCTAACAAAAGAAAAAAGAAAAACATGGTTTGAAAGTTGATGCAATCAGAAGATCTGGGATCCCACCATATGGACTGAAGCATACTGGGATTTCAAGGTTGGACTGAGAGCCACAGGTCTGAAAGAACATTTGACAATAGTCCCTTCTGCCCCTTCGGCAGCAGCAGCAGCAGTTGGATCAACATCTTCATCACTTATCTCTACTACTGTATCAATAAGTTGGAAATTAATCTCTCTTATTTCTTCCAAAAGTGCATGATCAGCCTGTCAAATAGTCATATATGTTCCTTATCAGAAATCAAAGACCAATTAAAAGATCAATCAAACACTAATGCTAGAGAAAAATGCAGAAATTATTCAGTGGTCTCCATTCTCCAATAATAACTGTTTTAAAACCTATAATCTGATGAACCATCATGCTCCAATTAAGTGGTTTATTGTTTGTATAAAAGAAGAAACCAAGTGGGTTGCTATTGAATCTTTAAAAGGCTGCTTTACCAAATTAAACCGGTCCAATCACAAAAAATAATTGTAATTCAGTATTTGCTATCTCAAATCTTTGACTAAACAACCACATAGCACTGCCATAAATACAAAAGAATGCAAATTTTCTTTTTCTCCCGTTTCTTATACGTTTAAGGTACTGATGGATGCAAATAAGTTATACTTCTGTAGAACATAAGTTTACTTCAGTACAAATATCCCACCAATCCCTTTTGTTATGAACACAACTACTGTTTCCAGTGTATAGAATTCAGAGATCAAAATATGCCATTTTGTTAATACCGTTAGCTAGAAATCATAGCACAATTTGAAATATAACATCTACACGAATTCTCGTTTTGCATCCAGTGTCTTTGAATGAGAACGTGAAATTGCACTTTTCTACACTACTCTAATATCAACCAAGTTTCTATTTCAACTTAGGTCTTTATAGTAAGATAAAAAACAGTAGAACTTTAAATTGGGCAATGCAGCATATCAAATAAAATAATAATGCATCTACGATCCTTACAAGCCCATATAAAAATCACAATGTCCATCCAACAACAAAAAAAGTAGCAGTAAAAGATATCATATCAATTATAAAATACAATGTGATAGTTAAAAAATAATCTAGTACCTCAGTCCTTGGCCTTTTGACACTGGATGATGCAGATGACTCTAGATCTGAAGATTCAAAACCAGTTAAGTTCTTGATACTGCCATTCATGCCACCGGCAGATGATACAACATTCAAGGGTTTGGCACTGCTATAGCGCTTCATCCTCTTAATTCCATTGGTACCATCTTGGGTAATGAAATTTCTGGCTTGAAAACGACAATCAGTCATGGAAACCAAATCCTCACCAACAGCAGCTCTGGATCCCCTACCAGGAGCTGATCCTGCTATCCGGTCATTCATGCTGATAACTGAACCAATATCACTGACAGCGGCACAATATGTTTCGTGTGACATTGATTTGATCTGGAATCATGATTTAGTCATAAATTCATCATATATAACTCCAAACATAGAATAGTAGAATAAAGAAGGAAACCTATCTCTGTAAAGAAACTGTAGGGAAAACAACTGATCAGTTAGCATAAGATTAACATGCTTGACTAACCGCTCTAATCAGGCGTTCAATAGGCTGCTCTGTCACAGTTGACTGCCCAGAAGTAGTTGCTAAAGCGTTATCTGTACCACTTAACTCGGCAAGTAAAGGAGAGGCTGATATGCCAGGAGTCCCAATGGCAAGGGATTGAGCTGGCGCTGCTGCACCCGCAGTCTGTTGATGTCCAATATTTGCAGCATTCGATATTGATGAAAAACCAGGAATGGACTTCTCAGATTCTGCTGGCATATGAGATGGAGCCAAGGGAGGTGAAGGAGTAGGACCCACAAAAGGTGAGCTTGAAGATTGCAGGGGAGTTGCAACTTTTGTTGATGACGGAAGATGATTGTGTTGGTCAACCTGGGGAGATGAATGTTGCAGAAGCTGAGGAGATGTGGCTTGAAGGAATTGGGGTGAAGAAACAGGAAATGGAGCCCCTGGTTTCAACTGTTGATGTGGATAAGCTGAGCGTTGACCAGAGGTAAGATGTTCCTGAAAGACTCCAGGCTTAACACCCATTCCTTGTCGTGCTTTTGTATCATTTATATCATTCATTTGGTGAAGCTGAGGCATTTGATGTGTCGGCAATTGTGAAGACTGCTGTTGCTTTGCTGGCTGCTGCTGCTGAAGGAACTGCTGCCTCTGGATCAATTGTCTCTGCTGCTGTTTGAATTGTTGACTCTGTAGCATCTGCTGTTCCTGCTGATGTTTCAGTTGCTGGTGTTGAAGCATACTGGAACCTGACTGAAGGGTATTCAGATTTGGTTGGATCCCATGTACTCCACCATGAGCCGGCAAGGAATTGATGTTAGCCTGTTGAGGAGTTCTTACAGGGTTAAGTTGAAGGGAGCTCGGAGGAACCTGCGGCAGGGAGTTCATAGAATTTCCTTGTGCAGAATCTAAATTAGTGCCAGGTTGCATTGAGTTTATCATATTCTGCTGGGCTGTCGACACACCAGACATAGAGTTGTGCTGCAAGCTTGCAATACTATTTTGCTGCATTGTTGCTACAGAACCTTGTATATTTGTTGGTTGCAACTGAGAGTTTATTTGAGTTTCATGAAACTGTGCTTGAGTGGCTTGGGATTGTGGTTGTGACATGGAGTGCATATTGGTTGGGGGAAGCTGTCCAGGCTGCACTGAAGGCATGTCTTTCTTAGGCTTATTTGCATTTATGAGATTTATAATCTGCTTCTCATATGATCCCAACTTTTCCTTGAAATTTGGTGAAATATTGTTCTTGGGAACCTTTAGGAATTGTATTATATGCTCCAACATCGTTCTAAATGCCCTTACCCTTTCAAGCTGCTCTGACTTTGGTTGTTGGGGAAGAGACTCATGCTGATAGAGATAAGCAGATATAGAATTAAACTCAGTAACTACAAATAAATTAATAAAATTTAAGAAGCATTTAATACCTTCCATTTAGTATTATGTAAGAAGTATTTAATACCATCCTATATATACATAAAATGAGGTATTGAAATTGAGTTCCAAGATATTAACTGCTTCTACGTTGTCATTTAATACTTTATATTTTAATTTTAATTCCTGCATCACCCATAAATTAAAAGCAAACACAGGCAACGGGTGAAGGCTTGATAGTATTTACTGCTTATTACAGGCTGCAGGTTCCAGTGTTTACCACAATAATTGCAATGGGAAAGGCTGATCTATTAATCCCAGCTGTTAAAATTGGTAAATCAAAAAAGAATTTGTAAACCAACCTGCTGAAGTTTAGTAGCAATTCTCTGGTACATTTCACTCAACTCTGGCAAGTAGCTTTCTTTCATGGTTTGGATCTGCAGGTTGAAGGAAGCAGAATTTAATAATAAAAACATTAGCAACCTTGAGATCTCTTAAACAAGCACATCTGTATCATAGTTGCATTAATACTTAAGGAGAGGATAACATGAACATCTTTTTTGTATCATAAATTGAGTTTCACTTTCATGCTTAATTTGAGAGAATTTGTAAACCATGCATCATGCATGTATGTGCATCCATGACAACAACTGTTTATCAGAAAACTAAGCCACTTATAGGTCATCAAACAATAACATCAGATTGAAATGACACAATATCATAACAATACAGCCTGGGATCGATAATAACAAAGAGTCTTTCTTGATGGCAGCACCTAGTAGAGGAGAAAAAGGTAGTAACAAAGAAATTCATTGTTGACTACAACTCATTGTCAAACAAAAGTAGTTTCCACAGCTGCAGTGGACACATTTTCATATGTTATGCTAAGGACAGGTATTGCTCATTTAAGAGCACAAAAATAATATTTCATGATTTTTCCTGTAGACTAATGAAGTGTTCATGCTGTGCTACTATCAAGTAAATTCCTGACAACAAAAGCATCATAGAACTTATTGTTATTTTACTTTTTGGTTTGCTTGATTAATTTCTTTTGCCGTGGAACACTTTAGTAAGGAAAGAGTGATAAAAAAATGGCTTAGTACCTTCTGGTACACTTCTTCCTGCCAATCAACCCCACTTGATTGTGAAGTCTGATCTGTAGAATCCACAGAAGCTACAATAGAAATGAAATGACAAATCACATGAGCATACAAGGCTCAAAAAATGCACAAGAGCACTTGACATTTGTTAATAGAGCCATTAACTCAGAAATCTTTACAGCAAAGAGAGAATGCATCAATGCATGTACGTACTTGTTGAAGTTTCTGGAAGAGCTCTTTGAGATTGATATAACTGTTTCTGTTGCTCAAGAGCATTTTGCTGTTGAAGTAAGGACCCTGATGCTTGAAGTCTTTGCTGCATATCTCGTTCCAAGTGATTTGGCTGCTGCTGCAAACCAAATTGCTGTTGCAACTGTGCATGCTGATTGTTAATCTGAGGCATAAATTGCTGTTGCGCAGCCTGTGCTTGTGACTGTTGCCCTTGAGATGGTAGTAAATTAGTTGCATTTTGCTGTGATTGTTGCTGGATGGGGACCTTTTGTTGGTGTACCATTTGTGCAGAGTGATGGCTTGTTTGCATCCCTGGGTTGCCAGATTCAGGTCCAAGCAGCTGTTGCTGCTGTAAGCCAGGGGTATTATTTCCAAACTGTTGTTGATGTACATTGGCTAGGTTGTTTTGCCGATTCATTAACTGTTTCTGCCGCTGTTGAAGGTTTGTAAGATTATTCTGCTGTGAAATCAGACTCTGTGGTTGTTGTATATCACCAACATTGTTCTGTGGCGCAAGCATCTGAGCATGTTGCATGTTTGTTGCATTCGACTGTGACCCCATAAGCTGCTGCTGCTGCTGCTGTTGCTGTTGTCCAGGCAACATCTGCTGTTGAGTCATTGGTGGCTGTTGCTGATGAACAGCAGAAGTCTGTTGTTGCTGGTGCCTCATAACTTGGGTGTGCTGATGAAGCATGGACTG
This sequence comes from Crotalaria pallida, assembly GCA_037953625.1. Classification (NCBI taxonomy): domain Eukaryota; kingdom Viridiplantae; phylum Streptophyta; class Magnoliopsida; order Fabales; family Fabaceae; genus Crotalaria; species Crotalaria pallida. The sequence continues at coordinate 7,510,810 of CM075654.1, read as the reverse complement.
TGTTGACTGTTGAACAGTATTCGCCTGCTGATTCTGCTGAAGGCTAGACAGGGAAGATGTTTGCATCATAGAGGGTTGCAGAGTGGCTGACGTTTGCATAACCGATTGTTGAGAAGATTGCAACTGATTTGGTTGCAGAAGGTTCTGCTGTTGCTGCTGCATATGGAGCTTATGCTTCAAAAGCTGCTGTTGATAAAGATACTGCTGTGGATTCTGTGATTGCTGGTGTTGCTGTTGTGTAAGAACCTGCTGCCTTCCTGGAATTTGTCTCTGCGAACCTTGAAACATATTTTGTATGTCGGAATTCTGGCCCATGGTGCTCCCCACTGAATTTTGCCCAGGAAAACTCGGTATATTGAAATTCTGGCCAATACTTTGGTTGGGAGTCTGGGCTAGACTAGATACAGGTGGAAGGTTAGGTTGAGATGCAATGTTATTTTGAATGCTTTGAGATAGAAGCTGTTGATGTGGCTGAGGCTGATTCGGCAGATGAACAGGTTGCTGCCCAGGATTATGAACTTGCGGCTGCATAACAAGTCCTGTGAAAAAAAATTGGTTGCATGAGTGAGAAGGAGACAAAAGACAAGGATAGTATGAATGGCCATTGGCCAATGGCCAATGGAGTAAAAAAAATTGATTAATTATTGATATTTCAATTTCATGCAATAGGATACTATGTACTCCCAACTCCTAAGAACATAAGCTGACAAACATGAACAGCTCGGGATAGTCAAAATAATTACTAATAGAAAAAGATGACAAGATTTAATCTATATTTCAATACATACATAGGATTTAGCACTTTTGTTCCTCGTCAGAATACTACCACCAAACCAATATGCTATTAAATGCTAACCTTGATCAGGAGGTTTATTGCTAGGGCCAGCTTGATTTGATGCCATATTGTTGCCCATGGTTTTCTGTGATCTAGTCTCCATTGTAAGCATCTTCAAAGATATTTTCCTTAGATAATCTTGCTGAAAAAGGAAACACCAGTGCCGTGTTAAACCATCAAACCTCTAATTGTGCATATTTGCGTAGGTAACCATGAGAAAAAATGAAGTCTCTTCAATCCTTATAATGAACTTACCTGGCTTGTTGCAGTAGTAAAAATCTTCTCTTCAAATCTTTGAGCAATTTTCCGAAGTTCAAGTAATCCCTCTGGACCAGAAACAGGAAGTTGTTTTTTTAAAGTGTCCATTCTGCAAAATGAAAAACAAAAATTCCATTATTAGATAATGCAAGTGATCAGGAAGTTAAAAACAAAGGATAAATCCTCAAAGGACAGAGCATGGTTACAATCCTTAAAAGACAGCATGGTTAGCTGTAAATAGTCCACGAAATTGAGATCCTTAGTTAACCCTAGACCCACCACCCTACCCATAGTTAATTGGCTGTAGAGTACGTCCTGGCGATAGTTTCCTATCAGGATATAAGAAATCCAGAAACTACATCTTTCCACCCATGCCTCTAAATCTACGACGACAGCCATGAAATATGAGAAATACCATTACAGCATATTAGAGCCAAATGCATAATCCTAAGGCAGTATACTCAAAAGACATACATTTCTATTTGATTATAATGGCACTGCCCTCCAAACAACCAAATACTGCACTTCTTACAATGATAGCACACTGCAAAATAAGCCTCGTTCTCCCTCCTTTTCCCGAATCCAACATTATATGTTAATGTCTTAGTTCAACACCCAATTATGGCCATTTCCTGGTCAGCAATCCATGAAGTATGGCAGCACTGACATGCTAAAGCTTACCCAAGGAATTTGAATACAATATTAAAAATCAAAATTCGGTAGTGAATCAAATAAATATCATTTGTCACGCAAAAGAGAATGAATAGATTTAAATATTGTTCTTCGCATATCAAATAGAATTATGAGCAAAAGTTGTATAATACTATATATATGTGTGTGTCAGGCAATAATATAGAATGGTGCTATTGTGTGTTTCAGTTCTTCCACCATACATGTATTTTGACAAAAACTATTCAAATACTCTCACTGATACAATATCGCCAAGGAAGCTTACATTTTGTTGACAATTTTTTGACGTGAATCAGGTATGAGTTGAGCTCTCCAATCACTTGTATCCATAGGCGGTTCCGTGCTCTGATTAGGTATCCAATTATCGGAGTCCATCAAATTCAACTTAACTGAAACACCAAAAACAGACCACACTCATCTCATAAAATTCTCAACTGAATGCTATAATTATCTAAAGTGTGATAAATAACAAAATCATATAAATTTTAGGCTTATTTATGTATTTTGATCGGGATTGGTCCTTAATTTTTCAAACATTTTGGTTTTGGTCCCTCCGTTAAAAAAAAATATTATTTTGGCTGCTAATGTGGCACATCATAAAATAACAGATTTTTCCTAACGGATGAGACCAAAACCAAAATATTTAAAAAATTTAAGACTAGTCCCGTTCAAAATAACTTTTAGCGACCAAAGCCAAAACATGCCGAATTTTTAGGGATCAAAGACATAAATAAGCTTTTATTCCTTACAAAACTGTTGAAAGTTATTGTAGCAAAAAAAAATAAAAATGCAGTAATGATGTATATGATACACAACATGCTAAAGGCGCTGAAGATTTTAATCCAATGGGCAATAAGTACACAACAGACTAAATGAAAGACACTAAACAACATCAAAAGAGTCCAATACAATATCTGATTATTTTGCAAGATAACTCCAAATCAAGAATTAGAATACAATATTTCATTTCTTATGAAAAAAAATATATATAAAATTCTTGAAGAACAAATAACCAAATAATGAATCATTTTCAAAAATAAAAATGACACCTTTTAATCTATTTTCTTAACCAATTCTCTTCTGTGAATCTATGCTCTGTTACATTTTCACATGAGTTTCACAAATTCGAATTCAATGAGAAGCAGCAAAAAAAAAAAAAAAAAAAAAAAAAACCTTCAATTATTATAATTCCGGTTACAGAACTAAAACTTAACATCGAATTGAATGAATAAACAATACAGAGAGTGGAAAATAACAAAACAAAAAAAAAAGAAGAAGCTAACGTCGAACAAGAGGGTGGCGCGTGAAAGAGCAAGAGCTGCTGCTTTTGATGCTGCTCTGTTTTGTTTTGTTTCGTAGCTGAATGAATTCAAAAAGGCTCCGCTCTTTTTCCTATTTATACTACTCCGCGTTACGAAAGCCGGATTGGACCGCTCTTAAATTCGGCCTGTTTTACTCGCTGCAGAAGTTGAACCGGAAAAGACCGCAAATCTGGTTAAACCGGTATCTTTTCAACCATTAAATAAAAAAAAAAGAAAAAACTGTTGGTGAGAGTGGGGGGGCATGGAAAATATTACTACCTCGTCTCCATCCTTATTTTATTTTGTTCCTGTTTATAAGAACCTATACTAATTTTTAAAATTAATTATTTCTTTTCATAAATACTCATATTTACTTAACATTTTTTAGATTCTCAATATTATCAATAAGACTAATTTCAAAAACACATATTAAACATTCACATTTTTAATATAATTAACTAAATTAACTAACTTTCAACTTTTTAAATGAAAGTGTAATTTTTGAAAGATTGAAAGTAGCATGAGAGATGGTGAGACAAAACGTTGCATCCGGCATGACTTTCATTCATTTGCTTTGCTTTCGTGATTCATTTGCTTTTGCACGGTATTTTATATTTTTAAAATATAAATATTTGTTCAATTTTTTGGTTTAAGTGGTTAGTATGGTTAAATTACACGTGAAGTTTTTTTTATTTGACATTTAATTCGATTCAGACAATATTGATATTTCTTTTATCTCAAAAGTTAGTAAAAAATAATTGTAAAAACTATTGTCATAAATTAAAGTTAAAATAACGAATAAAAAAATGAAAAAAAAATCATTTTTTTATATAATAAAGATCATATTCATTAATTTATGATTGCTGAGTTAATTAAATATACATTAAATGATTGATTTTGCAATTTGTTAATTTGAAATATATAAGATTAAATAATTGTTCCTTTAATTTTGTTGTTTTTTAAAAGTTTTACCATTTTTTTAACGAAAGTTTAGGTGAGTTGAGCTACGGGGGCTCACCAAGGTCAGTGCAGACCTATAGGCTCAAAGAGAGTTCACAAAGATATTTACGGATCTCTCTCAACCCTGGACATAATCTTTATAAACTGAGCCAACGAACGGTTGTTGGCATTTTACCAACTTTTTGATATGGAAGAAGTACCGCTAAAAGAATTATTTCCACCTCACTAGATAAGATAAGATCAAATTAAATTCTAGTATATATTATTATTTATTTTTAATCTTATTTAATATTCCCTCATTCCTTATATGTAAGTCACAATTTAGAAATAAAACATCTATAGGTAGGTCATTCTATATTTTCCATGACTTCATTCTTTTTTCCTAATATACTTTTATTAAATAAATATTTTAAGTAACTAAGTTTTATTTCCTATAAAATGAGTAATACAAATAAAATAAATATAAATAAAAATTGAAAGATTTTTTTTTTAAAAAAAAAGTTAAGCATTCACGTTAATCCATGTGTTTCGGTTAAACATGACTTATACATTGAAAAAAAGAGAGTATTTGGTTATGATAATAATATTTCATCCTATTTTGAAATAAATCACTAGTAATAAAAATACAAAAATCAATAAAATTAATTTATTAATTAGTTTTATTGATCGAAATTAATTCATTTGCTTTTGCACGGTTTTTGTGATTTTTAATAAATATATATTAATATATAAATATTGGTTGAATCTTTCGGTTTAAGTGATTAGTATGGTTAAATCATACATGGAGTCTCTTCTGACTTGATGTTTGGTTCGATTCAGACAATTTTGATACTCCTTCATTCTATCCGAAAAAGTTGGTGAAAAAATGTAAAAACTATTGTCCAAAATTAAAGTTAAAATAATAAATAAAAAATGTAAAATTTTATTCTTTAATAATAATTGGTTAGTCAATTAAAAATATTTAAATGATTGATTTTGAGATTTGTTAATTTAGAAGACAAAACATTAAATAATTGTTTCTTTAATTTTATTGATTTTTCAAAATTTTACCAACTTTATGAGATGAAAGAAGTATTGTTAAGAGAATTACTTCCATCTCATTGGATAAGATCAAATTAAATTCTCGTCATTATTATTATTTATTTCTATTCTTATTTACTTTTCTCTCATTCCTTGTATGTAGGTCACAGTTTAGAAAAGAAATTCTATAGGTAAAATTCTTTTATATTTTCTATGATTTAATTCTTTTTTCCTAATCTACTTTTATTGAATAAATATTTTAAGTAACTAAGTTTTATTTCCTATAAAATGAGTAATGCAAATAAAATAAATAAAAAATACAAAATTGAAAGATTTTCACAAAAATTTTAAAAAAAGGTTAATTACTCACATTAACCCATGTGTTTCGGTTAAACATGACTTATACATTAAAAAAAAATAAAGAGCTCGCTGTTATGATGATAATATTTCATCATATTTTTAAATATATCAATTGTAATAAAAATATAAAAATCAATAAAATTATTTAATTAATTAGTTTTATTGAACAAAATTAATTCATTTGCTTTTGCACCGTATTTTGTTATTTTTAATATACATATTAATATATAAATATTGGTTCGATCTTTCGATTTAAGTGGTTAGTATACAGGGAGACTCTTCTGATTTGACATTCGGTTCGATTCAGACAATATCGATACTCCTTATATCCCAAAAAGTTACGTTAGTGAAAAATTATAAAAACAATGGTCTCAAATCAAAGTTAAAATAATGAATAAAAACTGAAAATTTATATTCTTTAATCTATGATTAGTTAGTCAATTAAAGACACATTAAATGATTGATTTTGCAATTGGTTAATTTCAAATATAAAACATTAAATAATTGTTCCTTTAACTTTGTTAACTTTTCAAAATTTTACCAACTTTTTGAGATAAAAGAAGTATCACTAAGAGAATTACTTCCACCTCATTGGATAAGATCAAATTAAATTCTAATATATATTATTATTTATTCTTACTCTTATTTAGTATTCCATCATTTCTTATAGGTAAGTCACATTTCTAGAAAAAATTTTTATAGGTAGGTTATTTTATATTTTCTACGACTTAATTATTTTTTCCTAATATACTTTTATTAAATAAATATTTTAAGCAACTAAGTTTTATTATCCATAAAATGAGTAATGCAAATAAAATAAATAAAAAATATAAAATTGAAAGATTTAAAAAAAAATCAAAAGGTTAACTATTCACATTAACCTATGTATTTCGGTTAAACGTGGCTTATACATTCAAAAATTAAAGAGCACATTGTTATGATGATAATATTTCATTCTATTTTTAAATAAATAAGTTGTAATAAAAATAGAAAAATCAATAATATTAATTGATTAATTAGTTTTATTGATTGAAATTAATTCATTTTCTTTTGCACAGTATTTAGTTATTTTTAATATACATATTAATATATAAATGTTGGTTCAACCTTTCGGTTTAAGTGGTTAGTATGGTTAAATATTCATACATGGAGTCTCGTTTGACTTGACGTTCGGTTCGATTCAAACAATATTGATGAAACTCATTCTATCCCAAGAAGTTAAAGAAAAATTGTAAAAACGATTGTCCCAAATAAAAGTTAAAAATAATGAATAAAAAATGAAAATTTATTTTCTTTAATCTATATTAGTTAGTCAATTAAAAATATATTAAATGATTGATTTTGCAATTGGTTAATTTTGAAGATAAAACATTAAACAAGTGTTCCTTTATTTTGTTGACTTTTCAATAATTTACCAACTTTTTGAGATGAAAGAAGTACCGCTAAGAGAATTACTTCCTATCAAATTAAATTCGAATATATATTATTATTTATTTTTATTCTTATTTATTTTTCACTCATTCCCGATATGTAGGCCACAGTTTATAAAAAAAATATTCTGTAGGTAAATTATTTTATATTTTCTATGATTTATTTATTTTTTTTCTTAATATACTTTTATTAAATAAACATTTTAAGTAACTAAGTTTTACTTCCAATAAAATGAGTAATGCAAATAAAATAAATAAAAAATATAAAATTGAAAGATTTTATAAAAAATAGAAAATAAAAAGTGAATTACTCACATTAACCCATGTGTTTCGGTTAAATGTGATTTATACATTGAAAAAAAAGAGCATTTTGTTATGATCATAATATTTATTCCTATTTTTAAATAAATCACATGTAATAAAAAATCAAAAATTAATAAAATTAATTGATTAATTCATTTGCTTTTGCATTTTTCTATTTTTAATATACATATTAATATATAAATATTGGTTCGATCTTTCGGTTTAAGTGATTAGTATGATTATATAATACACGGAGTCTCTTCTGACTTGATGTTCGGTTCGATTCAGACAATATTGATGCTCCTTTTATCCCAATAAGTTGGTGAAAAATTGTAAAAACTATTGTCCCAAATTAAAGTTAAAATAATGAATAATAAATTAAAATTATATTCTTTAATATATAATTGGTTACTCTATTAAAAATATATTATATGAATGATTTTGCGATTGGCTAATTTGAAAGACAAAACATTAAATAATTGTTTCTTTAATTTTGTTGATTTTTCAAAATTTTACGAACTTTTTGAGAAGAAAGAAATATCGCTAAGAGAAGTAATTCCGCCTCATTGGATAAGATGAAATTAAATTTTAATATATATTATTATTTATTTTTCCCTCATTCCTTGTATGTAGGTCACATTTTAGAAAAAAGAAATTCTATATAGGTCGGTCATTTTATATTTTCTATGACTTAATTCTTTTTTCCTAATCTACTTTTATTAAATAAATATTTTAAGTTACTAAGTTTTATTTCCCATAAAATGAATATTTAATATAAAATAAATAAAAATATTAAATTGAAAGATTAAAAATAAAAAGTTAACTACTCACATTAACCCATGCATGTGTTTCGGTTAAACATGACTTATACATTAAAAAAAAGAGTATTTTGTTTTGATGACAATATTTCATCCTATTTTTAAATAAATTACTTGTAATAAAAATACAAAAAACAATAAAATTAATTGATTAATTAGTTTTATTAATCGAAATTAATTCATTTGCTTTTGCATAGTATTTAGTTATTTTTAATATACATATTAATATAAAAATATTGGTTCAATTTTTTGGTTTAAGTGGTTAGTACAGTTAAATAATAATACATGGATTATCTTCCGACTTGACATTCCGTTCGATTCAGACAATATTAATACTCCTTCTATCCCAAGACGTTACTGAAAATTTATAAAAACTATTTGTCCCAAATCAAAGTTAAATTAATGAATAAAAGATGAAAATTTATATTCTTTAGTCCATGATTATTTAGTCAATTAAAAATATATTAAATGAATGATTTTGCGATTGGTTAATTTGAAAGACAAAACATTAAATAATTGTTTCTTTAATTTTGTTGATTTTTCAAAATTTTACAAACTTTTTGAGAAGAAAGAAATATCGCTAAGAGAATTACTTCCGCCTCATTGGATAAAGATCAAATTAAAATTTAATATATATTATTATTTATTTTAATTCTTATTTATTTTTCCCTCATTCCTTGTATGTAGGTCATAGTTTAGAAAAGAAATTCTATGGAGAAATTATGTATGTTATATTTTCTATGATTTAATTCTTTTTTCCTAATATGCTTTTATTAAATAAATATTTTAAGTAACTAAGTTTTATTTCACAAAAAAAGGGTAATGCAAATAAAATAAGTAAAAAAAAGGCTTATTTAAGTTTTTAGTCCCTGAACTTAGGTGCTCTTTTGAAATTGGTCCTTAAACTTTTTTTTTCGATACTTTGAGTCCCTAAACTTTGCTTAAATTTTGAAAATAGTCATTTCATCGCTTAAGTGTTGATATGACCGAGGATATGCTACGCCATCTTCCCCACATCGATAGATAATGTGCCAGATGATTCCACGTCATTTCTTTAAATTTAAAAAATTCAAATTTATTAAAAATAATTAAAAATTGTATTTTTTAAAGAAAATCGAATCTTTTGATAAATTTTAAAAGAAATTATTTTTTTAATAAAAAAATCATGTAGTGTCACGTGGCTCTACATAACACGTCACTTGTCGATCTTGTGAAACTTACATGACATGCCATGGACTATATCATCACTTAAGCAACAAAAGGACTATTTCCAAAAATTAAATAAAGTTCAGGGATCCAAAGCATCGAAAAAAAGTTTAAGGAATAATTTCAAAAGAGTACATAAGTTCAGAGACTAAAATGTTAATTAAGCCAATAAAAAATACAAAATTGAAAGATTTTTTTTTAAAAAAAAGAAGTTAATTACTCACATTAACCCATGTGTTACAATTAAAAGTGATTTATACATTGAAAAAAAAGAAAGAGCATTTTGTTATGACGATAATCTTTCATCCTAGTTTTAAATAAATCACTTGTAATAAAAATACAAAAATCAATAAAATTATTTTATTAATGAGTTTTATTGATAAAAATTAATCCTTTTTTTTTCGGTAAAAGAAAATTAATCCATTTGCTTTTGCACCGTATTTTGTTATTTTTAATATACATATTAATATATAAATATTGGTTCGATCTTTCGGTTTAAGTTATTAGTATGGTTAAATCATACATATGGAGTCTCTTTTGACTTGACTATGGGTTAGTATTTAATTTTTTTATTCGTTATTTTGCCTTTGTGAAGAAAAAAAAAATTGTTACAGGTCTGATTGTGTAACACCCTCACATTTATTTAGTTAAATTAGAGTTTTAGGAAAATTGGTACTTAAAAATTTCTTTTTAAATTAAAATACTTATGAATATTTTTCCGAAAAAACGGACAGAGTTTCCTCTGTTTTTCGGACTTTACCAAAATTTCCTGTTTTGTACCTGTTCAGCCAGATTAATTCAAACAAGAAAACTTATAGATTATACAACCATTTTAAAACTAAAGCCCGACTTTGCAAAATAATACAAGTTCCAGGGCTTACTTAGCAAATTGTAGTTAATCCAAAATACTAATTAAAATATAGATATCTATGTCCACTCATGCTATTATAAATACACTCCACGTGGTAGAGTGAATCCTGCTCGGCCCGTGACGATGTAAACCTCGCTTCTGTACCTGAAAAAAATAACTGCAAAAGGGGTAGCACTTACGCAGAACTTAGGAGAAATAAACCCTCAATAAAATAGTGATGAACTAAGCCTAACCAACTTATAACAATCATAACATTCACAACAACACTCATTTCATTAAATTCTCAATATTCAACTCTTATTATCTTTTACTTCATTCTCACATTCTTCTTTCTCTTTTCCTTTTTAACACTTTCTTTTCATCTCTTTCATTCTTTCTTACTTTATTCTTCTATTCTTTCAATGACGACAGGTCCTATTGGATACCAACCACCAATTTAATCTTTTAATGACGACTGGTCCTACTGAACACCAGCCACTAATTTAATCTTTTAATGACGACTGGTCCTTAACCTTTGATGACGACTGGTCCTACTGGACACCAGCCACTTAACCTTTGATGACGACTGGTCCTACTGGACACCAGCCACCAATTTAATATTTTAATGACTACTGGTCCTTAACCTTTGATGACGACTGGTCCTACTGGACACCAGCCACTTAACCTTTGATGACGACTGGTCCTACTGGACACCAGCTAGCCACCAATTTAATCTTTTAATGGCGACTGGTCCTACTGGACACCAGCCACCAATTTAACCTTTTGATGACGACTGGTCCTACTGGACACCAGCCACCAATTTAATCTTTTAATGACGACTGATCCTACTGGACACCAGCCACTTAGTCTTTTCATGACGACTGGTCCTACTGGACACCAGCCACTTAGTCTTTTAATGACGACTGGTCCTACTGGACACCAGCCACTTAATTTTCTTTTATTCTACCCATATTCTCATTTATTTCATGCTTTTCTCTTTCCTTTACTTGTTTTTGTATCCTGCTTTCTTCAATTACTTGTTTTCTTACTTTTCCACTGTTTACATAAATTATCTAACATTTTTAACTCAATTCTCCACTCTTTGCTTTCATTTATTTATTCGTGATTCAATTCATACCTTTACCATACGATACACACAATTACTCATATTCTTTTACAAGTTCCCAAATTACTTAGCTTAAGCCTCACATATTCACTTGCACAATACAACATGCGCCTCATTTATCACTTAAACACACATAACAATTATCACCTTCAATGATTCACAAGTAACATTCAAGAACTCATAACCACATTACGCACATACCACACTTATCATAATCATTTTTCACATATCATTATCGCATACCTTCATATTCTACCTCACGCTCCCTTTCATTCAAATTAATCCCTTTCATTCAAATTAATCCTCACGTCCACTTGATCTACTAATTATCAATACATTTTAATAAATCTAACCAATTCACACAACATACACTTAGCATACCAATTTCAAGTTTGCATATATTTAAATTTTTTCCCGGGCTCATACTTATACTTTAAAATCTTCCCTTTATCACTTAATTATTATACGATGCAACACATATACCATTTATCATTCAAGCATAGGTACATTCCAAGAATTTCATATTTGTCATTTAAGCATACATCATAATCACCATACCAATTCAATCACAAGTATCCATTTAGGTTTTCCTTTCATTTGTTTTCATACTTTACTTAAGGTCTATATTAACTACCCTAGATTTCACTCACCAACACACCCATATACCCAATTATTTTGTTGACTTAGTTCAATAGTCTTTTATCAAATCATTCGCTATCTTTTTACACTTACTCAATTCATAATTAATCTATCGTTTCTAAGTTTATATTCACTCTCCTTCCACATTAATAACCAATATCACATACACATCATCATAAACACATATATTCATAATTGCATATTCTCATATAATTCATCAAACATTAACTTCTAATAATCATAGCATGCCTTTAAAATTATAATTAATTAATGAGAGGTTCTATTTTTCCCTAAACTATTATCCTTTGTTATTACTAATTACCCTAAGGCTCATTAATATACGTATTCTTCTACACTTAATCATCACTACCAACATCCCAGAATTTATCCCCTAAGCCAGGTAAGAGTCCCCTCTTACCTCTGGGTTTCAATAGAATCTGATTTGCGGCTCAGCTGGGGAGATCCTGCTTCGGCTTATCCCGATTCCAAGAAAATTCGCCAATCTGACCCGGCTCACGTCGAATAGGTCCAAACCCAACAGTGACAACTACGGCTTACCCGACCGGCGTCGGTTCGATTCACGGAACAACACCAAGCAAAGAGTTAAACCCCAATCTTCGATCCCGGTGATGGTGACGTTAACGTTGATGGCGGTTCGATTCGAATTCCACAACCGTGGCCGATAGCGGTGACAGCGTCGGTTCGGTTCTCGATTTGACCCGGTTGAGATCGAATAACCATCAACACAGCCACCCTAGCAAGACAGAGGCTGGTGGTTGTGTTGGAAACCAACAAGCGGCCTAACAATTTAGTAGAGGGGGAGTGAATAGTAAATTGAAGTAACGATACTAATTTTTTGAATGTAATTGATAATAACAAATTACGCGCTTACTGTTTTAAAACGAAAATAATTTTCTGTCCAAAAATGAATGAACTACTCGATTAGTTGATGGACTACTCGAGTAGTGCGTGTCAATTCAGACAGATAACAGAGTTTTCAAAAGCTGGGTTTTGCTAACACAAAGCCAAGAACAGAAGCGGATGATTTGCTATCTTAAGGTTCTGAAGAAAGATTAAATAACAGAAATAAACGAAAGCAGTAAAAGATAGACACAGGGAATTATTATACTGGTTCACTCTCTACCCACTTGAGAGCTACATCCAGTCCCCCCTAAACCTTAGGGAGTGTCTACTAAAATCAATTAAATTGGATACAAACAGGATTAATTAGTGAACCTCACTCAATCTAATCCTAACCCTTCAAGAGTGTACCAAACTCTTGAACTTTACCCCAATTTCAATTGATTCTCTGTTGAAGAACCTCTTCAACCTTCCACAAAGAGAGCTTCTTGAAACCTTCAAGAACACCTTCTCCCTTTAGTAATAGAGCCTCTTGAAACCTTCAAGTGCTCCTTCCTTTCTTCAATGGAGTAAACAGATCACAGCGAAGCGGCTCCAACCAATCTCAATTGACAATGAAAAAGAAAGCTAGAATACTAGACAGAGATTGATTCTTAGAAACGGATTGGATCAAAGGTTCTTTTTGGGTGCAAGGTTTGAAAATCTTTTTGCTCAAGATCCCGTATCGCTCTTGTTGAAGAGGTAATCATTATATTGAGTTTTCAAATCGCCAGAATCAGGGAGGAGCCTTAGAAAACTGATTAGGAAAGATTCTCCCTTGATTGCCTCTTCAACATCCATATTAGAATTAAAATACTGACAGATCTGATACGTACTACTCGAGTAGTTGAAGCACTACTCGAGTAGTGAGAAAATTTGTGGACTTACTGTTTCTCAAACTACTCGATTAGTGAAGTAACTAATCGATTAGTTGAGAACTAATCGATTAGTCAACAGACTACTCGAGTAGTTGAGGAGACAATAAGTAGACTAATTTTCATCAATGCAGACTACTCGAGTAGTGCACCAACTACTCGAGTAGTTACTGCTACTTTTATAAAAATTAAAGACCAGAAATGATTTTCCAAAGCACCTAGTCCCTTTCTAAGCTTTTTCACTATTTTAGCTCAACTAGTATTCATGCTAACTAACTCATAATCGCTTGAGTAAGATCCTAAGTCTACCACCCACACTCAACATAGATATAAAATATTACAAGGGAGCGGGAAATGGAAAACTTCTAAATGGTTGTTGTTGCTTTGTCTTCATCAAGGACAACTTGTTGATTCATTTGTCTTCATCAAAACCTTTTTGATTCTACAATCTCCCCCTTTTTGATGATGACAAATCCTTGATAATATCAACCTTGTTGTTTTGCATAAACTCCCCCTGACTATATGCAACATCATAAACCTGCACAACATAAACAACAACACCATTTCTCCCCCTTTTGGCATGATCAAAAAGGAGCCTAAATTAAGAGCAATATGCCAAAGGAAGAACATAATAACACTTGTTGGATTATGAGCAATGATAGCACTTGTTGATTTATAGCCCGAAAAGAAAACTTTTCTCCCCCTAAAACAAATATACTTATGAAGAGGCAATTTTAAAAAAAAACATTTAAGCACATAGCCCTTCAAAAGTACTTGAAAAAGTTAAGTTTTGCTTGAGGGTACCCAAATTGTTTTGGGCTTATCGGGATTTTCATCTTTCACAATCCAAACATAATAACCGTTAGGCACACCATGAGATTTAATTCTACAAATATTTGAGGTGTGTCCATGAATGCCACAATAAAAGCAAGTTGGATTTTTAGAATAATTGACATTTGAAAAAGAACCAACTTTTCTAAAATTCTTTTTATTGGCATTCATGTATCCTAAGCCGGTTTTATTTGTATTGTTCCTTTGATTTTCAAGAAGTTGATTTAATCTTTGATCACTTCTTGATAAAGTTGCAATAGTGTTTTTCAAATTTGTAACTTCATGTTCATGACTTTTGCAACTTTCACAAGGAGGGATTTCTTGAATTTTCAAAGAATCAATACTTTGTTGTAGTGCTTTATTTTTACTATTTAGCTCATCAATGCATTTTTCTAAATTCAAGACTTGCTCTTTATATTTCAAAATAGCTCTTTTTCCTTTGTCATTTGATTTAGCAAGTTTCTTGAATTCTTTATGCATTTCAACATAAGCATTATATAATTCTTCATAATCATGAGACTCAGATTCGGAATCGGAATTTACCTCGGTTCCTTGCTTACTTGAAGTGAAACTTGATGATGCGCCTTCATCAAATCTACTCACCAAGCAAAGATTGGATTCTTCCTCATCACTTGATGTGCTTGAGCTTGTCTCTTTGTTTTCATCCGGTGCATCCCACACTATGTAGTCTCTTTTGCCCTTTTTCTTTTCATCTTTATGTCTCTTAAGATACTCAGGACACTGAGGTCTTATGTGACCTCTCTTACCACATTCATGACATTTAATTTTATCTTTTGAAGAACAATTTCTATGGTAGGAGTCCTTAGGTTCCTTTGTTCTTTTTAAATCATTTTTATTTTTAAAACATTTACGGAACCTCTTTGCTAGTTTTTGAAAACTTTCATCATCTAAACTAGATTCGGAGTCATTACTAGAGCTAGAGGAATCATCACATACCTTAGTTGATTTTGTGGTGGTCTTTAGTGCGATTCCCTTATTTTTCTTATCCAACTCCTCATGAAAAGTTAGACGTCCTAGCTCTATCTCATGCTCTTGAAGCTTTCCAAAGAGGGTTGCAAGATCCAAGGTGTCTAAATCTTTTGACTCCATGATAGCTGTGACCTTGGGTTGCCATTCCCTGCTTAAACATCTCAATACTTTGTTAATAACTTCAGAATTAAGAAATGTTTTACCAAGAGCTATGAGATGATTTATGATATGAGTAAATCGCTTTTGCATGTCATTAACTGACTCATTAGGGAGCATGCAAAATAACTCATATTCATGCATTAATGTATTTAATCTAGCCCTTCTAACCTCGCTTGTCCCTTCATGAGTAAGTTGTAGAACGTTCCACATTTGTTTCGCATTTTTACAATGTGAAACTCTAAAGAACCCATCATAAGACAAGGCGGACGTGATGATGTTTTTAGCTTTCAAATCATAGGAAACTTTCTTTTTGTCATCATCATTCGAACTTGCCCTAGGAATTTCTACAACTTCATCATTTATTTTTCTTTTAGGTATATAGGGACCATTTTCAATTGCATTCCAAACATCAATATCAATAGCTTCAATAAATATTTTCATTCTGGCTTTCCAATAAGCATATCCTTCACCATTAAATAGTGGAGGACGGTTTATTGAAGAGCCTTCCCCTCCAAAAGGATTGTTAGAGCCCATGGTTTCCTTAAGGATCTTTTCGAAAAAGTTTTTACACTCGATCTTTCGACCGAGCTCTGATACCACTTGTTGGAAACCAACAAGCGGCCTAACAATTTAGTAGAGGGGGGGGGGTGAATAGTAAATTGAAGTAACGATACTAATTTTTTGAATGTAATTGATAATAACAAATTACGCGCTTACTGTTTTAAAACAAAAATAATTTTCTGTCCAAAAATGAATGAACTACTCGATTAGTTGATGGACTACTCGAGTAGTGCATGTCAATTCAGACAGATAACAGAGTTTTCAAAAGCTGGGTTTTGCTAACACAAAGCCAAGAACAGAAGCGGATGATTTGCTATCTTAAGGTTCTGAAGAAAGATTAAATAACAGAAATAAACGAAAGCTGCAAAAGATAGACACAGGGAATTATTATACTGGTTCACTCTCTACCCACTTGAGAGCTACATCCAGTCCCCCCTAAACCTTAGGGAGTGTCTACTAAAATCAATTAAATTGGATACAAACAGGATTAATTAGTGAACCTCACTCAATCTAATCCTAACCCTTCAAGAGTGTACCAAACTCTTGAACTTTACCCCAATTTCAATTGATTCTCTATTGAAGAACCTCTTCAACCTTCCACAAAGAGAGCTTCTTGAAACCTTCAAGAACACCTTCTCCCTTTAGTAATAGAGCCTCTTGAAACCTTCAAGTGCTCCTTCCTTTCTTCAATGGAGTAAACAGATCACAGCGAAGCGGCTCCAACCAATCTCAATTGACAATGAAAAAGAAAGCTAGAATACTAGACAGAGATTGATTCTTAGAAACGGATTGGATCAAAGGTTCTTTTTGGGTGCAAGGTTTGAAAATCTTTTTGCTCAAGATCCCGTATCGCTCTTGTTGAAGAGGTAATCATTATATTGAGTTTTCAAATCGCCAGAATCAGGGAGGAGCCTTAGAAAACTGATTAGGAAAGATTCTCCCTTGATTGCCTCTTCAACAGCCATATTAGAATTAAAATACTGACAGATCTGATACGTACTACTCGAGTAGTTGAAGCACTACTCGAGTAGTGAGAAAATTTGTGGACTTACTGTTTCTCAAACTACTCGATTAGTGAAGTAACTAATCGATTAGTTGAGAACTAATCGATTAGTCAACAGACTACTCGAGTAGTTGAGGAGACAGTAAGTAGACTAATTTTCATCAATGCAGACTACTCGAGTAGTTGAGGAGACAGTAAGTAGACTAATTTTCATCAATGCAGACTACTCGAGTAGTGCACCAACTACTCGAGTAGTTACTGCTACTTTTATAAAAATTAAAGACCAGAAATGATTTTTCAAAGCACCTAGTCCCTTTCTAAGCTTTTTCACTATTTTAGCTCAACTAGTATTCATGCTAACTAACTCATAATCGCTTGAGTAAGATCCTAAGTCTACCACCCACACTCAACATAGATATAAAATATTACAAGGGAGCGGGAAATGGAAAACTTCTAAATGGTTGTTGTTGCTGTGTCTTCATCAAGGACAACTTGTTGATTTATTTGTCTTCATCAAAACCATTTTGATTCTACAGGTTGGTCCATGGTGATGCTAATCGAGCTTGGGGCGCCAACAAGGAGCACGAGAGCGAAACCGCGAGTGGTCCCAAATCCACAATTTGCATCACGATTGGTGGAAGAGAACGAGGGAGGAAGCGGCGGTTCGGGCAGGAGGTAGGGAGCGTGGCTTCGCCGTCAATGGTTGCTGGTGCGCGGCGGTGCGAAGAAGAAGGGTGGTTCGCGAGCTTAATGGTGGTTGGTTCCTGCTTTGAAGAGAAACGAGACAGAGAGAACATGGAGGGGAGAGGGAGACGGCGGCGGCTGATTGTTGGTGCAGTGGCTCGCGATTGGTTTGCAATCGGAGGAGATGGAGGCAACACCATGAGAGAGAACAAGATGGAGAGAAAGAGATGAGGGACGGTGGCTATGGCTTCTTGGTGGTGGCAAGGAGAGAGAATGTGCCGGAGGAAGAAAGGAAAAGTGGAGTGGAGCGACGGCTTTTCTCATTGAAGAAGAAGGGGGGCAACACCTTATTTTAGGGTTCTTCGAGAACCCCCCCTTACCTTTATTTTATTTTATTATTATTATTATTATAATTATTATTATTATTATTATTGTTTTAAAATACAATTATTCATTTTACTTTATTTGTTTATTTTTAACACCAAAGAGTTCTAATAATAAAATGTAAACATTTAATAAATACCTATATAAAATCACAGGGTTAAAGATCTTATAGTTCTTAATATTAAATTAGTCCAATACAATTTAAGGTATAGAAAGTATATTTTTCAAATAGTGTAATTATTACGATATATATATATATATATATATTACATTTTAATTGAATTAATCACTTAGTCATATCACTAATCAATTAGTCAGCGCTATTTTTCCTTTTATTATTCTTATTATGTTAAGAATTAAAAATGGGGATGTTACAATTCTCCCCCACTTATAAGAATTTCGTCTCCGAAATTCATATTACACGAAGTAAGGGTTAACAACGACTTGAGGAAAGTTCCACCAAAGCTTCCTATTCTTTCTTAACTTACTCCCCCACTTAGAACGCGCCTAAGTGAAAGATTCGTCGTGACTTCCACTTACTCCTTAGGATTCTTAACATTGTACACTCGATCGGTTGTGATCCTCTTAATCACAACACCTTTCCAATTTCTAGTACCCGGTTCAATAGCTTGGGGTCATTCTATTGGGGAATTTGCTGGTAAGATTGGCCAACTGGTAGCTCCTTCTATACCCCGACTTATACCTACAATTCTTGGTTCTTAGAGAAGGTTCTTTGAGTCGAGTATCGAACTGAGGATAACGACGCTTAACCATGCTTTTTACTCCCTTGATGCGGGTCGAACAGGGTTCACCTCAAAGATTAACCTTAGCGGCATTCGCATCCTACTCCATTGATGCTTCAACTCCGCTTGTTCTACAGTTTCAAATCGTCATGGGAATACCTAGAAATTGTTCCTACTCTAAGGTCAAGGTCAAAGTTTAGCTCTACCTCTTAATTTACCAAAGGTTGGTTCCCAACCGTCTCATCGAGAACTTCCACAGCTACTAATGCGGGGTATTGAAGTTTATAGTTTCCTGGTACTCCCAGGTTAGGATAGCGTTACTAGACATCTAACTCATGTCCAGCATAACATCCCAACGAGTTGAGGGTAACCGGTTTGGTTCACTTGAATTTTCGTTCCGGCACGCGAAGATGGCGATTTCACGCATACTTAGGATGTCTTCTCCGAAGAGCTAGGGAGAATGATAACTAATGGTTCGTACGATATTCCTACCAACAATAAGCCTAGTCTCTTCATGGGTATACGAGGACACTTTACACTTTGTCCTCGCTCGTCTTTCTTTATCATCCGCATTCTTCACTCGAATGTGACTTAAACTGGTTTACTAAGTTCTCCCCCACTTGGCATCGACATACCCGGGTGTGTCAATGTCAAGGGGTAGGCTTGGTCGATTCTAAGAATCAATTGTCTAAGTTCTTGATGATCCTTTGAGATTGAGGGTAGTGTCGAATTGTTTATCTATGGGTGAGCTTAGAGTTATACTGAGTTCCTATGATTTGACAATTTTCTCGTATCTACGCATCTAAGTTCTCTTATTCGATGGGAAACGCGGTTCGATGGTTCAACTCGATTGGTCTCGATGAGGATACTTGATGAGGTTGTTGAGATTATCCGAATCGATCCGAACACTCGATTATGAATATGGATAAGGGGCTTGATGGACTTACTGAAATCAAATTTGGCTTTTCACAGATTTGGGATTCCTATCTCGATTATTCTGGTTTTCAGCTGGGAGTTTGCAATGATATCGTCTGTCAGTACACACGAAGATCGGGGTGATCAGTCCCAACCTCACATCTATCAACAGCGTAGCATTGTCCTCTTAATGGATAGTGTTATCCATTAACAAACGCAAGAATCAAGACGGCCAATCCTGATCTTATCTTCCATTAAACGACGACACTATCACAGGGTTTGGGTTAAATTTCAATTAGAGTCTTACAACTTGTTGATGTTTTCTAAGGCTTTTCACTATTCCTTAGAACTGCAGCGATCCTATCATTGTCACTGCGCCTACTAGCCATGGGACTTAATTCCTGAAGAAATAAAAGTTAATACACATATATAATAACTACGCAACTAAGCATGAATATCTATAAATATATATGTACTTAGGTATCTAATTTAAACTTGACTCTGACTTTCGTTCACTCGCTCGTTGAGTAAACCGCTGGAGTTGTGAGTCCAAACTCCAAGGCCGAGGAAAAAACTGCTCTGATACCATAATGTAACACCCTCACATTTATTTAGTTAAATTAGAGTTTTAGGAAAATTGGTACTTAAAAATTTCTTTTTAAATTAAAATACTTATGAATATTTTTCCGGAAAAACGGACAGAGTTTCCTCTGTTTTTCGGAGTTTACCAAAATTTCCTGTTTTGTACCTGTTCAGCCATATTAATTTAAACAAGAAAACTTATAGATTATACAACCATTTTAAAACTAAAGCCCGACTTTACAAAATAATACAAGTTCCAGGGCTTACTTAGCAAATTGTAGTTAATCCAAAATACTAATTAAAATATAGATATCTATGTCCACTCATGCTATAATAAATACACTCCACGTGGTAGAGTGAATCCTGCTCGGCCCGTGACGATGTAAACCTCGCTTCTGTACCTGAAAAAAATAACTGCAAAAGGGGTAGCACTTACGCAGAACTTAGGAGAAATAAACCCTCAATAAAATAGTGATGAACTAAGCCTAACCAACTTATAACAATCATAACATTCACAACAACACTCATTTCATTAAATTCTCAATATTCAACTCTTATTATCTTTTACTTCATTCTCACATTCTTCTTTCTCTTTTCCTTTTTAACACTTTCTTTTCATCTCTTTCATCTCTTTCATTCTTTCTTACTTTATTCTTCTATTCTTTCAATGACGACAGGTCCTATTGGATACCAGCCACCAATTTAATCTTTTAATGACGACTGGTCCTACTGAACACCAGCCACTAATTTAATCTTTTAATGACGACTGGTCCTTAACCTTTGATGACGACTGGTCCTACTGGACACCAGCCACCAATTTAATCTTTTAATGACGACTGGTCCTTAACCTTTGATGACGACTGGTCCGACTGGACACCAGCCACCAATTTAATCTTTTAATGACGACTGGTCCTTAACCTTTGATGACGACTGGTCCTACTGGACACCAGCCACTTAACCTTTGATGACGACTGGTCCTGCTGGACACCAGCCACCAATTTAATCTTTTAATGACGACTGGTCCTACTGGACACCAGCCACCAAATTAACCTTTTGATGACGACTGGTCCTACTGGACACCAGCCACCAATTTAATCTTTTAATGACGACTGGTCCTACTGGACACCAGCCACTTAGTCTTTTCATGACGACTGGTCCTACTGGACACCAGCCACTTAATTTTCTTTTATTCTACCCATATTCTCATTTATTTCATGCTTTTCTCTTTCCTTTACTTGTTTTCTTACTTTTCCACTGTTTACATAAATTATCTAACATTTTTAACTCAATTCTCCACTCTTTGCTTTCATTTATTTATTCGTGATTCAATTCATACCTTTACCATACGATACACACAATTACTCATATTCTTTTACAAGTTCCCAAATTACTTAGCTTAAGCCTCACATATTCACTTGCACAATACAACATGCGCCTCATTTATCACTTAAACACACATAACAATTATCACCTTCAATGATTCACAAGTAACATTCAAGAACTCATAACCACATTATGCACATACCACACTTATCATAATCATTTTTCACATATCATTATCGCATACCTTCATATTCTACCTCACGCTCCCTTTCATTCAAATTAATCCCTTTCATTCAAATTAATCCTCACGTCCACTTGATCTACTAATTATCAATACATTTTAATAAATCTAACCAACTCACACAACATACACTTAGCATACCAATTTCAAGTTTGCATATATTTAAATTTTTTCCCGGGCTCATACTTATACTTTAAATCTTCCCTTTATCACTTAATTATTATACGATGCAACACATGTACCAGTTATCATTCAAGCATAGGTACATTCCAAGAATTTCATATTTGTCATTTACGCATACATCATAATCACCATACCAATTGAATCACAAGTATCCATTTAGGTTTTCCTTTCATTTGTTTTCATACTTTACTTAAGGTTTATTTTAACTACCCTAGATTTCACTCACCAACACACCCATATACCCAATTATTTTGTTGACTTAGTTCAATAGTCTTTTATCAAATCATTCGCTATCTTTTTACACTTACTCAATTCATAATTAATCTATCGTTTCTAAGTTTATATTCACTCTCCTTCCACATTAATAACCAATATCACATACACATCATCATAAACACATATATTCACAATTGCATATTCTCATATAATTCATCAAACATTAACTTCTAATAATCATAGCATGCCTTTAAAATTATAATTAATTAATGAGAGGTTCTATTTTTCCCTAAACTATTATCCTTTGTTATTACTAATTACCCTAAGGCTCATTAACATCCCAGAATTTATCCCCTAAGCCAGGTAAGAGTCCCCTCTTACCTCTGGGTTTCAATAGAATCTGATTTGCGGCTCAGCTGGGGAGATCCTGCTTCAGCTTATCCCGATTCCAAGCAAATTCGCCAATCTGACCCGGCTCACGTCGAATAGGTCCAAAGCCAACAGTGACAACTACGGCTTACCCGACCGGCGTCGGTTCGATTCACGACACAGCACCAAGCAAAGAGTTAAACCCCAATCTTCGATCCCGGTGATGGTGACGTTAACGTTGATGGCGGTTCGATTCGAATTCCACAACCGTGGCCGATAGCGGTGACAGCGTCGGTTCGGTTCTCGGTTTGACCCGGTTGAGATCGAATAACCATCAACACAGCCACCCTAGCAAGATAGAGGCTGGTGGTTCGTCCATGGTGATGCTAATCGAGCTTGGGGTGCCAACAAGGAGCACGAGAGCGAAACCGCGAGTGGTCCCAAATCCACAGTTTGCATCACGATTGGTGGAAGAGAACGAGGGAGGAAGCGGCGGTTCGGGCAGGAGGTAGGGAGCGTGGTTTCGCCGTCAATGGTTGCTGGTGCGCGGCGGTGCGAAGAAGAAGGGTGGTTCGCGAGCTTAATGGTGGTTGGTTCCTGCTTTGAAGAGAAACGAGACAAAGAGAACATGGAGGGGAGAGGGAGACGACGGCGGCTGATTGTTGGTGCAGTGGCTCGCGATTGGTTTGCAATCGGAGGAGATGGAGGCGACACCATGAGAGAGAACAAGATGGAGAGAAAGAGATGAGGGACGGTGGCTATGGCTTCTTGGTGGTGGCAAGGAGAGAGAATGTGGCGGAGGAAGAAAGGAAAAGTGGAGGGGAGCGGCGGCTTTTCTCATTGAAGAAGAAGGGGGCAACACCTTATTTTAGGGTTCTTCGAGAACCCCCCCTTACCTTTATTTTATTTTATTTTTTTGTTATTATTATTATTATTGTTTTAAAATACAATTATTCATTTTACTTTATTTGTTTATTTTTAACATCAAAGAGTACTAATAATAAAATGTAAACATTTAATAAATACCTATATAAAATCACAGGGTTAAAGATCTTATAGTTCTTAATATTAAATTAGTCCAATACAATTTAAGGTATAGAAAGTATGTTTTTCAAATAGTGTAATTATTACGATATATATATATATATATTACATTTTAATTGAATTAATCACTTAGTCATATCACTAATCAATTAGTCAGCGCTATTTTTCCTTTTATTATTCTTATTACGTTTAGAATTAAAAATGGGGATGTTACAGATTGCCTCGCTTGGGTGTGCAATCCTCACGCCCAGGCATGGAGGGGGTCCAACTGATTAATTTGAGGTCTATGTGACTAAATTTCAATGGGAGTCTCACAGGAAGTTTGGTTCCTAGGCGCATGAAACTCACGCTTAGGCGCGTGTGGGTTTGTCTGGTGAAGAGTGGGGTGTTGGAAACCAACAATCGGCGTAACAATATACTAGAGAGGGATGAATAGTAGTTGGAAGCGATAGTACCAATTTTTCGGATAAAACTGAAGTCGGTCGTATAATGCTTGCTGTTAAAATAAAAATGCTGACTTTGGGCCGAGCAGATTCTGATAATCGCTTATCTAAGCCGACCACCGATTATTTGAGTTGCGCCACACAAAGATCAAATTTGCAGCGGAAAAGAGCTAGCACTATCCGAGTAAAATAAAGAGTATAGCAAAGCCGATTAAATGCTCGATCAAAAACTGAAAGCAGTAAAGAAGAGAGAGACAGCCGATTTTATACTGGTTCACTCACAACCACTGTGAGCTACGTCCAGTCCCCCCTAAAACCTTTATGGAGCCTTTAATAAAAATCAATTCAATCGGTTACAAAAAGGATTTACAAGAGAACCTCTCTACACCTAAACCTTCCAAGAGTGTACCAAACACTGGAAATCTACCCCGACTTGAACTGATTGTTGAAGAACCTCTTCGGACTTCATAGATCTTGAAACCTTCAAGATGCCTTGAAACCTTCAAGGACTTTCACCAAAGAACCTCTTTGGATTTTTGCTCAGGAACCTCCTAAGACTTTACAATCACCTAAGAACCTCTTAGGCGAGCCTGAAAACCTTCCAAGACTTTCACCGCTTGAGAACCTCTCAAGACTTGAAAACAGATTGAATGAATGAGATGGCTCCAACCTGAAACTCAAGTGTGTATGATTCTTAAAGTTTGATGAACAGATGATTGTACGGTTGTAAGTTTGAGAAAGGTTTTTGCAGAGAATGATTTGAAACTTGGATTCAAAATATAACGATTTTTCTCTCTAGCTCTATCGTTCTCTTTTCTGTGTTTTTCTTCCGTGTTTCTCAGAGAATACTTATGAAATTCTGCTCTTGTTGTTCTATCTGATTTGGAGAAGAAAAACCAGTCCTTTTATATTGATAGCCAGCACACAGGAGGTACGATAAAGACGAAAAATATCTTGGGACACGTATGTCCTTTCCAACGAATATACCCAGATATTTTCCAATTTCCAGCAACGTTCCAATCTGTCCTTTTTACCGTTGATTCAGAAAATCCAATTTGAAATTCAGACTTGGTGACAGATGGGCGTTATGAGATAAAAACAAAATTGTCAGCCACGCACAGTACTGTAAAACCAATACAGAAATGAAGAGGTGAGAGCGACGCCGTACTGCTGATTTGTTGAAGAAGATGAATAGTGTTGTCGAGCTTGACGATTGTTCGAACTTGGCATCTGTTCGAGCTTGGGGACATGAGTGACGGATCTGAACTGAGCTGGCTGAACTGATCTTTTGGCCAACTAAATTGTTCTGAGCGATAGCTCAGATTAATCACTTCCGAACACGCCTGAGCTTAAGCTGAGCTGCTTTGACTTCATTAACACACCAATCCGATCTTTAGCCTTCCGAGCAAGGTGCCGAGAGCAATGAGAGCACCGAGTGCTTCTTGGAATTTTGACTTCGACATCACAGGGATCGGATCCAATTGTCTCCGTCGATGACCGAGATCAGAGATCAACATACACAACTGATTTGATTGACTTGGCCGAGAACCGAGATACTTCATTGCATACCGAGCCCATATATTTGTCGTAGCCCTGGCCGAGAACCGAGCTCATAAAAGTAATTGATGGACGGAGCATATTGAGCTGATTCATTTGGCTTCATCTACGTCCGAGAGCTAAGCATCATCAGACCAATGAGCTTATTCATTTGTCTTCATCAAAACCTTGATTTAACAATCTCCCTCTTTTTGATGATGACAAATGCTTGATGATTTTGTGCGGTTCTCTGAATGTATGCTTGAAGATCACTCCCCCTGAATAACACCTTTCTCGTCAACAGTAACTTTCTCCCCCTATAGCACTGAGACAACAAAAACAAAAACAACACCTTTCTCCCCCTTTTGGCATGATAAAAAAGGAGCCGAAGAATTAAGCACATTTCCAAAAGAGTGGTAGGAAGTATATTCCGAGAATAAAACAGAGAGCAAGCATAACAGATACCAATTGTTGAAAACAAAATATTTTTGCCTTACTCCCCTTAACATGCTCGAAAAATACAACCTTTCTCCCCCAGAAAATATAGCGAAAGAGTAACGAAGAGAATTGACAAGCTTTTTCATAATGATAAACAAATACTTGAATAGATAAACGAAATCCGAGCAATTTTACATTGACACAAGACTTTGTTTCGGGTGATTGAAAACACTGAACGACCATTAGCTTACACAAGATTCATCTAGTATGCCGAGTTCTCTTATGATATGAAAGTTGCAATACTATTTTGCTGCATTGTTGCTACAGAACCTTGTATATTTGTTGGTTGCAACTGAGAGTTTATTTGAGTTTCATGAGACTGTGCTTGAGTGGCTTGGGATTGTGGTTGTGACATGGAGTGCATATTGGTTGGGGGAAGCTGTCCAGGCTGCACTGAAGGCATGTCTTTCTTAGGCTTATTTGCATTTATGAGATTTATAATCTGCTTCTCATATGATCCCAACTTTTCCTTGAAATTTGGTGAAATATTGTTCTTGGGAACCTTTAGGAATTGTATTATATGCTCCAACATCGTTCTAAATGCCCTTGCCCTTTCAAGCTGCTCTGACTTTGGTTGTTGGGGAAGAGACTCATGCTGATAGAGATAACCAGATATAGAATTAAAATCAGTAACTACAAATAAATTAATAAAATTTAAGAAGCATTTAATACCTTCCATTTAGTATTATGTAAGAAGTATTTAATACCATCCTATATATACATAAAATGAGGTATTGAAATTGAGTTCCAAGATATTAACTGCTTCTACGTTGTCATTTAATACTTTATATTTTAATTTTAATTCCTGCATCACCCATAAATTATAAGCAAACACAAGCAACGGGTGAAGGCTTGATAGTATTTACTGCTTATTACAGGCTGCAGGTTCCAGTGTTTACCACAATAATTGCAATGGGAAAGGCTGATCTATTAATCCCAGCTGTTAAAATTGGTAAATCAAAAAAGAATTTGTAAACCAACCTGCTGAAGTTTAGTAGCAATTCTCTGGTACATTTCACTCAACTCTGGCAAGTAGCTTTCTTTCATGGTTTGGATCTGCAGGTTGAAGGAAGCAGAATTTAATAATAAAAACATTAGCAACCTTGAGATCTCTTAAGCAAGCACATCTGTATCATAGTTGCATTAATACTTAAGGAGAGGATAACGTGAACATCTTTTTTGTATCATAAATTGAGTTTCACTTTAATGCTCAATTTGAGAGAATATTTAAACCATGCATCATGCATGTATGTGCATCCATGACAACAACTGTTTATCAGAAAACTAAGCCACTTATAGGTCATCAAACAATAACATCAGATTGAAATGACACAATATAATAACAATACAGCCTGGGATCGATAATAAAGAGTCTTTCTTGATGGCAGCACCTAGTAGAGGAGAAAAAGGTAGTAATAAAGAAATTCATTGTTGACTACAACTCATTGTCAAACAAAAGTAGTTTCCACAGCTGCAGTGGACACATTTTCATATGTTATGCTAAGGACAGGTATTGCTCATTTAAGAGCACAAAAATAATATTTCATGATTTTTCCTGTAGACTAATGAAGTGTTCATGCTGTGCTACTATCAAGTAAATTCCTGACAACAAAAGCATCATAGAACTTATTGTTATTTTACTTTTTGGTTTGCTTGATTAATTTCTTTTGCCGTGGAACACTTTAGTAAGGAAAGAGTGATAAAAAAATGGCTTAGTACCTTCTGGTACACTTCTTCCTGCCAATCAACACTTGATTGTGAAGTCTGATCTGTAGAATCCACAAAAGCTACAATAGAAATGAAATGACAAATCACATGAGCATACAAGGCTCAAAAAATGCACAAGAGCACTTGACATTTGTTAATAGAGCCATTAACTCAGAAATCTTTACAGCAAAGAGAGAATGCATCAATGCATGTACATACTTGTTGAAGTTTCTGGAAGAGCTCTTTGAGATTGATATAACTGTTTCTGTTGCTCAAGAGCATTTTAAGATAGAAGCTGTTGATGTGGCTGAGGCTGATTCGGCAGATGAACAGGTTGCTGCCCAGGATTATGAACTTGCGGCTGCATAACAAGTCCTGTGAAAAAAAATTGGTTGCATGAGTGAGAAGGAGACAAAAGACAAGGATAGTATGAATGGCCATTGGCCAATGGCCAATGGAGTAAAAAAAATTGATTAATTATTGATATTTCAATTTCATGCAATAGGATACTATGTACTCCCAACTCCTAAGAACATAAGCTGGCAAACATGAGTTCTGCGTATCATCGACAGACGGATGGCCAGACGGAGAGAACAATTCAATCTTTGGAAGATGTGTTGCGAGCGTGTGCACTTGAAGAACAAGGAAGCTGGGATCAAGTGTTACCTCTTGCAGAATTCACATACAACAACAGCTACCATGCGAGCATTGGGATGGCACCGTTCGAAACGTTGTATGGAAGGAAGTGTCAAACCCCGCTATGTTGGTTCCAAGTGGGGGAGAACCTGAAGGTTGGACCAGAGATGGTACAACAAACATCTGAGAAGATTAAGATGGTTCAGGAAAAGATGAAAGCGGCTCAGAGTCGGCAGAAGAGTTATGCGGATAAGAGGAGAAAACCATTAGAGTTTTCTGAGGGCGATCATGTGTTCCTTCGGCTAGTCCCGATGAAAGGAATTAGTAGAGCTTTGAGAACCCGAAAGCTTTCGCCTAAGTGTATAGGTCCATACCAAATTCTTAAGAAAATTGGTCCTGTTGCTTATCAATTGGCCTTACCATCCTCTTTATCCAACTTGCACAACGTCTTTCACGTTTCGCAATTAAAGAAATATGTTCATGATCCATTTGTTATTCTGAAACTCCAACCTGATGACCTAACTCTGAAAGAAAACCTGACCTTTGAGACTAGACCGGTTCAGATAGAAGATCGTGAAGTCAAGCGGCTCAGAGGAAAGGAAATACCTTTGGTTAAGGTGATATGGGAAGATGCTGACGTATCGGAGGCTACGTGGGAATTAGAGGAAAAGATGCGTCAAGAGTATCCGGAGTTGTTTTTGTAGTCTAGAATTTCGGGGACGAAATTCCTTTTAAGTGGGGGAGTAGTGTAACACCCCTAATTTTCGTCTCCCGAATAATAGGAAATTAATAATAAAAAGTTTTATTATTAATTTATAGAATCTTCCAAGTTTATGTTTTGTATTTAATTCGCCTTAAATATAAAAATAAGTTGAAATATTTTTATATGGCAAATAAATGCAAAATATAAGAATATTGCATTTTGGTCCTTGAATGAGGGCTTAAAAGTAATATTGAAAAAGGTTCTTGGAGGGAAAGATTTAAAAATATTAATTTTTAAATTTTGAACTGATCTAACCGGTTAGTAATGCCTTGTAACCGGTTAGACGATGAACTCAGGAACTGGTTTAGTGGATTTTGATGAGTAATCACTGGGTTAATTCGATTAATCGCCACGAATCCCACTTGATGCATGTTGGAGGACGCGTGTCTTCCTGCATGTCAACAAATCCCTCTATAAATTGATGGATTTCTGAAGGATTGAGGGTTGATGCATTTGATTTCTTGTTGAGAGGCTGAAATTAGGGTTTTCAATTCGTGGAGGGCAATTCTTCTTTTTCCTTGAGAGTCAGAGAACGAGTGATACACAAACACGAAGCTTACATCCAGAGCTTCGTGTTGATACCAAATTTGTGAGTCAAGAGTGAGTGTGGAAGAAGGAATCAAGCTTGGAAGTTGGAGGTGAAAAACTGAATTCTCTGTTTTGCCAGTTCTGGAAGCTGAATTCCAGCCTTGAATTTGGTAAGTGTAGCTCACCATTAGGTTCCAAATCTTTTCCAATTCCTCGTGCATGTTACCTATTCTGAGTTCTAACTATTTTCCCCAATTTCTTTGGCCGAATCCTATGTCAAATTTGGTGGTTTCTGGACCCTGTTGCTGGAAACCGAATCTGAAAACAGAACTTTGGGTCTAAGAGGAAGTTGTGGAGTTTTCTTCAAACCAGTGTCAAACCTTCCTCAAAATCGTCTTAGAGGTATGAGAGAAGTCTTCACTATGCTAGATTTAGACTAAATGTCAAATGAATTAGGATTTGAGTTAACAAAACTCAAAAGGGCATTATGTGTTTTTAAGCACAAAGGCTTGGAGGCCAAAGTTTTGGCTCAATCCTGTTTGAGCAAGTTTAGATTGATGCATGCAAAGTGTATGAATGTTAAATTCTGGATTTGAATGATTAATATGAGTTTTGTTGTGTTAAATTGTGTTTATGTGGATTTTTATGCAATTTGATGCAAAGACTTGATGCATGCACTTTGAATATGATTTCTGTGACGAAACATATTTGTTTAAGGTATATGAACTTCATTGAATGATGGTTTGTGGTTAGGTTTGAGAATTAAAGGAAATGGTGTGTTAAAACCTTCAATTTGAGGGACTGACTGCATAATCTAACCGGTTACTCGATTTTCGTAACTGGTTAGACACTGCAGAATTTTAAAGAAAAATTAGTTTTTTAAATCAGTCCTTAAGTTTTAGGAGTTTTGCTCAAATCTATATTATAAATCCATTATAAATAATCTGAATATAAAGTGTTATGATTCGGATTAGAAGTAAAGAGTTTATACCTTAAGTTCATATAGTAATTTTCAAGAGAAAATTATGTATGATTGGAAACAAAATGTGATTTTAATTTTGAATGATGGAAACTGTGATTTTGAGGCATAAAACAAGGTTTAAGTGGTGTATAGATTGGGTAGAGAATTCAAGAAAAAAAAGGGTTTTTCTGAATTGCAATGGTAAACAGTTCAGGTCTGTAATTCTAACCGGTTAGCCTGAAACTGTAACCGGTTAGTACCTGAATCTGAAAAATAAAAAGTTAAGTTTTTGAATACCATTGGCTTTGTTTTATCCAATCTAAGTTAAAAGGCATGTTTTGAGAAAATTCAAAGGAGAATTTTATGCCAAATATTATGCCTCAAATTAATCATTCAAAATGGAAATTGGAATATTTCTAAATCACATTAATTAATGTAAAGATAAAACCAACCCTGATATTTGTGCATACATATAGACTGGGAGTCTGGTTGGTAGGAACGTTTATCATATTATGGGAATATGAGGAGGGTACTCCGGGAGTACCAAATTATAACCTACTTGATGACACATTATAGATATGTGGCCAGTGTCCGGGACCTGGTTTTTATGCGTTCTGGGAACGTATGCGTTCTGGGAACGTATGCGTTCTGGGAACGTGGTGCACACTTCGGGAGTGATGCTTATTATCCAAGTATGGTTCGACATTACGTTCTGGGAACGAATGTCGGTGTTCCGGGAACACAAGGGTGTATTGGATGGACGTCCAAGATGGACATTTAGAGGCCTCAGTTGTGGATAGAAAATCATACATCATGCCACTTGCATTACAAGAGTTATAATGTTGAAAAATTGGTGTGCTCATATGTATTTGCATTATGATCTGTCCATGATATACCTGTGATCGTAATTTTAGTCTTTATCAATTATGTATATGTGTATACTTACTCCCTGTGCCCTGTTTAGGTGATGGCCAGATACCTAGCCTGCATCGAGATACGCCCTATCCCTAGCGGTATATGGACGTATGAGGAGCACTGTGCCACTTTTGAGGGGGAGGTTGATATCACTCTCTACCACCCTAACCCTCTGGTGCGTGTGCGACCTCGTCGATTTAGGATCCCATTAGTCTATACTATGCATGTTCCACCTTTTTACACATATAGAGGACCACCCCCGGCTCGACCTATGCGTCGTTTTCATAGTTTTCGTTTTAGAGCTGCCACTCGTTCCCATCCTTCCTCCCATAGAGTTGTCACTGAGGAGACTCCTTCTCCTCGTCCGACTGATTACGATAGGACTGCTTCTACAGATCCTAGACCCAGTGGTGGGGTCTCTACGCAGTCGGGCGAGGTCGAGGAGGACCCTGTGGAGGATGAGAGCGAGGAGGAGGTACATGTTGAGCCGACTGTTTCTGCTAGAGGTGGACCCGCTGGTTCATAGGAGCCTGCATAGCATAGGTGTTTTGGATCCTAGATCCTAGAGATAGAGCTGTGGAGGATCTGAGGAGCTGCTGAGGACACTGAAGACCTGCTCTGAGACTTCTATTTTGAGACCATGTGATATAGTGTATATATTTTGAGAGGTCTTAGAGTGAGGTTTTATTTCATACAGCTGGGTTGTATATCTTTTTATAAACTCTCGCTATCTCGACTGATGTTACTTGCTACTATTGTACTGATGGGGTTTTATTTTATGCTATGATCTATATATATATGATGTTTATTTTCCTCAGCAGAGCCCCAAAAGTATTATTTTTACTTCCGCGAACTCTGATTTTAAGTTATAAGAGATTCGGCGATAAAGTTATATGTTATATTTTATATACTCAAATCCCACTCGAGAAGCAAATGATATGTTGTCATAATAGCTACTAATAATGCTTTCTATAACTAAAGAGATGCGATCTCGAGAGTCTTTTCGAACTTAAGATTGTGCTGAGCCGAATTCAAAAGGATTTATGATTGAGCAAGTACTAGCTTTGAAAAGGAAAAATTTTCTAGTCCTAATTTTGATAGCAAGTAGTAAACTATTTGGAAATATTAACTATTTTCAAGTTAAAAAGAGAGCGTCGCATTAATATATATTATTATTTATTTTAATTGTTATTTATTTTTCCCTCATTCCTTGTATGTAGGTCACATTTTAGAAAAAAGAAATTCTATATAGGTCGGTCATTTTATATTTTCTATGACTTAATTCTTTTTTCCTAATCTACTTTTATTAAATAAATATTTTAAGTTACTAAGTTTTATTTCCCATAAAATGAATACTTAATATAAAATAAATAAAAATATTAAATTGAAAGATTAAAAAAAAATAAAAATGTTAACTACTCACATTAACCCATGCATGTGTTTCGGTTAAACATGACTTATACATTGAAAAAAAAAGAGTATTTTGTTTTGATGACAATATTTCATCCTATTTTTAAATAAATTACTTGTAATAAAAATACAAAAAACAATAAAATTAATTGATTAATTATTTTTATTAATCGAAATTAATTCATTTGCTTTTGCATAGTATTTAGTTATTTTTAATATACATATTAATATAAAAATATTGGTTCAATTTTTTGGTTTAAGTGGTTAGTACAGTTAAATAATCATACATGGATTCTCTTCTGACGTGACGTTCCGTTCGATTCAGACAATATTAATACTCCTTCTATCCCAGGACGTTACTCAAATTTATAAAAACTATTGTCCCAAATCAAAGTTAAATTAATGAGTAAAAGATGAAAATTTATATTCTTTAATCCATGATTACTTAGTCAATTAAAAATATATTAAATGAATGACTTTGCGATTGGTTAATTTGAAAGACAAAACATTAAATAATTGTTTCTTTAATTTTGTTGATTTTTCAAAATTTTACAAACTTTTTGAGAAGAAAGAAATATCGCTAAGAGAATTACTTCCACCTCATTGGATAAAGATCAAATTAAAATTTAATATATATTATTATTTATTTTAATTCTTATTTATTTTTCCCTCATTCTTTGTATGTAGGTCATAGTTTAGAAAAGAAATTCTATGGAGAAATTATGTTATATTTTCTATGATTTAATTCTTTTTTCCTAATATGCTTTTATTAAATAAATATTTTAAGTAACTAAGTTTTATTTCACAAAAAATGGGTAATGCAAATAAAATAAGTAAAAAAAAGGCTTATTTAAGTTTTTAGTCCCTGAACTTAGGTGCTCTTTTGAAATTGGTCCTTAAACTTTTTTTCGATGCTTTGAGTCCCTAAACTGTGCTTAAATTTTGAAAATAGTCATTTCATCACTTAAGTGTTGATATGACCGAGGATATGCCACGCTATCTTCCCCACATCAATAGATAATGTGCCAGATGATTCCACGTCATTTTTTTAAATTTAAAAAATTCAAATTTATTAAAAATAATTAAAAATTGTATTTTTTTTAAAGAAAATCGAATCTTTTGATAAATTTTAAAAGAAATTATTTTTTTAATAAAAAAATCATGTAGTGTCACGTGGCTCTACATAACATGTCACTTGTCGATCTTGTAACACCCTCACATTAAATAGTTAATTTATAGGTTTTAAACAAAATCAGAGTTTGGAATTTCTTTTTAGAACTTAATTTCTTTAAAAGGTTTTACGAAAATCCGGCAGAGTTTCCTCTGTTTTCCGGACTTCCCAAAAATTTATTTATTTAAACCTGTCAATTCAAAAGTATTTAAAAACATAAAACTTAACAGTCTAATAATCAGATCAAATCCTAACGCCCGATTAGTACAAGTTTCAGGGCAGACGACTATTTCATATTATAAATTAAAAAAAGTAATTGTCCACTCATAATACTCAATATACATTCCACGTAGTGGAATGAAAATCCTGCTCGGCCATATTCCTTGTAAGCTCCACTTCAATACCTGTAAAATATAGCAAGGAGGGTAGCATTACACAGAACTTAAAAAGATAAATTCTAAAAGAGGCATAGCAATAAACTAAGCCTACTCTATTATTGACATCAATTACTTATAACTTTTCATACATTTGATTTTCCAATAATTATCCTCTATTCCTCACGTTCTTTAAATTCTCAATTCGCTATTCCATTTACCTCCTTCACCCGTTTATTTCCGTTCTTAAGTGTGTAATTATTCCTATATTCTCTTTTCTTTCCTCGTTCTTCTTCTCTTCCTTTTCTTTTTCCTTTTCTCTTTCTTTTTCCTTTCTTTATCTTTTTCCTTTTTCGCTTTCCTTATCTTTTCCATTTTATTTCCTTTTCCTTTAACCTTTTCCTTTTATTTACGGTGTGTAACACCTACAATTAATTACCCATAATATTAAAAATAGAGACTTAAAAATTTCTTTTTAAAACGTTTGATTAGTTTCGTTTCATAGGAAAACTCGTATTCATATAATTTGCTTATGAAAATTCTCCGTGAAATCGGACGGAGTTTCCTTTGTTTATTGGATTTTCCAAAATTTTACTTTAACCTGTAAAATTTATCCGAAGAAGATTTAAAAACATCAGAGACCAGCAGGGCCCAAAATATTGTTCAGTCCACTTAAAACATTAGTTAAAAAGGGATACAAATAACTCCCCAAACTCTTAGTTCTTTTCCAAATGACAAAATAGATAAAATACAATAATACTTCCCAAAAGAACCCCTGACCAGAAAGTGGTCTCTAAATAACTATTTACATTCCACGTGGTGGAATATACTCCTGCTCGACCAGACACGTGTATGCTCCTTCGGTACTTGAAAAAAATATAGCAAGAAGGGTAGCATTACACAGTACTAAGGAAAATAGCTTCTAAGGAGCATAGCTGACAAACTAGGCCCTATTACAGTAAAGATTCCCTATTGACCTAACATTCTTTTTCAGGTAATTACATACAAGTTCATTTTCGATAAATTAAGCCTTATGTCCATACTACCTTCCTAGCAATCCTACATTCAACCTTGAATTACTTTTCAATTTCACTTGCATTAACATTTCCATATTCCAAATTCCAAACTCATAAAATGACCAACTCACGTACATATATCATTATTTTCTTAAAGCCTTTTTATTTTCAATTCATTCATTAAATTCACATTTCTCATTCATCTTTCCCCTGGTCACGACCTACTGCGTCCGCACCCATGCGCGGTCACGTCTTACTGCGTTCGGGTATATTTCATTATCATTCTGTCCCTGGTCACAACCTACTGCGTCCGCACTAATGTGCTGGTCACGACTTACTACGTCCGGGTATATTTCATTTCATTCTGTCCCTGGTCACGACCTACTGCGTTTGCACCCATGCGCTATCACGTCTTACTGCGTCCGGGTATGTTTCATTTCATTCTTGGATCATAACCACATCACCTCTCATAAATATTCAAGCACAAACATCATTTCAATATCACATATTATCATACAACCGTTATTGTCACATTTAAATTAAGTCAAGCACAACATCCATCAAGTTCCTAGTCTCTCAAGCACCATCCTCTAACTTATGATTCATTTAGTAATAAACATCATTTCTCTTTTACCAAGCTACTTATCCTTAGACCATTCTTTAATTACTTACTCATAATTTTCCATTAAATTCGAATTTCTCTTTTATTACTTAACCCTTCCTATATGATTTGCCTATGTTAACACTAAATCCATTCCTTGCTTTACGAGCCGCCACACCAAGCACAATATGAACATTCATCAATGGCAAATAACAACCCACAGTTGGTACACAAAACAGTCGACATACTCAGGTATGTCTCAGAGCACTATAAATTAAGTCAGCTCCCTAGGGTTCTTCACTTCCTACTTTTAATATTAATAAAAGAGAATTTAACATAAACCATTTAATTAATATAAAATTAACCATTAACATACTAGTTACCCCTAAGGTTCATCTCATTCACTTTAAATATCCTAAGATTTATTCTCTTAATTAATCATCTACCCCTAGTCATCATTACAACAACCTAGAATCTTTATCCTTAGGAAAGGTAACACAAACCCCTCTTACCTTAACCTTGGTGAGAGGGTAGTATAACCTCAAATCCTAGGCTTTCCCCTAAGCTCTTGTCTTCTCCCACACTTAGTTTGAAGAGGTAAAAATCCATGGTGGTAGGGAGAGAGAGAGGGGTCACGAATTTCATGGAAAATAAGGGGTGATCCATGGCTATTTTTCTTGATTAGAAACTTAATGGGGATGATGAATAGGATAAAGGTTGATGGTGGTTTGGTGCTTGATCCATGATGAGGGGTGATGGTGATGAAGATCAAGGTTGGAGGTGCCTTGATCATGGTGTTTGGGTGTGGTTTTGATCTTGGGTGCTTGGTGGGTGGTGGTGACTTGGTGCACATGAGTGAAAGGGGAAGAATGGGAAGAGGATGGTGTTCTTGTGGTTGTTGATGTTGTGTGTGATGTGAGGATGATGAAATATTACTCTTGAGTTTTGAGAGAATTGATGAAGATGATGGGATGATGTTGGTGTTGGAGTGTGAGGGAGTGATATGCCATTGATGTCTTATCTTTGCCTTGAAAGCTGCCACCAAATCGTGTGGCCAGAAATCAGACTTTGGCCCCAAGTTTGGCAACGGACGCACCAGATCTGATCTGGTCTATGCCACGCGCCTGGGCGGACGGAAAGCGCGCCTGGGCGGAAGGACAGCACCAGCGCACGAGCTGGTGCATGGCGCCTGAGGCTGGTGCGGCGGAAATGGCACTGGCGCGCCAATTTACGAGTTGTGGTGCGGCTGGTGTGCGCAGGGCGCTCCTGGGCGAGCGGGAGGCGCGCCTGGGCGGTTTTTCTACTGGTCTGGTGCATGATTTGCACCCTGGTGCGCCTGGGCGTGCACCAGGAACTCGAAACTTCGATTCGCCGCAACTTTTTGGTCAACCGTCGGATTGGGTCCAAATTTTGAGACAAGCTTCCTAAGAGCCTTATCTTCACATCCAACGGTGGGGATTTGGTTTGGAGCTATGGATATTTTATTCCTAATTTTCTCTTTTCGGTTGATTTCTAACATCTAAAGCGCCGATTTAACCCCCGATTTCGCTTAGATAATTTTGCCCGTTGCTACAAATGCCTCCTATACAACCCCTAGTACTTATAATTACTAGTCGCCTTGCTCCCAAAATTCTTTAAGTAATTATTCTACCCATTCCCTACACTATAAACATATTAAATTACTAATTAGGCTTGTAATTTAAATTAGGGATGTTACACAGTGTATGTATGTCTCCACCAAATCGAAGGCCTACATACATCGCTTTTACCTTACCATTTATATTAATTTATCCATTTTTACTTCCTTTTCCTTTTATTTACGGTGTATGTATGTCTCCACCAAATCGAAGGCCTACATACATCGCTCTTACCTTACCATTTATATTATTTTATCCATTTTTATTTCCTTTTCCTTTTATTTACGGTGTATGTATGTCTCCACCAAATCGAAGGCCTACATACATACACCAACTACGATGTATGTCTCTATCTACATACATCGCCCCAGTTACGTTGTATTGTCTCCCCCAAATCGAAGGCCTACAATACAACCCTTATTTACGATGTATTGTCTCCCCTAAATCGAAGGCCTACAACACATCACCAATTACGATGTATATCTCCCCCAAATCGAAGGCCTATATACATCACCATATTTATCCAGTATTAGTTATCCATATTATATGTCATTATTAGTCGACCAATTCCGTTTCTTTCCACTTAGTCCTTTCACACACAAGCATCATCACATATATAACCAATTAGCCACAATTCACTTTCATAATTATCACCAGTCCAATGTTTAAGTAATGCCAAATATAACACATAATTACAACCACCACTATTCATGCATATCACTTTTCACATAAACACTTAGTGCAAGTAACAACAAAATTCACCTTTTCATATAATCATGCATAACCACATTCTAATCCCTCTTTTATCCCATTTAATCTTCACTTACTACTTTACTTTATGGTCTTTCAGCTTATTAGTTCTACTCTTTTTACCTATTACGTTTATCCTTTTATTCTTTTACTCCTAAGTTTAGTTTGTTTATCCTTAAATTCTCCCTTGTGTTACAGTGCATACTTTTCTACATTTTCATCCAATATTAACCAATTAATATCCTAAATATACTCACTTGTTCCGGACCTTGTCCTACACGTACATATTCCATTCCCTAAGGTGTGACTTTCATTAATAATTCTAAATACTCCATTTATGTTAGCGGGAACTACCCTAAGGTTCATTAACATGTTACCCTATTCCTAGTCACCACTATGGCATCCTAGAATTCACTTCTTAAGTAGAGGTAACACGAACCCTTCTTACCTCAAATAATGGTGGAGAGAGGGATAATGTTGATTCTCAAGCCTTAGTGTAGAGAGAGAAAGAGAGCAAGCCCCAATGGAGGAGAGAGAATGAGCTATGGAACCCCGGAGACACAAATAGTTAGAATTGAGAGTATGAAATTCGTGTATCATGAATAAAATAAGGAGAAAAGCATGAATCTAACTTACTTTGAGTTTGGGAAGATGAAAATCAAGATTGGGTGTTGGTGTTCTTGAACCCTAACTCATGGGTATGATTGAAGAGAGGGAAAAATGAGAGATTAATGGAATTTGAGTGGTTGTGAGTGATGGGGAACCAATATATGATGATGATTTGTTGTGTTTTTGGGTGGATTTTTGGTGTGGAAGAAGCTAGGGTTTTGGGGTTTCATGGATATGAGAGGAGAGGGAGTAAATTGAGGTTTTTAGAGAGGGAAAATGATAGATTGATGATGAGAAGGGAGAATGAGATGTTGATTTTCTTGATTTCCATGTTAATTTGGGATTGGAACCTCTAGGGTATGAAGAAAGGGAGAGAGGTCGTGGAAGGAAGGGAAGAAACCATGAAAAATGAGTGAAAATACGTGTTTATCGACTTAAATCTAGTGCTGCAGAGTCGTGGATATCGATATCCATATATCGATATCCAACATCGATATCCTATGTTGGATATAGATATCCAATGCTAAAAATGACAGCACCGTTTGCAATTCAAATGGCCATAACTTCTTCGTTACTCGTCGGATCTTCCTCAAATTTTAAAGCAAGCTTCCTCACCTATCCTACATCACATCCAACGGTGGAATTTGGGTTTAGAGATGTAAATATTTTATTTTGAATTTCCTAATATAGGGTGTTTATAACACCAAAAACATCGCTTCTAACTTTCTTTTGTTCATCTTCCAACCTCCTTTCTGATGCCAATGCTTCGTGATTCGTTTATGGCATTCAAGGAACTCCTAATCCCTCATTTTAAATCCTTTTT
The DNA here is from genome assembly GCA_037953625.1 of Crotalaria pallida. NCBI lineage: Eukaryota > Viridiplantae > Streptophyta > Magnoliopsida > Fabales > Fabaceae > Crotalaria > Crotalaria pallida. The sequence goes on along the minus strand of CM075654.1, from coordinate 7,470,633 downwards.
AGAATAATCCTTACTTCCAAATCTTATCATTATTCTAATTACTCTTAGAATTAAAATTCGGGATGTTACAATTCTCCCCCACTTATTAGAATTTCGTCCCCGAAATTTCGTTCAATTCCTTCAAATGGAGGACCATCCCATTATTATACTTATGACCACGGTTTTCACTTCCCTTCGGTTTTTACTTTCCGCTCCATATATGGTTATGGTCATGCCCATTTCTACGCTTGTCTTCTAACACTACGTGTTATCTCTATCTGCACAAGGTCGTCAGTTTTTCTTATTATTAAAGTTCCATCTCCCATTCCTTGGATTGAAATCCTCCCCCACTTGGCATTGACATACTTGATTATATCCATGCTAGGGGTTATGTTCATTCGTTGCTCAGAATATAGTACATAGGTTCCCGACCGACATCCAAGGTTGAAAAGAGGGCACGTGGGTGACTATCTATCGGTAGGCATAGAACTATGCCGGGTTTCTACGACTTGGCGAATTCTCGCGTATACATCTGAGATGCTTGAAGCTTGAAGAGAGTGAAGATGAAAAGAAGAAACATGAAGCACTCAAGAGTGAGTCTCATGGTCTTTGCAAGATGACCCAGGATGTACTTGATACATGTCAAGCAAGAAGACAATGGAGGTTATCCCCGAAGTGTGCACTCTCAGCAGAGAGCTGTCGAAGGATGCGTTTTCTATGGATCTGCAGTTACTTGATTGATCTCAATCAAGGTCTAGCTGTTGTTTGTCAATTCGGTGTTATTTTGGGGAGGTATTGCTTTACCTCAAGTTTAACTATCATTCGATCCTCCGCGAAGCGTTTGGAATTACCTGTTTAGTAGTCCTATGGCTTATGGTATGATTACTAGTTATTGTCGCTCGGGTAGGATTTGAATTGAGTCGTCAAGTCTCCCCCACTTAGTATCAACATACCTGAGTAAGTCGAAGACAGGGAGGACACTGGGTTGATTCCAAGAATGGACTAGCTATATTCTTCATACCTACACATACGGCTAAGTTCTCCTGCCAGTTAGAGGGGTGGTTTGATCATTTAGTTGGATGTTCTCGGTGGAAATATAGAGTATGAGTGCCTTGAATGGGGTTGGTTTGCGAATCACTGTTTACGAGTCTTAGTAAAGATCCTATAGGATTAAAGTTAAATCGGGCTTTCAACAGAGATAGAATTCCTAGATGGTTTATTCGGATCTCAACTAGATGGTTGCAATAATATAGCATGCAAATAAATGCGAAGACCGAGGTGGTCAGTCCCAATCTCACATTTATCAACTATACATCACTGCGTTATTGAATGATAGCATTATCTTTTAACAGATGCAAGAGAAAGGATGACCAATCCTGACCTTACACTCTATTAGAGGACGACACTATCACAAGGCTTTTGGTTAGGTCTCTTGTTACGGTCTTATAACTAAGTAAGGTTTTTCCTACGTGTTCCATTAGATGGTACTCAAGATTGAATTAAAGATGAGTCTTTCTTAGGTTTCACAACGTCTAGAAATACAGGATTAGGAATTTAAAATTCCAAGAGAATTGATTTAGGAGGTTCTACTCTGAAACTTAATAGAGATGCAGATTGATAGTTTCTAAAATGCTTATCTAAATTTTTGAATTGTCTCGTACCTTTGGTTAGCTTGGCCCTGATCTCCTTAAGTAGCTGGACCGCAGACCTCAAGGGTGTGGACCAGGAAACTGATATTGTCGGAATGTAAGGTTGAGACGTCCAGGACGAAGTCCTATGTCATTGAGTAATCCCTCTGGAGCTGTGTCTGGTATGATCGCCGACACTCCATGAAAGATGTGACGAGACTCGCCACCGAATATTAATACATCACCCGATCCCAAAATAATTCTTTCTGCTCTCCTTGGATCTCTCTGATCTCCATAGAGAAACTCAGCCGAGTCACCAATGCAGAACGATACTACCGGTATCCCTCTTTGCAAGCTTCCAACACTTTCGTCACGGTCCTGATGAAGACCAAGCTTTCCATTCTCTTCATAGAAATTGACAATGCAGACATCAGGGGACATGAAAGGGAGTATGTCCTCCACTTCACTTACACCGCATTCCTTCTCAATTGACGATTGTGCTTCTTGCATCGCTCCCATAACCAGCTGGATGAAATGATCAGGAACGTTGGGCGGTTCGCTTCCATCAATTACCCTTTTGTGTCCATATACTCGGGTTTGAGGATTCCAGTCTAAGCCGAGGCACATCATTTTCAGTCGGAGTCTGGCTCCGCTTGTAAAGCCTGGTTGATAAAAACCTCCAGGACCTAAGCCCATCTCACGACAGTTCTTTACTACGCCCACCTGTTCTTCATGAGTCAAGTGTTGCTTCAGGAGAACCATTCCCGGTCTCAAAATTATACTCTTCTTCTCACCAACTTGTATCCCCACGTGTTACTCCTGGTCTCCCATAGTCGATCTAAGCTTACCCATTGTAGAGGTTTTCCCTTCTTGAAAACAGATGTCATACGGCTTGGATTTCAAAGAATCAGCAGGGGAATTGATCTTACGATCAGTAGCCGAACTGCTAGCAGGAGAATGGGAAAGTTGATTCTTCATGTTGCTACTGTGTGGCAACAAGGGATTCTATTGATGCAGACATGTACATAATTTAGTACATAACTACATAGGGTTTCATAACTATAACCCTAAGTAACTACTATAGAACTTGACACTATTTCCTGGTTACTCTCTTGGTGAGTAACCATTGGAGATGTGAGTCCACACTCCAAAGGCCGAGGAAAAACTGCTCTGATACCAAAATGTAACACCCTCACATTAAATAGTTAATTTATAGGTTTTAAACAAAATCAGAGTTTGGAATTTCTTTTTAGAACTTAATTTCTTTAAAAGGTTTTACGAAAATCCGGCAGAGTTTCCTCTGTTTTTCGGACTTCCCAAAAATTTATTTCTTTAAACCTGTCAATTCAGAAGTATTTAAAAACATAAAACTTAACAGTCTAATAATCAGATCAAATCCTAACGCCCGATTAGTACAAGTTTCAGGGCAGACGACTATTTCATATTATAAATTACAAAAAGTAATTGTCCATTCATAATACTCAATATACATTCCACGTAGTGGAATGAAAATCCTGCTGGGCCATATTCCACGTAAGCTCCACTTCAATACCTGTAAAATATAGCAAGAAGGGTAGCATTACACAGAACTTAAAAAGATAAATTCTAAAAGAGGCATAGCAATAAACTAAGCCTACCCTATTATTGACATCAATTACTTATAACTTTCCATACATTTGATTTTCCAATAATTATACTCTATTCCTCACGTTCTTTAAATTCTCAATTCGCTATTCCATTTACCTCCTTCACCCGTTTATTTCCGTTCTTAAGTCTGTAATTATTCCTATATTCTCTTTTCTTTCCTCGTTCGTCTTCTCTTCCTTTTCTTTTTCCTTTTCTCTTTATTTTTCCTTTCTTTATCTTTTTCCTTTTTCGCTTTCCTTATCTTTTCCATTTTATTTCCTTTTCCTTTAACCTTTTCCTTTTATTTATGGTGTATGTATGTCTCCACCAAATCGAAGGCCTACATACATTCACCATCTATGATGTATGTCTCCACCAAATCGAAGGCCTACATACATCGCTTTTACCTTACCATTTATATTAATTTATCCATTTTTACTTCCTTTTCCTTTTATTTACAGTGTATGTATGTCTCCACCAAATCGAAGGCCTACATACATACACCAACTACGATGTATGTCTTCACCAAATCGAAGGCCTACATACATCGCTCTTACCTCACCATTTATATTATTTTATCCATTTTTATTTCCTTTTCCTTTTATTTACGGTGTATGTATGTCTCCACCAAATCGAAGACCTACATACATACACCAACTATGATGTATGTCTTCACCAAATCGAAGGCCTACATACATTAAAAATTCTAAAATCTCCATTTATGTTAGCGGGAACTACCCTAAGGTTCATTAACATGTTACCCTATTCTTAGTCACCACTATGGCATCCTAGAATTCACTTCTTAAGTAGAGGTAACACGAACCCTTCTTACCTCAAATAATGGTGGAGAGAGGGATAATGTTGATTCTCAAGCCTTAGTGTAGAGAGAGAAAGAGAGCAAGCCCCAATGGAGGAGAGAGAATGAGCCATGGAACCCCGGAGTCACAAATAGTTAGAATTGAGAGTATGAAATTCGTGTATCATGAATAAAATAAGGAGAAAAGCATGAATCTAACTTACTTTGAGTTTGGGAAGATGAAAATCAAGATTGGGTGTTGGTGTTCTTGAACCCTAACTCATGGGTATGATTGAAGAGAGGGAAAAATGAGAGATTAATGGAATTTGAGTGGTTGTGAGTGATGGGGAACCAATATATGATGATGATTTGTTGTGTTTTTGGGTGGATTTTTGGTGTGGAAGAAGCTAGGGTTTTGGGGTTTCATGGATATGAGAGGAGAGGGAGTAAATTGGGGTTTTTAGAGAGGAAAAATGATAGATTGATGATGAGAAGGGAGAATGAGATGTTGATTTGCTTGATTTCCATGTTAATTTGGGATTGGAACCTCTAGGGTATGAAGAAAGGGAGAGAGGTCGTGGAAGGAAGGGAAGAAACCATGAAAAATGAGTGAAAATACGTGTTTATCGACTTAAATCTGGTGCTGCAGAGTCGTGGATATCGATATCCACCTATGGATATCGATATCCAACATCGATATCCTATGTTGGATATAGATATCCAATGCTAAAAATGATAGCACCGTTCGCAACGCTTCTAACGCTCTTTTGTTCATCTTCCAACCTCCTTTCTGATGCCAATGCTTCGTGATTCGTTTATGGCATTCAAGGAACTCCTAGTCCCTCATTTTAAATCCTTTTTAGAATAATCCTTACTTCCAAATCTTATCATTATTCTAATTACTCTTAGAATTAAAATTCGGGATGTTACAGATCTTGTGAAACTTACATGACATGCCATGGACTATATCATCACTTAAGCGACGAAAGGACTATTTCCAAAAATTAAATAAAGTTCAGGGACCCAAAGCATCGAAAAAAAGTTTAAGGAATAATTTCAAAAGAGTACATAAGTTCAGGGACTAAAATGTTAATTAAGCCAATAAAAAATACAAAATTGAAAGATTTAAAAAAAAAAGAAGTTAATTACTCACATTAACCCATGTGTTACGGTTAAAAGTGATTTATACATTGAAAAAAAGAAAGAGCATTTTGTTATGACGATAATCTTTCATCCTATTTTTAAATAAATCACTTGTAATAAAAATACAAAAATCAATAAAATTATTTTATTAATTAGTTTAATTGATAAAAATTAATCCATTTTTTTTGGGTAAAAGAAAATTAATCCATTTGCTTTTGCACCGTATTTTGTTATTTTTAATATACATATTAATATATAAATATTGGTTCGATCTTTTGGTTTAAGTTATTAGTATGGTTAAATCATACATATGGAGTCTCTTTTGACTTGACGTTCGGTTAGTATTTAATTTTTTTATTCGTTATTTTGCCTTTGTGAAGAAAAAAAAATTGTTACAGGTCTGATTGCCTCGCTTGGGCGTGCAATCCTCACACCCAGGCATGGAGGGGGTCCAACTGATTAATTTGGGGTCTACGTGACTAAATTTCAATGGGAGTCTCACAGGAAGTTTGGCGCCTAGGCGCATGAAACTCTCGCTTAGGCGCGTGTGGGTTTGTCTGGTGAAGAGTGGGGTGTTGAAAACCAACAATCGGCCTAACAATATACTAGAGAGGGATGAATAGTAGTTGGAAGCGATAGTACCAATTTTTTGGATAAAACTGAAGTCGGTCGAATAATGCTTGCTGTTAAAATAAAAATGCTGACTTTGGGCCGAGCAGATTCTGATAATCGCTTATCTAAGCCGACCACCGATTATTTGAGCTGCGCCACACAAAGATCAGATTTGCAGCGAAAAAGAGCTAGCACTATCCGAGTAAAATAAAGAGTATAGCAAAGCCGATTAAATGATCGATCAAAAACTGAAAGCAGTAAAGAAGAGAGAGACAGCCGATTTTATACTGGTTCACTCACAACCACTGTGAGCTACGTCCAGTCCCCCCTAAAACCTTTATGGAGCCTTTAATAAAAATCAATTCAATCGGTTACAAAAAGGATTTACAAGAGAACCTCTCTACACCTAAACCTTCCAAGAGTGTACCAAACACTGGAAATCTACCCCGACTTGAACTGATTGTCGAAGAACCTCTTCGGACTTCACAGATCTTGAAACCTTCAAGATGCCTTGAAACCTTCAAGGACTTTCACCAAAGAACCTCTTTGGATTTTTGCTCAGGAACCTCGTAAGACTTTACAATCACCTAAGAACCTCTTAGGCGAGCCTGGAAATCTTCCAAGACTTTCACCGCTTGAGAACCTCTCAAGACTTGAAAACAGATTGAATGAATGAGATGGCTCCAACCCGAAACTCAAGTGTGTATGATTCTTAAAGTTTGATGAACAGATGATTGTACGGTTGTAAGTTTGAGAAAGGTTTTTGCAGAGAATGATTTGAAACTTGGATTCAAAATATAACGATTTTTCTCTCTAGCTCTATCGTTCTCTTTTCTGTGTTTTTCTTCTGTGTTTCTCAGAGAATACTTATGAAATTCTGCTCTTGTTGTTCTATCTGATTTGGAGAAGAAAAACCAGTCCTTTTATATTGATAGCCAGCACACAGGAGGTACGATAAAGACGGAAAATATCTTGGGACACGTATGTCCTTTCCAATGAATATACCCAGATATTTTCCAATTTCCAGCAATGTTCCAATCTGTCCTTTTTACCGTTGATTCAGAAAATCCAATTTGAAATTCAGACTTGGTGACAGATGGGCGTTATGAGATAAAAAAAATTGCCAGCCACGCACAGTACTGCTGTAAAACCAATACAGAAATGAAGAGGTGCGAGCGGCGCCGTACTGCTGATTTGTTGAAGAAGATGAATAGTGCTGTCGAGCTTGACGACTGTTCGAACTTGGCATCTGTTTGAGCTTGGGGACATGAGTGACGGATCTGAACTGAGCTAGTTGAACTGATCTTTTGGCCAACTAATTTGCTCTGAGCGATAGCTCAGATTAATCACTTCCGAACACGCCTGAGCTTAAGCTGAGCTGCTTTGACTTCATTAACACACCAATCCGATCTTTATCCTTCCGAGCAAGGTGCCGAGAGCAATGAGAGCACCGAGTGCTTTTTGGAATTTTGACTTCGACATCACAGGGATCGGATCCAATTGTCTCCGTCGATGACCGAGATCAGAGATCAACATACACAACTGATTTGATTGACTTGGCCGAGAACCGATATACTTCATTGCATACCGAGCCAATATATTTGACGTAGCCCTGGCCGAGAACCGAGCTCATAAAAGTAATTGACGGACGGAGCATATTGAGCTGATTCATTCGGCTTCATCTACGTCCGAGAGCTAAGCATCATCAGACCAATGAGCTTATTCATTTGTCTTCATCAAAACCTTGATTTAACAATCTCCCTCTTTTTGATGAAGACAAATGCTTGATGATTTTGTGCGGTTCTCTGAATGTATGCTTGAAGATCACTCCCCCTGAATAACACCTTTCTCGTCAACAGTAACTGTTGGGATTTTGGCAAGTGTACCAGATCGTACAAGTAATAGAGTGATAAATAGAGTATCGTTCCAACGAGGACTGAAATTGATTCTAATAATTCTCACCTATTCGTAGTTACTAAATGAAAATTTAAATTAAAATTCAATTGTTTGAGTGATTGTTGATTTAAATGAATTAAAATAAATAAATAAAAAGATTCTTGAACAATGGGGAAAAAGCGGGATGTAGTTTCGATGAAGGTTCCTAAAACGTTTAACAATGACTTGATTTGTTTTCCTAAATTCTGAATTTGTTTTGCAAAGGTAGAAAACGCCTAATGTCTTAGAACGTTTCCGTATTTTAGATATTAATCTCCCAATGATGTCTCAAGAGAGCCTTAAAACCTAACCATTAATTAAGTTCAATCAAAACTTGTAAAAATTATCCAATTCATAAGAAATATGTCTATCCTTATGCAATTGAACTGTTTGATTATTAGGCTAATCCTAAATTCATATGTCTATTCATAAAGGATTTCCAAAAGTCATGAACTGCGCACATTCATGAACAACAATAAAAATATAATCAAACACAGAATTTATAATGGAAAAACAAAATCAATTCATTGCATAAACATTAACAAGGTTCCATGTTCATCTACTCCTACATCCCAAAGAAGGGTTTAGTTCATAATGGGAAGAAGAAAAACAATAAAAGTGATAAAGATTGACATAATTACCACTAATCCTTGCCTCTAATCTCCGTGTTCTTCGCAAAAAATTCTAAACCTTGTTCTCAATCCTCTGATATCTAAAAATCGTCCCCTATCTAACTTAGAATGTGTCTATTTAAAAGGATAAAAACTAATCTCCTATCAAATCTGGAAAAGATATGATTAAATCCACTAAGACTGACGACGTGCGCTTGGGCGTGATGGCCTGCGCTTGAGCGCACAGAGCTGCGCCTGGGCGCACGACGTTAACTTCAACATATTCTTGCTTTTGCTCTTTTGACCCCATTTCCTGGTCTTGTGCACCCACGCTTGGACGTGCATAGCATCTTAACCATCAAACTTGCCTTCTCAGTTCCAACTTCAAGGTTTTATTACTTGCTTCCTTTTTCCTTTTTCCAATTTCAACAATTTAAGCTCCAAAACCTGAAATTAAGAACCAAAAAGGGCACAAAATCCACAAAGATCTCGTTCCTCGTCATTAGTAGATAAAATCAATCTTTTCTTAACAATTACTTGAGAAACAAGCCAAAATCACTAAGAAAGAGGGTAAATTATCACTCAAAAACATCATATTTTTGGCTCCAATCAATAACTTTCTCCCCCTGTAGCACTGAGACAACACAAACAAAAACAACACCTTTCTCCCCCTTTTGGCATGATCAAAAAGGAGCCGAAGAATTAAGCACATTTCCAAAAGAGTGGTAGGAAGTATATTCCGAGAATAAAACAGAGAGCAAGCATAACAGATACCAATTGTTGAAAACAAAATATTTTTGCCTTACTCCCCTTAACATGCTCGAAAAATACAACCTTTCTCCCCCAGAAAATATAGCCAAAGAGTAACGAAGAGAATTGACAAGATTTTTCATAATGATAAACAAATACTTGAATAGATAAACGAAATCCGAGCAATTTTACATTGACACAAGACTTTGTTTCGGGTGATTGAAAACACTGAACGACCATTAGCTTACACAAGATTCATCTAGTATGCCGAGTTCTCTTATGATATGAAAGTGAGTTTCTCTCGGTAGGGGTTTTGTAAAAATGTCGGCTAATTGAAATTATATCCTTTTTAGATTTAAAAATAAATAAAGTAGTGTCAACCTTCCCTCTTTCAAATCCTTGTTCTAAAAGAAAAGAACTCAGCAGATCATACCAAGCTCTCGGAGCTTGTTTCAGACCGTACAGAGCCTTTTTAAGTTTGTAAACATGATTCGGAAATTCATGGTTTTCAAAACCAGGAGGTTGTTTCACATACACTTCTTCATTTATAAATCCATTTAAGAAAGCACTCTTGACATCCATTTGATACAGGGTGAATTTTATGATAGATGCAAAAGCAAGTAAAATTCGGATTGCTTCAAGCCGAGAAATCGGAGCAAAGGTCTCGTCATAATCGATCCCTTCCTCTTGGTTGTCGCCTTGACCAACGAGTCTCGCTTTGTTTCGGATAATTACCCCTGATTCGTCCATTTTATTTTTGAAAATCCATTTTGTGCCGATTATAGAATGATCATCAGGCCGAGGAACTAATTCCCAAACATCGTTTCTGATGAATTGATTTAGCTCGTCTTGAATAGCAATAGCCCAATGTTCATCCTCAATTGCTTTACTAACAGAATCAAATTCAATTTGAGAAACAAAAGAGACGAAATTGCAAAAGTTTTGAATTGACCGACGAGTTAAAACTCCCTTTGATATATCGCCGAGCACATTCTCGGTCGAATGGTTCTTATTTGTTTTCCAAGCAGGAGGAAGGTCGTCCCTCCGAGCTTCGACATCAGTTATTACAGCGTCATCTTGTTGAGCTTCATTTCCAATTATGATCGGTTCATCATCATTTTGCTCATCCATTGAGTTTTCTTTGATTCCTGAACCTTTTCACACAACTCAAAGTATCCCCTTTCAGAGACTTATCAAATACAACATGTATAGATTCTTCCATAGTGGAAGTTCATTTATTGAACACTCGGTAAGCTTTACTTCGTGAAGAATAGCCTAAAAATATACCTTCATCGGCTTTTGAATCAAATTTTCCGAGTTGATCTTTTCCATTGTTTAAAATGAAAACTTTGCATCCAAAAGCATGAAAATAAGATATGTTCGGCTTTCTTCCTTTGTAAAGTTCATAGAGAGTTTTCTTTAATATAGGACGAGTGAGCACTCGGTTTAATACATGACAAGCAGTATTAACCGCATCAGCCCAGAAACAATGAGGCACTTGAGATTCATTCAACATAGTCTGAGAAAGTTCCTCAAGAACTCGGTTTTTTCGTTCCACAACTCCGTTTTGCTCGAGAGTCCGTGGAGCTGAAAATTGATGCTCAATGCCGAACTTAGAACAAAATTTATCAAATTTGTGATTCTCGAACTCACCGCCATGGTCTGTTCGGATAACAATTACTTTTTGGTTTACTTATTTTGGATTCGTTTGACTAGCTCTTTAACGCTTTGAAAAGTGTCACTTTTTGTAGCTAAAAATAAAGTCCATGTAAATCTAGAAAAGTCATCAACAATCACTAAGGCATAGTGGTTACCTCCAAAGCTTTTCACTTGCGATGGTCCAAACAAGTCCATATGAAGCATTTCTAATGGTCGAGTTGTTGAAACCATCATTTTAGATGAAAATTTATTTTTGGTTTGTTTACACTTTTTACAGGAAGTGCAAACACCTTCTATATCAAATTTCAGCTTTGGTAGGCCAACCACAAAGTCTTTGGATTGAAGTTTCTTTAACTGATTTACGTTTATGTGAGCAGTCTGACGATGCCATAACCAAGTATTATTCTCTCGGTAGGTAGAAACCAGAGAAGAAATTTCATTTAAATCTACCAAATAAGTATTGTTTGATCTTTTTCCCACAAATTTGATCGAATTGTCTTTGTCACTTTTAATAAAGCAATGAGTGGAGGTAAAAACGACATGATTACCGATATCACAAAGTGTGCTTATGCTCAAGAGATTGTGTTCCAATCCTTGAACAGTATAAAACATTTTCGATAATCAGGTCGGAAGAATTTCCGATTTTACCTCCACCCAAGATTTTACCTTGATTATTGTCTCCGTAAGTGACATAACCTTTTTCTTTTGGAGTAAGCTCGGTAAAGTGCTGCTTATCTCTAGTCATGTGCTTCGAACATCCACTGTCTAGATACCACCGATTTTCCTTTGTTCGAAAGCACACCTGCAAAACATATTACTTGTTCATCTTGGGTACCCAAACAATTTTGGGTCCCGGTCGGTTAGTATAGGGATTTTCTCCCTTGACAATCCAAACAAATGAGCCGTCGGCCACACCATATCGCCTGATTCTACATTCATTCGGCGTATGGCCGAGCATGCCACAGTAAGAACAGGTCGGTTTTTTAGATTGATTTGTATTTGAAAATGAGCCGACTTTCCGAAATGTTTTCTTTTTGGCATGTGTGTAACCGAGTCCGGTTTTGTTAGAATTGCTTCTTTGTTCAACAAGTAATCGGTTTAACATCCTATCACTTTTTGAAAATGTTGCATTGGTAGTTTTTAAATTTTGAATGTCTTTCTCGTACTTAATGCAACTTTAACATTTTTGATTTTTCAGAGAAGTGAGTGTTTTCTAAAGAATCATTGCTGCTTTTTAATTTTTCAATGCATTTTTCCAATTCGAGAACTTGCTCTTTATGATTTAAAATATTTCTTTTTAACTTAGCATAGCTCTTAGCAAGTTTCTCGAACTCGGATTGCATTTAGTGTAAGTGTTGGAAACCAACAAGCGGGCTTAGCAATTACTAGAGGGGGGGGGGGTGAATAGTAATATGAAGCAACAGTGACTAATTTTCGGATGTGATTAAGAAATAATTGATTCTGTGCAGATTTTTCAGAAACAAAGCAAGACCACTCGAGTCTTTTTCAGACTACTCGAGTAAAATGGCAAGAACATGTTGATGTTCCAGCAAGTGTACAGGGTCAACGAGTAATATAGTCAATGGAAGACCGAATATCGTCCCACAGGGAGTTGTATTTTTAGTATACTTTCACCTTAGTGTACTTAGAAATAAATCCTATAGCTAAAAAGTTGTTTAAATTAAAATTCAGATTTGAAACTAATAATTAACTACACTAATTAATTGCTGAAATTAAATAAAAACTTGAGAACTATGGGAGAAAGTGGTTAGGAACGTTGGTTGCATTGTAGGTTTCACTTATTCAACTATAGTTTAGATTTTCCTTTAATTCATGGACAATTCCTCTTTAATAGCAATTATTAGATCTCTCTATAATTACTCTTTACTCTCTAAATTTGTAATCCTTGATCTCTCAACAAACTACAGCATTGGAAAATAAGTTATTTAGCACAAGGGAATTACCGAATCATATAATCATCCAATCATATCTCTATTTTTGAGTGATTATACCGTTAATTGCAAGGCCTATTCAAAATCCCTAACTTTCATTAAGAATTAAGAAGATCCAAAACATAAAGTGATCAGTTTTACGTATTCAATAAAAACACAATCAACGCATGAATTAAAAACGGAAAATACTAAACTATAAATTGAAATAAACCACGCCATACAAATTCACGTTGTTCCTAACACGAGGGTTTTAGTTACACATAGAAATAAGAAGAATAAAAGACATATTAGGAAAATTCATAGACAAATTACCCCAAATTCTTCAATCCTCCACTTGCTCCAAAGTGCTGTAATCTCCCTCTTCAATTCTGATTTCTGTGTTTTCTCGTCTAGTTGGCTGCCTAACCTAATTATAAATCACTAATTTATATTTACAAAATAACCCTAAGTAGAATCCCCATCAATTTCTGAAGTTTTGGCCCAATTGGGCCTGTTCTGGTGCAAGCGCGCCCCAGGTGCACGCGTCCTCGCGCCCCAGGCGCGCGGGTCTACTGTTGCTGCTTTTCTTCAGTAGGCGCGCCCCAGGCGCACCCGTCCCCGCGCCCCAGGCGCGCGGGGTAGCTTCCGGCTCCGTTTTGCTCCGTTCTTTTTCCTACTTCAAGATCTTTATGTGCCCTTTCCAGTTCCATAATTAATTTTTGCATTTGAGCTCCAAAAGTACCTGAAACAATGAACAAACGGATCAAAAAGTTCAAGGGAAACTACAACTACTAAAATTCCTAAAAACTAATAAAAAGATCCTAAGTTCGCTATGAAAACAAGCCAAATCAAAGTAAAAGAGGGTAAAATGAAGTCCAAAAGATACATATATCAGACCTAAATCACTCCCCCAAACTTAGCATTTTGCATGTCCCAGGCAAAAGTAAAATAAAAATTCTAAACAAAAGACAAACTCCCTAAATCAACATGTATACACCTCATCTAAGACTACGACTCATGACTCGAACACATATTATCACAAACTATTTACACAATCACAAACTAGTTAGAGTAACAAACCCAATCAGAACTCAGGACTAGTGAACACTCTCAACCTCTCAAATGTTTCTCTCAAAAGTGTATAAGGGTAATATTTCAATTAAGCACACAAGTTCATCAATGACAAAGTGCTACCATATGCTTGACCATAGACCAACATCTCCACTGAAATTATCAATTGCACACAAAAATCAAAAGGTCTTAATATTGGTTGTAATGGGGCTTGGCTAAAGTGTTAGGTGGGATATAAGAAAGAATGAATAATGAACTAAGGGCTAAATGCAACAACAAATTCCCCTAGAAATCATGAATGAGCACTAAGTAAATTTCAATAAGCACAACTCAATCACAACTTTATTCTTCTCACTTTTCAATTTTTCCTCTACTCTCTTCCTTTTCACTTTCATTCAATTTATTATTTTTTTTCAAAGGAAGAGAAGTAGGCACATAACACTTTTCATTTTATTTTTCTTTTGCATTACATTCCACTTAATTGCTCATCCAAAATTCCTAAGGTACTCACAATAAAATTAATGCAACAATTACAGGGTACCAAAGAAAAATCATATATCATTATAAGGCTCAAAGTGGGCAACTAAGGAAACTATTTTCAATGCAACATTCTGAAGGCCTCAAAAACACAACCTAGGTGCCTTAATCATTTTCATGCATGCAATCAATCATCAATTTTGAAATGGTCACAGGTCAAGTTCTAGAGCACAATTATCAAAGAGAACACACTCATGAAAGAATAGGGGTCTCACAATCAGAATATTTCAATAAAATTCATACCCCTCAATATAAGGCTCAAAACCTCACAGGGCTAAAGTCAGTTCACTAATCAAGGGTTCTGAAAGCATTTGTCAAAATAACCAGTTCAAAACAGATTTACAGTTCAATCAAATAGAGTTGAAAGTCAATGAGTCTAAGTCCTAAACTAAGTATGTACATGTATCATTAGAGGAAAAGTCCTAAATCTAGAATAATCACCTACTTTCACTAGAGACACAAACCAACACCAAATATGGGGAAATAATTCAAGTCTGAAAAATCAATTTTTATTTTGTATACTCCCCCAAACTTAAAGGTTGGCTTGTCCTCAAGCAAACTACTCTACCGAAAAACTACAAAATAAAAATGAAAAACCTATACTAAAAAAAATTAACCAAAAATGACAAGGATAAAGATTAAGAATACTACCTATCACATCCACAAAAACAACACTAAACACAAGTGAGATGTTACTCCCCCAAACTTAAAACCTTTAATGGTTAGCACTAGTGCAACAAAGCACCACTAATGGTAGGGGACAACATTCACACCTGCACAAAACTCAGCAATACAGATGCAACAAGATAATAATCGAAATAAATATCCATGCATTAAAACGAAATTAAGTCCTAGAAAATGCAAAACATGTTTTTGGTATCACTAGTACAGAGCGGGGACAGGGAAAATACATCAGATAAAGCAAATAAGAACATCCCCCAAACTAATCCTCATCCATCCCCCTAGTTTCTGGTTCAGGCACATCCACAGGATAATCCAACAAACGCCTCTCATAGTCAGAATAAGGGCGCAGCTCCAAAGAGTAACCATGATAAGCACTCCAGGCCCTCAGAATATCATCCCGGACCTCGTCCCTGTGTAACTGGACACGTTGGAACTCAGCCTGTTGTCTTAAATACCGCCCCTGCAGTGCCTGCTCCCACATCATAGACTGCATCATAACCCTCAGGTCCTCCACACCATCCGACGATTGTGCCGGTCGGCGAGAAGATCCTGGTCTATCCTGGACTGGTGGCTGGGGTTCAAGAATAATCGGTGGGTGTCTATCCTCTCTAGCTGTCTTAATAGCAAGCAGTACATAGTTATCCCATACAGCTTTAGTCAACGTAGTGGCCCTCTTAATATCAGTCATCTCATCACTCCTAGGCACTACCCCCACAGCAGCACATAATTGGTGTATCACCCAAGGGAATCCCACATATCCCTTATCACTCAAAGCAAAGCGGTGCAACTGATCAGAGATAAGCGACGCCGCATCAACAACAACACAGGACTTAAGGGCATACACTAATAGGCAAATAGATGGGGCAATCTCAGTGTCATGGGAGTGAGGGTACAAATTATGCATAATAAACCGGACCCAAAATCGGGCAGCTCCCTGCATATTCCTCTGAGACACATGTTTTGGCCTTTGATTAATATTAAAATTCCAAGTTTTTCCAGCCAAAAACAAGTGTTTCTGAAGCATATCCAGAGGATACATACCCTCATCCTCATAGCTATCAGTGTTGAACAAAGAGGGGGCCATATCAGGCAAGTAGCTAGGAAGGCTCAGTGATCGAGGCCGTACCCGATACAAATAAAAACAGTTTAAGTATAGTACTAGGAAGTGACTCCTAGGTCGTCTCCCAAGGAATATCTTATCAAGCAAAAGGTCGAACACATAGTATGCATAGAAAACAGGGGGTTTTTTTTGTATTGAATATTGAATAATTGAAATCAAAACAGAATTAAATCAAAACGAAGAAACAGATAAGGAAAAGCGGATAAACCCCTTTGGCTCGCGTTCACAACTCTATCATCGGTCACAAAAGATCAATTTCTTTCCTCTTCACTGTCCAACTCGTGAGAATTAAATACTAAGCGAAAATTCAATTCTCACCCCAAAACCCAAACCTCTAATTAAGCATTAAAAGCCAAAGCATGGAGTTTTTACGAGTTTGCATAAATTAAGCATTCATACACATGGATTATCTCTATATAATGGAACTAAGCGAACCATAACATATCAATAAGCATGAAAACAGTGAATAAAAACAAAATAGCATTAAGAATAAAACCTCAAGAGTATGTGATACATTACCAAAGGGATTTAACCTAAGAGTTTAGCCTTCCATGAAGAAAAATACCAAAAAAAACGTGTAGAAAGGGAAGAGAGAGAAACCCTAGCAGCCACCACAAGCTTGGAGAGCAAAACTAAGCCTTCTCTATGAGAGAGAATGTAAAAAACGTGGAATGGAAGGTCTTCCCAGGGTTTACACGAATTTGGCTTTTTAAATCACAAAACGGGCCTAAATCATGGGCCCAAATCCTAAGGAAAGCTTATCTCTAAATTAAATCTAAAAATATCTTATAGATAAAATCTAAATCTTAAAAGATATAACTAAATCTCAACTAATCCTAAAGATAGATTACAATCTTCACTTCATCATATATCTTCTCTTCCAACATTAAATCTTCATTCCCAAAATGTCCAAAAAGCCCTTGTGCCAAATATGACCTGAAAATAGAAATAGAATTAATTAGGCTAAATAATCCCAAATTAAACAATATTCAGAATAGTAGTCCAATAAACTCTAAATCACTAAATCAAGCTAAACAATGTCAAATAGGCAACAAGTATCAATAATAGGAATAAAATAATGCAAGGAAAAATGGAAAATAAAATGCTCATCAAATACCCCCACACTTATCCTTTTGCACTCCTGGGCAAAACTAAGAAATAGGACTGAGAAGATCAATATGCACCAAAGTGAATCATGCAACAAGATTACTACAGCTAATGAATGCAAACCTAAGAGATTACATACTTCACAATGAATTCTAGGAAATGCAAAGAAATGGGCAAAATCGAGCACACGAAGAAAATAAGGACCAAAGAATCAAGACATTCATGAACATCATCCAATTATTTCAAATATGCAAAGAAAACCAATGACATCAAGAGGGTAGTCACAAAGATGATAGAAACTCACAAGGATCACTCAATAGTGTTTACACTCAAGTGTTTATGGTTAATCAGTGTTTACACTCAAGATACATCATGAAAAACAAACACAACCATAGGCTTGACAAGCCTCTAACATCAACAATCAACACACATGCACATTAAGATCAAAAGGTCTTTTCAGGGTTGTAATGGGGCCAAGGACAAGGTAGGATAAAAATATGGGAAATGTAGCTAAAACCCAGGGAATAGAGGAGCAATGGGGAACAAGTAAAAAAAAAATAAGCACAATCCACCCCAGAATGAAATGGTAAACATAACAACAACCTCTAATTCCAAACCTCCATGCCTCAATCAACCTTTTATTCCATTTTTTTTCTTTTTCTTCTTCTTCTTCTTCTTCTTTTTTTTTTCTTTTTTTTTTTGAATTGCATTACATTGCAGAACTTCATGAACGAAAGAAAAGAAGAAACAATAAAAATGGCATAATGAGATAAAGCCATAATTACATCACCGACCATAGAGGCAAAACCCAGAACTCACAAGAGATGAAGAACAAAGCACCCTCGCTTACTTAATACCCATTCCCAAAACAATTCCAAAGCTCCAACATTCCCTAAGGTTAGGACAATCATGGTTTTTCAGTCATAGGCTTGTAATGAGCTAAAGAACAAAGAAAAGGGATATAAAGGCTCAAAGGGGCTATCAAAGGATAAATTCATTCAAGGTAGGCTCATATGGCTAGTGGCTTATTCAAGAAAAAGAACAATGCCTAAATCATTTCAAAATGTGCATGGGAATATCAAGTATCAACAAGAGTCAAGTCAAGTTCTAGAGTGCAAGTAATCCAGAGTGCAATCACACATGAAAGAAAAATTAGGTGGCATATATAGCAATCCACCCACAATTAAGGCTCAAATCCTCACAAAAGGGACAATTCTATCACAGTGTTACCACCTCTTAATTATCAAAAGCAACTTTACACACAGAAATGCATGAATTCAGACACAAGATACCAAGACTCTACTAAAATGAAGCAAAAACATGCAAGAAAATGCCCAAAACTTAGCAAAACCTAAAAAATCAAAGCAAAAATATGCAACCTAAACTACTCTCCCCCCTACACTTAAATCACACATTGTCCTCAATGGAACACAAATAGCAGAATCAGACTGATATAGACAAGTGCAATAAAAAGAGTAAGGAAGGAGAAAAGAAGACTCCCGAAATCATGGTGGGTCAAAAATGGGGTCGACCAATGAGGCTTCCTCCACAGGTGCATCATCCAAAGAAGGGGTAGTGAGGAAAGGCTTGAGTCGGTGACCATTGACTTTGAAGCTCTTGTCTGTGGACTCACTCTTGATCTCCACAGTGCCATAAGGAAACACCTGGGTGACTACAAACGGTCCAATCCATTTAGAGCGGAGCTTTCCACTCATGAGTCCAAGCCTAGAGTTGTAGAGCAACACTTTTTGACCAACCAAGAACTCCTTTCTGCAAATTGAGCTATCATGGAGCTTCTTGGTCTTCTCTTTGTAGAACTTGGAATTCTCATAGGCCTCCAAACGGATCTCATCTAGCTCACTCAACTGCAGCTTCCTCTCCTCACCCGCTTGATCAAGAGCTAAGTTACATTGCTTCACAGCCCAATATGCACGGTGCTCTATCTCCACAGGCAGGTGGCATGCCTTACCAAAGACAACCCGATAAGGTGACATCCCTATGGGTGCCTTGTAAGCAGTCCGATGGGCCCATAGAGCATCCTCCAATCGTGTGCTCCAATCCTTTCTATTAGGCTTCACCATCTTCTCCAAAATCCGCTTGATCTCTCTGTTTAAAATCTCAGCTTGCCCATTGGTTTGGGGGTGATATGGTGTAGAAACTTTGTGCACAACCCCATACTTCTTGAGCAAAGCTTGCATGGATCTATTGCAGAAGTGTGTGCCTTGATCACTGAGTATGGCTCTAGGTATGCCAAACCTGCAAAGTATATTAGTCCTGACAAAATCTACAACAACCTGAGCATCATTAGTCCTGGTGGCCTTAGCTTCCACCCATTTGGATACATAATCCACAACAAGTAAGATATAATAAAAACCAAAAGAAACAGGAAAGGGGCCCATGAAATCTATACCCCAGACATCAAACACCTCACAGAACAACATGGTTGTTGCGGCATCTGTTGCCTCCAAGATAGGGTGCCTCCTGCCCTTTGACATTGCTCACATGAGCTGCAGATTTTGCTTGCATCCTTGAAGATGGTAGGCCAATAAAGTCCAGAATCCAGCACCTTTCGTGTTGTCCTTTGAGTGTCAAGGTGGCCTCCAACTGGTGAAGCATGGCAAAATTGGAGAACCGATTGGATCTCCTGGTCTGGAATGCACCTGCGAATGACCTGATCACTGCAAATACGCCACAAATAGGGGTCATCCCATACATAATACTTGGCATCGCTCTTCAATTTGTCTCTTTGAGCTTTGGATGCCAAGGGTGGAAAAACAGATGCAACTATATAATTTACAATATCAGCAAACCAAGGAATAAGGGGAGGGGGATGTGAAACATGCAAAACTAAAAGCTGCTCATCCGGGAAGTCATCCCTGATAGGAAATGCATCCTCCTCTCTCTATTCTACTCAAGTGGTCTGCGACAAGGTTATGTGCACCACTCCGATCCTGAATCTCAAGATCAAACTCCTGGAGGAGCAACATCCATCTAATCAACCTAGGTTTGGAATCTGTCTTTTTCAAAAGATACTTCAGAGCAGCATGATCAGTATACACCACAACCTTAGAACCTAATAGATATGATCTAAACTTATCAAGTGCAAAGACAATGGCTAACAACTCTTTTTCAGTTGTGGTGTAATTAACTTGTGCTGAATCTAAAGTCCTAGATGCATAATAAATCACATGAGACATCTTACCAACCCTTTGGGAGAGAACTGCTCCCAAAGCATAATTCGAGGCATCGGTCATGAGCTCAAATGGGAGAGTCCAGTCAGGTGGTTGGATGATGGGAGTGGTGGTGAGTGCTCTCTTTAGCTCATCAAATGCCTTCTTGCATTGGTCTCCAAAATCAAATGTGGTATCCTTTTGAAGCAAGTTAGATAGTGGAAGGGCTATCTTGCTAAAGTTCTGAATAAACCTGCGATAGAAACCTGCATGGCCAAGAAAAGAACGCACCTCTCGCACGCAAGAGGGGTAAGGCAAATGTGATATTACATGCAGCTTAGCAGGGTCAACCTCTATGCCCTTATGCGAAATAATGTGCCCTAAGACTATGCCTTGTTCTACCATAAAATGACATTTTTCAAAATTCAAGACAAGGTTAGTCTCAATGCACCTATTAAGCACCTTAGACAAACTATCAAGACATGCATCAAAAGAGGAACCATATACACTAAAATCATCCATGAAGACCTCTATGCAATGCTCAAGTAAGTCATTAAAAATACTCATCATACATCTTTGAAAAGTGCCAGGAGCATTGCATAGGCCAAAAGGCATCTTCCTATAAGCAAATGTACCAAAAGGACAGGTAAATGTAGTCTTATGTTGGTCCTCTGGTGCAATACAGATTTGGAAATAACTAGAGAAACCATCTAAGAAGCAATAGTGAGATTTACCTGCCAGGCGCTCCAACATCTGATCAATGAAGGGAAGAGGAAAGTGATCCTTGCGGGTCGCCTGGTTGAGCTTCCTATAATCAATGCAGACTCTCCAACTGTTCTGCACTCTAGTGGGAATCAGCTCATCCTTCTCATTTTTGACAA
This sequence comes from Crotalaria pallida, assembly GCA_037953625.1. NCBI lineage: Eukaryota > Viridiplantae > Streptophyta > Magnoliopsida > Fabales > Fabaceae > Crotalaria > Crotalaria pallida. Next base: position 7,449,393 of record CM075654.1, on the reverse strand, counting down.
CTGTCACCCCAGACTTCTTGGGAACTACTTGAACCGGGCTTACCCAAGTGCTATCTGAAATGGGGTAGATAATGCCAGCTTGCAGCAGCTTGGTGACCTCTTTCTTCACCACATCAAGAATCTGGGGGTTCAACCGTCTCTGGGGTTGTCTCACTGGTTTAGCCCCATCCTCCAATAAAATCCGATGCATGCACATGGAGGGGCTAATACCAGGTATGTCTGCCAAAGTCCATCCTATTGCCTTTTTGTTTGCTCTAATCACATCCAGCAGCTTCTTCTCTTGATCAACAGAAAGGGAGGTAGAGATGATCACTGGAAGTTTCTGCTTAGCCTCCAAGTAAGCATATTTGAGATGAGGAGGAAGGGGCTTCAGGTCCAATAAAGGTGCCTGCATCACAGATGGAACTAAAGGAGCAGCAGAATTGGATTCTGCCGCCTGCACCTGAACAAGTGAATTAGACTCATGCAAAACAGAAATGGGGTTAGCATGATCTGAATCTATATCATATGAATCAACAGATGCAGTAGCAGAATTTAAAAACTGGTCAATTTCAATGCATGCAGTGCACATTTCGGAATCAGAACATGCAGAACAAGTAAATGAGCTAGTGAAAGATGGCAAATCATAATCATGCAAAAAGTCTAGAACATGCTCATCAATCAGATCATCAATCAAGTCAACATGAAAAACAGAGCGGTAATCAGAAAAATGTTTCATAGCATCAAAAATATTGAATCGAACCACACTGTCATCAAATTCCATGGAAAGTGTACCTGCATGCACATCTATCTTGGTTCGGGCTGTTTTCAAAAATGGTCTCCCTAATATGATAGGGACAGCACTACGAGAGGTGTCCTCTTCCATATCAAGAATATAAAAATCAGCAGGAAAGATAAGCTCTTCAACCCGAACCAGGACATCCTCTATCAAACCTGCGGGGTAGGCAGTAGATCTATTTGCCAAGTGAATAACCACACCCGTAGGTTGAAGGGGTCCAAGTGAAAGAGACTTGAAAACAGACATAGGCATAACATTAATAGATGCTCCTAAATCTAGCAAAGCATTCTCAAATTTAGTATTACCTATGATACAAGGCACAGAGAAAGTTCCAGGATCCTTACACTTTTCAGGAATATGAGGGACGGGTTTACCTATAAGAGCAGAGACATTTCTTCCCATGCTGATCCTCTCATTGCCCTTGAGCTTCCGTTTGTGTGTGCATAGATCCTTCAAGAACTTTGCATACCTTGGAATCTGCTTGATTGCATCAAGAAGGGGTATGTTGACTTCCACCTTCCTGAATGTGTCAAGTATCTCTTTGTCAATCTCTTCCATTTTCTTGCTTTGAGTCACCCCCCTTGGTGGGAAAGGAAGAGGAATGGGGGGTGGTTGTTGGGCAACAGCAGGTGTTGTGCTTGTGGAAGGCTGAGCTGGATGGGATTTTCTGGTACTTGTGTGCTCACTCTCCTCGACCATTTGGCTCTTCTTGTTGGTTGAAACTAGATCATCTTTGTTGAGGTCAGATTCTGGTGTGGGTGTGACAATCTGCTTCCCTGACCTTAGATTAATGGCACTCACATTCTGGTTTGGATTGATCACTGTTTGGGATGGCAACTTGTTAGAATTTTGAGATTGCATAGTGTTGATTGCTGTTGCCATCTGTCCCATCTGATTGGTCAAAGATTGAATGGAGGCCTCTTGTCTTTGAATGGATGCTCTAGTTTCCTGTTGGAATTGGAGATTTTGCATGGTCATCTGTTTCATCAGCTCTTCCAATGAAGGCTGCTGCTCAGTACTAGGAGCTGGTGGTGCAGAATTAGCCTGTTGTTGTCTCTGTTGCTGGACTGGAGGAGGTACATATGGTGGTCTAGAATTGTTCTGAAATTGAACCTGTGAAGGTTGCTGCTGATCAGACCATCTCAGGTTGGGATGGTTCCTCCAACCAGGGTTGTATCTATTGGTAGAGAGATCAAAGTTCTGTGGCTGCTGGTTTCTACTGTTGAAGATGTTGGCGGCATATGCCTCAGGTTGGTCAGCACCAGTCGTTGGTTGCTGCTGCACAGAAGGGCATGCATCTGTGGGGTGCTCAGCGGATGTGCATATGCCACATAATCTAGCAGGCAGGGACAACTTCTTCTGGTTGATGGCCAATTGAGTGACCAAAGTTGTAAGTGAATCTATCTTCTGTTCAAGCTTCTCAACCTTACCAGAACTTGTGCCAACATCATTCACTCCTCTCACTATGATTGCATCGCTGTTGCCCCTTGCATGGAATTGTTGACAATTGGAAGCCATCTTCTCAATCTTGACTCTGGCTTCTAAAGGTGTCATGTCTCCTAGGGCACCACCACTTGCAGCATCAAGCATGTTTCTCTCCATGAGGTTGAGACCTTCATAGAAATATTGAATAAGCAACTGCTCTGAGATCTGATGGTGGGGGCAGCTCGCACACAATCTCTTGAATCTCTCCCAATACTCATAGAGACTTTCTCCACTTTGTTGCCTGATGCCTGATATATCCTTTCGGATTGCTGTTGTTCTGCATGCAGGGAAGAATTTCTCCAAAAATGCCCTCTTCAGGTCATCCCAGACTGTGATAGAACCAGGGGCCAGATCGTACAACCAATCCTTAGCTAGCCCTTCTAGGGAGTGTGGGAATGCCTTAAGACAAACATGATCCTCTTGCACATCATGTGGTTTCATAGTAGCACAGACAATATGGAACTGCTTGAGATGTTTATGAGGATCCTCACCTGCAAGACCATTAAACTTGGGCAACAAATGAATTAGTCCAGACCTTAGCTCATACGGGTCATCGGGATACTGGATGCACAAATCTTCAATAGTGAAATCAGGTGCAGCCAGCTCCCTCAATGTCCTCTCACGTGGTGGAGGTTGAGCCATATTTTCAGAATAATCAGAATAAGAATCAGAATTTATAGGAATAAAAGAAAAAGAAGCAGACTCACTATGTAAAGACTCAATAGGCTCACTACCTATGGACTGGTTCCTATTTTGTCTAACTAGTCTGTGATAAGTTCTATCAATTTCAGGGTTATATGGATGAAAGTAGCTTGGGTTGCCCCTAGTCATGTACTGAACAGAACACCATTAAGCATAGCAAACTGTCACTAATATACATGACCAAAATAGGCAACAAAATTTTTTATTTTTTAAAATTTTTTCCTTTATTTTTTTCAGCACCCTAAAATCATGAAAACATACCACAAAAAGTTTGAGGACAAAATTCAAAAGGGAACCAAGTCAAACAATTAAATCAGAGACCAAAAACTAAGAAAATAAAACTTGTAAAATAAAAAAGAAATAGTAAAACGGCTTTTTCAGGATCCAGACGAAGGAGTTTTCTGACGAAGTGAGAAAAATCAGATTATTCAGAAAATTCCCTTCGATTTGATATAAAATTCGTCAAAACCGAGTTACGGGTCAAAAGTTGCGACGATTTGAAGAAAGTGCTGCTAAAACTTGGAAAAATTTTCTGGAACTCACAACCAGTGATGATCTGAGTGATCGTGGTGCCTCGAAACCTTTTTATATGATAAAAGTAGTGTGGATATAAATTTTCGTGGAAAAATTCCACCCACAACTATGTGAACTAGCAACCACAGAATCAATCAAATACACTAATTGCAACAAAATAGCAAAACAGCAAACAGTGCAACTTCAACCGGTTATCAGAATTGACTACTAGACCCTAAATCAGACACGACACACTATAATAACTATACTAACTACGACACTAACTAACTACTAATGACCTTTGGCAAGAACCGATATTCCCCGGCAACGGCGCCAAATTTGATCGAGGCCGTACCCGATACAAATAAAAACAGTTTAAGTATAGTACTAGGAAGTGACTCCTAGGTCGTCTCCCAAGGAATATCTTATCAAGCAAAAGGTCGAACACATAGTATGCATAGAAAACAGGGGGGTTTTTTTTGTATTGAATATTGAATAATTGAAATCAAAACAGAATTAAATCAAAACGAAGAAACAGATAAGGAAAAGCGGATAAACCCCTTTGGCTCGCGTTCACAACTCTATCATCGGTCACAAAAGATCAATTTCTTTCCTCTTCACTGTCCAACTCGTGAGAATTAAATACTAAGCGAAAATTCAATTCTCACCCCAAAACCCAAACCTCTAATTAAGCATTAAAAGCCAAAGCATGGAGTTTTTACGAGTTTGCATAAATTAAGCATTCATACACATGGATTATCTTTATATAATGGAACTAAGCGAACCATAACATATCAATAAGCATGAAAACAATGAATAAAAACGAAATAGCATTAAGAATAAAACCTCAAGAGTATGTGATACATTACCAAAGGGATTTAACCTAAGAGTTTAGCCTTCCATGAAGAAAAATACCAAAAAAAACGTGTAGAAAGGGAAGAGAGAGAAGCCCTAGCAGCCACCACAAGCTTGGAGAGCAAAACTAAGCCTTCTCTATGAGAGAGAATGTAAAAAACGTGGAATGGAAGGTATCCCCAGGGTTTACACGAATTTGGCTTTTTAAATCACAAAACGGGCCTAAATCATGGGCCCAAATCCTAAGGAAAGCTTATCTCTAAATTAAATCTAAAAATATCTTATAGATAAAATCTAAATCTTAAAAGATATAACTAAATCTCAACTAATCCTAAAGATAGATTACAATCTTCACTTCATCATATATCTTCTCTTCCAACATTAAATCTTCATTCCCAAAATGTCCAAAAAGCCCTTGTGCCAAATATGACCTGAAAATAGAAATAGAATTAATTAGGCTAAATAATCCCAAATTAAACAATATTCAGAATAGTAGTCCAATAAACTCTAAATCACTAAATCAAGCTAAACAATGTCAAATAGGCAACAAGTATCAATAATAGGAGTAAAATAATGCAAGGAAAAATGGAAAATAAAATGCTCATCACTCAGGACACGTGCTATAGTAGCAGCATCATAAGGCACTTCCTTGCCCCTCACGTAAGCAACCCTCCTATGCTCAACTGTACCATGAAATTGCTCCTCCTTCTTCTCTAATTGAGCACGCCACCAAGCATGCGAATAAAACTCCCACACCAGCTTCTGAATCAAGTACTCAGGTGGACCCATAACCCACGGCTCCCATTTGTTCACTTTAATAGCCTCCATCACCTCCTCCACTGCTCTAAGTCCCACCACTGGCTGACCGGAAACGGTCTCATCAAGGACCATACCCAGTTCCGGCTGCACCTTCCTCTTAATCATCTTCCCATCATAAAACTCGGAGACTTTCAGATGCTCAAAAGTCATCCCAACCTCTCAACTACTGTCCACCATAGGCCTCTTACCTCTTCTCAACATGTTTAGTTCAAAAACTCAGATGGGCAATATATCGAACACCTGGTAGGCAGCACAAAGCTTTCACAATTTTAAAGAGAGAGCTCAATCCTAACCTTCCAAATCCAAATAAATCAGACCAGAGGAGGGTAGAGAAGAGATTCTTACCTTAAAACAATGAAAAATTCGTGCTCCTTGGCTCTTTTTTTTATGAAAACCGAATTGAGAAGAGAAGAGAGGAGAATGGGGTTTTTGAAAAATTGTGATGAAAAGGGAGAGATATTGATGATGGGAATGATGATTAATGGAAGAATGAGTGAATAATTTGATGAAATTTGGGTGGATTTGATGAAATTATTGAATTGGGGGTGAAATTGGGGTTTAGGGTTCTTAAAAATTGAATTGGGGGTGAAAGGGAGTGGGGGGAATGTGTTGGCTCCCCCCAGGCGTGCTGGCCATATGGCCTTCAGTAGACGCGCGCCCCAGGCGCGCTATGGCCCAGCGCGCCTGGTCTATACATGTGACATTTTTTTTAAACACTAAAAACTAATCAACTAATAAATGGAGTTAGGAACTTACCTTTGTAACACAACTTTTTCTATTGATGCACATGGAGGAACTCCCCCAAACTTATTTACCTGTGTCACATGAACAACTAAAAGTAGTGCTAGAAAGCACCTCATCAGTAGTTACTTATAGAAAATTCCAACTCCTTGTTCACTAAATAAAAAAAATAAACAAAACCTACACTACTACATAATTACAAAAAATCCACCAGGATCCCAAATTCTATGGCTCAACTTCCATGTGATATATGAATAACAAATTACCCCCATGTCCCATGGGAATGAGCAGGGATGATGATGAAATAAGGAAATTTTAAAAATAAATTTAAACCCACCAGGGTCAAAAGGTACATTCCTTACATCATACATCATCTTAGAAAATTTGCCTTTTTCCCCATTCATGAAGGTGTAAATTTCATGAACAAGGACAACAAAATTTTTAGGATCTTTATTCATCCCATGGTACAACAATGACTTATGTTGATGATTTGGAAAAACGTCATGCAAACTCAAGGGTCGAACATAATTGAAAAATTTTGAATCATCCAAACATGCGAGGGATTTAACACAAATTTTAAGTTCAGAAAATTCAGCACGCAAGGATGAGTCAAAATTCTCTACTATTATCCTTCCCTCTTCTGTTTTGTTTTGTTTCACCTCTTCTACCTCATGATGCGCCTTACTTTCTTTTTCTTCTTCAAAATTTTCAGAGAGATTGGTACCTAAGTCTTCCTTAATGGAGAACTCTTGTACCAATTCCTCTTCAACAAATTTATTATACTCTTTGAAACATAATTTCTCAATCTCATAAATCGAGGTATTTGCATCATAAGTAAGAGGATGTGAAGCCAAAACAAAATCAAAAAATTTCAACTCTTCACAATTCAAATCTTCACAAGTCATTATTATACATTACAATTAAGATCAAAAGAAAAATAAAAATAAATAAAAAAATAGAATTTACTAATAAATACACTAAGTACCAAAAATAAACTAAAGAAAACTACTCCCCGGCAACGGCGCCAAAAACTTGTTGATGTTCCAGCAAGTGTACTGGGTCAACGAGTAATATAGTCAATGGAAGACCGAACATCGTCCCACAGGGAGTTGTATTTTTAGTATACTTTCACCTTAGTGTACTTAGAAATAAATCCTATAACTAAAAATTTGTTTAAATTAAAATTCAGATTTGAAACTAATAATTAACTACACTAATTAATTGCTGAAATTAAATAAAAACTTGAGAACTATGGGAGAAAGTGGTTAGGAACGTTGGTTGCATTGTAGGTTTCACTTATTCAACTATAGTTTAGATTTTCCTTTAATTCATGGACAATTCCTCTTTAATAGCAATTATTAGATCTCTCTATAATTACTCTTTACTCTCTAAATTTGTAATCCTTGATCTCTCAACAAATTACAGCATTGGAAAATAAGTTAATTAGCACAAGGGAATTACCAAATCATATAATCATCCAATCATATCTCTATTTTTGAGTGATTATACCGTTAATTGCAAGGCCTATTCAAAATCCCTAACTTTCATTAAGAATTAAGAAGATCCAAAACATAAAGTGATCAGTTTTACGTATTCAATAAAAACACAATCAACACATGAATTAAAAACGGAAAATACTAAACTATAAATTGAAATAAACTACGCCATACAAATTCACGTTGTTCCTAACACGAGGGTTTTAGTTACACATAGAAATAAGAAGAATAAAAGACATATTAGGGAAATTCATAGACACATTACCCCAAATTCTTCAATCCTCCACTTGCTCCAAAGTGTTGTCATCTCCCTCTTCAATTCTGATTTCTGTGTCTTCTCTTCTAGTTACCTGCCTAACTTAATTCTAAATCACTAATTTATATTTACAAAATAACCCTAAGTAGAATCCCCATCAATTTCTGAAGTTTTGGCCCAATTGGGCCTGTTCTGGTGCACGCGCGCCCCAGGCGCACGCGTCCTCGCGCCCTAGGCGCGCGGGTCTGCTGTTGCTGCTTTTCTTCAGTAGGCGCGCCCCAGGCGCACCCGTCCCCGCACCCCAGGCACGCGGGGTAGCTTTCGACTCCGTTTTGCTCCGTTCTTTTTCCTACTTCAAGATCTTTATGTGCCCTTTCCAGTTCCATAATTAATTTTTGCATTTGAGCTCCAAAAGTATCTGAAACAATGAACAAACGGATCAAAAAGTTCAAGGGAAACTAAAACTACTAAAATTCCTAAAAACTAATAAAAAGATCCTAAGTTCGCTATGAAAACAAGCCAAATCAAAGTAAAAGAGGGTAAAATGAAGTCCAAAAGATACATATATCAGACCCAAATCAGAACACTCGAGTCTTCTGAAGAACACTCAAGTATATCGTGCAGAGTGCTGAAAAATAGTTTCTGAGAAATTGCACTTTAGCTCACTAACAATAAGTCCAGACCAGAGCAGATAAATGCAAGAGTAGTAAGCAATTAAATAAAGCTATAACAACTTAAAAACACTTTAATTGCTGCGGAATTACTACCCAATTTAAAAAGCCCCTTTTGAGAAAACTTAGGGTTGGTTTTTGCTTAAAAGGAAAGAAAGCAATAAAAAGAGGACACCACCGAATTTTATACTGGTTCACTCCCTAATCAAGAGAGCTAATCCAGTCCTCCTAAAACTTTTAGGAGTGTCTACTATAATCAAATTGTTAGAAATATTACAAGGGATACTTGAGATGCCTCACTCAACCTAACCCTTCCAAGAGTGTAACAAACTCTTGAATTTCTACCCCAATTTGATTTTGGTGATGAAGACTTCCTTCTTCTTAAGCTCCTTGAAACCTTCAAGAGCCCCACCAAGCTAAGAACCTCTTAGTCTTTTGCTTGAGAACCTCTCAAGACTTGAATGAACCTAAGACCCACTTAGGTACACTTGGTCTCCAACCAATATTTTTGTAGAAGATGAATGAGTGTATGTGGAGAAATCCAACAAATGATTTCTTCAACAATTAAGCACAATCTCTAACTCTTAAGACAATGTAATCACAATGTATGATAAGTTGAGTTAGAGAGAGATTTTCCACTTGAGAGAGAAAGAGTAAAAAGAAAGTTTGAGCTTATGACTTGCAAGTGATTGTTGTGGTTCTTCTTGTTGTTGTTTGTACAAGGGCAATCAGAATATATGGAAGAGGGAATGAGAGAGTGAAAACAAAGTTAAAATGTCATTCTTGCCCTCTTCCAACGGTTAAAAAATTTGTTGTCAGTACCAAAATACTCGAGTCTTTTTGAGACTACTCGAGTCTTTTGCCCATCTTCTAAAAGAGATGCCCATGTACTGAACCAACGGTCATATCTATGATCTCAAGCAAAATGCTCGAGTCTTTTTGACTTTACTCGAGTCTTTTGCCCATCTTTCAATAGAGATGCCTTTGTATTTGAACCAACGGTCATATCTCTGATTTGAAGCAAACTACTTGAGTCTTTTGCAAATCACTCGAGTCTCTTGACCAGAGTTACTCGAGTCTTTTTCAGATTAATCGAGTCTTTTGCCCAGATATGGTAAAAATCAAGTTTTTCTAAAATTATTTTCAATTCTCTTCTCAAGTGATAATCTTATGTAATCCCAACCTTTTACATGCATTAAAATTATTTGACTTAGGCTGAGATTAACTCCTAAGCTACCCACTCTCAATATAACAATAAATATGAAAATTACAATTCAATTAGAATGACTAGCTAGAGGTGCACTTGATCTTCTTGACTTGATGAGCTTGAATTCTTCCTTTAAATCCATGATCTAATTATATTGTCATCATCAAAACTATAACCACCTTAATGGAGACTTGATTCTACAATCTCCCCCTTTTTGATGATGACAAAATAATTAAACCGTTCTAGCACATTTGAGAGCTCCCCCTCAATTTAGGAACCTATAAACCTGTCAATCCAGAGAATTCCAAGCACAACATAATATCATAATAATCATAGTCAAGTGCCAATTTATAGTTGGTATCAGAGCGAGAGCAAATATTATCAGAGTTAGAAAAAAAATGTGCTTGCTTTGCTCTTCTCCTTACTTCTCCCCCATTATTTCTCCCCCTTTTTGTCATAATCAAAAAGAGATCATTTGGAAACGGCGGAGGAGAGAAGAAAGATACCAATAAATAAACTCCCCCTGAATATTAGCAAGATAATAAACAGAACTACTGAAGAATATAAAACATGTGTAAATCACAAGAAATCAGTGCATAAGATAGCATAAAAGCTTAACCAAAATTTGAAATCAAAGTTCAACACACAAATACTGACAAACACCCACACAGGGGTTACAGAAAACAACTAACTCCCAAGATAAAACAGAATGAAAGACTAAAAATCCATGAAAACATGATATAAAAACATGAAAGATCAGAAAATGTAGTGCAAAGTCCTCAAATCTCAAAACATGTCAGGAGCTGGAGGATCATTAGAAGGCGGAGGAAAGAAGCGGCTGAATGCAGTCATCATGTCATCAAATCGAGCATTCATCTGAGCTGAATGCTGGTCCAACCGTGAGTAGAGCATAGCTGACTGAACTCTCATCTGTGTCTCAAGCCTGCCAAAACTATCCTGCTGCTCTAACACTCGATACTCAAGACTGTCCAAGCGACTATCAAAATGATCAAGTCGAGCATCAAAGTGAAGTCGATGCTCATGAAATGCAGAATTGCTGAAATCAATATGATCAGCAGGATCATCCTCAGCACCACCACCGGCAGCCTGATCAAACTCAGCGTGCTCCTGAGCCAACTGCTCAGCATCCAAACCTTGCTGAGCGGCTGCGTGCTCTGCTGCCGCCTGAGCTTCTAAAGCTTGCACTTCATCCTTCCAATAATATCTACCTCCATGTATCCTCATATTCATCTGCCTAAGCAACCCATCATTAATAGCATGCAACTCCTCCTGGGGATCAAAGGACTCCTCATCTATAGGAATGGGCACATTGAAGTGCTGAAGGAGTCTACCAATATGCATCGGATAGGGCAATTTTTGTGAAGATTTGGAGCTACCTGCCTTTGCCATCCGAGACAGTATGATAGTGGCCCAGTTGAGTCAATTGTCATTCAAAATGGCATCCATAATTCTAAGCTCTAATTGGGTTGGCTTGGAGTAGTTTGGAGAGGTTTGGGGAACAAGTTGGTGAGATACTATGTAATGTAGGATTCGGTTGGGTGCAGTCATGATCACAGCCTTCTTCTCATTTCCGGTATATCTACGATCAGGACGAAGCAAACTTCGAAAAATAGCATCAGTATCAGCAGTATATGTGTTCGTCCCCAATCGTGACATACCACAAACAGTCTCTAGGTCCCTAGGGCGAATTTGAAATTGGATACCCTCTACACAGGATTCATACCTAGAGTTGTCAATATACCTAATGTTTGCATAAAATTGGCGAACTAGCCTAAGGTATATGGGACCATGAAAAGCTATGAATGGCATGAATTTTTGGTCTCTAAGCTTTTGAACAAAATAAAAACCATTACCCTGAAGAAAGCTTTCAGTTGTCCAACTCTGAACACCGTATGTATGAGACACAAACAGAGCCTCCCTCCTAGCACACTCCTCTACAGAAAAGAAGTCATCCTCCTCCGATGATGATGAAGAAGATGGAGGAGTGGGAGCCTTCTTTTGCTTCCTTGGACATTTTGGACCTCTTGAAGTAGACATTTGCACCAATTTGAAGAGAAAAATGTGGATTTTCGAGTTTTGGGAGTTAGGGTTTTGAAAAGGGGGTTTTGAATTAAAGGATGTAAAAGTGTGTTTTGATGTTAAATGATGGTTAAACAATGATGAGGAAGTGATTTGGAGTTGAAATATGGCAAGAAATTGAGTTGAAAACGGATTTTTGTAGAGAGAGACCGAGAGGACTCGAGTGAGAAGAAAGAAAGTTCGTGAAAAATGAAGAGAAAACTGCTGCTGCTGCTTAAGAACTGCTCGATTTACTCGAATGTTTTGGGAAACACTCGAGTGTTCTAAGTTAAATAACTCGAGTATTCAGGAAAGGACTCGAGTATTTTGCCTAATCCGAGAGATTCAATTCTCAGGTCTGAAATTTACTCGAGCGGACTGAAAATCACTCGAGTGTTTTGGGTTACCTGAAACCATGCAAATTTTAAAACACGAATCACTCGAGTAAAGCTTAAAGGACTCGAGTAATTTTGAAATTACTCGAGTAAATTTGAAAAGACTCGAGTGAATTCGTTAGACATGCCCAAAAACTTTTTCAATTTATGCTGATTTAATTTTGAATTTAAAGTACTCGAGTGAAATATAAAGTACTCGAGTGTTTTAGCGGAAAATCAGATTTGAACACATTTTTAAACAGATTTGCACAAAACTAACACATTTGAACATCAACAGAAATCACGCACAATGAGCTTCACTACCATCTTGGAAATCATTATAGAATCATACACAATTAATACACAATATTTAAAACAACATCAAGGACAATTTTAACTAAGAATCAAGAACACATTAGAGTAAGAGCAATATGGTGATTTTCCAAGATGACACACAATACAATTAGCCTATATTAGCTTCATCTAAAATACCAAGTTCTCTCCTTATATGATAAAAAGTGTCCCTTGGTAGAGGTTTAGTAAAAATGTCGGCTAATTGATTTGTGGTACTAACAAATTCAATTGTACAATCACCCTTTTGTACATGATCTCTCAAAAAGTTGTGTCTTATTTCAATGTGTTTGGTTCTTGAGTGATACACCGGATTCTTAGTCAAGTTGATTGCACTCGTGTTATCGCATCTAATAGGAATATTTTCAAGTTTCAAACCAAAATCTGATAATTGTTGTTTCATCCATAATAGTTGAGCACAACAACTACCGGCTGCGATATATTCCGCTTCAGCGGTAGAAAGAGCAACACAAGCTTGCTTTTTAGAAAACCAAGATACCAATGAACTTCCCAAGAAATGGCAAGTACCACTGGTGCTTTTGCGATCAAGCTTGCATCCCGCGAAGTCGGAATCCGAGTAACCAACTAAACTAAGATTGGCATCAGCAGGATACCATAAACCAGTGTTAATTGTTCCTTTTAGATATTTAAATATATGCTTAACTGCGGATAGGTATGATTCTTTTGGATTAGCCTGAAATCGAGCACATATGCATACACTAAACATAATATCCGGTCTAGATGCAGTGAGATATAGGAGACTACCTATCATGCCCCTATATTTACTAACATCAACTGTGGTACCTTGTTCATCTTTGTCAAGGTAGCATGATGTGCTCATTGGAGTGTAGGCTTCTTTGCATTTGTCCAATCCGAACTTTTCAAGGAGCTCTTTGCAATACTTCCCTTGATGCACAAATGTCCCCTCCTTGACTTGCTTTATTTGTAGGCCTAGGAAGAACTTGAGCTCTCCCATCATTGACATTTCAAATTCCTTTTTCATCAAATTTGAAAACTTTCTACAAAGAGACACGTTAGTAGCACCGAATATGATATCATCAACATAGATTTGTAGTAACAATATGTCATCTTTGGTTTTATAAATGAATAGTGTATTATCAACCTTCCCTCTTTGAAACTCATTTTCTAATAGAAAGGAACTCAATCGATCATACCAAGCTCTAGGAGCTTGTTTCAATCCATAGAGTGCCTTTTTCAATTTATACACATGGTTTGGAAATTCACTATTTTCAAAACCGGGGGGTTGTTTGACATACATTTCTTCATTTATAAACCCATTCAAGAAAGCACTTTTAACATCCATTTGATATAAAGTGAATTTCATGATTGATGCAAAAGCAAGTGAGATTTGGATAGCTTCAAGACGTGCAACCGGAGCAAAGGTCTCATCATAATCGATACCTTCCTCTTGGTTGTACCCTTGAGCTACTAGTCTAGCTTTGTTTCTTATAATGAACCCGGATTCATCAAGTTTGTTTCTATAAATCCATTTAGTACCAATTATGGTATGATCATCGGGTTTAGGGACTAGTTCCCAAACTTCATTTTTTGTAAATTGGTTCAATTCTTCTTGCATAGCAAGAACCCAATGTTCATCCTCAGTGGCCTTTTTAATTGAATCGGGTTCAATTTGAGAAACAAAGGAGACATAGTGGCAAATGTTTTGAATAAACCTATGAGTAAGTACTCCCTTTGACATATCTCCTATGACATTGTCTATAGGATGAGCCTTGACCCATTTCCAAGTTGGAGGAAGTTCTTGTTTGACTTCACCTTCATCACTCTTTGATTTTCCTCTCTCTTTTTCTTCACTTGAAAACTCTATGCCATCTCACTAGCATCACATAAAACACTATCTTCTTTCGAAGACTCATTAAAAACAACATGAATTGATTCTTCAATAGTTAAAGTTCTTTTATTGAAAATTCTATAAGCTTTACTATGAGAAGAATAGCCTAAAAATATGCCTTCATCGAATTTGGAATCAAACTTGCCAAGGTTTTCTTTTCCATTATTTAAAACAAAAACTTTGCATCCGAAGACATGAAAATGAGAAATATTTGGCTTTCTTCCCTTGTAAAGTTCATAGGGGGTTTTATCCAAAGAGGGCCTTATCAAAATTCGATTTAAAACATAGCAAGCCGTATTGACGGCATCGGCCCAAAAATATTGAGGTACTTGAGAATCATTTAACATGGTTCTTGCAAGTTCCTCTAGCACCCTATTTTTCCGCTCTACCACTCCATTTTGTTCCGGAGTTCTTGGTGCGGAGAATTGGTGCTCAATACTGTTGGAAGTCAAGCTTTCCCAAGGACTTCAAGTGCAAGTATTATATGGTTTTGATGATAACAAACTCAAGATTTTCAAGTTCATATCAAGTGCAATCACAAGCCCTTCAAGCTTCAAGACCAAGCTTCAAGTTGAAGAATCAAGCAAATGAAGTTGAAGGCTCAAGCAAATAGAAGACCTTTTAGCCCTTTCCCTTAGGACATCATGTAAGGTAATGAAGTCAAGGTTTATATTATGTTAAAAGGCCAATATAAGTTTTTCTAAATATATTTTTCATAATTAAGGAGAAGAAAAAGAAGTTTTGTGAAAATCAGTTTTTCTATCTTAGTTTCTGTGAAAATACCTGATGTTACAAAACTCTGAATATTTTTATGTATGCAAGAGGGAGTAATCGATTACTTGCCTAAGTTAATCGATTAAGTGAACTTTGCTAATCCATTACTTTCTTATGAGAGTAATCGATTACCTGGCTCAAGTAATCGATTATAATTGTTGCATCATATATTTTCCTGAGACAAAGTAATCGATTATTGCTTTGAGATAATCGATTACATGATGTTGCATCTTATAAAAATCAGAGGCTCTGTAATCGATTATTAGAATAGTGGTAATCGATTATATGTGTTGCATCATACATTAAACAGAAGTGAAGTAATCGATTACATGCATGTGATAATCGATTACTGGTTTTTAAAATGAATTTCAAAATTTCTATTTTTAAAGGGATAATCGATTACCTCCCTCAAGTAATCGATTACCTCAAGTTTTATTGAAAAACGTGTCAGAATCATTTTGATTATTTCCTGATTTGTTTTTATATAAAAGATTCTGATTTATTTTACAAAATTCGAAAATGATTTTAAATTTGAATTATTTCCTTTTTTGTTTTAAGAATCAAATCTTTGTTTTATTTTCTAAATATTTTTTATTTGGTTTTGATTTTAAAACTTAAATTATTTTATTTCCAAAATCGTTTTTGATTTGATTCTGATTCTTTTTTCAAATTCAAAATTCAAATTTCAAATATTTTCAAATCTTTGGTTTTAATTCTTAAATCTTTTATTTCATGTTTTGATTTGATTTTGATTTCAATAGTAACTCTATTTATTTGTTTTGGAAAATCATTTCAAACTTCTACATTGAGCAACTCTGATAATTCACGCTCTTTCTTCTTCTTCTCCATCAACTTCTGGTTTTCATGCTAAATCTTTTTGAAGAAAACTAAACCTTATTTTGGCCTTGTAACAACCTTATCTTGACTTCATTGCTATAGCGCTTAATTGTTGTATCTGTGTTGCTTAGAACACTTTATTGTTAGAGTGGCCTTATCTTGTTGTATCAGCACTAAGAAGAGTGCATTATAGTGGTTGTACCCAATCTCATATCATAACCCGTTGTTGTAAGGGGTGTGTGTAACCCTTAGTGACTAGGGAGTGAATCTCCTAGTGCGGACGTGCTGTGTTCGTGGTTGTAGCGTGAGGAACCCTGCTGTGTGGGTAGTGCTAGACGAACGGTGGGGCACCTAGTAGTTAGGCTATCTGGTTGTGTTTTGAGGCCCCTAGCGAACGGAGGTTCCTATTAGCGTGCGGGGTGCTCTGGTTTTACTTGGGGACGCGAGGCATCTTTGGTATAGTGAAAGCTCAAGCGGGTCGCTTGGGGACTGGAGTAGGCCGGGTTTGCCGAACCAGGATAAAATCTCTGGTGCAATCTCTTCTATCCCTTATCTCTTTTATATTCCGTCGTTATATTTATTTGTTGCGCATCATAACATCTATTTTCATAATAATCTATTTTAAAAGGGTTTTATAATAATAAGCGCGGTAACCGTTTTCGTTGTTCTTGTTTTAAGTGTATCCGTGCATATTAGTTTTTCTATTATTATTAATATTATTCGCTTAAGCGCAATCGTTTTTCAACATTATATTGTTTTCCGCTGCAAAATCTCTTTAAGTTTATTGAAAACGTTTTAAAGCGAATATTTTCCAATGTTTTCATAAACACCCAATTCACCCCCCCTCTTGGGTGTTGGCTGCCAATCCTATCAATATTTCTAACAATTGGTATCAGAGCTTCGTGCTCTGGTAAAGGCCTAACAGTCTGAGTTAAAGATCCTTGTAGATTTGCAGCGTTGGGATATTTTAATTTTTTTTTAATATGGAGGGATTTTCATTCGATGAAGCACCATTTTTTGATGGAAATAATTTTCATTATTGGAGTGCGAGAATGAAAATATTTTTACAATCTATTAGCCTTCGTTTATTTCATGTTGTTCTTAATGGTTTTGATGAAAAATCTTCTTCCTTGAATTTTCAAGCTATGCATGTTTTGAAAAATGCTTTGAACCATGATGCATTTGCTATTATTGAGAATTGTGAAAATTCTAAGGATATTTGGGACACTCTACATCTACACTATGCTACTAATGATCTTGTTGAAATTGTAGGTGTCCACAGGAAAGAGGAGAAGGAACAACAAAAAGTTGCTATAGAACGTGAAAGGACCAACTCCCTAGACGAAGATTCTGATGATGAAAGTGAAAGCGTGGGGAGTAACTCAACAAGCGACTATGATGACTTAGAGAGGATATTTGAAACCTTTATGGACTCACTGAAGGAATCAAGTGACTCGGATGCGGAATCAATGGCAGATAAAATTAAAACATCCGACTACTTGGATCATGAGGACCATGAGGTAATTTCAATTAGTCCTTGTTCTAAATCTCTACAATTTGCATATAATGATTTGAATGATGATTTGATATCTTTAGAAAATAGAAACTTGGACTCTTTACAAAAATTATCTCAAATTGAAAATGAAATTGAGTTTTTGAAAAATGGAGATATTTTTGATAAAGAGATATTTTTAGAAAATAGCTCCTCAACTATTTTTGAAAATTGCCTTGATATTGAAAAACAAGTTGAGGATGCACTCTTTGAATTTAGTAACATTGAAAAATCTAGTTGTTCAAATTCTTTACTTGATGAAAATGAAAATAATGTGGATATCCAAAAATCAAGTAAAGTCGTTGACAATAATAGTTTTCAATGTGAAGTTAAAAATTCCAAGTTTCATGAAAATAATTTTGAAAAAATCAAATCATCGTCCAAACCCATTACATGTAATTATTGTGGTTGTTTAGGACATATTTCTCATTTATGCTTTTATCGTAAAAATTTAAATATGAGAAATAATATGCAATGGGTTCCAAAGGCCTCTAAGGAATCTATGACTAACCCCCAAGGACCCAAGATGAAATGGGTACCAAAGGGTTCTCCTTGTGTTATAAATGTGCAGGAAATGAAATCAAAGGGTGAACCAATTGGACAACGTAAGGGGAAGTCAATGAAGTCAAAGGGTCAATGGTCCAAAAATAAGCAATGTGGTCGAAAGAAGAAGATGTTCACAACCAAAGCCTCTCACGTGCAAAAAGGTGAAATCATAAGATTGAGGACTTTAAACAAAAAGCAATGGCATAAACCAAGTGGAGGAGAAAAAGGGAAAATAACAAAGATGGTACCTAAGAGGACAAAAACCAAATGGGTCGATCAAAGGAGAAAGATGCCTACCAACACCAAAGCTTCACATGAGAAAAATGGAAGATCCGATATGTTCAAAAATCAAAAGGTGAAGCAATGGGTAAAGGCAAGAACTTCATTGGTCAGCAAACCTAAGGTATCAATCTCTTATTCCTCTTATATCAATGATTATACAAAGGTATACTTGGACTATTCTAATTTTTATTAATACTAAGGTGGATCATGGGTGCTAAATTTTTAAAAAAAATATTTTTAATTATCATGATCACTCCTTGGTTGAATTAAATCATGTGTGCTTTACATCTTTTTTGAAAATTCTTTTTAGCACATGATTATTTTTGGCATAGTCCTAGATACCTGTTACATATAATGAGTTACATCATGTGAGGTTAAAATTTTGTTGTTATCTTCTATCACATGATTACACTTTATCTGTAATGATATTGCATTGATATATGAGGACATGCTTGTATTTGTAAGGTCATGTTTGGTACGACATGGACTTATAACATAAGCATGACGTTATTTCTTTTTATGATTAGTGCATATGTTTAAATTGTTTATTCATATTTTACCTTCACAATATCTCTGATATTAGTGAAGAGATGTAACTAATCATAGAGGATCCAAGTCCTTGGATACCAAAAGAATTGTTCCTAAGTACTTTTACAGGTAATGCATCAAGTACAAGAGAAGGTATGAGCATTGAGATTATATGAAAGAATTCCAAAGGAGGAATTAAGACTCTCCTTCATCATGATGCTTGAAAAAAGGGGAACATATTAAAAAGGTGGAGACTTCCTTCAAGGCAAAGAATAGGAAAACTCCTTAAGGAAGAACTTCACAAATGCCCAAACATTATAACTTGAGAATGTGTCACAAACGATAAGTATCACCATTCTTATTTTTTTTACTTATCTTTGTGTTACACATGTTTATCATGGTGCTGAAATTGTATTTATTCCTTCTTCGATATGTTGGTACAAAATCTTTTTTGAAGGATAAATTCTTTTTCAGCATACACCATATTCATGTGTTACTAACTCCTAAGGATCCAATTAACTTGGATACCAAGAAAATGCACCTAATTAGCCTTGAAGGTATTACTACAAGTCTCAATGATGCAATGTTCTCTGAAAAATCTATGATTCGATGGACTCAAATGAAAAGAGAACTTGACGATATTCAAGCCTTGAAAGTGATACTGCAATATTAATACAATCTCTTGGAATGGAAGAAGTGGAACACGTTGAATAAGAGGAGACATCCTTCAAAATACTACATAATGAATTTATCAATAGAAGGAACTCCAAAGCTCTCGTTTTCAAATCATCACTATAAGTATTACTGATCTTTTAATTATTTTAAACATTTTGTGATGCTTCTACTTATGATATGTGCTACATGATATTATGTGCTGAAGTGCATTGAATATTTATTGTCATGGCATATAGGAATCTCAAATTTTTGTGATGATAGTAAGCATACACATGTTTTAATGATGCATTTGATCTCCCTTTATATCTTGCTTGGTTGATTCATTCTTTTAGAAAGGGGGAGAAAATTTTTCAAATCTGCATAAAAACATGTTTCGCTTTTTCACTCTATCTTGACATCATGCTTCCTTTTAACTATGTAATGGGACAAAATTTTTTTTGTGTTTCCCATAACTCCTTATGCTGATGTCAAAATAGGGGGAGTAAAGTATGAAACAATCTCCTTGTTATTATTAATGCTTCTACCCAGTGTTTCAGGGGGAGTTTAGCATGTATTTTCAATTGACCAAAAGGGGGAGATCTATCACATTCAGGGGGAGAAATATTCATATTTTCATATAAAAGGACAAAAAGGGGAGATCTCGGAACGCCATACCATTTGTTCCTTTGATGAAAACAAAAGGGATCCTGTGATAACTCCCATGGAAAGAAAAGTGAGAAGTCAAGCTTACTCATGGGGAGAAGAATTCTGAGCTTCATAGCATATCTAATGAATAACAAAAGAGGGAGAATAAAAAAATTCAAGCATAACAACAAGAGAAGAATTCTGAACCCACTTTTTGCTGCTGACAAAAGGGGGAGAAGAATTCCATAATGATGTTGAATGATGCTGAATGTTGCAAGGATGCGAAGCATTTAATTTGTTATATATCCTTTTTGTATCCTTGTTGTATTATTTGTGTTTTAGGGATAAGGATGTGTTTATTATATATACATTTGCTTGTATAACACTTGTGATGCAGATCATTCAGAATACAGGTTTGTCATCATCAAAAAGGGGGAGTGTTGGAAGTCAAGCTTTCCCAAGGACTTCAAGTGCAAGTATTATATGGTTTTGATGATAACAAACTCAAGATTCTCAAGTTCATATCAAGTGCAATCACAAGCCCTTCAAGCTTCAAGACCAAGCTTCAAGTTGAAGAATCAAGCAAATGAAGTTGAAGGCTCAAGCAAATAGAAGACCTTTTAGCCCTTTCCCTTAGGACATCATGTAAGGTAATGAAGTCAAGGTTTATATTATGTTAAAAGGCCAATATAAGTTTTTCTAAATATATTTTTCATAATTAAGGAGAAGAAAAATAAGTTTTGTGAAAATCAGTTTTTCTATCTTAGTTTTTGTGAAAATACCTGATGTTACAAAACTCTGAATATTTTTATGTATGCAAGAGGGAGTAATCGATTACTTGCCTAAGTTAATCGATTAAGTGAACTTTGCTAATCCATTACTTTCTTATGAGAGTAATCGATTACCTGGCTCAAGTAATCGATTATAATTGTTGCATCATATATTTTCCTGAGACAAAGTAATCGATTATTGCTTTGAGATAATCGATTACATGATGTTGCATCTTATAAAAATCAGAGGCTCTGTAATCGATTATTAGAATAGTGGTAATCGATTATATGTGTTGCATCATACATTAAACATAAGTGAAGTAATCGATTACATGCATGTGATAATCGATTACTGGTTTTTAAAATGAATTTCAAAATTTCTATTTTTAAAGGGATAATCGATTACCTCCCTCAAGTAATCGATTACCTCAAGTTTTATTGAAAAATGTGTCAGAATCATTTTGATTATTTCCTGATTTGTTTTTATATAAAAGATTCTGATTTATTTTACAAAATTCGAAAATGATTTTAAATTTGAATTATTTCCTTTTTTGTTTTAAGAATCAAATCTTTGTTTTATTTTCTAAATCTTTTTTATTTGGTTTTGATTTTAAAACTTAAATTATTTTATTTCCAAAATCGTTTTTGATTTGATTCTGATTCTTTTTTCAAATTCAAAATTCAAAATTCAAATATTTTCAAATCTTTGGTTTTAATTCTTAAATCTTTTATTTTATGTTTTGATTTGATTTTGATTTCAATAGTAACTCTATTTATTTGTTTTGGAAAATCATTTCAAACTTCTACATTGAGCAACTCTGATCATTCACGCTCTTTCTTCTTCTTCTCCATCAACTTTTGGTTTTCACGCTAAATCTTTTTGAATAAAACTAAACCTTATTTTGGCCTTGTAACAACCTTATCTTGACTTCATTGCTATAGCGCTTAATTGTTGTATCTGTGTTGCTTAGAACACTTTATTGTTAGAGTGGCCTTATCTTGTTGTATCAGCACTAAGAAGAGTGCATTATAGTGGTTGTACCCAATCTCATATCATAACCCGTTGTTGTAAGGGGTGTGTGTAACCCTTAGTGACTAGGGAGTGAATCTCCTAGTGCGGACGTGCTGTGTTCGTGGTTGTAGGGTGAGGAACCCTGCTGTGTGGGTAGTGCTAGACGAACGGTGGGGCACCTAGTAGTTAGGCTATTTGGTTGTGTTTTGAGGCCCCTAGCGAACGGAGGTTCCTAGTAGCGTGCGGGGTGCTCTGGTTGTACTTGGGGACGCGAGGCGTCTTTGGTATAGTGAAAGCTCAAGCGGGTCGCTTGGGGACTGGAGTAGGCCGGGTTTGCCGAACCAGGATAAAATCTCTGGTGCAATCTCTTCTATCCCTTATCTCTTTTATCTTCCGTCGTTATATTTATTTGTTGCGCATCATAACATCTATTTTCATAATAATCTATTTTAAAAGGGTTTTAAAATAATAAGCGCGGTAACCGTTTTCGTTGTTCTTGTTTTAAGTGTATCCGTGCATATTAGTTTTTCTATTATTATTAATATTATTCGCTTAAGCGCAATCGTTTTTCAACATTATATTGTTTTCCGCTGCAAAATCTCTTTAAGTTTATTGAAAACATTTTAAAGCGAATATTTTCCAATGTTTTCATAAACACCCAATTCACCCCCCCTCTTGGGTGTTGGCTGCCAATCCTATCAATAATTCTAACAAATACCATTTTTAGCACAAAACCTATCAAATTTGTGGTTTTCAAATTCACCTCCATGATCGGTACGAATAATAATTACTTTTTGATCTACTTGGTTTTGCAAAAGTTTGACATGATGTTTAAAAGATTTGTAGGTCTCACTCTTTGTAGTTAAAAATAAAGTCCAAGTAAACCTAGAGAAGTCATCAACAATTACCAATGCATAATAGTTGCCACCAAAGCTTTTTACTTGTGATGGTCTAAACAAGTCCATATGAAGCATTTCTAATGGCCTTGATGTGGACATCGCCATTTTTGATCCAAAGGTGTTTTTAGTTTGTTTACATTTCTTGCATGGAGAAGAAACACCTTCAATAGAAAAATTTAGCTTTAGTAAACCAACTACTAGATCTTTAGATTGTATTTTCTTCAATTGGTTTACATTTATGTGAGCGGTCCTACGATGCCATAACCAAGTGTCACTTTCTTTGCTCACTAAACAAGTAGAGACCAAAGAAGTAACTTTGTTCAAATCAACTAAGTAAGTATTATTTGACCTTTTACCAACAAATTTGATGGATTCATCTTTGTCACTTTTAATGAGATAATGAGTAGAGTTAAATAAGACATGATTACCGATATCGCATAATTGACTTATGCTCAAAAGATTATGCTCTAATCCTTGAACATATAATACGTTATCAATAATCAAGTTGGAAGAATTACCAATTTTACCTATACCAAGAATTTTGCCTTTGTTGTTGTCTCCATAAGTGACATAACCTTTTTCCTTTGGAGTAAGCTCAATGAAATGCCGCTTATCTCCCGTCATGTGCCTTGAACATCCACTATCTAGATACCACAATTCTTTTCCCATTCGAAGGCACACCTACAAGATAAAATCACTTGTTCATTTTGGGTACCCAAACTATGTTGGGTCCCTTAGGGTTAGTGTTGGGATTTTCTCCCTTCTTAATCAACATATAAGTGCCCTTTTTCATTTCAAATTTCTTAATATGGCACTCAATGTTGATATGTCCAACTTTTCCACAATAAGTACAAGTTGGTTTCTTTGATGAATTTTTCTTAGAAAAGGATCCAACCACCTTGTACTTTTTGTTCTTTTTATGAACATATCCTAAACCGGTTTTGTTATGATTATGTCTTTGAGAGTTCAATAACCGGTTGAGATTTCTATCACTATGTGAGATTGTGAGTTTGTTTTTCAATTCTTTTACTTCCTTTTCAAGTTCACCACATTTCTCACATGGGGTGATAGTCTCCTCATGTTTTGCACAATCACTTTGATGACTAGAATTAATAAGTTCTAAGGATTCATTTTGAAGTTTCAACTCATTTATAGAATTTTGCAATTCATCAATTTGTTGTTGAAACTCCAAGATTTTCTTTCCTTTTTCCTTATTAATTTTAGAAAGCCTTCTAAATTGAATTAACATTTCATTGTAGGCTTCTTGCAAATCATCATAAGAAATGGAGTTTGAAGAAGAACAAGAAGAACTAGAAGTTACCTCATCATCACTTTCACTCATGTCATGTTTAGCTCTTGATGAGGATTCATTGTTGTTCTTGGCCATGAGACAAAGGTTAGCATCTTCATCACCGGAGCTACTTGAAGATGATCCATTACTCTTCTCTGGTGCATCCCAAACAATGTATGCTCGCTTCCCCTTGGTCTCTTGGGTCTTCTTGTCATTCTTCTTCAAGAATGTGGCATATTCCATTCTAATGTGACCAATTCCACCACATTCATGACATTTAACTCCATAATTGGAACTCTTTTCTCTTGGTTTGGGGTCTTTGGTTCTTTTCATCTTTGATGGGAAACCACTTTTCTTACCCTTGAAGAATTTGTTGAATCTTTTGACAAACATCCCAAATTCTTCTTGATTGGGTTCACTATCGGAATCCTTACTTGTAGAGCATTCTTCAACTTCTTTTGTGACTTTGGTTGAGGCTTTGAGCGATAAGCCCTTTTTCTTCTTGTTGGATTCCTCATGAGTGATGAGTCTTGATAG
Source organism: Crotalaria pallida (assembly GCA_037953625.1). Classification (NCBI taxonomy): domain Eukaryota; kingdom Viridiplantae; phylum Streptophyta; class Magnoliopsida; order Fabales; family Fabaceae; genus Crotalaria; species Crotalaria pallida. The sequence continues at coordinate 7,424,869 of CM075654.1, read as the reverse complement.
TTCCATTTCATGTTCTTACCAAACAAAGTGGCCAACTCCATTTTGTCCAAGTCTTTGGATTCTACGATGGCCGTTACTTTGGGTTGCCATCTCCTATCAAGACATCTCAACACTTTGTTAGTAGTTTCACCATCATCAAATGTCTTTCCTAAAGCAATCAAATGATTGATTATGTGAGTGAATCTCTTTTGCAAGTCATTGATGGACTCATTTGGGAGCATGCGAAATAATTCATATTCATGAGTTAAAGTATTTAATCTTGCACGTCTCACTTCGCTTGTTCCCTCATGAGTAACTTGCAAAATATCCCACATTCCCTTAGAAGATTTACATTGAGAAACCCGGAAAAATTCATCATGAGACAAAGCGGAAGTGATGATGTTTTTGCCTTTTAAATCATTTGATACTCTTTTCTTGTCGTCATCACTCCAACTAGCTCTTGGAATGATTACGGTTTCATCATTTATCAATCTCTTGGGAATGTGAGGTCCATTCTCAATAGAATCCCGAATGTCCATATCAATTGCTTCAATAAAAAATTTCATTTTGACTTTCCAATAAGCATACCCTTCACCATTGAATAGTGGAGGGCGGTTTATGGAAGAGCCTTCACCTCCAAAGGGATTGCTTGAGCCCATAGTTTCCAAATAGGACCTTTTTCGAAAAAGTTGTTACACTCGATCTTTCGACCGAGCTCTGATACCACTTGTTTGAAACCAACAAGCGGGCTTAGCAATTACTAGAGGGGAGTGAATAGTAATATGAAGCAACAGTGACTAATTTTCGGATGTGATTAAGAAATAATTGATTCTGTGCAGATTTTTCAGAAACAAAGCAAGACCACTCGAGTAAAATGGCAAGAACACTCGAGTATATCGTGCAGAGTGCTGAAAAAAAGTTTCTGAGAAATTGCACTTTAGCTCACTAACAATAAGTCCAGACCAGAGCAGATAAATGCAAGAGTAGTACGCAATTAAATAAAGCTATAACAACTTAAAAACACTTTAATTGCTGCGGAAGTACTACCCAATTTAAAAAGCCCCTTTTGAGAAAACTTAGGGTTGGTTTTTGCTTAAAAGGAAAGAAAGCAATAAAAAGAGGACACCACCGAATTTTATACTGGTTCACTCCCTAATCAAGAGAGCTAATCCAGTCTCCTAAAACCTTTAGGAGTGTCTACTATAATCAAATTGTTAGAAATATTACAAGGGATACTTGAGATGCCTCACTCAACCTAACCCTTCCAAGAGTGTACCAAACTCTTGAATTTCTACCCCAATTTGATTTTGGTGATGAAGACTTCCTTCTTCTTAAGCTCCTTGAAACCTTCAAGAGCCCCACCAAGCTAAGAACTTCTTAGTCTTTTGCTTGAGAACCTCTCAAGACTTGAATGAACCTAAGACCCACTTAGGTACACTTGGTCTCCAACCAAGATTTTTGTACAAGATGAATCAGTGTATGTGGATAAATCCAACAAATGATTTCTTCAACAATGAAGCACAATCTCTAACTCTTAAGGCAATGTAATCACAATGTATGATAAGTTGAGTTAGAGAGAGATTTTCCACTTGAGAGAGAAAGAGAAAAAAAATTTGAGCTTATGACTTGCAAGTGATTGTTGTGGTTCTTCTTGTTGTTGTTTGTACAAGGGCAATCAGAATATATGGAAGAGGGAATGAGAGAGTGAAAACAAAGTTAAAATGTCATTCTTGCCCTCTTCCAACGGTTAAAAAATTTGTTGTCAGGATCAAAATACTCGAGTCTTTTTGAGACTACTCGAGTCTTTTGCCCATCTTCTAAAAGAGATGCCCATGTACTGAACCAACGGTCATATCTATGATCTCAAGCAAAATACTCGAGTCTTTTTGACTTTACTCGAGTCTTTTGCCCATCTTTCAATAGAGATGCCTTTGTATTTGAACCAATGGTCATATCTCTGATTTGAAGCAAACTACTCGAGTCTTTTGCAAATCACTCGAGTCTCTTGACCAGAGTTACTCGAGTCTTTTTCAGATTACTTGAGTCTTTTGCCCAGATATGGTAAAAATCAAGTTTTTCTAAAATTATTTTCAATTCTCTTCTCAAGTGATAATCTTATGTAATCCCAACCTTTTTCATGCATTAAAATTATTTGACTTAGGCTGAGATTAACTCCTAAGCTACCCACTCTCAATATAACAATAAATATGAAAATTACAATTCAATGAGAATGACTAGCTAGAGGTGCACTTGATCTTCTTGACTTGATGAGCTTGAATTCTTCCTTTAAATCCATGATCTAATTATATTGTCATCATCAAAACTATAACCACCTTAATGGAGACTTGATTCTACAGTAAGCAGTATATAATTCCTCATAATCATCGAGGTCGGACTCAGTATTAGATTCAGTATCTGAGAGTACTTCGTTCTTATGCACAGTTGAGCCGAACACCGAGATTGAAGGGCCATGATGTCTTCCCATTAAACATAGATTTTCAATTCCTTTCTCAGCGGAGTCGAGGTCCGAGCTTGGTGAGGCTTCATCGAGATATTTACCCATTAAGCACAGGTTCGCCTTCTCTTCATCATCTGACGAACTAGATTCCGAGTTGTCACTCCCTTCGGGTGCATTCCAGACGATGTAAGCTCTCTTCGGTTTAGGGTCCTTGCCTTTATTCTTCTCGACACTGCTTCTCTTCTGCAACTTGGGACAGTACGGTTTGATATGTCCTGGTTCACCACATTCATGGCACCTGATTTTGTCTTTTGAGCTTGTGCCTTGGTTTTTAAAATTTCTTCTATTTTTGAAGAATTTTCCGAACTTTTTGACCACAAGACCGATGGTTTCCTCATCCATGTCTGAACTAGAGTCGCTGTCCGAGGAGACTTTGATCGACTTAGTTTGGGCCATGAGTCAGATCCCTTTCTTTTTCTTGTCGGATTCTTCATGCATGGTCAAACGTCCGAGCTCCATCTCATGCTCCCGCAGTTTGCCGAACAGTGTTGCAATGTCCATGGTGTCTAGATCTTTTGATTCCAAAATGGCAGTGACCTTCGGCTACCATTCCTTGCTAAGACATCTGAACACTTTGTTAATAAACTCGGCATTTTGAAAAGTTTTGCCGAGAGCAATAAGATGGTTTATAATATGAGTAAATCGTCTCTGCATGTCATTTACAGATTCGCTCGGCAACATACGAAATAACTCATATTCATGCATTAAAGTATTTAGTATTGCTCGTCTAATCTCATTTGTCCCTTCATGAGTAAGTTGTAGAATATCCCACATTTGCTTAGCATTTTTACAGTGTGATACTCGGAAAAATTCATCGTAGGATAAGGCTGAGGTGATGATGTTTTTGGCTTTTAAATCATAAGATACTTTCTTTTATCATCATCATCCCAACTTGCTCACAAATAATACCCTTAAATTAAATTAAGCTTATTAAGTTACTTGAAAATTTCGTTTAAAATTTGACAGAGTTTCCTCTGTTTTTCGGACTTTCCAAAAATTTACATTTTTCACCTGTTCAATCCAGTACAGTCCAGAAAACATTTAAACATTTATATACATATTAATTAGTTTCGCATACCCTAGTTAACTAAATAAAACAAAACCCAAGGATTACAACGAATGAATTATTTCAAAACTGTAATGTCCTAGACACAATGTTCAGAGTATAACCCTAGCTCAAGGGTATGGAAGACCTAAGAGCTAGAATACGGTCTGATGTTACTGTGTGATTTTGTTGGTATGCTAGCTATCCAGTTGGGATAACTAGGGTTTCCCTAATCACGAGTGTGTGCTAGTGTATGATTAGGGAGAAAGAACGTACCTGAGCCCCTAGCTGGAGACAGCTATTTATAGGGGGAGCTGTGTTGTACCCTATGGGCCTGTACGGAGGTCCAGTAGGGCTGACGTGTCCCTTTATAGGATAAGGGATGAGTCATTCATCCTTATCCTGTTAGCCGTTAGTCTTATCTGGTTGGCGAGCTAGGCTCACGCGCCCTTAGCTTGGACTCTCTAAGGGAAGAGGTCCCTGTACTCGGTCCAGAGTCGTTAGGGTGGGTCCTATGGCATGTGCTCGGCCCAAAGATGCGTGACCCGGCAGAATGAGAATTCTGGTCGGCCAGTGAGTATTCTGGTCGGCCGAGGGCGTTTTAGGGTAGACCGAGGGTCGGTCTACCACATAAGCCCCTTAGCTCGGTAAGACTTTTCGAGTCTTGAGCCGAGCTGAGAGTTCTTCGTATGTGACCTTCAAGGTGTCGAGGGTTAAGCTCGGTAGGGGATAATGAGTTCAGGACAGCTCACCCTGCCTCGCTGTCCCATTGACTGACTGAAAGGACGTTTGGATGTCCTTCTATGACACGTGCTGCCTTGTGTCAGAGGGGTCATGATGGTGCATGCTGCCTTTTGGGTTTTCGAGATGCTTCTTTCCATTAGTTGTGCGCCACGTGTCCTTTTAGTGGCGCGATGTAGGCTTTTGGGCTTTTGTGATTAGGCCCAAATTTTCAAACGTGGGGGAAACAAGCCCTTCAACTACTCTTTTCCTCCTTTTTTCATACTTTCCTTCAAACTCAGACTTCTGACACTCCTCTTCTCTCTGAAATTCGTCTCATTGGCTTTTGGATTATAATTTCCCTACGCCATTATTCTTCTGTTCTTGATTCCCCAGTTCGTTCGTGCCAGTTCTCATCTCCAATTCTCAGGTATTTCGATTTTCTTCTTCTGTTCCTGTTTTTCGCTTTTCTTTCCTTCTCTGCTGAATCATATTCTCCATAGGTTCTGGGTTTTTGGTTGCAGATTTTGTTCCTGTGTTTTAGTTTTCTGGGCTTATTTCTGGGTAAGTTTAGATTTCATTATGAGTATTAATTGGCTTCAGTACGAGGAGTGGTCTAGGATTCTGGGTTTGAGTGATCTTGAGGATTCTTCCTCTTCTTCTTCTTCTTCTTCTTCTTCGTCTTCCGATCTGGAGGTGCTGGACTTTCTGCCCTCACCCTTCCGCCATCGCATGGTAGATCCGATGGCCGAAGTACCACTATCAGTAGATTACCCTCGGAACCCCGAGGAGGAGGAAGGTAGGAAACTGTTGTATCAAGCGGCGGAAGAGCGGGCCCAACTATCCCGCCGCCCTTCGAACCGTTCCTGGGAGAAACCCTTCTGGGGAAAAGCTGTTAGGGTTAGGGGAAGGTGTAGCAGGCTCGGCTATAGGACTAATAAACCTAGGGCTAGGTTGTTTAAAAATCTCGATTTTATAGATTCTGACGCCGAGTATTCCCTTTCCCCAGGTATGGTTCGAAGGTGCATCACACATCCTCAAGAGTTCCTTGTGCCTCCGAACTCTGTAGATTATGACTGGGTTGACTTAGAGGTGCTTGGAACCCCGTCGGCTTTGGTCAACAGTAATCTAAGTCATATCCGAGCCCACATACTCCCCTGCCCCACGGATAAAACTGGGACTTCTTATGCAATAAGCTCACCGGCAGCCAACGACCGAGTGTGTACGGCGATCGCCGCGGGTCGCAAAGAGTTTTTCATGTATGAAGAAGTTGTCATTCGGCTGGGGGTGAAGTTGCCCTTTACTGAAATAGAAATAGAGCTGTTGCGTCGGTTACGCTTGGCTCCTACTCAACTACATCCTAGCGGTTGGGCCTTCATCCGAGCCTTTCAAAAGTTTTGCGAAGCTCAAAAGTTGACTTGCTCGCTCCGAGCGTTTCTATGGTTGTATATACCGCAAGTGAACATCTTCGAGAAGGGGTCGCACCAAAGATTGTGGGTGTCGTTGAAAGCACGCAACGGACATGCCCTCTTCGATAAATTCACAGATTCATGGAAGACTTTTAAGCCTTTATACTTTAAGTATCAATTCGTCGGAAATGGGGACTGTTGGTTTATGGAGGGTGATCAGCCTCGGTTTCCGTTGTCTTGGTCACCCGATTTTTTTAACCGCAACCCCAAACTTTATCAGTATCAATATGAGTCCGAGCTATCTGTAGCCGAGAGGATCACTTGTGATACCTTCTTTTCCTATCTTAGACGGAATGGTCCAGTAGATATCAAGAAGATCATTCTTTTTCCCCAGGAGCTTATAAAAGCCGAGCTTGGTACATATATAATAATTTTATTTTTTTTTAACATTTGGATTCTTGGTTTTGCAGAAAAAATGGCTAAGGAAAACAAGGTTGTTGCTCGTATAAAGGAACTTGCTAAAGCAAAGGCGGCTGCTGGGTCAAGTAGTTCCCGGAGTGGAGACATGTCCTCGGAAGCCACTCGCTCGGTGACTGTCGCCGAAACTTGTCCCTCCGAGGTCGAGGTGGTGCAGGTTGTTCGTCCTTCACCGACAAAGGGGGGGGGGGAAATAGCTACTGGAATCCCGCTGGTGCAAGTGGAAGGAAAGGAGGATGAAGAGGATCGGGTGCCTCTTGCCAAAAGGGCTAAGTTGGATAAAGGCAAAGGCAAGGCTGTGGAGGTGGTGAAGGCGAAGGTTGCCGACCTTCAAAGGACCAATCTGTGGTTCGATATGTCTGACCCGGACGAGGAGAGTGTTTGGGCTAGGAAGCTAAATGAGAAATTCATCGGCTTGGTTTATACGCCGAACGATGAAAAAAGGTTGTCGGATCAGACGGCAAGCACCTTAAGGTGCCATTATGACCTTTTGGGCCGAAACATGCTGAGGGCCGCCAGCTATATGTTTCATTTAAGCAAAAATGCGGAAGACATCAGTGCCACCCTCTCGTCGGCTGAGAAAGAGAAGAGGAAAGCTGCTGCTGCTGAAACTAAAAATTTGCTAAGCCAAGTGAGGGAAAGTGAGGCAAATCTCCGAGCTCTAACGGAGGCAAACGCCGAGCTTCAAAGAAGATTTGACGCTTCGGAGAGAGCTCGGGAGACTTCTCTAAAGGCTCTGGAGGATACGGTTGGAAAGGATGCTGAGAAAGGAAGGTTGCTGCAGGCGGCCCAGGCGAAGCTGACTGAAGCTTGTCAAAGGGTTAACGAGCTGGAAGGTGTTGTTGGTCGTTTGACGAGGTCGGAGGCGGAAGTGACTAGGTTACAAGGGGAACTGGGCGAAGTGCAGAGGGAGTTGATTAAAACTCGTCGGAAGGCTTTGAAGCATAAGGTACTGGCTTGCAAGAACCACTTCAACTGGGATCATGGTGCTGTCGACTCTTTTGTGAATGCTGTCAAACAGTTAATGCTCTTGAACCCTGGAATCCGAGTGGTTGGGACTAGCCCATATTATGGGGTTGATGGTGATCGGATGATCGATTATCGTGATGATGCTGAAGTGGATTTATCAGCACCTAACCTGCCGAACCCCCTGGAGTTGGAGCAAAGTGAAGAAGACTTTGATGGGTCATCCATTGCCTTGTCCGAAGACGAGGATTAACTCCCTGGAGATGTATTTTGCTGTATTTTGTTGTGTAATTTGGTAATTTGAACTTTTTTTTTTATATATTTTGCAACATTGTTCTTGTAAGAAGCGAATCTTATTCTGTTCTTTATGATCTAGTATTGTGTTTTATCTCGTTATAAACTGTTGTTTTAGATTTCGAATCTCCGACCTATGGCCTAGGTGGGATCCTCGGTCCTCGGCACTATGAAACTGTTTTTAGTTTTTGGCCGGGCATCTCATTAAAGTACTTGCAATTGTTAGTTTATATGTCCTTGTTAGAAGGTCATGCATAAACATCCAAGTTCGCCTCGGTGGCGAGCCGAGGGGAAATGGATAGTACGTTAACAGTAAGAGAATACGAGAATTTAAAAGCTTCATCGAATTTCCTTGACCCGTTTGTAAACACGAGTCAAATACAAAAAAGGATAATTAAGATCATGCTAAAGATAAATGACAGGAATTTAAAATGATAAAATTTCATCTTTGCAGACAGTGTTGTGGCTCCCATTTAGCTATAGTATGGTTTGAGCTTGGTGGCGTTCCAGGAGTTGTTCAACTGTTGGTTGGTTAGTGTTTCAAGTCTGTAGGCCCCCGAGCCTATCTTCGAGATCACTCGGTAGGGACCTTCCCAGTTCTTAGCCAACTTCCCTTCTCTTGAATTTTTCAATCCAATGTCAGCTCGTCTAAGGACCAGGTCTCCCACAGCAAAACTCCTCGGAACCACCCATTTGTTGTACTCTCGGGATTGTCTTTCCTTAGCTTTTTTCTCTCGGTCTGAGGATAGGGATCGGATTTCCTCGCTGAGGGTTAACTCTTCCTTTAACAAATCTTCGTTTACTTCTATTGGTCGCTCGGATATACGGAAGGTAGGGATCCGAGTTTCAATAGGTAACAAAGCGTCACAACCGTAGGTTAGTCGGAACGGGGTTTCTCCTGTTGAGGTGTGTATGGTCGTTCTGATTGACCATAATACCTCGGGAAGGAGGTCAGCCCATGAACCCTCGGCATCCAACAATCTTTTCTTCAAACCGTCGATGATGGTTTTGTTCGCAGCTTCAGCCTGTCCATTGGTTTGCGGATGCTCGACGGATGAGAAGTGATGGGTAATATGGAAGTGGTTGACAAGTTCTTGGAAAACCTTAGCAGTGAATTGGGTACCGTTGTCGGTGACCAGGGTGTGTGGGACACCGAAACGGGTGATGATTTGTCTGAGAAAGAACTTTTGAATTTTGGCGGAGGAGATTGTAGCCAACGCCTCGGCCTCAATCCACTTTGTGAAATAGTCAACTGCGACCACCACAAATTTTAGCTGCCCCGGGGCTGTTTTGAATTTTCCTATGATGTCCATGCCCCACTGATAGAAGGGCCATGGTGCAATCATGGAATGTAGCTCCGTTGGGGGGCGTTGAAAAATATTTCCATGGAACTGACAGGAATCGCACTTTTTAACATGTTCCGAGGCGTCGTTGAGGAGTGTAGGCCAGTAGTAGCCCGCTCGGAGCACTTTGCGAGCCAATGCCTTCGCACCCACATGGTGGCTCGAGATTCCTTCATGAACCTCGGCCAGTACCAGATCAGCTTCCGCTCGGTCCAGACACCTTAGCATTGGGGAGTCTGTTCCCCGTTTGTACAAAATGTTGTCGACCATGGTGTATTGAGCCGCTTGTCTTACTATCTTCTTTCCTTGGGAGGAGTCGGTAGGTAGGATTTGGAACTGGAGATACTGCTTAATGGGGTCCATCCAGCTGGTGGTTAGAGACACAGCTAAGATAACACTCGGCTGGTGAACAGTTTCTTGGATTAGGGTTTTGTTGTTCTCTGGTCCTTTAGTACTGGCGAGCTTTGACAGGATATCTGCACGGCTGTTAGAAGACCTAGGGATGTGGGTGATGGAGAATTGGGGAAAAAGATCTGTGAGAGCTTTGACTTGTTCTAGATATCTCTGAAGGATTGGTTCTTTGGCTTGGAATTCACCTTTGATTTGAGATACAACTAGCTGGGAGTCACTGAAAACTTCAATTTCTGACGCCCCCATTTGATGGGCCATGCGCAAGCCGGCTATCACCGCTTCGTACTCTGCTTGGTTGTTCGAGGTGGGGAAGTCGAACTTGAGGGAGTACTCTACACAAATGCCAGCTGCGTTTTCAAGGATTATCCCTGCTCCTGCCCCCTTATTGTGGCTGGAGCCATCAACATAAATTTTCCATGGCTGGGAGGGGTTGGAATAAGTAGAATCTGATAGCTCTGAAACAAAATCTGCTAAAATCTGGGACTTGAGAGTTTTTCTTGGCTCGTAGGTGATGTCGAACTCAGATAGTTCAACAGACCACGACACCATCCTTCCAGCCAAGTCTGGTCGGTTGAGGACCTGCCTGATTGGCTGAGTTGTTCTGAGCACTACGGGGTGGTTCTGAAAGTACTGCCGGAGTCTCCTAGCAGCAATCACCAAAGCAAAGGCGAGTTTTTCAATTCTGGAATATCTTATCTCAGGCCCCTGGAGGGCCTTGCTGACAAAGTAAATGGGACGCTCGGTTCCCGAGTCGTCTCTGACCAAGACCGAGCTAACAGATGTTTCACTTACGGACAAATACAAAAACAAAGTTTCCCCTTCCCGAGGACTGGTGAGGACGGGAGGGGCCGAGAGGTATTGCTTGAGCTCTGTAAACGCTTGTTCGCAAGAGTCGTTCCAATGGAAGTTCTTGTTTTTTCTGAGTAACTGGTACCATGGTAAAGCTTTCTTGGCTACTTGAGGGAGAAATCTGGAGAGGGCCGCCATCCGACCAGTTAGCCTTTGAACTTCTTTGACATTAGATGGGTTGTGCATGTTCAGAATAGCTTGACATTTCTCCGGGTTGGCCTCGATCCCCCTCTCCGAGAGCATGAAACCTAAAAGGTACACTTATCAGGGTTCAGGCGCATGTTAACTTTTCTGATTCTATCAAAAATAGCCACGAGGTCCCAAGGATGGTCCTCCTTCTTCTTACTCTTAGCTATCATATCATCAATGTACACCTCAAGAGTAGGTCCGATCATTCCCGAGAAGACCTTGTTCATCATACGCTGGTAGGTTGCGCCAGCGTTTTTCAACCCGAAAGGCATTACCGTGTAGCAGTAAGTTGCCCTTTCAGTGATGAAGGCCGTTTTCTCCTGATCAGGAGGGTACATCGGGATTTGATTATATCCTGAGTATGCATCCATGAAAGATAAGAGTTGGTAGCCAGATGAGTTGTCCACTAATTTGTCGATGATGGGGAGGGGGTACTGGTCCTTTGGGCATGCTTTGTTCAAATCGGTATAGTCGACGCACATGTGCCACTTCCCATTCGATTTCTTGACCAGAACGGTGTTGGAGAGCCATTTCGAGTAGCTAACCTCCCTTATGAACCCGGCGGAAAGGAGCTCAGATACCTTTTGCTCTATCACTACCGCCTTTTCGGTGCCAACCCTTCTCTTCTTTTGGGCGACCGGTTTGGCGGTCGGATAAACACTGAGCCGATGACAAATCAATTTCGGATCAATCCCCGGCATGTCTGCCGAGGTCCAAGCGAAAAGACCTTTATTCTTCTTTAAAAGCTCGAGCATTTCTGCTCGTATTTCTTCTGGAAGGTTGGTTCCTAGTTTCACTCTTCTGTCTGGTAGTTTTTCATCCAAAACAATGAACTCCCACTCTCCTTCAGGGGTAGGTCTTGAATCATCCAAATCGGACCTAACATCTAGATCCGTCAAGAGTACACTTCCCTTGTTCAAACTTAACTTTGGCTGGATTTGTTCTGGAATCTTGATCTTTGCCAAACTGGCATTGTAACACAGTCGAGCCTTCTCCTGCTCGGCTCGGATGGTAACTACAGTCCTGTCAGTACCTTCAAACTTCATAGCCAGATGGACCGTTGACACGACCGCGCCGAAGGCCTGCAAGCATGTCCTGCCAAGGATGGCATTGTATGCTGAAGGGCAATCGACGACAAGGAACTTGATAATCTCGGTTCTCGCCGAAGGGTGGTTCCCAAGGGTCACTGGCAGCTGGATGTGTCCCTTGGGAACCACTGCATCCCCAGTAAAGCTGATCAGCTTTCCCTCGAAGGGGGTCAGGTCCGAGTTTTTTAATTTTAGTGCTTCGAAAAGGTTTAGGAACATGATATCTGCCGAGCTACCCTGATCGACGAATACCCTGGCAACCTCGTAATTACCGATCAAAGCAGTGATGACCATAGGGTCGTTATGACCCGGGATCACCCCTTCAAGATCATCATCAGAAAAGCTAATGGGAATACTTTTTGTGGTTCTCTTTCGGATTGGATGGTTGTGAACTGCAAGGACTTGATTGATATATTTCTTTCTGTCGGACCGTTTCTCTCCTCCTCCCGCAAAACCTCCAGCAATGGTGTTGACTCGTAGGTTTTGCGGGGATTGATCCGTCGTAGCAACCTCTACCATGGCCACTCGCTGCTGATTGGTTGGTTGTTGTTGGTTGGTGTTTTGATCGGCCTGCCTGGTTGACGGCCGACCATTCCTGTCAGGGGATGGAGTTCTTCTTCGAGTATGTCGGTCAAGTGCTTCCCGGACATACTGCTGTAACTTGCCGTCCCTGATTAACTGCTCGATCACATCCCTGAGCCAAGTGCATTCATCTGTCGTGTGCCCATACCCACCATGATACGAGCAAAATTTGGAGCGATCTTGCCGCTGGCTTCTCTTCAAGGGGGGTGGTCTTTCTATTGCTCGGAGGTCAGTCTGCATTGTTTCCTGCAGAATTTGGCTTCTCGGGACTGTGAGAGGGGTGTATTGGTCGAATTTCCCTCGGGGAGGTCCAAATCTCCTTTCCCCCCGGGGTCCCCTCCTTTGATCTTCCCTTCGGTCATCCCTTCTCTCGTCTCTTCTTGATCTCCCCTGGGAGGATGGCTCTCCCCGCTCGCCTCTGTCTCTGTTTCTTTGCCATTTGCTGAATTCTTCTAAGTTTATGAACTTAGTAGAACGATGTCTTAGCTCCGCCATATCCCTCGGCGGTTTGCCCACAAGTGAATTTTTGAAATCTCCGTTTCGGAGACCCTGAGTGAAGAGAAAGACTGCAAAGCTTGGTTCTAAGTTAGGTACGGTCCCTGCCTCCGAATGGAAACGTGAGAGATATTCCCGTAAAGGCTCTTCGGTCTGCTGCATAACGCCCGCTAGCGCGTGGTCGGACTTCGGCTGGACGCAACTAGCGGTGTACCTGTTCAGAAAAACTCTCTTCATCTCTGCCCAGGAGTTAATAGAGTTCCTGGGCAAGGCTGAGTACCACCTTAAGACGGGTGGTTGGAGAGTCATGGAAAAAGCTCTGCATTTCATCATGTCTCCACCGTCGTAAAAGTTCATAGCTCCTTCAAAAGACAAGATATGCTCCAAAGGGTCGGTTAACCCGTTATATTTGGAAACACTCGTTGGGCCGAGAAAGGCTAAGGGTGTCTCGTATGCCATGATTCTCGGAGTGAAGGGATGGCCAGGATGAGCAGTGTGGTCAGTTTCATATGTGTCCTCTAAGATTGGGTTTATGGGGGGTGGTGGAGGTAGAGTGGTGGTTGGGTGGGGGATCAGCTGAGTTGCTAAAACCCCTCCGGCCACCGCCTGTATATGGAGCTGTTGGAGATCGGCGATGGCCTTTCCCTGTTGTTCTAGGATCTTAGCTTGTTGCTTAATGATTTCTTCCAACTGGCTCTCCCTTTGACCACGGGAATGATCCCTATCATCTCCAGAAACACGGGCGTCGATGGATCGGCCTGATCCATGGTTTTGTGCATGATTGGGGTTAAGAGAATTTTGGTTCTGGGGGTTTGTTTGCCTGGAATGGACGGTGTAAGGACCACTGTGCGTGCGAGCTGGAACGGAGTGGTGGCTCCGGGCTGGAATTTGTCTTACTGATGGCATGCTGGGATGTGGAGGGTTTCTCCCATCGAGATCTCCGCCATTGTCGCCACTGCCTTCTTGCAAACTCTGATGGTTTCGCCCTGCTTGGCGGTTTGCGCCACGCGATGTTGCGTTTCCTCGCGTCTCTACCATTTTGGGGTGGGAATAGCAGTTTACGGTTCCCCACAGACGGCGCCAATGTAATGTCCTAGACACAATGTTCAGAGTATAACCCTAGCTCAAGGGTATGGAAGACCTAAGAGCTAGAATACGGTTTGATGTTACTGTGTGATTTTGTTGGTATGCTAGCTATCCAGTTGGGATAACTAGGGTTTCCCTAATCACGAGTGTGTGCTAGTGTATGATTAGGGAGAAAGAATGTACCTGAGCCCCTAGCTAGAGACAGCTATTTATAGGGGGAGCTGTGTTGTACCCTATGGGCCTGTACGGAGGTCCAGTAGGGCTGACGTGTCCCTTTATAGGATAAGGGATGAGTCATTCATCCTTATCCTGTTAGCGGTTAGTCTTATCTGGTTGGCGAGCTAGGCTCACGCGCCCTTAGCTTGGACTCTCTAAGGGAAGAGGTCCCTGTACTCGGTCCAGAGTCGTTAGGGTGGGTCCTATGGCATGTGCTCGGCCCAAAGATGCGTGACCCGGCAGAATGAGAATTCTGGTCGGCCAGTGAGTATTCTGGTCGGCCGAGGGCGTTTTAGGGTAGACCGAGGGTCGGTCTACCACAAAAACCAAAATAAATTGAATTAAACCTAATCAACTATACTCCTCTCATAACTAATTTCCACTCCACGGGGTGGAGTGTTCTCTTGCTCGGCCCGTAATAGTGTAAGCTCCGCCTCAGTACCTGTATAAAAAAAACAAGAAGGGTAGCATTACATAGAACTTAGAAAATAGTTTCTAAAGAGGCATAAAAATAAACCAAGTACACACATTAAAGAAAACAACATGCACATATGTCACAAATAAATCACATCATATCACATTCAAATCAGTTACACAATTATTCCTCACCAGTTCATTTTCATTCTTATTCATATTTTCATTATTTAATTCTCTTTTCATTTCATTTTATTCTTACATTTCTTTTCATTATTCTCATTTTCATTTTTCATTCACAGGGTCAGTATGACCTCTTGTGTCTTATCTCGACAGAGCCTACCCGACCTCTTGTTGTAACTATTCGTCCACAGGGTCAGTATGACCTCCTGTATCCTATTTTCCTATTCACAGGGTCGGCATGACCTCCTGTGTTAATTTCCTATCCAAAGGGTCGGTATGACCTCCTGTGTCCTATTTCCCTATCCAAAGGGTTTGTATGACCTCCTGTGCTAATTTCCTATCCACAAGGTCGGTATGACCTCATGTGTCCTATTTCCCTGTCCACGGGGTCGATATGACCTCATGTGTCCTATTTCCCTATCCACATGGTCGGTATGACCTCCTGGGCTAATTTCCTATCCACAGGGTCGGTATGACCTCCTATGTTAATTTCCTATCCACAGGGTCGGTATGACCTCCTGTGTCCTATTTTGATAGAGTCTAACTGACCTCCTATCTTATCTTGTTCTTCTCTCACTTTTTAATTCTTATTTCTCTTTCATTACTTACTTATTAATTATCCACTCTGTTACTCTTATTGTTTCCTAACTTACTATCTACTTAATCCATCATCACTTTCTTTATTACCATTCCCTAAATTCTCTCACATCTTCCTATTTATAGATTAGAACCCGATTCATGCTTAATTTCTTTCCACTAACCTCCATCGACCTTAATTGCATCAACTCTACCTCAGTTAATTCATTTATGCTTAAGACATTTTAGCTAATCCCCAATTAATCTCATCTCTACTAACTTCCTTTATACTTAAGTTACTTTAGCTATCCTAAATTAATCTCCATAAGCTTAAGTTCCTTTTTCTAACCTCAATTGATTCATCTGTTGCTCAATTCCCTTCATAAGATTAATTAAAACTTACAAATATGACATGTTCATTTCTAGACCCTAGGTTATCACTTATATCAACCACAAATATCAAGATTATCAATTAACTTCCTAATTCTATATTATCCCTCTAGTGTTCGTTTCCAATTACCCTAAGGTTCAATCCTATTCTATTTAGTCAAGTCCTTAACTATCCATCTATACCAGTTGAATTATTTTCATTTATGCTTTTGACACGTTTCTTAGGTGTTTCTAACTCGTTTTCTTAGCTATTCCCTTAGCCCAAACAGTCCCAATTATTCTATTATCACTTTACCAAGTTTTCCTCTCAAACTTTTAATTAGTTTTATTACAAACCTAGCATATCTAGTGATCAACTTACATTTTCATATTACTAATTATTTCATTAAAATCAATAAAACATATTCAAACACATAATATCATAAACATATTCATTCATCACCATATTGGGTTCTCTCACCCAAACACGAAATACTTAGTTTCTAACCAAATACAATGCCCTAAGGTTCATTATTATCCATACCCATCTACTCTTAGTTATCCCTATACTCTATTTAGAATCCACCCCCTAAGTAAAGGTAACACCACCTCCTTACCTCAAAGAGAGAGAAAGGTAGAACCTTAAACCTTTTGAGCTTTCTTCTTCCTTTGTGCTCCTTGAGCTTGAGCCTCCTAAGTTGGCCTCGGATCCTTATGAAAATAACCCATAAATAAGTGGGGTTCGATCAAATGGGAAGATGAGCTAGGTTAGAGTTTTATCTTTTGCTCAAAGGAGCCTAATGTCTTGAGAGGGAAAGGGAGTGCTTGGTGATGGTGGTGAAGATGGCAATAGAGATGATGATGATGATGATGATGATGATGATGATGATGATGATGATGATGATGACGATGATGAGCTTGAAGGGATTCTTTGATGGTTTTGTTGCAAGAGAGAAAGATGAAGAGCAATGAGCTTGAGAGCTCTTGCTTGGAGGAAGAGAGAAATCAATGGAGATTAAAGAGGGAGAGAGCCCTTGAGAGTGATTTGGAGCATGAGAGGGAGAGAGCTCCAATGGAGTTTTTGGAGAGAGAGAGAGAGAGAGAGAGAGAGAGAGCTTGAGGAGGAAGACAAGGGTTTGGCATGAAACTTATGGTGGAAGGATGGGAAATCACGTGTAATGAACCTTTTTATTTTTCAGTTCAAACCCGTGCTATGGGATAATCGATTAGCCAGTGTAAAATTTGCTTTCAGCACTATCAGGTCTTGGCTAATCGATTAGCCAGTTCAGCTTTCCATTTCTATGCACTTCAAAGTGTCATATCTCCTTCTCTACCCGTCGGATCCTGCTCAAATTTGAAAGCAAGCTTCCCTACATACTTATCTTCTCATCCAACGGTGGAATTAGTGTTTAGAGCGGTAAATATTTATTTCTAATTTCCTAATATAGGGTGTTTCTAACACCGAAAACATCATTTCTAACACTCTTTTGTTCATCTTTCAATCTCCTATCCGATGCCAATTCTTCCTAACTCTTTCATGGCACTCAAAGGGATCCTAATCCATCACCTTAAATCCTCTTTAGCATAATTATCATTTTCTAATCTTATTATTATTCTAATTATTTTTGGAATTAGAATTTCGGAATATTTTTTTAGTTAGGAACTTAGTACTTGGTTAGAAGTATAATATTAACGTAAGATGTTTATTGCGAGGACTTAAAAGGCGTCGATCGTGGACGTGTGTCAGAGGATCGTACCCGTGTGGACTCTTTGGACTTTTCGCTAGCAATCAAGGTGAGAGAGAAGCTTCCCTAAGACACTGTGGTGTTTAGGTAATGTATTAGGATGTTCTTGATCATCTGAAAGATCGGAACTATGGTCTATCAGTTAGTAGTATAGTGGCAATTGTTTGTGTGTATATGGCCACTTATACGAAAAGGACTAAGACCATTGACTAATACTATTTGATGATTTCAATGGTATGATTTATACTTGTCGTCTTATAATGATGATATGAACTATCTTTGCATGCCTGCTGAATTATTATTTGCTAATGGAACTGTTATATTTCTGAGAGACGTCTGCTACGTCTTGACTTTGAAAGGCATTATTAAAGTAATGGAAATTATGAGATAATGTTGTTAATGAAAGACAAATGATATTAATTATTATGGAAACCCTTTTGGGAGGAGGATGATTAAGCTTTGGAAAAGAAGAAAACATAAGAGTTCAACGAATAAAAGATACAAGAGAAAAGTTTATAAGTCCCTGTTGGGCACAAGTCCTTATGAAGTAAGGCACACATCATAAAACATTAAGATGATTTTGATTCGAGAATCGAACGATGTTGGATGCTCCGAGCTTGTGGAATGCTGGACTTTTGTTGAAATGCACGATTGATGTGACGTGCTTGCTATGCTGATCATGGAGCTGGCCGCGTGAGCTTTAATGTCATGGTTTCGAGCCGTGACATTCGATGCTTGAACGCAGCCATATTTGGGGAAAGAGTTAATAACGTAATTAGAGGTCGAGTCTCATTGAAGAGATGGACTAAGGATGAGTCGACCAAACCCGTAGGAATAATAAAACTTAATAATACTTTAAAAGACATTTACTAATGCGGTGAGATGATTGTGAAGTAGTGGAGAGAAAGATACCTTGTGTTATCTACGGATACTCAGGTGTGCGATTGTGATAGGGGAGAGTAATTATGGTGATTCGTCAAGAATCCTGGAGTGCTTTTCTAGGGGGGACGAGTTCTACATGTGGTTGGGGCTGCAAGACCCGAGGAACTGTAGCAAGTCCTGCGCCGCGAACTAGAAAAGTATTGTCGCTCCCTTGATCAAATTCGAAACGGTGAGAGGGAACTTGAACGAGGCGGGCTGTCGAATGGTATTGGGCCCCGATGATATTGATTATGAATTATGAAATGATATGCTGATGCGTAACACCCTATCCTAATTAATACACTAATTACCCCGACTAGATTTAGTTATTTGAAAATATCTTTTAAATACTCTTAGTTACTCATTAAAAATCTTCGTTACATTAATTTCTTATAAAAATTCTCCGTAAAATTGGAGGGAGTTTACTTTGTTTGTATGACTTTCCAAAACATCAATTTTCCGGAACACCTGTTATAAACAACATTTATATAAACCAGAAAGCCAGCAAGGCATAGTGCATTAGTGCATGCGTACATTCACATCAGTTCAGAAAATATTTCCAAGCCTTGGATTAGTTTGATTCCCAAAAGATAATCCCCTTTCCCAAAAGATAAAGTAGTCTAGGGCCAGCCCAACACATATAATTACATTTTTACAGCAAAAGTCAGTACATCATTATAACTGTTGGCAATTCGGAAAGTGTACCGATCGCACAAGTAATAAAGAGTAAGTAAATTATCGTTCCACAAGGGATTGCAAATTATTTCTAATTTATTTCACCTAATTGCGATTACTATGTATAACTTGTATTGGTTTTGAGTTTAGAAATAGGAGTGTAGAATTAAAAGAATGAAACAATTCAGAAAGTAAAAAGGATTTAGAAACAAATATGGAAAAGGTTAGGAACTTGGTTTCATTGTAGGATCAGGTTATTAATTATGAAAATTTGTTTTCCAATAAGTCAAAAACTCCAGAAACAATAAAAGATAGACCTCTCATGCATTTTATGTTTCTTACCCATTAATCCCTTAAGTGAGTTCTAATTTATAAGAGTTATACAATTACCCAAAAGTATTCCTACGAATTGTAATTAAAACACAATCAAGCAATTGATTTGAAAGGAAAAATATTAATTCATAAATAAACAGCCAAATTAAGATCCATACAAATCCACCATATTCCTAACAAGAGGTTCAGTTATACATATTGGGAGAAGAAGAGAAAGGAATGGGAAAAACTAATAATCATATACAATAATCAGATTATCCCCAAGAGATTTTCAATCTTCCAATCTTCAATCCTTGCTCCTTGCCTCATTGCTCTCAATTGCAGAACAACCTCTCTTCTCTAATCCTAATTCTATTCTAATATCTTATTTGGCTCTGAAAAGTCTACCAAACCTAATGGAAAAACCTATATTTAATGTCTAAAACTAATCCCAATTGATAGGAAGCAAAACTTGTAACACCCCGGCTTTTAATTTAAAGATAAACAATAATTATTTGAAAATGAAATAGGAAACTCAAAAATTTCTTTTATAATACAAGTTTTTACAAAAGTTTGGGGCCCTCAATTACAATAAGAACAGAATAAATTAGAGATCCCTTCCTTCGACTCTTTTGTTGCGCACTCTGATCTTCAAGCTTCTTGAGCATACACCTAAAATCTTAACCACTAAGGGTAAGACCTTTTCAAAACACAGTGAATTACAGGATAGTAAGCAGTCCATAAAAAAAACTCAAGGATAATAGTCAAATCAAGCAATGGTCTAACAAATACATCACATTAATTTTACAAAATGACATCCAATTATTTCCAAACTTACAATCAATCATTTTTTCCCATTTCTTTTCCATTTTTCATTTCCATTTCCTTTTCCTTTTCCTTTTCCCTTTTCCTTTTTCCATTTCCTTTTCCTTTCGGTTGCACCACTAGGACTTGAATGTACCTGCTAGGTCATTTGGCACACCTATTAGGGACTTTGCACCTGCCGGGACTTTACACCCATTAGGCATCACCCATTAGGACTATGCTTTTCCATTTATCCCTTCCATCACTTCAATTCTCATTTCCATTTTATTATTCATTTTATTCAGCAGGGAATTGATCCATTGGTTACAACGACGCCTAACGGGTCATTTGTACTTAATGGGTCATTTTGCCTGATAGGTCATTTAGCCCTAACAGGTAATTTGGAACACCTAGCAAGGCACCTAGTGTGCCAGTGTTACCAAAGATCAATTCCACTGCAGAAGTTCCCATTTATCAATAAATCAGAGTTTCAATCTTCACCCAACACATATACAATCGTAATTAAACATTCATAGCACAAATAATCATAAATACACCCACTTAGCATTTAAACATTCATATAGCACCCCTTACAATTATTGATCTATTTTCACAACCTCATGCCCAGAAATCATATATAAATATCACACATCTAGCATGTAGTTCACATAATCAATTCTCAACAAATATCAGATAAGCTAGTCGACATACTCAGGTATGTCTCAGAATACTAAAAATAAATCAACTCCCTAGGGTTCTTCACTTCCTACTTTATGACATACAAAAGAGAAATTATTACAAACATTTCAGTTAGTATAAAAATCTATCAACAATACACTATACACCCCTCAATTTCCTCGTATGGTTTTAAATTCTAAAAAGAGATTATTTTTGAGAAAAGTATTTTTCAAAGAGTAATTTTCTTAAATAAGTCTTTTAATCTCTGTTTTCCAAGTGGTAAATGAAATAAAGTTATGAATTGTGAAATTTATTTTGAAATGGTGAATTTCTTTTAGCAAGGAATGGTTTTATGAAAATGTGTTTTGTTGTGCTTGATATTTTTGGGTGCAAATATAATTTCTATGCATGAGTAATTTCATTATTTTCTATGAGTGTATGTACGGTTTTTACATGTATGTATGCTTAGGATTTAATTAGTGAATGAATGTATGTGTTAGGAGGATATGTGTAGGAGCTAGGCGTGAAAATAAGTGAATGTATGCATGAATGTGTATGGTATTTGTGTGTGGAATTATGATGCAAATACATGAATGTAGGAGTAGGTATATGTGTATGTGTGTATGTGCATCGTGTAAGTGTGTGTGTGTGTGTGTGTGTGTGTGTGCATGTAAGTGAATATGTGTAAGTGTGTGAGTGTGCCGCGTGTGTGAGTGAGTAAGTGGAAGCCTAGGAATTTCCCAAGATGTAACCAAATGAACCAAGCTCCCAACCAAGCCTTAACTAAACCTTAACTAGTTGGAAGAAACCCTAAAGAGAACCAAAAGGTCAACAACCTAGGATGAACCCTAAACCCATATGTCTCCCACTTTGTCTCCTTGAGGAATACTAACCTCCACCCATGCAATAATATAGAAGGCCGAATTTACCCCTCCTTTCCAAAGCCTTGGCCGAATTACTTAAAGGGCAAAATAGGAAGCCATGACTTTTTATATAAGCATTGGCCTTTGCTTCATTTCACCCATTCTTCTCTTCATTTCTTCACTTCCTTCGCCCAAACACCACACCAAAACACATGTTCTAAGAGCTCCTCAAACTCTTAGACAAAGAATTAGAAAATAGAGTGGAAGGAGAAGGAGAAACCGTGAGGCTAGGAGGAAGGATAAGGAGAACCCAAAGCAAAAACTTAAAAATCCTTGAAGATCAAGTGTTGAAGACCTTTTCTCCTTGGTATAAACCGAAGACCTAGAAGTCTTAGAATTAGTTCTTGATCTTGTAACTTTATTTTCTTTTCTTCTCTTGCATGTTCTTTTTGATGCACTTATGTGTAATATTTTTCTTAACTAAGGACTTTTCATGATTTAAATGGATTTGTAATATGTGATTGTTGGTTCGGTTTGTGCTTTGCATGTTGTTTGCAAATGATTTTCATGGCTTTAAATCCTTGCATGTTTCGGTTTTGAGTTGATCTTGGTAAAAGCTTTAATTTGTGCTTTGATCTTTGAATTTTGTGTAGATCTTGATTTTGTTTTAAGTTTTGTAAATAATTTTGAATGGAAGTCTTTATATTTCTTTAAGTGTGCCTCGGTTTTAACCTCTCTTTCATTTAAAATTATTTTGTCTTGAGTTGTGCTAATATGTTTAAATTCATGACTTGACCTACATGAATGATGTGCATATATGCGAGTGTTTGACCTTAAAAAGTTATTTTTATGATTCCTTGGAAAATAAATTGAAAATGTTTATGTTGATCTATGATTTTATCTATTTTGTTGGAAAAGCATTAGACTTGATCTTGCATGTTAGTTTTCATTAAAAAGACCTTGTTTTCTTTTGTGTATGTCTCAGTTTTAGAAGAAAATTAGGGAGAACAAAATGATTTTTCCTAAATTGAATTATGTTCAATGTTCTTATGTGATTCTTGATCTAAACTAGGTGTTTATTTTGTGCATGTCACATTCGGCCATATTTAGATGAAAGACCATGCTTTTTATTTTGTGAGGGCTTGATATATGCTTTATGTTCTTGCATGATTTGATTTGATTTAAGTTAAGGAAAAATAAATTAAAGTTTGATTATTTTCCAAGATGTAGCTTACGGTTTGCTAAGAAAAAGAAGGAATCATTGCATGAATTTGTGTGTGTTGATGATGCATGAATCTTGTTTTGATTTGTGAGATTTTCGGTTTATGCATTTAAATTAGGTTAGCATTCTTTTTCATAACGCTAGGCTAAGAGGGTTTGATAAATAGTTGTGTGTTTAAGTGAAATCATGAATGTGTGTATTTGGTTTTGTGATTTTAAGTATGCCTAGATGATTTTGTTTTATAAAAATAAAATGTCTTGAGAATAATTATGTGTGAAACCATGTGTGTGCATTCGGTTTAGGAGTTTATGCATGCTCAAATGTTTTTGTGTTATAAAAATGAAATGTTTTGGAAAGTGATTGAATTGAGTATTTGATTTGTGAAGTGTATAATTTAATAATTGATTAATTGTTTGTATGTCTTGAGTGATCCAAAATGTGTTGTGGACCGTGTGTATGTTTAGTTTTGAATTTAATTTGATTTGGTTTAATTGAGTTGTGAGAATGTGTTTATGATTTTACACAACTGGAGTTTTCGAGAGAATTTGAAATAAAAAGAGTTTGAGTTGTTTTGGATTTTTATTTAATTGATTTCTTTGCTGCCCAAGTTTATTTAAAGTTGTTTTTAATTTCTAAAATTGAGTTCATGTGACTCAAAGTTTGGTTTTCAAAAGGTACTTGATTTTAAGAAAACTCGGATTGAAACCAGTGAATTTTTCGGTGTTTTTGAAATCGGTTAAGGTGCTATCCAAGACGGACCAGCCACCTAACCATTTGATTTAAATTGTTTTATTTGGTGTTTTCAAAATGATTTTGGAATGTTTACAGAACTAAGAAATGTTTGAGTTATTTTAAGAAAATGAATATGTTTTTCCAACGAGGAATGGAAAAGAATTTTCGTAAGGAAGGTTTTTAATGAAAACATGTTTTAATCAATTCGAGGAATGTTACAGACGAGGGATTAAGGCAATGGCAGCAAACAAGATCAGAGGAGACCGTGTTCATCAGATTGCTGGACCTCAGGTGAGAGAGTAGCTTTCCTAAGACACCGTGGTAGTAGGTGTTATATTGAGACGTTCCGTATCAGCTCAAAGATCGGAACTAAGTGGTTCTGCGTCAGTAGTATAGTGGCAATTGTGTGCTTGTGTGGCCACTCATACGAATAGGACAAAGACCACATTGTGGTGTGTGATGTTGTGTGTTGATGATGTGTTGTTTGTGTGTGTTTACTTATGCATGATTAATGTTATAGGTTGTTATATGAGATAATTGATAATGAAGATTAAAGAAATTAAAGTAAAAGACACCAAGAGATGAGATAACCCTTATTTGGCATAAGTCCTTGTGGAGCAAGGCCGCCTTAGCCTGATAAGACATTGAGAATATAAATAATGATGAGAGGATTGTGTTGATGGTTAAGTCAAGATAAGAGATGAGAGTTGAAAGGAGATCATGTTAATGATGTGAATGGGCCAGAGCGAGGAAGGGATGTTGAGGTGATATTGAAATGTGAGGAGAAGTGAGATGTGAATCTTTTGGTTTTGTTTCTTGGACTGAGACTGGTCTGAGTTGAGCTTGCTCCTCCACTAGTTCTCAAGAAGAGAAGAGTCTTTGAGAAAACATTTGAAAAGAATTTTTGAAATGGTTTTACAAAAAGGAGATTTTTGGAAAATGAGTTTTCAAAAAGAAATTTTGGAAAGGGATTCCCATAAGTGATAATTTTTTTAAAGGAGATTCGGAATTTTCAAAAGGGGTTCCCAAAATGAGAAAAGTTTTCTAAAACAAATTTCTGAAATGAAGTTGTAAAAAATGAGATTTTGATAAGAATTTCGAAAAGAGATTGTTTTCGAAATGAGATTTTTGGAAAGGAAGCATGGAATGAAATTTTCAGAAAAGGCTTTATGAACTGAAGTTTGAAAGAGTTTTACGAAATGAAAGTTGTTGAAGAGGATGTGTGAAGTGAGGTTTTGGAAGAGTGTTGATGAAAAGGAGGAAATGTCTTGTGATGAAATACGAGTTGTGAGTGTGATTCCGCTCTGTGCCAAGTTTGAGTAATGAAAAGTGATGCAAGGTTAGAGGTCAGGTCTCATTGAAGGGATGTACGAAGGGTGAGCTGACCATTAGGTTAATTAAAGATAAAAGCTTTTAAAAGACATTAACAGCGAACGCGGTGAGGTATGAGAGTTAACCCGAAGTAGTGGAGAGGAAGGAACGATAAGTATCTGCGGATACTTAGGACGAGATTGCATTAGGGGAGGACGATGACGATGAAATGTCAAGAAGTCTAGAGTACTTTTCTAGGCGGGACAATTCCACAAGTGGCGCACTAACGTGGTGGGGACTGGGTCTAATGCCGTGGCACGTCCTGCATAATCAAGTAGAAATAGTATTGTCGCCCCCTAGATTGCAAATCGAGAACAGTGAGAGGAACTGGAGTGGGGCATTGTGTTTGCCGCTAAGAGCGTGCCATGTTATATATGATATTATTTGAGGCTGGGCCTCCTGGTCAGAGACCATTTGTGTGTGACAGCTGTCGTGCCCGCACGGTAAAGGTTCTGTACTCTTGTTTGCTTCCGACTAGGTGGAAGGTGACCGAGGAGATGTAGACTTGAGACGTGAGTGCTAACTACGAACGGACGCGTACCTCGATGATTCTTAAATTCCCCTTAATCATCGATGGTTATAATTCAATAAGACTCGCTAAAGGAAACGAGAGTAATTAAGAAAAATGAAATTGTGAATGATTGATGATAAGATGGAAAGTGTGAAAGGGAAGAAAGGTTGAGACCCTTGGAAAGGGAAAGAAAGTGATGGTTTGAGATTTGTTAATGAGAAAGAAATTGAGAAGTAAAGATGAGTAATGAATAAAGAAATAAAAACAATTGAGAATTTTGATGTTATGTTTGAGTGCTGCGTTGTGTGTGTTTGTTTGTTTTGTGTGTGCTGTCTTGATATCCTGCCTGCGGTAAATCCACAACGTCGACGACTTGTCGTTCGGTTCGCTAACTCTCTCCTGCCCGTTGGTATATCGGTGTCTCCGGTACTCCAACGTGCAGATGGATTATCGCATGGAGATTTCAACCTGGATGAAACATGGATGCGGCTGGAAGCATACCCCATCTGGCTGGGTATGGACTGGTGAGTCGCAAATTGTGATTCCGGACCCTGAGCATCGACTGTGTGGAGCTGACTTAGGACCGCTGCTAGGACAAGTTTCTGTCCGAGGATATGGAGACTATGAGGAGAAGCTGCACTGTGAAGCTCTGAGGAATCTTTCTGCAACGACAAGGATGCAGTGGGTGCCAAAGAATCGTGGACAAGCGGCAGCTGGGATAGCTTCGCCTTCTGGTGTCAAGCAGGGACGCCAGAAAGAGGATCATGAGCTGCACCCTATAGTTTTCATTAGGCAAAGTCGTAGGTAGGGTAATTAATTAAGTAGTGAATATCTATGTCAAGGATTATCTAAGCAATGTATCGCTCTTATAACTATGCCCTACTTTTATTTTGTGAACTGGCCAAACTTTTGTTTTGACAAGAAATATGAAATCACTTTGAAAGATGTGGAAGTGGGTTCTACGTAATGACCCGGTTTTCAGGTAGGAGCGTGAACGTGCACCCACATCGTTTTATAAAAAAAAATGGTCTCATTTTTGGCAACCTTTCAATTCAATACTGATCATTTTCGGATGACGAAAATCGGGGCGTTACAGAGTGGTATCAGAGCGATGTTAATCCTTTGTGGCTTTAAGCTTATGCTTACATGCCAAGAGTGTTTGCTTGCATGATTTGTGTGTTGTGTGTTTGCTTGTGTGCCTTTATGTGTGCTTGCTAGTGCAAGGATAGGAGTGCAAGATTCAGGTCTTGTCTTCCTAAGGTATGAGCCTTGTTTAGGTTAAAGACCCTGTTGGTTAAAGTTGTTTAGAAAAGTAGGTAGAGACAAAGAGGTTCTAGAGTCGAAATCTCATAACCGCAGAGTGGTGTCAGAAGTAGTATCATTGATGGGTAGGCCTAAGTTTGATGACCCGATGTATTTTTGGCGTGAGGATAGTCATTACCTCTAAGGAAATAGGATGTTACTCCTGGAGCTGTGCTTGTGGAATTGTTTCAACAATGGCATTCCGTAGGATTCCAATTGCAAATTCTTTCTTTAAGCTTTTCTATTAAACCATAGCCGTGCTAATCTTTCCCAAAGTTGGTTAATCGTATTGTTAGAAATATCATAGTTACCCAGATGGTTCAGGCTTGAATGACTGGGGGTGGATAAATGATGGTTGTGGAATGAAGTATAGGACAATAGTGGGTCTAGTAGTAGGTTTGATCAAAGTTGGGGAGTCGCGAGGAAGAAAGGAAGTGTATATTGACCCTAGTTTGAGAGGATAGTGAGGAAGATTAGACCCCTTATCCTATAGTTGGGTATTAAGGTGGAGAAACGATAGATGAAAAGCATTAGGACTAGAGGGGGAAGTATAGGGAAAAGTGAGTGCTTGTAGGGTAGTGAGAACCTAAGATATAGAAAGTAGTGCGGATTGTAGATTAAATCCGGTATTTTTGGAGATGTGTGAATTTTGTTTGCTTGATTTTCTCTGGGTTTATACCCAAAATTGTGCTAGCTGTGTTGGCAATCAGCTAAAGGAGCAGCCTCTTCTTCGGTTGGTCTGTATGACTTAACCCGGTTCGACACGAAAGGGGTATGCTATGGAGCTTTTTGAGATCGACACGCGAGGAGTATTGCGAAGAGCTTATTGTCAGTGAAAGAAAGGACGACCATGAAGCAAGAATGAGAATAGTGTTGTTGTGCCATACTGCCTAATCCGCAACTTATTTCTCGGGGACGAGAAATCTTTAAGTTGGGGAGACTGTAACACCCCTCAATTTCCTCGTATGGTTTTAAATTCTAAAAAGAGATTATTTTTGAGAAAAGTATTTTTCAAAGAGTAATTTTCTTAAATAAGTCTTTTAATCTCTGTTTTCCAAGTGGTAAATGAAATAAAGTTATGAATTGTGAAATTTATTTTGAAATGATGAATTTCTTTTAGCAAGGAATGGTTTTATGAAAATGTGTTTTGTTGTGCTTGATATTTTTGGGTGAAAATATAATTTCTATGCATGAGTAATTTCATTATTTTTTATGAGTGTATGTACGGTTTTTACATGTATGTATGCTTAGGATTTAATTAGTGAATGAATGTATGTGTTAGGAGGATATGTGTAGGAGCTAGGCGTGAAAATAAGTGAATGTATGCATGAATGTGTATGGTATATGTGTGTGGAATTATGATGCAAATACATGAATGTAGGAGTAGGTATATGTGTATGTGTGTATGTGCATCGTGTAAGTGTGTGTGTGTGTGTGTGTGTGTGTGTGTGTGTGTGTGTGTGTGCATGTAAGTGAATATGTGTAAGTGTGTGAGTGTGCCGCGTGTGTGAGTGAGTAAGTGGAAGCCTAGGAATTTCCCAAGATGTAACCAAATGAACCAAGCTCCCAACCAAGCCTTAACTAAACCTTAACTAGTTGGAAGAAACCCTAAAGAGAACCAAAAGGTCAACAACCTAGGATGAACCCTAAACCCATATGTCTCCCACTTTGTCTCCTTGAGGAATACTAACCTCCACCCATGCAATGATATAGAAGGCCGAATTTACCCCTCCTTTCCAAAGCCTTGGCCGAATTACTTAAAGGGCAAAATAGGAAGCCATGACTTTTTATATAAGCATTGGCCTTTGCTTCATTTCACCCATTCTTCTCTTCATTTCTTCACTTCCTTCGCCCAAACACCACACCAAAACACATGTTCTAAGAGCTCCTCAAACTCTTAGACAAAGAATTAGAAAATAGAGAGGAAGGAGAAGGAGAAACCGTGAGGCTAGGAGGAAGGATAAGGAGAACCCAAAGCCAAAACTTAAGAATCCTTGAAGATCAAGTGTTGAAGACCTTTTCTCCTTGGTATAAACCGAAGACCTAGAAGTCTTAGAATTAGTTCTTGATCTTGTAACTTTATTTTCTTTTCTTCTCTTGCATGTTCTTTTTGATGCACTTATGTGTAATAATTTTCTTAACTAAGGACTTTTCAAGATTTAAATGGATTTGTAATATGTGATTGTTGGTTCGGTTTGTGCTTTGCATGTTGTTTGCAAATGATTTTCATTGCTTTAAATCCTTGCATGTTTCGGTTTTGAGTTGATCTTGGTAAAAGCTTTAATTTGTGCTTTGATCTTTGAATTTTGTGTAGATCTTGATTTTGTTTTAAGTTTTGTAAATAATTTTGAATGGAAGTCTTTATATTTCTTTAAGTGTGCCTCGGTTTTAACCTCTCTTTCATTTAAAATTATTTTGTCTTGAGTTGTGCTAATATGTTTAAATTCATGACTTAACCTACATGAATGATGTGCATATATGCGAGTGTTTGACCTTAAAAAGTTATTTTTATGATTCCTTGGAAAATAAATTGAAAATGTTTATGTTGATCTATGATTTTATCTATTTTGTTGGAAAAGCATTAGACTTGATCTTGCATGTTAGTTTTCATGAAAAAGACCTTGTTTTCTTTTGTGTATGTCTCAGTTTTAGAAGAAAATTAGGGAGAACAAAATGATTTTTCCTAAATTGAATTATGTTCAATGTTCTTATGTGATTCTTGATCTAAACTAGGTGTTTATTTTGTGCATGTCACATTCGGCCATATTTAGATGAAAGACCATGCTTTTTATTTTGTGAGGACTTGATATATGCTTTATGTTCTTGCATGATTTGATTTGATTTAAGTTAAGGAAAAATAAATTAAAGTTTGATTATTTTCGAAGATGTAGCTTACGGTTTGCTAAGAAAAAGAAGGAATCATTGCATGAATTTGTGTGTGTTGATGATGCATGAATCTTGTTTTGATTTGTGAGATTTTCGGTTTATGCATGTAAATTAGGTTAGCATTCTTTTTCATAACGCTAGGCTAAGAGGGTTTGAGAAATAGTTGTGTGTTTAAGTGAAATCATGAATGTGTGTATTTGGTTTTGTGATTTTAAGTATGCCTAGATGATTTTGTTTCATAAAAATAAAATGTCTTGAGAATAATTATGTGTGAAACCATGTGTGTGCATTCGGTTTAGGAGTTTATGCATGCTCAAATGTTTTTGTGTTATAAAAATGAAATGTTTTGGAAAGTGATTGAATTGAGTATTTGATTTGTGAAGTGTATAATTTAATAATTGATTAATTGTTTGTATGTCTTGAGTGATCCAAAATGTGTTGTGGACCGTGTGTATGTTTAGTTTTGAATTTAATTTGATTTGGTTTAATTGAGTTGTGAGAATGTGTTTATGATTTTACACAACTGGAGTTTTCGAGAGAATTTGAAATAAAAAGAGTTTTTGAGTTGTTTTGGATTTTTATTTAATTGATTTCTTTGCTGCCCAAGTTTATTTAAAGTTGTTTTTAATTTCTAAAATTGAGTTCATGTGACTCAAAGTTTGGTTTTCAAAATGTACTTGATTTTAAGAAAACTCGGATTGAAACCGGTGAATTTTTCGGTGTTTTTGAAATCGGTTAAGGTGCTATCCAAGACGGACCAGCCACCTAACCATTTGATTTAAATTGTTTTATTTGGTGTTTTCAAAATGATTTTGGAATGTTTACAGAACTAAGAAATGTTTGAGTTATTTTAAGAAAATGAATATGTTTTTCCAACGAGGAATGGAAAAGAATTTTCGTAAGGAAGGTTTTTAATGAAAACATGTTTTAATCAATTCGAGGAATGTTACAGACGAGGGATTAAGGCAATGGCAGCAAACAAGATCAGAGGAGACCGTGTTCATCAGATTGCTGGACCTCAGGTGAGAGAGTAGCTTTCCTAAGACACCGTGGTAGTAGGTGTTATATTGAGACGTTCCGTATCAGCTCAAAGATCGGAACTAAGTGGTTCTGCGTCAGTAGTATAGTGGCAATTGTGTGCTTGTGTGGCCACTCATACGAATAGGACAAAGACCACATTGTGGTGTGTGATGTTGTGTGTTGATGATGTGTTGTTTGTGTGTGTTTACTTATGCATGATTAATGTTATAGGTTGTTATATGAGATAATTGATAATGAAGATTAAAGAAATTAAAGTAAAAGACACCAAGAGATGAGATAACCCTTATTTGGCATAAGTCCTTGTGGAGCAAGGCCGCCTTAGCCTGATAAGACATTGAGAATATAAATAATGATGAGAGGATTGTGTTGATGGTTAAGTCAAGATAAGAGATGAGAGTTGAAAGGAGATCATGTTAATGATGTGAATAGGCCAGAGCGAGGAAGGGATGTTGAGGTGATATTGAAATGTGAGGAGAAGTGAGATGTGAATCTTTTGGTTTTGTTTCTTGGACTGAGACTGGTCTGAGTTGAGCTTGCTCCTCCACTAGTTCTCAAGAAGAGAAGAGTCTTTGAGAAAACATTTGAAAAGAATTTTTGAAATGGTTTTACAAAAAGGAGATTTTTGGAAAATGAGTTTTCAAAAAGAAATTTTGGAAAGGGATTCCCATAAGTGATAATTTTTTTTAAAGGAGATTCGGAATTTTCAAAAGGGGTTCCCAAAATGAGAAAAGTTTTCTAAAACAAATTTCTGAAATGAAGTTGTAAAAAATGAGATTTTGATAAGAATTTCGAAAAGAGATTGTTTTCGAAATGAGATTTTTGGAAAGGAAGCATGGAATGAAATTTTCAGAAAAGGCTTTATGAACTGAAGTTTGAAAGAGTTTTACGAAATGAAAGTTGTTGAAGAGGATGTGTGAAGTGAGGTTTTGGAAGAGTGTTGATGAAAAGGAGGAAATGTCTTGTGATGAAATACGAGTTGTGAGTGTGATTCCGCTCTGTGCCAAGTTTGAGTAATGAAAAGTGATGCAAGGTTAGCGGTCAGGTCTCATTGAAGGGATGTACGAAGGGTGAGCTGACCATTAGGTTAATTAAAGATAAAAGCTTTTAAAAGACATTAACAGCGAACGCGGTGAGGTATGAGAGTTAACCCGAAGTAGTGGAGAGGAAGGAACGATAAGTATCTGCGGATACTTAGGACGAGATTGCATTAGGGGAGGACGATGACGATGAAACGTCAAGAAGTCTAGAGTACTTTTCTAGGCGGGACAATTCCACAAGTGGCGCACTAACGTGGTGGGGACTGGGTCTAATGCCGTGGCACGTCCTGAATGATCAAGTAGAAATAGTATTGTCGCCCCCTAGATTGCAAATCGAGAACAGTGAGAGGAACTGGAGTGGGGCATTGTGTTTGCCGCTAAGAGCGTGCCATGTTATATATGATATTATTTGAGGCTGGGCCTCCTGGTCAGGGACCATTTGTGTGTGACAGCTGTCGTGCCCGCACGGTAAAGGTTCTGTACTCTTGTTTGCTTCCGACTAGGTGGAAGGTGACCGAGGAGATGTAGACTTGAGACGTGAGTGCTAACTACGAACGGACGCGTACCTCGATGATTCTTAAATTCCCCTTAATCATCGATGGTTATAATTCAATAAGACTCGCTAAAGGAAACAAGTGTAATTAAGAAAAATGAAATTGTGAATGATTGATGATAATATGGAAAGTGTGAAAGGGAAGAAAGGTTGAGACCCTTGGAAAGGGAAAGAAAGTGATGGTTTGAGATTTGTTAATGAGAAAGAAATTGAGAAGTAAAGATGAGTAATGAATAAAGAAATAAAAACAATTGAGAATTTTGATGTTATGTTTGAGTGCTGCGTTGTGTGTGTTTGTTTGTTTTGTGTGTGCTGTCTTGATATCCTGCCTGCGGTAAATCCACAATGTCGACGACTTGTCGTTCGGTTCGCTAACTCTCTCCTGCCCGTTGGTATATCAGTGTCTCCGGTACTCCAACGTGCAGATGGATTATCGCATGGAGATTTCAACCTGGATGAAACATGGATGCGGCTGGAAGCGTACCCCATCTGGCTGGGCATGGACTGGTGAGTCGCAAATTGTGATTCCGGACCCTGAGCATCGACTGTGTGGAGCTGACTTAGGACCGCTGCTAGGACAAGTTTCTGTCCGAGGATATGGAGACTATGAGGAGAAGCTGCGCTGTGAAGCTCTGAGGAATCTTTCTGCAACGACAAGGATGCAGTGGATGCCAAAGAATCGTGGACAAGCGGCAGCTGGGATAGCTTCGCCTTCTGGTGTCAAGCAGGGACGCCAGAAAGAGGATCATGAGCTGCACCCTATAGTTTTCATTAGGCAAAGTCGTAGGTAGGGTAATTAATTAAGTAGTGAATATCTATGTCAAGGATTATCTAAGCAATGTATCGCTCTTATAACTATGCCCTACTTTTATTTTGTGAACTGGCCAAACTTTTGTTTTGACAAGAAATATGAAATCACTTTGAAAGATGTGGAAGTGGGTTCTACGTAACGACCCGGTTTTCAGGTAGGAGCGTGAACGTGCACCCACATCGTTTTATAAAAAAAAAAATGGCCTCATTTTTTGCAACCTTTCAATTCAATACTGATCATTTTCGGATGACGAAAATCGGGGCGTTACATAATCCATCTCTACTTAAGTATTAATTTGTTACCCACAACCCAATTTAACTATTAAACCCAAGTTCTATTATAAACTATAACTATCCCTAACTCTAAATGTAGAAAAGTGTCTCCCCTTACCTTGGATGAAGAGAGAGCTTGATTGAAGCCCAAAGACCTTGAATTTACCCCCGATCTACTTGGATTCCAACTCTTTTGTGAGATCTCCACTTGGATATTGAGATTGGAGGAGAGAGAGAGAAGCCCTAGGAGAGAGAGAGAGCTTCAAGGAGGGAGAGAGAAAACACCATTGGAGGAGAGGGAAGGCTTGGAACAAGAAGGAAGGAGGGATAATACATGAAGGAGGTGGGGATTTCGATGGTTAAAGGATTGGAGGAGAGAGAAAGGGAGAAAGCATGAGAGAGGCGGAGAGGGGAGAAATGAAAAGAGGTGCCACGATTTGTGGCCCAAAATGCGCTTATCAACAATCTGCTCAGACCTTTTTCGCTTGAGCGAGCTAATTCTCGCTTGAGCGAACTCGATCAGATATTTTGGGGGTTGACACGAGCCATTTTTCGCTTAAGCGAAAAGCTATTCACTTGAGCGAACTGAGTTTTCGCTGGAGCGAGCAGGGTCTCGCTTGAGCGAAAACTACTCAGGGAATCAGGGTTTGAGATAGGTCGATTCGCTTGGGCGAGCGAATTCTCGCTTGAGCGAGGACTTGGAAGTCTACCCTCACACTTTTAAAAGCTACAACTTCTATGCTACCCGATGCGAAGGCTCCCAGCCCCAACCTAACACTAAACCGAACACAAACAACATTAGTTTACATTCTAAACATAAAAAGCATGAAATTCATAATGTAAAACACATAATTCTCAAGCACAAAAAACCAAACGAACTAACAAACGAAATCTAAACTTAACTCTTGACTAGCACTAAGGCCCACACTAACACTCGAGGTCAAATCTTAGGATTCTCTGTCCATTACTCCATCAAAATCAGAGCGCTAGGAACGCTCACTCGGACTCTGGAAAACCTCGGTACTCGAACATACGCAAAAATCAAAGCACTCTTAGCCTAAATCGCCACACCCCAAGCATACTCACCATTACTACATACATTTTCCTACCCAAACCTTATCATGCAACCACACATACAATTATACATATATACACAGGAGATTAATTACAACCACATACACATGTGAATGCATATACAAATACTCTAAGAATCTAATTACATATACTAATACATACACACACACACATATATATATATATATATACACACATTCACTAAGAAAATAATTACGAATACTCATACATATATTTATACATATTAGCTCAACATACTATATACATATGTGCATTTACTACGAAAATAGTTGTAAATCATTTTTCATACTTCGTTTCCATATAAATAAAATATACATAAAATATAATTTTTAGATTAATAAAAATCATATCATTACAAAACTGATCAGAAATCAGCCCAATTGGGCTTCTGCGTCACTCGCGCGCCTGGGCGCCCAGAGCCACACGCCTGGGCGCCCAGAGCCACACGCCTGGGCGCACAGGTCTGATTCTGTGATGCTGACCGGGGGCAGGCGTGCAGGCTTGGTCGCCTGAGCGTGTAAGCCCTGCTCCGACTCCGTTTCACTCCGTTCTTGCGCCATTTTCAAGATCCATTCATCCTCTTTTCAATTCCATAATTATTTTCTTCAATTAAGTTCCGAAAGTACCTGAAACATACACAAAACGGATCAAAACGTTCAAAGGATTCTAAATTACCTAACTTCCTAAAAACTATACAAAAAGTCCTACATTTACAAGAGAAACAAGCCAAATACATAGCAAAAGGAAGTGAAATTAATGCTCAAAACATCATATATTGGACCAAAATCACTCCCCCAAACTTAGTATTTTGCATGTCCCAGACAAAAGTAAAATAAAAACTCTAGAACGCAAGACTACCCTCTAAATCAAAATGTACACACCTAATCTAGGACTTCGACTCATAGACTCAGACACTTATTTTCACAAGCAATTTATACAATTAAAACCTAGTTAGAGAAACAAACTCCAAAAGAACTAATGACTAGTGAACACTCTCAAACTCACAGTGTGTATCTCTCATGTGTATCAAGGGTTATATATGTTTCACACAAGTTCATACAGTGACAAAGTGTTACCATAAACTTAACCATAGACCCAAATCTCCACTGAAATTATTGAATGCACACAAAAATCAAAAGGTCTTTATTTTGGTTGTAATGAGGCCATGGTTAAAAGTGTAAGGTGTGATAAAAGAAAGAAAGAATAAAACTAAAGGCTAAAATGCAAAAACAAATTTCCCTCTAAAAATTATGAATGAGCAATGAATAATACATAAGAACAACTCAACTCACAATCAGTTTCATACTTCTTTTCTTTTCACTTTTTTCACTTCTACTCTCTTCCAAATTTCTCTTTTTTTTTTAATTTCTTTTTCAATTTTTTTTCACTTGGAAGATAAATAGAACTCATAACACTTTTCACCAATTACTTTCACTTTTTCTTTCGTCATTCCTCTCAATTGCTCATTCTAAATTTCCAAGGTACAAACAAAGAATATTTCAATAGATGCAGGGTACCAAAGAAAAATCATAATATCTCATAAGGCTCAAAATGGGAAACTAAGGGAACATTATCAATACAAATCAGTTGAAGGCCACAAAAACACCTCCTAAGTGCCTTAATCATCTTAATGCATGCAATCAATTATCAATCTCAAAATGGTCACAGGTCAAGTTCTAGAACACAAAGCCAAAGTGAACACACTCATGAAAGAAATAGGGGTTCAAATCAAAAATAATTCAATAAATCATACCCCTCAGTGTTTAGGCTCAAAATCTCACTAGGCTAAAGTCAGTTCACTAATAACTTGTTCTCAAAAAGTTTGTCAAAATAACCAAGTCTCAACAATATTCACAGCTTAATCAAATCAATATCAAAAATCAATGAGTTTAATCATAAACTAAGTATTTACACCTATCATCAGAAAAACAGTTCTAAGTTTGGAATAATTACCTACTCTTACTAAGGACACAAACCAACACCAAATATGGGAGAACAATTCAAGTCTGAAAATTTTTTATTTTGTCCACTCCCCTAAACCTAGAGGTTAGCTTGTCCTCAAGCAAACTAATCTAACCTAAACTACAAAATAAAAATTAAAAACAAAAGCAAGGAGTTAGGAAACTTCCCTTTGTAGTACAACATTCTCTCCTGATGCACCATGGAGGAGACTCCCCCAAACTTATCGTAACATCCCAAGATTTGATAACTGCTTTAATAATTAATTTAATATAAATCTAATTAAGGATAAAAGGAAGTCATAGAAGTAGGTATAGCCTTAGTAGAAGAATAGGGAATCTGAGCCGACCAGATGATGAAGATGTTGGGTCTCGGATTTGTCTCAGCCGAGTAGAATGGAAACGGAACGTGATTTCAGGTGCAGGTGTCAATCCTGTGTGGCCGATAGCAGCTTGTCTCACTATTCCAACCGAGCGCAGGCTCGGCCTGTTACTACTTATCCTTGTCAAAGCAGAAGTCTCAACTCTTTTCTGTTGTGCTACGATTGAACAAAGCAACTTGTGTCTCGTTTTTCGTGCTCACTGTTCAAACGTCTCTGTCAATCACTTTATGTCTCTTTCAAGTCACTATTGGTGACTTCTTTAGAAACCAATGAATCTCATCCACACATTTCAAGCTTCTTCAAGAAGCCTCCAATTAGGACCACACAATTGACTCCCATAGGGGAATAAAGGAAAACTCAACCAATACATGAACACTTCTTATGTTTTTCGTTCTTCTTCGTTTTCTCCATCTTCTTTCTCTAAAAACTACAACACGAGAAACTCATCTTCTCTCACCTCACTCACGTATTCTACCCTCTCTCTCTCTCTTCCTCTCTACCAATATACACTAGTTGAAAGTCATCTCCTTCACCTTTTTGGAAGCTCCCAGTTTCTCCATGGAATTCGGAAGTATAGTGACGGTGTACAACGGTTCAAGAGATTTCGAGTTCAAGAGATCGAAAACAAGAAACCAGACTCAAACTCACAAGCACTCTTAACTCTCACGGATTGAGGTAAGGAGTGAGTGTTACCTTAGCTAAGGTTTGGGTTCCTAGTGTGTGCATAATGGGTACTAAGAGTGGGTGTTAGATAAGGGCAATGATATAGAATAGTATTAGGAATGAAGAAGAATAACTAAAAGAAACGCGAATGAAAGAACAATAGTTATGTACATCTCAACTAAATGGAAAGACTTGTATGTTTGCTAAGTATGTTTAATTTTATGGTTGTTGTATAAATGCTTATAAATTGTGATAATTGTTGTTTGTGTATGCTACTGAGCCGACCGTGAGAGGGGCATGGGGTGGATAATGATAACTGATTTAAGGGAGGAAATATTAATTATGGAGTAAATAACAAGAGGACAAGCGAACGGGGTCGATAAGGGGGGATGGAACCGTGAGGAAAATAATAATAAATGTTTAAAAAGATTAAAGAGTAATTAAAGAGAAATGGTTGTGTGAGCGGGTCATAGAAGACGCGTACCGGGTACGTGCATTGATCGCAACAGACGCATATTGGGTATGTGCAGCTGTAAGACGGGTACTGGGTGCTCGCAGTTATGACTCACACCAGGTTCCGAGCAACGGAATCGGTGGGGATGTGTTCCTGGTCATAGAAGACGTGTACTGGGTGCATGCACTGATCGCGTAAGACGCATACTGGGTGTGCGCGGCTGTAAGACAGGTACTGGGTGCTTGCAGTTATGGACACTCCTCGACTCCATAGAAGAAGTCGACTAGTAGTGCTCCTGGTCATAGAAGACGCGTACTGGGTGCGTGCATTGATCGCGTAAGACGCATACTGGGTGTGCGCGGCTGTAAGACGGGTACTGGGTACTCGCAGTTATGGACACTCTAGGATCCGAGCGTAAATGGTGTAAGACATGCACCGGGTGCATGCATCCGAGAAGAATAAAAAGTTGTAAGACTTGTAAAAGACGAATGATAAGAGAAGAGACTGAGCAAAGAGAAACTGAGACCGAGTAAAAGAGGATAGGAGTTGAGAAAATGATTACAAGGGTAAATAATTGGAATGTAGGAATAAAAGTGATAAGTAAATGACTTAGTGGGGAACAAGCATGGACCGAAGATAATGAGGCAGTTTTTGCATGATACCTTGCTTAACTGAATATATGTTAATATGCTAATTGTTTACTTGTTTGGCTTGGTAGGTCGGTATGTCATATTAGAAACTACTTACTTAAGTTCTGTATAATGCTCACCTCCTTACCATTTTTCAGGTGCTGAGCCTGAGCAGACGCAGTCGCCGGCTGAGCAGGTTCACTCTTCCTCACAGGGAGAGTAGGTTTATAGAGTCAAACTGTATCTCAAGTCCTCGGCCCGTTGGCCGAGCAAAATTACTGATGTTTTGGTCTCTTGTTTTATGTAAATCAAAAGTTTGTAATTATGTTGTTTTGAATCTCAGTACCTTTGTATAAATCCCTTCCGCTGGTACTTTGGTCTAAAGTATTATGAGAATTAAAATTATTATGTCTTAATAACAAAGAAATTTTTAAGTCCTAAAATCGGAAAAAAGGTAAAATTAATTAGGGTGTTACACTTATTCACCTGTGTCACATGAACAACTAAAAATAGTGCTAGAAGCACCTCATTAGCAGTTACATAGAAAGTTCCAACTCTTTATTCACTAACTAACTAAAAAAATAAAAATCTACACTACTACATAATTACAAAAATTCCACCAGGATCCCAAATCCTATGGGTTAAATCCCATGTGATGCAACAATAACAAGTTATTCCCACATCCCATTGGGCAAACCTTGGATGATGGTGGAGTAAGGAAATTTTAAAAATGAGTTCAATCCCACCAGGGTCAAAAGGTGCATTCCCTACTCCATGCATCATCTCAGACAAGTTGTTTCTTTTCCCATTCATGAAAGTGTTAATTCCATGAATTAGGAAAACTACCTTTTCAGGCTCCCTATTGTTCAACAATGATTTAGATTGTTTTTTAGATTTTTCATGAAGGAACAGAGGTTGAATATAATGGAAAAATTTTGAGTCATCCAAGCATGCAATAGATTTGACCAAATTTTTAATTGTTAGAAATTCATCATGCAAGGGTGGATCAAATTTTTCTACCATATTCACACCTTTTATTGTTTTATCTCGATCTAATTCCTCAAACTCATTATGCACATTCTCATCTATTTGCTCCTCTATAGGGGTTTCATCATTGGTCATATCCATCACCACCACTTTTTCCTCTCTTTGAAGAGAGTAAAAAATTGTTGGTGATGCTTGTGACTCTTCATTTAATTACTTTAAAATGTGTTCAACTTGCATTTGAAGGTTCTTTCTACTAGCACTTAAGATTTGACCATCGTTTCTAACTTGTTCAACAAAATTTTTAGTGCTTTGAGCACATTTTTCTAAAGTTATTTCCCATGAAGCTTTCTCCACAGGAATTGGCTCCACATAAAATTTATTATTAGTTGTAGCTTCTAATTTCTCTAAAGCTATTTCTAATGATGTTTTCCTATAAATTATGTTTTGTGCATAATAGTATGGAGAATAGAGATTCGAAATAAATCTATCACAATCAAAATCATTATTAAAACTATAGTTATACATGAAAAGGGACAAGTTACACAAGTAATTACAAATAAGTACCGGAAAAAATTAGAATCGAATTTCAATCCCCAGCAACGGCGCCAAAAACTTGTTGGCAATTCGGCAAGTGTACCGATCGCACAAGTAATAAAGAGTAAGTAAATTATCGTTCCACAGGGGATTGCAAATTGTTTCTAATTTCTTTCACCTAATTTCGATTACTATGCATAACTTGTATTGGTTTTGAGTTTAGAAATAGGAGTGTATAATTAAAAGAATGAAACAATTCAGAAACTAAAAAGGATTTGGAAACAAATATGGAAAAGGTTAGGAACTTGGTTTCATTGTAGGATCAGGTTATTAATTATGAAAATTTGTTTTCCAATAAATCAAAAACTCCAGAAACAATAAAAGCTAGATCTCTCATGCCTTTTATGTTTCTTACCCCTTAATCCCTTAAGTGAGTTCTATTTTACAAGAGTTATACAATTACCCAAAAGTATTCCTACGGATTGAATAATTATATTGTTTGGTTGAAAGGCCTAATCTTAATCCTAATTTTCCAATTAAGGTTCAGATTACCAAAGCAAAACATAAAGTGGTCAATTCTTTGAATTGTAATTAAAACACAACCAAACAATTGATTTGAAAGGAAAAATATTAATTCATAAATAAATAGCCAAATTAAGATCCATACAAATCCACCCTATTCCTAACAAGAGGTTCAATTATACATATTGGCAGAAGAAGAGAAAGAAATGGGAAAAACTAATAATCATAGACAATAATCAGATTACCCCCAAGAGATCTTCAATCTTCCAATCTTCAATCCTTACTCCTTGTCTCCTTGCTCTCAATTTCAGAAAAACCTATCTTCTCTAATCCTAATTATATTATAATCTCTTATTTGACTCTAAAAAGTCTACCAAACCTAATGGAAAAACCTATATATAAAGTCGAAAACTAATCCCAATTG
Source organism: Crotalaria pallida (assembly GCA_037953625.1). Lineage (NCBI taxonomy): Eukaryota > Viridiplantae > Streptophyta > Magnoliopsida > Fabales > Fabaceae > Crotalaria > Crotalaria pallida. The sequence continues at coordinate 7,384,275 of CM075654.1, read as the reverse complement.
ATAGGAAGCAAAATTGATCCAAAATCAGCCCAATTGGGCTTCTGCGTCACTCGCGCGCCTGATCATGGTCTGTAACTGGATTGGTGTCAAGGTGAGAGGGTGGGGGTAATTGCATCACGGGAATAGGTTAAGGGTTTAAGGGTTGAGTCATTTGGTTATGGACTTGGTGGGTACTAGGTTGGTTTTGAGCGATTCTTGCCATTGCCTGTTGTTGGAGATCGGCGATGGCCTGTCTTTGCCTCTCAATTAATGCAGTTTGTCGGTTCAATATGTTAATCATCTCTTGCTCGCGAGCGCGAGCAGATGCGGAGGTTGTATAAGACCTGCTAGTGGAGTGGGCTCGTCGGGAATTACTAAGGGCTGTTCTGCTTGGGTTTAGTCTAGTATTGGGAGTTACTCCTCTATGATCAGGGTTGGGTTGAACTTGCGGAGTTGGGGTTCGGTGAGTGTTTCTCCCGTGGTGTGCTCGGGTTCTTGTAGATCTGGCTGTATTACGGGTGGTTGGGGCGGTGCTGCTTGAATCTCCTCGAGTGAAAGGGGGTGGTGATGGAGGTGGTGGAGGAAGTAAATTCCATAGGCTAGGAGGTGGCTGGGGATTTGTCCCAGTTCTAGGTTGAGAAGATTGTGGTGGTTGAGAGTTGGTGGCATGATTATGACTTTGTGAATTATGGGGAGGTTGCGGGTTAATCCTCGTTCCAGAATGAGATGTACGTGGTGGCTGCGAATTAGTCTCACGATTTTGATTAAGAAGATTTCGCAGGTCACCAGTGGGTTGTGGTTATTGATCGTTATTGCTAACGTTTCCGGGTCTACCGCGAGTACGCCCAATGCGATCGCGGAGATCACCAGCTTGGCTTCTGGTATAAACCATGGTGGAGGTGGGAATGATATATTATTTGATTCCCCACAGACGGCGCCAATGTAGTGTCCTTAATTGAAATCACCCTTGAAGCTATGGAAAAACTCTAGGAATGATCCCAATCAAGATGTTAATGTAGGACTCTTTAGGATTACTGTATATCCAGTTGGGATAAACAGGTTCTCCCTAGTCAACAAAGTGTGTGCTAGTGTCAACTTGGGGATGAGAAAGCGTACCTTAGCCCTTATAGCATGGTGGTTCTTATAGGGGGTTACCTGTGTGGTGCATTCGTGGGCCGTTCTGATGAGGCTTGTGAGGAGGACGTATTCAACTAGGATTAGTAAAGGTCCTAATAAGGTTGAGTTCATAAATCCTGTATGTGATAAATTCTTATCCTTATCCTGTTATCAACTCAAGCATCGTGGGAATGTAGGAGAAGTCGTTAAGCTTAGTGAGATTGTCGGTGATAGTGATAAGGATGAAGATCCTATGCTCGGGGTTAATCTCATAAGCGTGTAACGTCCCCATAATGCCCATCAGCTCGGTGTAGCGTGCCGACCATATGCAGACTGTATGCCTTGTTCCAGCGTCTAACTGGTCGGACCAAGGTGATTTTGGTCGGATAAACTCTCGGTCTACTACACTTAGGATTTGAGGAAGATGATGGGGATGATGTTTATGGTGATTATGATGCTTGATTTCTAGGGTTTATTAGTTAATGATGATGATGCTTGTTCTTGGACCATGCAGAGTAAATGAAGAAGATGATGAAGTGTTGTTGTTGTGTTTGTTTTGTTTCTTGCCCATTTATTTTCATGAAAGAAATGGATATGTGGTCCTAAATGAGTGGCTTCTTGAGGAAGACACAAAGGAGTGGTCTCCAAGGCATTATTTTTTTTTAAGTTTAACGTGCAGGTAATCGATTACCTCCTGAAGTAATCGATTACCCTTCATTTTCTCAACTAACAAATTTCTTACAGAAAGCAAGTAATCGATTACATCCCAAATGTAATTGATTACCTTGCTGAAATTTCATATATTGTTGGTTTCTGACCCTAAGACACTCCTCTTAACTCCCATACATGATTTACTGTTGATTCCTTCATTAGTCCTAACTTAGGCTTATTCTGATTAAGCTTAGGGTTAGAAATAGGGATGTTACATGATGCAAAGCTTATGCTTATGATGATTTCTCGACAGTTCGACCTGCGTGGGTTAAGGTTCCTATACCTCCTGTTTGCTTCCTATTTAGGTTTTGGGAGGATATGGAGGAGATGTAGCCATGTGTGCTAACCAATTCCTTGATGATGTTTTCTTTCCCCCACCTCATAGATGTATACGAATTCATAAGACTTAATAAGAAAAGATTAACGATCATGCTAAGTTTTATCAGTCATGGTGTTAAGAAATGATCTGAGAATGATTTGAAAGTTAAATTAAGAATGCCTGGAAAATATTTGAAGAATAACTTGAGAATGAGGAAAGGATGCTAATGGAAAAGATTATGTTGTGATGATGTTAATGATGTATCTGTCATATGAGCACTTGCTTGATATATATGTGGTTATTTTATATATGTGATGTCTTAATATGTTGCATATTGTAATCTCATACCGTCGACGATATGTTCGTTCGAATGCTTACTCTCACCGTCTTTCCCTTTTCCTGTGGACCCTCTTGGGGATGTCCACAGATGACAGAGTAAGAGGAATTCTTCGTAACATGTACCCTGAAAAGACTTATAAATATGAAGCACATGAGGCGAAAATCAAGAAGTGCATACGGCGAAAAGACTAGCATGAAGGATCCTAGTTGCGTAGGTGGTATTGTGTAGCTTAATTTAGTGGTGGGATGGCATTGTTGTACCATGATGTAACTCACCTTATTTTGTAATAAGTCTTGGAAATCAGTACTTGATAATATTTGTATAAAGGGAGATGAAGTTGGCATTTTATAGAACTGGTGAAAAGAGCTTCGAAGCATGATATTGGTAACATCTTGGTTTGGAACTTGAATGATGACGTAAGACATGAGTAATTGATTTTGATCATGTAACACCCCTAATTTTCGTCTCCCGGATAATAAGGAAATTAATAATAAAGTTTTATTATTAATTTATATAAATTTTCAAAGTTTCTATTTTGTATTTAATTAGTCTTTTGAAATATAAAAATAGGTGAAAATATTTTTATATGGCAAATAAATACAAAAATATGGATATTGCATTTTAGTCCTTGGTAGGACCTAAATGTAATATTAGAAAGGTTCTTGGAGGGAAAGATTTAAAAAGTATTAATTTTTAAATTTTGTACTGACCTAACCGGTTAGTAATGCCCTGTAACCGGTTAGACGATGAACCCAGAAACTGGGTTAGTGCATTTTGATGAGTAATCACTTGACTAATCCATGGAATCGCCACGAAATCAGCTCTAATCTAGTGGATAACACGCGTCGGTGTGCATGTTACTCTAATTCCTCTATAAAAGCCAGGATTGTTGAAGGTTTGGGGTTGATTTCTGAGTGTTGGTTGAGGAATTGCTCTGTTAGGGTTTCTGAATCGTTTGGCTTAATTCTTCTTCTTCTCTGAGTGTTGGAGAACGAGTGATACACATTCACAAAGCTTGCATCAAGGGCTTTGTGTTGATATAAAACTTGTGAGCTGAGAGTCCTTGTGTGAGGAGAAATTGAGCTGGGAAGTTGAAGTTGGGAAAACTGATTTTGTGTTCTTCTTGTTCTGGAAGCTGGGTTTCAACTTTGATTTTGGTAAGTATAAGTAACTTCTAAGTCTCAAACCACTTTGATTCTTTAGTGCATGTTACCTAGAGCAAGTTCTAATTGTTTTCCCCAATTTCTTTGGTCAATTTCTATGTCAAATTCTCTGGTTTTTGAACCCTGTTGCTGGAAAACGTGACTGAGAGCAGAACATAGGGTTTCTGTGGAGTCTGTGGATTTTCTTCAAACCTCAGTGCCTATACTCATCTAACACGACTTAGAGGTATGGGAGAAGTTTACCTTATACTAGATTGAGACTAAAATCAAGTGATTTAGGACTTGAGTCAACAAAGACTCAAAAGGGCATTATGTGTTTAAGGTCAAAATCTATGGTTCAATTCTGCTTTGAGCAATTTTGTTTTGATGCATGCAAGTGATTTTGATGCTTGAATCATAATCTAAATGTTTATTATGAGTTTTGTGGTATTAAATTGTGTTTATGTGGGTTTTTATGCAATTTGATACTTTAAACTTAATGCATGCAAGATAAATATGTTACTGTGGTTGAACATGTTTATTTTATGGTATGTGAACTCTTTTGAGTGTTGAAATTGGTTAGATTTGAGTATTGGAAAGAATGGTATGCAAAACCTCATTTTTCAATGTACAGACTGCATAATCTAACCGGTTATTCGATATTTGTAACCGGTTAGATACTGTAATTTTTCAAAGAAAATGAATTTATGAAACTGGTCTTGTGCCCATACCATTTTTACTCAAGTCTATACTCTAATTTCACTTGGAATCAATCTGAAAACATGTGAGTAAATACTGTTTATTTCAGATTGAATTTGAGGAGTTAATACCTTAATATTTTGAGATAATTTCAAGAGGAAATTATGCTCCATTGGGAATGAATTGTGATTTAGACTTTGAATGATGAATTCAGTGGAATTTGAGGTATAAAACAATGCTGAAACTTTGTTTATGGATTGGGTAGAGAATTCAAGAAAAGGGTTTTCTGAATTACAATGGTTAATAAGTTCAGGTCTGTAATTCTAACCGGTTAGCCTGAGAATGTAACCGGTTAGTACCTGAAACTGAAAAATAAAAGTTAAGTCTTTTAAGTGAAAAGTGAGTACCATTGGTTAATTTTTTTCCCAATCTAAGCCTAATGGCATGTTTTTAAGTTAATTCAAGAATGAATTTTTGTGCCAAAGGTTATACCTCAAATTAATCATTCAAAAGAGAAATTGAGATATTTCTAAATCACAATAATTAAAGTAAAGATAAAAGCCAACCTCAATAATTGTGCATTCATGCATAGAGAATGGAAGATGGGTTGGTAGGAAACGTTTATCATATTCTGGGAATATGAGGAGGGTACTCCGGGAGTACCAAATTGTAACCTACTTGATGACACATTCTGGGAATGTGGCCAGTGTTTGGGACATGGTTTTTATGCGTTCTGGGAACGTATGCATTCTGGGAACGTGATGCACACTCTGGGAGTGATGCTTATTTATCCAAGTATGGTTTGGCATTACGTTCTGGGAACGAATGTCAGTGTTCCGGGAACACAACGGTGTATTGGATGGACGTCCAAGATGGACTTTTGTTAGAGGCCTCAGATGTGGATAGAAATCATGCACTATGCCACTTGCATTATAAGAGATATAATGTTGAAAATTGGTATGCTCATATGTACTTGCATTATTGTCTGTCCATGATATATTTGTGTTTGTAATTTAGTCTCTATTGATTATGTATATGTGTATACTTACTCCCTATGCCCTGTTTAGGTGATGGCCAGATACCTAGCCTGCATCGAGATACGCCCTATCCCTAGTGGTATATGGACATACGAGGAGCACCGAGCCACCTTTGAGGGGGAGGTGGAGATCACTCTCTACCACCCTAACCCTCTGGTTCGGGTGCGACCTCGTAGATTTAGGATTCCTTTAGTCTATACTATGCATGTTCCACCTTTTTTTTATACATATAGAGGACCACCCCCGGCTCGACCTGTGCGTCGATTCCATAGTTTTCGTTTTAGAGCTGCCACTCGTACTCATCCTTCTTCCCACAGAGTTGTTACTGAGGAGACTCTTTCTCCTGGTCCGACTGACTTTGATAGGACTGCTTCTGCAGATCCTAGACCCAGTGGTGGGGTCTCTGCACAGTCGGGCGAGGTCGAGGAGGATCCCGTGGAGGATGAGGACGAGGAGGAGGTGCATTTCGAGCCTACTGTTTCTGCTAGAGGTGGACCTGCTGGTTCCTAGGATCCTGCATAGCATAGATGTTTTGGATCCTAGGTCTAGGGATGGAGCTGCAGAGGATCAGAGGAGCTGCTGAGGACATGGATGACCTGCTCTGGGACTTCTATTTTGATATTGTGATATATTGTATATATTTTGAGAGGTCTTAGAGTGAGGTTAATTTTAAGCAGCTGGTTTGTATATGTTTCATCAAAACATGCTATCTCGACTTTTGCTACTTGCTACTGATGATACTGGTGGGGTTTTTATCATGATATATATATATATATATATAATTTTTTATTTACCTCAGCAGTGCCCCACAAGTATTACTTTTACTTTCGCATACTCTGATTTTGATTCAAAAGGATTCGGCAATAAGCTTATATTCTATACGTTTGATTAAACTCAAGAGACAAATAATATGTTTTTAAGAAGAGTTACGAATATGTTTCATTATGTTTAAAAGATATTGTCTCGAGAGCCTTTTCGTAATTAAGATATTATTAAGCCGAATTCAAATTATTCGTCAATGAAAAATGTGTTTATAATTGAGCAAGTATACATTAAAAAGGAAAAATTTTCTAGTCCCAACTTTTGATAGCAAGTATTCCATATTTGGAAATATTAATTATTTTCAAGATATAAAACGAGGGTGTCACAAATCATGTAAATGTTTTAAAATATATTGAGGTGAAATAACTCTCATGTCCATGTCATCGATATAAAAAAAATTTACCCAGATTTTCAAGATATTTTACTTAAAATAAATATTGTTTTCGAGTTATCAAATCGGGGTGTTACATCAGTGGCCCAATTTCCACAAACTGGTATACCGGTATGAGGCCTTAGTGGCCCAATCCTCTCCAAACCGGTATACCGGTATGAGGCCTAGTGTCCCAATTATCCCTTAAACCGTTGTACCGGTATGGCGCTTCAACAAGCCAAGGAAAAGAGGCTATCTTGCCAGCTACACGTGTCATGAAATCCAAGGAACCGTTTTACCGTTGAGCATATGATCCTGCACGTACGTTATGATACCCACCATTAAGTTTCGCCGTTAACAGGAACTTCACCTGCCTCATGATGACGACAATCAACACCAATAAAGCGGGTATGCTTATATAAGCCTGGTAAGACAAGAAGGTATGTATCCTACTTGCTCACACAGACACACACAACACTCAAGTAAACAACCAGAGAGTGGGTATCTTGGTATTCAAGGTGCCCTCCTTACATCTAACAGCAACAGGTAGAATTGTTGGATACTTGGCCGAATAGTCCAAGATCAATAATTCTACGACAGTAAAGAAGGTGACTCAATTTTCTGTAAGAAACTATATCTTATTGAGTTGGAAATTTTTTTCAGATTAATTATTAGGCATATTTCTTATGGAATGTTTGATTAGAGGAATGACCTTACCTAGTGAGTTTTGAGCTTAAAGGGGAAAACACATAATGAATAATTTTTTTTACCCCTATTTCATTAATGAGTGATGTTCAATTTGATTGTGTATTCTAGAACTTGACCTGTGACCATTTTGAGGCTGATAATTGTTTGCATGCATGAATATGATTAAGGCACCTAGGATTGTTTTTCTGGCCTTCAACAAATGTGATAAACACTGTTCCCTTAGTTGACCATTTTGAGTCTAATGAAATATTATCGTTCTTTGGTGCCCTATCATAATGCTATATATTTTTGATATCTTTTAGAATGTGAATGGTGTAATTGGGAGAGTGGTTCTTTGGATGAGATGTTAAAGTGTGGTTATTGAGCTTAAAGCATTTGATGCATTCTTTTTATTTCACTTCTTAAAAAAATAAAAGAAAGAATTAAGTGTCAGGTACCTCTTTGAGAGTAGGTAATTGCTTACTGGGGAAAAACTTGATATTAGAAAAAAAATAATGGAAGAGAATAGAGAGAATGAGAAAAAAAAGAAATGAAGGATGATGGATTTTTGGAGTTGATGTTATGCAATTATTGTACAACCAATGCTCCGTTCATGTTTTAAAAGGGATATTGTGTTTATATATGGTTACATTATTTATGCCCTTTGTGTGTTATCCTTTGTTTCTTATATCCCACCTTACATCTTTAGTCGTGACCCCATTACAACTTGAGTAAGACCTTTTGATTCTTGCATGTATCCAATAAATTCAGTGGAGATTTTGGTCTATGGTCAAACTTATGGTAATTCACTTTCATAATTGAACTGAGTGTAAACACTTGAGCCCAATTACATGAGAGAAATATTGAGAAGAATGAGTGTATCTACTAGTTTTGATATTCCTGTAGAAATTGTTTTTCTAACTAGTTTTTGATGAGTTTGCATTCTTATGAAGTATGGTGTCTGAAGGGAGTGAGGCAATTTTTTTTAGTTGGATAAATACATTTTGAAATGGTTAGGTGGTCTTGAACCTTTGAATTTCTGCTTTACTTTTACCTGGGACATGCAAAATACCAAGTTTGGGGGTGTGATTAGAGTCCAGTATATATAATTTTTGAGTGATGTTTGTCCCCCTTTAAATTTACTGAGTTTTTGGTTTGTTTCTGAAGTAATTTAGTAGAATTATCGAGTTTCTAGTCACCATTTTAGGAAATAAAACCCATGAGTGATATTGTATCTTTTTGGTTTGAATTTCAAGAATTAAAGACATGAATTTGAGGATTATTGACAGAGGAAGAGCAAAAGAAGATCAAAGCCTTGAGATTGAAGCAAAAAAGAGCGAAATATGGAATTTTGTGAGACAAGGTGCGCCCAAGTGCGTGGGTCAACAGACTAAAAAGGGGGTCAACTGTCCTAAAAAGCTGTTGATGTCATAGGAGGATTCACGCCTGAGCACGGCCCTGGGCGCTCAGGCGCGCGACGATAATAATTTTAGATAAATTAGAACTTTCGATTAGGTATTTTCTTGGTTATAAATAGAAGGCTTCTAAGCCTTGATTAGAGAGCTTGAAATTAAGCAGAAAACTTGGTTATAAATAGAAGGCTTCTAAGCCTTGATTAGAGAGCTTGAAATTAAGCAGAAAACCTCTGTTTTTGGAAATTAGAAGCAATTGAGGAGGAGATTGAAGATTGCCAAGGAAGGAATTCTCATTTGGTAACAATGATATCTTTTATCATGTTTTCCTTTCTTGTTCCCTATTTTTCTTCTCTTTTGATGGATAACTAATTTTTCTATTAGGAATATGGTGGATATGTATGGATTTTGAATAACTTTTATGTTTATGAATGACTTAATTATGTCACAAGTCCCTGAAGTTTGAGGTACTTTTGTCAGATACCCTTATTCTTTTTTCTCCAATGTCTGACTCCCCGAAGTTATTTCTGAGTTTGTCATATACCCCTACTACCAATTCTGACCAATTTTGTCAGCATGTAACATCGGAATCCTAATTAGACGCAGGAGGTTGGTCATGTGATGTCGTGTGACGCAGAGGATTGACTACGTTTTAATTTTTATTCATAAAAATTGCAATTTTGTGATTTGGGATTTAGTTCTTCAATTGGAAAATTGAGAATTTAGGCTTAAATATCAAAATGGTCCTTGTAAAAGTTGACTTTTTTGAAATTGGTCCTTACATAAAAATACTTTTGATTTTGGTCCCTACATTTACAAAACATTTTGGTTTTGGTTCCTCTTGTTAAATTTTGGTCCTCATAATTATGTTGGTAGTTTGTTTTGGTCCCTATATTATTAGATTTGATAGGTTTTGGTCCCTCTGTTATTAGATTTTATAGGTTTTGGTCCTTCTACTATCACGGTTTTTGAATTGGTTGTTTGATATAATATAAGTTTTTTTTTTTTACCCTTGAGAATTAATACAAAAATACCATTGGCTTATTTAAGTTTTTGGTCCCTGAAAGTTAACCGAGTTTTGGTTTTAGTCCTTATCTTTTTATTTGACCGGTCTTGATCCTTAAAAGTTTAATTTTTTTTGTTTTGGTCCCTACCGTTAGGATCCACCGTTAATTGATGACGTGGCTAACGGAGTGCCACGTCAACATGCCATGTGTCTTTTTGTTTAAAGTAAAAGGTCCCTAAAAGTTGACCGAATTTTGGTTTTAGTCCCTATCTTTTTTTGACCGGTCAAAATCCTTAAAAGTTTAAAAAAAATTGTTTTAGTCCCTGCCGTTGATAAAATACCATTAATTGTTGACACAGTTAACGGATTGCCACATAGCATGCCATGTATATGCACAATATGACATAGATAACCTAGCAAGGCAAGCAAAACTCGCCACACTTACATGAGTTTAATAATTTAAACAAACTCACAGTAATCATTAATCATTGGAGTATATAACATTCAATTCTTGCATAAATATTTCGATGTAGGACTTCAAATAAACTAAAATATTATAATTTTTAGTCTTTCGGTATTTCTGTTTATATAATAAACCAAATACATAATAGAATTCATGTCTTATTCTATATTGTTCTTACATGCCTACTGTTCTTACATGTCATCTGTCAACCTGGAAACAACTCATTAATATGCAGACCCATAGCATGCTGATTCAGTTAGTCATGTCAGCAATTAATAATATTTTACTAATGACAGAGACCAAAATACAAAAAAATTTTAAACTTTTAAGGACCATGACCAGTCAAATGAAAAGATAGGGACTAAAACCAAAATTCGGTCAACTTTCAAGGACCTTTTATTTAAACAAAAAGACACATGGCATGCTGACGTGGCACTCCGTTAGCCACGTCATCAATTAACGGTGGATCCTAACGGCAGGGACCAAAACAAAAAAAAATTAAACTTTTAAGGATCAAGACCGATCAAATAAAAAGATAAGGACTAAAACCAAAACTCGGTCAACTTTCAGGGACCAAAAACTTAAATAAGCCAATACCATTCTTAATTGGTCATAGAATGTAATACATTACATTTTTGGCATTTTCCATTCACGTCTAACATTAGGGACCAAAACCAAAACGTTTTGTAAACGCAGGGACCAAAACCAAAACGTTTTTAAACGCAGAAACCAAAACCTAAACATTTTGTAAATGTAGGGACCAAAACCAAAACATTTTATAAACGCAGGGACCAAAACCAAAACTTTTTTTTACAGGGACCAATTTAAAAAATGTCAATATTTATAGGGACCATTTTGGTATTCAAGCCATTAAATATTGACCATTCAATCAAACTTTAATTACATTGACAGGGATATCTCTTGTAGAATTATATAACATTGAGATTCTGGCTGTTGATATAAGGAACCGTTATAGGTTGAAAATTGAATTAAGGGATTATGAATATTGTATAAGCTATGATAAAGAGTGAGGATTTAAGGAATTGAACCTTTACTAAATTATCCAAGCGTTGTTGACTTAGGGAAAACTGAAATTCATAAGCATATTGTTACAATCCTAATATTGAAACCATGTTCCTAGCTTTTTCTTGCGTTCACAACCAATCTTTATTTTTACTTTGCGAATTTTATTCCTCTTAAACTATCACAATTAAACCCAAATTTTATCCAAATTTCACTTAGTAATTACTTAAAGGTGAGAATTGTTAAATCAATAAATTCCTATGGTTTCGACACTCTAATTTACTTCTATATTACTAGTACGATCTGATATACTTTTCGGTGAGTCAACAGATGTATTAGAGTAGCAATTAATAAAGTCTTGTATTAGAATGCATTTCTTCAATACTATTTAGGACAAAAGTATACTATGTTGAAAACAAAAGTAGACTATGTAGTTATAGCTTCTTGCGATGTATTAACTGACTCATTGGAGTGTATTAAGCACCATTTTGTGGACCATGTACTTTGACACTTGAATATCATTGGTACTCCAAGATTAATAATATTTGTTTTTGTTGATTAAAATAAAAAATCATCACAAGAAGGATTGTGTAATTTATGCTTTAAATTGTGTAATTTTACTATTTTTATTAAAAAAAAAAAAAGAACCAATGGTAAATGTCTTGCTATCTTAATCAGTTTTAGCGGCAATATCAAATGTCATCAAATTATTAATAAATATCGTTAAAACTTGTGACTTTTGGCGACAATTAATTAGATCTTTACCAGCATTCTCTATAAATATCGATAAAGCCTTTAGCGACATTGCATATGCCGCTAAATGTATTAGTGACATATTTTATTGCCAGTAAAATGCAAAATAAATACCGCCAAAATGTTTTTTGTTGTAATGAGAGTTAATTGGAATTCTATAAAATGATTAAATTATAAGAATTTTTTTTATTTTTTCTTATTTTTTTACAATATTTATTTATTTTCCTCCATAACCTTCTTAATATTTGAGACGACCATAATCTAACCACTAAACAATTCGAATCCAATCTAATTGAAGCGCACTCGCAAGTCGCAATCACAGCATCATGTCGTTTTTATCATCATACCTTCAGCCCATATCCATCCCTGATTGGTAAATGTCACTCTAAAAAGCAATTAAAAACATGCTCTTCCTAACTACTTGCTAATTAACTACTCCCACGGGTCTTTATTAAAGAATATACTCCATACGTCGCTTTTATCTAAGTCACACATATTACATAAATAATTATTACTCTCAAATTTATCAAAAAATATGTTGTCATTCCAAAGTTATCCCTATTTAAAATTTTACAACTCTATTTATTTATCTCTCTATTGTAATTATTACCCTGTCACCCCTGTAATTATTACTCTGTCACCCCGATGTAATTAAGAGGGGTGTATTTGGAATAAACTCTTTAATGCTACCTAGATATTCCAAAACGACTTATAAAAATGGACAAGAAATCTACCAAAATGATGCTCTATATTAAGGGACAGAGGGATATTTAACTGCGTACTCTCTCTAACTTTAAATATAAGCATTAGAGATGGACTTTTACGTAGATTAAAAAAGTTGGTTAATATTGCTAGTGCTATTGGAAATAGTAATATTTGGTATACTTTTTCAAAATTACCCCTATAATTATTATTGAGAGTTTGAAAAGTGTTGACTAAATAGGGGTGTTTGTGAAAAAGAAGTAATTAATATTATTGAAAATTGAGATAAGTGCTTATATTTAAAAGGCTTAATTATGTCGCAGGTCCCTGAAGTTTGGGGTATTTTGCCAGATACCCTTATTCTTTTTTTTCCCCAATGTCTGACTCCCCAAAGTTACTTCTGGGTTTGTCATATACTTCTACTACCAATTCTGACCAATTTTGCTGATCTGTAACATCAGAATCCCATATAGACGGAGGAGGCTGGTCATATGATGCTCCGTGGACGAAGATCTTTTTTTTTTAAATTAAAAAACTCACTATCTAGTGCTTATATTTAGAGATAGTGAGAGTAGCATATATCCAAGATAATAGTTATATTTTTTGAAATTTTTAAAATTTTATTTTCTAAATTTATATTGAAAAATTCACAAATGTATTATTTTATACATTTTCCAAAATAAAATTATATATTTTACTTCTTCAACCAAATTGTTTAAGTATAGGTGAATATTTCAATACCTTCTAGTGAAGAAATATATCAATACCAATCCAATTTAATCAATTATATGTTAACATTTGTGTTTTTTTACTTCGTCATCATTTCATATATGTCATTTGTAATAATCTATTTATAAACTTTTCAACTTTTAAATTAACCATAGTTACAATTAAAAAAATAAATTCAAACAAAAAATTAAAACAAAACAAAACAAATTTCTCTTACCTAATCCTAAGCTTACACTATATTTTCCACTCTCTCATCAGTTAACTTTTTGAATAATAGATCCAATCAATCAGTTACAACGAGAGAGAAGTCCAGAGGCACGCCCTAGCCGCTCTGTTAGGGTTTCAAAAATTTAGGTTTTGCTAGCATACGGCTCTAAGGTGCGTGATCAGTCTTGCCTTCTGCAAGATCAGTACTCAGTTATGGAGGATGATTTGGAGGCGTTATGGAGTAGACTTACTCTCACAGAAGAGGAAAGCGAAGGCGTGTTGGTTGATAGGGAGAAGGACCTTGAAGGTGGGGAGGAGGAACTCACACTGATAGGAAAAGTTTTAGTGGTCAAACCGGTCAATGTTACAGGCTTTGCTGATGCTTTGAAAAGGGTTTGGAGATTGCAATGGACTGTGCTGATTCGTCCATTAGGTGAGAATACTTTTGTTTTCCAATTCAGGAGCATGAAGGATAAGAAGAAAGTCGTTGATGGGTCTCCATGGGCGTTCGATAGAAATATGATAGCCTTTCAAGAATATGATCCAACTGCAAGCCTTTCTGATCTAGACTTCTCATTTGTGGTTTTTTGGATTCGTATTTATGATCTGCCGATAGGATGCATGACCAGAAAGGTTGGAGAAGCAATTGGTGATATGATCGGAGGGGTGGTTGAGGTGGATACAGCAGAAGATGGATCTGCATGGGGATCTTTTTTACGTATAAGAGTTCGCATCGACATAACCAAACCCCTGAGGAGAGGTCTGTTTTTATCGATGAATGCAAATGAGAGGAAAAAGTGGTTTTGGTTGAAGTATGAACGTTTGGGAGCGTTTTGTTACAATTGTGGAATCATAGCCACGGAGAAAAGGACTGTGAGTTGCCCATGATTGAGGGACAAAAGCAATATGGAGACTTCCTTCGGGTGACTAGCAATGGTGGTTTTCTTTCGAGTAAACGTCAGGGTGGAGATGTGCGGAAATATGATGGTATCCGGGATCCTGATGATTTAATTCCCAGTTTGTTACGCTCGAAAAATAACCCAGTGGGATCAGGCCTCCAGGGAGATCCTAGCCAAAGTTCGAACAAGGAGGGACTGGTAGGGAAGGATGGTGATACTGAACAGGAAGTAAATAGCAATCAGAAGGTGCATGATTCGACTATTGTTACAGGGGAAAATGTAGAGGCTATTATTGCAAAGGATGGTGGAGGGAGTGAAAGGAGGATTGGGTGGAAGAAATTGGCTAGGAAGCAAGTAGTCATCTCTCCTAACATTAGCCCTAACTCAGGTCTGAAGCGCAAGGAAGTTGGTTCGGAAGAATGTTCAGTTGGTGTGCATCGCCAAGGGGTGGCTCAAAAACTCAAGCTAATGGCCCATGAGAGTGTAGTTGATTCTGAATCGGCGAGGACTGGTGCTCAGTCCCACCGAGCGCAATGAATATCTTATGCTGGAACTGTCGGGGGTTGGGAAGCTCTCGAGCAGTACAAGCCTTGTTGTTGTTGCTAAGGCTTAATTTTCCCAGTTTAGTCTTTCTCTCGGAGACTAGACTTTTCAAAAGAGAGGTTGAAAGCTTGAAAGTTAGATGTGGTTTCTCTAATATGATTGCTGTGGAATGTGGAGGTGCTAGAGGGGGTGGGCTTGCTCTTTTGTGGAAGGATAATTTACAGATCCCCCTTCAATCCTATTCCAAAGGCCACATTGATGTTATCATCCATGATAATATTAATGGGGATTGGAGATTTTGTGGTTTTTAGGTCATCCCGTTTCTTCCTTGAGACATCAGTCTTGGTCCCTTTTGGAGCTTCTTTTCTCTCAGTTTGATCTTCCTTGGATTATTGGTGGTGATTTTAATGAGATCCTATATCAGTATGAGAAGTTAGGGGGAAGAGATAGGCCTCACAACCAAATCCATGGCTTTCGTGAGGTTGTAGACAGATGCGAGCTAATGGACTTGGGTTACTCTGGGAATAAGTTCACATGGGCCAGGGGTAAGGGGGATGATTGTGTTTTCGAAAGGCTAGACAGATTTATGGCTAACAATGGTTGGATATCTCGCTTCCTTTATGAGGTTAAACATTTGTCATCGGCAGGTTCTGATCATAGTCCAATTATGGTGAGAGTATCTCATGGTGGTGGGAAGGAAAAAATCAAAGCTGGAGTCAGAAGATTTTTTTTCGAAACGGGCTGGGCTGACTTGGTGGATTGTGAAGCAAAAATTAAAGAAGGTTGGAGTTGGGGTAATGGGCCCATATCTCTTCATAATACGTGTGGGAAGTTGGAGAAAACGGGTCTTATTCTGAAGGAGTGGAGCAAAAAATCTGTCCCTAATTTCCCTGCTGAAATAAAGAGCTTACAGGAGCAACTGGAGAAATTGGATGAAAAGTGGGAGACAAAGGAAGATATTGACAAGCGGCAAAGCCTTATTTCAAAGTTGAATGAGTTGCTGGATTTGGAAGAGAAGAAGTGGAAACAGAGGTCGAAGGTCCATTGGCTCAAAGAAGGAGATCAAAACACTAAGTTTTTCCACAAAAGAGCAACTCAAAGAAAGAGGAAAAATACGGTGAAAAAGCTCAGAAACAGTGAAGGAGTTGAGGTTTTTAATGAAGAGGAAATGGGGGCTGTGGCTGTTAGGTACTTTTCCAAGCTCTTTGAGTCTGATTCCCCCCCAATCATCCCAGATGTTCTCAATTCAATTGTGCAGTCGGTAACCACGGAGATGAATGATGTGTTATTGAAGCCGTATACAGCAGTGGAAGTTAAAGAAGCAATTTTTCAGATGTTCCCAACCAAATCTCCAGGTCCGGATGGTTTTCCCCCTTTCTTTTACCAAAATTATTGGCATGTGGTGGGTCTTGATGTTTCAGAAAGCATTCTCAAGTTTCTTAATGGGGGTAATTTTTTAGATGATTTAAATTATACCCATATAGCTTTAATTCCGAAAATTAATGATCCTGTTGATATGACTCAGTTCAGACCCATCAGTTTATGCAACGTTATTTACAAAATTATTTCCAAAATGCTTGCTAATCGTCTGAAGGTGTTTTTGCCTAGTATTATCTCAGAGTCCCAGAGTGCTTTTGTTCCAGGTAGGCACATTACGGACAACATCCTTGTGGCGTATGAACTGACTCACATGATAAAAAAAATAGAAAGGTAGGGAAGGAAGGAGTTATGGCCATGAAGCTTGACATGAGTAAGGCCTATGATAGGGTGGAGTGGGATTTCCTTGAGGAGGTTATGTTGAAGTTGGGCTTTTCGAATGAATGGACAGCTTTGGTTATGAAATGTGTCAGATCTGTGTCTTTTTCCATCATTCTTAATGGGAAACAATTTGGTCATTTCAAACCAAAAAGACGATTGAGACAAGGGGATCCTCTTTCACCATATTTGTTCATAATGGTTGCTCAAGTCTTCTCTAGTATGCTCCAAAAAGCTGAGAGTAGTAAGCTGATCCATGGTGCTAGAGCTTCTAGAAAAGGGCCCTCGGTTACTCATTTGTTCTTCGCCGATGATAGTCTGATCTTCTCAAAGGCCACCTTGGAGGAAGCGGAGGCGGTGGAGAAGGTTATTAACCTGTATTGTATGGCCTCGGGTCAAGTTATCAACCTTGACAAGTCTTCCATTATGTTTAGTCCTAATTGCAGCGATTCGTTGAGGCAAGCTATTCATGGGAAGTTGGGTATTACAAACCAAGTTTTTTCAGAATCTTATCTGGGTTTGCCAACTCATCTAGGCCGTGCAAAGAATAGCTCTTTTCAAAGTATTGTTGATAGAGTGTGGAAGCGTATTCAAGGCTGGAAGGAGAAGTTTCTTTCTATTGCTGGTAAGGAGGTGCTTATCAAAGCTGTGGCCCAAGCTATACCATCATATGCTATGAATGTTTTTAAATTGCCTATTAGTCTCTGTAATCAGCTAACAGGCATGTTTAACAAGTTTTGGTGGGGTTCAGCTGTTGAAGAACAGAAGATTCACTGGTTAAGCTGGAAAAAGATGTGTATGAGCAAATCTGAGGGAGGTTTGGGATTTAGAGACCTGGATTTATTTAACCTTGCAATGCTTGCTAAACAAGGTTGGAATCTGATTCACAATCCCTCCTCTCTGGCTGCGAGGGTGCTAAAAGCAAAGTACTTTCCTAATACTGACTTCCTAAATGCTGGGGTGGGAAATAATCCTAGTTATTCTTGGAGAAGTATTTTGGAAGGGAGGCAAATCCTTTGTAAGGGGATCAGATGGAGGGTTGGCACAGGATCTAAAATTTCTGTTTGGAGGTCGCCTTGGCTGCCACGGAATTGGAGTTTCAAACCAATCACCCCTATGGGGGACAATGATCCAAACCTTTTGGTTTCTGACTTAATTAGCGCTGATGGTATTTGTTGGAATGTGGATTTGGTCAAGAAGATCTTCCTCCCTGTGGACTGTGATCTCATTTTTTCGATTCCGTTAATTGATCCATATGAGGAGGATACTCTGCTGTGGCATTTCAACAGTAACGGGCTCTACTCAGTTAAGAGTGGTTACAAGACTATGCAGAGTTGGAAGAAGGAGAGCGATTCTGGAGGGACATCAGATTTGGGTGGAAATCATGCTTTGGTTTGGAAAGCTCTTTGGAGATTACATATTCCGGAGAAATTGAAACTTTTCTGGTGGAGAGTTATGAAGGGTATTCTTCCAACCAAGACAAATCTCCAAAGAAAGAAGATCCCTATGGACCCTTGCTGTTCTGAGTGCGGGGAGGTGCCTGAGACTGAGGTTCACATTTTTCTCCAGTGTTCAGTGGCTAAGGATGTTTGGAGGAAATTGGAAGTGGACAAAATGGTTTTCAAGAACCCGGTGCAGAACATGAAGCAGTGGTTCGATTATATCCGAACGGTCTGTTCATCTTCTGAGGTGGAATGGTTTATGGTGGTGTGCTGGTTCATTTGGCTATCGAGGAACAGATCTGTATACCAGAATCGGGACCGGTTCAGTTCGGGAGTAATTGCGGAGTCGGTGGCGTTTTGGTCGAATTGGAGGAAGATAAGAAACAAGAAAAAGGGCGCTGCAACTTCCGTCTGTTCTGGGAATTCTGATAGTGCAATCTGGTCTGCCCCGGATTCTGGTTTTGTCAAGGTCAACACCGATGCTTCATGGTCTTCTGATGCTCCTTATTGCAGTTCTGGTTTTGTTATAAGGGACTCTCAGGGTTCGGTCCTGCTGTGTGGAGGTTCGAAAGAGCAGGTTCTAGGCTCTCCTTTGCTGCAGGAAGCTAAAGCTTTGTTATACGGGCTCCAATGTGCTTATACATACGGTTGGCAGAATGTGATTTTGGAGTCAGATTGCAAAGTTCTTATCGATTCGCTTGCTATCAATTCATCTGATTTGTCTGAACTTGGTTTGTTTAAGAGTTGTATTAGGAGATTAGCGAATAATCTTGTTAATTGTCGTTTCTCCTTTGTTAATAGGAAAGGCAATGAAGCTGCTCACCAGTGTGCAAACTGGATGAAGCACTGCTCTGTAGACAGGGTTTGGTTTAATAACCCCCCTGCTTTCTTGTTGGGTTTTGTTTAAGTTAATAAAATTATCCCCGTTTCAAAAAAAAAAGAGAGAGAGAGAAGTCCAGAGAAGCCCCAGCTGCACCATCGCCGTAGCGGGAGAAGTCCAGAGAATTTTTTTTTTTATTATTATTATTAGAAACCAAGGAAAGATATGAACTGTATGAACATATCTTCTGAAAAGATAAAGATCTTGTTATGGATATGAAAAGATGAAGATGAAATTGTTTTTTTATAATTAAAAATAAAAATTAATTCAATTGTAATTATGGTTGAGTTAAATTTCTAAAATTTGTAAAAAAAATCTTATTATATGACACATAAGCAAATAATTAAGCACTGATTATTAAAAAAAATTTACATGTCACTCTGTGATTAGTAGAATTAAAAATGGTGTTGCTGTATTTTAAAACAAAAATACATTAACAAGGTATATTGGTTATTATTATCCACGGTTTTTTTAGGGTCAATTAAAAAACTATTTATCAATTTGGAGGGTTTAAAACTATTTCTTAAGGGGGGTCGTTTTTGCTAAGCCGGAAGAGAGAAGAATTTTTTTTCTTTTACAAACGTGGCAGTGGCAGTGCATGGGGTAGCGCCACCGGTGGCGTCGGGCCAACGGGTGGCGCTACTGGCACCAGCGCCATCCGGGTGACACTACTTTGATTGGCGCCACCACGCCAGCAGCTGCCACGTGGCGCTGCTGGCTCCCCCTGTTACTTTTTTTTTATAAATTAAAATGGGTGGCAGTCCCAGCCAATGGGGACCGGTGGCGCTACCCCATGTAACACCACTGCCATGTCTGAAATTTTTTTTCTCTCTCTTTCAGCTTGGCAAAAATGATCCCCCTTAAAAAAATAGTTTTTAAACCCTCTCAAATTAGTAAATATTTTTTTAATTCATCCTAATAAGGTAAAAAAGCCATTATCCACTGCATATATAATTAAATTTTAGTTCTACAAACCATGGAACACGCGAAACACGCTCTAACTCTCCAGCTATCACATCTGGTAGCTAGTATTGGTAGCAAGTAGCTAGATTGTTGACAAGTGTATAATTCTCAATTTAAAGGTGGAGATGCTAGCTGCATGTTTGGCGAGTTTAAAATAAGGATATAACTGTTTCTTTGAAACTTATCAGCACTACTCTCACTTGTTGTCCACTTCCTCTTCATCCTATAGCTCTTTAATTTATACATTAATTATTTATATTTATATGTCCGTGCCTCACACTACAACAAATTCATATAAGCCCACTACTTATCCATATTCTTTCTCATTCTTCCTCAAACCATCTTATCTTCTTTTCACAATTTAACCATATATATTTTATGACTATATAGTTATATTCTACCCCCAGATAGAATTAATTACAAGGTTATGGAGGGGTCAGGGGAAAATTGGCCTTCTGATTCTGATTTGGTAATTAAAATTTACATAGAACTTAATATTCACATAGTACATATATATGCTATTTATATGATTGATATTATACATAGGAATGAATTTTGGTATCATGTGTTGTGTTTTGTTGAATGTTTATATGCTGATTATAGTATAGTATCTAACTTTCTCTATTTTGGTGCTTTATTTCATGATAGGGAGTGGGTGATTATGTAAACGATGTATGTTTTGATGATGAAGATTTTCCTGACGACGATGAGGGTGGGAGACAACTGGAACTCGCAGAGAGATTGCTTGCACTTTCAGCCACCATCCCTGGCTCGAAGAAGAAGGTTATTATAACTTTTTATCCCCAATTGCTTTGCTGAAGGTTATTAACTTTATTTAGGAAAATAATGATCTTATATTCTTTTCTCAACCTCATTTTGTACATCTATTTTATATCTTAATATCATGGATCTAATTGGTTTTAAGGTGGATGTTTAGGTTTACTCAACTTTAAACCTTTTTGTTTGGTTTTCAAGAAGTATGCCTTAGCTTGTACTTTTTTGTTTGGTTTTTTTATTAAAAAAAATATCTTATAAAACAAAAATATCATGCATCATTTGCCGATTACTGTGGACAAAATAACAATATTATGACCAATAATTATAAAATATATGAAAAAAAAAAGAGTATTTTTTTTTGGGTGAAAATATCATCCATTTTTTACTGATCCGAAAGGTAATTTTTCTGTGTGAAGTATCCCTGGCTTGAAGAGCTACTTATTGCATGTTTGTCCGTGTCAATTATTAGTTATAATTGTTTATGAAATTGGTCCTTTTAAGGTAATTCATCAATTATACTTTAACATGTCCCTTTCATGTTGTCTAAATTGAGTACAGTTTATGGTTAGTTTTTGAAATTGAATTTTGTTATTCATTATTTTAAAAGCAATGTATAAATAAGGTAAAATGTAAAATTTAATATTGGAAAACTATAAAAATCAATTTTTAAGTATTAGATGCTTTAATTTTTAAGTTAAATTTCCATTTTAAATTGTTTATATAGTAAATACCTTTGAAATACATCAAACTCCACCTATTCAATTATGTGATTGAAAAGACATCAAATGAAGACATGAGAAAAATTATTTCTTCTGTAACATAGTAGAGTGAAATTTAAGGAAAAGTAATCATCAATTGAAGTCAACGTCCTGCTTTCCATGTAAATTCTAGAATAATTTTTAGGAAAAAAAATATATCATCTAAAAAATGTCGTATCATTTTCTCCCAAAGTTTTTACATTTCTCATTAATCATTTTTCATATCACCATTTTTTAACCCCTAAATATGGGAGAATGTAAAAAAGATTGCGAAAGAAAATGACATGAAAATATCATTATTGTATATTAGAGGTATGTACTTTTGTTTTTTTTTTTTTTCCTTATTTAACATTTTAGTCTCGAAACTTATGTGCTCTTTTGGAATTGGTCCTTAAACTTTTTTCGATGCTTTGGGTCCTTCAAAACTTTGTTTAATTTTTGGAAATGGTTCATTCGTCACTTAAGAGATGATATAGCCGACGATATGTCACATCACTTTCACAATAATAATGAGTGATGTGTTATGTAAAGCCACGGGACACTAGATGAATTTTTATTAAAAAAAAAATTTTAAAAAAATTATTAAAAGATTCGATTTTCTTTAAAAAAAATATATAATTTTTAATTATTTGTAATAAATTTGATTTTTTTTAAGGTTTAATTAATATTTTAGTCCCTGAACTTAGGTGCTCTTTTGGAATTGGCCCTTAAACTTTTTTTCCAATGCTTTGGATCCCTGAACTTTGTTTAATTTTTGGAAATGGTCCTTTCGTCGCTTAAGTGATGATATAGCCCACGACATGTTACGTCACTTTCACAATATCGACGAGTAACGTGTTATGTAGAGCCACAAAACACTACATGATTTTTTTTTAAAAAAAATATTTTCTTTTAAAATTTATCAAAAGATTCGATTTTCTTTAAAAATAAATACAATTATTAATTATTTTTAATAAATTTGAACTTTTTTAATTTAAATAAATCACGTGACATCATCTGGCACGTTACCTATCGATGTGGCGAAGGTGACGTGACATATCCTCGATTATATCACTACTTAAGTGATGAAAGGACCATTTCCAAAATTTGAGCAAAGTTTAGAGGCTCAGAGCATAAAAAAAAGTTTAAGGATCAATTTCAAAAGAGCACCTAAGTTCAGGGACTAAAAACTTAAATAAGCATTTTTTTTAATTAAAAAAACTCACGTGACATCATGTAGAACGTTACCTATCGATGTGGCAAACGTGACGTGGCATATCCTCGATCATATCACTACTTAAGTGATGAAATGATCATTTCCAAAATTTGAGCAAAGTTTAGGGACTCAAAGCATCGAAAAAAGTTTAAGGCAAATTAACACTTAAGTTTGAGACTAAAAACTTAAATAAGCCTTTTTTTTTATATATAATCAAAAGAATATTATTAACAGAAAGACTACATAAGTATCAATGGGACTGCACTTGGTAGGGCGAACCACGGTTCGATTCCCCACAACAACGTTGGGAGAGGAATAAAACCTTAACCTGAGGACCTCCTCGAACTGGATTAGTCGGCTCAGTGGGCCGGATACCAGGATGCAAACAAAAAAAACAGAAAAACTATATAATTATCATTGTACACACCAACCCCATCTTCTATGAAAAATTTAAACATTATATACTTTTGCATTATTATCTTTCTTTTTTTCCCTCTTTGAAGGAAGTGTTTTCCGACTTTTTGGAGTGTAGGATAAATAATCTTCTTTAATTTGTTGGCCCTGGCCACAGATATTTTCAATGAGATTCATATCCCTACGTTGGAAAATCTTGTTCATCCTCATGAAATTATATTAGTTAAGCTTGCCAAGCTTGTATGTAGTTGACAGTGTCTTAGTACCTTAAACAATATAGTAATGTTGACATCGAATGTACACATGCTTTTGCGAAATCGTTCAAAATAAAAAAATTCAACATCCATGTGGCTATAGGTTTCTTCTTCTTTAAATTCTAAGAACGCATCCGAGATCTAACTTTTTTTTTTATCGGACAAAGAACTTATCATCCAATCTAATAAACAGATCTTAAAGAGAAGTTTTTTTTTTTTTTTAATTTTTTATCGACAGCTTTTTATTAGGTAAATAAAAGAAACTGTGTATGTGTGTTTTTTTGTCAACAATGCAAAAGGTGTTTTCTTCCGACAACCAAAATTAATCTATTTCAAGATATATCGAATAATTTTATCTCTGCCAACAAATTTTTTTTTTTTTAAAATGCAATACTTTTGATTGATTTTGATGAAAAAACCATTCATACCGCGTAACGGCATAGTTATAGTAAATTGACTAATTTCTAAACAATGGTGCTGAAAAGTCTGAAACCCTTCAAACATAGGATCATAAAGCTGAGTTCATTCGAGACTTACTGAAAAGTTTACATATGAAATCCACAGGATAATAAAGGACTAAATATAATAGAATGTTAAAGGCTTAAATGTATTTTTGGTCCTTTATCATATTTTCAAGATTCACTTTGGTCATTTATTATTTTTTTTGAGTAATTTTGGTCTTTTATCTTTTAAAAAAGATCCAGTTTGGTCTTTCCATTGAAAAATATTAGATTTCACCAGAATATTCTGGAATATTCCCTCTCATCCCTAGAATATTCCGGAATATTCTGGTAAAATCTAACTTTTTGTGACGGAAGGACCAAACTGAACCTTTTAAAAAAATAAAGGATCAAAGTTATTAAAAAATAATAAAGAATCAAAGTGAATATTGAAAATAAGATAAAGGACAAAAATGCGGTTAAGCCTAAAAAAGAAAAGTAGACCGCTGGCAATTTGTTTAAAATAAGAATTCCATTCTGTTGGCGTCCACGTGAATGCATGAATTACAAAATATATTTTACCACAAAATTTATAATGACATATACATATTTCGCATGCTTTATATGTATTGTTGTTGTTTTTTTAAAAAAAAAAATTATTATTGTTCATTTTTAAAAATAAATGTGTATATATTGTTATTTTAGGATTTCAAAATTTTGTTTATTTTTTTTTCTTCCTATTTTATCGTTATTCATTAATTGTAGTATATACACAAAGAAATAAGTAAACATTGAAAAATCAAGTTCAATATTTCATGAAATGTTAAATTCATCTATCATTTCTCAACATAAAAATACATTTTTTTACTTTCTTAAACTATTGGTTTAAGACACATGTTAGCATTTTTTCTATTTATATATGGATTTTGCTATTTATCATCAGCAATGTATAAAACCAAAAAAAGAGAAGTTAATATTGAAAAATTAAAAAATTTACTCTTAAATATTAGTAAATATATAATATTTTAAGTTGCCTTTCTATTTTAAATTGCTTATATATTACTTTTAGAGTTTTAGGACAATGAATAACAAAATCTCTCTCCATATATATAGATTAAAAAAATCAATTTGATATTCATGAAACAATTTCCTAAATTAATGAAGGTTTCTATCATAATTTAATTTGTAGATGGACAATAATTCCATCTTGGACACAGCTAGCCACTATGTGAAACAACTTCAACAACGTGTAAGAGAGCTGGAACAACAAGTTGAATGCAACACTTCTAGCAATAAAGGGACCACCTCCTGCACTGAAGTGAACTCTTATGAACCGAATGAACATATTCTTCCTGAGGTGAAAGTAAGAGTCTTACATAAGGAAGTCCTCGTGATAATCCATTGTGAAAATCAAAAGGGTATTATGCTCAAAATACTCGCCAAGCTTGAAAATCTTCATCTCTCAATAGTTAATAGCAGTGTCTTGCCATTCGGAAGATCCACTCTTGACATCACCATTATTGCTCAGGTACACAATGATTTCTAATATAATGAGTGTAACGATATTATTCTTGTATTCCTTTTGTCTATACATATATACATATTATATATAAAAATATTTTTTTATATATTCATAACTATTGATAAAAAAAATTATTTTGGAAACAATAATGTAGAGGGCTAATGATACTTAAAGACACCATAAACTTTTTTTTTTTTTTAAATGGACCATAAACTTCAAATCAGCCCAAATCAAGGTTGTTAAAGCTAGACCTGGCAATAAACCATAAAAAGTTTGGGATTTAATTTTTTGACCTCCCATTTATTTGTTGACCCCGGTGTTTGTTTAAAGGGAGTCAGCATAATAAATGGGAGGTTAAAAAATGAATTCCCAAAAGTTTCAATGAAGATCATCCAATTCAGTTGGGTTAGATCCTATAGTCATGGACCAACGTGGGGTTGGTCAAGTGGTAGATCACTTGGTCCCTTAACCAACTGGTCTCGAGTTCGAGCCTTGGGTATGGAGCAATCCCCGCTGGGAGACCCCTACCGCTTAGTGCGAGCTCAGTTGGGTCGGACCGGATGAGTCGGATTCTGGATAAACCAGATTCGGGTACCGGTTGGTGTACACCAAAAAAAAAATCCTATAGTCATGGTATCAAACATAAATTTTTCCATAAGCCATAACATGCATTACTTACCAAAGTTTTCATGCATAACTCAAATCATAATCATTATACTAATTAATAACTAATAAGTTTCTCCCGTTACCATGTGTATGAAAAAAAAAATCAGGAAATGTCTCTACTTAGACGATTTATTAGAAGAGTTGAATCTTACCTATCGCATGTGAGGATATTCTGAAAAACAATAATAGAGTCTCAAATTAAATATAAGGTAACAAGTCACAACCATGGTTAATTATACCACTCTCCAGAGTGAGAAAGAGTATACCATACCCATTGTTGCAATTTTGTTTTTTATTTTTAGATGATTGCAAGAATAACTATTTTTTTGAATTTGAACATAAATACTCTTTATTTATGACTCCCAACTTAATCAATTGAGATGACCTTTAGGAGCCAAAGGTAAGAATTTATAATATTTAGATAAGAGGATTTTTGGCAAAAAAATCCATCCGTTATTATTAGCTGGATTATGCCACGCTCCACTTTGAGATTGGAGTGCCCTAGCTTAGCTTGCAACAATCATAGGAGGGATGGCAGGTGATGAATTTGGATTTGTTGGATTTGGATTAACAGCAGTTTTGTTGGATTTGGAGTCTTTAACTTAATTTTTTTTAAAATTTTAATAACTTCATTTTATAATTGGAAATAATATTCTCTATGTTCCTTTTCATATTTTATTTATTTAATTAAAAAATAAAATAATTTTAAATATTAAATGAAGTTATTATGTTAGAAAATTTAAAATTAAAAAAAATCAAATTCGTCAAAATGGGAGTCACGTTAATTTACAAAAAGATTATGATTTTTAATTTTTTTATTTACATTAGAATTATTAGTAGTTTTTAATTTTTCAGAAGACCGATCAGATACGAAACCAGGTTAGGTTTTGATTATTAGTTTGATTCAGTTTGACTTTTGAAAGTTGAAACGGTTAAAAACTACTCCCTCCGTTTCATAACATTAGGCCTTTTAGGCCTGGGCACACAGATTAAGAAAGTGTTAATTATTGTAAGTGTTATGTATAATTTGTCCAAAATGCCCCTATCAATCCTTATTGAAAATTGTAGTAGTATTTAATGTTTATTAGTAAGTGTGTCCATTAATTAATGTATAGTGGTTTAGAGATAAGAGAGATGATAAAAGTAGAATTAATGAGGAGAGAATGAAATGATTGAATAAAGGTTAGAATTGGAAAGAAAAATATGTTTATGTATTGGAATTGTAAAAGGCCTAATGTTTTGAAACGGATGGAGTACTATATAACTTATCATTGTTTTGAAATCATTGTGATAGGAAGCTCTATCCTAACAAGATTATACTAAAAGCAACTTCTAAAAATTAGTGTAAATAAAATATAACTTTTCATTTCAAAGCTTGAAGATTGATGAAAAGTGATGCACTATTATTTAAAAATAATGATGACATTCTAAACTAGATGTATGCGTCCAAGTGGCTATATCCCAACACTTAAGAACTCTCTTAGAAAATGATGAAAATGTTAATACTTATAATTATTTAATGGGTTTTACTAATAAATGTTTTAAGAATATTTTTTTCAAAATTTCAAATGAATTAAGTCAACATTAAAAAATTAAATTTAACACTTCTCGATATATTAAATACATATTTTTTAAAATAAATATATCTTTTTGTTTGATTAAACAAAACCCTTAAACACTTGTTAATTGTTAACAATTTCTTTATTTAACTATTTAAATACTTCCTAATTGTTCTATTCCTTCGCTAATGATGAGTAATGAGCACAATCACCAACATCCTATCATATTGGTGCAAAGTCATTGATAAGTATTAAAATGCAGATGGTATAGTCTTCTCTTAGTTATAATTATAAAGGCAAAATTAGTGATTTAGTGTGATAAAATATTTTCATATTTTAATTTTGTTTTAATTTTTTTAATTTGGTCTTTTTATTTTTTCCTTTCATAATTCTCTAAATTTTCAAACAAAATTCATAATTTTTGTATTATTGATTTTAGAATAAAAAGATTTATAAAACTTATTCATCAATTTTTCTAAATTAAATATTAGGACCCATTTAAAAAAAAAACTTTTAAAACCAAAATGTAAAAAATAACTTTAAGAATGAAATTGAAATATGAAAATAACTTTGAAGACATGCAGTCACTTAGTTTTGTCAATTATAAACTATTCACTAGGTGATCTTTCATTCTAAATCTTACTCCTCTGTCCCATTATTTTGGTAAAAGTCAAACAAGTCAATGAAAATAAGAGAGTATCTATTTAATATAATGCATGATTCATTCATTAATTACAAATTGATACTCTATTATACAAATTTTCATATCATTACAATTAATACATAATATAATATTACCTCCAAAAAAATCTTTAAATGTGTTTTCCTTACTTATTTATCAATCATTGATACAATATACAATCTTTAAGATTTTTCATTTATTATTTTACTTTAATATGGGACAAAATTTTTTGCAGTTTTTTACCAAGATAATGGGGCGGAGGGAGTATCTGTTTAAATCATAAAATAAGAGTTAGGATCACTAGGTGCAAGTCTTAGTCTTTTGACACCTATATTTTCAAATAACTTTTTATATATCGTGAAATTAATCAATTCAACCGTTAATTTCAATATTTTAATCATGTAGATAAAATATAAGTGTTTAAGACTTAAAATAGATCCTAACTCGCGAAATAAATACATATTGTATTTACTTTTTACAAGTTTATGTGCAACATAATACTATATACTATATAGTATTACAAACTAGCAAACCTTTCCGTAAGCTTGCATTGCATGTTAACGTAATTTATTCTTTTTTTTTTTTTTGAATTGGAACGTAATTTATTCTTAAAGTTACTATTCTTAGTCATTTTTTACCAATTAATATAATATAGTGTAAATAATAAAAACCTATGATTTGCTATATTATGCTGCAGATGGGAGATGGATACAAATTGACAGTGGATGAACTAGTGAAAAGCCTGCGATTAGCGATCCTGACACAATAGTCTGAGCTAGTGTACTTTTTAAAATAAAGTACTGTACTAATTTTATTTCTATTTCTGTTTCTAAGAGCATCAACGCTACGCTTGAATAGTATGTGCTTATTACAAGCGCATATAATTAAAAAAACAAAAAAATCCAATTGGAGCAAGCTCTATCTGCATGCAAGTTTAACGTGGGATCTGTATCTGTATAAGTGCATAAGCAGAGCCCAAAAAGTTGAACCATCATAGACAAGTATTCATTGCTGCTCCTTCCTACTATATATAACTTCTCTCTTGATTTAACGCTTTGCATCCGAGGTCAAATTTTACTTCCCTATAAATGAAGGTTTACATATATTAGTTGCCAAATTATTGACATTTGTTCAAATTAATTTTTTTTCTAATATAAAACTAATATTCGAAATAGAATTTATTAATTCTTATAGATAAGTTAATATCCAAATATAATAAAAATGTATATATATTAAGACCAAATTTAAAATCGACAAGATTGAGTGGCTTTAATTTGACGACAGAAATGATGTCGAAGGTGGGTGAACTCGTATTTGTATAAAAAAAACGAAAATGACTCCAACGAATATGTACCTGAGTTGAAGTAAAAGGTTATTCATAACTGGGTAAATGTTGGCTTTATGTCGAAGTTTATGTGCATAGTCATCAAGGAGAGTCCAAAGAAACTGGTGGGATTAAATGAGGGAGTTTTTCTATTGGGTATAATTAAGGCGTTATTATTGTCAAACCCAACAATCATGGCAGAGAAATTGCTATGAAATCATGGCCTTTGTGCTAATTGTTCCTATGCTTAGATCAGTTAAAAACATAATGTTCTCACAATTGAACATAATTCTCTTTTTGTATGAGTTTTTGGGAGAAAATGAGAGACTGATCCAATGTCGAAGGGAATGCAAACAGATCCAGAATCTTTGGATTGGTGGTCTGGGGTCTAGGTATGTGGAATTAAAAAATCCTCGTAGTAAAGAAAATCAAATCAAAATTCTTTAAAAGAAATCTTCCATTTATTTCTTATTAGTTGAGGTCTAGGTATGAGGACTTATGTTTCTTTGTCGAGGGAAACATTTTTTGTTTAATGGAATGCTTCATTCTTTGTAAAGCTTCCGGAAAATGAGTTGTGATTTGTTTCGACTAGGTAACAAACAGGTGGCTTAAGAAGCTCCAATAGCTTGGGGCTTACAATTTAAAGAGTTACCTCGAATCCCCATATCATACATGTCCTTGTTGTAAAACAATCATAGGATTAGCTTGACCTTGACAATAAAAAATGATATGTAAAAATTGACATAAGTTATCTAGAAGTGGCAAGAGGAGCTGTAACACCTAGGGTTTTTAATCCCCAATTTAATAATATAATTATGTGATTAATAATTATATTATGAGAATTAAAGTAATTATTATTTGTTTATGATATATTATTTTAAAATATAACAAAATAAATTATGTGGATAATGATGTTTTGACATGAAATAAATTAAATTATGAATTGTGTGAATAGGTATTTGAAAAAGATTTAAGGGCAAAGTAGTCATTATATATTGTAATTATTTAATTATTAGTTTAATAGAAAAAGAATATAATATTTTATTTTTGAAATTTTGCTCAAAACTGTCCAGATCAAACCCCGATAACCGGTTACAAGCCCTTGTAAACGGTTACATCTGTAGAAAAACTGCAAAAACATTGTAAAATCGTGGGATAATTCTATTATTCCTTGGACAAAACCACCTTGCACTTGAAGCAAAGTGACTAGACACCGTCCATGGTAGTTTTCTGCCCAAGATAAGGTGAATCACCCTCCCTAGCCATGCAAGTTGTCCTCCTAGCTTACAACATGTTTCAATCTTCACCATTCAATCATTCTCCTTGTAATTTGGCATCTCATGCATACAACATGAAAGCAAGTCTGAGCCTTGATTAAGCACATGGTGATTACTCACCAAGCACTTGAATTATTTTATGAGTTTTTATGGCCTATAAATAGAGGAGTTCTCCATTCCATTCTCACCACAAGTCACTCTCAAATCACTCACAAACACTCTCATTCACTTGAATTCTCTTTGCTCAAAGTGATCTTGATAGAATCCCTTCCAAAATTATGTTCAAAGTTGCATAGAGATTCAATGTGCAAGTTCAGTTTCGGAATTCAGTGTTTCTGAGGTCCTTACATTGCTTCATTCGTGTGGTAAGCTCAGTGCTCCATTTTCTCTCATTTTTGTTTCTAATAAAAGACTTCATAGCAAAGTTTTGTTTCCAATCGGTCTTACGAATTTTCATTGAGAAACCATGCTGAAATATTCCTGCAAAATTGTCCGAAAATCATTTTTGTTTATCCTGATAGCATTAGTTAGTTCTGTAACACCCCTAATTTTTGTCCTTGGATATTTATATTTATATAATAAAAGTTTATTTTCCAAATTGCAAAGTTTTCTTTTAAATCGATTAATTGTATAAATAATGTGCATTTAATTAGTAAATATTTTAAACGAGTAAATTATGTGAAAATATAATTTTCAGAGCTTGATCCTTAAATTAGGACCTAATAATAATATTAGAAAGGTTTTTGGAGGGGAAGGAATTAAAAACTGAATTTTTGAATTTTCTCAGCATCTAACCGGTTAGATGTTCCCTGTAACCGGTTAGACAATGAACACATAATTAGGGTTAGTGCGTTTTGATGAGTAATCACCCATTAATCTTCGTTAATCGCCACGAATACCTCTCATGCATAGTGGGAAACACGCGTCTCTCTGCATGTAACCACAAATTGCTTATAAATAGCCATGGATTTGGTGGAAGTTGGCTCATTTTCTTTAAGTGTTGGTGTGATTCCCCTGTTCTGAAGCAGCAACTTCGTCCCTTCGATTCTCTCTGTGTGTGTAGAGTTAGGTCACAAACAATACACCATTGCAAAGCTTCATCTTTAAGCTTTGCAGTGATATATAGATTGTGAGTTGAGAGTGAAGGAGCAAGGAGAAATCAAGCTGTGAAATGGAGGTGTTTTTCTGTCTGAAACCAGAATCAGATTCGTGAAGCTCACTTTGAGGTCTGATTTTGGTGAGTACATGCACTCTTTGAGTCCCATTCTTGTTTCTATAGTTCGTGCATGTTACCTAGCACACAATCTAACCACTTTCCCCAATTTATTTCTCTTTTTCATGTGTCCAAATCTCTGATATTTGAACCCTACCAAAACTGTTCTGCATGAGAACAGAATCTGTGATTATGGAGTGTCTCTGTGTCAACCTTGTTGTGGCTGTGTTGATCCTCATCAAGCACGACTCTAAGGTAAGGGAGAAGCTAATTAATAACTAGAATAAGAATAATGAATAGGAATTTAGGTATGAGTCACCATGAGACTCATAAAGGGCATAGACTTTAATGGTCAAAGGCTTGGAGGCCAATTTCACTTGTTCCAGGACTTAGAGCAAGTTTTAATAAGCGCATGCAAGCTGAATATATGACTAATTGGTGTTATATTTCAGTATATGTGAATTTGGTATACTAAGTTGTTATTCATACCTTTTTCATGCAATTTGATATGTATATTTGAAATGCATGTGTGTTGGATGAAAGCAAATGTTGGAACATGTTTATTTCCTGGAATTGAAGCTATGTTTATGGTTAAATTTGATTGGAAATGAGTGGGCTGGGAAATGGCATGAAAAATCCCAAAACAGTGTTGTTTTAACCGGTTAGGTTATCGTGTAACTTGTTAGAACTGACAGACATGGAAAAATGAAGTCCAGAGACTTAATCACTGATTTTTACAATATTTTCAATGGACTTTTCCAATCAAACTTAGTTGTACATTATCTATTATGAAATGAGAATGTTGATGGACTTAAGGTTTTATAATTGAGTTCCATATTGTAATGGAAGTGATGTAATTGATTTGGTTTTGAAAAATAAGTCCAATTGAAATTGAGTTCTATGAGACTCTCAATATAAAAACAAGATCAATTTGAGGCATATGAATTATTCCCAACCTGTTTTGAAATTGGGATTGGATTGGGAATTAAAATGGCATTAAACACTAAAGAAAATTCTGGTTTGGCTGCAGGTTCTAACCGGTTAGAATCTGTTGTAACCGGTTAGAGACTGACAGCAGTGAAAAATCAATTGAATTATAACTTAACCTTTCTTGTGCCCTTTTAATTAACCTTTTTCAATTTAATAACAATTTAATTACCTTAAATACAAGAGTGTGATTTGTGGGATAATTAATAAAACCTCAAGTTAAGCTAACTTACTAAGAAAGTATGGAATTCTTAGTAATGTTATAAGCTTTATATATTGAGAAAGGAAATTGAGAAATCAATTAATGGCCAACCAAACTGAAAAACATTATATGCATTCATGCATGGTGAAAGGTGATGAAATAGGTTGGCAAGGAACGTTTGTCATGTTCTGGGAACATGAGGAGGGTACTCTGGGAGTACCAAATTGATGCAACCTACTTGATGACACATTCTGGGAATGTGGCCAGTGTTTGGGACATGGTTTTTATGCGTTCTGGGAACGTAATGCACACTCTAGGAGTGGTGCTTGTTTTCCAAGTATGGTTTGCCATACGTTCTGGGAACGTATGTTAGTGTTCTGGGAACACATTGGAGTATTGGATGGACGTCCGAGATTGATTAGTATTGGAGGCCTCAGGATTGTGAGATAGAAATCATGCATCATGCCAATAATATAAAAGAATAAATAATTATTAAACCGAGTGTGCTCATATGTAATTGCATACTTACTTGTGTTTGAATATCTGTGAATGTTAGAATTATTCTTGTTTGATTATGTGATTATATTATGCTTACTCCCGTGCCCTGTGTAGGTGATGGCACATTATTACCTAGCTTGCATCGAGATCCGTCCTATCCCTAACGGGATATGGACGTATGAGGAGCGCCGGGCTACTTTTGAGGGAGAGGTAGAGGTTACACTCTACCATCCCAACTCCTTGGCCCGAGTGCGACCTCGACGATTTCGGATTCCCATTATTTATACTATGCACGTACCCCCTTTTTATACTTACCATGGACCACCCCCTGCTCGACCTGTTCGCCGTTATCATACCTTTCATTTTCATCCCTATACTCGTTCTCACCCAGTTGCTGCTAGGGTTGTTCCTACTGGGACTCCTTCACCTGATTCTTCGGATCCTGAGAGGACTGCACCGGTTGCAGATCCTGTACCCAGTGGTGGGGTACCTACTCCGGTGGATGCGGCAGAGGAGGACCTAGAGGGGGGTGAGAGTGACGAGGAGCCAGTCGAGCAGGAGGACATCACTGATAGTAGGATGGGTGGCCCTTAGGTATGGGCATAGTGTGAGTAGTGTGGGTCTGGATCGTAGTAGCAGCTGTAGCAGATCATGGTGATGGTGGAGCGTTCTTGGAGGACTTGATGACCAGCTCTGGAGTGTCTATATTTTGTTATGTTTATATTGTATATATATCTTTTGAGAGATTTCAGGGTTTTGGTCTTTATTTTCAGTTTATGTTTTGGAACTTATTTCTCTGGACCTTGGTATCAGTTGTTGTATTTCAGACATGATGGATGTATGGTGGTACTCATGACATCGTTTTATATATAAATGTATGTTTTATGTCCATGATGATCTTATTTTCCGAAACTATACTTTTTCCGCGTTCTCTAATAGATAATAAACGAGTTCGGTAACAACAAGGGTTTTACAAAGATTTGATAATAATTTCAATACCGAATTCAAAGTATTTTTGAAAGATATGGTTAGTTTAAGAATAAACATAAAGGAAAATTTTTATACCCTATTTTTCCTATAATCTCAAGTCCATATTATATATGTTCAACTATATTTCCTTATAAGGTATCTTAATCCAAGAGCGTCACAAGTTCAACATGGCTATTTTGCAGAAATGTCATGATCCACTCAATTTGTATTATGCCTCAAATTTTCGTTTTATTTAAAGATTTCATGGCATAGTCCATGTTGCAATTGTTGTTTTCCATTTTCTTCTCAAAATCATGTTGAAATCTTGGTTCAAAGTTAGGGAAAAATCATTCTGTTTTTGCTGGAATAATCAACATGTTCATGGTAGCTACTTTGCATGCTTATTATGATCATTTCAGTCCATGTTAGGTTCTAAATTTTGATTCTAATCAAAGATCTCATGGCATAGTATCTATCTTAATTAATTTCTCTCAATTTTATTACAAAAGTCATGGCCAATTTTGATGATAAAGTTGGAGAAAAATCATCCTGAAATTTTGCTACCTTGTTGCCCAAGTTTTCAATTTCCACATTTTTGAGTATTTTCACCTTGTGTCTTTAAATCTACGGTATGGGAGGAGTTACTCTTATGGCTAGAATAAGTATATTGAAGACTTGAAGTATAGCCAAGCTTTTTCAAAGCCTAGGGACACCAATTTGAATATCATGACCAATTGCCTAGGAGGACAATATGGTCAATGATGTGCTTTTATTTAATAATATTTTCCTAAATTATATTTGTGTTAATTAAGGAAATAAAAATTTTGTTCATATGATAAGCATGCTTGAGTTAATTAGCAACTTCAACAATCCGGCCCGGCTCACGGTCAAACCGGTTCGAACCAAGACTTCACCATCCTTCGGTCCAACGCACAACCGAGGGGGCTGGCTACAGTACAGTGATGATGATGGCACGGTGGAGAATATGAGTGGACTAGGTTTGCGGTTCGTGAGTCTCTCCCAACTTCAAAGGTGGCGTCGACAGTCAAGGGAGAGAATAAGGGCACCGAATGGAGGAGGAACACAAAGGTTGGGGGGATTGTGTGGCAACTGGTTCTCGAGGAGGGATGGAGGCGGTGTTGCTATGGAGGGTGTAACATCCCAAATTTTAAACCCAAAGACGAATAAGTAAATAATAGTTAGAATAAAGGAAATAATGATAATAAACTACAAATAGTTATTTAAAAGAAGTATTTTAACCTTAGGAAAGGATAACAATAATAATAATAATAATAATAATAATAATAAGGTTAGAAAAGAAAGGAGCCTTAAATTGAAGTTAGGAATAGTCCAGAAAAATAGATAATTCGGTACTAAAACATAACATAGGGTAGAAAATCAAAATAAAATATTTAAGACTCAAAACATAATTCCCACCGTTGGATATGAAGGTATGATTTTTAGGAAGTTGCTCGTCAAATTTGGATAAGATCTGACGGTTAATGAAGAAATTATAGCACGGTCAACCAAAAAATCAACCATCTCGCGCTCAAGCGCAAGAAGCCGCGCCCAAGCGCGGCGTGCATCAGACCTGTAGCAAAAATTGACCCTCGTGCTCTAGCGCAGAGGGCGGCGCTCAAGCGCCGATCTGTTTAAGACGCGCGCTGGGGGGAGGTCGAGACCCATTTCCTTCCTCCCTCCTCCATCAAATCCGACCTCTTCCTTCCCTCCACCGTCGACCTGTACCAGAACCGCCCCAAGCCGCCGCCGTAGTCCATCCTCCCTCCACCCACGATCTATTTTTCTCTCTCTCTCCTCACAATCGGCCCTTTCTCTCTCTCCACCTCCTCCACCGCCCACCTCTTCCTCTCCAGCCACCACCACCGCCCCGACCCACTTACAGCCACCACCCAAGGCCTTCCACCCTCTCCCACGACCATCTCTCTCCCCTCCCTCTTGATTGCTTTCTCTCTCATTCCCCTTGGCCGAGCTTTCTCTCTCTTCACGGATCTCACCGGCGCCGTTACCGACCGTGATCTCACCGGGCTCGTGTCGAGTGTGCTAAAGCTTGAAGCTCTCGCCTTAGCCCAGCCGCGATCGTTCTCGCTAACGAGGATCAACACCGACACCGTCATCGTCGCCGAGCCATAACCCAGGTTCTTTTTAAAAGCCCGAGGTAAGAAGGGTTGTGTTACCTTTACTTGAGAAGTAAATTCTAGGATTCTATAGTGGTGACTAAGAATAGGGTAATTAAGAAATAAGTTAATGAGCCTTAGGGTAGTCCCTGCTAATATAAATGATTTATTTAAAGTTGTTAATGAAAACCACACTTTAGGGAGTAAAAAGGTATGTGCATAGAATAAAGTCCGGAGAGAATGGGTATGTTAGGATATTAAAAGAGTTAATATAAAATGAAAATGTAGAAAAAATATAAAATAAAACCAAGGGAAATTTGTTACAGAAAACCAACGAAACGGGAGAGTACAAGAATATAGAATAATTGTAATAGAACTAGAGGAGTGGTAAGAGAGGAGTTAAAATATGGAAACCATAAGAAAGCGCAGAGTGGGTTTAGTTAAGAGTTGTCGGGTACCAACGAAATAGGAACGAAGTAATAAACTAAATTTTAAATACAAGTAGTTAAGCCGGTTAAAGAATTTAGCGAAAAGAGAATAAGACAAAGAGAGAAAATGGGATACTGGTAGTTAAATAGAATGGAATAATAATTTGAGGAAATTGAGTAAATAATCGCGGGATATAGTGGAATCATAGAAATAATTAAGAATTTGAAACAGAAATTTATATATAACGAGTATACTAAAGCTAAGTAAAGTTAGATATAATTTAGGATAACTAATATATAGAAGAAGAAAAAGAAAAGGAAGAGAAGAAGAAAAAGAAAAGAATGAGACATACTGAAATATAGAAAAATAAATAATGTGATAATAAGCCACCAAGTAAGGAAAAGAGTAAGGGAAAAGAAATATGATTAAGTAAAAGGGAAGAAACGGCGCGAGCCTGTCGAGGCGTGTCGATAAATAAGAATGGAAGTCCGATGGGAGCCTGTCGAGGCGTGTCGGCACCGATGCGAGCCTATCGAGGCGTGTCAGTATAAAAAGAATGGAAGTCTGATGCGAGCCTATCGAGGCGTGTCGGCATCGATGCGAGCCTGTCGAGGCGTGTCGATAATAAGGAAATGAAAGACCGATGCGAGCCTGTCGAGGCGTGTCGGCATCGATGCGAGCCTGTCGAGGCGTGTCGATAATAAAAGATGGAAGACCGATGCGAGCCTGTCGAGGCGTGTCGGCATTAAAAGGGAAAGGAATGGAAATGAAAGAATAAAAAGAGAAATGATATAGAAATGAATAGCGGATTAAAAGTGGAATAAAATGTGGGAAAATGAAAAGAGAATTAAAAGCTAAAAGAAAGTGAGAATAAGTGATGAACTAAAAGAAAAATAATTATATAGATATTTATGATCAACGGATATTAATAATAGGGTAGGCTTAGTTTATTGCTATGTCTCTTGTAGAATTTATCTTTTTAAGTTCTGTGTAATGCTACGCTTCTTGCTATATTTTTACAGGTGCGGAAGCGAAGCTTACACTGTTGCGGGCCGAACTGGAAACTCTCCACCACATGGAGTGTAACTGTGATACCATGAGCGGATTTGCCTATTTTTAATTATAGTAAAACTGTTATTTGTGTAAATAAATATGTCATAGTTGTATGCCCTGAGATTTGTACTAATCGGGCGTTAGGATCTGACCTGGCTTTTAAATTATTGTGTTTAATGTTTTAAATAATTCTGGTCTGACAGGTTTCAAACAGGAAATTTTGGAAAAGTCCGAAAAACAGAGGAAACTCTGCCGGATTTTCGTAAGAAGTTATTAAAAGTAATTAAGTTTAAAAGAAATTTCCTAACACCAATTTTAATAAAACTTAAAATTAACTAATAAAAGTGAGGATGTTACAGAGGGCGAGAGAGAGAGAGAGGGAGAGTGGAACCGAGAGGGAGAGATGTGCGATGATGATGAACAGAGTTGGTGATGATGGCGGTTCACTCTTGGTTTCTCGGGGCTTGCGAAGAGAAGAAGAACTCATGAAGGAGGAGAAGAATGAATGTAGGAGATGAATGAATGAATTGTTTGTTGCGTTATTGTTATATTTCGACTTAATTGGGAATGAGTGGTCCACAAAAGAGGCTTCTCCCAGAAGCTTTGTAACATGTGGTGGAGAATGAAAGCTTCCTTTAGAAGCTTTGTGAATGAGTGGTTGAGAGGGATCAAGGCTTGACAAGCGCGCCTGGACGAGGAGAATGGTGCTCCTGGGCGCCGAAAACATTGTGAGAGCCATCTGTCTTGGCTTTGGTGCTCGGCCCTAGCTCGGTGTGTTATGAATCCGACCAGATCGTACGATCGAATAGGTCGGACTAGAGTCATGTTGACTGTGTTGGGACCTCGGTGCTCGGATCCCTGGAAGCACCTTTTCGGAATGAGATAGTAAAGCGAAATGCTCGGTGAGTGGAGGCCGAGATACGTTGACATCGGTGCGAGATTGGTTTAGCTTCTCGATGGTCGGCCGGTGTAGTCTCTCGGTGGCCGATAAGAGGCCAAACTTATATTTGGTTTACACAAGGCGACTTGATGTGGCCAACGGGATATTGCTGAGGTATGTGCGTATGATCGTCCGACGTGAATCATCTCGATATGGTCGGCTGACATGGACCGGAATTTGGTCGGAACTTACACTTAAACCCTCTTATTCTTTGCTACGGCTTACTTACTTCACAGAATGATTGAAATCAATTATCACCCCAACCCATTCTTATGATTTCTACTAGTTTCACTTAGGATTATTATATTTTAACTTGAATTTAAATCCAGGATGTTACAAATACAATACGCAAGTCCTATTATCTAAATAACATATAAGTATCACATAATTACATAAAAATCTTTTCTGGACAACCACATAAAATAGAGTTGCATTACTTCAATTTCACCTGAAAATTCATCTTTTTATATTTCCTACTAAAAGATACACTCACCGAAGTCTAAAAATGAAGTTAAATTTATAAAAATAATATTTTTCCACACTTTTTCAATTCTGGACAGCAACTAAAATTTTCTTGAAAAAGACATTTTATTTCACACATAAAATCATACATGCATCATATTATTAATAAACTAACACATAATCAATTAATCATCACAAACATACATAAAAATTATATTTTTGGACCCACGGTCCAGTAAAGTAATTTTTTTCCAGAATTTATTTATTTTCCAAAATTAATTTCTTTTATAAAAACACATTATTTAATATTTGTTTCATGCATACACATTAAATAAATCCGATATACTCATCATATAGCACTTAGATAATTAGGAAAAATAAAAAATCATTCGTTCACATCAATACCATATTCGACTTAATTAAAATAAATGAAAACAGTAATTAAATTTTTTTTTTAAAACACTTATAACATATCCTTACAATTTCCTAACTTTAGAACAATTACTCTAAACACTAATTCAATTAAAAATAAACACTTTTAGATTAAAAACAATCCTTGGACAGAAACTTAACAAAATTATTTTATCACACACATATCGCACAAAAATCACAAAATCACATAGATAATTATTTTTAATCACTAAATACATTATAAAATACTCATTCCCTTGAATATAATTTCGGTTCTTAAAGAAATGGGGTTTATATATAAAAAGTTCTTATAAACGTAACCAATATCTTACTATCTCATATACACGACTTTACCCCAAAGTAAAGAACAAAAATTTTCACCTCAAAAAAAAAAAAAAGAACAAAAATTTATTTATTTATAAATATAGGCCATTCGGCCTTTTCAATATTAAATAGTAAAACTCCTTTAAAATTTTAACTTCTTATTTTTCTTAAACCAAAATAATATTACCTTTGTTAAAATCAATTATCATTAATCAAACATATTTTTCCTAAAACCCAAACAAAATAACTGAATAAAAAGAAAAGAAGAAGAAAAGAATACCAATTTTTATTTTCAATCCTCTTATAAAAATCCATAATCTTTTCAAGACATATCATTTTGAAATGAATAGTTCATAAATTTTTTCATAGTTTAAAATGTGAATAACAAATAGAAATCAAAACACCAATATTTCATCATTACCCTTTTAGATTATCCTTTGAGAGATTATAGAAATAACTAGAAAAATGTTTTCATCAATATATTGAAATCTCTCAAACACAATCCATTAGAGAATGATAAAATACTCATGGAAGAAATGAAAAGCAAGAATGTTTAATTACTTCTAGCCTTAGCACTCTCTTGAACTCTTTAAGCTTCTAGACACCAAAAATCCTCTTCTTTCTTCTTAGTCTTCCCACGGTTTTGCCTTCTTCCACTCTAGGGTCTCTCACAATTTTTTTTCTAAGTGTCACAAGTGATGAAAAAAAACACTCAACCTCTAAGTACTCTATTTATACTACGAGGAATTTTTTGTCTTTATACCCCAAAAATGGACTAAAGGGACGAATTGGAGGGGATACATTGGCTAGGGAATTTTCAACTCTTACTTAGTTCAGAGAATATCTTCATGGAACTCTACTCATTCATTAAACACTCACTACTTCCTAAGATTCCATCATAAAAACTCCTTACCACTTCCAATGCCATAAACCACATTTGAATTTCAAAATTACTTGATCACTAAGAAAATCTTGAACCTTCCCACCTACACATGTATTTTGGACGACACTCTCTTATTGGAGGAAAAAAAATCTGAAAATTATTTTTGCATTTCTTCCACAGTTGCTAACCAATTAAAAATACCCTTTAATTAATCAAAAAATTCCAAAATAAAAACTGTATTAAATAAAAATAGGTACAGCCATGGAAATATTTTATAATACCATATTTTCATTTTTAAAATACAGTACCAAAAGGAAAAATTTATTAGAGGTCCAAACATAATTTTTCCTAGATTAATTATCTAAATTCGCACATAAAATGTTACAGATATGAATTTTTCAAAGAACACACAATAAAATTATAATTTTTACATTTTTAGAATATACATTTCAATACGATCATTTTCATATAAAATTTATAATTTTTGGATTTACCATTTGAAAGTTATGAATTTTTGAAGATTAACCATTGTTTTTACAAAAATAAATTATAAAACTTTCATACAACAACTAAAATAAAAGAATACACACCAAATAAAATCTTATTTTATACTAACACTTCAATCATATACTTAAACCTTCTCATAAAGCAATACATTGTTTTAGTTTCAGGGAGTTCATTAATGAAATACTATAGTTTTGTGCACTTCTCATAAAAGCTTTATTAAAACCATGACTAAATTCAAATTCAAACTTGCACTTAGAGTTTTTTTTAAAAAAAAAAATAAAAAATAAAAAATCTGACTCTTCTCCCCTACTCACTTCATGCAGCCGTCCAAGCATAGGAAAAAAGGAGAATAATTTTCAACTTTACAATAAATGCACACCTCACTTCCAACCAATAAAACATTAAGTTAATTAAATTAAACTTCAAAAATTATTCCAAAAAATAATTTCAGGACGGTACAGCCAACCAAAACATTTTAAAATGTATATATTTTATTTACAAAATCATTCATGAGAAATGTAAATAATTGTAAGTCCAAAAATAATCTTTCTAGTCCAAAAACATAAAATTCGTGTACTATATTGTACATATATAAAAATTTCGCAAACCTCCAAATAAAATTCTTATTTTTATATATTCAAATACTAAATTTTGATACAATCGTTTTTGACATAAATTTCGTAAATTTTGAACTGATGGTTTGAAAGTTATGAATTTTTGAAGTTCTATAATAACTATTTCATTCAAATTTCATTTTATAAACTTTCAAAAATAATAATAAAACCTCTATACATAAAATATTACCTTGACAAGTGAAATCATATTCATGAAGCATCTTCATGCTAAATATTTTAAAATTCAACTCTTAAAAATAAATCAAACAAAATTCTTTTTGAGCACCAAATATATATATATATCATACGGTTTAATACACGTACACCTCTATATATCAAACAATTTATACACTTAGGACAAAATTCAATTTAAATAATTATCAAACAATAAAGGAAAATCACACATAAAATAAAACAATCATCTAAAATAAATTGGGCAAAAGTGTGGGTCTCACACCATTGTTGTACAATTGTCCATTAATTGTAGATAGCTCCTCTGTAAGAAGTTTATATTAATTTTTTTAAT
The DNA here is from genome assembly GCA_037953625.1 of Crotalaria pallida. Lineage (NCBI taxonomy): Eukaryota > Viridiplantae > Streptophyta > Magnoliopsida > Fabales > Fabaceae > Crotalaria > Crotalaria pallida. The sequence goes on along the minus strand of CM075654.1, from coordinate 7,341,255 downwards.
TGACAAATAATCTTTTGTAATAGCTTGTACTTTATCTCGCATATTGTTTTTTCAGCGTTTTCTTAAGGTGAGTTCTCATTTTGTAAAGCAATATGGAAATGAGATTGGTGCACACTGGGTTGTTTTTTGTGCTGCGTTTTGGTATTAAAGTTGGAGATGTAATGGATTTCTACTACTTTGGCTGTCAAAGATTCAGGCTTGAAGTTTCTGGATGCAGGGACGAACCTTCTCAAGTGCAGGTGCTCCCCCAAAGATTTTTAAAACAATTTATATATTATAGTGGTAATTCATTGTCACAACTTAACAGATGGTTTAGCGGCAGCTTGTGCGGTCACAATTTGTCTGGGGTGCTGGGTTTGAACCCTTCCTATGCCATAATTAATATTTTGTTTTATTTTACTAAAAATAAACTTGAAAATATTTTTTTATTTTACTAAAAAAACTTGAAAATTTGGCACAAAATTTGAAGATAAAAAATCTTGAAAATTTGGCACAAAATTTGAAGGTGAATGGATCCAACCCTCAACTTCAAGGTGAATGACCAAATACCTAACCACTAAGCCATATCAAATACACTTGATGCTTTCGCAAATCTTCTAATATATATTATAAATTAATTTTGCCATAATTTTGTTTACACTCTTATTATTGTTGTTCATGTACTTGGGTTATGTTAAGCACCCCCTAAATGAATGTCAAGATCCATCACCATATAAATACACTTGATGCTTTTGCAAATCTTTTAATATATATTACAAATTAATTTTGCCATAATTTTGTTTACACTTATTATTGTTGTTCATGTACTTGGGTTATGTTAAGCACCCCGTAAACTAAATGTCAAGATCCGTCACTGTCTGGGTGGGATGGAATTCTCTATCCTAATATTTTTCATTATAATGGTTTATTTGACTTTCTTGATTCTGATTCTCTTGACAGAGAACTGGATGATGTGGATGAAGGAATGTTGAATTGAATTTTGTTGATGTATTTTGTATTATCGTTCTATTAATTCATAACTCTTGTTTTATTATATTTTATAAATCAATAATAATCTTTATGTGATAAATTATGTATATTATTTATTTTAACTATTGAATTATAAAATTAATATGTAGGCCAAATTAAATAATAAGGGCCAATTATAACTTTTTAATAAATATTAACGATTGAGGCATGATTTAATAACTTGTTATTATTATAAAATTAATCAATAGCCATTAGAATTTAATTATAGGCTTCTTACCAAAAAAAAAAGAATTTAATTATAGGCATAACTATTTTTGGTACTTTATCTTATTTTTAAGATTCACTTTGGCCCTTAATCTTTTTTTGACTTATTTTGGTCCTTTAATTTTTTCAAAAAATTCAATTTGGTCCTTTTATCATAACAGTATTAGTTTTATCGAAATATTCACACTCATAATCGAAAAATGACAAATGTTACCGAAATTTGGAAATATTTCAGGCCACCACCTAATAAAAATAGGAACAGTTATACTACTTCGCAAATGATTGAGCAATTTAGCCCACGATATTGTTCATTCATATGGATAGTGTAACTAACACCCTACCTTAATTAATGCTCTAATTACTCCGATTAGATTTAGCGGATTAATTTTTTTTTAAAGCTATTAGTTATCCGTAAAATCTTCCATCAAATCGGACGGAGTTTACTTTGTTTTTTGGACTTTTCTAAAATATGTATTTCCTGAAAATCTGTTATAACAACATTTATATAATCCAGAGAAAAGCCAACAGGGCGTCGTGAATTAGTGCATGTGTACATTTATATCAGTTCAGAAATATTTACAAGTCTTGAATTAGTTTGATTCCTAAAGGTAACCCCTTTCCCAAAAAATCAAGTAGTCCTGGGCCAACCTGGTGCTACATTTTAGCACCCAAAACAATATTTACATTTTATATAAAAAGTGTTACATCATATCCAAAATACTTGGCCCAGGACATGCTTCAACACCTACAACTACAACCTACTCTCCCTGGGAGGAAGAGTACTCCTGCTCGGCCTGCAAGGGTGTATGCTCAGTCTTGATTCCTATGTAAAAACAACAAGGAGGTGAGCATTACACAATACTTAAAAAATATCTTCTAAAAAGACATAGAGAACAACTAAGTCATTTACAATTAGCCATTAACTTAAGTCTTATTCTACTTATACATTATCTTAGCTACATTTCATGTTTCTATTTCCTTGCCACATTATTCATTATGTTTTCTATATTTCTTTCTATTCATTTTTAACCTTTCTTAACCTTTTCACTATCATCATTTCCTTATACATTTCTATTCTTTATTATCTTTCAATATCATAATTTTCATAATCCTTTCTAATATCTTCATCCTTTCTTATCTTTCACTCACCTCACGGCGGGTCCTATTATCATTACTTCTCACCTCTAGGGCGGGTCCTATCACACTCAATTTACGCATACCCTAAGGGCGGGTCTTATTCTTATTCATTTACACACGCCATAAAGGCGGGTCCTATTTACACTTATTACACACTCCTTATTGGAGGGTCATTCATATATTTATTCTCGTTCCATTATGGAGGGTCATTATTCATATTCACGCTCCGTTATAGAGGGTCATTATCTCGCTCCTTTCGGAGGGTCATTATTCATATTCATGCACCCTTAGGGAGAGTCATTATTCACGCTCCTTTCGGAGGGTCATTATTCATATTCACGGTCCCTTTGGGAGGGTCATTATTCACGCTCCGTTATGGAGGGTCATTATTCACGCTCCGTTATGGAGGGTCATTATTCACGCTCCTCTCGGAGGGTCATTATCTCGCTCCTTTCGGAGGGTCATTATTCATATGCATGCTCCCTTAGGGAGGGTCATTATTCACGCTCCGTTATGAAGGGTCATTATTCACGCTCTTTTCGGAGGGTCATTATCTCGCTCCTTTCGGAGGGTCATTATTCATATTACACATTCACACACACATCATATTCCTACATTCACACACATTTTAAGTCCTATATTCACACACCCAATTAGGTGGGTCCATCTCACATTAATAATGTAATTCCATTATTCATTTATCAACACTCTTGATTAATTTGTTAGCTACATAATTTCATTCCAATTTCATTATAGGTCCTAAGGTTCTTAACACATTCATTACTCAATTACATTACTCTTTATCCGTATCCCTATCAATTTATTCTCAGCAACAATTACCATTTACCAATTAGCATTTATAGCTCTATATTTTCCACATTCATTACAACTTATCAATATATATCTATCATAACAAGTCTATATCTAATGTTTTCCTTTTCTTTATCTACTTCTCAACTATTCCTATGGTTCCATATTTTCCATTCATTATCAACCTATATTTACATATTCCATATCATTCATGACTTTACAAATACACGAACATCTACTCAAGTTTCTTTTCTTTATTTATTTACTCCAATTCCTATTATCATCAACTACCCTAAGGTTTATTATTCTATTTAATCTCCTATACTTAGCTCTCACTATATACAATCTAGAATATATCCTCTAAATAGAGGTAATACCCCCTCCTTACCTCAAGTGTGAAGGGAGAGAGCAACCAAAACCCTAGCTTTTCCTTAGCTTTATGAACCCTAGAACTTGAACCTCTTGAGTTTTGATTGCCACCTTAGTATATCCACCAAGATATGAGTATGAATGATCTTGTGATGAGAGTTATATGAGGGAAGAGAGTTTTCCTTCACTTGAGAAGATTGAGGCATGAGAAAGAGTGGTTCTCCGTGGCCATGAATTTTATAGAGAAGCAAGTGAATATGGTGAGGCTGGAGAGCGTGTGGTGTGAGTGATGATGAGGTGATGAAGTTTGCCTCTTGACTCTTGATTTAAGGACTTAGGGTCGATGATGATGAGGGTGTGATGTTCTTGTTTTCCTTAGCTCTTGATGTAGGGTTTAATGGTGATGATGAGATGATGATCTTGATGATGTGTGCTCTTGGGTTCCTTGATGAAGGAGATTATGATGGGTTCTTGTGTTCTTGGATGATGATGATGGCGTGATGCTCTATGGAGGAGGAGAAGAGAGAATGAGTGTGTTTGGGAGCTCTTAGGTTTCATAAAGAAGAAGAATCACTAAAAAAAAGGGTAAAAAATGTCACTTTTAATATGGCAGTTAAATAAAACCAGCCATTTTATGAGTTAAAAAATGGCAGGTTTAGAACAGCCATTTTATACATTTATAAAACGGAAGTTTTAAGCATATTATGGCCGGTTGAACAGCCACTTTAACCCAATTTTTTCCCACACTTTTTTTGGCCCATTTTCTATCTAAATATGTTGGCAAAATTTATCACCCCGCCATTCTCTCTCAGTTCTTGGCAACACACAACAAATTTCACACCCAGCCAAAACCCTCACCACATCTGCTCAGTTCACCGAGTCTGCAAAGTTCTTCGCCCAACCAAATTCCTCACCGCGTCTGCTCAGTTTGTCGGTGCGTCTGTTATCTTCGCCGGTGCATCTGCGATTGTTGGCTCTCTCTCTTCGCCGGTGCGGTTTGCTGCAATTTTTGGCTCTCTCTCTTCGCCGGTGTTGTTTGCCCATCCTTTCTTTTCTCTCTTTAATTGTATTTTGTCTTTGAACCATTTTTGCCTCGAATCATTTTTAGTCTCTCTCTCTAATCGTTCTCTGCAACTTTTTTTTTCGTTCATTTAATCGCTCATTTTCACAGGTCGTCTTTTTTTTTTGCTTTTGCATGTTGTAGAGGATAAGATAGAAAAGGGTTAGAAATTGATTAGGTTTCGTATTTTTTATTTATTTGGCCTCAATCATTTTTGATTTTTGCCTTTAATCGTTTTTTGCATGTTTTGTATTATTTGCCTTTAATTGATAAGGAAGCTAGACCAAGGTAACTTAATGCTATGATTTTTTAAAAGATGCACCCCATAGTTTACCTCATTTAGCAATGAGAAACAGAGGTCACAAGCAATATTAGATATTCTTTTAGTGCTGAAATATTCCTAAACATTTCCTTGTGTTATTTTTTTTTTAAAAGCAAACAAGATTTTTTTAAAGTGAACCAGAGAGTTCACACTCACAAAGATTACAAGATATGATTGAATCCCAGTAAAGCAGCATTACAGCAACCACCCAAACCCCATCATCCTTTTGTATTAGTACATAGCAGTAGCATTACAGCCTGCATTTTTGTATTTGTGTCTCCTGTAGATTGTAACTCACATATGTTAATTACACATTCATAAAGCATTCCTTCGGGTTCATTACCCAATTAGCATAGGATATCCCTGCTGCACCTGCATGATTTATCTTAAAAACAAACCAGAAAAATAATCTTATTCTCTCAATTAGAGTATCAAAACAGATTCTTTCATTTTGAAAAATTGCTACATTCCTGGTCTTCCAGATTTCCCATAAAGTTATTAGCCACAAATTTATCCAATCCTTCTCCTCTTTTCCTTTAATCTTCATTGAGCCAACATGAAAGTGAGCAGCTGCAATTATATGGGATGGTATAACCGTGCATAAGTTGAACCAAGAGTAAATCTTCTGCCACACTCTGTAAGAAAATCTTCCTTGTGTTATTAATTACTCATATTCTCTTTGATAATACACTAATTTTCCTTGTGTCTTATTCTACATGAAAATGCATACTCTATGAGTTGCAATTGAGTGTTTGTAGAAGTAACAAGTAATGTACACTTTGAATTATTGTACATGACATGCATACTCTATACTTGTAAAAGTAACAAGTAATACTCACTTTGAGTTATGGCAGTTCTACTAATTAAGTAATTGATAGTGGTGCGTGTTAAAAATTGCAAATAAGCGTAATGTACGCTTTGAATTATGGCAAATGATGGAACAAATGATTGATCATAAACGTTGTCATGCTTTGTATCTATATAAGTATGTGTTAGAACTTGAAATTTTTGCCATGATTGTATATGATAAGTGCAGGAGTTAGAGTAGTCTGCTTAAGTTTTTTGTTTTTTTTTTCAGTGGGAGAGTGATGGCATTTGTTATGTTGCATAATGGCTATGTGCTTAGCTTTAATCTTGAGTCTGCAACGTGTTGATACACAACTTTATTTACTTTATGTAAAATGCTTCTAAATACTAACTCAATTTTGGAAATGGCATAGATTAGGAGTTCAATACTTTTATGTCTCCAGTATTTATTTATGTCAATTGTCAATTGATATATTTTACTTTTATGTCTCCAATATTTACTATATTTATTTGGGGCTGGAAGTTTACTTTACTTTGAGGTACTGGTTCAACTTATCTTCAAAAAATAGAACTTTACTCCTTAGGTAAAGAACTATGATGTTTTGCAATTCTTCTACTTTTTGTGTAATGGTAAATTGAAGATTACCTCTTTATTAGTAATGTGGCTGCACCTTTTGCTGTATAATTCGGATATTTTTTTAGTGGAATAAGATATGGAATATCAATAACTATATTAGCAATCTCTGCTTTGATGTATTTCTTCTTTTATTTTGTTTGTTTGTTTGGTTATAATTTAAAAGTAGCAGCAAAAAGACACACCTGATGCTTTTTGCATTAATTAGTCATATAATGCTCACATAAAAAACTGAGAGTCACAAATTAGAAACAATTTCCTAGTGAACATGACACATTGAGTTAGCTTAGTGGATTATATTTGGACAAAGAATTTAAAAGTATTATGTGACACATTAATAAGAAAACTTTAGACTTTAGAGGATTAGGTGAAAAATCCTTGCAAGTAGTTGGTGCCAAATTTCAGTCCACACTTGTGTAAGATATAGAACTATGATGACAGAAAGGTTTAAGACTTTAAGTCCTTGGATACTCAAAATTAGAAGACTTATAGGCTTTGACCTTTTGGTGTACAAGCAAGGGTATGAACCCATTAGCAATTGGATCCCAACCAAAACTACTGTACAATGTTTGTGTTGGAATAACACCAAAGTCTGTAGCCATCATAAACATGAGCATAATATTGAGTCTCTCTTCTTGTGCGCATGTGCGTGCAACCATAAACGTGATAGAATAGTTTATCCTTTGCTGAATTGAGGCCTCATTACCAAGCCCAATAGTATAAGCTCCCTCAGGGATTACTAGAAACATGTCACCTTGTTTCTATCCTGATTTTATGTACTCAAGTTTTCATGTACATTTCCTTGTTTTCATGTTTTCATGTCTTCAAGTCTTTTGCTGCTCTGATTCATTTTCTATACCCTATCTACTTAATATTCAGAATGTGCACTATGTGTTTGTCCCATCAAAACAAGTACACCCTTGCTTTTCATGCACTTTTGTAATTGTAATTCTTTTTGGTCTTTTATGTAGGATAAAATTGATGAAATTATGAAGGAAAACCCGAAAGCTTTTTCTGAAATTTCTTCAACCAACTCTGTTGGTGTGGTATTGGGGAAAGAGCACCCTGGTTATACTTGAGGAATGGGAATGGAGTGGTTCTTAGTCTTACTATAGCATTCAAGCATAAGACAACAAGGCTTAATGGTATGAACTTTAATTCATCTAATGGATATATATTGTGTCATTGGTTTTAATGTACTACGTACTTTGCGCCCGTGTTCCCAAGCAACAGAGAGCCAGTAGCTATCTGCTATCATGGACTATTGATGTTCATCCTACTTCTATTTATCATGCATTATGCTTTGTTCTTCTGCTTTTATTTTTTTTATTTTTTTTGTTGTTATTGCTGTTTTGATTAGTTTTGATGCAATTATTCTGTTGTAACTTTGACGTTGTGGTGTTGTTTTGCTCCATTTTGTCTTGTTATTTTGTTGTTTTGTTGTCATCTAATGTTATTTGCTTTTGTAGGCACCAAATGGAGGAAATGGGGCTTTATCTCCTAACGCTACTGGAAGATCATCGGATGCAAGCAATATATAGTCATGAATCATTGGATCACTAGAGTCTTTGTTGAAATATTTAGAATGTCATTTTTTTGTTGAATCAAGACTGTCATTTTATGAAACAAGAATGATATTTTTTTTTCTTTTTTTTTTGGAATTGTCTCAAAGACCTTTAATTTAATTTCATATGTTCAAGATAATATATACAAGCAACTAATGAATGTTTTTTATATTCTTACTCCTTAAAATTACATACTCTTATATTTATATGTATTGTATAAAGTCATTAGCCAACTTGTAATACCTTTAAAATTAATAATAATCAATGTTAAAAATATATTAATTTTAAAAATAAAATAATATTTTAAAAGTAAAATAATAAAATTATTAAATAATATGGCAATCCCAATTGCCATTATATACAGAAAAGAATTGAGCAAGCTATGGCAGTGAAAACTGCCATTATATAAAAAAATAAATAGAGGAAAAATACGGCAGTCATAACTGCCATTATTTAAAAATTCTCGATGAAAAATATGGCGGTTTGAACTGCCATTACTTTCAGCGAGCAAAGTTTATCTCAGAAAATTACGGCAGTTATGACCGCCACTTTATTAGTTAAATAGACCGCCGTTTTAAACTGTAGGATTGCGGCGGTTTAAAAAATGTCGGTTCAAAACTGCCATTTTATACCTAATGGCGGAAAGAAATATGGCGGGCGCTGGCCCGCCATTGAAGCGAAAAATGGCAGGTAAAACCGCCATATTAATACTATTTTAGCTGCCGTTTTTTACCCGCTTTTTTGTAGTGAATGAAGGTGATGAATGATGCTTGTGTTTGTTGTTTATGTTTATTTGCATAGAAATGAATTGGGTGGTCCTAACACAATGGCTTCTTGAGAAAGCCACCTTTGTGTGGTTGAGAGTGAGTAGCTTCTTCGAGAAGCCTCCCTTAATTGGCCTCCAATAGTCATTATTTTTTTCTAGGTTATACGACTGGTAATCGATTATTGTAACACCCTCACAATTATATACCTTAATTACTATTAATTAGATTGAGTTTAATTAGAATTTGAAAATTTCATAATAAAATCTGACAGAGTCCTCTGTTTTTCGGACTTTCCAAAAATTCCTGATTTTGTACCTGTCCAGACCAGAATAATTTAAATCATAAACTTAAATTTAAGTTACACCCTGCATATAACTAATGCCCTGCTTACGAAATAATACAACTTGTGGGCTTCTAAAACTAAACTATGATAATTACACCAATTTGATTATATTTCTCTCATATCTAGTTTACACTCCACGGGGTGGAGTGTATTCCTGCTCGGCCTGCAATAGTGTAAGCTTCGCCTCTGTACCTGTAATAAAAACATCAAGAAGGGTAGCATTACACAGAGCTTAGAATAATAGTTTCTACAAAAGCATAGCAATAAACTAAGGTACTACACTATGAATTGTTGCTCAATTAGTATGATAACTGATATTTCTTTCTATTCGTTTTCTACCTTTCTTATCCTTTTCATTATCATAATTTTCATGTGTCTTTCTCGTCTGCTCATTCTTTCTTATCTTTTATTCACCTCTCGGCGGGTCCTATTACCATCATTTCACACACACCCCTAGAGCGAGTCATATTCTTATAAATTTACGCACACCATAAAGGCGGGTCCTACTTACATTTTACACACTCCTTCTAGGAGGGTCATATTAGCACATTACACGTTCCATTATGGAGGGTCATTATCTCGCTCCTTTATGATGGGTCATTATTCACGCTCTTTTCGGAGGGTCATTATTTATATTTCTCGCTCCTTTCGAAGGGTCATTATCTCGCTCCATTATGGAGGGTCATTATCTCGCTCCTTTATGGAGCGAGTCATTATTCATGCTCCTTTCGGAGGGTCATTATTTATATTTCTCGCTCCTTTCGGAGGGTCATTATCTCGCTCCACTATGGAGGGTCATTATTCATATTTCACATTCACACACATCATATTCCTACATTCACCCAGTTTAAGTCCTATATTCACACACACCCAATTAGGTGGGTCCTTCTCACATTAATAATATAATTCCATTTTCCACTTTTCAACACTCATGACTAATTCGTTCATTACTTAGTTCCTTCCAATTTCAATTCTAAGTTTTAGGGTTCTTAACATATTCCAATCATAATCACATTATCCATTATTAATCAATACTATAACAAGTTTACAATTCATGTTTTTCCTTTCTTTCTCTACTTCTCAATTATTCCTATAATTTCATATTCCATGTCTATCATAAATCTATATCTTTACAGTCATTCAAGCAAGTTTCTTTTCTTTATCTACCTTAGAATCTATATCATTATTATCTACTCTAGTTTCACTTTCCATTTTATCTCTTCTTTCTTAGTCTTTTATCTTACTTTCTAATTAAATTTCTATTTCTTTTCATTATTATCACTCTATTATCTATCCTTATTTCTAGGGGTGTAACGGTCCGGTCCGGTTTGTGAGTCATATTACGGACCAGACCACTTAATTTATTATAGTCCGGTCCGGTCCGGTCCCAATATTGTTTATCGTCAAAGACCGGACCGGACCGGACCATTCATGAATGATCCGGTCCGGTCTATTTTGCATTATTCGGATTTTTTTTAAAAAAAAAAGCAGATCTGATAAAAAAAAGCAGATCTGATCAGCAAAGAAAAAAGCAAACCGCTTTGAGCACTGAGCAAGAGGGGTCGACAGCAAAGGACATCTGATCAGCAAAGGAGAAAAGCAGATCTGATCAGCAAAGGAGTTAAGGAGAAGGGAGAAGAAGCAAACCGCTGTGAACACTGAGCAGAGGAGACGACACCGATGGCGGAGACTCGAAGCGGCGAAGGCGGCGGCGAACGACAACGATGACAACTTCGGACGGCGTCGGACGGAGAGTTTGAAAAATGAGATGCGGAGTACTTGAGGATGATCTTCCATGTTTGCTTATTAGAATCTGATTGGATTCAAACTGAAATCTTTATGTTTCAGCATCACTGTAGAAGGTGCGGGGGATTGTTAAGGAAATATCCCAATAGGACTTCAAGGTTGTGACTAAACTTAGTGAGATTCGTTTATTGAGGGATCTGTAGATTTTTTTTTTTAATAATTATTAAGCCTATCGATCCGGTCCGGTCCCAACGGTCTAAAAATATCTGGGACCGTGGACCGGACCATTCAAGAACGGTCTGAATTTTTTGGGACCAGACCGGATCGTGAGACCGAACCGGACTACATTTTTCGATCCGATCCGATCCGACCCGAGCGGTCTCGCGGTCTCGGACCGGATTGCTTACACCCCTACTTATTTCTTGTATAGTTTCCTTATGAATATTCAACTTAATTATTCTTATCACTTCCTAACTTACTAGTTACTTAGTCAATCATTCCTTTTCTAACCATAATTATATACACTTATTCCCATACACTACAAATGGGTTCTTTCTCTTTTTACTAACAACTCCTTTTATTATCAATATCATCTACCCTAAGGTTTCATTATTCTACTTGTCCATCTACCCCTAGCCATCACTATAACAAAAGAGAACCTATTTCCTAAGCGAAGGTAACACCACCTTCTTACCTGGAAGTCCTGACAAGAGGAACAATATCACTTTCACGTCCGCGCCTTATTCGAGGGTCAGGATCAACAATAACGTGCCAGATCTAAATAAGGACAGACATTAAAACTAATTATAACATTAAAAGTGTATATATATATATAAATATAACAACTAAATTCATTTTTGTTAAAATAATAAATATATATCATTATACAATAAAAATATATCACTTTTCCCCAAAACATCTCTTTATTTGAAAATATAGGGATAATAAAAATATTGATGGATCGTCAATTAAATTACATATATGGGTAGAGGGAGTTGAGAAGGTTATTTACCTAAAAAAAATTTGAGATTGGACAGTTGGATATCGGACCAAAAAGTTAAGAAAAACTAAAGTTTTTCCCCTCCTCTCGTGGCTCTCTCTCTTTCTCTCATTCTAGCTGCTACTTCTCTCTCTTTTCTTTCATTTGTTTCTCTGTTGTTCTATCCCTTTCTTTTTCTTTCATTCATATGCCTCTTTTTTTTTTTGTGGGTTGGGCTTGGGTTTGGGTAGTTGTAGGATATTAAATATATATATATATATATATATATATATATATATATAGAGTAATAAATTATGAATCCCAACTAATATCCCCAAACCCCAACTTTAGGAGTGAAAATACTATACTACCCTATTTAAAAAAATTCTAAATTACAAACCCCAATTTTCAACCCCAAACCCCAAACCCCTCTTTTGCATGTATCCAAGAATTGAAACAGTGACCATCAACTTCTGGCCAACCCCCACCACCCCCAGAACCGGAAAATAATGGGTTGTGGTCAACCTCTCCTCTCCCTTCTCTAAAAGCAATATTTTTTGGCATTCACTTTCATCAACATCAAATTTTAGGTTCATCACTGGAGTAGTGTTCGTGTTGGTGATTGTGTTGTCATTAAGGTACTTTTTTTATATTTTTTTCCCTGGACGAAGCTTTTCCGACGGTTCAGTGTCGGAAAATGGTTTCCGACTTGGGACTCTCGGAATACACATTAATTTTCTGACCCATCAGTCTCGGAAACTATTATTTGAATTAAATCTGGATAATTATGATTAATATTTCCGACACGCAGCTCTCGGAAAACTGAAATTCCGAGACTGTTTCGTCGGAAACTCAGCTCGGAATACATGGAGAAATGGGGGGTATAATGAAATACCCAAAACCAGATCTGCAAGCATAGAGCTAACCTTCTGTCGTGGGCTCGCGGCTGAAGCTGGATCGTTGTCCCTGTCGCTGGGTCGTGGTGGCAGCTGAAGCTGGATCGTTGTCCCTATCGCTGGATCATGGTGGTGGCGTCGGGTCAGGTCGTGGGTACTGGGCGGTAAGCAGAAGAACTGAAGAAGAATGGATGAAACTGTATTATGTTGGGTCGGGTGTTTGTTGAATAGTAAGCAGAAGGAGCAAGGAAAGGAAAAGGAAAAGCAGAGACATAATGAGCAGCGGTGAAGGGAAGAAGTTGGTGTGTGACTGGTGCTTCTGGTTTTATTGCTTCATGGATTGTCAAGAAGAGATGAAACTGAAGAAGAAGAAGAAGAAGAAGAAGGGACAGAAGAAGTGGAAGAAGTTGGGTTGGGTGTTTAATTTTGTTTTAAGGGTATTTTAGTAATTTCAAAACTCTAAATATGAGGTTTGGGGATATTAGTTGGGGTTCATAATCTATTACTCATATATATATATATATATATATATATATATATATATATATATATATTATGTTTTGTTCTCATTTATGGATCAATGTGTGTAGGTATTTTGGATTATAATTAAAGAGTTTTGATTTTCGGCCCCCAAATCTGAGATTTTGATCCCCATTTCGCTTTTTCATGAACAAAAATGCCCCTCTTAATATTAATTTTTTCGTCTCTCAACAGACGGAATTTTTCCGTCTCCCAACAAACAGAATTTTTCCGTTTGTGCATAAACGGAAGTCATAGATTATGCCTATAGCATTTAGTGGTAAGGTGCTTCTTTTATATTTCCTGAATTATTTGATTTATGGATTTACATATTGGATAAAAGTGTTGGTATCCCACTTGTTTCTATCGTAGTGATCATATCTTTTTTTTTTTACTTTTTTTTTTTGTGATCGGCTGGTAGTCATATACTTATATCTTTTAAATTGGTGGTCTGATACAGTTTCCCCTTCATTTTGCTTTTAGATTCAAAGAAATCTTCAGTTGCGAATAGAAGAACAAGGAAGGTACCTCCAGATGATGTTCGAGAAGCAATGTAAACCCGGCAATGAAACGTTTAAGGCCTCATCATCTACCTTTGAGAGCCAATCTGGAGTCTCTATAGATGCTATGAAGGATTTTACTGCTATAAGTGACATTGCAGTACCGCAGTTGAGGAAGGACCACCGCAAATGGGTGCCAAGCATGAATCTCCCAAAAGTCAACCTTCTGAGAATCCTAGAGAACATGTCATTGATGATAGCTCTCATGTCCTGAAGTGTAGAAGAACAGACGAGTAAGCTAGCAGTATTAAAGTTACAAGGCAATAATGATTCGTGAAAATTAATGACTTCCGCGTACACATAAGAGGGAAAAATTCCGTGAGTAGGTAGACGGAATACGTAAAAATACCGTCTATTGGAAGACGGAAAAATTCCGAAAAATTCCGTCTGTTGAGAGACAAAAAAAATAATATTAGGAGGGGTATTTTTTTGAATGAAAAAGTGAAATGGGGGCCAAAATCTCAGATTTGGGGGTCAAAAATCAAAACTCATAATTAAAAGTTTGATGATTCCAAAAATAAAATACATTTTAGTAGAATAACATTGTATTTTTAATTACTCAAAACTGATTGAAAAATAATAAAGTTACCAGTCTAATTTGAAAAGAGATAATTTGATTAAGCGGTTTTTAAGGACATCTGTTGCGTGACAAAGAGTATCAAAATTCAAATATAACCATATTTTCTCAATGCTAATATCAAACTTGGTAAAATATAATATTCATAAATGTGAACTAATAAATCATTAAATATAACTTATATTGGTAATATATTAAAAATCAGTTCGGGAGCTAAAAATAAAACAGTCTTTGAACGCTAAGAAAATTTACAGGAACGCTCAAAATATTAAATTAAACATATTTTGCTAAAGAAACAATTTATATAATGCCTCAAAAGTCTGACACTTGAGCTCCCTATCAAAATATTAATTAAACTAAATAAAAGTACTCTTTTATTTTTGAAAAACGTATGATAACAAATTTACACTTATTTTGACTAGAAAATATATTTCAATTATAATGATGAAATCAAAATTTTATTACGATACTCAAATCTTGAAAATATCGTATTAAATCATTTAATTACTTTATTCTTAATTTTCTATTATTATACGTTTCTAACACTTAAAGATCCTTTTTTAACACTCATTTAACCTTGTTATTATTATTATTACTATTATTCCAATCTCGCTATTAATCTAATTAATTATATATACTTGGGATTAAAATTTGGAATGTTACAATTACCCTGCCTGGTAATCGATTACATCCTTAAATTCCTAACTATTTTGTTCCTCACAGGGAGTAGGTAATCGATTACATCAATTAATTCAATTCTAAGGTTTCTCACAGGGACTTGGTAATCGATTATCTCCCAAGGTAATCGATTACCCTTCCTAATTTTCATATATTAAGTATTTCTAACCCTAAGACACTCTTCTTAACTCCTATACATGTTTTACTATTTATTATCTCATTAATCCTAACTTAGGTTTATTCTGATTAAGCTTGGAATCAGAAATCAGGATGTTACAGATAGAAATGACAATGTGATAAAGATTTGAACTGAGATGATGTTAAGAGCTCTATCGAGATAGAGCCGTAAAAATATTTGTTAGGCTCTATCAATGAAATGTAATAAGTATGAATATTATGAGTAAAACTACCATTATTATTAAGGAAGGACCATTTTAATTTTTTGAAAAAAGATAAAGGACCAAAATAAGTCAAAATAAATATTAAAAATCAAAGTGAATCTTGAAAATAAGATAAAAGACAAAAATGTAATTAAGCCTTTAATTATATATCCATTGACATAATAACTTATGATTTGTGAGAACGACGATCTAATTTTTATCCCCTGTATCTCGAGGAATGTGCATATGATATTATCCCCATTTAAAGTTTTCCTAACATGTATTGATATCAGTGAACTTGTCACCTTTGTGTTCTTTCTTTTACTTCTGTGATCCAAGCATGTCCAGAGCAGTGCAATATTATAACCAATAAATCATTACGTTACTCTTCGGTTTCTATTTTGCGTCAAAGTTTTTGAATAGCATTTGTAATATACGTTTAACATACTAGACATGGATGAACTTAAGAGCTTATATAAAAAAAAGAAAAAAGAAAAAATGTAATGATTCACTTACAAATTACAATCAAGGTTAATATACAATTTTCTCAGTTGATGTATTTATATATTTATTAATTTGTGTTATTTATATAACAAGATTGAATTAATTACCTATGTTTGTGCTTTTGTTACTTGTCTTTTTGTGATTGTTGTTGTAAAAAGTTCAATCATCACTGAATCATCAGGACCAGATAAGCCAGAACTAGAGCCAGTAAAATTCCTATGACATCACAAAACTTAAAATTATTTCTCATTAAAATCTATTGATACCTTTAATTAATCAACGCTAACAATATATACATGCCCAGGAAGAATCTTCAAATTTGTCCCAATAACCATATATAACGTTTTTTGACCCATAATTAGTCATATAAATTATTTGAACCTTATCCCTCCCTTGTGTTGCTAGCTGCTGCATCTGTTGAATCTCACTTTTAGACTTGTTATGTACATAAAAAATATGGATTTCTCAGAACTGTGATTTAAAGAAAAACAATAGTTGTGGTGTATGTATTCAATTCTTACTTGTTTCGCAATGGTGGCATCTGCATTGTGGCAGTTGTGTTTTGCGAGCAGGTTCTGGATATTGCAATTTAGCTCCGTCTTGGCTTACTATCTCTAAATTAAACGGCATCTCTTCAGTCAGATATAATCTAAACGTAACATAGCTTTTAATTTGTATCTAACGCATAAAAATCCATCGGGCTCTCCAACCCTTCAGTGATTGCAAGTCTTCCATCTCCACATACACATTGTACTCTTAATTCATGTGTATTTCCCATCCTATCTATCATTTTCCAAGTCTTAAAATTTTGTCGACGGATTAAATTTGACACGTCATCTGTCTGTTCTATACTACCCTGCATTGTTGGAAAAAAAAAAGATATCAGATGTCGTTTTAAAGTTAAACGAAATTAGTTTATTAATAATAGAATTTCTTTACCCTTCCTCTGTACTATGGAATACCGAATCCCTTCATCTTTGTTAAATATGTAACCTGGTTCAAAATTCCAATTCTAAAATGAGAAAATAAAAGAAATCAGGAAATTATCAGGACACATATCCACAACTATCTAGGCACAAAATCCGATTAAGTCACAATATCCACAATCTGTATATAAAAACAACATAATGAGTCGAAATAAAAAATGGGGATTAGCAAATACCTATTTTTGAAACCTAATTCCATGAATGTCAATAAATTGTTGTGAATATTAGCGATCCAATAAACTGAACAACAAACAGTGCGATCTGAACAGTGATTATGCAAAATAATGATGGAATTGTTGAATTATTTAATCATACCCTTGTAAATACCCTAAGTTGAGCTTATTCCTTCAACAATGTAGAGAAAACAATGTTGTACTAAAGTTTTATTATATCTTGGAAGAGAAAATGGATAATGCACCGACAGTGCAAAGTTTTTTACATCATCAGTGCATCATCCACCATTCATCCGTTTATGGTCGTTGACTTTTAGATTAAAGTAATACAAATGAATAGTGGATGATGGACTGATGGTGTAAAAAACTTTCCACCGTCAGTACATACCCATTAATCTCATCTTGAAATTGTAGATTAAACTATAGAAGAATCTTTTTTAAATATATATATATATATAAGAGAACGTCAATTAAAGGTAAAGATGGTAAATTAAAACAGAGAAAACTAAGATGTATTGAACAGAAGACGGAGGTGAATTATGTTGGAAACCAACAAGCGGCCTAACAATTTACTAGAGGGGGGGTGAACAGTAGTTGAAAACGATAGTACCAATTTTTTGGATAAAACTGAAATGGGTCGGATAATGCTCGTTGTTTAAATAAAAAGGATCACTTTGGGCCGAGCTGGAACAACCTCACTTTAATTAGTTAATTTTAAGTTTTAATAAAAATTGGTACTTGAAAATTTCTTTTGAAAACTTGATTACTTATAAAAAGTTCTTACGAAAATTCGGCAGAGTTTTCTTTATTTTTCGGACTTCCCAAAAATTTTCTTCTTTAAACCTGTCAGTCCAGAGTTATCTAACAACTTAAAACTCAACCGTTTAATAGTCAGATCAAAACCTTAAGCCCAATTAGTACAAGTCTCAGGGCATGCAACTATTACATATACTAAATAACAAAACAACGGTCCACTCATAATAAATGTACACTCCACGTAGTGGAATGTAATCCTGCTCGGCCATGACTCATGTAAGCTCCACTTCTGTACCTGCAAAATATAGCAAGAAGGGTAGAATTACATAGAACTTAGAAAGTTAAATCCTATAAGAAGACATAGTAATAAACTAAGCCTACATTATTATTAACATATATTTAATTTCTTGTACTTCTCCTTTAACTCTTGTATTCTCTTATTTATTTTTCGCATTTAGTTCTCTCTTACTTCTTCTCTTATTCTCACATTTCTTTTCATTTTTAGTTCTCCATTCATTTTCTCACATTCATTCTTTTGTTTCCATTCTATTCCTTTCCATTATTTGGCCACAATGTTGGTTACCTTTTTATTCCTTTACCTTTTTACTGGTGACAGTGTCTACCGACCGCCTGCCACCCCATTTTTTAATTCTTTTAGTGATGACAGTGACTACTGTCCGCCTGTCATCGTGTCCTTTAATTCTTGTAGTGATGACAGTGAGTACCGCCCGCCTGCCATGGAATCCTTTATTTCTTTTATTTATTTTAGTGATAACAGTGACTACCGCCTGCCTGCCATCGAAACCTTTATTTCTTTTATGTCTTTTAGTGATGACAGTGACTTCCGCCCGCCTACCATCGAAACCTTTCCTTTCTTTTATTTCTTTTAGTGATAACAGTGACTTCCGCCCGCCTGCCATCGAAACCTTTCTTTTCTTTTATTTCTTTTAGTGATGACAGTGACTATCGCCCGCCTGCCATCGAAACCATGATTTTCTTTTATTTCTTTTAGTGATGACATTGACTATCGCCCGTCTGCCATCGAAACCATATTTTCTTTTATTTCTTTTAGTGATGACAGTGACTACCGTTCGCTTGCCATCGTGACCATTATTTTCTTTTAGTGATGACAGTGACTATCGCCCGCCTACCATCGAAACCATTATTTTCTTTTTATTCTTTTAGTGATGACAGTGACTATCACCCGCCTGCCATCGATATCATTATTTTCTTTTAGAGATGACAGTGGCTATCGCCCGTCTGCCATCGAAACCTTTCTTTTCTTTTATTGTGACTGAGTCCAACAGACCATCAGTCATTCTCTTTCTTTCTTAGTTATTTATCTTTCCTCTTCTTTTTGTTTCTATTACTTATTCTCTTCTCTCTCATTTCTTTCCTTAATGACTTATTATCATTTTCTTTATTTTCTTATATTTAAGTATTTCTCTTTACTAATTATTCTCATTTTTAACTAACTCTACTTGGTTTGGTCATATACATTATAATTTTAATTCTCATTACTAGTTCTTGGTTATTTCTTTGTTTCCTCTATCTCACACTATTACTTAACTTATTATTCCTATTTCATTAACTCCATTTTATTTAACTACCCTATTAGCTTAACTTATTTTCCCTATTTTATTACACCATTCTTTTTAACTTCCATAATAACGTCCTCTCTTTTCGTTTTATTATCTTTTCACAAATTTCTTTTACTGGTTTCCTATTTATATTTGAAATTTAGTTTATTATTCCGTTTCTATTTCTCTAATTCTAACAACTCTTAACTATGTCCACTCCGTACATACTTATTGTCTTCGCATTTTAACTCCTTTTTTACCTCACTTTTAGTTTAATAATTCTACTCTCCTTGTCTATTACAATTACTCTTTAATTCTCTTACTTTCCCTTTTTGTTGGTTTTCCCTTAACTATACCCCTTGGTTTTATTTCATATTTTTCTACGTTTTCATTCAATATTAACCATTTTAATATCCTAAATACGCTTATTCATTTCGGACCCTATCCTAAACGCCCATATTCTATTCCCTAAGGTGTGATTTCCATTAACAATTCTAATTACTCTATTACATCAACGAGGACTACCCTAAGGTTTATGAACATACTTTTTAATTACCCTATTCTTAGTCACCACTATAGCGTCCTAGGATTTACTCTCTAAGTAAAGGTAATACAACCCGTCTTACCTCGGGCTTTAATAGAACCTGGTTTGTGGCTCAACGGGGAGATCCTGCTTCTGCTTGTCCCGATTTTACTTGCGGTCACACCGACCCAACCCGGTTCACTCTCGAGACTCCACTAAGCTTCGGTCCCGAGCACAATGGAAGAGTCGACCTCGACGACGATGATGGTGTCGGTGTTGCTCCTCGTTAGCGAGAACGGTGGCGGTTAGATCCGGATCCGCAACATGCACCGGTGACCTAAGGAGTTAGAGGTGTGGTCCTGGGTCATAGCTCACGGGGTGACCGGCGTCGGTAGCTCTTCCGAGGGTGGATCGTCACCAAAAGAGAGGAAGAGAGAGAGAGAGCTCAAGGAGGAGGAGAGAAAGAAAGAGAGCAAGGAGTTAAGAAAGGGAAAAGGGAGAAAGAGGGCCGTATGGGTTGGGGTGGTGGTGGCTCGCGGTGGTGCCGGAGGGGAAGGAGGAGAGAGGGGAGGCGGAATGAGGAAGGGAATGGGGGGTTTTGGGTGCTTTAAGAAGGAGAAGGGGGGAAGTCACGGTTTTGCCCCCCCCCCCCCCCCCGAAAATCTCATTTCCAGCTTCAGATCTAGGCGCGCGCCTAGGCACAGCCTCCGTGCGCCTGGGCGCTAAATCCACTTTGGGCTCATGTCTGATGCGTGCCGGCGCGCTTGGGCGTGCGGTTGGCGCGCCTGGGCGTGAGCCTGTTGACTTGCATTGACCATTCCATAACTCCTTCGTTAACCGTCGGATCTTGCTCAAATTTAGAGGAAAGCTTCCTAAGACCCTTATCTTCATATCCAACGGTGGGATTCATGGCTTTAGGTGTAAATCATTTATTCCTAATTTTTCTATTATTAGACGTTTCTTAACACTAAACCTCTCATTTTAACACTTAATTAAGGCTTGTAATTGTCATTCCATTTACCCAAACCTATTACTAGTCCAATTATATTTGGGATTAAAATTCGGGAAGTTACACGAGCAGAATATGATAATCGGTTATCTAAGCCGACCACCGATTATCTGAGCTGCGCCACACAAATATCAGATTTGCAGCGGTTTGCAGCAAGCAGTATTCGAGCAAACAAGAGTTAAACAAAACCAATTTAAAATGCTTGGTCAAAAACAGAAAGCGGTAAAGAAGAGAGACACAGCAGATTTTATACCGGTTCACTCACAAACCTTGTGAGCTACATCCAGTCCCCCCTAAAACCTTTAGGGAGCCTTTTACTCAAAATCAAATCAAATGGATAAACATGATTTACAAGTGAACCTCACTCAACCTAACCATTTCAAGAGTGTATCAAACTCTTGAAATCTACCCCAAATGAATTGATGACTGAAGAACCTCTTTAGCACTTCCTTTGATGAAACCTTCACCGAACTCTGCGATCTTGAAACCTTCAAGATTGTTTGCCTTGAAACCTTCAAGGACTTTCCTTTCTTACAGATAACAGTAAGCTTAAAGAAAATGGCTCCACCCCGAAACTCAAATGTTTATGATTCAGAAAGTTTGAAACCCAGATGAGTATTCGGTTGAAAAAGGAATTGACAGAGATGATTGAAACTTAGTTTTCGAATAAAAGAATTTCTCTCTGTGTTGTGTTCTTTGTATCAGTTGGAGAAAACAAACCACACCTTTTATACTTATTTCCAGCACACAGGTAGTACGAAAAAGAGGAAAAATATCTTGGGACACGTCTTGTCCTTTCAACGAATAATTCTTGATATTTCCAATTCAAAGCAAATTTCCAATCAATCCCTTTTCACCATTGATTTAAAAACTCAAATTTGAAATTCAAACTTAGTGACAGATAGGCGCTTTGAGATAAAAACCAAGTTACCACCCACACTCAAAAAGGTAATAACAGGTACAAAACGAAGATGATGTGGGCAGCGTCGTGCTGCTGATTGTTGAAGAAGATGAACAGTGTTGCCGAGCTTGACATCTTTTCGAGCTAGGGACTTGAATAGCGGATCTGATCTGAAACTAGTTGAGCTGATCTTTCGGCGACAACTTTGCACTGAGCGAGAGCTCAGATCGATTCAATCCTAGCACATCCGAGCTTAAGATGAGCTGCTCCAACTTCATCAACACAAGGATCCGATCTTTAGCCTTCCGAGCAAGGTGCCGAGAACAATGTGAACACTGAGCTCAACTAGGAATTTTGACTTCGTCATTACACTGATAGAATTCATTTGTATCCATCGATGCCGAGATCCAAGATCAACATACCGAGCTGATTTATTTTGCTTCATCAATGGCCAAGATGATACATCATACTGAGCGGATATATTTGTCTTCATCAAACCTTGGTCGAGAACCGATCTCATGATTTTTTTGTCTTCATCAAAACCTCTTTGATTCAACAATATCCCCCTTTTTGATGATGACAAATGCTTGTTGATTTTGTGCGGTTCTCCTGAATGTATGCTCGCAAATCTATAGAGCTGCTCGGAAATCTGAAAACACTCCCCCTAGATTTATGCTCGAAAATCTGTGTAAAGACTGAAACAATAAAAACAACAAACAACACCTTTCTCCCCCTTTTGGCATGATAAAAAGAGCCGAAGAATTAAGCACATTGCCAAAAGAGTGGAAGGAAGCATATTCCGAGAATAAAACAGAGAGCAAGAAATTTATAAAAAAAAAATCATTTGCAGGAAACATATATACTCTTGCTTTACTCCCTCTGAAGAAAATATGCTCGAACAATATAACCTTTCTCCCCCACAAAAGAGATCGAATGAAAAACAAGGGGAACTTTCAAGCTTTTCAAAAATAAACAAATAATTTGAATAAATAAAAGAAATCCGAGCACTTCTACATTGACATAAGACTTTGTCTTGGGTGATTAAAAACACTTATAGACCATTAGCTTTTACTAGATTCATCTAGAATGCCGAGTTCCCTTATGATATGAAAGCGAGTATCTCTCGATAGGGGTTTTGTAAAAATGTTGGCTCTAATTGATTTTCAGTGCTTAAAAATTCAATAACACAATCACCTTATTGAACATGATCTCGTAAAAAATGGTGTCCTATTTCAATGTGTTTTGTCCGAGAATGATACACAGGATTCTTAGTTAGGATGATTGCACTTGTATTGTCACATTTGATAGGAATGTGATCCAATTTCAAGCCGAAGTCCGACAATTGTTGCTTTATCCAAAGGATTTGAGCACAACAGCTGCCGGCTGCCATGTATTCTACTTCTGTAGTGGAAAGAGCAACATAAACTTGTTTTTTAGAAAACCACGACACTAGAGAACTTCCCAAAAGATGACAAGTTCCACTAGTGCTTTTTCGGTCAAGCTTGCATCTCGCAGCAGAATCAGAATATCCGACCAAACTAAGATTAGCATCACTCGGATACCAAAGACTAGTGTTTTCGGTTCCTTTTAAATATTTAAATATTCGTTTAACATCAGATAAATGTGATTCCTTCAGATTAGCTTGAAATCGAGCACACATATAGACACTGAACATTATATCAGGCCGAGATGCAGTTAAATACAGAAGACTTCCTATCATGCCTCTATATTTACTCACATCTACCGACTTACCTGACTCGTCCTTGTCGAGATAGCAGGAGGTACTCATCGACGTTGCTGCATTCTTGTAATTTTCCATGTCGAACTTCTTTAGGAGTTCTTTGCAGTATTTTCCTTGATGCACAAAAATGCCTCCTTCGGCTTGCTTTACTTGAAGGCCGAGGAAGAATGTGATTTCTCCCATCATTGACATCTCGAATTCACCTTTCATTAGAGCTGAGAATTTCTTACACAAAGACATATTAGTAGCACCGAAAATTATATCATCAACATAAA
This sequence comes from Crotalaria pallida, assembly GCA_037953625.1. NCBI lineage: Eukaryota > Viridiplantae > Streptophyta > Magnoliopsida > Fabales > Fabaceae > Crotalaria > Crotalaria pallida. The sequence goes on along the minus strand of CM075654.1, from coordinate 7,317,425 downwards.
TTTGTACTAATAAAATGTCCTTTTTAGATTTAAAAATGAATAAAGTAGTGTCGACCTTTCCACTTTCAAAGCCTTGTTCTAAAAGAAAGGAACTTAGCCAATCGTACCATGCCCGAGGAGCATGTTTCAATCCGTAAAGAGCCTTTTTAACTTTATAAACATGATTCGGAAATTCATGACTTTCAAAACCAGGAGGTTGCTTCACATAAACTTCTTCATTTATAAATCCATTTAAGAAAGCACTCTTGACATCCATTTGATACAGGGTGAATTTCATAATAGATGCAAAAGCAAGTAGAATTCAGTTTGCTTCAAGCAGAGCAACCGGAGCAAAGGTCTCATCATAATCGATACCTTCCTCTTGGTTGTAGCCTTGAGCAACTAGTCTCGCTTTGTTTCAGGTAATTATCCCTGACTCGTCCATTTTATTTCTAAAAATCCATTTTGTGCCGATTATAGTATGATCATCGGACTTAGGAACTAACTCCCAAACATCATTTCGGATGAATTGATTTAGCTTGTCTTGCATAGAAATAGCCCAATGTTCATGCTCAATTGCTTTCTTAATAGAATCAGGTTAAATTTGAGAAACAAAAGAGACGAAATTGCAAAAATTTTGAATTGACCGACGAGTAAAAACTGCCTTTAATATATCTCCGAGCACATTCTCGATCGGATGGTTCTTGTTTGTTTTCCAGGTGGGAGGGAGGTCGTTCCTCTTTGCTCCGATATTAGTTACTACAGGATCTTCCTTTTGAGCTCCATCTCCAGTTATGATCGGTTCATCCATATTAAGCTCGACCCTTGAGTTTTCCTGGATTCCTGCACTTTTTACGCAACTCAAGATATCTCCTCTTGGAGACTCATCAAATACCACATGTATAGATTCTTCCATAGAGGAAGTTCGTTTATTAAACACTCGGTATGCTTTACTTCGAGAAGAATAACCTAAAAATATACCTTCATCGGCTTTTGAATCAAATTTTCCGAGATGTTCTTTTCCATTGTTTAAAATGAAAACTTTGCATCCAAAAGCATGAAAATAAGATATGTTCGGTTTTCTTCCTTTGTAAAGTTCATAGGGCGTTTTCTTTAAGATAGGCCGAGTTAGAACTCGGTTTAATACATGACAAGCAGTATTAACCGCGTCTGCCCAAAAATAATGAGGCACTTGTGATTCATTCAGAATAGTCCGAGCAAGTTCCTCAAGAACTCGGTTTTTCCGTTCCACAACTTCGTTTTGCTTGGGAGTTCTTGGAGCTGAAAATTGATGCTCAATGCCAAACTTAGAACAAAACTTATCAAATTTGTGATTGTCGAACTCGCCGCCATGGTCTGTTCGGATAACAATTACTTTTTGGTTTACTTGGTTTTGGATTCGTTTGACTAGCTCTTTAAAGCTTTGAAAAGTGTCACTTTTTGCAGCTAAAAACAAAGTTCACGTAAATCTGGAAAAGTCGTCAACAATCACTAAGGCATAGTAGTTTCCACCAAAGCTTTTTACTTGCGATGGTCCGAACAAGTCCATATGAAGTAATTCTAATGGCCATCTTATGGAAACCATCGTTTTAGATGAAAATTTATTTTTGGTTTGTTTACACTTTTTACAGGAAGTGCAAACACCTTCTATATCAAATTTCAGCTTTGGTAGGCCGACCACTAAGTCTTTGGATTGAAGTTTCTTGAACTGATTTACATTTATGTGAGCAGTTCGACGATGCCATAACCAAGTATCATTTTCTCGGTAGGTAGAAACCAGAGAAGAAATTTCATTTAAATCTACCAAATAAGTATTGTTTGATCTTTTTCCCACAAATTTGATTGAATTGTCTTTGTCACTTTTAATAAAACAGTGAGTGGAGGTAAAAACAACATGATTACCGATATCACAAAGTTGGCTAATGCTCAAGAGATTGTGTTCCAATCCTTGAACATATAAAAAATTTTCAATAATCAAGTCGGAAGAATTTCATATTTTACCTTCACCCAAAATCTTACCTCGGTTGTTGTCTCCGTAAGTGACATAACCTTTTTATTTTGGAGTAAGCTCGATAAAGTGTTGCTTATCTCCAGTCATGTGCTTCGAACATCTACTGTCCAGATACCACCGATTTTCCTTTGTTCGGAAGCACACCTACAAAACATACATTACTTATTCATCTTGGGTACCCAAACAGTTTTGGGTCCCTGTTGGTTAGTGTAGGGATTTTCTCCCTTGACAATCCAAACATATGAGCCGTCGGCCACACCATATCACCTAATTTTACATTCATTCGGCGTATGTCCGAGAATGCCACAATAAGAACAGGTCGACTTTTTAGAACGATTTATATTTGAAAATGAGCCGACTTTCCGAAATGTTTTCTTTTTGGCATGTGTGTAACCGAGACCTGTTTTGTTCGAATTGTTTCTCTGTTCAACAAGTAATCGGTTTAGCATCCTATCACTTTTTGAAAAGGTTGCATTAGTAGTTTTCAAATTTTGAATTTCTTTTTCATACTTAATGCAACTTTCACAGTTTTGATTTTTCAAGGAAGTGATAGTATGTTCTAAAGAATCATTCCTGCTTTTCAATTTTTCAATGCATTTTTCTAATTCGAGAACTTGCTCTTTATGGTTTGAAATATTTCTTTTCAACTTAGCATAGCTCTTGGCAAGTTTCTTGAAATCGGATTGCATTTCAGTGTAAGCAGTATGTAATTGCTCATAATCATCGAGTTCAGACTCAGTATCAGATTCGGTATCCGAGATTACCTCGTTTTCATGCACAGTTGAGCCGAACACCGAGTTGGGAGAAGTTTTTTCATCATGTCTTCCAATTAAGCACAGATTCTCAATTCCTTTCTCTTCAACGTCATATTTACCCATTAAGCATAGGTTTGCCTTCTCTCCATCGTCTGGTGAACTAGATTCTGAGTTTTCACTCATTTCGGGTGCATCCCAGACGATGTAAGCTCTTTTCGGTTTAGGGTCCTTGCCTTTCTTCATTTCGGCACTACTTCTCTTCTGCAACATGGGATAGTTTGATTTTATATGTCCCAGTTCACCGCATTCATAGCACCTGATTTTGTCTTTTAAGCTTGTGCCTTTGTTTTTAAAATTTCTTCCATTTTTGAAGAATTTTCCGAACTTTTTGACCATAAGTCCGAGGGTTTCCTCATCCATGTCTGAACTAGAGTCGCTGTTCGAGAAGACTTTAGTTGACTTAGTTGAGGCCTTGAGTGAGATCCCCTTCTTCTTTTTTGTCGGATTCTTCATGCATGGTCAAACGGGCGAGCTCCATCTCATGCTCCTGAAGTTTTCCGAACAGTGTTGCTATGTCCATGGTGTCTAGATCTTTTGATTCCATAATGGCAGTGACCTTCGGCTGTCATTCTCTGCTCAGACATCTCAACACTTTGTTAATAACTTCAGCATTTTGACAAGTTTTACCGAGAACAATAAGATGGTTTATGATATAAGTAAATCGTTTCTGCATGTCATTTATAGATTCACTCGGCAGCATACGAAATAACTCATATTCATGCATTAGTGTATTTAACTGAGCTCATCTAACTTCGTTAGTCCCTTCGTGAGTAAGTTGTAGAATGTCCCACATTTGCTTAGCATTTTTACATTGAGAGACTCGGAAAAATTCATCATAGGACAAGGCCGAGGTGATGATGTTTTTAGCTTTTAAATCGTAAGGTACTTTCTTTTTATCATCATCATCCCAGCTTGCCTTCGGGATTTCTACAGCGTCCTCTCCTATTCTCCTTCTCGGAATAACGGGACCATTTTCAATTGCATCCCAAACATTAATATCTATAGCTTCAATAAAAATTTTCATCTGAGCTTTCCAATAAGCATATCTATCACCATTAAACAATGGTGGACGGTTTATTGAAGGGCCTTCACCTCCGAATGGATTGTTAGAGCCCATGGTTTCCTAGGATCATTTCGAAAAAATTTTTACACTCGATCTTTCGACCGAGCTCTGATACCACTTGTTGGAAACCAACAAGTGGCCTAACAATCTACTAGAGGGGGGTGAATAGTAGTTGGAAGCGATAGTACCAATTTTTTGGATAAAATTGAAATGGGTCAGATAATGCTCGCTGTTTAAATAAAAAGGATGACTTGGCCGAGCAGAATCTGATAATCGGTTATTTAAGTCGACCACTGATTATCCGAGCTGCGCCACACAAAGATCAGATTTGCAGCGGTTTGCAGCAAGCAATATTCAAGCAAACAAGAGTTAAACAAAACCAATTTAAAATGCTTTGTCAAAAATAGAAAGCGGTAAAGAAGAGAGACACATCAGATTTTATACTGGCTCACTCACAAACCTTGTGAGCTACATCCAGTCCCACCCTAAAACCTTTAGGGAGCCTTTTACTGAAAATCAATTCAAATGGATACAACAAGATGTAAAAGTGAACCTCACTCAACCTAACCCTTTCAAGAGTATACCAAACTCTTGAAATCTACCCCAAATGAATTGATGGCTGAAGAGCCTTTTCAGCACTTCCTTCGATGAAACCTTCACCGAACTTTGCGATCTTGAAACCTTCAAGGACTTTCCTTTCTTACAGATAACAATAAGCTTAAAGAAAATGGCTCCACCCCGAAACTCAAATATTTATGATTCAGAAAGTTTGAAAACCAGATGAGTATTCGGTTGAAAAAGGGATTGTCAGAGATGATTGAAACTTAGTTTTCGAATAAAAGAATTTCTCTCTGTGTTGTGTTCTCTGTATCCGTTGGAGAAAACAAACCACGCCTTTTATACTTATTTCCAGCACACAGGTAGTACGAAAAAGAGGAAAAATATCTTGGGACACGTCTTGTCCTTTCAACAGATAATTCCAGATATTTCCAATTCAAAGCAATGTTCCAATCAATCCCTTTTCACCGTTAAAAACTCAAATTTGAAATTCAAACTTAGTGACAGATAGGCGCTTTGAGATAAAAACCAAGTTACCACCCACACTCAAAAAGGTAAAAACAGGTACAGAACGAAGATGATGTGAGCGGCGCCGTGCTGCTGATTGTTGAAGAAGATGAAAGTGTTGCCGAGCTTGACATCTGTTCGAGCTAGGGACTTAGAATAGCGGATCTGATATGAAACTAGCCGAGCAGATCTTTCGCCGACAACTTTGCACTGAGCGAGAGCTCGGATCGATTCGATCCTAGCACATCCGAGCTTAAGCTGAGCTGCTCTGACTTCATCAACACAAGGATCCGATCTTTAGCCTTCCGAGCAAGGTGTCGAGAACAATGTGAACACCGAGCTCAACTAGGAATTTTGACTTCGTCATTACACTGATCGAATTCATTTGTCTCCATCGATGCCGAGATCCAAGATTAACATACTGAGCTGATTTATTTTGCTTCATCAATGGCCGGGATGATACATCATACTGAGAGGATATATTTGTCTTCATCAAACCTTGGCCGAGAACCGATATCATGATTTATTTGTCTTCATCAAAACCTCTTTGATTCAACAAATTAATTTTGTTGTGTTGTAAACACTGAACAGTGAAATGTGATCTTCTAGGACGAAACTTATAGTTTAAGCAAGCCTTTTCTATGCAATAGTATCCTCCGGTCATGAGCTCATTGGAGTTTGTATGCTTTCCCCTTGTTTTATTATTGTTTAATAACGACCCAATGATATGGTTTTTTTTCAACATTGTTTTATTGCTTTCTTCTTGTGCGCATTTTAATTGCAAGTATGTATCCACTTTGACTTTATTTTACAACAAATAAATTTTTTTAAGTATTGTATGTATAAATATAAATATAATATCAATTTCAATTTTGTTGGCAATAAGAATCAAAGAAAAACATAATGTGTTCTACTCAAACAACTTTATTTATTTAACAGTTTTTTTATTACTAATATTATAATTATTGAAAAAAAAAATTCACCATCAGTCATCATTCACCAGTCATGTGATTAGGGTCGTTGTTTTTACAAAACGTAATACAAAATGAGTGTACTTTTAGATAAAATCTTTTTACTAACAGTTCCACGTTTTTAATACAATTAACTAAATTAACCAACTTTGTTAATTGAATTGAAATCTACGAAAATTGTCTTATGTATATGGATCTATGTCGTAGTAATTATATAATATATACTATCTTCAGCTATAATGATGTATAATTATATATCCATCAAATAATTCATTTTTGTATCACTTACAGGAAAGAATTGTGATTAATCTTAACTCCCTTCGTCCCATGAGGATGGTTAAAAATGACTAAATTTTTAGTCCCAAACTATAATTAAAATAATTAATGAAATGTTTAGAAATTGTACACTTTGAATTATGATTGGTTGATCCATGAAAAATGCATTAAATTAGTTGTTTGATAATTGGTTAATGTGTTAGACAAATCATTAAATACATGTCTTCTTAATTTTTTGACTTTTGAAGTTTTTAACCATCCTTATGGGACGAAGGGAGTGAAAACCAATATTAATTTAATATATAATTATTTAACTGACTTATTACTGTATATTATTATTGCATATTAATTTAATACTTCCTCTGGTCCTATATATAGGACACCTTCTAGAAGAAATCTTTGGTCTTATATATATGACACTTTATATTTCCTATGCATCATTAATTGTTTTTTCTCTTTTTTGCCCTTATTAAATGCTTTGACTAATAATGTTTTTCTGTTATTCATTAATGAATGTGAACTTTCCAAGTAAAGTAGAGAGGTAAAATTGTAATGTTATATTACAATATATTTTAATAAAATTCACAAAACTAACCACTTTTCTTAGTCCGGAGAATACGGTTATGTATACCCTATATATAGCACCGAAGGGAGTATATATTTATTTAATTAGCTTATTATTCTAAGTGCTAAACTAATTTTATATTAATTCAAATGGATTTGCATCAATTTTTGCACCGCACTAATTTCAGAACAAAGGTGTAATGTTCGATTTCTATTTATATGGTTACTCACCCGAAAGAAATTACTCCCTCCGATCGTTGTTATAAGCTACATTTCTCTCTCACAAAAAGGGGACTTATAATCAGAACCGAAGGGAGTAATTCCTTACCGGGGTACCTTGGATTAAAGAAAACATAATTCTTCAAAACATTTTTAACCCTTTTTTTTTTGCCTTAAAGAAGCCTTGATTTTTTTATTTTTATTTTTTTTTTAATATTCTATATCTTATTATTGCGTTACTGTATACGGGTATGTCGTATTCGCTTTTTCAGAACATTATCTTTTTTCAACGGCTGAAATTAAGCTGGCAAGATAAACGTGCAATATGTTGTCCCATCCGCTACCTACTGCCCGGGCCTTGGGTACACATACTGCTCCATAATTTAAAGTCATTAGTGTGACTTCACCATCTGAAATCCAAAATTATTCCAAATAACATTTGAACCGGCTTTCTAAATTATAATGGAGGAGACTTGGGAGAGTTGGCATGTTCATACGGTAAGTGCACACTATTATCATAAATATATGTGTTTTCACCATATATTATATTTTGGATCACAATATATAATACCATAGTATAATACTCATATAATTATAATCTATGTTTTTCTTTTTTTTTTTTTTTAATTTCAATGGATTGTTATAGGAAATGGATCATGATGAAGAATTTTTAGACAAGTGCCACACCAATGATGAAGAGTTCCTTAGAGAAATCCTGCTCCAAGAGCCAACTTTCTCTTGTAATGAAAGTGAAATTGATCACTCCCACCTTCATAATAACTACTCCACCGCCCATGGCGGTGTTATTGTACCCTCGGAAGAGATGGCTCACATGGTCAAAAGTAACAGCTCCAACTCCATAGAGAATCAACAGCATGGTGATGGTGGTACCAAAAGGCCTAGGAACTCATCCACTCCAAGGACTTACATTCTCTCTTTTGACGACTCAACTATGATACCCCTTACCCCTGAGCCTCAAAATAATTATGAGAAATTATTAGGAAACGAGGGAACAACACGTTCTTCTAATCCAGCTTTGCCTTCAAATAAACGGAGTCAAGACCCTGAACCAAGACCAAAATTGAATAATCAAGGAGGAGCAAAGAGGGGCAGAAACTCTTCACAAAGTATGGATCACATAATGGCTGAGAGGAAAAGGAGACAGGAATTGACTGAGAGGTTCATCGCACTTTCAGCCACTATTCCTGGCCTAAACAAGGTAATTATGTAGTTAATTACTATAATATTTCCTATCGGTACTAGTTTAATATTTCCAATAATATTATATCATTTATATGTATCTCTAGAATTGATATATCTAAATGTAGTGGTCTAATATTTTCCATGGGCAGTGGTCTAATATTTGTTTCTACAAATAAGACGACAGAGGAGATGTAGATCTTCTCGATATACATATAATATTACTCTAATATTTTTAAGGTTACATTAACAAATAAGTAGTATTATACTGGTCTCTAACTTTTATGGTCTCCAATCAATTTAATCCTTAAGATTTTCAAAATTTTAAATTAGTTCTTAAAATAAGAAAACATGAGTCATAATAGTTTCTGACGTTAATGATCGTCAATGGTCCTTTACATGAACTAACATAATGACCAAAACCACGTTATTTTGGCAATATATATATATATATATATATATATATATATATATATATATATAAAAACAAAGATCGGTTAAATTAATCCTCGTGATTGTGAGCATGGATCAAATTAATTCCTGACTTTGTGGATCACTAATAGCAGAAACTAATATGACTCACGTTTCATTATTTCAGTGACTGATTTAAAATTTCAATAATTTAAAAAATTAATTTAATTGACAACCTCAAAATTAAAAATCAATCTAACATATTTCTCCTTAGAAATCTCATTAGAAATGGTTAGATAACACAGAAGTGACATAACATGTCCTAACTAGTGAAGACAGACAATTAGCATTGGAAGATATGAATCATCAAAGTATTAAATATAATATTTTAAATGCAAATTTAGTCCTTTATTATTAATTAATAAAGCGCAATCTTATGTCAACGCTTATTATGTTGGATTATTTAATTTTCGTTTTTGTTGAAAAATAAATCACTGGAGACGGTAATAGTGTAACGTTACTATAATGAACAACAAACTAAACAGTAAACACGTGATTGCTGATTAACTTTTCATCCCTCGATGCCCATCAGGGATCCAAGTGATGTGCACTTATTATGAGCTTTTCTTTTTGAACCCTTTTTTTATTCTTTGGCCCCCATTTTACTTTTCAGGGACGAACTTGTTCTTTATTTACCGCCTTAAACAAGGCAGAATAATTTCCCGCTTTTAATTAGGCGGAAGAGACTAGTACAAAATTTTCGATTTAACAAAGACGGTAATAAACCGACTTCATTAAAGCGGAAGAAAATTTTGATTACCCGCCTTACAAGAAGCGGAAGTTCAATGCTAGCAATGAGAAATTATATATTTAGCATACAACTTGGTTACCGCTTAACAGAGTGAAGGAAGTACAAAATTATCAAGAAGGACCTCTTTGAAGCGGAAGTTCAATGCTAGTCGGGGAAATTATATATATTTAACATATCCAATGACCTCTTGAATATATATGTTCCTCTCCGCCTCTTGCAAGTCGGGGAAATTATATATGTTCCTCTCCGCCTCTTAGGCCGTTGAATATATATGTTCCTCTCCGCCTCTTGCAAGTCGGGGAAATTATATATTTGATTACCGCCTCTTGCAAGTCGGGAAAATATATATTCTATTACCCGGAAGCTCTTCCGTCTATCTAAAATCGGGAAATTATTCCGCCTTGTTTAAGGTGGTAAATAAAGGGCAAGTTCGTCCCTGAAAAGCAAAATGGGGGCCAAGCAAAAGGGGGGTTCAAAAAGAAAAAACCCTTATTATTATAGGTTTGCCATTGAGGATCATGGCTGTGGCCCAAATGTACTTGCCCTATGATAGCATTCTTCATTGATTGAATCAGTGTTCTTAGTGCTAATTATTTGGTTTCTTCGGTCATTCACCTTCATCACTATTCTCGTAACAAAAGAGTACTTCTACACCGTCGACTAAATTACAATATATATATATATATATATATATATATCATCAGTGAAGTTTAAACTGAATTAGTGAAGCATTCTTTTTAAAAATGTACTTATTAAGTTATGTTGGTGAAAAAGGGTTAATTTGAACTTGCTTTCAGTTGTATAATTTACAAAATTATCATGAGTAGTGATATATCAACTTATAAAATAATATATGTTAGAAAAGGTTATTTGTATTAATTTTTTTAACAGAAAAAAAAATATATTTATAATAATAAAAGACCCCCAAGCATCACTTATTAATAATAATTTAAAATAATACATGTTAGAAAAGGTTATTTGTATTAATTGCTAACTTATTATTAATAAATAAATTGCTGTTTTATAACACGTGATTTTAATTGAGTTTAATATGTGTACATATAGTTTTTTACACTGCCGGTATATCATCCACCGTTCATTTGCATTACTTTTATTTAGAAGTCAATAACCATAAACCCTTGAATGATGAATGATGTGCTGACAGTGTATTACATTGTCAGTGTATTAACTATTTTCTCTTTTAATTTATTAGGTAACTTGATTTACATATTTTTCAATTATTATATGTCCAAACATTTTATTAGCCAAAGGAAAATATAAAAATAAAATTATTATTCAATAAACTCTTGTATATTTACATTTTTGAGGAAAAAAAAGCCCAATAATAACTCTCTTATCTTTTGTCTTCATTTTTTTCTTCGCACAAAAATAAAACGATCTTGTTAACAAGTGTCCTAAAAACATTTGTTAAGTTTCTTAAAAATAAAAAAAAAAACACAAGACGTTAGTTTTTCTTGACTCGAAAATAAAAAAAAACTATATTTTCTAATACTTTTTAACTACATATAATTTTTTGACAAGTGTCTTTGTAAGTGCCTTTACATTTTCCAAAAATAAATGGTGCCAATCATTAGTACAGTGATGTCAATTTTCTTGTTACCTATACTTATTTATAGATTGTTGGTTTATCTTTTTCTAATTTTAATTGAGTAATCCTTCTTCCGTTTTACATATAGTGTATTTTAAGATTATGCATAATTTTTAAGAAATGATTAAATTATATAAGAATTTGAGATATTTTGACTATAATATTTCTATATAAATATTATTAAGGGGGAGAGAAAAATGTTAAAGGTAAAACAGAAATAATTATGATAAATATGAGTAATATTGGAATATATATATATATATATAATTATTCATTAAGTTTGCGGGAAAACAATATATACGAAACTAGAGGAAAAAATATATTATATATGAAATGGAGGGAAGAACGTAGTACACCCTCGTCTTTGTATATAAAATCTTATTGGGTCTTTATATACAAAATCTTATTAATAGATTTTACGTCCATTAAAAAAGTGATTTAATTAAATTAATGATATTGAAAATGTGAACTTTTGACAAATATTTTCAAAATTATCTTATGAATATTATTGAAAATCTAAAAAGTATTAAGTGATTAAATGTGTTCGTGGAAAGAATTAATTAATTGTCATTGTCATTATTGTAAATTGATATAAAATTTTTTAAATAAGAACAAAATAAAAATTTAAAAAAAATAATCTTAAATTTAAGCATGAAAGGGAGTACTATTTTCTCTGCATTTAATTAACGAACATGATTGGAATATTAGATCATAATGCGGAATCGGTGATAACAAAGTTTTGGATTATAGGAGTAGTTAAGATGTACACATCTTCGGTCGGGAAAAGTTAGTCTAAACAACTTTTTTTTTTTGCATGTGGTGCTACTTTTTAGTCGGTTGTGAAAGGTGATTTTAAAAATGTTATCAATGGATGTGCATTGACGGTGTAAAATTTTTTACATTGTCGTTCATCACTTACTATTCATGTGTATTATTTTTAATTAAAAGTCAACAATGATAAACATGTGAACTGTGGATAATACACTAACTATGTAAAAAAGTTTTACATTATCAATGCATCAACCATTTTCTCTTTAAAAATTACTCTAAAAAATATTCTAAAAATAACATAGATGTCCTACTACTTAAAAGCATATCTTATTTAATATTACAATAATGTTGAATAAACTTATTTTAATAAGCAATAAGGTTATAAGCAAGTATTTTATTGGCTACATAAATTAGTTTATGAACTTATAAGTTAATAATTGCTTTTGGCATTTTATACGTATTAGTTAGATCATTAGATAATCTAGTAGGTATTTGGTAAATAAACTTATTTTAATAAGTTATATATAAGCTTATAAGGTTGCTTGCGTTGTTTTTTTTTTTTAAGCATACATAAATTAGCTTATAATAAGCTTACAAGTTAAGAGCTTATAGTATTTTATAAGGAATAAACTGTCACTTTTGTCCCTGAATTTACACAACACTTTTACTTTAGTCCTTGAAATTAACAAAAATTCTTTTAGGTCCCTGACTTTATAAAAAGTTTTTTACATTAATCCTTGCCCTTAACCCCCATCAACAGAACTTAACGGAGTGGTAACGTGGCTGACTGAGGGCCTTAAACAACGTCGTTTTTGCGTCTCTGTGCACTTATAACGGAGTAAACTGTCACGTTAGTCCCATTAGCTGCACCAGTCCTGTGTTCAGCTGCATCAGTCTCATGTTCAGCTGCATCAGTGTCATGTTCAAAACATGAGCTGATGCAGTTGAACATGACACTGATGCAACCGATAGGATTAACGGGACAGTTTACTCCGTTATAAGTGTCACGAAGACGCAAAAACGACGTCGTTTAAGGCCCCCAGTCAGTCACGTCATCACTTCGTTAACGATTGTTGACGGGGGTTAGGGGCAGAGACTAACGTGAATGACTTTTTCAGGGACCTAAGAGCATTTTTGTTAATTTCAGGGACTAAAGTGAAAGTGATGTGTAAATTCAGGGACCAAAGTAATAATTTACTCATTTTAAAAGTATCACTTAATCTTACCAAATATTTATAATTTAATCAATTAATTTATAAATTTACCAACTCTTAGGGTTTGTTTGACAAAATAGCTTATAATTGTGAGTTTATAACTGATTATTGTGAGTTTGTAGATGATAGTCGTGATCTAGCTTAAAGCTTCTGTGTAGCTAACTTATTAAAGTAGAGCTGTTTGACAAAACTAACAGTACAATTAATTGAAATCTGTTAAATGACTTAAACGATATAATTAGACCAATATTATGAAAATAATTAGAAAAAAAATAAATGGCAAAATTGAGATATAATATATTAAAATAAAGCTCTTTCATTTTTTTTAAAGCTACTTCACATAACTTTCTGAAAACTAGCTTTCAAAAGCTATAAGTTTTTTTTTAAGTTATAAGCTTCTTTTATTTTTTGTTCATTGAACAACTCTAATAGTTTATTGATCAAATCAATAAGTTAAAAGCTGTCAAATAAGCTATAAATTTGCCTTACCAAACGTACCCTTAGTTTTTTTGTTCATAACTTATAAGCTTTCAGTCTCAAAACAATTTAAGTGGTAAAGCTGTAAAAAAAAGTAAAGTGTTACTACCCGAATTTAAATTCTTAAGTTTGCTTTCCTCTGTCCTTCCCTCGAAGAAAATTTTGTATGCTTATAACATAAAAGCTCATAAGCTCTTCTGGCTAACTTATTATGAAGTCGCCAAACAGAAACCTTATCTTATTGTTGTAGCATTTTATTTGTATAATTTTTTTTGAGGGATTTCTTTGTATAACTTCAATTGTACTAATAATAGACGGACAAGGCATCTATACTTCGAGCAGCAATAGATTACGTGAAACAACTTCAAGAACGAGTACAAGATCTAGAAAAAGAACACAAAAATAGTAGTGGTGCAGACTCCGTGGTAGTGATCAAGAGATCCGATCTATGTGCAAATGAAGACAGCACCTCAAGTGAAGCAAGCTCTGAAGGTTGTTGCACCCTTCCAGAGATTGAAGCAAGAGTGTTGGGGACGGATATTCTAATTGAGATTCATTGTGAGAAAGAAAATGGCATTGAGCTCAAAATATTGGACCACCTTGAAAATCTTCAGCTTTGGGTCACTGGTAGCAGTGTATTGCCATTTGGGAATTCCACACTTGGCATTACTATTATTGCTCAGGTATTTGCTATGCATCAATTCGATTTCATGTTCTAGCGGTAGTTACCAAAGCATAAGGTTAATAAAACTGTTCCCATAAATATTGATAATCCCCTAAAAAAGAAATAAAAATCTCAAGATACTGCTTTAATTAGGACCTAAAAACAGCTTCATCTTGTTATCTTAGGTAATAAATCTTACATTGATTTCTATATACTCCCTCCCTTCCTATACTTAAGATTCTTCTAAGATAAAGAAAAAAAAACCAATCTTATTTGTAAGATCCAATTTCAATTCCTAATAATTTTTAATTATTTTTTCCCAGAAACACCTCTGTTATATCAACACTTTCTAAAATCATGATAATAATTATAAAAGTGGTTTTGAAAAAAAAAATTATATATTTACATTTTCAATGTCAATGAAAACTTTAACCCACTTTTTTTTTCACTAGATCCGTCATGGACATTAAAAGATAAGATGATGTGGGGTCTACTTCAAATTGAGATCGAACCTTTGGGGTGCATAAATACCATATTTGAATAGGATTCATATATTAGTCTAACAACAATCGACCTTCAAAGAGGTCCAATATGGCCTCAAATTCATTTTGTGGATGACAAGTACATTTGCTGATAGACACTGAATCTTGTTTATTTGCTGGCGTGCATTGTTGCTTATGGACTTTTGGTGCAGCAGGTTGTTTGCAACAATCAAAGAAAAAAAAAATATTAGAGACATACAAAATGAGCTTACAAATCAACCTACACCATAAAAGGAGTGACATGTGTCACTTGCTTACCATTGATTGGTTAACAAGTGACACATGTCACATTCTTATGATATAGGTTGATATGTAAGTTCATTTTGTAGGTCTTTATATCATCACTCAAGAAAAAAATATAAGAGTGGGCTGGAGAGTGGCAAGAGTTGAATCTGTTATAAGTTTGTATTGGCCGGTAGTGATTTCCTGAATAAATAAGAGAAACTTTGTTTTGCTAATTTGTAGTGAAAAAAAATATAAATAAAATAACAAAAACATGACAAATGCCATGATTTAATTGGGCTAAGGAGATAATAACAAAAATGTTTATCTTAATATAGTTCATTTTAGGGGCCAAACGTGTCTACATTATTAAGACTAATGCTCCTAATCACATAAAAAATAACATGTCGTCTTTGGATTAATTACTGATGAGGTCAATATATCATTGTTCACATTAGTTTTTTTTAATAAATTTTCACATTATTTATAATAACCCAATTAGAGTGATGTTCATGTGATATTATTGTTTAGTGTAAGGGCAATTAGAATTGATATACCCTTATGATCATTGCAGATGGGTAAAGCGTTCAAGATAGCAGTGAATGATCTCGTGAAAAACCTTAGACAAGTAATCTTGAAGTCATGCGATGGTGATCCGTACTAGTGTATCAAGCAACGAGTGGAATAGAATATTGTTGCTTAACATATGGATATAATAATGTTGAACATGTACTTGTGTTGACTGTATTATAATTTCAACAAAGTAGTAGAGTTTCGACAACATAAATGACGGCGAAGGAAACGTACTTATGTAAAATTAGTATAAAAGTGATTTCAAAGGACGTGTACATGTGTCGAAAACAAGAGATGTCGAGTTTGAAGGACGGTGTCGAAAAAGGTGTTGCGTCAAAAACGAGGAGCAATTCAACAGTCAAAGCTGCAGTAAATGTCAAAGACGTTTCACTAGGATCACAGTTGATGGCAATCAAATCAACAACAGGGAATGCTCGTTGATGAAGTCTTTAAATAGTGTCATTCTTGAACAAAGAAGAAGATCAAACAAAAGGTTATCTCTAAGGATAAATGCTAAAGTTTCAGTATTGGCACGATTTTTAGAAAGAATAGAAGGTGTTCGTTACAAGCCCAAAGAAATGCCCTCAAAAGATTAAACATGAGAGATTAAGAGGATCATGGGTAGAAAGAAAAGAAGACAAAATCTTTGCCCAAGGATCCCAACTTTCTCATCCAATAGTGAAAGATTAAACATGGGAGATTACATCTGTCTCTTTGGTTTGTTTCAAGCAAACAAGGATAATTTTGCTTCAAGAGGACTTGTATCTTGATACATAAGCCTTGGGGATTTGGTTGAGTCCTCATGATCTAAAGCTAAAGCCAATATTTGGTTAAAGCTTTGGAAGATTTCACCATT
Source organism: Crotalaria pallida (assembly GCA_037953625.1). Taxonomy (NCBI): domain Eukaryota; kingdom Viridiplantae; phylum Streptophyta; class Magnoliopsida; order Fabales; family Fabaceae; genus Crotalaria; species Crotalaria pallida. The sequence continues at coordinate 7,301,112 of CM075654.1, read as the reverse complement.
TTTGTAAGGAAAGACAAAAGTCCTCCACGCGAAGTTTCCTCAATGCCAGGGTTAGAAGGTCCTCTGATAAGCTTGATCGACAAACATTATGAATACAGAGGACCATGCAGCCACTGGAAGACCTTGCATCTGAGCAAGATGATGGTTAAGGAAATGCAACTGATGCAGGAATTTAGTAACCTCAACCTGGACGTGCAAGTGAAGGATAAGAGCATAGTCTTGGAAATGTTGCAGGTCACTAATGAGTTTGTCGACCTCATTAAGGAGACACAAGCCGACGACGAAGAGCTGCAGAAACAGCTAGGCCGAGTGTCCGAGGATGGGGAGACCGACTTCAAAAAGGGTTCCGACAGCATTATCTGATTTAGAGGCCGAGTGTGCGTTCCTATGGATTTTGAAGTTCGAAGAATGGTATTAGAGGAAGCTCACAAAACCAGATTGAGTCTCCATCCCGGTACCACCAAGATGTATCAGAACTGGAAGCGATTGTTTTGGTGGCCAGGATTAAAGAAAGATGTAGCCGACTATGTGTCTCGGTATTTGGTTTTTCAAAAGGCCAAGATCGAGCACCAAAAGCCCGGCGGATTGCTTAGGCCCTTGGAGATCCTTGAATGGAAGTGGGACAGTATATCAATGGACTTCATCTCTGGTTTACCGAGAACTAATTCGGGATGTGAAGCCATTTGGGTTGTGGTTGATAGGTTGACCAAGTGTGCCTATTTTATTCCAATCAACATGAAGTATAGCCTGGAGAAGTTAACACAACTGTACATAAGAGATATAGTCAGGTTACATGGAGTACCGACCAGTATTGTGTCCGATCGAGATCCTCGTTTCCTGTCCCAATTTTGGCAAAGTTTGCAACGGGCATTGGTACGAAGTTGAAGTTCAGTACTGCCTACCGTCCTCAAACCGATGGCCAAACCGAGCGCACCATTCAATCCTTGGAAGATCTGTTACGGACTTGTGTGCTCGAACAGACTGGAAGTTGGGAAACGCTCCTGCCTTTGGTCGAATTTACATACAATAACAGCTTCCACTCTAGCATTGGAATGGCTCCCTTTGAAGTGCTTTATGGTCGAAAATGCTGAACACCGCTGTGCTGGTTTCAAGTAGGGGAGAATCTATTACTTGGCCCTGATATTGTACAAGAGATGACAGAGAAGATTCGAATGATCCAAGACAAAATGAAAGCGACCCAAGACCGATAGAAGAGCTATGCCGATAAACGAAGGAAACCCTTGGAGTTCGATGCGGGTGACCATATGTTTTTAAGGGTAACCCCTACAACTGGAATCGGTCGAGCAATCAAATCCAAGAAGTTGACTCCTAAGCTCATTGGACCATAGCAGATCCTGGAAAGGGTCGGACCGGTTGCCTACAAAATTGCCCTACCTCCACACTTGTCCAAGCTCCATGACGTGTTCCATGTTTCACAACTAAGGAAATACATCCATGATCCCTCACACGTAGTACAAGTTGACGAGCTGCCCTTGAAGGACAATCTGACTTTTGAAGTTCTTCCGGTCAGAATTGAGGATCGACAAGTGAAGCAACTCAGAGGCAAGGAAATCCCCTTGATCAAGGTTATCTGGAATTGGAACAACGTGGAAGAGGCGACTTGGGAGCTAGAGGAGAAGATGAAGATCTCTCATCCATAATTGTTCGGTACTGACTGAATTTTGAGGACGAAATTCCTGTAAGTGGGAGAGGATTTTAACATCCTGAATTTAATATCCAATGTAATTAGAACCATTCTGATTGAAAATAATGGAAATCATAGAAATAATTTGAGACTCATTAAGAGAAAAGCATGTCAGAATAGGGGAAGCCTTAACAAAGAATAAGATAGTTCGAGTATAATTGACCAGACCTCATTCCGACCAAATACCATCTTAGTCGAGCATATCGAGACGATCCGCGGTGGACGATTACACGCACTTGTCCTAGCCATGTATAACCGACCACATCGAGTCACCTTGTATTAACCGACCATAGGTTTGATCTTTTACCGGCCGACTAGCGAGGACTAAGCCAAACTTGCATCAACGCCAAGATATCTCGGCTCCTCGCGCCGAGCATTTCACCTTACTGTCTTATTCCGAGCGGGTGTTCCCAGGTTCCGAGTACCGAGATCCTATCATGTCAAAGTAGAGCTAAGCGCTTACGCTCGAACAAGCAACTTGCGCATTGTTATCCACGCCAAACGTACAAAACGTCTCTTTCAACCTCTGTATGTCACTGTCAAATCATTGTTGTCCTTTTCAAGTCACTATTGGTGGCTTCCTCAAGAAGCCAATGAATCATAGTCACATGTTCCTAAAGCTTCTCAAAGAAGCTTCTCACCAGGACCACACATTTCATTTCAAAGGGAAATAAAAGCAGGGCCAAAACCAACACACTAACATACGTAATACACCTCTTCTTCGTCTACATATCTCTTTAGGGTTCCAGTGACAAACATCATTCTCACCACCTTTGCTCACATACTACACTCTCACTCTCTACTTTCACTAAACCTGCACCATTTCTAAGAACCAAGGACCTTTCCCTCCACTTCCTCTTAAGCTTCAAGTTTTCCTCGGCGTTTCTAGGGTTTGGTTAAGGCGACACAAAGGGTTCAAGGGACTACGGTTTAAGGAGTTCAAACGCGAAGAACAAGGCTCAAACTCACAGTACTTCCTTATCTCTCACAGTTTTGAGGTAAGGAGTGGGTGTTACCTTAGCTTAGGTTTGGGTTTCTAGTGTGCTCATAGTGAGTACTAAGAATGGGTGTTAGATTAGGATAATGAACCGTAGGATAGGGGATATAGAATATTAATGAAGAACGAAGATTAATAAAAAGAACCAAGGAAAGTAAAAGTGAAATATGTGTATGTTTGAATCATGTTGCTGCATAAATGTGTGTAAAATGTAATAATTGTTTATTCATGTTTGCTACTGTTCGATTAACTTGTGAGCCGACCATAGGTGCCGAGATGGGGGAAAAGGTGTAAAATTCTAGGTAATAGATTGAATGTGGAATAATTACTAAAGAACAGAAATTATGACAAGAAAACGAGTGAATTGGTAAACAGGGAAATGAGCCGAGAGAATTCAAGAGTGAATGAATATAAGTTAAAGATTAAGTAAAGAATAATGGTTGTGTGAGACTGGTCATAGAAGACGCATGTTGGACGTGTGCATTGATCGCGTAAGACACAGTTGATGTGTCCCGTGCAGTTGTAAGAAGCGCATCACGTACGCGGGGGTGTGAGCAGTTATGACTCACACAAGATTCCGAGAACGGAATCGATTAGGACGTGCTCCAGGTCATAGAAGACGCACGTTGGACGTGTGCATTGATCCCGTAAGTCGCACGAGATGCGCAGCTGTAAGACGCGCATCACGTACGCGGGGGTGCACGCTATGATGGACGCTCCATAACTCCAGAAAGAAGTCGGCTGGACGTGCTCCTGGTCATAGAAGACGCACGTTGGACGTGTGCATTGATCGCGTAAGTCGCACGAGATGCTCAACTGTAAGACGTGCATCACGTATGCGAGGGTGTGCGCAATGATGGACACTCCATAATTGAGAATAAGGATGATGTAAGACATACACTGGGTGTGCGATGCCAAGCATAAAAAGTCTAAGACATGTAAAAGATGAATAAAAAGAAAAAGGGGAAAGAAGGCCGAACAAAGAGAACGTAAGACATGACAAAAGAATAAAAGTAAGAGTGATCGAATATAGGTGAATAAAAGTGAAAGGTAAAAGATACTGGAGAGAATAGGTATGGGCCGAGCAAAAATGATGATACTTGTGTATGATGCATGTTTTGGACTGAGTATATGATTATGTGTATAACTACCTAACTGTGTTTGACTTGGTAGGTCGGTATGTCATATTAGAAACTATTTACTTAAGTTTTGTGTAATGCTCACCTCCTTACCATTTTTCCGGTACCGAGTCCGAGCAAGCACAATCCCCGGCCGAGCAGGTTCACTCTCCTTCACAGGGAGAGTAGGTCTATTTAGTTGGACACTGGTCCATGTCCTCGGTCCCCTGGATGATGAAAACACTGATGTTTTTATTTATTTTGTTTATGTAAACGGGAATGTTCCAAACTTTGCTGTTGTGCACTTCAGTGCTTTATGTAAACATTTATTTTTTGCTGGCACTCTGAAAAATAGTAATGCAAGTGAAATTATTATGCTTTTCAATGGAAAATTTCCAAGTCTCAACTTAAATAAGGGTAAAGTTTTCATAGGATGTTACAAGGGTGATGATGGTGAAACGTCAATTAACCTAGAGTGCTCTTCTAGGCAGAACGAGTTTATATGTGATCGGGGATTGATACCCAAAGGATCTTAGCGTGTTCTGCACCCTGAACTAGAAAAGTATTGTCACCCCCTTGATCAATTTTGGAACGATGAGAGAGAACCTGAACGAGGCGGGCAGTTGATTGGTGTTGGGCCCTTGCGGTATCGCGTAAAATGTTAATTGTCATGATGGCCGACCCGTACGGTTGTGGCCTTGACATATATATATATTGTTGGATTATCTCGATTGTTCAACTTGCATGGGTTAAGCTTCATGTACGTCCTGTTTGCTTCCGATTAGGCTTGGGAGGATTGGAGGAGATGTATGTGTGCTAACCAAACTCCTCGATGACTTTCCCCTAATTCCCCTGTCATCGATGGATGAGATTTGATAAAACTTAATAAAGTAAGTTTAAATTATTGAAAAGACTCTTAGAATAAGAGATTAAAATATAAAGAGGGTTTTGATAAAGGAAGTGGAAAGGTCAAGTGACAAGGAAGTATGGATAAAACCCAGGACGAGATTTTGAGAATTGACGTTGAGAAACATATAAAGAAAGTGATACATGTTTGAAGTGAGAGTTGTTAGAATGAAAGTCGCTATTGTGTAATGATGATGATGATGAGGTGAATTACGTTATGTGTTTTGTTATGTGTTATATTGTTGTGTGCTTGTCTTGATATTGTGCCTAATGTAATCCCACCAGTCGACGAGAAATCGTTCGGGATTGCTCACTCCCTCTTCTGTCCTATTCTTCTGTTATTTGATACCACGTAATATGGCTTATAGCATTAGGATCTCTATGTGCCCATTGGACGACGGAAGCTGGGAGTTGACTCTGGAAGGTTGGAAATGGCATGGATCCATCGGTTTGGAGGTCATTAACCCACTGTTCACCCTTGCGGGATCAGATGTGAGAGACATAATGAGTAGGCTAGTGCTGACGGACCAGGAGTGCACGTTGAGTCCCACGTTTCCTGATGAGGATGAAGAGAGATTTGAGGATGCATAAGAGCTTTTCGAGCTGGCAGGAGTGCCCGATGAAGGTGGTGATTGGTAGTGTAGGTTCCTAGTCATGTTTTAAGTATGTATAGCACTCCCGTGAGATGTACTAAGATGAAATGGCTCTACCCTGATGTAACTGTTTTATAAGACATTATGTTTTGGACAAAAAAGTTTACCACCTTGATGGATGTGTGACTGGATTTAGAAGTAATATTTATAAAACAAGGTTTATTTTGACAAAAAAAAATACTTCATGAAAATGGAAGAAAGAGTTTCAAAGCGTGATGTTGGTAACATCTCGATTTGGAACTGGATGCGTGATTTGGGACATGAATGATTTATTTTTATAAAGAAATGTTTGAAAGAGAAATTTTTTTTATGAGAATGAACTCATGTCCACGTCATCCATGAAAAAAAAATCTTACCTGTATTTTCAGGGACGAAATAAAAGGGAAATTTCAAGTTTCTAAATCGGGGTGTTACACTTAAGTCCTAACAATTAGTGCTTTCATTGAGAGGTTGAACCACGGAAAGGGCTACCTATAGGCTGGATTAAGGTATATTACCGAATACTAATAGGTGAGTAGAGCCGCCAAAAGAGAAAGGGCTACCGTTGGGTCAATGTCGATAGAGTGAAAGGCGCCATGGACGTCGATCCTTAAAGGGGACGACAATGTTAGGAGTCCCACATTGAGTAGTCTAGGAAACTCAATGTGGTACTTAAACCATAAGGCTCTCCAACCTAATGGACTAGTCTTTTGGGTTGGGCTCTCCTCATGTGCTTAATTCCTAACATTGAAGAAAGAGAGTTGTGGACAGATAATTCTAATTGAGATTAGGGATGACAATCTGATACTGCTGATGGGGATCCCCGTGGGTATCGCCCCATTTGGGGCCCCGAATTCGGGGATTTTTCCCCACGAGGACGGGGACGGGGGAGATATTCTCCCCGAGGTAATTTTGGGGCGGGAAATTGGATTTGTTCCCCATCCCCGACTATTTACATATATACCCTTAATTATTTATTTTTATATAATTATAACATTAGGGTTTTTTTTTTAATTTCTCATCTATTATTATAATAATAATTATTATAAAAAGGGGTTCTGAGGACAGTTAATTATGAGAATTGTTTGGGTTTGCTTGAGAGCGACCCCTGATGAGATTTTAACCAGAAATATATGATGAAATTAATGATGAATGAATCTTACACTTGTCATGCATGGTGTGAAGGAGGTTACGTAAGGTGCGGGAATAAGATACATATGGAACAGTGTGGCCACCATAAGGTGAAAAATGACGAGTTCCTAGGGCTACTGGTGTACAGTGGTTCTGGGGTGTCAATCACAGTACACTTTATTTTTACAAAATTATGTTTAGTTAAAAATCTGAATGAATAATGTGAATATGTAGGTAGAAGTTTGGGTATAATGGATTGGGTTGAAACAATTTTGAAGGAGGTTAAGCTTTCTACCCAATAAAAATAAATTGAGTTGGATTGGGTCGGGTTGCTATATATTTGAATGCCAAAACCAAATTAACCAATCTAGTAAAAATTCAGATTGAGTTGGTTTGGATTATTGGGTCTATGTATCGTGATTTCCTAAAAATAAAATAAATGTAAATAGCTTTTTTTTTTGGTTTCGCAAAGTATTCACCCGCGCAACTAGGTGACTAATCCTTTCGACATCGTCGGGCCCTTTCGGATGTAGTCTCCCAGCGAGGCCTCTTACATTCGCAAAACAACAGATCCCTTATCATCTGCGCTAGCCTCCACTGGTATAAATGTAAATAGCTAAAAAAGTAAAATTAACATTCCAAATTGGTCAATTACTTAAAAAAAATGATAGATACAAAAATAAGATTGGGTCTTTGAATTTACATTTACCATACTCAATTACTAACATAATAATTAAAATGTATTAAAAAAAATTATGCAAGAAATAAAAAAATGTAAAATAAATTTGAATTAATGGGTTAGGTTGGGTTCATCGGTTTTCAAAATTGCAAACTCTAAACCCAACCCATATTTAAGTTGATGGAAAAATAATCTATCTCAACCCAACTTACTAAACTAATCCAACCCATCAAATACATGTTGATTTGATTCGTGTTTGGGAAGTTCACGTATCGATTTGCACCTCTTACACCCTAGGCAGAGTAACAAAGGAATTGAAGGTTAGCAAAAATAGCACATAATTAATAGAGATGTGTTGTCAAAATAATATAAAATAGGAGAAGTTTGAGGGCAAACTTGATTTCCCTCCTAAAACCTACTCCTAATCATTATTTCCCTCCTAAAATGTACATTATTGAAGTGTTTTGTGTTTTAATCTGAACCATCCATCATATTTTATGAGATTAAATCTCAACCGTTCATGTGTTGAAACCCAGCTAGGCTCTTGGCCTCTCACCGAGCTTCTCTTAGAAGCCACGGTCTGTTCAACTCCTTTCATTCATTCTTTCCATTTTTCGTTTCTTCTTTCTCATTACTTCTCTCTGCCTCTCAAAAATAAATAAAAAAACTCCTCTTTCATCTCTCATTTTCTCCTCTACTCTCAAGTCTCATTTTCTCTGCTCTCTTTCTCTCGCCCCTCTTCTCTCTCTCTCTCTCTCTCTCTTTCCTTCTTTATGTCTCTCTCTTTCATCCTCTCACCAGATTACAAATCACATCACCACCACCATAATCTTCTCATCTCTGAAGCAATGCATATCAGTACCAAAGAACCCACGACGCCGAGAATTGCGACTGCCATCACCGCCATTATCATCGCTAACCGCCACCGATTGGGATTTTGATTCCCGTAAGTAACTCTTCGATTATCATTTTCTTCACTTCATATTCCCCGCCTTATTATGAAAAGCATGATTTGGATTTGTGAGGAAGATGAGACTATTAGGTTATTTGCTAATATTTATGTTTGAGATTTACAAAAAAATTTATATTCATTGGCTTCAAGATTTGTGTTTGAGACTATTAGGTTGTTTGCTAAAAACATTCAATAATGGACCTGCTTTTAATTCACCTTTATTTATGTCAACAAGAGGTCTTCATTGTTAACTTATTGCTTCTGCTGGTGTTTGCTGTTGCTATTATGTTGTTGTGCTGCTGTTGTGCTACTGTTGCAAGCTAATACAGTAGCCATAAATAATGATAATAACAAAGATAATTTAGGTACCAAGTGTTTGTGGAAAGTTTTGAGAGAATGATATTATTTTTTTTTTGTAAGATTTGTTTGATGCCAAGCAAGTTTAGTTTGAGATTTCCTTTTGTTCTTTACAAGCTAAAATTTTACATGCACCTATCACTGTTCATATTTTAGCTTTTTTTTTTATTTATTTATAATGTGTTTTCTCTTTGTTCTTCAAAAGAGACGTGTTTTCCACTTTCAGTTCCATTGTTCCCTTCATAAGTTATAGGTGCTTAACCTAACGGTTTTCATTTTTTTTTTCAGCCATTGAAGAGTGATGTTGTTTAACTGAATTAGATTTGGGATCATTTCAACTCCAAATTTAAAAATAGTGACTATCATCATGATCAAGGAAAGATTCATTTCATTTAAGTCTACCAATTCTTTTCCTTTTAGTGACTATCATCTTTGTTGAATCCACTACATTGAAATGTATTATAAGGTGACTGTAAACTTTAATTTCCCCTACTTGAAATATATAAGCAAAATAATTTAATTTGATCCTAACAGTAGTGAGAAATGTTGATTTCTGGAAAAAAAAAAAACCTTCAAACGACTTCTCTTTTGATCATAAAATAAATTAAGGAAGAAAATTCTATAATCAATTATGTCTTTGAATGTGTTGGCAAAGATGCGGCCTAGCTAAAAGACAAGCTAGCTATATCAGAGAGAACAACTAAGGTAGAGTATCAATTGAAGGTATCCTCTAGATTTTCATGTCACTTTTTAATTATCATCATTATACCTATGTTGTAGCATCATTGTTAGTAAATGTAGGCATGGATTAGTAGGTAAAGTAAATCTTTTGGTAATTGTAGCAACAACTTTAAAGAGCACTACTAAAAAGATCAAGTGATGCTCAAATGCTTATTAGAGAATATGCTTATTAGGCAATATTATGTTTTGACATACTATAGGCAAGTATGTCACTAATTTTGGTAATAGCAGGAGCATGTAAGCTGTGATCATTGTGAATGGAAATTTAAAGAGCTTCTCTAATTTTATTATGATAGTTTCAATGCACTTTTTTTGTATTGTAGAGGAACTTTAATTTGTGATGCACCACTTGATTTTCTAACGCATCAATATTTTCTAACGCACTACTTTTTTGAGCTTATGTTCTGCTTGTTGAGAATCATAGTAGACTTTATATCACCCTTCTAAATCCTATTATGATTATGACAATCATGCTCATAAGGAACAAGTGTGATCTACTCTCTGAAGGGCTGTGAGCAAAGAGGAGGGTGAACAATATGCCAAGGAAAATGGACTTCTATTCATGGAGGCTTATGCCAGGACCGCTCAAAATGAGGAAGATATTGATATATCTCAATCAATAGCTAGCAGGACTTTAAATTCATTTAAGAGTAAGCATATTGTTGTGTACATTCTTATTTGTTGTTGTGAAATACATTCTCATTTATTTGTACATGAAGAACTCAACAGGGTATCTAGAGCGCAAAGTTGCAGGTTTGCGTACGGTGAAAATTCAAGGCAGAGATTTCAGCAATCAGCCATGGGGATATATCAGGTGATTATCTCATACTATTCATAATGTAGTTCTAATATTTTAGTTAACATTGCTTTCCCTACAACCATTCATCTCTGAAAAAATTTCTATTTTGTATACCCTTATATTGTGTTGTGCTTAAATTCAGTGGTGGAGGTGGAGTAGGTGCATTATATGAAAATGTCAAATCTAATTGTACAAATGATGGAGTTGTTTATCCTTGAATCTTACACTTGTTGACTTTTGAAAATAGCAAGTCTTTTTAAACTTTGACATGTCAATAGTTCCACATACGAATTGAATTGATCCCTAGCAGCTGCACAATTATCACCCTCCCCTTTCCTTGGCAAAAACTTTTCCTATTAAAAAGAAAAGTCTTAATAAAAAAAATATTGTGATTCATTCTTATGTGCTGTTTTAATAGGGCGATTTTTTTAAGTTCTTATTGGCACTACACTGGAGCCATTATGGAGGCTGCTCACTAAAATACAGAAGCATACTAGAGTGCACTGAGCGCAAATCTATTAACTGGACTGCCGGGGCAGTAAGCACTCTCTCTCTCTCTTACACTCCCTTTATTATTGAGATATTTAAAAAAAATTCCACTTTTTCTAAGATGCCTATAAGCTACTATTCTTTTATTTATTTTCATGTTTGATTTGTTTGGTGAATCTTATACACTTGCATAAAAACAGAAAATTATGCAGCAATTTTGATGTAGAATATGCCTAAATCCACTGATACAAAATTAAACTCAATTTTGTGATCTCAACTAGCAAGCAAGTAGACTTCACCGATCTTTTCAAGTACAAGCAAATGGTTAGCAAGAGTATAATTGTTCTTTTTTAAGTAGACCTCACTGCTGCTGCTGTGATGATGTTGTTGTTGCAGCTGCTGCTGCTGTGCCGATGTTGTTGTTGTTGTTTTGATGATGATTAAACCAACATTACAGGGATTTAGATACTATATTTTCGTTGTTTATTCATTTGTTGTCTCCACTCTTGCACTTCTTTTGCTCATGCCCTTTGTCTTCCAAAGGTGTTGTCTTGAATGTTCATTAATTAATTACCACATATAGTCCAACCGAATTTTTTTTCTTTATTCATATCTTAATTAGATGGTCACTATATTTATGCAGGTCAAGAGGACTTCCATCACTCAAGATGTCTCTGATCTTCAAGATTTTTCTCCTTGGAGTAATTGGGTAAGATTTTGGAAATATAACTATTTCTTTTGAAGCATTAAACTCAAGTTTTCAAGAGTTGGTTATATATATTTTGATTTGTGAATTGAGTGAGGTAGATTTGCAGCTCAGCTTAGTGGATACTGGATACGAAGGACTAAAATTAAATATACTTCACCAACTCTTTCTTCTGCTCTTAGCAACTTAATACCCGCTTTTTACTTTCATACTTGCTATTTTTTTCAGGTGACTACTGTCTATTTCTTTTCCTTTAACCTGCTTGATTCAAATAAGGATTTGCTTTAAATGCTACATAGTCAAATTTAATCTTGATGCTTGGAAATGTTACATTCATTGGATATGTTTGGATGCTAAAATAACCCCATATTCATGTTTGATAATGTTATGTTATTTGGATACTTTTTAAAGCATTGCAATTATTTTATGGTTGCTAATGAATTAAAAATGAGGGATCCCAACTTCAGAATATCATATATTTTTATTCAAAATTATAAGTAAAGAATCAGATTAGAAAAAGGGAAAAAAATGTAATGATCATGTAATTAAGATATGATCAACTTCGGAGTATCCTGATTATATTTTTATCCCAACTTCTTTACACTTGCATTTTCATTATTAATAGCTTTATTTGTATTTCTTTTATCACCAGGAATTAAGTTGTGTAGCTTCTTAATTGCTAACACCCACTAATGATAATAAGCTTTTAGTTAGATTTGACCTTATCTGCAAGTCTTTTTGTTGTTGTTGCGTGCTTTTATTGTTTGTTGTTATTGTCAGTTTAGGCTATGATTCATGCCTGGTTATGTGCCTTTATATGTTTTGTTGACTTATATTCTCATGCAGAAAGTGTCACGCAAGTTATTTTGTGGTTCGGACAATTTATATAGTGCTTTCATCCATCACTTTCACAAAATAAGCATGCTGATCAAGTATTATGTCCTATCAAATAGAATCGGTATAATGGTGCAGTTTTTATCACTGAAGGTACCAGACATTGCGTGATAGGGGTTAATACCCAGATAATAATATCTTCAAAGAATTTGAAGGCAATTTTAGATTTGTGGTCTATCAAAATAAGAATGAAACAATTTTTTGCTACTGGAGTCAACCAAGATGGATTCAACCAACTCACAATTGGAGGCAGCAATTTATTTGCCGCTAGGATCATGTTTGTGTTGTACAACCATGACTCAAGTGGTAAATCATTTTTGTACATGTTTTTATTTGTAATAAGGATAGCATGTGTTCAAGTTGAGGATCTATGATCATGATTCTCTTTTCTTTACTTATTTTTGTTAATTTGATTGTAATAACATCACACAGGTGAATTACAAATATTGTATTTCAATTTTATTACATAAATTTGTCTGATCATAAATCTTTTTCTTTCATTGTAATAATTAAAAAAATACCATATAAAATATAATTTCAAAAAATGATAAATTTATTGTACTCTAAAAAAATATTCACATGTAAATAAAATTAATGCTTAAACAAACTCAAAGAATAGCAAAATTTAAGACCCGTGCATTCCACGGGCAATTTTACTAGTTTTTTTAAAGTGCAATATAGATATGTTTAGAACTTGTACTGTTAATTTTTTTAATTTCAAATTGGTATCTAAACCTCATTATAATTTTAATCAACTCATAAGATGCTCAATTTCAATATTGGAATTCTAAATTATTGTAGATGGCCTGCCTCCTTAAATCATTATTGTATGATTTTCTTTCCTCGGGTTATGAATTAGCCTAAATTTGTGGAGCTGCATAAAATATCGTTGTGTTGCGTCATGCTCTTCATAATTTGAAGGATGAATACTTGGGTCGTTTTCAGAACAACGTTAACGCTTCCAAGCCCTCCTCTAATGAGAAATGACAATACCCGCTAGTCTTTCACGGCTTCTCTATTTCTTGAACCATCTGACACGACACCATGTGGTATCCTGATATGGGTGCATCATATCACATGACATGCATGCAGGCAGGTATATTTGTAAATTAATTAGAGTTTAATTGAAAAAATGAATAACTACTTGTGGAGATTGTGTGTTTATATATTAAAGTTTGGCTTATTAATGTATTATTAGGTCCTTAAATTTAGAAGATTCCTCGGATTTAGTCCTTATTTTTTTTTCTTTTTGTTGTTACATACCAGTTTTTAAATTTCGATCCTTGTTAAAATTTGTCTTTCCATCAACTTCCGTTAATGAAGTGCTGGCGTGATTAATGAAGTACCACGTTACACCAACCATGAGGTGACACGTGGGAGAGTAGCTGAGTTTTTTTTTTTATTCGAATTATTTTTTTTATTTTTTCATTAATAAATAAAAAAATCCCTAAATATGCTGACACTTGAGATTTGGGATTGAAATCCCTAAATCTTTTTCTCTTCTTCAATCCAAAAGTTTTTTCTTTCCCAAACGCAATGAGCATTGTATGACCCACGTTTTCCTGTATTTAAATTATTTAATTTTAGCATCTCATATTGCATAACTTTAAGAATTTTATTTTTATATAAGGTGTTGAGATGTGACATTCATAAATAAATATGGTGATATATCTATGTTATAACTTAGTAAAGTTATAAGCTATTTAAATTGACTCTTATAAAATATGATTTCTAAGAATTATTTATTTTTTTAATTTTATTTTAGTTATTGAACTATAATTGAATTTAATTTAAAAGATTTATATGATTTTTAAAACCTTATGTTTTCTTTTTCATATAGTGAGTTCAATTTGAATAATGGAAGAGTAAAAATGTGCATGTGGGAATGTATGATGTAAGATCATGATTTTCCCTGCTTAAATTATTTAATTTTAAGACCTCATCATCATGCATCATTTTAGAAAAGTTCTATAGTTATATTTTTACACGGTATGAGGTACATTTTTGAGAAAACATTGATTGTGACCATATTATAACTAAGTAAAATCCAAGTTATGCATGTTTATTTTTATAAAATGTAATCTTATCAATCATTTATTTTATTTTAATTTTTTATAGGCAAAATATTTTTTATATTTTTTACAGGGATAGGGGAAAGAAAATTAAATCCATCAAATGGTGGCTCCTGGAATCGAATTCGGGATTTCCAACTCTCAACCTTTAGACTTGGTACATGACCATGTGAGCTACACCCACTCGTCAACTATTTTATTTGGTTATGTGGTTTTGAGTTAAATTAAGTAAAAGATTCATCGAATTTTCATAGTTACATGTCTTTTTCATGGTGAGTCCAAATAAAATAATTTAAGAGTCAAAATGTTTATATGAAAGTGTAGTGTGTATTATTTTTGTATGATTAGATTTATTTTTATTTCAAGTTTGGAAAAATTATATTTTTGGAATCCTTATATGGAAATGATTTTATAGACCTTAAGTATTTTCATTATGGGACTAGTTTTAATTTATACATTATATATGATTCATTTCCTAAGATATAAAACTTTTTAATTTTTCCCCTTGGACCCCGTGATGCCACACCCAAAGATAGAGAGGGAGGGAGATTCCATTTTACTTTTCATATGTTTAGATTTCAAATTTTGAATACATGCATGAGTAATAATTTTGGAGTTATGAGAGCCATAAAGACTCACACATATACATTAATACTCACCTAAAAATCTCACATACATCCCTTCATTAAAAGATGCATTTGAATTCATATTTTTGGAGAGTCGGGGATGATTTTATAAAATCCAAGTTTCCGCCTTATAGGCCTTACAGGCCACCTCCCTCAGGAAATAAGAAACTCTGGTTTTCTCATCTTTATAAATAGCTACACCAATACCTTTATCATCTTTTTACAACTATTAGCGAACAAAGAACAATAAAAATAACCAACATGGGTTGGGACGAGTGGTAAGCGGCTCGATCTCTCTTAAGCAAGGTATCGAGTTCGAGTCCTCATGAATGCAGAAAATTCATGTTGGGAGACTCACCTGCCATAGCCAGGCACGCGATCCGGGTCGGATCCGGATGTACCTAGGTAGTACTTAGAGAACCGGGTTGGCAACCAAAAAAAAAGAACAATAAAAATATTTCTATGTTTTAAGAGGAGAAAACCGTGGGAGCATAGAAGAGGGAGAGCAAGACGAATTTTCTGTGGTGGACCTCGCCTAGAGCCGAGATCCTTAGTCACGTGGTTATCACATGCACCCTAGTCCGAGCACGATACACTACTATCCCCCCTGATACGTAGTCGAGATAAACCCTTAGGGGCCGACCAAATCACCAGGAACTGGCCGAGAGCGCCTCGCCCCTCATCTACAACTGTCCCAACCGACTTGCCAGTACAGGATAAGGTGACTCAGCGTTCTTATCCCAATACAGCTCATATCCAGGCTAGCCCTAATGGGCCTCCCTTCCCTTGGCCCATAGGACTCACAGCCACCACTATAAGTAGTACCGTGCTACATGGGACTCAGGTACGTCTTCTAACCCTAATTACAAGCTCATACACTCCGTGATTAGGGAAACCCCTGATATCCCTACTGGATATTAAGATAACCTCAAAGATCTCACAGTAACCCTAGATTGGGGGCCTCCATTAGACCATTTCCTGGTCTTAGTGGGTCTCCACCGTCTAGGACATCACATTTTCATCCTTAGGAAGACTAGAGTCTATGGGCTTGTGGCTAGGAGTAATGGTATTTTGCAACCCTTTGTTATTTCCTTTTCTTTTATGCTTTTGTATTGCTTTGACCCTCTTTTCTCTAATCATTTTAATCTTCATATTACCATTCCTATTTTTAAAAGAATTTTCTAAGTCTTTACTATTTCTATTACCATGATTTTTATGAATATGTACTTGATAGTAATAAGCAAAACTACTAGATTGGTCCCTTAAGTTATTTTTTAGTTGCGATTTGGTCCCTTAACTTTTATTCATTTCAAATAAGTCCTGAAGTTTTTTCCGTTTAACAAATAAGCCCTTTCCGTTAATTTTTTCCATTAAGTAACACGTGTCACCATAAGAAAATTTATAAAAAAAATAATTAAACCATTTTTTAATACATGATAACATTAGTTGAGTGACACGTGTCACTTAATGAAAAAAATTAACAGAAAAGACTGATTTGTTAAACGCAACAACTTCGGGACTTATTCGAAACAAAAAGAAGTTAAGGGCGAAATCGAAACTAAAAAAATAACTTACAGGACCAATCTAGTAGTTTTGCCATAGTAATATGATATTTGTAAAAGAAATAATTTTGTTTGTTTGAGTTTTGGAAGGATAAAAAGAAAGTGATTTGTGGGTGTTCATGGATTAAAGTTTTAATTTTTTTTCTCTTGGTTGAATACTCTCTTCTTCTATCCAAAAAATGCTTTCTAAAAACATGTGTATTTTATAAAAAAAAAATAATTTGAGGAAAAAAGGAAGAGAACGCTGAATTTTGCTAAGAAAGAAAAAGGGAGTATGGTTTTCTATGTGTTTAAATGTTGTGTAAATGAATAAGATTTTTAGGCCAAGTTTTATTTTAGTTAAAGTGATTATCAAATTTTTTGAAACTATTTCCTTCTTAAACTATGAAATAATTTTGAACAAGTCATGGAGAATATTGGAATGATGCTTAAGGCTTATAACTTTGTTGTCCAAAGTTCTAGTCAAGCATGTTGGTGGAAAATTAATCTTTTGTGGGAATATGTCAAAGGATAAATTGTTATTTGATGATAGAATGGTATTGAAATTTTTTTTTTTTAGTTTTAGAGTGTAAAACTCTAAATAGGTGATGAGTTGCTATCCAAGATTTTGTAAGAGTTCTATGGACTTGAAAAGTGAGTTTTTATGTTTATAAGTTAGAATTTTTAGAGATGTTTGATAGGTAAAATTTTAAATGAATTTTATTGATGTTGGAAACATTTTCAAAGAAGAGTACTCGTTATCCAAATTTGGATTACAGTGCATAAGGACTTAGAGAAATGTTTTGTTTGTGTTAGAGACTTAGATTCTTTGATTATGATTTGGAAATGAGGTTTTGAGCAAACTTTGAATCTTTAAAATGATTTGTGCAAAAAAAAAATTTCGTTTCTGTCCAAAAAATTTATTAATGGTAACATGAACTTAAAAAGTGATATTTCTTGTTTAGGACTTAGGAATTTTAGTGGTACTGATTATAAAAAAAATTGATTAAGTTTTACTGTTTTAAAAGTGTTTTTCAAATATGTATGATTGTTGTCTAGAAAAAGTCCAGCATTTAAATAATATGTAATATGAGTTTTATTCATGAATTTTATAAGTTTTTGGTTTACGTACTTGATGTTTTAAAATGAATTGGGAAATTTTGTAGTCAAGATTTCTAAGTTTCAACGTATGTAACTATGATTACGTACGCCTCAGTTTTTTTCTAAGATTTTATTTGCGTTCATATAGAGTAGAATAACATAGTTAATTTAGTAGTTAATTAGATGTTGTCGTTTTTTGCATGGTGAAGGATCAAATAGTTCGAAAGAAGGGGAGGAACAACCTTGATGTGACGTACTAGAGACTTCGGTGTATTCCCAAGGTGAGAGAGAAGTCTTCCTAAGATACTGTGGTAGATTAGCGGTATATTAGGACGCTCCGGATCATCTCAAAGATCGGAACTTAGAGGGTCTAAATAGTTTAATAATATGATGACACATGAATGCGTGTGACTTGTCGTCCATATGAAAAGACTAAGACCCTGTGTTACTATGTGTTATATGTATGTATGTGAAAAATTACAATGCTTTATCACTATTACTAATTGTTATATAACATGTGAATTCCTTACAAATGATTTTGTCCTGTTGGTATTTTGAGATAATGATATTGGCTTTATTACGTTGTTTAAAGAAGCGGAGCTTAATGAGAGCAAGTGGGAGCTCCTGCTCCCATGAAATATTTATTTATATATATAAATAATACACATATGTATGTATGTGTGTGTCTATATATATATATATATATATATATATATATATATACACACACACACACACACTGATACACATATGTAACATGAAATGTTAATTGGCTTAGTGGTTAAGATTTTGTGCAATATTCAGTTTGAATACCACTTCACACAATCGCACTAATTTTAATTTTCGTTTCATTGTTAAGTCAAGTTAAAATTCAGCAGAAAAATGAGCACAAGTGAAATCAAACCATTGATATGAGGAGCATTTAAGCAATACCGCCACTACCACTAGGCTATATAATTAGGGAGATGTTATTAGCACCTGGTTTTTATAATTTTTTGCACGTATTTATCAATATTACCTCATATTAATACTTACACTAATATATCTAATACTCACACCTCTAATCTTATTATTTGCACCCATAATCTTAAAAATCTAATATTTAACCAATTTTTACTACTCACACCCACTACCTTCAATCTCTCATCCTCAACCCACATAATCATTTTCAACCTCTCGTCCTTCTCACCCAATCCCATAAAAATTAATTAGTGTTCATTGTGCAATTTCAGTGCAAAAACATATTCTTATTCTGAGTTGTGGTGCATCATTGTGCTGTTAGTTGGATCAAGTGTTCATTAAACTTTAGATCTAATATATTTAAAAAAAAATCATTTTAGCTCTAATATACTTTTAAAAAAAAGTTTATAATGGTACTACCTATCACTCAAACTCACACCCTTTCCTCCATAGTTGGTGCCCTTGTCATTCCCTAAATAAGAGTAGGAGGCGACATTAGTCCAATGTACGTGGTTAAAATCCGTGGTTGATGGTCAAATAAAAGCCATAATTAATGAAGAAAATCCATGAACTACTAGTATTATCAAAATGGAATCATATGTTTTCATGGAATTAATTTTCATGGAATTAGATGAGAAGGATGAGAGGTTGAAGATGATTATGTGGATTGAGGATGAGAGGTTGAAAGTGGTGGGTGTGAGTAGTGAAGATTGACTAAGTATGAGATTTTTAGGATTATGAATACAAATAATAGGATTAGGGTGTGAGTATTAAATATATGAGTGTTAGTATTAATATAAGAGTAATATTGGTAAGTAAGTGAAAAGAATTATAAAAATGGGTGCGAGTAGTAATGAAACGGATGTTAATAACATGCATCTTCCGTATAATTATTCTCTGCATGCGTATTACTTATAATAAACAGTATAATAAATGACTCCTTTTTTTTAAGCTCATAAAATCACTATTTAGGTACACTACTAACTTATAAACTACACCCCCTAAATAAGTGGTCAATATTCATTAATGGCGTTTTAAAATTGAAATCATTCTGTGGAGGGTTTTGGAATTTAAAAGACACCAAGAAAATATATTATTGGTCCTTATACTTGTGGTAAGGCATGATTCATAAAATATTTATATGATATGAGGAAATGTGACCCGTACAGTGAAGATGTCTGCGGTATAACGATATTGTGAAAATTTTCCCCTTGCACGGTCTTTGTGACATGTCGTTTTTATGATGAAACTTTTTAGCTAGCTGGCCACGTAGGTTGATTGCTGTGGTTGCAATCGTTGTTATGCCACTGTACTGGGATGAACTTAAGATTACTATAGATCATCTAAGGTACAATGAGGTTTTGACATGCGGTTATGAAATAGAGTTTTTAAAAATAAAGTATGACAATGCTTGGGTTAGCCACAGGCCCTAACTCCCCGTCCTAACGCTATGGTTTTAGTATATTGTTACTTGAGTAAGGGGTTATATGGAGAACGCATATGAGTTGTTGGTCGTGTGAGCTGAATTGTCTTGGTTGCGAGCATGGGGGTAAGTGCCACTGTATCTTGGGGAGATGTAGTTGCTGTGATTTGGCTGTGAAAGATTATTGAATAGGTCGAGTCCCCTAAGAAGCACTTCGAGTAGTGACAGTGGGTACTACTTCAGAGCGAGACTTAGAATAGGTCAACCAACCTTGCGTAATTAACTTAAAAGATTTTCCTAACCCTGGGAGCAGAGTGTGAAGTAGTGGAGATGAAAGATACCTGGAGTACCTACGGGTGCTTAATTGTGGATTGTGATATGGGAGGGCAAAGACAATGAACGTCAAGAAGTCTTGAGTGCTTCTCTAGGTGGGACGAGACTACAATGACCAGGTCTTTATGGGTGAGCGTGGTCATAGCATGGACTGCATCGCGAAATAGAGAAGTATTGTCGCCCCGTTGAACAACTTATGAATGGTGAGAGGGAACCTGAACGAGGCTAGATATTCTTGGTGCATGGGCACCTTTATTGTTGGAATTCCATTTGATATATTTGTATTGGCTGATCACGTGTGGTGGTTGCAGCATTATTATTGTGTGACTTCGAGACCGGCGTGATTAAGGTTCTGTACGTCCCATTTGCTTTTAGAACTATGCTTGGTTAGACTATGGAAGCGTGTGTCCATACTAAACCTGTTACCTCAATGATATTCCTCTCCATATCATTGGCAGATGCAACGCGTGAAATTTTAATTAAAAGATTAATTATAAGAATTCTTCTTGTGTTTATTATGTGATGTGAAACCTGGATCAAAAAGATTATTAATTGTAAAAGTTATTATGTTCCATGTGCCTAAGTTACGTGGAAGCCTGATAAAAATATTGCTAAGTGTATGAGTTTTTCTTAAGCCTTTAATTTAATTGAATTAATGTTTTATATATTGTTTATGGATGTGGTGTGTTAGTCTTAATATACTGTCTACAGTAAACCCACACCGTCGATGTTAGCCACATTTGGATAGCTTACTCTCTTTGCTTTTCCCTTGTAGTGGACCCTCATGATAATATTATTAGATGGCGGATAAAGTGGAGTTCCTCTTAGAGATCTTTCAAGCGGGATTTTGGGAAGTAAACGTAACGAATGGGTATGGAGAGGCGATGCATGTGTGGAGATCACAGATCCGGAGTACACCATTAGAGGATCAGTCCTCGACACCTTTTGTAACACCCCCTTTTTCAATTGTAAAAAAATAGCTATTTATATTATTGAATTCTGGTATTGCAGAATGTGAAACTAATGATAGAATCGTAGATAATAGAAAGTGTTATTTTACAAGCTACTGCTCTGTTTCTCTGCAAGATTTTTCATTTGGTTCTTCTTACAATATTTATATATTTACTACTTTTTAGGTGCTAGAGATTTTTTATATCCATCTTGTGTACTGAACAATTTGAAGTGATTATGTTTGTAATTGTTTGCGAGTAGTATACCTTATACTTTCTTACTACATAAATAAAATTTGTCTTATCCGAAAAAGTATCTATCTATATATATATATATATATATATATATTCATGCACAATTATGTCTATTTAATCGTTTCCTATATTATTTGTCTACAAGTAAGCAAGTGTTGCCTATAAAAGCAAAAGAAAAATAATTGTTGCCTATATAAAAATGCCAACAGTTAAATAATTGTGGTTAAAATGTAACAGAACGGTTATATTCGTGTTGCCTAAACTCTCAACTCAAAACACCGTTGCTTAATACTGACATAGAAATCGTTGCCTTTAAACTTAGAATAGGCAACGGTTTTCTGGAAAATCTTGCCATAAGTCAAAAACCGTTGCATATGAGAATAGGCAATGCTCAACTAGAGAACAATTCCAAAATTGTTGCCTAACTTTAAAGCAACGGTTTTGCCTCATTCAGAAACGGTTTTATGTCATTGCTAAAACTGGAAAATGTTCTAGTGAGTTTTGCCGAAAATAAATAAATTAATAAAGAAAAATAAAATTTTAGTATTATCCATTTTATGTGAAATTTGAACCGAGATAAAATAATTCAAAAATGACAAGAGTTATACTAATTTGTATCTTTACCCAATTTTCCTCCAAACAAAAATAATGTCTACCTTTAAAAGAAACTACTACTAAAAATCATAAAACACCAAATGTTAATTTCCAAGTTCTTCGTTGTTGAAGTCTTCCTCTTGTTCTCCTCCAATATTCTCTAGACCGACACCATCTACATACGACATCTAGTATGCAGGTACAAGTACCAAAAATTGCGAGAGTAAGATACTTTGTCAATTCAAAAGGATGTCACAAGCAATACTATCGCTAACGCCATAGTCACAGATAACATTTAACATTTACACATATAAGCAAGTAATAAGTCATTCCAACATATCAAACACAACGATCTTATATACAAATGATATGATGCATCACGAGTGTTTCATGAATTAGGATTCATCATCCCTAATTAAATTATCTTTCATGGTGTAATACATGTGGATCTAAACTCGACACACCATACCCTACTCCTCAAATCAAAATCATCGGTACCCCAGGCACAATTAATACTCAATGGATACTCAATCAATACTCATGAAACAAAAGGTCCCTAACAAAAGGTCAAACCAAGTAGTGTACAAGGCGCTTTGTGTGTAATTAAGGACATGAAGGTCGAATTGATTAATATCAACAAAATCTGAAGCGTGGTGCTAAAGGACTAGACGCACGTAGGCCTTTTCAGAACCCAATGGTTAAGTGGGACTGACCAAGGAGGTTGAACCAGGAAAAATTTCCTTGTGTGATTCTCTCCATCCCTTACTTTTTTATTTAACGTTGCACATATTTTTATTGCTATGATTATATTTTCCACAACATAAATATTGTTGTTATTGATTTAATTATTTTAAATTAATTATCGTGCGATATTGTTTTCATACTTGTTGATTTAACTTCCTTCAAACGTATTCTTATTTATAATAATTATTATTATCAATATTATTATTGTTAATCGCTTCTACTTAATGGTTTTCAACGTTATAATTTTTTTCTGCTGCAAAAAAAAAAGTATTTGAATTATTCAAAAACGATTTAATTTCATAATTTGGCAATGATTTTGTAAACACGCAATTCACCCCCTCTTTAGTAATAGCTACTAATTTCAACAAATAGGCAATTGAAATCCTTAAGAATTAAATCTTAATTCCTTTATTTGGGTTATTGCAAAATTCTCTATAGGTTTAGCAGGTTATTAATTTGGTTTAACCAGTTAAATCTGAGGAAAAAAACACATTCATTGGGTAAACTTTGTCTTGTTAACCAGTTAACAATATGTTATCATTCCTATTTTTACCTTATTTCCGTCATGTTAACCGGTTAAAATATCAGGTTAACCAATAAAGATATCAGGTTAAATTTTTATAACCCGATAGAACAATGCATGATTTCAGTTTTCATTCTAGGATTTCAACTCTAATTCTCTTCCAATCATCCTTAGATAGTATCAAGGTCATAAATTTCTTGCTTATCCATGCAATGAAATGCAATATGATAAAACATCATCCACAAGTTCACCTCATTCCGTTCAAATATTTCATTCAATGAAATCCATTTAAATGGAGTTCAAAACATTCAATAATCACATATAACTTTATCAATTTAATATTATTCCTTTCATTTTATCAAAGCTATCAATCCATTATTATAATTATATCATATCATCCGTGTATTTCACATCTCTTAATTTCATACAACTCATCAAATACTATCTATTCAAAATATACATTAATTATGGACAACTATTTTAATTTAACAATTATATGTTCCACTAATCCAATCCAATCTAATTTACATATGGATCACTTATTTCAATCATATACAAGCTTCATATTAATTCCAATGTTAAGTCCATAACTTTATATACAACTTATGCCTATTACTTAAGTATCGTCAAGATACTTTATTCATCTAATTTCACACCTGATTAAGATTGAGATACGCAAGTATCTACTAATTAGATTATTTTTTATTCACTTTTAATATTCCTATTCAAATACTATTCTGAGCTTTAGATAATGACTCCTCCTTCCCTCAATGGGAGAAAAGTGGCTGAGCCTTAATCCTAGCCTTCTTCCTTAGTTTTGAATTCAATGTTCTCCTAGCTTGTAGTTTTTCTTAGCAGCTGGTCCTCATAGAAACGGAGTTTTAGAATTGCTTTTGGTTGAGTTTGAGGAATTTCGGAAGGATTTGGATTATGTGAGCCTTGGAAAGTGTATGGAATTGTATATGGCTGGAGTCCACAAATTCCTGCTTAGGTATTTATAGGCAATCAAAACTAACTTTTGAGGGGAATATCCAAGATTCACTACTAGAAATAAGGCTTTTAAAATCGGCTTTTTAAACTCGGTTACTGTAAAACCGAGTTAAAAAAAACGCGGTGGCAAATTTGTAAATAAATTCTAACTTTTAAACTCGGCTGTGTGTATAACCGAGTTAGAAAGTATTTTTAAACTCGGTTGTTAAAATGACCGAGTTAAAAAGTCATTCCATAACAAAAAAAAATAAAATACTTTTAGACTAGGCTCTATGATGATCGAGTTAAAATTTTTTTAAAAAAAATAAAATAAAATAAATGACTTTTAAACTCGGCTAGATAACCATCGAGTTAAAAAATCCTTTTAAAAAATAAGTTTTAAACTCGGCTATATAACCACCGAGTTAAAAAGTTTTTTTAAAATAAAAATAAGACTTGTAAACTTGGTCGTTTGTTGTGACAGAGTTTAATAGTCCAGCCCTAAATCTAAATACTCCAGTTCTTCTTCAAGGAAAGTCCAGCCCGAAAAAGTTCTTCTTCTTCGTTTCCAACTCCCCACCGCTGCAGCCGCCGCCCCATCCACTCCCCACCGCTGCAGCCGCCGCGCCTCTCCTCTTCTTCTCTCACTGCTGCCTTGCTGCTCTCTGCTCTGCTCTCGAACGAACCCTCCTCCGCTGCCTTCCATTGTCGTGGCCCCTCTTCTCCCTTCTCGATCTCCGCTGCTCAGTGAATAGAAAAGAGATAGAAAAGCTCTCCCTCACTCACCCACTCGCCACCGCCAACCCTCAGCTCTCCACCACCGCAACCCCAACTCGCGCCACCGCTAGCCACACTCAACCCCAACTCGCGGTGCCTCGACCCGTGCCCACCGCTGCACCTTCTGCTTTCTCCTTTGGTGTTTAAAGCGCGCCCCACTGCACTTTTGAATTCGAATAAGGTATACAACACCATTACAAACTTCTTCAACTCTATTCATCATGTTAGGGTTTGAAATTTGGGGATAATTGAAATTTTCTTAAATTTTTGGATTTTGAAGAATTATTGTAGAAATTGTCTTCTTCCCTTTTCAATTTCAAGTAAATTAGATATTTGGGAAGTGTTAGTTATAGATTAATAGCGATGTTACATATTCAAAGCTTAGTCAATGTATTTATGTTATTTTGATTTTGATACTCTAAATAGTTTTGCCTTGGTCTTTTCAAATTTTGGTTTAGCCTTTCCCAATATACTATGAGTTATGATCGCCCTTTGGTTGCTGGGTTGTGCCTATTTTAATACTTAATCTTCATTAAGTAATAGGAGTTAGTGGCTCTGTGATCTTATTGTAGGTGTCTTGATTTCTGCGGTTGGGCTGTGTTCTTCCCTTCCCTTGCGTTTGTTTTTTTCTGGTTTAGTCTGGCTGCTTTTTTTTTTTCTTTTTTCTGGCTTTTCCTATAAGCCTTTTTAACAATTTGTTTCCATAAACAAGAGTTAAAGCAATTTGTTTCCATAATTTGAAATTCCTGCATGTGAAACTTTAAGCATCCAAGTAGTTTGTTGGTTTTTACTAAAGCTTTTAAGGTGGTATTGTCTTTCTTCTATAATTTGTGCCTATTAAGTAACCTTGTTTCCTTCATGAATGATGATCAGGTGTTGTGGCCTGAATGTGGTTGGTAACCATTTTCATTGACTGATTTGATTGTCGATGCTTCTGTTAAAAAGGCTTATAGTAAAGTTACATTGTGCATTCATCCTGATAAGGTACAGCAGAAGGGTGCCACTCTACAACAGAAATATATTGCAGAGAAGGTATTTGATCTACTCAAGGTATTGTAGGCCATTTTACATAACTATCATATGCTATGTAATCAGTGTTTTATAAAATTAAAAAGTTGTTGCCAGTGGGTATTCAAGTCAGAATAAAGATTACGCCATGGTTAATTTAGAGAGGCTTCTAATTGTTGGTTTCTGCATAACATTTTGTGGCCAAATGCTGTGTGTAAAGAATGATTTCCAAAAATGCATAAGAAGATAAATCTGGTTTCCAAAGAATAAGGGTTGTGTTATATATATCACTGTGAGACTATGACTTTCACTTAGAAAACAAATATAACAGTAGATGTATGTTCTGCACCCATATATAATTTATATATTTAACCACTTGTATTCCTATCTTTATTGTCATGCTGAAATGCTGTAGTCCAATAAAGCTAATAGAAAAAGTAGCATGGCTATGTCATAAGTGCTTGTTCCTACATATGTTGATTACCAGTGATAACTCAAAACTTGTTTATTAACTTTGTTATATTCTTCGAATGAATACCAAAGCCTAGAATATCATATAAATATCTAAAGGCAGATATTTTTTTAAATACAAATAAGCTCTTTCTGTTTGTATCTTGAGAAAATTTAATCTAATTTTCAGTTTGCAATGGTTACAGATATCCGTGTGAAGGAGCCCACACTGGAATCTTTAGCAAGGTGTGTTTTAATAGTGGTCGTTTTTTCTGTTGCTATCGTAGTTTTTTAACCAACTTGTCGCATAGAGTGATTTGTTCTTATTAGATGCTTTTCAGTTTTCACTATATATTCCTATTCCTTGATTTTATTGATCTTTCTCCGTGTGTGTGTGTTTATCTTTTTAGAGGAAGGAAAATCTATGAACCACCAAGATTTATGACAATAACACAGCCATTGAGCAGCTCTTGGAGATTGAGCAAGCACGTCAAGAATCTGGTGAGTTCCTCAAACATTTCATTTACATCACTCTCTAGCTTGTGATTTGAAGGGTGTTGTACTTCTTGATTGTACCAATGTTTAAAATAATATACATGTGAAATTTGACCTGAGGTATGCTTTATTTGCTGAAAGCAGCTTTTTAAGAATATATGCTATCACTGAAATTTTGGGTGAAGTGCCTCCACTGCAATGAAAGATAGCAAAATGACTTGTTTTCCTTGTTTGTTTGTAGTTACATGGTTTGGGTCAAACTCCCCATCACCCCTCTCAATTTATGGAATAAGTTCCACACTGCTATAAACAATTTATCAATAGTTTTTCTCACCAAATCTCACTTGTTTGTTTGTAGTTACATGTTTTGGGTCAAACTCCCCATCACCCCTCTCAATTTATGGAATAAGTTCCACACTGCTATAAGTTTGAGTCTTGGAATTATATTCAAATGTACTTATTTTAAATTTAGCTATTGCTTTTCCTAGTTGTACAAAATCATTGATTATATCCTAATTTGGTCCTTTTACTGTAATGCAATCATCTTCTCTAGATTTTGGCATGCTAAATTTCTTTACTTTTCAAAGATTGTTTGGGGTGTGAATATAGATTAATCATTTCTATGTTCCTGCACCTTTTCTTTTTGCCCTTTGCCTGAGCTGATCATGAGCCAATCTTCACTTTGATAAGAGCTCATATTCTTCTCATTTGGACTTCTATTTGAACTAAGAAATATAACTATCAAGCTTTTTTTCCCCTTTGCTATTCAGCTTACACAGAAGATACAGAGTGTGTTGGGTTTGCTCGCCTTGGTAGTGAAGATCCGATGATAGTAGCTGGAACAATGAAGCAGTTGCAGGCGATTGATTTTGGAGCACCTTTGCACTGCCTTGTCATAACGGGGAGGACCCATCCCTTGGAGGAAGAAATGCTGGATTTTTACAGATGCAGGACATAGTCACTATACTACATTGAGACAGCATAACCATTTTGTTATCAAACAGATCCAAGGCTGACTTAATACAGTTGATGTATCAGAAATTCATTTAAGTGAGGCGTCACTTTTTCATTAGCTGATACTGCTTACGAACAGACGTAACAAACATTAATTATGTAGCTTGCCAATGTTATTTCTTTGTTTCTGAAATAATTACATATTTTATAGCTATAAATAAAAAGAAATGCAGGGTTGTGAACCATAATTTTAAATAAAATAAAAAAAAGGACTTTTTAACTCGGTCAATATAACAACCGAGTTTAAAAATTTATACTTTTTAACTCGGTTGACTTAAATAACCGAGTTAAAAAGTATTTTTAAACTCTGGCAACATGCCCCTGAGTTTAAAAATTTAATCTTTTTAACTCGGTCTTCAAAACAACCGAGTTAAAAAATATTTTTTAACTCGGCTGTACAACTGAGTTTAAAAGTGTAATTTTCAACATCATCACTTTCCACATCACCGTTGCAACCGAGTTTAAAAGTCCAAAACAACCGAGTTTAAAAGTGTTTTTTCTAGTAGTGATTTTTCCCTCAACCGACTTCAATTTCTTAAAAAATCTTGGACTTCACTGGTTATTTCAAGCAGCTAATCGGTTATTGTTCTGTTTTTTAACCAAAAGACATTGCATTAACCGATTAACTCATCAGGTTAATTGGTTATCGTCAACCAGTATTCTCCTGAATACTTTGAAATCATTTAAGTGTGATTTTCTCGCTTAAGCAAGAATCAAGGCTCCAAACACAAAATTTCATCATAGGAAATGAAAAGAAGGGTGTCACGGATCTTGTCTCCAAATTTGACAAAATTCAACGATTAACGAACAAAAAAGAGTACAATCATCCGATGATATTTTTGCCAAAAATCACTTTTCTATTGTTTTAATCAATTTTAATTAGTCACTAATACTTAATTAATCCTCCAATAACA
Organism: Crotalaria pallida; assembly: GCA_037953625.1. NCBI lineage: Eukaryota > Viridiplantae > Streptophyta > Magnoliopsida > Fabales > Fabaceae > Crotalaria > Crotalaria pallida. The sequence continues at coordinate 7,272,257 of CM075654.1, read as the reverse complement.
CAGAATAAAAAATACACATAAATTATTTATATTTTTTTAATAATTTCATAATGTTACATTTTTGTCTCTTCTAGTTATTGGAAATATAAGGACGAACGCAAAGTTAGTGTTATTGATCATGTAGAGTTTTTAATCTTTTGGCTTAATTGCTTTGTCTTATGTACCAAAGCTCGACAAGTTAACAAGTCTTTAGTAGTTCTTGTCAATATTTTTCCTTTGTTTTTATTTCTCTTTACACTTTTGATTTTGATTAAAAAGGGATTTGATTGGGGTCTAATATGTGATGTTTTTGTACATTTTTTGTCTCCCTTTCACATAGTAAGTGGCTTGTTTCTTGAGTAAATTGGAATAAAACAATAGAATTTTGTCATTATAAGATTTCTAGAACCTTTTGATGTGTTTGGTTTGTTTTCAGCCCTTAAAACAATGATTTTTGCAAAGGAATGAAGAAGGAGAGCTTAGTACTTGAATTAGGAAGAAAAAGAGGAAAAAATGAAGAAAAGTTGACCGTGGCGCCTAGGCGCGGGTTCCACGCGCTCAGGCGCGAGCTGGGGTCAACTAGCCAATAAAGGGGTGCATTTGGTTGATTTTTTTAGACAGACGCATGCCCAGACGCAGGAGTTTCACGCCTGAGCGCGCAAAATGCGAGAAAGTGACAATGTACGCTGTTTTGATCATAACTTGAGCTACGCTTATCCAAATTAGGCGATCTAGGTATCATTTTAAAGCTAAGGAAAAGATCTACAACTTAACCAGAAATAGCCTTGCTCAAATTCGTCCATATTGGAGGTCAAAATCAGTGCCGAAGTTGCTATCAGACACAAATACGGGATTCTAGAAGAATTTTAATGATAAATTCTATTTGTAGATAAGATTCTTAGAGATTAGTTTATTCTAATAGGATCTTATCATATTATATTCAAATTTGGGATTAGTTTTATTCAGATAATAATCTTATCACATTAGATTGAAAATTAGGTTAGTTTTTATCTATATAATAATAGGATTAGGATTCATTCAAACCAGAAAGCTAAGCTTTGGGAGAGGGAGTTATCACGTTTTTAGAGAGAGCAATTAGTGAGAGAGCTTTTGGAGACAAGTTGAAGGATTGCACTTTGTGATTGGAGATTGGGGTAATTCCATGTCTCTCATTATGATTTTCATTATTCTTCTTTCTTCTTCTCTAACTATGTGTAACTAAACTCCTTTTTGAGAACATGTGGATTTGTATGAAACCTATATAATTTTTGTTTAATGAATTGATGTTTTTCTATTTAAGTATTGTGTTTGATTATGTTTTAATTGTTCATCATGAATTTAGATCCGTTTATGATTTGGTAATTCTAATTGAATAGGAATATTGAATTAGGATTTAGACCTTTAATCAAACAATTCAATTGCATAGGGATATATTTATGTCTATGAATTGGGTAACTATTTAATAATTTTGCTTGAACATAAATTGGTTAGATTAGGATTTAAGACTCTGCTTAAGGAATTAAGAGAGATTAAATTACTAAGAAACAAAGTTGATCTAAGGAATTAGGCGACTTTTACATTGCAAAATTGGTTCAATACTTAGGAAATTCATTGATTTGTTAACAATTGCTAGTGGAACCTACAATGAAACATGTGCCCAAATTTTCCCAAACCTTTTCACAACTACTTTTAATTTGCGTTTTTATTTTACAATTTAATTTAGTTTAAAAGTGTACAAGTCAATTGAAACGTCCTTTGAATTTCATTTAATAACTACATTTAGGTGAGAATTGTTTTAATCGATTTTAGTCCTCGTTGGGAACGATACTCTATTTATCATTATATTACTTGTACGATCTGGTATACTTGCCAGAATCCCAACAAGTTTTTGGCGCAGTTGCCGGGGACTAAAATTAGATTTTAATAATTTTTCGGTACTTTTTAGTAGTTATTTAGTGTAATCAATATGTAACATGGCTTATTCTCATGATGACATAGAATTTATCAAATTTATTTTGTCGTCACCTATTCAATCCTGTTTTGCACAAAATATTTATGATGAGATTAAAGTTTTTGATGGTCTTTTAGAGGAGGTGGTACAAAAATTTTCTATTACGGAAGATCAAAGTGCTTCCCTTTCTAAACCCATAGAAAAAGAAGAAATTGTGCATGATGAGATTGAGGAAGTGAAACAAGATAAACTGAATAATGGGATCGATGAGTCTAGGGGTTGAATTAGGGTCCACTTTGCATGATGAATTTTCTGCTCTTGCTAAATGTATTGGATTGCATGAATATGTGGAACCCTAAAAAAATTTTCCTTCAATTTACCCCTTAATTTTTTATGACTTCCCTGATGCTCATGATGAAGATAAGCCATTGTTCTCCTTTTTAGAGCCTGAAATGGCAACCTTGCTAAGCCATGAAGTTTACACTTTCATAGACTCCATGCATGATGGAAAAGACAAGCACCATGTGATGATGCTTGGAGTGAAAAATGCACCATTTGACCCGGGAGGGTTTAAAACTATTTTTAAACATTTGCTCCAACATCATCCGTGCATATTTTCATGGGATCCAGGAATAACTTGTTATTGCTGCATAACATGGAAGTTGTGCTATAGGATTTGGGATCCTGGTGGATTCTCTTTAGTTTTGTAGTAGTGTAGGATTTAAATTTTTAATTAGGAGATTGAACAAAGAGTTTAGAGTTTTCTATATGTAACTGCTAATGGGGTGCTTCTAGCACTATTTTTAGTTGTTCATGTGACACAGGTGAATAAGTTTGGGGGAGTCTCCTCCATGGTGCATCAAGAGAGAATGTTGTGCTACAAAGGGAAGTCTCTAACTCCTTTCTTTTGTTTTTAGTTTTTAATTTTTATTTTGTAGTTTAGTTAGTTTAGTTTGCTTGAGGACAAGCCAACCTCTAAGTTTGGGGGAGTGGACAAAATAAAAATTAAAATTTTTTATGACTTGAATTGTTTTCCCATATTTGGTGTTGGTTTGTGTCTTGGGTAAACATAGATGATTATTCTAGGATTAGGACTATTTTTCTGATTATATATGTAAATATTTGATTTAGGATAATGACTCATTGATTGTATGACACTGTTTTGGATTGAGTTTTAAGTTTTGTTGAGAACTGGTTATTTTGATAATAAACTGTTTTGGAACAAGTTGTTAGTGAACTGACTGTTTAGCCTGTGAGATATTTGAGCCTATACACTTGACAGAGGTATGTGTTTTATATTGAATATTTATTTTGTGATTGAGACCCCTATTTCGTTCATGAGTGTGTTCACTTTGATTTTGTGTTCTAGAACTTGACCGATGACCATTTTGAGAATGATAATTGTTTATATGCATTGAGATGATTAAGGAACCTAAGATTATTTTTCTGGCCTTCAACAGATTTTTGATAATTATTATCCCTTAGTGACCCACTTTGAGCCTATTGATATATGATTTCTTTGGTACCCTTTTCATAAATGTTATATATTTTTGGTATCCTTTGGAATGTGAATGGTGCAATTGGGAATATGTTGATTCAGAAAGTGTTGAGCTGAAAGTATTAATTGTGATCTCTATTTCTCTTTAAAAAAAAGAAAAAAAATATAAGGAAAAAGAGAAGATAATAGAGAGAATGAGAATGAAAAAGAATGAAGGAGACTTAAATATTGGAGTTGATATTTGTTATAAAACCAATGTTTCATTCATATGTTAAAGGGATGTTGTTTGATTTCATATTTTTATCCCTTTGTATAATCCTTTGTTTCTTTTATCCCACCTTTGATCTTTAGCCATGGCCTCGTTACAACCAAAATTAAGACCTTTTGATTTTTGCATGTATTCAATAATTTCAGTGGAGATATTGGTCTATGGTCAAGCATATGGTAACGCATTGTCATTGGATGAACTTGAGTGAATTGTTATAACCCTTGATACACATGAGAGATATACACAGTGAGGTTGAGAGAGTTCACTAGTTCCTGCTTCTTATGGAGTTTGTTTCTTTAACCAGTTTTTGATGAAAGTTATTGCTTGTGAAGAAAAGTGTATGAGTCATGAGTTTGGAGTCTTACATTAGTTTTTTGCATATTAATTTAGAAAATGATCCTGTGTTTTAGAATTTTTATTTTACTTTTTCCTGGGACATGCAAAATGCTAAGTTTGGGGTGTGATTGGAGTCTAATATGTGATGTTTTTGTACTTTTTTGTCTCCCTTTTACATAGTAAGTGGATTGTTTCTTGAGTAAATTGAAATAAAACAATGGAATTTTGTCATTATAAGATTTCTGGAACCTTTTGATGTGTTTGGTTTGTTTTCAGCTCTTAAAACAATGATTTTTGCAAAGCAATGAAGAAGGAGAGCTTGGTACTTGAATTAGGAAGAAAAAGAGGAAAAAATGAAGAAAAGTTGACCGTGGTGCCCAGGCGCGGGTTCCACGCGCTCATGCGCGAGCTGGGGTCAACTGGCCAATAATGGGGTGCATTTGGTTGATTTTTTCAGACAGACGCAGCCCAGGCACAGGAGTTTCACGCCTGGGCGCGCAAAATGCTAGAAAGTGACAATGTTATCTGTTTTGATCATAACCTGAGCTACGCTTATCCAAATTAGGCAATCTAGGTATCATTTTAAAGCTAAGGAAAAGATCTACAACTTTTCTAGAAATAGCCTTTCTCAAAGTCGTCCATCTTGGAGGTCAAAATCAGTGCCGAAGTTTCTATCAGACACAAATACAGGATTCTAGAAGGATTTTAATGATAAATTCTATTTGTAGATAAGATTCTTAGAGATTAATTTATTCTAATAGGATCTTATTATATTATATTCAAATTTAGGATTAGTTTTATTCAGATAATAATCTTATCACATTAGATTGAAAATTAGGTTAGTTTTTATCTATATAATAATAGGATTAGGATTCATTCAAACCAGAAAGCTTTGGGAGAGGTTATCACGTTTTTAGAGAGAGCAATTAGTGAGAGAGCTTTTGGAGGCAAGTTGAAGGATTGCACTTTGTGATTGGAGATTGGGGTAATTCCATGTCTCTCATTATGATTTTCATTATTCTTCTTTCTTCTTCTCTAATTTTGTGTAACTAAACTCCTTTTTGGGAACATGTGGATTTGTATGGAACCTATATAGTTTTTGTTTAATGAATTGATGTTTTTCCATTTAAGTATTGTGTTTGATTATGTTTTAATTGTTCATCATGAATTTGGATCCGTTTATGATTTGGTAATTCTAATTGAATAGGAATATTGAATTAGGATTTAGACCTTTAATCAAACAATTCAATTGCATAGGGATATATTTATGTATATGAATTGGGTAACTATTTAATAATTTTGCTTGAACATTAATTGGTTAGATTAGGATTTATGGCTCTGCTTAAGGAATTAAGAGAGATTAAATTACTAAGAAACAAAGTTGATCTAAGGAATTAGGCGGCTTTTACATTGCAAAATTGGTTCAATACTTAGGAAATTCATTGATTTGTTAACAATTGCTAGTGGAACCTACAATGAAACATGTTCCCAAATTTTCCCAAACCTTTTCACAACTACTTTTAATTTGCATTTTTATTTTACAATTTAATTTAGTTTAAAAGTGTACAAGTCAATTGAATCGTGCTTTGAATTTCATTTAATAACTACATTTAGGTGAGAATTGTTTTAATCGATTTTAGTCCTCGTTGGGAACGATACTCTATTTATCATTATATTACTTGTACGATCTGGTATACTTGCAAGAATCCCAACATGATTTTTTTTAAGACTTTTATCTACTCCTAATGTTCTTAAACATGTTGCTACTATCTACTTTCTAAAAATGATTTTTATAAGTCTTACTATTAGTCTTACCATGACTAAATGTTGTTACTATTAGACATTCTTACTTAACTAAAGGAAGAAACAACTTACCCAGCGGAGTTGGGGCCATTTCCTCATGCCAGAAGGAAAGAATTGCTCTGATTCCATAAATGTAACACCCCTAGCTAATTTATATTATAATAATTAAATAATTTGATATAAAATAATTGGAAAGCGGATAAAAATTTTCTTCTTTTATTTCTTTTTAAAAAAGATTTTTTACAAAGTCTAATAAAATTTGGGGCTACATCTGCATCAGAATTGACCTTTCTTTTACAGTTCTTTCTTTCCCGTCTCCGTTGGATCCGTCATGGACTCGTATGGTTTGGTCCTTCATAACCTAAAAATTAGGAACACAGGGAGTGAGATATTATCCTATAGTCTAAGTAATAGTATTTGAATAAGTGGTAAAAGAATAGTATTCAGCGATCATTAACAAAGCATCTATATCCCAGTCATATGTATAATATATATTAGTATTACACTAATCACAATCACACTTCAACAATATGCATATGATGCATGTTTCCACAAAATCCTAGGAAAGGAATATGAATCTACATGAATGCCTAGTCTCACATGATCATTCAATCACTGGATACCATTCTCATTTGAATCCATTCTCTAGATTTTATTCATTTCTAAATCCCATCTCTGGATTCTTTAATCTGGTATCCGATCATTGGATTTCTTTTCATTTCATTCTCCAATCCAGATATCATTCATTTCTCATCCATATCCTCGCATCTCCCTCCACTCATGTGAAAGGCCAAACAAGGAGTAAGCATCTCGCTACCAATGCTTGCCTCAGTACATGATCACTCTCAGATCCAATTGCAACTCAGGATAAACTCCCATGTTGGGCTCTAGCCGAGACCACACTCGACCGGTCCTGATGTGCCTAGGTGATAGATAGAATTATTGTGGTTACTACAGAATCGATCCCCAACGTGGGTAGCTAATCCGGTTTTATAGTGGATCAAGGTTCTACCCACCAACAATTCCCGCGATTGTCGAAGCACAACCCAGTCACCATAGTACTCTCTATTTTCGGTTCCCAGAACCGTCACGTCAGCCATTCCTATACCTTTAATATCCTCCCTCAACACCACGTATGTTGCATGAGCTATATTATTTTAGGGTCTTGTATGAATCCTGGATTATAAGCGACACTATTTAATTCTGTATCATACACTTTTCGTGTATTATCTTTTGTTCCATATATTCTTTGTATTCTCCTTCATAGTATCATCTATATCCAAGTTCATTATTCACTTTCTTGTTCTCATGCTCATCTCAATCCCTTTTGAATTATTGGAATTGATTAGGTGGTTGAAATCCTTAAGAATTAAATATTAATTCCTTTATTTAGGTTATTGCATGATTCTCTATACGTTTAACTGGTTAAAAATTTGGTTTAACCAGTTAAATATGCACAAAAACATATTCATTGGGCATATTCTATCCTGTTAACCTATAACAGAGGCTTGTTAACCGGTTAATAGTGTGTTTTTGTTACTATTTTTACCCTGTTTTTGTCATGTTAACCAGTTCAGATATTAGGTTAACCAGTTAAGTTAACCTGACAGAACAATGCATGATTTTAGTTTTCATTCAAAGATTTTAACTCCAATTCTCTTCCAATCATCCTTAGGTAGTATCAAGGTCATAAATATCTTGCTTATGCAATGAAATAAATTATGATAGCTAGCACATCATCCATAAGTTCACCTCATTCCATTCATATATTTCATTCAATGCAATCTATTTACTTGGAATTCAAAACATTCAATAATCACATATAAGTTTATCAATTCAATCTTATTCCTTTCATTTTATCCAACATAAGTTTCATCAATCAATCCGTTATCATAACTATATCATATCATCCATGAATTTCACATCTTTTAATTTCATATATACAACTCATTAAATACTATCTATTCAAAGCTTTCATTAATCATGTACAACTATATTAATTCAACAATTATGTGTTCCACAAATCCAATCTAATATACATATCAATCAGTTATTTCATTCGTATGCAAGCTTCATATTAATTCCAATGTTAGGTCAATAACTCTATATATAGCTTATGCCTATTACTTAAGTATCTTCAAGCTAATTCATTCATCTAAGTTCACACATAATTCAGATAATGATACTCAAGTATCTGCTCATTAGATTATTTGTTATTCACTTTTACTATTCCTATTCAATTACTATTCTAAACTTTAGGTAATGACTCCTCCCTTACCTCAATGGGAGAGAAATGGTTGAGCCTTAATCCTAGTCTTCTTCCGTAGTCTTGAGTTCAATATTCTCCTAGCTTGTAGTTTTCCTTAGCCGCTGGTTTTCACAGAAACAGGGTTTTAGAATTTCTTTTGGTTGAGTTTGAGGGGTCTTGAAAGGATTTGGATTATGTGAGCCTTGGAAAGTGTATGGAATTGCATATGGAGTCCCCAATGCAAATTCCTGCGTTATGTATTTATTGGCAACCTAAATTAACTTTGGAGGGAAACTTTAAAGATTTTTCCCTCCACCAACTTCAATTTCTTGAAAAATCTCAAACTTCACCGGTTATTTCATGCAGTTAACCAGTTATCATGTTGCTTTTTAACCAAAAGACACTACATTAACCGATTAACTCATCAGGTTAATTAGTTATCGTCAACCAGAATTCTCCAAAATACTTTGGAACATATATTCTCGCTTAAGTACAATTTTCTCGTTTAAGCAAGACTAAGAGCTCCAAACACAAATTTCATCATTGGATATGAAGAGAAGGGTGTCACAAATCTTGTCTCCAAATTTGACAAAATCCTACGGTTAAAGAACAAAAACGAGTACAATCATTTGATGATATTTTTGCCAAAAATCATTTTTCTATTGTTTTACTCTCTTAATAAGTCACTAATACTTAATTAAGTCTCTAATGACACAGAATAACAAACACACATAAATTATTTATATATATTTTTTTTAAAATTTCAGAATTTCATATTGGTACAATTTTGTCTCTTCTAGGTATTAGAAATATAAGGACGAACGTGAAGTTAGTGTTGTTGAGCATGTAGAGTTTTTAATCTTTTGGCTTAATTGCTTTGTCTTATGTACCAAAGCTCAACAGGTTAACAAGTCTTTAGTAGTTCTTGCCAATATTTTTCCTTTGTGTTTATTTCTCTTTACACTTTTTATTTTGTTTGAAAAGGGATTTTTGTAAGACTTTTATCTACTTCTAATGTTCTTAACCATGTTGTTGCTATTTGTTTTCTAAAAATGATTTTTATAAGCCTTACTATTAGTGTTACCATGACTAAATGTGTAACATCCCAAACTTAATTCCTAGTGTAACCTATGCTGTGATAGACTTAGAGAAGAAGAATTGATGGTATAAGTTAGAAATTTGGCCAACTAGGCATGTGAATTTAGGTTTAAAACATAGAACTTTAGGGAATTTAAAGAACAAGATTTGCAGCTCAAAACATAAATTCCACCGTTGAATATGAAGTAGGGTATATGAGGAAGCTTGCTTTAAAATTTGAGGAAGATCCAACGGGTAACGAAGAAGTTATGGCGTTTTAAAGTACTGAGTAATGCATGATTTTGCAGGTTAATTAACCTGCAAGTGGTGCCTGAAAGTGGTGCAAAAATTAATCGATTAACCTAGTGGATTAATCGAGTATGACCAGAATATTGATTTTTGCCAAGTTGCTTTGGTTAATCGATTAACTAGGCTGTTAATCGATTAACCCTAGCTGATGCTGAAAAAAATAAAAGTGAGCCAAACGTGTTTCTCTCTAATGTTCGACCCATTTCATTTCTTCTCTAGGGCACCAATTTTTCTACTTCAAAACAATCAAGACTTAAGTGTGTTGTATCCATTTCCATCATCAAATTTCTTCTTTGTTTACTCCAAGTAAGTGATTTGGTTGAAGAACTCTTTCTCTTTCTCTCCCCTCTTGTTCGAATATCTCTCTCTCTCTGTCTTGATCCCTTGGAGATTTCAAACTTTAACCTATGGAAATCTATTGGTTTCATGGACTCTATCAAGGTTAAATGCAAAGCATAATAATTTGTTTTATTGTTCCTATTGTATTAGGTTCCTCCCTCTTTCCTTGGTTGTGGCTTTTATTGTGGCAAATTCCCAAGCTTAGAGCAAGAGCACTCTCCCTTTCTCTAAGTGTTTGAGGTAAGGGGGTGTGTGTTACCGTATTCTAGGGGGTAGTTTGTGTTATGTGTATGATGGGTACTAAGAGTCTTTGTGTTAGATTAAGATTGGAAACCCTAGGATAGCTAATATAGTAGAAAAGTATTTAATTGTATTACTTTGTGCTTAAATTTGGTGATTTGTACTTGATTGTGTAATTTATTATTTTGTTAAAATATGTTGGACTCTGGAATGACATAATGATAAAGATTAAGATATTGGTTATTGAAATGAATGTTTCCCTGGAAATTAAAAGTATAATAAGATGATGAAATTGATAAGTTAATGAATGTGAATATAAAATGAAATAAGTGAAATAAAATTTTAAAAGATTTAAAGGCAAGAGATTGTGTGATTCCAGATCTTGTAAGACGTTGTCCTTAGGAGATTGTACGCATAGATCGCGTAAGACGCACGCGATGCGCAGCTGTAAGACGTTTTCCTTAGGAGGCTGTACGCAATGATGGACACACACCATATATTAATAATGGTATAATTGGATTGTGCGATTCCAGTTCTTGTAAGACGTTGTCCTTAGGAGACTGTACGCATAGATCGCGTAAGACACACATTGTGTGCAGCTGTAAGACGTTGTCCTTAGGAGACTGTACGCAATGATGGACGCACCTTCTGATTTTGGGAATCCAGGTCTTGTAAGACATTGTCCTTAGGAGACTGTACGCATAGACCGTGTAAGACACACATTGTGTGCAGTTGTAAGACGTTGTCCTTAGGAGACTGTACGCAGCAATGATGGATCCCCGTGATAAAGTCTAAAAATCTATGTAAAACTCCAAAGAGTATGAGAAAGGAAATTGTGAAAATCAATAAGGATTGTGAATAAGTTAATGTTTGACCAAGTTAGAATTAAATAAAATTATGAGTTATGGTATCTTAAAAAGAACTAAATGTTTATGATACGAACATGTTTATTTGAATGGGAGTGCTTTAATGTAAATTGTCTATTATCTGGCTATATGTGTATGGCTTAGTGGTTCATTATAGCATAGTAGAAACTGCTATCCCTATTTTATTGTGTAATGCTCACCTCCTTACCATTTTTCAGGTACTGAGCTGGAGCATACACCAGGTCTGGCCGAGCAGGATTACTCTCCCTGTGAGGGAGAGTAGGGTTATTGGGGAATTAGAGCATTTTACTTGACCTAAGCCTCCTGTATTATTTTTTTGTATATGTGTTGTATATACTTTTTTGGGTGAGGCTTAGGATGTTTTTATTTGGTCAAAGTTTATGTTTTGTTTCTTGATGCACATACTTGGTCTTTCCGCTAGTACTCTGAAAACTGATGCAGGCTGTTTTATTTTGAGCCCATGGGGCACTTATATGATGCATATATATATATATATATATATATATATATATATATATATATGAGATGAGCCCTGCTGGGCTATTGTTTATATTTTTGAGAATGTGTTCGACAGGTTGAGAATTTAGAAAAGTCCGAAAAACAAACAAAACTCCATCTGTTTGACGATTGATTTTTTATAAATTAAAAGGAAATTTCAAGTTCACATTTTTAATTATGGGAAATTAAGGGTAAAAATCATAGGGTGTTACAAAATGAGTTTATGTGATTTTGACATTTTGATATATATATATATATATATATATATATATATATATATATATATCTGTGTGTGTAAAAAGAAATGGGTTATGTGTTTTGTTATGATATGATAAGAAGAATTTTCTAAGTCCTCACTATTTTTATTTTCATGATTTTTTTTATGAGCATGTATTTGATTGTAATATAGACATATAAAAGAAATAATTTTTGTTTGATTTATTTGAGTTTCGAAAAAAAAAGGAGGTAAAAGAAAAAGCTTATTGAGTATCCATGGATTAAAGTTTTGGATTTGGTTTGTTCAAAAAGTAAATAAGATGTTCTTGGGAAAATACTTTCTTTCTATCAAAATGGTTTCTAAAAATATAAGTATTCAAGAAAACTAATTTTCGAGAGAAAAGACGTGATGGCCGAATTATTTTGTAAAGAAAAAGGGAATATGATTTTATATTTTATGTGTTTGAATGTATGAGAATGAATAGGACTTTTCCTTTTACAAAGATTTGTTTTATTAAAATGATTATCAAACTCTTGAACCATCTTTTCTTTGGACTATGAATGATTTTGGATAAGCCATGAAGAGCATTGAAAAGGTGCTTGAGGCTGTGGCCTTTGCTATCCAAAATTAATAGTCAAAGAAATTATTGAAAAAAAATAATGTTTTATTGAGATATGTATAAGAATAACATGTTATTTGATAATAGGATGATGTTGGAAGATTTGTTTTTGAGTCTACAGTGTAAAAATATAAAAGAATTAGTGGCTGTCCAAAATTTTATAAAGAGTTCTAATGACTTGAAAAATGAAATTTTTATGCTTAAGAGTTAGAATTTTAGAGAGGATATTTGGATAGAATTTTGGATGTTGGAAACATTTTTAAGAGAAGTGTATTTGTTGTCCTTGTTTAGATTATGATGTATTAAAACTTTGAAAAATAATTTGTTGTATTAGAAACTTAGATTCTTTGATTTTGATTTGAAAATGAAGATTTGAGTAAGTTTTAAACCTTTAAAATAATTTATGCAAATATTTTTGTTGCTGTCCAGAAATTTTATATATAGTAACTTAAGCTCAAAAAGTGATTTTTCTTGTGTAGAACTTAGGAATTTTTGGTGATAATGATTTTGTAGAAATTTGATTGAGTTTTATGGTTTTTAAAAAGTGATTTTCAAAGATTGTATGTTGTTGTCCAGGAAATTTAATTATGGTAACATGAACTTAAAAAGTGGTTTTTATTGTTTAGGACTTTTTTAATTTTGGTAGTATAGATTATATAAAAATTTGGGTAAGTTTTGTGATATGTAAACTTGTTTTCTTAAAATGAATGGTTGATGTCCAAAAAGTTCAGCAGTTGAATAATTATGTAATGTGAGTTTTATTTATGATCTTTATAAGTTTTTATCATACTTGAAGTTTTAAAATGAATTGGGAAATTTTTGAAGTTAAGATTTCTAAGTTTAGACATATGTAACTATGTTAACGTACGCCTAAGATTTAAAGTATTTTATTGCATTCATATAGAGTAGAATAGTAGTGTAGTAGAATTAGTTTAAACTTAATCATATCATGATTCGAGAAGTAAATGAATCGGTGAAGTGAACGGATCGAAGGAACAACTCGTATCGGAAAACTTGGAATTTGTTGTGAACCCTGGCCTCAAGGTGAGAGAGAAGTCTTACTAAGACACTATGGTAGATTAGGGGTATATTAGGACGTTTCGTACTATCTCAAAAGTCGGAACTAGGAATCTAAGAGTTTAGTAGTATCACGACACTTCATTGTGCATGACTTGCCGTTCATATGAAAGGACTGAGACCCTATGTTGTTATGTGATGTGTATGTGAAATTAATTAGCATGCTTTATTATTGTTATTATTGATTATATGGCATTCATAATTTATTGTTCTGCTCGATTATTATGATGCTGTTATTCTGGAACTTTGAAAATTGTGAAACTTTGAAAGAAATTGTGGAAAGAAAATAAACCCTGAGATAAGTGTTGGCTTAGAGCCATACGGCGGAACTGGGAATTGTAATAAGAGCTCGGAAATGTAAAAGACACAAAGAGAATATGTTAATGGCCCTAGTGAGTATAAGTCCTTAGGTAGTAAGGCATGATTCCTAAAACAACCATATGATGAGAGAATGTTATTGCCCCCTGGTGGGTATGAGTCCTTACGAGTTAAGGCATTGTCTAAACACTTGAGTGATATGAGGAAATGTAATCCGTATAGTGAAGATGCCTAGGGCATAAGTGTAATTTTGGAAAGTATTCCCTTGCATAGTCTATGTGACGTGTCGATATTATGATGAAATCTTTTTAGCTGACGTGGGCAAATTGTCGTGCTTGTAAGCGTCATTATACCACTGTACTGGAATGTATTTAAGATGTTGGAACTGTTGAGATTATTGTGTTAATGAAACTATTAAATTATCTAAGGTACAGTAAGATTTTGTGTAGCACTTGTAAGTTCCCCTGCATGGTCTGTATGACATGCTTTTATGAAAAAGGAAGTTTTAAAAGTATGATGATGCTTGGGTTAGCCATAGGCCCCACTCCCCGGATAACCCGCTGGTCCTAACGCCATGGTTTCGTACACCGTTAGTCAAGCAAAGGGGTATAGGGAGAACACATATGAGATGCCGACCGCGTGAGCTGAATTGTTGTGGTTGTGAGAATAGGTATAAGTGCCACTGTACCTTGGAGAGATCTAGTTGTCATGTGTTGGCTTTGAGAGATCAATTGAATGGTTGAGTCCCCTTAGAAGCACTCCGAGTAGTGATTGTGGTGCTACGTCGATGGGTGGCCGTAGCGTGGACTGCTTTGCAGAACTAGAGAAGTACTAACGCCCCCTTGAAAACTTTTGAATGGTGAGAGAGAACTTGAACGAGGCTAGATGTTCGATGTGTATGGGCCCCTTGTGTAATTTTGAATCATGTGATGTTATGTTATAGCTGGCAACGTGTGGTGGTTGCAGCATTGTGTTTTCCAACTTTGAGGCCTACGTGGTTAAGGTTCCTATATGTTCCATTTGCTTTACAAATTATGTGGTTGGACTATAGAGGAGATGCAGTCGCGTGTGTGCTGACGAAACTTGTTACCCCTATGATATTTCTCCCCATATCATTGGTGGATGCGATAACGTGAAACTTTGATCAAAAGATTATTAATTGAAAGAATTCTCTCAGTATGATTAAGTGACGTGAAACCTGGATCAAAGATATTGTTAATTACAAGAATATGATCTATGTGATTAAGTCATATGAAAGCCAAATCATAATATTGCTAAGAGTATGAGTTTTTTTAAGCTTTTGATATAATGTGAATTGATGTTTATATATATATATATGGTTGTTTATGAATGTGGTGTTTTGGTCTTAATATACTCTCTGCCGTAAACCCACATCGTCGACAATAGCCCCATCCGATTGCTTTCGCTTACGCTCTCTACTTTCCTTTTGTTGGCAAACCCTGGTGATGATAACTTTAGATGGCAGATAAGTAGAATTCCTCAAATAGATATATTAAGTTGGATATTGGGAAGTTATTAACCATAATGGATGGGTATGGAGAGGCGACGCACACGTGGAGATCTCAGATCCCAAGCACACCCTTAGAGAATCAGCACTCAACACCTTTACCTGTATATTTACATAGACAGATTATGTGATGGGTGGTGATTTGGGTCTAATATATGATGTTTTTGGGCTTAATTTCACTTCCTTTTGCTATGGTTTTGGCTTGTTTCTCTTGTAAATATAGGTATTTTGTATTAATTATAGGAATTTTTAGTAAATTAAATTAGAATCCTTTGAACGTTTTGATCCGTTTTGGGTATGTTTCAGGTGCTTTTGGAGCTTTATTTGGAGAAAATATTATTGGAGCTGAGAAGAGCATAAGCAGACCTTGAAAATGATACAAGAACGGAGAGAAACGAAGTCAGAAAATATTTCACACGCCCAGGCGCATGGACCGCACGCCCAGGCGTGCTTGCTTCAGTGATTTTGGGTACAAATGTGGTGCGCGCCCAGGCGTGCAGACCAACACGCCCAGGCGCGCAAGGCACGAGCAGGCCCAATTGGGCCAATTTCTGAGCAATTTCGAAGGATTCTATTAGGATTTGTATTTTAGATATATATTTGAGTTTTTAGGACTAGGTTAAGCAGCCATAATCAGTTATTATTAGAGATTAGAATTGAGTTTGAGGGAGATTACATTCTCTGGAGAGCATTCGGAGAAGGAATCCATTGAAGGCTGAAGATTCAGATCAAGGATTAGTGGTAATTTAGGAATGAACTACTTCTTTTCTTATTTGCTCTTCTTCTCTATGATGTGTAACTAAACTCTCTTGTGTTAGTAACATGGTGGATTTGTTTGTGTAGTTTATTTATATGAATTAATGTTTTTCAGTTTTTAAATCAAGTGTTTAATTGTGTTTTAATTATTATGCATGAACTTGATCAATTCATGTTATGGATTTTTAAATCTGAATTGGAAAATTAGGATTTGAAATAGGTCATGCAATTAAACAATATAAGGATTCAACTTGTAGGAATACTTTTGAATTTTTATATAACTTTTTATAATTCACTGTTCTTAATCATGGTTATTCAATAGATTAAATTTCTAAAGAATTAGGATTTAACAAATTAGATAATAAACAGTAATTTCATTAGAGGAATCTAGAAATTATTAATTTTCTGAATTAGTTCTTGATTTAGATGGAAAACATTGATTTGTAATAAATAAATGAAACATTCAATGAAACTAGTTCCTAACCACCATTTAATCATTGTTAATTGTTTTTATTTAATTTTCCGGCAGTGAAATATTCTTTTTAATTAATTTATTTAATTCTGAATTTTAATAGATTTTACGTTTAATTACTCTCTTAGGTAGAAATAAGTTAAATAATTTGTAGTCTTGTGGGAACGTTATCTGGTCTTCCTAGACTATATTACTATCTGATATAGTATACTTGCTAGAGAGTGAACAGGTGGCCCAGATGCAACCTCACGTGGATGAAGAACTAGAGGAAGAAGACGAAGAAGCGGAGCAGGAGATGATTCCCGATGACGAGTACGAGGAGATGCCAGAGGATGAACCCGAGGAGGATCTTGAAAAAGGTCCCGACCCAAAGGAGGAGAACACTGTGTCCCATGAACCTGAGGAGTGGTGGTTTGACTCTGCAGAGGCCCTTGTCGTGGATTCAAGCGATGAGGACTCATAAGTGCGTATGTTTTAGGGGTGTAATTTAGTATTGAGTCTTGAGCTCTTGTGGAGCCGCTTGGATAGTGTTGCTCTACCTCGATGTACCTCCTTTTCATTTTATTTATCAAATTTTGTATTGATTAACGTGATGGTGCCAATGATATGTTAATGTAAGATTTTGAACAAGTATCAATGAATGAATGAAATATGCTTTTCCGCAATACAACCATTGTTATAGTTATGAAAGAGGTTTAAAAATGGAGTTGTGACAGCTTGATTTGGGAACTTGAATCAAGTGGTTTTGCGTGATGAATTGAACCATGGTGATGATGGCTTTGCAAGTGAAATGTTTTTGAAAAGAAGGTTTACTTTCAGACTTGCAACGTATTGTTTTTTTTTTTAAAAAAAAAAACAATTTACTCAAATTTTCACTAAAATTCTTTAAAGTAAAAATATTTTCAAGTTATCAAATCGGGGTATTACATTTGATTGATATATATACTACGATGTCATGTTAAAGAACAAAAATGAATTCAAGTAAAGAAACAACATTTTGTTAGGAAATGGATTCTCTCTACAATCACAATTGTGACGGCATGAAATCCTGACCTTTAAAAATAATTTCTTTTACAATTAAATTTTAAAGAAAAAATTGATTGCATATATTTTCAACCCTTGGATAATTGACTACATAACGACCGCATCTAAAGATGAAGTCAGAGGTGCGAAAACAAAGAAAACAATGACAAAACAGTGGATTTGGTTTTTAGTCAATTGTTTTTTGTTTTTTTGTAAAAAAAAAAATTGTATTAATTTACGGAATAAAGATGTTTGAGACAAACCTTTTCAAGATGGAAAAAAATAAAAAAAAATCCAAGAAAAACAAAAACTTACCATAAAAAAAATTAAAACAATCAACCTAAGATTTTCAAATAACCAGAGAATTAAAAAACCTCCCAAATATGCTTGAGTCAATTGCTTGTTTTACTTTGATTACTTAATTGATGTTTTTTATTTTTTTTTCACAAATCAATTCTTCAATTTCATTTTTATTTGTGCGGTTAACCTTATAGTCAATTTATATTATTTTATTCTATTGTAATTTTTTTCTTAAATTTTTCGTTAAATTATGGCAATTTAACGGAATTTTCTAACCACATTAGCTGAGAATTGATAATTGGACTAACAACGCATTTGCTGAAAATTGACAATAGCTAGTATTCTCAGCGCAAACCAACACGAATATAAAGTAGTAATTTAAGCTCACAAAAACCATAAAGGAGTAATTTGAAATTAAAAAAAAAAAAGTTAAAAAATTAAAATGAAACAAACCATTAGACTTAAGGTCATCAAACAAGCAGTTTAGAAATTAAACTTCACTACATAAGAGCCACGATTCTCCAAAATTTCGAAATCCTTTTACTAGAACCAGTACATTAAAAAAGGAATCCAGGGTTTTTCCTTATTCCTTATTGGACAAATAACTTCAAACATTAGTTTGTGAAAGTGAGCAAGAGTATCTTCTTGGGTATTTGCAACTCTTCGAAGTTCGAACTAGATCATCATCCGAATGCCGAATAAACTGAGCAATCATATGCAGAATAATGTAGTATAAAGATAGTGACGTAATTTTATAATATCATGAAACTGCCCATAACACACTCCCATTCATCAACGGTAGTAGATTCTGCTTCAAGTATAATATGCGGGTAACTAGAACTCTCAATTTTTGCATCATCAAACTCCTACGATATATGATCATACTCCACCATGAATTACTGTTGTACTTCAGGTGACTCCAAGAGAGCCAGCCTCAGGTTTTTCACTAGATCATTCATTGTGACGTTGAATTTTTCATCCATCTGCATTAAAGTTATAACATTTTTTGCGATGATATTTTTCACAAATGCTTACAATTAATTTTTAACAAAAATCTAATTAGGTGATTATAACACTAATATTATGCGTACATCTACATATATTTGTATTGTATGCAAAAACAATTTTGCATATAAGAGAAACATATGTATATAAGATAAACAGATATATATTTATATGTCAATTTTTGATCTACATATAACATTAGTCGTGATTATAATTACTAATTAGGTAGGGTTTATTGAAGTTGATCGGATGTGTTATGTTCTATATTGCTGCTATTCTAATTTATTCTAACCCTTTTGGTTTAACCATAATTTTCTAATTTTTTTTATTTAATATTTTGTTATGTTCCATTTTGACAAGTTTGTCTGTCAAACACTACCCGGTTGTTTGCATAGACAAGAGACATGAATTGCATCTTAGCTTAGCTATTACTTCAAAGGTTGTCATGTACGTACCTGAGCAATAATGCTGATGTCAAGAGTAGAATTCCCAAATGGCAAGACACTATTGCTGATTGTGGAAAGATCAAAACTTTTTACATGGCCCAATATCTTAAGCACAATGCCGCTTTGTTTCTTGCAATGAATTCGAATGAGTACATCCTTTTTGAAGACTCTTGCTTCCACAGTAGGGAGTGCTTCATTGGCTCTATGGTGATCATTAGAGTTCATTGCACCAGAGGTGGTGCCTTTATCACTGGTGATGTGGGATTTCTGAATGAATAGCACTGACTCGACTCCTATATCCTTGCTTTGTTCTTCTAGCTCTTTAACACGTTGTTGAAGTTGTTTCACATGAGTGATTGCTTCACTAAGTATAGTGGACTTATCAATCTACACGTCATAAATCATTTCATCATTCTTCAATCACAAATTAAGTCATTTGTATCAGAAATTCTAAGCTCTTGTTTGTTTACATCTTTATTTATATATATATATATATATATATATATATATATATATATAGAGAGAGAGAGAGAGAGAGAGAGTGAGTGTGTGTGTGTGTGTTATGATTTGGCATGCCATTTTTGGACTTTTGCACTCTAAACAATATATGTTTGGCATATGAAAAATAAATGGATATTTCCGTGGAATGAAGTCCATGATCTATTGTTCTTGCTCATTAACGTTGTGAATTCTTAGCCTTATATAAAATAACATTAAATCAAACCATATGGCATTCCACCACTTGGTATATTACGAATGAAACAAAAGAGCTAAAGAATAAAACATTTTTTCAACACTGTAAAAACCAATTGCATTTTTTATGAATTTCACTTTGTTTATATAGTAGTGAGTTTTTTAATATTAATTTGTAGCAATGGCTACATTGAACTGAACTCAACATCATCCAATTTGAAAATAAATTATGAAGGAACAAACATTGATGTCCATTGCATAGAAAAGATGGGCCATCATATATAATCACATACTAACCTTCTTCAAGCCTGGTATAGTGGCTGAAAGTGCAATGAATCTTTCGGTGAGTTCCCTTCTCCTTTTTCTCTCAGCCATTATGTGGTCTAATGTCTCCGAAGAGCTTCTAACTTTCTTTGCTGCTTGGTTAACCCTTGGTTCCATTGACTCATATCTTTCCTTTGAAGGAGGAAGCGCGCCGCCGCCGCCACCACCACTGCCTTGTTGCTCATGGTAAGGTCGTTTTCCGGCGTAGGTTTGGCGGGTAGCCGCCACAACAGTGGAGTCATCGAAAGAAAGAATGTAGGACGTTGGAGAGGTGGCCATGGCAGGTTTTTGTTGCGGTGCATGTTGGGAGGAGAAGATGGAGTTGAAGCTGCTGTTGCTCTTCATCATCAAAAAGTTGCCACCGTGGCTGGGGTCGGTGATGGTGGCGGCGGCGGTGACGGTGGCGGCAGGGGAGTTATTCTGAGTAGTGATGGGAGAGTGACTATCACTGTCAGACGTGAAAACTGGTTGATGCATGATTTCTCTGAACATCTTATCTTCATCATCTAATGTCTCAATCTTGTGGCATTGGTTGAAGAAATCATCGTATTGCATTTCCTTTCATGAAATATTTTAGATTAAAACACCAAAATATATATAAGCCCCAAGATTTAAATTACATACTCAAGGTTCTTATTATTATTATTTTTATTTTTTTATAATCAAGGTTATTTTTTTACATTCATAGCAATTATAAATATTTCCAACCATTACTACCAGTGTTGTGGTATTGATATGAATGCAAAAATTATTAAAACCATACTATTGTTAATTTTAATTGATGGTGTTGTGAATATCACAACTTCAAATTAAAGCGCTCCTCCGATCTATATATATACATGCATAAAGTATATAGTATTTAATTATAAAGTATATAGTATATAGTATATAGTATATATCATGCATGTACTGGCTCTAAAGAATTTGAAGAATACACACACAACAAAAATAAAAATTTGTAGTATATAAATTTATACGTTGATGTCGTGTGAACTAAGAGTTTGTATGTTACTTACAATATCATAGAACCAACTCTGGGATGGCTCTCCCATTGGCATTGATCGAAATGGAGAAGATAGAATTGTGTTCGGTGTGAATTGGTTTTTTAGGGCCAGGAAGATAGAGAAAACAAAAACCCTCGTTGAACATGCAAGTTTTATTTGCACCGTTAGATTGATATTGATTCCACACATATCATTGAGAAATCATTAAGGCCAGGACTACAAGGACCATATTGTGGCCCAGTGACTTTAAGAACCATCATTTTCTACTTGGGAAATCTCAATGGTTGAAAGAGACATGTAGTCATAGATGTCGTACCTGAAATGCATATGAGAAATCATGATCTAAGTAAAAAAGAATCTAACGGTGTTTATTTATTTATTTTCAATTTTTAATATAAACATGCATGTAATTAAAATAATTTAATTTATTTCTATTTAATTGTGATCTCAAGGCAATGTTAATTAGTATTATTATAATTAACAAAAAATGATAAAACAACCTACATAAACATGCTTACAAAATAATCTACTCACAATATTTTGACAAGTGTCTTTTTTCTCTTTTCACTTTTTTGTATTTTTTTGCTTTAAAAAAAATCTCCCATTTTCAACCAAGGTCTATGTTTTTTAAAAGACAATCTTGCAAACTTTTTTTATTTCTTTTTTCTTTATTTTTTATAATTTCTTTTGTTACTCCATTTAATATATTGTAGATCCATAAACATGTAGTTATTGTTTTTTCAGTTTGTATATCATTTTTTTATAATAATTTTTTCAATAACTTTTTTTTACATGTTAACTTTTCGTTCTAGTTGAGAAGTCTATTACCGGTCATCAAATGATCAATTCTGATAAAAATGAATTTCCGGAAAGATCAGACGTTTCTGGTAGGTAATTAAGGATAAGCATGTCAAAGATTTCAAGGCTGAATTTTTTTTTTTCCCACTTTACATGGATGAAAAATTTATTTATTTGGTACTATTTTTGAGACTGGATTATAGTTTGTTACTCTAATTTATTGGGCAGCTTTGTATCTTTTGCAGTTCAGTGAAGAACAATGATCAAGTTCAGTCAAAGTATGCATTGAATGTGGTGAGAGAAAAACTCGAGACTTCTCTAATGCTTTAGAGCTTGAGGCATATTCAGGAGACATCATTCTTTGCTTTCCAGCAAGTTGAGGAACAGGCAGACATTGTCTTTATTTTTCTCCTTTCAGTATTGTTATATGCACATATTCTGTAATAGTATCCTGACAACTCATTTAATACAATACTTGCTTTCTTGTATTCTTTCCTTTCGTTGAGTTTCATTTTTTAGGTTCAAACAGACAAATTAAAAAAATGTTTATTATTGTAAGTATTATGTATGGTTTGTCAAAAATATCTTTATTTAATCCTTATTGAAATTTGTAGTGGTATTTAATTTTTATTAGTAAGTGTGTCCATTAATTAATTTATAGTGATTTAGAGATGAGAGAGATGATAAAAGTAGAATTAATGAAGAGTAAGAGAAATGATTGAATGAAAGGTTAAAATTGGAAAAATAAATATGTTTTTGTATTGAAATTGTAAAAGTTCAAACATTATGAAACAAGAAAAAAAACCTAAAAGACCAAACTTAATGAAACAGAGGGAATATTATATATAGACTGAACATGTTT
Organism: Crotalaria pallida; assembly: GCA_037953625.1. NCBI lineage: Eukaryota > Viridiplantae > Streptophyta > Magnoliopsida > Fabales > Fabaceae > Crotalaria > Crotalaria pallida. The sequence continues at coordinate 7,249,382 of CM075654.1, read as the reverse complement.
TTGAATTTAATTACAAGACTAGGCATTTATTTGCAGCATCGGTGTGGAGAAGAGGGGAAGACCCGCATCAGTGTGGCCGGTGGCAGCATCGGTGTGGCAGCATCGTGTGGCGGGGGTAGCATAAGTGTATACAAAGAGTCAATTAGAATAAAGGTAAAATTGGTAACTAAAAATAATTTAAAAATAAAAAAATTATAAAGGACACTTGTCAAAATATTGTGAGTAGGTTGTTTTGTAGGCATGTTTATATAGGTTGTTTTATCATTTCTCTTATTATAACTCTTTATCATCTACTTCCTCCGTCCCACAAGGATGGTAAAAAATGACTAAATTTTTTGTCCCAAACTATAGTTAAAATAATTAATGAAAAATTTAGAAATTGTAAATTTTGAAATGTGATTGGTTTATTCATACAAAATACATTAAATTAGTTATTTGATAATCGGTTGATGAGTTAGATAAACCATTAAATCCATGTTTCCTTAATTTTGACTTTTGAATTTTTTAACCATCCTTGTGGAACGGAAGGAGTACTTAATAAAAAAGATAAAAAGTGAAGAAAAATTATAAAGGGCAAAATAGATAAATTAAAATAAGCATTAATTTAATACAAAATGATACATTAAATATATTTTTTAATCAATGCAATACATCCTCAAATGACAATTATAAACGAATGGAGGTTGTGAAAAGAGATGCTCTGATATTTATTTCTTCCAATATAATGTTTTTTTTCCATATATTTCTTCTGACTTTGCTTTTTAAGTAGCCAACTGTTAATGGGAAATCGAAATCGACAAAAGGTTGTGATGTCGGATGTATAATGACGTCGACGGAAGTGTACTTAAGCGTTTTTGTTTAAAAGTGATTTCGAAGGAGGTGTTCGTACAGTTTGACACAGGGAAGATTTCGACAAAAGGATATTGTGTCGACAACATAAGTGATGTCGAGGGAGGTGTACTTAAGTGACATGACTTAAAAGTGATCTCAACGGACGTGAACGTGTGTCGACAAAAGGAAGAGGCGGAAACAAGAGGTCTGTGTCGAAAGAGTGGTGGCACAAGAAAAGAGGAGACAGAAACGTCTAATCAGCATTGGGAACGACAAAGTAATTATGGAGGCATTTAATGCTACTTGTGGCTATAAAATCCTCAGTTTTCACCAAGAAAAGCCACGAGTTACAATGGAGAAACTTAAAGAATGCCTTCATGATTTCTGGAAAGAGGAAAAGCGATTCACATTCCACATAAACACGAGTGCACCAAAGGATAAACATGTGGGATTAAGGTGTTTGGGTGAGGACAAGGAAATGAAGGAATGTCTTCCCCGAACACCACCTTTATCCTCTTGAATAGTGAAAGGATAAACATGTGGGATTACATAGATTCCATTTCCGGTGTTTTGGGTTAATGTTAAGGACTCCAAATTGGAGGAAACGATTAACTTGATAAATAACCATTGGAAAGGTCTCCGTAATCCCATAGGTCAAGGTTTGTGTCCTGCTAGGATCGACCAAGAATGCCTTTCCTATTAAAGAGTTAAAGGAAAAAAAAGTCCTTTGACGACATTCTATTAGAAGTGTCGAGGGCATGTTTTTGATTGAATGCTGGTGAAACAGTGTTTAGTTGAATTACATGTCACCAATATCGATCGAATGCGTCTAAGGCCGACAGCGGGTCGAAAGCTTATTTCAGCGATAGCCCCGTCTGTCGAAAGGAGCTCGATGTCGGATGACATCTCGAAACCAAGAGGCTGGAGCACAACAAAGCCAATACTTCGAGCAACAAAGAGACTTAGACAAGAGTCAAAGGTTGCAGTCGAAGGAAGATGCCAGTCGAAGCGGTTTTCAGCAAAGATGTCACCACGAGTCGACAGAAGCATCCACTAAGCCCAAACCACGACGTGGGCAGTTACATCGTGGGGGATAGCGTAGTGGGTAGTTATCAAAAACGTGGGTTCTGCGGTTGAGCAGAACGTGCGAGTAGGTTTGTAAATAGTTTTCGGATTCCTATAAATAGGAAGTCCTTAGTTTGTAATCGGGGTCAGTTGCTAGGTTAACACATCAGGCTAAAATCCTAAACGTCTCACCAGAGCAGACAAACGGAGAAACGCCATTGTAAAGAACCTCAACCTTCCACCCATTTAATTTCAATGCAATCTTTACGTTTTCATGCACTTTTCATTACCTGCAATTTACTTTACCGCACAATTTAATCGCTTTCCTTTACGATTCCAAGCCATTTACTTTACTGCACTCTTGATTTTCTGCCGCATCGTGTTCTTGGTGTCGGTTTTACGTTTACTCGCATTTACCTTCGCTCAACTCGAGTCCAAATACACAAAAATACCAAAAATACGGTCAAGTTCCTTTCACAAGATTACCATTTAACCTGTCGTTACCCACACCCCACACATAACCGTCAGTTCGGCAGGCGTCAGACGAAAACCCCGCAAACAAATTGGCACGCCCGGTGGGACAGGTTCAGAGTAACTTGTGCTTGTTTGCATGCGTTTGAGAAGTGGCATAACTTTGGCATCTTCATCGTCAATGGTTGTTACAAGTCAAGGTGGTCAACAGACCACCGTTATTTCAGAAATTATTACGCCTAGTGTTCCGACAAGTGCTCCTCAAATGACCGGAGGTAGCGGTTCCGCCGTGGAATCAACTGTCGTAACCACAATTCAACGGCCAAATAATGGCCCAAATGGGGGAAACCTCACCAGTGGATTTACTTTTGGTAGCAGTTCCAATAGCGGGGGTCAAGTCCCTCCCTACGGTTTGCCACTTGGTTTTGTCCCAGGATCAACGTTGACATGGCCTTTGAGTAGTTCAGTAGGCAGCACAAATGCGACGACGGGGGCCACTAACATGGCTTTCATGCGTTCTGCTACGGACATGGCTGGTACGAGTAACGGTTCAAGATACATGCCTATCAATCCCGTTACACATATCCGTCAACAAATCGAAGAGGCTAATGTGCAATTGGTTGATCAATTGACGGCTCAGTTGGGTTCGGTTATCAACCCAGCAATGTTGGTGACAAATGAGACTTGTGGGAAAATTGCCCAATACATGAAAAGATTAAATCAAATCTTAGGTGTCGACGACAATGAGCATATGATTGATAAGTAATTAAGGAAAACATATTTAAAGATTTTTTTTGAGACAATATTGCAATATGTATTAATTGTAATGATATGAAATTTTGTATAATATCAATTTGTAATTAATGAATGAATCATGCATTATATTAAACAGATCCTCTCTTATTTTCATTGACTTGGTTGACTTTTACCAAGATAATGGGACCGAGGGAGTATTTGTTTATGTTATTCGGTTTATATATGTGTATAATATATTGGTTTCGTTTTTTTTTATATTAAGTACATGTATGTATATTCGGTTTAGGCTAGATTTTTAGTGAAGGAATATGGTTTGCTTATTTGTTTACTTGTTTAAAACATTTTGCATGTTAATAAAAGTGAAGGAAAATGAGTAGTGGTGTGTGCATGCATATGACTTTAACATGATAAAGCGTTGATTTTTAGTGAAAAGGATAAGTTTTTAAGGACATGCATAAAGGTTTTGATTTTTTATTGTGTTAATTTAATTTTAATGAGCCAAATGACAAAATCCCTTAAAGGAAAATGGATCCATAAAAGGAACCACAAGGATTTTCTCTTTAAGGATTTGATGGCCGAATTATGCATGAGGAAAAAGATCAGAAGTGATTTTTCTCGTGCATGTGTTGTATTCGAGACTTATTTTTGGTTGTTATGTGTTAGGTATTTGGTTTGGGTTAATAGCCTTAGAAAAATAATTGTTTAAGTGTTTACTTTAAGGATTTATGTTATGTGAATTGTTTATGACTTTACGGTGATTTTAAATTGTAAAAAATGATTTTTGGGATTAATTATAATGCTGTCCAGAATTTAATTTGGACTATTGTCAATTTGAAAAATGTTTTCAAGTGATTTAAAGTTTAAGTTTTTAGTAATATATGATATAGGAAAAAGTAGGGTTTAAAAAGTGAAGTTTTCGGTGTTTTCGGGTTTGAACTAGCTGCTGTCCAAGACGAACCAGCAACTAATTCATTTATTTAAAATTATTTAGTTTATTGTTTTATAATGGTTTTGAGGAATTAAGAGTGTTAAAAAGTTTTGGAATGAAATTGAGAAAAGATTTATGTTTGATTTTACTCGAAGGAACTTAATTCATGTTTTTGGAAATTGATTTTTAGTTATGAACTTAGTACTGGGTTAGAACTATAGTATTAACGAATGATGTTTATAGCGAGGACTTAAAAGGTGTTGATGGTGGGCGTGTGTCAGAGGACCGTACCCGCCTGGATCCTCAGACTTTTTCGCTAGCAATCAAGGTGAGAGAGAAGTTTTTTAAGACAATGTGGCATTTAGATTTTTATTAAGATGTTTCGATTATTTCGAGGCCGAAACCGTGATCGAGTTAGTTAGTAGTATGAGGGCAACCTGTTGTCTGTGTGATTGGCTGTAATAGCCCGATTTTCGTAACTCAAAATAACTAACTTTTATTTATTAAAGTTGCAAAAATGAGGCCAAATTTTTTTTTTTTTTTGAAAACGTTTTGAGATATCTTCCTTTACCGAAAACCGAGTTGTTACTAAAACGAATACTTACTTACTTGAGTTTTCCCAAAAACATTTATCATGGAAAACGGTTTGGTTTCAAATTCAATGTAGTTCCTTTCATTACATCAAAAGAGTTCACACAATTACCATAGAGTTTCATTCTTACACATCTTGAAAAATAGGGCATGTTCCATAATAAGCTGAATTACATAATTAGTTCATCACTTAGGTAATCCTTGACTCAAAACACTCACAACAAAATTAAACTAATAACACTATCCTTAAGCCTTCCTGTCGAAAACAATCGGATGAAGTTCCTTCTTCTTCTTACGCCCTTTCTTCGCTCCCGAGGATGAGGCCATCCGTGTTGCTATTCCTCCATTGCCATGGGACTCCAACTCCACTCCGTTTAGAGTGGTAGAGTTTCTCTGAGTCTCGTACCAAACCTTTTCTTCGTAGCTCCTATATCCTCGTACGGTGACTTGCCCCAGGTGCGGCCCCAAATTAGCTCCGCTCAGTTGATGTTCTGGATCTGGAATCACGATCTCAGTGTAGTCGGTCCATACCCAGCCGTATGGAGTGAGCTTCCAACCTTTTCCATGCCTATTCCAAGTAGTGATCTCCATACGATGCTCCATCTTCCCGTTGAGATACCAGCAACACCGATATGCCAACGAACAGGAGAGAGTAAGCGATCCGAACGACGCATCGTCGACGGTGTGGGTTTACGATAGGCAAGATATCAAGACCATACAAGCATACAATACAACATACATACAACACAACAATCAAGTATATCATCATCATTAACATCATTATTATCATCATTACTATTATCCTTCATTATCTTACCAATTTTAATTTTACTTCTCATAAACCTTCTTTCTTTCACAATTCCTTTCTCAATCTCATCTTATGAGTCTTTCTTTCTCATTCATTTCCTTCTTCATAGGATTTCCTCCGTCTTTCCATACTTTCCTTTCTCGATTCCTTCTCATCATCGATAGTTCATAGGCTTTTACTTCTCTTAATTATAAATCTCTTCTTATTACGTCTTATCAATTCATGACCTTCGATGATTGGGGAATTTTAAAGTATCATCGAGGTACTCGTTTCTTTCGCAGTTAGCACACACGTCTAAAGTCTACATCTCCTCGGTCAACCACCCAACCTAGTCGGAAGCAAACAGGAGTACATGACCTTTACGGTGCGGGCACGACAGCTGTCTCAACAAATCAATTGGCTCCAAGCCAGGAGAACTGTAGAAACTCGGGTACAGTCTCAATTCAATTCATATCATATCAATTCATATATAATCAAGGCACACTGTAGAAAAATCGGGTACAGTGGCAAATCAAGATGCCCCACTCCAGTCCCTCTCACTGTTCAAGATTTGCAATCTAGGGGGCGTCAGTACTAGTTCTAGTTGCGCTGCAGAACTTACCACGACATTGGACCCAGTCCCTACCACGTTCGTATGCCACATGTGGAGTTCGTTCTGCCTAGAAAGCACTCAAGACTTCTTGACGTTTCACCGTCATCGTCCTCCCCTAATGCAATCTCCACCTGAATATCCCTGATACTCATGGTCTCTTCCTCTCCACTACTTCGATGTCACTCTCATAGCTCACCGCGTTCGCATTTGTTAATGTTTTTTTTAAAGTCTTTTATCTTTTTAAATTAACCTAAGGTCGGCCCATCCTTGGTGCATCCCTTCAACGAGTCTCGACCACTAACTTTTAACATCACTATTTCTTTCTTTTTCTCAATATAGCACAGAGCTGGGATCGCATCGACAATCTTGCCTCTCATCTCATAAACTTTCTCAACATTTCATTTCACATTCTTTCTCAACTTCTCGTTTCACAATCTTTCTCTTTTCATCAACTTACTCAAAGTCTCGTTTCATAACTTTCTCAAAATCTATTTCACAACTTTCTCAAAATCGCATTTCATAATGTCTCAAAATCTCATTTTCTCATCTTTCTCAAATATCATTTCATAAATTTTCTCAAAATATCTTTTTATAAATTTTCTCAAAATATCCTTTCATAAATATTCTCAAAAACCTCATTTTGTAAGCTCTCTCAAAAATCTCGTTTCGCAAACGTTCTCAAAAATCTCATTTGTAAATCTTTTAAAAATCTCGTTTCGCAAACTTTCTCAAAAATCTCATTTGTAAACCTTTTAAAAATCTCGTTTCGCAAACCTTCTCAGAAATCTCATTTCACAAATTTTCTCAAAATAACATTTCACAAGGTTTCTCAAAATCTCCTTTCACAAATTTTCTCAAAAATCTCAGTTCGTAAATTTGTTCAAAAATCTCATTTTAGTGAGCACTAGTGGAGGAGCAAGCTCAACTCAACACAAGTCTCATCCAACAACATCAACAAAGGACCAAGTTCCACTCAGATCACATCTCATTTCAACAACAACATTACCTTCCCCAGCTCTGGCTCATCCTCAACATTATCATCAAAATTTTCCCCAATCACTTTCATAACTCTTGCCATTATCTCTTTTACTTTTACATTCTTACCCACCATATCTTATTTGTCTTTCTCTTCAATCATGTATCATCACTATCATAAACTTATTTATTTCATTCATTTTCAGGACGTAACAGACGTCCATCAGCATACTACTCATATTAATCATCAATTTAAACATCATCATACATAATTAAATAAATAAACATAAGCATACTATTTCACATCATCAACACACATTTTTAATAACACAACAACAATGTGGTCTTTGTCTCCTTCGTATAAGTGGCCACACAACACAAACAATTGCCACTATACTACTGACTCCAAACCCTAAGTTCCGATCTTTGAGATGATACGGAACGTCCTAATAAATCACCTAAATACCACGGTGTCTTAGGAAAGCTTCTCTCTCACCTCAAGTCCAGCAATTAGATGCGCACGCTCTCCGCGTATCCTTGTCGCTGTCAGCTGTCCCAATCCCTCGTCTTTAAAATTCCTCGTATTAAATAGAACACGTTTTCGTTATTAACTTGCATCAAGAAAATATTTCCTTAACTCAAACACCATTCGTTCCTCTTTGGGAGACTTAAAACATAATTGTTTCCTCAAAACAATCCTAATATTTTCTAGTACTTGAAGTGCTTCATATCCATTTGAAAAGATCTTATAAAATAATTTAAACCATTTAATTTGGTTGCTGGCCCGTCTTGGACAACACCTTAGTCGCATTCGAAAACACCGAAAAATTCACCGTTTTTAATCCAACTTTTTCTCAAATCAATTACCACTTGAAAACCATACTTTAAATCGTATAAACACATTTTTAAAGTTAAGGAACAAGTCCAAACAATTCTGGACAGCAAGGAATCGTTTCACAAAATCACTTTGATAAAAATCCGAAAACATCGTAAAAACACTTTTGTCTCAAATAATTCTTTAGCTTAGAATTAACACTTTAAAACTCAAGCTTTTATCATAAAACAAATTTTGGACAGCCATAAACACAATTCAAAAATCTCAATTAAATCAAATCAAATTATCTTAAAATTAATTAATTTTCAAAACTACTTACGTACTCGAATATTTTCCCAAACATCAACTTAACACACAATCAACAAGCAACACTTCATTAATTAATTAAAAGCATATAACCAATTTGATCAACATCAAAGCAATTCTACAACTCACAATCTTTTTCAAATAATTCATTTTCATATTTACCTACTTTATTAAAAAAGGACCGAATTGAATATGCCAAAGTAAACCAAAATTACAAGTTTACATACTTTAAATTAATTCAAATGATTTCATTTTCCAAAGGATAAAATCACTTAATCATTTATACATTCACCACCAAATTCAAATCAAAGAGAAAAGCTAGAGGTACAACTTTACATGCTTCAAACAACCTAATCATGTTCAAACATTAGCATGCAAATTTATTTTCAAGGAATCAAATTCACTTCATTACAATCTCATGCATGGCCGAATGACCTTAAAGAGTAAATCAAAGCAAAGATTTATTCAAGACCAACGACACCAAATCATGAAATTATTTACTCCTTTTTTATTCCAAAAACCGTGAGCTTACTTGAAAATTATCACACTTTAATTTATTTTCTTAACTTGATTTAAATCAAAAATCACATCAAAGTTTTATCTTTTAAATTAGCATGCAAGATAAAATCAATTTACTCTCTTTATCTTTTAATCAAAACCGAATAGAAAATAAATAACCACCACACTATTTCAAACAATTTAATCTTAGCATTAACCCATGAAACATACTCATTATTTTTATGTCACGTCATGAAAAAGAATCCTATGCTAGTTAGCATGCATTGGCCGAAAACTCAACACGGTCAAGACAAGATTTTTGGTTCATTCTTCAACATGCAAAAATTTAAGATTCATGGGTTTAATCATGCACTTTCTTACACAACAATTTAAAAATATCATTTCTTTTTGAAGTTCAAAACCGAAATCATCATCATACTTCAAACCAAGTTTTCATTTTTAATTTTTCTTGCATGCACTTTTAAAGTTCTTAAATCAAGTAAAGATTAACATGCATATGCCTTTTTCATGAAAAACAAAACATGATCTCTTATTTCTAGGATTAAACCGAATCAATGTCATTAGAAATCAAGATTTTACTTCAAATTTTTAACATGCAAGAATATAGAACATAGATCAAGTTAAAAATCATTTTTCAAGAGCTTGTTTCCTTTAGTTCTTTGTAAAACCGTGACATGCACTAAGAAGAGTTAAAGCTTTTTGTTCAAAAATCACATGCATGGCTTCAAGATCAAAACTTTTCTTAGATTAAGACCAAATCAAAGCTTTATCAAGATCAAGTTAAAAACAAAACCTTTCAACCACTCAAATCAACTTTTCTAAGCATAAGATTAACATGCCATGACTTAGATCAAATTAAAAAGCATCAAGACTTAATCTTTAGTCATGGCCGAATCATAGAGTTCATGATCTAGTGTTTTATAAGTTCATTTATTCTTAAAAATTCAAGATCAAGGTATAAGTAACACATGCATGTACTTAAATCAACCAAAATCATCATCAAATCAACATGCAAAGTCAAAGATCTCAACTTTATCATCAAGCAAACTTAGATCATATATTTACTCATCAATTAATCTCATGAACATTCCTCAAATCACGGTTTTAAGCAAGAATATTTAACATGCAAAGAGGTTTACTTTAAGCTTCACAAAAATTTCAACAACTCTTTAGATCTTTAAGATTTTAGTTTAAAAGCATCAAGATCTATCACGAAAAACCTCAACCGAATCATAAAGTCCATGGTTTAGTGTATTACAAATTCCTTTTAGTTTCAAAATCCATGATCATGCACAACAACACATGTATTCATCATCAAGACCATGAAAAACCAACATGCAAAGAAAGAAAAGAAGATAGATCACAAGATTAAAGAAAACCCTAAACTATTACAATTTCTTCTTGACTTTCGAACCACCCACCTAGAGAAGAGTTGGTCTTCTAGCCTTCTAGTTCTTAGATCCTCAAGGAAATAGCCTTGGTCAAGCTCCTAAGCTTCTCCTTCTTCCTTCTTTCTCCTTCCTCTTCCATGGCCTCCCCCTCTCTCTCTCTCTCTCTTCTCTTAGTCTAAGAGTGGATGGGCTCTTGAGACTTGTGTTTTGGTTTGGAAAGGAAGTGAAAAATGAATGAATGCATGGAAAATGAACTAAGGGCCAAGCTTAAATAGGCAAACTGTGCTCTTCCTATTTTGCCCTTGGTGGATTAATTCGGTCATAGGTTAATGGGAGGGATAATTTTGGCATTTCAATTTGTTGCATGGGTGGATTTTATCAAGGGAACAAGGAGGAGCAATTTAGGGCTTTAAGTCACTTCATGTCTATTTATTTCTACTTCTTAAGTTTTTCTACCCCTTAATTCCCTTTTGGTTCTAATCTCCCCATTAGTTCCTTGTCTTAAAAAAAAATAAAATTCTAGCTTACATACATACATACACATACACGTAGCACACATACACATATACATAGGAAATAAATTTTTCTCATCAATTACTCATGTTTAAAAATCACAATTTCTTTAAAGCATAAAAATATTAAATTCACAACTCTTCCAAAAACTCAATTTCAAAAACTCATAAGATCATTTCATGAAAACCATTTCTTTTTAAAAAAATCATTTCTCATTTTAAAATCGTAAAATAAGAAATCCATTCAAAGAAATACCCTTTTCAAGAATCCTTTCTCAAAATAAATCACTTTAAGGTTTAAAATAATACGAGGATTTTGCGGGTCGTCACATTGGCCACTTATCAAAAAGCTAAGATAACTTATTATGTTATATGATTTCATTTGATATGATAATGCTTTGATGATAACATGATTCGTCTTTATATACTTAAGCATTATGAATAATTTATTTATTTTGTTGATGATTATTGTTAATGTCCTGAGAGACGTCTGTTACGTCTTGATTTAAGGAAACTCTATTGAAAAGAAAGATATGAATTGTGAATAAAAGAGTTTTGACTAGTTATGATTAAGAGTTTTTGGAATAATTAAAAGATACAAGAGGAAAGTCATAAGACCATGTGGGGCTCAAGTCCTTATTAATAAAGGCACCTGTCATAAAATAATATTCCCTCCATCCCTAATTAAAAGGTCCTCTTGGGAAATTTTATGTTCACCAATGTTGTTGAATTCTATATTAAAATTGATATGTTCTTCCAAAAATACCCCTCTACCAATTATTAGAACATAATAATTTTTTTCATTTTTCAATAATTAATTTAATTCCTAGATACTCCATCATCTATATTTAATGTAGTGAACAAAAATCCATCGTGCTGTGGCTGGCCAACCCCCCATCTCCCGTAGGCACCAATTTTCACGGGTGGCAAAAAATTTTCATATTCCAATACAATTTTATTTATTTCTTCTCACAAAAACTTAGACCATAATGATTAGATGTAAGGGTAATTTTGGAAAAAATTACAAGAGGGCCTTATATTAGGACCAAATTTTTTTACCCAAGAGGGCCTTATAATTAGGGACTGAGGGAGTAAGATTGAAATTAATTCAAAAATCGTTTGATGATAGATGATCCGAGCTTGTGGATGCCGGACCGTGTTGATGTGCACGATCAATGTGGCATGATGGATATGCTGATTCTTGGAGCTGGCCACGTGAGCTTCGATGTCGTGGTTTCGAGTGATGGAATGCTATGATGGAATGCAACGATCGGGGAAAATTAATAATTTAATTTGTGGTCGAGTCCCATTGAAGGGATGGATTTAGAATGGGTTGGCCAAACCATTTCGATAATAATAAAACTTTAAAAGACATGTACTAATTCGGTGAGATGAGTGTGAAGTAGTGGAGAGAAAAATACCTTGTGTTATTTACAGATACTTAGGTGTGCGATTGTGATGGGGGAGGGTAATGATGGTAAAACGTCAAGAAGCCTTGAGTACCTTTCTAGGCGGAACTAGTCTGTATGTGATCGGGACTTAAGAACTAGGGGATCGTAGCGTGTTCTACATCGCGAACTAGAAAAGTATTATCGCCCCATTGATCAAATTTGAAACGGTGTAAGAGGGAACCTGAACGAGGCGGGAAGTTCGACTGGCTGTTGGGCCCTGATGATATTGATATTGAAATATTGAACATTACGTTTATGCTTATGCTTATGCAATGTGATTTCTCGACTGTTCGACCTGCGTAGGTTAAGGTTCCTATATGTCTCGTTTGCTTCCGATTTAGGTTTCGGGAGGATATGGAGGAGATGTAGCCATGTGTGCTAACTAGATTCCTTGCCTCGATGATGTTTCTTTTCCCCACATCATTGATGGTTTTCGATTTCATAAGACTTAATTGTTGAAGTTCATGTTCTCCCATGATGTTTTGATGATGACAATACCTAGTGACAGGTTAAGCTTTGGATGATGATGATGTGCTTGTGTTGCGAGTGGGTCTAGTGATGTTTGTGTCTATTCCTTAGGACCTTATGTAAAACAATGATGTCTAGGCATTCCAGGTTTAATATTTTAAGAACTTGGAAAATAAAGTGTTTTTATTAAAAGCTGTAGGAGAAGACCATGTTTTATGAAAATCTTTTTGAAAAATCTTTTGCGAAAACCTCTGGTTACAAATCTGTTTTAAGTGAAAGTAATCGATTACTTTCTTAGATAATCGATTACTTCCTTTAAATTCTTGTAACCTGATAGATCAAAATATAATCGATTACTTCTCTGTGAATAATAGATTACCTTCAGGTCTGATACATTTTATAATTTTTTATGAGCAAATAATCGATTATTTCTCTGCTTGTCACAGGAAGCAGATAATCGATTACCCTGACCAAGTAATCTATTACCTCTTTATTAATTTTGAAAATCGTGAAACAATCTATCTGATTCAGAAAATGATTTATTTCCTTTCTGGGTTGATTTTGTTTCTGCTTTTAAAATGTCTTCTCCATTTTTAACAATCTAATGCTCTACACTATCTCTAATCCTAATTTTTGAAAATCAAACTTTGAGTTCATCTTCTTCTCCATTGTTCTGAAAAATATACAAATCCTTGAGAGCCTAAGATATTCATTGTTATAGTGTTCTTATTGTTGTATCAGCACTATCTAGAGTGCACAATTTGTTAGTGTTCTATTTCTTCTCAAACCAAATCATTGTAAAGGAAAGTGTGACCCTTAGTGTTAGGGAGTGAATCCCTTAGTGTGAACGTGTGGCACGTTCTTAGGGTGAGGAATCCTTGTTTACCGGGGTAGTGTCTAGACGAACGGTGGGGCACCTAGTAGAAAGACTACCTTAGGTTCTAGGTAGTGGCTACCTAGTGTTGAGTTTTGAGGTCCCTAGCGAACGGTGGTTCCTAGTAGTGTGCGGGACGCTCTTGTTTGCAATCGGGTCTGTTTGTCCTTGTTTTGATTAGTGAAGAAAAGCTCAAACGGGTCGCTTGGGGACTGGACGTAGGCCTTTTGCTAGAAAGGCTGAACCAGTATAAAATCAACGGTGCACTTTTCTCTTACCTTATCTTTTAATTACCGTTGTTGTTATCTTCATGTTCTTCGTCACAACAAAATAATTATTTTCATATTAATGTATTTTAAAGGATTTTAATTTAATTAGCGCGTAACCGTTTCGTAGTTTTGATTTTATTCGTTTCGCGCATATTAAGGTTTATTTTCAAATATCAATATTAGCTTCCGCTCGATCGCTCTTAATCGTTTTAGTTTGCGTTTTTCCGTTGCAAGTATTAATTGTTTTTATTGAAAATCGATTAATTTTCAAAGTGTAAAATGAATTTTTAAAAACCCAATTCACTCCCCTCTTGGGTGACGGCTGCCAATCCTAACATTAATAATAATTGATTATGAGTTTTGAGAAAAGACCTTTGATTACTGAAGTGAATTATGAAAGCATTGAGTTTGAAAGTGATTATGTTGAGAAAGAGATTGATGATATTGATGAGAAAGTAAGCTTGGGATTGTAATTAATTTGATGATGATGATGATCATGTATATTGTGTTAAATGTATGTTGTTTCATTATTGTTTGTTATCTTAATAAATTATCTATTGTGAGCCCACACCGTCGACGTTCTTTTACATCCGGATCGCTTACTCTCTCGTTGTTTTCTCTTTGGTGGATGCACAACGTTGATTCGTGTAGATGGCATACCGAGTGGATATTCTCATGTGGCCCCTAACGGGGAGAGCGTGGGAAATCACACCTGACGGCTGGATCTAAATAGGCAACACCCGACTTGAGATCATGGACCCGCAACACATACTGAGAGGAGCAGAGATAGACTTACATGTCGGTAACATCTCACTTAGAGATTATATGGATGATGGACCACGAGAGCACTATGAGCGAGCGGCGGAGCCTGTGCCACTTGCAGTTGTAGAGCCCGAGAGAGATGTCCCGGATGACGAGCCCGAGGAGGAGGAGCCTAGTGCAGAGCCAGATGGGGATTACATTCCGAAGGAGGACTCTGATGCGGACTGTAACATCCCTAATTTTAATCTCAAGTATAATTATAAGTTTTATCGAATTAAATATATGTTTCTTAAAAATCAATTATTTAGTTATTGGGTATTTTTATAAAATACATTATGTTACTTATGAAAGTATATTTCATTTCTTTTATGTTCTAAAGTAAATTCATTTAAAATAGTTACCCTATATCAAAAATACACTTTATGTGTTTTACTTTACTTATGATATATTTCATATGAAAATATTTTATTGGAAATATTTATAAGTTTCTTACTTTATGATTTTCATTTTAGTGTTTAAAAATTTATTATTGGTATTTTGAGTTTTAAAATAAAAGAATAAGTAAATATGTGTGGGTATGTGTTAAAAAATAATAGAAAAAATAATAATAATAAACGTGTGCTGTGTGAGCTTGGTACCAAGGGCAAAAAAAAAAAAAAAAAACCTATCTTCTTTCTTCTATTGCATCAGCCACCGACCCTAGACTCCCTCATCTCCTTTCTTCTTCCAATTTCCAGCCGTCACCCTCCCCATTTCTCTCTCCCTCGTCGTTTTCTCTCTCCCCCACCGGCTTCTTTTGCGCCACCATCCAGTCGCCATCGCTACCGTCGTGAGGGGAGGCACGCGAATCGCACGATGGCCTTCGTTCATACCTCTTTGCGATCCCTCTCTCTTTTCCTTCTCATCGCTCGCGATCTCGCTCTCGGTTTGGGCGTGAATCGCGACACCCGGGGACCCAAGCACTGCTGCCATGGCCACTAAGCTCAACCGCGAGCCCAACTGTCGGAGTCCACGTCACCGCCGCGACCTCCGCCAACAAGCGCCGCTGCCGTCACGTGTTCTCTCTCCAATCGCGAACCGAACCGCATTCAGAGACGCCGCCGGCGCCAGCCATCACATGAGTCGCTACCCAGGGCCATATATTTGCCTCCTTGAGTTGCCGGTGTCTGCTGCGGGTGCAAATCGGGCCGCCAGCCTCCGTCTTGCTGGGTGGCTGTGTTGATGGTTCAGACCCGTTTGCGATGAACCGAACACGGGTGGAGGCTATGCATCGAACGGATCTTCCCTTCCTTCAAAATCGAAGTTGAGGGTAAATCTCTAATACTCTCTTAATTGCTCGGTGTTGTTTTTTTAATGATAATGATAATGATATTAATATTAATAGTAATAATGTTGGTAATGATTTTTGTAGTGATAGATTGCTTTGGAACTTTATTATTGTTTTGGAATTAAATTGGTATTATACTTTACATTGATTTGAAAAATAATGCTATTGATGATGATTTTAATGGGTTTATATGGTTCGTTATTATATCAAATTAATCGTTATGTCAAATGAATTGTTTTAAAGAGTATTTTAGTTAAACGTGTTAGGTTCCCTAGGCTGAACAATACACCAGTTAATTAGGAACCTGATATAATCTACATAACGTTAATTTGAATTGAAACCTTGAACGTTAATTCCAAGTTGAAAGGAAGTGTAATTACCTGAATGTTGGAAACGTGAGTTAGACTTATTTTGAATCGGAAATACTTCCTTTAAGTTTGGAATTAATAGTGTCAAGCAATATAGCTTTGATTTTGTAACTCGAAACTAAAACTAATTAACTAATTAACTTTAATGAATTTTGGTGATTATGTTAGTTTCAAAATGTTAGTGTATTTTCAATAAAAAGCTATACTATTTTATTAAAAAGACAATGATCTTAATTTGAAACCCTATGTTATTTTTGTTTGTAAACTATAGTTAAATGATTTCTTGATTTGGAAAACTTACGAAAATACTCTACTTTGAAATATGATAAGTATATATTGAGATTTCAAATTGAGTTGCTTTTGGCACATTAAATTGATTTCTTTACGATTTACTAATATAGTTAGACTACGAAGGAGTTTTAGGGCAACACAAGCGTTAGCAATGGGCCACGACATGTGCGAATATCGGCATATGGAAAGGAGTGCGTTTGTGAAAAACTAAGAGTTAAAGCAATTGCAGGTAAGGGGTTCTTTACCTTGCTTTAGGGAGTATTTTCTAATTAGCTCATAGTACTTGCTAAGAGTATATGTATATGTTTGGTTTGGAATTTAGATAGTTATTATAGGCTTAACCATCAAGAATGAAATTAAATGAAATCGTTGTTAAATTGATATATGTGATAAATTTTCTATGCTAAGTGCTAAATGTCATTATTTATGCCTAACTGAAGTATATGGAGACTTGGTTGGTAATTAGAAAGGATTATATATGATAGTTGTTGTGTATATTAGAAAAAGTATAGAGTTGTGCTATTTTGTGAATGATCGTGATATTTGATATTGGGATGAATGTCTCTTGGAAATTGCCCTGTATATCTGGAAATTGAAAGTATAATGAGATGATGAAATTGATAAACTAATGAAAGAGTTTAGGAAAAAGAGTGTGTGACCCAGATCTTGTAAGACGTTGTCCGGGTTGTGGGACTGTACGCATAGACTGGTGTGATTTAGGTCGTGTAAGACGTTGTCCGGGTTGTGGGACTGTACGCATAGACCAGTGTGTTTTCATGTCTTGTAAGACGTTCTCCGGGTTGTGGGACTGTACGCATAGATCGCGTAAGACGCACATGGTGCGCAGCTGTAAGACGTTGTCCGGGTTGTGGGACTGTACGCAATGATGGACACACACACATCATATAATAATAAAGGTATAATTGGACTGTGCGATTCCAGATCTTGTAAGACGTTGTCCGGGTTGTGGGACTGTACGCATAGATCGCGTAAGACGCACATAGTGCGCACCTGTAAGACGTTGTCCGGGTTGTGGGACTGTACGTAGCAATGGATCCACATAATCATTCTGAAAATTAAGAAAGACTTAAAGATATGAAAAGAGAAAAGAAAATATGAAGTCAACGAAAAGGAAGAAAAAGAGATAAGCTGGAATGAAATATACATTTAAAGTGTAAGGGTTTAATGAATAATAAAAGAAACTGATTGACATTGTGTGCATGTATGTGACTTGTTTGGGAATGAATTGTTGATATATTATCAGATATATGACTAAGTGTATTTGACTTAGTAGGTCATTATGTCTAGTTAGAAACTACTTTCTACTTCATGTGTAAAGCTCACCCTTACAACCATTTTTCAGGTATTGAGCTTGGAGCTTGCATAGTTTCTGGCCGAGCAGGTTGAACCTCCACTACGTGGAGTGTCCGTTTATTATTTTATGAGTGGACTGTAGTTTTAGCTATGTTAAAAACTATTATTTTGTAATTTAAAGATATGCATTAGTTGTACACCCCTATTTGAGATATTTGGGGCATTAGGATCTGTTTCTGGATAATAATTAAACGTTTATGTTTTAAAATTTTTCTGGTCTGAACAGGTGCAAACAAGAAATTTTGGGGAAAGTTTGGAAAACAGAGGAAACTCTGCCAAATTTTCGTCGAAATTTTCAAGTCCATATTTTTATAAAACTTAATTTAACTAAATAATTGTGAGGGTGTTACACGGACTCTGCTGATGATCGTGATGCCTGATGCTGTGTGGACATTGCTAGTGTTGTGCCTCTTAGTTAGTTTAGGGTTCTGTCTCTTGTCGAGGATAATTGTTGTCAATGATTACGCTTTTGTAACTCCACTTTTGCTTTGGTATCACGCTGATGTAGTTTGATGTTATTTTGGTTGCTGTTAGACATGTAGTTTCTTTTGAGCAAACTTTATTATGTTATGATGAACTCATGGTGAATGGTGACTTATGTTGGAAATACTTTTATGATGAATGAATCAAGTATGTTTTGAGAATGAATGCAATTCAGTAACACTCGATTTTGATGGACTGATGCGCCAAAAATATTTTGAGAAAATGGAATCGTTTTTAAATCAACAATCCTTTTTGAGGATAAATAATTTGTCATATAAAAAAATCACCCTCATTTTTAGTAACATTAATAATAAATAAAGATTATTTTGATGTCTCAAATTCGGAGTGTTACAAGTTTTTTATTCCTCGAACGTCGATACGACACAAAAATTAATATATAATTATACTAAATTATTAACTACTTCTATCTAAATGCATGCAGAAAGAATTTTAATTGAAAACGTGCGCCGAAAACCGATATCGATCACTTATAAATTTCACATTTCTCAATTTAAAAATTCTTTTCATAAGTTATCAAGCTTGCATTACTTAAAAGCTTGCATGAATATTTAAAAAAACTTTCATAAACAATTTTTACTTTCACCAAATTCATTTCAAATTTCTTATATAACAACTATCATACTAAACTAACATCACTTAGCAAAATAGTCATATTCAAGTAAGTATTGCTGATATTAAACAACTTGAACAGCAACTATACATCAAATAAAAATTACTTCTCAACATTAAAACTTAGCCAAACATATACCAAATCATTATCACCCAAAAACACTTAAAAAAATCACTTTTTAAGTCTAACACTAAGAATTAAAATTATAGACAGCATAACATTCTTCTACCAAAAAAGCACTTTTAACATTTCAAAACATTTCCAAGATGATACCCAAAATTCTTACTCCAAAAACATTAAGTTCTAAACAATAAAAATCTTTTTTTTTTTTACAAAGATGTTACTCAACCTAAAAAAAATCTGGACAGCAACTACAAAATAAAATTGCATTAACCCAAATCAACTTCAAATTGTTCATACTTTTATTTTTCACCCAAAAATACTTAAGTTTTCTAGTTAAAATGTAGAGTGAAGGGACACTTTGGTCCCTCAAGTTTTTCGACAGGGACACTTTAGTCCCTCAAGAAATTTAATTCATTTTTAGTCCCCATGTTTTTCAAAAGTACCAATTTAGTCCCTCATGTTTTCCAAACGTACTAATTTACTCCCTCAACGAAGTGGCTAACGGAAATAGGACAGAGACTAAATTGGTACTTTCGGAAAACTTTGGGGACTAAAAATGAATTAAATTTCTTGAGGGACTAAAGTGTCCCTATCGAAAAACTTGAGAGACCAAAGTATCCCTTCACACTAAAATGTATAACCAAGTCTAAAAAAAGAATTCATATTATATAAAATATTTTTGGACAGGAAAAGAATTGTTTCATTTTTTATTTCCAAAACTCCTCATACAATATTCATATACATGAGATTTTGCCATACTATTAATACAAAGTTTCTACTAACACTTATAACGTAAAATCACTTAACTTAATCCTAATTATACAAAATCAAATAAATCATTTTATTTCCTCAAAAACAAAATTTGGTCCCTTCATATAAAAAAATAACACTTTTCCATATTAAATAAAAATCACATAACACACAAACATAAAATAATACTCCCTCCGTCCCTATTTATAAGGCCCTCTTAACACTTTTATTTTGTCCTTATTTATAAGGCTCTTTACCAATTTTCAATGAGCATTAATTATTTTTTTCCACAAACACCCCTATTTATTTTACACTTTTTAGATTCCCAATAATATTAATAGGGGTAATTTTGAAAATACATATCAAAAGTTCACATTTTCAATACAATTAACTAAATTATTCCACTTTCTTAATGGACGTGAAATCTCCCAAGAGGGCCTTATAATTAGGGACGGGGGTAATAATACTTTATGTCCTAAAAGTATTCGGCCATCATATATTTATCAAAGGAGAACTTTGTTTCTCTTGGATTTTTTTTATTATCCTTTGAAACCCTTTTGATATTTGTTCATTTGGACATAGAAATAAAAGCTTACAACATCAAACATATTTTATTTCAACCAAACAACAAAACTCATAAATTTCTTGAATAAACCAAACAAACAAACTTTATTCAAATAACTCCATACACATATTCATACCCTTCATAAATTAAATTGAAAATACTTTAGAGTTTATTTTAGAGATTAATAATATAAAGTGTTTTAGTGACTAATTAAAAATTCATTCATTGACAAAAGTTTTCATCATTACATGAATCATATTCATCAAAATAACAATAGTACAAGTCAAGAAAACTTTTAAGATTTCAAAATAGAAGAAGAACAAGAATATCATTTTTTATGAAATAAAACAAAGAATAACACATAATGGTAGAAAACAAAGAAGAATAGATTTTGGTTTATAGAATATACCTCTTCTCCTAGTAAAATATTTTAAGAAGACTTCAACCAAATGAAAAAATCTTCTCCTCTCCTCCTCCTAAGTGCCATGCATGCCTCTCTCCTCTCTATGGTAAGGTTATTCTCTCTTCTTTTTTTTTGTTCTAAGTTTTCTAATGTGTGAAGAAGGTATGGGTATGTCTTGAGGCATCAATTTATAGAGTTTAAAAATTAGTCTTCACACCCCAAAAGATGAAGGGTTGGAGGAGTATAGGAGGGGGTTTTTTGGTTCAGATTTTTTTGAACTACTTAGAAATAATGAAGCTTAATTGTTTGTATTTACTCATTTAATGCTTCACACAACTCCTATGCAAATTTAAATGGAAAAATTGAATGAAGATTCCCACCTTGGATGACTATTTGAACGACACACTTTAGGGAGTAAGAGGGAATACAATTTTAAATAAATTCTCATACATGATAATGAGACTCTAAATTAAATTAAAATAAGGTATGGGAAAAATGTAGGTCTTACACAAATTCTAACAAGTCAGAATTGATTGGATATACAAACACTAATTGGGCTGGTGAAATTGAAACTCGAAAAAGCACTTCAGATTATGCTTTTCATCTTAGTACAGGAGTATTTTTCTGGTCCTCCAAGAAACAACGAGTAGTTGCTCTTTCAACCGCAGAGACAGAGTATATTTCAGTAACAAATTGTGCTACTCAAGTAGTTTGGTGGCGGAGAATATTGAGTGAGTTGCAACACCAACAAGATGATCCAACAAAGATATCATGTGATAATAAATCAACAATTGCATTGACAAAGAATCCAGTTTTTCATGGACGTGGCAAGCATATTGACATCAAACATCATTTTATTCAAGACTTGATCAAAGACAAAGAAATTGTAGTTGATTATTGCACTTCTGAAAATTAAGTAGTAGATATTTTCACAAACCACTTAATACCGGCTGTTCTTAAAGTTGAAGAATATGTTTGGAATGACAAAATTTGATTTAAGGGAGGCAATTTAAGAATTATAAACCAAGCCGGTGCAATCCACTAATTGTAAAAAGAAAACAAAATGCACTTGAATGATATCGCAACTCCTCCTAGGCTTGTCGATTTAAAAGGAATGGCAAAATCAATCTAAATAGAAAAACATGCTGCAACGCGTAAAATAGCACACATAGTTGCAAAATCTGCATATTACCTCTATTAATAGACGTTTGCAACAACATGAACATATAAAATAGCAGAAAAATATTTAGTTCTACAAAATTATAAAATTATATACTCCAACGAGTTCTATTATTTATGTGTTGTGTATTTGTAAAATTGGTTATTAAGAAAAAGCTAAAATTTTCTTGAATATTACATATTTTTCCAATATCATTTTAATTTTTACAAGACAATTTTATTTTAATTGCCAACGCAATAATTGGTTCGCCTGCCATCACCTCCCAACAAAAATGTTCTTGAACTCCTTTAATAATCAGTGAAGGCAAACACAAGGAATCTGTTGTTACTTAAGCAAATGGTTGGAGGTTCGATCCCGACGCTTACGAATGTAAAAGGCCTTGCTGGGAGACTACCCCTGAAAAGACCCGACAATCAGGGACGGAGGATAATAGGAGCATCACACCTGCTCTCCCTCAGATTTTATATAATATATATACATACTCTGGACACATGAGAAAATAAGACCAGGGTCTAGTGCCACTGAACTACAAAGAACCCTATGTCAAATTGTGTAAAATATATTATTTACTAGTTTTAGCCCGTGCATTGCACGGGTCTGTACGCGTCCTGCTTTTATTATTTTTTTAATAGTGGAACTTAGTTAATAGTTAAGTATTAATGATTGAGTATTAAATTAAGAATATTTCTACCCTGCAACCAAATTTTGGATGGTTGCACAACAATAATCCCTTAAATGAACCAATGATTATTTGACACGTCAGCTAATGAAGTTTTAAGTTACTGCCATGTCAGCTCAGATTAGCTAATTTGTCAAACAAACATTGGTCCACTAAGGAATTGTTTTGCAACCATCCAAAATTTGGTTGCATGGAAGTAGTGCCCTTAAATTTATTGTATTACATAAGTTATATTCTATTTGTGAAATAATATTAATTTATGAGGAGGGATCCGTTTACACCATGTTGAATTACACCAACTCTTACACTGCTCATAACTTTTTATACAATATGAATTTAATTAATCCATCTGTTGATTAATAACTATACATCATCAAGATCATTTGTGTCAAATTTGAGAAAATTTAAACACCATTGAGTATAAATTCAAATAGCTCCATTTTCATATACTTTTAAGATATATATTTCGTTAATTTTGGCGTATGTAAATAAAGTACTAAATGATTTTGGATTTTTGTGAAATTTGATATAGATGATCTACATGATAGAAACTTTCAATCCAACGGTTGATTGGATTAAATTTGATTTGGTGTAAGAGTTATGTGCGGTGTAAGATTTGGTGTAATTCAACATGGTGTAAATGGATCCCTTCTCTTAATTTATTGATATTTAGATGACTTTATTCATTAAAATTTGTGCAAATAAGAGATACTTATAATTTACATCTAATTGAAGAACCAATATTCAAAATTCAAAAAAAATGAAAGAGAAAATGTTTAAATTTCATCAGCTAGATATGAAAATGAAAATTTTGAGAAATGGGTAGATATGAGAAAATTTTCTACAGGTTGACCATCCCAATTTAGCAATTTACCCATGTTCCATAGTTTCATTTTTTTTTACTCTAGCACACTTGCCTCTAATTGTAGAAACTATTATACAATCAAAAAAGATCTTCTAGAAACCGCTATACATGGATATCAAAAAAATTTTGCTTTATTCATAGGTAAAGTAATTCTTGGTGATCACAAATTTTTAAACAAAGCATAAACTTTTGAATTAATTTTATCTTGTATAACAAACGTGTGATAACACAAGTTGAAAGGAATTGAATAATAAGTCAAAGTATGAGTTCTCAGATAACAATTTTGTTAATTTTTTTACACGAATAAAATAATAAGGATTATTTATTATCTTATTATGGAATAACAAAAAAATAAGGATATGAGCATTTTAAAAAAATAAGTGTGTGAACATTTTTCTTTTTAAATTTTTTTCTCAAATAAACTACATTCTTATCACTGTAACAATTTTCAAACCATAACATTCACAAAAAAAAAAAAAATGAAATATGAAACAAAAATTAGGAAATTAAGGTAGCTTCTTCCAAGTCAAAAGCAAAAAAAGAAATTAGGAAATTAAACGTTTGGAGTCTCATCAATCCATGTGTAATGCATCCATTCTATCTTAGAATGTTTCAATCGAGAAGATCCATAAAAATCATCTAACTTAGCAAAATCAATTTGAATGGTTACTCTTGCCGCAAATTTCCCTTGTTCTACGATTTTGGCAAACCAAAAATAAAAATCAAAAGCAATGAATAATGGAAGAAGAAAAATGGAGTGAAGCAATCCAACTAAAAACAAATGGAAAGTTTATGGTTCTGACAAACAAGTTGTGGGCTACTTTCTTTGGCGTTGCTGTTTGGTTTCTCTGGCGTAATAGAAACTTAAGGATTTTCGAAGGTCGTGGTGATATGGCTCTATCTCTGTTGCATCATGTTATGGGTTATACTTCGGTGGTGAGCAAAGCGATTGATCGCGAGAAGAAGTCCCCTTATTTGAAGCATGAAATTTTGGTGGGTTGGGAAGCACCGCCGGTTAATTGGTTCAAACTGAATGTGGATGGGTCTGTTCGTCTTTCTTCCATGAATGCAGCATGTGGCAGAATTCTCCGTGATGAGATGGGTAGATTTATTAAGGGATTTTATTGTAATCTTGGTGTTACATCTTCTGTCAAAGCTGAACTTCGGGGTCTGCTTTGGGGTCTTCGTATGGCTAAGAACATAGGAGCTGAGCATATTATGGGGGAAATGGATTCCAAAGTTGTTGTTTCTCTTGTTCAGAATGGATGCACTGCCACTCATCATTGCGCTGCTTTGGTTCGTGATATTCAGAGTCTCCTTAATGGTGGTTGGATGGTCCAACTTAGTCACATTTATAGAGAAGTCAATCGTTGTGCTGGTGCCTTGGCTAATCTAGGACATGATAGTGATTTTATTTGTTCTTTCTTTGATTCCCCTCCCCGATCTGTTTTTCCTCTGGTTTGTGAGGATGCCTATGGGATTAATACCCCCAGGATGATCGTGTAATTTGTTCTGTTTGCTTGGGCTTTGGCCCCGTTTTTAATAAAAAAACAAAACAAATGGAAAGTAAATTATAGTCCATATTTATTAAAATTGTTAATCATACTTGATAATTATAAATTTCATTATGCTGATAACAACGTAACTATATAAATCCATGTTATTATGTAATATAATTAAAGAAATTAATGTTAAAAAAATGTTATATCATACCAATAATTGGTCATAAATATACTTCAATTGATTACCACCAAAACAATAAGAATAAGAAAAATCATTAAAAAATAATCATTAAAATATGGTACCTGCATAAGATGTTGAATAAAGTATTAAAAAGCCTGTTGCCCATGGAAGCACCTTTTGCATGGCATGGAAGCACCTTTGGCCCATCATCATTGGAGATATCGTTAGGAGAAATATAGCAAGTAAAAGACCAGAGAATGAAATCCTCTTTTTGTTGAATACTCATATGCACAATTAACCGCTGCAATAGGTATTGAAACATTATCATTATGCTTTATATAATGATTATTGTTCTAAAATATAGAAGTATTGTAATTTTAATAATACTAATATTGAACAATAAATGATTAAGATAATTCATGTATCCATTAAGAAACATGAAAATTGACAAATAAACACATACTACCTTGATTGTGTTGCTTTCGTTTGCCCTCTAGCACTATTTTCCTTCAACTCCTTGCTGTTTTCTTCAATTGATTTTCATACTCTAGATTGCGATTCATGTTCAAATTATCCAGTGTTCGTATGTAGTTGGATTCATGGAAGTTTTTTTCAATGAATTCTGGGTTTAAATCATTTAAATTGATTTGACCAAACGATTGACGTTTTGCTGATTAAGGAGAAGTATGTGCACCAAAGCCTGCAATAATTGGTGTACAAATAATCAGTCTCCTGTGCAATAATTGTTGTAGATAAGATTAATATTAAAATCAAAATTATGGGAACCTGCTATATTATTTGACTTTATGTTGCTTGTAATTGATGGTTGCTCGTGTGTAGGATGTGAGACAGAATTCTCAGTACCGGGTGTTGGAAATTAAGCTTGCCCTAAAGGACGTAAAGAGTCAATGCAAGAAGATTTCTAGAAGATGATAGAGTTTTGATGATAACAAACAAGTTTCAAGTTTCAATCATCAAGTTGCATCAAGTCAAGCAGTTCAAGGCTCAAGCTTCAAGCATCTTGTTTTGTTAATCCTTGCCAATAGGAAATTTGTAAGGTAATGAAATTTTATTACAAGTGTATATTGGCCAAATGAGTTTTTCAGTTTAAGGAGAAGAAAAAGAGTTTTTAAGTGAAAATCAGTTTTGAACTTAGTTTCTGTGGAAGTGCATGAGGAAACAACTCTGGATGATGTTATCTAAGTTATGAAAATCTATTTTTACAAGTGCATGAGAGAATAATCGATTACCTTCTCAAAGTAATCGATTACTTTTGTTGCATCATAGAAAAACCAGAGTGTGAATAATCGATTAGGTGAACTTGACTAATCTATTACTTTTTTATTAAGAGTAATCGATTACCTAGATCAAGTAATTGATTATCAATGTTTCATCATACATTTTCCTGAGGCAGAGTAATCGATTACTGCCTTGAAGTAATTGATTACATGATGTTGCATCATACAAAATTCAGAGTCTCTGTAATTGATTATTAGATTAATGGTAATCGATTATATGAGTTGCATCATATACTAAACAGGAGTGAAGTAATCGATTACTTGGAATGAATAATCGATTACTGGTTTTTCAAATGAATTTCAAAGTTTCCATTTTTAAGGTGATAATCGATTACCTTTATGAAGTAATCGATTACCTCAAATTTTATTGAAAAACGTGTCAAAATCATTTTGATTTATTTCCATATTTGTTTTTACTTAATTGATTTTGATTTATTTTCAAAATTCGAAATTGATTTTATTTTTGAAAAATGTTCCTTTTTGATTTAAGTTTCAAATCTTTTATTCTATTTCTTAAATCAATTTGATTTGTTTTTGATTTTCAAAATTATTCTTTTTGATTCTTATTTCAAAATCAGGTTTTATTTTTATTTTAGTACAATCACTGCTACATTCCTAAGGTTCTGACAATTTTCTGATCATTCACGTTTCTATCTTCTTCTTCTTCTCCAAAAACTTCATGTTTCTCATCGTTCATACTCATTTGAGAAGAAAACCTTGTTTTGGCCAAATACTCTTGTGATTTAATCTCATTATCATAGAACCTATATTGTTGTATCTGTGTTGTTGAGAACATACTATACTATTGTAATCACTCACATCATATTGTATTGAAACTTAAGTGGTTAGGGAGAGAATCCTGTAGTTGAACGTGTGGTACGTTCGTAGGGTAAGGAACCCTGCTGTGTTGTTGAGGCCCCTAGCGAACAGAGGTTCCTAGTAGTGTGCGGGGTGCTCAGGTTGTAATTGGGTGCGGCTCAATTCAAGTATATAAAAGGCTTAAGCGGGTTGCTTGAGGATTGGCGTAGGTCACTCGCTGGATTGACCGAACCAGTATAAAAATTGGTTTGCGTGTTCTTCTTCCTTATCTCTTTTAATTTCCGCAATTTCTATTATTTACGTTTCCGCGCAACTCTTATTTATTGTTATCTGACGCTATCGCTCTCCATCACATTCTCTTAATCTCTCCAACGCAAAAACATTTTTTAATTATTCGTGATTTCTCAATAAATTAATAAAACTCGATTCACCCCCCTCTCGAGATTTTGAGCCACAATCCTAACAATTGGCATCGGAGCTAGTCTCTTGTGTTAAGACTTAACCGTCTCAAGAGTATGGCTTCAAACTCTCCGTTTGGTGGTGAAGGGAGTTCTATTAATCGTCCTCCCATATTTGATGGGGTAGGGTACGCTTATTGGAAAGCCCAGATGAAAATTTTTTATTCAAGGAGTAGGATTAAAAGTTTGGGATGCAGTTGTAAATGGACCATATGTTCCGACTCATGTAGTTAATGGTAACACCGTTGACAAGCCTATGGCTGAGTGGACAGAAGAGGAGGAACGTAGAGTCCAATACGGCTTGAAAGCGAAAAATATAATAACATCTGCTTTGAGTTATGATGAGTTTTTTATGATATCTACATGTGACACAGCACAGAAAATGTGGGATACATTAGAAGTCACGCATGAAGGCACCAATGAAGTAAAGAGATCAAGAATCAACACTCTGACGGGAGAATATGAACTTTTCCGAATGAAAGATGGAGAATCAGTACAGGAGATCCAAAAGCGCTTCACAATGATAGTCAATCAGCTCGTAACCTTGGGGAAGAAATTCACCAACGAAGAACCGATCAACAAAGTGCTAAGATGTCTAGGGAGAGAATGGCAACCAAAAGTAACGGCCATAATGGAATCCAGAAATCTTTCAAGAACACGAGAGTGAATTGAAAAGATTAGCACAACATGAAGAGGATGTTGGAAGTCAAGCTAGTGTTGGAAGACATGCTTCAAACTCTCTTGTGGACTTCAAGTATATATCAAGCTGATGTTTTGATGATAACAAACCAACTCAAGTTCAAGCTCACAAGTTTCCTTCATGATCAAGAATGAAGATTCAAGCAAGGCATATATTAGAAACCTTTTCATTAGATCATTTGTAAGGTAATGAAGTTTCTATTCTTTACGAGTTTACAAAAGCCAATAAGTTTTTTGTAACACCCCGATTTGGAAAACTCGAAATAAACACTCATCAAATGTTAGTTAATTCTTTTAGGAAAAATAGGGTGAAATTTTTTTTTTGAAACGGGAACAACACTCGACTATCGAGCTTCCCAAAACAAGGTATTACTTTTTTTTTTAAAATTCTTTTCTCAAGAATGTTTGCGGAAGTTTCTGAAAACAGTTTGATATTAAAACTCGCTTTAAATAAAAGAGTAAAACATTTGGTCACTGGGAAACATATTTGATTTGCTTACAACAGTTTATCTGTCGGATCACGACAGTCCTTCAAAAACAGTTTAGGAAACAGACCGTAGAAGTTCTCACAAAAAGTGGTCACCACAGAACTTCGGTGCCATTCTTACATAAACATAGGTCTTAACAAAAGCATTTCAAAAAGATAAGGGGTACACTTGATACATATTAGCAAGGGTCCATTGGAATCCTATTTATAATCTACTAAACAGCATCCCCTTCTCGATCCGCAACGCAAGTCTTCTAAAGCGATCCCCGTTATTCAGCAGACGCCTTCTCGTCAGCGCGTCACGATCAGTAAGCCCTTCCTCCAGGAGTAGTATCACCAGCTCCACCGTCTTTTAGAATCGAAGATTCATAGTCACATATGCACAAGAAGTTGAGAGAGTAAGTTATCCGAATGGAATTACTCCCATCGACTTCTTGGAATTACACTAGTGACGCATACCAGAACATAACAACAATACGACAACAATATAGCAGGCAAATATATAAGATGCATGAAGATGCAATGCAATCGTCACATTGTCTAATCATTTATCTCTCGCTTAAGGGAATCCCTAAATCAATTATCTCGCAGATCTGAATCACTTTGACCACTCGTCTCGCAAAGTCGAAGTCTCTTGATTAGTTCGTCTCGTCTAGAAGTCCTCTCGTTCACATATCTCGAGTCCATAACATCAGGAATTCAGGTTTTATAGTTTTAGGTCTCAAGTCTACATCTCCTCGGAATCCATCCACCTAGTCGGAAGCAATCAGGAGTACAGGATCTCTAACCACACCGGCTTTTACTGGATGGCAAAGTGAATGCATTCATAAAATAACAGCCCGGGAAAATAAATACAATAACCTCATCCGGCCGTGTTCGAGCATCCCTCTCACTGATCAAGAATTAGTCAAGGGGGTGTCAGTCCTCTGTCTAGTGTACATGTGGTACTTCGTCCACACCACTGAGTGACCAGCTCCGACCGGTTCAGCCAGGGCCCCTATGGTTTTTCCCACCTAGACAGACTTCTCAAGGCTTCTTGACGAATCACCGTCATTACCATCCCCTATCCTAATCATCAAGTGAGTACCACGCAGGTAAACACCGTGTCTTCCTCTCCACTACTTCGGGTAAAGGTTTAAGGTCGTGGGGTTATACTTTTCTGTCCTAACGTCGACCCATCCTAAGTCATCTCCGCCATACAACTCCGACTATATGCGGAATGCTTTTGTGGGACTCGACCACTGTGTCTGACGGGCTCCGACCCATCCTGAATCATTTCGGCATACGGCTCCGACCAGTATGCAGGATATCCACAACTTGTCTGACGGGCTACAACCCAATCAGAATCAACCTCGCCATATAGCTACGACTATATGCGGAATATCAATCAACGTTCTGACGGGCTACGACCCATTCAGAATCAACATCAGCATACGGCTCCGACCATATGCGGGATATCCATCAAACATCAATAGATAGGCTCCAACCTATCCCAAATCATACACACTCTACATATGGCTACGACCATATGGAGGCTATCTCAACACATGGCTACAACCACGTGGAAACTATCCTCAT
Source organism: Crotalaria pallida (assembly GCA_037953625.1). NCBI lineage: Eukaryota > Viridiplantae > Streptophyta > Magnoliopsida > Fabales > Fabaceae > Crotalaria > Crotalaria pallida. Next base: position 7,218,917 of record CM075654.1, on the reverse strand, counting down.
AGGACTCAGCACTCATGGCGTTCACGTTCACAGCGTTGTCGTCATCATCATAGCGTCAGCTCAATCCACGTACTCAGTGCATCAGCATCATCCGGTTCATCACGCGTTCCATCCCTTAGAGTTTCGCTCTAATCGTAGGGGGATTTCTTACAGTTTTCTATGTCTTTTCTATTCTTATCTTCTATCGCGGGATTATGCAATGTGCTCATGCAATGACAACATACACAACAATACATTTCACCATAAACAAACATATCAATCAATCAATACCATGTAATGGTATAGGTCTAAGTCTTCGTATACCTCGATACAAACAATCACGCAATTTATCGGGTATATTACTAACTGTGATAGACCTTTACTCCGACTTTGAGAGAGTACGAAGTGTCCTAGCATACTCACTAGACACCAAAGCGTCTTAGGATAACTTCTCTCTCACCTGGATTCGCAGTTACTGGCTTTACGAGTTCCAAACGATTTCCTTCCTTCCTTTTCTGCCCGACTCCAACTTCTTTCAAGTCCCAAAAGATAGATATGTGAGTGTTAAACTTTATTTACTTATTATTCTTAAAGTTATTGTCAAGACAACTTAAGAAAATCCAAACATTGACTTCACTTAGAAATTGAAACATCAATCCTCTTCACTCAAACTCGCCCAAGGTCAAACATTAACTTTTATACTTTAGAATCATGAGAAAATAATCAATTAAATTAATTCAATTAGAAAGTTTCTTTTCTGGTCCCTCTTGGACAGCATTGAATTCAATTCCAAAAACATCGAAAAATGACACTTTTCAAATCACTTTTGACCTAGATCGAATATCCATAAAACTTAGCTTTAAAGCATCTTGAAAACACTTTTAGAACCACTTTAAAACAAGAACATGACTTATAAAATTCTGGACAGCATCATGTCCTAAGTTCAAAACTCATTTTCCATGGTTGAAAACCAATTTAAATACATAGATAAATCAAGCATCTTGAAAACAATCCGATAGACACTTAAATCAATAATACATTAAGTTCAAACACTTAAATCTTCATAAGGGCAGCAAGGTACTCAAGTCAAACAAATTAAACAAACATTCATTCATTCCAAACATTTCACAATCACAAACCATCAAGTTACGCATAAGCATGTTCACAAACTTATCCATACACATAGCTCAACCAAATGAGAAAATCAAACACTTAGGCATACATAAACCAAATCATGCATCACACACACACACTTAGTCATATTTTTAGTTATCTTTTTACTTAATTAATTTCATCTTATTAAACTTAGTCATGGTTGTTTAGAAAATTATTTCTTCAAGGATTAACTTCACAAATCAACACATGATTTCATGTCATAAACACATATACATTCAAGGAATTTTAACTCAAGGTCTAAGGTCTAAACCGTGACCTAGACTAGGTTTTCTTAAAAACATTTCCAAGGTTTCAAGACTTGAGAACAACTCTAGATTCAATCAACAATTTCACATAGTTCATCAAGCAAACAAGAGCATAGTCTTAGCATATTTTCTTATATGAGACCGTGGCATATATAGGTCTTTTGAACAAATTAGATTTCACACTTAACATATAAAAATCCACTCAAAGTTTATGGAAATCACATGCACATAATCAAAATACAACATTAAAATCTCTAACCTAAAGATCATACATAAACCGTGACTATTCATAGCAAATCACCTAATTTCTTTTCATTCAAAAACATCACTAAGCTCAAGATCACAACATGTAAGGGATGAACCAAAGAAAATCAAGTTCATATCAACAAAACCGTGATCAATCCATGATTTTCTTAAAAGAATTTTCTTAGAGTTTCTAACATCCAAAACATGCTTAGAATCTCAAGATAATCACATGCACATAACAAGATTCAATCATCAAAACTTCTAACTTAAAAATCAAGTTCAAACCGTGAACAACACAAAAAAAATCACCAAGAAATCAATCATTTTCAAAGATCTTTGTATTAAAACTTCAACATCATGCTCTTTTCAAAAATACTTTTAAGAAATCAAGAGGAAAACTCAAGATCATAGGAGAAAATGTTTTCTTAGCAAAACTTCAAGATCAACTTCAAAAATCAACATGTATGACACTAAAATCACTAGATCAAACACACAAAACAAACATGCATCACACTTTCTCAAATAAAATCAAAGTTTATGAAGAAAAACAAGAATCAAAGAAAAAGGTTTGAAGCTTTTAAGATCTTGAGATAATTTCTTACTTAGTTAAAAATTTTAAGAATTCAAGTCCAAGATCTTGTGATTTCTCTTCTCTCTCCTCACGGTTTCTCACTTCTCTCCTAGTCCATGGTCTTTTTCCTTCTCTTTTCACTCCCTTAGCTTGATCTAGCTTAGATCATGAAGTGTTCAAGGTGTTGGTTTCCTCCTCCACAATTCGGCCACCTTCTCTCTTTGTCTTTCTCACCAAGAGTTTGATGATGCTCTTGGTGTAGTGTGTTTGGTTTAGGAAAAGATTAGAAGAAAGTTTGTGTTTAATGAAGGAATGAAGAGAAATTCATTCCTCCCTCACGGTTCTTGGTGTTGATGGGTGTGTGTGTTGGTGTAGTTGTTTGTGTGGGTATTGAAAGAAAGAAGAAATGATGAAGATGGGATGAGGAAATAAGAATGAACACTCACTCCTTCCTCCTCACGGTTTGGTCCCTTTTCTTCTATCCATTCCAACTTTTCTTATTTGCTACCAAGGGTTTGCATGGAGGGCTTTGATGCAATTTCCTTGGTCTTAATTTACTTCCCACGGCTCCTTCCTCTTCCTTTCCTTCCCTTCACTTTTTCTTCATTCTTAGGTCATGCTTAGGTCACTAGAGTGATGTCATCTTGTTGACTAACAAGGCATGCCACTTGTTGATCAAAGAAGTGAGCTTAGTGTCCAAGCCATGCATAGCATTCGGCCAAGAGTGATTAAGGGTAGGTTAGGTTAGTTAATTAGGTTTAAGGCACTTAATTAGGGTTCTAATCATGATTAGGGTAGGATTAGGTTAATTAATCTAGGTTTAACTCACTAATCCTTAGCAATTAGGGCTTAATCAAGGATTAAGGTGTTAATCAAAACTTAATCATGGGATTAAGGAAAACTAATTTTGGGTTAACTCACTAATCAAATGGTTTTAGGGTTTGAGAGAATGATTAAGCACTTAATCGAAGATCAAGAGCTCGATTAGGGTTTCTAAAGGTGATTTGGACTTGATTCTTTGAAACTTAGAAAAATAATTTCCATCTTAAACCATAAAATCATAGAACCGATTAAGAAAACAAAATCTTATTCAACCACAATCAATCAAGCATACAAGGTCACATACATAAGCAATCCGAATTTCAAACATAGGAACTCATCATGAACTCAAAACTCTTTCAAATCAATTCTTTAATTAATCAGGTTAAAACAATTTTCTTAATTAGGGACTTTCAGAAGTGAGTCAAATGGCAGGCGTTACATTTTTCATTTTAAAAGAGAGAAGAAAAATGTGTTTTTCATGAAAAGGTGTTTTCTATCTTAATCTTTGTGAAAATACTTGATGTTACAAAACTCTGTATATGTTTATGTATGCAAGAGAGAGAGTAATCGATTAGCTGATCAAGATAATCGATTAACTTTGTTGCATCATAGAAAAATCAGAGAGGTTGTAATCGATTAAATGAACTTTGTTAATCAATTACTTTCTTATGGGAGTAATCAATTACCTGGCTCAAGTATTCGATTATAATTGTTGCATCATATATTTTTCAGAGGCTTAGTAATCGATTACAGGCTCTGTAGTAATCGATTACATGATGTTGCATCATATGCATAACAGAGGCTCAATAATCGATTAATTGATTAGTGTTAATCGATTAAATGAGTTACATCACATATTGAACAGGAGTGATGTAATCGATTAATCATTGTTGGTCTAATCGATTACTTGTTTTTCAAATGAATTTAAGAGTTTCTATTTTTGAAGGAATAATCAATTACCTTCAGAAAGTAATCGATTACTTCAAGTTTTATTGAAAAACGTGTAAGAATCATTTTGATTATTTCCTGATTTGTTTTTATACAAAAGATTCTGATTTATTTTATAAAATTAGAAAATGATTTTAAATTTGAATTATTTCCTTTTTAGTTTTAAGAATCAAATCTTTATTTTATTTTGTAAATCGTTTTGATTTAGTTTTGATTTTAAAACTTATTTCAAATCTTATTTTATTTTTTTTATTTTGTTTTACTAATTCAAAATCTTTTTGATTCTAAATGTTTTATTTTTATAAAAACTTCACTCCAACATTCAGATAGAACACTCACTTCTTCTCGAGTAACGAAGTTAAATATAAAGCTAGTTCATCTTCTTGTAAGTTTTGCAAGGACCTTGTTAAAGAAGTAGAAGATTTAAAAGAAACTCTTGCAAAATTTACTAAAGGTAGAAATACTTTAAATTTAATGCTAGGGAGACAAAAATGTTTCTTTTATAGAGCGGGTTTAGGATATCAACCCGGTAGGCATCAAAAGAAATTAAGTACCATTTTTGTCCCTGCTAGCCATCATAAGAAACCTTTAATTATTTGTCATATTTGTGGTAAAAAGGGTCATGGTGCACATGAATGCATACACCGGAAAGTGAAGTTCGTTAAACCGAACAATGAAACTAAAAGGTGGCATGATTTAAACTATGGCTACACTAACGCTCAAGGACCCAAAAAGATATGGGTACCTAAAAAGAAACCTTGAATTTTTGCTTGTAGGTTACTCCGGAAGAAAGAAAATCGTGGTGATACTTGGACAGCGGATGCTCAAAACATATGACGGGAGACAAATCTAAATTTTCGCATCTCGTTCCAAAGAACCAAGGACATGTGACTTTCGGAGATAACAATCAAGGAAAGATTCTTGGAGTCGGTAAAATTGGTACACCTCCTAACCCTTGCATAGAAAATGATTTACATGTTGAGGGCCTAAAACACAATTTACTAAGTATTAGTCAGTTTTGTGATAAGGGCAATAGGGTTATTTTTGATTCTGATAGATGTATTATCGAGGGTAAAGTTGATAATCTTATTAAGCTAATTGCTCGCAGGATAAACAATGTTTATGTTATTGATTTTAACTCAATACCCTCAAATGATGTGAAATGTTTATTAAGTAAAGAGGATGAATCGTAGCTAAGGCATCGTAGAATAGGTCACATCCACATGGCTCATTTAAATAAAATTTCTTCTAAAAACTTAGTAGTTGGTTTGCCAAAGCAAAATTTTTCTATTTCTGAAAAATGTGATCCTTGTTCAAAATCAAAACTCACAAGGGCATCTTTTCCTTCTAAAAATCTTGTTTCAACTCAAAAGCCCTTGGAACTTTTACATATGGATCTTTTTGGACCTTGTCAAACAAAAAGCTTTGGTGGCAACTATTATTGTTTAGTTGTTGTGGATGACTATTCTAGGTATACATGGACGCTTTTTAATTACTCATAAAAATGATGCATTTCATGAATTTAAAAAGCTAGCCAAGATTGTTCAAAACCAATTGCATTTGAGCATTGCATCCATTAAAACTGATCATGGTGGAGAATTTGAAAATCATCTTTTTGAAAAATTTTGCGAAAAACATGGAATTAAGCATTATTTTTCAGCTCCAAGAACTCCTGATCAAAACGGGGTTGTGGAGAGGAAAAATCGTTCATTAAAAGAGATTTCAAGAACAATGCTTAATGACATGAATTTTTCTGCATACTTTTGGGCCGATGCAGTGAGTACAGCTTGCTATGTTATGAACCGTGTTTTAATAAGGCCTATTTTAAAGAAAACCCCCTATGAGCTGTACAAGGGGAGAAAACCAAATATTTCCCATTTTCGTGTTTTTGGATGTAATGTTTTGTGCATAATACTGGTAGAGACAATCTAGGAAGTTTTGAGGCTAGAGCTGATGAGGGCATATTCCTTGGATATTATGTTTCGAGCAAAGCATGTAGGATTTACAATAAATCTCGTAATACTATTGAAGAATCTATTCATGTATCATTTGATGAATCCGGTCCCAAAAAGTTGGGAAAGGTATCTGTTAATGACATTTCAGGTATCCTTGGAGATCTATTCATTGATGAGGATGAGGAGCCAAATGCTAAAGGGAAGGAACTTTCCGAAAGCAATGAAAAATCAGTTGAATCAGTTGAGGAGAAAAATCAAGAACAATCCATGGAGCTCAACGCTGATTTGCCTAAGGAATGGAGAACATCGAGGCACCATCCCATTGACCAAATCATAGGTGACATCACAAAAGGTGTAAGTACTCGCAATTCTATTAGCAATCTATGTAACTTCTTCGCATTTGTTTCTCAAGTGGAGCCAAAGAATATTTCTGAGGCTACGCTTGATGAGCATTGGATTCTGGCAATGCAAGAGGAATTAAACCAGTTCGAAAGAAATCAGGTGTGGGAACTTGTTCCTAGGCCTGAGTCTCATCCGATTATTGGAACTAAGTGGATTTATAAAAATAAACTCGATGAAGCTAGTTTAATTGTTCGAAACAAAGCTAGGTTAGTTGCACAAGGTTACAACCAGGAAAAAGGGATAGATTATGAGGAAACATTTGCCCCTGTTGCTAGGTTGGAAGTCATTAGATTGCTTTTAGCTTTTGCATGCATTTTAGATTTTAAATTATATCAGATGGACGTAAAGAGTGCCTTTCTAAATGGTTTTATAAATGAAGAAGTTTATGTGTGTCAACCTCCCGGCTTTGAAAATTATGAACACCCGAATTATGTTTATAAATTGAAAAAGGCTTTGTACGGACTCAAACAAGCTCCTAGAGCATGGTATGACCGTCTTAGCAAATTTTTACTAGAAAATAATTTTGAAAGAGGGAAGGTTGATAACACTCTTTTTATCAAAAAGAAAGGAAAGGAAATTCTTTTAGTTCAGATTTATGTAGATGATATTATTTTCGGTGCTACTAATGAAACCCTTTGCAAGGATTTTTCAAGAATGATGCAGGAAGAGTTCGAGATGTCTATGATGGGCGAGCTAAACTTTTTCCTGGGATTGCAAATAAAACAAGCAAAGGATGGGATTTTCATTAGCCAAACAAAGTACTGAAAGGAACTATTGAAACGATTTGGCATGGATAAGGCCAAGGCAGTAGCAACACCAATAAGCACATCTTGCTATCTGGACAAAGATGAAGGAGGTAAACCCGTAGAAATCACTAAATATCGAGGTATAATCGGATCCCTTCTTTATTTAATGGCAAGTAGGCCGGATATTATGTTTAGTGTTTGTCTTTGTGCTCGTTTTCAAGCGAATTTAAAAGAAACGCACATGGTTGCTACCAAACGTATAATGAAATATCTGTCTGGTGTAACAGCCCGATTTTCGTAAATCAAAATGTTCACTTAAAGTTGCAAAAATTGAGGCCAGATTTTTTTTTTTTTTGTAAACACTTTGTTAAGAAATCATTGTTGTATTTTAAAAGTCCTTTCGTTGAAAATCGAGTTGTTACTAAAACGGTTCTTTTTAGGAAACTTTTCTCTCATGAAATAGTTTAGCTTCAAAACCTTAACACTCATTATTAATTTCAAAAGTTCACGTCGACCTCCTTTCTAAAGTGAAGTGCTTTACAAATTAGAATTTAAATTTGGCTGTATTACATAAATAGCACATTACTTGGTAATCCTTGACTCATAGCACAATTATAACTTAAACTAAATTTACTACTATCGCTTCCGCTGCGCTACTCTGTTTGGGACCACCATGTGAAGCTTCCTTTTCTTCTGGCGCACTGGTCTTAATTTCGAAGGTGAAGTCCTCTCTAATTGCTGCTTCCCTGCTTTTGTTTAGACTTCTGCTCCCGTCCCTCTTAGAATGATAAGCTCCTGGTAATGTTCCATCTGCCCGTTGCGATATCAGCAGCACCGATAGAACAACGAACAGGAGAGAGTAAGCGATCCGGACGCGTAACGTCGACGGCGTGGAATTACAATAGGCAAGATAGGAGGACCATACAACACACCATACAACACACAGAGTACACACACAACAAGCAAATACATTATCATCATTATTTCGCTTTATAATTATTATCATTTTCATCTTGTTATTATCTTTCTATTACCTTCTCTTCTTATGAACATCCCTTAATTCTCTTTCCTACTTTCTCTTTTTCATAAACGTTATTCTCTTTTATGCCAAATCTTTCATCTCACAACCGTTTATGCTGGGGAAGTTTTAAAAACATTCCTCGAGTCACTCATTTCGATTTTCGGCTATCACTCACGTCTACATCTCCTCGGTCATCCATCTAACCTAGTCAGAAGCCAACAGGAGTACAGGACCTTTACCACACGGGCATGACAGCTGTCTCAACAATGGCTCCAAGCCAGGAGGTCTCAGCCTCAAAACATATCATATAATCAAAAACACATTGCCCCGTTCCAGTCCCTCTCCACTGTTGTAGACTTGCATCAAGGGGGCGACAGTATGTTTCTGGTGGGCCCGCAGAACTTGCCACGGCATTGGACCCAGTCCCCACCACGTTAGTGCGCCACATGTGGAGTTTGTTCTGCCCAGAAACACACTCTAGACTTTTTGACGTTTCACCGTCATCGTCCTCCCCTCCTGCAATCCCCACCTGAGTATCCGTAGATACCCATAGTATCTTCCTCTCCACTACTTCGCACTCTCATACCTTACCACGTGTGTCTTTTAAGTCTTTTATCTTTTTAATTATCCTAAGGTCGGCCCATCCTTCGTACAACCCTTCGATGAGTCCCGACCACTAACTTGGCACAACCTTACTCTTATCATATCTCGCATGGCACAGAGCTGGGATCACATCATTGAATTCTTATCTCACTTCCCAATCCTTCTCGACATTCTCAATCCTTTTTCAAAAACAATCTCACTTCTCATCAAAAAACCTTCCATAAACTCTTTGGAAATCTCATATCATTAGTTTTCACAAAATATCCTTTTCAACATCACATTTTTGGGTGAGTGTTAACGGAGGAGCAAGCTCAACTCCACTAAGCTTCTTCCCAAAATGTGAACAAGGTATCACATCTTACTCTTCCCAGCTCTGGCCCGTTCTCAACATTGTCATTTATTCATTCCTCAATCTCAACTCTTTCCTCCTTTCCAATTATTTTCTTAACTTGTTTCTTTCGTTTCCATTTCCCAATCAGGACGTAACAGACGTCCATCAATAGTTCACTCATCATAATTCACAACAATAAGAATTATCAAACATAATTAAATAAGAGCATGCAAACAACGCACAATATCACACAATAACAGTGTGGTTTTCGTCATCTTCGTATAAGTGGCCACACAGGCAAACAATTGCCACTTATACTACTAACTCCAACCACGTAGTCCCGATCTTTGAGATGATGCGGGACGTCCTACTAAATCACCTAAACACCACAATGTCTTAGGATAGCTTCTCTCTCACCTGAGTGTGTAGCTACTGATCCTTGGAGTCCCGAGTGATCGGCTTCCTTCCTCGTTTGCCCGACTCCAACTTCTTCCAAGTCCCAGAAAGTAGATACATGAGCATTAAGTTTTATTTTAATATTATTCTTAAATTATTTTCAAAACAACTTTAAGAAAATCCAAACATTGTCTTTTATTTAAAACCGAAGCATCAAATCTTTTACGTAAACTTGCCCAAATTCAAACACTAGTCCTTGTATTTTAAAATCATGAGAAAACAATTGTTTAAATCAATTTAATTAAAAGATTTCTTTGCTGGTCCTGTTTGGACAGCATTGAGTCCAATCCCAAAAACACCGAAAAATAGCAATTTTCAAACCAACTTGCCTTAGATCAATTTCCCATGAGAATTAAACTTTAAAACACTTTTAAAAACACTTCAAAACAAGAAATACACCTTAGAAAATTTTGGACAGCATCGTGTCCTAAGTTTTAAATTCATTTTTCCATTGTTTAAAACCAATTTAAAGACATAGATAACCAAGAATCATGAAAACAATCAAATAGACACTTTGATCGACAATTTATCAAGTTCAAGCACTTAGAATCACGTATGGGCAGCAAGGTACTCAATTAAAACAAATCATTTGGACACTTTCATGCATTCTAAAAATTATTCTTACCTTACTCAAGAATTCTAAACAAACATTCATTCATTTCAAGCATCACATATTCACAAATCATCAAGTTAAGCCAAACATAACACGGTTACATACTCGTTTATACACATAGCTTAATCAATCAAAGAAGTCAAGTTCTTAAGCATGAACAAACCGAATCATGCATCATATAAGCATACAAACATAGTTTCATTGAACTTTTACTTAATCAACTTCCATCTTAGCAAAACTTCATCTTAATGTGCCTAAACATGTTGAAACCGTATGCATCATAGCTTTAGAATCACACATAATTCCATGACACGAATACATGCACATTTAAGGAGAATTGACTTCAAGGTTAAGGTCCAAACCGTAACCTTAACTAAGTGTTCCCAAAAATGTTTCCAAGGTTTCAAGACTTAAAACAACTTTAAATCCAACAACAATTTCATTTAGTTTTTCAAGCAAGTAAGAATGTAATCCTAGCATACATCTCTTACATGAAACCGTGAGCATCATACGACTCTTAACAATTTAGGTATCACATTTAACACATAAAATCAACTCAAAGTTCATGGAAATCACATACACATAAGTTAACATCCAATATCAAAACCTCTAACCTAATGATCAAGCACAAACCGTGACTAGTCATGGAAAATCACATAACTCACATTCATTCAAAACATCATCAAGCTCAAGATTGTAACATGCAAGAGATCAATCAAGAGAAAACCAAGCTTTCATACGCAACACTACCCAAAACTGTGGCTTGTCCATGTTTTTCTTAAAAAGAGTTTTCTTAAAGATTCAAACTTTCAAATCATACTTAGAATCACAAGATAGTCACATGCACACAACAAAACCCATCATCAAACTTCCAATCTAAAGGTCAAGCTCTAATCGTGACCATCACAAAGAAAATTACCAAGGAAATCAATCATTTTCAAAGGTCTTGACATCAAAACTCAATCATCAAACATATCATAATTTAGGCATGGGTTTAGACATACATGCAACCAAAAACACTAGATATTCGGGAAATCCTCCATGAAAGTTCAAAACCAAGTTCTTTTCAAAAAAACATTTTAAGAAAATCAAAGGAAAAGGGGATGAGTTTAAAAGGTCTTGAAAAGAAAAACACTTTCTTAACAAAACTTTGAGATCAAGCTCGAAAATCAACATGCATGTTAGTAAAATCTTTAGATCATGCATCAAGGCTTTAGAAAGAGATCATGAAAAACGAAGAAGAATCAAAGTAAAAGGTCTAAAACTTTAAAGATCATGAAACAAAATTCTTACTTAATCAAAAGCTTTAAAGAATTCAAGTCCAAAGTCTTTGATCTCTTTCCTCTTCCTCACGGTTCACCATTCTTCTTCCTAGTCCATGATTTTCTTCTTTTCTTCACTATCTTAGCTTGATCTTGGTTAGGTTTTTTTTTTTTAAAGAGCCTAAGGTTTGGTTCTCTTCCTCTCATAATTCGGTCTCTCTTTCTCTCCCTCTCTTTCTCACCAAGAGCTTGATGGTCCTCTTGGTGTGATGTGTTTGGTTTAGAAAAAGAAATGGAAGAAGGTTGTGTTTGATGAAGGCATGAAGAGGAGTTCATTCACTCCCTCACGGTTTTGGGGTTGGAAAGGGTTGGATGAGGTGAAGAACCGAATGAGAGTGTGAGAGTGTTGATATTTTGGCTTGGAATGAAGAATGAAGGAGAGAAGGAATGGAAATGAACTCACTCTTTTCCTCTCACGGCTTTGGTCCTTCTTTATTCCTCTTAACTTTTCTTTATTTGTCATCAAGGGCTTGCATGGAGGGCTCCCTTGCAATTGCTTGGGGACTAAGTCATAAATTTTAAAATCCAAGGCTTGCTCTCAAGTCCCTCACGGATCCTTCCTCTTCCTTTCCTAATCTTTATTTTTTTTCCTCCCTTATGTCATGCTTAGTCATGGGAATGATGTCATAGGCTTGACTTTTGGAGCATGCCACTTGGAGACTAAGCAAGTGAGCTTGGTGGCCATACCAAGTGCATGAATTCGGCCACATGGAGGTTAGGGCATGTTAGATTAGTTAATTAGGTTTTAGGCACTAATTAGGGTCTAATCGAGATTATAGTAGGATTAGGAAAATTAATTCAGGTTTAGTTCACTAATCCTTGGAGATTAGAGCTTAATCAAAGATTAAGGTACTAATCAAAAACTTAATCCATACTAACATAGGTTTAAGGTTTAGTGAAAACTAATTCTAGGTTAGTCCATTAACCTAGAGGATTTAGGGTTTACGAGGGTGGTTAAGTTCTTAATCAAGGGTTAAGAACTCAATTAAAGTACAATCCACGATTTGGATACTAATTAGGGTTTTCTAGAATGGATTCTAGATCAAGGTGATTTGGACTTTGATTTCTTTTTAGAAAATAATCTTTCTCGAAATCATATGAATCAATAAAACAACCATAAACAATCAAACAGACAAAATCGCAACACAAGTAAATAAAGTTTTCAAAGCATAAAAACCCATCAAAACTCTTTTAAATCAATTCTTTAATCAATTATGTTAAAGTAATTTCTTAATTTGGGACTTGTAGAAGTGAGTAAAAAGGGCAGATATTACGGGGTGTTACATCTGGCACAACTGATATGGGTTTATGGTACCCCAGGTTCCTCGTGTAACCTTGTTGGGTATTCTGATTCTGACTTTGCTGGGTGCAAAGTAGATAAGAAAAGCACTAGCGGCACTTGTCATCTTCTTGGAAATTCTTTAGTATCATGGGCTAGCAAGAAACAGTCAAGTGTAGCCCTATCCACAGCTGAGGCTGAATATGTCGCCGCGGATAGCTGTTGTGCACAAATTTTATGGTTGAAACAGAAACTCCTAGACTTCGGTGTAAGTCTAGATTACATTCCCATAAAATGTGATAATAACAGTGCTATTAGTATTACCAAAAACCCTGTGCAACATTCTCGCACCAAGCATATTGAGATTCGTCACCATTTTATACGTGATCATATTCAAAAGGGTGATTGTATTATTGAGTATGTTGATACTTCGTGGCAGTTGGCTGATATCTTTACGAAACCGCTTCCAAAAGAAAATTTCTTTTTCATTCGTAGAGAAATTGGTTTAACTTCTGCCTCTCACCTATTTTGAGTATGTGATTGTTTTATCTCTCTTGTTATTATTGATGCATCTTCTCAGTGTTTCAGGGGGAGATAGCACATTCTTTTTGATGATTAAAAAAGGGGAGATATATTCTGATATTCTGGAGATGCTAAGTTGAATTGATATATATTTTATGCATCAGTACAGGGAGAGATGCTACAAGATGCTTTAAATTGTTATATCTTTATTATTATTGTTCTAGGGAAGGTTAATTCTTTATATATATATATATGTGTGTGTGTGTGTGTGTGTGTGTGTGTGTGTGTGTGTGTTTGCTTGTATAATACTTGTGATGCAGATAGTAAAGAGCATATCAGAATCGTTGTTTGTCATCATCAAAAAGGGGGAGTGTTGGAAGTCAAGCTAGTGTTGGAAGACATGCTTCAAACTCTCTTATGGACTTCAAGTATATATCAAGCTGATGTTTTGATGATAACAAACCAACTCAAGTTCAAGCTCACAAGTTTCCTTCATGATCAAGAATGAAGATTCAAGCAAGGCATAGATTAGAAACCTTTTCCTTAGATCATTTGTAAGGTAATGAAGTTTCTATTCTTTACGAGTTTACAAAAGCCAATAAGTTTTTCATTTTAAAAGAGAGAAGAAAAATGTGTTTTTCATGAAAAGGTGTTTTCTATCTTAATCTTTGTGAAAATACTTGATGTTACAAAACTCTGTATATGTTTATGTATGCAAGAGAGAGTAATCGATTAGCTGCTCAAGATAATCGATTAACTTTGTTGCATCATAGAAAAATCAGAGAGGTTGTAATCGATTAAATGAACTTTGTTAATCAATTACTTTCTTATGGGAGTAATCGATTACCTGGCTCAGGTAATCGATTATAATTGTTGCATCATATATTTTTCAGAGGCTTAGTAATCGATTACAGGCTCTGTAGTAATCGATTACATGATGTTGCATCATATGCATAACAGAGGCTCAATAATCGATTAATTAATTAGAGTTAATCGATTAAATGAGTTGCATCACATATTGAACATGAGTGATGTAATCGATTAATCATTGTTGGTCTAATCGATTACTTGTTTTTCAAATGAATTTAAGAGTTTCTATTTTTGAAGGAATAATCAATTACCTTCAGAAAGTAATCGATTACTTCAAGTTTTATTGAAAAACGTGTCAGAATCATTTTGATTATTTCCTGATTTGTTTTTATATAAAAGATTCTGATTTATTTTATAAAATTCAAAAATGATTTTAAATTTGAATTATTTCCTTTTTAGTTTTAAGAATCAAATCTTTATTTTATTTTGTAAATCGTTTTGATTTAGTTTTGATTTTAAAACTTATTTCAAATCTTATTTTATTTTGTTTTGATTTTGTTTTACTAATTCAAAATCTTTTTGATTCTAAATGTTTTATTTTTATAAAAACTTCACTACAACATTCAGATAGAACACTCACTTCTTCTCTGACATATTTTCTGAAAATCTCGTTCTCTCTTCTTCTTCTCTAAACTTTTTGTTTTCACGTTCATACTTTTTGGAAGAACAAAAACCTTATTGGCTGAGTAACTCTTAGAGAAAAAGCACTTCATTATCAATAGAGCATATTGTTGTATCCGTGTTGTTGAGAACACACATTGTTATTGTAATCACTCTCATAGTCGTTGTATTTGAAACCTTAGTGGTTAGGGAGAGAATCCCTTAGTGGACGTGTGATACGTCGTAGGGCGAGGAACCCTGCTGTGTGATTTGAGGCCCCTAGCGAACGGATGTTCCTAGTAGTGTGCGGAGTGCTCTTGGGTGTAATAGGGTGCGGCTCTATTGCTGATTATAAGAACTCTCAGGCGGGTCGCTTGGGGACTGGACTAGGTCTTTCGACGGGAAGGCTGAACCAGTATAAAATTTCCTGGTGCAAGCT
Source organism: Crotalaria pallida (assembly GCA_037953625.1). Lineage (NCBI taxonomy): Eukaryota > Viridiplantae > Streptophyta > Magnoliopsida > Fabales > Fabaceae > Crotalaria > Crotalaria pallida. The sequence continues at coordinate 7,203,771 of CM075654.1, read as the reverse complement.
TTTCTATCCCTATCTCTTTATTTTCCGCATATTTCAATTATTTACGTTTCCGTTCTACTCAATCTATTTTATCTATCGTTGTCGCGATCCGTTTCAAACGCTTAATCTCTCCATCTCAAAACAATTTTTAATTTTTAAAGGATTTCACAATACATTAATAAAACTCAATTCACTCCCCCTCTCGAGATTTTGAGGCCAAAACCATCCACCGAAGGTGAAGAGTCTTGCATTTAAAGCTATAGCACCATCCACCGAAGGTGACTCCGACAAGGAACAAATCAGTGATGAACATATGGGGTTACTTGTCAAAAAATTTGGGAAGTTTCTGAGAAAGAAGAGCAAGCCCGGTCACATCAGAGCAGAATGCTATCAGCTGAAAAAGAAGGAGAATTTAGAAAGAAACACCTCCAACTCAAGAAAAGGAAAGCAATCATACTTGGCGTGGTTAGACAACGAGGGAAGTTCGGATGAGGATTCAGACGAACAGAAAGAAACAACCAACCTATGCTTAATGGCACATGGAGATGAGGTTAATTCTGAACTTCAACTTGAACCTTCTTATATGGAATTACAAGAGGCATTTAAAGAATTACATGAGGAATCGATGAGGCTATCCTTATTGATTTCTTTAGAAAAGAAAAATTCAGCTTTACTTTTACAAAAGAACAAAGAACTTTCTAAAGAAAATGAAATTTTGAAAAATGAAAATAAAGAGTTGAATTCTACTTTGAAAAATTTTTCAAACACCTCTAGTAATGAAATCAAAATTCAGGCTAGTTCTTCTTCTTGTAAGTTTTGTAAGGATTTAGTAAAAGAAAATGAAGATTTAAAAGAAACACTTGCAAAATTTACAAAAGGCAGAAATACCTTAAATTTGATGCTAGGGAGACAAAAATGTTTTTTCAATAGAGTCGGTTTAGGATATTAACCCGGCAGACATCAAAAACAATTAAGCACCATTTTTGTCCCCGCTAGCTCTCATAAGAAGCCTCTTATTTTCTCATATTTGTGGTAAAAAGGACCATGGTGCACATGAGTGCAAACACCGAAAAGTGAAGTTCGTTAAAATGAACAATGAAACTAAAAGGTGGCACGATGCAAACTATGGTAATACAAACATACAAGGACCCAAAAAGATATGGGTACCTAAAAAGAAAACGTGAAATATTCTTTTGTAGGTTACTCGGAAGAAAGGAAATCTGTAACATCCCAAATTTAATTCCTAGTATAAATGATGATGAATCAAGCTAAGTTATTATGAGAATTGTTAAGTTTAGGAAGAGGTTTGTGTGGGGTATCAAGTTTGGATTGGGTGTAGAGCCTATGGAAATGGATTAGAGATAGAAAATCATCAAAATATGACTTTTCCACTAAGTAATCGATTACTTGGATGGTCAGTAATCGATTACAAGGCCCCTGATGAAAACAATAAAAAGTTGCAGCAATTCTAATCGATTATCTCATATGAAGTAATCGATTATTCTGAGCTGTAATCGATTACTTTCAGGGCTTTAATCGATTACAAGGCCTCAGGTTGGAAGTCCTAAAAATGTTGCATTGAAGGAATAATCGATTACCAGGTTAAGGTAATCGATTATTTTAGGGTCTGTACAAAAAAAAAGAGAAAGTGAGTGCACGTGATGCACTCTCCACCACTCAAAAAGAATCTACCTTTTGGGCTTTCAATTCATATCCACTCATTTTCATTCCAAACCAAAAACAAAACACTCACTTTCACTCTCCCTTTCTCTCTCACACTCATCCTCTTCTTCCCCTCCCTCTCTTGTTCGACTCCCTCTTCTTCCTCATAGGGTTCCACTTTCATTCTTCAAAACCAAGCAAGAGCAAGTGATTGTGCACCACCTCCATCATCAAATCTTGTTATTCTCATCTCCAAGTAAGTATTAAGTTGTGGGTTTCCCTCTTTCTCTCTCTAAAATCCGTCTTCTCTTTTCTCTCTCTACAAACCATGGTGGTTTTCAACTTCTAAGCCATAAAGCTTTAATTTTTCTTGAATCTTGACATGAACCATGTCATAAATGACAATCCTTTCACCTTATAACTTTTGTTTTAGGTTCTCCCACTCTCTTGTTGATTATAAGCTTTTGGTGGAAAAGTTCAAGTTTGGAGCCAATCAAAATCTTCCTATCTCTAAGAGTTTGAGGTAAGGGAGTGGATATAGTGAGCTTTGCCTTGTTCTAGGGAGTAGGTTCTAGTTGGTATATTATACTTGTTAGGGATTATGTGTTAGGGGAGAAAATTAGATTATAAATCCCTAGGGTATTGAATATGAAATTCTAATTAATTAAATATGCATGATGATCGGATGTTATGACTATGAAAAGGAAACCCAATGATATAAGAATCAATTATTTGATAAATGAAATTTGGTTAATGATTACATTGAAACACATGAGGAATTGGGTAATGTGATGGTGAATTTGGCATAAATGATTTCTATGATTTTTGACTTTATTTGTAAAGTTGTGAATTAAATGATAATTAATTACTGTAACAAATATATGTATGTGTTGTGGAATAAATTGATATAGGAAGAAAGGGAATGGAAATGATTAAATGTGCATAATTGTATCAAATTGTGAAATAAGTAAAAATGTTAAGTATTATGAATTGTGAACAAAGGTCGTGGCTTATAAATTGATCTTGTGAATATAGGAAATGGAAGGAAAATGATCAGGTGTAAACAAAAGTAAGAGATGATATAGGTGAAATTAAAATGAAGGGCAGATCTAAATGATGGGCCGTAAAAGAGAACACTATTTAGTATGAGTATGAGCGTGATAACTGAGAAAGGAAATGAATAAGAAATTTCATGAATGATTATGTGTTGATTGTAGTTAAATGTGTTATGAATGAATTGTTTATAATGATAATAAGGTTTAAGTAAAATCTAGGTGGTTGTATGAGGTACCTTCCGGTGTGGAGGTGAAGTACCCACCGGCCACATTGTATGAGGTACCTTCCGGTGTGGAGGTGAAGTACAATGGTATGAGGTACCTTCCGGTGTGGAGGTGAAGTACCCATAGGCCAAATGTATGAGGTACCTTCTGGTATGGAGGTGAAGTACGATGGTATGAGGTACCTTCCGGTGTGGAGGTGAAGTACAACGATATGAGGTACCTTCCGGTGTGGAGGTGAAGTATCCCTAGGCCACATTGTATGAGGTACCTTCTGGTGTGGAGGTGAAGTACAATGGCGCGAAATGTATTTTTAAGAATAAAATGTTAAAATGTGTTGACCTCTGACCTGAGGGACACCTAATGTAAATAAGGAAAAGTATGAGGTACCTTCCAGTGTGGAGGTGAAGTACATTGGTATGTGATGCATCTTAAAGAATGAAATGAAAAGAAAGAGGAAATGGATGTTGAAGTGAAGAATGAAAATGGATATTGAAATGAATAATGAAAATGGATATTGAAATGAATAATGAAAATGGATGTTGAAATGAATAATGAAAATGGAAATGTAGAGTAAATAATGAATATGGAAATAATGAAATGAGTATGGTGTGCAGTATGTGAATATATGCTTTAATTGCTAATTGTGTTTGACCTAGTGGGTTGTTATGTCTAGTTAGAAACTGCTTTCTATTTCATGTGCAATGCTCACTCCCTTACATGTTTCAGGTACGGAGATTGAGCTGGCACAGCCCCCGGCCGAGCAGGAGTACTTTCCCTTACAGGGAAAGTAGGGTTATCATGAGATTTAGAATATGGACCTAAGCCTCTTATATTATTTTGATGTAGATTTAATGTGCATATTTCGAATGAGGCTTAGGATGGTTCTGTTTTGCTAAAGTTATAACTTTTGGTTTTAATACTGAAACTTAGTATTTCCGCTATTTCTCTGATTAATTTTGCACTCTGATATTTTTGGAGCCCATTGGGCCTTGATATAATTTAGAAATATAATCTGAAGCCCTGCTGGCTATTGGATGTTTATTTGAAATTGTTTATCACAGGTTAAATTTTGGATTAGTCCGAAAAACAAATAAAACTCCGTGCGTTTGACGGTTGATTTTAATGTAATAAAAATGAATTTTTAAGTCCGTATTTTAATATAAAGGGAATTAAGGGTAATTAATTATAGGGTGTTACATTATGGTATTAGAGCAGTTTCCTGTTGGAAGTCAAGCTGGTTGGAAGGCATGCTTCAAACTCTCTATGGACTTCAAAGTAATGCAAATATATGTTTTGATGATAACAAGCCAACTCAAGTTCAAGCTCACAAGTGCAAGTCAAGTCTCAAGATTGAAGACTCAAGCAAGCCTAGAATAGAAACCTTCTCCTTAGATCAAATGTAAGGTAATGAAGTTGTAGTTTACTTAGAAGTTACAAAGCCAACATAGTTTTTCATTTTAGAAGAATAGAAGAAAACGTGTTTTCTGCATATAAAATGTTTTTCTGCATTTAACCTTAGTGAAAATACTTGATGTTACAAAACTCTGCATATTTATATGACTGCAAAGGAGAGTAATCGATTATCTCTCAAAGTAATCGATTAACTCAGTTGCATCATAGAAAAATCAGAGAAGCTGTAATCGATTAATTGAATTTTGTTAATCAGTTACTTTCTTATGAAAGTAATCGATTACATCAGTCAAGTAATCGATTATATTTGTTGCATCATATATTTTTCAGAGGCTTAGTAATCGATTACAAGTCTTGTAGTAATCGATTACATGATGTTGCATCATATGCAAACCAGAGGCTTAATAATCGATTAACTCATTAGTGTAATCGATTATCATAGTTGCATCATATAATGAACAGGAGTTATGTAATCGATTAACTATTCTTAGCCTAATCGATTACATGTTTTTCAAATGTATTTAAGAATTTCTATTTTTGTAGAAATAATCGATTATTCCCTAAAGTAATCGATTACTTCTTGATTTTCTGAAAAACGTGTCAGAATCATTATTATTATTTCCTGATTTGTTTTTATATAAAAGATTCTGATATATTTTATAAAATTCGAAAATGATTTTAATTTTGAATAATTTCCTTTTTGGTTTTAAGAATCAAATCTTCATTTTATTTCGAAAATCGTTTTGATTTTATTTTGATTTTAAAACTTATTACAAATCTTTTATTATTCTATTTTGATTTTGTTTTATTAATTCAAAATCGTTTTTGATTCAAAAGAGTTTTTTTTTAAATAAGATCACTCCAACATTTCAACAAGTTTTTCACGTTCAGTGATTTTTTATTCATTCATTCTCACGTTCTTCATCTTCTTCTTCTTTAAGAGTTCTGGTTTTCATTGTTCTATTTTTCTAAGAACAAACCTTGTTGGCTGAGTAAATCCTAAGAGAAACTTCTTTTTCATTATCATAAGAGCATATTGTAGAATCCGTGTTGTGAGAACACAAAAAGCTATTGTAATCACTTTCATTGTAATCGTTCTAAACCTTAGTGGTAGGGAGAGAATCCCATAGTTGAACGTTGAGGCGTTCGTAGGGCGAGGAACCCTGCTTTGTGATTGAGGCCCCTAGCGAACGGAGGTTCCTAGTAGTGTGCGGGGTTCTCTTGGTTGTAATAGGGTGCGGCTCTATTGCTTGGTTATAAGAACTCTCAGGCGGGTTGCTTGGGGACTGGACTAGGCCTTTCGACGGGAAGGCTGAACCAGTATAAAAATCACCGGTGCAAGCTTTTCTATCCCTCTCTCTTTTACTTTCCGCATATTTATTCTTTTTTGTTTCCGCGCTACTCGATTATTATATTATTTCTATCGTTTTCGCGATCCATTACGAATGTTTAATCTCTCCATCTCAAATCATTTTTTAATTTATTACGAATTTTCCAATACATAATAAAACTCGATTCACCCCCCCTCTCGAGATTTTGAGGCCAAAACCAACAATTGGCATCAGAGCTAGTCTCTTGTGTTAAGACTTAACCGTCTCAAGAGTATGGCTTCATTATCTCTGTTTGGAGGTGAAGGGAGTTCTATTAACCGTCCTCCCATGTTTGATGGGGTAGGGTACGCGTATTGGAAAGCCCGTATGAAAATTTTTATTCAAGGAGTAGGATTAAAAGTTTGGGATGCTGTTGTTAATGGTCCCTATGTTCCTACCTATGTGGTTAATGGTAACACCGTCGAAAAGCCTATGGCTGAGTGGAAGGAGGAGGAGGAACGTAGAGTCCAATACGACTTGAAAGCGAAAAATATTATAACATCTGCTTTGAGCTATGATGAGTTTTTCAGGATATCAACATGAACAGATGTGGGATACGCTGGAAGTCACGCATGAAGGTACAACGGAAGTAAAGAGGTCAAGGATCAATACGTTGACTGGTGAATATGAGCTATTCAGAATGAAAGATGGAGAATCAATTCAAGAGATCCAAAAGCGCTTCACAATGATTGTTAACCAACTGACGACATTGGGGAAGAAGTTCACCAATGAGGATCTCATCAACAAAGTTTTAAGGTGTTTGGGAAGAGATTGGCAACCCAAGGTGACGGCAATTGCTGAATCAAGAAATCTCTCAACAATGACGCTGGCAACTCTGTTTGGAAAACTACAAGAACACGAAAGTGAACTAAAAAGGTTGGCTCAGCATGAAGAAGAGAACAAGAAAGTTAAAAGTTTGGCATTCAAGGCTAAAGCACCTGCACCAGATAGTGACTCGGACAAAGAATTATTGAATGATGAACACATGAGTCTATTGGTGAAAAAGTTCGGGAAATTCCTGAGAAAGAAAAATTTCAACAAGAGAGACAACAATAAAAGTGGAGGCTCAACCATCACATGTCATGTGTAACATCCCAAACTTTACTTATATTGTAATTTATGTTATGATGGTCTTAGGGTAGAAGAAGTGAGAGCAAGAGGGAGAAACTTAGCCAAATTAGCATGTAATCTTAGGTTTAAAACATAGGAACTTAGGAAATTAAAATAATAAGATTGGTAGCTCAAAAGATAAATTCCACCTTTGGATGTGAAGTAGGATATGCAAGGAAGCTTGCCTTAAAATTTGAGGAAGATCCAACGGGTAACGAAGAAGTTATGGTCATTCAAAGTCTGGGTACTGCAAAACTGAACAGATTAATCGATTAAACTGCAGCTTAATCGATTAAACTGCAGCTTAATCGATTAAGGTCAGAAAATGGAAAATGGCTTAATGGATTAATAATCGATTAAAGGCTGTAGATGCTGAAAAAAATAAAGGTGCGTCCACCTCTTAGTTCTTGAGAAACTCGAATTCTCTCTCTCCTAGGGCACCAAATCCTCCATTTTCATCAATCAATCCTCAAGAGGATCACTCCAAGTCCATCCCCAAGTCCTTCCTTGTTGCTCCAAGTAAGTGAATGTTGATTTTATTCTTCTCTTTCTCTCCCTAGAATTCGAATTTCTCTCTCTCCCTCTTCCTTCCATGAAGCTTTAATCACCCTCCTAGAGAGAACCTTGTTGGGGCACGAATTTCACTCATGATTCTTGGGCAAAGTTTGATATGTTGTCTCTTTATTTTATTGATTTTAGGTTCCTCCCTCTCCATTTGAATTGTGGCTATTTTTCAAGTGTGTTCCAAGGCAAAAAAATTCTCTCTCTATCTCTAAGAGCTTGAGGTAAGGAGTGGGTTATAGTGAGTATTACCTTACTCTGGGGTTTAGTTTACAATATGTATATAATGGGTACTAAGAGTTATGTGTTAGTCTAGGTGGTTATACCATAGGGTAGTCAATAAGTAGAGTTTATGACTTAGGGAAAATAATTAGATGATGATATGTTTCATTTTAATATTTGGTAGATAAACTTGTGACTTGGTGATGTTTATAATTTAAGTGCTTATTTTGTTGAATGAGTGAGCTATGGTATGATTAGAAACCAAGGCAAAGAATGGAAATCATATAGGAAGGGTAGTTGATAAATAGTATTTATGAATCAATGATAATGATGATGATAATGATAAAATGTTGAATTGTGCTAAATAAATGATGAGATGTAATGGTGATGAATTTAATAATATGTTGAATGGTGCTAATTAAACGATAAGATATGATTGTGATGAGTTGAAAATGTAAATGTGAACTGTGGTGATTGAGTTGAGTAATGTACTTGTCATAAAGTGTAAGTGGTTGAAAGGAGTAATGAAATGGTTGATATGAATAAGAGGAGATGTTATTATAGAAAATGAATATAAGAATGTTCCTGGACGCAGTAAGACGTGATCGCACATGAGTGCGAACGCTATAGGTCGTGACCAGGGAAAGGAATGTAAATACACCCGGACGCAGTAAGACGTGACCGTGCATGGGTGCGGACGCAGTAGGTCGTGACCGGGGGAGAATAAAAATGTACCTGGACGCAGTAAGACGTGATCGCGTAGGGGTGCGAACGCTGTAGGTCGTGACCAGGGGATAAGGGAAACATACCTGGACGCAGTAAGACGTGACCGTGCATGGGTGCGGACGCTGTAGGTCGTGACCGGGGGAGAATAAAAATGTACCTGGACGCAGTAAGACGTGACTGCACATGAGTGCGGACGCAGTAGGTCGTGACCAGGGGAATAAGATGAAAGTAACACACCCGGATGCAGTAAGACGTGACCGTGCATGGGTGCGGACGCAGTAGGTCGTGACCGGGGGAGAATAAAAATGTACCTGGACGCAGTAAGACGTGATCGCACAGGTGTGCGAACGCTGTAGGTCATGACCAGGGGATAAGGGAAACATACCTGGACGCAGTAAGACGTGACCGTGCATGGGTGCGGACGCTGTAGGTCGTAACCGGGGGAGAATAAAAATGTACCTGGACGCAGTAAGACGTGACTGCACATGAGTGCGGACGCAGTAGGTCGTGACCAGGGGATTAAGATGAAAGTAACACACCCGGACGCAGTAAGACGTGACCGTGCATGGGTGCGGACGCAGTAGGTCGTGATCGGGGGGAATAAAAACATACCTGGACGCAGTAAGACTTGATCGTGCATGAGTACGGACGCAGTAGGTCGTGACCAGGGACAAAATGAAAAGAGATGTGATTATATTGGAGAAGCATGGACTAAAAGACTTGATAAAAGTGATGAGTAAGAATAAAGTGGAAATAATTGAATTGTAAAACCAATGGATATGTTGACCATGAATTGTGTTATGCAGAGTTTTATTATATTGTTATCGAATTGTTAAATGTGTTTGGCTTAGTATAGCATTATGTCATATTTGGAAACTGTTTCCCCATTTTATGTGTAATGCTCACTCCTTACTATCTCCACAGGTACTGAGGTTTGAGCTTGCAATTCTATTGGCCGAGCAGGACTACACTCCACCCCGTGGAGTGTTGTAAAATTAATTAGAAGAGAGAGTTGTTTATTATGTTAAAATTTAGTTTTCTTTTGATTTGTTATATTTCATTCGTGCAAGCCCTGAACATGTTTTATTGGATTAGCAGGGCATGAAAATTAAATTAGTATGTTTATAAATATTTTCTGAACTGTACTGGTTGACAGGTTTATAAAAGTTATTTTTGGGAAAGTCCGATAAACAGAGGAGACTCTGCCGGATTTTCGTTAAGATTTAAAACGAAATTTGCAAGTCCATATTTTTATAAAACTCATTTTAATTAAATATTTGTGAGGGTGTTACAATTGTGGTATCCGAGCAGTTTTTCCTCGGCCTATTGGAGTAACTTATTACTCCTGCAGTTTACTCACCAAGCGAGTAACTTAGAGTTAGAATTAGAGTTTGTTTTAAGGTGTAGTGAGTATCATTGTTAGGTGATAATGGAGATTGTGCGGAGTATAGTATAGTGAGTGTTTAAGCTTTCTTGTATGTTTTTCTTTTAATTATTTGGGACGCGTGGTAAGCATTTGAAAACCTCTTTTAAGTTCATCTAAACTATGTGAAGCTTACCATGCAAATCTGAAATTTTGTGGAAAACAATGAGTCAGATTTAGAAATGGATGAACGACGAGACTAAGGAAGCGATACCCCAACGGGCAAGAGCACTAAGTTGCTACCCCACCGGGAGGAAACGATCTTTAGTTTCGTGCCATGTAAACCAGTTCTAAATGTGACACACAAAACAAGGTTTCAACGTTTTAAAACTAATGGGTTGAGTGATTCGAACTTAAGTAAGACGAGAATGGTCTTATCACTAATATGATGCATGTTTGAGCATGATCACCTCAAGCGTACATATATTGAGAGATATCATCATCCTGTCCTTAAGTTTCGGCGAGTATTTTGGGAATTTAGGAAGATCCCAAATTTAGGAGGATTAGAAGCCTAATTAGCTGTAATAGTTACTAGAATTATGTGCATAGAATAGAAAATAGAAACTCCAAGATAGTACATAGTGTCAGTCTTAGGTCTAAGCAATTAGGTGCTTAAAATCCTAGATGATTGCATAGAGCTAAGATGTATGTTGATGATAAGTGTATGTCATACTATGTGCTGTTACATGTTTACCTAAATGTTAGATTATGAATTTGGATGATGCTTGCTTTCGTCTGAAAAAGTTAATGTTGAATTTGTTTTAAGAATAAAAAACCATTTTGAAAACTTCTATATAAAATGATGGGAAAGATTGAACTTGTTTCGGCACATAGCTATTTTGAAAAACTTCGTTCTGAAACAATGCCAACATCAAGAATCATTCTATTTCAATTATAAAAGTATTTAAGGAGAATTTCAATGTTTTGAATTGAACCAGAGTCATTCCCAATTGATGGTTAAGTCGCCTAACAAAATTTTTAGAAAGTAACAAGGAAAACAAAGGATTCCAAGGTAATCGAGCGGTGAATTCATTCTTTTGAACAAGCCACACGCCGATTAAATAGGAACTCCTTCCATGTGACTTTACTCAATTCGGAATGAAGCTTAGTTTCCAAACTCAAAGCCAAAGGGAATGGAACTATTTTAATTTATGAAGAAGCATCAAAGTAAACTTTCTAATCAACCACATATTCCCTTTCTCATTGAGTTTGCTAACCTTGAGTAGTTTCATATTCCTTCATCTAAGTTTCCCCGAAGTTAGATGAAGGTAACTTGTTTCGAAAAAAAAATATGCTTCGATTTACAAAGATTGTTTTTGGAATTTCATCTGAGTTATTTGGCATGAACATGTCAAGGTTTTAAAGTGTAAAATAAATTTTCATGATTTAATCTTTTCCTAAGAATTGTACGTAAAACAAATCAAAATTTTTTTCCCTTAAGAAAAGAATTCGATTTTTCAAAAACCTTGATTCTATCTTCATACCACCACATCAATATTTTTCAAATACGCTACTTTTACTATATATATATATATATATATATATATATAAATGCATGAATGATCTTCTTGAAACTCCGCATCGACTTTCAAAATGTGTAAGTACTCTTTTAGTATGGGGGTTGTATTTATTGAACTTTAATCCCCATACATGGTGATCACTTTTATCAAAGTTTTGGCATAGCATTTGAATGGTTTGATTATTTGAAACTTTGCTTAAGTGTGTGTAGATGTAAGCCTAACCTGAGGCTAGTCCAGGTAGATCATGGCTAGATTAGGAAGAGTTAGAGTTTAAGTCATGATTGATGGTTGTAAACATGTGTTGATCTGAAATGTTGTTGAGCATGTTTGAATTTTGAATGATGTGTATGTAATAAATGCTTACTTGAATAATGAATGTGTTTGATTAGGACTTAAGAGTAGTACATAAGTTGTATGTACTTGGGTAGGGTAGGCTCAAATCCCTGTGGATGCTGTCGGATAGATAGGGTGTAGAAGTAGATTTGGGTTGTTCTGATTGCTTCGGTTGTTAAGTGTCAGTGCTGTTAGAGAACCTGACCACGATGTTACCATTGATGGATTTGAGATTGGGATAGGCACCTCAATCCTTTTATTTATTAATCGCAGATATCATTGGAAATCTTTAATTAGCACCAAACCAAATAGGCAATGAAGGAAGGCATTCGCCCGAATAGCAGTATTCCCAACCCTTGTTGTAAAATTTCTTGAGAAAACCCAGATGACCTTAGAAAACTATCTCTAATTGTTGGGAGAACCGTACCTGATTCTTGAAACCCCAGACCAGTTGGGAGTCTTCCTAGTAGAACTCTTGAAATGAGTGACTGCCAATTGTGTAAAACCTTGAGAACCTTAGAGCATTTCGCGTCGAAAACTAACCAAATTGAACCGTAACTTGTATTCTTCATTGAGTGCAAGAGTGAAGTGGTGTACTAATGCAAAATGGTATGCCGATGTCAAGTGGGGGAGTAGAACCAGAGAGAAGTGAGTGTTGTAGTTAGAAGACTATTTTGTCTGGGATGGTTCTCCATTTGAAGGAATTGAACGGAATTTCGGGGACGAAATTCCAATAAGTGGGGGAGAATTGTAACATCCCAAACTTTACTTATATTGTAATTTATGTTATGATGGTCTTAGGGTAGAAGAAGTGAGAGCAAGAGGGAGAAACTTAGCCAAATTAGCATGTAATCTTAGGTTTAAAACATAGGAACTTAGGAAATTAAAATAATAAGATTGGTAGCTCAAAAGATAAATTCCACCGTTGGATGTGAAGTAGGATATGCAAGGAAGCTTGCCTTAAAATTTGAGGAAGATCCAACGGGTAACGAAGAAGTTATGGCCATTCAAAGTCTGGGTACTGCAAAACTGAACAGATTAATCGATTAAACTGCAGCTTAATCGATTAATAATCGATTAAAGGCTGTAGATGCTGAAAAAAATAAAGGTGCGTCCACCTCTTAGTTCTTGAGAAACTCGAATTCTCTCTCTCCTAGGGCACCAAATCCTCCATTTTCATCAATCAATCCTCAAGAGGATCACTCCAAGTCCATCCCCAAGTCCTTCCTTGTTGCTCCAAGTAAGTGAATGTTGATTTTATTCTTCTCTTTCTCTCCCTAGAATTCGAATTTCTCTCTCTCCCTCTTCCTCCCATGAAGCTTTAATCACCCTCCTAGAGAGAACCTTGTTGGGGCACGAATTTCACTCATGATTCTTGGGCAAAGTTTGATATGTTGTCTCTTTATTTTATTGATTTTAGGTTCCTCCCTCTCCATTTGAATTGTGGCTATTTTTCAAGTGTGTTCCAAGGCAAAAAAATTCTCTCTCTATCTCTAAGAGCTTGAGGTAAGGAGTGGGTTATAGTGAGTATTACCTTACTCTGGGGTTTAGTTTACAATATGTATATAATGGGTACTAAGAGTTATGTGTTAGTCTAGGTGGTTATACCATAGGGTAGTCAATAAGTAGAGTTTATGACTTAGGGAAAATAATTAGATGATGATATGTTTCATTTTAATATTTGGTAGATAAACTTGTGACTTGGTGATGTTTATAATTTAAGAGCTTATTTTGTTGAATGAGTGAGCTATGGTATGATTAGAAACCAAGGCAAAGAATGGAAATCATATAGGAAGGGTAGTTGATAAATAGTATTTATGAATCAATGATAATGATGATGATAATGATAAAATGTTGAATTGTGCTAAATAAATGATGAGATGTAATGGTGATGAATTTAATAATATGTTGAATGGTGCTAATTAAACGATAAGATATGATTGTGATGAGTTGAAAATGTAAATGTGAACTGTGGTGATTGAGTTGAGTAATGTACTTGTCATAAAGTGTAAGTGGTTGAAAGGAGTAATGAAATGGTTGATATGAATAAGAGGAGATGTTATTATAAAAAATGAATATAAGAATGTTCCTGGACGCAGTAAGACGTGATCGCACATGAGTGCGAACGCTGTAGGTCGTGACCAGGGAAAGGAATGTAAATACACCCGGACGCAGTAAGACGTGACCATGCATGGGTGCGGACGCAGTAGGTCGTGACCGGGGGAGAATAAAAATGTACCTGGACGCAGTAAGACGTGATCGCGCAGGGGTGCGAACGCTGTAGGTCGTGACCAGAGGATAAGGGAAACATACCTGGACGCAGTAAGACGTGACCGTGCATGGGTGCGGACGCTGTAGGTCGTGACCGGGGGAGAATAAAAATGTACCTGGACGCAGTAAGACGTGACTGCACATGAGTGCGGACGCAGTAGGTCATGACCAGGGGAATAAGATGAAAGTAACACACCCGGACGCAGTAAGACGTGACCGTGCATGGATGCGGACGCAGTAGGTCGTGACCGGGGGAGAATAAAAATGTACCTGGACGCAGTAAGACGTGATCGCGCAGGGGTGCGAACGCTGTAGGTCGTGACCAGGGGATAAGGGAAACATACCTGGACGCAGTAAGACGTGACCGTGCATGGGTCCGGACGCTGTAGGTCGTGACCGGGGGAGAATAAAAATGTACCTGGACGCAGTAAGACGTGACTGCACATGAGTGCAGACGCAGTAGGTCGTGACCAGGGGATTAAGATGAAAGTAACACACCCGGACGCAGTAAGACGTGACCGTGCATGGGTGCGGACGCAGTAGGTCGTGACCGGGGGGGAATAAAAACATACCTGGACGCAGTAAGACGTGACCGTGCATGAGTACGGACGCAGTAGGTCGTGACCAGGGACAAAATGAAAAGAGATGTGATTATATTGGAAAAGCATAGACTAAAAGACTTGATAAAAGTGATGAGTAAGAATAAAGTGGAAATAATTGAATTGTAAAACCAATGGATATGTTGACCATGAATTGTGTTATGCAGAGTTTTATTATATTGTTATCGAATTGTTAAATGTGTTTGGCTTAGTATAGCATTATGTCATATTTGGAAACTGTTTCCCCATTTTATGTGTAATGCTCACTCCTTACTATCTCCACAGGTACTGAGGTTTGAGCTTGCAATTCTATTGGCCGAGCAGGACTACACTCCACCCCGTGGAGTGTTGTAAAATTAATTAGAAGAGAGAGTTGTTTATTATGTTAAGATTTAGTTTTCTTTTGATTTGTTATATTTCATTCGTGCAAGCCCTGAACATGTTTTATTGGATTAGCAGGGCATGAAAATTAAATTAGTATGTTTATAAATATTTTCTGAACTGTACTGGTTGACAGGTTTATAAAAGTTATTTTTGGGAAAGTCCGATAAACAGAGGAGACTCTGCCGGATTTTCGTTAAGATTTAAAACGAAATTTGCAAGTCCATATTTTTATAAAACTCATTTTAATTAAATATTTGTGAGGGTGTTACATCATGAGTGTGGCAAGCCTGGTCACATTAGAGTAGACTGCTATCAATTGAAAAAGAAAGAGAATTCAGAAAAAGGCACCTCATGTTCAACGAAGGGAAAGCAAGCATACTTGGCGTGGCTGGACAATGATGGAAGTTCGGATGAGGATTCAGACGAACAAGAGGAGACTGTCAACCTATGCTTGATGTCTCACGACAAAGAGGTAACTACTGAACTTAACTTTTCTTATGATGAATTACAAGAAGCATTTGAAGAGTTACATGAGGAATCGATGAGGTTATCCTTATTGGTTTCTCTAGAAAACAAAAATTCAGCTTCCATTTTAGAAAAGAATAAAGAACTTACTAAGGAAAATGATTTTTTGAAAAATCAAAATAAGGAGCTGAATTTGACTTTAAAAAATTCTTCAAACACTTCGTGTAATGACATTAAACTTAAAGCTAGTTCTTCTTCTTGTAAATTCTGCAAGGACTTGGTTAAAGAAGTTGAAGATTTAAAAGAAACCCTTGCTAAATTTACAAAAGGTAGAAATACTTTAAATTTAATGTTAGGTAGACTAAAATGTTTCTTTAATAGAGCGGGTTTAGGATATCAACCCGGAAGACATCAAAAGAAACTAAGTACCATTTTTGTCCCTGCTAGTAATCATAAGAAACCTCTTATTATATGTCATATTTGTGGTAAAAAGGGCCATGGTGCACATGAATGCATACACCGAAAAGTGAAGTTCGTTAAACCGAACAATGAAGTTAGAAGGTGGCATGATTTAAACTATGGCTATACTAACACTCAAGGACCCAAAAAGATATGGGTACCTAAAAAGAAACCTTGAATTCTTTGCTTGTAGGTTACTCCGGAAGGAAGGAAGGGATGGTGGTACTTGGACAGCGGATGCTCAAAACATATGACTGGAGATAAATCCAAATTCTCGCATCTCGTGCCTAAGGACCAAGGACATGTGACTTTCGGGGATAGCAATCAAGGAAAGATTATCGGAATCGGTAAAATTGGTACACCTCCTAACCCTTGCATTGAAAATGTTTTACATGTTGAGGGCCTAAAGCACAATTTGCTAAGCATTAGTCAATTGTGTGATAAGGCAATAGGGTTATATTTGATTCTGATAGATATATTATCGAGGGAAAAATTGATAATCTTATTAAGCTAATTGCTCGCAGGATAAACAATTTTTATGTTATTGATTTTGATTTAATTCCCTCAAATGATGCGAAATGTTTATTATCTAAAGAGGATGAATCGTGGCTGTGGCATCGTAGAATAGGTCACATCCACATGGCTCATTTAAATAAAATTTCTTCTAAAAACTTAGTAGTTGGTTTGCCAAAGCAAAATTTTTCTTTTTCTGAAAATTGTGATCCTTGTTCAAAATCAAAACTCACAAGGGCTACTTTTCCGTCTAAAAATCTTGTTTCAACTCAAAGGCCCTTGGAACTTTTACATATGGATCTTTTTGGACCATGTCAAACTAAAAGCTTTGGTGGCAACTATTATTGTTTAGTTATTGTGGATGACTATTCTAGGTATACATGGACGCTTTTTATTACTCATAAAAATGACGCATTTCATGAATTTAAAAAGCTAGCCAAGATTATTCAAAACCAATTGCATTTGAGCATTGCATCCATTAAAACTGATCATGGTGGAGAATTTGAAAATCATCTTTTTGAAAAGTTTTGCGAAAAACATGGAGTTAAGCATTATTTTTCCGCTCCAAGAACTCCTGATCAAAACGGGGTTGTGGAGAGGAAAAATCGTTCATTAAAAGAGCTTTCTAGAACAATGCTTAATGACATGAATTTGCCTGCATATTTTTGGGCCGATGCAGTTAGTACAGCATGTTATGCTATGAACCGTGTTTTGGTTAGGCCTATTTTAAAGAAAACCCCTTATGAGCTGTACAAGGGGAGAAAACCAAATATTTCCCATCTTCGAGTTTTTGGATGTAAATGTTTTGTGCATAATAATGGTAGAGAAAATCTAGGAAATTTTGAGGCTAGAGCTGATGAGGGTATATTCCTTGGATATTCTGCTTCGAGCAAAGCTTATAGGATATACAATAAATCCCGTAATACTATTGAAGAATCTATTCATGTATCATTTGACGAATCCGATCCCAGAAGGTTGGGAAAGGTATCTGTTAATGACATTTCAGGTATTCTTGGAGATTTATTCGTTAATGAGGATGAGGAGCCAAATGCCAAAAGGAAAGAGCATTCTGAAAGCAATGGAAATTCAGTTGAAAATGTTGAGGAGAAAAATCTAGAACAATCCATGGAACTCAACATTGATTTGCCTAAGGAATGGAGAACATCAAGGCACCATCCTATAGATCAGATTATCGGGGATATCTCAAAAGGTGTAAGTACTCGCAACTCTATTAGCAATCTGTGTAACTTCTTTGCATTTGTTTCTCAAGTAGAGCCAAAGAATTATTCTGAGGCTATGCTTGATGAGCATTGGCTTTTGGCAATGCAAGAGGAATTAAACCAGTTCGAAAGAAATCAGGTGTGGGAACTTGTTCCTAGGCCTGAGTCTCATCCGATTATTGGAACTAAGTGGATTTATAAAAATAAACTTGATGAGGCTGGTTTAATTGTTCGAAACAAATCTAGGCTAGTTGCACAAGGTTACAATCAGGAAGAGGGGATAGATTATGAGGAAACATTTGCCCCTGTTGCTAGGTTGGAAGCCATAAGACTGCTATTAGCATTTGCATGTATTCTAGATTTTAAATTATATCAAATGGACGTAAAGAGTGCCTTTCTTAATGGTTTTATAAATGAAGAAGTTTATGTGTGTCAACCTCCTGGCTTTGAAAGTTATGAACACCCTGATTATGTTTATAAATTGAAAAAGGCTTTGTACGGTCTAAAACAAGCTCCTAGAGCGTGGTACGACCGTCTTAGCAAATTTTTGTTGGAAAATAACTTTGAAAGAGGGAAGGTTGATAACACACTTTTTATCAAAAAGAAAGGAAAGGACATTCTTTTAGTTCAGATTTATGTTGATGATATTATTTTCGGTGCTACTAATGAAATCCTTTGCAAGGAATTTTCTAGTATGATGCAGGAAGAGTTCGAAATGTCTATGATGGGCGAGCTGAACTTTTTCCTGGGATTACAAATAAAGCAAGCAAAGAACGGAATATTTATTAGTCAAACCAAATACTGCAAAGAATTACTGAAAAGATTTGGCATGGATAAGGCCAAGGCAGTAGCGACACCGATAAGCACATCATGTTACTTGGACAAAGACGAAGGAGGTAAATCCGTAGAAATCACAAAGTATCGAGGTATTATCGGATCCCTTCTATATTTAACGGCAAGTAGGCCGGATATAATGTTTAGTGTGTGTCTTTGTGCCCGGTTCCAGTTGAATCCAAAAGAAACGCACATGGTTGCTGCCAAGCGAATAATGAAATACTTGTCTGGCACAACTGATATGGGTTTATGGTACCCCAAAGGTTCTTCGTGTAATCTTGTTGGGTATTCTGATTCTGACTTTGCTGGTTGCAAAGTAGATAGAAAAAGCACTAGCTGCACTTGTCATCTTCTTGGCAATTCATTGGTATCATGGGCTAGTAAGAAACAGTCTAGTGTTGCCCTATCTACAGCTGAGGCTGAATATGTAGCCGCGGGTAGTTGTTGCGCCCAGATTTTATGGTTAAAACAGCAACTCCTAGACTTTGGTGTAAGTCTAGATCACATTCCTATTAAATGTGATAATACCAGTGCTATTTCTATTACCAAAAACCCAGTGCAACATTCTCGCATGAAGCATATAGAGATTCAACACCATTTTATTCGTAATCATATTCAGAAGGGTGATTGCATTATTGAGTATGTTGATACTTCGCGGCAGTTAGCTGATATCTTTACGAAACCGCTTCCAAAAGAAAATTTCTTTTTTATTCGTAGAGAAATTGGTTTAACTTCTGCCTCTCACCTCTTTTGAATATGTGAATCTTTTATCTCTCATGTTATTATTGACGCATCTCCTTAGTGTTTCAGGGGGAGATTACACATCTTTTTGATGATTACAAAAGGGGGAGAGAGATTCTGATATTGGCTAATATATTTGGCTAATACATTCAGGGGGAGATACTCTGAAGGATGATATTTTGATATCATAATATATGTTTTTTAAGCATTCATACAGGGGGAGAAAAATTAATCCATTATATTGCCTGTATTTAGTGATACTAAGGAAGGTTTTATTATTATATATCTATTTCTGCTTGTATAACACTTGTGATGCAGATAATAAAAGAGCATATCAGAATGGTTGTTTGTCATCATCAAAAAGGGGGAGTGTTGGAAGTCAAGCTGGTTGGAAGGCATGCTTCAAACTCTCTATGGACTTCAAAGTAATGCAAATATATGTTTTGATGATAACAAGCCAACTCAAGTTCAAGCTCACAAGTGCAAGTCAAGTCTCAAGATTGAAGACTCAAGCAAGCCTAGAATAGAAACCTTCTCCTTAGATCAAATGTAAGGTAATGAAGTTGTAGTTTACTTGGAAGTTACAAAGCCAACATTGTTTTTCATTTTAGAAGAAAAGAAGAAAACGTGTTTTCTGCATATAAAATGTTTTTCTGCATTTAACCTTAGTGAAAATACTTGATGTTACAAAACTCTGCATATTTATATGACTGCAAAGGAGAGTAATCGATTATCTCTCAAAGTAATCGATTAACTCAGTTGCATCATAGAAAAATCAGAGAAGCTGTAATCGATTAATTGAATTTTGTTAATCAGTTACTTTCTTATGAAAGTAATCGATTACATCAGTCAAGTAATCGATTATATTTGTTGCATCATATATTTTTCAGAGGCTTAGTAATCGATTACAAGTCTTGTAGTAATCGATTACATGATGTTGCATCATATGCAAACCAGAGGCTTAATAATCGATTAACTCATTAGTGTAATCGATTATCATAGTTGCATCATATAATGAACAGGAGTGATGTAATCGATTAACTATTCTTAGCCTAATTGATTACATGTTTTTCAAATGTATTTAAGAATTTTTATTTTTGTAGAAATAATCGATTATTCCCTAAAGTAATCGATTACTTCTTGATTTTCTTAAAAACGTGTCAGAATCATTTTTATTATTTCCTGATTTGTTTTTATATAAAAGATTCTGATATATTTTATAAAATTCGAAAATGATTTTAATTTTGAATTATTTCCTTTTTGGTTTTAAGAATCAAATCTTTATTTTATTTCGAAAATCGTTTTGATTTTATTTTGATTTTAAAACTTATTACAAATCTTTTATTATTATATTTTGATTTTGTTTTATTAATTCAAAATCGTTTTTGATTCAAAAGAGTTTTTTTTTAAATAAGATCACTCCAACATTTCAACAAGTTTTTCACGTTCATTGATTTTTTATTCATTCATTCTCACGTTCTTCATCTTCTTCTTCTTTAAGAGTTCTGGTTTTCATTGTTCTATTTTTCTAAGAACAAACCTTGTTGGTTGAGTAAATCCTAAGAGAAACTTCTTTTTCATTATCATAAGAGCATATTGTAGAATCCGTGTTGTGAGAACACAAAAAGCTATTGTAATCACTTTCATTGTAATCGTTCTAAACCTTAGTGGTAGGGAGAGAATCCCATAGTTGAACGTTGAGGCGTTCGTAGGGCGAGGAACCCTGCTGTGTGATTGAGGCCCCTAGCGAACGGAGGTTCCTAGTAGTGTGCGGGGTGCTCTTGGTTGTAATAGGGTGCGGCTCTATTGCTTGGTTATAAGAACTCTCAGGCGGGTTGCTTGGGGACTGGACTAGGCCTTTCGACGGGAAGGCTGAACCAGTATAAAAATCACCGGTGCAAGCTTTTCTATCCCTCTCTCTTTTACTTTCCGCATATTTATTCTTTTACGTTTCCGCGCTACTCGATTATTATATTATTTCTATCGTTTTCGTGATCCATTACGAACGTTTAATCTCTCCATCTCAAATCATTTTTTAATTTATTACGAATTTTCCAATACATAATAAAACTCGATTCACCCCCCCTCTCGAGATTTTGAGGCCAAAACCAACATTTCCCTCGGCCTTTGAAGTGTGGATTCACACCTCCAATGGTTACTCACCAAGAGAGTAACCAGGCAATAGTGTCAAGTTCTATATTAGTTACTTAGGTGTATAGTTACAAAACCCTAGGTAGTTATGTACTAAATTATGTTTATGCCGCGTCAACAGAATCCTTTGTTGCCACACTGTAGCAACATGAAAAATCAGCTTCTCCAATCTCTTGCTAGCAGCTCGGCTACTGGTCGTAAGATCAATTCCTCATCTGATTCTTTGAAACCCAAGCCGTATGACATCTGTTTTCAAGAAGGGCAAACTTCTGCAATGGATAAGCTTAGATCGACTATTGAAGACAAGGAGGAACGCGTGGGGGTACAAGTTGACGAAAAGAAGAGTATAGTTTTGAGACCGGGAATGGTTCTCCTGAAGCAACACTTGACTCATGAAGAACAGGTGGGCGTAATAAAGAACTGTCGGGAGATGGGCTTAGGCCCTGGAGGTTTTTATCAACCAGGCTTTACCAGTGGAGCCTGACTCCGACTGAAAATGATGTGCCTCGGCTTAGACTGGAATCCTCAAACCCGAGTATATGGACCCAAAAGAGTAATGGATGGAAGCGAACCACCCAATATTCCTGATCAATTCATTCAGCTGGTTATGGGAGCGATGCAAGAAGCACAATCTTTGATTGAGAAGGAATGCGGTGTAAGTGAAGTGGAGGACATACTCCCCTCCATGTCCCCTGATGTCTGCATTGTCAATTTCTATGAAGAAAATGGAAAGCTTGGTCTTCATCAGGACCGTGACGAAAGTGTTGGTAGCCTGCAAGGACGGATACCGATAGTATCATTCTGCATTGGTGACTCAGCTGAGTTTCTCTATGGAGATCAGAGAGATCCAAGGAGAGCAGAAAGAATTATCTTGGAATCGGGTGATGTATTAATATTCGGTGGCGATTCTCGTCACATCTTTCATGGTGTGCCGACAATCATACCAGACACAGCCCCAGAGAGATTACTCAATGACACAGGACTTCGTCCTGGACGTCTCAACCTTACCTTCCGACAATATCAAGTTTCCTAGTACACACCCTTGAGGTCTGCGGTACAACTACTTAAGGAGATCAGGGCCAAACCAACAAAAGGTACGAAACGATTCAAGAACTTAGATAAACATTCTAGGTACTTTCAATCTGCATCTCTAGTAAGTTTTAGCGTAGAATATCCTAAATAAATTCTTTTGGAATTTTAAATTCCTAATCATGTATTTCTAGAAGTTGTGAAACCTAAGAAAGACTCATCTTCAATCCAATCAGGAGTATCATCTAAAGGAACACGTAGGAAAAACCTTACTTAGTTATAAGACCGTAACGAGAGGCCTAACCAAACACCTGGTGATAGTGTCGTCCTCTAATAGAGTGTAAGGTCAGGATTGGTCATCCTTTCTCTTGCATCTGTTAAAAGATAATGCTATCATTCAACAATGCAGTGATGTACAGTTGATAAATGTGAGATTGGGACTGACCACCTCGGTCTTCGCGTTTATTAACATGCTATATTATTGCAATCATCTAGTTGAGATCCGAATAAACCATCTAGAAATTCCGTTTCTATCGAAAGTTCTATTGAACTTTAATCCTATAGGATCTTTATTAAGACTCATAAACATAAACTCGCAAACTAACCCCGTTTAAGACACTCTTATTCTATATTTTCAGCGAGAACATCCAACTAGATGATTGAACCACCTCTTTAACTTATATGAGACCTTAGACATATGCGTAAGTATGGAGAGCCATCATGTCATAGAAAAATTCGAAACCACACCAATAAGACCGATTGGCAGACAACTTAATCCCATGAACCACCTCACCAATCAATTAAGAATCTAGTTAACCAATTCGTGGAATCAAACCAACTTCCTCCCCGCCCTCGACTTACTCAGGTATGTTGATACTAAGTGGGGGGAGACTCGGTGACTCAATTCTGATCCTATCCGAGCGACAATAACTAGTAATCATACCATAAGCCATAGGACTACTAAACAGATAAGCCCAAACGATTCGCGGAGAATCGAATAAGAGTGAAACTAGGGAAAAAGCAAGACCTTCCCAAAATAACCCCGAATTGAGAAATGACAGTTAGACCTTGACCGAGACCAATCAATCAGCCGCAGATCCATAGAAAACGCATTCTTCGACGACTCTCTGCTGAAAATGCACACTTTGGGGATAACCTCCATTGTCTTCTTGCTTGACATGTACCCAGTACATCTTGGGTCGTCTTGCAAAAAACCATGAGATTCACCCTGGAGTGCTTCATGTTTCTTCTTTTCATCTTCGCTCTCTTCAAGTTTCAAGCATCTCAGATGTGTATGTGGGAATTCGCCAAGTCGCAGAAACCCGGCATAGTTCTATGCCTACGGATAGGTAGTCACCCACGTGCTCTCTTTTCATCTTTGAATACCGGTCGGGAACTTGTGTACTCTATTCTAAGCAACGACTGAGCATACCCCCCCTAGCATGTATATAATCAAGTATGTCAATGCCAAGTGGGGGAGGATTTCAATCCAAGGAATGGGAGATGGAACTTTAATAATAAGAAAATTGACGGTCCTGTCGAGGTAGAGATGATACATTGTATTCGAGGATAAGCATTTAAATAGGCCATGACCCTAACCACACCCGGAGCGGGGAATAAAGACCGAAAGGAAGTGAAAAACGTAGTCAGAAGCTTTACCAAGGGGATGGTTCTCCAATTACGAAACTCAACGAAATTTTGGGGGCGAAATTCCAATAAGTGGGGGAGAATTGTAACATCCCAAATTTAATTCCTAGTATAAATGATGATGAATCAAGCTAAGTTATTATGAGAATTGTTAAGTTTAGGAAGAGGTTTGTGTGGGATATCAAGTTTGGATTGGGTGTAGAGCCTATGGAAATGGATTAGAGATAGAAAATCATCAAAATATGAATTTTCCACTATGTAATCGATTACTTGGATGGTCAGTAATCGATTACAAGGCCCCTGATGAAAACAATAAAAAGTTGCAGCAATTCTAATCGATTATCTCATATGAAGTAATCGATTATTCTGAGCTGTAATCGATTACTTTCAGGGCTTTAATCGATTACAAGGCCTCAGGTTGGAAGTCCTAAAAATGTTGCATTGAAGGAATAATCGATTACCAGGTTAAGGTAATCGATTATTTTAGGGTCTGTACAAAAAAAAAAAGAGAAAGAGAGTGCACGTGATGCACTCTCCACCACTCAAAAAGAATCTACCTTTTGGGCTTTCAATTCATATCCACTCATTTTCATTCCAAACCAAAAACAAAACACTCACTTTCACTCTCCCTTTCTCTCTCACACTCATCCTCTTCTTCCCCTCCCTCTCTTGTTCGACTCCCTCTTCTTCCTCATAGGGTTCCACTTTCATTCTTCAAAACCAAGCAAGAGCAAGTGATTGCACACCACCTCCATCATCAAATCTTGTTATTCTCATCTCCAAGTAAGTATTAAGTTGTGGGTTTCCCTCTTTCTCTCTCTAAAATTCGTCTTCTCTTTTCTCTCTCTACAAACCATGGTGGTTTTCAACTTCTAAGCCATGAAGCTTTAATTTTTCTTGAATCTTGACATGAACCATGTCATAAATGGCAATCCTTTCACCTTATGACTTTTGTTTTAGGTTCTCCCACTCTCTTGTTGATTATAAGCTTTTGGTGGAAAAGCTCAAGTTTGGAGCCAATCAAAATCTTCCTATCTCTAAGAGTTTGAGGTAAGGGAGTGGATATAGTGAGCTTTGCCTTGTTCTAGGGAGTAGGTTCTAGTTGGTATATAATACTTGTTAGGGATTATGTGTTAGGGGAGAAAATTAGATTATAAATCCCTAGGGTATTGAATATGAAATTCTAATTAATTAAATATGCATGATGATTGGATGTTATGACTATGAAAAGGAAACCCAATGATATAAGAATCAATTATTTGATAAATGAAATTTGGTTAATGATTACATTGAAACACATGAGGAATTGGGTAATGTGATGGTGAATTTGGCATAAATGATTTCTATGATTTTTGACTTTATTTGTAAAGTTGTGAATTAAATGATAATTAATTACTGTAACAAATAGATGTATGTGTTGTGGAATAAATTGATATAGGAAGAAAGGGAATGGAAATGATTAAATGTGCATAATTGTATCAAATTGTGAAATAAGTAAAAATGTTAAGTATTATGAATTGTGAACAAAGGTCGTGGCTTATAAATTGATCTTGTGAATATAGGAAATGGAAGGAAAATGATCAGGTGTAAACAAAAGTAAGAGATGATATAGGTGAAAGTAAAATGAAGGGCAGATCTAAATGATGGGCCGTAAAAGAGAACACTATTTAGTATGAGTATGAGCGTGATAATTGAGAAAGGAAATGAATAAGAAATTTCATGAATGATTATGTGTTGATTGTAGTTAAATGTGTTATGAATGAATTGTTTATAATGATAATAAGGTTTAAGTAAAATCTAGGTGGTTGTATGAGGTACCTTCCGGTGTGGAGGTGAAGTACCCACTGGCTCCCACATTGTATGAGGTACCTTCCGGTGTGGAGGTGAAGTACAATGGTATGAGGTACCTTCCGGTGTGGAGGTGAAGTACCCATAGTCCAAATGTATGAGGTACCTTCCGGTGTGGAGGTGAAGTACGATGGTATGAGGTACCTTCCGGTGTGGAGGTGAAGTACTTGCAGGCCAACTTGTATGAGGTACCTTCCGGTGTGGAGGTGAAGTACAACGATATGAGGTACCTTCCGGTGTGGAGGTGAAGTATCCCTAGGCCACATTGTATGAGGTACCTTCCGGTGTGGAGGTGAAGTACAATGGCGCGAAATGTATTTTTAAGAATAAAATGTTAAAATGTGTTGACCTCTGACCTGAGGGACACCTAATGTAAATAAGGAAAAGTATGAGGTACCTTCCAGTGTGGAGGTGAAGTACATTGGTATGTGATGCATCTTAAAGAATGAAATGAAAAGAAAGAGGAAATGGATGTTGAAGTGAAGAATGAAAATGGATATTGAAATGAATAATGAAAATGGATATTGAAATGAATAATGAAAATGGATGTTGAAATGAATAATGAAAATGGAAATGTAGAGTAAATAATGAATATGGAAATAATGAAATGAGTATGGTGTGCAGTATGTGAATATATGCTTTAATTGCTAATTGTGTTTGACCTAGTGGGTTGTTATGTCTAGTTAGAAACTGCTTTCTATTTCATGTGCAATGCTCACTCCCTTACATGTTTCAGGTACGGAGATTGAGCTGGCACAGCCCCCGGCCGAGCAGGAGTACTTTCCCTTACAGGGAAAGTAGGGTTATCATGAGATTTAGAATATGGACCTAAGCCTCTTATATTATTTTGATGTAGATTTAATGTGCATATTTCGAATGAGGCTTAGGATGGTTCTGTTTTGCTAAAGTTATAACTTTTGGTTTTAATACTGAAACTTAGTATTTCCGCTATTTCTCTGATTAATTTTGCACTCTGATATTTTTGGAGCCCATTGGGCCTTGATATAATTTAGAAATATAATCTGAAGCCCTGCTGGCTATTGGATGTTTATTTGAAGTTGTTTATCACAGGTTAAATTTTG
The DNA here is from genome assembly GCA_037953625.1 of Crotalaria pallida. NCBI lineage: Eukaryota > Viridiplantae > Streptophyta > Magnoliopsida > Fabales > Fabaceae > Crotalaria > Crotalaria pallida. The sequence continues at coordinate 7,176,932 of CM075654.1, read as the reverse complement.
GATTAGTCCGAAAAACAAACAAAACTCCGTCCGTTTGACGGTTGATTTTAATGTAATAAAAATGAATTTTTAAGTCCGTATTTTAATATAAGGGGAATTAAGGGTAATTAATTATAGGGTGTTACAAAATCACTGTGGTACTTGGATAGTGGGTATTCCAAACACATGATTGGAGACAAATCGAAATTCTCACTTCTCACTCCTAAGGACCAAGGATATGTAACTTTCGGAGATAACAAAAAAGGAAATATTCTCGGAATCGGTAAAGTAGGTATTCCTCCAAACCCTTGCATTGAAAACATTTTACATGTTGATGGCCTTAAGCATAACTTGCTAAGTATTAGTCAGTTATGTGATAAGGGCAATAGGGTTATTTTTTATTCTGATAATTGTATTATTGAGGGTAAAATTGACAATCTTATTAAGCTTGTTGCTCGCAGGGTAAACAATATGTATTTAATTGATCTTAATTCCATTCCCTCAAATGATGCTAAATGTTTAATTAGTAGAGAGGATGAGTCTTGGCTATGGCATCGTAGGGTAGGTCACATCCACATGAATCATTTGAACAAACTATCTTTTAAAAACTTAGTAGTTGGTTTGCCAAAGCAAAAATTTTCTATTTCTGAAATATGTGATCCTTGTTCAAAATCAAAACTCACAAGGTTACCTTTTCCTCCTAAAAATATTGTTTCTACTCAAAGACCCTTGGAACTTTTACATATGGATCTTTTTGGACCATGTCAAACTAAAAGCTTTGGTGGCAACTATTATTGTTTTGTTATTGTGGAATGTGGATGACTATTCTAGGTATACATGGACTTTATTCATTACTTATAAAAATGACGCATTTCATGAATTCAAAAAGCTAGCAAAGGTTGTTCAAAACCAAATGCATTTTAGCATTTCATCCATTAAGACTGATCATGGCGGTGAATTTGAAAACTATCTTTTTGAAAAGTTTTGCGAAAAACATGGCATTAAGCATTATTTTTCAGCTCCAAGAACTCCGTAACAAAACGGGGTTGTGGAGAGGAAAAATCGATCTTTAAAAGAACTTTCTCGAACAATGCTTAGTGACATGAACCTGCTTGCATATTTTTGGGCCGATGCAGTGAGTACTAGAGCTGTCAAAATGGGCCAGGCCAACCGGGCCTGGCCAAAAAGCCCGAAAAATCATAGGGCTTGGGCTTCATAATTTGGGGCATTTATGCAATCCGGGCTATTCAGCCCGGTCCGACCGGGTTTTAAAAAAATCGGGCTCGGGCCGGGTAAGCCCGACCGGGTTCGGGCCTAAAAAATTAAAAAAAAAACTTAATTTTCCCAATTCCCCGGTTCCCCAACGGCCCAATGTGCAATAGTCCTCCAAACCCAAGACTGACCCATGTGCAATTGTGCATTGTGTAGTAGCATTACTCTAAAAGTCTAAACCTAATCTTTCTCCAGCACCAGCAGCCTTTGCCTTTCTTCTCTCTCTAAATCTCTCTCGGTCTCTCACTCTCTCCCTTGATTCAACCACCACACCACCATCGCACCACCACACCACCACCGCACCACACGTCCACACCACCACCGCACGAGCCAGCCAGTCCCACAAGGCACCACCACCGCGAGTCCGCGACCACCACCACGGTCCACGGTCCACGACTCCACGACCACCAGGTTTGTTTATTTTTTTTGTTTTTTATTTTCTTTTGCTTTGCTTTTTTTTTCTAGTTCGTTTATTTTTTTTCCTTGATTTTTTTTTGGTTTTTTATTTTCTTTTGCTTTGCTTTTTTTTTGTAGTTCGTTTAATTTTTTTCCTTGATTTTTTTTCTGGTTTGTTTATTTTTTTGCATTTTTCGTTCATTATTCTGCAATTTTTTTGTTGTTCTTTAATATTTTGGTCTATTCTCTATTTTTCATTGTCTATATTCTATTTTGTTTTTTTCTTTTATTGTGTATTTTTTCGTTATTCTTATTATTTTTCTTTGGTTTTTCGTTTTATGATCTTTTATGTATTTTTTTCTTCTTTATTTTTTCTGGTGTATTTGGTATTTTTATATGTGCATTTGTGCTGTCTTTTTTTTTCTGGTATGTAATGTACTAATGTTGGCTAAATTTTTTTATTTGTACTTTGCTATGGATTCCAGTGTTCATGTTGTGGATTCCAGTGTTGGTGATTGTGAGATTATCTCAACTTCAGCATCAGCAGAGGGCAACCAAAACCAAAAGCTTGAGGAGAAAGAGAAAAAGGGAACCGAGGCTGCTTCTGAACCAGCACCTCACAACAAGGGTAAATCTCAAACTTCTGAATGTTGGAATTATCTCAAAAGACTTGTATTTAAGATGGAAAAGAACTTTGTGTGTGCATAATATGTAAAAGTAGGTTGTCTTGTGCAACGAAGAATGGAACTTCTCATTTGGTTTGTCATGTTGACCGTTGTTTAAGGAATGCTAATAAAAATCAAGATGTGGGGGATTATTACTTGATGGGGTTGGAGGATTAAAACAGAGAAAATTTGACCCTAAAGTAAACCATGAGCTTATAATTTCTCATGGTGTTCCATTTTCTATTGTTGAGTGGAGAGCATTTAGAAAATATCAAAAATATTTGAATGAAGATTGCAAGTTTATTACTAGGAATACCGCAAAAAGTGATGTGATGAAACTTTATGAGGTTGAAAAACAAAAGTTAAAATCACAGTTGCTTGAAATTCCTGGTAGAGTGTGCTTAACCTCTGATTGCTGGACTTCATGTACTAATCTTGGTTTTATATCTTTGACTGCACACTATGCGGATAAGAATTGGAAACTTAACAGTAAAATTCTTGCCTTTTCTCATTTGAAACCACCCCATACTGGCCAAGAATTTGCACTGAAGGTGATGGAATTTTTGGTTGATTGGGGAATAGAAAAAAAAATTTCACTCACCTTGGACAATGCATCTTCTAATGACAGTTTGCAAACCTATCTAGTTCAGCATTTAGGGTTAGCAAACGATTTGTTGCTCAATGGAGAATTTTTTCATGTAAGATGTTGTGCTCACATCTTGAACCTTATTGTTCAAGATGGTTTGAAAGTGATAGTTGATGCCCTGCAAAAAATTAGACAAAGTGTCAAATATGTTAGGGTTAGTGAGAGTAGAACAAGAATTTGTTTTCACTGTGTTGCATTGGTGGGTGGGATTGATACATCGGTGGGGTTGAAATCCGATTGCATTACTAGATGGAACTCCACTTATCACATGCTTGAAAGTGCAATCAACTATCGTCGTGCATTCACAAGCTTTAGTTTGCATGATAGGAATTATAAGTGGTGTCCATCAGAAACCGAGTGGAATAAAGCTGAAATTGTATGTGATTTTTTGAGGCCATTCAACAATATAACTAGGTTGATATCCGGATCTTCTTATCCCACCTCAAATTTGTATCTGGGAGAAATTTGGACCATAGAATGCCTCTTGAATTCTCACTTGATGCATGAGGATAGAGTAATTCAAGAAATGGCTCAGGAGATGAAACTTAAATTTGGAAAGTATTGGAGTGATTACAGTACACTGTTGTCATTGGGGGCAATTCTTGACCCAACAAAAAAGCTTGAGTTTGTCCAATGTTTATATGAAGAGATTGATCCCTTGTATGAAAAGAAGGTGGAAAGCATAAAAATTTCCTTGTACAGAGTTTTTAATGAGTATTGCACCAAGGATAATACTTTAGAAGAGAGTCCACAAGTGCAAGCTTCATCTTCACTGGTGGGAACAAGAAAGACATTTCAAGTTCCCTTGTATGCCACCCGTGTAAGTCAATTTCGTTATTTATGTTGGTTGCATTCTTTATTTATTTATTTATTTATATAAATTATTTAATTTGCTTGGTTCTTTTTTATTTTTTAGTTTGAACATCATAAGAGAACAAAGAGGACACATTCTCGTGGAAAATCAGAACTTGATGTGTACTTAGAAGCAGAACCCGAGAAGATTCCACAGACAGAGTCTTTTGATGTTTTGGGTTATTGGAAGGAACAAAGTCGTGCATTTCTTGATCTTTCAAAGATGGCTTGTGACATATTAAGCGTTCCAATCACTACAGTGGCATCAGAGTCCGCTTTTAGTATTGGTGCACGTATTTTAAACAAGTACAAGAGCTCTTTAAACGATGAAACTGTTCAAGCTCTGTTGTGCACACAAAGTTGGTTGCATGGTTTTGTTGGTAATGTGTTTTTGTTGTTTGATCATCATTTTTGCTATTTCATTGTACTTGCTTGTTTTATTATGATTGAGAAGTTATTAACAAATTCCAATATTTTTTTGCTAGATTATGACAATCAGAATGATGATGATGAACGGGAAGCTATCTATGTTGAAGATGTTAAGCTTGGTAATGAAAGCTTGGAATCCGTTGTGGAGATTGGAAATCTTTGAATGAAAATTGAAATATGAGAGACATGGAAGCTGTGTTTAATATGCTGATTATTATTGTTGCATTTATAATTTGTTAATGAACTTGGTTGAATGGTTCTTATTATTGTTGTGGACTTGTAGTCATGGACATTTGAATTGTTTTGGTGTGAACTTGGAAATTTGGATTTTTAGATTTATTGGTGAATGAACTTTGTTGAGCAGGTTAATGAACTTTTGGATTTATTGGTGAATGAATTTTGTTTAGTATTAGTAATTTAGTATTAGTACTTACTGCTTAGTATTAGTAATTTAGTATTAGTACTATAGCGCCTGCTATAGTTATTTTTGTTAGCATTTTTTCGCAGGGTTATAACTTATAAATATAATACATGTTAATTTTTCCGGTATAACACATTAACACGTCAACATAGTTTTCTACTGTACTGAAAGTGTCTTAGTGAATAAGTGATAATGAGTCACTTCTCTCCTCTTAGTTTTTTTTTTAATTTTGGGGTTTTTTTTTTTTAAAAAAAGGGATGCGGGTTGGCCCGCACAAGCCCGTGGCCAGCTTAGGGCGGGTTTGGGCTTAGCATTTGTGTTCTTAATTAACAACCGGGCTTTTGGGCCCGAGCCCGGTTTGGCCCGAACCCGAAGCGGGCTGGCTCGAACCCGGCCAGGCAGCCCGTTTTAACAGCTCTAATAAGTACAACCTGTTATGTTACGAACCGTGTTTTAATAAGGCCTATTTTAAAGAAAACCCCCTTTGAACTGTACAAGGGGGGAAAACCCAATATATCCCATTTGAGAGTCCTTGGATGTAAATGTTTTGTGTATAATAATGGTAGAGACAATTTAGGAAGTTTTGATGCTAGAGCTGATGAGGGTATATTTCTTGGTTATTCTGCTTTGAGCAAAGCCTATAGGATTTTCAATAAGACTCGTAAAACTATTGAAGAATCTATCCATGTAACATTTGATGAATCTAACCCCAGAAAGCTGGGAAAGGTATCTGTTGATGATCTTGCACGTATTCTAGGTAAACTATATCTTGATGAGGATCTTGATCCAATCTTGGAAGAAAGGAAGGAATCCCAAGAAAACGAAAAGGCAAATGAATCAAATGAAAATCAAATGCAAAATCAAGGGAATTCCACCGAGCCTAATGCAGATCTTCCTAAGGAATGGAAAACATCAAGACACCATCCAATCGATCAGGTTATAGGGGACATAACCAAAGGTGTAAGTACTCGTAATTCTCTTAGTAATTTGTGTAATCATATGGCTTTTGTTTCTCAAGTGGAGTCAAAGAATATTTCCGAGGCTACAATTGATGAACATTGGCTACTGGCAATGCAAGAAGAATTAAATCAGTTCGAAAGAAACCAGGTTTGGGAACTTGTTCCTAGGCCTGATTCTCATCAAATTATTGGAACAAAATGGATTTTTAAAAACAAACTTGATGAGGCTGGTATAATTATTCGAAACAAAGCTAGATTGGTTGCACAAGGCTACAACCAGGAAGACGGGAATGATTATGATGAAACTTTTGGCCTTGTTGCTAGGTTGGAAGCTATTAGATTACTATTGGCATTTGCATGCATCTTAGATTTCAAATTATATCAAATGGATGTAAAGAGTGTCTTTCTGAATGGTTTTATAAATGAAGAAGTGTATGTTTGTCAACCTCCTGGTTTTGAAAATTTTGAACATCCTGATTATGTTTTTAAATTGAATGAGGCTCTTTATGGACTCAAATAAGCTCCTAGAGTATGGTATGAGCGATTGAGCAAGTTTTTATTAGAAAAGGATTTTGAAAAAGGGAAGGTTGACAACACACTTTTTATTAAAAAGAAAGGAAATGACATTCTTTTAGTTTAGATTTATGTTGATGATATTATATTCGGTGCTACTAATGAAACCCTTTACAAGGAATTTTCAAGTTTAATGCAGGAAGAGTTCGAGATGTGGTTAATGGGAAAACTCAAATTCTTTCTTGGATTACAAATCAAACAAGCAAAGGATGAAATATTTATCAGTCAAACAAAGTACTGCAAAGAATTGTTGAAAAGATTCGGTATGGATAAGGCCAAAGCAATAGCAACACCAATGAGTACATCATGTTATCTTGATAAAGATGAAGGAGGTAAATCCGTTGAAATTACCAATTATCGAGGTATGATCGGATCCCTTATATATTTAATGGCAAGTATGTCGGACATTATGTTTAGCGTATGCATATGTGCACGTTTTCAGGCGAATTCAAAAGAAACGCACATGGTTGCTGTCAAAAGAATAATGAAATATTTATCTGGCACATCTGATATGGGTTTATGGTACCCTAAAGGTTCCACTTGTAACCTTGTTGGGTATTCCGATTCTGATTTTGCTGGTTGCAAAGTAGATAGGAAAAGCACAAGCGACAATTGTCAACTCCTAGGTAGTTCTTTAGTGTCTTGGGCTAGCAAGAAACAGTATAGTGTAGCCCTATCCACAGCTGAGGCTGAATATGTCGCTGCGGGTAGCTGTTGTGCACAAATCTTATGGTAAAAACAACAACTCCTAGACTTTAGTGTAAGTCTAGATCACATTCCCATAAAATGTGATAACACTAGTGCAATTAACATTACCAAAAACCCAGTGCAACATTCTCGCACAAAGCATATAGAGATTCGTCATCATTTTATTTGTGATCATATTCAAAAAGGTGATTGCATTATTGAGTATGTGGACACTACAAGGCAGTTAGCTGATATCTTTACGAAACCGCTTCCTAAAGAAAATTTCTTTTTTATTCGTAGAGAAATCGATCTAACATCTGCCGCTCACCTTGATTGAATATGTGAGCATGCATATTTACTCTCTTGTTATTATTAATGTATCTATTCAGTGTTTCAGGAGGAGAATGATTAATTTGATTATTGACAAAAGTGGGAGAAGGATTATTTATCTCCACCATTTTTTATGTTGACAAAAGGGGGAGAAGAATGCTGAGTTTCGAGCTTCATAATATTTTTTGCATAACAAAAAGGGGAGATGGATCATGAGCTTCATAGAATATATTTCATACTAATCATTTGTGCAGGGGGAGTTTATGAAAAGTTTTATCTTGTTTATTATTATTCCCTGTCATTTGAAATCTCCTATGTTATTATTGAATTATATTATGCTACACTGTCTTGGTTAACAACTGTGATGCAGAAACACAGAAAAGGTTTTGGAAACTCAGAAAAGGTTTGTCATCATCAAAAAAGGGGAGTGTTAGAAATCAAGCTTACCCTAAAGGACGTAAAGAGTCAATGCTAGAAGATTTCTAGAAGATGATAGAGTTTTGATGATAACAAACAAGTTTCAAGTTTCAAGCATCAAGTTGCATCAAGTCAAGTAGTTCAAGGCTCAAGCTTCAAGCATCTTGTTTTGTTAAGCCTTGCCAATAGGAAACTTGTAAAGTAATGAAATTTTATTACAAGTGTGTATTGGCCAAATGAGTTTTTCAGTTTAAGGAGAAGAAAAAGAGTTTTTAAGTGAAAATCAGTTTTGAACTTAGTTTCTGTGGAAGTGCATGATGAAACAACTCTGAATGATTTTATCTAAGTTATGAAAATCTATTTTTACAAGTGCATGAGAGAATAATCGATTACCTTCTTAAAGTAATCGATTACTTTTGTTGCATCATAGAAAAACCAGAGTGTGAATAATCGATTAGGTGAACTTGACTAATCCATTACTTTTTTTAAATAAGAGTAATCGATTACCTAGATCAAGTAATCGATTATCAATGTTGCATCATACATTTTCATGAGGCAGAGTAATCGATTACTCTCTTGAAGTAATCGATTACATGATGTTGCATCATACAAAATTCAGAGTCTCTGTAAATCGATTATTAGATTAGTGGTAATCGATTATATGAGTTGCATCATATACTAAACAGGAGTGAAGTAATCGATTACTTGGAATGAATAATCGATTATTGGTTTTTCAAATGAATTTCAAACTTTCCATTTTTAAGGTGATAATCGATTACCTTTATGAAGTAATCGATTACCTCAAATTTTATTGAAAAATGTGTCAGAATCATTTTGATTTATTTCCAGATTTGTTTTTACTTAATGAATTCTGATTTATTTTCAAAATTCGAAATTGATTTTATTTTTGAAAATATTCCTTTTTTATTTAAGTTTCAAATCTTTTATTTTATTTCTTAAATCAATTTGATTTGTTTTTTATTTACAAAATTATTCTTTTTAATTCTTATTTCAAAATCAGGTTTTATTTTTATTTTAGTACAATCACTCCTACATTCCTAACGTTCTGACAATTTTCTGATCATTCACGTTTTTCTCTTCTTCTTCTTCTTCTCCAAAAACTTCAAGTTTTTCATCGTTCATACTCATTTGAGAAGAAAACCTTGTTTTGGCCAAATACTCTTGTGATTTAATCTCATTATCATAGAACCTATATTGTTGTATCTGTGTTGTTGAGAACACACTATACTATTGTAATCACTCACATCATATTGTATTGAAACCTTAGTGGTTAGGGAGAGAATCCCGTAGTTGAACATGTGGCACGTTCGTAGGGTGAGGAACTCTACTGTGTTGTTGAGGGCCCTAGCGAACGGAGGTTCCTAGTAGTGTGCGGGGTGCTCTGATTGTAATTGGGTGCAGCTCAATTCTAATATATAAAAGGCTCAAGCGGGTCGCTTGGAGACTGAACTTAGGTCACTCGCTGGATTGACCAAACCAGTATAAAAATTGGTTTGCGTGTTCTTCTTCCTTATCTCTTTTAATTTCCGCAATTTCTATTATTTACGTTTCCGCGCAACTCTTATTTATTGTTATCTGACGCTATCGCTCTCCATCACATTCTCTTAATCTCTCCAAAACGAAAACATTTTTTAATTATTTGTGATTTCTCAATAAATTAATAAAACTCGATTCACTCCCTCTCGAGATTTTGAGCCACGACCCTAACATCGAGTGTAAATGAAGTTTTTGAACTTGCATCTTCATGCAACAATTGAGAAAATTGTTTTGAAGACCTATTACCCATTTTTTGAAATAAGATTTGGTTGCAAAAATTGTATGAAGAACCTGAAGAATGTGTTGAAAAATAAATTCAATAGATTGAATGGTGTACCTATCAAATACATGTTGTCAGAAATATCAGTATTGGATAGATGAATGCACCAAAATGATTATTAGATAGATGAATAACAGTATTACCACCCAAATTCAATGCATGTTCCTTGAGTATTGCATAGAAGAATTACCAGATGTAATTTTGATTATTGCATAGAATTACCAGATGTAATAAAGCATTCAGTTTCAAGACAAAGCAGAATTACCAAATGTAATAAAGCAGTTCCAAGTTGTTCGGAAAGGGAGTTAACATTTCCAATTTTAAATTTTTTCATATTTTTTTCTAATTTTTTTTTTCAGAAAAAATAAAAGCATGACATGTGGTAGCATAGAATTGTAGTATTTTGTAACTTTTAATGTGGAGGCTCCATTTTAAAATGGGAAAATATGGAACCTCCATTGGAACATCTTTTTATACTAAAAAAAAAGATTATCATGAAATTTTGACACCCCCTATAATTTTTCTCGATGACAATATCAAAAAGATTGATAATCCAAATACGGGCAGATACATTGAGAAACCCCAAAAAAAACTCCTTTAATGCTCCGTACTCTACATTTTCATGTAACCATTCTTACATTGTAACCACACCCATAAGGATTTTCAGCACACCTCAGTGACTTTTCACCCTTCAACTCCTTCGATTTCCGCTCAGAACTACAACACTTCTTTCTTTCAATTCATGATTTTTGTTTCTTAAAGAACATACGTACCCCCTTTTCAGCAATTACTATTCCATGTGATCCTATTTATAGGGCATACTTAACCATATCATATGGATCAAGGATAGTAGTTAGATTTCTTAAAACTTTAAAAAAATACTTCAATATTACAATTTTACCCTCTTAACTTGTATTGAAAATTTCACATTGTATTACTTCACATTAATGGGCGAAGGGCAAATAAGAGAAAATAGCAATAAATGTCTTTTAGAAAATACAAAGTGACTTATAAATAGGATCAAAAAATCCTTCTAGAATGTAACTTATAAATAGGATAGGAGGAGAGGGAGTACTATTGTTGAGGTCCTTCAAAGCAATATTTATTCATTTTTATGAATTGAGGAATGAGCCGGCCTGTTACTTTTATTAAACTGACGTGGACAAATCACTGTTCATTTCGTCAGCACTATAGCCGGAGCCCCAAACAAAACCCTATCCTACTCTAAACCCCCTTCCCTTCCCTTCCCTTCTCCACCATGGCCCTCCTTCTCCATCACCACAAAACCAAACTCAACACCTTCACTATCACTAACCCTTCCCTCCTCCACCGCCTCTTCTCCACCGCCGGCGATAAACCTCCCTCTAACTCCCCGTTCTCATCCTATTTCAAAGACATCAAAGAAACCCTCAAACAACCAAAAACCTCCACTCCTCCATCATCACCACCGCCACCGCCACCGCCACCGAGAAATTTAAAGACCACGCCATCTTCAGACCAAGAAATCCAACGCAACCTCTCCGAGTTCCGCCGCCGCACCACCGCACCACCTCCGCCATCCGCCGATCCGATCTCGTTTCTAGAACTCTATCAGAGAAACATCTCTCAGAAGCCCGACGAGTCATCATCGTCATCTCCGTCGAGAGGATATGGAAATGCCAGACCGGCAACCGCTAAGATCACGCTGGACACGATTCGCGAGAGCTTGCGTAAAATGCAGGCGAGCGGAGGCAAGGATCAGATGTCGCAGCCGGCGTACAAGGATATGCTGAAAATGAGGCCTGATTCCGCTTCGCCACCACCAAAGGTGATCGGCGGCACGAGTGGACTGCCTCAGGCGATTTTCGGAGACAAGGGGAAGGGAGACGCAGACTCTGCACGAGACTCTGCAGCAGCGAAGAGATTCGTGAAGCTGTATAGGCCAGAGGAGTTGGGAGAGAAGTTGAGGAATCTGAGACCCGAGAGAAAAGAAAAGGATCGGTTTTCGATCAAGGAGCTGAGTGAGAGGTTGATGAGGTTGAGGGAAATGGATGAGAAAGAGTATCAGTCGAATATCAAAGGGGTAGGGGTTTCATTTACTGATTTGAGAGAATGCATGGTTAAAATGGTGGAGGCTAACAACGACAAGGCAAAGAAAATTTCAAGTCGGTACCAAATCATTTTTTAACTTCAAAGTTCAAATATCCTTGAATTGTTAGCAATTTGATGTGAAGAGAAATCGGTTCGAATTTATGTGTGCGTTCATTTAGAAGTGCTAATGTGACATAATTTCATTTGAAATAAATTACTATGTCTATGTGTGTGTTCATGTACAGGTGCTAATATGACGTAATTTCATATGAAACAAAAAATTGTGTTTGTGTCTTTATGTGTGTTCATGTAATAGCTTTAATATGACATAATTTCATTTGAAAGAGGAATGATACAGTTTTTGTTTTTGCCTTCAATATAGTTCAAAGTTCAAATGTTCTTGAATTGTTACCAATTTGATTTGAAGAGGTAGCTATTTGAATTTGTGTGTGTTCATACAGCAGTGCTAGTGTGACTTAACTTCATTTGGAAATTGAAATAAATAATTGTGTGTGTCATGCAGTAGTGCTAGCATGGCATAATTTTATTTGAAATAGAATAATGGTATTTTTTTTGCTTTTGGCTTTAATGTAACATCAAAGTTGAAATGTCCTTGAATCATAACAATTTTATGTGAGGCGGAATTGATTTGAGTTCTGATGTATGTATGTAGCATTTGCATCTATAGCCCCTGGTATCTATAGCTTTAATGTCCATCTATAGCCACTTGCACCGGCACTTACAATTTCTATACATATTATGAACTATGTGGTCATGTAGTAGTGCTAATATAACATAATTTCATTTCAAATAAGTATTTAATGATATGAAGTTTACAGTGCAGAAAATGGAAATCTTCAATCACATCGGTGGAACTCCAGAGTACTTGCTGGGACCTCCTAAAGAGCATCTTGTAGAAAAGGTAAGTATGGTTTGCTTTACTCTATTTTATTATACATGTTTTTTAATGGTTGTCTCTCCTTCCTGGTTGGTGATTTGAAACTTCGTTTTTTGTCACAACTTTCAAACTACACATCTGTGTAGTCAATCCCAATGGGATCCCACACAATCCCGGGATCCCATCCCAGTTTTTCATGGAGCCGAGATGGGATTTGCTATCCCATCCCAGATTTCCATCCCGTTCTTGGAGCCGAATACGTAAATTATAGGTTTAAACATTTGAAATATGTGGATAGGAAGCTTTATTTTGAGCTTAGCCATTGCAAATATAATGCAAACAAACATTTGTCAAGTATCCAACTTCGGTATCGTTGTCTGGTATGTATCCAACACGGGTACAGAAGATATTATGAAGTATCAGTGCTTCATAGACGTGGTACTTTTAGTTCTATGATAGCTGATTGTTGGTGTTACTTCAGTGCTTGAAATTTGCAGGCTGGTTGATGCTTGATATTATTGAATGAACATGTTGATGCCTGTTGCTTTATTTCAAATGCCCATAGCTTAACATCTAGTAATGTTAATTTTAACTAATTTGATGCTTTATTTTTGCCACTTTGTGATTGTGTTTATTCCAGTACTTCCATCCAGATAATATGTCATCGGCAGAAAAGTTGAAAATCGAGCTTGCAAAGGTTAGAGATGAGTTTAAAATGTCTGAGTCAGATTGTGGATCTGCTCGTGTTCAAGGTAAAGGAAATTATTGATTAACTGATTTATGCAAGACTTGATAAATAGGATTTGGAAGGAAGGGAATAGGTTTGCTTTAGTTTCCTTCCAAATTTGGAAAAGGGTATCGGTTATGCATTGCGATGTATGTCTGAAAGTTTAGGTAATAATTATGAATATATTTTGTTGATGCTTATTAGTAAATACAATGGTAATGTATTGGCACGCTGTGTTGCATGACCCATTTGCGTATTTTTTAGGTGTTTCTTTTGTTCTTCTGAGGATTTCTTATCCTCTTGTAATATTCTCCCCTCTCTTCTAATAATATATCTTTTTTGATTTTTAATAAAAAAAAATGGAAGTGATACTATCCTGCTAATTTAATGCAGTTGCACAACTCACTACCAGGATTAAGCATCTATCAGCTGTCCTACACAAGAAGGTGAGTTGCCTGTTATGCCATTTTTCTGTAATGTATTATTGTCTTTGCTGGTCAATGGCTAGAAATAGCCTCACCCTAATATAATGGTCTATGGATTTTATCTATGTCCAACTAGCTGATTTACAGACAATATTACCAGATAGATAGTGTCTCTGCTCTGTTTGTTAAAAACAAATTTACTATGTCATATGCCTCTTTCAAATCTAGTGTGAAGGCGCCTTCATTTTTCTTTCACTAGTTGATCGTGGAGTCACTGGAGTGTTCAATGTTTTCCCGCATCTTTTATTAAAGAAAAAGGATAAAAAAACTTCTTCTGGCTGCCTGATATTTGAATGGATGCTTCTATCAGTAAGGAATGGATTTTGAAAAGTTGAAGTTAACTGTCAAGTAATTTTAGTACATTTTGCTATAGGAAGAGTTATAGCCTCATGGTCTTAAAAATGTTGTTACCAAGGTTGTCAAAATCGAGATCTTACATAAGATCGGAAGGGCAAAAAAAACACATAAAACACGGATCGTAAGATCCTACCGAAATAAAAAATAATACAAGTATATGTATATATGAATACATATTTATAAATTTTTATAAAATTATATGCATAAATTTATGTTTTACATAACAACACTATTAAAAACAAAGGATAAGAAACTAAAAATATATAGGTCTTTAGGGAATGATATAAGTAAGAGATGTAATTTATATTTTTTATTTTTTTTCAATAATAATGCTTATACTCAACCCTGAAGTTAAGAAAATAAATAAATTTGTAAGAATGTATCATATGAGAAAGACTATATTAGAGTTATAGTGATGAATTTAAGTGACCGTTGGATTAGATGAAAGGCTGAGATTATAACATCTCATTAAAATGCCTGCCCACGTGCCACTTTCTTCTTTTCTTTATTTTTATTTATTTATTTATTTATTGTATAGCCACTTGCTTCTCATCTTATCTCTTCGGGACCAACACTGTGGGCTGGGGCAGACTTCTTTCTTCTTCTCTGTTCTTCTTTGTTAAACCCGTTTCAGATCCCCGTTGCCAAACCTGCTCAACACATCTCAAATGGCAAGATTAAAGACCCACTGTACTTCCATCATCGAAAATGGGTCAAAAAATTTAAACGGGGCGAAAAACTTTTAGGGTTCCAAAAACGCAGAAACGGGCGGAAATCGCCGTTTTCAGCGTTTCTGCGAGTATGAACGACGTTCCCACCGTGCCCACCACCGCGCGATCTTCTCCATTTTGGATCGCCGGTGCCTGAAATAATCGTAAAAACGGCGATCTTACGAGTAAAAACGCGATTTTGACAACCTTGGTTGTTACAAAAGATAACACATCCATAATGTGCGTGTGAGGAAAGTTAGTTAGAGAGAGAGAGAGAAAGTGCACTAGAGGTTAGGAAATTAGTTAGGGAGTGAGAAATTAGTTAAGGAGTGAGGAAACGGGAATCTGAAGTAAAAAGGGGAGTATCATGCGGAAAAGGATCATATCTCCTATTTTCTGTACTTCTGGCTTGAACCTGGGGCTAGGAGTTTCTTCTTGCTGGGAGCTTCGGTCCTTACTTTACTACGTTTATTTTCTAGTTTCTCACTTTCTCTATAATACATTCAAGTCTCTGAGATAATAGTAGCTGAGTTCTATTATATTGGTGCTTTTGTTGAGAGGAAATCTGAGAAGACAATGTATGGCCGCCAGGATGGCTGCACAGAGTTAATGCTCTGGTGGTTGCTGTTTAGTCTTCTACTCTTCTCTCAGAAATCAGGTAGCGTTTCTGTGAACCCTGGATTAATTGACGTAGTCTCATGACTTGACACTTAAGGAACATACGGTTCAGCTGAAGGACCATTTAGCTAAGCTGAGTTCAATGACAGCAAGTTTCAGGGACATTAATCGGAATCCTTGCAGCAATGCAGCGAAGATGCAAGAGGGATTCCAATGCCATCAATGGAATTCACCTAGGATATCATATCAAGGGGAATTTGGTGAAAAGGGGGGAACATCATGTAGGAAAGCATAATATCCTACTGTCTGTTTCTGTCTTGAACCTGGGTGCTTGATCAGGTGTTTCATGGAGTATTATAACATGAGTGGTTTCTGCTGGAGTAGGATTTCTGAGTTTGAATGGTTGAGTGAGGGTTGGTTAGTCTGTAAGATCATCTTTACCTTTACCATAAACATTGAAAGGGGAAATTTGTCCTTGCACAAATGGAGTTTAAAAAATTCAGCAAAGCCATTAAAAATCACATGCAAGTCTTGTGATACCTCATGGTCAGGCTTCTCAGTGGCAGCTTAACCACTCTGCGTTAAGTTTAATTAACATGTACGATGCACTAGAGGTGATTATAATTTTTGAAACAAGAGGGGAGTTGAATGTAATTACTATTGCAATGGATGTTAGAGTAAACTCCACTCTTTTTTATCCAGATGTTGAAAGTTGTGATTTCCTTTATTGCGTCTGTGTTTTGTTTGTTTTGCTTGGTAAACTCTGATTTTGTCGCTCCATTAGATCCCTAGTACAGAGCAAATGTATTGTTACGAGTTATGACTTGCAAATTTTATTTGGTGATTGCAGCACACTGTGCTTTGAACTTAGTTTTATTCTCTTTAAAAAAAAAAAAAACTTTTGCTGTTAAGACATAATTGCCCTTTGCCCTTTTTATCAGTAGTCCTTTAACTTTTTGCTTGTCAAATGGCACAAATTCTTACATATGCCCATTCTATATTTACTGTGAACTTAACGGTTCAGATCTGTTAATTGCAGTCCGAGCCAGTGATTTTTTATGTTGGGTTAGATGGTGAAAATCTGGCTTGTTATTATTACTATTTTATTTTATCCCTGATCCCTTATTCAATTCATTCTGTGATGCTTTAGGATGTGCATTCTCGCAAAGGTTTGCTAGCAATGGTTCAGTTGAGAAAGAGATTGCTGAAGTACCTCAGAAGAACCGACTGGGATTCCTATTGTTTTGTCATTTCTAAGTTAAATCTACGTGATAATCCAGAACATACTTATAGAGGTCGATCCACTCAAGCAGCTTAAACAAATTGGAAGAAAATAAAAACCAGTTAAGTGGCTCGGTAGACATGCCTTTTTTATTCAGACCGACTAGTTGGTCAGTTGGGGGATTCATTGTTCCAAACCAAACCGGTCAAGGGACCAAGTCACCGTTTTTCCAGTTTAGGTTTTACAGCTATGATGGAGAGGTCAATAGCTGAAGAAATGCTGTTGTCCTTTTTATTTTTTTCTTTCTGTACGAGGATAAGGTTAATAGTATGTGTTGCATTTACTAGTTTTACTAGTTTTGGGTTGAACTAGTTGGCTAATTTATTTACTTACGATGTTTTATATTCTATACTTCACCTTTGGTTCTTTCTCAAAAGAATTTATCATGGATCATAACGAGAAGCAGATAATTTGGCCAGCCAAGGATTCTGTTTGTGTAGCTATCAAATTTTATATACTATCATTGTTCGGGCTTTTTTTTTTTTTTATTTTTTTAAGTGAGATAGTTTTACAATCAATTTATGAATTGGGATAATTTATTAATCGGGCGGGCGAGCATGATTTAATTATTTTTACAAAAACTTATGTCCTGTCCGCAAAAAATTGCCGGCGGGCGGGGCCCGCGAGCCAAAGTCCATTTTGCCAATGCTATTGCGATGTATGTCTGAAAGCTTAGGTAATAATTATGAATATATTTTGTTGATGCTTATTAGTAAAATTTTTTTACCTAAGAGGGCTTTATAATTAGGGACGAGGGAGTATATCATTTTTTATTTTTAATAAAAAAAAATGGAAGTAATACATAATTAGTCAAAGCATCTTAAAAAAGAGAAAAAAATTAATGATACATAAAAAATATAAGTTGTCCTACATATAGGATCAAAGACTTCTTCTAAAAGATACTATATGGTAGTACGAGAGGGAGTAGTATTTTTGAGGTCCTTCAAAGCAATATTTAATCATTTTTATGAATTTGAGGAATGAGCCGGTTATGTTACTTTTATTAAACTGACGTGGACAAATTACTAATCCACATTCACCTGGAAGATACCCTAACATTAAGGTTTTGTTTGAATTGATGGTATATGGTGGAATGGAATAGAGTAAGATGAAATTTAATTCATTGTTTGGATTGTTTAAATTATAAATAAATAAATAAAATAGTATATGATAAAATGGATTGCATCCAATCTCATCCAAAACCTCCTTTTTTGTTCCACCCAATTTGGGGTACTTGATGAAATCATTTACTCCCTCCGTCTCAATATCTTGGGAAAAAAATGCAAAAGAATTTGTCCCATATTAAAGTAAAAAAATAAATGAAAAATCTTAAAGATTGTATATTGTATCAATGATTGATAAGTAAGTAAGGAAAACATATCTAAAATTTTTTTTGGAGGCAATATTGAAATATGTATTAATTGTAATGATATGAAAATTTGTATAATATCAATTTGTAATTAATGAGTGAATCATACATTATATTAAATTGATACTCTTTTATTTTCGTTGACTTGGTTGACTTTTACCAAGATAATGGGACGGAGGGAGTATTTAATTCCATTTCATCACAAAATACCCGAACAATGGAATGATAAACTTAATATTATTCCATTCCGTTCCACCCCACTCCATCTTATCCTACTCCATTTCGCTCCATTCAACATTGTATATTCAAACATAGCCTAAGGGCAGCACACCCTCTTTCATTGACCCTAAACAAAACCCTAACCTTCCCTAAACCTCCACCATGGCCCTCCTTCTCCATTGCCACAAAACCAAACTCAACACCTTCACTATCACTATCACTAACCCTTCCCTCCTCCACCGCCGGCGACAATCCTCCCTCTAACTCCCCGTTCTCATTCTATTTCAAAGACATCAAAGAAACCCTCAAACAACCAAAAACCTCCACTCCTCCATCATCACCACCACTACCGCCACCGAGAAATTTAAAGACCACGCCATCTTCACTCAAAGAAATCCGACGCAACTTCTCCGAGTTCCGCCGCCGCACCACCTCCGCCATCCGCCGATCCGATCTCGTTTCTAGAACTCTATCAGAGAAACATCTCTCAGAAGCCCGACGAGTCATCATCGTCATCTCCGTCGAGAGGATATGGAAATGCCAGACCGGCAACCGCTAAGATCGATAAGTTTACTGCTGATTTGAAAGATAGCTTCATTAAAAAGAAGGAGGCTGCCGAAGAAGAGGCACGGGTTTCATTAACTGATTTGAAAAGACGCTTGAATGCGCCGGTATATATTTTATATTTTATAATAGTAATTATATTAACTTCTATGTTATCCATTTTATATTAATTACAATTACAATATTTTATTTCGTGGCTAGTTTTAATTCTGCTAGATGTAGTAAAATAATCATATATTGACATTAATCGTTTCCTCGAAAATCTCAAAAATCACATTTTCATATAATAAAATACTACTTTTAGTTTCTTAACAAGTTCCTTTCGGTTCTAAAGACACTTGTTACTATTTTCCTTGAAAGAAAGCTTGTTTGTCTTCTCAACCACGTAAACTTAACTTAATCAATTATTCTTCTCTTAAAAATTTATTGACTTTTCGTTTACCTTGCTTCTCTTGCATAATAAATGGACCACATTTTGTTGGTCAGTAAATAAAAAAGATAACCTCTAGTCTCGATTCGGATTCCCTCTCAACCATCTCCGATTTGCTTTATTTCAAATATCCATAGCTTAACATCTAGTAATGTTAATTTTAACTAATTTGATGCTTTATTTTTGCCTTTTTGTGATTGTGTTTATTCCCGTACTTCCATCCAGATAATATGTCATCGGCAGAAAAGTTGAAAATGGAGCTTGCAAAGGTTAGAGATGAGTTTAAAATGTCTGAGTCAGATTGTGGATCTGCTCGTGTTCAAGGTAAAGGAAATTATTGATTAACTTATTTATGCAAGACTTGATAAATAGAATTAGGAAGGAAGGGAATAGGTTTGCTTTAGTTTCCTTCCAAATTTGGAAAAGGGTATTGGTTATAGGTAATAATTATGAATATATTTTGTTGATGCTTATTAGTAAATTTTTTAGCCAAAGGGCCTTATAATTAGGGATGAAGGGCGTATATTTTTTTTTTATTTTCAATAAAAAATGGAAGTAATACATAATTAGTCAAAGCATCTAATAAGGTCAAAAAAGAGAAAAAAAAATAATGATACATAGAAAATATAAGGTGCCTACATATAGGACCAAAAATTTCTTCTAGACGATGCCCTACATATAGGACCAGAGGGAGTAGTATTTTTGAGGTCCTTCAAAGCAATATTTATTCATTTTTATCAATATGAGGAATGAGCCGGTTGCTTGTTACTTTTATTAAACTGACGATTAAACTGACGTAGACAAATTACTAGTCCACATTCACCTCATCACCTAGAAGACACCCGCTATGTTTGGATATCTAATGATAAATGGAGCGGAATGGGATGAGGTGGAGTGGAATGGAGTGGAGTAGGATGGATTGGAATATAATTACCATTACATTGTTTGGGTATTTTATGATGGAATGAAAAAAAAATTGCATTCCATTGAATACACCCCAATTTGGAGGGGACAAAAATGAGGGTTTTGGATGGAATGGGATGGATCTCATTCCATTATGTACCATTCCACTCCATTAGTTTTAATACGATCCAAACAATGGAACCTGATTAAATTTTATTTCACTTCATTCCATTCCATCCTATACCACCAATCCAAATAAAGCCTAAGAGCAGCATGCCCTCTTTCATTGACCCCCAAACAAAACCCTAACCTTCCCTAAACCTCCACCATGGCCCTCCTTCTCCATCGCCACAAAACCAAACTGAACACCTTCACTATCACTAACCCTTCCCTCCTCCATCGCCTCTTCTCCACCGCCGGCGATAAACCTCCCTCTAACTCCCAATTCTCCGTCGATTTCAAACGCCTCAAAGAAATCCCTGGACAACGATCACCACTGCCACCGATCTCATTTCCGGATCAGATGTCGCTGCCGGCGTACAAGGACATGCTGAAAATGAGGTTACCGAAGGTGATCGGCGGCACGAGTGGACTGCCTCGGGCGATTTTCGGAGACAAGGGAAAGGGAGACGGATACTTTGCAACAGCGATGAGGACGGAGTTCGTGAAGCTGTATACTCCAGAGGATTTGGGAGAGAAGTTGAGGAATCTGAGACCCGAGAGAAAAGAAAAGGATTGGTTTTCGATTAAGGATCTGAGTGAGAGGTTGATGAGATTGAGGGAAATGGATAAGTTTACTGATGATTTGAAAGATAGCTTGATTAAAATGAAGGAGGCTGAGAAAGACAAACGGGTAGGGGTTTCATTAACTGATTCTTAACATGTTCCTTTTTATTCTAAGGGAACTTGTTAGCATTTTCCTTAAAAGAAAATTTGTTTGTCTTCTCAACCAAATAAACTTAACTTAATCAATTATTCTTCTCTTAAAAATTTATTGACTTTTCGTTTACCTTGCTTCTCTTGCATAATAAATTATAAATAGTAATATTGTAAAAATTGTGCAAAATCTTTAGCCTTTCATAACCCAGCCTACACAAAGGCTTTTTCAAATCATTTCTCCTTAATAATATTAATATTTTACACGAAGGTTCTTTCAAGTATTCTTTCTCCATTTTGCAGGTTTTTTATATTTCTTTCTCTTGATATTTATTGATTCTTAGGTTTCTCTAAAAAAAATAATAAAATGGTTCTTAAGTTAAATTTTAATTGTGCTTTCTTCTTTAATGATTTTAGATTTTTTAAACCCGTACTCATTAAAATAGCTTTCATTAAGATATTGCTTGCATTTGAAATTGGATTAAACAATATTTATTCTCACGTGAGTTGCTAACTGTTTCTGCCAAGATTTTGTATTTCTTTGAAGAAAATAACACAAAATGCAAATAAAATGGTGGGTTCGTAGACTTAGTGAAATCAAGGCCTCATTTTACTACTTTTGCTGAGAGAGAGAATACAAGAGAGAAAGAGGGCGTAGCTATCAGAAGATACAGTGAAAAATGATAAAATTCATAGGACGCTCTCAGTTTGTCTCCCTCAAGACTCTTTAGGATCTCTCTCTGGTTGTGTCGTTGTAATTCTTCTAAGTATATTTGACTTGTGTTTAGTGGCCTTTTTCTTGTATTAGCTTTCTGTTGGCCTGTGCCTTTTGTCATCAGTGGTGAACTCTATATAGAAGGCTTATGTCTTGGTCTTCAAGTTTGGCCTTCTCTTTGTCTGGTGGACATTGTGATCTTCCCTCCATTGCCTGCTGGTTGTTGCTTTCTTCAGTCCTGGTAGGGGAGATGAACAGTACCTTTTCCTTCTTGAGTGAAATGGCATCTTCTTCCCTGACATACTACATTTAGCACTTGAATGAAATGACATCTTTTCCATTTATGGCATTTTGATTGACATGGCTGGGTGAGCGTTGGGCCCAAGGAGGAGTGACTTCTCAGGACCTTGCTCAGCTTCAGAGGGATGTTGTGGGTTGAGGACGCTCTGACCGGAGGACGCTTCCACGTTTTCTGCCATTGTTAGTGTGGGGTCCTGCCTTGGGTTGAGATAATCCTTATGGGCCATTTGAAGCTTCCCTTTTTCCATTTGCTTTCCTTCTAACGGGCCTTGGCCCAATAACTATTTATTTTTCCAATCCTAAACAATAGCCCCCTTTTTGTATTTGAAATAATCCTATTTTTTCAAATACAAACCTAGTAGCCTGCGTGCCTACTCCTCTCCAGCCCCTTATCGTGTGAAACGTGTCCGTTGCAGTTGGTAATCGTGCCTCCACTTACTTCTAACGTTATTCTTCAAATATGCCCTCACGTTCCCACATTCCTCCACCTCTTATTCTAAAAGACCTTCCTCCTTCCCTCTCTCACAGTAGCCCCTTTTTCTTTCCCTTACCAAAAACCGTTTCCAACTCCATGGCTCGTTCAAGTGCTGTGACCTTCTCTGGTGAAGATCTGGAGTCTGATACCTCTGAGTACGTTGGTGATGAGGGGACGTCCCCCTAACCCATGTCCATTGCCATCTTAAACGACCTCCCTCCTCCACGATCTGAGCCTGTGGAACAAGGTTATCGGCGCTGGGTAGACGCTCCTCGTCCCTCTCCTCCATTCGAAGGTCCACCCAAGTCTGGTAATTTGTTTCATAACTTCCCTTTGAAGGCCACTGTTGTCGCAGAAGAGTTTGCCCATCTGAAAACTTCTCCTGTAACTGATGTTGACAATAAGACTCTAGGCCCAACACTGCTTCGGTCTCGTTTGTTGAGGGCGGAATTCCCCTGGTCAGAAGTTCGATTCCATATGAGGCTAAGTGTGACTGGTGGTTGGCTCGAATGGGTTGCTTCTGTTTTCAAGGATGACCCTTCATTCGTTAAGGTTCTGGAGAGTACATGGATTGCTGAAGCCATTAAGATTTTTACCAAACTCAGTGTATGCAAGAGAGTGGCTGATCTTCACATGCTTGAGCAGCGTTGGTGTTCAACTACTCACACCTTCATTACTGCATGGGGGGAGTTCACTCCATCTCTGGAAGACGTAATCGTCCTCATGAAGCTACCCTCTTTTGGTGATTCTGACCTTTCTCTTTCTGATATTGATGAGAAATTTTTTGACATGACGAGGGAATTGAAAGCTGCCATAGTTCTTAGTGCCAAGCATTCTCGTGACATTCTGTCACAGAGAAAAGGGTCTTGTTCTAAGGGAAGGGGTGCTGACAGGTCTGCTTCAAGGGGCCAACATTCAGGTAAGAAGATTTCTTTGAAACATACCTTTGCCAACTGGGTGAGGTATTTCTTTGGCGAGATTTGTGGTGATAACTTCAAATTTGGTCCTGTCCTTGATGAGGGTCTATACAGAGCAGGCTTTATCGCATTTTGGCTTAGCCGCTATGTTTTCCCTGGCCCGCCGTGGGAATCCGTGAGCCCTCTGTGTTTGTCTTTGCTAGCATGTTGTCACTAGGAGTTCGTCTTCCATTATCATCATTATATCTTGGTGGCTTATATGCGAGGTTAGACCAAATTGAAGAGCAATTAAGCAATTCCTATGGGCGCTTTCCTATAAACTGTTACTTGGACTTAACTTTCCTGCAACATTTTCTGTTTGAACACTTCCCAAAATTTGGTCCGGAGGGGCCCAAACTCGAGGATGTTGGTGAAAAGGGTGGTGCTGAGGGTGCTGCTGAGGTTGCTGTTGGTGAAGAAGCTGTTGTTGATGCTGACTCTCCCAAAATCCGGTCGTGGCACTGGTCTCAAGGCAAACCGAGGTGTCCTTTGGTTCATGTGATTGATGATGAGGGAAGCTTCTCGTTTCGTCCTTATGCTAAGGCACTGTTTCCTTCTGGAGAGCAACTTCATGACCTCTATACCAATGACAGGTTTCTCTTTGCAGCCAGGAATGATGCCCCGAAGAAATCAGAAGGCGTCACTGATCTTTGGAACTTGATTCTTACCCCACATCGTCTGCCTGGATTCGTCCCTACTGATAACAAAAGTGCACATAGGGGAGCCTTATGGCCATATGCCTATAGGCCAGATAGGGTTGTACGTCAATTCAGTTGGGATCAACCTCCTTGCGGCCTTCATGTTGCTCCTATAGGGGTGGAAGCGGCTCTTCAGTCAGTACTCTTTCGAACTTCCGAGGATTCAGATTCGGAAGACCATTTTCCTTTCTACATTTCCCCTACTCTTACTGGAAGTGTCCTTCAAAGCTGGCTGGACTCTCATCAGGGTGTATTACAACGTCTTCGTAACTTTGAGGAAACGCCCAATCTCATCACTCCTTCAGTTGTGCCCATCTCCTTATGGACCCTTATTATGCTACTCCTCTGAAGAAAGGTACTCTTCGTTTTTACAAATGCTGTCTTTCTTTTCATTTTTATTTTTATACTCAGACTGCTTATCTGTTGTTCTGATCTTGTGCATGTGGCATGTTGCTTACTTTCAGGTGCAACTGACTTTGCTCCTCAGACTCGCAAAAGGAAAACTCCGGCATCTTCCCCTTCCGCCTCCACTGCCTAAAAAAAAGGTAAGCAGGAGGCTTCTACCTTTGGTCCCCCAATCCCAAAGTCCTCTGTTGCTAAAAAGACTTCAAGTCTTCCTTCTAAGACAAAAGGAAGCGTCCCAGCTTCTACCCCCTCTCGACGCTCGCTTCGCTTGATGGCCCGTGCTTCTTCTTCAACCCCTTCCACTCCTGATCATATTGACTTAGTGGATGAAGAAGAGTATGATACTGGTGCGTCCATTGCAGCTCATTATTCATCTTCTGAGGATGATCGAGTGATCCAGGATGCTAAGGTTCCTTCTTCTGGGGGTCATCAGTCATCTCCTTCTTCTTCCAACACTGGTTCTTCTCATGGTGGGGTGTTAGGGGAGAAGCATTTTGCTGATCCTGTTTTTCCTGGTTCGATTTCCCTTTTCTTTCTAAAGCCAAACTTCCCTGCTATCTTCTTCCTTGTGTTGTCCTACCTTCTTGTGTTATTTATTTCCTTGTTGCTTACAGTATCATTTCTTCTTTACTTATATGTTGTTATGTTCTTACTGTCTTTGCTTACTTTCATCAGATACTCCTAAGGCCAAGCGCCCTGTTTCTGCTGCCAAAGTGAAGGTTCCATCTGCTCGCTCTCCACCTAGGTTTGTTGCTCCCAAGCCCAAATCCAAGGGTACCCCTGTTTCTGAACACATTTCATCTGGTTCTGCTTCTGGTAATTTTGCTGAAGGTGAGACTCCTATTCCTCTGGAAGTTGAACCTCTTGCCACTCTTTCTCCCTCGGGATCACCCATGAACGTGGACCCTGGGACCCTTCCTAAAGATGCTGCTTCAAAGTCTCCCCCTGTGGAAGACGCTCCAGCTGGTGGCTTAGTTTCTCCAAGGGGCGTTGTTGTTGACTCCCCTGTTCGTGAGAGTGCCCCTTACGTTACTGTTACTCCTGTTTCTTCTCAAAGGGCTGAAACTGTTGCCACTCCTACTTCCTCTCAAAGGGCTAAGACTACTGCCGCTCCTGCTTCTTCTCAAAGGGCTGTGACTGTTGCCACTGATTCCGTTCGGAAAGTCCCGTCTCACACCGTTATTGACTTAACTTTTGCTCAAGAGATTCCTCCTCAAGCTGAAGTTTCTCCCGGTGCTGCTTCCAGCATTGCTTCTTTTCGTAAGTGCCATCACTTGTTGCTTATTTTATTTTATTTTATTTTATTTTTGTTTTGCATGCTCATTGCTCTTTTGTCTTTGCCTTTTGTAGCATTGTTATCTTTGAAAATGGCTAAGCCCCTTCCTGATGAAGACATGGCGCTCTTGAGTTCATTCTTCCATGCTCATTCGGATTTAGTGCTGCCTGTTGGAAACCAACAAGCGGGCTTAGCAATTACTATAGGGGGGGGGGTGAATAGTAATATGGAAGCAATAGTGACTAATTTTCGGTGCAATTAAAAGATTATTGATCAAATGCTTGTTTTTCTGAAACTGGGCAATTTACTCTAGTGAAATGAAGAACACTCGAGTGAAATGCTACGAAATACTCGAGTGAATTGTAAAACACTCGAGTGTTTTATGCAGAACAACAAAGAGCAATTTCAGAGAAATTTAGCAAAATGATTCAATTTCTTAAAGACTAATCCAGAGCAGATATAAATCAAAGTAGAGGGCAATTAAACTAAGTTAAAACAAGTTGAAAATAAGTTAATTGCAACCAATTGCTACTAGAAATATACAAGCCCCTTTCTAGAGAACTTAGGGTTTGGTTTTTCTTGAAATCTAAGAAAGCTATAAAAGAAGGAGACAACACCAATTTTATCCTGGTTCACACTCAATATAGAGTGCTAATCCAGTCCCCCTAATCAACTTAGGAGTTTCTACTAGTAATCAAATTGTTAGAAATTACAAGGATCAATTGAGATTCCTCACTCAATCCTAACCCTTTTCAAGAGTGTACCAAACTCTTGAAATTTCTACCCCAACTTGATTTGGTGATGAAGAGTCCCTTCTTCTTAAGCTCCTGGGAACCTCCAAGAGCCCACCAAGCTAAGAATCCTCTTAGTCTTTGTGCTTGAGAACCTCCCAAGGCTTGAGAACTTGGATACCTCACCAAGTACTTGGATACCTCACCAAGATTTTCTAAACAAGCTAAAGTGTTTGAGTGTTTGAGAATTTTACAACAAATAATTCTCTTACAAATGAAGCACACTCTCTTAACTCACTAAGACAAATAATAAAGATGAATGCTTGGTTGAGTTTAGAGAGAAAAAATGATTTTTAACACTTGAGAGAGAGAGAATCAATGAAAGAATGTAAGCTTGTTATGCCAATAAAATCCACTATTCAGAATATATCTGAGGGGACAAAAGGGAAGGAAAAACCAAGTTATTCCACCTTTTTGTTCTCTTCTAACGTTTAAAAAATTTGCTGTCAGACCTAAAATACTCGAGTCTTTTTGGAAACACTCGAGTGTTTTAGTCAACTCTGATAGTGTTGCCTTTTTACTTTAACCAACGGCTATATTACTGAAAATTCATAAATCACTCGAGTGAATTGAGAATCACTCGAGTGAATTGATCAGTGTTGGAAAAATTAAGTTTTTCTAACATTGTTTTCAATTCTCTTCTCAAGTCTAATTGGTTTTAATCTCAACCTTTCATGCATGAATATTATTTGACCTTATGTGAGAATAAAAACCTAAACTACCCACTCTCATAAGGAAGTAAAATACATTAAGAATAAATGAGAATGAATAATTAAACTAAGCACTTGATCTTCTTTATTGTTGGGCTTGCATTCTTCAAATTAAGTCCATAATTTAATTACATTGTCATCATCAAAATTAATCCACCTTAATCGAAGACTTGATTTTACACTGCCTGGACTGCATTTGCCTCAGATCTTTAACGAAACTGGACTTCATACTATGCTGCATGTGTTGAAGCTCACTGTGAACCAGGATGTGGATACCTTTTCTTGGGATCAGAAATCTTCCCTGTTGGACTATCTGCTGACTCTCAAGCTTCATCAATATTCGGGGTCTTGGCTTGATAATGCAATTAAGCAAGTGGAGGGTCAACGTCCTCCCTTTGATGAGGGGACTTTTATTGCAAAGAGACAACTCTTGTTGGAACGTCGTGCTGATTTGGAGAGCTTGATCAATGATATTTCTGTTACTTTGTCCAAGGCCACTGCTGATCTGACAAATGTGAAGGCTGATCTTGCTGAATTGGACTCTCAACAAGAGTCTTATGTTGCTATTTGCAAGGCTTCTTCTCTAGGCGCTCTTTTTAAGATGTAGCTGTTGTGGTTTGTTGTTTCACTTGGCTGTTGAAAACTGTTGGAACTCTTGTATTTTGCTATTTCTGCTCTACTTTTGTTGGATTCGTAGGACCTTTGTATTTGCTTTATCACTTCTGTTTCTGTTTTGCTTATGTTGTATTCAGACTTGGCTTTTGGGGAATGGGCTCTTGAAGCCTTCCTTTTGCTGCTATATTAGACAAGCTTGCAATCTTCTTTTGATTTGAAGCCTTTGTGTGCATCTTGTATCACTTGCTTTTTTAAACAGGCTTTTCCTTTTTCTGCTCTTTTGAATAGAATCTTCCCTTCTTTTCTTCTTTTCTTCCTTTTCTTTCTCTTCTTCTCTTCCTTTTTTTTCTTCTCCTCCTTTTTTTTTGTACAGTGTTTCTCTGGGTGTTTGTACTGAAACTTTTTCACCATACCTGCTTTTACTTCATGATACATAGAACTGAGTACATTTTCAGTTCTTCTTTGCACATATCAGGGTGCTTTCGCACATATCAGGGTGCATGTTTTTTTATTTATATCCAGGTTGCACATATCAGAGTGCTTTCGCACATATCAGGGTGCAAGTTTTTTGATTTACATTTAGATTGCACATAACAGGGTGTTTTCGCACATATCAGGGTGCACAATCCTTTATTTATACTTAGGTTGCACATATCAGGGTGCAACTTAAGTTTTCATATCAGGGTGCAATTTATTGTTTATTCTTAGGTTGCACATATCAGGGCGCTCTTGCGCATATCCGGGTGCAACTTATTGTTTATTCTTAGGTTGCACATATCAGGGCGCTCTTGCGCATATCAGGGTGCAATTTAAGTTTTCTCCCTCTTTTTTTTTCTTTTATAAAGGAACACCTCTTTTGCTGGATAACATCTGATTCATTCATTCATGTATTCCAAAAAGTGGCATACAAAACATCAAAGCCTACATGCTATGGATAATACTTTTTGATGTATTTAAAGTTCAGGGGGCCTACTTTTTTCTGTGACTCTGGCTCTAGCAGATGACAATAGCCACTGGGGTGTGTCTCTTGCACAATGTATGAGCCTTCCCATTGGGGTGTCCATTTGCTAGTGTGGGCATTTCTCATGACGACATCAGTGGCTTTTAGGACTAGTTCTCCCTCTGCAAACATTCTGGGCCTTACTATCTTCTCATAGGCCAGCATGACCCTTCGTTGATGATTGAGTAACTCATCATGTGCTTTGATTCTCATACCTTCCACTGCTTCAGCTCTTTCTATGGCACCTTCCTCATTCTGTGTGATCATACGTGCTGAAGGTACTAACACCTCTGCTGGCAACGTTGCCTCTGCTCCATAGACCAGAGAAAATGGGGACGCTTTTGTAGTGCCATGTTTTGTAACACGATAGGCCCACAAAGCTAAAGGAAAATATTCACTCCACTCCTGTGGCGAGTCCTCTACTATCCTTGATAGAATCCTGATCAATGCCTTATTAGTAGATTCTGCCTGGCCATTTGCTTGGGGGTAATAAGGGGTGGACTTGTGATGGGTGACCCCATATTCTTCCAGGATCTTTTCCACCTTCTTGTTGATAAAATGGGTGTCATTGTCTGATACAATCCTTTTGGGCAATCCGAAGCGGCATATGATATTATCCCTTATGAACTGGACAGTAGTGTCCGCATCCGCTCTTTTGCACACAATAGCTTCGACCCACTTTGTTGAGTGTTCAGTAGCTCTAAGATCCATTTTCTTCCCTTAGATGGGGATCTATGGGTCCCACGAAGTCCATGCACCAAGTATGGAAAGGATAAGGGGCACTACTCCTCATACTGTTTGCTGGCACGTGAATCTTGTGCCCATGCTTTTGACACTGTTCGCATCTCTTCACAAAATTAATGGAGTCTTCCCTAATTGTTGGCCAGAAATATCTCATCCTTATGAGTTCTTCGTACAGCGCTCTTCCCCCTTGGTGTCTCCCACAAGGCCCTCTATGGACTTCCTCCATTACCTTATCTTGATCAGCCTTCTTCAAACACCTCAAAACTTCCCCCACAAAATTCTTTCTGAACAACTCCCCCTTGTCACAAAAGTATCTATCAGCTTTCTTTCTTATCTTTTCGGCTTCCATGTTGTCTCCTGGTAAGATCCCATGTTCCAAGTACTCCTTGATGGGATAGATCCATTCTGTATCTGCAAGGTGGACCTCAACTTCTTCTTTCCAATCCTGACACTGAGCACAAAAGTTTTGCAAGGAATCACAGTGTGTCTTCATGGTAGGCCAAAATACACCAATTCTTTGCAAGCGTCTATACAATCCAGGTCCCACTTGTCCACAAATACTCTCGTGCAACTGGGCCATCCTCTTCAGTCCCTCTTCCTCTGCCATGCATTTCATGAGGAGTCCTTCCCTGTTTCTTTTGTAGAGAACTCCCTTCACCAGACAGAAGTCCCTGGACGGTTTGGTCAACATTTTGCTCTTCAATTCCTTCCTGACTGGTGTCCTCCAATCATCTCTGGATTCTTCTTATGTCTTTATTTCTTCCCTTGAGATTGTTGCTCCCTCCTGAGGTGGACTGCCTGCTCTTCTCCTTTCATCATGATTTTGCTCCCCAAAGTGGCCAGAGCATCCGCTTTCCGATTTTCAGATCTGGGCACGTGCTCTAGTGATTCTACCCTGAATTTTTCAATGACTTCCAAGGCCCTTTCTCTGTAAAGCGCCAGTGAGGACTCTTTCATGCCATATTCCCCTTTCAATTGTCGAATCACCAATTTTGAATCTCCTTTTATTATCACACTGCTAATCCCCATCTCTTCAGCTATTTTCAGTCCTAGCATGAGGGCCTCATACTCGGCCTCGTAGTTGGTGCAGGGGAAATCAAGCTGTAATGAAAATGTCAATTCTTCTCCCTTTCTGTTTGACAACACCACACCTGCCCCCCCTTTTGGACAAGACGGAAAGCCATCAAACATGAGCGCCCAAGTTTCTTCCTCTTCAGCCATGTTGACCATCTCTTCTGACCCTTCTTCTTCATTCGTGGCACATACTGTGATCAGGTCCACCAAGGCTTGGCTCTTCAAAGCGGTAGGCATCACTAGCTATATCTCATAATCTGTGAGTGTAAAGGCCCATTTGCTTACTCTCCCTGTTAGATTAGCCCCTTGTAGAAAATGCTTGATCCCTGCTAATTTGGTCATGACATGTACAGTGTGTGCTTGGAAATAGTGCCTATATTTTTGAGACACATAGATCAAAGCTAGACACTGCCTCTCCTGTGTTGAGTACCTGGCCTCGTCGTCTTTGAGCATTCGGCTCCAGTATGCAATAGGACACTCTGAACCGTCCACCTCTTGGGCAAGGAGTCCACTGACTGCTGCTTTGGTGGTGGCTAGGTAAACTCTGAGGGGAACACCTTTCTGTGGGGGAATCATAATCAGGGGAGACATGACTGTTTTCTTGATCCTATCCAAGGCCTCCTGATGTTCTCTTTCCCATTTGAATGCCTCCTTGCCTTTTAAAAGTTTTCTCATTGACCCTAGGAGCTCTCCCAAAGCTGGAATGAATCTTCGTATATATCCCAATTTTCCCATCATCTGTTGCAGCTCCTTTTGAGTCTTGGGAGCTCTCAAATCCCTTATAGCTTGCACTTTGTCTTCTGCAGTTGAGATCCCCTCCTTGTGTACCACAAAGCCAAGAAATTCCCCTGATGATACTCCAAATTTACATTTCAACGGGTTCATCTTCAGTTTGTATTTTTTGCACCTCTCAAAGACGGCCTTCAGATGCTCCATGTGTTGTTCCTTCTTCTTGGACTTCACCACCAAATCATCCACGTAATCTTCCACAATCTCGTGCATCATATCGTGAAAGATTGCCGTCATAGCCCCTTGGTAGGTGGCCCCTGCATTTTTAAGCCCAAACAGCATGACCGTGTAGAAGAAATTCCCCACGGGCGTCCTGAATGCAGTTTTCTCTTCATCACCTGGTGTCATGCTGATCTGGTTGTACCCACTGAATCCATCCATGAATGAGAAGCGTTCGTGCATTGCAGTAACATCAACCATGTTGTCTATGTTTGGCAGCGGGAAGTCGTCTTTTGGGCATGCTTTGTTAAGATCCCTGAAATCTACACAACACCTTATCTGCCCATTCTT
The DNA here is from genome assembly GCA_037953625.1 of Crotalaria pallida. NCBI lineage: Eukaryota > Viridiplantae > Streptophyta > Magnoliopsida > Fabales > Fabaceae > Crotalaria > Crotalaria pallida. Next base: position 7,144,903 of record CM075654.1, on the reverse strand, counting down.
TTTCTTGACGGGGACAACATTCGCCAACAAAGTTGGATACTGTATTGGCTTGATGAATTGGGCTTTCAGCAACTTCTCCACTTCTTTCTTGATGGCTTTCTCAATGTCTGGGTCGAATTTCCTGGCAGCTTGCTTTACTGGCACAGCGTTCGCCTTTACGGCTAGATTGTGAGTGACTAGCTTTGGGTTCAGTCCAGGCATCTCTTCATAAGTCCATGCAAACACTTCCCTATACTCCCTGAGTAAAGCAGTCAAGTCCTCCTTTTCTTTATCAGTGAGGGATGATGAAATGAATAGGGGTCTGTGCTCTCCTTCCCCTCCTACATTGATCTCTTCCAAGCTTCTATTCTTCTTCGGTTCTGCCTCCTGCACAGTCATAACATCTTCTTGGGCTTTGAAGGTGTCCTTTCTCCTTAACACCTTAAGGAGTGTGGGACTGGCCAGGTCATGGAGGCTTGGCTTGGCCAGCCCCACAATTTCCTATAAGATGACCCATCTGCTCCCCCCTTGCGGATGGTGCTGTTTTTGTAGCTTGAACTTTGTTGTTTTCACTGACCCTGGGGCGCCTTCCTTGGGTGGCAGACTAAGCCGCTTAAAGATAGACTCTCTGGCTGGGGTTGCTTTCTCCTTCCCTTTGATATTGATTCGAGTGTCCCTTTCGACGTTGCTTGTTCCTGGCGGTGCGAGTTCGTCAAACACAGACGCATCAATTAGATGCATTTCTGACGCGTCAAAGGGCGCTTTAGTGGCTGGGATTTCAATATCTCTTCCTTTGTATGAGGACTTGACACATTGATGCAAAGTGGAAGGTACACACTGGTGCAGATGAATCCAAGGGCGTCCTAACAGAATGTGATAACTCGGGCTCCCATCTACGATATGAAATGTGTTGAGAGTTTTTATGGGACCCACTTCTAACTGGACCATAACATAAGCTCTTGTTTCCACTGAGTCTCCATTGAACGTACTCAGAGCGGTTTCAGATTTCTTGAGCCTTGATCCCGGTATGCCTAACTTAGCAAAGATGTGAGTGGGCAGAATGTTTACCCCAGAACCGTTGTCCACCATAGCACGCCTGACCCGCACACCCTCTATTACTGCTTCCACATACAAAGGCCTGTTATGGCAGATCCCTGGATGTGTCATAGGGGGCTCCCTGAACATGATTGCAGTGGCATGCGCCTCAGCCATCCTGGAAAGAGGAGCGTGGGCAGCGCTGGCATTGCCCCCTTCTCACGATAACATCTTCTAGAGCTTGAGCTGCTTCTGCTCTCACATCTGTACCCAGCTGTAATTGATCAAACAATGCCCTGAAACCTCTTGTCTTGACCAGCCCCCTTCTAAGTTCGTCTTCAATGATCTCTTCTTCTGCTATCTCCTCTAACAGGTTTTCTCCAGACAAGATAACACCCACTTAGTGCCTGGGTAAGGGCTGCGTCCCCAAGCTTTCCTCAGTTCCTTGTTCTGGCAACAGCACCTTTCCTGCAGCAAGTTGTTTTTGAAATACTGCCCTGATCACATAACAGTCCACCGTCCTGTGACCCTTGTGCCTATGCAAGATACAAAAGGCAGGGTCTTCGTATTCCTGTCGTGTCAAAGGACACTTCTCCACTCTTTCCTTCAGTATTCCCTCTTTCAGCCACTCTTCTACAAGCTCATACACCATTTCTCTAGGAATAGAGGCAGGTAACACCGGCGGGGGTTCTCTTCTCTCATATTTTCCTGGGACCGCCCTGTAATCTCTTTTCCTGTTCTTGTCTTCCATAGCGTTGACATCAAAAGCTGTTTGGTCCCGGGTCCGCTTCCCTCCTTGTTTCTTCATTGCTTCTGTTACATCCAGCGCTCTTGCTAACAACTCAGAGAAGGTGGTGATTTTGCTTAGAGCCAGGAATATTTGTGATCCATCTTCTATGCTTTTGATGCACCCATACACAAGATCTGCCTCTGGGAGCGTCTCCCTGCAACTGAGTGCCTTGTCCCTGTATCTCTTTATGAAAGGTATCAAGCCTTTCCCTATTCTCTGCCTGACTCGTCCCAAATCCATCACGTGGATGGCTGCTTCTTCTTCTAGAAACTTGTTGCAAAACTCCACTGTCATCTCTTCCCAACTCCTAATAGACGCTGGACGTAGTTTGGAGTACCACGTGAAGGCACGTCCAGTCAGAGACTTGGAAAATTCTCTGAGCCTTAAATGCAAATCTGAGCTGTGGATTCCTAAGTCATCCATATAGGTCATTAGATGCTCCCTGACGCTCCCTGTTCCATCAAACTTCCTGAAGGCTGGGGGTGTATACCCGAAAAGGTAGCGATAAGATACTATGTCAGCTTGAAGGGGGGGTTTAGGTTTATCACGGAGTTACCCCCATCCCTGTGTGTTTGCAGAATACGTCTCAGCTCCGCTTGTGTCACTGGAGCGTCCTCCTCATCACTTGTGGTTCTCTTAGCCTCATGATCCACCTGCACCCTTTCCCTGGCCAACTCTTCCTCCCTTCGTGTTTCTTCTTCCATCTTTGCCCTGGCTTCTGACGCTTCAGCCTCTTCTTTTTTAGCATTCTGGGCCTTGAAGTTTGCAATCATTTCAACCAAGGCATTCTGCTTAGCTATGATGTTGCTAAGGACGGAAGCGTCTAGAGTCACTTGCACACCGGACTCTCCTCTACTCTGAGAACTCTTTAGTTGCTTCATATCTCCTTCTCCGCGACCTTGTTCCTCTTCAGAAGTATCCAAGACAGGTTCTTCTTGGTCACTTTCTGGACCAAAGGTTAACCTTCTTGCTGTTTTCCCTCCTGGATTGATGACTCGTGATGCGTCGAACCCAAAGCTTCCCCCAATGGTGATCCTGGAACCATCCTCAATTACTCCTCTCTGAGCATCTCCTGGGGTGTCTCCTTCTAGCGTTGAAGCCATGATTTCCCCGGCAACGGCCTCATTTTATTACTTTTGCTGAGAGAGAGAATACAAGAGAGAAAGAGGGCGTAGCTATCAGGAGATACAGTGAAAAATGATAAAATTCATAGGACGCTCTCAGTTTGTCTCCCTCAAGACTCTCTAGGATCTCTCTCTGGTTGTGTCGTTGTAATTCTTCTAAGTATATTGGACTTGTGTTTACTGGCCTTTTTCTTGTATTAGCTTTCTGTTGGCCTGTGCCTTTTGTCATCAGTGGTGATCTCTATATAGAAGGCTTATGTCTTGGTCTTCAAGTTTGGCCTTCTCTTTGTCTGGTTGACATTGTGATCTTCCCTCCATTGCCTGCTGGTCGTTGCTTTCTTCAGTCTTGGTAGGGGAGATGAACAGTACATTTTCCTTCTTGAGTGAAATGGCATCTTCTTCCCTGGCATACTACATTTGGCACTTGAATGAAATGACATCTTTCCCATTTATGGCATTTTGATTGACATGGCTGGTTGAGCGTTGGGCCCAAGGAGGAGTGACTTCTCAGGACCTTGCTCAGCTTCAGAGGGATGTTGTGGGTTGAGGACGCTCTGATCGGAGGACGCTTCCACGTTTTCTGCCATTGTTAGTGTGGGGTCCTACCTTGGGTTGAGATAATCCTTATGGGCCATTTGAAGCTTCCCCTTTCCATTTGCTTTCCTTCTAACGGGTCTTGGCCCAATAACTATTTATTTTTCCATTCCTAAACACTAACCTTTTTTTTTTTTTAATACTTTCTTAGTGTTCAGGAGTCCATTTTGCTTGGTATCTGGTTTAGAATTTGAAAGGAGTTCAGGGCTCTCCAAGCAAGGATACATAGATGCTGGGATGTAAGTTCAAGGGACAAGGTCACATATATGAACATGGTCCTCATTGATAAGATGGTATGAACAAATATTGTTTTCTTAAGTTCTATCTCATTTTTATATCCTTTTTATTTTTGAATATTAAAAAAGAATATGCGTGGTTTCGGTTGGATTATTATCTCTCGGCAACTTAATAACTACACTTCAGTTACTCTTTCTTTCTATTATATAGTATTTTATTATTCTTTAATTTGTTATTTATTTATTTTTTGTTTTATCTGTAAAGAATTGAAAATCTCTATGATGTAATATATATATATATGCGCATGTAAAGCAGACTTAATGAATGAAAATTACGCTTCTATTCTTCTATAATTTCTGTATTTTTTTTCCTCTTAACATTGCTTTTATTTATTTGATTTATTTTCCTAACTCTAAATGCTCAATTTCCAGATCTGTAATTTTTATATTATATGCGGAGAAAATCTTCTTGACAGATATTTTTGAATTCCTATTTAGATTATATTTTTGAAATTCAGTGTTTGTAATTTGTCCTCATGCTCGAAAATCATGTTAAGGTCTTTGCCTTTTTAAATATGCTTTTGTCAACTTTTTGGAAATTTTTTTGGTATGCTGTTGAAGGATTTAAAAGATACTAATTTCGGGTTTTTACTTGCTTTTGAGTGTTTTTACCAAACAGCAACTTAATTTTATTGTGTGACAACTGACAAGAGTAATCCAGTGTTCATTCTTTAAGGATTTAAAAATTTAGACTCTGTATATTTTGGAATTTACAATACATTACTGTATATAAAATGGAAAGTAATGGTTATTACTAATAAAAAATTTTCCATTTGTTACAAGGTGATAAGATACAAGGTAGAATACGTTATCAAGATGCTTTGAAAAAACACAGAAAATATATTCAAGAGGGAGCAGTGATACAGCTTTCCAAATTTCGTGTTACACCAGACAATCTAAACTTTCGTCCAACTAAGCATCCATACTTCATAAACATTAGTTGTACAACAAAAATTGAAACATGTGGAGAATAGAGTAGATTTTGATTTTGTTTCCTTTGAAGAAATTAATGAGGATAGAAACTTGATGAATCTCTTAAAGGTATTTACTTAAGATAACATGTTCAGTTTTTTTAATAAGAAAAATAACATATGTAATCTTACAGATGTTATTGGAGTAGTTAAGGAGTATGGAGCCCTTGAACCTTACCAATACCAAGGAGAAGTTGCATATAAGATTATGTTGATCATTGCTGATAAAAAGTAATTTTTTTGATTTAGGATTAATATTTTATCACACATACAATTGATATATGATTTATTGATGACTTTTTTCTTTTTTAGGAACAATACGTTGCCACTTATGTTTTTGAAGGATCATAGCCAATCAGTGCTTGATTTTCTTAATGGACCTGAACAACCAAAAGTTATAGCTTTGCAGCTTGGGAAAGTGTCAACTTATAATGGTAAATATTTTCATCTTATCATTGATTGAGAAATCAATTCCTATATTGCACAAAACTAAATGTACTTAATGATTTGATTTTAATTTTACAAATTGCGTTTGTTTAATGTTTAGGATTTACCTATGCTACAACTTATTGGAACGTTACCAAAGTTTTTTTTAATCCGCCGATACCTGAGACAGTGTTATTACAAGAGAGGTGAGAATACATTTTCTTATAATTATTTTAAATATTTTGAAATCAATCTCTTGATATTATGCTCTTTGTATATTCAGTGCAATAGCTCAGGCACCTACACAAAGTTTGAGTTTTTCTCAATTCACAATAGGTACTCAAAGCACAATTGGAATTGCACTTACTAATCCAGAATTAAGGAAAACAATTGCGGACATAAGAAACACCGAGGAGGTAGTTTCAATTATTTTTGGTTTATTATTTTTTATGGTTTTATCATTCACTTTTTATTTGTGTTTGTGTTTTTTATATAAAAATAAAAAAAATCCTTCTACAAAGGTCGGAAGATATTCAATACTTGCAAAAATTAAGGAAATCAGTGAAGATCACAATTGGTGCTATGATGGATGTGATAAATGTCTTCAAAAAATTGGCGAGAAGGAGAGGAATGATGGAACAATGGGATTTTGGTGCAAAAGATGTGACAAGGAACCAAACATTATTACACAAAGGTGTTAGCCTTAGACAACCTTAAGTTTTAACATCTAATTAAACTATTCATTGGAAAATCTTTATTTTAAATATTTTGTTTTATAGGTTCAAAATTCAGGTGAGGGTGTCTGATGCAACGGGAGATGCATGTTTCATAATTTTTTATAATGATGCTTTTAAATTGCTCAAAAAAGCAGCAACAGAATTGAAGAATCAAATGATTAAGGTTAAAAATGGTTATTGTGCTCTTCTAAAATTATTTAATGTTATATTCAAATGAAACAATTTTCTGTTTTCACAAATGATTTTCTTTGTATGTGTTTCAGGAAAATGATGAATTTGGATTCCCAAAAAAACTTGACAGCCTAATATCAAAAGAGTATCTTTTTGTGGTTGATGTTAAACCATATTTAAATATCCAAAAAAAATTGGATAACTACTATGTAGTTGCCATTGCAGCAAATGATAATGTGATTAATGAATCTCAAAGTGACTCAGTCATGAAAGAGGTATGCACATTCGGTCGTTATGTTTAGATCAAAATTTTAATAGCTTTGTGAACTAAGTAATATTAAATATGTTTTCAAAGTGAATAATTCATCAACTGAGTTACCATCGCAAATAGACTTTTCGCCTATGCCTTCAAACCATATTGCAAATGTAAGTTTAATGTTCATTAAGTTTGTTTCTGCATATTTGCTACAAAAGTTTTAAATGTAAAAATTTAATTTAATGAAAATTAAATAAACAATTATAGCAAGATAGTTCTCTCAAATTTCAAGTCCAAGCAAATGATATGGCAACTCCTTTGTCAACAACTTCCAAAAAGAAAAAGTTAAGTGACATTGTTGACGATTATGGAGTAGGAATTGAGGATATAGAAACCCCTCAATTTTCTACTACAAGGACAAAAAGGCATACAAAACATAACTAAATTAATTGCATTGGTAAGATATGTTACATACAATTGTATAGTAAACACATTTCAATATAAGCAATTTATTTTTCTCATTGTTTTTTATTTCTATTATTTTTGCAGGCTTTTTGGTCTGCATCTGATAGTAGCAAAGAAAAAAAGAAGGAAGTTGGAGAATTAGAAAAAATCTAAGACAAATCATGTTGCTTGTTACCAAGGGAAGTTGATCATTCGGTTATCACCGGGCAAAAATGAGTATGAATCACTAACATTTCTGGAACGTATACAAGGTGATATATGTGGGCCAGTAGACCCACCATGTGGATCATTTAGATATTTCATGGTTCTAATTGATGCATCAACTAAATGATCACATGTATGTTTATTATTAACTCGCAACCAAGCATTTGCGAGATTACTTGCTCAAATAATTAGACTTAGAGCACATTTTTCGGATTATCCAATTAAGAAAATATGCCTTGACAATGATGGTGAGTTTACATCCCAGACTTTTAATGACTTTTGCATGTCTATTGGCATTGGTGTTGAACATCCTGTAGCTCTTGTTCATACACAAAATGGACTTGCGGAAGTTCTTCTTAAACGCCTACAAATAATTGCAAGGTCATTACTTATAAGATCAAAACTTCCCACCACTGCTTGGGGACATGCTATCTTGCATGCAGCTAATAAGGTTGGAAATTCGCATTAGTACAACTAGTTTTAACAAATTATCCCCTTTACAAATTATTTTTGTCAGGAACCTAATATTTCCCATCTAAAATTTTTTGGATGTGCAGTATATTTTTCCATTGCTTCACCACAACGCACTAAGATGGGACCTGAAAGAAGGTTGAGAATATACGTTGGATATGAATCTTCGTCCATAATAAAATATCTCGAGCCAACAACGGGAAATTTATTTATTGCTTGATTTGTTGATTGTCGTTTTGATGAATCTATTTTCCCAACATTAGGGGGAGAAAATATGCAGCCGGAAAAGGAATTATCTTATTTTGATCCTCGTACAAAACAATGTGAACTTAAAGTTCAAAAGATAATTCATTTGCAAAATTTAGCAAACCAATTGCTAGACGCATTTACTGATGTAAGTCACATATTCCATAGTGACTAAGTCACATATTCCAGCTGCTAACGCTTCAATAAAAATTGATGTCCTCGTTGGACAAAATAAAATTGCAAACGAGTTTGAGGTACGCCTGAAGCGTAGCAGACCTATCGGTTCCAAAGATAAAAATCTTAAAAAAGGAAAAGGAGCCAAGAAAGAAGATGGTCAATTCAATGATGTAGTAACCCCTGAAGACCCTTTAGACATAATTAATAGTTCAATTCCAGAAGAAACTAAGGTACCTGAAAATTATGAAAACAAAGAGATCTCTATAAATTATGTCATGAATGGGATACAATGGAACCGAAATGAAATTGACATCGATGATATTTTTGCATATAATATTGCACTTGAAATAATAAATGATGAGGATCATGAACCAAAGTCTATTAAGGAATGTAGACAAAGAAATGATTGGCCAAAATGGAAATATGCAATTGAGGCAGAATTGAACTCGCTTAAAAAGCGATAAGTATTTGGACCAGTAGTTCATACACCTGAAGGCATAAAGCCGGTAACACCCCGATTTGGCAACTTGAAAACACATTTCATTTTTGTACCGAATTTGGTAAAATATGGGCAAATTTTTGGAATTTTTTTTTTTAAACACGTAGCAATGTTGAGTAGCATGAGTATGAGAACCATTCCGTTTTTCCAAAACTCTTGCGCAAATAAAAATAGTGTTCTCACACATCATGCTAAGCTTCAAGTTCCAAACCGAAGTATCACACGACACCGCACTTTGCAACTTGGTTCTTCTCAACTTAGTTATCATTGCCCATTGCTTTTCATAATAGAAATCAGTGGTGCCCAAATTAAATATGACATTCATTAAAATGAGTTCGGGGTTACATCAGGATACCACAAGGCTAGCTAAGTAAATACAAGGAAACATAATACTTCGACTAAGGTAAAAGAAACTACCAACGGCTCACTAAGCTGAAGTCGATGGATCAACGGGAGGTGCCTCACTCGGGTCGATCGCAATCACATCCGCATCAGGGAACTCCTCATCCGGATCCTCCTCCGGGTCTTCCTCAGGTTCACTCTCTTGCATGGCCTCAAATGCCTCATCCGGTAGATCGTTCAAAGCTTCATCCAATTCCTCTAGTTCCTCAGCCTCAAGGTCAATCCGTGCAGGTAGAGGCATTGGATGCCCACCGTGATAGTCCGCCGGTCCACCGGTCTGTAGATCCGAAAGCACAAAGCGACAAGTACGAGTGTCGGATGCAGTCCCTCGAAGAGTATGGCTGGGATCGAAGATGCGAACCTCGGTGACTCCACGCCACTCCCAACCTCGGTAGTTCACTTCCCATCTGCCTTCGTCTCGGATGTCGAACGTAAACTTAACCGGATCCATGGACTAAAGGTTGGTAACATAGGGACAAATACATAGACACAGACAGAAGAATTCGAGAGAGTAAGCATTCCCAGACATGTGATGCCAACAGTGTGAAATTAAAATAGGTAAAATATTAAGGACGCATAAAACAAACAAACAAGCAACATATATAACAAAAACATTTAATCAATCCCACAAACACTTACTCCACTCCATTAACTTCTTGTCTCAATGCCTTAAGCATGTCCACCTCTCATGCCATAATTCGCTTATGCTGCGCAACTCTAACTCCACCACCATACAAGCTTATCCGCCTTCATACTTTCACTTAAGGATTATTCTCAAATACACTTATATATATATATATATATTTCTTTCTTTTCTTATTTAAGTTTTATGAATTCAAATCCATCAATGATGCGGGGGATTTAATCATCATTGAGGAAGATCGCTCTCAAAGTTAGCACACACGTCTACATCTCCTCGGTCATCCATCCAACCTAGTCGGAAGCAAACAGGAGTACAGGACCTTTACCGTGCGGGCACGACAGTTGTCTCACAACAATTGGTCCTAGACGAGGAGGACTACAGCCTCAAATCAATCATATCAATTCATCAATATATTCAAGACACACTGTCTCACAGTGGCAATCAAGATGTCCCACTCCAGTCCCTCTCACTGTTCTAGATTTGCAATCTAGGGGGCGACAGTACTAATTCTAGTTTGCAAAGCAGAACTCACCACGGCATTGGACCCAGTCCCTACCACGTTCGTACGCCACATGTGGAATTCGTTCCGCCTAGAACGTACTCTAGACTTCTTGACGTTTCACCGTCATTGTCCTCCCCTAATGCAATCTCCTCCTAAGTATCCGTAGATACTTATGGTTCCTTCCTCTCCACTACTTCGGTTACACTCATAACTCACCGCGTTAATATATGTCTTTTAAAAGTCTTTTAATATTTTAATTAAAAGCTTAATCCTATTGGTCGGCTCATCCTTAGTGCATCCCTTCAACGAGTCCCGACCACTAATCCTCTCAAGACAACTCTTATCTCAACATCGCACAGAGCTGGGATCGCCTTAACACGTTACATCTCATTTCTCCTTCTCTCCAAACTTCTCAAAATAGTTTTCATTATTCATTCAAAATCATGTTTCATAAACTCCTTTCAAAAATAACATTTTACAAAGGTTCTCAAAAATAGTGTTTCACACCTTTCTTCAAAAATGGTGTTTTCACAATTCTTTTCAAAAAAATAAGGTTTCATAAACTCTTTTCAAACAGAACTTTCTCAAATTCTTTCCAAAAATAAGGTTTCACAAAGTCTTTTCAAAGATAGGGTTTCAAAAAATCCTTTTCAAAAATAGCATTTCACAAATTCTTTCAAAAACCATGTTTCACAACTTCTTTCCAAAAATAGTGTTTCACAAATTCTTTTCAAAATTAAAGTTTTACAAACTCTTTTCGAAAATCATATTTCACAAAGCTTTTTCAAAAATAATGTTTCATAAATCTTTTCAAAAATAATGTTTCCAAACTCTTTCCAAAAATTATGTTTCATAAGATGCATGTAGATGAAATGATGATCTAGCATGGTTTTCTATTCTCCCTAGACTTGACCGAATGATGGCATGCATAAAGGCAAGATCTCTAAACTCTACTCAAGATCAAATCATGCAAAACTTTTGAAACAACATTTTTCTTTCTTAAAACACTAACCGAATCATCATAATCATCATCACACACAAAATAATCCATAATTCATCGTTACTTTTACTGACCAAGACAACACACTCTCATTATTCATCCTAACTTGATCAATACTTAGGGGTTCAAATTGTAAAATCCGTCGCTTCACCTACCCAATTTCCCACCATTAACAGCAATTCACACTCAATCATATCGTTCACCCTTTCTCCAATTCCAACTCTACAACTACTAATTCTTCCTACTCCCTCGGACTTCCTACTGCCTTAATACTACCTAGACCAAAATTCGGATACATTCAAACTTAATCCTAACTGACTCCCACAATCCTCCATCTTACCTAAGACTCAACGACACCTTCACTCTTCACCATGGCCAACACACCTCCTCCTTTTCCATGCATCCTAGCCTTTACCTTCCTCATATACTGCTAATTTCCTTGACAACGCCTCACAATCCACTCCTAGTTCAGGGTTAACTACTTGACTGGCGTAAGTCATTACCAAAGTTTTTGGGAATCAAACGGTTTGATAATAGGAAGGGTTTACAAATTGAATTTCACAAATGGGGTTCAATCAAGTCAAAAGGGCACAAAGCTACTTTAGAAATGAATCTGGGTAACAAACAATCATGAAATAGGTTCAAAGTTTTAAATCAAAAGTTCAAGGGTTATTCTGAACAAAAGGGCTCACAACAAACAAAGGTTCCAATCAAAGAATGGTAAGTTCAAACAAGAAGAATCGGCTCCCTATGGTTCTGAGTTGCTGCAAATCCCGACGCATCCAAACGATCATTCGCACACTCTCGACACCTCTATCTCTAATCGTTCTAGACTAACGCACAAGACACGCTATGAAGTATGTATGTCCTCTGTATTCACTACTTAAAGCTAACCATTGCTCTGATACCACAACTGTAACACCCCGATTTGGCAACTTGAAAACACATTTCATTTTTGTACCAAATTTGGTAAAATATGGGCAAATTTTTGGAAATTTTTTTTTTTAAAAAACACGTAGCAATGTTGAGAAGCATGAGTATGAGAACCATTCAGTTTTTCCAAAACTCTTGCGCAAATAAAAATAGTGTTCTCACACATCATGCTAAGCTTCAAGTTCCAAACCGAAGTGTCACACGACACCGCACTTTGCAACTTGGTTCTTCTCAACTTAGTTATCATTGCCCATTGCTTTTCATAATAGAAATCAGTGGTGCCCAAATTAAATATGACATTCATTAAAATGAGTTCGGGGTTACATCAGGATACCACAAGGCTAGCTAAGTAAATACAAGGAAACATAATACTTCGACTAAGGTAAAAGAAACTACCAACGGCTCACTAAGCTGAAGTCGATGGATCAACGGGAGGTGCCTCACTCGGGTCGATCTCAATCACATCTGCATCAGGGAACTCCTCATCCGGATCCTCCTCCAGGTCTTCCTCAGGTTCACTCTCTTGCATGGCCTCAAATGCCTCATCCGGTAGATCGTTCAAAGCTTCATCCAATTCCTCTAGTTCCTCAGACTCAGGGTCAATCCGTGCAGGTAGAGGCATTGGATGCCCACCGTGATAGTCCGCCGGTCCACCGGTCTGTAGATCCGAAAGCACAAAGCGACAAGTACGAGTGTCGGATGCAGTCCCTCGAAGAGTATGGTTGGGATCGAAGATGCGAACCTTGGTGACTCCACGCCACTCCCAACCTCGGTAGTTCACTTCCCATCTGCCTTCGTCTCGGATGTCGAACGTAAACTTAACCGGATCCATGGACTAAAGGTTGGTAACATAGGGACAGATACATAGACACAGACAGAAGAATTCGAGAGAGTAAGCATTCCCAGACATGTGATGCCAACAGTGTGGAATTACAATAGGTAAAATATTAAGGACGCATAAAACAAACAAACAAGCAACATATATAACAAAAACATTTAATCAATCCCACAAACACTTACTCCACTCCATTAACTTCTTGTCTCAATGCCTTAAGCATGTCCACCTCTCATGCCATAATTCGCTTCTGCTGCGCAACTCTGACTCCACCACCATACAAGCTTATCAGCCTTCATACTTTCACTTAAGGATTACTCTCAAATACACTTATATATATATATATATATTTCTTTCTTTTCTTCTTTAAGTTTTATGAATTCAAATCCATCAATGATGCGGGGGATTTAATCATCATTGAGGAAGATCGCTCTCAAAGTTAGCACACACGTCTACATCTCCTCGGTCATCCATCCAACCTAGTAGGAAGCAAACAGGAGTACAGGGCCTTTACCGTGCGGGCACGACAGCTGTCTCACAACAATTGGTCCCAGACCAGGAGGACTACAGCCTCAAATCAATCATATCAATTCATCAATATATTCAAGGCACACTGTCTCACAGTGGCAATCAAGATGCCCCACTCCAGTCCCTCTTACGGTTCTAGATTTGCAATCTAGGGGGCGACAGTACTAATTCTAGTTTGCAAAGCAGAACTCACCACGGCATTGGACCCAGTCCCTACCACGTTCGTACGCCACAAGTGGAATTCGTTCCGCCTAGAATGTACTCTAGACTTCTTGACGTTTCACCGTCATTGTCCTCCCCTAATGCAATCTCCTCCTAAGTATCCGCAGATACTTATGGTTCCTTCCTCTCCACTACTTCGGTTACACTCATAACTCACCGCGTTAATATATGCCTTTTAAAAGTCTTTTAATATTTTAATTAAAAGTTTAATCCTATTGGTCGGCTCATCCTTAGTGCATCCCTTCAACGAGTCCCGGCCACTAATCCTCTCAAGACAACTCTTATCTCAACATCGCACAAAACTGGGATCGCCTTAACACGTTACATCTCATTTCTCCTTCTCTCCAAACTTCTCAAAATAGTTTTCATTATTCATTCAAAATCATGTTTCATAAACTCCTTTCAAAAATAACATTTTACAAAGGTTCTCAAAAATAGTGTTTCACACCTTTCTTCAAAAATAGTGTTTTCACAATTCTTTTCAAAAAAATAAGGTTTCATAAACTCTTTTCAAACAGAACTTTCTCAAATTCTTTTCAAAAATAAGGTTTCACAAAGTCTTTTCAAAGATAGGGTTTCATAAAATCCTTTTCAAAAATAGCATTTCACAAATTCTTTCAATAACCATGTTTCACAACTTCTTTCCAAAAATAGTGTTTCACAAATTCTTTCAAAAATAAAGTTTTGCAAACTCTTTTCGAAAATCATATTTCACAAAGCTTTTTCAAAAATAATGTTTCATAAATCTTTTCAAAAATAATGTTTCCAAACTCTTTCCAAAAATAATGTTTCATAAGCCTTTTTCAAAATATCTTTTCGTAAAACTTTTTCAAAAACATTATTGTTCCTTGGCAACCTCAACATTCTAACCCCTCGTAGCTGGACCTCAGAAAGCAATTATATCAGCATTGATTCCCCAAGCTTTGGCTCAACTTATCGCTTTCATCACTTAGTCTTTTCCCGATATCGTCTCATATCTTTCCTTACTTAATCTCTTTTATATTCTTTCTTATTCATTATTATTCACGGCATTACTATAATCCATAACAGATCAGATCTTAACATGCATAAACAATTTATAAATAAGCAAATAAATAACATACTAACATTCAAACTCAATAAACTAATTACCTACTCATGCTAGCTCAGGACACTAAGTTTTGACTTTTGAGATGGTCGAAACACTTAATATGTTACCTAAATACCACGGTGTTTGGGGGAAACTTCTCTCTCACCTCGACTGACGATAATTCCCACTACGCTCCTTGGTTTCCACTGCGACGCTCGTAACTGCTTCCCGATTGTTATTGGAACTCAAATAATTCTTTGTTATTAAAAATCGTTCTTAAAAAATCATTTCGAAAAAAAGACATTATTACCAAAACTCCTTATTTGAAAGTCACTTTGGTTTTAATCGGAATTAAGCTAAAACATTTCTTTAACCACGTACTTAAGAATTTAAAACTCATAATGTTCTTTTCAAAAACTTGCTTAACAAAACATGAATAGTTCTTTGGCTTTCAAAAAGGCCACATTTATCGTAAGGTTTTCTAAAAAAAATCATTTGTTAAATCAAAACCATGAAAATCTTTTCAAAACAATACTTTTCAACTAATCAAATCATTTTTCTCACTTTATTTTCTTTAAAACCGAATTAAATCAAAAAGGAATTAACACCAAGATTAAATCAAAAACCATTTAAAGATATTAAGCACTCAAATCATTCCAACACACACAAACACATATAATATCACAATCCATTCATCATTCATGCACATAAAACAAAAATCAAACACATGCACCTAATTTCTATGCATGGCCGAATCTCATCCTACATGAGACAAGGTTTATATTCAAATCTAATGATTACTAACACATGCACATATGACAATTACATTATCCTATTTTAAACATCACAATTTAACAATGATTAAAGAAAAAGGATGCACTTACTTAGAATCATGCTAATCATCATATAAATCATCATACAAAGGAGAAATCAATTTATTTCTTTTATTTTTATACCAAGCCGAATAGAACTTAGGGAAAATCACTCAATACAATCATTTATTAAATCAACTTCATTTATACAAAATTAACTCAAAAAATGACACATAAGAAAATAAAAATAGCTTAAATAAGATTTGTTCCAAAACCGAATGGAATCATGAAAAATTACTCTTAAGTTTTTAATCAAATATTTCAAGCTCTCATGAATCTAGAAATCCCTAATCCTAACAATAAAACACACATGCAAAATGAAATGAACTAGCTTGATCATTTACAAGCACAAAACCTTGAGCTTCACAAAAGGAATTTAGCAAACAAAAATTTAGTTCCTTAACACAATGAAAATCAAGAAGTATATCAAGATCTTTATTTCTCAAACCTTAAATAATTTCATGCATGTGACAAAAATCTCTAGATGGGATAATTTCAACATGCATGTAGATGAAATGATGATCTAGCATGGTTTTCTATTCTCCCTAGACTTGACCGAATGATGGCATGCATAAAGGCAAGATCTCTAAACTCTACTCAAGATCAAATCATGCAAAACTTTTGAAACAACATTTTTCTTTCTTAAAACACTAACCGAATCATCATCATCATCATCACACACAAAATCTTGATTAAAACTCTCTTTATACTAAAAATCATTTTTAAAGCTTGTTATGTTTATTTTCTTTTGAAAACCGTGACATGCATATAAAGAAAATCAAGGCTTTGTACTAGAAACAAACATACAAAATTCAAGCTTCACAATTTCTCAAGGATCAATCATAGATCAAGACATGCAAAAGATGATCAAGGCAAAAACATAAACATAAACTCAAATCCTAGGCAAAACCGTGAAGAACAAGTTAAAAATAGAGCATCCAAGTACAAATATTCAAGATCAAATCATAAAATTAACATGCAAGGCATTTAAACTTCAAGATCATAAGAAAATAAATACATGAATCACAAAAATTAAACTTAAACAATGTCCATATAAAGTCATTTACAAAACCAAAATTATTACACTAAACTCTCTTAAACAACTACCTTAAATCAAAACCTCTAACTTAAATCTTCAAATCCTTCTCTTCTCCTCCTAGGGTTTGCTTCGGCCTCCTCCTCTCTAGGGTTGATGGATGGTTTTCTTCTTGATCCTTGAAGAAGAATATGGTTGAGAAAGAAATTAGAGAAGTATGGGGTTAAGGGCTTTGGGGTTTTCACTCTTCTTTCTCTCTTCTTCCTCTCACGGCCTCACTCTCTTTGCTCTCTAAGTCTCAAGAGTTTGATGGTGCTCTTGGACTAAGTGTTTATGTTTGTGAAGAAATGAGAATGAACTAGCCAACACTCACACACTCATATGGTTTTAAGAGCAAGCAAGGGTGGGTAAATTTTCTCTTCTAGCCTCGGTTTAGGGTGTGGTTCAAGGGCAATTCGGTCCACTCCAAAGTTTGCATGGGAGAGGTCTCATCAAAAGGGAGACAAGGTGGAAGAAAGTCTCACCTAGGCATCATGAGTCACACAACCTAGTTTCCTACTTATTTTCTATTTTCTTAATGAATAAGAAAATCACTCCTTACTTGGTCCTTTCATCCTCTCATGGCCGAACAACACATGCACACATACACATATAATTTCATTTCATGTTAGCATCACAACACCTAGCATGAAATCATGGAATAATGCACACACTTAACACATAGTTGATCATGCACATAACACTTTAGAATATCATGTTTCCTACTCAAAACACACGACACACATATACATCATACATACATTTACATTCACACAATTCATGCATTTATTCATTTAAATTTACTAATTAAATTGCATACATAATTCCTTGCACAAAACACACATTCACAATTTCAAAAATATAATCCATAAGAAAATCAATAAACCATACCAATTAACTAAATAAATAAGCTCTACTTAATCTTGAAATAAAACCATATTTTCACATAAATCAAAGACTTTAAAAAAGAGACCATTTATTTAAAACCTCAAATCATTTTGATAAAAAGAAAATTAGTTTCTTTAAGAAATCTCAAATAACAAAATCATAGCTTGGTTTTCATGAATCAAACTCGAATAAAAATCATTTGCTAAAACATTCAGCTGAAAATCTTTCTTAAATTCTGAAAAATTCATTTTAAATAAAATCTTATTGATTTATTTGAGTCCAGAAAATGCAGGATGTTACAGATACAAATGGATATTTGTGCAAAAATGAAATGAGAAAGGAGAAATTATGAGATATAAAGCAAGATTGGTTGCCTAATGATTTTTGCAAAGACCTGACATTGATTTTAAGGAGACATACTCTCCTGTGGTGAATGCAAGTACTTTCTGATACTTAATTAGTCTGGCAGTACGTGAATGGCTCGATTTGCATCTAATGGATGTCGTTACAGCCTATCTATATGACTCTCTTGAAAATGAAATTTATATGAAACTCCCAGAAAGATTAAATTTGCCTAAAGCATGTAATTCAAATTCTCGAGAAAGTTACTCAATTAAATTGAATAAAAGCCTTTATGGATTAAAGCAATTTGGACACCTGTGGTAGAATCGTCCAAGTGAATATTTAATCTAGGAAGGATATAAATATGAGTCAATTTGTCCATGTATTTTATAAAAAGCTGTGGCAAGAAATTTGCTATAATTGTTGTTTATGTTGATGATTTAAATATTATTGGAACTCCAGAAGAGCTTTTTTCAAAGGCTGTAAATAGCTTAAAGAAAGAATTTGAGATGAAGGATCTAAAAAGAACAAAGTTTTGTCTTGTTTTACAAGTGGAATTTTTAAAGAATGGAATTTTGATACATCAACAAACCTATACTGCAAAGGTTCTAAAGCGATTCTACATGGACAAATCACACCCGCTATGTAGTCCAATGGTTGTTAGGTCACTTGATGTGAAGAAAGATCCTTTTAGACCTAAAGAAGAAGATGAAGAACTACTTGGTCCTGAAGTACCATATTTTAGTGCAATTGGGGCATTAATGTACCTTTCCAGTCACACATGACCCAATATATTATTTGCTGTCAATTTATTGGCAAGGCATAGTTCTTCGCCTACAAGAAGGTGTAACACCCCGATTTTATTATAAAAAAAAATAAATAAGAGTTTTGAAACTAAATTAAGGAACTTTAAAAAATTAATTTTAAAAATTAAGTTTGTATAAAGTGTTGAGCACCCAATTACAATATAAACAATTTATACACAATTTCCTTTCTTTCGACTTCTTGTTCCGCTGCGCACTCTGATCTTCAAGCTTCTTGGTCATGTACCTAAAATGTTAACCACTAAGGGTGAGACATTTTCACAACACAGTGAATTAAAAAGGACAGTATAAAACTCATAATAAAAATTTGAGACTAATAACCAAATCAAAGATAAAGATAACAAAATACAATTACTTTACAATTCCATTTCCATTCATTTCATTCATATTCATTTTCAATTCCATGACCCTTTAACAATTCAAACACCTCCTACTTTCATAATTACACTATTATAACACTTACAATATTCACAATGATAAACAATTAGCACTTAGGTTGCATAACACTTATCACAAACAATAGAAGTTCACAAATCAACAAGGAACAAGTAAATCAGTCGACATACTCAGGTATGTCTCAGAATGCTTTAATTTAAGTCTTCTCCCTAGTGTTCTTCACTTCCTACTTTAACAATTCACAAAATGATTTAATATAAACATTTACATTAATATTAAAATTAACTAAAACTACACTAATCACAACAAATTAAACTCTAATCTACACTAATTGTTACCACACTCTAATTTAACTACTAACCTCAAATCCTATCATAAACCCTAACTATCTCTAATTCAAAGTGAGGAAAAGAGTCTCCCCTTACCTCTTGAAGAAAAAGGGAGAAATTGGGGTTTTATTGGAACCCATGCACCAAGCTCCAATCCTAGCTCCTTGGTCTTCTAATCTTTGCCCTTAAACAATTCCTAGCTTCCTTTGATGATTACCCAACTCTATGAGAAGGATTGAGAGAGTTAGGGTTTTGAGTAAAAATTGGGGATTTTAGAGAAAGAGATGAAATTGGTGTTTTTGTTGATGAAAAATGATGGGGAATTGATGGGAGATGATTATAGGTTGATGATTTGATGTTATTTGGTGTTAATTTGGTGGTTGAGAAGGATTGGGTGAGAGAGAAGAAGAAGGGCTCGAGCAAGGAGAAGAGAAACAGTGAGAAACAACACATGAAAATCGTGTTTTAAGTCTGAGAAGACAGTGGTTAATCGATTAACCACTTTGGTTAATCGATTAACACCTGTTAGTTGCACAAGGTTAATCGATTAGAACATGAGTTAATCGATTAATGCCTGAAGGTGCTACTTATCCTAATCGATTAAGCTAAGCCTTACTCGATTAGTGGCTGAAAGTGACATAAAAATTAATCGATTAAGGGACCTCTTAATCGATTAATGACCTAGGTTTTCCTTTCTTTCATGCATTCTAAGAGGTCTAAGCCATCCCTAACCCATACTAACTTACTCCTATCAAAATTCCACTTCCTAGACACCTTCTAAACACCTCTTAACACATACAAAACATCACAATCATAAGTTAATAATAATAAACACATAAGTCACAACACGGAAAGACGAAACGAACTAACGACCGAATTCTAGACTTAACCTCTTCTTAAACACTTGATCTAACCCGACCGACTTAAGACAACCCTCTAACCACATAACCCTAATACCAATCACGCCCAAGGCATAACCAACACGGTCGGATTGAACTCAAGTGCCTCGCACACTTATTAAATTCCGGAACTCAGTCGAACGTGAGTTCGAAGGAATTCTCCTAACATGGACGCTAAGGTCTATCCTTATACTCGAGGTTCCAACCTAGGGTCCTTTATCAACTCACTTCTTCAAGGTCAAGGCACTAAAAGCACTTATATGGACTCTGGACAACCTCAATACACGAACCTACACGAATCCTACTCACTCAATCGCAACCACACCAATCTAAAACCTAAACCAATTACCCTTCGACTATAACCACCGACTCTAGAACACTTCCCTACCAAGCCTAAAGATGCGATCACATAAACGAATATACATACACACAAGAAAACAATCATAATTACTTACACTTAGGAATGCACACAAGCACATACACATATATCCTAACTCAGCCTATATATATATACATACACACATGCAATTACCAACACATACATCCATATACACAAGAATACAATTACAAATACTAACACCTACCTAGAGATGTATTTACATAAATATACACATATACTAGAAAAATGTTTACAAACACTTATACGTATGTATATTTTAGCTCAAAATAACTATATACACATACGCAGATACTAAGAAAATAGTTGTAAATCATTTTTAACACGTCATTTCCATATACGCGAAATATTCTTAAATATAATTATTAGGTCAATAAAAACCAGGATGTTACAGAAGGCACTGGAATGGAGTTAAGCATATACTCTGTTACCTTAAAGGTGCAATGGATATGAGTCTATTTTATTCAAACACGAACAAATCAGATCTTATTGGTTATGCTGATACAGGCTATCTATCTGACCCATATAATGGTCGATCACAAACCGGCTATTTATTTACAAGTGGTGGCACAACTATTTCATGACGATCTATGAAACAAACAATAAATGTCACATCCTCTAATCATGCAGAAATATTGGCGTTACATGAGGCAAGTCAAGAATGTATTTGGTTGAGATCTGTAATTCAACACATACAACAAAATTGTGGTATATCATATGAAAAAATGAATCCAACAATTTTATATGAAGATAATGCGGCATGTATTGCCCAATTTAAAGAAGGATATATTAAAGGAGATAGAACAAATCATATTTCTCCAAAATTCTTTTATGCTCATGACCTCCAGAAAAATGGTGACATAAGTATGCAACAAGTTCGTTCAAGTGAGAATCTTGCAGATCTTTTCACGAAGTCTTTACCAACTAGAACATTCCAGCAACTAATACAGAAGATTGGCCTTCGTCATTTCAAAGATATTTGTTAGAATGAGGGGGAGAAATAAATATGCATTGCACTCTTTTTTCCTTCGTTATGGTTTTTATCCATTGGGTTTTTCCTAGCAAGGTTTTTAATGAGGCAGATTTTTAACGCGTATAAAATAATGTATTTTTTTTTCTCCGTTGAATTTTCTCCTCGTTAGATTATTTGTAAAGTTCTTAATGAGTCATGTTCTTTAAAATATAGACATCCAAGAAGGAGTGTTGTGAACTGTGCGTGGTAGGGGACAAACCCCCCACTTTCCTGCATATATTGAGGAAATTTGTTCCCTCCTCAATTCTATATATACATTAGGAGAATGAATGAAAATTGAACAACGAGAGAAACGGAGAAAATATTATACCTATTAATGTGTGCATGTCTATCATTTAATTGTTTTATTCTCTTATTTTTAGCATAAGTTTTATAACAGTTTTTGGGTTTTCCTTTGTTATATGACGTTATTGTTCGTTGGAGTATATTACTATGACTTTGACAAAGTTAAATAGTTAATGGTTTTTTTTTACATAATGTTTTACTTTTGTTTTATTTTTATTTTTTTAAATTTTGATAATAAAATTTAGGGTTTCAAAACAATCATAGACAATCTAATGCCCATGCGACGGCAGAGAGTAACTTACTAGAGGGTGTTAATAGAATTTCCCCTTATATTAAACTGATGTGGACAAATTACTGTTCATTTCACTAGCATTATAGTCGGAGACCCAGACAAAACCCTAACCTTCCCTAAACCCCCACCATGGCCCTCCTTCTTCACCACCACAAAACCAAACTCAACACCTTCACTATCACTAACCCTTCCCTCCTCCACCGCCTCTTCTCCACCGTCGGCGACGGTGTCGATACACCTCCTAAAACTCCCCATTCTGATCCTATTTCAAAGACATCAAAGAAACACTCAAACAACAAAAGACCTCCACCCTCCATCATCATCATCATCACCACTACTGCCACCGAGAAATCCAAAGACCATGCCATCTTCACTCAAAGAAATCCAACGCAACCTCTTCGAGTTCCGCCGCCTCACCTCCATACCTCCTCCGCCATCGTTCGATCCGATTTCGTTTCAAGAACTCTATCAGAAAAACATCTCTCAAAAGCCCGACGAGT
This sequence comes from Crotalaria pallida, assembly GCA_037953625.1. Classification (NCBI taxonomy): domain Eukaryota; kingdom Viridiplantae; phylum Streptophyta; class Magnoliopsida; order Fabales; family Fabaceae; genus Crotalaria; species Crotalaria pallida. The sequence continues at coordinate 7,122,196 of CM075654.1, read as the reverse complement.
CATCATTGTCATCTCCGTCGAGAGAATATGGAAATTCCAGACTGACAACCACTAAGATTAGCGGCGAAAAGTTCTCGCTGGACGCAATTTGCGTAAGCTTGCGTAAAATGAGGACGAGCAAAGGCAAGGATTAGATGTCGCTGCCGGAGTCCAAGGATATGCTGAAAATGAGGCATGATTCCGCTTCGCCACCATCGAAGGTGATCGGCAACACGAGTGGACTGCCAGGGTCGATTTTCGGAGACAAGGGGAAGGAAGACGTATCGTCTGCAGCGGCGATGAGGACGGAGTTCGTGAAGCTGTATAGGCTAGAGGAGTTGGGAGAGTTGAGGAAGCTGAGACCCGAGAGAAGGATTGGTTTTGGATTAAGGAGCTGAGTGAGAGGTTGATGAGGTTGAGGGAAATGGAAGAGAAAGAGTCTAAGTCGAATATCAAAGGGGTAGGGGTTTCGTTTACTGATTTGAAAGATAGCTTGATTAAAATGGAGGAGGCTGACAAAGACAAGGCAAAGAAAATTTCAAGTCGGTACCAAATCAATTTTTAACTTCAAAGTTCGAATATCTTTGAATTGTTAAGACATAATTGCCCTTTAAAAAAAAGAACTTTTGCTGTTAAGACATAATTGCCCATTTTATCAGTAGTCCCTTAACTTATTCCTTGTCAAATGGCACAAATTCTTACATATGCCCATTCTATATTTACTTTGTGAACTTAATGGTTCAGATATGTTAATTGCAGTGCAAGCCAGTGATTTTTTATGTTGGGTTAGATGGTGAAAATCTGGCTTGTTATTATTACTATTTTATCCCTGATGTGAGAAAGTTAAATCGAAGCAAAATAAATTAGCAATCCGTTTTACTTAATTAATAAGTTATGTTTAAAATAGCAAGAGTAACAAATAGCCATATCACAAGTTACTCATAGGAAAATTTTCATCGCTTATGTTATTTCAATTTCGTCATTAAAGCTTGTAACAATTAGTAGCATTTTGTAGCCTATATAAGTGATGCCTCGGTGCATTGTTATAGCAAGGTATAAGTGAATACAATACAAGTTCAAGTAATAAAAATATAAAAGTTCTCTTCCTCTTTGTGAGTGCATTGTGTGAGTTTAAGAGAGAATATTAATAAATATTTTCTTGGTGAATTAAAGTAGTAGTTGTGACATCAAATTGTTATCAAAGCTGATTAAGTCCAGAGCCAATTTGTTAGAGTTTTCTCATATTTTTTTTTTGTGAGTGTTACAATTAAAGGTGAGAGATGGCAAGCAATTTCAATATTATTTGGTCCGGTCCGAAATTAGATGGAAAACTCAATTATAACTATTGGGAGAAGTTGATGTCGACTCATTTAAAGGCTCACAATATTTGGAGTCTTGTAGAATCAGGCAACGCAGCAGGGGCTGATGCAGCTACCGAGAGAAGAGATCAATTGGCACTAACTCAAATTCATCAAGGAATAGAATATTCGTTGTTTGACAAAATAGCTAATGCTAAAATCGCTAAAGAAACATGGGACATATGAAACTATCATACAAAGGTGTGGATAAAGCTTAGAAGTCAAAGTTGCAATCGCTGCGTAGAGAATATGAACGATACGAGATGTCCAACTCAGAAAGTGTTGAGAAATATTTCTCACGAGTCACAGATCTTTTCAATAAGATGAGGGTGTATGGAGAAGAGATTCGAGATAGCAAAGTGGTGGAAAAGATTCTTCGAACAATGCCAATCAAATTTGATCATGTGGTTACTTCAATAATGGAGTCCCATGATACAAGTACAATGGCAGTGGCAGAGTTGCAAGGAAGTATGAAAAGTCGTGTGAGTAGAATAATTCTGGAGAAGACAAAAAAATCGAAAGAAAAGGCGTTAAAAAGCCAAGTGAATATGGTTGAATCAAGTCAAGGTGCAGACGATAAAGGTCGTGATTATAATAATAGAGGAAGAGGAAATTACAGAGGCAAAGACAGGAAATTTTAGAGGAAGAGGACGAGATAATTTCAATCAAGGAAGAGGTAATTTCAACCAATGGTGAGACAATAATTATAGACCACCTGGTGGAGGAAGAGGTGGAAACAATTTTGGGCCTACCAATCGAGGAGGAGGACGAGGTAACTATAACCAAGAAGGAGGTAAATTTGGTTGCTTTCAGTGAGGAAAGTATGGTCACAAAGCTATAAATTGTCGATCTAGATTTCAGAATAATTACCAGGCAAACGTTACAGAAAATTAACATCATGATACCAGTGAAAATTCCTATAATCAGGAAAGTTCATTATGTGCAAGTAATTCTTTTGCCGAAGATGAGAATATGTGGTATTTGGATACTGGATGTAGCAACCATATGTGTGGGAAGAAGGAGTTATTTTCTTCATTAGATGAAGGTGTCAAGTCGATGGTGAGATTTGGCTACAACTCAAATATTCCAATTCTAGGGATAGGCCGAATCACAATCAGATTAAAAGATGGTTCTCAAAATTTCATCTCTGACGTGTTCTATGTAACATCCCGATTTTTTAATAAATAAATTTACATCAAAAAATAACAATTTAATACACTTTTATTTGATAATGGCTTAATTGCACTTTTGGTCCCCCAATTTTGACAATTTGGCGATTTTGGTCCCCTAGCTTTTAATTTGGCGATTTCAGTCATCCAATTTACAATTCGTGGCTATTTTGGTCCCTCCGTCAGCATCGTTAACGGAAGAGTTGACGGAGGGACCAAAATAGCCACGAATTGTAAATTGGATGACTGAAATCGCCAAATTAAAAGTTAAGGGACCAAAAACGCTAAATTATCAAAAATTTGGTATTTTTAAATTTGTGGTGTATACTTATTCAATATGAGTTTTTTTATATGTATCATACAATACATATGAGAAAAATCATTTTAATAACAATAATATTTAGGGCTTTACTTCGGTACCCTATGAAAACAAAGGGTTTATGTACCCTTTTAAAAGGGTTTATGTACCCTTTTTTTTTTGCCACGTCATCGGGGTATATTTTTAATTTATAAATTTTATAATTAGGTCCCTAAAATATTTATTTAAAAATATTATTTTTATCCTTAATGTAATTTACCCAAAATACCATCATTCTAATATTATTTTTGATCTACCTAAAATACCCTTATTTTAATATTATTTTTCATCTACCCAAATTTTAATTTTATATTTCATCAACCCAAAATACCCTCATTTTAATATTATTTGTATTTACCCAAAAAAAACCTTAAAAATTTATAATTTCTCATTTCACTACTCACTCACGTTATTCTTCTCCATCAGTCTATCAGACCCTTCTTCTTCTATCACTGCCAAGTACCAACATCATTACCTTCTTCTTTTTTATTCATAAATTCTTCATTGGAAAACTCAGAAGCAAACCCAGGAACATACCTTCTTGGCTTCTTCATCATCACTTTTTTTTTATTCTTCACTCTCCAACCCGTTTTCATTTTTCAAACTCAATCCAAATTTCGTCGCCACCACCACCATAGATAGGTTCTCTTTCTTCCTCTTTTAGGGATTTCATTGCCTCAATATTTAATTAAATCAATTTCATTCATTCTGTTTTTGGTTGCTTCTAGTTATTAAGAGTTTACGATGAGACTCACATTTTTTTATATGCTAATGTTTTCTACTTCTTCTATCTCATTATCTTGGTAAAAAAATGTAGTTTTTTTTTTGTCCCAAATTAAAATAAAAATAATTAATGAAAAATCTTGAAGATGGTATATTGTATTAAAAATCTTAAAAATAATTAATGAAAAATTTTAAAGATCGTAAAAATAATATGAAAATTTGTGTGATAGAAATTTGTAATTGATGAATGAATCATACATTATATTTAATTTTGAAAATAGAATCATGCATTGAGTCAAAAATATATTCTCTCATTTTTATTTACTATTTTGACTTTTACTACAAAGATAATTGGATCGAGGGAGTGTCTCAAATTATTTTTTCCTTATCTCCTACTCTATTAGAGGAGTAAAGTTTCTCTTATCTTATTTTATGTTCATATCATCTCATTTAATTCTCAATTTTTTTACCTTATCTCCTACTTTATATTAGAGAGGTAAAGTTTATCATATTTTATGCTCATATCATCTCATTTAATTGTCTCTCATATACTCCATTTGTCCCATTATCTTGGTAAAAAATGATTTTTTTTGTCACAAATTAAAGTAAAAATAATTAATGAAAAATCTTAAAGATTGTATATTATCTTAAAAATTGTATATTACATTAAATTTTTTTAAAATAATTAATGAAAAATTTTAAAGATCGTAAAAATAATATGAAAATTTGTATGATAGAAACTTGTAATTAATGAATGAATCATACATTATATTTTATTTTGAAAATAGAATCATGCATTATATCAAAAAGATATTTTCTTATTTTTGTTTACTACTTTGACTTTTATCAAGATAACGGGATTGAAGGAGAGTATCTCAAATTTTCTTTCCTTATCTTTTGCTTCATTAGAGGAGCAAAATTTCTCTTATCTTATTTTATATTCATATCATCTCATTTAATTCTCAATTTTTTCTTACCTTATCTCCCACTCTATATTAGAGAAGTGAAATTTATCTTATTATGCGCTCATATCATCTCAATTTATTGTCTCTCATATACTCCCTCCGTCCCACTATTTTGGTAAGAAATGAAGTTTTTTTTGTCCCAATTCAAAGTAAAAATAATTAATGAAAAATCAATTAAAAATTGTATATTACATTAAAATTCTTTAAAACAATTAAAGAAAAATCTTAAAAATTGTAAAAATAATATGAAAATCTGTGTGATAGAAATTTGTAATTAATGAAGGAAACAACAAGCATTATATTTTATTTGAAAACAAAATCAAGCATTATATCAAAAATATATTATCTTATTTTTGTTGACTACTTTGACTTTTTCCAAGATAATGAGACACGTTGCTTCTCACCACCACTAAATTGTATTAAAAAAACATTATTGCTAAAAATTTAGTTTTTTTTAATGAACAATTTAAGACTTTTGTTAATGAAAATGTGAAAACTTTTATTTTCTTCATTATTACATTTGGGGAATAAAAAAAATAATCACGTGTTATGAGTTTACACAGAATTGTGGTTCCCTGGGTAGAGAGCAAAAATCAACCAAAAAACGTCAACGTATACTGCTGACAGCAACCCACAGAATTAAAATCTAAAGGATATGAACATCCCTAAAAAAGGAAGAAAGAGAACCTATCTATGGTGGTGGTGGTGCCGGAATTGCGATTGAGTTTGGAAATGAAAACGGGTTTGGAAATGAAAAGGAATAATATAAAAGAAGGTGATGATAAAGAAGGTATGTTCCTGCATTTGTTGTTGGGTTTTTTTTATGAAGAACGAAGGTATGAATAAAGAAGAAGATGATGATGGTACTTGACAGTGATAGAAGAAGAAAGATATGATAGATTGATGGAGAAGAATAACATGGGAGGATATTGAAATGAGAAATTATAAATTATTAAGAGTATTTTGGATAGATACAAATGGTATTAAAATGAGGGTACTTAGGGTAAATAAAATATAAAATAAAAATTAGAGTATTTTGGGTAGATGAAAAATAATATTAAAATGATGGTATTTTGGGTAAATTACATTAAGGATAAAAAAATATTTTTAAATAAATATTTTAGGGATCTAATTATAAAACTTATAAATCAAAAATATACCCCGCGCTGACATGGCAAAGAACAACACATGGCAAATATCTATTGGTCCATGTCAAAAGGATACCAAAACCCTCTCATCTCATAGGGTTCCCAAGCAAAGCCCAAATATTTATACAATATTAAAAAGGTTATAAAAGGATTTTTCCAATGTGTATTATATGACACATGCTAAAAAAAATTCATATTTGATAAGTGTGTATCAGAAACTATTGTAATTAATGCACACAATTTTTTAAAGGTTTATTTATGTCAGGTGCCCCTGTAGTTTACACCTATTTTGTCAGACGCCCTTTAACTTTATTTTTCAACAAATATACCCCTAAAGTTTGCTCCGGTGAGCCATATACCCCTGCATGTCATTTCCGGCCACCGGTGCTGACGTGGACCACCGGAGTCAGCAAGTGGTAGAAATAGGAGCCCTTCTAGTTTGAGTCTTTTTTGTCAGATACCCCTATATATAACTTCAAAAATTCATATCTTTTAAACCGTAAGTCCAAAAATTACAAATTTTATATCAAAACGATCGTATTGAAATATAGAATTTTAATATGTAATTATTTTACTTTTATGGATAGTTTTCTGTTGAAATATCTGTTGAAGGCGCTGTAATATTAGATGCCCATCGTGACTGAGTAGTCTGACACCGATTAATTTGAGGATATCTTTGGCGGTCGGAAGCTCGAAATGGGCCTTTTAGAGAAATGGGTCATCATAATCGTACCTCGCATGTGTAAACAAAATTAATAATTGGTAATCGTCGTTATTTAACAATTTATAACAATTAAATAACGATAATAACAATTATTGCCAAAGATACGATGTATAATATCGGTATAGAAGTAGTATGATTTAATAATATCACACGTAATAAACATAGTAATGACAATTATTGAGGTTAATACCCTCGTAAATCATAGAAGATTGTCTACGAAAAGAAGCATAATTATAAATATATCACGCGTTATAAAAATAATAATAATGATGTTAATAATCGTAAATAATAGATAATGACATTTATTGTGAATAATATTTTGCATCATGTCATGTATCTTAAAAGAAAGAAAGATAAAATGATCATATACTATCAAATAATAAGAAGCATATTTAGCAAAAATATTTAATTTTAATTCTTCAGATAATTACAAAGAGCATATCAAGATACTCATTTAAATTAATCGTAATTACGTTGAACAATAGCAGGTAGTCAAATAGTAGCATCATGATATGAATGGCAATATACATGATAAAAATAAAAAAAAACTACTTCCCTGGATTTGAGGCATGAGTCAGTCTTGTTTTGCTGATGAGGCGGCTCCTTATTTGAAGGTTGAATTTTGTTTGAGCCTGTATCTCTTAAGCCCATATAGTTTTTTTTGTTTGGGTCTGTATCTCTTAAGCCTGTATAATATTTTTTTTGTTTGGGCCTGTTTGGCCCGTTTAGGTTGTCTGCAGCGGCTGGTCCTTGCTGTTGCTTGCTGTAGCATCTCCTTCTTCTCCCTCTTTTTTTTTTTTTGAATTGGGCCAACAGCCCACTTTTGCCTTGGGAACCCTAGGGTTCCTTTCCTTCTTCGAATGGCAACAGGGCAGCCGCCGCACCATGGATGGTGCGGTTTAAACCGACAGCGACGGTGGTGAGATGCACAGGACCGTTCGAACCAGGCAAGTGACGATGGTGGCACCACCGAACTCTAGCATAATCACCATCCCCTCACTATGCAAGCATAAAGACGAAGAGGAAAAACCGATTCGCCGTGGTTCGTCATCGCGAGTGGGAAGATCGCGGATGTCACGTGCGGCGGCTGCAGCTGGGACGGAGACCACCCTGAGTGGTGCGGTTTGCACCGGTGGCGGCGAAAGGACCACCATCTCCTTCAACGCTGGTTGCAGCAGCCTTGAACCGTAACGGTGTTGCTACACGCGAAAGGTGCTGCTGTGTTGAAGCGCCGGTGGCAAGCTCGGGTGAACACCAGAGGGGCAAGCCGCGGCGGGTTTCGGGCTGAAGCTCTTCAACGGTGACGGCGTTGACAGCAAGTGTCGTCGTTTGCAGCGGCGATGATGGCGGAAGAGCGATGGGTTCGGAACATTGAGGAACGTGGCAACGGTGACGGCGTTGATCCTCTTCTGGTTATGGTTTTGGTGTTGTGGTCGATCCGTGTTTCCGAGGACCATGAACCGCACTCGCAGCACCGGCACCGTGATGCACCGTGAATAGCCATCAGCAGCAACACCCATGCTTTTTTTTAAAAAAAATTGTGGATGGGAATCGGAGTTTACCGTTTTACACAGACGGCGCCAATGTAGTGTCTCGGTATTGATGGAACACCACGATGTGTTTTGGGGTTGTTGCAGCTGACGAGGGTGACCCCGGTCCTACGTACCCCCAGTGATAAGGGGATCAAGCCACACGTAGTTCTTGAGAGTAGGGATGAGAGAACATACCTTATCCCCTACAGCATGGCGATACTTATAGGGGAAGTTGTGTTGTGGTGCCTTATGGGCCTGTTCGGCCCAGTAGGGCTGACGTGGCTCTTAGAGGATAATAAGTGTCTTGTAAAAAATACAAAGTAACTTATAAATAGACAATTTATAAAAAAAAAAATCAAAGGAAGTATTTATTTCTAAATTTCGAGCTTTGTTGAATTGATTGATGGTTTTTACCATAATAGAATGAAAGTATACAACTATCAGAGAAATGTTGTTTATTTTTTGCTAATTAATCAACATTAAAATAGATAATTTTAGAATCTGTTTAAATGGCAATATAATATTGCATTGTGGAATAATGTTTGTCAAAGTTAGAACCTAGAGTCATAAAGTAGATTTCGAACATTAAGTAATGATATTATTAAGATATATAATTATATTATTGCATAATGTTTTATTTCACCTCCCTTTAACTTTTTGTCCAATTTTTTTTTTACTAATTATGGTTTTGAAACACCTCTTTATTCTCAAAACTTTTCTACTAATAGAATTGTTGAAGCGGTTGAAGCCTATGTGATTTATTTATGGTTGATTGTATTTTTGCAAATTTATAGAGTTATAAGCATTAACAATATTTTGGAAAAATTCCTACATTAAGAGAGATTTTATTGTTAAAATTTAATTTATTTACAAGTTTTGTATAGTTTAAGGGCCCAAAAAAAATGTCGCCCCGGGCCTATAACATGTCAGGACCGAGCGTAGAGCTCGATATAATGGGGTCCAGCAGGATTCCCACGAGTTCCTGACGTTGCTTCTGCCATTACTTGAGCGTTGTCTGAGCCATTCCAAAGTTCCCAAAGCAAGAACAGTTGTTGAAGATATTTTCCGGGGAAGCGTCTCTCATGTGACAACGTAAGAATCATTGAAACTTAAGAACTTATTTACTAATATAGAATCTGATGGGCCAATGGTCAGAATTAGGAGGAGGCCCAATTATTTGAATGACTATGTCTGAATGAAATTATCTTTATTGTTGTTTACTTTCTTTTAAGTTCCAATGGGCCTTGTGTTATTTACAGCCCAAAGCTTATTTTTCTAGGGTATTCCATGTATATAGTTGCTCAACGTAGTGAAGGAAAGTAAGAAAGAACTTGTTTTTGTTTAATATTGTCTTCTTCCTTTCTTGCAACTCCCTTCCTCTCCTCTATCCCTAAACCTTCCTATCAATTTTTGGTGCTTTCATGTCGCATCCTGAGCCTCCCCACCCACCAGATGGGAACTCTCAGCCACCATCCCCTGCTGAACAAACCGTACGCAGCTCACCACACAACTGCAGCATATGCAGTCACAACTGGAAAACCAGCAACACATTCAAGACTCTCGGTATGCACGGCTGCAGCAAACAGTAGATACAAGACACTTGGCTGTCCAGCATTACCTAGACCAGATTGCTGCTCTCCATCTTCACACCCAATTTGCTATGATGGGTTCTCATGATGGGTCTTCTTCCTCAAACCCTAACTTTTTACAAGGTAGCTCCCCATTTCCTTTTACTCCTATATCTTTTAACCCCACCTCCACTACACGTGCACTACCTCTTTTTCCCACACCCCCACCCACACCAAACCCTAACCCTTCCCCTACAACAACAACTACAGCCCCTATTTTTGCTACACCGCCACCTAACCCTTCCTTTAACCAAACCCCTACAATAGCTCCCTCTACCCCATATGTCCCGCCTATATCTCAATATTCCTATACTCCTTACTTTACGCCCCCTCCCTATCCTACCCCCACCTTTACCCCCAATTCTAACCAAAACATGGCTGTTGCTACAACCCCAAAGCTTCATTTATTACCTTTTGATGGTACTGAACCCCTTGATTGGGTTTTTCAAGCGGAACAGTATTTTCAATTTTACCAAATCCCCATGAACCAAAGATTAAATATGGCTGCTTTTTATATGAAAGGGGATGCCCTTAGCTGGTATAAATGGCTTTATCACACCAACCAGCTTTCTGATTGGTCCAGTTTTACTACAGCTTTGGAAAGTAGATTTAGGCCATCATCTTATGCCAACCTTCAGGCGGAATTATTTAAATTACGCCAAACAGGTACTGTAGTTGATTACCAAGCTTCCTTTGAAAAATTGTCCAACCGTGTTACCGGTCTTTCTCAAGAAAATCTATTAAATTGTTTTCTTTCTGGCCTCCAAAATGATATTAGGCGTGAACTAACTATTATACGCCCCTCCTCCCTTTCCCAAGCAATCGGCCTTGCTAAGTTAGTTGAAGCTAAAATAAAAGATTCCCGACCCCGTTTTCCCCGTTTCCCACCACCACCCCCTCCACCAACTCAACAGCCCACTTTACCACCCCGTAATATCCTACCCATTCGCAAATTAACCTCTGCCCAAATGCAAGAGCGTAGAGCTCAAGGGCTTTGCTACAACTGTGATGAAAAATTCATTGTGGGTCACAAGTGTCAACCTAAGCAATTTCTATTGCTGCGGTGTGATGACCCTATCACCCAACCCCCCAACCAAGATGAATTTATCACTTTGGAGCCCAGTGAGTATGCTGAGTTAGACAACACCTCACAACCAACTGCAGTTTCCGACCCGGTACATTTTCAATTATCAGACCAAGCATTGGAGGGTAATCTCTCACCCAAGACTCTCAAGTTTTATGGGTCAATTTTTGGGCATCCAGTCACTGTTCTCATTGACACAGGCAGCTCCCATAATGTTATTCAACCTAGAGTGGTTCAATTTCTACATTTGCCTATTACCTCAACCCCTCAATTTCCTGTTATGGTTGGAAATGGTGCCCACATTTACTGCAGTGGACGTTGTGATAATACCCCTATTGTGCTGCAGAACCACACATTTCATATACCCTTCTATTTACTACCAATAAAAGGGGCTGATGTGGTGCTGGGCATCGAGTGGTTGCGCACTCTTGGACCTATCATATCTGACTTTGCTATTCCCTCAATGAAATTTACCATTGGGGACACCACTATTACCCTCCAAGGTAATAACAACACACCTATCGCCCAATCCTCTTTTCATCAACTAACCAGATTATTTCATACTGATGCCATTGCTTCATTACACACTATCCAATTTCTTGGCCTCAACCCTCAACCAACCTTAACCTCTACCCAGCCCAACGAACCCATTAGCCCTCAAATTCAAAATGTTTTAACCAACTTTCCTAAAGTTTTTGATAAACCCACCGGATTACCTCCACCCAGACCCCATGACCACTCCATTCCCTTATTACCCAACTCATCCCCTATTAAAGCTAAGCCCTATCGTTACCCGCATTCCCAAAAAGAAATCATGACCACTATGTTGCAAGAAATGGTTAAAGAAGGCATTGTTAAACCTAGCACAAGTCCTTTCTCTTCTCCTGTTTTATTAGTTCAAAAAAAAGATGGTTCTTGGCGTTTTTGCGTGGATTATCGCGCTTTAAATGCTATAACTGTTAAAGATTCATTTCCTATGCCAACTATTGATGAATTACTTGATGAATTGCATGCTGCCACTGTTTTTTCAAAAATTGATTTGCGTTCAGGTTATCATCAAATTAGAGTTTGCTCTCAAGACACTCACAAGACAGCGTTTCGCACGTTCGATGGGCATTACGAGTTCTTAGTGATGCCTTTTGGACTTACTAACGCTCCCTCCTCCTTTCAAGCAGCTATGAATGATTTATTGCGCCCTCACTTGCGTCGGTTTGTTTTGGTTTTTTTTCATGACATATTGGTCTATAGTTCCTGTTTAACAGATCATGTACAGCATCTACATGTTGTTTTATCCCTATTAGATTCTAACCAATTTTACGCTAAACTTTCTAAGTGTATTTTTGGTGTCACTTCAGTGAGCTATCTAGGCCATATTATTTCAGCAGGTGTGGTTAGCCCGGATCCTGATAAAATTAAGGCTATGGTTGATTGGCCCCCACCCCGCACGCTCACTCAACTACGTGGGTTTTTGGGACTCACCGGATTCTATCGGAAATTTGTCAAAAACTACGCCGCTCCCCTCACCGACCTACTCAAAAATATTACATTTACATGGTCTGATGCGGCTCAGCTGGCCTTTACAAATTTAAAAAATGCAATGGTGGGAACCTCGGTCCTCAAACTTCCTGATTTCTCCAAAGCCTTTGCGGTCGAAACTGATGCTTCCGGCATGGCCATAGGTGCAGTTCTGTCCCAATCAGGTCATCCAGTAGCTTATTTCAGCAAAAAGATGTCTTCTCGCATGCAAGGCGCATCCTCCTATGTCCGGGAAATGTTTGCGGTCACGGAATCTGTAAAGAAATGGAGACAATATTTAATTGGGCGACATTTCAAAATTCTCACAGATCAGCAAAGCTTGAAACACCTCATGACTCAAACATTACATACACCAGAGCAACAAAAATGGGCTACCAAACTGATTGGTTTCAGCTATGAAATAGTGTACAGATCAGGGAAAACTAACCGTGTGGCGGACGCTCTCTCTCGCTGCCATACAGAGGAAGACACCATCTTTGCTGCCCTTTCCTCCCCCATGCCACAGATTCTTAACCAACTTCTGCACTTCTACAAATCCCCAGCAGGAGCGACCCTCATAAAACAGCAGGAAACAACTGAACAACATCAGAAAGGCTTTCATTTTTCTAATGGTCTATTGCATTACAAAGATAAGTTGTTTATACCTGACTGTGCCGGACTACGCGAATCCATCATTTCAGAGTTTCATTCCTCCCCTCTTGCAGGCCACTCTGGTCTCAAACCAACTTTAGCACGGATTGCTGCTAGCTGCTATTGGCCGGGCCTATATACACAAACAAAAGCTTTCATTTTAGCTTGCCCCACTTGTCAGAGTAACAAGTATTTACCTAAAAAAACAAGGTCTCCTACAACCTCTGTCAACACCAGAACGAGTATGGGAAGATATTTCTATGGATTTTATAGTGGGCTTACCTTCATCCCATGGTCACACTGTTATTTGGGTTATTGTTGACCGTTTAACCAAGTACTCTCACTTCCTTGCTCTCCCAACCCATTTTTCTGCTGAACAGCTTGCTGGTCGTTTTGTTTCTAAAATTGTGAGACTTCATGGCGTTCCAAGATCCATCGTTTCGGACAGAGACAAAATTTTCCTCAGTCATTTTTGGAAAGAAATTTTTCGTCTCCTGGGTACATCACTAAAGTTCAGTTCAGCATATCATCCGGAAACTGATGGACAAACAGAAGTTATTAATAGGTGTTTGGAAACTTACTTGAGATGCTTTACCAATGAGAACCCCCGTACATGGTTTCGGTTCCTTCACTTGGCAGAGTTTTGGTTTAATACTTCGTTTCACTCCTCCATCAATATGTCACCATTCGCAGCTCTATACGGTCGTCCACCACCAACCCTCAAAGACTACGTGCCAGGGAGCACGTCAGTTGCTATCCTTGACTGCACTCTGCAAGAGAGACAACAACTTCTCACAGATCTCAAGTTTCATCTTTCACGCGCCAGTCAAAGAATGAAAGCACAGGCAGATTTAAAAAGGAGGGATGTTACCTTTCAAGTTGGTGACTGGGTGCTCCTCAAGCTCCAACCCCACCGCCAAGCTTCACTGCTCCGTCGCCCCTCAGCAAAGTTGGCTCGCCGTTACTACGGTCCCTTTCAGGTCTCCGAGCGGGTTGGACCAGTAGCGTATAGGCTTGATCTCCCTGAGCACTCTCGCATCCACAACGTTTTCCACGTGAGTCTTCTCCGTCGCTTTCACGGGGACCCTACGGCTGGTTCCACACTGCTCCCACCGTCGCCATCAACATGCGTGGACAGCGTGGTGCGCACTGCAACTCACGGAGTCACGGGTCCTAGTGAGACAGCGGACCTTCGTGCTCTCTGTGTCAAACCACGGTCCCAGCCACTGCTACAGCAAGAGGATGAGTTATTAACTGGGGATAGCGAGTTAGTAAGCGAAGCACTATGCGACTTGGATATACAGGGTGAAGAAGAAGTGAGTTCTAAAGAAAAAGGGGAGGAACTGAGATCTGGAATAGTTGGTGAAGAGGTCAAGAGTTTTCCCTCTCCACCGAAAAACATAAATGACACAAGTCTTGGTGAAAGTGAGTTTAGTTCAAAGACTTTGAATGGTCCTAAATGTGTTCAGTTCTCCACATGCCTCTCTGATAAAGTTTCTGACTCTTCACATGCTATCAAACAGCTGTCTCTTGGTACTAGTGTCCAAAAAGAATCCAATGCTTCCTCTGATACTCTATCTCCAACGGCTCTAGGGTTTTCACACTCACCACCACCGCATGAAGTTCTGCATGGACCGGGTTTGTTGGCCCAATCCGCCACTCATTCTTTTGTTCCTACCACCCTTGAGGACAAGGGCCTGCTTGAAGGGGAGGGCAATGATGGGCCAATGGTCAAAATTAGGAGGAGGCCCAATTATTTGAATGACTATGTCTGAATGAAATTATCTTTATTGTTGTTTACTTTCTTTTAAGTTCCAATGGGCCTTGTGTTATTTACGGCCCAAAGCTTATTTTTCTAGGGTATTCCATGTATATAGTTGCTGAAAGTAGTGAAGGAAAGTAAGAAAGAACTTGTTTTTGTTTAATATTGTCTTCTTCCTTTCTTGCAACTCTCTTCCTCTCCTCTATCCCTAAACCTTCCTATCAGAATCATTTTGCTGCTAATATTCCCCTTTTTTTTATGATTTTGATCATTTTTTTAACATGGCTGTTACACAAACTCTGTTGAGTATTGTATATTCTTTTTTGTTTGTGATATAATTCATTGCACTGGACATTCAGTATCACTTTTTCATAGTTAGTCAGACTCGGAAGTAACTCTGGTTATATATGTTCAAATGATTTCTAATATGTCCTCAGATATTGTACTTTCATGTTAGATGCATGTGTGACTAGTATTAGCGGTGTACAATGTTTATGCCTATTGCATATTTGTTTGTTATGTGCGGGTGCTCCGTGCTCACAATGTGGAAAGGAGTCTGAGGCTTCTTCTAAAATGGAAGATTTCTAATAGTTGGAGTTGAATGTCAAGGGATTGAAAAGCTTAGATGAGAGCCTAAGTGATTACCTCTCCGTTGAAGAGCTCAATGGAGACAATCGGTATTTTTGCGAGTCATGTAAAACGAGATTTGATGCCACTCGCAGCACCAAACTCCGTACATTACCTGATGTACTTAATTTTCAACTGAAACGCTGTGTCTTCCTTCCAAAGGTATTGTGAGCATTGTACAATTAAATTAAATGGTGTGCATTTTCATCTAGTGATGCATACATGTTGATGTACCATCTTAAACATACACAAAAAGTTTGTGAAAATGGCAGTGGTCGGTAAAGTTTGTGGTGCTAACCATAAAGAAAAAGAGGATGTTGTAGCTGCTGCACAAGATAGAAGCTGAATTGGATGAGAGATAGAAGTAGGAAAGAAAGAAAGAACTCATGTAGAGCTAAAACTTGATTTTACATTTTTAGCTAGTGACTATTAATTGTGCATATTTTCCTCTGCCCATGTTTCTCTTACATTAATTAGTTACCTTAACTCATTGTAGTGAAAAGCATTGTTTATCCATCATGAAAATTTTAGTGACTTATAAGTTATATATTCAGAATCAAGAATTGTGTGGCGTAGTTGTAAACTGTGACATCACCAAATTCTATTGGTTAACTTTGACATAGGTTTTGTCTGTTAGGTTGCTTTTGGTTCAGCTCATAATTTGGAAGAAAAATTCATTGTTTTGTTGGTCTCTAGTGTGTGTTAAAAACTTGAAACAGAAGTTGATTTGAGACAAGAAAAATACTTTCAATGACTCAACCGAAGTTGGATGCAGAAGTTGTTCTTTTCTGCTTTTGTTCTATTATTTTCTGATATGCTGTTAGTGTTTTTTTTTGTTTGGTAAATTAGTTTTCAAATGGAATCTAAGTGGCTGCAGGAATTGTTTTATACTACATATTTTGGATCTATATTTAGAAATTTTATGTTTCTTCTTACCATGGAAAGCTATGTATTTCAGTTGCAGGTATGTTTTTATATTCTATCTTGATAGATTGTTGGATCGGGGAAGGCGGGATGTGATGACCGGAGAAGATAGAAGGATGCATTTTGATTCAGGAAGGGATAGTTTGTTGCTTATCGCTCTAGATATAAGACTTTTGTGTAGTTTATGTTAGTTTCACGAGTATACTTGTGTTGATCAAATTTGTACTAGATATGCATATAACGTGGTTTTTATAATATAATTTTAGAATCTAGTTATGTCTAGATAATTATTATTTATTAGTTTTATTATATATTTATGTGTTTTTTTAATTGAGACCGGTTGAAAACATCAAACGAGACTGGTTAAAAATTTAATTGAGACCTGGTTCAAATTTTAATGAGACCGGTTCAAAACGCTCAATGAGACCGGTTCAAAAAGCAAAAAAAAAAATTAATTGAGACCGGTTCAAAATACTCAATGAGACTGGTTATTTTTTTGTTTTCAGACCGGTTCAAATCACTCAATCAGACTGGTTCTTAGTTTAAATGAGATCGGTTCAAAATACTCAATGAGACTGGTTCATCATTTAATAGAGACTGGTTCGGAACCAGTCTCTTTAGTTGGGAACGAGACTGGTTCGGAATCAATCTCATTTAAAAGCATAGCAATAAGACTGCCGCTTTTAAGACCGGTTCGAAACCGGTCTGAAATGGGGTGCGGAACCGGTCTGAAATGACCGATCTGTACTAGTGTTGATTGCGAATTGCCAATGAAGAATCATGTGACCATCCAGTTGATGCATCAATTAAAAATTTAAAATACCTAAATGATCCTCATGATGGAAGTAATGGCACATAAATATCACCTTGTATTCATTACAGATTCAATCCAAATTTTATGGTGATGGCCGAATAAAGTTTCTTTAGGAACAATTATTAGCACATTGAGATAATCAGATTGAAGAAACTTCAGATTCTTCGTTGGATGTCAACATAAGTTTTAATTAATTTTTTTTCGCATCATATAGTTGATCCGGGATGGTCTAACTAGTCAAGCCAAACAAAAAATTATACTCCCTCCGCCTCGAATTATAAGCAATTCTAACCACTTTTACGCTTATTAAGGAGGTTAGTTGATTGTATTTAATTTTCTCAAATGTATAAAAAATAGAGGTATTTTTGGAAAATAGTATTGGGAATGAAACAAAAATTAATTAAGATTACAATTTTCTAAAGATGTTTTAGGAAAGTGACATTGGGAATGAAACAAAATTTAATAAAGTTAGTTAGTTTTGCTTATATTTTAAACCAATAGTAGTATGTTTTTTGTTGCTTATAATTCGAGCCGGAGGGAGTATTATAATTTATAAACTTCTCGTTTATAAACTTTTGGTTTTACGATATGAGGTATTTCAATTGTACTATATACGTGTAAACTGAAAAAAATTTCAATACCTCTGAATAACAATTCTTTTAGAGCTCTAAATTATCATCGTACACGAATTTTGATAAAATATACTAAACTATTTTGAAAATAAAATTTTACATATACCTTTGAAACTTGATATATTTATTCGTGATCCACTACATTATAACACATTGCTAATCCCAATAAAAAAATTAGGATATGATATTTTAAATTTTTTTTATGTCCATAAAATTTTGTTATAAAAATATATTATGTATACATGTGATCAATTATTTATGTGGTTTGCACATTTCGATCTAATTATTTCAATAATGACAATGAAAAAATTAAAAGTTAATAAATTTCTCACAAAAAGAACCACATTTTTCTTCAAATAACTAATTTATATGTCTCTTCAATGGTATAAACAAATGCACAAGTATATCCATAATTATATAGGCAAGTTATTCTCTTCATCATAATGGCAGTAATCATTTTCAATAAAAAAAAATATTAGAATTTTTCATCACTAATAATATTTTTAAAACATTCCAATAAAAAAGCACATAAATTTCATGTTGTGAGATTATCGCATTCCTATAATTCATATTGAAAAACAAAACGACAAGGCACATGTACTCGTATAGGATAAATTTCTCCACTTATATATGCATATTCTTAATATGACAATAGCTATAAAAAAATTTGTAACTAACCTCGGAAAATATACTATTCTACATTTGTGTAGAGCCAAGAAAATAGAAACCGACATAAGATGAGTCAACTTGATGAAGCATAATCTTCCTTATGTAACTTTCAAAACAACTCATAGGAAGATCATTAGGGAACAATAACAAAAAATTATATCGAATAAAGATCTACTTTAATGTCAAATTGTTAATGATAAAATATATAAATCATATTAATAAACTATATGAAAAACATTAATATTTTCATGTTTCAACATAGCGTTCAATAATAACTGACAAGAAAGACAATTAAATATATAAGGTAAAATAAAGAAAATTATTTTTTCTTAAAGTAAAATCATATTTGTTTGACTGTCTTTGCATCATAAAAATAAACGTGCTAACATTTAAAACTAATAATTTATGGCACATTAGCAATATCTTTGATACATCAAATAATAATTATCATTACCAAAAAAAATTTTGTAGTAAAACTAGAACATGTCGATATAATAGTGAAATTATCCAATTTAATAAAATGATATCACATATTGATTTCATCAATAAAGACACAATAACCCAGTGATTGGTGCGATTGAAATGGCACGTGGGATCCCGAGTACAACACTCAATCAAAACAACATTTTTTTTAATAAAATTTTTATTAATTCAATAACCCAAATGGTATGAGTGTCAGTATGAGTTCAAATTCCATCCGAGACAAAAAGATTTATAGTTAATAAAGAATAAATAAAGTAAACTTTTCAAAGATTGAAGTATATGAAGATTTTATTTTTGCAATATTTTCAATGTGTCGACAAGATAGTTCAGAGGGTTTTGACATCCAACTAATTATCCTAGTAAGATATTCGACAAAAAACCTTGAGACACACGTATGTTGAAACAAAAAAAAGGACGTGGTTTCGTGGGATGAAATGCTTTGGACGGAAAAATACAACAATCTTACAAACGCGAATTTCAAGAAGTCAAGTAGTTTCTCTAAAAAAAAAAAAAGAAGTCAAGTAGTTAGAGAAGCAGTTTTAATGGAGTAATCACTTCATTGGGTAATAATTAAGGTCACATTTAATAGAAAATACATCCACTGCTTCATAAAAATGCTATTAAAGGAGGAGTTCACTTCATCAAAATTTACAAAAAAAAATAGCATTAGTCATGAACAAGCATGTTAGCCGAAATAGGTATTCGTGTAAGTTTTGGAAAGAGGTAAAACGAGATAAACACAAAACTGTTTACAAAAATATACAAACATGGGAATTAGATTTAGGGGATTATGAAAGCTGTTTGGGATAGAAATTTCAACGACGTCTTTCTTTCTCGAGATAACGTTTGATGTGGGTGGTTCCATGTGTTTTAGCCAATGATCCGGAGAAAATACAAAATGGAGGGTTAAGATCTTTTACCTGGTAACTGCTATATGGGTAAAAATACATGTACATGTATTTCTTATTAAAAAAAATGTTTAATATGAAGTGGTATAATGGGCTGGAGTTGTTGAAATTTTTTGGGCCGGCAGATTGGCAATTGAAAAAAAATTGTTTGGGCAAACAAAATAATTTTTTTTTGAGTAATAAATTACAAACCCCCATTAGTATCCCCAAACCCCTTTTTTAAAAGTGTAATTACCATAATGCCTTAATTAAAAAAAAACTTAGAATACAAACCCTTTTTTTATCCCCAAACCCCAAAACCCTTTTTCTATCCATAAACCCCAAACCCCTTTGAGTTGTGGAATTTAACCCCCGCAAATTATCCCCAAATCCCATTTTTTTAATTTCATTCCAAAATTATTCCTCTTCATCTTTTTCTTCTAACTCTAAACTCCATAGCCACTATCACCATCAAACCCCAAACCCCATAGCCACCATTAACACAATCAAGATAATTGAAGTACTACTTTTATATGTTAATAATTATCCAAAAATTAAAAAACTCACCATTGGCATCATTCAT
Organism: Crotalaria pallida; assembly: GCA_037953625.1. NCBI lineage: Eukaryota > Viridiplantae > Streptophyta > Magnoliopsida > Fabales > Fabaceae > Crotalaria > Crotalaria pallida. The sequence continues at coordinate 7,101,981 of CM075654.1, read as the reverse complement.
CGACTCAACATCCTCTTGCAACTCATCCAACATATTTGTTACAGATCAACGTCTGATACCCATCTCGACTTAGAATGAGATTCATAAAAAAAATAATAATTATTTAATCCAAATATTTTTCCTTATATTAGCACACTGGAAAGTGCAGCACACCTACAATGTCTTTAAGGGTAACCCCTTGAGCTTCCAATAGCTCCGAAGTTTGCATTACAAGCAAAATCTCTTTCATGGGTTTAACTACTACATCAATAGTCAGTGCTTGCATCGCTTGTATAAATCATCTTCGATCCTCCTCAATACATAATATTATAATAAAATTAACAAAAATAGACCCATTCAAATGGATATTATTAACAAAGCCATGGCATGGCAACCGAGGGAAAAACAACTAAATAATTAATTTTAGGATTTGGGATTTAAAGGATTTAACGATGATTTGGGGTTTGAAGGTGGTGCTGGTCATGAGGTTTGGTGATGATGGTGGCTATGGAGTTTGGGAGTTTTGGGATGGTGGTGACTATGAAATTTAAGGTTAAAAAGAGAAGGATAATTTTGGAATGAAATTAAAAAAATGGGATTTGGGGATAATTTGTGGGGGTTAAATTTCACAACTCAAAGAGGTTTGGGGTTTATGGATAGAAAAAGGGTTTTGGGGTTTGGGGATAAAAAAAGGGGTTTGTATTCTAAGTTTTTTTTAATTAAGGCATTATGGTAATTACACTTTTAAAAAAGGGATTTGGGGATACTAATGGGGGTTTGTAATCTATTACTCTTTTTTTTTTTACCCACAAAGAAGAATTGGTTTACCGTATTACTCCCTCCGTTTCACAATGTTTGGCCTTTTAGACTTTTTTCCTTGTTTCACAATGTTTGGCCTTTTACATTTTCAATACACAAACATATTTTTTTTCCAATATTAACCTTTCATTCAATCATTTCTCTTACTCCTCATTAATTCTACTTTTATCATCTCTCTCATCTCTAAACCACTATACATTAATTAATGGACACACTTACTAATAAAAATTAAATACTATTACAATTTTCAATAAGGATTAAATAGGGGCATTTTAGACAAACTATACATAATACTTACAATAATTAACACTTTCTTAATCTATGTACCCAGACCTAAAAGGTCAAACATTGTGAAACGGATGGAGTAATTTTTAATATAGTTTAATCTAATAGCAGTTTAAATTGTTTTAAGGAAGAAAATATTTAAAAAAGTTAAATACTTCCTCCGTCCCATTGTCTTGGTAAAAGTCAAACAAGTCAATAAAAATATGAGAGCATCTGTTTAATACAATGCATGATTCACTGATTAATTACAAATTGATATTACAAAAATTTTCTTATCATTACAGTTAATACATATTACAATATTGCATCCAAAAAATTTTTTTAGATATGTTTTCGTTAATTACTTATTAGTCATTGATACAATGTACGGTCTTTGAGAATTTTTTTTTTATTTTTTTACTTTAATATGAGACAATTTTTTTTCATTTTTTTTATCAAGATATTGGGATGGAAGAAGTATATTCAATTATGGTTAATTCGAGTTATGAAAAAAAACTCAATCAGGTGACAAATATTTTCACCACTTATTTTTTCCTTGCACTAGTACAGATTGACCATTTCAGACCGGTTCTGCACATCAAATGATACTGGTTCCGAACCAATCTTAAATTCGGCGATCTTGTTTCATATGTTTAAACGAGACAGATTCGGAACCGGTCTCATTTGGAAATAAAGAGACTAGTTCCGAACCATTATGAAAATTAAAGTGGAACCGGTTTCATTTAAAATATGAACCATTCTTGTTTAGTGTTTTGAACTGGTCTCAATTTAAATATGAATCAGTCTCGTTTAGTATTTTTAACCAGTCTCGTTTAGTGTTTTGAACCAGTCTCAATTAAAATATGAACCAGTCTCGTTTAGTGTTTTGAACCGTTCTCAATTAAAAAACTCATGAATTATAAAACTAATACCGAAAATAATAATAATGGAGACATAACTAGATGCTAAAATTATATTATAAAAACCACAATATATCATATCAACTAGTATATATATACAACACTGCACCGTGAAACAAAAACCCACTACTATACATTAAGAATATAGAGTTTGCCCACTACTATGCAAGACAAGAAGTAATTCTAATAAGAAAGAAATAAGTTGCAAATTCTCTCCCTCCTGAATAAAAATGCATTCTTCTATCTTTCCACCACATCATGCCTTCAGAGCCCAACAATCTATCAAGAATATATAAGGAGTAGCTGCAAAAGTATCAAACAACAAATAGCATAAAATCAAAGAAACTGAATTTTATAGCCAAAATAGAATCATATGAATATTAATGTGGTATATCTAACATAAACGAGACAAATCCAAACACACCTGTAATTGGCCCATGAATATATTGTACATCTTGACATATTGCACATCATAGTAATTCCCAATTTTTAGGGATGCCACCTGCAAATATAAAAAAAAATGAATAATGATATCTACAAATTCAGATGAAATTATTAGCACTTAAAAGGGTGGAGCATACCTCTGTCAAATTGAGGAGAAACATCATCAAAGGAATGTTCAATTGTCATCATACTGATACCTCCTTTATGCACTCAGGTCCGTCAAATGATGGCTTGCCCATACTAGATGTCACTGGGTACCACACCTGCAGATCAAAAAAATTGGTAAACCAAGAATAAAAATGAAGGGATACGAAACTTGAACAACTTTCATGTCAGACAGATAATAACAGTGTTTAACACTAAGAATGAAAACAGAAATTTTTTCAAAAACTCTCTTTATATTTGTAAGGCTAATACCAAATCGATTCTTCATATATGACTTCAACACATTCTCATAACTGGAAGCAGAACTTCCTAGCCAGACATCAGTTGAATCTTTGTCACCCAAAATAACAGGCATCCTGTCTACAGAGACACATTAGAAGTACATATTTTAGTATTTTGCCTAAACAAGACCTGACGTCTGACCATTAAAGTATGGTAAAGATAAAGCAGCCAATCTCAACTAGTACAAGGTCAGTAACGGGGGGCGTTTATAATTGAACAGACGAAAACTTGTTAGCACTTAATGGTGATGTAAAATATTTCACTTACAAAAGGGAAAGAAGACATACCTAATAAAAGTAATTCTGCCTAGGACAAAAACTGCTAGAATACAGTTAATGAGTTGGATAATAAAAAGGTCTACATAATTCACTATCCAGCTATATCCAACTGTAATAGTCTTGAAGATATTGATTATATTGAGACTTTTAGTGGGAATTAGATTACATTGATGTTTTACTTTTTCTCATGGAATGCAGGGGTTTCAAAAATGCAGGGGTTTCCCTAAGCCCTTCCAAAAATGCAGGGGTTTCAAGAAAATCTTTGACATGGACTTGTTCTATTCATATCAAACTTTATACAGCAACATTCAAAACTCAAAGTTATTATATACAGAACTTATAAAAGCTGTCAACATGAACTATTTTCATATCCCTCAAGAACTAAAAAGAGAATGGCTTTTAAGAAAATAAAATTATCAAGGTGAAAATTTTCATCCCATCCTGCTGCTCAACAGGTAATGCATTCCATCTATATTTAATTACACCTTCTACAACCTGTATGTACAAGCACGGAATAAACATAAAAAAGCTAAAATCACATTCTCATAAGTCATAACAAAAAAAATCATTTGAAACCTAAAAATGTTGCTTCCTAAGGCACTGCACCGTTAACTTGTTGGATGTGGAGGTGAAAAACACAACAAGAAAATAAGTAAATATTCCAATAAAAAAGAGTGACATGAAAAATATTGTTGTGGCCATAAGCCTCTGGACAACTGAAGAATGCATATTATGATTTCACCAATTACTTTATCAGTTTATAGGATAAAAATGATTTCGGCAAATATAAGCAATATATGATCCATTACATGGCAACTAACGATGCAACATTTTCTCTCTGATTTAAATTATACTTTGAATATACCTACCAATTCATTGCTTGAGTAGAGAACTGCAGTCTCAGTAAAGAAAATGCAACAGGCACAACAATTGCCAATATAATCCCAACTAAATGGAATAGAAATCCTGCAAATTTTAGAATGTTGATGAAATTGTCAGTATGCAATCATTTTAGCTGCACATAATTCAGAATATTCATTCGAACAATTTCAGATCATAAAAGCAAGATGAAAAGTTAGGGTTCAATAAAATAAAATAAAGCAGGCACATTTCAGTCCTCTGGAATCATGTTATTAACGTCATTTGGGGCAAATTTTAATAAAAACTAACCTACCGTGGCCAGTAAGGGGTGAAATGCAATCATTTGGGGCAAATTTTCAAATGTTATTAACGTCATTTGAAAATTAAATATGGTAGCAAACATGATAGCAATATCAGGAAGGGGTGAAATGCAATCTACTAAACATTATACCAAACATCTAATCGGGTTAGTTTGCCGTTCAAAGAGAGCAAAGCCACACACGAAGGGTTGAAATGCAAACTACTAACCTCGGCGGTGGACCTCGCCTATCAGGGAATGTAGAGGGAAAAGGAGAACTCGAACTCGAGCTGGGCAGTAGAATCTCGAAGCTGGATCTGCTGCCGCCCGATCTGGTTCGATGGAGGGAGAAGAACATTCAAGGAAGTCGATTTGCTATGCTCAGATGAGTCAGATCTTCATCCCAGGAGAGAGACTCATTGCACTTGAGATAAAGAGAAAGAGATGAAGGCATATTCGAGTTCCTTGTTGAAGGGCAAACTCGTCATTTAATAGTTGAAAATATTTACCTGTACAGTTTGCAACTCAAGCCAATTTGGAACAGGTCAATATACGTCTCCACATTAAAAGTTCACCTTTCTCCAGCAGTCTTCCTTGGGTTCATTCTCAAAAGAGTTTATCATATGGATCATAACAGGAAGCAGATAATTTGGTTAGCCAAGGATTCTCTTTGTGTAGCTATCATATTTTATATACTAGTATTTATCCCGTGCAATGCACGGGTTAATATTTTGTACCTGAAATACTTATATTCCATGTTTGAAATTTTTTGTTAGTATAGATATTATATCGATTGTCTCATCCAATGATATAATTTTCTATCTAAATTCTTATCATTGTATGTGTTAAATCAAAAGTTCTACCTTTAACAATAAACATTTCACATTTTTTTTATTATCTATTAAGAACTTCGGAGCAGTGTATTTCTTAGCTGCATGTTACACAAAACTCAATGTCAATCCATTTTATCTTTAAGAAAATTCATGCTTTATTTTGTTAGTTTAAAGTTAGCATATTTGCCCCCAAGAGGCCACCAATAGACTATACTTTAAGTGTAATTGCTATAGAATGCAACATGAAATTTCTACCGAATGAAAAATTAAATTGCTACAGAATGCAACATGAATTGCTAATTTGGGCGCTAATCTTGTCATATAATTACTGATTTCACTTTCACCATTGACTTTGAAGCAGCCAACTCATTCGAGATTCAAAACCCTAAGAAAAACACTTTAAATACACAAAACAGAAAAATAACAAATTCTCCTAAAAAAAGACTCCAAGAAAGTGAAACTCAAAATTAAAACATGTCAATTAAGCACCATGGAATTAGAAATTAACCTCGCAATGAAAGGGATACGCATTTCGATATAATTGAAATTGTATGTTATCTTAAGCTTTTTTAGCAAAAATAGACAGAATTGAACAAACATGCTACCATCAAATCTAAATGCTAGTTTAATCATCAGCACAACGACAACAATAATAGCACAACAGCAACAACAGGACACCACAAATATGCATAAAACTTATAAATCAAATGTTCTAAGATAACATCGTAAAAAAGAAATATTGCACATACTTTGTAGAAGCAAAAGTCACCCTGAAATTTGGCCCTCTTTTTTTTAAACTAACATCTTTTTAATCAGAGAGATATAACAACATATAGCTATATATAATAAAATTGAAATAGTGTGTGTTTACTTGCTTGGGACAATGAGTGAAGGCTGGAAGATGTGGACAAAGTGCAAAATTTTTTTTAGAAAGATCCTGCCACAAGGAACCGGGAAGCTCATTGATGTAGCATTAGTAGGTGATGAACTTTGTTAGGATCTTTCAATAATTCAATCTGTTTAAACAAAACTTGATTCAAATATGTGGTATGCAGTAGTTTGAGTATCTTAGAGATACTGCTATAAGTATATTAGAGTGCACAACATATTTTAATAACAGAATCCAAACCAAAAAATCAAAATTGATTACGGCATTCATGACATTCATCATATAAAATCAGAAAAGTGATGATGATAACACGAACCCAAGGAGGTCACAAAATTGATATCTATAAATGAAAAACATAAATGGATTGCTACTACGATTTTAGCATCATAAATAAATAAGAGAAAATAAAAAAAAATCGAGTCTTCCTTTACATAGTGTAGATTTTGTTGAGTCCTTCTTCATCTTATATTTTAAATAATAAATGAAGGGACATATTAGCAATAAACATATAGGTCATCAAATTGCAGAGGATGACTGAACTGGTAAACACCGTAGATAAAATATAAACAAACTTACCATATTAGCATTGAGACGTATGCTTGTCGTGCCAACAAAACCTTCTTATTTGCGCAAAAAGCCATGGTATTTTTGAGTTTAGTTTCTATTTTTTTTTATAAATTAAACTGCCACAGCAGTTTTTTTGTAAGCAGAAATCAAAACAACAACAACGAAAGAAATTGATGATTCATATAATAACTATAAATCTTGATTTGCCTTTGATGATTCAGATATTAATAAAAAGTACACAACAACAACAACAAAAAAAAACAATTAAAATTACCCGATATCATTTTTTGAAGGACTGCATTTTTCTTCACCAAGTCCTATCATAGTGAGAATGATAGATTTCCTCAACTTGTTTCAGATTAAGAGAGGATAAGAGATATGAGAGAAATCAAAACTGATAAATGAACGATCATTAGAGAAGGGAGAGAGTTCCGATGCCGTTGAGGTGTGGGAGGAATGGAAATTGCTCAATGAACGATGATGGAAACTACTCAATGAAAGATAATTAGAGAAGGGATAAGTTTTTGTGCTGAACTCTTATCTTTTTAGAAACTGCAATGACAGTTATTATTTGAGAGAGAGGCATGTGGATGTACTTGCATGCAGTTCCCTTGGTTTGTACATGTTTGTCATAAGGAAGTTGAGAATTTTGGTTGAGGAAGTTATGATTTTTTATTTTTATTTTTATTTTCAATTATTAAATTATTAATTATTTATTATTAAACATGAATAATTGTGAGAATGACATGTGACAACGTAGATTTTCAGCATTTGATAACTTTTAATGTGGAAGCTCCATTTTGAAATGGGAGAATATGAAGCCTCTGTTGGGGAGTTTTTTATACTAAAGGGGAAGATTAGTATCATTGTTCAGCTTTTTTTTTCAAACGTAAGTGAGGTAATAAAAATGACATTACATTTTTTAACCATCCCTCTTAACAAATGACATCATCTACATTGACGCAATGTGCCATCTGTCACTTGAAGCAAGTGTAAGTTTATGCGTTTTTTGTTTTTGTAAAAAATATGTGGCATGTGGGTTGCTGTTAAATTTTTCCAAAAATAAATTTTTTAATCATGTTTGGATTGGTTTAGTTTGCCATTTTATTTTGAGATTAATGGATATGGATTGACGGTGTAAAGTTTTTTACACCTTTAGTCAATCATCCACATTTATTTGTATTACTTTAATTTAAAAATCAACAACCATAAATAGATGAGTGGTGTCTTCTCTTTTATTTTTGGATAATGAAAATGCCATTATTTCATTTTTTTTGTAAATTTTTCAATTTTCAATTTCAAATTGGTTATTTACTTTTTTTTGTTATCGTATTGGTTTCTCGCATTTTTTTTCACTATCAAAAAGATTAGTTTGAAATTAAATACATAATTTAGCCTTTTTTATTCACAAACATTTTTATTTACTTAACACGTTTTAGAGTTTTAACAATAATTATGAATAAAAGAAAGAAATAAAAAAGTAAGGTATTCCCTAAACAAACTTAATAAGTGGATTAATAAGTGGAGGAGAATCAATAAATAAAAAACTATACTTTTTAGCGGTAGCAGCAATATAAGTTGTTATCTGCCACGCCAAGACGTTGCTCCAAAAGGAAAATAGCAGAAAGTTCCCGAGTCTTAACGAATTTGCTTGAAATGGCAGGTTGTGAAGCAAAGAAGGTATGTGTAACTGGTGCTGGAGGATTTGTAGCATCTTGGCTTGTTAAGCTTCTTCTTTCAAAGGGATACATTGTTCATGGAACTGTCAGACAACCTGGTAGGTGCATCTCATTTCCATCTTCCCATGTTTTCCATCAAACTTGTTTTAAACAAGATATTTGAATAAAACCCTGTTTAATTAGTGCAAGCATGTTGGGTAAAGCTTAATTATTTAACAAAGAAGTGTTTATTTTTAGGCTTAATTGTACTTTTGGTCTCAATTTTAACAATTTGGCGATTTTTATCCCTCTACTTTTAATTTGATCAATTTAATCACTCAGTTTCCAAGTTCAAGTTGTGACGATTTTGGCCCCTCCCTTTACACTGACGTTAACAGTGTTGACTTATCTCAGGAAGGACATGTGTCAGCACCCTTCTTTTTTTCTACGGGGATTTTTATTTAATTAATAATTTAAAAAATATAAAATATAATAATATAATAGTAAATAACATCACCTTTGTTTGGCATCAAGTAGAAAAAGCATCTGTTATTTACTATTCTTCTATTTTATTTTTTTAATTTTTAAGTCATTAATACAAATAATCCACGTCGAAAACTGATATGTTTCCTTCCATCAGCACAGTTAACAATAGTATAAACGGAGGGACCAGAATTGCCACATATTAAAAATTGAGGTATTAAATTGGCCAAATTGATAATAAAGAGACCAAAATCGTCAAATTGTTAGAATCAGAGGATCAAAAGTGTAATTAAGCCTTATTATTAATATAAAAATAGTATTAGATATGATATGATGTGATATGTTTGACAAATTTATATAAACAAACCTGTTTTTATGAAGAAAGGTTGAAGTGATTTGGGGAAGCATGAAGGTTAAAGCTTGAATAAAAAATCTGTTAGATTATTTCACAATTATTTCCACTTCACCCCTCTAAAACACTAATTATCCAGCACACATTATTATTAATATGTGTACACAACTTTTTATATTTTTTTCCCTAATATCATATAAAAATCAATTTTTATTATACTGTACAAAGGAAATAGATTATCAGAAAAGCAACTTTAGCAAATATATCCATCCTTAAAACTCATTCAATTATAATAATTATTATATCCGTTAAATATTGAATTTCAGCATTTCTCTTGCTCCTACACTTAAAAAATAATGTCAGAGTGGTTTTAAAAAAGTACTTTCTTTTCGTTGTGAAAAAAGTATAAACAAATGGCACCCTCCGCTGACTTATAAATGTGAATTATAAATCGGTTAACGAGTTAACGATTTATTTGGATACAAACGGTTTTTAAATTTGTCACTGACTTAGAAGTTATATTAGTCATTGCCTTATAGAATTATTATAAATATAACTACAAAATCAATCAACAAATAAGCCTACATTATAAGAATGTGACATGTGACACTTAATTAATCGATAATAAGCAAGTCACACATGTCATTTCCTTTATGGTGTTAGCCTATTTGTAGATAAATTTTGTATGTCTATCAATCATTTTTTTATTGTTTTTTTGGTTATTTATTCTTTACAAAAGGAAGTGTTGTGGTTCCTTTGTTGTGTATGTATGACTATGAACAGGTAACCAGAAATATGATCACTTGCTGAAACTGGAGAGAGCTTCAGAGAACCTTACTCTCTTCAAGGCAGATCTCTTAAGTTATGAATCTCTATGCTCAGCAATTGTTGGATGCAGTGCTGTTTTCCATGTTGCTAGCCCTGTACCCTCTACAACTGTACCCAATCCTGAGGCATGCATCTAGTATCTACTAATAGTCAAATACAACGAGCATTTTTTTTTTATTTTAATTATTCTCTTTAGTAATTTGGAATGTTTTCTTCTTTGCAACTAAATTTGATACATTTATGTCAACCTCATTTTCTAAGCTATGCCTTCATCCAAATAGATATCAATAAGCTACATGAATTAGTTTATTTCATAGCTCATAAGTGTGATCAAAATTCTTCCATATTCATTCTAAAATTCATGTTTATTTGAGATTCCATTTCTTCGTGGTAATTTATGAGAAAGTTCATTAATGCATAATACTGCAGTAAACATTCATTAAAGTGGCATGATTAAGTCTTAGATTTTTTTTTTTTTTGTATGGTATGGTGTTGATATTGTCGGTTGTTTCTGAAAATCTTTTAGGTGATAAATCATTTCTTTAGTGTAGAGCTTATTTGAAGTGAACCAAGAGAATGGGAGCCCAATTTTAACTTTAGTGAGATTCCATTATTATATAATGTGTGACTTCTTTACCCACAACTCATACTTGAAAATTCCTAACATGTAGTAAACGCACCAATATCGCAATGGCAATTTAAAACACTGATTGCATTCATAGTCTTATTCGTCCAATTTTAATACTAGGAGTTACTTAGAATGTAAGATTTTCAGTTGGGTTCCATTATTAGAAGCATGTTAAGTGTTCAAAGTGACACTCTAGAATTTTTTACTGGTATTACTGTGTTAGTAAAATAAATTTTTTGCAGGTAGAAGTCATTGAGCCTGCAGTGAAGGGAACTCAAAACGTACTTGAAGCATGTCGGGAAGCTAAAGTGGAACGAGTTGTCTTTGTCTCTTCTATAGCCGCTATTTTCATGAACCCAAATTTGCCTACTGATAAAGTGATCGATGAGTCCTGTTGGTCTGATAAAGAGTACTGCAGAAAAACTCAGGTATGTAAAATTGAATCTAAGTAGCTGCTATAGCCTTACTGATGCATTTTCTATGTCATTTGCTTCCCTTCTCAAATACTTTAGAAGATGCTAGATATTTTATTTTTGTTCCGGACCTATCGCGAGCTAAGAACACCTACCTTACACGATGATCTCTAGAAGATCTACTGCAACTTGTAGAGGGGACCTAATAACATGAATCGAGCTTAAACGACCTACAACGAAAGGCTTTTTTGATCTCAGATCAACCTAGAGAAGCTCGACTACAGACCTGATTTAAGTCACAAGACTTATTCCTGAAGTAAATCTCCAGAATATCAAAGATTGGTAATAGATTATCAAAGGATTATCTGCAATTATAGAAGATCACTAATTTCTCCTTAGAGATAAGATAACACGAAGATTATTCTTAAAGATAAAAGATTTATCCCAAGAATACATCAGACCAAGGAACCATCCTGACTCTATAAATATCAGCCTCATCCAGGGGTTGATGTATCTAAATTTAATCCCAATCATACTCATCATTATACACAATTACATATTCTTTGAAAGCATCATCAACATTCCTTAGAGAGAGAAACATTCAACAATAGGAGAGCCAAATTCTTGCTGTCCAGTGTCCAACACGGTGGCAGTTGCGCCCAACCCTACCACAAAGATTCAACAACCACTGGAAGGTTATCACCCAACAGTACTGAGAGTCTTAACCTCAGGATCCAAAGCGAAGAGCCATTTTATTCCGACAGGAGATCCTAGATCACAAACGACCTCCCTAAGAGCATGGGCATATCCCTAACTACTCTTAGGGACAGTTCGAAGCAGTCCTGTTCTCCCTTGATGCACTATTTCAACATGTCTGATAGAACTACGTATCCTTGATTCCCAGAACCTTAGTTCGAATGAGTACTAGGACCAAGACCTGCTCTTGCCAAACTAAAAATCCTTAAAAAGGACCCTCGTCCTTAACAGGACCTCATATGGACAAAACAGTTTTATTTTTTATGTTTGTTAAATGCTAATATTAAAATATTTCTGAATAAAATAAATCATGTTACATTGTTTGTCTTTCATTGTTTTATCTTGTCTGAAACTGAATTTTATGAGTCATTGGAAAATATGCATATCTGCTTGATGCAATACTTCTGGTTTATGAGAAGCTCGAGGCAGAAGGAAGATACTTATTTACTTCACGCCATTTAAAATCTGTAAAATTTATTTCATATGTGCTTATGATATGGATTTGTCATTTTTTCTTATCCTAGGGTAGTAACATTGTATTTCATTCAGCATACATTTTTGTTAAAAATTTCAGTTGCAAAAAACGCTATGTTTCTATCATCAACACTGTTTCTTATATACCTTAAGTCATTATTCACATGATGCAGAACTGGTATTGTTTTTCCAAGACAGAGGCAGAGGAGCAAGCCCTGGACTTTGCAAAAAGAACTGCGCTTGATGTGGTAACCATTTGTCCTAGTTATGTGCTGGGTCCAATTTTACAGTCAACTACTGTTAATGCTAGTAGCTTGGTTCTCCTCAAAATTTTAAAAGGTATCATACTTACCCTTTTATCAAATTATTCCTATTACAAAATAACAATTCCTATTACAAAATAACAATTCACCAACTATGGAATGCTAGTTAAACTCTGCGTTTCTCACAATAATGACATACTTTCCATACATGAAATATTTGGTCATGTGAAAGTGGTGTTAAATTTTGGTGTGACCGTTAGGGATAAATGACAAGAATGGGTGGAGATGAGGTAACCGGAACTCAAGACTTCATTTAATTTCGGTTGCTTGCCACAATCCTCTATCTCCCATCTGTTTATACTATTCAAGGGATAGTTCTAGACTCCATTGTTCAAGAACTTCATTACTACCTTGGTGATTCAAATGACATAGGACTGTGATAATATGCTAGCTGACCTCCATTTAAAAGGGTCTATATTTAGGAAGAATGAGGGGTGGGAGTAGGAGAGACTTGTATAATGTATTGAGTAAATTGTCACTTTGGTCCCTGAATTTATACAGCACTTTCACTTTAGTCCCTGAAATTAACAAAAATGCTATTAGGTCCCTGATTTTGATGACGGGGGTTAGGGGCAGGGACTAATGTGAATGACTTTTTACAAAGTCAACTTTTTACATAGTCAGGGACCTAAAAGCATTTTTGCTAATTTCAGGGACTAAAGTGAAAGTGTTGTGTAAATTCAGAGACCAAAGTGACTGTTTACTCATAATGTATAGCTAGTATTCTTTGGTGTTCTTCAATCTCTGATCCTATCATACTGATACTGATCCATAGGTCAGAAATTCAGAATGCTCACTTTCTCCAATTTGACATCTAATGCTAGCATATCTGCAGTAGCATAAAACTAATACGGAACTTAGAGACACTATACTTGGTCAAAAGTTAAATGAAAATTACAGATTATCATCCAACATTTATTCGATACTGGTGTCATGTCTGGTTATCATGAAACACAATTATACCATGCTTTCGATTCTGTGTCATTTGCTTCCCTATCCAAATACTTTAAATGTTTAATAGTAGTAAGATAGTTCTCGAAAACTAAAACAAAATCATGTTATTTGGCATATCTTTATTTGTTTTGTCTTGGCTGAAACTGAAGGTTGCGAGTCTTTGGAGAATAAGCATCGCTGGATAGTTGATGTGCGAGATGTAGCTGATGCAATACTTTTGGCTTATGAGAAGCTTGAGGCAGAAGGGAGATACTTATGTACTTCACACCCTATTATGACAAAGGATTTGGTGGAAAAATTAAAGAGCATATATCCGAACTACAACTACCCTACAACGTAAGCTTCAATTTCCTATGGTCTATAAATCAAAAGAAAGTTTTCAAGTAGTAGTCTTAAACCGAGTGTCATCCTAATGCCTTGACTCTTATTTTTTATTTGATGCACCAGTCTAGCCATCTTATTTATCACCGATAACTCAGCTGCTGATATTTATCTCATAGTTACGGATGGTTATTGATTCTTTCAATTATTGGCAGCTTTGTTGAGGTGGATGATTTCACGAGGTTGAGCTCAGAGAAACTGCAAAAGTTGGGTTGGAGATACAGGCCATTAGAGGAAACACTCATTGATTCTGTTGAGAGCTATAAGGAGGCTGGGATACTAGAATCAAAATAAACTTGGTTTGCTATGTATCATCTCCCTTTGTTGGGAGTCCAGGCCCTGTTATCAAAATAAATGTGACTTGTTATTTAGCATCTTCCTGTAGTAATGGATTTGTTAATGTCTTTTAGTTGCTATCTTGTGCCAGTGCTGGATAATCACAATAGTTGCACTGTATGTGATCAATGAGATCTTTTGAAGCATAGATTTTCAAAGACAGAAGGCTAGTATTGGTATTCTTAATCATCGACCTTGTCAATGTTTCAAACTTGAATCTGCTTTTCAATAAAGAAGAACATCAAGTCTTTGCAGAAAATTTCAAGGTTTTCAGGTTTGGAATAGTAATTAGTAACACATTTGGAAACTGTGGGTAAAGCTTGATTCTAGTTCAACTATTATGGTAACTAAAGTATATTGCTTCTGTGTAATATGCCAGTTTAAGCGAGGGAAAAGTAAGAAAGTGGAAAGTACAAAACAAAACCAATTACAACCAAGAGTGAAGTTTGTGAAGATGAGATGAGTTGACATTTTTATTTTTTTCAACCAAGAAAAATATGGAGCTACAAGTCAATATTTAGAAGGTTAAACTGCTCATTTGATCCTTACCATATTATTTATTATCAAATTAGTCCTTCATTTTTTTGGTATCACTCGTTATCAAAGTGGTTCATAAGTCACTTTTTATCTTACGTGTCAATATCATATTGGTTTACATTTCCATTGTTGAAGAGAGAAATATAGGTTCACGTATGATGAACAATGACTTGAAAACCAAATTGATATTGAAAAAAATGTGATGGATAATATGATACAAAAATATGTAAGGGACCAATTTGATATCGAAAAATTAGGTAAGGGACCAAATTAGTAGTTTAGTCAATGGAAAAATGATCCACAACATTTAAACTATTTGCTGAGATAAAAATATTTTATTACTACTTATTAAACTATCATGCAATCTAAAATTGGATGGTTGCTATGCAACCTTTTCTTAAACCTAGTTAAAATTAGGTTTTTGCAATTTAGTCCAACATAAAAAGTAAATTAAAAATTTAGTCCTTTGTACCTATAGACAAATTATAACTTTTAATTTAAAAAAAAATTTAAAAGTAGTTAAAATTAGTCACTTGTGTAAAAAGGCTTAATGCAAGTGACTAAATTTAAAATTAAAAGTTATAATTTGTCTATAGGTACAAAGGACTAAATTTTTAATTTACTTTTTATGTTGGACTAAATTGCAAAAAACTAATTTTAACTACTTCAAATAATGACATGGCATAGGTGACAACTTCTTATTGGTTTAAGAAAAGGTTGCATAGCAACCATCCAATTTTGGATTGCATGATAGAAATACCCTTAATATTTTTGTTTTGATTTTTAGTGACTAGAGAGACACCATATTGAAGTTCAAAGAAGAATCAAGAAAATGGCATCGCTCTCACAAAAAGACAACGAGGTATCATATACCATATATCATATATCATATGTATATAGATGTGAATGAGTTATCCTATATGTGCATATTACATGTTGGCATTCAAATAATACCTATGAAAAAAAACAAGTTAACAAGGTATCCTACATAACATGGTAAACAAAACGAGTGGGTTCTTTATTAGAAATGGTATAATAGATTCTTTTGAATCAAACATAACATGGAGTAGCACCACACACACATACACACTTCCTGCACACATTCTTAAATACTGGCATGCACATCACTTACAACCAAGACACGATTCAATATCACATTTTAGTTTACCCTTCTCATCAGCAATTAACTCCAACACCAGAAGTGGTGATTATTTTTCTCAATGATGGCCTTGAAAACTCTAAACAAGCATCATCATACAGTAAACTACAATCCTCTAAATTTAATTCTCTCAATGCAATGCAGTTTTCTATTATTTCTCTCACTCCTTTTTCTGTAATATAACCGCAACTCTGAATATCCAAAAGTACTAGTCCACAACACTTCCTTGATATTACTGAGAGTGCTTCATCATCAATTCTTGACCCTGACAAATTCAGCACCTCCAGTTGGGAAACTTGAAACTCAATCTCAAAAAACTTCACACCTGTATAGGCTAAGTTTAAATGCCTTATCTCACAGCATCTCTTTAAAACCTCAACAATACATTCTCCACTTACACCCTCACAAGCATTCAAGTCAAGAAGCTGCAAACTGGGACAAATAGAAGCAAATTTTATTACACTTGCATCATCTAGTAAAACATTATCACCTAAATACACATTTTTCACTTGATTTTTACTGAGAGTAAAATCCATCAAAGACTGATATTCATCTTGCCCTTCTACACCAAGATATGTTCTCTCCATTTTGATCTCATTGAGCAAAGGACAACTTCTTGTGACTATGTAAAAGGTTGAATTAGTCAGCTGGCAACAGCCACTGAGGTCTATAGAGGTTAAATTATGAAGAAAAAGAGATATCTTGCTGATACATTCATCTGTTAGAAAGTCAAGTTTCCGAAGATCTAACCATTGAACTGACTGGCACTTGGATAACAGATAAGAAATTCCTGCAAATGTGCAATTGCAGCAATCATGGAGAACAAGCTTCTTAAGAACAAGGCCACACCCATCTGCAACCGAAAAGAGCAACTCGTCCGAGATAAAAGAGTTTGTCAAATCGATAGTAGTTAACTTTTTCAAACTCCTGATAGAATCAATCAAATCTAAGTTGATTGATATGAGTGCCAAACCAGGTCTATGTATTCTTTTCTTTTCAATGTTAAAAGAGATGGAAGTTAAACTCCGGCTGAGGCGAATCGCAGTAGCAATGCCTGATTGAGTTACTTTGAAACAATTGAAGAATGAAATTTCTTCCAATGTTAAACAGTTGTGGCATAGAGAGATAAGGGATTTGTCAGTGATTAAGTAGTTACCAGAAAGATTAATCTTGTGAAGGCTCTCAAGCAAGGTAGACAATCGTAATATCCCGAAATCCGATGCTTGAGAGTTCAATGGAAAACTAATGTCAATCTCTTGAAGGTGTGGGAAACAATAAGCTATAACTACCAAATGGCTATCATGCAAAGAGCCTATGTTGGAACAGATCAAGGCCTTCAAATTTATCATCTTTGAACCAAGTTCTCTCAACCCATCAACTGGAATTGTTCTCTGATTTGAAAGATTAAGCAAATCAAGGTCCAATCCGGATTGCGATATTTGACGAAGCATGCTTTCAAGGTCACCACTGAAGTGACTGAGGTCTATGATTTTGAGCCTTGAAAACCTTAACAAAAGCTGTGGAAGGAGTAGAGCTGTTGGATCAAATACTGTAAGAGAGAATTGAAGCCCGTTTGTAATGGAAAGGAATTTCTTGCAGACCATAGATACAGGCTCCAAGTGATGGCCTTGGCCAAGGAATCTGAAGACTAATTCCCAGCATTCTTCAGGAAAATCTACAGATTCCACTGACATCTTGATCTTGATCTTGATCAAACAAATAAAAAGAAATAACACAGCTTCATGAACTTCAATAGCTGGTATAAGTGATCAAGACAAAATATATCTACAAACATCAATGGCTTTATGATTTCATTGGCTCAATATATATAATATATCAAGTCTGCAGTATATCTAAAGATCTCAATGGATTGATGATTTATCAGCAAACTGTGACATTCAATGGAGATTTATAACAAGTTCATGGAGTGTCAAAAATGCAATCTGTCAATCTTGGTTTGTGGTCAGAGGCTGCCAGGCTGATAAAGCTTACCAAATGTGAAGCTTTAGAAGAAGCCTTTTGTTTGATTAGTGCAAGTCCAAGTTATGAAACTCTAGAAAAAGTCTTGTGCTTTTTGGGTAAGCTATGATATGGTGAACTGTAATTTTCACTTTTTGTTGGCTTTTACTTTTCATTCAACTTCTTTTTATAATTCTATGACATCCTCCGATTATGCATGTGTTACAGACTTGGTCTTAAAAAATTTAAAAAAAAAAAAACGTATCAATTAAGTCTCTGGAATTTTTTTTCCATGATCGGAGTGTCCACCGCCGACCGCAGTGACTAATCTCCTCGCTGGCTTGTAGGCACCTCTAATGGGTGGGACAGCTGACCCCGAGATTTAACGCTGCTGCATGCACAAGGCAGGATTCGAACACCTGACCTTGCTTAAGCGTGGATCAATCCCTACCACTGAACCACACGTTCGGGGTTTAAGTCTCTGGAATTTAAAATGCTGCCATATGACCATATCCTCCTTTTTAGAATTAATTAGGTGGCATTACTTAACTTTATAACTATTAAGTAAAATATCAATTTAATTTTAAAAAGATATACTGTTTACAAAACTTAGTTATCTAAAGAAAATGATTAATAAATAAGTTCTTTAAAGTTTAAATGATTATCGTATTTTTAAGAAATTATTTGATGATAAGTAATTTTTTCTAAGACTAAAAATTACATTATACGATGGCTATTTAAATTTTGAAAACTAATTTGATATTTTTTTTTAATTTTATTTCGAAACTAACTTAATGGTTAATATAATTTTGAAGGACCAATATAACGTTTTACTCTTCTAAACCTTTCATCTTTGAAAAGTTTAATTGGACTTACTTTTTCTTAGAAGTAACAAGTTGGTAGGAATTCTATATTTAAGGATCTTGATGTCATTTAACTCTTCTGTTATTTCTGCAACTAGATTCAACACTCTAATGGAATTGGCTAGTGAACCGGAAAGATGTTTTTTTTAATGGAAGGTTTACTCCTAAAACTATTAACCTCATTTTTTATTATTTGTTGAAAAACTAAATATAAAGTACTTTTATCTTTCATCATACCATTTTTTAATACATGATATTTACTTTTAGCCTCTTATATTTAGTTTTAAAGATTGAGGTATAAAAAAAAGCACAATGTTAATATGACAGTTATATTATTTAAAGATAACAAACTTCCCTCCAAATCTTGTGCATTTATCTTACCGTTGTGTCTCTCTATTTTTTTTGTGTGCACCAAGGGTATCTTTCAGTTGATAGCCGAAGATTAATCTTCTCCGAGACGTAGAGATCATCGAAGTGGGTTTTATCTCTATCAACAAAGCTTTTTCCATATCCACGACAAGGATGGAACCTCTGACATCATGGTTAAGGAACTCAGCTATCTACCATTGTGTCTCTTGTATGAGCCAAACTCTATTGTATGAGTCAAAGGTATTTTGTGAAAGGATGTTTTTTTTGTTTGCACCCTGGTATCCGACGCACTGGGCCGACTAATCCAGTTCGAGGGGAATCCCGGGGTTAAGGTTTTATTCCTCTCCCAACTTGTTGCAGGGGTTCAAACCGTTGTTCGCCCTACCAAGTGCAGCCCCTGGCACCACTGCACCAACAGCTCGTTAGTTTTGTGAAAGGATGTTAACCCTTAACATATCTGATGTTTTAAAAAAAATATATGATAGTAATTATTTAATTTAAATAATAATTAAATAATATTTTATTATTCCCACTGTCTTACAAGAATGGTGAAAAACTACAAAAAATTTTTGTCTCAAACTATAATTAAAGTAATTAATGAAAAGTTTAGAAATTGCAAATTTTGAATTGTGATTGGTTGATCCATGAAAAATGCATTAAATTAATTGTTTAATAATTGGTTGATGTGTTAGACAAATTATTAAAGGCTTAATTGCATAATTGGTCCTTTATCTTATTTATTAGATTCACTTTGGTCCTTTATTTTTTATTTTTTTTTTGCAATTTACTGGTCCTTTATTTCTTTTTAAAGATTCAGTTTAGTCCTTCCATTAAAATAAAGTTAAATGAGAAGGAATATTCTAAGAATATTCCCCTTCTAGGCTTAATTGCATAATTGGTCATTTATCTTAATATTCCAAGAATATTCCCTCTTCTTCTTCCTCTTCCTCTGCTCTCTCCTTACAGCGGCGGCAGCCACCATGGGTGCCACCGCCAACGCCCATGCCACAGTCGCCGCCATTTTTAGAAATTAATTGGAGTTGTTGAAGCGTTTTGCACGTGTTTTCACATGTTTTCCAGCAGGTTCAGAGGAGGAGACCATTGTTGATAACCAAGGTTTTAGAAAAGAGACTCTAGAATTCGGATTTTGAGGAAAAAAGAACGAAAAACACGAATTTGTTTGAGGAATAATGAAAATAAAGCTTAAAACTCGTGAAAAATTGAAGAATGTTGAAGAAATTTGAAGAAATTTGATAATTTTCGAGGGAAGGGGGTGTTAGCTCATGGTGGCTGCCGCCACTGTAAGGAGAGAGCAGAGGAAGAGGAAGAAGAAGAGGGAATATTCTTGGAATATTAAGTTAAAAGACCAAAGTGAATCTAATAAATAAAATAAAGGACCAATTATGCAATTAAGTCTATAAGGGGGAATATTCTTGGAATATTCCTTCTCATTTAACTTTATTTTAACGGAAGGACCAAATTGAATCTTTTAAAAAAAATAAAGGATCAGTAAATTGCAAAAAAAAAATAAAGGACCAAAGTGAATCTAATAAATAAGATAAAGGATCAATTATGCAATTAAGCCATTATTAAATGTATGTTTTCTTAAATTTTTGACTTTTGCATTTTTTACCATTCTTGGGGGACGGAGGGAGTATACGTTTAATTCTAGAGTGAAATACCAACATTGTCCTTGATATTTTCTTTATTGAAGCAACTTAGTCCTGAAAATGCATAAATATCAACTTAGTTCCTCAAAATTTTCGGACGTACCAACTTAGTTCTTAAAAATGTATAAATATCAACATAGTTCCTCAAAATTTTTGGAGTACCAACTTGATCCTCAATTTTTTTAACTACCAACTTGGTCCCTTAAGATTTTTAATATTTAAAGGATCAAATTATTACTTTTAATAATCTTGAGAGACCATATCTTGGATGCGGGAGTTGCATGTGTTGATAACCTTCGAGTTCTACTAGCATATGTTTGAGGGACAAGATTGGATTATTGGATTTGGAATGGTGGAGGGATTGAATTTTCATTTAAATACATTTACCATTGGTTTGCTTGTTAGGTAATGAATGATTTATTTGATCGTACCGAAATCGAATTTGTTCCCTTCTATTTGGGAAGTGAAAGTTCACATGAAAGTGAGAGCTTTTGCTTGGCAAATAATTTTAAACATATTACCAACAAAAATAAGTTAACTTGATAAAAAAGGAATGCATCTTCACTATTCTTGTGCTTATTGTAACATGTAACATGTATGACGAATTTATTTCTCAATTGTTCTTACAATGAGGTTTCTCTCGTGATGTTTGAATTTCATGATTTAATTAATTGGCTTAAGTCTAATATTGGTCCATGGACTTTGTGCAAAATCTTTTCATGTATGTAACATATCTCTATTTTTTTCTCAAGCATTAAAGATGCTGGCTTGATGCTTTAGTCGGTAATTTCTTGGTCCTTATGGCTTTATCACAACAACATTATTTTCAATTATTGCGGTACTTGTGATCTTGCAGCTACACTGTAGATTTTATCAATCTTCGTTCTTGGGATTAGTTTTGTAATCTTTTGAGTAGGAAAAGTTTCCTATGCGGATTGCGAATTGGTGCATGAGCCCTAAAATATTGCATCAATTTCTACATTAAAAATTAGTACGGTTTGGGAAATTAGTACGGTTTGAATAAGGAAAAAGCTAGTAGAATAAAACGAGGATATTTTGGGAATATTTGTAAGATTAGGATTTTGGATCTAAATAAAGGGATTTGTAGACTACTATTCAAGAAAGAGATGACTTACAAGGTCAATCCAGTCCATGAAGAAAGTGCTTGCCACAAACACAAGCAAGAAAACGAGGGAGAATAAACTTTGATTGGGACCCATTTTTCCCTTTGCAAAATGAATCGTGATAGCCTTGAATAAAGTTGAAGATAGATTTTTTTTTTACACTAAGGGTATATCTCCCAGTCGACAGCCGAAGACTAATATCCTTCAAGACGTAGAGATCGTGAAGATAGATTCTCTTTAACTTTTATTCATCAGTCACAAGGGATTGGTACGCTGTACACGCTACAGATAAGCATATTTTGCGAAATTTTTTTTTTTTTAAAATTGAAAAGTTACTGGGATAGTATAATTATAAAAGGACATTTACTTTTTGACTTCCACCATTTTAATCACCAGTCCCCATTTTATTCCACCTTATACAAAGTGGAAGTGCAAATTTTCACTTATCCAACTAGTGAAAGGCGGAAACATACCGACTGACAAAAGGTGGAAAGTGAAAATTTGCATGTCCGCCTTGTATAAGGCGAAATAAAATGGGGTTTGTTCAGTAATGAGCAGGACCAAAAAGTACGACCCTTATAAAAGTTACACATCAAACATATTCAACAAAAATTTTGATATATACAACAAGCAGTTAAGGTATATAATATAGATACACTTATTCGTTAACATATAAAACGTAAATATATATTCATACGAAAGAATATTTAAAAAAAATATATTTTGATAGGTCAAATATTGAGTAAACTATCACTTTGGTTTCTGAATTTACACAGCACTTTCACTTTAGTCCCTGAAATTAACAAAAATTCTCTTAGGTCCCTGATTTTGTAAAAAGTCATTCACGTTAGTCCCTGCCCCTAATCCCCGTCAACGGACATTAACAGAGTGATGACGTAACTGATTGGGGGCCTTAAACAACGCCCTTTTTGCGTCCTCATGACACTTATAACGGAGTAAACTGTCCCATTAGTCTTATCGGTCGCATCAGTGTCATGTTCAGCTACACCAGTCCCATGTTTTGAAGCTGAACACTTCAAAATATGCACACTTCAAAACATGGCATTGATGCAGTTGAACATAGAACTAGTGCAACTGAGTATGACATTGGTGCAGCTGATGAGACTAACATGACAGTTTACCCCGTTATAAGTGTACGAGGACGCAAAAACGACATCGTTTAAGGCCCCGAGTCAGTCATGCTATCACTCCGTTAATGTCTGTTGACAGGGGTTAGGGGCAGAGACTAATGTGAATGACTTTTTACGAAGTCAGAGACCTAAAAGCATTTTGCTAATTTCAGGGACTAAAGTGAAAATGCTGTGTAAATTCAAGGACCAAAGTGACAGTTTAATCGTCAAATATTAGTTAGAGAGGTCAGAAAACTAGATACTTCATCTGTTCCTATTTATATGTTTTCTTCAAACAAAATACATCCTTTAATAAATTCAATCGTTACTTAGATTTCCAATACATTAATTATGTTTTTTTTCCACTATACCTTTCTCTTTCTATAATCTTTAATTTTTCTACTACTTACATAAACTAAGACTTATTGAATAAGGGTAAACATGAAAAATAACATTTATTACACTTTTGAAATTCTCAATAAGACAAATAAAAAGAAACAAAAAATCTTTCCAAAAACGAACTGATAATAAGAAACGGAGGGAGCATTTTTTTTTCCGCTTAAAATCAAACCATGTCTTTAGGGTCATGTTAACAGCCACATGGCAAGCTAAGGTTGGGAACTAAAATGTCATTTTACTAATCTTAAAAATCAAAATACCAATGGACACCATCTCAAATAATACTCCCCTCTGTCTAGGGTTCATTACCAACATTTTTGGGATTTTAGGTAAAATTAGAAATAGAATTCTCTCTTATAAAATAATTAATACGTAAAATTAACTCTATAAAATTTTTGTAATATAAATTACAACACGATAAAATAATAACTTTATTTTTTTTTTATAATTAAGAAATTTCATTAATAACATCAAACTTAAGTAATATCATAGTAGATATTTTCCCCACTTTCTAGGAAGGGTCGAAGAAACTCACTCTATCATTTGTTTTAAACTTGATCTAAAAAACACATCAACTATTATTTCATCAACTATTTATTTTCTTATTTTTTTTAATTTCAGCTATAAGTATTAAAAAAAAAATTGGGGATCCTAGGTGGTCGGCCCTCTTGTCCGGAGCCTAAGGATGGGTCTGCCTATGTCCCTTAATATAAATCACTTTTCTAATTTATGTAGATTAAGAAAATTAATTATTACTCATTTATTCTCAAATTTATCAAAAAATATGTTATTATTTCAAAATTACACATATTTAAAACTTTATAACTCTATTCATTTCTCTCTCTAATGTAATTATTATTATATCACTCATATGTAATTATGAGGAGTGTATTTAGAATAAACTATTTAATGTTACCTAGATATTCTAAAACGAATTATAAAAAAGATAAAAATCTATCAAAATGATGCCCTATAATAAAAGACAAAGGAGTACTAAATTGTCAATTTATTAAAAAAAAAAAAAGTATTAAGCGCATGATATGAATGTGGAACGCACGGCCTCCTAGGAGGCAAGAATATTCAGCTCATCCTGCACAAAAGAGTTGGACAGCATAAACTATCGCCTCCTTCCAAAGTAATCATGCTTACATAAACTAATTTAAGCACCAGTATCACTAAAAAAAGGCAAAGGTTAGTAAGTGTTTTTAATGTATATATTAAGAAGTTAAATAAAATAAAAGTTAAACTACTTATTTGGTTTTTTATCTTATTTTTCAATTTTAAATTGCTCCATTACATTTTTTTGGTTTCATATTGATTCTTTATGTTTCTTTTTGTTGTCAATTTGGTCTCAGAATCACTGTTCATCCTAAGTGGATCAATATGTTTTGGACACGTGTCACTTTCTCTCTCCAACTAATATATACGTGGACCAATATGATATTGACATGTAATATGAACAATGATTCTGAGACTAAATTGACAGCGAAAAGAAACATAAGAGATCAATATAAAAAAAAGCGGTAAAAGACCAATTTGAAATGAATGATGATATATAGATCTACAAAATGAACCTACACCACAAGAATATGACATGTGTCACTCCTTTTATGGTGTAAGTTGATTTGTAACCTCATTTTGTAGGTTTCTGAATCTATTTATTGAAATTGAAAAATAAGGTAAGGGATCAGTAATTTAGAATAAAATAAATAATCATTGAAAAATACATTTTTTTAAAGTTCTCGAGACATGGAACAATATACACTCATGATGAATTTTCTAAATTAAAAAACATTAATAAATATCCTTGGAATACTTGTTAACAATAAACCCTAACGAAAATAGTGTTGAAAACTCGCACAAATTTGTTAGGAACACTCGGGCAAAAACTTGTTAGCAAATAGCTACCGGCTAACTACTTATTAAAAGTTAGAAATATGGTTCTCAAAAAGAAAAAGTTTGGCCATCTTAAAAACATTCATAATTATTCTGAAAATTTTACGGGACTTAAAAATTGATTTTTTCTTGTCCCACTCAATTTTAAAGTGTTTGTTAAATTAGAATTAAACAATGATCTAATAAGTGAATAAGTGAATAAATGAATGCTTGAACTATGAATAAGTATTAAATTGACTAAATAATTATATGAAATGAACTTGATATGATAATGGAAATACATAATAAAAAGGCATGTGTAATAACTATAAATTTTGAGAATTGATATGTAGTTTGTATGTGAATGGACTGATCGATGATGATGTAACTTATGTTGGATAAAATGAAAGGAATGGATACTGAATTGGTAAAGTTGTACGCAATCATTGAATGTTTCGACTTATAAGTAAATAGATTGCATTGGATGAATTATTCGAATTGGAAAGATCTGAACTCATGAATGATATGGCATCATAATTCATTTCAATGCACATAAAAGATGTTTATGACCTTAGCACCGCCTATAGATGATTGGAAGAGGGTTGGAATTGAAATCCTTAAACGAAAAAAGAAATTGTGTACTATTTTGTCAGGATGATTGGTTATCCATATTCCTTAACCGGTTAACATGATAAAAACATAGTATAATGGACCAAAATAAACAATTAACCGATTAACATATCAGTAAATTGCCCAAATTATGTATTTCTGCATCGAATTAACTTGTTAAGTGAATTTTTAACTAGTTAACTCGATAGAGGCATATGAATTAAAGGATTAATACCTAGTTCTCATGGACTTCAATTGCCTATTTAATTCCAATAATTCAAAAATGATTGAGTTATATCAAAACCAAAAAGTGAATGATGGATTAGAATATAGACGATACTGCTAAGGAACATACAAAATATATATGGAACATATTGTAATACACTAAAGGTGTATGTTACAAAATTAAGTACAATCGTCTATAATCCAAGAAGTAGCCAAGGTTATAAATTCATATAACTCGTGCATCATACATGGTGTTGAGGATGGACGGTAAGGTAAATGGGAAAGGGTTACGCGATGGTTCCGGATGTAATACTCACAATTTTTCATATTTTGATAAATCGATTTTTCTGGATTTTGATTGGGTAGTTATTTTCGAAATTAAATAAATTCGTTAATTGATTTAAAATTTCGAAGGAGAATAATTATTTGGAATTTATTTTTATAGAGGTGGATTGTTTTATTTTGATTGTGTTTTAAAGGAATAGTAATTTATTTATTTATTTGATTTCGTAACTTTGAAAATTCGTAACTTTTGATTTGTAAATCCGAATTGGACGGATTTATACTCAAAACGATTGTATTAAAATATAGAATTTATTTTGGTACAGTTTGAGATTTAATTTGTTGTTCACGAATTTCTCATTATTTTGAGAAAAAATATAATGTTTTATTTTCAGTAAATTGAATTATGATTTTCAAGTGAAATTTACTGTATTGGAAAAATATTGTTTTCTACTGCAGTAAAGTACTGCACAGTTTTAATAATATGTTTTGTACATTTTGAATTTTAAATTGTTAGACATTTCTTTATTAGTACACAAGACCCTAGGGTAACCCAGTTAAATACAACCTACCCTAATTAAATGTAACCACCCTGTATGTTCCTTATGGGAACAAGCCATTAATGACTTTATCTAAGCATGAAATTTTCGGCCAATGCATGCAAGTACCATTTATCCCTTTGTCTTGCAAAATTAATACCTAACCTAAACCTACCTATATACTACAAAACTAACACTCATGAACACAGAATTAAAATGTAAAGTACCTACCCCCATTAAACGAGGATAAACCGTGATGGAGTAAATGGCTTGTAGGGGAAGCCTTTTAATTTTCAATCCACCGCATTTTTAAGGCAATGAACCCCACCTACACCCTTTTCTATAAATACCACCCAATGCTTCATCCTTGCACCCTTATGTTCATAAGTCTTAGAACAAAAAAAAAGGAAAGGAGAGGTAGAGAGAAGAGGCCGAGGGAGCTCTAGAGAGGAGGAGGGGAAAAGCTTCAATTTTTTCTTGCACATTTTCATTCTTCCCTTTAGGTAATGGTTCTCTAACTTATGCTCTTTCTCTTTTCCTTTTTATTTTCGGTTTTCATGAAGCTTTCCAAGAGAGTTTTTGTATTTGATGGTCATAATCTTTTGCATGTTAAATTTCCTTGTTCCTTATGATTTTCTATGTTTAAATATATGTAGATTGATGTTTAAAAACAAAAAAAAATGGACATGCACCATGAAATGGAGCTCACGGTTTTGGTCCCTTTTCATACTCAAATGGTTTTTGTTTTTGCTTTTTTGATTTAAGGTAATGAAACAAGGGTAATCTTGGATGTGTTAATGAAATGGTTTATTTTGTTGAAATTTTTCCTTTCTTTTGTATACCCCATTCGGCCAAGGCAAAGAAACAAGGGAAACAAGTTTTTGTTTTTAATGCATGTTGAGTTTTTGTGCTCCTCTATGATTTTTAAGCCTTAAAGTATAAAGATTTGAGTTTAAAAGGTTGGAATGAACATGCATGAAGCCATGAAGGCTATACGGTTTTTGGGTTGGTTGTGTTTTGATTTTGTTTTGATAAGGAGTAAAGAAATAAGCTTTGATTCTTATTGATTTTAAAGTATATGTTTAAGTGTTGTTTTATTGTGCAAAAGTTCCTCATTTTCTTAGCAATAATTCGGCCAAACAAGGAAAAGAAAGTGATTTTTTGATGTTTGATTGATTTTAGGTTGGGTCCTTAGTTTTTAGTTACATGCATGTTAAAAATCTAAGTTTAAAGTAAATAAAAAGGGCATGCATGAATCTTTGAAGCCTATATGGTTTTTCTATTTCTTTTGTCTAAATGACTTTGTTTTGATTTAAGCTTGAATAAAGGAAACAAATGAATTTTTAGTGTATGCGTAGCGTGTATTGATTTATTTGTGTGAAAACCCCTAATTTCAATGTGTGTGTGTTTCGGCCTAAATGAGCAATGAGGAAAATAAATTAATTTGATTATGCATATTTCATTTGAGCTAAGATAATTTTTTTATGCATGATAGTAGGTTCGGTTTTGTGAGAAGAAGATGGATGAAATGATTCTTGTGTGGAGTATGTGTGTTTGTGTGTATTGCTGAGTTTTGAAAGATGTTGTCTTACTTGAAGGAGACTTTGATGAGTGAAAGTTTTACCAATTAAAAAGCCTCAAAAGTTTTATATTGTTGTCTTTTATATTGATTAAAGGAATTCTGGAAATTTCGAGACAATTTGAAATTGGTTTGGTATTTTAAAAGTAATTTTGTTTTGTTAAAGTTGCTTATAAGAAATTTGTGTCTTAATTACTAAAAACTGGAATGAAAGATGTTCCCCCAAGATAAATGTTTATGAAACTTGGTTGTTGTTTCATTTAGGTGGATATGAAGCTCTCTGGATTTTTATGATATTTTTGGAATTGATTTGGTAATTTTATAAGAGTCATTTTGGCGAAAACGATCTCGGAAAAATAAGCTTTTCAGGTAAAACCTAAACAAAGTGTTTGAACTTTCATTCCTCTAAATAGCTTGAAATTTTTATGGTAGCTTCCTGACATGTCGTGTGACCCTCTATAAAATTTGAGGTGATTTGGAGCTGGTTTAATATTTTTACTAATTGAAAAACAGTGAGCACAACGGTGCAGATTTTTCAGAGTTAGTGACAAACTTAATTAGAAAAATGTAACATAGAAAACTCCAAATAATCTAAAATTTTTATGAGGTGACCTTAACTAAGTAAGGAAGGTTTATACCAATTTTCATGTGGTTCGGAGTTGAACTACTATTTGTAAATGTTGCACTTTAGCCTCAGACCGGCAGCAGTTCTGTTTTGGTTTTAAGGCAAAACCCGATTTGAAACTTAGGTTCTGAATGTCTAATTGACTTGAAAATTTTATAAGATGAACTTGAATATGTGTTGTATTATTCTGGAAATTTTTGGTTTGAAACTAATTGATTTGATATAGTTTTGAGTTTTATTTCTTGTGTTTTCCCGTAATTGAATAAACCCCCTTTTTATTACTTGGACCAATTATGAACTTTTGTGCATTTCTTGGTGACTTGGCTGAACTTGTATATTAATTGTGATGTCTTGGAATAATTAAAAAAAGTAAAGTTTGAAGTCGTGTTTAGAATGTATGAAAATGAATTTGTACGTTGGTTGTTTGTTGTTATATTTCGATTTAAGAGTTTAGTCCCAAGTTAAGAAATTTTGCCTTAAGTAATGTAAGCTAATTGAATTATCTTATGAGGTGCATGATAAATTTTGTGGATATGTATTTCTTTGTCTTTGATTATTCGTGTGTTAAAGAAGTTAAAGGAAAATGAGTTAAATTATTCGTTACGGTGTTTTGTTTCGTTTTGTGAAAAGCTTTTGAAAAATAATTGATTTTTGGAATGATTTGTATTTGAAATGTTGAACTCCTAGCTTCTGCCCTATTTTATTTCATAGTGGTGTGTTCGAAAAAGGAATTGTATAAGTGTTTGTTTTGTTGCGAAGTATTGGACAAACTAAAGTATGATTTTACAGTGTTTTAGGATTTTCCGCAAAAGTGATTTTGAGTTGTTTCACTGCTGTCCAGCGTTGATTTAATCTGTGTTTCACCTCTAAAAATGTTTTCAATTGATTTAAAGTTGAGCTTTCGATGGTGTTTGATTTAGAGAAAAATTGGAATGAAAAAGTGACGTTTTTCGATGTTTTCGGGTTTTAATGAGTGGCTGTCCGGAATGGACCAACAACTAAAGAAGTTGTTTTCAAGCATTTTGTTAATTGTTTTAGAAATTTTTTGAGGTATTTAAAGTATATTCGAAGATTGGATTTAATTTGCAACAGTAAATGTTTCTTTTATGATTACCCGATGACAAGTGAAAGTGAGTTTTCGAAAACGATTTAGTGATTAAGCATGAATATTATTTAGGTAGCCCTGTATTAATTTTGTGTCTTATTTTAAGCAAGGGATCCGGAAATCGGGAGTTCGGAGCTACTGTCAGTCAGACGAACCTGCAGCGATTTTCTGATCATGCAAGCTAGACAAGAAGTGAGGGAGGGACTCCCTAAGACACTGTGGTATTTAGGTAAAATGTTAAGCTGTTCCTGGCCATCTCAAAATCCGAAACGTGGAGTCTAAGAGTCAGTCGTATAGTGGCAGTTGGGTATGTATGTTTGGCCACTGATACGCAGGACTAAGACATCCCTTTTTGTTATAATGTTATGACATGATGCCATTTATTTATGATGATGAGATGATATGACATGTTGCTCTATACCTGTTGAACTTTTATCTGAAACTGAAAAGTAATCATTTTATATTATTATACTGCTTTGTTTGATTAATGATGGGATAAAAATGATGTGAGGACCCATGAAGAGTCATGAGGAGTATGAAAGAGTTGATAAAGGCCCAGTTCGGCCATGAGGAAAAGAGTGTTAAAAAGAGAAGTAACGAAAGAAAATTGGACTGGTGCAAAAGTAAATTGGAAAGAATAAATTGTTGAGGATATGAGGGACATGTGATAGTAGAACTTCCGATGTGCATCGAGTTAGATTCTGTGTTTTCAAAGCTAAGCTTGTGCTGGCCACGTATGCGGTATGTAACATTCTAAATTTTTTTGTTAAGTAATTATGTGTTTAAGTGATTAAATTTATTTAAGTAATTTTAAAGTTTAGTAATTATATAATTATGAGGATGAAAACTTTAATGTTTTGGTATGTATTTTTATTTTAAAAGAGGATTTAAAATAGGTTAAAAGTGTTTAAAAAAAACAGCATCAGATGCGCGCGCCCAGGCATGAGCCTAGTGTGCCTGAGCGCGCGCTGGTGCGTGAGGAGTGGTGCTTGGAAGACGCACCAGTTGGTGCATGGGAGCTGGGAAGCTGGCGGGCAGGAGCCAAAATTCTGGGATGACGCACCATTCTGGTGCGCAGCAGCAGTGAGCCGCGCACGCAGGCGCGTCCAACGGTGCGTCCAGGCGCGCACCGACTTCAGCACCAGCACCAGCTCATTAAATTCTACACGCTTCTGGAACATTCAAGGGAAAACTCGAACCATACTCCTTCTAGCTCATGGAACCAACTCCATACACCTTCTAATTTCACAAAAATCAACTCATAACCTTCACTAATCATCCAATAATCCTACATACATCCTCATCACACCCTCAAATCCATTAATCTCTCTCCATCTTCAATCAATCCTCAAAACCTTTCTCACCCCAAATCTCTAGTTCTCATTATATTGGTGCTTTTCATAAAACAAGTGAAAAGAAGAATTTAGAAGAAGGAGACAGCGAAGGAGAAGCCTTAATCGAGAACAAAAAGGAGCTTTAGGAACTTCAAAGCTTCAAGGAAAGCTTTCTACCCTTAGGATACTCCCTCTTCTCAAAGCAAGGTAAGTGAGGTGTGGTTTACTTAATTTGAGATAAAAGATTAATTAGTGATAATATGAAACCATAGGATTAGGAAGGATGTAGATGAATAATCTAAGAAATAGAAATTAGATTTTTATGTTATGATGAAAACCTAAGGTTATGCCATAACATTGGCTATGAATAAACAGTTGTTGTGTTTCATTCTGTGCTACTGAGTGATTCTAAGTTTTCACAATTTCATGTTTTTGTTGTTGTTACAATTAAATGAAATGAACTGGGAAGAAATTTGAGTGGTTTAATCTATTGTTTCCCTGTCCAGATAATGTCATATCCAGTCTAAATGGGTTGACAGTTGCAAACTCACTTCCTATGAATAACTTGCTTTTATGATGAACCCTTAATAACTTGTTGAATAAAAGATTATGGGGAAAAGATCTTCTTGTGTGTAATTGTGTGTGATTGAATTATTAACTGTGAACTTTTAAATGGTTATTGTGATGATTGATATGGATATACTTGGAAATAAAATGTTGGAACTTTGGTTTAAAAAGGTGAAAACCTAATACTTTGATATGATGATGAATATGTTGAAGTTGATTTCATTGTATTTGATTTTGTGTACTTGAAAAATTGAATTGAACCCTTGGCTTTGAATATTAAATATAAAACTGCATTGCATATTCATTGAAAATAAGTACCTTTCCAATTGAAATCACATTCAATTACGAAGTGCTTTCTAAATATTATATTTTTCTTAAGTGTGAATTCAATTGGAAAGCAATGAAAATCATGCATCATACATGGAGTATGTAACACCCCGTCCGAATACCTCATATATGTTTTAATTGGTAAAGAAATCGATTTGAGAAAATGTTTTTAAAAGAGTATTTTGAAAGAGTATTTCTTGAATTGAATTTATTTTATGATTTCAAACGATAAAGGGTTTTAAGGAAACTGATTTTTATGAGAAAAACCTTATGAGTTTGAATTGAGTTTTTTTAGTGAATTATTTAAGTATTTGATATTTTGGTATTTTTAGAAAGTGTGAATTATGAGAAATAAAATAAAATGAAAATTTTATGTGTATGTGTGTGCATGTGATGTTCGGCCGTGTTTGTGTAGGTGCATGCATGATGGGATTTTTGACTTTCTTGCACCCTAAGTTAGTAGCCTAATAGCACCTAGGTTTAGTTTAGTGTAAAGCATGGTTAAGAGTTTGACCAACCAATAGGAAGAAGGATTAAGCCTAATTTTACTCCATTTGTCTCATGGCTTGGCTTGAGCCATGCAAGCTTTCATGAGGACAAAATTACCCTTCTAGCAACACTCTTTGGCCGAATTCCCTCAAGGGCAAGAAGGGAAATGCTTGTGTGCTTTCTTATACCCTCAACCGTAGCTCATTTCCATCCATTTCATTTCCTTCACATCTCATTCCAAACCAACACAGACAATTTCTAAGAGTAATATCAAACTCTTAGAGAGACATAGAGAGAGAGAGAGAACCCGAGAGCTTGGAGAAGAGAGGAGGAAGAAGATCAAGCCCAAAGCCTTAGGATCTCTTGAAGGTTAAGCGAAGAAGGTTGAAGATCTTCTCTATTTCTTTGTCTATTCGAAGATCCTAGAATGTTAGAGTAGTTTTTAATTTCCAAGTCTTGTAAGGTTATTTGTTGTTGCATGTTTGCTTTTCTTGTAGATCTATGTTTGTAAGTTCTTATTTAGCTTTGATCTTGAGTTTCAAGAACTACCCAAACTTGTAGAACCTTAAACCATGGACATTATCATTCGGCTATGTCTAGAAGTTTAGTTTGATGCTTGTTAAAGTTGATCTAAACGGTTTTCATGCTTTGATTTCAACTTTGATTTTTCTAAAGCTTTGATCTTTGATTTTCATTTCAAAAGGCTTTGATCTATTACTTTGATCTTGAAAAAGATTTGTTTTCTTGCCTTGATTTTCAATAGTTTTGATCTTGAAGTTTCGATTTGTGATTTTTGAACTCAAAAGTTTTGTTTCTTGACTTGCATGTCATGGTTTTGAGGAGAAACAAAGGAAAACAATTTTATTTTCAAATGATTTTTGTTTTGATCTAAATTCATGTGTTTCAAAGCTAAGGATTTAAGTTTTTCACTTGATTTTGTTGATGTATTTTTCGGACAAGCTTTGAAAACCAAAGACCATGATTGTTTTTCATGAAAAGTTTCTTGCATGTGTTTTCTTTTTGATTTATATGATTTTTAAGGTACATGCAAAGGGAAATGAAAATGAAATTGTGTTTGAAGTGACTTGTAGGTCACGGTTTTGAGAAGGAAAAGGGAGTATTATTTTCTAAAAACCATGTGTTTTAAAGTGCATGTTTTTGGTTTGCTAAATTAAAGGTTTTTGCATAAAAGAAAAGTGCATCAAAGACTTTGTTTTTCTCTAGTGATGATTCGGCCTATGTTAGGTTGAATAGGCTAGATTCTTTTTGCATGTAATTGTCTCTTTGAAATGATTATGTTTTATGACTTTGTTTTGAGAAAAATTATTGTGTTATTTTAGTGTGTTCAATTCGGTTTTTATAAAGAAAATGAGGAAAATGTATTTAATTATTTTCAAGATTATTTTCATGGTTTGATTTCTTTTGTCCTTTGCTGTCCAAAATTTTATTTCAAAGTATTTCAATTTTGAAAGTGTTTTTGAGTTGTGAAAAATGTGGATTTCAAGTGTTATTGATGTATTAAAAGTTAGAATGAAAATTGTTGATTTTTCAATATTTTTACAACTTGAAAGGGTGGCTGAACTTTTTCCATACAGCCACATAAATAAATTCTTTGCTTATTTTATTGTGAGTTTTCAAATGATTTTTAAAGGATTTCAAGTATAAGAAAAGTTGAGAGTTGTTTTGATAAACACTTGTATTTTAAGAAAAGAATAAAGAAAGTAAAGGATTTCCTATTCAAGAGACCGAGTTGTGATTTTTAATTGAAATGATTTTTAATAAAAGTGTATTTATTTATCTCGAGGTTATTCAGTAGACGGTGGTGACAATTCTCAAAGAGGAGCTAGAGATCTCCAAGGCCAAAGTATTTCTTTTGCTGGTTTAAGAGGTGAGTGAGAGTGTGGTGAGCCCGTAACATAGTTGCTCGGATGGTGATGACATGAGTTTTCCGCAATATGTTCTGTTTTATGTTTCTTTGATTCGATGCATGTCTATTTCTATTTTATGTTGGTTTCTTTACCATTCTCTTGTGAAAGTGCTATAATTCGTGTGATGAGTCTGGATGTCATTGTGATTGGTTATGAGAGATTAAAAGAGAAAGTAAAGTATGATGATGAGTGAAAAAGCAATGTATGGTGTGATTCAAAGGAAATATTGAGGAGCAACAAAGTATCGGATAAAGAGACTGTGCTCGTGGAGCCGAGATCATGTTAGTGAGTTCCAAGATGGGAATGATTGTGCAAAAGAGTTATGTGATTGTATGTGAGAATGATGTGATGGCATTGTGGCCGTGTGGCTTGAGAAAAGTGATGGTTTGATTATGTGAAAGTGGGGAAAAGATGTGTTCATTAGCGGTCGGGTCTTGTCGAAGGGATGGACTAAGGGCAAGCCGATCTTAGGTTAACTAAAGATGCTAAAAGACTTTAAAAGACTTAAAAGACATTAAAAAACTTAACACACGCGGTGAGGTATATGAGTGGGAAGTAGTGTAGAGGAAGATACTATGGGTATCTGCGGATACTCAGGTGGAGATTGCATGAGGGGAGGGCAAGGACGGTGAAACGTCAAGAAGCCTCGAGTATATTTCTAGGCGGAACGAATCCCACAAGTGGCGCACTAACGTGGTGGGGACTGGGTCTAATGCCGTGGCAAGTCCGCATAGCTAACTAGAAATGATACTGTCACCCCCTTGATTGCAAGTCTACAACAGTGAGAGGGACTGGAACGGGGCATTGTGTTTTGCCACTGCGTGGACAGTGAGCCTTGATATTATGAAATTGAATTGATTTGAGGACGAGATCCTCCTGGTCTGGGACCATCTATGTGTTGAGACAGCTGTCGTGCCCGCGTGGTAAAGGTCCTGTACTCCTGTTGGCTTCCGACTAGGTTTGGATGGAGACCGAGGAGATGTAGAGAGTGCGTGTTTCCTCAGTAATGGTTTTCCCCTACCTCATTGAGTGAACTGAGTTCTGATAAAACTTAATAACCAAAGAGTAAAGATATAATTGAATGATGAGAAAAAAAATTGATGAGTTGATGCTGTTCTGTTATGAGAATCATGTTTCTGGATTGGTGGTTTATGCTTACCCTTTTATGTGTTTATTTATTATTTACATACCTTGCTCATTTCGATTATTACGTTACCTGCTTTGCTATCCTATTCTGTCAAATTGGTATATCAGTGTGTTCTCTACGCTCTTGGTATCTTGTCTCATTTCGTATACTGGTCAAGTGTCGTTGTTGTCTGTTCTTCTTTCTATCGAGTCTACCCTGAGACCTTACGGTCAACTTGTTAGTGTATGGCACACTAACTCTCTCCTACCTGGTTGTCGTATTGGCATCCGCCGGTATTGCAACGGGTAGATGGCGTATCGTGTAGCAATCCACATGTGGCCCCTGGAGGGAGGAGCATGGGAGATGGTACCTGATGGCTGGATTTGGAGAGGTGAAACTCGGTTGGAGATCGACGATCCGAGGCACATTTTGCGAGGAACTAGTTTGGACGTGCATGTGGGGCAAGTTACTCTACATGACTACCAAGACGACGGACCAAGGGAGCATCATGAGTACGATGGTGATCCTGCACCATTGGCGGCGGCAATTCCTCAACCGATGGCGGAAGAAGACACTAGTGATTCCAATCACGAAGCGGAGGCGGATTCAAGTGAGGATATGGAGACTGTAACATCCCGACTCTATAACCTTAATTTATTTATTATAATGAAAATAGAGAATAATTTTTCGCAAATAAATTTCAAAACTTTACTATTCAATTGCGGAAGCAAATCAACAGAACTTGTCCAAAAACAAGACACAATAGTTCAACTAATTTATTTTATAAGCAAATAGACTCTGAGCTACTTAAGACACTAATCGTAACCCAGAGCATGGTTCTTCAAACTCCATCCTTTGGAAAGGGAATCCCAAATCCCTCGCCAACGCTACTCTTCCCTTTGGAAGACAGGACCTTTGTTACCTACAAGGGCAACAAGGGAGTAAGTCATAGCTAATCACGTTAAAACGAATAATAAATAACAGAGGCTAAAAACAACAAACACAAGTATTCAAGTAGTAACAATTTACAAATGCATATACACATGTCAAACCCTTTTTCATTCAAGCAATTGATCTTATTATTAATGGCATGATGCATGCTGACCTCAACAATTTCCCGGGGCATCACAGTTTGGAGGTGGTAGGACTTACGAGCTTCGCTCTGCACTCATGACTTACGAGCTTCGCTCTGCATAGGACTTACGGGCTTAGCCCTGCACTCACGACTTACGGGTTCCCATCTCCCGGCGTTATAGGACTCACAGGCTTAGCCTTGCACTCACGACTTACAGGCTTCATCCGCCCAGCGTTAATAGTATAAAAGGGAAAGTCCTCGCAAACTGGAGCAACAAATGCATGTATGCAAACATAATTTATTACCAATCCTTCTTATCACATTCATTATCATTTCCATCAAGGACATGATCCATCATCTATCTTTCCATTCATTAATCTCATCCTTAACAATTCCTTTCATCTTTCTTTTAGCTGGTGCTGTTGTTTTCATAGAAAAATCCATCAGCTACTTTGTGATGGTTTTAGAATTAGTGGTTAATAATCCGTCGGGGCCTAGCCTCCTATTGGCGGATATTTATTGCAACGACCCCATTGGGACTCCCTTCGAAAATATCAACCAAGTGGGTAACGACTTCCACTGGGACATGGGAAAATAATCAACCAAATGGGTGTACGCACTTCCATTGGGACATCCTGTCCGAATATGTCGACCACTGAATAAAATTCCAGTAGGACTCATCCAGGATAAAAATCAACCAATGGGAATTAAGTAAACTTATACATTTATCCATTGGGACTCCTGTCCGAATATATCAACCACTGGAGGAAATTCCAGTAGGACTCTTTCAGGATAATAATCGACCAATGGAAAAACGTATAAGAATTAGGTATTTAATATTCTCAAGAAAGATAAGTGTTTTCTTCAGTTTTGGTCAAAATACTCGAGTATTTTACAAAATACTCGAGTGTTCTTCATTTTTTTCCAGAATACTTGAAGTCCTTGAAGAAAAACTCAAGTTGTTCTTCATTTTCCCAGAATACTCGAGTGTTTCTCAAAAGACTCGAGTGTTTTTATTGCAACAGCACCAGTTTCTGCATTTTAAGCACCAATTCGAATTCCATGCATTGTTTTTCCATTCTTATGCAAAACAGAGGCATAAACACATATAAGGAATATGTTAGAACACATAAACAAGTACATAATAACATAAATCAACATCAATCACAGAATTAACACAAACTTGGAAAATAGCCATTTCAAGATATGAAATTCATTTCCACTCAGTTTTAACTTCGAAAATCAATCCAGTGAGCATCATTAGGTTCAATTAAACTTGTTTGAACATAAAAACAATGAGTTCCTGACCTCCAAGTCAGTTTCCTAATTCAAACTCTATTGCCCGTGAACCTCCTATTGGTTCCTATGGATTTAGCTTGTTAAATACCATTCTAGTGATTAGGTAACTCCCCCCTTACCTTAATGAAGCTAAAGGAACGATTGGTTGTGGAAGAAAAGGTCTGAAACGGATTTTGAGCTTCAAAGCTCAATTCTGAACTTGTGCAAAAACTGTTGCACCGGCTGTCTTTAGCTACAAGTTACATCATGAATAAGCCATGAAAAATAACGAACCAAGTTAGCTTAAGCAACTAGGAAGTACTAACTTTAATTAGAAACAAGTTTGGAATCAAGAGGGTTCCTGAGTTTACCAAACCAGTTCAAGAAAGATAGGTAGTTGAAGCTGTTTGTGCTCTGTTTTCAGTTTTGAGTGGCTAACTTTGGAGGCTTATAAATTTTTCTACAGAGACTCAAATTTCGTGGTTCTTGTTGCTATTTCAAGATTGGAAATAGAACTAGAAGTGTGTTTTGGTTGCACTCAATTTCATGGTTTGAGGAGGGAGAATCGAGAGCTTAAAGTTAGCACCAGAAAACAGAGGAAATGTGAATATAAATCCGGGTTAGGAGGATTTGAATGAGTTTGGGACTTCCCCTAGCCTCTATTTATAGCCTAAGGTTACCCTCCTATGAAGTAAGGTCCAGCTCTCTGCTTGGAACCTCGAGAAAACGCGTTTTGGTGCGAGTTTTGAATCAAAACCGACTTATAGGTTCAGCACCACTGCTCGAAATACTCGAGTATTTTCCCTAGTACTCGAGTCTTTTCTAGCACATCAGAGAACACTCGAGTCTTCCATGAAAGACTCGAGTCTTTCGGCTCAAAATTCAAATTTTTCAAACAGTTAAAGATTATACTCGAGTCTTTCCCAAAACACTCGAGTACTTTAACCTAATTTCATAAAATTCATTATTTTATTTAATATAATAACATTATTATTTTAAATACTTTAATATTTACTTATTTATGAAAATATAGGGTCTTACAGAGACCGACGCTAGTTCCGCTGAAGAATGATGTCCTTTGCTCTGTGTCTAGTGTATGTAGTGTGTCTAGGATCTGAGTTCCAACTGAGGATTACCTTGTGATGTACTAAGGATGTAATCAGCTACTTTTAATTATGGTTTGTAATCTTTTGTAATGGTGGCCTGCTTTTGGAAACCTTTGGAGTGAGACTCCAGTACTTATGGCACCTGTTTTATTATCAATGAAAGTGATGTTTGTTTCAATGATGTTGTTTTGAGTGAGAAGTTTCGAAAGTGACAACTCGATTTTCAAAGGGTGGTATTAGTCGTTAACGAACTTATGTTTTAAAAAAAAAAATTGGCCGCATTTTTGCAAGAAATTAATAACAATTCAGTTATGGTTTTGGGGAGTGAAAATCGGGCTGTTACAGAGTTGGTATCAGAGCAATGGTTAATCCTCAGTGGCCTTAAGCCAAGTCTTGTGTGCTTACTCTGTGTAGCTCTGTGTGTCTAGAGTCTAGGATTCTGTGCTATCGTGCGTTGAACCTCTTTCTGCTTTATTTTAAGATGAGTCGTACGCGCGGAAGACCTTCCGGTTCAAGTTCGCGAAACCCTGGTGAGGATGCTGATCACCCGGATGCGGCAGATTTCATGACTCGGATGGCAGCTGTGATGACGGGAGTCAACGATAATCTTCAAGCGTTGCATCGTCAGGCGCAACAAAACTTCAACAATCAGCAGCAAGCTCAAAATCTGGAAGCCCAAGGCTACAAGGGATTGGATGAATTCTGTCGTCGCAACCCGAAGGAGTTTGCGGGAGGTTTTGCTCCAGACGCGGCTGTAGAGTGGATAGAGGATTTAGAGCGTATATTCGGGGGTATGGTGCAGTGTAACGACGAGCAGAAGTTGGCTTACGCTGGGTTTATGCTGACAAGGGAGGCTGCAGCATGGTGGCGAGTTACTAAGCAAGTGATGGTGAATCTGGGAGAAGCGTTGACATGGGAGGCTTTTAAGCAGAGATTTCTTGAGAAGTATTTTTCGTTGTATCTGAGGACTGAGAAGGAAATGGAATTTCTAAGGTTGAGTCAAGGGAATTTGTCGATTGATGAGTATGCTTCGAAATTCGAAGAGCTAGTTAAGTATGTACCCCAATATGCTGGAGGGGAGAATGAGCGATCGAAGTGTGCTAAGTTTAGGGATGGTCTTAAGCCTGAGATTAAGTTAGCTTTTTCTCATTTAGAAATAGAGAATTTTTCTAGTTTGGTGAATCGCTGTCGTATGTACGAAGGAGGTCTGAAAGCAAGAGGAGCGGCTGAGAGGGTAGTGAACCCTTCTTCATCTCATGGACCGGTTCGTAATTTTCCTTTTCATTGAGATTCTGGAGGGAGGTATAGGACTTCGCACCCGTATTCTGGTCCGAGCGGAAGGAGAGATCTACGCTTTGGACGGAGCGGACAAGGTGGAAACTTCGGAGGCAATGGTAATCGCGGTGGAAACCGTGGGGGCAGCAGCTATGGAGAAAATCGTATGGATCAGAGTGGTGGAAATCGCAACAATTTCGGTGGAGTGAGATCAGGGAACGTACCTCTTCGTTGCAACAAGTGTGGTCGTAATCATTTTGGTCCTGTGTGTCCATCAAGGAATTCGAACTGTTTCAACTGTGATAAGCCTGGTCATATTGCAAGAGACTGCAGGGAGCCTAAGCGAACGGCTAATTCGGGGAATGCTAATCGTCCTACTATGCCCGGGAGAGTGTTCACGATGAGCGGAATTGAAGCTGCGAATGCTGCTAATCTTATCCAAGGTGAATGTTTCATTTATAAGAATTCCTTGTTAGTATTGTATGATTCGGGAGCTACTCATTCCTTTATTTCTCATGATGTGGTGAATAGATTAAATTTGGAAGTAGATGCTTTACCCTATAACTTGATTGTTTCTACCCCTACTGATAAACCTGTGATAGTGTCTACTTATTGTTCTAATTGTCCCTTAGAGATAGAAGGAAACACTTATTTTGTTGATCTGATTCAATTACCCCTTTCTCAAATAGATATTATATTAGGAATGGACTGGCTTACTAGGAATCATGTTCTACTGAACTGTTCCGAAAAGTCGTTGGTCTTTAGTGAAACCCAATCTTCTTTGCCTAAACCCAATGACCTTGAGCATTTATCTGCCAAGCAAATTCGAACTTCATTGAAGGAAGGCGCGGTAGCTTACATGTTTCTGGCTTCATTGGATGTCAAAAAGGACAAGGAACAGCATGAATTACCCGTAGTTCGGGAATTTCCCGAAGTTTTTCCGGAAGAGATACCTGGTTTACCGCCAATTCGAGAAGTAGAGTTCTCAATTGACGTGATTCCTGGAACTGGACCGATCTCTAAAGCACCGTATAGGAGCGGAGTTAGCTGAATTGAAGAAGCAATTGGAAGAGATGTTGGAGAAGAAGATGATAAGGCCTAGTGTTTCACCCTGGGGAGCACCGGTTTTATTCGTCAAGAAGAAGGATGGTAGCATGCGTTTGTGTACGGACTACCGGCAACTGAACAAAGTGACAGTCAAGAACAAGTACCCTTTGCCCAAAATTGATGATTTGCTGGATCAATTGAAGGGAGCGACTGTATTTTCCAAGATCGACCTTAGATCGGGATATCATCAGATAAGAGTAAAGGAGGAAGATATTCCCAAGACTGCTTTCCGAACTCGTTATGGTCATTACGAGTATCTGGTTATGCCTTTAAGCGTAACGAATGCTCCTGCGATATTCATGGACTACATGAATAGAATTTTTCATCCTTACTTGGATTCATTTGTTGTCGTATTTATCGACGATATTTTGATTTATTCCAAGTCTAAGGAGGAACACGCTGAGCATTTAAGGACAGTCTTGACGATGTTGAAGGACAAACAGCTTTATGCTAAGTTGTCGAAGTGCGACTTCTGGTTGGACTCAGTGCATTTCTTGGGGCATGTAATCTCGAAGGACGGAATCTCGGTAGATCCTGCAAAGGTAGAGGCTGTATTGGGATGGAAGACACCCACGTTTGTGACAGAAATCCGTAGTTTCTTAGGGTTAGCAGGGTATTATCGTCGGTTTATCGAAGGATTTTCTCGTTTGTCTTTGCCTTTGACGAAGCTGACAAGGAAAGGACAACAATTCGAATGGTCGGCGAAGTGCGAGGAGAATTTTCAAGAATTGAAGAGGAGATTGACAACCCCACCAGTATTAGTTCTACCGGATACGACAAAGTCTTTCTGTGTGTACTGTGACGCTTCGAAACAAGGATTAGGATGCGTATTGATGCAAGAGCGGAAAGTAGTGGCCTACGCTTCACGACAACTGAAGATTCATGAGCTCAATTACCCGACTCATGATTTGGAGCTAGTGGCAGTAGTGTTTGCTTTAAAGATTTGGAGGCACTATTTGTATGGTGTAAGGGTTGAAGTCTTTAGTGATCACAAGAGTTTGAAGTATCTGTTCGAACAGAAGGAACTGAATATGCGTCAGAGACGGTGGATGGAATTCCTGAAGGATTATGATATTGAGTTGCAGTATCATCCTGGAAAGGCGAACGTAGTTGCAGATGCTTTGAGTAGGAAGTCTTGCATGTTTCCGCGTTGATGATCAAGGAGTTGGAGCTGATCGAGGAATTTTGGGATCTAAATTTAGGAGTGGAGTTAAGACTGAAGAGCATGATATTGGGACAACTGACTGTTTCAAGTGGATTCATGGAGCGGATAAAGGAACTTCAACTGGAGGACGAGGAACTTCAAGCTAAGAAGGAGCTTTCGGACAAAGGGAAAGAAATAGAATTCAAGGTTTGTGGTGATGGGGTATTGAAGTATAAGAATCGTGTCTGTATACCGAACGATCTGGAGATGAAGGGAATGATATTGGAAGAAGCTCACAAGAGTAAGTTGAGTATACACCTTGGTTCCCAGAAGATGTATCAAGATCTCAAGAAGGTATTTTGGTGGCCCGGAATGAAGAGAGAAGTGGCGGAGTATGTATCGCGATGTTTGACATGTCAAAAGGCGAAGGTGGAGCATAAGAAGCCTGGTGGTGAGTTAAAACCGTTGGAAGTACCAGTGTGGAAATGGGATTGTGTCACCATGGATTTTGTCTCTGGTTTTCCAAGAACTCGGAAAGGTTATGATGCTATCTGGGTAATCGTGGACAGATTGACGAAGACGGCGCGGTTTATCCCTGTTAACATGAAGTATTCAGTGGATAGGCTGGCTGAGCTATATTTGAAGGAAGTAGTAAGATTGCATGGAGTACCCTCAAGTATAGTATCAGACAGAGATCCACGTTTTACTTCGAAATTTTGGGTCAGTTTGCAAACAGCAGTCGGAACCAAGTTGGATTTAAGTTCCGCATATCACCCTCAAACGGATCGACAGTCAGAGCGAACTATCCAAACGTTGGAAGACTTGTTGAGAGCCTGTGTGATTGAAAGTGCTGGCGATTGGGATTCTTTTCTACACTTGATTGAGTTCACGTACAACAACAGTTTTCATTCAAGTATCGGAATGGCACCGTATGAAGCTCTATATGGTAGAAAGTGCAGA
The DNA here is from genome assembly GCA_037953625.1 of Crotalaria pallida. Taxonomy (NCBI): domain Eukaryota; kingdom Viridiplantae; phylum Streptophyta; class Magnoliopsida; order Fabales; family Fabaceae; genus Crotalaria; species Crotalaria pallida. The sequence continues at coordinate 7,058,031 of CM075654.1, read as the reverse complement.
ACACCGTTGTGTTGGTTCGAGACTGGTGAGCATTTGATGATAGGTCCGGATGTAGTACAACAGACGAATGAAAAGGTGAAGCTAATTCAGGAAAAGATGAGGACTGCTCAAAGTAGACAGAAGAGTTACCAGGACAAGAGGAGAAGTCCGCTGGAATTCAATGAAGGAGATTTTGTATTCATGAAAGTAGTGCCAACTACTGGAATTGGTAGGATGCTCAAAACCCGAAAACTTACACCTCGTTTTATTGGACCTTATCCAATTCTTAAACGAATAGGACCTTTAGCCTATCTAATTGCCTTACCTCCTTTTCTTTCAAACCTACACAATGTTTTTCATGTATCCCAATTGAGGAAATATGTCCATGATCCTTCACACATCATTGAACCCGATTCAGTGCAATTAAAGGAAAATCTTACATTTGAGGCTTTACCTCTAAGGATAGACGGTAGTAGTGTCAAGAGATTAAGAGGGAAGGATATTCCCTTAGTTAAGGTAATATGGAGTAGGAATAATGGGGAAGATGCGACATGGGAGCTTGAGAGCAAGATGAGAAGTTCTTTCCCACACCTGTTTGATCCAGGTACTGCATTTCTCGGGGACGAGAAATCTCTAAGTTGGGGAGAATGTAACACCCCGTCCGAATACCTCATATATGTTTTAATTGGTAAAGAAATCGATTTGAGAAAATGTTTTTAAAAGAGTATTTTGAAAGAGTATTTCTTGAATTGAATTTATTTTATGATTTCAAACGATAAAGGGTTTTAAGGAAACTGATTTTTATGAGAAAAACCTTATGAGTTTGAATTGAGTTTTTTTTAGTGAATTATTTAAGTATTTGATATTTTGGTATTTTTAGAAAGTGTGAATTATGAGAAAGAAAATAAAATGAAAATTTTATGTGTATGTGTGTGCATGTGATGTTCGGCCGTGTGTGTGTAGGTGCATGCATGATGGGAATTTTGACTTTCTTGCACCCTAAGTTAGTAGCCTAATAACACCTAGGTTTAGTTTAGTGTAAAGCATGGTTAAGAGTTTGACCAACCAATAGGAAGAAGGATTAAGCCTAATTTTACTCCATTTGTCTCATGGCTTGGCTTGAGCCATGCAAGCTTTCATGAGGACAAAATTACCCTTCTAGCAACACTCTTTGGCCGAATTCCCTCAAGGGCAAGAAGGGAAATGCTTGTGTGGTTTCTTATACCCTCAACCGTAGCTCATTTCCATCCATTTCATTTCCTTCACATCTCATTCCAAACCAACACACACAATTTCTAAGAGTAATATCAAACTCTTAGAGAGACATAGAGAGAGAGAGAGAGAACCCGAGAGCTTGGAGAAGAGAGGAGGAAGAAGATCAAGCCCAAAGCCTTAGGATCTCTTGAAGGTTAAGCGAAGAAGGTTGAAGATCTTCTCTATTTCTTTGTCTATTCGAAGATCCTAGAGTGTTAGAGTAGTTTTTAATTTCCAAGTCTTGTAAGGTTATTTGTTGTTGCATGTTTGCTTTTCTTGTAGATCTATGTTTGTAAGTTCTTATTTAGCTTTGATCTTGAGTTTCAAGAACTACCCAAACTTGTAGAACCTTAAACCATGGACATTATCATTCGGCTATGTCTAGAAGTTTAGTTTGATGCTTGTTAAAGTTGATCTAAACGGTTTTCATGCTTTGATTTCAACTTTGATTTTTCTAAAGCTTTGATCTTTGATTTTCATTTCAAAAGGCTTTGATCTATTACTTTGATCTTGAAAAAGATTTGTTTTCTTGCCTTGATTTTCAATAGTTTTGATCTTGAAGTTTCGATTTGTGTTTTTTGAACTCAAAAGTTTTGTTTCTTGACTTGCATGTCATGGTTTTGAGGAGAAACAAAGGAAAACAATTTTATTTTCAAATGATTTTTGTTTTGATCTAAATTCATGTGTTTCAAAGCTAAGGATTTAAGTTTTTCACTTGATTTTGTTGATGTATTTTTCGGACAAGCTTTGAAAACCAAAGACCATGATTGTTTTTCATGAAAAGTTTCTTGCATGTGTTTTCTTTTTGATTTATATGATTTTTAAGGTACATGCAAAGGGAAATGAAAATGAAATTGTGTTTGAAGTGACTTGTAGGTCACGGTTTTGAGAAGGAAAAGGAAGTATTATTTTCTAAAAACCATGTGTTTTAAAGTGCATGTTTTTGGTTTTCTAAATTAAAGGTTTTTGCATAAAAGAAAAGTGCATCAAAGACTTTGTTTTTCTCTAGTGATGATTTGGCCTATGTTAGGTTGAATAGGCTAGATTCTTTTTGCATGTAATTGTCTCTTTGAAATGATTATGTTTTATGACTTTATTTTGAGAAAAATTATTGTGTTATTTTAGTGTGTTCAATTCGGTTTTTATAAAGAAAATGAGGAAAATGTATTTAATTATTTTCAAGATTATTTTCATGGTTTGATTTCTTTTGTCCTTTGCTGTCCAAAATTTTATTTCAAAGTATTTCAATTTTGAAAGTGTTTTTGAGTTGTGAAAAATGTGGATTTCAAGTGTTATTGATGTATTAAAAGTTAGAATGAAAATTGTTGATTTTTCAATATTTTTACAACTTGAAAGGGTGGCTGAACTTTTTCCATACAGCCACATAAATAAACTCTTTGCTTATTTTATTGTGAGTTTTCAAATGATTTTTAAAGGATTTCAAGTATAAGAAAAGTTGAGAGTTGTTTTGATAAACACTTGTATTTTAATAAAAGAATAAAGAAAGTAAAGGATTTCCTATTCAAGAGACCGAGTTGTGATTTTTAATTGAAATGATTTTTAATAAAAGTGTATTTATTTACCTCGAGGTTATTCAGTAGACGGTGGTGACAATTCTCAAAGAGGAGCTAGAGATCTCCAAGGCCAAAGTATTTCTTTTGTTGGTTTAAGAGGTGAGTGAGAGTGTGGTGAGCCCGTAACATAGTTGCTCGGATGGTGATGACATGAGTTTTCCGCAATATGTTCTGTTTTATGTTTCTTTGATTCGATGCATGTCTATTTCTATTTTATGTTGGTTTCTTTACCATTCTCTTGTGAAAGTGCTATAATTCGTGTGATGAGTCTGGATGTCATTGTGATTGGTTATGATAGATTAAAAGAGAAAGTAAAGTATGATGATGAGTGAAAAAGCAATGTATGGTGTGATTCAAAGGAAATATTGAGGAGCAACAAAGTATCGGATAAAGAGACTGTGCTCGTGGAGCCGAGATCATGTTAGTGAGTTCCAAGATGGGAATGATTGTGCGAAAGAGTTATGTGAGTGTATGTGAGAATGATGTGATGGCATTGTGGCCGTGTGGCTTGAGAAAAGTGATGGTTTGATTATGTGAAAGTGGGGAAAAGATGTGTTCATTAACGGTCGGGTCTTGTCGAAGGGATGGACTAAGGGCAAGCCGATATTAGGTTAACTAAAGATGCTAAAAGACTTTAAAAGACTTATAAGACATTAAAAAACTTAACACACGCGGTGAGGTATATGAGTGGGAAGTAGTGGAGAGGAAGATACTATGGGTATCTGCGGATACTCAGGTGGAGATTGCATGAGGGGAGGGCAAGGATGGTGAAACGTCAAGAAGCCTCGAGTATATTTCTAGGCGGAACGAATCCCACAAGTGGCGCACTAACGTGGTGGGGACTGAGTCTAATGTCGTGGCAAGTCCGCATAGTTAACTAGAAATGATACTGTCACCCCCTTGATTGCAAGTCTACAACAGTGAGAGGGACTGGAACGGGGCATTGTGTTTTGCCACTACGTGGACAGTGAGCCTTGACATTATGAAATTGAATTGATTTGAGGACGAGATCCTCCTGGTCTGGGACCATCTATGTGTTGAGACAACTGTCGTGCCCGCGTGGTAAAGGTCCTGTACTCCTTTTGGCTTCCGATTAGGTTTGGATGGAGACCGAGGAGATGTAGAGAGTGTGTTTTTCCTCAGTGATGATTTTCCCCTACCTCATTGAGTGAACTGAGTTATGATAAAACTTAATAACCAAAGAGTAAAGATATAATTGAATGATGAGAAAAAAAAATTGATGAGTTGATGTTGTTCTGTTATGAGAATCATGTTTCTGGATTGGTGGTTTATGCTTACCCTTTTATGTGTTTATTTATTATTTACATACCTTGCTCATTTCGATTATTACGTTACCTGCTTTGCTATCCTATTCTGTCAAATTGGTATATCAGTGTGTTCTCTACGCTCTTAGTATCTTGTCTCATTTCTTATACTGGTCAAGTGTCGTTGTTGTCTGTTCTTCTTTCTATCGAGTCTACCCTGAGACCTTACGGTTAACTTGTTAGTGTATGGCACACTAACTCTCTCCTACCTGGTTGTCGTATTGGCATCCGCCGGTATTGCAACGGGTAGATGGCGTATCGTGTAGCAATCCACATGTGGCCCCTGGAGGGAGGAGCATGGGAGATGGTACCTGATGGCTGGATTTGGATAGGTGAAACTCGGTTGGAGATCGACGATCCGAGGCACATTTTGCGAGGAACTAGTTTGGACGTGCATGTGGGGCAAGTTACTCTACGTGACTACCAAGACGGCGGACCAAGGGAGCATCATGAGTACGATGGTGATCTTGCACCATTGGCGGCGGCAATTCCTCAACCGATGGCGGAAGAAGACGCTAGTGATTCCAATCACGAAGCGGAGGCGGATTCAAGTGAGGATATGGAGACCGACGCTAGTTCCGCTGAAGAATGATGTCCTTTGCTCTGTGTCTAGTGTATGTAGTGTGTCTAGGATCTGAGTTCCAACTGAGGATTACCTTGTGATGTACTAAGGATGTAATCAGCTACTTTTAATTATGGTTTGTAATCTTTTGTAATGGTGGCTTGTTTTTGGAAACCTTTGGAGTGAGACTCCAGTACTTATGGCACCTGTTTTATTATCAATGAAAGTGATGTTTGTTTCAATGATGTTGTTTTGAGTGAGAAGTTTCGAAAGTGACAACTCGATTTTCAAAGGGTGGTATTAGTCGTTAACGAACTTATGTTTTAAAAAAAAAAATGTGGCCGCATTTTTGCAAGAAATTAATAACAATTCAGTTATGGTTTTGGGGAGTGAAAATCGGGCTGTTACAGAGTATAAGGTGGACGGTAAGGAAGTTGGGAAAGACATACGCGGAGACACGTGAGTGATATGTGACTAGGTTCTGATATTGAAACAACCGCGAAAATTGTTGTGGGTGAAACTTTGATCTCCTAGGAGGGCACGATCTGGCCACTCGTGTCGGGAGATTGGTTCTACATTAACAACAATAATTCTTTCGGTCACAGAGTCACATCATGACCGGTTGAGGGTGGTTCCCTGCTATAGCCAACTTGGGCCTTCAACCCAAGTTGTACTGGACCGAGATAGATGGTCAGTGTGAGACCCACAATTTTACCCAATTTATTTGAGAATTTATATTTGAATTTAAAATATTATATTTGATTTTTGATAAATTATTATACCTGGATTTAATGAAAATCGTATGAATGATATATATATATATATATATATACACGTGGTATATATATTATATACTTATGCATACCAATGTTTTCTCTAATGTATTTTAATTATATTCTTAGAATGAAATATTTTAAGGTATCGTAGTTGATTAAATGATCTTAGAAAATGAAATGCTTTTGAAGGACTAAGGTGTTCTATCTTCAGAAATTCATATCTTTTAAACCGTACGTCGAAAAATTACAAATGATATATCAAAACGACCGTATCGAAGTGTAGATTATGAAAATGAAAATATTTGATTTTATTTTTGGAGTTTTCAAAATTTTATCACTGCTATAGTACTGAACGAATTTTTGAGCTTTCAGTGTACAGATGTGGTTTTAATACATGTAATGACTCTTTGACTCAAAAAAATATTTTATGTGAATAGAAAATGTATTTTTAAATCCCTGATTGGCTACACTGTCCAGATAAAATATATTTTCGTATTTTTTTTAAATTATAAATTTATTTGAAAGCTTATGAAGTGTATTTTTGAAGGAAATGATCTTAGGACTTCAAAAATTCATAACTTTCAAACCGTAAGTCCAAAATTACAAATGATATGTCAAAACGATCGTATCGAAATCTAGATTATGAAAATATAAAGTTTTGAATTTAATTTTGGATTTTTCTAATTTTTACTACTGAGACAATATAGTACGAATTATGTGTTCTAAAACTTGAAAATGTTATTTAAAGAAGCAATTAATGACCACTTGAATCAAGTGTATTTTATTTTGAAAACAAAAATACATTTATGAAGTTTTCTATTGGTCCACTGTCCAAAATTTTATTTTTACTTCATTTTATTGTCTGTTTTAAAGTAGAAGAAATTAGGTGATTGGTGGAAAGTGTGGTGACTTAAATCTAGGTTGAATGCAAAAATTTTTCTCCCTATTTGTGCATGAATGCACCGTCCAGATTAAGGGGCATGGGGGGGAAGTATTCTGATTTCCACTCATGTGCTTATTTTGGGAATTAAGAAGTGCATGGAACTTGTAGGCTAGGATTAATTGAATAGGAATTTTCTAGATTATCATTAAGTGCCAAAAACAAATTCCTAGGGATAGATTACTCCCTCTTAGTCGTGTGACTCATCTAGGTGGGAATGAGAAGACCTAAAATTTTATCCTATAAATAGAGCCTTCCAAAGCCTTTGTTAACAGCCTCATTCAACCAAAATCTAAGAGAAAAAAATTGTGAAAGAACCCTAGCACTAGCAGAAGGAGGCGTGAGGAAGAGAGGAGTATCAGAGAAGTCTTTTTCATTTTTGCTTTGCTTAAGAGAAAGGTATTCCTATTTACTGATAATCTATTCTTCTGATTTTGTTTTAAGTTTTCATTCTTGAGAAATCTCCTTCTAACAGTGAAGTTATATTCTTAAAACTATTCCTATTTCATAATCTCTAAAATGCAAGTTTTTAAATTGTTTTAAGTATTTGTGAATTTTGTTCATGTTCATATGAATAAGGATTAAAGAGGGACTTATAAAGTGGTTTAAAGAAACAAAGTTTTCCCTTTTTATTTCCTTATGATGGACAAATTTCTTAGAAAGAAATAAGGGCATGGAAAATTGATTTGCAATCATATAACAATGTTTAAGTGATTTTTGAAATTTTGATAATGATTGTTTGAGGTTTAGTCATGAATTTTTTTTAAAGAGAAGTAACCCTCTAATGAATGAACAAAACTTGATTTGGAGATTTTGCAAAAAATTGATTTTACTCACTGTATGAATCGTGAGGTACATGAAATGATAATAAAATTTGTATAATTGTTGAATGTTTATGTGCATGAGTGGTTCTTTGTTCTTAATAGTTAATAATTGATTATAAGATTTAAATGATTAATTATGTGAAAATAATTTTGGTTTCTATTTTTATCATGATGATATGGCCGAAATTTTTATTTATATATGGTAGGTATGTTGTTGTAATTTTTCTAAGTATATATGTGATGATGTGGTGTGTATATCTTAAATTCTTGAAGTGATTTCATGAAATAACAAGTGAAGAAATGATTTTTAGAAAAGTTAATAATTTTGGGAATTTATTTACATTCTCGAAAATTTTATGGGCATGAAGATATATGAATTTAAAATGATATTTTATGTGCTTATGTACCTATGTGTTTAGTGTAGTTTATAGTGTGAAAAAGAAAGTTTTTAAATGAAAGAGATTATTAATTTTCTGGAAAATCAAGTTGTTGTCCAGACATGATATAAATTAGAAATTGTAACTATTGTTCTAAGTATGGATTTTTTTTATAGTTCTTAGTTCTTTGTATATAGGTGTTAGAACTTTAATAATTATGATGAAATTGTGAGTAAATGCAACTTATTTGGGTGGCTGTCCAGCAAGTTTATTTTGTTTATTTTGTCAAACTTTGAGTTATTTTTATAGTAGAGTATGTATTTAAGCTATAGGAAGAAGTGGCATATTTTTCTGATTAACTGTTTGAAAGAAAAATGATTTTTGGGAATTAAAAGTCTAAGCTGTGAAAAAAATATATATTGTCTATGTAATTTGATTAAGTGTAGAAAATTGTGATTATGTGATAAAATAGGTGATGTTATGTAGTAGAAGTTTGGATGTATTATATGAATGTATTGATAGTTAAAAGTGAATTTTCTGTGTACAATTTATAGTCTGTGAGTTAGTTTCATTGAAGGTAGAGAAAAATTATTTTGACTTTGAATACTTGAGTGTATATTCTAATTGAGTTATATGTGTTTATAATATGATTATTCAAATTTTGTTTACTGCTTGGATTGATTTAAATGTTGCATCAAAGAAGAATACTTCTGATTCATGCTGTATGAGTAGTCTGGAAATGGTAGTTGTTATAAGATGCTTAAAAGTGAAATTTATAGTAAAGGAAAAATTAAGATTTAATTGTAAGATGTTATGATTATATTTTAAAATTTTTGTTACGTTTGGAAAAGATTTTCATGATTTAAAAGCTAAAAAGAAAAAGTGATTTTTCTAATACAGAAGTCTGTTTTTGATTTTCAAAAAGGTTTTGAGCTACTGATGCTATTTTTGTATATTTAAGAGGTACCAAGTACTTTTAAAATAAAGGAAAGTTTATTATTATGTTAAGTTTTGGTAAAAAATTCTTTACTAAATTTAGAGTTGAGTTGTTAAATTATTTGTATCAAATTGTTTAAGGTTCTCGTGTGGAATGAAGCAGTTAACGCGATTTCTAATCAAGCAGACACAAATTCTTTAGCTTCATCTCAAGGTGAGAGAGTAGCCATCTTAAGACACAATGACACCATGGTAACATTAGGACGATTTCGACCATCTCAAAAGTCGGAATCCGAGGTTATTTGTTTGAATGCGAGACGACAATTGATTGTGGGTGTTTAGTCGTCTACGCTACAACAATAACTTTATATTATTTGTCTGATTTATTGGATATGATATGTGATATGTGATCCTACTTATTTATTTTGGAAATGATAAAAAGACTATGTGGAGAAAGAATCAAATGGAATTATAAATGATTGAGAATATACTGATTTATGTATGGATAATTATGTGGTATCTTATGGGAATGGTTTATCCTATGGAAGGATGCTTTGTATTTTGGAATGGTTGTCCCTATAAAAAGGACTTGGAATATTTGGAAGTATTATTATGAAAAGAAATTATGAGGAATGATTATTTGAATCTTGTGGAAATTTGAGGATCGTTGTTAGTGTACAGTGATGGTGCAAGCGGCACAATGACTTTATTTTATCCCCTTAAGTGACTGGCCACGTGAATGACTTTGCCGTGGTTTATGTCTTGTGGAATCTACTGTACTATAGGGAGGTGTTTGCTGTAGTCCCTTAGAGGTCGAGGCCCGTTAGAAGCAAGGCTTAGAATGGGTCGACCAAACTAGGTTAATAAAAGACTTATAAGACTTAAAAGACTCTAAGCTTAAATCCTTTCTAACTACGCGTTGAGAGAGAAGTAGTGGAGAGGAAAGATATCGTATACTTGGAGGTCGGGCATCCCTCCAAGTGGTGATTGCGATAGGGGAGGGCAAGGACGGTGAAACGTCAAGAAGCCTAAGAGAGCTTCCCTATGTGGGACGAGGTTATAATGATCAAGGTCCCTGGCGGGCGTTGATCGTAGCAAGGACTACAACCGGAACTAGGGATAGAGATGTCGCCCCCTTGAGCAAATCTTAGATGGTGTAGAGGGAATCCGAATGGGACTAGAAGCCATCGTTTTGTAAATTGGGGAAATTATGAAATGATATTTTGTTTTGCTGGCCAACAAGGCTTGGTTCCAGCCGGTACGTACCCTTTGGCTTTGATGTCAGCATGGTTAGGATTCCTGTGCATCCCATCTGCTTTCTGAACTAGGACGTGGATGGATATTGAAGGAGGAGATGTATCGTGTGTGCTAATCTACCCCTTATCTCAATGATTTCCCTCCCTAAATCATTGATGGCTATGAAAGACATTAGTGGAAGTTTTATGAGAATGAAATCCTCAAGTAATGATGTTAAGTGGCTATAATGATGAGTTATAAAGATGAAAGTGATAATGATATGTTATGGTGAAACATGGTAATGATGAAAAGTTAATGTTATATTAAGATGGTATGTGTTTGGTTCTAGTGCGATCCATGGCATAAGCCCATGTCGTCGACGACATTGTTCGTTTGATCGCTAACTCTCTCTCCCTTCTCTTCTATGTACTTGTTTCTATGGTAAACTTTAGATGGCGGACCAAGTGCTTCGATTGGTGATGTCCCCTTTGGAGGGAGGACAGTGGGTTAGGACAGAAAATGGATGGATATGGGAGGGGCCGACGAGACTCAGTTTTGTGGACAGAGACCATGTGCTTCGTGGAGTGGCTACTGATCGCGTTGAAGTTCGTTTTCTGCTGAGAGACTTTATGCCGGTTGGACCTAGGGATTTTCATCATAATGCACCACCTGCTGATAACAATATAGATGAGGATGAAGACCCCGAGGAGGATCCAGAGGAAGACCCAGAAGAAGATCCGGAAGAAGACCCAGCTGAGAATTTAGACGACGATGAGTAGAGTTGGCTTGTAGTAGTGTATGGTTTTTGTGTATGAGTCAAGGACGGCAATACCCTCTGATAACTATGTAACCCAATGTGGGATTTATTTTTATCTTTTAAATTGCTATTTTGAGGATAATGGCTTTTATGCCGAAACAATTTATATTGGATCAGTTTATGAATGAAGTTAATTTTCCGCAATTAGACTATCGCATTTTTGGTGAATGAAAGATGGTGATAACATGACACTTCAGTTTGGAGATTAAGTCAAAAGAAAACGTTTTCATACAATCAAGATAAGAAAGAAATGTTTTGGATATTGCTTTGGAAACTAAGTTAAAGTTTTGAAACTAAGATATGCAAACCTTTTTCGAACAAAATAAAATAGAGAAATGTTTTTATAAAAAAAATGGCGCAAATTTTTAGTGAATATTCGGGTTCCAAATTGGGGTGTTACAGTCAGTACCGTGCAAGCACTGGTAGAGGGACACTTACTCCCGGTTGGTCTTTCCCTGGAGCGGAGGGTGAAGTGAGGAAATTGAGTGTAATGCTGAATCCTTGGATGAATGGTGAATTTGAGACTACAGAAGTGAAAAAGAGGAAATGATCGAAGTGAATATCATATTACAAATCACTCCATGATTAGATCCAATGTACTCCATAATGCAAGAATATGCGGATAGCAGTATAAAGGGGTGATGTGATCAATAGTCATTGGATTTAATAAATGGATCCCGAGAGACGAGCATGCATCATTCTTGCAAAGCAATGCATATCACATTCATGCATCATGGCATTCTTCTGTATGTGAATGTGCCTTTGTTACAGTGCGAATGAATAGAACTGACGCACTTGATCCTGACTTGACTATTTAAAGGGAAGAATAATCTTATTTCTAAATATAAATAAAATCAAGTAATTAATGAAAGTAGTAATTATTGGTTTTATATTATTGTTATTTAATTCTTTATTTTGAATTATGTCAAACTACTCACTCCCTTATGTTGACATTTTTAGGTACTTCACCAAGCCATGTTTGGCCCCCGCTTGATGCCGAGGAGAGTCAGACTCCTTCTAAAGGAGTTTAGACTTGACTTTGTGGTTATGACCACACCTTTTGCAATCATGCTCTATATGAAGGGTTTTAATATATTGTAATTGTTGTAAAAAGTCTAAGCCAAGAAATAGAACTTATAATCTTTTCGCATAAATAGCTAAATTAGTACCATTATGTACTTATGTATATTATGACTATCACCTAGGGTATGACTTACATACCACCTTTTTGTGTAATACATTAAGATAAAATTATAAAAAATGTTATCTGGTTCTGTTATCTGGACTGTTCTTATGCAGGTACTATAAATGAAAATTTGGGATAGTCAGAAAAACAAAGTAAACTCTGCCAAAATTTTCTTAAAATTTTTAACCAAAGTAACATACTATACATAATTTTATAACTAAGGAATTAAAAACTAGTGTTATACGGTATGCCCGTGCGTCTGAGCCCTGATGAGTTAAGCAAAGTATGGTTGGAAAAGATTTATGGGAAATAATCGATTAGAAGTTGAGGATCACCTAAGGGATGAACAAGGGTGACTCGCCGAATCTAGGATTATTGAAATACTAATAAAACAATAAAAGACATTAAATAAGGCAGCGAGTTGAGTGTGAATTAGTGGAGAGGAAGATACCCTGCTTATCTGCGGATATCCAGGTGTGTGATTGTGATTGGGGAGGATAATGACGGTGAAACATTAAGTAACCTAGAGTGCTTTTCTAGGCGGAACGAGTCTATAAGTTATCGGGGATTAATACCCAAGGGATCGTAGTGTGTTCTGCACAGCTGACTAGAAAAGTACTGTCGCCCCCTTGATCAAATTCGAAACGGTGAGAGGGAACCTGAACGAGGCGGGCAGTCGAAAGATTTTGGTCCCTTTCAGTATCGCGTAAAATGATAATTGTCACGATGGCCGGCCTGTACGGTATTGGCTTGACAAATTTACATGCTGTTGGATTTTCTCGACTGTTCGACCAGCGTGGGTTAAGGTTCCTGTACGTCCCGTTTGCTTCCGACTAGGCTTGGGAGGATTAGAGGAGATGTATGTGTGCTAACTAACTCCTTGATGACTTTCTAATTCTCCTGTCATCAATGGAGGCAATCCAATAAAAATTAATAAGAAAAGTTTAAGAATGTTGAAAAGACTTATGAATTGTGGGTTGCGAATACTAATGATACTGATAATGAGAACGAGAGTGGCTAAGTGATGGGGATTCTACGAGAAGATCAAATGGAAGATAATTACGGATAATGTTCAAGAATATAAGGTTATGATGGCAAAGAAATTGTGATGCAGCCTTGTGAATAAGTAGTGCATGAGATAATTGCGATGATGTGGGAATTGTGAAATAGCAGTGGAAAACGAGTTGAGAAAGGGATCCACGATGTTGAAAAGAGAATGGAAAGATTGAGAACTATGAATGAGTGAGCCTGATTGTCCTTGTGAAATATGTTGTATTTTTACTTGTTGTTTAAATGTTGTTGTTTATGTGTCTTAATGTTTTTGCCTATTGTAATTCCACCCCGTCGACGAGGAATCGTTCGGGATGCTCACTCTCTCTGTTATTCTCTTTTTCTCTCTCCCGACACTTGATGTCGTGGAATGTAGATGGTTCATGACGTCGGAGTTATTATGCATCCTCTGGAAGACGGAGATTGAGACTTACTCGAGAAAGGCTGGAAATGGCGAGGAGACGTTAGCATGGTGATGGACGACCCTCAGTTCACCCCAATGGGTATCGACTTGTGGGATATGATGGAAAAGATAACGCTAGATGACCCAGAGTACGTGAAGGTTTTAGTGCTGCCGGAGAATGACGGGAGATTCGACGACACTAAAGAGGATCTGGAATTGAAGGAGGTTCATGATGAGGATAGTGATCAGTAGTGTAGGTTATTATTTATGTCTTACTTATGTAATGTGCTTTCTTAAGTTACTAAGATAACTATGCTCTACCCTAATGTAACTCACCCTATTTCTGTAACGGTTTTGGAAACCGATACTAGACGTTATGTGTATGAAAGGAAATGGAATAGTTTTGTGGAAGTGAAAGGAAGATTTTCAAAGCGCGATGTTGGTAACATCTCGATTTGAAACTTGAGGTGTGAAGTGGGACATGGGTGGTTTATTTTTATAACGAAAATGTTTTTGAAAAAGGGGTAATGTTTCGTGAAGGCGAGCTCATGTCCACGTCATCAATAAAAAAAATTTCCTCTGATTTTTACTAAATAAAAATAGAATCAAGTAACTAAATTGGGGTGTTACACCGGGAGCCTAGAACGAAAATGATAGTGACTAGGTTGTGCTTATGAAACAACTATGGGAATTACTTGTGGGAAGAACTGGAGGCCCTAGAGTGACTGGATTAGCTACTCTTGTCGGGGAATCATTATGTAGCAACCACATCAATTATATCGGTCACTAGGTAATTTCGAGGGCTGGTGGAGAGTAGTCCCGGCTAAAGCCAAACAAAAATCGGGTTGTACTTTGACTAGTGATTTGCCAAGTATTAGGGCAATCATTGGTTGCGAGACACTTACTCCCGGTTGCCTTTCCCATGAGAGTTAAGAAGTGATGTAGAAATGATATATGATTTAGATGGAGAATAATGTGATGAATGGAAATCCAAGTACTAGATAGAAAAAGAATGGAATCCAGAGATTGGATTCAGATAAGAAATAACATCCAGAAATGGGATATAAAATCCAATAATTGGATAAATATGTGAGACATGCATGCACACATATTGATGCATTGCATAATAATAATTGAATAGGAAATTGTGATTTCATGCATCATGAGCATAATACTATGTGGATGTAATGATGATATATTGTTGTCGTATTGTTAATGATTGTATAATTATCTTTTATTACTTTTTCAATTACTATTCACTTAAACTACAGGATAATGTCTCACTCCTAGTTTCCCATTTTTCTAGGCATCGAAAGTGTGTTTTCACTAGTTTTCAGCGGCCAAGGAGAATCATACTCCAACTAATAAAGGAGTATGAGCTCAGTCCAATATAGACTAAGTTATTTTGGATTATAAACCATTGGCTCTAGACTAAATAAATATAAGTATATATGTATGTTTTGGAAAAATGTATGTCCAATATATAATAAGCCTAGATTCACATTTGGAAACATTGTATGAACTGATTTTGAATGATAAGTAATAAATATAATATTATGTTTTGTATGATTATGTTGATTAAAGTAAGAAAGTTTTTAATAATTCCACATTTTTATAACATCACTAAATAACTAATAGGTTAAATAATAGTATATTAGTAAGGTAATTAAAGGGGTTGTGGTGGACTCGGCCTAGCCGAGGTCCTTAGACTTCCTCGCCAAAGACCTAAGGACCCTTCAGGAAGCCTTCTGAGCGCTTGGCCGAGCTCAATGCTCAACGGCCGAATAGACGCCAGATACAGGCCAACCTCGTGTTCCCACTCAGGTCCGACGTCTAGGTCCGACACCTTCCCAAGTCCGACACCTTCCCAAGTCCGACAGCTAGGACATGATGACGTCCCCCTTTCTTATCCACAAGGACAGCTCACCACCTTATCCGCAAGGACAACCTATCCACTCCTAGCTCAGTACAGGCTGGCCCTACTTGGGCCTAAAGCAAGCCCATTAGGGCAACCAGCTCCCCCCTATAAGTAGCTCCGTACTACATGGGGCTCAGGTACGTCCTCTAACCCTATTTGTCACCTACACACACCAATGATTAGGGTTACTTCCTGGCTCTTTCCCTTAGCCACTTGAGGACTCCCACTAAACATCACATATCAACCCTAGACAGAGGCACCTTCGGAGATCTTCTCCTACCCTTGGAGGTCCTCACCGTCTAGGACATCACATTGGCGCCATCTGTGGGAATCCTGATAAACTTCAACCCCACCCAGAAGATTCTATGATGTCTGAAGAAAAGCCTGTCCAGAGGAGGAGGAGGGGGCGTCCAAGAAGGGTGTCGTCGACTGAGGACCTACGCTTGCACCTGGAAGCTAATAGGGCAGCGAGGTCCTCACCCCCTCCACCACCTCCTCCCCCATCGTCACCTCCGTTTCCGCCGCCACCACCTCCACCAGAATTCACCCATACCCACAGTGGACCCTACACCATCCACACCGGAGACACCGCAAATCCATCCCAGCTTCCGGGCGGAGCTCGACGCGTGTAGCTACGCTCTGAGCTTGGAGAAACCAACACTGAACAGCACCGCCACTGCGGCGAACGTGCCAACTCAGTCAGTACAACGCACCGTTCCCACTCTCGACAGTCTACGCTTTCTCGGGACGCTGAACTCTTATCCCTGATGAGACAGCAGATGAGAATCGTAGAGCAACAAGGCAAAGCTATTGCAGATCTCCAACAAGTTGCCATGCAACAATTAGCTGAACGAGTTGCTGTTCAAGCTCCAGCCCCAAACGAGTTCCCTTCACCACCCCCTCCACCACCTCTTCCACCACAACCTCCGTTAACTCCACAAACCGTTGCAACACCACACACGACCGTCACGCAACTTACACCACCCTCCGACCAGCAACAACCTGAGCTGGACGATTCCCACCCTGGGCATCCCTTCACTCCCGCCGTCATGGCCTATGAACCACCACCTGGGTACCTCGGGCCCAGTAACATCCCCAGATACAATGGCCTTACAGACCCACAGGAACATGTCCTTTCCTACGAGGGTTCCGTGAACTTTCACGGAGGAGGAGATCGGCTCAAATGTCGAGCTTTCTCCATGACCCTCCAGGCCCCAGTCCTTCGGTGGTATTCAACGCTTCCCAAAAATTCTGTCAACAACTTGCAGAAATGAAGCGCGTCTTCCTCAACAGATACACTGCTAGCTGTGTGCAACCCAGATCGGACCACACGCTGGCGACAGTGACCCAGAAGCCAGACGAATCCTTACGTACATACTTGCACAGGTTTCACAGCGAGTCCAGTTCGGTCCCAAATCTGTCTCCCGAGGTGGCCGTCCTCCTTTTGACCCAGGGATTGGCCGAAGGAGGCTTCAAAGATTCACTTATTGGAAAGCCACCAAGGGACATGACCGAACTGAGACAGAGATCAAACAAGTACATCAATCTTGAAGAATTCAGTAAGGGACAGTCGAGCAGGCTGGAAAATGCTCAGGCCACCTCGCAGAATGCCCTGCCCCGAGGTCGTCCTCGCGGCAATAGGGATGAAAGAGGAGGAAGAGCAGATCAGGGAGACCGAGGTCGCTTTCAAAAAGAGGACCGCCGACGTCCATACATCACCAAATATGACTCTTACACCCCCCTGACGGTCCCGGGTCTCAAGTCTGGAGAGAGACCATGCAGACCGAACTTAGGAGTGTACCCCGCCCCCCTTTCTCAGAAATCAAAACTATGTTAGAGACAAGTCCAAATACTGCAATTTTCACGACGGGTATGGCCACCATACCGATCAATGCACATGGCTCCGGGATGTCATTGAGGATATGGTAAGAAGAGGCAAGCTACAGCAATACGTCCGGGAGGCAGTGGAAAGACGAGGTCGGAGAAGGTCTCGCAGCCCGGACAATGATAAAGGAAAAGCTAAAGCCGACCCGTCCCCAGAGAAGAAGGAAGAGGAGCCATCACGGGTGAACATGGTCGTGGTTCAAGACCTGGATAAGTCGCCAGAAAACTTCCGAGTAGAAACCATCTCGGGAGGTTTCGCTGGCGGCGGTGAGATGAGGGCGGGAAGGAAAAGATACATCAACCAGGTTTTGGCAGTTCATCACAAACCCGTCTGCAAAAAGCCTTCTCGGAATGTTCCCATTATCTTTTCCGACCAGGATATGGAAAACGTCATCCCAGATCACAACGATCCTATGGTGATTACAGCGTTAATTGGCAATTTTGAGGTCGCCTGAGTCTTCGTTGACCAAGGGAGTTCGGCCGACATTCTCTTTCTGCATACTTTCCAAGCTTTGAAGTTGAGGTCTGCTGACCTCGTAGGATTTGAAGGTAATCTCATCGGCTTCACAGGTGAGGCAATCCGCCCCCTGGGAGCCATTCATCTCCCGGTGACCCTAGGCAACCAGCCTTCGGCCCGAACGGAGATCATCAAATTTCTGGTGGTTGACTCCGACTCCCCGTACAATGTAATACTGGGACGAACTTGCCTACAAGCTTTTGGGGCAGTAGTCTTAACAGTGCACTTGGCAATGAAGTTTGTCGGATCAGATGATAAGGTTGTTACGGTAAAAGCTGACCAAGTGAAGGCCCGGCTCTGCTACAATGCGAGCCTTCGGGAGGGAAAAAAGAAGCAAAAAGAGTTCACCGATCCGACACTGTCCAAGGGAAGAGTCTTATTGGCCGAATTCCAGTCTGAACGAGATATTCATATGTCCTCTCCTCATGAAGAGCGGGTGATAATTCCCCCCTTCACCTCTCCCCCAAGCAAAGATGCTATCATGAATGACAAACCCCTCCGAAAAATCCAAAATGCAGTCAAAGGAAATCTTTTCTCTCTTTCAGTCTTCTCCTACTCCCTGCACGGGGAGAATTTTCTCTTTCATCTAGTTCTCACTAACCCCGCCCTCCGTTCGGTACATCTCCGAATTGAGGGCCGAGGTGACCTTCTTGCCCATGTCTTCAGCCGAGCTTTTCAGACCCCCAAGCTCGGATGCTTCAAGATGGAAATGCCCTCACTTTTCAACATTACCAACAATCTCGGCAGCCTTTCCTATCAGCTCACCTCGGAGGACCATAACAAGGAAATCCGACAAGACGCTCCTGGTCCGAAGAGGATAGCGATGAAAGAGCCAGCCGACCATGACAAGAAAGCAAAGAAACCCGGGTCTTCTGAGTCTGATCACCTCGCGCCCCGAGGATCAGACATCGGCCCTAACGGCCAGAAAAACCGGAACTGAGCTCGAGATCGATAAGCCCCAACAGAGGCGTTCTAGAAACATACTCTGGGTAATTACCGAACTCAAGGATTCCCAAAAACTTCAAAACACTGAGAACCTGTTCAAATAGGTTTACCTCAGATATTTTGGCAGCCGTCAGCATCCTCATCTGAGGAGTTCAAGTCCAACTTCCTTTTATTTTTTGTTTCCTTTAAATACTATTCATGTTTTTCAATTTCCATTGTGAGATATTCACCTTTCAAAAGAAAAAGCAATGTACTCATGACTACAATTAATGAAAGGTATAAACTTGCTCATACTCAAGTACAACAGTTTTATATACGTACGTACTAGCTTCTCATTTAGCACTAGCCACCTAAATGTTGCATGGCGCTATGCACAGCCAACGTCTTCCACATAAGATCGGCTCATATGCACAGTGTACAAGGGACACCCGATAAAGAACAGACTGCTGTGAAATGTTTTCACATAGCTTCACTCAGCACTCTCTTTTACATCGGGGCCGAGGGCACCCACCTCGGCTAAGGTGGGTAGATCCGAGTTCCCTACCGTATGCACTTATATACAGTACCTTTATTCAGAGGAACACTTATAAGATTACTGCACTTACTGAGTCATCCGATCTATTAATATACTATTTCAAACACCAATGATTGGGTAAAAGTTCTCTTAGGTCCGATCAGGCCGAAATACAACAAGTTGGCAAACGACTTGTATTCTCAAAAATAGTTTTACTTCTAAAAAGACCTCGGATGCCGTATATATGCGACAAGTTAAAGCAAGAACTTGCATAAAAGTTCCAGCATGCAACAAGTGTCAAACACTTGCATCCTTTCTTAAAAAACATCCTGATGGCCACCTAATCAATCGTGGTCTGGACCCGAGGTCGAACGAATAAACATGCAACAAGCTGGTTGAGAAAAACTCGCGCTCACGCAACGAGTTGAAGAAGAGGCTTGCATAACTCCAACCGCGGACATAGTACATGTGCAACGAGTTAGAGTAAAAACTTGCATAAATACGACAACACGCAACAGGCCAAAACTGCGCTAAGCTTGCATTAAAAAGAAACGTTGTACAATAAGCAAAACAGAATCCCACATCGTCAAACATGTTATAAAAGAACATAGACAAATCATAAGCTGCCCAGCATACGGGACTTACGCTGCATCATCCTCGACGTCAGAAAGGACGACCGAGCGTGGGTCGAACTCCTCATCCATCCTCTCAACCAGAGGGTTGGGTAGATTCTCCTCAGGCTGGTCCAAGTCAACCTCGGCTCCACCCCTTTCATAGTCAACCATCTTTCCATTTTCCACTCCGAATCCGGCAGATGCGCCGACTTACCGAATTCGGAGCCCCTGATTCATATGAAGAATCTGCTCAACCGCGTTGGTGAAAACCTTGCTGGCCACCCTTTCAAGGTCGAAGTCCGACTCATGTGCTGCCACCTTATGCTTTAGAGCTTGGGCAGCCCTCTTCTTCAGCAGACTCCTAACCCTTTCCACTTCAGCAAGGCCCTCCTGCCGACCAGCCTCCTTCGCATCTGCTTTGGCTTGGGCCAAATCCTCTTCATGTCTTTTTCGGAGCTCTTCCATCTGTCGGCGGTGCTCCTCCTCAGCCTCAGACAACTTTTGTTCAGCTGACCTTTGGCTACTCTTCAGTTCTTCCACCTCGGCCGCCATAGCAGACCGAGCTTTCTTCCTAGCAGGCGAAACATCGTCCGCCACATCATCAGCCACCTCGGCTAGCACATTAAACATAGTAGTGGCTCTCTTCAATTGGCAAGCCATTTCTTCCGCTTTCTTCTTCCACTCCGCACCTGACATTTTGACAAGAGTGTCTTTGAGTGATGGTTTGGTAGGGGTAGCCGGCAACCTTGATTGAGTTCCAGTACTTGGAGGTGGCGCATTTGCAACAAGGGCTACCTCGGTGCTGGGACTCAGCGAGGTAGGAGGAGGAGGAGCAATAATAACGGCAGGAAGGGTAGGATGGAGGGGACCAGAGTCGGCCGATAGCGTATCCGCAAAAACCTCGGACGACACGGCGTCGGCAGAAGGAACCTCGGGCTTCTTCTTCCTCCGAGCTTCAAAAGCAGCTTTCAGCGCCTTGGAAGACATCTCGGACCAATGTTCTTCTGTAAAAAAAAAATAGTATAAGAGAATTGAAAGAAAATGCACAAGTGCAAGAGCAAAAGTAACTACCAATCTTTGTCAAGACTTCGTCGTCAAGACACTTTATGAAAACTCCAACATCAAGTTGGAATTTCCGAGCGCGGTATTCTGTTTGAAAATGGTGAGTCGTTACAGACTCGTCGGCATCCAGTGTTACACCCGACCACCTCTGCGGTGTACTGGAATGACGACTGAAGAACTCGGAGGTCCACTCCAGAGGGAACTTCGGTCCCGTCTCGGACCGAAACCAAGGCAGCCCCGCTCCAACGTATTTGTATTTAAAGAATCTCGGTTTGAAGTGCTTCCAAGACTCAGAGAACATGCCGAACAGCCCACAATGAGCTCGGGCTTTGGCCGACACCCAAAGACGACCAGTGACCCCGTCCTTATTGCTGACGAACGGGTTGTACATCCACAAAAATAATCGAACTGTGCATACCAAACGTCTGGCTCCGTAGTACTTCTGGAATGCTCGGAGAAACGACCAAGTATTAGGATGAAGTTGGGAGGGAGCTAGTCCGAGCTCGTTTAAGACCCTCATCTCCAGGTCGGTGAACGGGAGGGTCACGCCAAGATTGTGAATCAGATCGGCATAAAAGAAAAAAGAGTTATTGTTAGTCCGGTTGCATATCCTGTCATTTGCCGAACAGGGGAGCACTTCGTAAGAAGTTCCGGTGGTGTCCCCTGGGCAAGGCAGCACGACCCTCTTTACCTCGGCAAGCTTATCCTCCGAGCAAAGGCTGGACTGAATTCCTTTGGGCTCCACGTCAACCCACTCATACTGATCGGCATCGAAAGGTGCGGGGTAAAGTTCAGGTCGACGGACGCACTTCCGGAGCGGCATGGTACCTGTGGAAGAACAGGGGAGCTCGGTATTAGTCTTACGGGTTACGAAAAATAACCCCCCAGAGAATCCCCTCGAAGTAGTTCCGAGGGGCGAGCATCTCCCCTCTGCCACAGGTACCCCTCGTTCGTACATTCCCTCCTTCTCCATCCTCTCGAAATCGGCACGCTCCTTACCGTCAACAAACTCGGCCCAGGCGTATTGTGGTATCCACTCCCTCTTCTCCTCCCAATTCCGAGGATAAACTACCTCAACAGGATCAGCCTCTAGAACCCGCCTCTCGTATTTCTGCCTATACTCCCTTTGGCGACGGAGCGCCTCGTCCACCTCCGTTGAGGAACAGGAAGAGGAGGAAGAGCCGTCCTCCTCATCACTACTGCTAGACAACAGGGAGACTACCCCAGCCCACTTCTTAAACCATTCCCTACTCATACTGAACCCAATCCACTCCTTTGATTTTCTGAAAAATAAACAAAAAATATGAATCAAAAACTCTCCAAAAGCCTCAAAACTCGCTTAACCCAAAAAAAAAGCAGCAAGCCAGGAATGAACCCCAAAATCAAAACACCCGAGTTCAGAAAAACCCCAAACCCCTGCACTACTCCCCAAAATTAGAGCCACAAAACCCAAGGGAAGAACCCCACCGCCATGAAAGTAGAAACCAAAAGCCAGAAATCCTAATCCCCCACCGTGTAAACCGCGAAGCAATAAAGGAAAAGGCAAAAGCCAGAGAGAAGAAGGAAACAGAAACGGAAAATAAAGAGCAAGTGTAACAGTACCTTAGGAGAAATGGAGCAAAGGGAATCAGAAACTTGTAAAGTGAAAAGGAGTCACTGCTGAAGAAGAAGAAGGCGGAAGGCAGAGGAGAGGAGCAGGGTTCAATGGGAATGCCTCTGTGGAGAGGAAAAGAAGGTTTCTCTCTAGAAAAAGAAAATGTTCGATAGAGAGAGAAGGAGAAGCGGTTTCCTGGGATGGAGGGGGAAGAGAAACCGTTTTCCCCCTCAAATTTGAAGTTTGGGCCTAGCCCAAAGAGCCCAACCCAGCGTACAGCCATACATATTAAGACACGTGGCACACAGCAGCGGAAATTTTGGACCTCGAGCAACGTCACAATGATGGTGACGCTTCGTGGGTCGATTTCTGACACGTGTCGGATCTGGTAAAAGCAAACGTCACTTCGGTACTGGCAAGTAAATAGCTGTCAAATCCGCTCCGTCATAATGAAAGGACGTCAGAGACAACTGGATCCAACGTATCGGCAATTTATCGCCCGAACTCCCTAGTACCTCGGAACAAGGCTCCGATAGCCTTGACCGAGCTGGGGGGCTTATGTGGTGAACTCGGCCCTTATGAGGTGGATTTGGGAAAAGGACCTAAACCAGAACCTCGGAACAAGGCTCGGATAGCCTTGACCGAGCTGGGGGGATTATGTGGTGGACTCGGCCTAGCCGAGGTCCTTAGACTTCCTCGCCAAAGACCTAAGGACCCTTCAGGAAGCCTTCTGAGCGCTTGGCCGAGCTCAATGCTCAACGGCCGAACAGACGCCAGATACAGGCCGACCTCGTGTTCCCACTCAGGTCCGACGTCTAGGTCTGACACCTTCCCAAGTCCGACACCTTCCCAAGTCCGACACCTAGGACATGATGACGTCCCCCTTTCTTATCCACAAGGACAACTCACCACCTTATCCGCAAGGACAGCCTATCCACTCCTAGCTCAGTACAGGCTGGCCCTACTTGGGCCTAAAGCAAGCCCATTAGGGCAACCAGCTCCCCCCTATAAGTAGCTCCGTACTACATGGGGCTCAGGTACGTCCTCTAACCCTAATTGTCACCTACACACACCAGTGATTAGGGTTACTTCCTGGCTCTTTCCCTTAGCCACTTGAGGACTCCCACTAAACATCACATATCAACCCTAGACAAAGGCACCTTCAGAGGTCTTCTCCTACCCTTGGAGGTCCTCACCGTCTAGGACATCACAGGGGTGTCACAATTCTCCACCTGATGCACTATTTCAACTTGTCTGATACAACTACATAGTCTTGATCTCCATAACCTAGTTTGAACGGATATGTAAGACCAAGAGTTCACTTTTGTCAGACTAAAAATCCTTCACATGGACGTTTATCTGATACGGACATAACATTATATGTTTGTGCTTGCTAGTTTTAGTAGATTTAACTTTCCCCTTTCCCTTATGATTTTAGGTTTTAAAAGATAGATCTTAGAGTTCACATGACATGAAACAATGCTACATTCAAGCGGGGAAAGGAAAGAAAGAATTGTACATTGGTTTGTATTATGATTGATCGATATGTAACCCCAATGTTTAACAATTTTTGTACAGACATTATTTTATGAATTTCATTAAAAAAACCAAATTTTTATTCGTTGTTTCATACTTTTCCAAAAATGTTTTTAAATTACAAATCTTATAAATTGAGGTGTTGCAACTTTTATATAGTGTTTGAGACTACAGTCAAAAGAGTTACAAAGTCAATGAGCAAAGTGATTTTTTTTTATGTTTTCACTTAAAATCAAACGACATCGTTTTGGCCAGGTTAATTTTCATGTGGCAATATTGTTTACGTCCAGTAACGGTAGATCCCTACAAGGACTATTGTGATCTATAACATAAAATCTCAAGGATTAAGGCACAATCTCAAAGTAAAAATGACAAAGATATATGATAGGTTAAGCGTTAAAAATGACATCGTTCTTTCAAGAAAAAAAGGTTTTGATTTCAAGTTGTTTTGAGAGGAAATACAATTAGGATTATTTAACCACGCAAAATCAAACAGAGCAGTTCCAAGAGAAATGAAGTACCTAATTCAAATTGCAAAGTGTGAGAAATTATTTTGAAGGGCATGAAATGTTATGCTTAGGCGACAGATGTTTAATAGTTGTTGGATTTCATTTACAGGTCACTTTTAATTTGATGTTTAATTATTTTGGTTACAATTTGAATATTACATTGAATGAGTTTGAACTACTTTACGGTTGTTGTTATTGTTGTTGATTGTTCAATATTGATATAAAGAGGCAATATTGATACAAAGAGTTGTTGACCATTTCTTTGTACTATATGCTGCACTTGTCAGTGATCCATCCTCATTCAAATTACAAACAGCTCTTTCTCTTTTTGGCATTCTCTATCCATTTATCTCTATATGTGTCTGTATGTGATATGTCATCGTCATCATCATTTGTTTATGTTTTTGGTAAAGAAAAAATTGCATTACCAACGAACAAATGAAAATACATCAAAAGGCAATAATCTAGTCCCTAGCCACCTTCTAGGAAGGGTTCTAGGAGTCTAAATTACCCCTAAAAAAATGACAAAACAACTACTTTAGAAGCAGGCCTACACTGCAGCCCTTATTCTATTAAAAATGAAGCTATTTGGGCCATTATTACAAGCCCAATTCCTAAGACTATTCACTAATCTCACTGCTAGCTCACTTTGAAGAAGCACAAGAGCCTGTCTTGGTTGAAGCCATTTGTGTCAGAACACACGGCGGTTCCTCTCCATCCAGATTCCATAAACACAAGCTGCCACCACCGCCGTGACCATCTGCCTTCTCTGTTTATTTCTAAATCCATGCTGAAGCCACATGATCCAATTAGGGAACTTATAATATGTTACATCCACCCCAATCCAGTTTCCAGCTAGCTGAAGTAGCTCCTTGCTCCACTCGCACTCGAAGAACAAGTGGCTGCATGTCTCCTCCATTCCTTCACAAAGTTCACACAAAGGCGAAATTTGTAGAAATGGTAACCTGTCCTTCGTTTTCAAGCTCTTATGAACAAGAAGCCAAAAAATGAAGTTATGTCTCGCTATGCTCATACGATTCCAGACTTGGCGGTGAAAAGGGAACAGTTGCTGCACTCCAATCAGGTATTCATACCCCTCCTTGATAGAGTAAAGTTGCTGATTATCTATCAAATCTGTGAATTTTGTGTTCAACTTGTCTCTAGCTTTTAAAATTTGCTTCCAATGCCAATTACTAGCCTGAGATGCCTGTATAGTTAAGAACGAATCCCCTTTTAAGTATACTGCTTGAATCCAACGAAGCCAGAGAGAGATTTTGTTTGTCTGAATTTGCCATGCTTGATTCCCTATGGCAACTAAGTTCCAAAGGCTGATGTTTTGGAACCCCAGACCCCCATGTTTCTTATCTCTGCACACCAAATCCCAAGCAACCTGAGCCTTAGCTCTACCACCTTGATCCTTGCCCCATAGGAATCCTCTACACACTTTCTCAATTCCTCTGATCACAGCTTTAGGGATTATAAAAGTAGTGGCCCAATAGACATGCATAGTCATGAGGACCGATTGAATTAATTGAGCATGCCCTTGAAAGGATAAATTGCGAGTAGTCCACATGTTTAATCTTTTAGTGATCCTGTCTACCAGCACTTTGCACGTAGCCACACTCCACTTTTTTGTTGTTATAGGTAATCCCAGGTAAGTAAATGGGAATGATCCCCTACTAAACCCTGTTATATTCACCAATCTCTGATGTAAGTCACCATTGACTCCAGCAATGTACATCTAGGATTTATTCTGATTAGCACTTAGGCCAGAACTGTTAGCAAACTCAGAAAATGCCCTATCCAGGATTCTCACGCTACTTTCATTTGCCTTACAAAAAATCATTAGGTCATCTACAAACGCCAGGTTTATCAAACCTATTCTTTTGCACATAGGGTGGAACTTAAACTCCCTATCTTTAGCAGCATAGAGTAACTTCCTAGTTAACATCTCCATCACCATAACAAAAAGAAGGGGAGACATTGGGTCTCCCTGTCTGAGCCCTCTAGTGCTAGTAAACCTGCCATGAATACTGCCATTAATCACCAGTCTGAATGAAACTGATTTGACACAAACCATAACCCATTTTATAAACTTTTCAGGGAATCTTAAGGCCTCCATACTTCTCTGTATAAAATCCCAATTGACACTGTCATATGTCATTTGTTTATGTTGTTTCTTTTTCTTTTTATGCTGCAATTAGATTTGGCGTTGAGTGAATGAATAAGAGTTGTGTCCTTAACCTGCTACTTATCTATGTCATTAATGTTTTTTAATGGCTCCAATAGACAGAAACTAAGGTGTATAACATTTTACAAATTTAAAACTTAAAAGCAATTTTCATAATTTTAAGAATTAAAGTGAATATTGATGCAAATTCAAGAACATGACAAGTTGCCTGCTTCGGTGGACTTTTGTCCACTTTGGTGCATGCTGCACCAACTAAAATGCACTGGTGTTATCTGGTTTCCAAGTTAATTTTTTTTTTAAAATTTTTAGTAAAATTTCCTCTAACTTGTCAACTCATTGACACACAGAGAAAGTAATATAAAGACAAGTCATCATTACTAACACACGGAGGACAGGAGGGAGCAATTAATTATTTTCTATTACACAACCCATTACATAATTAATGTTATTTTTTCAACACATCTTTATTAATCACAGGCTTTTTCTCATTTTTAATAAAACACGCTATTTAAAAAATATATTTATTGCTTTAATTTTCAATACATTAATTATTTTTTCACTATACTCAGTATCATTTCTCACTTTGTAATCATTATTTTTTCTTCACTATTTACGTAAATCAATACCCTATTAAAATAGGGATAAACATGGAAAATTATATTGATTACGCTATTGAAATTATAAAAAAACAGATAAAAAGAAACAAAGAACTTCTAAAAAAAATGACAGATAGTAAGGAACTGAGGAGGTAAAAATAAGAGCTTCCACGCCCGTATTTTGTGGACAATTTTTTTCTTAAAATGGAGTCCACTAATTATTTTATTATTCTTCACACTTTCCTATATTTTAAGGACAAAGTTCATATTTGTTTCCTGTAACACCTTCACAATTAATTACCTTAATTACCATTAATTAGATTGAGTTTAATTAGGGCTTGAAAATTTCTTAATAAAATCCGACACAGTTTCCTCTGTTTATCGGGCTTTCACAAAATAGTTACTTCTTATAAACCTGCCAGATCAGAATATATTCAAAACATAAACACAAATACTAGACACAACCAGATTATCACAAGTTATAGGGCTACAATTAGTGAGCTGTTTTGAAACCAAAATACACTGGCTCAAACCTAAAACTACTATAGTCCACTCATACTAATTTACACTCAACGTGGTGGAGGGTATTCCTGCTCGGCCTACCATTGTGTAAGCTTCGTCTTCGTACCTGTATAAAAACAACAAGAAGGATAGCATTACACAGAACTTAGGAAATAGTGTCTAAAAAGACATAATAATAAACTAAGATCATACACGTTGAATACCAATAATTTATATCATATCATACACAACAAATTTCACAATTATCTCTAAGTAGATCATTTGCATTCCCATTCATACTTTTTGTTCTTAATTCTCTTTTCATTTCCTTTTTCCCTTACAATTCTTTTTCTTCATTCTTATCTTATTAGTCATCCACAGGGTCTTATGACCAACCTGGGGAGTGTTTCTATTCACAAGGTCTTGTAACATCCCGAATTTTAATTCCCAGAATAATTAGAATAATGAGGGAATTAGGAGAATGATAATTATGTTCAAGAATATTTAGGGTGAAGGATTAGGATTTCTTTGAGTGCCATAAAGAAGTTAGGAAGCGTTGGCATCAGATAGGAAGTTTAAAGAAGACCAAACGAGGGTTAAAAGCGGCGTTTTCGGTGTTTTAAATTCGCTAAATTGGGAAATTAGAAATAAAAGATCTAAAACTCTAAACTTAGATTCCACCGTTGGATGTGAAGTGGGAATTATGTAGAAGCTTGCTTTCAAATTTGAGCAAGATTCGACGGGTAACGAAGAAGTTATGGCACTTTGAAGTGAAAAGAAATAAAAGAAAATAAAAAGAATCAGTGACTAACCGGTTATTCATTCCACTAACCGGTTAGTACGTGACAGAACATAAAAAAATAAATAAAACGCGTTGGGTCTTCTTCCTCATTCATTTCCCCTTTGTTTCTCTCTCTAGGGCACGAATTCTTCCCCTTTCTCTCTCTAAATCCCACCTCAAATCATCAAATACATCCATGATAAATCCTTAAAAATCGATCCCCATCACATACAAACATCATCTCCTTCATCAATCTCTCCTATTATTCTCTCTCTCACGTCATTTCTCTCTCTCTCTCCTCCCTCTTCCTTGGAGTTTCATACCCACTCTTAATTTCCACCATTCCAAGTTCAAGGTATGTGAGATTCAAGCTTTCCTTCTCATTTTCTTTCATGTACACGAATTTCCCCCATAATCTTTAACTAATTTCACTGTTTTTGCTTCATGGCTCATTTTCTCTCTCCTCCATGGCTATGAAGCTTTCTCTCTCTACATTAAGGCTTGGGAATCAACATTCTCTCTCTCTCCACCTTTATTTGAGGTAAGAAGGTTGTATTACCTTAGCTTAGGGAATAGATTCTCTTTGGTTATAGTGATGGCTAGGGGTAGAGGATGAGTAGAGCACAAAACCTTAGGGTAGTTGGTAATGAAAATAAATGAAATAATTATTAGAGAATAGAAAGAAAGATTAGTGTAATGTATGAGATCAAGTATGTATATATGATGATGGATAGAAAAGGAATGATTGGTTAAGTAGATACTAAATTAGGGAGTAATGAGAACAATTAAGTTGACTAATCATAAGGAATAAATATGGAAATTTATGATAGAAATGGAATATGACAATATAGGGATAATTAAGAGGCAAATAAAGAAAAGGAAAGTGCTAATGATAGACTTGTTTTAATTTAGGAAAATGATGGGCAATAAATATGGAAAATATAGAGATGGGTGTGCTAAGTGAAAAGGGTGTCTGTTGTTGATAACGATTTGAGTTGAATAATGAGATTAAAAGGAAATTAGATAATAAACGGATTAGTAATGAGTGTAATAATTGAACAATGGGAAATTATATTGCTAATGGGGGAAAGACCCACCTATTTAGGTGTGGATATAGGAATGTGAAAAGGTGAGTTTATGATATGAATGATGGTTTGTGTACGAATGACCCTCCCAAAAGGGAGTGTGACTATATTAACGAATAGGAAGGACCCTTCCAAATGGAAGTGAGAATAGGCATAATTACATAAGACCCTCCCTAAGTGGAGTGCGAATATATATATATATATATATATATATATATAAATGGACCCTCCATATAACGGAACGTGTATATAAATGGACCCTCCATAATGGAGCGTGTATATAAATGGACCCTCCATAACGGAGCGTGTATATAAATGGACCCTCCATAACGGAGCGTGTATATAAATGGACCCTCAATAACGGAGCGTGTATATATAAATGGACCATCCATAACGGAACGTGTATATAATAGGACCCTCCATAACGGAGTGTGAATTATAGACCCTCCCGTAGGGAGTGTGACTAAGTATGTTATGGACCCGCCAATATGGTGTGCGTAAATATAATTAGGACCCGCCAATATGGTGTGCGTAAATATAATTAGGACCCGCCAATATGATGTGCGTAAATATAATTAGGACCCGCCAATATGGTGTGTGTAAATGTAATTAGGACCCGCCATTGTGGCGTGAGAATAAGTGGTAATAAGACCCACCGAAAGGTGCACGAAAGAACGGAAAGGAAGGGAAAGACTAGACAGGCATAGGGAAAGTATGTGATTGAAAAGATAAGGAAAGGCTGAATTGTATAAAAGGAAAGCGAATTAGTATATGTTTTGGGTACTATGGTATAGGATAGGTCCTTGGTTTGTTACTATGCTTTCGTAGAAGCTATATTTCTAAGTTCTGTGTAATGCTGCCCTTCTTGCCATTTTTTCTACAGGTACCGAAGTGGAGCATGCACTAGCCGTGGCCGAGCAGGGGCACACTCCACAACGTGGAGTGTGAATATAAGGGTGTGATATTATGTTGATCCGAGAGTTAAATCTTTGGCTTTTGATGTATATAAATTAAGTATTGTCTTTTAGGGATTAGACTGTTTTAGAACTTAATTATTATTTTGGAAATGATGTATTTGAATGTAATGTAATATATTTTGCCCTGCTGGCATACTACTGATTATATACTATGTTAAAACAGGTTTTCAAGGCAGAACTCATATTTTTGGAATGTCCATAAAACAAAGGAAACTCTGTCTGATTTGACAGAGGTTTTTATTAGCTAAAATGGTTTTAAAAAGAAATTTTTAAGTCACTAAATCAATCGCGGTAATTAGAGTATTAATTAAGATAGGGTGTTACATTTTGGTATCAGAGCAGTTTCCCTCGGCCTTTGGAGTGTGGACTCACATCTCCAATGGTTACTCACCAAGCGAGTAACTAATTCGTTTAGTAAGAATCTAAGTCTAGGAATAGGATAATTACGTTATTGATTAAGTATTCGTTCTTTAACGGGTTGTTTCCTCCATGACTAAACAGTATGGCTAGGAGACGGGCTGACAATGATCGAATCGCTGCAATCCTCGAAACTCTGGTTCAGTTGCAGCAGAACCAGGCTGAGAATCAAGCCCAGAACATAGCGGCAGCCACAGCAGCTGCAGCAGCAGCTCTACAACCTCCACCACCAGCTCCGGTTGAAATCGACTGGATGGCGAGATTTAGAAAGAACGACCCACCAAGATTCGAAGGCGGGTACAATCCAGACGGTGCACAGAAGTGGCTCCAGGAGATGGAAAAGATTCTCCGCTCGCTGCAACCACCAGTCGATCACTATGTTAGGTTGGTGGAATATGTTCTGTCCGGTGATGCGGAGCATTGGTGGGAGCAACAAAGAAGAAGTTTGGGGGCAGCGAATGAAGTTATTTCTTGGGATCTCTTCAAAATCCGTTTCCTTGAGAAATATTTTCCAGAGGATGTCCGAAGGGAGAAAGAAATGGCCTTCCTCAAGTTGGAGCAGGGGAACATGAGTGTCGGCGAATATGCGGCACGATTTGAAGATCTGATCCGTTACTCAGGCAGCTACAGGGACGCAGGCGAGCGCACCAAGTGTATCAAATTCGAGTCTGGTCTGCATGCCAAGATTAGGACTGCTTTCACCTATCAGGGCATCGCCAATCTTTCCCAATTGGTGAACATGGCAAGTGCTTATGAGAATGCACTCAAGTAGGAAATGGCAGAAGAGCGGGACAAGGCAGCTCAGAAATTAGCGGAAGAGAAAGTTAAGAGTGGGCAGAAGGCAGGAGGTCCAATCAGAAATGATGGGCCAACTCAAAGATCAAGCCCTTATGTTGTTCCCCACAACAGAGCAGCAGTCCCAAGAATTATGGGCAAGAGTGAGACTGCTGTGGATGCTCCTCCATTATGCTCACATTGTGGAAAGCAGCATGGTGGAGAGTGCTAGTTTCGGAACCAAACTAGAAGAAGTTTTAGTTGTTTTGTGTGCGGACAACCCGGGCACTATGCTGCTAATTGTCCCAAGAATGCTATGAAGAAAGAGGTGAATGCAACTAGAGCCCATCCAGTAGGTGCAGGACGATCTATCCAGAGAGGAAAAGTATTCATTCCGGAAGGGAGGGAAGTGGAGGATGCAGGAAAGCCGAACTGAGGTAAAAGTTGTGTCCCTAATACTCTCTGTGAGATGACGTTTAATTATTGAGTCACACGCTTATATGTTTCCCTTAATTACTTGAACGGAAATGGAATTTCTCCAAATTAGAAATACCCTAAGAGTCTTAGGTGAAGATCTTTGATGATCAAGAACCTTTTTAGTGAAAACTTAGAAAAGCATGTGCTGCTTAGATCCATGACCCCTAACCTCTGCATGATTTACGAAAAACACATAGATGCAACCCCACTTATTAGGAAGAAATCAGAAAGAATAAAGTACTAAGTCTTTGAATGCCAAGTAGAAAGTAACCAAACTCCTTGATAATGTCGTCG
Organism: Crotalaria pallida; assembly: GCA_037953625.1. NCBI lineage: Eukaryota > Viridiplantae > Streptophyta > Magnoliopsida > Fabales > Fabaceae > Crotalaria > Crotalaria pallida. Next base: position 7,025,606 of record CM075654.1, on the reverse strand, counting down.
TTTAATAGAATGTAAGGTTAGAACTGACCACTCTGATCCTACATCTGTTAAATGATGATGTTATCAGCAAAACCACCGATGATGTGTTGTTAATGGACGTAAGGTTGGGGTTGGTCGCCTCGATCTTTACATCTATTAACGGGCGATATCATGGTAACTTTCTTAATAAAGTGGGAAATTAACTGTGATAGGATTTCTACAAAGACACAGATCATTAGTGGGATAGACATTAACCCGAGTGGTGTTCTTCCCAAAAATTCCTTACATCGAATCGGGTACTAGACCCCACAACGAAGCTTGAGGATAAGAGCCTCCGGCTATATTACCAACCAATAGTAGTGTAATCAAACATAGATCCTTTGGAATGAAGATGAAAGTTCATAGGAATCCCTCGACGAGATAGATCCAATTAGAAGAAAAGAAGCTAGCTGCAGAGTGTTCCCCCCGAACTCTTGGCACAGAATTGGATAGTAAAACCAAATCAAAGTTGAAAGGATGAGAGCCTTAGGCTACCTTGTCGGTCAAGAGTAGAATAACCGAATGTAGAACCTTTGGGAAGACTCCATAAGAATCACTTTTAGTTTCAATGAATGACCAAATTAGACTTTGGTGGCCAACCTATTGGGAATCTTCCTAGGATTTTGTGTAGATCATAACGAATTAAAACTAACGAAATCGATCTTGACGGTTACGTACGATGACCACATTAAAACCAACCAAGCTAAACCGTACTTGTACTCCTTACAGTGTACAAGAACTTGCGAGCATACAGATACGAAGGGGTATGCCTACGCTAAGTGCGGGAGAGCTTATTTATGAAACTTCGAAGATCTTGTCGGGATAACCACAAAATGAAGTGTAGACATGCGGGGGCGATGGAAGTAAGGACTATGTTCACAAGTGTTGCCAACGGGATGGTTCTCCATTTAAGGAACTGAACGGAACTTCGGGGACGAAATTCCAGTAAGTGGGGGAGAATTGTAACATCCCGAATTTTAATTCCCACAATAATTAGAATAATGAGGGAATTAGGAGAATGATAATTATGTTCAAGAATATTTAGGGTGAAGGATTAGGATTTCTTTGAGTGCCATAAAGAAGTTAGGAAGCGTTGGCATCGGATAGGAAGTTTAAAGAAGACCAAACGAGGGTTAAAAGCGGCGTTTTCGGTGTTTTAAATTCGCTAAATTGGGAAATTAGAAATAAAAGATCTAAAACTCTAAACTTAGATTCCACCGTTGGATGTGAAGTGGGAATTATGTAGAAGCTTGCTTTCAAATTTGAGCAAGATCCGACGAGTAACGAAGAAGTTATGGCACTTTGAAGTGCAAAGAAATAAAAGAAAATAAAAAGAATCAGTGACTAACCGATTAGTCATTCCACTAACCGGTTAGTACGTGACAGAACAGAAAAAAATAAATAAAACGCGTTGGGTCTTCTTCCCCATTCATTTCCCCTTTGTTTCTCTCTCTAGGGCACAAATTCTTCCCCTTTCTCTCTCTAAATCCCACCTCAAATCATCAAATACATCCATGATAAATGTAACACCCCAAAAATTCTAATCCTGTATTAATAAAATATTAATTATAAAGTTTATTATAATTAATTATTCCTATTTTTAATCTTTGCTCAAAAACCTGAGTCTATATTATTGGAATTCATTTTGGTGATTATTTTATGCATAAATAAATGGATTTGTATATTAGTCCCTGATTTGGGACCTAGAAGTAATTATAGGAAAGGTTTTGGAGGGAAAGAAAATAAAATAATTATTTTTCAAAAATTGGGAAAAATACTCGAGTATTTTCTGAAAAACTCGAGTATTCTGGGTCAAATTGCACGAGTTAGTGCGTTTGGTGAGTCAGCACCAACGATTCCGTGTTGGTGACACGAAATCATCTTCATTCCACGTCCAGGGAGGTCGTGTCGACCTGCATGAGTGTTTCCCCGCCCTATTTAAGCCCAGCAACACCGAATTCGTGAGGATTTTGGCTGAGTTTGGAGTTGTTGATCAAGTTAGGGTTCTGAAGTTGTTGCCTTTGATTCTTCTTCAATTCTGAGCGTTAGGATTCGAGTGATACACGAATACAAAGCTCACATCACGAGCTTTGTATAGACACCAAAATCGTGAGGATTGAGGGAGTGTGGTGGAAGATTCAAGGGCTGGAAGTTGGAGCTTGTTCTGTCAAACTTGTTTCTGGAGTTCACTTTGATTCCAATTTTTGGTAAGCTCATGAGCCTCTGAGTCTCAAATTCGATTTCTATAGTTAGTATATGTTGCATAGAGTCTATAAAACCTAATTTCCCCAATTCTTATCTCTTTTCATGTGTAAACCAATTCAATCTTGGTGATACACTCAAACTGCTCTGCATGTTGGTGCTTGAAGTGGTTCTTGGTGCTGTGGGGCTTTTTCTTGCAATTTCTCTGTTGATTCACGTCTGAGAGGTAAGGGGAAGTGATTATATTCACTAGATAGAGATTAAATTCCATTATTTGTGTTAGAGAGCCACCAAGAGGCTCTAAGGGCTTAGATTGAATAGGATCTTTGGTTTGGAGACCAAGCTTTGCTCTAAAACTGTGTTGAGCAAGTTTTATATCATGCATGCAAGCTTAAATGAACTTTGTTTCATGAGTATTGTATTCATTCTGCAATTTGAAGTGTTGAATTGCTAAAATGGTATATTTCATGCATAAATGATTGATTCTCTGTCAAATTGGTTATTTGATATGAAATGAGTATGGTAACATGCTCAATATATGGTATATGAACTATTGTGATCACTGGTTTGGGTTAAAAATGTTTAGAAATTGAAATGGTATGTAAAAACCAAGTTTCAGTCTGTTCTGTCTGCAAATACTCGAGTATTTGGCTTAACACCCGAGTATTTCGTGGCGCACCAGTGTGAAAATTGGCGCACCAACTTGAGAATCAGGCTAGGCACTCAAGTATTTCAGATGCAACAAGAGTAAAAAAATTGATGAACAACTCGAGTAATATATGAACTACTCGAGTATTCTGGGTAGTGGACTACTCGAGTATCTCATGAATTACTCGAGTATATTTATGAAGATCTGAAAACTTGAATCTCTGAAAAGACATGAACGACTCGAGTATAATTATGAACTACTCGAGTAAAATCTGGAAAATGATAAACTACTCGAGTATTATGGAAAACACTCGAGTATTTTTAGTCAGATACTTAAAATACCATTTTCAATTCTAAGTCATGTTGTAACTCTTAAAGGACAATAAACCAAGTGATCCTGGACTTAAAAGAAATTGATTGACGTTATGATGTTTTCATTTGAATAATGATACGTTGCTCGGGAGGCACGTAGTGTATTAATAAAAGGATGAAACATCAATCAATTCCTTTTAAGTAAAGTTAATGCATTCATACTGGAGTTTGGATGGTAGGACGTATATCATGTTTTTGGTAAACATGTGGAGGGCCTCTGGGAGTGCCAATACGCTTACTTGATGACACGTCGTTGACGTGGTCGTCTGAGTGGATGTCGATATAGTTATACCGTTTGGATGACGGGACGATGCTCGGGTGGCACGTTATAACTATGCTCGGGTGGCATGGATTCCAAGCTTGTCGTGTACATTCTTGGTGAATGTACTAATTGTTGTATACCTAGGAATACAACGCACTGTTGAGTGCTGGGTTGTCAGGGATGGACGTCAGAGAGTGACATAGTATGATGGAGATAGGCTTGAGAGCTAAAGTCATGCATCATGCCACTCATTTAAATTAATTGTGATAAATGAAATAAGTGTGAGCATCCTATGTGCATTAATTAACTACTATGTGTTACATGTGACTGTTGTTAATTGATGCATATTTACATACTCATATTGCACAATTTATTCTCTGTTGATTATGTGTATAGAATTGCTTACCCTTATGCCCTTGTAGGTGATGTCTCGTTACATTGCTTGCATCGAGATCCGACCACTTCTTAGTGACATATGGATCTACGAGGATCACCGAGCGGTGTTCGAGGGTGAGGTAGAAGTTATCTTCTATCATCCCAACCCGCTTATCCGGTTTCATCCTTGTAGACTCAGGATTCCCATTATGTACACTATGCACGTACCACTCTTTTACACTTACCATGGACCACCTCCCACACGACCAGCTCGCTCATATTATAGTTTTCACTTTCGACCTACCCGCTCATACCCATTTTCTTCTAGAGCCGTCCGCGAGGAGACTTCCCCTTCTGATCCGAGGAGCCCAGTTAGGGTCACATCATCTCTTGGCCCTGTACCCGGTGGTAGGGTACGCTCTCCATCGGATGAGATCGAGAAGGATTCCGTGGAGGACGAGAGCGGAGGCGAGCCTGTCGTTCATTCTACCGGGAGTTAGTAGAAGGATAATGATTCCTAGGTATGTGCATATGGTACATGATGAGGATCAAAGGATCCGATGCGTGGATTCTGTGGAGGAGATCTTGTTGCTGTTGTGATGATGACGATGCTACTACTTTTGCTTCTTGGAGACTACTGCTATCACTACTACTACTTCTGATGATGCCAGATCTATGTGACCACCCTTGGAGTTTATATTTTGGTTATGTATAAATATTATAGATATACTTTTGGAGTACTCTGGGGGTTTGGATACACTACTATGTAGAACTGTTATATGGACTTGTATTTTGGGGTCTTGGAGACTAGATCATGGGACTATGTACTTATAACTCTCTTTATACATATAAAACCTATGTTTATATTACTATCAATTGCATAGTCCTATAATTTCCGCTTACTCTGATTAACTCTATTCAAGAGTTCGGCTGTGAAAATTATCCGATGGTATCAGTTTTATCAATTAAAGCAAGGGTAGCTTCATTTACTTTCTATTATATAAATACGATTTCAAAAGACGAATGTTACCCATTCCTAGAAAAGGTTTTAGAAATCGCCGAATTCGATACAACTGTTTTAAATTATTTAGGGTTTCTTCTCCAAGAACTCCAAGTGTTGATTTGTGCACCCGATTTTCAAAGAAAAATTTCACTTTCATATTTTTCTTAATACTTACAAGTCTATATATTATCCAATATAATAGCTTAATGATTATATTATACTTGGGTAATTCAGAAGGGTGTCACACTTAGTGGTATCAGAGCAAAAGTCAGATCCTGTAGTAGTGAAAGTGGTTCCAGAGAGGTAGCCATCGACAGCAAGCATGTATCCACAGGGTATATTTCTTGATTTGAATTTTAGTATCTTGATTTCGGGCGTTAGATACAATTGAATGTTCGTATCTTGTCTCTTTCGAGCACAAGACACAATTGAATGTGAATTTAAAGTTATAAGCTATAACCTTAGTATAGGTGCTGTGAGGAGTGTTTCTTTAGTTCAACATATGTGACCGTAAGCCCATAGCGCAGGTCTAGTATGGCAACTAGAAACCGAAATCACACTAACACGATGTTAGAGAGAATTGCCACGGTGCTGGAAGTTATGCAACAACGGCAATCTCAGCAACCACCGCAATCGTTTAATCCGCCTCATCAGTGTAATATGGGTAGTACCGAGGCGAGGAGTTTGATGGATTTTAGGAGTTGTAATCCACCTAAATTTGAAGAAGGATTTTAGCAGCTGACAAGCCCGTGGTTCAAGGAAGGGTTTTCACCATTAGAGGTGTGGAAGCATGCCAATCCTCCGATCTTGTGCAAGGTAATCACTTGCTAAACGGTCAGCTCTGTAATGTGTTGTCTGATTTTAGTGCTACGCATTCACTTGTTTATTATGAATATGTGAATCGTATGACCTTGCCTGTATCTGAAGTATTCTATGCTTTTATGATAGAAACCCCTACGAGCATTCCTGTAAGTTGTTTCTAAGACAAGTCTTAACGATTGTATGGAAGTGTTAGGATGAGCCTTTAGAAACGATTTAATTTGTCTACCTTTATCGTATTAAGACGCAATTTTGAGGGGGGCAGATTAAGTGCTAGTATAGGACCATTAGTATACTCCCTTAAGCCAAGTACTTGCAATCAAGGTAATCTGGAAGGATTAGCCTTTCATATGAAATAAGAATGCAACGAGGATTTTCAGTAATTGAAGGGGAAGACTAACAATCTCTCCTGCGTTGCTCTTACTCGATTCATGCGAAGGTATGAAAGAATAATTTCATGTATCAAGGCAAGGACCTGGAAAGGAATAGTCTAAAGGAAGGAAAGTAGGTGTGTATGCATCAAAGTGATCGAATACACACAGAGTAAGCTCTTATTACATGACTTGGAGTTTGCAAAGAGTATGTTCACTCTATGAGATTTGAAGGCTTAGTCTCTATGGCCTTGTGTCTTGAGAGCTTAGAAACCAAAGGAGTATAAAGGAATTGACTCAATTAAAAGGAGAGATTGAAGTGGAGTCATCATAGATGGTTGGGTTTGAAAGTTTTGATTTCAAGCTCCATTACTTACTTAGTAAAGTTAAAGGTAATGACAAACATTGAGTCGAAGAGCAAATCGTGCGAACTCTAAGAGACTATTCTAAGTAAGGAAGTTAGAGAGAAATAAGAGATGGATGAATAAAGGATTATACCACTTTTATGTTAAGTGGTGTAGCGAAGAATTTGTAGGACCGTATAGAACAAGTATTGAAATAAAGGACTGATTCGTCGCTTGAGTAACATTTGAAGAGGGTCTTTGGAAACTGAGGTGAATTCTCAAGAAGCATGAGGAGAATATAAGGGGTTGGATTGCTAAATATAAAACGAGAAGGCATTGTCAAGTCTAAGAAATTGAGAAGATAGGGTTCATAACAACCTTGATGAGAGGTTCAAATATGTGAAGTTTAGAATGGATTGTGCCCGAACCTCAAGCCATCTATCAATCATCAGCGAATGAGGAATTTTCCGAGATTGGAAGAATGTGTGGAATTTATAAGTACGATGGAAGGGCATAAGAAGTTGGTAGAATGAATGTCCAAAACTAGTAAAAAGGGTATTCCAATAAAAGAAGAGGAAAGATGGTTAAGTGAATTAAATTTGAAAGAATGGCAAATTAAAGGGACCTCGATCGTGGGGATTATCGAGTATGCTAATAAGAAGTAAAGAATTTGCCCAACTCTAGGTGTAATGTATGAGGTGTAACACTCTGAACTAAGTAGTGATATACCTATGAGGACATTCGGTTGCAGCTATAAGAGATTGAGGTTTTAGTTCGCCAGATTCAGCAAAGGTTAAAGGTAAAGAAGAGAATGGACGCCGAGCGAGTTAAGTTCGGATGGGGGTTCAACAGGATAGGATGCGAATTAGATTTAGGTATAGGTAATATAAGTTTATCTTTTCTCTGATCGGAATTAACGTAATCAATGTCTCTGGTTGCGTTAGTTAAATCGTTTCGTAATTTGAAAAACTCGAACAGATCTTTGGTTTTAATCTCGGTGATCAAAACCCTTATCACAGTTGGATGTGATAAATATCTTCGGACACTACAGAAAAAGAAAGATCAGTCAAGACTAGAGAGATTAATAACCACCGGGATAGGACAAGTATTTGTCTCCCCAACGGAAATAACTCTAGCACTTGGCTAACTAGCTAAATCTGATAGTGACAAGTACCCCATCTTTAAGTTCATCTAACTTAAAGATGTATTGTATGACTTCTCTTGCAAAAAGTTATATCTGAAAGGAATGATTTTATTTTTAATAGTTTGAACATTAGGACTGATCACCCTAATGTTTGCAACTATTAAGGAATAAAATCATACAAATGATTCCCTACTCGTGCTTGAGTGATTAGAGCGCGCAATGAAACATGTTTTTCCTCAAAAAAATCTTTGAAAATGTTTTAACTGAGGAGTATGTATATATATATATATATATGTAATTAAGAGGTATTATTCAAAAAGATTTTAATCAAAAGATTTCATTTGGAGTAATTGCAAAATATTTAAATTATGAAGTTGAAATGCGGTTTACAGAAAAAGTTTTCCTCGAAAGGTTTATTGGGAAAAGTTTTAATTTAAAGTTATGTATTGGACGTATCTTTTCTAGAAAAAGGTAATCAAAAGATTTTATTTGAGTTAATTACGACATAATTTTCGGAGGAGTTTAAGAAAACTCTTTTATAAGAAAAAGGATTGATATATGCTTTCGAATGCAAAAAGTATTAGTCGAGAAAAGTTTTATTTGAAATATTTTGAGTCAGAAAATTTAAAGAAGTAAATTCATTTTAAGTGGGGAAGGATTTTCCCTAAGGATATGATAACGTTAAAATAGTCTTTTATTTAATTTTGAGAATGTATAATTTTGAAGAGCGAATTTCGGGGACGAAATTCATTTTAAGTGGGGAAGTAGTGTAACACCCCAAAAATTCTAATCCTGTATTAATAAAATATTAATTATAAAGTTTATTATAATTAATTATTCCTATTTTTAATCTTTGCTCAAAAACCTGAGTCTATATTATTGGAATTCATTTTGGTGATTATTTTATGCATAAATAAATGGATTTGTATATTAGTCCCTGATTTGGGACCTAGAAGTAATTATAGGAAAGGTTTTGTAGGGAAAGAAAATAAAATAATTATTTTTCAAAAATTGGGAAAAATACTCGAGTATTTTCTGAAAAACTCGAGTATTCTGGGTCAAATTGCACGAGTTAGTGCGTTTGGTGAGTCAGCACCAACGATTCCGTGTTGGTGACACGAAATCATCTTCATTCCACGTCCAGGGAGGTCGTGTCGACCTGCATGAGTGTTTCCCCGCCCTATTTAAGCCCAGCAACACCGAATTCGTGAGGATTTTGGCTGAGTTTGGAGTTGTTGATCAAGTTAGGGTTCTGAAGTTGTTGCCTTCGATTCTTCTTCAATTATGAGCGTTAGGATTCGAGTGATACACGAATACAAAGCTCACATCACGAGCTTTGTATAGACACCAAAATCGTGAGGATTGAGGGAGTGTGGTGGAAGATTCAAGGGCTGGAAGTTGGAGCTTGTTCTGTCAAACTTGTTTCTGGAGTTCACTTTGATTCCAATTTCTGGTAAGCTCATGAGCCTCTGAGTCTCAAATTTGATTTCTATAGTTAGTATATGTTGCATAGAGTCTAGAAAACCTAATTTCCCCAATTCTTATCTCTTTTTCATGTGTAAACCAATTCAATCTTGGTGATACACTCAAACTGCTCTACATGTTGGTGCTTGAAGTGGTTCTTGGTGCTGTGGGGCTTTTTCTTGCAATTTCTCTGTTGATTCACGTCTGAGAGGTAAGGGGAAGTGATTACATTCACTAGATAGAGATTAAATTCCATTATTTGTGTTAGAGAGCCACCAAGAGGCTCTAAGGGCTTAGATTGAATAGGATCTTTGGTTTGGAGACCAAGCTTTGCTCTAAAACTGTGTTGAGCAAGTTTTATATCATGCATGCAAGCTTAAATGAACTTTGTTTCATGAGTATTGTATACATTCTGCAATTTGAAGTGTTGAATTGCTAAAATGGTATATTTCATGCATAAATGATTGATTCTCTGTCAAATTGGTTATTTGATATGAAATGAGTAATATATGGTATATGAACTATTTTGATCACTGGTTTGGGTTAAAAATGTTTAGAAATTGAAATGGTATGTAAAAACCAAGTTTTAGTCTGTTCTGTCTGCAAATACTCGAGTATTTGGCTTAACACCCGAGTATTTCGTGGCGCACCAGTGTGAAAATTGGCGCACCAACTTGAGAATCAGGCTAGGCACTCGAGTATTTCAGATGCAACAAGAGTAAAAAAATTGATGAACAACTCGAGTAATATATGAACTACTCGAGTATTCTGGGTAGTGGACTACTCGAGTATCTCATGAATTACTCGAGTATATTTATGAAGATCTGAAAACTTGAATCTCTGAAAAGACATGAACGACTCGAGTATAATTATGAACTACTCGAGTAAAATCTGGAAAATGATAAACTACTCGAGTATTATGGAAAACACTCGAGTATTTTTAGTCAGATACTTAAAATACCATTTTCAATTCTAAGTCATGTTGTAACTCTTAAAGGACAATAAACCAAGTGATCCTGGACTTAAAAGAAATTGATTGACGTTATGATGTTTTCATTTGAATAATGAAACGTTGCTCGGGAGGCACGTAGTGTATTAATAAAAGGATGAAACATCAATCAATTCCTTTTAAGTAAAGTTAATGCATTCATACTGGAGTTTGGATGGTAGGACGTATATCGTTTTTGGTAAACATGTGGAGGGCCTCTGGGAGTGCCAATACGCTTACTTGATGACACGTCGTTGACGTGGTCGGCTGAGTGGATGTCGATATAGTTATACCGTTTGGATGACGGGACGATGCTCGGGTGGCACGTTATAACTATGCTCGGGTGGCATGGATTCCAAGCTTGTCGTGTACATTCTTGGTGAATGTACGAATTGTTGTATACCTAGGAATACAACGCACTGTTGAGTGCTGGGTTGTCAGGGATGGACGTCAGAGAGTGACATAGTATGATGGAGATAGGCTTGAGAGCTAAAGTCATGCATCATGCCACTCATTCAAATTAATTGTGATAAATGAAATAAGTGTGAGCATCCTATGTGCATTAATTAACTGCTATGTGTTACATGTGACTGTTGTTAATTGAGGCATATTTACATACTCACATTGCACAATTTATTCTCTGTTGATTATGTGTATAGAATTGCTTACCCCTATGCCCTTGTAGGTGATGTCTCGTTACATTGCTTGCATCGAGATCCGACCACTTCTTAGTGGCATATGGATCTACGAGGATCACCGAGCGGTGTTCGAGGGTGAGGTAGAAGTTATCTTCTATCATCCCAACCCGCTTATCCGGTTTCATCCTCGTAGACTCAGGATTCCCATTATGTACACTATGCACGTACCACTCTTTTACACTTACCATGGACCACCTCCCACACGACCAGCTCGCTCATATTATAGTTTTCACTTTCGACCTACCCGCTCATACCCATTTTCTTCTAGAGCCATCCACGAGGAGACTTCCTCTTCTGATCCGAGGAGCCCAGTTAGGGTCACATCATCTCTTGGCCCTGTACACGGTGGTAGGGTACGCTCTCCATCGGATGAGATCGAGAAGGATTCCATGGAGGAAGAGAACGGAGGCGAGCCTGTCGTTCATTCTACCGGGAGTTAGTAGAAGGATAATGATTCCTAGGTATGTGCATATGGTACATGATGAGGATCAGAGGATCCGATGCGTGGATGCTGTGGAGGAGATCTTGCTGCTGCTGTGATGATGACGATGCTACTACTTTTGCTTCTTGGAGACTACTGCTATCACTACTACTACTTCTGATGATGCCAGATCTACGTGACCACCCTTGGAGTTTATATTTTGGTTATGTATAAATATTATAGATATACTTTTGGAGTACTCTGGGGGTTTGGATACACTACTATGTAGAACTGTTATATGGACTTGTATTTTGGGGTCTTGGAGACTAGATCATGGGACTATGTACTTATAACTCTCTTTATACATATAAAACCTATGTTTATATTACTATCAATTGCATAGTCCTATAATTTCCGCTTACTCTGATTAACTCTATTCAAGAGTTCGTCTGTGAAATTTATCCGATGGTATCAGTTTTATCAATTAAAGCAAGGGTAGCTTCATTTACTTTCTATTATATAAATACGATTTCAAAAGACGAATGTTACCCATTCCTAGAAAAGGTTTTAGAAATCGCCGAATTCGATACAACTGTTTTAAATGATTTAGGGTTTCTTCTCCAAGAACTCCAAGTGTTGATTTGTGCACCCGCTTTTCAAAGAAAAATTTCACTTTCATATTTTTCTTAATACTTACAAGTCTATATATTATCCAATATAATAGCTTAATGATTATATTATACTTGGGTAATTCAGAAGGGTGTCACAATAAACCCTTAAAAATCGATCCCCATCACATACAAACATCATCTCCTTCATCAATCTCTCCTATTATTCTCTCTCTCACGCCATTTCTCTCTCTCTCCTCCCTCTTCCTTGGAGTTTCATACCCACTCTTAATTTCCACCATTCCAAGTTCAAGGTATGTGAGATTCAAGCTTTCCTTCTCATTTTCTTTCATATACACGAATTTCCCCCATAATCTTTAACTAATTTCACTGTTTTTGCTTCATGGCTCATTTTCTCTCTCCTCCATGGCTATGAAGCTTTCTCTCTCTACACTAAGGCTTGGGAATCAACATTCTCTCTCTCTCCACCTTTATTTGAGGTAAGAAGGTTGTATTACCTTAGCTTAGGGAATAGATTCTCTTTGGTTATAGTGATGGCTAGGGGTAGAGGATGAGTAGAGCACAAAACCTTAGGGTAGTTGGTAATGAAAATAAATGAAATAATTATTAGAAAATAGAAAGAAAGATTAGTGTAATGTATGAGATCAAGTATGTATATATGATGATGGATAGAAAAGGAATGATTGGTTAAGTAGATACTAAATTAGGGAGTAATGAGAACAATTAAGTTGACTAATCATAAGGAATAGATATGGAAATTTATGATAGAAATGGAATATGACAATATAGGGATAATTAAGAGGCAAATAAAGAAAAGGAAAGTGCTAATGATAGACTTGTTTTAATTTAGGAGAATGATGGGCAATAAATATGGAAAATATACAGATGGGTGTGCTAAGTGAAAAGGGTGTCTGCTGTTGATAACGATTTGAGTTGAATAATGAGATTAAAAGGAAATTAGATAATAAACGGATTAGTAATGAGTGTAATAATTGGACAATGGGAAATTATATTGCTAATGGGGGAAAGACCCACCTATTTAGGTGTGGATATAGGAATGTGAAAAGGTGAGTTTATGATATGAATGATGGTTTGTGTACGAATGACCCTCCCAAAAGGGAGTGTGACTATATTAACGAATAGGAAGGACCCTTCCAAATGGAAGTGAGAATAGGCATAATTACATAAGACCCTCCCTAAGTGGAGTGCGAATATATATATATATAAATGGACCCTCCATATAACGGAGCGTGTATATAAATGGACCCTCCATAATGGAGCGTGTATATAAATGGACCCTCCATAACGGAGCGTGTATATAAATGAACCCTCCATAACGGAGCGTGTATATATAAATGGACCCTCCATAACGGAGCGTGTATATAATAGGACCCTCCATAACGGAGTGTGAATTATAGACCCTTCCGTAGGGAGTGTGACTAAGTATGTTATGGACCCGCCAATATGGTGTGCGTAAATATAATTAGGACCCGCCAATATGGTGTGCGTAAATATAATTAGGACCCGCCAATATGGTGTGTGTAAATGTAATTAGGACCCGCCATTGTGGCGTGAGAATAAGTGGTAATAAGACCCACCGAAAGGTGCACGAAAGAACGGAAAGGAAGGGAAAGACTAGACAGGCATAGGGAAAGTATGTGATTGAAAAGATAAGGAAAGGCTGAATTGTATAAAAGGAAAGCGAATTAGTATATGTTTTGGGTATTATGGTATAGGATAGGTCCTTGGTTTGTTACTATGCTTTCTTAGAAGCTATATTTCTAAGTTCTGTGTAATGCTGCCCTTCTTGCCATTTTTTCTACAGGTACCGAAGTGGAGCATGCACTAGCCGTGGCCGAGCAAGGGCACACTCCACAACGTGGAGTGTGAATATAAGGGGTGTGATATTATGTTGATCCGAGAGTTAAATCTTTGGCTTTTGATGTATATAAATTAAGTATTGTCTTTTAGGGATTAGACTGTTTTAGAACTTAATTATTATTTTGGAAATGATGTATTTGAATGTAATGTAATATATTTTGCCCTGCTGGCATACTACTGATTATATATTACCGCGATTGATTTAGGATTAAACTCATATTTTTGGAATGTCCATAAAACAAAGGAAACTCTGTCCGATTTGACAGAGGTTTTTATAAGCTAAAATGGTTTTAAAAAGAAATTTTTAAGTCACTAAATCAATCGCGGTAATTAGAGTATTAATTAAGATAGGGTGTTACAGGTCTTTTGACCAACCTGTGCCTTTATTCTTTATCCACAGGGTCTTATGACCAACCTGTGTCCTCTTTTCTAATCCACAGGGTCTTATGACCAACTTGTGTCCTCTTTCACATCCACATGGTCTTATGACCGACCTGCGAAGTGTTCCTAGCCCACATGGTCTTATGACCAACTTGTGCCCTATTTCTTATCCACAGGGTCTTATGACCAACCTGTGTCCTCTTATCAAATCCACAGGGTCTTATGACCAACTTGTGCTGATTTTTCTTATCTACAGGGTCTTATGACCAACTTATCCCAATTTCCTATCCACAGGGTCTTATGATGAACCTGTGTTGAGTCATTCTTCTTTTTCTCTTTACTCTTATTCCTATTTCGTTTCTTGCTTATTCTTTTTCTCCCATTTAAATCCTTATTCCCCCTCATATTCTCATGTACTATTCTTAACTCTTTTTCAATACTTACTCATTCTTTATTCACTTTTAATTCTTACTCTTCTTTCCTTTTTCCTTATTAATTGTTCTTGCTCCTCTTTCACTTTCCCTTGTTAAATACTCACTTGTTACTCTTGTCATTTCGTAGCTTATTATTTAACTAATCAGTCAACGATCCATTCCTTGGTTATCGTTCTCTAGATTCTCTATATCTTCCTATTAGCAAATTAGCCCCGATTCATGTTTAAGTTCTTTCTTCTAATCTTTCTTACTCTTAACTCAATCTATTACATCTCAGTCATTCATTTATGTTTACGTATTTTGAGCTAATCCTCACTTAGGTCTATTTTCTTTTAACTTCCCTCATGTTTTAAGTCACTTTAATTAGCCTTGACTAATTCCAATATACTTAAGTCCCTTATTCTAACCTCAACTAATTTATACATTTCAATGAACAATTGATTTAACTTCCTACTTTTCTAATATCCACAGAGTTTCCTTTTTCAACTACCCTAAGGTTCAACCCTACTCTATTTATGCACATCCTTAACTATTCATCTATTCCAATTAATCTATCTAGTTTCACTTACTCCTTAACTCATTCCCTAAGTTTTTCTAACTCACTTTTTAACTACTCCTTAGCTCAACAATCCTAACCATCTTATTATCAGTTTATTAAGTTTTCATCTTCAACCTTCTACATAATTTTATCACAAACCTAGCTTACCTAGGGATTTACTCATATCTTCATACTACACCTTATTTCATACAAATAATTAGAACATATACAAATACATAATATCACACAAACATATATTCAACCATCATCACAGTGGGTTCTCTAACCCAACTATAACTACTTAGCTCTAACCAAATACATTACCCTAAGGTTTATCATTATCACTACCCATCCCTCTCAGTTATCACTCTACTCTAGTTAGAACCCATCTCCTAAGAAACGTTAATACCACCTCCTTACCTCAATGAAGATAGAGAGATGGAACCTTCAAAGAACTCTAGCTTTTCCTTAGCTTTATGACCTCTTAGAGCTTGAACTTTCTTGCCCTAGATTGTAACCTTAGCAATGCAACTATGAGATGAGTAGGAAGCTTGTCAAATGGAGAGTGAGATGGATGATTAGAGCCAGAAATATGATGTTTTTGAGTGATAATTTACCCTCTTTCTTAGTGATTTTGGCTTGTTTATCAAGTAATTGTTAAGAAAAGATTGATTTTATCTACTAATGACAAGGAACGAGATCGTTGTGGATTTTGTGCCCTTTTTGGTTCTTAATGTCAGGTTGTGGAGCTTAATTTGTTGAAATTGGAAAAAGGAAAAAAGAAGCAAGTAATAAAACCTTGAAGTTGGAACTGAGAAGGCGAGTTTGTCGATTAAGATGCTATACCGTGGGTGCACAAGACCAGGAAATGGGGTCAAAAGAACAAAAACAAGAAGATGCTGAAGCTAGCGTGGTGCGCCCAGGCGCAGCCTTGTGCGCCCAAGCGCAGGTCGATCTCGCCCAGGCGCAGCCTTGTGCGCCCAAGCGCACGTCGTCAGTCACAGTGGATTTAATTATATCTTTTACAGATTTGATAGGAGATTAGTTTTTATCCTTTTAAATAGACACATTCTAGGTTAGATATGGAGTTTTTTACACATATCAGAGGATTAAGAACAAGGTTTAGAGCTTTTTGCGAAGAACACAGAGATTAGAGGCAAGGATTAGTGGTAATTATGTCTCTCTTTATCACTTTTATTGCTTTTCTTCTTCCCATTATGAACTAAACCCTTCTTTGGGATGTAGGAGTAGATGAACATGGAACCTTGTTAATGTTTTTGCAATGAATTGATTTTGTTTTTCCATTATAAATTATGTGTTTGATTATATTTTGATTGTTTCTCGTGAATGTGTGCAGTTCATGACTTTTGGAAATCCTTTATGAATAGACATATGAATTTAGGATTTAGCCTAATAATCAAACAGTTCAATTGCATAGGCACAGACATGTTTTCTATGAATTGGATAATTTTTACAAGTTTTGATTGAACTTAATTTAAGGTTAGGTGTTTAAGGCTCTCTTGAGACATCATTGAGAGATTAATATCTAAAACACGGAAACGTGCTAAGACATTAGGCGTTTTCTACCTTTGCAAAACAAATTCAGAATTTAGGAAAACAAATCAATTCGTTGTTAAACGTTTTAGGAACCTTCATCGAAACTACGTCCCGCTTTTTCCCATTGTTCAAGAATCGTTTTATTTATTTGTTTTAATTCATTTAAATCAACAATCACTCAAGCAATTGAATTTTAATCTAATTTTTCATTTAGTAACTACGAATAGGTGAGAATTATTAGAATCAATTTCAGTCCTCGTTGGGAACGATACTCTATTTATCACTTTATTACTTGTACGATCTGGTACACTTGCCAGAATCCCAACAATGGAGGAGGTGGTTTCTTCTTCAATGGCTCTTGAGGAAGAGAATGTATGAGTGAGAAATGAGCTTCATGGCTATGGTTCTAGTGAGAGAAACAAAGTGAATATAGTGGAGATGAGGGTGACATGCATGTGATGATGATGATGGCTATGAGGCTCTTAGCTTGATTTAGTGTTTATGGCTTGATGTTGAGGATGGAGATGATGGTGGTGACTAATGCTCTTGGTTCTTGACAATGGTGGAAGTGATCTTAGTGAGTGATAATGGAGCTTGGTTATGGTGCTTGTTGATGATGGTTATTTTGCATGTCCCAGACAAAAGTAAAATAAAAACTCTAGAACACAAGATTACCCTCTAAATCAAAATGTATACATCTAATCTAGGACTTCGACTCACAGACTCAGACACTTATTTTCACAAGCAATTCATACAATTGAAACCTGGTTAGAGAAACAAACTCAACAAGAACTAATGATTAGTGAACACTCTCAACCTCACAGTGTATATCTCTCATGTGTATCAAGGGTTATATATATACAATTCACTCAAGTTCATACAGTGACAATGTGTTACCATAGGCTTGACCATAGACCCAAATCTCCACTGAAATTATTGAATGCACACAATAATCAAAAGGTCTTAATTTTGGTTGTAATGAGGCTATGGCTAAAATTGTAAGGTGGGATAAAAGAAAGAAGGGATAAAACAAAGGCTAACTCGCAAAAAAAAAATATTTACAAAAGCAAGCTTCCCTCAAAAACCATGGATGAGCAATGAATACAACAAAGACTCACACTCACATCAAGACATTTTATTCTTCCTTTATTTTTCAATTTTTTCCTTCTATTCTCTTCCTTTACATTTATTATTTCTTTTTTTTTTTCTCTTTTTTCACTTGGAAGAGAAACAGAATTCATAACACTTTTCAAAAAAAAAATTCACAAATTGCTCATTCAAAATTCCCAAGGTACTCACAAAAATAGTACAATAGGTGTAGGGTACCAAAGAAAAATCATAATAATAAGGCTCAAAATGGGCAACTAAGGGAATATATAATCAATCAAATCATCTGAAGGCCAACAAAAACACAATCCTAGGTGCCTTAATCATATTCATGCATGCAAACAATTATCAATCTCAAAATGGTCACCGGTCAAGTTCTAGAACACAAAGTCAAAGTGAACACACTCATGAAAGAAATAGGGGTCTCAATTCAAATATTTCAATAAATCATACCCCTTTAGTGTTTAGGCCCAAAATCTCACTAGGCTAAAGGTCAGTTCACTAATCACAAATTCTCAAGAAGTTTGTCAAAATAACCAGATTTCAAAAATATTTACAGCTCAATCAAAATAGTATCAAAAATCAATGAGTCTAATCCTAAACTAAGTATTTACACCTATCATCAGAAAAAAGTCCTAAGTCTAGAATAATTACCTACTTCTACCAAGAACACAAACCAACACCAAAAATGGAAGAATAATTCAAGTCTAAAAAATTAATTTTTATTTTGTCCACTCCCCCAAACTTAGAGGTTGGCTTGTCCTCAAGCAAACTAATCTAAACTAAAACACAAAATAAAAATTAAAAATTACCTAGAAAAATAGGACAATATTTTTGCGAAGTACCAGGTCTGGGGTGACATATTGGGAACTAATGGGAGCAAATGGGATCACACCCCCAAACTTAAATTCTGCACCCTCTCTACACCTAAGCGTGGATTGACCCGTGACTTCATTTTTTTTAAATAAAACTACCTAAAACTAAACTACCCTAAAAAAAATAAAATCTAAGGGAGTTACTTAACATTGGGTTGTCTCCCAACATGCGCTTGTTTAACGTCACGAGTCTGACGGGTCACCTCTTTTCAGAGGTTAGGGTGGTTGCCAAGATCCCTTCAAGGGTGGCACCTTGCTATTCAGCCTCTTCTCAACACTCACTCCATTGGAGTGCTGAATGCACATTAGTGGGGCGAAGTTCTCCGTGGTGACTGGTGGTTTTTCAAAAAATTTATGTGTAGTTTGCTCACCATTCACTCGGAGAATTACTTCTCCCCTAGGCACATCAATCACTGCCCCTGCTGTGGCCAAGAATGGCCTTCCAAAAATTAGAGGAATGTTTTCATCCTCTTCTATATCTAAGACCATGAAATCTAAGGGCAGGATAAAATCTTTCACCTTAACCAGAATATCTTCCACCAATCCATATGGGCGGAGGGTGGTTCTATCAGCTAACTGAAGTAATGTTGGGATAGGCTTAACCTCTCCTAAGTTTAATGCTTCACACACAGACAATGGCATAATGTTAACACTAGCTCATAAGTCACAGAGAGCCTTACCTGAATACTCCTTGCCTATGCTAACTGAAATGGTGAAGCTACCTGGATCCTTTAGCATTGGTGGAAGGTTGGATTTGATGATGCTGCTGCACTTTTCTGCTATCGGGAACGTCTCGTCAGTGAGCATCCGCTTCTTCTTTGTCAGCAACTCCTTCATGAATCTAACGTATAGAGGCATTTGTGAGAGTGTCTCTGCAAATGGGATGTTGATCTGCACCTTCCGTAGCATCTCCAAAAATTTGCTGAATTGCTTCTGGTCTTCCTCTTTTTTCAACCTCTGAGGATATGGAATCCTTGGAGGTAGTGGTGCTGGTTTAGGTGTGCCTTTCTCTTTCTTGGGATCCACAGATGGATCCTGCGTTTGTTGCATTGCAGTTGAACCTTCTCCACTTGGTTGCTTTGGCCCCTCATCCTTCTTCTCAGGCTCAGTTGCATCACCCTTCTTTAGTGGCTCCTCATACGACTTGCCACTTCGAAGAGTGACCGCCATGCACCTCTCCTTGGTGTGGGTTGCAATCTCTGATATCTGATTGTTTATTTGAGCCACTTGCACCTCCAAGTTGCGAATGTTGACTTCATGATTGGCGAAATTTGCCCTGGCTTCTGCCATGAAGGTATTGGTTGTGGTTGCCATTGCTTCAAGTGCCTTCTCCCAGCCATGCTTTTATGGTGGCGATGGATTGGGTGCTGGGTTGTACCATGAAGTGTGAGACTGACTGATTTGCCCCGGATTGTGGATATTGGAGTACATGTTATTTTTAGGTACTCTACCACCCACAAAATTAGCTTGCTCCTCAATGGTGGCTGGACCCTTTCTGACTTCAAAAGCACAATCACCATTCCGGTGACCTCCCCCCACAAAAGTCGCACCTCAGAGAGGTAGATGCAACTGACATACTGATCTGGCTCATCTGCTTCATTAATGCAGCAATCTGTTGCTGCATCCGCTTGTTCTGCTCGATTAAGATTTGGGCTTGACTAGAGTCTAGATATTAGCTCTTCAAGACTCTTTGCTCCACCTTGGTCCTCAGTCCTTGACTACTGCTGAATGCCATGTTTGCAATAACTTCCTTGGCCTCTTCAACAGTCTTCTTCATCAGTGATCCACCAGTTATTGCATCAATCATACTTTGACTGAATTGGTTGAGCCCATTATAGAACGTTTGGATCTGCTGCCAGTCTTGCATATATGTTGGGAACTTCCTCAGTAGCCGGTTGTAACGCTGCCAAGCTTCATGCAACGGCTCGTTGTCCTCTTGCATGAATGAGTGAACATCTTGCCTCAGCTTCGCTTGCGTCCTAGATGGAAGGAACTTATCAATGAATTTGGAGACAAGTACTTTCCAGTTGGAAAGACTCCCTGGTGCCTAGTTGTTCACCCAAGTTATCGCCTCGCCCCTCAATGAGAGAGGGAACATCCTCATTCTGATGGTCTCGTCCGTAACACCCTCAATATTGAAGAATCTGAGCATGCCCAGGAAGTTGGCGATATGGTCCCTGGGGTCTTGATGCGGTGCACCACTGAACTGATCCTGCATGATGAGCTGGATGTACTGTGGATCGATCGCGAATGCAGTTGCAGTGATGGCTGGCCGGACTATGCTGGAAGCAAGGAAATTCGGGTTCACGGTTGCATATTCCGCCAAAGTCTTCCTAGGAGGAGGAGGCGGAGAGGATCCGTGAGATCCTCCTCCTCCAGCCATCTTCAAAGTTGTTCTTTCCCCTCTTCTAGTGCTGAATTTTTATCCTCTTTGCACTTAAATTGATATAAATTCCTGCACAACACAAAAACAAAATAAAAATTACGTAGCACCTGTTGAGACAAGAAACTAACTAAAAATAAATAAATTTCACCTAAAACTACTACTAAGTATCGAAAACTAATTGAAACGAATTTCAATCCCCGATAACGGCGCCAAAAACTTGTTGCACTACCGGCAAGTATACCGGATCGACAAGTAATATAGTCAATAAGACCAGATATCGTCCCTCGGGGATTGCAAATTTTTCAATTAATTCTCACCAAAGAGTAGTTAAAAGTAAAATCTAAAGGTTTCTAACTAATTAATTAAGATAGAATTAAAATAAAAACAGAAATTAAATAGAAGTTGTGAGCAATTTGAGAAAGATGTTAGGAACATGGTTTCATTGTAGGCGTTGTTTATTTATCATGAATCTCTGTTTTTCCCTAAATCAAGAACAATTTCCTAAGGTAGCAATTACTAGATTCCTCTTATGCAATTACTGTTTATTATTCAATTTGATAACACTTAATCCCTTAAGTAATTAAACCATTGAATAACCATTATTAAGAACAGTGAAATTTATAACAAGTTATATAATTACCCAAAAGTATCCCTACGAGTTGAATAATTATATTGTTTGATTGAAAACCTATTCTAATTCCTAATCTCCCAATTGAAGAATTAGAGATCCAAAACATATATTAGCTACTTCTATGCATGAAAGTAAAAACGCAATCAAACACTTGATTTAGAAACGGAAAAACATCAATTCATGGAATCAATAAACTAATCCATACAAATTCACCAATTCCTAACACGAGCGTTTTAGTTACACATCATGAAATTTAGAACAAAAGCAATAGAAGAATACATGATTACCATGGAAAAGCCTTGGATCTTCCAATCCTTGATCTTCTCCTCTTCTAAAACTCTCTAAAATTATGTAATCTCCCTCTCTAAAAGCTGTCTAACATAGTTCTAAAACCTATATTTAAAAACTAAAACGAAATCCTAATCAAACCCCTCAGAAAATCAGCAAAACAGGCCATTTTCCTACATTCTTCACCTGTCACATGTACAGCAATATGATAGGAGTACCCATTTAAAAAAAAGACTTTTTTTAATATAAGACTCTTTTGATTGATTTTATATCCATTAAAAAAGTTGATTAATTTAGTTAATGATATTGATAATGTAAATATTTAATACTCCATCTGGTCCTATACATAAGCCTCATTCAAAAACTTTTTCTTTATCCTTAAGGTGGGGTTGGGTTCAAATAGCAATTGGTGGGGTTTAAGTAACAACTCTCGACTTGGTAGGTAGGGTTCAAGATGGGGTTTGAGTCACAAATTGATGACTTGGTTAATGGGGTTCTAGTACTAATTGTAGCCTATTAGAAGAAATAAATAAAATTGTATTGGAATATGGAAAACTTTTGCAAACCTTGGAGGCTTAACTTTTTATTTTTATTTTTATTTTTATTTTTTTGAACTGTAAACAACCTTATAGACTTAATTTTGTGGATGCTGAAAGTAAATAAAAAGAAAAAGTTGTTATATCTGGGAATTAAAGGAAGTATTGAAAAGCGAAAAAATTTATTATATTTTAATAATTGGTAAAAAGACTATTTTTGAAACAACATATCAATTTTAATATAAAATTCATCAATCTATGAGGGGAGTATAAGATTTTATGAGATTTTACAAAGTTTTTAGTTTTATATATGTATGCCTCTAAATCGGTTGTGCAAGTGGCCCATAAACACGTTTTGTGCGTACAAAATGTTTTTCAAAGAAGATGCAGCTTCTAACTTTGATGCATTGAAGCCATCACCGTTAGTGAATCCTATAATGAACTAGAAACATACACACACTTAGTTGGCAATTGAATGAGTTCAATGTTTTATCATCGACATTTCATCTCATAAATTATGAGCATAGAATCCAAAATCAGAGGACATCATGCCACCAACAAAGCCCAGCACAGTTGGTAGATAGCTGGGTTCCTTAAGCATGATGTCAGGGGTTCGATCCCTGCCGTGCGCATGGAAAAGGCTTTGTTGGTAGAGGCAAAACCCACTTCGGTGATCTCTACGCCTCGAAGGGGATTAGTCTTCGGCTGTCGGCTGGGGGATACCCTTGGTGTACACCAAAAAAAAAGGACATCATGCCTAATTCCCAATGGACGAACAAA
This sequence comes from Crotalaria pallida, assembly GCA_037953625.1. NCBI lineage: Eukaryota > Viridiplantae > Streptophyta > Magnoliopsida > Fabales > Fabaceae > Crotalaria > Crotalaria pallida. Next base: position 7,002,454 of record CM075654.1, on the reverse strand, counting down.
CAATTATAAAAAAATGTGGCTGCTCTAGAGCACTAGACAGAGAATTCATACCTTTTAATGAAAACATTGAGTACGGACTTTCATTCATGAAATACTCTCACACACTAGCAGGATTAAGAAGAATCATTTCCACTTAAATTTGCAAATGGTATCCTCTCTTATTAGGAAAATACTCAGTTACAGCTGGCAAGTTCTTTAAAGCATATTAAGTGTTAATATTCTTTGGTGCAGGTCACTTGTGGGCCGTTGATTAATGTTCATGTGGCAGCAATGGTTAGATTAGAGTCAAAGAAGGAATGATGTGTTAGTTTAGTTTTTTTTTTTCAAAACAGACCTTATGAAAACGACGCCGTTTTGGAGAAGTTGCTAAAAGGGGCTTAAATCGAGTACTGGAGTCTCGAGTACTCGAGCAGTTCATACTCTTTTTTATTAAGTGGGTATTGTTGCAACACAGTGTTTTTTTTATGCTCGAGTACTCGAGTAAATAGGAAACTAGGAAGGATGTCGAAGGATGTGACGGGGCCATATACCACCAGTATGCTGGCATTGTCTTGGAGACTCAGGGTTTCCCGATTCTGTTAACTACCCAAATTCCCCATCCCAGATTGTGAAGCCTGGGGAGATATACAAGCACTACATGGTTTACAGATTCACAGCCAGCTGAACTTGTGAATTTCCAGAGCTGCTATAGGACTTGGCAATAGCTGATGTTGATTTTAGATCTTCTTTCTTGCTTAGCTTAGCTTTTTCCTTTTGAGATCACTTCCAATGATACATTACCGCTGTTATGAATAATGTTTTGAGGAAAGCTGCTATATTGTTAGGAATAAATCATTTAATTTTTGTGAATAGAATTCTTTTTTTTTTTTTTGGTAATATTTGTGAATAGAATTCTGTCTACCTAGCTTTTATATACATACACCCGCGAATAATTTTTCATTCATTGAGCACAAGGTAAAGTTAAAATTGAACCTCCACTTTCACCTTTCACCTTTCACCATCCTTCAATATTGCCCTCAATCATTTAAATGAGGACCATTAGATATTCCCTTACAAACCAGTGTAACCAAGTGAAGCACATAATCAGACAAAGTATGCAACATCCCAAGATTTGACTAAGCAAGCTGGTCAGTAGTCACATACCCATCCTAAAACAAGTTATTTTGTGCAGAAATAGAAAGAGGGAAGAGGGATTGGTATAGCTCGAAGATGGAAGATGAAAGAGGGAGTGGATCGGATCTAAGAGGAAGAGGGAAGATGGAGGAGGAAGAAAAGATGTATAGCTTCAAGGCTAAAAAGGACATTTCTCACTTAACACCATTTAACAATTAAAGAATAAAGCAGGGACATAAAAGCAATTCAGTAAAAATTAATTAAATAATTTTTGGTCAAAATCTGCACTGGTGCATGTTATGTCTTAACATGCAATGCAGCCGGTGCCCTTAAAACTTATCACAATAAGTAAAAACATATCTCTGTTTGTGCCTATGTCTACTCAAAATCTCAGTTTCTGTCTGAGTTTTCTCTCCTCTTGTTTTTTTAATCCCCTCTCGTTCATTCTTTTCTCACTTCTTAAAGATTGAAAATAGCATTTCAGAGTATCCTGTAAAAAAAAAGACTAATAAATTAAAAAAGAAATGTTTTACTTTCAAATTAAATCATGATTTACAAGCTCTTTAAAAGATATCTTTCATCTAGAAGGTATCACTTTTCAAGAGATTGCATCTTGTGTAAGCTTTCTTCTCTCTTAGGAAAATAATAACACATCGAGTCTCCTTCTTCTTATACTTCATAACTTTAAACTTATAGTTACACCAGCTGGCTAATGTGATATTTCCTGAAGTCCATCTCAACAAGCAGATTGCCATATACAATTCTAATTGCAATCAACTCATCACAAAAGGCTATTGATTTTTGACAGAATGACCCTTAGTTATAGAGCACCTTGTTTAACTAACAGAACAAGTTGCCATCATACCACTCTGCATTTTTCGACAATCTCATACATACTTTGATAAGATATGAAAAGAGTTACTTAAAGAACATGGGTATGGGGCACTTGTAAGGTTTCTACACTCGGAAATACAATCATCAATGCATATTATTTTGTGTCTCGGAAATTTAAAAAAATGCATTTTTCAATACTCATTTACTACATTTGGCTACTTAACAAGTGCACCAAGGGCACTTGTTTGCACTTGTTAGCATTTGCCAAAGAATATTTTAAACACTAATGTTACTAATGTAATATGTACATTCAGAATTAACATCCAGAATTGACATCTGAATGTACATCTATTTGTCTTATATACAGAACTCATTGATAAATAAAGAAAATGAGAGACCAATATGATAAAAAAAAGGTAAGGGCGAATTTGATATTCAAAAATTAAGTAATGGACCACATACTTAGTTTAGCCAATATTTTAAAATATAACAATATTACAACTTAATGAGTTAAAATATATATTTTTTTTATTGTTAAACAAAGGGAGGAGAGACTTTACTTGAGAGTTTACAACAACGAAATCCATAAATGATGAATCATCTATATTTGATTTATAAGCATAACAAAGCAGTTAATTATAACTCAGAAGTTGTTGGGATGGATATCTATATTTGAAAGAACCAATCTTCAGTTCTTGGAGGAAAGGGAAGCATTCAGATATGAGAAGAAGATCACCAGTTTTGAGACAAGCAACATGGGTGCAACTAAGAGACTTCAAAGTTTTCATGTTTTTTCCCAAAGCTCGAAACCCAATAGCAGGGATTGTTCTTCGGCTGCTGATACTGAGCGACTCGAGGGATAAAGATGATAGTGAGATTTGGCAGAGAAGCGCGTCGAGATCACCGGTGAAGTGCCTTATTCTGAGGGATCGTAACATGGGGAACCTTGCAAAGAGACAAGCGAGGTGAGGAAGTGTTCGGTCTGAGATAACGAGAGAGGATCGAAGGTTGTTTGTGATGGAAAGGAAATACTTTGAGACAAGGGAGAGAGGCTCAAGGTAACGGTGGTGGTCCACGTCAAGGTGGTGGTGGTCTTGGCTGAGGAATGTGAACACCAATTCCCAGCATTCATTTGGTAACTGGAGATTTGTTATTGACATTGTTGGTTCTCAGATCAATCTCCCATTGTAAAAGTTCCTTTTCCATATGATTCTTGTTTTTGTGAGTGTGAAAAACGTGTCTGCTTGACCTCAGGTCTCCTGATACGTTTACTTTTCTTTCTTTCGTTACTTGTGACTTTATCCAAAGGTAGATGTGCGAGCAGATTCTAAATGCACTAGAACAAATATTACACATTTTGAGCATTGTAATTTTCATCAATTGACTTTTAAATGCACCTTTAATTAAAGCCTCGAGTTTATTCTAGGGCTAGATTTATATTTGAATTTACAATTTTTTAGACCCTTAAGATGTTTGTATTGGTATATATAGTCTTAGGATGAGTAATGAAATATCATTTGATTAATTGATGAATAATCATTAAATGATTCATTGCATAATATTTTTTTCAAATGATGAATAAGAATTTCATAAATATTTTTATTCAAAGTTATTCATCATGATTTGGTTTGAAATTGAGTTTAAAGTAATGTTTAAAAATTATAAGTCGAGTCTCATATGATAAGGTTAATTGCTTGTCAAAATTCAACATTTGTTAACCATTTACCAAGAATCCATATTCGGTTATATATGACCTGAATCTTGTCAATCTTGTTTAGTTTGGAAAAATCGATAATCGGTTATCTGTTCCAGATAACCAATTATCCAATTCAATTTTAGCTAAAAAAATATGTTTTAGAGAACTTGTTAACCGATTAACAAAAATAGTTATCCGGTTATCCTGACAGTTAAAGACCAAAATTAGTGTTTTTATTAAACTAACTCATTAACTTACTTGACATAATAGTCACATAAGTCCCCGAAAAATATATATGGAATCAGTTAGGTCCTTGAAAGATTTGTGGAATCTTTTAAACCCCACAAAGATCATTTTGGAATTAGTTAGGTCTTTAATTGAAAGATTTGTGAAATCTCTTAAACCCCAAAAATCAATTTGGCATTAAGTTAGTCCAAGCATTGGACTTAACATAATCCTACTTGGCACATTAAATGCTTTGTTAGTCCCAACGTGACATGTTATTAACAGTCCAACATGTCATTAGGGCCAACAAAACATTTAATGTACCACGTATGATTTTGTTAGGTCCCTCCTGACGAAATTGGATGGGGAAGGCCAAATTGATCTTTCAGGGACCTAATTGATTCCACGAATATCTTTCGATAACCTATGTGACTATTGACTCTATAAATATCCATTTGGAAGGTATCACATAAATAGTTTTCATTTTTCAAATCGCACATAGAATAGTTTTCATTGGTACTCATCTTATTAGATTCATGAATAAGTGTTGTATTTAGGATTTTCCTAAATGTGAATCGAGTACTATAACGTTGAAATAACAAATTCTAATCAGAATATCATTTGGCTTCTTTTTTCTAAAATGTTGTCCAGTACTGCATCTTCTTGCAAGTTAGAAACGCCACTTCTGCAAACCACTTGTTAATTAGTAGTTCAACCTTTTATTTTTGCACTTTTATATTTTACACCAATAATACATTTTTTTTAAAGCGTAATTACACTTTTGATCTCTCAATTTCGTTAATTTGACGAATTTAGTCTCTCTACTTTTAATTTGGCGAATTATATTAGTCCTTCAATTGTCAATTGGTGTCGATTTCAGCCCTTCCGTGTCTAACAAAATTGCTCAGGTGCTGACACGTATTCTTCAGTTAGACACATAAGGGCTGAAATTGCCACAAATTGACAATTAATTGACTAAATTCGCCAAATTAAAAATAGTGGGACTAAATTTGACACTGTGGGGACCTTTGTTATGTGGGACAACATCGATGATCAAAGACTAGGAGGATACCTGCGTGTACCTATCAAACTAAACATCACCAAACCACTTAAGAGAGGCACAATGATTCAAGGAGGAAGCAAGGAACCACTCAGAGTGTATTTCTCATACGAGAGGCTTGATAATTTTTGCTATAAGTGTGGCCTCATTTGTCACCTTATGGGCGACTGTGATGACAGGGATGAAGATGATGAAGGCGAGGATAATGAAAACACTCTTTATGGCCCTTGGCTTAAAGCATCCCCGAAAAAAGCAAATGTAATTTTCTGAAATTAGAGCGGAGGAGGTGGGGTTTGTGACAAGGAGAATAAGCTTCACTGGTGAATCAAAGGGTCCGGATAACATGGAAACCATGACAGTTGGCATTAAGGATGATGTACATGGGGCTGGGGTGCACGTGACTGAGAAGAAAGGTGATGGTGTATGCCTAAATGACATGGTAACTTCCTTTAATAACTGTCAACTATCTACAGTAGAACCTCGAAAGCAAAATCCCGTTGACCCGGAGGAAGTCTCATCGAAAAGGCCACCCATTACTGAAATTTGTTCGCCAAGCAAAAGGAGCAGAGAGCATGAGAAGGAAGCAAATGTTCAAGAGTTATCTCTTCCCACACCCTTTAAATTCGGGAGACAAACATCCTTCAATATGGGATCATACTCTACAAAAGGCCCTAAGAAGTGGAAGTGTGTCCACCGTAGCCATGAAGTAAAGCCCAGAGACACACAAATCCAGTCATATAAAAGAGGCCTCTCTTTGTCACAAGGAGATGATGTTGCTGTGATTAGTGATGGAGTGGCAAACACAAAGAGAATGACAATGACGGAGGTTGTAAGGCAACCCCGCAGGAAACAATGAGACTCATCAGTTGGAACTGTCGGGGGCTTGGGAACCAACGCGTAGTTCGTGCTCTAAGGAAGCTGGTGGCTTCTGAAGTTCCCCATGGCATTTTCCTCATGGAATCGAGGAGGAAGTCATGTGAATTGGTTTCACTAAAAGGTATGCATGGTTTAAATAATATGCTAGTTGTTGATTGTGTGGGTGAAGGTAAAAGACGTGTTGGGGGTGTAGCTTTCTTATGGTAAGACTACATGAAGATATCTCTTTTATCATGTTCCCTTAATCATTTTGACATGATGCTGAAGCCAAAAGATATAAATTCTGAACTTCATCTCTCTTGCATCTATGGTTTCCCTGATGGTCCTAGCAAATACAAAACGACCCAGCTACTAGAGTCACTCATGAAGCCGAACGATGAAGCTTGGATGATTATTGGAGACTTTAACTTGCATTTTAGCCGTGAGGACAAGAGAGGAGATAATGGTGTGTTAACTTGGCAGAGGTGACACAATTCCAACAAAGTATGAGTGGATGTGGTTTGATGGACATGGGAATTATGGGCTACAAATACAAATGGTGTAATAAGAGAAGTGAACCATAAACAATTGAGTCGAGATTAGACTATGCCTTTGCGAACCAACTTTGTGTTAATCTTTGGAAGTATATTTTGGTTCTTCCCCAGCCAAGGCACAACTTTGATCATAATCCTCTTGTCATTGAAGCTAGCACCCGGTCTAAGGAAACACGACGCAGAAAGCAAAAAATGTACAGGTCTGAGCAAATGTGGCTTCAGGAAAGTGAGTGTGAGGACTTGGTTCATCATGCTTGGATCCCGGGAGCAGGTATTGTTGGAAACCAACAAGCGGGCTAAGCAAATACTAGAGGGGGGTGAATAGTATTTTGAAGCACTAATACCAAATATTTCGATTGATAATTAAAGAATGGAGCTAAGACTGAATTTTCTGGAATCAGACACAAAAGACTCGAGTCTTTTGTGAAATACTCGAGTTTTTCAGTGATGAACAACTCGAGTCTTTTCTGAAATACTCGAGTTTTTCCTATCAGATAGCAGAAAAACCAGAAACGAAAGTTCAGCAATTTAACTCAAATCAATTCAATAATAAACAGGAACTTATCCAACAGAATAGCAAGCAATCTAAATAACTTTTAACACAAAGATTCCTTGAACTTGCTACCTAATTGCATAATTCCTAATTGATTGAAATGACTTAAGTATATTGAGCTAGAAAGTAGATTAAAAGCAATAAACCAACACTCAAGCAATTTTATCCTGGTTCACTTCAACAATGAGCTACATCCAGTCCTCCTAATCACTTAGGAGTTTCTGCTAATAATCAAATTGTTAGAAATTACAAAGGATTGCTTGAGAATGGCCTCACTCAACCTAACCCTTCAAGAGTGTACCAAACTCTTGATTTCTACCCCAATTTGATTCTGGTGATTGAAGAACTCTTCACAAAGCTTCCTTGAACTCCCTTCAAGAAACTTCACCGGGCTAGGAACCTCCTAGTCTTGTGCTTGAGAACCTCTCAAGACTTCCAACACCCTAAGCCACTTAGGGTTTGCTTGGGAATAATCCAAGACTTTGAATAATCAAGCTTTTTGTATGTGTATTACTAATCTCACAATGGATTAGCACAAATAAGCACAGCTCAATGTAAGAATTGAGGCCTACAACTCAACTTGGAATAAAATGACAATATGAGTGAGAAGTTGAGCTTTTTGGGAATTAACACTTGAGAAGAGGAAATTATGAAAGCTTGTGATCAATGATGTGTTGTTGTCTTGTTTGTTCTTGCACAAATTCAAAGAGCAATTTTACAATAAGGTTCTAAATAGCTCTCTTGGGGTTGGATGAGACTCAAATGCCCTCAATTGGGTTTTTGAGTCTCTCCAACGATCATTTTTGCTGACTGGACAAAAAAACTCGAGTCTTTTGGTAAATACTCGAGTCTTTTTGGTCGGTCACGAGTGAATTGGTGCACGAACAAGACTAACGGTCATATTTGCTGATCTGGCACAAATACTCGAGTTTTTCGATAAATACTCGAGTATATACTCGAGTCTTTCTCAAAATACTCGAGTATTTTGATCAGATATGGGAAAATTATTTTTCAATTTTATTTTTCCTCTCAAGTATTAATTTTTGGTCAATCTCAACTTAATAATCATATAAAAATTTATTCCTAGAAGAGACTAACTATTTCTACCCACTCTCAACCACTCTCAACATAAATTAGAAATTTACAATTAATATTTGATTAAGAATGATTGAGCACTTGTCTTCTTTTCTTGACTTCTTGTTGATGTTGATGTTGCAATATCTTCAAGGCATGATTTGTTAATTATTTTGTCATCATCAAAACATAATCCACATAATTAGGATCATTGAATTCACAGGTATTCCCTCAAATGTGGCTAATGTGGGTACAATTCTATCTGAATGGGGGAAGGAAAAATTTGGGAATTTGCCCAAGCAGATTAGAGAAGCTAGAGAAAAAATTCACAAGCTTCAAGAACAACCAAGATCAGAAGAGATTAAAAAATAGGAGAGAAATGCAGAGATGGCTTTGGATGAACTTATCCTACGGGAAGAAATGATGTAGAATCAAAGAGCTAGAGCAAACTGGTTGAAGTATGGGGAAAGAAACACTAAATTCTTCCATAAAAAGGCCTCACAAAGACAGCATATCAACAAGATTGAGAGAATATCTAATGACATGGGTATCGTTCTCACTGATGATGAAGATATTATTCTTTATTTGGGAAATTATTTCCAGAACCTGTTTCAATCTTCCAACCGATATGGTATTGATGAGGTGACAGACTTGTTAAAAAATAGATTGAATGGGGAGCACTTAATTTGCTGGCAACCCCGTTTTCATCTGCAGGAGTGGAAAAAGCTCTACTCCAGATGCAACAACAAAAGCACAAGGAATGGATGGCACCCCGACCCTCTTTTATCAAAAGTTTTGGCACTTGGTGGGAAAGGATGTTACAAGCCTAGCTCTAAATATTCTCAATGATGGTCTTGACCCAGGTTTCATTAATTAAACTCTTATTGTTCTCATTCCTAAAATAAAAAACGCATTAAATGCTAGTGATTTTAGGCCTATTAGTTTGTGTAATGTTATTTTTAAAATTGTAACAAAAACAATTGCTAATAGGCTTAAAATGGTTTTACCTGATATTATTATGGAAAATCAAAGTGCCTTTGTTCATGATTGTCTTCTCATTAATAACGCTCTTATTGCTTTTAAGTGTTTCCATTATATGAATAAGAGCACATGAAGGAAAGAGACCATGGCTGCTAAACTTGATATGTCAAAGGCATATGATAGGGTAGAGTGGGTGTTTCTAGAAAGTTGTATCTCGAAAATTGGCTTTCCTACACATTGGGCCTCTCTAATTATGAGATGTGTATCTTCTGCATCTTTCTCTGTCATAATCAATGGAGAACCAATGTTTAATTTTTTAACTCAGAGAGGGTTGAGACAAGGAGATCCTCTATCACCTTATTTTATGCTCTGAGGCCATATCAACTATGTTAACTAGAGTTGTTCCCTTAAGCATGTGGTCGCGGGTTCGAGTCATTCCCGAGGCGCATGTGAATGGAGCAAGCCTTACTGGGAGCATCGCCCCCAAAAGGGCCCGACCGTGGTGCGAGGGATTAGTCATCCAGTTGCGCGGGTGGATACCCTGGTTCATCCAAAAAAAAAAACTAGAGTTGTTCATTTGAAATATATTCATGGTGTCAAAGTAACTCCGAGAGCCCCACCAATCTCTCATCCATTTTTTGCAGACGACAATATTATTTTTTCCAGGGCAAATAAACTTGTGAAGGTCATCCATTTCCAGGCTGACTCCTAAGCGAACGAAGCGTTAAAAAAAATACCTAAAGGTATTTTAAAAAAAAAATTAAATTTTGGGGGTCAAGTATTAAGTAGGGGGTCAAAAAAATTAGAGAGTGCGGCTTTTGCCACCCCACTCTAAACTTTTTCCACCTCACATATTAATTCATTTCCAAAATTACCCTTAATAAAAAAATCCTCATCCCTTCCGCTTCATCTTCTTTCTTTTTCTCATATTTACACACTCCACTCTCGTTAAGAGAACAAAACACCAAACTACTGCCTCCCTCTTCACAACATTATTGTCCATTAAATTTCCATCCTCTACCATAAAAGAAAACCTGTCAAGTACTTACTATGTAAAATGTAAACACCAACCTTATGTTCACAGATAGTATCAAATAATCAGCAAAACCAAAAATTAATGAAGTTGAATTTCCACTATGGAACTACCATATAACAAAAGCAACAGAAACTCCTAAATTACAAAGGCATATCCGCATATTGACAACAAATTAAAGATCAGGTATTTCAGTCCAATCTAAAAAAGAAGAAGAGAAAACCAGTAACAGAAGCCTACTTGTTTATCAAGTGGGTGTCAAAAATCATCGACATCGAGGTCTCGGAAGGCAACAAAAGAAGCTGCTATGCAAACTGAAATCCTACCTTTACCCTTTTTGTAACCCTTCCGAAACTGAATTTTTTGAAAGCTAGGAAGTTGAGGGTGAGAGAAGAAGTGGGGTTTGTGGAAGAGGCAAAGAGCAGAGAAAGGCATGGAAGCCATTTGAAGAAGGAGAAGCATGCATGTCAGTGTTCTATTTATTTTAATGAGAGTTGGGTGTGTGAATATAAGAAAAGAAAGAGATGAAGTGGAAGGAATGAGGAAAAAATTAAAAAAAAAATCTTAAGGATAATTTTGGAAATAAATCAATACGTGGATTGTCTAAAGTTTCGGTGGGATAGCAAAATCCCCACTCAAAACTAGATCCCAAATTGTTTCTCCATCTTTTAAGGCTTAAGCCCAACCCGGCTGGCCCGGTATTTCTTTTACAGGATTATGTTATTTGGTGAAGCATCATCATCAATCGTTTAGCTGCTTCCCTTCCCTTCCCTTCCCATTCACTCATTAGTCATTGCCCCATTCACAGTAGCTTCATTCAACTCTCTCCATTCTCCGGTGAGTTTCTCGTCTGCCATTATTCTCCTTTTTACTCTCTCTCTGTGTTATCGTTTCCTCCGTCACTTATCCTCCCTGCTTCTGAAAATTCTTAACACTCTTCATTCATTCTGATATGATTTAGTAGTATAAGTTGACACTGTTCCGTTAGTTTGATTTCATGTCCGGGGTGGGTTTTTTTACAAAAATTAGTCTTTATTCTGCCGTACCGTCATACTCAGTGAAGTACCCAATAAGTATCTACTTTTTTTTAAAGAACTAGTACGTCACCAATTTAGAAGTACCCATGTTTCAGACTTTCATCACCAAATGTAATGTTTGACAAAATTGGTTTCCTTTTTTTTCTAGTTATCATACCTTTCAGGCTGGCCTGAACGTGGATTGATGGCCTTGTAAAGCCTGTTTTCGTTATACTCTCTCGTGCAAGTAACATAGCCAGTTGAAAATCTCTCCTAACTTGCATGGCAATGGTGATCACTTCTGTACAAGCAACCCTTTTTGGCAGGGCCTCTCTCTTTCGTCAAAGCAATGGCTTACGAGGCTTAACATTTTGTTTGCCGTTCTCTTCATCCGCTGCTTCTGTTTCTACTGACAACCTTTCAAGGAAGAAATGGAGGCAGCCAGTTTTCTCAGCGTTGGAACTTGGTGGAGTCAAGGTTAGCAGAGAAGGTACTTTGTGGTGGATTGCTTGCAGTTCTGTTAGTTGATAACTTAATATTATTTGTTTTGTGTCTGAATGATCACTGTCTTATGTATGCAATTTGAGTTGGAATAACAGTGTCATTCACAGAAAAAGCTTTGAAACTTAGGTTAGGTATGCACTATAAGATTCTCTTTTTTCCATAGTTTTGAATCATTTTAACTACGGAAAGATATCATATACACTAACAAATTGTGTGATAATTCTAAGACAGTGTCTGTGACCATGGCTAATTTGCTAATTTCGGCAAGTCTGTATGACCTGAAGTCATTTAAATGAAGTTTCGTGAAAGATAATTGTTATAGTAGAAGTGATTGGGATGTTTTGTATGATGTATTACTTACATTTATATGTTTAGTTTTAATTTTTATGTGCTTTTATGTCTTCAGTGTGTTAATATCTCAATTGAAAGAAAATGTTGTCTGCTTCTTTAAAAACTTAACATTTATGCTTAATGATCTTCTAGATGTGGTGAAGGATGATCCTACAAATAATGTGCCAGACACGATATTTTCCAAACTTGGAGTGCAACTTCACAGGAGGGATCAACACCCACTTGGCATATTGAAGAATGCAATATATGAGTATTTTGACTCAAATTATTCAAATAAGTTCAATAAGTTTGATGATCTTTGTCCTATAGTATCAGTGAAGCAGGTATGGCAAATTAACTTGAGCAATTAGTGACACCGACCTTGTATGCTGTGTAATGTGTAGCTTATATTAGCTGTTTTACACATGTATGTCTGATTGTGTACTAAAACTTACGTTTAAACTCTGAGCTTTTTCTGCATGTATTTCAATCCAGATTTTGTGATATCAGTCTAACAGATGAAATTCTTAGTTTATTTCCCCAATTAAAAAATATCTGTAATCTTTTGAGTTAAACCACAGAAAGGTAAAGAGAAATCTTCTGAAAATAATTGATATTGATGTAATGTATTTATTTTATTTGTTCCATATGTTCGTATCAGTGATTTTATATAACTCAATTAGAGTAATATGTCAGATTAGTCCCTGACTTTGTAAGCATCGGTCAAGTTAGTCCCTGACTTTATCGAAATAGCAATTTAGTCCCTGAGATTTCATTTTAATTCACATACGTCTCTATCTTTATCCCATTTTAAAGCAAATACATCCCTGCGATAGTGACGGCAGGGACTAACTTGATCGACGTTCTCCTATCTCAGGGACTAAATTGCTATTTCGATAAAGTCAGGGACTAACTTGACCTACGCTTACAAAGTCAGGGACTAATCTGACATGTTACTCAATTATTTAGTTTTGAAGTTTGAACACCTAAAGTTGACAAGAAAGGAAACATTATTCCTTTCTACCCATAAGAAGAGGATTTCTGGTATGTGATTTATGGGTAGCCTTTGTATGGAGGATTGTGTAATAAGGCTTATATTTTTGTTTGGTTTTTCCTTGCTTTGTGCCCTAGGCTTAGAAAGCTCGTTGCATGTGCATATCCCTTAATAACATGCTTGGTGGCTTTTGATCAAATGGCTTTATTCTTTAGTCTTTTTTTGCACTTAAATTAAATTATTCCATTATTCTGTCTTTTCTCGAGGGGCTGCTTTTGATCAAATAACTTAATTCTTCAGCAATTTTTGTGATGCTATTGAACTAATATCTCAGATTCTTAAGTCTTTTTCTGTTGGAAAGTTTAGTGAAACAGAGTGAAAAGGGGGAAAAATTAAGAAACTAAAATCAACAAAAGCAATAGATTTTGTATTTAGGCTTTCGATAATTATGATTATATTTTGTAGTTTGCAGATGACTACATGTCAACTTTGTTATTTAGAATCTCAGATGACTATATGTCAAAACTTTGGTGTGCAGTTCTCAATAGTTCTTCCTTGTGTCAAACTTCTTGCTGTTGCAGAATTTTGATGATGTCTTGGTTCCTGAAGATCACGTGAGTAGGAGCTTAAATGATACATACTATATAGACCCTCAAACTGTTTTAAGGTGCCATACAAGTGCTCATCAGGCAGAGTTATTGAGAAGTGGAAACACTCATTTCCTCGTTACAGGAGATGTTTATCGCAGGGATTCAATTGATTCAACTCATTATCCTATCTTCCATCAGGTTTGTTCCCTTTTGCTATGACTGGCTCTTTCTAATTATTAACCTTGTAAAATTTCCTTATTTTTTCCAATTATGTAGATGGAGGGCTTTCGGGTTTTTGATCCGGATGAATGGCAGGCATCTGGAATGGATGCCACATCATTTGCAGCAGCAGACTTAAAGAAATGTCTCGAGGGTTTAGCGCGACATTTATTTGGTATTTCGAAATGGGCAATATACCCATTTCATTATCGACTGCTGCAGTTTGATAATTTCCATTTATCTTAGATGAATTTGTTAAAGAAACAGAAAAAACAAAACTAAGTTTGAATAAAACTTCATCTATATTACTTATATATAGATACATGCACAATCCATGGTTCATGACAAGCTAGAGTCTTGTTTTATGTTGCACTTCTCATTGAGAGGAAATATGTTTTATAGCCTGTGACTTAGTGGTCGCATGGTCTAGTCTTGGGAACAGCCTTGCCCCCTTGCCACTTCCAAGGGTACAGGCATGTGCCATACATGTGACCTTCCCTAGACCCAGGAAGCCTTGTACACCAGTCTTCCCTTGATGTTACTACAGAGTTGTTCCTAAAGAGACAAAATAAAACAAAATCAATTGTTTGTGGGATAATATCAAAAAACATGTGTGCTTAATTTATGTAGTTTTTTTTCTTAAATGAATTGTAGAACTAATAAAGCCTCCTTCACCCTCGAGCAATCTTTACCGGTTAAATTAATAGTGTGCATCAATTCCAAGAAATTATAAAATAAATAGAAATTAGTAATGCATAAACTTGAGAGGAAAGAAAGCCCTGTCAGCCAGTAAATGGATTAGTAATGAACTTGATGATGTTCTTCTCTTTACAATACTAAAATAGTCAAGTGGTATCTCCAAGAAATGCTATTTAAACAATATACCTGATTGTGAATTTGAGATATTCCTTTGAAGCTTTATATAACTTGCTAATTGATTGTTTATAATCTTTTCCTTTGTACTGTTTTGCTGTTTCATGGAGTTGAATCTATTATCGGTAATGGTATTAATTTCAGGTGCTGTGGAAATGCGCTGGGTGGATACCTATTTCCCGTTTACTAATCCATCATTTGAGCTTGAAATACATTTCCAGGTGTATAGATATGTCCATGATTTTCACTTCAATGCACCATGTTATAAAAATTTCTGTTACTGGTATTTCACCTCTGAAATCATGGTCTTGGATAGTTTTCCTTTCCCCTTTTTCAAAATTACCAGTTTACCACCAATTTATTGAGATTATTACCTTAGACCTTTTTGTTGCAATGAATGAGATATGGTTGATAGGCTGAGGATCACTTGGTATTGGATAAGCCATCTAACCTAGGTTTATTAATGATTCATTTTAAGGGCACCTTTCTTGTTTCTCCATCCTTTTCCTTCCTTTGTCTATTCTTCTGATTCTAATGTTATGTTGATATTAGCTAATTTTTTATATTACTTTAAACAACAACAATAACCACCAAGCCTTATTCCCACTATGTGGGGTTGGCTAATTTTTTATATTTGTTTTATTCCAGGAAAAGTGGTTGGAGGTTTTGGGCTGTGGAGTGACTGAGCAAGAGATTCTAAAAAGAAACGGGAACCCAGATAATGTTGCTTGGGCTTTCGGCCTAGGGCTGGAGAGGTTAGCAATGGTTCTATTTGACATTCCAGATATTCGTCTCTTTTGGTCAAATGATGAGCGATTTACATCCCAGGTATTTCTTGTATTTGTTTCAAAAACACCCTGTAACATTTTGTCTTGTCTTTCCTGCTTGCCAGATGTAATTAATAAAAGGATATATGATTTAATCATATTGAGAATCACGACATCATGTTATAAGTTGCATTCTTTATTGATCTCCAATGTGAGGAAACTGCAATTGGTGGTTGAAACAACTAAGGAACCCTAGAAGAACACCTAGAAGGGGGGGTTGAATAGGTGTAAAAGAAACCTTGAAAGATTTTCGAAAGAAACAAATCGAAACAATTAAAACAAATGATTTTTTGCAAAATCTACAGCATTTAATCGATTAAACTGTGATTTACTCGATTAAACCTGAAAGTCCAAATTCACTTAATTGATTATTCTGAAATTTAATCGATTAAACCTAAAAGTTCAAAAGTCCTTAATCGATTAAGAATGTGCTTAATCGATTAAATCTATCAGAAACTGAAAAATCACTTTTTCAATCGCATACGAAAATCAATCAATCAACACGTAAGATCAGAGATTCAGCGAAAACAATTAACACCTATATTCTTATTGATTACCCTAGTTATGAAAATGATTTTCCCAAAGTTAATTTGAACAATAAAGATTCAATTCAATCAATTATGAAAATCACTCTTTTCTAGGTTTTCAACCAAGAACACAATTAAAGACTTGAATGTAAAGAGTTAAGGGTTTAGAGATACGACACAGTGATTTATCCTGGTTCACTTTCATCCGCTTGAAAGCTACATCCAGTCCTCTCTTCAACCAAGAGAGATTCTTCACTATGAGGAATTAGAGTTCTCAAATTACAAGTAAATGCCTCACAAGACTCCCTTCTTGCTAGCCTACAAGAGATACACCACACCTTTGCCTTGTAATCCTATTGATCTTCTCTCTAATCTAACCTCTACCCCTTGTTGATAATCGACACAACAAGTCTTCTTTGCTTGATGATAATCCACACACCAAGGCTTCACTTTGCTTGATTCACAACCAAGACTTTCTTCTTTTTCAATGAGATTTGCTTGATGATAATCGACACACCAAGGCTTCTTGTTTGTTGTAGATGGCTTGCCTTCTTGCAAAGATTACAACACAATAGAAAACACAATGACACTCCTATGAATCTCAATCAATAGCTATGACAAATCACACAAGAGATTCAAAGGTTCTTGATCAAAGAATATGAAATAGAAAGCTTTTGATCTTTGAAATTGAGAGAGAATAGAATGGCTTGATTCTTGTAAAATTGATTATGAAAGTGTTCTAATTAATCACAAAGGTTAGGAAAAGGTTTATATAGAATACCCAAAAGTTGTAGCACTTGAAAACTGATTTTGAGAAGTGAAAATCGTATTTTAAAAAACCAGTTCAGCAGTGTTTAATCGATTAAATCTTCACTTAATCGAGTACTAATCGATTAAATATGTTCTTAATCGATTAAATCCATACTGCACATTTTAGAAACTTGTTTTCTCAAAACTAAACCTTTCCTTTCAAACCTTTAAGCCACCTATTGATTTTAGGTTAAGTGAAAACTCAAATTATGATTTAATCATGACTTATGATAGAGATTCACTACCCTCTAAATAATCTACCCAAATAAAAGACCTAAGAAGCTTGAGAGGCAAAAGATAAAACAATTACAATTACACTCAAACTAAGTCTTCATGAGTTTGCTTTCTCTCTTCTTCATTTGATGTTTGTTGTTGCTTGTTGAACTTGAACTTGAACTTGATCAACACATGATAGCTTGTTCAAAACACTTTGTCATTATCAAAACATTCATCATGGAACTTACAATCTCCCCCTTTTTGAAAATGACAAACCATGTTTTGAATTTGATTGAAGTTGTTGATGCTTTAACAATTTGATCACTTGGTGAGAAACTTGCTCCCCCTCAATCAATGCATTTGATATTTGAAATCCAATTGATAGAAGCTTGATTCTCCCCCTATCTTCAACAACTTAGCTCAACCTACATAAAAACAACAAAACAACCTTTCTCCCAAAAACATATCATTTCTCCCATTTTTCAAAACATACCATTTCTCCCATTTTTTTTTTTCCAAAACATACCATTTCTCCCCCTTTGGCATTATCAAAAAGTAATATATATACCAATTGAAATTTAAAATACTAAGCCAAAATAGAGAAATCACCAATCATTCCTTTTCAACATTGATACCAATTGAAATATAACAAGTACTATACTTTGAAATGTGATACCAATTGGCAAGAAAATATAACAATGAATTATGAACCAATAGAAATACCAAGAAGTCATAATACCAATTGAGATATCATCAATGTAAAGAAATATCACAACAATAATAGCATGATAATCATCTAATCATCAAAATTAGTAGCATTGAGTGATCAATATCAATTATACCAATTGAACTTTAGAAAAGTAATACTATTTGAGAACAATTCAATTATACCAATTTAGAAGACTAAACAATTGTAAATATTCAACAATATCATTTTACCACTTTGTAGGACATTCACTTGAGATGCAAATGTAATACCAATTGAAGATGCAAATGTATGAATAACACTTGTAAGCCCTTTGCTCTTCAATCATACCTACAAAACAATCATGCTTTGTTTTTTGGTATCCAAATGGTTTTGGATCCATTTTTGTTAGTGTAGGGACTCTCACCCTTTTTCATCCAAACAAAATCTCCTTTAGGTATACCATGCACTTTAACATAACACACATTTGAAGTATGTCCATGAGTACCACAATAGAAACATGTTGGTGCATTTGAAAAATCAACTTTAGAAAAATCAACAACATTTCTATGAGAATTACTCTTAGCATTAGTATAACCCAAACCAAACTTGTTTGAATTTTCTCTTTGAAAATTTAACAAAGTGCGCAATCTAATGTCACCATTTGTGAAACTTGCAAGCTTATTTTTCAAAATAGCATTTTCATCTTTGAGCAACTTGCAATTCTCACAATCAACCACAATATTCACTCTACTAGCACAATCACAAGAAGAACTAGCATATATAAGATCAAGAGTTTCATTTTCAAGATTAAGCTCATCAACTTGTTTTTGAAGTTCTAAAATCTCTTTTTGATGTTTCAAAATGAGCTTCTTCCTTTCAATGTTTTTCAAAGCTAGTTTTTCAAGTTGTTCATGCATTTCTTCATAAGCATTATATAACAATTCATATTTAGAAGAAATTTCGGATTTAGTATGACTTACATCGCTTTCCTCGCTTTGATAACTTGATTCATCATTTGAACTTTGTTCTTCATCATCTACTAGAGTTATCAAGTTGAGACAATCGGCTTCTTCATTATCCGATGAACAACTCGATGTGCTTTTCTTATTATCTTCATCACTATCCCAAACTATGTATGCTCTTTTAGATTTAGAATTTTTCTTGTCTTTCTCCTTCTTCTTGAGATACTTAGAGCACGAATACTTGAGATGTCCGGGTTTTCCGCATTCATGGCAAACTACACCTTCTTTTGAAGTCTTGGTCTTGTAGTGTGGAGAATCCTTCTCTTTACCTTTGTCTTTGTTCAACCTTCCTTTTCTCCTTAGAAATTTGTCAAACTTCCTTAGCAAAAGTTTCATGTCTTTTTCATCAACATCTGAATCGGAATCTTCACTATCATCATCATCGGAACTCTCTTTCTTCTTGTATGATCTATTGACTTTAAGAGCAAGTCCCTTTCTTTCTTTGTTCTTATCCGACTCTTTATTGATACTTAATCGTCCAAGCTCCATTTCATGTTCTTGAAGCTTTCCAAAGAGTGTTGCTAGATCCATAGCATCCAAATTCTTAGATTCAACAATAGCCGTTACTTTTGGTTGCCAATTCCTGTCTAAACATCTCAACACTTTGTTAGAAAGTTCACCTTGTAAGAAAGTCTTACCAAGAGCAAATAAATGGTTAATAATATGAGTAAAACGCTTTTGCATATCATTAATAGATTCATTTGGAAGCATTTGAAACAATTCATAGTCACGCATTAAAGCATTCAATCTAGCTCTCCTAACCTCACTAGTTCCTTCATGAGTCACTTGTAAAGTGTCCCACATTTCCTTAGCACTAGAACATTGAGAAACTCTAAAGAACTCATCATAAGATAAAGCGGAGGTAATGATATTCTTTGCTTTATAATCATATTGAACTTTCTTTCTATCATCATCCTTCCACTTATCCTCGGGGATTAAATGTACTACGCCTTCAACTAAACTAGAGGGGATATGAGGACCTTTTTCAACTACTTTCCAAATTTCACTATCTATGGCTTGGATAAAGATTTTCATTCTAACTTTCCAATAAGCATAGCCTTCTCCGACAAACAATGGAGGACGATTTATTGAATAACCTTCACCACCAAATGGTACGAATCCCATTGCGATTTTCTTAAAGGATCTTTACGAAAAAGCTCTTATGCTCGTGTCTTTCGACCGAACTCTGATACCAATTGAGGAAACCGCAATTGGTGGTTGAAACAACTAAGGAACCCTAGAAGAACACCTAGAAGGGGGGGTTGAATAGGTGTAAAAGAAACCTTGAAAGATTTTCGAAAGAAACAAATCGAAACAATTAAAACAAATGATTTTTGCAAAATCTACAACATTTAATCGATTAAACTGTGATTTACTCGATTAAACCTGAAAGTCCAAATTCACTTAATCGATTATTCTGAAATTTAATCGATTAAACCTGAAAGTTCAAAAGTCCTTAATCGATTAAGAATGTGCTTAATCGATTAAATCTATCAGAAACTGAAAAATC
Organism: Crotalaria pallida; assembly: GCA_037953625.1. Taxonomy (NCBI): domain Eukaryota; kingdom Viridiplantae; phylum Streptophyta; class Magnoliopsida; order Fabales; family Fabaceae; genus Crotalaria; species Crotalaria pallida. Next base: position 6,982,350 of record CM075654.1, on the reverse strand, counting down.
ACTTTTTCAATCGCATACGAAAATCAATCAATCAACACGTAAGATCAGAGATTCAGCGAAAACAATTAACACCTATATTCTTATTGATTACCCTAGTTATGAAAATGATTTTCCCAAAGTTAATTTGAACAATAAAGATTCAATTCAATCAATTATGAAAATCACTCTTTTCTAGGTTTTCAACCAAGAACACAATTAAAGACTTGAATGTAAAGAGTTAAGGGTTTAGAGATACGACACAGTGATTTATCCTGGTTCACTTTCATCCGCTTGAAAGCTACATCCAGTCCCCTCTTCAACCAAGAGAGATTTTTCACTATGAGGAATTAGAGTTCTCAAATTACAAGTAAATGCCTCACAAGACTCCCTTCTTGCTGGCCTACAAGAGATACACCACACCCTTGCCTTGTAATCCTATTGATCTTCTCTCTAATCTAACCTCTACCCCTTGTTGATAATCGACACAACAAGTCTTCTTTGCTTGATGATAATCCACACACCAAGGCTTCACTTTGCTTGATTCACAACCAAGACTTTCTTCTTCTCCAATGAGATTTGCTTGATGATAATCGACACACCAAGGCTTCTTGTTTGTTGTAGATGGCTTGCCTTCTTGCAAAGATTACAACACAATAGAAAACACAATGACACTCCTATGAATCTCAATCAATAGCTATGACAAATCACACAAGAGATTCAAAGGTTCTTGATCAAAGAATATGAAATAGAAAGCTTTTGATCTTTGAAATTGAGAGAGAATAGAATGGCTTGATTCTTGTAAAATTGATTATGAAAGTGTTCTAATTAATCACAAAGGTTAGGAAAAGGTTTATATAGAATACCCAAAAGTTGTAGCACTTGAAAACTGATTTTGAGAAGTGAAAATCGTATTTTAAAAAAACCAGTTCAGCAGTGTTTAATCGATTAAATCTTCACTTAATCGAGTACTAATCGATTAAATATGTTCTTAATCGATTAAATCCATACTGCACATTTTAGAAACTTGTTTTCTCAAAACTAAACCTTTCCTTTCAAACCTTTAAGCCACCTATTGATTCTAGGTTAAGTGAAAACTCAAATTATGATTTAATCATGACTTATGATAGAGATTCACTACCCTCTAAATAATCTACCCAAATAAAAGACCTAAGAAGCTTGAGAGGCAAATGATAAAACAATTACAATTACACTCAAACTAAGTCTTCATGAGTTTGCTTTCTCTCTTCTTCATTTGATGTTTGTTGTTGCTTGTTGAACTTGAACTTGATCAACACATGATAGCTTGTTCAAAACACTTTGTCATTATCAAAACATTCATCATGGAACTTACACAATGTACATTTGCTTGTTCTGTTGATGTATTCTGTATACAGTTCTCCAAGGGCCAGTTGGGAGTCAAATTTAAGCCATTTTCAAAGGTAACTTCTCCATGTGCACGTGTGTGCCTACCGTTGGGTGTCTGCATTTGTTGTCGTTTTGCTATATATGTTTATGGTTATTTTTCATATATATATTTTTTAATTCAATTACCAAATGAGAACATTCTAATGCTACTTGTTTTCATTTTGAAGTATCCTCCTTGTTACAAGGACATCAGTTTCTGGATCAATGAATCATTTACTGAAAATAATCTGTGCGAAGTTGTCAGAGGAATAGCTGGGGATCTTGTTGAAGAGGTACATCTTTGAATAGTTTGAACAATACTTTCAGGCATTTCATGTTTATTCGGGTATTTAAATTAGCCGCTTTCACAATGTTCAATGGCAACAAAATGTATTTTGAGATATGCTGATCTGGGAGTATAGGTCGGGTGGTCACAGTAACCTCAGACAGTTGAGCTTCGACTTCATAATAAGTCATCATAGCACCACTCCTTAATCACAACGCTGAAATTAGCGTTATCGCTTCCCAGTGGCCGCAGTACTCGTATCAGCTGAAATTAACATTAAAAAGCAAACATTGGTTAAGTTTAGGGAAATAAGTTGCTAAACCAACTGAAACACTAGAAGTGGTCTTTGCAACTCCATCCTGCTGGATGGAGGCAATAAGATGAGATAGACCTAGCATTCCCTGACACTCCTTTTTGAGTATTTGATTGGTAACTTTTTAATATATTGGCAGCTTATGCACAATTGCACGTTTAGTTAAAACTCACACAAATCTTGTTTTGAGCATTCCCAGTTTTCAATAGCATTAATGCTCATCTTTCTATAATTTCCTTTCAGTTCCGTGCCAAAAATAGGTAGTTCTTAGGTTGCTAGTTCTCATAAAGGAATATCGAACCTATCCGAGACTCTGATTTGAATCATCAAACTAGGAAGCAAAGCTATATTTCGATAAAATACCTAAGGAATAACTTGGACCAGAAAGGTGTTAGGAGTGAGCGATGTTGTACACTCACTATACCTGTTTTTGCAATTGCTTGTGCTCTTGATGTCCTTAGTTGTTGTAGAAACTGCTTTAAGGTTCATTGTCCCTTGGTTAACTACCAAGAACTAAGTTGCAAGCAAAAGAGGGACCTTATCTGTCTTTTTTTCCCTTTTCCTCATGCCTACCTTCTCAATTGTTTTTTTAAACTGGATGTGTGATGACCTATTTCCTTTTTTTGGTCTGCTGTTGCCACATTAAGTCTTCCCATTTACTGTTTCCTTTTGGCTTCTTGAAATTTCAGGTGCAATTAATAGACAATTTCACCAACAAGAAAGGACTGACCAGCCACTGCTATAGGATTGCGTATAGGTCTATGGAACGTTCTCTTACTGATGATGAAATTAATGATCTGCAGGTATTTTATATAATTAAAAAACTTTAGTGCAATTCTAACCAGTTTTGGTTTATGTTTTTATGTTTGTGCATGTTTTGGATTTTATTCTAAAAGTTGCTAACTCTGTTTTTCCCTTCAACGCAGTGGAAAGTAAGAGAACAAGTGCAGAGCAAACTCAATGTTGTCATAAGATGAGCTTTAATGTGCTCAACACTCTACAGCTTTGCTGTGTTTGTTCTCAATTTTGTTAAAAAAATATTCATCTCACTCTTTTTTCCAACACCCCCTTGTATACCTCCTTTATTTATCATTGATAAAGAAACCTTGCTTTGGAAACAAATACAGGAAGATGATCAATCCTTATAAAATAGGAGTAAAAAGGGGTGTGGAAAAAGAGTTAGGAAATATCATTACTCATTTTGTTAATGTATAGGAGATCTTTTATATCTATAAGAACTGAATCACTACATGCACAGATGTATTATTTAAGTTCTAATTTGTGCAACATTTTTTAACACATTTTATATTTGTGCAAGATTTGCAAAATTATAGTTTCTTGGGCATTGACGTGTACCTAGTATTATTGGAGTGAAGTACTAATATAGTCCCTGATGTATTTTCATTATATCAATTTAATAATTGAAAATTTATAATATATGTTTAGTCCTTCAAAATTTTCGGATGTACAAATTTGGTTTTTCAAGCTTTTTGAATGTACCAGATTAGTCCTTAAAACATAAGTGTTGGCAATTAAAATAAAATTGCCTTATAAAAATTAAGATGTAATTTAGATGTTTTAATATATATATATATATACACACACAGTGACGGATCCAGGAATTTTCAATTGTGGAGGCGAAATATTAAAATTAATAATAAGATTTTTTTTTTTTAATATATGTCTTTCTAAACACTTAGCAATATGGATAAGAGGTTGAAAATAATATTTTTTATTGAAATATTAAAAATTTAATATTTAAGAGATAATGAACATAATTCCCCAAAATATTTTCCCTACTTTTTAATTTCTTATTTTCAACCTATAGCAAACTCTTAAACCTATACTTGATAATTGCAATATGTAAAGCATATATACAATATTCATATGACAATAATGATAAATTTTTAGGAAAAAAAATCTGAACTATTGTAATTATTGCCTATAAATTAATAATTTTTTACTTTAGAGTAACTACTACAAGTAAGCAAAAATTTAATATATATAGTATATATTTGTATAACAAATTCAATTACACTAAAAAAAAATCAAACAATAATGTCACCTTTGAAAGAAAAACAAAAATATTAAGTAACAATGTGGCTAGGAAATATTGAATCACAGCATCTTAGTTGCATGTTAGGACAACAGTCCACTCAACTAAAATCTATGTTACATTGTTGCACTAGAAACTATATAAACATATACTAATACTAGCTCTTACCCCGTGCAATGCACGAGTTGTTGATATTTTAATTTTTTATATTAAATATTTAAATTAAAGATCATTATTATTATTTGTATTATAAAGTAAAGATTATTATTAAACAACAACCAAAAATAATTATATAAAAAGGTAGACGTTCAAACCAAACCCTACACTTAAAAAAAATTAATCTAGATGATCTTGTTGATAAATTTTGTACTTCCTCATATGAATAAAAATGTAACACTTTTTATCTCACATATTCCTTATTTATTTTATGGATAAATTGACGTTTTTATATATGATTATCGACTTTATTATGATAAATCAAAATTAAATCAGAATTAAACATTATGATCTTTTTTGTTTGATGATATTATGAGATAAATCTTATATTTATGTGATGGATGGAGCAGTTTTTTTTTTAAAATATGATTATCACATTTATTCTTATTAATCATAATTAAATATTTTTATATTTTTCATCGATTATCTTATCTCAAGTTAATAATAAGATAGAATCAGAAAATTTTTTATTATTATCGTTCTAATCATTTTCATTTAAATTTTTATACAAAGATGATGTCATCTATTAGTGAGCAATTGGGTACTTGTCATTGGAGCTTAGGAATAAAATATTATGCATATGAGAAAAACTTTTTTATGGAACTCAACAATATAAACAAAAATTAATATAAAAATCAACAACAGAATATAAAAAAAATTAATAATATAAATCTTAATAGTGGTGTGAGTGACTAAACATAAATTTAGTTTATCAACGTAATTCTTAGTTTTTTTCGCAATTAATATTTAAAATTATTAATTGATCTCGGACTAATGGTCCATATCATATGAGAAAAAAAATAGAAAGATAATATTATTGAAAACATTTGGTTTGTTATTAATAGTTTTAATTTTCTTGTCACAATAAAAAAACAAAAAATATTTACATCAAGCATAAAATCAAATCCTATTTTTATATAGGATGATTTTTATCTATTACAATAGACAAAATATATTATAGAAGGAAAATCAAATCCTGTTATTATATAGGATGATTACATTTGGTTTGTTATTAATAGTTTTAATTCTCTTATCACAATAAAAAACAAAAAACAAAAATATATTTACATCAAGCATAAAATCAAATCATATTTTTATATAGAATGATTTTTATCTATTACAATAGACAAAATATATTATAGAAGAAAAATAAAATCTTATTATTATAGTGCTACAATGGTCATAAATAAAGTCTTCTTAAATTAAAGCTTGAATCTCTCAAGAAGATGAAACAGTAGGATATTGGGTATATCGGCCATCGTCACACGCCATCTTCCACTGTTTGCCTGATTAAATTGGCCATTGATGCAGATAACAATAAATAATCATCTTTCTTGGTAGTTTATGGTAGCCACCCCGAAACAATACAACATTAAATTTTGATGCACTCTATGATCACTCGCAATTGAAGACTCAATCACTAAAAAAACAAATTATTTACTTTGTCGGGATGACTCTACTTGTTTTTCTCCACTCCCTTACAACACAATTGGTTATACCTAGATCAAAATTTTGAACAAACCACATTTTGATCAATGGTACACACAAATTACCGAATTAAAGTAAGTAATTAGAGAGAAACTTCAGAAAAAATTTAATGACGAAAAAAATAAAAAACAAAATTGAAGGCGAATATAATTGTGAGATTGTTGTTTACCTGAATATCCATAAGTTTGTAAGTCAATTCACATAAATGCTAAAATATTGTTGAGGAGTCATCCAATGCATATTACGTACTATATATAATGATTTGGAAAACAAATTAAGGATAATGATTTCACAGATAAGATTAAATAAATTTTAAAATTAAGGATAATGATTTCACAGATAAGATTAAATAAATTTGAATTATTTATTTAATTTTCGATAACTAAGGATAATGATTTCACATAAAGATAATTTATTTAATTTCAAATTTAATTTTGATTAGAGATAATGTTATTTACCTAGAAACGCTCTACTGCGAGTATTCCTTAAGCGGACACACGTGGTGCTTCGAAGAGAGATTTTTTATATAAGTATAGTAGATTTATTTAATTTTAAATATTAATTTTGAACAGATAATTTATTTATTTTAAATTATAATTTTGATTAAAGACGATATTATCTGCCTACAAATGCTCTGGTGCAAGTATTCTTTAAAGCGAACAAACGTGGTGCCTCGAAAATTTCTCCGACAAACGTGGTAACTCAAAAAGGGATGTTTTTATATAAGTATAGTAGATATGCATATATATATTTCAAAAAAATTAGTGGGGGCACTTGCCCACACTAAAGTGAACGTGGCTCCGTCCCTGTGTGTTTATATATATATAGATTGAAGATGAGAAAAAAATATATTTTATATCTCCTAATATATTATTTCCTATAAAACTTAACCCATTTTTGGGTTTTATTTTAAAAATAAATATACGACCGGAAAAAAAAAATAGAAAGACCCACGCACAGCGGCATAGGTTGGTTATAAGTTACTAACTCTTGCCCCGTGGACGGATTATTAATATTTAAATTTTTCATATTAAATATTTTAAAGTAAAGACATTAAAAAATAATTATACATAAAGGCAAAGATTGAAATCAAACCCTACACTTAAAAAAATTAATTTAAATGAGTTTGTTGAGAAATTTCGTACTTCATTGTATGAAAAAAAGCATAAATTAACATTTTTTATATGATTATCAACTTTATTATGATGAATAAAAAGTAAACCAAAATTAAATATTTTGATCATTTTTGTTGATTATGAACAAATTTAAGGATAAATTAAATAATCCACTATTTCATAGGACATGAAAACGACATTGAAATTGTTAATTTTGACTATCTTGGTTAACACATTGCATTTTATTAAAAATATAATGACCGCTCTTTTTTATATTTAATATTATATTTGTTTACGTATAGATGTGTATTAAATTGATGTTTTCCTTATTTAGTTTATCGATGAATTAACACATTTTTAGATATCATTATTACGTTTATTACGATATTATGATTAATTAGAGTGAAATACAAATTAAACTTTTTTATATAATTATCAAAGTATCATAGGGTAAATCCAAATATTTCCTATTTTGTTGGTTAAGGACAATGATGATTTTAAAAACTTGAATAATCAATTAAATTTCAAATTTTGATTTTGGTTAGAGATAATAATTATCTATTTACAAGTATAACTGTATAGATAAATTAAAAATTGTAATTTTGGTTAGAGATAATAATTATCTATTTATAAGTATAACTGTATAGATAAATTAAAAATTGTAATTTTGGTTAGAGATAAACGCGAGAAAAAATATAATAACAGATTAGTTACGGTATGTAACCGTGTTATATATCCCTTGTCCTCCATCCCACTCAATTTGTGGGAGTGTGAAGAATGTCAAGATATTTACAGAAGTGTGGTTCAGATTCCTGCACCAAATCATATTTATATTTACCAGAGGAGTGCTGGGAGCAAGTGTTCCGATCCTTGGACAACGACACCACCTCCCTGGAGCCTCTCTCTTTGGTTTCCAAACAACTTCTTTCCGTCACAAACAACCTCCGATCCTCTCTCACCGTCTCCGACCAAACACTCCGCCACATCCCCCGCCTCTTCACCCGATTCCCCAACCTCCAATCCCTCAATCTCAGTCGCATCACCGGTGACCTTGACGCCCTTCTCCTCCAACTCTCGCAATCCTCGTTGTCCCTCCATTCGATCAATATCTCCAACGACTCCGAAATAATCCCTCTTCATGGTTTCCGAGCCTTCGCCAAAAAGATGACAACTACTCTCAACTCCCTTGCCTTCATCAATAACAGGGTTTCTCCTGCAAACGCCTACGCCGATCTTCTTCACATCATCGCCGAATCTTTCCCCTTCCTCGAACAACTCCACATTCATTGCTTCCATCTTTTGGACGACCACCTCAAGGTTGAGTTCTGCAGTGCTTCTGATTATGCTGTCAAGGCTTTGGCTTCAGCCCTTCCCAAACTCCGCAAGGTTAGATTCTCTGGTGGGCACCTGATTAATGACTCATCACTTTTTCATCTTTGCAAAAACTGTCAGTTTCTTGAAGAACTCCTCATCTCCGAGGGCTTCCTCATAACCCAGCCTGGTATTGCTTCTGCAATCAAGGAGGGGCCCAATTTGACTTTGTTCTCGGTTAGAGACATGGCCAGACAGAAACCTGTTTCGGATTTAGTTGCTTCATTCGCGAGTATGAGAAACTTGACTTGTCTTGATTTGTCACGTTGGATTATATCAGACGAGTTGCTCTTTTCTGTTGCAAATGCAGGTATTCCATTAACGAAACTTGAACTCCAAGGGTGTGTTGGTTATAGTTATGCTGGAATTTCTTGCTTGTTGTCTAAATGCCAACTTATCCAACACTTGAATCTTGGATTTGCCGAGTTTCTCGAAGATGAGCATATTACTTGGTTATCCGTCTTCTGTGTTAGTTTGATGTTTATAAACCTGAGTGGTTGTCGCAAGCTCACCAATTTAAGCTTGTTTGCACTCATCAGGAACTGTCCTTTGCTTAGTGAGATCAAGATGGAACAAACGGCAATTGGGGAAAATGGGGCATTAGATGCTTCAATGGATTTTTTTGTAAAGCCTAGTATCAAGTCTCTACATTTGTCTTACAATAAAAGGCTGAGGGATGAAAGCATTAAATTATTTGCCTCCATTTGCCCTAATTTGGAAATCCTCGTGTTAGACTTTTTTAAGGGCAATGGCATTGTTGACGTTTTAAAGAGATGTCCCAGGATTAGGCATTTGAGCTTGTCCATCCATTCAAAAAAGGGTTTGCTATCTGGTATGATGAACTTCCAATTTCCTAAATTGGAGGTGTTGAAATTGTCAGATTCTGCAATTGATGATGAGTCACTCTTCGTCATCTCAGTTAGTTGTCATGGGTTGCTACACTTGGACGTGCAAGGTTGTCCCTGGATCACAACAAAGGGAGTGAAACAGGTGGTTGAAAGCTGCAAACAACTGAAAGAGATAAATTTGATTTCATGTAATCAAGTGGATGCTAATATTGTTGCTTGGATGGTATTTTCAAGGTCATCGTTGAGAAGGATATTTGCTCCCCCTCGTTTCTCTCTTAGTGAGAGCCGGAGGGAACTCTTCTTATCTCGTGGATGCCACGTTTCCTAGTATGTAATGTATACAGTCTTGGAATTGCTCTCTGAATTTGAAATGTTAGATGTCCTAGGTTTGTGAGGTTCCAATTTGCTTGTGGATCTAAGTTATACATTGAATGCCATTTGAACTTTTGCTTCATACTTTTAAAAGGATGTTTTTGGTCTCAGCTCTTGCATAAAATGCTGCTGTGCAAGCTTGCATATCACTCACTCTGCCTGTTGTATTCCATCTAGCTTCAAATCTTTTTCGGGTGTATTTAATTTTTCTCTATATTCTTTGTCATTTTGTCAGTAAATTAAAATTTGGTATACCTATATAACTGTAATCAGTTGGTGCAACTGGTATTAGAGAATCATGAATTGGGAATTCCATAGAATTAAATCCTGATTTGGCAGACCTGATTTCTTCAATTATTTTGAAGCTGCAACGACTCCAAGGACAAGTATGTGTTTGAGATAAGTGAAATGGTGAATTGATTTACTTGTGATTAACTAACTAAATAAGTAGAAGAGTTTTGGAAATTTGTTTAGGTAAGTTAGGATTACCAATTCTAGGCCCTCTGTGGTTGTTTCCAATTTCCATAAACACTTTTGTACATGACCATTTGGAAAATTGGATTTCAAAATTTTTGAATATCCTTGAGTTCCTGTTTGATTCTCCTCCTTGAAAACCTGTTGCATGTGGTGTTAATGTGTTTATTACTACTTTTATCATATCAGTCACATCACATATACTTTAACCTATATAATATCACTTATCACTATAAAGTAAATGAGTGTATCGATTCTGACCTCACTTATCACATTAGATCAGTCACATCATGTCATCATATATACTTTAACCTATATAATATCACTTATCACCATAAAGTAAATGAGTGCATGGTGTCCGACCTCATTCTTGTTTAACGAATAATTATTATGTCAAGGGAAAGTGCTGCCCTTCGTAGGTCCCTTAGAGTCCCCTTAGTTCAGAAAATGTAAATATAGATGTAGATAGATATGACTTCATGTCATGTAGTGGCTACTAGTGTTGTTGCTTGGATGATATCTTCAAGGCCATTGTTGAGAAGGATATTTGCTCCCCCTCCCTCTCGTTGTAGTTTTAATTTTTATGTGCTTTTATGTCTTCAGTGTGTTAATATCTCAATTGAAAGAAAATGTTATCTGGTTCTTTAAAAACTTAACATTTATGGTTAATGATCTTCTAGATGTGGTGAAGGATGATCCTACAAATAATGTGCAAAACACGATATTTTCCAAACTTGGAGTGCAACTTCACAGGAGGGATCAACACCCACTTGGTATATTGAAGAATGCAATATATGAGTATTTTGACTCAAATTATTCAAATAAGTTCAATAAGTTTGATGATCTTTGCCCTATAGTATCAGTGAAGCAGGTATAGCAAATTAACTTGAGCAATTAGTGACACCGACCTTGTATGCTGTGTAATGTGTAGCTTATATTAGCTGTTTTACACATGTATGTCTGATTGTGTACTAAAACTTACGTTTAAACTCTGAGCTTTTTCTGCATGTATTTCAATCCAGATTTTGTGATATCAGTCTAACAGATGAAATTCTTAGTTTATTTCCCCAATTAAAAAATCTCTGTAATCTTGAGTTAAACCCTACTAAAGCCACAAAAAGGTAAAGAGAAATCTTCTGAAAATAATTGATATTGATGTTATGTATTTATTTTATTTGTTCCATATGTTCGTATCAGTGATTTTATATATTTATTATTTAGTTTTGAAATTTGAACACCTAAAGTTGACAAGAAAGGAAACATTATTCCTTTCTACCCATAAGAAGAGGATTTCTGTTATGTGATTTATCGGTAGCCTTTGTATGGAGGATTGTGTAATAAGGCTTATATTTTTGTTTGGTTTTTCCTTGCTTTGTGCCCTAGGCTTAGAAAGCTTGTTGCAATCTTTATTAAGGTGCATATCCCTTAATAACATGCTTGGTGGCTTTTGATCAAACAGCTTCATTCTTTAGTCTTTTTTTGCACTTAAATTAAATCATTCCATTATTCTGTCTTTTCTCGAGGGGCTGCTTTTGATCAAATAACTTGATTCTTCAGCAATTTTTGTGATGCTATTGAACTGATATCTCAGATTCTTAAGTCTTTTTCTGTTGGAAAGTTTAGTGAAACAGAGTGAAAAGGGTGAAAAATTAAGAAACTAAAATCAACAAAAGCAATAGATTTTGTATTTAGGCTTTCGATAATTATGATTATATTTTGTAGTTTGCAGATGACTATATGTCAACTTTGTTATTTAGAATCTCAGATGACTATATGTCAAAACTTTGGTGTGCAGTTCTCAATAGTTCTTCCGTGTGTCAAACTTCTTGCTGTTGCAGAATTTTGATGATGTCTTGGTTCCTGAAGATCACGTGAGTAGGAGCTCAAATGATACATACTATATAGACCCTCAAACTGTTTTAAGGTGCCATACAAGTGCTCATCAGGCAGAGTTATTGAGAAGTGGAAACACTCATTTCCTCGTTACAGGAGATGTTTATCGCAGGGATTCAATTGATTCAACTCATTATCCTATCTTCCATCAGGTTTGTTCCCTTTTGCTATGACTGGCTCTTTCTAATTATTAACCTTGTAAAATTTCCTTATTTTTTCTAATTATGTAGATGGAGGGCTTTCGGGTTTTTGATCCGGATGAATGGCAGGCATCTGGAATGGATGCCACATCATTTGCAGCAGCAGACTTAAAGAAATGTCTCGAGGGTTTAGCGCGCCATTTATTTGGTATTTCGAAATGGGCAATATACCCATTTCATTATCGACTGCTGCAGTTTGATAATTTCCATTTATATGAATTTGTTAAAGAAACAGAAAAAACAAAACTGAGTTTGAATGAAACTTCATCTATATTGCTTATATATAGATACATGCAGCACAATCCATGGTTCATGACAAGCTTGAGTCTTGTTTTATGTTGAACTTCTCATTGAGACTTGTACACCAAAATTACCAGTTTACCACCAATTTATTGAGATTATTACCTTAGACTGGTAATTTAGGAGCCTTGTACACCAGTCTTCCCTTGATGTTACTACACAGTTGTTCCTAAAGAGGCAAAATAAAACAAAATCAATTGTTTGTGGGATAATATCAAAAAACATGCGTGATTAATTTATGTAGTTTTCTTTCTTAAATGAATTGTAGCCTCCTTCACCCTCGAGCAATCTTTACCGGTTAAATTAATAGTGTGCATGAATTCCAAGAAATTATAAAATAAATAGAAATTAGTAATGCATAAACTTGAGAGGAAAGAAAACCCTGTCAGCCAGTAAATGGATAAGTACTGAATTTTATGATGTTCTTCTCTTTGCAATACTAAAATAGTCTAGTGGTATCTCCAAGAAATGCTATTTAAACAATATACCTGATTGTGAATTTGAGATATTCCTTTGAAGCTTTATATAACTTGCTAATTGATTGTTTATAATCTTTTCCTTTGTACTGTTTCGCTGTTTCATGGAGTTGAATCTATTATCGGTAATGGTATTAATTTCAGGTGCTGTGGAAATGGGCTGGGTGGATACCTATTTCCCGTTTACTAATCCATCATTTGAGCTTGAAATATATTTCCAGGTGTATAGATATGTCCATGATTTTCACTTCAATACACCATGTTATAAAAATTTCTGTTACTGGTATTTCACCTCTGAAATCATGGTCTTGGATAGTTTTCCTTTCCCCTTTTTCAAAATTACCAGTTTACCACCAATTTATTGAGATTATTACCTTAGACCTTTTTGTTGCAATGTATGAGATAAGGTTGATAGGCTGAGGATCACTTGGTATTGGATAAGCCATCTAACCTAGGTTTATTAATGATTCATTTTAAGGGCACCTTTCTTGTTTCTCCATCCTTTTCCTTCCTTTGTCTATTCTTCTGATTCTAATATTATGTTGATATTAGCTAATTTTTTATATTACTTTAAACAACAACAATAACCACCAAGCCTTATTCCCACTATGCGAGGTTGGCTAATTTTTTATATTTGTTTTATTCCAGGAAAAGTGGTTGGAGGTTTTGGGCTGTGGAGTGACTGAGCAAGAGATTCTAAAAAGAAACGGGAACCCAGATAATGTTGCTTGGGCTTTCGGCCTAGGACTGGAGAGGTTAGCAATGGTTCTATTTGACATTCCAGATATTCGTTTCTTTTGGTCAAATGATGAGCGATTTACATCCCAGGTATTTCTTGTATTTGTTTCATAAACACCCTGTAACATTTTGTCTCGTCTTTCCTGCTTGCCAGATGTAATTAATAAAAGGATATACAATTTAATCATATTGAGAATCACGACATCATGTTATAAGTTGCATTCTTTATTGATCTCCAATGTACATTTGCTTGTTCTGTTGATGTATTTTGTATACAGTTCTCCAAGGGCCAGTTGGGAGTCAAATTTAAGCAATTTTCAAAGGTAACTTCTACATGTGCACGTGTGTGCCTACCGTTGGGTGTCTGCATTTGTTGTCGTTTTGTTATATATGTTTATGGTTATTTTTCATATATATATATATATATATTTTAATTCAATTACCAAATGAGAACATTCTAATTCTTCTTCGTTTTCATTTTGAAGTATCCTCCTTGTTACACGGACATCAGTTTCTGGATCAATGAATCATTTACTGAAAATAATCTGTGCGAAGTTGTCAGAGGAATAGCTGGGGATCTTGTTGAAGAGGTACATCTTTGAATAGTTTGAACAATACTTTCAGGCATTTCATGTTTATTCGGGTATTTAAATTAGCCGCTTTCACAATGTTCAATGGCAACAAAATGTATTTTGAGATATGCTGATCTGGGAGTATAGGTCGGGTGGTCACAGTAACCTCAGACAGTTGAGCTTCGACTTCATAATAAGTCATCATAGCACCACTCCTTAATCACAAAGCTGAAATTAGCGTTATCGCTTCCCAGTGGCCGCAGTACTCGTATCAGCTGAAATTAACATTAAAAAGCAATGATTGGTTAAGTTTAGGGAAATAAGTTGCTAAACCAGCTGAAACACTGGAAGTGGTGTTTGCAACTCCATCATGTTGGATGGAGGCCATAAGATGAGATAGACTTAGCATTCCCTGACACTCCTTTTTGAGTATTTGATTGGTAATTTTTTAATATATTGGCAGCTTATGCACAATTGCACGTTTAGTTAAAACTCACACAAATCTTGTTTTTGAGCATTCCCAGTTTTCAATAGCTTTAATGCTCCTGGGATCACATTCATCTTTCTATAATTTCCTTTCAGTTCCATGCCAAAAATAGGTAGTTCTTAGGTTGCTAGTTCTCATAAAGGAATATTGAACCTATCCGAGACTCTGATTTGAATCATCAAACTAGGAAGCAAAGCTATATTTCGATAAAGTACCTAAGGAATAATTTGGACCAGAAAGGTGTTAGGAGTGAGCGATGTTGTACACTCATTATACTTGTTTTAGCAATTGCTTGTGCTCTTGATGTCCTTAGTTGGTGTAGAAACTGCTTTAAGGTTCATTGTCCCTTGGTTAACTACCAAGAACTAAGTTGCAAGCAAAAGAGGAACCTTCTCTGTTTTTTTTTCCCCTTTTCCTCATGCCTACCTTCTCAGTTGTTTTTTTAAACTGGACGTGTGATGACCTATTTCCTTTTTTTGGTCTGCTGTTGCCACATTAAGTCTTCCCATTTACTGTTTCCTTTTGGCTTCTTGAAATTTCAGGTGCAATTAATAGACAATTTCACCAACAAGAAAGGACTGACCAGCCACTGCTATAGGATTGCGTATAGGTCTATGGAACGTTCTCTTACTGATGATGAAATTAATGATCTGCAGGTATTTTATATAATTAAAAAACTCGTTTTTATGTTTGTGCATGTTTTGGATTTTATTCTAAAAGTTGCTAACTCTGTTTTTCCCTTCAACGCAGTGGAAAGTAAGAGAACAAGTGCAGAGCAAACTCAATGTTGTCATAAGATGAGCTTTAATGTGCTCAACACTATACAGCTTTGCTGTATTTGTTCTCAATTTTGTTAAAAAAATATTCATCTACTCTTTTTTCCAACACCCCCTTTTTACCGCCTTTATTTATCATTGATAAAGAAACCTTGCTTTGGAAACAAATACAGTAAGATGACCAATGCTTGTAAAATAGGAGTAAAAAGGGGTGTGGAAAAAGAGTTAGGAAATATCATTACTCATTTTGTTAATGTATAGTAGATCTTTTATATCTATAAGAACTGAATCACTGCATGCACATATGTATTATTTAAGTTCTAATTTGTGCAACTTTTTTTTAACACATTTTATATTTGTGCAAGATTTGCAAAATTATAGTTTCTCGGGCATTGACGTGTACCTAGTATTATTGGAGTGAAGTATCGATATAGACCCTGATGCATTTTCATTATATCAAATTAATCATTGAAAATTTATAATACACGTATAGTCCCTCAAAATTTTTGGATGTACAAATTTGGTTTCTCAAGCTTTTTGAATGTATCAGATCAATCCTTAAAACATAAGTCTTGGCAATTAAAATAAATTTGCCTTATAAAAATTAAGATGTAATTAAGATGATTATATATATATATATATATATATATATATATATATATATATATATATAGGGGATTGCTAACATGAGTATCCTCTTATTTTAGAAGGATCATGTTAGCAATATGTACCAAATGTTTTAGACAAAAAACCCCTTTCCATCTTTTAGAAAATAAATTTTAATCAGGGTTATTTTAGTAAAATAATTATTATCCTAATTAAAAAATTAAAAAATAAAATTTCTCTCCTCCCCCCAAACCCTAGATCTCAATCAGATCTAAAAATTTCCAAAGTTCTAAATCAAATTCTCTCTCAACCCTATACAACCTTCAACAGCCACCGCCCCTATCACCGCCCATCGCCGTCAACCATTGTCCTACTCGTCGCCGCCGCTCGCATTCCCGTCTCACCCACCACGCTCATTGCGTTCATCCCTCGCCGTTTGTTGTTCTCGTTCGACGTTGCTCGCGTCTCCCGTCGTTGCTCGCGTTCATCCCTCTCCTCACGCCACCATGACGCGTCTCCCACCGCCGTTCGAGTCTCCAATAGTCGTTGAGCTGTTATCTTCAAATCTCTCTCTCTCACTTTTCGCTCTGGCGCCTGCGACGCTTTCAAACTCTTCTTTCTTGATTCCATGCTACTCATTCAAGGTATGTTTGTAGGTAACCAAATACCTTGTTCATGACTACTTTCAAATACTGGTGATAATTTCTCTGTTTTATATGATTGATTGCTTCCGTTGTGTTTGCTTACTAATTTTGTACTACTATATACTAGGATTAGTGAGTGACAACGATAGTGTTAATTAGGTAGTAGCATTTGGCACGCAGAAAGAACCGAATAAGAACGAACGCGATGTATGTTCTGATAGCTATAATTTTTATGTTTTATGTGATTGATTGCTTTCATTGATTTTTGCTTACTAATTTTGTAGTACTTACTAGTGCTAGTGATAGTGTGTTAACAAGGTAGCATTTGATATGCAGATAGTGTAGGATTCTCATGTTTTGATGCTAACAATCTCTCTCCAAGCAACAACATTGGCAGCAAGCAAGCTACACCACATGAAGATTAGAATTAGGATTTTTATTAATTCTATTTCAATGTAATCTTTATTTTATGCAATGCATCTCATTGGTGTGGGTAGCTTAGGTGATTTTAAGAATATTTAAATAATGTTTGATTAAGAGTGAAGATACTTTAAATCTTGAATCTTGATTAAATAGCTCTATTAAAAGTTTTGTGAAAATCCTTTTAGAAAAACATTGTTTTTATTCAGATTCTGATCAGTTTACTCGAGTAATGAGTATTGGATCACTCGAGTAATTTATGTCATGACAGGTTAATCGAGTAATGGTTTACACATCACTCGAGTAACTTAATCTGACATGTTTTAATCGAGTGAAGTTATATGGTTTACTCGAGTAATTCAATCAGTGTTTGGAAAATTTTAAAAGGACTTAATTTTCTCTTTCACATAGAATATACATGCATTCTTACTATTTTCTATACACTTTCAAAAGCAATTCAAGAGCTATTTTACATCTTTCAAGAGCTATCAAGATTCAACAAGAAACTTTTCATTCTTCACTCTATTTCTCTCATTGTTCAAATATTCTTGAGATCATAATTTTGTTCTTAGTGGTTGTTGAAGATTTGCAATTTGTGATTGCATCATTGAAGTTTCAACACAAGTGAAGAATCTCACAAGGAAGACTTTGAGGATCAAATCAAAGCAAGAAAAGAGGATTGGTTGGAAGCATCTTCAATCAATTAGCAAGGAAATCTAGAATTCTCAAAAGGGGTAGATTAGATCAAAGTGTTTGGTACACACTTTGAGTTGGGTTTTAAGATAGGAGAACTAAGAATCTAGTTGCATCTTAAAACATTGTAAAATCTACATTTGAAGATTTCTAGTGAAGAATCTCTCTTGTTTCAAGAGGGGACTGGAGTAGCTTTCAAGTGGGTGAAAGTGAACCAGGATAAATCCTTGTGTGTCTTTTATTTTCATTCCTTGTATTGCATTAATTCATTAACAATTGCATTTTTAGGTTAGAATTGGGGTTTTCTTAATTCTACTCAATTGATCTAAAATTGTATGTTAATATTACTTGAAATTGTTCATATTAATCATTCATAATTTGTTGAATCATCATAGCATTGTAATTCTTGAAGAACTCCATTGAAAACTGAGTTTTAATTGAATTTTACCCAGTTTACTCGAGTAAAGTTCTTGTCACTCGAGTAATCTGCTTTCAGTTTATAAACAACACTCGAGTAGGTTTTCTGTTACTCGAGTGATTTAAAAATAGCTTTCGTATTACTCGAGTGATTTGCTGAATACTCGAGTGAAATTATTTTTGCTTGCGTATTACTCGAGTGAAGACTTGAGTTACTCGAGTAATCTGACTTGAATTTTTAAGAAAACTTATTTTCATAAAACCATTCTCTTAGGTGGACGAAAAATCTGTAATAAGGCTTCAATATTCTATTCACCCCCCCTCTAGACTATATTGAGCCGCTTGTTGGTTTCCAACAAGTGGTATCAGAGCTCGGACGAAAAATCCGAGCCTTAAAAAGCTTTTTCGAAAAGATCCTTTTTACTTGGAAACAATGGGCTCAATTTCAAATCCTTTTGGTGGTGAAGGAGCTTCCATTAATCGTCCTCCACTATTCAATGGTGAGGGTTACGCTTATTGGAAGGTCCGCATGAAGATTTTTATTCAAGCCATAGATATGGAAATTTGGAACGCCATAGAGAATGGACCTTTTGTTCCTCAAACGAAAGTAAATGATGTTGTTTCGGTCAAACCAAAATCGAGTTGGGACAATGATGATAAGAAGAAAGTTGCATTTGATTTAAAAGCTAAAAATATCATCACGTCCGCTCTTTCTTATGATGAGTTCTTTCGAGTATCTCAATGTGTTGATGCTAAACAAATGTGGGACACATTACAAGTCACACATGAGGGCACTTCGGAGGTTAGAAGGGCTAGGCTAAATACACTCATGCAAAAGCGGTTCACTCATATCATAAATCATCATTCTGCACTTGGAAAAGTTATAACTAATGGTGAAGTTGTTAATAAGATTTTGAGATGTCTTAGCAGGGAATGGCAACCTAAGGTGACGGCCATTATGGAAGCTAGAGACGTGGATCAAATTGACTTAGCAACTCTATTCGGAAAGCTTCAAGAGCATGAAATGGAGCTTGGGCGGTTATCCATGAATGAAGATGCCGATAGAAAGAAAAAGGGGATAGCTCTTAAATCAACTTCAAAATCCCTTAAGGCACAAGAGGAAAACTCTCAAGTGGATGACTCGGACTCCGATATAGATGATGAGACCCTTGGCTTGCTAGTTAAAAAGCTTGGTAGGTTCCTTAAGAAAAAGGGGAACTTTAATAGAAATAGACAAAGAGATTCTAAGGACTCACAACCAAGAAATAAGACTAACAAGGATCACATCAAGTGTCATGGGTGTGGAAAGCTTGGTCACTATCGATCGAATTGCCCAACTCATTCTAAGAAGTCGGAAGGTGACAACTCTAAGTTCAACTCATCTGAAGGAAAAAGGGCTTACATAGTATGGGGTGAAGTGGAGAGTCAATCAACATCTAGCTCATCGGATGATGAAGAACTTGCAAATCTATGTTTGATGACGAAGCTTGATGAAGAGGAATCTTCGAGCATTAAATCAAGTGAGAACGTCAATGAGGTAGATTATCTTTCCGATGCTAGCTCTAGTTCTAATTCTCCTTCATTCAATGAATTGTACAATGTGTATGTAGAGATGCATAAAGAGTTGAAGAAACTTGCTAAAATAAATGTTGAAAGAAAGAATTTCATAATGAAGCAACATGAAAAGATAATTGAGCTTCAAAAAGATTTAGAAGAACTTAAGCTTCAAAATGAAACACTTGAACTCATTTATGCAAACTCTACATGCAATTGTGAATTGAAATCAAATGAGACTCCATCTTGTGAAAATTGCAAGTCTTTGGAAAAAGAAGTTTTTAATTTGAATGATCGACTTGCAAGGCTCATGAAAGGAGATACTTCATTAGATCATTTGCTTTCAACTCAAAGGAACAATAGCAATAGATCCGGTCTTGGCTATACCAAACCTAAGAAACGCAATTATCGCAAAGTTGGTGGATTTTCAAAGAATAAGATTTCTAAAAACCCAACTTGCCATTATTGTGGGATCTTTGGGCATACCACGAATAAATGTAATATAAAGAAATTTGGTATACCAAGCGGAGAATATATTTGGATTGTTAAGGGGACTTCTCCCCATGCTAACAACAAAGGACCCAAGACCACTTGGGTACCTAAGTCAACCAAATGATATCTTTCTTGTAGGTGTGTCTTCGAACCAAAGAGCGCAAATGGTACTTAGATAGTGGTTGTTCGAGACACATGACGGGAGACAAAACGCACTTCATGGAACTTACTCCGAAAAGTGGTGGATTTGTGACATACGACGACAACAACAAGGGCAAAATTCTAGGAGTCGGGAAGATCGGTAACGTATCTAACCTTGTCATAGAAAATGTCCTATACGTAGAAGGCTTAGAACACAACTTGCTTAGTATAAGCCAACTATGCGATATGGGCAATTATGTGACTTTTACTCCGGAATTATGCTTCATTAAGTCTTCTATAGATGATAGTGTTAAGTTTGTTGGTCGTCGCTCTAATAACACTTACTTAATTGATTTGGATGAGATAACTTCACTATTTTCAAAATGTTTCAAATCTTTTAATGATGAAATTCGTCTTTGGCATAGACGAATTGCTCATGTGAATGTGAATCAATTAAAAAAACTTTTGCGAAAAGATTTAGTGATTGGTTTGCCTAAACTAAACTTTAAGCTTGATGGCATTTGTGACTCTTGTCAAAAGTGCAAGCAAGTTAAAAGTTCTTTTAAACCTAAAAATGTGATAAGCACAACAAAGCCTTTGGAGCTAATCCATATGGATTTGTTTGGCCCTTCACAAATTAAAAGTTTAGGTGGCAATTACTATGGATTTGTTTTAGTAGACGATTTTACTAGATTCACATGGACTTTATTTTTATCCGCAAAAAGTGAAGTTTATAAATGTTTTAAAAAGTTTGCCAAACTCATCCAAAATCAACTAAGTTTAAAAATTGTGTCTATTAGAAGTGACCGCGGAGGTGAGTTTGAAAACACTAGGATTGATGCGTTTTGTGATAAGTTTGGTATTGATCATCAATTTTCGGCCCCTAGGACTCCGGAGCAAAACGGAGTTGTAGAAAGGAAAAATAGAATATTAGTGGAACTTGCTCGTACTATGTTGAAAGAATCAAATGTTTCTAAATATTTTTGGGCCGATGCGGTAAACACCGCTTGTTATGTGCTTAATAGGGTTCTTATTCGTCCACATTTAAATAAAACACCTTATGAACTTTTAAAAGGGCGAAAGCCAAATATTTCATATTTTCATGTTTTTGGGTGTAAGGTGTTTGTTTTAAATAACGGAAAGGAACCGGTCGGCAAGTTTGACTCCAAAGCCGACGAAGGCATATTCATAGGTTATTCAACCCATAGCAAAGCATATAGAGTCTGCAGTAAAAGAACATTAACCGTTGAGGAATCCGTGCATGTTGTATTTGATGAATCTTCGAAAGGAGCTTGTGTTGTTTCATGTTTCATATGCATATTTCTGACTATGTTCTGTTTATGTTTCTGTTTCATGTTTATGACTCTGTTGCTACTATGTTTTAGGGCCTTGTGTATGGTCTAGTTTGGTTAGTTTCGTTTGATTATCTGCTATGGTTGATGTCTTTTTGCTTTACACTATGATTCGCTGCGTAGTGTGATACTCTGATATTATGGATTATGGTGCTATATTCGTTGTGCGTTTATATTCGTTGTGGCACTATTGTGGTTTATTTTGGTATTGTCTTTATTGTTATATATTTTTTTTATACCATTGTGAACTACTTACCTTCCACTTTTGGCAAAGGACTTTTCTCACAATTCTTATCTTTTTAATGATGCCAAAAGGGGGAGAATATTTTGTTGATGTTGTTCTTGTAGGTTAAGTTTTATTATATTTTTCCTAGGTGTTTTACATTTAGGGGGAGTATGTTAAAACTTAGTGCTTAATTGAAAAGGAGGTTTGTCATCATCAAAAAGGGGGAGTTTGTAGGATTCTCATGTTTTGATGCTAACAATCTCTCTCCAAGCAACAACATTGGCAACAAGCAAGCTACACCACATGAAGATTAGAATTAGGATTTTTATTAATTCTATTTCAATGTAATCTTTATTTTATGCAATGCATCTCATTGGTGTGGGTAGCTTAGGTGATTTTAAGAATATTTAAATAATGTTTGATTAAGAGTGAAGATACTTTAAATCTTGAATCTTGATTAAATAGCTCTATTAAAAGTTTTGTGAAAATCCTTTTAGAAAAACATTGTTTTTATTCAGATTCTGATCAGTTTACTCGAGTAATGAGTATTGGATCACTCGAGTAATTTATGTCATGACAGGTTAATCAAGTAATGGTTTACACATCACTCGAGTAACTTAATCTGACATGTTTTAATCGAGTGAAGTTATATGGTTTACTCGAGTAATTCAATCAGTGTTTGGAAAATTTTAAAAGGACTTAATTTTCTCTTTCACATAGAATATACATGCATTCTTACTATTTTCTATACACTTTCAAAAGCAATTCAAGAGCTATTTTACATCTTTCAAGAGCTATCAAGATTCAACAAGAAACTTTTCATTCTTCACTCTATTTCTCTCATTGTTCAAATATTCTTGAGATCATAATTTTGTTCTTAGTGGTTGTTGAAAATTTGCAATTTGTGATTGCATCATTGAAGTTTCAACACAAGTGAAGAATCTCACAAGGAAGACTTTGAGGATCAAATCAAAGCAAGAAAAGAGGATTGGTTGGAAGCATCTTCAATCAATTAGCAAGGAAATCTAGAATTCTCAAAAGGGGTAGATTAGATCAAAGTGTTTGGTACACACTTTGAGTTGGGTTTTAAGATAGGAGAACTAAGAATCTAGTTGCATCTTAAAACATTGTAAAATCTACATTTGAAGATTTCTAGTGAAGAATCTCTCTTGTTTCAAGAGGGGACTGGAGTAGCTTTCAAGTGGGTGAAAGTGAACCAGGATAAATCCTTGTGTGTCTTTTATTTTCATTCCTTGTATTGCATTAATTCATTAACAATTGCATTTTTAGGTTAGAATTGGGGTTTTCTTAATTCTACTCAATTGATCTAAAATTGTATGTTAATATTACTTGAAATTGTTCATATTAATCATTCATAATTTGTTGAATCATCATAGCATTGTAATTCTTGAAGAACTCCATTGAAAACTGAGTTTTAATTGAATTTTACCCAGTTTACTCGAGTAAAGTTCTTGTCACTCGAGTAATCTGCTTTCAGTTTATGAACAATACTCGAGTAGGTTTTCTGTTACTCGAGTGATTTAAAAATAGCTTTCGTATTACTCGAGTGATTTGCTGAATACTCGAGTGAAATTATTTTTGCTTGCGTATTACTCGAGTGAAGACTTGAGTTACTCGAGTAATCTGACTTGAATTTTTAAGAAAACTTATTTTCATAAAACCATTCTCTTAGGTGGACGAAAAATCTGTAATAAGGCTTCAATATTCTATTCACCCCCCTCTAGACTATATTTGTAGGATTCTCATGTTTTGATACTAACAATCTCTCTCCAAGCAACAACATTGGCAACAAGCAAGCTACACCACATGAAGATTAGAATTAGGATTTTTATTAATTCTATTTCAATGTAATCTTTATTTTATGCAATGCATCTCATTGGTGTGGGTAGCTTAGGTGATTTTAAGAATATTTAAATAATGTTTGATTAAGAGTGAAAATACTTTAAATCTTGATTAATTAGCTCTATTAAAAGTTTTGTGAAAATCCTTTTAGAAAAACCTTGTTTTTATTCAGATTCTGATCAGTTTACTCGAGTAATGAGTATTGGATCACTCGAGTAATTTATGTCATGACAGGTTAATCGAGTAATGGTTTACACATCACTCGAGTAACTTAATCTGACATGTTTTAATCGAGTGAAGTTATATGGTTTACTCGAGTAATTCAATCAGTGTTTGGAAAATTTTAAAAGGACTTAATTTTCTCTTTCATAGCAACATACATTCATTCTTACAATTTTCTATACACTTTCAAAAGCAATTCAAGAGCGACGATTTTACATCTTTCAAGAGCTATCAAGATTCAACAAGAAACTTTTCATTCTTCACTCTATTTCTCTCATTGTTCAAATATTCTTGAGATCATAATTTTGTTCTTAGTGGTTGTTGAAGATTTGCAATTTGTGATTGCATCATTGAAATTTCAAC
The DNA here is from genome assembly GCA_037953625.1 of Crotalaria pallida. Taxonomy (NCBI): domain Eukaryota; kingdom Viridiplantae; phylum Streptophyta; class Magnoliopsida; order Fabales; family Fabaceae; genus Crotalaria; species Crotalaria pallida. Next base: position 6,957,993 of record CM075654.1, on the reverse strand, counting down.
ACAAGTGAAGAATCTCACAAGGAAGACTTTGAGGATCAAATCAAAGCAAGAAAAGAGGATTGGTTGGAAGCATCTTCAATCAATTAGCAAGGAAATCTAGAATTCTCAAAAGGGGTAGATTAGATCAAAGTGTTTGGTACACACTTTGAGTTGGGTTTTAAGATAGGAGAACTAAGAATCTAGTTGCATCTTAAAACATTGTAAAATCTACATTTGAAGATTTCTAGTGAAGAATCTCTCTTGATTCAAGAGGGGACTGGAGTAGCTTTCAAGTGGGTGAAAGTGAACCAGGATAAATCCTTGTGTCTCTTTTATTTTCATTCCTTGTATTGCATTAATTCATTAACAATTGCATTTTTAGGTTAGAATTGGGGTTTTCTTAATTCTACTCAATTGATCTAAAATTGCATGTTAATATTACTTGAAATTGTTCATATTAATCATTCATAATTTGTTGAATCATCATAGCATTGTAATTCTTGAAGAACTCCATTGAAAACTGAGTTTTAATTGAATTTTACCCAGTTTACTCGAGTAAAGTTCTTGTCACTCGAGTAATCTGCTTTCAGTTTATGAACAATACTCGAGTAGGTTTTCTGTTACTCGAGTGATTTAAAAATAGCTTTCGTAATACTCGAGTGATTTGCTGAATACTCGAGTGAAATTATTTTTGCTTGCGTATTACTCGAGTGAAGACTTGAGTTACTCGAGTAATCTGACTTGAATTTTTAAGAAAACTTATTTTCATAAAACCATTCTCTTAGGTGGACGAAAAATCTATAATAAGGCTTCAATATTCTATTCACCCCCCCTCTAGACTATATTGAGCCGCTTGTTGGTTTCCATCAAGTGGTATCAGAGCTCGGACGAAAAATCCGAGCCTTAAAAAGCTTTTTCGAAAAGATCCTTTTTACTTGGAAACAATGGGCTCAATTTCAAATCCTTTTGGTGGTGAAGGAGCTTCCATTAATCGTCCTCCACTATTCAATGGTGAGGGTTACGCTTATTGGAAGGTCCGCATGAAATTTTTTATTCAAGCCATAGATATGGAAATTTGGAACGCCATAGAGAATGGACCTTTTGTTCCTCAAACGAAAGTAAATGATGTTGTTTCGGTCAAACCAAAATCGAGTTGGGACAATGATGATAAGAAGAAAGTTGCATTTGATTTAAAAGCTAAAAATATCATCACGTCCGCTCTTTCTTATGATGAGTTCTTTCGAGTATCTCAATGTGTTGATGCTAAACAAATGTGGGACACATTACAAGTCACACATGAGGGCACTTCGGAGGTTAGAAGGGCTAGGCTAAATACACTCATGCATGAATATGAACTCTTTCGTATGTTACCTAATGAAAATATAGGTGACATGCAAAAGCGGTTCACTCATATCATAAATCATCTTTCTGCACTTGGAAAAGTTATAACTAATGGTGAAGTTGTTAATAAGATTTTGAGATGTCTTAGCAGGGAATGGCAACCTAAGGTGACGACCATTATGGAAGCTAGAGACGTGGATCAAATTGACTTAGCAACTCTATTCGGAAAGCTTCAAGAGCATGAAATGGAGCTTGGGCGGTTATCCATGAATGAAGATGCCGATAGAAAGAAAAAGGGGATAGCTCTTAAATCAACTTCAAAATCCCTTAAGGCACAAGAGGAAATCTCTCAAGTGGATGACTCGGACTCCGATATAGATGATGAGACCCTTGGCTTGCTAGTTAAAAAGCTTGGTAGGTTCCTTAAGAAAAAGGGGAACTTTAATAGAAATAGACAAAGAGATTCTAAGGACTCACAACCAAGAAATAAGACTAACAAGGATCACATCAAGTGTCATGGTTGTGGAAAGCTTGGTCACTATCGATCGAATTGCCCAACTCATTCTAAGAAGTCGGAAGGTGACAACACTAAGTTCAACTCATCTAAAGGAAAAAGGGCTTACATAGTATGGGATGAAGTGGAGAGTCAATCAACATCTAGCTCATCGGATGATGAAGAACTTGCAAATCTATGTTTGATGACGAAGCTTGATGAAGAGGAATCTTCGAGCATTAAATCAAGTGAGAACGTCAATGAGGTAGATTATCTTTCCGATGCTAGCTCTAGTTCTAATTCTCCTTCATTCAATGAATTGTACAATGTGTATGTAGAGATGCATAAAGAGTTGAAGAAACTTGCTAAAATAAATGTTGAAAGAAAGAATTTCATAATGAAGCAACATGAAAAGATAATTGAACTTCAAAAAGATTTAGAAGAACTTAAGCTTCAAAATGAAACACTTGAACTCATTTATGCAAACTCTACATGCAATTGTGAATTGAAATCAAATGAGACTCCATCTTGTGAAAGTTGCAAGTCTTTGGAAAAAGAAGTTTTTAATTTGAATGATCGACTTGCAAGGCTCATGAAAGGAGATACTTCATTAGATCATTTGCTTTCAACTCAAAGGAAAAATAGCAATAGATCCGGTCTTGGCTATACCAAACCTAAGAAACGCAATTATCGCAAAGTTGGTGGATTTTCAAAGAATAAGATTTCTAAAAACCCAACTTGCCATTATTGTGGGATCTTTGGGCATACCACGAATAAATGTAATATAAAGAAATTTGGTATACCAAGCGGAGAATATATTTGGATTGTTAAGGGGACTTCTCCCCATGCTAACAACAAAGGACCCAAGACCACTTGGGTACCTAAGTCAACCAAATGATATCTTTCTTGTAGGTGTGTCTTCGAACCAAAGAGCGCAAATGGTACTTGGATAGTGGTTGTTCGAGACACATGACGGGAGACAAAACGCACTTCATGGAACTTACTCCGAAAAGTGGTGGATTTGTGACATACGACGACAACAACAAGGGCAAAATTCTAGGAGTCGGGAAGATCGGTAACGTATCTAACCTTGTCATAGAAAATGTCCTATACGTAGAAGGCTTAGAACACAACTTGCTTAGTATAAGCCAACTATGCGATATGGGCAATTATGTGACTTTTACTCCGGAATTATGCTTCATTAAGTCTTCTATAGATGATAGTGTTAAGTTTGTTGGTCGTCGCTCTAATAACACTTACTTAATTGATTTGGATGAGATAACTTCACTATTTTCAAAATGTTTCAAATCTTTTGATGATGAAATTCGTCTTTGGCATAGACGAATTGCTCATGTGAATGTGAATCAATTAAACAAACTTTTACGAAAAGATTTAGTGATTGGTTTGCCTAAACTAAACTTTAAGCTTGATGGCATTTGTGACTCTTGTCAAAAGTGCAAGCAAGTTAAAAGTTCTTTTAAACCTAAAAATGTGATAAGCACAACAAAGCCTTTGGAGCTAATCCATATGGATTTGTTTGGCCCTTCACAAATTAAAAGTTTAGGTGGCAATTACTATGGATTTGTTTTAGTAGACGATTTTACTAGATTCACATGGACTTTATTTTTATCCGCAAAAAGTGAAGTTTATAAATGTTTTAAAAAGTTTGCCAAACTCATCCAAAATCAACTAAGTTTGAAAATTGTGTCTATTAGAAGTGACCACGGAGGTGAGTTTGAAAACACTAGGATTGATGCGTTTTGTGATAAGTTTGGTATTGATCATCAATTTTCGGCCCCTAGGACTCCGAAGCAAAACGGAGTTGTAGAAAGGAAAAATAGAATATTAGTGGAACTTGCTCGTACTATGTTGAAAGAATCAAATGTTCCTAAATATTTTTGGGCCGATGCGGTAAACACCGCTTGTTATGTGCTTAATAGGGTTCTTATTCGTACGCATTTAAATAAAACACCTTATGAACTTTTAAAAGGGCGAAAGCCAAATATTTCACATTTTCATGTTTTTGGGTGTAAGGTGTTTGTTTTAAATAACGGAAAGGAACCGGTCGGCAAGTTTGACTCCAAAGCCGACGAAGGCATTCATAGGTTATTCAACCCATAGCAAAGCATATAGAGTCTTCAATAAAAGAACATTAACCGTTGAGGAATTCGTGCATGTTGTATTTGATGAATCTTCGAAAGAAGATTGTGTTGTTTCTTGTGATGATGATAATATAGGTACATTTTTGGATCATGAGAAGTCCACACCACAACAAATGGAAGAGAATCAAATTGAAGATGGAGAGGTGCAAGCACAAGATAAAGACTTAGCACAAGAGATACAACCTCAATTACCAATAGCTTGGAAGTCCAACAAAAATCATCCGATTTCTAACATCTTAGGTGACATTGCGAAGGGAGTGGTAACCCGACGCACTTTAAATAATTTTTGTTATTATGTTGCCTTTGTATCTCAAATAGAACCTAAGAATATCAAAGAGGCTCTTCAAGATGATCATTGGACTATGGCCATGCAAGAAGAATTAAATCAATTTGAAAGAAACCAAGTTTGGGAGCTTGTGCCAAAACCCGATGATCGTCCTGAAATCGGTACTCGGTGGGTCTATAGGAATAAGTTAGATGAATCGGGTATTATTGTTAGGAATAAAGCTAGGTTGGTAGCACAAGGTTATAGTCAAGAAGAAGGAATCGATTACGATGAGACATATGCTCCCGTTGCTAGACTAGAAGCTATTCGTATTCTTCTCGCTTTTGCTTCGATAATGAATTTTAAATTGTATCAAATGGATGTTAAGAGCGCCTTTCTTAACGGATACATTCAAGAGGAAGTTTACGTGTCACAACCTCCCGGATTCGAGAGTTTTGAGCATCCGGACTATGTTTTCAAACTGAAAAAGGCTTTGTACGGTTTGGAACAAGCTCCTAGAGCTTGGTACGACCGACTAAGCAATTTTTTATTACAAAAAGGTTTTAAACGAGGCACTGTTGACACTACTCTTTTTATTGAACGTTCCGGTAAGGATATTTTATTGGTTCAAATATATGTTGACGATATTATATTTTGGTGCTACTAACGATAACTTATGTAAAAAGTTTTCAGACTTGATGCAAAGCGAATTCGAGATGTCGATGATGGGAGAGCTTACATTCTTTCAAATGCGACGGGTGGGACAATGATTGACGGCGATGGGCGGTGATAGGGGCGGCGGCTGTTGAAGGTTGTATAGGGTTGAGAGAGAATTTGATTTAGAACTTGGGAAATTTTTAGATCTGATTGAGATCTGGGGTTTGGGGGGAGGAGAGAAATTTTATTTTTTAATTTTTTAATTAGGATAATAATTATTTTACTAAAATAACCCTGATTAAAATTTTATTTTCTAAAAGTTGAAAAGGGGTTTTTTGTCTAAAACATTTGGTACACATTGCTAACATGATCCTTCTAAAATAAGAGAATACTCATGTTAGCAATCCCCATATATATATTGAAGTGGGTGTTTAATGGTTGGTAATGGTGGTGGGAAAGAAGATAAAAAGAAAAAAAATGGAGAGGATAAAGAAGATAATGGTGTTGAAAATACAGATAAATAATAGGTGGAATGATATGTGGTGGAAAGATACAACAATGAAGGAAAACCAAAATGCCCAATTATGGTTTATATATATATATAGGTGGGCGTACTTGAGGGGGAGGTAAAACCATCATGCATAATGCCTCCTGCTTTTCAATGTTTACTGCAAATCACATTGTATTGAACATAATGCTATGCAAATCAACTATCATCAATCATATAGGAAATTGTCATTTTTATTATTCAAATTTTACTAATGGTAGTACTCACTCATATTCTAATTATTTTCTACATGCATTATTCCCACCTTTCATCGGTCACCTTATCACAAGAAATCGATCATACTTGAATAACAAGAACGACAGTCTTAATCATGAAGACAACTTTATCAAGAGAGCAACAAACATCATAAAGTGAATTGTAAAATTTCTCATATGAAAATCATTTTCTTCTTGAATAACATTTATATTCTCAATGATTCATTAAAATAACATGCTTACGAGTCTTATCACTCTCATATATTCCTTGAGGCGTAAAAAACATCAAGATACTCTAATTAAGTTTTATATGTCAAATATTCATTATACACAATTTCAAACACGCTAATAGGCATGCAAGAGACATATCGAGCAGAAAAAATACACAATTTCAAACACGCTAATAGGCATGCAAGAGACATATCCAGCAGAAAAAATAAAGGTGATGAGTACTTAGCTTTATCGTGGGATTAGGCGACAAGTGTGGATTGAATTTGTCTGCTTTCCATTTTGCTATTTTTCTTGGTTCTCTTCCTTGTTGTATCTCATCTTTCCATTTATCTCGCTTTCCTCGTGCTTACTTTTTTTTTCACCTTCTCTAGTTTCCAACATTTATTGCCTTTCTCGTGTTTTCTGTTTTTTTTTACTCTCAATACCTGATTCATGTTAGTGCATCGTACATATATATTTTCATTTAAATGATAAGTTATGGTTGAGGGAGGTATAAACCGACACGTTCAAGCTATAAATTATTATTTTGTGCATTTTCTTATTATGATTTCTCAGGGTCTGACCAACGCGCTCGCTTATGTTTTTTAAGTTGGGTTTGCTTAAGGGAGGTTAAGACCATCACGCTTTAAGCCCCTTAGTGTCAGTAACAATTTCATTTCATGTATTCTGTTGGGCATACTTAAAGGCGGTAAACCATCACGCCTAAGTCTTGACCCGCTATGTGATATTTTATTTTAATGTTTTATATCAGGTTGGACTTACTTTAAACCATCACGTCTAAGTCTTGACCCTTTTTGTCATAATATATTTTCTAAGCATACATGATGGTGGCATACTAATGAATGTTTATCGATATTAACATTCAATATGATCAGTTCATAGCATGATGACAAATATGGGAATAATAGTCATGCAAGTAATTGTCAAGTTAAAATATAACAAGTGTTATGTGTACTTAACTTTCTAGTGGCGTGTTTGCCTTATATGCTTATGTGGGTCTTAACATATTCTTGAAGTGCATTTCTCGTTTTTGGGTGTCTCCTTAGAAAAGCGTAATTTCTTGCCGTTAGGGGTCTCGCCTTCGAGCGTGAGAGCTTTCTTTCCCGCATTAGCGCTTTTGAGCATACTGCTTTTAAAATGCTGGGCCCATTTTTAAATTTTTTTTAAATGTATTTGATAAATTAAAAATATGTTTTGGGTTTTCTATTTTAATGATATGCATATCTTTTTGTTTTGTTTTTTAACCGCTAAAGAAAAAGATATTATTAAAACAAAACTAAAAAAAGAGTACTAGAGGTTTTTAATGCATTCTAAAATGATTTGATAGCCAGTTTTCAAAAGTATGCATAACACCTTTATTATGTGTTTTAAAGAGAGTCCAAAATTGAACACCAGTATCTTCCACCATTTCCTGTACTTGGGTTGTGCTTCCATGTTTTCAATGACCTATTTATTTCTCACCTTCCCTATGTTCCAGATAATAATAAACCATAAGTTCCTCCACTAAATATTAAATATTCTATGATATCAATCATCATGTTGTATAAAGCTTACTTTCCTTCTTTATGTAGTACCAAATTCATATCAAACAAAGCATAACATCTTTTGTGCCTTCCTGCAAGAGGAGAATAACATGTGTTCTATATTTTCATCTTCCTCTCCTCACCTTGTGCAAATGACACTATCAATATAATGCCTCTTCTATGTAACTTTGTTTTTTGCACTCGATTCTATAAAGCTCTTCATGCAAAACTTGATATTCTCGTTGGTGTTGAGTTCCTACAAAACTCTTACTATCATCACTTATTTCTTAACACTGTTGCAACAACTGGTATGCACTTTTCACAATAATTGATTAGAAAAGCCGTACTCCCATTTTCATTTGTCCTTGGTTCGTTGTGTTGGCTTGCCGTCTCTATTAACATGTAAAAATTTAAGACCTCTTGTTTTTCCATTCAAACAAATCTCTTCTCAATCCTAAACTCCAAACCCACCCTTCCTCTCTCCATTCACCCATAATTTTAATTACATCGTTTTTAATTACAGCTGAAAAAAAGTTATAATAAATGCTCATGACATATCTGAAATAATAGTAAAAAAATTAATTTTTGTATTATCGGTTAGTTAGCTATACCGGTTACAAATTCTTAAAATGCATTATTATCAGCTTTCGATAAGCTTAATGACAGATCCTTGACATGACTTTTTTTTTTAAGATTCAAAATAACTATAGATAGTTGTTTTTTCATTGTTTTAGTGTATGAAATCATTTAATAACCGATAGAAGTTTTACTCTTATACTCTCCTCAGAAGCAATAATTAACTAAAGGATTTTTAAATGGCTCTAATGAGTGAGCCATTTTGATAGTCATCTTCGCTCTCTACAATGCTTTTTGATTGTTTGTCATTGACTTTTTAACCAACAACTAAACTACTTAGAATGGTATGAATTGTATCACATAATATAGTAATTCCCCATACTTAGAAAGCTTGTACCTAAAAATGTCAACTTAATATGTGACTTGTTTTATCATAAATCAGGAAAACACTTAACAACAATAATATAACATACATATACCTATGCACTTTAATATTTCTTTAACATTGTCATTATTCATCTTTATACTCTACTTTCTTTAACATAATAGTGTACTTATATAATCTCATTCATAATTATCAACTAATGTTGATAATACATAATCATGAGCAGTGCAACTTCTCCATACATTTACTTTCTTTTTCCTTTTCATAACTTCGTAGTCATTGCTACGCTTCTTTTCTTTTTACTTTAGCTTCGTAGATATTGCCAGGCTTTCTTTTTCTTACACTGTACTTCACGAGTACGTCCATCATACAGTGTTAGGAACCATATTTTCTTTACTTTTCATTTTTCTCACACCGCCCTCCACACTTCAGGAAAGATCAAATAGGAGTAAACGTTCCTCTACCATCTCCTACACTGTACTCCACGAAAACGTCCATCATACATTGTGGAAACCCTTGTACTCCACGAATATGTCCATCATACAGGGTAGGAACCATCCTCCGTAGTCACCAACTAACCGATAAAACACCCATCACAAATTCAACCAGTAATTCACTATACGTCCATCATACTGGTCTCTGCTGGGGTAGATCAAAGTCCCCTATAATAGTTCCCGTGATTATTTCATAAGCACAATCAAATCACTATAATACTCTCGTCCATTAGTTCTATGAATCTTCACGATAACGTGCATCAATTTATAGAACCTGGTCTTCACGTCATCTTTCCTAATTTTTAACATTCACCTGATTGTTATTAATAATCAAACATTTAATTAATGTTACCACTTTGGAGGGTGTTCTAACTTATGGTAATTGGCCATAATAAAAAATAATAGATTCATTTATTTATTTTAATAACATTTAAGCATAAAACTTGACATTCAAATACCACATTCATTCTTTCATCCAACTTAGTAAACTTTATTGTATTTAGTTATTGTACAAGTATAAGGACATGAATATCATTCATTCATATATCATCATCAAATCCTTAGGCATAACATAGTTTAATTATTCATCATCATTATTCCTTAGCTAACCTAATTCTAGGTTTAAGAATCCTATGGTTGCACATTAAACATAGAATTCAACATACACATATTTACATTCACATAGATATATCTATATCATTATTATTATCATTACACAAAAATTATATAATTATATAGCTAAAACATAACTTAACTAACAAACATTTAAGCATCTTACTTTGAGCCGAGCCCCATTACAATTTTGATAAAGACCTTTTGATTCATGTGTGCATATTTCTAAAATGGTGGAGATTTGGTGTATAATAAAGTTTATGATAATGCATTACCATAGTAAGTATTGAAGTAGTGAAATATTGTCCCTACAAACACTTGAGCGAATAGAGAGAAATCAGAGAGGAAGTCTACCAACATATGCATGTTTACATTTGAATAAGACTGATATGTTGATCTTTGCTCATGTATGACCTTTGATTATATACCATGCTAATTCTTTGAAATGCTTGACATAGTTCTTGACTCATGACATGTACATTCTTTGAAAATCATTGGAATTAGTGACATTAATTTTCTTACTGAATTTTTGATAAAAGAATCAAGTATTGTGTCTTGGTATATGACTAATACTCTTGAAGTGGAATGATTGATAAAATTAATTTGAAATTTTTTCTAACCTATGTTTTAAATCGCTTATATTGCTAGAGACTAGCAATAAGCTGATTGGAGGTTGTGATAAGAGTCTAATTTTACATATAATTTTATATTAAAATAAGCATTATAGTAACTTAAAATATTTAATTATAGTAATTTACATCACATCTTAATTAATTTCTTTATATCGACAACTTATTAAACGTTTATGATAAATCATAAGTAATTTTACACCATTATTCACAAAATAAATTGGATCCAAAATTATATTGATCTTACATATTAATCAAGCACATGATTATCATCATAAATTAAATAAATCTAAATTAAAACTTAGCAAAACATAAAACAAGTCGGCAAAACAACAATACAATTGATAAATCAACGACAAGATACTTTAGCCAAAGTGTGCCTCTTTATCCAATGTAGCTGAATTTCAGGTTTGCTCAATAAAACAAAGTTTTCCCTATTTTACTTTTATTTTATTAGTCTGATACCTATCATGCGAGTTTCGCCATTATACTCCAAACTTGACAATTTTTTAAACATGTCCAAGCAATCAGCAAGTGTAGGATCATTACTTTTAACTGATTTTTCAATATTCATGCTTTCAATGATACGATCAAATTGCACACACATTCAGTGTCCAGTACTACCTTTTTTGTTATCTTTCACACTATCTAAGAAATGAAATTACCTTAATTTTGGCAGTGAACCACTCTTCACTTCTAGCAATAGTTTGTGTTCTGTCGTAGGATTACAGTGCTTAGACAATTCGGTCTAAGAATCCAGCAATCCCACTCTTGATGTCAGACGTGAAATGAGCACCTTGAATACCAAGATGCACACTCTCTTGTCGTTTTCAGCTTTGGGGGGTGGTGTGTGTGCTTGTGTGAGATGAGTTAGTCCATACCTGTTAGCTTACCATGTATCTTATACACATACCAGCGTTGTTCGTATTGATGACCACTTTCATGTGGCGGGTAAGATTCCTCCAAACGGCTCTGATATGATGGCTGGTATTAAAGTGTATGGAATCCTATGCTAGTGGTGTGAATGGGATTCCTTCAGGCTTCTTAGTGCACATGTCCAAATTCATACCGGTATAACGGTCTTGAGACCATATCCGAATCCATCCTTCAAGATTCGCTCTAGGTATCGTATCTGGTATCCTGTTTGGATAGTGCCTCCCAACTCAATCCGGATTCAGCTTTAATGGGCTACTCCTAGCCTCAATTCGGAATCCGGTTCCTTTGGTCAATTCGGCCTCAATCCGGCGGTGGCCTCTGGGCCTAGTGGACCTCGTCAATTCGGCCTCAATCCGGCCTCAATCCGGCGGTGGCATCTGGGCCTAGTGGACCTCGTCAATCCGGCCTCAATTCGGCCTCAATCCGGCGGTGGCATCTGGGCCTAGTGGACCTCGTCAATCCGGCCTCAATCTGGTATCTGAATCCGGCCTGAATCCGGCCTGTATCCAGCACGCTATGGCGGCTGGGTTCAGTACGTTCCTCGTGTGACTGATTCGCCATGGACTTCTTCAGAAAGTGGTGGGAATAAGTTTCTCGCTCCCACTGTGGTCGCCAATGTTCTGTCGTAGGATTACAGTGCTTAGACAATTCGGTCTAAGAATCCAGCAATCCCACTCTTGATGTCAGACGTGAAATGAGCACCTTGAATACTAAGATGCACACTCTCTTGTCGTTTTCAGCTTTGGGGGGTGGTGTGTGCGCTTGTGTGAGATGAGTTAGTCCATACCTGTTAGCTTACCAGGTATCTTATACACATACCAGCGTTGTCCGTATTGATGACCGCTTTCATGTGGCGGGTAAGATTCCTCCAAACGGCTCTGATATGATGGCTGGTATTAAAGTGTATGGAATCCTATGCTAGTGGTGTGAATGGGATTCCTTCAGGCTTCTTAGTGCACATGTCCAAATTCATACCGGTATAACGGTCTTGAGACCATATTCGAATCCATCCTTCAAGATTCGCTCTAGGTATCGTATCTGGTATCCTGTTTGGATAGTGCCTCCCAACTCAATCCGGATTCAGCTTTAATGGGCTACTCCTAGCCTCAATTCGGAATCCGGTTCCTTTGGTCAATTCGGCCTCAATCCGGCGGTGGCCTCTGGGCCTAGTGGACCTCGTCAATTCGGCCTTAATTCGGCCTCAATCCGGCGGTGGCATCTGGGCTTAGTGGACCTCGTCAATCCGGCCTCAATCCGGCGGTGGCATCTGGGCCTAGTGGACCTCGTCAATCCGGCCTCAATTCGGCCTCAATCCGGCGGTGGCATCTGGGCTTAGTGGACCTCGTCAATCCGGCCTCAATCTGGTATCTGAATCCGGCCTGAATCCGGCCTGGTTGGGCCTCTCAATGTCCCAATCCGGTATCTGAATTCGGCATACCGGTTCCGTTCACATGGTCCATAACAGTTTGTTTGGTATCATCCAATCCAAGACCAGTCTCTTTTCCAATAAGATTTGACCACAAAGCCCAATCTTTTCCCAAAATGTCCCACTTATGTTTCAATTGTTTGTACTCATAAGATAATCTCGATTGTTCGTTAAAACATTTGATCCAGTTTGCTCACCCTTGTTTACTGAAGTGTTTGTGTGGCCTATTTCTAGCCTTTACTTGCTCAAGGCATACCTTAACAAGTATGCCATGGTTTTTATCGAACCATTCAACTTGAGCTCGTTTCCCAGTACCATTATTTTTTTCATTCCCTTGAACTTGGCTTGAATCCATTTTAAAGGCCTTTCTAACATACAAAACAAAATACATTGGCAATCTAAAATAGTTTTATAAATGAATATAAAAACAATTATGTCAAATAAAAACCACCACCACAAATTAAAACAACTTAAAGCCCTACCCAAAACCATCAAAAAATCAGATTAAAAAGAAAAGACCATAACCATAGATTCAATTTTGGTTTTAATCAAGGAGACCAAATACAAATTATACCTATCAATTAAAGTGCATGTAAACAATACACAGCACCCATCACAGCTTACTCAAATAACATGAGCATGATCAATATCTATTTAAAGCAGCTTGAACATACGCTAAATCATTGTTTATATGCTACACAAGAAAGGAACATATTGGAAAATATAGTCGGTGATCTTCGATTCTCTGCATAACAAAACATGAATTTAGGTTGCAATTATTATCACTACTCCTTATATCATACCTTAACAATTATTAACACTATACAACTTTGCTGTGTTTGTTCTCGATTTTGTTAAAAAAATATTCATCTCACTCTTTTTTCCAACACCTCCTTGTATACCTCCTTTATTTATCATTGATAAAGAAACCTTGCTTTGGACACAAATACAGGAAGATGATCAATCCTTATAAAATAGGAGTGAAAAGGGGTGTGGAAAAAGAGTTAGGAAATATCATTACTCATTTTGTTAATGTATAGTAGATCTTTTATATCTATAAGAAATGAATCACTACATGCACAGATGTATTATTTAAGTTCTAATTTGTGCAACATTTTTTAACACATTTTATATTTGTGCAAGATTTGCAAAATTATAGTTTCTTGGGCATTGATGTGTACCTAGTATTATTGGAGTGAAGTACTAATATAGTCCGTGATGTATTTTCATTATATCAACTTAATAATTGAAAATATATAATATATGTTTAGTCCTTCAAAATTTTCGGATATACAAATTTAGTTTTTCAAGCTTTTTGAATGTACCAGATTAATCTTTAAAACATAAGTGTTGGCAATTAAAATAAAATTGCCTTATAAAAATTAAGATGTAATTTAGATGTTTTAATATATATAGATTGAAGATAAGAAAAAAATATATTTTATATATATCTCCTAATATATAATTTCCTATAAAACTTAACCCATTTTTGGGTTTTTATTTTAAAAATAAATATACGACCGGAAAAAAAAAATAGAAAGACCCATGCAGGTTATAAGTTACTGACTCTTGCCCCGTGCACGGATTATTAATATTTAAAATTTTCATATTAAATATTTTAAAGCAAAGATTATTATTAAACAACAATAAAAAATAATTATACATAAAGGCAAAGACTCAAATCAAACCCTACACATAAAAAAATTAATTTAAATGAGTTTGTTGAGAAATTTTGTACTTCCTTGTATAAAAAAATGCATAAATTAACATTTTTTTATATGATTATCAACTTTATTATGATGAATAAAAAGTAAACAGAAATACCAACGTGCTGTTGGTCTAGTGCCAACTCACTAGGTCCCTTAACCATGAGGTCTCGAGTTCGACAGCCATTGGAACAGAAAGGCAAGCGTTGGGAGACCTCTGCCCACAAAGTGGAGTTCCGTAGGGTCGGGGTGGATTTAGTTGGGTCGCCAAAGTGGAAAGCCCAGACATCACCTACGAAAAAAAGTAAATATTTTAATTTTTTTTTGCAGATTATGAACAAATTTAAGGATAAATTAAAATATCCACTGTTCCATGGGACATGAAGACGACATTGGAATTGTTAATTTTGACTATCTTGGTTAACACATTGCATTTTATTAAGAATATCTGCTCTTTTTTATATTTAATATAATATTTGTTTATGTATAGATGTGTATTAAATTGATGTTTTCCTTATTTAGTTTATCGATGAATTAACACGTTTTTAGATATCATTATTACGTTTATTATGATATTTTTAAATATAATTATCAAAGTATTACAGGGTAAATCCAAATATTTCCTATTTTATTAGACATGATAATGTAACATCTTTTGAATATAATCATCACCTTTAACATGAAAAATCACAATTAAACAAAAGTTATACATTCTAATTCTTTTTATTTGATGATGTTATAAGATATTTCTTATATTTATTTAATGGATAAATTAATATTTTTTTACAATTATCATTTTTTAATATTATTATCAATTTATTATTATTATTATTATTATTTAAATTTAAATATTTTGATCTTTTGCACCGTTTATTTTATCTCAAGTTAATCATAAGATTTGATTCTAAAAAATCTTTATCCTCATTGTTCTAATCATCTTAATTTAATTTTTTTCTTCTTTTGAAATGTATATAACTTTGGGCTTTTGCCCCTTTGTAAATCAAAAAAAAAAAAAAAAGAAATGTATATAACTTTGGTTTTAATTTGTTACATCTTTTTTAGAGATTATAATTACAGAAGTATTTATTCATTACAGCTTTTTTACAAATTCATTATATTTAATCATATAACTACATTATTTGTAATGTTTGAAAAAATCTATGCTTTATGAATATTTAATTTGTTTTATCTTTAAAGATAAAAGATTATTTCAAATTTTAAATTTTGTGTTGGGATAATGATTTCATATGAAGATGATAACTTAGTTAGAGATAATGATTTTAAAAACTTGAATAATCAATTAAATTTCAAATTGTGATTTTGGTTAGAGATAATTGTTAATGTTCCATCTCAAAACCAATTGGTAATGAGAGGAGTAGCCCAACAGGTATTTAAACCATGTCATATATTATGAGGCAGGCGATGTGGGACTTCCAACACGCCCTCTATTGATAGATAACAAAGGGCAACTTTTGGCCCATAACAACCGGAATGAAGTTGGGCTTTGGCTCTGATACCATGTTAAGGTTCCATCTCAAAACCAATTGGTAATGAGAGGAGTAGCCCAACAGGTATTTAAACCATGTCATATATTATGAGGCAGGCGATGTGGGACTTCCAACAATAATAATTATCTAGTATAACGTAAATTACAAATTGTAATTTTTTTGGCAAGAGATAGACGTGACGGTATAAGTGCATATAACCGTGTTATATATACCCTGTCTTCCATCCCACTCAATTTCTTGCATAAAATGCTGCTGTGCAAGCTTGCATATCACTCACTCTGCCTGTTGTATTCCATCTAGCTTCAAATCTTTTTCGGGTGTATTTAATTTTTCTCTATATTCTTTGTCATTTTGTCAGTAAATTAAAATTTGGTATACCTATATAACTGTAATCAGTTGGTGCAACTGGTATTAGAGAATCATGAATTGGGAATTCCATAGAATTAAATCCTGATTTGGCAGACCTGATTTCTTCAATTATTTTGAAGCTGCAACGACTCCAAGGACAAGTATGTGTTTGAGATAAGTGAAATGGTGAATTGATTTACTTGTGATTAACTAACTAAATAAGTAGAAGAGTTTTGGAAATTTGTTTAGGTAAGTTAGGATTACCAATTCTAGGTCCTCTGTGGTTGTTTCCAATTTCCATAAACACTTTTGTACATGACCATATGGAAAATTGGATTTCAAAATTTTTGAATATCCTTGAGTTCCTGTTTGATTCTCCTCCTTGAAAACCTGTTGCATGTTGTGTTAATGTTTTTATTACTACTTTTATTATATCAGTCACATCACATATACTTTAACCTATATAATATCACTTATCACCATAAAGTAAATGAGTGAATCGATTCTGACCTCTCTTATCACATATACTAGATCAGTCACATCATGTCATCACATATACTTTAACCTATATAATATCACTTATCACCATAAAGTAAATGAGTGCATGGTCTCCGACCTCATTCTTGTTTAACTAATAATTATTATGTCAAGGGAAAGTGCTGCCCTTCATAGGTCCCTCAGAGTCCCCTTAGTTCAAGAAAATGTAAATATAGATGTAGATAGATATGACTTCATGTCATGTAGTGGCTTCTAGTGTTGTTGCTTGGATGATATCTTCAAGGCCATTATTGTTGAGAAGGATATTTGCTCCCCCTCCCTCTCGTCGTAGTGAGAGCAAGAAAGAACTCTTCTTGCATCGTGGATGCCTTGTGGAAGTATGTCAATCTGAAATGTTATATTTTTTTGCGTCCTTTTGCTTCATCTTAGATATTATATTGATATCAATGTATGTTTTGTTTTATTTGGAGTGTGGCACTTCTTCTGAAATTTGGAATTAGACTTTTTGTTAAGGCCTTGAGCCCTTGAGACCTATATATCTCTCTTTTGAATCTTCTTGACCTATATATCTCTTCTTCTTGGAGTGTGCGGTTGGCTTTGAAGTTGTAATCCTTCTCCTTCTATAATTGTTATGATCAGTAGATTCCTTTTTGTTTGCTTCCTTTCTTTTTTCTAGACTTTCATTTCACTTTTGTGGAAGTAAGACAAATCTTTTGTTTAGCACTGGCTGTTTATGCCTTGTCAATTATAACTAAATATTTTCTCATTGATCATTGAATCTACTTGAATCCTAATTTATTTGCTCGGCATTGATTTTGTTGAAGGCTCTTCAAACTTTTTTTTTCTTACACATTTACTTTTACTTAGTTTTTGGATTCTAAAAGACTTTTAGGTACTTCTTATGTGCACTACTCTGTTAGATGGATTCAATATAATCGCTGTATGAATTTGGATAGACTTGTAATAATTTTGTAGAATTATCTTTACTTATCACTTTATTTAGAAAACTTTCTCTTCCACCCCCTTGTAAGTAATCTTTTACAAGTAACCAATAAAGGTACAAAATGTTTAAAATGCAAAAGTCACTTTCTTTTTTAGGCTTAAAGGAGCTATTGCTAGAGCTGTTGCAGCTGTGGTTGTTGCTATTCTGAGGCAGGGTCCCGAGGAAGATAGCCATTTGGCAATTATCCTGGTATTATTGTTACTATTCTGGTTGTTGCTATGTTGTCTCGAAATCCAGTTCTTCACTCTCGCACCAAGCACATTGAGCTGGATCTCTTTTGGGTTCGTGAGAAGGTTATTGCCAAGAAGCTTTTGGTTGAGCATGTTCCAGGAGAATATCAAGTAGCTGATATTCTAACTAAAGCCCTATCCACTACAAGGTTTTTGACACTAAGAGACATGTTAAAATTCTCGATGTCAAATTTGGTAACAGTTGACATGTTAAAATTCTCAATTGAATAAGTGCTTTGATACCACTTGTTAAGGTATATGCACTAAGCGGAAGCACAGGATCAAATCAATTGGAGAATTAAAGAGAAGTAAATAAAATAAAATTGACAAAATTATAATAAGATGAACTTGCTAATGTATTATTGTGTATGTAAAAATGAAATTGAAAAATGGGAATTGAATTAACAATGTAATGTGTGCCTCCTTATATAGGAGACAGGAATGGGTTGTTACCATTCACGTATTAGAGGTTAGAATTAAAACTATAACAACAGCCATAGAATAAAAAGGAAAAAGAATAGCAGCAACATGACTTATTCATGGCAGAGAGAAGTTTATGCAGAGCCACCCAACAATCTCCACCTTGGCTCGAATTCGGCACTGCTGTAGAGACCAACAAGTTCTAAGCAATGTTGGAATTTAGCATTTGGAAGTGCCTTGGTAAGCATATCTGCTGGATTCTCCGATGTGTGAATCTTTTTCACCACAACTTCACCAAGAGCAACAATATCTCTGATAAAATGATGTTTCACATCAATGTGTTTGGTCTTGTCGTGATAACGATTATTCTTGGTTAAGTGAATAGCACTTTGGCTATCACAAAACACAATTAAAGTTTCTTGTGTTAGACCAAGTTCGTTGACCAAACCTCGAAGCCAAATAGCTTCCTTCACACCCTCTGTTGCTGACATATACTCTGCTTCAGTGGTAGATAATGCAGTAATAGATTGAAGTGTAGCCTTCCAACTGATAGCACAATTACAGAGATTAAATATATAACCAGAAAGAGATCTTCTTCGATCAAGATCACCACCATAGTCTGAATCAACAAAGCCTACAATGCCATCAGTTATAGCCTTGCTTCTGTCAAACACCAAGCCGATATCGGAAGTACCTTTCAGGTATCGGAAAATCCATTTGACAGCATTCCAATGATCCTTTCCAGGATTATGCATATATCGACTCACCATGCTCACAGCATAGGCTAAATCGGGTCTAGTGCATACCATAGCATACATAAGACTGCCAATTGCACTAGCATAAGGAACGTGAGACATACGCTTCATCTCTTCCTCTGTCTCTGGGCAAAGGTCTGATGATAATTTGAAATGTGCAGCAAGTGGAGTAGAAACGGGTTTGCAGCTACTCATATTGAACCTATCAAGCACTCTCTCAATGTATTTATGCTGAGATAAGAATAATTTACCAGCTTGACGATCCCTTCGAATCTCCATACCGAGAATCTTCTTAGCTGCACCTAATTCTTTCATCTCGAACTCATTGCTAAGTTGAGTTTTTAATTTTCTGATTAAAGACTTGTCACGTGATGCTATCAGCATATCATCAACATAAAGTAACAAGTATACAAAAGATCCATCGAGAAACCTTTTGAAATAAACACAATCATCATATTGACTTCTAGAATAACCTTGCCCAATCATAAAAGAATCGAACCTTTTATACCATTGCCTCGGAGCTTGCTTAAGGCCATACAAAGATTTCTTTAGGCGGCATACAAGATGCTCCTTACCAGGAACAACGAATCCCTCAGGCTGATCCATATAAATCTCTTCTTCTAGCTCTCCGTGTAGAAAAGCTGTCTTCACATCAAGTTGCTCTAATTCCAAATCAAACAGAGCAACAAAAGCAAGCAGAACACGAATAGAGGTATGACGAACAACAGGTGAGAAAATCTCATTAAAGTCAATACCTTCTTTTTGATTAAAGCCTTTGACAACAAGTCGTGCTTTGCATCTAGGATCTTCTACTCCGGGAATGCCTTCTTTCTTCTTATAGACCCATTTACATCTCAAAGGTCGTTTGCCTTGTGGAAGCTCTGACAAATTCCATGTATTGTTCTTATGGAGACTCTCGATTTCTTCATTCATAGCCACTAGCCACTTCGAGGAATCAGCATAGGACACAGCTTCAGTATAACTGGTAGGCTCAACAACATCATTGACCTCTTGTGCAATAGACAATGCATAAGCAATTAAATTATTGCTATTAGTGTATCTAGCTGGCATCTTGATATGTCTTCTAGGTCTATCTCGGGCAAGAACATAATCATCTGCTTGTGGCTGGATAGGAGAAGTGGCACTGACGTCATGTTCACGATCATCATCATCATCATCATCACTTTTAGGTTCATCAGGAGATGAATTAGGGGTTGTAGTGGTAGACTTCACTTCCAACTCCACCTTCTCGCTAGTACCCTGCAAATTACTTGTACTAGTAGAAGAAGACACAGAAGAGTGTTTTCCAGAAGATAATAATGCATCCTCGTTAAAAGTCACATCTCTGCTAAGAATTAATTTTCTTGATTTTGAATCAGAACACCATAAACGATATCCTTTAGACTCAGATGAATAGCCAAGAAAAATGCACTTCACAGCTCTTGGAGCTAATTTGCCATCATTGACATGTGCATATGCAGGACACCCGAAAATTCTCAAATTAGAATAGTCAATAGGATTACCTGACCATACTTCTTCTGGCATTTTGAAATCAAGTGCAGAATGTGGAGAACGGTTGATCAAGTAACATGCAGTAGATGCTGCCTCGGCCCACAAATCACGTCGATGCCATAACCCTGCATTTGAAAGCATACAACGAGCCTTTTCAAGTATGGTTCTATTCATTCTCTCTGCAACACCATTCTGCTGGGGCTTTCGTGGAATAGTTTTATGTCTTGCAATACCATGATGTGCACAGAAATCATTAAAGTCACCTTCACAAAACTCTAGACCATTGTCTGTTCTGAGCTTCTTGACTTTCTTTCCCGTTTGGGTTTCAACGAGAGTTTTCCACTTCTTAAAAGTGGGAAAAGTCTCATTTTTATATGTAAGAAAATAAACCCATACCTTACGAGAAAAATCGTCAATAAGAGTCATCATATAGCGGTGTCCTCCATGAGAGGGTACCTTAGAAGGACCCCAAAGATCAGAGTGAATGTAATCTAAAATACCTTTTGTGCGGTGAGTAGCAGTAGAGAAAGTGGCTCTTTTCTGTTTCCCTAAAACACAATGCTCGCAGAACTCCAGCTTTCCTGTAACATGTTTTCCAAGATGACCTAGCTTGCTTAAAAGATGCAAGCCTTTTTCACTCATATGGCCCAAACGCATGTGCCATAATTTTGTGTCATCATTATTGGTCATGGAAGAGGATACCGCTGTTAAACCTGTCACGACTGAGCCTTGCAAGACATATAAGCTACCAATTCGGTTAGCTTTCATCAAGAGAAGGGCACCTTTTGAAACTTTTAGGACTCCACCTTCAGCTGAGTACTTGCACCCAAGAGACTCGAGGGTGCCTAGTGAAATTAAGTTCCGTTTCAAGTCAGGAACATAGCGAACTTTAGTCAAAGTCCTGACAATACTATCATGGGTCTTGATTTGAATAGTACCTATTCCAGCAACCTTGCACTGAGCATCATTGCCCATCAAGACAACACCACTATCAATAGGTTCAAAACTTGAAAACAAGTCCCTATAAGGACACATATGAAAAGTACATCCAGAATCAAGAATCCATTCGGTTTTACTCCTTTTATCAGAAGTAACAACGGATAACAAAATATCACTATCAGAATCATTTTCAACATTTGCGGCTTCAGCGAACTGTGGAGGCTTTCCTTTTCCTTCCTTTTCTTGTTTTTTCTTTAAGATATAACAATCAGAAATATCATGCCCTGGTTTCTTGCAATAGCGACAGAATTTACTAGATTTGTGGCCTCTAGACTTAGACCTGAACCTTCTATTACTGGTATTCCATCTTTCTTGAGTTCTGCCTCTGACATTCAAACCTTCACCTCTGTCCTCGAAATGAACTTCTAAATCAAATTTTTCTTTGGACAATAAATTGGATTTAACATCTTCGAATGATAATGTTTCATTGTTACCATACAACATTATTTCTTTGAAGTGTTTATAGGTGGAAGGCAAAGAGACAACCAATAAAACAGCTTTATCCTCATCGTCAATTTTAATATCCATGTTTTCCAAATCCATGATAATGGAATTGAACTCATCAAGATGAGTTTGAATAGATGTACCTACACCCATGCGGATCGTATATAAGCGCTCCTTGAGACGAAGCTTATTTGCGAGGCTTTTGGTCATAAATAAAGTTTCTAACTTTAACCATAATCCCGCGGCGGTAGTCTCATTTGCTACCTCACGGAGAACCTCCTTGGATAAACTAAGTTGCATTGCTGAAAGCGCCTTTTCGTCCAATTCGTCCCATTGCTCGTCAGTCATAGAAGCTGGTTTCTTTGACTTTCCATCTAAAGCTTTCTTTAATCCGTTCTGGGTAAGAACGGCCTTCATTTGGACACGCCAAATAGAAAAGCTAATTTTGCCATCAAACTTCTCGATGTCAAATTTGGTAACAGTTGACATGTTAAAATTCTCAATTGAATAAGTGCTTTGATACCACTTGTTAAGGTATATGCACTAAGCGGAAGCACAGGATCAAATCAATTGGAGAATTAAAGAGAAGTAAATAAAATAAAATTGGCAAAATTATAATAAGATGAACTTGCTAATGTATTATTGTGTATGTAAAAATGAAATTGAAAAATGGGAATTGAATTAACAATGTAATGTGTGCCTCCTTATATAGGAGACAGGAATGGGTTGTTACCATTCACGTATTAGAGGTTAGAATTAAAACTATAACAACAGCCATAGAATAAAAAGGAAAAAAATAGCAGCAACATGACTTATTCATGGCAGAGAGAAGTTTATGCAGAGCCACCCAACATTATTCATTAATCTTTATTTTTCTGTTTAGCTGAGTTAATGTGAACTAATTATTATTTGATTTTGATAAAAAGGTACAAGCTGCGGGTTGAGATCAATGACCCCACTGGTTGTGCCATACTGATTTTGTTTGATTATGATGTATGTACTATTTGGTTCGCAAGACATGCTCCGAGTTGTTGAGCGCTGTTGAGGTTGCAAAATTTAGTTTCATATATTATTCTGCTTCTGCTAGATTAAATTTGCTGAATCTGTGGTTGTTATGCTATTGGATATTATGGTAATTCTCTTATTAATAATTTGTAATAGATATAAATTAGGGTGGTAAGTCATCTGAGTATCCTTCTGAGCTCAACAGCTTGGTTGGCTGAAAATTGCTCTTTTAAGTTGGTGAACACATCAGTGAGCTCTCCAGCATTTAGTGGGATATACCGAGTCCGTGGTGTTTGTGATGATGTTAATATTATTGCTATGTATGAACTTGCTGGAGCTGATATGAGTCCGGGGAAGGTATTTCACTTACTTTGTTGATGTTGAAATTGTTTGGCTTATAAATATTTAATTTCTGGTTTGTGATTTTTTTTGTATGTTATGTTTAGGCGAATGCCATATCTGGCTCAGCAACAGTAGTTTACCTTGCTGATTGTGTCACCCATGATTAGAATGAACTCTCTGCATTTGCTGATGACCTGATTGTGACACCAATCTCTCTTGGTGCTGATAGCGTGTCTGTTTCTATCCCACCCCTCAATGTCAAGCGGAGTATTAGTAGTGCTTTAGTGGAGACATCAAATGCTGCAGCGGTTGTGAAGAAGAAGGCCAACAAGGGTGTGAACTGTGAAGAAGTGATGAATGGAAGTTGCTTGGTTTCACTGATATTAGAATACGATTGTTCTGGTGTTTTTCATGTAGTAGTGTGTATTCCCATGACACTGTAGGGTTGTAGTTGTGGTTAAATGGGTTAGAAATAATATTCAGAGTTGCCATCATGCCATGTGATGTGTGTGACTTTGTAATGCTTGTGTTTTAGATAAGTTTAATGTTGCTAGCCATATCACTGGTAATGGCACATATTTAGGATGTGTCCATGTTCATGTAATGTGATGGTAGTGAGTAAGTGCCCCTTTATCTGAAATGTTTGAGCACTATCAGTTTCTGTGATATAATGTGTTGATGCTTTATATTCATATTAAATATGAGACTGGTTTTATTGGTGTGGTGTTCTTTCTTATGCATTTGTTTATTCCAAAATATTCATTGCCTTTATAAGCACTTGAACAGTCAAGATAATTAGTTGATATTAAAATTAACTTAATTGTACTTTTGGTTTCTCAATTTTATTAATTTGACGAATTTAGTCTTTATTTTTTTAATTTGGCGAATTTAGTCCTTCAATTTTTCAATTCGTGATCAATTTCGTCTTTTCGTTAAAATCCAAGGTAACGGTGCTGACGTGTCCAATGCCTATGTGGAATTTTTTAAATTAATTTAATGGGTTGCCCTTTTAATTTAATTAAAAAATTAAGGTTTAATAAACATAAGGTTTAATTGTACTTTATGTCCCCCAATTTGATCAATTTGGCTAATATAGTTTCTCTTTTACTACCTTTGGCCAATTTAGTCCCTCAATTTCCAATTTGACCAATTTCGTCCTTTCATCCAAATGCCCACCCCACTAACGTTACATACGTGGTTAACTTTGGGGCACGTGTCAGTCACTTATTGGTCCTCGCCATAATCGACTATTGGTCTTCTTATAAAATGATGATTGCATCCTAAAATTGTGTATAAGTGTATAACACTTTATCAAGACTTCAAATTAATTCCAAATTTGGCATCTAAAGCGTAAAATGAATCTATATAAAACAAACAATTACAATTGAAAACATAGTTAAGTAGAGTTAGGATTTCGTGAAAATTGTCTTACCAAAATTGATGTCGGAGAATGATTGAATAGAGTTTTTAATTATTTTAAATATATTTTTTATTTTATAATATATTTTTAATTTTATTTGTATTTGAATTAAATTAATTTTCAGCGAAGACTAATGAGAGGCTAATAGGTGTCCTAACGTTACTCACATTACTATTAATGGGCGTTTGAATGAAAGGACGAATTTTCCAATAAATTTCATGTGCCAAAGATGTAAGAATTACAATCGGTGGAGATATGAACTAAAGAATACTAGGAGAACACCTAGAAGGGGGTTGAATATGTGTTAAAGAAACCTTGAAAGATTTTCGCACAAAACAAATCGAAATGATTAAAATGAATGATTTTCACAAAAACAACAGCTCTTAATCGATTAAGCCAACCTCTAATTGATTAACACCTGACAACACAGTTAGGGTTAATCGATTAGCTCCTCAGTTAATCGATTAATCATTGCTAAACCAGAAAAATCGCTTTTCAACAGAAAACGAAAATCAATCGAATATCATAGAATATTAGAGATAGCGCAGAATTGATTAACACAAAGATTGTTAATGATTACCTAGATTATGGAAAAGGTTTTCTCCACATCAATTTGAACTATCAAAACCTAATTCATACAATTATATGAAAATCAAACTTTTCTAAGTTTTCAATCAAGAACAATATGAAAATGCAGAAATTAAAGAGTTAAGGGAAAGAGATACTGCACAGAGATTTTATACTAGTTCACTCTCCTCCACTGAGAGCTACATCCAGCCGCCTCTTCCATAAGAGAGATTTCTTCACTAAGGAGTTAGAATTCTCAAATTACAAGCAAATGCCTCTCAAGATACCCTACTTGATAGCCTCTAAGAGATAACCCCACTCTTGTCTTGCAATCCTATTGAATCTCTAATCTAACCTTCAAAACTTGAAAGAACCTCCTTTAAGACTTAGAACCTCTTAGATTTCTCTTCCCAAAAGTGGATACCTCATCACTTGCTTGATGACACACCAAGACTTCTTCTTCAATTTGCTTGATGATCAACACACCAAGACTTCTTTTTGTTGTATTGGAAGCTTGCCTCTTGTAATGATTACAACTCAACGAAAAACAATAAACACATTGAATCTCCTTCAAGAACTATGAACAATTTGAACTTGAGATTTAAGAGTTTCTTGATCAAATATATGAAAATAAGAACTTTTAAAAAGTGAGAGAGAAATATGACTTGATCTTTTCTAAAATTGATGTAACAATGAAGTTAGTTACTCACATGGTTAGGAAAGGTTTATATAGAATACCCATAAGCTTTGAAAAACATCAAAACTGATTTTGCAATGTGAAAAACTGATTTTAAAAGCAATCAGACCTGTGTCAATCGATTAGGGCTTCAGGCTAATCAATTAACCACTGGTTAACACTTGCTAATCGATTAATTCATCAAGCGGATCAAAGAGGAAGTAGAATCTTTATAAAAATGCGGGAAGAGGAAATAGATTCCTCTTCGGTCAGGCGTATATTGTGACATCCTGTATTTTTCCATACGTGCATAAATGAATTTTATCAAAATGAATCTTGAGGTTCTGTTTTATAAAGGATTTTCAGATGAGTATTTTACGTGAGTAAGAAACAAGGTGTTGATTTTTATGGAGTTTTATAAACAAAATATTTTTATAGACGTAGAGTGAATAATTTTGTTGAGTTTGGAATAATTTGATCAACGAGATATAAGTTATGATTTTTATTAAGGATGATTCTTATTAGAAATAAATTTCCTTATGGACTTGATAACTTTGAAAATTCATATATTTTTAATCGTAATTCGGAAATTTATGATCTTTATATGAAAACGATCGTATTGAAACGTAGAATTTGAAAATGTAATTTTTAGAATTTTCTGGGTTGATTTATAAAAATTTATTCTCTGAGTTTGTGAAGTACGAATTTTGAGAATAATTGTGTAAGTATGATTCTTTAGAGATATTTGCATCATTGTGTGAGTTGATGACTGATTAGGAAATAAAAAGGCTAAGATATATATGTATATATGTGTGCTACGGTATGTATGTATGTATGTATGTAAGCCTAGGATTTTTAATTTTTAGGACAAGGAGCCTATAGAATAAGTTGGAACCATTTGGAAATTAACCAAAGTAGAATTGGAGAAAAATGTGAGTTAAGGAAAAAGCCAACCAATAGAAAATAACTTAAGTGCCCTAAATTACTCCTTCTTGTCTAGGGTGACAAGACTCAAACCATGCAAACTTTTCAATTGCCCAAAACTACCCTTCCCATTTGTGCTTGGACCGAAAATTTGTTAAGGGCAAAAGAGGGAGAATTCGGTTGCCTATATATATAGAGTTAGCTTGGCTCATTCTTTCCAAACCAAATTCATTCTTCTCATTTCTTCAAACACATTTCTAAGAGCTCACCAAACTCTTAGAGAGAGAGAGAGAGAGTGGTGGCCGTGAGGAAGATGAAGGAAGAAGGGAGGATTCCAAGCTTGATCAAGCCTATTCTTTGAAGATCCAAGTGTTAGAAAGCTATAAGATCATCTTCTCTTTAGGTGGGTGATTCGAAAATCATGAAGAAGTTGTGTTAGTTTAGGTTTTCTTTTGATCTTGTGATCTTTCTTCTCTTTTCTTTGCATGTTGATTTCTATGGCTTAGATAATGAGTGCATGTGTTGTTTGTGCTTGATCATGGACTTTTGAGATTAAAAGAAACTTGTAATATGCTAAACAATGGATTTTATGATTCGGTTAAGGTTTGTATGATGGATTTTGATGCTTTTTGAACTAGATCTTAAAGATCTAAAGAGTTGTTTGATATTTTTGTGAGTTTAAGATAAATTTCTTTGCATGTTAAATTTTCTTACTTAAATCGTGATCTATGATGCATTCATGTGATTATTTGATGAATAAATGTATGATCTAAACTTTATAATGATAAAGTTGAGATCTTTAGCCTTGCATGTTGGTTTGATGATGAACTTGGTACATGCATGTGATGATCTATGTTTAATAAGTGAAAAGTTAAGATCTTGAGTCTTTCATGTCAATTTTAAGTGAAAATATCATGTTTTTCTTGATGCATGATTCGGTCTTGATGATATGAATAAGGAAACAAGCTTTAAAAAAAATGATTTTTGAGTACGAACATGATTTGATCTAAGTGTTTGATCTTGTGCATGTTATATTTTTGTGAAGTATGTTCGGCCATGCTTGATAAAAATAGGATCCATGCTTATATTTTGTGAGAAGTTGATGCATATTAGTCTTATGGTTAGGTTTGATGATTTCAAGTACATGCATGTTATTTTCAGGAAGTTTAAAGTATGATCTTGATTTTGTTTGAGATAAAGTAATGAACTTGAGTTTTATTTTATGCATGTTAGAAATATTTGAGAAAAATCTTGTCTTGATGATAATGATGCATGTTGATGAGAATAAGTGATGTATTAAGATGCTTTGAAAATTGGTCTTGGAAACCTACATGACTTGATTTTGATTGTGTGATTCTTGCATGTTGAAAAAGTGAACAAAAATCTTGTCTTTTTGTATAATGATATTCGACCAAGATGAAGAGAGGTAGAAAGTCATGTTTGATCATCATTTAGGTTGCATGCATGAGGAGACTAGTTTAATCTAAGAACTTAAAAGTGTATGCATGAAATAATCAAGTTTAAAAATATAAAACTTTGAGGTGGTTTGTAACTCAAATTATTGCCTTGATTCAAGTTAAGAAGATGAATTAAAATTGCTAATTTTTCTTCTTGATGCTCACGGTTTTGAGTCAAAAAGAAAGAAAATGATTTCATTATTTTATGCCTTTATTTGTGCATCAAATCTTTGCAAGATTATATATATATATAATTCGGCCAATGCATGTTCAAGTAGTTGGAAAAATTTTCTCCATGAAATGACCCATGATAATGATTATATTCCTATGTACATGATGCTATATGTTTGATGGAAGTGATGAGTTGTTTTCTTTAATCTTTTTCGGTTTTTAGATATGAAAATAAATAAGTTGATTTAGTTAATTAAAAAGGAATTTTCATGATGTTAATCCAATGATTTCAAGATTTAAAATTTATTGGTGATTAGGAAATATTGACCATGGGTAATTCGGTCTTTGTTGAATTAATTGCGAGGCTTAGTTTGAATTATTTTCTTTAAAGTAATTAAGTTAGTCTATTAAGAATGTAATTGATTAATAATTTTGAATGATTTAAAATGTGACTTGCATTATGTTAGCTTGTGAATGCTTTGAAAAATTAATGTGATTATTCTTCATGCTAATTGAGTGTGCTCTGGGAAATTTAGATTGAATTGGAATTATTTTTGAATCTTGTTTGTTAATATTGTTGGTGAAAAATCTATGTCTGGATTTCAAAGGAATTGAGAAATGTTTCGTTGGAAAAGTATGATTTAAAAAACTCTAATTGATCTGAAATTTTTATATGATATTCTTTGACCAGTATCTGATAGTATTGTAAAGTTTGGGATTGAAATGAATCAATTTGATGTGGTCCTGGAATTTTATCTTCTTGAATTTCTGTATTTTGTTTAACATAAGATATGATATTGTAGTGACTGTAATGTTTATGTATGATGCTGGACTTGGTTGAATTTTTATAAAAATTCTTGGATATAATTAAATGAATGTATGTAGGAGAATTAAATTATGTGTCATGAAGTAAGAATTGGAGACAAACATGAGATCTAACCGAATTAATTAAAGAAAAATAGTAATGATAAATTTTCAATGTGTTGTTTCTTTGTCATATCTTGGGATTTTGTTTAATGCTTAAGGATAATGATTTTTGTAACAGATACATGAACGTTTTAAATTAAGTTATTATGAGTGGAATGGATTCTGTTTTAACAAAGAGATTGTTTTAGAATTGTTTCAAAGTTTTCTTGGAAACATTTTAATCATAGATTTGATCTGGATTTGAAATCTTTTGGATGTTGGCAATGTGCTTCCAAAAGGGAATTGTTTCAAAGTGTTTTCAAAAACGAAATAATGAATTTATTGAAATCATTTCTAAAGCACGGGAAAAATGTTTTAGTTCGGGTGGTGGACGGAAAGGAAACAAGGCAGGACTAGCGACTTGGAAATCTCGGAAAAACTCTTGGAGGCCTACATTATTGGAGGTGAGAGAGGGGCTTTCCCTAAGACGCTGTGGTATTTAGGTAGCATATTAGGATGTTCCAATCATCTCAAAGATTGGACTCCAATCTCGTTAAGCGAGGTAGTGTGATAGCAATTGTTTGTTTGTCTGGCTATCCACACGAACAGCTGATATTGGTTAGTTGTTTATAGCTTGATATGTCCTTGCTGCTTAGTATGATGTCATGTTTTCTAGTCAATTGTACATGAACTACTTGATTATTTTAGTATGCGAAATGATTTATTTATCGATTAAACAATTATGATACTGTTTGAGTGACGTTTGATACGCTTTGGTTATGAGATGATGAGAATGAAACTGCGAAGTAATGAATTGTGATTGAAAAGAAAGATGAATGATAATAAAGGTTCTGACAGTGATGAAATACCAAGAGAAAGATGTAAGACCCGGTTGGGCCTAAGTCCTTATTGAATAAGGCAGCCTTGATAAGATATTAAGAAAAGAAATAATGATAAGAAGTATGAGAGTGATTGGAAAAGAGATATGAGCTGAGATTGAGAAAGAGCTGAGATGTAATGATGATTTTTAAGATTGTGATAAGAAATAACCGATGATGCGAATGAAAGTGTTGTAATGATGATGAGAAAGATGATGATAAGAATGATGCTGCTGAGCAATAGCTGATGAAAATAATGCTGATGAGATTCACGAGAAAAAGAGATGTGATATGAGTTGAGCTGTGCTCCTCAGCTGAGAAAGTGAAGTTGAAGTGATGAAAAGAGTTATGATGCTATACTGTGAAAGCTCACGAGATGTGATGCAAAATGCTGATGTGATTCAAGCTCTGTCATATGTGAGAAAAGAAAAGTAATATTTTAAATTAGTGGTTGGGACTCGTTGAAGGGATGCACCAAGGATGAGCCGACCTTAGGATTAAGATATTAATTAAAACTCTAAAACTTTTAAAAGACGTTGACGAATGCGGTGAGCAATGAGTGCGAAGTAGTGGAGAGGAAGATACCATGAGTATCAGGGATACTCAGGAGGAGATTGCATTAGGGGAAGGCAATGACGGTGAAGCGTCATGAAGCCTTGAGTATTTTCTAGGCGGAACGAATTCCATATGTGGTAAGGGCAGGCCGGTCCGATGCCGTGGTAAGTTCTGCACCCGGAACTAGAAAAATGCTGTCACCCCCTAGATTGCAAATCTTGAACAATGAGAGGGACTGGAACGGGGCTCTGTGATTTTTCCACTGTACCGGATTTTCTACAGTGTGCCTTGATTATATAAATTGATTTGAGATTGTACCGCGTAACAGCCCGATTTTCATAAACCAAAATACTTTACTTTAATTCATTTTAAGTGGCAAAATGAGGCCAATTTTTTTTAAAACATTGTTGAGGGCATTATTGAAAAATCGTTGTTGCACTTTCACATCCTTTTACTGGAAACCGAGTTGTTACTAAAACATTTATTTTAAAAGACTGATTTCCAATTCATCATGGTATTTCCAAAAATTTCCATTGATTGATTTTCAAAAATGAAATAGACTTTAGTACAGAAGGTAAAAGCTCAGCCTGGATACATGTGTGGCACAGTGCTTGGTAATCCTTGACTCAAACCACAACTCACAAACTTAACCTAAGTTTGCTACTTTTGCTTCCGCTGCGCTACTTTGATGAAGCCAACCAGATGTAGCTCTCCTTTCTTCTTGCGCCCGAAAATGAATTCATCCCTATTGCTGCTTTGCAGTTGTCACCTCGTTCCTTCTTCAACTCCCCTTTTATGATGCTCACCATGTGATGCTCCATCTGCCCGTTGCGATATCAGCAGCACCGATAGAACAACGAATAGGAGAGAGTAAGCGATCCGAACGACGAATCGTCGACGGTGTGGGATTACGATAGGTAAAATAATAGGACCAAGCAAACATACCATACAACACACAAGCACACAACAATCAAATGCAATATTATTTTACCATCTTCGTTATCCCCTTTTCATTACTTTTTCTTCGTATGAACATTCTTTATTTCTCTTTCATTCCTCTTCTTTTCCATAATCAAACTTCTCTTTTATTTCCATCTTTTCAACTCACAACCTTTTAATTATAGGGAAGTCTTAAGATATCATCAAGTCACTCATTTCAATTTCGGCTATCACTCACGTCTACATCTCCTCGGTCATCCACCTAACCTAATCGGAAGCCAACAGGAGTACAGGACCTTTACCACGCGGGCATGACAGCTGTCTCAACAATGGCTCCAAGCCAGGAGGTCTCAGCCTCAAAATGTAACACCCCGCAAATTCCTCATATTAAATTAAAACACTAAAGAAAATTGTCTTCGAGAAAGGTGTTTTGAAAGAGTATTTTCTTAGAAGATTTTCTTAAAATTCACGTTTTAAGATAATGAATAATTTTCAAGAAATGATTTTCTAAATTAATGGAATTGGATTTTTGAGAAAATTTATATGCTTGAGTGTGTATATGCGGCTTTAACATATATGAATGCACTTAGGTTTTGAGAAATTTAATTAATAGAAAATAATGTGTGTGCATATATATGTGTATGTATGAGTAGTGTGTGATGCATGGATGTGTGGATCTATATGTGTATGCCGTATGACTATAGTGCTATACAAGTGATAATTATGTGCATAATTGTGTGTGTGTTAAATGTATGCCTGAGGATATGCTATGTGTAATGTAAATAAAAGTTGCATGAGAGTATGTGTGTGTGTGCATGTATATGTGCTTCGGCCATGGTAAAAATAGAAGGAACAAGAAGGGTGCATTTCCTTAAGCCTTAAGAGAACTAAATCCAAATGGAAGAATAAGAGAAGAAGTAGGGAGAGTGAGTCATGAAGGCTAGGGGAGATTAGGAGTGATGAATCATGGAGTCTAGGGGGACTTACTCACCCCTTGTCTCCCACGGCTTGAACCAAGCCATGCAACAAGTGGGATGGCCCAAATTGCCCTCTCTTTCACCCATTGAACCGAGGCTATAAAAGGAAATTCCCACACCCTTACAATTTCCCTTAAACCGTGGGTGTATGAGTGTTGACTTAGGTTCCCATCTTCTTTCTTTCGTCCACCTCCTTCCACACACCAACACCAACTCAAACACTTCTCTCAAGAGCATCATCAAGCTCTTGAGACACTTAAAGAAAAAGAGTGAGACCGTGAGGAGAAGAGATGGGAGAAGAGTGAAAATTCCAAAGCTCCATAAACCAAACTTTTTTCAATTCTTCTTCTCAACCACTTTCATCATCAAAACTCAAGGAGAAAACCTATCCCTCAACCTTAGAAGAAGGAGACCGAGGCAAACCCCTAAGAGGAGGAGAAGAGGAGATTGAAGATTTAAGTTAGGATTAAGGTAGAAAAGAGTTTTGATTAAATGATTTTCATTGTTGTAAAGGACTTTTAATGAATGTTGATTTAAAGTTGTGATGCATGTGATTCCTTTGAGTGATCTTGAGGTTTAAAGGCCATGCATGTTATTTCTATGCTTTGATCTTGAATGTTGTGTTAAAAAGTTTTGATTCCTTACTTGAAAATTTTCCTTGCCACGGTTTTGGCTTAAAGTTGTGCCTAAATTTCTATTTTTGCTTTGATCTTCTCATGCATGTTGATTGTGAGGCTTGATGATCCTTGTTTTTCTTTGCATGTCCTCCTCATGTTTTGATCTTGGATTTTTGTGAAGAAATGAACTCATAAACCACTAAATCAAGAGCTAAAATTGATTCGGCCAAGAGTAGGAAATTTAGGCCTTGATGTTTTTAATTTAATTTAAGTGCTTTCATGTTATTTCTATATTTAGAGAAGTTGATTTATAATTAATTCTTCACGGTTTAATTGAAGATTTAAGTTTAAGTTTATGATTTGCTTTGATTGTCTTTTTCATGCCTTGATCCATGAGTGATTTTAAGAAAACATGAAGCTTGCATTAGGCGTGTCTAAAGTGAGTGTGAAAACCTTGCTTTTCTTGTATATGTGTCACGGTCTTCCAAAGAAATTAAGCTTGACAAGCTTTGAAAATAATTTTAAGTTGGAACAAGAATTTGTGTGTGTGAAAATGATGATTTGGTTGGTATTGGTGATGCTTGTGAGTCTTGCATGATCTGATCTATGAGTTGAGGCATTTGCATGTAGAAAATAAATCATAAGACCTTGTTCTCTTGCATGATATCATTCGGCCAAGTCTAGATAGAATAGAGAATCATGCTAGATCATTATTTTGTTTACCTACATGTTGAAAATTGTCTCACCTAGAGCTTTGTAGGTGCATGCATAAGTCTTCTTAAGGGATAAAAGACCTTGACACAATCTTTGCTTTATTATGTTGAGGAATTAGATAATTGTTTGTTGAAATCCATGTGGAGTTCACGGTTTTCATAAAGAAAATAAGAAAACAAGATTTTGCTTTGATTCATGTTCTTTGTGCATCCCATAATTATATTCGGTCCATATATGTTAACTAGATCAGGATTTCTTTTCAATAAAATGATTTAAAAAGAATAAGTATATTTTAAAATGAAATAACTAAACTAAAGTAATTGAGTGTTACGCTTGAATGAATAAAATGTGTGGGTGTGTGTGCTCATATGTATACGGCTAAGGCTAAGAGGAAGTAGAATTTTAATAAACCAAGTTGAATTACATGAATTACATGTGATGTTTGATTTATTTTCCTTACTTATATTCGGTCATATAATCTAAGTAGGTTTAGGAAGTTTAATGACTTAAATGAAAGGTACACAAAAATAAATATTGATATGTTGATTTGAGATTTGATTCACTTGAGATTTTAATTATGTTCATAGCTGTCCACAATCATTCTGCGACGAAAACATGAATCTTCAAAAGTGTTAATTTTAAGTTAAGAAGTTATTTAAAGTAAAGAGTGTTTCTACCATATTAAAGTGACTTTATAAAAAAACTGTTTTGCTGTCCAGGATTACTTGGACATGCTCTTTATATTTAAAAATATTTTCCTATGGTTTAAAATGAAGTTTTCAAGTGATAGTTGGTTTGGTTATACTTTCAAAATTTTCCAATAAGAAAAGACAAGTATTAAACTAAGAAAAGGTTTCTCAAATAAGTGAATGACGTAAAGTGTTTTATTAATATGAGGAATGACTTAGAAAGGAGATTGGGGCAGATGGCAGCACGAGGTTTCAAGGAGAACACACCTTCAACAGCTGGACCTCAGGTGAGAGAGAAGCCTTCCTTAGACACAGTGGTAGTTAGATGATTTAGTAGGGCGTTCCGTATCATCTCAAAGATTGGAACTCGTGGTTAGCGTCAGTAGTATAAGCGACAATTGTTTGCCCTGTGTGGTCGCTTATACGAAGGTGACAAAAACCACAATTTTATTGTGTGATGTTGTGTGTTTATAGTATGCCTTGTATTGTTTATTGATTCATGTATAATGATGCTATGATTATAATAAGTAAACGGCTGTTGGGTATGGGAAGAGGAAAACGAATCAAGAATAATGACAAGAAAATAAGGATGATGAAAGGATAAGAGTGAGTAGAAAGAGAGATATGAGTTAAGTGAAAAGGAAATTGAGAAAGAGAATGAGAATGAGCCAGAGCTGGGGAGTGTGATGTCGACTGTTGGGATGAGGAATGAACTGAGTTGAGCTGAGCTCATCTGTTCTTGGTTTTAGTCTGGGAACTAGTGTTGAGCTGGGCTTGCTCCTCCACTAGCGCCCAGCACAAGAGAGTTTGAAAAGAAGTTTTAAAAAGGGGATTTTGAATTGTGAAAGCAATTTTTGGAAAGGGTCTGTAAACTGAAATTTTCTTGAAAAGGTTTTTGGAAACGGAACTTTTAGAAAAGGATTGTGTTTGAAGGAGCCTGCGAAACAATACTTTTCAAAGGAGTTTTGTGAAATAACCCCCTTTTTAAGGGAGTTTTACGAAAGGGTGTTTTGGAACAATGTTTTCGAAAAGTTTTACGAAAAGAGAAAGGTTTGTGAAAATAATACTTGGGTGAAGGTGAGTTAGAGATAAAAGTTTTGTAAAGAGTTATGGAAGAAGTGTTTGTGAATTGTCTGAGAAATACGGTTGTGGAAAGTGGTGAGATTATATTTTAAGAAATGTGATTCGATTGAGGAACTCCCAGCTCTGAGCTATGTGTGACTTTGAAAGTGCAAAGTTAATGGTCGGGCTCACTGAAGGGATGCACTAAGGGTGAGCCGACCGTTAGGTTAATTAAATAATTTAAAAGACTTTAAAAGATATTAACAGCGAACGCGGTGAGTTATGAGAGTTAACCCGAAGTAGTGGAGAGGAAGATACTATGGGTATCTGCGGATACTCAGGTGGGGATTGCAGGAGGGGAGGACGATGACGGTGAAACGTCAAGAAGTCTAGAGTGTTATTGTAGACAGAACGAATTCCATAAGTGGTGCACTAACGTGGTGGGGACTGGGTCCAATACCAGGGTAAGTTCTGTGCGCGCACTACAACAATACTGTCGCCCCCTCGATGCAAATCTACAACAGTGGAGAGGGACTGGAACGGGGCAATGTGTTATGTGATATATGTTATGTTTGAGGCTGAGACCTCCTGGCTTGGAGCCATTTGTTGGACAGCTGTCATGCCCGCGTGGTAAAGGTCCTGTACTCCTGTTGGCTTCCGACTAGGATGGGTGGATGACCGATGAGATGTAGCCTTGAATTGTGAGAGCTAACTACGAAAGAAACTCGTACCTCAATGATTTCTTAATTCCCTTGATCATCGATGGTTTTCGTTCAATAAGACATTAAAAGAAAAGATCTGTCCAAGAAAGAATGAATGTTGAGAAGTGTAGGGAATGAGAAAGAGGTTGAGAATAGAAATGTGGAAAAGGAAATGAGACCCATGAGTGGGAGGAGAAATAATAATGAATAAGGATAAAGCGAAATAATGATAATATTAGGTTGCCTGTTGTTTTGTATGTGTTGTGTGCTATTTATGTGTCCTATTATTTCATCTACCGTAATTCCACACCGTCGACGCTACGCGTCCGGAAAGCTTACTCTCTCCTATTCGTTGGCGCATCGGTGTCGCTGGTATTCCAACTGGCAGAGGGGTCATCGCTTGGAGATCTCTACGTGGCTTAGAAACGGGAACGGATGAAAGGCGACACGGTACGGGTGGGAGTGGATAGGTCATGCTCAGATGATGATCGCAGACCCGGGACACCAACTGGGCGGAGGATCAACGAGTTCGGGACTAGGGAACATTCCCTTTGAAGAATGCAATTCTGGAGCACCGCCTCGGAAAAGAAGGGAGGAGAAATATGTGAAGCTGTTTGGAGTGGAGCTCAAACCGAGTTCCACTAGTGCGTCAACAAGAACGGAGGGGTATTCCTTGGGAACGAGGGTGTCTACTGAAGAAAAGGAGAAGCCGGATCCGATCATCTTTGATAGGAGTAAGAGATTAGTAATAGAATTAGAATAGGCTGTTAAGCATGTTTGTATTCAGGATTACCTAAGTTGTCAGCTATTACTGTACTGTAACTATTCTGGGAATATGCCCGAATTTGTATGATGACACTTTTCATGAAGTATGCTTAAGGTTGTTCAAGATAAAATTAAACTGTTTTCTTAATGAAACGTTTTCGGAAAATAAAGTAAAGTGGCTGAGTTGGTTCCCAGTAACAACTCGGTTTTCGAAAAAGAAAGTTGAAGGAGATTAATGACCTTTTTCAAAACGTTTTCAAAACCCTTCAATAAAAAAAAATGGCCTCTTTTTTTTGCAACCTTAATCAAATATTTTGGATGTCGAAAACCGGGCTGTTACACAAAACATATCATATAATCAAAAACACTTTGCCCCGTTCCAGTCCCTCTCCACTGTTGTAGACTTGCATCGAGGGGGCGACAGTATATTTCTGGTGGGCCCGCAGAACTTGCCACGGCATTAGACCCAGTCCCCACCACGTTAGTGCGCCACTTGTGGAGTTCGTTCTGCCCAGAAATACACTCTAGACTTCTTGACGTTTCACCGTCATCGTCCTCCCCTCCTGCAATCTCCACCTGAGTATCCGTAGATACCCATAGTATCTTCCTCTCCACTACTTCGCACTCTCATACCATGCCGCGTATGTCTTTTAAGTCTTTTATCTTTTAATTAACCTAAGGTCGGCCCATCCTTCATGCAACCCTTCAATGAGTCCCGACCACTAACTTGGCACAGTCTTTCTCTCATCAAATTTTACATAGCACAGAGCTGGGATCACATCACCACTCACGTTTTTCAACTTACTCAATGTTTTCCCACTCTTCACAATCATCTCGATTCAAAACCTTCTCTTAAAATCACATTCTCAAACCATCTCAAGACAACATTTACAACCTTCACATAGTATCCTTCATAAACACTTTCACAAAATTCCCTTTTTCAACAAATCACATTTTTGGGTGAGTGTTAATGGAGGAGCAAGCTCAACTCCACTAAGCTTCTTCCCAAAAAGTGAACAAGGTATCACATCTCATTCCACAATCATTCTCAATATTTCCAGCTCTGGCTTGTTCTCAACATTTCCATCTATTCATTCCTCAACCTCAACTCTTTCTTCCTTTCCCGTTATTTTCTTAACTTATTTCTTTCATTTTCATTTCTCATTCGGGACGTAACAGACGTCCATCAGGGGAATTACTTATTTTAATCAACAGCAACTATCACTATTAAACGTAATCAAAACAATAAACATAACATACGACTAGTCACACAAACATCACACAATCACAAGGTGATCATTGTCACCTTCATATAAGTGACCACACAATCAAACAATTGTCACTTATACTACTGACTCCGACCACTAAGTTCCGATCTTTGAGATGATACGGAACGTCCTAATATATCACCTAAACACCACAGTGTCTTAGGATAGCTTCTCTCTCACCTGAGGTCCAGCTATGTAATTGCGTACCGTCTCTTTGTGTCCCTTTTTGCCGCCGGCTGCCCCAATCCCTTGTCTTTAAGATTTCCTCGTACTAAATAAAATATACTTACGTTATTATCTTGTATTAAGAAAATCTTTTCTTAGTTCATGACATGTTTTGTTCTTACTCGAGAGACTTGAAACACTGTTATTTTATCAAAACAAATTCTCAGATTTCCTGGTACTTTAAATATTTTAAAACCATATGAAAACATTAAATAAAATGGTTTGAATCAATTTATTCGGTTGCTGGCCCGTTTTGGACAGCATCATAAACATTGTTTGAAAACATCGAAAAATGCCCCGTTTTCAATCCGGGTTTCTCTTAAATCAATTATCATTTGAAAACCACACTTTAAATTACATGAAAATATTTTTTTTTTAAACACAAGAAGCATGCCCAAATAATTCTGGGCAGCAAGGAGCTATTTTATAAAATCATTTTGATAAAACCTCGAAAACATTTTCAAAGGCGCTTTTCACTTGAAATAACTCTTTAAATCAAAATTAACACTTTTTAAGTTCAAATCTTTATCACAAAACAAGCTTAGGACAGCCATAGACACAATCTCAAAACTCAAATAAATCAAATCAACTAAGTTCCAAAACCAAGCATACACATACAATTAACAACACACTTTGATCAATCGAATCACATAAACACTTAACCAATTATTTAATTACGAATCAAACATTCATTCTCAAATAAGCATGTCCAAAATCAAGCATGTAGTTTAATTATTCCACACATAATTGATTTCAGAAACATTTCATTTTATAAAACAAAAACACTTAGGCACATCCACACTCACAAACCGAATATACACTCATGAATCAACTTAAACATAAAACTATTTCTCAAACCAATTTGGCTTAACCTTACACGCATTGTTTCCATTTTACCTCATGGAAAAGAATTCTAACCTAATTAACATGCATGGACCGAAACACTTCACACATTCCAGCAAGGTTTACTCATCATAACACACACAACCCATGCAATTATGTACTTCTTCTTTTTACTCAAACCGTGAGCCCAAGCATGAAAAATAATCAAGCTTTAATTTATTTTCTTTAAATTATATCAAATCAAAATCATGCAAGGCATAGAACATATATCAAGGCTTCATAAAATAAAAACATGGTTCAAGACCGAATGCAACATGCACACAATCAAAACTCAATTTGAATCATGTTCATACCCAAAACTAATTTAAAACTTGTCTCCCTAATTTTCTTCTATAAACCGAGGCATGCATTCAAGAAAACATGGTCTTTTTCATGCAAGAATTAGGTCCTTAAGCTCTCCTAGTAAATCATGCAACAATCATAGATCAATGCAAACATTTTCAAATTTACTTTTTAAAGAATCATAAAAATGACTTTTTCAAAGAAAATGACTTTTTAAAACTCAACATCAACATGCATGCATTTAGATCGTATAAATCAATTTATGAAATTACACATAAGAACACAAATCAAAGACAAAATCATTTTAAAAGGAAAAGGGGTTAAAACCGAGACATATATTGGGGAAAATAAGAAGGCTTTGGTTCAAAAATCATTTATAAGGCTCAAGATCAAAACAAAACCAAGAATCAAGACACGAATTAAAGCTCTTCCCAAGATCAAACCAAAAAAAAAAAAAATCAAGACATGCAAGAGTTCAAGACCATACAAATCATCACCAAACAACATGCAAGATCAAAAATTTAAGAAGGAGATTAGATCGAACATAGATTTACCAAATAAACACATAAACACCCTTTGGGTTACGGTTTTAGACACCAAAATCACACATGCATGGAGAATCTTCTTCAAATTCACAAAGATCATAAACTACGTTTTAGATCTAAAATAAGAACATCAAGATCTATCATGAATAATACCAACCGAACCATAGAGTCCCTCATTTAGTTCATTACAAATTTATTTAGGTCTTAAAGATCAAGATCGAAGCAAAAGCATCACATATTACAAATTAATTCAAGTCCTTAAAAGTCCATAGTTAAGAAAGATCAACATATAGAGTCATCTTTCAAAACACAAAATGAACATGCAAAAGAAGAAAAGAAAATTTACAAGATTCACAAAATAAAACTAGTCCTAATTCCTCTAAGGTATTCGGCTATACCAAGAAGAAAGGTCTTCTAAGTACTTGATCTTCAAGAAACTCCTAGGTTTAGGGTGGATCTCCTTTCCTTCTTCCTCCTCCTACTCACGGTTCCTCTTCTTCTTCTTTCTAAGGTTGAGAGCTTGATGTTGCTCAAAACCAAGTGTGTATTTGGTCTTAGGAAAGAAATGAAAGAAAGTTTGTGTTTGATGAAGGAATGAAGAGAAGTTTATTCACTCCCTCACAGTTTTGGTTTGTTGTTGGTGTATGTGTTGGAGTTGAGAGAAGAAATGGTAAAGGAATAAGAATGAAGAATGAAAAGGTGCAAATGAGTTCTCTCTCTCCTTCTCACGGTTTGGTCCCTTTTTCTTTTAGTTCTACTTTTCCTATTTGCCAAGAAGGGTTTGCATGAAGGGTTTATTTGCAATTTCCTTGGTCTTGGTCCCTCCTCCACGGTTCCTTCCTCTTCCTTTCCTTTTCTCACTTTTTCTCCCTTTAAGTCATGCATAGGTCATCAAAGTGATGTCATAGTGTTGACTAAAAGCATGCCACTTGTTGCTCAAGGGAATGAGCTTGGTGGCCAAGCCATGCATCAAGGCATTCGGCCATATGGGGTTTAGGGTGATTTAGATTAGCTAATTAGGTTTAAGGCACCAATTAGGTTACTAATCGTGATTAGGGTAGGATTAGGATAATTAATCTAGATTTAGTCCACTAATCCTTAGTGATTAAGGCTTAATCAAGGATTAAGGCACTAATCAAAAACTTAACCCATATTTAGTATGGGTTGAGTGAGGAATAATTCTAGATTAGCTTGCTAACCAAAAGGGTTCAGGGTTTAAGAGGGTAATTAAGTTCTTAATCAAGGATTAAGAGCTCGATTAGGGTTTAATCAACGATTAGGGCATCAATTAGGGTTTAATTAGGATTTTGGTTACTTGGTCATTACTTAGGAAATTCTAGGTTTCCTCCTACCTACATACATATACGGTACACACACATATACATATCATTTTCACACACACACATCCATACCAATCCGTACATACACATACATGTATATCCACATAGAAAACAAATTATTCATGCATCAAAATTATAATGACACCCAAAATATCGAGCATATTTTTTTTTATAGAAAGCAAGACACATTTTCATAAGACAATCTCTTGTTGTAAAATAATTCACTATTTCACTAAAAGAATCTTAAACACATAATCATTTCCAAAACCACTTAAAAAAATCCATAGCTTGATCCCACGAAAGATCATTCTCTTAAAATCATTTACCATCTTGAAAACGTGACTTAAGAAGTTTATTTAAGAAAGTTATTCTTTCAAAAACATACTCCTCAAAATAAATCTCTCTAGTATTTTAATTCAGTACGAGGAATTTGCGGGGTGTTACATACCGGATTTTCTACAGTTCTCCTGGCATTGAGATTTGTTGAGACAACTGTCAAGCCCGCGTGGTCAAGGTCCTGTACTCATGTTTGCTTCCGACTAGGTTGGGTGGATGACCAAGGAGATGTAGACGTGTGTGCTAACTGCGAAACAAGTACCTCGATGATAATTTAATTCCCCAATCATCGATGGACGTGATCCAATAAGATTTGAAAAGAAAAGTATAGCAATGATTGCAAGTGTTGAGTAAGATTCATAAGACAAGTATGAGAAATGATCCCTGAAATAATCGATAAGTCTCGAAATAACGATTGAAGAAAGAATTGATAAGAGTTGTAAAAGTCTTATGAGAAAGATATTGAGAATGTTATTACGAGAAGACTGAGCATGAATTTGTGTTTATTTATATGATGATGATCATGTGGTTATTATGGTTTGCATGATGTTTATTGTTTTGTCTTAATATTTGCCTATTGTAATTCCACACAGTCGACATTTATTGTTTTGGGTTGCTCACTCTCTCGTGTATATTTGCTTTGTGTTGAAAATCTGTATGTCCTTTAGATGAAAAATATCGCAAGATTGCAGCTCATTCGGGAGATAG
Organism: Crotalaria pallida; assembly: GCA_037953625.1. Lineage (NCBI taxonomy): Eukaryota > Viridiplantae > Streptophyta > Magnoliopsida > Fabales > Fabaceae > Crotalaria > Crotalaria pallida. The sequence continues at coordinate 6,915,127 of CM075654.1, read as the reverse complement.
GCACATCCCCATGGAAAGGGGATAATATAACCATGTCCGCCTATGTTATAGTCTACATAGAGATGGAACGTCGAAGGAAAGAGATTATGGAGGAACTTTCAGCCCGTAAAATGGAGGAAGATAGATACCAAGACAAATCTGCGGGAGAAACCCCTGAGGTGGCAGATGACGATGATTCTGATTCGTGGTCTGAGGCTGACACTGAGGAGTATCCCACTGACGAGGACTGGTACCCGGACACCGAGGATCTTTCGACAGACGAAGATGAATGAGAGATTGATCTGCTGAGACTCCGAGTTTGATGGCGAGTCTTAGTATATAAGACTAGAGGATAGGTAAATCCCTCAGAGTAATGTATTCCACTGCAAGTTCTTAGTACCATAGCTTTATCATGCTGTACCCCGGATAAAGTTTTATTCAGTATTGATGTTTCAAAACAAGTTAAATGGGCCATTATGTTTAAATGATGTTATTATGGAAAGTTTCAAGGTGCGGTGTTTTGTGGCATCTCGGTTTGGAACTTGAAAGATTACATGCAACGTGAGAACATGAGTTTCTAATTGTAACCAAGTTTTGAAAATTTAAATGTTCTCATGTCCATGTTGATCGTGTTTTTTTTAAAAAAAAAAATTTGGCCCAAATTTTCACTATATTTAATTTAAGTAATTGCGTTTTCAAGTTGCCGAATCGGGGTGTGACAGTTGTGGTATCAGAGCAATGGTTGATCTAAGTAACCTTATGCGCGGACTTACATGCCCTGCTTGTGTGATTCTGTGTGTGTGCAGTAAGATGGCGATAAATGAGGATAGAGGTTCTAAGAGTATGTGGATGCTTTTCTGAAATGCATCGGTTTTCGTCTACAGTGGAACCAAAGAGCAGTGATCAGTGTCATCATGAGATGTTGATGTGTGATTCGAACCTTCTTTTGTTGAATTCCTCTCTGGTATGAACCCCTTTTGTTTGTGATGACCTTTAAGCTATTAATATGAGATCTTATCCTGTGACTAGAACTCTCCTTCTCTTCTCGAAGCTTTTCTTATGTAAACCCTATGCGTTGCCAAATTGCTTTGGCATGACGTTTGAAAAAGCCTTTTCTGAAAATCTTAGACCATGTTCTTGACAAAGCTGTAATTGCCGATGAACCTGAAGTTTCCTCTTTTGATCTTTGACCAGACATTTATCCTTTCCTAAAGTCTTGGTGAAAATTTTGGACCCTGACACCCTGTACCAGTAAAGTAGATATTCCTAAATTAGGTAGTGGGTTGTGAAGTGTTGTCAAGCAAAAGTTGTAAAGATCCAGGAGAATAAGGATTAATCGGTAGGAATGAAGGGATGTATGAGTTTTGGATAAAAATAGGAATACCCTTTTGAGCCTTAAATAAGTGACGAATTATGTAAAGTGATTAGGACTAAGAGCTTTGATGTCGGATCAGTCAAAATGATGGTTTAGGTGGTGACAATATGAGGAAGAATTTAAGGTGGCATTTGGGATTTGAAGTCATAAGTGTCTTGATTGGAGTCAGAGAATGGTTAAACAAAATTAAATAGGTAATAATATGGCGAAGACGAACTGATGAGGTGGTGGAATTTGTGGATAGAACCCTTAAGTGTTGATCAAAGTTAGGCTGAAGAGTTAAGATCTGATGTTTTAATGAATAATAGGTTCCTAAAATTGAAGGAATTTTGATGGTTCAGAATATGAGATAAATCCCGGAAGGTGGGAAAAAGGGTTTAGAATGCTTAAGTTATGTGATTAAGTGCTTGAGATAGGGAGTGAGATAGTACATGTTTCTTAGAGATTAGTGATTGTTCGATTAAAAGGAAGATGTAATGGTGACCATAGAAATCTGATAAGGACAATTACTTGGTGAGATATAAGGCAACAAGAGGATAGATTGAAGCAAAGTGGTGAGAAATTTTGTAAGATTGACCAAAAAATGGTGAAGGATGAGAGTTTTTAGAGGTTAAGTCTGTGATAATGAATATGATGTATAGAGATATGATTTATTTAAGTTGGGGAGTAAATGGAGATGCGAGATTTTGGGAAGTAATTCGTTTAGGCTTAAACTGATGAAAAGAATTCAACCCTAGGTGTGGTAGTGTCTTGACCCCAAATGAATGTTATCATGCTATTCTTTGGGTGCTGTTTTGATGCCATTGAACCCCTCCTCAGTCTATTGTTATCAGTGAGACCGTATTGTTTGTACCATTATGTTTGTTATTGAAAGTACCCCAAGGGATTACTTTTTCAAGTAATCACTCTGATTCGCTCTTAAGAACGATGAATAGATGGTGCATATTCAAAGATGTGACGATTGCTGCAGTTAAAGAGGATAAGAATTACTCCAAGGAGCTACGCGTTCACAGATCAGACAAACTCTGCGCAGCATTTCTCGAGGACGAGAAATCTTCAAGTTGGGGAGAATGTGACATCATGTATTTTTCCATACGTGCACAAATGAATTTTATCAAAATGAATCTTGAGGTTCTGTTTTATAAAGGATTTTCAGATGAGTATTTTACGTGAGTAAGAAACAAGATGTTGATTTTTACGGAGTTTTATAAACAAAATATTTTTATAGACGTAAAATGAATAATTTTGTTGAGTTTGGAATAATTTGATCGACGAGAGATAAGTTATGATTTTTATTAAGGATGATTCTTATTAGAAATAAATTTCCTTATGGACTTGATAACTTTGAAAATTCATATCTTTTTAATCGTAATTCAGAAATTTATGATCTTTATATGAAAACGATCGTATTGAAACGTAGAATTTGAAAATGTAACTTTTAGAATTTTCTGGGTTGATTTATAAAAATTTATTCTCTGAGTTTGTGAAGTACGAATTTTGAGAATAATTGTGTAAGTATGATTCTTTAGAGATATTTGCATCATTGTGTGAGTTGATGACTGATTAGGAAATAAAAAGGGTAAGATATATATGTATATATGTGTGCTACGGTATGTATGTATGTATGTATGTATGTATGTATGTATGTATGTATGTAAGCCTAGGATTTTTAATTTTTAGGACAAGGAGCCTATAGAATAAGTTGGAACCATTTGGAAATTAACCAAAGTAGAATTGGAGAAAAATGTGAGTTAAGGAAAAAGCCAACCAATAGAAAATAACCTAAGTTCCCTAAATTTACTCCTTCTTGTCTAGGGTGACAAGACTTAAACCATGCAAACTTTTCAATTGCCCAAAACTACCCTTCCCATTTGTGCTTGGACTGAAAATTTGTTAAGGGCAAAAGAGGGAGAATTCGGTTTCCTATATATATAGAGTTAGCTTGGCTCATTCTTTCCAAACCAAATTCATTCTTCTCATTTCTTCAAACACATTTCTAAGAGCTCACCAAACTCTTAGAGAGAGAGAGAGAGAGAGTGAGAGTGAGTGGTGGCCGTGAGGAAGAGAAAGGAAGAAGGGAGGACTCCAATCTTGATCAAGCCTATGCTTTGAAGATCCAAGTGTTAGAAAGCTAGAAGATCATCTTGCAAAATGAAATTTGTAACTTTCTAATGTTCTCTTCTCATGAGGACATTCCAAACTTTATCTCTTCTACATTCAATAGTATGAATATCAAATATCTATTTTCATAAATAAGATCGCGAACTAATTTTCAAATTAGGGTGTATTAAGGTTTTGATATGTATCTCCCGATTTTCAATGCAAGACTATTTTGGTGCGTAGTAATTATTTTCATTTACTTGTGTTGGGTTGATGTTTTACTTTTCTCTCAAAAGTATACTCTTTGATAAAATTCCAAAACATGATGCTCTTTGTATTTAATTTTAGATAAACAAATAGTATTTTGAAATTGTTGATGTGTACTATTATCTCTTTTGATAGTGTCTGAATTTGATTTTGTTATGTAGATTCCTTTTATTGATAGATGCTTTATGTTTATTCCTTTTTAAGTATGTTATTTGTAATTATCTGTTTCAAATGTTTTCCTGATATTTTAGCCCATGTTTTATTGAATGACCATATGTTATAGGGGAGTTGAAGGCTTGCCGCTTCTCTGATTTGTTTGACAGGTTAGTTTTCCTAAGAGTGAAACCTCAACCGTAGTTGTGTCTTAAGTGGAGGGGTGAGTTCCCCATATGTCATGACCCTCTTATAGACCAAGATAAGGTCTATTGTGTTATTGGAGCATGTAGCTCCATACCTCTTTTAGTTCTTTGAACTCAGTCGAATTTCGGGGACGAAATTCCTTTAAGTGGGGGAGAATTGTAACATCCCTAATTTTATAAGATCTTTAAGTATCGTAATTAGTATGATTGATGAGTGTTGTAGCATTCGCAAGCTTCGATTTCGAAGTATTAATTCGTATTAGCAATAATAAGTGTTTAGAATTAGCATTTAGCTAAGTATAGAATAGAATAAGTTAAGGATGAGTTAGAATGAGTTTAGAATGTAGGATTTAGTAAGGGTAGGTTTGGTGAAGTAGAATTAGAGTAGAAATGGATTTTAGAAGAGTTTGGAAAACCTAAAGAACATAGAACCTTATAAAATTAGGAATAAAATACCCATAGCTCTAAACCCAAATTCCACCGTTGGATGTTAAGAGGAGTGTCTTAGGAAGCTTGCCTCAAAATTTGAGCAAGATATGACGGTTGACGAAGAAGTTAGAACAATTCGAAGTACAAGGGAATAAGTGGGCTGAACAAGTTAATCGATTAACCTGTTTGTTAATCGATTAATATTTTGGCAATGTTCAGCCACTAATCGATTAAGGGGTAGGTTAATCGATTAAGTTTTTGGTCACCTTCTGGCCTTAATCGATTAAGGCCAAAGTTAATTGATTTATCCTTTGTAAATTATCACGTGTTAATCGATTAACCAAAGTGGTTAATCGATTAACCACTACTTTATCAGCCAAAGAACACGTGAATTTGGCTCATTTTTCACAAAGTCTCTCTCTCTCTCTCTCCTCATTCGAACTCTCTCTTCTCTTCTCACTTAGGGCTCCTGATTTCTTCAAGTTTACACCATAGAAAATCAAATTAATCAACCCAAATCACCTCCCTAACACTCCCTCATGTTTTCCCTCTCTCAATTTCCATTAAATTCCTCTCTCTCAAAAACCCCCAAATCAAAACCCCAAAACCCTAACTTTCCCAATCTATCAAATTGAGCCTCCCAATAATTCAATTGGTCTTAGGAGATGCTAAAGGGGCAAGGAATAGGAGTCATGGAGTATGGATTGGAGCTTGGTGTGGAGCTCCAACGAAAACCCCAATTCCTCTTTTTCTCTCCTCAAGGTAAGGGGGGTAAATTGGGTCTAGCTTAGGGGAAGGGTTTGAAATTAGTAATTGGGACATGATTAGGTATATTTGAATGTTTAGTTGAGATTAGGATTAGGATAAAATAGTTTAGTGTGAAAAACCCTAGGCGATTGTGATTTTGCACAAGTGATTCTATGTTTAAATGTGCTAAATGTTATGTTAGTTATATAATTGTTGATTTCCCTGTGATTATGATGTGTTTGTTATTATATGATTAAAAGTATTAATAGTTATGCATACCTTAGGGTCTATTACTATTCAATTGAGTTTGAACCAAATTAATGTGATTTCAAAAAGGAGAACAAAAAGGGATTTCAATCTCAATTGAATAGCACTTGCATTTAGTGTCATTCATGGTGTAAAGGTGGACGTTAGGTCTAGGGGAAAAACACACGTCTCTTTTGATTGATGAGGACAAAATTAAATTAGGAGGATTATTATGGAGGACTTTGATCTTGCACAGGACATGGGTTTGATTCCCATGTTGCGGATTGGTCCTAGGCAAACCATAATAATTCCATTTACTTTGGTTTCTTTGAGCCAGTCGAGGGTGATTTCTGATAAAGCCAATTCGGGCAAATCAATCTGAATTACATGAGGGACCTTCCTAAGTGGAGGTGAAGTGTTGTGCAAGCGGGTGAGCGAGGGACCTTCCTAAGTGGAGGTGAAGCACCCAACTATAGGTTGAGAAATACTTACTCCTGGTCGGTTTTTCCCCAGAGTGGAGGGTGTATGTGAGAGTGTATATTGTTATTGGTAAAGGGAAAAGTGTTATAGGTACATTGTGTGAGGAACCCTCCTTCGGGGAGAATGTGAAGCACAATGTACCCAATTGTTAAAAGTGTAAAAAGTGCTAAAGTGTAAAAGTGTCAAAGTGAAAGTGTTAAGGGAATTGCATAATTGAGTTAGATCATCGAATCCGATTAAATCGTTAAAGTTATCGAAATGAAATGAATTGTGTAACATCGGATTCAATGATCCAATTCATAAGTTTGATGTGCATATCATAATCATGTGATTGTGCATTAAATTATAGTATTATAATTATGAATAGTTTCATTGATTGTGATTGATAAATCTTCCTTTTTCTTTAGTTCCTTTATGTTATGATTGAACCTAGTTATGCTTTATTATTACTTTCAAATGTTTTCTCTAGTCTATATCCAAGTTACTCACCCTTACTGTTGACCATATTAGGTACCCAATGGAGAAAGACGTTCACAACTTCTATGCCGGGAATCCCCGCTCTCTTTTAAAGAGAGCATAATTGTGATAGTGACCTCGTAGTCGCATCACCTTAGCAACCAAGCTAAGATTCTATTATGTAAAATATTTTATTGAATTAAAGTTGTATTTTAAATTTTACTTTTATTTGGATTTTTGTAAAAAGGGACTCTATAATGATATTTATGAAAGTATTAGTGTTTGGAGTGGATATAATAATATCCCTTTTGAATGGTTTCAAAAATATAATTGTAGGTCTCTTTTCTATTTTATTAAAATTGTTCTGGACTTGACAAGTTTAAATTTTATTTGGGGAAAGTCCGTAATTCAAACGAAACTCCGCCAAAATTTTTATAAAACCCCAAGTATTTTCTAATTAAATCAACATTTTATTTAATGTATTTTAAATTAAAAAAAGTAAGGATGTTACAATTATCCTTTGGGTAAATCCACCTTGCACCTGAAGCAAGATGAATCAATCTGAAAACCACTGTCCATGGCAGATTTTGGCTAGGGATAAGGTGAATCACCTCCCTTAACATGCTAACTTATCATCTAACTTTATGTTTTGGCTCAAATCCATACTGTTCTGTTGTAGAACGTCTGGTACTTGAACTAAGCGGTCAAGTGTGCCAGTATTCCACTGTTTGCTTTTAGACTGCAGATAGGCACGCTGATTTCCAGGATACCAACTTTATTGTCGTTCTTAGTTTGGGGGGTGGTGTGTGTGTTTGTGTGAGATTGAAGGATGCATACCTGGTTACCCTCTGCTTGCTTATATAAGCTGATATCCTTACCGTTGGGTTTCCCTCCTCATCAATGGGGCCGCCGAATTACTGCTAACGGCAAGTGATAATGGCAGGAGTAAAGGGGTCATTATTGGAGAGCTGCTGCTCATCATTATATTGGAATCCAAGAAACTCTGGCTTAATGGCTTTGTCTTCTGAGTAACCGCTATACCGGTTTTGCGAGGTAAGGAATCCTATGTCTGTCAACGAGAAGTCTTCTTCCTTGCCAATTTGGAGGATCAGAGGATTTGGGCCACTAATGGGCCTCTTATAATGTTAATCTGATTTTATGAAGTACTTGAGCTTGAAAGGGTTATTCCAAGGTTCCAGACCCTTGAAGGGCTTTTAGGATGGTAAACCGGTTTCACGAAGCCTAGTCACCTCGTTGGGCTTCTTTAGTCCGGTAAACCGGTTTACTGAAGCCATGGGCTTAAATTGAGGCCTTATTACCGGTAACCCGGTTTACTGAAGTATATTTCTGGTCCATAACACATACCAATCAATTCTTCTTCATGCAAATTGGAAACATTGCATACACACAACTAGAAAGCAAGGCTGAGCATGAACTAAAAAACATGGTGATTACTCACCATCTCATGAATTTTTTAAAGGATTTTTCAAGCCTATAAATATGAGAGTTCCCTCATTCATTTCTTCACAATTCACTCTCCAATTCCTTCTAAACACTCTCAATCACTTGCGTCCTTTTTACTCTAAGTGATCTTGAAAGATTTTCCTTCAAAAACTCTGCTCAAATTGTCTTAGAAGTCATTATTTGTGCCACAATTCAGCCTTGAGTTTCATAGTTCAAGTTCCTTACTTTGCTCAACTCGTGTGGTAAGCTTCATGCTCTATTTTTTCTCATTTTTGTTTCTAATTAAAGTCCTCACGGAAAATTTTTGATTCCAATCTGTTTCATGAATTTTCATTGAGTAACCATGATGAAATCTTCCTTCAAAAATACCCAAAAATGTTGTTTTTTATTTCCTGACAACATCAGTCTTTCCGTCATGGCCACTTTGCAGGAATGCCATACTTTACACAGTCCATGTTATGCGTTAATCTTTTATTCTAATTAAAGATTTCATGGCATAGTATATGTTGCAATTGTTATTTTTCAATTTGGTCTCAAAATTATGTTGAAATTCTGATCCAAAGTTAGTGAAAAATTATTTTGTTTTGCTGAAGAAAATCAGCATGTTCATGAGAGCAACTTTGCATGCTTATTGTGAACATCTCAGTCTGTATTAAGCTCTCAATTTTGATCAATCATAGATCTTATGGTACAATACATGTTGTAATTGGTATTTTTCATTTTCATTGCAAAATCATGATGAAATTTTAGATCAAAGTTGGGTGTTGGCAATTCGGCAAGTGTACCGATCGCACAAGTAATAAAGAGTAAGTAAATTATCGTTCCACTCGGGGATTGCAAATTGTTTCTAATTTCTTTCACCTAATTGTGATTACCATGTATAACTTGTATGGGTTTAGAGTTTAGAGATAGGAATGTAGAATTAAGGTATGAAACAATTTAGAAACTAAAAAGGAATTAGAAGCAAATATGTAAAAGGTTAGGAAATTGGTTTCATTGTAGGATCAGGTTATTAATTATGAAAATATGTTTTCCAATAAATCAAAAACTCCATAAACAATAAAAGTTAGATCCCTCATGGCAATTATGTTTCTTACTAAACTTTACCCCTTAATTCCTTAAGTGAGTTCTAATTTATAAGAGTTATACAATTACCCAAAAGTATTCCTACGAATTGAATAATTATGTTGTTTGGTTGCAAGGCCTAATCTTAATCCTAATTTTCCAATTAAGGTTCAGATTACCAAATCAAAACATAAAGTCGCGAATTCTATGAATTGTAATTAAAACACAACCAAGCAATTGATTTGAAAGGAAAAACATTAATTTATAAATAAATAGTCAAATTAAGGTCCATACAAATCAACCTTATTCCTAACAAGAGGTTCAATTATACATATTTAGAAGAAGAAGAGAAAGGAATGGAATAAACTAATAATTGTAGACAATAATCAATTTACCCCCAAGAGATCTTCAATCTTCAAGTGGATTCCTCCATCAATGTTGATCTTCAATCCTTGTGCCTTGCCTCCTTGCTCTCAATTGCATAACAGTCTCTTTTCTCTAATCCTAATTTTATTCTAATCTCTTATTTGGCTCTGAAAAGTCTACCTAACTTAATGGAAAAACCTATATTTAAAGTCTAAAACTAATCCTAATTGAATTGGAGCAAAACTGATCCGGAAGTGGCCCAATTGGGCTTTCTCATGTCTGACACGCAACTTCGGCCCTGATTTTGATCCCAAAGATGGACGAATTTGAGCAAGGATATTTCTGGAAAAGTTGTAGATCTTTTCCTTAGCTTTAAAATGATACCAAGATCGCCTTATTTGGATAAGCGTAGCTCAAGTTATGGCCAAAATACATAACAACGTAATTTTCATGCCGTTTGCGCGCCTGGGCGTTCTGGGCTGCGCGCCCAAGCATGCCAGGTCTGTACTGGGTGCATTTTTTCACTCTCTTTGCGCCTGGGCGTGGGGGGTTCCGCGCCTGGGCGTACTGGACTCATTCCGGCTCCGTTTTGCTTCGTTCTTGAGCCATTTTTAAGGTCTTTTCATCCCCTTTCATGCTCCATATTTATTTTCTTCATTTAAGCTCCGAAAGTACCTGAAACATACCCAAAACGGCTCAAAACGTTCAAAGGATTCTAAATTACCTAACTTTCTAAAAACTATACAAAAATTCCTAAATTTACAACAGAAACAAGCCAAATCCATAGTAAAAGGGAGTCAAATTAAGCTCTAAAACATCATATGTTAGACCCAAACTTAGCATTTTGCATGTCCCAGGCAAAAGTAAAATAAAAATTCTAAAACAAAAGACTACCATCCAAATCAAAATGTACAGCACCTAATTTAAGACTTTGACTCATCAACACAGCCACATATTTCTACAAGCTATTCACATATCAAAACTTGTTTAAAGAAACAAAACCAATCAGAACTCAGAACTAGTGAACACTCTCAACCTCTCAGTGTATATCTGTTTCGGACCGCTTTGTGCGATAATGATGGTTTAATTAAAGAGATAGTGGGTTCGTAAACTTCGTGAAGCTTTAGGCTTTCATTATGTCAAGACGAGGTACAGAGGGGTTAATACAAGGAAATGGCTCCCACTTTTGTGGTTTCTTTTACAAAGAAAGGAGTGTGCGCTTTGGCTTTACACTCTTTTTACATTGTTAAATCTTGAGTTTCAGAAGGGGAGCTTCCTTTCCTCTTTGTTGTACGCCCTCTGTGTTGTAACCGTTGTTGGTTGTGATATTTTGGGTATTCTGACCTCCTCGTCTTGGCTCCTAGGGTGGTTGCTGGAGGCGCACGCCTTCTGGCTTTTCCTCCTTTTCTGTTCCTCCTTTGTTGTTTATTCTGCCTCTTGCTTCTTCATGGCACTTCTCCGTTTTTCAGAGGGAGGAGTTTCGTGTCTTTTGTGTATGTTGTGTGTATTGCATTGCAGTTATGGTCGCTTGTTTGAGGTGTTGTTCCTCTTGCCCTTTGGCGTTTCTCGGCCTTTTTTGGGGAGGGTGGCCTTTGCTAGACTTTTACCCGGCTCCGGGCCTTTGCCGTCGTGGCCCTTCTCCCCGCCTCTCTGTGTTTTCTTATATATATCGTGTATATTGTGTTGTTTCCCCCTTTTTCCGGTGTCTTTTTACTTCTTATAGGGACGCCGTTCTCTTCTAGGGAGTCTTTCCCCCCTCTTATTTATAGTGGTATCTTGGTCCAGTGGTCTCTGCTCGCTTCCCTTTGTCTGTTGGTTAATGACCGCTTGCATTATGTGTCCAGAGCATCTTTTCAGTGGCTTTGTCTTCTTTACCATTCTTGGCTTAGGCCTTTGATGATTACGGAGAAGGAGAGGACTCCAAGTCTTACTCCCCTTAGCTTTGCCTTGGGTGGATAAAAGATTCTCTCTTGACTTCCTCCGCAAGCCGCTAGAGCTTTGGATAGCTATGCCGCCTTTGGCTGGTTATGAGTGCGCCTTCCATGGGCTCCTACTCCCGGATCGCCTTTACTTATCACGATATTCTCTTCGGGTTTTCGTGGCTTCTGGGACGCCTTGAGATAGCACATGGCGTTCATCGTTATCAGCATGCTTTGCTCTTCGTTCTGAACGTCTTATCGAGATTGGTCGCCTTGGTGACCGTCGCCTTGGGCGTGTGTCGCCTTGGGCAATTCCTGGGGTTGGCGCGCCTTTCTCAGTATCTTTATTACTTATTTTTTTGTTTGACAACTCCTGGGCCCTTACATGATTTGGGCCTTGTAATTTTGGGCTATCAAATATTGAGGTATCAACAATTGCCCCCTTTGCAGTGAGAGGGGAAGAATTTCATTCTCAGTGCAAATCCTATTTTTGTGCCTGTTTCTTCTCTTCTTGATTCCCCATTCTTTGTTCTTCGCCTTTTTGTTATTTCTTTCGGCGCCGCCTTCGATTTCAGGGGAGGGCGTACATAAGGGGACGCCTCTGCATCGCGGGTGTCTCTTTGTATTTCTCCCGGCTTACTGATTGCTTGGCGGTTTCCGCTTTGAATTTCGTCGTTGAGTGGGGTCTTGTCAACGGGCCCTCACTGGCAAGCCTTTTGGTTTTCTTCCCTCCATTCTTCTGCTGCGTTTCACGTGTCGTTAGGGGGAGGAGGCAAATATCTCTCAGCTTTAGTATTTGCACGTTTCCCCACGTTCCCTCCTTCACTCATATTTTCAAAACTTCCTCAGACCTTTCAGTTTTCTTTTCACTTTCGTTTTCGTTCTCTTTCTTCTTCGTTTCCGAAACTCCCTTCTTCCAGAAAAGAACTCCCTGTTACTCCTTTGTTTTCTGCTTTCTCGTTCTCTTCCGTTTACCCTTCGCTGTTACCATGTCAAAATCAAAGGTTGTTGCTTCTCCCGCGATTGAAAGCGCTTCCTCAAGTTCTGAGGAGGAGATTCAACTCCCAGGTCCTATTTCTTACTGCTTCATGCAAGAGCTTCCTTGCCCTCGCTCTTACCCTGTTGAACCGGGATACCGCCGCTGGGCTAAAGAGGTGAAGGTGGATTCGCCTTCTGGTCCCGATTCGGGCGATTTTATTATTGGCTCGTCTTCCAAAGCCATGGTGGTTTCCGAGGAGGACGCCGAACTCATCTCTCCTCCTTCTTACAGTAAGGACCACTGCGCCCTGGGCTCTTCATTGCTCCGTTCCTGCCTTCGCCGTTCGGAGTTCCCATGGGTGGATGTGAACTTCAATGTTCGCGTGGGAGGCACCACTGGATGGCAAGAGTGGGTTGATCACATTTTTACTACTGATGCCGCTTTCGTGGCCATTCTGGAGAGGGTAGGGATTGCTGCCGCTGTCAAGGCGTCGCCTCGGCTTGGTACCAACCGCAGGCCTAGTGATTTACTGATGTTGATGCAGCGCTGGTGTTCTGCCACCCACACCTTTTTGACATCGTGGGGAGAGTTCACCCCAACACTTGAAGACGTGGTTATACTTCTCGGTCTTCCCGCTTTTTGAGATGCAGACCTTGATGTGGAGAATGTTGACGAGCATTTTTCCGAGTTGTCGATGCAACTGAAAGCCGCTTCGGCTCTGAGCGCCAAGTATTCCCAGGACCTTTTCAAGCGAAGGCGCGCCTCATATGCTAAGGGCTCTTCCTCTCAACGGGTGAGGGGTACTGGGAACTTGGTTCCTAAGAGTCGAAGGGCAAGTCAACGCTCTTCTATTAAGTACACCTTTGCTTGCTGGATTCGCTATTTCTTTGGCGACTTTCATGATGGTAAATTCCAACCCGGACCTGTCACCGATACTCGCCTCTGCCGTGCCGCCTTCATTGCTTTTTGGCTCAGCAGATATGTGTTTCCTGGACCTCCATGGGAGTCTGTGAGCCCATGCATTTTTCTTTTTGCTTGTCTCCTGGCGGAAGGTACACGCCTTCCTCTTGCTTCATTTTACCTAGGCGGCTTGTACGCTCGCCTAGATCAGGTATCAGTTCAGATGCGCATATCTCATGGGCGCTTTCCAATCAATTCTTACATTGACTTGACGTTTCTTCAGTATTTTTTGTTTGAGCGTTTTCCCGCTTTTGGCCCCGCCAAACTTCCCCTTTCTACTGGTGCTGCTGGCTTGGACCCTCGTTCGTGGTGTTGGACGAGAGGATCCCCAAGAGAACCCCTCATTTCTCTCATTGATTCAGAAGATCAATTCTTGTTCCGCCCTTATTCGGACCTCCCGCATCTTCTTTATGATGAAGATACTTTTTCCACAAGAAACAATGCTGCCACCCATTTCGAAGGGGCCTTTGATTTATGGAAGATGATTCTCTCTTCTCGCTGCTTGCCTGGCTTTGTTCCCTTGGATAGTAGGAGTGCTCACGGTGGGGCTCTTTGGCCTTGTGTGTATCGTGCCGATCGGGTGGCCAGGCAGTTTGGGCGTGATCAAGCCCCCTGTGTTCTCAACATTGAGCAGGCCCCGGCAGAAGACTTGGTCAAAGCACTTCTCTTTGATGCAGCTCCTGAAATTCCTGATTTTGCTCCTGTTTATGTTTCTCCCTCCCGTATTGGAGGCGTTTTGAGTTCTTGGCTCGTTTCTCATGAAGACATTCTGCAGCACCTTCGGGATTTTGAAGCCTGGTCCTCGCATCCCGTTCCTTCCTTGTTGCCTATAGTGTACAACGATCCTTATTTTTTCACTTCTATGAAGAAAGCTACTGGTAAGCATCTTGGCCATTTTTTCGCTTTCGTTGCTTTTCTTTTTCTTGCTTTGCACTCAACTTGTACTTGGTTCTGTTTTTCAGCTGAAGGAGTTTCGCCTAGCCGCAGAATTGCTGCGACTCCCTCTGCTGCCCCCAGGCGAAGCAAGAGGAAGACTCCCTCTGCTTCTAAATCTTCTGTTCGAGGCGGTAGTAGTGGCGCCGCCAATTCTAGCAAAAGGAGGAAGACAGCTGCAGCCGTCCCTACTCGTCGGTCTAGCCGCCTTCGTACTTCCGGCATTCGTATTGCTCCTTCTTCCCCAGTCCATGTGGACTTGTTTGAAGATGACACTGCTGAAACCAATTCTGGTGATTCTTTCTTGTCTTGTGATGTTTTCGCCGAAAGCGGTGGAGCTGGGGATCATTTTCCAGGTTCCATTTCTTGCTCTTTTATTTTCTTCTAGCCTTTTCAGTTTGTTTTGCTTGGACAGTTTCATAGCGTCACTGATTCTCTTTTCTTTTCTTTCTCTTTTTCTTTTGTAGGCGGTGCTGATGGTCATTCATCGGCGTCACCTTCATCCCAGTCTCCTGAGAACGCTCCTGCTGTTTCACTTGCTTCTGATCATGAAGATTTTATGAACCTCTTTTGTCAACCTTCAACTGGTGGGGGTGTTGCCCCTTCTGATTCTGCTGCCAGTGATGATTTCGACTTAGCATCTCCAGTTGGCACTCCAAGGAGTGTCCCTGTTTCTCCCAAGGGTGCGCCTTCGAAGGCCCCTTCAGGTATTGCTGCTGCTGATATTATCTATGAACTTGTTTCTGATGTTCCAAGACCTGAAAACGTGCTTGGTGAGGTAGGTGCTGCAGTTGATGCCCCTGCCCCCTCAGATAGTCAAGCTGCTGCAAATCTTGTTTCTTTAGCTGACAAGGGTAAGGCTCCTGTTGTGAGGGCAAATCACGCCTCCTCTTCTCTAGGCTCTTCTTTAGTTCGTAAGTATTTTCTTTCTTGAGCTGGAATTTTTTTTTTCAATTCTTGTCTCATTATTTCTACATGTACTGCTATGTGTTTTTGCAGCTTCACTTTCTGCAGATGATCAAGCTTTAATCGATTCATTCTTGCGTGCCCATGCTTTTCTGATTCCTCCTTCGGCTTCACTTCCTCGCCTTTTCCGGGAGTCCGGTTCTCAGACTTTGTTGCGGATGTTGCATTTAGTCCGCTCAGTTGACGTGGATGACTTGCCGTGGGAGGAGAAAGCTAAGATCTTGGATTGCTTGTACACACTTCAGTTTCAACATTATTCCGGTCCCTGGCTTGAGAATGCCATTGCTGGTTTTGAAAGCTTGCGCCCTCCGTTTGACGACGCCGAGTTGGCCGACGCTGAGCGTGCTCTGCAAGAGCGCCGTGCTCCTTTGGTGTCTCGTGTCAAGGAGCTTTCTTCTCAGCTTGACCAAGCAACCGCTGAACTGGAGGCTCTTGATCAGGAGATCAGGGATTTGGCTGACAAAAAGTATTCTTATGAGGAAGTTTGCAGGGTCACTTCCTTGAATTCCCTCTTTTTCATGTAGGCACTATTTTGCCACTTGCGTTGTTGCTTTGACATTTCTCCTTTCGAATTATGGTTTCGGTTATGACTTTCTCTCTGGCTCCATGACTTGTATGACTTTATTAGAACTTGACTTCTGTTGCTTTTTTGCTCTTGAATTTGTATCTTGGGATTTGTGATGCTCTTCGTATGTATTTCTCAAGTTTGAATTCTGTTTTGTATGCTTGACAATGCTGTTATGTTGGGAATGCATATCTTATCTTTGCTTTTATCGTCTCCTCTTTTTGTTGTTGTTGTTGTTGTTTGCCTTGCGCTTGAGATTTGCACTTGAATTTCACGCCTTTATTCTTGTGCGCTTTTATTGGTTTTGCCGCTTTAGCAGTTGGCTTGAATTTCATAGCTTTGTAATTGTTTGTGGCTGCACTTGCATTTGTTGCACTTCTTAGTTTTGGTGCCTTTTCTTCGAGTGTTCTAATAGAGCTCAACTCTTCTTTTTCTTTTCTTCTTTTCTCTTTTTGTTTTTTTTTTGTGTTGGTGCCCAAGGAAGGTTTCTTCCTCCCCTCTCCACTTTTTTTTTTGGAGCGCGCTCCGAGCGCTTCAAACTTGCTTGCAGATTTCAATGGCCCCTCATGTCATTGGTGCCAAGATTGTTGTTGAGGTGTGCGGTGGGCATGCTTCACAGATGTTGTCGCTTTGGACCCTTTCTTTGTTTGTTGCTTTGGATTTTCTGCTTGCCGCCTTGGGCTCTTCAATTGCCGCCTTTGGGCTTTCTTTCTTTGTTCTTCTTCTTTTCTTTTTTTTTTTCAGTTGCCTCATTGGGGCTTTCTTTTTCAGTTGCCACATTGGGGCCTTTTTGTTTTTTCAGTTGCCACATTGGGGCTTTTTTTTTTAGTTGCCACATTGGGGCTTTTTTTTTCAGTTGCCACATTGGGGCTTTGTAAACTAACGGATCGCTTTGGATCTTGCGTTAGCCAACCTCTTTTACAGATTTTTCCGCCCGCGTTTAAGACTAGCGCCCTTGTTTCCCGGGACCTTTTCTAGTCTCGCGATATGGCGTACTTCGCCCGCGTCTGTCCCAGAAATTTTTCAGGAGGTCTATCTGGGTACCGCGATAAGGCGCTTGTGCCCGCGGTACGGTTCAACACTATTCTTTTTCTTTTTCTTTTTCTTCTTCTCTTCCTTTTTCTTCTTTTCTCTTTTCTTTTTTTTTTTTTTGAAGTGTTGAACCTCGCGTTCTGGCATTACTGACCCTGTTTGAGGGTGTTTTTCTACAGTGATACCTCATGTCATCAGTATCTTTCGAGCTCTTTCTGGGGACATCTCATGTCATCGGCGTCTCTTCGAGCTTTAGTATTGGTGCCTCTTGTTATAGGCACTTCCTCGTTTCTGATTGATTTCTTAATTCTGATTGCTTGTGCTTCGTAACACCTCTTGTCATGGGCGTTACTTTTATTTTCTTTTTTTTTTGACATCATCGGTTTGTAGGCACTTGTAGTTCCATGTCATTTTGACTCACGCTTGCCTCCGTCCTGATGCATGAACGAGCTCAGATGCGCCTTGCTTCAGGGCTTTGCTATTATTTTCATTTGCGTTAGGATACTTCTGCTTGCTTATGAGAGCAGACTGGAGCGAATTCTTCATTTTAACTTTGTTCGCTGTTAAATCACCAAGTAAACTAAGTTCGCCTTGGTTATGTTATGTTTGTGACAGCTTTGAGTCAACCATCTAGGCGCCCTTTGGCTTGTCTTCATCTTGCATCTTGCTCTTGTATATAATTTCGTGCCTCATGTTGCATGTACGCCTTTTCATGTGCGCCTTGCAGTTGCACGCCTTTGCGATTGTACGCCTTTGCGATTGTGATCACGGCCGCCTTCAAAGTTTGCTTTTCATCTTGTCTTGCTGTTGCGCTCAGATGTCCGTATTGATTTTCTTTTGACTCCTTGGCTTGCGCTCTTTTGCACACTTTTGCTTTGAAGTTGCCTTGGTCTTTCCGGTTTGAATTCATTGTCAGCTTTGATCACAGCTTCTAACGTAGCCTGCTCTTAGATCCTCTTTTTCTTTGAGGCTGGCCTTAGCAACGTTCTGCTTTCGGCCGCCTTGCTTTCATTGGGCAAGATGCGGAGAGTTTTTTTTTTTGAAAGCGCGCTAAAGGCTTCTCGGGTTTCAAGAGTGATTCATTCTTATTCCTACATAAACACTTTCATTTTCCGGATGTTTTCATGCTATGCATGTCCGTTTTATTAGTTGCATCCAGTAAATCACGTATAAAGTCAGTCATGCATCACTATGTAACATTATCCAGGTCATGCTTTTTATGCAACCCTTTCCAAGAGCATACTTTTCAACATTTCAAACATATAATTTATAATTCTAGATATATATATTTTTTTTATGATGAGGGAAACAGTTTCCTTTTATCATGCCATGGTTGAGCCAGGAAAAATTGACAAGAATAACTAGTGTGGCATACTAATTTCAGTTCCATAGCAAGCATTCAAATGCATAGATTCGTCTAGTTATTGTTTTCTCTAGTCAAACATTCGATACATATCAGAGTGACGACATTTATGATTGTTATCATGCACATGTCATTTTCAGCCGTGATATAATTAGATTCGGGCTTTATCGCAATAACGTTATTCTAGTTAAAGCGACATTAAATTTTCGCTATCAGGATGATCTTAGACATAAAGCTGACGGCGTAAAACATGGCATCATGCGAAAGCGACACTACCGAAGGCATATCAAGACACAAAACAAGCATGTTATAGCTACGTAGAGCAACCTGTATGTGATTAGGCGCAACATATCTTTTATTTAGTCATGATTCACATCTACCGAGTTCATGGAAAGACTTAGCAGAATACGAATGATAAATTGGGCTGAGTCGGGATTCGCGTATACTTAGCTGATAGTGCAGACGATATGAAGCGTCCTCCATGTGGACTTGTTGGTTGCGCTTTTGCTCCTGCGCTTCCTTTTTGTAATCCCGCGTCCTTGTCAACGAGAGCG
Source organism: Crotalaria pallida (assembly GCA_037953625.1). Lineage (NCBI taxonomy): Eukaryota > Viridiplantae > Streptophyta > Magnoliopsida > Fabales > Fabaceae > Crotalaria > Crotalaria pallida. The sequence continues at coordinate 6,896,523 of CM075654.1, read as the reverse complement.
TGCTTCGTGCGACGCCTTCGTCAGCAAGGGTGCATTTTCACCTCTTTAGTCCTGTGACCGCTTTCCAGGGAGCTGAGTAGAGCAAATGTCGTTGCCCTCAAAGCGCCGCCTTTCCGGACAATCAGGTTCGCGAGGATCTATGTTTCCTTTTGGACGAGTCTCGTCGCCCTCTGGGAAGTTTGTATCAGGGCGAGCCTGGTCTCCTTTTGTGGTCACGCCTTCTGGGGGACCATTCTTTGAGGAGCGCCTTCTAGTGGACTTTGCCTTTCGGTAGCAGGCCATCCTCCGTGAAGATCGCCTTCGGTCTGAAGGAGCACCTCATCGCTGCAACGTTTCTTCAGTTGGAGGTTGTTGGTAGCAGCGAACGCTCTCGGGAGCTGTCATCTGAGCAGTGCCTCTAGGAGTATTTTCTTCAAGGTTGGAAGCCGTAGCTTCCCCAGTGGAGTCGCCAATTGTTTCGGACTGCTTTGTGCGATAATGATGGTTTAATTAAAGAGATAGTGGGTTCGTAAACTTCGTGAAGCTTTAGGCTTTCATTATGTCAAGACGAGGTACAGAGGGGTTAATACAAGGAAATGGCTCCCACTTTTGTGGTTTCTTTTACAAAGAAAGGAGTGTGCGCTTTGGCTTTACACTCTTTTTACATTGTTAAATCTTGAGTTTCAGGAGGGGAGCTTCCTTTCCTCTTTGTTGTACGCCCTCTGTGTTGTAACCGTTGTTGGTTGTGATATTTTGGGTATTCTGACCTCCTCGTCTTGGCTCCTAGGGTGGTTGCTGGAGGCGCACGCCTTCTGGCTTTTCCTCCTTTTCTGTTCCTCCTTTGTTGTTTATTCTGCCTCTTGCTTCTTCATGGCACTTCTCCGTTTTTCAGAGGGAGGAGTTTCGTGTCTTTTGTGTATGTTGTGTGTATTGCATTGCAGTTATGGTCGCTTGTTTGAGGTGTTGTTCCTCTTGCCCTTTGGCGTTTCTCGGCCTTTTTTGGGGAGGGTGGCCTTTACTAGACTTTTACCCGGCTCTGGGCCTTTGCCTCGTGGCCCTTCTCCCCGCCTCTCTGTGTTTTCTTATATATATCGTGTATATTGTGTTGTTTCCCCCTTTTTCCGGTGTCTTTTTACTTCTTAGAGGGACGCCGTTCTCTTCTAGGGAGTCTTTCCCCCCTCTTATTTATAGTGGTATCTTGGTCCAGTGGTCTCTGCTCGCTTCCCTTTGTCTGTTGGTTAATGACCGCTTGCATTATGTGTCCAGAGCATCTTTTCAGTGGCTTTGTCTTCTTTACCATTCTTGGCTTAGGCCTTTGATGATTACGGAGAAGGAGAGGACTCCAAGTCTTACTCCCCTTAGCTTTGCCTTGGGTGGATAAAAGATTCTCTCTTGACTTCCTCCGCAAGCCGCTAGAGCTTTGGATAGCTATGCCGCCTTCGGCTGGTTATGAGTGCGCCTTCCATGGGCTCCTACTCCCGGATCACCTTTACTTATCACGATATTCTCTTCGGGTTTTCGTGGCTTCTGGGACGCCTTGAGATAGCACATGGCGTTCATCGTTATCAGCATGCTTTGCTCTTCGTTCTGAACGTCTTATCGAGATTGGTCGCCTTGGTGACCGTCGCCTTGGGCAATTCCTGGGGTTGGCGCGCCTTTCTCAGTATCTTTATTACTTATTTTTTTTGTTTGACAACTCCTGGGCCCTTACATGATTTGGGCCTTGTAATTTTGGGCTATCAAATATTGAGGTATCAACAATATCTCTCATGTGTATCAAGGGTATAAATCAATTCACTCCAATTCATACAATAGTTAAATGTTACCATATGCTTGACCATAGACCAAAATCTCCACTGAAATTATTAAAAACATGCACAAATCAAAAGGTCTTTAATTTGGTTGTAACGTGACCATGGCTAAAAGTGTTAAGGTGGGATAAAAGAAAGAAGGGATAAAACTAAGGGCTAAATATATGAAATCAAACATCCCTTAAAATTTATGAATGAGCAATGAATATAATTAAGATTCACACTCACTCCAAAATCATTATCATCCTTCTTTTCTTTTCATCTTTTTTCTTCTATTCTATTCCTTTCACATTTATTTCTTTTTCAAATTTTTTTTTCTTGGAAGAGAAATAGAACTCATACACTTTTCACCAATTACTTTCACCTTTTCTTTCTATATTCCTCTCAATTGCTCATTCAAAATTCTCAAGGTACTAACAAAGAATATTTCAATAAATGCAGGGTACCAAAGAAAAATCATAATATCATTAGGCTCAAAATGGACAACTAAGGGAACATTATCAATACAAAACAATTGAAGGCCACAAAAACACATCCTAAGTGCCTTAATCATCTTAATGCATGCAATCAATTATCAATCTCAAAATGGTCACCGGTCAAGTTCTAGAACACAAAACTAAAGTGAACACACTCATGAAAGAAATAGGGGTCTCAAATCAAAATATTTCAACTAATCATACCCCATCAATTAGGCTCAAAATCTCACAGGCTAAAGTCAGTTCACTAATCTCAAGTTCTGAAAAACTTTGTCAAAATAACCAAATTCCAAAAATATTTACAGCTCAACAAATAAATAACATGAATCAATGAGTCTAATCCTAAATTAAGTATATACATCTATCATTAGAAAAATAATCCTAAGTCTAGAATAATCATCTACTCCTACAAAAGACACAAACCAACACCAAAAATGGGGAAAACAATTCAGATCTGAAAAAAAATTTTATTTTGTCCGTCCATTCCCCCAAACTTAGAGGTTGGCTTGTCCTCAAGCAAACTAAACTAACCTAAAACTACAAAATAAAAATTAAAAAAAACAAAAGCAAGGAGTTAGAAACTTCCCTTTGTAGCACAGCATTCTCTCCTTATGCACAATGGAGGAGACTCCCCCAAACTTATTCACCTGTGTCACATGAACAACTAAAAATAGTGCTAGAAAACACCTCACTAGCAGTTACATAAAGAAAGCTTTAAACTCTTTATTCACTAACTAACAAAAAAAATAAAAACCTACACTACTACATAATTACAAAGAATCCACCAGGATCCCAAATTCTATAGGTTAATTCCCATGTGATACAACAATAACAAGTTATTCTCACATCCCATGGGACAAACCTTGGATGATGGTGGAGTAAGGAGGTTTCAAAAATAAGCTCAATCCCACCAGGGTCAAAAGGTGCATTCCTTACTCCATGCATCATCTCATATAAGTTATTTCTTTTCCCATTCATGAAAGTGTTAATTCCATGAATTAGGAAAACTACCTTTTCAAGCTCCCTATTGTTTAATAATGATTTAGATTTTTCATGAAAGCACAGAGGTTGAATATAGTGGAAAAAATTTGAATCATCCAAGCATGCAATAGATTTGACCAAATTTTTAATTGCTAGAAATTCATCATGCAAGGGTGGATCAAATTTTTCTACCATATTCAAACCTTCCAAAGTTTTATTTTGGTCCTCTTCCTCAAACTTATTATGCACATTTTTCTCAATTTGCTCCTCCATAGGAGTATCATCAATAGTCACATCCATGACCACCACTTTTTCCTCTTTTTGAAGAGAGTCAAAAATTGTTGGTGATGCTTGTATCTCTTCATCTAACGGCTTTGAAATGTGTTCAACTTTAATTTCAAGGTTCCTTGAAGTGGAACCTTGAGTCGGGTAATAAGTTTTGGATTCTTCAATAAATTCATTAGTGTGTTGAACACATTTCTCAAAAGATATTTCCCATGGAGCTTTCTCCACAAGAATTGGCTCTACAAAAATTGGTTTCTTAGCTGTAGCTTCTAATTTCTCTAAGGCTATTTCTAATGAAGTTTTCCTATTACTTATGTTTTGTGCATAATAGTATGAAGAATAGGGATCTGAAATAAATCTATCACAATTAGAATCATTTTTAAAACTATAGTTATACATGAAAAAGGGACAAGTTACACAAGTAATTACAAATAAGTACCGAAAAAAATTAGAATCGAATTTCAATCCCCGGCAACGGCGCCAAAAACTTGTTGGCAATTCGACAAGTGTACTGATCGCAAATTGATGGGGTAAATTATCGTTCCACTCGGGGATTGCAAATTGTTTCTAATTTCTTTCACCTAATTGTGATTACTATGTATAACTTTTATGGGTTTAGAGTTTAGAGATAGGAATGTAGAATTAAGGTATGAAACAATTCAAAAACTAAAAAGGAATTAGAAGCAAATATGGAAAAGGTTAGGAAATTGGTTTCATTGTAGGATTAGGTTATTAATTATGAAAATATGTTTTCCAATAATTCAAAAACTCCAGAAACAATAAAAGTTAGATCCCTCATGGCAATTATGTTTCTTACTAAACTTTTCCACTTAATCCCTTAAGTGAGTTCTAATTTATAAGAGTTATACAATTACCCAAAAGTATTCCTACGAATTGAATAATTATATTGTTTGGTTGCAAGGCCTAATCTTAATCCTAATTTTCCAATTAAGGTTCAGATTACCAAATCAAAACATAAAGTCGCGAATTCTATGAATTGTAATTAAAACACAACCAAGCAATTGATTTGAAAGGAAAAACATTAATTTATAAATAAATAGCCAAATTAAGATCCATACAAATCAACCTTATTCCTAACAAGAGGTTCAATTATACATATTTAGAAGAAGAGAAAGGAATGGAATAAACTAATAATTATAGACAATAATCAATTTACCCCCAAGAGATCTTCAATCTTCAAGTGGATCCCTCCATCAATGTTGATCTTCAATCCTTGTGCCTTGCCTCCTTGCTCTCAATTGCATAACAACCTCTCTTCTTTAATCCTAATTTTATTCTAATATCTTATTTGGCTCTGAAAAGTCTACCTAACCTAATGAAAAAACCTATATTTAAAGTCTAAAACTAATCCTAATTGAATTGGAGCAAAACTGATCCGGAAGTGGCCCAATTGGGCTTTCTCATGTCTGACACGCAACTTCGGCCCTGATTTTGACACCAAAGATTGACGAATTTTAGCAAGGCTTTTTCTGGCAAAGTTGTAGATCTTTTCCTTAGCTTTAAAATAATACCAAGATCGTTTTATTTGGATAAGCGTAGCTCAAGTTATGGCCAAAATACCGAACAACGTCACTTTCACGCGGTTTGCGCGCCTGGGCACCCTGGGCTGGGCGCCCAAGCGTGCCAGGTCTGTACTGGGTGCATTTTTTCACTCTCTGAGCGCCTGGGTGTGGGAGGTTCCACGCCTGGGCATGCTGGACTCATTCCGGCTCCGTTTTGCTTCGTTCTTGCACCATTTTCAAGGTCTTTTCATCCCCTTTCATGCTCCATATTTATTTTCTTCATTTAAGCTTCGAAAGTACCTGAAACATACCCAAAATGGCTCAAAACGTTCAAAGAACTCTAAATTACCTAACTTTTTAAAACTATACAAAAATTCCTAAATTTACAACAGAAACAAGCCAAATCCATAGTAAAAGGGAGTCAAATTAAGCTCTAAAACATCATATGTAGACCCAAATCATTGGGCACTAAAACTCCTTTCTGATTTTCCTGAAATTTTAGCAAATTCATCTTGGGCACTTTGCATACATATTGTGATAGTCTCAATTTACATTTGAATTTTAATCTTGATCCAAACCAATGTTGTGATAGCATACAGCATTACCTTGCTACCCAAGTTTTCAATTTCCATCACTTTGAGCATTTTCATCTTGATAGTCAATTCCAAGGTATGGAGGAATTATTCTTAAGGTAAGAATAAGTATATTAAAGGCTTGAAGTGTAGCCAAGCTTTTACAAAATTTAGGGACACCAATATGAACATCATACATGAATAATTGTCTTGGAGAATAATATAGTCAATAATGAAATTGTATACTTAAATGTTGATTATGTGATACTCATGGTGAGTATAAGATGTTGGATTTTATTTCTTAGAAACTTGTTGAGCCATATGATTATTTGAATACTTGATTTATTGAATATTTGATTTTTATGCATATCTTTGAAATTATGTGAGAATATTTATGATTTTATGGATATTATTAGGAAGTATAAGGGCAATATAATAAAAGAATTGAGTGAAAGATGACATTTGTCATTGTCAGGGAGTATAAGGGCGGATTGGTGTATAGGTTATATTTCAGGGAGCATAAGGATGATTATTAATTATTTTCAGGGAGTATAAGATTGGTGAAGGAGGATAAGGGAGGACTGGAAAAGGGTAATCAGGGATTATAAGGTGGGATATAATTATGTTGGGAATTTATCCTTTCTTTTATTATAAAAACTTGTCCTAAAGAAACTGTCACATTCAATCTTTTCAAACTAAAGGCTTGAGAGCAAAAGTTAGCATTTCCTGTTCAATGAAGGTATCCAAGTGGCATTTGTAACACCCCAAAATTTTAATCCCTGATCAATGGAATGTTAATTATAAAATTTATTATAATTAATTATTTCTATTTTAATCTTTGATTAAAATTTTGTGATTTTATTATTAGTGGATGTGTGAATTTATTTGGTAAGTATATTTATGCATAAAATAAATATTTTGTATATTAGTCCCTGATTTGGGACCTAGAGGTAATTATAGGAAAAGTTTTGGAGGGAAAGAAAATAAAATTAATATTTTTCAAAAACTGACCAAAATACTCGAGTATTTCTGAAAAGACTCGAGTGTTTTGGTCTGAGTTGCACGAGTTATTGCGTTTGGTGAGTCACCACCAACGATTCTCCACCGTTGACACGAATACTCCACCCTCACACGTCCATAGTTGTCGTGTCGCTATGCATGGGCAACGAATTCATGTATTTAAGCTGATTGTTGCTTAGAAATCGAGCATTTTATCAAATTCATGAAAGATTGCATGCATTAGGGTTTCCGATTTTGTTCTCATCATTCTTGCTTGATTCTGAAAATTGAAACACAAACTATACACCAATACAAAGCTCACATCATGAGTTTTGTATAGACACCAAATTCGTGAGCTAAGAGTGTTTGTGTGAGGCAAATCGAAGATTGGAAGTTGGGGGTTGAACCTGCAGAAAACTAGAAAACAGATTCTTGGAGCTCACTTTCTTAATCGATTGTGATAAGCTCTCGTAACCATTTGATTCTAAACTTGTTTTGTTTTCTAGTCCTTGTTGCAAAGTTCAAATCCTAATCTTTTTCCCCAATTTTCGTGCATGCTTACTCACTCAAACAATCGGGTTTTTGGAATCTGCTCACACTGCTCTTCACTTTGAGGGTTGAAGTGGTTCTTGGTGCTGTGGTGTTTTCTTTTGAAAATTTTCTATTTTCAAGTCTGAGAGGTAAGGGGAAAGCTTTCTATTCACTAGATAGAGTTTATATTTCATGAATTTGATTAAAGAGCCACCAAGAGGCTCTAAGGGCTTAGTTTGAATAGGGAGACTGGTTTGGAGACCAACCTGTGCTCTAAGATGGTTTTGAGCCAGTTTTATATGTTACATTCAAGCTAATTGGAACTTAAAATCATGAGAATTCTGAGTTTTATGCAAATTAGTATGTTAAGTTGTGAAATTGTTAAGTTTTATGCATAATCTTATGAATCTCTGTGAATTATGTAATTTGATGTGTTCTAAGTGTTTGAACATGTTATTTATATGTTATATGAACTCTGTTGATCACTGGATTGGACTATAAATGGTTAGAATTGAAAATGGTATGTTAAAACCAAGTTTCCAGTCTGTTCTGTATGAAAAGACTCGAGTACTTGGTTTGATACTCAAGTTTCCACCCTTTTACACATACCATGGACCACCTCCCACACGACCAGCTCGCTCATATCACAGTTTTCGCTTTCGACCTACCCGCTCACACCCTTTTTCTTCGAGAGTCGTCCGCGAGGAGACTCCCCCATCTGATCCGAGGAGCCCCATTAGGGTCTCGCCATCACCTGACCCTGTACCCAGTGGTAGGGTACCCACTCCATCATATGAGATCGAGGAGGATCCTGTGGAGGACGAGAGCGGAGGCGAGCCTGTCGTGCACTCTACCGGGAGTCAGTGGAGGGACGATGATCCCTAGGTATGTGCATATGGTAGATGATGAGGATCAGGAGATTCGATGTGGTGTATGCTGTGGAGGAGTTGATGCTGCTGTTGTGATGATGGATGGTGACTACTACTGCTACCTAGATATTTCTACTACTGCTGCTACTACCTGATCTCTGTGACCATCTCTAGAGTTTTATATTTTGAGATGTATATATATATTGTTGATATGTTTTTGAGGACTCTAGAGTTATGGTTTACTTTTGATATAGATCTTTTATGGACTTGTACTGGTTCTTGGAGACACAACTTGGGACTATGTATTTCATGACTTACTTATATATATATATATATATATTATGTTTATATTATAACTGTGCATAGTCCTATTATTTCCGCTTACTCTGATAAAGACTAATTAAAGAATTCGGCCATGAGATTTGAAAATGGTATCAGTTCCGCGAAACGAAAGATTGGATAGCATCACGTAATTTTTACTATGTAAATACGATTTCAAAGTATTGATGCTATCTATATCGTGATAAGATTTTCTTGTTTAAAAGAATGTTGAAGTCAATATAAGAGTTTAAAATGATGTAATTTACATTCTCCAAGAGTACCAAGTTTTTGGTTTGTGCACCCGCCTTTATAGAAATTTTATTTCCTACATTTTCTAAATACTAACAAGTCCATAACTAATACGAGTAATAGTACAATCATTGTATTAAGTACTTGGATTATATTGAGGGTGTCACACTGAGTGGTATCAGAGCGAAAGTCAAATCCTGTAGTAGTTGAAGTAGTCCAGAAAGGTAGTCAGCAACATCAAGCAGGTATCCACAGGGCATATTTGTTGTTTTGAGTGCTAGTATCTTCCTTGTTTTGAGCACTAGATACAGTTGAATGTTTTGTTTGAGGTTCTGGTGATAGCCCTAGAATAGGTGGTGTGATAAATGTTTCTTTAGTTCATCATATGTGACCATAAGTCCATAGCGCAGGTCTATTATGGCAACTACAAACCAAAATCACACTAACGCGTTGTTAGAAACAATTACCGCGGTGCTGGAGTCTATGCAGCAACAACAATCTCAGCAACCACCTCAACCGGTTAATCCACCTCACCAGTGCAATGTGGGTAATATCGAGGCGAGGAGTTTGGCGGATTTTAGGAGTTGTAATCCACCCAAGTTTGAAGAAGGATTTAAACCCGAGGAGGCTAATAAGTGGATTCACACCATGGATAAGATTTTTAGAACATTAGATTGCACTGAAGCTCAGAAGGTGGCATATGCAGTCTACATGTTGGAAGATGAGGCCGAGAACTGGTGGAACCATATAGTTCAGCTCCTACATTATGAAGGAAGGGATGTTAATTGGGGTGTATTTATGGAGAAATTTCTCAATAAATACTTCCCGGAGGACTTGAGGAGAAAGAAGGAAGTGGAGTTCTTGCAGTTGAAGCAAGGAAACATGAGTGTGGGTGAGTATGCAGCTAAGTTCGAGGAATTGATGAAGTACTCTGCATACTACCATAACAACCCTGATGAAAGGAACAAGTGTATCAAGTTCGAGGGGGGCTTAAGGCCTAAGCTGAAACCTATTTTCAGCTATCAACGGATTCAAAGCTTTCCTGCACTTGTGGACATGTATAGGATGTATGAGGATGACAAGAAAGCTGAAGGATTGTATCCACCAAAGAGGAAAGATAGCCAGAATTATGGACCTCAGAGGCGCAAGGGTTTCAACAATCGAGGCAAGGGTTCGTATGATCGTTGGGGTAAAGGTAAAGGAAAAGTTGGAGGTAATGATGGAAGGAATTTCCGGAGCGAGGCTCCCTTCTGTGACAAGTGTAAGCGCTGTCATTATGGTCGTACCTGTTGGGCGACAAGTGGTTGTTTCAACTGTGGAAAACCGGGACACTTTGCAAAGGATTTCAAGGAACCGGCCAAGGCTAATTCAAGAAGGACAGTTGACAAGCCCGTGGTTCAAGGAAGGGTTTTCACGCTTAGTGGTGTAGAAGCAAGCCAATCCTCTGATCTTGTGCAAGGTAATTACTTGCTAAATGGTCAGCTTTGTAATGTGTTGTTTGATTCTGGTGTAACACATTCATTTGTTTCATATGAATGTGTAGATCGTTTGAGTTTGCCCATATCTGAGTTATCATACACTCTTAAAGTAGAAACCTCTACTAATGCTCCTGTAGTCGTTTATAGAGCATGTCTTAACTGCTGTATAGAAGTGTTAGGACAAACCTCTAGGGTAGATTTGATCTGTTTGCCCTTATCGCAATTAGATGTGATCTTGGGGATGGATTGGTTGAGTCGAAACCAAGTGATCATTGATTGTGATAGAAAAGTAGTGATCTATAGAAACCCAAAACCTTCAGGTTATATGTGCTTGTTCAACACTGAAGTGGAGGAGAATGGCCCAAGGATTGAAGAGATACCCGTTGTCAGAGATTTTTTTGAGGTATTCGCTGATGAGATACCTGGTTTGCCACCGAAGAGAGAGATTGAATTTGGCATTGATTTAGTTCCGGGAGCTGGTACCATTTCTATTGCTCCTTATAGAATGGCACCACCAGAAATGGCCGAGATGAAGAAACAGATTGAGGAGTTGTTGCAGAAGCAGATGATCCGACCAAGTATGTCACCTTGGGGTGCTCCGGTTTTGTTCGTCAAAAAGAAAGATGGTAGTATGAGGATGTGCATCGACTACCGGCAGTTAAATAAGGTCACAATGAAGAACAAGTATCCTTTACCAAGGATAGATGATCTTATGGATCAAGTTCGTGGGGCTTCAGTATTTTCCAAGATTGATCTCAGATCAGGGTATCATCAGATCAGGATTAGAGAAGAGGATATCTCTAAGACTGCATTTCGATCCCGATATGGGCATTATGAGTATGTTGTGATGCCGTTCGGATTGACTAATGCACCAGCCATTTTCATGGACTACATGAATCGAATCTATAGACCTTATTTAGATCATTTGTGGTTGTGTTCATTGACGATATCCTTATTTATTCCAAGAGCCTGAAGGAGCATGCTGAACACTTGAGAATAGTGTTGAATGTCCTAAAGGAGAAGCAGTTGTACGCCAAACTTGCAAAATGTGAGTTCTGGCTGGAGAAAGTTAAATTTTTAGGGCATGTGATCTCAAACAAGGGGATAGCGGTTGACCCAGCGAAAGTATGCTCAGTTTTACAATGGGAACAACCGAAGTCGGTCACAGAAGTGAGAAGTTTTCTTGGTTTGGCTGGTTACTATATAAGATTTATAGAAGGTTTCTTGAAGATTGTGATACCCTTGACAAAGTTAACTCGGAAAGATCAACCATATATATGGGATGAGAAGTGTGAAAGGAGTTTTCGAGAGTTGAAGGAAAGATTGACATCATCTCCTGTGTTGATTTTGCCTGATCCACAGAAGGATTTTAAGGTGTATTGTGATGCACCAAAACAAGGTCTTGGAAGTGTTTTGATGCAAGATGGAAAGGTAGTCGCTTACGCCTCGAGACAGCTAAAAGTTCATGAAATGAACTATCCAACTCATGACCTAGAGCTGGCAGCTGTTGTCTTCGCTCTAAAGATTTGGAGGCACTATCTCTATGGCACTACGTTCCGGGTGTTTAGTGACCATAAGAGTTTAAAGTACCTCTTTGACCAGAAAGAGTTGAACATGAGGTAACGCCGATGGATGGAGTTCTTAAAGGATTATGAGTTTGAGCTGCATTACCATCCTGGGAAAGCAAACGTTGTGGCGGATGCATTGAGTCGAAAAGCAATGCATATCAGTTCGATGATGGTCAGAGAAGCTGCATTGATAGAATAATTTAGAGATTTGAGCCTAACGATGCAAGTGGAGCCGACAAGTATCAAAATGGGAATGTTGCAGATTTCTAATGAGTTCTTGCAAAGGATTCGTGAGTTGCAACGAGAAGATGTTGAGCTTAAGGAAAAGAGAAAGCTTATGGAGGAAGGCAAAGAGTTAGAATTTCAAGAAGGGAAGGATGGAATCCTTCGCTTTAGAGCAAGGATTTGTGTGCCCGATAATTTGGAGGTAAGGAGAATGATTCTGGATGAAGCGCATAAGAGCAAGATGAGTATGCATCCGGGAACTACCAAAATGTATTTTGGTGGCCTGGTTTGAAGAAAGAGGTAGCAAGGTATGTAGCGTGTTGTTTGGTGTGTCAGAAGGCGAAGGTGGAACACCAAAGGCCAGGAGGAGAATTACTTCCCTTAGAGATTCCATTATGGAAATGGGATAGTATCTCGATCGATTTCGTGTCTGGATTGCCAAGGACAGCTACTGGTCATGAAGCAATTTGGGTGATTGTAGATTGTCACACCCTCTTTATATTCCAAATAATTAATACAATAAATATACTATTACTCGTATTAGTTATGGACTTGTTAGTATTTAAAAACTGTGGAAAATAAAATTTTAATTTTATTTTCTTCAAAGGCGGGTGCACAACCAAAACATGGAATTCTTGGAGAATATAGTTCATATCATTTTAAACATTGTGTTGAATTCGGCATTCTCTAAAACCTTTTCACAAACTAGATAGCATCGGTACTTTTGAAATCGTATTTACATAATATAAATTAAGCGATGCCATCCATTGTTTCATTTCGCGGAACTGATACCATGCCATCCATTCTTTCATTTCGCGGAACTGATACCATTCTTTCATATCGCAGTCGAATTCTTTAAATAATTTAAATCAGAGTAAGCGGAAATAGTAGGACTATGCATAATTGTGATATAAACATAATATACATATATATATATATATATATATAAGTAAGTCATGAAATACATAGTCCCAAGGTCCTATCTCCAAGATCCAAATACAAGTCCATCATAAAAGATCTATATCAAAAGTAAAACATAACTCTAGAGTGCTCAAAAACATATCTAAAATATAAACATCTCAAAATATAGAACTCTAGAGCTAGTCACATAGATCTGGTAGCAGCAGTAGTAGTAGTAGAAATATCCAGGTAGCAGTAGTAGTCATCAACCAACATCATTAGCAGCAACATCAACTTCTCCAAAGCATCCACCACATCGGATCCCCTGATCCTCATCATCTACCATATGCACATACCTAGGGATCATCGTCCCTCCATTGACTCCCGGTAGAATGAACGACAGGCTCGCCTCCGCTCTCGTCCTCCACAAGATCCTCCTCGATCTCATCCGATGGAGTGGGTACCCTACCACTGGGTACAGGGTCAGGAGATGGTGAGACCCTAACAGGGCTCCTCGGATTAGATAGGGGAGTCTCCTCGCGGACGACTCTCGAATAAAAAGGGTGTGAGCGGGTAGGTCGAAAACGAAAACTGTGATATGAGCGAGCTGGTCGTGTGGGAGGTGGTCCATGATATGTGTAAAAGGGTGGTACGTGCATAGTGTATATGATGGGAATCCTAAACCTACGAGGACGAAACCGGATCAGCGGGTTCGGGTGGTAGAAGGTAACCTCTACCTCTCCCTCGAACACTGCAAGGTGATCCTCGTAGATCCATATGCCACTAGGAAGTGGCCGGATCTCGATGCAAGCGATGTAACGTGACATCACCTACAAGGTCATAGGGGTAAGCAATTCTATACACATAACCAATAGAGCTTAAATAAATGCGCAATATGAATATGTAAACATACAGCAATAATCAACAACCACATTTAGCACTTAGAAAGTTTTTAATGCAAGTAAGATGCTCATACTTATTTCATTTATCAACTTTAGGTTAAATGAGTGGCATGATGTATGAATCTAGCTCTCAAGCCTAACTCCATCATTCTATGTCACTCTCTGACGTCCATCCTTTACTTCGTCCAGCACTCAACAGTGCGTTGTACTCCTAGGTGTACAACATTCGTACATTCACCAAGAATGTACACGACAAGCTTGGAAATCGTGCCACCCGAGCAACGTCCCGTCATCCAAACGGTATAACCATCTCATCAGCATCTCACTATTCTGACCACGTCGTCAACCATAACGTGTCATCAAGCGAGCCGTTAATTGGGCACTCCCAGAGGCCCTCCTCATGTTACCAAAACATGATAAACGATCTATCATCCAAACTCCAGAATGAATGCATTATCTTAACTTAAAGGAATTGATTGGTGTATTTCTTTTTAATAATACCTAACGTCTCGTTATCCAAAGGAAATTACCATATCATCAATCAATTTCTTTTAAGTCTTAGATCACTTGGATTATTGTCCTTTAAGTATTAAACAAATGATTCAGAATTAAAAATTGTATTTTTAATATTCTGGGCAAAACTACTCGAGTGTTCTTCAGAATACTCGAGTGGTTCTTCAGTCTTTCCAGATTACTCGAGTAGTTCATGGCTACTCAAGTCGTTCATGTTTTCAGAAAGGTCAGATCTCAGATTCTTAAAATTACTCGAGTAGTTCATGAATACTCGAGTGTTCTTCATCAAACCCAGAATACTCGAGTGACTCATACATTACTCGAGTGGTTCATCAGAAAATGTTCTTGTACATCAGTTGATACTTGAGTTCTGGGCTGGTACTCGAGTGTCTGGAACAAAAGACACACTATTTTATCACAAAATACTCGAGTATCAAGCCAAGTACTCGAGTCTTTTCTTACAGAACAGACTAGAAACTTGGTTTTAACATACCATTTTCAATCCTAACCATTTCTAATCCAATCCAATGATCAACATGTAAGTTCCATGATGAATGTTTTGATAATGACAAAGTGTTTTGAACAAGCTATCATGTGTTGATCAAGTTCAAGTTCAACAAGCAACAACAAACATCAAATGAAGAAGAGAGAAAGCAAGCTCATGAAGACTTAAGTTTGAGTGTAATTGTTTTTGTTTTATCTTTTGCCTCTCAAGCTTCATAGGTTTTCATTTGGGTAGATTGTTTAGAGGGTAGTGAATCTCATTCATAAGTCATGATTAAATCATAATTTGAGTTTTCACTTAACCTAGAATCAATAGGTGGCTTAAAGGTTTTAAAGGAAAGGTTGGTTTTTTAGAAAACAAGTTTTAAACAAGTGCAGTATCAATCTACTCGAGTAAATCAAGATTTAATCGAGTACTACTCGAGTATGCTGCAATTTAATCGAGTAAACACTACTGAACTGATTTTTAAAATACGATTTTCACTTCTCAAAATCAGTTTTCAAGTGCCATAACTTTTGGGTATTCTATATAAACCTTTTCCTAACCTTTATGATCATAACCTATCATTTTGATATTCATTTTACAAAGAATCAAGCCACTCTATTCTCTCTCAATTTCAAAGATCAAAGCTTTTCTATTTTCATATTCTTTGATCAAGAACCTTTGAATCTCTTTTGTTGAATTGTCATAACTATTGATTGAGATTCATTAGGATTGTTATGTGTATTCATTGATTTGTAATCTTTTCAATAAGGCAAGCCACTACAACAAACAAAGAAGCCTTGGTGTGTCGATTATCATCAAGCAACGTTCATTGAAGAAGAAGAAGTCTTGGTTGTGAATCAAGCAAGGAGAAGCCTTGATGTGTGGATTATCATCAAGCAATTGAAGACTTGTTGTGTCGATTATCAACAAGGGGTAGAGGTTAGATTAGAGAGAAGATCAATAGGATTACAAGGCAAGGGTGTCGGTTATCTCTTGTAGGCTAGCAAGAAGGAAGTCTTGTGAGGCAATCACTTGTAATTTGAGAACTCTAATTCCTCATAGTGAAGAATCTCTCTTGGTTGAAGAGGGGACTGGATGTAGCTTTCAAGCGGATGAAAGTGAACCAGGATAAATCACTGTGTCGTATCTCTAAACCCTTACTCTTTATATTCAAGTCATTTGATTGCGTTCTTGGTTGAAAACCTAGAAAGATTGATTTTCATAATTGATTGAATTGAATCTTTATTTGTTCAAATTGATAAAGGGAAAATCATTTTCATAACTAGGTTAATCAATAAGAATATAGGTGTTAATCATCTCCGCTGAATCTCTGATCTTTCGTGTGAATTGATTGATTTTCGTATGCGAATGAAAACTTGATTTTTCTGTTTTCTGTCAGATATACTCGAGTAAACGAGTCTTTAATCGAGTACTACTCGAGTACTCTGAAATCTACTCGAGTAAACCTGAACAAAATTGCAAAAATCTTTTGTTTTGATTGTTTCGATTTGTTTTGTTCGAAAATCTTTCAAGGTAGCTTAGACACCTATTCAACCCCCCCTTCTAGGTGTATTCCTAGGGTTCCTTTGTCTCTCCAACCACCAATTGCGGTTTCCTCAATTGGTATCAGAGCTCGGTCGAAAGACACGAGCATAAGAGCTTTTTCGTAAAGATCCTTTAAGAAAATCGCAATGGGCTCCATGAATCCCTTTGGTGGTGAAGGTGCTTCTATTAGTCGTCCTCCATTGTTTACCGGAGAAGGCTATGCATATTGGAAAGTTAGAATGAAAATCTTTATCCAAGCCATAGATAGTGAAATTTGGAAAGTAGTTGAAAAAGGTCCTCATATCCCCTCTAGTTTAGTTGAAGGTGTAGAACAATTGATCCCCGAGGATAAGTGGAAAGATGATGATAGAAAGAAAGTACAATATGATTATAAAGCAAAGAATATCATCACATCCGCTTTATCCTATGACGAGTTCTTTAGAGTTTCTCAATGTTCTAGTGCTAAGGAAATGTGGGACACTTTACAAGTGACTCATGAAGGAACTAGTGAGGTTAGGAGAGCTAGATTGAATGCTTTAATGCGTGATTATGAATTGTTTCATATGCTTCCAAATGAATCTATAAATGATATGCAAAAGCGTTTTACTCACATTATAAATCATTTACTTGCTCTTGGTAAAACTTTTCTTCAAGGTGAACTTTCTAACAAAGTGTTGAGATGTTTAGACAGGAATTGGCAACCAAAAGTAACGGCTATTGTTGAATCTAAGAACTTGGATGCTATGGATCTAGCAACACTTTTTGGAAAGCTTCAAGAACATGAAATGGAGCTTGGACGATTAAGTATCAATGAAGAGTCGGATAAAAACAAAGAAAGAAAGGGACTTGCTCTTAAAGTCAAAAGTGGATACAAAAAGAAAGAAAGTTCCAATGATGATGATAGTGAAGATTCTGATTCCGATGTTGATGAAAAAGACATGAAACTTCTACTAAGGAAGTTTGACAAATTTCTAAGGAGAAAAGGAAGGTTGAACAAGGACAAAAGTAAAGAGAAGGATTCCCCACACTACAAGACCAAAACTTCAAAAGAAGGTGTAGTTTGCCATGAATGTGGAAAACCCGGACATCTCAAGTATTCATGCTCTAAGTATCTCAAGAAGAAGGAGAAAGACAAGAAAAATTCTAAATCTAAAAGAGCATACATAGTTTGGGATAGTGATGAAGATAACAAGAAAAGCACATCGAGTAGTTCATCGGATGATAAAGAAGCCGCTTGTCTCAACTTGATAACTCTAGTAGATGATGAAGAACAAAGTTCAAATGATGAATCAAGTGAACAAAGCGAGGATAGCAATGTAAGTCATACTAAATCCGAAATTTCTTCTAAATATGAATTGTTATACAATGCTTATGAAGAAATGCATGAACAACTTGAAAAACTAGCTTTGAAAAACATTGAAAGGAAGAAGCTCATTTTGAAACATCAAAAAGAGATTTTAGATCTTCAAAAACAAGTTGATGAGCTTAATCTTGAAAATGAAACTCTTGATCTTATATATGCTAGTTCTTCTTGTGATTGTGCTAGTAGATTGAATATTGTGGTTGATTGTGAGAATTGCAAGTTGCTTAAAGATGAAAATGCTATTCTGAAAAATAAGCTTGCAAGTTTCACCATTTGTGATATTAGATTGCGCACATTGTTAAATTTTCAAAGAGAAAATTCAAACAAGTTTGGTTTGGGTTATACTAATGCTAAGAGTAAATCTCATATAAATGTTGTTGATTTTTCTAAAGTTGATTTTTCAAATGCACCAACATGTTTCTATTGTGGTACTCATGGACATACTTCAAATGTGTGTTATATTAAAGTGCATGGTATACCTAAAGGAGATTTTGTTTGGATGAAAAAGGGTGAAAGTCCCTACACTAATAAAAATGGATCCAAAACTATTTGGATACCAAAAAGCAAAGCATGATTGTTTTGTAGGTATGATTGAAGAGCAAAGAGATCTTACAAGTGTTATTCATATTTGCATCTTCAATTGGTATCAAAAGAAGTCCTACAATATGGTACAAATGTTGTTGATAGATTTGTGAACTTCAAATGGTATCTTCTCAATTGGTATTACTTTTCTAAATGTTTAATTAGTTCAATTGGTATCATTGAGTAAATTCATAGATGATTATCATGATTTATTGACATGCTTTGGTTGTTATTAAAGAAATATCACAATTGGTATCAAAATTTTGTTGATATATGTTATTTCTTTACATTGATATTTTTACTTTGTGAAGTGATATTATGATCTTTTTAGTCCTCAATTGGTATCATATTTCATTGTTATATTCTCTTGCCAATTGATATCACATTTCAAAGTATAGTTTTATTGTATTTGTTCAATTGGTATCGATGTTGTAAAGAAATGATCATTAATTTCTTACCTTGGCTTAGATGTTATATTTCAATTGGTATATATTGCTTTTTGATAATGCCAAAGGGGGAGAAATATGATGTTTTGAATTGATTGGAATGTTTCTCAAAGGTGGAGAAATGATTGTTGGAGAAATATTATGATTTTTAGATGTTTGTTTGGAGAAAGGTTGTTTTTGTTGTTTTTATGTAGGTTGAGCAAAGTTGTTGAAGATAGGGGGAGAATCAAGCTTATCTCAATTGGAATCAGATGTCAAATGCATTTACTGAGGAGGAGCAAGAGTCTCACCAAGTGATCAAATGGTTCAAGTATCAACAACTTCAAAGAACTTTTGGAGAACTTCAAAACATGGTTTGTCATTTTCAAAAAGGGGGAGATTGTAAGTTCCATGATGAATGTTTTGATAATGACAAAGTGTTTTGAACAAGCTATCATGTGTTGATCAAGTTCAAGTTCAACAAGCAACAACAAACATCAAATGAAGAAGAGAGAAAGCAAGCTCATGAAGACTTAAGTTTGAGTGTAATTGTTTTTGTTTTATCTTTTGCCTCTCAAGCTTCATAGGTTTTCATTTGGGTAGATTGTTTAGAGGGTAGTGAATCTCATTCATAAGTCATGATTAAATCATAATTTGAGTTTTCACTTAACCTAGAATCAATAGGTGGCTTAAAGGTTTTAAAGGAAAGGTTGGTTTTTGAGAAAACAAGTTTTAAACAAGTGCAGTATCAATCTACTCGAGTAAATCAAGATTTAATCGAGTACTACTCGAGTATGCTGCAATTTAATCGAGTAAACACTACTGAACTGATTTTTAAAATACGATTTTCACTTCTAAAATCAGTTTTCAAGTGCCATAACTTTTGGGTATTCTATATAAACCTTTTCCTAACCTTTGTGATCATAACCTATCATTTTGATATTCATTTTACAAAGAATCAAGCCACTCTATTCTCTCTCAATTTCAAAGATCAAAGCTTTTCTATTTTCATATTCTTTGATCAAGAACCATTGAATCTCTTTTGTTGAATTGTCATAACTATTGATTGAGATTCATTAGGATTGTTATGTGTATTCATTGAGTTGTAATCTTTGCAATAAGGCAAGCCACTACAACAAACAAAGAAGCCTTGGTGTGTCGATTATCATCAAGCAATGTTCATTGAAGAAGAAGAAGTCTTGGTTGTGAATCAAGCAAGGAGAAGCCTTGATATGTGGATTATCATCAAGCAATTGAAGACTTGTTGTGTCGATTATCAACAAGGGGTAGAGGTTAGATTAGAGAGAAGATCAATAGGATTACAAGGCAAGGGTGTCGGTTATCTCTTGTAGGCTAGCAAGAAGGAAGTCTTGTGAGGCAATCACTTGTAATTTGAGAACACTAATTCCTCATAGTGAAGAATCTCTCTTGGTTGAAGAGGGGACTGGATGTAGCTTTCAAGCGGATGAAAGTGAACCAGGATAAATCACTGTGTCGTATCTCTAAACCCTTACTCTTTATATTCAAGTCATTTGATTGCGTTCTTGGTTGAAAACCTAGAAAGATTGATTTTCATAATTGATTGAATTGAATCTTTATTTGTTCAAATTGATAAAGGGAAAATCATTTTCATAACTAGGTTAATCAATAAGAATATAGGTGTTAATCATCTCCGCTGAATCTCTGATCTTTCGTGTGAATTGATTGATTTTTGTATGCGAATGAAAACTTGATTTTTATGTTTTCTGTCAGATATACTCGAGTAAACGAGTCTTTAATCGAGTACTACTCGAGTACTCTGAAATCTACTCGAGTAAACCTGAACAAAATTGCAAAAATCTTTTGTTTTGATTGTTTCGATTTGTTTCGTTCGAAAATCTTTCAAGGTAGCTTAGACACCTATTCAACCCCCCCTTCTAGGTGTATTCCTAGGGTTCCTTTGTCTCTCCAACCACCAATTGCGGTTTCCTCACAACAGAGTTCATATATCATATATTGAACATGTTCAAACACTTAGAACACGACAAATTACAGATTTGACACAGAGTCATGAAATTATGCATAAAACATGAAAATTCACAACTCAACATACCAAATTGCAATATACTCAATAAACTTGTGAATTTAAGCTCAAAACAACTTGCATGCATCATATGGAACTTTCTCAAAACATCCTTAGAGCACAAGTTGGTCTCCAAACCAATTTCCCTATTCAATCTAAGCCCTTAGAGCCTCTTGGTGGCTCTCTACTTAAATTCATGGAATTTAAACTCTATCTAGTGAATAGAAAGCTTTCCCCTTACCTCACTGACGTGAAACAACAGGAGATTTGCGAAAGAAAACACCACAGCGCCAAAAACCTCTTCAAGCATCACATGCAGGACAGTTTGAGTGGGGGTCCAAAATCAGAACAGTTGAATGGGTTAACATGCAAGATAATTAGGGGTTTTGGTTAGAATTCATTCTCTGCAACATAGACTAGGATTTACAACAAGTTTGAAACAAATTGGATGCAAGAGCTTACCAGAATTCGAATCTAAAGTAAGCTCCAGAGAGTGGTTTGACAGCAACAAGCTCCACTTCCAAGCTTCAATTCTTCCTCCACACACACTCTCAGCTCAAGAATTTTATCTCTATACAAAGCTCGAGATGTGAGCTTCGTATTGGTGTATAATTTGTTACTCAAATCCAAACACAGAGGGAGAATCAAATGCTCAAACTCAGGAACCCTAACTCAATCAACGCACACGAATTTTGGCCAAATGCTCACAAATTCGGGCTTGATTGACTTCTATAGGCTGGTTGGAGTCTCATGCACAGCGACACAAAGCTGTTGATGTGTTGGAGGTGGTGTTTTCGTGTCAACGGAGGGGAATCACTGGTGGTGACTCACCAAACGCACTAACTCGTGCAACTCTGACCAGAACACTCGAGTCTTTTCAGAAACACTCGAGTGTTTTGACCAGTTTTTGAAAAATAATAATTTTATTTTCTTTCCCTCCAAAACTTTTCCTATAATTACCTCTAGGTCCCAAATCAGGGACTAATATGCAAAAATGTTTATTTTATGCATAATTATAATTTATTAATAAGTTCACACATCCATGAATAATAAAATCACGGATTTTTAATCAAAGATTAAAATAGAAATAATTAATTATAATAAACTTTATAATTAACATTTCATTAATCAGGGATTAAAATTTTGGGGTGTTACATAGATCGCTTGACGAAGTCAACGCATTTTATTCCAGTTAATATGCGCTACTCTTTGGAAAAGCTCACTCAGTTATATATCAAGAAGTTGTTCGTCTGCATGGTGTGCCATCGAGTATCGTGTCAGATCGCGATCCAAGGTTTACATCGAAGTTTTGGCAGGATCTACATAGAGCTTTGGATTCAAGATTGAAGATGAGTTCCGCATACCATCCTCAGACTGATGGTCAAACGGAAAGGACTATTCAGTCACTAGAGGACATCTTAAGAGCTTGTGTTTTAGAAGGTCAAGGGAATTGGGAACAAATGTTGCCGCTCGTAGAATTTACTTACAACAATAGTTATCATACGAGCATTGGAATGGCACCATTTGAAGCTCTGTATGGGAGAAAGTGTCAGACACCCTTATGCTGGTTTCAAGTGGGGGAGAATTCTCTTGTTGGACCAGATTTTGTACAAGAAACAACTGAGAAGATTAAGGTGATACAAGAAAAGATGAAGACGACTCAAAGTAGGCAGAAAAGCTATGCTAATAGGAGGAGGAAACCCATAGAATTTGCTGAAGGTGACCATGTTTTCATTAGAATAGTACCAACCAAAGGTGTTAGTAGAGTTTTGAAAACCCAGAAACTATCACCTAAGTTTATCGATCCCTACCAGATTCTAAAAAGAGTTGGTCCAGTAGCCTATCAATTAGCCCTGCCCCCGTCATTAGCTAATCTTCATAATGTGTTTCACATGTCTCAATTGAAAAAGTATGTCCATGATCCCACCATTGTTCTTAGAATCCAACCTGATGACCTGGAAATCCACGAGAACCTAACCTTTGAAGCCATGCCTATCCGTATTGAAGATCGAAGAGTCAAGCAGCCTAGAGGGACGGATATTCGATTGGTCAAGGTTATCTGGAATTGTGGTGATGTGATGGAAGCATATTGGGAAATAGAAGATAAGATGCGTCAGGATTATTCTGAGTTGTTTGTATAAGTTGAATTTCGGGGACGAAATTCCTTGTAAGTGGGGGAGTAGTGTAACACCCCAAAATTTTAATCCCTGATTAATGGAATGTTAATTATAAAATTTATTATAATTAATTATTTCTATTTTAATCTTTGATTAAAATTCTGTGATTTTATTATTAGCGGATGTGTGAATTTATTTGGTAAGTATATTTATGCATAAAATAAATATTTTGCATATTAGTCCCTGATTTGGGACCTAAAGGTAATTATAGGAAAAGTTTTGGAGGGAAAGAAAAAAAATTAATATTTTTCAAAAACTAACCAAAATACTCGAGTATTTCTTAAAAGACTCGAGTATTCTGTTCAGAGTTGCACGAGTTAGTGCGTTTAGTGAGTCACCACCAACGATTCTCCACCGTTGACATGAATACTCCACCCTCACATGTCCATAGCTGTCGTGTCGCTATGCATGGGCAACGAATTCATGTATTTAAGCTGATTGTTGCTTAGAAATCGAGCATTTTGTCAAATTCATGAAAGATTGCATGCATTAGGGTTTCCGATTTTGTTCTCATCATTCTTGCTTGATTCTGAAAATTGAAACACAAACTATACACCAATACAAAGCTCACATCACGAGCTTTGTATAGGCACCAAATTCGTGAGCTAAGAGTGTTTATGTAAGGCAAATCGAAGATTGGAAGTTGGGGGTGTGAAGCATGTGAAGCAAATGACCAAGAGATTTTGATGATTCCAAAAAACAAAGTCCACAACATTGAAGCTTAGACTCAAGTTAGTCAAAAAGGGATTCTTATAAACTTGTAATGTTAAATTTACTTTTATTAGAGTTCCTTAGGTGCTTAATGGTTAAGTCTAAGTTAGAATGAAGCTAAACCATAATCTTAAAAAAAATAGTATGCATGCTAAGTTAAATCAAAAGTGGGTGATTTTCAAAAAATAAAAGAAAGTGTTTTTCAAAATAAAAATGAAAAGAAAGTGTTTTTCAAAATTAAAAAGTGATTTTCAAAACTAAAAATAAAAATTATTAAGAAAATATTTTTTTTAATAAAATGTTTTTGAAGGAAACAAATTAAAAAAAATTAAAAATTAAAAAGTGTATCTGATCAAATGTATCCGGATACATCCATAAGTATCCGAATACATCGTTAAAACAACAGTCAGATTTTTGAAATCAAACACGATGTATCCGAATACTTTCAAAAGTATCCGGATACAAACAGTTAAAACTGTCATAAACATAGTCGTTTGTTGTCCTAACCGATATATATATGTTCCAAACGATTTCAAAACAGTAGATCACGTTCTTACAACTCTGAACACTCTCTGTACTTTCTGGAAAAACAAAAGCCATTGAGATTTCACAAGTTCTTCATGATTTCTTCTACTTTTAACATATAAACGAAGAACATTCAAGTGTTTGATCTTTTCACTTTCATAAACTCACTTTGATAAACACTTCTCATTCATTCTCTTCACTTTAGATTACTGAATTAGTGTTCATAGACATTGTACATATTTGGGTTGTTAATCGCACACGAGGGTGCAAGTGACTACAACAACAAAGATTGCTCAAATTCCATAAGTTGGTGAAAGGTTTTCATCACGCTTAACTTGAAGGTTTCAAGGAAGTGAAAGAGGTTCTTTCAACACACGGACTCGCTGTGATTAGCCAAGGATTCGGTTAGGGGATACAAGTTCCAAAGAAGTTCTTTGGAGGGTAAAGTCTAAGGGGAAGGTTTTCTCTTAAACTACTTGTACTAACGATTTCTTGATCATAGTGAAGCAAATCTCCCACTTCAGAGAGGGAGGACTGGATGTAGCATTAGTGTTCGTTAACACACTAATGTGAACCAGGATAAAATCCTGTGTTGGCTATTCTTTCATTACTATTTATATTTCCGCATTTAATTTTTGTTATATTTAAGCATAAGCAAAAATTAGTTTTAACTCTGATAAACCGAAACAAGACTATATTAAGTGTGTAATTTTGGCTAATTTTTTTTAATTGGTGAAGTTAGTATTCTTTGCCTATTCACCCCCCCTCTAGGGAATAATACTACCCACTTGTTTTCCAACAAGTGGTATTAGAGCTCGGTCGGAAACGATCGAGCATAACTGCTTTTCCGTACGATCCTTAGTTTGGTAAACAATGGGTTCTAGTAGTCCCTTTTGTGGTGAAGGTTCTTCCATTAATCGCCCCCCTATGTTTTCGGGCGAAGGTTACACCTATTGGAAGGTTAGGATGAAAATCTTCATTGAAGCAATAGATGTATAAATTTGGAATGCTATAGAAAATGGCCCTTTTGTACCAAAACATAAAGTTAATGATTCTGTTCTTGATAAGCCCAAGGGGAGTTGGAATGATGATGATAAGAAAAAAGTAAGTTATGATTTAAAAGGAAAAAATATCATTACATCCGCTCTCTCATATGACGATTTTTTTAGGGTCTCTCAATGTACTAGTGCCAAACAGATGTGGGATACTTTACAAGTGACCCATGAAGGTACTAGTGAAGTCAAAAGGGCTAGACTAAACGCCCTCATGCATGAGTATGAACTATTTAGAATGCTTCCCGATGAATCCATCTCAAATATGCAAAAGCGTTTTACACACATAATAAATCATTTACTAGCTCTTGGAAAGACTTTTCTTGATGGTGAACTTACTAACATAGTCTTAAGATGTTTAGACAGACAGTGGCAACCAAAGGTGACTGCAATTATGGAGTCAAAGGACCTAAGTGATATGGATCTTGATACTCTCTTTGGAAAACTACAAGAGCACGAAATGGAATTGGGAAGACTAAACATGCATGAAGAGTCGGACAAGCGCAAAAAGGGGATATCTCTAAAGACTGCTACAATAAAGATGCTAAAAAGTCTTGAAGAGTTGCCCCAAGATGAAAATTCAGATTCAGACATTGATGATGAGACCATGGGGCTTTTGGTAAAAAAGTTCAGCAATTTCCTGAAGAGAAGAAATACATTCAATAGACAACAAATAAATCAAAATGAAGCATCTTCTCAAAAGACTCCAAACGAAAAGATAAAATGTCATGAGTGTGGTAACACGGGTCATATAAGGATTGAATGCGCTCAATATCTCAAGAAAAAGGAAAATGACAAAAAGGATAGCAAAGGATTCAAATCCAAGAGGGCTTATGTTGTATGGGATTTGCCTGAAGACTCAAAGAAGCAAAATGCTAGCTCTTCAGATGAGGAAGAATTGGCTAACCTGTGCTTAATGGGAAAATTTGATGAAGAAGCTTCATCAAGTGGAGAATCATCTAAGCCAATGAACTCTAAATTGGTAACATATTCTAATTCTGATTCTAAATCTGAAGACACCTCTTATAATTCACTTTATGAAGCTTATGTTGAAATGCATAAGGAACTTAAAAAGCTAGCTAAAATCAATATTGAAAGAAAGAGAATCATTGTGGAGCATGAAGCTAAAATTTTAGAAATGCAAAAATTTATTGATGAACTTCAACTCCAAAATGAAACTCTGGATCTCATTTATTCTAATGCTTCCTATGATTGTGAACAAAAAGCAAATTCCATTGCCGAATGTGAAAGTTGCAAGAATTTTGAAAAAGAAGTGCACAATTTGAAAACTAAGCTTGCAAGCTTCACTAAAGGTAATATGCAACTAAACCACTTAATTGCTAATCAAAGAGAAAATACAAATAAAACTGGTTTGGGATATCAAAAACCCAAAAACTGCAAATATAGAAAGTTGGTATCATTTTCAAATGTTAATTACTCTAAAAAGCCAACTTGTCATTATTGCGGAATTTTTGGGCATACTCCAAACACTTGTAATATTAAACTTAAGGGTATCCCAAATGGCTCATTTGTATGGATTAAGAAAGGATTTGATCTAAATGCTAACCAGTTAGGACCCAAGACCACTTGGGCACCTAAAAAATGCAAGTAATCTCTTTATCTTGTAGGTGTGTCTTAGAACAATGGAAGATCGTTGGTATTTGGACAGTGGATGTTCGAGACACATGACAAGAGATAGGAGGAAGTTCTTGAGCTTAACTGCATCAGAAAAAGGCTACGTCACATATGGTGATAACAATCGAGATGAAATAATGGGTGAAGGTAAAATAGGTAATGCCTCTAACGTAATTATTGACAATGTTCTTTTGGTTCAAGGCCTAGAGCACAACCTCTTGAGTATTAGTCAATTATGCGATAAGGGTAATCACGTTATTTTTACTTCAACCCATTGTATCATAAAAAGAGATGTAGACGAATCTTTTAAATTTATCGGTAATCGAATGCATAACACTTACTTAGTTGATTTGAATGACATCACCTCTTTAGTTTCAAAATGTTCTATTAGTAAAGAGGATGAAGTTTGGCTATGGCATAGGAAGATTGCACACGTCAATGTAAATCAATTGAAAAAGATACAGTAAAAAAAGTTAGTAATTGGCCTACCGAATCTCAACTTTTCTATTGAAGGAGTTTGCATTCCTTGTAAGAAATGCAAACAAACAAAATCAAATTTTCAATCAAAGAATGTGGTGTCTGCAACTAGACCATTGGAGTTACTCCATATGGATCTATTCGGACCCTCACAAGTTATGAGTTTCGGAGGAAATTACTATGCTTTAGTGATTGTAGATGATTTTTCTCGATTTACATGGACTTTGTTTCTTCCAAGAAAAAGTGATACTTATAAATCTTTCAAAAGGTTTGCCAAACAAATTCAAAATCAATTAAATAATAAGATTGTTATTATTCGTAGCGATCATGGTGGTGAATTTGAAAACGACAAATTTGATAGATTTTGTAACAAGAATGGAATTGAACATCAATTTTCTACACCTAGAACTCCTGAACAAAATGGAGTTGTAGAACGGAAAAATAGAGTACTTGAGGAGTTAGCTAGAACAATGATGAATGAAAGTCAAGTACCACATTATTTTTGGGCTGATGCTGTTAATACTGCATGCTATGTAATTAATAGAGTTTTAATTAGGCCTATACTTTTGAAAACTCCTTATGAACTTCTAAAAGGCCGAAAACCAAATATATCACACTTTCTTGTCTTCGGATTCAAATGCTTTATTTTGAATAATGGAAAACAATATTTAGGAAAATTTGATCCGAAATCTGATGAAGGTGTATTTTTGGGATATTCTTTACATAGCAAGGCTTATCGTGTTTACAATAGACGAACTATGACTATGGAAGAATCTATACATGTTGTATTTGACGAGTCTCCGAAAGGAGAGAATTTTTCTATTAATGATAGTACAGGTTCGTTCGAACACCTATATGACAAGTATGGTGAAGACAAGACACAAAGTACATCAAACGAAGACAATAAGGACAAACAAACAATTGAGGAGAAACAAGAAAAAGAGAAAGAACTAATTGAGTCTGAAGATGTTATCACTGACTTACCTTCAGCGTGGAAAATCAAGAAGGATCATCCTCTAGAAAATGTGTTGGGTGAGATAACCAAGGGAGTGGTAACCCGAGGTTCCTTGCATAATTATTGTCATTTTATTGCATTTGTTTCACAATTAGAACCTAAAACCATTAATGATGCTATGTTGGATGAACATTGGATAATGGCTATGCAAGAGGAATTAAATCAATTTAAAAGAAATAATGTTTGGACACTTGTGCCAAAGCCAGATGATCATTCAATAATAGGTACTAAATGGGTTTATAGGAACAAATTGGATGAATTAGGGATAATAACTAGAAACAAAGCTAGATTATTGGTCGCCCAAGGCTACAATCAGGAAGAGGGCATCGATTATGATGAGACCTATGCTCCTGTTGCTAGACTTGAGGCCATTAGATTACTACTTGCTTTTGCATCAATAGTTGGATTTAAGTTGTACCAAATGGACGTAAAGAGTGCATTCTTAAATGGCTTCATTCAAGAAGTGTATGTGTCTCAACCTCCAGGATTTGAAGATTTTGAATATCCGAACTACGTTTATAAATTAAATAAAGCTCTTTATGGTCTTAAGCAAGCTCCTAGAGCTTGGTATGATCGATTGAGTAATTTTCTATTAGAAAAAGGTTTTAAAAGAGGAAATGTAGACACAACACTCTTTATTGAACAAAGTGGTAATGACATTCTTTTATTCCAAATTTATGTTGATGATATAATTTTTGGTGCTACTAACGAGAATCTTTGCAAGAATTTTTCTGACTTGATGCAGAGTGAATTTGAGATGTCAATGATGGGAGAACTAACATTCTTCCTTGGATTACAAATCAAACAAGTTGACGATGGCATCTTCATTCATCAAAGCAACTACTGCAAGGAGCTTCTCAAAAAATTTGGAATGGACAATTGCAAACCGAGTTCAACTCCAATGTCAACCACGTGCTATCTAGACAAGGATGAAAAAGGACCATCGGTTGAGGTAACTCGTTTTAGAGGAATGATTGGTAGTTTGCTATATTTGACTGCATCTAGGCCTAACATAATGTATAGTGTATGTGTATGTGCTAGATATCAATCAAATCCTAAAGAATCACATCTAACTAGTGTTAAAAGAATAATGAAATATCTGAAAGGAACCATGAATTTGGGTTTATTTTATCCAAGGGGTGCAAATCTAAACTTAATTGGTTATTCCGACTCTGATTTTGCTGGCTGTAAATTAGATAGGAAAAGCACTAGTGGAACATGTCACTTCTTAGGTAGTTCACTTGTTGCTTGGGCCTCCAAGAAACAAGCTTGTGTTGCATTGTCAACGGCTGAAGCTGAATACATTGCGGCTGGTAGCTGTTGTGCCCAGATTTTATGGCTAAAACAACAATTAGTTGATTATTGGTTGATATTAGATCACATCCCTATTCGTCGTGACAACACAAGTGCCATTAATCTCTCTAAGAATTCGATTATGCATTCCCGTACAAAGCACATAGAAATAAGGCATCATTTCTTAAGAGATCATGTGTTAAGAGGAGATTGTGTTATGGAGTTTGTACAAACAACAAAACAATTGGCTGACATTTTTACGAAACCTTTGTCAAGAGATTCTTTTTATTTTATTAGAAGAGAATTGGGCATTCTTGATGAAACAAGTATTAATTAATTGTTTTTGTTGGATTTTAGTACTAGAAATATCCTATTTTTGTTAAAATTTATGCCTTATTTGAGTGTGCCAAGTATATTCATGTGTTAAATTTCATGTTTCATGTTCAAATGATGTTAGGATATTTGCTTATTTGTTCTAAAATTGTTTGATTTAAGTTTTTATGTCTTTTTGGTCAAAACCGAGAAAAATATCCGGATACATTTAAAAGTATCCGGATACCGCGTGTTAAGCTAGGCAAACCCATACAGATACATAAAAGTATCCAAATACTAAAGGATGTATCCGGATACCTCATGTTCAACAGACTGATAAGAAAGTAGGATACATCAAAATGTATTCACATACATTTCATCTTCCTCATGCCCCGTTCTTCCCCCTTTCTAACCCTAGTCTTTCAATCTTCAAAATCCACCATTTTTCTCTCAAATTAACTCAATTTCTTGATATTTTCACTTATTTCCAACACTCCTCTTCTCAAAAATCTTGTTCTTTCTCTCTAAAAATTCATTTTTGGCTTCCACGCGTTCTCTCTCTCTCTCTCCACTGGTTATCTCTCTCTCCTCACGGCTTTCACTCTTCATCTCTCTACTCACGGTTTTTTTTTTCACTACAAAAACGTGTTATTCATCAAATTCATGGCTGACAAAGGTACTCCCGGTCGTGGCAAGCGTATTAAGTACACCGGACCACGTGCTTGCGTATCACCGCCTCGTGGGAATCTTGACCCATTTGCTGGAGATTCGCATTTCAACGCTTATGACCGCAACAATCGTGTGCAAAGCTACGAGGGACGTCGAATCAAGATTGTGAGGTGGCTGAACTTTAACTGGCTGACTCAAGAACGCTTTAATTTTCACAATCAATTGGAGATACAAGGTATTCGCAAGTTCTTGGAATTGAAATGTAACTATTACCCTCGCATGATTAAGGAATTTTATGCTAATCTGATTTTTAGAGATGATAGTCTGCAAACATTGGTTAGAGATAATCATATAGTTATCACTGAAGCAGATTTTATGGAATTAGTTGGTTTAGTTGTTGCGGGTGTATCTAAGGATGATACTAATAGTGCATTTAAACGCTGCAATTCTGTTCAAGTGTATACTGAAACTTTAAGGAATCCTCTTGGTTGGCTGGGACCCAAAAAGCAAGTTGGTAAAATGAAGACTGAAGACCCCTATTGCTTTATGTAATTACATATTGCCTAAAGCCACGCTCTACCGGTAACAATGCCATAGCTTTAGGGAGTGATTTGAAATTGATGTACTGCATTAAGCAGGGCCTTCAAGTGGATTGGGTTCGAATTATTCTGGATTGCATGAAGGGTGTTATTGGTACTCAGGCTAGTTATCAACTGCCTTATGCTATGTTTTTTCAGCGTTTACTCAATTTCAAAAGGGTTCCGCATTTTCATAATGAGGAGTTTGTTGAACTGGATGCCTCTCACAATTGTATGGGTGAAAATGTGCTTCATAGTGCTGCCATTTGGAGGTATCAAGTGCTTACTCAGGAGAAATGGTTGCTGCGTGATGAGGCTAGAGAACTCAATGCTATACCTTTGGAGAATGTGCCTCCGGGTCGTGCTGGTGATGGTGATGGTGATGGTGATGATGATGGTGATGGTGATTAGCCTCAAGCACAAGCTCCCTTTCAACCTCATTTTGGTCCATCTGTGCATGAAGAAGGTGGTGGATCGGGTTCTGCTACAGGTGCATCAGTTGGCTTCGATCCGTCTGTGCTTATGGCTCACATGGACTCTCAGTTCGAGTCTCTTCGCCTATCACAGCTTGCTCACATGGACAACATGCAAGCTACACATCAATCTCAAATGGCTGACTTGCGCACATATGTCACTGATCAATTCACTACTTTAGACAATCGCATGACTGCCAACTTCGATCGCCTTGATTTTCTGATTCGTACCTTGGGTGATCTGCCTCCCCCGCCTCCATCCTCTGATGATTAGGAGATATTTGATTGCGTTTAGACTTAGTCGTTTGGCTTTCTACAAGTTCTTGTTTTGTTAATTTCGTTTTAGCATGTTTTGTAAACATTGTTCTGAACTTATTTCTTAGCTATGTTTGATTCTGCTTATGTTCTGCAATGACTATATTCTGGTTATGTTCTGTGATTATATTCAGGGGGAGTTTCGTTTTTATTTTTTACTCTTCTTTTTGGCTTAATTTTATTGTTATCTATTCTTTTGATAATGCCAAAAGGGGAAGAAGGTATGTTGTTGACTTTTGTAGGTTGATTTTTACTTCATAAAATTTAATGCCTATACTAAGGGGGAGCACATAAATCAACAAAGTTTGTCATCATCAAAAAGGGGGAGATTGTGAAGCATGTGAAGCAAATGCCCAAGAGATTTTGATGATTCCAAAAAGCAAAGTCCACAACATTGAAGCTTAGACTCAAGTTAGTCAAAAAGGGATTCTTATAAACTTGTAATGTTAAATTTACTTTTATTAGAGTTCCTTAGGTGCTTAATGGTTAAGTCTAAGTTAGAATGAAGCTAAATCATAATCTAAAGAAAAATAGTATGCATGCTAAGTTAAATCAAAAGTGGGTGATTTTCAAAAAATAAAAGAAAGTGTTTTTCAAAATAAAAATGAAAAGAAAGTGTTTTTCAAAATTAAAAGAAAGTGATTTTCAAAACTAAAAATAAAAATTATTAAGAAAATATTTTTTTTTTAATAAAATGTTTCTGAAGGAAACAAATTTAAAAAAAAATTAAAAAGTGTATCTGATCAAATGTATCCGGATACATCCATAAGTATCCGAATACATCGTTAAAAAAACAGTCAGACTTTTGAAATCAAACACGATGTATCCGAATACTTTCAAAAGTATCCGGATACAAACAGTTAAAACTGTCATAAACATAGCCGTTTGCTATCCTAACTGATATATATATATATATATATATATGTTCCAAACGATTTCAAAACAGTAGATCACGCTCTTACAACTCTGAACACTCTCTGTACTTTCTGGAAAAACAAAAGCCATTGAGATTTCACAAGTTCTTCATGATTTCTTCTACTTTTAACATATAAACGAAGAACATTCAAGTGTTTGCTCTTTTCACTTTCATAAACCCACTTTGATAAACACTTCTCATTCATTCTCTTCACTTTAGATTATTGAATTAGTGTTCATAGACATTGTACATATTTGGGTTGTTAATCGCACACAAGGGTGCAAGTGACTACAACAACAAAGATTGCTCAAATTCCACAAGTTGGTGAAAGGTTTTCATCACGCTTAACTTGAAGCTTTCAAGGAAGTGAAAGAGGTTCTTTCAACACACGGACTCGCTGTGATTGGCCAAGGATTCGGTTAGGGGATACAAGTTCCAAAGAGGTTCTTTGGAGGGTAAAATCTAAGGGGAAGGTTTTCTCTTAAACTACTTGTACTAACGATTTCTTGATCATAGTGAAGCAAATATCCCACTTCAGAGAGGGAGGACTGGATGTAGCATTAGTGTTCGTTAACACACTAATGTGAATCAGGATAAAATCCTGTGTTGGCAATTCTTTCATTACTATTTATATTTCCGCATTTAATTTCTGTTATATTTAAGCATAAGCAAAAATTATTTTTAACTCTGATAAACCGAAACAAGACTATATTAAGTGTGTAATTTTGGCTAATTTTTTTTAATTGGTGAAGTTAGTATTCTTTGCCTATTCACCCCCCCCCCCTCTAGGGAATAATACTACCCACTTGTTTTCCAACAGGGGGTTGAACCTGCAGAAAACCAGAAAACAGAGTCTTGGAGCTCACTTTCTTAATCAATTGTGGTAAGCTCTCGTAAGCATTTGATTCCAAACTTGTTCTGTTTTCTAGTTCTTGTTGCAAATTTCAAATCCTAATCTTTTTCCCCAATTTTCGTGCATGCTTACTCACTCAAACAATCGGATTTTTGGACTCTGCTCACACTGCTTTTCACTTTGAGGGTTGAAGTGGTTCTTGGTGCTGTGGTGTTTTCTTTTGCAAATTTTCTATTGATTCAAGTTTGAGAGGTAAGGGGAAAGCTTTCTATTCACTAGATAGAGTTTATATTTCATGAATTTGAATAGAGAGCCACCAAGAGGCTCTAAGAGCTTAGTTTGAATATGGAGATTGGTTTGGAGACCAACCTGTGCTCTAAGATGGTTTTGAGCAAGTTTTATATGTTGCATGCAAGCTAATTGGAACTTAAAATCATGAGAATTCTGAGTTTTATGCAAATTAGTATGTTAAGTTGTGAAATTGTTAAGTTTTATGCATAATCTTATGTAATCTTATGAATCTCTGTGAATTATGTAATTTGATGTGTTCTAAGTGTGTGAACATGTTATTTATATGTTATATGAACTCTGTTGATCACTGGATTGGATTAGAAATGGTTAGAATTGAAAATGGTATGTTAAAACCAAGTTTCCAGTCTGTTCTGTATGAAAAGACTCGAGTACTTGGTTTGATACTCGAGTATTTTGTGTTAAAATAGTGTATCTTTTACTCTAAACACTCGAGTACCAGGCCCAGAACTCGAGTATCGACTGATGTACAAGAGCATTTTCTGATGAACCACTCGAGTAATGCATGAATCACTCGAGTATTCTGGATTTGATGAAGAACACTCGAGTATTCATGAACTACTCGAGTATTTTTTTAAGAATCTGAAATCTGACCTTTATGAAATCATGAGCGACTTGAGTAACCCTGAACTACTCGAGTAATCTGGAAAGACTGAAGAACCACTCGAGTATTTTGAAGAACACTCGAGTATTTCTGCCCAGAACATTAAAAATACCATTTTTAATTCTGAATCATTCTGTTAATACTTAAACGATAATAATCCAAGTGATCTAAGACTTAAAAGAAATTGATTGATGATATGGTTATTCCTTTTGGATAATGGGACGATACTCGGGTGGCACGTTATGTATTATTAAAAGAGATACACCAATCAATTCCTTTAAGTTAAGATATTGCATTCATGCTGGAGTTCGGATGATAGATCGTATATCATGTTTTGGTAACATGAAGAGGGCCTCTGGGAGTGCCAACTGACGGCTTGCTTGATGACACGTTATGGTGGACGACGTGGCCAGCGAAGTGAGATGTTGATGATATGGTTATTCCGTTGAGACGACGGGACGTTGCTCGAGGAGCACGTTATGTACCATTTCCAAGCTTGTCGTGTACATTCTTGGTGAATGTACGAATGCTGTACACCTAGGAGTACAACGCACTGTTGAGTGCTGATTTGAAGTAAAGGATGGATGATAGAGAGTGTCATAGATTGATGGAGATAGGATTGAGAGCTAGATTCATACATCATGCCACTCATTTAACCTAAAGTTGATAAATGAAATAAGTATGAGCATCTTACTTGCATTAAATACTTGCTAAGTGCTAAATGTGATTGTTGATTATTGTTGCATGTTTACATACTCATATTGCGCATTTATTTATGCTCTATTGATTATGTGTATAGAATTGCTTACCCCTATGCCCTTGTAGGTTATGTCACGTTACATCGCTTGCATCGAGATCCGGTCACTTCCTAGTGGCATATGGATCTACGAGGATCACCGTGCGGTGTTCGAGGGAGAGGTAGAGGTTACCTTCTACCACCCGAACCCGCTGATCCGGTTTCGTCCTCGTAGGTTTAGGATCCCCATCATATACACTATGCATGTACCACCCTTTTACACATACCATGGACCACCTCCCACACGACCAGCTCGCTCATATCACAGTTTTCGCTTTCGACCTACCCGCTCAGACCCTTTTTCTTCGAGAGTGGCCCGTGAGGAGACTCCCCCATCTGATCCGAGGAGCCCCATTAGGCTCTCGCCATCACCTGACCCTGTACCCAGTGGTAGGGTACCCACTCCATCAGATGAGATCGAGGAGGATCCTGTGGAGGACGAGAGCGGAGGCGAGCCTGTTGTGCACTCTACCGGGAGTCAGTGGAGGGACGATGATCCTTAGGTATGTGCATATGATAGATGATGAGGATCAGGGGATCCGATGTGGTGGATGCTGTGGAGGAGTTGATGTTGCTGTTGTGATGATGGATGGTGACTACTACTGCTACCTGGATATTTCTACTACTACTGCTACTACATTATCTCTGTGACCAGCTCTAGAGTTTTATATTTTGAGATGTATATACATATATATATATATATATATATATATATGTTTTATATATATATATATTGTAGATATGTTTTTGAGGACTTTAGAGTTATGGTTTACTTTTGATATAGATCTTTTATGGACTTGTACTGGTTCTTGGAGACACGACTTGGGACTATGTATTTCATGACTTATATATATATATATATATATATATATATATATATATTATGTTTATATTATAATTGTGCATAGCCCTATTATTTCCGCTTACTCTGATAAAGACTAATTATAGAATTCGGCCATGAGATTTGAAAATGGT
The DNA here is from genome assembly GCA_037953625.1 of Crotalaria pallida. Lineage (NCBI taxonomy): Eukaryota > Viridiplantae > Streptophyta > Magnoliopsida > Fabales > Fabaceae > Crotalaria > Crotalaria pallida. The sequence continues at coordinate 6,860,189 of CM075654.1, read as the reverse complement.
ATCAATTCCGCGAAATGAAAGATTGGATAGCATCACGTAATTTTTACTATGTAAATACAATTTCAAAGTATTGATGCTATCTAGATCGTGAGAAAATTTTCTTGTTTAAAAGAATGTCGAATTCAATATAAGAGTTTAAAATGATGTAATTTACATTCTCCAAGAGTTCCAAGTTTTTGGTTTGTGCACCCGCCTTTATAGAAAATTTTATTTCCTACATTTTCTAAATACTAACAAGTCCATAACTAATACGAGTAATAGTACAATCATTGTATTAATTACTTGGATTATATTGAGGGTGTCACAGCATTTCTTTATGAGATTGTAATTGTCTTCAATTATTTTAAAAACTGCATCAATTCCAGAAACTTCCTAAACAACAAATGCTTCTATCTCTTCAAAGCTTTTCCTCTTTGGTAAGCACAACTCTTGCCTTCCCTCACTACGCGTCGTTTTGTTATGTTTTGTTCTGTTCTGCTCCATCCACATCGATATTCAACCTCTCTCTGCTTTGTGTAAGTGCTCCCCCTCCTTTTTCTACTCTTTTGATGATTACTCTCTTCTATTTTATTCTATCCTTTCTATTTCTACTTCTCTATTTCTATTATTTGTGTGTGAATCATATGATCACTGAAGATTCGGTATTTTATATTCTTATATATCATATACTATGCAGTCATTAGATTAGATAGATTAGGTGGTTTCTTCTCATTTTATTTCATGAAACTGTCGTGCATGATCAGTGGTCAATAAACCACTGCGTAACCATTATCTTCTTTCTCTCTTTTCTTTTCTTATTTTTTGAATTTTTTCTTATTATTATTTTTTTGTTTTTCTATCAGCAAAGTTGTGTTTTTAGAGATATAGTAATTACAGTTAATGGCAATGGAATCTGGTTTATCAGTGTGCTAATTAAATAATTGATCATAAATGCATAAAATAGAGTATTATGTGATGTATAATAGATTAATCACCAATGTATTATAGGAATCACTTACAGAACTTTGAATTTATCATGCATTGCAAGATTTGCATCTTATGGATAAAATTCCTAGATGTATCTACTCTGGACTAATTGATTGGTCAATGTAAATGTATATCTTGATCTTGATGGGAAGAGCGTGATATCCAAATATATGATGCCTTGCTCACACACACTGCAAGCAGGTTCTTTTTTGTCTACTATTCCTCCTTTCTTTCTCAAAATTTTATTCTTTTCATTCATAACAATTTATTCACATTTTGGTCTATGGAATTTTTGTGACATTATTATAAAATGATGTCACTCTTGGTTCAATTCCCATTTAAATTTTCATAAATTTTTCAAACTACAATAGTAACATTATAACTATTTGATATGTTTATGCTTAAGATGGATAGCATGATGTTGTAACGAATTAGTCTTTCTTCTTCTTAGGATCAACATAAGAGTGTTTGGAAAACAGAAAAAACAATCTCTGCATCTTCTTCTCAGAATCAGCAAAAGAGTGTTTGCAAAACAGAGAAAAAAGTCCCTCTATCTGTATGTTGTTTTACATGTGGTAAGATATCTACATTTCTTCATCTCTTAACTTTTAATTTCAATTAAAAAATTTCAATAACAGTTTCTATTATTTGATAAAAGATACTGTATCAAATTGTTAAGACATGTACTACAATTCATACAGTGCATTTTCGTATAAAATCACCAACTGTAAGTTGCATATATACGGTGAGAGTGAAATGGGAAGTGATGGAAGCACCAAAGTCATTTGGTGAATTGTCACCATGGAATTGCCAGGTGAAAACTTGAACTTTGACAAGTTTAAGCATTAGCGGCACAAGGTGGAGTGGAGAATATGTTTTGTTCTTTTGTAATCTCTCATTTTCTATTTTAATTTCTCTTTTTTTTTATTAGGGAGTTTGAGCATGTAGTCACTTTATGCCAATGCTTACACTCGGTAAAATGGGGATGAAATTAGAGACATGTTGTGTGTATGATCATGTAAGGCCATGATTGAAAAGTCTCTGTTTGTTTAGAATTGGAAGGCCAATACTTTGGCTCTTATGCTTCCAAATGCTTCAAGCTTAATTAGTTTGATGGTGGAATGCATGTTCTCGCCACTCTCACTGTAAGTCGACGTTATTTGGAAAATATTTTCCTATGAGAAAAATGTTTACAAATTTAAATTGGTAGGGTCATCAAATCTCTAATCAATTATGGAAAGTGATTTTCATAAAGGAAAAATAAGGTTTGGAGAAGATAGAAATTTGAATCTTATATCTAAAAAACTGCTCAATTCTTCAAGAGCCAATAACATTTCCTTTTTGCGCATTATTGAAAAGAAAAATGTAACTAATTTAAATTCACAAATAATCACACAAATATCATAACATTATTATGTAATTCTTTGAATTTGATAACATAATTTAACAAGAGAGAAGAATGAGCTGGATCAAACATAATCTTGACAAAAATAAGTATGATTTGTATTCCAAATCAATGTCCGATATTTTTGTCTAACATAAGTCAAGTTCTGAAATTTGGTTCAATCTAATAAAAAATTTGATAATAAAAAACCTATATAAATGCTATAAACAATTTTCTACATTGATAAAATCATTATTTTTTTTAATCTTAATTAATTTTTTCAACTCCTTCCTATGACAAATACACGACAATGGAAATGCGGGTCGACATACACAAGGCATATGAATCTTAATCTTAATCGAAATAATTTCAATTAATTCATATGTATAAAGATTCATATAATTTTTTCTTTAAAAATTAGTATGATACTAATTCAATCCGAATGCACAAAATAATTTACAATTATTATCTACTTAAATTATCCAATAATAATTAGTTAACAATAAGTAAACAAACAAGCATCCCATGCATTGCACCAATGCACAGGCTTAAAATTAGAATTGAATAAAATATTTAATATGACCACTTAAAAATGTGATATTTACTCAAAATGACCAATTAAACGTATAAAGATCGATCAAAATTAAAATCTTATTAAACATAATTATGATATTAATCGTAAGTTGATCAATTAAACGTTAACAATTCAAAATTTATAAAGATTGAGAAAAATAGAATTGTATAAAATTTTCCAAAATAAGTTCATATAAATTTCATGCATAGCATGTTTTTACGAATTTGATCATCTGAATTTCATCAAATAATTTTCTGTTTATAAATTAGTTCATACTAATTTAATTCGAAAATCCAAAATGATTTACAATTATTATCTATTCAATAATAATTAGCTACAACAAGCAAGCAAACAAACAAACAAACAAAGTCCCGGGGCCTAAAACTAGTATTTGTGATAATATGATGATAATCATGATTGTGGAATATTTTTATACGGCTTAATTATGTTACAAGTTCCTGAAGTTTGAGATACTTTTGTCAAATACCCTTATTCTTTTTTTCTCAATGTTTGATTCCCTGAAGTTATTTCTGGGTTTGTCATATCATATACCCTTATTACCAATTCTGGGCAATTTTGCTGACATGTAACATCATAATCCTAATCAATCCTAATCAGACGACGCAGGAGATCGGTCATGTGGTATTGTGTGATGTCACATGGGCGAAGACGACCTCTCTCTTCAATCTTTTCTTTTCTTTTTTTATTTAACTAAAAATATAAAAATATATAGTTTTTTAGTATTTTAATTTAAAAAATAAAAAATCTTCGCCTACGGGACACCAGGTGCCTAACTAGCTAGCCTTCTAATCAGAATTATGATGTTACATGTCAGCAAAATTGGTCAGAATTGTTAGTAGGGGTATATGACAAACTCAAAAGTAATTTCGGGGAGTCAGACATCGAAAAAAAATAAGGGTATCTGACAAAAGTACCCCAAACTTCAGGGACTTTGCCATAAATAAACCCTTTTTATATTATGAAATGAAATCATACTCTACCTGATGAGCACTTGTATGGCACCTTAACAGTTTGAGGGTCTATGTAGTATGTATCATTTAAGCTCCTACTCACATGATCATCAGGAACCAAGACATCATCAAAATGCTGCAACAGCAAGAAGTTTGACACACAGAAGAACTATTGAGAACTGCACACCAAAGTTTTAACATATAGTCATCCGAGATTCTAAATAACAAAGTTGACATATAGTCATCTGCAAACAACAAAATATAATCATCCTTATCGAAAGCCTAAATACAAAATCTCTTGCTGTTGTCGATTTTAGTTTCTTAATTTTTCACCCTTTTCACTCTATTTCACTAAACTTTCCAACAGAAAAAGACTTGAGAATCTGAGATATCAGTTCAATAGCATCACAAAAATTCCTGAAGAATGAAGCAATTTAATTAAAGCAGCCCCTCGAGAAAAGACAGAATAATGGAATAATTTAATTTAAGTACGGAAAAAAATATTAAAGAATAAAGTCATTTCATCAAAAGCCACCAAGCATGTTATTAAGGGATATACACCTTAATAAATATTGCAACGAGCTTTCTAAGCCTAGGGCACAAAAGCAAGGAAAAACCAAACAAAAATATAAGCCTTGTTACACAATCCTCCATACAAAGACTACCATAATTCACATAACAGAAATTCTCTTCTTATGGGTAGAAGTGCTGGCAATTAGGGCGGATGTCCATGGCCTCGTTCGCCTGCCCTACATTTTTTATGGGCAGGGCATCATTTTTTAGCCCAATTTTTGAATGGGTCCCGTCCGCCATGCCTATTTCTTTTGTCGGTTTCATTGGGCGGGCGGTGGGCCGCCCACGGGCCACCCATTATTTAGTTTTTTTAAAAAATTAAAATTAGGAGCTGCAAATTAGGAGTCGCCCTACATTTTTTGTCGGGTATCAAACTTTATTATTATGATTTTATGAATTTTGAGTGTGAACATTTATATGTTGTGCAATCTTAGTCTACATTTTATGAATTTTAAAGATAGAATATATGATTTTTTTTTGGCTTATTTAAGTTTTTGGTCCCTGAAAGTTGACCGTGTTTTGGTTTTAGTCCCTATCTTTTTATTTGACCGGTCCTAGTCCTTAAAAGTTCAAAAAAATTTGGTTTTGGTCCCTGCCGTTAAATTTTGCCGTTAATGCTGACGTGGCAAACGAAATTTTAAAAAAAATAATAAAAAAATAATTAAATTTATAAAAAAATAATAAAAAATATTTAAAAAATATTATTTAAGTTTTTTGGTCCCCGAAAGTTGACCGTGTTTTGGTTTTAGTCCCTATCTTTTTATTTGATCGATCCTAGTCCTTAAAAGTTCAAAAAAATTTGGTTTTGGTCTTTGCCGTTAAATTTTGCCATTCATGCTAACGTGGCAAACAGAATTTTTAAAAAAAAAAAAACCTCAAAACCCGTACCCAACCCAACCCCATCCCACCCACCCTCCCCTCTTCCTCTCTCTCTCTCTCCCTCAATCACTTGGCTCTCTCCCTCCCTCACGCCCTCCATCACGCCACCGCTCTTCCCTTTCTCAAGAACACAAATCGCATTTCTCTCCCTCCCTCATGCCACTGCTCTTCCCTCTCTCAAAGCAAAATCGCGTCTCTCTCACCCCTCACCAAGGCCTCACGGCCTCATCTCTCTCACTCACGTTTTCCCTCTCCTTGCCTCTTCCCTCTCTTCTTCCCTCATCAATGCCTATTCCTTCATCTCCAATCGACACATGCAAGCTCACAAAGTGATGTCTCTTCCCTCACAAATCACGCCCTTATAAAGTTCCGATCGGTACATGCAAGCTTCTACATCTCCGATTTGGGATTATATGATGTATTTCTGGAATTGATGGTGGAGAACGGTGGATCTCCATGGTGCATCTCCGATTTGGAATTGATTCTTTTTTTTGGGATTTTATCATTTCTTTTTCATTATTGATTTGTATTCTTAATCTAAATTTATGGAATTGACGGTGGAGAACGGTGTATTCTGATAGTAAATAATAATATAGGCGGTGGCGGCAGATTAGCGGTGGAGAAAGAGAGAGGAAGAGGGGAGGGGATGGGTGGTGGTGGGGGGTTTCATGGGGAGAAAGGGAGAGGAAAAGGGGAGAGTGGGTGGGGTGGGATTGGGTTGGATACGGGTTTCATGGGGGAGAGAGAGGAAAAGGGGAGGGTGAGTTGGGTTGGGTACGCGTATTTTTGGGTGGTGGGGGGGTTAATTTTTTAATTTTTTTTATAAGTTTAATTATTTATTTTATTATTTTTTTTTTAAAATTTCGTTTGTCATGTTAGTATTAACGGCAAAATTTAACGACAGGGACCAAAACCAAATTTTTTTTAACTTTAAGGACTAGGACCAGTCAAATAAAAAGATAGGGACTAAAACCAAAACACGGTCAACTTTCGGGAACCAAAAACTTAAATAATTTTTTTTTTAAATTTTTTAATTTTTTTTATAAATTTAATTAAGTTTTTTATTATTATTTTTTTAAATTCCGTTTGTCACGTCAGCATTAACGGCAAAATTTAACGGCAGGGACCAAAATCAAAATTTTTTGAACTTTTAAGGACTAGGATCGGTCAAATAAAAAGATAGGGACTAAAACCAAAACACGGTCAACTTTCGGGGACCAAAAACTTAAATAAGCCATTTTTTTTATGTTCTAAAAAAAATATATATATATATATATGATTTTTTTTAAATTTTTTTATTTAAACGAACCGCCCATGGGCATGCCCTGGCGAGTAGGGCATGAATTTTCAGCCCAAAATATTATAATGGGTGGGCGGGCATGCCCGAAAAAAAAGTGGGCTTTTGATGGGCATGGGCAATGCCCACCCGCACGAATTGCCAGCAAACTTGTCAACTTTATGTGTTCAAACTTTAAAACTAAATAAATAAATATATAAAATCACTGAGACGAACATTTGAAACAAATAGAATAAATACATAACAGAATCAATATCAATTATTTTCAGAGGATTTCTCTTTACCTTTCTGTGGCTTTAGTAGGGTTTAACTCAAAAGATTACAGAGATTTTTTAATTGGGGAAATAAACTAAGAATTTCATCTGTTAGACTGATATCACAAAATCTAGATTGAAATACATGCAGAGAAAGCTCATAGAGTTTAAATATATCTTTTAGTACACAATCATACATACATATGTAAAACAGCTAATATAAGCAACACATTACACTCTATACAAGGTCAGTGTCACTAATTCCTCAAGTTAATTTGCCATACCTACTTCACTGATACAATAGGACAAATATCATCAAACTTATTGAACTTATATTTGAATAATTTGAGTAATCAAACAGCCCCTAAATTCCCAAAGTTAGCATAGAAATTAGAAACTCTGAAAAGGAACATTCAACATTTGCCAAAGTCTCAGACCTTTATATTTATAAATTAAACTTTCATGATAAATCAATGGACCAAACTGAAAACAGGAACCCAAAGTCAAGTCCTACATCGATATCTAAGTTTGATAGTTCCAATCAACATCATAGCTTGGCAATGAAGATTGAAAGGTATAGTCCATATTTGATGACATTCTGGTGACATTACGAATTGTTTTGGAAAAAAAAAAAAAACAATTCTCGTAGCTTATTTCCTTGCCTCAAGTACATTTTCTCCCTCTGCAACTAACTTACCTTATATTGAGAGTCTGACAGCCATTGATTGGCATTGTAATCCCTTTCACATCTCGGCATGCATCAGAACCAACACTTGCTATCAAGGAACTCCACTTGACTGTATGTTCCTCAACTATTGAATCATGAAGTTTCTAAAAAAGACTAAACAGCAACCAGCCAGGAATTAACATTGTGAAGCCATCCTCCTGGTGGTCATCCACTGCAGTTATCCCAGTTTTCCTCACAGTGAAAGCACCAATTTGATAAAACTACAAAAGAAATTCAGTAAAATAAGAGCAGAAGCTCTGCAAGGAGTAACTCCTAGCCCAAGGCTCAAACCCGAAAGAGACAATAGGATATGATCCTTTCCTACATGATACCCCTCTTTGACATTAGACTCCCACTTCTGCACTCCTTAGCTCAAGTGCACTTTCACTCTCTGCAACTAACTTCCCTCACACAAACATTATGCTGTGCAATATCCTTTGTAACAACAGTTATAAGACCATAAGGCTATAACTCTTCTTGTAGCAGAGTGAACTAGAATTACTAGGAGAAAGTTTATTTCAACTTTTTAATATCTATCCTTTCCTAAAACACAACATCCATTCAAATATCCTGCAGCCAGAAGTTTTATTTTATGTTTTTAAATAACAAATAACAACTGTAAGAAAACATTGACCACTAGTAAAAGAAAAATGTTAACGGAGTAAGTACATGAAGAGACGACTCGCCTTCTTGCTTAATCTTGGGAGGAGATGTGTAACTGCATAAAATTAGCAGGATATTATCCATTTCTAATTATCAAGAATTGCATAAGTCAGTCTTTACCTTGAACATAAGCATATTACCTTGCCAGCTGACTCAATTAGGATTTAATTTTTTGGATTTCCCAATTACAGTACCAAATTTTAATATACTGACAAAATGACAAAAAATGTAGAGAAAAATTAAATACACCCCAAAAAGATTTGAAGCTAGATGGAATACAACATGCAGAGTGAGTGATATGCAAGCTTGCACAACAGCATTTTATGCAAGAGCTGAGACAAAAAACATCCATTTAAAAATACGAAGCAAAAGATCAAATGGCATTCAATGTATAACTTAGATCAACATTTCCCACAAGCAAATTGGAACCTGACAAACCTAGGATATCTAACATCTCAAATTCAGAGAGCACTTCCAAGTGCATACATTACATACTAAGAAACATGGCATCCACGAGATAAGAGGAGTTCCCTCTGGCTCTCACTAAGATAAACGAGGGGGAGCAAATTTCCTTCTCAACGATGACCTTGAAAATACCATCCAAGCAACAATATTAGTATGCACTTGATTACATGAAATCAAATTTATATCTTTCAGTTGTTTGCAGCCTTCTACCACCTGTTTCACTCCCTTTGTTGTGATCCAGGGACAATTTTCCCTGTCCAAGTGTGGCAACCCATGACAACTCGCTTAGATTACGAAGAGTGACTCATCATCAATTGCATAATCTGATAATTTCAACACCTCCAATTTAGGATATTGTAAGTTCATCATCCCACATAGCAAACCATTTTTTGAATGGATAGACAAGCTCAAATAATTTAATGCTTTCATCCCTCAGCCTTTTATTGTAAGACAAACGGAGAGAATTGATACTAGGGTTTACAAAAAAATCCAATGATACTTGTTGATGGGCAAGCAAAAATGACTAAGAAAATTCATTAGAGAGAGTAAGAGCACAACAAACACTACCTCATCACTAAAAAACACGATGATACTTGTTGATGGGAAAATGAAAAATATATGAACCTCTTGTTCAAAAATCTATACTTTGTCCGTATCTATGGCGTAATAGTCATTTATTTACAACGTCTAGCGCATATACAAAGAAACCCAACACATAATAGTCAAGGATATACAACGTCATTTATTTACACCTAATAATGTTGCTGCATATTTGCACTTGAAAGTTGAAAGTTAGACTTCACTCATCTGCCACAGTTGCTCCCTACTAACTAACCTCCCGCAACATAGTAGTTGTGAATTTTCTCAAAGTGCAGCTGCATATTAGCACTTGAAAGTTGAAAGTTAGACTTTGTTGTCATCTACACACAACATCTATTGAAGTTACTCCCTACTAACTAAGCTCCTGGCCCAAAATGCTTGATCAAACAGGTTTTCTGCAAACAATACAGAATGGAGATCAGTTTTTTGCAAACAAGATAAATACTAATAGTCACAGAAGATTTAAACAACTTGTTATTCAAGTCACAAAGAGATAAAAGTATGAATACAAATGATGGCATGCATCAAAGCTAGAGAAAGAGTACAACCAAAGCACATAGCATGCTTCTAAATGAAAACAAGACACCCCACCCATACACCAGTATCACTCAATATCACTGTTTACTCATCACTCATACATCAGTGTCAGACCATAAAGACACCCAAAAATCTATGTCAAACACAAGATTATTCCCACCCATCTACAGCTAACACCCCCGCTTTTGTTGCTAGCACATCAGTGCAACATAAGATTATTCCCATCCGTCTACAGCTAATTCCCCTGCATGACCTGTTTTCATGCAGTGCATCTAAAAAGGATTCCCTTGTTAAAATATTCTTTATTATGATCACTTTTGGGCTATATAAAACTTATCTTTGGCCCATCTGTCCTGTTGATTCATTGTAAATTATAAATCATCTGCAGCAAGCCTTAAATTCAAAAATCCATTGTAGACAGAAAATTAGACCCAATAATCACACTACCCCTGAAGCGTTATATGCTAGCAGCTACAATAACACACAGCAAAGCCCAAACCTGCTGCCATAAAGCATCAACTGCATTAGTACATCACCCTTTTATGGATTCATGTACTCACATCCCAGTATCACCTAGTTAAGTACAAATAAATTCACCCATTTTGTATCATCAACTTATAAAGTATAAACCCCTGCTAAAATACTATACAATACACTCACAGTACAGTATAATATATATAGAGAGAGAATGATTGGACCTGAAAACTTAGGAAAGGAGGCACCCGTGCTCCAAGGACAGCTCCCTAACCTCTGAACGGACATCACAGCTCCGAGGGACAGATATCCTTCTCAATGTAGGCCGCCGTAAGACCATCAAGGCAATAACATTGGCTTTAACACGATAACATCCTGTGAGAGTAATTTCTCTCAACTTTTTACAACTCTTAATGACCCTCATTACACCTCTGCCAGTAATCTTTGAGCAGCCATCCAAATTAAGGGAAAGTAGACAATTGCACCATGTTGAAATAGAAACAAGGAAATCATCATTGATCCTTGTCCTTGAAAAATTCAAGGACTCCATATTCATTTCAGACCACCTGCGAATATCGGAAAAGTTTTGGCATCCTTTTAGAATAAGCTTCTTCACATTAGGGAAAAGGATGACAAGTGTATGGAGAGATGTGTTGGCCAAATCATTATATGACAAATCAATATAGGTAACATTCGGATTAACAAAGGCTATATCCATCTGCACCTCGTTTTGTCCAAAGGAGGTTTTCTCCATTGAGATATCACACAAGAGGTTGCAATTTCTTGTGATTGCAAAGAATGTTAACTCTGTCAGATTTGTACAATGACCAAGTTGTACAATTCTCAATCTTTTTCCAAGGAGCAGCGAAATTTCAACCATATTCTCGTCTTCTAGGAAATTGGCATACTCTATACCAAGATGCGTGATAAGATCACATCTGGATGACAAGTCTCTGAGTCCAACAAACGAATAACCAACACATGCTTCCAAGATCAATTTTGCCAATGGAAGTCTCGACTCGCCAATCGAGCGTAGAAACCCATCACAAATTCTAGCATTTACCAATTCAATGCTACTCAATGTCCTAAGGCTAGACAAGCATCGACCGACATCCCTATTAAATTTTGCTCCGAGAGAAACAGATTTCAGTTTCTTATTTGAGCTGATTGCAGAAGCAATACAGCTTGGAGTGAGGTAACAGCATTGTACAACTGCCAGTTCTTCGAGGGAAGAAGAATTATTGCACAAAAACAAGAGCATATCATCCTTTAAAAGGAAATTACCCGAGAGATTAATGCTGCGAAGATTAGGGAGCTCCAAACACATTGCTTTAAAGGCAGATGGACACACCGGTGAATCAGAGTCTTCTATACCGGAGTATGATAATCTTTGCATGCTGTCTTGAGGATAGGAAATGTCCAAGTGTTCTAACAATGGGAAGCACTCAGCTATTATGCGAATATCCCACCCATTCAATTTACCCATCTTGGAACAGTTAAGTGAGATCAGAGAGGAGGCAACTTTCTCAGCCAAACATGTTAAACCCCTTCTGGGTATTGCACTATGATTAGAAACATCAAGATACTTGATATTTAACGCTGATTCACTGATCTTTAACAAAGCAGACTCCATTTCAGAATATGGCAGCCCATGAAACGACAAAGAACTCACATTTGGAAATCTTGGTAAGAGGGTTAGAACAGTGTTGTGAAAAACATTGAGAGAGGTTCTCAACTCATTCGTTAGTGATAAAAACGCCTTAGCCACTAAAGAAGCATTTTCATGGTCATGCTCCTGGGTCAATGACATAATACGAGCAAAACAATCATACGTCAGAGTTTCCTCCATAATGGGTTTCTGGGGAAGAAGAAGAAGAAGAAGAAGAAGAAGAAGAAGGGGTTTACTAAGGGAGAAGAAGAAGAAGTGTTAACGGTTCTTTTCAAATTTTTTTTTTGTTTTTGCTTTTTTGAATTAGTTGCCGAACCCTTTTGAAGTGTTTTCTTTTTTCTTTTTTTTTTTAATTAAGAGTTTTGGATTTTCAATCACTCTTATTATTCTCTAACTTCAATTTTAATAAAGAAAATTCCAAAATTGTCCTTTATAAAAAAAAAGTTTTATTTGTGCAATGTATGAGTTGTTAAAATTTTAAATTCTTAATATTAAATAGGTTAAAGTAAAGATTATTATTATTTTATTATGAAGTAAATATTATTATTAAATTAGCTCTCACCCCGTGTGAAGTACTATTATTAATATTTTAAAATTTTTATAATAAATTTTTTAATGTAATGATTATTTTTTTTATAAAATAAAAATTATTATTAAACAACAACGAAAAATAATTACACAAAAGTTAGAGTTTCAGATCAACCCTACACTTAAAAAAATTAACCTAAATTATTTTGTTTATAAATTTTGAATTTCCTCATATGAATAAAAAATAACACTTTTTATCTTGAATATTCCTTATTTATTTGATGGATAAATAAACATTTTTATATATGATTATCAACTTTATTATGATGAATCAAAATTAGGTCAGAATTAAACATTTCGATATTTTTTATTTAATGATATTATGAGTATAATTAATGATAAATCAGAATATACGTTATTTTATTGGGTATAAACACATTGGAAGATAATGTTTGTTCATTTTTTAAATATTATACTTCACTCATCCCTTAAAGTTAGTAAAAAAAATAGAAAAATTTTGTTCCAAATTAAAGTTAAAATAATGAATAAAAAATGAAATTGCATTGTATATTGGATGATTGGTTAATTAATGAAATATACATTAAATACTTATTTTGATAATTGGTTAATTTGGGGACAATGCATTAAAAGCATATTCTCTTATTTATATTGAATTTTAAAAATTTACTAATTTTTTTGGGACGAATGGAGTATTCGGCTATGTATTGATCAATATTAAATTAATGTCTTCCCTATTTAGTTGATCGATAAATTAGTATGTTTTTTGTCATGATAATATGATTAAAGTTTTGACATTTTTTGTTTGATGATATTATGAGTAGATTGAAGGATAAATAAAAATATTTTATATTTCATGTGACATGATAATTTAGCATTTCTTGAATATAATTATCGCCTTTAATATGAAAAATCATAACTAAATCAAAATTATACATTCTTATTTTTTTTATTTGACGACAACATTCTCTTCTACTGCAAACACACAACAAAAATCAAATAATATAAAAAAAGAAATAATAGGAGAAGAGAATTCTTAAAATGTTATTAATTTATCAAAAAATAACAACCTAAAATTTAGTATATACAACAATTATATTATTTTTAATTAGGTTTGCAATTCTGAAAAAATCAAATAATATAAAATAAAAAATAATCGAAGAATCAAAATATGAACTTACCAATGCACTAAATCGACAATCTCTTGGAGGTTTGCCGGATAGGACATGGGTGTCCAGACAATGAAGTTTGTTTCAAATTTTGTTCAAGCCTTCATCCCTTGCCTCTGGTTTGCAAGTGTCGTGAGGGAACATACTATTGTTGCTATCGATTCCTTTTAACGATGTGATTATATTATTGTTAAAGGACTTCCTCTGTGTGTAAACACTAAACACACTATGGCTTTTGTATAAAAAATCGACATATGAATGAAGCATCACTACAAGAAAAATCTTTTATTGCAACGACTTTTCTGACGGGTAAAGGCGTTGCAAAAGGGTATAGCAATGACTTTTTTCTTTGTTATATAGAACGATTTTCCAGCAACGATATGGGTCATTGCATAAGAAATGTTGTTGCAACACAGGTAAGCATAGTTGTATTGGTAATCTCTTTGGCAACGATATTGTCGTTGCAAAACATCATTGATTTTTGAAATGACAAAATTGTCGTTGTAGTAGTCTTTATTGGCAACGATACTGTCGTTGCAAAACACCTTTGATTTTGAAACGATAAAACTGTCGTTGCAAAATACCCTTGATTTTTGAAACGACAAAATTGTCGTTGTAATAACCTTTATTTATTTTTAAAAAATAATTATCTTTTTAACCTGATATAGCCATTTTATTTTTAATTATGAAGTATCAAAATAATAATTAAAAATAATTAACAAATTTTATATTATTAAATTGCCCACAAATAAGGAGCTCAAATCTCAACAATCTAATATAAAGAATGTCTTTAGAATTCTCTGATCAATCTATCAAAAGTACCAAAAAGAAAAGAAAAAGATTGATCCACACTGAATCTACTTAAATAGCTCTGCATGGAAGGGTTAGCTTTCTCTGCTCAAAAAATCACTCAACTGCAATCGACCAAGCCACCGAACACCCCGCCTGATGGAAGACCCAAAGCCTCGGAGACCTTAAGAATCTCATACAAGGACAAAGTCCTTGATGACCAACAACCTCTCCCTCCAAGGGAGGTGAGGGATCTTGTAGCACTTAAATTGATGAATGCGGAGTATGAAGGGGGCAATGAACTTCTCCCATGCATTAGTGTTGATGACTCTGTTTTGAAGGATTTGTGTGTACCCTGGAAGGATGCACTTGTCATAACACTGCTGGGGAAAAATATTGGCTATAGTGCATTGAAAGAAAGACTTGGAAGAGTGTGGAAACTTCAAGGAGGTTTTGATATGGTGGATATCAATAATGGGTTTTATTCGGTAAAACTTGACCTTGCTGCGGACAGAGAACATGTTATAGAAGGAGGGCCATGGATGATTTTTAATCATTATCTAACTGTTGCCCAATGGAACCCATATTTCCTTTCACCTACTGCCAAAGTTGATAAAACACTTGTTTGGATTAGATTCAATGATCTTAACCTTGTTTGGTATGATGATAGCTTCCTGCTAAGCTTGGCTTCCTTCATTGGCAAACCAGTTAAGGTGGACACTAAGACCAGTAGAGCGGACAGAGGGAGATATGCAAGGGTGTGCATCGAGATTGATCTCAATAAGCCTGTTGTTGGTCGCTATAAATTTCATGGTCACTGGTAGGAGGTCATGAACGAAGGTGTTGGTGATTTGGGTCTAATATATAATGTTTTTGGGCTTAATTTCACTTCTTTTGCTATGGTTTTGGCTTGTTTCTCTTGTAAATATAGGTATTTTGTATTAGTTTTAGGAATTTTTAGTTTTATAGAATCCCTTGAACGTTTTGATCCATTTTGGGTATGTTTCAGGTGTTTCGGAGCTTTATTTGGAGAAAATATTATTGGAGCTAAGAAGAGCATAAGAAGACCTTGAAAATGGCACAAGAACGGAGAGAAACGGAGTTGGAAGTTCCTTGGCACGCCCAGGCGCGGGAATGGTGCGCCCAGGCGCGCGTGCTTCGTTAATCAGTAGGCATCAGATGGCACGCGCCCAGGCGTGCTAACCAACACGCCCAGGCGCACATGACACGTGAAGGCCCAATTGAGCCAATTTCTGAGCAATTTTGAGGGTTTCTATTAGGATTTGTATTTTATCTATATATTTATGTTTTTAGGATTAGTTTTAGGCAGAGATTAACAGTCATAATCAGTCATCATTAGAGATTAGTATCAAGTTTGAGGGAGAGTACATTCTTTGGAGAGCATTCGGAGGGGGAATCCATTGAAGGTTGGAGATTCAGATCAAGGATTAGTGGTAATTTAGGAATGAATTACTTCTATTCTTATTTGTTCTTCTTCTCTATGATGTGTAACTAAACCCTCTTGTTTTAGGAACATGGTGGATTCGATTATGTAGTTTATTTATAAGAATTAATGTTTTTCAGTTTTTAAATCAAGTGTTTAATTGTGTTTTTATTGTTATGCATGAACTTGATTAACTCATGTTATGAATTTTTAGATCTGAATTGGAAAATTAGGATTTAAAATTGGTCATGCAATTAAACAATATAAGGATTCAATTTGTAGGAATACTTTTGGATTTTTATATAACTCTTCATAATTCGCTATTCTTAATCAAGGTTATTCAATAGATTAAATTTCTAAGGAATTAGGATTTAACAAATTGGATAATAAACAATAATTTCATGAGAGGAATCTGGAAATTACTAATTTTCTGAATTAGTTCTTGATTTAAATGGAAAACATTGATTTATAATAAATTAATGAAATATTCAATGAAACTAGTTCCTAACAACCATTCATCCATTGTTAATCGTTTTTATTTATTTTTCCAGCAGTAAAATATCTTTTTAATTAATTTATTTAATTCTAAATTTTAATAGATTTTACTTTTAATTACTCTTAGGTAGGAATAAGTTACATAATTCGTAGTCCCTGTGGGAACGATATCTGGTCTTAACCGACTATATTACTTTGTGATCTAGTATACTTGCTAGAGAGTGATCAAGTTTTTGGCGCCGTTTCCGGGGACTAGAATTTATTTAATTTATTTTTGGTACTTTGTAGTAATTTTTAGTAGAATTTATTTTTAGTTTTTATTTTTCCTTTCTTATTTTTCTTTTCTTGACGGGTGCTGCTTAACCCTCTTTTATGCTTTTGCGTTCAGCAGGAAACCGTGAGGTATTGCATTTTGACCCTGACGTGGAGTTGAGTGCAAAGAGGAGGAAAAAGCAAGCAAAGAAAGAAAGGAAGGAGCAAGAAAGGAAGATGGCTGAACGAACTACACAAGGCACCACACCCCCTGCTAGGAAGACACTGGCTGACTATGCCGTCGTGGACCCGGATGTTTGCATGTCCAGCATTGTCCGGCCAGAAATCACTGCAACATCATTCGAGATTGATCCTCAATACATCCATCTTATCAAGCAGGATCAATTCTCGGGTGCACCAAATCAAGACCCGACGGAGCATGTAGCCAACATCCTGAACATTCTCGATTTCTTCAAAATCGAGGGTGCATCAGAGGAGGCGATAAGGATGAGGATGTTTCCTCTCTCTTTGAGGGAACAAGCCTACCAGTGGATGAAGAATCAGCCGCCCGGAAGTCTTTCCAGCTGGGATGTGCTTGTCAAAAAATTCATAGACAAGTTCTTTCCAGCAGGAAAGCAAGCCGAGCTGCGCCAAGATGTCAACTCCTTCATGCAAGAGGAAGGTGAACACTTGCATGAGGCATGGGATCGGTACAATCAGTTGCTGAAGAGGTGCCCCACGCATGCAATTCTAGACTGGATGTGTAACATCCCTAAATTAATTTCAAGCCTAATTAATGAATTAATAGGTTTATAATGAAGGGAATAGGTAGAATATTTGTTTAAAGAATTTTGTGAGCAAGGTGAGCAGCCATTTTGAGTACTAGGGGTTGTATAGAAGTCAACCGTGGCTTCGAGCAAAATTATATAAGCGAAATCGGGAGTTAAATCGGCGTTTTCGATGTTAGAAATCGACCGAAAAGAGAAAATTAGAAATTTATTATAGGGTGCTAAGAAAATAAATTCCACCGTTGGATATGAAGTTTATGGGGTGAAGAAGCTTGTCTAAAAATTTGGACCCGATCCGACGGTTAACGAAAAAGTTACGGCGAATCGAAGGTTGAAGACCCAGTTTCTCGCCCAGGCGCACCAGTCATGCGCCCAGGCGGGTGCACTATTCATATGTGCACCAGGCAGTGAAAACCCGCCCAGGCGAGGCACTAATTCTCCCAGGCGAGCGGAAACACGCACCAGCCGCACCAATTCACGTTGTGGCGCGCCAAAGCTCCCTCCTGACCGCACCAAATCCCCACCTGGCGCACCAGCGTGCGCACCAGCAGCACCAGCTGGTGCCAGGACTCGCCCAAGCGAGCGCGACCAGCAGCACCAGATCTGGTGCGTTGAAAATGAAACTTGGGGCCAAAGTTTTGATCATGGCCACACGATTTTCTCAGCTTATTGGAAGGCAAGTACAACATCAAAAACACAACACTCCTTCATACTTCATCACCACCATCAACCCACCATCTCCCTCAATTCTCTCAAGCTCCAAGAACACTCCATCACTCTTCATCATTAAACACTTGATTTTGGACACCTCAAACCCAAAATCAACAAAACCCCATCAAGCCTTGCACCATGGAAGTGGGTTGAAGCCTCATTTCTCTTCCTCCTTCCTCCAAACGATTTGCTCCCTCCTTCCTTCTTCTTGGTTTTCAAATTTCATCATCACTTGGGGTAAGTTGAACTCTAAGGCATGAGATTGATTCCCTTTCCAACTTTCCTTAGTTCATAGAAATTGTGTTTAAATCCTTAGGGTTCTTGAACTCATGAATGTGTAGGACTTTATTTCATGCCTCCAATCAAAACCAAGTCAAGGACAAGGAACTCACACACCAAGGATCCAAGAGCTAGGACTTGAGATTCACCACCACCTCTTAAGAAGGTAAGAAGGGTTCGTATTACCTTAGCTTAGGAAGTAGATTCTCTTTAGTTATAGTGATGGCTAGGGGTAGAGAATGAGTATAGCATAAAACCTTAGGGTAGTTGATGATGAAAGGGAATGATGGACTAAGTAGATATATAATTAGAGAGTAATGAGAATAACTAGTTGACGAATCATAAGGAAATTATAAAGGAATTAAGAGTGGATAATAGAGTGAAAATATATAGAGATTCGTTGTATGCTTGGAAAGATATGGAAATTGTGGAAGGAATGAAATATTACATTATTGGGATAACCAAGAGGTAGGTAAAGAAAAGGGAAAGTTTTGATGATAGACTGGTTTTAATTTAAGAAGATGGCGGATAATATGTATGGAAAGTATAGAAAAATGTATGCTAAGAGAAAATGATGAATGTATGCTAGGGGAAAATGTTGATTTAGTGCTAAATAATTACTGTGATCGATAAATGTGTAAAAAAGGGAATTAATAACGAAAAGGGCATTTGTGGCTAAAATGGGGTACGAGTGCTAAAGCTTGCAATGAAATTGGATGGAAAGTATATAGAGAATGGGTTAAAAGTGAGTGGAATAATTGAACAATGGAACTATATGGTTAATGTGAGAAGGACCCACCTATTGAGGTGTGGATATAGGAATGTGAAAAGGTGAGTTTATGATGTGAATGATGGTTTATGTACAAATGACCCTCCCAAAGGGAGTGAGAATATGTGAAAGTATATAAATGGACCCTCCATAGCGGAGCGTGTATATAAATGGACCCTCCCTAAGTGGAGTGTGAAATTATATAAATGGACCCTCCATAACGGAGCGTGTATATAAATGGACCCTCCATAACGGAGCGTGAATAATGGACCCTCCATAAAGGAGTGGATATGTGTATGTATATGGACCCTCCACAGAGGAGTGGATAGATGCATGTTATGGACCCTCCCTAGGGGAGCGTGATAATGTATGTGATGGACCCGCCTATATGACGTGTGTAAATGTGATTAGGACCCGCCCTTGTGGTGTGCGAATAAATGGAAATAATACCCACCGAAAGGTGCGCGAAAGAATGGAAAGGAATGGAAAGGCTAGAAAGGCATAGGGAAAATATGTAACTGAAATCATAAGGAAATGTTGAGTTGCATAAAAGGAAAGTGAAGTAGTATATGATTTGGATAGTATGGTGTAGGGTAGGTCCTTGGTTTATTGCTATGCTTTTGTAGAAGCTATATTTCTAAGTTCTGTGTAATGCTACCCTTCTTGCTATATTTTTACAGGTACAGAAGCGGAGCATGCACTAGCCGTGGCCGAGCAGGGGCACACTCCACGTTGTGGAGTGTGAAAATTAGGGGTGTGATATTATGTTATTCCAAGAGTGAAAACTTTGGCTTTTGATGTATAAAAACTTAAAGTTTTGTCTTTTGGCGAGATTAAACTATTTTATAACTTGATTATTATTATTTTGGAGATGATGAACTCGAATGTAATGAACTGAATTGTATTTTGGCCCTGCTGGCCCATTGTTGTTGAAATCGAAGCTTTACGCAGGTTAATTAGGAAATCAATATTTGGGGAATGTCCCTAAAACAAAGGAAACTCCGTCCGATTTTACGGAGATTTTTATAATAAGCAAATCTAACTAAGAGTTTTCATGATCACCTAATTGTATTAAAAGAAAATTTTTAAATCCTCAATTAATAAAGGCTAAAAGTAACTAGGGTGTTACAGGATGCAAATCCTACTATTCTACTTTGGGCTAAGAATGTCGCACAAGATAATGATAGATGCAGCAGCTGGTGGTTCCCTCCTCAAGAAGACTGTTGAAGAGGCAAAGGAGATAATTGAGACAATGGCCCACAACAGCAGTCAAGCCCTTTCTGACAAGGTGATTCTGAAGAACACTGATCTGGGTTCCAGTCAAGTGCAGACAATCATTCAACAAAACAAGGAGCTACAACAACAAATTTCTGAATTGGTGAAGAAGATGGCTCAGACCCAGTTGGCTGCAGTCAACACCGGTGTGTGATTTCTGTGGAGGAAATCACCAAAATGGAGATTGTGCACCAGATGTGGAGAAGGCACCGGCTACCATTGAGGAGCAAGCCAAATTTGTGGGTGGTGGAGGCCAGAGAAACAATATGTACTCCAACACCTACAACCCAGCCTATAGAAATCATCCAAACTTCTCATGGAACAGCTCAGCTCTCAACCCACCAATGAAGACTCAGCAGCCTCAGAAACAAACTTGGGAAGCAGCAATAGAGAAGTTAGCCATTAACATGACCATATTCATGGAGGAGACAAGGGCTAACTTTGCCAATCAAGCGGCGAGTATTCAGAACCTGGAGGTGCAAGTGGGCCAGCTTGCAAAGCAGCTATCAGAGAGGTCACTAGGAACATTTCCTAGTGACACTGTCACAAATCCAAAGAAGAGTCTAATGGTAGTGACTCTTAGGAATGGCAAGTCGTATGAGGAGCCACTTCCTAAGAGTGATGCAACTGCATCGGAAAAGAAGAAAGAAGAGGAACAAAAGAAACAAGAAGTGAAGAAAGAGCAAGGCAAGAAAGGAGCATCGAAAACGCAGGGTCCACCTGCGGATCACAACCGGGAATCAGCCAAGCCTTCTCCACTGTCTTTGAGGGTGCCTTATCCTCAAAGGTTGAAGAAAGAAGAGGACCGGAGGCAATTCTCCAAGTTTTTGGACATGACCAGAAAGATTAATATAAACATCCCATTCGCAGATGCTCTTGCACAGATGCCTCTGTATGTGAAGTTTATGAAAGACTTGCTGACAAGAAAGAAGGGAATGCTCTCGGAAGAGACGTTTCCGATTGGGAGAAATGCAACACCATTATCAAGTGCAACCTGCCACCGAAAATGAAGGAGCCAAGAAGCTTCAACCTTCCCGTTAGCATTAGCAAGGAGTACTCTGGTAAGGCCCTCTGTGACTTAGGTGCTAGTGTAAATATCATGACTTTATCTGTTTGTAATGCACTAGACTTAGGTGAAATCAAACCTACCCCTGCGATTTTAAATTAGCTGATAAGTCCATCCTCCGTCCTTATGGAGTGGTGGAAGATATTTTGGTGAAGGTTAATGATTTCATACTGCCCATGGACTTCATTGTCTTTGATATCGATGAGGATGAAAATATTCCTCTGATTTTTGGAAGGCCATTCTTGGCCACAGCCGGGGTAGTGATAGATGTTCCTAGGGGAGAGGTTATTCTTCGTGTCAATGGTGAGCAAAGTGTCATAAATATTTTTGAAAAACCACCATGTACGACGAAGTGCTTCACCCCGCTAAATCTGGTTTAGCATTCAAGTGCTGAGAATTCTCTTAATGCTCAGATGCAGTCCCCTTAGCCTCCAAAAGGAAGTGACCCGTCAGGCTCGTGACGTTAAACAAGCGCTAGTTGGGAGGTAACCCAATGTTTAGGTAGCATTCAATTAGTTTAGTAGTTTTTAGGAAATTAGTGTAGGTTATTTTTTTTATTTATTTATTTTGTTATTTTATTTTCTTTAAAAAAAAGCACAAGTGTACAGGTCTGGCACGCCTGGGCGCGTACCGGGCGAGAAAAACCCAGAAAATGGGGGAATTCTGATTTATTGATCTATTTTGTGCCCTTTTCCCCACCAGACCAGTCGTGTACCTGTGCAAAAAAAAAATATATGTAATTGCTTTCTAGGATTTTTTTTTAGTTTTATTGCTTAGATAGTTATTTGGATTATTTGTTAAGCCCTGTAAAACACTTTTAAAAACTTGTTTTCTCAAATCTAAACATTTTCTTTCAAACCTTCAAGCCACCTATTGATTTTAGGTTAGGTGAATACTCAAATTATAATATGATCATGCACTTGATAGAGATTCACTACCCTCTAATAACTCTACCCGAACTTATCAAATTCTAAGACTCAATAAAGATATTACAATACAATACACACGTTGAATCTTCATGAGCTTGCTCTCTCTTCATCATTTGTTGTTTGT
This sequence comes from Crotalaria pallida, assembly GCA_037953625.1. Classification (NCBI taxonomy): domain Eukaryota; kingdom Viridiplantae; phylum Streptophyta; class Magnoliopsida; order Fabales; family Fabaceae; genus Crotalaria; species Crotalaria pallida. Next base: position 6,837,520 of record CM075654.1, on the reverse strand, counting down.
TGTTGTTTGGTGAACTTCTCCATACTTGAACTTGATCAAAACATTTGTAGCTTGTGCAAAACCTTTGTCATTATCAAAACCATCACACTGGATTAACAATCTCCCCCTTTTTGATTATGACAAACATGTTTTGAAGTTGTTTGAAGTTGTTGATGCTTGAACCATTTGATCACTTGGTGAGACTCTTGCTCTCCCTCGATAAATGATTTTGACATTTGAAATCCAATTGAGTTAAGCTTGATTCTCCCCCTATCTTCAACAACTTTTTCTTCACCTATATAAAAACAACAAAACAACATTTTCTCCCCCTTTTGGCATTATCAAAAAGTAATATAACAATGAAATATTAAGGATTGTAACATCCCCAATTTAATTTCCAAGTCTAATTAATATGTTAATAGGCTTAAGGTGAAAAGAATTATAAAAAAAATTAGTTAAGGTTGGTGAATCAGAGAAAATCGTTTTAGAATCGGAGAAATCGTTTTAGAAATTTAAAACAAAGAATACTAGGGAAAAATTAGAAATAAAAGATTTATAACTCGAACCGCAAAGTCACCCGTTGGATATGAAGTGGGAAAAATAGAAAAACTTGCTTTAAAATTTGAGCAAGATCCAACATTTAATGAAGAAGTTATAGTAGTTTGAAGGCAAGAAAAATAAAGAAAAATGAATCAGTTGCGCACGCTTAAGCGCGCCCAGGCGCGAGATTGGCCTTGCTGGAGCGTGCCCAAAGGGGCAGAGGGCCTAAAAGTTGCATCAAGCAAGCGTTGAAGTGCGCCTGACGTACCAGATCCCCATCTGACGAACCTGATTGGCGCGCCGAAAATTCTCTCACTAGATGCACCAGGGACGCGCGCCAGAGCGCGCTGGAGCGCCCGCATCAGAACTGGTTGACCCCCGGCCACTCATTTTTGGCTTCTTGAGCAAGCCAACAAATCTTAACCACAAAATTTGAACCCCCCATGCAAGAAACCGAAAATAAGGCATGAAAGGCAACCACTAACACAACACAATAACAAGGCATCATCTTTCTCTCATCATCTCTTCCATAGCCATCAAGAACAAAGTTTCATCACCTCCAACACCAACCCTAAAATCAAACCCCACAATCATCATACTCATCACCCTCATCAAAATCTAACCAAGGAAATGACCAAGAACCACCCCACTTCTCCCTCATAAACTCGTGACCCTCCCTCTCTCTTCTCCATTGGTTTTCAAGCTTCACAAGCTATGGAGACTAACACATGAGCATACCCCTATTTCAAAGACAAGAAAAGGAGAGCTTAACACCATCATATAACTCCCCTTCTAGGTTCCTCCATACTCATTGGATAATAGCTCTACTTGTAGTGTCCTGGACCAGGAACAGCCTTACGATTTTGGAATAAACCAAGGAACTGATCCCAATCGAGTTTTACTGTAGGACCTCGTAGGATTTTCTGAATATCCAGTTGGGATAATCAGGATCTCCTCAGTCAACAAAGTATGTGATAGTGTCAATTTAGGGATGGAGAAAACGTACCTTAGCCCCCATAGCCTGGTAGTTCTTATAGGGGATTACCTGATACGTGTGTCTCTGAGCTTGTCTGATGAGGCCCGTGAAGAAGAAGTATTCAACTGGGACTGGTAAAGGTTCTGATAAGATTGCCTTTGATAATCCCGTATATGATGAACTCTTATCCTTATCCCGTAATCCAACCAAGTTGTGCAGGAATATAGGAGGAGTTGTTAGACTGATCGAGACTGTAAGCAATAACGATAAGGATGAAGATCCTGTGCTCGGTTGTGGTCTCATAAGTCTGTAGATCTCCTAAGTGCCCCTAGTTCGGTGTCATGTGATACCGACCAGATGGTGGTCGGTGTTCGTTGCTCCAATGTTTAACTGGTCGGCGTGGAGAAGACTCGGTCGGTCTAGAGTCAAGTCCACTACACTACTTAGGTGGCAATCAAAACTTAGAAGGTTCAAGCTCTAAGACTCACAAAGCTAAGTTCTCAAGGTTTTCCTTACCTCACTCATCACATTTGAGGTAAGGGGGTGGGTGTTGCCTTGTTCTAGAGAATGGATTCTAGTTATTATATAATACTTGCTAGAAATATGTGCTTAGTATTGTGATAGGAAACCCTAGGATAGTGAATAATGTTAATAGTTTGATTAGGCAAATAAATAAAATGAACCCTAGGTAGTATTTGTGATTTAAAGTATAGGTTAAGTGCTAAGTGTTGTTATATATGCTTGCTTGAAAATATAAGCCTTTGGTGATAATTGTAAATATTTATGTGTTTGATAATTGATATATATGTGGAATGTGATATTTAGTAATTGATAGTTGGTAGTTGATATGTTTGTTGTGAGAATGGCCTTGTAGGTTTTAAAATGATGAAATGAGACATAGGTTAAAATTAGAGGGAGATGCAGTGGAATTGATCACTGGGAACATCGGCACACTAAATGTCCTGTTAGGTGTTCCAATTTGTCCCATTAGGGCTAATTGCCCATCAGGCTAATCGCCCATTAGGTCCAAACGCCCTATTAGGCATCGGTGTACCAATGGATCAATTCACTACTAAATAAAATGGAATAGTGAATGAACTAGAGTTAAGGGGAAATGAACTAAATAAAGTAATAAGCATAGACCTAACGGGTGATGCCTAATGGGTGCAAAAGTCCTGATGGGTGCAAAGTCCCTAATGGGTGTACCAATTGCCTAGCAGGTGCAATCAAAATCCTAGTGGTGCAAGAAAAGGAAAAGGGATTGGAAGACGGAAAAACAGAATCATAATTGAATAATGAGATAGAAAATGGAAATAAGACTTGGATACAATTGAACGAGATTATGGTTTAAGATTGTGATGAATTGGCATTATGTGAATTACTTGATAATTGTGCTTGGCTTAGTAGATTATTATGTCTAATTAGAAACTGCTTTTCTATTTCATGTGCAATGCTCACTTCCTTGCTTTTTTTTATAGGTACTGAGATTGAGCTAGCAAGGCCTTCAGCTGAGCAGGTGCACTATCCCTTACAGGGATAGTAGATTGTAGTTGGTTAGGACATGGTTATGTCCTGGGCCCTTTGATGTCATGATGTGATTCATTTTTGTTGTAAATGATGTAAATATAACTTTTTGGGTGGGCCCAGGACAACTCCTTTTGGGAAAGGAGTCTTTTTGGGAAAATATTGTTTTCACAACTTGTTAAATATGCTGCCAACTCTGACTCTGATGTGATATATGTGATGCGAATAGTGCATGGTGAAGCACAAAATTATGTTTTAGCCCTGCAGGCTTCTGAAAAGGATATAAATGCTATGTTTTATACAGGTTGCAGGTCAAACTAATTTTTGGTAAAGACTTATAAACATAGGAAACTTTGTCCGTTTGTTCAGATATTTTTATAAGTTATTTAAGTTAAAAATGAAATTTTAATTCACTATCTTTATTAAGGGTAGCTAAGGGTAACTATAAATAGGGTGTTACAATTTTCGTTTGTACTCAAATATAACCTATTTTCATCATCAACAGAAGTTTAATACCTTAATATAAACATGTGTAAACACATAAACATCCAACAAATTCATGCATGCATATTTCAAATATCAAATTGCACAAAAATCACATAAAGCACAACTTGACATACTAAACCCACATATAATGCATTTAATCATTAACACGGCTTCATTTCAGCTTGCATGCAATCATATAAGTTTGCTCAAAACAACAATAAAGCTAAAATTGGCCTCCAAGCCTTTTTACCAATTCAAACTATGCCCTTAGAGTCTTTTGGTGACTCATTCCATAACTTATCAATTCTAATCTCATTCTAGTATAAGGTAAGCTTCTCCCTTACCTCTAGGTAGTGTTTGATGAGTGTAATCTCTTAAATTAGAAAGAAATCCCCAAAATCTGAAATCTCTGTTTTTCAGCCATCAACAGTTGAACAGGTTCCAGAAACCATAATTTTTGATGCATGTACAGACCATAAAAATTGGAAAATTGGTTAGGGTTTGCTCTATGCAACATGTACTAAGAGATTGAACGATTTTGAGGTCAAAAGAGTTAATACACTTACCCAAATTGAAGCTCCAAGAACCTGTTTTTGCAAAAACAGTTTTGAACCCCTCCACTTCAAAGGCTTCGTTCTCTTAGCTCCCTAACTTTCAACTCACGATTTTTATGTCTTTGTAAAGCTCGTGATGCAAGCTTTATAATAGTGTATCATTCGATTTTTAACACTCAAAAACAAGAGAGAATCAAAAGAAACAATTCTAGAACCCTATAACAAAGCTTCACACTAAACTAGAGCAAAAATGACCCAAATTGATCAAGATTATAAGCTTTTATAGAGGAATTCGCGTTCCATGCACAATGACGCATGTTTCCCATTACCTCTGGATTGATTTCGTGGCAATTCCTTGATTAATTTTAGTGATTCACATCAAAACGCACTAACTTAGGCCCCGTTCGGGGTGGTTTTAAGTTTTGAGTTTTAAAATTTTAAAAAAACTAAAACTAGTTTTCAGTTTTATCATGTTGGTTTCAAATTTTTTGGTTTTCAGTTTTCAAAATTAATTTCAAATTTATAATTTTTATAGCGCTACTACAATGTTATACACCATCATCTTGTAAACTACCACAATAATTTAATAACAACTTCCAAGTGGTTGTTGTTATTACTAGTTGAAGGTGGTCGTTGTTATAGTGATTGCAGTTTCGAGTAATAACTTTTGTGGTGTTGGTTGAAGGATAGACGGTGGGGGAGGGGGGTGAGGATGTGGTGATGGTGTTAAAAGGTGATAGTTGTGATGGACATAGAGGTGGTGGTGGTGGTGGTGATGTTGCGATGGTGGTGGTGGTCATGCGAGGGCAATGGTGATTGGGGTGGTCACTATGGTGGTGGTCCGACTGGTGATGATGGTTGTTGGGTGGTGGTTGTCTAAATAGTGATGATGGTGGTACAAGGAGGGGCAATGGTAGCAAGTGAGAATGTAGTTATGGTTGGGGTGGCTATAAGGGTCAGGGTGGTGGTTGGGGTTTAGACGGTTACAATGGTATTAGTTGGATGACATTCACGGTGGTAGCAGTGACCATAATGGTTATGGTAGTGGGAGGAGTGATAATGACGGTGGTGGTGGTGGTGGTTGAATGGATGAGTGATGATGGTGGTGGTGGTGATTGAATGATGTAAAAGATGATGAGACGATATAAGTTTGCAACTTAAAACTGAAATTATGAAACCATTATTTGTTGTTTTGAAAATAGAGGTTAAATTGTTCTGAAAATGAGTAAAAAACCATTTCAGCTCAAATTTTGCCGAACAGGTTTTGTTTTGAAAATACACTTTCAAAACCAAAAACCAGAAACTGGCAACCACCCCGAACGGGGCCTTAGTTTTTGGGTTCTTCGTCTAACCAGTTAGAGAACACATCTAACCGGTTAGATACTGATAAAATTCAAAAATTTTATTTTGATTGTTTTCCCTCCTAAAACCTTTCTAATATTGCAACTAGGTCCCAACCCAAGGACCAAATTGCAAAACTTATATTTTTGTACAAAATATCCATATAAAAATATATTTCATAGTTTTATATTTCACAACACATAATGTACAAAAATCAAAACTTCAAAACGAATATAAATTAATTATAAAACAAATTCTATAATTAATTTCCTATTATTCGGGAGACAAAAATTAGGGGTGTTACAGTAGATGGAGTCTTCTGAAATTAAAACTTAGGCCCCTCGAGAAGATACAGTCTTCTAAAATCAAACCTTCAGTCCCATAGAACATCTTTGAAATACTGAATTGAAGATGAACATAATTGGGAGGTTGTTGTTTACGTGAATAAATATATTGAATTGAAGTAAGTAATTATAGAGAGAGGAACTTAATAATTAAATAATATAAATTAAGATGAGCGAGAATTATAAGAATTGGAGAAATTTAATGACGAAAAAAATGCAAAGATTGAGCGTGGATATAATTAGGAGGTTGTTGTTTACCTTCATATTTTGCAATCGCTTTCTTTGATAGTGCAACTCCGACTTTCTTCCATAACATTATCGAGCATTACTTTGAAAACTGCAGAATGACTAACCTGATTCAATCAAAATTTGTAAAAATTCAATAAGTTACATAATAACAAAGAGAAAATCTAGTAAAAGAAACTAAGTTAGACAATTTTTTATGGATTAAATTTACATACACTGTCTACAAAAAAAGTTTGCATACAAACTACATTAGTTAACAAAAATATAAAGTATATGCATGATACAATATACATATTCAAAAAAGATGAGTATAGGAGTAAAACTATATATATATATATATATATATAATACTTTCAATGATTTGTTAAAGAAAAATAGAACGAAAAAAAAATAGAAAAAAAATAAAGGTGAATGTAAAGATGGAAGATGAAAAAAGTAAAAATCCTAATGTTATATACAACGATCAATATAATATATAATTTGAAAAATGATTTCCACTTCTTAATTTCCCTCCTAATGATTCCCACTTCTTAATCTCCCTCCTAATTTCCCTCCTAATTGAACTGTCAACCAAAGACATAATCTATATTATAATATAAGCCCATGGGGTCAGTAACAGGCAGCAAAGTTCCCTCCGCCAAAAAACCTGCTCACTTCAGTCCGCCAAACAAAGATCATATGTGTGTTAAAGTATATAGGTATTTTGGATTATTACTAAAGTTTGATGATTCTAAAAATAAAATACATTTAAGTACATTAATATTATATTTTTAATTACTCAAAATTGATTGAAAAATAAAAAAATTACCGATATATATAAATAGCTATTGCGTAAGAAAAAGTATCAAAATTCAAATGTAAATACATTTTCTCAATCCTTATGTAAAAATTGATAAAATATAATATTCAGAATCTTGAAATAATAAGTCATTGAATATAACTTATAGCGGCAATATATTAAAATCAGTCCGGGAGCTAAAAATAAAACAGTCTCAAAATGCTATGAAAATAGACGGGAGCGTTCCAAATATTAAATTAACATATCTTTCAAATTTATACTTATTTTGATTAGTATATTTATTTTTGTAAAGCGTATGGTAACATATTTATACTTATTTCGATTAGGAAACATATTTCAAATATAATGATGAAATTTCAAATTTTGTTTCGACATTCCAATCTTGAAAATATATATTAAATCATTTAATTTTTAACTAAAAGTATTAAAAAACGGGATGTTACACTAATCTATATCTATTATTATCTATATTCTAAATTCTATATTTTATTATAAAAACCTATCGATATTTTGGATTATAATTAAAAGTTTGATGATCCTAAAAATAAAATACATTTAAGTACATCAATATTATATTTCTAATAAAATACATTTAAGCCACAATAATTTTATTACTGTCACGGTAAATCTTATCATATATTTAACACCACAATAATTTTACACTTAAGTCGGTGAGTTATCGTATTACCCGTGCGCGGCATGGGGTGTTTCTAGTTTCTAAATGTACTCGATAATATGCAGGAGCTAAGCGGGAAAATATGCTAACAAAAATAGCAGCGAGGGAATAGTTGAATAAATGGCATGTGACTTTTGAATTTTGTATTTACTTTTCCACTAACCACTAATGATAATAATAATTAATTTACACTATCCCACTAATATTGTATTTACTATTGTTCCTTTTTGTCCCTTTGTGTCCTTTCTTCTTCTCCACTTCTATGTTGCAACAAAAACAATTTTCCATTTTAGCTTGAGATGCAACAAAACACATTTTCTATTAAGATTCATACTAAAATACTAAATAAGGTGCCATGTGCTAAACCCATCTCATGCATCACTGACATAATTTGAAATTCTAAAAATCTACTCCGTTCTATCTGGCACCAAGCTTCCATTTCGTCACTCTCTAACACTGCAGTATTAACTAGAGCCTGAAGTTCTTTTTTAGATACTTTAAGTCTTTCCGTGTAATTTTTTAAGGTAGAAGGTGAGTCTTATAATTTTTTTTATTATTTTCTCATTTAACTTTTTTGGATTTGTGTATGTTATCGTTGCTTTCTCATTTCTATTTTCTATTTTTTATAATTTGTTAGTGCATTTGCTTGGTGAAGGTGGATAAATTCTATTTTTTGCTTTTCTTGCTATGTAGGTTCCAAATGGTATGCAGCTGGTTATTATCTATTAGGACTACGAATCAAATACATAATTCATAAATTATATTGTAAATAAATATCATCTTTAAATAAAATAAAATATAACTAGATTACATACTAATAATCATTTCCTATATCATTTGATTGCAAGATAGTTGCTCCTCGTTCTATCCCGTCGAAGAAAATGTGGCTGTTATTCCAAATTCCACAACTTCTAAAAAACAGAAAACAACCAAGATTGCTAATTCAGATATTATCGGCCTTGGAAATATTCAGACACCTAAATTAAGTGTCTAAGCAAAGAAAACCACAAAAACGATAGAAAATGATTAGTGCTAGGTAAAACTAAAAGTTCTTTAAGACATATATCATATCATTGTTACTTTTTTTATTTAATATTTTTATAATCATTCACTTATTGTTTTCTTTTACGTATCTAGCAGGTTCTATTTTTGGCTTTTCAACACTGCAAACAGGGATAGCTCAACGAAGCTTTATGAATTCTCTTTTTGAATGATACCCAATGAATTTTTCTAAATATTTATTCCTATGTTATGTTCTTTTTATCATGTCAAGACTTCAAACTATGTACATCCCGTGCATTTACAAATACTCTAATATTTTCGTTGCTACCTTTTGTCTTAATTCAACAGTTTTTATCCACGTACCTATACAATAATACTATTTACATATATTTTTGAAAAAAATATTAAAACAAACAAACCTCAAATATGTCGGCCGCACACACCGTCGACCCGTGCATCGCACGGACAAATTTACTAGTTTAGAAAATTTGTAAAGTTGAGGATAATGATTTCACATGCAGATAAGATAATAATTAAATAAATTTTAATTATTTGTTTAATTTGAATTTATGATTTTGTTTGTAGATAATGATTATATATGGAGAGAGGAAAACTTCAACCGCAAACGTGGTTCTTCGAAAATTTATCTAACAAACGTGGCCCCTCGAATAGGCGTCTTTTTATATAATACTAGCTCTTACCCCGTGCAGTGCACGAGTTGTTGATATTAAATTTTTATATTAAATATTTTAAATTAAAGATTATTATTATTTTCATTATAAAATAAAGATTATTATTCAACAATAACAAAAATAATTTAAAAAAAAGGATTATTCAATATACTTTATTATGATAAATAAAAAATTATTATTATTATTTTGATTTTTTTGTTTGATGGTATTATGAGAATAATTAATGATAAATCATAATATCCTTTATTTCATTGGACATGAATTCATTGGAAGATAAATGAAGTTTTTTAATATTATATTTATTTATGTATAGATCAATATTAAATTAATGTATTCCTTATTTAGTTGATGGATGATTAGCATGTTTTATTAATTAGAGTGAAATCAAAATTAAACTTTTTTTATTTTTATCCTGTGCAATGCACGGATTATTAATATTTAAATATTTTAAAGCAAAGATTATTATTAAACAACAATAAAAAATGAGCTTGTTGAAAAATTATGTACTTCCTTATATAAATAAAAAATAACATTTTTTATCTGAGATTTTCCTTATTTATTCAATAAATAAATTAACATTTTTTTATATGATTATCAACTTTATTATGATGAATCAAAAGTAAATCAGAATTAGGTATTCCTTATTTATTTAATAGATAAATTAATATTTTTATATGATTATCAACTTTATTATGATAATTGAAAACAAATCAGAATTAAATATTTTGATCTTTTTTGTTTAATGGTATTATGAGAAAATTTAAGGATAAATTGGAATATCCGCTATTTCATAGAGCATGAAGACGACATTGAAATTGTTATTTTTGACTATCTTCGTTAACACATTGCACTTTATTATGAATATAATGTTGGCTCTTTTTTTTATATATATTTAATATTATATTTGTCTATGTATAGATGAGTATTAAATTAATGTATTCCTTATTTAGTTGATCGATGAATTAACACGTTTTATCATGATATTATGATTAATTATTAGAGTGAAATGAAAATTAAATTTTTTTATATTTTTTTGTTTGATGGTATTATGAGTAGATTTAAAGATAAATCAAAATATTTTCTATTGCATAAGACATGATAATTTAGCATATTTTAAATATAATTATCACATCTAATATGAAAAATTATATATAATTAGACCAAAATTATACATTCTGATTTTTTTATTGGATAATATTATAAGATATTTCTTATATTTATTTGATGGATAAATTAATATTTTTTTACCTTTATTATTTTTTAATATAATTATCATATTTATTATTATTATTCATATTTAAATGTTTTGATTTTTTCATTATTTATCTTATTTAATGACAAAAACGAAAAAAAATCATAAATAAATCGAAAAACATTGTTTCTTCAAACAGACAAAAGACTCACCAAAATTATTTCTTACCGGACTACGATCAGGGTATTTATTTTTAATCCTAAAAGCCTTAGCCCTTCTCCTCTTTGAAAAGAGAAAAGGATCAATTATCTGCATATTCTTTCAACAAAGAATAATCAAAGTAAGTATGTATAACAACTTACCAAAAATTCCAAAAAAAAAAAAAAACTTACCAAGGTCATGCTCTTGTTTGAAGTAACTCATTGATGTCATTCTTCTTGAAATTAGCATTAAGCAAAAGTCAATTAAAAGTATAACAAAATATGCATCATCTAATAAGTAATTTATCAAACACTCAAAAATCAAAATTAAGAGTTCTAAGTAGAGGAATAAACAAAAGTCAATTAAAAGTATAACAAAATATGCGTCATCTAATAAGTAATTCATCAAACAACCAAAAATCAAAATTAAGAGTTTTAAGTAGAGGAATGAGAGAAAAATAAAAATAAAAGAAATAATTTGGAGAAGAGAATTCTTATAATTAGATAGAACTTTAAAAATTGAATGAGAGAACCTATTATATATATATATATAGTGATTTTTTTAATATTTTTTAAATATTTTTGTTGAGGATAATGTTTTGTTCAACAAATTGAGGATAATTTTTTGAATGGGAGAACCTAAGGGTTTGCTTAACTTCATAAGGGCTGAGGATAAGAGGTAAAAAAGTAGAAAAAAAGTCTTGGAATACTAACCCACTAATTCTTAAAGTATTAAACATTTAATCTTTCAATGCAAAAATACTTTTTTTAGTCTCTTATCCTCGGGCTGAGGTTAAGAAAATCCTTTATTTAATTTTAAATTATAATTTTGATTAGAAATAATGATTATCTACCTACAAATTCTATGATGTGAGGAAAGCTTAACGGGACAAATGTGATGCCTCAAAAATTTATCCGATAAACGTGATGCCTCGAAAAGGGATTCTTTTATATATAGATATAGATAGTAGAAGGATAATAAATAATAGATAATAATAATAATAATAATAATAATAATAATAATAATAATAATAATAATTTGAAAACAAATATTCGATATTAGTATATGATTAGATAAAGATATATTTAGTTGTGGAAACTATTACTGTATATTAGATTAGATTAGATAAGATAAGATCAGATACGTGTAAACAGAAAAAAAGATGAGATTAGATGAGTATAAGATAAGGATAGATTATAGAAAAAAACTCCGAACGCAACCCAACCCAACCCAACCGAACCGAGTATAAAAACAGGGGAAAGCGGTGTTTTAATTACTGTAATTCACAACGGAGAGGAGAGGAGAGGAGAGGAGAGAAAGCGTGTTAGTTAGTTTGTCTGAGTTTGAGAGTGGTTTAGGGGTTTTGATAGGTTGAGCGAGCGTTGCAGTCGTCACCATCACCGATCGCACAAAAACAAAAACAAAGAAGTAGAAGTAGAATTATGGAAGGAGGTATTAAATACAAGAGCAAAAGAAGCAGCAGCATTGAATATCAACGTATTTCGTGGGATACTCTGAAAAAGTCGATTAACGCGCTTGTGAACAAGGTCAGTGCTACTAATATCAAGAATATCATTCCAGAGCTGTTCTCAGAGAACTTAATTAGGGGAAGAGGCCTTTTTTGTCGCTCATGTATCAAGTCTCAAATGGCATCTCCGCTCTTTACTCATGTCTTGGCCGCGTTGGTTGCTGTCGTCAATACCAAGCTTCCTGAGGTGGGACATCTTTTGCTGAGACGACTTGTTTTGCAACTCAAGAGAGCTTATTCCCGTAATGACAAGCCTCAATTACTGGCCGCTGTTCAATTTTTAGCTCATCTCGTAAATCAACAAGTGGCTCATGAGATCATTGCTCTTGAGTTACTCACCCTTTTATTGGACAAACCTACCGATGATACTGTTGAAGTAGCTGTTGCATTTCTCACTCAATGTGGTTCTATACTGCATCATCTCTCTCCCAAAGCCCTTCAAGCCATCCTTGATAGTTTCCGTGCCATTCTTTCTGAAGGTCAAATTGGTTATCGTATCCAGATTTTGATTAGACGCCTGCTTGCAATAGTTCAAGCCAAGTTTCAGGGCTATCCAGCTGTTCATCCTCAACTTGACCTTGTGGACCTCGAGGATCAGTTTACTCATGAACTCTCTTTCCATGACGACATAGATCCTGAGATTTCCCTTGATGTATTCAAGCCGGACCCTAATTTCCTGGAGAATCTCAAGCGTTACGATCATTTTAAAAGGACAATACTGGGTGAGGAGGAATATGATGATGATGATGGTGGTGGTGATGACGATGTTTCACTGTCAGATGTTGAGGATTATCTTACTATCCAAATAAAACATGATACAGACACAAATCTTATCAATCTGCGAAGGACAATTTACTTAACAATCATGTCCTCTTTAGATTTTGAGGAAGCTGGCCATAAGCTTCTCCAAATCAAGCTTCAGCCTGGTCAAGAGATGGAACTATGCATCATGTTTTTGGAATGTTGCAGCCACGAGCAAACATACCGCCCATTTTATGCTCTTCTAGGACAGCGTCTCTGCATGATCAACAAACTGTATCGAGCAAATTTTGACAAGTGCTTTGTGCAGCACTACTCTACGATTCATCGACTTGAAACAAACAAACTGCGAAATGTGGCCATGTTTTTTGCTCATTTGCTTGCCACAGATGCTCTGCCTTGGCATGTTTTATCATATATACGCCTGACCGAAGAGGACACCACTTCCTCTTCCCGCATTTTTATTAAGATTCTCTTCCAGGAATTATCTGAGCATCTTGGCATCCGGCTGCTAAATGAGCGGTTGAATGCTTCAACAGAATCTGTATTCAGAAGGGATAATCCAAAAAACACATTGTTCGCCATTAACTTCTTCACGTCCATTGGCCTTGGTTGCCTCACTGAAAACCTCAGGGCATATTTGAAGAGTATGCCTCGCCTTATCATGCAAAATTCAGAAACAACTAGTACTCTGTCGGAGTCAGCATCTTCTAGTTCTGATGACAGTGACAATGACGAGAGGCGACGAAGAAAGCAGAGGAGAATTTACTTGTGATTAACTAAATAAGTAGAGGAGTTTTGGAAATGTGTTTTAAGTAAGTTAGGATTACCAATTCTAGGTCCTCTGGTTGTTTCCATAAACACTTTTGTACATGACCATATGGAAAATTGGATTTCAAAATTTTTAATATCCTCAAGTTCCTGTTTGATTCTCCTCCTGGAAACCTGTTGCATGTTGTATTAATGTGTTTATTACTACTTTTATTAGATCAGTGAAGTAATATCACTTATCACCATATACTTTAACCTATATAATATCACTTATCAGTTATCACCATAAAGTAAATGAGTGTATCGTTTCTGACCTCACTTATCACATATACTAGATCAGTCACATCATGTCATCACATATACTTTAACCTCTAACTTATCACCATAAAGTAAATGAGTGCATGGTTTCCGACCTCATTCTTGTTCAAATATAGATATGACTTCATGTCATGTAGTGGCTTCTAGTGTTGTTGCTTGGATGATATCTTCAAGGCCATTGTTGAGAAGGATATTTGCTCCCTCTCCCTCGCGTCTTAGTGAGAGCAAGAAAGAACTCTTCTTGCATCGTGGATGCCTTGTGGAAGTATGTCATCTACGACGTTACCAATCTGAAATGTTATATTTTTTTGCGTCCTTTTGCTGCATCTTAGATATTATATTGATATCAATGTATGTTTTGTTTTATTTGTTTTATTTGCTTATCAGTTGCTTTTTGTTATTGCATTAATAACTATGCATGGTAAAGTAAAACTTAGCAGTTGTAACCCTTTTTATGGGTATGTAAAAAGTGCATACATTGTAAGCAGGTGATGTTTTCCACAATTCTGAATTGAAATGTTTTTTTGTTGCTACACCTTCAATTAATGCACTGATGCTTTTTTTGTTTTATTTTATAAAGTGGTGTTGCTTACAGAGCATTATAATAGTTGGGAGGATGAATCGAAGAAACATCATAAGAGATGATGGAGAAATAGTGACTAGACGTTTTGTTCAGATTGGCTTTCTTGGTTTAAGGCTCCGTTTCTTTTTGGTTTAAGGGGTAGGCCTATAGGATGCTTTCATGTAAGGTACCCCAAACACAGTGTATAGGAGTTTAATAGGACACTTCTGTTTAGACCTGTCATCAGCCTTGGTTGCCTCACTGAAAACCTCAGGGAAGATTTGAAGAATATGCCATCCTATGGTAGCTTATATTATATCTTTATTCAATCTCAGGTGACATGGAAATAGCACCTGATTTCTTCGATTATTTTGAAGTATGAACAACTCTTCTTGACAAGGACATGTATGTGTTTGAGATAAGTGAAATGGTAAATCGATTTACTTGTGATTAAGTAAATAAGTAAAGAGTTCTGGATATTTGTTTACGTAAGTTAGGATTACCAATTCTAGGTCCACTGTGGTTGTTTCCATAAACACTTTGTACATGGTCCATATTGAAAATTGGATTTCAAAATTTTTAATATCCTTGAGTTCCTGGAAACCTGTTGCATATTGTGTTAATGTGTTTACTACTTTTATTCGATCAGTTACATTACATATACTTAATACTTTAACCTATATAATATCACTTGTCACCATAAAGTAAATGAGTGTATCCTTTCTGACCTCATTCTTGTTTAATGAATAATTATTATGTCATGAGAAAGTGCTGCCCTCGATAGGTCCCTCAGAGTCCCCTACTCCCCTTAGTTCAGAAAATTTTAAATATATTAATACACAAGTGTTTAAGGCTGTAAATCCTGGTCTATGGTAAAAATATGTAGAACTTGTTCTCGTGACAGACCGTCAAATCAGATTATGTATTTAGCTAGTATTTTCTTTTCTTTTCTTATAGCCTTTATTTTTCTTTTATCCTGTGTCCAACCTCCATTCATCCCCCTGTTTGTTGCAGCTGATGCAGATTCGTCATGATCAGACTTAGAAGTCACTTGTATTTGTAAGCAAGAGGTACTCCATAGATACTCTCAATCAGTTATGCTTTTGATATAGAGTCCATGTGGATTGGTACCAAATAGTTCTCTTAGGGAATATGATGTTCTGTAATTTTTTCTCATTTGGCAATGGTAATGCTTCAATGAACTGTTTTATCTTCTGTTCTGACATGAAATTATATCCTTGTTTCTGTCCTTGGTCTACATAATTGCATTACTTTAATGTTGTGGCGTTATTTGAAGGACCTTACGAGGGTTCTAGATTATTGCCTAAGTTCTGTCATGATGCTTCATGCTTGGTATAGGAAATAAATACACTTGGTGATTTTTATTTGAGTATGAGGAGTGTATTTGTTTTTGGATTCTATGATCTGGTTGCTTGTAGGAGCCCTCCTTTCAGATATGTGATTTTGGTTTCTATAGTTTCTTTCACTTTCTACATACTTTTCCAATTCCATCCCTTAATGAAATTTGTTTTTGTTATTGTTTTTATGTTTTGGTCCAAACATATTCATTCTTATTATCAAACTCACTTTCTAAATTTGACAGAGTGATGCATTGTTTTATGTTGTGAAGTTTTTTATTCTCCCCCAACAGAAGATACCTTTCCTGATATTTTAGTGAAGAAACCTTCCTGCTTATAGGTTCCAGGTAATCTCTCTTATGCCTGAATGAATAGTACCAAAGTGTAGAGTTAACAGCGACCTCTTAGTTCAAGGAGTGTGCTTAATCTTTTGCATCTTCAAGTATTGCTTCTTAGCTGGATAAAGTGACACTTCTTCAGGTTGATTTTCAATTCATGTTATTGTCTATACATGTTTTTTTTAGTTAATGAAGTAAATTATTCTTGAAAATGTATTTATGTACTCACTCTCCTAGTCCTAGTTTTTGGAGTGTGCAACTTCATCTGAAATTTAGAATTAGACTTTTTGTTAAGGCCTCGAGCCCTTGAGACCTATATACCTCTCTTTTGAATCTTCTTCATGACCTATATATCTCTTCTTCTTGGAGTGTGCAGTTGGCTTTGAAGTTGTAATCCTTCTCCTTCTATAACTGTTATGATCAGTAGATTCCTTTTTGTTTGCTTCCTTTCTTTTTTCTAGACTTTCATTTTACTTTTGTGGATGTAAGACAAATCTTTTGTTTAGCACTGGCTGTTTATGCCTTGTCAATTATAACTAAATATTTTCTCAATGATCATTGAATCTACTTAAATCCTAATTTATTTGCTTGGCATTGATTTTGGTAAAGGCTCTTAAAACTTTTTTTTTACTTACACATTTACTTTTACTTAGTTTTTGGATTCTAAAAGACTTTTAGGTACTTATGTGCACTACTCTTTTAGATGGATTCAATATAATCGCTGTATGAACTTGGATAGACTTGTAATAATTTTATAGAATTATCTTTACTTATCACTTTATTTAGAAAACTTTCTCTTCCACCCCCTTGTAAGTAAATAAGTAATCTTTTACAAGTAACAAATAAAGGTACACAGGATGTTTAAAATGCAAAAGTCACTTTCTCTTTTAGGCTTAAAGGAGCTATTGCTATGGCTGTTGCAGCTGAGGTTGTTGCTATTCTGAGGTAGGATCCCGAGGAAGATAGACATTTGGCAATTATCCTGGTATTATTGTAGCATGATGAGTAATACCCATTCATTTTCATAGATGTAGTAATTCTTCATCACTTACATTTTTCTGCCCCAAGATGGAATTCTAGTTGTAAATTTAGTGAGATTCAAGAATATACACTGAAAGTTGGAATTTTTTAATGCATGGCAAAATTGAAAGCTTGCACTTGAAGTCATCTAATTTGAAAATTGAAATTTATAAAAAAAATTGTTTGAATTTCTAACTTATTTCTTTTATGTAGGTGGACCTGCCAGCTTGAGGTAAAGCTTTTACTGCAGCTAAACTTACGAGATATCTTTGTTGGTTAGGTCATAGTAATAAACACCTAATGTTGGAAAGGTTTGTTCACACTTCACACTCTTAACATCAATCTTCTTTATAACTGATATACTTGTACTTTGAGGAAAACTTGAAACTTGTACTTTGGTTGGTTTTTGGAAGGAATGGGTAAAAATTATTCCTAGATCATACTTGGGACACTTAGAGGGATGTGGCTTGGGACAGTCATGAACTCTCAGAATATGAGTGATACTACTAATAGTCTAAATTTTAACCTTTCATACTATAGTAGGAGTATGCATACATTTTGTATAATCATGGGGTTAATGGACTTGAGGTGCTAGAATTTTTGGCTCCTCCCAAATGCAATATAATGAGCTTTCTTTAGTTTCCACTTATTGTGCCACTTAAAGGCCTTCTTCTCGATTGTATTCATATATATATGGAATACTTTGATGTGACTGCTTAATTCTGACATTTTTATGGGTGTAATCTGATTTTTGTACTCTTACATGATTAAAATTTAACTACTAGTATTAGCTAGGTTTGGGAAAATGATGGGCGGAAAACTAGGGTCTATTTTGATTGTATTGGCCTTTTTATAATTGTAGCCTACTTCTTATTCCAAATAATAGTCACATAGGCACAATTAAATTGAAATGAATTAAAACACATGCTAGTTCTTGTAACTGATTTGTCATTTGCATCCTCTTGTTATGTTAATCTTGTTAAATGAATTTTTAAATCTAGAGGATGAAATCAGAAATATTACAAGGCAAGAAGTTATCCGTAAGGTTAGTTCCTTTACATACTCTTTCAATATTAAATTTAATTATCATGCAAAATGATTTTCTTTTCCTTTAGAACTCTGAATGCTTTAGTGATATAACTAGTGTGTAAGTTGATTAGAGGAAGGTGATGAAGTTTGAAGGGAAGGGGTGGGAGAAATTCTCACATAATGTTATGGTGCTAATTGTGGTTGCGGACCTAGATTTAAACCTTGATTCGAAGTGGTTTTAAATCCAGTTGCTGTTACTTTACGATTACCTGTGGGAAATTGTGAGAAAATGAGCTGCATTTGCGGTTGCGATGCAATTGTGGAGACAGTGAAAGTGCAATATTGTGGCTGCAGATTGCAATTTGGATTATAATTTGAAACCATATGTAACTGAAGACACAAGAAGTAGAAACTTTCCTTATTATTTAGACACATATATAAGAGCATATAAATGAAAGTGAAGAAGGGATGATCAATTTCTAAATGGAGGCGAATCATAATCATCAGATGGTGGTGGCAACAATACTAGTGGCGATGGTGGCTCTTCCCATGGCTCAGGAACAAAGCTTTCCGGTGATGGTGGCGTGGAGATAAACGGAAACTCAGGATCCACTGGAGGTGCCAAGAATACATCAGGTGGATCCTGTGGCAAGTCAGGAACCACAGGTGTCGGCAAGAAATTATCAGGTGTTTGTGGAGTTGTAAAAGATGGTGGTGTGGACAGAAATGGTGTTGGTTCTTGTGGATCGTCTGGGAGTAATGGTGGAGGAAGGAAAATGTCTGGTGGAGATGGTGTTGTTAGGAATGGTGGTGATGAAAATGGGAATGGATCTTGTGGTGGTAGTAAGGGAAGCTGAGGTGATGGTGGCGTGGAGATAAAAGGAAACTCAGGATCCACTGGAGGCGCCAAGATAACATCAGGTGGATCCTGTGGCAAGTTAGGAACAACAGGTGTTGGCAAGAAAATATCAGGTGCTTGTGGAGTTGTAAAAGATGGCGGTGTAGACAGAAATGGTGTTGGTTCTTGTGGATTGTTTGGGATTAATGGTGGAGGAAGGATAATGTTTGGAGGAGATGGGGTTGATAGGAATGGAGGTGATGAAAACGGGAATGAATCTTGTGGTGGTAGCAAGGGAAGCTGAGGTGGGGTGGAAAAGGTGGGGACTAGTGGAGGTGGAAGAAGGATGTCTGGTAATGGAGGGGATAGTGATGAAAATGTTGGGATTTGTGGTATGGAAGGAGGAAGAAGGACTAATGGTGGTGGAATTATCAATGGTGGTAGGGTTGGGGAAGGTGGTGGTGGTGATGGAACTAATGGCGGAGACGGTGCAGCAGGTGGTGGAGAAGCTGGTGGTAATGGGCAGCAGGGTAGGATAGGTGGTAATGGGCAGCAGGGTGCAACTGGTGGTGGTGGACAGACTGGTGGAGGCGGCGATGGTGGCGGAGTTGGTGGACAGGCTGGCGGAGGTGAGGGTGGCGGTGGCGATGGTGGTGGTGGTGGTGGTGGTGACGGTGACGGACATGGACATGGTATTGTAGGTGGGCGTGGTGGTGGCGACGGACATGGACATGGTATTGTAGGTGGTTGTGGTAACGGTGACGGTGGTGGAGAATATTGCACTAGAGGAGGTGGAGAAGGGATTCTTGGTGTGTAAGTTATTGGTGGTGGATTTTGGCATGGAGAGAACAGTGTTGGTGTTTGGTCAAATGGGTTGTCTTGGGAAGGAGAGGTAGTAGGGAAAGGCCATTGGCCACAGGTTCCAAATACATATAAGTAAAATGGGTCACAGTTTGGTCCTCTTGTCCTAATTCGTCCTCCACTTCTGCTTCCGTTTCTTCTGCTACTAGATCTTTTAGATCCTCTCAATTCTTGTTCATGTCTGTGTTGGGGAGAAGGGGTTTTAGTTTCTGCAGAAGACTGTGTGAGCAAAAGAAGTGCTACTAGAAATGTAATCTCTATGTTGGCTTTCATTTCTGCTGTATCTTTCTTTTCACTATGCCATCTTTGGGGTCTGCTTGGTGTTTGCTGACTATATATATATACCTACATTTTTCTAGTTCAATATTGATGCAATTTTTTTTCACATTATCAATCTATTGTTTAATAAGTCCATGTAAAAATAAAATTATTTTCGAAAGAACAATATTTAAACTTCTAAAATATTGAATACATCTCTTTCTAAGAGTACAAGCTTTTAACTTTTGAATCCTAAACTTATGCCCTAAAGACACCCCACTTAACAATTCCATTATACATTATCATTTGAATGACTTCAACATATTGTCACGAGATATTTTTAGGCAAAACTATTTATTTGGTCCTTACCTTATTTTTTAATATCAAATTGGTTCCTCACGTTTTTTTGGTATCATATTAGTTCCTCATTTTTCTTACCTTTTCTTTTCGCTATCAAATTGGTTATTGAGTCATTATTCATCCTACGTGTCAATATTATATTGGTCCACATATGCATTGTTTGAGAGAGAAATGACACGTGTGGGTATCTTATTGGTTTACAAAGGATAAATATTGATTCAGGGATCAAATTGATAGTGAAAAGAAACGTGAGAAACCAATACGATACCAAAACATTTTAAGGAACCAATTTGATAACGAGAAATAAGGTAAGGGATCAATGAGTAGTTTAGCCTATATTTTTACTGACATGATGATGTATAATAGGATTGTGGTATAATTTTTTTTTTGATGAACCAGGGTATCCACCCGAGCAACTGGGTGACTAATCCCTCGCACCATGGTCGAGTCCTTTTGGGGGCGATGCTCCCAGTAAGGCTTGCTCCGTTCACATGCGCCTCGAGAATGACTCGAACCCGCGACCATATGCTTAAGAGACACAAGCCCATTCCACTTGTGTCTGCCTCCAGTGGTGGTATAATTTTGTTTTTACACTACACGGCAACAAAATTATAATTTCTTCATAGTTTTTATGTACCCATCAATTTAATTTACTATGCGTTCACTCTGCTTGGAAGGCTTAAATGCAGCTTGCACATTTAGACAAGAAGTAAATCATAATGAGAAAATAACATAGCCATGTTAATATATCTGCACTGCCAACAACCATGGGCTATATTTTATTGACACATACTCACAATCAAACGTGCGCCTTACTTCCTTTCTTAATCATTCTGTGTAGAGTTATAGAAGACTTGCAGCAGCCGTTGAGGTAAGGAAGTAATTTAATGGATCTTATGGAAGGAAGGGTTGCCTAGTAATATGTGCCAAGTGAACAAATTCGAGCCTCCAAATTTTCAATGCCTCTGTGTAATTTGTAATTCATGCCTTTTAAAAGATGCTAGTGTAACTTGTAAGCATTCTAGTCTCTGAAATAAATTTGCTACCCTTTGCGTGTCAAATCCCTATACAAAGTATTTGCATGCATAGAACCTTGGGAGCGCTTATGGGTCATAAAAGGAGTGGCTTGGTAACGCAAGCTAAGAAAAGCAAAAAATGTTAAAAGGTCCAACTAGATTATCGGTAAAAAATCTTCCCTAGCTTATTTATAGCAATTGAACAAAATATTTTGGGAGATATTATTAGAGGTTTGGATTTCTCACCCCAACTATTATCCCCGTACCCCAATTTAAATAGTAAAATTGCATTTGTATCCTTCATTAAAAAATGTTAGTTTTTATACCCCAATTATTATCCCTACACCCCATGAAATTAACCCTACACCCTATCCCTTTCATCTTCTTAAACCCCATTGAATATACTCCCTCCAACATTTCAACAAATTCTTATTTTCTCAAAACATCTTATAACCTCCAACCTTTTATCTTCCCATCAACCTTTTTTTGTTTTTCCTTATCATATTTTCTCCTTACCAAATTTAAGGGTTGCTTCTCCCGGTGCATTGCTCTTGTGTTGGCCCTTGCTTCCTAAGGTATGTGTGTGTGTTTTTTTTACTATACTTTATGATTCCGACCAACCAGTGTCGGAAAAATATATTTCCGACACGGGACTCTCGGAAATCTATTTTTCTGACTCTGGTTGCTTGGAAAATTTGTTTAAAAATAGCAAGTGATATTTCAATCCAGAATAGTGCCAGCAAAAACCGATTCTTCATACACGATTTTGCCAAAAACGATTTAAAGCTGTGTTTGGGGGTAGCATTATGCCTCAACAAAATCTCTGAGTGAAGCAAGAAGTTGATCTCTGAGTGATGGGTCTGTTAATGGCTCTGAGCAAAAGCAATGGATCTGAGTGAGAAGAGGAAACTGTAGAAGAAGAAAAAGAAAAAAGCGTGTGACTGTGTGGGGGAATATGAAACGGTTGGGGGCAGAGAAAGTGGATTTTTGTTTTAAATTGAGGGAATTAAGGGTAAAAATATAATTTCACACTAAAATTGGGGTGTGTGAATAATGCATGGGGTGGGAATTCCAAATCTCATATTATTAATGTATTTTTATATTGGTCACTCATTGTAGGATCCATCAAATTGTATTAAAGTGTGCATATAAAAAAAAATTGGATGGCTTATTCGACTGTATTAATGGATGAGTGCAAATAAGGAAATATAAATGTTAATAAAATCTCAAAGATTTTTACTATTTTTAAAGTAAAAATCTTTTGATGAATAATTATAATACAGATGTAGAGAATTATGCTCATAAAACTAATTTGAGATTATTATCATTTTGATGAATAATTATAACATAGATGTAGAGAATTATGCTCATAAACTAATATGAGATTATTATCGCTCTATATAGATGATAGTTAAAAGGGTAAAAATTATATCAACAAAGCTCAGTACAGTTGGTAGATGATTGGTTTTTAAGCCTGATGTCAGGGATTCGATCATATTCTCACACTCTTCTGCTCCCATCTCATACTCATTTAACATCACTAGAATTTTTTTTTTTAACAGCAACATCAATAGATATTAATCAATGGTTATAAAATAACACGTGTAAAAAAGATATATGGAGAGAAGAGAGTAAAAAAATATCATTACTTGAATATATATGGAAAATCAAGAATGAATCACATTTCTAAAATTGGTGAGAAAAAATATTGATTTTATTTGGGATGTCCACCACATCTGTAAGACCCGTAAGATTTTAACCCTGTTTATAATAAGATCCAGGGGTTGTTTTTGGGCTGCTTAGGTGTTAATTTTGAAAATACTATTATTTTATGAAGATTATTATTCTACAAATCCTACACTTTAAGCCTGTTGTTAATTCTCAAACTCCGTTTTATTTTCGATGGGGTTCTATCGGAATATTTTATGATACCCCCAAGTCGGAAAAATGGAAAAATGCATTTTCCGACTTTAAAAATGAATTTTTAATAAACGAGTATTCGAAAAAATGCATTTTTCTGACTAGGGGGTATTGGAAAATATTCCGATAGAACCCCATCGAAAAAAAAAAACGGGATTTGGAACCTAAAGTTAGGATTTGTAGACTACTACTCTTATTTTATTGTGGCCTTTGGTTTTGTGTCCTAGTTTGGTAATAGGTGATTTGTGGTATGTTTAGTCACATTAGGAGTTAGGCCTAATTCATAGGTTGTGTTGTGTGGCTTTTGTAACTGTTTAACTCTAAGCACATGATTGTTTGTTTGGATTTAAACCCTCTAAAGGGTGAGGAATTTTGAGCACTATAATGTTGAGTTAATCATCTTTTATAAATAAAATTTCTTATTTATATATAAAAAAAAATTTTTAAGCAAAATCTTAGAAACAAACCATTTAAATTAAGGTCCTATCTGGATAAACAGCTTATTGAAATATTTATGGTACAAGAGTTAACATATGAGGACTTACCATATAAGCAATAAATATTATTAAGTTGAACGTTGATATTTGGATGCACACATTGAAAAGTACTTATAGAATTAAATCGTTTGGATACATGACTACTTAAGCACTTATTACAATTCTTGAAAATGAATTATGAATTAACTTGTTCAATATAATATTAAAATTTATTATCATATATACCACCATAATAATTAAAAATAAATTTTTTGATTATTAGATTAACATTTATAATCATATGACAATTAAAAAATAATTTTCTTTAAAAAAAATCATTCATCGTTATTGACGGAGAGGAAAAACACTTTCACAAAGATCATAGCAAAATCAATACATCAAGAATATATTGTTCCATAAACTATGAGTTCATAAGTTTTAAGAAATAACTTAATAAAAGTATGAAATAAAGCTAGATAGTTGTAGGTATCTGGTTTCTAATGATATCTCTGACTCGTCCGAAATGTCTTGTACTAGTTTGATTTGGTTATTCCCATGTGACATTATCAAGTTGTTGGGAAAAAATAGAGTAATTAGTCATTTTGGTCCCTGAGAGTGTGACCATCGGTCATTTTAGTCTGTCAGAGATCATAAATACACGTTTAGTCACTGAGAGTGTCCCACATCCGTCATTTTAGTCCCCTCGTCAACTGAGGTTAAGTAACGGAGTTAATTTTTCCGTCATTCATTTTGGTCCCTAAAACATGCATTCATAATTCATTTTGGTCTTTTTAAATTGACAATTAATTAAATTTAATCCCTGAAAAATGTATATATAATTCAATTTGATCCTTTTTAAATTGTCAATTAATCCCTCATTTTTTTATATTTCATCCGTTTCATTTTGTTTTACCTTTAGGCTTTTTCTCTTAGTGTATTTCATATTGTTTGGCCTTTTACAATTCCAATGCATAAACAAATTTTTCTTTCCAATTCTAACCCTTATTTCAATCATTTTCTTACTCATCATTAATTACACTTTTATCATCTCTCTCATCTCTAAACCACTATACATTAATTAAATTAAATACTACTACGATTTTCAATAAGGATTAAATAAGGACATTTAAACAAAATATACATAGAACTTACAATTATTAGCACTTTCTTAATATATGTGCTCAGGATTATTAACACTTTCTTAATATATGTGCTCGGGCCTAAAAGGCCAAACAAAATGAAACGGAGGAAGTAGAAAACAAACAACTAAACATTATGGGATATAACATTAAAATCTGTATATATGTAATATTTGAGTCAACACATGTTCACTAAACTAATCTAAAAATAACTATGTACAAAATATCTCTAAATTTAGTCTTCATTTCTTCATGTTGATGCCAATACACCCACACTCTCCAAAGCAAATACCCTCACTACTCCTTACAATATTCTAACCTAGAATATAAAAGAGGAAAAACAAAAGTTGGGTACAAGCTTAAAAGTGTTTTCCAACTGGGACAGGTTAAAACAAGGAACTTAAGCCCAATATATAGCCTTGGCTTCCTTCCTTCATTCCAATTCCAGGCAATAAGGGACTTGCTAAAATAGAATATTTCAAGCAAAACCCAACAAACTCTACCTTGATTGAAATATACGCATTTCTGCCTTCATTGCCTAAACCGACAATCATAGCTCAAAAGAACTATCATACTCCATCATAAAGAGTATACCCGCCATCATGCTGCACATGTCGAAACCATGCTGAAAAATTTATAGTGCAACCTCCACGATCGTCATCTCTGGAAGTTCCTCAGCGATCGATATCACCCACCACACACCTTGCATCAATGTCAACCAACGTTCATGTCACACCTTGCATCAACAACCAACGTCCGTGCCACGCACCTTGCATTCATGTCGACCAATGCCTGTATGCAATTATGGAACCGCTAGCATGAACTCATCCTTCTCCATGACATCGCGATAATGCCATGAGGATAAACCACCTTTTTAATTCAGAAAAGATCATCCTCTCCATCAGTGATAGAGAGACTGTTTGCATCTAACCTAGAGCTCTTTTCTGATCTTGCTCCACCTGGACAATTTTTCTTCACATGCCCAAAGCTTCCATATTTCCAGCACATCGTACCCTTTATCTATGAAATGAGGAATAAAATTATTTAACATGTAGCTGAATTAATGATAAAAAATTTAGAAATATACAAGTTACTAACCTGTAGGAGGATGCGGAAAATACAAACTAGGCATGCACAAAGCATGCATAAAGATCTTACTATCATGAGATGAGCCCTCCCATCCAGCTAATACATATGTGAAGCATATATTAAAATTACAAGCTGTCATTATGTTAGTTGATGCATATCCTTTTTTGCATATGTAAGGAATTTGATGTTCAATGGAGACTATAATTTTCACATGGGTACCATCTATAGCACCAATAATACAATATCAATTTTAGGTATATTAGGTACAATATCAATTTTGTATATAATTTTCATTATGGTAATTTTAGCACCAGTATGTTAGAATCGGCCTCAAACATTGAGAGGGGGGTGAATCGAGTTTTATTAAATTTATTGGAAATTACTCGAACGTTAGAAAAATTGTTTTACGGAGAGATTAAACTTTTGAGCGTGAAGGCGAAGCGATAAATATTAAAATAAAATAGAGTAGCGCAAAAACGATTTAAACAAAATAATGCGAAAAATAAAGAGATAAGGAAAGAAGAACACGCAAACCAATTTTATATTGGTTCAGTCTTTCCAGCGAAAGACCTACGTCCAGTCCCCAAGCGACCCGCTTGAGCTTTTTATAACCTTTGAATTGAGCCACACCCAATTACAACCAAGAGCGCCCCGCACACTACTAGGAACTTCCGTTCGCTAGGGACCTCAAATAACACACAAGGGTTCCTCACCCTAAGAACGTGCCACACGTTCCACTAAGGGATTCACTCCCTACCACTACGGTTGAAATATGATGAATATGAGAGTGATACAATTTTTTGTGTTCTCAAAAACACGGATACAACAATATAGAACTATGATAATGAAGAATTAATTCACAAGTGATAAGGCCAAAAGGTTTTTCTCTTTAAGAAATAATATGAACGATGAAGAACATGTTCTTGGAGAAGAAGAAGAAGAAGAACGTGAAAGAGTTTTTTTTTTTAATCAGATACCAAAAATTGAATTCTAGGATTAGTAAATTAGAATTTGAAAAAAAAATAAATAAAGATTACAAAAATTATTTTGGAAATAAAAAAAAATAAAAAAGTTTTCAAAATTAAAATAAAATAGAATAAAATAAGATTTAAAATCAAAACCAAATAAAAAAGATTTAGAAAATAAATCAAAGATTTGATTCTTAAAACAAATAAGGAATTATTTCAAAAATAAAATTAAATTCGAATTTTGGAAATAAATCAGAATCAATTATGTAAAAACAAATCTGGAAACATTTAAGATTGATTCTGACACGGATTTCAATAAAACTTAAAGGTAAATAGATTACTTGAAGAAGGTAATCGATATCTTCATTCTGTGAAAAATAGTGAAATTCATTTTTAAGAAAGTAATCACTTATTTAAAACAAGGTAATCGATTAACAACTTCCTATGAGAAAGGTAATCGATTATAAAATAAGGTAATCGATTATTTCTAATTAAAATTCCCAGGTCACAACTCAGGAACATAGTAATCGATTATCCTGGAGAAGTAATCGATTACTTCTGCTTATTTTCATAAAATTGATTTTCTAAAGCAGAGTCAAAAACATTTTTAGCAGAAAATCTAACTTAAAACGATTTCAAAAACATTTCTTTCTTCTCCTTAAATTGAAACTTATTTTGGCTACTAGATACTTGTAATAAAAACTTCATTACCTTACAATTTTCCTATGGGCAAAGCGATGCTAAACTATTTGCTTGATCTTGATAATCATGCTTGAAAGGACTTGTTTGTTATCATCAAAACATTCTTCTAGAAGTCTTCTAGCATAACTCTTTACGTCCTTGGAAAAGCTTGACTTCCAACATAGTACACACTCGCAACTAGAATCTAGTGGTTCTTTCATGGCATATTAGGTATAGTTTCAATTTTGTCATACATTAAATTAAAAATCATAACAAACACAACCTAAAGAGTTTAAAAATTGAAAGAATCACAAATTAAAAAAAAATCATACCAAAAGGGAAGGGGGGGGGGGGGGGGTTAAACAAATCCTCATTATTCCTTATCATTTTTTCGTTTTTAGATGCAACGACCAGATAGCATGAAATTAGAAGGTGCACAATTGCAAATACTAGATGCAGTTTATAAGAATGGAAACATAAATTTTCACCTTAAGGCAAAGCAATAGTAAATGCGGATGAGCAGTGGGATGACAACAAGCACAGATAAAAGGCAACCAACAAGCAGAGGGAGAGTGGTGGCCAATGAAGCAAGTGGATTCAAAGGATCATGGGTAATCCAAGATTTCGCGGGAAATTAGAGCGGAGGGAGAAAGCCCTTCTATATTCGAAGACACGACGAATATTAAAAATAGTGGCATAAGCTCCATTAAACTGAGTAACATACATATAAGCTTGTATTATGGGCTTATCCAAGTATGATAAGTGGAGCTTATATTTTGTTATGAGTCATTTTTATAAGCTTTCCCAAACACTTTAATAAATACTTATGGTATAAGATAAGTTAAATTAAACCTAAAATAAGCTTTTCCAAATGGGACCTAAAACTACTCATAATTTACATTACACTTAAGACTAATAGCTTATGATAAGACTGTAAAACTCTTTTAAGATCAGAGATGTGAATAGCCTAGCTACTATATAGGTCTCGTTGCCACACGTGATGTGTTTCAACTAAACAATGTCCAAAATCCAAATACTTAACTCTTCACAAATTCTATGGCATGCTACTTTTAGATAAAAGTACCTTTCAAAAGGTGAACTTGTTTTACATACAAAAGCCTTATCAATTATTATGTCAATAAAAAATTGAAAACTCAATCCCATTTAAAATAAAAATACATTTATATATATATATATATATATATACCATGGAAAATATATATCTTCTTTGAATCCGCATGTGTGATAATTGATTTTGCTTTGTTTTGAGTTATTTTTTACTTAGAAAAAATCATCTATTTATTTAGAAGAAAAAGCCTCATTACCACAAATGAAATTTCAAACAAATAAAGATCAAATCTAACTAACTTGCCACCTACCATGTAGGGTTCAAAAAGTTGGTATTGTCTAAAAAGTTAATTACACATTTCGGTTACGATGAATGGAAAAGAGAAAAAGGGGAGAAATTGTCTTTATCTAAATTCATTTGGAACAAATTGAACATTCCTAAACATTCTTTGATATGGTTGTTGACAGGGACGGATCCACTCACGCAGTAGTGGGGGCAAGTGCCCCCACAAAATTGTTCTATTTTTTAAAAATATACATGTAGATTTATGTTTATATTAGATATAGTGCACTACTCATTGATATACAATTGCCCTTGTCTTGATGGTGTGATGCTCTTTTGATTTTCAAGCAGATCTGTAGTTCGACACTTGTTTGCTACATAAATTTTATTTTTCCTTAACTCATGCACAATAATTATTAAAGCTAAGATTTTTTTTTATTTTATAATTTTATTGTTGTGACATAACATTATTATTATATGAATATTGTATATATTTTATATTTTGTAATGAAAATGTATATTTCAATTACAATGGTAATTAATATGTTTTTTTATTTCTTACTTATCTCTCCTCCCACAAAGGTAGTAAATATTTGAAATGTCAAAAAATTAAAAGGAACATGTTTTTAATGTTTTTCTATCAAATCAACTAATTACCCAACTTGTAATTTAACACATCTTATGTTGATTAACCACTCAAAAAATCATAATATGCAATTTTTATGCATATTTATTATTAACATAATTTTGATGTGAGGTAATAGTTTTTACAAATATTTACCATCTTTTTGGGGCGAAGGGAGAATATTTTTAAGAATTTGCTATAGATTAAAGATATGAAGTTAAAAGATTGTATAAAGATATTGAGAAACTATGTTTATTACTCACCTCTTACATAATAAATCTTTATTATTTCAATGCATAAATATTATATTTAATCACTTATTCTCAATTCTAAAGACTGAAGTTAAAAAAAATCTTATTAGTAATTATGATGTATTGCCCCCACAACTAAAAATTTCTGTCCATCACTGGTTGTTGATGATGCAGGATAGATTATTAACAGAAAAGTATATTGGAGCACTTGAGAATATCTTTTAATGATAATAGGTGTATATTCTGCAAAATTCATAGAGAAGACAAAGATAATTTATTCTTTGATTGTGAGTATTCCAAAGGCATATTAAACAAATGCAAAGACTATCTAGATGCTAATAGGTTGATGGCAAGGCAGATATTGTGGAAGAAACACACTAGTACAAAATACATTTTTCAGACCGGTTCCGAATCATTTTTCAGACCGGTTATGAACCGGTCTTGTTTATATTAACGAGACTGGTTATTAACCGCTCTGATTTAAATTTTTGAACCAGTCTGAATAATTATTTTGAACCGGTCAGAATAATAATTTTGAACCGGTCTGAATAATAATTTTGAACCGGTCTGAATAATAATTTTGAACCGATCTGAATCATAATTTTGAACCGGTCTGAATCATAATTTTGAACCGGTCTGAATAATAATTTTGAACCGGTCTGAATAATAATTTTGAACCGATTGAAATGATAATTTTGAACCGATCTGAATAATAATTTTGAACCGGTCTGAATTATAATTTTGAACCGATCTGAATAATTCTTTTAAATCATTATTTTTAACTGATCTGAATTAATTGTTGAACCGGTCTAAATTATTATGTTGAACTGATCTAAATTTGAATTATATTTTGAACCGCTCTGAAATATTATTTTGAACCGATCTGAATTAATTTTTTAACCGCTTCTTGGCAAGAATTAAGACATGCATATATATGCAGCCATAATAAAACAAGAGGCAAACAGAAATGAAGCATTCATATATATTCATCTACTAATTGTTTATAGTGTACGTACAACCTATAGTATTGTTGGTAGCTAAAAATCTTGAATTTCTAGCTCATACTATCAACAAAGTTTAATTTAGTCAATCTAAATAACTCAAATGGATATGGTTTTGCTACCATAGGCACATAATAATAATAATAATTCCATAAGATCTAAATAAAGCTTGCATCGTTCACCAAAAAAATAGATAAAGCTTGCATCATTATTTTCCACATCATATGTCCGCAGCGATATTAAATAGTGATACCTGCATAAAAAAAATAATGGATGACTAATGTAACAATAAAATTACTATGGAAGAATAGAAGAATATAATGAAAGAGGTAAGATATACTCCAAAGAAAACAATAAAAGACACACAGGCTCATGTAACAAATAAACACCATTAAAGAAACCAAGGCTTCACCACAAACAAGCCAAAAAAAAGTAACCCCATCCCAAATGCTATATAAAGATGACAAAGTTCCGTTGAAGTTTCTGGTATTCATTTCTAACCAAATGTACCAAAGATTAGCAAACACAGCGCATTGCCACAAAATCTTAGCATCTTTACGGAAACCAAAAGCTCTAAAATTAACGAGAAACTGATGCAAATCACTAGGGAAGATCAAACTAGTTAAAAATCAGAATACTTTAATTACATACCAAATTATGTCTGTACAAGATTGCCAACAGAGTTGTACTTGAATCTGGGTTAGATTGGCCCACCCATAACCTTAAAAACGTTGCACCTGAAGCATAAAAATAGTGAACTGTGTATGAGCACATCAGTGTTTTTAAGTACGAGTAAACCAAAAAGCATGGAGGGCATGGAGTATCAATAGACCATGAAATGTAGATTTTGCTATTTCATTAATGGTAGCAGAAAACAGACAATGTTTTAACATTCACAATCCCCATATCCAAGAAATAAACAGGAATGAGGTTTCTCCAGTGTCTTCCTTTTTAAAAGGATACCACTACCCCTATTTTTTTAACTTCTCATTTTTCTACCTACTCAGGGAAGCTTGTCCTTAATGAATAGAGTAGGTAAAAAAGGCATTTAGTAGTTGAACACCACCTTGAATTCACATCTCCAAAAAAATTTAAGCATACAAGATTTATATCACTAATTTAATTACTGAAAGAACGAAGAAATCAAATAAGATAATAAAAACTAGAATCTTCTCCCCTCTTAAGTCTTTAAAAGTCATTAAAACAAACCAAATAGCTTTTTTTTTAATAGTTAGCTAACTTTTTTTTCCACGTATGATAAACATGACTCTGCACATCATCCAGGAGACCAATTCATAACAGACGGATATTTACTGTTTTTAATTTTAACTTTGTACAACATTGTTCCATGCAGGTAAAAAAGACCGTAAAAAGAGAAAACTAATAATCAACCAATGCATAAGTACAAAAGAGTAGTATTTAATTAAAGTTACCTCTTCTGTAGTTGTACTCTTTTTGACCCACAACGACTTCTTTTTTTGTCAGTAGTCAAGCCACCACCCCCAACTAAGTTCTTAATTCACTGTCACACATCAAAATTTATAGATGAGTAAGGCATGAGAAAGATGTACAAAACTGTAAATGCTTAGCCATGATAATTAAGTACAAGGATCGGAGGATATAATATAAAAAACATAGACATGATAACATGACTAACTAAAGTAATATGACGAGATATATATTGCTATAACTTATCATATTTTCAAGCAAAAAATGTCTTGAATAGTTGGCAAATCGTGATATGTATCAGAAGACCTATTTTGAATTGTAACTCAGATATTAACATAATGACAAAGTAATAAAAACTCTGGATGTGTAGGAAAAAAAACATTATGAAGAAAGTGTTAAAAAAAATGATTGCTCAAGTTTAATAAAGATTAACATCACACATTCACACATATCATAAGTGAAAAAACAAACAAAACAACAAAACCAAATTATAGCACACATAAAAATTAAAATCAAGAAAGTTTCATGATTACGGAGATTTTAGGAGTTTCAATTAATTTTTTGGAAAGTTCTAATTCAATAGTACACAGATTGCAAAAACACTGTATTGTGTCTCAACTCTCAATAAGAAATAATTAAGATCAAAGTTTGATGCCTATAACATATCTTCCAAGGAACATAAAATGTAATAATTGACTAATTATCAAGTACCTAGTTAAAAATAGGTGTGTACAATTAGAAAACATATTGTAAATTTGTAGGAAGAAGGCAAAGTGAACACCTATTTCTATTTCATAAGCGACAGATTATTCATTTTTAATGGAAATATATAAATCCTGATGCATATAGAATCTTCAAATATTCATACTCAAATTAGTAGTTTGCTTTTTCTTTTTCTTTTTTTTAACTATGATTGGAAAACTACAAAACTTTCGAAGTTCAGCCATGCTATAAAGCACAGTCTCAGAATAATAAGGAGTAAAAACACTGCACATAGAAGAAATCATAAGCACAGAAAACACAAGTGTATGAATTTCTTTCAAGAGAAAAGAATTACCTGAAGGATAACATCTCTCGAACAGGTTTTGCAGGAGGCATCTTCATAAAAAGTGAACAACATATACTCTGCATATACTCAATAGTTGGTAAATTCATAGATAGGTATACTCAGAAAAACACAGAAAAAACATCATGTCGCATCATACAGATCCTGAACAGTCCTAACTGCACCCCTTTCCAGTTCTGGTGTTTCAGCCTCTTTCTATAAGCTGTCAAAATAATGATAAGTTCAAATGTTTAACTAAACTTGCATTATAAAAGGCAGTGAGTGGAGAAGAGATATCTTTAATTGTCTTCTTTGTGATGTATTTATTAATATCATCATATATCCTTTCCACCCTTGTATATTGGCAATAATTGCAAACAAAAAAGAAGCAAGAAATCATTACATCAAGAGTAAATCTAATCACAGAGGAAACATTGTTCAATGTAATTTAAAAAAAAACAACCAATACTTACCACATCCTTCCCACTTCATCTAGTATCTTTGTCAAAATGTGTTTAATAGCATAGTAACACTCCTGAGTAGCATATTTCATATGGTCATCTCTTGAAATTCTATGCTAAAGCTCATCTTGAGTATCTCTACTCTCAGCAGCTATATCCTTCGCCAAAAATATCTGCATAATAAAGATGCACAAGAGCTAATTAATGGATTTTAACAAGGAGACATGAGACCATGATCCCATATAACAAGCAAGCAAAAATACGTAAGCAAAATGATCCGCCATAAGATGTATATTACATTGTTATTAAAAGTTAAAACCATGGTTATCAGAATCATCCAATTCTAAATTTAAACTGCACAAATTAATAAGCTTCTCAAGAGCATCAATTGATCTCATGAATACAAATCTGGTAAGGCATGAAATAACGCTAAAACCGTAGGATGATCCAAATTATTTTAATTCCTGTGTCCTGTCAACCACACCAGACATATTATGTACACAACAGATCAAGTCCCATGTGATAATGAGCCAAGGAAATTTCACTTTTTTCCTTTTTACAATTTTTTTGAGTTGTCTATAACAACCAAAACATGATCAGTGTCTTGTAGGGTGATACATGTCAATTGAACATAATTTTATTTTTATACAAGTATACTATAATAAGTCATTGCAGCAAGCATTGAAAAAGATTATATAACATCCTTAACATGTCCAATAACTTGTGTTTTAGGCCATTTTAATAATTTTAGTATTTTGAAAAAAATTAGAAAATGATTTATTATGTAGACCTGTAAACCATAAAAATGACATTCTAATTCATGTTGAGACAATCACGATTGATATATTGAATTACCTTGCTTGCAAGCAGAAAAAGTGGCCATTGAACCAAAGGAAGATCCCCAGAATTTCTTGGCATTAAAAGCAACTCTGTTTCACTGCAATCAAGGAAAACATGATCATACACGTATAGTATAAGAAGGAAAGAAATAGTATGAGACAAATAAATTTGTGAAAAATATAGAAGCGTCCATGACTAACAAGTTAGTTATATTATCTTCCTCCCTTAGATTTCTGATGATCTCATTCCTCACGGGTGAGAACAGAGCAGCATCAAACTTGTTCTTTTCCAGAGACTTCATGAAGGGTAATTTGATAAGCAAAACTTTCAACATAAAAAAAGATTCAGGCAACATAAGAGTACTTTGCTCTGAGAGACAATTCAACAATATAATTATATAACATACAAAACTTCCGATCAAAATATAAATAAATTTGTTTATTGCAGGCTAGAACAAAGTTAATGAGATGATGTTAGTATTTAGAAAACAATAACTAATTCATATTTTTCTTTTCCCAGAGCAAAGTGCTGACCTGAACAGCTGATGGTCTAGAGCTCCTGAAAAAATAATCAGATCAAGCTATATGAGCACTATATTACCAGCAAAGCAATTCACAGGAGAAATCTAAACGAACAGAGGAAATATTCACAGACAACTGCAATAGAGAAAGATCACACACAGATAGCTATCTTCCAACTACAGAATGAAAAAAAATAAAGCACACATCACAAGCAGCACCTGTTGGGTAGAGGAACGTGAAGGGTGTGCATAAAAGCTCCAGGAAACTGCTCAAAGAGATTGTTTAGGGCTTCTTGTGACCTAATCTGGTGACCAGATACAGGCAGGAAACTCAAAATCAGAATCATAGGAAACTCAAAATCATACTCAGACTCTAAGCATCACATAGACAAAGACTAAAGAGATCGCCATAAACGGAAACAAAATTGAAGCACAAACTTGAGATCCAAAATAGAAGTGCTAAAGTGTATACCTCTTTAATGAATCAAAGGCTTAATGGAAGTCGTGGTTACTGTGGTACTAGAAATGAGAATCATGAACCGATTCGACGGTGAGATGGTGTGGTAGCGACAGCTTCAAGTTGATCGGAGCCAGGCAGCATGGCGGTGATAGTCACCAAGACTTTGCGATGGGTTGATTGAAGGCTAGGGTTGGTGGTGGTTTAGGGTTTAGATCGAAGGGAAGGTGAGAGAGTTAGAGGACAACGACGAAGGGAATTTGGGGAGAGTGTTTTGTTGGGCGAAGAACCCCAAACACGGTGAGAGTTGGGCGGTGCGGAGTGGCATGGTGGTCGCGGCGGCGCGGCGTGGTGTGGTGGGCAGTGAAGAATCGAAGAAGAGAAGAAGAAGATGAAGAATAAGAAGGGCTAGGATGAATGTCTATTTTTCAGACTGGTCCTCAAAATGAACCACTCTAGTATTAACCAATGCCAACTTTCAGACTGGTTCCGCATTGAACCAGTCTCAATTAATATATTTTCAGACTGGTCATTTACATGAACCAGTCTTGTTTAAACTAATTCAAACTTCCAGACCGATTCCGGCACGAAACCGGTTTTAATGAAGTGGTCTGAAAAATATATTTTGTATTAGTGACAAATGCATGTTGTATGGAGATTGAGCAAATTCAGGCAGCAGGTTTTGCATGCAGTAATTGCAGCTGCAATTTATCATAATATATGGCAAGAAAGAAATAATAGGTTGTTTAGTAATAGGATTTTGGCGGAAACAAATGTGTTTATTATGATCCAAAGAGAAGTAGTTACTAGGTTAAATAGCTTGAAGGGTAGTAAGTTGAAGGATGCAGATATGAGATTTAAAGAAAGAATTCAAATGTATTGAGTTAAGTTAGTAGTAGTTTGTTTTCCTGTGGGTAGTTGGATCAACTTTGGTTGAAGAACCCATCCTAGATGGTGAATTTGGCTTAAGCTCCGTTGGTTCAACTATGCCATTGTTTCTATTGGTTGTTTAAGATAATGATATTTTATTTGTTTACCTAAAAAAATTCACTACTTGATAGTATATTTTTCCCCCAAATACAAAGTTTTTTTTTCTATATTACTTGTTTCCTCCATTCACCAAAGGCAATTATGCTCCAACTAGGTAGGACTTACCACGTTTTTTGTTGTTTATGATCATGATTGAGTTTTATATCTCAATTTTCAGAGTGCAGTAGAAAATGAGTGAATTTAAAACATTTTTCTCAAAATAGCGCTGTAAATTGTGCATGTCAGCTACGCAAAAATGGACATTTAAAAGCATTTGTGAAGTTTCATAGTACCACTTTCTACTGCACACGAATTTACATTGCTCGCAAATGCTGTAAATTGTTGTTTTCCAGCGCTGTAAATTCTCTTTTCTGGCGTAGTGTCTTTTGTCCAAATTTCTTTGAAAGACTCTTAAGTTGTTGTCGAGCTATTATATTTTGTGGGGTATCAGCCCTTTCATTGTGACTTATCCTTCAATTTTTTTTACCATAGAGTTTTTGGCACTTGATAGTCAACATGGAAATTATTTCACTAATGTATGCACTGATAGTGCATTTTTAGAATTGGGAGGAATTTCAACATTGTCAGAACATTATCCTTCATATTTTTCTTCCATAGAGATTTTGGCACGAGATAGTCAACTCGAAAATTATTTCATTGATGTATGCACTGATAGTACATTCTTAGAATTGGGAGGAATCACTGATCTTTCTATAAAGCATGTGGAGACCAATAAAAATATTGTATATCCATTGGCATACAAGCTTGTAGAGTTGGTTTGATATCACTAGTGGTAACTGCAACAATTGAGAGAGCTTTCTCGGCAATGAATATCATTAATTAAGAACCAGATGCGAAATTGTGTGGGAGATGAATAGTTGAAAATGAGAAAATCATGCAATGATTTCAGATTATAAAAATTCGTAAAGAAGAGTTCTTATAGTGTATGTTAGATGTTTGTATGTTTTCATATTTATTTTTGGTACAATGGTATTATCTAATGATTTTGTATATGGTTTATATTTATAAAGATTGAGTATCCCTAGATTGACATCAATAATTGAAAGTTTTATTTATCTAAAAGATATTAAACTTTTAATGCTAGTGTAGCCCCCACAACCTAAAATTTCTAGGTTCGTGTGGTAGTACCCAACTCGCCCCATACCCACACATGTGTAATCATTATTTTTTTATTAAATGTGTTTGAAACTAGTTTCTTGATGTATCAATGTTAACCAATTTCTAAATTCATAAGACATATTTAATTAATAA
Source organism: Crotalaria pallida (assembly GCA_037953625.1). Classification (NCBI taxonomy): domain Eukaryota; kingdom Viridiplantae; phylum Streptophyta; class Magnoliopsida; order Fabales; family Fabaceae; genus Crotalaria; species Crotalaria pallida. The sequence goes on along the minus strand of CM075654.1, from coordinate 6,799,378 downwards.
TTCACTAAGACGTTTACTACTAACACTAGAAATATATACATCTCTATTATTTAAGTTAATGACAACATACTGTAATTTCATTCTTCATTATTGTAACTAACTCTCTCCCTACCTTTCATACAGACATTGCATAATAAAAAATCACTTGACATTTCAATAATTCAATTGTTGTGTTGATTTTGTTATGTTTTATGTCTAATTTATCTTTTTAATAAGTAAAACAATTCATAATTATGAAAAGTAGAAAATGTGTTCTAATTCCTTATAAGAAGTCCCTATAAGGGATTTATTAAGTTCAATATTTTATGAATAATTTGCTATGTTGGAGTTGCGAGTAATGTGTTTGAGTATAGGTATATTGTAACACCCCTAACACCGGTATATTGTACCCCCAATTCATTATCATGTATTTGAGAATATCTTTTTAAAAATATTGGCAGTGGGCAAGATTTTTTACTTTTTATTGAATTCTCTATTTTCTTACAAAAATTGATTTACATTTGCACCAAGTAATGTATTCCATATAGTTTTTTCTTTCCGTTCTCCGCTGCAATGTACTTTGACTATGACATGTGAATTATACCTAAAATATTGGGGATATTGGAAGTAAGACGTCTTATAATTAGATAGTAAATTAGTGATTGATTTCACAATAATGTGGGTAATTATGTATTCATTTGCGAAATATAATTCATTTCTTTTATTCATCAAACACATAATTCATTTTCCCATCATTTCTAGCATACTTTTAGTGTGTAAATATTCCTTATGTCTTCGTACAAGCTCAATTATGAATCTACAGCCTTTAAGCACTCTAATCCATAATTCTCAGAATCATAGGAATTGAATAAGTAGAATCCCTTGAAACTTGGTCCAATTCATTCATTTTTATCAATATTTTATTTTTATGCAGACTTAACCTATTAACAAGTTGGTTAACTGGTTATTCTGCATCAATATAACCAATTAAACCAGATTTTAACAAGGTAACCGGTTACTGGAACGGGGTAATTGGTTACTCCTTTGTAAAATCAACATATTTGTGTAAATTTTTCACTCGATAACCGGTTAATCCCTTAGGGTAATTGGTTATCCAAGTAGATTTTGGCATAAAACCATCTTTTACCTCATGGATTCCACAACTAATTTATTTCCAATGACCATTTAAGCAGTATTAATACCATACAAGCGATTGTCATTCATATATCCAAGGCGTATATCATAGAATTATTACTCCATAGTTCAATTATTTCAATATTAAATATATGTTCTTAATCTGATTCAACCATCATACAAGATTCAAGCATCACAACATATATCAGCCTTTTTAGTAATGATTTCAATTTTCAACTATCAATCGTCTTCAATGATCTCTTAGCAGATTATTAACTATATGTATATATATTTATTTTATTAAAAATTGGTCATACTTACTTATGTAATCCATTTTGATATTATACTTCATAAATAACCCTACATAATTGTTATACATTCATATCAATCATAAAACCAATCCAGCACATATTCACATAAATATGACTTCTTACTTATTCAAATCAACCTCATATTCATATTAATCTCTAATTCATGACTTGGAAATTTAATACTTCATCTTTGATTAATTAACCGCTCCCTCTCACGCCACTCCCTCTGAAAACCATGCCTTCATTAGTGCTCTTCCCCAGGTTCATTTCGACCCACCTCCTATCAAATCTGCCGTATATCCTTTTTCTTCTTCTTCTTCTTCGTAACCTGTTCCCCCCTTTTTTTTTCCTTTTTTTTTGGTGTTTTTTAATTTATTTAAAATAGTTTAATACAAGCATATAAAATCTCCACTGGATCTCTATTGCAAACTCTGTTTTGAGTATCATTAATGCCCTTTCACATTACATGGAAGCTTAAAATTGATGGTTATTCTTTCAGGAGAGGAAAATCGGTTCAATCTTCCAACATATATATATATATATATATATATATATATATATATTTATATGTTGCATATGAATACTATTTTATAAAAATTACAAACTTATCTCACCAAATGAAATAGTACTCATTTCAGAAATAGTTTCGGTTGGTTTATGATTCTGTGATTGATACTGTGTACTGTAAAATGCAGCATTCCAAATGATTGTTGTCAATTTGGATTTATTGAAGATTATTTAATCATTTTTTGGGTAGCAAATCTCTTGAAATTATATTAATTACCTCTTTTCCATCTCTCAGTTCGCGGTGAATAATAGTTGATATAAAATGTTTAGGCTACATGTGATTTTGTGTTGATTAGGTTCCAATTCTTCTAATTGTGTTGATTGGCAAAGGATTTAATTCCATACATAAACTAAACTAGGTTCGAAATTAACAATGCAGTAAAATAGATCAGTTATACCTTTCCCCATTTTGACCAGGTTTGTTCTTTATTGATTTTTATTGTTTAGTTTGTTCGGACTTGGTTCGTGGTGCAAAGGACAAACACCTCAGGGTGAAGTTTCCTGTCAGGAAAGTTCTTAAGAACACTACCAGGAAAGCCCCTTGTGGAGAAGGTCTTTTTATTTTCTTTAACTTTTTTTTTGTTTTTGTAATCTTGCTTTTACAATTTATGATTCAATTGTAGAAAAAAAAATGTAATGTACTACTAACTTTTATGATTTTAATTTTGAAATTGAAATTGAAATTGCTTGTGAGTGTGTCATTGGTATTGTATTTCTCGAATTTGATTTCTGACTTTGAGTGTGTCATAAAGTAAATTGAAATTGAATTTGATTTTAAAGAAGAACATGTTATTGCATGTGGCTTTGAAAGAGCATAGGTTTCTGACTTTGCCTTGCTAAGTTTTGCTAATTTAATTATTGTTATTGTCCTTCTCAATGGCGTTATGGGTGAGGCTATTGGCATTCTTTGATATTATTAGGTGTTCTAACGAATAGATTTCTCTTTGGTTCCAACCTTTTAGCAGAATCTGAAAACTCCACTTTAACTCTTATATCTTGTACTTTTTTATCTGTAAAATGCCCCGAACATAGCATAATGTTGGGAGTTTGGATAGACGATTTAGAGTTCTGATTGCATAGCTCATGAATGTGTTTTTTTTGAAATGTTTCATTTTAGTAAATTGCTGATATACTTTCTCTTGTTTAATTTGTGCCTGATTATTTGACTGAGGTAAGGACTTATATGAAAACTTTGTTCAAAATAAAAAAGGAATTCTATGAAAGTATCATCTTCCTTATAGGTATTGTTTCCTAAAAGTTAAAACAACAGTGTTTAATCTAATAAAAATGGATTAACAAGATTATGTGTAGACGGGTGAACCGTAGAAATCCATCTGTAAGCTCTCTTGCTTTTCTTTTTATAATTATGTTGCATTCCATATTTGACATGTATAGGGATGCTAATGAGATTAAAATGGTTTTCTTTTTATAATTATGTTTCATTCCATAGTTGGACCTAATTGACCAAAGTGAAGAACTAGTTGTAGCCCTTCACTGCTACTGAACCAAGAACTGTATGCTTTTTCAAAAATACTTGTTGCATATGTTATTTTAGTTATAATTAATAGCCAGGGAAGCCATGACCATAAGCAAGTTTGATTGGACTGAATGAATAATGGTGATAAATTAATAAACCATTTGCGCTCTGTGGGGTTTCCATTAATTCATAAGCATGTACTCTGTGATATATATACAACAGCATAGTTGATGAAAGTTAAAGTAATAATTCTTTTTGGAGTCTTTTTCATTCCATTACTAACTTGTTTCCATTCCTTATTACCATTCTTTAATTTGTTATTTCTTTTAGTGCATTCCATATATAGTGTTTTTTGGTTGTAAAGGCACACCTACCACAACCATAATTTGACTCGAGCTCCTTCATTTATTGCATTGTATTATTTAGGTACTAATAGAGGCAGTTGAAAATCACATGCCACAAGTGATTGTAGTTGATGAAATTGGAACAAAACTTGAAGCAATGGCTGCAAGCACAATCGCACAACGTGGAATCCAGCTTGTTGCCACTGCTCACGGAGTCATAATTGAGAATCTGATAATGAATCCCTCTTAGAAATTCTAGTTGGAGGAATACAGGTGAGTTGTACCTACATCTAAAGCAAGGTGCCAAGTTGATTTGTGGTATATCTCATTTCATTTGGATTTACTATTTGAAATTTGTGCGATCTGACATGGCTGCGAATGACCTTAAGTTAGCTCCAAATTATTTTGGATATTTTGATGTGTTATTCCCTCATTAGGTAGCCTTAAAAATCTTAGGATTGGGGTGAGCTAATTTGTATCCCTTTTTCTTTTGGTAGCTTTGGGTTTTGGTTTTAAAAAAAAAGAGGGGCCCAAGATTTTATGACTCTGCTTTTTCTGAAATTCCTAATTGAACTTGATTGGAGTGGAATTTTTTGGATAGTGTTTTCTTTTGATAATTATAGTTTAGGACAACATTGTTTTTTTTATTTGCCAAATATTTTTTTTAGCCCTTGGCTTTGAGGATGTTTTTCTCACTAAGTTATAAAGAGATTGGACAGCCCTACCACATTTATATTTAGTTATGGCCAATAGAGATTGAATGTCATGTTAAATACCATGTATTATGCAATGGCTTCACTAGGGTAAAAATAATGTAAGAAAATGTAGTAATACCTTGAATGGAGTAAGAGGTATATGTTTAATTGCTGATCAAGCATCTATTAGTTGTTTTTTGGAATTTTGTGACTAGATAAATGTTATACCATGTTCAGTTCCTAAAATCTTCTTCTCTGTTTTCATTTTGGACATTAGGTGAAGTCTGCTAATGACAAGGATGGGGAAAGAGATCAGTAGAAAGGTCAAGCCAGACTGAATGCAATGTTATTATCCAAACTATGTTTCTTAACAAATTCTGTTGCAGACATTGGTTTTCATGTTGTCTAATTTCAACATATTATAATTGGCTTCTTATATTTATACTTGTAAATATTCCTCTGGCTGTGATTTGCCGTGGATGATTCTGTAATGTTAAACTCAAGGAAGTTTAACACTTCAGCTCAAAATTCAGTATGATTAGCTCAAAACCGTGGCTAAAAAGAATGACTAATTTTTTTAACCGTGACTACCATTTTTTAAAAAATTGTTTATAAGTTTGTTTACCACGGTTATAACCGTGGCTACCACTTTTTTAAAAATTGTTTATAAGTTTGTTTGCCACGGTTGTAACCGTGGTATTTTTTTTTAACAATATTGAACTATTTACTGAGGGGCAAGGCCGTCGGTAACCTAACCTCATTACCGAGAGTTACTTCTCTCGGTAAAATTTTAATTACCGAGGGTCTGGCCCTCGCTAAAATAAAAATGTTTCCATGGGCATGGTCCTCAGTAATGCCCTCTATAAATTACCAACGGCTTAAGCCTTCGATAAATTTAACCAATGCCACATTTACCGAGGGAATCAAGGTCGTCGGTATGGCGTCATTACCGACAGATTTTTGTTAGTTACCGAGGGATTTGGCCCTCGGTAATCACCGAATTTCTTGTAGTGTAATCTTTCACATATGCATTGCTTATATACTAAATCATTTGTAGTGTAATCTTTCACATATGCATTGCTTATATACTAAATCATTATTAAATGATTAATCTATTACTCATGCATACTAAACCAATTCTGTTCCATCTATCACATCTATTTCTCTGAAGTACAATATTCAAATACTATTCCAATTATAAGATAACCTTCTTTCATACCTTGGTTTTAATCTCCTAATCATTGTTTTATTGCTTTCTTAGTAGCTCCCTAATTCTACTTTATGAATTCCTTAGTTTGTTGCATCCTAATTGCTTGGTTATCAAGTTAGGAAAAGTTACTTTCATGTTTTGGGTGGTTTGGAATGCATATGACGTGATATGGAGTTGGTATGGGGTGTGTGAGGATTTGTGATGCCCCAAAATTAAATCACTCCCTAGGGGTATTTATAGGCTTCATTACCGACAATGGATGGAAATATCAAAGAATTTCCATGTAAGATCCCGGGCTGACGAGGGCGGGGAGTGATCGTCGGTGCAAGAGGCACGGACAAGGAGCAGCTTCTGGCAGGCTTCTAAGGAGGGGGTGCATGAATGAGCCGACACACCGGAATGAGAGGGTGATCTTGGGACTGTGTAGGAATGAGACTACATAGTACAGGAAGGCTTAAATGAATTGATTGGTACTACCCATATTAGCTCAATTTTCCCAAAATTCTCTGGGAGATGACGATTAACGAGTTATTGACCTCCCTTAATTTGTTATCAAAGATAATTTTAACCAAAAATCATATTTTATTAATTTTGGGTCATTTTTAATTAAATATTATTTATATTCTCATTCTTATTATTTTCATTTCCCATTACTTTTAAATACTTAATGAAGACTAAATCATTATAAAAAATTCAACACACATTATTATTTTTATTTTATTTTGATATTAAAATTAGGATGTTACATATATAATTACTCAACATGTATGGAAACAGGTACGACTAATATTTTAAATGCAAGTATGAAAACAGCTTCTGTAGTATCCTACCTAAACCCTACCCATTATTATTCTTATATATAAGTCCGATTGACACACATGATGAGATATTTCAATTAAGCAATGTCCAAATACTCATACTCTTCTCAAAGTCTTTGGCATGCCATTTTTATATGAAAGTACCTTTCAAAATATGAAGTCGTTTTACTAAGAGAAAACTTATGAATTATCATATCAATTAAAAAACTCGAAAACTCAATCCCATCTAAGATAAAAGTATGTTTCGAAAGATGAATATGTACCTTGAAAAATATCCTCTTTGAGTAAGCATATGAGCGATCAACTGTTCAATGATTTGCTTTGTTTTGAGTTATTTTCTTCCTAAAAAATAATATACCAGTAATATGGATTCTTGCAAGAATGCTTAAAAGGATTTAAATATGAAATCATATAACATTTCTAATAAAGTACTAAATTATTATTGTCATGCATATCCCAAATCAAATAAAGGTTTAGAAATAATAAAGATAAACAACCATCATATTTTTCTATTCTATCATAACTCTACATTTTGCAATATGACTTGGTTCCCTCATACTGTGTAATGTTGTTGAATGGTGTCAATGTCAAGTCCCTTGAGTTTCACAACAGATTCGACATGCCCCTTGAGTGTGTGAAGCTCCCTCAACCTATGAAATAGATGGGTCATATTAATTTCAGTTCATCTTTAAATACGAAAATGATAAAGCCATATTGTTTTCCCATTTGGTGCTTACGATTTTGTTTTCCATTAAAAAAAACATGTATATTCGCAAAAAATGCATGACACGTGTTATATAACATATGTGAAATACATAACATGTAAAATATGTGACAACTATGAAATATATTATTTCTTAGAAAAAGAATACCACAAGCACCTACGCAAGTAGGTAGAGTCTTATCTTAAGACTCGGGTTTCGAGTGCAATATAATTGTCCATTAGAAAAATTATATATAAGCATTCAATTTAAATTACCTTGCAATTTCAGCACGTTTTTTAGCCTGCTCCGCTACTTCAGATAACTCAGTGTTACCGTGGTACTCATTCAACATCTGTTGTGCTGCAGGAGGATTCAGTCCATGTAGTGTGCGTTGAGCTGTAGCCCATTGTGCTTCTCGCTCTTCCTTTCCATAATCCTTCTTTGTTGTAAAAGCAGTCTGCATCATATCACACAAGAGAGCATGTAGTTAGAGAATGCTCATTTTTCATTCAAAAAGTTTTGCAACTTTTGGAGAATTTTGATTTTTATAAAACATAGTGCTTGTACTTTTGTGTTATAAAACATAAAATTGTCACATAAGTTGTCCACATTAGTTGTTTAGATAACATTACTCCTTCTAATTTACATCAATTGATTAAAGTGATGTTATACATACAACACTTCCAGATCACTTTCGAACAAATTTACAACAGAAATGTAAAGCACAAGTACTTTCTTTGGAAAAAAAATCAATGTGGTCCAATAGGTCTTAAAAATATACCAACAAAAAATTTTCCTTTGATTAAGTACACAACATTGAAATGGTACCTTGTTCTCGGTAATATTGTTCCATGCTTTGCCACTCAAAGCATATCGGATGAAGAATTTAAGAATATCCAATGGGAAGTAGAAAACAATGCTGTAGAGCCAAATGACACCTGCCCAACCCCAACCAATTCCCTTCATCTTTGCAAACTCCCAGTTTGCATAGACAGCTATGATTGTGGCAATCTAAGAAGATAAAATAACCATTCAAAAACAAAAACATGAGTCAAGTACTTTGGTGTATAGCCAAGAGAAACAATATCATCAAATAAAACCTCTATCAACTTATATTACCAGTTGTGCTATGATAAAGGCTGTGACAAGCAAGAGACCGGGGCGTTCAACGAAAGACCAGCCCCTCGACCGAGTAACAAAGATGAGAGCTTGGCTTACAATACTCACTTGAAGGTAAACAGCTGCTGTGAGTTCATCCTCATTATACCTAATAGATCTAACCCCAAATTTTTCCTGCCAATGATTTTATAGTTATAATTAAACTGTGTAATTTTGTAACTTTTTTTTCTGAGTACTTTATATATAAAACAAATGTTTACAACTTTCTAAATGACTTTACTCTATAATGCAAAGGATAAGAGCTTTGCAGTATAAAGATCAAAGTTTCCTAGAAAGGTATAGAACTATAGATAATAGATTTTGATGAAACATATTCTTACCGAGAAGAAATCTGTTCCATGAGCAGCCCAGAAAAAGACAACAGTCATGATAGCGAGGTAGGAACCGAGCACTATGCCTGTGGCGAAAATCTCATTTAGCTTCCATGAATCAGGCAAGGGAGATGGCTTCACCCTATCCTTGGAAATGGTCATAATCGTCCCATCATTTAGTATGGCAATGATCAAAACCATAAAAGGTGAGAAATCATATTTCCATATAAGAGCTAGCAGCATAAAGCCAAGCACAATTCGAATTGTTATAGAAACAGCATAAATGGTGTAATTCTTCATTCTCTGGAAAATGGATCTACTTGTCAAAACTGCACTCACGATCACGCTCAAACCAGGTTCTGTAAGGACTATGTCAGATGCACCTCGAGCTGCATCAGTTGCATCAGCCACTGCAATTCCAATATCTGCCTTTTTCAGGGCTGGTGCATCATTGACACCATCTCCAGTCATGCCGCATATATGTTTTCTATCTTGGAGTCTCTTCACAATCTCATATTTGTGTTCTGCACTTGCATCAATCATTGTTTAGAAAACGATAGATGAATTTATTCATAACATATTATGAATTGATTTGTGGAGTCAAATAATACTTCAAAACTCAAAAGTAAATAATATGCTTCAGCTTGTTTCTATAAAATGTTGCAACAAGTTGTTATCAAGTATTGAATTGTTAAGATGAGAAACTATTTCCAAGAGAAAGTGATAGAGTAATAGTAAGCGAGAGAGCAAAAAAGAAAACTATATGAGAAATCATAAACCTAGAGCTAAATGATTTTCTAAAAATATGATTTTTGACATAACAAATTAAGGTCGTTTGATCGATAATGGCTATATGAACTTTCTAAATATCCGGTTTATGACATAACCAAATTGCATTGTCTGGTCTATTTACTCGACCTAAGCTTGGGGAAAAAAGCTTTTGTTTGTTGTTATTTAATTGAATTATTAGGATTACCAATGCAAGGCACATCACATAAATTTTGTAAATTGAAGATGTCATTTTACCAGGAAAGACACCAGCAAACCCATCAGCCTGCTCAATAAGCTCATCAATTGGAAGGCCAGCAATAGACTCATCCTTGTGCTCACCAAGGAGAGAGGAAGAAGGGTACATGTTACTTCCCATACCAAGCCTACGACCAGTTTCCTTGCCAATAGCTAGCTGATCACCTGTAATCATCTTTACATTCACTCCAAGACGAAGAGCACGACGAATTGTCTCTGCACTGTCATGCCTAGGGGGATCAAAGAGAGGCAAGAGTCCTACAAACTGCCATGGTCCTCCTGGACCCTCCTTCTTCTTCTCCGGTACTTCCTGGTGGTACATAGTTAATCACAGAACTAACTTTAGTTTGACTTATCACTTATCATTTCTGGAAATATCAAATTATTTGCATACTAGGAAAAAGGTTCCAAATATTGGACATGTTGATATGGGAAAAGTAATAAAATATTTTATAGATATATGCTCAAAACGAGTCCCAAAGTATTTGATATTTGAAATTTGCAGCGACGGAGAACTACAACTTACTTGTTTGGAAACAGCTAGAGAACGTAGACCCCTTTCAGCAAATTTGTCAATTATGGAATGAGCTATCTTCTTCACGTCTGATCGTAGATTGCAAAGTTCTATAATCTAGCAAAAAATCTCATTATGAGATACATTAGTGAGGACAAAGAGTTTACAAGGAAACAAAGACAGAATTAAGCTTGTGCACCTAGGGTGTTCGGAAATGCTTATAGCATATTTGGGCAAGCAAGAACAGTTTATGAACATCCATATATTGTCATTAGCTTATTTAAAAATAGCATATTGAATAAGATTATGCACCTAATTAAGATAAAATTAAACGCACACTAGAAGATATTTTTACCTGCTCTGGTGCTCCTTTGCTTACTCGGTGCCATTCGCCCTGAGCATCTATGTATGTTATGGCTGTACGTTTGTCAACTGGATTAAAGGGCAGGAAATGCACCTCTGTAATGCCATCTCTAGCCTAGAACAAGTATGATAAAGTTGTAAAAAATACCATAAATCTAAATAATTAAAAGTTTGATATGCGTTAAGAAGGGTAAAACAAAAGCATTCATCTGGCCAACAAGAGATGTTTGGAAGAGTTCTAAAGAAAATTTAAAAAAAGAAAAAAAACACAAGTACGGAGATATTACATTGCAATATAATTGTTTTTGTTTCTTTCAAGAGTCATGAAAGATTCAAGGTTACTTTTAAATGAAAATCTCACTTTTGAATTTTTCACCATTAGTTTTAAGGAAATACCAAACTGACTCTGAGGGGGAAAATTTATATTCCAATTTGTTTTCCCATGTAGTGCTCATGGTCTTGCAATTGATCCTAAGGTACATAGGCAAGAAGGCATATAAAACACCAGGATGAGATTACAAACCTCCTTTGGGTCACCCAACATTCCAACAATGCAAGCATCAATAGCATCTTGGTTCTCTACCCTAGAAGCTCTAGCTCCGAGCAAAATTACAGTGTCCTTGTCAATATCTTTAGAAAAAACCTGCAATATGAACAAATCATTTCCACGATTAGTAAATCAGAAAGAGCTCTAAACAATTTACCATCCCGTGAAAGTATGGTGATGGCTCATGAATGATTCTGTATGCAACAATCTAAAATAAAAAATAATAGCTGACCATTTAATAGATGGATCCTAATTCATAACTTAATAAGGAATATGATCATCTCACACCCCTTTTGAAATCTACTATATAACATTGATCAAAAGACTTTATCTTTAGAAACAAACATATGATCGATGATTATAAAGTATAGATACGGGTGTGAGAAAAAAGTGATGCGAGAATATCATAGTAAGTAATCAGTAATCACAATTAAAAAGGTGTTTATCATAAACTTACCTCAATCAAATTCTTGTCAACGGTGAGCTTGTTCAATGTCAGAGTGCCAGTCTTGTCACTACACAAAACATCCATCCCAGCCATTTCCTCAATGGCTGTCATCCTCTTGGTGATAGCGCCTTGCTGGGACAGCTTATGAGAACCAATAGCCATTGTAACTGACAACACTGTTGGCATTGCAATAGGGATACCTCCAATGAGAAGCACCAGGAGATTGTCAATTCCTTTCCTATAGGATCTTTTCTGAGCTGCATACATGACAATGACCTCTATGATCATTCCCACAGCAATTGAGCAAATGCAGAAGTTACCAATTGATGTCAACACCTGATCAAACAAAACCATAAAATGCACAATAAACAAGTTAAATAATCTACTCTGCTTATAGAAATTTTCTTAGACAGTTAGTGCAAACATTATCACAACATGGTAAAATAGAAGACTAGAAGAGCAAGAACTAGGAACAAAAAATATCAAAAAATAATTGAGAGATATATAGACAAAAAGTATGTACAAAATATTGAAGTTTCAGATAAAACACATCATATACATATATGTATGATTAAAATTTTGATGTTTTGATACATATTCTTTCACAGTATGACAATAGAGAAGAGTAGAAGACTACAAGTGCAAGAGCTTTGAAGCACAAATATTGATGCGGGGCACAAATACATTGATATGAAAAAATTAAATAAAACAATTGAAGGACATATATAATACGACATTGTGATAGAGAAGACTAGAAGAGGAAGCACAAATAATACACTGACTCAAATATGTTGATATGGGATATTTTAAAAAAATGACTGATATGTATATTTATATATACAAGTATCTAAAAAGTATTGAAATATCTACTAAGACATGTAACGGATGCTGGTACAACAAGCATTTTGAAGTGTTGGTGGAATGGTGTTGTTACATAGAGCAAGAGTTAGTACCTTTTGAAAGTGGCCTACTTGGTTAGTGCTGTCCACCAAATGAGCAGCCTTACCAAAGAAGGTGAGCACACCAGTAGCAATTACAACAGCCTCAATCTCTCCTTGCTTTACTGTGGATCCTGAGAAGACTTCATCACCTGGCTTCCTTGAAACAGGCAGTGATTCACCGGTAAGCGCAGATTGATCAATCTTGAGAGGATCTCCATCCAAGAGGCGAGCATCAGCCGGGACAATGTCTCCTAATTTGATGCTAATGATATCTCCTGGTACTAGTATTGCAGCATCTTCTTCAGTCCACTTTCCATCTCTTAGAACCTGCCACCATCCATTCAGACAGAAAAATTGTAAAACATGTTACATCTTAAGCCTAACAATATATTCATAGATGAATCCAGAAAACATATAACAAAGTGGCTGGAAATACATAAAAAGTTAAGTATACATATTTAGTACTATATAATTTTCTGTAAAGTAATTTTTTATAAAAATTAAAACATATTACACATTTGCATCTAATTTTACAATATATAATGAAAAGGGAGGAGCCAACATATATATGAAGACTAGCAAGAGCAAGCAAGACTTTGGTAATTATCTTACCTTGGTTTTGGGAGCAAGCCCTGCCATAAGTGCTGCAGCAGCATTGCCTGCATTGTTTTCTTCAATAAAACTAATGGTGGAGTTAATAACAAGCAATGCTATTATTCCAATAAAGTCTTGCCAATCTGGTGGCTTGCCCTGTATATTTTCAAGAGGGAAGCAAATGAGAATGAAAATTTAGTTAGAAATACCAAAATAATGAGCATATAGTGTTATACCATGAGTAGGCTTTATTTTTCGAACAAACTATGAATTCATTTCTCGAAATATGTAGGTGTCACCAAATAAGAACTTAGAAATATGTCATCAATTAAATCCAATAGGTCCACACGAGATCCAACTTCTAAGGATTTAATCACTGATAACAAAATTTTCATTAGATTTATATCATGAGACACTTTTATTTTTCAAGGACTGAATTAAGATTTTACTTTCTTTTGCCAGCCTTTTTGCTTATTTTCTTTCTTGAGATGAAATGCATGCAAGTGTTAAGAGCAATTACCCCTCCATTTGCCACTGCAATGGCCATGATAGCAGCTGCTTCCATAACCCATGAGAGCGGGTTCCACATAAAGCCCAAGAATTTAAGCACCTTATTTTCCTGCATGAGTAAATGTTTATCAAGGCTTAGTAATTTATTAATTAATTAGTATCATCCTCTCTAAACCAACACTAGTGGAAGGTATAACACATTTTGCAATAATCAAATTAGAATGTATAGCTAGATAGAGATCAATTTCATTGCCTTCTTTTCTTCCAACTTGTTGGGTCCAAAAAGTTCCAACCTATTTTGGCCTTCCTCATTTGTAAGACCCTCCTTTGAACATTTCAGTTGCGCAAAGACTTGGTCCACAGGTATTTTCTCCTGCAACACAACAAGCACATATATGTTATACATCACTATCAACTTGACAAACTTTCATATCAAAATAGAAAGCTTAATTATACAAGGGATGTAACAACTAACAAATAGGATTTATACTCCCACATAAATGAAAATGACTTAGATTAGCAATTCTGTGGTATAAAATATTGGATACTACAAGGCCAATAAGAGGTAATGTGAATTTGGGAAAATAAATGGACATAAATAAAATAAGATATAATAAAAAATTGGAAAGACAAAAGAACACTCCATCTGGTTCTATTTATAGGTTACATTTTAAAAGAATTCTTTGATCATGTTTATAAGTCACATTTTATTTTCTAGGAATTATTTTTTTTCTTTGCTCTTTGTTCATTAATGTGAAATAATACATTTGTGAAATTTTCAATGCAAATTAAGAAGGTAACATTGTAATAGTAAAGTATCTTTTTAAAGTTTTAAAAAATATAACGACCCTATTTGGTCCATATGATATGATTAAATATGACTTATAAATACAACTAAATGGAATATAATAAGAGAAAGTTGATGGAACATCTATTGAACAGAAAATGACATAAATTATCTATTTAATCATGTAAGTACGTAGAAGATCATTAGAGCCTCAACAAATATTGTACTGTTTTATTTTATTTTTTTTAGGGAAATGATGCACAATTTTGACATAAGAAGATCAAATGGGAATAACATTATTATATAAATATGTAGTAAAATTTTCATATACACCATTATTTTAGGGAATGAAATTTGTTGTTCACAAAAGTGTATCCCTCCACATGTTACTTCTTATTTCTTATTATTGATAAACAAAATTTAAGTTATTAAATATTTGAATTATATAATTTAAGTTTTATGGGCTGACATATTTATCCTTGCTTATTTTAGTCTTTAAATTCTAAAAAGGTGAATAATAATTCTAAAATTTCTCAACGTGTGCAAAATGATCATTTGGACTGACTTTCATCGAAAATTAGTAAAAATCATCATATTTCACATGCATCCTAATCTTCACTATCATGTGACTGGCACATGACAATTTGAAAGTTTAGGTCCAAATTCAAACCAATGGTTGTTAGGTCAAATTTTGGGTTAAGTTTTTTTAGCAGCAAAAACTAAGGGTTTGTCAAAGAGTACGATATCATGTGCTCAATCAAACTATAGAGTTAAACTTCACACTAATGTGAAGTAAAAGTAGTAGATGAAGTATACAAATGATTTCCCCATTTCCCCAAACCTATCCGTCAAGTAATACAAAAATAATGACTCCAACCACCAATAACCTCTTGTTAGGCCCCATACCTCCTTAAAAACCTAAACCCATAAGAAAAAATCAAGAGAACTTTAAACACATCTTTCACAAAGAATGGATATGGATATGATGAATATATGGTTTTTAATTTTTGAATTTATGATGTAGTCACTACCCTACACGATTGTTAAATTATAAAAGAAAAAAAAAACACTATACACGATACACGATTATATTGTTAAATTATATAAAAAAAACTATACACGATTATTTGTTTCGTTATGATCAAATATATAAAATATATAGCAAATAGTATTTTAAAAATCATTAAAATATTGTGGTGGCCATGCTTGAAGTTTATGATATTATGACGTTTTACTAAAAAGTGACACCTTTGTAAACCTTTATATATTGCGAAACTTTGTATATTGCGAAACAATTGATTGTATAAACAACATACAACATACAACAACAAGTATATGCATGAAGGAAAGGAAAACAACAGTACATGCATGCATTATTAGGACCAGAGTAGTAGAAGGATGAATAAAAGAATGACCATGCATTATTAGGACCAGAGTAGTAGAAGGATGAATAAAAGAATGAAGATTGGAAAGACAAAGACAAAACCAACCAGACTTATGTTCCCTTTCTTCAGTTCTTCGAGGCTTTCCAGGCTTTCCATTGATGCTGATCTAAACACCAAGTAGTATTTTTACCATTGATTTGAAACCTGCCTATATATTATGATATTTTGATCAGATCAACACAAGAAAAAAATGCAAAAATGGAATGATTATGATATTATTTGATAATGCTCTGTGCTAGTTTCACTACTACTCACCAGTATGGTAGTTAGTCAAGGACTCTATTTTTTTTATTAATCTTTTGTATTTGTATGCATATCTAAAATTGAAAATTTAATCAAAAAAATTGAAAATCCAAAATCTAACTGTGGGCCGCTTGCAATGGGATATTTGTATGATATTGGTTCCTGGTCCTTCTCTTTTGCTTTTTCTGTTTTCCTATTTTAGTTGAATCTGTTACATCTTTTTCCTATTTTTACCATTATTGAATATCACAAAAATCTTATGAATATAATCTGTTGATAGATTTGCAAAAATAACGTTGATCTTTTTCTGTTTTTTAATGCAAATTTGCTTTATATCTTTAAGAGTGTATATCTAATCCATTAATCCACAAGGTTGTCGCTATATTAGTAAAGGCACACTAAGATGGTTTCAAGGAGAGATCAAAAGTTTGATCCCGAATAAAAAGTTTTACGAGGAGAGAAAATTGGCTATATTCGAGGGAGTAATTTCTACCTTAATTATTCTAGCTACTTTAATAAGATAAGAATTCGTGTGAATTTGTATTATAACAAACTATATATTCATTCATTGGGATAATCAAAAACATTTTGTAAAAAAAAAAAATTAAGGGCAATAACTTAAAGTAAATATCTTTCCGCAATAACATTTTTATTACTTTTATTGAATATTTAAATGTTTTGACTTATTATCATCAATTATCAATTATATAAAGGTTTTTTTAAGAGAAAATGGGTAATGCAGTGTAAAGTTTTTTACACTGTTAATGCATCATCCACCATTCATCAATTTATGGTTGTTGACTTTTAAATTAAAGTAATCCAAATGAATGGTGGATGATGGATTGATGGTGTAAAAAACTTTACAACCGTCAGTGCATACCCATTAATCTCTTTTTTTAATCAAAATTCATGCCATGTGTCAAACTTCTATTCATTCTATAATTTTGATTTTTGAAATTCAAATAATTTTTATATTAGTTTTTAAAAATAATTAATTATCAGTATTTTTTTATATTTTAATCTTTTTAATCATCCCAACCACTTATCAATTTTTAAAATGATAAGATTCTTTCTGATCTTTTTAAATGGTTGTTTGATTATTTATTTAAAAAATAAAAATATAATGCTGATCATTTTTTTCAAATGTAGATTCACTTTTTCCAACAAATCTTTTTTTAACTTATTTTTTATTTGACAAAATTGTTACTTTGATCCTCGACATTGCAAATTGATTCAGGGACAAAAACGAATTTTCGAAATTTCAAGGACGAAAACAAACCCTCTTTACAATGTCGAAGACCAAAATGATAATTTTGTCTTTCTTATCTCTATTTCCATATAATTGGTGGTTCTTATCTTTTCTTTTTTAATTTGTTTTCGAATTTTTGTCACTTATATATAGATGTTATTTTAAGAATTGAGATTCTTTGGATTTGCATTTTTCAAAATTCATTTCCATTTTCTAGCTTTAATTTTTTTTATCTGATTTATTTCAAAAAATCATATAATATTGTAATTGAAAAAGAATTTTAATATCTTTGCATTTGAAATTTAAATTTAGGATTTGGAGAGAGAGATTTTTTTTCCTTCTTCTTTTAAGTTTGGGTTTAGCATATATTTTTCGGATTTGTTCGACGAAACTAGCTTATAGTTGTGCTGTGAGCTTGTAGCTGTGAAACTAGCTGAGAGATCTAGCTAGCTGAGAGAGCTTGTAGTTGTGAGTTTATAGATGTTTAGCTGTTTAATTTACTGTTCAAAATAATGTTGTTCGACAAAATTGGGTTTTGAAGTAGCTGAAAGTTATTAAATGACCGAAAAGGATATACAACATTATATTATTTATTGTAGAATCAGAAACATTTTGATGAAGACAAATATCTGTTTATGCTCGGCCAAGAAAGGTTTTGATGAAGTCCAATTTATCTGTTCGTGCTCGGCTAGTGATATTTGGATGAGCTCGGGTCTCTGCAGTTGTTGAAGACAATCATATCAGCTCGTGTCAGCTCATTTCATCAGAAGCCGAGAGTCGGCTCGGATAAGTACATCTCATCCGAAGCGGAGACTTCACTCAACTTAATGCAGCTCGTGTCAGCGCATTTCATGAGAAGTCGAGAGTCTGCTCGACTCAATGCAGCTCGTGTCAGCGCATTTCATCAGAAGTCGAGAGTTCGCTCGACTCAATGCATTTCGTCGGAAGTTGAGGTTTCACTCGGATCAGCGCATCTCATCCGAAGCTCAGTCAACTACCTAAATAAGCTCAAATGCTCTCGTCAGCAAAGTCGATCATCTTTACGAGCCCAGTTCACAACCATATCATGACGCTCCTTCAACAACAACAATCAAGGAGTCTTCCGCTCTCTGCGTCTTGTAATCGCGTTTACTGTTTGAGTTTGGGTGGTAGACTTAGGATTTAACTCAAACGCATATCAATCAGTAAGCATTAAATTCCATCTGAGTTAAATTAGGAAGAGATTGATTGAAAATAAATTTTTGATTCTAAGTGACCGTTGGAAAGACAATTGCTCCCAAATCTTTTCAAATCAAATAACTCCGCTCCCTCACTAATTTTCGGGGATTCAGGAGATTATAATGTGGAGAGTTGTCTTCTTCAACGGATATACACAGAAGAACCAAGAACAGAGAAGGTGGACTGATTTTCATATACATGAAAAACATATTTTCAAACCTCTCTGTCAATCCCTTTTCATAATTCGATACTCAATTGGGTTTAACTCTTTCATATCAATATTCAATTGAGTGTCTATTTGGAGCAACTTTTGTTATTTGTAAACTCTGTAACTCGAAGAAAAGAAGGAATCTTTGAAGGTTTCAAAGAGTTCCGATTGCAGAAGAGCTGAAGAGGTTCTTCGGCCAAATCATTTCAATTGGGGTTGATTTCAAGAGTTTGGTACACTCTTGAAAGGGTTAGGTGAAGAGAGGTTCTCTTATAATTCCTTGTATGCAATTGCTTTGATTTTTGAGTGAAAGCTCCCTAAGGTTTAGGGGGACTGGACGTAACTCACAACGGTGAGAGTGAACCAGTATAAAATTATTGTGTCTGATCTTTTACCGCTTTATGCATTCTGCATTCTGCATTGTCTGTTATATTTAGTTGGCCTTATCTAACTCGATTGAAGTGTATTTGCTGTGAATCCGCTGCAAAACTGGTTGTTGTGTGTTGCAGCTCGGATAATCGATTATCGGTCTAGATAACCAATTATCTCACTCTGCTCGGCACAAAACCCGCTCTTTTATTTAAACACAGCAAGTAAAATTTCACCCATATCAATTAAATCCTAAAAATTGAAATATCACTTCAAACTACTATTCACCCCCCTCTAGTAGATTGTTGGGCCGCTTGTTGGTTTCCAACATTTATATTTTATTATTTTAATTTATTATTTTTTTTATAAAATAAATAGTTAGTTAATTAAAAATTATTAAATTATAATTATTTAAATTCATTTTCCCTTTATTTATTAATTATGTAGTCAATTAATTAATTATAACAAAATTATTGAATAATAATTAATAATTAATAATTATCAAATTAAAAATTAAATTGTCACCATGGTAGGTAAATAATTTTGAAAAATCTTTAAGAGTATAATTGGTATATAAATTATTGAAAGCTAGTTTAGTAGCTTTCTAAAACTAGCTTTCAAAAGCTACAAACTCCTTCTAATTTGTATTCACAGAATGGAACTAATAATAGCTTATTTACTGAATCTAAAAGCTCACAGCTAGCTAAAAAGCTCCTAACTAGGCATGCCGAACAGAGCCTTCATCCCATTGGTACATGCTGAGTTATATAAGTTTTAAGAATAATGATTTTACATGTAGACAATATTTTGATTGGAGGTAATGATTTGTAAAATTTGAATAATTTATTTAGTTTAAAATTGTAATATCTTGATTGGAGATAATTATTTCACATGCTAATGATATATTGATTGGAGATAATGATTTTACATGCGAATAATACTTTGGTTAGGGATAATGATTTGGAAAACTTAAATAATTTATTTAATTTTAAACTGTATGTAATGCAGATAATATTTTGATCGGGGATAATAATTCGAAAGACTCGAATATGTATGTAAAATTGCAAATATGATATATATAGCTTTCTATTTGCCTCATGGCCATTCCTACCTGCTAGCTAGGTATTTTTCTTTGCTTATTAGTTATTTTATTTGTGGGCTAAATAGAAGAACCCACACAATAATTTAACATATACGTAGACATAGAAACATGGCCTTAAACAGAATCAAAACACCTAAAATGGCCGGTCTCGTTTTTCAGTGATGCAACATGCAAGTTAGGTATATATATTTGTAATAAATTAAACTGTCACTTTAGTCCCTCACTTTGCAAGATTTTTCACTTTAGTCCCTGACTTTTCAATAATTCCTTTTTAGTCCCTCATTTTGAAAAAAGTTACTCATGTTAGTCCCTGACAATTTTCTCTGTTCATAAACATTAACGACTTACACACGTAGCCGTTAAATAACATATACACACGTGACCGTTAACATCTTACACATTATGCTGAACTCAAAAGACAATAATTGGAGGAAGAAAAGGCTAAGGCAGCAAGGCCGCTGAAGAGGCAGCTAACGCAGTTGCAAATAAGGCAGCTGCTAAAGCTCTGACAGCTGCAGAAAATACAGCAGCTGATGAATCTGTGGCAGTATCGCAACAATTAGACTTCGTATAAGTTATTTAACGGCCACATGTATAAGATGTTAAGGTTCATGAACGGAGAAAGTTGTCAGGGACTAACGTGAGTAGTTTTTTTCAAAGTGAGGGACTAAAAAGGAATTATTGAAAAATCAAGGACTAAAGTGAAAGCTCCTTACAAAGTGAGGGACTAAAGTGACAGTTTAGTCATTTGTAATCTATTATCAACTATCTTTATATAAAAAATATATTTTGGAACCTTTTCAAATTTTAATATTTTTGTTGGGCATAATGATTTCACATGCATATGATACATTGGTTGGGTATAATAATTTGAAAATTTTGAATAATCTATTTAATTTCAAATTGTAATATTTTGATTAGCAATAATGATTATTTACTTACAATTGCTCATGTCCAAGGAAAACTTCAATAACAAATACGATGGTGGCTCAAAAACTTGAACGACAAACGTAAATTAAAATATGATTAAAAAAATTGGATAAAAAAGGAATACCAATTGATTTGATAATTTTCATAAATATCTAATTTTGTTATCTATTCAATTTAAATAAGATCAAACATATTAATTGGTTAGAGATAATCATAATATAACCAAAATAGATCAAATTTTAGAATTTGGGAAGAAAAGTTGAAACTTGGTGTTACAATAAAAATAATAATTTATTTTTTTAACATTAAACATACTTATTTGAAATTAATTCCAGATAAAATTTTTTTTTTTATGTAAATGAAAATAATTTATACTTCTTCTCCTTGCCGAACTTCCTCCAATAATCTTCCTTTTGATATCCTCTCTCCATCCTTCACCCTTTTGTAACTACTACTGAAAGTTTCAATCTTTTCACGTACCCTTTTGATCGAATTCCTTAATTTTTTAATACACAATTAAAAAAAAAATTTAATTGTAAAATTTTAATTGAGAATAATGATTTTTATAACGCCTCTAATTTTTGTCTTCCGAATAATAAGAAATTAATTATAAAAATTTGTTTTATAATTAATTTATATCAGTTTTGAAGTTTTAATTTTTGTACATTATGTGTTGGGAAATATAAAAATATGGGATATATTTTTATATGGGTATTTTGTACAAAAATATAAGTTTTGCAATTTAGTCCTTGGGTTGGGACCCAATTGCAAAATTAGAAAGGTTATTGGAGGGAAAACAATTAAAATATTAATTTTTTAGATTTTCCAATAACTAACCGGTTACTGGTGCCCGATAACCGGTTAGTAGACGAACCCATAAACTAGATTAGTGTGTTTAGATGAGTAATCACTGAAATTAACCAAGGATTTGCCACGAATCCAGTCCAGAGATAATGGGAAACACACGTCCTTGTGCATTTAAGCTGGATTTCTCTATAAAAGCACGATTTATGCTTGAATTTGGGGTTGATTTCTGAATTGAATGTTGAAGACTCTGTTCTAGGGTTCTTGATTTCGTTTCTGAAGTTCTTCTTCGTTTCTGAGAGTTAGTATACGAGTGATACACATTTACAAAGCTTGAATCAAGAGCTTTGTATAGATATAAACATTATAAGCTGAGAGTTCCTGAGTTGGGAGAAATCGAGCCACGAAGTAGAAGTTCCGAGTCTGTCCAGTTCTGTTTCTGGTTTCTGAAACTTGCTTCAAGCTTCGATTTGAGTAAGTATAAACCCTCTCTGAGTCTCAAATTGGTTTTGTAACACCCGTATTTTCCTCAATTATTTTCAGTAATTAAAAATGAAATAGAAATTATTTATTGGATTTACTGAATGAAATTTTAATCCCATAATAATTTAATTTAATTAGTATTTGATTTGATTTTTCATGAATTTATTTAATTGTGAATTTTTGTTTTTTTAATTATTTAAAAACCGTGGGAATTTTATTATTTTACTTAAATTAGATTTTTATTTTGTACTTCCTTTAAAGTGGAGAATGAAAATTTTATTTCCCTCTTGTGTGTGTGTGCGCCACGGCCAAGCTTAGTAGGAGGAAGGAAAATTTTAAGTTTAAGAGCCCAAATTCAAAATTCAAATGTACCCTAAACCTAGAGAGACAAGTAGTTAATGCCCTAATTAATTATGTTCCCCACTAAGTAAAGCATCATAAAAACCCAGGGTGGCTATCATTAAGAGCCTAATCTATTTTGTCTTGAACCTACACTAACTAAAATTGCAAATAAAACCTTCTTAACCCCTAGTATATTCGAACCCCTCATTTTGGTAATGTACCCCAATTAAATTTTTGCAACCAAACCCCTCTTGCCTTTTTGGTTG
This sequence comes from Crotalaria pallida, assembly GCA_037953625.1. Lineage (NCBI taxonomy): Eukaryota > Viridiplantae > Streptophyta > Magnoliopsida > Fabales > Fabaceae > Crotalaria > Crotalaria pallida. The sequence goes on along the minus strand of CM075654.1, from coordinate 6,776,260 downwards.
GTTCGACCCCCATTTTAGTTAGGAGACCCCAACCCTAAAATTTCTATAGATACCCCCCAAGGCCATGAAGCCCTTCTTGCCATTTGCTTCATAACTTAACAAAAAAAAAAAGAGAAGAAGGAGGAGGCCGACAGGAAGAGGGAGGAAAAGGGAGAAGAAAAAGCTTGGTCCTTGCTCATTTTTCTTGCTTATTTTGCTCTTCTAATAGGTAATCTTCTTCTAGCTAGTATTTTCTTCTTTGTTTTCATTTTCTTTTTCGGTTTTATGAAGCTCCATGAAATATTTTTGTTGTTTCAAGCTCAAAGCTTCATGCATGTTTGTTTGTAAGCTTTCTTATGCTTTTCTACACTTGTTTCTACTTGTATTTGAGATTAGAATCAAAAAATGGACATGCATCAACATCCATGATGCTCACGATTTTGGTCCCTTTTTGATCCAAATAATTTTTGATCTTTGATTTAAGTTTTTATGCTTGATAATGAGTTGATTATTTTATGTTCTTGAGTTATTTGAAGTTGATTTGCAAACAATTTTCTATTTTCCCCTATGCATGTCACGGTTAGGGTTTGATTTGGGGAAAAATAATTTTGTTTTGTTTTGCATGCAATTGATTCATGAATATTGATATTTTTGTGGTGTATTCAAAAAATTTGATGCATGGATTTTTTTTTAAAAAAATTCATTACATAAAGATTGAAAAAAATAGAAAACATAAACGAAAAATATTGAAAAAATAAATAAAATCAGAAGTTATAGAAAAATATATTTGTATTTTCTCAGTATCTATCGAATATAAAAAAAATAAAAAATCCACATGTCATACATAGCACACATAGGAGCTCTGACATGTATTTATGTCTACTCAATGAAATTAGCTGGACGAGAGATTAATTTGAAAACTTTGAACTTTGTAGGGACTAAAATCACGCAAAAAAAAAACTATCAGAGAGTAAATGCAAAAATAATCCTATTTACTTGAAAAAAAACTTAATTAACCCTTTATTTTTTTGTTATTAATCGTGGTGTTCTTAAACCACCGCGAAATCCAAAATTACCTTTTCAAAATTATTAGTGTCAATGGAATTGACGACATTTTGCATACTTTTCAAAATTACCTTGTAATTATCATTGAGACTCTAAAAAGTGTTGAATAAATATTTTATATTTGTTCATAGAAGTCATTAATATCATTGAAATTTGCAAGATGGGTTTATGAATAAGACAAAAAACAGATTACTGAATAGGCCTTATATTAAGGAATTAAAAAAAAAGTAATTTTTAATATTTTTTAAAGTTTGACAAAGCTTTCTAATGTTAGAGAAAACTTGATAAAACGAATAACTTTATCAACAATCTTTAACACTAGAGACCAATTTGAGAGCAAAAGAAGCTAAAAGATCAAAATGAGACAAACAATTAACTCCAGGAACCAAAAAAGTAATTTTTTCTTTTTTTTATTAATTTTAATTAAAAAAATTTGTTCTAAGTCTTGCAATGTGTGGATTACATGACACTCTTTTGGTCCTTGGCATCGAGTTATTGGTTTTCGTAAGTGCATGGATAATGGAATATAGTGATAACACTTTCACATAGATCATATGACATGTATAAAGTTATCTTTTTGTTGTATATCAAAAGTTTGGTCAAAGATTAATCATTTTTGAGATCACTAAAATATTAGAGATTGAAAATTTTTGAAGTGATGCAAAACGTTATTTAAAATAAGAGTGAAGACCCACTTTGGTCCCTGTCGATTTTGCACAATACCAATTTGGTCCCTGATAATCATAATACCACATTTAGTCCCTCAAAAAATATATTTCATACCAATTTTGTCCCTAACCTTTTTTCCATACCAATTTCGTCCCTCAATATTTTCTTCCATACCAACTTGGTCCCTCAATTTTAAGGATCAAATTGGTACATCTGAAAATCTTGAGGGACTAAATTGATATGAAAAAAAGTTGAGGGACCAAATTGGTATGAAATTTTTTTTTTTGAGGGACTAAATGTGGTATTATGAATTGTCAGGGACTAAATTGGTACTGTGCAAAATCGAGAGGGACCAAAGTGGGTCTTCACTCTTAAAATAAAAATAAAAAGACAAAAAACATATTTAATTCTTTAAGCGAGTAAAAAGTCATATTGGTAGAAGAGAAAATAGCTAGAGAAATTTCCCATTTTATCGTTGTTTGGTTGTGGGTAGAAAAGTAGAAGGCAAGAAGAAAAATAAACAAAATTTGTTGGGACCTACGTCAAAATTTTCTTAACTCAACATTAAAGAAAATGTGAGAGGTACAAATAAAAGTGGGTGGAATGACAAATCTACCCAAATACCTCACTCCCTCACTATATAGCCTACAATTTGCGCCGCAATAACCTAGATCAACTAGATCCACGATATTCTATCCTCGCATCAGTCGTCTTTCACTCAACATCGATGGATTCGCCCAATCAGCACGTTGAATCTGGTATCTATTCTTCATTTTTTTCCTCACAGCTCTTTTCCTTCATTTTCTTTTTTATTTTTTTTTCAATTTTTTTGAGTTCATATGTAGCATATATGTAGCCTATTTTCTTTAGCCTTACGATAGGGTTACTTACCTCGTGATCAAAAGGTCAAGGAATTCAAATCAACAAGTTGGGAGCCACGTGCATTAAACTGCGCTTTATGTAATATACAGAGTTATATGTATCATACGTTTGTTGTTCTTCTCGTGCATAGATGATTTAATGTAACTTTGGTGGCCATGTATTTTTCTTAACTCAAATTTATGCTCCTATTTAACTCATGGAAATCATTGTGTATTTCGTAAATTAATTTGAATTGGACTAAAAGGGCTAATATTGATTCATTCATAAAGAATAGGTTTTTGAGTTATGCGAAAAGGTATGCTTAAATAGGAAATTGGATTCTTTAGAATCAAAATGATGGGTGGTTGGATGCACAACATTGGGTTTGGTCATTATAAGGCCTAATGATCCACACTTTCTTGTATCTTGAAAACATATCAAAATTTAGAATATAAACAAAATTGATTTATTTTTATATGTTTGCTTTGTTTGATGGAGTTGATGGCTACATTGCTCTTTATGGGTGTAGGCGTGTCTATTCAATAATTTAAGCCTTCAGAATATTTGTTTTTCTATAGTTCTTGATTGTAATATATACACTCCCTTTTGATCCACACATTTACTTCATCTTATGCTTTTGCAAATTTTTCTATTTATATCTGTAGTTTTATATGAGCACTTTTTTTCTTGCTATATCTCTCCTTACTCAATTTGTGTATTCATATGTATGTTGCATGTTGTCTAAATTTATGTTGATTTGACAAAGTAAAATAATAAACTTCATTTTATGAAACTAGGAGTCTCTACTGAGGGACGCAAAAGGGTAAGATTGTTAACTGCGTCTCCATCATCCCGAAGATTTGAAGATGACATCAAACCAAAGGAAATGTCTGACTTTTTGGAGAGCTTAAACAGTATTATATCTGGAAGTATCACCATGGACATAGAGTCTCTTTTAGCTCAGAAAACGGAATTACTAGGTCCTTGTGCTGCTAGATATCCTTTAATTGTTGATTGCGTTTTGAGAGCGGCAGTGAAGAGCAATGAAGAAACCCAAAAGTTGGAGGATAAACACACTCGTGAGCATGCTTCTGTTACACTATTGGCCAGTGCCATATATGATTCAAACAAGGAAGATCAAGGAGATGGAAGTTCTTTACTCCCATGTGATGAAGTTGTGTTACAGGAACAACCATCTCCTATTCTCAAAAAGACCGTCTCACTAAAGCATGAAAATATTAACAAGCAAGTTCTTCCATCACCACTATCTGGTGTCATTATTATTGATTCTGACGAGGAAGATGATCAAAATTAAAATTTATTACTTCCATTTAATGAAGTTGTGTTTCTTGAACTACCATATGTTACAATAAAGATGATTTGTGAGTTATTCTCTGTTTATAATTCATATAAATGGATAGTAGTATGTGTTAGTTTTATATTTACATTGACCGTATCGATTATATATTTTCTCTAAGGATGACTTAACTAACTATATAGTAGTTTATTTTAATATTTGAGGCACGAGATTCTTGCAAAATTTCATTTACACATTGTTGAATTAGTATTATGTTTTCTTAATTGTGTTCCTACGAAGAATGTTATGCCTTTTAGTTTTATTAATGCATATAAAAGAGAATGTAACAAACATGAAATGCATATTAAGTTCCATATATGATTTGGACAAGTGATTGCATCTTAATGTAGGATGGTGATGATAGGATAAACTAGCGGGTATAAAATTAGGGGTATAACAATGTTGTTCAGTTTGGTTTTTGAGGATGTTTAGGAACTGAATTGAACAAAAATATATACATGATTAAAGTTGTTAAGGTATATTCGCTATGCAGTAGCACATGATTAAATTAATTGGAGAATTAATAAGAAGTGAATAAAATAAAATGTACAAAATGAACATATTATATATGTTAAGAGAACAATGTAACAAACTTGAATATATGAAAGTTATAATCAGATCTCCTTATATAAGAGATTTAAATGGTTTATAACCATTCAATGTACTTTGTAACATCCTAAGTTTTATATGTGTATAGAAATGTTAGAAATTGATAATTTAGTGTTTATGACCTTTAGGATGCATATAAGTAACTTAGGACTAATTTGAATGCATTAGAAAATGAATCTTTCAAGCAATACTCGAGTATTGCAAAGAATACTCGAGTATTATGTCAATCTGTCAATCAGAAAAAAAATGAAGCTTTCGGCCAATACTCGAGTATTGCAAGGAATACTCGAGTATTCTGTCAACAAGTCAATAAGATATTTCGAATTTTAGTTAAATACTCGAGTATTATTTAAAATACTCGAGTATTCTGGGAAAATTCAGAATTTAAATACACGAATTGGACTCATTTGGCTCATACTTCTTCTTGCTCTCTCCCAACTGTAACACCCTATCTCAATTACTACACTAATTTACCCAATTAAATTTGGTTATTTGAAAATTTCCTTTTTAAAAATCTTAGTTAATAATATGACTTATGAAAATCTCCGTAAGATCGGACGAAGTTTACTTTATTTTAGGGACATTCCCGAAATATACCTTTCCTATTTAACCTGCATAAAAACTTTTGTTTAACAGTAGTAGACCAGCAGGGCCAAAATATAATTTCAGTTCATTCATTACATCAGTTCCAAAAATAGAAACCAGCTATTGTAGCTACTTAGCTTCCGAAAAGATAAATTGAATATTTATACATAAAGTTCTCTAAATAAAACACCGACCCAACAAGTGGGCAAAAACTCTAACTAATTACACTCCACGATGTGGTACTCCTGTTCGACCACGACTTGTGTAAGCTCCTTCTGCACCTGTAATAAAAATAGCAAGAAGGGTTGCATTACACAGAACTTAGGAAATAATTTCTAAAAAGTCATAGTAAATAACTAATCCTAATGTACTTATTTTATTTAATCATCTACCCTTCATTTCATGATATTAATTATAACTTATTCATTCCCTGGTCCTAGCTCATTTCTACACCTAGTTAACCTCATTTATAAATAGTTATTACTCTTCCTATTCCGAGAACTTCACCCTACGCAAGGGTCCCTCATACCCGCTGTCTATTCAAGTACATATTAATCACCACATATTCATTAGTTATTATTATTCATTCTACCTCCGAGTACATCACCCTACGCAAGGGTCCCTCATACCCGCTTTATATTACCATTCATCCTATTTTCGAGTACTTCACCCTACGCAAGGGTTCCTCGTACACACTTTCTATCTATCCTTTATTCTCTTTCTCAATTTAATTACATTTCTCATTTCCTTTCTTTTCATCTTTTATTCTTTTTCCCCATTAGGACTGTCGCACATGTCAGGAATTTCAACCCACTAAGAAGTTTCTATCCATTAGGAAATTTCTACCCAACAAGAGATTTCTACTCAACAGGAATTTCCACCCATTAGGACACACCCCCAACACACACACAATCACAAAAAATTCAAACATAATAACACAATCCATGCACACACACTGAATCACAATTATCTCCATATTACAATTCTTTAAATCTTTTGATTTGCGCATAATGATCCGTGGGTACACCCTTCACCTAACGGGATTTTCTACCTAATGGGAATTTCCACCTGCAGTAAATTTCCACTTGAAGGGCTTTCCACCTAATGGGAATTTTTACCTAGGGGCTTTTCAACTTGACAGTGCATTTCGCCTAATGGGACGGTGTCACCCATACGGATCATTAGTCAGCGCGACATTATTTTAGGTCCTCAATGGCCACATTCATTTTATTTTCATTATTTACTTATCATTGTTCTCTTTCTATTGTTTTCCCTTATTTCTCTCTTAATCTCCTTATTAGTTCTCTACTTTGTTGTTCTGAACTACTTCCTCATTTATTTTCTATTTAGCCATCTGTTTCCTTTTCTACTTATAATCACATAAACTCATTTTCAATATTCATATCAAGTACTCATACTTGCATAATTGCATATTTAAATTCATGTCCTTTAGTTTATACTTAACCTATTATCAATATCGACTACCCTAAGGTTTATTATCATAATAATTTATCTACATATTCTTCTCTAATCTTAGCCACCACTATAATCATCCTAGAAATCACGTCCTATATAAAGGTAATACAACCCTCTTACCTCAATGAAGGTAGAGAGATGGAAAACCCTCCAAGCCCTAGCTTCCTCTTCTTGTGTTCTTAAACCCTTAAGCTTTCTCCTCTTTAATTCCCTTCACTTGGTCTTGGAAGAGAAGGCATGAAAGTGTGTTTCTCCCAATGGAGATAGGGAGAGAGGGTGTCGTGAGATGAGGGAGTGATGGGGTGGTTTGGGAGCTTGTTCTTGGTTGATATTTTGATGATAATAATGGTTGGTGATGATGGGTGTTGTTGATGCTAGGATTTGATGATGAAACTGATGAGGATGATGCCTTGCTCTTGGAAGAAAATGGAGAAGATGATGATATGAAGATGAGGATATGTTGTTGTTGTTTTGCCTTATGTCTTTAGTTTCTTGCAGGAGGGGTGGTTGATATGATATGTGGGCACAAAGTATTGGCTTGCCTAAGAAGCCACCATGGTGTGGTTTAAAACATGTTTTTTTTCTCACTGAATGGCTACTCGAGTAGACCACTTGTTTTTTTTTTCTCACTGAACTCGTGCTACTCGAGTAGCAGAATGGCTACTCGAGTAGACCACTGTTGTTGCCTTTTTGTTTTTTTTTTCCAATTTTCCTTTTATTTTCTTCTTGCTTTTAAATCTCCATAACTACTTCTTCGTTAACTGTCGGATCTTGCTCAAATTTGAGAGCAAGCTTCCTAAAATCCTTATCTTAATATCCAACGGTGGAATTTGTGTTTTAAGTTGTAAATCTTTTATTTCTAATTTCCTAAAGTCCTATGTTGTTAATTCTAAAACTACCCGTTTAATTCACTAGTTTTATCTTAGTATCACAGTTCTCTTCACCCTAAGCTTATTACCAACTTAATGATACTTGGAATTAAATTAGGGATGTTACACCAATCAAACTCCATGTCTCTCAAACCCTAAGATTCTCAATCACAAAATCAACCCCAAAACTCCACAAATCATCACTCCATATTATCAACTTCCCATCACAAAACCAACTCTTTCCCTCACTATAAAGCTCCATATCACTCCCTCTCCTCTCAAATCACTAACATCCATAAACCCTAACTTGTTGCATCAAGAAGATTTGGCCATAAAACTAAGGAAGAAAGCTCATAAGGTATTAGGGAGCAAGATTATAGGATTCAAAGAGGGTGTCTTGGAGCTTGGAGAGAATTCTCTCTATACCACTCTTCCTTCTCTCTCCTCTTTAAAGAGGTAAGAGGGGGTTATTTGCCTTAAATTAGGGAAGATATTTAATAATAGTAATGAAAATATATGTAGGTGTATATGAATGTTTTGTTATGAGTTAGAATTAAGTTGATAGGAAATAATGAATTTGTACTCTCTTTATGTGTTATACCCATGTATGTTGAATGTGTTAAATTATGTGTTGTTATGTGAAAATGTGGTTTTAGTTTAAGAATGATTCTAATATGTATTTATGTTGTGTTTATCAATTGTTAAATTTAATTATTGATTGTTAGGCACCAATTAGAATAAATGACTTCCTAATTGAAATTGAGCCCAAACAAAAAGGATTTTTTAAAGAATAAGGGGTTCAAATTCAATTAGAAAGCATATATGCATCATACATGATGTAAGGTGGACGTTAGGGTATGGGAAAAACATACGTATAATGTGAGGGCAAGAGTGACTAGGTTGTGTTATTAAAACAACCGCTGAGAATTGTTATGGAAAACTTTGATCTTCCATAGGGTCGGGTTCGCTACCCGCGCCGGGGATTAGTTTTATGCGAACCATAATAATTCTGTCAGTCACTTTGACTCTTTGTGGCTGGTCGAGGGTTATCCCTGCTGTGAGACCCACAATTTTACCCGATTTATTTGTGATATTTTTTTTGATTTTGTTTTTAATTAAAATTATTTGATGATGGCTTATGGTATTTTGATTTATAAAAGTATTGTTTGAAGTTTGTATTATATATATATACACGTGGGATATATATACATATATATGCATACCAATGTTTTCCTTAATGAATTTAAATTGTATTCTTAACATGAAAATATTTTTAAGGTATATTATTTTATTTTAATTATATTTGATTATGAAATGATTTTTGAAGGATTATAGTGTTCTATCTTCAAAAATTCATATTTTTTTAACCGTAAGTCCAAAAATTACAAACTTTATGTCAAAATAATCATATTGAAATGTATATTATGAAAATGTAAAGTTTTGATTTTATTATAGAGTTTTCAAATTTTTATTCTTGCTACTGTAGAATTCGGTTTGGTTATTAATAAGCTTGGGAATGCATTTTTAAGTCATTAATGGACTCTTTGATCAAGATATATTTTTACTTGAATGAAAAGCTTATTTTCTGAACTCTCATTGGTTGCACCGTCCAGACCTACTAATTTTATTTTATTTTTGGAGTTTTTATTTGTTAAAATATTATTTGATTGGTTGGTAAAAGTGAAAATTTAATGATGGATCAAAAGTAAAAAAATTCTTCCTTCTTCTCCAAGATGTACACGTCGCCTATCAACTCAGTCCGGGATGGGATGAATTTCAATTTTAACATGTGGATAATATTTGAAATTCAAAAGTGCATAGTTTTTGTGAAAAGACTTTAATACAACTTATATTTTCCATGATTCAACTTGATGACCAAGCATATGAAGCAAAATTTGCCTTCTTACCCCAGCACTAAAATATTAGAGATTGAAAATTTTTGGAGTGATACTAAACGTTATTTAAAATAAAAATAAAAAGACAATTTTTTTTTAATTCTTTAAGCGAGTAAAAAGTCATATTGGTAGAAGATAAACTAGAGAGATTTCCCATTTTATCGTTGTTTGGTTGTGGGTAGAAAAGTAGAAGGCAAGAAGAAGAATAAACAAAATTTGTTGGGACCTACATCAAAATTTTCTTAACTCAACATTAAAGAAAATGTGAGAGGTACAAATAAAAGTGGGTGGAATGACAAATCTACCCACAATACATCACTCCCTCACTATATAGCCTACATTTTGCGCCGCAATAACCTAGATCAATTAGATCCACGATATTCTATCCTCGCATCTGTCGTCTTTCACTCAACATCTATCGATGGATTCGCCCAATCAACACGTTGAATCTGGTATCTATTCTTCATTTTTTTCCTCACAACTCTTTTCCTTCATTATCTTTTTGTTTCAATTTTTATGAGTTCATATGTAGCATATATGTAGCCTATTTTCTTTAGCCTTACGATAGGGTTACTTACCTCGTGATCAGAAGGTCAAGGAATTCAAATCAACAAGGTGGGAGCCATGTGCATTAAAATGTGCTTTATGTAATATAGAAAGTTATATGTATCATACGTTTGTTGTTCTCCTCGTGCATAGATGATTTAATGTAACTTTGGTGGCCATGTATTTTTCGTAACTCAAATTTATGCTCCTATTTAACTCATGGAAATCATTGTGTATTTCGTAAATTAATTTGGATTGGACTAAAAGTGCTAATATTGATTCATTCATAAAGAATAGGTTTTTGAGTTATGCAAAAATGTATGCTTAGATAGGAAATTGGATTCTTTAGAATCAAAATGATGGGTGGTTGGATGCACAACATTGGGTTTGGTCATTATAAGGCCTAATGATCCACACTTTCTTGTATCTTGAAAACACATCAAAATTTGGAATATAAACAAAATTGATTTATTTTTATATGTTTGTTTTGTTTGATGGAGTTGATGGCTACATTGCTCTTTATGGGTGTAGGCGTGTCTATTCAATAATTTAAGCCTTCAAAAATTTGTTTTTCTATAGTTCTTGATTGTAATATATACACTCCCTTTTGATCCACACATTTACTTCATCTTATGCTTTTGCAAATTTTTCGATTTATATATGTATTTTTATATGAGCACTTTTTTTCCTGCTATATCTCTCCTTACTCAATTTGTGTATTTATATGTATGTTGCATGTTGTCTAAGTTTATGTTCATTTAACAAAGTAAAATAATAAACTTCATTTTACGAAACTAGGAGTCTCTACTGAGGGATGTAAAAGGGTAAGATTGTCAACTGTGTCTCCATCATCCCGAAGTTTTGAAGATGACATCAAACCAAAGGAAATGTCTGACTTTTTGGAGAGCTTAAACAGTATTATATCTGGAAGTATCACCATGGACATAGAGTCCCTTTTAGCTCAGAAAACGGAATTACTAGGTCCTTGTGATGCTAGATATCCATTAATTGTTGATTGCGTTTTGAGAGCGGCAGTGAAGAGCAATGAAGAAACCCAAAAGTTGGAGGATAACCACACTCGTGAGCATGCTTCTCTTGCACTATTGGCTAGTGCCACATATGATTCAAACAAGAAAGATCAAGGAGATGGAAGTTCTTTACTCCCATGTGATGAAGTTGTGTTACAGGAACAACCATCTCCTATTCTCAAAACAACCGTCTCACTGAATCATGAAAATATTAGCAAGCAAGTTCTTCCATCACCACTGACTGGTGTCATTATTATTGATTCTGACGAGGAAGATGATCAAGATTAAATTTATTACTTCCATTTAATGAAGTTGTGTTTCTTGAACTAGCATATGTTGCAACAAAGATGATTTGTGTGTTACTCTCTGTTTTTAATTCATATTAATGGATAGTGGTATGTGTTAGTTTTATATTTACTTTGACCATATCAGTTATATATTTTCTCTAAGGGTGACTTAACTAAACTATATAGTATTTTATATTAATATTTGAGGCACGAGATTCTTGCAAAATTTCATTTACACATTGTTGTATTAGTATTACGTTTTCTTAATTGTGTTCCTATGAAGAATGTTATGCCTTTTAGTTTAATTAATGCATATAAAAGAGAATGTGACATACATGAAATACATATTAAGTTCCATATATGATTTGGACAAGTGGTTGCATCTTAATGTAGGATGGTGATGATAGGATAAACTAGTATGAATAAAATTAGGGGTGTAACGGTGTTGTTCTGTTTGGTTTTGAGGATGTTTAGGAACCGAATCGAACAAAAATATATACATGATTAATGTTGTTAAGGTATATTCGCTATGCATCGCAGTAGCACATGATTAAATTAATTGGAGAATTAATAAAAATTGAATAAAATAAAATGTACAAAATGAATATATTATATATGAAAAGAGAACAATATAACAAACTTGAATATATGAAAGCTATAATCATATCTCCTTATATAAGAGATTGAAATGGTTTGTAACCATTCAATGTACTTTGTAACATCCTAAGTTTTATATGTGTATAGAAATGTTAGACATTGATAATTTAGTGTTTATGACCTTTAGGATGCATGTAAGTAACTTATGACTAATTAGAATGCACTAGAAAATGAATCTTTCGGGCAATACTCGAGTATTGCAAAGAATACTCGAGTACTATGTCAATCTGTAAATTATAAAAAAAATGAATCTTTCGGCTGTTAAATCAAAGGTTTTGATGACGACAAATATATCATGCGCTCGGTTCTCGGCCAAGGTTTTGATGAAGCCAAATGAATTAGTTCTGAAGTGCCTCGGATATCGGCCAAGGCAATCAAATCAGCTCAGTATGTTGATCTCAGATCTCGGCCATTGATAAAGACAAATGAATTTGACCAGTATGGTGTGGATGACGTCGGAGCAGCTCAGCCAAAGCTCAGGTGTACTCGGAAGTGATCAATCCGAGCTATCGCTCAAAGCACATCAGTCGGCCATAGCTCAACTTAGTCTCAGTACAAGGGAAGTAACCGAGAGATCAGCTCGGCAAACCAAATAAGAGTTATCACTTAAGTCCTCAATCTCGAACTGATGCCAAGTGCGAACAGTCATCAAGCTCGGCAACACTATTCATCGTCTTCAACCTTCAGCAGTACAGCGTCACACGCACCTCTTCGTTTCTGTACTGAATTTACAGTACTATGCGTGGCTGGCAATTTTGTCTTTATCTCACAGCACCCATCTGTCACCATCCTTAATATTTCAAAATTGGAAATTCAAATCAGCAGTAGAAGAGAGACAATTTCAGAACGTTACAAAGAAGTGGAAACGGCTGGACAAAGAACAGACGTGTCTTTGTACAGTGCAGAAATTGTATGGTATATCCGTTGCAAAGGACATACGTGTCCCAAGATATTTTTCCACTCTCTCTCCTACCTCATGCGTGCTGGTATCACTATAAAAAGCATGGGTTATAATCTTCAGAAAACATAGAACAGAGAACTCAGAGATAAGCAACAAGAGCAAAAATTTCAATTTCTTCTCTGATACACAGTGGAGCGAAACGCTAGAAAAGAGAACGATAGAGTTAGAGAGCAAAATTGTTATACTCAGAAAGCAAACTTCAAATCGTTCTCTACATCTACAAAAATCCTTTCTTAAACACACAATCGAATACCCATCTGTTTATCAAACTCTCAAAATCAAACACACTTGAGTCTCGGGTTGGAGTCATCTCATTCACTTAATCAATTCTTCAAGTCTTGAGGTGTTCTCAATCGGTGAAAGTCTTGGAAGGTTTCTAAGCTCGTCTAAGAGGTTCTTGGCAATTAAAGCCTTAGGAGGTTCCTGATAAAAAATCCAAGGAGGTTCTTTCGTAAAAATCCTTGAAGGTTTCAAGATCTGTTAAGTCCGAAGAGGTTCTTCGGCAGTTGTATCATTTTAGGTAGAAGCCAAGAGTTTGGTACTCTCTTGGTGGGTTAACTGATCTCGTGTCATCTCTATCTATTTGATTTTATTAAATGCTCCTTAAAGGTTTTAAGGGGGACAGGACGTAGCTCACCGTGTTGGTGGGTGAACCAGTATAAAAATCGGCTGTCTCTCTCTTCTTTATCACTTTCAGTTTTTGCCGAGCATTTAGTCGGCTTTGTTTAACGTGTATTATTTGCTCGGATAGTGCTAGAAAATTTCCGCTGCAAACCTGATCTTTGAGTAGCGTAGCTCAGATAATCGGTGATCGGCTATATAACCGATTATCAAATACTGCTTGGCCCAAAGTCAGCATTTTTATTTTAACAAGTATTATCTGACCAATTTCAATCACATCGCAAAAAATTGGTATTATTGCTTCCAACTACTATTCACCCCCCCTCTAGTAGATTGTTAGGCCGCTTGTTGGGTTTCCAACAAGTGGTATCAGAGCTCGAAAGATCGAGCTTAACTGCTTTTTCAAAAAAGATCCGACGAAACCATGGGCTCTAACAATCCATTCAGAGGTGAAGGCTCTTCAATAAACCGTCCACCACTGTTTAACGGTGATGGATATGCTTATTGGAAAGCTCGGATGAAAATTTTTATAGAAGCTATAGATATCGATATTTGGGATGCAATTGAAAACAGACCCTTTATTTCGAGAAGGAGAATCGGAGAGGATGTTGTAGAAATTCCGAAGGCAAGCTGGGATGATGATGATAAAAAGAAAGTGTCTTTTGATTTAAAATCCAAAAACATCATCACCTCGGCCTTGTCTTACAATGAATTTTTTCGAGTATCACACAGTAAAAATGCTAAGCAAATGTGGGATATTCTACAACTTATTCACGAAGGGACAAATGAGGTTAGACGAGCAAGATTAAATACCTTAATGCATGAATATGAGTTATTTCGTATGTTGCCGAGCGAATCTATAAATGACATGCAGAAACGATTTAGTCATATCATAAACCATCTTATTGCTCTCAACAAAACTTTTCAAAATGTTGAGGTTATTAACAAAGTGTTGAGATGTCTTAGCAGAGAATGGCAATCGAAGGTCACTGCCATCATGGAATCAAAATACTTAGACACTATGCACATCGCAACGCTGTTCGGCAAACTGCAGGAGCATGAGATGGAGCTCGGACGATTGACCATGCATGAAGAATCCAACAAGAAAAAGAAAGGGATCTCACTCAAGGCCTCAACTAAGTCGACCAAAGTTTCCTCAGACAGCGACTCTAGTTCGGACATGGATGAGGAAACCCTCGGTCTTGTGGTCAAGAAGTTCGAAAAATTCTTCAAAAATAGAAGGAATTTTATAAAAACCAAGGCACAAGCTCAAAAGACAAAGTCAAGTGCCATGAATGCGGAGAACTGGGACATATCAAACCATATTGTCCCAGGTTGTAGAAGAGAAGCAGTGCCGAGAAGAAGAAAGGCAAAGACCCCAAACCGAAGAGAGCCTACATCGTCTGGGATGCACCTGAGCAGAATGAATCATCAGAGTCAAGCTCCTCGGACGATGAAGAGACGACGAACCTATTCTTAATGGGTCAGTGTGACTATGAAGTCTCGCCATGCTCGGACCTCGACACCATTAAGAATGAAATTAATCATCTGTGCTTAATGGGAAGACATGAAGCCTCTCCAAGCTCAGTGTTTGGCTTAGCTATACATGAAAATGAGGTGTGCTTCCGAACAAGGGAAACTCGGTGGTATCTGTACAGTGGATGTTCGAAGCACTTAACTGGAGATAATCGGCATTTTATAGAGCTTACTCCAACCGAGAAAGGATATGTCACTTATGGAGACAACAACAAAGGTAAGATTTTGGGTGAAGGTAAAATCGGAAATTCTTCCGACCTGATTATCGAAAATGTTTTATTCGTTCAAGGATTGGAACACAATCTTTTGAGTATTAGCCAACTTTTTGATATCGGTAATCATGTTGTTTTTACCTCCACTCACTATCTAATTAAAAGTGACAAAGACAATTCGATCAAATTTGTGGAAAAAAGGTCAAACAACACTTATTTGGTAGATTTAAATGAAATTTCTTCTCTGGTTTCTACATGCCGAGAAAATGATACTTGGCTTTGGCATCGTCGGACTGCTCACATAAAAGTAAATCAGTTAAAGAAACTTCAATCCAAAGACCTAGTGGTCGGCCTACCAAAGCTGAAATTTGATATAGAAGGTGTTTGCACTTCTTGTAAAAAGTGTAAACAAACCAAAAATAAATTTTCATCTAAAATGATGGTCTCTACAACTCAGCCATTAGAACTTCTTCATATGGACTTGTTCGGACCATCGCAAGTGTAACAACCCGATTTTCGTAACTCAAAATTAACCAACCTTTGTTTATTTAGGTTGCAAAAATGAGGCCAAATTTTATTTTGTTTTTTTTTTTGTAAAACATTATTGAAGTGTTTGAAACCATTGTTGGAAAAGTTCTTGGTGTTCTCAACACCCTTTACCGAAAACCGAGTTGTTACTAAAACCAATACTCTTTCACTTGGGTTTCAAAACATTTAGCAGGAAAAACAGTTTGGTTCCAACTCAAAGTGGTTACTTTCATTTCATCAAAAGAACTTAAACATTTCTCACAAAGTAGTATGAAAAGTAGGGCATGCTTCAGAATAGGTTAAGTTACATCAATAGTTCATCACTTAGGTAATCCTTGACTCAAAACACTCACCACCAACTTAAACTATAACCCTATTCTTAAACGTTCCCATTGAAGACAATCAGATGTAGCTCTTTTTCCTTCGTGCGCCCCTTCCTCGCTCGTGAAGATGATGTCGTCCGTGTTGATGTTCCCTCATTGCTCTTGGGTTCCCGCACCACACTATCTAGTGTCGTAAAGTTCCTCTGCTCCACATACTGTGCCTTCTTCTCGTGGCTCCTGTGTCCTCGTACTGTGACTTGTCCCAAGTGCGGCTCCAAATTAGCTCCACTCAGTTGATGTTCCGGATCTGGGATCACGATCTCAGTGTAGCCGGTCCACGCCCAGCTTCATGGGGTGTGCTTCCAACCCCTTCCATACTTATTCCACATGGCGACCTCCATACAATACTTCATCTGCCCGTTGAGATACCAGCAACACCGATATGCCAACGAACAGGAGAGAGTAAGCGATCCGAACGACGCATCGTCGACGGTGTGGGATTACGATAGGCAAGATAATAGGACCATACAAACACACAATACAACATACAGACACACAACAATCAAGCATATCATTATCATTATTATCTTTCATTATTATCATTATCATCATTATCATTATCCTTATTATCATCTTTCATTCTCTTGCCAACTTGCTTTTACTTCTTATGAACACTCTTTTTTCCTCTTTCATTTCCTTCTCATACTTATAATTCTCTTCTTATCCAATCATATCAACTCACAACCTTCAATAATTGGGGAAGTTTTAAGATATCATCGCGGTATTCGTTTCGCTCTCTATTATCACTCACGTCTACATATCCTCGGTCATCCACCCAACCTAGTCGGAAGCAAACAGGAGTACAAGACCTTTACCGTGCGGGCACGACAGCTGTCTCAACAATTGGCTCCAAGCCAGGAGGACTGTAGAAAACTCGGGTACAACCTCAAATCATATCATATCATTTCAATTCATATATATAATCAACGCACACTATAGAAAACTCGGGTATAGTGGCAATCAAGATGCCCCACTCCAGTCCCTCTCACTGTTCAAGATTTGCAATCTAGGGGGCGTCAGTACTATTCTAGTTGCGCATGCAGAACTTACCACGGCATTGGACCCAGTCCCTACCATGTTCGTATACCACATATGGAGTTCGTTCTGCCTAGAAAGTACTCAAGACTTCTTGACGTTTCACCGTCATCGTCCTCCCCTAATGCAATCTCCTCCTGAGTATCCGCAGATACCCATGGTTCCTTCCTCTCCACTACTTCGCACTCTCATACCTCACCGCGTATGTCTTTTAAAGTCTTTTATCTTGTTAATTAACCTAAGGTCGGCCCACCCTTCGTGCATCCCTTCAATGAGTCCCGACCACTAACTTTGCACAATCTTTCTTTCATCATTTCTCACATAGCACAGAGCTGGGATCACATCAATGGATTCGCATCTCATTTCTCAAGCTTTCTCAGCGACCTCATATCTCAATTTCATTTCACCATCCTTCTCAAAAATTTTATTTCACAACTTTCTAAAAAAACTTATTTCGCAAACTTTCTCAAAAATCCCTTTTTGCAATTTTCTAAAAATCTCGTTTCGTAAAACTTCTCAAAAGAAATCTTGCTTCATATACTTTTCCTCAAAATACATTTTATAAACTTTCTGAAAATCTCATATCATAAACTTTCACAAAATCTTATTTTCAAAAATCTTGTTTCGCAAAGTTTCTAAAATTCTTCTTTCACAACCTTTCACAAAATTCCATTTCAAAAACTTTTCTGAAAATACGCTTTATAATCTTTCTCAAAACCTCTTTTCAAAAACCTTTTCAAAAATTTCTTTTCACAGACATCTTTCAAAAATTTCTTTTCACAACTCTTTGCAAAAATCTCTTTTCATAAATCTTTTTCAAAAATCTCATTTCACAAATCTTTTCAAAAATCTCTTTTAACAAATCTTTTCAAAAATCTCTTTTCAAAAACCTTTTTCAAAAATCACATTTTTGCTGAGCGCTAATGGAGGAGCAAGCTCGACTCAACACTAGTCTCATTCAAAAACATAAACAAATGAGCCAAGCTCCACTCAAATCACATCTTGTTCCAATGCTCAACATCACTCTCCCCAGCTCTGGCTCAGACTCATCATTATCATTCACTCTTTCCCCAATCTCAACTCTTTATCTCTTTTCTAATCGAGCTCTTATCCTTCATCATTATTCCTTTCTCATTATGTCTTTACTTTCAATTTCCTTACTTTCACAACTCATTAATTTCATTTTCATTTTCTTATTCAGGACGTAACAGACGTCCATCAGCATATTACTCATATTAATTAACAACAATAAATATCATCAGGCATAATTAAATAAATACATAAAAGCATGCTATCAACATACAATCATCACACAACAACAATGTGGTCATTGTCACCTTCGTATAAGTGGCCACACAACACAAACAATTGCCACTATACTACTGACTCCGAACCACTTAGTTCCGATCTTTGAGATGATATGGAACGTCCTAATAAGTCACCTAACTACCACGGTGTCTTAGGAAAGCTTCTCTCTCACCTGAGGTCTAGCGATTAAATGCGTACCGTCTCCGCGGATCCTTGTCGCCACCAGCTGCCCCAATCCCTCGTCTTTCAAATTCCTCGTACTAAATAAAATACGCTTACGTTAGTAACTTGTATTAAGAAAATCTTTTTCGCAACTTAGACACCTCTTATTCCTAGTCAGAAGACTTAAAACATAATCGTTATCTTTCAAAAAACTCTAATATTTTCTAATACCTTAAGTACTTTCAAAAACCATTTGGAAAACATTTAGTAATGTAATTTGAATCATTTTAATTTTAGTTGCTGGTCCGTCTTGGACGGCACCTTAATTACATTCGAAAACACCGAAAAATTCACCGTTTTTAATCCGGGTTTTTCTTAGTTCAATTATCACTTGAAAACTTTACTTTAAATCACTTGTATTCACCTTTTAAAATTAAGAAACAAGTTTAAGTAATTCTGGACAGCAAAGAACCATTTTACAAAAATCATTTTGATAAAACTCCGAAAACATCGTAAAAACACTTTTCGTTTTAAAGAACTCTTTAATTTAAAATTAACACTTTAATACTCAAGTTTTCACCATAAAACAAACTTTGGCCAGCCATAAACATAATTTAAAAATCTCAAATAAATCAAATGGAATTTTCTTAAAACCAATTTATTTCAAAACCAATTACATACTCAAATATCTTTCAAACATAAACTAACACATAACCACAACAACACTTAAACAAATTAAGTCATTCAAGTAATTAATTAATCATTTAATTTAATTATAACCCAAACAAAACACTTAGATATTCACACACTCACAAAGATATAAACCAAGCACAACAACTCAATTCTTTTCAAAAATCACTACATGAGTTTATTTTAATGCAACTAAATTTACTAGACTATTTATACTACATGGCCGAATGCAATCAAAGAAAGCAAGTCAAACATCACAAATTTGAATCACATAAATCAACTTGATTTATTTCAAATACTTAAACTCCATTTTCTTTTACTCTCAACCGAATGCACATATACACACATATATTCATTTAAACACAAAACTTTCCTTCCAAACCAATTAGTTCATTTATTTCCTTTATTTTTAATCCAAAAACCAAATAGAAATTAAACATTCACAACACAATTTCAAACAAATTCATTTAACCTAATCCTTCATGACATACTCATTACTCCAAGTCAATTCATGAGAAAAAGAACCCTAGTCTACTTATCAAACATAGGCCGAATCTTACTAAGACAAAATAAGGTTCTTGGTTCATTTTTCAACATGCACAAATTAAGGGTCGTGGGTTTTATCATGCATTTTCTTACACAACAATTAAAAAAATATTATTTCCTTTTTCAAACATGAACCGAATGCACACCACTTGAAAATCAAGTTTTTACTTCAATTCTTTATCATGAAAGAGCCTAGATCGAGTTAGAAATTAATTTCCAAAAGCTTATTTCCTTGATTCTTTGTAAAACTGTGATGATCATTAAGGAAAATAAAAATCTTTTTACAAAAACCACATGCATGTACCTAGATCTTGTAGATCAAGTCATGAAATCAAGTATAATAGTACAAATCAAAGATTAAAATTTCTTTAGGTAAGAAAAGGTCAAAACCGTGAAGTGCAATGAAGAAAGGTTAATTCTTTTGGTTCAAAAACAACATGCATGCACCAAAAATCAAGACTTTTTCAAAGATCAAAGCAAGGATCAAGGCTTTATTAAGATCAAGTTAAAATCAAGACCTTTAATAACCCAAATCAATTTTTCTAAACATGAGATCAACATGCAAAGACTTAGAATAAATTAAAAAGCATCAAGATCTAATTTTCTACTCATGGCCGAATTACCTAGTTTAGGATCTAGTGTTTTATAAGTTCATTTAGTCTTAAAAATTCAAGATCAAAGTAAAATCAACACATGTATGTACTCAAGACAACCAAAATCATCATCAACTAACATGCAACACTAAAGATCCCATCATTATTGTTAAGCAAGTTTAGATCATCCATTTATTTATCAAATAAACCCTTAATCACATCTTTAAATCATGGTTTAAGGAAGAAAATTTAACATGCAAAGAGGTTTGCTTTAAACTTTACAAAAATCTCAAAACTTTTTAGATCCTTAAGATTTATGTTGAAAAACTTTAAGATCTTTCATGAAAACCTTAATCAAGTTATGAAGTCCATTGTTTAGAAGTTTACAAGTTATTTTTAGCTCTAAAAATTCATGATCAAGCACAAACACACTTGTACCCATCCTTAAATCTTGGAAAGTTAACATGCAAGGAAAGAGAAGAAGAAAAATTCACAAAACTAGAATGGAAACCTAACTATTACAATTTCTTCTTGCTCCTTCCAAATACCCACCAAGATCAAGGTCTTCTAGCTCTTAAGGTCTTGGATCTTAAAAGGAAAGCTTAGGTTTTGGCTTGGTCTCCTCCTCCTCCCTTCCCCTCACTCACGGCCTCTCTCTCTTTTCTCTCTAATGTTGAGAGCTTAATTTTGCTCTCAACTAAGTGTGTGTGTGGAAATGAAAAATGAAGGAAATGAAATGAGTTGTGTGTAAATGAACTAAGGCCACAAGTATTTATAAGCAAACCGTGGAGTCCCTCTTTTGCCCTTGATTTGGTTTAGGTTTACTCACAAATGGAAGGGGCGATTTTGGAAACACAATTTGTTGCATGGGTGGAGGTTATCAAAAGGCCATCTAGGAGTAGGTTTAGGTTTAGGTTACTTTTCACACAAGGTTTATTTTTTTGCTAATTAAATTTCCTACCCATTAACCCTTTATCTTAAAAAAAAAATGAAATCCTAGACATGTATCACACACATACATACATACACTCATGCATTATCATTTTCTTTTACTACTTTAATTCCCTATAACCTCAAGCATATACACATAGCAATACCACACACATACATATACATACATAGCCCAACCGTGCATACATACATACTCATGCATAGAAACTAAATCTTTTTCTCATAAAATGCCTCATGCCTAACAATCATAATTTCTTTAAAGCATAAAAATATCAAATTCATAAATTTTTCCAAAAACTCAATTTCTCAACTCTTAGCATTATTTCATGAAAATCCTTTCTTTAAAATCACTCATCATTTTAAGACGTGAATTAAGAAATTCATTTAAAAAAATACTCTTTCGAAAATACTTTTTTCAAAATAAATCTCTTTAGTATTTTAATTTAATACGAGGAATTTCCGGGGTGTTACAGCAAGTAAAAAGCTTTGGTGGTAACTACTATGCCTTAGTGATTGTTGATGATTTTTCTAGATTTACTTGGACTTTATTTTTAGCTGCAAAAAGTGACACTTTTTGTAACACCCTATGATTTATTACCCTTAATTCCTCATTATTGAAAATGTGAATTTAAAATTTCTTTTTAATTTAATAAAAATCACCCGTCAAACGGACGGAGTTTTGTTTGATTATTTTCGGACTTTCCAAAATTTAACATGTGAAAACATTCATAATAAAACATTCAGCAGCCAACAGGGCTACATTTCATAAAATCGTATATGTTCCCAAAGGCTCAAAGTATAGCATCATAAAAAGTGTCATGAGTAGCGTCGGAAAATATTAAGTATGAACTACATGATTTCCAACATGTTTCTATATCAAAAGAAATCATCCTAAGCCTCACTTCAAAATATATTTACACAAAATAAACACATCCAAAATATCAAAGGCTTAGGTCCCATGCCATATCCTAACCCATAATAACCCTACTCTCCCTGTGAGGGAAAATACTCCTGCTCGGCTGAGGGTTGTGCCAGCTCAATCTCCGTACCTGAAAAATGTTGAGGGAGTGAGCATTGCACATGAAATAGAAAGCAGTGTCTAACTAGACATAACAACCTACTAGGTCAAACACAAATACCAGTAATGCATACAAGGAAAATATAGCACACCATAACCATCTTATCATTCTCATACTCATTGTTCATTCCCATTTTTATTTACCATTTCCAATTTCATTCGCTTTACTCATCATTCCCTTTACTTTCCCTTTTTGGTTTCCATATCTTACTTTCTCTTTTATTATGCACATCACCTCAAATCAGAGGCCAATGTACTCGTCTTGGTCAACATATTTATCACCTCAAGTCAGAGGCCCACGTATTTTCCTTATTATAATTGTATGTCACCTCAGGTTAGAGGTCAACAAACAAACCTTTCTTCCATTGTAGGTCATATCAGGTCAGAGGCCAACACATTATCCTCAATTTCATTGTGTGTCACCTCAGGTCAGAGGCCAACACACTTATTCAATTTCTTTGCGTGTCACCTTAGGTCAGAGGCCAACACCCTTATCTCAATTTCTTTGTATGTCACCTCAGGTCAGAGGCCAACACACTTATCACATTTCAAATGAGTATCACCTCAATTTAGAGGCCAACATACTTTCACCTTTTTAGACAAACAATTATAACACATCTATTCACAATTACACATACTTACATTTGCCCATTCATATAATATCCATACTCATTTCCTATATCAGTTATCAAATCTTTCCAAATAGCATTCATGTTCTTAACTAAGCATATACAGCAAAATTAATCACAACTTTTCATATTTAGCATTAAGTTACCAATATATTTATACAGCCCACACATGCTTGTCACATATCTAACATCCCCCTTTTACTTTTAGTTTCCACATCATCATTTTATTTCCATTTCCTAACTTCACAAGTTCACTTCATAAATCATATCCTTTATTCACATTAAAAACCAATTATCAACGATTATAGAACTTTACAACCAAACTCAAAAATTTAAGCTATCATTCATGGCAAACATTGTTATCACGTTACACTAAACTCTCAGGCATCCATCTAACATCATTTCAACTCAACATATCAAATAATTTGTTCATGTAATCTAGAGTTTTCCTTCCCCTAATCCTTATATCCAACATCATAAATATTCAATCATTTAGGATTTTTTATTCATTAACTTAAGGTTTTATTTTCTAATTTTCTACCCTAACACATAACCCTAGCAAATCATTATATACTAACTAGAACCCACTTCCTAGAAACAAGGCAAAACCCACCCCCTTACCTCAAACACTTAGAGATAAGGCGATTTTACTTGCTCTAAGCTTGAGAGTCTTTCTACCAAATGAGTTATGATCCAAGGAAGAGGGAGGAACCTATTTCAATAGTTAAAAGAAGAGAAATTGTTATTATTGTTTGGTTTATTGATAACTCACATAAAGTAGCTAGGTTTCCCATGATGTACCACTTGAGAACCTCCATGGAAGTATGAAAGAGAAAGAAGGAGAGAGAGATACGAATTTATGGAGGGAAAGAGAAAGAGTTCTTGGATTTAAACACTTACTTGGAGCTAAAAAGGAAGAGATTTGTTGATGAAATGAAGAAATTCCACTTGCTCTTGGAGGATTTGATGATGGAGAATGAAACCCTAAGGAAGAAGGAAAGAGGAGGGTCAAACATGAGAGAAGAAAACGTGTTGTTCTCTTTTTTTTTTCTCACTTCTGACAGAGTTAATCGATTAACCAGTGTAATCTTGCAAAAAATCAGTTGTCAACCCTTAATCGATTAACCCCGATTAACCCCCAGGTTAATCGATTAACTCGTGCAGTTTAGCTTTTTCATGCATCAGGTCCTAATCGATTAACCACTAGGTTTAATCAATTAACCTGCTTAGTTTTTCAATACTTATCACTTCAAAACGCCATAACTTCTTCGTTACCCGTTGGATCTTGCTCAAACTTTAAAGAAAGCTTCCCGATATACCCTACTTCATATCCAACGGTGCAATTTATGTGTTGAGCTAAGAATCTTGTACTTTAAATTTCCTAAAGTTCTATCCTTAAAACTTCAATTTACACACCTACTTAACCAATTTCAACTTAATATCACCATTTCTTCTACTCTAAGTCTATCAAAATATAGATTATACTAGGAATTAAATTTGGGATGTTACAATCCTCCCTCACTTATTGGAATTTCGTCCCCGAAATTCCGTTAAGTTCAGTAAATGGAGAATCATCCCAATGGTAGGGCTTGTGACTCCTATCTTTACTTCCCTTTGGTTTCTTCCGTCACTCTTTCGATTTGCCCTTACCTAGACAGAATTTAAGTTAGGGTAGGAAGTGCTCCCCCACTTGGCATCGACATACCCAATTACCTCCATGCTAAAGGATATGGGATCAGGTGAGTCCGCTTCCGATCGTCCTTCGAACAGATTTAAGGCAGGAGTTGCATTACTTAGGTATGGAAAAACTCGAAATATTTAGCATTCCGGAATAGTTTTAGAATCTTTCCCAGAATAGATATTCTGGGATCGTGGCATGCAAAGATTTTTATAGGATAAAACGCCTTAGAGCCTAACTCTTGCAAGAGCTGCATAGCACTGATAGGGTTCAGCTTTTGGTTTTACTGCTTGGGAACAAGTAGCATAGACTAAGTTTTCCTTTCTTTAGTCCTATTCTTGGTCTATCCTCTAATTCTATCCGAAGTTTTTAGAAAGGATGCTTTTTAGTTGGGTTGAATTTCACTTACAAGGATTCCTTCCTTGGAAGTCACTACTTTGATTGTCTACTTTCACTTCAAAGGTTACAATGATAGCATTTATTGTTAGATGCAAGAATTGAGGTGATCAATCTCATCCTCACGTCTACCAACAACACATCACTGTCGGATTCTGTCAGTAATGTCATCATTTAACAAATGCAAGGATTAGAGTGATAAGTTCTAACTTTACATTACATCAAATAACAACATCACAACATAATATTGGTCACTTGATACTAGAATTCTTAAACTTGAGAATTCCTTATAAGGTCTTTCATACGTTATCTATAAGAACAGGATTGTATTTGCATTGGAAAGGCAGATATCCAAAATGTTTTAAACACTTCTATCCTAAAACATTACTAGTTCAATATTTAGCTAACAGAAGAGCCAACTAACTCCACAACATCGAATTTAAAAGCACTTCGTATGAAATTGTCAAACGTTAATTACCTGCAACCACATCAGCTGGGTCCACCTCGTCACCCTCTACAGTGAATAATTTCCCCTTCTGTAATGATGGACCTTCACGGGCCTTCTGTGTGTGACACCCTCATTATAATTCAAGTAATTAATACAAAATATACTATTACTCGTCTTAGTTATGGACTTGTTAGTGTTTAGAAAATGAAGGAAATAAAATTTTCTTTTTATTTTCTATAGTAGTGGGTGCACAAACCAAAATATGGGACCTTTTGGAGAATAGACTTTGTATTATTATAAATACTGAATTCGGCGTTTTCTTTAATCAAGAACTCATTTCATAACTTGGATGGTATCCTCTTTAATAATAAAGTAGGTTACATTTTATATATAATAGAAACTTAAGTGTACCATCCATTATTTCATTTTGCCTAACTGGTATCGTTTTAAAACATCACAGCCAAACTCTTTTTAAAACCATTATCAGAGTAAGCGGAAATAATAGGACTATGTAGCAAGTAGAGATATGAACATAGATTTTATATATATCAAGAGTCATAAGATACATAGTCCATGTGTAAAAGTCTCCAAAACCCCAATACAAGTCCATAATAGATCTATATCAAAAGAAAACCATAACCCTAGAGCTCTCAAAAGCATATCTACAATATATATACATCTCAAAAATGTTAAACTCTAGAGCTGGTCACATAGATCTGGTAGCAACAGTAGTAGTAGTAGTAATATCCAGGTAGCAGTAGTCTTCATCCAATATCACAGCAGCAGCATCAACTCCTCCATAACATCCACCACATCGGATCCCCTGATCCTCATCACCTACCATATGCACATACCTAGGGATCATCGTCCCTCCACTGACTCCCGGTAGAGTGAACGACTGGCTCGCCTCCGCTCTCGTCCTCCACAGGATCCTCCTCAATCTCATCCGAAGGAGTGGGTACCCTACCACTGGGTACAGGGTCAGGAGGTGGTGAGACCCTAACAGGGCTCCTCGGATCAGATAGGGGAGTCTCCTCGCGGACGAATCTCGAAGAAAAAGGGTGTGAACGGGTAGGTCGAAAACGAAAACTATGATATGAGCGAGCTGGTCGTGTGGGAGGTGGTCCATGATCAGTGTAAAAGGGTGGTACGTGCATAGTGTATATGATGGGAATCCAAAACCTACGAGGACGAAACCGGATCAACGGGTTCGGGTGGTAGAAGGTAACATCTACCTCTCCCTCGAACACCGCACGGTGATCCTCGTAGATCCATATGCCACTAGGAAGTGGCCGGATCTCGATGCAAGCAATGTAACGTGACATCACCTACAAGGGTATAGGGGTAAGCAATTCTATACACATATTCAATAGAGCATAAATATATGTACAATGTGAAGGTATAAACATGCAACAATAATCAACAACCACATTTAGCATTTAGCAAATATTGGATGCAAGTAAGATGCTCATACTTATTTCATTTAACAACTTTTAGGTTAAATGAGTGGCATGCTGTATGAATCTAGCTCTCAAGCCTAACTCCATCATTCTATGTCACTCTCTGACGTCCATCCTTTACTCCATCCAGCACTCAACAGTGCGTTGTACTCCTAGGTGTACAACATTCGTACATTCACCAAGTATAATTGGGGAAAATGGTTAGATTATGTTCTTTGCAACATGAACTAGATATAGGGACAAGTTTGAGGTCAAGAGGGTGTTTGTACTTACCACAATCGAAGTTGAAAGTGAGCTCCAAGACTTAGTTTTCAGATTCTGTAGACTTGAAGCACCAACTTGTAGAGCTTAGAACTCCTAGCACACTCCACCTCAACTCACTATTTTTGTATCTATGTAAAGCTCGTGATGTGAGCTTTACAATGGTGTATTGCTCTCAAACCAACTCTCAGAATCGAAAGAGAAATGAAGGGACTGAATTAAGAAACCTAACTCAAGTTCTCAGACCAACATAAGCAAAATGAGGCAATTTCCATCAACATGGGTCCTTATATAGACGAATTGGTTGATCATACGCAGCGACATGAGTCCTATCTAAGACATGTCTAGAGCTTGATTTCGTGTCAAGTTCTGGGATTAGTGAGTGATTAGTCTTCAAACACACTCAACAATGGTTGTTCTGCACTAAGGTAATCGATTATTTTATCGTGGTAATCGATTACCACGACTGAAACTTTGAAAAATTCATATTTAATTGGTTTTCCCCTCAACAATCTTTTCAATATTGCATTTAGGTCCTTCCCAAGGACTTAACTGCAAAACTTAATATTTTTATGCAAAATATCAACCAAAATTATTTTTCACTTATTACAAATACATAATACACACCAATAATCAAACATTGCACTTTCATTTATTTATTAAATAATTATAATAGTTACAACAATATTATTATTCAGAAGACGAAATTAGGGGTGTTACAATCATCGCGTTTAGGCTATAAGTAAAGGAAGATGGAATATTAACATTAGGAGTTGTATGTAGAGGTAGACTTCACTTACAACTCCACATTCTCGCTAGTACCTTGCAAATTACTTGTACTAGAAAAGGAATACACAACACATTGTTTTCCAAAAGATAATAATGCATATTCATTGAAAGTCACATCTCTACTAAAATATATATTTTTTTACTTCAAATCATAAAACAATAAATACGATATCCTTTAGACTCAGATGAAAAACCAATAAAAATGCACTTAATAGCAGTTGGAGCTAATTTAACAGCATTAACAAGTGCATATGCAGGACATCCGGAAATTCTTAGATTATAATAGTCAACGAGATTACCTAACCATATTTCTTCAAATGCAGAATGTGAAGAACAGTTGATAAATAACATGTAGTAGATGTTGCCTTGGTCCACAAATCACGTCGATGTCATAACTCAATATTTGAGAGCAGACAACAAGCTTTTTCAAGCATAGTTCTATTCATTCATTCATTCTGCAACACCATTTTGTTGGGGTTTAAGTAGAATGGTTTTATATCTATAAATACATGGTGTGCACAAAAATCAATAAAATCACCTTCACAAAACTCTAGTTCATTATCTGCTCTGAGCTTCTTGACCTTCTTTCTCGTCTAAGTTTCAACAAAAATTTTCCACTTTTTGAATGTAGGAAAAGTCTCATTTTACTATCTTAGAAAATAAACTCATACATTATGAAAAAAATTGTCAATAACAGACATCATATAGCGGTGTCCTCAATGAAAGGGTAATTTAGAAGAAGAGGAAATTTTTTAATACCCCCACTCCACCATTCCTCATTTCTTTTTACAAACTCTTACACATTTGAGAAAGAATAAGAGGAAATTTTTAGAGAGAGAGAGAGAAGCAAGAGAAATTTTTTATCAAGCTTTGAGTTTTTCTTTCAAACACAAGAAGGTACCTCATGATCCCTCCTATTTTTCTAAGTAATTTTCTTTGCATGAATCTATAAATTTTTCTTCTTTGTTGTGTATATGTTTATATCATTTTCTTTTATGTTGATTAAAGTTATTTTTGCTTGCATGCATGTGTATTTGTGAATAAAACACAAAATGATATGGGTATTGTTTTATTCTAATTATTTCTCTTTGCATGTTTAGTTTTTATAAAGATCTAAGTTTTAAAGTATGTTTGAAATATTTGATATAGTGAAAGCTATTTTCTTTCTTACAAAGTTTTAATCTTGTGAAAAGTGAAAGCTTTTTCTTAAAAATTTTATTTTTATCCATGAATATGTTAGAAAGTTCATGCAGGTAATGGTTAAGAAAAGTAAAATATTTTCATGTGCATGTTGATTTTATGAAAAGTGTTGAATTATCTTTTTGAAAAAGAGAAAGGAGTGACTTTTTTTAATAACATGCAAAAAGTTATTTTTGATAATCTAGTGAAAAGTTTTATCTTTTTATTTTTGGGCCAAATGTCTTATCTTCTCAAGTGATTCTTGAATAATAAAAAGGATCAAGGAAAATAAATTTTTCCTCTTTGAGGAAGAGATGGTTGAATGTGTATGTGAAACAGAGAGGATCTTTCTTTCCATGTACACTTCCTTGTGTTTATTTTTAATTTTCAATGAAAGGTATTATATTATATTGGTCAAACTTTGGAAAATAAGTGATTTTGAAAAAGGATAAAAATTTTAAAGAGGAAATTTTTAGTTAAAGTACATGCTGTCCAAAATCATTTTAATTAATCCAAAAAAATGAGTAGAAAAATTAATTTTTAGAAAATTGTTTGATGCATGAATGAGTAGGAAATTAAATTTATTATATGCTGTCCAACATGTATAAGTGATGAAAATGATGATAAAAATCATGTTTTGTTGATGTATATTCTTAGAAAAAAATTTACTTGAAAGTAGAGTAACTTAAGAATTTTATTTGCATGTTAAGTAACTTTATAAAAATTTTATTTATATGCAGTCCAAATTGTTATTTTTATGTTGCCATAGTTTAAAAATGTGTATTTATGAGTAAAACTTAAGGATTTTGATAATATAGTTTGTATGTAACTTTGAAATGATTTTAATACTTGGAAAGTGATTTTTTTAGGTGAAATACAATGTTGTCCAAGCATGACTTTAATAGCAAAATTGTCTTAAAAATGATTTGTATTACTCTAAAGTTTAAGTCTTTTGTATTACTTGATATAGGAAAAAGTTTGAATAAAATAGGTGATGATTTAAGTGATTTTCAAGTAATTTAGTGATCTGTTCAAGCGGATTACTCATTAAATCTTTATTTTAAAAATATTGTAATCATGATTTCTCATAAGTTTTATGTGTTAAAAGTGTTAAAAAGGTTTGAAAATTTTTTGAGAAAAAGATTTGTATATTAGTTTTGATAAGATGAGTTTAAAGTCTAAATTTTTGAAAAAATTTATTTATGGCCGGAGAACCTAACTTTCAAATAACAAAAATTTTTTGAAAAGTTTTTGTTTGATTAAATTTTCAAGAGGTAAATTCCTTGTCCTGATACCTCTAAGTTGGAACGTTTGGTCATAATTGGCAGTATATGTGTTGCATATTCTTGGATGCAACACTACCGAGGGATTGACTTTACTACTGTTTGGACAATAAACAGTGCGACCATTTTTTTCAATCTGTTGCCTGATGTCCCTTCTTATCATGTCCCGTGGTGCCTAGTTACTGTTGACTCCATCGCCTGCTACTGCTATAAATTGAAGCATCAGTGCATGGTTTAATTTTTTTTTTTGTTTTTCAAATTTTTTAATACAGATTTATTCAGAATATTTTTTAACACAAGTTTGTATATAGATTTATTAGAATCTGTAAATTTTGAATACAATTTTATTCAATACAGTTTTTTAAGAACACAGAGTAAAAAAAAATCCAAATTATAAAAATCACTTCATATCCATAAAAAAGAAAACACATAGAATATTTTTTAATTGATTAAATTTTAAAAAAATAAATAAAAAACCCAGAAATAAAGGCATGCACCGATGCATGTTATATGTTTACATCCACCGGAGCCTCAGCCCTTTATCAATTATCACAACAATGTGCGGTGTATGTGTGAAATAGTTTGCATTTAGAATATATGTTGAGAATATTTTAAAAAGTTAATTTGTATATGAAAAATGATTTATTTAATATGTTGAGATGTAATATTTTGAACTTTTTCACTAAAATTAATTTTATTTTTAATTTGCTTAACATGTATCATATGATACATATTAGAAAATTACTATTCCTTTTATTGTTTATAGCACAAAATTTACAAAAATAGAGATATGTGTTATCTTTCCTCCGTTTTTAAATAAGTAGTACTTCATCTTATTTTATTTATAAGATTTTTTTTTCTATCAAGGTAGATAGTTAAACTTTTTAGTGGCATTGAAAATGTAAAAATTTGATATACTTTTTCAAAACTACTCCTATAATTATTAATGAGACTCTAAAAATGTTGAGTTAGTAGAAGCCTTTGTGGAAAAAAAAAGTAACTAAATTCTATTTTAAATTGAAATGAAATCTTATAAATAGGACCAAAATAAAAATCTCAAAAAAATCTTATATATAGAACCGGATGGAGTATCATTTAATATTATAGCACATATATTCCTGAATAAATATTATTTAAGGTTATAGCACGTATATTAAAAAATATAATTAATATATTTATTACTATTAAATTTAGGTACTAATTATCTAATTTATTCTTTATCTTTCTTATAATTATAGTTCGTTTTTATCTTATTATCTCTCTAATTAGTAATTGGGTATGGGTAAAATTATAAAAATAATAATTAACGTTGCATTAATTTAAAAAAAAAACATTTAAAAAGGATTAAAACATATTTCATAACATGACAATTATTCAGAAACATAGCTAGGTAGTAGTATATATATATAACAATGTTGTTGTAATAAATGTACGATGGAATTTACTACTTGGAGGATGTTTGGTAGTAGAAGTTTTGAGGAAAAAACGATTATTATTACTGTTTCAAAATGAGCCTAGTGTATGAAACATAAGTGTATCTTAATGGTTGTTATTAGGTGAAAAAACACTGAATTTTTTAAGCTGGATTATTGAACATTAAGATAATACGATAATCAATACGAAAATGAACCAAATACACCCAAAAATATGATTATCCCCTTGTAATTATTGTCTTTCTTGACATATATAATCCAAAGTTTTCCTGCATAATAATGATGATAAACATTGTATAAACAAATAAAAGTTAAGGATATCATATCTAACACACACAGGTCCCACAACAATCCTACAGTTTTTGAATATTTTTTGGCAAATTTCACTAGCACCAGATATAAACAAAAATAGTGAAGGTGGAAAATTAATTGACCTTTTCTTCTACTAATTCTACATTATAGTCCATCTCCATCATATGCATGTTTGGTTTTTTTGCATGATTAGCTACATTCTGGTTCCACGTGCTAGCCCACTAATTGGCGAAGTGATTGGAATTCATGACTGGTTACTCTCCTGTGGTACTAAATCTTACGCCATGATTTTATTACATGGTAAATTAGTATCATTCCTCTTGAATTCGGATCCTCTCCTATTTTTCAATAACAGGATATGATTCCTTAAAGAGGAAAGAAACACAAATTTTTCGAATATAGCTAGTGATGAACCTTATAAGTTACAACTTACAACCATACCTACATAATGGGTCCAACCTGATAAAATTTGTGTCTTTTTCTCTTCAGCAAAACCATATATATCTTATGAGTAATATCTTATATTAGTTCTTGATTTTGTGGGCATTGGTTAAATTAAACCTTGAGATTATCGAAATTCCAAATTAATCCCCAAGATAGGAACACGTTAGTCATATTAGTCCATGATGTCAAAGGTCCATAAAATCAAGGATTAATTTGACCGATTTCGATAATATGAGGGATTAATTTGATCAATATTACAATTGTCTTTATTTTTTTTTATCAAAATGATGTCGTTTTGGTTATTTCGTTAGTCCACGTTAAGGACCACTAACGATCATTAACGTCACAGACTAATAATATGACTATCGTGTTCCTATCTAAGAGATCAATTTGAAATTTCAAAAATCTTAGAAACTAAATTGATCGGTGCTACAAAATCAGAGATCAATCTAAAATATTACTCTATATCTTATTATTATTATTATTATTATTATTATTATTATTATTATTATTATTATAAAAAGAACAAAGGATCCAGATCCTACCACCCCAAATTATATTAAAAAGAGGTTTTGCATTGACCATTATAGAATGCTTTTAAGCAGAGCCACAAAGCTCAATTGACCCATAATCAAGCAACTCCTGAATCATCTGCTCTATGTGATCATCTTCAAGAACTGGCTGAAATTGTTGCTGGGAAACTTCAACTTGGTCTTCCACCCCAACCCAATTAATATTATTCCCAACAATGGGATTATTATTGCTAGGAACAAATAATGCATTGGACCTTTGTGAAGATGCTTGAGGCTCTTTTTGTGGTTGTTTCTGCTTGGCCGTTTGAAGGGAAAGGGAAGCCATGTGACACTTGTGTAGCTTGGCTGTTAAAGTGGCAGAGAGTAGCTTGGATGATGAAGATGATTGTGAAGATCCATTAGGGTTGTATGGGAAATTGGTTCTTGCTTTTGGACCACACATTAGCCTAGCTGCTTCATCATATGCTTTTGCTGCATCTTCTGCTGTTTCAAATGTTCCTAACCATATTCTTGTCTTTCTGTAGGAAAAAAGAAATGCAATTCTCATCAATACCCAAACTCTAAGTTTCATAATCACATCAAGGGCGTGATATGAAAACGTTTTGAATGGCATGAAATTTTTTTTTTTTTTAAATGGGGCAAAGTTGTTATAAGAGATAAAATAACAAAATAAGATAAAACATAATCAAACATGATCACCGAAAAAAAAACATAAACAAAGATAAAATGAGATTAATTCAAATTAAACAAATGTTAGGCTAAAATTAAAATATGCCATAATGGTGCATAGTAGTGTATGAAAAATTCCTTTCACTAAACGAAGGAGTTCATAAGTGAACTTCATGTAAGACAGTAAGTGGTGGGAATTAATTGTGTTGTCAAAATAGTGATTCTCTATAGTGAAGAAAAGAAACTCAAAGTTCATGTGATATATAAATATATACTTGGGCATTCTAGTTATTATACAATAAAGGGTAAGAAGGGAGGGTGAATTATTATTACAATAAAGGGTGGCGAATTTCTGAGACCCAAGAGCCCCAGTGCCTCTGGCGGACACCTCTATAGCGTTGTTGGGGTCTAGCCATGATGATGATCGAGTAAAAGAGAAACTTGTGAAGTGTGACTTTGAGAATCAGAAACAGAGAAGAAAAGTGTCTGAACGCTGAAGTGAAGTGTGTGTTTAGTGAAAGAAGAGGTAAGCTTAGATTTATATAAGGGGTCATTATTGCAGCCTTCCCTGTCAATTTTTAAATGAACTTGTACACATGTTGCACCATTTAATTTTTTGTCGTTTCCCATTTTCCCCTTTTATGTCAAAGTTTAATGGGCATGGGCTTATCCTGTAAAATTTTGTATACACTGAGCTCAACATTCACCCTCATCTATTTTACTTTTAGTTAAGAGTCAATTCTCAATAGCATATAAATGGTATAACAAAATTTTACATTATAAGTGCATCATTCATTTTTTCTTTATGTAAGTCTTCATAATTATTCATCGTTGGTTTATGATGGTAAGTTTGGCAAAATTAATTTTTTCTAAATATTTTATTAAAGGTTCTGACGAACATCATGTGCGCCTAGCTTCTTTGGTCAATTAAGACCTTATAGACTCTGATGTTTGCCACGAGGACAGTTATCGAGAGAGGATTGTTACCATTATTTTGGCTACTACCTTTCTAAGTCTTCCCTTGGTTCTTGGGTTGGCTCTGCGGTGGCGATGATGGTGTTTTGTGAATTATAAAAGCTAGAATTCTTCTTGTTGACAAATTGATCCTTATTTTTAGCTAGCGTTCCAGCTAGGTTGGCTTCAAATTTACCATTAGGCTTCTATCAAGTGAGAAAGCTATATAAGGTAGATAGATTCTATGATGGTGAGTTTGAGTTTTTTAAACTCATGCTCCTTTGTATTTTGGACTATTTTACCCTTTTCTTTAACCTATTCATTCCCATTCTTCGTCTTCACCTCTACCTGCCAACCACTGTCCGCCACCATCATCGAGCCCATCGTATGCCATCGCACCTCCCGTCAACACGTTCTTTAGCAAAACCGGCATCGGGAAGCACGTTCCACACACTGTCTTCGTAGATCTGGAACCTACGGTCATCGACGAGGTCAGAACTGACGCTGGGAAGCACGTTCCACACAGTCGGAGGAGGAGGGGGTTGGAGCAAAGCGAGCTTAACATGGCAGCTACGAAAACCCGCTTCGCTTAAGACCCGACTCACAATCGGGTCATCGAGAATCGACAAAACAAAGAGTTTCAATTCAACCTTCAAAAACGACGTCGTTCCTTGACCATTTTATTGGCTGAAGTAGAAGCTCTCAGGGTGGATGTGCGGTTTGGCTTGGGAGCGTTTGAATGTTTGATGGCGGCCATGAGGGAGTTCAAAATCGTAGGTCTGTCATTTTCATCGACGTCGGAGGATTTGGAGGAAGGGAGGAGGTCGAGGGAGACACTGGCGGAGAGTTCTAGCGCTCGGAGCTGGAGCTGCCACGGTGAGTAAAGAGCGATGGCGCGTGCGTGGGTGCATGCATCACGGAGGGCAGAAGAGGGTAGGGATAATAGGGCGGAGACGACGTGGAGGGAGGTGGTTTGTGTAACACCCTATCTTAAATAATACTCTAATTACCCCGATTCGATTTAGGGACTTAAAAATTCGTTTTTATAAACCTTATTAACTTACAAAAATTCTTGGTTACTTCTATTATTTATAAAAATCTCCATAAACTCGGACGGAGTTTCCTTTGTTTTAGGGACATTCCCAAAATTCTAGTTTTTCCTGAAAAACCTGTGTTACCAAATTTATAAAACAACAAAATGCCTGCAGGGCACAGATTAAACATTTGCATTCATTTACATCTTTTCTAAAATATAAACAAATTCATTGAGTATTTTTAGCTTCACAGAATACAATCTTCGTATACGTCAAAATATTCAAAATAAACCCAGGACCCAACTATGGTCCTACCCCTAAATATCCACACTCCACTGTGCTCCTGCTCGGTCAAGACTTGTGCATGCTCCTTCTGTACCTGTGAAAAAAATAGCAAGAAGGGTAGCATTACACAGAACTTAGGAAATAACTTCTAAGAAGTCATAGTAACAACTAAGCCTAACCCTATCACTAACACACAACAAACATAGTCATCCACACATTCAATCACATTCACTTCCCTATTAACTCTTTTACTTTTCTTTTATTTCCATCATTCTTTCACTTTTCATTTATTCTCCCCAGAGTCACTCGGACCGTCTCGGTTGAATTCTTCTTAATTATCCCCTGAGTCACCAGGACCGTCAGGGTTGTGTTCTCCTTTGGTTATTTCTAGAGCCACTAGGACTGTCCGGTTAATTATTGTAACACCCGGATTCTTATTTATAAATTAACAAGCAAAAGTTTATAATTAAAATAAGAAACTCAAAAATTTTCCTTTTACAACTCAAGTTTTACACAAAATGCTGGGGGATTCATATCATAATATAGATAGCATGAATTAGAATTTCCTTCTTTCAACTCTTCCGCTGCGACACTCTGATCTTCAAGCTCCTTCACATTCACCTAAAATGTTAACCACTAAGAGTGAGACC
The DNA here is from genome assembly GCA_037953625.1 of Crotalaria pallida. Taxonomy (NCBI): domain Eukaryota; kingdom Viridiplantae; phylum Streptophyta; class Magnoliopsida; order Fabales; family Fabaceae; genus Crotalaria; species Crotalaria pallida. The sequence goes on along the minus strand of CM075654.1, from coordinate 6,739,336 downwards.
TTTTCAAAACACAGTGAATTATAGGACAGTAAACAATTCAAAATAAAAATCATGAATAATAATCAAATCAAGCCATGGTCTCATAACGTGCATCACATTCACTTAACAGGGTAACATACATATGTTATCAAGTTCCAATTATTTTTCATTTCCCATTTCATTTTCCTTTCATTTCACTTTTCCGATGTATGTCTCCTCAGGTCAGAGGCCTACATACAAACTATATTCACATTGTATGCAACCTCAGGTCAGAGGTCTACATACAAACCTAATTCCTTTTCACTTTCTTTCCTCTTTACTCATTTTCCTTTTTCCTTTGCACCACTAGGATTTGATGCACCTGCTAGGCAATTGTACACCTATTAGGGACTTTACACCTGTCAGGACTTTACACCCATTAGGCATCACCTGTTAGGACTATGCTTATTAATTTATTTCCCTTTATACCAGTCCACATTTTATTAACCTTTAGTTGTGCAGTGAATTGATCCATTAGCGCACCGACGCCTAACGGGAAATTTGGACCTAATGGGCAATTGGCCCTAACAGGCAATTGTACACCTAGCAGGGCACCTAGTGCGCCGGTGCTTCCAAGGATCAATCGCATTGCATTTCCATTTGTTATTTAGTTTTTATGTCCTTATACTCTTGTTTTCAAACATACATGTCTTATTCCTTAATCAATATTTCAACCACCAATTATCAAGTTATTCAACTAATTGTAAGTCACATCAAAGGTGCACATTTATCATTTTCAAGCATATATATACACACTTAGCACTTAGTCTGCATAACTAATTCTCAACAATCACTAACGATTAACAAACAACAAATAACACACATGTCAATCGATATACTCAGGTATGTCTCAGAGTACCAAGTCAGTCAACATACTCAAGTATGTCTCAGAGTACTATAATATAAGTCAGCTTCCTAGGGTTCTTCACTTCCTACTTTAATAACATACAAAAGGGATTTATCATAATTACATCAATTAATATAAATCAACCAAAAATACACTAATCACCCCTAAATCCAACTCTAAATCAGTACTATGTTGTTACCCACAACTCAATTTAACTATTAATCCCAAATTCTATTATAAACTCTAACTATCCCTAACTCAAAGTATGGAAAAGTGTCTCCCCTTGCCTTAGAGGAAGAGAGAGCTCGATTGAAGCTCCATGGAACAAGAATCTACCTTCGATCTACTTGGATTCCAACTCCCTAGTCCGATCTCCACTTGGTTCTTGAGATTGGAAGGAGAGAGAAAAGCAATAGGAGAGAGAAAGAGAGAAAGCTTGAAGAGAGGGAGAGAGGGAAAAAAGGAGAAAGTATGAGGGAGGAGATGGATTTGCCATGGGAGAAGGATTGAAGGTGGTATTTGGGTGATTGGTGGGTGGTTTGGGGGTGATTTGGGGAAGAAGAGGGAGAAGAAGGGCATAAGAAATGAAGAGGAGGAAGGCTGATGCGTGCTGGTCTGTTGGCTGATGCTGATTTATAGCGCCAGCGCGCCTGGGCGCAGACTTATGCGCGCCTGAGCGCGCGTTGCGCATCTGATGGTGTGGAACGAAAAATCTCGCGCGCCTGAGCGCGAGTCATGCCATGCCTGGGTGCAAAAGTACCTGAGTTGGTGCATCTGATGCACCCTGGTGCGCCTGGGCGCACCGGCTTGTGCCTGGGCGCACCAGAAGCCCCGAATTGCCGATTTTTTCCCTTTTTAATCTGTTTCCAAGGTTCCTAACACTAAAACAAACACCCACAACAATAAAACACATTCCAAACATAAAAATCAAAAATTCATAATATTAAACACACAAATCACACTCACGGAAAATCAAACTAATTAAAAACCAAAATTCTAAACATAACTCTTTTCTAACACTCGATCTAACCCGACCGACTTAAGACAACTCTCTAACCACATAAAACTAAAACTAATCACCCTCGAGGCATAACCAAAAAGGTCGGATAAAATCCAATTGCGTCACAAAACCTATTACTTTCAGGAATTCAATCGAAACACGATTACGAAAGAATCCTCCGAGCACTCACACTAAGGCCCACACTAACACTCGAAGCTCAATCTTAGAGTTCTCTACGCAATTACTCCATCAAGGTTAAGGTACTAAGAACGCCTATTCGGACTCTGAGATACCCTCGATACTTGAACCTACACAATTCCTACTCGCGAACTCGCAACCACACAAACTCAAAGCATCAAAGCACTCAAATTCTACTTCACATACACCTCAAACCTATTAACCGACCCCAAATACATTTCCCTACCCCAAACCTTATACTACGATCACATAAATAAATATGCACATATACACAATAAAATAACTACAACTACTTACACATATGGATACAATATATATATATATATATATATATTAACTCCACTAAACTATATATGTATATATATATACATACACACACATACATACTCTACGAATTTAATTGTAAATACTTATGCATATATACATATATACACACATACACTAGGAAAATAATTATCATTACTTATATATATATATACATTAGCTCAACATAACTATATACATATATGTATTTACTAAGAAAATAGTTGTAAATCATTTTTCATATTTCACCTTCATATAAATAAAACATACTTAAATATAATTATTAGATTAATAAAAACCAGATCGTTACAATTCTCCCCCACTTATAGGAATTTCGTCCCCGAAATTCACACTTTGAAAAGAAACAAAGAATAAAGTGGGTTCGTCAAAATTTGTTTTAACTAAAACCTTTTAAAATCAGCAAAATACTTGAAGTTTCGAAAACTCATTTAGGTTTCCATAATGGTAATCATAATAATAAAAATACTGGTTTCTCAGAATCCTCTACAAATCTTAGATTCTATCCCCGGTGTGCTCCCCCACTTAGGCTTTTGCTATCCTTTCAAATTCAAGCTCAGTGTTCTCCTCTATTGGAATGAGAGGTATTCTATGGATCTGCGGAGGATGTCACTGACCATAAGGTATCTAGGTTCTCATTGGTCCTTTGGGTCTACCTGATAGGTACTAAACCTTCTTAATTTTCGGGAATTCCGAAGGTTGTTGGATTTTGTTCGAGGTGAGGTGGTTCCTCATCAGGTATTTTCTTAACTAATGGTTTCTCTTCCCATAACTTACATAAAAATCAATCAGAAGTTCCCTGATACTCTTCTGTTAGGGGTTAGGTTTCTAACCTTAAGACATCGTCATGTCATGGTGGTCTACTACGATGGGAGTTGTTTTCGTTCCTTAATGATCTAAAAGCTATAAGGTAAGGTTTACAACTCCATATTCTTGGGTTGGGTCCTCTGGTCTTAGTAGGTGTTGACAACTCTTGCTTACAATTCACCTTGGGCATCAAAGGTTGGGGAATCTACTAGCTATCTTCCTTAATGTACTTACTGGCCCACACTAACCTGGAGTACTCTCGGGGAACAAGACACAACTCCAATCCCTATACGACGTGATCTTGGGACAAACTACTCTAATCAGTTTCCAATAAGGTCTGGATATTTCTTAGGTTTTGCAGTTACTAGATTGGTCGGCCTTTTGCTTATTCTATGGTTCTCCTGTGGATATCATGGGGAAAAGACAACATCATTATTCTACATTAATAGCTTGATTGATTCTAATATTGACTGTGATCAATAGATAATGAAATTTTACATAATTTATCATTTATTTGACACATATATAAGATAATATCTCAACAAGATTATATATCAACAATTAAGGATACATATTGTTCACGCTGGTGAAAAGGGATTCGAGGGATTCAATGCGGGGCGTGCCAGTTTGTAACACTCCTTGTATATCATCTTACTTTATAAGAAAAGTAATAAGTTTATGAATACTTGGACTTGTTATCGTTGGAAAAAAGATCTGAAAATAAGAATTTTCCCTTCCCTTGAAAATTTCTTTTCACAAACACTTGATTAATAATGAGGTTGACTAACAAAATCAGAGTTTGCGGAAACATAGTAAAGTAATCATATTATGCCCTCAAAATATATCAAGTGCAACAAGTCCATGGATACCAAATAAATGTTATTATGAAACCAAATTCATCTTATGATACCTCTCTCAAAATGTGTATCATATAAATACTATTAAAAATAAAGATGTTATAGAGTTGGTCACTGGTCCTCTGTCCAAACCTTCATCTGGCCCGATCCTCGATATCTGCACAACGGGTTCCCAACCCACACTTTCTACACTCTGCATGCACCTAAGTGACACCTCCCTTTACCGATTCTTGTGCAAGCTAGATGCACGTTCAATACCTAATAAGGGCATGGGGGTTAGCTATACATATTCGCATAATCAAATGAGAATAACACTAACATCCACAAATCAACATGTAGCAAATCATGATGCATATCCATATGAGCACACCCGATTAATCATAATAATTCTTTCAATGCAGGTGGCATGATGCATGATTTTCATCCACAACTGAGGCCTCTAAAAGTCCATCTTGGACGTCCATCCAATACACCGTTGTGTTCCCGGAACACTGACATTCGTTCCCAGAACGTAATGCCAAACCATACTTGGATAAACAAGCATCACTCCCAGAGTGCGAATCACGTTCCCAGAACGTGTAGCAAACCATACTTGGAATAATAAGCATCACTCCCAGAGTGTGCATCACGTTCCCAGAACGCATACGTTCCCAGGACGCATAAAAACCAGGTCCCGGACACTGGCCACATTCCCAAAATGTGTCATCAAGTAGGTTGCATATCAATGTGTTCCCAGAACACTAACATACGTTCCCAGAACGTACGTAACCAGGTCCCAGACACTGGACACATTCCCAGAATGTGTCATCAAGTAGGTTACAAATTTGGTACTCCCGGAGTACCCTCCTCATATTCCCAGAATATGATAAACGTTCCTACCAACCCATCTTCCATTCTATATGCATGAATGCACCATCATTAAGGTTGGTTTTTATCTTTAATTCTATTATTATACCAATGTGTTCCCAGAACACTAACATACGTTCCCAGAACGTATAGCAAACCATACTTGGAATATAATCAAGCACCACTCCCACAGTGTGCATCACGTTCCCAGAACGTATCAAAGAAACCATGTCCCAGACAATGGCCACATTTCCAGAATGTGTCATCAAGTAGGTTGCATCAATTTGGTACTCCTAAATTACAGGGTCATGTTCCCATTAATTCCATTATTATGACTTAGAAAACACAACTTCGGAATGATATCTTGAGGTATGGCTTTATTCATAAAATTTACCTTTGAATTGAAGTTTAACATATGCTCATAGACCTGGATTGAGAGAATATATCATTGGTATTAACAATTCTTACTCAAAAACTTAACTTTTATTTTTAAGTTTCAGGTACTAACCGGTTACATCATCACCTAACCGATTAGAATTACAGTCTTGAATACGAAACCACTGATTTTCAAAGAATCTTTTCTTAAATTCTCTACTCAATCCAATAACAAGGTCTTAGCATAACAGAATACCTCAAGTTCAACACATAATATCATTCAAAAGATCTAAGTCATAATCCAATTTCATTTATGCATAATTTCCTCTTGAAATTATCATTTGATATTAAGGTATTAACTCCTCACCTTCAATCTAAACCAAACAGTGCTCAATCACATAGTTTTAGATTGGTCTTTGTATGAAATTATAGCTTAAACTTGAGTACAAATGGTATGGAAACCTGGTCAATTTCAGAAATTCATTTTCTTTGAAAATTGACAGTATCTAACCGGTTACAAATTTCGACTAACCGGTTAGATTATGCAGTCTGTACATTGAAAAATGAGGATTTGCATACCATTCTTTTCAATACTCAAATCTAACCAATTTCATCAATCAAAAGAGTTCACATACCTTAATACTAGTATGTTCAGCCACAGAAACATATCTATCTTGCATGCATTCAATTTAGATACTCAAATTGCACATAATTGCACATATTTCACAACTTAATGCATCAATTAACATAATATCCAAATAAGTCATGAATCCAACATCAATATAGCTTGCATGCATCTAGATAACATTGCTCATAACAACAATTGAGCTCAGATTGGCCTCCAAGCCACTTATCCATTTTAACTTATGCCCTTTGAGTCTCTTGGTGACTCATCCTATGTTCTACCACAATTTATTCTCATTCTAGCAAATAGTAAGCTTCCCCCTTACCTTAGGTTCGTTCTTGAACAAGATTTGAGCAGATATTTGAGGTAGAACACCAACCACCCAAAGCTCCTCCTCAAACCAGAACCGTTTTGACAGGGTAGATTGATCAAGGAATTTGAAACATGAAATGGACATGGAAATTAGGGAAAATGGTCATTATCAAAACCATGCAACATAAACTTTGAAAGGAAGTCAAGTCTAGAACAAGAGAAGGCTTGAGCTTACCAAAATCGAAGCTCAAAGTCAGTTCCAGAAACCCAATACAGAACTGTGTCAGTTTTGAACCTCCAACTTCGTGAATCGATTTCTCCTAGCTCAGGAAGTCTCAACTCACAAACCTTATATCAATACAAAGCCCTTGATTCAAGCTTTGTAATAGTGTATCATTCATGTTCTAACTCTCAGAAACGAAGGAGAATTTCAGAGACGAATTCACGAACCCTAAACAGAGCATCAACAAATGAGCCAAAAATCTCGATCAATTGGGCTATTTATAGAGAAATCAAGCTAACATGCATAAAGACACGTAGCTCCCACTACGATTAAGATGATTTCGTGGCGAATTCTGGGTTAAAACGCGTGATTACTCATCAAACACACTAACCCAGTTTTCGGAGTTCATCGTGTAACCGGTTACAGAGCCCTTCTAACCGGTTACATACTGATAAAATTCAAAAATTAATAATTTAATTACTCTTTCTTCAAAAACCTTTTTAATATTTCAATTAAGTCCCAACCCAAGGACTAAATTACAATATTCACATTTTTGCACAAAATAACCATATAAAAATATATCTCATATTTTTATATATCAAAACACATAATGTACAAAAACTAAAACCTTCAAAACTAATATAAATCAATTATAAAATAATTGTTATAATTAATTTCTTGGTTATTTGGGAGACGAAAATTAGGGGTGTTACACTACTCCCCCACTTAAAAGGAATTTCGTCCCCGAAATTCATCTTCTGAAATTTTCCACTTTTCCAAAGTGTTTTTATACTAGAAAACTTCATCTAGCTCCCACAAAATTTTCTTTAGGGTCCTCCCCCACTTAAAAGAGTTTCGATATAGTGCCTTTATTTCGAAACATTTCTAATGAAACCTTTCACTTTAAACAAAAATTCTTTGCATAAAAACTCTTATGTGAAGGAATTCTTTTAAAAGGAATACTCTTTTGAGTAATACACTTCACATAAACATTCTTTAAATAAAATACCTTTCATCAAACTTTTTGGAAAAACTTTTTGGGCTGCGCACTCTGATTTCTCGAGCACGATCAAAGAAACATTTGTATGACTTTATTCCTTAATAATCTGAGACATTAGGGTGATCAGTCCTAATATTCAAACCATTAATAACAAAATCATCCCTTTCAGATATAATCTTTCGCAAGAAAGACCATACGACAGGTCTTTAAGTTAGATGAACTTAAAGATAGGGTAATTATCACTATCAGACTTATTTAGATAGTCAAGTTCTAGAGACATTTTCGTTGGGGAGACAAAGATTTGTCCTATCCCGGTGGTTGTTAATCTCTCTAGACATAACTGATCTTTCTATTTCTGTAGTGTCCATAGATATTTATCACATCCAACTGTCATAAAGGTTTTGATCACAGAAAGATTGAAGTTGAACTTCCAACAGGATATTGATATTTTCAAACGATTAGATTAACGTAATCGAAAACATTTAACTACGTTAACTCAGATCAAAGGAAGCGATAAACTTGGGTTATCTACGTCAGGAGTAGACTAAACTCACATCCCAGCAGGTGAATCCTTTTCGTGCTTGATTCGCTTGTTGTCTAGTCCTTTCTTACCTTCACCTTCAAGACAACCCGATGAATAATTACTTTGACTTCCTGTAGTCGAATCCGATTATCCCTTTAAATATCTCACAACTTAACACAAAGTGATGTGCTCCATTCTTTCCATATTGAGGTGGACAAACGATTCCTTCCCTAATTTTCTTCTTAACCACTTTTCTTCAATTGAGGATTCCTTAACCTTGATATTTCCGTGGTTGATATTCTCCCATTTACTTTTCCTCTTTCTCTAGTTGGGCCTGTATTTCATCATTCTTTCTCTTATTCTGGACTGAGACATTTCTCGCATGAAATTCATGTACTTTCCCATAGTCCTCATACATGCTTACCAACATCGAGAAATTCCTTATTCCTTGATAGTTGATAGCTAACTTGGGTTCGAACATAATCTATTCTTGAAGTTCATGCCTTTGGATTTCTCATCTAGGTTGTACCAGAAAACACTTCCCAAATCCTTTACTTCCATAATATATTTTCTAATATCCATAATCCCTGACTTTAATTTCAAAGATTAAATCTCATTCGTTTTGTTCATAGAAATCTAACTCCTTATTTCCTGGTTGAAATTCACGAATCTGATTCAAGAATTCATTGGTGATTTGCAACATTTCCAATCTAATGCTAGATGGTTCCTCTTGCGTTACAAGACTTAGGTCTCTGAATTCCTCAATCAGGATAACCTCCTTAACCATCATTGAGCTCACAAGAATAGCCTATCAGCTCAAATCGTCTGCAACTACGTTTGCTATGCCAGGATGATAATGGAGCTCAAAGCCATAATCTTTAAGAAACTCCATCCATCGCCTTTAGCTTACATTCAACTCTTCCTCTTCTTATTGTCATTCATACCTTCGAACTCCAAACTTGTTCATGAATCACAACCTTCTTATCTTAGTACCTATTGTTTCTTTTGCATCCTCCAGCTCAATTCTCTACCTTCTCTAATTGGAGTAGCTCCTTAATTTTAACTCCCGATTAATCCATAAGTATTATAACTCAATCCTCTTAAATCAATTTCAATGATGAATCAAGGAATTAAGTTATTTGACCACGTTAAATCCTTCCTTAAATTTTACTTAGGTGGTTGACATTGAGTTTAGATTGGAGGAAGATGTCTACTGATACCAAAAGTTCCTTCACGAAGGACTTAAATTTTATTTTAAACTTTCAGTTTCTAACCGGTTACAAGAAACTCTAACCGGTTATGAAGTATAGTTTTAGAAATAAAACCAAAGAACTTTCAAAAACCATTTTATTTACATCGTCCAATCCAACTCAAAATAGGATTTAATCATACTCTAATACCTTGATTCCAACTGAATTCATCACTAAAATGATTTAAATCATAGTCCACTCACATTTTCCATAATTCCTCTTGGACTAATCATATTATATTGGGGTATAATCCATCACTACCCCACCATAATTAAACAACATCCTATCCTTTCATACAATCAGTTGATCTTTCCAAGTCAACTTGGTCAAAGGCCATGCGATCTTAGAAAATCCTTCAATAATCCGGCGGTAGAATCCAGCCAGCCCTAAGAACTTCTTACTTTAAATATCACATGCCCTGTGAACGTAACTTCGCTCAACTAAAAATCATCTTTGGTGAGCTTAGCACACAACTACTCCTTCTTGCAGGATTCTCAACACAATCCTGAGATATTTCTCATGCTCCTCCGGATTCTCAGAATAAACCACAGACGAATCCAAATATGATCTAAAGGTCCAGTTCTTATAATCCATAGAAGAACAGGTGCATTAATCAATCCGAACGGCATTATTTCCTACTTATAATGTCCGTATCGAGATCAAAATGCAGTCTGAGGTGTATTCCTGTCCCGAATCCTGATTTGAGGTTAATCCGATCTCCCATCAATCTTAGAAAACACTTAAACTCCTTTAACCTGATCCAACCATAACCTTCTTAGCAACTTCTCTATGTGTTTATTTCATTGGACCATTCCCATTGGTACCATATTATAAGGATCGTAGAGATAGAATCAGTTTCAAGAATTAACTTGATTCCAAACTCTATCGCTTTACTCAAAGGTAAACCTGACATCATTTCCTACAACCAAAATTTCTTTAACCCCCTTTCTCCTTCACTGTTGCCCAAAAGCAACACATGGATCCATTGGGTTCCAGATTCGAAGCTTGGGAATCCCAATACAGGGTTGTTCTATCGTCATTATTTATGATCACATGATTTCTCGGCTTCCAAACCGCGTTTAAGATAAATTGTAATCATGACACAGGTAGATAGACAAAGTCTAATACCTTAATAGAACGATCCCGACATACCTTGGAAACAACTACAAGAAAATTTGTAGGAGTCTCTACTTTGAAATAACATATTGGATAGAACATAGAGAAACTTTGATCCATACCCTTATCCACAAGGAACAGAAGAAAAGATAGCTTTAGAGTTTAACCAACTCAACAAGGTTGATCTTTAAGGAGACGACTGCCCTGCACTCGGTCTGAAAAGTTGATTAACTTTAACACTAGTGAGGATAAACACTCCTCCCCAGAGTCAAGGACTTAACTACAACTCCTTAAGATTTTCCTTATCACTGGTTCTATGAGAACAGATAAACCAACACTATAGTTTTGGGTTTACAACATGTCTAAAGAGAAGCATACGACTATCATACTTCTACTTAGACTTCATAGAACACTTCTTAATAGCAGAATGAGCTACTTATCTAGAGCCATTACCCATAACCTTAGCTCTAGTTTGGAAGTATATGAAAGCATACTTCCCAAAAAACATTGCAGATATCGATGACCAGCGTATTGGACCACACACCCAAGGATCAAGAGTCAGGACCATTGCTCTGATACCATAAAAGTGTAACACTCCTTGTATATCATCTTACTTTATAAGAAAAGTAATAAGTTTATGAATACTTGGACTTGTTATCGTTGGAAAAAAGATCTGAAAATAAGAATTTTCCCTTCCCTTGAAAATTTCTTTTCACAAACACTTGATTAATAATGAGGTTGACTAACAAAATCAGAGTTTGCGGAAACATAGTAAAGTAATCATATTATGCCCTCAAAATATATCAAGTGCAACAAGTCCATGGATACCAAATAAATGTTATTATGAAACCAAATTCATCTTATGATACCTCTCTCAAAATGTGTATCATATAAATACTATTAAAAATAAAGAAGTTATAGAGCTGGTCACTGGTCCTCTGTCCAAACCTTCATCTGGCCCGATCCTCGATATCTGCACAACGGGTTCCCAACCCACACTTTCTACACTCTGCATGCACCTAAGTGACATCTCCCTTTACCGATTCTTGTGCAAGCTAGATGCACGATCAATACCTAATAAGGGCATGGGGGTTAGCTATACATATTCGCATAATCAAATGAGAATAACACTAACATCCACAAATCAACATGTAGCAAATCATGATGCATATCCATATGAGCACACCCGATTAATCATAATAATTCTTTCAATGCAGGTGGCATGATGCATGATTTTCATCCACAACTGAGGCCTCTAAAAGTCCATCTTGGACGTCCATCCAATACACCGTTGTGTTCCCGGAACACTGACATTCGTTCCCAGAACGTAATGCCAAACCATACTTGGATAAACAAGCATCACTCCCAGAGTGCGAATCACGTTCCCAAAACGTGTAGCAAACCATACTTGGAATAATAAGCATCACTCCCAGAGTGTGCATCACGTTCCCAGAACGCATACGTTCCCAGAACGCATAAAAACCAGGTCCCGGACACTGGCCACATTCCCAAAATGTGTAATCAAGTAGGTTGCATATCAATGTGTTCCCAGAACACAAACATACGTTCGCAGAACGTACATAACCAGGTCCCAGACACTGGCCACATTCCCAGAATGTGTCATCAAGTAGGTTACAAATTTGGTACTCCCGGAGTACCCTCCTCATATTCCCAGAATATGATAAACGTTCCTACCAACCCATCTTCCATTCTATATGCATGAATGCACCATCATTAAGGATGGTTTTTATCTTTAATTCTATTATTATACTAATGTGTTCCCAGAACACTAACATACGTTCCCAGAACGTATCGCAAACCATACTTGGAATATAATCAAGCACCACTCCCAGAGTGTGCATCACGTTCCCAGAACGTATCAAAGAAACCATAACCCAGACAATGGCCACATTTCCAAAATGTGTCATCAAGTAGGTTGCATCAATTTGGTACTCCTAAAGTACAGGGTCATGTTCCCATTAATTCCATTATTATGACTTAGAAAACACAACTCCGGAATGATATCTTGAGGTATGGCTTTATTCATAAAATTCACCTTTGAATTTAAGTTTAACATATGCTCATAGACCTGGATTGAGAGAATATATCATTGGTATTAACAATTCTTACTCAAAAACTTAACCTTTATTTTTAAGTTTCAGGTACTAACCGGTTACATCATCACCTAACCGGTTAGAATTACAGTCCTGAATACGAAACCACTGATTTTCAAAGAATCTTTTCTTAAATTCTCTACTCAATCCAATAACAAGGTCTTAGCATAACAGAATACCTCAAGTTCAACACATAATATCATTCAAAAGATCTAAGTCATAATCCAATTTCATTTATGCATAATTTGCTCTTGAAATTATCATTTGATATTAAGGTATTAACTCCTCACCTCCAATCTAAACCAAACAGTGCTCATTCACATAGTTTTAGATTGGTCTTTGTATGAAATTATAGCTTAAACTTGAGTACAAATGGTATGGAAACCTGGTCAATTTCAGAAATTCATTTTCTTTGAAAATTGACAGTATCTAACCGGTTACAAATTTCGACTAACCGGTTAGATTATGCAGTCTGTACATTGAAAAATGAGGATTTGCATACCATTCTTTTCAATACTCAAATCTAACCAATTTCATCAATCAAAAGAGTTCACATACCTTAATACTAGTATGTTCAGCCACAGAAACATATCTATCTTGCATGCATTCAATTTAGATACTCAAATTGCACATAATTTCACATATTTCACAACTTAATGCATCAATTCACATAATATCCAAATAAGTCATGAATCCAACATCAATATAGCTTGCATGCATCTAGATAACATTGCTCATAACAACAATTGAGCTCAGATTGGCCTCCAAGCCACTTATCCATTTTAACTTATGCCCTTTGAGTCTCTTGGTGACTCATCCTATGTTCTACCACAATTTATTCTCATTCTAGCAAATATTAAGCTTCCCCCTTACCTTAGGTTCGTGCTTGAACAAGATTTGAGCAGATATTTGAGGTAGAACACCAACCACCAAAAGCTCATCCTCAAACCAGAACCGTTTTGACAGGGTAGATTGATCAAGGAATTTGAAACATGAAATGGACATGGAAATTAGGGAAAATGATCATTATCAAAACCATGCAACATAAACTTTGAAAGGAAGTCAAGTCTAGAACAAGAGAAGGCTTGAGCTTACCAAAATCGAAGGTCAAAGTCAGTTCCAGAAACCCAATACAGAACTGTGTCAGTTTTGAACCTCCAACTTTGTGAATCGATTTCTCCTAGCTCAGGAACTCTTAACTCACAAACCTTATATCAATACAAAGCCCTTGATTCAAGCTTTGTAACATTGTATCACTCATGTTCTAACTCTCAGAAACGAAGGAGAATTTCAAAGACGAATTCACGAACCCTAAACAGAGCATCAACACTTCAGATCAACAAATGAGCCAAAAATCTCGAACAATTAGGCTATTTATAGAGAAATCAAGCTAACATGCATAAAGACACGTAGCTCCCACTACGATTAAGATGATTTCGTGGCGAATTATGGGTTAAAACGCGTGATTACTCATCAAACGCACTAACCCAGTTTTCTGAGTTCATCGTGTAACCGGTTACAGAGCCCTTCTAACCGGTTACATACTGATAAAATTCAAAAATTAATAATTTAATTACTCTTTCTTCAAAAACCTTTTTAATATTGCAATTAAGTCCCAACCCAAGGACTAAATTACAATATTCACATTTTTGCACAAAATAACCATATAAAAATATATATCATATTTTTATATATCAAAACACATAATGTACAAAAACTAAAACATTCAAAACTAATATAAATCAATTATAAAATAATTTTTATAATTAATTTCTTGGTTATTTGGGAGACGAAAATTAGGGGTGTTACACAGTTTGCCAATTCAGGCTAACTGTAACACCCACCGGAATTTCCCCTTGAAATTATAATTAAAATATTAAATATATTATATAAGTATTGTGTGAATAGTAAATAAATATTGTGTGAATTCTATTTTTATTATGTGAAATTATAATTATAATGTATGGAAATAATTTTGAAAAATTTTTGAATGAAAAAAACCTTTTATAGTGTATATAAATAAAATAAAATAATGATTTTTATAAAGTGTAAAATTTTCACCTTGACAATCGATTGTCAAGAGGTGACAATCGATTGTCACGATGATTTCCTGCCAATAGTATGGCGGTTTAAGCACGAGTGGTTGAGGAATTTCGCGTTTTTAACCACAAATTTGGCCAAAATATCAACCTAGCACTGTGCTAGATTGATAATGACTCTTTGGGAGGGATTATTTTAAAGGATTGAGTGTTGAACTCCCTCCAAAGTCATGAACAAACCTTCCAAAGCTCGCAATCGTGTTTTTGTGGTATGAACTTCCCTTGATTCGTTTGGGAGTGTGGAAGGAGTTATACTCCTGCAAATATAGGTGTTTGAATATGAAATTCAGAGTTTCAAATTCGTGAAACTCTATTCCTTGGATTCGTGTGGTAAGCTCGAGCATCCTTTGAGCTTCAAACTTGTTTTATTTTCAATATTTCATATCCTAGTTTTGATTCTAATCCTTGATCACGATTTGTTGTGACTTATTCTTGATGAAATACGTTGTTCTTGTTGCCTTGTTAATCTGAAAATAGAGTATTTGAAGGTTGAAACCTTAACTTGTGATTTCTCCAACAAACCTCTTTCTTTCAATCCAAATCAGTCCCAAACACTTCAAGTAGGTAAGGGAGAAGTTATCTGGGTGCTAGAATAATAATCCAAAGGCTATGTCGTGTCTAGGACACGGTGTTTCAGATGCACCCCTAGCTCAAAGGTATAGAGAGACCCAAGAACTAGTGGATGGACTGAGGTTAGTGTATGATTGTTTAGGTATGCTAGAGGTCCAGTTGGGACAACTAGGGTTTCCCTAATCACAGTGTGTGCGGATGTGCAATTAGGGAGAGAGAGAACGTACCAGAGCCCCTTGCTGGAGACAGCTATTTATAGGGGTGGCATTGTACCTTGTGGGCTTGTACGGAGGGCCAGCAAGGCAGCTGACGTGTCCCCTTTAGGATGTGGGATGAGTCATTCATCCTTATCCTGTAGTGGAGAATCTTATCCCTGTTGGCAAGTTAGGCTCACGCGCCCCCAGCTCGGACTCGTTAGTGGGTAAGTCCCATGTGGTCGGTCCTGAGGTGCCAGGATGGGTCCTAAGACAAGCGCTCGTCCTGCGTAGGCGTGACCTATCAGATAGGGTAATCTGGTCGACCGAGTATGCTAAGGGTAGACCGAGGGTCGGTCGGTCTACCACATAAGCCCCCTAGCTCGATAAGACTTTTGAATCTTGCGCCGAGCTGATAATTCTTCAACGGTGTCCTTTAAGGGAACCGAGCGTTAGGGTCGGGGCTAGGTGATGAGTTCAGGACAGCTCAAAGTTCCTCGCTGTCCCTTATACTAACTGAGAGGACGTTTGAATGTCCTTTTTCTGACACGTGCTGCTTGTGTCAGGTGTCATTATTATGCATGCTGCCCTTTAGGTTTTTGAAATGTTTCCCTCCACTGATTGCGCGACGCGTGTCTCTTTGAGTGGCTCAATGTTGGATTTGGGCCTTCTGCTGCCAGGCCCAGTAACTCAAAACGTGGGGAGGGAAGTTTCTTTTTGAGTTTAACTGCCCTTTAGTCTTCTCTTTTTCTCATTTCTTTCAAAACTCTTCCTTCTATCTTCCCTCTCTGTTCCTACGTTTTCTCTTCAGATTTCCTCCAACCATTTTCAAGCCATTGCAGTCCTGCCTTCTTTGACGGCCATTGCTTCCCCTTCATTGCATCTATCAGTTCGTGCCAGTATTCTTTCTACAGTTTCAGGTATTTTGACTTGAAACTTCTAGTTTTTGCTTCTATCTTTTTCTTTTTCTGTTTGAACTGTTCATCCCTTAGGTTCTGGGTTCTTGGCTTTCGTTAGGTTTAGAATTTCTTTCTGGGTTTTCTGAATTTCCTGAGTTTTCATCATGGGTATTAACTGGTCATGGTATGAGGAATGGTCAAAAATTTTGGGTTTAGGCGATATTGAGGATTCTTCCTCTTCTTCATCTTCATCTTCTTCTGATTTGGAAGTGCTAGACTTCTTGCCACCACCTTTCCGCCATCGCATGGCGGATCCCACGGTGGAGATGCCGTTATTGGTGGAATTTCCCCAGGATTTTGAGGAAAAGGAGAGTAGGAAGTTACAGTATCAAGCAGCTGAGGAGCGGGCCCAAGTGGTCCGCCGCCCCTCGAACCGTACTTGGGAAAAACCCTTCTGGGGAAAAGCCTTAAAGGTTAGGGGAAGATGCAGTAGGCTCGGCTATAGGACCAATAAACCTAGGGTTAGGTTGTTTAAAGATTTTGATTTTGTAGATTCTGACGCCGAGACTTCCCTTTCCCCAGGTATGGTTCGACGGTGCGTCACACATCCTCACGAATTTCCTGTGCCTCCGAACTCTGGAACCTATGACTGGGTTGATTTGGAGGTGCTCGGTACGCCGTCAGCCTTAATCAACAGCAATTTGAGTCATATCCGAGCTAACATACTCCCTTGCCCTGTGGATGAAACGGGGACATCTTATACAATCAGTCCTCCTTCAGCCAATGACCGAGTATGTACAGCGATCGAAGAGAATCGCAAGGAGTTTTTCATGTACGAGGAGGTCGTGATAAGGCTGGGTGTTAAAATGCCGTTTTCCGATCTAGAGATAGCTCTGCTCCAGCGGCTGCGCCTAGCTCCCACCCAACTACATCCTAGTGGTTGGGCGTTTGTCCGAGCGTTTCAAAAATTTTGTGAGGCTCGCCGATTGACATGCTCGCTCCGAGCGTTCTTATGGTTATACATACCACAGGTGAACATTTTTGAGAGAGGGTCAACCAAAAGACCGTGGGTATCGTTGAAGGCACGCAACGACCATGCTCTCTTTGCCAAATACACTAATTCATGGAAAACCTTTAAACCTTTGTTTTTCAAGTACCGATTTGTCGGAAGGGGGAACTGCTGGTTTATGGAGGATGATCACCCTCGGTTCCCTCTATCCTGTTCGCCTGACTTTTTCAACAGACACCCAAAGCTTTACCAATTTCAATATGAAACTGAATTGTCGGCCAACGAGAGGCATACATGTGATACCTTCTTCAGCTATCTTAAAGAAAATGGCCAAGTTGACATTAGGAACATTATTATTTTTCCACAAGAGCTTGTGAAAGCCGTGCTTGGTATATACACCTTTTTTTTAACCTTTGTATATTTGATTTGCAGTTAAGATGGCTAGGGAGAACAAGGCTGCTAAACGTATGAGGGAGCTTGCTAAGTCAAGAACAGTTGAAACGGTCGGCTCTTCTGGCGGAGCCGTTTCCTCGGAAGCGACTTGTAGGGTTAACCAATAATAAATCCTACCACTACAGGATAAGCATGAGCTCTCTAGTACAGGATAAGGGTGAATAACTCATCCTTCTTATCCTCTAAGAGCCACGTCAGCCCTACTGGGCCGAACAGGCCCATAAGGCACCACAACACAACTTCCCATATAAGTATCGCCATGCTATAGGGGCTAAGGTATGTTCTCTCATCCCTACTCTCAAGAACTACGTGTGGCTTGATCCCCTTATCACTGGGGGTACGTAGGACCGGGGTCACCCTCGTCAGCTGCAACAACCCCAAAAACACATCGTGGTGTTCCCTCAATACTGGGACACTACATTGGCACCGTCTGTGGGGATCGTTAAACTTCGATTCCCATCCACAATCCCAAAAAAAAAATCAGAAGAATAACAAGATTGATTTCACATTCACTGTGTGCTTGATAGTGCCATTAACAGTGATGTGCACCTCTCCACCGCCGTTGAGATCGGTAGATCAAGGGAGGAAGAAGGAGAAGCCACGACCAGGAGCAGATCTGTTTTTAAATCCAGGTTCACGATGCTTCGTCGGTACCGTTCGCTGTCTTGTTCTCACTTTGTGATGCTGCAGCATCTCACCGGTGCTTTTCACACGCGACCCCAAAGTGGCGCTACAAGCTCACGGTGGCGAACAAGGCACACAAAGTTCGATCACGACTCGAACGTCTTCCGCCGCGGATTCCTGTTGCAGGTCGCATCTGCTCTTCGTTGGCGTTAACGGCACCGTTGCAGTGTGGGTAGCGATGCTTGAGAGAATCGTTCGTATGGATTGCGATCCCAGTAGCGGTGGCAATACGCAAGCCGCCATCGCTGGCCCCGAACTCGAGCATCCAAATCGGAAAGCTCACAACCAAGACAACTCCCTCACGTCCTCACTGCCACCGAGCCCGCCACCATCCCTTCCCCCGCACCGGCGATTCCAAAGTCACAACCACAACGCTCCCATCTCGCTCCTCCATATTCGCCGCCGGTGCAAACGGTGACACGCCGTCAACGTTGTCGCCTTCGTGAAGCCGGCGACCCCCTTTGCTGCCCCGTGCTTGCCGCCGCCACTGCATATAGCTGCAGCCATGGGGAGCGCAGCACAACTGCTGCAATAGGGTTCTTGCCCTAACGGACCTGTTGGCCCAATTCAATTAAAAAAAAGGGCATGTACAGCCCAAACTGCCCAGTTCAAAAAAAATAATATAAAAAAAATACAAAAAAAAAAGAAGTGGAGTGGGCCTCATCAGCCCAAATACAAAAAAAAAAGGAAGGGTTTTACGGGCCTCAACAGGACTAAAGGATGAAGAAATATTCTACGGGCCGTTCTGATGACCCACAGCCAAAATTAAAAAATACGGGCTTCTTCCAGCCCAATAAATAAATAAAGAAAGTCGGAGTACATTCCATTCTGGGAGTTGCTACAATTGATGAAGGGAAACCGGTGCCCAATCCCTCAACGGGTTCTCAAGCTTAAAACAAGCCCACTCCAACGGAAGAATGGGCCAAATAAAGAGCTACCTCATCAGCAAAACAAGACTCATGCCTTTCTCGAATCCAGGGAAGTAGTCTTTCTGTTTTCATCATTTATGTTGTTATATCATCATTCATATCATGACGCTGCTATTTGAGTACATGTATTTGCTTAACATAATTACGTTCATTCACTTGATACATGATATGATATTCTTGACAATAAATGTTATTTAATGTTATTTACGATTATTAGCTTAATCATTATTATTTTTATAAAGCGTGATATATCATGCATCTTTTCGTAGACAATCTTGCAGGATTTACGAGCATTTACTCTCCAATAATTTTCACGATCATGTTTATTACGTGCGATATTTTTAAATCACACTACTTCTATTATGTTATTTTATATCCACCTGCCAATAATTTTCATTATTGCAATTCCCTTATTATAAATTGTCAAACGACAACCGTTAAAATTAATTTTTTTGTACACATATACGAGGTACATGGTCCGAGCTACTAGACCATCCATTTCAAGATTATCACCAATTGGATCGTATCGTACACATATACGTTTTTATTTTTATTTGATTATATCTTATATTATCATCGGCTGATAATTCTTCTAATTTTTAATAATTGCACAAATATTTTATTGACTCACATGACTATAAGTTAACAGCAAAAATATTACAATTTTGCTAATTAAAGTCATTACATGTCTATTGTTATCTATTATTGTTGTTACAAACTTGAACAACAACTGCTAAATTATTTTCTATGCACATATGCGAGGTACATGGACAAATAATTATATTAATAGGCCCGAGCTGCTGAATAACCCATTTCGAGATCCCCATTAATGGACATAATTTTTCACTCTATTTGGAATCTAGTGGTGATCGCGAGAACCCCCGGGCCGAGTTCTCCTCTTGAAGCTTGTGCTCCGAGCGAAGAGCGAGGACCCCCGTGCCGAGTTCCTCTCTTGAAGCTCGTGTTCCGAGCATAGAGAAAATCATATTTAAGGAAAACAGAGGTCAGCCCTCAATGTTCAACAAAGTCCATTTGGAAAGGAATGACAGAAGACTTCAATCCAACATTCTTTAACTATTCAATATTGCGACATCCCTCAATCTGGCATTTCTCACCACACTGAATCAGGGAAGGAATTCTCATTCCTGTATTATTTTCCTATTTACTTGGCATTTTACGTGATTACTTTACACACATGCTTATATTAATTTACCTGGTGCAGTGCTTTTGACATGTGATTTTAATGCTTATTCCTTATAATCTCATTACATGCCACTAATTATTTGATATTCTCTAATTATGATTTTTTGTATACATGCTGATACGTGGCATATTATTAGCCAAATTTATTTGCTGCTGATTGTTTTTAAATGTCTGTCTTTCCTGTCGTGATAGGATAATAATATTTTATATACATTGTCTTTCGAATGACATTTTGCAGTTTCCGACAATTGTGCATTGTCGTTTTTCATGGATAAACTTTCATCATTTGATTTGTTGTCATTACATGCTCTGACATATTGTTAAATGTCATTCATTACAATTATTGCGCGTGATATATTTATAATCATGCTTCTTTTCGTAGACAATCATCTATGATTTACGAGGTTATTAACCCCAATAATTGTCATTATTATGTTTATTAAGTGTGATATTATTAAAATCATACTACCTCTATACCGATATTATACATCGTATCTTTGCCAATAATTGTTATTATCGTTATTTAATTATTATAAATTGTTAAATAACGTAATTACCAATTAGTAATTTTGTTTACACATGAGAGGTACGATTATGATGGACCATTTCGAGCTTCCGACCGCCAAAGATATCCTCAAATTAATCGGTGCTATACTACTCAGTCACGATGGGCATCTAATATTACAGCGCCTTCAACAGGGTTCGGCAAAATCTCACGATGACATGGCTGTCTCCTCTATTACACATGCTTACTGTGACCATTGGCTGTCTCCTCTATTACACATGCTTACTGTGACCATTTCAATTTATCATTGATTATGACCTCAACGTCAATACTCGGATTCCTGCTTCAAATAACACAACCAAAGCCTACAACATCCTCGTACCCTCTGCCACAACACCCTTGCCTCTCACGGTCACTCAGAGCCAAAAGACGATCGTTGTCAAGATCCCTCCTCGGGATCCCGGCCTTGCTCACACAAGTGCTACACAATGACTTGTCCATAACGGCATACAGGGTTTTTGGTAGGAAGAGGATGAAGAATACTAGGCAACCGCCCATTCCAACAATAAAAGAGGAAATGCCTCACTGCCAAGAGGGTGTCGGGCATATCAACATTCAGAAATAGTCTAAACACGAAGACTGACAGGGAAGGATCTTTCTCATTACCCCATTAATATTATGGTTTAACTGTCATATTCATTACTATTGAATCACTTACCACATGACATGTGTTATCTTAGATAATAATCGTAAGTAACAGTGAATTTACATATCATCTATTACTTGATATTCTAATCGTTGTTTTCATGCATCATAAAAAGGTACAAACATAACGATCGGATCTGCCGAGCATGATGACCTATGTTAATTCGAGTCCGAGTATGACGACCCAACTTAATACAAGCCCCAACTTAATTCAAGTCCTTCACACCGGTTGCCGATCAATTTTTCCTTGGTTTGCGCAACATCGCGACCTTACCTATTTACTAGAACGGTCCGCAGTGCCAACACCCAGTGATGTAATTCGGATCCCAGCATCTCCGAGGAACCACACAATGCTGATTCCACACCCACAACTCACAAATATTCAACCTTCGCTCAGCATTCGCCTACACAGATCTGAATCCGAAAGTCTCTCAAAGAGGCTTGGATGAACACGATCTAATTGGTGGAAAACAACTATCACACCTCAAAGGACTTCTTAACTCGGCACAAGCCTCTTCAGGCTTTATCAAGTAAGGGGGTTGGTTATGCAATGGACTAAAAGTTTGCTTCAGCTTTGTTATTATGATGATCTATCAGCTTGCCTTCGCCCTAATTACTCGGATTCAAGAGGGGTTCAACAATTCAAGTTGACAAAACAGTTTCGACAAGGGAAATGGTCGTCCTTGGCTTCTCTACCTGTTCTTGCTTCCTCGGCTTCATTCTTTCCCTTCTCGGCATCCTCGGCCGCTTCATCAGCTCGATAAACTTTCGATGACTTCCACTCGAGTGACCTTATTCGGCCATGAAGCTTACTGCTCGGCGGGTAGAATGGACTCCGAGTCTTGAAAGTAATTCGAGCCTCCAACTCCTCGGGTCGATTGGCTATTCTCGAATACGATGTTCGCTGCTTCGGGGAAGGAACGGACTCCGACTCTACAAAATAATCCGAGAAGAACTGTAAAGCCCTGAGCAGCAGATGCTCCGGCAATATTTGGGTGCCTTCGCACCACATCTTTAAAACCTCTCACCGAGCTTTCGGACCTATACCGAGTCCGAGCGTTTCACAGACCTTATGAACTCGACACAAGCCTTTTCAGGCTTTACCGAGTAGGGGACTAGTATATGATGAGGCATATACATAGCTGACATTGGCCGACCTTGATACTGGTATTATATGATGCATAAGTTACTCGAGATCAAATGTCGTGCCAAAGAGGATCACCACGTCCCATGAAGCAACAAATTGATAATTTACCTTCCTTATTAAGGACATATGTTAAACTCACTAACTTCGGATCATGTTCTTACGCACTTGCCCACGATCTCGGTTAGCCGGCCAGATCGGCGAGGCTACAAGTGAAAACGAGGATTGCGACCCGATAACTTGGCTTAGCCTCTCGGTTCAAAGCCTCTCGGCTCATATCTGGCCCAATACATCGCGGATCGAGGAATACACCTCGGCTAAGGTTGTCATTCCGACAGCAATCCCTCGTAAACGTTAAGATCCAATTGGTGATAATCTTGGCACACCTCGAATTAACATAACAGTTTGAGTCGTGCCAGCATACATTGGCACAAACCTTTCGGCTTTCACCATGGCAAGCGCATAAAAGGATGTCTCCTTAAAAGTATCGTGACTTTAAAAAATAGTGCAATTCGACTTTGAACTCAGTACATGACGATACACGACTAAAGGCCTTGACTGCGAACAGTCTTACACGTCCTAATCAACCATCCACGACACTCCTCCGAATAAAAAGTTCTTAGCCGCAAACAATGTTTTATGTCACCACCAACTCTCAAAAGCTCAGCACAGGCTCTTCGAGCCTATACGAGCTTGGGGGGCTTGTAGGGTTAACCAATAATAAATCCTACCGCTACAGGATAAGCATGAGCTCTCTAGTACAGGATAAGGGTGAATAACTCATCCTTCTTATCCTCTAAGAGCCACGTCAGCCCTACTGGGCCGAACAGGCCCATAAGGCATCACAACACAACTTCCCCTATAAGTATCGCCATGCTATAGGGGCTAAGGTATGTTCTCTCATCCCTACTCTCAAGAACTACGTGTGGCTTGCTCCCCTTATCATTGGGGGTACGTAGGACCGGGGTCACCCTCGTCAGCTGCAACAACCCCAAAAAACATCGTGGAGTTCCCTCAATACCGGGACACTACACGACTCGATCAGTTACAGTGGTCGTGGCATCACCTGATGTTGAAGTGGTACAAGATGTCCGACCACCATCTGTTCGTGTGGTGGAGGTGGCTACTGGGAGTCCTGTTGCTCGGGTGGAAGAGGAGGAGGAGCAGGACCGAGTGCCCCTGTCCAAAAGAGCTAGCATAGATAAGGGTAAAGGCAAAGTTGTTGAGTTGCTGAAACCATTACAGAGAGGTAATTTATGGTTTGACGTTTCAGATCCCGAGGAGGAGACCGTTTGGGCTCAAAAGCTGAAGGAGAAATTTGTTGACTTGATTTACACTCCTAATGATGATAAGAGATTGTCGGACCAGACTGCTGCCACTTTGAAATGTCACTGTGATTTATTAGGCAAAAATATGCTAAGGGCTGCTAGCTACATGTTCCACCTTAGTAAGCATGCCGAAGATATCAGCGCAACTCTTTCGGCCACTGAGAAGGAGAAAAGGAAAGTTGTTGCTCATCAAGTAAAAAATCTGTTAACTCAGATTAAGGAGAATGAGGCAAATCTTCAAGCTCTGACCGAGTCCAACGCCGACCTGCAGAAAAAACTTGAAGCATCTGAAAGAGCTCGGGAGACAGCTCAAAATGCTTTGGAAGATGTTGGTGGAAGGGAGGCCGAGAAGGGAAGGCTGCTGCAAATTGCTCAAGAGAAACTGGTTGAAGCTCAACAGAAAGTTACCGAGCTAGAGGGTGTGCAGGGTCGATTGACAAATTCTGAGAATGAGGTGGCTCGGTTGCAGGGGGAGTTGACAAAGGCTCGTCGGAAAGCTTTGAAGCATAAGGTTACTGCCAAGCGGAACCACTTCAATTTGGATCATGCAGTGAATGACTCTTTTGTGAATGTTGTTAAACAATTGTCCCTTATGAATCCGGGGATCCGAGTGTTAGGTGCAAGTCCAAATTTTGGTGTTGATGGTGATCGTATCATTGATTACGCCCACGAGGATAGGGAGGTGGACTTATCAGTGCCGAATCTTCCGAACCCCTTGGACTTGGAGAATGAAGACGAAGCTGATTTCGATGGGTCAGCCATTTCACTTTCCGAGGATGAAGACTAGATCTTTTTTATGCACTTCTTTTTGCTACTATTGTGTTTTTAATTTTTGTTGTTTGATGAAGTACTGAATGTTGTAATATGATCGGTTTGAACAGAATATTGCTTTTGAACTTCTTATGAAATGTTGATGTTTTACTTTCATCAAGATTTTGCACTGTCCTTTATTTCATTGTAAACTGTTATTTAGATTTCGGATCTCCTACCTTTGGCCAAGGTGGGATCCTCGGTCCTCGACCTGTAGAAACTGTTTAAGTTTTTAGCCGGGCATCTACTAAAGTACTTGTGATTGTTAGTTTATAAGTCCCCGTTGGAAGGACGTGTATAAACACCCAAGTTCGCCTCGGTGGTGAACCGAGAGGAAATGGTTAGTACGTTAACAGTAAGAAGGCAAGATAAATGATTGAAAAAAGATAGATCTTCATTAAGCTCTTTTTGATCTGCTTGCAAACAATAGAAATCAAATGTAACATAAACATAGAAATGCTGAAATAAATGACATGGAATTTAAACAACAGAATTTTAAAATCAAGGTTGAAACTTGGCGAGAGTTGTGGTGGGTCTTCATTAGCTGTAGTAAGGTTTAAGCTTGGTAGCATTCCAGGAGTTGTTCAGTTGTTGCTTTGTTAGTGTCTCCAATCTGTATGCCCCCGAGCCAGTTTTTGAGACGACCCTGTAGGGGCCTTCCCAATTTCTTGCCAACTTTCCTTCTCTTGAGTTTTTCAACCCGATGTCTACTCGTCTGAGTACCAGATCTCCTACAGTAAAGCTTCTTGGGACCACCCACTTGTTGTATTCTCGGGATTGCCTTTCTTTTGCTTTTTTCTCTCGATCAGATGCGAGAGATCGGACCTCCTCGCTGAGAGTTAACTCCTCTTTTAACAAACCATCGTTCACTTCTACTGGTCGTTCGGACACTCGAAAGGTGGGAATCCGAGTTTCAATAGGTAACACAGCCTCACAACCATATGTTAGTCGAAATGGGGTTTCTCCTGTCGAGGTGTGAATGGTCGTTCGAATTGACCATAATACCTCGAGAAGGAGGTCAGCCCATGATCCCTCGGCTTCGTACAATCTCTTCTTATCCCCTCAATGATGATTTTATTCGCTGCTTCTGCTTGTCCGTTCGTCTGCGGGTGTTCGACCGATGAGAAATTGTGGGTGATGTGGAAGTGGTCGACCAGCTCTTGAAAAACCTTGGTTGTGAATTGTGTGCCATTGTCGGTCACCAGGGTGTGTGGGACACCGAAACAAGCGATGACTTGTCTAAGAAAGAATTTTTGGATTTTAGCTGAAGAAATTGTGGCCAAAGCCTCGGCTTCGACCCATTTTGTGAAATAATCAATTGCGACCACCACAAACTTTAGTTGCCCCGGAGCTGTTTTGAATTTTCCTATGATGTCCATGCCCCACTGATAGAAGGGCCAAGGTGCGATCATTGAGTGGAGATCCGTCGGGGGGGCGTTGGAAAATCTTTCCGTGAAGCTGACAGGATTTGCAACTTTTTACGTGTTCTGAAGCATCGCTTAGAAGTGTAGGCCAGTAATAGCCTGCTCGGAGTACTTTACGGGCTAGAGCTTTTGCACCTACATGGTGGCTCGAGATTCCTTCGTGGACCTCGGTCAACACGAGATCGGCTTCAGCAGGGTTCAGACACTTCAGCATAGGGGAGTCCATTCCACGTTTATACAAAATGTCACCGATCATGGCATACTGAGCAGCTTGCTTGACTATCTTTTTTCCTTGAGTGGGGTCGGTTGGTAGGACTCGGAATTTAAGATATTGCTTGATGGGGTCCATCCAATCGGTGGTCAAAGATAATGCCAGAACAACACTCGGCTGGTGGACAGTTTCTTGGACTAGGCTTTTGTTGTTTTCAGGACCTTTAGTGCTAGCGAGCTTGGAGAGAATATCAGCTCGCCCATTGGAGGACCTAGGGATGTGAGTGATGGAAAATTGAGGGAAGAGATCTGAGAGGGTTTTGACTTGTTCTAGGTATTTTTGGAGAATTGGTTCTTTTGCTTGAAACTCACCTTTGACCTGAGATACAACTAACTGAGAATCGCTGAAAACTTCGATTTCTGAAGCCCCATTTGATGGGCCATCCGCAGGCCGGCTATCACCGCCTCATACTCTGCTTGGTTGTTTGAGGTGGGAAACTCAAATTTGAGGGAATATTCTACGCTGAGGCCCTCGGCGTTTTCAAGGATTATTCCGGCCCCAGCCCCCTTACTGTGGCTGGAACGATCAACATAAATCTTCTAAGGTTGGGGCTGGTTGGGTTGGTTGAGGTCTGACAATTCTGAAACAAAGTCCGCTAGGACTTGGGACTTGAGGGTTCTCCGCGGCTCGTAGGTGACGTCGAACTCTGATAGCTCAACGGACCAAGAGACCATCCTTCCCGCCAAGTCAGGCCGGTGAAGTACCTGCCTTATTGGCTGAGTTGTTTTGACTACAATGGGGTGTTTCTGAAAGTACTGTCGGAGTCTCCTAACGGCAATTACCAAAGCAAAAGCGAGCTTCTCTATCTTCGAGTATCTTGTTTCGGGTCCTTGGAGGGCCTTGCTGACAAAGTAGATGGGTCGCTCGGTACCTGAGTCGTCTTTGACCGGGGCCGAGCTAACAGATGTTTCACTAACAGACAAGTATAAAAACAGTATTTCTCCCTCTCGAGGACTTGTGAGGACGGGAGGGGCCGAGAGGTATTCCTTGAGTTCAGCAAACGCTTGTTCGCAAGAGTCATTCCAAAGAAAAGTTTTGTTCTTTCTGAGAAGTTGGTACCACGGGAGGGCTTTTTTAGCTGCTTGAGGGAGGAATCTTGAGAGGGCTGCCATCCGACCAGTCAGCCTCTGGACCTCCTTTACATTAGACGGGCTATGCATGTTCAGAATAGCTTGGCATTTCTCTGGGTTGGCCTCGATACCCCTCTCTATGAGCATGAAGCCTAAAAAGGCCCCAGCCGGAACCCCGAAGGTACACTTATCCGGGTTCAGGCGCATGTTGTACCTTCTGATTCTGTCCATTATGGCTGCTAAGTCCTGGGGATGATCTTCCTTTTTCTTGCTCTTGGCTATCATATCATCTATGTACACCTCAAGAGTAGGACCAATCAAACCCGAGAAGACCTTGTTCATCATCCGCTGGTAGGTTGCGCCAGCGTTTTTCAATCCGAAAGGCATTACCGTGTAGCAATAAGTAGCCCTTTTGGTGATGAAGGCCGTTTTCTCCTGATCAGGAGGGTACATCGGGATTTGGTTGTACCCCGAGTATGCATCCATAAAAGAAAGGAGTTGGAAGCCAGCTGAGTTGTCCACTAGTTTGTCAATAATGGGGAGGGGGTACTGGTCTTTTGGGCAAGCTTTTTCAAGTCGGTGTAGTCGACGCACATGCGCCACTTCCCGTTTGATTTTTTGACCAATACTGTGTTTGAACGCCACTCGGAATAATTAACCTCTCGGATGAGTCCGGCAGCGAGGAGCTCGGCCACTTTCTCCTCAATTACTACAGCTTTCTCTGTGCCTACCCTTCTCTTTTTCTGGGCGACCGGCTTGGCGGTCGGGTGAACGCTGAGATGATGACAAATTAGGTTTGGATCAATCCCCGACATATCAGCCGAGGTCCATGCAAAAAGGTCCTTGTTTTTCTTTAAAAGTTCAAGCATCTCTGCTCGTATTGTTTCTGAAAGGTTGGTTCCTAGCTTCACCTTCCTGCTCGGGAGCTCTTCATCTAACGCAATGAATTCCCACTCACCTTGTGGGGTTGGTCTAGTATCATCCAACTCGGATCTGACATCCAAGTCTGTCAAAAGTACATTTCCTTTGTTCAAACATAACTTTGGCTGAATTTCTTCAGGGCTTTTGAATTTTGCTAAACTAGCATTGTAGCATAATCTAGCTTTTTCCTGCTCGGCTCAGATAGCGACAATAGTTCCGTCGGAGCCTTCAAATTTCATGGCCAGATGAACGGTCGAGACGACCGCACCGAAAGCCTGTAGGCATGTTCTGCCGAGGATGGCATTATAAGCTGAGGGGCAGTCGACCACGAGAAACTTGATTATCTCGGTCCTGGCCGAGGGGTGGTTCCCAAGTGTTACCGGTAGTTGGATGTGTCCTTTGGGAACCACCGCGTCTCCTGTAAAGCTGATTAACTTTCCCTCGAATGGGGTTAGGTCGGAGGTTTTTAACTTTAGGGCTTCAAAAAGGTTCAAGAACATGATGTCTGCCGAACTGCCTTGGTCGACAAATATCCTGGCAACCTCATAGTTGCCTATCAGGGTAGTAATGACCATTGGGTCGTTGTGACCCGGGATGATCCCTTCAAGATCTTCATCAGAGAAACAGATGGGTACACTTTTTGTGGTTCTTTTTCGGATTGGATGGTCATGGACGGCAAGCACTTGATTGATGTATTTTTTTCTGTCGGATCTCTTTTCTCCTCCTCCCGTGAAACCTCCTGCTATGGTGTTGACTCTAAGGTTTTGCGGGGATTGGTCTGTAGTTACTTCTACCATGGCTACTCTTTGTGGATCGGATGGTTGCTGATTGGTGTTATGGTTGGCTTCTCTGGTTGGAGGTCGGATGTTTCTGTCTGGAGAGGGGGTCCTTCTTCGAGCATGTCGGTTGAGTGCCTCCCTGACATACTGTTGTAATTTCCCATCTCTTATCAGTTGCTCGATGACATCCCTTAGCCAAGTGCACTTGTCTGTAGTGTGCCCGTATCCCCCATGATACGAGCAAAACTTGGAACGGTCTTGGCGCTGACTTCTTTTTAAGGGGGGAGGTCTTTCTACCATTCGAAGGTCGGTTTGCATTGTTTCCTGCAGTATCTAACTTCTTGGGACCGTGAGAGGAGTGTACTGCTCGAATTTTGCTCGGGGAACGCTGAACCTTCTGTCCCCTCTGGGTCCTCTTCTTTGTTCCTCCCTCCTATCATCTCTTCTGTCATCTCTTCTCGGTTTTCCCTGAGAGGAAGGTTCCCCTCGCTCACCTCTTTCCCTGTTTCTCTGCCATTTACTGAATTCCTCCAAATTTATGAATTTGGTGGAACGATGTCTTAACTCCGCCATATCCCTTGGCGGTTTTCCCACTAGTGAGTTTTTGAAGTCTCCATTCCAAAGTCCGTGAGTGAAAAGGAAGACCGAGAAGCTTGGTTCAAGGTTTGGAACGGATCCTGCCTCTGAATGGAAACGGGACAGATACTCTCTCAAAGGTTCTTCGGGTTGTTGCATGACACCTGCTAGTGCGTGGTCGGACTTTGGCTGGACGCAGCTAGCAGTATATCAGTTCAGGAAAACTCTCTTCATTTCTTCCCAGGAGTTAACAGAGTTCCTAGGCAGGGCCGAGTACCACCTCAAAACGGGTGGTTGCAGAGTCATAGAAAAGGCTCGGCACTTCATTAGGTCTCCTCCATCATAAAAGTTCATAGCACCTTCAAAAGATAAAATGTGTTCCAAGGGGTCGGTTAACCCGTTATACTTCGCTACACTGGTGGGGCCGAGGAATGCGGAGGGTGTCTCATAAGCCATGATTCGCGGAGTAAAGGGATGGCCAGGGTGAGCGCTATCGTCGGTCTCATAAGTGGCTGCAAGGGCTGGATTTATTGGAGGTGGTGGGGGAAGGGCGATGGGGCTATGAGGATCCTGGGCTGGTATGGTTACCGGGGTT
This sequence comes from Crotalaria pallida, assembly GCA_037953625.1. NCBI lineage: Eukaryota > Viridiplantae > Streptophyta > Magnoliopsida > Fabales > Fabaceae > Crotalaria > Crotalaria pallida. The sequence goes on along the minus strand of CM075654.1, from coordinate 6,708,736 downwards.
GTTTCTACTGCCCGTGCAACAACCGCCTGCATGTGGATCTGCTGGAGCTCTGCTATGGCCCTTCGCTACTGCTCCAACATTTGGGCTTGTTGTTTGATTATTTCTTCAAGCTGGGTTTCCCTTCGGCCTTGGGAGTGTCCCCTTTCTTCTCCAAAGACACGGGCATCGATGGAGCGGCCGGAGCCATGGTTTGGTACATGATTGGGGGGGTTGGGGTTTGTCTGCCTAGAATGAACGGTGTATGGACCACTGTGAGTTCGGGCTGGTACTGAGTGGTGGCTGTGGGATGTGATTTCAAGTCTTACCGAAGGCATGCTTTGGTGGGGAGGATTTCTTCCTTCCAGATCTCTTCCATTGTCAGCGCTGCCTTCTTCCAGTCTCTGGCGGTTCCTTCCGGTCTGGTGGTTTGCGCCGCGCGAGCTGTTTGCGGCGTTTCCACGTGGGTTTACCATTTTTTGGGTGGGGATAACGGTTTATCAGGTTCCCACAGACGGCGCCAATGTCGTGTCTAGGACACGGTGTTTCAGATGCACCCCTAGCTCAAAGGTATAGAGAGACCCAAGAACTAGTGGATGGACTGAGGTTAGTGTAAGATTGTTTAGGTATGCTAGAGGTCCAGTTGGGACAACTAGGGTTTCCCTAATCACAGTGTGTGCGGATGTGCAATTAGGGAGAGAGAGAACGTACCAGAGCCCCTTGCTGGAGACAGCTATTTATAAGGGTGGCATTGTACCTTGTGGGCCTGTACGGAGGGCCAGCAAGGCAGCTGACGTGTCCCCTTTAGGATGTGGGATGAGTCATTCATCCTTATCCTGTAGTGGAGAATCTTATCCCTGTTGGCAAGTTAGGCTCACGCGCCCCCAGCTCGGACTCCTTAGTGGGTAAGTCCCATGTGGTCGGTCCTGAGGTGCCAGGATGGGTCCTAAGACAAGCGCTCGTCCTGGGTAGGCGTGACCTATCAGATAGGGTAATCTGGTCGGCCGAGTATGCTAAGGGTAGACCGACTCGCTAGAAATATAGGAGTTCACTTGAACTCAAGGGCAAAAGTGTTGAAATTGAAACTTGAAATGGGATTATGACTTGGAGGTCATTCTAATCTCATTTCTTGATTTGAGCAACTTATAATCATCATATGTGAGCTAAATAAACACTGAACTTGGACTTTTAAGCAAGGGAAATGTAATTCATATGTTGAGTTGTGATTTTACGCGTTTATGTATATTGAATGAATTGAATATGAAATTGATGAAATCATTACTTGAAATATGCATGAACATGTGTAATTATATGTGTTTTGGATCTGTTTTGGGTTAGTTTTGGTTAAAGTGAAGTATATCAAAATTTGATGTTTCAAAACCACTTTCAGTATGCTAATTTTCTGCATGACAATCGATTGTCATGACCTGACAATCTATTGTCATGTGGTCTTAGAGCCAAAATTTGAAATTTTAAACATGACAATCGAGTGTCTAACCTTGACAATCGATTGTCCTGGCTCAAAATCACCATTTCATCAATTTTGATGGTACTTAACTTTATCCAAACCTCTTTTATTGATTTTGAGATCATAATTGTTAATATGTGCGGATTTTAGATGATGAATGAATTTGAATTGATGATTTTGAAATAAATTAAATTATGAAAAGTGAAACGATAAATTGTTTGTATTCGCACGAGGAGTTGCAGATTGTGAAACAATGATGGTATGATGAAAATGGAATGATGACAAATGAGTCAATGATAAAGATTGGTAATGAACCACACTTGCATACATGCATTAAGTGAGATTTGCTCCAGTTTGTGAGGCTTTTATACTAGTTACGCGGGGCAGAGGAAGCCTGTAAGTCGTGAGAGGTCGAGTGGAGGAAGCTTATGAGGACCCATTTCCCTCCAAACTGCGACGCCCCGGGTTATAATTGAGATGAGATTAGCATGCATCATGCCACTTAATTACAAGAGTTTTCTATTGATAAATTGGGTGTGAAATTATGTATGCATTATTCTCTGATTACTTGATTATTTGTGGTTGTTATTTCTCGTACGGATAGATTATTATTTGATGATGTGTTTCGGCTATGACTTACTCCCCTGCCCTTTTGTTTGTTAGGTCATGGCAAGAAATCTCTTCTGCATAGAGAGGAGGCCACTCCGTAGTGGCCAGTGGCATTATGAGGACGATCGGGTAGTATTCGAGGGTGACGTCGAAGTAATGTTTCGTCATCCGAATCCACTATCCCGTATGCGTCCCAAGAGGGTAAAGTTTCTTATGATTTATATTATGCATGTTCCACCTGCTTTGAGATATTGACCAAGGTATCCTCCACCTTCGAATCATCATTTTAGACGATCACTTCCTGTGAGCCCTTCTCCTCCTCGTGAGATGATTATTAGAGAGGATCCGACTCGTCCTGGTCCTTCCACCCAATCGAGGGTGTTGACCCCGAAATACGTTCCAAGTGGGTCAACACAGCATTCAGAAGGCGAGGAGGAGGAAGAGGATCCCGAAGAGGAGGAGGACGCAGAGGAAGAGGATCCTCAGGAAGAAGAAAACCCCGAGGCCGAGGATAGTTCGGTTAAGAACTCGATAGGAAGCCAGTGGGTTACTGGTGACTGAGTTGAGGATGGGATGGTGGAGTTGTATAATATTAATTAGAAGGACTTCCACTCTCTGTACTATAGTTTATGGAGTTTGGAACCAAGGCTCTGGGTTATCTCTTTTGTTAGTAATATATTGTATATATGTTTAACTCGGAGTCTATCTTTTGATGTGATGGTTGGTAAAAGCTACGCTACTACTGATAATGATGTGAACTATGTTTTATAACCCTTTGATAATCACATTGTACAAGATGTAAATTATTTCCCATCTCTATGCTTTTTGGTCCATGACCGGAGTGTCCACCGCCGATCGCAGTGACTAATCTCCTCGCTAGCTTGTAGGCACCTCTAATGAGTGGGACAGCTGGCCCCGAGATTTAACGCTGCTACATGCACAAGGCAGGATTCGAACACCTGACCTTGCTTAAGCGTGGATCAATCCCTACCACTGAACCACAAGCTCGGGGTTTCCCATCTCTATGCTTTTGATGTGGTGATGTGTTGATTTAATGATGGCTTAAGTTATTTTCCTAAAAGGCGAAAAAAAATTAACCCGCATTTTTATAAAAGAATTAAAGAAAAAGGGAAATAAATTCGGGTCGTCGCACGAACACGAGTCGAAAATGGGGATGAAGGTATCAAGCGATTGCGGGATTCGACTGATTAAATGGTAATCTTGTGTCGGGATTGGGCTGTTTTTAGTCTTTTTGGCTTTATCTTGGCGAAAACGTAAATGGGCTTGGGAAAATGTAAACGACGAGAAGATAAATCAACAGAAACGCAAAGGGAAAGCAGAAAAGTGCATGAATTTAAAGGTACTGGGAACGTAAAGGTAGAATTTAAATGTGCTGAAAACGTAAAGGCAGAATTTAAAGGTGCTGGAAACGTAAAGGCGAAATTTAAAGGTGCTGGAAAAGGTAAAGGCAAACGAAAAGATTGCAATTGAATTTAAAAGTGCGGGGAATGTAAGGTGGTTATTACAATGGCATTTTCTCCGTTAATCTGATTGCGGTGAAATGTTAGGATAATTACCAATGTGCTAACCCCAATTACAAACAAGTAATTACCTATTTATAGTCATAGAAATCAACTACCCTTACACTATATTATTGGGCATGTAACACCCTACTTTAATATTACCCATAATTGCCCATTATTAGATTATGGACTTGAAAATTTTTCTTTTAGACCTTATTTACTTGAGAAAATCTCCGTAAAATCGGACGGAGTTTACTTTGATTATTTAACTTTCCAAAAATATAGTTTTCCTAAAGGACCTATATTAACGCATCCATATCATCAACAGACGAACCAGTAAGGCACATTACATAACAGTGCTTATATTTACATCCATTTCCAAAAATAAAGACAAGTTATTGGAATTAGTCATAGCTTCCCAAAATAATTTTTGCATCCCTTAGTCAAAGAGTTTAGGTACACATAATAAGGTCCAAAAAAATAACCCCGGACATACACCCAACAGACTACTACAACTACTGCTACTCACACTCCCCGAAGGGGAGTGTGCCCCTGCTCGGCCTCTAACAGTGTGTGCTCCGCCTCTGTACCTGTAGTAAAAACAGCAAGAAGAGTAACATTACACAGAACTTAGGAAATAATCACTAAAGAGCCATAGTAATAAACTAAGCCTACCATAACTATAATTAATACAACAACATAACAATCCTACACTATTTCATGTTTACACACCCATTTACATCTCTTAGCTTATTTGCTTATCTTCATCTTTCCTTTCATTCACTTTCTTATTTCCTTTGGTTTTCCCCCATTAGGACATATACACCTGTTAGGACATTTACACCCAATAGGACATTTTCACCTGTTAGGACATTTGACACCCATCAGGACCTTTCCACACTCATTAGGACATTTCATACCCGTTAGGACCTTTCATTTTCCTTTAATACTCTTAGCCATTCTTATCCTTATTATCCTTTAATCATTCATTCCTTTCATGTCTTATCCATGTTTTTTACTTAACTTCTTTTAATTGCGCATAATGATTCGTGGTGACAAATTCTACACCTAACGGGACCTTTTTCACCTAATGGGACATTTGCATCTGATGGGACGTTTGCACCTAACAGGACATTTGCACCTACTGGGACATTTGCACCTAATGGGGCGTGTCACCCAATCGGATCATTTTTCAGCGCCAAAATATATAGGCCCTCATGGACCTTTACTCTTTCTTTTTTTATTATTAACTTTTCTTTTATCTTGTATCATTATCATTAGTCTCATGTTATCATCCAAAGTTCTCTTGGTATTCTTATCATCATCAATTTCTCATATACTTAACACATACATAAACACTTTGTTTTTAATCCTAGCCCATCATCATTTATCTCATCATACAGGGTTTTCGTTTTACTTTAATTTGCTATCATTAATTTATCACATGCACAAGCATCACCAAATCATCCCTTACATTTATAATCAACTAAACTTATAACAAAATAACTTTATATGCCTTATATTCATTTTCAAACCTTAACAACTCATACACATCAACACAAACATCATCATTCAAACATTACATGTACACATAGTTTCATAAAAACATAAGTGGTTCTTTTCCTTTATTTCATACTTACTTATCATCACATCAACTATCCTATTGTTTATTATCATTACTACTCTTTTCTACCCTTAGTCACCACTATAATCAATCTAGAAATCATGCTCTATATCAAGGTAATACCACCCTCTTACCTCAAAGAAGAAAAGGATATTACCCCACGAACCCTAGCCTTCCTTTTTGTGTCCTAGAACCTCTTAGAGCTTAAGTCTCTTGAGTCTAACTTTCCACCCCAAAACAACTTCCAAGATGTGAGTGGAATCTTAAATCAAAGGTTTTGATGACGACAAATATATCATACGCTCGGTTCTCGGCCAAGGTTTTGATGAAGATGAATGAACAAGCTCGTTGGTCTGATGATGCTCGGATCTTGGACGTTGATGAAGCCATAGATCAGATCAGTCTCAGTGCAAATCAGTCGGCCATAGATCAGCTCAGTGCCAGTGCAAAACAGTCAGTCAAAAGATCAGCTCGGCCAGCTCAGCTCAGATCCGCTACTAAAGTCTCCAAGCTCGAACAGAACCCAAGCTCGAACAGATGCCAATCTCGAATAGTCGTCAAGCTCGGCAACACTATTCATCTTCTTCAACAATCAACAGTTTGGCGCCGCACGCACCTCTTCGTTTCTATACTAGTTTTACAGTACTATGTGTGGCTGGCAATTTTGTTTTCATCTCATAACGCCCATCTGTCATCAAGTTCGAATTTCAAAATTGGAAAGGGACAGATTTGGAACGTTGCTAAGAAGAGGAAGCGGCTGGTACTGTTCTCTGAAAGAGGAACGGATCTGAACATTGCAGAAAATTGCAGAAAATGTCTAATATATCCGTTGGAAAGGACAAGGCATATCTCAAGATATTTTTTCCTCTCTCTTGTACCTCCCATGCGCTGGATTCATTATAAAAGGACTGTTTTTTCTTCTCCAAGAAAAATCAAGAACATACAAGAACAACAAGAGCAGAATTTCATACTTATTCTCTGAGAAACACAGAAGAAAAACGCAGAAAAGAGAACGATAGAGCTAGAGAGAGAAACTGTTATATTTTGAACCCAAGCTTCAAATCGTTCTTTGCAAAATCCTTTCTCAAACACACAACAGTACACTCATTTTTTCATCAAACTTTCAGAATCATACACACTTGAGTTTCGGGTTGGAGCCATCTCATTCATTCAATCTGTTTTTAAAGTCTTGAGAGGTTCTCAAGAAAGTGAAAGTCTTGGAAGGTTTCCAAGCTCGCCTAAGAGGTTCTTAGGTGATTGTGAAGTCTAAGGAGGTTCCTGAGCAGAAATCCAAAGAGGTTCTTTGGTGAAAGTCCTTGAAGGTTTCAAGGCGTCTTGATTTGTGAAGTTTGAAGAGGTTCTTCGGCAGTCAGTTCAAGTCGGGGTTAGGTTTAGAGAGGTTCTCTTGTAAATACGTCTATAACCGATTGGATTGATTTTTATTAAAGGCTCCCTAAAGGTTTTAGGGGGGACTGGACGTAGCTCACCGTGGTAGTGAGTGAACCAGTATAAAAATCGGTTGTCTCTCTCTTCTTTACTGCTTTCAGTTTTTATTCCAAGCATTTAATATGCTTTACTAAACTTTATTTTGCTCAGATAGTGCTAGCTCTTTTCCGCTGCAAATCTGATCTTTGTGTGGCGCAGCTCGGATAATCGGTTGTCGGCTTAGATAAATGATTACCAGAATCTGCTCGGCCCAAAGTTAGCATTTTTATTTTAACAGCAAGCATTATCCGACCGACTTCAGTTTTATCCAAAAAATTGGTATTATCGCTTCCAACTACTATTCACCCCCCCCCCTCTAGTAGATTGTTAGGTCGATTGTTGGTTTCCAACATGGAAATGATCTCCCAATGAGAATTATATGAGAAGAGAAAGAGAGCTTTTCTTTAATGGCTCTTAAGAATGAGAAGGCGAGAGAGAGAGAGAGAGAGAGAATGAGCCTCCATGGCTATGGAGCTTAGAAAACTCAAGGGAGATGTGGTGAGTGGTTGCTCTTACTTGGGATTGGGTGTAGTGTTGATGGAGATGATGATGAGTGCTCTTAGATCTTGAAGGAGGAGAAGAAGAAATGAAGGTTTCTCTTGCGAAGGAGATGGAGTGGAGGTCGTGTGGTGGTGTGGGTGAGCTCTTGAGTTTTCTTAGGGTTTGGGAGAGAGGGAGTTCATGAAGAAAAAAATGAAAATGAATGAATGAATTGTTGTTATGTTTATTTTATTTATTTGCATGGGAATGAATCTGTGGCTCTAAATGAATGGCTTCCTATAGAAGCTTCATAAGTTGTGGTTGTTAATGAATGGCTTCTCCTAGAAGCTTCTTCAAGAAACCTTTTTTTTTCTAGGTTACACAAGTGGTAATCGATTACATCCTCAAATTCCTAATCATTTGGTTCTTCACAGAATGTCAGTAATCGATTATCTCCCCCAAGATAATCGATTACTTCCTTTAATTCAAATTTAGGGTTTTTCACAGAATGATGGTAATCGATTATCTTCCCAAGGTTATCGATTACCTCACCAAATTTTCATATATTGATGGTTTCTAACTCTAAAGTATTCCTCTTAACTCCTACGCATGATTTGCTATTGATTTTCCATTAATTATACTTGGGTTTATTCCAATTAAGCTTGGAATTAGAAGTCGGGATGTTACAGGGCAGGTTCTGCATAACTGCAGCAGCAATGTTCTAACTAAACAACTACCCACGAAATAAATATCGACGATGCAGTTTCTTCGTTTGTTCTCCTTTTGCCACGTGTCTTCGGGAGTCTTCGATTATTTCTCTTCGACAAGCATCTTCCCACAACTGAAATAAAGTCACTTTGGAACTCTTGGGATTTTACACAAGTCTTTTTCCAGCTTTGTCGAAGTGACATCCTTTTGCCTATTGGGCTTTTAGGATCCCTGTCGACACCAAGCTCCTTTCGACAAGGTGTCGGCCTCTAATTGAATTAATCCCCTAGTCGATATTGGTGACATGATTATTGACTTGGCCATATTTTTGGCCATCGACCTAACCAGTGATCACGTTGCTATCTCTCTTGAGGGATTATCCATACTTTTCTTTTCCCTCTTTAAATGGAAAGATACTCAAATCTTTTCCTGGGAAAATGTTTCAACATTGAGTTACGGAAGACTCCTAGGTACCACCTAAACTAGTATCTCAGCTGGAGTATGCCCTCCATCCAGGTTTTTCATCTCAGCTTGAAATACAAGAGGTGATCCCTATGTAGTCTCACGTGTTTAATCCTTAACCATAAAGAGGGAACAGTGGGAATTCGGAGCAAAGATTTTGAAATTGTTCCTCTCTCTTCCGAATCCCCTTAATCTCACATGTTTAATCTTTGAGATTCTTCATCTTCATTCTTTCGAACAACTTCTCTTCTTTCCAGAAATCACAAAGTTTGTCCATCATTTCTAACATCAACACACTTTGGCCTTTTGAACGTTGGAAGTGGCGTATTTATAGCCATGATGAAGTTTATTAAATGTTGATGTGACCGCTCTTTAGTTCCCAATGCGTCATCATTCTCCACTATTACTTTGACCTCCTCGATTTCGACGTTAAAGCTTCTTCGACGTCGTCCTCATTATGACTCTTCCATCCGTCGACGTACGTTCATGTCCCTCGAAGTCACTTTTAAGTCACTTTTAGACGACTTGTCTAAGTCACTTGTGTCGTCAACCTTTCTCATTATGTCGATACACGTACATATCCCTCTAAGTCACTTTTAAACGACTTGTCTAAGTACACTTCCGTCGACATCATTTATGCATTCGACATTTTACTTTCTTATCGAACTTTGACTTCTAGTCAACACATATAAGATGATTTATCAAAATAGATAATCCAATCCATCTAAAGTTGAGAAAATCAAGGGAAAATTATCTACAAAGATAAAATATTCAACAAGGAAATTCAACTTCAATGGCGATGCATAATTCTTATGAATACAGCCTCAGCGAGTTGGCAAAAGACACAACCATTGAATCATAGGTTCACAATTACAGCATGAGATCTAGCACATGCAAGTGCATGAAACACATCACTTCCCATATTCCTACTCGCTGTTTACAAAGCGTTAGCAGCATTCAAAGAACACGAAATCATGAACGAACCATGTTGTTCATAGGTAAAAGAGGAGTCATTACCTCAACAAAGAGGAACCTCAACAACTAACTTGAATATGCGTTAAACTATATCTGCGTTTTCAATCTATATTTGTCATTAGTAGGGTCCAAAACCAAAATAGAATGTAAAAGTAGGGATTAAAAACCCAAAAAAAAAAAAAAGGGTAAAGAAACTAATTTAAAAGAGGTCAACATTTACAAAAACATTTTTTATATTTAAGCCAATACTTTATATATATTCTTCTTGTTTTTTAAGCAGGCAGAGTCGATGTGATTATCAGTCATTTTGCAAACTGATTAAGACAATAAATTCACTATGTTATGCTACTTATGCCTCTCAGATGGTGATGGGGGGGTCCCTAAGAAGAATGAAAGGACATTATAATATAATTAACTTTTTTTGTGAACTTATTATATAATTAGCTTCATCAACTAGTTTAGGAATCACATATATGAAGTCATATAATGTACTTGCCTCTTTCCATCGTTGACATGGTAAATGCTGATCCATAAGGAAATGCCTCTTGTCAAGCTTAGCTGAAAGCTTTGCATACACAACAGAAAAATTTTCAGATTAATTAAGCTTAACATTGCTCCATCATTTATTACTCTCCTTATTTAAAAACTAAAATAAAATAAAACTTGAAAATTTTTGGATCAAAATAGCACGAAAGAGACAATAAAAACAAAAAAAAAATACAGAAAAACATTGCAGCCGGCACTAGCTAGGTAGAGTAAGCTGTAACAGTAAAAAGTAAATTTATATATATATATATATATAGAGAGAGAGAGAGAGAGTTAGGATCCGTTGATACTATGTGTAAAACTTGGTCACTTACATCTTCATATAACTTTTTATATATTATGAAATTTGTCAATCCAACCGTTGAATTATATGTTATTATCAAGTATATCAAGTCTACAAAATTTCATAGAATATAAAAATTATTTGATATTTCATCCGACTATTCTATTTTAACGGGTAATACGTTATTTAAAATATAAGTAAATATGCATTATTAGATTACATACCTATGAATCTCTGAATGATCTGAAATTTGGTATGTATGATTGTCGTGATAATAACATATAATTCAACGGTTGCACTAACAAATTTCATTATTGTAGGGTTAACCAATAATAAATCCTACCGCTACAGGATGAGCATGAGCTCTCTAGTACAGGATAAGGGTGAATAACTCATCCTTCTTATCCTCTAAGAGCCACGTCAGCCCTACTGGGCCGAACAGGCCCATAAGGCACCACAACACAACTTCCCCTATAAGTATCGCCATGCTATAGGGGCTAAGGTATGTTCTCTCATCCCTACTCTCAAGAACTACGTGTGGCTTGATCCCCTTATCACTAGGGGTACGTAGGACCGGGGTCACCCTCGTCAGCTGCAACAACCCCAAACACACATCGTGGTGTTCCATCAATAATAAATCCTACTGCTACAGGATGAGCATGAGCTCTCTAGTACAGGATAAGGGTGAATAACTCATCCTTCTTATCCTCTAAGAGCCACGTCAGCCTTACTGGGCCGAACAGGCCCATAAGGCACCACAACACAACTTCCCCTATAAGTATCGTCATGCTATAGGGGTTAAGGTATGTTCTCTCATCCTTACTCTCAAGAACTACGTGTGGCTTGATCCCCTTATCACTGGGGGTACGTAGGACCGGGGTCACCCTCGTCAGCTGCAACAACCCCAAACACACATCGTGGTGTTCCATCAATACCGGGACACTACAATTATATATAAAAAATTTTGTGAATGTGTAAGTGACCAAGTTTTACACCTGCTGTCAACGGATACTAACTTATATATATATATATTCTAGTCTAGCAAGAATATAATGAACATAACTCTTGACGGGCATGATTATTTTAAGCTCAAAGCACAACTTTTGATTTTGAAATTCGTTTATTTTTTATCCATAAAAAATTGAGGAATAAAAAAACTATCCGACTTTTTTTTAACCACAAGTACCTCTCAAAGAGATAAGATCAAAGATGAATATTATAGGTGACAAACTCGATGTATAAGTGTTTAACGCAATTGCGTTATTATATATTTGAACTTGAAACATATGATGAAGCTAGAATAACCGTTGCTTAATTGGTTTTGGCTAAAAAAGACCAAATATTTTTGGTGTTTGAATGCATCATGTGTTAATTAAAAAATTAATTTTACCTGCAACCTGTTGTATAAGTAATATGTATGGACTTAATGAATTTGGAAATATAGACCTCATTAATGAACTTATTTATTGTTTACATTTAAAGATTTTTTTTATTAATAAGTAATAAATAAAAATATCTACATATTAATTTTTTTAATGATCATTTATGCTATAATTTATTTAAAATTATTTATTTTTAAAAAAATCATAAATTCTAATTTCACTAAATTATTTTTGACATATTAATTTATGAGCATGTAAATCAATTATTATTTTTATTTAAGTATCTCTGACGCATGAAATGTAAATTAAATAACTAGGATTATCATGAATTTTGAGGGTATAAATTAAATAATTTACTAATACCAAGTTCATTTTTCCGTTTTGTATATTATAATTTATTTTTTCATTTTTAGTATATTAGATTATTAAATTTATATTAAAAAATAATTTTAGGAAAATATAATTTTATATTATCTTCTTGAAAAAATAATCAAAATTCAACATCTCCTTCTTAGACGCTGTAAATTATTTTTTGAGACCAATGTAATTTTCCTATTCCACCCTTATCACTCCAACAACAATAACTAACTCCATACCTTTTTTGTAATTTACTCAATAAAAATAATATTTTCTACACTATATATATATATATATATCCAAACAAAATAGATCAACTTAAATTCATTTTTCAGCTAAGAGACTCAAACATAAACATATTATAATTTTAACTGATTATAAACTTACCGCATTATAATCATAGATAAAAATAGGCATATTTAAGTTTTTAGTCCTTGAACTTGGGTGCTCTTTAGGAATTGGTCCTTGAATTTTTTTCGATACTTTAGGTCTCTGAACTTTGTTAAATTTTTAGAAATGGTCCTTCATCACTTTAGTGATGATATGACTAAAGATATGTCATGTCACATTCACCATGTTGATAAGTAATGTGCCACGTGATGTCACGTGAATTTTTTAAAATTAAAAAAATTCAAATTTATTAAAAAAAATTAAAAAAAATCTTTTTTTTAAAGAAATTCAAACTTTTTAATAAATTTAAAAAATTATGTGGTGTCACGTGATACCATATAGCACGTCACTTGTCGATTTGGGAAAAGTGACGTGGCATATCGTAAGTCATATCATCAATTAAGTGATGAAAGAACCATTTCCAAAAATTTAACAAAGTTTAGGGACCCAAAACATCGAAAAAACCCAAGGATCAATTTCAAAAGAGCACCTAATTTCAGGGACTAAAAACTTAAATGAACCGTAAAAATAATTATAATCTAATTTTTTCAGTTGTATCTAACACGTTAATTGACGATCCATGTATCATTCACATGACAGGTTAATATAGTAGACCATGACCCATAGTGTGAACTTATACGTTGACTCAACATCCCGAAATCATGATTTATTATAAGTGATCGTAAATCTATTGCATACTATTTTCAATGCATTATAGTTTGCTTTATTAACTTTAATATTTGAATATAAATATTCATGGTTAATGTTATTAATGAGTAAGTAAATATATTTCTACAAAACACTTAAGGCTATTTTTGTCTACAATAATATGTTATGCTATGTTAATTTGTTCCAACTGAAAAATTATCTTTCTCATATCATATTTTTTAAGGGAAAATAGACGGTACACCGACAGTGTAAAGATTTTTTTACATAATCAGTACATCATCCATCATTCATGGGTGTATGGTCGTTGACCATTAGACAAAAATAATACAAATGAATGGTGGATGATGAATTGATGGTGTAAAAATCTTTACACCGTCAGTGCATACCCATTAATATCATTTTTTAATTATCTATGCGATAATTTTTTATAGTTATTTATTTTTTAAAAATCATAAATTTTTATAATTAACATATTTATACAAAACACATAACGGTATTTTTGTCTACAATAAACTGTTATGCTATGTTAATTTGTTCCATATGAAAAATCACATTTCTCATATTATATTTTTTAATTATCTATGCTAAAAGTTTTTTTAATATTTTTTTTAAAATATCATAAATTTTTATAACATATTTCTACAAAACAAATAAGGATATTTTTGTCTACAATAATATGTTATACTCCCTCCGTCCCATTATCTTAGTAAAAGTTAAAGTAGTCTACAAAAATAAGAGAATATCTTTTTCATATAATGCATGATTCTATTTTCAAAATAAAATATAATGCATGATTCATTCATTAATTACAAATTTCTAAACAAATTTCCATATTATTTTTACAATCTTTAAGATTTTTCATTAATTATTTTTACTTTGATTTGTGAAAAAAAACTACATTTGTTTACCAAGATAATGAGACGAAGGGAGTACTATGTTAATTTGTTCTAACTAAAAAATCACCCTTCTCATATTATATTTTTTTAATTATCTATGCTATATTTTTTTTATAATTATTTTATTTTTAAAAAATTCATAAATATTGATAATTAACATATTTCTACAAAACACAGTGTATTATTGTTTATAATAACTTGTTATATTTTGTTAATTTGTTCCAATTGAAAAATCACCTTTCTCATATTATATATTTTTAATTATCTATGGTATAAGTTTTTTTTTTATAATTATTTTTTAAAAAAAATAATAAATTCAAATTTAACTAAATTATGATGTCTTTGAAATTTTGAATAAAAAAATAAATAAAGAAAATCATTACTTTCTAAATTTATGATGTGAGTAAAAAATAATTAAAGATAAAAATTTCTAAAATCTTTGAAAGATATAACAATAAATAATGGGTAATTTGCTATACCTATTATAACAGGTAAAAAATAGTGGTGTTTGCGAACACCAAAACAAAACGAGGTGTAACTTAGCCTTCACCTTGATCTAAAGTCTAAACGCTTGGTAGTCAAAATTATTTACTCTAAATCAAATGAGTTACATATGTCTTTGTACATCCAAGTGATAATGAAGAGTTTTGTTCTTTCTAAATATATAGTATGCATTCAAGTATCATAAATATGGAGAAGAAAAATGATACTGGGAGAGCTTTACTCGCTAAATGTCTCTTTTTAGCTCAAGTCCAATTAATAATCAAGATTCAATATAAACACCAAAACCGAGAGTAGAAGAAGGAACAACTTGTGGTTATATAGTTTGATTAACTCTTTTAAGATACCAATTATTTTCTCTTATTCCGTATATTTTTTTATTAACGTTTTGATTTCTAAAAGTAGTAAATGTTAGTAGATGGTTTGTGAGAATAAGCTAGTCTATTATATATATTCCATCTGCTTCTTATTATAAAACATTTTTAATTAAATTACATAGATCAAATAAGGTAATTAATTTTTTTATTTAAAAAATATATTATAACATTACAATTTTATGTTCTTAATTTTTTTTATAAAATTTTCAAATAATAAATGAACAAAAAAAATTGTTACATAAAAAATATAAAATACTTTATATAAATAATCGTCAAAACTTTCTAATACGTAACCTAGTTATAATAAAAATGGGAGAGAGTAATTTGTAAAAATAGAAGAGTATAAGTCCATAAAATAAAATAAAATAGAAGAGTATAAGTTTTAAACGCAAAGTCAAGTGTATAATAGATCGTGTGCCAATTTGATCAACTAACCATATAGAAATAAGTTATCTTAACTTCAGGCATTTTGATACAGTCACTGGCTACATCCAAGGGACATATGTTTTGCATGATTGCTACTACTGTTTTATCCTCATGATCTGTAATGTATTTTATAAGAAACTATTAAGAGGCAAGCATCTTTACGTATAAAAAAGAAAGAAGAATTCCCCGTGATCCATGCACATAAACTGGAAGAGAAATCAGAAAAAACTGAAATTGAATCTATACATGTGATATAAGAGCAGCAACCTAACACTAAATAATCATACCCGGTAGAACAGAGTAGAAAAATAGATGAACCTAAGAAGCAACAACCGAAAGCCTCTTCTCAATAGTTGGGTCGGCTAAATGAATCAAATGTCATAATGTTACATCGTAAAAGGAAAAACACAGAAAAATTTAAATCCATGAATGAGTGACATTAATTTTTTTTCTTTTTTCAGCATTTTTTTGTATGAAAGGAATGATTTAGCTGCTGCACCAAAAAACCGTCATATGACCCGTCTGTTGATTCCAGTTTCGAAGCGCCCTTAGATGAATGCACCAAATCACAAAAGATCTTTAACACCAAGTTTCACCTTCTACCCGTTGCTCCAGCTCGTGGCTTACCTTTGACCTCAGACTCCTGCTCATACGAGAAAAGAAAGTTACTCCAAAGCTCTCATGCATGTTGGATGAAAAAAACAATACAGGACTAAATTAGTTGATCCCATGAGTGAAAGCAATAGGATAAGTAAAGGGTGGCCTGGTGCATGAGGCTCCTAACTAGAGGAGTCTGGGGAGGGTAAAATTTATGCAGCCTACCATTAACTAAAATGGGTGAAGCATCCTTCGATTAGGTTTTTGTTTGTTTGGTTCCCTCTCAAAAGCAAGTTAATCAGGATATGATGGAGAAGACGTAATCAAATTTATGATAAATCATGTGATATTTTATCATTACTCCTCTCAAGATATATATACACCCAAATCAAAGAAGACCATTAACATCCTTCTCATTCTGTTTTAATCCATAGTAACTTTTAATTTCATTCAGCTACACCCATCGAAAGGAGTTGTTGTGTAAATATGTTCATAGGAAGATTATTCAACAATTTAAAGAAGTATGTATGCATACCTGTGGTAAGTGTAAATAAATGTAGTTCTTGGCCGTAGCAGGATTGTGATTTTCTGCACCCTTGCTCCAATCATAACAGACCTACACACATAAAAAAGTTTCAGTAACAAATTACTGCCAACTGAATGGAAGGGTCACATCAACATGTCAGCAAGGAGCATAAAAATTGCAAATTTATTTGTATAACTGGAATAAACTATCACTAACTCCATTGTATATGCATAAAACCATGTTAGGTGTCTTTTCACTTACAATTAAGTGAAGTGACTCTGCTTAAAGATGCATGCAAACCATAAAGTCGTTCAATGTCTAAATTCATCAATTTAGCATTTTTAATTTTCAGTTGTAAATATCCCATCTTTCTGCTAACATAAATTTTAGTTGCACATGTCATCTGTTAGTTTTTTTTAAAGAAAAATGATATGAATAATACACATTGAACATTTGATTTATCGATTTGATTTTAATTACAAACTGACTGGGATGAGGATGGAACATGAGTTGCAGAGGGGGGAACCATTTTAAAGAATGAAGATAACAAGCATGATATTTACACAAAACGGGACCAAAATATTATGTATATCAGTAAATAGTTCAAAAATATAGTGACGATTCTGCTATATAACGAGCATCATAAAATAATGTTGCCCACCAGGGCCGCCACTGTATATACGTAACATCAGAAATGGCAAACAGTCAGATATCATATTACATACTTCTTTTATTTAAGAATTGCATATTTGTACATCATAAGATAACATGCATTAGTGCATGTGTGCTACAGTGCCATGGAGAGAAGGGAAGGGAGGGTAAGACTTGAATTAAAGAGGTGGAATTACGCATTATCATGCACTCCAACAAATGCAGGTTTCCTTGTTAAAGGATCAATGAAATATGAAATGGAGGAGCAAAAATATATAATACTGCATAGATATGGATATGGTTAGCGAAAACATCAATATGAGACATACCGCATAAGCATATATGGAACCATCATTGTTGAATGTACTGCAAGGTATGGGCTGACTACACCTTTGCATAGCCTGCAAAACACATTCACATGTTAGTAAAATGACAATAACAACCAATACTTCAAAAATATAATAACACCCTTCAATATGATAACTGAAAGTGGACAGAAGACAAAACATCACTTTCAAGATCTTGATACATGATCAATACAGTAATCATGGCTATAAAAGTTAAGAAGCTAAAAGAAACAAACATCCGAATCTGATATTAAAAATTTACCCTTCCTTTGGTTAACCAAATCTAGAAAATATCTCATTCGCAATATATCTTGATTGAATGTTAAGAATTTTTTAAAGTATCTTAGATTATTATCATAGACTCATAGTTGATCACTCTTGAGATTTTTTTTCATTTATATGCCCTGATTTGTTTCCTGATTTAATTTGGACCGCGTCTATTATTAGTATAGACAGGACTATTGCATTACTCTTATGTATCACCTCTCATCACATGAATCACAATTCACATGCTGCCTTTCAATAATATTATCAGTTTACAATTATCTCTTTTTCCTTATTCCCTAGCTGGCTAGCCCTAAAAACCTAATTTCTCCAGCAATTCGAATTTCAAGTTAGTGATAACAGGCAAATTAGAGACGAAGTGCAGCCATCCATCAAAAGAATACTAGCAAGAAAAGGAAAAGAAAAAAATTTATGTTTGGCCATGAGGAAATGTCTCTGTTCAGCCATACAGACAGATAGATCCTACTATGAAACTAAAGTGCAAAAACCTTTTTCTTTAAGATAAAAAGGTTGTGAAATAGTGTTTTGAAAATTCCAGGGATCAGTTTCAGCAAAGAAAGATAAGTGAGAGGGAGAGCAGAGAAAATCAGGAACCTTAAGTCTCTGTTTACTGTCCTTATCCCAGAAATTAAAAGCTCCGTCAGATCCGGCAGTTGCAAAAGTGTGATGTACCTGAATGCAAAAACATCATCAAATAAAGATCTCACACAGAATATCAAATCAATGACTTTTAATTAATTTTTATTTTATAAAGTGAATTACCGGATGGAAGTTTAAGGAGTTGACTGAATATATCTCATTATTCTCTCTATGACATTTGAAAGTAAAATTTTTGTTTTGTTGTGACTCATCCAGATGATGTACTCCAACCCTTCCCTCTATTGAGCCAACCTACAAAGAAGCAAGCAGCATGATCAGTACTCAATTATGTCAACAATTTACATTTTTGGAGCCCAGTAGCAAGTAATGTTTTTCAGTGAATATACAACAATGGACCAGTAGCAATAATGATAGGATCAAGAGAACAAAAGGAGCATATATGTGACAGGAAACTGTTTAAATTGAAACTTCGTAGACGTACAAAACAAATTTGGCAAAGAAACACAACATACATAGAACTCAGTTGCAGTCTCTATAAGGCATATCTAAATAAATAAGGCCTCAAACACTATCTTCTGATGAGGAGTCAGTCGAACATCCTTCTAACATGATGCATTAATAACCCAGTTTTCTAAATGCTTAATGCACATGTACCGAAAGAGCAACCCCACTCTGCAGTGGCTCTTAGCAGCATGGAGTCAGATTGACATAAAAGCCCAAAAGAAAGTGGAGAATCACTCAAATAACATCAGTTTCCAATGCAGACCTACCCATTATGGGTTTCTTAAAATGTGCCCATAGGGCACACATAAGTAAAACCCTTAAATTAAATATAAGAGCAATAAATAAGGCTTGTGGGAGGGTACTTGAATGCAGTTGAGAGGTGAGAATACATACCAAAAAACCTTGCTGATCTGGAAAAGCAGCAACACATCTTGTCTGATACTTCAGGGGTGATACAACTCTTTTATACTCGGTCTGTTTCAATTTCAGCATGGATTAGAATAAAAAGATATAATAACCAGAAATAATAGAAAAATGAAATAAAAACAAATCAAGTGACCAATATAACTTCGTTTAAGAATAAAAAAAGTTTTTTAACGACATATTGTCAGACCTCAACAAATGAAGAGAGTGCAGTGAGAGGATTTTTTTGGGTTAGCACTACAGCAACAATATTTTGGAACGAATAAAATATTACCTGAGGATTCTGCAAGTTGAAGACAATCAGATTTCTATCTGCAGTTCCCACAACCATAAGAGGATGTTTCACTGAAATCGAATAGCAGCGATCAGGGAGTTGTTGAGTATGCACTGGATTTTGCTGCCTTGTATCCCAATACCTGAATAAAATAAAGCAAAAATAGTTTATGAAGTAGCTAAAGCTTCAATGGAAAGCCAGCATACAGATACCAAAAGAAGGAATTAGAATAGATAATGCATTTGTCTGATCATATACAAGAAGGTCCCAATTCCCAGAGCATCAACAGCATAGTGTCATTAAAAGAGACAGAAAATAAACTGTTCCACGTGAAGCCACCTATGCTGAGTATACATTTTTAAGATAGGACATTATGAGTGCAATTCCATGGATGCTCCCTATCAATTAACATAAGCAAAGCACACCGGTCAAAAATAAAATAGCACGTCACACTATAATATATCAGAATTGAGCATGCATATTCACCAAAAAAAAAAAAAAAGAATTGAGCACGCATTAAAAGAAAAACACCACCTTGTATGTTTATATGTCATGGAGACGTGTGACCGGAAAAAGAAAATGTAATCTCTGACCCCTAACACAACCATAAATTTTCACATGATCATAAAATGAGTTACTTTTTTTTTTCTTTGTATTTTATATTCATATATCAAAACGTTATCTACTGTTTAGAATAATGCTCATCTGCATTGGGCCCTAACTCAAATGCTAGAAAAGAAACAATCGTAAATGTACTTCACATATTGGATTCACATCATTGTCATGAAAAGATACAGCTGAACCCCAAATAAAACTAAGTCACTTTTATAGTATAAAGGAAGAAAGAAATTAGTATATGCATACTTGAGGGTTTTATCCCAGCTTCCAGTTGCTAAAAGATTCATCTCTGGTATCCATGCGAGATCTTTGATGGGAGCATCATGCATGGCAACAGTCATTGGTTGTCCACCAGACGTAAGTGGCCACATTTTGACTTGTTTGTCACAGCCACCAGAAAACAGTGTTGTTCCATCATCCTTCCAAGCAGAGCACAAAACCTAAAAACAATACAACAAACAAGGAAGTTAAAAAGTGCAACTAAAGCCACTTCAGACTCAAAGAATAATAATAATAATATTAACAATCCTACTTTTCAAATTAAATTCAGTACCGGTTGGTCATGGGAAATTGAAGCCTTCGGTGTACTGTTCAGAACAGTCCCATTCCTTACTATCTCCCAACACCGAACCTGCCAAAAAAAAAATGGCCAACAAATTGTAAATCAAGCTTCATTGTCTCTTGACATTTGATAAAATAATAATAAAATTTAGAGCTTGACATGCAGACAGAACAAAACCAAACGAAATGTCCTACTGTCTTTGGTTCCGGCCCTTATAACCAAAATATCTTCTTTTTAACCTCATGTCGTGTCCGATTGTATTTACGAAAGGCATCAAACATACAGTAGAATCAATGTTCTGTCATGTGTTTTGTCGTGTTCTAACACGTCTACCAAATGCTACCTAAGTCACTAAGTGACCGTCTGGAAAAAATTATACGGAGCATATTTGGGTTTCGTAAGAATAATGTTTGATTCAGATTATATGACAATCTGAATAATCGGATTATCAGATAATTTGAATGCCCGGTAGTGACGTTTCACAAATTACACTTACTTTCACCCAAAATTATCATAGGATTTATGAATACAGTTTTGCCAAACACCTTCATCTAGAGAATTAGTATTATGTTGAGTTGGCAAAATTAATCTCAACCATATACACTCTTAAATTATTTCAACAAGCTTATCAAGGGAGCTCATGAAAAATAGTTAATAACTAACTAAGCTCTTTTTAGCTTGGATCGTACTTTTTGGCCCCCATTGTTACTCAACAAACCCCATTTTATTCCGCCTTATACAAGGCGGACGTGCAAATTTTCACTTTCCGCCTCTTGTCAGTCGGTATGTTTCCGCCTTTCACTAGTCGGATAAGTGAAAATTTGCACCTCCGCCTAGTATAAGGCGGAATAAAATGGGGGCTGGTGAGTAAAATGGTGGGGATCAAAAAGTAAATGTCTAGTTCAAAAGCTTCTAATAGTAGCTTTACGAAAAATAACCTTCTTTTTTTTCAGCTTATTTCAAAAACAAAATAAAAACTTGCTGAATAAGAGTTTAATTAATATAATAATAATCGGTTAACGAAAAGGCGCCGTGCCCTAAATGCAATGCAAAATAATAAAGAAAGAAAGTAAGTAAGTTGTTGTTGTTTGCAGACCTGGTTGTCCCAAGAAGTAGCAACGAGGAAATTGGCTTTGGGACTGAAACAAAGACTTGAAATTGAATCAGCAGGTGGTTGCGTTACCTGCACCAAATTTCAATCAAACATTAACATTAACATTAGCGGCGGATTATATGGAGTGATTAAAAAGAAAGTGTGTTATAAGTTGAGAATGAGACCTCGGCGGATTTGTTGGGGTTTGTGTTAGCGGCGGCACCGAAAGTCGACATTTTGATTGGAACCCCACAAACACGAAGAAATCAGAGAGCGAGGGAACAAAGAGAGTGGAGGCTTTATTACGTGGGGGGATGACTGATGACTACAACAGTCGCGTTTAAATTACGGAGGAAGAGCTATTCTAAATTCTAATCTCATACTACCACCGTAAAAATTAAGCTACGGAGACGAAAAACGGGAATAAAATAAAAATAAGAGTCTTTAGTATTTACACATTTTTAAAAATTAAGTTGGTATTTTAAAAAAAGGAATAATTAGTCAAATTGGTCCGTGACTTTGTAATTATCGGTCAAGTTACTTCTTGACATTTGTGAAATAGCAATTTAGTCTCTGAGATACGGTGACCAAAACAGCGTCATTTTAGCCACGCTGCCGCCAATCATTGTTGTCCACATCTCCACCCCAGCCCTCTTTCCCTCCCCAATCCGCCGCAGTAGCGTCAGGTTCTGGTGTGGACTGACCTCAATCATCGGCTCGTAGCCTCCAGAACTCGATGTCTGCGACCCGCGACGGCAGTCATCATTCTCCTCCTCCTCCTCACCGCCGTCACCCTGAGCTTCCTTGTCCTCCTTATCATCAGTGTAGTCATAATCCAAATAGGCAGTGTTGGCGGAGGAGTTGATGAATGCGGTGAAGAAAGGAAATCTAGAGAGAGAGAGAGAGAGTAGCTTAAGTAGAAAGAGAAGATGAAGAAGGGAAAAGATGTGTTGTGTTGTGTTTTTACAGGGAAGCATGGATTTTTTTTAGAGGTGGTCAAAACGACGTTATTTTGGTCATTGTAAAGTATGCATTCTGTAACTGCATACCGACGGCACCAAATGTCAGGGACTAACTTGCTCGACGTCCTCCTATCTTAGGAACTAAATTGCTATTTCGCAAATGTCAGGGACTAACTTGACCGATGATTACAAAGTCAGAGACCAATCTGACTAATTACTCTTAAAAAAAATCAGGGACAAAGTTGATACTTCACTCTAAAAATAAAGAAATACCGACTTGGCAAAATTACCGATTCATCCTCTAATAAAGGTGAGACTACGTCATGGCGAGCAAGACCTTGACAAAAACTATGACATGTGTTTAAAACTTAAGATTCAACCAACAAGGTCCAACACAGTTAGCAGACATCTGGGTTCCTTATGTAGACTTACAATGCAGAATCAACGAGCTTTTGATGATGTCAAATAAACAGACTCGGCTTGTGCTTAACGTTAGATAAGTCAGTCGTATCAGCGCAAGTGTTCAAGTTAAAGGTACAAGCTCTGCAGAGGCTCGGAATCCTTGTTTTGCGTATGCGTTCCGCCAAAGGCAGAGGCTCGGCAGAAGCTCGGAAAACTAGGGTTCTTAGAACCTACATCAAGTCAGCTTTTGTAGCTCAAGCTCGGCTCTGACTCGGCCCGTGATCAAGGCCAAAGTTCATCCAAGTTTGCAAGCTCGGTTCTTCATTTCAAGGCAGTAAGCTCGGATGATGGTTTGCTCGGTACTCGCTCGGATTAAGCTCGAAACAGCCACAGCATCTGATAAGAGTAAATAAGCTCGGGTTGATCGCTCTAAACTTGACTATTTGCCGACGCTCAGATCAAGCTCAGAAACACCAAACTCGAACAAAGCCAAAAGCTCGGCAATCTCTGTTCATCGTCTTCAACAATGCATCGTCTTCAACCCTCGGACTCTACTCAACTGTTCCGTACTTTTTATTACCGTTGAGTCTGGGTAGAAGTCCTAGGTTTAGCTCCTATGCTCTGACAAGTTTGAAATTCAAAATGAGTTAAACCTAAAGGTTGGTGAACTGTCACCATCACTGCTCTGCTGTCAAATGTTACTGTTGGAAACCCCATGGAAATTCCGTACAGCTCTCTCTCTCTCTCTCTTTCTCTGCAGAAAAGAGGAGACTATAAAACAGGGGGTCTTCAACGTTAACAGAGGCAGATTTTCTTTTTACGATCATTTTTCTCTGAACTTGAACTTTCATTTTACTTTCGAAAACAGAGCAGAAATCAAAACAACTCACAGAGAAGAAGAACATTCGATTTTCATACGAACTTAGGGAGTTGAAACTTTCAAATCTTAACTCTAAGTTCGAATCAGTCCTTCTCTGTGAAATCCTTCTAGAATTAACTCACTCTTGTTATTCAATCTTTCATTATATTCGAAGAGTGTTTCAAATAGGAGCCATACACTTTCATCATCTTCTTTGTTGTATTTACTGTTGTGAGAAGCTGGTCTCTGATCGAGAAAGCTTCGATTTGTAAAGGTGCCAAAGAAGTTCTTTGGTCATCGATTTGTCGTGGGTAGGTTGTCACGTGTTTGGTAAACTTGGTTGACTGGATAGGTCTAGAGGGGTGGCTCTTGTAAATCCTTTTGTAACCCAGAAAATCGATTTTTAGTGAAAGCTCTCTGAAAGGTTTTCAGAGGGGACTGGACTAGCTCTCAGGGTGAGAGTGAACCAGGATAAATCTCTGGTGTTCTTCTCTACTGCTTATCTGTTGCTGCCGAGCGTAACATTAATTTCCGCTACTTTTCATTTGTCTATGTTTAAACTGTCATTTCTCTTAGCTCGGCTTTGAGTGTTGTTCTCTGAGCTTAAGTCACAAACCAGCTCTACCTTGAAGCAGCTCGGTTAACTGATTAACCATTTTGTTTATCTGATTGGTTAATCAATTAACCTTGTCTGCTCGGAAAGAAGCTCGGCTTTTTCATTTAAAAACAGACAATATTCAATCAATTTTCAATAAATCGAAAAATTACCATATTAGCTTCAATCTCCTATTCACCCCCCCTCTACTCGATTGTTAGGCCTCTTGTTGGTTTCCAACACCTTAATCATGATGTCAGGGATTTGATCCATGCCATGGGTATGGAAAAAGCTTTGTTGGTAGAGATACAGCCCACTTAGGTGATCTCTACACCTCAGAGGGAATTATTTATTGGACCAGGAAGGTTTTCTAATCTGATGTATTCTCTTGATAAATCTTGTATATCTTAGAGTAATTTTCGGTTGATTTTATTTGTAAAGAGGCAGACAATAATCTTCTATTCTTGTTGATAATCCTGCTATAATCCGCCATTAATCCTCTATAATGTTTCTAATCTTCTATTCCCAGATCAAGGCTTCTTCCTAGCTAAACCGAACTATTTTGGACTTAGGGCTTCTCGTTGTAGGTCATCTGAGCTCGATCCTCGCCATTAGGGTCCCAGTACAGGTCGCAATGGGTATTCTAAAGGTCTTTTCATAAGATAAGTATCCTTATATTGCGACAAGACCGGAACATAAGCCCCTAGGTCGTTGCTCTAATGGTAACTTCGAGCTACGAGCCAATCAATCACTTCTGACAGCCCTAGCGTAATTACTGGGTCGATTCCTCTTCCAACATCATTATTTAGGCTGCGTTTGTCTGACTCTTGGGTTTAAGCGAACAATTTCTTCACTCATAAAATGGTCCACTTTGTCTTTGAAATTACGCGTATTGAAACTCATTTAATTACTCCATCTTTACGACGGCTAGGATCCTGACACATGTACTTTCTTGTCTGCTTCTCTTCTCGACTTTAAATACCGATCCATTTTGTTTTGGAATTTTTGACTTCCACTTTTTCTTCATTTGAATTTCAAAACCTGTGGTTGTAACATCCCGAATTTTAATTCCAAGAATAATTAGAATAATAATAAGATTAGAAAATGATAATTATGCTAAAGAAGAGTTAAGGTGATGGATTAGGATCCCTTTGCGTGCCATTAAGGAGTTAGGAAGCATTGGTATTAGATAAGAGATTGAAAGATGAACAAAAGAGTGTAGGAAACGGTGTTTTTGGTGTTAGAAACACTCTTATTAGGAAATTAAAAATAAAAGACTGACAACTCTAAACATGAATTCCACCGTTGGATGTGAAGATTAGTATGTAGGGAAGCTTGCTTTCAAATTTAAGCAAGATCCGACGGATAACGAAGGAGATATGGCACTTTGAAATGCAAAGGAATAAAAGCTTACAATGACTAATCGATTAGTTCATGAAAAAAATGTCAAAAATAGTCAAAATACCCTGACTAATCGATTAGTCATCAAACTAATCGATTAGTTCGTCCCAGATCTAAAAAAAAATAAAGGCGTGAGGGGCACGAAAAGGCCCCATTCTTCCTCCCCAAGTTTAGAACACCCATCTTCTCCAACAAGCTTCATTCCATGGCCAACTCCAAGCTTTTCTAGTGCAAGATCCATCACTCCCAAGCTCTCTCCCTCTCCTCCCACCATCATCACCACCATATCTACCAAGCTTTCTCTCTCTATAACTCATCAATGGAGTATCTTTCAATCTCATGCCTCATAGCTCTCAAGAGGTTCAAGTGAAGCCTCTTCCTCCCTCAAGATCATCATTGGATTCTATCCCAACACATTTATTAGTGGCTCTCATATGGTTGCAAGCTAGGAGCAAGAGGTTCAAGTTCTAAAGGTTCAAAGACAAGGAGAAAAGCTATGGGCTTAAGGTTTTACCTTCTCTCTCTATTTGAGGTAAGGAGGTGGTATTACCATTTCTTAGGATGTAGATTCTAAATAGAGTATAGGGATAACTAAGAATAGCTAGTTAAGGATAATAATGAACCTTAGGGTATTGTTTTTGGTTAGAAACTAAATATTTAGTATTTGGGAAATAGAACCCACTATATTGATGAATGAATATGTTTATGATATTTTGTTCTTGAATATGTTTTTATTGATTTTTAGGAAATAATTAGTAATATGAAAATGTGAGCTAATCCCTAGTTATGTGGGGATTGTAATATAACTAAGAAAAAGCTTGAGAGGAAAACTTGAATAGATGATAATAGAGTAATAGGGACTGTTTGGATTAAGAGAATAGTTAAGGAGCATGTTGGAAACACCTAGGAAACATGCCAAAAGAGTAAGTGAGAATAAATGGATCACCTGGGATAGAAGGACAGTTAAGGACTTGATTAAATAGAACAGGAGTGAACCTTAGAGTAGTTGGAAACAGACACTAGGTGGATAGTGTAGAATTAGGAAGTTAATTAACCTTATTCTTGGGGTCGATGAATCAATTGAGGTTAGAAAAGGGTCATAAGCTTATTGGAATTAATCGGGATTAGTTAAAGCGACTTAAGCATAGGGAATGTTAATAGAGATGAGATTAATTGAGGATTAGCTGAGAGGTCATAAGCATAAATGAATTAACTGAGATAGATTTGAGGAAATTAAGAATTAGGAAGGCTAGTGGAAATAACTCAAGTTTAATATAATTGATTGGAACAGGGTAGATTGGGAGAGGTGCGGATAAGATATAAGAGGATAGTGTAAGGACTATAGAGTACGAATGCATCAAGTATCCCTGAAAAGGGAAGACATGCAGTATAGGTAGAATTGGTAGAAGACGGTAGATGGTTAAACTAGATAATAGGATAAGTAAAATAAAGAGGGAAAAGGGATGATCTAAGTAGGATATATAAAATCGGTTATACCAGATATCCCTTCACCGGGAACACGTACACCACAAATAGGATCAATGTAACAGGTATCCCTGTAAAGAGAAGACATACGTGACCAATGTATCAGGTATCCCTGCAAAGGGAAGACATACATAACACATAGGACCAATGTATCAGGTATCCCTAAAAAGGGAAGACGTGCATTACACAAATAGGATCACTGTATCAGGTATCCCTTACACAGGGAAGACGTACATAGCAAATAGGAACTGTACCATGTATCCAATAAATGGGAAGACGTACAATATAAATAGAACTAGAAAAGATCAGGGTTATTGGCATTAAATAGGAATGAGTAATGAAAACGAGAAATAGGAGAAGTAGATGTTTATAAATTGTGCATGTGTTTGCTTAATGTTTGTACATAGTTTATTTCTATGCCTACTTTAGAAACTATTTCCTAAGTTCTGTGTAATGCTACCCTTCTTGTTGTTTCTATACAAATACAGGAATGAAGCTTACACTACTGCAGGCCGAGCAGGAATACCCTCCACCCGGTGGAGTGTAACTTAGCTATGAGAGGAGTATAGTAGTTTAGGCTTAAGTCAGCTTATTTTGGATTTTAAAACAATTCACTAATTGTACGTCCTAAAACTTGTATTATTTTTGTGAATCAGGGCATTAGTGATAAGCTAGTTGTAAAGTAATATATACGTTTATGTTTTAAAATATTCTGGGCTGACAGGTATTCGGGAAAAATATTCTGGGAAGTCCGAAAAATAGAGGAAACTCCGTCAAATTTTACGGAGAATTTTTATAAGTAGTTAACTTATAAACGTAATTTTCAAGTAATTAGATAACTAATCTTAGTTTAGGTTAATCAATTGTGAGGGTGTCACACTGGTCTTCCTCTTGTGTTTCTTTCTCAATCAACCTTGTAACCTTTCAATCTTACGATCCTTTAATCTTCTATGAGGTACGCGTTCTTTGTACTTGCTTTTTTCACAATGTCTGATCCCGACTACAAATATGGGTTTTACGCTTTCATTGATAGTGATTCTTCTGATCTTTGCCATAATAATCCTGACATTTCAAAAGTAGAACTAATCGAATCTCACTCTTCTAGCCACAAGTTCCTAACTATGAGAGGTCTGGGTGAAATTAAAAACAATTTGAAGATGGACATTCTTTTAGGTCGTCAATTTTCCAAGACGTACCCCAATTCTATCAAAACCCTAAGAAAAAATAGGTTAAACACAAAATTCACCAAGAAGCCCAAGAATTGGGAATCCTTTGAATGGATGTGCAATGGTGCCTTGCGTGCCCAATCGATTTTTCATTTTGTCACTGATCTTCATAGTCTTGTTATCTGCAGTGATCCCTATATTACGCGCATTCGTAATTCTATTCCTTCACCTGGTGCTAGGATATTCTCCAATTATAATATTGACTTCCTCGAACCTCAATTCATAATGATGTATCGATTTGTTTCTCATACTTAGGAATCACTCTTCCCCTAGATGACTTATATGTTAACATTTTGAACAGACTTCACATATCTCGTATCGATCTTCATCCTAATTCTTGGGAGTTGTTGGCAGCTTTCAAAAAGTTTTGGGAGGCTTGCTTCCTTTGTCGTAGACCTCCTATCATCGCAAAAACTTGCTCCTCTAGCTTGCAGCCGCTGCAGCAGGAGTCTCGAACCCAGGTAGTCGACCTCCTTTTTCTCTTGGCGGCGAGATCCACGAGGGTTGAACCGGTCATTTTCTCTGCAAAAGAAAAAGAACAAATTAGAATCAAAATAAAAAGTCTCAAAATAAAGAGTCGATAAAAGATAATAAAAATTTAAGATGAAGTCTGACATTACCAATCTTAGCCTTGGCAACCTCAACCAGACAGTTCATTGTCCGCCTACTGTTTATCTGGCCTTCGTATTCAAGCCAGTTTGATATGAAGTGTATAACTTTTCTCTCTTCGCGCATCAAACTACCCTAATTGGTTTGGTAATTTTTGATTGTACAACTGATGAACTCCTCTGCCCAAGATAGGGGAAACTGAGGAGCATCCCCATCCATAAACCAACAATCCCATTCCCAACAATGTTGTATTTAAAGTACAAAGATTTGAAGGTTTTCCACAAATCGAAGAATTTTTGAAACATGAAGTACTGAGTTCAAGCCTTAAGAGAAACCCAAACTTGGCGAAGTGCCCCTTTCTCCAAGATCGTGGCTTGAGGCGCAAACAACCACAAGAAGGTGGGAACAATGCACAACATTTGGTGCGCGACACAGAAATTCTGGTAAGCCCAAGCAAAGGCCTACCCGTTTGGATGTAGTTGAGTGAGAGCTAGTTGTAGATGATTCAGTAGCCTTTTTCGAAGGCAGTAAACGATGACCGAATCGTTGGAAGAGTGTAACATCCCCAAATTTGCTAAGTGGTTAGGTGCATTAGTGAGTAGGATTTCGATGAGGATCATAGTATTCTTAAGTGTCGATTTCGTTTAGAAACGATAATTTGTACAAGAATTAGTATGAGCTTAAGTGTTTAGAGTGTAGTATTCAGCTAAGAGTAGGTTTGTGTGAATTAGAAATAAGTTAGAATAGGTATAGAATGTAGAGAAAGGAAAATGTTAGGTTAAGGTTGAGATTTAGAAAGGTTATTAAAGGATTAAGAGCATAGGACTTTAGAAAGTTAGAAATAGAAGGTCTATAGCTTTAAACCCAAATTCCACCGTTGGATGTTAAGATAAGTGTCTTAGGAAGCTTGCCTCAAAATTTGAGCAAGATCCGACGGTTAACGAAAAAGTTATGACACTTTGAAGTGCAAAGGAATGGTGGATTGAACCAGTTAATCGATTACGCCTTGAGTTAATCGATTAAGACCTGAATGATGCACACGACTTAATCGATTAAGCATGGGGTTAATCGATTAAGGCCTGAATGTTGGTTTTGGCCAAAATTACACTGGTTAATCGATTAACCACTGCTGAATCAGCCTTATAAACTCGTTTTTGAGCCATTTTTCACAAAGTTTCCTCTCTCTTCCCACGACTCTCTCTTCTTCTCCTCCCCTAGGGCTTGTGATTTTCCAAAGCCACCACCAAAGAATTCACAAATTGACACCCCAAATCATCTCCCTAGCACTCCATCATGTATTTCCCTCTCTCAATTCTCAATCTCCTCTCTTTCTCACAAAACCCCCAAATTAACCCTAAGCCCCAAAGTGTGCAATTGGTCAATTGGAGTCTCAATTCCATCCAAGGAGCTTGGGGAGACATAGGAATCAATAGAGGAAGAACTTAGGAGCTTGGGTTAGAGTCGGTGTCGGTGCTCCCTCAAATTCTCATCCTTCTCCTCTTCTCTTCAAGAGGTAAGGGGTGTACTTTGGTTTAGTATTAGAGAAAGGGTTTATTTATAGTAATAGAATTATAATTGGGTATATTTGGTTGATTGGTTAGGTTGATGGGTAAGAGGGTAGAGTTAGCTAAAAACCCTAAGTTAAATGATATGTTATATTAACTGATTTTGTGAATTGCTAAAGTAGGAAGTGAAGAACTCTAGGGAGGTGACTTAAATTACAGTTCCTGAGACATACCTGAGTATGTCGACTGATTGGCTGGTTGATTTCTGATTGTTGATTGATATTGTCTGTATGATTATTATTATCATTAAAGTGTAGATAAGCAAATTGTAAATGACATTCATATAGTTATGCATTAAATAGGGCCAAGTATTTCTCAATTGAGTTTAAACCAATTAAATGACATTTTTCTAAAGAACAATGAGGGCCTTAAATTCAATTGAGAAACACTTGAGATATTGGATCATGCATGTTGTAAAGGTGGACGTTAGGAGTAGGGGAAAAACACAAGTCGCTTTGCGATTGATGAGGACAAGAGTAAATGTTAGGAATTACTATGGAGGACTTTGATCTTCCAAAGTACATGGGTTCGCCACCCGTGTCGGGGATTGGTCCGACGCAAACCATAGTAATTCTATTTACTTTGGCTCCTTGTGGCCAGTGATAGTGATTTCTGCTAGAGCCAATATGGGCAAATCAATCCAGATTGTACGTTGTACACTACACTAGAGGAGTGTGACGTATTGTGCAAGCGGGTGAGCGACATTCCTAGAGGATGTGAAGCACCCAAACAGGGGTTGAGGAATGCTTCCTCCTGGTCGGTTTTTCCCCAGAGTGGAGGGGGGTATGTGAGGAGGTTGTGTTGTTATTGGAAAAAGTGTTAAAAGTGTTAAGGTACATTGTGTGAGGAACCCTCCTTCGGGGAGAATGTGAAGCACAATGTACCCAATCGTTAAAAGTGTAAAAGTGTTAAAAGTTAAAGTGTAAAAGTGTGAAAGTGAAAAGGGAAAGTGTGAATGCATTGTATAGATGTTTTAATTCGTCGAATCCAATCAAAAGTGTTAAAGTGTTTAAAATGAGATAAAGTGTTAAATGTTGGATTCGAGAATTAATCCATCCAAGTGTGACGTTAGCAGAGCATAACCATGTGATTGCGCATTATAGTATTATATTAAATCACTATACTCTAAGTATGCATAGTTATATATTGAATAAGGTTAGAATGTTTTAATTGCTAGTTGTTAATTAAATTGTGTTATTGATATTTTTTTGCTTGAATATGCCTATTTATGATTTATTACTGTTTTTAAACGTTTTTTTTATCTAGATTTCAAAGTACTCACCCTTACAATGGACATATTAGGTACACCAAGGATTCAGGCACAAAAAGGATCAAGGTCGAGAACGGTATACTCATGGTAGAGAGTATATTGCTATGAGTGACCCAAGGGTCACGGGGTTTGAGCAACCATTCATAGGTCCTGTTTTGTAATATATATATATATATATATATATATAGATTTTGTAAATGTAATTGAAATTAATGAATTTAATTTTATTTAAGCATTTGTATATTGAAAGAATTATATGTATATCCTTATTTTTATTAAGTTTAAAGTATTCCGTAGTATTATTTATTTTGAACTGAAAGTTATATTTTACTGGATTGAAAACTGTTCTGGACTGACAGGTTTAATCCTATTCGGGAGAAAGTCCGATTTATAAAGGAAACTCTGCCAAAATTTTTATAAACTCTGAATATTTTCATAAATAAATATTAATTTAAAGTAATTTATTAAAGTTTAAAAAGTAGGATGTTACAAAGAGTAATCAATTCCTCCAACATAAAGAAAGACTTGTGACCTTCTAGGATCTTGGTGCAGACCCGATCATTGGCCAAGGGAGTATTGATAGTATAAGAAGTCTAGACATTATTGTCATGGCTCGAGATGACGAACTCCTTGATGTTGCGGAGACTCTCTGAAGTCCACAACTATGAGGGGGTCCCAAGAACTTTCACGTCCACCCAACAGTAATCCTCCACATCACTCGGCATTGCATATTCCTCAAGGTTAATAATAATTTTTTGCGCCATTTTACTTGGGGAAACAGAGGCACACTCGACATCAAAGTTAGAAAATGAAAAGTTTAAAGTCCAGATTAAATCCTCCAACCTCTTACCGAGTGGGGGATGTAACGATCTGATTTTCTTAATTTAATAATTATATTTATGTATGTATTTATTTATGTGAAAGCGAGGTATGAGTAGTGGTTTATAATTATTTTCTTAGCATATATATAGAGTTATATTTGGTTAATATATATATATATATATATGATTTCAATATATGAGTCGGGTTATGAATGTACTTGTTGTGTATGTGAATAGGCGGATGCTCGACTAGGGTTGTTGTATGTGTTTGAGTGTCGGAGTCGCAAAGGTTAGAATGTATTTTTAGTGTCCTGAGCTCGGTTGAGTGTTCAGCTAGAGGATTCCAAGTGTAGGTTGAGTGCTTGACGTGTTAGCGAGCTTTAGTCGCGAAGAGTTTCTTTTTGATCGTGTGTAGTGGGATTTATGTGATTCATTAGGTTTTTGAGGCAAGGAATGTCATCCGACCGTTTGGTTATGTCTCGAGCGTTAATAGCCTTAGATTAGTGAGCTTAGAGAGTTGTCTTAAGTCGTTCAGGTTAGAACGAGTATTAGAAAAGGGTAAAGTCTAAGGTTTCGTTCGTAGTTTCGTTGATTTTCGTGTTATAATATTTATGTTTTGATATTTTAAAAAATGTGATTTTCATGTTTGGAAAAGTATTTTAATGTTGGGTGTGCTTTAATTAGTGTGAGGAAGGGTTAGAAACCTTCGAATCGGGTTAAAAAGTGCGAAAATCGGAGTTCGGGGCGTTTCGGTGTGCCCAGGCCCGAATTTGGTGCGCCCAGGCGCAGGTTTGGTGCGCCTGTGTGCACCAGATGCACTAGACAGAGTTGTTGGCGCCCAGGCGCCCGCGGAATCAAGTTCCGCACCAGGTGCAGACGTGGTGCGCGCTCAGGCACACAGTTCTGCGCCCAGGCGCGTGGTGTGCCTATAAATGGCGCACCAGCAGCGCCCAACACTCGAACCAACCGCACCAGCCTTCCCCTTTCCCTCCTTTCTCCGCACCAACTCACCACCAACACCCACCAAACACCCAAATCTCACCTCCAATCCTTCCCCCATGAAAACTCAACCCCATTTTAATGAAACCCACACCTCCCTCATGTCCTCTTCTCCATTTCTTTCTCTCTCCCTCTTATGGATCTTTCTCTCTCCTCAAACCATGGAACCAAGTGGAAATCGGTCTAGGGAGTTGAAATCCAAGTAGATCGGGGGTAGATCCAAGGTCTTTGGAGCTTCAGTCGAGCCTCATCTTCCTCTAAGGTAAGGGGGAGACCTTTTCTACACTTTGAGTTAGGGATAGTTAGGGCTTATAATAGGATTTGGGGTTAATGATTAAATTAGAGTATGGGTAATAGATTGTTACTTGATTTAGGTTGAGTTGGGTCTAATGAGGGTATTATTAGTTAATTTTATATTTATTAAAGTGTTTATGTTAAAACCCCTTTGTATGCTATAAAAGTAGGAAGTGAAGAACCCTAGGGATTTAATTTATATTATTGTGCTCTGAGACATACCTATGTATGTCGATTGGTTTATTGGCTATTTTGTCTGTAGTTGTTTAGCTATTTATCGTTGTTTATGATTACTGTTGTTGTGATGGTATATTGTTGTTATTGTTGTTGTTGTAGTTGGAGTTGTTGTGTAGTCCCGATATATGCCTATGCATATTGACTACTTGGATATTGTGAGTGTGATCATATACATGTGGTTGGGCCAAGGTTAAGTTTATTGTAAAAGAAGTCAATATCGGATTATACGACGAATTAAGCAAATGGTACTTTAATACTAACTTAACCTGTTAGTCGATTCTAATAACCAGTTAAGTAAGTATTAAGCACCATGTTTTATGATAAAATACCAAACGAACGTCGGCTATTGACTTCCTTTGCAATAATCCTATCATGCATCATAACATGGAGTTGAGGTTAGACATTAGGGTATGGGATAGACTTACGAGACGGTTCATTGAACCTAGGTACGAGAGTGATCCAATGACTAGGTTGTGCTATTGAAAAAAACGCGAGAATTGTAGTGAGTGGGGCCTTGATCATACATGGGGCCGGGCTAGCTAC
This sequence comes from Crotalaria pallida, assembly GCA_037953625.1. Taxonomy (NCBI): domain Eukaryota; kingdom Viridiplantae; phylum Streptophyta; class Magnoliopsida; order Fabales; family Fabaceae; genus Crotalaria; species Crotalaria pallida. The sequence goes on along the minus strand of CM075654.1, from coordinate 6,673,851 downwards.
CACGCTGGGGATCGGTTCTGCCATAATCATTAAAATTTTAACGGTCACTTAGGCACTTCAGGGCCGCGGAAGGGTGGTCTCGGCTATAGCCAACCCGGGCATCAACTCGAGTTGTACTTGGACCTAGATTGGCCAAGTATTGTGCAAGCATTGGTTGCGAGACGCTTACTCCCGACTCGTCTATCCCAGGAGTGGAGGGTGGCGTTGTGAGATTGGATATGTGATTGTGATATGGGAGATATGAGTACGGAGATGTTTAAGCCAATCCAGGATGGATCCTATGAGTATTAGGTGATATGTGTGTATAGTATCCTAGGATGGGATACAAATGAGAAGGATCCAGTTGTGGATTGGTCGAGTGGCACCCATGCATTGCACTATGCGATAGTTATTGTGATGTGTATTTTTAGTAGCACTTGATTTAGTTGTTGTTCCTGAATTGTTATTATGTACTGCTTACTGTCCTTTAATTCAATTTGTTTTGAAAATGTCTCACCCCTTAGTGGTTTAACATTTTAGGTAACTGTCCAAGAAGCTTGAAGATCAGAGTGTCGCAGCGGAAGAGTCGAAAGAAAGGAACTCTATTTTTATTCTGCATGTATTGTAATTGGAAACCCCAAAGTTGTTTATAAACTTGTTTCGTAAAAGAAAATTTTGAGTTCCTCAGTTTGTAGTATTGAATTTTATTATTTTTCACACGACTTTCATTTATTTATTTTTATAAAATGAACCGGGGTGTTACAGGGGACGACTTGGTTGATAATTCTTAGTAGATGCTCTCCCCTTTTCAAGAAGTTCAGCTATTCGGTAGGTAATTTTCCCTTCTCTCCACTCAACGAGGTTTTGTGGCAATTGGATTGCTAAAGACTTCTCTACAAGGACTTCCTCATCACGAGTCTCATGACAAGTCTGGTTCCAAAACGGTGCTGGAGGGCTTGATAAGATCTCAATGGAACTACGACCCTAGTTCACTGAATCCTCACTCCCATCCATCATCACAAAAACCTAAACCTAACAATAGGAACCAGAAAGAAAAGGGAAGAATCAAGACCCTGAAAGCGCATAACCCAGAAATAAATTCCCACAAAAAAACCTAAAACCGAAAAAGCGCGAAGTCTAGAAAAAGCATAATGCAGAAAACGCAAGAAGTAAATTTGGAGGAGTAGAGATGAGTCAATACCTTTCGAATAGAGAATGAAGAGGACTTGAAAACACTTTTGGAAGACAAAAAGCAACCCAATGATCGCAAGGGAAGCTGAAGAAGTTTCTGGAGGAAGCAAATTTGATGTTGATAACAGAAGAAGAGTAGAAGAAAAGCTAGGCGAAGTGTAAAGAGTTTAAATTGATTTCGGACTCTTGGTTTTCCCCTCTTTTTCCTTAATGGACCCAAGGACGAAAACGTAATTGCAATAACCCATTACTAAAGAGCAACTCAAGAGTCTCCAAATTGCATGTGTAAGTTCGTAATTCACATAAGAAGCCAAAACAACGTGGATCTGGCAGTTGGAGACGTGGCTGTTGTGGCAATTTTTTGAAATTCAAACCGGGGGCAGAACCACATTTTCACTATGATGACAATCATTACTTCTCAACCTCCAAGATAACAATGAGACACGTGTTTACCTCGAGCATAGTAAATGTCACTTCTAACAGTTGAAAACATAGCTCGAGTGACTAAAGAGATTTTGCATTATACCAGCTAGATATCACTCATCATTCTGACCCTTGCAAAAACCTTTTAAACTCGGCACGGGCCCTTCGAACCTTCACGAGTTGGGGGCTTGTGTGATGGACTTGACCTTCAGCCGATCATAACCGAGCGTAAGCAAAACATGGCGTCGGCTGATCGACGTCATGACTTATAATATACACTGACTCGGCCATTTTTGTAACACCCTGGTTCCTTTTAATTTATAAATTAATGGAAGTAGTGTAAAAATAATAAGAATCTATATATATAATTGAGGAACTCAAAATTTCCTTTACAAAACAAGGTTATAAACTATTTCGCGGGTACTCGATTACAAATCAAGCAGAAATAAATAAAGTTCTTTTCTTTCGACTCTTCCGCTGCGACACTCTGATCTTCAAGCTTCTTGGACATTTACCTAAAATGTTAAACCACTAAGGGGTGAGACCTTTTCAAACACATTGAATTAAAAGATACTAAGCAGTTCATAATAAAACTCAATGATAATAACTAAATCAGGCAATGGAATAATAATACACATCACATACTCGGGACTCGTGCAATGCATGAGCGCCGCACAAATGCTAACCTATAACTAGATCCCATTCATATCATTCTCTTTCATATACTCATCATCAATCTGTTACTATGGGATCCATTTATAGAGTTGGTTCTCTTTTCTTTTCTTTTAACTTTTCTCTTGCACTTGTTACTGCTCTTTTCTTCACTTTTCTTTGCAGTTGTTACTGCATTCTTTTCATTTCTTTTCACCTCACATCACCCTCCTCTCCTGGGAATATACTAGTCGGGAGTAAACGCCTCGCAGCCACCAATGCTTGCCTGATACTGGACCCCTTCTGATCTAGTGGCTATAGTCGAGACCACTATCCGCAACCCGGAAATGGATCCTGAGTGACCGATAGAATTGTAGTAGTTTTGCAGAACCGATCCCTAACACGGGTAGCAAGTTCGTGCCTGTTTTTGGGATCAAGGTTCCACCCACTACGCATCCTGCGGTTGTTTCAATAGCACAACCATGATCACTCGAGAATTCACGTTCCTCGGTTCTCAATGAACCTTCACGAAAGTCTATCCCATACCCTAACGTCCAACCTCGCCTCCATGTATGATGCATGATAATTAGGATTATTGGAAAGGAAGTCAATGGCCGTCGTTCGTTTGGTATTTCATCATAAAAAATGACACTTAATACTTACTTAATCGGTTATTAAAATCGACTAACCGGTTAAGTTAGTATTAAAGTACCATTCCAATCCATTTATCATAAAATCCGACATTGACTTCTTTTGCAATAACCTTAATCTTGACTCAACGACTCGTATATGCTCCCACACCATACACAGGTAGTCAATATGCACACGCATATCTCAGTCCTAATCAAATAATTCCATTAACAACACAATACAGGCAACAATGACAAATAACAAAACAAATATAAACAACCACCAATAACATCACAGATAAAACAATTGACATACACATGTATGTCTCAGAACACAGAATATAAATCAACTCCCTAGGGTTCTTCACTTCCTATCTTTATATCAGAAACAGGGGTTTTACAATAAACATTTTAACAATAATAAAAATCAACCAATGGTAATCTATTTACCCCTAATCCAACTCTAATCAAGTGATAATTTATTACCCACACCCCAATTTAACTATTAAACCCAAATCCTATTATAAGCTCTAACTATCCCTAACTCAAAGTGTAGAAAAGTGTCTCCCCCTTACCTTGGAGGAAGAAGAGGTTCAATTGAAGCTCTACAGACTTTGAATCTACCCTCGGTATCCTTGGATTCCAGCTCCCTTGATTGATCTCCACTTGGTCCTTGATATTGGAGGAGGGAGAAAGCTCCAAGAGAGGGAGAGAGAAAACTCAAGAGAAGAAGATGGTGGTGATGGCGTGGGGTTAGTGATGATGGTGCTTGATGATCTTGAGTGGTAGTTCTTGATGATGCTTAGAGCTTGATGGTGGTGGTGATGTGTGATGAGCTCTTGGAGTTCTTGAGAGGAGGAAGAAGAAATGAAGAAGAAGAATGAATGAGGTGTGTTGTGTTTGTTTTGTTTTTATTGCATGGGAAATGAAATGAGTGGTTGTGGTTGGAAGCTTCTCCAAGAAGCTTGGCAATGTGTGGTGGAGAATAAGTGGCTTCCTCAAGAAGCCTCTTCAAGTCACTTATTTTTTTTCTAGTCTGACGAGGTGGTAATCGATTACCTCAATAAGTAATCAATTACTTCCTCAATTCCTTCAATATTGGATTCCTCATAGGAAGCAGGTAATCGATTACTTCCACAAAGTAATCGATTATCTCCTTCAATTCAATCTTAGGGTTTCTCACAGGGAGATGGTAATCGATTATCTCCCCCTAGGTAATCGATTACCCTGCTGGATCTTCATATACTAAGTGGTTCTAGCTCTAAGATATCCTTCTCAACTCCTACATACAACTTGCTATTGTTTTTCCATTAATTCTAACTTAGATTTATTCTAATTATGCTGGGGATTAAGATCAAGGATGTTACAAGGCTCAACCATGCGATCGGATAACATCTGACGCTTTACCGAACCTAATCCTTTCCCGCATTCTTACCGAACTCGATTTCTAAGAGATCCTCGATTCACACAACTCCTTGAGGAAACCGCAATTGGTGGGTGAAATAACTAGGAGACAGTAGGAGAACACCTAAAAGGGGGGGTTGAATAGGTGTAAAAGAAACCTTGAAAGATTTTCGAACGAAACAAATCGAAACAATCAAAACGAATGATTTTTGCAAAATCTACAGCATTTAATCGATTAACAAAATCCTTTAATCGATTAACCTGCAATTTAATCGATTAACACCAGAAAGCACAAAACACTTAATCGATTAAATCTATCAGAAACTGAAAAAATCACTTTTCAATCGCATACGAAAATCAATCAATTCACACGTAAGATCAGAGATTAAGCGGAAACAATTAACACCTATATTCTTATTGATTACCTAGGTTATGAAAATGATTTTCCCCAACCTAATTTGAACAATTAAGATTCAATTCAATCAATTATGAAAATCAATCTTTTCTAGGTTTTCAATCAAGAACACAATGAATTGACTTGAATGTAAAGAGTAAGGGTTTAGAGATACGACACAGTGATTTATCCTGGTTCACTTTCATCTACTTGAAAGCTACATCCAGTCCCCTCTTCAACCAAGAGAGATTCTTCACTATGAGGAATTAGAGTTCTCAAATTACAAGTAAATGCCTCACAAGACTCCCTTCTTGCTAGCCTACAAGAGATACTCCACACCCTTGCCTTGTAATCCTATTGATCTTCTCTCTAATCTAACCTCTACCCCTTGTTGATAATCGACACAACAAGTCTTCACTTGCTTGATGATAATCCACACACCAAGGCTTCACTTTGCTTGATTCACAACCAAGACTTCTTCTTCTTCAATAAGAATGAACTCGCTTGATGATAATCGACACACCAAGTCTTCTTTGTTTGTTGTAGAAAGCTTGCCTCTTGCAAAGATTACAACACAATAGAAAACACAATGACACTCCTATGAATCTCTTTCAATAGCTATGACACAATCAATATGAGAGATTCAAGAGTTCTTGATCAAAGAATATGAAAATAGAAAAGCTTTGATCTTTGAAATTGAGAGAGAATAGAGTGGCTTGATTCTTTGTAAAATGATTACGAAAATGATGTATATTGATCACAATAGTTAGGAATAGGTTTATATAGAATACCCAAAAGTTTTAGCACTTGAAAACTGATTTTGAGAAGTGAAAAACGTATTTTAAAAAATCAGTTCAGCAGTATTTAATCGATTAAATTTCAGCTTAATCGAGTAGTACTCGATTAAATTATGTCTTAATCGATTAAATCCACACTGCACATGTTAGAAACTTGTTTTCTCAAAACTAAACCTTTCCTTTCAAACCTTTAAGCCACCTATTGATTTTAGGTTAAGTGAAAACTCAAATTATGATTTAATCATGACTATGATAGAGATTCACTACCCTCTATATAACTCTAACCAAACTCATAAAATAAAAGACCTAAGAAGCTTGAGAGGCAAAAGATAAAAGATATTACAATCACACTCAAACTAAGTCTTCTTTGAGCTTGTTCTCTCTTCTTCACTTGATGTTTGTTGTTGCTTGTTGAGCTTGAACTTGATCAACACCTTTTTAGCTTGTTCAAAACCTTTTGTCATTATCAAAACATTCTCAATGGAACTTACAATCTCCCCCTTTTTGAAAATGACAAACATGTTTTGAAGTTGTTTGAAGTTGTTGATGCTTGAACCATTTGATACTCGGTGAGACTCTTGCTCCCCCTCAATCAATGCAATTGACATTTGAAATCCACTTGATAGAAGCTTGATTCTCCCCCTATCTTCAACAACTTTGCTCAACCTACATAAAAACAACAAAACAACCTTTTCTCCAAAACATACCATTTCTCCTCCTTTGGCATTATCAAAAAGTAATATATACCAATTGAAATATAAAATGCTTAGCCAAAATAAGAAGAGCAACAATGAATGTAAATTTCTCTTATATGAAATCATTTCTTTTCAACATTGATACCAATTGAAATATAAGAACCAAAAATAATCAATGATACCAATTGAAAAGCTAATTTTCACTTATTGACAAAATATCACAAAAGCATGATAATCATCTAATGATCACTAAAGGATATCAATTGAACTTTAGAAAAGTAATACCAATTGAGAACAATTCAATTATACCAATTGAGAAGACTATAATTGATACCAAATAAGAATATTCAACAATATCACTTGTACCAAATTTTACCACTTTGTAGGACATTCACTTGAGATGCAAATGTAATACCAATTGAAGATGCAAATTTAAGAATAACACTTGTAAGCCCTTTGCTCTTCAATCATACCTACAAAACAATCATGCTTTGCTTTTTGGTATCCAAATGGTTTTGGATCCATTTTTGTTAGTTAAGGGAATCTCACCCTTCTTAATCCAAACAAACTTTCCTTTAGGTATACCATGCACTTTAGTATAACACACATTTGAAATATGTCCATGAGTACCACAATAGAAACATGTTGGTGCATTTGAAAAATCAACTTTAGAAAAATCAACAACATTTCTATGAGAATTACTCTTAACATTAGTATAACCCAAACCAAACTTGTTTGAATTTCCTCTTTGAAAATTTAACAATGTGCGCAATCTAATATCACCATTTGTGAAACTTGCAAGCTTATTTATCAAAATAGCATTTTCATCCTTAAGCAACTTGCAACTCTCACAATCAACCACAATATTCAATCTACTAGCACAATCACAAGAAGAACTAGCATAGATAAGATCAAGGGTTTCATTTTCAAAATTAAGCTCATCAACTTGTTTTTGAAGTTCTAAAATCTCTTGTTGATGTTTCAAAATGAGCTTCTTTCTTTCAATGTTTTTCAAAACTAGTTTTTCAAGTTGTTCATGCATTTCTTCATAAGCATTATATAACAATTCATATTTAGAAGAAATTTCGGATTTAGTATGACTTACATTGCTATCCTCGCTTTGTTCACTTGATTCATAATTTGAACTTTCCTCTTCGTTTACTTGAACAAGCAAGTTGAGATTAGCAACTTCTTCATCATCCGACAAACTACTCGATGTGCTTTTCTTCTCTTCTACATCACTATCCCAAACTATATATGCCCTTTTGTGTTTTGAATTTTTCTTGTCTTTCTCCTTCTTCTTGAGATACCTAGAGCATGAGTACTTGAGATGACTGGGTTTTCCACGTCCATGGCAAACTACACCTTCTTTTGATGTCTTGGTCTTGTAGTGTGGGGAATCTTTCTCTTTCTCTTTACCTTTGTCTTTGTTCAACCTTCCTTTTCTCCTTAGAAATTTGTCAAACTTCCTTAGTAAAAGTTTCATTTCTTTTTCATCAACATCCGAATCGGAATCTTCACTATCATCATCATCGGAACTCTCTTTCTTCTTGTATGATCTATTGACTTTAAGAGCAAGTCCCTTTCTTCCATTGTTCTTATCCGACTCTTCATTAATACTTAAACGTCCAAGCTCCATTTCATGTTCTTGAAGCTTTCCGAAAAGTGTTGCAAGATCCATAGCATCCAAATTCTTAGATTCAACAATAGCCGTTACTTTTGGTTGCCAATTCCAGTCTAAACATCTCAACACTTTGTTAGAAAGTTCACCTTGAAGAAAAGTTTTACCAAGAGGAAGCAAATGATTAATAATATGAGTAAATCGCATTTGCATATCATTAATAGATTCATTTGGAAGCATTTGAAACAATTCATATTCACGCATCAAAACATTCAATCTAGCTCTCCTAACCTCACTAGTTCCTTCATGAGTCACTTGTAAAGTGTCCCACATTTCCTTAGCACTAGTACATTGAGAAACTCTAAAGAACTCATCATAAGATAAAGCGGAGGTAATGATATTCTTTGCTTTATAATCATATTGAACTTTCTTTCTATCATCATCCTTCCACTTATCCTCGAGGATTAAATGTACTACACCTTCAACTAAACTAGAGGGGATATGAGGACCTTTTTCAACTACTTTCCAAATTTCACTATCTATGGCTTGGATAAAGATTTTCATTCTAACTTTCCAATAAGGATATCCCTCACCATTAAAGAGTGGAGGACGATTTATCGAGGAGCCTTCACCACCAAAAGGATTCGTAGAACCCATTGCGATTTTCTTAAAGGATCTTTACGAAAAAGCTCTTATGCTCGTGTCTTTCGACCGAGCTCTGATACAAATTGAGGAAACCGCAATTGGTGGGTGAAATAACTAGGAGACACTAGGAGAACACCTAGAAGGGGGGGTTGAATAGGTGTAAAAGAAACCTTGAAAGATTTTCGAACGAAACAAATCGAAACAATCAAAACGAATGATTTTTGCAAAATCTACAGCATTTAATCGATTAACAAAATCCTTTAATCGATTAACCTGCAATTTAATCGATTAACACCAGAAAGCACAAAACACTTAATCGATTAAATATATCAGAAACTGAAAAATCACTTTTCAATCGCATACGAAAATCAATCAATTCACACGTAAGATCAGAGATTAAGCGGAAACAATTAACACCTATATTCTTATTGATTACCTAGGTTATGAAAATGATTTTCCCCAACCTAATTTGAACAATTAAGATTCGATTCAATCAATTATGAAAATCAATCTTTTCTAGGTTTTCAATCAAGAACACAATGAATTGACTTGAATGTAAAGAGTAAGGGTTTAGAGATACGACACAGTGATTTATCCTGGTTCACTTTCATCCACTTGAAAGCTACATCCAGTGCCCTCTTCAACCAAGAGAGATTCTTTACTATGAGGAATTAGAGTTCTCAAATTACAAGTAAATGCCTCACAAGACTCCCTTCTTGCTAGCCTACAAGAGATACTCCACACCCTTGCCTTGTAATCCTATTGATCTTCTCTCTAATCTAACCTCTACCCCTTGTTGATAATCGACACAACAAGTCTTCACTTGCTTGATGATAATCCACACACCAAGGCTTCACTTTACTTGATTCACAACCAAGACTTCTTCTTCTTCAATAAGAATGAACTCGCTTGATGATAATCGACACACCAAGTCTTCTTTGTTTGTTGTAGAAAGCTTGCCTCTTGCAAAGATTACAACACAATAGAAAACACAATGACACTCCTATGAATCTCTTTCAATAGCTATGACACAATCAATATGAGAGATTCAAGAGTTCTTGATCAAAGAATATGAAAATAGAAAAGCTTTGATCTTTGAAATTGAGAGAGAATAGAGTGGCTTGATTCTTTGTAAAATGATTATGAAAATGATGTATATTGATCACAATAGTTAGGAATAGGTTTATATAGAATACCCAAAAGTTTTAGCACTTGAAAACTGATTTTGAGAAGTGAAAAACGTATTTTAAAAAATCAGTTCAGCAGTATTTAATCGATTAAATTTCAGCTTAATCGAGTAGTACTCGATTAAATTATGTCTTAATCGATTAAATCCACACTGCACATGTTAGAAACTTGTTTTCTCAAAACTAAACCTTTCCTTTAAAACCTTTAAGCCACCTATTGATTTTAGGTTAAGTGAAAACTCAAATTATGATTTAATCATGACTATGATAGAGATTCACCACCCTCTATATAACTCTAACCAAACTCATAAAATAAAAGACCTAAGAAGCTTGAGAGGCAAAAGATAAAAGATATTACAATCACACTCAAACTAAGTCTTCTTTGAGCTTGTTCTCTCTTCTTCACTTGATGTTTGTTGTTGCTTGTTGAGCTTGAACTTGATCAACATCTTTGTAGCTTGTTCAAAACCTTTTGTCATTATCAAAACATTCTCAATGGAACTTACACTCCTTACCCTTAAACGCATTCTAAACCCTCTCTTAAAACTCTCTAACCAAATACTTGACCAAATCGAGACACTAGGGACACACTCGAACTCTATGAAATCCCTTGCACTCAAGCATAAACAACCAATCCTAGTCAAGCATCTATCTATCCGCATCCACAACAAGTACATTCATAAGTCACAAATACACTTACCCAACCACTCATAAAATAAAATCACATAAATAAATACATGCGAAAATATGATTATTATATTAAGATATTCAGATCGTTATAATACTCCCCTACTTGTAGGAATTTCTTCCTCGAAATTCGTTTTTTGAAAGAGTTAAGTGGGTTTGTCTAAAGCATTTTAAACTACAAACTTTTAAAATCGCCAAAACATTTGAAGTTTCGACAACTTGTTGGGGTTTCAATAGTAATAATCGTAATAATAATGATAATGATTTCTCGGAGACTCACGATTTTGGATTCTGTCTCTGACGTACTCCCCCACTTAGGATTTGGTTACACTTTAGAACTAATGTTGTTACTTCCCTTTGGTGAAAAGGGAGGTGTTCTATTAGTTTTCGGAGATCGACACAAAATTTAATGTGTCTCGGTCCTCATTGGTCCTTCCGACGACTAACACCACTGGATTCATTAATTCAACTCCTACATACAACTTGCTATTGTTTTTCCATTAATTCTAACTTAGATTTAATTACTCTTATTATGCTGAGTGTAATACCCGCAATTTTTAGCATTTTAATAAAGTAATTTTTGAGAATTTCTGATTGGGCAGTTATTTTCGGATTTATATAAATTCATTTGATTTAAACTTTCAAATGGGTGTAATTATTTGGAATTTATTTTATGATAGTGGATTATTTTATTTTGTTTTGTGTTTTGAAGGAGTTATTAATTATTGATTTTCTTGATTATGTAACTTTGAAAATTCATAACTTTTGATCTGTAAATCCTAATTTGATAAATTTACAGTGAAAACGATCGCATCAAAATGTAGAATTTATTTTGGTACAGTTTTTGATTTATTTTGCTGTTCACAAAATTTTTATTATTTTGAGGAAATTATAACGTTTTACTTTAAGCAAATTGAAATATGATCTTCAAGTATTATTTACTGTTTTGGGAAAATGTTATTTTCCACTGTCAAGAAGTGTTGCACGATTTAGAGTATTTATTTGCAATTTGAATTTTAAATTTGTTAGACATCGAGTTATGAGCGCACAAGACCTTAGGGTGACCCAATTAAACACACCCTACTCTCATTAAAGTGTAGCCACCCTACACGCACACCCTATGGGAGACAAGTCATTAATTGCCCTATCCTAATTAAAATCCCAACCAATGCATGTCACTACAACATTTAATTACCCTATTCAATATAACCTTACCCTAAACATACCTATATGTTATAAATTACTACACATACTCATGAAATAAAATGCAAAATCCAACCTACCCTAAAATAATAAAGAGGACGTGAGGGAGTATATGACATAGGGAGACCCTTGATTTCTTTGCACCCCAAATTTTAATTGGTACACCCCACCCACAATTTACTATAAATACCAAACATCCCACCCTCATCCTCACTTGTTCTTGCCATTTGCTTTGAGACAAAAAAAAATGAAGAGAAGCTAGTGAGAGAGGGAGAGGCCGAGAGCAAGGGAGGAGGAAGGAGAGGAAATTTTTGCTTCTCAACACCAAGTCCACCTCATTCCCATTTGTTCATCTAGGTATCCATCTTCATTTCCATTCTTATTCTTCTTTGTTCAAATTATTTTCGGTTTTCATGTGTATATGTTGATGAGTTAATGATTTGTTGATGCATGTGCATTTTCATGATAAAGCTTTGATTTTTAGTCACTTTTATGTTTGAAAATGAGTTTAACGAGTGAAAAATGGACATGCATTAAGTTCTAAGGGTGCCACGGTTTTGTCATTTTGAAACCCATATGATTTTTGTTTTTATTCTTGATTTGGAATAAGGAAATAAAGAAGGATTTTTGTTGATCTTGAAGTATATGAGTTTGTGTTGTAAGAAAATTTTGATTTTTCCTCAAAGACCATTCGGCCAAGACAAGAAAATAAAGAAAATAAATTATGTTCATAATGCATGTTGGTTTTTACTAAAGATCCATGCTTTTTAAGTCTTGATATGTATATATTTAAGTTGGTGGATGAAAAATAGGCATGCATGAACCATGGAGGTTCCCACGGTTTTGCTCTTGATTGGTACCCAAATGTTTTTTCTTTTCCTTTTGATGATATGATTCTTGATCTGCAATGAATTTGAGTATATTGATTTGTGTTACAAGAAATTTTTGATTTTTCCCTTATGAGCCATTCGGCCGATGCAAGAAATGAGGGAAATGAATTTTTGTTTTTGATGCATGTTATATTTTTGTGTTCCTCTATGATTTTTAAATGAACATGCATGAATTAAAAAAAGAGGCTATACGGTTTCTATGTGATGTGTACTCAAGAGATTTTATTTTGTTTTAATGATTTGTTTTAAGCTTAAAATAAAGGATTAAACTTTGATTTTTATTGTTTTAAAACATGTGTCTATATGTTGTTTTATAGTGAAAAAGTTTCTCATTTTTCTTCTCTATGATTCGGCCAAGATGAGAAAAGGAAGAAATAAAATTGATTTTTGGTGTTTGATTAATTTTGAGCTTCAATCTTTGATTTTTAAGTGCATGCATGTTAGAATATAAGTTTAAAACAAACAAAATGGACATGCATGATGATGCTAGGTCTATACGGTTTTCCTATTGATTTGGTTCAAATGATTTGGTTTTATTTAAATGTCTTGACGTATGTATGAATGAAGAAATAAAATGGATTTTTAGTGTATGTTAGTGTATTGGTTTATTTGTATGAAAATCCCTAAATTTTATATGAGTAATTCGACCTAAGTGTGTTAGTTAAGGAAATAAATTGATTTGATTATGCATGTTGTATTTGAGTTAAAATAAATTATTTTCATGCTTATAATTCGGTTCTTAATGGAAAAGTGATGATGAATTGATTTTGTGTTAATTTTTATGTATAAGTGCTATTCGATTTTGTATGCAAAGATGCTTAAGTATAGAAATTGATATATGCTCTTGGATTATTTGATTAAGTGCATTTGGTTTAAGCTTGAATGAAAATTGTTAATTGAATTGAAATGAGTTTGATGATTGGGAAGGAGGTGAGAAAGGTTAAAGTAGCATGAAAATGAATTGGATTGGTTTGAAAAGTGATTATTTGCATGAGTTAATTGTGTAGCTGGAAAATTGTAATCTTGGTTCATGATAATGTGTGTTTGAAGTAGGAAAAAAATCATTTAGGGGCTTCACATGTGAGGATGATGTATGAAATGTCAATTTGATACTATGCTGATTTTTTAAGCTTATTGCCTTAGCTTGTAGGAGGTTTTGCTAAATGATAGTTGTGCTAATTCAATTGCCTTTAAAATTTGATATGATGTTCTTGATAGTGTCTAAATGAATTCTGGAAAATGTGAGTGTTAGTTCCATGGTGAATGTTTTGATAATGATAAAAGGTTACAAAGTGTTTTGAACAAGCTACAAAGATGTTGATCAAGTTTCAAGTTCAACAAGCAACAACAAACATCAAGTGAAGAGAGAAAACAAGCTCATGAAGACTTAGTTTGGGTGTAATTGTAATTGTTTCGATTTGTTTCGTTCGAAAATCTTTCAAGGTTTCTTTTACACCTATTCAACCCCCCCCCCCCCTTCTAGGTGTGTTCCTAGGGTTCCTTAGTTGTTTCAACCACCAATTGCGGTTTCTTCAATTGGTATCAGAGCTCGGTCGAAAGACACGAGCATAAGAGCTTTTTCGTAAAGATCCTTTAAGAAAATCGCAATGGGATTCGTACCCTTTGGTGGTGAAGGTTATTCAATAAATCGTCCTCCATTGTTTACCGGAGAAGGCTATGCATATTGGAAAGTTAGAATGAAAATCTTTATCCAAGCCATAGATAGTGAAATTTGGAAAGTAGTTGAAAAAGGTCCTCATATCCCCTCTAGTTTAGTTGAAGGTGTAGAACAATTGATCCCCGAGGATAAGTGGAAAGATGATGATAGAAAGAAAGTTCAATATGATTATAAAGCAAAGAATATCATCACATCCGCTTTATCCTATGACGAGTTCTTTAGAGTTTCTCAATGTTCTAGTGCTAAGGAAATGTGGGACACTTTACAAGTGACTCATGAAGGAACTAGTGAGGTTAGGAGAGCTAGATTGAATGCTTTAATGCGTGATTATGAATTGTTTCAAATGCTTCCAAATGAATCTATTAATGATATGCAAAAGCGTTTTACTCATATTATTAATCATTTACTTGCTCTTGGTAAGACTTTCTTACAAGGTGAACTTTCTAACAAAGTGTTGAGATGTTTAGACTGGAATTGGCAACCAAAAGTAACGGCTATTGTTGAATCTAAGAATTTGGATGCTATGGATCTAGCAACACTTTTCGGAAAGCTTCAAGAACATGAAATGGAGCTTGGACGATTAAGTATCAATGAAGAGTCGGATAAGAACAAAGAAAGAAAGGGACTTGCTCTTAAAGTCAATAGATCATACAAAAAGAAAGAGAGTTCCGATGATGATGATGATAGTGAAGATTCCGATTCGGATGTTGATGAAAAAGACATGAAACTTTTGCTAAGGAAGTTTGACAAGTTTCTAAGGAGAAAAGGAAGGTTGAACAAGGACAAAGGTAAAGAGAAGGATTCTCAACACTACAAGACCAAGACTTCAAAAGATGGTGTAGTTTGCCATGAATGCGGAAAACCCGGACATCTCAAGTATTCGTGCTCTAAGTATCTCAAGAAGAAGGAGAAAGACAAGAAAAATTCTAAATCTAAAAGAGCATACATAGTTTGGGATAGTGATGAAGAGAAGAAAAGCACATCAAATAGTTCGTCGGATGATGAAGAAGTTGCTTGTCTCAACTTGATAACTCTAGTAGATGAAGAACAAAGTTCAAATGATGAATCAAGTTATCAAAGCGAGGATAGCAATGTAAGTCATACTAAATCCGAAATTTCTTCTAAATATGAATTGTTATATAATGCTTATGAAGAAATGCATGAACAACTTGAAAAACTAGCTTTGAAAAACATTGAAAGAAAGAAGCTCATTTTGAAACATCAAAAAGAGATTTTAGAACTTCAAAAACAAGTTGATGAGCTTAATCTTGAAAATGAAACTCTTGATCTTATATATGCTAGTTCTTCTTGTGATTGTGCTAGTAGAGTGAATATTGTGGTTGATTGTGAGAATTGCAAGTTGCTTAAAGATGAAAATGCTATTTTGAAAAATAAGCTTGCAAGTTTCTCAAATGGTGATATTAGATTGCGCACATTGTTAAATTTTCAAAGAGAAAATTCAAACAAGTTTGGTTTGGGTTATACTAATGCTAAGAGTAATTCTCATAGAAATGTTGTTGATTTTTCTAAAGTTGATTTCTCAAATGCACCAACATGTTTCTATTGTGGTACTCATGGACATACTTCAAATGTGTGTTATATTAAAGTGCATGGTATACCTAAAGGAGATTTTGTTTGGATGAAAAAGGGTGAAAGTCCCTACACTAACAAAAATGGATCCAAAACCATTTGGGTACCAAAAAGCAAAGCATGATTGTTTTGTAGGTATGATTGAAGAGCAAAGGGCTTACAAGTGTTATTCATACATTTGCATCTTCAATTGGTAGAATGTCCTACAAAGTGGTACAAGTGATTTTGATGATTATAGTATCTTCTCAATTGGTATCTCCTCAATTTCTTTTCTAAAGTTCAATTGATACTTATTTTGATGATTAGATGATTATCATGTTTTTGTTGTTATTGAAGAAATATCACGATATATCTTTTTTATTTACATTGATGATATCTCAATTGGTATTATGACTTCTTAATATTTCTATTGGTTCATAATTCATTGTTATATTTTCTTGCCAATTGGTATCACATTTCAAAGTATAGTACTTGTTATATCTCAATTGGTATCAATGTTGTGAAGAAATGTTTGTTATAGAGAAATCATGATCATTTCTTTGTTTCTCTATTTTGGCTTAGTATTTTATATTTCAATTGGTATATATTTCTTTTTGATAATGCCAAAGGGGGAGAAATATGATATTTTTAAAAAGGGGAGAAATAGTATGTTTTGAAGAAACGATATTTTGGGAGAAATGGTATGTTTTTGAAAAATGAGAGAAATGATATGTTTTTGGGAGAAAGGTTGTTTTGTTGTTTTTATGTAGGTTGAGCTAAGTTGTTAAAGATAGGGGGAGAATCAAGCTTCTATCAATTGAATTTCAAATATCAAATGCATTGATTGAGAGGGAGCAAGTTTCTCACCAAGTGATCAAATTGTTAAAGCATCAACAACTTCAATCAAATTCAAAACATGGTTTGTCATTTTCAAAAAGGGGGAGATTGTTAGTTCCATGGTGAATGTTTTGATAATGACAAAAGGTTACAAAGTGTTTTGAATAAGCTACAAAGATGTTGATCAAGTTTCAAGTTCAACAAGCAACAACAAACATCAAGTGAAGAGAGAAAACAAGCTCATGAAGACTTAGTTTGAGTGTAATTGTAATTGTTTCGATTTGTTTCGTTCGAAAATCTTTCAAGGTTTCTTTTACACCTATTCAACCCCCCATTCTAGGTGTGTTCCTAGGGTTCCTTAGTTGTTTCAACCACCAATTGCGGTTTCTTCAGTGAGGTGGTTTGAAATTGTTTTGATATTTTAAATGAATTTTGCTTGTAAAAGAACGTTTGAGAAAAACTTGTGCTTTCCATTGCAAAAGACTAGAATGAACAATGCTTCTTCAAGTTCAAAACCTATGAAACTTATTCACTGTTTTGATGGAGTCAATAGTAGTGTCTCTGAATTTTTATATGATTTTTGGAAATGGTTTGCTGATTGTGCTAGAGTTCTTTTTGTGAAAATGATTTCGGAAAAATAAGCTTTTCGGGTAGAATGTGAACAAATTTTTTGACCCTAAACTACTCTAAATGACTTGAAACTTTTATGGTAGCTTCCTTAACATCTCTGGATATTCTATGTAAAATTTGAAGAGATTTGTATTTGAATTGATAATTTTTCTAATGACAAAACAGTGAATCGTTTGGTTCAGATTTTTCAGACTTAGTGTCAAATTTAATTGAAAAAGTATGACTTTAACAACTCTAAATAATATGAAAATTTTATGAGATATTATAAACTATATTAGGAATACTTTAACCAATTTTTATGCAATTAAGAGCTGATTTACTATTTTTAATTGTGGCATTTTAGCCTTAGGTCAGCAACAGACCTGTTTGGATTTAAAGGAAAAATATGATTTGAAACCTAATCTAGGATTGTTCAAATGGCTTGAAAATTTTATATGAGGAACCTTAATATATTTATATGTGTTCTGCAAATTTTGGAATTTAAATGAATTGATTTGATATGGTTTGGGATTTTAGCTTTTGTGTTTTCTCGTGATCGAACTAATGCTCAATTTGATATCTTTTTGGACATGTGTGAACTTTTGTGCATTTTGTAACTTGGCTGGACTTGTATTACAATAATTATGCCTTAAAATGTTTAAATGAGTATTTTTAAAAAAAAATGCATAGATTATGTATAAATAAAGTGTAAGTTAATTGTTTACAGTATGTGTCGGTTTAGGCTCTTAGTTTAGGACTACGATTTGAGAATTGTTTATGTGTTACATGCCAATGGATTTGTTTTGTGTGGTGCATGCTAAATATTTTCCTATGTTTTTATTTGTTTTGGTTCGTCGATATGGTTAAGAAATGAAAAGAAATGAATTATCTAGCTAAGTTAGAATGTCGTGTTTGATTATGTGCTATCCTTTGAAATTGATTGATTTTTGAAAAAGGTTTATTTAATTGAAAAATGATAAGTGTGTGTGGTTGCTGCCCTATGTCGTTGAGTGGTGTTATGTTTGAAAATAAAATTGTTTTAAGTGAAAGAAAAGTGTAAGGAATTTTCAAAACGTGATTTGGAGCTGTTTCTTCGCTGTCTAGCAATTGTTTAATTTTTGTTTCACTTATAAAAATGTTTTCAATTGAGTTAAAGTTTGGATTTTCAAAGGTATTTGATTTAGAGAAAAGTTGGATTGAAAAAGTGGCGTTTTTCGGTGTTTTTGAACTTTGGTTCGTGGCTGTCCGGAACAGACCAGCAACCGAAGAAATTGTTTTAAAGTGTTTTATCAATTATGTTAAAAGGATTCTGAGGTATTTAAAGTATATTCAAAGGTTGGATTTGATTTGAGAAAGTGAAGGTTTCTTTTACGATTTCCCGATAAGGATTTAAAACGCGTTTTCAAAAGTGAGTTGATATTAAGAATGAATGTTGATTAGATAGCCTTGTATTAATTATGTGTCTTGTTTTAAGCGGAGGATCTGCAAGTCAGTCGAGAGGACCCGCAACAGTTTTTGACGGATGTTTGCTGGATTTGAGGTGAGAAAGGGGCTTTCCCCAGACACTGTGGTATTTAGGTAAAATATTAAGACGTTCCGTATCATCTCAAAGATCGGAACCTAGTGGTCTCTGGGTCAGTAGTATCATGGCAATTGTTTGTATGTGCGGCCATGTATACGAAGAGGACTAGGACCACACACCTTATGATGCATGATGTTATTAATGTGAATATGCCATGATGATATTATTTGCTCTTATTACTTATGCATGATGAATATTTTATATATGATGATGTTAATGTCTGGAACTCGGTGAGATGTTTGTATGTTTAATCCATGAAGGAAATTAAGTGAGGCAATGGAAATTATGAAAATAATAATGTTGATGAGAATAATGCAATGGAAAGGAAATTTTTTTTAACAATAACGTGATGTGTTGATAAGCTCTGGAAATCTTGGATATGTAAGTGCAAGGAGAGAAATGATGAGACAATTACGATTGGAATTAGTTATGCGTATGTACCGCACAGCGAAAGAATTATCGTGACATGTGCCAGATCGAGGAACTCTCCCAGGTGTACGATTGACGTGACGCTGTTGCTGGATTAAGGAGCTCCCTGATATGTTCAGTTGCCATGACGATTACAAAGTGATGAGAAAACGTTATGTGAAAGATTTAATTAGAGGTCGAGGTTCATCGAAGGGATGAACAAGGGTGACTCGTCCGACCTTAGGATGAATAAAATACTAATAAGACATTATATAACGCGGCGAGTTGAGTGTGAAGTAGTGGAGAGGAAGATACCATGTTTATCTGCGGATACTCAGGTGAGTGATTGTGAAAGGGGAGGGTGATGACAGTGAAACGTCAATTAACCTAGAGTGCGTTTCTAGGCAGAACGAGTCTATATGTGACGGGGATTAATACCCAATGGACCATAGCATGTTCTGCACCCGGAGCTAGAAAAGTACTGTCACCCCCTTGATCAATTTTGGAACGGTGAGAGGGGACCTGAACGAGGCGGGCAGTCGATTGGTGTTGGGCCCTTGCGGTATCACGTAAAATGTTAATTGTCATGATGGCTGGCCCGTACGGTTGTGGCTTTGACAAATATATATATATATGTTGTTGAATTTTCTCGGTTGCTCGACCTGCGTGGGTTAAGGTTCCTATACGTCCCGTTTGCTTCCCATTAGGCTGGGAAGGATTGGAGGAGATGTATGTGTGCTAACAAACTCCTCGATGACATTTACTTAATTTCCCCTGTCATCGTTGGATGCGCTCTGATAAAACTTAATAAAGTAAGATTAAATTATTGAAAGGACTCTTAGAATAAGAGATTAACATACAGCGTGAATTGTTAAGAAAGGAAAAAGTGGAAAAGGTCAAGTGGCAAGGAAGTATGGATAAGACCAAGGATATAATTTTGTGAGGAAAAGGAATTATGGATTAATGTTGAGAATAAACGAAAGGAAGTGATAAATGTTTGAAGAGAAAGTTATCATAGTGAAAGACATTATTGCGTAATGATGATGATGATGAGGTGAATTATGTTATGTATTTTGTTGCCTGATATATATATTGTTGTGTGCTTGTCTTAATATTTGTGCCTACTGTAATTTCACCTGTCGACGAGAAATCATTCGGGATCGCTCACTCTCTCTTCTACCCTATTCTTCTGTTGGTATTCGATACCACGTAATTGCAGATGGCGTATAGTATCGGGATTTCGATGTGCCCATTGGATGACGGAGATTGGGAGTTGACTCCAGCTGGTTGAAGATGGCGTGGATCTATCGATTTGGAGGTCATTGACCCACTGTTCACTCTTGCGGGATCAGATGTACGAGACATGATGGAGAGGCTAGTGCTGACAGACAAGGATTCCACGTTGAGCCCAACGTTTCCCGATGATGATGAAGAGAGATTTGAGGATGCGGAAGAGCTGTTCGAGTTGGCAGGAGTGCCAGGAGAAGGCGGTGATCCGTAGTATAGGTTTTAGTTATGTTTTTCTTATGTATTGCACTCTCTTGAGATGTACTAAGATTAAATGGCTCTACCCTGATGTAACTGTTTTAAGAAACACTATGTTTTGGAAAATTTATTACTATGATGAAAGTAACTGGATTTAGAACTGGTAATTATAAAACAAGGTTCATTTTGACAATCGAAACATTTAATAATAATGGAAGAAAGAGTTTCAAAGCGTGATGTTGGTAACATCTCGATTTGGAACTTGATGCGTGATGTGAGACATGGATGATTTATTTTATAACGAAAATGTTTTTGGAAAAAGGAAAATAATTTATAAAGGCGAACTCATGTCCACGTCACCAATGAAAAAAAATTTCCTAGATTTTTACTAAATGAAAGATATTCAAGTTGCTAAATCGGGGTGTTACACTAGGGATTAAGATCAAGGATGTTACAAGGCTCAACCATGCGATCGGATAACATCCGACGCTTTATCGAACCTAATCCTTTCCGACATTCTAACCGAACTCGATTTCTAAGAGATCCTCGATTCACACAACTCCTTACCCTTAAACGCATTCTAAACCCTCTCTTAAAACTCTCTAACCAAATACTCGACCAAACCGAGACACTGGGGACACACTCGAACTCTAGGAAATCCCTGGCACTCAAGCATAAAAAACCAATCCTAGTCGAGCATCTATCTATCCACATACACAACAAGTACATTCAAAAGTCACAAATACACTTACCCAACCACTCATATAATAAAATCACATAAATAAACACATGCAAAAATATGATTATTATATTAAGATATTCAGATCGTTTCAATTTTATACTCGGTCTCCATAACTGACCCTCAACACTTGTAAGTTTTCATAACATCATTAGATAGCGAACCTTTCTCTGATAACTGAGATACCGAGGATCCAATAATATTAATGCAACATTGTGATTCTCTCATACGGTTACGCCCACCTGATCCGGAGGGGCTGGAAACTGGTTGATTTTCTCATAAAGGCTGAGAGAATATTCCAGATATTCTCCATTTATTCCGCCAGTCACACGTCAAGCCCAATTACCATGATGGAGCTCCCACTATAAATAGCACCATTCTACTGGGAGCTCAGGTACATTTTCTTTATCCCTAAGTTGACACTCTACACACACTGTTGACTAGGGAGATGCATGATACTTCAACTCAGTATTCTGAAATCTATAAGTCCTATATCAATTTCTCGACTGACTTTGAGTTTAACGCCTCCCCATTCGCCTTATACCTCAGCAAATCAAGGACACCATACTTATAATGAGTGTGAATATTTTGATAAAACTGACATTGCAATAACAAAAGAACCAAATTGAATTATTTTAAAAAATAAAGGACCAAAATAAAAAAAAAAAGGCTTATTTATGTCTTTAGTCCCTGAAAGTTGGGAGTGTTTTGATTTTGGTCCCTGAAAGTTTTTTTGACCTTGACTCATCTTTAATTGTTTTGAAAATTTGGTTTTAGTCCATGCCGTTAGAAAAAATTCGTTAACCGCTGACCTGGCTAATGGAACGTCACATTGACATACACATATGCAACTACCGCATGCCACCAGTAGGATGACGAGGATGATCCGGGTCCGTAGGAGCAAAAGGGCCAAAGCCCAACCCAAATGTGTTTATGAATTGGGCTTTGGCCCTTTTGCTCCTGCGAGTCCAGATCATCCACGTCATCATACCGATAGTATTACATGTATATGTTGATGTGGCATTCCGTTAATCACATCAGCAGTTAACGGATTTTTCCTAACAGCATGGACTAAAACCAAAATTTCAAAATAATTAAGGATTAGTCAATGTCAAAAAAACTTCTAGGTACTAAAATCAAAACACCTCCAACTTTTAGGGACTAAAGACATAAATAAGCCTAAAAAAATTAAAAACCAAAATAAATCCTAAAAATAAGACAAAAGTAAAAAATTATAATTAAGCCTATTTCTTTTTTACACTTCCTTGAAACTCAGAACATCTTTCTCAAATAGTAAATAACTTGAATGACTAGAAAAGATAGTTACTTAAACGAAATTGGACAAATAGCTAGTTTAGGAAGCAATTTAGTAAATGGTCCTCCCTCCTTTCAAAAATTATGTCACTTTAGGTTTTTCTATTTATTTTTATTTTATTTAAGAATTTGATTATGTATTAATTATTTTTTTTCAACTTTAATTTTGCTTTTAAATTTTTTGAAAAATGTGAAAAATGTAATATTAATATATTGTAAGGATAATATAATAAAATTGGCTTATGTATTACTTCCTCTGGTCATATTCATAAGACCATTTTGGGGTTTTTCAGTCATACTATAGAAATTGGTCAAATTTGTAAGTGACATTAAAAATGTGAAAATTTGATATACTTTTAAAATTAACCCTATAATTATTATTGGAACTCTAAAAAATATTGACTTAATAAGGTGTTTGTGGAAAAAAGTAATTAAATACTATTGAAATTTGAAATAGGATCTTATAAATTAAACCAAAATAAAAACCGCATAAAAATCTTATAAATAGAATCGGAAGGAATAATACTTGTTTTAAAATTTAAAATATTAAACAATTATTTAGTCTTCATAAAACTCCTCGAACAACAAATAAATTAGAGAAGTAAAAATAAATGCTAATAGATTATTAGATTTGGGTGACTTAGTTTTTGATTAATTAAAAAAAAATATTAGACTTGTTAAGGTGCTGTCCACATTTTGATTTTTATTGACTAAGTGTTTTTAAAGAATTGATTAAGATTAAGAGTACTGTTTTAAGTAGTAGATTTCAAGAGAATAAGTTATGCATATTTTACAAGAATGAAATGAATTGTTTCGAAAGAATTATGGCTAACTTATTTATAATAAGTTATAAGTTTTAAATCTTGTGTGTTGTTATTTAATTAAGCTTGATTGACTATGTTTTTTCATGATTATAAATTTAAATCGAGTACGAGTGTGAAGTAGTGGAGAGGAAGATACCCTGAGTTATCTGCGGATACTTAGGAGATGATTGCGTTAGGGTAGGCTAGGGCGCTAAAACGTCATGATGCCTTAAGTACTATTCTGGGCGGAACGAATTCCATATGTGGTATGGGTGAGCCTGTCCCGAATAACCATGGTAAGTCCTGCACGACCAACTGGAATAGTGTTGTCACCCCTATGGCAATTTGTGAACAACGGAGAGGAACTGGAACGAGGTGGCTGTCCGTGTTGATGTTGGGCCCCGATGATTTGGAGTCAAGTGTCATAAAAATATATTAAAAAAGGTATTACCTTCGTCCCTAAATATAAGATCTTTTTGACACTTTTATTTTATCCTTATTTATAAGACCTATACCAATTTTCAATGAACATTAATTACTTTTTTTCACAAACACTGCTATTTATTTAACAATTTTTATATTTCAAATAATATTAATAGGGCCTCTAAAAAAATATTAATAGGGTTAATTTTGAAAATACATATTAAAAGTTCACATTTCCAATACAATTAACTAAATTAATCAACTTTCTTAATGGACGTGAAATCTTCCAAAAGGATCCTATATATAGGAACGGAGGGAGTACTTTTTAAGATTCTCAAAAGAAAAATAAATTTGATTTGTAATTATTTTTTCACTTTAAATAACCTTAAAAAATATCATTTCTCCGACAAAAACAAGTACCCTCAATATATTAAGATTGAAAAATATCGACTTATTTATTATTTTGTTCCCGAAAGTTGATCGAGTTTTTGTTTTAGTTCCTTTTTTTTTATTTGACCGGTCTTGATCCTTAAAAGTTTAATTTTTTTTGTTTTGGTCTTTGCCGTTAGGGATCCACCATTAATTGATGACATGGCTAACAGGGTGCCATATCAGCCTGCCACGTGTCATTTTTTTAAGTAAAAGGTCCCTAAAAGTTGACCGAGTTTTGATTTTAGTCCATATCCTTTTTTTTACCGATCAAGATCCTTAAAAGCTTAAAATTTTTGGTTTTGGTCTCTATCGTTAGTAAAATACTGTCAATTACTATTACGCTAACGAAGTGCTATATTAATATGCCATGTGTCTGGTATAGAATAAGACACAAACTCTATTACGTATTTGGTTTATTATATAAACAAAAGGGACGAAAAACTAAAAATTATAGCATTTTAGTTCATCTGAAATCTCAATCGAAATATTTGTGCAAGAATTGAATGTTATATACTTATATGATGACTATGAGTTTGTTTAAATTACTGGGCTAACGTAAGTTGGTCAATCATGGACCAACCGTGGCTAGAGTTTTCTTGCCTTGCTGGGTTATTTATGTCATCTTCCAACTTGGCATAAACTCGTTATTGTGCAGACACATGGTATGTTGATGTGGCAATCTATTAGTCATATGAACAATTAACCGTATTTTACTAACGACAGAGATCAAAACAAAAAAATTCAACTTTCAAGGACCTTGACCGGTAAAAAAAAAGACAGGGAATAAAACTAAAATTCGATCAACTTTAAGTGACCATTTACTTTTTAAAAAAGGCACATGGTATACTAGCGTGACAATATGTTAACAACATCATCAAATAACGTGATAAAAACTAAAATCAAAACTCAATTAATTTTCAGGAAAAAAAACTTAAACAAGCCAAAAATATCTTATAACCACATTATTATCATTATAGAAAAAAAAAAACAAACAAAAATACTACCATAACAAAATAAAGCAAATACTACCATATCAAAAAATTTGTCCCTCCACTTTCTTTGGGAAAGAGTGTGAGTTTGTTTTCTCCCAGTTTATCTGGTCTTTATTTTGCATTTGTGCAAGTTTTTTTGTTTTGTGTGTTTCCATGGAGGGATGTCTCTGGATAATTTCTACTTTCCAGATCTGATGGTTATCCTCTCTACTCCAATAATTGGAAGGCTACTCGTCGACGAGACAGATCTCCTTTTGTCGACTGTTGATTTGGCTACCGTCCAACGACTCTCTCGTTTTAGATCTTAGGTTCAATGTCGCCGATTGAGCTTAGTCCCAGCATAAATGAGATTGTTACTTGGAATTAAAGACTATTGAATCTTCTGTTCGAGTCCGGTTTTGGCAGTTGCTGATGATCCATGTCCACATGGAAGAGTCTGTTGATGCAATGTATTTTGCTTTCCCTTTAACTATTATTAGTGTGAAATTTCTTGTACTATTTCTTATCTATGAATAAAATACACATTTCCCTTAAAAAAAACAAAATAAAGCAAATAAAGACATATATCACTCTAGATAATTTAGCAAATCAAGACGTGGATGCACACTTTTCCTAAGATACAAAATCTCACATACAGTATAACTTAACATAATTAAGAAAATCAAGCTGTGGATACACAGTTTTATTAAGCAAAAAAATCTCACGTAAGTTAAGATAAAGAAAATCTCACTTTAACTTTTTTTTTTTTATTTGGTATACAAAATCTCACTTTAACTTTAGATCACCACAAAAGAAGAAGAGATCCAAAACATCCTACTTGAAAAAAGAACATCCATCAAGTACTTGAAAAGATTTTGTTGGTAAAGACAAAACGCACTTCGATGATCTCTACGCCTCGAAAGAAATTAGTTTTCGGCTGTCGGCTGAGGGATACCCTTGGTATAAAAAAAAAAAAAAAAAACAAAAACAACATCCACCGACTACTCGACCAACCGCAACAAATACACAAAATTGGAAATAGATTATTTAACATTACGTTAGAGTGAGTTGCAGTAAAGTATAATTACTAAAATTCAAAATAAGAAATTTTGATTTTGATTTTGAATTTTAGTAATTTTTATACTAACGTTATTGTAATATTACGTTAAAGAATCCAAATCTCACAAAATTATTTTTATATTAAGTGTTTATAAGATTTTTGTCCTATATTATATATATATATATATATATATATATATTATTTTTACAAAATTCAATATGTTGTTAATTTATTTTTCCTAATACACCTTTATTATCATACTATTTTTTTCATTTTCAACATATTCACTTTTTAAATAATAATTATATAAAAATATTATAAATCGAAATACTCCAAATTCTTTTAATATTTTATCATTTTTAAAAACTGGTAAATCATCATAAAATACTAGTATTTAATGAAATGGGAGAGTATAGAAAAGTTACTTCTTAAAGTCGGAAATAAATTTTCTAGCATAATCTTAGAGGAAGATAGATACAAAACCACTAAATTCAAAACAAAAAAATCTTGGATTTATTTTGGATTTTAGTGGTTTTTATATTAATGTTCTTCGAGTAAACTCTCACTTTGGTCCTTGAATTTATATAGCATTTTCACTTTAGTCCCTGAAATTAGCAAAAATGCTTTTAGGTCCCTGACTTTGTAAAAAGTCATTCACATTAGTCTCTACCCCTAACCCCCGTCAACAAACGTTAACAAAGTGATAACGTGGCTGACTGGGGGCGTTAAACAACGTCGTTTTTGCGTCCGCGTGCACTTGTAACAGAGTAAACTGTCACGCTAGTCTTATCGGCACTGATGCAGCTGAACATGAGACTGGTGTAGCTAAACATGAGACTGATGCAACTGAACATGATAAGACTAACGAGATAGTTTACTTCGTTATAAGTGTTACTAGGACGCAAAAGCGACGTCGTTTAAGGCCCCAGTCAGCCACGTATCACTCCGTTGATGTCCATTGACGGGGATTAAGGGCAGAGATTAACGTGAATGACTTTTTACAAAGTCAGGGACTTAAGAGCATTTTTGTTAATTTCAGGGACTAAACATGACACTGATATCGCCGATAAGACTAACGAGACACTTTACTTCGTTATAAGTTTTTCGAGGACGCAAAAGCGACGTCGTTTATGGCCCCAGTCAGCCACGTCATCACTCCGTTAATGTCCATTAACGGGGATTAAGGGCAGGGATTAACGTGAATGACTTTTTACAAAGTCAGGGACTTAAGAACATTTTTGTTAATTTTAAGGACTAAAGTGAAAGTGTTGCGTAAATTGAGGACGAAAGTACATATGGTCCTCATCATCATCACCAACAGCCTCTTTCCTAGAAGAAGTACATAACGTGCTGAAGCCTCTATCTATCTTCTTTCTTCATTCTTCTTCCTTTGTCTTCTTCTTTATAATATTCAAGTTGGCGCGTTTTGCTGCTGTTTCAGAGTCTCGAGCGACGTCGTTTCACCGCTCGCTCGATTTTCTCAATTCATCAGAATAATCCTTCTTCCTCTCTCTCTCTCTCAGTGGATTTGAAATTGAAGATGCGACGCGCTTCTAATTCATCCAAAAAGACGGGTCAATCCAATTCTACCCAGAATTCCGATCTCTACCGTTCCGGTATTCAATTCTTTTTTCCCTCATTTTTTCCCCCAATTTTTTTTTTTAAAAAGAAAATTGGTGTTAAAGTTTGTTGCTTTCTGCTGCAGCCATGCTTGTTGTTTTACTTATTGATTGAAATTTTGGTTTTTTATCATTTAATTATGGTTTTTTGTTTAATTTTTTTTATGGACATGTTAAAGTTGAATTTTTATTTTGTTGGGCTTTGAATTTTTGGTGAAAAGATTATATTTTGCAGAATTTCACTTTTATAATTATGTGGTGAAATTAAGGTGGGGATTAGTGGCATGGGAGCTTCTTGGTCCTGAATAAGTTGAATCTTGAGAAAGTTATATTTTTACAGTAAATTATGCTGAGTCAATTTAGCACTAGTTCAAGCAATGTCTGATTGACTTTCAAAATATGTGTTGTCTCAAACACTTCAAAATAATGGTCTTCATGTATATTCCTTGTTGTGTCTTAATGATACTATATTATTTAGTTTACATTGACTAATGTTAACTTTTTGAAACATTCATGCTCTCTTTTAATTTAATGATTATATTTTTATTCAAAGTAAATACTACTAATTAAGACAGTCACGTCGTGTCTGATAATCTTTAAAAAGTTTCTTATCTCCTTGTGTTGTATTGTATTCGTGTTTTAAGTTGTATCTAGTGTTATTGATTGTGGATAGCGGCTCATTGCGGTAGACCAAAATTCTGTCATGCAATATAGCGGATAGTGAAGCGGCCAAATAGCGGAGGCATCGCTAATTAAGAAATTAGCTATATTTATAGAAAAATGCAGCTATACAATAAAGAAAAGTAGTACAAAATGGAGTAACAATTTGGGCATCTCCTTCAGCTTCTTCTCCATTTGAATCCTCTAGGATACAAATTTCTTGTAATTCTTCATCCACAGCAGAAACGTGATGGAGAAGGGTGGTTACAATTGAAGGTGATATACAGGATTGAGGGCATAACCGTAAAACTGAAAAGTCACTCTTTTTTACCCTAGCAGATCAGCTAATGGGAATTGGGCCTTTTTTAACCTGAAAGTTGAAAAGCCCATTGGTTTTTATAGAAAAAACAGAGAAAAACCCAGTTTTTTTGCCATCACTGCTATAGCGCTTTTGTGTAAAGTGGCCGCGTCGCGCAAAATAGCGTTTCTTGCAACGTTATGTATAACGGATCCGCTATGCTATAGTGCCGGTATGGCCGCTATTTGATAACACTTTGTATCTATGCTTGCTAGCTGAAAGGCAAACTAAAATATTGCATTTACTTGGATTGGTATCATATGGAACAAGAAAATTGCCTGTTGAAGCCGCTCATATGGATTTTGAAGTGTATATGTTGCGTATCATTACATGTTTGTTCTTTTTTTTTTGTCTGGTATAGAATTGTGCTTTTGCTGTCTTCAATTTTCTAATCATATAAACACAAATTTTCAGCTTCAAGTAAAGCAAGCTCAAAGGAATCGGAACGAATTGATAGTCTATTTTATTCGTATGCCAATGGGTCTACTGGGTCGATTGAGTAAGTATACATAACCCAAGAATGTTAATTTTCTGCAATTTAATATGTATAAATCAAATTACATTATGCTGTTGTCATTTTCTTAATTCAAATTTCAAACCAAGGGCATGGATCTGTCATTTTCTTAATTCAAATTTCAAACCCTATCAGATCTGTCACCAGTTCATTTTATTGGACAGCGACACAGGAATGACTTGAAATTTATTTTGTTTTGGAACTCTATTTTTAGTTAAGCAGAATTGGATGCTGATTAATGTGATTTCATTCGGTAATCATTCCCCGGTGATGACATTACATATTTTAACTCCAATACAACCAGCATATTGCAATTCATGTTCCACTTTACCTTTTTTCCATTGGTAGATAGATTACATTTGCCGATGATGAAAATTTTAGTAATCTGAAGGAGGATTATGGCATTCCCTGTTTGGTTTTGACAAATCAAAGTCATAATGGTGCTCCCTTTCGCAACTTGTTTGTGTAGAGGTTGAGGACCCAGTTGATCCATGTCCCCTTTCATGCTGATACTTGGCTTTCTGAGGGATCTATCTTCGATTTCTTTAAACTCACTTTTTAATGAAAGTAGGTTAAGTGTTGACTTGTATCTGTCCTCCTGACCTTTACATTAGATGCTGATTTATTTGATTTCATTTGATAATTGATAGGTTAGTTGTTGAAATTGTTTGGTTGAATTTGGAATTTTTAGTTTGAGTTTATGAACAGTGGTTGCAGATTTTGATATGTAAGCTTGAAATTTAGTTTGTCTGCATGAATATAATTAAGCATAAGTCTTGTGGTGGCCTCGCAGATGGAGAAACTTAGAGCGAGAGTGATGAAATTGAGGGGTAGGTTGGGAGGATAATTTTATGATTTTCCAACAGGATAGTTAATTTTTGATCTGACTATACCATCAAGTAGGTGCGGCAAACACCTGAAAAGACCTGATAATATTAGCCTATACATCAAATCTTCCTTTTATGGTGAACCAAATGCAGTGTTAAATGTTAAACCTTCAATACAGATATGGTTAAATACTTAGATGACACTTGCTGATTAAGATATCAATATGCATGTAAACCAAAAAAAGAAAAAAGAAAAACTAAAATATTAAATGAAGAGTTAAATGTGTTTAGAAATCCAGAACGCTATTCTTGTTTTGTAAGGGACTTTTTTTTAATGTGCATACTTTGTAACTGAGTATGTGAACATCTGTTTACAATTTGAAAGTAGGTTTAATGATCTTTAAAAACTTATGATGCAGCCCAGAAGGCATTGAAAGACTCTGTGCTGATATGGAGGTGGATCATACTGACGTGAGGATCTTGATGCTTGCATGGTTAGCTATAGCGTTAAACTTAATTGTCCTTTAATACCATATTCTTATATCTTTGTCTTAACTCTTAAGTTTGTATTTGGAGTTGATGAAAGACTGAATGTAACAGGAAAATGGAAGCTGAGGAGCAAGGATATTTTACATTGGTAACAGACATGTTTTCATATTCGTATATTGAGTCCATTGTTCATAAAAAATTTCTTGTGGAATTGGTTCAATTTTTTATAAAAAAATATCAACACATATAGGGAAACTGTTAAGTGCCTTTTATGTTTGGTACACAGTCATGTAGTTTTTGTATTTGTTTCCTCGTCCTTATACCAAGATCACGTAACCCTGAATATTTATAGGATGAATGGAGGAGAGGCATGAAAGCTTTAAGGGCTGATACAGTAAGTAAATTGAAGAAGGCACTACCAGACCTAGAAAAAGAGGTATAATTATTGTGATACTCTGATAATGCGTGGACAAATTAATATATTGTTATTGTTACTTATTGATGATTTAAATATTTTATAAGTTGCTAACTTTTTCAATTTAACATCTATTGTAAAGGTCAGGAGGACACCAAATTTTGCAGATTTCTATTCTTATGCTTTCGAATATTGTTTAACAGGTAAACTTCCATGTGATTTTGTGTTAATTAGTTTAAAAAATACTATTATGTTCTTTTCCTTTGTTCATTCAAAGCATGTTGTATATCTACTTTTTTCTAAATTTTTCAGAGGAGAAACAGAAAAGCATTGATATCGAGAGTATTTGTCAATTACTTACTCTTGTTATGGGATCAACATTTCCTGCCCAAGTTAACTTATTTGTGGAATATTTGAAGGTAAGTTATGCATTTTGCATTACTGTTTTAGTTCTTAGAAATGATTCTCACATGTTATTATCATTTATGGCAGTCTCAGAATGATTACAAGGTCATAAACATGGATCAATGGATGGGGTTTTTCAGGTTTTGCAATGAGGTAGCATCTTTTTTCTACAGCTTCTACAATGTTTTTTTTATCAATATCCAGACTCTCCAAGAGTGGGATATTTCTTAGCCTTTTGCCTCATTTAAAGTATTTATGCGCGTGCTGTTGGCTCTCCAACATATATCCAAACTCTCCACTTTTGAACTTCAATTGCACTTTTCAAATATACCCTTCTTAATTTTTTTGTTGATCAGTTTTCCTATGTCTGGATCCATATTCCTTTCTAGATTATTATTTTACCCAGTTTTAGCTATTTGACGAGTAAATATTTTTAATGATATGATAATAATACATGATTGGTTGCATGTATAAATTACTTTTATTTACACTTAATGACTGTGATGGTTCAACACCAACTGACTTGCAACTTCTTATCTCTCTGCAGATTAATTTTCCAACCTTTGATAACTATGATCCAAATCTCGCATGGCCCTTGATCCTGGACAATTTTGTAGATTGGGTGCGAGAAAAGCAAAAGTAATCTGATATTGTTCAGCCGCCTGATTCTCTGCAATGATGGGTATGTATATTTTGAAAACTTAGTTATATATATATATATATATATATATATATATATATATATAGTATTTTTTTCATAAATATTTACTCTATATATATATTTAGGAGAATACTAACAAGTACCCTGTTAAGAAACTATAAGCAGTAGAAAATCAGATCCCTTTCTCATGGTTTCTATATCTGTTGTTATGTGTGTCTGCATTCATGAAACATTTTAACAATTTTGTTCATCACTTTTATTTTCCTAGCTTTTCAAATTTGCATTCTAACTTTTGCTGATTGATTTGTTGGCAGCTACTCTACTCCATCCAGGTTAAGATGCTATTGTCCAAACAAGTTCAAGATCAAGTTCAAGTTCTTCTGCTGGCCTAGTATGTTGTTGGCATTCTGAACATAAACTATAGTCAATTATTCTATTTAAAGTTTACATTTTATGATACAGATGCACTTGAGGTTATAGATACAAGTCTGTACTTTGTCA
Source organism: Crotalaria pallida (assembly GCA_037953625.1). NCBI lineage: Eukaryota > Viridiplantae > Streptophyta > Magnoliopsida > Fabales > Fabaceae > Crotalaria > Crotalaria pallida. The sequence continues at coordinate 6,641,096 of CM075654.1, read as the reverse complement.
TTATTACCCAGCGCCACCATCATCTATCTTGTTTTATATCATTCACAATAGAGCTTTTATTGAACTAAATTCAGTGGAATTATTTTATACATGAGTGAACATCTCATTTGATATCACATGCACACTTATCTCTATTTTTATTATTATTTTTTTTTTTAAATTTACTTGTTACCTTCTTTATATGCTAACAAATAATAGAGGAGCATATATTTGACGTCCCATTCTCTTATCAACAAATGTTTTCCGTTAAACACATTTTGTTTTATAGCGTGTTTTGAGTCTCTTGGTTAGTGACGATTTCAAAATGTCTCTTAACTTAGTAAGTAATGGATTTGAGAAATTAATTGGATAAACTGATATCTTATAAATATGTACTAGTTTTTAAGTCATTTATCACTTAACAACTAATACATTCATCTCTCTGTATAAGATCCTTTTGAGATTTTTATTTTATCCTTATTTATAAAATCTTATATCAATTTTTAATGACAATTATTTACTTCTTTCCACAAATATCCATATTTACTTAACACTTTTTAGATTTTCAATATTATTAATAAAGGTAGTTTTGAAAATAAATATCAAATATTCACATTTTCAATATAATTAACTAAATTGACCAACTTTCTTAATGGACGTGAAATTTACCAAGAGAGTCTTATATACAGAGGTGAAGGGAGTAGTTGATTAGCTGTTGTTTCTTAATCACTTTGAATTTAACTGGCTAATACTTTTACCTTTTAGTATTTTAGCTTTTAGTTTTTAAGCTATAAATTCAGTGTCAATAAGTTGATTTTTTATTTTTTTTGGGTGTGTCAATGAGGGGAATATTATATAGTACCAAATCTAATTTGTATTTTGACTAAATGCTCAAATTGATTCTTTGAAATTTTGTTCATAGTTAAATTTAGTCCTAGAAAAAATATAAAGTGCCAAAATAGTTTTTGAAAATTTTTAAATTTTGTTCATGGGATAATTTGATCCTTGAAAAAATAAAATCACCAAATAATCCCAAAAGCTTTCTTCCAGGAAGTAATTTGGCCTCTTAAAAAAAATTTTGTGGAACAATTTAATTTTCAGAAGCTTGGACTATATCGGATGAAGGTAGAGGTGATGATTCGAGCTGCCTGATCATATTCGATTAGCCTTATTTCTGGCCATCACGAGTCAAAAAACCTAGATATGATTTAGGTAAAATATCATTTACCTAAATCGTCAGAGAACCACTTTTTAAATAAAATCGGGTCAAGTTTTAATGTGATATGAGCAGGCCTACCCGAAAATCCTACGCATTCGAGCTTTATTAATTAGACCAAAAATACTGAGATCTTTTCGAGTAGTCTCAAAATAACACATTCGGCCAAGGCACTACGTGAAGTTAATTTTGCAAGAATCTATTTGTTCCATAACAAATTTTAGGAATCATTTGGTGATTTAATTTTTTCAAGAATCAAATTGTTTAGTGAGCAAAATTTTCAAGAATTAACTGGTAGTCCCGCAAACACACAGGTAATGTCAAGTAGTATATATAGTATGGTTTTCATAGGAATTTTGTTTGTTAATTACTAATTACCAACAAATTATAAGTATAGATTATCTAAACCAATATATTAGAAAATTGAGAAATAAAATAAAATAAATCTAAAGGATTGATTATTTTCACCACATATCCGCATTGACAATCAAATAAAGATATATCTCTTATCAAATTAGATTTATTTTGAAGGTGAATTATCCGATTGTAGAATACTAGTTCCTTTCAGAATGTTAGCAATGTACCCAATGATTTCAAATTCCTACTTTCGTGGTAATTAGGGAACATCAATCCATTAAGATCTTTGATAATTCATTGAATCCTCTCAAGGATTAGAACTACTTTCGTGATTTGAAACCTCAAGTTTAACTATGTATTTTCTAATACTAAGGTTCACCTTTCAGTTCTTCCCTTACTACTTGGGATCATACAGTAGTGACATTCGACACAATCACATGCATTAAGAACACCATAATTAAATCTAAAATAAACAAATATTAATAAGAGAAAATAATCAAATCATTATGTCAATGCGTCCATGCGCTAATCCTTAGAAACAGAAAACTACTCAATCATAATCATAATACAAACCAAACAATAGGAATAAGGCACAAAAAGATAGAAATAACCAGAAGATGAATGAGAAGAATTTCTTCCGTCTTCAAACGCCTTCGAGTTCTTCTCAGAGAGAATTGTGCCACCTTGAATCCTTATTTACTAATTTGTGTCTATGATAGATTGTAATCCTAATTCTAATTCTAATCCTACTACTAGTATTATTCTAATGTTAATTACATGATTTTCATCTTCCTCTTTTTATAATATTTCCTTCCTCCAAATGTTGGACCCAAATAACAAAATAGACCCAAAAGCTTTCTCCTTCATCTATCTTTTTATATTTTTGCTCCTTTTTATTTCTAAACACTTCTAGCATCCTTCAATGATTTATTCTCTTACTTTTCTAATGCTCCAAGCCTCAAAATAATTAAATCCACACATCAAAAGCACAAGAAACTTTTCCGAGTGAAATATGACCTAAATGCATTCTAAATTATAATAAAATGCATAAATATGTATTAAAATAATTACAAACTGATAAGAAAATAATTACACACACATCACCACGCAAAAATTTTAAAGACCGGTCTTCAGTCTTGTATTTTTTACACTAGTTTCGAGGGGACCGGTTTGTCCGTCTTTTACTTTCATTCTACCAAGCAAGGCAAATATTTGTGGTTTTTGCGTTGTACATACTAGGTATCGTATAATTTCATGTAATGTTTTATTGGGTATATACATTCCCCCTTTATTAGAGTGTGAATCACTCAATTGTACGTAACATGGCATTCTTGATGAAAGGGACATTTTGATCTGAAGTATATGCTAAAATCGAGTTTTAAGTCTTTTGGCGTCTAGCAGTTACTCTTGAATTATTTTTGGTTTAGCCCCTGCATACTTTATACAACCTAACATTTGTAAAAAAAAAATTACTAAATGAGTTTGGCATAGATAAGATACTTTAAATGCCAAATGGGTTATGCATGGTGTGATTCAAGTCTACTGACGCTAAAGAAGAGGTGATGGGTGTCAATGTATTTCAATTTGACAAAATACCAGTGGTGATTGGGAATTGAGTCCAGACATGAACATGGCTACAAAGGAAGCTCTTCCAATTCTTGTTTGGATCCAATTGCCTGGTTTGGAGCTAAAATATTGGAGTGTTCAAACACTAAGTAGGATTGCCAGTCCCTTAGGTATTCCTATATTAGTGGATGCTACAACTCACAATAAAGATGGACTAAGTTTTGCAAGGATTTTGGTTGAAATGGAAGTAAAGAAGCTATGCCTGATTCCATTCTATTTGAAAATGAAAAAGGGGTGATCATAGAACAACAGTTGGTGTATGAAACTATGAATGTATGTCAGTCCTTTTCTCCCATTGTAAATGTTGAGTATGGCTCATAGGTGTTACAAAAGGGCAAAGGGTCACATGGGTCACGTAAGCATCATTGGCCGAACTGAGTGACCAATTCTGTGTGTTCTCTCTCTCTTTCTCTTCTGTTTCTATTATTGCTGTTACAACAGTAAAGGATTTGGGCATGTTGTGGGAAATTGTAGAAGGAAAACTACTAAGATAGTGGTGACACAACCTGAAGCTCAGAACACTGAAGCACAAAAATCTAAGACTAATGATCCAGGAAATAGTAAGTAGATTGAAGTTGATAAAGTGCAGGATAAAGAAGGAGAATGGATTCAGGTGAAAAGACATAATCCTAAGAAAAAGCCTACTCATAATCCTAAATATGCACCTAGGAATATATTGGCAGATTCTGGTAATTCAAGTGATAAACAAGAAGTAAGACAACCTGTTCTGGTTCAAACAAGAAGAGGAGGAAAGAAGGTGATTGATAATGAAGCTGGTCCTAGCAGCCAGAGCATGCTTCTTAATGATAGTGTCATTTCCTGGAATGTTAGAGGGTTAAATAACCCTAATAAGCAGAAGGATATGGCGAGCTTCTACAGGCAGCAACTAGGAGGTGTTATTAGTCTATTGGAAACAAAGATTAAACATGTGAATTTTGATTTGTTCAAGAACAAATGGGGGATGGATTATGATTATTTTGGTAACTTTGAAGATAGTCATGGAGCTAGAATTATTGTTTGTTGGCTTAAATTTCATTTTTCTTTGCTTATAAAACATAACATAAAAGTTCTCAACCTATTCACTTTGAAGTGAAGCAGCTAGTTACACGGAAAGTTTTTTATGTTACGTTTGTTTATGGTTCAAATAACCAATTTGAAAGATTAATCCTATGGGATGAGATTAAGCAAATCTATTCTAGTATGCAAGGGGACTGGTTTATTCCAGATGATGAAGTTAAAGTTCTCCCTGCTGGTTTGTTTGATCACCACCTCTCATTGTTGAATTTGGTGTGAATAACCAATACAACCACAAACCTTTTAGATACTTTAACATGTGGTCCAAAGCTGATGATTTTCATGAGATAGTTGCTGATGTATGAAATTCTAATATCTACCGGTGCAAGATGTTCCAAGTTTGTCAAAAGCTGACCAAATTAAGACCTGTATTGAAGGCTTTCAATAAGAAATCCTTCTATGAAATTGAGGCTAGAGCTGCAATAGCCAATGAGGAGTTGAATCAACAGCAGTATGCTTTGTCTCAAGATCCCCTAGATATTGAGCTGCAAAAGAAAGAGATGGAAGCCAGGAAGAAGTTGATTGGCTTGAAGCAAGCTGTCAGCAGTTTTCTGCAGCCGAAAGCTAAAACTCTTTGGCTTTCTAAGGGAGATAGCAACAGTTCATACTTCCATGCTCTTTTCAAGCATAGAAAAATGAAGAATGGAATTTATTTTGTCACCGAACAGGATGGGACTACTGTAGAGGATAAAGCTCTTGTTGAAAATCATTTTCTAGATTTCTTCGAGAACCTCATTGGTAAACAAGCTCAAGCAAGGCAGTGTATTAATCCAGCAGTGTTTGATGAAAGGGCCTATTCTAATTATTACTCAGCAGATTGGCCTGATTGCTCCCTTCACTGAAAATGATGTTAAGGATGCAATAATGACAATTGATATAACAAAGAGCCCTGGTCGAAATGGGCTTGGCAGTGGTTTTTTTAGAGATGCCTGGGATATTGTGGGGGAGGATGTTTGTGAAGCAGTGCTTGAGTTTTTTCAAAATGGCAAGATGTTAAAGCAAATCAATTCTACTATGATAGCCCTTGTGCCTAAATTTGAAGGTGCTTGCAATGCTAAAGACTATAGGTCCATAGCCTGCTGCAACACTGTCTACAAATGCATTTCTAAAATGCTTTGTGATAGGCTTAAAGCTGTTTTGCATATCCTTATTGATGTTAATCAGTGAGCATTTATGCAAGGTAGGTCTGTTCTCCACAATATGTTGTTAACACAGGCTCTTATTAGAATGCACAGAAGGAAAACTATCTCTGCAAGATGTATGATGAAGATAGACTTGAGGAAAGCCTAGGACACTATTGATTGGGCTTGCATTAAAGAGATACTGGCTGGATTAAGATTTCCTCCTAAATTCATCTCTTGGATCATGAATTGTGTTTGCTCAACATCTTTCACTCTTGCAATGAATGGAGGACAAATTGGTTACTTTCAAAGCAAGAAAGGGCTTAGATAGGGTGATCCTGTATCCCCATTACTGTTTGTCCTTGTCATGGAAGTTCTAACCAAGCTGTTTAAAATTGGTGCTAGGAAATCTGGTTTTAGGTTTCACCCTCAATGTAAGCCAATTGGATTAGCTAACATCTACTTTGCAGATAATCTTATCTTGGTTTGCAAAAGGCAAAAAAGGCTTATGTCTAGTATATGATGGATTGCTTCCATGGATTCTCAACAGCTACAGGGCTTAAAGCAAACAAACAAAAGTCACAAATCTTCTTTGAAGGAGTCTCTGAACTTATTAAAAATGATTTGATCTCTGTAACTGGTTTTGATCAAGGAAAGCTCCCTGTTAGATATTTGGGAGTGCCCTTATCACTAGTTAAATGGACTCATCTTGTCTATGCTCTTGTTTGTATTGGTGGTTTGGTATATACTTGTTTATTTACCTAAAAAAAACTTTAGACAACTTTTCAGTTTTCACACGCACGTAGACAAGTTGAAAATTCACATTGATTTGAATCTTATATCTTGTCTTATGATCAGAAATATAGGCGACATCATTGATATTTCTAAGAAAAATGATTAAGAGATTTAGAGACCTACATATAAATTTTTACTTAAGATTATGATACTTGTATTTCATGTTCTTTTATTTTATTTTTTAAGTTTAAAAAATAATAAGTGTCTAAATCTTATATGTAGATTTGTGTATAGACTTTTTTATGTAAGTCTTTCAACCATTTCTCTAAATTCCAATTGTTTGTTTACATTTTATATTAATTTTTAAAATAAATTATTAGATTATAATTAATTATCGGAGAGTATGGATTAATAATTTACATATTAGGAAATAACGGTGATTTACATCGATTATGAATTTAATTCCTTTTATGTTAACAACGATTCTAGAGGCGATAAAAAACTAGTTTCTTCAAGGCACTTATTTTGTATTGTTAATTTAGAACACCTTAATCCCTTAAGCAAATCCTAAATTAACAATCGTTTGATTAAAAACACCGGAATCACAAATGTTATATAATTTTCAAAAAGTATTCTTACGAGTTGAGAAATTATAAAGTTTGATTAAAGGTCTAATTTAATCTCTAATTTCCCAATTGAAGGATTGAACTCTTAAATTACATATTAGCTACTTCTATGAATATCACTTAAGAACATAATCAAACAATTACCATAAAAAGGAATTCACTCAAAAACATTATTGTCAATCACATAATCACAACCAATTTCACCATATCCCTAACAAAAGGTAATTAGCTAGACATAGAGATAGAAAATGAAAAGAAAAAGGGAAGAACAAACTCCATGATAATGGCGGAAATGCACACCTGAAGTTTTCCTCGCTTGGAATACCTTCCCTCCCTATTAGGTTGAGACTACCTCCTTGATGTTCTTCTCTTTTTTTTAGTCCTTATGGGTTTTCCATGTGTCTATCCTCCCTTTTTTCAAAGTTGACGAGTTTATACAGAGAAAATAGCCAAAAGATCACAAAATTTACATAAAAAATGAAAAATATTTGACTCTCACACCGAGATGCCTAAAAGTTGGCGCCTAGGCGTCACTCTGATCCTAAGTTGTGCGCTTAAGCGCAGTCATGACCAAACGTGGCACTACATGACTAATCTCCTGAATCTTACTAGGATTCTGACGTGACATATAAGCAAAATTTGATCGAAATCGGTAACAAAAGTATATGACAAACCCATAAATAACTTCGAGACGACATATATTAAAAAAAAACAAGGGTCTATAACAAAACGATCATAAAGTTCAAGTATTTGACACATAATTAAGCCATATTTATGTTCTTATTTATCTATTTTATTTAGAAATTCAAAAGTGTAATATCAATGCTCAAACATTTGAAAATGATCATTTTATCACTTAAGTGATGATATAACTAACGACATGCCACGTTATCATTGTGACGTTGATAAGTAACGTGCCATATGATGCCGATTTTTTAAAATAAAAAAATTGAAATTTACTAAAAACAATTAATAATCGCATATCTTTTTAGGGAAAATTGAACCTGTTAAATATTTTTTTAAAAAGAACTGATATACGGTGGCAAGTGATGTCATATAGTATGTCAGTTGTCGATGTTTTGAAAACTTAAGTAATGAAAGTATCATTTCTCAACGTTTGAGTAAAGTTTAAGGACCCAAACCATTAAAAAAAAATTCAATGACCAATTTCAAAAGAGCAACTAAGTTCAGATATTAAAAACTTAAATAAATCTTTTTATTTTTATCATTATTCAATATTAGCGTGTCAAAAGGTACTCTTATGTCTATCGATTCATATTCATATTGTCGAGTACGTGCCTTAAAATAATTGTTTGTCGATAAACTTAGAACATGTTACCAAGAGAAACAGAATGATATATTTTCAAGGAAATGGATATGCTAGTTGTAGTTTTATTTTTTATTTGTTTGTAAAACTATCGTGGTTGGTGGTTAACAAAAATCAATTCCTTTAAAATTGCATTTGCTGGTTAGATATCATGATTTATTTTTTAGGTTTTCTAAGGTATTCACTCATGCAATTGGATGACTAATCCTTTTGACATTATCAGGTTCTTTTGAGGGTAGTCTCCCAGCGTGGCCTCTTACACTTGCAAGAGTCGGGGATCGAACCCTTGACTACTGACTTAAGTAGCAACAAATATCATGATTTTTTTTTTAATGTTTTCCAAGGTATTCACTCATGCAATTGGGTGACTAATCCTTTCGATATTATCGGGTTCTTTCGAGGATAGTCTCCCAGCTAGGCCTCTTACACTCGCAAGAGCCGGGAATTGAACCCCTGACTACTGACTTAAGTAGCAACAAATCCTTACCATCTATACTAGCATCATGGGTGTTAGCAAGGTTATCAAACTCGCGAGTTAACTCGTAAACTCACTTCCCACTAAACTCGGGTAAACTCGTGCAAACTCGGGTAAACAGCAGTGGCCTTACGGATATTTGAATTTTCTTGAGCTTTTACTTCTCAAAACAAAATTTCCGCCGTCGGATGTCATCAAGATAAACGAGTTAGGAAGCGTATATAAAAATTTGAGCACGATCCAACGGTTAACAAAGAGGATATTGATCAATCTTTGAACGATATTTTACTAAAATAACACTATAACCACTATTTTTACTTAACTAACCACTTAAATCATAAAACCATCATATTTGGTTGTTGTTAAGTTGGTTTGATAATATTATTTATTGGATTCTTATATGCTATAGCAACATTTAAATATTTATGTTTACTTTTTAGAGTAAAAACTATGAAATGGAAGCTATGAAAGTTATCTATAGGTTAATTTTAAAATAAGTGGACTCGAGATAAACTCGTACGAGTTTACGAGTCAAGTTCACGAGTCGAGTTTACCTTGACCTCACGAGTTTACGTAAACTCGCGAGTTTGACAACCTTGGTTGTTAGATATCATGATGAGTATTCATTTTTGACCATTTTTTTTTAAAACTTGGTGTACAATGTGGAAGAAGCATTTTGTAAGTAGTAAATTCTAAGTATTGTCAATGGGGTATTTCGGGAAAAAACTAATTTATGCCAACTATATTGTTATAAATTTATGTTTTTTTTATTATAGTAATAAATGGTCTTAATTTACATAAATAATAATAGAAATTAATGATTATAAAAAATATATATATATTAAAAAACATAATTAATTTATTAAAAATCAAAATTATCAAATTTTTTTCTTCTAAAATGTGTGTTTATATATATATATATATGTGGCTTAATTGCATAATTGGTCCTTTATCTTATTTATTAAATTCACTTTGGTCCTTTATTTTTTTTTTTGCAATTTATTGGTCCTTTATTTTTTTTAAAGATTCAGTTTGGTCCTTCCATTAAAATAAATTTAAATGAGAAGGAATATTCCAAGAATATTCCTCCTTCTAGGCCTAATTGCATAATTGGTCCTTTATCTTATTTATTAGATTCACTTTGGTCCTTTATCTTAATATTCCAAGAATATTCTCTCTTCTTCTTCCTCTTCCTCTGCTCTCTCCTTACAGCGGCGACAGCCACCATGGGCGTCGCCCCCAACGCCCATGCCACCGTCGCAGCCACTTTTAGAAATTAATCGGAGTTGTTGAAGCGTTTTGCACGTGTTTTCACACGTTTTCCAGCAGGTTCAGAGGAGGAGACCATTGTTGATAACCAAGGTTTTAGAAAAGGGACCCTAGAATTGGGATTTTGAGGAAAAAAGAACGAAAAACACGAATTTGTTTGAGGAATAATGAAAATAAAGCTTAAAAACCGTGAAAAATTGAAGAATGTTGAAGAAATGTGAAGAAATTTGATGATTTTCGAGGGAAAAGGGTGTGAGCCCATGGTGGCTGCCGCCGTTGTAAGGAGAGAGCAGAGGAAGAGGAAGAAGAAGAGGTAATATTCTTGGAATGTTAAGATAAAGGACCAAAGTGAATCTAATAAACAACATAAAGGACCAACTATGCAATTAAGCCTAGAAGCGAGAATATTCTTGGGATATTTATTCTCATTTAACTTTATTTTAACGGAAGGACCAAACTGAATCTTTTAAAAAAAAATAAAGGACCAATAAATTGCAAAAAAAAAGATAAAGGACTAAAGTAAATCTAATAAAAAAGATAAAGGACCAATTATGCAATTAAACATATATATATATATATATTATTAATAAATAAAGAAAATAAACAAATTTAATTAATAAATATAGTATGTCAGTTGTCGATGTCATGAAAGTAATGTGACATGTCGTCGATCATATCACTTAAGTAATGAAAGTATCATTTCTCAATGTTTGATTAAAGGTTTAGGATCCAAACCATTAAAAAGAATTCAATGACCAATTTCAAAAGAGTAATTAAGTTCAGATATTAAAAACTTAAATAAATCTTTTCATTTTTTATCATTATTCAATATTAGCGTGTCAACACAGATACTCTTATGCCCATCGTAACCATATTCTTATTGTCGAGTTTGTGCCTTAAAATAATTGTTTGTCGATAAACTTAGAACATGTTACCAAGAGAAACAGAATGATATATTTTCAAGGAATTGGATATGCTAGTTGTAGTTTTATTTTTTATTTGTTTGTAAAACTATCGTGGTTGGAGGTTAACAAAAATCAATTCCTTTAAAATTGCATTTGCTGCCAGGAACGGATTCAGAAATTTTCGAATGTGAGAGCGATAAATATAAATCAATAACACTAAAAATATAATATATTTTTATAAACAGAAACAATTATTATTAAGGGGATACTCAACCCGCATTACATACATAAGATAAACTGTATACCAAAATTTTATGATAAACTTGTATTACAATATTAAAATTTCAAAATAAAAGAACATGCATACCAACTATATAATTGTTGTCTACGATATTGTTTATTCATGTCAAGAATACTTCAATGTTTTTTTTCACATTAATTTTTTTTTTCATCTTGAACTTTCTTCATCTTTAACCTACAATTTTATAAGGCAATTCATCATATTCATCCATCACCAATTTATCGGCTTCAAGGCTTGGACTTTGAAAAAAAATATTAAAAACTCAAAGCCCGTTAAACTTTTATTTCATGTAAAATTCTTTTGGATTTTTTTGGGTCCTTAACGTAAGTTCCTTTTCAATTTTTCAATGGCAGAAATACTCCTACTTACTCAACACTTTTTAAACTCTTAATATTAATTATAAGGATAATTTTGAAAAAATATATCAAATATTTACATTTTTAACAACACTAGTAATACTAACTAATATTCTTAAAAGACTTTTTATAGTAAAAAGAAACTTGTATTTAAGATGAGAGAAAATTATACATATATATATATATATATATATGAACAAAATAAAAATAAAAATTTAGTGAGGGTAATTGCCCTCACTATTGACCATGTAGGTCCGTCACTGTTTGCTGGTTGGATATCGTGATTTTTTTTTAGGTTTTTCAAGGTATCCACTCATGTAATTGGATGACTAATCCTTTTGACATTATCGGGTTCTTTCGGGGTAATCTCCCGACGAGGCCTCTTACACTCGCAAGAGTCGGGGATCGAACCCCTGACTATTGACTTAAGTAGCAACAGTGAGGAAACCGCAATTGGTGGTTGGAGAGACAAAGGAACCCTAGAAATACACCTAGAAGGGGGGGTTGAATAGGTGTACAAGATACCTTGAAAGATTTTCGAATGAAACAAATCGAAACAATCAAAACAAATGATTTTTGCAAATTCTACAGCACTTAATCGATTAACCTGCAATTTACTCGAGTAGTACTCGATTAAATTTTAACTTAATCGATTAGATATGACAGAAAACAGAAAAATCAATTTTCATTTGAATACGAAAATCAATCAATTCACATGCAAGATCAGAGATTCAGCGGAAATGATTAACACCTATATTCTTATTGATTAACCTAGTTATGAAAATGATTTTCTCTTTATCAATTTGAACAATTAAAGATTCAATTCAATCAATTATGAAAATCAATATTTCTAGGTTTTCAACCAAGAACGCAATCAAATGACTTGAATATAAAGAGTAAGGGTTTAGAGATACGACACAGTGATTTATCCTGGTTCACTTTCATCCGCTTGAAAGCTACATCCAGTCCCCTCTTCAACCAAGAGAGATTCTTCACTATGAGGAATTAGAGTTCTCAAATTACAAGTGATTGCCTCACAAGACTCCCTTCTTGCTAGCTTACAAGAGATAACCGACACCCTTGCCTTGTAATCCTATTGATCTTCTCTCTAATCTAACCTCTACCCCTTGTTGATAATCGACACAACAAGTCTTCAATTGCTTGATGATAAACCACACACCAAGGCTTCACTTGCTTGATTCACAACCAAGACTTCTTCTTCTTCTTCAATAAGAATGCACTTGCTTGATGATAAAATCGACACACCAAGACTTCTTGTTTGTTGTAGTGGCTTGCCTTCTTGCAAAGATTACAACACAATAGAATACACAAAACAATCCTATGAATCTCAATCAAGAGTTATGACAATTCACCATAAGAGATTCAAAGGTTCTTGATCAAAGAATATGAAAATAGAAAAGCTTTGATCTTTGAAATTGAGAGAGAATAGAGTGGCTTGATTCTTTGTAAAACTTGTATAAAAATGATTCTCATTTTTCACAAATAATTGGAAAAGGTTTATATAGAATACCCAAAAGTTGTAGCACTTGAAAACTGATTTTGAGAAGTGAAAAACGTATTTTAAAAAATCAGTTCAGCAGTACTTAATCGATTAAGCAAGTCGTGTACTCGAGTAGTACTCGATTAATTTATCACTTAATCGATTAAGTTGGTACTGTACACGTTCAAAACTTGTTTTCTCAAAATCCAACCTTTCCTTTAAAACCTTTAAGCCACCTATTGATTCTAGATTAAGTGAAAACTCAAATTATGATTAAATCATGACTTATGAATGAGATTCACTACCCTCTATAATAATCTACCCAAATAAAAAACCTATGAAGCTTGAGAGGCAAAAGATAAAAGAAATACAAATACACTCAAACTTAGGTCTTCATGAGCTTGCTTTCTCTCTTCTTCATTTGATGTTTGTTGTTGCTTGTTGAGCTTGAAACTTGATCAACACATGTAGCTTGTTCAAAAACACTTTGTCATTATCAAAACATTCATCATGTTCATCATGGAACTAACAATCTCCCCCTTTTTGAAAATGGCAACCCATGTTTTGAAATCGCTTGAAGTTGTTGATGCTTGAAACATTTGATCACTTGAGAAGACTCTTTCTCCCTCTCAATCAATGCTATAACACTTGAATCCAATTGAGATAGAAGCTTGATTCTCCCCCTATCTTCAACAACTTTGCTCAACCTACATAAAAACAACAAAAACAACCTATCTCCAAACAAACATCTAAAAATCATATTATATTTCTCCCATGTTTCAAAACAAACCATTTCTCCCTCTTTGAGAAACATTTCATTCAATTCAAAACATCATATTTCTCCCCCTTTGGCATTATCAAAAAGTAATATATACCAATTGAAATATAAGATCTAAGCCAAGGTAAGAAATCAATGATCATTTCTTCACAACATTGATACCAATTGAACAAATACAATAGAGCTATACTTTGAAATGTGATATCAATTGGTAAGAGAATATAACAATGAAATATAATACCAATTGAGAACTAAAAAGATCATAATATCACTTAACAAAGAAGATATCAATTGTAAAGAAGAATCAATAATCACAAAAGCATGATAATCAACTAATAATCTCTCAATGATACAAATTGAATTAACTAAACATTTAGAAAAGTAATATCAATTGAGAAGATACCAATTAAGATAATATATCAATATCAAATATTACCACTTTGTAGGACATTCACTTGAGATGCAAGTGTGATACCAATTGAAGATGTGAATATAGACATTCATAGTTGAGACCAATTGAGAACATGTGTCATTCATTTGCATCTTCAATCAAACCTACAAAACAATCATGCTTTGCTTTTTGGTACCCAAATGGTTTTGGATCCATTTTTGTTAGTGTAGGGACTTTCACCCTTTTTCATCCAAACAAAATTTCCTTTAGGTATACCATGCACTTTAACATAACACACATTTGAAGTATGTCCATGAGTACCACAATAGAAACATGTTGGAGGATTTGAAAAATCAACTTTAGAAAAATCAACAACATTTCTATGAGATTTACTCTTAGCATTAGTATAACCCAAACCAAACTTGTTTGAATTTTCTCTTTGAAAATTTAACAATGTGCGCAATCTAATATCACAAATGGTGAAACTTGCAAGCTTATTTTTCAAAATAGCATTTTCATCCTTGAGCAACTTGCAACTCTCACAATCAACCACAACATTCAATCTACTAGCACAATCACAAGAAGAACTAGCATATATAAGATCAAGAGTTTCATTTTCAAGATTAAGCTCATCAACTTGTTTTTGAAGTTCTAAAATCTCTTTTTGATGTTTCAAAATGAGCTTCTTTCTTTCAATGTTTTTCAAAGCTAGTTTTTCAAGTTGTTCATACATTTCTTCATAAGCATTATGTAACAATTCATATTTAGAAGAAATTTCGGATTTAGATTCACTTACATTGCTATCCTCGCTTTGATAACTTGATTCATCATTTGAACTTTGTTCTTCATCATCTACTAGAGTTATCAAGTTGAGACAAGCAACTTCTTCATTATCCAATGAACTACTTGATGTGCTTTTCTTGTTATCTTCATCACTATCCCAAACTATGTATGCTCTTTTAGATTTAGAATTTTTCTTGTATTTCTCCTTCTTCTTGAGATACCTAGAGCATGAATACTTGAGATGACCGGGTTTTCCACATTCATGGCAAACTACACTTTCTTTTGATGTCTTGGTCTTATAGTGTGGGGAATCCTTCTCTTTACTTTTGTCCTTGTTCAACCTTCCTTTTCTCCTTAGAAACTTGTCAAACTCTTTTAACAAAAGTTTCATGTCTTTTTCATCAACATCGGAATCGGAATCTTCACTATCATCATCATCGGAACTATCTTTCTTTTTATATGCACTTTTGACTCTAAGAGCAAGTCCTTTCCTTGATTTGTTCTTATCCGACTCTTCATTTATACTTAATCGTCCAAGCTCCATTTCATGTTCTTGAAGCTTTCCGAAAAGTGTTGCTAGATCCATAGCATCCAAATTTTTAGATTCAACAATAGCCGTTACTTTTGGTTGCCAATTCCTGTCTAAACATCTCAACACTTTGTTAGAAAGTTCACCTTGAAGAAAAGTTTTACCAAGAGCAAGTAAATGATTTATAATGTGAGTAAAACGCTTTTGCATATCATTTATAGATTCATTTGGAAGCATAGTAAATAACTCATATTCACGCATTAAAGCATTCAATCTAGCTCTCCTAACCTCACTAGTTCCTTCATGAGTCACTTGTAAAGTGTCCCACATTTCTTTAGCACTAGAACATTGAGAAACTCTAAAGAACTCGTCATAGGACAAGGCGGATGTGATGATATTCTTTGCTTTATAATCATATTGTACTTTCTTTCTATCATCATCCTTCCACTTATCCTCGGGGATCAATTGTTCTACACCTTCAACTAAACTAGAGGGAATATGAGGACCTTTTTCAACTACTTTCCAAATTTCACTATCTATGGCTTGGATAAAGATTTTCATTCTAACTTTCCAATATGCATAGCCTTCTCCGGCAAACAATGGAGGACGACTTATTGAAGCACCTTCACCACCAAAGGGATTCATGGAACCCATTGCGATTTTCTTAAAGGATCTTTACGAAAAAGCTCTTATGCTCGTGTCTTTCGACCGAGCTCTGATACCAATTGAGGAAACCGCAATTGGTGGTTGGAGAGACAAAGGAACCCTAGAAATACACCTAGAAGGGGGGGTTGAATAGGTGTACAAGATACCTTGAAAGATTTTCGAATGAAACAAATCGAAACAATCAAAACAAATGATTTTTGCAAATTCTACAGCACTTAATCGATTAACCTGCAATTTACTCGAGTAGTACTCGATTAAATTTTAACTTAATCGATTAGATATGACAGAAAACAGAAAAATCAATTTTCATTCGAATACGAAAATCAATCAATTCACATGCAAGATCAGAGATTCAGCGGAAATGATTAACACCTATATTCTTATTGATTAACCTAGTTATGAAAATGATTTTCTCTTTATCAATTTGAACAATTAAAGATTCAATTCAATCAATTATGAAAATCAATATTTCTAGGTTTTCAACCAAGAACGCAATCAAATGACTTGAATATAAAGAGTAAGGGTTTAGAGATACGACACAGTGATTTATCCTGGTTCACTTTCATCCGCTTGAAAGCTACATCCAGTCCCCTCTTCAACCAAGAGAGATTCTTCACTATGAGGAATTAGAGTTCTCAAATTACAAGTGATTGCCTCACAAGACTCCCTTCTTGCTAGCTTACAAGAGATAACCGACACCCTTGCCTTGTAATCCTATTGATCTTCTCTCTAATCTAACCTCTACCCCTTGTTGATAATCGACACAACAAGTCTTCAATTGCTTGATGATAAACCACACACCAAGGCTTCACTTGCTTGATTCACAACCAAGACTTCTTCTTCTTCTTCAATAAGAATGCACTTGCTTGATGATAAAATCGACACACCAAGACTTCTTGTTTGTTGTAGTGGCTTGCCTTCTTGCAAAGATTACAACACAATAGAATACACAAAACAATCCTATGAATCTCAATCAAGAGTTATGACAATTCACCATAAGAGATTCAAAGGTTCTTGATCAAAGAATATGAAAATAGAAAAGCTTTGATCTTTGAAATTGAGAGAGAATAGAGTGGCTTGATTCTTTGTAAAACTTGTATAAAAATGATTCTCATTTTTCACAAATAATTGGAAAAGGTTTATATAGAATACCCAAAAGTTGTAGCACTTGAAAACTGATTTTGAGAAGTGAAAAACGTATTTTAAAAAATCAGTTCAGCAGTACTTAATCGATTAAGCAAGTCGTGTACTCGAGTAGTACTCGATTAAGTTATCACTTAATCGATTAAGTTGGTACTGTACACGTTCAAAACTTGTTTTCTCAAAATCCAACCTTTCCTTTAAAACCTTTAAGCCACCTATTGATTCTAGATTAAGTGAAAACTCAAATTATGATTAAATCATGACTTATGAATGAGATTCACTACCCTCTATAATAATCTACCCAAATAAAAAACCTATGAAGCTTGAGAGGCAAAAGATAAAAGAAATACAAATACACTCAAACTTAGGTCTTCATGAGCTTGCTTTCTCTCTTCTTCATTTGATGTTTGTTGTTGCTTGTTGAGCTTGAAACTTGATCAACACATGTAGCTTGTTCAAAAACACTTTGTCATTATCAAAACATTCATCATGTTCATCATGGAACTAACAAACAGATCCTTTATCATCTATGCTAGCATCATGGTGTTAGATAGATATCATGATGAGTATTCATTTTTTGCCATTTTTTTTAACTTGATGTACAATGTGGAAGAAGCATTTTGTAAGTAATAAATTCTAAGTATTATCAATGGGGGTATTTCGGGAAAAAACTAGTTTATGCCAATTATATTGTTACAAATTTATGTTTTTTTTATTATAGTAATAAATGGTCTTGATTTACATAAATAATAATAGAAATAAATGATTATAAAAAAAAAATATATATTAAAAAACATAATTAATTTATTAAAAATCAAAATTATCAAATTTTTTTCTTCTAAAATGTGTTTATATATATATATGTGTATATATATATATATATAAATGGAAATATAAATAGAAACAGGTGAGTCACTCTTTCTCTTTTCTATATTTTCATTTACTTGACTGTTTTTCTAGACTAGATTAATTGTTCAGTTACTTTTTTTTTTTTTTGGGCGTGTTTTAGAAGGATTGTTCAGTTACTTAGAGTAGAAAACGGTAGATTCCAATTTCCAAATACTCGTATAAGGGATTAAGCCTATTATAATCCTAATTAAAGTTCTTTAATAAAATAACTAAATCCATTATCATATTTTTGGACCCCACTCGCCTTTCCCCAAAAATCATCATGACCGTACCCTCCCTTCTCTTTACTTTAAAATTAAAACTCCAATAATCACAGTTCATAATATTAAAATGAAACCCCACCCATACACCATAATTATGAGCAAACGTTACTTTTTCTTTTTTCAAGATACTCCCTCCATTCTTTAATATATATAAAAAAAAACAAGAGATATACCAACGGCGTTTGGTTAAGTTGGTGTAAGGCCCCAACTGAAATCTTGGAATAGGACACGGGTGCTAGTAGCCCTGTGTTCGGTTCCCACTAAAAATATCCCGCTGGGCTGGGAGAGCCAGCCACGCAACTCACTCCGGATTACTCTCAAAGGCTCCCTGGTATTAAGGGTGCTCTTGGGGATACCGATGGTTTCGCAAGGAATACGGACCAAAAAAATTAAAAAAAAACAAGAGATATTTATATTAATATTAAATATAAGAAAAAATTAACTAATATTTTATTTTTTACAATTATTTCTAAAATATTTTAAAATGATAGTGATTTCATTTAATTTTTGTTTCATTATCAATGTAATTTTTCTAATGTAATTATATTTTTTATAAAATTAAATATATTAAATTATCTTTTTTAACATGTGTGATTTCGATTTTTTTTAATAATAAAGATTAAAAGAAATATAATTTTTTCCCTTAAAAATAAAAGACATATTTTTTCGAAAAATTCAGATCCTACATCCAAGACCAGCTCATGTTGTTCAGGCAGAACCGTAATTTCGCTTCAAATGAAAGCCCATTGGTACACAAACCTAAATTTTACATAGAATATAAAATGGATTACATCATCTTATAGTATTTTGTATCATTCTTTATGTCAAATTTTCACCACTGATTTAAAATAAAATGAATCTAGTTAAATATCTAAGGTGAGTTTAACATAAAATTAATAAGCAAGAGTGTATTTTACGGCTAAAACGAATTAATATCTCAATATTTTGATTTATTAATGGTTTTTATATCTCTTCATTTTACCCACTTCAAATTACTTGTTTTAGATTTTAAGGACTATTATCTTATTATAAACTACTATCAACAAGCAAATCACATTTAACAAATGAGTTAATTGTCACTTTGGTCTCTGAAATTACATACCGCTTTCACTTTCGTCCATCAAATTACAAAAATAGCTTTGAGGTGCCTGGATTTGTAAAAATGTGTGCACGTTAGTCCCTGGAGTTAACCTCCGTCAACGTCCGTTAATGGAGGCGTGACATGCACTTTAAATAATTCACTATAGTCCCTGTAATCACTTTAAATAATTCACTATAGTCCCTGTAATAATTTTAAGTTATTCATTATAGTCCCTGAAACTATACAATTTATTCACTTTAGTCCCTATATCAGTATAGTTCAAATTCCAGATTAACTCAAACAATCAGTAAAGAATTAACCAAAAAGATTAAGGGGTATGGAATACCTTCTGCATATCTGAGATGAAGTTTCATCCTTACTCTTTTAAGGACAATGTTTAAGTAATTAAAAGTGTAAAGTTAACATTGAAAACTGTGTAAAAAAAAACATTGAAAACCTTCAAAATTTACTCTTAATATATTGAATATATAATTTCGGGGACGTAAGTTTTACATTTTTGGTTGCATAAATATTATCTTTGGTGCAATGAAGAGAAAAACTGAAACAGTGTTAATAAAAAAAAACTCAAACAAAACGACACAATTTAGAAAACATACAAAACAATGTTATACATAGTAAAACAGCACTTTGGTTCATGAAATTGACTTTGGATTGGTTGATTCTTCATATTGTAAAAGCAATTTGGCTCCTCATTTTGCATATTGTCAGTTAATATGGTTGTTGAGGAACAAAAATAAAGATTTTTTTAGCACTAAATTGATTTATGATGAAATGCAAAGTTAAGGGTCAATTTGACATTTTCCTTAAGTCTAAGTGTATGTTTAGATCCCATGCAGATGCAGGTTTGCGTGCCTCCCAAACGGATTTGAGCATTTTGAATTATGTTTGGTAAAAATTTTCAAAAGGTGATTTCCCTTTCCAAACTTGATTCCAGTTGAAGCTAAATTTTTTAAAGGATGAAACTTCATCTCAAATATGCAGAAGGTATTTCATACCCCTTAATTTTTTGGTTAATTTTTTACTGATTGTTTTAGTTAATCTGGAATTCGAACTATACTGATATAGGGACTAAAGTGAATAAATTGTATAGTTTCAGGAACTATAATGAATAACTTAAAATTATTACAGGGACTATAGTGAATTATTTAAAGTGATTACAGGGACTATAGTGAATTATTTAAAGTGCATGTCACGCCTCCCTTAATGGACGTTGACGGAGGTTAACTCCAGGAACTAACGTGCACACGTTTTTACAAATACAGGGACCTCAAAGCTATTTTTGTAATTTGAGGAACGAAAGTGAAAGCGGTATATAATTTCAGGGACCAAAGTGACAATTAACTCTTTAACAAATATCTAGATTACTTAAGTACACAGTTCATTACATTTATAAAAAAAAATACTTTTAAGAACTATTATCTTATTATATACTACTATCAACAAAGTAAATCACATTTAACAAATACCTAAATTACTTATGTACTCGATTCATTACATTTGTGAAAAATACTTTAGAGATATAGATAATGTCTTTGATGTATTTTAAAACAGAATAATGTTAAGCTATCAACTTGATAATTATCCATGCATAAAGAAAAAATCTTATCATAAAATATTTTGATAGAAATTTATTTTTTAAAATTAGTTCAATATTTTTTCAATATTTTTAGGGTTTAATGTATCTATTTATTTACTATTTACTTCATTATGAAGACTAATTTGAGAGTTATATACATGTCAATAATACCATAAAGAAAAAAAATCCTATTATAAACTATTTAAATCAAAATTTATTTATTTTTTAAAGATTAATTTAATATTTTTCAATTATTTTTAAGATTTAATATATCTAATTATTTACTACTTTATTATATTCTCTTTGTCTCAAAAAGGAGATAAAATATTGTAAAGAAAAGTGTTCAAAAATGAAATTTTACTAAAAATAAAAATCTTTAGAAATATAGTGTACTGTGGTGAATAATTGAGTAATTAACTAATATTGTATTAAATTACTAGATATTTATATTAATATTAAATATAAGAAAAATTAACTAATTTTTTATTTTTTACAATTATTTCTAAAATATTTTAAAATGAGAGTGATTTTATCTAATTTTTGTTTCATTTTCAATGTAATTTTTTTAATGTAATTATAGTTTTTTGTAAAATTTGAAAAATTAAATATATTTAATTATCTTTTTTAACAAGTGTGATTTCGATTATTTTTTTATATAATAAAGATTAAAAGAAGTATAACTTTTTCCCTTAAAAATAAAAGACATATTTTTTTTCGAAAAATTCAGATCCTACATCCAAGACCAACTCATGTTGTTCAGGCAGAACCGTAATTTCGCTTCAGATGAAAGCCCATTGGTACACAAACCTAAATTTTACATAGAATATAAAATGGATTACATCATCTTATAGTATTTTGTATCATTCTTTATGTCAAATTTTCACCACTGATTTAAAATAAAATGAATCTAGTTAAATATCTAAGGTGAGTTTAACATAAAATTAATAAGCAAGAGTGTATTTTACGGCTAAAACGAATTAATATCTCAATATTTTGATTTATTAATGGTTTTTATATCTCTTCATTTTACCCACTTCAAATGACTTTTGTTTTCGATTTTAAGGACTATTATCTTATTATAAACTACTATCAACAAGCAAATCACATTTAACAAATATCTAGATTACTTAAGTACATGGTTCATTACATTTATAAAAAATAACTTTTAAGAACTATTATCTTATTATAAACCACTATCAACAAAGTAAATCACATTTAACAAATACCTAAATTACTTAAGTACTCGATTCATTACATTTGTGAAAAATACTTTAGAGATATAGATAATGTCTTCGATGTATTTTAAAACGGAATAATGTTAAGCTATCAACTTGATAATTATATCCATGCATAAAGAAAAAATCTTATCATAAAATATTTTGATAGAAATTTATTTTTTAAAATTAATTCAATATTTTTCAATATTTTTAGGGTTTAATGTATCTATTTATTTACTATTTACTTCATTATAAAGACTAATTTGAGAGTTATATACATGTCAATAATACCATAAAGAAAAAAATCTTATCATAAACTATATAAACCAAAATTTATTTATTTTTGAAAGATTAATTTAATATTTTTCAATTCTTTTTAAGATTTAATATATCTATTTATCTACTACTTTATTATATTCTCTTCGTCTAAAATAGAAGATAAAATATTGTAAAGAAAAGTGTTCAAAAATGAAATTTTACTAAAAATAAAAATCTTTAGAAATATAGTGTACTATGGTAGTATGTTGTATTGTTGAGTAATTAACTAATATAGTATTAAATTACTAGATTGATGATTAATTGATTTGTAAAACAAAATATTAAAAAAAAATATTCCCCTCTTTTTTTTTTTTTACTTTTCAAAAATGCATCATCTTTTGTATGGGAGGAGATGATGAGAAGTTAGATTTTGGGATTTATATACATGTGAAGTAACACTCACACTACACACTCTAAATTATAACATCAAATCTCTCTCACCACCAAACACATTATCAAGTAGAGAGCACACAGAACCTTCTCATTCCTCTTCTTCTTCTTCAATTATTTGATTACATTATGTCTCTAACAAAATTCAGATACCCAATTGAGAAAAGTTAACAACTTTACAAACTCTCACCCAAACCAAACCAAAAAAAAAAAAAAAAAACATTGAGCGCTGCTTCATCTTCTTCTTCCAAATGAAACGACAGATGTAAAAAAAACGACGCCGCATAATGCTGTGCAGAAAAGGCTCCAAAAACGTCGTCGTAAATGGTTCTGGATCGGTGCCGGTGTACCTTAACGTTTACGATCTGACACCGATTAACGGTTACGCTTATTGGTTTGGTCTTGGAGTGTATCATTCCGGTGTTCAAGGTTCTTCTCTCTTACATTAATTTATATTCTTTTGTTCAAATACTGATCTTTGTGTAAAACCCATTTCAGATCTGTGATCTGTGGTCAAAATTCGATGATGGGTTGCTCTCAATTTTTAATTTTTTCGTCAGTCTTGAAGAAAAGTTGTGCTACCTATTGAGTTTGAAATAATTGTAAAATCCTAACCTGCTCATCGAAAATTTCAAATATTTGGTCAAATTAATCAACTTTAGTTTGAACAAATCAGTTCCTACGATAGATGATGTTTAATTTTTTTTACTTAATTATCTTTATTAAATAGTGTTTGTAATTAACTAAGTTTAATTTTTTATAAAAAATTAATACAAGTAATATAGGTAAAAGTAAAAATATTTTTTCCTTCTAAAAACAAGGAGTTAACTATCTATTTTACATAAGTTCAAAAAAAAAAAAAAAAACTATCTATTTTACATGAGTTCCCCTGAGTCTTATAAATAGGGAGTATCAGAAACGTATCATAGTTAAAATATTATTTGATTATATTTTGTAATGAAAATGACTGATTTGACTAATCTGTGGAAATTTGAAGACTAGTGTTTGACAAATTTCTAGGGATGTTTATGAACTTTCCTTTTTACAAAGAATAAAAATATAAATTTGATTAGTAAGGATTTAATAACGGTCATAAGAATAACGTGTTTTTAGTATTCATCCTTAAAAATGTTCAAATTTGAGCAGCATTTGAATTCCTGAGTTAAATCAAACTAGCAAGTGCATTTTTTAGAGGGATTTTTGTTGATTTTGGTTTCAGTACATGGTGTTGAGTATGCATTCGGGGCGCACGAGTACCCTACGACAGGGATATTTGAAGCAGAACCAAAGAGATGTGAAGGGTTCAGGTTCAGGAAGACCATACTGATCGGGAAGACGGATATGGGGCCTGGCGAAGTGAGGGGTGTGATGGAAGAACTTGCTGCTGAGTATAGAGGGAATGCTTATAATTTGATCACAAAAAACTGCAATCATTTCTGTAATGATGCTTGTGTTAAGCTCACTGGAAATCCTATTCCTAGCTGGGTCAATCGTCTTGCTAGAATTGGTAATTTAAATTTGCTACTTCCTTTTTATGTTGTATTTTAGTTTCTATTTTTCATTTACTTCTTTATCTTAGATTATGTTGTTTTCTTCTTGAAACTGGAATGTTGTGTTTGGCAAAACTAACTTATAGCTGTAAGCTTGTAGCTGTGAACCTAACTTATAGCTGTGGGATTATATCTAGAAATTTATAGCTAGAAACTTATAGCTGTATGACTAACTTATTGAATTAGAGCTGTTCGGCAAAACTAGCTGTGTAACTAAGTTAAACATGTTAAATGACTAAAAAAGGTAAATAATAATATAATTTAGTAAAAAAAAAAGGGTAAAATGATTTATTGAAAGCTCTTATTTTCTTCTTAAAGCTACCTGATGTTGCTTTTTAAAAGCAGCTTTCAAAAGCTATAAGCTTCCTTTTTGAAAGTTATAAGCTTCTTTTATTTTTTGTTCACCAAACAGCTTTAGGAGCTTATTGACCAGATCAATAAGTTAAAAGCTACCAGATAAGCTATAAGTTTGTCTTATCAAACAAAGCCGAAATATATTGCTCTTGATCTTTGGTGATGAAATGATTGCATCTACATTAAAATGTAGCTATTTTATTTCGGGTCTAAAAAGAGGTTGAAAATAGTTAACAAATAACAATGTTGTAGGCAATAGTAATTGTAATGAAATTAATATGGGATATGTACATTGTTAAAAATCATCCATATGCTATGTTGCACACTTTAAAATGGTTGTTAGAGACTTAGAAACTTTTTAAATTTCAAATTTTTACTTTTGTTCGTATCAACATTTCTATATATCTGTGTTTTGTATCCGTGTTTGTGCTTATTAGTCCCTATGGCACCAGGGTTGTTGAATGAATTTGTAGATGATTGCAAAAAAAAAAAATTGAATAGATAATAGAAGAAATAAAATATAAATTATAAATTAATGTGGTCCCGTGTATTGATTCATTTGTAAGCAGCAGCCCTTGTCATGGAAATTGCTTTTGAAAATTAAATGATAATGACAATAACAATTAACAACAATAATAGTCATATGTCACACATTTACTTTTTCATAAATGGTGGGATATGCTTCTCTTTTCCCCAATTATATATGTTTAAATCTTTAGTGGAAATGTTTTGAGGTAAACAAAATTCGGATTTAACTTCTTCCCCATGTTAAAAATATATTGAAGGGATGAGTGTTTGGTATATTAACTTTTATGCTAAAACCTGACTGGTGCTTATTTTGTTGCAGGTTTTTTGTGCAATTGTGTTCTTCCTGTGTCTTTGAACTCAACTAAAGTTAGACATCATAGAATAGACGACAAACAAATGCAATGTGAAGGAGAGAAACAAGCATTAAACAATGAATCCAACAAGGTTACTGCTTCAAATTCAACATCCTCTTCTGCTCCTTCCCCTGCTACTACATCTGGCACGGCACGCAGGGGAAGAAGTAGAACCAGACGCGCTCTTCCTCCATCTTCACCTTTGATTATTGAGCCTTCTGCATCTTAATGTCCAAAATGTGAAAATTTTATTTTATTTTTTTTTCTTTGTCCAATTACAGATGTTGCTCTGACCAAGAAAAGCAACAGATTATTGGATTTTCCATTTAAAATTTTTGTTATTCTTCATTCTTTTCATCCAATGGCCTTATATAGATTTAAAAATAAACATGGCAGAATTCCCGGAGCTCAAACTGCTTTTATTGTATTATTGCATTGAGAAAAAAATTCGATGTTAAATTTATGTCCGGCAATACTTTAAAATTTAGAAAGAAGAATGATACAGCCACAAAGGGGAAGGGATGAGTGTGGGAGGGGTTGAGTCGGATTTAGTGATTAACCTTGCCCCTCAATGTTGATCGGTTCAGTTTTTTATTTAACTTTGTCTCTAATTAAGATGATACACGATTGGGTTAGAATGGGTCGACCTTGGCTCTCTTTGGTATGCTTAGTTATGAGCTTTTATATTGGATTATTAAGCTACTAGTTTTGTTTAGTGAACACAATTACACAAGTTAGAAAAAGTTTATAGTTTTTAAAAAAGGAGCTTGTAATTTTTGAAAAGTAGTTTTTAGAAAGCTACAAATTAAACTAACTTTCAATAATTCATATATTAAATCCTCAAAAAATTTTCAAAATTATTTACCTTCCCTAATATATAAATTACAATTCACATAAGAGAAAACAGAACAATAGTATATAGCTTATATATAAATTACCATTCGCACGTGTTTTACCTACCCTAATATATGAATATTTTTTTTATGTATTATTATGATACAAGATTTTTTTATGTATATCTTATAGCGTGGTAGAAAAAATTGGTTTCATATTTTCATTTTTTGGAATTTTGTGAGAAAATTAAAATATACTAATGATAATTTAATTATTAATTAATTGTATATTGTATATTTAATTAATTATTAATTAAAATTTAATGATTTTATTATAATGAATTAATTAACTACATAATTAATAAATAAAGAAAATAAACAAATTTAATTAATTATAATTTAATAATTTTTATACTTTATTTATTATTTAATTAGTGAAACATTATTATGATCTATTATTGTTACTGATTGTCGTATAGCATGTGAATTCATTATTTAATTATTTTGCCATATTGATGTATAATATTTAATTATTTTTCGATATTGATGTATAATGTTTATAACGAATTAAGAATTTAAGAATAATTAAGAAAACTGTGAGGAGAGAAGGATGTTATGTGATTAAGTAATTGTCTTGTGCCGCTAGATGGAATTAGAATTCTAACGTGAAGAGTTTTGGAATTTAAAAGACATCAAGAAGATATATTATTGGTCCTTGGTGGATGTAAGTCTTTACGAGGTACCCACTCCGGTCTCATTTTTAAGCAAAAATAACTAACTTCACATTTATTAAGGAAGTTAGTTGAGTATATTTAATTTTCTCAAATTCATAAAAAAAATCTAAGGCTTTCCAATATTTCAATAATTTCAGAACCATGTGCATATATATCTTCTATATTTTAATCGCTCCCTATCAATGTTTTCATGACTTAATTTATGAAGAACAAATCGATTATCATTTAATTGTATAATCTCTAATGGATCAATGATAAAGGAAAATACCATCTTCTTCTAAAAATGCAGTGACATTTTTATTTCTTAATTTTTCCTTCAACTATAAAAGAATAGAGTTAGATTATAAAAGCAAGCATACTTTCGCATTATGAGGCATGTTACTTCTTGATGTGTAATAGATGGATAATGTTTGTCATTATGCTCATAATAACCTGAAAATCATAGTAATATTTATTGACATCAAAGGAATAAGGGAAGAAGAAGGGGTAGAGGTGTAGGGCTTGCATTGTGACAACAACAATCACACTTGCCATAGGTACCAAATAGAAAAAACTGAAGTCCTACATTGAAAAGAGCTAAGAAAATAAAAGGATTTATATAACCAAAAATGCTTAACATTTTTTAAACTTGCTTTGGTCTTGTGTTTAGCCCATTGTGAACGGGCCTTTAGGAAAATTTTGCGATGCCATGTCATTTATAAATGTAGTGGCAGCACGAGGGAAGAGAAGAAAACTCACTTAATTTTGCGATGCCATGGCAGCACGAGGGAAGAGAAGAAAACTCACTTAATTAGCTGGGACCGAATATGCCTTCCTAAAGTCCAAGGAGGTTTAGGTTTCAGAAGAATAAGCACTTTTAATGAGGCCTTTCTTTTAAAACTTTGCTGGAATGTCAGGACTAAACCGGACGCTTTGTGGGTCTGTGCTCTCAAAGGAAAATATGGTAGAGGACAAGACTTATCCCAAAGAGCCACGACACGACAAGGTGACTCGACTTTATGGAAAAAAATGGTTAATTTGTGGCCTACGGTGATTGAGCACACTAAATACCGAATAAGAAATGGGCAAGTAACTTGGTTTTGGCGTGATAGATGGGTTGGTAATGGTATCATTTTAAAGGACCATGCCACTGCAGATTTTAACTTCGATTCAAACCTTTTGCTGGTTGGGGACATGAAGGATCCGAGTGGGCATTGGAATCACAACCTCTTAGAGCAGCTGATGTCGGAGGATGTTATTCGCAAAATTAAAACCTTACCACCTCCTAATGATGAGCTTGGACAGACATTGAAATATGGGGAGCAAGTGAGAATGGGCAATTCACGGTTAAGAGTGGATATGAAGTCTTATGTATGAACTCGCCTACAGTGGAACAAATACCTTGGCAGCAACTTTGGAATATTAAAGGCCCGGAGAGATGGAAAATTCATGCTTGGAAAGTAGCGCATAATAGGATCTTAACAAACGAGAGAAAGAGTAGCTGGGGCTTGAGTCAAGACATATGCAATCTGTGTAATAATGAGAGAGAAACGAGCATCCATGCTTTAAGAGATTGTGTTAAGGCCAAGTCCTTTTGGTGTACCCTTATCAAACCAGATGAGCAAACAACTTTTTTCAATACTGATTTGAAGCACTGGTGCCGCATAAACATTCTTAGGGGATGGTCCAACTACTCTAAGGATGTTTGGGGGAGTATTTTTCTATGCTCCATCTATTCTTTATGGAAGTGGAGAAATTTCTCTATTTATGATACGACTTTCTCTTTCCCTCCTAATCCGCTTCCTTTAATTATTTCGCAGGTAGCTGGTGTGATGGATGCTTTCAAGCCAAACTATGGGAGCAACATAAAGAACATCATCACCAACTTCATTCAATGGAAAAGACTGCCGGAAAATTGGGCTAAACTTAATAGTGATGGCGCTTCGAAAGGAAACCCGGGGCTAGCTGGATGCGGGGGTCTTATCCGTGACGATGAAGGGAAATGGCTTGTTGGATATGCGAGGAAGATCGGTGTTACCACAGCCTTCAAAGCTGAATTGTGGGGCATTCTGACAGGGATGCAAGTTGCTTGGAATCATGGCATAAGACAAATAATCATTGAGAGCGACTCCAACACAATCACAAACCTGCTAAATCAGCAACTGAACCAAAAGGACGCTAAAAATCATAATAGCCTGCTGAACCATATTAACATGTGGAGAAAGAAGGATTGGTCAATCATTTTCTCTCATACCTTGCGTGAAGGCAATGGGTGTGCAAACTACCTTGCAAATATGAGCCTCAATCTTGAAAAAGGAATTCATATCCTAGATCAACCTGATCATGGTATTCGAAGGCTCCTGGCGTTGGACTATAGCAACATTGCTTTCCCCAAAGAAGCAGTGACTTAGTTTTTGTTTTTTCTTTTCCTGTTTTGTGTTGGGCTTTGCCCATCAGTGTACCAAATAAATAAATAAATAAATGTAGTGTTTTGTTAATCACGTCAATACTTAACAAAAACTAACTTTTGGGGATTAGTCCCTGTAAATGTTGACTTCTTTGAAATTGGTACTTGAAAAAAAATGGTTTTGGTGCTTGCATTTAAAAAACGTTTTGATTTTGATCCATCTTGTTAAATTTTGGTCCCATAATTACGTTGGTTGTTTGGTTCCCTCTGTTGTTAGATTTCATAGGTTTTGGTCAATTTACTGTCATGGTTTATGAATTGGTTTTCTTACAAATGGAAGTTGTCTTTTTACCCTTGAAAATTAATAAAAAAATATCATACTTAATTGGTCATATAGTGTATGCATCACGTTTTCGATGTTTTTCCATCCATATTTAACAAAAAGGACCAAAACCAATTTTTTTTTTTGTTTACAGAGACTAATTTTAAATGGATCAATATTTACAAGGATCAATACTTGTATTTAAGTCAAAACTTAATTAAGCCTTTTTTAAATAAATTTTTTTTAGAGTAAATGTAACACTTGCGAAAGTATGGATTTGAGTCTTTTAACTCCTCTAACTCAACATCTCTCCAACTTATTATATACTGAATAATTTTAGTAGTTCAAATTAAAAGGAATTTAACATCATCCAAGGTTTAAAAAAATTGAGTTAGCGAGAACCAAACAAAAACTAAGTTAAAGAATCCAAAATACACGTTTTTTTTCTTCCATATTTTATTCCTCCAACGTCTACAAAATTTGGGGTCTAAAATTTAATGCTACTGAACTCAGCTGGATAACCATAACAGGGGTGAGCATGGATGGGTTGAAACTGATTAGGTTTGTCTTTAATCTGTCTTTAAACATTGATCAAGTCAAATTTTAAATAAGAACCTGTTTTTAATTAGAATGTGTCACAATAAGGATGGGTTCAAATTAGCATTGGTCAAGCTAGGAACGGGTCGCGTTGACCCGAGACAAAAATAATAAGCATAAAAATCCAAAAAAAAAATGGATTTATTCTTAAGATAAAAATGGCAAAAAAATGATATGATGCAATAAGTTCTTCGTTACAATTTTTGCTTTGTCAGATTGTTAAAATCTTTCTAATATTTAAATATCAAGTGATTACGTAATGATAGTTAATCAGATTGTCTCACTATTATGATCATTCTATGTGATTGTAGTGTTCTGCACGATTTGAAAAGTAAAAACATCAAGAGGTTTTACTTATACAAAGAGAAAAAGATAAATACTTCACTAGTAAACACCTATCACAGTATGATTTAGCCCACACACCAGCAGCAGCACCACCACCACCACCACCACCACCAACAACAACAACAATAATTAAGCCTTTGTCCCACTAACTTGGTGTCAGCTCCAAGGATCAAACGATACCATAATAGACTGTAAATCATGTTCATTAATAAGGCACTTTTCTCCAAATCCTTTTTAATTATTTCGTCTATAGTTTTTCTTAATAATGAACTCACACATCAATAGAATTTAAGCTATCCCCAGCACAAACATCATAGACAAAACACTCACACTATATTATTATTATTATTTTTTGGAACCAAGAATGTCATCCAGCTGACAACCAAAGACTAATCCTTTGAGATCACCAAAATGAGTATATTACATGTTTGAAGTTGTACTCATTTCAACTATTATTATTACCATTATAAAATTTTAGACAAAAATAAATTATTGAAGCACACAAGAATATTCATGCATGGGAGGACGAGTCGGATGATCAGAGGTACATGTTAGGTGTCGCATTCCTTTAGGGTGTACTATTGCACTATGAGATTATGCGTTCTTGCATTTCTTTCTCAAAGCATGACAGGATTAGGAACATTCTGTAAGCGTTAGGTCTCCATCTTTATTGGTTTTTATTTTAATGAAGTCTTACGAAGCGTACCCTACTTATCTTTCTCAAGCAGTTAGTCAATAGTTTCAAACCAAATTTATGTACGAGTCCAACTGAACGAGAGTAGTTAACCAATACCCTTAGATTGTGACGCTCTCGAAATATGACTTTATTTATATCAAAATAAAGTACGTAAATAGTTTATTTAGAAACTATTAGAGAATTTCATGAAAAACTTTTTCCTTTTTACATAATAAGTTTATATCTCAAAATACTTTCAGGTTTGATAAAATAATTGGGTACTTGTTTTGAGTTCAGCGGAAACGATTTGAAAGTGTTAATATGGTTGCGAGAAAATAAATATCAGAATGTTCATGCAACCATAGCCCATACCTATATATATATATATATATCATTAAACCCAAGTACACCAAGATAACTGGATAGTGAAAGTCGAGGTAGCAAAGTTTTAGGGATACAGATCAGTAAGCATAAAATATTAGCTCTCACTTCTCTCATCAAAATATATACAATATACCACAAATCAAAATAAGAGAGCCATCGAAAGCTGTGTCCTGACCACCCACACTGATGCCTGATCCCTGGATCCTCCAAAAACTGAAGCACTACATCCTACTATGGTCCCTATACTGCACATACTAAAAGAAAGTCACTACATCACTGGCTGTCAGCAGCTGTCCCATCCACGTCCTCTACGGGGTCCTCCTCCTCCTCCTCATCCGACATCGGAGGAGCAGCAGTGCGACGCACTGGCTCGGGCGAGGGTGCAAAACGTACCCTGGTGGTCGGACCAGGACGAGGAATGGCCGTAGCAGTAGCCTCAGAAGAAGTAGAAGGACGAGTACGGGTAGCCGGACGTCTGACATGTAAGTTATAGAAACGACGGCCAGGACGTGGTGGAGGAGTACCAAAACGATAAGTATAAGCTGGTGGAATGTGCAGTATGTAGATCATAGGGATGCGAAGCCTACGAGGTCGCACACGAGCAAGGGGGTTAGGGTGACGGAAGATCATGTCAACCTCACCCTCGAAAACAGCCCTGTGCTCCTCGTAATCCCACACTCCTCTACGGAGTGGGCGTAACTCCACGAATGTCATGTAGCGACCTATCACCTACAAGGGCATAGAGAGTCAGCAAATACTAACACATAATCAAATAGATAGGGTACAAATAATAAAATAATCAAATCTCTATTTATCAATAACTGCCATTTTCCTTTCTAATTAACTATCAATTATCATTTGTTAATAATCAATTATAATCCATTGATAATCATATAGAATATCATAATAATCACTTACACAAATCTATTCTTATTACATAACGGACATCAATACATAACAATGAATAATCAATAATATATGCACTGACAATGCAACTCATCTATCAATGCATGATTGTTGGCCAACTCAACAAATAGGCTCCCGTGGCACCTTTTAAAACATGCCCGGTACTCCTCGACGAGTACCTCTCGGACTCGGCCATCATTAAACGACACCCCTAGAGCTCATAGAAGTGACGCCGACGTATCCCGCAAGACTACGTCTCTCGAACCCGGCGTTTAAAGACATGCCCACACCCACGTGTGTATTTCCGGAACAAAAGGTGCAACCCCGGTCACCGACATTCCCTTACGTTCCTACGAACGCACAATGACCCTTTGGAGCAGACACTTCCACTAGTGTCCCTCGAGTCCAAAATAACCAAAATGGATATGCCCACGCCTCACGGACGTGTCTCCACCAAATGTGGGAAATCCAGAATGCAAATGCTATGCATGATTCCGCAAACATAAGTGTAGTTTAAGTCTACTTGAGGTCATTCAATATAACCTTTGGTATTTCAGTTACTATTTTAATAAACCTTTGGTCAATAAGTTCCACCTTCAGCCTTTAATCGATTAAAATGTCTGGTTAATCGATTAATGAATTAAATTCTGATTTTTTTATTACAAAATGTCATTAATAATCGATTATCCCTCCTAATAATCGATTATTCATTTATAACATTTCAAACTGATCAGAATTTACACGTGTTAATCGATTAATAGTCGGGTTAATCGATTAATATATCAGTAAAACAGTGCTGAAACTGGTTTTTGAAGACCAAACTCATACCAACTCATTTTTTTCCAAAACCAACCTCAAGTACAACTTAAATACATCATGTGAAACTTGTTCATAACATCAATTGCACCAATTAACATCAATTTCACAGAATCATGTTGTTTTCCCCCAAATTTAACCTAAAACGCAATTTACATATCAATTTTTGATTCACACCATTTCAGATCAAATTGAGGATTCATTTAGCTTCTAATACTATAATCTAACATGTTCCAATTCCTGTTTCATTTAAAATTGGCCTCCAAGCCATTGTCCACTAACCTAGTGCCCTTTGAACCACATAGAGGTTCAACCAATATTCAATTCAATCCCATAATCTATTCTAGCATTAGTAAAGCTTCTCCCTTACCTCAATGAAGCTTTTTGGATGCAAAGACATCAAGAAAAACCCCAGATTCTAAAATCACCTCTTGCTCTGTTTTCGGTTCCAACACAGGTTCAAGAGAGCAAGTTTGGCAGAGGATTTGACATAGCAAACGTGCATGAAAACGAATAAACTTAATCAATAAAGAAACTAGGCATTGCAAACTTTAATTAGAAACTGAAATGACACGATTTGAGGGCCTCTACCTACCAAAATCGAAGGCTTGAACTTGACACCTCAAAACTGAAACTGCAGAATTCAGTTTCTTGGACCAATCTTAAGTGAATCCGTTCTCCTTACACAAGCCACCAAAATGCACGATTCTTGTCTTGAATTGAAGGTCTCTTTGCAAGCTTTAAAATGGTGTAAAGCTTACAATTAGTGTGTGGGTAAGGATTAAGAACGAAGATGAAGAACAAAGGGTGTTCAAATGGAATTTCTGCAGAGTTTCCCTTCTTTTTTCCAATTTCTTATGATTTTCATCAACAAAGACCATCAATTTATAGCCAACAATGGCTTCCATGCATCTAAACACGTGTTCCCCACTAATTCCAGTCGGTGCTAGGTGTTAAACTCGAATTATCTAGTTGGTTGAGTCATCAAACTCCACTATCTTCAACTTCTGCACTATCATTAATCGATTAACGGTTGGGTTAATCGATTAACACGACCAATTTTTCAAAAATTAATATTTTATTCACTTTCCCTCCAATAACCTTTTCAATATTGCCTCTTAGGTCCTCCCCAAGGACCAAACTACAAAAATACTATTTTTAAGGTCCAAAATATTTTTCTTATATTTTTCCCTTGATTATCCTCTTAATATAATCATAAACAAAACTAATTAATTCCATATAATTAGTTTTATTTAAATATTGCTTTATATTTATTCGGGAAACAAAAATTCGGGGTATTACATTTCTCCCCCACTTACAAGAATTTCGTCCTCGAAATTCCGCTTACATAAACAACTCAAGATATTCCTTTCTCATTTTATCTTCCAATTCCCACGTTGCTTCTGATACATCAGCATTTTCCCAAATAACTTTTATCAAAGGAATTTCCTTTCCTCGAAGCTGTTTCATTCTTTGATCCTCTATTCGGACAGGGATTGTCTCAAAAGTGAGATTCTCTCGCAGAGTCACGTCATCCGTTTGAACTTCAATCACGGAATTGGGATCCGGCACGAATTTCCGTAATTGCGAGACGTGAAACACATTATGCAGATTAGACAGCGACGGAGGCAAAGCGAGCTGATAAGCGACAGGACCGATACGCTTGAGTATCTGATAAGGACCAATAAACCTTGGCGACAGCTTCCTCGTCCTTAAAGCCCTTCCAACACCAGTTGTCGGTCTTACCGAATAAAAACATGCTCATCTTCTTCAAACTCTAAAGGTCTCCTTCTTTTATCTGCATAACTTTTCTGCCGGCTCTGCGCTGTTTTCATCTTTTCTCTGATCATCTGAATCTTTTCAGTTGTTTCTTGAACAATCTCAGGTCCAATGATTGACTGCTCCCCCACTTGAAACCAACATAGGGGAGTTTGACACTTCCTTCCATATGTAACACCCCGCATTTTTCCCACACGCGCGTAAACGATTTTCGACAGAATAAACTTTAAGATTCTAATTTATAAGAGATTTTCAGAAAAGAATTTTACGTGAGAAAGAAATCAAGCATTGACTTTCAAGGATTTTTATTAACAAAATGTTTTTATAAATGTGAGGTGAAGAATTTTTTTGAGTTTGAAATAATTTGAATTATAAAGAATTAGTTGTGATTTTATTAAAAAAAAAATGGTTTTGTTTAAAGTGAAGTTTTTGAACTGTTAACTTGAAAAATTCGTAACTTTTTAACCGTAACTCGGATTTTTACAAACTTTATATCAAAACGATCGTCTTGAAACGTAAATTTTAAAAATATAATTTTCAGATTTTTCTGGGTTGTTTTACATAAATTTATTTTCAGAACAGTGAAATACGAGTTTAAAGAATTGTGTTTTGAAGAAAGTGATTTTTATTGATTTGGCTTGAGATTTTTATGTGATGAATGTTTGGTTTGATATGTGTGCTGTATGATGCATGAAACTAAGGGTGTGAATGTAATTTGTTAAAATTAGTGCATGATTGTGTGAATTAATAATTTATAAGTAAAAATGATTAAGAATAAATTAATGGTTTAGGAAATAAAAATTTGCAAGACATGTGTTGGTGTGTGAGAGTGCCACGAATTATGTGTATGTGTGTGTATGCATTGTACGTGTGTGTGTGTAGATGAGCCTAAGACTTGAGAGACTTAGTGAGTAAGAAAGTGAGAAACCAAAGGAATTAGGATGCAGCCATAAACCAAACCAAGTTAGTAAAATCCTAACTAGTTTTAAGCCTAACATGACCCCTAAGACCTAACCCACTCCACCTTGTCCCCTTGCTTTGATAAAATCCACCCATGCATGTTTCTATGATGCCAAAACCGCCCCTCCTATAGTGTGTGACTAAACTTAAACACAAGGACAAGGAGGGAATTGTGAGTTGGTTTATTTATACTAGAAGTCTTAGTTCATTCACCCCTTTCATTCTCATTTCTTCGTTTCTTCCTCCACTCACACAAACACAAAACACATTCTAAGAGCTCATTTTACTCTTAGAAAGAAAAGAAAAGAAAATAGGGAGAAAGGAAAAGAAAGTGGTGGCCGAGAGGTAGAAGAAGAAGAGGAAAAACTTAGGAGCTTGATTTAGGAGCCTTCCCTTTTGAAGATCTAAGTGCTAGAGGCCTAAAGAGATCAACCTTCTTGCTAGGAAATCCGAAGATAAAGAGGAAGAAATGTAATAGTCTAGTTTTCTTTTAAGTTGTAGATTCCTTCTATTTTTCTTCTTGCATGTTTGTTTCTATAAATTGTAAAGTGAAACTATGTTCTATTCCTTCTTGATCTTGAACTTACATGGACTAAACATTATTTGTAATAATTGTGACTCCATGTTTGTGTTTCGGTTTGCATTTTCTTTGTTAGATCTAAACATTTTTTTAACTTAAATTTAAAAGATCTAAAGTTTTGCTTATGCTTTTGAGAAACTTGATATGGATCCTTCTTGCATGTATGTTTTTCTTGTCCTAAACTATGATCTATGTGTGTGTATGTACTTGTTTGATGAATCCATTTATGATCTAAGTTAAATGAATGGTAAGATAAATTATTTGGCTTTGCATGATGAATTTCTTGTTGACACCGTGAGCTATAAATTTTTTTAAGAAGTGATTTGATAAATTAATTTGTTATTTGAACTTGATTTGAGATCTT
This sequence comes from Crotalaria pallida, assembly GCA_037953625.1. Lineage (NCBI taxonomy): Eukaryota > Viridiplantae > Streptophyta > Magnoliopsida > Fabales > Fabaceae > Crotalaria > Crotalaria pallida. Next base: position 6,603,696 of record CM075654.1, on the reverse strand, counting down.
TTGTCTCGCATGTTAAAATTCCTTATTTAAATGATGATCGATGATGTATTTATGAGATTTCTTCATGAATAAATACATGATCTAAATTTACCCGAAAGTAAAATTGAAACCCTTTTACTTTACATGTTAATTTTAAGTAGAGAAATCATGTTTTTGTTTTATGCATGCCTCGGTTTAGAAGAGAAGATTTAAGGAACAAGTCTTAAAATAATTCTTAAAGTGTGAACATGATTTAACTTAAGTGATTGATTTTTATATGCCTTATTTTGTGTGTAGGCCATTCGGCCATATTGAATAAGAATGAATCCCATGCTTTTTAGTTGATGCATGTGTATGATGAGACTAGATCTAGTAAATTTGAGTGCATGCATGACATTTTTAGAAGTTTAAAATGTAACCTTGATTTTCAATTGAAACTAAGTCATGAACTTGAGCTAATTATGTATGTGATGTAAATAAATGATGTGATGTGGTGTGATGCCTTGAAAAGCTTGCTTTGAATTCTTACATGTCTTGATGGTTGATTTTGTGGTTTTGTATATTGGAAATTGAACTAAAAATCTTGTCTGCTTGCATGTTAGCGTTCGGCCATGAGAGAAATAAGTAGGAAATCATATTTGATCATTGTTTAAGTTGCTTTTAGGATGAGGCTAGTTTAATTTAAGAACTTAGGAGTCCATGCATGAAATCATTAAGTTAAAAGAAACTAAAAGTGAAACTTTGAAGTGGCTGTGCTGTAACTTGTTATTTGATGTAGATTAAGAAAATAAATTAAGCTTTCTTTTGGAATGCTCTCGGTTTAGTCCAAAAAAGAAGAAAACGATTTCATTATTTTGTGCTTGTATGTGTGCATTAATCTCTGTAAGATTGTACCTGTGTGATTCGGCCTAGGTATCCTAATATAGTTAGGAAAATTTGTTATCATGAAAATGACTATGTGTGGTTCGGTTTTGTGAGTTAATTAAATGATTAAGTCTAAATTATTTTATAGAAAGAGTAATTTAATTAATTTAATTTAGATTATAATTTGATTGATGATTTTAGATGATTTAAAATGTGACTCCTGTCTGTGTGCTTAGGTATGCTAGTTGAATGTGTATTAGAAAATTTAGATTGAATTGGAAATTGTTATGAAGTTGTTTTGAATTCTGTTATGGGTTTTTAATTGTGGAAAATATATGCTTGAATTTTAAAGTAATTGAAAAATGTTTTCTATAAAAAGAATGATTTAGGTAACTTAAATTAATTCAAAATTCTTAACTGATGTTCTTTGATCAGTGTTTGAGGATGTTGTAAAGATTATAAATTAAATAAATCAATCGATTGGTTTTTGAAGTTTTATTTTCTTGAATTCTGTATTTGATTTAATAAAGGTTTTTAAAGAATTGTTTTTCCTTTAATGTTTAAAGGAAATGATTTTCTTTAACCAAAGTGTTTTAAACTATGAGAAATAGATCCTGTTTTGAAACAGAAATTGTTTTAAGAAGTTTTTCTTGGAAACATTTTATAAAAGAATGATTTAAATTTAAAGTCTTTTGGATATTGGCAATGTGCTTTTAAAAAGGGAGTTATTTTAAAGTGTTCTAAAACGAAATTAAGAATTTACGTAAATCGTTTCTAACGCACGGGGAAAAATGTCTAGTGCGGGTGTCGGACGCGAAGGAAGCCTGGCAAGGATAACGACTGGAAATTTCGGAAAGTTTCTGGATGTGTCGTCATCCAGGTGAGTGAGAGTGCGGTGATCCCGTAACGTGGTTGCTCGTAATTCGAGTAGACGGATGACAGGAGTACTGCGAGTTAGGCGATGTAGATGTTCGTGCTAAATGATTATCTGTTCTGTTGCCTACTAAATGTTTATTTATTGTGCATACTTTATGTTGTTGAGAATTGTTTGATTGTGTTTGGATAGCGAAATGATGGTGATAGAACTGTGGAAGTAATAAGATAAATTGAAAAGAGAAAAGAGAAACGAATGGGAAACATGAGGAATAATTAAGAAAGATATAAGTGATGAGATGAGGTTGAGGGGAAAGTATGATGAGAATGGAATGCAAAAGAGATAAAAGAATGAAAGAAAGAGAATTGATATTTGAGTGGAAATAGTTGATATGGGAAAGAGGATGTAATTATGAAAGTGAGAAAGTGGTTGAGTAAAGATGTGATTTCCTCGTTCACATTTTTGGGAAGAAGCTTAGTGTTGAGTTGAGCTTGATCCTCCATTAACACTCACCCAAAAATGTGGTTTTTTTTAAAAAGGTTTTTGAAAAGAGCTTTTGTGAAAACGGAATCCTGTGAAAGTGTTTGGAAAGATGTTTTGAGAAAAACGAGGAAAAGATGTTGATGAAGTTGATGAGCAATGTGCTGAAAATGAGTTGTGAGAATTGTGATAATGAGATGAAAGTGATATGAGGCCTGAGGCCCTGAGATTATTAGGGGGAACGGATTTCGATTAGTGATCGGTCTTCGTTGAAGGGATGCACCAAGGACGAGCCGATCATTAGGAAGAAGCCGCTAATTAAAACGCTAAAACCTTAAAAGACATTTATAAACACGGTGAGGTATGAGTGTCGTATCGAAGTAGTGAAGAGGAAGATACCCCGGAGTATCTGCGGATATTTGGGTTGTGATTGCAATAAGGGAGGGTAAGGACGGTGATACGTCAAGAAGCCTTGAGTGCTATTCTAGGCGGAACGAATTCCACATGTGGTACGGGAAGATCGGTCCTATGCCGTGGTGAGTTCTGCACTCGAGACTAGAATAGTACTGTCGCCCCCTATGGCAATTCGAGAATAGTGAGAGGGACTGGAACGAGGCATTTATGATTGCCGCTGAGAGCGTGCATTGTGTTATTATGATTATGATTTGAGGCAGGGCCTCCTGGTCTGGGACCATTCATGTGTTGTGTGACAACTGTCGTGCCCGCGTGGTAAAGGTCCTGTACTCCTGTTTGCTTCCGACTAGGTTGGGTGGTTGACCGAGGAGATGTAGACGTGTGTGAGCTCAATGATATGTCCCCCTCATCATTGACGCTAATCGAAATGATAAAACTTAAAAGACAAAGATGTTTCAAAGCAAAGTATAATAAAGCATTAAGCATCGAATAAGATTCACAAAAGGAGTAAATTCTGGAATTAAGTATTAAGTGTGGAAATTATGAGGAAAGAAGGATTGAGGAAAGTGGCGAAAGTTCATGAGAAAGAAGTTGGGAATGAGAACCCGAATAATGTAATGGTGTTGATGATGATGTTTATATTATTGTTGTGATTCATGCTATGTGTATAACCTGCTAGATGCATTTTTGTTGATGATAATTGCATTCTCTAGTATTTTGTTTTAGTTATATAGTCATGTTGTATCCTCTGTCCCTTTCTACTCCGAGACCGCAAGGTCAACCCATTAGTGTTCGGAACACTGACTCTCTCCTACCATGTTGTCGTATTGGCACTTGCTGATATTGCAACTGGTAGATGGCGCAGCGGAAGCGTGGTGGACTTCATCGACCAAGGCCCGGAATTAGACGGCAAATGCTAGGAAGCATGACTAGAAGCTAGGAATCCCCTGGAGGAATGTATTCCAATGTAAGTTTCTTAGTTCCCTAGCTCGATCATACTGTACCCCAGCAACAGTTTTAATTTGACACTGACTATTGGGACAATTAAATGGGCCAAGTTTAAATGATGTTTTCAAAACGGGTTTCAAAGTGTGGTGTCTTGTGACACCTCGGTTTGGAACTTGGAAGAGTTCATGTAATGTGAGAACACGAGTTTTAATTGTAATTGTGTTTTAAAAGTCTAGTGTTCTCATGTTCACATAAAAAAAAATGGCCCTAATTTTTGCCACTTTTAGTTTAAATTTTCAAGTTGCCGAATCGGGGTGTTACAGAATGGTATCAGAGCGAGGTTAAACTAAGTAACCTCTGCATGAACTTACATACTCTGCTGTATGTCTCTCTGTGTGTGCATTAGTATTAAGATAGTGATAGACAAGAATAGGAACGCTAAGAGTGCGCATATATTTTCATGGAGCATATCGGCTTTGTGTACGGCAACAACGAGGAGCATAGATCAGTATCGTCATGAGATGTCGACGTGCGATTCGAATTATCTTTCTCTAGACTCTTCTTTGAGGTGAACCCCTTTTTGTTTGTGAACTCTTGATATGAGATTTCGTTATGTCACCAGAACCTTTCTTTCCTTGATTAAAAATTTTCTTGTGAAACCCTATGCGTGCCAAATTGCTTTGACATGACGTTTGAGAGTACCTTCTAAATGATGTTTTCAAAACGGGTTTCAAAGTGCGGTGTCTTGTGACACCTCGGTTTGGAACTTGGAAGAGTTCATGTAATGTGAGAACACGAGTTTTAATTGTAATTGTGTTTTAAAAGTCTAGTGTTCTCATGTTCACATTAAAAAAAATGGCCCTAATTTTTGCCAATTTTAGTTTAAATTTTCAAGTTGCCGAATCGGGGTGTTACACCATACAATGCTTCGAACGGTGCCATTCCAATACTAGAGTGGTGACTGTTGTTGTAGGTAAACTCTATGAGCGGCAAGAGTTTATCCCAACTTTCTTGACTCTCCAAGACACAGGCTCTGAGTAAATCTTCGAGTGACTGGATAGTCCTTTCGGACTGACCGTCCGTTTGAGGGTGATAAGCAGAACTCATTCTCAACTTTGACCCCAGAGACTGCTGCAAACCCTTCCAAAACTTTGAAGTAAACCTCGGATCTCTATCCGAGACAATACTTGAAGGTATACCATGAAGACGAACCACCTCCTTGATGTACAACTGAGCAAACTTATCCATATGATAGCGCATATTAACTGGAATAAAATGCGCCGACTTGGTCAATCTACCAACAATTACCCAGATTGCATCACAACCTCCAACAGTCCTCGGTAACCCAGACACAAAATCCATTGAAATACTATCCCATTTCCATTGAGGAACATCCAAAGGTTGTAACTCTCCACCTGGCTTCTTATGCTCAGCTTTTGCCTTTTGACAAATCAAACAGGAGGCGACATACGAAGCAACATCCTTCTTCAATCCGGACCACCAAAACAATTTCTTCAAATCTTGATACATCTTGGTTGATCCAGGATGGATACTCATCCTACTTTTGTGTGCTTCGTCAAAAATTAATCTTCTTATCTCTTGATCTTTAGGAATACAAATCCGATCTTTGAATCGGAGAATTCCATCATTCCCAGTTTGGAAGTTTAACTCCTTTCCTTCCATTATCAACCTTCTCTTCTCTTGTAGCTCTTCATCTGACTGTTGTGAGTCCCGAACATGAATCAGGAACTCATTGGTAATCTGCAGCTTACCAAGCCTTATACATCCAGGTTCTACTTGCATCATCAAGCTTAGATCTCAAAACTTCTCTATTAAAGAAAACTCATTCACCATCAAAGCACTCATGTGAAGAGTCTTCCGGCTTAAAGCATCAGCTACTACATTTGCTTTACCGGGATGATATTGAAGTTCGAAATCATAATCTTTGATAAATTCCATCCAACGCCTTTGTCTCATGTTCAACTCTTTCTGATCGAACAGATACTTCAAACTCTTATGGTCACTAAACACTTTGAACATAGTGCCATAGAGATAGTGTCTCCAAATTTTCAAAGCGAAAACAATAGCAGCCAACTCTAAGTCATGCGTCGGATAATTAACTTCATGCACCTTCAGTTGACTGGATGCGTAAGCTACCACCTTTCTATCTTGCATCAAAACACATCCAAGACCCTGTCTCGAAGCATCACAATAAACATCGAAACTTCTATGTGGATCAGGTAATACTAACACCGGTGAGGATGTCAACTTCTCCTTCAACAATTGAAAACTTTCCTCACACTTATGATCCCACAGGAAAGGTTGATCCTCGCGAGTCAACTTGGTCAACGTCAAGGCAATCTTTGAAAACCCTTCAATAAATCTCCGGTAGTATCCAGCTAAATCCACGAAACTACGAACTTCCGTCACAGTTTTGGGTTGCTCCCATTTCAACACAGCTCCATCTTTAGCTGGATCAACTACAATACCTTACTTGAAAATAACATGACCCAAAAAGTTCACCTTGTCTAACCAAAACTCACAGTTGGCAAGTTTGGCATAAAGTTGCTTCTCCTTCAAGATCCCTAACACAATCTTGAGATGTTCAGCATGTTCTTCTGGACTCTTTGAGTAGATGAGAATATCGTCGATGAATACGACCACAAACAAATCCAAGTAGGGTCGGAAAATTCTATTCATATAGTCCATGAAAATAGCAGGAGCATTCGTTAACCCAAACGGCATCACCACATACTCATAATGCCCATATCTCGACCGAAAAACCGTCTTCGGAATATCCTCGTCTCGAATTCTGATTTGATGATATCCCGACCTTAAATCGATCTCGGAAAACACCGAAGCTCCTCGAACTTGATCCATAAGGTCATCAATTCTTGGCAACGGATACTTATTCTTAATTGTGACCTTATTCAACTGCTGGTAGTCAACACACATTCTCATACTACTGTCTTTCTTCTTAACAAACAATAACGGAGCTCCCCATGGCGAAACACTTGGCCTTATCATTTGTTTCTGCAGCAACTCTTCAATCTGCTTCCTCATTTCGGCCATTTCTGGTGGTGCCATCCTATACGGAGCAATAGAGATAGGTTCGGTTCCAGATACGAGATCAATTCCAAACTCAATTTCGCGCTTTGGCGGTAATCCAGGAATCTCTTCAGGAAAAACTTCAGGAAAGTCTCGTATCACAGGAATATCCTCAATCTTCACTTCCTTCTTCTCTTCTAAAATTGAGGAGAATAAGCAAATATATCCTCTAGGCTTAAGACTTAAGGTTTCATGGTTTCGAAACTGGATTGTCTTAGCATCACAATTAATGAGGACTTGGTTTCGGGTTAACCAATCCATTCCTAAGATCACATCTATTTTGAGCATGGGTAAGCAAATTAAATGTACTAGGGATGTATGGTTTAGGACCATTATTTCACAGTCCTTGCAGACCTTAGACACAACCACCGGATTATTGGTGGGGGTTTCAAGTTGTAGCTGATAGGGTGAATCAGACACTACTAACTTCAAACGGTTTACACACTCAAGGGACACAAAAGAGTGTGTGGCTCCAGAATCAAACATAACAACACAAGGTTGATCATTAAGGAGATAAATACCTTGAGTCAGATCAGAGGATCGAATTGATTCAATTCCACTTAAAGCAAACACCTTTCCAGATACCGTCGGTTTGCTTGCTCCTTCTTTCTTGACAGGCTCATTACATTCACCGGGGGTAATGCCCCTTCTTACCACAATTAAAACAGAGACCATTTTGTGCAGCATAGCAGTTGGTATGAAAGTGAAAACGATTGCATTTCTCACACTTGCGAGAATTCGCCTGAGAAGTACCTTTTCCACCATTAGCTTCCTTGCCTTTCCCTTTTTGAAAATAGGGACCCTTATTACGATTGTTGAAATTCTTCTTTCGGATAGGTCCGAATCCAGACTGACTTTTCCTCTGTGCCTCTTCCTCTTTCTTATCATCTTCATAAACCCGGCACATCTCAACCAAATCATGAAAGCTTCGGATCTTTTGGTAACCAAAGGCAGACTTTATCTCCGGCTTAAGTCCATTTTCAAACTTAATACATTTGGACCTCTCATCAGGGTTGAGCTGATAGTACGGGGAGTACTTGATGAGTTCTTCAAATTTTGCTGCGTACTCTCCTACGTTCATGTCTCCTTTTTTCAGTTGCATGAATTCCATTTCTTTCTTTCTCCTTTGATCCTCTGGAAAGTATTTATTGAGAAATCTCTCAACAAACACATCCCAGGTGATCATCCTTCCTTCATAGTTCAACAACTGCATGGTATGATGCCACCAATTCTCAGCTTCACCAGAAAGCATGAAAACTGCAAACTTCACCTTTTGAGCATCAGCACACTCCATGGCACGGAAAATCTTATTCAATTCCTGAATCCAACGATTTGCTTCCTCAGGCTTATGACCTCCTTCAAACTTTGAGGGTTTAAAGTTTCGGAACTCTGAGAAAGTCTTTGACTCAGGATTTTCTACCTGACAAGGCTGAGGTGGTGGTGGATTGGCTTGTTGCCTCTGCTGCTGCTGTATACCCACCAACACATCCGTCAACCTTGCTATGGCATCAGCCATATGATTGTTATTATTCCTAGCAGACATCTTAAACCTGCACTAAGGACTTTATATCAAACTAAAATCCTAACAAGAAGTATGCATAACACACCTCTTTCTACACTCTAATTAACCAAAACAGATACTAAGACGAGCATCTAGGACAGGTATTACCTTTTGGAGATCACAGATCAGGATCAGTTCGCGGGATCACAGCTCTGATACCAACAAGTGTAACGCTCTCGAAATATGACTTTATTTATATCAAAATAAAGTACGTAAATAGTTTATTTAGAAACTATTAGAGAATTTCATGAAAAACTTTTTCCTTTTTACATAATAAGTTTATATCTCAAAATACTTTCAGGTTTGATAAAATAATTGGGTACTTGTTTTGAGTTCAGCAGAAACGATTTGAAAGTGTTAATATGGTTGCGAGAAAATAAATATCAGAATGTTCATGCAACCATAGCCCATACCTATATATATATCATTAAACCCAAGTACACCAAGATAACTGGATAGTGAAAGTCGAGGTAGCAAAGTTTAAGGGATACAGATCAGTAAGCATAAAATATTAGCTCTCACTGCTCTCATCAAAATATATACAATATACCACAAATCAAAATAAGAGAGCCATCGAAAGCTGTGTCCTGACCACCCACACTGATGCCTGATCCCTGGATCCTCCAAAAACTGAAGCACTACATCCTACTATGGTCCCTATACTGCACATACTAAAAGAAAGTCACTACATCACTGGCTGTCAGCAGCTGTCCCATCCACGTCCTCTACGGGGTCCTCCTCCTCCTCCTCATCCGACACCGGAGGAGCAGCAGTGCGACGCACTGGCTCGGGCGAGGGTGCAAAACGTACCCTGGTGGTCGGACCAGGACGAGGAATGGCCGTAGCAGTAGCCTCAGAAGAAGTAGAAGGACGAGTACGGGTAGCCGGACGTCTGACATGTAAGTTATAGAAACGACGGCCAGGACGTGGTGGAGGAGTACCAAAACGATAAGTATAAGCTGGTGGAATGTGCAGTATGTAGATCATAGGGATGCGAAGCCTACGAGGTCGCACACGAGCAAGGGGGTTAGGGTGACGGAAGATCACGTCAACCTCACCCTCAAAAACAGCCCTGTGCTCCTCGTAATCCCACACTCCTCTACGGAGTGGGCGTAACTCCACGAATGTCATGTAGCGACCCATCACCTACAAGGGCATAGGAGTCAGCAAATACTAACACATAATCAAATAGATAAGGTTCAAATAATAAAATAATCAAATCTCTATTTATCAATAACTGCCATTTTCCTTTCTAATTAACTATCAATTGTCATTTGTTAATAATCAATTATAATCCATTGATAATCATATAGAATATCATAATAATCACTTACACAAATCTATTCTCATTACATAACGGACATCAATACATAACAATGAATAATCAATAATATATGCACTGACAATGCAACTCATCTATCAATGCATGATTGTTGGCCAACTCAACAAATAGGCTCCCGTGGCACCTTTTAAAACATGCCCGGTACTCCTCAACGAGTACCTCTCGGACTCGGCCATCATTAAACGACACCCCAAGAGCTCATAGAAGTGACGCCGACGTATCCCGCAAGACTACGTCTCTCGAGCCCGGCGTTTAAAGACATGCCCACACCCACGTGTGTATTTTCGAAACAAAAGGTGCAACCCCGGTCACCGACATTCCCTTACGTTCCTACGAACGCACAATGACCCTTTGGAGCAGACACTTCCACTAGTGTCCCTCGAGTCCAAAATAACCAAAATGGATATGCCCACGCCTCACGGACGTGTCTCCACCAAATGTGGGAAATCCAGAATGCAAATGCTATGCATGATTCCGCAAACATAAGTGTAGTTTAAGTCTACTTGAGGTCATTCAATATAACCTTTGGTATTTCAGTTACTATTTTAATAAACCTTTGGTCAATAAGTTCCACCTTCAGCCTTTAATCGATTAAAATGTCTGGTTAATCGATTAATGAATTAAATTCTGATTTTTTTATTACAAAATGTCATTAATAATCGATTATCCCTCCTGATAATCGATTATTCATTTATAACATTTCAAACTAATCAGAATTTACACGTGTTAATCGATTAACAGTTGGGTTAATCGATTAATATATTAGTAAAACAGTGCTGAAACTGGTTTTTGAAGACCAAACTCATACCAACTCATTTTTTTCCAAAATCAACCTCAAGTACAACTTAAATACATCATGTGAAACTTGTTCATAACATCAATTGCACCAATTAACATCAATTTCACAAAATCATGTTGTTTTCCCCCAAATTTAACCTAAAACGCAATTTACATATCAATTTTTGATTCACACCATTTCAGATCAAATTGAGGATTCATTTAGCTTCTAATACTATAATCTAACATGTTCCAATTCCTGTTTCATTTCAAATTGGCCTCCAAGCCATTGTCCACTAACCTAGTGCCCTTTGAACCACATAGAGGTTCAACCAATATTCAATTCAATCCCATAATCTATTCTAGCATTAGTAAAGCTTCTCCCTTACCTCAATGAAGCTTTTTGGATGCAAAGACATCAAGAAAAACCCCAGATTCTAAAATCACCTCTTTCTCTGTTTTCGGTTCCAACACAGGTTCAAGAGAGCAAGTTTGGCAGAGGATTTGACATAGCAAACGTGCATGAAAACGAATAAACTTAATCAATAAAGAAACTAGGCATTGCAAACTTTAATTAGAAACTGAAATGACACGATTTGAGGGCCTCTACCTACCAAAATCGAAGGCTTGAACTTGGCACCTCAAAACTGAAACTGCAGAATTCAGTTTCTTGGACCAATCTTAAGTGAATCCGTTCTCCTTACACAAGCCACCAAAATGCACGATTCTTGTCTTGAATTGAAGGTCTCTTTGCAAGCTTTAAAATGGTGTAAAGCTTACAATTAGTGTGTGGGTAAGGATTAAGAACGAAGACGAAGAACAGAGGGTGTTCAAATGGAATTTCTGCAGAGTTTCCCTTCTTTTTTGCCAATTTCTTATGATTTTCATCAACAAAGACCATCAATTTATAGCCAACAATGACTTCCATGCATCTAAACACGTGTTCCCCACTAATTCCAGTCGGTGCTAGGTGTTAAACTCGAATTATCTAGTTGGTTGAGTCATCAAACTCCACTATCTTCAACTTCTGCACTATCGTTAATCGATTAACGGTCGGGTTAATCGATTAACACGACCAATTTTTCAAAAATTAATATTTTATTCACTTTCCCTCCAATAACCTTTTCAATATTGCCTCTTAGGTCCTCCCCAAGGACCAAACTACAAAAATACTATTTTTAAGGTCCAAAATATTTTTCTTATATTTTTCCCTTGATTATCCTCTTAATATAATCATAAACAAAACTAATTAATTCCATATATTTAGTTTTATTTAAATATTGCTTTATATTTATTCGGGAAACAAAAATTCGGGGTATTACATAGATCGTTTTGTTGAGATGTGAGCAAGAAACCGTCTTGCCTCAAGGATTATCGGTAGTAGGGAAGATATTTTGATGAGATGTCCTTTAATCATAGGTTCTGTTGAGGAATAATTAATTTATAGTTTTCATTTCCCTAAAATGAAGTTAGCCAATCATTGGTAGCTCATACTACCTCTGTTCTATATTATCTGTCTTTTTTGGGAGAGATTTTTTATTTATTTATTTTTCTTTTTAAAGATTTCAAGAGTGTAATAAATGCTAATTTTCATTTTCGCCCCTATTAAATAAGTCTTGATTTACATAACTAGTATAGAAAAATTAATGATTATAGAGAGAAATTGTATAGTGAGAAAAAATATAATTAATGTAATGAAAATCTAGATAATGATTAAATTTCTTAAAGAGTATGCTTTGTTTAAAATATGACAAATAAATAAGAACTATGGAGTACTTTGTATATATTCGTTGGTAGAAAGAAAAGAGACAAAAAGTTATTTCCATTTCCTTTCCTCTCTAATTTCTATGAGGCAGCCTTGACCTTGAATTAAGGTAGTTATTCTCTATAAGGAACTATACAATTTTAATTGATAAACTTACACAGTTCCTTCTTTTTTTGTCGAAACCAGGTGGTATCTGGGTTTCACATTTTTTGTGGCCCAACAAATCCACCTCGGATCCGCGAACTGTGCGAGTCTTTGACTCAACAGTAAGGATCCTCCCCAGAAATTGTTGTCTCACTGGGACTCAAGCCTTTGATCCTGAAGTCCTCTTTACTTACTAGATGTGCTAATTTATAATCAAGATTGTAAATACAAAAGACTTGCACCAAATACACACCACAGAGAAACTAAAGCTATAAGCAATACCAACATCCTAATTTATGAATGTTTCTTATAATATCAGATACGCATAGATGGCAAGGACAATAGACCAAATTAACACATGGTTAATCGTGTGCAATTGATTGATTGAAAATCGAATATATGCTTCTAACAATTTATTGGCAACAAATCCTAATACACATTTCTCTCTACTGTGGTTCAAAATTTGTTCTAGAGAAGCACTAGAAATGTCTAAGGCTTTCCAATATTTCAATAATTTCATAACCATGCAGTTATCAAAGAATAGAGTTAGATTTTAAAAGCAAGCATACTTTCACATTATGAGGTATGTTACTTCTTGATGTGTAATATATGGATAATGTTTGTCATTATGCTCATAATAACCTGAAAATCATAGTAATATTTATTGACATCAAAGGAATAAGGGAAGAAGAAGGGGTAGAGGTGTAGGCCTTGCATTGTAACAACAACAACCACATTTGCCACAAGTACCAAATAGAAAAAACTGAAGTCCTGCATTGAAAGGAGTTAAGAAAATAAAAGGATTTATATAACTAAAAATGCTTAACATTCTTTAAACTTTCTTTCGTCTTGTGTTTAGCCCATTGTGAACGGGCCTTTAGGCCAATTTTGAGATGCCATATCATTTATAAATGTAGTGTTTTGTTAATCACGTCAATATTTAACAAAAACTAACTTTTTGGGAATTACTGTCTGTAAATGACTTCTTTGAAATTGGTACTTGCAAAAAAAAATGGTTTTGGTCCTTGCATTTACAAAAAGTTTTGATTTTGATCCATCTTGTTAAATTTTGGTCCCCATAATTATGTTGGTTGTTTGGTTTCCTCTATTATTAGATTTCATAGGTTTTGGTCCATATATTGTCATGGTTTATGAATTGGTTTTCTTACACAATGGAAGTTGTCTTTTTACCCTTGAAAATTAATGCAAGAATATCATCCTTAATTGGTCATATAGTGTAATGCATCACATTTTCAATGTTTTTCCATCCATATTTAACAAAAGAGACCAAAACCAATTTTTTTTTTGTTTACAGAGACTAATTTTAAATGGATCAATATTTAGAAGGATCAATTTTTGTATTTAAATCAAAGTTTAATTAAGCCTTTTTTAAATAAAATTTTTTTAGAGTAAATGTAACACTTGTGAAAGTATGGATTTGAGTCTTTTAACTCCTGTAACTCAACATCTCTCCAACTTATTATATACCGAATAATTTTAGTAGTTTAAATTAAAAGGAATTTAACATAATCCAAGGTTTAAAAAAATTGAGTTAGCGAGAATCAAACAAAAACTAAGTTAAAGAATCCAAAATACACAAGTTTTTTTTTTCATATTTTATTCCTCCAACGTCTACAAAATTTGGGGCCTAAAATTTCATGCTACTGAACTCAACTGGATAACCATAACAGGGGTGAGCATGGATGGGTTGAAACTGATTAGGTTTGTCTTTAATCTGTCTTTAAATATTGATTGAGTCAAATTTTAGACAAGAACCTGTTTTTAATTAGAATGTGTCACAATAAGGATGGGTTCAAATTAGCATTGGTCAAGCTAGGAACGGGTCGCGTTGACACCCGAGACAAAAATAATAAGCACAAAAATCCAAAAAAAATATGGATTTATTCTTAAGATAAAAATGGCAAAAAAATGATATGATGCAATAAGTTCTTCGTTACAAATTTTTTTTATTTGTCAAATTGTTAAAATGTTTCTAATATTTAAATCTCAAGTGATTACGTAATGATAGTTAATCTGATTGTCTCACTATTATGATAATTCTATGTGATTGTAGTGTTATGCACGATTTGAAAAGTAAAAACATAGAAGGTTTTACTTATACAAAGAGAAAAAGATAAATACTTCACTAGCATACAGTATGATTTAGCCCACACACCATCATCAACAACAACAACAATTAAGCCTTTGTCCCACTAACTTTGATCAGCTTCATGGATCAAACGACACCATAATAGACTATAAACCATGTTCATTAATAAGGCACTTATCTCCATATCCTTTTTAATTATTTCGTCTATAGTTTTTCTTAATAATGAACTCACACATCAATAGGATTTTAAGCTATCCCGAGCACAAACATCATAGACAAAGCACTCACACTATATTATTTTTTATTTTTTTTTGGGGAACCAAGAATGTCATCAAGAGACAAAGAGATCACCAAAATGAGTACGTCTTCCAAAAAATCCTTTTCCACAACCACAACTCACATTATATCTATATAATAGAAAAGAAATATATAGTATATTACATGTTTGAAGTTGTACTCATTTCAACTACTATTATTTTTACCATTATAAAATTTTAGATAAAAATAAATTATTGAAGCACACTAGAATATTCATGCATGGGAGGACGAGTTGGATGACCCGAGGCTATACCCAAACCCGTCATCTCTTGCATCGGGTCTGTCCCTTTTTTTCTTTATCCCTTTTAAGTCAACCATGATGGGTCATCAAACCAAACAAAAAGTTATTGGGACAAGACGGGTTCAAGGAACTGGACGGTTTTACTCATGCCAACATACAAAATCAATCAATTTTTTTTTATCAAGTTGATGATTAATTTGCATCTCAAAGTCGTTTCCGCAGATTTGGTGCAAGTTTTGAGAAAACAGGAAATCCATTTTCACAAGATACCCCGAAGAAATTCAAACATATCCAGAATTTCTAAAAGGAAAAAATTCACTGAAGACAAGCAGGAAAATCAAATCTGCATATAAATTTAGAGTAACAAAAGTAATGAGAATGTTTATTGTTCAAACACACAAATCTGCGCAGTAATGGCAAAATCATCTCATACAATAACTGCAACTTCAAACCCACATATCTAAGCATAAAACAACTCAATGAGATTTCACATGCTGCAGAACAACATTATAGGCTTCGTGTTCCTCCCCGAAGTCCTGCCAGATAAAAGCAGTTAGACAAGATATAGCAAAGACTGAACCATTTAACATTTCCATTTCTGATACAGTTCATACCTTGACAACCACACAAGAGCAACCAGTTACCTTCCTAGCTTTTCCTTCAGAATCAATCTTGCACAACTGCAAGGAAAAGGCCCACCAATGTTAATAATACAACATGACAAAATAAAGCCAGGTAGTCGAAAAGACAATTGGGAGAAAGATTCAAGAAAAAAATAAATGATGAATAATTCTTTAATATTATTCACCAACTAAATTGGGAAGGAAACTTAAAAAATGTGGTTTTCAGTCAACTGCACTTACACCAGCCCACTCTCCAAGGGTCTTTGCACTTGGAACTGTCAACAGGCTAACATTGTGCTCAGCACAAAGAGCTTTCACCAATTTCACATAGTCAGGCTGATCACAATCTTCTGCTAGAACACAGAGCTGCGCTGCATGTTTCTCAATCACTTTAGCACTTTCATGAAGGCCACGTCCAAGACCACCATAAGCTAATGACTTTCTCAGCACAAGCTGTAAGGCGGTCATGATGTCCATTGGTTCCCCTGGAATTGGAGTGGCAGCGGTCTCAGCTGCCACAGCAACACCACCATCTTCACTGCATAGGAAAAATATTCTTAATAATCACGAATCCATAGAAGAATCTTTCCTTGGTCAAGGATAACTGGTAAGCTATTCAAGAGCAGGGATACACAGACTAAAGCACAATCATGTTGACAACTATTACCAAATTCGTTTACAATTAGCATTCTCACGTGTTCATAATTAGTTTGTCATTTTTTTATTTGGCTAAAACTATGATGTAGGGCTTTCGAGTCCAAATCGGTAAACAATCAAACCAACAACCAAGCCTTTGTTCCACTAGGTAGGGTCAGCTTAAGAATAATTTAAATTAATTTAAGTATAATACCAATGACTTAAGAATAATAACAACAACAAAATTACACTTACAGAGATTCGTTTTGACTCTGCACATTAGGAACGGAAGGAGTTTTCAGTAGAGTTTTTGAAAGCAGACCTTAAAACATGTCTTGAGGAAAAACATTTGAAAAGTTTCAAAAATAAGCTATGAGAATGAGATACCAAATTTTACTGACCTCAGTATTCTCTGCTATACTCCACCTCTACTAAGCATCAATCACAAGCTTATGCAACTAAAAATGCTAACCATAACCTTAAATACAATACACTACTTTCGATATATTTAATACAACTTTAATAATTGACAAAAAGCTTCAACCAGTAACAGCTTAGTTAACAAATCAGCAAGGACATTAAGTTAGGGTAAACACTTGAACCCACCAGTACTCAGCCAACAATTTCAAAGAAGGGTAATATACTAACATGTGCTGCTTCTATAATTTCAATTCTTCAAACAATTGCATGACACAACCAACAATTTATTACAATCACACATGAGTGAATAATGATCCTACCTTGACATTTTTCCTTATCGAATTCAAGAACACCTTTTTCCACCCTGGACAAACAAAAAATAAAAAAAGAAAATAAATCATGTTGATACAGGCAGAAAAGAATATCTCAATCAGCAAGAAGGAGCAGAGAGGGAACTTACGGTGAGAAGGAAAGAGAAAGAGGAGCGGCGGTCGAATTGAGGTCTGTGGAAGCAGCGAGGAACTGAGGAAGTACTGAAGTACTAGGGTTGGCCGAATTGGGCTTGGGCATGCAGCTTCAGAAATATGGAAAACACATTAAGGGCCGGTTCGGTCCGGTTATGAAACTAAGATCGAAAACCGAACCGAACTGATCGGTTTTACAATCATCTCATCCAAATAGGACTTCAAAATTTCTTAATAAAATCTGACAGAGTTTCCTCTATTTATCATACTTTCCCAAAATTTACATCTTATAAACCTGTCAGTCCAGAAAATAATAAAACATAAAACTTAAATTCTGAATTACAGCTAGCTAGATTCTAAGGCCCAAATACAAAATAAATACAAGTTGTGGGCTTCTAACATTTAACTATGCTAATTACACTCATTTGATTCTAGTTCTATCATGATTAATCTACACTCCACGGAACTCCTGCTCGCCCTACAATAGTGTAAGCTCCTTCTGTACCTGTAATAAAAATAGCAAGAAGGGTAGCACAGAACTTAGAATAATAGATTCTACAAGAGTATAGCAATAAACCAAGGTAATTCATTATAAGTCTTTGCCCCATTAATTTATTATCACTGGCTATGTTTGCACAAACCCTTATACCTTATATTATCTCTAACTTCACACACTAATATCCATTCTTATTCCATACAGTAGGTTATCCATTCCCTTACTCTTATCCATTTTACAATCTATATTTCTTCAACTTATCATCATACTAGTCTTCAATTAATACCATATCTATCAACTTCTCTTATGCCTAAGTTGTTAAATTGTTCTAAACTATTTCCATTAAACTTAAGTCTCAATTTCTAACCTCAATTTGTCCATTAGTTACTCAATTCACTTCCTAATATCAATTACCACTTACAAGTACATCATGTTCACTTTCTTAGCCCTAACTCATTTCTTATACCTATTCTTTTCCGGGTCCTATGTCATTGATTACATTTGTTCGACCTCATTCATTAATTATTACTATTGATTCTATTTCCGGGTACTTCACCCTCTCTATCCGGGTACTTCACCCTCCGCAAGGGTACCTCATACACACATCCTATTCCGAGTACTTCACCCTCTCAAGGGTCCCTCATACACGCATTCTAATCCTAGTACTTCACCCTCCGCAAGGGTCCCTCGTACACACATCCTAATCCGAGTACTTCACCCTCTTAAGGGTCCCTCGTACACGCTTTCTATCCGAATACTTCACCCTCCGCAAGGGTCCCTCGTACACACATCCTAATCCGAGTACTTCACCCTCTCAAGGGTCCCTCGTACACACATTCTATCCCAATACTTCACCCTCCGCAAGGGTCCCTCGTACATTACAATTATTTCCTTCCTTAGCTTTACCTAGCATTTTACATTTTATTTCTTATCCTTTATCATATTTTCCTGAGTTTCTATTTCTTTTTATTACTCCTCTTATTTACTCTTTTATCTTATGTTCTTGGTTTTTATCTCCATTCCTCATTCTCACTCTATTATTTATCCTTATTTCTCTTTTATTCTCCTTATGAATATTCTACCTTATTGTTGCTAATCACTTTCTCATCTATTATCTATTTCATCATTCATTTCTTTTCTATCTATAAACATATTCACTTACTCTCATAAAGCAACGAACATGTTCCTTCTCTTCTCACATAATACTCATTTTCAATATTAATATCAACTACCCTAATGTTTTATACTCTACTTATTCCTCTACCCCTAGTCATCACTACAACAAAAGAGAAACTACATCCTACATCAAGGTAACACCATCTTCTTACCTCCAACAAGAAGAGATGATGAACCTCAAGCCCTAGCCTTACTCCTTAGCTTTTGAATCTCCTAGCCCTAACTTCCTCTTCTTTGCCCTTGTATCCTCCACACTTAGCTTGCAACCCCCAAATCCCTAGCTTCTTATTCCTTGCTCTTAAGAGGAAGGCATGAGAGAGAGAAAGAGAGTAAGCCTCCATGGCTATGGTGATGGTGGAGGACGTGGGGTTGTGTTGGTGATGAGGTGTGGTCTTGTACTTAGTTTAAGTTTTTAGGGTTTGATGATCTTGATGAGTGTTGGTGCTCTTGGCTTTTAGAGCTTGAGAGAGAAAACTCAAGGATGAGAATGATGATGATGATGGCATGGTGTAGGTGGTGATGGTATGGTTGTTCTTGAACTAGCCAATGGTAATGGAAGTGAGGTTGATGATGGTGGTGGTGATGAGTGATGAGCTCTTAAGAAGAAGAAGAAGAAGAAGAAGAAGAAGAAGAAGAAGAAGAAGAAGAGAAATGAAGGAGAAGAATGAATGAGGGTGGTTGTGAATGTTGTTGTGTTTATTTTGCATGGAAATTGAATGAGAGGTTGGGAGTGATTGGCTTCCTCAAGAAGCTTGGCTTGTGTGGTTGTTAATGAGTGGCTTCTTGGAGAAGCCATACATGAGTGGCCTCCAAGTCACTTATTTTTTTCAAGTCTGACGAGGTGGTAATCGATTACCTTCAAAAGTAATCGATTAACCCAAGAATTCCTTTTTATTTTTTCCATCTAGAGAGGAGGTAATCGATTACCTTCAAAAGTAATTGATTACCTTGCCAGATTTTCATCCCTTGCATTTCAAAATGTCATATCTCCTTCGTTAACCGTTGGATTTTGCTCAAATTTGTAGGTAAGCTCCCTAAGACCATTATCTCCACATCCAACGGTGGAATTTGTGTTCTAAGTTTTAAATCTTTTATTTATAATTTCCTAATATAGGGTGTTTATAACACCGAAAACATCGTTTCTTACGCTTTTCTGTCCCTCTTTAAATCTCCTATCCAATGTCAATGCTTCTTAACTCCTTTATGGCACTCATAGGAATCCTAATCCATCACTTTAAACATTCTTTAGAATAATTATCATTTTCTAATCCTATTATTATTCTAATTATTCTTGGAGTTAAAATTCGGGATGTTACACTGAATCAAAGGATTATTAAGATGGAAGCACCAAAGGATGAAGGGAGCCATGAAAATAGCAAAAAAGAAGTGGAAAAAAACCCAAAAACTAACCTCAGAGGCACCCAAGCGCACAAAACTCATGCCCAAGCGCAATTCAGAATCATAATCATGAGGAACAATGAAGACTTGTGTCCAACCACCTAAAGTCCTGCACCCAAGCACAATTATGGGCAAACAGAGGAGAATTGTGCCCAAACGCCAACTTCTGGGCGCTTGGACGTGCGTGAGTAACAGATCTTTTCGCTCTTTTGTGCGAATTTTGATGACCTTCAAGCTCCTTTCTCAATAAAAATTCTAAGAGGGTCAGAAAAACACAAAGAAACATGGGGGAAGATAAGAATAGAGCTTTGAAGCAAAAAGAGGGAACTCAACCTCAAAGGGGAGAAATTCCAAGTAAGGGAGGCTTCGGGCTTGCATCTCCATCACTATCATGGAGTTTGCTTCTCTAACTTTTTCCTACTTTCCTTCTGTCCATATGTTTAGCTAATTACCTTATTAAGGATATGGTGGAATTGGTTGTAATTATGTGATTTATAATATTGATTTCGAATGAATTCATGTTTATGTTAATTGTTCGATTAGGTTCCTCAAGTTATTCATAGAATTAGCTACTCTGTTATTTGGGAATTCAATTCTTTAATCGGGAAATTAGGGATTGAATTAGCCCTCTAGTGGATAAAGTGACCAAAAGACTACAGAGCTAGACTACAAGAAACCTTTCCTATCAAGGCAAGGTTCAACTTATCAATTCAGTGTTACTTACAATACACACTTATTGGGCTATCGTATTTATTATCCCAAAAATTGTGATAAGAAGTATTGCAAAAATTTGTAGAAAGTTCCTTGGGGGAAAGCAGCAAGATGATAGATATACTACATTCATCGCCTAGAATCATGTTCGCAAAAAGAGAAAAAAATGGAGGTCTAAACGTACATGATTGTGCTCTTTGGGAAAAAAAAGTGTGGCAAATTTTAGAGAAGGAAGACATCTTGTGGGTAAAATGGATTAATTCCATTTACGTGAAAGATCAAAGTTTTTGGGATACTCTGCTTGTGCTACAAACAGCTGGAACTGAAACAAATACTGAAAACAAAAGATAAGCTTAGAACAGGATTTGAGAATGATACATGGATGATGGAAGAATGTCAATGGCAAGCAATACACTATTTAAAAAGGATAATATGAATGGCTTCAAGGATATCAACCAAATTACAGATATCACAAATTCATTTGGAATGGATGCTCTATTCCTAAGTATAATTTTATAATGTGGTTGATGATGCAAAACATATTACAAACTCTTGAAAGATTAAACAAGTTTTATGTCATGATCAATTTGTGTTGTATATGTAGAAAAGTTGTCGAATCCAAAGACCATATGTTTTTTTAACGTAGTTGGGCAACTAAGCTATTGAAAAAGGTTTGCAATTGGATTGGCTTGAACAATTGGCATGTGAAATTCAGGGTATGGAAGAATTGGATTATTTGTGGTTTCAGTAAAACCAAATGGAGGAAAAAGATTATTTGGGCTGCATTTGCTGCAGCATTCTATCACAATTGGTTCGAGAGAAATGCAAGAATTTTTCAAGACAAGATCAGTGATCAAGGAGAAATTTTTGATAGGATTAAAAATGAGTTGACATTTAGATATTTACATTACTTTTCTAGAGTAAATAGTTGAAAAAAAATCAAACTTTTACATTAACATTAAAAATGATATGTAATTAACTTACTCGTATTAACAGCTTAAGTAACTTGAACCCTACATAATAAGTGGCAATTATTTTAAGTTGGTATGGGTTTTTGATTAGATAATTTAGATAGTTTGAATCCTAGATGACAAATTTTTTAAGTTAATCTTTAACTTGTACTTAAAGTTTGATTGTGGAAATTAAGTCTTCCTTCTACCTAAAAAAACAAAAACAAAAAACAAACGAGAGAAGGTTCCAACAACAACGAACCTTCACGAACGATTCGTGAAGGATGAACAAAAGAAACATGCTTTTTGAGCACTTGTTTGAAAAACCCAAAACATTATTGGAAGTGATCATCCTTTTTGGGTCATGCAATATTTTTAAAAGATAGATCTATCAACAATTTAATGCAAACATTTTTATATAGATAATACTTTTTTGGTTTACATGGGAGGTTTGGGACTAGAACCCATAACCGGGGGAGGGGGAAATCTTAAGTGTCCCTGCAGCCACCAATTGGACTGTCTTACGCGGACTATATAGATAATACTTTTAATATATAATATATGTATAATTATATTATATACATAAAAATTTAAACTAGCTACTGTACTAGTTATATTTTTAAAAAAAAAATACTAGTCATAATTTATTTTTTTTATTTTATTTTAGTAAATTTTGGAGGATATAATTCAGGTCAACGAGTTAAATCAATTTGCTTTTGAATTTAATTTGAATAGAGTTTGAGCCATAAAAAAATAATTTTTATCGAAGCCAATATAAATTTTAGCAGAATTAATTTTCACTAAGGGGACTTTTGTTTCGAATTGTTCTAAATTATTTGTGAGAATACAAAGCTAATTACTTTATTTTGAGTTTAAAAATTTATTTTTAGGAATGAGTTATTCTTAGGAAAATATTAAAATTTCTTCATGCTTTGATATTTTTCATTCCCACCTCTAAAGAAGGATATATTATTCTATTTTCATGGTAATGAATTGGTAAAATTACAAAAATGACTTCAACTTAACTATCCTTCACTAACTCTACTTAGTCAAGTCACAAATTTAGATTCTATAGCAAATTTTTATTCGCTCCAATTTAAACACATAAAAACATGTAAGAAAGCTATACAAATATATATTATTATTGCGAAACAAATACTCATGGAGTATAAGAAAATTATTATAGTTATCAAATTTAAATTAAAATTAAATATGCACTTAGCATTTTATTACAATAATGCTAATAACATATATATTTTTATGATGAAAAATATTATATTATTTATATTTAAAAAAACTCCTTTGATTTTAACAAATACAATAAAAAATAAGATAAATAAATAATTATTTAGTAACTATAACATATATTCTCAATAATATATATCATCAATCAAATGAACTTCTAATTTATTTTAAAAAAATTCAAATGCTAACTAAACTTATTTTTTAAAGGATTTTCTTAACCTTTGTCATTAGGACGGTAACGATATGATTTTTATTAATCTAATAATTATATTCAGGTATATTTTATTTATATGAAAGCGATGTATGAATAATGATTTATAACTATTTTCTTAATATATACATATAAGTATATAGCTATGTTAAGCTAATACATGTATGTATAAGTAATTGTAGTAATATTTTTAGTGTATGTGTGTGTGCATACATATATATGTGTAGTTACGTCGAGTTAGTATACATAGTTGCTTTCATATATTGATATATATATATATGTATGTGTGTGTGTATAGGTAGTTATAATTATTTTCTTTTGTATGTGTGTATGTACATATATATATATATATATATATAATCGTATTCTAAGGATTGGTTAGGGAAATGTAATAGGAGTCGGTGAATAGGCTTGAAGTGTATGTGGATTAGACTAGGAGTGCTTTGAATTTGTGTAGGTTCGAGTATCAGGGTTTTCCAGAGTTCGAGTGAACATTCTTAGCGCCTTGACCTTGATGGAGCGAATGGTTAGAGAATCCTAATATTTGATTTCGAGCGTAGGTATAGGCCATAGTGTTAATGCTTGGAGATTCCCTTCGATCTCGCGTTCCGATCGTGTTTCGGAAAGTAATAGGTTTTGTGAGGCATTAGTATTTTATCCGACCTTTGGGGTTATGCCTCGAGTGCGTGATTAGTCTTAGATTTTTAAGGCTAGAGTGTAGCCTTAAGTCGATCGGGTTAGGAAATAGTTAAGCTTAGAATTCAGTTTTTAGTTCGTTTGATTTTTCGGTGTTTGTGATTTGTTTGTTTAATATTATGAATCTATGATTTTGATGTTTGGAATGTGTTTTAATGTTGTTTGTGTTTGCTTTAGTGTTAGGTTGGGTTGGGGACCTTCGAATCGGGTCAAAAAGGGTGAAAATCGGCGTTTCAGGGCTTTCAGTGTGCCCAGGCGTGACGCACCAGCGCCCAGGCGCGCATGATCCTACGCCCAGGCGCTCTGGCACTTTAAACCAACACCAGCTCTCTTCCTTCCTCATTTTCTCCGCCCCTCTCTCTCTCTCTCTTCTTCCCCCAAATCACCTCCCAACACCACCAAACATCAAATCCTCCCCTCCAACCCTCCTCCCTCATGTGTTCTTCTTTATCTCCTTCCTTAGTGCTTCTTTTTCCCTCTCTCCTCCATGGCTCTCTCTCCCTTTCTTCAAGCTTTCTCTCTCCTAGGGCTTTTCTCTCTCTTTCAATCTCAAGAATCAAGTGGAGATCGGACTAGGGAGTTAGAATCCAATAGATCGGAGGTAGATTCTTGGTCCTTGAAGCTTCAATCGAGCTCTCTCTTCCTCTAAGGTAATGGGAGACACTTTTCCACACTTTGGGTTAGGGATAGTTAGAGTTTATAATAGGATTTGGGGTTAATAGTTAAATTGGGTTGTGGGTAACAAATTAGTGCTTATTTACAGTTGGGTTAAGGGTGAATAGTGTTTTATTGGTTGGTTTTATATAAGTTGAATTGTTTTTGATAAATCTTCTTCAAGTGTGTTATAAAAGTAGGAAGTGAAGAACCCTAGGGAGTTGATTTATATTAAATTACTCTGAGACATACATGAGTATGTCGACTGGTTTGTTTGATATGTGTTGATTGTTGGTTGTTGTGAATTTACTGGTAATGATATTATGTGTTATATGTGCATAATTTGGGTATATTTGGAGATTTGGGGTATATTGTGCATACTTGTGAACTCATGATATTTGGAATATATGTTTAATTTGGGATATTGGGATACATGATTAAATTGTGATGTTGGATAAAATAAGTGTAACTTGAGATGTCGGGAAAATATGTGCCTAGTTATATGAAGTGATTAAGATGATATATTGTTCATGAATCAGGTTAATAGAAAAGTAATGAATGGTAATTGAAAAGTAAGGAAAGTAATTCAAGTTCTGTAAGACGCAGGTGCGCAACAATCATGATTGCATAGCATAAGACACAGGTGTAAGACGCAGGTACGCAACAATCATGATTGCATAGCGTAAGACACAGGTGTGAAGCTATAAGACGCAGGTGCGCAACCATCATGATTGAATAGCGTAAGACACAGGTGTGCAACTGTAAGACGCAGGTGCGCAACGATCATGATTGAATAGCGTAAGACGCAGGTGCGTAGCTTTAAGACGCAGGTGCACACGATCATGTTAAATAGCGTAAGACGCAGGTGCGCAGCTTTATGACGCAGGTGCGCAATGATGGTTCAAATTATCAAAAATGTAAAAGAAATATGAATGTAACGTAAGAAAGGGGAAATAAGTGAAAAGAAAAGGATAATGAAAATGGGAAATTAATATTTATTGGAACTTGATAGCATGTGAATGTTGCCTTGTTAAGTTAATGTGATATAAGTTGTCGAACCATTGATTAATTTAATTCTTACCTCTTGAGTTTTATTATGAGCTATTTAGTATCCTATAACTCACTGTGATGTGAAAAGGTCTCTCCCTTAGTGGTTAACATTTTAGGTGAATGCTTAAGAGCTTGAAGATCAGAGTGTCGCAGCGGAAGAGTTGAAAGAAGGAAACTCTATTTCACGCTATGTATATTGTAAATGAATCTCCCATCATTTTGTATAAATTTGAGTTGTAAAAATGAAATTTTTGAGTCCCATATTTTAATTATAAAGATTATTTTCTAAATTATAAATAAGAATTGGGATGTTACATTTATGGTATCAAAGCAATTCATTCCTCTCGACCGGAGGGAAAGTGGTCCCGATCTCGCTGCAAACACTCTCATTTCAAGCTTCTTACTCGGAGGTGAGACTCATATAAGTGGAAATTTTAATGTTAAGTGATAATTGAATGTGTTTGCAAATAGGGAATACTAACAAATGTCAAATTAAGAAATTTTATATGAAAAGGAAAAGAGAATGGAATTCTTTGGAACCTAAGCGGATCCCTTAGGGATTCAAAGAATCGCATATTGTAAGTGTTCACCCAATTGCAAACAGGATATTTAGGGGGTGTAAAAATGATTTATTGAGAGTGAGAACGGTTCCAAGTTTTGGCTTTTTGGAAGTCAAAGTTTTATATAAAGGAAATCCTACCAATGCTAAGGCATTCGAAACGAAGTACAGAAACTTAAACTGGATGGCGAGGTCTATTACCACTGATGGAATGTAGTGTCGGAACTGGCCAATCCGATGTTGCATTTATCGGGAGTTGAAGTCATCGAAATCTAGGAGTTTGTGCACCATCGTGGATTAGTAAACGATTTCCTATGTATGAAACCTTAGTGCCAATTATTTGCTTCTCTTTGCTTTGTTTTGTTTAATTGTATGATTTGAATATATGTCTGTTGAGTGGTTTGGTGTCAAAGTAATTGGACGGAGATTTGAAATGGAACCGCATGGATTAAATAAGTTATGACCTTGATACTAATCCAATTGGTTGATTAAATTCACGTCGGTTAGACTAGAATCTAAGAGAGCGAAAAACAATATTTAAATTAAATTAGAGGTCTATTCCATAGCTAATCTCGATTCAAGTAACTGTGACACCAAATGGGAAATAAGAATCGAGTACCGATCGATCGAATTTAAACCGCTGAATTATACCCATATAATTTACGAATAGAAAAGAGTTTTTGCCCATTTTGGGAAGCGGTTCGAACTCAATCGAAAGGTCCTAGAAATATGTGTATATGTGGAATAATTTAGTATTAAAGTAAGAGGACGAGAATTTGAGGTGGAACCATGGAGATCAAAATAATTTAATGCCTCGATACTAATCTAACCGAGTGATTTAGTTTACATCGGTTAGACTAGAATCCACGAGAAACAACGAAAACATTTATATGGGAATTGTAGTTGGATCCACTACTAATTTGATTCCGATGACTTTAATACTAAATGAAAGATAAGTATGGAGTTCCTATCGATTGAACTTGAACATCGACTTATAACAATAAAATGTTTTCTAATGGAAAAAGGATTACTTGATCGGAAAGGGGATTTAAATCCAATCGGGAGGTTCTTGATTAAATTTTCGATTTGATCTACAATAGTGTAAGTGTATATATGTGTGTGTATATATATATATATTGATTGCTTCATTATAGTTAATAGTGTGCTTGGTTGTTGTTATGTATGATTATTGTAATTGGGTGTGTTTTCATAATTTGATGAACCAAATTGCTTCACATTGTGCAAAATGACTCCAACCATTTATAAAACTAATTTTGTTTTAATTTCAATTCCAATTTCAAAGGGCTTTTTGATTTCCATCACCATTTTTAAAAGTTGCAAACAATTTTGAATTGAACAATGATTAAAGGTATTGTTTTTGGAAATGGTGTTCAAAAAAAATTGAATATGTCTGTATACGTGTATACCTATATATGAAACGTTTTTCTTGAATTGTTTTAAGAAGGTTTTAAAAACTAAATTTTGAGAATATGAATAATAATGCATGTATATATGTGTTAATTGCATGTTTATGTTTGTATGCATGTGTATTCATAAATGTATATGTAAAGTTTTGTTTTCCTGATTCTGTTTTAAAAAGGATTTCTCGGAACTCTGCAACGTTGGCTTTCCCCATGATATCCACAGGAGAACCATAGCACAAACAAAAACCGACCAATTTAGTAAATTGCAAAACCGAAGGACCTTCCGAGATCTTTTTGGAAACCGATTAGGGTAAAGTGTCCCAGAACCATGTTGTATTGGGATTGGAGTTGTGTTTTGCTACCCTGAGAGTATGCTAGGTTAGCATGGACCAGTGAGTACCTTAAGGAGGATAGCAAACCAAAACCTAAGTCGAATAATAGACTAACCCATAAGTAACACACCCTAATACCCTCACATTTTCCCAAGATTTGAGAAAAACCAAGACAGCTAGTAGATTGCCAAGCCTGTAATGTCAGAGTCGACTTGTTAGCAAGGGTAGTCAACACCTACTAAGACCAGAGGACCCAACCCAAGAATATGTAGTTGTAAACCTTTTCCTTTAGCTGATAGATCATTAAGGAACGAGAACAACTCTCATCATAGTAGACCACCATGACTTGGCGACGTCTTAAGGTTAGAAACCTAACCCATAGTGGAGGAGTATCAGGGAACTTCTAATTGATTTTTATGTAAGTTCTGAGATGAGAAACCACTAGTTAAGACAATACCTGATGAGGAACCACCTCACCTCGAACTAAATCCAACCACATTAGAAATTCCAAAAAGGATAAGAATCAATCGAATAGAACCAATTTAGGGCACTAAGCAATGCCTTTTCTTGAATCCTCAATCCTCTTAGTCGTCCGAAGGATCAATGAGAACCTGGATACCTCGTAGCTAGTGACCATCCTCCTCAGACCAATGGAACATCTCTTCTTCCACTAGAGAAAAACATTGAGCTTGAATTTAAAAGGATAGCAAAAGCCTGAGTGGGGGAGCACACCGGGGATAGAAACTGAGATTTGTAGAGGATTCTGAGAAAACCAGTATTTTTATTATTATGATTATTACCATGGGAATCTAAACGAGTTTTGAAAACTTCCAGTATTTTGCTGATTTCAAAAGGTTTTAGTTAAAACAAATTTTGACGAACCCACTTTATTCTTGTTTTTCTTTTCAAAGAGTGAATTTCAGGGACAAAATTCCTATACGTGGGGGAGTATTGTGTAACAGCCTGATTTTCGTAACACAAAATAAGCAACTTTTATTTATTAAGTTGCTAAAATGAGGCCAATTTTTTTTTTAAACATTATTTACTGAAAACCGAGTTGTTACTAAAACATTTGCTTACTTGCTTGAATCTCTAAAAACATTCATCATTGGAAAATGATTTGGTTTCGAACCCAACATAGTTCTTTGTATTTCATCAGAAGAACTTATACAGTTCTCAAAAGGTTTCATTTTTACACTTCTTCAAAAGTAGGGCATAATCTAAATAAGCTGAATTACATAAATAGTACATTACTTAGGTAATCCTTGACTCTAGATACTGACACCAAACTTAGCCCGACAGATAACATGGGGCCACCTAGATTGATAACACTACCCTTAAACCTTCCTGTCGAAAACAACCGGATAAAGTTTCCCTTTCTTCTTGCGCCCTGTCTTCAATCCCGAAGGTGACGCCATCCATGTCGCTGTTTTCCCATCGTCATTTGACTCCAACTCCACTCCATCTAGAGTGGTGGATTTTTCCTGAGTCTCACTCCTCACTTTTTGTTCATAGCTCCTGTATCCTCGTACAGTGACATGTCCCAAATGCGGTTCCAAATTAACTCCGCTCAAGGTGTGCTCCGGGTCCGGAATTACTATCTGAGTGTAGCCAGTCCATACCCAGCCATAGGGAGTAGGCTTCCAACCATTTTCGTGCCTTTTCTAGGTGGTAATCTCCATACGATGCTCCATCTGTCCGTTGCAATACCAGCAACACCGATATGCCAACGAGACAGGAGAGAGTAAGCAATTTGAACGACGCATCGTCGACGGTGTGGGTTTATAATAGGCAAGATATTAAGACAATACAAGCACATAACATTACATATATACAACATAACAATGCAACATAAATACAACCCAGCATTCAAGTTTATCATCATCATCATCATTATCATTATCATCATCATCATTCATTATCTTGCCAATCTTATTTTCACTTCTCATCATGAACATCCTTTCTCGTTTTCTTTCTCAACAATATCACATCTTATCAAATCATAAACTGCATTACTTTCATATTGCATCAAGCCATATGTGAATGTTTCAATCTTTCCTTGTCAAGATCATTTCTCATTACTGGAATATCCATCTTTTCTTATTAAGTCTTATTGGATCACGTCCATCGATGATTGGGGAATTAAAATATCATCGAGGTACTTGTTTCGCAGTTAGCACACACGTCTACATCTCCTCGGTCATCCACCCAACCTAGTCGGAAGAAAACAGGAGTACAGGACCTTTACCACGCGGGCTTGACAGCTGTCTCAACAAACTCAATGACAGGAGAACTGTAGAAAATCCGGTACAGTCTCAAATCAAATCATATAAACAAGGCACACTGTAGAAAATCCGGTACAGTGGCAAAATCACAGAGCCCCGTTCCAGTCCCTCTCACTGTTCAAGATTTGCAATCTAGGGGGTGACAGTACTATTCTAGTTCCGGGTGTAGAACTTACCACGACATCGGATCGGCCCATCCTTACCCCTTATGGAATTCGTTCCACCTAGAAAGTACTCAAGGCTTCTTGATGTTTCACTGTCATTGCCTTCCCCTAATGCAATCTCCTCCTGAGTATCCCTGATACCCATGGTATCTTCCTCTCCACTACTTCGCACTCATTGCTCACCGCATTCGTCAATGTCTTTTTTTTAAGAGTTTTAGTTATTACCCTAAGGTCGGCTCATCCTTGGTGCATCCCTTCAATGAGTCCCGACCACTAATTTACAACATCACTTTTCTTTTCTTTTCTTTTCGTAACATAGCACAGAGCTGGGATTGCATCAACAATTTTGCATCTCATTCATAAACTTTCTCAAAACAACAACAACATTACTTTCACCAGCTCTGGCTCATCAGCCTCATTATCATCAGCTCTTTCTTAGCAACATCATTCTTATCAGCATTTTTCTCATCATCATCACGACACTTTCATTCACATCATAGGTTATTTCTTATCACAATCTTAAGAATCTTCATTACATCTTAACTCTTTCTCAAGCTCAACTCATATCTCTTTTCCTATCATTCTCATACCTCTTATCATTATTTCTTTTCTTAATGTCTTATCAAAGTTGCCTTATTCAATAAGGACTTAAACCACAACCGGGTAATACATCTTTCTCTTTGTGTCTTTTACTTTCACAATCTTATTCACATTATCTCATTTTCAAGACGTATCAGACGTCCATCAGCATGTTACTCTTTTTAATCAACAATTCAAATATCATCATGCATAATTAAACAGATAAACATAAGCATGCTATTTCAATCATCATCATATAATCTCATCACATAACATTATGTGGTCTTTGTCTCCTTCGTATACGTGGCCTGTAACAGCCCGATTTTCACCTCCCGAAAATAATCGTCATTTGTTTAAGAAGTTGCCCAAAATTAGGCCAATTTTTTTTTTGAGAGCTTTAGAAAATCTATTGGTGCATGCTCACGTCCTTACTTGAAAACCGGGTTGTTACGTAAAATATTTACGCACCTACCCTTTGCATTCTTTCAAAACAATTTCACATTTCTTGTCAACATAAAATTCGGCCAGTTCACAAAATAGAAGTAGGGCACAATTACAGCAGTGGTACTTTGCTAAGATAATCCTTAAACTCACACACTCACAACAACTTAAACTATTTACCCTACCTCTGACTCTTCCTAATAAACATTATGAGGTGCAACTCTCGATCCTCCTTCTTGTATCCTTTCTTAATTCCGGAAGATGAAGCCATCTCCTTTGTTGCTAGTTCGCCATTCTTGGTGTGAGACCCACAATTTTACCCAAATTATTTGTGACTTTATAATTGAAATTAGGAAATTATGCTTGATTTTGATGCCTGGATTTAATATATATATATATGAATAAATATATATATATATATACCTATATATATATACGTGACATATATATATATATATATATATATTATGTACCAATATTTTCCCTAGCCTATTTAAAAGAAATATTTTAAGGTAAAGTATTTGATTTAAAAGATGAAATGATTTTTGATGAATTAGAGTACCCTATCTTTAGAAATTCATATCTTTTCAACCGTACGTCGAAAAATTACAAATGATATGTCAAAACGATCGTATCTAAATCTAGATTATGAAAATGTAAAGCTTTGATTTTATTTTTGAGTTTTCGAAATTTTATCACTGCTACAGTAGTGAACGAATTTTTGAGTTTTAAGATTAATGCATTAAATAACCTTTTGACTAAAGAATATTTTATTTTGAAAATGAAAATACATTTCTGAAGTTGTATAATGAACTATTATTCAAATTAAGTGTATTTTCGTATTTTTATTATTTTTAAATTATTTGAAAACTTAGAAAGTGTATTTTTGAAGGAAATGATCTTAGGACTTCAAAAATTCATAACTTTCAAACCGTAAGTCCAAAAATTATAAACTTTATATGAAATCGATCGTATTAAAATGTAGTATCTTGAAATGTAAAAATAAAATTTTTATTTTACTATTTGCCAAAATTTTTGTACAGTAGGTAGAAAATCAAATTTTGATAGTTGATATGATTGGATAATTATGTAGGCACCTCCACAATGAACCAATGAAAAATTTTCTCTTCTATTTTAATATATAAACCGTCCAAAAAAATAGTATAAAGAGGGGAAGAGTAGTTCTGAAATTTGTGAGAATAAACCATGAATTAAAAGGCTTTAGGAATCAACAAAATCCCATTTAATGCTAGTTCATGTTCCAAGTAGTGTTTGAAATTTTTTGACTAAGACTTGATGAAGGGGGGACGAATCTTCCTCTGAAAATGGAGGGGAAATGCATCCTCAACACCTATAAATAGATAGCCTTAGTTCCCACATTTTTCACACACAAACACTCGATAGTTTCACAAGAGAAAAAAATAAAATTCTAAGAGAGAAATTGAGAGAGAGGGACGTGTAAGCTAGGAAGGAAGGGAAAAGTTGCTTGGTTGCTTGAAGTCTTCTAAAAAGCTTAAGGAGTAGAGGTAACCCAAAATCACTTATTTATTTAAGTTGTTTTTAAATTGTTTTGTTTATATTTTGTTTAAATCTTCTAAATTTCTTCTATGGTCAAGTTCTAAATTTTCCTTTTCATTTTTGAAGTTATTTTTGAATATATGAAATTGTTCTTAAGTCATATGAATTAAGAATGAGACAAGGGACACAAAAAGGGTGTTTAAAGGGATTTATCTCCCCTTTTCTTAAATTCTTAAGATGGCTAATAGTTTTGATGAGTTTGAGTAATTTTATTTCTGGGTTTATTTTAATTCTTAGAACATAAGGATTATGGAGAATTTTGTATGAGCAAATAAGTTTTTTTTATTCATTGTCTTTTAATTGTTTTGTTCTTTGTTTTAAGGAATGAAAAAGAAACAAGTAAATAACAATGGAAAATTTTATTTCTGGTATATATATGTATATATAGGCCGTATGATATATTAAGAAAATTGAGGATTGATTTGTGTATTTTAATTGTGTTGTTGTTTAATAAAAGAAAATAGAAATGAATAAAAGATTAAAATGGATTTTTATTTTTGGTTTTTATTTTCTTTTTCCCTAGACCGTGTATGTATGTATGTTTATGGACTGATAATTGTTGTTATTTCATGTGTATTGAGTTATAATTAAGTCTCTAAAAAGAATGAAAACAAATGAGTGTTTTTCCTTAAAGTAGAAATGAAATAAAAATGATTTAAAGAAGCCAAAAAAATGATTTTTGGAAATAAAATGAATTTTGGAAAATTTTGATGTTCTTGAAGTGTAGGAAATTATAGTTTCTAGGAATTTGGTTTAAAATTTTGTTGATGTTTATTGATCTTCTTGCCTGATTTAAGTTAAAATAAGAACAATGAGTAAATGAACAAAAATTAAATTTCTGGAAAAATAAGAAGAATAGACCGTGAGGTCTATTGTGTTGTTTTGAAATTATTTTTGTAATTTGTTTGATTGTTTGATGTGTAGTTAAATTATAGTTAATTGTTTACAAGAAATAGGAACAAATGGTAGTTGTTATAAACCTATGAGAACATGTATTTTTAATTAATTGTATGAGTATGTGGTTGATATGTTTGTAAATGTTAGTTGCTGGAAAAAGTGAATTATTTTCTAAAAGAGATTTATTTTATATTTTGTTAATGATTAAACCTCTTATTTTTAATATACAAAATGATATAATTATATTATATAGATGCTTTAGGAATTGAAAATATTTTTATAATTTGTCTATATGTTAGTCAAATTTTAGGAGAAAAAGAAATTAAATCTATTGAATTTTTCTATTTTATTTGATGATTGCTTTAGTATGTTTATGGAATATATTACATGTTTATATGGAAAAGATTAATTTTGAAAGTTTCATTTTTATTCTGGAAATTTATTTTTAAATCTGAAAAATTTATTTATTTAAGATCCCAAATGACTATTTTTAGAATGTTAGTGATACCTTGTTTATATGTGCAAATGTGATATAGAAATCAATAGAAATAAGTATTTTGAGTGATTAGGATAACTTAAATTAAAAATATTAAGCTGCTGTCCAGAATTTAGAATTAATTAAAAAGTTATATTTTATTAGAAATAATTGTATTTATAAGTCTTTGGCATAAGTAGGAATTGTATCTAAATTGTTTTGGATTGTTACTTGAACTTTTTGAATTGATGCAACTTTTCTGTGGCTGTACAGCAGATGCAGCTATTTTATTTTGTTTAGTTTTAGTTATTTTATTATAGTAGAAGTTGTAATAAGAATTTAGGAAGAATCGGCATGTGTTTTCGATGTTCTGTTTAAGAGAAATTGAATTTTTAAGTTTGTGTATGCATGCTGTCCAAAAATGAGAAATGTGTAGTATTTATGTTATGACTTGTTCTTGAATGCTTAGATATGTAGATTTTATGTTAATCTGGAAATATAAGTGCTTAGGATTAGAAAATGAATTTTTAAAAGTAAATTTAGAATAATTATAATTAAGGTGGTGTATGTGTTAAATGAAATATTGTTTGTACTTGTATAAAATGTAAAGAATGATTGATTTTTTTTAGGTATTTACATGATCCCAAAACTTCAAGGACTTTGAGGAATTAATGTTTTCAAAGAGTATATATTTGGTTAATTACTGTTAAGTTGGTGTGAATATCTGTAAAGGTTATTTTTAATGTACTGATGTTTGAGAGTGAATTATCTATAATCTGATTGTGGTCTGTAACTTAATCTAATTTATGATAGAAAAAGTATTTTAAACCTTGAATGCTTGAGTTTACTTTCTTATTTAGTATATATGCTTATAACATGGTTTGTTGCAAAACTGGTTTACTGCTTGATCTGATTAAGATTTGCATCAAAAGAAAAATACCTTAAAGTCATGCTAGTTTGAACATGGTAGTTGTTATATAAGCAATGTAGTGTGGTTTTTATGAAAATAAAAATGTATTCTTAAAGGTTTTCAAATATCGAAGTGAGTTTTAAATTATGTTTTGTAAAGAGGATTTCTTGAATTTTAAAAAGGAATTATTTTAAGAAGATCTGATGTCTTAAAAAGGATTTATGTTTTAAAGAGGATTTCTATTTTAAGGGACTTTGGGTTAGTCTTTATGTAAAGGTAGTATAAGGTACTCAATTAGATATTAATTGTATGTCGTTCATCATTCAAGAATAAAGGAATCAAAAGTGAACGAGCTGCTGGAGTTGTAGACACAAAAGGGTTGAAAACAGAGTAAGCGTGGAGCTCAGGTGAGAGAGAAGCCTTCTTAAGACATAGTGGCATGTAGGGTAATATTAGGACGTTCCGTATCATCTCAAAGGTCGGAACTAGGGATCTATCGAGTGAGTAGTAGAACGGCAATTGTGTGTGTATGTCCCGCCGTTCATACGAAAACACGATCCCTCGGATATAATTGTATGTGTTGTATATCTTGTTTTATTATGATGTTGGATCTATCATAATTATTAATGATAACATGTCTGGTGAATATGATATATCAACTTATTATTGAAAAATAATTGATTCATAAGATGTCATGGTGGATAATTTTTGGGAAGTGATTAAAGGCTTTATGGTTAAGGAATTAATGCGGAACCTTTACAGAGGTTATGAAAGTTATAATACTACCCCCGGATCGCATTGTCATGATGACATGCTTGATCTTTAAGTGTTAAATTCCCTGTGACCTGGAAGTGTCCATGAGAAGCTAATCAGGTCGAGACCCGTTAGAAACAAGGTTTAGAATGGGTCGACCACAACTAGGAATGTTAAACTTTTTTAAAAACTCTCCGATAACTTAAAAGACATAGGAACCCTTTATTTTAAACCTTGCGTTGAGAGTGAAGTAGTGGAGAGGAAAGACACCCTGTTTATCTACGGATACTCAGGTATGCTTGGAGATAGGATTTCTTCAAGTGATGATTGTAATAGGGGAGGGCAAGGACGGTGAAACGTCAAGAAGCTTCGAGTACTTCTCTAGGCGGGACGGGACTACAATGACAAGGTTCACGCAGGAGTCTAGGCTTTCGTCGTAGCAAGGACTGCGGGCCAACTGGAGATAGTGCTGTCGCCCCCTTGAGCAAATCATAGATGGTGAGAGGGAACCTGAACAGGGCTAGAAGTTCGGTAAGGGTTGGGTTTTTGGAAAATTTTATGAAATGAATCTTGTTGACCGCCGGTGTTGGTCACATGAATTTTTATATCTTACTGACCACTGGCGATGGTATAGCCTTTTCGTTTACCGACTTCGATGCCAGTGTGGCTAAGGTTCCTGTGCGTCCCATCTGCTTTCCGAACTAGGATATGGTTGGACTTATGGAGGAGATGTAACGTGTGTGATATCCATACCTCGAACCTCGGTAATGGCACCCCCTTTTGATTTACCGATGGTATGAAACTTAGAGACTAAAGATAATATAACGACTATAGTTTCTAAGAGGTATAACATTTAGTGGGAAAATATTTTATGGTAACAAATGCAATAAGATCGATAATGATAATAATGATGTACATGTTTGTGTGGTCTTAATATTCCCCTATGGTAAGCCCACGCCGTCGACGATAATATCGTTCGGAAGTGCTTACTCTCTCTGTTTCCCTTTCCTGTGGACATTGGGGAACAATGTTCACAGATGACAGATCAAGTAGTAGTTCGAGTAGTAGTTGCTCAAGTTGGAAGAGGATCATGAGATGACGCCCGTACCAGGAGGAAGCGGAAGCAACAATCGAGGAATCTTCTATGCGTTTGTAATGGGAAATAGCAATGAAGACTTATAGTATAAGATAGGATAGTCTTTGCTTGGTATCCTATCTTAAGGTGATTAGGACATGATTAATCTATCCCGAATGTAACCCCTGTTGTAATATAGATTGTTTAAATGGAATAAAAGAAGTTCTTTTTTATTATGTATGAAGTTAATTTAAATAATTAAATGTTTTCCGCAAATTAACCATCGAATAATTTTGGCATCACGAAAAGGAGCTTTTTGGAAAAGTGTTAGTGACATCTCTTTTTGGAAAGGAATTTTATATTGCGAGTTTAGGAACCAAATATTGAAAACCAAATGAATCAAATTGTATTTAGGAAAACCTTTTTATGAAACCAAGTTATTTAAGAAACTAAGTTAGTTATGTAACCTTTTCGAAAACTAAGTTGAGAAATATTTTTGGAAATAAAGTTGACATGAAAACTTCTTCTCCAAATACTGATCGCTTGTAATGTTTATAAAAAAAAATGGCGCAAATTTTTAGTGAAAATTCTATTTCCAAATCGGGGTGTTACACTTGGCACCCACTGCATCCTAGCTGGAGTAGCAGAAGAAATCCTCTGAGCTTCACATCGCACCTTCTCTTCGTAGTCTCTGTATCCACGGACAGAAACTTGCTCCAAGAGAGGTCCTAAGTTAGCTCCGCAAAGTCGATGCTCTGGATCCGGAATCACGATCTGCGTGTCGCCAATCCATACCCAACCAGATGGGGTACGCTTCCAGCCGCATCCATGTCGAGTCCTTGTTGCAATCTCCATGCGATACTCCATCTGCACGTTGGAGTACCAGAAGCACCGATATACCAACGAGCAGGAGAGAGTTAGCGAACCGAACGACAAGTCGTCGACGTTGTGGATTTACCTCAGGCGGTATATTAAGACAGCACACACAATACAAACAAGGCACACACCACACAGCACTCAAGCATATTATCACAATTCTT
Organism: Crotalaria pallida; assembly: GCA_037953625.1. NCBI lineage: Eukaryota > Viridiplantae > Streptophyta > Magnoliopsida > Fabales > Fabaceae > Crotalaria > Crotalaria pallida. The sequence continues at coordinate 6,565,529 of CM075654.1, read as the reverse complement.
TATTATTATTAACAATATTCTTATTATTATTATCATCTTCATCATTCTTAGCAGAACCTTCTTTATCTCTCAACTCTTTTATCATCATCACATTTTCAAACCTTCATTTCTTTCCTTTCCCTTTCCAAGGGTCTCATCACTTCCTTTCACACTTTCCATCTTCTTCAAAAACTTATAAACTTTTCTTTTCTTAGGTATAAATCTTTTCTTATCAAGTCTTATTGAATTATAACCATCGATGATCGGGGGATTAGGGAATCATCGAGGTACGCGTCCGTTCGTAGTTAGCACTCACGTCTCAAGTCTACATCTCCTCGGCCATCCATCCACCTAGTCGGAAGCAAACAGGAGTACAGAACCTTTACCGTGCGGGCACGACAGCTGTCTCACAACAAAAGGTCCCAGACCAGGAGGACTCAGCCTCAAATCATATCAATTCATATATATATAATCATGGCACACTGTCTCACTCACAGTGGCAAACAAGATGCCCCACTCCAGTTTCTCTCACTGTTCTAGACTTGCAATCTAGGGGGCGACAGTACTAATTCTAGCTGATCATGCAGAACTTGCCACGACATTGGACCCAGTCCCTACCACGTTAGTACGCCACTTGTGGAATTCGTTCTGCCTAGAAAAGTACTCTAGACTTCTTGACGTTTCACCGTCATCGTCCTCCCCTAATGCAATCTCCACCTGAGTATCCGTAGATACCCATAGTATCTTCCTCTCCACTACTTCGGGTTAACTCTCATACCTCACCGCGTTCGCTGTTAATGTCTTTTAAAGGCTTTTACATTTTTACTTAACCTAATGGTCGGCTCACCCTTCGTACATCCCTTCAATGAGTCCCGACCACTATCTTTGCATCACTTTTCCTTTCACAACACATCTTAGCACAGAGCGGAATCACCTTCACAGCTTTAATCTCATCACAAAAACTCTTCTCCAAAGCCTCTTTTCGTAAAAATATCATTTCTCAAATTCCTTTCAAAAAGTTTCATTTCGTAGAACTTTCTTTCAAAAACTTCAGTTCATAAATCTTTTTCTAAAAATTTCGTTTTATAACTCTTTTCAAAAATCTCCTTTCGAAAACCCATTTCAAAAATCTCTTTTCGTAATTTCTTATCAAAAATCCCTTTTTCAAAAACTCATTTCACAACTTCTTTTCAAAAATTTGTTTTGGAAAATTTTTCTCATTTTGGGAACCCCTTCAAAATTTCATTTTTGTAATCTTTTTCAAAATCTCATTTTGGGAACCCCTTTCCAAAAATTCATTTCATAAATTCTTTTCAAAAATTCAGTTCGCAAATTCTTTTCAAAAGTTCTTTCCAAAAATCTCATTTTCGAAAAACCTTTTCAAAAATTTCTTTTCAAAAGTTTTCTCAAAAACTTTGTCTTCTTGAGAACTAGTGGAGGAGCAAGCTCAACTCAACGCTAGACTCAGTCCAAGAAAACAAAAATCAAAGAATCAAGCTTCACTCTCAAAACCTTTTACTTCCCAAACACATCAACATTCCTTCCTCGCTCTGGCTCATTCGCATCATTATCAAACAATCATCTCCAATCTCATCTCTTTATCACTTTTCAATCTTTCTTTTCTATTTCCTTTCCAATCATTCTCAATCCTCTTATCATTATCTCCACTCTCAATGTCTTATCAGGGCAGCCTTATTCCACAAGGACTTAAGCCAAACAAGGGTTATATCTTTTCTTGGTGTCTTTTATTTCTTAATCTCTTTTATTATCATTACCAATTATTTCACATTAATAACATCGGCATGCATAAAGAAACAAATATAAATAACATATCATTAGCACACAAACATCACACACAACAAGGTGGTCTTTGTCCTCTTCGTATAAGTGGCCACACAAGGCAAACAATTGCCACTATACTACTGACTAAGAGCCACTGAGTTCCGATCTTTGAGCTGATACGGAACGTCTTAATACAACACCTACTACCACGGTGTCTTAGGAAAGCTACTCTTTCACCTGAGGTCCAGCGATTAAATGCGTGCAGTCTTCTTTGACCTTGGTTGCTGACACTGCCTTAATCCCTCGTCTGTAACATCCCTCGAATTAATTAAAACACATATTCATTACTATCTCTTATTAAGAAAATATTTTTTTTTTCATCCTTCGTCGGAAATCTTAAAACATGATTGTTTTCTTAAAAAAACTTTTAATTTTTCTTAGTTCTTTAAACACTTAAAAACCATTTTGAAAACATTAAATTAAACAATTTAAATCAATTGGTTAGGTTGCTGGTCCGCCTTGGACAGCACCATAACCACTTTCGAAAACACCGAAAATTCCTCGGTTTCAATCCGGGTTTTTCTCAAATCAATTACCATTTGAAAACCAAACTTTGAGTCTCATGAACTCAATTTTAGAAATCAAAAACAACTTTAAATAACCTTGGACAGCAAAGAAACGTTTCACAAAAATCAATTTAATAAATTCGAAAACATCGTAAAAACTCTTTTTGTTTCAAATACTCTTCAGGTCAATATTAATTCTTTAAAAACTTAAGTTTTTGTCAGAAAACAAGTTTTAGAAAATCATAAACACAATCTCACAAACTCAAATAAATCAAATCAAATTAATTCAAAACAAATTACACACACTTTGATCAATCAAATCACATAAGCACTTAACCAAGCATTTAATTTAACTACAAACAAACATCCATTCTCAAATAATCATGTTCACAATCAAACACTTGATTAAATCACTCAACCCATAATTAATTTCAAAAACATTTCATTTTTATAAAACAAAATCACTTAGGCATACTTAAACTCACAAACCGAATACACACACATAAATTCATTTAGACACAAGACTTATTCCTAATCAATTATTTTACAAAGCACATGCATTATTCCTATGTTACTACATGGAAAAGAATTCTAACCTAATTAATTTGCATAGACCAAAAATTATCACAGATTAAAGCAAGATTCATTATCAAACACACACAAAATCATGCAATTATTTATTCTTTTCTTAACAAAATCGTAAGCTAAAGCTTGGAAAATAATCAAACTTTAATCTAAATCAAATCAAAGATCATGCAAAAACATAGAGCATATATCAAGTTCTCACAAAATAAAAGCATGGATTTTAATTTAAGCATAGCCGAATACATCATGCATAAAATCAACACTTTAATTTATTTTCTTAAATCAAATCAAAGCAAAGATCATACAAGGACATAGAACATAATTTAACTTATAAAAATCATTTTGTTCTCCCTAATTCTCTTTCAAAAACCGAGGCATGCAAGATAAGAAATCATGGTCTTTCATTTGAATTTAACATGCAAGAATAAATCCTAAGCTTTTCTAGCAAAACATGCAAAATCATGGATCAACGCAACACTTTTAATTTGTTTTTCAAAGAATATAAAAATAACTTTTCAAGACTCAATATCAACATGCATGCACTTAAATCATGTAGATCAAGTCATGAAATTAACATATTAGCACAAATCAAGGACAAAATCATTTTAGATAAAAAGGGACCCAAAACCGAGACATATTTAGAGGAAAACACCAAAGCTTTTGTTTCAAAAATCACTTACAAAGCTTAAGATCAAGACAAAAATCAAGGATCAAAACACAAATCAAGCTTTATAAAAATAAAAGCAAAGATCAAAACATAAATCAAAGCTTTTCTTAAGATTAAACCAAAAATCAAGACATGCAAGACCAAAAATCAAAAATAAGTTTAAATCAAACATTGATTCACCAAATAAACACATAAACATCTCATGATCCATGGTTTTAAACATCAAAATCAAACATGCAAGAAGATCCACTTCAAGTTCACAAAGATTATAAACAAAACTTTAGATCTAAGAGAAAAACATCAAGATCTATCATGAACAACACCAACCAAATCTTAGAGTCCATCATTTAGTTTATTACAAATTTGTTTAGTTCTTAAAAATTCATGATCAAGGCAAGAACTTCACATGCAACCTTAGATCAAACCATAAAATTAACATGCAAGAGAAGAAAAAGAAAAATTGCAAGACTATAAATCAAAAACTAGTTCTACTTCTTCTAGGATCTTCGGTTTATACCAAGAAAAAGGGTCTTCTAGCACTTGATCTTCAAAGAATTCCTAGGTTTAAGGCTTGATCTCCTCTTCTTCTTCCTCTCCTAACTCACGGCCTCCTCTTATTTCTCTCTTTCTCTATTTCTATTTTCTTAGTCCAAGAGTTTGAGAAGCTCTTTAGACTTGTGTTTGGTTTGGTGTATGGGACGGAAGAGTGAAATGAGAATGGGTGAAGAATGAATGAAATAAAGCTAAGGGCCAAGGTTTATATAAGCAATTCGGGCTTCCCATTTTGCCCTCATGAAATTCGGTCATGAGCTTTGGAGGGAGGGGTAAATTCGGCTCTCTATAAAATTGCATGGGTGGAGGTTAACATTGCTTAAGGGGACATGTAGGGAACATTAGAGCTTAGGGGTCATTCTAGGTTTTAAGACTTTTTGGCTCTCCTTAGGGTTTCTACTATTTGGTTAGGGTTTGGTTAGGATTTAGTTACTTGGTCTCCACTTAAGGAAATTCTAGGCTTTCCTCACACACACATACACACGGCACACACATATATTCACACATACACACACTCACTCACACGCCTAGCACACACATTCATACATATATATACATACTCATATACACATGCATCACACTAGCACATACATTCATGCATATGTCACCATGTTCATTTACTAATTAAATTCTAAGCATACATACATTTATCATCATTTTCTTTTACTAATTAAAATTGCACATAATTCTAAACATACATACATACAAAAACCGTACATGTTCATGCACACACATAGAAAATAAATCATTCATGTATATTAATCACAATAACACCCAAAAATATCAAGCATATATTTTTAGAAAACAAGTCACTTTTTCAAAAAATAATTTCTTGTTAGAAAAATTTACCATTTCTTTAAAAGAATTCCAATCATATAATCATTTCCAAAACTCAACTTTAACATTCACAACTTTATTTCATGAAAAATCATTTCTTTAAAATCACTCAACACTTTGAAAGCGTGAATTATGACATTTATTTAAGAAAATACTATTTCCAAAAATACTTTACTCAAAAATAATTCTTTTTAGAGATTAAAACAGGATGAGGATTTTGAGGGGTGTTACATGGCCACGCAACACAAACAATTGTCACTATACTACTGACTCAGAACCACCAAGTTCCGATCTTTGAGATGATCCGGAATGTCCTAATAAATCACCTAAATACCACGGTGTCTTAGGAAAGCTTCTCTCTCACCTCAAGTTCCAGCAAATAAATGCACACGATCACCGCGGATCCTTATCGCTGTCAGCTGCTCCAATCCCCCGTCTTTACCATTCCTCGTATTAGACAGAGCACGTTTATGTTATTAACTTATATCAAGAAAGTCTCCTCTTACTCAAACGTAATTCATTTCTCGTCAGAAGACTTAAAGCATAATTGTTTTCTCAAAACAACTCTAATATTTTCTAGTACTTTAAGTACCTCAAAACCATTCGAAAATATCCAATAAAGTAATTTTGATTTGGTTGCTGGTCCGTCTTGGACAACACCTTAATCATATTTGAAAACACCGAAAAATTCACTATTTTAAATCTGTCTTTTTCCCAAGTCAAATACCGCTTGAAAACCATACTTCAAATCACATGAACATACTTTTTAAAACTAAGAAACAACTTTAAACAATTCTGGACAGCAAAGAATTGTTTTGCAAATTCACTTTAATAAAATCCGAAAACAACGTAAAAGTACTTTTTCCTTCCCAGACATTCCTTATTACAAAACCAACACTTTGTTACTTTAAAATTCAAGCTTCAGTACTAAAAATAAAGCTAGGACAGCCACCACACATATCCATTGTTTGTAGCTAATTCAAAGCAAACAAACTTAAAATCAATTAGTTTTAAAAACTATTTTCGTACCCGAACAGTTTCGTTCCTCACGTAGTTTAAAATTCAAATGACAATCCACACTTTAACAAATCAATTCACACCACTCATACACTCTTCAAATATTACTTAACACTTAGCAAAATAAATTCCTATCCCAATAAACCTACTATGGCCGAATTATACACAAAGACAAAACAGCATTCATGGATTTTCTTAATCAAACCTTAAGGTATCAAGACAACACTTTATTAATTAAATTGAAGCATATAACCAATTAACTAAAGCAATTATACAACTCACAATCTTTTTCAAATAATTCATTTTCATATTTACCTACATTATTAAAAAGGGACCGAATTGAATAAGCCAAAATAAACCAAGATTACAAGTTCATATGCTTTAAATCAACACATGAAACACACTCATTATCACATGTCATTTCATGAAAAAAATTCTTAAACCTAGTTAGACATGCATTGGCCGAATATATGCACAAGTCAAAGCATAAAATCATGAAATTATTTCTTCCTTTTTAATTCAAAAACCGTGAACTTCACTTGGAAAATTAACAAACTTTAATTTAATTTTCTTAACTTAAATCGACATATTAATTCAAATACCACATCAAAGTCTTATTTTTCAAGTCTTGGTAATTTCATGCATGCATTCAAAGTCCTTAAATTAAACAAATATTAACATGCATGTGCTTCAAATGATGATCAAAGCATGATTTCTCATTTCTTTTAGGTTTGGCCGAATCATCATATCAAAGACAAGATTTTTGTTTCATTTTACAACATGCAAAGATCAAGTTCCATGCTTTATCATAGATCAAGTTTAAATCATCTCATGCACATAAAGATCAAGGCAAACAAACAAGTTTAAGCACAAACTCTAGTCAAAACTGTGACAAAGAAGATCACAAATGAAAGATCTAAACTTTCTAGCACAAATACTCATGATCAACACTTAAAAATAACATGCATGTAACTTAAACTCCAAGATCACATCAAAACAAACACATGCAACCATGGATCTTTAAGTTAAAGTGTAAACTTCACTAGATCTTTAACATGCAAAAAAAGTAAAATATATAGATCAAGCCCTTTTTAAGTCAAAAATCATTTTTAAAACTTGCTTCCTTAATCATTTCTTTAAAAAAGTAAAGATCATCAAGAAAGATCCAATCTTTTCACTCCAATAGAACATGCAAGACTCAAGTCTTAAGCTTTATCATAAATCAAGTGTAGATCATCACATGCATGCACTTAAATCAACTAATCCAAGCATAAAACCAACATGCAATCATCAAAGTCTTAGCTTTTTCACAAAATATGCAAGGATCAAAATAATCATAGATCAAAATAAACACTTTCAACTTATTTTTCAAAGGAACATAAAAATAACTTTTCAAGATCAAACATCAACATGCATGTACTTAGATCTTACACATCAAGTCATAAAATTAATATAAAAATACAAATCAAAGATCAAAAACCATTTCAAGTAAAAAGGGACCAAAACCGTGAGCATCATTTAGATTGATGCATGTTTATTTCTTTGATTACACTCTTAGATCCAAATAGAAATAGGTGTAGAAAATCATGAGAAGAAAGAAAATTACACATGCAAAAGAAAAGAGAATTACAAAGCCTAAAAGAAAATCCTAATCAACACAACTCTTTATGATTTCAAGTCACACACCTAAGATCAAAGTCTCCTAGCCTTCAAATCACTTGGATCTTCAAGGAAAGTCTTGAATCAAGCTTGATCCTCTTCTCCTTCTCTTCTTCTTCTCACGGCCCCCCCTCTCTCTCTCTCTATCTATCTATCTATCTAGTTCTAAGAGTGTAATGGGCTCTCAGATAGTGTTTGGTGTGAAATGGAGAGGAAGAAATGAAAAATGAAGCAAAATGAATCAAGGATTGGACTATTTATAGGCAAACCGAAATTCCCTCTTTTGCCCTCAAATAATTCGGTCCTATGGGTGTTGGGTTGAGGGGCAATTTTGGCACTTGAGAAATTTGCATGGGTGAATCTTATCAAGGAGAAATCAAGGAGTAATTTAAGGCATTAGGTCTTATCACTCATCATTCTTATTTTCTACATCACATCTCCTAATTTATTTTCCATGGATTAAATTTTACTTTTAATTTTCTTAACCTAGAAGAAAATAAACTTTCCTACTCTCCCTTCATACATGCTTGCCACCTATACACACTTATACACAATTTTAAATTTTCATTTTTCTAATCACACACATCATACAAATATTAAAATGCTATGCCACCTTAATGAAAAATAATAGGATGCAAAGAATTCACATATCACACAATTATTCAGATACACATCATATCAAGTACTCATTTTATTTTAAATTCACTTTACAAGACTACATAAAATAGTTTTCCTTTTATAACATAACAATCATCAACAATAGCAAATAAAACTCCAAAATACACACTTTAAATAAAACAATTAACTTCACTACTTGGATATAGATATAACCATCATTTCATTTTCTAAAATCATATTTGCATATATAAAAGAGATCCTCAAAAGGAAAAGTTCATTTGAGGTCTTTAACTATTTTTACTGATTTGTATACTCAAAATTCGTTTAAAAATGCACCCAGAAATAAATTTTTGTAAATAAATCCAGAAAATTATAAAAGTTACATTTTTAAATTCTACTTTTCAAGACGATCGTTTTCATATAAAGATCATAATTTTTGGAGTTACGGTTGAAAAGATATGAATTTTCAAAGTCATTCCATCTATTAAAGTCCACAAAGAATTTCACTTCTCAAAGAAATCCCAAATAATAAAACCATTTAATTTGAGTCCATGAAAATATTTATTTTCACACAAATACATCTATCGTTGATAAAACATATTTCAAAAATTCATTTAAAACAGACGAGGAATTTTCGGGTCGTCACATATTGTAACGATCTGATTTTTATTAATCTAATAATTATATTCAGGTATATTTTATTTATATGAAAGCGATGTATGAATAATGATTTATAACTATTTTCTTAATATATACATATAAGTATATAGCTATGTTAAGCTAATACATGTATGTATAAGTAATTGTGGTAATATTTTTAGTGTATGTGTGTGTGCATACATATATATGTGTAGTTACGTCGAGTTAGTATACATAGTTGCTTTCATATATTGATATATATATATATATATGTGTGTGTGTGTGTGTATAGGTAGTTATAATTATTTTCTTTTGTATGTGTGTATGTACATATATATATATAATCGTATTATAAGGATTGGTTAGGGAAATGTAATAGGAGTCGGTGAATAGGCTTGAAGTGTATGTGGATTAGACTAGGAGTGCTTTGAATTTGTGTAGGTTCGAGTATCAGGGTTTTCTAGAGTTCGAGTGAGCGTTCTTAGTGCCTTGACCTTGATTTCGAGCGTAGGTATAGGCCTTAGTGTCAATGCTTGGAGATTCCCTTCGATCTCGCGTTTCGATCGTGTTTCGGAAAGTAATAGGTTTTGTGAGGCATTAGGATTTTATTCGACCTTTGGGGTTATGCCTCGAGTGCGTGATTAGTCTTAGATTTTTAAGGCATTAGATTTTTAAGGCTAGAGTGTTGCCTTAAGCTTAGAATTCAGTTTTTAGTTCGTTTGATTTTTCGGTGTTTGTGATTTGTTTGTTTAATATTATGAATCTATGATTTTGATGTTTGGAATGTGTTTTAATGTTGTTTGTGTTTGGTTTAGTGTTAGGTTGGGTTGGGAACCTTCGAATCGGGTCAAAAAGGGTGAAAATCGGCGTTTTGGGGCTTTCGGTGCGCCCAGGCGTGACACACCAGCGCCCAGGCGCGCGCGGAAAATCATTTCCGCATCAGAGTTCATGGCGCGCCCAGACGCGCATGATCCTGCGCCCAGGCGCTCTGGCACTTTAAACCAGCACCAGCTCTCTTTCTTCCTCATTTTCTCCGCCCCTCTCTCTCTTCTTCCCCCAAATCACCTCCCAACACCACCAAACATCAAATCCTCCCCTCCAACCCTCCTCCCTCATGTGTTCTTCTTTATCTCCTTCCTTGGTGCTTCTCTTTCTCTCTCTCCTCCATGGCTCTCTCTCCCTCTCTTCAAGCTTTCTCTCTCCTAGGGCTTTTCTCTCTCTTTCAATCTCAAGAATCAAGTGGAGATCGGACTAGGGAGTTAGAATCCAAGTAGATCGGAGGTAGATGCTTTGTCCTTGGAGCTTCAATCGAGCTCTCTCTTCCTCTAAGGTAAGGGGAGACACTTTTCCACACTTTGGGTTAGGGATAGTTAGAGTTTATAATAGGATTTGGGGTTAATAGTTAAATTGGATTGTGGGTAACAAATTAGTGCTTGTTTAAAGTTGGGTTAATGGTGAATAGAGTTTTATTGGTTGATTTTATATAAGTTGAATTGTTTTTGATAAATCTTCTTCAAGTGTGTTATAAAAGTAGGAAGTGAAGAACCCTAGGGAGTTGATTTATATTAAAGTACTCTGAGACATACCTGAGTATGTTGACTGGTTTGTTTGATATCTATTGATTGTTGGTTGTTGTGAATTTACTGGTAATGATATTATGTGTTATATGTGCATACTTGCGAATTTGGGTATATTTGGAGATTTGGGGTACATTGTGCATACTTGTGAACTCATGATATTTGGAATATATGTTTAATTTGGGATATTGGGATACATGATTAAATTGTGATGTTGGATAAGATAAGTGTAACTTGAGATATCGGGAAAATATGTTCCTATTTATGTGAAGTGCTTAAGATGATATATTGTTCATGAATCGGGTTAATAGAAAAGTAATGAATGGTAATTGAAAAGTAAGGAAAGTAATTCAAGTTCTGTAAGATGCAAGTGTGCAACAATCATGATTGCATAGCATAAGACACAGGTGTGCAGCTGTAAGACGCAGGTGGGCAACAATCATGATTGAATAGCGTAAGACACAGGTGTGCAGCTGTAAGATGCAGGTGTGCAACGATCATGTTTAAATAGCGTAAGATGCAGGTGCGCACGATCATGTTTAAATAGCATAAGACGCAGGTGCGCAGCTTTATGACGCAGGTGCGCAATGATGGTTCAAATTATCAAAATGTGAAAGAAATATGAATGTAACGTAAGAAAGGGGAAATAAGTGAAAAGAAAAGGATAATGAAAATGGGAAATGAATATTTATTGGAACTTGATAGCATGTGAATGTTGCCTTGTTAAGTTAATGTGATATATGTTGTCGGACCATTGATTGATTTAATTCTTACCTCTTGAGTTTTATTATGAGCTGTTTAGTATCCTATAATTCACTGTGATGTGAAAAGGTCTCACCTTTAGTGGTTAACATTTTAGGTGAATGCTTAAGAGCTTGAAGATCAGAGTGTCTCAGCGGAAGAGTTGAAAGAATGAAACTCTATTTCATGCTATGTATATTGTAAATGAATCCCCCAGCATTTTGTATAAATTTGAGTTGTAAAAAGGAAATTTTTGAGTCCCATATTTTAATTATAAAGATTATTTACTAAATTATAAATAAGAATTGAGATGTTACAAGGACTGAGGATAAGAGGCTTTATAAAGTATATTTACATTGAAAACTTAAACATTTTAAATTTTGAACTTAACAAATTTATGTTTCCAATACTTTCTTTTTCTTTTTCTTTTTTTTTAACTCTTATCCTCAATCTTAAAAACTAAAGTTAAACAAATCCTTTTTAAAAATACCCAACAATAATATTCCAAATAAACAAATGACTCGTATATTGAGTCAAGATGAATTGGATTCAACTTGACACATGGACTAACCTCCTTTCAAAATTCCGTTCTGGTAATTACTTCAGAACCCTCTAGTTTTCAAAGGGTTTAGTACTCTCTTTGTTTAAAACCAAATAGATGATGGCAATTGTGCAAAAGTGTTGAGTCAGATATGTTTGTTTGAAAGGGTTAGTGTTTGCAAAATAGTCCTTAAAAATCCAAAAGTACAAGTCCAAATTTATTGAAGGGCAAAAAAATTAGTCTAATTCACACAACTAACTCCAAAAACACCTTCTTTCTCGTGACAACCTTTCTCCTTCTTTATCCTCATTAGTTTCCCCCTTCAACCTATGGTAGTTGCACTCCTCCATGACAATAAATATCTCTTCTTGTACTTCATTGTCACACAATCCTTATTCCTTCCTCCTCCAACTAACCCACTTCTTTTTCTTTGTGAGAAATCCTCGATTAACCCCAATCAAATCCTATGTCACAAGATAAGTCTTTATTTTGTTTATATTTAAGAACAACAAAAGCACAAGCGAATTGCAAGACTATTTTGCTATTAAAGCCCAATAAGCAAGGACATTGCGTTTCTGTTGTGAATTAAAATATAAAAATATGTGTACATGGCGAATTCACATCAACAAATAGGTTAACCTTTTTTTTTCCCATTTTATTGTAATGGAGGAGTGAATCTCCAAGTTGAAGGAGGAAAGTAACATTGAAGAAGGAGAAAGGTCGTTAGGAGGAAGTAGGTATATTTGGAATTAACGGTGTAAATTAGACTAATTTTTTCTTGGGACTGTATTTGTATTTTTATTCTTGCACCATTAATGACTTTTTTTGACAAACTTTGACCTATTCAAACAAAAGATCTGATTTACCATTTTTGCACATTTGTCACTGTAACATCCCTAATTTAAATCTAAGAATAATTAATGTGATAATAAGCTCAGGGTGAAGAGAATGAAAACACTAAGTTAGAATTAATGGATCTGAAGTGGAGTTTTGGAGTTGGAAACATAGGACTTTAGAGAAATTCAAATGCAAGAATTACAAATCTGAACGAAAATTCCACCGTTGGATATGAAGTTGGATATATGTGGAAGCTTGCTTTCAAATTCGAGCAAAATCTGACGGTTAACGAAGAAGTTACAGAGTAGTCAATGCAAAGTCAACTGACTCACGCCCAGGCGCACAGGTTCGCATCAGACACGAGCCAGCAGTGGCTCTCACGCCCAGGCGCTCCAGAACCTGCGCCCAGGCGCTCCAGAGCCTGCGCCCAGGCGCGCGCGATGAAAATGGGCCATTTTCAGCCACACGATTTTGGCTTCTTGGAGAAGCCATCAAATATCCACCACCCATCTCCTACCCCTCATGCAAGTCACGATTTTCTCCACCAAAAATAACACAAAAACACAACACCAACACAAAACACAACACAAACACTTCATCCTTTCCATTTTCTCTCTTAGGGTTTATGAACCCCATCATCACCGTCTCATAAAACATCAAAAATCAAGCACAACAATCATCAACCATCCGCAAGCATCAAATCTCACCATGTAAAAGCACCAAAAATCAACCCCATATCTCCCTCCTTCTCATGCCTCTCTCCTTTCCTATCTCCCTTGTGTTTTGTAAGATTTAGAAAATGGAGAATCAATCACTCTTATGCCTCCTCCTCTAGGTCAAGCAAAAGAAGACTCACCTCCTTCATATAACCACCATCAAAGGATCATTCACCAACATTGGATTTTGGCCATTTTAAGGTGGCAAGCAAAACTCAAGAAGTTCAAGGTTCCTAGGTTCTAAAAGCTAGGGTTCAAATCAAACTCTCCTTATCTTGGCACTTTGAGGTAAAGAGTGGGTATTACCCTATCTTAGGGATGAGTTTCTAGTATGTATATAATGTTTGCTAAGAGTTTGATGTTAGTTTAGTATTTTTCACATTAGGGTAGTTGATAGAATTGATAAATAGAACTTAGAAGTTAAGAACATAATGATAGTTGTGAAATTAATTGTGATGATGATATGTGATATGTGTGTTTATCGTTGTGAAGTGATTGAATATTAATTGAGAATAATAAATTTATTAGGGACTTGGAAAGTGTAAATATAAAGAGTTAGTAATTGATTGGTGAAAATGGATATGTGAAAGAAATAAGTACATGGGTAAGAGAAAAGTTGAAGCATAATGATAATTGAACTTATGAGCGAGCATAGGAAGGAAAAATAATAAATTGAAGAGCAGATTAGCAACTAATGATTAAAGGAAAGTAATAATGCGAGGTCGATTGCGATAAGCCGCGAACCGACCAGGCGCGATAATAAAAATATAACCTTGCGAGGTCAACTGCGATAAGCCGCGAATCAACCAGACGCGATGATAAATATAACTCTGTGCGGCCGACTGCGATAGGGTGAAAATCGGACCGTACATAAAGATGAATACTCACATTAATTTTGAGGATATGAAAGATAGGACCGAAAGAAAGAAAAATATTATGAATGACAGTAATAAAGCAAATGTTGAAAAGACATGATACAACTTGAGAATGAGAGAAAGAGAAAGAAAAGCTGAGAAATAAGAGAGGAGAAATATTATGAGAATAAATAAGTGTGAAAGTGAATAGGATGAGAAAACTGATAATCTGTTTTTGATATGCATGTGAGCATGACATGAATGATTATGTGATTATGTGAATTATTTGGAGTACGTGTGTTTGACATAGTCGGTTATTATGTCATATCAGAAACTGCTATTCCTGCTTTATGTGTGTTTCTGCCAGGAAATTGTGTTTTGCAAAGAAAATAATAGGGATGCAAAATAAAGAGATGGGTTCGTAAACTTTGTGAAGTCAGTGGTTTCTTTTGTTTATATGTTGGAAGGAAATACAGAGGAGGATGACATTTGCTACAAAAGAGTGTATTTTAAGCAAAGGAAAACAAAGGGAATTTAGGACGCCTTTCGTTCGTCACTTACAAGTTTCCTATTTTTCTAAATGTTTCAGTGGCTCTCTTTTCCCTCTGTTGTTCTTGCCCTTCTTCTTCCTCTTAATCCTCTTTTATACTTAAATATTGGCTTGATCTCCACGTTTTTCCACTTCTTAGCCATATGGTTATTGTATTGCTCTCCCATTATCCACTGGTTTATGTTGCTATTCTGCCTTAAGCAAGGAGATTAGGCAGTTTTCTTTATTTGGCATGGAGTGAGATGATGAAGCTTACATATATGGTGACTTTGAATGACTACTGCTGATGGGTGCTAGGCTCAAGGTTGGCAACACTTTGGAAACTCTGCTCTTCTACTCCAAATCTCTCGTTGGGGAAATGCTTGGAAGTCCAGGGATGCCCTTTCCTCCCTGGTTTGATTGCAAAGAGATTCCTTCTGGCTTAGTTACATAAAATCGTGGTCACCCTTGCTTCCTTGGGTCTGCCTTTAATTTCTTGCTTTTCATTCCTTAATGGGTTGAAGCCCAATATAACATTTTTTCTGTTCTAAACAATGTGTAATGCTCACTCCTTACCATTTTTCCACAGGTACTGTGTCGAAGCTTACACCCGATCCGGGTGAGCAGGAGTACTCTCCCTTACAGGGAGAGTGGGTTTATTTGATAGCACATGGAAAATGTCATGGGCCTTTGATATGATGATGTGATTTGTTTTGATTATGTAAAAATGTAAATAGTTTTTTTGGGTGGCCCGGGACAACTCCTTTGAGGAAAGGAGTATTTTGGGAAAATACTTTTTTTTCACAACTTGTTTATATGCTGCTTTTACTCTGATGTTTATATCCTGATGCTGTGATGAGTGCACGATGTTGCACTAAGTTGTGATATATGATATAGATAGCCCTGCTGGCTTCTGGATATTTAAATGAATGTTTTCATCAGGTGGACAGGAAAAACTAATTTTTGGAACACCCGACAAACAAAGGAAACTCCATCCATTTGACAGGAGAATTTTTATAAGTTAAAAAGGAATTTTAAATTCACTATTTTCCTGAATGGGTATTAATGGGTAGTTTAAAGTAGGTGTTACATTTATGGTATCAGAGCAGTTTCTCCTCGGCATTGGAGTAACTCATTACTCCAGTGATTACTCACCAAGCGAGTATTCGGTGATTATAGGGAAGAGTCTAGAATTTATTAATAGGATGTTTATACCATTAATTATTTTATTAAGCATTAATTGTCTGTTCCTCCATGACTAAACAGTATGGCTGGAAGACGAGCCAGTAACGATGGGATTAATGCTTTTCTGGAGCATCTGGTTCAAATGCAACAGAACCAGGCTTCTAATTTGGTTGCTAATATTGCTCAAATGCACCAAAATCAGGGAGAGAACGTAGCAGAAGCAGCAGCAACAGCCGCAGCGGCAGCTCTAAATTCTCCACCGCCAGTTCCTGTTCAAATAGATTGGATGGCGCGATTCAGGATAAGCGAGCCACTCAGATTTGAAGGAGGCAATGACCCTGATGGAGCACAGAAATGGCTCCAGGAGATCGAGAAGATTCTCCAAATTCTCTACAGCCACCTGTTGAGCATCGGGTGTGGTTGGCTGAGTATATGCAAACCAGTGAGACTGAGCACTGGTGGGAGCAGCAGAGGAGAGGATTTGAAGCAGCCAAGCAAGCAGTGACATGGGACTTGTTTAAAGTTCGCTTTCTTGTGAAATACTTTCCTGAGGATGTACGAAGGGAAAAGGAGATCACTTTCCTCAAGCTGGTGCAAGGGTCTATGACTGTTGGTGATTATGCAGCGCAGTTTTAAGACCTGATTCGATACTCTGGTAGTTACAGAGATGCAGACGGGCGTACCAAGTGCAGACTGAGCACTGATGTTTGGTTCTCCTGTGAATATCACAACATTGATAACCTCTCTCACTTGGTGAACATGACGAGTACTTATGAGAAGGGTCTCAAACAGAAGTCAGCCAATGATAGAAATAGAGCAGCTCAGAGGTCAGGTGGTCCAATTAGGGACAAGGGACCGATTCAGAAGTCAGGTCCTTATCCTCAGCCTAGAGCAGCAGTTCCCAGGGAATCTGGTCAGACAGTGAATGCTTATGGTCTTGTTCCTACTTGTCAGCATTGTGGCAGGCAGCATAGGGGAGTGTGTTGGAATCTGAATCCGAGTAGAAAAGAAGCACTCTGCTATCAGTGTGGTCAACCTGGTCATTTTGCAGCCAATTGTCCCAAGAGTACAATGAAGAAAGAGGTGAATGTGACTAAGGTGCAGAAAGATGGTAACAGCTAACCGCTTCAAAGAGGCAAGGTATATACACTTGATGGCGAGGAAGTGACAGATGTTGATAAGCTGATCAGAGATACATGTTAGGTGTCGCATTCCTTTAGGGTGTACTATTACACTATGAGATTATGCGTTCTTGCATTTCTTTCTCAAAGCATGACAAGATTAGGAACATTCTGTAAACGTTAGGTCTCCATCTTTATTGGTTTTTTTTTTTAATGAAGTCTTGCGAAGCGTACCCTACTTATCTTTCTCAAGCAATTGGTCAATAGTTTTAAACAAAATTTATGTACGAGTCCAACTAAACGAGAGTAGTTAACCAATACCCTTAGATAGTTCTGTTGAGATGTGAGCAAGAAACCGTCTTGCCTCAAGGATTATCGGTAGTAGGGAAGATATTTTGATGAGATGTCCTTTAATCATAGGTTCTCCTTTAGTCATAGGTTTTGTTGAGGAATAATTCATTTATAGTTTTCATTTCCCTAAAATGCAGTTAGCCAATCATTGGTAGCTCATACTACCTCTGTTCTATATTATCTGTCTTCTTTGGGAGAGATTTTTTATTTATTTATTTTTATTTTTAAATATTTCAAGAGTGTAATAAATGCTAATTTTCATGTTCGCGCCTATTAAATAAGTCTTGGTTTACATAACTAGTGTAGAAAAATTAATGATTATAGAGAGAAATTCTATAGTGGGAAAAAACATAATCAATGTAATGAAAATCTAGTTAATGATTAAATTTCTTAAAGGGTATGTTTTGTTTAAAATATGACAAATAAATAAGAACTATGGACTACTTTGTATATATTCGTTGGTAGAAAGAAAAGAGACAAAAAGTTATTTCCATTTCCTTTCCTCTCTAATTTCTAGGAGGCATCCTTGACCTCGAATTAAGGTAGTTATTCTCTATCAGGAACTATACAATTTTAATTGATAAACTTACACAGTTCCTTCTTTTTTTTGTCGAAACCAGGTGGTATCTGGGTTTCACATTTTTTGTGGCCCAACAAATCCACCTCGGATTCGCGGCACAGTCTTTGACTCAACAGTATGGATCCTCCCCAGAAATTGTTGTCTCACTGGGACTCAAGCCTTTGATCCTGAAGTCCTCTTTACTTACTAGATGTGCTAATATTATAATCAAGATTGGAAATACAAAAGACTTGCACCAAATACACACCACAGAGAAGCTAAAACTATAAGCAATACCAACATCCTAATATATGAATGTTTCTTATAATATCATATGCGCATAGATAGCAAGGACAATAGACCAAATTAACACATGGTTAATCGTGTGCAATTGATTGATTGAAAATCGAATATATGCTTCTAACAATCTATTGGCAACAAATCCTAATACACATTTCTCTCTGCTATGGTTCAAAATTTGTTCTAGAGAAGCACTAGAAATGTCTAAGGCTTTCCAATATTTCAATAATTTCAGAACCATGTGCATATATCTTCTATATTTTAATCGCTCCCTATCAACGTTTTCATGACTTAATTTATGAAGAAAAAATCGATTATCATTTTAGTGTATACTCTCTAATGGATCAATGATAAAGGAAAATACCATCTTCTAAAAATGCAGTGATATTTTTATTTCTTAATTTTTCCTTCAACTATAAAAGAATAGAGTTAGATTATAAAAGCAAGCATACTTTCGCATTATGAGGCATGTTACTTCTTGATGTGTAATATATGGATAATGTTTGTCATTATGCTCATAATAACCTGAAAATCATAGTAATATTTATTGACATCAAAGGAATAAGGGAAGAAGAAGGGGTAGAGGTGTAGGCCTTGCATTGTGACAACAACAACCACACTTGCCACAGGTACCAAATAGAAAAAACTGAAGTCTTACATTGAAAGGAGCTAAGAAAATAAAAGGATTTATATAACCAAAAATGCTTAACATTCTTTAAACTTTCTTTGGTCTTGTGTTTAGCCCATTGTGAATGGGTCTTTAGGCCAATTCTGAGATGCCATGTCATATGTAAATGTAGTCTTTTGTTAATCACGTCAATATTTAACAAAAACTAACTTTTTGGGGATTACTGTCTGTAAATGTTGACTTCTTTGAAATTGCTACTTGAAAAAAAAAATTGGTTTTGGTCCTTGCATATACAAAACGTTTTGATTTTGATCCATCTCGTTAAATTTTGGTCCCCATAATTATGTTGGTTGTTTGGTTCCCTCTATTATTAGATTTCATAGGTTTTGGTTCATTTATTGTCATGGTTTATGAATTGATTTTCTTACACAATGGAAGTTGTCTTTTTACCCTTGAAAATTAATGCAAGAATATCATCCTTAATTGGTCATATAGTGTAATGCATCACGTTTTCGATGTTTTTCATCCATATTTAACAAAAGCGACCAAAACCTAAACTGTTTTTTTTTTTTTTTACAGAGACTAATTTTAAATGGATCAATATTTACAAGGATCAATTTTGATATTTAAATCAAAGTTTAATTAAGCCTTTTTTAAATAAAATTTTTTTAGAGTAAATGTAACACTTGTGAAAGTATGGATTTGAGTCTTTTAACTCCTCTAACTCAATATCTCTTCAACTTATTATATACTGAATAATTTTAGTAGTTTAAATTAAAAGGAATTTAACATAATCCAAGGTTTAAAAAAATTGAGTTAACGAGAATCAAACAAAAACTAAGTTAAAGAATCCAAAATACACAAGTTTTTTTTTCTTCCATATTTTATTCCTCCAAACGTCTACAAAATTTGGGGCCTAAAATTTCATGCTATTGAACTCATCTGGATAACCATAACAGGGATGAGCATGGATGGGTTGAAACTGATTAGGTTTGTCTTTAATCTATCTTTAAATATTGATCGAGTCAAATTTTAGACAAGAACCTGTTTTTAATTAGAATGTGTCACAATAAGGATGAGTTCAAATTAGCATTGGTCAAGCTAGGAACGGGTCGCGTTGACCCGAGACAAAAATAATAAGCACAAAAATCCAAAAAAATATGGATTTATTCTTAAGATAAAAATGGCAAAAAAAAATGATATGATGCAATAAGTTCTTCGTTACAAATTTTTTTATTTGTCAGATTGTTAAAATGTTTCTAATATTTAAATCTCAAGTGATTACGTAATGATTGTTAATCTGATTGTCTCACTATTATGATCATTCTATGTGATTGTAGTGTTATGCACTATTTCAAAAGTAAAAACATAAGAGGTTTTACTTATACAAAGAGAAAAAAAATAAATACTTCACTAGCAATCACCTATCACAGTATGATTTAGCCCACACACCATCATCATCAACAACAACAACCATTAAGCCTTTGTCCCACTAACTTGGGTCAGCTCCATGAATCAAACGACACCATAATAGACTGTAACTCATGTTCATTAATAAGACACTTATCTCCATATCCTTTTTAATTATTTCGTCTATAGTTTTTCTTAATAATGAACTCGCACATCAATAGAATTTTAAGCTAAACATCATAGACAAAGCACTCACACTATATTATTGTTATTATTATTTTTTTTTATTTTTTTTTTGGAACCAAGAATGTCATCGAGCTGACAACCAAAGATTAACCCTTTTCGAGACAAAGAGACCACCAAAATGAGTACAACGTCTTCCAAAAAAGCCTTTTCCACAACCACAACTCACTATATCTATATAATATAAAAGAAAAACTCCCTCCGATCCTTAAAATAAACACCATTTGACCAAAATTTTACAAAACTAACCATATTTAATATACTCAATCATGTTTGTGGGGGAAAAGAAACATCAATTAATGACTAGAAAATCAAAAGGATAGATTGGTAAATATACACTTAAAATTTACAATTCCAATACAAATAACTAACCTACCTACTTTTCTTAAAGGGAGTGAAATTGGTCAAACGATGCTTATATTAGGGACCGAAGGGAGTATATAATATGTTACATGTTTGAAGTTGTACTCATTTCAACTATTATTTTTACCATTATAAAATTTTAGATAAAAATAAATTATTGAAGCACACTAGAATATTCATGCATGGGAGGACGAGTTGGATGACCCGAGGCTATACCCAAACCCGTCATCTCTTGCATCGGGTCTGTCCCTTTTTTTCTTTATCCCTTTTAAGTCAACCATGATGGGTCATCAAACCAAACAAAAAGTTATTGGGACAAGACGGGTTCAAGGAACTGGACGGTTTTACTCATCCCAACATACAAAATCAATCAATTTTTTTTATCAAGTTGATGATTAATTTGCATCTCAAAGTCGTTTCCGCAGATTTGGTGCAAGTTTTGAGAAAACATAAATCCATTTTCACAAGATACCCCGAAGAAATTCAAACATATCCAGAATTTCTAAAAGGAAAAAATTCACTGAAGACAAGCAGGATAATCAAATCTGCATATAAATTTAGAGTAACAAAAGTAACGAGAATGGTTATTGTTCAAACCCACAAATCTGCGCAGTAATGGCAAAATCATCTCATACAATAACTGCAACTTCAAACCCACATATCTAAGCATAAAACAACTCAATGAGATTTCACATGCTGCAGAACAACATTATAGGCTTCGTGTTCCTCCCCGAAGTCCTGCCAGATAAAAGCAGTTAGACAAGATATAGCAAAGACTGAACCATTTAACATTTCCATTTCTGATACAGTTCATACCTTGACAACCACACAAGAGCAACCAGTTACCTTCCTAGCTTTTCCTTCAGAATCAATCTTGCACAACTGCAAGGAAAAGGCCCACCAATGTTAATAATACAACATGACAAAATAAAGCCAGGTAGTCGAAAAGACAATTGGGAGAAAGATTCAAGAAAAAAATAAATGATGAATAATTCTTTAATATTATTCACCAACTAAATTGGGAAGGAAACTTAAAAATGTGGTTTTCAGTCAACTGCACTTACACCAGCCCACTCTCCAAGGGTCTTTGCACTTGGAACTGTCAACAGGCTAACATTGTGCTCAGCACAAAGAGCTTTCACCAATTTGACATAGTCAGGCTGATCACAATCTTCTGCTAGAACACAGAGCTGAGCTGCATGTTTCTCAATCACTTTTGCACTTTCATGAAGGCCACGTCCAAGACCACCATAAGCTAATGACTTTCTCAGCACAAGCTGTAAGGCGGTCATGATGTCCATTGGTTCCCCTGGAATTGGAGTGGCAGCGGTCTCAGCTGCAACAGCAACACCACCATCTTCACTGCATAGGAAAAATATTCTTAATAATCACGAATCCATAGAAGAATCTTTCCTTGGTCAAGGATAACTGGTAAGCTATTCAAGAGCAGGGATACACAGACTAAAGCACAATCATGTTGACAACTATTACCAAATTCGTTTACAATTAGCATTCTCACGTGTTCATAATTAGTTTGTCATTTTTTTATTTGGCTAAAACTATGATGTAGGGCTTTCGAGTCCAAATCGGTAAACAATCAAACCAACAACCAAGCCTTTGTTCCACTAGGTAGGGTCAGCTTAAGAATAATTTAAATTAATTTAAGTATAATACCAATGACTTAAGAATAATAACAGCAACAAAATTACACTTACAGAGATTCGTTTTGACTCTGCACATTAGGAACGGAAGGAGTTTTCAGTAGAGTTTTTGAAAGCAGACCTTAAAACATGTCTTGAGGAAAAACATTTGAAAAGTTTCAAAAATAAGCTATGAGAATGAGATACCAAATTTTACTGACCTCAGTATTCTCTGCTATACTCCAACTCTACTAAGCATCAATCACAAGCTTATGCAACTAAAAATGCTACTCATAACCTTAAATACAATACACTACTTTCGATATATTTAATACAACTTCAATAATTGAATAAAAGCTTCAACCAGTAACAGCTTAGTTAACAAATCAACAAGGACATTAAGTTAGGGTAAACACTTGAACCCACCAGTACTCAGCTCAATTCAGTTCACATTGACATGGTAATTTAAGCAGACATGATCAGGCAAAGAAGGAGACATGGTCAGGCAATCTTAATATATGATTTTCAGCTGTTCAATCTTTATATATTACTTGATGCTGATTCCAAAGAAGGGTAATATACTAACATGTGCTGCTTCTATAATTTCAATTCTTCAAACAACCAACAATTTATTATAATCACACATGAGAGAATAATGATCCTACCTTGACATTTTTCCTTATCGAATTCAAGAACGCCTTTTTTTTTCCACCCTGAACAAACAAAAATAAAAAAAAGGAATCAGTGTTTGTGCCTAAAACAAAGCATCACTTTTGCTTCCCAACAAAAAAAAAACTAGCTTTTTCTTCCTCCTCCTTCTTTCAGTTATTAAACTAATTTGGCAAATATCAATTGCGCAAATACACTAGCCACTAATAAAAACAATGGCCATGGCAAATGTAATGTACATAAAATTATTCATGCTAAAATTATATCAGGAATCACCAAATAACCACATTAATTATAAACTATTTTCATGATCTAAAACAACATATACTATTTTCATGATCTCAAACAGCAAGAGAGGGAAAGAGATTAAGGTTTAGAAGGGTGGAACTTACGGTGAGAAGGAAAGAGGAAGAGGGAGCAGAGCGGCGGTCGAATAGAGGTCTGAGGAAGTAGCGAGGAACTGAGAAAGAATGAAGTACTAGGGCTGGCCGAATTGGGCTTGGGCCATACAGCTTCACAAATATGGAAAACAGATTAAGGGCCGGTTCGCTCCGGTTATGAAACTAAGACCGAAAACCGAACCGAACTGGTCAGTTTTACAATCATCTCATCCAAATCATCTCATGAATATAATGTATTTTCACTGTCTTTGAATATAAGCATTTAGGATGAATTTTCACGTAAATTAATAAAGTTAGTTAATATTGTTAGTGGTATTGAAAATGGTACTATTTAGTATATTTTTTCAAAATTATCCATATAATTATCATTGAGGAGTTTAAAAATTAAAGTGTTGACTAAATAGGGGTATTTGTGGAAAAGAAGTGATTAATGTCACTGAAATGCTTATATTTAGAGACAAGAGAAACTCACTATCTAATGCTTATATATAAAGACAGAGGAAGTATTTTTTTTTAAAGATATTATTAATGTCCGATTGATTGGTTTATTGCTACTCACACTCTTTCCTTAAAAAATTTTGCAACTTTTTGGCAGTATTATCCTTTTTTACCAACTTCTTTTATTTTTAACTATTCTCTTACATTTTTACTTACACCTATTACTACTTTTAAATCCCTTCATCCTTCCTTTCCTTCCCAATTCTCACACTCACAAGTTGTCATCTTCTCACATCCACTAAACCCTATCCTTGGCATAAGGTCTTCTCTTACGTAATCCATTCAATTTTCTATTCCCATTGTCAGTTGAAGGTTAGAATCTTTGCAACATGTTTCTTTTTTGAAGGTTAGTGTCCATCCTACTAATATATCTTCATAGTCACTATATTTTCATGGTCGTTTGTGTTGCTTTTTGTTGATGGTCCAAAATATGTTATAGTTCATTGATTCTACCCTCTTTTTATCTTAATATTTTTTTTTTGTTTCCAATAGTTTTTAATTTAGTTTGTTAGCTTTTGATTGTTTAGTTTTGCACAATAAACTTCATCACATAATGAATCTGTTGACCGTGATTTCAAGTGCTTTAGGGCCGAATGTAACACCCTCACAATTAATTAGCCTAATTACTATTAATTGGGTTGAATTAAAATTGAACTTGAAAATTTCTTAATAAAATCCGACAGAGTTTCCTCTGTTTATCATACTTTCCCAAAATTTACATCTTATAAACCTGTCAGTCCAGAAAATAATAAAACATAAAACTTAAATTTAGAATTACAGCTAACTAGATTCTAAGGCCCAGATACAAAATAAATACAAGTTGTGGGCTTCTAACATTTAACTATGCTAATTACACTCATTTGATTCTAGTTCTCTCATGATTAATCTGCTCGGTCTGCAATAGTGTAAGCTTCTTCTGTACCTATAATAAAAATAGCAAGAAGGGTAGCATTACACAGAACTTGGAATAATAGATTCTACAAGAGTATAGCAATAAACCAAGGTAATTCATTATAAGTCTTTGCCCCATTAATTTATTATCACTAGTTATGTTTGCACAAACCCTTATACCTTATATTATCTCTAACTTCACACACTAATATCCATTCTTATTCCATACAGTAGGTTATCCATTCCCTTACTCTTATCCATTTTACAATCTATATTTCTTCAACTTATCATCATACTAGTCTTCAATTAATACCATATCTATCAACTTCTCTTATGCCTAAGTTGTTAAATTGTTCTAAACTATTTCCATTAAACTTAAGTCTCAATTTCTAACATCAATTTTTCCATTAGTTACACAATTCACTTCCTAATATCAATTACCACTTACAAGTACATCATGTTCACTTTCTTAGCCCTAACTCATTTCTTATACCTATTCTTTTCTGGGTCCTAAGTCATTGATTACACTTTTTCGACCTCATTCATTAATTATTACTATTCATTCTATTTCCGGGTACTTCATCCTCTCAAGGGTCCCTCGTACACGCTGTCTATCATGGTACTTCAACCTCCGCAAGGGTACCTCATACACACATCCTATTCCGAGTACTTCACCCTCTCAAGGGTCCCTCATACACGCATTCTAATCCGAGTATTTCACCCTCCGCAAGGGTCCCTCGTACACACATCCTAATTCGAGTACTTCAAATATTGGAATTTACAAATATTGGAATTTTTACACTATAGTAACCGGTTAATAGTTTTGATAACCAGTTACCACACCTAAAATTTGTAAATTCAATAAGCGTTATGATGTTAGAATATTCCTTTAGAAATACCAAGTTAAATGTATAACAAGAGGTCGTCCATGCATTCATACATGGTGTAAGATGATACTATGGAAAATTGGGTAAAGATTTGCAGAGGGTTCTGGGAACCTGAACTGGAGAAGGAAATGAGGAATTAGGTCTCGGACGATGATTCGTCGATGACTGCGGGAATTATTATAGGTAAGACGATCCTAAGATGGGCTGGTCTAGTTAACCACGCTCGGGATAGTGTTGCATTAACTATAAGAACTCTATCGATTCCTTTGATATATCATGACTAGCGGAGGACGGTGCTTGGCATGGCCTATCCCAAGAGGGGATCTGTTTGGCCCTTCCCGAGTGGGGATTTGAGTATGAGTTTGGCTTGAGGCATGCATTGGTAGCAAGATGTTTACTCCCGTTGCTTTTCCCAAGTAAGATTGTGAGGTTTATGTGATATGAAGGGTTGTTATGTTTATGAGCACATATGATATATGTGACCATGAAGAAATGATTATATTATTGGATTGAGGGAGAAGAGCGATCATTGCATAACATTAATGAGTCTGGTATGTTAAGATATTGATTGTTCTCATGCATCATGTGCATTATGATGTGATTCTTGTGATTCTTTACTTTTAGTCATTCAATTGCTTAATTCGATAATGTGATATGACAATGACTTACTCTATATCCCATATTGTTTGTTAGGTTCTGATGCATGGGTATTGAGAAGAGTTTGCTTCATGTGAAAACATTCTGCCAAGCCAAATGCTCAAGCACAAGAAGGAAATATCTACAAGATATTTATTGTGATATGTTCTGATGTAATCCTAGTTGGAAATATATTTTTAAAGGAAAATTTTTTTCTCTATTTTCAATAAAGAAAAATATTTTCTCCTCTGCAACTCTTCATGATATCCTTTGAATTTGTACTTCGAGCTGTCCTCTCATCTTGTCCCTTTACTTCATCCTTGTATGGGACGACAATTCTGGATTGGACCTTTTTCCCTTTTGGAGCAGCAGGTTCTGCCCCTATCAATTTAGTCCCTCAGTTATGTTGTCATTTGCATACATTAACAAAAAGCTAACGTGACTCGTTACATTGCCAAAATGACATCATTTTGACTAACGAAAATAATAAAAATATTAAAATTTAATGCAAAATAAAAAACTTGAAAAAAAAAGAAATAAAAACCCTCGATCCCCAAACAACCTTTCCTCCCTCTTTATCTTAAAAAAAAGTAAAATTGATAATCAAAGAGACAGCTCATCGAACATGCATGCTTCATCATCACCTTTAGCTTCAACTAAACATTCACCTTCACCTTTACCTTTACCTTCAGCTCCAGCTCTAGCTCAAGTTCATTGAGTTCGGTGATGATGGAGTGGTTGAGGTTAAAGAAGCCACCAATGAAATAGTGTTTATGGCGGAACTGAACATGCCTTATACAGGTAAGAAATCCACTCTTTCGCAAATCCAGGCGAAAACCAATCGTAGCAGGTGATGGTGGTGAAATCATCTTCATGTAACTGTCGTATTCGTCGAGATCTATTCTAATGAGGACACTATCGTACATATGTAGATGGGGAAATTGCACTCACCTCTCTTGAGGTTTGCACTAATGACACAGACACCCCTTCTAGTTTAGAAAATGACACTCACCTCCACTCCTTAATAATCAGCGTTGCACTTACACCCCCTTCTTATAATAAATGATTAGTTTATTAACGAAAATGTTATGCTTAGGATTGAAAAAGACATTTATACCCTCAAAGGACTCATACAAGGGGGCATCTCATACAAATTTCATGTGTATTTGATGCATTTTTTCTTTATAACAATAATACGATAAAATTATTTTAAAAAAAATATTTTTTTCGCATGAAAATATAATAATTTTTTATGATATATTTTTTTTACTAAAACACATATTCTTATATACAAATTTTATTCAAATGATTTTAGAATAATGCAGAAAACCTAACATCATTATTGAAATACAAACTCTATATAAAGATTAAATATGTTATATTCATATCTATATATCATAGGAACAATAACAAAATTAAAACATATTATATCATATTATATTCATAATGAACTTATATCCACTGTGATTAACCATGAAAGTGTTAAAAAAGAATATTGACTTTAATAAGCATGTTAGTCCCACAAATCCTTAATGTATAAGCACTCTAAATCCCACTACTTGACACAATTTTTGGTTACATCATATTAGCTAGCAAGAAGTGACTTGGTTGGTCATTACATTTTCTTGTAAAAAAATTAATTTTATCATATTATTGTAAAAAAATACATCAAACACATTTAAAATTTGTATGAAATACCTCTTGAGGATATAAAAGTTTTTTTTTTAATCCTAAGCATAATATTTTCGTTGATAACCTAACCGTTTATTACAAGGAGAGAGTGTAAGTGCAATGCTGATTGCTAAAGAGGGGAGGTCAGTATCATTTTCCAAAGTAGAGGGAGTGTCTATGTCATTAGTGTAAACCTCAAGGGAGGTGAGTGCAATTTGCCCTATGTAGATTCCTTATGGGCTCGATTCGAGCTTGATGGTGGACGACAGGGAACGCCAGTGGTGTGCATGCGGTGGTGATCTTGGCAATTTCGACGAGGCATGGTGGATATGAGGTTGAAAGTGGAGATCCGAGGCTGAAGGTGATAATTTTCAGTTCTTGTTTATGTTTTTTTTTAATTTTTGTATTTTGGTTTGAGGAAAGATTTTGATGTTGATGAAGATTTACGAGGAGAATGAAATTCCAGAGTTTTGTGTTTAGTTTCCCTTTGGTTATAGGATGAGTGTTATTTGAAAGGATAGATAAGTTTTTTGATTGTGCTTATGTGGGTTGATGAGGTTAAAAATTGTGAAGAAGAAGTGGCAATGAATAAAGGCAAACGTTTGGGTTTGGCTACGAGGGAAAGCAATGTTCTGTTGTTTCCCTCTACTTTGTCTATGTTTTTGGAGAGGGGAAGGGAGGTGAGAAAATGGATGTGGCATTGTAACGAGTTATGTAAACTTTCCGTTAATAGATGCGAATGTCAATCAAATCGATAGACTAAACTAAATACTCCTTCCGACTTGAAATATAAGAAAAAAAAACATATTTCTTTTGGTTTAAAATATAAGGAAAATTAACCAACTTTCTTAAATTTTATTTCATTCCCAATGTAACTTTCCTAAAACATTCCTAAAAAATTGTTATCTTATTTAATTTTTGTTTCATTCCCAATGCAACTTTCCTAAAATACCTC
Organism: Crotalaria pallida; assembly: GCA_037953625.1. Lineage (NCBI taxonomy): Eukaryota > Viridiplantae > Streptophyta > Magnoliopsida > Fabales > Fabaceae > Crotalaria > Crotalaria pallida. Next base: position 6,536,425 of record CM075654.1, on the reverse strand, counting down.
TATTCTTTTAAAATATTATAAAATTAAATATAATCAACTAACCTCCTTAATAAGCGTAAAATTAGTTAAAGTTGCTTATAATTTGAAACGGAGGGAGTAACAATTTACAAATTGGTGGATTAAAAAAATATTTTCTTTAATTTTGGGGACAAAATAAATATTTGTGTAAATTCATGGGCCAAAAAAGTGACATAATAGTCTTGAGAAAAAATTTGTACACCCCACTTTTATGAGAAAAATACAAAACTACCTCAAATATTAAAAACAAACCCTACATACCACTCTCTTCTTCCACTACACCCCACTCACTCCTTCATACCAGCTACCACCCCACTCTCTCCTCTTTCCCATTTCCGACAACCACCAACCCCAGCCTCCCCGTCGCCGCTGCTGCTGCCTCCTCCTCCCTTCACATGGTCGCTACTTCTGTCTCACTTCCTCTCAATCGCGATCTCTCCTCTTCTCTCCAGGTGCGTTTGCGAACTCGGGTCGTGAACTGGTGAACCCTGGACTAAGTTTTTTTTCCCGATCATCGTCATGAACCATCGCCCCCTCATGACCGCCCCTTTCTTTTGTTTTCCCAACCCCAGCCACGGTGACCATCAACCCACCCTTCTTCGTCATTTTTTTTTTAATAATTTGGGTCTTGGGTTGTTCACGATCTATACAATGGGATGGATCGTGAGGTAGGCTCACGATCGGGTTGGTCACGACCCAAGGTCCAAATTAAAAAAAAAATAGAGAAAAGATGAAGAAAAAGAAAGGAAAGGGAAGGAAAAGGTTGCAGGAGGAAGGAGAGGGGAAAGAGAAAAAGTTAGGGTGGGGGCATTTTTTGGTTTTTTTTATGTGGGGTCTATGTATTCGAGAGTGCGGGAGGAAATATTTTCGAGTAATATGTCAGATTAGTCCCTGACTTTGTCAGCGTCGGTCAAGTTAGTCCCTGACTTTATCGAAATAGCAATTTAGTCACTGAGATAGGAGAACGTTTATCCCATTTTAAAACAAATACATCCCTACAATAGTGACGACAAAGACTAACTTGATAGACGTTCTCCTATCTCAGTGACTAAATTGCTATTTCGATAAAGTCAGGGACTAACTTGACCGATACTTACAAAGTCAGGGACTAATCTGACATATTACTCAAATATTTTCTCATAGTCTGTGTTATTGTCGCACGATTGAAGATCCGAATTTTCCAATGCGCAAGAAGGTTCCATTCATTCATTTCCTATGTCTTTTGCCCGAAGAAGTTGGTTCCTGCGCTTCTCGGAGCGATTCAAGTTTCTTCAACAAACACGATCCTTCTGCACTAACAACAACACCAACATTCCCAAAACAACTTCAACCAATCCTCCAAAGCAAAACGACGTCGTTCCAGATGAACGGTACAAGCAGCTTGAGAATCTCGACATGATGACTGCTGCCAAGATTCTCTTCAATGACGGCACTCCTAAGAAGAAGAAATTTGGGTCGGTATCGTTTTTTGCTTTACCTTTTTATTTTGACTTTTTTGCTCTCTTGGGCATTTCGTCGAACACCTTTTCTTCATTTTCATTGTTGCTCTATTTTTTGTGTGCTTGGTAGTGGGCACTGAAATTAGGGTTTTCGAAAGAGTTTAGAGCCAGCTTATATAGCGGTTTATTAAATGAAGCGTATGAAAATAGCTTATGGCATTCTTATGAGCTTGTTTAAGAAGTTTATGAAAATAAGCTTATTTTAGCTTATGAAAATAAGTGCTTCACCATGTTTTTTGACCTGGACTAGCTCTATAAAGCATGTAGTACAATTTTTTTTCCTTTCAAGAACAGTGTAAAAATTGGATTTTTATAAATTTGGGAATGGATTCTCTTATGTTCATTTTTCTGTCATATGTGGAATTGAGAGATAGACATATAAGTTGTAAAGTAAATTTCACCAATCTGGACTTGTCTGCTATTAAAATCCCCATGTCTGTCTCTTTATCACATGACTAGATAACAAATAAAAATAGCATGAGAGGATCCACCCCATAGAATTTTACGGTAGTTAACTACTTTATCGTTTGGTAGACAAGCTGGAATTGGACAGAACAAAAGGTTGTTCTATGTTTGACTTATTTTATAAATAGAATAGGAAACAAGGGTTAAAAGGTGAGATATTTTGACTGCTCTAAAATGGTGGAATTGAAGAGAATAGAACATAACATTCTTTCGTTTTGCTCAGTCGCTGTGCCAAATGTTACTTTGAAGCGCCTCCCTTCTCTATCACATTTATGTTTTGCTAGCCTGCTTTGGGTTTCAATTTTCAATAATCCTACCACATTTGCTAGCTTAGGACCTTCGTCTTTGTTTGCACTGTTTTCTTATATTTTGTGTGCCAGTGTTCAATATGCTTCATATTGGTGCTTGCTTTATTTGGTTAGAAATGCTTGAGTTAATAGATGGATAAATAATTTTCTTACTCTGCATCTTTATCTGTCTTTTTCGGTCAGGTTTGATTTCCATCTCGTACAATTCTTTTTTGCCTGCTTGCCTTCCTTGGGTATGACACCGAAGCCTTTTTAGTTTTTCTTCAATCAAAACATTGTTGTTTTTTATAAAAAAAAACATTCTACTGTTAACATCTAAATTCTTTCTTGCCACAGCTGTATATTTGGTGGCACAGTATGCTCGTTATGACATGAGAAAAATGGAATTGGTGCGTTTCCTTTTTCTCTCTACTTTTATTGTAACATAAGAGATGAATTTTCATTGTATAAATGTGGGTATGATGCCAGTGATCTTATGCCTCTAAATTCACTGCTTCGAACCCTTTTCAAAAGGAACTTTATGCATGATAGATAAGGTAAAAAGAGTTGTATCGGCTTTTTAGGATTTTGATCCATTAGTTTCTTCTGGCAAGACATCGGTTCTGTATACATTATATCCTAGATACTTCATAGTTACTACGTTCTGCAATTAATTGTTGCTTAGCATTGTCGAATTGTAGGTTAGGAACTAATGAGAGATAGTGTGTTACTTGTTTACTAATTATTAGATGTATATTCTATATTTTTGTTTGACCCGTTCCTTTGGTACTTCATAAACCGAAGTTGTGGATTTTTATCTATATATCTTTTTGAGCTTGTAATCATGTTTTTGATGATCTTCATCATGATAATAATTTTTCTTCAAATCACTTCATAGGAAGTCGCAAAGAAAAGGAAAAAGATTGAAGAAGAGGAAGCAAAGGCATTAGAAAAAGAAGAGGAAGCAAAGGCATTAGAAAAAGAAGAGGAAGCGGAATTAGACCCCATCGAGGTAAAGGAAGCAAATTCTAATCCCCAGCTTTTGGAGGTGAAAGAGAGACTTAACAAACTTGAAGAGGCTGTGAAGGAGATTGTGGTCCTATCTAAAAATCAGGTAACTGGTACTGAGAAAAAACAACTAAGTTCTTCTGCACCAAGTGAAACAAATAACAGTTCAGCACCAAATAGAGTTGTAGAGGGAGATTGTTTTAGTGAGCATAATTCTCCCAAGCCAAAGCCAGAATTAGGTGAAGAGAGAAAGGGTTCACTGGCGACTGCAAAATCTTCTCTTCAGGATTCACAAGGCCAGCATCAAGGTGGAGGAGGGGCTTCTTAAGGTATCAGTCGGGATCCGAAGAAATTTTTTGAAGTCATTGTACATAATTGATTAGAAGTCATTGAGTTTGTATTGAAACTTTTTGGGGTTCATGCTTCTTGCAATCATGTAAGAATCCAGAAATTAATTGATTTCTTTCAAAACATGATCATTTTTAAACTTCTGGGAGGAAAATTTAGAGCTGCATGCTTAGCATCTCCCTAGGAAGTAATTGACTGGATTTTGACCGAAAATCACTGAGTCGTGGCACTCTTTATTAGGTAGTTCTCTTTGTTTTTTTCTTGGGTGATTCTATGATGCATCAATTGAGTTTTAGTTTTGATGCACCTGGCAAAGTTAGGCAAATTATCACCACCGGATATAAAAATAAATTAAAAGGCCGGATGACATTAAAAGACGGAAGAGAAATTCAAAAAAGAAATTGACATTTTTAGCCTTTCATCTCTTTACTTCCCAAGTCCCCGCCGTGCCACCCTTCCCATCGTTATGATTGCTATTACAAAAGAAGTCCATGACTTGCTTACCAAAAAGAGTTTTTCTTTTTGAACCCCATTCGTTACTCATCAGCCCCCACTTTTTCCGCCTTACACAAGGCGGTAGTGTATTTTTCCGCCTTATACAAGGCGGTAGTATAAATTATCAGTTTTTTCCGCCTCATTTTAAGCGGAAAAATGGTAATTTTGCACTTTCGGCTTGTATAAGGCGGAAAAATATGGTAAATTTTACACTACCGCCTTGTATAAGGCGGAAAAATGCACTACCACCTTGTATAAGGCGGAAGAAAATGGGGGCCAATCAGTAAATAGTGGGGTCCAAAAAGAAAAACCCACCAAAAAAAGTTTATCACTCACCCTCATCATATCAAAGAAAGGTTTTGAAACCAGCCATGAATTAGTTGCCATCTCTCTCCTCTCTCTCTCTCTTTCGGAATCCTGAGTTAAATATTTCTATTTCGCTGCCTACATTTCCACAAGAAATGTGCAGTATCTTGGTATACATGTATCTGTGTCTCGATACCATAGCAGAGTCTCTTACTCTTTCAATATATTTTTTTTTGGTTTTTTTTAACTTTCAGATCCTTAAACTTAGGGGACTTTTTGAATTTAGTCTCTAATCTTTTTTTTGTTGGATCCAATCCCTTAACTTTTAAGTCTTTTGTCATAAATAACTCCGTTAGTCAGCTGTTGACGTGTCCTCTTAGCCAATATGAAAACGCCACGTATCATTACGTGTAAAATTTTTTTTCTTAACAAAAACAAATTTATTTCCGTGAAAAAAAAATTATAAAATAAAATAAAAGCATAAGAATTAAAAAACAAAGGATAAGGTTGAATTTAAACAAGTTTCTTCTTCTTCGGTATCTCTTCTTCTCTCGGTGACTACTTTCAGTGACCACTTTCGTCTCTCGGTTTTGGCTGGTGGATTAATCATTGTCATCTTTGCATTTGCTAAACGGTACCTATCACGATATCTCTTCTTTGTCAAGCTCTTGACATTATTTCATAAAAACTCAATTCCTCGCCCTCACACAGGTACAAATCTGTTTGCCTTATATGCATCACATTGCCCTAATAAAAACAAAAGGCACAAAATGAAGTCCAAGATTATTATAGAATGAAGGTAAAACATGTGATGTAACATGTGGTTAAAATAGAATTCTACACTTTAGGAAAAAATTATAGTTTAAAGTTTATAGTTTGGTCCCTAAACAAGAAACACTTTCTTTTTTAACAAAACTCTAACGAAAAAAGTATACGTGTTCAGGTATCCAATCATAAACTTTTGAAGCCCAGGGACTTATTAAGTAAATTAACTCTAATTTTGTTAAGCATAGCGGTAGTAACAGTAGTACCTCGTTCGCAAAGAGTTCTTCCAATACGTTATTTATCTGCCTATCTTATGCAATGATGGCCAAAGCTATCATGCTGACAAGTTCATTTGATAAAACATAATCATTGATTTTTGACATAAATAAAAGGTTTTTTGTCCTACGATCCAAAGAAGAAGAAACTTGTTTAGATCCAACATTATCCTTTGTTTTTTTTTTAAATTATTTTCCTTTTTTTTTCACGAAAATAAATTCGTTTTTAAAAAAATAGGCTTAATTAATGTTTTAGTCCCTGAACTTAGGTGCTTTTTTGGAATTAGTCCTTAAAATTTTTTTCCGATGTTTTGGGTCCTTGAACTTTGTTTAATTTTTGGAAATGGTCATTTCGCCGCTTAAGTGATGATATAGCCCACGACATGTCACGTCACTTTCACAATATCGACAAGTGACGTGTTATGTAGAGTCACGGGACACTACATGATTTTTTTATTAAAAAATAATTTCTTTAAAAATTTATCAAAAGATTCAATTTTCTTTTAAAAAAATACAATTTTTAATTATTTTTAATAAATTTGAATTTTATTTTTTAATTTGAAAAAATGACGTGGTATCATCTGGCACGTTACCTATCGATGTGACGAAGGTGACGTGGCATATCCTCGATCATATCACCACTTAAGTGATGAAAGGACCATTTTCAAAATTTAAGCAAAGTTCAAGGACTCAAAGTATCAAAAAAAAGTTTAAAGACTAATTCCAAAAGAGCACCTAAGTGGGTCTTCACTCAAACTTAAATAAGCCAAAAATTAACACGTAGTGACACGTGGCGTTTCCGTATTGGCTGAGAGGAGGACACGTCAGTAGCTAAATGACGGAGTTACCTTGAAATTAACGGATGGACCTCTGACAAAAGACTTAAAAGTTAAGGGATTAAATCCATAAAAAAAATAGGAACTAAATCCAAAAAGCTCCCTAAATTTAAGAATCTGAAAGTTAAAAAAGCCTTTTTTTTTTATTATCTATTTCAAGTTTCAATATATTTTTTTTTTTTTGAAAAGTTTCAATATATTTTGATCTTACCTTTTAAAAGAAGAAAATTAAAAGCGATTTCCTAAGTCAAACGCACCAAATGGACATGGTACGAAGATTGCAATTAAGGCTTTTTTACTTAATTAGGGTCAATTTTAAAATTATTTACCAATTTGGGGGGTTTTAAAACTATTTTCCGGAGGGAGGTCATTTTTGCCAAGTTGGCAACGGAGCAGAAAATTTTTTTTTCCACGTGGCTGTGGCGCTAGAAGCCGTAGCGCCACCGGTGGCGCTTGTGCCAGTAGCGCCACCGGTTCCCATTGGTCAGTTTTGCCTCACGTTTTTTTTTAAAAAAAAAAAAGGGGGAGCCAGCAGCGCCACGTGGCAGCTGTCGGCAGGGTGGCGCCTGTCAAAGTAGCGCCACCCGGGTGGCGGCGGTGCCAGTAGCGCCCCCCCCCCCCCCCCCCATCCAGCCGGATTCCCCTATCCCTTCCCCAGATTTCCCTTATCCCCCACCCCTACCTACCCTCTCCGTCCCTTATCCCCCTTTCTCTATATATTCCATCTCCCTCCCTAACTTATATCCATTCTTATTTTTATAAACTTAATTCACACAAAAAATATAAAACTTCAATTAAGTTATTGCATTTTTAGAGAAAGAAACTTACACTTCTTGCATTTTTTTTTGGTAAAAACACTTCTTGCATTTTAGTTGTTGCTAATTAATTATTTTCAACCCCATTTAAAGAAATAGTTTGAAGAATCTCCTGTTGAGGTAAATAATTTTGAGTATTCTAATTTTTATTTGTATTAAATTTTTGTTATCATGTAGCAATATTATGAATATTGAATTTTTTTTTGTACTCTGAATATTTATTTCATTGTATATATGGTTCTTTTAATTTTTTTATTTAGTAATTTGTATTTAGTATTCATTATCATTATTATTTATTTATATATCATTGTTTAATTATTTTCAATCTCTTTCACTAATAGTATTTATTATTAACACTTTAATAATATTTTGTAGGTGAGACAAAATGTCGCTTAACCCAGGTCCAGTTCATCCGTCACTTTTAGTTTTACAAAATGTACATGTCTCACAACATGTATGGAATGGGGATGCAGATAGAATTTTAGCTGTTCGACACGTGCAACAATTTCGGGAAGGTGATTCTGAAATCCCACCTGCTATACGTCACAACTTAAATAATGCTGGTTTTTTAGCATTTGCACAAATACCATCTTATCAAATTGAACGTCCGCTTATTTCTGCATTGGTTGAGCGTTGGAGACCAGAGACTCATACCTTCCACATGCCATTTGGAGAGTGCACAATTGGTTTGGAAGATGTTGCAATTTTATTTGGTCTCCGTGTCGACGGTGAAGCGGTCATAGGCAGAACACATCATCCTAATTGGTCGTCATATGTTGAGCAAATGTTGGGCACCAAGCCACCACAAGAAGCAATAACAGGGGGTCGTTTAAGATTAAGTTGGTTGCATAATAATTTTGGCGACTTCTCGAGCTACGCGGGAAATGAGCAATTGTAGTTGCAGTATACACGAGCTTTTATACTAAGGCTGATAGGAGGGTTGCAGTTGCAGTTGCAGTATACACGAGCTTCATAATAACAGTTTCGGTCTCAACAATTTCATTATGCCAATCTACACCTTGACTCATTGCTACTTTAATATATGTGAGAAATTTTCAAATTGATAAGATGAATTTAAATGTGAGAGAAGAAATATAAGTAAGAAGAAAGATTTTGAAAAGAAATGGGTTTGGAATTTTTTTTGTTTTTGAGTGTGGTATTGACAGAACCGTTTTTTTTTTTTTTTTTGGTTGTAAGAGTGGGGTTTTGTGTGAGAAGAGTTAAAGATGGTAGGGGTGTATATATAGAGGTGGGGTACAGAAGATGGGGTAGCAATAGGTGGGGTGGGGGATAAGGGAAATCTGGGGAAAGGGATAGGGGAATCCGGCTGGTTGGGTGGGGTGGGGGGGTGGGGGGGCAGTGTGACACGTGTCACGCTGTGGGGGGTGGCGCTACTGGCACCGGCGCCACCCGGGTGGCGCTACTTTGACTGGCGCCACCCTGCCAGTAGCTGCCACGTGGCGCTGCTGGCTCCCCCTTCTTCTTTTTAAAAAAACGTGAGGCAAAACTGACCAATGGGAATTGGTGGCGCTACTGGCACCAGCGCCACCGATGGCGCTACTGCTTCTAGCGCCACAACCACGTAGAAAAAAAAATTCTGCTCCGTTGCCAGCTTGGCAAAAACGACCCCCCTCCAGGAAATAGTTTTAAAACCCCCCAAATTGGTAAATAGTTTTAAAATTGACCCTAATTAAGTAAAAAAGCCTTGCAATTAACTACTTCAAACTAGGAAAGAGTAAGAATGATTGTTTGTTGGAATATTTTGATTAAAATATTTATTTATTTCAAATTAAACCATTTCATATTAAGTTTTCAGTTCTTCAACTTAGATGTTTTTTGAAATTGGTCCTTGAATTTTTTTTTCGATATTTTGGGTTTACGAACTTTGCTCAATCCTTTCATCATTTAAGTGATGATATAACCGACAACATGTGACGTCACTTCTCAACATCGATGAGTGATGTATTATGTAACGTCACATGACACCACATTAATAAAAAAAATCAATTCTTTTAAAAATTATTAAAAGATTCAATTTTCTTTTAAAATAAAATACGATTTTCAATTACTTTTAATAAATTTGAATTTTTTTTTAACTTGAAAACTTCATGTGGCATCATCTGTCACGTTATTTGTCGATGTGGTAAAGGTGACGTGGCATGTCATCGATCATATCATTACTTAAACAAAATTTGAGCAAAGTTCAGGATCCAAGACATCAAAAAAAAATTTAAGAACCAATTTAAAAAAAACCACCTAAATCCAGGTACTAAGAACTTAAATAAGCTTAATTTTTATTACTCAATTCATTTGTTATAAATGATCAAAAAATTTACTTTAGCCATAAAGTATATATTTATTAGTTTTTATTTTCTTATTCTAACTGCTTTCCTTCCGTTGCAAAAAGTGCAAAATTATTTTTATTATATTCTCTTTATTGCACGCTAAAGGGCAATTTAGTGGTTGGATTCTATATATATATTTTTGGGTTTTGATTTTCTAACTCCCCATTTTGGATTTTTGACCCCCCTTAATATTTTTTTTCTAAATTTCCCCTCCTCGTTCTCTTTTTCTTCACACCCACCCGCCCCCCTTCCCTCCTCCTCCTCCTCTTCTTCTTCTTCTTTCTTCTAACCCCCTCACCTCATCTTTCTTGCTGAAAATCAAAACTCATTCAATGCTTCTATCCCACTCACACTCACTCACTCACTCACTTTCACACTCTCCCACACTCACCCATTCATCTCTAGTCATGTGTTTCGACTTTTTTTTACGTGAAATAGTCGTACGCTTCAACAGAGGCGTAGGGCATTTTTTTTATTTTTTCCCAGTACGCCAACCCCTGAGCATACTGGGCTTTTTTTATTTTTTAAAGTTGATCTTAAATCTTAAAATATATATACAATAATTTACCGAGATTTAGATTCATCACCTCACATATTATCCCTACACCTCATTTGAACAGTAAAATGACAAAAATACCCTTTATTTTTTCCAACACGGGACTCTCGGAATATTTTCTAAAGTGTTTTTCCGAGATATATCTCTTGGAATTTTGGAAAAAGTAAGCTCCAGAAACCAAAAACGAATTTTGACAGAGTTGAACTCCTAACTTTGCAGGTCTCGTTCTCCTTGCTCAGGGACTCTCAGCTCATGATTTTTGTGTCTTTGTAAAGCTTGAAGAGTAAGCTTTACAATGGTGTATCACTCAAATTCTAACTCACTAAGACAAGAGAGAATCGAAGGAACGAATACGGGAATCCTAAAACAGAGCTTCAACACTTCAAGAGTACAATGAGATCCAAATTCATGCAAGGAAGACTATTTATAGAGGAATTCGAGTGTCATGCAAGTCGACATGTTGATCTCCACTGAGTTTAGGGTTGATTCGTGGAAAAATTTGGATTAATAAAGTGATTACTCATCAAAACGCATTAACCCAGTTTCTGGGTTCGTCAACTAACCGTTATCGGGCACCAGTAACCGGTTAGTTACTGGAAAATTTCAAAAATTAATATTTTATTCATTTTTCCTCCAATAACCTTTCTAATATTGCAATTAGGTCCCAACCCAAGGACTAAATTGCAAAACTCATATTTTTTACAAAATATCCATATAAAAATATATCCCTTATTTTTATATTTCCTAACACATAATGTACAAAAATTAAAATATTTCAAATAACTTAAAATTAATTATAAAACTATTATTATAATTAATTTCTTATTATTTGGAAAGCGAAAATTAAGAATGTTACAATTTAGATCATCTTCTTTGACCGATTTTGTTCTATTTTATTTTATTTTTTTAATGCATGAATGGGTTAGCCCGTTTTCTCTTAGATAACGGGATGGGTTAGTATCAAATTTTTATAAATTGTATAACAAATCAAGTGAAGGAGATTAGTGATTCAGATAAGATCATTACTACTTATTAACATGATGAATTATCACATGTATTAATTTGTCATAATTTTGATTACTTCTTCCCATATTTAATAAGATATTTCAAAATAAATTACATTATTTATGGGACATATTTAATAAACAAAAAAAAATAAAAAAATTCACAATTATTTTTATCTACTCATAGTATTTAATCAACACTTCATCTGTCCCTAAATATAAGACCTTTTGACACTTTATTTTGTCATTATTTATAAGACCTTTTACCAATTTTCAATTATCATTAACTAGTAAGCAAGCCCATGCGATGCACGGGCCATTACGCGAAGCCTAATTTAAACATGAAATTATTAGGTTTCATGATAAAAAAAATTTATAAACATAATCTACACACAATAAAAGTGTTTAAAAGGGAAATTTTAAGTGCATGTTTTACCTAAATATTTTGTTTAACAAATTTCAAAATACTTAGATAACTTTTTTTATAAAATAAAAAAGGCATATTTGTGTTTTTTCAATAATAATCGGTCATTGTAGCAAATAATGGCTATTATTATAATATATATATATATAATGGCTATATATATAATAATGGCATATATATATATATAAGCACCTGTTATAAAGATAATAACAATACATTGAATAACCTATCAAAGAATTACAATACCAATTGAAATTGAGGATTAACTAATGAATCACACCATATTTTCATACTTTTTTTTTGAATATTTCCATACTTTAGTAACTAATTAGTAATTGATTTCTAATTTTTTTTCTGATATTAGTAACTGATTTTTTTTAATATTAGTAACTGATTTATATGAACAGAAAATATTGAATAAAAAAACCTTAAAAACCAAAAGTTAAGAAACTAAAGAAATATATTTTAATCTTAAATCATAATAACTATAGAGAAATACTATATAGAAAAAGATTTGAATCAGATTTGGAATAAAATAATTACATTCAAAAGAATATAATATATTACCTAAAATTGACACTTTTTAATGGAATACAAATTTTTGTAACTATGCATTAATGCATAACAAAAACCATTAATTAATAATAACCAACTTGAAAATATTCCTTAAATGTTGTAAATAATTTTCTCTTATTTGTCTTCTCAATGATGTCATTAATTTTAGTCTTCTCAATGTCATTAATTTCGATATTCTCAATGATCTCATTAAATTCTATTCTATTAGTAAATTTCTCCTTCTATTAATAATAATAGATTTCTTGTATTTTTTTGTTTGAATATTAGTAACGGAATTCAGGATTAACTAATGAATCACACCATATTTTCATACTTTTAGTAACTAATTAGTAATTGATTTTTTTTCTTCTCTTAGTACGTGATTTTTTTTGTTAATAGTAACTAATTTCTATGAACAAAAAATATTCAATAAAAAACGACCATTAATTAATAATAACCAACTTGGTCTTCTCAATGCCATTAATTTCGGTCTTCTCAATGGTCTCATTAAGTTCTATTCTATTAGTAAATTTCTCTTCTATTAATAATAGATTTCTTGTTTTTTTTTGTTTGAATATTAGTAACGGAATTCATGATTAACTAATGAATCACACCATATTTTCATACTTGTAGTAATTAATTAGTAATTGATTTTTTTCTTCTATTAGTAACTGATTTTTTTTGTTAATAGTAACTGATTTCTATGAACAAAAAATATTGAATAAAAAAACCATTAATTAATAATAATCAACTTGAAAATATTCCTTAAATGTTGTAAATATTTCTCTCCTATTTGTCTTCTATATGATCCCATTAATTTTAGTCTTCTCAATCCATTAATTTCGGTCTTCTCAATGATACCATTAAGTTCTATTCTATTAGTAAATTTCTCTTCTATTAATAATAGATTTCTTGTTTTTTTTGTTTGAATATTAGTAACGGAATTCAGGATTAACTAATGAATCACACCATATTTTCATACTTTTAGTAACTAATAGTAATAGATTTCTTTTTTATTTTTTGTTTGAACATTAGTAACTGAATTCTTTTTAACTAATGAATCACACCATATTTTCATACTATTAGTAACTAATTAGTAATTGATTTCTTTTTTTTTTTCTATTAGTAGCCGATTTTTTTTTAATATTAGTAACTGATTTCTATTAACAAACAATATTGAATAAAAAATGGTTTTCGTTTTCATTTATTTATACAACAGATATAAAATAATTGAATAAGAGTGAAAGATTTGAATTTCACATGATTGCACATCTCGAAAAAAAAAGTAGCATAAATATTTATATTAATTTTATAATTAATAATCAGTACATTAAATACCAATCGATGGATAGGTAAGATAATTTATTGTTGTGAAATCCAAAGTTATCTTTATAAGTGATAATTGATAAGTGATGTTTAGGTTTTCAATGGAATACTTATAAGAGTAATTAAAATTTAATCTTTGATTCTAAAAAGACTATACCAAACTATTAATAATTGCTTAGTTTTTTAAGGAGAAATTAACGCATCATTACCTTTTCTCCTCTAAATAAAATAAGAGTCTATTCGTTTACTTCTTCCAAATTAAAAAAAAAAGTTATTTATATGCAATAATTGTAGATATAATAATTGGAAAATACACTAAACCGTATTTATGCAATTGATAATTGATAAGTGATGTTTAAGTTTTCAATGGAATACTCCCTGATTACATGAACCATAAGTGATGTTGTGGTTTTCAATGGAATACTTATAAGATTAATTAAAATTTAATCTTTGATTTTAAAAAGCCTGTACCAACCTATTAATATTTGCTTAGTTTTTTACGGAGAAATAAATGAATCATTACTTTTTTTGAGTTTTTCTTTTCAGCCCCACTCATTTCTCTTGAACCCCATTTTCTTCTGCCTCTTGAGAGGCGGAAGTGTAAAATTAATGGCTTTTCCGCCTTTCATGAGGCGGAAAACAAAAAAAATTACACTTCCGCCTCTCAAGAGGCGGAAGAAAATGGGGTTCAAGAGAAATGGGCGGGGGCTGAAAAGAAAAACTCATTTTTTTTCTCAAATAAAATATAAGCCTATTCGTTTACTTCTTGCAAATTTAAAAAAAAAATTAATTTCTATGAATTAATTTTATAGTTAATATTCGGCACAGTGAATAGCAACGGAGATAATTTATTGGTGTGAAGTCCAAAGTTATTTTTTTATAAATGATAAGTGATGTTTAGTTTTTCAATGGAATACTCCTTGGTTAGATAAAACTTGTACCAAGCTATAAATAATAGTAATTGCTTAGTTTTTTATGGAGAAATAAAAGCATCATTAAGTTTTTTGGTCAAATAAAATATAATTCTATTGGTTTACTTCTTCTGATACAAAGAAAAAAAAAGTAATCTATATATATTAACTCAATGCTCCCTCCGTTCTTAAATATAAAGCCCTATTGACACTTTTATTTTATCCCTATTTATAAAGCATAATTTATAAAGATAAGTACCTATTAATATAAAGCCCTATTGACACTTTTATTTTGTCCCTATTAATATAAGTGATTATTAATATTCAGTCCCACTGACACGTAAAGATAAGGACACATGATTTAAAACACAATAATAATCATGAAATCAAGGCTAAGAAAAAGAAAATTGCCGAATCAATAAATAGTAGTATGTGACAAAGAGTTAACACATATAGTAATTGTTTGCTATCCAATTTGACAAAGTACATATGTGATTTTGGAACTGAATACCAATACCTATGTCCAAAATGCGTAGACTATATTGTTTTGCAAAGATATTTCATGACTCAATAGAAACTTATCTTTGTTTTTGTAAATCAAAAAAGAGAAAGAGGGACAGCTTGTTCATAGAGTTAACGCATCAGTGTTGTTCATAGTCCTTTCAAGCATATCGCCTAGATAGGAAACATTCAAAGTTAGAAATATTTAAAATGGATCAACTCAGAAAGTTAAAATTCAGTCATAATAGTGCTTTCCAAAAATTATAGGAGAAGTAATACTTTGCTGATATGTTTGACTTCTAACTACTACTTGATTATCATTGTTCATTTCTTTCTCATGTTCAGATGCAATTCCTACTCTTCGTCTCCTCCTTATACAGTTAGCTACACGTGATGGACAGTCACTGCTTTCACAATTTATATGCGCTCCTGTCAATACAAAAAAAAATTTAGTATGCAAAATACCATATTTGTAAATGACAATGCAAAATTGTTAAACAATAATGGATATGATCTTACCCGATTTAGAGACAAGTTCAACCCCTAGGCTTAAATGCTTATCTTTCTCAGAACACAACCTTTTCCTACTTGAGGAAGACTCTACCAATATAGAATGTAAGAATTAGTAGTGAACAATGAACATTCAAAGAAATACAAAATTGAAGCTTTACATACCAGGAATATCAAAATTTCCTTGCCCAGTTGATGTACATCTCACTCGAAAACCTGATTGGACAGATACAAAATTCTGGGATGCACTTAATTGATTATGTTCTTCAAAATTAAAATTACCAGATACAGTTGATGTAGGAACATTCTCTTTGTTTTTTGAACTTTTGGTTTTTCTTGTTGAGTACGATTTTTTCCCAATATTATGACAGATTTTAGTTCCTCCATCCCCTGCCTCTTGATTATTCTGTTCTTTCCACTACAACAAATCTGCATTAAAATGAGCTGCTGAATTGAATAAAACATAACATCATTAGAATGAGCAACCGAATTGACATATAACATTCCCTACAACTTGTGTTACCTTGAGTTTTGTAACAACCTTAATTGTGATACTGTCGTTAGCTTGATCCACTTTGGAGGCTTCCAATTCACTTTTGGAAGCAGAATCTTTCATAGCATCATAAGACAGATTTGCATTGCTTCTCAAACATCATCTGTAGATACCTTCCTTGTTCCTCTATCTGCACGCAGCTGTAGGTTTCTTTGAATCTAATAGGGAGAAAGTGGTGGAAACTGTATTAGACCATGAAATATGAAATGACAATCATAAAAGAAAGTAGTTTATAGGCATTGGACAATTCATGTATGTGATAGATCAGTCATGGAATCACCATGCTATTAAGTTCTATAGGCATAACCTAAATGCCAAAAGATATTAGAGAAGCTAATTCAAGGCTCCATAGAAGACACAAAAGTTCTAGTCAATGCAACCAAAGATACCCATGCTCCCTCTTTCCCTATATATGTTGCAGTTTATTATGTAACTTTTGGAGGATTCATGATCCTCCATTAATGAGATATTCTTCACGAAAAAAGTATCAAATCACAAGTATCTACATTTTGTAATGATATAAGACTCTAAACCAATGATTATTGAGAAACGCCCATCAAATTTAATGCATATATATTACATAAAATTCAGTGATCTCAATACCACTGTCAACAATGAAATTGAAAAGTCAGCATAAGATAGAACTAATAATAGAAATTACATAAAGTAGCAGTATTAGATTGCTTACGTTTTCAAATCAAGAGATGAGATACAGTTAAAGTAGCAGTATTAGCTGCTGATCTAACTTTCTATGTTTACAATGTCCACCAATTGTTAAATTAATACTTCCAACATCTAAATCACAACTTCGTTTTCGACCGGAAGAAGACCCTGCAATTATATTAGGAATAACAACTGTTACAATCTACTTTACAAAAGTATTGTAGCTATGTATCTATGATATGGATATACCTTCACTGATGTCCTCAAATTCTTTTGAAAGAAACCTTACAATGTGATCAAAAATAACAATGTACAAAAATAACAACACCAACAAATGCATTCCAAAGAATGAACCATGGAAATTAGTAAATTGTATACCTGATTTAGGAGTCAAGAATGAACCGCATGAGTTTCCTTGAGTTTTTTCATTATAATTATTGCCTGAAACAGTGGGCACATTTACAAATCTTCCAGTTCAACAGAGGAATTACCGAACCAATGTACAAAAATAACAACACCAACAAATGTGATGACACAGAACCATGGAAATAAGTAAATTGTATACCTGAATTGGAAGTTGTAACACCCTTATAATTATTACCCTTAATTCCCAAGTATTAAAAATGTGTACTTAAAAATTCCTTTTTAATATAATAAAATCACCCGTCAAACGGACAGAGTTTTGCCTGTTTTTCGGACTTTTCCAAATTTTAACCTGTGAATAACATTATCAATATAAACAACCAACAACCAACAGGGCTTCATCTCATGCACTTATCATATAACAGCCCCATGGGCATAAAATATAATATCTTGTATCAGTTATCAGAGTTTAAGCGGAAAATAAATACTAGGTGCAACTAGCATGATGCTCAACACATTGCTATGCCAACAATAATATCCTAATCCCAATAATAACCCTACTCTCCCTGTGAGGGAGAGCACTCCTGCTCGGCCGGGGGCTGTGCTAACTCAATCTCTGCACCTGAAATATGGTAAGGGAGTGAGCATTGCACATGAAATAGAATAGCAGTTTCTAGATAGACATAACAACTAACCAGGCCAAACACAATTAGCAATTTATCCACATAAGTACAAGTTCATCACAAACATACCATATTTTCCAATTCCATCATTTTATAAGTGCTGATTCCCTTTTTAGTTAATTCCTTTTCACCCTTTGGTTCCCTTTTATTTATTTTCCCCATTTCCAAAGAAATCCCTTTTTAATCCCTTACCTTTTCCTTATTTTTACGGTGTATATATGTCTCCACCAAATCGAAGGCCTACATACATCGCGTTTCCATTACCATTATCTTATTCAATTTTATTCCCCTGTTTCCTTATTCATTTCCTTTTATTTTCGGTGTATGTATGTCCCCACCAAATCGAAGGCCTACATACATACACCAATCACGATGTATGTCTCCACCAAATCGAAGGCCTACATACATCGCTTTTCCATTACCGTTTTACCTCTTTATTATTTGGCCACAGGGTCAATACAACCACCTGCGCCGTGCCACAGGGTCAACACAACCACCTGTGACATGTACCATTTTATTTAGGCCACAGGGTCAATACAACCACCTGCGCCACGCCACAGGGTCAATACAACCACCTGTGACATTTACCATTTATCAGGCCACAGGGTCAATACAACCACCTGCGCCGTGCCACAGGGTCAATACAACCACCTGTGACATTTACCATTTTTATTTCCTTTTCCTTTTTATTTACGGTGTATGTATGTCTCCACCAAATCAAAGGCCTACATACATACACCATCGACGATGTATGTCTCCACCAAATCGAAGGCCTACATACATCGCCACAATTTCGTTGTATTGTCTCCCCCAAATCGAAGGCCTACAATACAACCCCAATTTTACGATGTATCGTCTCCCCCAAATCGAAGGCCTACGATACATCACCATATTTATCCAATATTAATTGTCCATATCATTTGTCATTATTTTGTCCACCAATTTCATTTAATGTTTACCAAATCATTCCAAGCACAAGCACCATAATATTATAAACAAATAGCCACATTTCACATTTCACATAACAATTAGAGTGTAAATAATAACAAACTTCACCTTTTCATATAATCATGCAACAACCATATTTTCTTTTCACTTGTCCGAATTATTGATTCAAAGTCCTAAATTAGAGGTTCATGCCATTTATTTTCCTCAATTAAAACCTAACCTCATTCTTTACTTCCTAGAGTTCCATAATTACCAATTAAGCCTATTTTTAACATTTTCCTTAATTCCTAAATTGAGATTTCTAATTTTCTACCCTAACACATAAACTCCTAGCCAACCATTATATCTAAATACAAACCCTTTCCTAGAACAAGCCAATGCTCACTATATCCACCCCCTTACCTTAACCAAAGAGAGGGAAAGTGGAAAAACCCAAGCCTTAGCTTCAAGCGCTCCCAAAACCAAGAGCTCCAAAGGCAATCGAAGGAGGAGAGTGATGATGACCTTCCCTAAGCCATAGAAATGAGGACGATGATGAGATTATTGCCCCATTTCCATAGAGAATTCGAATTTCCCAAAGAGGGAAAAGAGAGAAAGAAAATCCAAATTAGAGAGAGAGAAATGAAATCAAGAACATGCATACTTACTTGGAGAGACCAAGAGAGACTTGATGGTGGGTTTTGGAGTGATTCCCTTGAGGCTTGATGGATTTGGGATGAGAGATTTTGTGCCCTAGAGAGAGAAAATTCGAGTTTTTGGCAAGAATTCACGTGTGGATCGCCTTTATTTTTTTTCCACTGCAACAGCTCTTAATCGATTAATAATCGATTAAATTGCAGCTTAATCGATTAAGAGGCGATTAAGGTGCACACTTTTGCAGCATCCAGACTTTGGAAGGTCATAACTTCTTCGTTACCCGTTGGATCTTCCTCAAATTTTAAAGCAAGCTTCCTCACCTATCCTATTTCACATCCAACGGTGGAATTTGTGTTTAGAGTTGTAAATCTTTTATTTTTAATTTCCTAATATAGGGTGTTTATAACATCAAAAACATCGCTTCTAACGCTCTTTTGTTCATCTTTCAACCTCCTTTTTGATGTCAATGCTTCTTGATTCCTTTATGGCATTCAAAGAACTCCTAATCCATCATTTTACATCCTTTTTAGAATAGTCCTTACTTCCAAATATTATCGTTATTCTAAATATTATTTGAATTAAAATTCGGAATGTTACATTTCTCCCCCACTTATTAGAATTTCGTCCCCGAAATTCCGTTGAATTTCGTAACTGGAGAACCATCCCATTGGTAAAGCTTCTGACTATGGTTTTCACTTTCCTACGATTTTTTTATTTCCCGCTCCAGGTGTGGTTAGGGTCATGCCTATTTCAATGCTTGTCCTTTAATACAATGTATCTCCTCTATCTGGACAGGATCGTCAGTTTTCTTTTTATTAAAGTTCCATCTTCCATTCCTTGGATTAAAATCCTCCCCCACTTAGCATTGACATACTTGGTTATATCCATGCTAGGGGGTATGCTCATTCGTTGCTCAGAATAGAGTACACAGGTTCCCAACCGGTATCCAAAGCTGAAAAGAGGTCATGTTGTTCAGTTTTCTATGACTTGGCGAATTCTCACCTATGCATCTGAGATACTTGGAACTTGAAGAGAGTGAAGATGAAAAGAAGAAACATGAAGCACTCAAGGATGAGTCTCATGGTCTTTGCACGATGACCCAGGATGGACTGGATACATTTCAAGCAAGAAGACAATGGAGATTATCCCCAAAGTGTGCGTTTTCAACAAAGAGCCGTCGAAGGATGCGTTTTCTATGGATCTGCGGCTGATTGATTGGTCTCGGTCAACCGGGGTCCTGTCAAATGCACAAAGTCCCAAAAGACTTAGATTATCACTTGCGGTGTTCCGACATAACATCTTAATTGAGATTCCATTTCGCGACTTCACTTTTATCCCGTTCACCTTTTATTCCTTCAAGTGAGTCTAGCAAAGTCACTCTTAAAATAAAACTTCACCATACTCGCATTCTACTTCGATTCTACTTCCTTCCCGTTTGTTTAATAATTCCAATTCGGTAAAAGAATTTCTAGAGGTTGATTCCACTTGAGGGTCAAGATCAAGGTCTAGTTGTTGTTTCTTACCTCGGTGTTAGTTTGGAGAAAGTTTTGTTTTATCCCTAGTTTAACCCTCATTTGATTTCTCCGCAAAGCGTTTGGAATTATCTGTTTAGTAGCTTAATGGCTTATGGTATATTGTCGCTCGGATAGGATCCGAATCGAGTCGTCAAGTCTCCCCCACTTAGTATCAACATACCTGAGTAAGTCGAAGGCAGGGAGGAAACTGGGTTGATTCCAAGAATTGATTAGCTAGGCTCTTCATACCTACGCATACAGCTAAGTTCTCATGCAAGTTAGAGGGGTGGTTCGATCATTTAGTTGGATGTTCTCGGTGGAAATATAGAATATGAGTGTCTTGAATGGGGTTGGTTTGCGAATTACTGTTTACGAGTCTTAGTAAAGATCCTATAGGATTAACGTTCAATCGGGCTTTCGACAGAGATAGAATTCCTAGATGGTTTATTCGGATCTCAACTAGGTAATTGCAATAATATAGCATGTCAATAAACGAGAAGACCGAGGTGGTCAGTCCCAATCTCACATTTATCAACTGTACATCACTACGTTATTGAATGATAGCATTATCTTTTAACAGGTGCAAGAGAAAGGATGACCAATCTTGACCTTACACTCTATTAGAGGACTACACTATCACAAGGCTTTTGGTTAGGGCTCTGGTTACAGTCTTATAACTAAGTAAGGTTTTTCCTACGTGTTCCTTTAGATGGTACTCATGATTGAATTGCAGATGAGTCTTTCTTAGGTTTCACAACTTCTAGAAATACAGGATTAGGAATTTAAAATTCCAAGAGAATTGATTTAGGATGTCCTGCACTAAAACTTAATAGAGATGTAGATCGAAAGTACCTAAAAAGGTTTATCCAAGTTTTAAATCGTCTCGCACCTTTTGTTAGTTTGGCCCTGATCTCCTTAAGTAGCTGGACCGCAGACCTCAAGGGTGTGGACCAGGAAACTGATATTGTCGGAATGTAAGATTGAGATGTCCAGGACGAAGTCCTGTGTCATCGAGCAATCCCTCTGGAGCTGTGTCTGGTATGATCGCCGACACTCCATGAAAGATGTGACGAGACTCGCCACCAAATATTAATACATCACCCGATTCCAAGATAATTCTTTCTGCTCTCCTTGGATCTCTCTGGTCTCCGTAGAGAAACTCAGTCGAGTCACCAATGCATAGTGATACTACCGGTATCCATCTTTGCAAGCTTCCAACACTTCCGTCACGGTCCTGATGAAGACCAAGCTTTCCATTTTCTTCATAGAAATTGACAATGCAGACATCAGGGAACATGGAAGGGAGTGTGTCCTCTATTTCACTTACACCGCATTCCTTCTCAATCAAAGATTGTGCTTCTTGCATCGCTCCCATAACCAGTTGAATGAAATGAGCAGGAATGTTGGGCGGTTCGCTTCCATCAATTCCCCTTTTGTGCCCATATACTCGGGTTTGAGGATTCCAGTCTAAGCCGAGGCACATCATTTTCAGTCGGAGTCTGGCTCCACTTGTAAAGCCTGGTTGATAAAAACCTCCAGGGCCTAAGCCCATCTCACGACAATTCTTTACTACGCCCACCTGTTCTTCATGAGTCAAGTGTTGCTTCAGGAGAACCATTCCCGGTCTCAAAATTATACTCTTCTTCTCACCAACTTGTATCCCCACATGTTGCTCCTGGTTTCCCATAGTCGATCTAAGCTTACCCATTGCAGAAGTTTGCCCTTCTTGAAAACAAATGTCATACGGCTTGGATTTCAAAGAATCAGCAGGGGAATTGATCTTACAATCAGTAGCCGAACTGCTAGCAGGAGAATGGGAGAGCTGATTCTCCATGTTGCTACAATGTGGCAACAAAGGATTTTGTTGATGCGGACATGTACATAATTTAGTACATAACTACATAGGGTTTTATAACTATAAACCTAAGTAATTAAAATAGGACTTGACACTATCTATTGGTTACTCGCTTGTTGAGTAAACCACAGGAGTTATGAGTTTAAACTCCAAAGGCCGAGGAAAAAATGCTCTGATACCAGAATGTAACACCCTTATAATTACTACCCTTAATTCCCAAGTATTAAAAATGTGTACTTAAAAATTCCTTTTTAATATAATAAAATCACCCGTCAAACGGACGGAGTTTTGCCTGTTTTTCGGACTTTTCCAAATTTTAACCTGTGAATAACATTATCAATATAAACAACCAACAGCCAACAGGGCTTCATCTCATGCACTTATCATTTAACAGCCCCATGGGCATAAAATATAATATCCTGTATCAGTTATCAGAGTTTAAGCGAAAAATAAATACTAGGTGCAACTAGCATGATGCTCAACACATTGCTATGCCAACAATAATATCCTAATCCCAATAATAACCCTACTCTCCCTGTGAGGGAGAGCACTCCTGCTCGGCCGGGGGCTGTGCTAACTCAATCTCTGTACCTGAAATATGGTAAGGGAGTGAGCATTGCACATGGAATAGAATAGCAGTTTCTAGATAGACATAACAACTAACCAGGCCAAACACAATTAGCAATTTATCCACATAAGTACAAGTTCATCACAAACATACCATATTTTCCAATTCCATCATTTTATAAGTGCCGATTCCCTTTTTAGTTAATTCCTTTTCACCCTTTGGTTCCCTTTTATTTATTTTCCCCATTTCCAAAGAAATCCCTTTTTAATCCCTTACCTTTTCCTTATTTTTACGGTGTATATATGTCTCCACCAAATCGAAGGCCTACATACATACACCAATCACGATGTATGTCTCCACCAAATCGAAGGCCTACATACATCGCGTTTCCATTACCATTATCTTATTCAATTTTATTCCCCTGTTTCCTTATTCATTTCCTTTTATTTTCGGTGTATGTATGTCTCCACCAAATCGAAGGCCTACATACATCGCTTTTCCATTACCGTTTTACCTCTTTATTATTTGGCCACAGGGTCAATACAACCACCTGCGCCGTGCCACAGGGTCAACACAACCACCTGTGACATGTACCATTTTATTTAGGCCACAGGGTCAATACAACCACCTGCGCCGCGCCACAGGGTCAATACAACCACCTGTGACATTTACCATTTATCATGCCACAGGGTCAATACAACCACCTGCGCCGTGCCACAGGGTCAATACAACCACCTGTGACATTTACCATTTTTATTTCCTTTTCCTTTTTATTTACGGTGTATGTATGTCTCCACCAAATCGAAGGCCTACATACATACACCATCGACGATGTATGTCTCCACCAAATCGAAGGCCTACATACATCGCCCCAATTTCGTTGTATTGTCTCCCCCAAATCGAAGACCTACAATACAACCCCAATTTTACGATGTATCGTCTCCCCCAAATCGAAGGCCTACGATACATCACCATATTTATCCAATATTAATTGTCCATATCATTTGTCATTATTTTGTCCACCAATTCCATTTAATGTTTACCAAATCATTCCAAGCACAAGCACCATCATATTATAAACAAATAGCCACATTTCACATTTCACATAACAATTAGAGTGTAAATAATAACAAACTTCACCTTTTCATATAATCATGCAACAACCATATTTTCTTTTCACTTGTCCGAATTATTGATTCAAAGTCCTAAATTAGGGGTTCATGCCATTTATTTTCCTCAATTAAAACCTAACCTCATTCTTTACTTCCTAGAGTTCCATAATTACCAATTAAGCCTATTTTTAACATTTTCCTTAATTCCTAAATTGAGATTTCTAATTTTCTACCCTAACACATAAACTCCTAGCCAACCATTATATCTAAATACAAACCCTTTCCTAGAACAAGCCAATGCTCACTATATCCACCCCCTTACCTTAACCAAAGAGAGGGAAAGTGGAAAAACCCAAGCCTTAGCTTCAAGCGCTCCCAAAACCAAGAGCTCCAAAGACAATCGAAGGAGGAGAGTGATGATGACCTTCCCTAAGCCATAGAAATGAGGACGATGATGAGATTATTGCCCCATTTCCATAGAGAATTCGAATTCCCCAAAGAGGGGAAAGAGTGAGAAAAAATCCAAATTAGAGAGAGAGAAATGAAATCAAGAACATGCATACTTACTTGGAGAGACCAAGAGAGACTTGATGGTGGGTTTTGGAGTGATTCCCTTGAGGCTTGATGGATTTGGGATGAGAGATTTTGTGCCCTAGAGAGAGAAAATTCGAGTTTTTGGCAAGAATTCACGTGTGGATCGCCTTTATTTTTTTCCACTGCAACAACTCTTAATCGATTAATAATCGATTAAATTGCAGCTTAATCGATTAAGAGGCGATTAAGCTGCACAATTTTGCAGCATCCAGACTTTGGAAGGCCATAACTTCTTCGTTACCCGTTGGATCTTCCTCAAATTTTAAAGCAAGCTTCCTCACCTATCCTACTTCACATCCAAAGGTGGAATTTGTGTTTAGAGTTGTAAATATTTTATTTTTAATTTCCTAATATAGGGTGTTTATAACATCAAAAACATCGCTTCTAACGCTCTTTTGTTCATCTTTCAACCTCCTTTTTGATGCCAATGCTTCTTGATTCCTTTATGGCATTCAAAGAACTCCTAATCCATCATTTTACATCCTTTTTAGAATAGTCCTTACTTCCAAATCTTATCGTTATTCTAAATATTATTTGAATTAAAATTCGGGATGTTACAGAAGTCAAAAATGAAACGCATGAGTTTCCTTGAGTTTTTGAATTGGAATTACTGCCTGAAAGAGTGGCCACATTTAGAACTCTAGCAGTTCAACAAAGGAATTCAACAACACCAACAAATGGATTCTAAAGAACCATGGAAATAAGTCAAAAATAAAAAAAATTCAGCAAAAAGGAATATGCGAGCTACCTTCCATAACAGTTATAAAAACTATATATATTAAGTGTCCCTTTTACAACATCAAAGCCAACACAATCTTTACATCAAGTGCCAAACGCGGATAGTCCTCTTGAATAGTGGATCAGAGTTAAAGCAATTGACGTATATACCTCTTGAATCGCTCTAACCGGAAGAAAACCAGTTGATTGAAACACTACATCACTACATCAAGTGCCAAACGCAGATAGTCCTTTGATATTTTTTCCAATGGAATCTTTTGGCAGATTCTCTAAAGCTGAGTTCAGTGTTTGGCTGTCTGCATCACATGATAAATAAATTGGTAAATTTCATTCAAGTAAATTAGACCCATATAAATTCGAATGAATCACATACAATAACCGAAATAAATTAAACCTTTTCTATTTCAAACTTGTTGGATAAAAGTCTCGTGATGTTGCTTCCATCAAAGGTGTTTTCACAGTGAGCAACAATGATGGGTTGCTCCTTAAGAAGATCAACCATTACATGAAACAACATACAAAGGTCATACATTTATTCAAAAGGTAAATCAAGAATGTTTTTCCAGGATTACAAAATTACAAAATTATCTCCTTATTACAAAATTACAAATGAAACTAACTAATAATTTCACTTTGGCCATTTATCAAACACCTTATGTCCATTAAAAAAAAACAAAGCTAACTAATAAGTTCTCAACAACATAAACTAACTAATAATTTCACTTTGTTCATTTATCAAACATCTTGTGTGCATTAAAAAAAAAAAGAAGCAAAGCTAATTAATATATATGTGTTCTCTTCCTTTACTTAGTTTGACACTCATAAAGATTGAAATTTTCACTTTCTCCTAATAGATCTAAGGTCTCACAAAAAAAAAATAATATTAACACCTAAGTTTTGAGAGTAAAAAAAAAAAAAAAGAAACCAAGGTTCTTATTGAGAGATTTATTTACCTGCTGTGTTGTTTCCAGAATGGTGGTGGTGTCGTTCACGACGAAAACTATGTGGTGATGGTGTTGCAACCAAATCAGAAAGGAAAGTTGAACACTTTCTATACAACAAATAAAGAAAAAATTAAATCAAAAACATAAATATGAAATACCCATTATGAAAAAAAATCTAATAAAAATGGAACACAAAAAATGATTTATAGAACAAAGAAGAAGCAAGGGCATAAAATAAAGGTCACCTCTAAAGCCATTTTTTCGAGGTGTCGATGGTGTTGGTCACCACTATTCAAAACCGTCTGGTTCCCTATCCTTCTTCTTCTTCTTCTCCTAATTCTTCTTAGAAGTACCTGATTTAGAAGTCAGAGCTGAAACGCATGTATTCTCTTGAAAATTTTCATTGCCGCTACTCCCTGAAACAGTGGCATGCGTTTTAGAAGCCATCAACACAGAAAATTAAGAACCAATCTTCCAAAAACAACAACACAAAGATATGGATTTTAAACATGGATGGAAAAATAAAAAAAATTGAGAGAAATAGGGAACATGCAACTTACCTTCATGCACTTCTTCCATGTCCTTCGGATTCTTCAAGCTGCAAATAAGGGTGCCTTTGTGAAACTAACGTTACTCAATTCTATTAACCGAAGCAACGATAATGCCTGAAAATTTTTGCACAGAAATGAGTGGAAGGTGGAGGAGACAGCAAGTGACTTTCCGTTTTCTGCACTTAGCTCGAAAATGTTTAGTTAATGGGCCTCATAAATGTTTTGGGCCGGTTGTTGGTTGACTGTTTAAATTCCACTAATACTTGTCGGCAGTAAAATTTGTGATGGTAATAACAATGTCATTAATATGTGTTTAGGTGGTTTAGGCGAGATTTCTGTATACTTATGGGTTAATCTCATGTGGATTTATATATAGTATAGATTACCTTTTTCCACAAACACCCTTATTTATTTCCCACTTTTTAGATTACCAATAATATTAATAGGGGTAATTTTGAAAATACATATCAAAAGTTCACATTTCCAATACAATTAACTAAATTATTTCACTTTCTTAATGGACATAAAATCTTCTAAAGGGGTCATATATTTAGGGATGGAGGGAGTAATTTTTTTAGAATTTCAATCCTACTGTAATTATTATAAAAATAAATTTAATGAAATACAATATATGAAATATTTACATTTTTAATATCAATAAAAAATTAATCACTTTCTTAATAATCATGATTTTATCTTAAAAAAAAAGTCTAACCGTGTATCAACCACAGTCAATATCAAATTTACAAAATTAAAGTGGAAAATGAATAGACATTATAGTGTGAAGAAATTGAAAAGCCCCATCCTAGTGATTGTCCTCCTTCCACATTTTAGTTCCTAATCCCTATTTAAACAAAGCAACAGTGAAAAACGAAACAAAAGGATGAAGGACGATGTTTCAACGAAATGAACAAGAAGAGCAAAAGTCAGAATACAAAGTAGGACACGAAATGTGATTGATACCCACCGACCAAACCAAAAATAAGGTAACATTTCATGATCATAGTTTTGTTTTGCATGAGCATGACCCCCCCTCCTCCTCCTCCTCCTCTGTTTTCTTCTCTCTTCCTCTGTTTTCTGTTCCTATGTTTTTTCTTTTTGCTTTTCTTCCTAAGGAATAATGAGCTTGTTGACTGATTCATTATCACATAATTGCCTCAACGCGTTTTTTGTGAAATACCCACTTTCTGTTACGTGATTATGTGTTATATGAAAGGTTTTTCACACTCAAACATGAACCTTTGTCTGGTGGGAACTAATTTTTGGGATTTCCTCTCTAAGCTTATGCAGAGTACTCTGTTCTTAGTTTTCAGCTTAAGGTGTATTCAATTTTTATATTACTAGTCTAACTAATTGCATGGTTCAATTTAAATTTATTATATTTTTTTTTTTTGTAATTTTGTTTTTTGTAATTTTCAGATACTATAGTCCTGAAGCAATGAACTCAGTTTTGTCTTCTAGTTTTCCACATGAAAATCATGAAACCGAGTCGAATCATTCGGAGCCGAAAACTGAATCATTTGAAGACACTGAGTTGAAGCCTGAGAATTTTGGTGCTCTTAGTGACACTTTTTCATGCCAAAGTAATCAAATTGAAGAAGAGGAAGAGGAGGAGGAGGAGACAACAAAGTTGGTTTTCAAATTCCAATATCAAAGATGGGATTGCAACATTGATGATGAACAAGAATTGAAAGGAAGCTGTGATAAAAGTTGTGATTTTTTGAAGAGAAGTGATTCTGTTTCTTCTTCTGCAAGGACCAACAAATATGATTTTCTAGAAAATCAGGTTACTAATACTACTAATTATAATGAGAATAGGTTGATGTTAGAAAAGTGTGTTGGTGGAAGTGTTGTTAATGAAGAAGTTCTTGATGATTCCACACAAAGGGTACTCATAGATCATTTTCTTTCTGAAGATAATTTCATTTGTCCAATGGCCAATGGGTTTTTGTCAGACACAGACTTTGGAACCACTATTGGACCTGACACATTGGGAAACCGTGATGAACAAAAGAATGCAGGGCTAACAGAAAAAGACTTGGACTTTGCGGATGAGAAGAAATCGGAGAGCTTGGATGACGAAGAAGATGTCGATATAATGGAAGAACTTCAACAGTTAGAACAAGAGTGTATGCAGCAGAATCCAGACTTGGCATGCAAGGAAAATTCATGTGAATCCAAACCTGAAGAATATGCGAAATGCAATTCGCAGAGTTTAACAGCTTTTGATCATGAGGATTCCAACCACTTTGACACACTGTGGGAGCATCAAGATTTGGTTGAACAACTTAAGATGGAGCTGAAGAAAGTTAGAGCTACCGGTTTACCAACCATCCTTGAGGATTCCGAGTCTCCGTGGATAATGGAAGACTTGCAGCCATGGAAAATTGATGATGCGAAATTCCAGCATGGTAATGAGCTTCCGAAATTCTATAGGAGTTACAGAGAACGGATGCGAAAATTCGATATCTTGAATTACCAAAAGATGTATGCTATGGGTCGGTAATTTCCATCCATCACCATAATTTCCTTTTCTTTTCATCAGCAACTGTCAATATTGTTCCTCTTTTCTTGTTTCAAAAATAATATTTCATATTTTCATTCATCTAGTCAAAAAACCACATAAGAGGGTTTCATTCAGAAATATTTCATTTAAAATTGTATGAGCTTAATTCATGAACAATTTCACTTACATGATAATGTAAACCTACCTCATCTAAATCATTAAAAGTTGGGTAAGGATCCATGAAATCTAGTTGGTTGGGGCATCAATGAAGCGAGCTATATTTTCTGCCATATGCTTGCTTTTGCAGTTTGATACTGCATAAATGGTTGCACTTTAATAGCTGAATTCCCACCAACCATTACCACTAGGGACATGAGTCTTAGTTGTTTAATAACTCTTGCATAAACAAACAAATTTATATTTGCATAAAGCCTAACATTTGGGCATACGAGCATATGATAAGTGCTTCCCATTTTTCCTATTTTTCTAAAGATTAACAACAACAACAACAACAACAACAACAACTAAGCCTTTGTCCCACTAGGTGGGGTCGGCTACATGGATCAAACGACGCCATAAAGGCCTATCATAAATCATGTCTTTTGATAAGGCATTGATTTCCATATCCTTCTCAATTGTTTCGCCTATAGTTTTTCTAAAGATTAACATTTGGACATTTTCTTATCGTGGCTAACTTTTGCCTAATTTCCTAAAGAAGTTTGTCCCTACAATGATATAGCACAGAGGGAGTAATACTCCACCTAATATTTTTAATGCCCTATTTGTTTGTTTTCTTCTTCTTTGTCTATACTCTCATGGAAATTATGTTTTACTTTTATAATATAAGTGGCCTTAGCATTATGCTCAATGCTTAATGGTTCAGAATACATGATACTGTTGTTTAATTTTCTTCGAAAATTATAGGTTTTTTGCAGTCAAAGGATCCCCAACAATCATTTTCATGCCGCAAAAACTCTTCTTCGACAATGAAATGCAATCTTCCACAAAGCTTTCGCCTTGGCAGACTTAAAAATGCTGAACCTGATCCAAAGGAGCAGTTCATAAAAGAATTATGCAGTGACTTGGAAACGGTGTATGTTGGGCAGTTGTGCCTATCTTGGGAATTCCTTCAGTGGGAATATGACAAGGCCTTGAAGTTATGGGAATCTGATCATTACGGATTGCTAAGGTTCAATGAAGTGGCTGGGGAGTTTCAACAATTTCAAGTGCTTCTACAAAGATTTCTGGAGAATGAACCTTTCCAAGATCCAAGGGTTGAAAACTATGCTAGAAACCGTTGTGTCATGCGCAATCTTCTTCAAGTTCCAGTAATAAGAGGTGAGAACTGAGAACTCTAAAAGTACTATAAGTTTGGTTTGAGACTTTGTTGAGTTATTCTAATAATACTCTCTCCGTTTCATTTTGTTCTTTAAATTTTCTTCTCTTATTTCATATGTGTTGTTCTTTACTAAACTCAATACATAATTAATACTTTCACATCCCTAATTATAAGTTCTTTTTGACCAATTCACCGAGATTAAAGAAGTTAGTTAGAATTAATTATTATTATTATGCTCAAAATTATCGAAAGAATTGTGAACCTTCCAAAACTATCCTTATTTAAAATTTTATTAATCCTTGCATTTCTCTCTCTACATTAATTATCACATTATTACTTTAGGGATATATTTGGTATGAAATATTTAATGATGCTTAGATAAAGTGAATTATATATAGGGACAACAAAGCTTTCTAAAAGGTGATGTATAAAATAAGGATCGAGGGAGTACTACTTTTTTTAGTTATACCCTTGTTTATCATAATTTCTTTCGCTCTGTCTTCATTAATGATTATATATGGATACTATAATCAAAGTATCCCAAATTCTTATATTATTTAACTATATCTTAATCCTTGTGCATAACCTTAAATTGCAATGCATATGAATGGGAAGGAGTTAGTGCTAACTAAGTATTCATTACAACTTTTTATTATTGAATATACTTGTAAAGGAACAAAAAGATGGAACTTTTTTCTTATTCATTACAACTTTTGAATTTTCAATATATTAAATATATCATTTTTAAATTGTTTAACCAATAATATATGGATACTGGTTAGTAAAACCTTTGCTCTAAACAAAATTTAGTGACTAATTTTACTGTCCTCACTTTCATGCTGTCCTTTTTGAGCTATGTGGGGGACATGTAAAGTTCCATGCATGAGACAAACTGTTTCTCATGGATATTGAACCTTAATTGCCTGCAGAAGACAACTCCAAGGATAAAAAGGAATTCAGAAAGAGAGAGGCAGACCAAGATATCATAACAAGTGACATGTTAGTAGAGATTTTGGAAGAATCAATCAGAATAATTTGGCGTTTTATAAAAGCCGATAAAGATACATCTAGCTTGTCACTTAAAAGTCTAAGAGAAACTAAAGTAGAGCTCCAAAACCCTGCAGATTTTGAGCTTCTAGTGGAGATTCAAACAGATCTTCATAAGGTAATAAAAGTTTCTTAAGTTGCTCATTTTTTTTTTAATGTTAAATGTTTAAGAAAAAAACCTTTTGTGAAAAGGGTTGTGTTATGTTCCTATGTTTGTAAATTGTTATTCTTTGGATTTGTAGAAGGAAAAGAGACTCAGAGACCTCTTGAGGAGCAGAAGCTGCATATTGAAGAAGTTTAAAAAGTACGATGAAGACGAGACTGATCAAGCGCTTTACTTTTTCTCTCAGGTGGATATGAAATTGGTTTGGAGGGTGTTAAAAATGTCAAGGATAACGACGGATCAGCTAGCATGGTGTCGTAGTAAGTTAAACAAGATCAATTTTGTAAACAGGAGGATACATGTAGAACAATCATTCTTACTTTTTCCTACTTGAATAGTTAATTGCCATCTTTGTACAATCTCCATATGGCGCTTTAGACTCAGGAAATCGATTATCATTTTCTTCTTTTTAAAGAGAAGTTCAAAATATATTGAAGTGAAAAGAACAGTCAGAAGGATATTATGTTTTTACCAGGATAGTCACCATTATGATATCCTGCTATGGTATCATGACATAGCTAACAAATTTTCTTTAAATTAACCAAATTAACCATACAAGTATTCCATCTTAATTTTCCTTAGACATTCCAAATACCTGGAAGTGATTAATGAAATATACCCATCAAGAGGTCAGAAGAAGCTATGCATTCATAGATTCACTTAAAAAAAACTCAAGAAAACAAGATGGTCCCTTGTCTTTTATGCCAAAGCCACCACTTCAAATGTGTCATCACATTTCATGTTCAGATGTCAAATAAGAAAAGTTTCATCATGAATACCATTGCATAAAAAACACTATGTTTCTGGCTTAATAGTTAATAGTCATATAGTCATAGTTGAAAGAATTTAATATTTCTGATGATTCATTATCATAGAATTGCTTGAAACACATTGTGTAATATGTGATATGTTAATCATTTTAAATCCATGTGTACCAAAGGGAAAAGTGCAAAATACATCAACCAAACCTCTATTCCATTTATTTTACACCTACTTTATAACTATCCATGTGAAAAGAGACAAGCCTAATAAAGAGTATCATAATGAATCCAAAAATTCCTCCCAAAATATTCAAAATGGCTATGTCCTGTAAAAGTCTATTGATTACTCAAGTTTCCACTTATAGCAATTAAATTGATTCACTGAAGATATCTTTCTCATGTGAATTTTCCTTTCCAACTGAACTTAAAATAATATCTTCCTCTGGAGGAAGGGGGTAGCACAGGTTTGGAATTTTGTGGAACATGATTAAGCAACCATTCATTTGTTAAGAATAATTTCAGTAAACAGATCAGCAACTCATAATCATTCATGTACAATGACTTCAACATTTTCTTAAGATCCAAGTTCCTTAAGAAGCCCTTGTCTCCACCTTGGTGCTGGTCTTTTGAATTGGAGTTGCTGTTAAACATTTTCTCTGCTCACCTAATTCTGGCTTAGGCTTGAGAGAATTATGTTTTCCGAAATGGTCTCCCTCTACTGCTATACTTGATGCCAAACACTATTACTCGTGTTCGTTTATATTTTCTTTGCTCCTACCGATCTAAGTCATTTCAATTAGCTACATGTTTGGACCCTAAAAAATAAATGAAAAAAATAGAAAGGCTCACTCCTTTGATCAGGTCCAATATGCCACATGAAGATAAATTAAACCCAACAAGAGTTCATCCCAAATATAATCAATACTAGTTTTAAGCCCGTGCATTGCACGGGTTTACATAGGTCTTATGTTTTTTTTATTAGTACTTAGTTAATAGTTAATATGAAAGATTAAGTAAAATATTTCTAGAATTAAATAAATACGAATTTATTTGTAGACCTAAAATAATTTATTGATATTTAAATGAGGTAGTTCATAAATTTTTTTTGTAAATGTGAGATACTTATTGAACAAATATCATTTAAGAAACACAATCAAACGCGAAAAATTATAACTGGATATAAGATTATATATTAACTATTTTCTTTTTCGTCTTTGCTCTTTTTGATGAATTTTGCATAATTCCTTACAAAATTTTTATTAGAATATTTCATAATAAGATTTCACAAACCACTGTATTATTCAATTAATCTTTTAGTATATCACCTTAACCATTTTGATTGATTGATCCTCAAGATACGTACAATAACATTCAATACGCAAATTGCAAAATTTGATTATTTTAGTCTTTTTCAAACTTATTTAAAAAATCAAGCACCATCCATCCTCAAGAGTTATGACAGAGGGAAAGTTTGTAAATTTAAATGACAGGTACATCATAATTAGAAGATGACACATTACTAAAAACAAAGTAATATTGCAAAGATGGTTCAAAATGTTCCAAGACTTAACAATGAAATATTCCAGATTTATGTTTTTAAGCTTCAATTTCGCTCAATGAGTACTTTCAAATTAAAAACCTTTTATTTCTTCAGTGTTTTTAGTTTTCATTTGATATAATTAGTAATTTTACCCGTGCATTGCACGGGTTTAAATTTTTTTTAAAAAAAAATTGATTATAGATTTTGGAAATATGTCTTTTTAAATAATAAGTTAATATGAGCTTTTTATAAAAATGATTTACATGTATTTAGAAATGAATAGTCATAAACGTTAACCTTTGAATATAGTTTCAGCTACCAATTTTTTTATTAATAAAAATTAACTAATAATGTATCAACTATGCGATTTCTAATTTTAATTGACAACATAATTTCTTATAGTAAAAAAAATCCAATTCATTTTGATTTTTGTTTTATTTGATTCATCATTCCAAATACATTTTGTTACTAATTCGTTTTGCAAGTCCAAATGCAACTATTTTTTTTTACCATATATATATCATCATCATCATCATTATTACATCTGTCCCAAAATATAAGACTTGTTTTCACACTTTTAATTAATTCGCATTTATAAGATTCGAACTTTCAAATTACTTGCTTGTATTAGAACTTCATAATTGTAAATAAGTATATTATCTAAAGTATAAAATAACGCATCATTATTTTTCACAATTTAAATTGCAACATGTTGTATAAATTTTTGGATTTTTTTAAATTTGAATTCATAACTGAGTTAATATTTGATTGTATTAAGCTAAATCATTATACCAAATTATAGCTCATCTTTAATACTTATATATCCGTTTTTTCCGTTGTACCCAAAATTTATTATTCATAATGATGCTCTGTTTAAATGTTTAATACCAATTTGCCTGTATTATGACTTGTTTGTATTAGAATTTCTGAAATTACAACATTATATTCGTTTTTTTTCTGGTTAATTATCATATGACGGGTCGTTTAGGCATTATATATTTTTATGTCAATATTTGATTCAAATTATTTCCTTTTGAAAAGATCATTAATAACCCGTGCAAATTGTAATAATATCGAAATGCATATTGTATGTTTGCGGTCAATTTTTATATTTATGTGTAATCCAAATTGTACTAATAAAAATTTACTAAAAATAACTTAAGATAAATATTTATTCCCGTGCGATGCACGGACAAACAAATTTGGAGGGAAAAGCAAGGATGAAGGAGGGAAAATGAAAATGACAAAAATGCCCTCAACTTCTCCTATTTTATAATATGTTGATAAAGGTGGACAAAAACACATATATATTAACTCCCTCGATTCGTAAGATAAAACGCGCTATGGAACAGATCCGAATCCGAGCCGCCGCCACCGCCTTTGGTACCTACTTAAATCAGTTGAAGCCTCCAGTCAACACAGAACGGTCTCTTCCCATCTCTATCGGGAAACATGATTCTCAAACTGATAATCGTGCAAACCGTGATCGCAAGGGAGATTGCACCCACGGTAGCCATGGTTAAAGGTCTCGGAAGCTTCCCCCATGCTTTCTCTTCTTCCCTCAGACTTTCGTACTCGCGCTTCGGCATGAATGCTTGCAGAAGCGCGTTGCCGATAATCGCCATTGACGCCATGGTGAGAAGTAGCAAGCAGGGCTTAGAGATTAAAGCAGCGACATGGGATGGGATTTGGGAAAGTAGGATTTCAAAATTACTTTAACAGTAAATCTATTCTAATGCTTATGAATAAATGAAATGGAAATTTGAAGGATGATATAGAGAAAAGAAACTTAAGAATAGTGGGAGGGAATAAGATAGAGAAACTTGAAGTAGTAGTATGAGATTTGGACTATGCGTGAAAGAGATTGTTAAAGAGAGAGAAACCGTGAAAGATAGAGGAAATTAGAGGGATTGAATGCAATTTTTTTAGTGAACCAGTTACACCCATAACTCACAAAAATAATGCCACGTGGATACTTTGATTGAAGAGAAAATGCTAACTTTTGTTGTGAAGCCTTTATTTTGAAAAGATTGAATGAAAGAACGGCATTGGGACACTTTTTTATAATAAAAGGAAGTATTTTATTGAAGAAAGCGAAACAGTTTTGGACACTTTCATACAAGGTGAAGCCCCAACAAGAAACAACCCACCTTGGACGCTCAGCAGTAATTATACCTTTGAAAAAGTTTGGCTACACTTTAAGTCTTTAATATACTTATTCTAATCTTAAGAATAACTCCTCCCATACCTTAGATTTGAAGACACAAGGTGAAAATACTCAAAAATGTGGAAATTGGAAACTTGGGCAGCAAGATTTCGGGATGATTTTTCTCCAACTTTATCATCAAAATTGATCATGATTTTTGCAATCTAATTAAGAGAAATATATTAAGATAGATACTATGCCACGAGATCTTTGATCAGAACCAAATTTAGAACCTAACATGGAATGGAATGAGATAATTATAATAAGCATGCAAAGTAGCTATCATGAACATGTTGATTTTTTAGCAAAAACGGAATGATTTTTCCTTAACTTTGAACCATAATTTTGACATGGTTTTGAGATGAAAATGGAAAACAACAATTGCAACATGTACTATGCCATGAAATTTTTAAATAGAACCCAAATTTGAGGCACAATAAGAACTGAGTGGATCATGGCATTAGTGTAAAGTAGCTACAATGAAATTGGACAACTTTGGACGAATAATTCAGCATGGTTTCTCAATGAAAATTTATGAGACCAATTGGAAACAAAACTTTGCTATGAGGACTTTAATTAAAAACAAATATGAGAGAATATGGAGCACTGAGCTTACCACACGAATGAAACAAAGTAAGGACCACATAAACACTAAATTTCGAAACTAAACTTGCACAATGAATCTCTAAGCAACTTTGAGCATAATTTTAGAAGGAATTCTATCACGATCACTTTGAGCAAAGAGAACTCAAATGAATGAGAGTGTTTATGAGAGAATTGAGAGTGAATTGTGAGGAGGAATGGTTGAAGGACCTCTTTATTTATAGGCTTTGAAAATTCATTAAAAATCCAAGGATGTGATGAGTAATCACCATGTGATTCATTTGGGCTTTAGTCTGGCTTTCTGATTTGGGCTCAATAAATGATGTTTTTGGATGATAATTTACCATCTTTCTTAGTGATTTTGGCTTGTTTCTCAAGTAATTGTAGGAAAAGATTGAGTTTTTATCTATTAACGATTTGGAATGAGATCCTTTTGGATTTTGTACTTTTTTGGTCTTAATTTCAGGTTTTGGAGCAATAATTTGATGAATTGGAGCTGAAGGAAAAAAGAAACAAGCCTTGAAACTATGAAATTGGACGAAAGAAGGACAAAGTGGTGAATTTAGCACGCGTGTGCTCAAGCGCGGGTTTCATGCGCCCAAGCGCGTGTGGTCAACTGGCCAATAAATGGGGTGCAAATGGCTAATTCTCTCAGGTAGATACACGCTCAAGCGCAAGTCAGGGCGCGCTCAAGCGTGTATGGGGTCAGTCAGCTTAAAAAGGGGGTCAAATATTCAATTCGTGAGCAGAATGAGCAGGCGCGCTCAAGCGCGGATCCGTGCGCTCAAGCGTGCGGCGTCAGATTAAAGATAATAATTTTATCTTTTCAGCAATAGATAGGGATTTAGTTTTAAACAGTTTTAAATAGGGATTTTTAGGTTTTCTGAGTTAGTTATCATAATTTTAGAGAGAGGCATAGTGAGAGAGCTTTTGGAGGCAAGTTGAAGGATTGCACTTTGTGATTGGAGATTCGGGTAATTCCATATCTCTCATTATGATTTTCATTATTCTTCTTTCTTCTTCTCTAATTATGTGTAACTAAACTCCTTTTTGGGAACATGTGGATTTGTATGGAACCTATATAGTTTTTGTTTAATGAATCGATGTTTTTCCATTTAAGTATTGTGTTTGATTATGTTTTTAATTGTTCATCATGAATTTGGATCCGTTTATGATTTGGTAATTCTAATTGAATAGGAATATTGAATTAGGATTTAGACCTTTAATCAAACAATTCAATTGCATAGGGATATATTTATGTCTATGAATTGGGTAACTATTTAATAATTTTGCTTGAACAACAATTATTAGATTAGGATTTAAGGCTCTACTTAAGGAATTAAGAAAGATTAAATTACTAAGAAACAAATTTGATCGAAGGAATTAGGCTGCTTTTACCTTTGCAAAATTGGTTCAATACTTAGGAAATTCATTGATTCGTTAACAATTGCTAGAGGAACCTACAATGAAACATGTGCCCAAGTTTTCCCAAATCTTTTCACAACCACTTTTAATTTGCGTTTTTATTTTACAATTTAATTTAGTTTAAAAGTTTTCAAGTCAATTGAATCATCCTTTGAATTTCATTTAATAACTACATTTAGGTGAGAATTGTTTTAATCGATTTTAGTCTTCGTTGGGAACGATACTCTATTTATCATTATATTACTTGTACGATCTGGTATAGTTGCCAGAATCCCAACACTTTCATGTTGTATGAACTAGATTTTGCCAACATGAAATGAGTTGAATTGAATTGTGAGGATTGAACCGAGTATAAAAACATGTTGTTGTATCATTTAATTTTTTGTTTCATTCTCAATGCATGTTTTTTAAAGTAGTCATTTTTTTTTATGAATGCGAAAAAATTAAATGCATTCAACTAACTTTCTCAATAGATATAAAATTAATTATTTTTTCTTGTATTTAAAATTGAATAGAGTATTTTTAATAAGTTCAAATTTTTCACTTTAAAATAATCCATCTAACACTATGCGTCACGTTACTTATCGTGACAAAGTTTATATATAACTTAATGGCTTATTCATGGTTTTAGTCCCTGAAAGCTGGGAGTGTTTTGATTTTGGTTCCTGAAAATTTTTTGACCTTGACTAATCCTTAATTATTTTAAAAATTTGGTTTTAGTCTACATGTCACCGATAGGATGATGTGAATGATCCGCACCCACAGGAGCAAAAGGGTCATAGCCTATTGCACAAACTCCTGCGGGTTCGGATCATCCACGTCATCTTATCATGACATTCCATACTTGCATGCGTGTAGGTGGTCAAACTTTGAGAAAATATTGGGACTAGATACATAAATAAGCCTAACTTAATTATATATATATATATATATATATATATATATATATATATATATATATATATATATATAACACTCTTCCTTAAACCCTTTGCTTCATCGTAAAAATCTAAAACCCTTCACTTCACTTCACTTCTTTATACCTTCCGCAATGGCAGCAACACGCGCGTTCCGTTCCCTTAGAAAAACTCTGACAAACCCCAAACTTGACCGATATCATAATATTAATCAGAATCAACTACTTGTTCAAATTCAATCATGCCCACAGCTACCTCTTGGAAGAACTTACATCTCTGACATGCGCAAATCTGCTTTCGAAGGTAACATTTTGAGACTCCTCCGCCAAGAGATTCAATATGAGCTTCAATCCCATCCCCCCCAACAGGTTCTTGTTCTTCTTTTTTCCCCCACTAATTTTAATTTCATTCTTCATTTATATTCCCTCTGTTTCTTTCTTTGTTTAGGCTTAAAAAAATAAAGTGTTTTCTTTTAGAAGCTGAACGATGTAGTTAAAGTTTTTGGGTGGGTGGGTGGGTGGAAGCTGGAATTGATCAAGCGTGATTTTGAGAGACAAGTTGTGGGATGAAAATAAAGTTATCATTTTTAGGGGCCCTTTTCTGTTTGTTTAGGCTTTAAACAAGTGATTTTGAGACACTAAAATATACAGTAGTGATTTTTACAACAACAAAAAGATCTTTTTTTTTTTTTTTTTTTTTTTAATATAAGCTGAAGACTATAACTTATTATTAAAGTTGAATTTCAGCTTTTCATAAGATTCAGCATTTTAGTAAATAAAATTTTAAAAAAAAGGGGGTAGTTGGGATTTGCATAATTCTGCT
Source organism: Crotalaria pallida (assembly GCA_037953625.1). Classification (NCBI taxonomy): domain Eukaryota; kingdom Viridiplantae; phylum Streptophyta; class Magnoliopsida; order Fabales; family Fabaceae; genus Crotalaria; species Crotalaria pallida. The sequence continues at coordinate 6,496,125 of CM075654.1, read as the reverse complement.
TTGGTGGATGTTGGATTGGACCTGTTCAAACGTAATCCTGCAAAGTAAGTTGCAGCCAAAAGCTATCATTTTTGGATCAAGGATGCGTTTGGCTAAACAACTTAGTTAAGTTTTTATATAATAAGCTTATCTTTTTTTTTTTTTTGAAATAAGCTAAAAGAATTGATACGAAGGTCATAGCTTATTTCATAAGCTTACGAATATACGCTGCTCTCATAAGCCTAAATTAACTCTTTGCAAGCTATTCCAAATGGGCCTAAGGCTTCTCTGCTTTGGCTTAAAAAAACGTTTGATTAATATTGTTGGGGAAACATGTGTTATTGCTAGAATAGAATGTTGCGAATATAAAAAGTAGTTACAGTTTGGGTGGGTGGACACTGGAGTTGTTTAGATGTGATTTTGAATATTAAGTTGTGGCCAAAAGCTATCATTTTTAGACTCTGCCCAAAAATCAAGGTTGAGGCCTCCATATTGCTTAGCCAAATGTTCACTTAAATATAGACGTGCAAGGGTTGGATGGAATCGTGTGTTTTATCCGAGGTGTTAGAATTTTGGAAAGGATAAAGACTTTATAATGTAGTGGGTTGGTAGGTGCTATTGCTATTTGCTAGTGCTGCTCAGACGTGATTTAGAGAATTAAGTTTTGGGCTAAAGCTGTCATTTTTAGGTAGCATTTGGCGTGCGGCACTCGAGACTCTGCCTAAAAATCACAAATGCACTCGAGGGTAGCGTTTCGTATATGTGTTGAAACTCGATGCAACAGAACATATGGATTCTATATATGATTGAGATATTTTATAAATAGAACAGAGTAGGACATGGGATTAAAGGGTGGAACATTTTAGTTTGACTAAATTGGGTGAAACCAAAGAGAATATATTAGAACATCCCATTACATTTTGTTCAGTCAGTGCGGCAAAACTACCTTACTGCTTTTAAACATGGGATTTTGTAATGGAAATCAACAGATGAAATTTGATTTCTTTCTAACAGTATTTGGGATGGTTATGTTTTTGAGCAATGAGGCTGCAATTTCTCTTGCATTTCTTTTTCATAATTGTTGGAAAATTTCCATCTTTTTTCAGTTGGTTTTGGTGAAGTTATACGTTTGAACATGAATATTTCGGGTCTGTTGTTGTTTTGCAGCCCATTACCAAGTTTGACTCGTTTACGGTTGATGGCCGGCCTGGAGAGCGATGGATTAGATTGAAAAGACAATATGCGGATGAAGATATTAAAGTGGAAGTGACCATGTTTGATGGATCAGCTCCTGCTCCAAGTGCAAGTGAAAGTGGTAGTGTAGCCAATGCAGATGATATGCAGCTACACATTACCTTAATCGTCAGCATCTCCAAGGGAGAAGGTGATCGTGTCCTGGAAATCGCATGCTCTGCTTGGCCAGACAGCATAGAGATAAACAGGCTGTTCATACGTACAAATAAAAAGTTGGCAGCTGAGCCCTATGCTGGTCCTGATTTCAAGTAGGTTTGCACTCCTAAACGTTAGCTCAGGACTTTAGATGACACCTAGGACCTAGCCTTAAAATTGTGTTTAATCCTTTTTATGTTGGTTCTTGACAGGGAATTGGATGATGACTTGCAAGATAGCCTTTATGATTTCTTGGAAGTAAGGGGCGTAGATGATAAACTTGCCGTTTTCTTGCACGAGTACATGAAAAATAAGGACAAAGCAGAGTTCAGAGGATGGATGGAGAGGGTTAAGTCTTTTATTGAACGGAAATGACTGAAATTAAGTGTCAATTTTTCAATGTTCTAGATGAGATAAGCTGTTAGATCATATCGTATCTCTGTGTTTTTTGGCACTAAAGCCGGAACCTAAGCAGGTATACGTTTTTATTGACAAATACTTTAGATATATTGTTGGTGTTGGTGAAAATTGAATGACAGATAGGAATTTGGAAATGACCATATTGTATGTGATTTTTTTTGGTACGGATTACCCTCCCCACAAAAAAATAATACTCCCTCCATTTCATATTTCATATATAGTGTTCAACTGTTCATGGAGTTTTTCCCTCTTATCCAATATTCTATGCCAGTCTCAACATTTTCTGTTGCCTATAATTAACCTTGCATAAAATATATTTAAATATAATTATTATACCTTTTTTTGTTTTTGAAGTTATATCAAAATTAAAGATGTACATGCATACCTTATCACGTGTATTTCATTTGGTTTTGTTAAACCTTAAAATCTACCTTGTCCTAGTAGCAAGATTGAAGTGGTGAACTTGTCAACAATGCGTGTTTTATTTACAAATAAAGTGTTCATGACTTAACCTATTTTGGTGAAAGGTAAATAAACAAAATAATCATCAAAATCTATTATCAGATAAGCAACTAATTAGACAAGGGCATATATAAAAACGGTGATACCAAAGTAAAAGTACATTGACAGTTTCACATGCCTAACTGAGATGTTTATGTCAATTCAAGCTTCACATCTTATCTTCTATAAAAAAAATGAGGGGCAGACAAGCTCGAATTTAATTATCATCTTGTTGAACAAGACTCAGTTCTTGCTTCAGAATTTCACCAAATCCTAGCAAAATGATAGTTCCACATGTTCTATTATATTGGTTCATTTGAGTTTCTTTCTTGATGGAGAGGCAACATTAAAGGTTCTCACTAATATTTTAATGGAAGAATGGTGATGAGTGAGGTATGCCACCTCAAGTAAAATAGACAGCCCAACCAAATTGCTACATTTGTCAAGCAAAAAAGGCCAAATTTTGAGTCGATTAATGGAGAACATGACAGATCTTACTGTCCCTTCAGCCTATCCCTTGTTAGTGAGAGATAACTATGATTATTAACAGTCATAATGACCAGATTTTCTGTTGGTTTTGTAACCTTAATTCCATCATAATACTTATGTTTCATGATTAAATTGAGATTAGTGTAAACATCAGGCTGATATGGACCTACAAATTTGTAGGCCTACCTTGGGACATCTTTAGGTGACAAATCTAGCCAATCAATATTTAAGATCTTAACCAATCGTATTTAAAGTAAGGCAAATGCTAATGAATGTTTTAAGAACATTTGATAAGGAGTTAAATGCAGTGAAAAATCAATAAAAAATGTAATTTTTTTACATTTTCAAGATATTAGATGATAAAGACTTGTGATATTTTTTTCATATCTAAGAACATTAACGGATGCCTTTAGACACTTTTTTTATAAGCACCTTTAAAGCACTTGATAATAAGACTTTAAAATAAAGAGACAAATTGGACCTTTAAAAATATGACTGCATATTTGGTCACTAAAAAGTGAAAAACCTGAATATGATACTCAAAAATTTCAAATATTGGTCAAATTAATTTTTCTAAGAATAAATTTTAGAAACACTTTAGTCCCAATAAAATACTATTTTGAGTTTTTGACCATGTAAGCTGGAATTTTCATTTTTCATGGACCAAATATATCTATCTCATCTTGGTCCAATTTTTTTCTCAAAAAATATATTTCTTTTACAATGATGTGATAGCAGAGCTGAGTGTCATTGTGTGGCTTACTTTCACATGGCTTGTTTTGATCCCAATAGAGATGGTCTATTTCTCCAACTGCAGGTGGGTCAAAGTGGGGATCACACACATAAATCACAACCATTGAAACTGTGTGCATTTTGGTGGACCAATCTTCCATAATGAACTGAAAAAAATGACAGTCACTAGCATCCAAATTTCTACACAGTCTGTACCTTGGTCACACAAAATATGCCTTGATCCAAAAATAGTCCCAGGTTGACAATAAGTGCAATGCCAAATATAACTAGTTAAGCACAATCAAAGACAGTTCCCTTGTTTATCTTTTTTCTCCTCATGTAAGAAGAGAAATTTCAATAATTACATAGTATTTGAGTTCTCATTTCTGGAAGTAGAAGATAAGTAGAACTTTGTTATTTTTTTTGGATAGGATAACTAAGCAGAAACTAGACTCAAGTTTATTGAAGAATATCATTAATCAACTCTACCTGCTATCTTGGTTCTTTACTTATTTAATAAATAGAACTGGTTTATATTTTTGGATGAATCTAGCACTTGCAGTCCCTTCAATTTTCATCATTTCCTAATCAATTATTGAAGAGACAAAAGTATTGAAGAGTTGCCTCTGCAATTAATTGAAAAGGTTTAGCTGCATTTAGTTTGGAAGTTTACCTAACTTGAGCAAGTTTGAGTTGCTTATGCTATTGCAAAACAATTTAAAGCTTGGTGGAAGTTTTAACTGAAAAATAAATCCATGGAAAAGGAAAACTATTATTTATCACAAATCAAAGCACAACCTCTGATAAGTAGCCAAAATGCATTTACAGCTGCTAGAAAAAGAAATACACGAGGACAAAAGAAGGAAACAGTAAGAAAAGTGCAAAGCCCTTAGCCAATGAGAAAAGAACAAATTAAACTGAGGTTTGAAATGTGATAGTGTGCCTTGGAAACAACCCCTCTACTTGCACAGGTGAGGCTACATACATCTACCTTCCTCAGACCCTATCAGGTTGGAGCCTCATGCATTAAACCGCCCTTTATGTTACGTTGGAGACCGAAGAAGGACTAACTACTTAGAGCTTAAGGGACAAGTCAAGCTTCTGCTGCAACTTCTCTTGTTTAGTCTTTAAATGGCTAATGCTTCCAAACCAATCTCCAAATCCCTCAGTGGAAAACTTCCCTTGCTTTGGAATGCCAGCAGAAAAGGATGAATCAGTTTCTGCTCCAACATGAAAATTTCCAGATGTAAACTTCCCAATTGCTGGTTGTGAATCCAATATCGGCCTCTTCCACCCTAAAAAGGGTGTTTGATAAGAAGGTTTGTTGATCATAGAATGTACCTGAATTCCAAGTGATCTGTTATATAAGCCCTGTGAAGGCATAGAAGTCATGCTCATGCTGGTGTACCTGAGTCCAAAATCTACTGAAACTGCAGCAGCGCCAATTTTGTATCCTCTTCTTGCCAAAGTTCTTTCGCGCTTATGCGCATTCTGGTGTCCTCCAAGTGCCTGAGAACTATAAAACTTTCTTTGGCAGTAGTTGCATGAAAAAGTCCTTGGCTCCAGGTCATTACATTGACTAGATTCTGAGGGGTTTTCAGACAAATTTGTGTGGAAAGAATTGAGGAGGTTGAGCTCTGGCTTTGATTCATCACCAGAGTCCTTGCTATAGAGACCTAGATCAAGTATTAGATTAGGATTTGAGTCATGTGGTTGCTTTTTATCTTCCATAGAAGGTGAATATGAGACGATGTTCAAATTTTCAGATGGAATTGGCTCTAATATTTTAAGGTCCATATGGCAAGGAAAATGCAATGAAAGGTTACCTTTGTATTGGTTATGAATGAAAGTTTGGTAAAACAGAAAGTGAGATGAAGTTTGTAAATGATGTCACAACACTAAATGTTCTGTGCTATGTATAGTAGTAGATGGCACTATTTTACAGTTACAAGGTCTTAATATAGCATGACCTAAAACTTAAGACATCCTTTTGTGTGTAGGAGAGAATTGGGTTGCATACCAATTTGATGGAAACTTATGAGGAAGATCCACATATTACCAAAAATCATCATTTATCTCACAATTTATGTCCTTTCTTGTATTGAAGATTATGACTCGTCAGAAAAATCAAATTAAAATAGATATTTGATAGATTATAAAATATTTTTTTTACTAATCACAATCTTTGGTACAAAAAATGACATAAATTGGGAGGCATGACATGTGATTCCATGCACCACTTGCTAGTGCATACCCATTGAATGTTTTTCTCCCATTAACTTTTATCTGGCTTCCCACTTGTCTCTTTAGATTTCTGGTCTAAGTGTCTGCCTTGTATTGGTGTACTCATGTATTTAGGTTATGGCAAGCTGAAAATCCAAGATAAGATCAATAGCCTACTTTTGAATCTAATTTCAAAATAATAATGTAGTATTGTAGAATGGGACTTGTCTTATAAAAGGTGTGGTATTCTAAGTTTCTTAAAAATGTTGGTGGATTTGTTGTATCTTCACAGTTACTCTTTTGTCCTTGTCCTGCATTATTGTTTAGGAAATAGACTTGTCCACAGTGTCACTAAAATTTATCAGTAACATGATATTTGCATGTTACTTTTGTAGTCTAAAGTTTATATCATTTTAATCCTTGCATAGGGATTTATTCAGTTCTAATGCGAGACCAACTACATGAGAGAATCATATGTGTAGCAATTAATCTCCAACAAAACAAGTGGTACATAAAATATGTAAAGTAAAATCATTATCCCCTATTGTAATTCATTATATACGTGTTTAACTGGAGAAATGGTTTAACTGCCGATATTGAATGTTCACATCTTAATGCTTTAAAAGAATTGGTCAAGACAAGTTTTTGTGGTAATCTTGTTTTTCAAGTTATTTGAGACATTGTTTTTGAAAAATAAAAATGAACGGAAACTTAACTGTAGGATCTAAATACAAAAAATGTAAAGTACAAAATATTGTAACATTGCAGAGATTAAAGATTGAAAGGGTAAACTTTATTGAAATGTAAAAGGAAGTGCATTTAATTTAATTTTATTTCTTAACCTTGCTGCCTGATCCTATACTAAATTTTGTTTTGTTTTTTGACAGCTGAGGTAGAAGAAGGAAAAAGAAACCCATAGTTGTTGGAATTAGCCTTAATTTCACCTCAATGACACCTAATTTCTCCTTTATTTAATGTGATTAGTTTCTTTTGACCAATCTTAAAATTTATGCGTGTAACTCCTCCCGTCAAAGTTTTTATATCGATAAAGTTTTATATTTGTCAGGTACATATCCGTTGGAATCACCTTTGTGTTTAAGCATTTCCTAACACAAATACATTCGCACTCGACATCATTTATATTTATCATTCACTTCCTAATCCTTGTCGATTTGAATTTTGGTCTTAACAATAAGATAGACTCTATCTTTTGTGTGTATTCTAATATATATATATATATATATATATATATATATATATATATATATATAAAAGCACCTTCAATCAATTAAATTATCTCTTTTCGTTTCTTCATGGTATCAGAAACCAAAACAATCCTAGGTCTTCATTGATCGGCAATAAAGAAATTACTTAATAAAAAATCAAGGCTTATTTATGGTTTTAGTCCCTAAAAGTTCAGCGTGTTTTGACTTTAGTCCTTAGAAGTTATTTTGACCGGGACTAGTCCTTAAATTTTCAAACATTTTGGTTTTGGTTCCTTCCATTAATAAAAATCTGTTATTTGCTGACATGGTAACAAAAATCCACACCAGCAACCACGTGGTGTGAGGTAGCGTCAAATAGGTGATGTGACATATTCAAGGCCATGAACTCAAAATTTTGAGTACGGGACCAATTTGCGTATCAGACCATTTTGTGTCCGTGGATTTGTATCATCCACGTCATATCAATTATTTGGTGTCATGTCAGATCACATGGACTGCTTATGTGATATTCCGCTAACCACACAAACAAATAACGAATTTTTACTAATGGAAGGGACCAAAACCAAAATGTTTGAAAATTTAAGAACTAGTCCCGGTCAAAATAACTTCTAACGACTAAAACGAAAACACGCTGAACTTTTAGGGACTAAAACCATAAATAAGCCAAGAATTAATAGAAATGTAGTAAAATTACTTTTGATATAGCAACTTCGACTTTCTTATTGGTAGAGTGAATAGATATATCATTTCTTGAAATCCCCCTCCTCATTTGAAGGATGAATACTTTTATAGCTAACCTTAATCCATGAAAGCCCTTCTTTTCTTTTTTGAATTTCTTCACCATTCTTCATATGAATCCATTACAAACAAACAAGCAACCATAGAATCAAATTGGATCAAAGCCAAGCAAGACGAATTTGCTACCCTCATTGCCAATTAGACCTGGACATTGTTATGATTACCACCTCCTAATATCAATGAAGCAGCAGCATCTATCAGAGTCTTTAGATTCTCTAATTAACCTTGCATCACAATTTTTCAGACAAGACCCTTGAAATAATATGTATATGGTTTGGGTTTCTCTCGTAATCCTACTAATTAATAATATAAAAAATGACATTATGAACATTATCATGTATCCGTATACGTAGCTTGTTTCTAATAATTATGAGTAGGGCCATGTAGTTGATGTTTTGAATATAACTTAGCACGTTTGGTTGATCAGGCATTTTCATAAAATGTTCGACCAACCACTATCCAAATTGCGTACTGCTTTGCTTAACTCGTGTAAAAAATTGTCTAATAAGACAACTAGAGGTCAGAAGTGTTTTTCTTCGTGTGCTCCTTCAAAAGATTGTCAATATATAACAGCCAATGATTCATATACACAGTAACTGAGTATTGATGGCAGCATGGTTACCTGATCTGTGATTTCTTTAACTTGCATATGATTTCAAATTACTACTATTCACCAAGGAAAAAAATTTGGATTTGATTAATCTCGAGCTAAGGATAAAAAAATTTAAAAAAAAGGAAAAAATTATTGAAAACATAAGTTTATTAATTCTTAAAGTCTTAAATATTTAAGTTTTCAATGAAAAAGGTTTTAAATAATTTATCATCCTCGACCTTAAAAAATGATGTTAAGAATATTGATTTTATAAATATCCCAATTTCCTTTGAAAATATAACTCCTTTAGTTAAATTAAAATATGTCCTTAGATTAGAGCTGACAAAAAAACTCGACTCAACTGGATCGGTCCGAATAAATCTAATATATAAGCAGTTGGATTTAAACTTTTAAAAATGAGTAATAGATTATGAACCCCAATATATATCCCCAAACCCCAACTTTAGATTTGAAATTACCATATTGCCCTAATTAAAATAATAATAAATTACAAACCCCATTTTTTAACCTCAAACCCCTTTTTTACATTTTCCGACTTGGGTCTCTCGGAAATTTATTCATTTTTCCAAAACACAGGTCTCAGAAAATTATTCATTTTCCAACACACAGATCTCGGAATTTCTGGCCAAGATAACATCAATCTCTTTTATCCACACTAAGCATATATAACATCATTCTCTTTGCTCATATATAACATGCATTGCCAAGATGGAAAGACAAATACACTTGTTCATAATCATGAAAGCCACAAATAATCTTTTATGACACAAATTTTGTTCATTTCATAATAAACAACCTTTGTTCGAAATACTATCCAAAACACTAACACAATAATAATCCATAAACACAAACTAAAACATAAAACACAACCACAACAATTTTCCTTAATCCCAAACACACCCTAAACCAACACATAAACCACTATCTAAGCATTTCTACCCCTAACTCGTCTTCTTCCACCTTACCTTCTCTTCGATCTTTGAGATATATCATCCTGAATCGGCGTGTTTCACAATGTCACAGTTTCTTTGTATGCATATTGAGGCAATACTCCGGTGTCATCTCTCCGACAGATCTACATTATATCCTCCGGTGTCATCTCTTCGTATTCATCCTTGCAAAAGCTAGATGGCATCTCTCCGACAGATCTACAAAACCATATATGGTGCGTGCTTTTAGAAAGGATGGCTATATTATATCTAGTAACAATTTGGTGTTGTTTTGTTTATTTAATACACCAAAGAAATAATAGACTCATTATGTTCCATCTTATTCTTACATGTCTACTAGACGTTTTTGATACGCTCTTGGCAAGAGTATTAAATCGCTCAATTAGTAATTGAATAGAGTATTGTTTACGCAAGATTGAGATTAACATCGTTGCTTCAATGGATTTTCCTTCCCTGCCTATGTTAGCCTATGTTGCACTCAGAAAAGCTTCAGTCAAAAGCTTACTATTGAACATTCTGATAATAAGTTTCTCCAAAAGCAAAATAAGCTAATCCAAACACAGACAAGAATTATGTCAATAGAGATAATAACACTGCATGCCTAATCTATATTAACTAAAAAAGAAAACAAACTGAATACGTTTCAAACAACCATTTTCGCATACAACCTTCATCACCATTGTCAATAGATGTGCTATAGATGAAACCTTATCCTATTTTAATGGTGGAAGCAACAATCATCTAAACAAAGCATAAATCATTAAAAAAAACAGGTACAGAGTAACCTAAAAAGAAAACTAACGGTCAAATTAACACTGCAAAAAACAAGAAAAATAAGCACAGACATGCATGGAAACTCACAAAACTGTAACGTGACCTGGGTAAGCATGTACTCAGGAGAAAAAGAAAAAAGCAAACAGAAATAGCACCTACAGAATAAATTCAAACCCTTCAACGACAAAAGACTTAAACACTCAACTCAGCACCAGCAAAACAAAAAAAAAAAACGAGAATCCCGAGAGACAGGGTTCGGAATTTTCCGAGACCCACGCGTTGGAAACGATTTCCAAGACTGAACCGTCAGAAAACAGGCGCTGCACAGATCCGCAAACCATAACAACCAATACACACTCGTGACACATAATAACACAAATGCAAGTAACCTAAACATGAAAATAACACTAACCCTAAACAAAACGAAATGATTTCGAAGAACAAAATAAAACCTAAACCCAAAAATCACAAACCAAAAGCAAGAGAAAAGGAGAACATACCTTTAAGAGGAGAAGAAAAAAACGAAGTTGAGACGGAGGGAGAAGAGGAACCGTAGGTTTTTTTTTTAACTTGGAACAGTAGGCTATGTGAGAGAGAGGGAGAAAAAAGAGGTTTATTTTGTTTAAAAAGCTCATGGGTATCTTTGTCTTTTCATTAAAAAATTTGGGGTTTGGGGTTATTACTTGGTGTTCATAATCTCAAACTCTTTAAAAATACAATCCGAATAAATCTCGGGCCTTGTTAGCCCGATTTATAAAGTCCAAACCAGCCAGGCATCCAGGTTGCTCGCTAATATCACCGATCTAAACGAAGCCCAGATTAGTTTTAAAAAAAAATTACCTGCTACTGGATTTAGTTCGATGTTTTTTTGGCCCGAATGAAAGATCAAGGCTCGAGCCCAAAGTGAATCGACACGAACCCGACCGGGTAGCCTGAATTGCCACCTCTGCCTTAGACACATACTTTCTCTAGTCCTTGTTATAGGGGATACTTAACTGCATTACAAAGATCAATAATAGTAGTTACATTTTTTGAAACTTTAAAAAATAATTTTAACAACACCTAAAGGTGCCCCAACAAGTACTTTTTTACTTTTTTTCCCTCGAAGAAAAAGGTGTAACACAATGTTATACCTATGTGGTTAATATAATGGAATGAAAAAACGTGACTGCAAATCCTCTACTAGGGTATGTGTCTAAGAGTGACAAAAAAAGTGAAGGTTTATATGTTCAAGAAGAAGATTTGAAGGAACGATCCATGAAAAAGGTTTCAATGAGCATATGCCTAACGTTCATGCTCCTATGAAGGAAGTACAACAATCTGAACTTGAAGAAGAATTTGATCACGGAGTGACTAGAAGGATTATTCAAGAGAAGTCAAGGAAGGAGGTTGTTGGTGATAGTGCATCATACAAGAATTTGCTGATAAAAACTATTGGTTCATCACCATGTGATTATATCGAAGTGGACGATGACGATTTTCTTAAGAATCAGTTGTATAAGGAAGAGAACAATGATGAACATGATGAGGTTGAGTTTGATCCGTGTCCAAAGATAGAGTTATCAAAAGAGGAATATGATGAGTTGTGTATGCATGGAAAAATTATCTCATTGTCAAAATCTTTGGAAAAAGGGTGAATGCAAGGGTAATAGAAAATAAGATCCGATGGGATTGGGAGAAGAAGGGCTTTGTTAAAATCATTGATATGCCTAGAGACTATTATTTGGTTCAATTTTCATCAAAGGAAGATTATAATCATGCTCTTTTTGAGGGATCTTGGAAAGTCGCCGATCACTACCTTATAGTCCAAAGATGGAGGCATTTCTTCATGGTTGTTGAGCATATAGCACACAAGATTTCAGTGTGGGTAAGACTGCCAAATTTGCCTACTGAACTCTATAATCCTCGGTTCCTTAGAAGATGGGAAAAAAATCGGAATGATGCTTAAGATTGATCAATTAATGTCAATTCATACGAGAGGCAAATTTGCTCGAAGTTGTGTCGAGATTGATTTACTTAATAAAATTATTCCAAAGGTTAAGGCTTGTGGGTTTGAGCTCCAACTTCAATATGAAGGCCTACACCTTATTTGCTTCAAATATGGTAAGTACGGCCACAAGATGGACTCGTGTAATGAAAATTCTTGTGCCCAGAATCCTATAAAGAATGCTACTCAGATTACTTATGACATGGTGGATGCACGCATGGTGGAGGGGGAGGCTCCTAGGGCTGACGTGGATAGAACTTTACCTACAAGTACTACTCAAGAGGCTGAAACCATGCAATTACATGTGGCCAGACTAGGAAACGATGAGAAGAATGAAAGGATGATGCTGGCTAAAAAGCCATTTAAAAAAAAGGAATGATTTGATTGTAACTGCTAGCAACAATAAAGGAAATCTCCGCAACTATGGACATAATAAAGGAGGATCACGATTTGAATCCTTGGACATGGATGAGGCAATTAATTTGGAGGATCCTGTAGTGTAATTAGTTAATAAAGAATAAGTAATTGTTGCTGAAAGATCTGCTATTGAGGAGCAAATTCATGATGTGAATGAGGCTAGCAGGACTTATGAACAAAAAATAAGCCCAATGGGACGCAAAGTGAGAACAAGAATTGCTGAGAAAGTCTATGACCCACTAGAAGCCAAAAATCCCCAATCAAAGAATTATAAACCCAACCTACGTGCAGGTACCTCTAAACCTGAATTTTTGAATAAAATTATGAGCACTAACATCTTGTAGGAGACAGGTAAACATAAGGAACAAATAATAAAACAACACCCAAGTGAGAAGGAGAAGGAGTCACGAAACACATAAGAACAAGCCATTCTACGTAGCATGAAAGTCATGGATCAACAAGGCAAAGGCACTTTGGGTTCTTTCATTATCCTGATCAAGACACAATAAGCTTGGCCTAAAGCAACAAAGGAGTCAATCAATCAAGTAGTCTCCCGCCTAAACCACCAGATATAGTTTGGATGCAAACTGAAAATATTACTAGAGGCCTCATGGAAATTGATCCTCAAGAATCTCTTTCTCAAGAAGCGAATGTTATTCATTCTGGACATGCTGGTCTTAAAGACCAACTCTTAACACACTCCCAATGATTGTTTTATCTTGGAATGTTAGGGGAGCGGTTGGACATGACCTTAGTATAACGTTTCGCAATATGATTGCTACACAAAGACCTCATGTTGTTATTATTCAAGAGCCACGATGTAGCGGTGATTGCACCTGTATGATCATACACAAGCTTGGATTTCAGAATAATTAGTGATGCAACTAGCTTTCGGGGAGGTATTTGGATTCTTTGGGATGATGACAAAATTGTCATTCATGAAATTATAAAAAAAAGCTAAAGTCTTACATGTGTCTATCTATTATCATAATTTCAAACCTTGGCTCCTTTTTGCTATTTATGCTAGCCCAAGAGAAGAAGAGAGGCAAACTCTTTGTAACATTCTTGAGGATATATCTCAGCACCTTGATGATGCAGATGATTGGCTTCTCCTTGGATATTTTAATGAAACTGTTAGTCCTAGGGAGAAAAAAGGAGGAGCACCGATTAATCTGAACAAATGTAGAACTTTTGCTAACAGAATCAACTCTTGTAACTTGCATGATCTTGGGCAAATTGGTGGTCATTATACTTGGAGAGGACCTATTTGCAATGGCTATGACCGAGTTTTCAAAAGGCTAGACAGAGGATTATGTAACAATAACTAGTGTCATGGTTTTCTGATGCTTTTGTTAGAGTTTTAGCATGCACCCATTCTGATCATCATCAAATTACTACTATAAACTAACCCGTCAAATCAAACGATGAATAGACAGTTTCGCTATCAAGTCATGTGGCAATATCATGAAGACTTCAATATCTTTATGAGAGATACTTGGAAGGAAGACTCTTGTTTCATTGAAGTTGTTTCTTCTTTCATTCCACAATTACAAAATTGGAACAATAATATTTTTGGTAATCTCTTCCGGCAGAAAAAGGAGCTTATGGCTAGAATCAGAGGAATTCAAATTTCCATGGACTATGAGACTAGTCCTTTTCTATAATATCTTGAGCGCACATTCCGAAGCAATTTGAAAATCATTCTAAAAAAATGAAGAAGTCTTGTGGCACCAGAAATCTAAAAAAGACTGAATTGTGGGTAAAGATAGGAATACTAAATATTACCACTCTCGTACTGTTAATAGAAGAAAGAAGAATAGAATTTTGTCTCTCAAGGATGACTCTGGAGAATGGACTTATGATAACTCTTCCATTTATAATTTGGTTTGCAATTCCTTCATAAAACTTTATATGGAAGACAATGGCTCTCGTCCCCTCATTGTTTGCAGCAACACTTACCCTTCTTCGAACATAAATTTTTTCAATACTGATCGCGTTGCCTCAGAGGATGAAATCAAGAATTCTATTTTCTCAATGGGCTCTCTCAAAGCTCCAAGAGAGGATGGGTTACTAGCATCCTTCTATAAACACAATTGGGATATTATTCACAAAATGTTTTGCAAGTTTATTCAATTTGCTTGGCATAATAAGCAGGCTATCAGAGTTATAAATTCTACCTTGTTAGTTCTCATCCCATAAGTTGATCAGCCAAATTTGACCCCTCAATTTAGGCCAATTTCCATCTGCAATGTTGTGTATAAATGCATCACGAAGATAATTGCCAACCGTCTGAAGCCTCTAATGAGTTCATGGATCTCTTCCTTTCATGGAGGCTTTGTGCATGACAGGAACATTCAAGAATATTATTATTGCCCAAGAACTAGTTCACTCCATGAAACATTGTAAAGGTAAAGGGTGCTCATGTCTATAAAATTTGATTTAGAAAAAGCTTATGATATGTTATCTTGGAATTTCATTAAAAGTTTCCTTCAAAAGCTCCACCTTCCTGATACTTTTTTGGATTTGGTGCATACCTGTGTCTCTTTCTCCACCTTCAAATTACAGTGGAATGGTGAGAAAAATGACACTTTCCTCCCTACTGGAGGTATTAGACAAGGTGACCCTCTTTCCCCTTTTCTTTTTTGTTATATACATGGATAAATTATCACATTTAATTATGGAAGCGGTTAATAAAGATAATTAAAAACCTATTACTGCTAGCAAACATGGTCATATTATTTGTCGCTTAATGTTTTCAGATGATTTGTTAATTTTTGCAAAAGCATCTATGCCTCAACTTGAGTTGATTATGAATGTTCTTGAGAATTTTGGAGCTACCTCTGGTCATAAAATCAATGAAAACAAGATCAGTATTTTCTTCTCTTCACATAAAAAATGACATTATTAATATTAGTGGATTCAAGCTCTTTCAAAGATTTGGGAGTTATCTTGGCTCTATTGATCATGGTGGTCGTAGAAGAAAGGACAATTATAAACCCGTTCTTGAAAAAATGGCTAATAATTAAACTGGCGGGTTGGAAAACCAGTTCCCTTTCTCTGGCTGGCAAAGTTACGTTAGCTAAGGCGGCTATTGGCTCTATGACTAATCATGTGATGCAACATTCAGTTATTCCAAAAGGTATATGCTTTGAGATTGAAAGGATACAAAGAAACTTTATCTGGGGAAGTTCTAAAGATCAACGAAAAGCTTATCTAGTCAATTGGGATCAAATTTGCATGCCTAAATGCCAAGGAGGGTCAGGTTGAAAAGAGTTAATGTTCTTAATGATGCATTCTTATTGAAACTCTGTTGGGGAGTTCTCTCAATACCTGAAGCATTGTGGGTTCAAGTTCTCAAAGAGAAATATGCTCGTGGACATAACCTCATGAATATTGCAGTATATCATGTTCCTCAGACTCTACTCTCTGGAAAAGGATGACACAGTTATGGCCTGCGTTGATAAATAATATAAAATATGAAATTGGAAATGGCAAAGTAACTTGGTTCTGGAGGGATAAATGGTTAGGAGATGATATCCTCATTCAGGATTTCTCTTATGATGCTTCCATTAAAGATATGGATATGACTTTGGTTTGTGATATGGTAGGAGTGGATAGGGATTGGAAATTTCAAACACTATAACATCTTGTTCCTCCAGTTATAATTCATAAGGTACACTCCATTTTGCCGCCTCATGAAGACTTTGGTGATGATATGATAGTTTGGAGCAATTCCTTATATGAATCCTTCTCAAATAGACAAGCGTATACTCTCCTCAGTAAAGAGCAATTAATTGTAGAAACAATTTCCTGGTAGTGTGTTTGAAAAATTAAAGGTCCTAAACGATGAAAATTTCAACTATGGAAAGTGGGCCATGATAGGCTACTAACCAACCTGCGCAAAAGTAAATGGGGACTAGGAGATTCCTCTCGCAAGCTTTGCCACGGAAGAGCTGAAACAACTCTGCATGCTATGAGGGACTGCTCCAAGGCACTGGAGCTATGTAATGCAATTATTCTTCCTAATGAGACTTATTGTTTCTTTGCATCAGATTTAAATTCTTGGTGTAGAGATAATATTTACAATGGTTAGGGCAATTTCACTACTGAAAAGTGGAACATTGTCTTCACTTGTTGTATATACTATCTTTAGCAGTGGAGGAATTGTTTCTCTGCTACCCAACTAACTTAAGTTTGTTTGTGTTTAATCAGGTCCATAAAGTCTTTAATGTGCTGGCTCTCAACACAAAAGACTTGTTAGCAAGATGGATATGCAACTTATCAGATGGCACCCTCCCCTTGATGACTGGATCAAATTTTAAATTAAGCCCCCCCACCCGGTTTGTTAGCATTTGTTTCTTCATATCTTCCCCCTGAAGATGGATGCTTTTGTTTCTTCAAATTTTTTTTTTGCGAGCAAGGCATAAATTTCATGCTCAATTTTCAAATTAAACCCCCCCACCCCGTTTGTTATTTTTGCGGCATATTAGGGCGATAAAAAAAATAAAAAATTAAAGTGAATAATCTAGTTCCACAAGATATATTAATAACCATGTCCATAATATATCATGTAAAAACTATTTAGTTATTAATTTAATTTTGGGAGTGAATAAAGTAAATGTTGATTAATAAATAAGTAGCTTATAACTTCATTTGATATTTGATATATACAGAGTTATAGACTCTAACATCATAAAAATATGGATGCTAGTGAATATAGCATATAAATTGTTCCATATTCTTTACTTTGTAAAAACATTTGTGCTTTTAAAAAGTGTTTATTGTACCACTCGATAGTAGTTAGAAGTTAGTCAATTGCTATAAAAACCATAGAATTTTGACATGTAATCTTTACTTTTATGTTTTTTTTATTTTTTGTAATAAATGTTGGACGCCTGCATGCCCGTTCGCCTGCAATTAGGGCAAGTAGAGCATAACTTTTTGGCCCTAAATTTCAAAACGAGTTGGCCCGCCAGCCCTAAAAAATGTGGGCATTATGGTGTCACAGGCTGAGCTCGCCCGTCCATCCTAATTGTAAATACTACGTGGGAGTATCGAATTTGAATCTTTAAGAACGCAATTATACATGTTACGTGGTAGGTATAGCTTTGTCGTCTTTATGGTTCAACCTAACTCAAACCATATTTGTTGATGCATTTGTGGTGTTGTTTCTGCTTCTCTACATGTTTTAACAACAAAAAGTCTTCTTTCGATATCCTGCAATTTGACATTGTAAAAAGATAAGCAAATTTCATTCCAATAGAATAACATAAAAATTTCATAAGTACATGTTGAATGGATACATAAGTTCAATGCAATAGTTTTGGTGTAGGTTAATTAGATTCATTAAATCCAAATTGAATATGGAATTGTGAAGTGTTATGATATATATGTATGATTAGGAAACTGTAAAATTTCTACCATTGTTGAGATAGTGAACTAATTTTTTTCTTGTTTAATTCTTGAAGCAGGTTTTGTTGAAGAGAATTTTGGAACAGGCATTTCACTCAATCCAAACATATCTTGTTCTGAATCTGTGATGATATTTTTCTTCTTCTTTAAACTCACATAAGGGGTAATGAATTCCTGTGGATCATTTTCACTTGACATTGATTGTATGTCCTGCTATAGCAAATGTTAGTCTATGACCCCAATTCAATTTGATTTAATTAAAATAAAATAAGGAATTATGAATTTTGATACTTACATTTAGGCTTGAGTTCTCTGTAGCATTAATAGGAGCTTCAATTTGGAAATGTGATTGAGCATTTTTGATTGAGCTTCCTGAGATTATATGTGGTTAGTATTGTTTAATTTAATGTGACTAATGCTAATACATTTTTTCATTACCTCATTTCTTGAACTTTGTTGATGAAATGCATTTAAAATCTCTTCATCATGTATAATTTGAACCACTTTATATATCTCTTTTCTTGCCATGATATTGTACTGCTGACTGATGTCAATAAGGAAAATACAGTCTTGATCACATAATGTGTACAAGATAAGTTAGTTAATTAAGTTGTTAAGCTAAAATTGTAACTAAAATATAATGAAGATATGTTTCGAAGAAGTTAAAAAATGTGTACAATTTCAAGTTCTTTCAACATTTGTGAAGCTATCCAGTGGAAATATTTAAATGCTTGAGAATCAAATAATTGAAAGCATGTTTCGTCCTGCCCATCAGAAACCTGGAACATCAATTTGTTTCTCAATATTCTTTTTTGAGGATTCAGTCATCGAGGGCGGTGGGCGACATCTTCTTGTGTGGGTTGTTCTCGAGGATCCTGAAATCATATACATGGGTAATAATGTCCCAATGGAGTGGTGGAATTACTCCAAATAGAATAAATATATTATATTAATCAAGTGCAATAGTTTATATTCTATTTAGATACCTGCCAAATCAAATTGCTTTTCAATATGAATTTTTGAGGATTTAGTCATTGGGGGCATTGGATGACTTCTTCTCGTTTTGGTGGCTCTCAAGGATCCTGAAATGACATACATAGGAAATAATGTCCCAATACAATTGTTGAGTTAGTGTAAATTGAAAAAAAACATATTAACTGAATCAAGTGAAAGAATATATCTTTTACTTGGGTACATGCACAATGAATTTGATTTTCACTATGAATCTCTGTTACCCGACCTCTCCTTTTCCTTGTTGCTGATTCTTCTGCATTATTTTTCACAAATAAATTGGCTATTACAATAATGTGAAAATTTAAATTGCATTAATGGGAAAACATTGCACTCTCGAACCCGAGATGCATCAATTTGTTTCAGAATATTGAACTTTGGAGAGGAGCATTCAGACAAAATAAACTGAAAAAGAAGATTTAATATACCTGGTGGATGAGTTGCAAGTTGCAAAGTTGAAGCAATTGGTTTCTTTTGGACGTGTGGCATTTCAGAAGCCGACAGAGCAGAGTTTGAAATATCAAATTGAACAACCATACTTCTTACTATTTGGGATAAATCATTGTGAAACATGTGCTTAATTCTTGCATTGCTTGTTGACAAATAATTTGTTATAACTGAAAGATGTCCTTGAGTAAATTCTAAAGGTAATTGATCATGTAAGGGATGTACAATTGAGTTCTTTGGCTTGAAAATAATGAACCCTGTTTTAGTTGAAATCGAACTCCCTGGGAATGATTAGAAAAATTTGAAACAAAAATGATGTAGTCAATATATTTCGTTGTTGATTCTCAGCTATATCAAAATAAAACGAAAGTATAAACCTGAAACATGAGTGATCTTTGAGAATGGAGAGTTTGGAGATATTTGGGATTGAATTGGAGTTCTTGGTTCATTACAGCGAGGGTGCAAATTCTGTGTTGTCGTTCTCTTTTGCATCAGTAATATTTCTGGATGTAGATGAAACATATACTAATGACCTTAAACTTGTTTTGCCAGGTTTCAAACATTTTAATTTGTTGACTGCATAAATGTTATTCCCTGCAATTTTAAAATTCATAGAACAAATATTAATTTCATAGAAGAAAATTTAAAATTTTTAAAATATAGAAATTGATTCTTTCTATTGCTTTGCTAAAACATGTTAAAATTAAGTTAATGGTCAATGATTCTTAGAAGCTAAAATTGTTTAAGCACATAAATCATAACCTGTAACTGTGGTTTTTTCAGGTGTGCAACTTGAACCCAAACATTTAATCATGTCACCAAAAGGCTCTTTACACATTTGAACAGGTCAAACAATTCTGGACGGGGTTAATATGGTTTTGCCAAGTTTCAATAATCTTAACTTCTTTCTATTGAGAATGTCATCCCCTGCATAAGATGTTGAATATGACTTTTACTCAACAATTTGAAGACCAATAAATTGAAATGTAAATATATTTTTCTTTTCAGAACATATATGCAATGGAAAATCAATATTAACTTGAATTAAAAAATTTGTCTATAATCATTTATATCATGTCACAATTACAATTAATATCATATTTCTGTATAAAAATAAAAATATTGTACCTGGTAGAGCCAAATCAGCCTTTACTTGAGACATAGATGGAGTCAACGTAGTTAATGATTCGTTTACTTTGTTCCCTGCAAATACACCATTGAAGTTCATTTATTGGTCATGATTATTTAGAAGTACAAATTGATTTATGACACTTTTGAAAAATACTGCTTGTCATAACCTGCATTGGCATTCTCAGCAGCACAACTTGAACCCAAACAATTAGTTATATCACCCAATGGCGGCTCTGTACACATTTCAAGAGGTGCCATTAACCTTAATTTCTTTCTGTAGACATTCTCATTCCCTGCACAAAGTAGTTTACAATATTATTGTCTTTAGCTTCTTGTAAAAATAGTAAAAAGAATCAAAGTATGTGTGGGGGTTCACTTTTGGCTGTATTGGGAATTTCGGTTGCTTCAATTGTTTGAGCAGGGAAAAATAGAAAGAAAGAAAGAAAGTGTTGCTAAAAATTCAATATTCTTATCAAGTGAGTATTTCTTAACAAACGAGTATTCTTCACTGCCTCTTTTAGTACCATCTAATTAGCATTCTTATACGTTAATGTTTTTCACCTAAATACTCTTATCAAGCAAGTACCCCATCAACTATTCAGCAAAAGAGCATCATTATCAAGTCTTGTTTTTTTTAAATGCCTAGAACAATTTTTTTAATTGGCCGATTCTTTATGTTTCACTTTTCATATGTGTATACCAGATGAAGGAGATGAATGCTAATGCTTTTCACTTAAAGATTCTTAGCAAGTGAGTACCTCATCAGACATCTATTTTATTAACTTTAACAACTTCTAAAATGTCTTGCCACACTTAAGTAATTTAGAAGTTTATCTATCATTTCACCCAAAAGGCCATAACACAACGCATAGCACAACAACACACACAAAATGAGAGCAAGAGATAAACATGCAATCACACATATAGCACAATAATACACAACAAAGTGGGAGAAAGATATAAACATGGACATAGACGAATCATAGGGAAGAGTTTTTGATTAACCAATACCTTCACTATCATCCAGAGGACGAATATCCCGATTCCTTTTACTTCTACTACCACCAGCGAAATCTATGCTCTGCAGAAGACAATACAGTGGAACGATTTGGGAAGAAGGGAGAAAAACGGATCTTGATCCAATACCCTTTGATTTTGTGTATGGTAGAGAGAGAAAGAGAAAAGGAGAAGTAAGAGAGAAGAGCTTAAAAGAGCTGAGAGAGAGAGAGAGAGAGAGTAAGAGGCTCTGAGGATTTTGCATTAGGCTCCAACACCCTTTGTCCCTTGCACCCTTACACCCGTGGTAAGAAAATGGAGGGGGTCCACAAGAGAAGTAATTAGGCGGGATAAATTGGGCATGTTTTAGAAAATGAGAATGGATCAGCACTAATTTAATATTATGTTGACAAGGAAAACAATGAGACTTGTAACACCTACTTTTATCTATCCACTTTTTTTATAGTGAAATTAAAAATTTCTTTTTAACTTATAAAAAATCTTCCGTCAAACGGACGAAGTTTCCTTTAATTTTTGGACTTTTTCAAAAATTAGATTTTTCTTGCACCTGTTCAAAACATTCAGATTTGTAAAACTAGCAGCCAGTAGGGCTTTTCAGCATAAAACATAACATAGTGCATCACTATGCACACAATCAGCATCAACATATAAAACATCAGAGTAGCAGCTTATAAACAAGTTTCGGAGATTGTTTCTTTCCCAAAATACCCCTTTTCCCAAAGGAGTTGTCTTGGGCCCACCCAAAAACTATTTACATATTTACATAATCAAAACGAATCACATCATCAAATCAAAGGCCCAGGACATTTCCATATCCTACTAAATAAACCCTACTCTCCCTTCCAGGGAGAGTACTCCTGCTCAGCCGGACTATGTGCTAGCTCGGGCTCAGTACCTGTGGAAAAAATGGTAAGGAGATGAGCATTACACATAAAGTAGGAATAACAGTTTCGGATATGACATAATAACCAACTAAGTCAAACACACATAATTCACATAATCATCTAATCATCCATATCATGCTCACATGCATATCAGAAACAGGTTATGAGTTCTCTCGTTCTATTTGCCTTAACAATCTATCTATTCTCATAATATTACCTCTCTCTTACTTCCCATCTGTTCGTTCTCTGTCTCTCATTCTCATGTCTTATCATCTCTTTTAACTTTTTCTTTATTAATGTCTTTCATAATAATTCTCTTCCTTTCGGTCACATCTTTCATATCTTTTTAAGTTATGGTTTATCTATTTTGCACCCGATCCGATTCGCGTCTATCGCAATCGGTCGGCGTACGATCCGATTCGTGTTTGCCGCAGTCGGTCGCACCACATTAATGTTTATTTATTTTTCACCCGATCCGATTCGAGGCTGCCACAGTCGGTCACACAAATTTAATATTTATTTATCTTTCACCCGATCCGATTCGCGTCTGCCGCAGTCGGTCGGCGTACGATCCGATTCACGTTTGCCGCAGTCGGTCGCACAAATTTAATGTATGTTTTCATTATCGCGTCTGGTCGATTCATGTCACATCGCTGTCGACCTCGCATTATTATTTTTATTATCGTGCCTGGTCGATTCGCGGCTTATCGCAGTCGACCTGACACACACTTCTCTTTTATCATTAACTCATAATTCTCTCTTTTAATTAATGATTTTTTTTCCCATTCTCATGCTCACTCATCAGTTCATTATCATTATGGTTCAACTGTTCTCTAACCCATGTAATTCTTTCTTTCACCTATCCATTTTCACCAATCAATTACTAATTCTTTATGGTTACACTTTCCCAGTCTCTATTTAATTTACTATTCTCAATTCACATTCAATCACTTCACAATAGTACACATATATCACATATCATCATCACAAATAATTTCACATTTACCATTATTTTCTTAATTTCAAAGCTCTAGTTATCAGTTATATCAACTACCCTAATGTTTAGTATCGTAAACTAACACCCAACTCTTAGCAAGTATTATATACATACTAGAAACCAATTCCTAAAATAGGGTAATACTCACTCCTTACCTCAAAATGTCAAAAGAGGTAAGGAACCTTAATGTTTTGCTTCTCCTTAGCTTTGTACCCTTTAGAATTTAAGCCTTCTAAACCTTGATTGCCACCTCAAAATAACCAAAATCCCATGAGTATGAATGATCCTTTGGTGAGAGTTGTATGATGGAAGTGTTGTATCCTTCACGTGTCCTTGATTATGAGGCATATGTGTGAATGAATCTCCATGGTTATAAGCTTGAAAAATCAATGAATCTAGAGAGAGAGAGGGGGTCACGAGTTTATGGGGAGGAAGGGAAGTGATTTTTGAGCTTAATCACATGCTTGGAGTTTGATGGTGATGATGGTTGATGATGAAGATGATGAGTGCTCTTAATTTTTGGTTAAGGTTTATGATGATGGTGATGAGGGTTTGCTCTTGAGAGGGAAAGAATGGAGGAGTTGATGGTGAGTATGTTGTTGGTGTTGTGTTGTGTTGTTTTGTTTGATTTTTGTTGCCAATTTCGTGTTTCTTGGCCAAGAGGAAGAGATGAGTGGTTGACGTGCAATGGCTTCTTGAGGAAGCCAAAAACGTGTGGCTGGGAGAGCTTTATTCTGACCTGCGCGCCTGGGCACAGGCTCCAAGGCTCCTGGGTTCCCAAAATACTGTATTATGGGCATTTCAGGTTGTATTGCGCGCCTGTGCGCAGGGCACGGGGCGCCTTGGCACACAACCCAGTTTAAGTGGACCAGCTTACATTCAAAAGGTCATATCTCTTTCGTTAACGGTTGGATCTTGCTCAAATTTTGAGACAAGCTTCCTAAGACACTCCTCTTCACATCCAACGGTAGAATTTATGTTTAAATTTGTAAATATTTTATTTCCAATTTCCTAATGCATGGTGTTTCTAACACCGAAAACACCGTTTTCAACATTCATTTGCTCTTCTTTATATCTCCTAACCGATGCCAATACTTCTTAACTCCTTTATGGCACTCAAAGAAATCCTAATCCATCATCTTAAATCCTCTTTAGCATAATTATTACTTCCAAATCTTATTATAATTCTAATTACTCTTGGAATTAGAATTCAGGATGTTACACAATACTCAAATTAAAGGAGGTATTATAAAAAATATTAGGGTGATTATATCGTGATTTTTGTTCTTGCAATATCACAAACCCATTCAGTTACTTACTACATATTTGGTGAACTTTAAAGATTGAAATTTTAGTTTATTTTTTTTAAAAAATAATCTATTTTATAAATTACGAAGATATTTGGTACTAAGAATAAATAGGCTTATTTAACATTTTAGTTCCTGAACTTAGGTGCTCTTTTGAAATTGGTCTTAATCTTTTTTTTTTCATTCTTTGGATCCCTAAACTTTGTTTGATTTTTGGAAATGATCCTTTCGTCATTTAAATGATGATATAGCCGATGACATGTTACGTAACTTCACAATATCGCAAGTGACGTGTTATGTAGGGTCACAGGACACTACATGATTTTTTTATTAAAAAAATAATTTTTTAAAATTTATTAAAAGATTCGATTTTCTTTAAGAAATGTACAATTTTTAATTATTTTTTATAAATTTGAATTTTTTTTATTTAGAAAATTCATGTGACATCATCTGACATGTTACCTATCGATGTGGCAAAGGTGATGTGACATATCCTAGGTTATATCACCACTTGGACCATTTCCCAAATTTGAGTAAAGTTTAAGGACTCAAAGTATCGAAAAAAGTTTAAGGACCAATTCCAAAAGAGCACCTAAGTTCAGGGACTAAAAACTTAAATAAGCCGAATAAATAACAAAAAGAGATTTTTTTTTAGGAAAAAGTTAAAACTTCAAACTCTAATTTTGAGCTTTTATTTTTTTTAAATGTAAATTATTATTTTTTACTTAACTTTACTTCCCTTTTGACATAATCCAAACGAAATATTAACTTAATTTTTTAGCTAAGATATTCACACATAAACAAATTTTAATTTTAATAGAAAATTATAATATTTAATAAATATAATCATAATCTAATTTTTTTTCGACTATTTCAAATACACCTTAATATCACCATGATGCATGTTCCAACTTTGAGATCTCATCCTATGACACATTACATACTTTTTACTTGTAGAGATCTCAAGGTTTATATGTCTTACAAATTTGTACTTTCTCCATCCTATTATTTTGTTAAAAGTCAAATTATTTAATAAAAATAAAAAGTATTTTTTAATGTAATTCATGATTTATTTATTAATTATAAATTGTTATTACACTAATTTTTATATGATTGCAATTAATACATGTTAAATTAATTTTTCATAAAGGTATAGAGAATTGAATGCAATAATAAAATTTTAAAAATTAATGGTTTATAATATTTTTTGTAATTAAATATATATTTCCTTACTTACTTAATCATAAATATAATTTACAATATTTAAGATTTTTTATTTATTATTTATACTTTAATTTAGAAAAAAAAATTATTTTTTTACTAAAATATCGGGATGGACTATGGAGGGAGTATATGGTAGGTTAACGTGCTAGTGTTATCCGGAGCAATTATCTTTTGTTTTTCATAGTTGGGTATGGGTCCTTTCTTATGCTGTAATAACCTTTAATTGTTGGTAAAGATGATAAAGCTTGTGTCCCAGCACTTCATAATTGAAACCTATTCTAGGAATTTCAGAATGCAGTTTGATGTCTTTTCCTCCAATAGCAAAGCGTGACATGAACAGATGCCATCTTGATAGAGGCAACCAATCCCAACTTTCTCCTGTTATGATGGCTTCATTTATCATTCATGTTTTTTACTAGGGAGAAAGCTTAGATTGTGTACTTAATGTGTTTGTGATTTGTTATCAGATAAAAGCATAATATCTATAATAATCGAAACAGCATCTTATTCTGTACTCCTATGTCACTAAATATAAGGCTTAATTATGTCACAAATCTCTGAAGTTTTGGGTACTTTTGCCAGATACCCTTATTCTTTTTTTTTTCCCAATGTGTGGCTCCTCGAAGTTATTTCTGAGTTTGTCATATACCCCTACTACTAATTCCGACCGATTTTGCTAACATATAACATCGGAATCCTAGTCAGACTCAATAGGTTAGGCGCATGGTGCCACCTGGACGAAAATCTTTTTTTTTTTTAATTTAAATTAAGACACTAAAAAACTTAATATTTTTATATTTTTAGTTAAAGAAAAAAGAAAAAAAATTGAAGAAAGAGATGGCGATTTTGCCTGTGACATCGCGCTGCACTACCTGGCCAACCTCATGTGTCTGACTAAGATTCCAATGTTACATGTCAGCAAAATTGGCCAGAATTAGTAGTAGGGGTATATGACAAATCCAGAAGTAACTTCGGGGAGTCAAACATTGAAAAATAAAGAATAAGGGTATCTGACAAAAGTACCATAAATTTCAGGGACTTCTGACATAATTAAGCTTAAATATAATATATTTTTGACATTTTTATTTTGTTCTTATTTATAAGATTCTATATCAATTTTTTATAACAATTAATTACTTTTTTTTTTCATAAACACCTCTATTTACTCAACATTTCTTAAATTCTCAATATTATTAATAGGGTTAGTTTTGAAAATACACATCAAATATTCACATTTCCAATATACTCCATCCGTCCCATTATCTTGGTAAAAAAATGCAAAAAAATTTGTCTCATATTAAAGTAAAAAAATAAATGAAAAATAAGCAAGGAAAATATATCCAAAGAATTTTTTTTTTTGAGGCAATAGTGCAATATGTATTAAATGTAATGATATGAAAATTTGTATAATATCAATTTGTAATTAATAAGTGAATCATGCATAATGTTAAACAGATACTCTCTTATTTTCGTTGACTTGTTTGACTTTTATCAAGATAATGGGATGGAAGGAGTATTAAGACAGAGGGGGTATTATCTGCTGTCTTATTTATAAATCGCATTCTAGAAAAAATATTTGAACATATTTATAAGTTACCTAAAAATTTATAGGGATTTTTTATTGTTTTTATCTGTTATTTGCTATTTGTTCATTAACGTAAAATAATACATTGTGAAATTTTCAATGTAAGTTAAGATGCTAAACTTATATTGTAAATGTTAAAATATTTTTATAAAATTTAAAGAAAGGTAGCTACTTTTCTTGGGGTGTGATATGGTTTATGTGATTAGTTATTATTTTTTTTTAAAATTTCAAAATTTGAATTCTTTATTTCAAAAAGAGAAAAGATAGATCATTCATTATATTTTGGCTTATTTATGTGTTTGATCCCTAAAAGTTCAACGTATTTTGATTTAGTTTCTATAAGTTATTTTGATCGGGACTAATCCTTAATTTTTCAAACTTTTTGGTTTTGGTCCCCTCCGTTAGGAAAAATCAGTTATTTATTTGTGTGGTTAGCGGAATACCACATCAGTGGTACACTTGATGTGAGGCGACACCAAATAGGTGATATGACGTGGATAATAAAGATCCATCGACGCAAAATGGTCCGACACGCAAAATGGTCCCATATGCAAAATTTTGAGTCTATGGGTTTGAACATCCATGTTATATCATCTATTTGGCACTACCTCACACCACGTGACTGTTGGTGTGAGTTTTCGTTAATCATGTAAGTAAATAACCGATTTATTCTAATGGAGGGGACCAAAACCAAAATGTTTGAATAATTAAGGACTAGTCTCGGTCAAAATAACTTATAGGGACTAAAAACAAAACACGCTGAACTTTTAGGGACCAAAACCATAAATAAGCCTTATATTTTTTTTAGATAAATATAAAATTATATACCAAACCACCAAAAACATTACAAACAAGAGCATAACCGGAACAAACCCAAAAGCTAGCCACCATCTAAGATGGGTACTAGCTAATGGACAAGATACCTCAAATCAAATACTACATCTCATCGGTCCTTTCTCCTCTAAAAAAATCATGGCTTAATTATGTCACAAGCCTTTGAAGTTTGGGGTACTTTTGCCGGATATCCTTATTCTTTTTTTCTCAATGTCTGACTCTCCAAAGTTACTTCTGGGTTTGTCATAGACCCCTACTACCAATTTTGGCCAATTTTGCCGA
The DNA here is from genome assembly GCA_037953625.1 of Crotalaria pallida. Classification (NCBI taxonomy): domain Eukaryota; kingdom Viridiplantae; phylum Streptophyta; class Magnoliopsida; order Fabales; family Fabaceae; genus Crotalaria; species Crotalaria pallida. Next base: position 6,467,496 of record CM075654.1, on the reverse strand, counting down.
CATGTAACATCGAAATCCTGATCAGACGCAGAAGGTTAAGCACCTGATGCCCCGTGGACGAAAATCTTTTTTTTTTTAAATTTAAAAAACTAAAAAACTTAATATTTTTATATTTTTAGTTAAATAAAAAAATAAAAAAAGAATTGAAAAGAGAGGTCGTTTTCGCCCGTTTGACATCACGTGATACCACATGACCAACCTCCTACGTCTGACTAGGATTGTAATGTTACATGTCATCAAAATTGGTCAGAATTGGTAGTAGGAGTATATGACAAACCCGTAACTTCGGGAGTCAAACATTAAAAAATAAAGTATAAGAGCATCTGACAAAAGTATCACAAACTTTAGGGACTTGTAACATAATTAAGCCAAAAATCATTCATCATATTCATTACTTATTATATATGATTTTCTTTTTTTTTTTTTTAAATGATGAGGTCAAGTGTTGTTACTAATATGTGCAATAAAAATGTTTGCATTCTATATTCGAAAATTGATTCTTCAAAAAAATAAGGCAACTAAAATTATAGTTTTTGTTTTTTCAGCTTTCATGAACTTGATTATTTGAATTTCAATAAATAATTTTATATTTAAAAATAAGTTGAAACCAATTCAATTCGAAAACATAAAATAATAAATAATTATTTTTTTAGAATGTTTTCAAATGAATAACTTACCCATGCAATACACGGGCTTAAAATTAAGCTACTCTTCTTGATTTAAAGAGATGCCTTTTCGAACTACTATATTTATCGTTGAAGTTTTCCTGACCAGAATGATTGTAGATGAATAGATTATTCAAATTTTCCAAATCATTATCCCAATCATGATATTACAATTTGAAATTAACTAAATTATTTAAGTTTTCCAAATCATTAACCATGACCATGATATTATCTGAAATCGTCAAATAAATAAGAAATACTTAAATATCAGGCTATTGCCCCTCTTTGCATATATATAAAAAAAAGGAATACTTACATTTAATATTTATTTGTACTTGAAAAAAAAAAAATGTTCAATATACCAAAAATAAAGTGCAATGTATTAACCACCCTAGAAAGGTAGTCAAGAATCTATCCACTCTTATTATAAAAGAGTGTCGTTTAGAACCACCACATTTGTCGTTGAAGTTTTTGACAACCATAAGCCTATTTAAACTTATCTCAAAAAGAAATTGACAAGTAAACTTTTTAAGTTATTTAAAGAAACATGCCCAAAATCTGAGTTGGTGTAAACATTGTTACAGCCTTTCAGGGTCTTACCTGATTTTTTCTTCTTCATGGTACAATCAATGACATTGAACCAAGAAATAGAACACTTGTTTTCTTTCTTTTGTGTGAATAATTTTTTATCTTTACTCAGCATTGCTTCTGATACAGGGATAAACAATGAAATGAACAATACACTACCCCAAAGAACATGTCATTTTTTCATAGCACAAACTACTAAGGCCAACAGTAATAGTACACAAGGAACATACAAGAGTTTAAACACAAGATGAGAACCAACCAAAGCAAACGGCCTCATTTTGTCAGCCAGTAGATGAAGATGAGAAATGTGCATACGGATGCAACAAGGGAAAGTATAAGGGTATCCATTGACTTTTTTCTCTTTATTGCAGAAAGTATGTTATTTACCTGCAACATCATTCAATGTGATACATTAAACAGCACAATTCCAAGCAACATCCGAGTAGACTAAACTTCAGAACCAAAGAAACCAACAGCTTGTTCGGGGTGGTTGCAAGTGTTCAGTTTTTGGTTTTCAAATGTTATTTTAAAAAGCAAAACATGTTCGCCAATAAAGGAGCTGAGTTGGCTTTTAACTCGTTTTCGAAACACTTTTTTATCTAAGGTTTTAAAGGACAAATAAGGATTTGCAAATAGATTTTCGTTGTAAAAATATATCACTCCTACATCTAGCAGTGGTGGAGGGTGTTGGAGGGTACAGTAGAGGGTGCTTGGCAATGGTGGCGATGTCCAGGAATAAGGCTTAGGTTTATTTAAGTTTTTAGTCCCAGAACTTAGATGTTTTTTTGTAATTGGTCCTTGAACTTTTTTTTATGTTCTTAATCCCTGAACTTTGCTCAAACATTTGAAAATGGTTCTTTCATCACTTTCACTTAAGTGATGATATGGTCAACGACATGTCACGTCACCTTCGCCACGTTGATAGGTAACGTGCCACGTGATGCCACATGTATTTTTTAAGTTAAAGAAATTCAAATTTATTAAAAATAATTAAAAAATTAAAAATCACATTTTTTTAAAAAGAAAATGAACCTTTTAATTATTTTTAAAAGAATTGATTTTTGTTTTATTAAAAAAGAAATCATGTGGTGCCATGTGGCATGTCACCTGTCGATGTTGCAAACGTGACTTGGCATGTGTCGGTCATATCATCACTTAAGTGACGAAATGACCATTTTCAAATGATTGAGCAAATTTCAAGGACCTAAAATATAAAAAATAAAAAAAAAAAATTTAAGGACCAATTCCAAAAGAGCACCTAAGTTCAGGGACCAAAAACTTAAATAAGCCAAATATCAATGGATATGATTTATGATAGAGCATTATAACATCGCTTGACCCATGTAGCCCGATCCCATGTTGCGAAAATAAGGTTTGGTTGTTGTTGTTGTTGTTCAAAACTGAACCACACCAAACGGCCTGAGGTGATAGTTAAATATGAAATTTATCATTACATTTACCCTATAAATTAATACCCTCATTCATTAATTGGTCTTTCCCTTTTGGGTGCTCCTTATTCAACTCTTGACAACACAGGACCATCATGTAAATGGTCAAAAGGAAAATGATTAAACACCAAAATCCATGATGAGAAGAGTCATACCGTTGGTAGGCGACTGCTCACATTACTGAGCTTTGAGTTGATGCCACCGAAAGTTGAGCGTTGGAAGACAAGTGTGCCAAGTGTTGCTTGTGCTTGAGAAATAACACTGTCCATCTGCAGCATAAAAATAGGCAGAGCAGTTTAAAACAAGACTACCCCATTTGAAGACCAGAAGCAGAAAGAGTTTAAAAGAAAAAAAAATAGAAGGCTTGTTTGAAAAGCAGTTCTTTATGCTTGACATGTGCCCCTGATTAAAGGCATATTGTTTAGTATTTAATGCAAATGGAATTCCAAGAAGGCCTTAAACATACTACATGGTTTTTATTCTAACATTTGAGATATTAGAGTAGTAATCCACCCAAAGACAAGATTTTTGTTAAATGTGGGGCTCTAAACAGTTTCTTCCAATCTAACACTTAAACTCACTGTATCAATCTACCATCACAGATTTTTTCTTTTAAAAAAATTATGCATAGTTCACTAAAGAATCTTAAACACGGGAGTTTCGTTTTAATAAAACATAAAGTTATAAACTGCCAATATTCTCCCCATTCTCATGGCTCAACCCCTTCAAAAGAGCATCACACAATATTATAATTTTTTTTTTCAAAACCCTAATAGGCTAACTCATGCAATCTATTATGCTTGCACATAACTTGTAAGTTGCAAAGGCCTTAGCTAAGCTAAAGAAAACGTTAGACAGTGTCCAAATCAGATATATGTTATCATCTAAAAGGAAAAGTTTTAATAAAGTTCATGTATGATATAAAAGCATTCCACTAAGAATATGTGGATAAAGAAAAAAGAGAAAAGCACATCATATCAGAAGCAAAGTAATAGCTGACCTGTCCTGTACTGCGGCTGATAGAGGCATGCTCTTTTAGGAGTGCAAGTTGTTCAGAACCTCCTTCTTCCAAATCTAATCTTGACCGATCAAATTCTTTAAAATCCTCTAGCAGTGAAGCATGTTCTAGCTTAGCTCGAAGACTAGAGCGAAGACGATAAAACTCCTGCAGTTCAATTATGTCTAATAAGTTTAAAAGTTTGAAGGAATAAAGTAACTAACCAAAACAAAAATGCATTACCAGGCTAATAAAAAAGTGGACTTGAAGCCAAATATCTGAAATTAAGTCAAAGAAATAACATGACTTAGAAAATCAGTATCTACTTGCCAATATCATGAGACTAAGGAGCAAGGGCAGCCTAGTCCACAAGGCTCCCACCTATATCACAAGCCTATATCATAGGACTTAAGACTCTGAAAATGAAATTTGGGATTCAAAATAGGGGGTCGGCGGTAGAGCTGTCAATTCGGGCTGGCCCGGCCCATTAGGGCCAGCCCATTAGGGCCACTAGTTTTTTCGGGCTGGGCTGGGCCGGCCCATTTATATACCGGGCCAACCATTTTGCTAGCCCGGCCCAGCCCACTAGTTTTTCGGGTTGGGCTGGGCTGGCCCATGGGCCAATAATTTTTCATTTTTTGATAAAAATAATAATTAATTATAACCAAAATAAAATTTTATAACATTTTCTTTTGATTAGATGTCATTATTAATTATAAAAATAATAAATGAAAAGACAAAAAGCTCTATCTCATCTTAATTTTATTATTGTTTAATCCTATTCAATAATAAAGTGTTATAACATATAAAAAAAATTTAAGTTCGGGCCAAATGGGCTGGCCCAGCCCATTTCGGGTTGGCCCGTGTCGGGCTAATGATTTGTCGGGCTGGGCTGGGCTGGCCCAAAAAGTTTCGGGCTAGATTTTTCCCTGGCCCAGCCCACGTTTTTGCCGGGTTAAATGGGCCAGCCCGTCGGGCCAGCCCATTGCGGTGGAGGATTCAATAACAAGGTTAAGGTTATACAAAAAATCATGCGGATGTTACCACCTGTTTTTCATAATCTTCTAGCGATAAAGAGAGGATTAGTTTTACAACATTCACTTATAAACTCATTATGCTAAACTTCAAACAATATTTACTTCCTGGTAATAGAAGTGAAATTGAATTTATTTATACCAAAATCTTCAGATGCGTAGTTAAACCATTGGCACCAGGGTGCATGAAATATCTTATCCCTTATTTGCACATGGAAAGCAATTCACAATAATCAAAGCACCATAAAAGGCATAGGGTGTCATGAAATGATATAGGGTAACTCAAGCTGACACCATAAAATACCTGGGTCAGATCTTGAAGAATTTCTTGGTGTCTATTCAAAGTATGAGAAACCATTTCAGACCCGCCAGATGATACCCAAGCTTGCATCTGTGAGTTTATTTGTTGAAGTTGCTTCAGTAATTGCTCAATCCAAGATTCTAGATCACTCTCGGCAGAATCAGCTTTTATAGAATTACTAGTAGAAACCAATTTACGATAAGAACTCATCCGCTCATCCAGCTGAGCTTCAAGTTTTCTCGCCTGCAAAAGATTGGGAAAAATAATTCTTCAAGTTTTCTTGCCTAAGGAAAAAAATGTATTCACTAGGCAACCATAAAGGAAGACAAAAACAACTTGAAATCTTGAATGAATAGACCCCTCAAGAATTCAAAAATATAAAATTCCGCATGTTTTCTCCAAGTTTTCATTATTACTATCCTGATCATGTTAAGGATGATAAACCAAGTCATGACTGGCTAAAAAACACCTAATTGGAATCTGAATTTTTCAATATATTTTTAACCCACTCTTCCATGAGAGGGGAACATTAATGTCCAAAATGTAATTAAAAAAAAAACTATACAAGTTGCATGCTTGAAGATTGTAAAAGTCTAATAGATCAAGCCAACACAACTAAAATCCCAAAGATTTTATGCAAGCTTTCCATTTGTAATCTAGCATATACTTTCATGCTACCAACTACCAAAAACCTGGACAATAACAAAGTCGCCATTCCTGCCCATATAGACTGTACGGATATTGAAGAGACAAAAATCAAGAAGCCTATCTAAAGAAATCCAAAATGTAAAAAGACAAACCAAATGCAAGAATTGTTGCACCTTACAACTTAACTAGTAAGTCATTCTAAATCACTTCATGTCTTCTATAGAGTTTCTATTCATCATTTGTGCTCCCATTTTAAAAATCAAGAAACAATATCGTTACAGCTACACCATCAATCACCTGGTTATAGCAGAACAAAACCTTATGGTTTTCTTTGCTAATTACAATAACCCTGGGAAGGGGTGTTGAAGAGAGCTAACAAGCACATCCATTTGTCTGTGATCACATTCATTCTCTGTGCAGATCACTGAACCCAAACCAAATTAGGTACGCCTCTATCTAACCTACCACTACCCATCATATATCAAGTAAACCTAAATCCAGTAACAAAACCATCACCTGAATCATTTCAAATATTCATAATCCGATCCCTTAGCAATTGAAAACTGAAACTCAGAAAGTATGCCATTGTGAATCACAAACTATTAAGCAAAGTTACAAGGAATGTTGTTCATTTGGGTACATAGTTCATGACTTATCAAATTATTATTTCAAGAACTCCTCTAAAGTGAATCTGTGACATGATACACGGAACAGCCAATTCAGGAGGCGATGTACATAAGGTTAATGAGAAAATCTAGTAACTACGTCATGAAGTGAAAATCGTATTAGGATAGGAGGGCTCAAAGTACCAGAGAGATTTGCATCCAATTGACTTGACACCATATCTTGACCCAAAATCTTAAGGCATTAGGCTCACGGGTCTATTCACTTATATGTTTCTCACTTTGTTCATCCTCCTGAATGTGGGATTTATTTCATCGAGATCTTCCTCACAACTGAAGTGCAACAAATCAAGCACGACCCCCATCAAAATCGATCCCAACCCAACACCAAAACAAGAATTTCCAACCTCAAGTAATCAAATAAGGCTCCTCTCAACAGTTAAAAAATAGTTCTTTTCCACTGGTTAAAAAAGAACAATTCCATGTAACAAGCAAGTTGAGAGCAAAGGTAGTAAAGGGATAGAAGGCTAGAAGCTAATCCCAGGAATTCCCCATCACTGACAAAAAAGAAGAAACCCCATCATTTTAAATTAGGTATACCTCTATCTAACTTACCCATCTCATATGAAGTGAACTAAAATCTAGGAACAAAAGTCTCATCCAAACCATTTAAAATATTCACAATTCAATCCCTTAGCAACTGAAAATTGATAAACAAACTAAAGCATTCACAATTTGCAACTTTTCACATTATTAATTTATTATTACAAGGCTTTCTTTAAGGTGAATGTGGCATGCAACGAGTAGAATATTGAATGAATTCGGTACGCAATGTGCAAGGTTAATTAACATACTTAGTAACAACGATACAAAGTACAAATCATGCATTTCCCCCACCCGAATCAATCCCGATCCAATACCCGAACAAGACTATGTAACCTCAATTCATCAAATTAAGTTCCTCTCAACACTAAAAAAAAAAAAAAACAGTTTTTTTGTTCTATCACTGCTAAAAACCCATAATTCTATAAACCAAGCAAGTTGAAAACAAAAATAACAAAAGGGTATGAAGCTAATCCCATGAATTCCCCCATCACCGACAAAAATGAACAAAACCAAGATAAAAAAATGGAAACTTTAGCACAAGGAGCATTCGAATTTTTCACATGTACCAAGAGCACGAAAGAAGAATAACAAATAAATAAATAAATAAATGGAACCTGTTTGCGAAGGGAATCCCAGGAAGTAGGAACCTCCATCATCTCCATGGATCAGAAAACAGAACAGAACAAAAGAAGGAGAAGAAGATGGAATAGAGGGTTTGGATAAGAGTGAAAGGAAGGTTGAATCTGTGATAAAGAATGGTATTGGGATGGAATGGTTGTTTGAAGATGAAGACAGGTCGTCTGCTCCCACGAGACAACAACACCACCACTTCACAAGTAACCAAAGTAATGGATTTCCCTTTCTTTCTTTCTTCTCTCTCTTTCTTTATTATTTTTTAATATTTTTTTTTAATCTACATGCAAAGAGGAATTTTGTATGTGAACTTTACAAATTTTGGGATATGTTATGTAGATCATCCAATAGGTGCAAATTTTGGTATAATCGAGAACAAAACTAAAAATATAATAACGGGGAATGAGTAATTAGTCAGATTGATTTTTGACTATGCAACCATTAGTTCCTCACTTTTGCAAAATAACAATTTAATCCTGAGATAAGAGAACGTCGATCAAGTTCGTCCCTGGTGTTTGGTGTCGCCAGTATCATGTTACAGAATGCATACATGAACAATAACGGTGGTGGTCAAAACGACGTCGTTTTGGTCACCTGTAAAAAAATAATGATAAAATTATACGTTGGCCCATTGTCTTGGCGCCAAACAATAACACCCTTTTCCCCTAATGTTTCACATACCTTCACACCAAACCCCAAGTTCATAAACCAAACCAAACCTCCATAGCTCTTTATTACTCACAACGAACGAAACCTGTAGTGTCCTTGAACACTATGTTCTTAACCCTCTGAGTACCCAAGATTATGAAACCAGGAGCCCTAAAGAGGATCAAGTGTTAATATGTGACTTTGTGGTGTTTCTGCAGTTCCAGTTGGGAAAAGCAGGGTCTCCCCAGTCAACAAGTGTGTGCAGAGTGTCAACTTAGGGATGAGAGTACATACCTGAAACCCTAGCTGTTATGAGCTATTTATTGGGTTGAGAGGAGGCTGATATGGACCGTATGGGCCCTGTATCAGGGTTGAGCTGAGCTAGGATTCTGTGAGATAATATCGGAGGTTTATGCTCTTAGAATCTGGATAGGATCAGCTCATGATCTCATGTCTAGGCTGTTAGCGAGAATCTAGGAGAGATTCGCGGAGGGGATAAGAAGCTTGAACGAGTCAGAGTCTTTCCACCAGCCGACGGTACGTCTCGATCCTAGAGTCCCGAGCCTGATGAATGGAAAACCGTTTGTAAGGCTCGGCCCCATCATGTCCGAGCCTGATCCTTTTGTGTGCTCGGAGCCAACGAGTCCGAGCGAGGGACGTTTGTGCTGAGCAAACCGAGGGGAGGGCCCTTGAAGAGTCCCTTAAATAAGACTTGAGTCCTTATACGGTCGGCCCTACAAGCCCCCCAGCTCGTAAGACTTTATAAAGTCTCTGACGAGGTAGCATGTGTTTAGGGTTGGACCTTCTAGATGTCTTAGTTCGAATGTGTGACAGCTGTCCGACGTGACGTTTTGGTTTCTCTAGGTACGGCGCGTTCTCTTGTAAGTTGTGCCAAATCATTGCAATTTTTGAAATTTGAAAAAGTGTCTGTTGAAACCGCCACGTCTCATTCAGCGAGTGGTTGCATGGGTTGATGGGCTTTCGGCCCAAATGCGTATCATGGAGGGAAACTGAAAAGTTTCCTTCAATAGTTCGAATCCTCTTACTACCCACACTCATTTTCCTTCTCACTTCATAATCTTCTTAAATCATAATCCCCTCATTCTCTCTCCAATCTCCTTTCCACCGTCTCCGCCTTCAAATCCACAACATTCTCCCATCATCCTTTCCAGCAACTAAAAGCAGGTAACTTCCTTTACTCTTCTTATTCCCGTTTCTGCGATTTCCTCCTTTTGTGCGATTTCTGCTTTCTGTAAAGGGGTTTTGGTTCTGGGTTTTGCAGGGAGTCTGGACTTTAGGGGATTTCTAGGTTCTAAGTGTTGTTTAGGATTTCTGGGTAACTTGGGATTTCTGGGTAAGTAGTTAGCTAATCATGAGAGGATGGAGAGGTTTGCGGAGAATTTATCGTGAACTTTGCAGGAGATTAGGAGAAGAACCCTCTAGTGATAGTGATTCGAGTTCTTCAAGTTTTTCTAGTTTTTCTGGGAATTCTGGGAATGAGGGAAATTTTGATATTGATGATTCTATACACCCTTCTACTACTCCCCCACCTAATCAGGGATCCAGCGAGGTAAGACCGTTAGCTGTAGAATACCCATCGAATCCCGTAGATGAGAATAAGTGGTTGTTAGCTTACAGATTTGCCGAGCGTCGAGCCCAAGTCAGGCTTAACCCCGACCCTGACACCAGGGGGAAAGAACCTTTGGAGAGTCCACCGGGGGAGGGGGGAAAAAGTCCAGGGCTCGGCCTTAAGTTAAAAATAAAAACTCGTGCTATAAAAAATCCTAACGCCGAGCCTTTTGCTTTTTCCCCAGATATGGTGGAACGCAGGTGTGTTACCAACCCTGAAGAATATCCTCTGCCGCCTAATCATGCGCAGTACGATGCTGTTTTTGATCGGGAGGTACTGGGAACGAGACCTTCATTGTTGACAACAAATAGTCTTAATCATCTTCGGCCAATGTTAACACCTCCGAGCGCCGATGGAAATACCTCAGAATTCGTATTGAGACCTTTGGGAATCGACGATCGGATATGCTTCCAAGTACCGGAAAATCGTCAATATTTTTATTTCTACGAAGAAATAGCAACTAAAGTCGGTATCCGCTTGCCCTTTTCCACCTTCGAGGTTGAAGTCCTAACTCATCTAGGACTAGCTCCTAGCCAATTGCATCCAAGTGGGTGGGCTTTCGTCCGAGCCTTCCAACAATTCTGCGACGTTGAAAACTTGGTCGCAACAGTACGATCCTTCTTTTGGTTATATGCTCCCCAAGTAAATAATTTTGGTGATTCCAAGGGTCTTTGGGTGTCCCTAAAGGCTCGGAGGGGGCATGCCCTTTTCGCCAAGGTGACAGACTCTTGGAAATCTTTCAAACCTCTCTTCTTCCAATACGAGTATACTGGGGCCGAGGTATGCTGGTTCATGGAACGAGTTGAAGAAGATGGAGTGATCAAGGTCGTGCCTCGGTTTCCACTGGGTTGGACGACTAACATTTATAACCGAGGATCCTCCTTGTACCAATTCGACTCTAAGGCGGATTTGACAAAAGCCGAAAGGCGATTATGCGACCATGTTTGGGAATACCTTCAAGCAAATGGTCAAATTGATACCAAACGAATTCTACTGAAAGAGACACGAGAGGAAGTGAAGGCGGAGCTGGGTACTGCACTTTTTTTTTTTGTACTGATCCATTTTTTCTTACAGAAACAATGGGGAAGAAAGCAACTAAGGCTAAGAACAGCGAAGCCCGAGCAGCCAGAGTATCACAATTGGTTGCAATCAAAGCTGCCTCCGGCTCCCCAAACATGAGTCAATCTTCTGAACTGACCCCTTCCGAAAGTTCGACCATCATCCCCAACACCACTCCGGCTGTGAGGATCAAAGGTATTGAGCCGGTGATCAAAGGGGATCGTGTCGCCGATGCTGTAAACATCGAAGTGGAGGCTCAAACAACTCCTCAAGGTACTCCCGAGCGTCCCCTCAAGAGGTCTCGGCTGGAAAAAGGAAAAGGCCTTGCTGGAGACTGGCTTAATTTGAGTAAGTCTCATAAAGGGGTAGAAATCCCTGAAGGAAAGGAGGAAGCTGCTGTCAAGACAGTGTGGCATCGAAAGATGACTGATACACTTGTTGCTACTGCCTTTCCCCCCGAGAATGCTGAAGTGATTGAGGCCTGGACCCCTGGGACTTGGGAGAATAACTGTAAAACTTTGGTGAAGAGTCTTCTGAGAGGTGCGAGCATACTCCATCATCTAGGTCATCATGGAGACGACGCTTATGCTGGGATGGCCCCCGAGGAAAAGAAGAAAAGGACCGAGGCAGCCGAGCGCGAGGACTATCTACAACTTCAAGTTGAAGGTCTTAACAAGAAGTTGCAATCCTTGGCAGCTGAGAACGAACGGCTGAAAAAGGTGGCACAAGATGCTGAAGGTGCCAAGGTTAAGGCCGAGGAGACACTCCAGGGGGCCGAAGATAGGATAAAACGTTCGGAAGAGGTCCTGAAAAAGGCCGAGGAAGACTCTGCTGCTCTCCGAGCGGCAATAGAGAAGGCTCAGAAAGCGGAGCAAGCTGCTGCCGTGGCTCAAGAGCGGCATGAGTATGCCAAGGATGAGATTTTGGGGCTCCGAACTTCTTTGGAGAAGATGAAAGCAAAAGCTCTCAAGCACAAGAAAGCAGCCCAGGAGCACCTATACAACTGGGATCATGGGTTTGAGGATTCCTTCTACAATACTGCCGAGCAACTCCGCATTCTGAATCCTAGTCTCGTGACCAAGGGTGCTGATCCTAATTTTTCTGTGAAAAATGGTCGAATAGTCGGCCCAACCGGGGCTCCCATAGATCTGAACAACGCCGATCTGCCTGATCATTTGGCTGAGGATTCCGAGGGGGATGATGCCGAGGATGCCGAGGGTGAAGAAGAAGAAGATAGATTTGATGCCGATGGCATTGTACTGTCCGATTTAGAGTAGCTTATCATTTTGCTTTCCCTCTTGTAATTGCCCCAGTAAATGGGTTTGAACTTTTATTGTTGTGTTTCGTTCATAATATTTTATAATATCCGTAATCGTGTTATGCTTCTTTTTATGCTCTTTTGTTAAGAATTCAAGTGTTAAGACCTCGGAACTCCAGCACTTTAGTCGAGGTGTGTTCCTCTATCCGCGATATAAAATGATTTTATGAAATCATGATTTAATCGGGAATCTTATTTAAAGTACTTGACGAGTTATAAGCCCTTGCTAGAGCTGTTTATAATTGTTCGCGTCATAATCGGTGGCTAATCGGTTACGAGGAAAAGTACGTGATACAATGAATTCAATAACGAGAACTTTTATTCATTTGAAGCAAATTACAATGGGCTCGGAGTTTCACCGAGCGTACACCATTAAAAAGAAATAATTCAAAAAGCAAATGTAATGAAACAACTAAAACTATTGAAAATGAGACTGAAGCAATAAAAGACTAACTGTAATAAGCTCGAAGTTTCGCCACGTTCCATGTGTTGTTGATGAGGGCACCCGAGAGAGTTTCGAGCTTGTAGGCTCCTGTTCCGGTTTTGGAGGCAACTCGGTATGGTCCTTCCCAGCTTCGGGCCAGTTTTCCGTCCTTCGCATTTTTGAGACCAATATCAGCTCTCCTCAAGACAAGGTCGCCTACCTCGAACTCTCTGGACACGACCGAGCGATTATACCCTTTTGCTTGCATAATCTTAGCGTGCTTTTCACGTTCGGCCGCTAAATCCCTGACTTCTTCTGATAAAACAAGATCGTCACACAATAAAGTGTTGTTGAGGGGATTCGGTTGTTGCATAGCTCGAAATGAAGGGATGATCTTCTCAATTGGGATGACTGCGTCGCAGCCATAAGTGAGCCGATACGGTGTCTCTCCTGTTGAAGTTTGTATGGTGGTGCGATACGACCAAAGCACTTCGTGCAAGTTTTCCAACCAATTCCCCTTCGCACCTTCGAGTCTTTTCTTGATCCCCTGGATGATAGATCGGTTTACAGATTCTACTTGGCCATTAGTCTGAGGGTGTTCGACCGAGGAAAAGTAGTGTTTTATGCTCAAAGCATTGACCAAGTCTTGGAACGCCTTTGCCGCGAATTGGGTTCCGTTGTCAGTCACTAGCACTTGTGGCACTCCAAACCGAGCCACAACTTGCCTTTCAAAGAACTTCTGCACCTTGGCCGAGGAGATGGTTGCAAGAGGCTCGGCTTCCACCCACTTGGTAAAGTAGTCAATGGCCACTATCACCCACTTTAGCTGTCCTGGGGCGGTGGGGAACTGTCCAATCAAATCCATTCCCCATTGATAGAAGGGATAAGGAGACGAAAGTGAATGGAGTTCCTCAGCCGGTTTCTGATACACATCACTGTGAAATTGACACTTGTCGCACCTCTTCACATGGTTGATCGCATCTTGTTGAAGAGTCGGCGAGTAGTATCCTGCCCTTAAAACCTTTTTAGCCAGTGACTTCCCCCCAACATGATGACTTCCAATGCCCTCGTGGACTTCCTCCAAAGCCTGTTTTGCTTCGGCAGGGTCTAAACATCTAAGCATTGGGCCGCTGACCCCTCGGCGAAACAGGACTCCATCAACTAAGGCAAACTGTGAAGCTTTTCTGACGAGTTTCTTGGCCTCTATTGGATTACTTGGAAGAACTCCTTGTTCCAAATAGCCTGTTATCGGAGCAATCCAGCTCGGATCCAGCGAAATAGAGAGGACAACGCTAGGTCCATGCACCATTTCTTGAATCAACGTTCTGTTGTTCTCAGGACTCTTTGTCGAAGCAAGTTTCGAGAGAATATCCGCTCGGCTTTTGCTCTCCCTTGGGATGTGGCAGAATTCGACCTTAACAAACTCCGAGGATAGGAACTTCACCTTCTCCAAATACTTTTGAAGGATTGGTTCCTTAGCCTGGTAGTCGCCCTTGACTTGTGAAACTACCAACTGAGAATCGCTGAAAATTTTCACTTCTCGGGCCCCTACTTCTTTTGCCATTCTCAGCCCGGCCAATACGGCTTCATACTCCGCCTGATTGTTCGAAGTTGAAAATCCAAACTTCAAAGAATATTCGAGGGTGATCCCCTCGGAGTTCTCCAATATTATTCCTGCACCAGCCCCTAGTTTGTTACTCGATCCATCAACATAAATATTCCAATCCAAGTTTGAGCTCGTCAATGGCTCAGTGAACTCGGTAAGAAAATCAGCTAAGGCCTGAGATTTCATTGCCTTCCTCGGTTCGAAAGTGATTTCAAACTCGGAAAGCTCAATGGCCCATGTCACCATTCTTCCTGCCAGATCAGGCTTCTGAAGTATTTGGCGGATTGGCTGAGCTGTTCTGACTGTGATATGGTGGCTCTGGAAGTATTGACGTAACCGTCTAGCTGTGATGACCAGACAAAAGGCCAATTTCTCCACTTTCTGATACCTCAACTCCGGTCCCTGAAGAGCTCGGCTGACGAAATAGACGGGGGATTCTTTGCCAGATTCCTCTCGGACCAAAACCGAACATCCTATCGAATCTCCCACTGATAAATAAAGGAACAAAATTTCTCCATTCATCGGACTAGACAAGATCGGGGGAGACGCCAAGTACTGCTTAAGGTCAGTAAAGGCCTTTTCGCATGCCTCGTCCCATTCAAATGTCTTTTCTTTCTCTTTCCTTAACAGTTTGTACCAGGGGAGGGCCTTCCTAGCTGACTGAGACAGGAATCTCGAGAGAGCCGCCACCCGACCTGTCAATTGTTGGACACCCTTGACATCTGACGGACTCTTCATATCAAGAATGGCTCGGCACTTTTCTGGATTCGCCTCAATTTCGCGCTCGGTAAGCATGAACCCGAGGAAGGCCCCTGCTGGAACTCCAAACGTGCACTTCTCCGGGTTCAACCTCATGTTGAACTGTCGGACCCTTGCCAAAATTTCCTTCAAATCCTTAGCGTGATCTTCTTCCTTCAAGCTCTTTGCAATCATATCATCTATGTATACCTCAATTCTCGGCCCAATCAAAGGGTCGAATACCTTGTTCATCATCCGCTGGTAAGTTGCCCCAGCATTTTTCAATCCAAATGGCATTACATTGTAACAATACGTGGCCCTTTCTGTGATAAACGAAGTCTTCATCTGATCCGGGGGATACATTGGGATCTGATTGTACCCCGAATAAGCATCCATAAATGAAAGCCTTTGATAACCCGCCGAGCTATCCACAAGTTTATCGATGCAGGGAAGTGGGTATTGATCCTTAGGACAAACTTTGTTCAAGTCTGTGTAGTCCACGCACATCCTCCATTTCCCATTGGACTTCTTCACTAGCACAGGATTGGCCAACCAGTCAGTATACACCACCTCCCTGATAAATCCTGCTTCTAGTAGCTCGGCTACCTTCTCATCTGTTGCCTGTGCCTTCTCAGCTCCGACTCTTCTTTTCTTCTGATAAACTGGCTTGGCTCCAGGATACACGCTCAACCTATGGCAGATGAAGTTCGGATCGATTCCTGGCATATCCGCCGAGGTCCAGGCAAACAGGCCCTTGTTTTTCACCAGCAATTCAGTCAATTCTTTTTCCAATTTCTCAGAAAGGCCAACCCTCATCTTGACGCAGCGAGAAGGATCAGGGCCTAAAATCACCCTTTTGAAGTCCCCTTGAGGGGTCGGCCTAGTTTCATCCTCCTCTCTTACGTCAAGATCTGCCAAGTTGACACTTCCTTTGTTAAGCGGCTCTTGCATGATCTTCTCGTCATCAAGCTTCAACTTGCCCAAGCTGATATTATAACACTTCCGAGCCAACTCCTGTTCGGACCGCACTGTTACTACCTTGTCATCAGATCCTGGGAATTTCATGGCCAAGTGGACTGTCGATACAACAGCACCAAAAGACTGGAGTGCAGTTCGGCCAAAGATGACGTTATAAGCCGAGGGAGCCTGGACGACTAGCCATTTCACCATTTCAGTCCGAGCAGAAGGTGGTTCCCCCATAGTCACTGGGAGATGGATGTGGCCTAAGGGAACAATTGAATGTCCTGTGAAGCCAATCAAACTTCCCTCGAATGGGGTGAGATCAGATCTTCTCAACTTCAATTTCTCAAACAGATCCAGAAACATGATGTCTGCCGAACTTCCCTGATCGACAAGAATCCTTCTGACTTCGTAATTGCCGAGCCTGGCTGTAACTACCATGGGTCATTATGGTCTTGTAATATGTCCTCAAAATCCTCATCACTAAAGCTGATGACTATGTTTTTCTTCCTGGGCTTTTGGATTGGTCGGCTGGCCACCGAAAGAACTTGTCCCACATACTTCTTGCGATCACATTTCTTTTCTCCTCCTCCTGCAAATCCTCCAGCAATAGTGCCAATGAGAAATCCATTCTTTTCCTTCTCGGATGGTTGGGTAGTGGCCCTCCTGCAGGTGGTGAAGGGCTTCTAGTTCTTTTTTGCTCAGTTTTGGGTGGTGATGGACTTTTTCCCCTGGAGCATTTGCGTAACGCTTCGCCAATATATTGTTGAAGCTTACCATCCCTTACCAACTCCTCGATTAAGTCCTTCAACTGAGTACACTGGTCGGTGGTATGCCCCCATCCACCGTGATGATCACAGTACTTCGTCCTATCCTTCTGGGCTGCCTTTCTCAAAGCTGGTGGACGAGTGATGTTACGCATCTCTGTATGCATAGTCTCACGAAGGATTTGACTCCTCGGGACTGTCAACTGGGTATATTCATCGTACTTGCCTTTTGGAGGCAGTTTTTCCCCTCTCTTTCTCTCTCTTTTGTCTTTCCTTCCCCTCTCTCGAAAACGATCATTTTGACGAACGTCGTTTTGACGAGGAGGTCGTTGCTCATGTCGTCCTTCACCACCCCTTGCTGCTGTACTGATCCTACGGAATTCCTCTAGATTAACGTATTTCCTGGATCGTTCCCTAAGTTCGGCCATGTTCTTAGGTGGTTCCCCAATCAAACAATCCTTAAAATCTCCATCCTGCAATCCTTGAGTGAGTAAAAGAACCGATACTCCCGATTGTAGGCCTGATATGCCACTGGCCTCTTGCTGGTACCGAGCTAGGTAATCGCGGAGAGACTCGTCGGGTCTCTGTGCAACTCCAGCTAGTGAATGGTCTGATTTGGGCTGTGACATACTGGCCGTGTACCTGTTTATGAAAGCTTGTCTAAGCTTGGCCCACGATCGGATCGAATTGGCAGGTAGAGAATTGAACCATCTCAAAGGCGCCGAGCCCAGAGTCATCGAAAAAGCTCGGCACTTCATAAAATCCCCTCCTCCATAAAACATCATAGAGGACTCGTAGGCAGCTATGTGGTCCATCGGGTCAGTTGTTCCATTGTACCGAGGAATATTCTGATGACCCACATAAGTCTGCGGGGTTTGGAAAGCCATAATCTCAGGATAGGGTTCCCTAGTGGTACGCTCTAGGGTTAAGCTTGGGTTGAGGGGTGGAGGTGGGGGAAGATTGCTCGGATTACCATAGGCCGCGTAAGGGCCTTCCTCGGCGATCCTTGCCATGCTCTGCTGCTGAAGAGCAGCAATGGCTTGGTTTTGCTTCTCAATTAAAGAAGTCTGAGTCCTCAAAATCTCCATAATCGACTCCTCTCTCCTTCGTGCCGAAGAAGTAGTCGTGTAAGATCTGCCTTCCGTTTCAGAACGCTGACCTCCTTGAAGCGTTCCGAAACGACCTCTAGTCAAATGAGGTATCTCCCTGTTGGTCCTGTCAGCCCTGGAATGATCACGCCGATCAGCCCGTTCAACACGCCGATCCTCATCAGCTCGTGAGCCAGCAGCAGCCCGACGAGACTGACGTCCAGAATCAGCCGTGTCTCGCCATTCTGAAACGTGGCCATCAGGGACGGTATGAGGGTTAGACTGCCCTCCGCCGCCCTCAACGAGAACTTGACCAGCTGGAGGAACCGTGGCTTGTGGCTGATCCGCCGTTGGAACTGGCGGAACTGTCTGAACGTTAGCATGATTACCTCCAGTTGGTGCTCCCGGAGCGATCCTGTCCCTCACGTTTCTCCCAGTCTTAGGTGGCCTCCCACGGAGGCGACGGCGGAGATCTTCTTGATTACCATCGTTGTTGTCGTTTGATGAGATCAGCAGGTGGGAATACTGGTTACTCAGTTTCCCACAGACGGCGCCAATGTAGTGTCCTTGAACACTATGTTCTTAACCCTCTGAGTGCCTAAGATTATAAAACAAGGAGCCCTAAAGAGGATCAAGTGTTAATATGTGACTTTGTGGTGTTTCTGCAGTTCCAGTTGGGAAAAGCAGGGTCTCCCCAGTCAACAAGTGTGTGCAGAGTGCCAACTTAGGGATGAGAGTACATACCTGAAACCCTAGCTGTTATGAGCTATTTATTGGGTTGAGAGGAGGCTGATATGGGCCGTATGGGCCCTGTATCAGGGTTGAGCTGAGCTAGGATTCTGTGAGATAATATCGGAGGTTTTTGCTCTTAGAATCTGGATAGGATCAGCTCATGATCTCATGTCTAGGCTGTTAGCGAGAATCTAGGAGAGATTCGCGGAGGGGATAAGAAGCTTGAACGAGTCAAAGTCTTTCCACCAGCCGACGGTACGTCTCGATCCTAGAGTCCCTAGCCTGATGAATGGAAAACCGTTTGTAAGGCTCGGCCCCATCAAGTCTGAGCCTGGTCCTTTTGTGTGCTCGGAGCCAACGAGTCCGAGCGAGGGACGTTTGTGCTGAGCAAACCGAGGGGAGGGCCCTTGAAGAGTCCCTTAAATAAGACTTGAGTCCTTATACGGTCGGCAGACCCTACAAAACCAAACCCCAAGTTCAGAAACATTGAAGCAAATCCTAGTTAAGTGAACATTATCACTACAATCTCCATCCTTTCATCGACAAGGAAGTTTCAAAAGGTAAGAGAAACCCTAACTCCGAATGAATTTTTTAAAATTTGCATTGTTGTTCCCAATATCTGTGATTAGAGTTTCGTGCAGGTTATGCATGTTACTTAGCATGTTTTTTTTTCATCTTATTGTTGTTTATTGCATAAATTTCAGATTGTGGGTTATTTTTTTATTCTCTTTTTGTGTCCTTGTGGTCCATGGAGTATTTTAAATGATTTCCTTGTTTTGGTTACCTTCTTTATTCTGTATGTGGTCCCTATGGTGTATCTAATGTCCATATTATTTATTCTTGCTATATACTGTTAGTAGACTTTGTGGGACCCAGTAGAGATTGACTGATTTTTTGGTATTTTTCATGTATAGGATGATTTATTTGAAGTTTCACCATGGAGGTACTTTTTATAAGGACAGTGATGGAAGTCAACATATAACAATGGAAAGGTGTAAGAGTGGGGTGGGATTGATGAAGATGAGCTGGACGTTTTTGCTTGCAGGGATTACTACAAGGAATTAGGGAACAAGTCAGTGTCTAAAGTCTTCTAGTTAGTTCCAAAAAAGTCTCTGACCAAGGGATTGAAGGCATTAGACACTGATAAAGACCTTCTACAAATGGTGCAGGCGAGTAAAATTGCTGGACGTGTATGTCATATCTATTATGATCACACACCTGCTCGCAACACTGATGTTGTGGTTGACAGTGAAGATGAGGGTGAAGGTGTAGACATGGCTATGTGTGATGAAGTTATAAGGAAGGTTGTTAGTGGAGTACTTGAAGGTGAGAGCCAGAAAGAAGAGGATTGTAGTAAGAAAATCAATGATCCAGTCCTTAAGAAGAAAGTGGAAGAAAAAAGGATGGAAGCGTTGAGGAAAAAGAAGTTTGCTGAAGCAAGAAAGAAGGAAGCACTGAAAGTTGAATTGGCTGTTGAGGCAAAAAAACAAAGAAGAAGAAGCTAAGAAGAAAGCACTTGTTGAAGCTAGGAAGAAGAAGGCTGAGGATGAGTTAAAGAAGAAGATGCTTGAAGCTCAAAAAAAAAAGAAACAAAAAGCAAATGAAGAGGCAGCACGTACATAAGAAGAACTATGAGGAGCAGAAGAGGAAAGCTAAACTTCAAAAAGCCCTAATGGAAGCTGTAAATGGAGTTGAATCAGAGAGTTACTAGACTCCAAGCTAAAAAGGCAATAGAGCAGAATTTGGTAATTGATGAGGGAAAGGACATAGAGGCTGCAATGGCAAGAAACAAGGGCAAGGTTGAGAAGGCTGCAAATTAAAGGCAAAGAACAAGGGCAAGGGCAAGGTTGTGGAACAATGTTTGGAGAAGGAGCAAGGCAAGGCTGAGGAGGGTGCAATGGCAAAGAAGAAGGGCAAGGCCAAGGATGTGGAGCAGTCTTTGGAGAAGGAGTAGGGCAAGGCTAAGGAGGCTGCAATGGCAAAGAATAAGGGCAAAGTCAGGGCTGTGGAACAGTCTTTGGAAAAGGAATAGGGCAAGGGTACAAAGGCTTCAATGACAAGAAACAAGGCCAAGGCTAACAGTGTAATTAGGGATGGCAATGGGTCCGGGTGGGTCTGAGGAGTGGGGTACCCGGACCCAGACTCGTGCGGAGTTTTTTGGACCCGGACCCGCTCAGATACCCGCTTCACAGAGGGTAGATGGGTCCCCGAGTATCCAAACAGATTTCACGAGTATCCAAACAGATTTCACGAGTACCCATTATCCTTTAAAAAAAACTATTTTTTTTCTAAAATTTTCTAAGCTTTTTCGACAAAAGAAATACATACTGAAATTTCATAACATTAAATGAAACAAACTACATCAAATGAATTAAACAAACTAAAGTCACAAGTTCACAACATCAATAACATCAAATGAAACAAACTAAAGTCACAAGTTCACAACATTAATAACATCAAATGAAACAAACTAAAGTTTTTTAAAGCAATAACAAGCACAAAGTATTCTCCTAAACACCCCTTCATTATACACATTAAGCACGCCTTCACTACCCATCATCCTCCTTAATGCACATTAAGCACCCTTCATTAACATCAATCGGGTCTCGTGCTTCCTGCTAGGGGTGTAAGCGATCCGGTCCGAGACCGCGAGACCGCTCGGATCGGACCGAAAAATGCAATTCGGTCCGGTCTGGTCCCAAAAAATTCAGACGTGGCTGAACAGTCCGGTCCACGGTCCCAGACATTTTTAGACTCTGGGACCAGACTGGACCGATAGGCTTAATAATTATTTTAAAAAAAAACCTACAGATCTAAAAACTAAAAAGTAAAACTTCCTATTTCCCAACCCTAAACTACAGATCTCAAAGACTCAAACTCTCATCTCTCACAGTCGTCTTAACTCACCCTCTCAAACTCTCCACTCTCCAGATCCGTCGTCGGCCAAAGTTCTCACCACCACCGACGCCAGCGTTGTCGTTCGCAATCGACGCCATCGTTCGCTGCTCATGCCACCGTCGTCGTTCACCGCTTTGTTGTCGTCCCCTCTCTCGTTCGAATCTCCGCCGCCGCCGTCCCCACTCTTGTTGTCGTCCCCTCTCTCGTTTGAGCCTTCGCCTCCAACGAGCAGGTTTGCTTCTCCCTTCTCTCTTCTCCTTAACTCCTTTGCTAATACTGGTTTTTTATCTTTTTTTGAATCCAATAATCCTTTGCTGATCTGGAGTGTTTCACATTTTCTATTTTAATAGTATATTCTGTTTCACATATTCTGATCTGAATGTGTACATATTCTGTTTCACATTTTCTATTTTCTATTAGGAAAAAAGCAAAATAGACCAGACCGGGCCGAACCGAACCACTCATTAACGGTCCGGTCCGGTCCGGTCCGGTCCGGTCCGGTCCGGTCTTTGAGGATAATTAATATTGGGACCGGACCGGACCGGACCGTTACACCCCTACTTCCTGCAAAAGCAAATATACAAGTTAAATATCAAACAATCAATAACATCATTGCCTTCAAAAATTAGAAATTTAATAAATTTACTAACATAATCATCATCATCTTGTAATACGCGCATTTTCCCCATTTTTAATAAATCAAATTTTGAGAATTTCTGATTGGGCAGTTATTTTCGAATTTATATAAATTCATTATTTGATTTAAAATTTCGAATGTGAGTAGTTATTGGGAATTTATTTTATAATAGTGGAATATTTTATTTTGTTTTGTGTTTTGAAGGAATTATTATTTATTGATTTGTTTGATTACGTAACTTTGAAAATTCATAACTTTTGTTCTGTAAATCCGAATTTGATGAATTTACAGTCAAAACGATCGTATTAAAATATAGAATTTATCTTGATATAGTTTGGAATTTATTTTTCTGTTCACGAAATTATATTATTTTTGGTAAGATTATAATATTTTATTTTGGTGAATTGACTAATGATTTTCAAGAGATATTTACTGTATTTGAAAATATTTTTTTTGCTGTGGTAATGTACTGTACGGTGTTAAGGATGTATTTTGTACATTTTTAATTTTTAATTGTTAGACATAAAATTATGAGTGCACAAGACCCTAGGGTAACCCTATTAAACACGCTCTACCATAATTAATACCTAGTCACCCTACTTGTACCCTATGAGGAACATGCAATTAAGGACCCTATCCAAAGAGTGCAAATTTCAGCCAATGCATGCCTTGGTATTTTTCCAACCACTCTTTCTTAATATAACTCTACCCTAAACCTACCTATATTGTATTAAT
Source organism: Crotalaria pallida (assembly GCA_037953625.1). Classification (NCBI taxonomy): domain Eukaryota; kingdom Viridiplantae; phylum Streptophyta; class Magnoliopsida; order Fabales; family Fabaceae; genus Crotalaria; species Crotalaria pallida. Next base: position 6,444,713 of record CM075654.1, on the reverse strand, counting down.
TAAAACTCATACACATGAAATAAAATTACAATGTTCCACCCCCAAAAATAAAGATGGAGCCGTGAGGGAGTAAGAGTAAGGGAGGAAACCCTTGATTTCTTTGCACCCCATTTTTAAGTCAATACACCCCACCCACACTCTTTCCTATAAATACCCTATCACCCCCACCCACTTCATTTGTTGTTCTTGCTCATGAACTTAGAAAAAAAATAGAGAAGAGCTAGAGGAGAGGGAGAGGCCGAAGCACCTAGAGGAAGGAGTGTAACACCCCAATTTGGACTTAGAATTTTCACTAAAAATTTGCGCCATTTTTTTATAAACATTTCCAGAATCAGTTTATTTTAATTCTTTTACAAAAAGATTTTCATAAAACAATTTGTGTGTTATGCATACAAGTGTTACTTCCTTCATAACTTTATATGGTAGGGTTATTTTTTAACCACGAAAATTCGAGAAAAGAACTTTGAAATTTACTGTAATTTGGCATTTGGTTGAATAATTTGACGAAAATGTGGTCATTAGGCTGGGTATTTTCTGATAAACAGGAAGTCTCTTTAATTTGAAAGGGTTGAATTATCGCAGAAATGCGAAAATCAAGCTCACAACTAGATAAAAAGGCAATTGGGTTTTCACAAAAATTGAAAATAATGTAGGGTATTGCCTTGACTTGAGCTCAATTCTTCTCTAACAATCTTCATAATACTGCACCTTTTCCAATAACAGGTTTTTCCTTTGCTTCTCCCGTCGGAAAGTCTCCTACCAACGAGTCACTTTGTCCTGATCCACACTTCGGAAACTCCAAATGTGGGAACACTATCTTCAATCCTAGCCTTAAACCTCTTTGGAATTCAGGGTTCGTGTTGTTTCTACCGTTGCCTTGATTAGTCAAACTCGAAAAACATCCATGCATCTTTGTTTATGTACGTCAAGACTAAAACCATCACCACTCAGACACAAACAAACACAACCAGAGTCACACAAGGAAAGCATATAAGGCGATGCTTAAGGCCACTAAGGACAACCATCGCTCTGATACCACTAAATGTAACACCCCAATTTGGATTTAGAATTTTCACTAAAAATTTGCGCCATTTTTTTAATAAACATTACCAAAACCAGTTCATTTAATTTCTTTTACAAAAAGGTTTTCATACAACAATTTGATTCATTTGTTTACAAAAATGATTTTTATGAATGGTGTCTATTTGATATTTTATTGATGATTAAAACAATTCTTTTGAAGGTATAATATTATGTAACTATGATGTATAGGTGTTTTAAAAATTAAAAGTATTTTTCCTAATTGTTGAGCATTGGTTTAGAACTGCTAATTCGGGAGGAGTGAGCATATCTACGATGAGGATGTAAAAGCGGAAACCGAAGAATCTTTCAAGACACTTGGGGTGAGGGATAGCAATGAAGACTAGTAGTCTAAGATTTAATAGCTCTTGTTTTGTATTCCATCCTTAGATGAGTAGGACATGATTACTCTATCCCGAATGTAACCCCTGATGTAATAAATGATTATTTTAAATGAAAGAAGTTATTTTGGTTACGTATTATGTTCCTAAAGTGATTAAACTGTTTTCCGCAAAAATATGACATTGAGAAAATGAGTTTTGGAAATGTGTTGGAGGATAACATCTCTTTTTGGAAATAGAATTTTTATGACGCGAGTTTGAGTATCAAATCATTTTTGTAAACAAATGAATCAAATTGTTGTATGAAAACCTTTTTGTAAAAGAAATTAAATGAACTGGTTTTGGTAATGTTTATAAAAAAATGGCGCAAATTTTTAGTGAAAATTCTAAATCCAAATTGGAGAGGAAGATACCCTGCTTACCTGCGGATATTCAGGTGAGTGATTGTGATAGGGGAGGGGGATGACAGTGAAACGTCAATTACCCTAGAGCGCCCTTATAGGCAGAACGAGTCTACATGTGATCGAGGATTGATACCCATGGGATCGTAGCATGTTCTGCACCGGAACTAGAAAAGTACTGTCGCCCCCTTGATCAATTTTGGAACAGTGAGAGGGAACCTGAACAAGGCAGGTGGTCGATTGGTGTTGGGCCCTTGCGGTATCGCGTAAAATGTTAATTGTCATGATGGCCGGCCCATACGGTTGTGGCCTTGACAAATATATATGTTGTTGGATTTTCTCGACTGTTCAACCTGCGTGGGTTAAGGTTCATGTACGTCTTGTTTACTTCCGATTAAGTTTGGGAGGATTGGAGGAGATGTATGTGTGCTAACCAAACTCCCCGATGACTTTTCCTTAATTTCCCCTGTCATCGATGGATGCGCTTGATAAAACTTAATAAAGTAAGCTTAATTATTGAAAGACTCTTAGAATAAGGGATTAATATATAACGAGGGTTTTGATCAAGGAAATGGAAAAGGTTAAGCGTGGGTAAGACCAAGGATGTGATTTTGTGATGAAAAGGATTTGTGGATTAATTTTGAGAATAAATGAAAGGAAGTGATAATGTTGAAGAGAGAGTTGTCGGAATGAAAGACATTATTGTGTAATGCTGATGATGAGGTGAATTAAGTAATGTATTTTGTTGTCTGATATATATATTGTTGTGTGCTTGTCTTAATATTTGTGCCTACTGTAATTGCACCTGTCGACGAGAATTCGTTTGGGATTGCTCACTCTCTCTTCTGCCCTATTCTTCTGTTGGTATTCTATACCGCGCATTGCAGATGGCATATAGCATCAGGATCTCTATGTGTCCATTGGACGACGAAAACTAGGAGTTGACTCCAGCAGGCTGGAAATGGCGTGGATCCATCGGTTTGGAGATCATTGACCCACTATTCACTCTAGCGAGATCAAATGTGCAAGACACGAGGAGGAGGCTAGTACTGATAGAACAGGAGTGCACGTTGAGTCCAACGTTTCCCGATGATGATGAGGAGAGATTTGAAGATGCAGGAGAGCTTTTCGAGCTAGCAGGAGTAACCGCTGAAGGCGGTGATCCGTAGTTTAGGTTCTTAGTCCTGTTTTTCTTATGTAACGCACTTTCTTGAGATGTACTAAAATGAATTGGCTCTACCTTCATGTAACTATTAAGAAACAATATGTTTTGGAAAATTTATTATCCTGATGGATGTGACTGAATTTGGGATGTTATTTATAAAACAAGGTTTCTTTTGATGAACAAAATATTTTATGATAATGGAAGAAAGAGTTTCAAAGCGTGATGTTGGTAACATCTCGATTTGGAATTTGATGCGTGATGGGGGACATGAATGATTTACTTTTATAAAGAAAAGTTTTGAAGAGAAATTAATAAAAATGGAAATTTCAAGTTTCTAAGTCGGGGTGTTACACATCTAGTATTGTGGTAAAATTGATGTCTATCTGTGACTTGGAAGACCCTGCATGAAAAAGAGTATAAGTTTTCTAAAGTAGGAATTATTATAATAAAATGATACATGTATAATTAAATTTAATAAATTGAATTATCTTTGACATCATTTCGTAACCAATCTTGAAGACACATCAATGCCTCCAATGTACACGGACGCAATCTACTACGATGTGGAGTAAGAAATCGACCACTTTTACTAAATGCCGACTCTGAAGCAACAGTGGAAATAGGAATTGCTAGCAAATCCTTAGCAATTATTTGCAAAAAAGGATATTTTGCCTCATTTGTCTTCCACCAATTTAAGATATCAAACTCAATTTCTGTTCTAGGCAAAATTGACTCATCCAAGTATAGGTCTAACTCAGACTTGCAATTTGTTGAATTGTAATTTTCAACAACAAATTAGTCAAAACCCGCATCATCCCAATCTTCAGGGATTCTACCATTCAAGTTTGTTATTGAAGATGATGAATTAACCTCATTATCCTCAAGACTTTTACTATACTCCATTATCAAGTCTTGACAAATAGATTTTATCTTTTCCACTTCAAAATATGAGTCTTCTCCATAAAACTTAGGAAAGTAATAAGTCAACAAAGCCAACTTATACCTAGGATCCAAAATAGTACCTATAGCCATCACACTGTTGATAACACCCCAATACCTGTCAAACTTCTCCATCATGGGTACAGCCATTTCCATAATAGTGGAATTTGAACATCTAGACCATTCCATCAATGCCAATTTAATTTTACATATCTTTGGAAAATAAAGATTCAGAGTCAGATATTGGGTGCCAGAAAACAATTCAGTAATCTTATAAAACAACTCCAATCTTTTACATATCTCACTTGCCATCTCCCAATCACTTTCACTTGGCTCATCATTGTATTCATCCACAAGTTGTGCTAAGCGATGGAAAACATTTTTATATTTTAAAGCAACACTCAACATTAAAAAAGTTGAATTCCATCTAGTCTTGCAATCAAGTTGAAGCTCTTTTTCATATTCCAAGTTAACATCAAGACATACATCTTAGAATTTTTATACTCTTTTAGGTGTGACTATCCAGTATTCAATGCTACTTCTAACTTTTTCAATAGCACTAGAGATAATGGACAAGCTATCTTTAACAACTAGGTTCAGAATATGCCCAGAACATCGCATGTGAAACAATTTACCCCCTAAAATGAATGACCTATGACTGATCTTTCCTAGAATGAACCTTATCACAACATCATTTGTTGTGCAAACAGTCAAGGTGGATAACTTTTTTTTCCAAATTCCAAGTCATCAAGCATTTTTGCAAAACTTCACCAATAACTTTGACAGTATGAGGAGCAGACACATAAATAAACCTAACATTAAAATGAAAGTTTCTATGATTAAGACATGTAACATTTATTAAAATGAGAAAAAATAATTCAACATAATTAAGCATTATTACCTCAATATTCGAGTTTGTATGATCCACGAATCATCAACATAATGAGCTGTGACAACCATGTAACCTTTACTCTGGTGGTTAGCAGTCCACATGTCAGTCGTAATGGCAATCCGACTTGAATTCTTTGTCAACACCTTCTTTGTATTATATTTCTCAATCTCATAAAACTTCATGATATTACACTTTATGGTGTTACGAGAAATCCCCTTATACAAAGGTTGCAAAGCCGCACAAAATTCTTTAAAACCATGATGATCAACCATGGAAAGTGGATACTCATGGAGAATGATCATCTTAGCTGTTGGAAGTCAAGCTTTCCCAAGGACATAAGGAGTTATGCTAGAAGACTTCTAGAAGATTGTTTTGATGATAACAAACAAGCTCCATCAAGCTCAAGGCTCAAGCTCAAGCAAATAGTAGATTAAGCTTTGCCCATAGGAATTATTGTAAAGTAATGAAGAGTTAATTGTTCCAAGTTCATAAGGCCAAAGAGTTTTTGTTTAAGGAGAAGAAAAAGAACTTTTGTGAAATTGTTTTTAAGTTAGATTTTCAGTTAAAATTGTTTTTGAAAACCTCTGGTTACTTACTCAGCTTTAGAAAATCATTTTTATGAAAATAATCAGAAATAATCGATTACCTCTCCTGGATAATCGATTACTATGTTTCTGAGTTGTGACCTAGGAATTTTAATTGAAAATAATCGATTAACTTTTTTAATAATCGATTACCTTTCTTACAGGAGGTTGATAATCGATTACCTTGGTTTTAATAATCCATTACTTTCTTAAAAAATTAATTTCAAAGTTTTCACAGAAAGAAGATAATCGATTACCTTCTTCAAGTAATCGATTACCTTTAAGTTTTCTTGAAATCCGAGTCAGAATTAATCTTAAATGTTTCGAGATTTGTTTTTACATAATTGACTCAGATATATTTTCAAAATTTGAAATTGATTTTATTTTTGAAAATATTCCTTATGTGTTTTAAGAATCAAATCTTGGATTTATTTTCTAAATATTTTTTATTCTTTTTTGATTTTAAATCTGATTAAAAAATCTATTTTATTTTATTTCTGAAATCTTTTGATTATTGTTGATTTCAAATATAATCTTTATTTTCATTTGTTTTCTTAAATCTATTTTAAGAGAATCCTAATTTTCTACACTTTTGCTTATCTGATAAAAAACTCATTCTTCTTCTTCTTCCTCTCCAAGAACATATTCTTCATTGTTGATACATTCTTCTATTTGCCTTAGTTCTTGTGAATTAATATTCTTCATTATCAGTAGAGCATTACTTGTTGTATCCGTGTTATTAAGAACACATCAATTGTATCACTCACAAAGTCATCATATTTAACCAAAGTTGTAGGGAGTGAAACTCCTAGTTGGACATGTGGCACGTTCTTAGGGTGAGGAACCCTTGTGTGATTATTTGAGGTCCCTAGCGAACAGAGGTTCCTAGTAGTGTGCGGGGGCGCTCTTGGTTGTAATTGGGTGTGGCTCAATTTTCAAGGTTATAAAGGCTCAAGCGGGTCGCTTGGGGACTAGACGTAGGTCTTTCGCTGGAAAGACTGAACCAATATAAAATTGGTTTTCATGTTCCTCTTCCCTTATCTCTTTATTTTTCCGCATTATTTTTGTTTAAATCGTTTCCGCGCAACTCTATTTATTTTATTATCTATCGCTTCACGTTCACGTTCTAAATCTTAATCTCTCCACAAAACTATTTTTTAAACGTTCAAGTATTTTCCAATAAATTTAATAAAAGTCGATTCACCCCCCCCCCCCTCTCGAGGTTTGAGGCCGATCCTAACAATTGAGATCAGAGCTAGTCTCTTGTGTTAAAGGACTTAACCATCTCAAGAGTATGGCTTCAAACTCTCTGTTCGGTGGTGAAGGGATTTCTATTAATAGGCCCCCATGTTCGATGGTGTGGGGTACGCTTATTGGAAAGCGAGAATGAAAGTTTTTATTCAAGGAGTAGGATTAAAAGTTTGGGATGCGGTCGTAAATAGACCTTACGTTCCTACCTATGTGGTAAATGGAATCACCATCAACAAACCTATTGGTGAGTGGACGGAAGAGGAGGAACGAAGAGTCCAATATGACTTGAAAGCGAAAAACATAATAACATTTGCTTTTAGTTATGATATGTTTTTCAAGATATCTACATTTGAGACAACACAGGAAATGTGGGATACTTTAGAAGTCATACATGAAGGTACCAATGAGGTCAAGAGGTCGAGAATCAACACCTTGACTGGAGAATATGAATTGTTCAGAATGAAGGACAAAGAATTAGTACAAGATATTCAAAAGAGGTTCACAATGATAGTTAATCAACTCATAACATTGTGGAAGATATTTACAAATGAGGAGTTGAACAACAAAGTACTGAGGTGCTTAGGAAGAGAATGGCAACCCAAAGTGACGACAATTATGGAGTCAAGAAATCTTTCAACTATGACATTGGCGACTCTCTTCGGAAAGCTTCAGGAACATGAAAGAGAACTCAAAAGATTGGCACAACACGAAGAAGAGAACAAAAAAGTGAAGGGTCTTGCGTTCAAGGCTGAAATACCAACATCAGAAGGAGACTCTGACAAAGAATCTATCAGTGATGAGCACATGGGACTCTTGGTGAAAAGGTTTGGGAAATTTCTTAAAAAGAAAAATAACTTCAATTTTCCCGTGAGGAAAGATGCAACCAAAAGTGCAGGTTCTTCTGTCATATGTCATGAATGTGGCAACCTCGGTCATATTAGAGCTGATTGCATTCAATATCTGAAGAAGAAGGAAAGCTCTGAAAGAAACGCATCAAGCTCAAGGAAAGGGAGACAAGCTTACATTGCATGGCTGGACAATGAGGAGAGCTCGGATGATGATTCATACGAGCAAAACGAATTAGCCAACCTATGTCTCATGGCACACGGAAAAGAGTTAATATCTGAACTAGAATTTGAGCCTTCTTATAGTGAATTACAAGAGGCATTTGAAGAATTACATAAGGAATCAATGAGGTTATCCTTATTGGTTGCTTTAGAAAAGAAAAATTCAGCTTTACTTTTTCAAAAGAATCAAGAACTTTCTAAAGAAAATGAAGTTTTGAAAAATAAAAATAAAGAGCTGAATTCTACTTTGAAAAATTCCTCAAACACCTCTAGTAATGAAATCAAAATTAAGGCTAGTTCATCTTCTTGTAATTTTTGCAAGAATTTAGTACAAGAAAATGAGGATTTAAAAGAAACACTTGCGAAATTTACAAAAGGAAGAAATACCTTAAATTTGATGCTAGGGAGACAAAAATGTTTTTTCAATAGAGCAGGTATAGGTTATCAACCCGGTAGACATCAAAAGAAATTAAGTACATACAATTTTTGTCCCTGCTAGCTCTTGTAAGAAACCTATTATTATTTGTCATTATTGTGGTAAAAAGGGTCATGGTGCACATGAGTGCAAACACCGAAAAGTTAAGTTCATTAAAAAAAACGATGACGCTGTAAGGTGGCACAATGGGCACTATGGTACCGCTAACTCACCAGGACCCAAGAAGATATGGGTACTTAAAAAGAAAACCTGAATTTGTTTTGTAGGTCATTCCGGTGGATAGGAAGTCTTGCTGGTACTTGGATAGTGGATGCTCTAAACACATGACTGGAGACAAATCCAAATTCTCATATCTCACTCCCAAGGACCAAGGACACGTGACCTTCGATGACAACAACAAAGGAAGGATACTTGGCATTGGTAAAGTAGGTACTCCTCCTAACCCTTGTATTGAAAATGTATTACATGTTGAGGGCCTAAAGCATAACTTGCTAAGTATTAGTCAATTATGTGATAAGGGCAATAGGGTTATTTTTTATTCTGATAATTGTATTGTCGAGGAAAAAGTTGATAATCTTGTTAAGCTAAGTGCTCGCAGGGTAAACAATATTTATTTAATTGATCTTGATTCAATTCCCTCAAATGATGCAAAATGTTTAATAAGTAAGGAGGATGAATCTTGGTTGTGACATCGTAGAATAGGTCACATCCACATGAACCATTTAAATAAATTATCTTCTAAAAACTTAGTAGTTGGTTTGCCAAAGCAAAAATTTTCAATTTCTGAAAAATGTGATCCTTCTTCAAAATTAAGACTCACAAGGACATCTTTTCCTCCTAAAAATATTGTTTCAACTCAAAGAACCTTGGAACTTTTACATATGGATCTTTTTGGACCATGTCAAACAAAAAGCTTTGGTGGCAACTATTATTGTTTGGTAATTGTGGATGACTATTCTAGGTATACATGAACATTGTTTATTTCTCATAAAATTGATGCATTTCATGAATTTAAAAAGCTAGCAAAGATTGTTCAAAACCAAATGCATTTGAGCATCTCATCCATTAAGACTGATCATGGTGGTGAATTTGAAAACCGATTTTTCGAAAAGTTTTGCGAAAAACATGGAATTAAGCATTATTTTTCAGCTCCAAGAACTCCAGAGCAGAATGGGGTTGTGGAGAGGAAAAATAGATCTTTAAAAGAACTTTCTCAAACCATGCTTAATGACATGAATTTACCGGCATACTTTTGGACTGATGTTGTAAATTCTGCATGCTATGTTATGAACCGTGTTTTAATTCGGCCCATTTTAAAGAAAACCCCCTATGAATTGTTTAAGGGGAGAAAACCAAACATATCCCATTTGAGAGTCTTTGGATGTAAATTATTTGTGCATAATAATGGTAGAGACAATCTAGGGAGTTTTGATGCTAGAGCTGATGAGGGTATATTTCTTGGTTATTCTGCATCAAGCAAAGCTTATAGGATTTACAATAAATCTCGTAATACAATTGAAGAATCTATTCATGTAATATTTGATGAATCCGATCCTAGAAAGCTGGGAAAGGTATATGTTAATGATGTTGCAGGTATTCTTGGAAATCTATATCTTGATGAGGATCATGAACCATCCTTGGAAGAAAAGATGGAATCTTAAAGAAATGAAAAGTCAGATGAAATCAGTAAGGAGCAAGTGCAACCTCATGGAAATTCAAATGAACATAATTCAGACTTAGCCAAGGAATGGAAGACATCACGACATCATCCGATCGATCAAGTAATAGGTGATATCTCAAAAGGTGTAAGTACTCAAAACTCTATTAGTAACCTATGTAACCATATGGCCTTCGTTTCTAAAATGGAGCCTAAGGATATTTCTGAGGCTTCAGTTGATGAATATTGGCTGCTAGCTATGCAAGAAGAATTAAACCAGTTCGAAAGAAACCAGGTTGGGGAACTCGTTCCTAGACCCGATTCTCATCAAATTATTGGAACAAAACGAATTTTTAAAAACAAACTTGATGAGATTGGTATAATTATTCGAAACAAGGCTAGATTGGTTTCACAAGGCTACAACCAACAAGAGGGGATAGACTATGATGAAACTTTTGCCCCTGTTGCTAGGTTGGAAGCAATTAGGTTGCTATTATCCTTTGCATGCACTTTAAATTTTAAGTTATATAAAATGGACGAAAAAAGTGCCTTTCTAAATGGTTTTATAAACAAAGAAGTGTATGTTAGTCAACCTCCTGGTTTTGAAAATTTTGAACATCCTGATTATGTTTATAAATTGAAAAAGGCTCTTTATGGTCTCAAACAAGCGCCTAGAGCATGGTATGAGCGATTGAGCAAATTTTTATTAGAAAAGGATTTTGAAAGAGGGAAGGTTGACAACACGTTTTTTTATTAAAAAGAAAGAAAATGACATTCTTTTAGTTCAAATTTATGTTGATAATATTATATTTGGTGCTGCTAATGAATCCCTTTGCAAGGAATTTTCAAGTATAATGCAGGAAGAGTTCGAGATGTCTATGATAGGCGAACTGAATTTCTTCCTTGGATTTCAAATTAAATAAGCAAAGGATGGGTTCTTTATTAGTCAAACAAAATACTGCAAGGAACTATTGAAAAGATTTGGCATGGACAAGGCCAAGGCAATTGCAAAACCAATGAGCACCACATGCTATCTAGATAAAGATGAAGGAGGTAAACCTGTTGAACTTACAAAGTATAGAGGTATGATCGGTTCACTTCTTTATTTAACGGCAAGTAGGTCGGATATCATGTTTAGTATTTGTATGTGTGCGCGTTTTCAAGCGAATCCAAAAGAAATGCACTTGGTTGCTGTCAAAAGGATAATGAAATACTTATCTGACACAACCGATATGGGTTTATGGTATCCCAAAGGTTCCACTTGTAACCTTGTTGGGTATTCCGTTTCTGATTTTTCTGGGTGTAAAATAGATAGGAAAAGCACGAGCGGCACTTGTAATCTCTTAGGTAGTTCTTTAGTGTCATGGGCTAGTAAGAAGCAGTCTAGTGTAGCCCTATCTACAACTGAGGCTGAGTATGTCGCTGCGGGTAGCTGTTGTGCACAAATCTTATGGTTAAAACAACAACTCCTAGACTTTGGTGTAAGTCTAGATCACATTCCCATTAAATGTATAACACTAGTGCAATCAACATTACTAAAAATCCAGTGCAACATTCACGTACAAAGAACATAGAGATTCGCCATCATTTTATTCGTGATCATATTGCTAAAGGTGATTGCGTGATTGAATATGTGAACACATCTAGGCAGTTAGCTGATATCTTCACGAAACCGCTTCCGAAAGAAAGCTTCTTTTATATTCGTGGAGAACTTGGCTTAACTTGCGCATCACTAGTAGAGTGATTGCATGTCATGCATATTTATTCCCTTGTTATTATTAATGTATTTATTCAGTGTTTCAAAGGGAGTAGTGTGCATTACATATCCCAATTGTTGCAATTGTCTTCCCTCCATTTTTGATGTTGACAAAAGGGGGAGAAGAATTATGAGATTATGGCTCATATATATGAAATCTTAACCATTTTTGCAGGGGGAGTTTATCATATGTCTTTTACACTTATTCCCTGCTGCTTGAATTTAATTTCCTAGTTGGGTATTTTTGCTATTGGATTATATTGTTATATATTTGCTTGCTTAACGCTTGTGATTGAGAAAGTTAGGAAGTGTTTGTCATCATCAAAAAGGGGGAGTTTTGGAAGTCAAGATTTCCCAAGGACATAAAGAGTTATGCTAGAAGACTTCTAGAAGATTGTTTTGATGATAACAAACAAGCTCCATCAAGCTCAAGGCTCAAGCTCAAGCAAATAGTAGATTAAGCTTTGCCCATAGGAATTATTGTAAAGTAATGAAGAGTTAATTGTTCCAAGTTCATAAGGCCAAAGAGTTTTTGTTTAAGGAGAAGAAAAAGAACTTTTGTGAAATTGTTTTTAAGTTAGATTTTCAGTTAAAATTGTTTTTGAAAACCTCTGGTTACTTACTCAGCTTTAGAAAATCATTTTTATGAAAATAATCAGAAATAATCGATTACCTCTCCTGGATAATCGATTACTATGTTTCTGAGTTGTGACCTAGGAATTTTAATTGAAAATAATCGATTAACTTTTTTAATAATCGATTACCTTTCTTACAGGAGGTTGATAATCGATTACCTTGGTTTTAATAATCGATTACTTTCTTAAAAAATTAATTTCAAAGTTTTCACAGAAAGAAGATAATCGATTACCTTCTTCAAGTAATCGATTACCTTTAAGTTTTCTTGAAATCCATGTCAAAATCAATCTTAAATGTTTCCAGATTTGTTTTTACATAATTGATTCTGATATATTTTCAAAATTCGAAATTGATTTTATTTTTGAAAATATTCCTTATTTGTTTTAAAAATCAAATCTTGGATTTATTTTCTAAATATTTTTTATTCTGTTTTGATTTTAAATCTGATTTAAAAATCTATTCTATTTTATTTTTGAAATATTTTGATTATTGTTGATTTCAAATATAATCTTTATTTTCATTTGTTTTCTTAAATCTATTTTAAGAGAATCCTAATTTTCTACACTTTTGCTTATCTGATAAAAAACTCATTCTTCTTCTTCTTCCTCTCCAAGAACATATTCTTTGTAACACCCCTAATTTTCGTCTCCCGAATAATAGGAAATTAATAATAAAAGCTTTATTATTAATTTATGGAAATTTTCCAAGTTTATATTTTGTATTTAATTAGCCTTAAATATAAAAATAAGTTGAAATATTTTTATAGGGAAAATAAATGCAAAATATAAGGATATTGCATTTTGGTCCCTGGATGAGGACTAAAAGGTAATATTGAAAAGGTTCTTGGAGGGAAAGATTTAAAAATATTAACTTTTAAATTTTGTACTAATCTAACCGGTTAGTAATGCCCTGTAAACGGTTAGACGATGAACCCAGAAACTGGATTAGTGGAATTTGATGAGTAATCACTTGATTAGACGATTACAGCATGAAATTAGTGGGAAAACACGCGTCAACGTGCATGTAATCCTTGTTGATCTATATGTAGAGGAATTTCTGAAGGATTGGGTTGTTGTTGCTCTGATTTTGGGAGAAGCTCTGTTTTAGGGTTTCAGAATCACCCTTTGAAATTCTCTTTTGTTGTTGAGTGTTGAGAGACGAGTGATACACCATTGCAAAGCTTACATCTTAAGCTTTGTAAAAACACCAAGTTTGAGAGTTGAGGTTGAGTGTGGAAGGAGAACGACGTCTTTGAAGTGAAGGAGTTCAAAAGTTGGTTCAGCAGAGACTGATTTCTGGAGCTGAATTGAAGCATCAATTTTGGTAAGTATAAGAACTCCTTTGACCTCAAATCACTTCTATCTCCTAGTGCATGTTACTTAGAGTGAGTCCTAATTGTTTTCCCCAATTTCTTTGGCCATTTGCTATGTCAAAACTTCTGGATTTTGGACCCTGTTGATGGAATTCGTGACTGGAAACAGAACTTTGGGTTTGTGAGGAGTCTGTGGAGTTTTCTTCAAATTCAGTGTTGATTATCATCAAACTCAGTCTTAAGGTATGGGAGAAGTCTACCTTATACTAGATTTAGACTAAAATTCAAGTTATTTAGGATTTGAGTTAACAAAACTCAAAAAGGGCATTATGTGCAATATGGCACAAAGGCTTGGAGGCCAAAGTTTTGCTCACTGTGGTTTTGAGAAACTTTATATTGATGCATGCAAAGTATATGGAAGCTGAATTCTGAATTTGAATGCCTATTATAGGTTTTGTTGTATTAAATTGTGTTTATGTGAATTTTTATGCAATTTGATGCAAAAAGCTTGATGCATGCACTTTGAATTTGTTTCTGTGATGAAACATGTTTGGTTAAGGTATATGAACCTGGTTGAATGATGGAATTTGGTTAGATTTGAGAAACAAAGAGAATGATGTGTCAAAACTCTTGTTTAAATGGACTGACTGCATAATCTAACCGGTTAATCGATATTCGTAACCGATTAGACACTGCAGAATTTCAAAAGAAAAGCATTTTATAAAACAGTCCTGAAGTTTCACTAATTTTACTCAAATCTATACCTTAAATTCACTGAAAAGAATCTGAAAGTGAGGTGACAATACTCTCTTGGTTCAGATTTAAGGGTAAGGGGTTTATACCTTAATTCAATGAAATAATTTCAAGAGAAAATTATGCTTTATGGAAAACAAAAATGTGATTTGGACTTTTGAATGATGGAAACTGTGATTTTTGAGGCATAAAACAATGTTTAACTTGTTTCTGGATTGGGTAATAAATTCAAGAAAAAGGGTTTTTCTGAATTTCAATGGTAAACAGTTCAGGTCTGTAATTCTAACCGGTTAGCCTGAGACTGTAACCGGTTAGTACCTGAATCTGAAAAATAAAAAGTTAAGTTTTTGAATACCATTGAATTTGTTTTACCTAATCTAAGTTTAAGGGCATGTTTTGAGAAAATTCAAAGGAGAATTTTATGCCAAAGTGTATGCCTCAAATAAATCATTCAAAAGGGAAATTGGAATATTTCTAAATCACATTAATTAATGTAAAGATAAAACCAACCCTGATATTTGTGCATCCATATAGACTGGAAGTCTGGTTGGTAAGAACGTTTATCATATTCTGGGAATATGAGGAGGGTACTCCGGGAGTACCAAATTATAACCTACTTGATGACACATTATAGATATGTGGCCAGTGTCCGGGACCTGGTTTTTATGCGTTCTGGGAACGTATGCGTTCTGGGAACGTGGTGCACACTCCGGGAGTGATGCTTATTATCCAAGTATGGTTCGGCATTATGTTCTGGGAACAAATGTCGGTGTTCCGGGAACACAATTGTGTATTGGATGGACGTCCAAGATGGACTTTTAGAGGCCTCAGTTGTGGATAGAAAATCATATATCATGCCACTTGCATTATAACAGTTATAATGTTGAAAACTGGTGTGCTCATATGTATTTGCATTATGATCTGTCCATGATATACTTGTGATTGTAATTTTAGTCTTTATCAATTATGTATATGTGTATACTTACTCCCTGTGCCCTGTTTAGGTGATGGCCAGATACCTAGCTTGCATCGAGATACGCCCTATCCCTAGCGGTATATGGACATATGAGGAGCACCGTGCCACTTTTGAGGGGGAGGTTGAGATCACTCTCTACCACCCTAACCCTCTGGTGCGAGTGCGACCTCGTCGATTTAGGATTCCCTTAGTTTACACTATGCATGTTCCACCTTTTTATACATATAGAGGACCACCCCCGGCTCGACCTATGCGTCATTTTCATAGTTTCCGTTTTAGAGCTGCCACTCGTTCCCATCCTTCCTCCCATAGAGTTGTTACTGAGGAGACTCTTTCTCCTGGTCCGACTGACTTGGATAGGACTTCTTCTGCAGACCTTAGACCCAGTGGTGGGGTCTTTACACAGTCGGGTGAGGTCGAGGAGGACCCTGTGGAGGATGAGAGCGAGGAGGAGGTGCATGTTGAGCCGACTGTTTCAGCTAGAGGTGGACCCGCTGGTTCATAGGAGCTTGCATAGCGTAGATGTTTTGGATCCTAGATCCTAGGGATAGAGCTGTGGAGGATCTGAGGAGCTGCTGAGGACACGGATGACTTGCTCTGGGACTTCTATTTTGGATTTTGTTATATATATTGTATATATCTGAGAGGTCTTAGAGTGAGCTTTTATTTTATGCAGCTGGTCTGTATATGTTTTATCAAAACTTGCTATCTCGACTTTTTATCACTTGCTACTGATTGTACTGATGGGGTTATGTTATGACATATATATATATATATATGATGTTTTTCTTTACCTCAGCAGTGCCCCATAAGTATTATTCTTTTCTTCCGCGAACTCTGATTTCTATTAAGAAAGGATTCGGCGATAAGTGTATGCTTTATATATTCAAATTCAACTCGAGAGGCAAATGGTGTGTTCTAATATTAACTATGAAGAGTATTTTCTATAGTTAAGGAAATGTTATCTCGAGAGCCTTTTTCGAAACTAAGATATCATTAAGCCGAACTTTCAAAAATGGTTTATGTTCAAAAAGGGTTTATGAACGAGCAAGTACTGGTTCTAAAAAGAAAAAAAAAATTTCTAGCCCAAATTTTGATAGCAAGTATTCAATTATTTGGAAATATTAATTATTTTCAAGTTAAAAAGAGAGCGTCACATTCTTCATTGTTGATACATTCTTCTATTGGCCTTAGTTCTTGTGAAGTAATAATATTCATTATCAGTAGAGCATTACTTGTCGTATCCGTGTTATTAAGAACACATCAATTGTATCACTCACAAAGTCATCATATTCAACCATAGTTGTAGGGAGTGGAACTCCTAGTTGGACGTGTGGCACGTTCTTAGGGTGAGGAACCCTTGTGTGATTATTTGAGGTCCCTAGTGAACGGAGGTTCCTAGTAGTGTGCGGGGCGATCTTGCTTGTAATTGGGTGCAGTTTAATTTTCAACGTTATAAAGGCTCAAGCGAGTCGCTTGGAGACTGGACGTAGGTCTTTCGCTGGAAAAACTGAACTAGTATAAAATTGGTTTGTGTGTTCCTCTTCCCTTATCTCTTTATTTTTCCGCATTATTTTTGTTTAAATCGTTTCCGCGCAACTCTATTTATTTTATTAACTATCGCTTCGCGTTCACGTTCTAAATCTTAATCTCTCGACAAAACTATTTTTTAAACGTTCGAGTATTTTCCAATAAATTTAATAAAACTCGATACCCCCCTCTTAAGGTTTGAGGCCGATCCTAACATTGGCAAGCTTCATCCTTGCAACATCTTGATTGAATGACTTGTAACGAAGCGCGACCGTATCTTTTCCTTGATTGTCGTATATCGTGAGACCTTTTTCTCGGACAAGTTTCATAGTGTTTACGCAAGTGAGATGTTCCTTGATTTGACTCACCCAAGAGTTTTGCTTTACAATAGTTGCACTCGACCTTCTCCTCATCATCTACTTCAACAATTGTAAAGTGCTGTCAAATGCTCGATATGAATTTTCTTTTCTTTTTCGCCTTAGGTACAGTTACAGATGCAGATTGATCGGTAGCAGAATCCGCAACTATGGGTGATGAAGCTGATTCCCCTGCTAATGGTGGTGCAAGCAGATGAGACGATGGTTGAGTCGGAGTAGGATTAGTGTTGTGACACCCTCGTTCTTATATCTTGAAAATAATTAATATTTCCAAATATAGAATACTTGCTATTTAAAATTGGGTACAGAAAATTTCCCTTTTTAATTTGTACTTGCTCAATTATAAATACCTTTTAACTTTGACGAATAATTTTGAATTCGACTTAGTAATATCTTAATCACAAAAGGCTCTTGAGGCAATGTTTTTTTATCACAATAAAACATATTTGTAATGTTTATCAAAAACATATTATTTGCCTCTTGAGTTTAATCAAACTTATAGAATATAAACTTATTGCTGAATCCTTTTTGAACCAGAATCAGAGTATGTGGAAGTAAAAATAACACTTGTGGGGCACTGTTGAGGTAAATAAAAACATCATATATATATATATATATATATATATATATATGTATGTATCATGATGTAAAACCCCACCAGTATCACAGTAGCAAGTAGCAAAAGTCGAGATAGCAAGTTTTGATAAAAACATATACATAACCAGCTGCTCAAAATAAACCTCACTCTAAGACCTCTCAAAAATATATACAATATATGACAAGATCAAAATAGAAGTCCCAGAGCAGGTCATCCATGTCCTCAGCAGCTCCTCTGATCCTCTGCAGCTCTATCCCTAGTCCTAGGATCCAAAACATCTATGCTATGCAGCCTCCTAGGAACCAGCAGGTCCACCTATAGCAGAAACAATAGGCTCGACAGACACCTCCTCCTCGTCCTCATCCTCTACGGGATCCCCCTCGACCTCGCCGGACTGTGCCGAGACCCCACCACTGGGCCTAGGATCTGCGGAAGCAGTCCTCTCAAAATCAGTCGGACCAGAAGAAGGAGTCTCCTCAGTAACAACTCTGTGGGAAGAAGGATGAGCACTGTAACATCCCTGGCAGGCAAATGGATTGCGACTATCCCCACATACCAACACGGGTCTTTTCGGCGTGCTTTGTCCTCACTCACACACTTCCCGGGAAAACTTCCCAGGAGGTCACCCATCCCAGAATTACCCCAAGTCAAGCACGCTTAACCATGGAGTTCTTATGTGATGGGCTACCGAAAAGAAGATGCATCTTGTTGATATGGGTAGTACTAATCAATTCATTTAAGCCTTCCTGTATTGTGTAGTCCCATTCCTACACAGTCTCAGGATCACCCTCTCATTCCGGTGTGTCGGTTCATCCATGTACCCCTCCCTTAGAAGCCTGCCAGGAGCCGCTCCTTGTCCGTGCCTCTTTGCACCGGCGATCACTCCCCGCCCTCATCAGCCCGGGTCTTACATGCCCACCAGCTTCCGCCTGGTTCGTCCCCGAACCACACCGTACTGGGAGAGGAGCCGCTCTGATACCATTTGTAACATCCCTGGCAGACAAATGGATTGCGACTATCCCCACATACCAACACGGGTCTTTTCGGCGTGCTTTGTCCTCACTCGCACACTTCCCGGGAAAACTTCCCAGGAGGTCACCCATCCCAGAATTACCCCAAGTCAAGCACGCTTAACCATGGAGTTCTTATGTGATGGGCTACCGAAAAGAAGATGCATCTTGTTGATATGGGTAGTACTAATCAATTCATTTAAGCCTTCTTGTACTGTGTAATCCCATTCCTACACAGTCTCAGGATCACCCTCTCATTCCGGTGTGTCGGTTCATCTATGTACCCCTCCCTTAGAAGCCTGCCAGGAGTCGCTCCTTGTCCGTGCCTCTTTGCACCGGCGATCACTCCCCGCCCTCATCAGCCCGGGTCTTACAAGCACGAGTGGCAGCTCTAAAACAAAAACTATGAAATCGACGCACTGGTCGAGCCGGGGGTGGTCCTCTATATGTATAAAAGGGTGGACATGCATAGTATAGACTAAAGGGATCCTAAATCTACGAGGTCGCACCCGAACCAGAGGGTTAGGGTGGTAGAGAGTGATCTCCACCTCCCCCTCAAAGGTGGCTCGGTGCTCCTCGTACGTCCATATACCACTAGGGATAGGGCGTATCTCGATGTAGGCTAGGTATCTGTCCATCACCTAAACAGGGCATAGGGAGTAAGTATACACATATACATAATCAATAAAGACTAAAATTACAAACACAAGCATATCATGGACAGACAATAATGCAAGTACATATGAGCATACCAATTTTCAACATTATATCTCTTATAATGCAAGTGGCATGATGCATGATTTCCATCCACAACTGAGGCCTCTAACAAAAGTCCATCTTGGACGTCCACCCAATACACCGTTGTGTTCCCAGAACACAGACATTCGTTCCCAGAACGTATGCCAAACCATACTTGGAAAAACAAGCATCACTCCCAGAGTGAGCATCACGTTCCCGGAACGCATAAAAACCATGTCCCAGACACTGGCCACATTCCCAGAATTTTTCATCAAGTAGGTTACAAATTTGGTACTCCCGGAGTACCCTCCTCATATTCCCAGAATATGATAATCGTTTCCTACCAACCCATCTTCCATTCTCTATGCATGAATGCACAATTATTAAGGTTGGTTTTTATCTTTACATTAATTATTGTGATTTAGAAATATCTCAATTTTTCTTTTGAATGATTAATTTGAGGTATAACCTTTGGCACAAAAATTCATCCATGAATTAACTTAAAAACATGCCATTAGGCTTGGATTGGGAATAACTTAACCAATGGTATCCACTTTTCACTTAAAAGACTTAACTTTTATTTTTCAGTTTCAGGTACTAACCGGTTACAGTCTCAGGCTAACTGGTTAGAATTACAGACCTGAACTTGTTAACCATTGAAATTCAGAAAACCCTTTTTCTTGAATTCTCTACCCAATCCATAAACAAGTTTTCAGCATTGTCATATACCTCAAATTCCACTGATTTCATCATTCAAAGTCTAAATCACAATTCAATTCCAATGGAGTATAATTTCCTCTTGAAATTATCTCATAACATTAAGACATTAACTCCTCAACTACAATCTGAAACAAACAGTATTTATTCACATGTTTTCAGATTGATTTCAAGTGAATTAGAGTATAGACTTGAGTAAAAATGGTAAGAACACAGGTCCAATTTCAGAAATTCATTTTCTTTGAAAATTTACAGTATCTAACCGGTTACAAATATCGAATAACCGGTTAGATTATGCAGTCTGTACACTGAAAAATGATGTTTTGCATACCATTCTTTTCAATACTCAAATCTAACCAATTTAAACAATCAATGGAGTTAACAAACCTTAATTTAAACATGTTCAACCCCAGGAACATATTTCATTTGCATGCATTCAAATTAGAGTATCAAATTGCATAAAAACCCACATAAATACAATTTAATACCACAAAACTCATAATAAGCATTTAGATTATGAATCAATCATCAAAATAATTTGCATGCATCTAATCAAAATTGCTCAAAATATAATTGAGCTGTAAATTGGCCTCCAAGCCTTTTAACCGGCCTATTCACATAATGCCCTTTTGAGTCTTTGTTGACTCAAATCCTAAAACACTTGATTTTAGTCTCAATCTAGTATAAGGTAAACTTCTCTCATACCTCAAAGTCGTGTTTGATGAGTAAATACACTGAGATTGAATAAAAATCCACAGATTCCACAAGAACCCTCAGTTCTGCCCTTAGCCACGATTTTCAGCAACAGGGTCCAAACACCAGGGAATTTGACATAGAAATTGACCAAACAAATTAGGGAAAACAATTAGGACTTGATCTAGGTAACATGCACTAAAGAATCGAAGTGGTTTGAGGTTCAAAGAGTGCTTGAGCTTACCTAAATCAAAGCTCAAAGACAGCTCCACGAACACAGAGACAGTGTTGGCAGCTTCAACTTCTTGGATTGATTCCTTCTCACACAAGAATTCTCAGCTCACAAATATTATATCAATGAAAAGCCCTTGATTCAAGCTTTCCAGTAGTGTATCACTCAAACCCAAACTCACTTGCACGAAGAAGAATTACTCCAAACGATTTAGAAACCCTAACAGAGCCTCCCCAACACCAAACTCAGAAAATCAACCCCAATCCTTCAACAATCCATCCTTTTATAGAGAGATTAGGTTGACATGCACAATGACGCGTGTTTTCCACTAATCTTAGGCTGATTTTGTGGCGAATTCGTGGATTAATGAAGTGATTACTCATCAAAACGCACTAACCCAGTTTCTGGGTTTATCGTGTAACCGGTTATAGGGTATTACTAACCGGTTAGATCAGTGCAAAATTTAAAAATTAATACTTTTTAAATCTTTCCCTCCAAGAACCTTTCTAATATTACATTTAGGTCCTAATCCAAGGACTAAATTGCAATATCCATATTTTTGTATTTATTTGCCATATAAAAAAAATACTTTCACCTAATTTTATATTTCAAGGCTAATTAAATACAAAACATAACTTGGAGAATTTATATAAATTAATAATAAAACTTTATTATTAATTTCCTTATTATTCGGGAGACGAAAATTAGGGGTGTTACAAGTGTCTTGCGGAGTCGACATTCTGCATATACCAATAAACATTATAAATACAAAAAAAATTGATTTCCTAACATAATAACCGTAAACATACCAAATATACCAACAAAATCAGCAAATAAATAATATACCAACAAAATCAGGTTAATAAATCAGCAAATAAATATTATACCAAATATACCAAAGATTGAACACGTTCAAATAGTAAAGAAATAATCAAGTATTTATTTATGGACAAAATGAGAATCGAACACATGCTTGCATTTTTATTGACTGAAGTTGCCTCCAATATAAGTAGATACTGAAGTTGCCTTCATTTTTGTATTAAACAATTTTTCTTTTTTTTAAAAAAAAATTGAATATCTGCATATAAAAAAGGGAAAAATAATATTCATACAATATTAAATAATTTTGTTCCAAAATTTATTAATGCATCATCTTTTAGTCGTTTGCTGAGGAAAAAAATATACTACCTAAATAATTTTCCATAAACAAATATAAAAATAAATAATATATCATAAACAGATTTTCCTAAACACATGTAATAATAATAAAACATAAATATAATAATTATTTTGAAGATTACCTGAGGCTGAGAAGCTGAGATGAGCAGCGGTTGCACCGTTGCAACCTGTGGAACTGGAACCAAAAGAAGACGGCGACGGAAGTGGAAGACCAGAAGAGGAGGGACAGCGGAGGAAGACGACGGAGGAAGTGGAACTGTGGAAGGTGAGAGAGAGAGGGACGAGGGACGGCATGACGGAGGAACCACGAGGAAGAAGGAGGGACGGCGGAGGAAGAAGGAAGGACGACGAAGGAACTAGATCACGAGGGAGAAGGAAGGATGACAGAGGAAGTGATGGCTAGACGGAGGAACCACGAGGGAGAAGTAGGGACGACGAGGAGGGGCGGCGCCGCGACAGAGAAAATGAAATGTTCGGGGGAGGGAGAAAGGAGGGAGCCAGGCCAGCCGCAACAACCAACAGTAGAAAGGGGGAGTGAATTTAGGGTTTGCATTGAGTGTGTGTGTGTGTATATATATATATTAAGGGCATATTAGTAATTGTATATATATACACATGGGTTCGGGTACCCGCGGGTCCGGGTACCCCATTACCCGGACCCGGACCCGGACCCGGACCCGGACCCGTTATTTCTTAATACCCGTTAAAACCCGTTTTTGCTGCCCGCGGATCCATTTGTGGACCCGGACCAGTTGCGGGTATTACTCGCGAGTCCGGGTCTAATTATCATCCCTAGGTGTAATGGAGCAGGGAAACACTGAGCAATTAAGGCCAAGGGTGTACAGAGCAGGGAAACACTCAAGAGAAGGGAAAGGTTGTGTCGCATGATATTGAAGACAATGAGAGTGACTAGAGCAATGCAAGTGATAGTGAAGATGAGACTTATGTGATAAATATTGCCCAACTGGTGGATGCAAGCAGTGATGAGGAGAGTGAGGGGGTTCTTCCTATTGGTCATAGGGAGCACTATCAAACATTTGACAATGAAGATAAAGGTGAAGAAGGATGGAAATCTGAGGAGTTGAGATCACCATCAAACAGTGATGATGATGCTGATTCAAAGGCCATCTACCCACAATTTCAACATGCCTCCTTTGGCAATATCAGTATTGAAGTTGGGATGGAGTTTGCTACCCTTGGAACATTAAAAATAATGCAACGAAGGATTTCAATATACAACTGGGGAGAGATTTTTATTGGGCCAAAAATGATAAAGTAAGGGCAAAGGCCAAGTGCAAGAATGAGTTATGCAACTGGGAGATTTACTGTGGATGGAGAAATATCAACAACTCATTTCTAGTGAAGACATTTGATTCTACACATACATGTTGCAGGGAATTCAAGGTTGGGTAGGCTGACAGGGAGTCATAGGATCTATCTAGGAAGGGAATTACAATTTAGAGATCAAGGGTGGTTTTAGTTCTTGACTTAAAGATAACTTGATTATGATTAGAGAATTCAAGAGATTTACATAGAATTCAACATGAAGGACTTGTTATGAATTGAATCCCATGGAGAATTGAATGAAAACCCAAGCCTAGACTCAAAGGATTATTGACAATGCAAACAAATTAGAATCAAGGGAGAAGATCAAGAGTTTTCAAACCTTTGATGGATTAGGCATGAGCACCTTCGGTTGTGGTTGAGAAATCTTGCATCAAGTTAAGCATTCATACTTAAGAAGAAGAAGATTGTGAAGAAGAGGCGCCACACTTCCTATGGAAATGATAAGCCTAGAACTTACAAAGGCATCTTACCCTTGAAAAGCTCCTGATGGTTCGATCAAGAACCTAAGAAAATCACTCTCTCACTTGAGGCCAATGGCCGAATTGTTTTGATCAAAATCCAAACTAGTTTTATTGATTAGCAACATTACATTATATAGAGAGATCAAAGTCTCTTTGCTTGCTCACTTATTCGAGTGATTAAGGAAGAGTTATAACAAGTTAAACTTTCATTAAATGCATTTAATTTTTGTAACTCCCATTTGCATCTTCCTTAACTTGAGTTTGGTCACTTGAGTAAGTAGACTTTATTAACTCCTTAGCTTTCTTTTGATGAAACCATGAAGGGGAGAGATCAAGAGTTTGAGGTCCTTCTTGATAAAACTCTTCTACATTCACTTGATTTATTGTGAGGTCATGTATTGGTCTTTTCTCTTCTAAGTTTCATCGCCTTCTTGAATTTGACTTGAGGAGCATATGTAGTCCTTGTTTCTAGGGCTCCTTGGGAAAAAGAGTTCTTGATTAACAAGGTGCAAACATACTTGTTTTAGTTCCTCTTGAGCTTTCTTGAGTTTGGCCCTAGTCATTAGCCCTCCTTGTTCCTCAATTGGATCTTTGGTCCTTCTCTTGGTCACTGGCCTATCACTAAGGCCATTGGCTTTGTCCTAGTGATAGGAAATAAGAAAACACTATGGTCAAGAGGAATTTATTAAGAAAACACCTTGTTCGTCCTAGGTCTTGTTCCACAAATGCTAGGTTGTGGCCTCCCCAAGGATTTGCATCAATGCACACAACTTCTAATCTATTATTCAGACACATGCATTCATTCAAACATTTACAACACTTGGTGTTTTCAGGAATTTTGCCATAGAGATCAAGCTTCCCCTTAGAGTTTTTCAAAACTTCTTGCTCCATAATAGGGGTCTTGGTGAGTGTACCCATTGGTACTTCATCCTTGGCAACCTGAAAATCCAAGCAAACAACACTATGCACAAGATAAGTGTTAGAAAGAATATAATTAAAGCAAAGCTCACCACTCTTGTTTTCACTCAAAGTGTTTGCACTCATTTTACTCAAAGTGTTTGCACTCATTGTGTTTTCCTCAAGCTCACTTTGCTTTTCATTCCTTCTCATAAGTGTTTCACTCTCAAGCATCTCACTCTCAAGTGTTTCATTCATGTTTTCTTGCTCTCTTTTCACTCTAAGTTTGCATTGATCCTCACACACTTGACTTAGGGACATTGGAATAAGGGTTATCCCCTTCTCATTATGCAGAAACTTGTATTTGTTTCCATAACCTTCATGAATAACCAACTTATCAAATTGCCATGATCTTCCAAGTATAACATGTGTTACGTACCTCCATTGGAACTATGTCACAAAGTACTTCGTCTTGGTACTTTCCAATTGCAAATTCAATTGTGACTTGTTCCTTGACTTCAAACCCATCATCCTTTCCAATCCAATGCAAAGTGTATGGCCTAGAATGTGGTGTTGTCTTCAATTCGAATTTTGAAACCATCCTTGAGTTCACTAAGTTTGTGCTACTCCCTCCATCAATGATAAGAGAACACAAATAGCCTTGGATCAAACACCTTGCATGGAAAATGTTTTCTTTTTGGCTTTCTTCTTCTTTTCGGGGATTGGTTTCTCAAAACTCTTCTCGTCGATATTGCGAAAGTGATGTGTCATGTCGTCAGTCATATCATTACTTAAGCAATGAAATGATCATTTCATTTCCAAAAATTGAACAAAGTTCGGGAACCCAAAACATCGAAAAAAAAGTTCAAAGATCAATTTTAAAAAAACATCTAAGTTCAAAGTCTAAAAACTTAAATAAGGAAACTATTATATGCAAATTATCACCCATCTTCATGTGCTAAATAGTTAAGTCAAGGTTTGTCTCATAAGCATCGTGACTAACTTTCATTCACATATATATATATATATATATATATATATATATATAGACACACACACGTTAGTTTGTATGGGATGCTCTACCCATTTGTGCAAAAACCATTTCCTTTTAAGCAATTGATGAGGTTTGTTGATTTTTAGTGGAAGATAGAAATGATATAGTATAGGTTCGCATTTATGGATATAAGGAAATGAATTTACACATGATACAAGGAGAATACATAATTTTATAATTAAAGATGATAGAAAAACTAGTACATAATGCGTATAGTTGGAAATCAGTGTTCATTATTGACAATTGCTCGAGCCTATGCTCAATTTATAGGCACAACATCACCGCCTATACTAATTCTAGATGCATCTAAGATGTTTATTATTTAGTTCAACTAGTTAGCAACCCGTGCTACACACGGGAGAAAAACGATATCAAACCCTTAAGACGTAAAAAACGTATTTAATAGATGTAGACTTTTCGCAAATATTCGCAACAATTAGAAGAACCCAAAATATAATCATCTAGATATTCCTAGACTATCATTCCGGACTTTGGTGATTGTAGAATTGGCTAAAATTTTGTAGTAATAATTTCAACAAAGCTTAACACATATAATCTAATATGTGCATATATAACTCGTCACTCATTGATCTGTGATATTTTACGCAACGAACTTCATTATTGATACAATTTCATTCGATACTTCAATTAATATTTCTCTCACATTTAATTTATTACATACAATTCAACTACTATTTCACCAATCCCTCAATACCCTCTCACACTTACATCGATAAATGATGTTTGTACAAAAATCATTTTTCATTGAGCAATTGATACATCTTCACACTGATATCTAACATGTGCATGTATCAAACACCACTTTTTTTTTCCACCACCAAATTATCTATATATTAGCATACACAAATATTTATCAAATCCCTTGAACCTTGATATATATATATATATATATATATATATATATATATATATATATATATATATTCTAAGGTCTCATAATGGAGGGTGATGATGATGACCTTGAGATATCCCTTGTCACCTTCTAAAGCTCCCAGGATTTGATGGAACCTTTGCTTGGAGATTATCATCTTCATCTGGAAGCTTGACTGCAGTGTAGGCACCTGCCCCACCTAGAGCTCCAAGTATGGGTGCTATGAGATATACCCATATGGCTTTGTAGTTGTTTGTAGCAATTGCTGGGCCTAGTGTTCTTACTGGGTTCATTGAACCTCCTGATGCTGGCCTGTTATTATATATAGGAAGCAAATGTTTTAGGCCCTTATCACGATCTATCTACTTTGTTGAAACTTTTGTTACAAAAGATTATTGTAGTGAACTCTTCTTTCTTTCTTGGCATATTTTTCCTTCTTATCTACTCTCTCCTTCCTTGGCACAAGTTATGTTATTTTAGACTTTTACACGTAGATTAAGAAATAAGTAAATAATGTAAGAATTTGCTTTATTTTGCTTAAATTACTCTCATTTAGTAATAAGAGATAGAGTAATAATAAATGTATCAAAATTAGTTTAAAGAGAGATTTTGAAATGAGTGGTAAAAAAGAGAATGCAATAAGTAAGAATAATTTTAAAAAAGAAATATAAATGAGTATTAAGTTTAAAAAAAACAAAAGTTATAGGACAAAATAAAATGGCTAAATGAACATAACTTATGGACAAATGTGTAATTACTTTTTCTCAATCTAGTTGAAAGGGGGACCATATATATATTTAAGAATCAACCATATAACAGTGACTCCCTCCCCCTCCCGAGGGAATCAATTTTGGAATAAAGTCGTATTTTAATTTCTGAAATTGCAAGCATGACTTTGAGAAATTAATAAATTACTAGCCCCAACCCCGTGCGATGCACGGGAGAAACACGAAATCGATAAAACATTTCATAAAGTTGCAATTAATATTAGTTTTAATATATTGATAAAACATTTCACAAAGTTACAATTAATATTAGTTTAAATTTATTATTGAATAGTTATGAAGAATTTTAATATGAATAATGTTTAAATGTAAACAAAGTATAATAATGTAAACATTATTGTTTAAAAATTGTTTAGGAAGGAATTTTCAATTTGGGCGGGCGGAATTTTCAATTTCAATTGGAGATTGGGGAAATTTGGGCAGCTATTGTGAGAGGGGAAGTTAGGAAGGAGGAAATGGACAGTGGGGACCACGCTAGGGAGCAAATGGGCGAGATGCAGTAGTAAATGGGGGGAATCACCGGTAATATAATATTATATAGATTAGTTTTAATTAATTATTGAATAGTTATGAGAAATTTTAATATGAATAATATTTAAGTGTAAATAAAGTATAATAATGCAAAAATTGTTGTTTAAAAATTGTTTAGGAAGGAGTCGATTAATATTATTATTTACGAAAGAGTCAATAAATTGAAATCGATTAACATTCTTGTATGTAATATTTTTAAACTAAAAAATTCGCTTTTAAAAAAAGTGAATAAAATTGTTTTTGAAAAAGAAGTAATTAATGGCATTATAAATGTAAATCCAAATAACAAAAACATGTACATAAAAAGAATACAGAAAACCCAAAGCATAGTTTTTTTTTAATATATTAGGTTTATTAAATAAAAAAATTAAAAAAAGAGCCCGAGCACCAAAAACCGGTGCATGGTAGAAGCACCTTTGTTTTATGTTTTATTTGTTTGGAACATTATTTGTGTCAGAAAACATATAATAAAAAAAATTCAAATCCAAATAACAAAAACATGCATATAGAAATAACACAGAAAACCCAAAGCATATTTTTTTAATATATTAGATTTATTAAAATAAAAAAAATAAAAAAAAAGAGCCGGAGCACAAAAACTGGTGCATGGTAGAAGCACAAAAACTGGTGCATGGTAGAAGTACCATTGTTTTATATTTTACTTGTTTGGACCACTACATGTGTCCGGAAGAATATATAAAAAAAATTCAAATCCAAATAACAAAAATATGTACATAAAAAGAACACAGAAAACCCAAAGCATATTTTTTTAATATATTAGATTTATTAAAATAAAAAAATAAAAAAGAGCCGAAGCACCAAAACCGGTGCATAGTAGAAGCACCCTTGTTTTATACTATTTTACTTGTTTGGACCATTACATGTGTCCGGAAGAATATATATAAAAAAAATTCAAAATCAAAATAACAAAATATGTACATAAAAAGAATACAGGAAATCCAAAGCATATATTTTTTTTAATATATTAGATTTATTAAAATAAAAAAAATAAAAAAAGAGCCGAAGCACCAAAAACAGGTGCATGGTGGAAGCACCCTTGTTTTATATTTTACTTGTTTGGACCATTACATTTGTCCGGAAGAATATATAAAAAAAATTCAAATCCAAATAACAAAAACATGTACATAAAAAAAACACAGAAAATCCAAAACATATTTTTTTTAATATATTAAATTTATTAAAATAAAAAAAAGCTGAAGCATAAAAAACCGGTGAATGATAGAAGCACCTAGTACTGTTTGGACAGGATAGTCGAAACAGGAGGGAGTAGTTAAAAAATAAAGGTGAGGCAATGGGTGAAAAAAAAAAAGAAGAAGTTTGGGGGAGGGGGGTCCACATGAGAGAGAGAAAAACGCTGGATAATTTGGGGTGGTGAAAAATGGGGGGAAACTTTGCTAATATAATATTAGATAGATTATTTGAAAAGAGGAAAAAAACACACACTTAAATAGCTCATTACGGCCATTTAAATTAGCCTCATAAAAGGATCAATTTTACTAACTGTTTACGTACTATTTAGAAACTAAAATAAGAATTTATCAAGATGAATGTAATTGTATACCAAAAAATGAATAAAAACTATATATTGGCATATAATAAAATATCTAAAATTTGAATTGTTGAAGGAAAAAAATTATGTCAAGGATCTATAAATCTATAAATATGTATGAGGAATGTTTTTAAATTTCTTGTTTAGGTAACCTCCGAGCAATATAAATGTTACAAATAATGTAGGAGTAGATTTGAGCCGTGTGAGTGTGAACTGGGACATACCCAGCGATAAGTATGTTGAGCATGACAGTGGCTCCCACCGCGATTCCCGCAAGCTCTCCAACCTGCACCATAATAAATAACAATCAAGGGGATTTATCATATGTCTATGTATTATAGTATGTAATATGTATATATCCAGCTTTGTAATATTCGATAAGGGTAATATTTTGATGATGAAATTAAACTAAGGTTGTTATCTGCTGCAAGTTGCAAGATTCCAAATCCCATAGATTTTTTTTAAGCCGCAGATACAGCGTTATCTCACTGCAAAACATGTTCATGTTGACAGTGGTCGCAAAAGAACAAAACATGTGCATGTTAATATTATTTTTCTATCAGCATGTGCATGTTAATATACCATTAGTTTGGAGGTATTTTTTGATATGGTAGTAGCTTTAATTAACACTTTCAATATAAGAATGTTTATACGAGGTAATTTTTACATTTATATATACTTTTTTTTTTTAAATTTCTTAATTTGACCACTTGAATTAGTGACCAACTTTGATTTTAGTATTTTTTTTTTTAAAATTTACGAGATCTTTCAATGTAATTAGATGACTAATATATATATATATATATATATATATATATATATATATTAATTATGCTTTTTCAAAAGTAATATAATGCTTTAAACAAAACAACCTCCATATATGAGTCAAAAATCAAATCCGTAAGTAAAACACAAACCCAATTCAGCCTCTACTAATCTTTGGATTTAGTACTCTCTTCTGTCCTTATTATAGACATACTTAACCGAATTATACATACCAAGGAAAGTGGTTGGTTTTATGAATTCTATGAGAATATATTGTAACATTACAATTTTACCCCTTTAACTTTTCTTGGAAAATTCACATTCATTAATAAACAACAAAAAACACATAGATAGTCAAATCATTTAATAAAGGCAAAAAAGAGAAAAATCAATAAATGATGCATAGAAAATATAAAGTGACTTATAATTAGGACCAAGAAAATTTTCTAGAATGTGTCCTATATATAGGACCGGAGGGAGTAGTAATTAGTACTATGGTGGGTTGTTGGTGAGTAGAAATGCGGAGATTTCTTTTCCATTTACTCTCATGCATCTCTACTATGGCAACCATCCTTCTGGATTTTTGGCTCAAGTGGCACTGCCCCTGCTGCATGCCTGGGCCATGGGTTGACTCTATTTGAGTCAGGACAATGGAAGAGAAGAGATCACCAATTATTTGGCTCAAATAGGAGATGAAAATTGTTTATTTACTTTTATACTAGCATCTACATCATCTTTGTTATTATGCATATATACACATCTCTAGCAACTACGAAGGTAAAGAAAACAAATAATAATAATCATCTCCAAAAAAAAATTAACTCTATCGAGATGTTATTTAGTAAACAAATAAGGACTCAAGAAAGATTACGCTGAAGGAACCCCACAGTACATTCACAATTGATAGTTCGTGAAATATTTATTCCTCAAAGTTATTTTAAAGAGATGCTACTAATAAAGGAAAAAAAAGTTTTGAATAAGAAAATAACTTATGTACACTATACTACCGTAAGTGCGGAAGTTAAACATCTAGTAATTTCAATGTGACAAATCAACGCTGTGACTTTTTTAATGCTTTATTTTTGGTACATGCACGCACCATGAGAGTTTGATGGATCTAGGCAGCGAGGCAACGTGAAATTATGGTTAATAACATAGTTTATTATATCAATATGCCAGTTTTCATTGACTCATGTTCTTTTGAACTGGAAACTAACTTCGATATAAAGTAATACCTATGATTACTAAATGCTACCAAATAAAGCATATATGAAATGAACTGCAAATATTACACCAACTAACATTTAGAGCTTATATCAATGCCCCACCACAATTAGTAAAACATTCTTTCTTTTTTTTTAGTGAATGTAGAACATTTATTCTCTTCTCTCCTTATCTTCACTATGTTCAGTTCAGCCTTAATTTGTCAATCACAAATCAAAATCATCTTTTTCAGTTTTTTTTTAAGGTATATATATATCCTTTTTTTTTATCCTCATAAATTGTGGAGGAGAACTTCACAGTCTCAGCACTTGGAGCAACATGGATGGGGTGTCTCCCCAAGGGATGTTCTCCACAAGGATTCGAGCCTCTGACCTTATGATCTTATGGGTTCTCATTATCCTTATGGTCCTAACATGCTTCCACTAGGCCAAACCCATTTGGGTGGTATAAATCCTTTTCATACTTTATTAATTCAATATTATTAATTTGGTTTAGAACTTAATAGATTAATTAAGTTGCTTTTGATATTATTATAGATTAATATACTACTCACGGCTCTTGTGTCGGTGGCAACTGCAGTGACAACGAACATGAGATTAAAGCTGATAATGAACTCTAGAGCAAAAGCTTGGCCATATGCTACAGTAGGAACCGTGACTCCACCACTCATGAAGGGGTGATAAATCCCCTTGAGTGCAAACGCTGCACATATAGATGCCAAAATCTGTGCACCAATATACATAGGTACCTGCAATTAATTAATTAAAAAACACATCAAAATCTATAATCTTAATAACCTCTTCTAGTTATAAGGAAAAATCATCATCAAAAGTACGTAACTTTTTATCTACAGTCTACACCTCTTTTCATGAGAAATTACTATATAGCATGAGTTTAAGATTTCGATAAATACAGACTAAGATATAATATATAATATCTAATAATTTCTCATCTTTAACATATTAAATAAAATTTTATGTTATTAATAGTTCAAAATTGATAATTAATCGATCATGAATTGTGCAATAGAAAATGGTATCAATAATTATAAAATACGATTAAAAGAGTTGTAGAGTAAAATAAATATATATCTTGAACAACCAACATATATAAAATTATATAAGTAATTAATGTTATTAAAAATTGAAAAAAAAAAAAAACTTATAAATGTGATGAAAGAAAAACTTGTATTAAGAAACCAAGGAGTACAAACATACAGAGAGAAAAATTGAATTTGATTAAAGTGCAAAAGTTTAAGTAATTACATTTTTCCAAGGGAAGTGCTTTAATGCAGCAAAAGAGATGGTGACAGCAGGGTTGAGATGAGCACCGGAGATGTGGCCAGTGGAGAGGATAATGACCATAACAGCAAGGCCAGTAGTGGCAGCACATCCAATCAGAGTCTCTGACCCTTGTGTCTTTTGGTTCACTATAGCTGCTGCTGTCCCAGCAAACATGAGAATGAACGTGCCTATAAACTCAGCTCCTACCTGTGCAATTTTGAAATCAACCGAATAACATTTAACATATCAAGCAAAAATGGGTTCTTGTTGTATAAATTTAATTTCCTCATTTTGATTCTTCATTTTGCTAAAAAAAAAAAAAACAAAACAAAACCTTAGGCTATTATATTGGTATACATATACTAATGTATATTATTGTTAGAAATAGCAAGATGAAGAATCATGTGTAAGTGAGCTTAATCAATACAACGAAATAGCCTTTGGAAACCGATCATGGGTTGGGTTAGTCAAATGGTAGCTCACTTGGTCCTTTAACCAATTGGTCTCGAGTTCGAGCCTTGGGTATGGAGCAATCCCCGTTGGGAGATCCTTACCACTTAGTGCGAACTCAATTGGGTCGGACCGAATGAGTCGGATTCTGGGTAAACAAGATCCGAGTACCGGTTGGTGTAAAAAAAAAAAAAACAGCCTTTGGATTCTTCATTTTGCTAGTAGTCAAACAAGCTTACCTTAAGTTGGAAACATGGTAAAATACTTTTTATCTTGGTATACTTGTAATTAAGAAAATATTTTTTCTTACACAGATAGCTAGAGTTGAACAATTATATGGTATCTCCAATTTTTGTGTCTTCTGAAGTGATAGGTGAAAAGAGATAATAAAATATGTTAAAACTTAAAATATGAATTTAAAGTACAGTGTAGACGTTTAAATCAGTTAATTCAAATAAACATAAATCTTATAAAACTTATGTTTGTATTTATGTGTTGGAAACATTATAATGTCCTTTGATTCATATAAGTGATTTGATTAATATTGTAGTACCTTTCTTGCAAGAGGGACAGGAGGAGGTGGCAAAGAGCAAGTGACTTTAGGTAAGCCACCATCTTCTAAGGTCCATTCTTCTACACTAAAACATTTACAACTCTTAAGAAGGGACTTCCTAGCAAGACCATTAATAATCCCATTGTTATTATTTCTCTCAGACCTGAACCCACCAAAAAGAGGAGCACCAGGAGTCCCTGGTGTGGCAGGTGTTGAAGGTACTGATGGGATTTCCTCATTGTCCATAACTAGATCAAGACAAGCAAGAAGAGAAGAAAAAAAGAAAAAAAAAAGTGTCTTGAGATTGATGTTATGTTACAATTGTTTGTCACTTTGTGAATGGTTTGTGTAAAGAGTGGTTAAACTATGAGGTATATATAGGAGAGTGTGAAGTTGACTTGGAGAATCTCAATGGATGGGAGAGAAATAAAATTAGTGGTGGAAATGAAATTCATGGCAAAATTGAGAAAAGGAAAGAAAAGATTAGAGGTGGCTGTGTCCTTGGAAGTGGGCGGTGGGACAATGCAGGGGAGCCTTGAATATGGAACTTTCCAATGTAAAGAGGCTTTAAACATTAGACATCAATCATGGCTTTCCCATATCTACCAGTAACCGTGGCTTTCAATTTTTCAATACAAAATGATTACCAGAAAACACTTTTTATTTATACTTCAGCTATTCCATTATTTTGATAAAAATCAAATAACTGGATGGAAATAAAAAAATATGAATTTAATATAATACATGATTCATTTCTTAATAACAAATTAGTATTACATGAATTTTTATATATTACAATTAATACTTATTACACTAATCTTCTCTAAACATTTAGAGAATGGAATGTAACAATAACATGCTAAAAATTAATGGATCAATATATATTTTATTTAATTAAATGTGTATTTTTTTAATTAGCCAATCATAAATATAATAAACAATTTTTTAAAATTTTTCATTAATTATTTTAAATATTTCTATTATGCAAGCTAGGGATGGCAATGGGTCCGGGTAAATCCAGGTAAGTGGTACTCGGACCCGGACCCGTTCATAAATTATTGGACCCGGACCCATCTGGACCCGCGCAGGTACCCGCTGCATAATGGGTAGGCGGGTCTTCGGATACCTAGACGGGTTTTGCGGGTATCCATTAGCAATTTTTTTAAAATAAAAATTCATTTTTTAAATTAATTTCTATGTTTTTTTTATAGATCGAGGGATCCTTAATACATTATTACACACTCAACTTAAAATTAATCCCTACCACTATTAAACATTTGCAGACATCAAAGAAATTTTCTCGTTAAACACAAACATACTAAAATTATATATATGTGTGTGTGTGTGTAAATGTGGACGGGTCCGGGTACCCACGGGTCTGGATAGCTGAGGCCCGGACCCAGACCCGTTCAAAGCGGGTGTAATACCCCGAATTTTGATTCCCAAATAAATAAAAGGAATATTTAAACAAAATTAATTATATGGAATTAATTAGGTTTGTTTATTAATCATGGTTATATTTAAGAGTTAATTGGGAAAAAATGCAAAGAAAAATATTATCGACCTTAAAAATAGTACTTTTGCAGTTTAATCCTTGGGAAGGACCTAAGAGGCAATATTAAAAAGGTATTTGGAGGAAAATGAATAAAATATTAATTTTTGAAGAACTGAACGCGTTAATCGATTAACAGGAGGTGTTAATCGATTAACGATAGTGCTGAAGCCAAAGTTAGTGGAATTTGATGACTCAATCAACTAGGAATTCAGTTTTTGACACCTATCAATGCCAAACCACGTCCCTGCTACGTTTTGGTCTGCATGATGATTGATTTTAGCTATAAATTAAGGACCATGAGTGAAGGAATTGGTAGAAGAAGGAGTTTCATGCCAAAACTCTGCAGAATTTCTACCTCAAGCACCCTCTGATTTTTGATTTCGTTCTCTTTCCCTACCCACACACTTGCTGCGAGCTTCACATCATTTTGAAGCTTGCAGAGAGACCTTCAATTTAAGCTACAGAGCGTGCGATTTGGTGGCTTGTGCTAGGAGAACTTAATCTGTGAAGTGGAGTGCTTGAAACTGAAGTGTGCAGTTTCAGAATTCGAGTTGCTTGCTTCGAGTTGGAATTGTGGTGAGTATAAGTCACCATTTTATGTCAAATTGGTTTCTAATCAAAGCTTGCAATTTGTAGTTTCTATTCTGATTTCATTTGCTCATTTTCATGTCCATTTGGTTGGTCAAATTTGCTGTCGAATGTGCTTACCCGAATCTGTCATGGACCTGAAAATAGAGCATTAAGAGGTTGGAGTTTTTGGCACTTTTCTTGTTGAAATTCGATTTAAAAAGCTTCATTAAGGCAAGGGAGAAGCTTTATTAATGCTAGAATAGATTGTGGTATTGAATTGAACTTAGGATGAACCACCATGAGGTTCAAAGGGCACTAGGATGAGGTGGAATGGCTTGGAGGCCAAATGGACCTAAAAACTGAATTAGAGCAGGTTAGAATATCCCCCATAGAAGTTGTAGGAATGATCAATTTGGACTGAAATGGCTTGAATCAAAATATGACATGTTAGGTTGTGATTTTGATTAAATCGGGGGAAAATTAAGCAATTCTGGCAATCTGTGAATAATTGTTGAAATTGATGTTTTGAATGAGTCTAATATGATGTATTTAAGTTGTACTTGAGGTTAGTTTTGGGAAAAATTGAGTTGGTATGAGTTTGGTATTCAAAAACCAGTTTCAGCACTGTTTTACTGATATATTTAATCGATTAACCCGACTGTTGATCGATTAACACGAGTAAAGTATGATCAGTTTGGAATTGTATACATGGGTAATCGATTATCAGGTTGGATAATCGATTAACAGATCAAATTTTGTAATAAAAATCAGAATTTAATTATTTAATCGATTAACAAGGTCTTCTAATCGATTAAAGGCTGAAGCTGAAACTTATGGACAAAGGTTTATGGAAATGATGAATTAGAATACCAAAGTATATATTATATGACCTCAAGTAAACTTAAATGACACTTAAGGTGAGTTATGCTTGTGGATTCATGCATAGCATTTGCATTTTGGTTTCCCACAGTGGTGGAGACACGTCCATGAGGCGTGGGCATGCCTCTTAGTTGATTGAACTCGAGGGGCATTCGTGTGAATGTCAGTTGGGTTTCAGTGGGCGTCCGTGGGGACGTCGAGGTATGTCGGTGATCGGGGTTGCACCTTTTGTTTCGGAAATACACACGGGGGTGTGAGCATGTCTTTAAACGCCGGGCTCGAGAGATGTAGTATTGCGCGGGATACATCGGCGTCACTTCTATGAGCTCTAGGAGTGTCGTTTAATGTTGGCCGAGTCCGAGAGGTACTCATTGGGGGTACCGGGCATGTTTTAAAGGTGTCACAAAAGCCTATTTGTTGTGTTGACCAACAATCATGCATTGATAGACAAGAGGCATTGATTTTGCATATAATGGTTGTTGTTATTATTGGTAGTTATTAATTACAATCTCAATGTTCATGATGTATATTGATAATTAAGACTTGAAAATAAATGTTTATTATTTATGAATATCGATAATGAAATTATTATTCGAAAAAGGAAAAAAAAGTTTTCCACGTAAATTCTATAAGTTTACATAATAACTAAATGTATGTTTTAGTTTAATATAAATAAAGTTATATTTTCAAATAAAGTGTATTTTTTTAGGGTGCAGCAGCGGGTACCCAGACGGGTCCATTCTTTGAACTCACGGGTCTCTTTTTTGGACCCAGACCCAGACCCGTTGCGGGTATTGCCAGCGGGTACCCGCGGGTCCGGGTCCAATTGTCATCCCTAATGCAAGCTAATGTTGGGTTGTTGTTCATCAATCCTATGTTCGATCAACAGTTCTTTGACAACTTACCAACAAGGTCCAGCACAGTTGGCAGATAGCTGGGTTCCTTAACCATGATGTCAGGGGTTTGATCCCTACCGTGGGCATAGAGAAGACTTTGTTGGTAGAGGTAAAACTCACTTACGTCTCAGAGGAGATTATCGGCTGGAGGATACCCTTGACATGCAAAAAAAAAAAAGTGCTTTGACAACTCTCATATTATTGCCATGTCATTTTTTAAGAAAGTCAAAATTCATTTTTTGCAATTTAATCCAATATAAAAATTTGATTATTTCAATTCAGTCATTTGTACTTTTGAATAATTATAATTTTTAATTCAAAAAAATTGTTTCTGTAAAAAAAATATGTTTCAATATGTTTCATTTAAAAAAAATAATCTGTTATAAATAAAAAATAATCTAATTTTTAATTTTTTTATAAAAATGTTGTTGTAAAAAAATTTGTTTTAGAAGATCTGTTTCTATAAAAAAATCTGTTTCTGTAAAAAAGATCCGTTTCTGTAAAGTGTTTGTTTTAAATTTTTTAATTATAATTATATTTTAAAAAATAATCTAATTTTTTAATTTTTAATTTTTATGTTTCAAATTTTTTTTTTTTTGGAAACGAAAATAATAATTTATCCAAAAGTACAAAGGATTAAATTGAAATAATCTAATTTTTGTATTGGACCAAATTGTAAAAAATGAATATTAATTTTCTTAAAAAATGGCATGACAATAATATGTGAGTTGTCAAAACATTATTTGTCCAACATAAGGTTGTTGAGCAACCATTTAATATTATATTGAACGGAAGTAATCCCTTTTTATTTTTATTTTAATTTGGGATAAAATTTTCTGTATTTATTTATCAAGATAATGGGACAGAGGAAGTATTATTCAATTTTTATGTTTACTTTAAAGTTATTTGTAACAAAGTTACCTTAGAAACAACAGTCATATGTGATGGATTATTATAAAATAGATATTAAAAAATGAAGAAAGAAAATATCGTGAAAATATCATTAGTTTTTTACCATTTTCCTTTTCTTTTTTTTCTTGGCCATCCCTTTTTTCTCTGTTCCCTCACTTGTGTAAGAGGGTCATTCCACTCGGTCAATTTAAGTGCATGTGTCCCAGCAAATGGACCTGCAGGAACATCTAGAGGTCTGACAAAACTGCATGGAGTGCACTTGCTTATCTAAAGGATTTTTTATCAAAAAATAAATAGTTTGAAGTATTTCGTAAATAACACTAAGGTCATTATCTGCTAGAAATAAAACTAGACTTATAGCGAGTAAAGCATGAATATTACTCCTAAGAATGTACCTTTGAAAGATAAACCTTGATCATTTCCACAAGTTGTGTTATAAACTTTATTCCCATTTTCTCTAGCAAAACATTCCTGAATCTATGGAGCTGAATCCTTGCACCATATAAATATGCTCTACACATCCTTTTTGCTATTTTCATTCTCCTCTAAATGCAATATATTCAAAGCTCCTTCACTAGGGTCTCATATTCGGTGTTTGAATTTGGTTGTTCCTAAACCACTCTCGTTTTACCAACATGGGTTGGGACGAATGGTAAGCGGCTCCGGTCTCGCTTAAGCAAGGTCTCGAGTTCGATTCTTTGTGGATGCAGAAAATTCATTTTGGGAGACTCACATGCAGTAGCCAAGCACGTGACCCGGGTCAGATCAGGATGTACAATACTTGGGGAACCGGATTGAAAAAAAAAAACTACCCTCGTTTTAGATACAGTGGTTTTAGAATTTAAATATTAATTAATATATTTTTTTTATAACAGAAATTTATTCCAAAAGCAAAGCAAAAGAACTATAAAACATACTTCTTGTAAAAGAAAAAAAGTTACACGAACATCTCAATCATGCATCAATATCTTATAATTTCCTTGTTTGGAAAAATAAAATAAAAATATATCTCATATTCAATAAGGGTGTTTTAGGATTTCAAGCACTTCAAGTTAATTCAAAGTAAGGACTAAGAAAAGTGAAGGTGAATTAATGGAAAAGAATTAGGTAAATGTTGAGAATATATGTTGATTGAAGATTTCAAAATTCAACATTAGGATGAGGAATTTTGAAATTTTATCTTAACTTTTAATCTCAACACTTTTCAAATCCGTTCTTCTTACCTCATATTCTTGCTTCCTATCTTATATTAGAATAACTTGAAATAGTTAAAATTTTTAGAATTACAAATCTCTTTATCAAAACACAAATCCCAAATCCATTTTTTGTGATTATTCTTCTTATAAAAAGTCACCCCTAACTTTCGAGACAGTAAGTTAACTAGGGAAAAAAAATTTCTAATTTTACTTTCACCCTCTTTTTATTAAGAAATCAATTTGTTGGGAAATTGTCTCTGAATAGTCCAATAATTTTTTTTTCCTATATCCAACAATAATTGCTTATTGAATAACCAAATCTTGATGTATCAAATTTGGTGAGGTGGGGTGTATAACAAAGACATAACTTAATACTTGAAAAAGATGGAGTTAATTTCCTCCCGAAAGATTTTGTCCAAAAGCAGTGCAGTTTTTTTTCCCCCTATTTTTATTTTTCTTAACATATATATCAAAATTATTTAACTATCTGTAATCATAGGCGAAAGCATCCCTGAAATCGGTTAAATAAATATTTTAGCAGATATAAATTCACAACTGAGTTTATGAGCATGATTGGCCTTTCCTTCTAAAGCTCCCACCGTTTGAGAAGTGCAGGTTCGAATCCTGCAGCTCATGCTAAACTTTA
The DNA here is from genome assembly GCA_037953625.1 of Crotalaria pallida. Lineage (NCBI taxonomy): Eukaryota > Viridiplantae > Streptophyta > Magnoliopsida > Fabales > Fabaceae > Crotalaria > Crotalaria pallida. The sequence goes on along the minus strand of CM075654.1, from coordinate 6,403,927 downwards.
CTTAATGCTTGGTTTATTGCAAGAGTCAAAGTATTATGATTCATTTTGAAAGGAAATTACTGGGATGGATTTTACAATTGTTTAATTTGAAGAATTTTTCATGATTGATTAATGATAAAGAGTTAAAAGCAAATCATACAATTTATTTATATTAAAAAATTAAATGTTTAATATCTTCAAAAGTAGTGGATGTATGTATATTTCTAATATTTTTAACCTTTTATTCTAACCCTTAAAGAAACCCATATATATTTATTAAAGGCTTAATTATGTCACAGGTCCCTGAAGTTTGGGATACTTTTGTCAGATACCCTTATATTTTTTTTTCAATGTTTGACTCCCCGAAGTTACTTCTGGGTTTGTCATATACCCCTACTACTGATTCTGACCAATTTTGCTGACATGTAACATCGAAATCCTGATCAGACGCATGAGGTTAAGCACCTGGTGTCCTGTAGGCGAAGATCTTTTGTTTTTTTAATTTAAAAAACTAAAAAACTTAATATTTTTATATTTTTAGTTAAATAAAAAAAATTGAAGAGGATAGGTCGTCTTCGACCGTGTGACATCACACAGCACCACATACATGACCAACCTCCTTCTGACTAAAATTCTGATGTTGCATGTCATCAAAATTGCCCAGAATCTATAATAGGGGTATATGACAAACTCAGAAGTAACTTCAGGGAGTCAGACATTGAAAAATGAAGTATAAGGGTATCTGACAAAAGTACCACAAACTTCAGGGACATGTGACATAATTAGTTGTAATTTTGATCAAGATTTGCTCCTAAAATTTTAAGATATATTATTCTACTGGACTTAATTAAAGGTATTTCAGTTATAGCCAAATATTAAAGTAGTTTTTATAAAATTAAAAAAAAGTTATTATAAAATAAAAAAAATTACATTTACGTGCCAGTTTTTTGTTTTTTATAATTTAAGTTGTATACAAATTAGCTTTGTTACAAACTCTTTTAATTTTAGATTCTTTTGGTTTTCTAACATGTTGAAACCATTTTCTGCTCAATTCTATTCTTATTTTTTTCTTAATAGATAACTCATTTTTTTTTTCTTTCAATAAGTCATTTAGTTGATAGAGTTGTGAAATAGGAAATATAAGTACTGGGGTACGATTTTCGGCAGCTACATAATTTTCTCCTTCCCCTTCTTCTTCCTTGTCAAAAACTTTGCAAATAAAAAAGAAGAACTCTTTTTTTTTTTCTCTATTATCTTTTTTCTCATAGTTAGTTTAACACCGCAATTTAATTTATCTCAATATGAATATAAGTGATGTTTCACTTTCAATAATAACATTTGATAGACTGAACTCGGAGCATAATTGCTGATCGTGCTTTATAGCTTTCACTTCATCTTTCAAAAGTCCAAAGGCTGCCAACGAATTTGGAGAAGCGGCTTAAGATGAATCCTTCGTCATTTCTTATTACCCACCAATTCCGGCTGGTCGTGGATTGCCCTTGGAGGCTCTCTATCAACATTGAACTTCAGAATTAACTAAGGGGGAGGGCATCACTCGTTGAACCTGCATTTTTTCAAAATTGATATTTCTTTTTGATTTTAATATAAAATTTTTAGGGGGAAACTCATGAGAACTAAGATAGCTAATATTGTTAGTGGTTTTGAAAATATATGATATACTTTTCAAAACTTTCGTTTATATGTATCTATTCTATGTACGAAATTCACCTTTCAAGAAATGCAATGATTACTTTGATTTTCAATAAATTAATTATCTTTTTCCCTAACATACTTTTTTTCTCTCTAAAATCATTACTTTTTCTCTACTATTTATGTTAATCAATATCCTATTAAATAGGGATAAACATGGAAAGCAGCATTTAGTACACTCTTGAACTTCTAAATAGAAAAAATAATAAGATAATAAGATACCGAAGGGATAATTATTATTGAGACTATAAAAAATGTTTGATAAATATGATTGTGTAAGCAATGTGAAAGGATGAGAGAAGTATAAGGATAGAATAAAAAGATTTTTTTTTAATGTTTAGTTAACGTGAAAAATATTTATAAAAAGAATTTTTTTTAATAAAAAGCATCAATGTGAAAAATATTTATAATGGCTTCTACAAGTGGAATAGTAAAAGTTGGGAAATATGAAATTAAAAAGTTCAATGAAAGAAATGAGTTTTCCAATTGGATGATGCAAATGAAAAATTTGCTAATTTCACAAAAACTGCACTACACGCTAGCGGGAAAAGGACAAAAACCCGAGGATATGAAATACGACGATTGGGAAGAGTTAGATCTTGAAGCACAAGCGGCCATAATCTTGTGCCTTGAGAGGGATGTAGCATTCTTGGTCAATGAAGAAGCAACGATTGTTGGCGTGTGGTCAAAGTTAGAGACAAATTTCATGACGAAAACTCTAACAAACATGATCTATCTAAAATCCAAATTGTATACATGCAAGATGGAAGAAGACACCTCAATCTGGGAATATATCAATAAGTTTGATAGGATTATATCAAACTTAAAGGATATCAATGTGAAAATATAGATGAGGAAGACCAAACACTCATGTTATTACTTTCATTACCGAAGCCCTATGAAAATCTTGTTCAAACATTGATGCTTGTGGGTGATACTTATTCCATGCATAGATGAGACTAGAACGTCAAGGTTGCTACAAGTGGGATATTGTCTAGCAATGAAATAGAATATACCGAACATGCTCAAGGATTATTTGCAAACAGAGGAAGAACCAATGAAAGAGGAAGAGGCAAGTTATGTGTCAAATGACGAGGATGATTATTATTACTCAGTTTCAAAACAATGGAATGAGATATATGGTAAATGGATGTTTGATTTGGGAGCATCACACCATATATGCCCAAACAGAAAGTGGTTTACAACATATCAAAGTTTGGATGATGGCAAAATTTTGATGGGAATTGATTATGCTTGTAAGACTGTTGGGTTAGGTACTATTCGAGTCAAGATGCATGATGGAACAATAATAACCTTGAAGAATGTAAGACATATCCCAGATTTGCAGAAAAACCTTATTTCTCTTGGGTTAATAAAGAAAAATGTTTGCAAAATAGTCATGTAGACCAGAGTATTAAAATTTGTTTGTGGATCCTTGGTAGTGATGAAGTTGATTCGTCATGGTAATCTGTATCCTTTTTTGGGAACAACTGTTATAGGTGATTTAGCAGTTGGAATCAGTGGAAGTAAAGACTAAACTGAATGTATGAGGATATGGCATATGCGCCTTGGGCATATGCCGGAAAAAGGTCTATCATTGCTTAGTGGACAAGGTTTATTGAAGAACAAGAAGAAGCCACAAATGGAGTTTTGTAAGCATTGTGTGTATGGAAAAGCACATAGGGTGAAGTTCTTTACAAGCAAGCACAAAAGAAGAGGCTTGTTAGACTATGTGCATACAGATATTTGGGGTCCGGCTAAAGTTTTTTTCAAGGGTGGTTTTAGGTACTTTGTTACATTTGTTGATGATTATTCTAGATATGCTTGGATTTATTTTCTACTCAAGCATAAGAATGAGGTATTCCACATATTCAAGTGCTGGAGAGCAATGGCTGAGAACAGAACAGGTAGAAAGTTGAAAACTGTGCGATCCGATAATGGCACAAAGTACACAGAATGAGCTTTCAAAGAGTTTTGTGATCCTGAATGCATTGTACGACACTTGACCGTTAAAGACACACCACCACAGAATGAAGTCGCGGAAAGACTGAACTGTACACAACTTGAAAAAGCAAGGTGTATGCACTCTAATTTTGGGTTAAGCAAAGAACGGTGGGCAGAATCGGTTGCTACAACTTGTTATATAGTGAATCGATCTCCACATTTGTATTTAGATGGTGACACAACTTATAGGGTGTGGTCAGGGGAACATGCATATTACAAGAGGCTTGGAGTCTTCGGGTGCATAGCTTATTATCATGTCAAGGATAACAAGCTTGATGAAAGAGCCAAAAAATCAATACTTTTAGGGTATATCCCAAAGGTGTTAATGGATATCATCTTTGGAGTATAGAGGATTCTAAACTTGTAATTAGTCAGGATGTGATCTTTGATGAAAGATCCATGGTAGCTTTGTCTAAAGCTATGGTGCAAAATGGTGGTGATGTTGGGACGATTTCAAATACTCAAGTAGTGGAGATATAATCTAGAGACCAACCAGATCCTAGTCATGTTCAGGTGGAGCATCCAACCGTCACCTAGTATGAGGAGGATGATGAGTTTTGTAACGCCCACGGAATTTATTCTCAAAATTATAAGCGTTGTATGGATAAAATAGAATATAGTCCATGTTTTATATGTTTTGTATGAGTTCTTATGGTAGGAGATATGAAATAAAAGATTTATAGTATTAGACTCAAAACCAACCGTTGGATTTGAAGATAAGTATGTTAGAAAGCTTATCTCCAAATTTGAGCAAGATCCAACGGTTAACGAAAAAGTTATGACCGTTTGAATGCGAAAGGTGATGTCTTTTTGAGCCATGCATATCTATATGCAGAAGTGCATATCGATGCTGGATATCGATATCCAGAAGTGGACATCGATATCCACGAGTCTGCTAGTTCAAAAGTAAGTCGGTTTAACGCGAGTGGCTGTGAATTAATCACGTTTTTCACCCCCAATCACCCCAAATATCTCTGAGACATTTCTTAGGCTTGATAAGGACCCTTAAGGTCGGTTGATTTGCATATAGGAAGGGAGAATACACATCAAACAACCAAGAACATCACCCAACCTCTGAAAAATCGTGTTTTCTGGTATGACCTTGTGTTGCTTCGTTTTCTATGATCTGAGCATCAAAACCTATCAAACTATATACCAAATCGAAGCTCTCTTAACCCTCTACAAATTGGTACCTAGTTTGTTCGTTTTGGTAGCCTGTGGAAGGAGTAGTGATCCTGTGAAGTTGGCTGTCCAAGTCTGAAAGTTGGATTTCAGATTCAAGAACCCAACTTCCTTTGATCTTTATGGTAAGCTTAAGTGTTTTTGGAGCTTCAAACTTGTTCTATGTTCAAGCTTTCATATCCTAATTTTGATTCCAACCACTGATTATCATTTATTTTGCCTTGTTGTGGGTGATCAACACTGTTTTGGTGGTGTTGTTCAACTGAAAACAGAGCTGTTGTGCTGAAACCAGAAAAGTTGGGATCTTTCTCAACAAAACCAATCTTTTCAATCAAAGCAAGTCTGAATCATTCCAAATAGGTAAGGGAGAAGTTAACCGGGTGCTAGAATAATAATCCAAAGACTAGAAGTATAGGAGTTCTCATGAACTCAAGGGCAAACTAGGGAAAAGTTGATAACTTGAATAAGGAGAATGACTTGGAGGTCATTTTAGTTGGACTTAGGAATATAAACAACTTATATATGATGGATATGAGTTAAACCAGCCAAGAAATTGGATTGAAACATGAAGGAAACTATTATGGCATATGAAGTTGTCATTTTCTTATTTTATGATTTTAATTGAATTCTATGTGGAATTGATGCTGTGATTGCTGGATTTATGCATGAACAGATGTGTTTGTACATGATATTGATACAATTTGGGTTGAGAATGGTTAAAGTGAAGTATATTGAGATTTGGTATTTCAAAACTCAAATCAGAATGCAGAAAAGCAGGATGAATATCGATATCCAGCATGAGGATATCGATTGTGCATATCGATATCCATAATGGGATATCGATACTGCATATCGATATGCACTAGGGGATATCGATATCCATACCCCAATTTTACTAGTAAAACCCGAATTTTCATATCCTATTTGATTGGAGGCCTTTTTGATTAAATGGAATGACTTTAAAAGCTGGAAATACCAAACCTTAATGTACTTAACTTCAACCTATTATAATTGGAAATTGTGGATGATATTTGGTGAATAAATGTACACTTACACGATGACTTTGATGATGAATGATTATATATGTGAATGCATAATCTTATGAGTTACTTTGAGAATGAATGATTATGAAATGAATTCATAATGAAAAGTGGAACTAAACTCATTTGCATTCGCACAAGGAGTTGTGGATGGTAAGATAGGATATCAGGAAAGTCGCGTCCACTCTAGGGATTAGAATTTCCTAGAACTGGTGCGAGAATGTGCGGAGGTTAGGTTCGACGGTGACTCGTCAGTAACCATTGGGAATTATTATGGGTAAAACGGTCCTATGGTGAGGGGGTTCAGCTGGCTTTTCTCGGGATAGTTTTGCTTAACCATAATATATTCTATCAGCCTCCAGGGACATATCGTGACTGCGGAGGACGACCTTTGGCAATGATCTCACCCTAGTGAAAGGGTACACATAGATGAGTTGTGTGATCTGTCGTGGAGAAAGGCGTTTTACTCCCTGTTGCTTTCCTTGATTAGAGAGAATATGCTGAATTCATTAGAATTGAATTCAATCGACGAGAATGATACTGGATCCAGATGGGAAAGACGAGATGAGCATTCATGCATCATGCCACTTAATAACAAGATAATTATGTGATAAATTGGGTGTGTCATGAAGTATGCATTTTACTTGAATTACTTGATTACTTGTGACTGTTATTTCTAGTATTGATAGATTATTATTTGATTATGCGCTTCGGCTATGACTTACTCCCCCCTAGCCTTTGATGGTAGGTACAAGTAGCCGATGAAGTTAATCCACCAGGCAAGCCAGAGACTCAAGCTGAGAAAGGGAGAAGGACATTTCTGTATTTGATGCATTGTAACACCGATATGTGTAATTTAAAGAGAAAAAATTTATCTACGAATCTTGAATAAAGGGAATTTTCACTCTTCCGCCATAAAAATTTCCAATAAATTACTTTATTCCCTTTATTAAAAGATGAGGGTGTTACAAGTTTGATCATGAGGAGGTTCAGCAGGAAAATGCATATGTATTACAACAATAGCAACAGGAATCTTTGGCAACCACTAGGCCAAAAAAGGAATTATAAACCAGTTCAGAAGTTTGGGTCAGACAAACCTCTGAGGCATTACGAGTAGGTAAACTTGGTTGAATATGCACTCTCGATGGAGTATGATGAGCCAATCACCTTCAAATGAGCTATCAAAGACAAGGATAGAGAGAGTTGGTTATTTGCTATGAAGAAAGAGATGTAATCTCTCCATAAAAACAAGACATGAGAGGTAGTCCCATTGCCCATGGGAAAGACTGCTATTGGCTTTAAGTGGGTGAGTAAAATAAAATAAGATCCTACCAAGTCTAATAAAATAAGGTATAAGGCTAGGCTAGTGGCCAAGGGTTTTTTCATATAAAGAAGGTGTTGATTACAATGAGATTTTTTCTCCGGTGGTAAAACATACTTCTATACGAGTGCTATTGAGTCTTGTTGCTCATGGAGATCTTTAGCTGGAACAACTCGATGTAAAGACAGCCTTTTGACATGGTGACTTGGATGAGGAAATCTATATGAATCAACCTGAGGGATACAAGGTCGAGGTTAAAGAGAGTCAGGTATGTCGCTTGAGGAAATCATTTTATGGATTGATGCAATCTCCTCGACATTGGTACAAGCGATTTGATTCCTTTATGTTAAAGAAAGGGTTTTTTAGAAGTAATTACGATTGTTGTGTATAAATTCATACGCTTCATGGAGGAGATTATATTTATCTTCTATGGTATGTGGACAACATGCTTATTGCTTCGAGGAGCAAGGTGGAGATAAATAGGTTTAAAACTCAACTAGGGGAAGAGTTTGAGACAAGATTTGGGCACTGCAAAGAAAATACTGGGTATGGAGATTAAAAGAGAAAGATCAAACCGAAAATTGTTCTTGAGCAAGAAAGGCTACATTGAGCGGGTTATAGAAAGGTTTGGGATGAAAGGTGCTAAGTCAGTGGTGACTCCATTGGCTCCACATTTTAGACTCTCTGGTAAACAATCTCCCATTATAGCAGAAGATAAGGCATACATGGATAATTTACCTTATGCTAGTGCAGTTGCGGCAGTTTAATGTACGCTATGGTATGTCACGTCCGGATATTTCATAAGCGGTTAGTGTTGTCAGTAGGTTTATGGAGAACCCAGGTAAGACACATTGGGGCATTGAAATGGATTTTGAGGTACTTGAAAGGTATCATAAACACAGGTTTATGCTTTGGTGAAGAATCATGTCATATCAGCGATTTTGTTGATTCAGATTATGATGGTGATCTAGATGAATGACGATCTACTACTGATTATGTGCTTAAAATACATGGTGCTCTAGTCAGTGGGTCATCGATGTTACAGGCTATAATGACACTATCTACTACAGAGGCCGAGTACATGGCCGTAGCAGAATGGGTAAAGGAAGCACTGTGGTTGTGGGGTTTTTTAGAAGATTTGGGATTGAAGCAAGATATTGTGGATATAAGTTGTGATAGTCAAAGTGCAATTCATTTGGCTAAGAATCAGGTTCATCATGCTCGTACCAACCATATAGATGTGAGATATCATTTTGTGTGTGATATCATAGAGGAATGTAATGTTTCTTTGTCGAAGGTGCACACAAATGAAAATCTCGAAGACATGTTGACCAAAGATGTGTCAAGAAGCAAGTTCCAACATTGTTTGGAATTGTTGAACATTGTCCCATGTTAGGCATTACATGGAGAAAAAATTGGAACTACGATTGGTTTTATCCTGGTCGAAGGGTACGTAGGTAGTCATTATAAAAAAAATGGTGCAACCGGATATCGATTATTCTATTTATTCGTCCAAAAGTTGATTTTTTTTTCAAATTATGAACTAGGTGGAGAATTGTGAGAATTGTGAAAGGATGAGAAAAGTATAAGGAGAGAATAAAAAGGATTCTCTATTTTTAATGTATAGTTAACGTTAAGGCAAAACCACTATATTGGTCTTGTACGTTATTTTTTAGTTGCAATTTTGTCCCTTAACTTTTTTCCTTTCAAATAAGTCTTGAAGTTGTTGCTGTCTAACAAATCAGTCATTTCCGTTAATTTTTTTCATTAAGTGACATATGTCACTCAACTAATGGAAAGTTGGAGAATATGTGGCACCAGTAGTTGAGTGACACGTGTCACTAAATGGAAAAAATTAACGGAAACAACTAATTTGTTAAACGTAAAGGACTTATTTGAAATGAAAAAAAGTTAAGGGACGAAATCGCAACTAAAAAATAACTTACAAGACCAATCTAGTAGTTTTGCCTAACATTAATTATAGGAAACCAAATTGTTGGTTGTTAGGAAAACCATTGTTTTATTAGCTTTTAAGGAATTATAAATGAGTAATTGGTCAGATTGGTCCCGACTTTGTAGGCGCCAGTTAAGTTAGTCCCTAAGATAGCATTTTAATTCACATACTTCTTTGTCTTTATTCCATTTTAAAGCAAATACATCCCTATTATAGTGACGGTAGGGACTAACTTGATCGACGTTCTCCTATCTCAAGGACTAAGTTGCTATTTCGATAAAGTCGGGGACTAACTTAACCGACGCCTACAAAGTTTGGGACCAATGTAACCAAATACTCAATTATAAATATGTAGAAACTTAATGTTGTAATTAATCAATTTATATAAGAAAATTAGTTGAATATAATATTAAGAAAGTTTTATATACTTATATTATATTTGTTTCCTTCATAGTGGTTGTTAGTTTAATCCAAAATATAATGTTTTATTATTTGTGTGAGGTAATTGATTTCATGTAATTTAGTAGAAGCTAAATTTTCGCTGCAAGAGCTCTAAATGATTTTATATAGGAAAAAATAATTATTAGTGTTAAAAATTGGGTGAAAAAAGTTAATAAATAGGGAAAAAAAGTTTTTTAAACAGGGCATATATTAAGGACGGGGAGTATATACTAGCAAGAGATTTGTGTGAGGGACATCAAACATGTAAGGAGAGGATTGCTAGTCATTGTAAATAGTTAGGTTTCTTTACTTGTCAGATGCCATTGCCCAACTTATTACTCATATAGGGCATTCTTTAAACTTATTCCCTAACTAGGGTGGTCCTATAAAGGGCAATAATCAGGTGTGTGCGATCCTATCATCCCACTCTTGATCACACAATCTCCACCATTCATCTTGTTTTTGGATTTAAAATCCATAACTAGGTCTCTTAGTTATGTTTTTTCTTAGTTCTTTCGCTATCTCTTTTTGCCTTTGAGCATATTTAATTAACTGCTCTATTTCTTGTAATTCTGCTAAATTCATTTTTATGGAATTTTTTAATATAGTTAATTCCTCTATAGTTTTTTGTTGCCAGGCTATTTCTACATTTATTTTCCTTAACATTCTTTAAGATATTCAATTTCAGATTCACCAGTCCTTCTTTCCATTATTAAACTTTTCTTATAATTTTAAGAACCTAAGGATTAAACCTTACGCTCTGATACCAAATTTTTGATGGCGGAAGTGTTGAAATCAGCCATTCTTCGCAGCCAATAATTTTAAAATATTCTATGATTTTTATTGTAAAATCAATATCTGCTGGTATTATATTTCTGTTTATTAGAGTTTCTTTATAGTCTATTAAATTATATTCTCCATTTTCAATATACTCTAAGATCAAAAGAGTATCTTCATTCTTCCTTGATATCCTTCCAATAATAATTTCCGTGTCATTAACCTATTAAATATGCTTCTTAATTCAGAATTTTCAGGATTTTGGTTATATTTTTCTTGAACAAATATTATAAGTTGGTGTAATATCTCATTTTCTTCTTTTACTTTTCTAAGTTTTCCCTCAAAAAGAGTAATCCAAGTAAATCCTGGCATTTTAATCACTGCAGTGACTATCATGTTCCCTATACCACAAATCATTGTAATATTCCTTCCGATCCTCATTATCTAATTCATAATCTATTATTTTTCCTGTGATAGATAAAATGATTTCTTCTTTCAACCATTCTGTTTTGATTTTTTCAATAATTTCTTTTAGGGATGTGAGTTGATTAATTATCATTATTTTTTCTTCTACAAATTCTATATAACAATCTATTACTTTATTAATCCAAAATTCGTCAGGATCTGTTTCAAGTTCTATTCTCCAAAGATTTTCTATTTTAGGATGAACTTTTGTAATTTTCATATTTTATTTTATTTTATCTTATCCTATTCTAAAAGATAATCTTTTTACTTCATCGGTTAATCTATTAAGTTCTTCTTCATAATCTCTTTCTCTGCTTAAAGGAGACTAGGGTATTATACTTTTTTCTTTTACTCAAGAATTAGGTAATTCTTTAATTTTGTTTCTTTCTATCATAAAAGGTCTTTCAAGTTCTTGAAATAATTCTGGAATATTAATGTACTCATTGTTTCTAAATTCTATTGAATGATGTGAATTAGTCAAAGTATAACTAATGCAATAGGTAAGACTGAAGATTTTATCTCCTTTCTGCATCAGATCTTCTCTTTATAAGTCATGACAAAAGTTTAAGGATAAATCTAGATTCTTGGTATTTAATGGGACGCCTATATAGGGGTATGCAGTAAATATTAACTTAGTATAAGCTAAGTTTCCTTCAACCAATGTAATAATTGAATCTTTAATATCTTGGATTCTATTATCCATTAAAGCGATTTTTAAAGGACTATTACTTCCTTCTCCAAAGGTACTTTTAATCAAGATCTGTATTTCTCCTATATGCACATATTTTATCTTGGATCTATCTTTTGGCTTAATAGCTTGTATTTTTTCTCTTAGATTTTTTGTCGTTAATAATTTTATGTTATGTTTTCCATCTGTTTCAGAAATATCAATTGGTGTTTCACAGAATATTTTTCCACAATAAGCAATATTTTTTAGTTCTTGTCCTTTGAATAATCTAACTAATCCTTGTAATTTTTCTTTTTTGGGTTTTAGATTTTCTCCTTCCTTTAATCTTAGTTCTTCTTTCTGGATCTCTTTAAATTTATTATGATCTATCATCCATTCTGTTGAGTTATCTTGATCTTCTTTTTTACCATAAAAATCAAAGGTTTCTTCTATAGACATGTTAGAGAATTTAAGAGGTTAATTGTTCATACCTGATATGAAGGTTTTTTCTGGATGATCTTTGTTAAAATGGCCCACGATGCCTTCTCGCTGTTACTCTCTGATGTTAGCCTTAGAGCTTCTTTATATAATAGAGTCTTTGAACTCATAAACATATTTTTATTTATTTAGGAATATTTTACATATATTGATAAGAGGCTCCAAAGTTATTTGACTCAACCTCAGCAAGTTCAACACATGAGACTTATTGCTTCCTTCTCGCTCTGCCTCTACATGAACTAAACTCACATATTTATAGAAGGGTGAGGGATTAACTAATGACCCTTATGCCCCTTTATTACATAAGCACTTACGTCTACATTTTACATTATTGAAGGCTGACGTCACTGCTTGCGTCACTCTTCTATTATTGCTTCTTCATCTGGTTGCTTATCTTTTTCACATAACTGGCACATGTGATCTGGGACATCTGATAGGAAATCGCAGAGGAATCTTTTGGTCTCTTCAGGAAAATCGATGTTGTCCATACAATAGAAATCTCATATCCAGTGATCTATATGGACATATTCTTTCTCAGGGATGGCTTCTCCGAATCCGGAAGTGATTATTGTGTCTTTGGATTTAAAATTTACCTTAATTTTGGTATCTTTATAAATTTTTTCTAAATTAAGGTAAATAAACAATAATTGTTGTGCTCTGAAATAATGTTCATCTTCTTCTGTGAGTTCAAATTCTGGGGCTTCATCAGCTGGTGAAGAGCTTCCATTTGAAAATCCCAGTTGCATATAAGTTTTGGGTTTTATGAATATTTGATCTTTATAATGGCAATAACAGCTGAGGACTTTTATGAAAGTATTTTTATTTTGAGCTCTTCTGTCCTTCCAGAGCTTAATAGCTATCTTAATGTTCTCAGTAATGTTCTCAGGAAAACATTCTAATTCTCGATGATCTCCTGATAAATATATCAATTCTACTAATCCATATTGAACTGCATGCCATAGTTTTAATGGATTATATCCTGGTAAAGTAACCATTTTTGGTCTTGTTTTTGTTCTCCAGATTGTGTACCATGGTTGGCCTTCATATTTATGTTTTTTCCAACCAAATGTTTCTTGGAATAATTCTTGGTAGTTTTTGGGATTGGGTTTTCTTTCTTCCATTAATTCATTTTTTGTCATGGGTACTCTCATGTTAATTAACTGGTCTCTGGTAAGTTTGGTTTCTTTCATCATTTTAGTGTGGGGTCTTAAGGAAATAGGTTCCTTATAATTTTCTAATTCCTTTTGTGCTTCTTCAAAAGAATTGCATCTTTTATATTTTGTGTTGAGAGGAAGTTTTTCCTCATCAATATTTTCATGAATTCCTTTTCTGTCTCCATCATAAATCACATAGACATATGTCTTCTGAGATTGAGTAGTGGCTTGCTTTAGTTCCTTAGGAATTCGTTTTTCTTTTCCTTTCTTCATTCTTTCAAGCTCTATTTTTTGTCTGAGAATATGTATCTCCATTTGTAATTTCTTTAATTCCATGGTCTTAATCTCCATCTCCATTTTCTTGCAAGATAACTGATATGATTTTGGTGAGGCCTGGTTAGCCTTTACGATTAATTGACAGCCAGCTCTCTTGTTAGGGAGTCTGCTGTATAATTTTTATCTCCTTTAATCAGCTCTATTTCAAACTAATACCATTCAAGGAATTTTTGCCATCTTAATAATCTTCCCATCTTAAAATCTCCTCTTATATTAATATCCCTGAAGGATTTAACATAGCTTGAATCGGTTCTTGCAATAAACATGTTAGGTAATAAATAGATCCTAATTTTTTTGATAGTATTTATCAAAGCCAGTACTTTTTGTCGGTAATATGATAATTAATTTCATGCTTTTTAAAGCTTCCAGAAGTATATTGGCATATCAATTCACCTTTTCCATTATTGGCTTTTAAGACTCCTCCCCAATGATAATCATAAGCATCTATTTCTATTATCATCCTATCTTTATCAGAAGGATAATATAATGACGGTAAATTAACACATTTTTTCTTTATTGTATCAACATATTTTGTATCACCATAAAACATCCTTTTTTAACTTCGCTTGCAATGGCTTCCTTATTTCAGCCAATTTTGGAATGTATCCTTCAGCATATGTTAAAATTCCTAAAAATCTTTGTAACTATTTTTTATCAGTAATTTTTGAAGGAAAATTTCTAATTTTCATAGAAATGTGATCTTGGACTTTAATCTTTCCTTCTTCAATTTCTAATCCTAAGAATTTTATACTATTTTTATCAATTACTGCATTTTTCTTGGAAAGGACTATTCCTCTTTCTTTACATCTTTCTATAACCATCAAAGTTCTATCATATCATTCTTTTAATGTTTTTGCAAAGATGATTATATCATCTACATAAACACTACATATATTTTTTAAATCTTTTAAATTCTCATCTATGAATCTTTGAAATATCCCAGGGGATTGTTTCATGCCCATTGATAAAACATTCCATTCATATTGCCCTTGAGGACATGAGAAAGCAATTAATGGTTTACTATCATCATGTATTTTTTACTGCGAAAATCCACTTTTACAATCAAGGGTAGAGAAATATTTCATTCCTCTAATTTTTTCAATAAGCTCATCCTTTCTAGGTAAATAATAAGCATCTTCTTCAGTTGCTTCATTCATCATCTTATAATTTATTACCATCCTTCTTTTTCCTCTCTTCTTTTCAGATTCACCATCTACAAAAAATGTTGGACTACTATGTTTTGAGGTTGATTTTCTTATTAATCCCTGGCTTAAATGTTCTTTTATAAGTTTTGCAAATTCTTGTCTGTCTCTTTGAGTGTAAATCATTGGTTTTGCTTTTATTTCTACGAAGGGGTCTTTTAGTCTTATTTTTATTAATTCTCTATTCTTGTTGTTGATTTTCTCATTTAATGGGTTTTCACTACATGTTTCTTCTAAGGCTTTTAATAATTTTTGAGGTATTTCTTCTGTTTTTTCTATTAAGACTTTTTCTATTATTGCAAAAAAATTTGTTTTTATTTCCTCTATCTCACCACACTTTTGTGCGTACTCTGATGTGACTGTACATCTTTTTATTATAGGTATTTTTATTTGCCTTCTTTCTTGTCTTATCTTTTGGATCCTTGGACATGTTAATTTTATCCATTTATTTTCTTGTATAAAAGGTTTATAGAGTTTTAGGAAATTATTTCCTATAACTATGTCCATTCCACTATCTTGTTGATAAATTGAGGGTACAGGGAATATTTTCCCTTTTATAATCATCTCAGTCCAGAAGACTGCATGATTAATATATTTTTCAGATTTTTCAGCTAAAACTATCTTTAACGGTTTTTCTAGTTTAATCCCGAATTTATTAAGGATTAAATTTTTACTAGCTAAGCATATTGTTGCTCTTGTGTCCACATATGCACATGTTTGTTTTGATTCATAATTTCCAATTTGGATAGAAACCTTTATGAATGTACTAACTTGATTCATCACTAGTTTTATAGGATGATTCTGATACATATTCATAAATTTGTTCTTCTGAATCTATGTCCCAATCTAATAATGGTTCTAAATCATTTTCTTCTGCTATTGTAAGGATTCTAACTTTTTCTGGTTTATCTTTCTTTTGAGGGCATTTATTAGCATAATGACCTTCTTCATTACATATCTAACATCTACATGTTTTCTTTCCTTCTGGGCAATATTTTTTAGGAGTTTTCTTCCTAAAATATCTGCTTCTATGTTTTCTTTAAGGGTTCCTTTGTTTTTTAAACTTATATTTCTTTTTATGAGACTTTCTCTTTTTATAAGGATTTCCACATCCATATTGTCCTGGTATTTCTGGATCATTCTTGTTACAACAAATTTTGTCTATTAATTTTAATTCCTCTTACTTAGGAATAATTCCTTGTAAACTTCTTGATCTGATTTCTCAAGTTGGTAATAATAGGTTTCATACTCACATATAAACTTATCTATATGACACATATCTCTTATACACATATTTGTTAAATGCCATTTTGTTGTTTATCTTTCTAACTTAATTACCTCTTCTCTGTGATTTATCAAATCTTTTCCTAAAATTTATAAACTAATTAGTCTTGCTAAATAATCTAATTTTTTCCAAGCGTCTTCACCTTTAAGCTGGTCAGAAGTTATGCTTCCAATATAAGTTTTGAGTATTCCTGTAAACTTATATTCTGCTAATCTTAAAACATCTTTCCCTGTTAGCTTATCTATATCATAAATTTCTAAAAGATTTATTGATAATCCATTTACCCATTCTTGGATTATTTCTTCTCTATTAATTAAGCAATTAATGGTAATAGTATTTTTCTTTGTAAATCCTGCTTTTCTAGGAAAATATTCTTTTCCTTCATATTGGGTTCCATATTGGTATTTAGGATTCCAATATTCATTAAATTTTCTTTTTCTTTCTTTTTCTCTAAAAGATTGATACTCTTGTCTTTCCTTTTTGATACATGATGAGGAGGTTTGGTTTCTGTTCAAAATGGAGGCAATGGATATGGGAATGCATCTCCACTGCTTCAATGTCCATCCTTGTAAATGGTAGCCCCACTGATGAGTTTAGTCTACAACGGGGTCTTCGACAAGGTTATCTCCTCTCACCTTTTCTTTTCTTGCTTGTTGCTGAAGGGTTGTCTGGTCTAATGAGAAACGCGGTTCGCATTGGTCTTTTCACCCGTTATACAGTTGGCTGTCACAATGTCGGAGTTGATTTACTACAATATGCAGATGATGCGGTAATTATTGGTGATGGCTCCTCTCTCAAAATACCTTTGCAATTAAATGTATTTTGAGAATGTTTGAGCTTTGTTCTGGATTATCAGTTAATTTCTCCAAAAGCAATTTGGTTACTATAAACTTAAATTATTCCCTCTCCAAAAGTATGGCTCTCTCCTTGAGAAGCAAATTGGGCAGCTGGCCATTGCGGTATCTTGGCATCCCAGTAGGCATTAATAACAGGTTGGCACTGCATTGGAAAAGTGCTCTAGATATTATGAAATCAAGGCTGGATTCTTGGAAAGGAAAACATTTATCCTTTGGTGGTCGGGTTGTTTTGCTCAATTCTGTACTCACTGCCTTGCCTGTGTATCTGTTCTCCTTCTACAAGGCCCCGAAATGTGTGGTAAGCTCTTTCATTAAACTTCAAAGAAATTTCCTTTGGGGGGGTTGTGAGGACAAATCAAAAATTCCTTGGGTAAAATGGGACACTGTCTGTAGGAGTAAAGAGGAAGGTGGGCTAGGGGTTAGAGACCTAAAAGCTTTTAATTTAGCTTTGCTAGGAAAATGGAAATGGAGAATGGTAGCTGAGAGAGACAAATTATGGGTTTCGGTTCTAGAATCGAAATATGGGGATTTATCTAGATGTTTAGATGAGTCTTTTTCTCCTAGGAGGGGGGTTAAAAAATCGCTATGGTGGAAAGACATTGAGAACTTACAGGACAGTGCTGGTCTTTCATCAACCTGGTTGTCATCTAATTTGGTCAAATCAGTGGGTGATGGAAAGAAAACAAATTTTTGGCTTGACACTTGGATTAGTGACTCGCCTCTAAAAATAAAATTTCCTAGGTTGTTCTCAATTAGTTTCCAAAAGGATGAAGAGATAGCAAATTTTGGTTCCTGGATCAATGGGGAATGGGTATGGAATCTTTCTTGGAGAATACCATTATTTGACTGGGAGAAGACTCTTTTAAATTAACTAAATTGTTTACTTGAGAATGTAGCTTTAAAGCAGGACACTGCAGATAGATGGATTTGGAAAGCTTCAATTGATGGAGCATTCTCGGTGAAGACTGCATACAAGACAATTTTGATACAACAACAGGATGGTGACAATCAACTTTATAAAGCTATTTGGAATTCTAATGCTCCTTTGAAATCAAAAGCTTTTGGTTAGAGGATCTTAATCAACAAAATTCCCTCAAAAATGAATTTGGTTAGGAGGGGCATCGACTTATCTTCAGATCAGCGCCTATGTGTTTTTTTAAGGGAAGAAGTTGAAACCACAGACCATCTCTTTTTTGCTTGCAAGGTCACTTATGGAATATGGCAAGATTTATACAAATGGTTTGGCTTATCGTCGGTCCTCCACAATGAGGCACCTGCACACTTTTCGCATCACATGCTTTTTATTAAGGAAAAGAAACTTAGAACAACTTGGTCAATGATTTGGCTCCTGGGGGTGTGTTGTATTTGGCTCACTAGAAATCAAATAACTTTCAATAACAAGGCTTTGTACAATGAAGAACTGATGAATCAGATTAAGATGAAGGCTTGGTTTTGGTTAAATGCACGTTGCAAGAGACCCTCTATGTCGCTGTACAAATGGCTAACGAATCCGGTGGAAAGCTTAAAAGCATACCTTTAATGTACTTTGTTTAACTTTTTTTTTACGGTTGTCATTTGTTGGTGCTATTCCTGCTATCTGTTTAAGCAGTGAACATTAGGTGCAGGGTGTTGTTTATTTGGTGTCTTGAATACTATGCTTTTTGTACCTTTTCCCAGCTGGTGGTAAAACTCTTACTACTTGGCTGAGGTTTTAATGAATCTTTTTTTTTCCTATAAAAAAAAGATGGTGATCCTTCATTTTCTCCTCAATTATATTCTTCATCAGTGGACTCATATCCTATAATTATATCTTCATTTTCAGATTTATCCGAATTTTCTTCTTCGGATTCAATTATTGCCAAATTTCTATTTTCATTTTTCTTTTCTTCAGAAAGAATTTCTAATCTTTTCATTAAGTCAGAAATTTCTTCTATATCATATTCTTTTGTTATGTTTATTTCCTCTTCTAATCTCTCCATGATAATGGAAGTCTAGGAATTATCCCTTTTTCTTTTTTATCCTTTTTGTTCATTTCAAAATAATTTTCTAAAAAGGTAATGTTTCTATATTGTACACTTTCTTTTAATTGAACTATTACATTTTTTAATTCTTCATGAAGTTTTTCTTCTTCTTGGATTTGTTATTCATATTTATTTATTGCCTTAAAATATTTTATCAAATTATCTAATGTATCATCTAATTTTGTCCTTTGATTTTGGGATGTATTTTCCAGGATTTGAGATAGCATATTATCTTTTCTATTTTTAAATGTAAGTTTCTTATTTCTTCTAAGTATTTTATTTCATTTACAGATACACTTATTTTGATATCCCTTAATTCTTTAGTAATATCTTCAATTTTTCGTGTTAATGTTTCGGTTGTATTTGTAAGATTCATAATTAATCTGAATCTGTAAAATCTGAGTCATTCATGATTCTAGCTTCTTCGTACCTTTGTTGTCTCCTAATTTCTTTAAAATGATCATTTAATGCTCTCTCTTGTAACAACATAATTTCTAGTTGTATTTTTACTCGTTCTTGTCGTATAATATTCATATATTTTTCAGCTATTATTTCTTTTATATTATCCGGTACACTTAATCTGTGTATTAGCCTTAATTTTTTATTTTGTAAATTTTTATCAAAGCTCTGATCTCTTAAAAAATTGATCATATTAAATTTATAAAGTTACTTTGATTTTTATTGGATGTGCCTAAGATCTATATATATATATATAGCTGTCCACACTAGATTATAGCCAAATTTTTGTCTTCTTGTGACAATGCCTATTTCTAGGAATAGTTTTAAAATTTCCCTAAATTGGTAAATAGTTTTCTAATTGACCCTAATTAGGTAAATTAGCCTAAATAGTTATTCACTCCTATACTGGCACCATATACAAATTTTAACACTAAACAACATATTGTCATTAATCATTATGTTTACCATGTGATCATTGTTGTGTTACTGCTACCATGTCTGCACGATGAAAACAGTAAAATTAGCGTCTAGACCATGATAGTGTTTTGCGTGTAAATAAAACAAAATGGAATATGTTACAATCTTTCTGGTTACACCAATTTTTAATTATATATTGAAACTACATACCTTTTAACCTCACACTGTGTTTTCTCTATTAACATAAGATCTATAGAACTCATGTGTTACATTTGGTCCAGCTTAATATGTATACTAATTAATTACTAAAAGGTACCTATATTTTGCAACTTTGAACATCAAATCATATAGGGGTAGAGGAGAAGACCCTAAAAGTGTCTTCAAGGAAGCATGGCAGTAAAAGTGGCACAAATTCTTCATCATGATATGAACATTATTTGTGGTTGCCTTCCTCCCTCAGCTACTTTTGACTTTGATTGAATTATGATCAAAACTGTCAGCTCACATTATACTGTATGGATTTATTTAACAAGAACATTAATGGTTGAGAGACTTCCACCACAGCTTATTTGGATGAACATTGCACAAAGCAAAATGTGACGGAAATATGGAATGACAAGGGAAAAGGATGACCATGATTAATGGCTTCCTTAAGTTTTTAGTTTCTCGTGTTATTTTGAATTAGTTTTTGATTTTTTTTTTTTATTTTGGATTTGTGAATTTTGGTCGAATATTTGGAATGTCTTTTTGTCACTTAAATACGTAATAATATATATGATTGATTTTTCGTTACTTTTAACACGTAGTAGTGTGATATATATGTGACATCACTTGATGCCACGTAGTTATTTTTATAAAAAAATCAATTTTTTCTAAAACTAATTTAAAACATCAATTTTCTTTAAAAATTGTAATTCTTAATTATTTTTAATAAATTTCAATTTTTTAATTATAAAAAGGGTTAAATACCAAAATGGTCTCGATAAATAAATATTGACTCTTTTGAAATTGATCCTTATAAAAAAATTGTGGTTTTGATCCATGCATTTACTAAACGTTTTGGTATTGATCCCTCCTGCTTAGAGTTGGCAATTCGTGCTACCCGGCCGTGCTCGTGTCCGTCCGGTTCAGGTTCGGGGTTTGACCGTGTCGTGCCCCTAAAAAGCACGACTTAAAATCATGCTTCAAAAATGGTCTTTAGCCCTGCACCGTACGTGTTTCGTGCTTTTGCGTGCCTACCTGGCAACCATTTAAAAAATATATATAGGTATGATAATATCTTATAATTGGTAGCAGCACTAATCATATGTATTAAATGACGCATATGTATTAGTATATAAGTAAATAAGCATGTGGATGCTTTCCTTTTCTTTCCAGTTTCAGCAAAAAACTTTAATAAATTAAAAATTAAAATAAAAAATTAAAATAAATCGGGTTGGCGTGTCGTGTCGTGCTTGTCCGGCAAAAGCCTGATCGTGTTTCGTGCCTTTACGGGCCGTGCTAATAAAGCACGAGTATAATTCGTGCTCCAAAATTATTGTTGCTCAAGCCCGATATTTTGCCGTGCTTATTCGGGTTGGCCCGGTCGTGTCGTGCTTTTTTGCTGGCTCTACTTCTGCTAAATGTGATGGAAAATTTGGAAAACTTAATGTATAACATTCTATAACCAATTAAGAATGATATTCTTGCATTAATTCTCAAATGTAAAAAGACGATTTCCATTACATCAGAGAACCAATTTAAAAATCATGACAATAGAGGAACCAAAACCTATCAAATTTAATAATAGAGGAATCAAAACAAACTACCAACATAATTATGGGACCAAAATTTAACAGGAGGGATCAAAACCAAAATGTTTTTGTAAATGCATGAATCAAAACCCAATTTTTTTTTGCAAAGACCAATTTTAAAGAAGTCAATATTTAGAAAGACCATTTTAGTAATTAAGCCTTTAAAAAATCTACGTGGCATCACACAACATGTTACCATTAATGTGGTGAATATGACGTAGTATGTTGTTGATCATATCATCACTTAAGTGATGACGAAATGACCATTTTCAAATATTTGAGTAAAATATAAAAATAAAAAAAAAATTAAAGGATCAATTTCAAAATAACATCTAATCTCAGCAAAGGCTAAAAATCACGTAAAAGAAAAAATTGGTCACTCAAGGAAGATAGTGT
This sequence comes from Crotalaria pallida, assembly GCA_037953625.1. NCBI lineage: Eukaryota > Viridiplantae > Streptophyta > Magnoliopsida > Fabales > Fabaceae > Crotalaria > Crotalaria pallida. Next base: position 6,381,969 of record CM075654.1, on the reverse strand, counting down.
ATGATCGATCGATTAGCGGTACATTGTGCTCATTCTATATATTTGTCCACTCTTATTAATTATTTTTTTTAATCAAACAAAAGACTTTTTACCAACGTGTTGTTGGTCTAGTGGCAACTCATTAGGTCCCTTAACCATGAGGTCTCGAGTTCGACACCCATGGGAACGGAGAGGCACGCGTTGGGAGACCCCTGCCCACAAAGTGGAGTTCCGTAGGATCGGGGTGGATTTAGTTGGACCGCCAAAGTGCGAAAGCCCAGACACCACCTGCGAAAGCAAAAATCAAAAGACTTTTTTTTAAGAATACAAGGGTACGGTAACTAGGCATGATCCAGGAATAGGTGTAGCCACTGTTTCTAGAAACACAAATCAATTATACGTTTCTTTCCCATAATCCTTACAATATCTTCTAAACAACTCCTTCATTATCATTATCAATAAAAATAATAATAAAAATAAAAAACGATTAAAAAATAAAAATAAAAAGTTTAAAAAAAATGCAATCATGAATAATTAGAAAATTAAATACAAAACTATTTTTATTTTGGCTCTAAAAAATTAATCTTTAAAAATTTCACCATAAAAAATATTCAAATATTTTGATAATGATTAAAAAAAATAAGGATATTATATATATATATATATATATATATATATATATATATATATATCATGAGTGAAACATGTTTATATTTGTTGTTTGCAATAAATATAAATTAGGAAGTTAAAAAAATAGTTATCATAAATTTACTGAAGAATAGTTGATGATTTGAAACTATTGAGATTAAAGTAAAAACATGTGATGGCCTGCGGGTTTAGATCAAATAATAATGAAAAAGTAATGTTGTGCAAAAGCTCTCGTGTTAAATTGTGATACTTTCGTTATTCAGCGCTTCAAACTTTTTTTTAAAAAAAAAAGAAAAAAATTATTATTAAATGTTTACTTATTTGAATTTTTAAATATGTGTATTGACATATGCTATAAGTTGACATATATTAGTAACATGTCTATGAAATAATTTTGTTGGAAGTGGGGAGGGCCCAAACGTTGGGTTGCCTGGATCTATATTTATCCATGACTGTAACTCATTTATAGATTGAATGTGATCAGTAAATCAATCTTAAAAAACAGAAAAGCAATTCTCCAAATCTGGAAGAAAAGCAAGACTATGATTTAACTTTAATCAAGTACGAGAAATATGGAGCTTCATGATTAGAATTAATCTCATTGAACTGCCTGTCTCTGCAGAGAGTGTGTTTGGCGAGACCATTTGGTTTATATGACCAAAAATAGGCTAACTTATGTTATTTGAAAATGATTAATCGCTTATTTGAATAAGATAGTACCCCTCCATTTGTTTTAAGGTTATGTATGAGTTTTAAGAAATTGTTAAATGATGTAAGGATTTGTTGTATTTGAACTATAATGCCCCTATATAATGATGAAGAGAGAAATGTATTGGAATTGAAAAAGATAATTTACTCCCTCTGTCCTATTATCTTGGTAAAAGTCAAACAAGTCAATGAAAATAAGAGAATATTTGTTTAATATAATGCATGACTCATTCATTAATTACAAATTGATATTATACAAATTTTCATATCATTACAATTAATACATATTACAATATTGTCTCAAAAAAATCTTTAAATATGTTTTCCTTACTTACTTATCAATAATCGATAGAATATACAATTTTTAAGAATTTTCATTTATTTTTTTACTTTAATATGGGACAAATTTTTTAGCATTTTTTTTACCAAGATAATAAGACGGAGGGAGTAATAAATAGAGGTGTGTTTGGAAAAATAGCATTAATTATGTATTGGGTTTATAAAACAACAAGACTAATAAAATATAGTACAAATGCTAAAACAACATTACTTCATATGTAAACTTGTATGGGATAAGTTATGCAAGACAGCTTATAGCTTATAATTACGCTAAGGATTGCATGATTAACTTCCCAATTATCTTATGATAAGCTAATGAGTTAATTGTCATTTTGGTCTCGAAAGATATACTGGTCATCAATTTAATTTTCAACAGATTTTTGACATGAATTTAGTCCCCAAAAGATCAAAATGACATCACGAAATATAAATTTTGGTCTCCGAAAGATTCATATATACGGATATCAAATAAGTCTCTAAAATGACCAATGTGATGCCATAATAATATTTAGCGACTAAATTGGTATAAAAAATCTTTTAAGGACTAAATTAATGGTCAATGTAACTTTTGGGGACCAAAGTGACCACTAACTCTAAATTAATCTTAGCAAACTATTATAATTCGATTGTTTAACTTATCAAATTTTTAGTGCTTCACTTATAAACTTTAAACTAACTTGTATGTTTTCAATTAATTTATAACTTGTATCAAATAATGTCAAAAGAGTAGTGGTTTTGTTTGTTTCCTTTCTTTAGTTTTCCCATTCACCAAAAAAAAAAAATAATGTCAAAAGACACACCAGAGAAAATCAACATAACATCCACATACACTTCTTTAAACCCCGACGACGAAGAAAATGAAAGGCACTCTCATTATGCAACACTACTATTTCAAAACCACACCAAACATGGACATAGTCATTTCCACTAAGTGGAATGCGAAAAAGATTTTAGCCACAGGCTTCCATAAAAGGGAGATAATTGGGTGAAAAATGAAGAGGATACAAAGAGAAGGCAATGCATTTGGATGTTGAAAGGTGTTACTCCGAATATTGAAATTAAAAGGGTCAAAATTAGTTGGCATTTTGTATCATTTTGTCCTCCACTTAGTCCACTACACATCAATAGTCAACTTACTTCAAATATAGAATTCTTCTAGCACAAGTCACATAATAGGTTGTTTTAATTAATATGAGCCGTTCCTTTTTGTTCTATTTCTTTTTTCATGGTTCCAATCATGTACTCACTTTACTTAGTTTGATTATATTTTATGTGTAGGAAAACAAAATCAGCACTTCGAGATTATCATACTGCTTTATATTTGAACAAAAATAATATCTACGTACTAGGTTGGAGTAGTGGTGAATCTCTTTACTAGGTATATTAGTTCAATACATAAGCAAAAAGGGAGAGAATTTAATGACGTGTCAATTTTATTTTAATAACCCAAAAGTACTTGAAATGCGATTTCATTGTACATATTTGTAGGGCTAATAAAGGTAAACAAACAGGAAAAAAAAAACCCTTCACATTTCATCTTATCTGTCGATGTGGCCCATATAGAGCACTTAAGTTTATTTAGCACTTAGCATTTCAAGGAAATCTCATTGCCATTCCCTACCTATAATTAATTAGATTTGTAGCATATGCTAGAAGACTACTTTCTGCTCATCATTTGAATAAGAGATGCAAAAACAAAAAGGAAAAAGGATTGGTTCTGATTGCACCATGCGAAACCCACCCTTAGCTTTGCTCGTTATTCTTAAATTGCTTGGAATTATATGATCAAGATGGAAGTTTAAGTAACATAGCCAACCTGTAGTAGTTGAAGTGCCTGAAACTAAAAATTAAGCAAATGTTATGTATGCAAATTAGTGTGGCACTTATAGTGACAACTTTTTATAAAATACGGTAGTTTTGCCGTAATCAAAGTTAAACGGAAAGATTTAATGTTGTGATATTTTAAATTTTTTAAAGATTTAATTGGTTACAAGTGCTCAAAGAGCCAAAGAAAGAAAATAAATTGTGTAAAATGTTAAGGAGTGTTTTATTTGATAGCACCTCTTTTATTTCATAACTTTTGTCACTCTATGTATTATTTATTTCTTTTGGTCCAAAAAATAAATTTTGAATTAAATATATTTTAACTTAATATTTTTTAACCAACAAGAATGAGTAGCACAAATTGTGAGACAGAAAATATTGACTCATTTTATTTTTGTCTACGAAACACTTATATTTTAATACTTCATGGTCAAGCATTGAAGTTAATTTTTTTAAAATAAATAAAATTATTAATCTAATATGTTCCGCATATTTTTCAACACTCTTAAAATATATTTCAATTTTTTTCACACAATTATGTATTGCATGTAAAAAAGAGAATAAGAAAAGTATATATGTGCATAAGACGACACATGCTATATGCTCCTTTTTTTATTGATAAAAAGGTTAATTTGATTAATAAAAGTAACGATGAATAATGAAAGAGTGAGATTGATATTATTCTTATTTAATTTGTATGCAAAAAGTCAACGATTTCTAATGACAATATTAGAGTTTTTGTTATGTACTCGATAATTTTTAAGAAGTATATTCTTAAATTGGAGCTTGGGAATAAAAAAATCGTGAGGGACTAATATGATAAAAAAAATCAATTTAATAGAAGAAAATAAAAAAAATTCTTAACCTCAGCCCTAAAAACCTAAAAAAAAATAAGTTTTATTAAAAAAAATAAATACAAAATCTTTTGATTTTTTTAAGACAATATTTTTCAATTAAACTTATCCCCTTTTAGATTTTGCTCCATAAGAATTAAGAAACCCAATAAACAATTTTGCAATTGATTTCATTAGCGAAGGAAATGAGCAGCAATGTATGTGGCAAAGATTGTTGAGCGTTTTGTATACTGAAATTAATCATAACAATGAAAAAATAACTATATATATGTTTTTTGAACAAAGTTTAGCTTAACATTTGTGCATATTGATTATGAAGGATATTGGGAAGTAGTCAGTTACTATCTCTTTGAATATAAGTATTAGATAATAATGGAAATGATTTGATTCTTTTTATAAGCATTTGTTTTAATTTATAATGATATTAATTATTTTTTATTAGGCGTTGGTAATTGTTTTCTTGTAGAATATTTCCCATACTCTTGTTTTTAATAAATTTGTCTTATTAAAAAAATTACTTTTTTTTATAAATACCCTTATTTATGTAACATTTTTTAAAGTATTAATAATAATTATAAAATTAATTTTAAAAATATATCAAATATTATCATTAACTTTAATATTATTGACAATTTTAATTAATTTATTTAATCCAAATGAAGATCCACGTCAAATACTTGGATGGAGTATCTTGTAGTAATGATTTGTTTTCATCACTCTGATCCAATGGTTTTGAAACGTTTTCTTTCTTTTTGCTTCCTTTGCGTTAAAGAAAATGGAAGATTCCAGATAAAGTAAAAGAATCCCCAGTTGGAAAAATCAATTAAAGTAAGAAATTAAAAGGCAGCACAAAGGAAGAGAGAATAATGTTGTTGATAACGGAACTTTCAGAAATGGAGAGTATGATTAAGCTTAAGTGCAGTTCATAGTGGTTTTGTTGGTAGGCATTAAATTAACAAAACTTTGGGTTAATTAAGATTAAGAAAAGAGAAGAGCTGATGGGTTGGTGTATGTCGTAGTAGCCTTTCCTGAATGCACACTTACCATCGCTTTGCCAAGAGTGAATGATGAGTTTGCTAATGGCTAATTTAATCGTGTTTTTTTGGTTTGCACATTTCTTTTTATCAGCAAAGAAAAAAAATATACTCCCTCCGGTCCTATTTATAAGACCCTTTTGGAGTTTTTATTTTGGTCCTATTTATAAGACCTTTTTTCAATTTTCAATAGCATTTAATTATTTTTTTCCACTAACACCCCTATACAGTCAACACTTTTTAGAGTTTCAATAATAATTATAGGGGTAGTTTTGAAAAAGTATATGAAGTTTTCACATTTCCAATGCCACTAACAAATTTATCCACTCTCCTTGATGGGAGTGAAAAACCCCAAAAGAGTCTTATAAATAGGACCGGAGGAAGTATTTAAAAACAACGACATAATTATCATTGTATATATGTGCTCATCTTCCACAAAGGATTTAAACATGCATACATAATCATGTGGTCAAAATAGACCAATATCAATACAATAAGAGTTACTCTATCCGTGCCTAATTATAAAGCTCTTTTGATACTTTTATTTTGTTTCTATTTATAAGACCTCATATCAATTTTCAATGATAATTAATTACTTTTTTCCACAAACGTCATATTTATTTAACACTTTTTAAATTCCTAATAATATTAATAGGGGTAATTTTGAAATTATATATCAAAAGTTCACATTTCCAATACAATTAATTAAATTAGTCAAGTTTCTTAATGGACGTGAAATCTCCCAAAGGGATCCTATATTTAGGGACAGAGGGAGTACAATATAACATACTTCAGGAGAGTGTGTGAAGCTCCCAACCACTCCAACCAGGAATAGATGAATATCATCTTCGCTACCAACCTCACAAAGACAACATGTATCGCCCATGTTCACCCCTCAAACTAGGAGATTATTACAAGTAGGTAACTTGTCCAGGAGCAACTGCCAATTAAAAGCTAAAAGTTTGTAGGGCATTTTAGATCTCTAGAGAAGAGAGAAGATATTAGTATGGATATTAGTAGGGGAATTTAGTTTCTCCAACAACCATGTGTATGTCTCCTTCACAGTGAAAACTCGAGCTCCGCTCAATCCCCATTTCCATGCGTCATTGACACCTAGTTGTAAGGAAACATCTCGAAGTAACAAAAACAACTCAGAGCACTAGTCATCCTCTCATGAATAAACAAGATCTCAAACCCAACACTCTTCTCTCGAAACTCCAACGTCCGAAATTAATTTACCGGTGTCGCAAGAAATATAGTATAATCTTGATTCATGAATACAAGTCCTTGAAGAGGGAGACAGAACAAACCAGCAATCCTCCCAAAAGCGGGTTCCATCACCACTACCTAACTTTTTAGCAAGACAAAAAGTAAACCAATCAACAAAAAAAAAGGTACACACCCCTAAAGAGCAAAGAGCTTTCCACCAACCTAAGGCCTTACAAAAATTCGATCCTCTCTCGGCCATAAGGTTAATAGGATTGAAATTACCATAACGAGTTTTAAGGATACAACACCAAAGAAAAATTTCATCATGAACCATTCTCCATCGCCACTTAACAAGCAAAGCCAGATTAAAAATATCAAGATTTTTAATGCCAAGGTCACCCTCCTTTTTATCTTTGCAAATAAGGTCCCACTTCACCCAAGGTATTTTTCTTTTCTCATTATCACCTCCCCAAAGGAAATTTCACTTAAAAGAAGCAAGCATACATATCACCTTCTTTGTTATATGCAAATAGGACATATAATAAGTAGGTAAACTATTAAGCACAAAGTTAATAAGAGTAATACGACCTCCCAAAGTCAAATATCTCCTCCTCCACCTAGCCAAGCGCTTATGAAAAGAGTTAATAATAAGCACTACAAAAAAACGGGTAAAAAACGATAGTTAAAATAGTATTAATATGGCGGTTTAACCTGCCATTTTTCGTTTCCATGGTGGGTCAACCCCTGCCATTTTTCTTTCCGCCATGATATAAAATGGCAGTTTTAAACCGACATTTTTTAAAACCGCCACAATCCTACAGTTTAAAATGGCGGTTTATTTAACTAATAAAGTGGCGGTCATAACTGCCGTAATTTTCTGAGATAAGCTTTGCTCGATGAAAATACTAGCAGTTTTAACCACCATATTTTTTCATCAATAATTTGTATATAATGGCAGTTATGACTGCCGTATTTTCCTCTGTTTATTTTTGTATACAATGACAGTTTTCACTGTCATAGTTTGCTCAATTTTTTCTGTCTAATAATGGCAATTGGGACTGCCATATTATTTAATAATTATATTATTTTACTTTTAAAATATTTTATTTTTAAAATTAATATATTTTTAACATGGATTATTATTAATTTTAAAGGTATTACAAGCTTGCTAATGATTTTATACAATATTATATATAAATATAAAGAGTATGTAATTTTAAGGAGTAACAATATAAAAAAAAAATTCATCAGTTGCTTGTCTATATTATCTTAAACATATGAAATTAATTCAGCTCCAAAATTAAAATATAAGGTCTCAAACATAAGTGCATCAAAATGATTATAAATTCATATTTTGAGACAATTCCAAAAAATAAAAGAAAACACCATTCTTGCTTCTTGAAATGACAAAGTCTCGTCTCAACAAAAAACCACATTCTAGATAAGGACTCTAGTGATCCATTGATTCATGAATATTCCTAGCATCCCATGATCTTCCTGAAGCATTAGGAGATGGAGACCCACTTCCTCCATTTGGTGCCTAAAAGAACAAATATTGCATTTCAATTTTGTAAAATCAAAGTAATACATGAAATCACACAACAAAGACAGATTTCGTATTAATGAGTAAAAATATTGGCATTTCAGGAAAAAAAACATGAATCTATTAAGTAATATATAGAACCATCAATTCCAAAATAGTAACCATGGGTGCCACTCTCAATCATACAACAAAGTCTGATTCCGCATTAATGAGTAAAAATAGTGTTATTATGGCATTAAAATGGAAGAACTAGAGAGAATTCCTCTTCCGATTTTTTCTATGCCTCTTGTTTTTCTCTGATAAAGAGAAATTGTCTCTATTTCTAAGCTAAAATTAGTTATAGCTTTGGGTATATATATGTTGCTTTTTTCTCATTTGTTGCATCCATCAATAGCAATAGTAACAATAGAATAACAACAACAAACATCGTGTATTCTCTTTGTGTCATTTTAGAGAATTTAGTATATATACATTAGTGAGAAAATACCGTGTCGCATTTTGCGTGTATTTGAGATTCAGGTTGTTGTCAAATAATAATATCGTTGTATATCGTCATTTTATATGTGGAGTAAGCTATAAGCTGAATCACACTTATTCATTATTCCAATTTATTTTCGCTCATTTTATAACAAACTGGTATCAGAGCGCTTAGAGCGTTCTGGGAATTTGTGTATTAAAAAATGACAACTACGAAATTCGATATTCAGCAGTTTGATGGGCACATCAATTTTGGAATGTGGAAGGTTCACATGATGGCTATTTTAACCCAGCAAAATTTAAAGGTGGTTCTTTCTGGAAAAGAAAAGAAGCCTGACACAATGAAGGATTCTGAGTGGGACGACATAGATGCAAATGCTATGTCAACTATTCACCTATCCATCATAGACGATGTTTTGCAGGAGGTCTTATCGGAGAAGACGACAGAGGCTTTGTGGACCAAGTTGGAGTTCTTATACATGAAAAAGACAGTGGCTAATCGTCTCAGTGTGTTACAACGGTTGTACACACTTCGAATGGATGAAGGGACATCCGTTAGATCACACATTTCTGAGTTCACTTCTTTGACTATGGAATTGAAAAATATAGACGAGTCATTTTCAAGTGAGCAACAAGCAATATTGTTGCTTTGCTCCCTACCTCCCTCGTAAAGGCATTTTAGAGAAACTCTCTTATATGGGCGTGAAAGCCTTAATATTGATGAGGTGAAATCATCACTTCTGAGTCGTGAGAAGATGGAGCACGATAATAGCGAACGTGATGATCATGCAGCAGGCTTGTTCGCTAGGGGGAGATCGAGGGAGGTTGGCTCGAGTAGTTTTCATAGAGGCAAGTCTAGATCTAAATCTAGACAACGCAAGGGGAGATGCAGATATTGCAAGAAAGAAGGGCATTGGAAAGCAGAATGTCTGAAACTCAAAGAAAAGAATAAGGCCGGTTCGAGTCACTCAGCTAGTGTGGTTGAAGATGCTGATAATGTCCTCTCAGTATCTACTAGATCATTTGGTGATGCTTGGATTCTTGATTCTGGTTGTTCTTACCACATGTGTCCAAATCGAGACTAGTTCACATCTTATCAGTTAATTAACGGCGGTGTGGGAAATAATATGTCCTGTAAGGTTGTAGGCACTGGAATAGTCCGAATCAAGATGCACAATGGTGTGGTGAGAACTTTAACTGATGTTCGACACATACCAGACTTGAAAAATCTCATTTCTTTGGGTACTCTTGACTCTCAAGGGTATAAGTATTTTGCTCAAGGTGGAGTTCTACGAGTCTCTAGAGGTGCTCTTGTTGTGATCAAAGACAAATTGATCAATGGTCTCTATATACTCCAAGGAAGTACAGTCAATGGAGTAGCATCTGTATCGTCTTTCCTTGATTCAGATTCTGATACTACTCGGCTTTGGCATATGCGTCTAGGGCATATGAGTGAAGTTGGAATGTCTATCTTAAGCAAACTAGGTCTGCTAGGTGATCACAAGATTGGGAAGCTTGACTTTTGTGAACACTGTGTCTACGAGGAGCAAACCAGAGTCAAGTTTAACACTTCCATTCACAGGACTAAGGGTACAGTGGATTATATTCACTCTGATTTGTGGGGCCCTGCACCTGTCTCGTCAAAGGGTGGTGCTAGATACTTATTAACTTTCATTGATGATTTTTCAAGGAAAGTTTGGGTTTATTTTCTCAAAAACAAAAGTGATGTTTTCTCGACTTTCAAGAAATGGAAAGTGTTTATTGAGAATCAGACAGGTAAGAAAATCAAACGTCTCCGAACCGATAATGGTTTAGAGTTTTGTGGAGGTGATTTTAATGAGTTCTGTAAGAATGCAGGCATAGTGAGGCATCTCACTGTGTGAAAGACTCCACAACAGAATGGAGTAGCAGAACGCATGAATAGAACTATTTTAAATAGAGCTCGATGCATGCTCTCCAATGCGGGCTTGGGAAAGGAATTCTGGGTTGAAGCCGTTAACATGGCTTGTTATTTGGTGAACCGATCTCCGTCTACTGCAATTGAATTAAAGACTCCGATAGAAGTGTGGTCTAGCACTCCAGCTAATTATTCTGATCTTAAGAATTTTTGGGTGTCCTGCGTATGCTCATATTAGTGATGGGAAGCTTGAGCGAAGGGCACAAAAGTGCATATTTCTCGGATATGCATCTAGAGTAAAAGGTTTCAGATTATGGTGTACTGAAACTAAACCACCAAAATTCATAATCAGCAGAGATGTTAAGTTTAATGAATCATTTGTGCTTCATCCGACAAAGGAGGTTGGCAATGCAGGGATAGAAGATTGTGTTAGCAAGCAAGTGGAGCTTAATATTGAACAACCAATGGAGGTTCAAGGTTGTGCTTCTGATCCACCTATTCAAGAAGAAGAAGATCCCGAAGTTGTCGAAGATCAAGAGGAGACTTTACTGCAGAATTATAATCTCGCAAGAGATAGAGAAAGGAGGCAAATAAAACCACCTAAGAGATATGGTTATGCTGACATTGTCTCATTTGCATTATCGGTGGCAGAGGACATTGAAGTTCGAGAACCCGGAACATACAACGAGGTTATCTCAAGTAATAAGTCTGTAGAGTGGATTGCTGCTATAGGTGAGGAAATGGAGTTTCTTCAGAAGAATCAAACTTGGGAGCTAGTGAAACCGCCAAAAAGACAAAAGATCGTTGGTTGCAAATGGGTATTCAAGAAAAAGGAAGGATCACCTAGAGTAGAAGCAGTTAGATACAAGGCTCCTTTAGTTGCAAAAGGTTTCAGTCAAAGGGAAGGAATTGACTACAATGAAATTTTATCCCCTGTTGTGAAACATAGTTCTATCCGAGTATTACTAGCCATGGTTGTTCTATTTGATCTGGAGCTTGAGCAACTTGATGTAAAAAGGGTTTTTCTCCATGGCGAGCTAGAGGAAGAAATTTACATGCAGCAACCACATGGTTTCGTAGTCGAAGGCAAGGAAGATCATGCTTGTCTCTTGAAAAGATCATTATATGGCTTAAAGCAGTCCCCTCGCCAGTGGTATAAAAGGTTTGACACTTTTATGTTAAGTCATGGTTATTTTAGAAGTGACTATGATAGTTGTGTATACCATAGAAAGCACCAAGATGGTTCATTTATATATTTATTACTATATGTCGATGACATACTCCTCGTTGCTAAGGGTTTGTCAGATATTAATAAATTGAAGGCACAACTTAGTGGTGATTTTTGAAATGAAAGATTTGGGAGCAACAAAGAAGATTTTGGGCATGAAATCTCCAGAGATAGACGTGGAGGGAAATTATACTTGTCTCAAAATAAATATATTGAGAAAGTTTTGGAGTGCTTTGGAATGGAGAATGCTAAGCCAGTTAGCACTCTATTGGCAGCCCATTTCAAACTCTCAGCCGCAATGTCATCACAATTCGTTGAGGAGGAGGAACAAATGTCACTTGTTCCGTATGCCAGTGCAGTTGGTAGCATCATGTATGCTATGGTTTGCACCCATCCAGATATATCACATGCTGTTAGTGTCGTTAGTCATTACATGGGAAACCTTGGCAAGAAGCATTGGGAAGTTGTGAAATGGATACTTCGATATCTCCGAGGTACTGCAGATATTGGTTTAGTTTATGGTAAGAGTCATGATACTAACACTAATATTATTGGTTATGTTGACTCTAATTATGCCGGAGACATGACAAAAGGAGATCCCCACTGGTTATATCTTTTCGCTTTCGGGTAGTGCAATTAGTTGGAAAGCAACTTTGCAATCCACTATTGCTTTGTCTACTACAGAAGCAGAATATACGACCGCAACAGAAGCAGTGAAAGAAGCCATTTGACTTAGAGGTTTGGTGAGTAGTTTGGGTTTGGAACAAGATATCACGGTGGTTTACTGTGATAGCCAAAGTGTCATACATTTGACCAAAAATCAAATGTATCATGAAAGAACCAAACATATTGATGTCATATATCATTTCATTCGGGAGATCATTTCTCAAGGTACTATTCTAGTCAAAAAGATTGGTACTACTGATAATCCGGCAGACATGATGACTAAACCACTTACAGTATCCAAGTTCAAACATTGCTTGGAGTTGGTTAGCATTGGAATGAAGATATTTTAAGCCAAGGTGGAGATTTGTTATTATGGCATTAAAATGGAAGAACCAGAGAGAATTCCTCTTCCGGTTTTTTCTATGTCTCTTGTTTTTCTCTGATAAAGAGAAATTGTCTCTATTTTTAAGCTAAAATTAGTTATAGCTTTGGGTATATATATGTTATTTTTTTCTCATTTGTTGCATCCATCAACAGCAAAAGTAACAATAGAATAACAACAACAAACACCGTGTATTCTCTTTGTGTCATTTTAGAGAATTTAGTATATATACACCGATGAGAAAATACCGTGTCGTATTTTGGGTGTATTTGAGGTTCAGGTTGTTGTCAAATAATAATATCATTGTATATCGTCATTTTATATGTGGAGTAAGCTATAAGTTAAACCACACTTATTCATTATTCCAATTTATTTTCGCTCATTTTATAACAAATAGTAACTATGATCATGATGCTCTAATCATCGAGATCAAAACCAACAATTCCTCAAACTTAGGCAACTGAATTGTGTCGTAGAGTTCAAATTCAGCATTAACTACAATAAAAGAACAAGGCTGGAGGAAGCTATATTTATGGGTAGAAACTTTCTTTTTAAATTTCTATCTCAATCATGTTTGTAATGTGAAGTTCAGAGTGTTATACCTGTTGGATAAAATTAGCAAATACACCAGCCAAATCTTTAGGGATCCTTCCTCCTTTCACAGTAACATAATTTAACAAAGCTTTTAATGCTATTTCCATATTCTGTAATAACAACAAAAAAAAAGTGAATAATAGTGCCTAAACTAACTCAACACATCTGAGCATCAAGACAACATTCAACCAAGGAACCACCGTATACACAAGTTTTAAAAAGGCTTAATTATGTCACAAGTCCCTGAAGTTTGGGGTATTTTTGCCAGATACCCTTGTTCTTTTTTTTCTAATGTATGACTCCCCGAAGTTACTTCCGAGTTTGTCATATACCCCTACTACCAATTCTGATCAATTTTGCTGACATATAACATCGGAATCCTATTCAGACGCAGGAGGTTGGTCATTTGGTGCCGCGTGATGTCACACGGGTGAAGACAACCTCCCTCTTCAATTCTCTTTTCTCTTTTTTTATTTAACTAAAAATATAAAAATATTAAGTTTTTTAGTTTTTTAAATTTTTTAAAAAAAGGATGTTCGGCCACGGGGCACCAGGTGCTTAACCTCCTGCGTCTTATCAGGATTCCGATGTTACATGTCAGCAAAATTGGTCAGAATTGGTAGTAGGGGTATATGACAAACTCATAAATAATTTCGGGGAGTCAGACATTGGAAAAAAAAAAAATAAGGATATCTGACAAAAGCACCCCAAACTTCAGGGGTATGTGACATAATAAAGCCTTTAAAAAACCTATAAATAGTTTATATCATACAGTACTTATACACAATTTATTAAAACCAAAGGCATAGACATACAATACTTACGTGAAAACCAAAGGACCAATGCTGTGTAAATATTGCTTCCAACTTCACAACAAAGACTGCTAGAGGTTTATATAGGAATATTGGAATATTCTTCCTGTTCGACTCAGATTAAACAAAATATGACATGACTTCTGGTTGCAAAAGGATTTTCATGTCAAAAAAACTCCTGAAACCAACTTCCCGTAACATTAAAAATTAAAAATAAAGAAAAAGACTGAATAATATTATTACCTTGTGCTAGTTAGCTCATTAGCTAAGGCCCTTAGCACAACTTACTTGCCAATAGCAATAAAGATGCCCTAACAGCGCTAATTCATTGCTAACACCTTACTTTGCAATGGTGATTATTGCTCTTCTATTTGCAATAATCTAGTTCCTTCATCTCAACGTATGGAGCAAGCTTGTTCTGTTCCTACTAGATGTTGTTAACTTGTTCCGTTCCTACTAGGGTTTCAAGGACTTAATTTTTTTTAAAAAAAAAAAAATCTGATTAGTAAGGACCGAACTGAAAACTAAGTTAAACTACAGGGAAATATTCATAGCTTTTTAGAGGTAAAAGATCCTAATTGAAACTTCAAATAATAAAATTTCATTAAAACTATGGGGACTTGCAAAGTAATTTAGCCTGGATAATACAATATAATAATGAGAAATTTGACACAGCATATGTAATGGATTCTATACTTTGTAATATGACTAACTATAGTCTACAGATCAGATTCTGCTAGTTTGGGCTCTGGTTACTGCTTTCCAGGTCAGATTCAGTTTCTAAACATTTGAAATAAAATTTTTAACTCAATCCTAGATAGTAGATTCCTTGTACTCTGAACCTGAAACATAAAAGTTGAATTCCTATCAATATTTTTGGTGAAAGGCACTGACACAAATGAAAACAAGTTTTTATAACTTTTTTTTCTTTATTAAACAAAAAAATTAACCACTCCTAATTACATGTCCCATCATATTTGAAGGAAAACACAGAAAAGTGATGCATTACAATGAAGTAAACCAGAAAATCAACATAATAATAATTATAATGAAGTAAACTAGAAAAGTGATGCATTACAAGCACTGCTAAAATAGATTTCCCATTGCTAAAATAGACCTGAGTAACTGGAATATTCACAAGCAATGCTTTATTGAATGACTTATGTTCAGGGGAAGATTAATAACTAAAGATAGTCTGCAGAAATTTAACATTCACTTGGATGATTATAACTATGCATGGTTTCTGCTGTAGTGAGATTTTGACTAATGAGCATCTTTTTCTTAGATGTCCTTACTTTGCAATTAATATCTTAAACAGTTACAAGCTTAGCTTGGCATTCAACTCAATTCTGAGTTTAAGCAACGGAGCAGTACTTAATCCATACTTTGAGGCACCATAAGATTAGAAAAGTTGTTTTTAAGTGCGTGAGAGTGAAAGTATAGATGAAAATAAATAAGATGGCAAATGGAAAAAAAAATGTTGGATTGAAGAGAAAGCCAAATTTCTTATGTAACTAATGAACTCAACAATTTAGATTTGTTTTGTGTTGATTGATAGATGAAAATACTGAAGAGAAAGCCAAAATCATAATAAAGGGACTTGATCTACTTGTACCTGTTGTCTGCATTATTTCTTTTTCCAGCAAGACCAAGTCTGAGAAACAAGTCTACTCTCCCCTACTTCTTTCCTTTTCTTTGCAAAATAATCTACAAACCTACTACTATACTCCACACTATCCAAACCATGCATGCAAACAGATAAACAAAATGACAAAAAAAAATACACTTCACAACTCTAAGTCACTTCTCCTTTGGGCATCAAACCTAATTATATTTTTATTGGTTTGAATCCTTTTGTTCATAACATACAACATGATTTTCCTTCCATGAAAGCCCAAAAGATAATTTTGGTGGTAAAGTGAAAAAACATTTTTTCAACACCCAACAAAAACGAAGTGTCTAGAACAACAGCAAAAGCAAAGTCTACTAATTATAATAGGGAAGAAAGAAAACAAGCTTTCCCCAAAATCAAACCCAAAACATGGAAAAAAAAAACAAAAAAAGAGCAGAGAGTAATTAGAGAGAAAGAGAGAAGCTTAGCAATAATTAGAAATAATGAAGTCTAATAGGAAAGTAAATGTCATTAATAGGAAACTAATAGTTTGCGAACCGAAAACATTTAGTTTCAAGCCACTAAACATGTTACATGTTAAACCAAATCACATAATTTACTATCAGCTACCTAGCTAGTAATAACATCCAAGGAAGTGAATCTATTATACCAGTATACCTCTTTCCAACATATCACTTCAAACTTTCAGAATTATTAAGTTAAAAAACGGTGGGGGGACTGTCCACCCTATATTTGTAATTGTAATACATCAAACAGCGGAGACTCACAGAATATGGAAATCATTATATCTTTGCCAATAAAAAAGGTTATCTAAAGAGAAACTGAAAACAGATAACTTTCCACACGAATGCTTCAATTGCCTACTCACATTTAGAAGGCAAATCCAATAAGCATACTATGTATAAAGGCCCCCCAAAAAAATTAATACCACAACCAATTTCCTATTCAAACCAGCTTCAGCAGACAAGGGAAAAACCCTGGTGGGATTGAAATTTTTCTTTTCAAAACATATGTAAATCCAGATTGCAATGCTCAACTTCTTAAGCGAGACCTACACTGTAGGATATGGGTGAGGAAAAACCCTTGCTACTTAGCCAATTACCAGTGAAACGTAGGACCTCTTTCCCTTTAACAAAGACCAATCCATTACAGGCACAGCACATTAATACGTAAAGGCTGAACCTCCAGACCAAATCTCACAATGCATTAAACAATATTTTAATCGAAAACCCCTTTCTATGCTTCAAAAATTTAGTTCCAATCGAAGAAGAAGAATTCAAGAGCTCCCCATTTTAATAAATTCATTTTTGCGAATTTTTGATTGGTCGATTTTTTTTAAAATTAGGATGAAAATATTATTTGATTTATAATTGCACGCGAAAATGGGGAAATTATTTTAAATTAATTAAATATTTGGTTCTTATGTTTTACTATTGATTTAAAGGAATTATTTTGGGTTTTGGAAAAATGATTACTTATTGATTTCTTTGATTCATTTAAAATTTGTAACTTTTAATTGGTAAATCCGAATTGGACGAATTTATAGTCAAAACAATCATATTAAAATGTAAAATTTATTTTTGTACAGTTTGAACCTTAAATATGCTGCCACAAATTTCTCATTGTTTTTGAGAAAATTATAAAGTTTATTAGTTAAGAGAAATTGAAATATGATTTTCGAATGTCATGTACTGTATTGGGAAAATATTATTTTCTACTGTCAGCTAGTATTACACGGTTTAATTAGTTGATTTATGCATTTTGAATTTTGAATTATTAGACATTCATTTATTAGTGCACAAGACCTTAAGGTAACCTAATTAAATACAACCTACCCTAATTAAAGTGTAGCCACTCTATAGGTACCCTATAGGCGACATACCATTAATTATCCTATCCTAAATAAATTCCCAACCAATGCATGCCTTTGTCTTTTAACTATTCACACTTCCCAAAAATAATCCTACCTAAACCTACCTACACACTATTAAATAATTGCTCATAAATCAAAGTAAAATGCAAAGTCCCCACCCCAATTTTTGAAGCAAAACCCTGTGGAGTAGGAGGGAGTATGAGAAAGGCCCTTAAAATTTTTAAGACCCCATTTTTAATAATATAAACCCCAAACCCAAGAACTCTAGAAATACCCACAACCCCACATGCCCACATGCTTTTACACCCATTCATTTCAGGAAAAAAAAGAGAAGTTAGAAGAAGAGGAAGGTGGTCGTGGGTATGGAGGAAGGGAGATTGTTGGAGGTCAAGCTTTCCCATGAACTTCAAGATAAATATGGTTTTGATGATAACAAACTCAAGGCTCTCAAGCTCATATGAAGTGCAATCACAAGCTCTTGAAGCTTCAAGTCCAAGCTTCAAGTTGAAGACACAAGCAAATGAAGTTGTTTTCCCTTAGGACATCTTGTAAGGTAATGAAGTCAATGTTTCTAATATGTTAAAAGGCCAATATGAGTTTTTCTAAATAAGGAGAAGAAAAGAGTTTTTCTAAAAACGTGTTTTTAATGTCTTAACTGATTCATTGTGAAAATATATTTTGACAACCTCTAACTGGATTTCTCTAAGTTGGGAAAATATGCTTTTACAAGTTTTGACAGAGATAATCGATTACTCTTTCAAGATAATTGATTATTTATGTTGCATCATAGAAAATCCAGAAAGTGTGTAATCGAGTATTTGAACCTGGCTAATCCATTACTTTTTGTATTAAAGTAATCGATTACTTGGCACAGATAATCGATAAATGGATGTGCATCATATATTTTCCAGAGGTTGTGTAATCGATTATTTGACCAGTGATAATCGATTATATCAGTTGCATCATATATTAAACAAGAGCCTTGTAATCGATTACATGCCATGTGATAATCGATTACTTGTTTTTTAAATGGTTTTCAAAGTTTCTTTTTTAAAGAGGATAATCGATTACCTTCCCTGAAGTAATCGATTACCTTAAGTTTTATTGAAAAACATGTCAGAATCATTTTGATTTATTTCCAGATTTGTTTTTACATAATTGATTCTGATTCTTATTCAAAATTCGAATTTGATTTTGTTTTTGAATTAATTCCTTTTTGGTTTACAAAATCAAATCTTTGTTTAAGTTTTTCAATCTCTTTGATTTGGATTTGATTTGGAAAATTATTTTATTCCTTCTATTTCAAATCTTAATATTAAGTTGTTGAATCTATTTGTTTTTGAATTGATTTGTTTTTATTTTAAACATGTTTAAATTGTTTGTTTTAAAAGTGGTTTTGAATCAATCCTTTTCTGATCACTCACACACATTCACGTTATTTGCTCTTCTTATTCAAAATTCGAATTTGATTTTGTTTTTGAAGTAATTCCTTTTTGGTTTACAAAATCAAATCTTTGTTTAAGTTTTTCAATCTCTTTGATTTGGATTTGATTTGGAAAATTATTTTATTCCTTCTATTTCAAATCTTAATATTAAGTTGTTGAATCTATTTGTTTTTGAATTGATTTGTTTTTGATTTTAAACATGTTTAAATTGTTTGTTTTAAAAGTGGTTTTGAATCGATCCTTTTCTGATCACTCACACACATTCACGTTATTTGCTCTTCTTCTTCATCACTAAGTTTTCACATTCATATCTTTTTGAAGAAAAATAAAACCTTGTGTAGGCCTTAATCTTTGTAACTTGACTTCATTATCCTAGATCTTCATTGTTGTATCAGTGTTGCTTAAGAACACAAGAAAACCTTCGAGAGCATTATTGTTGTATCCGCACTACATAGAGTGCACAATTGTTAGTTGTACCCAATCATATCATAATCGTTGTTGTAAAGAGGTGTGTAACCCTTAGTTGATAGGGATTGGCTCCCTAGTTGGACGTGTGGCACGTTCCTGGTGTTTAGGGTGAGGAACCCTTGTGTATTGAGTAGTGTCTAGACGAACGGTGGGGCACCTAGTAGTTAGGCTATCCGTAAAAATCTAGGAAGTGGCTTCCTAGTTGTTTTTGTTAAGTCCCTAGCGAACAGAGGTTCCTAATAGTGTATGGGGCTCTCTTGGTTGTAATTGGGTGCGACTCAATTTCAAAGTTATAAAAATCTCAGGCGGGTCCCTTGGGGACTGGACTAGGCCTTTCGCTGGAAAGACTGAATCAGTATAAAATCTACGGCACACAATCTATCCTTCCCAATCTTTTTTTTATTCCGTTGTTATAGTTGTTGCATGTGGTTATCGTTGTTATATTTATCCGCTGTGCATCATAACAACTACTTTAATAATAATTAATTTAAAGGGTTTTAAAGCGCGGTAACGGTTTTCGTTGTTATTGATTTAATTCGTATATATTAGTTTTCATATTAGTATTATTATTATCCGCTTGCGCATAATCGTTTTCATTGTTATAATAGTTTTCCGCTGCAAATCTCTTTAAGTTTGTTGAAAACGATTTGAAACCAACGTTTGACAATGTTTTCGTAAACACCCAATTCACCCCCCTCTTGGGTGACGGCTGCCAATTCTAACAAGAATACCTCCCCAAAGTCTTTTCTCTTCCATTTTTTCTTGTAAACTACACATACATAAACACCTTCCCCATTAGAAATCAAGAAGCAAAACCCCACCCCCACACACTAAGGGAACCTGTGAGAACCATAGGAGGGAGCAAGATGGCTTGAGTTCATTTCCACTTCTTTATACTTGATTTAGGTAATTTCCTTGTCTCTGATCTTTATTCCTTGATCATCTATTTTCGGTTTTAGTAAGTACTTCTTAAAAGATTTAGGGATTTGTTGAAATGAGCCCTTGCATGAAGATTATTAGAGGTGCTCTATATTTTTCAATTGCTCTTGTACAAAGATTTAAGCTTTAGCTTGAAAAATAGACATGCAAACTAGTTTCATGGGTGATTCGGTTTTTGTAATTATTTTGTGTAAATTATTTTTATTTCCTTGCCAAGTTTCGGTCTTGTACTTATATTTGGGAAAATAAAAATTTATTTTTTTGAGATGTTGCTTAATGCATGTTGAGTTAGGGAGTTGTTTTGCAAAGATCAAGCTTACTCTTTTATGCATGTTTCGGTTTGTTATGTTAGTGATGGAAATAAATTTGTTTTACAATGCATGTTGGATTTTAATGAAGTTTACCCATTTTCTTTACTATATGATTCAGTTCTCCAAGGGAATAATTGATTAAGTTGATTTTATTGTTCTTGAAGCATAGGTGTTATTGTGTTAATGTATTTGGAAAAAAAAATTCTATTCTTTCTTCATGTGCAATTCGGCCCAAGCAAGAGAATAAAGGGGGAGTGATTTTTATCTTGATGCATGTTGGTCATTGATGTACCTTAGCCATTTCCTTGTCCTATTTTCGGTTTCATTAAGAATAAAATAAATAACTTGATTTTGTTTTGGTTAGATGTTTAATGGTGCTTTTGGTTTGGGAATGTGCATGTATATAGGTCTTAAAAAAATTGATTTGAGCTTGTATGTTTAGTGATGATTTTATTCGGTTTTAGTATGTATGTGAGGAAATTGAAATTTGGTGGTTATTCTTTTGTGCATGTTGATTTGTTGAGTTGTTTTGCAAAATACCCAATGTGGTGCTCTATGTATGATTAGGTTCTTAGTATGAGAGAATTAGTGAAATGATTTTGATGCTTGATAGAGGTTGATTTCGATTAGTAGTGTAAGAAAGAATAAATTGATTATATGCTGAATTTCAGAACTAAGTCATTAAGCTTGGAGGAGGTTTTGATACGAAGTACTTCTCCTAATTGAATTGCCTTGAAAATATAGTATGTTGTTCTTGATGTCATTTGACTGTGGAAATTTTGAGTTGGTTTGAATGTGTTTTGGTATTTTTGCTGAATTTATGTTGTCCAAGATGATTAGGGAATATTAGTGATTTGGTTGTAAGAGAATGGCTTGAATAATTCTTGCACATGTCTGATGGTCTTGAAATTTTGTCACTGTCTTTATAAGTTTGATTTAAGAGCCTCTGAATTCTTATAGGATTTATAGAGTTTATTTACTAATTTTACAAGAATTACTTTTGAGGAAAACAATTTCAGAAAAATGAGTTTTCAGATAAGGAATAAAATGAATTTTTGAACTTGTGCTACTCCAATGGACTTGAAATTTTTAAGTTGAAGCCACACACATGTGAGGATGCTCTCTGTAAAATTTGAGGTGATTTGAAGTTGATTTGGTATTTTTACTAATTACAAAACAGTAAGGTTCCCTGTTCAGATTTTTTTCAGAATTTCAGAGTATTTTAATTGAAAAAGTGTGACTTAGATAACTTCAAATAATCTGAAATTTTTATAAGATGATCTTGAGAGTGTGAAGAAACTCTGTACCAAAATTCGAATGTTTTGGAGTTAGTTTGCTATTTCTAATAACTGCATTTTGGTCTTTGATCAATGCAGGTTTGATTTGAATTTTAAGGAGAATTTGAATGAAAACTTGTGTTGTAAAGGTTCAAATGACCTGAAAATTTTATATGATGAACTTTGGTATAAGTTTAAGTGTTCTGCAAAACTTAAAACAAAAATTCATTGATTTGATATATGACGACCCTCAGTTCACCCCAATGGGTATCGACTTGTGGGAGATGATGAAAAAGATAAAGTTAGACGACCCAGAGTACGTGAAGGTTTTAGTGCTGCCGGAGAATGACGGGAGATTCGACGATGCGGAAGAGGATCTAGAATTGAAGGAGGTTCATGTTGAGGACAGTGACCAGTAGTGTAGGTTATTATTCATGTCTTACTTATGTAATGCACCTTCTTAAGCTACTAAGATAATGATGCTCTAACCTAATGTAACTCACCCTATTTCTGTAACTGTTTTGGAAACCGGCATTAGACGTTATGCGTCAAAGGAAGTGGAATAAGTTTCGTGAAAGTGAAAGGGAGAGTTTAAAAGCGCGATCACTACAAGAAAAACCCTTTATTGCAATGACATTTTGCAACGACTTAAAAAAGTCGTTGCTAAAAATAGGTGTTTTGCAACGACTTAAAAATGTCGTTGCAGAAAATAGGTGTTTTGCAACGACTTAAAAATATCGTTGCAAAAAATGTCTTAAGCAACGATGTATTAAAGTCATTGCAAAAACATTTCTTTTATGCAACAACATTTTTAAGTCGTTGTAAAACACTTATTTTTAGCAACGACTAGTCGTTGCCAAAGAAGTTAAACAACATTTAAAAAAAATAAAAATAACACGCCCTTTAATACATTGTGCAGAGAAATTCCCAAACAAATTTTAGATGCATAGAGAGAACCAAGTGCAGAGAGAAGTCCCGAGAAAGAAGAGAAGAAGAAACAGAAAACCCTAAGCGGCGACGGCGGCGCCAGCACCAACGCGGTCCTCCTCCTCCTCCTTCTCTTCCACCGTCTCACCTATCAGTCCATCACCGTCTAACCACCACCTAGCCCAATCGTTTTCTCACACAAACCCTACCTCGACGCCTCCTCTGTGCCCTCTTCGCTCTTCCCCTAAGATTTGTGACCACCACCGCCGATGTTGTCTTCAGGCATTCCAATTAACCATCATCATAGTCCTCTCCTCATCACCCCCACAGTACTCGATCTCTCTGCCAACACCGAACACCGAACATCGCTGCAGCTCCAACACTCTCTTTCTCCTCTTATTCTCTCACAATCCTAAAACCAAAAACATAGAAAACCACCACCTTCATTCGAAGTAGAGAGAAAACAGAAAACCACTTTCTTGATACCTCATTCGTGTCACTCTTGATTGTTTATGATTTTCATTTTCATGCACAAATAATGTTCCATATGCCACTGATTGCTTCATATACCAGATTATTGAAGACTTGACTAAGGCACTAGAGTTGGACCTTTCATTGGAGCTGCCATTGCTTGCTGGCAATGGTGGTTTTCCTTTACAGGTTCTGGACTTTGCTCCTTTAGAGCTTACACAAGCTCTGATGGATGATGCCAAAGGTTGTAGTTTTAGGTGTAGTTAGCTTTTAATCTTTTTGTTAGCACCAAAAAAAGATTGTTCTCGTTCTAGCAATCAATGACATTATTGATAGGAATTTAGATAGCAGTTTGATCTAGTGGTTGATATGTTATATAGCAATTTGACATAAGTTTTTTAACTTGGACTATCTGCAAAAAATATCTGAAAGAATTTGCTATACATTTTGGAAGACTTTGTGTGTTCAACATGTGTCATGAGTTTGATTAGTATCTGCTCCTTTGTTTTCTTTATCACATTATATTGCCAATTTTCCCATTTTGCTCTCTTCCTAATTTTATCTATTACCTTTTATATTTTGGTTGATTTGATTTTTGAATTCGTTTTTGCAGCCAAGCAAGAGTTGATTGAAGATTTCACTCCTCCTTTTGTAAGTGATCTTATCCTTGGTTTAATGATTTATTGAAAGATTCAAGTTCTTTAATTTTGTTTTTTTTAAGAGTTAGATCTTTGAATTTTTAAATCTTTGTTTTGTATGTTGTCCAAGTCTTTGCACCCTGCCCATGGAATTGTTATCAGTTCTATTGCAAGTTTTAGTATGGTCAGATTTAGAGCTTTATAATTTTCTCAGCAATGTTTATATATATATATATATATATATATCTCTATATATATATATATTAACCATAACTTGATTGGTTATTGGATTATGGTTCTTTCGAGGTGCATGGAAAATGAACAAAATTTTGACAGGACATATCAATTTCAGGTCCTGAGCATACAAAGAATCAAGCAATGATGGATAATTGGTGTTGCTTGAGGAGGTGGAGTAGAGTACAAAGGATATTCAAGATTTTGTATTTTATTTTGTATGTCTTTTTTTTTTGGATTTATTTTGTATGTTCTTATGTTGTATCTTGTAAGAAACACAACTTATAATAATTGGATGAGTTTTTATCAAATGTATGTTATAAATTTAGTTGTATAACCCTATTAAAAATATTTCAGAATTTGAAGCATAAAAAAGATTTCTTTGGTCAAATATATTTTTTTAAATTAAAAAAGGCTATTGCAAAGACAATTTTGTTGTTTCAAAAATAAAATATGTTTTGCAACGACAATGTCGTTCCAGAAGTCAAAGGTGTTTTGCAACGACACTCTTATGCAACGACCTGCCCATGTCGTTGCTGAAAACCTTTCTTTATAACAACGATGAAAGTCGTTGCTATACCCTTTTGCAACGGCTTTACCAGCAACGACTAAAGTCGTTGCAAAAAATATTTCTAGCAACGACTAAAGTCGTTGCAAAAAATATTTCTAGCAACGACTTTTGGTTTTTAGCAACGACTTTTGTCATTGCAATAAAGGGTTTTTCTTGTAGTGGATGTTGGTAACATCTCGATTTGGAACCTGAGGTGTGATGTGGACATAAATGGTTTATTTTTATAACAAAAATGTTTTCGAAAAAAGGGAAATGTTTTGGTAAAAGCGAACTCATGTCCACGTCACCAATAAGAAAATTTTTTTTTCCTTATTTTTACTAAATAAAAATAATAATTAAATAAATCAGGGTGTTACACGTGCCACATGTTCAACTAGGAGTTTCACTCCCTAACACTAAGCCTTTGTTTGGTATGGGGGAAATTGGAGAGAAGAGATTTTGAAGGAAGAGAAAATAAGAAGAAAACATGGTTTTCTCTTGTTTGGCACAGAAGAGAAAGTGAGAGAAGAGAAAAAAATTGAATGGGACCCACCAGAAAATTCTTCTCTCCTTCCCTGGCGAGATTTTGAGAAGAAAATGATTGGGGGTTGTTGGGAGCTGTGCACTACTAGTGTACTTAGTTGCTTGGCTAGTTGTTGCACTAATGCACTTCATTTCACTGTTGCGTTGCTTCACTTGGGTGTTATTTTTTTTATGCAATATATATATATATATATATATTTAATTAGAATTTTTATTATGAAAAAAAATTGAAGTAAGTTATAAATATTTAGTTATGTTTGACATTAAAAAAATAAAAATATTTAATTATTTTGGTTATGATAAATAAAGATATATTTGTTTTTTAATAAATTTATTATTTTCTTTCTTCTCACCTTTCTCTCCAACCAAATAAAAGAAGAGAAAACTCACCTTTTCTCTCTCTCTCTCTCATATTTCTTCCCATTTTCTCTCATACCAAACAATCACAAAATCTACTCATTTTCTCACCATAATCTTTCTTCTCTATTTCTCTCTTCTCATTTTATCTCTTCTCATTTTCTCTCGTGCAACCAAACAAAGCCTAAGGGTCACACTTTCCATTACAGAGATTCAGTTGAGAAGAAAAAGAATACTAATAATCCATGCACTCTAGATAGTGCTGATACAGCAATGAAGAACACTATATCAATTGATTATCATAGGATCTCAAGGATTTGCAACTATTTCAGAACAATGGAGAAGAAGAGAAACTCTCAAAGATTGATTTTCAAAAACTAGGATTAGAGAAAGCGTGTCTAGAACTTCTTTTTCAAAAATAAGGAAGAAGACCTTTTAACAACTGAAACGAAATCAACCCAGAAAGGAAATAAATCATTTTCTGAATCAAATTGATTGTTTCACGATTTTCAATAAAAAATAAGGAGGTAATCGATTACCTTGGCCAGGGTAATCGATTATCTGCATTATGTGAAAGCAGATAATTTGAATTTTGAAAAAGTAACCAATTACTCTGCAGAAGTAATTGATTATTTTCACTGAATATAATATTAAATGTATCAGACCTGAAAGTAATCGATTATTTTAAGAGAAGTAATCGATTATCTTCTTACTGATCTCTCAGGTTACACAATTTAAAAGAAGGTAATCGATTATCTGAAAAAGTAATCGATTACTTTTGCTTAAAAACAGTTTTTCTAAAAGATTTGTAACCAGAGGTTTTCGCAAAAGATTTTACAAAGATTTTCATAAAATATGGTCTTCTCCTAAGGTTTTCATAAAAGCATTTTCTTTTCCAAGTTCTTAAAATATGCAACCTTGAGTACCTAGATATCATTGATTTACAAACTGTCCTAAAAGATAAACAATAGGCACAAGACACACTAAGCTCGAATCAACCAAGCACACTATCATCACTTGAGTTGTCATTATCAATATATTGCTTGGTATTGTCATCATCAAAACATCATGGGGAACACATGAACTTCAACACTAACAAGATATATGATAATGTTATCATATTAACCTATCCTATCTTTTTGTCTAGTGTATTTCCTATCTTGTGTGTGAGATGGGTTAGAAATGAACATGATATGATAAAGCAGTTTTGGCCTCATACCCTTACATATTAACACTACCGCAATCACCATCGTCACAGTACCGTCATAGTCATCAATGAAATTGTAATATGATGTGAACCAAACACTATAAAGGATATCACGTTGTTTGATATTTTTTATTTTTCATATTTAACTTTAAGACTTTTTTGGTGTGTATCAAGGATTTTTTCGCCGATGGGGTGGGGGGTGTGGGGAAAGTTGAAAACTAATCTATTTCAAGACATACATATCACCAAAATGGTCTTCAAATAAATTGCAACCTAAGACTTTTGTCGGTGTCATAAACAGGTTTTAGTAGATGGAAAAAATTACTCCCTCCGTCCCTTAATATAGGACACCATTTTGGTAGAATTGGTGTCCCTTTTTATAAGTCATTTTAGAATAACTAGGTAGTATTAAAGAGTTTATTCCAAATACACCGCTCATAATTGCATAGGGATGATAGTGTAATAATTACAATAGAGAGATAAATGAATAGAGTTGTAAAGTTTTAAATAAGGGTAACCTTGGAATGACAACATATTTTTTGATAAATTTGACAGTAATAATTACTTTTCTTAATCTACGTGCCTCGCCGGTAAAAATGACTTATATTAAGGGATAGAGGGAGTAACAATTACTCAATGAATAGTTAAGTTTGAGCTTATCACCTTGGCATAATCAAGCTTAATTTTGAATTTGAACCTGTTTATAGCTAAGCAACCAAGCTTGATCATATATATATATATATATATATATATATATATATATATATATATATATAACAAATCGAGGTCAGATAATTCAGAAATAGTTTGACTCATTTACACTCCATAGTTTTGAGGATTTCATTGGGCCAAAAAGGGACAATACAAGACATGTGGTTGCTAACCCAAACGATCAGGAATCCTGGAATTTAAACCCCAAAAATTATCTCAAACCCCATTTTTATTGAAAAATGACCAAATTGCCTTATTTTTTTTTCCCAATTTCATTCCCCTTCTTCAACCTCCATAGAATCCCATGGCTCTCTCATCACCAAACTTTCTGCATAATTTAAACCTAATTAAAGATTACATTCATCATTTTCAAGAAGTTAAAGCTAATCATATTTGGGGTTTTACTATAATATACGAGATGAGTCTATCCTTATGTGGCTGGAAAACCCCAACCCAACTTCTTGAAGAATCTATTGCTTTCATCTAATCCTTATATGAGATGAATATATTGCTTTCATCCTCATATCTTCTGCCTCACGAGCTACCCATCTTCAGGTTTTATTTTTTTCGCCAGTCTAGGATCAAAAATGATTTTCGACTAGGGTTTGTTGGAAATTGGTTTTTGAGATAAAACTCTCGGAATAAAGACTCGACCCCAAGGTGTTACTCTAACTCGAGGCGGAGACAAAGGCTTCAATGATGGCTCGACCTTGAGGTGGGTGGCTCGCGAGTTCGTTAGTGAGAGGGAGAGACAGATGGTCGCGATGAGAAGAGGAAAACCGAGAGTAGGTGACTGAGGCAGAAAACCGAGACTGGGTGGCTGAGTGCTGTTTTGGTGGAAGAGGTGGTTGGGTGATGAAGGTGCATGAGGAGTTGAGGCGGGTTGGAGAAGGAAGTGAGGTTGGAGATGGGAGAGGGATAATTTTTATATTATTTATAGGCTTAAATACCAAAATGGTCCCTATAAATATTGACTCATTTGAAATTGGTCCTTGCAAAAAAAAAAATGGTTTTGGTCATTGCATTTACAAAACGTTTTGATTTTGGTCCCTCATGTTATATGTGGATGGAAAACGTCGAAGACGTAATATATTACATTCTATGACCAATTAATAATGAAATTCTTGCATTAATTTTTAAGGATAAAAAGACAACTTTCATTACCTAAAAGAACCAATTCAAAAACCATTACAATAGATGAACCAAAACCTATTAAATCTAATAATAGATGGACCAAAATAAACTACCAAGGGATCAAAATTTAATAGGAGAGACCAAAACCAAAACGTTTTGTAAATGTAGGGACCAAAACCAATTTTTTTTTTGTAGGGACCTATTTCAAAGGCTTCAATATTTACAATAACCATTTTGCTATTTAAGCCTTATTTATAATTATGGAATGTGGGGATAATATTTGGGATTTAAATTCCATGAGTAGTAGTCTACAAACCCCACTCTTTAGACCCCAAACCCCGTTTTTTTTCTGATGGGGTTCTATCAGAATATTTTCCGATACCCTCGAATCGGAAAAATGCTCGTTTATTAAAAACGGGGTTTTAAAGTCGGAAAATGCATTTTTCCGACTCGGGAGTATCAGAAAATATTCCGATAGAACCCCATCGAAAAAAATGGGGTTTGGGAATTAACAATGGGCCTAAAATTGAGGGTTTGTAGACTAAATCTCAAATTCCATGACTCACGGTGGTTGCTAACCCAAATATACTTACACCCAAGTTGCTAGAATGTTGCATTAAATGGGCTTTACCATAGTTCATTTGGGCTTATTTGCATGAGACCAAGCCCATAAGGTTCATGGTCCAATCACATTGCATGCGATGCAAAGCTAGTCAACGGCCTCCTCTTGCCATTTTCTTTTCTCTTTTGTTTAGCATTTTCTTTTCTCGTCTTCTCATATCCTTCAAATATCCAAATTCCAACACATTCTCCACGTCACCAATCCTAACATTCTAATCACACACACCACGGTACACAATTTCACTCACCATCAACCAATCATTACCCTACTTATATTACCCAAAATACCCCTATCACATTCTCCATTTTCTACAACAAATAATAACCGATTGATTCTCCTGCAACCCGTGCACCCCCACAGCAGGAGATAATTTCTCAAATTCAAGTACGAATTACTTGGGGCTTTTCTCAGAGGTCATTTTCACTGAACACAAGATTCCCCCCTCCTCCTCTCTCTCTGTGCGTGTTCTTCATTCTCGTCATCATCGTAAGTTCGCGTTTCTCTCTCTCTCTCTCTCTCTCTAATTTGTTCTTTAAAGCTTTCATTTTTGAACTTTGTTATGGTTTTTGTGAATTTTCTGCGTTGAAAATGATGCAATTTGATGTATATTTCGTTGAATTTCGTGATTGATTTCGTTTTTATGCTTTGTTTTGCATGAATTGGGAGCTGCATTGTCGAAATTCTTCGTTGTTGTGTCCGATTTAGGGTTTTGGTTTGTATAGAATCTGTTTGTAAGGTTTTTTTATGCACATACAGAATTGTCAAACGTCCTAAATCCTAATCAAACTCAAACGTCCCTCTCTCTCTCTCTCTCTCTCTCTCTCTCAGTAATACTGCACACTTCAGAGTCACTTTCTCCCTTCACTCACAGACACAACCCTAAAGCCCTAATCGCCGCCGCCGCCGCCGCCGCCCTCCCTCCCTCCGCCTTCTCAAGCGCTCCCTCTCTCTCCCTTCACAGTTCTCTCCCTCCGCCGCCGCCCTCCCTCTCTCTCCCTCGTTCTCATTTCTTAAGCTCTCTCCCTCCGGTCAACGCCACAGATCTGCCTCGCCGTTCGCCGCTCAACCCTCAACCAGTCAACCGCCGTCTGCTCCAGTTATCAAATATCAAGCCTCCCTCGCCCCCACCGTCTTCTCTGCATAGTTCTCAGTTCTCCCTTCCAGTTCGGCAGTTCCAGACTTCCACAGGTTAATTTTTTTTTTTTTAGTTATTTTAATTAATTTTTAGTTATTTTTAGAATCTAATAAAAATAGAATTTTATAAATATTTTTCTTTATGAACTAAAAAGATGAATGAGTTGTATTTTTTTTTTTAAAGATTAACTATATATCTTTCTAATTTTTGTATGCTATGCAACAAGCCATCAACAAATCATGGATGATGGTCTCCAAGATATGTTAGAGAGATAATTTCTATTTCTTTGCAATGTTGTTAACTAGTGGAATAATAAGTTGTCCAATAAAAAACAGGTTATCCAGTGCGGAAAAAAAAAAAAAAAGAAAAAAACAGGTTTTTTATTTTTTTTATTATTATGGTCTAAATAGACCGGATCGGACCGGACCGGACCATTCATGAACGGTCTGGTCCAGTCCGGTCTTTACAGATGAATAACGTCCGGACTGGACCGGACCACACTAATTTAAACGGTCCGGTCCCTAAAGTCCATGAAAGACCGGACCGTTACACCCCTAGTAATTGATCATTTTGGTAAAAGGAAATTACTTGTTACACTTTCATATATGTTTGGTTGAGTTTTCAGAAATGAGAAGTTGCTGCAAAAATAGCTTCTCGTAAAAAAAGCACTTTTCCACATAAAAAAAGTTTTTTAAAAAAAAATGAAAAATGAACACATTGGTTGAACTTATACAAAAATAAAAAACCAAAAAGCTGAATTTCTGTTTTTTGAGAAGCTATAGTTTTCAGTTTCTCAAAAAATCACTTTTGTAACAATTTTAAGCCTAAACAAACAGAACGGAAATCACTTTTGCAGAATTATTATTTATAAGCATAAACAAATCGGCCCATAGTGTATGATATTCATAGAAATTTGTTAGTAACTCAATAAATGCGGACTAAGTGAGAAAGCAGGTAACTTGGACTCAAACTTCTGTTACTCTCTTCCACACCTGATACTGAGATTAATAAAAGTCTATGGCATGATTTCTGATTTCTGTGTTGTTTGAAGTTTCTCTCGCTTAATCATTAACCTGTGTAACTGTGTTGCTATATGGTGTTGTTTCACATTCTTTAAACTGTATTGTTCCAAACCTTTCTTGCTTGAGAACAAAATGAAATAATTATTGTGTCCAATTTAGAGATTTGTTTATTATAATATATGATTAACATTTTCTTAGACTCGAAACTTTAGATAGTTTCTGCTGTGCCTGATTCTGTGATTAATAAAGTTATAAGGCATGGTTGTTGTGTTGTTTGAAGTTTCTCTCGGTTAATCTCAACCCCTTTTTCCTATATGGTGCTATTTCAATTTCTGAAACTGTAATTTTCTGACTTCGTGATGGGGTTAATGTTATATACTTATATCGATTTTGATCAAGTAAAAGAAGTAGATTTAGGAATAGGAAAACTATGTGGACTTGAAAATTAACCAAATAAACGTTCACTTGTCCTTGTGCAAGTGAGACATAGTAAAGCTTAGGAACATTGGCAACTTCTTATTCTGAGCTTTTAACTTTTGCCCAGTATTTATGATATTGAGTGTCAGTTTATTTCATGGGTTCTGTTCTGTTTATATGTGATCTGTGATTTTAAGTTGAGTGCCTCTGTGTTCATAACTCTCTGTCATTGTTATTTGCTATCTGTGCTATTATTTGTTAGGTCTGCATTCTTTCACGTCCTTATTTATATTTTATTATGCTCCTTCCGTGATTTAACTCGTCATTCTTCCAGAGTATTATTTTTTCATTGCTTTCTGGATTTTATTTGGGTGCAACACTATTAGTGAATATTACCTAATTTATTCCATGCCAGTTTTTGTTTTGATGATATTTGAAATTTTTTACCTGTCAAATTATGCGCAACCTTTCTTCAGTTCTTCCTTTAATGTTATATTAGTATATAGAGCTTCAATGGACTACAGCTCCGAGGACGAGTCAGATTTCAGCGAATCTGAGATTGAGGAACACGCTCAGAAACCGTACGAAGAGATAAAGGCCGGGAAGTACAAGGTTAAATTTCCAAATGGCTCTCTAAGATGTCCTTTCTGTGCTGGGAAGAAGAAACAAGACTACAAATATAAAGAGTTATACCAACATGCATCAGGAGTGGGTAAGGGTTCTGCTAACAGAAGTGCAAAACAAAAGGCGAATCACCTTGCCCTAGCAAAGTATATGGAGATTGACCTAGCCAGTGAAGCAGAGCAAGTCCAGGGCCCAGATTTATTACCAACAGATGTAAATCAATCTCTTCCGCAAGATGAACTTTATGTCTGGCCCTGGATGGGCATAATTGTTAACATACAAAGTAAATCAGATGATTCTAGGAATTGGTTGAAGGAGTTCGCTAAATACAGACCGATAGATGCTCATTTCTTGTTGAATGACGTAGATCTGGTTTCTGATGCTGTAATGCACTTTAACAACGACTGGAATGGTTTCATGAATGCCAGTGAATTTGAGAAATATTTTGAGACTGCACATCATGGTAAAAAGGATTGGAATTCAAGGAAGTTGCAGGCAGGTTCTAATATTTATGGATGGGTTGCACGTAAAGAGGACTTTGAATGTGAAGGACCAATCGGGGAATACCTCCGCGAGAAGGGAAAGTTGAGAACATTTAATGATATTGTTCAAGAAGCATCTGAAAGCAGAAACAGTATTGTGGCTAACCTTGCTAGTGAAATTGATAAGACAAATGAAAACCTCAACAAGATGCAGTACAAGTACAATGAAAAGAATATGTCCTTAAGTAGGATGCTTGAGGATAAAGACAGGCTTCACAATGCTTTTGTTGAAGGTTTGTATACTTTCTGTTTGTAGCTTCTTATTTTGCCTGCTTTCATGTATTGGTCCATGTGTTTGGACTGTACCTAGATATGCTTTTCTATCCTGAAATTCATCTTTGTACACTAGTAAACACATAAGAATAGCAACAACATAAAAAACTGCATAGAGGGTAATACTTCATAATTGATTTTTTTTCGTTTTCAGAATCAAGGAATATGCAGCGCAGAGCTCGTGATGAGGTGCGGAGGATCTTGGAAGAACAAGAAAAGTTAAGCAGTGAATTGGAGGAAAAAAAGCGGAAGCTTGATTCCTGGAGCCGAGATCTAAACAAACGGGAGGTACTCACTGACCAAGAGAGGCAGAAACTTGAAGAGGAAAAAAAGAAGGTAAGGCATATTACATTTTTTGGCCATTTGTATTTGCACATATTAAATGATCTTTCTACCCTTAATTTTAATTGTTTATCTATAGTTGTCTTCACAAACTTCTATACCTTTTTTCGTCCTTGGTCAATTATTTACATCATTGGTTGCCATTGATTTCAGCTAAGTTTTTATTTTCATCCTATCCACTCCCTTTCCATTGCCCATTTACCATTTATGAATTGAGTTATTTTACCTAAAGTCAACATAGGCAAATGCATAACTTACATTCACTTGAGTAAATGACAATTTATAGAAGTGTTTGCGGTTGTAATTGCATTGTTCAGTTAGCGTTATATTTAGTAAAAAGGACTGATATCCATATGTTATATAGAACATTGAACTCTGAGTAGCCCCTATTAATTTTTGGAAAACACGTTTCATTTCCATAGTAACCTCTGATAGATGCATTACCAGGTATTCAGCTTTCCATCCTTTTTAGGATTCTGATATAATCTCTTTGTTCTTCTAGAAAGATTTGAGGAATGAGTCACTCCAGTTGGCTTCAAAGGAGCAAAGGATAGCTGATGAGAATGTGTTGAAGCTTGTTGAGGAACAAAAGGTTTGATTGCATCCTGTTGTTTATGAAAAGGCACCATAGCCCATGTTGTTTTTCACTTTATTCTTATACATAGTGCATGTCTTCTGCTGATGTGGATCTCAAAACTTGTAGAGAGAGAAAGAGGAAGCCTTGCAAAAGATTCTTCAGTTAGAAAAACAGCTAGACGCAAAACAGAAGTTGGAAATGGAAATTGAAGAATTAAAAGGGAAATTGCAAGTTATGAAGCATCTTGGAGATGAAGATGATACGGCAATCCAGAATAAGATGAAAGAAATGAATGATGAACTGCTAGAAAAACAGGAAAATTTGGAAAATATGGAGCACATAAACAGTGCCCTCATAGCGAAGGAGCGTATGAGCAATGATGAACTACAGGATGCTCGTAAAGAATTGATAGAGGTA
The DNA here is from genome assembly GCA_037953625.1 of Crotalaria pallida. Taxonomy (NCBI): domain Eukaryota; kingdom Viridiplantae; phylum Streptophyta; class Magnoliopsida; order Fabales; family Fabaceae; genus Crotalaria; species Crotalaria pallida. The sequence goes on along the minus strand of CM075654.1, from coordinate 6,347,086 downwards.
CAGTCTCATTTCATTTCTAATAAAAGTTTCTTTTTCTATTGACATTTATTTTTAAGAGTCAATACCTAATTTGGTCCCTTAAGTTTTCCGACTGCGAGACTTTAGTCCCTCAAGAATTATAATTCACTTTTAGTCCCTAAAGAATTTAAAAAATACCACTTTAGTCCCTGTTTTCATTCCGTTAACTACTAAGGTATAAACTGTAACATTTCATTCCCAGGTGCTAATGGCCTCTCACTAAATGTCCCTGGTGCTTCTGGAAACAGTGACAGTAGTTAACGGAATGAAAACAAGGACTAAAGTGGTATTTTTTAAATTCTTAGGGACTAAAAGTGAATTATAATTCTTGAGGGACTAAAGTGTCCCAGTTAGAAAACTTGAGGGACCAAATTAGGCCTTCACTCTTTTTTTAAACATAATGAGGGGGAGCCTTGGCACAATGGTAAGGTTGTTGCTTAGTGGCGAAGCGGTCATGGGTAGTCTCTCCGCTTGCGGAGGTAAGGCTGTGTACATCTACCCTCCCCAGACCCCGCTAGGTGGGACCCTCGTGCATTGGGCCTCCCTTTTATTTTTTTGTTACATAGTAATACACGGTTTATTTTCTTTTTAACCTAAAACTTCATGCATTGTTGAAGATAACCAGCAAACTATTAGCAGATTCCATGTGTGCTTCTAGTCTTGCTAAGCTGTAATCATATTTGCATGACAATTATTTTCCAGTTTCTCTAGGAAATCAGTATTTGATATTTTGTTATTGTGTCAGGAGTAGATTGTGGAGAGTGACATTTATCCTCTTTTTTATTTCTAATGTTTTAGGGGTTACGTGAATTGCTGAATGGTCCTCGAACTAATATTGGGCTGAAGAGAATGGGAGAGCTTGATAATAAGATATTTGTAAATGCCTGCAAAAAAAAGTTCCCGCTTGAAGAAGCTCAGACAAAGGGTGCAGTGCTTTGCTCTTTGTGGCAGGAGAATGTGAAGAATTCACACTGGCATCCATTTAAAGTGACCAAAGTTGCGGACAAACTAATTGTATGTCCTCAGAATATATACTATCGGGACATGCATTGTGTTCATTTTATAGTTTTGACTCTCAATTTTCTCAGTTGACATAGTTACTAATATATGTTGTCTTCATGCATTGCTGTATATTATTGTTGGTTATGGAAATGAAATAACATCGATGGTCCTTTTAGCTCTTGATCATGCTAGTTTCATACTTTCATTTATACTTCCAAAGCAGAGAAATAGAATAATATTGAACATAACAAATGATGTTGCATTGATGCAGGAAGTTATAGATGAGGAAGATGAGAAGTTGCGTAGTCTCAAGCAGGAATGGGGAGATGAGATATATTCTGCCGTCGCAACTGCTGTAACAGAAATAAAAGAGTACAATCCAAGTGGTGGTTATACTGTTAATGAGTTATGGAATTTCAAGGATAATAAGAAGGCTAGATTGAAAGAGGTTATCAGTTATGTTGTGGAGCATATCAGGCCACATAAGCGCAGGAGAACATAAGGCAAAAGGTTAGTGTTTCGGACTTTATGTTGGGTTCTTTTTTAGCAGTGCATTGAGAGTTTAGTGTCTGATTAATAGCACTGATTGATATTCCAATCCTGTGATTTCTTCACCGAATAACATGTTATATGCTTACTGACTGCCTACGTGGTTGGTTTATGTGTTTGAGAGTCTTTCTGTTCACCATCTCTTCCCATGTGATATAGATTTAGGAAACAAAGAGCCAAATAAAAAAAACTCGGTCTATACACATCAGTAACTGCTTTTAGATTTTTGTTGGGTGCAGTGATAAATAATCTAGGTTCGTGACGTTATCTAATAATATAAACCTTAAATCTCGGCCATTGATCAGAAAGAAAAATAGATCAACGGCTGAAATTGATGACCTGTTACTTCGTAAACTGGTTATATTGTAAAAATCAATATTGGCAAGAAAGGCCTTGATACAACCTTCTCCCCAAAACCCTAAAAAATATGCCCTAGTCTCATTGGCAGCGGATTGTTGATCCTGTGGTGCATCTCCCACTACACGGCCATTGTGTTTATCATGACAAAGGCAACATGGGTGAGTTCTTGGGTGAGGTGCAATGGCTTCGTGGCGCTGGTTTGCCAGCTGTGGCATGCTAGGGTGGCTTCATTTTCTGTTTTCAAGGAGCACAATGGCTAGAGGAATCAGGGGCTGAGGGAGGCTTGAAGGAGGGGATCGTTCAGACTTTCAGTCATAGAGGGATGTTTTGGGTCATGGTTGGGGAGTTGTGGATGTATCTTCTTTCAGGTGATGCACTGAGTGGATGGAGGTCGAGGTCAGAAATAGGGACTCTGACCAAGGGGTGGGCTGAATGTATCTTCTTTCAGGTGATGAACTGAGTGGATGGAGGTCGAGGTCAGAAATAGGGGATGATGGTGGTGGGGTGGGCTGGATCAAGAAGAACCCAATCCCTCTTCCCTAAGCATTGAGCTGTATATTGGTTCCTTCAATGCTATCTGTTCTAGGTTTTTGGTTTGTTGGCAGTTATGTTTTTCAAATATCCCTGTTCATTATGAATAATTTCAGAAGTAGGGATGAAAATGAAATGACGACTCATGGATTCAATTGTATCTGTTCTTGTTATAATATATAAATTTCAGAAAGAAAATATATTCTCGTATATTGACCACTACATCTGACTAAGATATATATTTCAGCTCAGTTACCATGTTTGTTGAAATTTGAACTAATTTTCTATCTTGAAATTTCAGAGCCAGGCTTCAGCAGGAAGAAGTATGACATCTCAGAAGGAAGATGGGTTGAATGACCTTTCTTAGTAGCTGCTGGAGTTGCATATGAAATATCTCTTCTATTGTCAATAATGATGGATCTGAACATGTTCATTTCTAGAAATGCACTCACAACTTTCTATGAATCAAACTATTGTCTTGGAAGTTTTCTCTGCTTATTTTATGTTATGGATGCATATCAACTGTTGAAAGAAACTAATTTTAAGGTTAATTATGCCATTTCCATCCCTCTATCTTTGTTTTCTATCTTGATAATTGTGTTTAGATTACACAAGCCATAAGGTAATATATTTCATCTGTCGAGCCCAAAGAAACCCCAATTCAAGGACTTACTAATAAGTGCTTTAAAAGTACTTCCTTTGTCTCTAAATATAAATATTTAAGATGGATTTTTATGTGGATCAAAGAAGTTAGTTAATTTTGTTAGTATCATTAGAAATGATAATATTTGATATACTTTTTTAAAATTACCATTATAATTATTATGGAGACTTTAAAAAATGTTGAGTAAATAGAAATGTTTGTAAAAAAAGAAGTAATTAATGTTATTGAAAATTTTAATATGTGCTTATAAAAAGAGATATCTAGTCCGTATATTTAGAGTTAGAGATTAATTATTAAAGTTTCTTAATATGGGTAATATAGGTTAAATAGCACATTTGGTCCCTTTATTTTTTTTCTATCACATTGATTCTCACCTTTTTTTTTTTGTATCATGTTGGTATTTCACAATTTTTTTTCTATCAAATTGGTTCATGAATTATTGTTTATCTTACGTGTCAATATCATATTGATCCACATTTACATCATTAGAGAGACAAATGGCACATACGTATCATATTTGTCCATGTAGAATAATGACTTAAGAACCAAATTGATAACGAAAAGAAACAATAAGGATCAATATGATAAAAAAAAATTATGAGGGATCAATTTAGTGACAAAACAATAAGATAAAAGACCAAATGAATAATTTAGTATATATATATATATATATATATATATATATGTATATATGATAAGTTTCAATTAATTCATCTTTTGAGAAGATAAAAAAAATCACTGGTATTTGTTTAAAGTCTGTGGTGGACTCGGCTTAGCCGAGATCCTCGGAACCCTCACCCAAGGCCTGATGACCCTTTAAGAAGCCCTCTGTGTGCTTGGCCGAGCTCAAGGCTCAACGACCGAACAAGCACCAGACACGGGCCGATCTTACGCTCTTACCAAGGTCCGACCTCCCTGTCCGACATCGCGCAGAGATTCTGATACCAAGGACAAGATGACGTACGTACCTTATCCACAAGGACAGCTCATCCACTCATAGCTCATTACAGGCTGGCCCTACTTGGGCCTCAAGTAAGCCCATTAGGGCAATCAGCTCCCCCATATAAGTAGCTCCGTACTACACGGGGCTCAGGTATGTCCTCTAACCCTAATTGTCACCTTCACACACTAGTGATTAGGGTTACTTCTTGGCTCTCTACCTTGCCACCTGAGGACACCCACAAACATCACAGATAAACCCTAGACAGAGGCTTCCTTAAGGTCTTCTTCCCTAACCTTGAGGTCCTCTCAGTCTTGGACATCACATTGGCGCCGTCTGTGGGGAAAGAGCAAAACTTCATCCCCACCCAAAGAATCTACCATGACTGATATACCACCAGTTCAGAGGAGGAGGGGGTGTCCAAGGAGGGTGCCAACAGCAGAGGACCTGCGCCTTCACCTTGAAGCCAATAGGGAAGCAAGGCCCTCTGTATGCTTGGCCGAGCTCAAAGCTCAACGGCCGAACAGACATCAGGCACGGGCCGACCTCATCTTCCTACCAAGGTCCGACTTCCTTGTCCGACACCACCCAGATTCCGACACCTCCCAAATAGTCCAACACCAAGGGCAGGATGACGTGTCTCACCTTATCCACAAGGACAGCTCACCCACTCATAGCTCAGTATAGGCTGGCCCTACTTAGGCCTCAAGCAAGCCCATTAGGGCAACCAGCTCTCTCCTATATATATCCCCCTCTCCCTAGGGGCTAAGGTATGTCTCTCTAAACCTAAGAACTACGTGTGGCTTGATTCCCCTCTCATGGGATACGTAGGACCGGGGTCACCCTCGTCAGCTGCAACAACCCCCAAACACCTCATGTGGTGCCTCCGGCCTCGGAACATCACACCAGCCCCAAATGAACTTCCACCGCCTCCACCTCCTCCCCCACCACCACCTCCGTTAACACCACAAACGTTGACAACACCACATACTGTCATCACCCAACTAACACATACACCACCTCTCCATGATCATCAACAACCCGACTTAGATGATTATCACCCTGAACACCCTTTCACAGCAGCTGTCATGTCCTATGAACCACCACCAGGATACCTCGGACCCAGCAACATACCCAGGTATAATGGCTTGACAGATCCTCAAGAGCACGTTCTCTCGTACGAGGGAGCTATGAACTTCTATGGAGGTGGAGATAGGCTCAAATGCCGAGCTTTCTCCATGACCCTCCAAGCTCCAGTTCTTCGATGGTATGCAACATTACCTAAGAATTCTATTAACTGCTGGGCAGAGATGAAGCGCGCGTTTCTCAATAGGTACACTGCTAGCTGTGTGCAACCAAGATCCGACCACACACTAGCAACAGTGACACAAAAACCTGACGAATCGCTACGTGCTTATCTACATAGATTTCATAACGAGTCCAGCTCGGTTCCCAACTTATCTCCCGAAGTGGCCGTCCTCCTTTTGACTCAAGGTCTCGCAGAGGGAGGGTTCAAAGACTCACTAATAGGTAAGCCACCAAGAGATATGGCCGAGCTCAGACAAAGATCCAACAAGTATATCAACCTGGAGGAATTCAGCAAAGGTCAAACAAGTAGGATGGAGAATGCCCAAGCTGCTGCACAGAATGCCCTTCCTCGAGGTCGCCCCCGAGGAAACAGGGAAGACAGAGGTGGAAGGGTGGACCAAGGTGACCGGCGACGTCCGCATGTCGGCCAGCAGGATGACCGCCGACGTCCTTATGTCACCAAGTATGATAGTTATACCCCCCTGACGGTTCCGAGGTCGCAAGTATGGAGGGAAACCATGCAGACTGAACTCAGACATGTACCTAGGCCACCTTTCCTCAGAAACCAAAATAGTATCAGAGACAAATCTAAGTACTGCAACTTCCATGATGGGTATGGCCGACCAATGCACCTGGCTCCGAGACGTTATCGAAGACATGGTGAGAAAGGGTAAGTTGCAACAGTACGTACGAGAAGCTGTGGAGAGAAGAGGCCGAAGACGATCTCGGAGCCCGAACAAAGACAAAGGCAAAGCCAAGGTTGACCCATCTCCAGAAAAGAAGACCGAAGAACCACAACGAGTAAATATGGTCGTGGTGCAGGATTTGGATAAGTCACCGGAAAATTTCAGAGTCGAAACCATCTCGGGAGGTTTTGCCGGTGGCGGTGAGAAAAGTCAGAAAGGAAGAGGTACGTCAATCAAGTGTTAGCTGTTCATCACAAACCCATCTGTAAGAAACCATATCGGAACATCCCCATTATTTTCTCCGATCAGGACATGGAGGACATCATCCCGGATCACAATGACCCAATGGTGATCACGGCGTTGATCGGTAACTTCGAAGTCGCCCGAGTATTCATTGACCAAGGAAGCTCGGCCGACATTCTTTTTCTTCACACCTTTCAAGCACTAAAGTTGCGGTCAACTGACCTCGTCGAATTTGAAGGCAATCTTATTAGCTTCACGGGAGAAGCGATTCGCCCCCTAGGAGTCATCCACCTCCCGGTGACCTTAGGTAAGCAGCCTTCGGCCTGAACGGAGATCATTAAGTTTCTAGTTGTCAAGACAGAATCACCCTATAATGTGATACTGGGGAGAACTTGCCTGCAAGCCTTTGGGGCAGTTGTCTCGATGGTGCATTTAGCTATGAAATTTGTTGGTTCAGACGACAAGGTCGTCACTGTCAAAGCCGACCAGGTCAAGGCCCGACTCTGCTACAACGCGAGTCTACGGGGAATAAAAAAGAAACAAGAAGAAGAGCTGACTGGTCCGACGTTGGCCAAAGGAAGAGTTTTATTAGCTGAGCTGGATGTTCGGGCCGAACAGGATGATCTTAGGCCTTCTCCTCAAGGGGAGTGGTTGGCAATTCCCATTGATCCTTCTGACCCCAGCAAAACTGTTTAGGTGGGAGCCGACCTCCCTCAGAAAATCCAAGTTGAGATCATCAACCTGTTAAGGGCCAACCGAGATTTGTTTGCTTGGACCTCGGCTGATATGCCGGGAATTGATCCGAATTTCATCTGTCACAAGCTCAGCGTGGATCCGAAAGCAAAGCCGGTAGCACAAAAGAAAAGAAGAGTTGGAGCAGAAAAAGCAAAAGTGATTCAGGAGAAGGTTTCCGAGTTACTCGACGCGGGATTCGTCAGAGAAGTGCCATATGCCGAGTGGGTTGCAAACACAGTCTTGGTAAAGAAGGCAAACAGCAGTTGGAGGATGTGTGTGGATTACACCGACCTCAATAAAGACTGCCCTAAAGATCAGTACCCGCTGCCGATTATAGACCAGCTCGTTGATAATTCGGCAGGCTACCAACTGTTGTCATTTACAGATGCCTATTTAGGATACAATCAGATACCCATGTATCCTCCTGACCAAGATAAAACCACATTCACGACTAGAAAGGCGACTTAATGCTATACTGTTATGCCTTTCGGTCTAAATAATGCTGGAACAACTTATCAAAGAATGATGAACAAGGTCTTTGATGGTATCATCGGTACTACCATGGAGGTGTACATCGACGACATGATCACAAAGAGCAGGAAAAAGGAGGACCACGTCCGAGATCTGACCATGGTACTGGAAAGGGTAAGGGCACACAGTATGAGGTTGAATCCAGAAAAGTGCACCTTCGGGGTCCCCGCGGATGCCTTCCTCGGCTTCATGCTATCCGAGAGGGGGATTGAAGCAAACCCCGACAAGTGTCGAGCTATCTTAGAGATGAGGAGTCCTGCCGATCTTAAAGGAGTGCAATAGTTAACAGGCAGAATGGCAGCACTGTCAAGGTTTCTCCCTCAAGCCGCAAAAAAGGCTTTACCCTGGTACCAACTTTTGAAAAAAGGAACAACTTTCAATTGGGATCAAAACTGTGAAGCATCTTTCCTGGAACTTAAAGAGTATCTCCCGTCTCCTCCACTTCTCTCCAGCCCTCTGCAAGGAGAGAGTCTTTTCATTTATTTATCCGTTGGTGATTTAGCCCTCAGCTCGGTGTTGGTTCGAGACGAGGGCAGAAATGAGTTTCCCATTTACTTCATAAGCCGAGCTCTACAAGGTCTCGAGCTCCGGTATTCCAAGGTTGAAATGAGTTTCCCATTTGTTTGATCCTCGCTGCACGACGGCTACGACAATATTTCCAGAGTCATCCCATTGTCGTAAGAACCGCCCAACCCATTAAGCAAGTTCTTCAGAAGCCCGACCTCGCCGGGAGAATGATGGTGTGGGCAGTCGAACTTTCAGAGTTCGATATTTCCTACGAACCGAGGAGGGAAATTAAATCGCAAGCGTTGGCAGATTTCATATCCAAGTTCATAGAGCCCCACCAAAGCTCTAGCTCGGACACGTGGGTAATATATGTTGACGGTTCAAGCAATCAGAAGGGAGCAGGAGCTGGGGTGATCTTGGAGAACGCAGAAGGTCTCAGTATCGAATATTCCCTGAAATTCGAGTTCTTAACCTCGAATAATCAGGCTGAGTACGAAGCGGTCCTTGCTGGCCTCCGTATGGCTAAAGAGCTCGGCGCAGTTTAAGTTCAAATACTAAGCGACTCCCAGTTGGTGGTTTCCCAAGTCATCGGAGATTACCAAGCGAAAGAGCCCATTCTGCAAAAATATCTTGATAAAGTTAAGACTCTGGCTCAGGACTTTGCCAAATTTTCCATCACCCACATTCCCCGTTGCTCAAACTCCCGCGCCGATGTGCTTTCCAAGCTGGCAAGCACAAAAGGAGCAGGGAATAACAGAAGCCTCATTCAAGAACAGATTTCGGCTCCTCGTGTAATAATGGCTATTGCTGTATCACCGAACTGGATGCATTCGATCATAGCATATTTAGAGCATGGAATACTCCCCGCCGACCAGAAGGAAGCAAAGAAGCTGACCAGAAAAGCGGCCGAGTATGTCATCGTCGATGGAATCCTCTACAGGAGAGGAATGTCTTCCCCACTCCTCCGATGTCTCACCTCCGAGGAAGCACAAGAAACCTTGAACGATGTTCATGGAGGAATGGGGAGCCACCATGTGGGAGGCAAGTCCTTAGCAAGGAAGGTATTAAGGGCTGGTTATTTCTGGCCTACCTTGGTGATAGATTCCATCGACCATGTCAAAAAGTGTCCTCAGTGCCAATTTTTTAGTGATGTGTACCAAAAGCCCGCTGAGGAACTCCATTCTCTAGCTTCCCATTGGCCTTTCAGTATGTGGGGAATGGACATTGTGGGACAGTTCCCAACAGCTCCAGGTCAGCTAAGGTTCATTGTGGTAGCAGTAGATTACTTTACTAAATGGATTGAGGTCGAACCATTAGCAACCATCACTTCTGCAAGAATCCAAAAATTTTTCCTGAAACAAGTCATTTCTCGTTTCGGACTTCCACTCACACTGATTACTGACAATGGTAGCCAGTTTGCTGCCAACAACTTTCAAATATTGGCCGAAAACCTCGGAATCTCTCATCGGTTCTCCTCGGTCGAGCACCCCCAGACTAATGGGCAAGCCGAAGCTACTAATCGGGCTATTGTTGATGGTCTTAAAAAGAGAATTACACAGGCCAAAGGAGTGTGGGCCGATCTTCTACCTGAGGTCCTATGGTCGATCAGGACCACAGTACAGACCTCAACAGGGGAGACTCGTTTTAGACTCACTTACGACTGTGACGCGGTCATCCCCATCGAACGAAGGATCCATACCTTCCGAATGAGGGACAGGCCCGAGGAAGAAAATGAGAATCTGATCAAAGAAGACCTAGTATTGGCCGAGGAGATCCGAGAAGCCGCTTCAGTTAGAGAGAAGAAAGCGAAGGAAAGACAAGCAAAGCAATACAACAAGTCAGTGCAAACCAGGTCCTTTGAGGTCGGAGATCTCGTACTCCGAAGAGCAGACATTGGGCTCAAAAATCGAAGGGATGGAAAGTTTGCTCATAATTGGGAAGGCCCCTACAGAGTCTTTTCAAAAACGCACTCTGGGGCATACAAGTTAGAAACCCTCGAGGGAGTCGAGCTCAAGAATTCCTGGAACGTTGCGAAGTTGAGAACCTATTTCAGTTAGGATTACCTCGGATATTATCAACAATCACCTGCACCTTCACCTCAAGTTCAAGTTTAAGTTCATTTTAGTTTCTGTTAAAGTCTTTACATCTGCTTCTTTTATTTACATCTTGTTCCATTGTTATATACTCACTTTTAAATTCCCTGAATGGCAATGAACTCATATTTGTGATCAATGAAATAGTACAAACTTGCCCTTACTCAAGTGCCACAGTTTTATATACGTACGTACTAGCTTCTCATTTAGCACTAGCCACCTAAATGTTGCATGGCGCTATGTACAGTCAACATCTCCTAAATGAGATCGGCTCATATGCACAGTGTACAAGGGACACCCGATAAAGTACAGCTTGCTGTGAAATGTTCTCACATAACTTCACTAAGCAATCTCTTTCACATCGGGGACGAGGATACCCACCTTGGCTATGGTGGCTGAATCCGAGATCCCTACCGTATGCACTTATATACAATACCTTTTTTCAGAGGAAAACTGTAACACCCCTAATTTCGTCTTCCGAATAAATATGTTAGTAAAATGTTTTTTTAAATAAATAATAATTCCGTGTTTGATTTTTGGTTTGCATTATATGTATATATCTATATATATTATGTGAAAATATTTTATGATGAGGTTTTTTCATATAAAATATTATATTTTGCAATTAGGTCCTTGGGAAGGACCTAAAAACAATAATGGAAGGTCTTTTGGGGTTAAAATTAATTAAACAAAGTTTTTAGTGAAAACTGGTCAAAATACTCGAGTATTTTTTAAAATACTCGAGTATTCTGGACAACATTGCACGAGTTGGTGCGTTTGGTGAGTCACCCACTCGAATACCTCACGAGTTGACACGTTAGCAACTCAGCAACACGTCCATGGACTCGTGTCGCTGTGCATGGGCACTCAATCAATCCATATAACGCCATGGTTGAGAGAATTGAGGGATTTTTGCTGAAGCTGATCTGAAAATCGAGTTGTTAGGGTTCTTGAATTCCAATTCTCAATTCGTCTTCGTTTCTGAATTTCATAGAACAAACCATACACCGTTTCGAAACTCACATCCAGAGCTTCGAAAAGAGTCATAAATTGCGAGCTAAGCTTGAGTGTGGTGTGAGTGATGAGCTCTGCAAGTTAGAGCTTCAAATCTGCCAAAAACCAGAACTCTGTTTAGACCCGTCACCTTCTTGCCTTCGATTCTCTCTCCTCCTTGAGAGTTACCTCACGTGTGATATACCATTGGAAAGCTCTTTCAACGAGCTTCGATTTGATACCAAGTTTGTTAAATTTGAGTCCCTGGTCAAAAAGTTGTGGGCCTGCAAAGTTAGGGGTTGAAATCTGCCAAACTAGATTTTCAGATTCAGAGATCCGACTTTGAGCTTCGATTGTGGTAAGCTCAAGCCTTCTCTTGGTCTGAAATTTATTGGTTTTCAAAGTTCATGTTATAGAGAACATAGTCTAACCAATTTCCCCAATTTTTATGCATGATTTAAATGTCGATTGATGTGGTTTTGAACCTCTGCTGAATCTGTTATGCAAGTTCGGGTGGGAAGTGGTTAGAGCATTTGGTTGCTGTTCTCTGTGGAGTTTTTGTTCAAGAACGACCCTAAGGTATGGGGGAAGCTTACCATTTGCTAGAATAAGAGTTAATTGCATTAGAAAGTAGGACGAGTCACCATGAGACTCTAAGGGCATAGATTGAAATAGGAATATGGCTTGGAGGCCAATCTGAGGCATGCTACATGTTAAGGCAAGTTTATTTGGTTGCATATGAGCTAAATCAATGCTGAAATTATGCCAAAAATGAGTAGAATTGAAATTGGTACCTTAAGTTGCATAATATGTGATTTTCATGCATAATTGATGAATGATTATGATTTTCTGTGAATTGATGCGATCTCTGTGTTGAGACGTGTTTAATTTGTGTATGTAAAGCTTTGTTGATCATTGGTTTAAGTTGGAATTGATTAGAATTGAAAATGGTATGTTAAAACCAAGTTGTAGTGCATCTGCTATAAATAATACTCGAGTATTTGGTAAAACACTCGAGTATTTGGTAAAAAACTCGAGTATTTTATGATGCAAGCTTCCCAGAAGATCACGAAATACTCTAGTATTTTGTAAAATGCTCTAGTATTCTGGGCTGCAAAATACTCTAGTATTCTGTGAAATACTCTAGTATTTTGGGCTGAAAAATACTCTAGTATTTTGTGAAACACTCAAGTATTCTGGCTGAAAAATACTCTAGTATTTTGTGAAATACTCAAGTATTCTGAACTGTAAACTACTCGAGTATTTTGTGAAATACTCGAGTATTCTGGGTAGTCTGATACACATTTTCATGAAATTGAAGAACTACTCGAGTATTGAAGCTACTACTCGAGTCTTTTTACTAAAATGTGGAGAAAATACCATTTTTAATCTAACCCCTTCCATTTAAACCTAATGACACTTAAAGGGAATAATGTGATACTTCCTTTAATAAATCCCATAATTCCTAAGCATGGAAATTGATATATCTCATTGATGAATTCATTACATATTATGTACGATGAGATTAACGAATAATCTTGAGGGAATACTTGCATGCATTCATGCACCGTGAACGGTGATGAGTTACCGTTGTGTCATGTTTTTGGAACATGAGGAGGGCCTCTGGGAGTGCCAAATGTTACTACTTGCTCGATGACACATTGAGTTGGACAATGTGGGAAGTATGTGGTATACTGTTGGTTTGATGGTTCAACGGTGTGTTGCACACAAGTGGTAAGGTTTACGTTTTGGCGACGTGACGTTCATCAGACATGGTGACGTTGTTTACCACCTCTGTTGTGTTACACAAGTGATAAGGTTTACGTCCTTAGGCGACGTGACGTTCATCAGATGTGGTGACGTTTTTTATCACACCCGTTGTTTGTTGAGAAGGGTGTGGTGCACACAAGTGATAAGGTTTACGTCCTTAGGTGACGTGACGTTCATCAGACATGGTGACGTTGTTTATCACCTCTGTTGTGTATCACAAGTGATAAGGTTTACGTCCTTAGACGACGTGACGTTCATCAGATGTGGTGACGTTTTTTTATCACACCCAGTGCATATTGAAAAGTGATAGGTTTACGTCCTTGGGCGACGTGACGTTCACCAGATAGTGTGACGTTTTTATCACTTCCGAGCAAGTACGCCATACGTTTGATAACGTATTATTTGTATTCTGGGAATACCATGGTGTTATGGAAGGACGTTCATCTGAGTGATTAGTTGAAGAATCTCAGGAATCGAGAGATGGGAAGCATGCATCATTCCACCTATTTGGAAAGAGAAATAAGTGAAATGGCGGGTGCTCATGTTTATGCATTTCTATCATGATGGTTGCTTACTTGTGGATGTTAGGACTTTACTCTTATTTGATAATGTGAATGTATAAGCTTACCCCCTGCCCTTAATAGGTTTTGACCAGGTACCTAGACTACCTAGAGATTAAAGGAAATGGGATGACTCTTAAGTTCATAAAGTGCCAAGTCATCATGGGATAGAGACTCTTTTGTACAACTCTGAGGACTCAACCAGATGAACGAATGGATGAAGAACCAGTGACCAGCTCTGGAACGTCTCTATTTTTGATAATGGAAACAATGTACATATTTTGAGAGATGTATCCAAGAGAAAACCTAGTTTTCATACTTTAATATAATTGTGGTACACATCAAATTTATATCCCTGATTTTATGAGTCAATGAACTATTTTAATATATTCCGTTCACTCTGATTTTATCGTTCGGCACGAAGGAAGTATTGTTAAAGTTGATTTCCTGGGATGACCTAATGACTAAGTTATTTTTGAAAGCTATTTTGTACTACAAAGGTTATCTCAAAAGGATTCTAAAATGTTCAGCAAATAATTACTCCTTCTACCGAATTTAGTTCCAATACATGGTTTAAATTTGAGTACCACATTCAAGGAAAATTTTCATACTCAGACTTTTCCAACACGTTTCAATAATTTATGAAATTCTTTTTAAGAAACGAGGGATGTTACAAAAACTTATAAGATTACTGCACTTACTGAGTTGTCCGAGCACAACCTACTTATTTATTTTAAGGACAACAAAATTCTCTTTATCATGCGTTTTTCAGATCCGACTAAATCCGAATACAACAAGCAAAAAAGGACTTGTATTCTTAAAAACAATTTTACTCGGTTACTTAACAGCTGACCACAGCTCAGGTCCGACTAAGTCCGATCGAAACAGGCAGCTAAACAAAGTGTGACAAGTCTCAAGGACTTGCGGTTTTAACAGAACAATTTTCCTTGATGATCTGACAACTAATTGCAATTCGGATCTGAGGTATCAATAGCAAACATGCAACGAGTTAACAATATAAACTCGCATTGCGCAACAAGTTAAAGAAAAAACTTGCATAAAAACGATCTCGGATACAGTATATATGCAACAAGTTAAGAATGAAAAACTTGCATAAAAATGACATGATTCAACAAGGTGAACAAAATATAACTTGCATTAAAACAAAAAAGGCAAATGTTATACAAAGATAAACCAGCAAGATAAAACAGGTCCAATACTGTCAAACATGTTATACAAAAACATTGACAAATTACAAGCTGCCCAGCATAAGGGACTTACGCTGCATCATCTTCAATATCCGAAAGTTGGACCTTGGTCGGATCGAATTCCTCCTCGGGTTTCTCTTCCAAGGGGTTGGGAAGGTTCTCTTCAGGTTGGTCGAGATCTACCTCGGTTCCATCGTTTTCAAAATCCACCATCTTCCCATTTTCGACCCCAAACCCAGCACTGGCGCCGACAACCCGAACTCAGATCTCCTTGTTCAGAAATTGAATCTGCTCAATAGCACTGGCAAAGATCTTGCTCCCTCCCTTCTCAAAATCGTAGGTTGCCTCGGCTGCAGCTATCTTGTGTTTAAGTGCTTGAGCAGCCCTTTTCTTCAGCATAGATCAGACTCTCTCAACCTCGGCAAGACCCTCCTGCCGACCTGCTTCTTTAGCAGCCTCCTCCGCCTTTCGAGCATCCTCTTTAACTTGGGCCAGCGCTTCCTCATGATTTTTGAGAAGCTCCTCCATTTGCTGACGGTGCTTCTCCTCCAACTCGGCCAGTTTCTGGTCGGCAGAATTCCGAATGCTCCTCAACTCAACCACTTCGGCCGCCAACTCAGCCCTGGCCTTCTTCTTAAGAGGAGATACACCCTCAACTACGTTGTCCGAGACCTCCGCCAACACATTAAACATGGTGGTCGACCTCTTCAGTTGACAGGCAAGCTCCTCGGCCATTTTCTTCCATTCAACCCCGGACATCTGGATCAAAGTGTCCTTAACAAAGGGTTTGGCAGTGGTAGTTGGCGGCCTCGGAAGAATGTCAGTTCCCTTCCTCGGACCTGACGATGAAGGGGGGGGGGGATCAGCAGCAGCAACTACCTCGGTGTTAAGGCTCGGAGACCGAGGAGGAGGAGGGGCAAGAATCACTAAGGGAGGAGTAGGTTGAGGCCGAGGAGCCGAGTCGGTGGAGGCCGTGTCAGTAGAGACCTCGGCAGACGCGTTTTCGTTGGAAGGGCTATCCATCCTCTTCCTCTTTCGGGCCTCATTGCAGCTTTAAGCGCCTTTGACGACATGTCCGACCAGTGTTCGTTTGAAAAAAAAGGAATAAAGAAAATCATTCAGAAAGTTGAAAGAAAAAAAAATACAAGTGCAAGAGTAAAGTTAACTACCAATCTTTGTAACAACTTCATTATCAAGACACTTCATAAACACTCCGATGTCGAGCTGGAATTTCCTGGCCCGGTACTCGGACTGGAAATGGTTGGCCGTTACAGCCTCATCGGCATTAAGTGTTGCTCCCGACCATCTCTGCGCCGTGCCGACATGGCGAGTGAAGAACTCCTGGGTCCATTCCAAGGGGAACTTCGGTCCCGTCTCGGCCCGAAACCAAGGTCACCCCGTGCCCACATATTTATATTTAAAAAACCTTGGCTTGAAATGTTTCCAAGAGTCAGTGAACATGCCGAAGAGACCGAAATGACCTCCGGCCTTGGTCGACACCCAAAGCCGACCAGTTACTCCTTCTTTGTTACTCACGAATGGGTTGTACAGCCATAAGAAAAGCCGAACTGTACACACTAACCCCTTGGCTCCACATTATTTTTGGAAAGCTCGAAGAAATGACCAAGTGTTGGGATGTAATTGGGAAGGAGCCAGTCTGAGTTCATTTAAAACCCTTATCTCCAAGTCCGTGAAAGGAAGGGTCACGCCGAGGTTATGTACCAAGTCGACATAAAAGAAAAAAAAGAATTATCATCGGTCCGCGAACATATCCTATCATTCACGGAACAAGGTAGAACTTCATAGGAGTTTCCAGTAGTATCCCCAGAGCATGGCAGCACAGATCTCTTCACATCGGGAACTTTGTCCTCGGAATCTAGACTGGACCGAACTCCTTTGGGCTCAACATCAACCCACTGGTATTGATCAGCATCAGGGGGTGCGGGGTAGAGCTCGGGTCGACTGATGCACTTCCGGGGTGGCATGTTACCTGTGGAAGAACAGGGGAGCTCGGCGTTAATCCTACGGGTTACGAAAAATAACCCCCCAGAAAATCCCCTCGAAGTTGTTCCGAGGGGCGAGCATCTCCCCTCTACCACAGGAACCCCCCGCTCGTACATCCATTCTCTCTCCATCATTTCAGAATCGTGACTCTCCCTACCATCGATGACATCGCCGTCCTCCTCCTCACTGCTGCTGGTTGACCACGAAACTACCCCTACCCATTTCCTAAACCACTATCTACTCCTACTCATCTTCCTACCTCCCCAATCCACTCCTCTAGGTTTCTGAAAAATAAGAACAAAAACAAAAATCAACAACTCTCCAAAGGCCTAAACACCCCAAACCCAAGAGCGCCAAGTCCTCGAGACTATTTCCCAAAACCAAAATATATAAAATCTCAAACCCAAAATAACCAGGAAATACCAACCCCTTCCATGCAAACCAGAAAGCAATAAAGAGGGAAGAAAAAAAGAAAAGGACGAAGGAAGAGAAGCGAGTAAGAAACAGTACCTTAGAAAAGTAGAAGCGTGAAGGAGAGTATGAAACTGGTGCTACAGGCAAGATCAAGAAAGGAGGGTGCAGAGAAAGAAAAACTGGGTCGGAGTAGGAGAGGGACGGTTGCAAGTGTGGGAGAGGAACGGTTGCGAGAGTTTGCAGAGGAGGAAGAATGGTTTCAGAGCAGGAGAGGAACGATTTTCAAGCACGGGAGAAGCGGAAAAGGCGAAAAGGAGGTAGTGAAGGGGTAGGGGGATTTAAATAGGCAGTTTTCCCCCTCTTTTCTACGAGATGGGCTCGGCCCAACGGCCCAACCCAGTTGGCTACCGCTTACCCAAGGACGTGTGGCACAGAGTGAGTGGAGCGGCAGACCTCGAGCAACGTTGCAGTAATGGCAACGCTTCGTTTAACGTGGTTTCTGACACGTGTCAGGTATGAGGAAAGCAAATGTCACGTCGGGACAGGTGAAAGGACAGCTTTCACTTCTGTTCAGTCAAAGTGAAAGGACATCAAAGACAGCTGGATCCAGCTCTCGGCAACTCCTCTTCCGAACTCCCTGGAACCTCGGAACAAGGCCTGAATAGCCTTGACCGAGCTGGGGGGCTTATGTGGTGGAATTGGAAAAAGGACCTGAACCATGACCTCGGAACAAGGCTTGAATAGCCTGACCGAGCTGGGGGGCTTATATGGTGGACTCGACTTAGCCGAGCTCCTCAGAACCCTCACCCAAGGCCCGATGACCCTTTTAGAAGCCCTCTGTGTGCTTGGCCGAGCTCAAGGCTCAACGGCCGAACAGGCACCAAACACGGGCCGATCTTACGCTCTTACCAAGGTCCGACCTCCCTATTCGACATCGCGCAGAGATTCCGATACCAAGGACAAGATGACGTACGTACCTTATCCACAGGGGCAGCTCATCCACTCATAGCTCATTACAGGCTGGCCCTACTTGGGCCTCAAGTAAGCCCATTAGGGCAACCAGCTCCCCCCTATAAGTAGCTCCGTACTACATGGGACTCAGGTATGTCCTCTAACCCTAATTGTCACCTTCACACACCAGTGATTAGGGTTACTTCTTGGCTCTCTACCTTGCCACCTGAGGACACCCACAAACATCACAGATAAACCCTAGACAGAGGCTTCCTTAAGGTCTTCTTCCCTAACCTTGAGGTCCTCTCAGTCTTGGACATCACAAAGTTAAAACGGAAACATTATTGCATTCATCATAAAATGTCCAAACATAAAATGTGTAATTTTTTCTGATCCTACCCAATTTGACCTTGCCTCATCATCATTAGATAAGTTGAGAAACATTTTTTATATAGGTAAAGTTTTTTTTTTTTTTTGGGATAGGGGAAGAGAAATTAAATTCATCAACAAACTACCAAATGATGATGTCTAGGATCTAACCCAAGACTTTTAACTTCCAAGCCTCAAAATTTAATACATAGCTATGTGGGCTACATCCACTTGTCACTTGTGAGACATCTTAATTGTGTCAGAATGAGTACTATCTTCTTGTAAATAGAGAACTATAGTAATCTTTTTTTAGTGGAGAAACTTTCCATCTTAAGGTTTTTGCCTATCACATTGAGGAGGTTTTCAATTTAAACGTTCTTGGTTTTATTCTTACTAGCATGTCGACATGCACTCTCGTGCTTGTCACCTCGCTTTTCTATTGTCATGTTTTTGTTATAAAAAGTTGTTTATAGTAAAATGATATATTGAAAAATCGGTCTTTATGAATGTTATTTATATGTTAAAGATGTTCATTTTCGTGTAAATTATTATTATTAACTGTATGCATTCTTAGTTATCATGTTCCAGAATATGGATCCATAAATTTCAACGAAATTATACATGCATTGTTATTTTGTTATTCTCTGATTTAATTTCCCTTAAATTTAATATGTTTGTCTAAATGCATGACGTAGTAGAGTTTTCATAACTTGTTATCATATTTTGAGTTGGTTGTAATATTAGTATATATAAAGTACGGTATTGTTAGAGTTTTTGGATGAAAAAAAATTAACGAAGGACTTGGAGTTTCTAAATAATACTGCATCATTGAATGACAAATTTATTTTGCATGAGGCATACTAAAAACTAAAGTAGTCCATAAATAAAAATAGTGTAGAAACATAAGGAAATAAGGAAATAAATGTTCATTGCAACGTAGATGCAATGAAGTCAAAATTACAAAAGATATCAAAACAATTATATGCACATTCCATTTATCCATTTGATGTCTTCATCACTGAAAAATAGAAGAATATCTACTTAAACGTTCTTGGTTGTATTCTTATGTTCTTTCTTTGTTTATTGGCAAAACTAATTGATTGGTCCTGTTAGTTATATTTTGGTTGCGATTTCATCCCTTAACTTTTTTTCGTTTCAAATAAATCCGTAAGTTTGTAACTTGTTTCAAATAAATCCTTCCATCCCATTTTGTCTTAACACCGTTAATGAGAGTCTCCTATGTGGCAACCATTGGTCTTATGTGACTAAAACTCAACCTTACACCCCCAAAATAATGTCATATGAGGCCAAAAGAGAAAACCAAAACAGTTAGGGATAGCCGAATAAGCTTCTATTTTGGTCTCTTTTGGCCTCATATGACATTATTTTGGGGGTGTAACGTTGATTTTTAGCCTTGTAAGACCATTGGTTGCCACGTAGGAGGCTCCTATTAACGGTGTTAAAACAGAATTGGACAGAAGGATTTATTTGAAACAAGTTACAAACTTCCGGATTTATTTGAAACGAAAAAAAGTTAAGGGACGAAATCGCAACCAAAAAATAACTTACAGGACCAATCTAATAGTTTTGCCTTGTTTATTTGTGTGTTGCAAAGTGGCCTTTTTTTTTTTTGGTGAAAAAAACATTCCGTTGCCGAGACAAAGGAAAATTAATTCTTTTTTTTTTTTATGGTTACTACGAATGCAATTCGTAAAGTTTGTAATTTTATGTGTATAAATACAATGGTCCTACACCTTGATGATTAAAGAGACCAATCTTTATTAGACCTGTATAAAAAGAACTTGGTAATATATGATAACCTTTGAAACACGAAAACATAGTATGACGTAGATATAATATGGCATGAATACAGGAATTTTATGAAAAAAATTGTAAAAAGATATTAATAATTACAAGCGTTTATAATTAGTACATAACTTACAATTGCAATTTGCAAAAAGTATTAAAATATAAATTATTAAAAAATGTTCAAATTAAGTCAAAACAAGTATTTTTGTCATTCAGAGAAATATAGAAAAAGTATCGGGAAATAACAAGAAGTAATTTAAATATGTGTTTTGAACAAATTTATAAAATTAATAAAAAAAAGGGAATGATGGCCCATTTTGGTCACTCAAAAATTTTGCATTTATCAATTTGATCCCTAAAAAAGTGGGAAAATTCAAATTGATCGTCAAAGATATTAACCGGGGGCTGAAAAAGTCCCTTATAAGGACTAATAAAGTGACTCAAGAAATTGCTCTGAAAAAATAAAAAATGACTATAATGACTTTTGTTTGATATAATTTTTCAAGTATTGATTGTGTCTAATATGTGATGTTTTTGTATCTTTTTTTGTCTCCCTTTTACATAGTAAGTGGCTTGTTTCTTGAGTAAATTGGAATAAAACAATAGAATTTTATCATTATAAGATTTCTGAAACCTTTTGATGTGTTTGGTTTGTTTTCAGCTCTTAAAACAATGATTTTTGCAAAGGAACGAATAAAGAGAGCTTGGTACTTGAATTAGGAAGAAAAAGAGGAAAAAATGAAGAAAAGTTGATCGTGGCGCCCAGGCGCGGGCTAGGGTCAACTGGCCAATAATGGGGTGCATTTGGTTGATTTTTTCAGATAGACGCACGCCCAGGCGCAGGAGTTTCACGCATGGGCGCGCAAAATGCGAGAAAGTGACACTGTTCGCTGTTTTGATCATAACTTGAGCTACGCTTATCCAAATTAGGCGATCTAGGTATCATTTTAAAGCAAAGGAAAAGATCTACAACTTTGCCAGAAATAGCCTTTCTCAAATTCGTCCATCTTAGGGGTCAAAATCAGTGCCGAAGTTGCTGTCAGACACAAATACGGGATTCTAGAAGGATTTTAATGATAAATTCTATTTGTAGATAAGATTCTTAGAGATTAGTTTATTCTAATAGGATCTTATCATATTATATTCGGATTTAGGATTAGTTTTATTTAGATAAAAATCTTATCACATTAGATTGAAAATTAGGTTAGTTTTTATCTATATAATAATAGGATTATGATTCATTTCAAACAAGAAAGCTTTGAAGAGTAGTTAACACGTTTTTAGATAAAGCAATAGTGAGAGAGCTTTTGGAGACAAGTTGAAGAATTGCACTTTGTGATTGGAGATTGGGGTAATTCCATATCTCTCATTATGATTTTCATTATTCTTCTTTCTTCTTTTCTAATTATGTGTAACTAAACTCCTTTTTGGGAACATGTGGATTTGTATGGAACCTTTGTAGTTTTTGTTTAATGAATTGATGTTTTTCCATTAAGTATTGTGTTTGATTATGTTTTTTATTGTTCATCATGAATTTGGATCCGTTTATGATTTGGTAATTCTAATTAAATAGGAATATTGAATTAGGATTTAGACCTTTAATCAAACAATTCAATTACATAGGTATAGGAATATGTCTATGAATTGGATAACCTTCTAATAATTTTGATTGAACATTAATTGGTAAGATTAGGATTTAAAGCTCTGCTTATGGAATTAAGAGAGATTAAATTACTAAGAAACAAGGTTGACCTAAGGAAAATCATTGATTCGTTAGCAATTATTATAGGAACCTACAATGAAATAAGTTCCCAAGCTTTCCCAAATTCTTTCACAATCACTTTTTATTTGCGTTTTTGTTTTTCAATTTAATTTAGTTAAGAATTTTCCAATCAATTTAATTTTAATTTGAATTTCACGTAGTAACTACGACTTAGGTGAGAATTATTTTAATCGATTTTAGTCTTCGTTGGGAACGACAACCCACTTCCACTTTATTACTTGTCACGAACTGGTGCACTTGCCAGAACGCCAACAAGTTTTTGGCGCCGTTGCCGGGGACTAAAATTAGATTTTAATAATTTTCGGTACTTTTAGTCGTTATTTAGTGGAATCATTATGTAACATGGCTTATTCTCATGATGACATAGAATGTATCAAATTTATTTTGTCGTCACCTATTCAATCCTGTTTTGCACAAAATATTTATGATGAGATTAAAGTTTTTGATGGTCTTTTAGAGGAGGTGGTACAAAAATTTTCTATTACGGAAGATCAAAGTGCTTCCCTTTCTAAACCCATAGAAAAAGAAGAAATTGTGCATGATGAGATTGAGGAAGTGAAACAAGATAAATTGAATAATGGGATGAGTCTAGGGGTTGAATTAGGGTCCACTTTGCATGATGAATTTTTTGCTCTTGCTAAATGTATTGGATTGCTTGAATATGTGGAACCCTCAAAATTTTTTCCTTCAATTTACCCCTTAATTTTTTATGACTTCCCTGATGCTCATGATGAAGATAAGCTATTGTTCTCCTTTTTAGAGCCTAAAAAGGCAACCTTGCTAAGCCATGGAGTTTACACTTTCATAGACTCTATGCATGATGAAAAAGACAAGCACCATGTGATGATGCTTGGAGTGAAAAATGCACCATATGACCCGGGAGGGTTTAAAACTATTTTTAAACATTTGCTCCAACATCATCCGTGCATATTTCCATGGGATCCAGGAATAACTTGTTATTGCTGCATAACATGGAAGTTGTGCTATAGGTTTTGGGATCCTGGTGGATTCTCTTTAGTTTTGTAGTAGTGTAGGATTTAAATTTTTAATTAGGAGATTGAATAAAGAGTTTAGAGCTTTCTATATGTAACTGCTAATGGGGTGCTTCTAGCACCATTTTTAGTTCTTCATGTGACACAGGTGAATAAGTTTGGGGGAGTCTCCTCCATGGTGCATCAAGAGAGAATGCTGTGCTACAAAGGGAAGTCTCTAACACCTTGCTTTTGTTTTTAGTTTTATTTTATTTTATTTTGTAGTTTAGTTAGTTTAGTTTTCTTGAGGACAAACCAACCTCTAAGTTTGGGGGAGTGGACAAAATAAAAATTAAAATTTTTATTACTTGAATTGTTCTCCCATATTTGGTGTTAGTTTGTGTCTTGGGTAAAGATAGATGATTATTCTAGGATTAAGAATATTTTTCTGATTATATATGTAAATACTTGATTTAGGATGATGACTCATTGATTGTATGACACTGTTTTGGATTGAGTTTTAAGTTTTGTTGAGAACTGGTTATTTTGATAAACTGTTTTAGAACTAGTTATTAGTGAACTGACTGTTTAGCCTATGAGATATTTGAGCCTATACACTTGACAGGGGTATGTGTTTTATATTGAATATTTATTTTGTGATTGAGACCTCTATTTCTTTCATGAGCGTGTTCACTTTGATTTTGTGTTCTAGAACTTGACCGATGACCATTTTGAGATTGATAATTGTTTGTATGCATTAAGATGATTAAGTCACCTAGGATTATTTTTCTGGCCTTCAACAGATTTTTGATAAATATTATCCCTTAGTGGTCCACTTTGAGCCTATTGATATATGATTTCTTTGGTACCCTTTTCATAAATGTTATATATTTTTGGTATCCTTTGAAATGTGAATGGTGCAATCAGGAATATGTTGATTCAGAAAGTGTTGAGCTTAAAGTATTAATTGTGATCTCTATTTCTCTTCCAAAAAAAAAGAGAGAAAAAAATATAAGGAAAAAGAGAAGAGAATAACGAGAATGGGAATGAAAAAGAATGAAGGGGAATTAAATATTGGAGTTGATATTTGTTATAAAACCGATGCTCCATTCATATGTTAAAGGGATGTTGTTCGATTTCATATTTTTAGCCCTTTGTATAATCCTTTGTTTCTTTTATCACACCTTTCATTTTTAGCCATGGCCTCGTTACAACCAAAATTAAGACCTTTTGATTTTTGCATGTATTCAATAATTTCAGTGGGGATATTGGTCTATGGTCAAGCATATGGTAACACATTGTCATTGGATGAACTTAAGTGAATTGTTATAACCCTTGATACACATGAGAGATATACACAGTGAGGTTGAGAGAGTTCACTAGTTCGTGCTTCTTTTGGAGTTTGTTTCTTTAACCAGTTTTTGATGGAAGTTATTGCTTTGGAAGAAAAGTGTATGAGTCATGAGTCTAGAGTCTTAGATTAGGTGTTTGCATATTAATTTAGAAAATGGTCCTCTTTTTTAGAATTTTTATTTTACTTTTGCCTGAGACATGCAAAATGCTAAGTTTGGGGGTGTGATTGGGTCTAATATGTGATGTTTTTGTACCTTTTTTGTCTTCCTTTTACATAGTAAGTGGTTTGTTTCTTGAGTAAATTGGAATAAAGCAATAGAATTTTATCATTATAAGATTTCTGGAACCTTTTAATGTGTTTGGTTTGTTTTCAGCTCTTAAAACAATAATTTTTGCAAAGGAATGAAGAAGGAGAGCTTGGTACTTGAATTAGGAAGAAAAAGAGGAAAAAATGAAGAAAAGTTGACCGTGGCGCCCAGGCGCGGGTCCCACGCCCCCAGGCGCGGGCTGGGGTCAACTGGCCAATAATGGGGTGCATTTGGTTGATTTTTGCAGACAGACGCACGCCCAGGCGCAGGAGTTTCACGCCTGGGCGCGCAAAATGCGAGAAAGTGACACTGTTCGCTGTTTTGATCATAACTTGAGCTACGCTTATCCAAATTAGGCGATCTAGGTATCATTTTAAAGCTAAGGAAAAGATCTACAACTTTGCCAGATATAGCCTTTCTCAAATCGTCCATCTTAGGGGTCAAAATCAGTGTCGAAGTTGCTGTCAGACACAAATACGGGATTCTAGAAGGATTTTAATGTTAAATTCTATTTGTAGATAAGATTCTTAGAGATTAGTTTATTCTAATAGGATCTTATCATATAATATTCAGATTTAGGATTAGTTTTATTTAGATAAAAATCTTATCACATTAGATTGAAAATTAGGTTAATTTTTATCTATATAATAATAGGATTAGGATTCATTTCAAACAAGAAAGCTTTGAAGAGTAGTTAACACGTTTTTAGAGAAAGCAATAGTGAGAGAGCTTTTGGAGGCAAGTTGAAGAATTGCACTTTGTGATTGGAGATTGGGGTAATTCCATATCTCTCATTATGATTTTCATTATTCTTCTTTCTTCTTCTCTAATTATGTGTAACTAAACTCCTTTTTGGGAACATGTGGATTTGTATGGAACCTTTGTAGTTTTTGTTTAATGAATTGATGTTTTTCCATTAAGTATTGTGTTTGATTATGTTTTTTATTGTTCATCATGAATTTGGATCCGTTTATGATTTGGTAATTCTAATTAAATAGGAATATTGAATTAGGATTTAGACCTTTAATCAAACAATTCAATTACATAGGTATAGGAATATGTCTATGAATTGAATAACCTTCTAATAATTTTGATTGAACATTAATTGGTAAGATTAAGATTTAAAGCTCTGCTTAAGGAATTAAGGGAGATTAAATTACTAAGAAACAGGGTTGACCTAAGGAATTAGGCTGCTTTTACCTTTGTAAAATTGGTTCAATACTTAGGAAAATCACTGATTCGTTATCAATTATTATAGGAACCTACAACGAAACAAGTTCCCAAGCTTTCCCAAATTCTTTCACAATCACTTTTTATTTGCGTTTTTGTTTTTCAATTTAATTTAGTTAAGAATTTTCCAATCAATTTAATTTTAATTTGAATTTCACGTAGTAACTACGACTTAGGTGAGAATTATTTTAATCGATTTTAGTCTTCGTTGGGAACGACAACCCACTTCCACTTTATTACTTGTCACGAACTGGTGCACTTGCCAAAACGCCAACAAGTATCAAACTGTTATACGCTAAGCTTTTAAGGGTTAACTGAATCTTCACTTAAAAAGCACATTTGAGATGCATATCAGAAGTAACATGCGTACCAAAACTAAATATGACAACAATATTTTTTTTTCATTTTGGATTATATGGATTTTATATTGGATAACTTTTTTCAAAAGATAAATCATAGTAAAGTGCTTTCATAGAAACTTTACTAATGTGCAGCTAATTATGTATGCATATTATTTAGTTATGCAAGTGTATGTACTGATATCCCACCTTATTGTGTGATCCGTCACATTCCTATATACGAAAATTCACATTATATCATAACCATTCCAAAATTGTGGGCAAACTTTATAAAATGAACAAATGATTATGGTTTGCAAATATTAGTTAAATAAACCATTCGTCTAGGTTTCCTTCACCAAACTGATTGTGTAATCTTGCTTTTGTTGGGCGAGGTATCAAATAATAAAAAAAATAGACCATTCATTATTGGATTTGAATATTCTAACTCAATATTTTGTGCATCAGTCTAATTCACAAATTTCAAATATTAGATGGGAGATCTTATTAAGACCCATATCCTTATCACTCACACCTAGTTCTTTTAAAATTTTTGCATCTTCGACCCTCATTCTCAAAACAAAAACTTTCAACTCTTATTCCTCTTCATCTTGCTCACGCTCTCCTCTTTCTGTTACTTTTTGAAGCCTTTCTTTTGTCTCCAACGTTGCAGCTGCTTCAACTTCCAACATTGCAGCCACTTTAACCTTCAACGTTGCAACTGCTTTGATACTACCCTCCAACGCTACAACGTGAACAAACCCTTCTTCCTCAAGAAATGGATGCATGGTTATTTTTCTATTAGCAAATAATGACATGTAATGCTTATCAAACCAAAATATCATGGACATAAATTTCTTTAATCCTTGCATAATGTCGTTCTTCCAAGTTCAATTTTAAAAAAATGAACTATTGATCAAGCTACATATATTTTAGTACTTTCCTGCAAGAGTGACTTAAAATAAATCAAACATTACTTTAACACCACTAGAGATAGTTCATATTTATGTAGGCTAAATAACTTATTTGGTCTTACCTTATTTTTGGCCATCAAAATGGTTCCTCACATTTTCGTGGTATCATATTGGCCCCTCATATTTCTTTTCATTTTCGTGTTTCATCCCTAATGTCAAATGCTCATCACGAAGTCATTCTTCATCCTATGTGGACCAATATGATATGCACATGTATCATTTTTCCATCCAACGCAGACCAATATGATACAATCACGTAGGATGAACAATGACTCCGTTAGGAGCATATGATGTTTGGAACTACCAAAGCCATAGAAAGAAACGTGGAAGACCATTATGTTACCAAAAAAAAAATATGAGGGACCAATTTAATAGCGAAAAATAAGGTAAGGGACCTAATGAGCAATTAAGCCTGTTTATTTACAATGTCTATGGCCATCTTATTGAGTATCTCATTGAGGAGAAGATGGATTTGTTCATGTTAGTTGAAGGTGTCACAGGAGCAGTTGTAGGTTGTTGGTTGAAAGTAGCTCAGTGTTGGAGGTTGAAGAAGGGTTTGGAGGAGTAATATAAAGGGGAGGGTGTGAGTAAGACAAAAAGGAATAAGATTTGATGGTTTTTGTTTGAAGAATGGGGATGTTTTGGGGAAAAATAATGCAAAAAATTGTAAAAAGATTGAATGTGAGTGATAAGGATATTGGTGTTTAAGGGGATACTTTTGGTTATTTAGATTTAAAGGGATTTTAGTAATTTGTAAGATTGAAATTTTGAGTCAGAGAAATTTACAAAATAATTCTTCGTCTATTACGAAAATTGTACTATATAACATAATTCTTTCCAAAAGAAAAATCATAGTTGGCATGGAAAAATTTTCATTCAAATTTAAGCATGAACACTCGATTATCACGTATGAATTTTGTTATGATTGTGCAATGGTTTGTCTCCTACCATTTCACATTTTTGTCTAAGGAAAATTTGCACTATATCACATAACTTTCTCCAAAACAGAAATGAAAGCTAGTAACTGAAGGTTTATATACAAACTTTACCAACAAACAGTTTCTAAAGAGTGAAACTTCTATAGACACACCACAATCAATCAACATATGAGAGTGCATTCTATATAATGTGGGTTCTCAATATATAATTATGATCCATGACAAATGATCTCTTCAAAGAATGAAGTGATAGACCACAATTCAATCTTCATATACAGATATATACATAACATTGCAAAATGCATAGTCCCTTTAACAAATAAGATGATAAACTATCATTCAAAAAGTTTGAAGGAAAGTTTGAATGAAAGAGTTAAGCAGCTATTCATTCAGAAAGTTTGAAGGAAAACCGTTCCACACTATCATTTCTCTTTTTGGAAAGAGGCGCCAAAAGAGGCTACAAATGTGAATTTTTGCTGAATAGTCCCTTTAACAAATGAGATGATAAACCACTATTCATGTGTAGTTAAAAAAACTTAAAATAGTACAAAGAAGTTTATACAAAACTTCATGAACGAATTGCATGTGAATAGCTATTTATCACCTTATTGGCTAAAAAGATTATTTGTCATTTTAACAAAACGAAATTCACACTATATAATATTTTCTTTCAAAAATGGAAATTATATAATGGAATTTCTTCCAAAGTTTATAATGAACAACTACTCACCACAAAACACAAATCGTGAAGTTTGGTAAGTGTATGTGATTAGTGCAGTCTATCACCTTATTACTTAAAGAGACCATTTGCCATTTTTGCATAACGAAAATTTTTCATTATTTAGCATGCTCAAAATTATAGACAAACTTTTATGAATGAGCAACTACTCAACATATATGCAATATGTTAAGTATTGAAATTGCTCATGTATGTTTATGACCTAATTGGTTACAAAGACTATTTAAAAATTTGCATTATATATCATAACTCTTTCCAAAGTGACATGTATGTTAAAATAAAAATAGAAACTCCTTCACCTTTCTTGAGATTTGTTTTTCCCCCCCAAGAATGACAAAATCAATGAAAACTGGCCATTCATTCCCTTAACTATGCATGGCACCAAACTGTTAGTTCTATGTTGAAGCCAACATCCTGCAGAATAGGTAATATGTATATAGGCTATCAAGGTTTTATATCAAATATACTAATAAAATATAGACTTAGTAAATCTGAACTTGGTAGCTATAGGTGGTTATTGTATTGCATTAAGAAGTAATTGTCTAGCAGTTATGCAATTATGTTTAAATATGTTGAGTGAAGACTAAATTGATAATTCAGAAGAATTGTTATGTGCGATGAGTAGAAAGAGGAGGCTCCTTGTTAGGGGGAAACCCGGTGTTGCTAACCGTTAGAAGGAGGAAACTACTTGTTAGGGGGAAAGATTAATTCACCAACTGCACACCCCCTATCAAGGATATCCTCCTTGTAACATCCCAACTTTTAATTTGCACGTTATTATATGAATTTGATATGAATCTAGGAAAATGTTAAGAATGATAGCTAGTATTTAGTATAGAAATCATAGCCAAGTGAGTATATGGACTAAGGGAGAGGTGTTAGAGTTAGAAACTGTGAAAAGATGGAAAAATGGCAAGATAATCGATTACTAGTGGGGAGTTAATCGATTACGAGCTCTCAGCCAAAAGGCACTAAAATGTTGCATTGAAGAATAATCGATTACTTTTGGGCAAGTAATCGATTACTGAGCCTCTGCTGAAAACACTAAAGATGTTGCATCAAGTTGTAATCGATTACTTTTTGGTCAATTAATCGATTACAAGGCCTCAGGTGGGAACCCATAAAATGTTGCGTTGAAGAGGTAATCGATTACTTGGAATGGGGTAATCGATTACTATGGGGTCTGTACAAAAAAAAAGAGGGAAAAGTAGAGTGCATGTGATGTAACATCCTCACTTTAATTAGTTAATTTTAAATTTTAATAAAATCAGAGCTTGAAAATTCATTTTAGAATTTGACTTCTTTTAAAAGTTTTTTTTCGAAAATCCGGCAGAGTTTCCTCTGTTTTTCGGACTTCCCAAAAATTCTCTTCTTAAAACCTGTCGGTCCAGAATTATTTAAAAACAGAAAACACAACAGTATTAAATTCAGTTCAGATCCTAACGCCCGATTAGTACAAATTCAGGGCATACAATTACTACGCATCTTAAATTACAAAAATAACAGTTTTTAATATAATTAAATAAAATCCGCTCAGGGTATCACAATTTCACTCCACGTAGTGGAGAGTTTCCAGTTCGGCCCGCAACAGTGTAAGCTCTGCTTCCGTACCTGTAAAATTATATCAAGAAGGGTAGCATTACACAAAACTTAAAAAGATAAATCCTAAAAGAAGACATAGCAAATAACTAAGCCTACATAATTATTAATACATTTTATTCATAGTTATTCACATAATTAATCTCTTTTAGTTCTTCACTTATTCTCACATTCTTTTAATTATTGATTCTCTTTTCATTCTTTCTTTCCTATTCTTTATTCTTTTTCCATTTTTCATTAGGTAGTCCAGCCCCAGCCAGCCGTACGGTACTGAGCGTTAGGAGTTCCCTTATTCATTATTCATTTTCTTTTCTTTTTCTTTTTCTTCTTCTCTTCCTTTTCTTTTACTTTTTCCTCTTCTTTATCTTTTCCTTTTTCCTTATGACTGAGTCCAACAGACCATCAGCCGTTTACCTTTATTATTCCTTTATCTCTTTATTGGTGACAGTGGCTACCGCCCGCCTGTCATCGAAAACATTCCTTTCTTTTATTTCTTTTAGTGATAACAGGGACTTCCATCCACCTGTCATCGAATTCATTCTTTTCCTTTACTTCTTTTAGTGATAACAGAGACTTCCGTCCGCCTGTCATCGAATTCATTCTTTTCTTTTATTTCTTTTAGTGATAACAGGGACTTCCGTCCGCCTGTCATCGAATTCATTCTTTCCTTTTCTTTCTTTTGGTGATAACAGGGACTTCCGTCCGCCTTCTATCGAGTCAATTCTTTCCTTTTATTTCTTTTAGTGATGACAGTGACTTCCGCCCGCCTGCCATCGATACCATTTTCTTCTTTTATTACGACTGAGTCCAACAGACCATCAGCCGGTTTCTTTTCTTTCTTAATTATTTATCTTTCCTCTTATTATAATTTATGTAACTCTTTTATGCTTATCTCAATCTTTTACTCTTTATTTTCGTTTATGACTTATCACATTTTCCTACGTTTTCTACTTTAATCTCTTTCTTTTTACTAATTACTCTCGCTCTTATTCAACTTTACTTTATGGCTTATCATCCTAGTGTTTATTTTACCTCTATTTTAGTATTTCTCTTTCTTTTCATTTTTCTACCATTTATTTTCCTAATATCTATCTAACTCTACTTAACTTAGTATAGTCATTATATTTTAAATTCCCGTTTCCAGTTCCTTAATTTATTCCATGATTCCTCTCTCACACACTATTATTTACTTATTCACTTATTTTCCCTATGATAGTTCTCTACTCCATTTATCTATCGCTATTACACTCCATCTTCTTGCACCATTATCTTTTCATTAAATTCCTTACTTATTAACTACTTATATTTAAAATTTAGTTTAGTATTTTATTCCTATTCCATTATTACCCGACAACTCTTAACTAAGTTCCCTTCGCACATCCTTATGGTTCTCGTGTTTTAACCCCTCTTTTACCTTACATTTAATTTTGATAACCTTTCTCTCCCCGCCTATCACAATTACCTTATATCCTTTTACTCTCACGTTTTGTTGGTTCTCTCTAACAATTCTCCTTGGTTTTATTTTATACTTTTCTACATTTTCATTCTCTATTAACTCTTTTAGTATTCTAAATACACTCACTCATTACAAACTTTATTCTACGCGCATACATTCTATTCCCTTGGGTGTGGTTTCTCGTCACAATTTTATTTATTTATCTGTATCAACGGGGGTACCCTAAGGTTCATTAACATACTTTTAATTACCCTATTCTTAGCTACCACTATAGCATCCTATAATTTACTTCTTAAGTAAAGGTAACGCGAACCCTCTTACCTCGGGCTTTTTAAATAAAACCTGGATTTTAGCTCGGCGACGATGACGGCGTCGATGTTGCTCCTTGTTGTCGGGAACGATCGTGACTGGACCGAGGCAAGAGCTGTGAGCTTCGAGGTTCTCGACACGAGCCCGGCACGATCACGGGTCGATAACGGTGCCGGTGAGATCCGTGGAGGGAGAGAAGGCTCGTGGGTGTGAGAGCAATGAATGAGGAAGAACTATGGGGGTTGTGGCCCGTGGTGGTTCGATCGGCGGCCACGGTGGCGGCTCCGATCGGAAAGAGGGAGGAGAGAGAGACAAAAGAGAGGAGAGGGAAAGAGAGCAAGGGTCAAGGGAGAGAGAGAGGGATGGGGTTTGTGAAGGTGGTGACCGTGGAGGTGGCGGCGGTGGAGGCTATGGGCGGCGGCGGTAGTGGTTGGTGGTGGTGGAGAGAGAGAGAGAGCAATGGGAAGTGAGGGAAGAGAGGGAGTGATGGAGGAGGAAGGTGATGATGGGTGGTGGTTGGGAGGCGGTTTTGGGTGGTTGAGGGGCGGCGGTGGTCCGGTGGAAGGTGGAGGAGGGAGGGAGGTCGGAGGGAGAGAGAAAGTGGGGTTGGAATGGGGGTTTTCAGCCCCAAAACACGTTTTTAATGTTGCAGATCGAAGTAATTTCGCTTAAGCCAAATTTGGTCGCTTAAGCGAACCCAATTCGTGTTGTCACTGGAGTAATTTAGCTTAAGCGAAATATTTTCGCTTAAGTGAAAATCAGAGATACTGCTACTTCATTTTTCTATTTTTCAGCTATTTTCTCCCAACTTCAAATAGCCATAACTTCTTCGTTCACCGTCGGATCTTGCTCAAATTTGACGAGCAACTTCCTAAAAATCATACCTTCATATGCAACGGTGGGAGTTGTGTTTTGAGTCTTAAATATTTTATTTTTAATTTCCCAAGTTAGCAAATTTAAAACACCGAAAACACTGCTTTTAACCCTCGTTTGGTCTTCTTTGAATTCGCTTTTCGATGTCAATGCTCCTTGACTTCTTTATGGCACTCAAAGAACTCCTATTCCATCATTTTATATCCCTTTTAGGATAGTCCTTACTTCCAAATCTTACTATTATTCTAATTATTATTAGAATTAAATTCGGGATGTTACATTTCTCCCCCACTTATTTAGAATTTCGTCCCCGAAATTCCGTTCAGTTCCTTATCTGGAAGGAGTATCCCTTGACATAGCTTCCGAACACGTCATTTTAATTTCTTCGGTTCCAATCTTCCCTTTGAGGAATTTCTAAATTAAGGGTTCTGCGGTATAATCACTCGCCCCATGTATGGTTTATCTCAGTCACTCAGGAATCCGTGTAATACACAGAGTCTTTAAGAGACTGAGACAATCATTTGCGGTGCTCCGACATAACCTCTTAAGTGAGACTCCACTTCGCGACTCCACTCTTTCTCTGTTCGTTTCTTACTCTTTCAAGTGAGTCTAGTGAGGTCGCCCTTCGAATCCACCTTAGCTATATCTGAATTCTACTCCGGTGGTATTTCCCTTCCGTTCGTTTAACGATTTCAATTTGGTATAGGGGTTCCTACGGGTCGATTTCACTTAAGGGTCGAGGTCAGGGTCTAAACTTATTTCCCAATTGTCTGATGGTCCGAGAAGGTATTGATTGATTCTTAGTTTAATTCTCGTTCCATTCTTCGCGAACCTCTTCGACAGTTAATGCGGAACGTTTGGGGTGAGGTATTCATTAGCCCTACGGGTTATGGTTTGATCATCGGACATTGAGTCCAGCATCAATACAATCTTCCTTACGCTTCGTTACCGTTCTACATTCCACCTTGTTACTCGGATAGGATCCACAATTTTCTTGTTGTTAAAGTTTCATCTTCCATTCCTTGGATTGAAATCCACCCCCCCTTAGCATCAACATACTTGGTTATATCAATGCTTGGGGTATGCTCATTCGTTATTCAGAATCGAGTACATAGGTTCTCAATCGGTATCCAAGGTTAGAAGGAACACGTGGATGGTTATCCATCGGTAGGCATAGAACTATATTGGGTGTCTACGTCTTGGTGAATTCTCATGTATACATCTGAGACGCTTGAAACTTGAAGAGAGTGAAGATGAAAAGAAGAAACACGAAGCACTCAAGGATGGGTTTCATAGTCTCCTTACGACGACCCAGGATGTACTGGATACATGTCAAGCAAGAAGACAATGGAGATTATCCTTAAGTGTGCATTTTCAGCAGAGAGTCATCAAAAGATGCGTTCTCTATGAACCTGCGGCTGATTTGATTGGTCTTGGTAAGGGTACCTAACACAGTGACTAAGACTTGCCTCCTTTGAGGGAATCGTTCGGAAACTTTGATTAGACTCTTAGGCGGGTTCCAAGTTGTCTACTTCCTAATTCGACTCGGGTGCAGGGGAATAGCTATAAGATTCGCTCGAGTCTCTCAAGGATTCTGCACTTTTTCACTATACTCTTTAATGTTGTGCGAAGAGTTCAGAAGGAACTTTTCTCAGTTTAGCTCTGTTCCGTCTAGGGGTCTACTTATTAATTTGATTATTTCGGTTTTAGATGAAATGTGTCAATGACATCGATCACCAATAGGTGCAAAGATCGAGGTGATCAATCCCAATCTCACATCTATCAGTGGCAATATCATTGTCAGGTTTGTTTGTGGTATCATCCTCTAGCAGATGCAAGAGTTAGAGTGATCAGTTCTAACCTTACCTTCTACCAGTGACAATATCATCATATGTGTTTGGTGGAACTTCTAGCTAAGGTCTTAACACCTATTGATTTCTTCTTGGTTACACTAAACGCGTTTAACCTATATATAGAATTTTATAGGTAAACAGTTGATACATTATTGATATAGAAAAATTACCTCGATCCGGTTTACTAATTCTCTCGCCCGGTGCGCTCGGGACAGTT
This sequence comes from Crotalaria pallida, assembly GCA_037953625.1. Classification (NCBI taxonomy): domain Eukaryota; kingdom Viridiplantae; phylum Streptophyta; class Magnoliopsida; order Fabales; family Fabaceae; genus Crotalaria; species Crotalaria pallida. The sequence continues at coordinate 6,311,900 of CM075654.1, read as the reverse complement.
AGCCCCAATATGTCCCGGTTGCCCACATTGGTAGCAAAGACCCTCTTTCTTGTGCTGCTTCAGCCGCATACATAAACGCCTGTGGGGTTTTCCACACTCCGGATAGGGTAATCTAGGTCTTGGAGCATTCACGTCTGGAGCCGTGCCCATTGGCACTATTGCCATAGCGTTAATGTCGGCATGTGTATCGGATTCCTGAGCCGGTACCCTGCCTCTGCTAGAACCTTCAGCCCACTGTATCATCCTGTTCCTATCCTCGGATGTCTTCCGCCTCAATCCCTTCTCATAAGTGCTAGCCATATTCAGTAGTTGGGCCAAATTATCTATGTTCTGGAATTCAAAAGCTACCTTGATCTCAGTGCGAAGTCCTGCTTCGAACTTGATGCACTTAGTTCTTTCATCAGCATCCCTATAGCTCCCAGAATACCGGATGAGGTCTTCGAAGTGTGCGGCATATTCTCCAACGCACATACTTCCCTGTGTTAAGTTCAGGAATGCCAACTCTTTTTCTCGGCGGACATCTTCCGGAAAGTACTTTCCTAGGAACCTGATTCTGAACACATCCCAGGTGACCTCCTGGTTAGCGATCTCCATTTCCCTTCGTACATGCTCCCACCAATATTCGGCTTCTCTAGTGAGCATGTACGCCGCCAAAAGAACTATCTGCTCCGCAGGCGGTGAAATCGTGCGAAAAATCTTCTCCAATTCTTGGAGCCATCTCTGGGCTGCATCCGGATTGTAGCCACCTTCAAACTTGGGCAGATCGTTCTGCCTGAATCTAGCAAGCCAATCGATGCCAATTGGGCCTGATGGTTGGTGGAGTGCGGAGGCTGTTGCTGCTGCTGTTTCAGCCTGATTTTGATTCATTTGGACCAGATTTTCTAGTATAGCAGCCATCCTTTCATCCTGTGTACGTCTCCGGGGCATGGTGACTGAGTTCTGAAAAAGATTACGTTATTCCACAGTTAACTAAACAATTCTCAATCTAAGTGTACCTATTCGCCTATTCTAAGACTTGACACTAACATTTGGTCACTCGCTTGGTGAGTAAACCATAGGAGTTGTGATTCCACACTCCAAGGCCGAGGGAAACTGCTCTGATACCATAAATGTAACATCCTCACTTTAATTAGTTAATTTTAAATTTTAATAAAATCAGAGCTTGAAAATTCATTTTAGAATTTGATTTCTTTTAAAAGGTTTTTTTCGAAAATCCGGCAGAGTTTCCTTTGTTTTTCGGACTTCCCAAAAATTCTCTTCTTAAAACCTGTCAGTCCATAATTATTTAAAAACATAAAACACAACAGTATTAAATTCAGTTCAGATCCTAACGCCCGATTAGTACAAATTCAGGGCATACAATTACTACGCATCTTAAATTACAAAAATAACAGTTTTTAATATAATTAAAATAAAATCCGCTCAGGGTATCACAATTTCACTCCACGTAGTGGAGAGTTTCCAGTTCGGCCCGCAACAGTGTAAGCTCCGCTTCCGTACCTGTAAAATTATATCAAGAAGGGTAGCATTACACAGAACTTAAAAAGATAAATCCTAAAAGAAGACATAGAAAATAACTAAGCCTACATAATTATTAATACATTTTATTCATAGTTATTCACATAATTAATCTCTTTTAGTTCTTCACTTATTTTCACATTCTTTTAATTATTGATTCTCTTTTCATTCTTTCTTTCCTATTCTTTATTCTTTTTCCATTTTTCATTAGGTAGTCCAGCCCCAGCCAGCCGTACGGTACTGAGCGCTAGGAGTTCCCTTATTCATTATTCATTTTCTTTTCTTTTTCTTTTTCTTCTTCTTTTCCTTTTCTTTTACTTTTTCCTCTTCTTTATCTTTTCCTTTTTCCTTATGACTGAGTCCAACAGACCATCAGCCGTTTACCTTTATTATTCCTTTATCTCTTTATTGGTGACAGTGGTTGTAAGGTCCTATATTTTAATATATGAAATAAAAGTATTTTATCAATATTAGTATCATTAAAATAGTTAATTTTTCCTATTTTAGCAAAAACACTCGAGTATTTTAGGTAAGACTCGAGTATTATAAGTAGCTGTTTGGAAATTTGAATTTTTAAATAAACACTCGAGTATATTTGAAAACACTCGAGTATTTCGTACAGACCTGAAAGTGTATAAGTCGGTTTTCATTTAATTTTCGCACCAAAACGCGGTTTCTCGAATCTTCAAGCATAGAGCTGGACTTTACTTCGACTTGAAGCATTCCTAGGCTATAAATGAGTGCTTAGTTGAAGCATTCAACACCTTAATCATCCCAAAACCCGAATTTCAGTTTCAAACTTTCAGTTTTTCAGAGCACTCTTTGATCTCTGATTTCTCCTTCGTTTCTCAATCAAATCCTTCGAAACCAAAACACAAATTAAAGTTCTAGTTCCATCTATGAATTAGAATCAAGAATCACTTCAAATAAGCCCCTGTAGTTCGAGTTCCAGACCTTCAAAGTTTGAGGTTCAAAGCTGAGAAAACAGAGTAGTTTTCAGCATCAAGTATTCATCTTCATTGTGTTCGTTTGGTAATTTCAGAAACCCTTTTTGTGTCAAACTTTTTCCTGATTGGAGTTAGTATATCCTAGTTTGTTAAACTAACTTGTTTCACTCTTTTTCATGCCAAATCCGTGGTGAAATCTGTGGCCAAAGTCAGCCTGTTCAACCCCTTTTTCACAAGTCCAGAATTCGAATTTTCGATCCAGCCAATTTCCTGGTTGTTTAATCTATTGTTTAGCTTCTCTGAGGTAAGGGAGGAGTTATCTAATTGCTAGAATGAGTAATCTCAAGCTAGAAATGTAGGAACCTCACAAGGTTCAACAAGGGATGAAGTTGGAATTGGGAATATGACTTAGAGGTCATAAACCTGAGGTTTTCGGATTTAAACAAGTTCAAATGGACTTAATAATGCTTACTGGATAAATTTTCGAAGTTAAAATCGAGTAAAAATGAATTTCATATGTTGAAATGGTTATGTTCTAAGTTTATATTGATTCTGTGATTTGATGTTGATTTATGTTGTTATATACTTGTTTATGTGTTCTAACATGCTCAGTATATGTGTTTATGCCTCTGTTTTGCATAAGAATGGAAATACAATGCAAGGAATTCGAATTGACATTGAAAGGTGCAAAAACTGGTGCTGTTGCAGTAAAAACACTCGAGTAAATTAAGGAGGACTCGAGTATTCTGGAAAAATTGAAGAACACTCGAGTATTTCTTAAGGACTCGAGTAAATTCATAAGAACACTCGAGTAGGCAAGAACTACTCGAGTAATTCAAAGACTTTTCAGAAAAATCTTATTTTTATAATTTCATTAAAGATTAACTCGTCTAATCTCCTATATTATTAAACTCTAATTATTTCCTTTATCCCGTTGGTTGATTTTTATCCTGAAAGAGTCCTACTGGAATTTTATTCAGTGGTTGATATATTCGGACAGGAGTCCCAACGGATAAATGTATAAGTTTATTTGATTCCCATTGGTTGATTTTTATCCTGGATGAGTCCTACTGGAATTTTATTCAGTGGTTGATGTATTCGGACAGGATGTCCCAATGGAAATGCGTACACCCATTTGGTTGATTATTTTTCCCACGTCCCAATGGAAGTCTTTACCCACTTGGTTGATATTTTGGGAGTCCTAAATGGGGTCGTTGCATTAATTAATAATAAAATGATTAAACTCCTATCATATAAAACCATCACAAAGTGGCTGGGCCGCTGATGGAATTTTCAGAAAAGCACTAGCACCAGTTAATGCCAAAAGAAAAGATGAATTTGAGATTGAGAAGGATTATGAACTTTGGGTCTCTATATTGGAGACATGATGTTCAAGGATGTGATTAAAGAATAAAAGAAAGTAAAGAATTAAAGAGAAAAGAATGTGTGGCATTATCATGCATGGAGAAGGAGTTGCTCCGATCTAGATTCGGAACTTCAGTAAGGTTAAACCAGAATATCCCTGGCACAAGGATGCTAGGAAGACCGAGTTCCCATCGATCGTGATGCTTGAATATGAATCGCTCCGGTTTGATGAACCATAGGATTGAGAATATCCCGAGCCTGAGATACTCGGATGCCAAACCGTGTAGCATGAATGAGGAGTAGGCATGCATCACGACACTAATCGAGATATTATAAAAGACAGTTTGAGCATTTACATATGCATTTATTATTGCTACATGATAACTTGTGCTTGTTATTTCTAGCCACTGTTATACTCATTTGTTATTGCTTTTAGCTTTGACTCACTCCCAGTCCCTTGTGTAGATGATGGCGAGGAACATGTTCTGCGTCGAGATGAGGCCGCTCCCTAATGGGGAGTGGAATTTTGAGGACCATAGGGCTACATATGAGGGGGATGTGGAAGTTATCTTCCGCCATCCTAACCCATATTCCCGTATGCGTCCACTTAGATCGAGAATTCCAATGGTTTACATCATGCACATTCCGCCAAATTTTGTTATGCGAAATGGAACCCCTTCACCACCACCAAGACGTTTTCCGAGACGCACTATCCCACCGAGTCCAACACTCTCCTCAGAAAGAATCATCCTAGAGGTTCCTGCTTGTCCTAGTCCTTCCCCTCGAGTTCGATCCCGAACTCCGATATACGTGCCCGATGATTCAGCACAAGAGGAGGAGGAAGAGGAAGAGGAGGACCCAGTCGAAGATGAGGATCCGGTGGATAATGCGAATCATATGGTGGATGACTTTATGGACAACTCAACTGGAAGTCAGTGGGGAACTGACGACTGAGTTAAGTTGTGGGGTGGAATGTGAATGATATAATCCATCAGGTTTTCTCTTATCTATCCTATTTTATATTTTGAGTCATGAACCATATGCTCTAGGTTATTATGAATTTTGTTGTAATATATGTAATATAATGCAATGGCCTAGAGTGTTAAATCAAGTAATTATGTATTTTGTTGAAATGAAGAATGTGGTATGTAACCTTTTTAATATGAATGAAATATGATGTTACTTCACTTGTCTTCATGACTCGATGTTTATATAATTCCGCAAGATTGGATAATGGATGATGACTGACTTTTAGTTTCAAAGGAAAAAAAAAATATGGTCGTATTTTCTAAATATAGATATTTTACTTTGGAATAAAAGTTGGGTCGTCACAGTGGCTACCGCCCGCCTGTCATCGAAAACATTCCTTTCTTTTATTTCTTTTAGTGATAACAAGGACTTCCGTCCGCCTATCATCGAATTCATTCTTTTCCTTTACTTCTTTTAGTGATAACAGGGACTTCCGTCTGCCTGTCATCGAATTCATTCTTTTCTTTTATTTATTTTAGTGATAATAGGGACTTCCGTCCGCCTGTCATCGAATTCATTCTTTCCTTTTCTTTCTTTTGGTGATAACAGGGACTTCCGTCCGCCTGCTATCGAGTCAATTCTTTCCTTTTATTTATTTTAGTGATGACAGTGACTTCCGCCCGCCTGCCATCGATACCATTTTCTTCTTTTATTACGACTGAGTCCAACAGACCATCAGCCGTTTTCTTTTCTTTATTAATTATTTATTTTTCCTCTTATTATAATTTAAGTAACTCTTTTATGCTTATCTCAATCTTTTACTCTTTATTTTCGTTTATGACTTATCACATTTTCCTACGTTTTCTACTTTAATCTCTTTCTTTTTACTAATTACTCTCGCTCTTATTCAACTTTACTTTATGGCTTATCATCCTAATGTTTATTTCACCTCTATTTTAGTATTTCTCTTTCTTTTCCTTTTTCTACCATTTATTATCCTAATATCTATCTAACTCTACTTAACTTAGTATAGTCATTATATTTTAAATTCCCGTTTGCAGTTCCTTAATTTATTCCATGATTCCTCTCTCACACACTATTATTTACTTATTCACTTATTTTCCCTATGATAGTTCTCTACTCCATTTATCTATCGCTATTACACTCCATCTTCTTGCACCATTATCTTTTCATTAAATTCCTTACTTATTAACTACTTATATTTAAAATTTAGTTTAGTATTTTATTCCTATTCCATTATTACCCGACAACTCTTAACTAAGTTCCCTCCGCACATCCTTATGGTTCTCGTGTTTTAACCCCTCTTTTACCTTACATTTAATTTTGATAACCTTTCTCTCCCCGCCTATCACAATTACCCTATATCCTTTTACTCTCACGTTTTGTTGGTTCTCTCTAACAATTCTCCTTGGTTTTATTTTATACTTTTCTACATTTTCATTCTAAATACACTCACTCATTCCAAACTTTATTCTACGCGCATACATTCTATTCCCTTGGGTGTGGTTTCTCGTCACAATTTTATTTATTTTATCTGTATCAACGGGGGTACCCTAAGGTTCATTAACATACTTTTAATTACCCTATTCTTAGCTACTACTATAGCATCCTAAAATTTACTTCTTAAGTAAAAGGTAACGCGAACCCTCTTACCTCGGGCTTTTTAAATAAAACCTGGATTTTAGCTCGGCGACGATGACGACGTTGATGTTGCTCCTTGTTGGCGGGAACGATCGTGACTGGACCGAGGCAAGAGCTGTGAGCTTCGAGGTTCCCGAAACGAGCCCGGCACGATCACGGGTCGATAACGGCGCCGGTGAGATCCGTGGAGGGAGAGAAGGCTCGTGGGTGTGAGAGCAATGAATGAGGAAGAGCTATGGGGGTTGTGGCCCGTGGTGGTTCGATCGGCGGCCACGGTGGCAGCTTCGATCGGAAAGAGGGAGGAGAGAGAGACAAAAGAGAGAGGAGAGGGAAGGAGAGCAAGGGTCAAGGGAGAGAGAGGGATGGGGTTTGTGAAGGTGGTGACCGTGGAGGTGGTGGTCGTGGAGGCTATGGGCGGCGGCGGTAGTGGTTGGTGGTGGTGGAGAGAGAGAGCAATGGGAAGAGAGGGAAAGATGGAGGAGGAAGGTGAAGATGGGTGGTGGTTGGGAGGCGGTTTTGGGTGGTTGAGGGGCGGCGGTGGTCCGGTGGAAGGTGGAGGAGGGAGGGAGGTCGGAGGGAGAGAGAAAGTGGGGTGGGAATGGGGGGTTTTCAGCCCCAAAACGCGTTTTTAATGTTGCAGATCGAAGTAATTTCGCTTAAGCGAAATTTGGTCGCTTAAGCGAACCCAATTCATGTTGTCACTGGAGTAATTTAGCTTAAGCGAAATATTTTCGCTTAAGCGAAAATCACAGATACTGCTACTTCATTTTTCTATTTTTCAGCTATCTTCTCCCAACTTCAAATCGCCATAACTTCTTCGTTCACCGTCGGATCTTGCTCAAATTTGACGAGAAACTTCCTAAAAATCATACCTTCATATCCAACGGTGGGAATTGTGTTTTGATTCTTAAATATTTTATTTTTAATTTCCCAAGTTACTGAATTTAAAACACCGAAAACACTGCTTTTAACCCTCGTTTGGTCTTCTTTGAATTCGCTTTTTCTACTTGACTCCTTTATGGCACTCAAAGAACTCCTATTCCATCATTTTATATCCCTTTTAGGATAGTCCTTACTTCCAAATCTTACTATTATTCTAATTATTATTATAATTAAATTCGGGATGTTACATGTGATGCACTTGTCCACCACACAAGTGAAATCTTCTTTTAGGGCTTTAATTTATAGCCACTCATTCCTTGCCAACAAAAAAATAAAAGAAAACACTCTTTCTCACTCTCATTTCATTCATCATCAACCATCTCTCTCTTCTTCTCCTTCTCCCACACGGTTTTCCTCTTCTTCCACCAAGAGCAAGTGGAGCTCTCTTTCCTCCCCAAGTTCATCAACCATCAACAACCCAAATCAAGTTTAAAAGGTAAATCACATCCTCTTCTTTCTTGTTGATGGGTCACACGAATTCTTCTCTCTTTCTCTTGGGATTCATACGAATTTCTTCTTCCCCTTCTCTCTATTGATGAAATTTCGAACCCCCTCTCATGGGTGCCACAATCTCATGTTTATTTTCATTTTTGTGACTTAAGGAAAGTCATCATCACACCTTTCTCTCTCTTTCTTTTGGAGCTTCTTGGTGGTGGTGGTTGGAGCTAGGGCTTGGAAGGTTCATTTTTACCTTTACTTGGTTGAGGTAAAGGGGTGGGTATTGGCTTGTCCTAGGGATGGGATTCTAATTAGTATATAAGATCTTGCTAGGAGTTAATTGTTTTTATAGTGACATTGAGAACCCTAGGTTAGTAAATAAATAGGATATTGGATTTAGGTGATGAGAACAAAAAGTAAACTTAGGGAATAGATAGAAATTTTTGGTGTTTATTAAATGCTAAATGTTGCTTGATTATGTGAAATAGATGATGTTATGTTAAATTGTTACCTTTTTTTTGGAATTTATGTTTGTAGGTTCATATGGTAATTGATATAGACCAATGATTATGTGAATGATGGATAGCTTGAATGTAAATAAATTGAATTATAAAAGCGACTAAGTTGCAGCTATGATTGATCCTTGGAACACACCGACCCATTAGGTGCGCTGTTAGGTGACAAACGACCCATTAGGTCCAAATGACCCATCCAGGTGAAAATGACCCATTAGGCCCCGTAAATGACCCATTAGGCGGGTGTACCCAATGTATCAATCATGCTGCACAAATAATAAGAGAATATAAAAGAGTTAAAATTTTATTTTAGTCCTAACGGGTGTCAACCGTGGCCTAATAGGTGGAAATGACCTGGATTGGGTGAAAATTGTTCCTAATGGGTGAGAAATGACCTAACAGGTGCATTAATCCCTAATGGTAATAAAAGGATGAAATTGATGTGAAAGAGGAAATGATGACAAAGGTGAAAGGAAATGAAGAATGAAACAAATTGATAATTAATGTGAATAATTAAGAAATTTGAAATGAGAAGGCTAAGTGTGATAGCATGATGTATTTATGTGATTGATGTGCCTTATATAGACTAATTGATATTTGTGTTTGGCTTGGTGGGTGATTATGTCTAATGAGAAACTGTCTTCCTATTTCATGTGCAATGCTCACTCCCTTACTATTTTTACAGGTACAGAGATTGAGATTGCACAGCCTCCGGCCGAGCAGGTGCACTCTCCCTCACAGGGAGAGTAGATTATGGGAGATTAGGGGTTTCCTTTTGTGTAGTCCTGGTTATATCAGCAGTTTGTATATGTTGACCTAGTTTTGTAAATGTTTTGTAAAGCCTTTTTATTTTTGGGTAAACCAGGACTGCTTCCTATGGGAAGGAAGCATATTTTAGGGGAAAACTTTAATAGCTTCCAAAACGTAATTATACTGACTGTTATTCTATGATGTATTTGGATTTATGACAAGGGTGCATATGATGTCCCTTGATGTTTTAGCCCTGAGGCTTCTGAATGAAATGAATATATTGAATTGCACAGGCTATAGGAAAATTGAATTTTGGATTATCCGAGAAACAAGGGAAACTTTGTCCGATTTGACAGAGAATTTTATAAGTTAAACTGTTTTAAAAAGGAAAATTTCATGTGGTCATTTTAATATTGGGGTATTAAGGGTAATCGTTTATAGGGTGTTACACTCCTTCTACTCTTCATATATAATAATTCTTCTGAATAATTAATTTAGTCTTCATTCAACATATTTAAACATAATTGCTTAACTGCTAAACAATAACTTCCTAATGCACTACAATAACCACATATAACTACCAAATCAAGTTTTACTAAGTCTATATTTTATTAATATATTTAATATAAACCCTTAATATCCTATATTTGTAACACCCCAAAATATTAAGGTAAATAAAAGTACGAGTTAACAAAATTATTTCTAACATGAGTAAAAATCAAAAGCATTACTTGTTAATATCATATTCAATTACAAAACAGCCTGAGTGTAAATATAAAATTCTCCAAAAACCCCTCTTTACACCCAGAGCATGGTGTTCACAACTCTATCCTTCAATAAGAGGATTCAGACAACAAGATGACTGGTTGTCTCTGCTATCGATCTTTAACTCCAACAAAAGTGACCTCTGTCCTATCCTTCAACAGAACCTACCACCACAGACATGGTAGTATGAGAGTAAGTCACTTGTCATATCGCATAAGCAGATTATATGATTGTTCAAATACAAGTATCACAAATATCATTTCAATGCATGCTCAAGTGTCTTATCAAACAACATTACTTATGGTCATTACTCTTTCATGCTATGCATGCACGTCTCTCAAAACATTCTTTTCAACTCTTCCACAAAAACAACACTCTTGGATAGATAATCGTGCGCTGGATGCTTCCACAACCTGTATAGCGGCCACACGGTTCTATACTGGAACCACATCTACCACGACCCTAAAAGGAACAAGGGGATGATCCCTGAACCATTGTCCACCAATGATCCTAGGTCCTTGTCATTTCCACGGTGGAGGCCACACCGTTCAAACCGTCTCATATAGCGGCCATATCGTACTATATGTTCTCCCATCCCGCATGTACCTTACTCATTTTACGATCCCTGTATCGCCATGCATGAAATGCACTTTCCACATATTAACTATCAACATATCCATTATGAAGAGGAATCACCATCATTATACACATGGCGGCCACACCATACTATATGGAATCACATTACATTTATCACACATATGGCAACCATAGCGTTCCACATGTCTTTGTATAGCGGCTGTAACACTCTACCTTAATTTATACTCTAATTACCCCGGTAAAATTAGTGAATTGAAAATTTCTTTTAAAACTCTTAGTTACTTATAAAAATCTCCGTAAAATCGGGCGGAGTTTGCTTTGTTTTAGGGACATTCCCAAAATATTAATTTTTCCTGTAAACATGTATTAACACTTTTATAAAATTAACAGTGAGCCAGCAGGGCCAAATATATCATAAAGCATTAATTGCATCATTTTCCAAAATATTTACAAATTGTTGGAATGATTTGTTTTCCCGAAAATAATATACATACATAAGTCCAAAATAAACCCATGACCAACATAGGGTCACCCAGCTAACTAATTACACTCCACGATGTGAAGTGTACTCCTGCTGGGCCATGACTCGTGCAAGCTCCTTCTGTATCTGTAGGAAAAATAGCAAGAAGGGTAGCATTACACAGAACTTAGGAAATAACCTCTAAGAGGTCATGGTAATAACTAAGCCTAACATTATTATTAACATACAACAATATAATCATTCATCCATTCAATTTCATTCATCTCATTCTTAACTCTTTTACTCATTTCTTGACTTTTCATCTTTTACTCTTGTTCTCAATCATTATCTTTCTTCACTTTAATTGGCTATAGGGTCACCACAACCAACCTGTGTCGGATGATCTTTTATCTTTAATATGTCACAGGGTCATCACAATCAACCTGTGCCGATTTGTTATTTTATTCGAGTAATATGTCAGATTAGTCCCAGACTTTGTAAGCGTTGGTCAAGTTAGTCCCTGACTTTATCGAAATAGCAATTTAGTCCCTGAGATAGGAGAACGTCGATCAAGTTAGACCCTGCCGTTACTATCGCAGGGATGTATTTGCTTTAAAATGAGATAAAGATAGGGACGTATGTGATTTAAAATGAAATCTCAAGGACTAAATTGCTATTTCGATAAAGTCAGGAACTAACTTGACCGATGGTTACAAAGTCAGGGACTAATCTGACATATTACTCTATTTTATTTTCATCATTACCTTGTCTTTGTCTTTAGTTCATATTCATCGTTTCTCATCAATCATTCATTTCATTTAAGTTACATTCATCAACACTATAACACCCCAAAATTTTAATCCCCGATTAATGAAATGTTAATTATAAAATTAATTATAATTAATGATTTCTATTATAATCCTTGATTAAAATTTGTGTTATGTAGTTAGGAAATGTGTGTGAGAATTTATTTAATATAATTATGTATGAAATAGATATTTTGCATATTAGTCCCTGGGTTGGGACCTAGAAGTAAATATAGGAAAGATTTTGGAGGGAAAGTAAATAAAATAATCATTTTTCAAAAACTGGGCAAAATACTCGAGTATTATCTTGAATACTCGAGTATTCTGGAAAGAGTTGCACGAGTTAGTGCGTTTGGTGAGTCACCACCACCGGTTCCCCTCCGTTGACACGAATACTCCATCATCAACACCTCATCTACGTCGTGTCGTCTTGCATGGGCCTTATTCTTGTCTATTTAAGTCGATCAACACCGAATTGCTGAGGTATTTGGTCAAATTCGAGTTGGTTGTTGAAGTTAGGGTTCCTGAGTTCTTCACTTCGATTCTCCCTCTGTGTCCTGATTCAAACCACAAATCATACACCAATACAAAGCTCACATCACGAGCTTTGTATAGATACCGAATTCGTGAGTTGAGAGTGAGTGTGGTGGAAGAATTGGAGCTCGAAAGTTGAAGCTTGTTGCTGTCAACCAGTTCCGGGAGCTCACTTTGATTCTGATTTTTGGTAAGCTCATGAATCCTTTGAGGCTCAATTCGATTTCTATAGTTAGTAGGCGTTGCATAGAGTTTAGAAGTTCTAATTTCCCCAATTTCTATCTCTGATTCATGTGTCAACCAATTCAATTTTGGACCTTCACTCAAAACTATCTTGCATGTGGTGCTCAAAGCTGTTTTTGGTGTTGGAGAGCTTTCTCTTGGGAATTTTCTGTTAGTGCACGTCTGAGAGGTAAGGGGAAGTTAAATTCATGCACTAGATAGAGTTTAAATTCCATGATTTTCATTAGAGAGCCACGAAGAGGCTCTAAGGGCTTAGATTGAATAGGAACTTTGGTTTGGAGACCAATTCATGCTCTATGGTTGTTTTGAGCAAGTTATACATAATGCATGCAAACTGTAATGAGCATTATTTCACAAGTTTGTTGAGTATTTTGCAAATTGAGATGTTAAGTTGTGAAATTGTATGTTTATGCATAATCTTGTGATTCTCTGTCAAATCTGTAATTTGATATGTGCTAAGTGTTGTAACATGTCTAATATATGGTATATGAACTCTGTTGATCATTGGATTGGACTAAAATTGGTTAGAAATGAAAATGGTATGTTAAAACCAAGTTTCCAGTCTGTTCTGTGAGAAAAGACTCGAGTACTTGGCTTGATACTCGAGTAAAATTTTGACAAAACAGTGTATTTGGTGTTAGAACACTCGAGTATCGGGCCCAGGACTCGAGTAATAATTGATTCATGGGGATCTCTTAAGGTAAACCACTCGAGTAATGCAGGGGTCATTCGAGTGTTCTGGAATTGATGAAGAACACTCGATTACTCATGAACTACTCGAGTATTTTGATGAATCTGAAACCCAAATCCCCAGAAAGACATGAACACTCGAGTATCCTGAAGAACACTCGAGTAATCTGGAAATAGTTGAAGAACACTCGAGTATTCTGAAGAACACTCGAGTAGTATACCCAGAATCTGAAAAACACCATTTTTAATTCTGACTCATTTGGTAAATGATTAAATAACAATAATCCAAGGGATCTGGACTTAAAAGAAATTGATTAATATAAGTAGGCCGTTTGGACGACGGGACGTTGCTCGGGTGGCACGTTATATATTAACCAATTTCCTTTAAGCTTAAAATAATGCATTCATTCTGGAGTTTGGATGATAGATCGTTTATCATGTTTTGGTAACATGAGGAGGGCCTCTGGGAGTGCCAAATGACGGCTCGCTTGATGACACGTTATGGTTGACGACGTGGTCGGCATAGTGAGATGCTGATATGGTTATACCGTTTGGATGACGGGACGTTGCTCGGGTGGCACGTTATAACTTTGCTCGGGTGGCACGAATTCCAAGCTTGTCGTGTACATTCTTGGTGAATGTACGAATGTTGTACACCTAGGAGTACAACGCACTGGTGAGTGCTGGACGGAGTAAAGGACGGACGTCAGAGAGTGTCATAGAATTATGGAGATAGGCTTGAGAGCTAGGATCATACATCATGCCACTCATCTAAAACAATATTTATAAATGGAACCAGTATGAGCATCCTACTTGCATTCATTAATTGTAAAATGCACTGGTGAGTGCTGGACGGAGTAAAGGACGGACGTCAGAGAGTGTCATAGAATTATGGAGATAGGCTTGAGAGCTAGGATCATACATCATGCCACTCATCTAAAACAATATTTATAAATGGAACCAGTATGAGCATCCTACTTGCATTCATTAATTGTAAAATGCTAAATGTGTTTGTTGTTTATTGTTGCATAACTTTACCTTTATATTGCTCGCATATTTATGCTCTATTGATTATGTGTATAGAATTGCTTACCCCTATGCCCTTGTAGGTGATGTCGCGTTACATCACTTGCATCGAGATCCGGCCACTTCCTAGTGGCATTTGGATCTATGAGGACCATCGTGCGGTGTTCGAGGGGGAGGTAGAGGTCACCTTCTACCCTTCTACCACCCGAACCCGCTGATTCGATTTCGTCCTCGTAGGTTTAGGATTCCCATCATATACACTATGCACGTACCACCTTTTTACACGTATCATGGACCACCTCCCACACGACCAGCTCGCTCCTATCACAGTTTTGGTTTTCGACCTACCCGTTCACACCCTTTTTCTTCTAGAGTCGTCCGTAAGGAGACTCCCCCTTCTGGTCTGAGGAGCCCAGTTAGGGTCACACCATCTCCTGACCCTGTACCCAGTGGTAGGGTACACTTTCCATCGGATGAGATCGAGGAGTATCCCGTGGAGGACGAGAGCGGAGGCGAGCCTGTCGTTCATTCTACCGGGAGTCAGGGGAGGGATGATGATCCCTAGGTATGTGTATATGGTATATGATGAGGATCAGGGGATCCGATGTGGGGATGCTCTGGAGGAGACACTGCTGCTGCTGCTGTTGATGATGATGTTTTCTTTTGCTACCTGGAGACTGCTACTACTATCACTACTACTACTGCTGCTGCAAAATCTATGAGACCACTTCTAGAGTCTATATTTTTGTGATGTATATATTGTAGATATACTTTTGAGAACTCTAGGGTTATGGTTTTCTGTTTACATAGATCTTTTGATGGACTTGTATTATGGATCTTGGAGTTATGACTACTGGGACTATGTATTCCATGACTTATATATATATATATGTATATATATATCACTTATGTTCGTAGTACAACTGTGCATAGTCCTACCTTTTCCGCTCACTCTGATAAGGATTAATTAACGGATTCGGTTATGTTATTTAAGTAGTATCAGTTCCACGAAAGAAAAGAATAGATATGCATCGCTTAATTTCACTATGTTAATACGTTTTTCAAAAGTACCGATGCTGTCTTGATTATGAAAAGGTTTTTCTATCTTTGCAAATGCCGAATCCAATACAAAGTTTAGAACGACCTAAATTATACTCTCCAAAAATTCCATGTTTTGGTTTGTGCACCCGCCTAAGAAAAGAAAATTTTATTTCTATATTTTAAATGAGTACTTACAAGTCCATATATTATTCAAATTGAGATAGTTATTATATTAACTATTTGGATATATAAAAAGGGCGTCACACTGAGTGGTATCAGAGCAAAAGTCAGATCCTGTAGTAGTTGAAGTAGTTCCAGAAAGGTAGCCATCAACACCAAGCAGGTATCCACAGGGCATATTTATTGTTTTGAATGCTAGTATCTTGCTTATTTTGAGCATTAGATACAATTGAATGTTTTGTTTGAAGTTATGGTTATCGCCTTAGTATAGGTGGTGTGAGGAATGTTTCTTTAGTTCAACATATATGACCATAAGCCATAGCGCAGGTCTATTATGGCAACTAGAAACCAAAATCACACCAATGCGATGTTAGAGAGGATAACCGCAATGCTGGAGTCCATGCAACAACAATCTCAGCAACCACCTCAACCGGTTAATCCACCTCATCAGTGCAATGTGGGTAATTCTGAGGCGAAAAGTTTGGCGGATTTTAGGAGTTGTAATCCACCTAAGTTTGAAGGAGGATTTAAACTTGAGGAGGCCAATAAGTGGATTCACACCATGGACAAGATTCTGAGAACCTTGGACTGCATGGAAGCTCAGAAAGTGGCATATGCAACCTATATGCTGGAAGATGAAGCTGAGAACTGGTGGAATCACACGGTTCAACTCCTACACTATGAAGGAAGAGAGGTGAGTTAGGGTGTATTTATGGAGAAGTTTCTCAATAAATACTCCCCTGAGGATTTGAGAAGAAAGAAGGAGGTGGAGTTCTTACAACTAAAGCAAGGAGACATGAGTGTGGGTGAGTACGCGGCTAAGTTTGAGGAGTTGATGAAGTACTTTCCATACTACCAGAACAACCCTGATGAAAGAAGCAAATGCATCAAGTTCGAAGGAGGCTTAAGGCCTAAGTTGAAGTCAATTTTCAGCTACCAACGAAACCAAAGTTTCCCTGCACTCGTGGAGATGTGTAGAATGTACGAGGATGACAAGAAAGCTGAAGGGTTGCAAGTAACAGAGAGGAAAGATAGCCGGAATTATGGACCTCAGAGGCGCAAGGGTTTCAACAACCGAGGCAAAGGTCCATATGATCGTCAGGGGAAAGGCAAAGGAAAAGTTGGTGGTAATGATGGAAGGAACTTTCGGGGTGAGGCTCCATTTTGTGATAAGTGCAAGCGTCGTCATTATGGGCGTTTCTGCTGGGGATCAAGTAACTGCTTCAACTGTGGAAGACCGGGACATTTTGCGAAAGACTGCAAGGAACCGGCTAAAGCTAATTCAAGAGGAACTGCGGATAGGCCTATGGTTCAAGGAAGGGTCTTCACTCTTAATGGTGTGGAGGCAAGTCGATCTTATGATCTGGTGCAAGGTAATTACTTGCTAAATGGTCAGCTTTGCAATGTGTTGTTTGATTCTGGTGCAACGCATTCATTTGTTTCATATGAATGTGTAGATCGTTTGAGTCTACCCATGTCTGAACTATCTTACACTCTGAAAGTAGAAACCCCTACTAATGCTCCTGTAATTGTTTCTAGAGCATGTCTTAACTGTGATATAGAAGTGTTAGGACAAACCTCTAAGGTAGATTTGATCTGTTTACCCTTAGCACAGTTGGATGTGATCTTGGGGATGGACTGGCTAAGTCAAAACCAAGTGATCATCGATTGTGATAAGAAGATAGTGACCTATAGAGACACAACACCCTCTGGATACATGTGCCCGTTCAACACTAAAGTAAAGGAGAATGGTCCAAGGATGGAAGAGATTCCTATTGTCAGAGACTTTCCAGAGGTATTCGCTGATGAGATACCCGGTTTGCCACCGAAAAGAGAGATTGAATTTGGCATCGACTTAGTTTCGGGAGCTGGTCCCATTTCTATTGCTCCTTATAGAATGGAATCACCGGAAATGGCTGAAATGAAGAAGTAGATTGAGGAGCTATTGCAGAAGCAGATGATCCGACCAAGTGTGTCACCATGGGGTGCTCCGGTTTTATTCGTCAAGAAGAAAGATGGTAGTATGAGGATGTGCATCGATTACCGACAATTGAACAAGGTCACAATCAAGAATAAGTATCCATTGCCAAGGATCGATGACCTTATGGATCAAGTTCGTGGGGCGTCAGTATTTTCCAAGATTGATCTGAGATCAGGATACCATCAGATCAGAATTAGGGAAGAGGATATCCCTAAGACCGCATTTCGATCCCGATACGGGCATTATGAGTATGTTGTGATGCCGTTCGGATTGACTAATGCACCAACTATTTTCATGGACTACATGAATCGAATCTTTAGACCTTATTTAGATTCATTCGTGGTTGTGTTCATTGACGATATCCTTATTTATTCCAAGAGCCCGGAAGAGCATGCTGAAAACTTGAGAATAGTGTTGAGTATCCTGAAGAACTCATCATAAGATAGAGCGGAGGTGATGATATTCTTAGCTTTTAAATCATATTGAATTTTCTTTTTATCATCATCGGTCCACTTATCTTTGGGGGTAAGTTGAGGTACACCTTCTACTTGTTTTGAGGGAATATGAGGACCATTCTCTATGGCTTCCCAAATGTTCATGTCTATGGCTTATATAAAAATTCTCATTCTAACTTTCCAATAAGCATAACCCTCTCCACCAAACATAGGAGGGCGACTTATCGAAGCACCTTCACCACCAAAGGGATTTGTAGAACCCATTGTAGTTTCCTCAAGGATCTTTACGAAAAAACTCTATGCTCATGTCTTTCGACCGAGCTCTGATACCAATTGTGAAAAAATACAATCGGTGGGTGAAACAACTAGGAGACACTAGGAGAACACCTAGAAGGGGGGGTTGAATAGGTGTTAGAGAAACCTTGAAAGATTTTCGAAAGAAACAAATTGAAACGATTAAAACAAATGATTTTCACAATATTTCTCAGTCTTAATCGATTAAAAACAAGATGTTAATCGATTAAACACTTAGTTAATCGATTAATGAAACAAGTTAATCGATTATTTACGAAAGCTTGATTTTGGTTAATCGATTAACAGCTCCAGTTAATCAATTAATCACTGTTAAAAAAATGAAAAATCACTTTTCAATCAAATACGAAAATCAATCAATTAACACAAATGATCAGAGATAAAGCGGAATTGATTAACACCAATATTCTTATTGATTACCTAGGTTATGAAAATGATTTTCCCAAAATCAATTTACACAATTAAGATTCAATTCAATCAATTATGAAAATCAATCTTTTCTAGGTTTTCAACCAAGAACAATATTGAAATGACTTGAATGTAAAGAGTTAAGAGTTTAGAGATACGACACAGTGATTTATCCTGGTTCACTTTCATCCACTTGAAAGCTACATCCAGTCCCCTCTTCAACCAAGAGAGATTCTTCACTATGAGGAATTAGAGTTCTCAAATTACAAGTAAATGCCTCTCAAGACTCCCTTCTTGATAGCCTACAAGAGATACTCCACACCCTTGCCTTGCAATCCTATTGAATCTAATCTAACCTCTTCTCTTGCTTGTTGATATCCCCACAACAAGTCTTTCACTTGCTTTGAGATGCTTCAAAGACTTCCACTTGCTTGATGATGCCTCACACCAAGACTTCCAATTGCTTGTTATCACAACAAGACTTCCAAGATGACTTTGCTTGATGAGCAACCACCAAGTCTTCCAATGTTGTAGATAGCTTGCCTTCTTTGCAATGATTACAACCAAATTCAAAACAATAACAATCCTATGATTCTCTTTCAATAGCTATGAAAATATCAACATAAGAGATTCAAAGATTCTTGATCAAAGAATGTAAAAGTTGAAAGCTTTGATCTATGAAAGTGAGAGAGAATAGTGTGGCTAGATCTTTGTAAAATTGATATGAAAGTTGTTCTAATAATTCACAAAGGTTAGGAAAAGGTTTATATAGAATACCCAAAAGTTAGAAAACAATAGAAATTGATTTTGCCTTGAAAAGCTTATTTTAAAAACTGATTCTGCACGTGTTAATCGATTAACTCAATGCCTTAATTGATTAAACATTGTTACAGTTGTGTTAATCGATTAGCCATTCTCATTAATCGATTAACAACTGATAAAATAATTAAAAACTTGTTTTCTCAAAACGAAACCTTTTCTTTCAAACCTTTAAGCCACCTATTGATTTTAGGTTAAGTGAAAACTCAAATTATGATATAATCATGACCTTGATAGAGATTCACTACCCTCTAAATACTCTACCCAAACTCATCAAAATAAAAGACTTAAGAAGCTTGAGAGGTTAAAGATTATTACAATAAAACTCAAACTAAGTCTTCATGAGCTTGTTCTCTCTTCATCAATGTTGAGTGTTGTTTGCTTGTTGATCTTCTTCAAACCTTGAGCTTGATCAAACCATTTATAGCTTGTTCAAAACTTTTGTCATTATCAAAACATTTTCACTGGATCTAACAGAATTTGTACGAGAAACAAATGAGAAGATTAAGATGATACAAGAAAAGATGAGGGCTGCTCAAAGTAGACAGAAAAGCTATGCCGATAGGAGAAGGAAACCTTTAGAATTTGCTGAAGGAGACCATGTGTTCATTAGAATAGTACCAACCAAAGGTGTTAGTAGAGCCTTGAAAACCCAGAAACTATCACCTAAGTTTATTGTTCCTTATCAAGTTCTTAAGAGAGTCGGCCCAGTAGCTTATCAATTAGCCCTGCCTTTGTCGTTAGCTAATCTTCATAATGTGTTTCACGTGTCTCAGCTGAAAAGATATGTCCATGACCCCACCATTGTCCTTAGGATCCAACCCGATGACCTAGAAATTCATGAGAACCTAACCTTCGAAGCCATGCCTATTCGCATTGAAGACCGAAGAGTCAAGCAGCTTAGAGGGAAGGATATTTGTTTGGTCAAAGTCATCTGGATTTGTGGCAATGTGATGGAAGCATCTTGGGAATTAGAGGATAAGATGCGTCAGGACTATCCTGAATTGTTTGTATAAGTTGAATTTCGGGGACGAAATTCCTTGTAAGTGGGGGAGTAATGTAACACCTCAAAATTTTAATCCTCGATTAATGAAATGTTAATTATAAAATTAATTATAATTAATGATTTCTATTTTAATCCTTGATTAAAATCTGTGTTATGTAGTTAGGAAATGTGTGTGTGAATTTATTTAATATAATTATGAAATAGATATTTTGCATATTAGTCTCTGGGTTGGGACCTAGAAGTAAATATAGGAAAGATTTTGGAGGGAAAATAAATAAAATAATTATTTTTCAAAAACTGGGCAAAATACTCGAGTATTATCTTGAATACTCGAGTATTCTGGACAGAGTTGCACGAGTTAGTGCGTTTGGTGAGTCACCATCACCGATTCCCCTCCGTTGACACGAATACTCCATCATGAACACCTCATCTGCGTTGTGTCGTCTTGCATAGGCCTTCTTCTTGTCTATTTAAGTCGATCAACATCGAATTGCTGAGGTATTTGGTCAAATTCGAGTTGGTTGTTGAAGTTAGGGTTCCTGAGTTCTTCACTTCGATTCTCCCTCTGTGTCATGATTCAAACCACAAATCATACACCAATACAAAGCTCACATCACGAGCTTTGTATAGATACCAAATTCTTGAGTTGAGAGTGAGTGTGGTGGAAGAATTGGAGTTCGAAAGTTGAAGCTTGTTGCTGTCAACCAGTTCCGGGAGCTCACTTTGATTCTGATTTTTGGTAAGCTAATGAATCCTTTGAGTCTCAATTCGATTTCTATAGTTAGTAGGCGTTGCATAGAGTTTAGAAGTTCTAATTTCCCCAATTTGTATCTCTGTTTCATGTGTCAACCAATTCAATTTCGGACCTTCACTCAAAACTATCTTGCATGTGGTGCTCAAAGCTGTTTTTGGTGTTGGAGAGCTTTCTCTTGGGAATTTTCTGTTAGTGCACGTCTGAGAGGTAAGGGGAAGTTAAATTCATGCACTAGATAGAGTTTAAATTCCATGATTTTCATTAGAGAGCCACCAAGAGGCTCTAAGGGCTTAGATTGAATAGGAACTTTGGTTTGGAGACCAATTCATGCTCTATGGTTGTTTTGAGCAAGTTATACATAATGCATGCAAACTGTAATGAGCATTATTTCACAAGTTTGTTGAGTATTTTGCAAATTGAGATGTTAAGTTGTGAAATTGTATGTTTATGCATAATCTTGTGATTCTCTGTCAAATCTGTAATTTGATATGTGCTAAGTGTTGTAACATGTCTAATATATGGTATATGAACTCTGTTGATCATTGGATTGGACTAAAATTGGTTAGAAATGAAAATGGTATGTTAAAACCAAGTTTCCAGTCTATTCTGTGAGAAAAGACTCGAGTACTTGGCTTGATACTCGAGAAAATTTTGACAAAACAGTGTATTTGGTGTTAGAACACTCGAGTATCGGGCCCAGGATTCGAGTAATAACTGATTCATGGGGATCTCTTAAGGTAAACCACTCAAGTAATGCAGGAGTCATTCGAGTGTTCTGGAATTGATGAAGAACACTCGATTACTCATGAACTACTCGAGTATTTTGATGAATCTGAAACCCAAATCCCCAGAAAGACATGAACACTCGAGTATCCTGAAGAACACTCGAGTAATATGGAAATAGTTGAAGAACACTCAAGTATTCTGAAGAACACTCGAGTAGTATACCCAGAATCTGAAAAACACCATTTTTAATTCTGACTCATTTGGTAAATGATTAAATAACAATAATCCAATGGATCTGGACTTAAAAAAAATTGATTAATATAAGTAGACCGTTTGGACGACGGGACGTTGCTCGGGTGGCACGTTATATATTAACCAATTTCCTTTAAGCTTAAAATAATGCATTCATTCTGGAGTTTGGATGATAGATCGTTTATCATGTTTTGGTAACATGAGGAGGGCCTCTGGGAGTGCCAAATGACGGCTCGCTTGATGACACGTTATGGTTGACGACGTGGTCGGCATAGTGAGATGCTGATATGGTTATACCATTTGGATGACGGGCCGTTTGGATGACGGGACGTTGCTCGGGTGGCACGTTATAACTTTGCTCGGGTGGCACGAATTCCAAGCTTGTCGTGTACATTCTTGGTGAATGTACGAATGTTGTACACCTAGGAGTACAACGCACTGGTGAGTGCTGGACGGAGTAAAGGACGGACGTCAGAGAGTGTCATAGAATTACGGAGATAGGCTTGAGAGCTAGGATCATACACCATGCCACTCATCTAAAACAATATTTATAAATGGAACCAGTATGAGCATCCTACTTGCATTCATTAATTGTAAAATGCTAAATGTGTTTGTTGTTTATTGTTGCATAACTTTACCTTTATATTGCTCACATATTTATGCTCCATTGATTATGTGTATAGAATTGCTTACCCCTATGCCCTTGTAGGTGATGTCGCGTTACATCTCTTGCATCGAGATCCGGCCACTTCCTAGTGGCATATGGATCTACGAGGACCATCGTGCGGTGTTCGAGGGGGAGGTAGAGGTCACCTTCTACCACCCGAACCCGCTGATTCGATTTCGTCCTCGTAGGTTTAGGATTCCCATCATATACACTATGCACGTACCACCTTTTTACACGTATCATGGACCACCTCCCACACGACCAGCTCGCTCCTATCACAGTTTTCGTTTTCGACCTACCTGCTCACACCCTTTTTCTTCTAGAGTCGTCCATGAGGAGACTCCCCCTTCTGGTCCGAGGAGCCCAGTTAGGGTCACACCATCTCCTGACCCTGTACCCAGTGGTAGGGTACACTTTCCATTGGATGAGATCGAGGAGGATCCCGTGGAGGACGAGAGCGGAGGCGAGCCTGTCGTTCATTCTACCGGGAGTCAGTGGAGGGATGATGATCCCTAGGTATGTGTATATGGTATATGATGAGGATCAGGGGATCCGATGTGGGGATGCTATGGAGGAGACACTGCTGCTGCTGCTGTTGATGATGATGTTTTCTTTTGCTACCTGGAGACTGCTACTACTATCACTACTACTACTACTGCTGCTGCCAGATCTATGAGACCACTTCTAGAGTCTATATTTTTGAGATGTATATATTGTAGATATACTTTTGAGAACTCTAGGGTTATGGTTTTCTATTTACATAGATCTTTTGATGGACTTGTATTATGGATCTCGGAGTTATGACTACTGGTACTATGTATTCCATGACTTATATATATGTATATATATATATATATCACTTATGTTCGTAGTACAACTGTGCATAGTCCTACCTTTTCCGCTCACTCTGATAAGGATTAATTAACGGATTCGGTTATGTTATTTATGTAGTATCAGTTCCACGAAAGAAAAGAATAGATATGCATCGCTTAATTTCACTATGTTAATACGTTTTTCAAAAGTACCGATGTTGTCTGGATTATGAAAAGGTTTTTCTATCTTTGCAAATGCCGAATCCAATACAAAGTTTAGAACGACCTAAATTATACTCTCCAAGAATTCCATGTTTTGGTTTGTGCACCCGCCTAAGAAAAGAAAATTT
Source organism: Crotalaria pallida (assembly GCA_037953625.1). Classification (NCBI taxonomy): domain Eukaryota; kingdom Viridiplantae; phylum Streptophyta; class Magnoliopsida; order Fabales; family Fabaceae; genus Crotalaria; species Crotalaria pallida. The sequence continues at coordinate 6,287,910 of CM075654.1, read as the reverse complement.
TATTTCTATATTTTAAATGAGTACTTACAAGTCCATATATTATTCAAATTGAGATAGTTATTATATTAACTATTTGGATATACAAAAAGGGTGTCACAAACACATTTATCATCAATCATTCATTTCATTTAAATTACATTCATCAACACATTTATCATGCAACACTCATTTAACACACAACCATCATTCTTAAACTCTTATCCTTTCTTTTATTTGTTCATTTCATTTTCTTATTAACCATACATTCTATCCAAGGGATCGCACATCTCATTTTCCTCAACTAAAAACAAACATCACTACCTCAAACAAACACTTAGTCACAATTTACAAATAGTTCACTATATCATTCCTACACTTATACATACTCTACAAATTGCACCTCCAATACCCTATGTTCATTTTCATTTCCTTAATTCATTTCATTCATACTTAATTCATTTCATTCATACTCATTATCACACTCCTCACACAATACACGTGTCAATCACATTATTCAATAATCATGGCAACACTTCATATAGTCATATCATTCATTTTAATCATCTAAGATTACCCATCTAACTCTAAGTCTTTTCAAACATTCACTCATTACAAGTGCAAACCTCCCAATTTATCCCCTTAATTCATGATACTCATTAACTTATTATTCATTCCTAGGTTCATTTCAAAACCCAACCCCTAAGTTCATGCTCTTTCTTTTATTTCATTTAACTTATCACTTATCAATTATATACTCCAAACACACACAATCATATCAAATATCAAATATCAAACATCAATCATCAAATTCAACATCATTAGTCTATACTATTTTCCTTATCCTATTTCATTATTTATTAAGTTCTCTATTCAACATATACTTCACTCAATCATTTATAACAACCTTTTAACATTTAGCATATACATACAATCACAATTATCAATTTAGGGTTCCTTTCATTGATTTGAACAATCATAACATTATCATCATTTACTATCCTAGGGTTTAATAATCCCTACACCAAGCACACACATAATAAACATCATCATAAAACACATATGCTCACAACATTCCATTGATTTCATTTTATTTATTTTCTTGCTTAACCTATTATTAACATTTCCAACTACACATAAATTCACAATTCCTATAATGGGGTTCATTTCATTCATTCTTAGACTTTATTTATTATGAAATCAATGGAATGTTTATTACCCTATTGACAACTACCCTATTGTTTATTATCCTAACTAATTTTTTTCTACTCTTAGTCGCCACTATAAACAACCTATAAATCATGTCCTAAATAGAGGTAATACAACCCTTCTTACCCAAATGTGAAGAGATGCAAGAACCTTCACAAATCATAGCTCCCAATCTTGCCCTAACTCTTTAAAGCTTCACTCAAGAGTCCCCTAATTGTGTAGTGAGTAGAAGGAGAAGAGCTTGATTCCACTAGCCCTTATAATAGAGAAAACATGTGAGTGTGACCCTTTAAGATGAGTGGTTCGAATTTTACTAAGAGAGTGGGAAAAATGAAATTTACCTTAACAGAGAGAGAGTAAGTGAGATGATGATGGTTCTTGGGGAGTGATAATAAGCTCTTAGAATCTTGAAGGAGAAGAAGAGAAAAACTTGGTCTTGATGAGAAGGGTGAAAATCGTCTGATGATGTGGGAGTGGTGTTGGGGCTCTTTGTTATTTGACTATGGAGGTGGGGTGTGTTCTTGATGATGATGAGGATGGTGGTATTGGCATTGGAAGCTCTTAGCTCTCTTTAGGGCTTGAGAGAAAAAGCATCAAGAAGAAGAAGAAGAAGAAGAAGAAGAAGAAGAGTGAAGAAGTGTGTGTTGTTGATGGAGATGAAGTGATGATGGGGCTTGATGATGGGTGTTCTTGTTCTTAGAAAGAGGAGATCTTGAGCTTGATCTTGAATCTATGGCCTTGATGGTCTTGATGAGGATGATGAAGATGATTCTCTTGTCTATGTTGGGGAGTGATTTGGGTCTAATATATGATGTTTTGAGCATGAATTAGACTCCCTTTTACTAATTATTTGGCTTGTTTCTCTTGTAAATGTAGGACTTTTTGTATAGCTTTTAGGAAGTTAGGTAATTTAGAATCCTTTGAACGTTTTGATCCGTTTTGGGTATGTTTCAGGTACTTTTTGAGCTTAATTGAATAAAATAATTATGGATATGAAAAGAGGACGACAAGACCTTGAAAATGGCGCAAGAACGGAGCGAAACAGAGTCAGGATGTCACACGCATGCCCAGGCGCATGGGCTGGTGCGCCCAGACACGCTAGCAGCGAACAACTAGTATCAGATGCGCCTGGCACGCCCAGGTGGAGCCTGGTGCGCCCAGGCGCGCGCGCACCGTGGGAGGCCGAATTGGGCCTGTTTTGCTGATTTTCTGAGGGATTTGCTTAGGATTTCGTTTTAGCTTTTAAATATAGGTTTTAGAACTAGGTTAAGAAGCTTTTAGAGAGGGAGATTACATAATTTTAGAGAGTTTTAGAAGAGGAGAAGATCATGGATTGGAAGATCCAAGGCTTTTCCATGGTAATCATGTATTCTTCTATTGCTTTTGTTCTTATTTTCTCAATGTGTAACTAAAACCCTCGTGTTAGGAATTGGTAGATTTGTATGGATTAGTTTATTGATTGCACAAATTGATGTTTTTCCATTTCTAAATCAAGTGTTTGATTGTGTTTTCACTGTTATGCATGGAAGTAGCTAATCTATGTTTTGGATCTCTAATTCTTCAATTAAGAGATTAGGAATTAGAATAGGCCTTCAATTAAACAATATAATTATTCAACTCGTAGGGATACTTTTGGGTAATTATATAACTTGTTATAAATTCCACTGTTCTTAATTAATAAATAGTAATTGCATAAGAGGGATCTAGTAATTGCTACCTTAGGAATTTGTTCTTGATTTAGGGAAAAACAGAGATTCATGATAAATAAACAACGCCTACAATGAAACCATGTTCCTAACTCGTTTTCTTAAATTACTCAACCACTTTTATTTAATTTCTGTTTTTATTTTATTTCAATTCAATCTTAATTAATTACTTGCAAACCTATAGATTTCGCTTCTAACTACTCTTTGGTGAGAATTAGTTGAAAAATTTGCAATCCCTGAGGGACGATATCTGGTCTTATTGACTATATTACTTGCCGGTCCGGTATACTTGCCGGTGACCCAACAGGGAGGGTGGTGGTCGAATGGTGGTGTTGGGTGGTGGAGCTCTTGAAGCTCAAGTGAGAGGAAGAGGAGATGAAGAAGAAGAATGAATGAGAGTGAAAGGAGTGAATGGGTGTTTGTTGTTGTGTTGCCTTTTGTTTTATTTGAATGAGAAATGGAATGAGTGGCTATGATTGAAAGCTTCCTTGAGAAGCTTTGAAATGAGTGGTTGAAATGGGAAGCTTCCTTGAGAAGCTTCTCATGTGTGGTTCTCATTAGACTATTTTTATTTTGTGTTAGACCATGAGGTAATCGATTACTTTCACATGTAATTGATTATCTCATGAATTTCGTTTCATTTTTCCCATTCCAGAGAGGAGGTAATCGATTACCTTCAAAAGTAATCGATTACCTTGCCAGATTTTCATTCCTTGCATTTCAAAATGCTATATCTCCTTCATTAACCGTTGGATCTTTCTCAAATTTGAAAGCAAGCTTCCAAAGACCCGTATCTTCACATCCAACAGTGGAATTTGTGTTTTACTTTGTGAATATTTTATTTCTAATTTCCTAATGTAGGGTGTTTATAACACCGAAAGCACTGTTTCTAACACTCTTTTGTTCATCTTTAAATCTCCTATCCGACGTCAATGCTTCTTAAATACTTTATGGCACTCAAAGTAATCCTAATTACATCACCTCAAACCTCCTTTAGCATACTTATCCTTTGAGAGTGATGAGTGAAGTGTTGTTGGTGTGTTTTGCTTTGTTCTTGTTTATTTGCACATGTGTTTGAAACATGTGGCTCACATGGAAAGCTTCCTTGAGCAGCTTGGAGAATGAGTGGTGGAGAAGAGAAGCTTCCTCAAGAAGCTTTGACTTTTTGGATTTTGATCAACCTAATTTTTTTTATAAGAGCACGTGTGGTAATCGATTATCACCTTAGGTAATCGGTTACATCCCCTATTTCACAATTGTTTGGCTCCTCACAGAAGCTAGGTAATCGATTACCTCCCACAAGGTAATCGATTACTTCCTTAAATTCAAATTTAGGGTTTTTCACAGAATGATGGTAATCGATTACCTTACCACCCCAAGGTAATCGATTACATCACCTAATTTTCATATATTGATGGTTTGTAACCCTAAGGCATTCCTCTTAACTCCGACCTACACTTTGGCCATGATTAATTCACTTTGACCTTGTTTATTCTTACTATTTCTCTTAGCTTAACTTAGGGTTATTCTAATTTAGCTTGGAATTAAAAATCAAGATGTTACAGCGGCCACACCGTACTATACGGAATCATCTAAGCTCAACGATCTCACATCGGACCTAATCATTCAGGCTCAACAATTTCATACGGGAGCCAGTCATCATACATCATGCTTGAATCATAATCTATAATTGTCATAATCCATAATCATTATTGTGACACCCTTAAAATTAAAACCCCTTAATCCTGATTAATTAATTGGTTACTTGAAAATTAAATTGGACAGAGTTTCCTCTATTTTCGAACTTCCAAAAATTAGCTTTCCTTCTTAACCTGCATTAAAACATTTTCATCAAACAGAACAGTCAGATAGTATAATTTTAAAATATTTAGAAGCCCTTGGAGTTGTTTAATTTTCCAAAAGATAATATATTTACATAAAGTTTCAGTTTATAGCCCCAGACCAAGATATGGTCCCAACCCTAACTACATACACTCTACAGGGTGGAGTGTACTCCTGCTCGGCCAATACTAGTGCAAGCTCCGCCTCTGTACCTGTAAGAAAAACAACAAGAAGGGTAGCATTACACAGAACTTAGGAAATAACTTCTAAAAAGACATAGTAATAACTAAGTCGAGCACAAATTCATTCGCATTCAAACTCTATTGTATCCATTTAATTTTCTCTCTTTCTATTTACTTTCATATTCAAGTTTTCATTATTTAATTCTCCTTTTATTTCATTTTATCCATACATTGTTTTTCATTATTCCCATCCTATTAGTTATCCACAGGGTCGTTTGGACTGCCTGGGTTATGATTCATTTTATTAATTGTCCACAAGGTCGCACGAACCGCCTGGGCTATATTTCATTTTATTAATTGTCCACAGGGTCGCACGGATGCCTGGGCTATGTTTCATTTTTTTAATTATCCACAGGATCACATGAACCGTTTGGGTTATATTTCATTTTATTAATTATCCACAGGGTCACACGAACCGTCTGGGTTATGTTTCGGCAGAGCCTATCAAACCTCCTGTCGTGATTATTCTTCTCTTTCTTTTTAGGTTTTATCTCTATTTCTTTACTTATTCTTTTCCTCAATTTTAATTCTTAGTTCTATTTCCTTTTTGTTATTAATTATCCTTACTTTTCATTCATTTCCATTAATTGTTTTCTCCTTTCTTTCTTTTCATTTGTAGCTTATTATTATTTTCATATTATCATTCAAAGGTTGACAAACAAATCATACATCCATAATAATCATACACACACAATCATATTCATATTATCGATCCTTAAATTCTCTTTCATCTTCCTATTTATGGACTAGACCCCAATTCATGCTTATTATCTAATACTAACTTCGATCAATCCTAATTTCATTAATTTTACCTTAATTAGTTCATTTGTGCCTAAGGCCTTTTAGCTAATCCTCAGTTGACCTCATCTCTACTAACTTCCCTTAGACTTAAGTCACTCTATCTATCCTCAATTATTTCCAATAAGCTTAAGTCCATTTTACTAACCTCAATTAATTCATCCGTTGCTCTACTCACTTCATAAAATTTACTAAACTTACAAGTATGTCATGTTCCTATCCCAACCCTAAGTCATCACTTATATCAACACTACAACATCCAATCAATTATCATTTCCATAACAATCATACAACATCACAGACATCATCATATATCACATAATTTATAAGTATTAAATGAGTTTTCTTTCTTTATTATACATATTCTATTTTTATCAATATTAACTACCCTAAGGTTCATCAACATATATATATATATATATATATATATATATTTATATATTTATATATTCCTCTACCCTTAACTACCACTATATACATCCTAGAACTCATTCCCTAAATCAAGGTAATATCACCTCCTTACCTGGAATCATAACAATAGAAACAATATCACGTATGCGTCCGCGCCTTACTCGATGGTCAGGGACAACAATGGATCTAAACAGGGACACACATTAAAACTAATTATAACATTAAAAGTATATATATATATATATATATATATCTCTACAAATATAATCAACTAAATTCATTTTTATCAAAATAATAAATATATATCATTATATAATAAAAAATATATCACTTTTCCCCAAAACATCTATATTTGAAAATTTAGGGATAATAAAAATATTGACGGATCATCGAATGAATTAGGTTGATGGATAGAGGGAGTTGAAGAGGTTATTTACCTAAGAAGGATTTGAGATTGGACGGTTGGATCTTGAATTATTGGATCGGGAAAACTGAAAAACCTAAATGTTTCCTTTCTCTGTCGCCTCGCCTCTCATTGCTTTCTCTATATCTTTCTTTATGTTTCTTTCTTTTTCACGCACTCTCTTTATTTTATTCTATGTGGCTGAGCATTATACATATACTCCTTCCGTCCCTTATTACAGAGCATTATTTGGGTAAATTTCTTATCCTTTTTATAAGTCATTTTGGAATATCTAGGTAGCATTAAAGAGTTTATTCCAAATACACTCCTCATAATTACATGGGGTGATAGGGTAATAATTACAATAGAGAGATAAATGAATAGAATTGTAAAGTTTTAAATAGGGGAAACTTTGGAATGACAACATATTTTTTGATAAATTTGAGAGTAATAATTATTTTTCTTAATATGTGTGAATTAGGTAAAAGTGACTTATATTAAAGGACGGAGGGAGTATATTATAAGTATAAAGGGTGAAGGGTGGGACGGTGGGTAGTGTTACAAATAATTATATATTATTTTATGTTTTATTCTCATTTGTGAGTCAATGTGTAGGTATTTTGGATTATAAATAAAAGTTTGATGATCTTAAACATAAAATACATTTAAGTAGAACAATATTGTACTTTTAATTACTCAAAACTGATTGAAAAATAATAAAGTTACTGTCTAATTTGAAAAGAGACAATTTGATTAACCGATCTTTATGGACATCTATTGCGTAACAAAAAGTATCAAAATTAAAATATAACTATATCCTCTCAATGCTGATATCAAATTTGATAAAATATAATATTCATAACTGTGAAATAATAAATCATTAGGTATAACTTATACAGGTAATATATTAAAATCAGTCCGGAACTAAAAATAAAACAGTCTCAAAGCGCCATTAAAACTTACAGAAATGTTTAAAACATTAAATTAAATATATCTTTTCAAAGAAACAATTTATGAAAATGCCTCTAAGGCTTGCCAGTTGAGCTCCTTGTCAAAATATTAATTAAACTAAATAAAAGTACTCTTTTATTTTTGTAAAGCTTATGATAACAAATTTATTATTATTTTGACTAGAAAACATATTTCAAATATAATGATGAAATCAAAATTTTATTACGACACTCAAATCTTGAAAACATCTTATTAAATCATTTAATTATTTTATTCTTAATTTTCTATTATCATACGTTTCTAACACTAAAACATCCCTTTTTAACATTCATTTAACCTTGTTACTACTATTACTATTATTCCAATCTCGTTATTATTCTAATGATAATAGGGGTTAAAATTCGGAATGTTACAATTATTCTCAAATCATCAAGTATAATTATCATTATCAAATTGTCATACTCACACCATAATTAATAATACACTAATCATCATTAATCTTGTACAAATACATTTAATTCATAGAATCATCATTATTAAATTATTAAGGCATATAGCATCATACTAATAATTCAATATCCCAATAATTGATTAGTCCTCAAACATGTTATGAATTACTTTTCATTTTGATCCATCTTCAGTCTTCATAATCGATTACCAGCAGACCTCAGAGCAATTTGAATTATTTCCTCAAGCCAAATCATTCCAAATCATGGTCTAACCTTCTTATCTCTATTATGCCATATGCATACTATACGTACAACAAGATTCTAACCTATTGGAGTAGCGTTTCAATCTATGTTCATTTCATGACCACAACTTTACATAAGTGTGAGCTAAGCCTAAACATCATCATATAAAATCATTAACCATTAAAAGTTATTAATATAAAACATTCTTCCTAGCCTTCTCTCATGTCATGGAGGTCTATCCCTAAGTCCTAGTTCAATTATTATGCAATTATAGAACTGATTTGCCTCTGCAGATGTTAGGATAATCGATTGTCACAGCTTGACAATCGATTATTATGACAGGTCTAAGAGCAAAACAGGACCTTTTCACAAACCAATTCAATTCTAAACTCATTCCTTTTCCTTATGATAACTTAGGGTACATGTATGAACATAATTATATCAAGTTCCAACCTCAAATCAATGTCATTAGTATTTAATTCCCTTAAACCTTTTCATATAGCATGTTTCGTCATAATCATATATCATTTCTTCAAAACAATTTCTTCCTTATAACTAAGATCAAGTTCCAGGCATAAATCATGTAATAGAAATTCATAAATGAGTTAGAACACAAATTTCAGGTTCTGTAGGTCTTGACAATCGATAGTCAATCCCTGACAATCTTTTGTCATGATAGACCTGAGAGCAAAATCTCATGAGTTTCACATCCAATTCATTCCAATACTTGTTTAAATTTCTAGCAACCATCATGCAGCATATATTAGAGGTTTCTAAGCTATTTGCACATATAGTTCTGGCCAACATATCATTCATTCAACCAAGTTTCATAAAATATTCGTAACATGCATAATTCATGACATCCGTTTATTTATCTCATATCAATCAATTATGTCCTATCATTCATTTAACTTCACAATTCCGCAAGTAATTTAAGCAAGGCCATGGAATTGCTTTGGTATCCAAACCAATCAATCCTTGTCATGGTTCTAGCATACAAAATCACATAACCAAACCATCAATCATTAACCCTAGTGATATGAATGAAATATCCCTTACCTTGCTCGAATTGGACAACACTAAGGCACAAGATAACAACACCAATAACATCAGCTAGCAACAGCCACAGAACCAGCGACAACAGGGACCCAAAACACAACACCAAACCAGAGAAAATACAAGGATTCTTTAAGCTTTTCACTCACTTTCACTTACTAATCTTAAGCTAGATGTGCAACAACTAAAGGCAAGTTACTAGCACTAATCGAGAGTGAATTTGGGCAGAGTTTTGGTAAGGAAACTTGAAGGAAAACGTGCAAGAACAACTGTAAGGTCCAACATTTTAAAATAAATAAATAAGATAAGTAAAATAAATAAATAAAATAAACTATTTTATTGAATAAAATATTAATTTTTTTGATTTTTTAGTCAGAATACTCGAGTATTGGTAGGAAGACTCGAGTATCGTAACTAGCTGTTAGGAAAATTTGAAATTTTAGTCAGAATACTCGAGTATTTCTCGAGTATTTCTAGTAATACTCGAGTAGTTCGTGCAGTTCTGCAAAAAAAATAAAAGTCGGTTTCAAACCAAATTGAACCAACAGCCCGTTTCATCTAGTTACAAGCACAGAGCTGAACCTTACTTCATACGAGGGTAATCCTAAGTTATAAATAAGTGATTTGGGGAGCTGGAAACTCACTAAAATCTCCCAAACCCGAATTCCATTCTCAATTATTCTCAGTTTTCTGGTGCTCTCTTTGAGCCTTCGATTCTCCCTCCTTGCTCACCCAAATCCAGTGAAACCAAAACACTATTCGAGTTCTAATTCCAATCTTGAATTAGAACCAAGAACCACTCAAATTGACTTCCTGTAGATCAAGATATAGGCTTCCAAATTTGCATACTCTATGCTGTGAAAACAGAGCATCAAACAGCACCATTAACCTCTCTTTCTTGAATTGGTCTGGTAAATTCAGGAACTCTCCCGATTCCAAATTCGTTTCTGATTAAAGTTAGCACTCCCTAGTTGCTTAAGATAACTTATTTCATTATTTTTCATGCCTTATTCATGGTGAATTTAATGGCCAAAGTCAGCTAGTGCAACTAGTGTGCACATGTGCAGAATCACAAACCTTGATCCAGTCCCCTTCCTCTTCAACCAATTATTTGTTTAGCTTTTCTAAGGTATGGGAGAAGTTACCTAATCGCTAGAATGGTAATCAATAAGCTAAATTCATAGGAACCATATGAGGTTCATGGGCAATGTAAGTTTGAAATGAGAATCTGACTTGGAGGACAGAAACTCATGGTTTTTGTGTTCAAACAAGTTTAATTGAACCTAAGGAAGCTCACTAGGTTGATTTACGAACTTAAAATCAAGTAGAAATGAAATTCATACGTTGAAATGGATATTTTCTATGTTTTATGCAATTTTGGGATTTGGTTATGTTTTCTGTTAATCTGAAGTTAATTGATATATGCAACCTGTTTATTACTTGTGGAATAACTTCTGTTTGATGCAGAATTGAAGTAAAAGTATGAGAATCACGAATTGGTGCATATAATGCAGAAAACTGGTGCTGTTGCAGCAAAAAGACTCGAGTATTTAGAGAAAGACTCGAGTATTCTGGAAAATGATGAACGACTCGAGTATTTCTTCAAGTACTGGAGTATTTTTGGCATGAACTACTCGAGTAGTTTGAGAAAATTTCACAAATCTTTTATCTTTTTAAAGTTTCAGAAATTAACTCGTCTAATCTCCTAAATTACTAAATTCTAAACATCACTTTGCTTAATATCTAATCCCGTTGGTTGATAACTATCCTGGAGGCGTCCTACTGGAATTTTATTCAGTGGTTGATATTTTCCCTACAGGAGTCCCAACGGAAGTGTGTACACCCATTTGGTCGATATTAATCCTATAAATGTCCAGGTGAAAGTTTTATTCACTTGGTTGATATTTTACTATAGGAGTCCCAATGGGGTCGTTGCAATAACAATCAATAGGAGGTTATGCCCCGATGGACTACAAATGGAATAAGAAAAGGCTATTTCTAAAACCATCACAAAGTGGCAAGGCTGCTGATGGACTTTTCTTAAAATTGTTAAATGGAAATGATTAAACTCATCACAAAGTGGTTATGCCGCTGATGGCCTTTTTATGAATGTATCAGCACCAACTAAAAGGATTGTTAAGGATGAGATTAATGAATGGAAAGATAGAATGATGGACTATGTCCTTGATAGAGATGATAATAATAATGAGGAGTGGTAATGGGTTATGGTTGCATTCATGCATGATTTGCTCCAGCTTGTTGAGATGTTTTGCACTGTCTGTCGCACACGCTGTGTGTCGTGAAGGGTCGAGCGGAGGAAGCTCAGGGTGACCCATTGTTCTCCAAGCTGTGATGCCTCGGGATGTTGTTGAGATTAGCATGCATCATGCCATTAATAATAAGATTAATTACTTGAGTAAAAAGGGTTTGACATATGTACTTGCATTTGTAATTTGTTATTACTTGTGTTTGTTGTTTTTAGCCACTATTATTACCATTTGTTTTAACGTGATTAGCTATGACTTACTCCCTTGATGCCCTTGTAGGTAATGGAGATCCTGTCTTCCAAGGGGAAGAATAGTACTGGCAAGGGATGCGAAATTCCCTTTCCAATGGTGGAGTTTGAAGAACCATGCTCTGGGTTACTATTAGTATATTAAGTAGCTCGGAGTCTATTTTGTTTACGTATAGTTTGAACTATTGTATTATAAAGTTGTAAAACTTCTATGCTTTATTTGGTAAGGATGTTATGTATAAGTTGCTTCCGCTTTTTGAAATGAAAAATTTATAAACTTATTTTGGCAAAAAATTTTCCTCTACTTTATTTATAAATAATTAAGGGTTATAAAGTTGGGTCGTTACAACAACAACCACAACATAAGCTATTTATAGAAGAGAAATAGAAGAGAAATGAGGCAAGGATGAAGTAAGCCATGACTTCATCTTCTTCCCCCACCACACATGTGTCCTAGACCACCTAGGAGCCTTCCATGTGTCCTTGGAACAGATAAAAATCTGAGTTTCTTCGAGTTTCTAGCTTAAATCGTCATACTGTTGGTTGTACAGACTCGTGATAATCGATTGTCACACTTAAAATGACAGGATAATCAATTGTCACATCTAACAATCGATTGTTTTGGCTTTTTATCACCAAACACATATTCCACCGTTGGATTTGAAGATAAGAGGGTTAGGAAGCTTGTCTCCAAATTTGGGCACGATCCGACGGTTAACAAATGAGATATGGCTAGATCTTTGAATGATATTTTACCAAAATATTACTTTTTCACATATTGTATTTAAATCTTGCTTACCAAAACTATTTTATTTCCGAAATATGTTTCTTTATACTTATTTTTTCCAAAATAATTTCCTTAAAATAATTTTCAATAATAATATATTTATTTATTTCCAAAAATGAGGGATGTTACAATATTCCTATATATCAATAGACATATTAGCACACTTGAAAGAAGAAAACGTAAGGATGCTTCTTCTTGACAACTCATGAAATCAATAAATATGCATTTGCTTTCTGTTTTGGATAAGGTGACCGAGATGAAAAGAATAACAACCACAAAAGTGAGGAAAACATTAAGATCAATGTCTATTAATATTCTTCACATCTAAGTGAAGTCATGTACTCATGCCAGTTTACCAAGACCATTTATAGCAAATCTTTCTTTTTCATACTTGCTTAGTTCTTTTTTCTAAGAAGAACAAGTTTCATATATTTCTCATAAGAACAGGTATAGTGTCCATCTCACCACTGAAAATACCAATAGAGCCATGACTGCATTTTTTTCTTTGTAAAATTATCTCCATTTGTCATAGAAGTGCATAGACTTAAATGAGTAATGACAGCAAGTCAACAAGAGGGAAAACCCCGAGCACCAAACAGAATGCAAGCTAATACTTTACCTCCTCTTCCATCCAATGCAAAATTTCTTCCAAAAAATTTTCCAAAGACGTAGATTAATGCAAGCATATGTATAGCAGTTGGTTTTTCTTTTTATTTCTTTAAATAAAAGTAAATAAATAAGAACGGATGCAACACAAGAATAAAGCAATTTACTGACGCCCGTTACAGAGGGCCCTCAAATCCCTCGATAATAAATTCATTGGAATTGGAATTGGTATTGTTGTTGCTGTTTTGTGAAATGTGATTGGTGTGGAATAAAGTGAAAGTTAAAAGGAAAGTGCATGTTTTGGAGACAAAATTTTTAAGTTATAGAAAAATTGTGCATCAGGACTTGTATAAGTTTTAATTGTTTGTACATAAATGAAAGTGTTCTTAACAGCTTGTGTTTATATGGCTACTGTATCAATTCTAATGGTTGCTACTATCTCTACAATTACTGAATTTTGCCTTTTTTTAATAAGCTACTGAAGTTTGCCTTGGCCAGCTGCCACGGTTGTTTATAAGTTGTAACACCTCTTTAACTCTCTTTTATATTTATTTTTTTCGTGATGGTGTGTTCTAATAATTAAAGACTTGATATGTGATGGAACAGTTGAAAAATATTAATGCGTCAATTCTCTAATGTTTTAGACGTATAGAGGGTTGTATGCCTATGTCAAAACATCATCATTTACCGAGGGCTACAACCCTTTGTGATGCATTACCTTTTACCGACGGCTAGGTAGCCCTCTGTAATTCTAAAATATTAGCAAACGGTAATTCTAAATCGTTACCGAGGGCATTAGCTCTCGGTAATTCAAAAATATTACTTAGGGCTCTAATGGCTTCTGTAAACTTCCGACAACATTAGCCCTCGATAATTATTACCGATGTGAATATTATCGAGGCCCTCGACTCCGTCTCTGACCCCTCGGTAACTCATAGTTACCGACGACATTTTGAAAGTTACCGAGGGCCTTGGCCCTCTGTAATCAGTGAATTTCTTGTAGTGATGGTCAGGTTCCTTCCATCACTAAAGAAAAGGCCAATATAAATGTAATGAAAGTGTTGACACCAAAAATTATTCAAATAACCAATTGAGCTAGCTCTAAAAGTTAAGCCACTAAACCTCCACTCCTTCCCCCAAAAGAAATACATCTATGCATAGAACAATTTGTATACAATTTGCCAATAATTATCATGAAAAGATGAAACTGGATCCTAATCGACTAAACGATGTACAAACCAAAAAGACAATACAAAAGCTGAGTGACGCTCACACACAAACACAAGAAAAGCAACAATGAAAAGATTGTCTTACAAACTTTACTTGGGAATAGTTGCTACAGGGTAAAATTTGTATAGACACCACAATGAATCAAGATAAGAGAGTGCATTCTATATAATGCGGATTTTCAATATACAAATATGATCTATTCAACCAATAAAGTAATTGATCGTGATTCATAATTCACATACATGTAGATACATAACATAGCAAATGCAAACGTGTTGAGCAATTATTGAATGAAAACTATTATACACTATCATTTCCCTTTTTGGAAAGAGGCGTCAAAAGAGGCTAAATAATGTGAATTTTTGTTGAGTAGTCTCTTTATCCAATAAGATGATAAAATTTTTCATGAGTAGTTAAAAAACCTAAATTTTAAAGAATAGTTTATACAAAACTTCATGAACAAACTGCACGTGAATATCGATTTATCACCTTATTGGTTAAAAGGATGATTTGTCATTATTGCAAAACGAAATATACACTATATAGCATGGTCTACCCAAAACAGAAGTTATAGAATGGAAATTCTTGCAAACTTAATAATGAACAATTGCTGACCACCGAACACAAATTGTGATGATTAGCTGCTAAACATGTATGCAATTTGTTAAGTTTTGAAATTTATCAAAATTGTCTATGACCAAATTTGTTATAGAGACTATTTGAAAATTTGCACTATATATCATAACTCTTTCCAAAATGACAAGCACACTAATATAAAAATGGAAGCTCTGTCACCTTTCTTGTTAATTTTTCTCCAAGAATGGCGAAAGCTATGGAAACTGGCCATGCATTCCCTTAGCTTTGCATGGCACCAAACTGTTACTCCTACGTTGAAGCCATAATCCTGCAGAATAGGCATATTAGCACACATGAGGGAAGAAAACTTCCAAATGCCTCTTCTTGACAATTCATGAAATTAATTAAATATGCACTTGCTTTCTCTTTTGGATAAGGTGACAAAGATGAAAGGAATAGCAACTACAAAAGTGAGGAAAACATCAAGATCAATGTCTACTATTATTCTTCATACCTAAGTGAAGTCATGTACTCATGCCAGTTTACCGAGACCATTTATGACAAATCTTTCTATTTCATACTTGCTTAGTTAGTATTTCTCAAAAGAACGGGTATAATGTCCCTCTCACCATTGAAAACACCAATAGAACCATGATTGCATTTTTTCTATGTAAAATTATCTCCATTTGCTCATAGAAATGCATAGACCTAAATGTGTAATGAAAACAAGTCAAAAAGGAGGAAAACTCCAAGCACCAAACATAATGTAAGCCAATGCTTTACCTCCCCTTCCATCGAATGCAAAATTTCTTCCAAAAGAAATTATCAAAGCCATTCTAATATTGATATAAATAAATTAATGCAAATATATATAAAATAGCTTGGTTTTCTTATTTCTTCAACTAAAAGTAATCAAATAATTAAAAAGGGATGGTCGAGTTCCTTTTGTAACTAAAAAAAAGACAATATAAATGTAATAGAAGTGCTAACCCCAAAAATTGCTCAAATAACTAAATCTGGTAGCTAGCTCTCAAAAAATAAGCCATTAAACCACCACTCCTTCCCCCAAAAGAATTATATATATGCATAAAACGATTTGTGTACCATTTGCCAACAACTGTTATTCCTTAGTTGAAACTGGCTTTTCATTCCCTAAAAGATGTAAAAACCAAAAAGACAATACAAAACCTGAGTTACACGCTCAAGCAAACACAAAAAAAAAGCAACAATAAGAAGTTTTCATAAGACTAAGAACAATGTAATGGCTTCTAGAATTTTAGTAATTAAATCACCAATGCTTTCCCAAAAGGAAAACAACCTATGAATGGAAAAATTCAATCAGAATGCTTGGAATGGTTTAACAATTTGGTATTATTTGCAATTCTTGTTATGTCAAAGTAGAAACCGAATTCATTGACTAAACAACAAGATAACAGAAAAGCTACTTAGGTGCACACACTAAAATTAGAGAAAGTAACAATAAAAGGTATTCATAACATTGAGACACTTATGCCAAAGGCTTACATAGGAATTGTTGGTATTCATACAGCAGCTCAAACAGATAGAGTTCTACTGACTTCTTAACAAATTCTTCCCTCTTCTAATTTCATTTTTTTAAATTTTTTTTAACTCTCTCAATGAGAACTCTGTCCATTCTCAACACCTAAGCCATACAAGACACCAGCATACTTCTCCATAGATCCACTAAAGAAATTCTCTTTCAACTTCCTGAATGTACACGACGTGAGCAAACTATCCGAACCAGCCTGATGACAAATCCCAACCCTCTCAACCTCCAACAACTCTGCAAGCTTGTTCAACCCTCCATGAAGGCTATTGCAAAACTTCATGAGATGCTTGATATCATACACGGTTGGGAAATACATGTTGATGAGGTTAAAGAATCCAACTTGTGTATCAGGCAAATTTTGACAAGTCAAAAGTTTTAACAAGTACCCAAAATCATAGCCACTATGAAAAGTAACCCAATGAACATTATCATTCAACACAATCCCAGATGACATCAAAAGCTCACCGAAACGCTTCGCATCAATACCCATCTCATTGTTCTTCTTGAAATCAATGCCACTTTGTCTCAAGAGCTCAATTGAGTCGTTGGCGAAAACATCCTCATTCACATTGAACTCACGAAAATTGAATTGCCAAATGCATTGGTTGTCGGTCCCACACGTGGGTAGATTCCCTTCCTCGTCTGAGAAGGTGAGGCCCAATTGAATCAACTTGAGCATGTCAACATTATCCTTTAGCGTTTGGTAATGATAATCATAGCTATTCTTAAAATTCCCTACAGGCCGAAGAACAATTCCTGGGAATTCCGTGTCCATCGCGACGTAAGGGTAATCATCGACGATTTCCCTTATCAAAGCGAATTCCTCTTCCACGTTATCGTTCCACACCTCACGAATAAGGATTGAATCGCTTTTAGGTAAAAGCGGCATTCCTCGAAACCCAAATTTATCATATAATCCAGCAAAATCTGAGACATACCCATTAAAATTAGCATCAAGATTAATAAAAAGCACATAAAAAGTTTACAAATTTATGATGAAAACAAAATGAGGGATTTTGGAAATTTTAACGTAAAATTAAAAATTTGGGGAAACGATATTAAGAAGAAATAGAATCTAACCTTAGGTTGAAGAAAGAGAACAGGGAAAATGGGTATTCAAAATCGAATGATAGATTGAAACTTGTTGAGAGAATGGAGAGAAAATGAAGGAGGGAGAAGGAAGAGATTTGTGAGGTATGGAACCTCTCCCTTTCTAGGGATTTTTTTTTGCCCCTTTGATTTTTTTTTTATTTTTTTTGGAATGATGAAAGAGGAAGGTATTTTAGTCAAAATTAGTTGTGGGGTTTTTTTATAATTATTTTTATTTTTTAGGTGAAATCTGTTTTGGTTTGTTTCCTGAGAAATCTAATCTAGAAGATAGAGAGAGAAATGGCCAAATGGGGCATTTTGGTTTTTGAGGTATTCAAGTTCTACACGCTGTTATGCCCTGCTCTTCTCATTCGATTTACCAACGGTTTTTTTGAAGTTAACTGTCAAAATCTCACAAATGTTGTTAAAATAGTTGTTACAAAATTTTAGCATACGAAGCTCATTGCAAGATAAAAGAAAATAAAGACATAAAATATATTTTTGTCTTTCAACTTTTACTCGTGTGAAATTTATTTCTCATTTTTTAAAAATGGTTTATATTCCCATTGTCTTTTTGTTTTGCTACATTAGTTCTTTTGTCAAAAAAATTCTATTAGTTGCTATAGGTACTCACAGATTGATACTTAATGTTATTGTCAAGGTTATAATAAGTTAATAATCAATATTAAACATGTAAAATAATGCTAAACTGATCACTTTATTGAAAAAGGTAAAAAGGTAAAAAAAATTCATATTTGATGAAAAGAGAAAAAAAATCTGAATTTTTAATAATTAACAGAAGGTATGACATTTTCTAGTCTACATTAGCTCACTCAATCAGAAAACAACGTCATATTAAAAATCATTATCTCGTATTGTACACCAAAGAAAAAATAAAAGCCATTTCGTATTTGTTTTCATCACATAATTTATTCTCTCAAATGCAAGTAGTATTGGAAATTTGGAATCATGGAAATAACTTTTAACGTAATGTTTTAAGTTTTGTTGCTGTTAATTTTTCATGGGACTATTTGCAACACTCTCTTATTTAATGTTAAAAGTTGAGTAAATTGTTGTCTTATAGAAGTTATATGGACTTGTAGTGTATGAAAAATAAGGTTCATAAATATACTTATCAAGTTAAAAAGGTTACCAACATAATTTGTAAAATACTGGATGGTTGAGTTTATTTATCTTGGAACGAAAAGATTGTGTTTCGAGATGACGGGTTGTAGTATACAAAATGTATATTATAAATAAAGTGTTGATATCTCGAACTCATAAGATACAACTCTTTTTGAAATATTGGAATTTACGAAATTATACACCTTAATATCAGAGTAAGCGGAAACACTTAAAATAGCACCCTTGATTTGATGAACACCAAAAAAAGATCGATATATATATATATATATATACATATATATATATATATATATATATATATATATATAACATAAGTACATCATCATCATCATCATCATCATCAAGGGCCAGAGTGGCACAAGTAAAAGCCTCATATACAAGTCCATAAAAACTAAAATATAAAGATAGACCAACTCTCTGAAATCTCTCAAAAATATATTCAATATAATACAACTCAAAATATAGAAATCTCAGAGATGGTCTGATGATCCTCCAAACAGCAATGATCCTCCTCCTGGTCTCCTGCAGCTGCTCCACCGTCCCTCATCCCAGTCACCCATATCATGCACAGCCCGGTGGATCCCTAGCTCCCAGTGGAGTGCTCGACTGGCTCGCCCTCGCTCTCTGCCTCCTCGACCTCGTCCGACTGAGTCGGTGCTCGACCACTGGGCACTGGGTCATCATATGGAGTCCCATGAATCGGACTCATCGAACTAGGAACAGGAGTCTCCTCACGTATAACTCGGGAAGCAGAGGGATGGGATTGGGTAGCTGCTCTAAAACGAAAACTGTGAAAACGTCGAGCTGGTCGAGCCGGGGGTGGTCCATGGTATGTATAAAAAGGGGGTACATGCAGGGTACAGATAATAGGGATGCGGAACCTATGAGGACAGACATGAGTGTTCACTCTCTAGCAAGTATACTAGATCGCAAAGTAATACAGTCGGTTAAGACCATATATCATCCCTCAGGGATTGCAAATTGTTCAATTAATTTTCACCTAAGAGTAGTTAAAAGCAAAATCTATAAGTTTCTAACTAATTAATTAAAATTGAATTGAAATAAAAACAGAAAATAAATTAAAAACAAAAATTAAATAGAAGTGTTAAGCGATTTGAGAAAGATGTTAGGAACATAGTTTCATTGTATGGCGTTGTTTATTTATCATGAATCTCTGTTTTTCCCTAATTCAAGAACAAATCCTAAATTAGCAATTACTAGATCCCTCTTATGCAATTACTATTTATTATTCAATTTGATAACACTTAATCCCTTAAGTAATTAAACCATTGAATAACCATTATTAAGAACAGTGGAATTTATAACAAGTTATATAATTACCCAAAAGTATCCCTACAAGTTAAGCAATTATATTGTTTGAAGGCATGGTCTATTCTAATTCATAATCTCTCGATTGAAGAATTAGAGATCCAAAACATAGATTAGCTACTTCTATGCATAACAGTGAAAATACAATCAAAGACTTGATTTAGAAACAGAAAAACATCAATTCATGAAATCAATAAACTAATCCATACAAATTCACCAATTCCTAACACAGAGTTTTAGTTACACATCATGAAATTAAGAACAAAAGCAATAGAAGAATACATGATTACCATGGAAAAGCCTTGGATCTTCCAATCCTTGATCTTCTCCTCTTCTAAAACTCTCTAAAATTATGTAATCTCCCTCTCTAAAAGCTGTCTAACCTAGTTTCTAATCCTGTTATTATATAGATAAAAACTAACCTAATTTTCAATCTAATGTGATAAGATTTTTATCTGAATAAAACTAATCCTAAATCTGAATATAATATTATAAGATCCTATTAGAATAAACTAATATCTAAGAATCTTATTTACAAATAGAATTTATCATTAAAATCCTTCTAGAATCCTGTATTTGTGTCTGATAGCAACTTCGGCACTGATTTTGACCCCCAAGATGGACGAATTCGAGCAAGGCTATTTCTGTCAAAGTTGTAGATGTTTTCCTTAGATTTAAAACGATACCTAGATCGCCTCATTTGGATAAGCATAGCTCAAGTTATGATCAAAACAGCGAAGTGTCACTTTCTCGCATTTTGCTCGCCTGGGCGCCCATGTCCTCACGCCTGGGCGTTCCAGGTCTGTAAAATGGTGCAATTCTCGTGGTGTGCGTGCCTGGGCGTGCGGGTCTGTGCGCCTGGGCGTGCGTCACCTGCTCTGGCTCCGTTTCGTTCCATTTTTGCGCCATTTTCAAGGTCTTTTCATCCTCTTTCATGCTCCATATTTATTTTCTTCATTTAAGCTCCGAAAGTACCTGAAACAAACCCAAAACGGATCAAAACGTTCAAAGGATTCTAAATTACCTAACTTCCTAAAAATTATACAAAATTTCCTAAATTTACAAGAGAAACAAATCAAATCCATAGTAAAAGGGAGTCTAAATCATACTCAAAACATCATATATTGGACCCAAATCAGCCAAGCAATCATGCGGCTCGACACGACATCAGGGACACGTTTCTAGGTTGATTTCGTGTCAACTCGTGGGATATTCGAGTGGGTGACTCACTAAACGCACTAACTCGTGCATGTCTATCCAGAATACTCGAGTCTTTTCAGAAAGACTCGAGTCTTTTGGCCAGAATTTGAAAAATAATTATTTTGTTTCCTTTCCCTCCAAAACCTTCATAATATTACTTCTTAGTCCTAAAACAGGAACTGATATGCAAAAACCTTATTTTTACATGAAAAATAATTATCTAATCACTTCTACATTTTTTCTCTTACCAAACATATGCATAATAAACAACTTTTAATCAAGGATTAAAATAAAAAATAAAATAAAAGAATTTAATTATAAATAAACTTTATAATTAAACTTTCATTAATCAAGGATTAAAATTTGGGGTGTTACACTACACCCCCCACTTAACAGGAATTTCGTCCCCGAAATTCTACCTTACATAAACAGCTCAGGATAATCCTTACGCATCATATCCTCTAATTCCCAAGTTGCTTCAAATACATCTCCGCTTTGCCATAAAACCTTGACTAACGGAAGAAGCTTGTCAAAAAATTTGGACCCGATCCGACGGTTAACGAAAAAGTTACGGCGAATCGAAGATTGAAAACTCTGTGTCCCGCCCAGGCGCACCAGCATGCACCCAGGCGCGTGCACTGTTCCTAAGTGCACCAGCCAGTGGAAAAACCGCCCAGGCGAGGCCCCAATTCGCCCAGGCGCGCGGAAAACGCATCAGCAGCACCAACCCAAGTTATTGGCGCGCCAGACTTCCTCCAGCCATGCACCAGTTGCTGCACCACGCACCAACATGAGGAGTGGTGCTGATCGTTCGCCCAGGCGCGCGCGCTGATCCTGATCATATCTGGTGCGTCCAGATCAGACTTGAGGGCCAAGTTGCCCTTCCTCAGCCACACGATGGCTGCTGTTGGATGGGGCAAAACAAAAATAAAAACACCCACACAACTCCACACACACAACAACATAAACACAAACATCATCCCCTCCATTTTCATCTCCAAGAATCCAAGAGCAAATCATCATCAATCAACACATATCACCCAAAATCAACCCAAATAATCATCTCCATCATCATCCTCATCAAGAATCAAGCCATGAAATGTGAGCTACAACTCCTCCCTTCCCCTCCTTGAAATTCAACTCTCTCTAGGGCATTCTCACTATCAACACCACTTCTCTTCCAACAAATCCATCATCAAAGTCTTTTCTTTTTACCTCCATGTAAGTATTTAAGTTCTTGATTCTTCACTCCCTCTCAAATACGAATTTCTCTTCTCTCTTTGAGGTCCATACGAATTTTCCCCTTTCAATTGCTCATCTTGTTGAAATATTGAATCCCATGGAGCATCACAATCTCATGGTAATTTATGTTTTTTTGAATTAAGGAGGCTCAAGACCACTCAACTCCTCTCATTCCATTGGAGCTCTTGATTTTAAGAGCTAGAAACTAGGGCTTGAGTTCACACACTCTCTCTCTCCTTGGTTAAGGTAAGGGGGTGGGTGTTGGTTTGATCTAGGATTGGGTATCCCTATGGTTATAGTGATTTTCTAGGAGTTATGTGTTTATAAAATTAAGGGTAAAAGTCTAGGTAGTGAATTAGGACATGTTGAATATAGGAGAAATGAATGTATGAAAATGAACTTAGGAAACATAATTAGAATGGGATAAGTAATGTGACCTTTGAATGTTAATTGATGTTGAATAATTGATAAAATAATTATTTTGCAATACATTTATGATTTACTTGGTCATGGCCCAATTATGATTATTGTTTGGAATGGTAAAGTGACGATATGAACAATGTGCACTATGTGTGTTCACTGAGATTGGAGTGGATTATGAATGTAATTGTTGATGATATGATGGCTATTTGTGATTATTTGGAAAGGGCAATCTCTATGTACTTAATTGAATTGGAATGGGTTACAATTAAGCTTACTGATGAACATTGAGTGTATGGTGATTATGTTTATAATTAATGGACTGGATTGTTAATAACTAAACATGGTAAAGGTTAATTAAAGTGGAAATTGATCAGTGGGGCCCGGAACACTAGGTATCCGGCTAGGTGTTCCAATTACCTGTTAAGGCCAATTACCCATCAGGCCAAACCGCCCTGTAGGCGCCGGGTGACCCACAAGATCAATTTTCCACACCAATAATTGAAATAAATAATGGAATGGTAAAAATGTACATAGTCCTACAGGTTATGGTCTGGATGGGTGTAAAGTCCTGGGCAGGTGTTTCAAGTCCCTAGACAGGTGTGCCAATTACCTAGCGAGTAACCCAAATCCTAGTGGTGTACAATTAAAAAGGAAAAAGGGAAGTGTATGCAGATCACTGTTTGTGGTTGCATACGCTGTGTGTGTAGATCCCTGCTTGGGGTTACACACACTAATGGAAAATGGATAAATGCAATGGAAATGAATATGGAAAATGGATAAAAGTAATTGAAATGAATATGGAAATAGATAAAGGAAATGGAAATGAACATTAATATTGGCTAAGGTCATGTTAATCAGAAAGTAAATATGTAACTGTGATAAAGAATGAAAATGTTGGAAAAATGTTGATTGTGAATAGGCTTGTAAATGCTATATGTTATTACTTTACTATTTGTGTTTGGCCTAGTGGATTTATTATGATTATATGGAAACTGCAATTCTATTTCATGTGCAATGCTCACTCCCTTAACATTTTTCAGGATCGGAGATTGAGATAGCACAGCCCCCGGCCGAGCAGGTGTGCTCTCCCTCACAGGGAGAGTAGAGTCATTTGGGTATAGGGTTTACTAGACCTAAGCCTCCTTTACTCTTTTGGTGTACATGGGATGTAAATATTTTTGGGAGAGGCTTAGGATATTATCTCTATCATATATATATATATATATATATATATATATATATATTGTGCATCATGCTAGATGTATTTTGTGATTTCCGCTGAAAACTCTGACGATTGATGACTGATGGCGTTGTGATGTCTTGTTTATTCCAAGCCCTGTTGGCTTTTGGAAATGATATAAATATATGATGATTATCAGGTGTAGGAATAAATTATTTCTGGAAAGTCCCTAAAACAAAGGAAACTCCGTCCGTTTGACGGTGAATTTTAAATAACTAAAAAGGAATTTTTAAGTACACCAATTTAATATATGGGTAATTATGGGTAAATAAGCTAAGGTGTTACAGATGCACATGAATGTGATAATGTAAAATGCATGATGCACTGGCTTTAGAATCCATAAGATCCTATTTGGGGGCGATTAAAATATCTATAGACCACAATCCTCAATCCTATGACATTGTTCTATGGTACAACTAAAGTGTAACACTCTAATTTGATAACTTGAAAAATTGTATATATTTTTTAATTTTTGATTGACACAATCCCCACAGCTTTTTCGAAGGTTAAGTAGGTAACAGATTAACTGTTTTGACACCTCTTAATCTTTGATAGTGAATGAAGGAGAATCATGACAGATTTATTCAAGTTCCAAAATAGAATGTTACACAACGTGTATTCAATGGTGGCTCTAGACTTATAAAGGCCCTCAGATTGCCCTCACTCTTTAAGGTGAGGACCCACCTCGCAAACGATCGACAAGAGCTTGGCTACGCCTCCCAAAATAGGTAGGACACACCTCTCAAAGGTCGTGCTCACAAGAAATGGTTTCCAATCTGAGTGATACTTTTGCACACAACAAAAGACCATACACTTGGTAAGTCAAAGGTAGGGCAAAAGCACCCCTAAACTTAAGGCTTAAATAATAGTACACGGGTATAGGGTTTTCGTGTGTGTCAAGATCTGTGTAAAAAAAAAAATCTATTTCGGGGGCATACAAAGCCCCTTTTTTTTTATAATAAATAAAACAACAAAAGAAATTACAATAAAGAATAAATAATTAAGCAAATATGTAAACAAAAAAAATTTAATTAAACAGATATATACAATAAACAATTAATTAAAGGCAAACCAATTACAAAAGAAAAAAAGGTCTATTTGTAACACCCCGGTTTTCACCATCCGAAAATAATCATCATTAAGTTAAAGGTTTGCCAAAAATGAGGCCATTTTTTTTTAAAACGATGTGGGAGCACGTTCACGCTCCTATCTGAAAACCGGGTCGTTACGTAAAACCTACTCCCACATTCTTCCAAAAAGATTTCATAATTCACGTTAACAAAAGTTCGACCAGTTCACAAAACAAAAGTAGAGCACAGTTACAAGAGTGATACATTGCTTAGATAATCCTTGACATAGACATTCACAACTTAACTAATTACCCTACCTACGACTTTGCCTAATGAAAACTATAGGGTGTAGCTCATGATCCTCCTTCTTATGTCCTTGCTTCACCTTAGAAGATGAAGCTATCCCAGCTACAGCTTGTCCA
Organism: Crotalaria pallida; assembly: GCA_037953625.1. Taxonomy (NCBI): domain Eukaryota; kingdom Viridiplantae; phylum Streptophyta; class Magnoliopsida; order Fabales; family Fabaceae; genus Crotalaria; species Crotalaria pallida. The sequence continues at coordinate 6,262,179 of CM075654.1, read as the reverse complement.
CGATTCATTGGCGCCCACTGCAACCTTGTCGTTGCAGAGAGATTCCTCAGAGCTTCACAACGCAGCTTCTCCTCATAGTCTCCATATCCTCGGACAGAAACTTGTCCTAGCAGCGGTCCTAAATCAACTCCACATAATCGATGCTCAGGGTCCGGAATCACGATCTGCGACTTGCCAGTCCATACCCAGCCAGATGGGGTACGCCTCCAACCGCACCCATGCTTCATCCAGGTTGTAATGTCCATGCAGTAATCCTTCTGCGCGTTGGAGTACCAGGAACACCGATATACCAACGGGCAGGAGAGAGTTAGCGAACCGAACGACAAGTCGTCGACGTTGTGGATTTAGCGCAGGCGGAATATCAAGACAACACACAATACAAACAAGAAAGCACACACAACACATAAGCATAACCACCCAATTCTTATTATTATCTTTCTTACATCAACATCTTTTTGATTTCCAATCATTTCCTTAATTACTTCCTCATTCACCATTCTCAGTCATTCACTTATTCCCTTTCCCTTCTTCAAGGGTATCATCATTTCCTTTCACACTTTCCATCTTTAACCAAGCACAACTTTTCTTAATTATTAATCTTTCTTAACAAGTTTTATCAGATTTACAACCATCGATGATTAAGGGGAATTAAAGAATCATCGAGGTACGCGTCCGTTCGTAGTTAGCACTCACGTCTCAAGTCTACATCTCCTCGGTCACCATCCACCTAGTCGGAAGCAAACAGGAGTACAAAACCTTTACCGTGCGGGCACGACAGCTGTCACACAAAATGGTCCCTGACCAGGAAGCCCAGCCTCAAATCATATATAACATGGCACGCTCTTAGCGGCAAACACAATGCCCCACTCCAGTTCCTCTCACTGTTCCTGAACTACCATAGGGGTGACAGCACTATTCTGGTCCCGGGTGCAGAACTTACCACGGTATTAGACCCAGTCCCCACCATGTTAGTGCACCACATATGGAGTTCGTTCTGCCCAGAATAGTACTCAAGGCAACGTGACGTTTTACCGCCCGAGCCTACCCTAATGCATTCATCAACCCGAATATCCCTGATATCCGGGGTACCTTCCTCTCCACTACTTCGTACTCTCATACCTTACCGTATTCGTGGTTAATGTCTTTTAAGGTCTTTTATCTTTTATTAACCTAATGGTCAGCTCACCCTTCGTACAACCCTTCAATGAGTCCTGACCGCTAACTTTGCATCACATTTCAAATTCTCAAACCTGGCACAGAGCGGAATCACCTTCATAACTCGAAACTCATCACAAATCACTTCTCCAAACAACCTCCTCATAACAATCTCTTTTTAAAACTCATTTTCAAAAATCTCTTCTTGAAATCTTTTTCAAAAACTCTTTTCACCATCTCTTTCAGAAAATCTACTAAAAAAATTTTTCTCATTTTGGGAACCCTTTTCTCAAAATCCGAAACACTTTTCAAAAATTTTCACTTCTGGGAATCCCTTTCAAAATTTCATTTTGAAAACTCATTTTCAAAATCTCATTTTCATACAACGTTTTCCGAAACAATCCTTTTCGAAAGCTTTTCTCAAAAACTTTCTCTTCTTGAGAACTAGTGGAGGAGCACGCTCAACTCAAACTAGTCTCAATCCAAGAAATAAAACCCCACAATTCACACCTCCCTTCTTGAGAACCAGTGGAGGATCAAGCTCAACTCAGACCAGTCTCAATCCAGGAGACAAAACCAAAAGATTCCCACCTCACTCCTCATCACGTTTTACTTTCAATATCACCTCCTTATTCCTTCCTCGCTCTGGCTCATTCACATCGTTAACACGAAATCCTTTCTCACTCTCATCTCTTGTCTCATCTCAACCATCAACTTAATCCTCTCATCATTATTTCCAGTCTTAATGTCTTATCAAAGTAAGGCTGCCTTGTTCCACAAGGTCTTAGGCCAAACAAGGGATTATATCTTTTCTTGGTGTCTTTTACGCTTTAATCTTCTTGATCATTATTAATTAATTCAACATCAACATATATAAACAAACATAAGCACACATCATCACACATCACACACATAAAAGTGGTCTTTGTCTCATTCGTATAGGTGGCCACACAAATCACACAATTGCCACTATACTACTAACGCAGAACCACTTAGTTCCGATCTTTGAGCTGATACGGAACGTCTTAATATGACACCTACTACCACGGTGTCTTAGGAAAGCTACTCTCTCACCTGGGGTCCAGCAGCCTGATGAACACAGTCGCCTCTGATCTTGTTTGCTGCCATTGCCTTAATCCCTCGTCTGTAACGTTTCCCGAATTAATTAAAACACATTTGCATTAAAACTTTTCTCTAAGAAAATTCTTTTCCATTTCTTATTAGAAAACATAAGTATTTTCTCAAAACCACTCAAACACTTCTTAGTTCTTTGAATACTTCAAAACCGTTTGAAAACATCAAATAAAACAATTTTAAATCAATTGGCTAGGTGGCTGGTCCGTCTTGGACAGCACCTTAACCGCTTTCGAAAACACCGAAAAATTCACCGGTTTACATCTGGGTTTTTTCTAAAATCAATTCCCTATTGAAAACCAAACTTTGAGTCTCATAAATCAGGTTTTAAAAATCAAAAACAATTTTTAAAACAAACTTGGGCAGCAAAGAAAGATTTTCACAAAATCACTTAAATAACAATTCAAAACATCGTGAAACACTCTTTAGCTTCAAATACTTTTTTTTTTAAATCAATACAAACACTTTGAAAACTTAAGTTTTTATCACAAAATAAATCACAAACATCATTTCACCAGTTCAAATAAATCGGACCAAACAAGTTTCAAAACCAAGCATACACACTCACGGGCCACAACACATTTTGATCACAAAAGTCATATAAACAACTAATAAATCATATAAATTAAACATTTTACAATCACACACTTAATTCAATCACTCAATCACATAGTATGCTTCAAGGACAATTCAATTTTTACGAACCAAAAGCATCTAGGCATACTCAAGCACACAACCCGAATACACACATGTATAATCCTTCATACACAAACACTTTCTTAACCTAATTAATTCACCAAAACGCATGCATTATTCCTAAGTTACCTCTTAGAAAAGAATTATAGTCTCATCAACATGCATGGACCGAAAATCTCACAAATCGAAACATGATTCGTGCATCATCAATCATACAAAATTTCATGCAATTATTTATCCTATTTCTTAGCACAAACCGCGAGCTTAAGCTTAGAAAATTATCAAACCTTAATTCATTTTCCTAAGCTCAAACCGAATCAAGGATTTTGCAAGAACCTAGAACATATATCAAATCCTAACAAAATGAAAGGCATGGATTCTAGTCTAAACATGGTCGAATGCAATCATGCACCAAAATAAATACCTAGTTTACGCCAAGCATCACATATGAACATAGAATATAATTCAATTTAGGAAAAATCATTTTGTTCTCCCTAATGTCTTCTAAAACCGAAACATGTATCAAAAGAAAACATAACCATTTCATTCAAAACCAACATGCATACACTTAAATCAAATATACTAAGTCATAAAACAAACATAAGAACACAAATAGAAACAAAGATCTTTTTAAATGGGAGAGAGATCAAAACCGAGGCACACACATGAAGAGAATAGAAAGGTTTTTGTTTCAAAAATCATTCACATAACTCAAGACAAAAATCAAAATTACTCAAAATCAAAGATCAAGACATAGTTCAAAACTTTTCATCAAAGTCAACTCAAAACATGCAAGGATAAAAATCATCTTCGTGTAACATGCAAGACTAAAAATCATCAATCCATCATAGATCAATCATGGGTTTAGCACTTAAACACATAAACACTCAAAGATCTACGGTTCTGGGCATAAAATCAAACATGCAAGAAGATCCACCTTAGATTCATAAGGATCACAAACAAAGACTTTAGATCAAGAAGGAAAACATCATGATCAATCATGAAAACATCAAAGTCTAACCTAAACATCACCAACCGAATTAACACACTCATACCTACACTTGTTACAAATTAAAAGTCCATGGTTTAAAGAATTATTACACACAGGTGCATAAAATTAAACATGCAAGAGAAGAAAGAAAATAAAATTACAAGATCAAAACTAATTCTAAAACTCTCTAGGTCTTCGGTTTATACCAAGAGAAAAGTCTTCTAATACTTCTAAGTTCTTTGATCTTCAAGGATCTCCTAGTTTTTTGGTTTGCTTTTCCTTCCTTTTCCTCCTTCCTAGCTCACGGTTTCTCCTTCTTCTTCTCTCTATTTTCTAAGTTTTAGCCTAAGAGTTTGAGGGGCTCTTAGAACATGTGTTTGGTGTTGATGTTTGGACGGAAGAGGCGAAGAAAATGAAGAGTGAAATGGGTGCAACAAGACTAAGGCAAATCTTATATAAAAATGTGTGGATTCCTATTTTGGCCTTTAAATGATTCGGCCAAGCATCAAAGGAGAGGGGTAAATTCGGCCTTCTCCTAATTTGCATGGGTGGTCTTTAGCAAAATCTCAAGGAGACTTAGTGGGGGACAAATGGGTTTTAGGGTTCATACTAGGGGTTGACTCATGGCTCTCTTTAGGGTTTCATCCACTTAGTTGAGGTTTAGTTGGGCTTAGTTAGGATCTTGGTTAGGCATAGTTAGGGACTTGGTTGCTCCTTCACCACTTAAGGGAAATTCCTAAGTTTCCACTCACTCACCTACACACACGGCACACTCATACATTTACACCTATTCACTTTCATGCACACACACACCCATTTGCACGACACATACACCCTTTCATGCATATACATTCTCATTTAAACGGTACTACACACACACTCTCACTCATTCATGCATACTTCATCCTAATTCTACACACATACATCATACACATTCATACATTCCTTCACTAATTAAATTTCCCTATGCATACCTTAGCTCATTTCCACGCCTAGCACACACACACATATTCACACCCGTACCATATATTCATTGATACATACACATATTCTCCTCTAATTAAATCTTAAGCACACATACAAAAAGAACGTGCATGAACATATAGGAAACAAGAAAATTACTCATGCATAAAATTATAATGGAACCAAAACATCAAGCACATATTTGAGGAAAATCACTCATCATTTCGAAATAAATTTCAAATTCTTAATTTTACTTTATGAAAATCATCCTTTAAAAATCATTTACCACCTTCAAAATACAAATTAAAGATTTATTTAAGAAAATATTCTTTGATAAATACTTTTCTCAAAAATAATTCTTTTTAGAATTCAAAACCAATACGAGGAAATTGAGGGATGTTACACTATTAAATCAAACCAATCATTTTGGCCTGACTCTCTTATTTGGCATAGTCCCCAGTGGAGTCGCCAGCTGTCGCGGCCGGGGTCCCGGGTCGCCCTCGGGGCCTCGCCTACGAGTGGGGGTCGACTGACCCAATTATGGAGTCGCCATCGCATTTTGTTGCAAAAACGCGGAAAAAGTAATTATTATTAATTAAAACGGATAAAGATTGGTCTCGAACTAGATAGATTCCGAGTTCGGGAGTCGGTTACGAACCGGGGAAGGTATTAGCACCCCGTTCGCCCATTCGAAAATGGTACCTTTGATTGATTTTAATTAAAAGACCTAAATAATTGGTTTGCCAAAAAATTCATTTTTTTTATTGTGGTGCCTGACAAGGTTGCCCTTGGTCCTACGTACCCTCATAAAATGAGAAATCAAGGCTACGTAGTTCTTATTGTTTTAATTTTATATTTTTTAGAAAAAAAGGTTTGATCGAAGAGGAACATGCACAAGACCTTGTCGTTTAGGCAAGGAAAGGTGGATTTCCAAAACGCATTTGGTTAATACTAATTTAATAAAAAAATCATTTAATATTTATAAAGGAAAATATTTTTAATTTCATTATTTATTTGTAATAGCAATTTAAATTAAGTTAACGTTTTATTTTATTACTTTAAAAAAAAAGGAATTTATGCGAAGAGGAGAATACATAAGATCTCGACGTTTAGACGAGAAAAAATGAGTTTCCAAAGCGCACATTGTCTACACTGAATTAATAAAATTTAATTAATTATTATTTAAAACATGTTTTTATCTTAAAAAATTATACTATTTTAAAGATGAATTAGTTAGTATTTGTTTTCGGGTGTGAAGAGGAAGTGCTAAAGATCCCACCACTAAACGAATTTGGGTGAGAAAAGTTGGTCTTGCCAAAACACAACCAATTAATTTGACTGAATATGTCATTGTCTTGATTAATTATGAGTATTTTATAGTCCATCTTAAATTAAAATAATAATAATAATAATTATACAGAGAAAGGAAATTGAAATATTAGTTTTAAAAATTTCGCATCTGCAATAAGGTTACATAACTGAAGAAGCAAATCATACATGCTTATTTAATAGCACATGGCAACAACACCATACAACAGTGCCAATCACCACCGAAGCAGGAATAATAAGGCACATATATATTGTTCACTTTGGCTGAAATTTGTGCATCATCACATCAATATGGCCACCTATGTATATTTATATATGTGGAATTTTACTGTAGGGTTAACCAATAATAAATCCTATCGCTACAGGATAAGCATGAGCTCTCTAGTACAAGATAAGGGTGAATAACTCATCCTTCTTATCCTCTAAGAGCCACGTCAGCCCTACTGGGCCGAACAGGCCCATAAGGCACCACAACACAACTTCCCCTATAAGTATCGCCATGCTATAGGGGTTAAGGTATGTTCTCTCATCCCTACTCTCTAGAACTACGTGTGGCTTGATTCCCTTATCACTGGGGGTACGTAGGACCGGAGTCATCCTCGTCAGCTGCAACAACCCCAAACACACATCGTGGTGGATCTACTTCTCAGATCCACTACATTGGCGTCGTCTGTGGGAAACCATAAATTTCTATTCCCATCCCACAATAAAAAATTAAAAAAAAAAAAAGCGTGTTGCAGCCACTGTTCTGAGGGAGGGACCATCAATGGGTGCTTCCGCCGGTGGTTGACGCCGCTGGTGCTGTCTCGGCCGCGGGAAATTTCAGAAAAGGAGTCCTTACTCCTCACCACCGACGCTGCTGCATCCGGAACCGGTGCGGCTGTGCGAATCGTCATCGTCATCGTATGAGATTGGTGCTGCAACCTCTGTCTTCTTCAAGATCCGTAACCGGAGCTTCACAAGAGACCCATGGTTCCAATACTCCAAGGCCACCGCAACCCGCGAGCACGAGCGCCAACGCTGCGAGCCACTCCCACCGGGTTCGATCGCGCTCTCGTGATGAACTCAAGGTCTCCGCAACCCGCGATCGCAAACCCATTCGTGACGCCAAGCTCGATGAGGCTCATCTCGAACCGAGTACAAGCTCGGTGAGGTACATCTCTAACCGAGTTCCCGCGGGGGGATCCGCCACAGGCTCGATGACTCGGTGAGGCTCATCTCGAACCGAGTACAAGCTCGGTGAGGAACATCTCGAACCGAGTTCCAGCGGGGGGAGCCGCCACAGGCTCGATGACTCGGTGAGGCTCATCTCGAACCGAGTACAAGCTCGGTGAGGAACATCTCGAACCGAGTTCCCGCGGGGGGATCCGCCACAGGCTCGGTGACGCTCATCTTGAACCGAGTACAAGCTCGGTGAGGAACATCTCGAACCGAGTTCCCGCTGGGGGAGCCGCCACAGGCTTGGTGAGGCTCATCTCGAACTGAGTACAAGCTCGGTGAGGTACACCTCTAACCGAGTTCCCGCAGGGGGATCCGCCACAGGCTCGACCGCCGGTGGTTGACGCCGCTGGTGATGTCTCGGCCGCGGGAAATTTCAGAAAAGGAGTCCTTACTCCTCACCACCGACGCTGCTGCATCCGGAACCGGTGCGGCTGTGCGAATAGTCATCGTCGTCGTATGAGATTGGTGCTGCAACCTCTGTCTTCTTCAAGATCCGTAACCGGACCTTCACAAGAGACCCATGGTTCCAATACTCCAAGGCCATCGCAACCCGCGAGCGCGAGCGCCAACGCTGCGAGCCACTCCCACCGGGTTCGATCGCGCTCTCGTGATGAACTCAAGGTCTCCGCAACCCGCGATCGCAAACCCATTCCTGAAGCCAATCTCGATTCGCCGCCGGCACCTCCGCCCGCAGATTCGTCGGTCACACGAAGGACGTGCTCGTCGTTGCTTTTTCCGTTGATAACCGTCAGGTCGTGTCGGCGTCTCGTGACCGCACGATCAAGCTTCACCGCCCTGTGTTTGCCGCCGCCATTGCAAGGTAGCAGTACCCTCTAGCGTGCAACACAGCTACTGCTGCAGGAAGACCTGATGGGCCTGTTGGCCCAAACTGCCAAAAAAATGATGAGCAAATGAAACGGGCCTTGATGCCTTTATAGGTCCAACAACTCAGCAACCTACTTCTAAATCAGGGAAGCTATTTCTTCTCAATTTTAATGCTTGCATAGATATTTTATTGACTCACATGACTATTTTTTAATAGCAAAAATCAATTACACTTTCACTAATTAATTACATGTCATTCATCATTTGTTATTGTTGTTATTAACTTGGACGGCAATCGCTAAATTATTTTTCTGGGTACATATGCGAGGTACACGTATGATAGCCCAAGCCAGTGAGTAAACGGTCTAGATGGCCCAACCTATAAGGGCTTATTTGATACGGGCTAAATAGGCCCAAATTAATTTAAAGAAAATGAAGGTAAGGCCTCAATGCTCAACAAAAGCTCATTTGAAAAGGATTGATAGAAGACTTCAAACCGACGATCCTCACCTCACTAAATCAGGGAAGGAATTCTCGTTCCCATATTATTTTTCTATTTACTTGGCATTCTATGTGTTTACTTTGCACACATGTTGATATTAACTCAACTGACGCAATATTTCTGACATGTGCTTTTAATACTTAGCTTCTTATAATTCATTTACATGTCGCTTATTATTTGATATATATATATATATATCGCGCATCCTCATTTTTCATGAATTAATGATTTCATCATTTGATTTGTGGTCATTAAATACTCTGGCATATTTATAAATGTCCTTCAATTACAATTATTGAGCATAATATACCTGAAATTATGCGTCTTTTCATGGACAATCCTGTCTATTTGCACGATATTTAACTATTGTCTTTTCAGTCACGATATTATTACGTGTGATATTACTAAATCATACTACCTCTATACCGATATTATACATCGTATCTTTGCCAATAATTGTCATTATTGTTGATTGATTGCTATAAATTGTCAATTTAATGGCGATTACCAATTATTAATTTTGTTTACATATGCGAGGTACGAGTATGGTAGCCCACTTCTCTAAAAGGCCCATTTCGAGTAGTGACTTTTTGGACAAAGCCCATTCCGAGCTTCAGACCGCCAAAAGATATCCTCAAAATTAATTGGTGCTAAACTACTCAGTCACTATTGGTGTCTAATATTAGTGCCTTCAACGTGCCAAAGCCTGCCACATCCTCGCACCCTCTTCCATGACACCCTTGCCTCTCACGGTTACTTACAGCCAAAAGACATCCTTGTTAACATCCCTCCTCGGGATCCAGCGTTGCTCACACAAGTGCTACACAGTGATTCTTCCATAATGGCGTACAGGGGTTTTGGAAGAAAAAGGGTGAGGAATACCGGCTAACCACACATTCTAGTGATAGAAGAAGAAAGGCCTCAATGCCAAAAGGATGCCGGGCATATCAACATTATTCAGAAATAGTCTAACCACGAAGACTAACAGGGAAGGATCTTTCTTATTACCCCATTAATATTATTTCAATTTCATGGTTTAATTGTCATATTCAATATTATTGAATCACTCACCACATGACATGTGTTATCTTAGATAATAATCGTAATTAACAGTGAACTAATTCATACTTTGCTAATTAATGTCATTACATATCATCTATTACTTGATATTCTAATCGTTGTTTTTATACATCATAAAAAGGTACAAACATAACGATCGGATCTGCCGAGCATGATGACCTATGATTAATTCGAGTCCGAGAATGACGACCCAAATTAATTCAAGTCCTTCACACCGGTTGCCGATCAAACTTTTCCTTGGTTTGCGCACCATCGCGACCTTACCTATTTGGTAGAACGGTCTGCAGTGTCAAAACCCAGTGATCTAATTCGAATCCCAGCATCTCCGAGGAACCACACAATGCTGATTCCACACCCACAATTCGCAAATATACAACCTTCGCTCGGCGTTCGCCTACACAGATCTGGATCCGACCGTCTCTCAAAGAGGCTTGGATGAACACGATCTAATTGGCGGAAAACAACACACACCTTAAAGGACCTCTTAACTCGGCACAAGCCTCTTCAGGCCTTATCTGAGTAAGGGGGTTGGTTATGCAATGGAGTAAAAGTTTGCTCCAGCTTTGTTAATATGATGATCTACCAGCTTGCCTTCTCTATCTGTTCTTGCTTCCTCGGCTTCATTCTTCCCCTTCTCGGAATCCTTGGCCGCTTCATCAGCTCGATAAACTTTCGATGACTTCCACGCGAGTGACCTTATTCGACCATGAAGCTTACTGCTCGGCGGGTAGAATGGACTCCGACTCTACAAAATAATCCGAGAAGAACTGTAAAGCCCTGAGCAGCAGATGCTCCGGCAATATTTGGGGGCTTTCGCACCACATCTTTAGAACCTCCCACCGAGCTTTCAGACCTATACCGAGTCCGAGGCCCACTTTGATCCCGAGCGTTTCACAGACCTTATGAACTCGACACAAGCCTTTTCAGGCTTTACCGAGTAGGGGACTAGTATGTTATGAGGCATATACATAGTTGACATTGGCCGACCTTGATACTAGTATTATATGATGCATATGTTACTCGAGATCAAATGTCGTGCCAAAGAGGACCACCACGTCCCAGGAGGCACCAAATTGATCATTTACCGTCCTTATTAAGGACATATGTTAAACTCACTCCGGATCATGTTCTTACGCACTTGCCCACGATCTCGGTTAGCCGGCCAGATCGGCGAGGCTACAAGTGGAAACGAGGATTGCGACCCGATAGCTTGGCTTAGCCTCTCGGCTCAAAGCCTCTCGGCTCATATATGGCTCAATACATCGCGGATCGAGGAATACACCTCGGCTAAGGTTGTCATTCCGACAGCAATCCCTCGTAAACGTTACGGTCCAATTGGTGATAATCTTGGCCCACCTCGAACTCAAATAACAGTTTGAGTCGTGCTAGCATACATTGGTACAAGCCTTTCGGCTTTCACCATGGCAAGCGCATAAAAGGAAGACTCCTTAAAAATGACGTGACTTTTAAAACAATAGTCCAATTCGACTTTGACTACACTCATAACTTCATCACCCTCATCTCGGAGCATCCCCAAATCCATTCTGGAACTCCCCCCGCGGGAACTCGGTTCGAGATGTACCTCACCGAGCTTGTACTCGGTTCGAGATGAGCCTCATCGAGCCTGTGGCGGATCCCCCCGCGGGAACTCGGTTAGAGGTGTACCTCACCGAGCTTGTACTCGGTTCGAGAGGAGCTTCACTGAGCCTGTGGTGGCTCCCCCCGCGGGAACTCGGTTCGAGATGTTCCACACCGAGCTTGTACTCGGTTCGAGATGAGCCTCACCGAGCCTGTGGCGGATCCCCCCGCGGGAACTCGGTTTGAGATGTTCCTCACCGAGCTTGTACTCGGTTCGAGATGAGCCTCACCGAGTCATCGAGCCTGTGGCGGCTCCCCCCCGCGGGAACTCGGTTCGAGATGTTCCTCACTGAGCTTGTACTTGGTTCGAGATGAGCCTCACCGAGTCATCGAGCCTGTGGCGGATCCCCCCGCGAGAACTCGGTTAGAGATGTACCTCACCGAGCTTGTACTCGGTTCGAGATGAGCCTCATCGAGCTTGCACTCGGTTCGAGATGAGCCTCACCGAGCTTGTACTCGGTTCGAGATGTTCCTCACTGAGCTTGCCTCACCGAGCTTGTACTCGGTTCGAGATGAGCCTCACCGAGCTTTTACTCGGTTCGAGATGAGCCTCACCGAGCTTGTGGCGGATCCCCCCGCGGGAACTCGGTTCGAGATCGGGGTACTCGTTCAGTTTCATCATCCGAGCACAAAAGAGCACTATCAACCATCCGCAACACTCTTTCGAGCGGAAGACCACGCCTGCAAACAATTTTTTAATGTTACCACCAACTCTCAGAAGCTCAGCACAGGCTCTTCGAGCCTATATGAGCTTGGGAGGCTTGTAGGGTTAACCAATAATAAATCCTACCGCTATAGGATAAGCATGAGCTCTCTAGTACAAGATAAGGGTGAATAACTCATCCTTCTTATCCTCTAAGAGCCACGTCAGCCCTACTGGGCCGAACAGGCCCATAAGGCACCACAACACAACTTCCCCTATAAGTATCGCCATGCTATAGGGGTTAAGGTATGTTCTCTCATCCCTACTCTCTAGAACTACGTGTGGCTTGATCCCCTTATCACTGGGGGTACGTAGGACCGGGGTCACCCTCGTCAGCTGCAACAACCCCAAACACACATCGTGGTGGATCTACTTCTCTGATCTACTACATTGGCGCCGTCAGGGGTACTCGTTCAGTTTCATCATCCGAGCACAAAAGAGCACTATCAACCATCCGCAACACTATTCCGAGCGGAAGACCACGCCTGCAAACAATTTTTTAATGTTACCACCAACTCTCAGAAGCTCAGCACAGGCTCTTCGAGCCTATACGAGCTTGGGGGGCTTGTAGGGTTAACCAATAATAAATCCTACCGCTACAGGATAAGCATGATCTCTCTAGTACAGGATAAGGGTGAATAACTCATCCTTCTTATCCTCTAAGAGCCACGTCCGCCCTACTGGGCCGAACAGGCCCATAAGGCACCACAACACAACTTCCCCTATAAGTATTGCCATGCTATAGGGGTTAAGGTATGTTCTTTCATCCCTACTCTCAAGAACTACGTGTGGCTTGATCCCCTTATCATTGGGGGTACGTAGGACCGGGGTCACCCTCGTCAGCTGCAACAACCCCAAACACACATCGTGGTGGATCTACTTCTCAGATCCACTACATTTACTAACATATCAGTTCATGTAAATTAATAAACAAAACTGTGATCTATTAAGAAACACCTGCAACAACAATTTACACCTCTAAAGACACTACTCAACATTAAAATTCAAACAGAGTCTCTCAATTACAGTACAAGTAGAAGATAGACAAAAAGAAAAATAAACAAATTAAGTTTAGAAAAAAATGTGCATAATAATAGAAAACCTATTGGAAAGATCCTCAGTGAAAGTGAAGGACTGCTACTCTTTTTATCTTTTCCCTCTGTATATTCGGTCTTTGTGTTGCTCTTTGGCACAGTCTCTTTCTCTATTTTTTGTGTGCTTCGTTCTTTTTTTTCTGTTTTCTTTCACCGTTCGTTCCCCCTTTTTTTTTGTAATAACCCCCTCTTTCTTTAAATCTTTTCTTCTTTTTTTTAATATTATTTTTTTAAAAAAAAATAAATAAATAAATAAAACCCAAAATGAAACTTAATGCACAAAAAAAAATCAAACAAAACCCTTTTTTTTATTTTAAGATCTTATTTTTTTTAATTATAAAAAATTCAAACAAGAACAAAAAATTCAAACAAACTTTTTAGTTTTCAATTATAAAAATTCGAGAATAAAAACTTAATTAAACAAAATAAGACTTTTGACCCGGGACAAAATTGGGTGTCAACATGTATCAATTTGTTCTGAATTTCAGGGTTTAGAGGATTAATTTGATGATATATGGAAAGGAAGGAAAAAAGCAAGCCTTGGAATCAGGAGTTTGGAGCAAAGCAGCGCTGAGCAGTGAAATTTGCACAGATTCGCCCAGGCGAGAATAATGGGTTTAACAGCTTAAAAACCTTGGGGTCTTCACAGTCTAAAACTCACCCAGGCGAGACCAATTCTCGCCCAGGTGAGTGTCGCAGATATCAGTAGCTCAAATTCATATCTTTTAGGGATTTTAGAGAGGATTTGTTTTAGGATTCGTTTTTGGCCATTTTATAGGATAGATTAGGTCTGAGAGAAGGAGTCACCAAAGAATAGGAAGAGAATTCTTGTGCTTTTGAAGATCCTTCATTGTGTGGAGATTAGAGGTATTATTCATAGTTTCAATTATGTTTTCTCTATTTCTCCTTGATTCTTCTCTTATGATGTGTAACTAAACTCCTTGTTAGGGATGTGGTGAATTTGCATGGAACCTATATAGTTTTTATTTAATAAATTGATGTTTTTCCATTAATATTTTGTGTTTGATTATGTTTTAATTGATTATCATAATTTTGACATCGATTGTGATCTAGTGGTTCTAATTAACAATAGACATATTGGATTAGAATAAGGCCAGTAATCAAACAATTCAATTGCATAGTTGGTAGACATATCTCTATGAGTTGAATAAACTTTTCATAATTTTGATTGAACGAATAATAAGGATTAGGATTCTAAGTCTTCACTTAAGACATTAAGGGAGATTAGGTTCTAAGAAACTGAATTTGACCTAAGACATTAGGCTTCTTCTATTTTTGCAAAATTAGTTCAAAACTTAGGAATAACATTGATTCATGAATAACTGAGGAATCAGATGCAACGGTGATTTGTGGGTAATCAGACAAAGCGCGCCCAGGCGTGCTGGTCTGCGCGCCCAGGCGCGCGAAGTGCGAGAAAGCCCAATTGGGCCAATTTCTGATAAGTTTTGAAGGATTTTGATAAGATTAGTATTTTATCTACTTATTTATGTTTTTAGGATTAGTTTAGGAGGAGATTAGAGAGTCATAATCAGAAATCATTGAAGGAGATTGCATTCTCTGGAGAGCATTCGGAGGAGGAATCCATTGAAGGATGAAGATTCAAAGCAAGGATTAGTGGTAATTTAGGAATGAATTACTTTAATTCTTATTTGTTCTTCTTCTCTATGATGTGTAACTAAACCCTCTTCTGTTAGGAACATGTGGATTTGATTATGTAGTTTATTTATATGGATTAATGTTTTTCAGTTTTTAAATCAAGTGTTTAATTGTGTTTTTATTGTTATGCATGGACTTGATCAATTCATGTTATGGATTTTTAGATCTAAATTGGAAAATTAGGATTTAAAATAGGCCATGCAATTAAACAATATAAGGATTCAACTTGTAGGAATACTTTTGGATTTTTATATAACTCTTCATAATTCACTGTTCTTAATCATGGTTATTCAATAGATTAAATTTCTAAGGGATTAGGATTGTACAAATTGAATAATAAATAGTAATTTCATTAGAGGAATCTAGGAATTACTAATTTTCTGAATTAGTTCTTAATTTAAATGGAAAACATTGATTCATAATAAATAAATGAAATAATTAATGAAACTAGTTCCTAACCACCATTCACCCATTGATTAGTAGTTTTTATTTATTTTTCAGCAGCAAAACATCCTCTTAATTAATTTATTTAAATCTGAAATTTAATAGATTTTACTCTTAATTACTCTTAGGTAGAATTCGAAATAGATTAAATAATTCTTGGTCCCTGTGAGAACAATATCTGGTCTTAACTGATTATATTACTTTCCGATCTAGTATACTTGCTAGAGAGTGATCAAGTTTTTGGCGCCGTTGCCGGGGACTAGAATTTATTTAATTTATTTTTGGTACTTTTTAGTAATTTTTAGTAGAATTTATTTATTTTATTTTTATTTTTCTGTTTTTATTTTTTTTTCCCTTTCTTATTTTTTTTTCTTTTCTTGACGGGTGCTGCTTAACCCTCTTTTATGCTTCTACGTTCTTCAGGAAACCATGAGGAGTTGCATTTTGACCTTGACGTGGAGTTGAGTGCAAAGAGGAAGAAAAAGCAAGCAAAGAAAGAAAGGAAGGAGCAAGAAAGGAAGATGGCTGAACGAGCTTCACAAGGCACCACACCCCCTCCTAAGAAGACACTAGCTGACTATGCCGTTGTGGACCCGGATGTTTGCATGTCCAGCATTGTCCGGCCAGAGATCACTGCAGCATCATTCGAGATTGATCCCTAGTACATTCATCTCATCAAGCAGGATCAATTCTCGGGTGCACCAAATCAAGACCCAATGGAGCATGTAGCCAACTTCCTGAACATGCTCGACTTCTTCAAGATCGAGGGTGCGTCAGAGGAGGCAATAAGGATGAGAATGTTTCCTCTCTCTTTGAGGGAACATGCTTATCAGTGGATGAAGAATCAGCCGCCCAGAAGCCTTTCCAGCTGGGATTTGCTTGTCAAAAAATTCATAGACAAGTTCTTTCCAGCGGGGAAGCAAGCCAAGCTGCGCCAAGACGTCAATTCCTTCATGTAAGAGGAAGGTGAACACTTGCATGAGGCCTGGGATCGGTACAATCAGTTGTTGAAGAGGTGCCCCACACATGCAATTCCAGACTGGATGCAAATCTGGTTATTCTACTTTGGGCTGAGAATGTCACACAAAATTATGATAGATGCAGCAGCTGGTGGTTCCCTCCTCAAGAAGACTGTTGAAGAGGCAAAGGAGATAATTGAAACAATGGCCTACAACAGCAGTCCAGGACAAGGTGATTTTGAAGAACAATGATCTGGGCTCAAGTCAAGTCCAGACAATTATTCAACAAAACAAGGAGCTTCAGCAACAAATTTCTGAGTTGGTGAAGAAGATGGCTCAGACACAAGTGGCCGCAGTCAACACTCTAGTGTGTGATTTCTGTGGAGGAAATCACCAAAATGGAGATTGCTCACCAGATGTGGGGAAGGCACCGGCTACCATTGAGGAGCAAGCAAAGTTCGTGGGCGGTGGAGGCCAACGAAACAACATGTATTCCAACACCTACACCCCAGCCTACAGAAATCATCCGAACTTCTCATGGAACAGCCCAGCTCTCCACCCACCAATGAAGACTCAGCAGCCTCAGAAACCAAATTGGGAAGCAGCAATGGAGAAGTTAGCAACCAACACGACCACATTCATGGAGGAGACAAGGGATAACTTTGCCAATCAAGCGGCGAGTATTCGGAACCTGGAGGTGCAAGTGGGCCAACTTGCAAAGCAGCTATCTGAGAGGTCACTAGGGACATTTCCTAGTGACACTGTCACAAATCCAAAGGAGAGTCTCATGGTAGTGACTCTTAGGAATGGCGAGTCGTATGAGGAGCCACTTCCTAAGAGTAATGCAACTGCATCGGAAAAGAAGGAAGAAGAGGAACAAAAGAAACAAGAAGTGGAGGAAGAGCAAGGAAAGAGAGGAGCATCGAAAACGCAGGGTCCACCTGCGGATCACAACCGAGAATCAGCCAAGCCTGCTCCACTACCTTGAGGGTGTCTTATCCTCAGAGGTTGAAGAAAGAAGAGGACCGGAGGCAATTCTCCAAGTTTCTGGACATGATAAAAAAGATTAACATAAACATCCCATTCGCAGAGGCTCTTGCACAAATGCCTCTGTATGCGAAGTTTATGAAAGACTTGCTGACAAGAAAGAAGGGAATGCTCTCGGAAGAGACGTTTCCAATTGCGGAGAAATGCAGCAACATTATCAAGTGCAACCTGCCACCGAAAATGAAGGACCCTAGAAGCTTCAACCTTCCAGTCAGCATTGGCAAGGAGTACTCTGGTAAGGCCCTCTGTGACTTAGGTGCTAGTGTAAATATAATGCCTTTATCTGTTTGTAATACACTAGACTTAGGTGAAATCAAACCTACCCCTGCAATTTTACAATTAGCTGATAAGTTCATCCTCCATCCGTATGGAGTGGTGGAAGATATTTTGGTAAAGGTTAATGATTTCATATTGCCCATGGACTTCATTGTCCTTGATATTGATGAGGATGAAAATATTCCTCTGATTTTTGGAAGGCCATTCTTGGCCACAGCTGGGGCAGTGATAGATGTTCCTAGGGGAGAGGTTATTCTCCGTGTCAATGGTGAGCAAAGTGTCATTAATATTTTTGAAAAACCACCATGTACGGCGAGGTGCTTCACACCACTAAATCTGGTTCAGCATTTAAGTGCTGAAAATTCCCTTAATGACCAGATGCAATTCCCTTAACCTCCGAAAGGAGGTGACCCGTCAGGCTCGTGACGTTAAACAAACACTAGTTGGGAGGTAACCCAATGTTTAGGTAGCATTCAATTAGTTTAGTAGTTTTTAGGAAATTGGTGTAGGTTATTTTTGTTATTTTATTTTCTGCATTTTGATATTAGAAAAAAAAAAGAGCTTCAGGTACAGACCTGGCGCGCCCGCGCAGCTTTGCACGCCTGGGCGCGCACTGGGCGAATTTTCCCAGAAAATGGGGATTGTTATTTTTTTGATATATTTTGTGTCTTTTTCCCCACCAGACCAATTCCTGTACATATGCAACAAAAATATGTAATTGTTTTCTAGGATTTTTTTTTTAGTTTTATTGCTTGGATATTTATTTGGATTATTTGTTATTTGCATCAAGCTATATATTTTGTAACAAATATAAGTTAATATTTTCCCCATTAGAGGTGCTATTTTTGGGCACTTGTTTTTCATGACTCATATTAAGTTTGGGGGAATGTTTTCTCATTTTTGTTAATGCTGATTTTTCAGATGCAAGTAATAAGTGTTCCAAATTTATTCCATGCAATTTTTTTTTTTTTTGTAGTTAGGTATGTTTAGTTTAGTTTGCTTGAGGGCAAGCCAACCTTTAAGTTTGGGGGAGTGGACAAAATAAAAAAATTTCAGATCTGAATTATTTCCCATTTTTGGTGTTGGTTTGTCTCTTAGGTAGTAGAGGTTTGGTAATTATTCTAGACTTAGGATTATTTTTCTGATGATAGGTGTATATACTTAGTTTAGGATTAGACTCATTGATTCATGTTATTTATTTGATGAGCTATAAATATTTTTGAAATTTGGTTATTTTGACAAAGTTTTTCAGAACTTGAGATTAGTGAACTGACTTTAGCTTAGTGAGACTTTGAGCCTATTTGATGGGGTATGATTTTATTGAATTATTTTGATGTGAGACCCCTATTTCTTTCATGAGTGTGTTCACTTTAGTTTTATGTTCTAGAACTTGACCTGTGACCATTTTGAGATTGATAATTGATTACATGCATGAAAATGATTAAAGCATTTAGGATGGTGTTTTTGTAGCCTTAAGAGATATTTGTTTTCCCTTAGTTGCCCATTTTGAGTCTAATATAAATATGAATTTTCTTTGGTACCCTACATTTATTGTATATTTTTGTGAAGTACCTTAGGAATTTTGAATGAGCGATTGAGAGAGAGACATTTCAAAATTATGAAAATTGTGAAAGTGTTTATTGAGTTACTCTTATTCCAAGAGAAAACAAAAAATTGAGAAAAAGTGAAAAATTGATGAATGAAAATAGAAGAGTTTTGTTTGGAAGAAGTAGTACATTGAAATTTAAAAAGAAGAAGTTTGAAATAGTTGTGATTTGAGTGTGAGTCTTCATAGTATTCATTAGGGGTGTAAGTGGTCCGATCCGAGATCGCGAGACCGCCCGGACCGGACCGAAAAAGGACCGGACCGTGAGACCGTGATCCGGTCCAGTCTGAAGATTTTTGGACCGTTATGCTGTGGTCCGATCCACGATCACACAATTTTTTGGACCACAAAGACCGGACCGGACCGATAGTTGAAATAAAAAAAAAATAAAATAAACTAGGCACAATGAAAAGCCTAGAAGCTTCAGCAGCCCAGCCCAACCCAAATTCCATTCTTCCTCATAGAATTACTGGACACTTTCCCTTGAAACTTCAAACCCTACCTAAGTTCAAACCCCTCTTCCTCACACAACCCCAGCCGCCGCCACCGCCGCTGCCCCTCTTCCAGTCGTCACTCGCCGTTCTCCTTCTTCCCTCCTTCTTCCCGCCGTCACTCGCCACCGTCTCCCTCCTGCGATTCGATCTCCTCGTCTCCCTCCTCCTGCGATCGATCTCCTCGTCTCCTTGCTCCTGCGATCGTTCTCTCTCCCTCTCCTCCTGCGATCGTTCTCTCTCCCTCTCCTCCAGCAATTGTTCTCTCTCCCTCTCCTCCTGCAATCGAGTTGTTCTCTCTTCCTCCTCCTGTGATTCGTTCAAGTCGTTCTCTCTCTCTGCTGGTTCGTTCTCTCTCTCCCTTCGTTCGTTCTCTCTCTCTCTCTGCTCGTTCCTCACTGTCTCTCCTCCATGCGCCGCTGCCACTGGTTCCTCTTTGTCGCCGCTTGATTTTGCCCAATCTGTTCAATTAGGGTTTTTTGGGTTGAATGAGGATTGGCTGCCTTGATTTATTTTAATGGTCTAAATAGACCGGACCGGACCAGACCGATTCGGACCGAACCGTATCGGTCCGATCCGGTCTTTATTCACAACACATTCAGACCGGACCGGATCGGACCGTATTAATTTGATCGGTCCGGTCTCCAATGTCCGTTAAAGACCGGACCGGACCGTTACACCCCCAGTATTCATTGCTCATTCATAATTTTTAGAGAGAAATTTGTTTTTGCATTTTAGCCCTTAGTTTCATCATTTCTTTCTTTTATCCCACCTAACACTTTTAGCCATGGCCACATTACAACCAAAATAAAGACCTTTTGATTTGTGCATGTTTTTAATAATTTCAGTTGAGATTTGGGTCTATGGTCAAGCTTATGGTAACATTTAACTATTGTATGAACTTGAGTGAATTGATTTAAACCCTTGATACACATAAGAGATATACACTGAGAGGTTGAGAGTGTTCACTAGTTCAGAGTTCTGAGTTATTGTGTTTCTTTAACCAGATTTTGATATGTCAATAGCTTATGTAAATATGTGGCTGTGTTGATGAGTCGAAGTCTTAGATTAAGTATTGTACATTTTGATTTAGAAGGTAGTCTTGTGTTTATGAATTTTTATTTTATTTTTGCCTAGGACATGCAAAATGCTAAGTTTGGGGTGTGATGAAGGTCTAAAATATGATGTTTTAAGGCTTAATTTCACTTCCTTTTGCTTGGGTTTTTGTTTGTTTCTCTTGTAAATATAGGTGTTTTGTATTAGTTTTAGGAATTTTTAGTTTATTAGAATCCTCTGAACGTTTTGATCTGTTTTGGGTATTTTTCAGGTGTTTCGGAGCTTTATTTGGAGAAAATATTATTGGAGCTGAAAAGAGAATAAGACCTTGAAAGCGCGCCCAGGCGCGCTTACAACGGTGATTTGTGGGTAATCAGACATAGCGCGCCCAGGTGTGAGACCCACAATTTTACCCAATTTATTTGAGAATTTATATTTGAATTTAAAATATTATATTTGATTTTTGATAAATTGTGATACCTGAATTTAATTAAAATCGTATGATATATATATATATATATGCACGTGGTGTAACACCTAGGATTTTTACGCTTAAAACCCCGCTATTAAAAATATGAATTTGAAATTTTCATTTTAATTTAGTAAAAATCACCCGTCAAACGGACGGAGTTTTGTTTGTTTTTCGGACTGATCCAAAATTCAACCTGTGGTAAACAATTTTAATTAAACAGCCGATAACCAGCAGGGCTTCAGATTATATATATATATATATATAAGTCATATCAAGGCCCAATGGGCTCCAAATATATCAGAGTATGAGCGGAAATGCTAAGTTTGAATATCAAAAGCTAAAACATAATATTTTATCAAAACAAAGTGTCCTAAGCCTCACTCAACTATATATATATATATATTAAATTTACATCAAAATAACGTAGGAGGCTTAGGTCTATAATATACTCTAATCCCCAATAACAACCCTACTCTCCCTGTAAGGGAAAGTACTCCTACTCGGCCGGAGGCTGTGCCAACTCATTCTCCGTACCTGAAAAATGTTAAGGGAGTGAGCATTGCACATGAAATAGAAAGCACTCTCTAACTAGACATAACAACCCACTAGGTCAAACACAACTAACAAATAAAGCATATATTCACATATAGCACACCATACACATTTCATTATTTCCATTTTCATTATTCATTCCAAATTTCCATTTTCATTATTCATTTCAACATCCATTTTCATTATTCATTTCGGCATCCATTTCCTTTACTTTTTATTCTTTTCACACACTTACTTTATTTTGGTACATCACCTCAAATCAGAGGCCAATGTACAATTTCATTCAACACATTTATCTCCTCACACAGACGCCCTCATACTTTTCCTTATTTAAATTATGTGCCCCTCAGGTCCGAGGTCAACACTCCAATTTCTTACTTCACAGTGTGTCTCTCAGGTCAAAGGTCAACACACCAATACTCTATTTCATTCGGTGTCCCTCAGGTCAGAGGTCAACACTCAAATCACTTTATTTCATTCTGTGTCCCTCAGGTCAGAGGTCAACACCCATTCATTAAAATTCATTTTGTGTCCCTCAGGTCAGAGGTCAACACTTAAACATTTTATTCATTTTGTGTCCCTCAGGTTAGAGGTCAACACACTATCGTACTTCACCTCCACGCAGGAAGGTACCTCATACACTTGGCCTACGGGTACTTCACCTCCACACATGAAGGTACCTTATACCATTGTACTTCACCTCCACGCAGGAAGTACCTCATACAATTTGGCCTGATGGTACTTCATCTCCACATAGGAAAGTACCTCAAACCACCACATAGGTTATACTATAGCATCATTTTCATTATAAACAATTCATCACAATTTAAGAATCTTCACCTCAAAACAGAGGCCAACATATATATACCACATTCTTGTTCAATCAATCATAACACATTTAATCACAACCAACCACAATCAACACATAATCATTCATGTAATTCCCTTATTCATTTCCTTTCTCAACTATCACAATCATACCAAGTAGTATTCTCTTTTATAGCCCAACTTTTAGATTGCCCTTCATTTTAATTTACATATATCACCTTTTACTTTTGCTTACACATAATCATTTTACTTCTGTTTCCTATATTCACAAGTTCAATTCATAAGTCATGACCTTTGTTCACAATTGACAATACTTAACATTTATACTCATTTAGCATTTAGGTACAAATACGCACATTCATCACATATAATCATTTCCATTCCATTTCCTTCCTATATCAATTTACTCCATAACACATTTAATATATTTGCGGTAGCAGTCAATTGTCATTTAATACAAAACTTTACAAATAAAATCAATAATCATAGAAATCATTTATGGCAACTTCACTATCATATTACCCAATTCCTCTTGTAATTCATCATAATCATTATCCAAGTTTATTTATCAAATAATTCATTCTCATATCATTGGGTTTCCTTTTTCCTAGTCTTTGCATCCAAACCTCATACATATTTATTTAGTTAGAATTTTATATTCAATAACCTAGGGTTTTATAATCTAATTTTCTCCCCTAACACATAACCCTAACAAATCATTATATACTAACTAGAACCCACTCCCTAGAACAAGGCAAAACCCACCCCCTTACCTCAAACACTTGGAGATAAGGTGATTTTGCTTGCTCCAAGCTTGAAAGTCTTGCCACCTAGGGGTGTAACGGTCCGGTCCGATCCGGTCTTTGAAGCATATTACGGACCGGACCGTTCAATTTAATATGGTCCAGTCCGGTCCCAACATTATGTACTTTCAAAGACCGGACCGGACCGGACCGTTCATGATCGGTCTGGTCCGGTCTTTTTAGCTTTACTTTACCTTTTTTTTAAATCTAGCCAAAGTAATATATCCAAAAAAATCAAGCCAAATCAGAGAAAAATAAGCCAAAATACATATCTCAGATCACACAAAGAAGAAAGGAGAATGGAGATCTCAGATCTAGACAGCAAAGCGGCGGATCGGAGAAGACGAACGGACTCGAATGGAGGAGGCGACGCGACGGAGGAGGAACGGAGGAGGCAACGTGACGGTGGCAGATCTGTGGAGGACGCGACGCGAACGGAGGAGAAACGGAGGAGACGCGATGCGATGCGAAGCGAACGGAGGACGAACGGAGGACGCGTCGACGGTGGTAGATCTGGCGGCGCTCCATGAGAGAGGGTGGTGGGGCTGGCTCTTGTGCTTGTGATGGGGTTGGTAATATAAATATTGATTTATAGAGATGAAGGAAAGGAAGAATAAGAAGAAGAGAAAAGGAGAAGTGAAAAACAAAAAAAAAAAAGAAGGAGGAAGAGAATATTCGAGGAGGATCGGTCACAATTATAGGAACAGGCAACTGGTCTTTGTGAGTCTTGATACAGTACTCCGCAAGATCCTAACCGTGCTTGCAGTAGCTTTGTTGTTTGTTGGGGAAGCATTTTTTTTTTGTGTGGCTCTCATAAATGTCTTATTTTAGATATGCGGAATGAAGGACCCACTGGAAAGTTTACGCGGCCCATCATCATTTAAGATGACGAATAGCATACTGCATTATAGGCACAGCAGCATTTTAACCCCAAAACCACTACCAATTCCACCCCTTTCAGCATTTTTCTTTTTTTTTAATTTATTAAACCTTATCGGTCCGGTCCGGTCCCAGCGGTCTAACAATATGTGAGACCGTGGACCGGACCATTTAAGTATGGTCTCAATTTTTTGGGACTGGACCGGACCGCGAGACCGGACCAGACCACATTTTTCGGTCCAGTCCAGTTCGGTCCGGGCGATCTCGCGGTCCGGGACCGGACCACTTACACCCCTATTGCCATCAATTGAGTTAGAATCCAAAGGAAGATGGAGGAACCTAATGCAATAGGTATAACAAAACAATTTGTTAAGCTTTAACCATAAGTTTGGAGAAATCCATGAACCAAACTAGAGTTCCCTAGGTGGAAGATTGAAAACTCCAAGGGAGCAAGAGAGAGAGAAATTCGAAATTCTAAGGGAGAGAAAGAGAAGAACTCAAACAACAATCACTTACTTGGACCAACAAAGAGGGACTTGAGGATGGATTTGGAGTGATTCACTTGCAAGATACATTTATTCTAAGGGCGCCTTTATTTTTTTCTTCAGCAGCAGTACTTAATCGATTAAGAGGCGATTAAGAGACGATTAAGACTTTTCACTCAATCTGACGTTAATCGATTAAATTGCAGCTTAATCGATTAAGCTGCACAATTTTGCAGTATCCAGAATTTGAAAGGCCATAACTTCTTCGTTACTCGTTGGATCTTCCTCAAATTTTAAAGCAAGCTTCCTCACCTATCCTACTTCACATCCAACAGTGGAATTTGTGTTTAGAGTTGTAAATCTTTTATTTTGAATTTCTTAATATCCTATGTTATTAATCCTAAAACAAACCTTCAAACCACTAGTTTTAACTCAATATCATTATTTCCTTCACTCTAAGCTTGACCCATCATCAATTACACTAGGAATTAAATTTGGGATGTTACACATGGTATATATATATATATATATATATATATTATATATATATATATATATGCATACCAATGTTTTCTCTAATGTATTTAAATTATATTCTTAAGATAAATATTTTAAGGTATAGTTTAAATGATCTTAGAAAATGAAATATTTTTTGAAGGATTAAGGTGTTCTATCTTCAGAAATTCATCGAAAAATTACAAATGATATATCAAAACGATCGTATCAAAGTGTAGATTATGAAAATTAAAAGTTTTGATTTTTATTTTTGAGTTTTTGAAATTTTATCACTGCTACAATACTGAACGAATTTTTGAGTTTTAAAGTGTGAAGCTGTGGTTTTAATGCACTTAATGACTCTTTGACCCAAAAATACTTATATGTGAATATAAAATGTATTTTTAAAACCCCTGATTGGATACACCTTCCAATTAAAGTATATTTTCGTATTTTTAAATTATAAATTTATTTGAAAGCTTATGCAGTGCATTTTTGAAGGAAATGATCTTAGAACTTCAAAAATTCATAACTTTCAAACCGTAAGTCCAAAAATTACAAATGATATGTCAAAACGATCGTATTGAAATTTAGATTATGAAAATATAAAGTTTTGAATTTCATTATGGATTTTTCGAATTTTTATTGCTGAGACAGTACAGTACGAATTATGTGTTCTAAAACTTGAAAATGTTATTTAAAGAAGCAATTAATGACCTTTTGACTCAAGTGTATTTTATTTTGAAAACAAAAATACATTTCTTAAGTTTTCTATTGGACCACCATCCAAATTTTTATTTTTACTTCATTTTATTGTTTTTTTTAATTAGAAGAAATTAGGTGATTGGTGGAAAGTGTGGTGACTTAAATCAAGGTTGAATGCAAAAAACAATTTCTCCCTTTTTGTGCATGAATGCACCGTCCAAATTTAAGGAGCATGGGGGGGAAGAATTCTGGTTTTTATCATGAGTTTATTTTGGGAATTAAGTAGTGCATGGAATTTGTAAACTAGGTATAAGTGAAGGATAAGTACCTAGACTACCATTAAGTGCCAAAAACAAATTCCTAGGGCTAAATTACTCCCTCTTAGTCGTGTGTATCATCTAGGTGGGGATGAGAAGACCTAAAATTTTATCCTATAAATAGAGCCTTCCAAAGCCTTTGTTAACCCTCGCATTCAACCAACATCTAAGAGAAAAAAAATTGTGGAAGAACCCTAGCATTAGAAGAAGGTGGCGTGAGGTAGAAGAGGAGTATCAGAGAAGTATTTTTCATTTTTTCTTTGCTTAAGAGAAAGGTATTCCTATTAACTTATAATCTATTCTTCTGATTTTGTTTTAAGTTTTCATTCTTGAGAAATTTTCTTCTAACAGTGAAGTTATGTTCTTAAAACTATTACTATTTCATAAATTCTAAATTGCAAGTTTTCAAATTTTTTTAGGTACTTGTGAATTTTGTTCATATTCATATGAATAAGGATTAAAAAGGGACTTATAAAGTGATTTAAAGAAACAAAGTTTCCCCTTTTTATTTCCTTATGATGGACGAATTTTTGAGAAAGAAATAAGGGAATGGAAAATTTTATTTGCAATCATATAAAAATGTTTAAGTGATTTTTGAAATTTTTTTGATAATGATTGTTTGAGGTTTAGTCATGAATTTTTAAAGAGAAATAATCCTTTGATGAATAAACAAAACTTGATTTGGAAATTTTGCAAAACATTTATTTTGCTCACTGTATAAACCGTGAGGTATATGGAAAAACAAAAAAATAAAATTTGTATAATTGTTGGATGTTTATGTGAATGAGTTATTCTTTGTTCTTAATAGTTAATAGCTGATTATAAGGTTTAAATGATTGATTATGTGAAAAATAATTTTGGTTACTGTTTTTATTATGATGATGATATGGCCGAATTATTATTTATATAGGTTAGGTATGTTGTTGTAATTTTTCTAAGTATATATGTATTTATGTGGTGTTTATATCTTAAATTCTTGAAGTGATTCATGAAATAACAATTGAAGAAATGCTTTTTATAAAAAATTAATAATTCTGATAATTTATTTATATTCTGGAAAATTTTTTTGGAATGAGGATTTATTAATTAAAATGATATTTATATGAGTAATTATGATGTGCCTATGTGTATATGTGTTTAGTGTAGTTTATAGTGTGAAAAAAGAAAGTTTTTTTTTAGTGACTGAAATTATTATTTTTCTGGAAAACTAAGTTGTCGTCTAGACTTGATATAAATTAGAAAATGTGACTATTTTTCTAAGTTATGGATGTTTTGAGTTATAGTTCTTAGTTCTTTGTATATAGGTGTTAGAACTTGAATTATGATGAAATTTGTGAGCAAATGCAACTTGTTTGTGTGGCTGTCCAGCAAGTTTATTTTGTTTATATAAGTCAAACTTTGGGATATTTTTATAGTAGAGTATGTATTTAAGCTATAAGAAAAAGTGGCATATATTTTTGATTAACTGTTTGAAAGAAAAGTGATTTTTGGGAATTAAAGTCTAAGTTGTTCAAAAAAAAATATATTGTCTATGTGAGTTGATTAAGTTTAGAAATTGTGATGATGTGATAAAAATAGGTGATTTTATGTAGTAGGAGTTTAGATGCATAAAATGTACGTACTGATGTTTAAAAGTGATTTTTCTATGTACAGTTTATAGTCTGTGATTTAATTACATTGACGATAGAGAAAAATTATTTTAAACTTTGAATACTTGAGTTTATATTCTAATTGAGTTATATGTGTTTATAGTATGATTATGCAAATTTTATTTACTGCTTGGATTGATTTAAATGTTGCATCAAATATGAGTACTTCTAATTCATGTTGTATGAATAGTCTGAAAATGGTAGTTGTTATAATTCATTTACTTATATTCATTCACTTTATAATTCGCTCGGCTCTTCTCCCTATTTACCATTTCATTCACTCTATAATTCGCTCGGCTCATTTCCCTATTTACCATTTCATTCACTCTATAATTCGCTCGGCTCATTACTCAATCAACAACAAACATACATAACCGCCATTACCATTCACACATAAGTTCCTATTTGTCACTGCACTTTACTCCTAAGTTATACCTTTCTAGTAATCAATTATATTTACTTAAGCACATCATACATTTATATCAAAAATCATGATACCAAACATACACATATTCACAGTTAATCTTCTGGGTTCTTTTTATTCATTCATTTCATTTTCTAACAATATTCTATATCCACTATCCTATTGTTCAACATCCTAAACTAACACTCGTTCTTAGTACTCACTATGAGCACACTAGAAACCCAAACCTAAGCTAAGGTAACACTCACTCCTTACCTCAACCGTAAGAGATAAGGAAATCCGGTGAGCTTTTGCCTTGCCCTTGTGTTGGAACTTCTCAAATCCGTCACCCCGTTGAGTCCTCGGTGGTGCCTTGGCAAAACCCCAGAAATGATGAGAAAGAGTTCGAAGTTTAAGAGAAAGTGGAGGGAAAGATTCTTGGTTCTTAATAATAGAAAAGACATGGTGAAGGTTAATAATGAGGGTAGAGCCTGTGAATGCAAGATAAGGATGGTGATGATGGAAGTGGAGTAGAGAGAGCTATTAAGCTCTTAAGTTTTGAGAGAGAAAAGGGGTTCACGGAGAAGAAGAATAATGAAAGGTGTTTTCTGCTATTGTTGGCCTTTGCTTTTCTTTTATTCCCTTCTGGGAATAAATATGTGGTTCTAGTGGGAAGCTTCCCTTGGAAGCTTTGGGAATATGTGGCTACAAATTGATGGCTTCTTGAGGAAGCCACAAACAATGTTTTGAAAAGGATAGGCAACGATTGAAAGGGACGTTTGACGTAAAGGTGATTGCACAGGAATCAAAGTCTGATGTACGTACGCCTGGGTGGTAAGAATGGGGCGCTTGAGCGCGGTACTTGCTGTGAGGGTCATTTACTTTAGTATAGGTGTTCGGCTCTTGCTTGGTTCTAGCAACACGGTTCTAACAGCCCGACAGATGGTCGGTTACCATGAGCTGGATGATAGTTACTCGGATCTTATAAGCTCGGTTATGATAGGCTCGGTTATGTTTGTTCGATCCTCATGAGCTCGGTTCTCATGAGCTCGGCACTAGTTGTTCGCTTATGATGAGTTCGGCTCTAACTATTCGGTTTTTATGAAATTTAGTCGGATGGAAGTCGGATTACTGATTAGGTTTGGCTAACACGAGGCTGACGAAAGTGTTAGTCGAAATGACGTCGGCTCAAGACACTAAACGTCGTTCGGTTAGCATGAGTTCGGTGCCACAAGCTCGGTTCTACTGATGATCTCGGTGAGATGGATGAGCTCGGTACTATCTGTTTGGTTTGGAATCATGTCCATTACATATGTCCTCCTAGCTCGGTGCGGTGATTCGGCTGGTTACTGCTTATGATTGGCTGGTTACTGCTTATGATCGGTTGGTTACTCCCGAGGTGTGAGAATCGTTATGAGCTCGGCTGGTGAATCTGGACGTCGTTCATTGGTCGGATGAGGGGTGATAGCTCGGAATAAGGTCGGTTTACGACTCTGAACCTCATTTTTGGTCGGCTAAGATAGAATTTGGTCGGACCAAGGTCCGAGTCGCTACACTTAAACCGGCTTGTTCTTTGCTAAGGCTTAACTGCCTCACAGAATGATTATAATCGATTAACACCCCACGGTAATCGATTACACCAAAAGATCTTTATGTACTAATGGTTTTCTAACTTCATGGCATACTTCTCAACTCCTACATACACTTTGGCCATGAATACTTCACTACATTCCAGCCTACTCTTCTGATTTTCATTAGCTTAACTTAGACTTTTCCTAATTAAGCTTGGATTTAGAAATCGGTATGTTACAAATATTATTAACCTGTATAGCCTCTGGTCAGATAATAAATTTTGACAAGTCCTCTATAATGTTTAATCCTAATTGTAGTGATACTATCAAGAATTCAATTCTGGGAAAATTTGAGATTACTACCCAAGCCTTTTTTGAATCATATATAGGACTACCTACTCATCTCATTCGAGCCAAAAATTCTTCTTTCCAAAGTATTGTTGAAAGAGTTTGGAAGCATATTCAGGTTTGGAAGGAGAAATTCTTATCTATTGCAAGGTTTTAATTGAAGATGTGGCATAAGCCATCCCTTCATATATGCTATGAATGTATTTAAACTTTTAGGGGATTTGTAACACCCCAAATTATAACCCTTAATATTATTTTTATTATTTTAAAATCTGGAACTATATTTTATTTAAGAGTAATTAGTCAAATTGGTCCCTAACTTTGAAGTCATTGGTTAATTTAGTCCCTGAGATTTTCAAAATAGCAATTTAGTCCCTGAGATTGGAGGACGTCAAGCACGTTAGTCCCTGCAGTTTGTTGCCATCACTTTGCTGTTTCAAAATAATACGTCGTTTTGGTCACCATGTCAACTGTTATATTTCAGATCCAATGGCTATAAATTAATCATTTAAATCCAACGGCTTAAACATCACATTTAACCTTTTCAAATACATAAACTCTAAATTTCCAAATCAAAACCTCAAACCATGAAATCTCTTTCAAAAATCACAATCCCAAGCCCCAATCAAATATGAAAGCATCCTTCACTTATTTCAATCCCTAATTCCCAAATTAAAAAATCTCTAATTCCCAAATCAACCATAATTCCCAATTTGAATACCCATAATATTCCCTTGATATCATTGTCCTTCTATATCTTAGAGAAGTTTTTCCAGAGATGTCATGCACATAGCCTGTGATGGACACCTGACATCACCTTTTGTAGTGCTCCTAAAATAAAGAAAAATCAATCAATTCAGTCCTTGACATTGATACATGTAATTCACTTACATCCCCAACTTTATATAAATTTAATGCAATTACCTCCTTACGATATGGAACATGTCACTACTTTTTGCATATTTGATATAAAGTTCTACCTATTGCCCTTGTAGTAACCCAAATCATGAAATCAAAGTGCGGCAACTCTAAAAACCACTTCCATTTATCCTTTCTTGTTCTCCACATCCACAACTCCATATGAAATTGAGGTTGATTTGGGAATTAGGGATTTTTTAATTTGGTAATTAGGGGTTGAAATAAGTAAAACATGCTTTCATATTATGTGATTGTGGGCTTGGGATTGTGATTTTTGGAAGAAATTTTACGGTCTGAGGTTATAATTTGGGAATTTAGGGTTTATGTATTATTTCAAAAGGTTGAAGATGATGTTTCAACCGTTGGATTTGAATAATTAATTTATAGCTATTGGATCTGAAATATAACAGTTGATAAGGTGGCCAAAACGACTTCATTTTGGCCATCGTTATTATTTTGAAACAGCACAATGACGGCAACAAATGTCAGGGACTAACATGCTTGACGTACTCAAATCTCAGGGAATAAATTGCTATTTCGAAAATCTAAGGGACTAAATTGACCGGTGATTACAAAGTCAGGGACCAATCTGACTAATTACTTTTTTATTTAAAAAATAAAATATCAAACATTAAAAATAAAATATCAAACATTAGACATTTGCGGAAGTCATACTTATATTATACAAACATTATAATACATTATTTTGTCAAAATATATCCAAAGAGAACAAGATGTTGTTAATCCACCCAGACAACCCATAAGGATAAACATACACTCTGAGTTAATATTATTTAATTATAAACACTACCCATTAACCCAAAGCAAAAGTTCCACACACATACATACATACATATATATATATATATATATATATATATATATATATATATATAAACCATAGATTATCCATAAACACTACACTCACTACCTGCTCATCCATACTCAGTCATTAGATCTCCACTGGGACGGACCTATATGTATAATAGTGACTAAGTTTTTCAATTTTTTTTAAAAAAATATACATAATATTCCTTATGTCGTAAAAAAAAGTGTCTCAAAATAATGTCCTATTAATAAAGGAAAATGCTTGGAAATTGTACTCTATGGTGTGTGATTGGGTAATCAAAGAATGATGCATTAAATTATTGATTTGATGATTGGTTAATTTGTTAGACAAAGTATTAAAATCATGTTTTCTTAATTAATTTATGACTGGAGAAAATATTTTTGAAATTTGATTTGGAAAAGCTTTCTAATGATCTTGGTCTAAGGTCAAGTCTTTTAGATTATCATCCAAGTGATGAAGATAAAATTAGGAGGTATAATAGCTTAAATAGCAAATGGTAAACCCTAGATTATCATCTAAGGACCCCCATTACTCCCTTAGTAATGAATGTTTTTGTTTTTGAAATATACGTTATATTTTTAATTTTATTGATTAATATATGTCACCCTCACAGCCGAAAATTTTTGGGTCCGTCCTTGTCTCCACTGACTCCTGGTTAAGTTTTCTATCAGGTCCACATCTTCCACCAGGTCCTCCTCCTCCATTGAATCCTCCTCCTCTTCCTCGTCCTCCTCCATGTAAGAGGGTGTCCTTCGACATGACACATCGTTAGGTGGTGGTCCAAACTTGACTCTGCTAGAAGGACTAGGTGTAACACCCTAAGAATAATTACCCATAAATACCCCATTATGAAAATAGCGACTTAAAAATTTCTTTTTAAAAACTACTTGAGTTATAAAAATCTCTGTCAAATTGGACAGAGTTTCCTTTGTTTATTGGATAATCCAAAAACTTAGTTTTCCTGTAACCTGTGCAAAAATCAAATATATTCCACTACTAGAAAAGAAGGTTTTAAAATCAGGCTTTTAAAATCGGTTGTCATAAAGCCGATTTAAAAAAAAACGCGGTGGCAATTTTGTAAATAAAATCTAACTTTTTAAATCGGTCGTTGGTTGACCGATTTAGAAAGTACTTTTTAAATCGGTCGTTTAATAGGCCGATTTAGAAAGTATTTATTTATTTTTTAAAATTTTTAATTTTTTTATCTTTTTAAATCGGTCAACAACGACCGATTTAGAAAGTACTTTCTAAATCAGTCGTTTAATAGGCTGATTTAGAAAGTATTTGGGATTGAAGGTGTTGAGGAAGGATGATAGGCCTGAGTACAAGGTGAACTTTCTTCTGGACTTGATCCTAGTACTTACTGGCAGCAGGGGCATATAAATAATTCATGTTGAAGCCATCCTACTTCCTAGAAATCTAATTATGTTGCATCTTGCATGTCCTACAGTACACTGTAGCTGCTCTCGGCTATTAAAATGAGAACGAGGAAACTGTGTT
Organism: Crotalaria pallida; assembly: GCA_037953625.1. Taxonomy (NCBI): domain Eukaryota; kingdom Viridiplantae; phylum Streptophyta; class Magnoliopsida; order Fabales; family Fabaceae; genus Crotalaria; species Crotalaria pallida. Next base: position 6,228,517 of record CM075654.1, on the reverse strand, counting down.
GGAGTTAATATATAACTATGGTGTCACTGAATACTCTAAGGGAAATGCTTATGCACAGGTTAGTTAATAGGTTATGTTATCTTACTCTCTTGAAGCCTAAACTGGTTTTCTGAACTTCTCTGTATAGCTTGATGATAAAATTTGTGTGGCATATATCAGATTGCTGTTGGTACTGATGACGTCTACAAGAGTGTAGAGGTAGTCAGTGCTGCCATACAAGAGCTGGAGGGAAGATTTCTAACTATATGTGTGCCACATTTGGTTAATGCAGGTTGGCTACCCCACAACCATGTCACTTGCAAACCATGCAAAATATTTGCAAAAACTAGATCTATCTTGGTGTCAAATTATGTACTTGAAAACCTAACTTATTTTGTTTACTTGTAAATTGGAATTCCCAAATTATTGAGAATGTGAGAGTCTTGAAAATTGGTTATGAAATGGCTTGTACTGATGCTTTGCCTTTATATTGTGCAGTAGTTTATATATGTATATGCACTGAAGTATGGAACTGCAGGGAAATTTCTTTCCTATATAAAAACAATTCAGGAAAAAAAAACTAGACTTTCTAAATCGGTCACAGTATGACTGATTTAAAAAAAAATGGAAAAATGGACTTTTTAAATCGGTCACAACGACTGATTTAAAAACAAAGGGACTTTTTAAATCGGTCAAACAACCGATTTTAAAACTTTCACTTTTTACATCACGATTTTGCCAATCGCCTCAACAACCGATTTTAAAAGTCCAAAACGACCAATTTTAAAAGTGTATTTTCCAGTAGTGTTCATTTCTTCCAGAGCCAACAGGGCTAAAATATCAAGAGTATGAGATACTTCCACATAATAACATAATTACATCAGTGAGAGCAGCAAAAATGAATAAGTTGTGGAACTGCAAAAGTTTTCCCAAAATAATATACTTCCTACCCATAGGAAGTGTCCTGGATGACCCAAGAAAATAAAACTTTACAATTCACTTTCAAAAACAACAATACCAATATATACCATACACCAAAATAACCAGGACTATATAAAAACCCTAAAACAACCATTATCTACTCTCCCTAGGAGGGAGAGTGCACCTGCTCGGCCGGGGGCTGTACAAGCTCAATCTCTGTACCTGTAAAAATAGTAAGGGAGTGAGCATTGCACATGAAATAGGAAAGCAGTTTCTCATTAGACATAATTACCCACTAAGCCAAACACAACTAGCATATAGATCAAATAACATTCATTGTTCACACACACCTCATGCAATCACATTTTAGCAATTCATTCCACTTTTCACTAATAATTCACATTTCTATCACATTGTTTCACTTTTCATTTCCTTTCATTTTTGACATCTTTTCATCTTTCACATCATTTTCATCTTTTTATTACCATTAGGAATTAGCGCACCTGTTAGGTCATTTTTCACGCATAGGAACAAATTTTCACCTAATCCAGGTCATTTCCACCTATTAGGCCACGGTTGACACCCGTTAGGACTAATACATAATTTTAACTCTTTTACTTCTACTTTTACTATTTTTCCTTCATACATTCTTATTATTTATGCAGCATGATTGATCCATTGGGTACACCCGCCTAACGGGTCATTTACGGGGCCTAATAGGTCATTTTCACCTGGATGGGTCATTTGGACCTAATGGGTAACTTGTCACCTAACAGGGCACCTAATGGGTCGGTGTGTCCCAAGGATCAATCATAGCAGCAACTTAACCATTTTTATACTTCAAAAAAATTATTTTCGAATTATTTATCATACTCATAATCATTGGCCACACAACTTGCATTATCACATAGAAGCAAGATTTACATACATTCTAAATAGTTCAAATTAAATCATTTACTCACATTAACAAATATCCACAAACTCAACCAACATTTAGTCTCAAAAACATTTAGCATTAATACATACATAGTCCATATACATGCTCTAAGTTTTCTTTTTATTTTTCTTACCTAAATCAAATATCCTATTTCTTCACTAACCTAGGGTTCTTAATAACACCATAAAAACAGTTAACTCCTAGCAAGCTCTTATATACTAATTAGAACCTCTTCCCTAGGACAAGCCAATACCCACTCCCTTACCTTAACCAATGAGAAATAGAGGTAACCTTCAAGCCCTAGCTTCTAGCACCCCAACCAATGAGCTCCAAAGGCAAGAGAGGGAGGAGAGTGATCTTGACTTCCTTTAGTCATAAAGAAACGAAAATGATGATGAGATTGTGGCACTCCATAAGGTGGAAATTCGAATTTCAAAATGAGAGGGAAAAGAAGGAGAAATTTGTATGGCTCATCAAGGAGAAAAAAGGATAAATATGCTTTACCTCTTGAGCTTGATGATGGTTGATGAGCTTGAAGAGGAAGAAGAAGCACAACTTGGCCTTGGAGGAATGGAGGGTGAATTCGTATGGGAGAAGAGGGAGGAAGATGAGTTGATGATGAGGAATGAAAATGAATAAGAGTGAAGGAGTGTGTTTGTTTATTTTTAAGGAAATTGATTTGTGTGGCTAGAATTTAAAGTTTCCATATGAAGATTCCATTTGTGTGGTCTGAAACACGTTTTCCTCCCTTTTGTTTTCTTTTTTTTTTGCTGTAGCAGCCCGATAATCGATTATCTCAGCAGATAATCAATTATCACGTATAAAATGGCCAAAAATGGCTATCAGACCATAATCGATTAAATCCCCAATTTAATCGATTATCACGTGCATTTCAGCTCTTTCTCATTTTCCATGCATCAGATCTTAATCGATTATTCCCCAGAATAATCGATTAAGCTGCTTATTTTTCTACTATCTTACACTTCAAAATGTCATAACTTTTTCGTTACCCGTTGGGTCTTGCTCAAATTTTAAAGCAAGCTTCCTCATACATCCTACTTTATATCCAACGGTGGAATCTATATTTATTTCGAGCTACAAATCTTGTACTTTAAATTCCCTAAAGCTCTATGCTTAAAACTACATTTCTACTCAACTAATTCTAACTTACTACTATCATTTTCATTACTCTTAGTCTATTAACACACCAATTTATCTTAGAATTAAATTGAGGATGTTACAATCCTCTCCCACTTACCAGAATTTCGTCCTCGAAATTCAGCTGTCCTGAAACAAATGCGGGTAGGACTTCTTCATCTTGTCCTCCAACTCCCAACTGGCCTCTTCCACATTGTTTCGGTTCCAAATTACCTTCACCAACAAGATCTCTTTGCCTCTAATTTGCTTAACTCGCCTGTCATCAATTCTGATTGGCAAAACTTCAAAGGTCAAGTTCTCTCTCAAGGGCAAATCATCAACAGCAACTGCATGGGAAGGATCACGAATATATTTCCTTAATTGTGAGACATGGAAAACATCATGAAGCCTGGAAAGATGTGGAGGTAGGGCGATCCTGTATGCCAATGGACCAACCTTCTCCAAAATCTGATACGGGCCAACAAATCGTTGAGTCAACTTCTTCGACTTGATTGCCCGACCAATTCCTGTGGTAGGGGACACTCTTAGAAAAACATGATCACCTTCATCAAACTCTAGAGGTCTCCTACGCTTATCTGCATAGCTCTTCAAACGATCCTGAGAAGTTTTCATCTTGTTCTTAATCATAGTGATCTTCTCAGTAGTCTCTTGCACCAGTTCTGGTCCAGTCAACAAATTCTCCCCAATCTAAAACCAACAAAGAGGCGTTCTGCACTTCCTACCATAAAGTGCCTCAAAGGGTGCCATTCCGATGCTAGAATGGAAACTATTGTTATAAGTGAATTCCGTAAGCGGCAAAAGCTGCTCCCAACTGCCAATCTGCTCTAGCACACAAGCCCTTAGCAGATCCTCTAATGTCTGTATAGTACGCTCAGATTGCCCATCAGTTTGCGGATGGTAAGCCATACTAAATTTCAGCTTAGTACCCAAGGCCTGCTGGAGACTCTGCCAAAACCTGGATAAAAACCTTGGATCACGATCTGATACTATGCTCGAGGGCACACCATGAAGCTTCACTATGTCCCGAATGTACAATTGAGTCAACTTTTCCAAACTGTACTTCATATTCACTGGGATAAAGTGAGCACACTTTGCCAGATGATCAACCACAACCCAAACAGCATCACTCCCTGTAGTGGTTCTGGGCAAACCGAACACAAAATCCATAGCAATACTATCCCATTTCCATTCAGGAATGTCAAGTGATCGCAATGGACCACCTGGTTTCTGGTGCTCGATCTTCACTTTCTGGCAAGTCAAGCAATGAGATACATGGTCTGCCACATCTGTTTTCAACTTTGGCCACCAATAGAGTTTCTTCAAATCCTGATACATTTTTGTTGTACCCGGACGAAAACTCATTTTTGTTTGGTGAGCTTCCCATAGTATGTCTCTTCGAGCCTCAAAATCCATAGGAATGCATATTCGGCCTCTAAACCGGATGATTCCGTCTGCACCTTTGATGAAATCAGGCTCTTCTTTACCTGCTGCTCCTTCCAACAATTTTTGAAGTTCTTCATCATCGACCTGCCTTTCTTTAATAACATCCATCAATTCACCGGTGACCTGCAACATTTCCAAAACAATGCTTTTCTCCTTCATCTGCATGTTCGAATTGAGACTATTTGCTACATTTCTTTCACCATCAGGTTGCTAGCATGTAGGGTTTTGCGGCTTAGTGCATCAGCTACAACATTAGCTTTACCAGGATGGTAGTGAAGATGGAAATCATAATCTTTCAGGAATTCCATCCATCTCCTCTGTCTCATATTCAAATCTTTTTGATCAAAGAGATAGCAGAGACTTTAGTGATCACTGAAGACTTCGAACTTGGTGCCATACAAATAATGTCTCCAGATTTTTAATGCAAAAACAACAGCTGCTATCTCCAGATCGTGAGTTGGATAATTCTGTTCATGCTATCTCAACTATCTAGATGCATACGCTATGACTTTGCCCTGCTGCATGAGCACACAACCCAAACCTTGCTTTGAGGCATCACAATAAACATCAAAAGGTTGGGTCGGATCCGGTAGAACTAAAACCGGTGAGCTAGTCAGCCTCCTCTTCAACTCTTGGAAACTGTTTTCACACTGCTGGGACCATTGATAAGGAACATCTTTTCTAGTCAGCATAGTCAGTGGAAGAGCCAGCTTGGAGAATCCTTCAATGAATCTCCGATAATACCCTTCCATACCAAGAAAACTTCTAATTTTTGTCACTGTTGTGGGTCTCTCCCACTTTAACACTGCTTCCACCTTGGAGGGATCTACAGCAACTCCCTGAGCAGAAATAACATGGCCCAAGAAATGAACTTCATTCAACCAAAACTTACATTTTGAAAGCTTTGAATACAATTGCTTTTCTTTGATAACCTGCAGCACAATCCTCAAATGTTCCTCATGCTCACTTGGACTCTTAGAATAGATGAGAATATCATCAATGAATACTATTACAAAGGAATCCAAATAAGGCATGAAGATTCTGTTCATATAATCCATGAATACTACCAGAGAGTTAGTCAAACCAAACGGCATCACAACATATTCAAAATGCCCATACCGCGTTCTGAAAGCAGGTTTAGGAACATCCTCCTCACGGATACTGATATGATGGTACCCTGACCGGAGATCAATTTTAGAAAACACTGCTGCACCCCGTAGTTGATCAAGCAAATCATGAATGCGAGGGAGCTGATATTTATTTTTCACCGTCACTGCATTCAACTGCCTGTAATCCGTGCACATCCAGAGGCTACCGTCCTTCTTCTTAACAAAAAGAATCGGAGCACCCCAAGGTGATACACTTGGCCTAATCAACTTCTTGGCCAACAACTCCTCTAGCTGCTTCTTCAAATTTTCTAATTCAGGAGGTGCCATTTTGTACGGCGTTATAGAAATCGGGCCGGCACCAGGCTTTATATCAATACCAAACTCTACTTCTCTTTTTGGAGGCAATCCGGGAATCTCTGCATGAAAGACTTCTGGAAACTTGCAGACTACTGGAATTTGACTAACATCAGAAACTTCAACCACATCCATGGCAGATAAAGAAGGATCACAAAAGATAACGGCCTTCTGACGACAATTAATCAATACATGATGCTGAGTCATCCAATCCATTCCCAAGATGATGTCTAACTTATTCAAAGGCAAACAAATTAGATTCACCTTGAAATCCCGCTCCAAGACTCGGAGTGGACATTCTAAACACATCTGGGTAGTCTCAACAGAAGAGTTAGTGGGCGTAGAAACTGACAATTTAAAAGGCACTTCTACTGTTGACAACCCTAGCCTCTTCATGCAGCTAATAGAAATAAAAGAATGTGATGCTCCACAATCAAATAATACTCCACAGGTGTTACCATTAATAGAACATGTACCTCTGATCAGCCCGTCCTCCTCTGTCACCTCTTCGCCATCCAAAGTGTAAACCTTGCCCCTTTGCATGGGCTGACTTGCACCAGCTTTCTGTGCCTTAGCAACATTGACCTCTTTCTTCAAAATGCTCTTGGGACAGGGAGAAGCAAAATGACCAGGCTGTCCACACTGGAAACAAAGCCCCTCCCCCCGATTCGAGCCAAGACTCCAGCATACTCCCCTGTGATACCTCCCACAATGCTGACTAAGAGGGGGAGGACCAATAGTAACTGCTGACTGCCCAATGCCTCTTGATGCTGCAGCTGTAGGATTAGAATAAGGACCAGACCTCTGAATAGGACCCTTGCCTCTGATAGGACCAGCCCGCTGAACTGCCTTACTCTTCTCCTCTACCTTTTCTTGTTTCAGTGCATTTTCATATGCACTAGTCTTATTCACTAACTGGGCCAAATTTGCAATGCCCTGATAAGTGAATATGGTTCTGATCTTGGCATTCAACCCTGCTTCAAACTTAATACACTTTGTCCGCTCGTCGGCATCCCTGTAGTTGCCCGAGTATCTGATCAAGTCTTCAAACTGTGCGGCGTATTCTCCAACACTCATGCTCCCCTGTTCTAGCTTTAGAAACGCCAATTCTTTCTCCCTCCGAACATCCTTCGGAAAGTATTTACCCAAGAATCGGACCTTGAAAAGATCCCAAGTTATCACCTCATTATTAGCCTCTAAACTCCTCCTCTGGTGCTCCCACCAGTGTTCCGCCTCACTCATCAAGACATACTCCACCAATCTGACTTGCTGATCCGCTGGTGGCTGCAGTGAACGAAGGATCTTCTCCATTTCTTGGAGCCATTTTTGAGCCACATCTTGATTAAATCCTCCTTCAAAGCGAGGGGGGATCACTCTTCCAGAATCTAGACATCCAATCTATATCCATAGGAGCCGGGGGAGGATTAAGTGTCGCGGCTGCTGCTACAATATTGTCAGCTTGGTTCTGTTGCATTTGCGCCATAACTGTTGCATGATCTTGCTGCATCTGTGCTTGCGCCTGCTGCATTTGCACCTAATTCTACTGCATTTGGGCCATGGAAGCGGCCTGATTCTGATTCATCTACATGAGATTCTCCAAAATAGCTGCCATCCAATCATTATCTCCGCAACGTCCCGCCATACTGCTAAGTCATGGAGGAAATATCCCATTAAATTGTTAACACTAACCATTAAGTAAACTCCCTATTCCTGAAACCTAGACTCTTAACTAACACATTGGTTACTCGCTTGGTCAGTAACCATTGGAGATGTGAGTCCACACTCTAAAGGCCGAGGGAAACTACTCTGATACAATAAATGTAACACCCTAAGAACAATTACCCATAAATACCCCATTATGAAAATAGCGATTTAAAAATTTCTTTTTAAAAACTACTTGAGTTATAAAAATCTCTGTCAAATCGGACAGAGTTTCCTTTGTTTATTGGATAATCCAAAAACTTAGTTTTTCTGTAACCTGTGCAAATCAAATATATTCATTTCTTCCAGAGCCAACAGGGCTAAAATATCAAGAGTATGAGATACTTCCACATCATAACATAATTACATCAGTGAGAGCAGCAAAAATGAATAAGTTGTGGCACTGCAAAAGTTTTCCCAAAATAATATACTTCCTACCCATAGGAAGTGTCCTGGATGACCCAAGAAAATAAAACTTTACAATTCACTTTCAAAAACAACAATACCAATATATACCATACACCAAAATAACTAGGACTATATAAAAAACCTAAAACAACCACTATCTACTCTCCCTGGGAGGGAGAGTGTGTAACAGCCCGATTTCCGTAAACCAAAATATTTCACTTTTACTTATTAAAGTTGTAAAAATGCGGCCAATTTTTTTTTTGAACATTGTTGAAGTGTCATTGACAGACTTAATGTCCTTTACGAAAAATCGAGTGGTTACTAAAACATTTTATATTTATAAACCTTCGTTTCCATTAAATGATTTGGTTTCAAAAAGTATCATGATTCATTGCATTGAATCTAGAAGTGTTCATAATGGATTTCAAAAATTTACACCACTCCATCTTCCAAATTTGAAGTGCTTCACCTTTCAAAATAAAACTTGGCTTGAATACATAATGGTTCGTTGCTCGGTAATCCTTGACTCAAAACCCAAACAGTAGACTTAACTAAAATCACTACCCCTAACTCTTTCTGTCGGACACCATTGGATGAAACTTCCCTTTTCTTCTTGTATGCTCTCCTCATTCTCGAAAGTGAAGTCCCCTCTGTTGCTGCTTCCCTGCTATCATTTAAGCTCCTGCTCTCATTCCTCTAGAGTGATGATCTCCTTATGATGCTCCATCTGCCCGTTGCGATATCAGCAGCACCAATATAACAACAAACAGGAGAGATTAAGTGTTCCGAACGACGAATCATCGACGGTGTGGGATTACGGTAGGCAAGATAGTAGAACCATACAAACAAACAATACCACATACATGCACACAACACATCAAGAATATTATTGACATCCTTATCATTATTATCTCGTATTATCATCCTTATTATCATTATTCATTTTTCATTCTCTTATTGATTCCACTTCCCATAAACATTCTTTCTTTCTCCATCTTTTCCTTCTCACACTCATAATTTCCTCTTACAAAACATCATCGGGGTACTAATTTCGTTATCGAATATCACTCACGTCTACATCTCCTCGGTCATCCACCCAACCTAGTCGGAAGCAAACAGGAGTACAGGATCTTTACCACGCGGGCACGACAGCTGTCACAACACATAAATGGTCCCAGACCAGGAGAACTCAGCCTCAATAATAACAATAATAATCATGGCTCACTGCCTCGCAGTGGCAAACAAAATGCCCCGTTCCAGTCCCTCTCACTGTTCTCGATTTGCAATCTAGGGGGCGACAGTATGTTTCTAGTGGGCCCGCAGAACTTACCACGGCATTAGACCCAGTCCCCACCACGTTAGTGCACCACATGTGGAGTTCGTTCTGCCCAGAAACATACTCTAGACTTCTTGAAGTTTCACCATCATCGTCCTCCCCTAATGCAATCTCGTCCTAAGTATCCGCAGATATTTATCGTTTCTTCCTCTCCACTACTTCGCACTCTCATACCTCACCGCGCATGTCCTTTAAGTCTTTTATCTTTTTAGTTATCCTAAGGTTGGCCCGTCCTTCGTGCAACCCTTCAACGAGTCCCGACCACTACTTTGCACAATCTTTCTCACATAGCACAGAGCTGGGATCACATCACAATCTCACATCTCCTTTCTCAAACTTTCCCAACATTCTTCACTTCTCACAATCATCTCATTTCTCAAACCAATCTTTTCAAAAACTATCTCAAAACACTCTTTTATAACTTCCACAAAAGATTGTTTCATAGACTTTTTCATAAAATTCTCTCTCGCAAACTTTCTCAAACACGTCACTACAAAAGACTTTCTTGAAAATATCCTTTCAAAACTTTATCAAAGAATTACTTTCCAGAAACTTCTTTCCAAAATATAGGTTTTCACAAAACTTTTCAAAAAGATTATTTTATCAAAACTTCTCCAAAAGATTCTTTCGGAAAGCTCCTTTGGAAATGTCGTTTCACAACTCCTTTCAAAATTTTCTTTCCACAAATCTTTTTCAACAATCTCTTTCAAAGTCTTTTCAAAAATCTTCCTTTCCAAAATCTTTTCAAAAATTCTCTTTTCGAAAATCTTTTCACAAAGCTCCTCTCAAAACCTTTTCAAAACCGTTTTCCAAAATTTCCAATTTTGCTGGGCGCTAATGGAGGAGCAAGCTCAACTCAACACTAGTCCCAGACTAAAACCAAAACAGAAGGAGCCCAGCTCCGCTCAATTCACATCTCATCTTGTTCCAACAACAACAATAATCTCCCAGCTCTGACTCGTTCTCATCATTATCCTCAATTTCCTTCCTTCCCCAATCTCAATTCTTTCTTTCTTTTCCAACACATACTTCGTTTCCAATTATTATTCCTCTCTCATTTTATCTTATCATTATTATTTTCTCATACTTATAACTTTACTTTCACTTCCATTAATTTCACTTCCTTATTCAGGACGTAACAGACGTCCATCAGCCATTCACTCATTACAACCAACATTAATAAGTATCATCAGATAAAATTAAATAAATAATTAAACGCATGCACACAACATCACACAATAACATTGTGGTCTTTGTCACCTTCGTATAAGTGGCCACACAACACAAACAATTGCCACTTATGTAACATCCCAAAATCCGGTCCATTGAAAAATGCGAGTTAACAAAAACTTTTTCATAATGAAAGTGTGAAAACCAAAAGTACTTTTCATAAGGGTGATATTTCCTTTACAAAATATTCTGAGTGTAAAATACTTATATAATACAAACTCCCAAAAACCCCTTTTTTACACCCAGAGCATTGGTCTTCACAACTCGATCCTTCTGCAAAAGGATTCGGATGACGAGACGTCATCCTGGCTGCTTCTTCTAGACACCTCCACCCTTACAGGAGTGACTTCAGTTCTGTCCTTTGAAAGAACCTACCACCACAAACATGGTAGATGGGAGTAAGTCACTTGTCATATCGCCTAAGCAGATTATATGATTGGTCAAACACAATCATTACAGATATCATTTCAACATAATAAATGCATGCCCAAGAGTCTTATTAAACAACATTGGCTAAAACCATTAATCTCTCATGCTATGCATGCACGTCTCTTAAATCATTTCTCCATAATCAACTCTTCCAGAAAACAACACTCTGGGATAGGCAATCGTGCGCTCGATGTTTCCACAACCTGTATAGCGGCCACACCGTTCTATACTAGAACCCCATCGACCACGATCTTAAAATGATACAAGGGGATGATCCCTGAACCATTGTCCACCAATAGTTCTAGGTCCTTGTCATTTCTACGGTGGCGGCCACACCGTTCCAACCGTCTCATGTAGCGGCCACACCGTACTACATGGTTTCCAATCCCGCATGCACATCACTGAACGATTCCCTGTACACCATGCATGAGATGCGTCACACATATATTAATCATCACATCATACACATGGCGGCCGCACCGTTCCATGCCTTCATATAGCGGCCACACCGTACTTTATGGAATCACATACATATGGCGGCCACACCGTTCCACATGTCTTCATATAGCGGCCACACCGTACTATACGGAATCACACACATATGGCGGCCACACCGTTCCACATGTCTTCGTATAGCGGCCACATCGTTCCATACGGAAATCCATAACACATACCCCACATATGGCGGCCACACCGTTCCACATGTCTTCGTATAGCGGCCACACCGTACTATACGGAATCCTTTAAGCATAATGACTTCTTGCAGGAGTTAGTCCATAACTTATGGAAATCAGGGTGAACCCACTTATCCAACATTCACATATCCGAATCGGGCACAAGCCCTAACGCATTTGGATTGAATCCTCATACTCAGCAAGCATCATCATTAATACTCCTTAAGTCATTGTCTATTTATGTTCCAAGGTATTGGACTTACTCCATTCATCATCATAGGGTAATAATTTCTTTCTTATGTCCTTTAAGCTATTAACTTTTTATACTCTAAGACATTAATTACCAAGTAGACATGATCATGCTTATCAAGTCCTTTCTCAACATCATACCCAAATCTTGAACTATTAGTCACATTCAATATCCTCCAATGCAAACATGATCATTTTCAATCCAAAGAGAACATGATGATTATTTCACAATTCATTCCATGTGAACCAACTTAACTAGTGATTGAACTCAAATAATGGCTCATGCCCCATATGCAATCTTCACCATCATATTTAGCACTAGGAAAGCATCTAATGCAAGTAAGTTGCTCATATTTATTGCATTTTCAAGTTTACAATTTAAGTTATCAGCATGATGCATGAGTCTAGCTCTCAATCCTCCAGAATGAATGCAATTCCTAAACTTAAAAGAATTGATTGGTATATCCCACTTAATAATATCTCGTATTATTTAGTCAATCACTTTACATTATCATCAATCAATCTCTTTTAAGTCCTAGATTATTTGGACTATTATCACTTAAGTGTAAACAAAATGATTCAGAATTGAAAATGGAATTTCTTAATTTTCTAAACATAAATACTCGAGTATTTTCCATAATACTCGAGTAGTTCATCAGTTTCCAGTTTTTACTCGAGTAGTTCATAAATATACTCGAGTCGTTCATATCTTTTCAAAAAGACTAAGTTTCAGAACTTCATAAATATACTCGAGTAATTCATGAGATACTCGAGTAGTCCATTACCCAGAATACTCGAATAGTTCGTGTATTACTCGAGTGTCCAATCTGATTCTCAAGTTGGTGCGCCAATTTTCACTCTGGTGCACCACGAAATACTCGAGTGTTAAGCCAAATACTCGAGTATTTGCAGACAGACCAGACTGAAACTTGATTTTTACATACCATTTTCAATTCTAATCATTTCTACTTCAATCCAATGATCCACAGAGTTCATACACCATATAACTAGTATGTTCAAACACTTAGAACTCCACAAATTACACAGAATTGAATTTGAGCACCAATTATGCATAAAACCATATTTCCAACAACTTGACATGCCAAATTCAATTCTGAATAATTCTAACTCAATCCAATGGTCAAATGAGCTCTATTTATGTAATTAAAACTTGTCTCAACACAAAGATCCCAACAATTCACAGAGGACCCTATCATGCTCCTATTTATGCATAAACTACCTATTATGCAACTCAACATAGCAATATTAAATTTACCCACAATTAACATAGAAACTGAGTTTGTACAGCACAAATGCAGTATTTAGAACTTACTCCAAACTTATTCAATGTCCATTGATGGCTTACCATAAGCATACTACATCAAGGTCATGATTTATCATATTTGCCAATTATAACTCAACCAAACTCATAAGTCCCTATAGCTTAATTTCATTAATTCATTTCAGACATTATCCATATTATAAATCAAATGACCAAGTGATTGTCTGAACCTCCAAGTCCAGCAAGCATGTCTTGGTCCATGATTTGGGCTCAATAAATGATGTTTTTGTATGATAATTTACCCTCTTTCTTAGTGATTTTGTCTTGCTTCTCAAGTAATTGTAGGAAAAGATTGAGTTTTTTTTCTATTAATGAGTTGGAATGAGATCTTTTAGGATTTTGTACCTTTTTGGTCTTAATTTCAGGTTTTGGAGCAATAATTTGATGAATTGGAGCTGAAGAAAAAAGAAACAAGCTTTGAAACTATGAGATTGGAGCAAAGAAAGGAAAAATGGTGAATTTGGCACACGTGCGCTCAAGCGCGGGATTCATGCGCCCAAGCGCGTGTGGTCATCTGGCCATTAAATGGGGTGCAAATGGTTAAATCTCCCAGGAGCCTGTGCGCTCAAGCGCATTTTAGAGCGCGCTCAAGCGCACGAAGGGGTCAGCTACCTAAAAATGGGGTCAAAATTCCAAAGCGTGTCAGTTAAGTCAAGGAGCGCTCAAGCGCGGGTTTCGTGCGCCCAAGCGCGCGCCGTCAGATTTTGTTTAATTAAATCTTATCTTCTCAGATTTAGGGGGATTTGTTAGGAACTCTTTTTAAATAGATTAGGTTTGATAATTAGGATTATTCTGAACAATTGGGAACAGAGATTAGAGAGCTTTGGTGAAGAATTGAGATTGGAGACTCAAGTTTATTGGTAATTATGTCTATTTTATCATTATTATTGTTTCTCTCTTCTTCATCATGAACTAAACTTCTATTTGGGAACATGTGGATTTGTATGGAACCTTCATAGTTTTTGTTTAATGAATTGATGTTTTTTCAATTAAGTATTGTGTTTGATTATGTTCTTATTGATTATCATGAATTTGGTACCGTTTATGATTTGGTAATTCTAATTGAATAGGAATATTGAATTAGGATTTAGACCTTTAATCAAACAATTCAATTACATAGGTATAGGAATATGTCTATGAGTTGGATAACCTTCTAATAATTTTGATTGAACATTAATTGGTAAGATTAGGATTTAAAGCTCTGCTTAAGGAATTAAGGAAGATTAAATTACTAAGAAACAGGGTTGACCTAAGGAATTAGGCTGCTTTTACCTTTGCAAAATTGGTTCAATGCTTAGGAAAATCATTGATTCGTTAACAATTGCTTTTGGAACCTACAATGAAACATGTGCCCAAGCTTTCCCAAATTCTTTCACAACCACTTTTAATTTGTGTTTTGTTTTTACAATTTAATTTAATTAAGAATTTTCCACTCAACTTTATTTTAATTTGAATTTCGCTTAGTAACTACGACTTAGGTCAGAATTAATTTAGTCTATTTTAGTCCTCATTGGGAACGACATCCCACTTACACTTTATTACTTGTCACGAACTGGTGCACTTGCCAGAACGCCAACAAGTTTTTGGCGTCGTTGCCGGGGACTAAAATTAGATTTTAATAATTTTCGGTACTTTTTAGTAGTCCTCAAGCAACAAATCTATCCTAAACTACAAAATAAAAAATTAAAAACTAAAAACAAAAGCAAGGAGTTAGATGGTGCATTTTTCATTCCAAGCATCATCACATGGGGCTTGTCTTTTCCATCATGCATGGAGTCTATGAAAGTGTAAACTCCATGGCTTAGCAAGTTTGCCTTTTCAGGCTCTAAAAAGGAGAACAATGGCTTATCATCGTCATGAGCATCAGGGAAGTCATAAAAAATTAAGGGGTAAATTGAAGGATAAAATTTTGAGGGTTCCACATATTCATGCAATCCAATACATTTAGCAAGAGCAGAAAATTCATGATGCAAAGTGGACCCTAATTCAACCCCTAGACTCATCCCATTATTCAATTTATCTTGTTTCACTTCCTCAATCTCATCATGCACAATTTCTTCTTTTTCTATGGGTTTAGAAAGGGAAGCACTTTGATCTTCCGTAATAGAAAATTTTTGTACCACCTCCTCTAAAAGACCATCAAAAACTTTAATCTCATCAAAAACATTTTGTGCAAAACAGGATGGAATAGGTGACGACAAAATAAATTTGATAAATTCTATGTCATCATGAGAATAAGCCATGTTACATAATGATTCCACTAAATAACTACTAAAAAGTACCGAAAATTATTAAAATCTAATTTTAGTCCCCGGCAACGGCGCCAAAAACTTGTTGGCGCTCTGGCAAGTGCACCAGTTCGTGACAAGTAATAAAGTGTAAGTGGGATGTCATTCCCAACGAGGACTAAAATAGACTAAATTAATTCTCACCTAAGTCGTAGTTACTAAGCGAAATTCAAATTAAAATAAAGTTGAGTGGAAAATTCTTAATTAAATTAAATTGTAAAAACAAAACACAAATTAAAAGTGGTTGTGAAAGAATATGGGAAAGCTTGGGCACATGTTTCATTGTAGGTTCCAAAAGCAATTGTTAACGAATCAATGATTTTCCTAAGAATTGAACCAATTTTGCAAAGGTAAAAGCAGCCTAATTCCTTAGGTTAACCTTGTTTCTTAGTAATTTAATCTCCCTTAATTCCTTAAGCAGAGCTTTAAATCCTAATCTTACCAATTAATGTTCAATCAAAATTATTAGAAGGTTATCCAACTCATAGACATATTCCTATACCTATGTAATTGAATTGTTTGATTAAAGGTCTAAATCCTAATTCAATATTCCTATTCAATTAGAATTACCAAATCATAAACGGTACCAAATTCATGATAATCAATAAGAACATAATCAAACACAATACTTAATTGGAAAAACATCAATTCATTAAACAAAAACTATGAAGGTTCCATACAAATCCACATGTTCCCAAATAGAAGTTTAGTTCATGATGAAGAAGAGAGAAACAATAATAATGATAAAAATAGACATAATTACCAATAAACTTGAGTCTCCAATCTCAATTCTTCACCAAAGCTCTCTAATCTCTGTTCCCAATTGTTCAGAATAATCCTAATTATCAAACCTAATCTATTTAAAAAGAGTTCCTAACAAATCCCCCTAAATCTGAGAAGATAAGATTTAATTAAACAAAATCTGACGGCGCGCGCTTGGGCGCACGAAACCCGCGCTTGAGCGCTCCTTGACTTAACTGACACGCTTTGGAATTTTGACCCCATTTTTAAGTAGCTGACCCCTTCGTGCGCTTGAGCGCGCTCTAACATGCGCTTGAGCGCACAGGCTCCTGGGAGATTTAACCATTTGCACCCCATTTACTGGCCAGATGACCACACGCGCTTGGGCGCATGAATCCCGCGCTTGAGCGCACGTGTGCCAAATTCACCATTTTGCCTTTCTTTGCTCCAATCTCATAGTTTCAAAGCTTGTTTCTTTTTTCTTCAGCTCCAATTCATCAAATTATTGCTCCAAAACCTGAAATTAAGACCAAAAAGGTACAAAATCCTAAAGGATCTCATTCCAACTCGTTAATAGAAAAAAAACTCAATCTTTTCCTACAATTACTTGAGAAGCAAGCCAAAATCACTAAGAAAGAGGGTAAATTATCTACAAAAACATCATTTATTGAGCCCAAATCAGTCCAATTCACATAGCACACACAAAACTAAATCCACAATCTATAATCCTAGCAATATGAATGACTTCTCCCATACCTTGAACAACACTTAGACAAGTTCAAAAACACTCAAGAACAGCAGCAGCCACCAATCTATCACACACCACTTCAGCCACCAAAGAGCAGAACCTTTGTGAGCAGAGTCCAAAGACCATATTGTTTGAGTGAGTAATCGTGCACAAAAATTGGGGAAAAAGGTTAGAATCTACTCTCTGCAACATGCATGAGAGATTAAAACCAAATTGGAATCAAGAGGGTTCATGAGCTTACCACAATTGAGGATCAAAGTGAGCTCCAAGAACCAGTTGACAGCAACCACACCCCCACTTTTGAGCTTCGATTCTTCCAACACTCAAACTCTCAACTCACAATTTTGGTGTCTATACAAAGCTCTAGATGTGAGCTTCGTATTGGTGTATGATTTGTGACCTAACTCTACTCAAGGAAGGAGAATCGAACCAGAGAAATCAAAAACCCTAATTTCAGATTCCAGAACAAAAATGGCCAAAATGGTTGATCTTCATCAACAAGAGAGTTTAAATACTCGAATTCACAGCTCATGCAAGTCGACACGAAGCTATGGTCGTGTCCCTGAGTTGATAACGTGTCAACTCGTGAGGTTTCTGAGTTGGTGACTCAGCCAACGCACTCACGAGTGCAACTCTGTGTAAAATACTCGAGTATTTTCAGAAATACTCGAGTCTTTTAGTTAAAATAATAAAAATAAATATTTTTATTTCCTTTTCATCCAAAATCTTCCCATTATTATTAAGTCCTAAAACAGGGACTACTATGTAAAAACATTATTTTCATATGTTAATGATTTTCCAATCCTTTTCATGCATAATAAATAATTAAAAATCAAGGATATTAATAAAATAATTAATTACAAATAAACCTTTATAATTAATTTTTATTAATCAGGATTTAAAAATTTGGGGTGTTACAACTTATACTACTGACTCCGAACCACTTAGTTCCGATCTTTGAGATGATACGGAACGTCCTAATATATCACCTAACTACCACGGTGTCTTAGGAAAGCTTCTCTCTCACCTGAGGTCCAGCTTTTTAATGCGTACCGTCGCCTCGGATCCTTTGTGCTGCCGGCTGCCCCAATCCCTTGTCTTTAAGATTCATCGTACTTAAATAAAATACGCTTATGTTATTCACTTGTTTTAAGAAAATCTTTCTTAGTCCGCGACAGTTCCGTTCTTAATCAAAAGACTTAAAACACTACTGTTTTATCAAAACAATTCTCATGTTTTCTAGTACTTTAATTATTTTAAAACCATTTGAAAACATTTAATAAAATGGTTTAAGTTATTTGGTTTGGTTGCTGATCCATTTTGGACCGCACCAACAACATGTTCCAAAAACACCGAAAAATGTCCCGTTTTCAATCCGGGTTTTTCTTAAATCAATTATCACTTAAAAAAACCATACTTTGGATTACATGAAAACGTTTTTAAACATAAGAAGCAGGTCTAAGTAATCTTGGACAGCAAAGGTTATTTCAAAAATCACTGATAAAAATCCCGAAAACATCGTAAAGACACTTTTTATTTCAAAACCACTTTCACACTCAAATGTTTTTCAAACACAAACTAACACACAACCACAATATCACTTAAATGAACTAAGTCACCCAAATAATTCATTAATCATTTAATTTAATTATTCAAACAAAACACTTAGATATTCATACATTCACAAAGATACAAACCAAGCACAACAACTCAATTCTCTTCCAAAAATTACTACATGAGTTTATTTTAATGCAACTAATATTTCCTAAACTAATTGCACTACATGACCGAATTGAATCCAAGAAAACAAGTTGAGGTTTGCAATGGTAAAACACAGAAATCAACTTGGTTCATTTTGAGTACTTAATTTCTATTTTCTTTGTCATGAAACAGAATCATTTACCCTTCCTTTTTCTCCTAACCGAATACACACACATAGGTCCAATTAAACACAAAACTTTCCAAACTTATTTAATTCATTTAGGTCCTTTTATTTTTAATTTAAAATCGAATATAATTTAGACACTCATAACACAATTTCAAACATATTGGTTTAACAAGATTTTGCAAAACACATTCATTGTTTTTATGTCACTTCATTGAAAGAGAACCCTAGTCTATTTTCCATGTCCAGGCCGAACCTCATTGGACAAAAACAATATTGTTGGTCTACTTTTCACATGCAAAAACACAGGATTTGTAAATCAAAAGAAATCAACATGTATGTGTCCTTTGTCATGAAAGCAAAACATGATTTCCTATGTCCATGCTTTAACCGAATACATATTATCATAGACCAAAGTTTTATCTTCAAATATGTATCATGCATGCATCTAGATCTTTGTAGATCAAGTCACGAATACACTTATGCCCTTTTCCTTTATAAAAGCCGAATTGAACCCAAAAACAAAACAACACAATTCAAATAAATTTTTCTTAGAACAAAGTCACAAAACATAATCATTTTAACAAGTCACTCACATGCAAAAAGAATCTAGCCTATCTAACCTAGTATAGGCCGAATCATCATCTTGGAAAAACAAGTCTTTGATGCACTTTTCCTTCATACAAAGATCTTAAAATATTAAATCAAAAATATGCACATTTGAAACACATAGTTTTATAAAACACCACTCCCTTCTTCACCAAAAACCGTGACCTACTTGGTCACTTCAATCACATTTTCATGTATTATTTCCCTTTGCATGTGCCTTAGAAATCATGGAAATCAAAAGAGTACACATGCAAGAGGCTCTTTATGAAAAACAATTATGATCTTTTATTTTTCAAAGCTTGACCGAGGACACCTCAACACATCAAGAGAAGGAAATTGAATCTTTTTCTTTAAAACACACATGAACTTAGATCAAGGTATAAACCATTTTGAAAAAGTTGTTTTCCTTTGTTTTCTTACCAAAACCGTGACATGCAAGCCACAAAACTTTTTGAGTTCATAAATCTCATGCAAAACTTCAAGATAAAAAGCTATAGAGAATCAAGGCAAGAATCAAATCTTTTCAAGATTAAACAATAGATCAAGGTCCTTTTGAAAAGAAAACCAAAGATCAAAGCTTAGAAAATTCAAAGTTAAAATCAAAGCTTTCAAACCACTTAGATCATCTTTAACAATCATCAACTAACATGCATGGCCTCTAAACTAAATGAAAATCATCACAACCTAATTTTCTAGACATGGCCGAATGGTAGAGTCCATGGATTAAGGTTCTACAAATTTGTGTGGCTCTTGAAACTCAAGATCAAGGCAAAACAATGACTTACAAACATAGATCTACAAAGAAATTAGACATGCACCAACAAAGAACCTTACAAGACTTGGAAAATTAAAAACTACCACTAAAACCCTATGATCTTCGAGTAAACTAAAGAAATAGAGAAGATCTTCAACCTTCTTCACTTAATCTTCAAGAAATCCTAAGGCTTTAGGCGTGATCTCCTTCCTCCTCTCTTCTCCAAGCTCTCGGGTTCTCTCTCTAAGTCTCTTTCTAAGAGTTTGTTGATACTCTTAGAAATTGTGTTTTGGTTTGGAATGAAATGTGAAGGAAATGAATGGAAATGAGCCACGGCCCTTATGCTTAAAAAGACACACAAATATTTCCCTTAATGCCCTTAAAGAATTCGGCCAAAGAGAGTTGCTCGAAGGGTAATTTTGGCATCATCAAAGCTTGCATGGATCAAGCCAAGCCATGAGACAAATGATAGTGGAATTAGGCTTAATCCTCCTTCCTCTTGGTTGGTCAAACTCTTAACTAAGCTTTACACTAAACTAAACCTAGGTGCTATTAGGTTACTAACCTAGGGTGTAAGAAAGTCAAAATTTCATCATTCATGCACCTACACACACACACACGGCCAAACATCATGCACACACATATACACACCCACACATGCACACCTACACCTATCACACACACATTCTAACATTCATGCATTATCACACTCTTAGGCTAATTTAATTCCATATAATCTGAAACATATATGTATACAGATATACACGTAGCACACCACACATACATGCATCATCTTTTAACTTCTTAATTAATTCTATTTTAGAATACCTAACTACCAATTCACATAATATTTCAGAATAATTCAAGGAATCACATTAACACAATCACACATTAAATACATATTAACTAACACATATATTTAGAAAACAATCTCTTTCTTATGGAAAGACCTTTGTTTAGAAATCACCTTTTCTTTAAGGCATAAAATCGTCCAACATATAATTAGTTCTTAAAATCCATTTTAAAACTCATGACATCATTTTATGAAAACCTTGTCTTTAAAGTCACCCATTATCTTGAAAGCGTGAATTTAAGAAAATCATTTAAGAAAATACTCTGTCGAGACACTTTTCAAAAAAATAAGTTTCTTTAGTGTTTTAATTTAATACGAGGAATTTGCGGGGTGTTACATTCTCCCCAACTTAAAGATTTCTCGTCCCCGAGAAATAAGTTGTGGATTAGGCAGCAGGGCACAAAATTCTTACGTCACTGTGATTCACTCAAGAAAACTCTTCTTTCGCTTTGCGGTCGTACTCCCTTTTTTTTTTGCTAGTCTAGTTCACTTTGTCGTGTTCCTCGTTTGTTGCTTTCGGACGAAGAAGTCGCACTCGTTCAACCATTCACGTATCGAGTCGGGTTAAGTCCAACGGACTAACCGAAGGAGATGTCGCTTCTTTTTACTAATCGTCGTTACAGAGAGTCCGACCATAGGTACGGACTTAGGGAAAATCAAACAAACAGAAATTCAAACATCTCCAAAAGCATAGGGTTTAGCCTAAAACCCTCGGATACTCACTACCCTCTATCACTTGGGATTCTCGATGATCCCTTAAGTAACTACTCTTCCCTTTAGTCCTCCTTCTAACTCGAATACTCTCATCCATTATACTTCCAACTTGAGGGGAATTCTACTGCACTATGGCTTTACTATCTCAAAACATCCTCACTTTTCTTATTAGATTCATCCTAAATATCAATCAAGCCTATCACCCTCTCCGTCTAAATCTCTGGTTATGGTATAAGGCAATCCTAATCCTCAAATTTTCCTCATAATTATCTCTAATAGCCGGGAACACACACCTCTTTTCTTCCTTGTAGCTCCCCAACTTGGATCAAACTTATAACTGAATCTATTGTGATCTTACTTCCTCACTCAACTCAAACTATTTGTCCTTCCTTAATCACTCAAGCCTAAATTATTTGGGTAACAATGGTACTTCTAACTCCACGGTTTGGGTTAAAGAGTCCTAAATAGGATTGATGAGGTCACAGATGAATAAAAAGGCTCATGAAGAAAAGGGTCGAATTTTAACAATACTAACTGTCTTGTTGAAGCAATTCAACAAACAGGGAATTCAAGAATAATATCCTATTTTCTCAAAGATACTGACGACTCCTTAGACAAGGGTACGTCTAGATCAACGAACTGAGGTTTTTCTAACACTAATGAGACATCAAGGGTTAAAGGGTCTCAATCTATTCACCTTCTACTCGATCTACTTCCTTCCACATTATTGGGCCACCGGCTTCCTAGCACAACCGACCCTAAACTACAAACAAAGTCTCATATACTATGAGAACTTAATTCTATGTTCCTATCCTTACACTAGCAAACACATAGAGTCACACAAAAAAGCATGTAAGCCCATGCTCAAGGCCACAAAGGATTACCATAAGCTCTGATACCATTCTGTAACAGCCCGATGTAACACCCCTAATTTTCGTCTCCCGAATAATAGGAAATTAATAATAAAAAGTTTATTATTAATTTATAGAATTTTTCCAAGTTTATATTTTGTATTTAATTAGCCTTAAATATAAAAATAAGTTGAAATATTTTTATATGACAAATAAATGCAAAATATAAGGATATTGCATTTTAGTCCATGATTGAGGGCTTGAAAGTAATATTGAAAAGATTCTTGGAGGGAAGAATTTAAAAATAATAATTTTTAAATTTTGTACTAATCTAACCGGTTAGTAATGCCCTGTAATCGATTAGACGATGAACTCAGAAACTGGTTTAGTGGATTTTGATGAGTAATCACTTGATTAATCCAAAATCGCCACGATTACTGCATGGGATGAGTGGAAATACACGCGTCCATCTGCATGTTCATCTAATTTGCTTATAAATAGATGAATTGTTGAAGAAGGAGGGTTGATGCATCTGATTTCATACTAAGTGAGCGAATTAGGGTTCTGTTTTCGTCCAAGGAAATTCCTTCTTGTTTCTGAGAGTTAGGGTGAGAGCTATACACCATTGCAAAGCTTACATCTTGAGCTTTGCAAATATACCAAGTTTGTGAGTTGAGAGTTCGTGTGGAAGGAGAAATCAAGCTTGGAATTTGGAGGTGGAAAACTGAATTCTCTGTTGTTCTGGTTCTGGAAGCTGAATTCCAGATTCGATTTTGGTAAGCATAGTTAACCTTTAAGTCTCAAACCTTTTTGATTCTCTAGTGCATGTTACCTACTTTGAATTCTAACTATTTTCCCCAATTTCTTTGGTCAAATCCTATGTCAAATTTGGTGATTTCTGGACCTTGTTGCTGAAAACCGAAACTGGGAGCAGAACTTAGGAAGTGAGAGTAATCTGTGGAGTTTCTTCAAAACCAGTGTCCAATCTTCACCAAAACCAACTTAGAGGTATGGGAGAAGTCTATGCTATACTAGATTTAGACTAAAAATCGAACGATTTAGGATTTGAGTTCACAAAACTCAAAAGGGCATTATGTGCAAAATGGCACAAAAGCTTGGAGGCCAAAATTTTGCTCATTGTGGTTTTGAGCAACTTTAATTTGATGCATGCAAAGTATTTTGATGCTGAATTCTGAGTTTGAATGCTTAATCTAAGTTTTGTTGTGTTAAATTGTGTTTATGTGGATTTTTATGCAATTTGATGCAAAGACTTGATGCATGCACTTTGAATATGATTTCTGTGATGAAACATATTTGTTTAAGGTATATGAACTTCATTAAATGATGGATTGTGGTTAGATTTGAACATTAAAGGAAATGGTGTATCAAAACCTTCAATTTGAAGGACTGACTGCATAATCTAACCGGTTACTCGATTTTCGTAACCGGTTAGACACTGCAGAATTTTAAAGAAAATTTGTTTAATAAATCAGTCCTTAGGTGTTTGGGAGTTTTGCTCAAGTCTATACTGTAAATCCATTATAAATAATCTGAATAAAAGGGTTATGATTCAGATTGGAAGTAAAGAGTTATACCTTAAATTCATAAAGTAATTTTCAAGAGAAAATTATGTATGATTCGAAACAAATGTGATTTTAATTTTGAATGATGGAAACTGTGATTTTGAGGCATAAAACAAGGTTTAAGTGGTGTATAGATTGGGTAGAGAATTCAAGAAAAAAGGGTTTTTCTGAATTGCAATGGTAAACAGTTCAGGTCTGTAATTCTAACCGGTTAGCCTGAAACTGTAACCGGTTAGTACCTGAGTCTGAAAAATAAAAAGTTAAGTTTTTGAATACCATTGGCTATGTTTTATCCAATCTAAGTTAAAAGGCATGTTTTGAGAAAATTCAAAGGAGAATTTTATGCCAAATATTATGCCTCAAATTAATCATTCAAAATGGAAATTGGAATATTTCTAAATCACATTAATTAATGTAAAGATAAAACCAACCCTGATATTTGTGCATACATATAGACTGGGAGTCTGGTTGGTAGGAACGTTTATCATATTCTGGGAATATGAGGAGGGTACTCCGGGAGTACCAAATTATAACCTACTTGATGACACATTATAGATATGTGGCCAGTGTCCGGGACCTGGTTTTTATGCGTTCTGGGAACGTATGCGTTCTGGGAACGTGGTGCACACTCCGGGAGTGATGCTTATTATCCAAGTATGGTTCGGCATTACGTTCTGGGAACGAATGTCGGTGTTCCGGGAACACAAGGGTGTATTGGATGGACGTCCAAGATGGACTTTAGAGGCCTCAGTGGTGGATAGAAAATCATACATCATGCCACTTGCATTATAAGAGTTATAATGTTGAAAAATTGGTGTGCTCATATGTATTTGCATTATGATCTGTCCATGATATACTTGTGATTGTGATTTTAGTCTTTATCAATCATGTATATGTGTATACTTACTCCCTGTGCCCTGTTTAGGTGATGGCCAGATACCTAGCCTGCATCGAGATACGCCCTATCCCTAGCGGTATATGGACGTATGAGGAGCACCGTGCCACTTTAGAAGGGGAGGTTGAGATCACTCTCTACCACCCTAACCCTCTGGTTCGTGTGCGACCTCGTCGATTTAGGATCCCATTAGTCTATACTATGCATGTTCCACCATTTTATACTTATAGAGGACCACCCGCGGCTCGACCTATGCGTTGTTTTCATAGTTTCCGTTTTAGAGCTGCCACTCGTTCCCATCCTTCTTCCCATAGAGTTGTCACTGAGGAGATTCCTTCTCCTGGTCCGACTGATTATGATAGGACTGCTTCTGCAGATCCTAGACCCAGTGGTGGGGTCTCTACACAGTCGGGCGAGGTCGAGGAGGACCCCGTGGAGGATGAGAGCGAGGAGGAGGTGCATGTTGAGCCGACTGTTTCTGCTAGAGGTGGACCCGCTGGTTCATAGGAGCCTGCATAGCATAGGTGTTTTGGATCCTAGATCCTAGGGATAGAGCTGTGGAGGATCTGAGGAGCTGCTGAGGACACTGAAGACCTGCTCTGAGACTTCTATTTTGAGACCATGTGATATAGTATATATATTTTGAGAGGTCTTAGAGTGAGGTTTTATTTTATACAGCTGGGTTGTATATGTTTTTATAAACTCTTGCTATCTCGACTGACGTTACTTGCTACTACTGTACTGATGGGGTTGTATTTTGTGCTATGATCTATATATATATATATGATGTCTATTTTCCTCAGCAGAGCCCCATAAGTAATATTTTTACTTCCGCGAACTCTGATTTTAATTTACAAAAGATTCGGCAATAAGTTTATATTTTATATATTCAAATCCCATTCGAGAGGCAAATAATATATTCAAATGATAAACACTAGTAACGTTCTCTATAATTAAGGAAATGTGTTCTCGAGAATCTTTTCGAATCTAAGATACTACTAAGCCGAATTCATGAAATGGTTTATGTCAAAAAGAGGTTTTTGATTGAGCAAGTAATCATATTAAAAAGGAAAAATTTTCTAGTCCTAAATTTTGATAGCAAGTAGTAAACTATTTGGAAATATTAATTATTTTCAAATTGGAAAGAGAGCGTCACACCTTGGGTGGTATCAGAGCATTGGTCATGTTCCTCATGGCCCGAAGATGCAGCTAAGTATGATATTCAATGTTGATTGAATATGATTTGAGTAAGTTAGTGGTAGTATTTATGTTTTTAAAGACCTTTTTAGTAACCCAAAGCCCATAGTGCAGGTCTTTCTATGGCAACCCGAAATAGAAATGTTACTAATGAGATGTTAGAACGAATCACGACCGTGCTGGAAGGCATGCAGCAGCAGCAGAGGCATCAATCATCTCAAGGGAGAGCAGGTAACCCATCTGCTGGCAACATGATGAATCATGATGCTAAGACTTTGTCGGAGTTCAGGAAGTGCAATCCGCCAAGGTTTGAAGGAGGATATAGACCTGATGAGGCGAACAAGTGGTTGTACGAGATCAATAAGATCTTCCGAACTCTGGAGTGTTCTGACGAACAGAAAGTGACCTATGCAGTTTACATGCTTCATGGGGAAGCTGAAAACTGGTGGGATCACATGGTTCAATTGCTGAATTTTGAAAGGAGGGCAATCAACTGGGGAGTCTTTATGGAGAAATTTCTTAATAAATATTTTCCAGAAGATTTGCGAAGAAAGAAGGAAGTGGAATTCATGCAATTGAAGTAGGGGGATATGAGTGTAGGAGAGTATGCTGCCAAGTTCGAGGAGCTGATAAAGTACTCTCCCTACTACTTGAATAACCTGACGAAAGGAGTAAGTGTGTTAAGTTTGAAGGTGGACTAAGGCCGGAACTGAAGTCTATCTTCAGTTATCAACGGATTCAGAGTTTCCCTGCACTTGTGGACATGTGCAGAATGTATGAGGATGATAAGAAGGCGGAGCTGATAGGAAGTCAAGTAAAAGGGGTTGGACAGAACTATGGACCCCAGAGAAAGAAGAAGTTTGACCATCGGAATAATGGTCCATATTCTAAGAACAAGGGAAAGGGCAAGGCAGTGATGGATAACCGGAACAAGCCTCGCGATAATGCTCCTTATTGCGAGAAGTGCAAGCGTTATCATCATGGTCAGTTTTGCTGGTCCACAGGAGGATGTTTCAAGTGTGGGAAGCAAGGTCATTTTGCCCGTGAATGCAAGGAATCTGCAAAGGGAGATGCAAAGGGATCTGCTGGAAAGCCTGTGGTACAAGGACGAGTATTTACCCTGAGTGGTAGTGAAGCAACCCAAACCCCGAATCTCGTGCAAGGTAATTTTCTGCTTAATAATCAACCTTGCAAAATCATGTTTGATTCTGCAGCTACACATTCTTTTGTTTCTCCCGAATGTGTGAGTAGGCTGAATCTTATTGTTTCTGATTCACCCTGCTATCTTAGTATAGACACCCCTACGGGAATACCGATCTACACCGCTAAAGTCTGTTTAGGGTGTAATGTAGAAATTCTGGGTCGTTCATCCCGGGTAGATTTGGTTTGTCTTCCTAATTTACAATTGGATGTGATCTTGGGAATGGATTGGTTGATGAAGAACCAAGTGATCATCAATTGTGAGGAAAAGACAATTCAATATAGGACCCTTGAACCGGAGGGTTATATGTGTTTATTCTCGGCTTCGGGAGAAGAAGAGTCGATGCCGATCGAGGAAATTCCGGTGGTGAGAGAATTTCCGGAAGTATTTCCTGAAGAGATACCAGGATTACCTCCGAAACGAGAGATAGAGTTTGGGATTGACTTAATTCCTGGAGCTGGTCCCATCTCTATTGCTCCTTATAGGATGGCACCACTAGAAATGGCAGAAATGAAGAAGCAAATCGAAGAGCTGTTGCAGAAACAGATGATCAGGCCAAGCGTTTCGCCTTGGGGAGCTCCATTACTGTTCGTAAAGAAGAAAGATGGGAGTATGAGGATGTGTGTGGACTACAGGCAACTGAATAAGGTCACTATTAAGAATAAATATCCCTTTCCAAGGATTGATGACCTTATGGACCAAGTGAGGGGAGCTGCAGTATTCTCCAAGATTGATCTGAGATCAGGATAAAGGAGGAGGATATACCCAAGACTGCATTTCGATCTCGATACGGTCATTATGAGTATGTTGTGATGCCGTTCGGATTGACAAATGCACCTGCTATTTTCATGGACTATATGAACCGGATCTTTAGACCATATTTGGATTTGTATGTGGTGGTATTTATCGACGATATTTTGGTCTATTCTAAAAATCCAGAAGAGCATGAAGAGCATCTCAAGATTGTGTTAAAGGTCCTGAAGGAGAAGCAACTATATGCCAAACTTACGAAGTGTGAGTTTTGGTTGAATGAAGTGAAGTTTCTGGGGCATGTGATCTCTAAAGAGGGAATTGCGGTGGATCCAGCGAAAGTAAGTTCAGTGCTAAGTTGGGAACAGCCCAAGACGGTGACGGAGGTGAGAAGTTTCTTAGGGCTGGCTGGATATTATCGTAGATTCATAGAAGGATTTTCAAAGATTGCATTACCTTTGACCAAGTTGAATCGGAAGGATCAACCGTTCGTGTGGGACGATCGGTGCGAAGTTAGTTTCCGTGAGTTGAAGGAAAGGTTAACATCGTCTCCTGTGTTAATCTTACCCGATCCTCACAAGAGTTTTGAAGTTTATTGTGATGCATCTAAGCAAGGACTGGGTTGTGTATTATTGCAAGAGGGAAGAGTAGTGGCATATGCATCGCGACAATTGAAGAATCATGAAGTGAATTACCCAACACACGATTTAGAGTTGGCTGCGATCGTGTTTGCCTTAAAGATATGGAGACATCATCTCTATGGCACTACATTCCAAGTATTTAGTGACCATAAGAGTTTGAAATATCTGTTCGACCAGAAAGAGTTGAACATGAGGCAAAGTAGATGGATGGAGTTTTTGAAAGATTATGACTTTAAACTCCACTATCATCCGGGTAAAGCGAATGTAGTTGCAGATGCGTTGAGTAGGAAAGAAATCCACATAAGCGCGATGATGGTTAAAGAGGCAGCGCTGATTGAAGAATTCAAAGATTTGAGCTTGTTGACACAAGTGGAACCATCAAGTATCAAGTTGGGGAAGTTGCAGATCACCAACGAGTTCTTGGAAAGAATTCGGGAGTTGCAACGAACAGATGAAGAATTGATGGAAAAGATGAGACTAGGTTCGGAAGGAAAGGAACCTGATTTCAAGTTAGGGCAGGATGGAATCCTTCGTTTCAGGACAAGGATTTGTGTACCAAGAGATCAAGAAGTTAGGAGACTGATTCTTGATGAAGCCCATAAGAGTCGGATGAGTATGCATCCTGGATCAACCAAAATGTATCAGGACTTGAAGAAGATATTTTGGTGGTCGGGATTGAAAATGGATGTGGCAGAATATGTGGCGGCGTGCTTAATTTGCCAGAAAGCGAAGGTAGAACATCAGAAACCGGGAGGACAGTTGCAACCTATGAGGATTCCCCAATGGAAGTGGGATAGCATCTCAATGGACTTTGTGTCTGGTTTTCCTAGGACAGCAGCAAATCATGATGCAATCTGGGTGGTTGTGGATAGGTTAACCAAGTCTGCGCATTTTATTCCAATAAATATGCGCTATCCTTTGAACAAGCTTACCCAGATCTATATCAAGGAGGTAGTTCGTCTTCAGGGAGTGCCTTCGAGCATTGTGTCAGATCGAGACCCTAGATTTTCGTCGCAATTCTGGAAGAGTTTGCATGAAGCGATGAGGACAAGGTTGAAATTCAGTTCTGCGTATCATCCACAGACGGATGGCCAGACGGAGAGAACAATTCAATCTTTGGAGGATGTGTTGCGAGCGTGTGCACTTGAAGAACAAGGTAGTTGGGATCAAGTGTTACCTCTTGCAGAATTCACATACAACAATAGCTACCATGCGAGCATTGGAATGACACCGTTCGAGGCGTTGTATGGGAGAAAGTGTCAAACCCCGCTATGTTGGTTCCAAGTGGGGGAGAACTTGATGATTGGACCAGAAATGATACAGCAAACATCGGAGAAGATCAAGATGGTTCAGGCAAAGATGAAAACGGCTCAGAGTCGGCAAAAGAGTTATGCGGATAAGAGGCGAAAACCGTTAGAGTTTTCTGAGGGCGATCATGTGTTTCTTCGGGTAGTTCCGATGAAAGGAATTAGTAGAGCTTTGAGAACCCGAAAGCTTTCGCCTAAGTGTATAGGTCCATACCAAATTCTTAAGAGAGTTGGTCCTGTTGCTTATCAATTGGCTTTACCACCCTCTCTATCCAACTTGCATAACGTCTTTCACGTTTCGCAATTGAAAAAGTATGTTCATGATCCATCTGTTATTCTAAAACTCCAACCTGATGACCTAACTCTGAAAGAAAACCTGACCTTTGAGACCAGACCGGTTCTGATAGAAGATCGTGAAGTCAAGCGGCTCAGAGGAAAGGAAATACCTTTGGTCAAGGTGATTTGGGAGAATGCTGACGTATCTGAAGCTACATGGGAATTAGAGGAGAAGATGCGTCAAGAGTATCCGGAATTGTTTTTGTAATCTAGAATTTCGGGGACGAAATTCCTTTTAAGTGGGGGAGTAGTGTAACACCCCTAATTTTCGTCTCCCGAATAATAGGAAATTAATAATAAAAAGTTTTATTATTAATTTATAGAATTTTTCCAAGTTTATATTTTGTATTTAATTAGCCTTAAATATAAAAATAAGTTGAAATATTTTTATATGGCAAATAAATGCAAAATATAAGGATATTGCATTTTAGTCCCTGATTGAGGGCTTGAAAGTAATATTGAAAAGATTCTTGGAGGGAAGAATTTAAAAATAATAATTTTTAAATTTTGTACTAATCTAACCGGTTAGTAATGCCCTGTAACAGGTTAGACGATGAACTCAGAAATTTGTTTAGTAGATTTTGATGAGTAATCACTTGATTAATCCAAAATTCGCCACGATTACTGCATGGGATGAGTGGAAATACACGCGTCCATCTGCATGTTCATCTAATTTGCTTATAAATAGATGAATTGTTGAAGAAGGAGGGTTGATGCATCTGATTTCATACTAAGTGAGCGAATTAGGGTTCTGTTTTCGTCCAAGGAAATTCCTTCTTGTTTCTGAGAGTTAGGGTGAGAGCTATACACCATTGCAAAGCTTACATCTTGAGCTTTGCAAAGATACCAAGTTTGTGAGTTGAGAGTTCGTGTGGAAGGAGAAATCAAGCTTGGAAGTTGGAGGTGGAAAACAGAATTCTCTGTTGTTCTGGTTCTGGAAGCTGAATTCCAGATTCGATTTTGGTAAGCATAGTTAACCTTTAAGTCTCAAACCTTTTTGATTCTCTAGTGCATGTTACCTACTTTGAATTCTAACTATTTTCCCCAATTTCTTTGGTCAAATCCTATGTCAAATTTGGTGATTTCTGGACCTTGTTGCTGAAAACCGAAACTGGGAGCAGAACTTAGGAAGTGAGAGTAATCTGTGGAGTTTCTTCAAAACCAGTGTCCAATCTTCACCAAAACCAACTTAGAGGTATGGGAGAAGTCTATGCTATACTAGATTTAGACTAAAAATTGAACGATTTAGGATTTGAGTTCACAAAACTCAAAAGGGCATTATGTGCAAAATGGCACAAAGGCTTGGAGGCCAAAATTTTGCTCATTGTGGTTTTGAGCAACTTTAATTTGATGCATGCAAAGTATTTTGATGCTGAATTCTGAGTTTGAATGCTTAATCTAAGTTTTGTTGTGTTAAATTGTGTTTATGTGGATTTTTATGCAATTTGATGCAAAGACTTGATGCATGCACTTTGAATATGATTTCTGTGATGAAACATATTTGTTTAAGGTATATGAACTTCATTAAATGATGGATTGTGGTTAGATTTGAACATTAAAGGAAATGGTGTGTCAAAACCTTCAATTTGAAGGACTGACTGCATAATCTAACCGGTTACTCGATTTTCGTAACCGGTTAGACACTGCAGAATTTTAAAGAAAATTTGTTTAATAAATCAGTCCTTAGGTGTTTGGGAGTTTTGCTCAAGTCTATGCTGTAAATCCATTATAAATAATCTGAATAAAAGGGTTGTAGTGTCCTTGAACACTATGTCCTTAACCCTCTAAGTGCTCAAGATTATGGAACCAGGAGCCCAAGAGAGGATCAAGTGTTAATAAGTGACTTTGTGGTGTTTCTGCAGTTCCAGTTGGGAAAAGCAGGGTCTCCCCAGTCAACAAGTGTGTGCAGAGTGTCAACTTAGGGATGAGAGTACGTACCTGAAACCCTAGCTGTTATGAGCTATTTATAGGGTTTGGAGGAGGCTGATATGGGCCGTATGGGCCCTGTATCAGGGTTGAGCTGAACCAGGATTCTGTGAGATAATATCGGAGGTTTATACTCTTAGAATCTGGATAGGATCAGCTCAAGATCTCATGTCTAGGCTGTTAGCGAGAATCCAGGAGAGATTTGCGGAGGGGATAAGAAGCCTAAATGAGTCTGAGTCTATCCACAAGCCGACGGTATGTCTCGGCCCTAGAGTCCCGAGCCTGATGAGTGGAAGACCGTTTGTAGGGCTCGGCCCCATCAAGTCCGAGCCTGGTCCTTTTGTGTGCTCGGAGCCAATGAGTCCGAGCAAGGGACGTTTGTGCTGAGTAAACCGAGGGAAAGGTCCTTGAAGAGTCCCTTAAATAAGACTTGAGTCCTTATATGGTCGGCAGACCCTACAAGGGTTATTATTCAGATTGGAAGTAAAGAGTTATACCTTAAATTCATAAAGTAATTTTCAAGAGAAAATTATGTATGATTGGAAACAAATGTGATTTTAATTTTGAATGATGGAAACTGTGATTTTGAGGCATAAAACAAGGTTTAAGTGGTGTATAGATTGGGTATAGAATTCAAGAAAAAAGGGTTTTTCTGAATTGCAATGGTAAACAGTTCAGGTCTGTAATTCTAACCGGTTAACCTGAAACTGTAATCGGTTAGTACCTGAGTCTGAAAAATAAAAAGTTAAGTTTTTGAATACCATTGGCTATGTTTTATCCAATCTAAGTTAAAAGGCATGTTTTGATAAAATTCAAAGGAGAATTTTATGCCAAATATTATGCCTCAAATTAATCATTCAAAATGGAAATTGGAATATTTCTAAATCACATTAATTAATGTAAAGATAAAACCAACCCTGATATTTGTGCATACATATAGACTGGGAGTCTGGTTGGTAGGAACGTTTATCATATTCTGGGAATATGAGGAGGGTACTCCGGGAGTACCAAATTATAACCTACTTGATGACACATTATAGATATGTGGCCAGTGTCTGGGACCTGGTTTTTATGCGTTCTGGGAACGTATGCGTTCTGGGAACGTGGTGCACACTCCGGGAGTGATGCTTATTATCCAAGTATGGTTCGGCATTACGTTCTGGGAACGAATGTCGGTGTTCCGGGAACACAAGGGTGTATTGGATGGACGTCCAAGATGGACTTTAGAGGCCTCAGTGGTGGATAGAAAATCATACATCATGCCACTTGCATTATAAGAGTTATAATGTTGAAAAAAAATTGGTGTGCTCATATGTATTTGCATTATGATCTGTCCATGATATACTTGTGATTGTGATTTTAGTCTTTATCAATCATGTATATGTGTATACTTACTCCCTGTGCCCTGTTTAGGTGATGGCCAGATACCTAGCCTGCATCGAGATACGCCCTATCCCTAGCGGTATATGGACGTATGAGGAGCATCGTGCCACTTTAGAGGGGGAGGTTGAGATCACTCTCTACCACCCTAACCCTCTGGTGCGTGTGCGACCTCGTCGATTTAGGATCCCATTAGTCTATACTATGCATGTTACAGCATTTTATACTTATAGAGGACCACCCCCGGCTCGACCTATGCGTCGTTTTCATAGTTTTCGTTTTAGAGCTGCCACTCGTTCCCATCCTTCTTCCCATAGAGTTTTCACTGAGGAGATTCCTTCTCCTGGTCCGACTGATTATGATAGGACTTCTTATGCAGATCCTAGACCCAGTGGTGGGGTCTCTACACAGTCGGGCGAGGTCGAGGAGGACCCCGTGGAGGATGAGAGCGAGGAGGAGGTGCATGTTGAGCCGACTGATTCTGCTAGAGGTGGACCCGCTGGTTCATAGGAGCCTGCATAGCATAGGTGTTTTGGATCCTAGATCCTAGGGATAGAGCTGTGGAGGATCTGAGGAGCTGCTGAGGACACTGAAGACCTGCTCTGAGACTTCTATTTTGAGACCATGTGATATAGTATATATATTTTGAGAGGTCTTAGAGTGAGGTTTTATTTTATACAGCTGGGTTGTATATGTTTTTATAAACTCTTGCTATCTCGACTGACGTTACTTGCTACTACTGTACTGATGGGGTTGTATTTTGTGCTATGATCTATATATATATATATATATATATATATATATGATGTCTATTTTCCTCAGCAGAGCCCCATAACTAATATTTTTACTTCCGCGAACTCTGATTTTAATTTACAAAAGATTCGGCAATAAGTTTATATTTTATATATTCAAATCCCACTCGAGAGACAAATAATATATTCAAATGATAAACACTAGTAACGTTCTCTATAATTAAGGAAATGTGTTCTCGAGAATCTTTTCGAATCTAAGATACTACAAAGCCGAATTCATGAAATGGTTTATGTCAAAAAGAGGTTTTTGATTGAGCAAGTAATCATATTAAAAAGGAAAAATTTTCTAGTCCTAAATTTTGATAGCAAGTAGTAAAATATTTGGAAATATTAATTATTTTCAAATTGGAAAGAGAGCGTCACACCCGATTTCCGTAAACCAAAATATTTCACTTTTACTTATTAAATTGTAAAAATGCGGCTAATTTTTTTTTTTAAAAAACATTGTTGAAGTGTCATTGACAGACTTAATGTCCTTTACGGAAAATCGAGTGGTTACTAAAACATTTTATATTTATAAACCTTCGTTTCCATTAAATGATTTGGTTTCAAAAAGTATCATGATTCATTGCATTGAATATAGAAGTGTTCATAATGGATTTCAAAAATTTACACCACCCCATCTTCCAAATTTGAAGTACTTCACCTTTCAAAATAAAACTTGGCTTGAATACATAATGGTTCGTTGCTCGGTAATCCTTGACTCAAAACCCAAACAGTAGACTTAACTAAAAGCACTACCCCTAACTCTTTCTGTCGGACACCACCGGATGAAACTTCCCTTTTCTTCTTGTATGCTCTCCTCATTCTCGAAAGTGAAGTCCCCTCTGTTGCTGCTTCCCTGCTGTCATTTACGCTCCTTCTCTCATTCCTCTAGAGTGATGATCTCCTTATGATGCTCCGTCTGCCCGTTGCGATATCAGCAGCGCCAATATAACAACGAACAGGAGAGAGTAAGCGTTCCGAACGACGAATCATCGACGGTGTGGGATTACGGTAGGCAAGATAGTAGAACCATACAAACAAACAATACCACATACATGCACACAACACATCAAGAATATTATTGACATCCTTATCATTATTATCTCGTATTATCATCCTTATTATCATTATTCATTTTTCATTCTCTTATTGATTCCACTTCCCATAAACATTCTTTCTTTCTCCATCTTTTCCTTCTCACACTCATAATTTCCTCTTACAAAACATCATCGGGGTACTCATTTCGTTATCGGATATCACTCACGTCTACATCTCCTCGGTCATCCACCCAACCTAGTCGGAAGCAAACAGGAGTGCAGGACCTTTACCACGCGGGCACGACAGCTGTCACAACACATAAATGGTCCCAGACCAGGAGGACTCAGCCTCAATAATAACAATAATAATCATGGCTCACTGCCTCGCAGTGGCAAACAAAATGCCCTGTTCCAGTCCCTCTCACTGTTCTCGATTTGCAATCTAGGGGGCGACAGTATGTTTCTAGTGGGCCCGCAGAACTTACCACGACATTAGACCCAGTCCCCACCACGTTAGTGCGCCACATGTGGAGTTCGTTCTGCCCAGAAACATACTCTAGACTTCTTGACGTTTCACCGTCATCGTCCTCCCCTAATGCAATCTCGTCCTAAGTATCCGCAAATATTTATCGTTTCTTCCTCTCCACTACTTCGCACTCTCATACCTCACCGCGCATGTCTTTTAAGTCTTTTATCTTTTTAGTTATCCTAAGGTCGGTCCGTCCTTCGTGCAACCCTTCAACGAGTCCCGACCACTACTTTGTACAATCTTTCTCACATAGCACAAAGCTGGGATCACATCACAATCTCACATCTCCTTTCTCAAACTTTCCCAACATTCTTCACTTCTCACAATCATCTCATTTCTCAAACCAATCTTTTCAAAAACTATCTCAAAACACTCTTTTATAACTTCCACAAAAGATTGTTTCATAGACTTTTTCATAAAATTCTCTCTCGCAAACTTTCTCAAACACGTCACTACAAAAGACTTTCTTGAAAATATCCTTTCAAAACTTTATCAAAGAATTACTTTCCAGAAACTTCTTTCCAAAATATAGGTTTTCACAAAACTTTTCAAAAAGATTATTTTATCAAAACTTCTCCAAAAGATTCTTTCGGAAAGCTCCTTTGGAAATGTGGTTTCACAACTCCTTTCAAAATTTTCTTTCCCCAAATATTTTTCAACAATCTCTTTCAAAGTCTTTTCAAAAATCTTCCTTTCCAAAATCTTTTCAAAAATTCTCTTTTCGAAAATCTTTTCACAAAGCTCCTCTCAAAACCTTTTCAAAACCTTTTTCCAAAATTTCCAATTTTGCTGAGCGCTAATGGAGGAGCAAGCTCAACTCAACACTAGTCCCAGACTAAAACCAAAACAGAAGGAGCCCAGCTCCGCTCAATTCACATCTCATCTTGTTCCAACAACAACAATACTCTCCCAGCTCTGGCTCGTTCTCATCATTATCCTCAATTTCATTCCTTCCCCAATCTCAATTCTTTCTTTCTTTTCCAACACATACTTCGTTTCCAATTATTATTCCTCTCTCATTGTATCTTATCATTATTATTTTCTCATACTTATAACTTTACTTTCACTTCCATTAATTTCACTTCCTTATTCAGGACGTAACAGACGTCCATCAGCCATTCACTCATTAAAACCAACAATAATAAGTATCATCAGATAAAATTAAATAAATAATTAAAAGCATGCACACAACATCACACAATAACATTGTGGTTTTTGTCACCTTCGTATAAGTGGCCACACAACACAAACAATTGCCACTTATACTACTGACTCTGAACCACTTAGTTCCGATCTTTGAGATGATACGGAACGTCATAATATATCACCTAACTACCACGGTGTCTTAGGAAAGCTTCTCTCTCACCTGAGGTCCAGCTTTTTAATGCGTACCGTCGCCTAGGATCCTTTGTGCTGCCGGCTGCCCCAATCCCTCGTCTTTAAGATTCCTCGTACTTAAATAAAATACGCTTATTTATTCACTTGTTTTAAGAAAATCTTTTCTTAGTTCGCGACAGTTTCGTTCTTAATCAAAAGACTTAAAACACTACTGTTTTATCAAAACAATTCTCATGTTTTCTAGTACTTTAATTATTTTAAAACCATTTGAAAACATTTAATAAAATGGTTTAAATTATTTGGTTTGGTTGCTGATCCGTTTTGGACCGCACCAACAACATGTTCCAAAAACACCGAAAAATGTCCCGTTTTCAATCCGGGTTTTTCTTAAATCAATTATCACTTAAAAAAACCATACTTTGGATTACATGAAAACGTTTTTAAACATAAGAAGCAGGTCTAAGTAATCTTGGACAGCAAAGGTTATTTCAAAAATCACTTTGATAAAAATCCCAAAAACATCGTAAAGACACTTTTTATTTCAAAACCACTTTCACACTCAAATGTTTTTCAAACACAAACTAACACACAACCACAATATCACTTAAATGAACTAAGTCACCCAAATAATTCATTAATCATTTAATTTAATTATTCAAACAAAACACTTAGATATTCATACATTCACAAAGATACAAACCAAGCACAACAACTCAATTCTCTTCCAAAAATTACTACATGAGTTTATTTTAATGCAACTAATATTTCCTAAACTAATTGCACTACATGACCGAATGGAATCCAAGAAAACAAGTCGAGGTTTGCAATGGTAAAACACAGAAATCAACTTGGTTCATTTTGAGTACTTAATTTCTATTTTCTTTGTCATGAAACATAATCATTTACCCTTCCTTTTTCTCCTAACCGAATACACACACATAGGTCCAATTAAACACAAAACTTTCCAAACTTATTTAATTCATTTAGGTCCTTTTATTTTTAATTTAAAACCGAATATAATTTAGACACTCATAACACAATTTCAAACATATTGGTTTAACAAGATTTTGCAAAACACATTCATTGTTTTTATGTCACTTCATTGAAAGAGAACCCTAGTCTATTTTCCATGTCCAGGCCGAACCTCATTTGGACAAAAACAATATTGTTGGTCTACTTTTCACATGCAAAAACACAAGATTTGTAAATCAAAAGAAATCAACATGTATGTGTCCTTTGTCATGAAAGCAAAACATGATTTCCTATGTCCAAGCTTTAACCGAATACATATTATCATAGACCAAAGTTTTATCTTCAAATATGTATCATGCATGCATCTAGATCTTTGTAGATCAATTCACGAATACACTTATGCCCTTTTCCTTTATAAAAGCCGAATTAAACCCAAAAACAAAACAACACAATTCAAATAAATTTTTCTTAGAACAAAGTCACAAAACATAATCATTTTAACAAGTCACTCACATGCAAAAAGAATCTAGCCTATCTAACCTAGTATAGGCCGAATCATCATCTTGGAAAAACAAGTCTTTGATGCACTTTTCCTTCATACAAAGATCTTAAAATATTAAATCAAAAATATGCACATTTGAAACACATAGTTTTATAAAACACCACTCCCTTCTTCACCAAAAACCGTGACCTACTTGGTCACTTCAATCACATTTTCATGTATTATTTCCCTTTGCATGTGCCTTAGAAATCATGGAAATCAAAAGAGTACACATGCAAGAGGCTCTTTATGAAAAACAATTATGATCTTTTATTTTTCAGAGCTTGACCGAGGACACCTCAACACATCAAGAGAAGGAAATTGAATCTTTTGCTTTAAAACACACATGAACTTAGATCAAGGTAAAAACCATTTTGAAAAAGTTGTTTTCCTTTGTTTTCTTACCAAAACCGTGACATGCAAGCCACAAAACTTTTTGAGTTCATAAATCTCATGCAAAACTTCAAGATAAAAAGCTATAGAGAATCAAGGCAAGAATCAAATCTTTTCAAGATTAAACAATAGATCAAGGTCCTTTTGAAAAGAAAACCAAAGATCAAAGCTTAGAAAATTCAAAGTTAAAATCAAAGCTTTCAAACCACTTAGATCATCTTTAACAATCATCAACTAACATGCATGGACTCTAAACTAAATGAAAATCATCACAACCTAATTTTATAGACATGGTCGAATGGTAGAGTCCATGGGTTAAGGTTCTACAAATTTGTGTGGCTCTTGAAACTCAAGATCAAGGCAAAACAATGACTTACAAACATAGATCTACAAAGAAATTAGACATGCACCAACAAAGAACCTTACAAGACTTGAAAAATTAAAAAACTACCACTAACACCCTATGATCTTCGAGTAAACTAAAGAAATAGAGAAGATCTTCAACCTTCTTCACTTAATCTTCAAGAAATCCTAAGGCTTTAGGCGTGATCTCCTTCCTCCTCTCTTCTCCAAGCTCTCGGGTTCTCTCTCTAAGTCTCTTTCTAAGAGTTTGTTGATACTCTTAGAAATTGTGTTTTGGTTTGGAATGAAATGTGAAGGAAATGAATGGAAATGAGCCACGGCCCTTATGCTTAAAAAGACACACAAATATTTCCCTTAATGCCCTTAAAGAATTCGGCCAAAGAGAGTTGCTCGAAGGGTAATTTTGGCATCATCAAAGCTTGCATGGATCAAGCCAAGCCATGAGACAAATGATAGTGGAATTAGGCTTAATCCTCCTTCCTATTGGTTGGTCAAACTCTTAACCAAGCTTTA
This sequence comes from Crotalaria pallida, assembly GCA_037953625.1. Lineage (NCBI taxonomy): Eukaryota > Viridiplantae > Streptophyta > Magnoliopsida > Fabales > Fabaceae > Crotalaria > Crotalaria pallida. The sequence continues at coordinate 6,188,105 of CM075654.1, read as the reverse complement.
CACTAAACTAAACCTAGGTGCTATTAGGTTACTAACCTAGGGTGTAAGAAAGTCAAAATTTCATCATTCATGCACCTACACACACACACATGGCCAAACATCATGCACACACATATACACACCCACACATGCACACCTACACGTATCACACACACATTCTAACATTCATGCATTATCACACTCTTAGGCTAATTTAATTCCATATAATCTCAAACATATATGTATACAGATATACACGTAGCACACCACACATACATGCATCATCTTTTAATTTCTTAATTAATTCTATTTTAGAATACCTAACTACCAATTCACATAATATTTCAGAATAATTCAAGGAATCACATTAACACAATCACACATTAAATACATATTAACTAACACATATATTTAGAAAATAATCTCTTTCTTATGGAAAGACCTTTGTTTAGAAATCACCTTTTCTTTAAGGCATAAAATCGTCCAACATATAATTAGTTCTCAAAATCCATTTTAAAACTCATGACATCTTTTTATGAAAACCCTGTCTTTAAAGTCACCCATTATCTTGAAAGCGTGAATTTAAGAAAATCATTTAAGAAAATACTCTGTCGAGACACTTTTCAAAAAAAATAAGTTTCTTTAGTGTTTTAATTTAATACGAGGAATTTGCGGGGTGTTACAGAGTGCACCTGCTCGGCCGGGGGCTGTAAAAGCTCAATCTCTGTACCTGTAAAAATAGTAAGGGAGTGAGCATTGCACATTAAATAGGAAAGCAGTTTCTCATTAGACATAATTACCCACTAAGACAAACATAACTAGCATATAGATCAAATAGCACTCATTGTTCACACACACCTCATGCAATCACATTTTAGCAATTCATTCCAGTTTTCACTAATCATTCACATTTCTATCACATTGTTTCACTTTTCATTTCCTTTCATTTTTGACATATTTTCATCTTTCACATCATTTTCATCTTTTTATTACCATTAGGAATTAGCGCACCTGTTAGGTCATTTCTCACCCATTAGGAACAAATTTTCACCCAATCCAGGTCATTTCCATCTATTAGGCCACGGTTGACACCCGTTAGGACTAATACATAATTTTAACTCTTTTAATTCTACTTTTACTATTTTTCCTTCATACATTCTTATTATTTATGCAGCATGATTGATCCATTGGGTACACCCGCCTAACGGGTCATTTACGGGGCCTAATAGGTCATTTTCACCTGGATGGGTCATTTGGACCTAATGGGTAACTTGTCACCTAACAGGGCACCTAATGGGTCGGTGTGTCCCAAGGATCAATCATAGCTGCAACTTAACCATTTTTATACTTCAAATTAATTATTTTCGAATTATTTATCATACTCATAATCATTGGCCACACAACTTGCATTATCACATAGAAGCAAGATTTACATACATTCTAAATAGTTCAAATTAAATCATTTTCTCACATTAACAAATATCCACAAACTCAACCAACATTTAGTCTCAAAAACATTTAGCATTAATACATACATAGTTCATATACATGCTCTAAGTTTTCTTTTTATTTTTCTTACCTAAATCAAATATCTTATTTCTTCACTAACCTAGGGTTCTTAATAACACCATAAAAACAATTAACTCCTAGCAAGCTCTTATATACTAATTAGAACCTCTTCCCTAGGACAAGCCAATACCCACCCCCTTACCTCAACCAATGAGAAATAGGGGTAACCTTCAAGCCCTAGCTTCTAGCACCCCAACCAATGAGCTCCAAAGGCAAGAAAGGGAGGAGAGTGATCTTGACTTCCTTTAGTCATAAAGAAAACGAAAATGATGATGAGATTGTGGCACTCCATAAGGTGGAAATTCGAATTTCAAAATGAGAGGGAAAAGAAGGAGAAATTCGTATGGCTCATCAAGTAGAAAAGAGGAAAAATGTGCTTTACCTCTTGAGCTTGATGATGGTTGATGAGCTTGAAGAGGAAGAAGAAGCACAACATGGCCTTGGAGGAATGGAGGGTGAATTCGTATGGGAGAAGAGGGAGGAAGATGAGTTGATGATGAGGAATGAAAATGAATAAGAGTGAAGGAGTGTGTTTGTTTATTTGTAAGGAAATTGATTTGTGTGGCTAGAATTTAAAGTTGTCATATGAAGATTCCATTTGTGTGGTCTGAAACACGTTTTCCTCCGTTTTGTTTTCTTTTTTTTTTCGCTGTAGCAACCCGATAATCGATTATCTCAGCAGATAATCGATTATCACGTATAAAATGGCCAAAAATGGCTATCAGACCATAATCGATTAAATCCCCAATTTAATCGATTATCACGTGCATTTCAGCCCTTTCTCATTTTTCATGCATCAGACCTTAATCGATTATTCCCCAGAATAATCTATTAAGCTGCTTATTTTTCTATTATCTTACACTTCAAAATGTCATAACTTTTTCGTTACCCGTTGGATCTTGCTCAAATTTTAAAGCAAGCTTCCTCATACATCCTACTTCATATCCAGCGGTGGAATCTATATTTCGAGCTATCAATCTTGTACTTTAAATTCCCTAAAGCTCTATGCTTAAAACTACATTTCTACTCAACTAATTCTAACTTAATACTATCATTTTCATTACTCAGTCTATTAACACACCAATTTAGCTTAGAATTAAATTGAGGATGTTACACTAGGACTAGGAGGGATCTCTCTAATGATTCTTTCTTATTTGGGAGGAGTACTCAAAGGAATGGGATTCCTTTGAAAACGAGCCAAGTGACAAGGTGGTGGTGGTGAACCATGCCTATGTATAAGCTGATGGTATGTGCTGGGTGTACGTAATGGGAATCCTGGATCGATGGGGACGCATCCGGGATCAAGGATTAAGATGACGTAGAATTATCTCCACATCACCCTTATAGGTCGCCCAGTGCTCCTCGTAGTCCCCTTCTCCGTTATGGAGTGGACGTATCTCCAAGCATAGTAGGTTCATCACCATAGCCTAACAAACAAATAAGGGCAAAGAGTGTGTCATTGTCATTCAATATAGGAAATAATAATTAAATAAACTACAAATATGCAATCACAAGTAAGAGCAGGTAATCACATAAATTCATGCATATACATATGAGCATACCAAGTTACAAATTAGTTATATCATCGTTATATGGCGTGATGCATGCTTTCAACTTAATCATTATTCCTTGGATCCAATTAATTCTATTCTTCATAATCACAATTCTCTTTCTAAATATAGGAAAAGCAACTGTGAGTAAATGCCTTTTATACACGTATGCCATTACAACATTTTATTATAAAATCCCCCTGGATAAAAGGCCATGCAAAGGTCCGTTCTCCGCGAGTCATAATATGCCTAAGTGCTCGATAAACTATTATACAGTTAAGCAGAACTATCATGGGTGAGGTTTGTAGGACTAGTCCATATTAGGACCATTCTACCCATAATAATTCTCAAGGGTCACACGATAAATTACTGTCAAGACCTAACCTCCGGCTCATTTTCACTTAGAAATCCCAGAATTCCTAATGTATCTTTTCCCATTGTGCTATCTTAACACCCACAACTCCATGTATGTATGCATATTTCATAAAGTAATCTTTTACTTTCCTGTTATTTTATTGCCATGATATCCAAATATACATACATTTATCTTAGGTATAATAAAATAATACAAAATAATTAATATTTTGATATCTCAGGATAATCGACTATCGATAATAATCAATTATCGTTTTACTTCAGTTTAAAAATTCCATAGTTTATTTCAGACTTCAACCCAATAATCGATTGTCTTCACTCAATAATCGATTATTTGACAGAAATTTGAACTTGAAACTTGAGTTTCACAATACTACGTTTTGCTATACTTCCTTAAACCATTCCAAAGCTAAAAACTGTCAAATATCATGCCAAAACACATATGTTCCAACATTCAATTTAGCAAGTAACTCAAATATTGAAACTAATCATATAATTATGCATAAAGTACATAAATCACGACTTCATATACCAAAATCCAATTTACAACAATTTAAGCTTTGTCCAAGATTGTTTTAGCAAACATAGGTGAATTAAAGTTGCTAAGATGTTTAGCAGGAATATTGTGACAAGGATTGGCCATGAAAATTGGGGAAAATAGTTAGATTCTATTCTATGACATATTAACTAAAAATAGAAACGAATTTAAGATTTTAAGGTAGCTTCTCCTTACCACAATTCACTGAGGAAGAAAGGTTGGTGAATTAGAATTTTAGTTCAACAATTTCGTTAGGGTGACTTTAGAGATTCCTCTACAACAATCTAGGTAGTGGTTTTCAGTATTTATGGTGTCTATATCAAGAATGGATAAAGGACACAAGTTGTGTATGATTGTTTTGGTCAAGAGAGCTTTGGACAAATAGGGGTTTGTTCATGAACTTTGCTTCAAAAACTAAGATGAAGAACATAGAAAAAGAGAGAAAACTCACTTAAAAACTCGAAATCCATGGCCAACACTGTAACACCTAAATTTTTACCCTTAAAACCCCTCTATTAAAAAACGGGAATTTGAAATTTCATTTTAATTTAATAAAAATCACCCGTCAAACGGATGGAGTTTCGTTTGTTTTTCGGACTTTTCTAAATCTTCGACCTGATAAACACAGTTATATAATAACATCAGTAGCCAGCAGGGCTCTAATATAAATATATGTGCATCACATAGTTGCCCTATGGGCTCAAGAGTAGAACATCAGTATCAGTTCGTCAGAGTGCCAGCAAAAATGCTAAGTATGCCAATCAAGAAGCCATATCCACAACTATGCCCAAAAATGAATCATAAACCATGCACAAAAGAAACTATCCTAAGCCTCTCTCAAAAACATAAACAGCACATATACATCAAATAATACGGAGGCTTAGGCCAAAATAAATGTATCTAAATCCCATCCCTACTCTCCCTGTGAGGGAGAGTAATCCTGCTCGGCCGATCCTGGTGTATACTCCAACTCAGTACCTGAAAATGGTAAGGAGGTGAGTATTACACAATAAAATAGGGAAGCAGTTTCTATCATGCTATACTGAACCACCAGGCCAAACACATATAATCATATAGTGCATATAAACTAATTAGCATTCCCAAATAATTCAATTATTTTAATTTCCATAATAGAAATAGTTCTTTCATGGTTTTAAATGTCATTATTTCACACATTTCCCAAAATATACAAGTTGACACAGTTCTCAATCACATATGTTTAACATCTCAATTCTTTCTTTGCACCATTCACTAATCATTTTCCACACATAATTTTCCATTTGATTATCACATACGACTTTCTCATCAAGTCTTTTGATTCTCCATGATTTCTCTTCTCTTTACGTACAATTTAATTTTCTCATAACATTGAAGATTTATTCACGTGGATCCATCACTGCGTACAGTCCCACAACCCGGACAACGTCTTACAGCTGCGCCCTGGCGTCTTACGCGATCTATTGCGTACAGTCCCACAACCCGGACAACGCCTTACAAGATCTGGATCGCACAAGTCTACGCGTACAGTCCCACAACCCGGACAACATCTTACAAGACATCAAATCAAATCGGTCGATGCGTACAGTCCCACAACCCGGACAACGTCTTACACGACCACAAACCAAACCAGTCGACGCGTACAGTCCCACAACCCGGACAACGTCTTACACGACTTGATTCACACCAGTCTAAGCGTACAGTCCCACAACCCGGACAACGTCTTACAAGACATGGTTCACACATTCTTTGTCCATTAAGTCCTTGAATTTCATTTTCAATTTCAATACTTGTAATCATTCTCATAGATTCATCAATTTAAACCTCTAATTATATTTTCAAAGTTCCAAGAGTCATTTATATCAATTCCCTACATCATATTATTATCATTCATCAATTCTAGGGCTCAACATAATTTAACAAAATAACAACCACATAGCCAAACATCATAGTCACATTTAGGCACAACATAACAACTCAACATACTCTTTATACTTAGTCATATTTTAATTTAATATTAACTACCCTAGGGTTCTTAATCCTATTAACAAATACCTCCTAGCAACTCACTATATACACAATATAACCTACCCCCTAGAGTTTGGTAACACAAACCTCCTTACCTCAAGTTCTTAGAGTTAGAGAGAGAATTTGTGCTTGGAGCACACTTGAATAATGGCCAAAACTCAAAGGAGATGGAGGAACCTAAAATCAATAAAATAAAGAGAAAAATTATCAAGCTTTGCCCAAGAATCTTGAGGGAAATTCGTGACCCCATCAAGGCTTCTCTAAGTTGATGATTAAAGCTTCATGGGAGGAAGAGGGAGAGAGAGAAATTCGAATTCTAGGGGGAGAAAGAGAAGAACAAAATCAACAATCACTTACTTGGAGCAACAAGGAAGGACTTGGATGATGGAGTTGGTGTGATTCTTTTGAGGATTGATCAATTAGAATGAGTGAATTAGTGCCCTAGGAGAGAGGAAATTCGAGTTTTGCAAGAAACAAGGAAGTGAGTACCTTTATTTTTTTTCTCCATCAACAGCCTTTAATCGATTAGGCTTTTTCCACCAATCTGACCTTAATCGATTAAGTTGCAGCTTAATCGATTAAGCTGCACAATTTTGCAGTATCCAGACTTTGAAAGGCCATAACATCTTCGTTACCCGTTGGATCTTCCTCAAATTTTAAAGCAAGCTTCCTCGCCTATCCTACTTCACATCCAACGGTGGAATTTATGTTTTAAGCTACCAATATTGTTATTCTAATTTCCTAAGTTCCTATGTTTTAAACCTAAGGTTGCATGCTCAATTGGCTAAGTTTCTAACTTATGCCCTCATTTCTTCTACCCTAGGACCATCACAACATAAATTACATTATAAATCAAGTTTGGGATGTTACAATCCTCTCCCACTTACCCGAATTTCGTCCTCGAAACTCAGTTGTCATCGAACAAGTGTGAATGAGATTGTCTGATCTTGCTTTCCAACTCCCAAGTAGCCTCCTCTACATTGTTCCGGCTCCATATGACTTTTACCAAGCTAATCTCCTTGCCTCTTAACTGTCTCACTTGCCTATCTTCAATTCTCACTGGCAACACCTCAAAAGTCAAATTATCCTTCAAAGGCAAATCGTCCAAGGTAACCACATGAGTAGGATCATGAATGTATTTCCTTAGCTGTGAAACATGGAATACATCATGAAGCTTAGCTAAGTGATGGGGCATAGCAATCCTGTAAGCTACCGGACCAACCTTCTCCAGTATCTCATAAGGTCCAACAAACCAAGGAGTTAGTTTCTTGGACCTAATTGCTCTACCAATCCCTGTGACCGGAGACACTCTTAGAAACACATGATCCCCAACATCAAATTCCAAAGGTCTCCTTCGCCTGTCAGCATAATTCTTCTGGCGATCCTGGGAAGTTTTCATCTTGTTCTTGATCATGGTGATCCTCTCGGTTGTTTCTTTCACAATATCAGGACCTGTCAACAAGTTCTCTCCTATTTGGAACCAACATAGGGGCGTCCTGCACTTTCTGCCATAGAGAGCTTCAAATGGTGCCATGCCAATACTGGAGTGGAAGCTATTATTGTAAGTAAACTCCATCAACGGCAGTAACTGCTCCCAACTACCAGCCTGCTCCAGAACACATGCTCTCAACAAGTCCTCCAGTGTCTGGATAGTACGCTCAGATTGTCCGTCTGTCTGCGGATGATAAGCTGTACTAAATTTCAGCTTAGTACCCAATGCCTCCTGAAGACTCTGCCAAAATCTAGACAGAAATCTCGGATCACGATCGGATACAATACTGGTAGGAACACCATGTAGTTTCACTATGTCCCTGATATACAACTGAGTCAACTTCTCCAGAGTGTACTTCCTGTGAATCGGAATAAAATGGGCACACTTTGTGAGACGGTCCACAATCACCCAAACTGCATCACATCCTGCAGCAGTCCTAGGTAGACCTGTCACAAAGTCCATAGCTATACTATCCCACTTCCACTCCGGAATATCAAGTGATCGCAATGGACCACCAGGCTTTTGATGCTCAATCTTAACTTTCTGGCAAGTAAGGCAATGAGATACATGATCTGCTACATCGGTTTTCAAATTTGGCCACCAATAAATCTTTTTCAGATCTTGGTACCATTTTGTAGCACCAGGATGGAAATTCATTTTGGTACGATGTGCTTCCCATAGGATATCCCTTCTGATCTCGAAGTCCATGGGAACACATATCTGACCCCTGAATCGGATAATGCCATCTGAACCTTTTGCAAAATCGGGCTCTTCATTGCCCGATGCCCCTTCCAACAACTTCTGCAATTCTGCATCATCAGCTTGTCTTCCTCTAATGAGACCCATCAAGTCATTAGTAACCTGCAACATTTCTAGAATAATGCTCTTCTCTTTCACTTGCATACTCAAGTTGAGGTCACTGAACTCTTGGATTAGCTGCATCTCCTTCACCATCAAATTGCTGACATGCAAAGTCTTGCGACTTAGTGCATCAGCCACTACATTTGCTTTTCCCGGATGATACTGAAGATTCAAATCATAATCCTTCAGAAACTCCATCCACCTCCTCTGTCTCATATTTAACTCCTTTTTATCGAAGAGATAGCGAAGGCTTTTGTGATCGCTGAAGACTTCAAACTTTGAACCATATAGATAATGCCTCCAGATTTTCAAAGCAAAAACTACTGCCGCCAACTCAAGATCATGAGTGGGATAGTTCTGCTCATGCTGTCTCAACTGCCTGGATGCATAGGCTATGACTTGTCCTTGCTGCATCAGCACACAACCCAACCCTTGTTTTGAAGCATCACAATACACTACAAAGGATTGGGTCGGATCCGGCAAGATCAACACCGGGGAACTAGTCAATCGCCTCTTTAACTCGTGGAAACTCTCTTCACATTCTGGGGACCATTCAAACGGAACTCCCTTCCGCGTAAGAGTAGTCAAAGGAAGGGCTAGCTTAGAAAACCCCTCAATGAACCTCCTATAATAACCAGCCATACCAAGGAAGCTTCTGATTTCTGTGATGGACTTGGGTCTCTCCCACTTAAGCATCGCTTCCACCTTAGAAGGGTCAACAGCAACTCCCTTCTCAGAAATCACATGCCCCAGAAAATGCACTTCATTCAACCAGAAACTACATTTAGAAAACTTGGCATAGAGATGTTTCTCTTTGAGAACTTGGAGCACCGTTCTAAAATGCTCTTCATGCTCCTTCTGGCTCTTGGAATAGATAAGAATGTCATCAATGAACACAATGACAAATGAGTCTAAGTACGGCCTGAAGATCCTGTTCATGTAATCCATGAAGATGGCAGGTGCATTCGTGAGACCGAAGGGCATCACCACATATTCGAAATGCCCATACCGAGATCTAAAAGCAGTTTTAGGAATGTCCCCCTCTCGGATACGGATTTGATGGTATCCAGATCGAAGGTCAATTTTTGAGAAAACTGCAGCTCCCCTAAGCTGATCCAACAAATCGTCGATGCGTGGGAGCGGGTATTTATTCTTTATCATCACCGCATTCAACTACCGGTAGTCAGTGCACATTCGAACACTCCCATCCTTCTTTTTAACAAAGAGGATAGGAGCTCCCCACGGGGAAACACTCGGCCTTATGAACCCCTTTGACAAAAGCTCCTCCAACTGCTTCTTCAACTCTTCCAACTCTGGAGGGGCCATTCTGTAAGGCGCTTTAGATATCAGACCGGCACCTGGCATAAGATCAATGCCAAATTCCACTTCCCTGGCGGGAGGTAATCCGGGAATTTCAGTAGGAAAGACATCCGGGAACTCACAAACCACTAGGATTTTGCTAATATCTGAGGCTTCCTCATCATCCATAGCCAACACTGAGACTTGACAGAAGATTACTGATTTCTGACTACAATCAAGAAGGACACGGTTATAGGACATCCAGTCCATGCCTAGAATGATATCCAGCTTGGTTAAGGGCAGACATATTAAATTCACTTTGAATTCCCGCTCCAATACTCGAAGTGGGCAATCCAAGCACATCAAAGATGTAACCACAGCTGAATTTGTAGGGGTAGACATAGAAAATTTAAAAGGCATCTCAACAGCAGATAACTTTAATCTTTCCATGCAATTGACAGAAATAAAAGAGTGTGTAGCTCCACAGTCAAAGAGAATACCACATGCAATATCATTTATATGGCCAATACCTCGAATCAGCTCATCAGCCTCCGTCACCTCCTCTCCATCAAGAGTGTACACCTTCCCTTTCTGAAGTGGACGGCCATCACCAACCCTCTACACCCTAGTCACATTGGCTTCCTTCTTAACTGCATTCTGCGGGCAATTAGAAACAATATGGCCTGGCTGCCCACACTTAAAACAGGTGACTCTAGGCTGGTTCTGGCTCATACTCAAACATACACCCCTATGAGGCTTGCCACACTGAGGACAAGGCGGAATAGGACCAGAAGAACCCCCTATAGGGCCAGCTTTAGGCTGTGGATAGGGGCCTGGCCGCTGCACCGCTCCCTTGCCCCTTATAGGGCCACCAATTCTCTGAATCGATCTGCTTTTGTCTTCCACAATCTTCCTCTTAAGCCCCTTCTCATAAGTGCTCGCCATGTTAACCAAACGGGCCAAGTTGTCAATATTATGATACTCGCAAGAGAGGCGAATATCAGTCCTGAGCCCAGACTCAAACTTGATGCATTTGCCACGCTCACTGGCATCCCGATAGTCAGAGAATCGGATAAGATCTTCAAATCTAGCAGCATAATCCCCAACTGACATAGAGCCCTGAGTCAGCTGAAGAAATGCAATCTCCTTCTTCCTTTTCACGTCTTCAAGGAAATACTTCCCTAGAAAAAGACCCTTGAATACTTCCCAAGAAACCACCGGATTGGCTGCCTCCAATCCCCTCCTCTGTTGGTCCCACCAATGCTTAGCCTCCTCTCCTTTACATTTGGTATCATTGATTACTTGATTAATTAAATACAATTGGTATCAATGTTGTGAAGAAATGATCATTGACTATCTCTTATTTTGGCTTAGAATTTTATATTTCAATTGGTATATATTACTTTTTGATAATGCCAAAAGGGGGAGAAGAGGTTGTTTTGTTTGTTTCTATATAGGTTGAGCAAAGTTGTTGAAGATAGGGGGAGAATCAAGCTTATAGGAGGAGAATCAAGCTTAACTCAATTCGATTTCAAATGTCAAAAGCATTTATTGAGGGGGAGCAAGAATCTCACCAAGTGCTAAAATGGTTCAAGTATCAACAACTTCAAAGAACTTCAAACAATTTCAAAACATGGTTTGTCATTTTCAAAAAGGGGGAGATTGTTAGATCTAGTGAGAAGGTTTTGATAATGACAAAGGTTTTGAACAAGCTACAAATGGTTTGATCAAGCTTAAAGTTTGAAGAAGTTCAACAAGCAAACAACACTCAACAAATGATGAAGAGAGAGCAAGCTCATGAAGACTTAGTTTGTGTTTTATTGTAATAACTTTAGCCTCTCAAGTCTTTTATTTTAATGAGTTTGGGTAGAGTCATTAGAGGGCAGTGAATCTCTATCAAGTGCATGATTATATCATAATTTGAGTATTCACTTAACCTAAAATCAATAGGTGGCTTAAAGGTTTGAAAGAAAAGGTTTAGTTTTGAGAAAACAAGTTTTTAATTGAATTTAGCAGTGACTAATCGATTAATGTGTTAGGGTTAATCGATTAACACACATGTTACAGTGGTTAATCGATTAAGCCATGTGTTAATTGATTAACACGTGCAGAATCAGTTTTTAAAATAAGCTTTTGAAGGCAAAATCAATTTCTATTGTTTTCTAACTTTTGGGTATTCTATATAAACTTTTTCCTAACCTTTGTGAAAAGATTAGAACACATAATACATCATTTTGATATTCATTTTACAAAGAATCAAGCCACTCTATTCTCTCTCACTTTCATAGATCAAAGCTTTTAACTTTTACATTCTTTGATCAAGTATCTTTGAATCTCTTATGTTGATATTTTCATAGCTATTGAAAGAGATTCATAGGATTGTTATTGTTTTCATTTGAGTTGTAATCATTGCAAAGAAGGCAAGCTATCTACAACACAAGGAAGACTTGGTGGTTGTTCATCAAGCAAAAGAAGTCTTGGAAGTCTTGTTGTGTTAACAAGCAATTGGAAGTCTTGTTGTGATAACAAGCAATTGGAAGTCTTGGTGTGAGGCATCATCAAGCAAGTGGAAGTCTTTGAAGCATCTCAAAGCAATTGGAAGACTTGTTGTGGGGATATCAACAAGCAAGAGAAGAGGTTAGATTAGATTCAATAGGATTGCAAGGCAAGGGTGTGGTATCTCTTGTAGGCTATCAAGAAGGGAGTCTTGAGAGGCATTTACTTGTAATTTGAGAACTCTAATTCCTCATAGTGAAGAATCTCTCTTGGTTGAAGAGGGGACTGGATGTAGCTTTCAAGTGGATGAAAGTGAACCAGGATAAATCACTGTGCAGTATCTCTAAACTCTTAACTCTTTACATTCAAGTCATTTCAATATTGTTCTTGGTTGAAAACCTAGAAAAGATTGATTTTCATAATTGATTGAATTGAATCTTAATTGTGCAAATTGATTTGGAGAAAATCATTTTCATAACCTAGGTAATCAATAAGAATATTGGTGTTAATCAATTTCGCTTTATCTCTGATCATATGTGTTAATTGATTGATTTTCGTATTTGATTAAAACTGAATTTTCATCAGATACTGTTCAGATTAATCGATTAAGTTGATTGTTAATCAATTAATTTTTAAGCAGCTTTCGGCATTAATCGAGTAACGACTTAGTTAATTGATTAGTTTGAAAGTAAGCTTCGGCATTAATCGATTAATACTGAAGTTAATCGATTAATCAATATATTTTTGTAAAAATCATTTTGTTTTAATCGTTTCGATTTGTTTCTTTCGAAAATCTTTCAAGGTTTCTCTAACACCTATTCAACCCCCCTTCTAGGTGTTCTCCTAGTGTCTCCTAGTTATTTCACCCACCGATTGTAGTTCTTACACAAACCTCCTTACCTCAAGTTCTTAGAGTTAGAGAGAGAATTTGTGCTTGGAGCACACTTGAATAATGGCCACAACTCAAAGGAGAGGGAGGAACCTAAAATCAATAAAATAAAGAGACAAATTATCAAGCTTTGCCCAAGAATCTTGAGGGAAATCCGTGACCCCATCAAGGCTTCTCTAAGTTGATGATTAAAGCTTCATGGGAGGAAGAGGGAGAGAGAGAAATTTGAATTCTAGGGGGAGAAAGAGAAGAACAAAATCAACAATCACTTACTTGGAGCAACAAGGAAGGACTTGGATAATGGAGTTGGTGTGATTCTTTTGAGGATTGATCAATTAGAATGAGTGAATTAGTGCCCTAGGAGAGAGGAAATTCGAGTTTTGCAAGAAACAAGGAAGTGAGTACCTTTATTTTTTTTCTCCATCAACAGCCTTTAATCGATTATTAATCGATTAGGCTGTTTCCACCAATCTGACCTTAATCAATTAAGTTGCAGCTTAATCGATTAAGCTGCACAATTTTGTAGTATCCAGACTTTGAAAGGCCATAACATCTTCGTTACCCGTTGGATCTTCCTCAAATTTTAAAGCAAGCTTCCTCACCTATCCTACTTCACATCCAACGGTGGAATTTATGTTTTAAGCTACCAATCTTGTTATTCTAATTTCCTAAGTTCCTATGTTTTAAACCTAAGGTTGCATGCTCAATTGGCTAAGTTTCTAACTTATACCCTCATTTCTTCTACCCTAGGACCATCACAACATAAATTACATTATAAATCAAGTTTGGGATGTTACATACACCCTATCAAATCCACCTCCTGCACCGAATTACCGCTTGGGGTAAGTAGGAGGTGGCAATTCATGGCTTAATCCACGAATTTTTCACTTAATTCATTGTCTATCGTCTCAATCTTGTTGCTGTAAAAACGATAATAATCAATTATCAGGACCTGATAATCATTTGTCATGTTAAAAATTTGAATTTTCAAAATATTATATTTTATGTCTTTCCCTCCAAAATAATATAATATTATTTTCAGCCACAAAATTAATTAAAAAAATTAAAAATTATAAAATAATAATTTCTACAACACAATTGCATTTTATTTGTATAATTTCTACATAATATTTACATACAATTCGGGAATAAAATTTAGTGGGTGTTACAATTCTCGCCTACTTTAAGGAATTTCATCCTCGAAATTCAAACAACCGAAAATAAATCATGATAAAACATCCTCATTTGACTCTCTAATTCCTACATCGCTTTTGAAAAATTGTCTCGTTCCCAAATCCCCTTTACCAGTGGGATATCTTTTCCACGTAATTGCTTGAACCTTCGGTCTTTGATTCGAACAGGCATAGCTTCGAAAGTTAAATCCACATTTGGTTGGATTTGAATAACGGTTGGAAGGTCATGCACATACTTTCGAAGTTGAGAAACATGAAAGACATTCTGCAAGTTGGACAAGAAATAGGGTAAAGCAATCTGATAGGCCACGGGGCCAATTCTCTTTAAACTTTGGTATGGGTCGAAAAATTAATGGGGTTAGAAATGAAGGTGAGTTAGAGGTTAAAGAGATGTGCCGGAAAAGATGGAGTTTGGTCCGAATTATGGTGTTTCGACGAAAAAATATTGGGTGTTTGCCGGAGAATATGGCAGGAAACGGAAAAATTGAGGGACAACTTTCAAACAAAAAAAAAATTGAGGGACCACTTTGGAACAAATAAATAACTTAGGGGACCAAAGAAGGAGTTCTGCCTTATTATAAATATATTGTTTTGTTCATTATTTAACTTGGTTAACTCGATTAACTAAGACAACTTATACAATTTTAAATATTCTTTTATCATGGTTCAAACATGATTAGTTCGATCATCTTGGACATCATCATTCGAACACCACCATCACTTCCTGGCTAGCCACCAAGCCGACCGTGACACAAAATTAACAAGTCTAAGTCTTAAACTACTAAGACATTAAGTTTGAAGATATGTATATTAAGCAACCCCTACTGCCCTAACCGACTTGGGGAAGGCGAAAACCGAGTCCCAATCTAGGCTAGGTGTAACACCCTACTATTTATATCAAATATAATACCATAATAATTAAATAGACAAATAATCCCCTATTAATTATAGAAAATGATTGTTTATAAAAATTGACCTGTTTGACATTCCTGTATTAATAAGGCATTATATTATATTCACATGTACTAAAGAAAAGTGAAATTTTCATAAAAACTTTTCTATCATACATGCACATGTCTTAACTATTTACTTCACATAAATCAAATATCTATGCATAGTCTATACAAACACCATAATCTTTAAATATAATTATTCTGTATAGTCCATAAACTATATATATATAAAGTTTTCTCCAAAATATAAGGCTTTAGGTTAAATACATTATTACATACATATCCAAAATATACATATATTCTTATATTCACAATACAAAAGAGCCCAGAGCAATTATGGTTGCACTACCTAAAAGATTTAGTCCAAGAAGGACTAAACTCATACTCCACTAGTAGGAGTATGTTTCTCATCGGCAAGGGAAAGTGTAAATACACTTCAAGTACCTAAAAAGATACAACAGGGAGTGAGACATTTTCATATAATTCAAGTAATAGTATTTGAACAATTAATAACATATAATAAGCACTTGCAAGCAGAACTATATCTAACAATCACAAACAAATGCATATGATGCATGTTCTCAAAGAGTCTTATATCAATATAAGCATATGAGTTCATACACATCTCTCATATCATCCAATCATTGGATCCCATTCTATCTGAATCCACTCATTGGATTCTATTATTTTTTCTTTTCATTCTCAATTCTGGATTTTCATTATCATTGGATTTCTCATTTCATTCATTTCACAATTCAGATTCTCATTTTCATTCTCAATACATTTTCTCACATCTCCCTCCACTCCTGGGAAAGGATTAACCAGGTGTAAACGTCTTGCAACCAATGCTTATACAATACTGGCCTCTCTCAAGTCTAAGTACAACTTGGGTCGTTTTACCCAAGTTGGCTATAGCCGAGACCACCCTCAACAGGCCCTAAAGTGCCTAAGTGACCGATAGAGTTGTTGTGGTTACTGCAGAACCGATCCCTGACATGGGTAGCTAATCCGGCCCTCTAGTGGATCAAGGTTCTACCCATCAAGAATTCTCACGGTTGTTTTATTAGCACAACCTAATCATTATAACACTCTCAAATTTTTCGGTTTTATAAACCGTCACGTCAACCAATTCCCATACCGTGACGTCGAACCTTATACCTCCATGTATGATGCATGTCACACTTGGTAAACTCTCAATTGAACTTGAGCTGCATTCAATTCTTTTATCATTATCATTCACATACTTGTAGTATGTAATTCTTCGCACTCAAGTTCATTTGAGAGTACTAAGCCTTTGCACAATTTTTGCTTTGATAATAAGGCCATTGGAATGGAATTGGTATATGAAACTATTCTCACTTTATGATAATTGGCCAATTATTCTTAGTTTTCCTTCTTTAACGCATTCTTAACCGGTTATTAAATTGATTTAGTCGGTTCAGTTAGCATTAAAGTAATAATTTATACATGGTCGTATAAATCTATTTCGAATTCCCTTCCAAACACTTGCACAAGAGGCAGAGGATTACAAACACTTGCAAACTGAAGAATAAATACGAAATAGACCAGATTTTCAATGATGGACATGGGGTTATCCAAGACTTACACAATTAAATGCCAATATGGTAAATTTATTGTGATTTATTACACAAAAGTTCGTAGTGGATATATACCATTTACATTGGATAAATCCATAGTCTTTAAAGAAAATGGAAAAGATTTACGAATAGCTCGCAGCTCGAAGTGCACTTTAAAGTAACGAACTAAGGGCTCATGTTACGGTCTTGTCACGAGCTATGGACACTTACTCCATGTGATAGCCCTCAATCGACCAACAGCGACCTACGAGAAAGGCCATTGGTTAAGAACCAAGCTCAAACGACTTACAATAAAGGACTCAGAGCATGGACTAGTTCAAAAGAGCTCAGATAAATGCGTGACCCATAGGTAATCACGAGACTTAACCACAAAGTCAATCTTCAATAGATAACGACTCAGTTAAAGAAGATAAAGCTGGATTATCTATAATAATATAGGATCACAGCTTATCTGAATAAGATAAGATCATATGAAGATTATCCTCACAAATAGAAGATATTTCAAGGGGTGTTCAGAACTGAATGGATCCATTGGATAACTGAAAAACCGATCAAAAAGCCGAAATCCAAAAAAAACATAAAAAAGGATAAATTTGGATGAGTTGATGGCAAAACCGACCGGTTCGGTTTGATTTTCGGTTCCTAGTTTCAAAACTAGACCAAACTGGTGTTTATTACACTTTATCCATTTTTCCGTATGGCCCATGAGTGATGAGCCCAATTCAGATGTTCACTCCAATTCGGTTTCATTCACTTTTCCTCCTCTTTCACCACAATTGCGAACCCTAGTCATTCATTCCCCTCCCTACCACCGCTCCTCCCTCTCTCTCACTGAGTCACTCTCTCTCACCCACCTCTGCTTCTCAATTCTCACTCTCCCTAGTCCCTACGACAGTTATCAATTTCTCACTCGGCAAGCCGCGAAGCATTCACTCGAGTTCTCGTTATCATCATCCATGGAGGTAATTTCTCATTTCTATATCTGGTTTCCATTTTCTATTATTCATTTTTAATTATTCCATTTTTGCTTCTCCTTCTATGGTTTGAGAGTAAGTGGTTTCAATTTTTTTTGTGATTATTCAGTTTATATTTTCGGTTTTTTAATTTTTGGAATTTTTCGAATTTCGTTTCTCTTTTTATGCTTTGTGATTATTTCTTTCTTGGTGTCGTCCATTTTGCTTTCTTATTGCCCTAATTATGAATGCTGAATCAAATCATGTAATTTTGGACTGACTTGTTAATTTTATCTTTACTTTAATGTAATCTTGGCACTTAGCCTAAGCCTATTACTCACTAGACTTTGCATTTTGATGGATTAATCGTATTTTACTGGATTTGGTTTAATTTCAATTTTAAATTAAAAGTGATGGAGGTTCATATTTGAACAAGTACTGCACCTTTGTTTCATTTTTACTTATATTTTGTTACAGTAGGTTAGTAGCATGCAATTATGCATTGTCACAGGCTCAGTCGCATGTTTTTTTATAGATACTATTTTGGGGGAATATTTTTTTCTCCTTAGTTAATACTAACTCATTTTTTTATTGAAAAGAAAAAGAGTGAACCGAACCGAACCGAGCTGAAACCGAATACATTTTTTAGATCGGATCAGATGTCTTAAGCTAAGTTAACCGAACCAACATTAATATATATCTTTGGATCAGATGGCTTTTTTCACAAAAATCGAACCGAACTGATCCATGAGCACTCCTAGGTTTATAAAGGAAAATACATCAGGCCAAAAAGCCTATGTCAATACTATAAATACCAGCCTTCATCAGAAGGCAAATACACACAACTACCACAACCAAAGTATACACGATATATACCCATACTCCCAAGAGAGTCCTAATAAAGAGAGCCCAAACTCCAGCAAACCTCGCGGTGATAGTTGATTACAACCCCATTGCAGAGAATTCATAGCATCATCAAGGCCACTGTTAACAATACTGAGAGCCATAACCTCAGGATCCGAAACGATCAGTTCAATTCGCTTATACAGAGGTTACAGGCTCATTAAACGACCTTTCTATGAGATTGGGTGTATCTCTGAACTCCCCCAAGGTATGTCCCCTACACTTCTCCTATGCACTATATCAACGTGTCCATAAGAACTACGTAGTATTGAGTCCCCATAACACATTTTGAATGAGTGCATAGGACCCAAAGACCTCTATCTCCATACTAAACATCCTTCTTAAGGACCTCGGCTTTGTTCAAAAAGAGCACATATATTAATTTAATCTACAAATAAATTTAAACTACAAAGCAAGTAACATGTATCACTAAATGATACTTGGTAGGGCGAACCACGGTTCGATCCCCCGCAACAACGTTGGGAGAGGAATAAAACCTTAACCCCGGGACCCCCCTCGAACTGGATTAGTCGGCCCAGTGGGCCGGATACCAGGGTGCAAACCAAAAAAAAAATGATACTTTGCTTACTAATGATCGGTTAACAAGTGACAATGTCTCTTTCATGTACTATAAACCTATTTGTAAATTGATTTGTATGTCTAAAAATATTTTTGATTTTAGAATTATCAATTAAATTTATTGTGGTTTATCAACTCGGTCTTCGGACGATAGATTAATCCCAAAAGAAGACAACAAACTCAATTTCACGATAGTAATGATATATGTCGCATACAACTCCACTCTCTATTATAAAAAAATAAATTAATTTCATATTTATTAAGAAAGTTCTTTTTTTAAGGGAAAATATGCAATTTCATTTAATAGAAGAAGATAGTACAAGCAAATCCAACATTACCCAAACAAAATACATAGTTTCCACACAAATAATGTTAAGAAAAGCAAGGTACTCTGCACCAATATCATCTTCCCTTTGGACATGTGTCATCAACTTCTTCCAAAATCGGTCTCTAACATGAGATTCAACAGCCTTTATCTCCAAGATAACAATAGCATCAATGCTGGAAGTAAGCACATTTCAGCGACAAAGAATCACAAATTTGTAGAGATGGAGCCGTTGAACAAAAGTCAAGTCAGAAGTCTGCTGTCTCTGCTATCATTCTTCCAATTATTTGAAAAAAAAGGATGACAATCATATCTAGAAGCTAACACAAATGCACAGACCTCCCTAAAATAAAAACACCCAAAACAACTTAAGAATAACATTTATATAACAAAACTTGCACATAGGCAAAAGTGAAACCTAGAAAAACTGGGACTGAAAACCACACACCCTCCAGATGAAGGGGAGTGACTAATCTCCCTCCCCTTCTACCGCTATCTCTCTTTGATAAAGCAAGAAAAGCAAAAGAAAGCAAGTAGTGGAAGAAGAAGAAGACTGAGAAATCCAGAGAGAAGGCAGAGAGCCTCTCTCTCTAGAAATTAGGCCCGGCTCGAAAAATTCGAGTTCCACTAAAATCTCATTTAAGAAAGTTCGTTGATTACATTTAATTTTCTCCGATTCATAAAAAAATAGAGTTATTTTAGGAAGTTGTATTGGAAATGAAATTAAAATTAAATGAAATAATCACTATAAGAATATTTTAGTAATGATTATATTAATAATAGAAAGTTGGTTGACTTTTTTTATATATTTGAGATCAAAATGAGTATACTCTTTTTTTCTTATATTAAAGACCGTCCCAATTTTTTTTTTTAAAAAAAAAATATCATATTTCAACAAGCTTTTATTCCATTTAACTTCTTAACAAATATCCTTAATACATTTATTAGCATTTTTGTTAAATTTTCGCAGTGACAGTAAGCACAGCTTTACCAAATCACCACCTCAGTATTCAGCTATTATTCTATATAATATATAATATATAATATATGAAAGGCTGAACCCGAAACGGGTCTTGTATTTGCATGTCACACACCCAAGCCCCTGAATTCAGCTTTTCTTAATGAGTGTGTGAGTTACTGAGTTTGCAGAGTGAATGTGCAAGAACATGGCTTCTTCTTCTTCTTCAACTTCCAATGAGAGTGAGAGTTATACAGAGAAGAATCTTTTTCATATGGGGATGAAGCTACTTCAATCCCTTTCTCTTCCTCAACCTGATAACCAGCTTCTTCAACTCCTCAATGTATTAATTATTGATTATGAATGAATTCCTATCTGCTTTGCATGGCTATTTGTTACTGGTTTGATATATGTTTTTTTTTCCCTTAAAAATGTAGTTTTTTTATCCAATTTTTTAATGTCATGCTGATAGATAGAACTGTTTATTTGATGTTTGTGATTACTGTGATTTGTCTCATGGTTCAATACCTAATTCCACTTTCAACTATAGCATTCCAGATTCAATTTTTTGGCCTCAAATTTCCAATTTTTTTTTTTAATGTGATAGATATAATTGTTTTATATGATGTTTTGTGATTATTGTGAATTTGTGATTGGTCTCATGGTCTAATACCTATTATTCCACTTTCTTCTATAGCATTGAAGATTCCTTATTTTTTTCTTAGAGTTTCTACTCTTTCCCCTAACTATCTGGGATTTCAAGACTTGGGGTCTCATTGGCTCAATTCATTTGTCTGTCGGGGTGCTTTTTCTGCAAATCCTATTTTTCAAGTTCTAATTCTTTCATTGAATAGAGTGAATTTTCATCATGATAACCCCCTTTTGCAAGTCTTAAGCTCCCTTCAAGTAGCTTTTTAGCAAATTCCATGGAATGTGATGAGTGTGTTTGGCAAGGTTTGGGAGGGGATTATAATCCAGTCAACAAGCTTATTTGACAAAAAAAAATACGCCTGTAGTCCGTTTAGTTAGACCTTCAGAGGGGATTTTCAGATTAGACATGGGTTCTTAACAGAATTAATTCTGACGGCATGCTGTTGGTTAAGTTAACTGCATAAGTAATAAGATTTCTCCTTTAGGGGGCTACTTTTGCATGATGTCTAGGAATCTTGGATGCCACGCCTATGTGCTTTTCATTAGAGGAGGGGAAATACATTGGCAAGAGCAAGGCAAAAGCTGCTGCTTTGTGAAGGGAGCTAACATTCCCTTGAACTAAGGAGCTAGCTTTTGTGGATTGGTAGGATTTTAAGGAAAGGAGACTATGCCAAAGATTCATCGCCTGGACAGCGGGGATCCTTTGCAAAAAGTGGGATAAGGAAGCCTTGAGCTCTCTGTGGCAAAGGCAACATCTGCTTTGTTGACCTGTCTCTATACCCCATTAAATGCTCATTGTTCCCATGTTTGATTCCTTGACTTCTGCTCTTTTTGGCATGTTTGATATTTGAGGTTTTAAATGGGGCCTGCTTGATTCATCGAAATGTGGATATTTAGCAAAGATTGCTTGAGTTGGAAAAAAATCAAGTTGAATATCCGGTTTAACTCTTTCCAAATGACAACATAAACTAGGAGTTATCTCCATGTATTTTGTTTATTCTTTTCAATTTTGCAGCAAATTTAAAGTACATTGTTACAACAGGCATCTCATGTCTGATTGATCTGACTTTATTTTCTATTGGTTTGTTTTCTAAAACCTTTAGAAACTGGCACTGGTGTTATCAACTGTGGATCAAGCACCAACCGAACCAGTTAAAAGATCACTTGTACCATCTATGAAGGCATTGATCTCTGATAAACTTTTGAGGCACACAAATGAGGATGTTATGATTTCAGTTACATGTTGCCTCACTGAAATTACAAGAATATCAGCGCCAGAGGCCCCATATAATGATGAACAGATGAAGGTAAATTTTTCAGTTTGTATAATTGTCATTTTCAATCAAACAGTTCAAGTTATACCATAGATGATGTTGATACTTTTTTGCACTCTTATTTTTCTTGTTTGAATTATAAATTGAAGCATTCCTTTTTGTGGTGAACAGGAAATTTTCAAGCTTATAGTGGCAGCTTTTGAGAAACTATCTGATGCATCTGGCTACTGTTATGAAAAAGTACTAACCATTATTGATAATTTTTCAAAAGTCAGATTATGCTTGGTCATGTTGGACCTTGAGTGCGATGACCTAGTTATTCAGATGTTTCAGCATTTCTTGAGAAAGATAAGGTTAGAGCCAGGGCAACATATCTTTCATCCGTGTCTTCCTGTTCTAAACTTTGTGATTTCATATCTTTCAAAATGTGAAAGATCTCTATGAAGTTCCTGTGTGCAACATTGAAATTTCTTTTCTATTTTTTTTTCTAAGTGGATATTAGACCTCTGTAAAGATTGTTGATGTGTGCATAATGTTGCAATTCTGGTGAAACTTATTGAAGCTGATTGCATTACTAGAAGGTAATGCTGGTGTTTAACCATGTTTCAGTGGCAGTGTACTGTCCTTGTTTGGTGTAACAAATAGAATTGACCCCTCAATGTTATTGAAGTGTCTTGCTGTTACATGTTCATTAATGAACCTTCACAGCTGCTTAAGCTTTTTAGTGAAGGTTCATGAATGATTCTATCATCTTTTTCTGTTTTTGTGAGTGTTTTGGGCCAGCTCTTGTACAACTCTGCCTCTGAGAGTTTACTAAAACTGTGATCTGTTTTCCAGTTTCCTGCAACATGCTTGAGAAGTAATTTTGAAGGTGAAACCAATTTTTATGAATTCTCTTATGTTTTGGACACATCTATATGGTTTTCTCTGCATTTTCCTTTTTTAAGTAACCAGTAGATGAAGCTTCGGGAAGTTGTTTTACAATAATAAGTGCTGAAAAGTATATTGCATTTTTCTTTCTTTCTTTCCTTTTTCCACTTTAAGTTTTCTTTTACTTTTGAGTGATTAATGACTAGGTATTGTTTGCCCAATATAAAGGTCAAACCATCTTCGTCATGTAATTGATTGCATGGAAACAATAATGACCCTGGTCTTGGATGAAAGTGATGAAATTTCCTCAGATCTTCTTAGACCTCTATTAGATAGTGTAAGAAAGGAAAATCAGGTAAGATGCTTCGCACTATATCAATTTCATCTCTTCTCATATCCTCTATCCTTTTATTTAACTTTGTCAATCTGGTTTATTTTATTTTGCAAGACCGTTTCACCTATTTCATGGACATTGGGGGAGAAAGTTATTGCCAATTGTGCTGTTAAGCTTAAGCCCTATCTCATGAAAGCAGTGGAGTCTTCAGGCAGAACTCTTGATGATTATGCACAAATAGTAACTTCTATTTGCCAGAAGGGATCTGAATCAAATGGTTCTAAGAAGACAGAGGTGTGTTTTACATTTCTGATGCAATACTGTATCAGATTATTTGGTATAGCTAATATGTAATGTTCTTACTATAAGTCTTACTTTTGCTGTATGTTGGAAACCATGCAAAAAAATTCTTTATAATCTTGACTGCTGCTGTTGTTTCCTTAGTTTCTAATCACTTTGACATCAAATTAGATTTATAAATGAACAACCTTTAAATTAATTCTTTTGGAGACAGCAAAGGGTGTTCAATGCTTTATAGAAGACAAAATATCTGATAAAAATGGATTAATGGAAGAAAGTAAGGCGCACAACAAATAATGATTTACCATCATAAAAATATTCATAAATCATTCATGCTCACTAGAGCCATTTCCATTTTTCATATTTGCCAGAGAAGTCTTATTACGGGTAGGGAGATACACGTTGCGCTTCTTTTTACCTTCATATGTGTTGTTATTTTCCGTAAGCTGTTACATGGTTTGAGGCTTTAAGCAAGTTTGAAATTAGGATTGGTTGTGTTGCTATGCTTCAGGTTCAGGCAGCTGAGAACAAGCTTGATGTACCTAAAGATGCAGATAAACAACCCTGCGTCGTAATTATCTTTGGCCTTCTATTTGATTGTTAAATTTTACTTTATAATTTCTATGCTTGCTCCATTAAGCTTCAGTCAGTATTAGTGCAATATTAAACATTTAAACTTCATTCTTATTCAGGTGACCCTCGAACCAGACCCTATATGTGTTAGAGATGCCCAAATTATGGATGATAAAATTATAAAAAAGGAAAAAGCTAAGTCTGGTTCAAAAAGGAAACGGAATTCTGTTCCTACAAAGAATTCCAAAATTAGCAATGCAAAATCCAACTCGGAAACTCGTAATGTAGAGTCCGTGGAGGAACCAAAATCCGAAAGTCAGCTTAATACTGTGCCAAGGAAGAGGGGCCGTAAGCCTAATTCTTTGATGAATGCGGATGAAGGCTATGATAGTGTTTGGATTTCTAAGGGGAAAAAATCTGGAAAACCAGTTCTGTCTAGAAAGGCTCCTGATAGCAGCACTGCTTCTAGAAAGCCTAAAACTGCGAGTGAAGCTCCCATTTCTGAGCCAAGAAATGAGAACATAGCAAAACCTGCTCAATCCCTCCAGGATAAAAATGCGTTACCAAAGCCTGAAGATACAAGCGGAGGTCATCAAACTTCAGTTTCTAAACCAAAGACTGATGAGAATAATCATGTTGCTTCTCCTTCAACATATTATGGCATTCCTGATGGAAGCCACACCAAAAGGGCCCGGCCAAGGAAAAGAAGTAACACAGAGAATCAAGATTTTGATTCTAAATCTGTGTTGAAGTTAAAGAAAGGCAATTTGAAACCTCTGCTGGAGGATACTTCTTTGGAATCTCATAGGTTGGAAAAGGAACCTGAAGCAAGGAAGGATGCCGAAGAAAAACCTCAGAAACCCATTAGGAGAATCAAAATTTCTTTTCGCAATGATGAGAAAACTGCTGTGGCTCCTGAATTGATAGTTTCTAATATAGAAAATAGAGAAGAGGGTAGGTCCTCAGTTCAAACAGGCATTAAGAAAAGGATGAGGGTTAATACTCCTACAAAACATCTCAATGAATCATCTGCTATTAAGGTATACAAACATATTCAGTATACGGAGTAGCTGTCAATATATCATACAGTGCCTAGAGTTTTCTTATCTTTTTAAAGTCTATTGAACAACACACAATATAACATCACATGTTGTCTTCATTTTATAGGAGCCAAGTACAGAGTCTTCAATTCCTCAAGCAAGGCGGAAGAGAAGTCGCACCACGGTAAGTGTGTACGTATGCAATTGAAATCTAGCAAATTATTGAAATATAATTTCTTTCCAATAAGAACCTTGGGAGGGCCACACCACAAACACTAGCTATTAGAATCCCATACTTCCAATGTCAGACCCAAATCCCCATACCTTGCAATTGGATCCTAAGTCCTAACAGAGTAACATGAACCATTTTCTTCAATGTTTATATGACTTATGTATTCTTTTTCGTTTTACCCTGGTAGGTTGTTAATAGGTGACAGACCCTAAGAAGATGTGTTAATGGGCTAGTAATTACCTTCTTCTTGCTGTTTCAATTTTCACATAAGAAGTTGTATCTCACTATCTGTTTGTACAAATTTTCAATATCTATCTCAGTGTGGCCATTGTCCTGCCTAAAATTTCCTGCCCTCGTCTCCATTTGCTTACTCTGTCGTTTTGGCCAAAACTTGCAAATATGACATAAAAACTTCATTTCTCAGTCCTTTAACTGTGAAATTGAGTCAAAATCTTATCTTCAATGTTTGTTTACAAGAACAATCTCCTTTCCATTAATTTTTCCTTGTAATCGATACCCTATTTACTTTTATTTATATATATATATATATATATTGAGTTTGCTGTTATTTTTTTTCCTTCAGGAATCTGAAACTCGCAACCTTGGAGACTCGTTGGTTGGTAGTAAGATCAAGGTTTGGTGGCCAATGGACAAAGTGTAAGTATTTCAGGGGCACTGTTGTGTACTCTATTTCTCTCTCTGTATTCCTCTGTTGCTAATTTCTAAGCAAGTATACTATGAATTTAGCTGCATTACGCCATATGATGATGTATGCAAATATTTATGAAGACAATACTTATATTTAGAGTGAACATGCTATGAATTGAAGTTAGGATCGGAATAATAGACACATACAAAAGGAGGATGCAGGGACATGGCATGGGGGCTGATGGTATTTGATCTTTTTATGATGTGTGTACTTCCCGTCTGCAATGATTTTTATTTTTGTTTTTTGATTCTTGGGTAGGGTTGGTTTAAAAAGAAAATGCAAAGGCTTAATATTGATATACTCTCTTTGGATTTTTGGACTTAGAAATTACTTTCCTTATTGTCTTACAAACTCATTCACTGAGCTTATAAGATAATTGCATGTGCTTTTGAAAAGTAGAGTGGAGACACTCCTTCATATACAATCTCTATGGTCTAGGTTGGCCTATTGGATTGTGTTAGAACACTTGAATTCAGAAACATGCTTTGTGATTCGGTTAGAAACCAGAAATTTGAGTGAGGAATTATATATTTTATTTACTGAAATAAAGTCTATTACAAGGAGAAACCTCTCGTAACCCCAGAACAATGCTCCTTCAGAGATGCCTAAGCCACACTATGCCTAGCCGAAAGCCGAAAAACAACAAATTCCTAACCTCATAATTTTTACACCCTGCATACAAGTGCATTCCCTCTCAAGCCTATAACTACTCGACAACTCAGCTACCTCATATTCCCTTTTTCCAATCCTATCCCTACTAAGATACGGGTCCCATCAGATTCTGATAAAGAACATAAATCAGCTCGGTTTCTAACTGTAGTATTATAGCTAAAGGAGTCTTTGATTTCTCTCTAGAGTTTTTTAAAATTTTTAAGGTCATTCCCATTATTGACCAACTATTTTGCTAGCTATTGATAAATTGCAGATGCATAACTAGGCAATTGAATTTGCTAAATACTTGTTATTTATTTTCCCAGTAATTTCTGGCGTTGAAGTATAGATTCATTCCTTTTGGCTATACATATACATATAAAATTGTTTTCTTCAGGTTTTATGAAGGTGTTGTCAAATCGTATGATCGTATCAAAGGAAAGCACAAGGTGAGATGGTTGTGAGTGACTGATATTATTTTATTTATTACTTTTCTTCAGCTCTAAGATTTGTTTTGGCATCTTCTTCGCAGATTTAAGCTTTATATATTGCAACTTGTTTATTTGAAAGTTGGAATGCATTATGTGTTATTATTTAAATCTCAACCATGTGACTTGCGGATAGAGTATATTCCACTGTGAAACAAATTGTAGCATTGACTCTGATAATACCTCATACTAATGGACCATGATAACTTGAGATTTGAGAGGAATGTGTTAATCACATGATCTCATTTTTTTCACACTCTTATCATACACAATTATTTGAATCAAAAGTAACTATTCAAATTCATGCATTGATCATGAAACAAAAAGGTTACTTTGATGTTCAAGTGATTGTAACTTGTGAGCCAAAGTAACACTACCCAGCTTGATAAGTATAAACTATTCAATAACTTGTATAACTATATCTATTGATGTTTCAAATGAATTTTCGATAGATTTTGTACACTGACGGTGAGGTGGAAGTGTTAAACCTACAAAAGCAGCGCTGGGAGGCAATTGCTGATGTTTTTCCCAATGAGGTGAGTGTAAAGATTCAATGCTTATTTAGTAATTTTTCCATATATAATATTGTCATTTTAATTCATGCATACTGATATTCTGCTAACAGGAACAAGGACTTGCTCTTCACAAGCTTGCCGAGGCATCAGATATGTAAGTATAACATGCCTCTGATATTACTGTATGATTACTACTTGGTCCTCAACTAATGCTGTGTATCTTTTTTGTTTTTAGCTATTGATCCTTATATATATGATATATTAAACTTATACTTTCGAGTCTTATGATGTGTAGAGCCCAAAAAATAAAAGAAGAATCTGAGTTGGAATCGGCCAAGGGTGAAAATATCAATGTCCGGCCCAGGTTAGTCTGTATGTTTAGAAAAAATATTTGGGTTCAGCATGTGTTTTATTAGGATTCTTATTGAAATATTGTAATCAATCAATAGGGGTAGAACTTCTCCCAGCAACTCAAAGTGCAAATCTGCAAAATCTGCTGTTAAATCTATGGGTACTTCTGCTGATAAATTCATGGATGACCGTCCGAAAACGGGTGGTAGAAAAAACACTGCTGGCAAGCCTAAATCCAAAAGAATGAAGACAGGTTCAGACATCAAAAAGGAGAAACCTGAGATTGATGACATTGAAAAGGAAAAAGCAAAGGTGCCATGAATTTTGCATAGATATTGGAAGGTTACCGGTTACTAGACTGAATGCAGTGAATATGTGCAGCATTTCGTAGTAACAATAGATTGTAACTGGTCATATTTAATCTCAACAACCTAGCAAACTGGTCAACTCTCCACACCCCCTCTTTAGCATGGTTTGGTATATTATTTAGTCCAAAGACTAGTCACCGCAGAATGGTTTGTTTAACACCCATTTTTGGAACATGGTTTCATCATGTATAGAAGGTTCTATGATGGCAACTATTTGAAGTAGAAGGTTTTGTTTCATTCCTATTTCTTGGCAAGGCACGTAGTATTTCTTGAGTAACAAACAGAGATCATTTCTGGGCAGGCCAACTTTGCTTGTTTTGCATGGAAAGGGGCTCATTTCATTGGGACTCAATTCAGAAAATATGAAAATTAAAAAATCAGAACTACCTAACATTTTGCTACATGGAAATGCTTTGGGAACAATTTCTGCACACCTTCTAGACAACTTTATTTAAGTTTTTGGTCCCCGAAAGTTGACCGTGTTTTGGTTTTAGTCCCTATCTTTTTATTTGACCGGTCCTAGTCCTTAAAAGTTCAAAAAATGTTGGTTTTGGTCCCTGCCGTTAAATTTTGCCGTTAATGCTGACGTGACAAACGGAATTTTAAAAAAAATAATAAAAAAATAAATTTATAAAAAAAAAATAAAATTTTGGTCCCCGAAAGTTGACCGTGTTTTGGTTTTAGTCCTTATCTTTTTATTTGATCGGTCCTAGTCCTTAAAAGTTCAAAAAAATTTGGTTTTGGTCTCTGCTGTTAAATTTTGTCATTCATGCTAACGTGGCAAACAGAATTTAAAAAAAATTAATTAAATTTATAAAAAAAATTAAAAAAAAAACCCAAAACTCGTACCTAGCCCCACCCCACCCACCCTCCCCTCTTCCTCTCTCTCTCTCTGTCCCTCAATCACTTGGCTCTCTCCCTCCCTCACGCCCTCCATCACGCCACCGCTCTTCCCTCTCTCAAGATCACAAATCGCATCTCTCTCCCTCCCTCATGTCACTGCTCTTCCCTCTCGCGTCTCTCTCACCCTCACCAAGGGCTCACGGCCTCATCTCTCTCACTCACGTTTTCCCTCTCTTGCCTCTTCCCTCTCTTCTTCCCTCATCAAGGCCTCTTCCTTCATCTCCAATCGACACATGCAAGCTCACAAAGTGATGTCTCTTCCCTCACAAATCACGCCCTTATAAAGCTCCGATCGGCACATGCAAGCTTCTGCATCTTCGATTTGGGATTATATGATGTATTTCTGGAATTGACGGTGGAGAACTGTGGATCTCCATGATGCATCTCCGATTTGGAATTGATTCTTTTTTTTTTTTTTGGGATTTTATCATTTCTTTTTCATTATTGATTTGTATTTTTAATCTAAATTTATGGAATTGACGGTGGAAAACGGTGTATTCTGATAGCAAATAATAATATAGGCGGTGGCGGCAGATTGACGGTGGAGAAAGAGAGAAGAAGAGGGGAGGGGATGGGTGGTGGTGGGGGAGAGAGGGAGAGGAAAAGGGGAGAGTGAGTGGGGTGGGGTTGGGTTGGGTTGGGTACGAGTTTCATGGGGGAGAGAGAGAGGAAGAGGGGAGGGTGGGTTGGGTTGGGTACGCGTTTTTTTTGGGGAGGGGGGGTTAATTTTTTAATTTTTTTTATAAGTTTAATTATTTATTTTGCTATTTATTTTAAAATTTCGTTTGCCACGTCAGTATTAACGGCAAAATTCAACGACAGGGACCAAAACCAAATTTTTTTTAACTTTTAAGAACTAGGACCGGTCAAATAAAAAGATAGGGACTAAAACCAAAACACGGTCAACTTTCGGGGAGAAAAAACTTAAATAATTTTTTTTTAATTTTTTAATTTTTTTATAAATTTAATTAATTTTTTTATTTTTTTTTTTAAATTCTGTTTGTCATGTCGGCATTAATGGCAAAATTTAACGGCAGGGACCAAAATCAAATTTTTTTGAACTTTTAAGGACTAGGACCGGTCAAATAAAAAGACAGGGACTAAAACCAAAACACGGTCAACTTTCGGGGACCAAAAACTTAAATAAGCCTAATTTTTATAACAAACTATTTCTTTATACTTTGTAATGTAAAGTTGTCCAAATTTATTGAACATAAAAGTTATCAGAAATGACCAGTGGAGGTTGTCATAAGTATGTGGTCGCGGGTTCGAGTCGTTCCCAAGACGCATGTGAATGGAGCAAGCCTTACTGGGAGCATCGCCCCCGAAAGGACCCGACCGTGGTGCGAGAGATTAGTCACTCAGTTACGCGAGTGGATACCCTGGTTCATCCCAAAAAAAATTTTTATCAGAAATGGCTTTTATTTTCCAAAAGGTCCAACTAAAATTTTACCAAAATCAGTGCTTTTCCTATTAGTGTCAAACCGCATAAAAACTCCTTAAGATAAAATTAGTCTAAAGTTTACATTTGGATGTTTAAAATGATAATATGAACGTGTTTGTAGGTTATAATATATGGAGTTTGGTTTTTAACCATTGTCAGCAAAAAAATTGGAAATGTGAACTTTTGATATGTATTTTCAAAATTACCCTTATTAATATTATTGGGAATCTAAAAAGTGTTAAATAAAGAGGGGTGTTTGTGGAAAAAAATAATTAATGCTCATTGAAAATTTGTAAAGAGTCTTATAAATAGGGACAAAATAAGTTTTAAGAGGGCCTTATAATTAGGGACGGAGAGAATATCATTAACTAAATTAACCAACTTTCTTAATTAACGTAAAATCGCCAAAGGGGTTTTATATATAGGAACAGAGGGAATATAACATTTTATTTCTGAAAGCAAAGTAACATGCTTGTTACATAATGTTCCATTTTACCTTGGCTTGTGCAGCATTGTAGGGCTACATTCATGCTTAAAGTCAACATACAACACTAAAATAGTTTGAACACTTGAGCACCGTATATAATACTATGTGGAATTGATATTGGTAGTTGTTGTGTGGTTGTGGACATGGTTTGAAGTCAAAAGGCCGAGAAATTTTACTCACCAAACCTTTTGTAAAACAAATGCTACTCCCTTTAGTATGGAATATAAGCCCTTTTTTAAAACTTTTCTTTGGTCCTTAATATAAATCTCATTTTCAACTTTCAATGATATTAATTACTTCTTTTTCACAAACATCCTTACTTACTCAACACTTTTTAGATTCCCAATAGTAATCATAGGGTAATTTTGAAAAAGTATACTCCATTTGGTCTCATTTATAAGAAAAAAAACACTTCATATTAATGATCTTAAATATAAACAAACATTAACCAACTTTCTATTCTTAATACAACCATTCTTAAAATATCTCTACAAAGTGGTTATAACAGTTAATTTTTATTTCATTTCCAATGCAAGTTTCCTAAAGTAGTCAATTTTTCTATGAATTTGAAAAAATTAAATGCACTCAACTAACTTTCTTAATACATGTGCCGGTGGTTATTTTTGTTAATAAACAAAACCGGAGGGAGTACCAAATATTTATATTTCCAATACTACTAACAATATTAACTAAGTTTCTTAAAAGGTATGAAAATTAGTCACAAAGATTTATAACAAAGACCGGAGGGATTAGTAGTTTCCCATTGCTTTGGAAATAAAGAAAGCCACTCTTATTGTGTTGGGATTGTTGTTGGGTGTTGATTATGGGCTAGAATTTGAAAATCTTCTTCATTTACCAACCCAAGCATCACTTTGTCCTTTCCAATTTACTTGAACGGAATCAAATGAACCAAGGTTCCATTCCCACCCTCCAACTCTCATTTTTAACCCCAGTTAATTAGTTAACCCTTTTTTTTTTTTTTCTCTGAAAAGACCCTATTGATCTTACCTTAAAATGAAACAATAATTAAATAATTCAACTACTCCGTTTGGTCTTATTTATGAGATCCTTTTGGAGTTTTTCACTCCCACCACAGAAAGTGGATAATTTTGTTAGTGACATTGGAAATGTGAAAATTTGATATACTTTTTCAAAACTACCCCTATAATTATTATTGGAATTCTAAAAAGTGGTGTTGACTTTATAGGGGTGTTTGTGGAAAGAAGTAATTAAATGCTATTGAAAATTGGAAAAATGGTCTTATAAATACTCCCTCCGTTTCATACGCAATGTTGTTTTAGCATTTGTACTATGTTTCATAAGTCCTGTTATTTTATAAAGTCAATACATAATTAATGTTATTTTTTCAAACACATTCTTATTTATTACATACACTCTTTTCACTTCCAATACATTTTTCTCTCTTCAATAATGATTATACAGGGGCATAATAGTCAAAATACAACAAACTCTTACATCATTTAACCATTTCTTAAAACTCGTGCATAACCTTAAAACACACTACATATGAAACAGTGGGAGTAGGACCAAAACAAAAACCAGAAAAGGTCTTATAAATAGGACTAGAGGGATTACTTAATAGATACTCCCTCCGGTCCTATATATAGGGCATACTTAACCGTATTCCCCGGACCAAGGAAAGTAGTTAGTTTTGTGAATTTTATGAGAATATATTGTAACATTACAATTTTACCCCTCCACTTTACTTGGAAAGTTCACATTCTTAATGAATAACAAAAAAAAAACATAGTTAGTCAAAACATTTAATAAGGCAAAAAAGAGAAAAAACAATTAATGATGCATAGAAAATATAAAATGACTTATATATAGGACCAAAGATTTCTTCTGGAAGATGCCCTATATATAGGACCGGAGGGAGTATATTTTAGGAATAATTATATTAAGAATAGAAAGTTAATTAAATTTTATTTATATTTAAAATTTTGTTTAAGTGTCTTTTTGGACTTTTGCACATAGATCAAGAAAGTGTTGATTATGATGATTATTGTAAGTTTATGTGTATTTTGTCAAAAATAACTCTATTTAATATTTTTATTCTGTCAATGCATAATTACTAGTATTACAAATTTCAAAACTAAAACATAAGGGTAAATAAGGAAAAACAGTATTAAATGTTGTCTAGATTTGATAAAAAGACACTTATTTTGAAACAAAATTTTGATGTTAAAAAGATACTTAAAGTGAAACGGAGGGAGTAATAAAGAAGGAGGAGGAGTACAGGAGTATTTTGTTATCGATAAACTTTGGATTTGCGAAAGGCTTCTCTACATCGTGGAAGTCATAAGTTTGCCGTTCCCGACAAATTATGGGGCATTTAAAGCTAAAAGCCTAAAACATGTGACATGTTCATATACCGTAATCTCTACCTTATGTTCTCTCCCGCTTGAAATATAAATAACAAAAAACATATTCCCTCCGCCTCAAATTATAAGCAAATCCAATTATTTTTATACTTATTGAGGAGGTTAGTTGATTGTATTTAATTTTCTCAAAATTATAAAAAATAGAGGTATTTTAGGAAAGTAGTATTGGGAATGAAACAAAAATTAAAAATTAATTAAGATTACAATTTTCTAGAGATGTTTTAAGAAAGTGACATTGGGAATGAAACAAAATTTAATAAAGTTAGTAAATTTTGCTTATATTTTAAACCAAAAGGAGTATGTTTTTTGTTGCTTATAATTCGAGCCGGATGGAGTATCTCTTTTGATTTATAATATAAGCAAAATTAACTAACATTTTTAAATTTTATTTTATTCTCAATGTCACTTTTCAAAAACATCCATAGAAAATTGTTAACTTATTTAATTTTTGTTTCATTTCCAATGCAACTTTCCTAAAATACTGTAATTCTTTTATAAATTTGAGGAAATTAAATACAATCAATAACCCTCCTTAATAAGCGTAAAATTAGTTGGTTTTGCTTATAATTCGAGCCGGAGGAAGTATGTCATTTGGTTTTTTAGTTTTTTTTTTCTCGTTCCATATTTTTTATTCTTTTACAATTCTAATGCATAAACATAGTTTTCTTTCTAATTTTAATCCTTCATTCAATCGTTTCTCTTATTCCTCATTTATTCTACTTTTATCACCCCTCTCATCTCTAAACCAATATACATTAATTAATGGACATACTAATAGAAATTACGGAGTAAATACTACTACAATTTTCGGTAAGGATTAAATAGAAACATTTTAAACAAAATACACATAAAACTTACAATAATTAACACTTTCTTAATTTATGTGTCCAGACCTAAAAGATCAAACAAAATGGAACGAATAGAATAGTAATATACCGTAGAGATGTATAGAACCTATTCCGATGCACGTACAACAAGCCATTGACCTTAATTTCTATGTCTTCTTCACAAATACAATATTTTAAGGATACTTATTAAAGTTGTCAATAAGGAAAAAATAATCATAAATTCATATTTATTTTTTCTAAAAAATTTTAAAAAAAATACATTTTTCATAACTTTTTTACTCAATTAAAGTCTTTAATAAATGTCTTGTCAGCATTTGCCTAATTTCAATATTATTTTTACTTGTAGGTTATTTTTATCAACTGCAGGTTCATTGTATTTATGTTTCTGTTCTGACTTTCCAAGTTTGCAATTGTTACACTCCCTTGAATGTTTACTTTTTAATTTTGCCCTGACATGGGTTGAGGATACCCTAAGGCCATTTATGACATACTCCTTCCGTCCCTTAATATAAATCGTTTTTATATAATTCACACATATTAAAAAAAGTAATTATTACTCTCAAATTTATCATAAAAATATGTTGTCATTCCAAAGTTACCCTTATTTAAAACTTTACAACTCTATTCATTTCTCTCTCTATTGTAATTATTACCTTATCACCACTATGTAATTATGAAGGGTGTGTTTGGAATAAACTCTTTAATGCTACCTAAATATTCCAAAATGACTTATAAAAAGGAACAAGAAATCAACCAAAATGGTGCCCTATATTAAGGGACGGAGGGAGTATGTGTTAGTGGATATGGTAGCATTCTGTTTCAAGATTGACGCGGTGCATGGAATAAATGGAAGGGATTTAGTTTATTGACTCCCCCACTTAATCATTTGACCCCCTTTTTCTGAAAAAAAATCCAAAATTGCCCTTCTTTTCTGGGTTTATAACACACTCGCTGGAGGGCTAGCGAGAATTCGAAAAAGCAAAAAAAAAAATGCTGCTCGCTGGGGGGTCAGCGAGTGTGTAGCGAGCTGTGTAAATTTACACACTCGCTGACCTTGGAGCGAACCAAGAGATTTATGTATCAGAATAGCTCGCTCAGGGGTCAACGAGTGTGTAAATTTACACAACTCGCTGACCCCCCAACGAGCAATATTTTTTTTTTTTTTGCTTTTTCGAATTTTCGCTAGCACCCAAGCGTGAATATAAAATATGTGTACTCGCTGGTACCTCAACGAGTTCTATTTTTTTTTCTTTCTTCGAACTCTCGCTTACACTTCACTGAGAGTGTGAATATTATGCACCTCAAGTCCGTTAGTTTATTATTGAGTGTTCATTGCACTACTTTGACAGTTGTTGATTCTTTTTACCCAAAATCACTCTTCCATGTGCTGCTCACTTATTTTCATTATTTTCATTCGTTGCACTTGGCTTTGTTGCATAATTTCTATCATGTGTTGTGCTAAGTTCGTGCCTTGCATTTTTAAACAAATTTAACAATCTCGCTGGGGGGGTCAGCGACCCCTCGCTGGGGGGTCAGTGATAAGGCAAAAAAGGGAAAAAAATAAAGCTTGCTGAAGGGTCAACTAACTGTGTAAAATAACAAACTCGCTTACCCTGGAGCAAGAAGGCAAAAAAAAAAAAAAAGAAAGCTCACTGAAGGGTCAGCGAGTGTGTAAATTTACACAACTCGCTGACCCACCAGCGAGTATCATTTTTTTTTGCTTTTTCGAATTCTCGTTGGCCCTCCAACGAGTGTGTTATAAACCCAGAAAAAAGGGTAATTTTGGGTTTTTGCAAGAAAAGGGGGTCAAGTGATTAAGTGGGGGGGGGGGGGGTCAATAAACTAAAACCCTAAATAGAATATTATGAAAGTTGGGGTTTAAACCTTCGAAAGTTAGGGCCCAGACATTAGCCGTACTAAGCGTGTAAATAGAAGCGGCTTGGAACATAGGTGCATTGTAGAGGGTGAATACTTTAAAACCCCTTAGTTTATGAAGGGTTTGGTACCCTCTCTATGTGGACCACTTAGATAATAACAAATGTGTATGATGTGCTAGGTCAAATTTATATGGTTGGAAAAGTCGATGTTTACAATTAAATTCTTAAGAACCTAAAAACAAAAATTTGACCTAGGACATTATACATATTTGTCATTATTTAAGTGGTCCACATAAAGAGGGTACCAAACCCTTCATAAACTAAGGGGTTCTGAAGTATTTAGCAATAGTTTAAGGAAAAGATGTGGGTCCTATTGTGGTCATAAAAGGGTTACCATGTCATCAAACTCGTAATCACTCATTGGTAACTATCCACAACTTGTTCACATCCTAACATTGGACATCCCCATATTGGTTCCAAAATTTCCCATATTAGTTAAGGGTGTGTGTGACGAAGGCAAAAGGCATACCCCAAGGGTGTCTTGCCTCGGGCATTAACATGTTTCTTCCACTCTCTAAGGGTAGTATACTAGACCTAACACCAATTGAAACATTTTCAGTTACAAACGCTGACCCAACCTCGAAAAGGCTTGCCTAATTTTGTGGCACGACTTGTTCTTTGTTATGTTCCCTCACGCGTTCACTTCCAAAACTCTATCGGCCTACAAGGCCTGTTACATCCCCTACATCATCATTATTTGTGTTTGGTCATATGTTTTGGTTATTTTTCTTGGTTTTGTTTGTGTTAGTCATGTTCACGGAATCGTCATATTAATCATTGGATGATGAAGAAAACACCATTCCACTTCGTCAAGGCATAATGATCCGGTTCGCTCAACTGGCTATATATAATAGTCTGGAACTAACCTCACAACATATCATAAGGGTAGCATTAAGAGGCGATGTAACTTCTACTTACGGATATCATATGCCAGTCGTACGACGACCAGTATCTACATCATTGTCTTGCATTAATAGTTGAATTTATTCCTATATTATCCATGATCATCAAGTAATGAAAGATACGTAGTTTCCTATATTAGAGATAGATCTAGAAGAGTTCTCAACAAGATTATATCTCAACAATTAAGGATAAATATGAGATTATCAATAAAAATAGATAATCAAATCTATCAAAAACTAAGATGATGAAGGGAAGATTATATGAAAAGATAACTAATTCAACAAAGAAATATAACCTCAATGAAAGTCCAACGTTCCTATAAATACAACCCCGAAGAGTAAGCAAAACACTCAATTATTGCATACTACGCTTAATTGTTTTACTATTTGTTTACAACAAGCATTAGCAGTATTCAGAGAAAACAACTTCATGAAGAGTCATTACCTCAACAAAAGAGGAACCCTGTAACGCCCACGGAATTTATCCTCGAAAATTATAAGTGTTGTATGGCTAAAATAGAATATAATGCATGTTTTATATGTTAGTATGAACCCTATGGTAGGAAAATTGAAATAAAAGATTCATAGCATTAGACTCAAAACCAACCGTTGGATTTGAAGATAAGTATGTTAGGGAGCTTATCTCCAAATTTGAGCAAGATCCGACGATTAACGAAAAAGTTATGGCAGTTTGAATGTGATGCTGTGATTTTGAAACATGGATATCGATATGAAGGTGCCCATATCGATATTGGACATCGATATCCGCAAGAGGATATCGATATCCACGAGTCTGCCAGTTCAGAAGTAAGTCGGTTTAACTTGTGTGGCTGGGAATTAATCACGTTTTTCACCCCAATTACCACAAATATCACCTGAGAACTGTTTGGGCATGAAAGGGACACTTAAGGGAGGTCTAATTGCTTAAAAATATAGAGAATTGCATGAAAAAAACCCTAGAAACCCAAGAACTCTGCTGAAAACGTGTGGTTGCTATCATCACTTTGTGCTCTTCGTTTTCTATGATTCAAACACCAAAACTTAACAAATCTTATACCAAATCAAAGCTCTTGTTGCCCTCTTCAAGTTGATACTAAGTTCATTGAGTTTGGTGATCTGTGGAGAAAGAAATCAACCTATGAAAGTTGGTGTTTGAAACTGAAAGTTGAATTTCAGATTCAAGAACTTGTCTTTCTTCAATTCGTGTGGTAAGCTCAAGTGTTTTTGGAGCTTCAAACTTGTCTTATTTTCAAGCTTTCATATCCTAGTCTTGATTCCAGTCCTTGATCACCATTTATTTTGCTTTATTGTGGGTGATCAACACTGATTTTGTTGTGTTGTTCAACTGAAAACAGAGTTTGTTGCTGAAACCAGAAAAGTTGAGTTTTATCTCAACCAAATCAATCTCTCTCAATCAAAGCAAGTCTGAATCATTCCAAATAGGTAAGGGAGAAGTTAACCGGGTGCTAGAATAATAATCCAAAGACTAGAAGTATAGGAGTTCTCATGAACTCAAGGGCAAAAGTAGGAAAAGATGAGAACTTGCTATAGGAAAATGACTTGGAGGTCATTCTAGCATAATTTCTGAATTTGAACAAAGTATATATGATGATTAATGGCTGGACTAATGAAGAAACTTGGCTGTAATGAACCGAAAATGAAAATCATAAGTCAAGTTGTGATTTTTCATGGTTTATGCATAATACTTGAATCCTCTATGAAGTTGATAATATGATTGTTGAATTTATGCATGAACAGGTGTATTTGTACTTGATATTGATCTGTGATGGGTTGACAATGGTTAAAGTGAAGTATACTAAGATTTGGTATCTCAAAACTCAAATCAGAATGCAGAAAATCAGGGTGGATATCGATATCCAGCAAGAGGATATCGATTGTGCATATCGATATCCAGACTAGGATATCGATACTGCATATCGATATGCACTAAGGGACATCGATATCCATACCCCAATTTTATTAGAAATCTGAATTTTACATCCTATTTGATTGGAGACCCTTTTAATCAAATGGAATGATTCTAAAGGCTGAAAATACCAACCCTTAATGTACTTAGCTTTAACCTATTATAATGGGAAATTGTGGATGTTATTTGTTGGATAAATGTACAATTACATGATGACTTTGATGATGAAATGAGTTACTTTGAGATTGAATGATTATGAAATGAATTCATAATGAAAAGTGGAACTAAACTCATTTGCATTCGCACAAGGAGTTGTGGATGGTAAGATAGGATATCAGGAAAGTCGCGTCCACTCTAGGGATTAGAATTTCCTAGAACTGGTGCGAGAATGTTGCAGAGGTTAGGTTCGACGGTGACTCGTCAGTAACCATTGGGAATTATTATGGTGAGGGGGTTCTGCAGACTTTTCTCGGGATAGTTTTGCTTAACCATAATATATTCTATCGGCCTCTAGGGACATATCATGACTGCGGAAGACGGCCTTTGGCAATGATCTCACCATAGTGAAAGGGTACACATAGATGAGTTGTGTGATCTGTCGTGGAGAAAGGCGTTTACTCCCTGTTGCTTTCCATGATTAGAGAGAATGTGCTGAATTCATTAGAATTGAATTCAGTCAGTGAGAGAATTCATTAGAATTGGATTCAATCGATGAGAATGATATTGGATCCAGACTAGAAAGACGAGATGAGCATTCATGCATCATGCCACTTAATTCCAAGATAATTATGTGATAAATTGGGTGTGCCATGAAGTATGCATTTTACCTGATTACCTGATTACTTGTGATTGTTATTTCTAGTTCTGATAGATTATTATTTTATTATGTGCTTCGGCTATGACTTACTCCCTGCCCTTTTGTTGTCAGGTGATGGCCCAAAATCCATTCTGTGTCGAGATGAGGTTCATTCCCTAGGGGGAATGGCATAGGCGGGGCGGTAGTCTGTTCCTCGAGGGGACGGTGGAGGTCCTGATCCG
This sequence comes from Crotalaria pallida, assembly GCA_037953625.1. Classification (NCBI taxonomy): domain Eukaryota; kingdom Viridiplantae; phylum Streptophyta; class Magnoliopsida; order Fabales; family Fabaceae; genus Crotalaria; species Crotalaria pallida. The sequence goes on along the minus strand of CM075654.1, from coordinate 6,147,323 downwards.
CCGTCTGAACCCTCTTCCCCACATGCGTTCTTTGAGGACTACTGTTCCGGTGGTCCTCATCATCCGTCTCTTCCCCGATTAGGGCGGTTGATGTAGGACAATGTTTATGTTTATATCTTTTGGAGTTGACACCAATGCTCTGGGTCTTTATTTTTTTGGATGTAGAATATTGTGAAATAGGCTAACTGACCTAGAGTATCACTTGAACTGATTGCTGAAAGTATGTGAAAAGTTATGCTTTTGCTGATAAAACTCTGATGTAACAAGAACAGGTTAACAATGTATATGATGTAAATTATTTTCCATCTCTTTGTGATTGATGTGTTGATTTAGTAATGGCTTAGGTTTATTTTCCTTAAAGGCGAAAAATTAACTCACATTTTTATAAAAGAATTAAAATAAGGGAAATAAATCCGAGTCGTTACATTTGTGGTATCAGAGCAAAGGTTCAACTCTCGGCCTTGGAGTATGGCCTTACATACTAACCACTAGAGTATGTTTGTCTTGATTCTATGTTTTAGCTAAGGATAGAGATTAATCAAAGTCATAGTGCAGGTTCCTATGGCTGCTAGGAATAATGCTCGCATGACTGATGTGTTGGAGAAGATGTACGAGATGTTCGCAGATATGCGCAATCAGCCGTCGCCGCAACAGCAAGTGGAACCTCAACCAGTTATCAATCCGGTTCCAGCTGAATTCAAGGAGATGGCAAATTTTCGTAAGTGTGACCCGCCAAAGTTCTGAGGAGGACATCATCCTGAGGAAGCTCAGAAGTGGATCCGTGAGCTAGAGAAGATATTCCGAACCATGAACTGCAGTGATCGTCAGAAGGTGACTTTTGCTACTTATGTTCTGGTCGATGAAGCTGAAGATTGGTGGAACCACACCGTTCAGCTCTTAGCTGTTGAAGGAAGAGAAGTAACCTGGGATACTTTCGTTGAGAAATTCTTCGAAAGGTACTTTCCTGAGGATGAAAGGAGAAGGAAAGAGATTGAATTTCTGAAGTTGACTCAAGGAGACATGACAGTTGGAGAATATGCTGCGAAGTTCGAGGAACTTAGCAAATATTCTTCACACTATCGTAACAACCAGGATGAGCGTTCAAAGTGTATTAAGTTTGAAGATGGACTGAGGCCTGATTTGAAGACTGTTTTTGGGCATCAGAACATTCAGAGTTATCCATTGCTGGTGGAGCAGTGCCGAGTGTATGAAGCCAACAAGAAAGTTGAAGAGGAGCACATGCAAGCAAAGAGGATTCAGCAAGGAGTTGGTCCTATAAGTATCAAGGGAAGAAACAACCGAGACAGAAAGAATCCTTATCCTGATGGTAAGGGAAAAGCTGGTGTGGCAACCAGAAGCGGAAGTGCCCCTCAGTGCAGTAAGTGCAAGAGGTATCATTTTGGGCAATGCTGGAGTGAGAAGCCACCCACTTGTTTTGAATGTGGGAAGCAGGGTCACATTGCTCATTATTGCCCGGAGGCAATTAAGAAGGCCAATCAAGGAGGAGCTGCAAGTAGGCCAATGACTCGAGCTAGAGTATACACCATGTCTGGTGTAGAAGTTGATCAATCTGAGGACTTAGTGCAAGGTAACTATTCTTTGAACGGTATGCCTTGTAAGATCTTGTTTGATTCTGGTGCAACACATTCATTCATCTCGCATGAGTGTGTTAATCGGTTGAAGTTAGTGGTGTCTGAGATGCCTTTTGATCTAAAGGTAGAAACCCCAACAGACTCTCCTGTTATTTCTTCAAGAGTTTGTCGGAATTGCCAAGTGATAGTATTAGATCGGACGACCCCAGTTGATTTGATTTGTCTGCCTCTATCGCAATTGGATGTGATACTGGGAATGGATTGGATGTCCACTAACCATGTTACTATCGATTTCCATAGAAAGTCCCTGATCTTTCAAACCCCAGAATCTTCCTCAAGCCAACCAGAGGGGTATCTGTGTTTGCTTTCTGCTGTTGTTGAGAAGGAAGTCAGAATAGAGGCAATTCCGGTAGTCTGTGAGTTCCCAGAAGTGTTTCCTGAAGAAGTGCCTGGATTGCCGCCGAAGCGAGAAGTAGAGTTTGGCATCGAATTGGTCCCTGGAGCTGGTCCTATTTCGATTGCTCCGTATCGAATGGCTCCGTTGGAATTGACAGAGCTGAAAAAGCAAATAGAAGATTTGATGGAGAAGCAGTTCATAAGACCGAGTTGTTAGGAAATAGGATGCGACAAACGCAGCGGAAAAAAAATATATCCTATTTCCATCCAGGATCCATGTGAAAGCATGATTTGAGATAGGGAATAAAATTACCTTTTGCAGGGAAGAGGAGACCAACGAATCTTATCACGAACGCTTCGTCAATCACGAGCACATCAATGTGTTGTGCCTCTATTGGTATCCACACGAACAAATTCCCAATTGGAGTCACGTCTCTCTTCTCAGTGCTAGCAGAGAAGAGAGACTCTGTGTATCACTCACTCTCTGATATGACGGCCAGGGTTACCGTTCTGTGTCTCACACATCTAAAAAACCCCTAAAGCTAATAATATTATATTTATAATATTATCATACCAACTGGTTGGGCTTTTTAGGAGATAAATTCGAATTCTATCTTATATGTAGAAGATAAAATAAAATTTATATCTTTTACATAAAGATAAAACGAATCACATCTTAATCATATCAGAAAGATTTAATTTTATAAAAATACAACTATTGTATTTTTATCAAATGTGATATCTCCAATTTTATCTGCTCTTAGTGTGTGACCCTATAGGTTCCTGTAACGTTGGCAGTAATGTTAAAATCACATTTTAACTTTACAAGCAATGAGCGGTGTCTAGCAACACATCATTGCTACCCAAGTGACAGGAATGTCTGTTATTTGACTAAACCTTTTACTGTGACCAATGAACATGTGTAAGTTTAATCCCTTTGTCCAAATATCATAGTTACACTCATGGCATGGAACGTGTCACCCATGAATAGTGTAACCTATGGTTTCTTGATCCCTGAGTAGACGCGTCTAAACAAGTCTCGTCAATATCTCATATTGACTGTCTTGAGTATGGCCATACATTTCAACATCTCACTCAATCAAGTGGCCCAGAGATATAATTCCTATTAATAAGGAAGGACAAATCCCATCTACGTCACTCACATCCCTCTACATGATTTGTCATATACCCGACTACAACCGTTATGATCACCTGGTTAAAGATGACGTTTGATTGCGTGAAAGCATATAATTCCTCATGTTGGGAACCGTAGCGACTTCAGGTCGAAGGACCATGTACACCATTGTCACTATGAGAATCGCTGATGACACTCACTTAATAACCCATGTAGCATTCTCATGGCAGGTCAATCCGGTACAATGTGTACTTACGTGAAGACTTGATATCCCATATCCATGACCGGTGAGATACAGTCATCAGTCTGCCACATACTAGTCTCGATGTATTATAGTTGTCCTTATTAACTATAATACTCGACTAGGGAATCTTTAAGGATAATTATCAATCAATAAGATCTCACTATCAAGTCATGTACTTGATATTCTTATGACATTGAACTTATAATCCTAAGGACTTTATTACATCTATTTTAATTAAACAATTAAAGCATAAATATAATAAATGAAATGCCTCATTATTATTAATAGTAATAATCCATAAACATGAAATAAGTACAAGTAAAAGAGAAAATACGATTGCCACTAGGGCTGTAACACCCTAATAAATATTACCCTTAATTCCCAAGTATTAAAAATGTGAACTTAAAAATTTCTTTTTAGTTTAGTAAAATCACCCGTCAAACGGACGGAGTTTTGTCTGTTTATCGGACTTTCCAAAATTTAACCTGTATAAACAATTTTCAATAAACAACTAATAGCCAGCAGGGCTTCAGATTATATTTCTAAATCATATCAAGGCCCCATGGGCTCCAAATGTATCAACGTGCATAATTAATCAGAGTAATAGCGGAAAAATACTAAGTTTGAGTGTCATAATCAAAACATATTAAGTTTCATTCAAAATATACATATTGAATTTACATCCAAATATTATAATAGACTTAGGTCCATATTATATTTTAAACCCAAAACACCCTACTCTCCCTGTAAGGGAAAGTACTCCTTCTCGGCCGGGGGCTGTGCCTGCTCAATCTCATCACCTGTAAATGTAAGGGAGTGAGCATTGCACATGAATAGAAAAGCAGTTTCTAGATAGACATAACAACTAACCAGGCCAAACACACTTAGCAATTCATACGCATAAATCACAATATCCACACAAGCATACCACATTTTCCAATCCCATTATTTTATAAATGCCGATTCTCCTTTTAGTTAGTTCATTTCCACCATTTAATTCCCTTTTATTCATTTTCTCCGTTCCCAAAGAAATCCCTTTTTAAACCCTTACCTTTTCCTCACTTTTACGGTGTATGTACGTCTCCACCAAATCGAAGGCCTACATACATACATCAATCACGATGTATGTCTCCACCAAATCGAAGGCCTACATACATCGCGTTTCCATTACCAATACCTTGTTCAATTTTATTCCCTATTTCCTTTATTCATTTCCTTTTATCTACGGTGTATGTATGTCTCCACCAAATCGAAGGCCTACATACATACACCAATCACGATGTATGTCTCCACCAAATCGAAGGCCTACATACATCGCTTTTCCATTACCATTATCTTATCCAATTTTATTCTCTGTTTCCCTTATTCATTTCCATTTTATTTACGGTGTATGTATGTCTCCACCAAATCGAAGGCCTACATACATACACCAATCACGATGTATGTCTCCACCAAATCGAAAGCCTACATACATCGCTTTTCCATTACCGTTTAACCTCTTTATTATTTGGCCACAGGGTCAATACAACCACCTGCGTCGTGCCACAGGGTCAACACAACCACCTGTGACATGTACCATTTTATTTAGGCCACAGGGTCAATACAACCACCTGCGCCGTGCCACAGGGTCAATACAACCACCTGTGACATTTACCATTTATCAGGCCACAGGGTCAATACAACCACCTGCACCGTGCCACAGGGTCAATACAACCACCTGTGACATTTACCATTTTTATTTCCTTTTCCTTTTTATTTACGGTGTATGTATGTCTCCACCAAATCGAAGGCCTACATACATACACCACCGACGATGTATGTCTCAACCAAATCGAAGGCCTACATACATCGCCCCGTTTACGTTGTATTGTCTCCCCCAAATCGAAGGCCTACAATACAACACCATTTTACGATGTATCATCTCCCCCGAATCGAAGACCTACGATACATCACCATGCTTATCCGATGTTAGTTGTCCATATTATATGTCATTATTTTGTCTACCAATTCCGTTTAATATTTACCAAATCATTCCAAGCACAAATACCATCACAATTATCACCAAATAGCCATAATTCACTTTCCTACTTAACATCATTCCAATGTTTAAGAAATACCAAATAGAACACATAATTACATCCACCACTATTCATACAAATCACTTTTCACCTAAACAATTATTAGTTGTCCATATATATATATACCATTATTTTGTCCACCAATTCCATTTAGTGTTTACCAACTTATTCCAAGCACAAACACCATCATATTATAAACAAATAGCCACATTTCACATATCACATAACAATTAGAGTGCAATTAATAACAAACTTCACCTTTTCATATAATCATGCAATAACCACATTTTTCACTTGTCCGAATTATTGATTAAAAATCCTATCCTAGGGGTTCATGCCATTTAGTTTCCTCAATTAAATCCTAACCTCATTCTTTACTTCTTAGAGTTTAATAATTAATAAATTAAGCCTATTTTCAACATTTTCCTTAATTCTAAATTGGGTTTTCTAATTTCCTATCCTAACACATAAACTCCTAGCCAACCATTATATCTAAATACAAACCCTTTCCTAGAACAAGCCAATGCTCACTATATCCACCCCCTTACCTTAACCAAGAAGAGGGAGAATGGAAAGACCCAAGCTTTAGCTCCGTACGCCCCCAAAATAAAGAGTTCCCAAGCCAAGAAGATGGAAAGAGTGATGATAATCTTCCCTAAGCCAAAGGAATAGAATAATGATGAGATTATTGCCCTATTTCAAGAGAATTTCGAATTTCCCAAAGAGAGGAAAGAGAGAGAGGGAAAATCCAACTTAGAGAGAGAGAGAGGAACTTCAAGAACATGAGTACTTACTTGGAGCAACAACAAGGGACTTGATGATGGACTTTGGAGTGATTCCCTTGAGGCTTGATGGATTTGGGATGAGAGATTGTGTGCCCTAGAGAGAGAAATTTCGAGTTTATGACAAGAAAACACGCGTGAACGACTTTTATTTTTTTCCACTGCAGGGTCGTTTAATCGATTTTTAATCGATTAAGGGTTTCAAACATTCTGGACTTAATCGATTAAGCTGCAGCTTAATCGATTAAGTTGCAGGATTTTCAGCACCCTGACTTTGAACGGTCATAACTTCTTCGTTAACCGTTGGATCTCGCTCAAATTTGAAAGCAAGCTTCCTCACACATTACCCTTCACATCCAACGGTGGAATTTATGTTTTGATTTGTAAATATTTTATTTTTAATTTCCTAATATAGGGTGTTTACAACACCGAAAACATTGCTTCTAACGCTCTTTTGTTCATCTTTCAACCTCCTTTCTGATGTCAATACTTCTTGACTCCTTTATGGCATTCAAAGAACTCCTAATCCATCATTTTAAATCCTTTTTAGAATAATCCTTACTTCCAAATCTTATCGTTATTCTAATTATTAGTTGAATTAAAATTCGGGATGTTACATATCTCCCCCACTTATTAGAATTTCGTCCCCGAAATTCCGTTGAATTCCGTAACTGGAGAACCATCCCATTGGTAAAGCTTCTGACTATGGTTTTCACGTCCCTTCGATTTTTATTTCCTGCTCCAGGTGTGGTTAGGGTCATGCCTATTTCAATGCTTGTCCTTTAATACAATGTATCTCCTCTATCTGGACAGGATCGTCAGTTTTCTTTTTATTAAAGTTCCATCTCCCATTCCTTGGATTGAAGTCCTCCCCCACTTAGCATTGACATACTTGATTATATCCATGCTAAGGGGCGTAATCATCCGTTGCCCAGAATAGAGTACACAGGTTCCCAACTGGTATTCAAGGTTGAAAAGAGGATACATGGGTAACTATCTATCGGTAGGCATAGAACTATGCTGGGTTTTTATGACTTGGCGAATTTCTCGCACATATACCTTAGATGCTTGAAGCTTGAAGAGAGTGAAGATGAAAAGAAGAAACATGAAGCACTCAAGAATGAGTCTCATGGTCTTTGCAAGATGACCCAGGATGGACTGGATACATGTCAAGCAAGAAGACAATGGAGATTATCCCCAAAGTGTGCATTTTCATCAGAGAGTCGTCAAAGGGTGTGTTTCTATGGATCTGCGGCTAACTGGTTGATCTCGATCGATCGGAGTCCTATCAAATGCACAGGGTCCCAAAAGATTGAGATTATCACTTGCGGTGTTTCGACGTAACGTCTTGATTGAGATTCCACTTCGTGACTTCACTTTTATCCCGTTCACCTTTTACTCCTTCAAGTGAGTCTAGCAAAGTCCATTTTAGAATCAATCTTCACCACATTCGCATTCTACTTCGATGCTACTTCATTCCCATACGTTTGACAATTCCAATTCGATAAAAGAATTCTTAGAGATCGGTTCCACTTGAGGGTCAAGGTCAAGGTCTAGTTGTTGTTTCTCAATTCGGTGTCGTTTTGGGAAGGTCTTGTTTTATCCCTAGTTTAAATCTCGTTCAATCCTCCGCAGAGCGTTTGGAACTATCGGTTTGGTAGCCCTATAGCTTATGGTATGGTTACTAGTTTTTGTCGCTCGGACAGGATCCGAATTGAGTCGTTAAGTCTCCCCCACTTTGTATCAACTTATCTGATTATGCCGGTGCCCGGAAGCAGGGAATCGAATGTGTCAGCTTCTGATTGGAGCGAGAGATCTTTGATTCGCGATCAAAAGTCGCTACTTCAAGGTTAAGTCAAACCAAGGAAAGTGAGGAGGAAAAGATCTACTTGCACGAATTGAGGTACTAACTAAGCCTTTAATATGTCAGCAATCCTTTACAATCTATTTCGAGTTGGATCTCAAGGAAAGCTTGAATGAGTTTGATACTCAACAAGAAAGCTAATGGAATCTGACCTTTCTATCACCTTAAGTCTTGCACTACTCTCAAAATCGAGATTCGTGTTGGGTGAACGACCCGTTGGTGGTCATTCATTCAATTTGTTTGGTCTCTGTGTAGAGACTTCAAGAGGTTACCAGTTAAGCTTTTCTAATGGGTGACTATTCAGGAACCTTGGTAAGATTCCCTATGAGACTTGGGTTATCTAAGTTTCAGTTTGGCTTTTTGAGGGTTAGGGGTGGTGCTTATAGAATTTATTCCATTCTTTCTAAGGTAGGGTATTCGATTACGGTATTCTTAAATAGATAATATGGCTTAAGGCTCTTATGCCTTGGTTTTATTTTGGGCCTACTACCCGCTTCCGTTTAAGGAGCTTGGAAAGAACCCCATTCGGGTTGATTTCTTTGCTTCTAAAGGATCTACTCCCTTGGAGGGTTTCCATTTCTATTGTTTCAATTTCATTAGCAGGATTGCAATGGTATCATCCATTAGTAATTGCAAAGATTGAGGTGATCAATCTCAACCTCGCGTCTACCAACAGCGCACCATTGTTGGGTTCTTATTTTTGCTGAAAATCATTGTTCGATTGTTCAATCTTGGTTGATCTCGGCGTGGATACTTGGTAAGGTTGTCTAGATTTGCTTCGCTCGCGGCGACCGTTCAGGAATCTTGTTGATAAGACTCCCAGTAGGTTTTGGACTGCCAAAGTCTGGTTTAGCTTTTCAGGGAAGCTGGAGATGGTTTCTAGGGTGAACTTGATTCCCTTAAGAACTTCATGTGAAGGATTCGAAGAAGGTACCGTTCAAGTCGACTTACTTTCTTCTAATGGTGGTACTTCTCATGAAACTTATGTCGGATTGGTTCTTGTGCTACTTCGAAGCTTTCAATGACATTGACAATCGACAAGCGCGAAGATCAAGATGGTCAGTCTCAATCTCACATTTTCCAATAGCAACATCATCGTCAGGTTTGTTGACAATATCATCTCTTAATAGTTGCAAGAGTAAGGACGACCAATCCTACCCTTACACTCTATTAAACGACGACACCATCGAGGGATCTAGTTGAGTTTAAACTAACATCCTATAGTCTATTGTTGTCACAACCTAGTCCTGGAGAAGTTAGCAAGTGAACACATATATAAATATGTAGTTATATATGTATCCTATTCGCCTAACTTAGACACTTGACTATACATATCGGTTACTCGCTTGGTGAGTAAACCATAGGAGTTGTGAGTCCAAACTAACTGCTCTGATACCATAAATGTAACACCCTAATAAATATTACCCTTAATTCCCAAGTATTAAAAATGTGAACTTAAAAATTCCTTTTTAGTTTAGTAAAATCACCCGTCAAACGGACGGAGTTTTGTCTGTTTATCGGACTTTCCAAAATTTAACCTGTATAAACAATTTTCAATAAACAACTAATAGCCAGCAGGGCTTCAGATTATATTTCTAAATCATATCAAGGCCCCATGGGCTCCAAATGTATCAACGTGCATAATTAATCAGAGTAATAGCGGAAAAATACTAAGTTTGAGTGTCATAATCAAAACATATAACTTTGTTAAAACAAAACATATTAAGTTTCATTCAAAATATACATATTGAATTTACATCCAAATATTATAATAGACTTAGGTCCATATTATATTTTAAACCCAAAATACCCTACTCTCCCTGTAAGGGAAAGTACTCCTGCTCGGTCGGGGGCTGTGCCTGCTCAATCTCATCACCTGTAATTGTAAGGGAGTGAGTGATCGAGGCCGTACCCGATACAAATAAAAATAGTTTAAGTATAGTACTAGGAAGTGACTCCTAGGTCGTCTCCCAAGGAATATCTTATCAAGCAAAAGGTCGAACACATAGTATGCATAGAAAACAGGGGGTTTTTTTTTGTATTGAATATTGAATAATTGAAATCAAAACAGAATTAAATCAAAATGAAGAAACAGATAAGGAAAAGCGGATAAACCCCTTTGGCTCACGTTCACAACTCTATCATCGGTCACAAAAGATCAATTTCTTTCCTCTTCACTGTCCAACTCGTGAGAATTAAATACTAAGCGAAAATTCAATTCTCACCCCAAAACCCAAACCTCTAATTAAGCATTAAAAGCCAAAGCATGGAGTTTTTACGAGTTTGCATAAATTAAGCATTTATACACATGGATTATCTCTATATAATGGAACTAAGCGAACCATAACATATCAATAAGCATGAAAACAGTGAATAAAAACGAAATAGCATTAAAAATAAAACCTCAAGAGTATGTGATACATTACCAAAGGGATTTAACCTAAGAGTTTAGCCTTCCATGATGAAATAAGTCAAAAACGTGTAGAAAAGGGAAGAGAGAGAAACCCTAGCAGCCACCACAAGCTTGGAGAGCAAAACTAAGCCTTCTCTATGAGAGAGAATGTAAAAAAAAACGTGAATGGAAGCTCTCCTAGGGTTTACACGAATTTAGCTTTTTTTAAATCTCAAAACGGGCCTAAATCATGGGCCCAAATCCTAAGGAAAGTTTATCTCTAAATTAAATCTAAAAAATATCTTATAGATAAAATCTAAATCTTAAAAGATATAACTAAATCTCAACTAATCCTAAAGATAGATTACAATCTTCACTTCATCATATATCTTCTCTTCCAAAATTAAATCTTCATTCCCAAAATGTCCAAAAAACCCTTGTGCCAAATATGACCTGAAACTAGAAATAGAATTAATTAGGCTAAATAATCCCAAATTAAACAATATTCAGAATATTAGTCCAATAAACTCTAAATCACTAAATCAAGCTAAACAATGTCAAATAAGCAACAAGTATCAATAATAGGAGTAAAATAATGCAAGGAATAATGGGAAATAAAATGCTCATCAGTGAGCATTGCATATGAATAGAAAAGCAGTTTCTAGATAGACATAACAACTAACCAGGCCAAACATACTTAGCAATTCATACGCATAAATCACAATATCCACACAAGCATACCACATTTTCCAATCCCATTATTTTATAAATGCCGATTCTCTTTTTAGTTAGTTCATTTCCACCATTTAATTCCCTTTTATTCATTTTCTCCGTTCCCAAAGAAATCCCTTTTTAAACCTTACCTTTTCCTCATTTTTACGGTGTATGTAAGTCTCCACCAAATCGAAGGCCTACATACATACACCAATCACGATGTATGTCTCCACCAAATCGAAGGTCTACATACATCGCGTTTCCATTACCAATACCTTGTTCAATTTTATTCCCTATTTCCTTTATTCATTTCCTTTTATCTACGGTGTATGTATGTCTCCACCAAATCGAAGGCCTACATACATACACCAATCACGATGTATGTCTCCACCAAATCGAAGGCCTACATACATCGCTTTTCCATTACCATTATCTTATCCAATTTTATTCCCTGTTTCCCTTATTCATTTCCTTTTTATTTACGGTGTATGTATGTCTCCACCAAATCGAAGGCCTACATTCATACACAAATCACGATGTATGTCTCCACCAAATCGAAGGCCTACATACATCGCTTTTCCATTACCGTTTCACCTCTTTATTATTTGGCCACAGGGTCAATACAACCACCTGCGTCGTGCCACAGGGTCAACACAACCACCTGTGACATGTACCATTTTATTTAGGCCACAGGGTCAATACAACCACCTGCGCCGCGCCACAGGGTCAATACAACCACCTGTGACATTTACCATTTATCAGGCCACAGGGTCAATACAACCACCTGCACCGTGCCACAGGGTCAATACAACCACCTATGACATTTACCATTTTTATTTCCTTTTCCTTTTTATTTACGGTGTATGTATGTCTCCACCAAATCGAAGGCCTACATACATACACCACCGACGATGTATGTCTCCACCAAATCGAAGGCCTACATACATCGCCCCGTTTACGTTGTATTGTCTCCCACAAATCGAAGGCCTACAATACAACACCATTTTACGATGTATCGTCTCCCCCGAATCGAAGGCCTATGATACATCACCATGCTTATCCAATGTTAGTTCTCCATATTATATGTCATTATTTTGTCTACCAATTCCATTTAATATTTACCAAATCATTCCAAGCACAAGTACCATCACAATTATCACCAAATAGCCATAATTCACTTTCCTACTTAACACCATTCCAATGTTTAAGAAATACCAAATAGAACACATAATTACATCCACCACTATTCATACAAATCACTTTTCACCTAAACAATTATTAGTTGTCCATATATATATATATACCATTATTTTGTCCACCAATTCCATTTAGTGTTTACCAACTTATTCCAAGCACAAACACCATCATATTATAAACAAATAGCCACATTTCACATATCACATAACAATTAGAGTGAAATTAATAACAAACTTCACCTTTTCATATAATCATGCAATAACCACATTTTTCACTTGTCCGAATTATTGATTAAAAATCCTATCCTAGGGGTTCATGCCATTTAGTTTCCTCAATTAAATCCTAACCTCATTTTTTACTTCTTAGAGTTTCATAATTAATAAATTAAGCCTATTTTCAACATTTTCCTTAATTCTAAATTGGGGTTTCTAATTTCCTAGCCAACCATTATATCTAAATACAAACCCTTTCCTAGAACAAGCCAATGCTCACTCTATCCACCCCCTTACCTTAACCAAGAAGAGGGAGAATGGAAAGACCCAAGCTTTAGCTCCGTACGCCCCCAAAACAAAGAGTTCCCAAGCCAAGAAGATGGAAAGAGTGATGATAATCTTCCCTAAGCCAAAGGAATAGAATAATGATGAGATTATTGCCCCATTTCAAGAGAATTTCGAATTTCCCAAAGAGAGGAAAGAGAGAGAGGGAAAATCCAACTTAGAGAGAGATAGGAACTTCAAGAACATGAGTACTTACTTGGAGCAACAACAAGGGACTTGATGATGGACTTTGGAGTGATTCCCTTGAGGCTTGATGGATTTGGGATGAGAGATTGTGTGCCCTAGAGAGAGAAATTTCGAGTTTATGGCAAGAAAACACGCGTGAACGACTTTTATTTTTTTCCACTGCAGGGTATCGATTAAGGGTTTCAAACATTCTGGACTTAATCGATTAAGCTGCAGCTTAATCGATTAAGTTGCAGGATTTTCAGCACCCTGACTTTGAACGGTCATAACTTCTTCGTTAACCGTTGGATCTCGCTCAAATTTGAAAGCAAGCTTCCTCACACATTACCCTTCACATCCAACGGTGGAATTTACGTTTTGAGTTGTAAATATTTTATTTTTAATTTCCTAATATAGGGTGTTTACAACACCGAAAACATTGCTTCTAACGCTCTTTTGTTCATCTTTCAACCTCCTTTCTGATGCCAATACTTCTTGACTCCTTTATGGCATTCAAAGAACTCCTAATCCATCATTTTAAATCCTTTTTATAATAATCCTTACTTCCAAATCTTATCGTTATTCTAATTATTAGTTGAATTAAAATTCGGGATGTTACAAGGGCACTCTCCAACAATCTCCCACTTGCACTAGAGCCAATCGTTCATGTATCTAATACCATAAGCCCTAACATGTCCCTCATGCTTTTTTATGGCAAGAGGTTTAGTCAGTGGATCAGCAATATTATCATCTGTTGAAACTCTGCATATCTTCACATCTCCTCTGTCAATTATCTCTCGAATGATGTGAAAACGCCGAAGTATATGTTTGGATTTCTGGTGAGATCTCGGTTCCTTAGCTTGCGCAATGGCTCCATTGTTGTCACAATAGAGGTCCACTGGAAACTCAATACTAGGAACAACATCAAGTTCAGTTATGAACTTCTTAATTCAAACCGCTTCCTTTGCTGCGTCTGATGCAGCAATGTACTCAGCTTCTGTTGTAGAATCGGCTACAGTCTCTTGCTTTGAACTCTTCCAGCATATAGCCCCACCATTCAAACAAAATACAAATCCAGATTGTGATTTGAAATTGTTCTTATCAGTCTGGAAGCTAGCGTCGGTGTAACCCTTTACAACCAGCTCACCTCCATATACCAAGAAAGCATCCTTAGTTCTTCTCAAGTACTTTAGGATATTCTTGACTGCTGTCCAGTGACCTTCACCTGGATCTGATTGGTATCTGCTCGTCATGCTCAAAGCATACGAAACATCAAGTCGAGTACATATCATGGCATACATGATAGATCCAATTGTAGATGCATATGGAATTCTATCCATGCGTTTCCTTTCTTCCTTAGTGGAAGGACACTGTTCCTTTTACAAGGTTATACCATGTGACATTGGCAAAGATCCCCTTCTGGAATCCTGCATGTTGAACCGTTTCAACACTTTGTCTATGTACGAACTTTGACTTAGGCCTAGCAATCTCCTTGATCTATCTCTATAAATCTTGATGCCTAATATATAGGTTGCTTCACCCAAATCCTTCATAGAAAAGCAATTCCCTAACCAAGTCTTAACAGACTGTAAGGTAGGAATGTCATTCCCGATGAGTAGTATGTCATCCACATACAACACAAGAAAGACAATTGCGCTCCCACTAACCTTCTTATATACACAAGACTCTTCTTCGTTCTTGATGAAACCAAATTGTTTGATTGCATCATTGAATCGAATATTCCAACTCCTAGAAGCTTGTTTCAATCCATAAATGGATCGTTGCAGCTTACAAACCTTTCCAGCATCCTTTGGATCAACAAAACCTTCAGGCTGTGTCATATACACATCCTCTAAAAGATTTCCATTAAGGAAATCAGTTTTGACATCCATCTGCCAGATTTCATAATCATGAAATGCTGCAATAGCAAGCAAGATCCTAATGGATTTAAGCATGGCAACTGGTGAAAAAGTTTCATCATAGTCAATACCATGAACTTGTTTGAAACCTTTAGCAACCAATCGTCCTTTAAAGGTATGTACATTACCATCCATGTCAGTCTTCTTCTTGAAAACCCATTTGCACCCAATTGGTTTTACCCCATCAAGTAGATCAACCAAGATCCAAACTTGGTTGGTGTGCATGGACTCCATCTCAGATCTCATGGCTTGAAGCCATTTCTCAGAGTTAGGGCTGTTTATAGCCTCTTGGTAAGTAGTAGGTTCATCTTGATCAAAAATCATAATGTCATCCTCTTGAGTTAAGAGAAATCCATATCTCTCTGGCTGAAGAGGAATCCTACTTGACCTACGCAAAACTTGTGTAACTTGAGCAGGTTGTACATCCACAACATCTTGTGGAACTTGCTCAACATCCATCGCTTGGTCTTGGCTACTTTGGGATTCTTGAATCTCATCAAGATCTATTTTCCTCCCACTATTTCCTTTAGAGAGAAATTCTCTTTCAAGAAACACGCCTGTGCGAGCGACAAACACTTTGCCTTCTGTGGGATTGTAGAAATAGTATCCCTTAGTTTCTTTGGGATATCCTACAAAGTAGCATTTGTCAGAGTTGGGACTAAGTTTATCAGAAAGTAGACGTTTCACATAAACATCACAACCCCAAATCCTGAGAAAAGACATACTAGGACGCCTCCCAGTCCATATCTCATATGGTGTCTTTTCAACCGCTTTCGATGGGGATCGGTTAAGTGTAAAAGCAGCTGTAAGTAGAGCATGTCCCCAAAAAGAGATTGGAAGGTCCGATTGACTCATCATACACCTAACCATGTCCAACAAGGTTCGGTTTCTCCTTTCTGAAACACCATTCCACTGGGGCGTTCCAGGAGGAGTGAGTTGAGATACTATACCACACTCTTTTAGATAGTCATCGAACTCTTGGCTAAGGTATTCACCACCTCGATCAGATCGAAGGGCTTTAATACTTTTGCCAAGTTGATTTTGTACTTCATTCTTGAATTCCTTGAACTTTTCAAAGGTTTCATGTTTGTATTTCATCAGATATACATACCCATATCTACTAAAATCATCAGTAAATGTGACGAAGTACGGGTAACCTCCTCTAGCATTTGAACTCATAGGCCCACATACATCTGTATGTATGAGTCCCAAAAGTTCATTAGCCCGTTCACTGCTGCCAGTAAATGGGCTCTTTGTCATCTTGCCCAACAAACAAGACTCACATGTCTCATAAGATTCAAAATCAAATGAGTCTAAGAATCCATCTTTATGAAGCTTAGAAATGTGTTTCTCATTTATATGGCCCAAACGACAATGCCAAAGAAAAGTTTGGTTTGTATCATTTGATTTAAACCTTTTAGCATTAATGTTATAGACTGGATGATCAAGATCTAACAAATAAAGACCATTTATTGATTGTGCACTGCCATAAAACATCTCATTCGAATAAATGGAACAACACTTGTTCCTTATTGAAAACGAAAAACCTACTTTGTCTAAACATGAAACTGAAATAATATTCCTACGAATAGCAGGTACACAATAAACATCCTCTAGTTCTAAAACTAATCCACTAGGTAAGGTTAAACTACAAGTTCCAACAGCAATGGCAGCAACTCTTGCTCCATTTCCAACTCGCAGTTCAACTTCACCTTTAGCTAATCTTCTACTCCTTTTTAGATCCTGCACATTAACACAAATGTGAGATCCACATCCAGTATCTAATACCCATGATGTTGAAGCAGAAAAATTAACTTCTATAACAAAAATACCTAAAGAAGAGGCTCCGCTTTTCTTCATTTCTTTCTCTTTAAGGTAATCTGGGCAATTCCTCTTCCAGTGTCCCTCCTTGTTACAATGGAAGCAATTTCCCTCCTTAGCCACCCCACCTTTAGGCTTAAGAGCCTTAGCTACTCTAGCTTTGCCCTTATCCTTAGGTTTTTGTGCTTTCCCTTTGGCCTTACCTTTGCCCTTTCCATTTTGAACCAACAATACAGTTTTTCCCTTGTTGATATCATGCTCAGTAGTTTTCAACTTCCCTAACAATTCAGTTAGAGTGTTGTCAATGTTGTTCATGTTGTAATTCATGACAAACTGACTAAAGCTCTGTGGTAAGGAATGCAGAACTAAGTCAACGGCCAACTCTTGACCTAGTGGAAACCCATCCTCTCAATGTTCTCAATATAACCAATCATCTTGATTACATGATGACTAACTGGGCTTCCCTCTGTCATCTTACAAGTGAAAAGGGACCTTGTGACCTCAAAACGCTCATGCCTTGCTTGCCCTTGATAGAGCTCCTTAAGGTGTACGATCATATCGTACGCACTCATGTTCTCATGAATCTTCTGAAGGTCAGGGGTCATAGTGACAAGCATGAGAGTTCCAACCTCTAAGGCATCATCTTGATGCCTACGGAAAGCATTCCGCTCAGCAGCCGGTGCGTTAGCGGGGGGTGCTTCAGGGAGCGGTTGCTCTAGCACATACATCTTTTTCTCATTCCTAAGGACAATCCTTAGGGTTCGATACCAATCCAGGAAATTAATTCCCGTCAGCTTGTCCTTCTCAAGGACTGATCGCAATGATAAGTTGTTCGAATTGTTTGATGCCATGGTGATCTAACAACAAAATTAAAACAGAATTTAGATCATGTTTATTAAATAGTTAATAAGGACTTTTATTAAATATTACTCCCACTATTTTCCTCAAATCAATAACCCTCAATATTGACTCGGAAAATATCAGCGTAAGATTTTCTAGTGGGACCAAGATCCATATTTCATCTTATCATGAGTCAACTTTAGCTGATCACCCACAATTAGATTATTTAGGTAAGGAACCCTTTCCCAATCACATCTCATGTAACTCTTGGATCAATTGGGTGAATAACATTTATTCAAAATTAACTTATTAATTTATACCCAATTCTTTTGCCTATAGATCTTCAATCATATTGAACCATCCATTTAAGTTAGACCCAATGGTTGACAAAACGAATATTACATTTATTCCTTCGCGTCTGACCAATGTAGATAAACGTACTCTACTTTAGCAGACCCACATTCAAAACGACATCAATCAAGACGAGTGTCAAGCATTGGAAGGCATATAACTTAATATTTCAGTTTGAGGGGTTTTATATTTAAGTGATCTCACCTATTTTATCTTACATTAACATACATTATAACGATAACATGTATCACATACATACTATAATTATAAACTACGTGATAT
This sequence comes from Crotalaria pallida, assembly GCA_037953625.1. NCBI lineage: Eukaryota > Viridiplantae > Streptophyta > Magnoliopsida > Fabales > Fabaceae > Crotalaria > Crotalaria pallida. The sequence continues at coordinate 6,128,994 of CM075654.1, read as the reverse complement.
GGTCATGGCCTAGAAAAACTAATTCACCCAAGCCAATGAGTGAATTAAAACAAAGATCCTAAACGCATAGCTTCTTCTCCAAGAGCATTCCTTGAATGTATGCACCGGTCCTTCTCCAAGAGCCTTCCTTAAATCTCCTTTCCTTTTCATCTTCAAGTCTTTCGCAATTTTTAATAAAAATATTACAAATAGAAACCTCGTTCATGAGGGGATTTAGATGAGAAAAAAAATACATATTGAATATAGAGAGAGGCACGACACACAGGCCGTATTTTAAAAATAAACCAAAAGAAAATAAAACATACACAAGGCGCGAAACGATCTAAGAGGCCATGACCATTCACCATACAACAAACAACATATTAAATAAAATACATTATTATTTTATTAAAAATTATGTTTGTTACGAATTAAAAAAAATTATATTTTATCAACTTGATAAAATAACAACGTATCAACTCTGATTCAAGTATCAACTCTTTATCAACTCTTGATAATGTTCATGCGGCCAAATTGATTCATGCGGCCAAGGTTCATGCGGTGCAAACTTCCTTAATTTTAATTGAATCATGCGGCCAAAGTTCATGCGACGCAAACATGTATAGTATCAACATGTATCAAACCGGGTGAATTCATGAATTAATGCGGCGCAAACACATCAACATTTGTTTTTTTTATTTTTTTTATTTTTTTTATTAAACCCAACACATCATAATCATATTAAAACATGTTTAATAAAAAATAATCAAATCATGCTTTCACAAGTGGCTCTGATACCACTGTTAGGAAATAGGATGCGACAAACGCAGCGAAAAAAAAAATATATATCCTATTTCCATCCAGGATCCATGTGAAAGCATGATTTGAGATAGGGAATAAAATTACCTTTTGCAGGGAAGAGGAGACCAACGAATCTTATCACGAACGCTTCGTTAATCACGAGCACATCAATGCGTTGTGCCTCTATTGGTATCCACACGAACAAATTCCCAATTGGAGTCACGTCTCTCTTCTCAGTGCTAGCAGAGAAGAGAGAGTTTGTGTATCACTCACTCTCTGATATGACGGCTAGGGTTACCGTTCTGTGTCTCACACATCTAAAAAACCCCTAAAGCTAATAATATTATATTTATAATATTATCAGACCAACTGGTTGGGCTTTTTAGGAGATAAATTCGAATTCTATCTTATATGTAGAAGATAAAATCAAATTTATATCTTTTACATAAAGATAAAACGAATCATATCTTAATCATATCAGAAAGATTTAATTTTATAAAAATACAACTATTGTATTTTTATCAAATGTGATATCTCCAATTTTATCTGCTCTTAGTGTGTGACCCTATAGGTTCCTGTAACGTTGGCAATAATGCTAAAATCACATTTTAACTTTACAAGCAATGAGCGATGTCTAGCAACACATCATTGCTACCCAAGTGACAAGAATGTCTGTGATTTGACTAAACCTTTTACTGTGACCAATGAACATGTGTAAGTTTAATCCCTTTGTCCAAATATCATAGTTACACTCATGGCATGGAATGTGTCACCCATGAATAGTGTAACCTATGGTTTCTTGATCCCTGAGTAGACACGTCTAAACAAGTCTCGTCAATATCTCATATTGACTGTCTTGAGTATGGCCATACATTTCAACGTCTCACTCAATCAAGGGGCCCAGAGATATAATTCCTATTAATAAGGAAGGACAAATCTCATCTACGTCACTCACATCCCTCTACATGATTTGTCATATACCCGACTACAACCGTTATGATCACCTGGTTAAAGATGACGTTTGATTACGTGAAAGCATATAATTCCTCATGTTGGGAACCGTAGCGACTTTAGGTCGAAGGACCATGTACACCATTGTCACTATGAGAATCACTGATGACACTCACTTAATAACCCATGTAGCATTCTCATGGCGGGTCAATCCAGTACACAATTGTCCCAATGTGTACTTACGTGAAGACTTGATATCCCATATCCATGACCGGTGAGATACAGTCATCAGTCTGCCACATACTAGTCTCGATGTATTATAGTTGTCCTTATTAACTATAATACTCGACTAGGGAATCTTTAAGGATAATTATCAATCAATAAGATCTCACTATCAAGTCATGTACTTGATATTCTTATGACATTGAACTTATAATCCTAAGGACTTTATTACATCTATTTTAATTAAACAATTAAAGCATAAATATAATAAATGAAATGCCTCATTATTATTAATAGTAATAATCCATAAACATGAAATAAGTACAAGTAAAAGAGAAAATACAATTGCCACTAGGGCACTCTCCAACACGAGTGTCTCACCATGGGGTGCACCTGTTCTTTTTGTCAAGAAGAAGGATGGGAGCATGAGAATGTGTGTAGACTATCGGCAATTTAATAAAGTGACAGTGAAGAATAAGTACCCTCTCCCCAGAATTGACAATTTGATGGACCAAGTTCGCGGAGCAGGGGTATTTTCAAAGATTGATCTGAGGTCTGGGTACCATCAGATCCGCATCAAGGAAGAAGATATTCCAAAGACTGCATTTAGGTCTCGATATGGACACTACGAGTACGTAGTAATGCCTTTCGGACTAACCAATGCTCCGGCCATATTCATGGATTACATGAATAGAATCTTCCGGCCTTATCTAGATTCTTTCGTGGTGGTGTTTATCGATGATATTCTGATCTACTCGAAGAATCCAGAGGAGCATGCCACTCACCTTAGGATTGTGTTAGAAATCCTTAAGGCGAAGAAGTTATATGCGAAGTTATCCAAGTGTGAGTTTTGGTTGAAGGAAGTGAATTTCCTTGGGCATATAATTTCTAAAGAAGGCATTGCAGTCGATCCGGCAAAAGTTAAAGTTGTGCTTGACTGGGAAAGGCCTAAGACAGTCACAGAGATTCGAAGTTTTCTGGGATTAGCCGGATATTATAGGAGATTCATCGAAGGATTCTCCAATATTTCTCTTCCTCTAACAAGGTTGACATGGAAGGAGCAACCGTTTGTCTAGAATGAAAGGTGTGAAGCAAGTTTTCAGGAGTTGAAAGGTAGATTGACATCATCTCCGGTGTTAATTTTACCTGATCCGCAGAAAGGTTTTGAAGTATTTTGTGATGCTTCGAAACAAGGGTTGGGTTGTGTTTTGATGCAGGAAGGAAAAGTGGTAGCTTATGCATCAAGGCAGTTAAAGGTTCATGAAGAGAACTACCCAACGCATGATTTGGAACTCGCTGCAATAGTGTTTGCATTGAAGATATGGAGGCACTATTTGTATGGAGTTACGTTCAGGGTATTCAGTGATCATAAGAGTTTGAAGTATCTTTTTGATCAAAAGGAACTGAATATGAGGCAACGTCGGTAGATGGAATTCATCAAAGATTACGACTTTGAGTTTCACTATCACCCTGGAAAGGCCAATGTAGTAGCAGATGCTCTCAGTCGTAAAGCTTTGCATGTGAGTGCGTTGATGGTGAAAGAAGCTGAGTTGATTGAGGAATTCAGAGATTTAAACTTAGCAGTGCAATTTGACAAAAAGAGTATTAGATTGGGAATGCTGCAGATTTCCAATGAATTTCTTAAGGAGATTTGGGAATTACAGCAAGAAGACGTCGAATTGCAAGAGAAGAAAAGGCTAAGTGTAGAAGGGAAAGAACCAGATTTTCAGATGGGAGCAGATGGAATCTTGAGATTCAAAGACAGAATTTGTGTTCCTGCTAAACCAGAACTAAGGAAAGTTATTCTGGATGAATCTCACAAGAGCAAGATGAGTTTGCATCCGGGATTGACTAAAATGTATCAGGATATAAAGAAGATGTTCTGGTGGCCTGGTTTAAAGTCAGATGTAGCAGCTTATGTGTCATCTTGCCTGGTTTGTCAGAAGGCAAAGATTGAACACAAAAGGCCTGGAGGAGAACTACAACCATTGGAAGTCCCTGAAAGGAAATGGGACAGTATAGCCATGGACTTTGTGTCAGGTTTTCCACGGACACAAGGTGGCTATGAGGCTGTGTGGGTCATTGTGGACCGATTGTCGAAGTCGACCCATTTTATTCCGATCAATATGCGGTATTCATTGGAAAAGCTCACACAATTGTATATCAAGGAGATCGTGAGATTGCATGGAGTCCCATCTAGCATCATTTCAGACCGTGATCCGAGGTTTATTTCCAGATTTTGGCAGAGTTTGCTGCGGTTTGGGCACAAGATTGAGGCTGAGTTCTGCATATCATCCTCAAACGGATGGACAATCAGAGAGGACGATCCAATCGCTTGAAGATTTGTTGCAAGCTTGTGCATTGGAATACCAAGAAAGCTGGAATGAGTTGTTGCCTTTGGTGGAATTCACCTACAACAACAGTTATCAAGCGAGTATTGGTATGGCTCCATTCGAAGCTCTATATGGTCGAAAGTGTAGAACCCCAGTGTGTTGGTTCCAAGTGGGGGAGAATACACTGATTGGTCCAGATATAGTGCAAGATACAACGGAGAAGATCAAGATGATCCAAGAGAAAATGAAGACTGCTCAGAGTCGACAGAAGAGTTATGCAGACCGCAGGAGATCAAAGTTGGAATTTGAAGAAGGTGACCATGTGTTCCTTAGAGTTGTTCCGACAACCGGTATTGGTCGAGTGTTGAAACCCAAAAAGTTGTCGCCAAAGTTCATTTGTCCCTATCAGATTCTGAAAAGAGTCGGCCCTGTTGCCTACCAGATTGCTCTACCTCCGTTTCTATCCAATCTGCATAATGTCTTTCATGTGTCTCAACTCCGGAAGTTCGTGCATGATCCCTCTGCTGTCATTCAAGTTCAACCGGACATGTTGCCGCTGAAGGAGAATCTGATGTTCGAAGCTGGTCCAATCCGCATTGAAGATCGAAGAATCAAGAGGTTAAGGGGGAAGGACATTCCTTTAGTCAAAGTCGCATGGAAACGAGGCAAAGTTTCAGACCTGACTTGGGAGCTGGAAGATCAGATGCGCGAGGAGTATCCTCATTTGTTTGAATCTAGGTAAGTATTAGGTGAATTTCGGGGACGAAATTCCTTAAAGTGGGGGAGAGTTGTAACGCCCATGGAATTTATCCTCGAAAATTATAAGTGTTGTATGGCTAAAATAGAATATAATGCATGTTTTATATGTTAGTATGAACCCTATGGTAGGAAAATTGAAATAAAAGATTCATAGCATTAGACTCAAAACCAACCGTTGGATTTGAAGATAAGTATGTTAGGGAGCTTATCTCCAAATTTGAGCAAGATCCGACGGATAACGAAAAAGTTATGGCAGTTTGAATGCGATGCTGTGATTTTGCAACATGGATATCGATATGCAGGTGCCCATATCGATATTGGACATCGATATCCGCAAGAGGATATCGATATCCACGAGTCTGCCAGTTCAGAAGTAAGTCGGTTTAACTTGTGTGGCTGGGAATTAATCACGTTTTTCACCCCAATTACCACAAATATCACCTGAGAACTTTTTGGGCATGAAAGGGACACTTAAGGGAGGTCTAATTGCTTAAAAATATAGAGAATTGCATGAAAAAAACCCTAGAAACCCAAGAACTCTGCTGAAAACGTGTGGTTGCTGTCATCACTTTGTGCTCTTCGTTTTCTATGATTCAAACACCAAAACTTAACAAATCTTGTACCAAATCAAAGCTCTTGTTGCCCTCTTCAAGTTGATACTAAGTTCATTGAGTTTGGTGATCTTTGGAGAAAGAAATCAACCTGTGAAAGTTGGTGTTTGAAACTGAAAGTTGAATTTCAGATTCAAGAACCTGTCTTTCTTCAATTCGTGTGGTAAGCTCAAGTGTTTGGAGCTTCAAACTTGTCTTATTTTCAAGCTTTCATATCCTAGTCTTGATTCCAGTCCTTGATCACCATTTATTTTGCTTTATTGTGGGTGATCAACACTGATTTTGTTGTGTTGTTCAACTGAAAACAGAGTTTGTTGCTGAAACCAGAAAAGTTGAGTTTTATCTCAACCAAATCAATCTCTCTCAATCAAAGCAAGTCTGAATCATTCCAAATAGGTAAGGGAGAAGTTAACCGGGTGCTAGAATAATAATCCAAAGACTAGAAGTATAGGAGTTCTCATGAACTCAAGGGCAAAAGTAGGAAAAGATGAGAACTTGCTATAGGAAAATGACTTGGAGGTCATTCTAGCATAATTTCTGAATTTGAACAAAGTATATATGATGATTAATGGCTGGACTAATGAAGAAACTTGGCTGTAATGAACGGAAAATGAAAATCATAAGTCCAGTTGTGATTTTTCATGGTTTATGCATAATACTTGAATCCTCTATGAAGTTGATAATATGATTGTTTAATTTATGCATGAACAGGTGTATTTGTACTTGATATTGATCTGTGATGGGTTGAGAATGGTTAAAGTGAAGTATACTAAGATTTGGTATCTCAAAACTCAAATCAGAATGCAGAAAAACAGGGTGGATATCGATATCCAGCAAGAGGATATCGATTGTGCATATCGATATCCAGACTGGGATATCGATACTGCATATCGATATGCACTAAGGGACATCGATATCCATACCCCAATTTTATTAGAAATCTGAATTTTACATCCTATTTGATTGGAGACCCTTTTAATCAAATGGAATGATTCTAAAGGCTGAAAATACCAACCCTTAATGTACTTAGCTTTAACCTATTATAATGGGAAATTGTGGATGTTATTTGTTGGATAAATGTACAATTACATGATGACTTTGATGATGAAATGAGTTACTTTGAGATTGAATGATTATGAAATGAATTCATAATGAAAAGTGGAACTAAACTCATTTGCATTCGCACAAGGAGTTGTGGATGGTAAGATAGGATATCAGGAAAGTCGCGTCCACTCTAGGGATTAGAATTTCCTAGAACTGGTGCGAGAATGTTGCAGAGGTTAGGTTCGACGGTGACTCGTCAGTAACCATTGGGAATTATTATGGGTAAAACGGTCCTATGGTGAGGGGGTTCTGCAGACTTTTCTCGGGATAGTTTTGCTTAACCATAATATATTCTATCGGCCTCTAGGGACATATCATGACTGCGGAGGATGGCCTTTGGCAATTATCTCACCCTAGTGCAAGGGTACACATAGATGAGTTGTGTGATCTGTCGTGGAGAAAGGCGTTTATTCCCTGTTGCTTTCCATGATTAGAGAGAATGTGCTGAATTCATTAGAATTGAATTCAGTCGGCGAGAGAATTCATTAGAATTGGATTCAATCGACGAGAATGATACTGGATCCAGACTAGAAAGACGAGATGAGCATTCATGCATCATGCCACTTAATTCCAAGATAATTATGTGATAAATTGGGTGTGCCATGAAGTATGCATTTTACCTGATTACCTGATTACTTGCGATTGTTATTTCTAGTTCTGATAGATTATTATTTTATTATGTGCTTCGGCTATGACTTACTCCCTGCCATTTTGTTGTCAGGTGATGGCCCAAAATCCATTCTGTGTCGAGATGAGGTTCATTCCCCAGGGGGAATGGCATAGGCGGGGCGGTAGTCTGTTCCTCGAGGGGACGGTGGAGGTCCTGATCTGCCGTCTGAACCCTCTTCCCCACATGCGTTCTTTGAGGACTACTGTTCCGGTGGTCCTCATCATCCGTCTCTTCCCCGATTAGGGCGGTTGATGTAGGACTATGTTTATGTTTATATCTTTTGGAGTTGACACCAATGCTCTGGGTCTTTATTTTTTTGGATGTAGAATATTGTGAAATAGGCTAACTGACCTAGAGTATCACTTGAACTGATATTTTGGTGTGCTGAAAGTATGTGAAAAGTTATGCTTTTGCTGATAAAACTCTGATGTAACAAGAACTGGTTAACAATGTATATGATGTAAATTATTTTCCATCTCTTTGTGATTGATGTGTTGATTTAGTAATGGCTTAGGTTTATTTTCCTTAAAGGCGAAAAATTAACTCACATTTTTATAAAAGAATTAGAATAAGGGAAATAAATCCGGGTCGTTACAAACCCTAAACAACAAACTTGAATCAATGATATCACACGATAATGAACCCATATTTAATACGAAAGCATCAACACAATCTAAAAACAAGGACTATGTAGTCTTGAGTCCCAAAAGTTAAGGCTCAACGGATACTTAGAATTGAGAGCTTCCTCTTGGGAAACTATGCTAACAATTTATTCCAAGTACTAATTTCTATGGACTAGAACATTGACACTGTTTGGGGAACCTTAAATTCCAAATCCCATTCCTTCCCACCCCAAAATAAGAAAATCAAGAATGAAGCACAACTGAAGCAGAGGTTACAATAGCTTCGAAGTCGAAGCCACAGCCCCATTAAGCAAACCCTTGCGAAGGAACCACTGCTTCCCTATCTACCCCGGATGCACCAATCCAGTGTGACGAAGATTCAAGGGTTCCCAAATCAAAGAAAGCTGAAGTCACTCAATCATGTGTCATACAATGAGGAGAGAGCAAAAGAACCAACACTGAGTTCAAAGTCAATCTTGAGTAGGTCAAGGAATGGGCCCCCATTGAATAGAAAAGTGATACAAAAGATGATCCAAATTCCAAAACGCCTTGTCTCAAGAAACTCAAGAGGGAACTCTTTTTAGACATATTTTCTTTTTTTTTAAAGGAAAATATGTAATTCATTCCATAACAGAAAATAGTACAAGTAGATCCAACAGGACAATAACAAAGCACATATTTTCTATACAATAAAGATTGCTAAAAAAAGACTAGATACTCAGTCATAACAGCAAACTCCCTGTGGATCAGGATCATCATCAACATCCAGCTTCGAACTCTAACAAGAGATTCAACAGTCTTTGTTTCCGAGATAACTATCACATCAATGCCGGAAGTAAGCACAGTTCGACGACAAGGAATCTAAGATCTGAGGAGGTAGAGCCACTGGACAGAGGAGAAGACAAAGATCTGGAAGGGAAAAGCTGTCCCGAATATCAGTCTTCTAGTTATTGAAGAAGATAGGAAGGTCATCAGATCTGGACAAACAAAAAGTCTTCCCACTATTTTTAGTTCTTATATTATTAGTAGTATATATTTTAGTCCCTGTTTCATTAAGTCACTTCAATATTTTTTATTCATAATTGATGACAAATATCAAAATTAAAACAAAACCAAAATCCCAAAAATATAAAATATAAGAGCTAATTAAAAAAAAAATCAACCTTTATAAAAAACCAATTTGACATATAAACCTTTGAAGAATATCTTCTTCATTTTGCGAAGCACCAGACAGTTTAATTTGTCTTTCAATTCCTCAACTTGAGTGGAACAGGGTCAATCCGTCAATGAACTTAGGTTCCGTTCTCACCCACCAACTCTCCTTTTGTGTCCAATCTAATGTTTCTTTTTATACTCCTTTCGGTTTGAAATATACGGAAATAAAAAACATTTATTTTTAAATATAAACAAAATTAATCAATTTTTAAAATTTATTTCATTCTCAATGCTATTTTCCTAAAACATTCATAGAAAATTGTTATATTATTTAATTTTTGTTTCATTCCCAATTTAAATTTCCTAAAATACTTCTATTCTTTTATAAATTTTAGAAAATTAAATACAATCAACTAACCTCCCTAATAAGCTTAAAATTAGTTAATTTTGCTTATAATTCGAGTCGGAGGAATATACCGTAAAATAAAAAGTAATTAAAATTATATTTATTAAAGATATTAGTTAATTATATTTAATTTTTAAAATTTATTAAAAAATAAAGATACTTTAAGAAAATTGTATTGAAAATCAAACAAAAATTAAATAAAATTATCACTTTATAAAATTATTTTTCAAAAAATAGTACTATTAAAAATAAAACAAAAATTAATAAAATTAATTAATTTTTCCTGTTATTTTAAATATGAGAAGTATTTTTTTTTAAATAATACTACAAACAAGAGGAAGTATACAATAAACAATGAGAAATATGGATTCACTCTTGGCTCCCTCAACTCACATTTTTGTCAATTGTAGTAATTTTTAATTGTTTTTATTTATTGATGAATGTATGGTTAGGATTTTGGACAGATAAAGCTGATGAAACGCTCTCTAGGAACTATTATTTTACTCTCTCATTTTGTAAGGAACTTTTACTTTAGTTCCTGATTTTTCAATAATTCTTCTTTAATCTCTCATTTTGAAAAAAAAAAGTTACTCACGTTAGTCCTTGACAACGTTCTCCGTTCATAGATGTTAAGTGGTCGTTAACTTATGATATCATATTTCATTTTAGTCCCCAACTTAAAAATTTTAATTCATTTTAGTCTCTCACTATAATAACAATAATTTTACGATATTAATACACTTCGAACTTACTTATAGCCAAAATTAATTTTACAAACATCTACCCAAACATACACAACAATTTATAAATGAGAATTGGCAGGGCCGGTCCTGACACAATCAGGGCCCTAGGCGAAAAGAAAAAAAGAGGCCCCTTCTTATAAATATTTTTTATTTTCAAGTAAGTTTTTTATAATATGAAATATTATCAACACTCAGAAATCTAAATCATTAAATGCAATCAACAAAATTACGTAAGTACAAATGTAATAACTTTAATAACATGATATTATCCAAAAAATAAAAAATATTAAAATGCGTATCAAGAAGTAGGCTATCCTTCAGTCTTCACGACTTACTCGAATCGTAATGCTGAAATAAATAAGAAATAATGTGAGTAACCATGTAGTGAGCAATTAAGAGTATAATAAAATGAAAAAGTGTTATTACAAGAAATTATAAGTGTCAACACTTCAACTACAAGATAACAGGAGCAGGAATTGGCTCTGGAGACTGGAGGGTTCAACACTTCAACTACGTCTTCTACTCTTCTGCTATTCTTCTCCTCTAAGTTTCCTCAGTATCTATTATTACTTTTTTTTTTATAAATGTATAGGTAGTAAAAAAAATTTTTGGGGACCCCTATTTTTATGGGCCCTGGGCCTGGGCACCACTTGCCCTACCCCAGGGCCGACCCTGAGAATTGGAGTATCTTTAATGTTTATTCAATCTCTTATGGTGAGCACTTCATGTTACGAGGATATTACTCTTTCACATATTTTGACATTCTACAATATATGTGCTCTTATGTTCCAACTAAGAAGTGTAATCTCAGTTAAAGGCCTACAATAAGTGGTATTACAATTACAAAAGAGTGCATACTATATGTTTTTTTAAGTTTCATTTGATGGGCAACAAAAAAAAAGCATTATAAATATGCACGCATCTGGGACAAAGAAAAGTCTAAAGTTATAATGAAAGCAAAAAACAAAATACGGAAGCAAAATGTTAAATTACTTAGGTGCAATATGACTATTCACAAATATAAAATATATTCTCCAAAACTTCCTCTCTTTCATAACACGTGGACACAACTCATACCTCAATTTTGAAATCTCTTACAACAAAGCAAGCCGAATACTACTGAGAATGCATTATGATTCAAACATGTCATTAAAAGGAAAAATTAATTGACAAAGGAGACAAATAACATGCATGTATGTACAAATCCATGAAAAGGTCACACACACTGCAACAACTCCAAATTTACCAATTATCCAGATTTAGCAATTCATGTGCATTATTTTCTCTACCAACTCCAATATTACCAAGTATCCAGGTGTAACAATTTATCTACTTTATTTTATTTACAAAATCAATAAATGTATTAGGCACTTCCTGTTCTATTGATTAAGGATAAATGCAATATTTATCTATCATCTATACAATTTGTAAATAAGAAAATAAAGTTCAATGAGATAAAGAAGAGCCCTTTAACCAATATACTACTTCTCAAGTTTTCCCATTTGAATCAATAAAGATCAACCAAAGGCGTGAATACTTTTCATATATAGGCCACTCAGAATCATCAGATATGCATCAAACACCACTTGTAGCTCCTTACTAATATACAACCATTTTTTTCAAGAGGAATAAATCACCAAGGCAATAATACAAAAACAAAAAATTGAATGCAATTTTTACCAAGAGATGTAAAGTTTGAAAGTAAATGTTAGGGACTAAACTGAATACAATCTTGTAAAATTATTGTTATTATAGTGAGGGACTAAAGTGAATTAAAATTTTTAAGTTAAGAACTAAAATGAAACACGATATCATAAGTTAACGGTCACTTAACACCTATGAACGGAGAACGATAGAACATCCACAATGGTGGGTCTTCAGCAGGTTCATCAGTATGAACAAACCCGTTTCCCTTGGTTCGGCTTTGGTTGGGGTCGTCGGGACAACCTGGGTCGCTGGGGAGTTCAAAATGCTGCTTCTGCTTGTGTTTGGTGATGGACGCTATATATAAAAGTTTAAGTTGCAAACTTGGTAGTTAAAACAATAAATATGTGTAGTTGAAGAATTAATTAGGTTGACAATTGGCAGCTCAAAACATAAACCCAATGCAACTACTCAACATGCATTAAAACCCAGCAGCACAGCACATCTACACGTTACTTGCATGCACGTCACAACAGTTGTTTTTTTTTTAAACATTATCTTTAATGCATGCCAACCAACACTTTTGCCACTATTACTCCCTCCAGTTCTATTTATAAGACTCTTTTGGGGTTTTTCACTTCCATCAAGAAAAGTGGATAAATTTGTTAGTGACATTGGAAATGTGAAAATTTGATATACTTTTTCAAAACTACCCTTATAATTATTATTGGAACTCTAAAAAGTACTCCTTCTGTCCCGTTATCATGGTGAAATTCAAACAAGTCTATGATATATATAAGGGAGTATCTATTTAATATAATACATGATTCACTCATTAATTACAAATTGATATTAATCAAATTTTCATCATATCATTACAATTAATACGTATTGCAATATTGCCTCCAAAAAAAAATCTTTAAATATATTTTATTTACTTACTTATCAATCATCGATACAATATACAATATACAATCTTTAAGATTTTTCATTTATTTTTTTTACTTTAATATGGGACAAATTCTTTTGCATTTTTTTACCAAGATAATGGGACAGGGGAAGTATTTACTTTATAGGGGTGTTTGTGGAAAGAAGTAATTAAATGCTATTGAAAATTGAAAAGGGGTCGTATAAAAATAGGATAAATAGTAATTAAATGCTATGAGAAACTAAAATACACTCAACTAACTTACTTATATATGTGAAATCAGTTTTTTATGCTTGTATTTAAGACGGGAGTAGTTACAATTAACAACGAGATATTAAAAAAAAGGAAAAAAATTAAAGGAAAAAAATTATTGCTATGGGTAGTTAATGATGACCATTATATTTTTTCAATTATTTCAGATTAAAATTTTTTTCTTCCACCTGTACTTTATAACAGTAACTAGTGCATTCACTTTTTCGTCCCAGATATAATTATATATTATATTATTTATATTTTATTTTTTCATTTTTTATTTATTGATTAATTAGATACTTAAATATTTATTTATGGTATATTTAGGTATTTAGTCCCTTGATTTAGGTGATGTTTTCGAATTGTTCCTTAAACATTTTTTTAATGCTTTGTATCCCTAAAGTTTACTGAAATTTGGAAAATGGTCCTTTCATTAATTAACTACTAATAACATTGAAGATATGTCATGCCACCTCTTCGCCAAATCGATAGGTAACGTAAAAAAAATAATATTAACGTTATTCAATTCCAAAATACTCCCTTCGTCCCTAAATATAGGATTCCTTTGGGAGATTTCTGTAACACCCCAATTTTTAATTTAAAAGATAAACAATATTTACTTGAAAGTTCAATAGAAAACTCAAAATTTCCTTTTTCATTTTCTTTTAAAACACAAATTTATACATAAGATTGGGGCCCTCATTTACAATATGAACAGAATAAACTAGAGTTCCCATCTTTCGACGTGTTCGCTGCGCACTTTGATCTTCAAGCTTCTTGTATAAGTACCTAAAATGATAACCACTAAGGGTGAGACCTTTTCACAACACAATGAATCAAAAGATAGTAAAAATGGTACATAATAAAAACTCAAGAATAATAATGAAACCAAGCCATGACTAACAAAATGCTTCACATTCACATTTCCATCTTTATTTTTTAGTTTCATATACCATAACATCGTATGTCACCTCACGGTCAGAGGCCAACATACCAACACTTACACTGTATGTCTCCTCACGGTCAGAGGACAACATACCAAACATTACTTTCTTTTACTCATATCTTTTATTTGTACCACCAGGAATTGGTTGCTCCTGCTAGGGCATTTGTACACCCATTAGGGACTTTTACACCCATCAGGACTTTGGTCACCCATTAGGCTTCACCCGTTAGGACAATACATGCAATTTTTTTCATTGCTTACCACATCTTATAACTTAATCACTTTCATATACTTTATTCCTTTTCACATTTTCTGTTCTCTTAATTATCGTTGAATTGATCAATTGGGTACATCGACGCCTAACGGGGCGTTTGGACCTAATGGGGCATTTGGCCTGATGGGGCATTTAGCCCTAATGGGGCATTTGATACACCTAGCAGGGCACCTAGTGTGCCAATGTCCCAATGATCAATTCAACTGTCCATTCCTTTTTAATTCATTCAAATTATTTCTTTTCCATTAGCCTTTTATTCCACTCAATCAAACATACCAACCTAAACATATCCATCATAATGCACACAATTCAAATAGCCATTTATAACAGGTAACAAATATCCACATTCAAGCATTCAAGTAATGTCCTTATGATCAATAGTCCTCTTTACCAACTACTAGCCTGCATTATCTATTATCACCTACTTAATACTTGGTCATGAATATACTCATTTAACACATAGTGAACATTAAAATCTCTCAACAAACAACATATATCACAAATCAGTCGACATACTCAGGTATGTCTCAGAGTACTTTAATATAAGTCGACTCCCTAGGGTACTTCACTTCCTATATTTAACAACATACATAAGGGATTATAGCAAATCTATATCAATTAATTATTAATTAACCAAAAGTACATTCATCATCCCTAAACCCACTCTACACAGGTGCTATTTTGCTACCCACAACCCAATTTAACTACCAAACCCAAGTCCTATTATAGACCCCAACTATCCCTAACTCAAAGTGTGGAAAAGTGACCCCCCTTACCTTAGAGGGAGAGAGAGCCAACTTGAAGCTCCACGAACCTTGAAACTACCCCCGATCTACCTTGATCCCAATCCTCTTGACCGATCTCCACTCCGTTCTTCAAGATTGGAGGAGAAAGAAAGAAGCCCTAGGAGAGAGAAAGAGAACCACGAGTGAGAGAGAGTTTGAAGGAGAAGATGGGTCTCATGAATAAAGGCTTGGAAGGAGGGATTTTGGGTGGTTTATGGTGGTTTGTGTGGAGGAGAGGGAGAGAAAAACGTATGAAAGGGAGGAGAGAGAAAATGAGGGTTTAGCTTTGAATCAACAAGGGAGAAGGATCTAAGCTTGATGATGATGGAGGAACCAAATGGAGATGATGGTGGGAATGGATTTTGAGCTCCAATCCTCCATGGGAGCTCCAAAATCACGAAGAGGAGGAAGAAAATGGGAGAGAGAAGCGTGGAACAAGAGGGAGAGAAGGGAGGGTCGAATTTGGATAAGGGGAGAAGGAGCATGTGGCTGAAATAGGGAGATAAGGGGTGGAAAATATGTTTCTGCCCTTACTTATTTTTTTTCTGCATCAGACCTGAAGTAATCGATTACTTGCCCAAAGTAATCGATTACTTTGCTAAAATAATCGATTACTCCCTCCAATTAATCGATTATTTTTGCAGCATCATATAATAATCAGAGCACTGATAATCAATTTCTTTGCCCCCAAGTAATCGATTACCACCTGAAATAGTCGATTATCTCCTTAAGAGTAATCGATTACAATTGATGCAACATCAAAGAGATTCTACCAGAGGGCTTGTAATCGATTACTTCCCCACAAGGTAATCGATTACCTTGCCCAAAACTCCTATTTTAACAAATTCTAACTCTAAGACCTTACTCTTAACTCCTACCCATGATTTCCTATGGTTTTCCTCATAAATTCTAACTTAGGTCTTCCTACTTAAACTTGGAATTAAAATTTGGGATGTTACAATTTCAGGTCCATTAAGAAAGTGGACTAATTTAGTTAATTGTATTAGAAATGTGAACTTTTGATATGTATTTTCAAAATTACCCTATTAATATTATTGGGAATCTAAAAAGTGTTAAATAAATAGGGGTGTTTGTGAAATAAATAATTAATGCTCATCGAAAATTGGTAACGAGTCTTATAAATAGGGACAAAATAAAAGTCTCAAAGGGGTCTTATATTTGGGGACGAAGGGAGTGGCACATAAGTTCATGGGTTCACATTACTAACTTGATTATAATGTGAGGTTCATTTGATTAACTTGATTAATGTGTGAGATTCACTTGATTAAGTTGATTAGTGTGTGGGGTTCACTTGATTAAGATGATCACTTTGTGGAGTTCAGTGGTTTAGTTTGTGGGGTTCACTTGATTAAGTTGACTAGTGTGTGGGGTTCACATGATTAAGTTGATTAGTTTGTGGGGTTCACTTGATTAAGTTGATTAAACAAGTGAACCAAACTATTTAAACAAATGAACCATACTACTTAAATTACTTAATCAAGTGAACCCCACTACTTAAGTTACTTAAACAAGTGAACCCCACCATTTAAACAACGTAAAGAAGTGAACCCCACCATTTAAGATACTTAATCAAGTGAACCCCACTAATCAAGAAATTTAAACATGTGAACACCACTATTTAAACAAGTGAACCATACTACTTAAGTTACTTAATCAAGTGAACCCCACTACTTAAGTTACTTAACCAAGTGAACCCCACAATTTAACCAAGTGAACCCCACTACTTAAGTTACTTAAACAAGTGAACCCCACGATTTAAACAAGTTGATCAAGTGAACCCCACCATTTAAGATACTTAATCAAGTGAACCCCACTAATTAAGAAATATAAACAGGTGAACCCCATTACTTAAACAAGTGAACCATACTACTTAAGTTACTTAATCAAGTGAACCCCACTACTTAGGTTACGTAAATAAGTGAACCCCACCATCTAACCAAGTGAATCCCACTACATAAGTTACTTAAACAAGTGAACCCCACCAATTAAACAAGTTAAAGAAGTGAACCCTGCCATTTAAGATATTTAATAAAGTGAACCCCACTAATTAAGAAATTTAAACATGTGAACCCCATTATTTAAACAAGTGAACCATACTACTTAAGTTACTTAATCAAGTGAACCCCACTATTTAAGTTACTTAAACAAATGAACCCCACTATTTAAGCAAGTTAATCAAGTGAACCCCACCATTTAAGAATGTTTTGATTTCAGAGCGGTAATTCAATTCGGTGGCTGGATCAATGGATCCATCCACGACCCTTCTTGATTAATGGGACGTAACATTTCCCTTGTGACATATTTCCTCCGATTCTATTTATAAGACCTTTTTGGGGTTTTTCACTTCCATTAAGGAAAGTGGATAAATTTGTTTGTGACATTGAAAATGTGAAAATTTGATATACTTTTTCAAAACTACCCCTATAATTATTATTGGACCTTTAAAAAGTACTCCTTCCGTCCCATTATCTTGATAAAAGTCAAACAAGTCAATGAAAATAAGAGAATATCTATTTAATATAATACATGATTCACTCATTAATTACAAATTGATATTATACAAATTTTCATATCATTACAATTAATACGTATTGCAATATTGCCTAAAAAATCTTTAAATATGTTTTTCTTTCTTACTTATCAATCATCGATACAATATACAATTTTTAAGCTTTTTCATTTATTTTTTACTTTAATATGGGACAAATTCTTTTGCAATTTTTTTACCAAGATAATGGGACAGAGGGAGTATTTACTTTATATGGGTGTTTGTGGAAAGAAGTAATTAAATTCTATTGAAAATTGAAACGGGGTCTTATAAATAGGATAAATAGTAATTAAATTCTATGATAAACTTAAATACACTCAACTACCTTACTTAATATATTTTAAACAATACATAAATACATAAGTACATCGAAATATAATTATTCATGAAAAATAAATAAGAAAGTGGGTGGACAGCCGGAATAGGCTAGTTACTACTCCCTCACTTCCTTAACTTTTGACATTTTAGATTCGGACACACATATTAATAGAGTGTTGATTATTGTAATTTTTATACGTGTTTTGTCTAAAATATCTTTTTTAATCCTTATTGAAAATTGGAGTAGTATTTCATTTTTATAAGGAAGTGTGACCATTAATTAATTATAATGGTTTATGGATAAGAAGGAGGATAAAAATAAAATTAATAAGGATTAAAAGAAATAATTGAATGAAAAGTTAAAATTGAAAAAAAAAATTATGCATTGAAATTATAAAAGAAAAAAAGTTATAGAATTAAAAAAAAAAATCTAAAATGGCAAAATATTTAAAATAGAAGAGGTTTTTTTTTATATAATTTCAATAGTAATTATAAGTATAATCTTATAAAAGTTTATCAACTAATAAAAATGATTTTATCTCGAGCATAAAAATACTCCCCTCCAAACAAAGTACAAACAGTACTAAGCATAT
The DNA here is from genome assembly GCA_037953625.1 of Crotalaria pallida. NCBI lineage: Eukaryota > Viridiplantae > Streptophyta > Magnoliopsida > Fabales > Fabaceae > Crotalaria > Crotalaria pallida. Next base: position 6,110,328 of record CM075654.1, on the reverse strand, counting down.
TACATTTAATGAACCATCCATGGAAAGTGCTATACCCCCATGACATTTCCACAGCACCTGCTTATATTATAGTAAATATAGTAATATAATAACTTAAGTACCGCATGGTATGTTTTTTAAAAGAAAAAGTTATTTTCACTATCAAAAGCTGTAACTGCAATCTTAAAGTTGTCTCCATCCTTAGACACTAGATACATACACGAGAACATACATCACGCAATATGCGATGTTCTCATCAGATCTCAACTTAGAAACATTCCAAAACAATTAATCAATTTTTTTTATATATAAATTGTACGAATATGACTATAAAAAATAAAATAAAATACTTGCCATCACTGCTAATTCCAAATTAACCTTAATTGATAGTTGATACTCCATCCGTTCTTTAATATAGGACTATTTTTTTTTTTTAATTTTTGTTTTTTAAATTTATAAAATTGGAACAATTTTTAATAATATTTAATATTTTTTCACAAATATCCTTATTATTTATTCAATATTCCTTCCATTTCATATTTTTTGACCTTTTAGACTTGGACACACATATTAAGAAAGTGTTGATTATTGTTATTTTTATACGTGTTTTGTCTAAAATGTCTTTATTTAATCTTTATTAAAAATTGGAATAGTATTTCATTTTTATAAGGAAGCGTGACCATTAATTAATTATAATGGTTTATGGATAAGTAAGAGGATAAAAATAAAATTAATAGGGATTAAAAGAAATAATTGAATGAAAAGTTAAAATTGGAAAAAAAAAATGTTTATGCATTGAAATTAATAAGATAATACGTGTGACCCATTTATGAACCAAAAGTGGGTTTGAGGTTGTGGATGCTCTTAGTTGTCAAGGACTAATGTGAGTAACTTTTCTCAAAATGAGGGACTGAAGAAGAATTATTGAAAAATCAGGGGCTAAAGTGAAAACTCCTTATGTAACACCCTAATTAAATTTAACCCTTAATTAATTTTTAGGACTTGAAACATTCCTCTTGGAAAAGCACATTAATTTTCACTTTCATTAATATCATTCAGAGTGACAGCCAAAATACATTAATAAGTACTTACAACACCAAGAGCATTAATAGCTCCAACACATTAAGTTCTTTCATACTTGACCAAAACAACAAAAGTATTACAATACAACCCAAAACTACCCTCGGACATAGATACATGTCCGACCACCACAACACCCTACTCTCCCTGTGAGGGAGAGTGAACCTGCTCGGCCTGAAAGCATGTATGCTCGGACTTAGTACCTGCAAGGGAGGGTAAGGAGGTGAGCATTACACGAAAGTTAAGAAAGCAATTTCTCATACGACATAATAAGGTGCTAAGCCAAACACAATTAGTCAAACATACACATAGTCATAAATATTCATTCCAAACCACATATATCATCAGCCAAACATAAATAAGAGACATACCATGTTGTCCGACCAAACACATATCAAACACGCTAGTTCGTTTTTTACTCGGTATCAGTGTTACTCGGCAACAGTTAACATCATTATACTTGGCATCATTATTTTACTCGTCTTTTCATGTCTTTTAGAGATGCACATACACACAGTATGCGTCATACTTTCTTTTGCTCGACTGCGTACCCACACAGTGTACGTCTTACACCTTCTCTTACTCGGCTGCGTACCCACACAATGTACGTCTTACACCTTCTCTTGCTCGGCTGCGTACCCAAACAGTGTACGTCTTACACCTTCTTTTGCTATAGTCTTCAGCCTCGGATTGTCATTCTTTTTGTCTTCACTCTTAAGCTCTCTCGGCCTAGTTCATTAGCTCGGCTTTTTCTTTAATAATTTTCCTTTAACTGATATTCCTTAGTTAGTTTCTCTACTATTTTACTTAGCCAATTTCGGTTATCATAGACATCAATCAAACATTAATAAACAGTTATAGCAAAGATCACAGTTCACCCACTCATCATTTCACAAACACACATATTCACAGTCTTTTTAAATGGGTTCATTTTAGTTACTTTATTCTTTGATATCCAACTGTGTCCTACTGTCCAATACCCTAGCCTAACATCCAATCTTAGTACTTATTATGAACATATTAGAAACCCAAACCTAAGTTAGGGTAATAACCACTCCTTACCTCAAAATCATGAGAGGTAAGGGAGTCCTGCGGGTCTTGGCCTCGGATGTCTATTTGAACTCTAGCTCCTTAACTCCTTTTACAGTGCTGAAGCAGTCACAAAGAAGAACAAGAAAAAGGAGAGGTACTTCGAAGCTTAAGAGAGAGAGAGAGAGACGTGAAGAATTCTGGACTCTTAGTGAAAAATCTTTGTGAAAAAGTGTTAATGAGAGTAGGGGCCATGGCTTTTATAGGAGAAGGAAGGTTTGGCACTGTTCAAGATATTTTACTTGGGATCCAAACGTGTGGTCCCGAAAAGAGAAGCTTCTCCTAGAAGCTTGGTAAATGTGTGGCTAGAATTAATGGCTTCTTGAGGAAGCCTCGAATAGTAGAGTGACAAGGACTTCTGACGTGACAGCTTCCAGAGTTTACGGACGAATCGATGAGAACTAGTTGTTCCAAAACCGTGCTCGGCCCGAACTCACGGATCCGACTAGAAAAGTGAGATCTGCTCAGCTTCAAAGAGGGATCACAACCTAAGCTCGGTTCGGATCTGATCAACGCTCGACCCAAGCTTGGTTCTAATAGCTTGGCAGAAGGTTGATTAACATGATGTAGGTGTAAGCTACTCTGATTTCTTAAGCTCGGCATGGGATCGGTTATATTGAGCTCGGCTACCTTGAGCTCAACACTACCTGCTCGGATCTAACTCTTGGGTTCTCAAGAGCTCGGACATCCTAAGCTCGACATGAGCTCAGCATAACAAACTCGGATAGCATGAGCTCGACTCCACAAGTTCAGATAGCATAAACTCGGCACAATAAGCTCGGCTAGTAAGAGGTTTGGGCAACATCCTCGGCTTAAGGCATTGGATGCTAAATGAAGATTGGTTAAGGAAGCCTCTTGGTAACCGAACAGTGGCCAAACATAAGTCGAACTTATACTCGGTTTGCAGTGGTTAAGGCTGGATTAGCGACCCTGAAAGTCGCTAGATGATCGGCTAGACCCTTAAACTCACTACGGCTAAGGCTATATCATGACATCCCCGATGACATGTTCGGGTTAAGCTCGGTTCCTAGCTCGATCCTACTTAACTAAGCTTGAGGGTAAGAATTTGGGATGTTACAATCTTCTCCCACTTACAGGAATTTCGTCCTCGAAATTCAGCTAGTATCGAACAGCTGCGGTCGAGAGATCTTCATCTTCTCTTCTAGTTCTCATGTTTTTGCTTCTACATTGTTTCTGTTCCATATGACCTTCACCAAGGGAATCTCCTTGCCTCTGAGCTGCTTTACTCGTCTGTCCTCTATCCGAACTGAGAGAACTTCAAAAGTTAAATTATCCTTCAAAGTCAGCTCGTCCACTTACACTACGTGTGAAGGATCATGGATGTACTTCTTGAGTTGCGACACATGGAACACATCATGGAGCTTGGACAAATGTGGAGGTAAGGTGATTCTGTAGGCAACTGGTTCGATTTTTTCCAAAATCTGGTACGGTCCAGCGAATATGGGAGTCAGCTTCTTAGATTTGATTGCTTGACCAATCCCTGTTGTCGGAGTTACTCTTAAGAACACATGGTCACCCACAGAGAACTCCAAAGGCTTTCTGTGTTTGTCGGCATAGCTCTTCTGTCGGTCTTGGGCCGCTCTCATCTTGTCCTTCATCATCTTGATCTTCTCGGTCGTCTCTTGAACGATATCAGGGACGACCAAAAGATTCTCTCCTACCTGAAACCAACACAAAGGTGTTCAGCATTTCCGACCATAAAGTGCTTCGAAAGGGGCCATCCCAATACTAGAGTGGAAACTGTTGTTGTAGGTAAACTTTACTAAGGGCAGGAGTGTTTCCCAACTTCCAGCTTGTTCGAGCACGCAGGTCCGCAACAAATCTTCCAGAGATTGAATGGTGCGCTCGGTTTGGCCATAGGTTTGGAGATGGTAGGTCGTGCTGAAACTCAACTTCATACCCAACGCCTGCTGCAAACTTTGCCAAAAACGGGATAGGAATCGAGGATCACGGTCGGATACGATGCTAGTCGGCACTCCATGCAGCATGACTATCTCCCTGATGTACAATTGCGTCAGCTTCTCCAAGCTATACTTCATGTTGATCGGGACGAAGTGGGCACACTTGGTTAACCTGTCGAAAACAACCCAAATAGCTTCACACCCCGTATTTGTTCTCGGCAAGCCCGAGATGAAGTCCATTTCTATGCTGTCCCACTTCCATTCAGGGATCTCCAAAGGTTTAAGCAATCCTCCGGGCTTCTGATGTTCGATCTTGGCCTTTTGAAACACCAAACACCGAGTTACATAGTCGGTCACATCCTTCTTTAATCCTGGCCACCAAAACACTTGCTTCAAGTCCTGGTACATCTTAGTGGCACCGGGATGAATACTTAGTCGGGTCTTGTGAGCTTCTTCTAATACTGTGTTCCGAACTCCAACATCCCTTGGAATGCACACTCGGCCTCTGAATCGAATAACGCCGTCGGAACCTTTCTTGAAGTCGAACTCCTCGTTCTCGAACATTCGGTTCAGCTGCTGTTGCAACTCTTGGTCGTCGGCTTGCTTTTCTTTGATCAAATTGACGAACTCGTTGGTGACTTTCAGCATTTCCAAGACTATACTCTTTTCTTTCACTTGCACGTTAAGGTTGAGATTACTGAACTCCTCCATCAACTGCATTTCTCGAACCATCATGCTGCTTAGGTGCAAAGTCTTCCGACTCAAGGCGTCGGCCACAACGTTGGCTTTGCCGGGATGATACAGTAGGCTGAAGTCGTAGTCCTTCAAGAACTCCATCCACCTACGTTGTCTCATGTTTAGTTCTTTCTGATCGAACAAATAACGAAGACTCTTATGGTCACTGAAGACTTCAAACTTCGTGCCTAACAAATAATGCCTCCAGATTTTAAGAGCAAACACCACGGCTGCCAATTCAAGATCATGGGTTGGATAGTTCTGCTCGTGCTAACGAAGTTGCCTAGATGCGTAGGCTACGACCTTTCCTTGCTGCATCAGCACACAACCTATACCTTGCTTCGAAGCGTCGCAATACACACAGAAGGGTTTGGTCGGATCAGGCAACATTAAAACTGGGGCGCTCATCAATCTTCTTTTCAGCTCCTGGAAGCTCTGATCGCACTCGTCGGTCCATTGGTAGGGCACGTCTTTCCTGGTTAACCTTGTCAATGGGAGGGCCAACTTGGAAAACCCTTCAATAAATCTCCGATAATACCCAGCTAATCCGAGGAAGCTTCTGATCTCGGCTACTAACTTGGGTCTCTCCCACTTTAGCACGACTTCCACCTTAGAAGGGTCGACTGCAACTCCATGCTCGGATATCACATGGCCGAGAAAATGAACTTCTTTGAGCCAAAAACTGCATTTCGAGGACTTGGCATAGAGTTGTTTGTCCTTCAGGGCCTGCAACACCGTTCTCAAGTGCTCCTCGTGCTCGCTCGAGCTCTTGGAATATATCAGAATATCATCGATGAAGACTATCACGAACGAATCCAGGAATGGTCGGAAGATCCTGTTCATGTAGTCCATGAATATTGCAGGGGCATTAGTAAGGCCGAAGGGAAGGACAACGTATTCGAAATGCCCATATCTCGTCCTAAATGCCGTTTTCGAGATGTCTTCTTCTCGGATGCGGATCTGATGGTATCCCGATCGGAGATCTATCTTCGAGAACACTGCTGCTCACTTCAACTGATCTAGCAGGTCATCAATGTGAGGGAGGGGATATTTGTTCTTTACTGTTACTGCGTTCAGTTTTCTATAGTCTATGCACATTCGGAGGCTTCCATCCTTCTTCTTAATGAAGAGAATCAGAGCTCCCCAAGGAGATACGCTCGACATGATTAGCTTCTTGGCCAGCAGCTCATCCAGCTGCTTTTTCAGCTCCACTAGCTCGGGAGGTGCCATTCGATACGGTGCAATGGAAATCGGGCGAGTTCTTGGGACGCGGTCGATACTGAATTCGACTTCTCTCTTCGGAGGTAAGCTGGGCATCTCCTCCGAGAAAACCTCTGGAAAATCGCAGACTACCGGGATTTGAATGACGTCGGACACATCAGCCACCTCTATAGCAGCTAAGAGAGGGTCACTAAAGATCACGACCTTCTGGTGACAATCAATCAAGACACGGTGTTGCGACATCCAATCCATGCCGAGTATAATATCCAATCTAGTCAACGGTAGGAAAATAAGGTTGACTCTAAATTCCCGACCTAATACTCGGATAGGGCAATCCAAGCACATCTGAGAGGTAATGACCGAAGAATTGGTAGGTGTAGAGATTGACAACTTAAAGGGCATTTCTACAGGAGACAATTTTAACTTTTTCATGCAATCAATAGAGACAAAGGAATGCGTTGCACCACAGTCGAATAGAACTGAACAGGGAATATCGTTCACAAAGCAAGTACCTCGGAAAAGCTCGTCGACATCCGTCACTTCTTCGCCGTCCATCGTAAATACTTTGCCTTTCTGGATCGGTCGGCTTTCACCCACTTGTTGAGCTTTAGCGGTGTTGACCTCCTTCTTCATGGTGTTTTCGGTACATTGGGCCGCGTAGTGTCCAGGCCGACCACACCGATAGCAAAGTCCTTTTCCTATGTTCGGCTCTAGTTTCCGGCATTCTCCCCTGTGTTGCTTTCCACAATGCTGGCAGGTCGGATAAGGGACGACCGCCATCTGACCATCGCCTCTTGGTGTTGTTGTTCTTGTGCTCAGATTCACGTAGGGACTCGGCCTCTACGTTGCTCCCTTCCCCCTGATGGGTCCGCTCGTCTTCGGCACGCCTTTGCTCCTTTTCTCGGCTGCCTTCTGCTTTAGGCCCTTCTCGTATGTGCTTGTCATATTCACCAGCTGCGACAAATTGGCGATGTTCTGGTACTCGAACGCCACCTTGATCTCGGTCCGAAGTCCAGACTCGAACTTAATACACTTAGTCCTCTCGTCGACGTCCCGATAGCTTCCTGCATATCTGATCAGGTCCTCGAACTTGGCCGCATACTCGCCAACGCTGAGATTGCCTTACTTCAGGTTCAAGAATGCGATCTCCTTCTCCCGTCGGACATCCTCTGGGAAATACTCTCCCAAGAAGCGGTCCTTGAAGACAGCCCAGCTCACCACTTGGTTCGGCGCTTCCAAGCCTCTTCGACACTGGGTCCACCAGTGCTCAGCCTCGCCAGTAAACATGTACTGTGCCAACAGTACAGCTTGCTCGTCTGGAGGTTCCATCGTGCGCAAAATCTTCTCGATTTCTTGGAGCCACAACTGTGCTCCATCAGGATCAAAACCCCCTGCGAACTTAGGTGGGCCATTCTTTCTGAACTCGGACAACCAACTCGCCATATTCTGAGGCGCTTGTGGCTACTGGTTCACGGCTGCCACTGCTGCTGCCGCTGCCGCTGCTGCCACCATCTCAGCTTGGTTCTGATTCATTTGAATCAGATGTTCCAGTATGTCGGCGAGCTTATCATTTCCCACGTGCCTTCTAGCCATACTACTCAGGCACGTACAAGACAGTTAGTTAATGAAAAGCCAAATAGATAACTATGTAAATTCCCTAACAACTAAATAGAACTCTAACTGTACTTTGATTACTCGCTTGGTGAGTAATCGGTGGAGTACCTCATAACTCCAAGGCCGAGGAGAAACTGCTCTGATACCACTAAATATAACACCCTAATTAAATTTAACCCTTAATTAATTTTTAGGACTTGAAACATTCCACTTGGAAAAGCACTTTAATTTTCACTTTCATTAATATCATTCAGAGTGCCAGCCAAAATACATTAAGTACTTACAACACCAAGAGTATTAACAGTTCCAACACATTAAGTTCTCTCATACTTGACCAAAACAACAAAAATATTACAATACAGCCCAAAACTACCCTCGGACATAGCTACATGTCCGACCACCACAACACCCTACTCTCCCTGTGAGGGAGAGTGAACCTGCTCGGCCTGAAAGCATGTATGCTCGGACTTAGTACCTGCAAGGGAGGGTAAGGAGGTGAGCATTACACGAAACTTAAGAAAGCAGTTTCTCATACGACATAATAAGGTGCTAAGCCAAACACAATTAGTCAAACATGCACATAGTCATAAATATTCATTCCAAACCACAGTTATCATCGGCCGAACATAAATAAGAGACATACCATGTTGCCCGACCAAACACATATCAAACACGTTAGTTCGTTTTTTACTCGGCATCAGTGTTACTCGGCAACAGTTAACATCATTATACTTGGCATCATTATTTTACTCGTATTTTCATGTCTTTTAGAGATGCACATACACACAGTATGCGTCTTACACTTTCTTTTGCTCGGCTGCGTGCCCACACAGTGTACGTCTTACACCTTCTCTTACTCGGCTGCGTACCCACACAATGTACGTCTTACATCTTCTCTTGCTCGGCTGCATACCCATATAGTGTACGTCTTACACCTTCTTTTGCTATAGTCTTCATCCTCGGATTGTCATTCTTTTTGTTTTCGCTCTTAAACTCTCTCGGCTCAGTTCATTAGCTCGGCTTTTTCTTTAATCATTTTCCTTTAACTGATATTCCTTAGTTAGTTTCTTTACTATTTTACATAGCCAATTTCGGTTATCACAGACATCAATCAAACATTAATAAACAGTTATAGCAAGGATCACTGTTCATCCATTCATCATTTAGCAAACACACATATTCACAGTCTCTTAAAACGGGTTCATTTTAGTTACTTTATTCTTTGATATCCAACTTTGTCCTACTGTCCAATACCCTATCTTAACATCCAATCTTAGTACTTATTATGAACATATTTGAAACCCAAACCTAAGTTAGGGTAATACCCACTCCTTACCTCAAAACCGTGAGAGGTAAGGGAGTCTTGCAGGTCTTGGCCTTGGCTGTCTACTTGAACTCTAGCTCCTTAACTCTGTTGGAAACCAACAAGAGGCCTAACAATCTACTAGAGGGGGGTGAATAGTAGTTTGAAGCACTAATACCAATTTTTCAGATTAATTGGAGGTTGATAATTTATGTTTGCTATTTTTACGAAAATTGCCAAGTTTATGCCGAGCAGATGCTGACAATCTATTGTCTAAGCTAAGCAATAGATTAACCGAGCTACTACACAGAAACTGGTTTTTGGTGCCGAAACTTAGCAAACACGAATTAACGAACAGAGGTCGGTTTTTCCGATGAAGACACTCGGTAAAAATGCAAACACAGAACAGAAAATGCAGAAAGCAGTAAAGAGAAGAGACACAAAAATTTTTATACTGGTTCACTCTCACCCACTTGAGAGCTATGTCTAGTCCCCCATGAAATAGAGGGAGCTTTCACTCACAATCAATTTAAATGGTTACACAAGGATTTTACAAGATAACCTCTCTAATCCTAACCCTTCAAGAGCGTACCAAGCCCTTGAAATCTACCCCAAATAAATTGATGGCTGAAGAGCCACTTCAGCACTTTTACAACACCGAAGCTTCTTGAAACCTCCAAGAACAGCTTCGTTCAACAAGCTTACAGAGATAAATGAAGAGTATGGCTCCAACTCGAAAACTCAAACAGAGTATGAATTTGAAAGTTTGTGTATCTTGTGAGTAATCGATTAAGACAAGGGATTTCACAGAGAAGTAGAAACTAGGTTTTGAATGTGAAAGTTTGGTTCTCTGTGTTCTTAAGAAAATGTTGTTGCTTCTGTTGGTGTGCCTTGGATTTTTCTTTTCTTGAGCATGTGTATCCCGTTTCTGTAGAATGAAAGTTGGGCTTTTATACTGATCTCGGCACCCAACAAAGAGGAAAGATATTTTGTGACACATTCTGTCCTTGCAACAAATATTCCAAAATCTTATCCATTTTGCTGCAACGAATATATCCACGTATGTCCTTTTTAGAAGCTTCTAAATTGCAGCAACGTACAGTGACAGCTATTGTGCTTTCCAAATTCAATCCATTTTTCAAAATTGAAATTCACGATTGGCAGTGTCGTGTCGACTGAATGTTGAAGACGATGAACAGTATCCGAGCCAAACATTTTGTTCGAGTAGAGGAACTTGATTTCTTATGTAGCAGAGAGCTAAGACAGAACTGAGCTTCACCAAGCGATTTTGACTTGACACTTCACTTGACTGTAGCGAAGGCCGAGCAAAACTTCTGGCTCGCTGATGCTTTTCTATTTTACTCGAACGAAATGAAGGTCGAGCCTAACTTCGGTTGAGCTGATTCTTTAAGATTTTGACTTGGCTTCACCGAAAGGGCCGAGCGGATGGTTTGCCGAGCGGATGGTATAACATTTTACTCGAATTCACCGAAAGCCGAGCTGATCATCTTTGAGCTTGCATCTTAGCTTCTGACTTTGCTGTTGGTTCAACTACATTTCTTCATAGAAACTGCTGAGCATCTTCCAAACATCTTCTGAGCATCTTCCGAGCTTATGAGCTTTTAATTTGTCCTTGATATCTTGGCTTGTGCTGCATGTTCGACTGAGCAAATTCCGAACGTCTTCCAAACTTGCATCCAAGCAATTACCGAGCTTGTTCTTGAACTTCAGACTCGATATATGTGGCCGAGCATATTCCGATCTTGAATCCGAACCGCTGACTTGATGCAGGTAGCCGAGCAGAGCATTTGCCGAGCTGATCAAAGACGGAAATCAACAAACTGAACTGGTTCATTTGTCGAGCTTCATATCTTGCGCTGATTCATTTGACTTCATCAAAGCTTTGGCCGAGAACCGAGCTATTTGTCTTCATCAAAATCTCTTTGATTCAACAAAATCCTATTACATTGGTGAAGCAGTCATGAAGAAGAACAAGAAAAAGGAGAGGTACTTCGAAGCTTAAGAGAGAGAGAGAGAGAGAGATGAAGGATTTTGGACTCTTAGTGAAAAATCTTCGTCAAAAAGTGTTAATGAGAGTAGGGGCCATGGCTTTTATAGGAGAAGGAAGGTTTGGAACTGTTCAAGATATTTTCCTTGGGATCCAAACGTGTGGTCCCGAAAAGAGAAGCTTCTCCTAGAAGCTTGGTAAATTTGTGGCTAGAATTAATGGCTTCTTGAGGAAGCCTCGAACAGTAGAGTGACAAGGACTTCTAACGTGACAGCTTCCAGAGTTTACGGACGAATAGATGAGAACCAGTTGTTCCAAAATTGTGCTCGGCCCGAACTCACGGATCCGACTAGAAAGTGAGATCTGCTCGGCTTCAAAGAGGGATCACAACCTAAGCTCGGTTCGGATCTGATCAACGCTCAGCCCAAGCTTGGTTCTAATATCTTGGCAGAAGGTTGGTTAACATGATGTAGGTGTTAGCTGCTCTGATTTATTAAGCTCGGCATGGGATTGGTTATATTGAGCTCGGCTACCTTGAGCTCAACACTACCTGCTCGGATCTAACTCTTGGGTTCTCGTGAGCTTGGACATCCTAAGCTCGACATGAGCTCGACACAACAAACTCAGATAGCATGACCTCGGCTCCACAAGCTCAGATAGCATAAACTCGGCACAATAAGCTCGGCTACTAAGAGGTTTGGGCAACATCCTCGGCTTAAGGCACTGGAGGCTAAACGGAGATTGGTTAAGGAAGCCTCTTGGTAACCGAACAGTGGCCGAACATAAGTCGAATTTATACTCGGTTTGCAGCGGTTAAGGCTGGATACCCTGAAAGTTGCTAGATGATCGGCTAGACCCTTAAACTCACTACGGCTAAGGCTATATCACGACATCCCTGATGACATGTTCGGATTAAGCTCGGTTCCTAGCTCGATCCTACTGAACTAAGCTTAATGATAAGAATTTGGGATGTTACACCTAACAAAGTGAGGGACTAAAGTAACAATTTAGTCTTTCAAAACATGAGACATACATGTTCTTGATATATTTTGGGTATCGGTAAATATATGATATTTTTGGACACGTATCAGATACGTATCAATTTTTTATTATTATTATCTTAATTTTAAGTTGAATATACGTATCGTCATATCGAGTAAACGACACATGTCAGATATGTCTTATTACATTTTGAATGCACATCATTCCAAAATTATGTCATATTTGCCAAAGAGCTTCGATATTTTCTTTTTTCTTCTTAAATTCACACCATATGATTTTAAATTTAACTAACAATGAACTTTTTATCCGAATATACTTTATCTTATATCAGTATTAATATTACATGTTTGTAAATATTTTATGTATATTTATCTATTAATTTTGAATTTATAATATGATACACGTACCCCAATTATTATTTTAAAAAATAACATATCATGTAGCCATGCTCGTATCCGTACCTTAACCATTATCAATGTCCCAAAGATAAAACGTGGTTGAGAATGATAAAAATGTTGCAAAAAAGCCCACGATGTTGGTCAATTGGTCAATACATCGCATACATTGCATGAAAATATGACATATTATTTCGCTTGACAAACGTGTCTCAAAGTCTTGGTCATAACCGTGTGGAAAAAGGTGGAAACCGTATTATTATTATTGTACAAAAATATATAATATTTGATTGTAAAAAAAAAAATTACTCCTCTTTAATTTTTTTATAGATCATATTTAACTACATTGCAAAAATTAAACCTCTAAAAAAAAACATTACAAAAATTAAAGAGAGTATTTATATTTTATAGAATTTTAAAAATGTGTTTTATAATTATTATTTTAAGTTGTATTGAAAATTTTATAAATTTAACGTTTTAACTTAAAAAACAAATGGCAAATACGAAAAAAAAATTATATAAATATATCATATAAAATACAAAGTAATTTATGCATAAAACATAATAATTTTTTTTAAAAAAAATTTATAAATTATACCAAATAGAATATATTTTTTTGTGCTAAGAGGAAAATATACTTACGCCTCCAAACGTATGATTTACTTAAACATTCATATTGTCAACGCGCTCCAGCCTATTATTACTCTTTAAAAAAAGATCTTACTCTAGAATATTGAATGAAGCCAAATATTCTGACATCTAATTTCACGATGGGGATTAATTTATGGACGCATGAGTATATCACTATACTCCTTCGTCCCTTGTTATTAGCACACGAGAACATATATACATTACGCAATATGCGATGTTCTCGTCAGATCTCAACTTAGAAACATTTCAAAAACTATTAATCAATCTTTTTTATATATAAATTGTACGATAAAAAATAAAATAAAATGCTTGCCATCACTGCTAATTTCAAATTAACCTTAATTGATAGTTGATACTCCATCCATTCTTTAATATAGGACTATTTTTTATAATTTTTTTTAAATTTATAAAATTGTATTCCACTTTTTAATAATATTTAATTATTTTTTTCCACAAATATCCTTATTATTCATTCAATATTCTTTCATTTCATATTTTTTGACCTTTTAGACTTGGACACACGTATTAAGAGAGTGTTGGTTATTGTATTTTTTACACATGTTTTGTCTAAAATGTCTTTATTTAATCCTTATTGAAAATTGGAGTAGTATTTCATTTTTATAAGGAAGTGTGACCATTAATTAATTATAATGGTTTATGGATAAGAAAGAGGATAAAAATAAAATTAATAAGGATTAAAAGAAATAATTGAATGAAAAGTTAAAATTGAAAAAAAAATGTTTATGCATTGAAATTATAAAAGAAAAAAGTTATAGAATTAAAAAAAAAATCTAAAATGGCAAAATATTTAAAATAGAAGAGGTTTTTCATAATTTCAATAGTAATTATAGGTATAATTTTATAAAAGTTTATCAACTAATAAAAAAGATTTTATCTGGAGCATAAAAATACTCCCCTCCAAACAAAATACAAACAGTACTAAGCATATTACATTTAATGAACCATCCATGGAAAGTGCTATACCCCCATGACATTTCCACAGCACCTGCTTATATTATAGTAATATAGTAATATAATAACTTAAGTACCGCATGGTATGTTTTTTAAAAGAAAAAGTTATTTTCACCGTCAAAAGCTGTAACTGCAATCTTAAATTATTACCCCTTTTTTGGTAAGTTATGTTTTTATAAGTTATTGTACATAGGTTAAAAAAAATAAATGATATTAAAATTGATATATTTTGATTAAATTATTTCGTTTAACAATGGAAGAAGGAGTAATAATAAATGTAAAAAAATTATATTGAAAAAAAAATAGAAAATTGAGTTGTGAAAAAGATAATGCAATAAATAAATATATACTAAAAAAAAGTAGAAATGAATATTAAGTTTATAAAAGTACATAAAATATGAAACAAAATCAAATGACTAAAAGAACATAACTTATGAGACGAAAAGAATAATAATAATGATGATAATTTTTTATGATAGGCTAAAGAATTAGGAAAATGTTTATCTAACATATGTATTTGATATCTGGGGTTGATACCTGCCTTTTTAGGTAAAAGCTAGTGGGTCCTGTAAAAAAAGAGAAATTATAAGATCTACCAATTTTTACTTAAAAAGACAGATATCCCGTATGGATGTCAAAATGCAGATGTTTAAATAACATGATTGAAAGGATTAGGTGGCACCGTGGCAGGGTATAACCCTTTATATAAGTCATCCTTTGCTCACCTTGCTTTGTGCCACAATCAATATCACAACAGCTAGCATTGTTGTCTCCATCCTTAGACACTACTAATATATATTCAATTCATAATTGTCTATCTCATTCATCCGTCAAATTAAAGCCATAAAACAAAAACTTGTATCACTATTTCCTTCTATAGTTCGATCTACTCAACCTAGCCTGAAGAAGATGCCTGCCCTTAACACTACATCAGTTTCCGGCCAAAGCCAGACCGTGTGTGTCACCGGTGCCGGTGGGTTCATAGCTTCTTGGTTGGTCAAATTTCTCTTAGAGAAAGGCTACACTGTCAGAGGAACCCTGCGGAACCCAGGCATGCATGCTTAATAATTTCATGTTATTATACTAATTAATAATTTCCTACCTATTAAGGGAAATGCCTTTTCTCATACTCATCCTTGGTCTTTAATAAATTTTTTCCTTATCAAAAAAAAAGGGAAATGCCTTTTCTCACTGTTTTTGACACAACATATATATACCATGCATTCATAGAGTAATTAATGTGATCGATCTTGAGTATGAGTAATTACAAGAGTAGGTATACATCCTTCGATAGAATTGTTACAATTCCTTTCTCGCCTGTATCATTATATTCTCCTTCGTATGGTTTAATTTGTATACAAGTTGGGTTATTTATTTTATTATTATCAATTGGATATGAAATAATGCTTAACAAACTATCATAAAATCTGTTTATTATTGCATGTAAACTATCAATATTATTATTTTTAATACTACATTACATACTCAGTCTTACAACTTTCGTTATAGGGAAATTAAAGAATATATAAAGGTTCTGCAATTTCTCTTTTTCATTATTTCCACTCTCTTTTATTCATCATAATGGAAGTTATGGTGTTGGGTGTATGATTTTTTTTTTTTGGTTTACATGAGAGGTCCGGGACTAGAACCCATGACCTGGGGGAAGAGAAATCCTAAGTGTCCCTGCAGCCACCAACTGGGCTGTCTTACGCGGACATGTTGGGTGTATGATTTAGTAATACAAATAACATGGTTGTAAAATTAATTTGCTTTGCTTAAAGTTAACTTCGTTTATCATCAATTGTGATTGCGGGCACAATTAATTAATTAATTAATTTTTTTTTATAAGACAAGAGACATGCATGTATATATGTTTCTTGCATGTAAAATTAATTTGCTTTTTTTAGCCGAGATTTATGTTTTTGACGACACTGACTTTGGCATGGATGCATGCATGGACTTTTGGTTGTAATGAATAGATGATCCGAAGAATGAGCACTTGAAAGAATTGGATGGAGCAAAGGAGAGACTAACTCTGCATAAAGTTGATCTCCTTGATCTTCAATCCGTTAAAGCTGCTTTTCACGGTTGCGATGGTGTCTTTCACACTGCTTCTCCAGTCACTGATAATCCCGTAGGTTTTCTTTCATCTACTTTTCTACCTTATTGGTCCCAACATGTTTGGATCAATAGTAGTAAAATGCTAGAAAAATCAATCAAACGGGATAGGCTGTTGCTTGTTCGAGGGGAAAAGATTAAATAATAATTATTTTAAGTAGTATTTTAAGGTATGCACGAATTAGATAATAATTATTGAATATTAATTCATACTCCCTCTGTTCCTAAGTAGTATTTTAAGGGTATGCATGAATTTTAAGAAATGATTAAATGATGTTAAAATTTTGGATATTTTGACTATAATATCCCTATATATATAATTATTATTGAAGAGAGAAATATATTGAAAGTGAAAAAGAGAGTATGATAAACAGAGATGTGTTGGGAAAAATAACATTAATTATGTATTGGGTTTTATAAATGAAACATAGATAAAAACTCTATTAATAACACTACGAATCATAGCGAATAACCACCAATAACATACTTCCTCCAGCCTCATTTATAAGAAAAAAAGAAACTCCATTAATATAAACAAAAATCAACTAACTTTCTATTCCCAATATAATCATTCTTAAAATATTTTCTCAATGTGTTGAGTCATTTAATTTTTGTTTCATTCCCAATGTAAATTTATTAAAATAGTCTATTTTTTTTAAGAATTTGGGAAAATTAAATACACTTAACTAACTTCCTTAGTGAGTGTGAATTGGTTATTTTTACTTAAACATGAGGTTGGAGAGAGTAATATAAGGGGGTGAGAAAATATGAACGAGATATATCATGTTGTTGGTAACATAATTGATTATTGGTATAGATGCACATTTCCCCCGACAGTTGAACGGCTTAAATATGAGTATGTATGTGAATACTAGCTAGTATTTCATTCATACATATGGAAAGTTTATAGAAATGATTACATGTATGTAATTTATTACCCTTAATAAAAGAGAAAAACAATCAAATCTTTTTCCTTAGCTTATATGTTCTATTTCGCTATTCTTATCACATCTATATATGGTTTGTGAAAGCAGGAAGAGATGTTGGTGCCAGCAGTGAATGGGACGAAGAATGTGATAATAGCAGCTGCAGAAGCAAAAGTGGGGCGCGTGGTGTTCACTTCATCAATTGGTACTGTGTATATGGACCCCAAAAGGAGCAGAGATTTTGTGGTTGATGAGTCGTGTTGGAGTGATTTGGAGTATTGCAAAAACACCAAGGTTCAATTTCATTTAATTAATAAATGCTCAGTATTGCACTACAATGTTAACAAGTTATACCTTTTCTCTTTTCTCTGGCCGGCTATAATTCGTTGACTTAATTTGGCCTTTTCCTTTTCTTTTTTTTTATTATAAAAAAAATTAAAAATGTAGTGATTTTTTTTTTTAATTGTGAATAATGGATGATATCATATAATTAATATATTAAGTGACCTTTTAGATAGACTTCGAGGCTTTGGTACAAAATGTAGTTGTATACTATATGTGGAATTGGAATGAATGAAATGAAAGTTTTAAATATTTAATTATTAAATGTGAATATTAGCATTGAGTATATAAACTGGTTAGCATTTGAGTATGATGAAAGTACAATGCTCTTAGAAAAATAGTACTTACATCTTACTATCTTAGTATTATTAACTTTAGGAAAAAAAACCCATTAAATTTAAAATCTCCTTTAATTTACTTATGCATATTCTCTTTTCAGTTTTAGCATATATTTCTTCTTTTCCTTAATATAAGTCACTTTTACCTAATTCACGTAGATTAAGAAAAATAATTATTACTCTCAAATTTATAAAAAATATGTTGTCATACTTTTTAAAGCTAAGTCTAGATGAACTTAAAAACACTAACCTTTTCAAATTTCAAATGCTTCCTCGGATATTTAAAAAAGAAAAACTGGAGTATTATTTTTGTTTTAATTTTTTATTTAATTTTCTAAAAATTTTAATTGAAAAGACTATTGCATGAAATAATAGTACTACTAACTAATGATGGTTAAATTGCGTGCAGAACTGGTATTGCTATGGGAAGGTGGTGGCTGAACAAACAGCATGGGATATCGCAAAAGACAAAGGGGTGGACTTGGTTGTGGTGAACCCAGTTTTGGTAATTGGACCATTACTACAACCCACCATCAATGCTAGCACAATTCACATCTCCAAATACCTCACTGGCTCAGCTAAGACTTATGTTAATGCCACTCAGTCTTATGTGCATGTTAAGGATGTGGCATTAGCACATATTCTTGTTTACGAGACACCTTCTGCTTCTGGTAGATACATATGTTCTGAAAGTTCTTTGCACCGTGGTGAGCTAGTTGAAATTCTAGCCAAGTTTTTCCCTGAGTATCCAATTCCTACCAAGTAAGTCATGGGGCATTTTTTTTTTTCAATTAATGTTGTGATTATAAAAATTATTCAATAAATAAATAATGAAAATGAGTGACATTAGACAGACATACACTCCCTTATTGTCGACCACCAAATTGGAATTTGTCAATAATTACTCTCTCCATATTTAAATATAAGCACTTAAAATGGATTTTCACGTCCATTAAAAAAGTTAGTTAATATTGTTAATGATATTGGTATTGTAAATGAATATAATTGGTATATCTTTTCAAAATTAACGCCATAATTTTCATTAGGACTCCGAGAAATGTTGATTAAATAGGATGTTTGTAAAAAAAAATAAATTTAATGTCATTGAAAAATTGAAATAGTAAGTAAGCAAAACCCACTTTTTAGTGCTTGGTTGTAGAAATAATTTCCTCACTTTTTGGCAGGGCTCGTAAAACTGGCTTTAATATTCTCTTCTAAAAAAAATGTATGTGTCACATCTTATTAATATACTTATGTTGCCCCCAAAATATATAGACCACCTAAAGATATGACTTTCACAGTTTCACGGCTTCATCTTTTACATTATAGAATATTTAATTTGGATCCTACTTGTGCTGGTGAGAAATAACAATGTGGCGTACGTGTAGCGATAGGGTTGTTTTTAATAGTAATTCCTAATGTAGTGTTATTGATAGCCCGTTATTGTTGGAGAAATTATTAGCGGTGCAGGATAACTAATAATTTCTATGAGAGGTCACGTTTTTTTTTCTCTATATGTGAAAGTCAAATCTATAAGTGAATAAATGTCAAAAGTTGTGGAGGACTATATATGAATCACAAGATTAAATACTGTAGAAATTGTGGCAGGAGTAGGTCTACCGACTTTGACTTCTTTATGTGTTCCAATTTTCAGTTCAAGGTAAGTCAAGCCAAGTAGAAACCCAATCCCAGCTTTCTAATAGTGAATTAATTCAACGATCTAGTTGGTGAAAGTCGGTGGATCTTTGTACTTTCCAAACCAAATCTGCTTGCGTTAGACTTGAACCCTGAGAGTGCCTCTGCCTCACTCTTTCCTATTTAACGGATACTCCATTCCTATTTATCTGTCCTATTTCAAACAAAACACGTCATTTAAGAAATTCAATTATTACTTAGATTTCCAATACATTAATTATGTCTTTTCCTACTATACCCTTTCTCTTTCTATAATCATTATTTTTTCTTCACTACTTACATAAACCAAGACTTATTAAATATGGATAAACATGAAAAATAACATTTATTACACTCTTGAAATTCTCGATAGGAAAGATAAAAAGAAACAAAAAATCTCTCCAAAAACGGACAAATAATAAGGAACGGAGGGAGTATATAGTATAAGGAAACTACTTAATATATATATATATATATATATATATATATTATTATTTTTTTAATTTGAGGGAAGAAGGGTAAAATAACATGGTTTGAAGAAATTATTGGGCAAGTGGAGCAAGACATTTTACCAAATAATGCTGTTACTGATATTTTTTTAGAAGTTAGACATTTCATATATTTAATAATGGAAACCTACAAATAAAACAAAGACTAATGGAGCTAATTAAATTACATATGGCTAACATAAGCTTTAGCATTTGCAGATGTTCAGATGAAAAGAACCCAAGGGTAAAACCCTACATCTTTTCAAATCAAAAGCTGAAAGATTTGGGATTGGAATTCACCCCAGTGAAGCAGTGTCTATATGAAACTGTTAAGAGCCTTCAAGAGAAAGGCCACCTTCCTGTCCCTACAGGGCAAGAACATTATTAAAGTTGAATGCTAGCCAGCCTAAGATCTTTGGATGCAATTTATCAAGGAAATTTGATTCAGGACAAAGAGAAACACTTTTTTAGCATCTGAATACATGTAACATTATATATAAAATATCCAAGGCTATGATATAGACTAACATATGCTAATAGAGCAATGTTGTATATTAGGATTAAGTTACTTTTATGTAGTTTGAATTTATCCTCTTGTTTTATCTTAAGTTATCTAATCATTTTAGCTTCATTTGATTGTTACTTTAAAGTAATGCATATATGATATATGCAATATGTAACTAGTACAAAATGTTATAAATGGTGCATATCACTATATCAAGTAATGCCACCATTGCAATTATGCTTAGTTGTGACTACGAGAGTTGCTGAATCTCTTAAATTTTGGGCTTGGTTCAATGAAGTGTTGGCATTTGTCTCTGAATTGATAACATCTTGTGTATAATGGAGTTAGCACTACAACATATTAGTCATTTCATACTGGTTCTGCACTGCTTTTGAGATTGGTTCCCAAGTAGTCTTAAAAGTGGCAGAGTTTTTTTTTTTTTTTTTTTTTTTTTTTTTTTTTTTTTTTTTTTTTTTTTTTTAAACGAGACTGGTTCTGAACCGTTTTATTTGAAAATAAAGAAACTGGTTTTGAACCGGTCTGAAACTGCGGAACTAGTCTCAATTAAAATATGAACCCTCGTTTAGTGTTTTGAATCTGTCTCAATTAAATTTTAACCAATCTCGTTTAGTATTTTGAATCGGTCTCAATTAAAATATGAACCAGTTTCATTTAATATTTTGAACCGGTCTCGATTAAAATATGAACCAGTCTCATTTAGTGTTTTGAACTAGTCTCAATTAAATTTTTAACCAGTCTTGTTGAGTGTTTTGAACCTGTCTCAATTAAATTTTTAACCAGTCTCATTTAGTGTTTTGAACTAGTCTCAATTAAAAAAACACATGAATAATAAAACTAATAAATAATAATAATTAAGACATAACTAGATGCTAAAATTATATTATAAAAACCACATTACATGCATATCTAATAATTTGATCAAGTATGTATATACAACACTATGCCCTGTGCAACAAAAGGCCCACTACTGTACATTAAGAATATAGAGTTTGCCTACACAAAAGTCTTATTTAGAACAATAATTTACCTAGTGTAAGATAGGAAATAATTCTGAGAAATAAGCTACAAATTCTCCCCCTCTTGAATAAAAAATGCATTCTTTTATCTTCTCCATCACATCCTGCCTTCACAAGCCCATCAATTTATCAAAAATATAAACCGCAAAAAGAATCGAACAATAAATAACATAAAATCACTTAATATTTACAGCAAAATGAGTTTCAGTGCTGAAACTCATTCAAACTTTTTAGTAGTTTAGTAAGCGTATCTTTAATGCATTTGAGGACATTATCATCCTCCATGCAACATTGTGCTACTTAGAACGAGTATTCTACATTATATAAATAAATACATGACCTGCACTGAGTTATATACACGAGATAACCATATCAAGTTATCAACCATAGAAGATCCTGAAAATAACAAAAAATACAATAGAAACGTAAAGTGACTTTTTAAAAATCACAGTTGCAACTAATTGTGTGGTTAATTAGAAGAAAAATTATAAAATTCAACAAGTTTACATTGCTACTCCTACTTTTTATTTATGTTAAAAACATTTTGACTCACATCAGAAACAGAACATCAATATGAGTTTAACTATAGTGTTGAATACTATACCTTATTTGGTCACTTACCATCTTGTGTATAGAGATTGATGATATATATGTGGCTAAATTATGTATTTGGTCCTTTACCTTATTTTTTAATTTCAAATTGGTTTCTTATGGTTTTTTGTTAACGTATTGGTCTCTTTTGTTTCTTTTTTGCTATCAATATAATAACAAAAAAACGTAAGAGAGCAATTTAAAATTAAAAAATAAGGTAAGTAGTTTAGCCTATATATATCATTCCCTACTACACTTCAAAGTTTAAAATCGGATCAAACACTTTTATTTCAATTTTCCACAATTGTATTAAACACAATATAACCAAGATTTTATTTGCAACCACAACTTAAACGTATATTGCCATGGCCATGACCGCAACCACAATTTTAAGCCCAACTTTGTTACATAAACATCTATATCTGACATCTGTATGGGACACTTGTCTTTTTTGGTAAAAATTGGTGGGTCTTGCAGTTTCTCTTTCTTACAGGACCTACCGATTTTTACCCAAAAAGTCAGGTGTCACCCTCAGATATCAAATACCGATGTCATTTAAACATTTTCCTTTTAAGCTATACAATACATCATACATTTCATCCATTGTAAGTGGAATAGATAGGTTGTACATCATAAATTGTATGCAGAAAGGCAAGGTCCAACATCGTAAGATGAACAACGCTTCAAATCAGTCAAGTTTGATAATTGTCAATCTCAAAGCTCATTACAAACACACCTCACTAGTCACTACTATTAAAGTTCTTAAACACTAACATAGGTTTTCTGGTCATTAACAAGAACGACATGCATTGTTGTGAGACTAACTCTCAAGTGCTGCTGTCTTGGAGGCCCTAAAAAAAATAAGAGTAAAGTACCAATTTTGATAATTAAGCCTCATCAAAATATGAAACTTGTAAACTACGTAGCTAGCCTTCATAATTTGATTTGAATTGATAGAAAAATAAATTAATTTTATTGAATGATGCAAAGTTACATATACTTGGCACCAAAGGCGTAGAAAGCTTTTAGTAATCAGAAGCTTAGCACTACTTGCTTGATAGTATTAGTGTGACTTTCCTAAATGCTTTTTGTCTTTGGCTTAGTACACAACTGAAGCCCTTTAGCCTATTTATATTGATTTGTAGTCGGTGAAGAAACATACAGAAGTTTCCACCACCCTTAGTTTCTAGATGTCTCTAATTATTATTATTTCATTGTTACAATTCTAGAAATATTTAGATGTTTTGCTGTCACAAGCTTGTAGAATAGTCTAGAAAATTGTGAAATTAATCTTTCAACACTCCTCCTTGACACTATTTTTTATGACTCCAAGCAATGATCGTAGTTGCTCGAACTTTGGTCTTGGTAATGCTTTTGTAAATATGTCTGCAATTTGTTCTTCAGTTGTACAATACTCGAGCTTTATTTCTTTGTTCTCGCTTGCTTCTCTGAAGACGTGATAATATTTAATTGCTATTTGCTTTGTTCTGTTGTGATGGACTGGATTCTTTGATATTGCTATTGCCGATTTGTTGTTGTAGTAGATAGTTGTCGGCTCGCTTTGTTGAGCTCCCATATCGCCAAGTATTCGTCGAAGTCATATAGCTTGATTTGTTGTCTCTGCAGCTGCCACATACTCTGCTTCAGTAGTTGACTGTGCGACGATTGCTTGCTTCTTAGAAGACCAAGATATTACTCCCAAACTGAGTGAGAAGGCATAGTTTGATGTGCTTTTCGTATCATCTATGGAACCTGCCCAATCACTGTCAGTGTAGCCAATCAACTTTGAGTTGGTGTTGGTTGTATACCATATGCCAAACTCTTTCGTGCCTTGTAAGTATCTCAGGATTCTTTTGCCAACTCCAAAGTGAATTTTATAACACCCCTAATTTCGTCTTTTGAATATTAATATTGTTGTAAATATTATAATTATTTATTAAGTAAATAAAAGTTCAATGTTTAATTATTGAAGTGTATTATGTATTTGTAATATGTGAAAAATAATTTTGGTTGATATTTTGTATAAAAATATTAAGTTTTGCAGTTAAGTCCTTGGAGAGGACCTAAATGCAATATTAGAGGGATTGTTGAAGGAAAAACCAATTAAATATGAATTTTTCAAAGTTTCAATCGTGGTAATCCATTACTACGATAAAGAAATCGATTACCATATCACTACTAGAAATTTGTAATTTAGTGACCACAATAAGTGACCGAAATAGAAAGGGTCACAAATAGTGGCCAATTTAGTGACCAATCAACTATTTTTGAAGTTGGAAGTTGGAAATCTTTTTTTGTGACTGAACTAGTGACCCAAATGTTCAGTCACAAAAATTGGCGTCACTAATTCGGTCACTAAAAAGGTTTTTTATTTTAGTCAAAATCATTTACCTATTTTGTGACCGAGTTTGTTACCAAACTATATAGGCAGGAATTTTCATCCTTTTGGAGTGATTTTTGTCATCGAATTTGTGACTGCAAAATATAGTGACTGAATAATTTTCGGTCACTAAACTTAAAAAAGAAAATCAAAAGACACTCCCTCCCTAACCTCTACTCATTCTCAACGTACTCACTCTCTTCCAAACCCTTATTCCCTTCTTTCTCACGCGTACGACGGCGGCTTTCTCTACTCTCTCCCCACGCTCTTCGAAATCCTTATTCCTTCCTCACTCGTGGCGGTCTTCCCTCTGGTTTAGCTCACTCACGACGGAAGCGCGATTTTGACGGCTCATCACTCAGTTCTGGCTTGTTCTTGTTTTGGGTTTTCCTGTTATTCATTTCATTTTTCAACCTTCTTGTTGTGGTTCTCTTATAGTGTGTCTTCTCCTTCTTCTATAGCTATAACATACTACATATGTGCTGTGACACCCTCTATATAACTCAAGTAATTAATACAATAAATATACTAATACTCGAATTAGTTATGGACTTGTTAGTATTTAGAAAATGTAGGAAATAAAATTTCTTTTTATTTTCTATAGAGGCGGGTGCACAAACCAAAACATGGAGTCCTTGGAGAATGTAATTTATATCATTTTAAAATTAAACCGAATTCGGCTTTTTCTAAGACAAGAAAATCTTTTCATAACTCAGATAGCATCGGTTCTTCGAAATCGTATTTACATAGTGAAAACTTAAGTGATGTCATCCATTCGTTCGTTTTGCGGAACTAATACCATTTTCCAATAACGAAGCCGAACTCTTTAAATAATCTTTATCAGAGTAAGCGGAAATAGTAGGACTATGCACAGTTGTAATATGAACATAATATATATATATATATATAAGTCATGAAGTACATAGTCCATATGATAGTCTCCAAACTCCAGTACAAGTCCATAAAGTAGATCATCACTCCAGAGTTCTCAAAACTATATACAATATCTACATATCAAAAATAAAGACTCTGAAGCTGATCATAGAACATAAGCAGCAACAGTAGTAGTAGTAGTAGTAGAAGTCTCCAAGAAGTAGTAGCAGCAATCATCATCCAACATCCCAGCAGCAGCATCATATCCTCCACAGTATCCACCACATCAGATCCCCTCATCCTCATCATCTACCATATGCACATACCTAGGGATCATTGTCCCTCCACTGACTCCCGGTAGAGTGCACGACAGGCTCGCCTCCGCTCTCGTCCTCCACAGGATCCTCCTCGATCTCATCCGATGGAGTGGGTACCCTACCACTGGGTACAGGGTTAGGTGATGGCGAGACCCTAACAGGGCTCCTCGGATCAGATAGGGGAGTCTCCTCGCGGACGACTCTCGAAGAAAAAGGGTGTGAGCGGGTAGGTCGAAAGCGAAAACTGTGATATGAGCGAGCTGGTCGTGTGGGAGGTGGTCCATGGTAAGTGTAAAAGGGTGGTACGTTCATAGTGTATATGATAGGGATCCTAAACCTACGAGGACGAAACCGGATCAACGGGTTGGGGTGATAGAAGGTAACCTCTACCTCACCCTCGAACACCGCTCGGTGATCCTCGTAGATCCATATGCCACTAGGAAGTGGCCGGATCTCGATGCAAGCGATGTAACGTGACATCACCTACAAGGGCATAGGGATAAGCAATTCTATACACATAATAAATAGAGCATAAATAAATGTGCAATATGAATATGTAAACAAGCAGCAATAATCAACAACCACATTTAGCACTTAGCAAGTATTTAATGCAAGTAAGATGCTCATACTTATTTCATTTATTAACTTTAGGTTAAATGAGTGGCATGATGTATGAGTCTAACTCTCAATCCTTACTCCATCAATCTATGTCACTCTCTGACGTCCATCCTTTACTTCATATCAGCACTTAACAGTGTGTTGTACTCCTAGGTGTACAACATTCGTACATTCACCAAGAATGTACACGACAAGCTTGGAAATGGTACATAACGTGCTCCTCGAGCAACGTCCCGTCGTCTTAACGGAATAACCATATCATCAGCATCTCACTTTCGCTGGCCACATCGTCAACCATAATGTGTCATCAAGCAAGCCATCAGTTGGCACTCCCAGAGGCCCTCCTCATGTTACCAAAACATGAATAACGATCTAACATCCGAACTCCAGAATGAATGCAATTTCTTAACTTAAAAGAATTGATTGATATATCTCAATTAATAATATCTCACATTATTAATTCAATAGTTTCATATCATCATCAATCAATTGCTTTTAAGTCTTAGATCTCTTGGATTATTATCACTAAATATTAACATAATGGTTCAGAATTAAAAATGGCATTTTTAAGTTTTTTGCTCAAAAAGACTCGAGTATTTCCCATAGGACTCGAGTAGTTCCTCAAACTGCCCCATGGACTCGAGTAGTTTATGAAAAGACTCGAGTGGATTATATATTTCTAGTAGTTCTTGATTCAGGTTTTCTCAAAAAATACTCGAGTCATTCATGATTCACTCGAGTCGTTCATTGACCCATAAGACTTGAGTAATTCATGCAAGACTCGAGTGGTTCATCAGAAAAGTTCATTGGTGCATCAGTCAATACCCAAACCTTGGACCAGAGACTCGAGTGGTGGTGCCAGCAGACGCACTGGTGCGTCCTGGAACACTCGAGTCTCGAGTCAAAGACTCGAGTATTTGCAGACAGAGTACAGTGAAAAATTGAGTTTTAACATGCCATTTTCATTTCTAACCAATTCCAATTCCAATCCAATCCAATGATCAACAGAGTTAACATAACCTATATTAAACATGTTTAAGCACTTAGAACACATCAAATCACATAATTCACAGAGATTCACAAGATTATGCATAAAACTTATAAATTTCACAACTTAACATATCAATTTGCATAATACACAAAATACTCATGAATTTAAGTTCCAAATAGCTTGCATGCAACATATGAAACTTGCTCAAAACTACTTTAGAGCACAGGTTGGTCTCCAAACCAATTTCCCTATTCAAACTAAGCCCTTAGAGCCTCTTGGTGGCTCTCTAATCAAATTCATGTTATTTAAACTCTATCTAGTGAATAGAAAGCTTTCCACTTACCTCTCAGACGTGTACTAACATAAAATTTTGAAGAAAAAGCTCCACAACACAGAGAACCACTTCAAGCACCAACATGCAAAGCAGTTTGAGTGGAGCACCAAATTCGAATTGGTTGGCACATGAAACAACAATAAGAATTGGGGAAATTAGTTTCCCTGGATTCTATGCAACACAAACTAACTAAAGAAACAAGTTTGAGACTCAGAAAGTACGTGAGCTTACCAAAATTGAAGATCAAAGTAAGCTTCAGAACTAGATGACAACAATCAAACTCCAACTTCCAGGCTTCGATTCTTCCAATATACAGACTCTCAACTCACAATTTTGGTGTCTATACAAAGCTCGTGATGTGGCTTTGTATTGGTGTATGATTTGTAGCTCAATTCAACTCAGAGAAGGAGAATCGATTAAGAGAAGCTTGAAACCCTAACATTCGAATTCTACACGAAATTGGGCAAAATGGGTTGTTGATTCATCAACCAGAAGCTTAAATAAACAATTAGAGCATTCATGCATCTCGACACGAATACAGGGACGTGTTCAAGAGTTGTTTTCATGGCAATTTTGGGTAATTCGAGTGGATGACTCATCAAAACGCACTAACGAGTGCTGAGTTGACTAGAACACTCGAGTCTTGGCAGAAAGACTCAAGTCATTTAGCTAATTTTTGAAAAATAATTATTTTATTTTATTTCCCTCCAAAACCTATCATATAATTACTTCTAGGTCCCAAAGCAGGGACTAATATGCAAATATATTTATTTTTATGCATAAACATAATTTCCAAATCACATTCACAAATTTCCTAATAATATAAACATAGTTTTTAATCGAGGATTAAAAATAGAAATAATTAATTATAATAAACTTTATAATTAACATTTCATTAATCAGAGATTAAAATTTTGGGGTGTTACACTACTCCCCCACTTACAAGGAATTTCGTCCCCGAAATTCAACTTACACAAACAATTCAGGATAGTCCTGACACATCTTATCCTCTAATTCCCAAGATGCTCCCATCACATCACCACAAATCCAGATAACCTTGACCAAAAGAATATCCTTCCCTCTAAGCTGTTTGACTCTTCGATCTTCAATACGGATAGGCATGGCTTCAAAGGTTAGGTTCTCACATATTTCTAGGTCATCGGGTTGGATCCTAAGAACAATGTTGGGATCAGGAATATACTTTTTCAACTGAGACACGTGAAACACATTATGAAGATTAGCTAATGACGGGGGTATGGCTAATTGATAGGCTACTGGACCAACTCTTTTAAGAATCTGGTAAGGACCAATAAACTTCGGTGATAGTTTCTGGGTTTTCAAAGCTCTACTAACACCTTTGGTTGGTACTATTCTAATGAAAACGTGGTCTCCTTTAGCAAATTCTAAAGGTTTCCTCCTCCGATCAGCGTAGCTTTTCTGCCTGCTTTGAGCTGTCTTCATCTTCTCTTGTATCATCTTAATCTTCTCATTTGTCTCTTGTACAAAATCTGGTCCAACAAGAGAATTCTCCCCCACTTGAAACCAACATAATGGTGTCTGACACTTTCTCCCATACAGAGCTTCAAATGGTGCCATTCCAATGCTCGTATGATAACTATTGTTGTAAGTAAATTCCACGAGCGGCAACATTTGTTCCCAATTTCCTTGACCTTCCAAAACACAAGCTCTTAAGTTGTCCTCCAGTGATTGAATAGTCCTTTCCGTTTGACCATCAGTCTGAGGATGGTATGCGAAACTCAACTTCAATCTTGAACCCAAAGCTCTATGTAGATCCTGCCAAAACTTCAATGTAAACCTTGGGTCACGATCTGACACGATACATGATGGCACACCATGTAGACGAACAACTTCCTTGATATACAATTGAGTGAGCTTTTCCAAAGAGTAGCGCATATTAACTGGAATAAAATGCGCTGACTTTGTCAAGCGATCTACAATCACCAAAATTGCATCATGGCCAGTAGCTGTCCTTGGCAATCCAGACACGAAATCCATCGAGATACTATCCCATTTCCATAATTCTAAGGGAAGTAATTCTCCTCCTGGCCTTTGGTGTTCCACCTTCGCCTTCTGACACACCAAACAACACGCTACGCATCTTGCCACATATTTCTTTAAACCAGACCACCAAAATATCTTCTTCAAATCTTGATACATTTTGGTAGCTCCCGGATGCATACTCATCTTGCTCTTATGCGCTTCATCCAGAATCATTCTCTTTACTTCTGAATCATCGGGCACACAAACCCTTGCTCTAAAGCGAAGAATTCCATCTTTCCCTTCTTGAAATTCTAACTCTTTGCCCGCTTCCATAAGCTTCCTCTTTTCCTTAAGTTCATCATCTTCTTGTTGCAACTCACGAATCCTTTGCAAGAACTCATTAGCAATCTGCAACATCCCCATCTTGACACTTGTCGGCTCCACTTGCATCATCAAGCTCAAATCTCTAAATTCTTCTATCAATGCAGTTTCTTTGACCATCATCGAAGTGATATGCATTGCTTTTCGACTCAATGCATCTGCCACAACGTTTGCTTTCCCAGGATGGTAATGAGGAAACCGCAATTGGTGGTTGGAGAGACTTAGGAACCCTAGGAAAACACCTAGAAGGGGGGGTTGAATAGGTGTTGAAGCTACCTTGAAAGATTTTCGAACAAAACAAATCGAAACAATCAAAACAAATGATTTTTGCAAATTCTACAGCACTTAATCGATTAAGCAAGTCGTGTACTCGAGTAGTACTCGATTAAGCTTGAACTTAATCGATTAAATATGACAGAAAACAGAAAAATCAATTTTTCATTCGAATACGAAAATCAATCAATTCACATGCAAGATCAGAGATTCAGCCGAAATGATTAACACCTATATTCTTATTGATCAACCTAGTTATGAAAATGATTTTCCCTTTATCAATTTGAACAATTAAAGATTCAATTCAATCAATTATGAAAATCAATCTTTCTAGGTTTTCAACCAAGAACGCAATCAAATGACTTGAATATAAAGAGTAAGAGTTTAGAGATACGACACAGTGATTTATCCTGGTTCACTTTCATCCACTTGAAAGCTACATCCAGTCCCCTCTTCAACCAAGAGAGATTCTTCACTATGAGGAATTAGAGTTCTCAAATTACAAGTGATTGCCTCACAAGACTCCCTTCTTGCTAGCTTACAAGAGATAACCGACACCCTTGCCTTGTAATCCTATTGATCTTCTCTCTAATCTAACCTCTACCCCTTGTTGATAATCGACACAACAAGTCTTCAATTGCTTGATGATAAACCACACACCAAGGCTTCTCCTTGCTTGATTCACAACCAAGACTTCTTCTTCTTCTTCAATAAGAATGCACTTGCTTGATGATAAAATCGACACACCAAGACTTCTTGTTTGTTGTAGTGGCTTGCCTTCTTGCAAAGATTACAACACAATAGAAAACACAAAACAATCCTATGAATCTCAATCAAGAGTTATGACAATTCACCATAAGAGATTCAAAGGTTCTTGATCAAAGAATATAAAAATAGAAAAGCTTTGATCTTTGAAATTGAGAGAGAATAGAGTGGCTTGATTCTTTGTAAAATGAATATCAAAATGATAGAGTATAATCACAAAGGTTAGGAAAAGGTTTATATAGAATACCCAAAAGTTGTAGCACTTGAAAACTGATTTTGAGAAGTGAAAAACGTATTTTAAAAATCAATTCAGCAGTACTTAATCGATTAAGCAAGTCGTGTACTCGAGTAGTACTCGATTAAGTTATCACTTAATCGATTAAGTTGGTACTGTACATGTTCAAAACTTGTTTTCTCAAAATCCAACCTTTCCTTTAAAACCTTTAAGCCACCTATTGATTCTAGGTTAAGTGAAAACTCAAATTATGATTTAATCATGACTTATGAATGAGATTCACTACCCTCTATAATAATCTACCCAAATAAAAAACCTATGAAGCTTGAGAGGCAAAAGATAAAAGAAATACAAATACACTCAAACTTAGGTCTTCATGAGCTTGATTTCTCTCTTCTTCATTTGATGTTTGTTGTTGCTTGTTGAGCTTGAAACTTGATCAACACATGTAGCTTGTTCAAAAACACTTTGTCATTATCAAAACATTCATCATGTTCATCATGGAACTAACAATCTCCCCCTTTTTGAAAATGACAACCCATGTTTTGAAATCGCTTGAAGTTGTTGATGCTTGAAACATTTGATCACTTGAGAAGACTCTTTCTCCCTCTCAATCAATGCTATAACACTTGAATCCAATTGAGATAGAAGCTTGATTCTCCCCCTATCTTCAACAACTTAGCTCAACCTACATAAAAACAACAAAAACAACCTTTCTCCAAATATAATATCATATTTATTTCTCCCATGTTTCAAAACATACCATTTCTCCCCCTTTGAGAAACATTTCATTCAATTCAAAACATCATATTTCTCCCCCTTTGGCATTATCAAAAAGTAATATATATACCAATTGAAATATAACATCTAAGCCAAGGTAAGAAATCAATGATCATTTCTTTACAACATTGATACCAATTGAACAAATACAATAAATCTATACTTTGCAATGTGATATCAATTGGTAAAAAAATATAACAATGAAATATAATACCAATTGAGAACTAAAAAGATCATAATATCACTTAACAAAGAAGATATCAATTGTAAAGAAGAATCAATAATCACAAAAACATCATACTTTAATAAGATTTCAATTATATGATTATCATGCTTTAATCAACTCAATGATACCAATTGAATTAACTAAACATTTAGAAAAGTAATATCAATTGAGAAGATACCAATTAAGATAATATATCAATATCAAATATTACCACTTTGTAGGACATTCACTTGAGATGCAAGTGTGATACCAATTGAAGATGTGAATATAGACATTCATAGTTGAGACCAATTGAGAACATGTGTCATTCATTGGCATCTTCAATCAAACCTACAAAACAATCATGCTTTGCTTTTTGGTATCCAAATGGTTTTGGATCCATTTTTGTTAGTGTAGGGACTTTCACCCTTTTTCATCCAAACAAAATTTCCTTTAGATATACCATGCACTTTAACATAACACACATTTGAAGTATGTCCATGAGTACCACAATAGAAACATGTTGGAGGATTTGAAAAATCAACTTTAGAAAAATCAACAACATTTCTATGAGATTTACTCTTAGCATTAGTATAACCCAAACCAAACTTGTTTGAATTTTCTCTTTGAAAATTTAACAATGTGCGCAATCTAATATCACCATTTGAGAAACTTGCAAGCTTATTTTTCAAAATAGCATTTTCATTTTTAAGCAACTTGCAATTCTCACAATCAACCACAATATTCAATCTACTAGCACAATCACAAGAAGAACTAGCATATATAAGATCAAGAGTTTCATTTTCAAGATTAAGCTCATCAACTTGTTTTTGAAGATCTAAAATCTCTTTTTGATGTTTCAAAATGAGCTTCTTCCTTTCAATGTTTTTCAAAGCTAGTTTTTCAAGTTGTTCATACATTTCTTCATAAGCATTATGTAACAATTCATATTTAGAAGAAATTTCGGATTTAGATTCACTTACATTGCTATCCTCGCTTTGATAACTTGATTCATCATTTGAACTTTGTTCTTCATCATCTACTAGAGTTATCAAGTTGAGACAAGCGGCTTCTTCATCATCCGATGAACTACTCAATGTGCTTTTCTTGTTATCTTCATCACTATCCCAAACTATGTATGCTCTTTTAGATTTAGAATTTTTCTTGTCTTTCTCCTTTTTCTTGAGATACTTAGAGCATGAATACTTGAGATGACTGGGCTTTCCACATTCATGGCAAACTACACCTTCTTTTGAAGTTTTGGTCTTATAGTGTGGGGAATCCTTCTCTTTACTTTTGTCCTTGTTCAACCTTCCTTTTCTCCTTAGAAACTTGTCAAACTCTTTTAACAAAAGTTTCATGTCTTTTTCATCAACATCGGAATCGGAATCTTCACTATCATCATCATCAGAACTATCTTTCTTTTTATATGCACTTTTGACTCTAAGAGCAAGTCCTTTCCTTGATTTGTTCTTATCCGACTCTTCATTGATACTTAATCGTCCAAGCTCCATTTCATGTTCTTGAAGCTTTCCGAAAAGTGTTGCTAGATCCATAGCATCCAAATTCTTAGATTCAACAATAGCCGTTACTTTTGGTTGCCAATTCCTGTCTAAACATCTCAACACTTTGTTAGAAAGTTCACCTTGAAGAAAAGTTTTACCAAGAGCAAGTAAATGATTTATAATATGAGTAAAACGCTTTTGCATATCATTTATAGATTCATTTGGAAGCATATGAAACAATTCATAATCACGCATTAAAGCATTCAATCTAGCTCTCCTAACCTCACTAGTTCCTTCATGAGTCACTTGTAAAGTGTCCCACATTTCCTTAGCACTAGAACATTGAGAAACTCTAAATAACTCGTCATAGGATAAAGCGGATGTGATGATATTCTTTGCTTTATAATCATATTGAACTTTCTTTCTATCATCATCCTTCCACTTATCCTCGGGGATCAATTGTTCTACACCTTCAACTAAACTAGAGGGGATATGAGGACCTTTTTCAACTACTTTCCAAATTTCACTATCTATGGCTTGGATAAAGATTTTCATTCTAACTTTCCAATATGCATAGCCTTCTCCGGCAAACAATGGAGGACGACTTATTGAAGCACCTTCACCACCAAAGGGATTCATGGAACCCATTGCGATTTTCTTAAAGGATCTTTACGAAAAAGCTCTTATGCTCGTGTCTTTCGACCGAGCTCTGATACCAATTGAGGAAACCGCAATTGGTGGTTGGAGAGACTTAGGAACCCTAGGAAAACACCTAGAAGGGGGGTTGAATAGGTGTTGAAGCTACCTTGAAAGATTTTCGAACAAAACAAATCGAAACAATCAAAACAAATGATTTTTGCAAATTCTACAGCACTTAATCGATTAAGCAAGTCGTGTACTCGAGTAGTACTCGATTAAGCTTGAACTTAATCGATTAAATATGACAGAAAACAGAAAAATCAATTTTTCATTCGAATACGAAAATCAATCAATTCACATGCAAGATCAGAGATTCGGCGGAAATGATTAACACCTATATTCTTATTGATCAACCTAGTTATGAAAATGATTTTCCCTTTATCAATTTGAACAATTAAAGATTCAATTCAATCAATTATGAAAATCAATCTTTCTAGGTTTTCAACCAAGAACGCAATCAAATGACTTGAATATAAAGAGTAAGAGTTTAGAGATACGACACAGTGATTTATCCTGGTTCACTTTCATCCACTTGAAAGCTACATCCAGTCCCCTCTTCAACCAAGAGAGATTCTTCACTATGAGGAATTAGAGTTCTCAAATTACAAGTGATTGCCTCACAAGACTCCCTTCTTGCTAGCTTACAAGAGATAACCGACACCCTTGCCTTGTAATCCTATTGATCTTCTCTCTAATCTAACCTCTACCCCTTGTTGATAATCGACACAACAAGTCTTCAATTGCTTGATGATAAACCACACACCAAGGCTTCTCCTTGCTTGATTCACAACCAAGACTTCTTCTTCTTCTTCAATAAGAATGCACTTGCTTGATGATAAAATCGACACACCAAGACTTCTTGTTTGTTGTAGTGGCTTGCCTTCTTGCAAAGATTACAACACAATAGAAAACACAAAACAATCCTATGAATCTCAATCAAGAGTTATGACAATTCACCATAAGAGATTCAAAGGTT
Source organism: Crotalaria pallida (assembly GCA_037953625.1). Classification (NCBI taxonomy): domain Eukaryota; kingdom Viridiplantae; phylum Streptophyta; class Magnoliopsida; order Fabales; family Fabaceae; genus Crotalaria; species Crotalaria pallida. The sequence continues at coordinate 6,075,005 of CM075654.1, read as the reverse complement.
CTTGATCAAAGAATATAAAAATAGAAAAGCTTTGATCTTTGAAATTGAGAGAGAATAGAGTGGCTTGATTCTTTGTAAAATGAATATCAAAATGATAGAGTATAATCACAAAGGTTAGGAAAAGGTTTATATAGAATACCCAAAAGTTGTAGCACTTGAAAACTGATTTTGAGAAGTGAAAAACGTATTTTAAAAATCAATTCAGCAGTACTTAATCGATTAAGCAAGTCGTGTACTCGAGTAGTACTCGATTAAGTTATCACTTAATCGATTAAGTTGGTACTGTACATGTTCAAAACTTGTTTTCTCAAAATCCAACCTTTCCTTTAAAACCTTTAAGCCACCTATTGATTCTAGGTTAAGTGAAAACTCAAATTATGATTTAATCATGACTTATGAATGAGATTCACTACCCTCTATAATAATCTACCCAAATAAAAAACCTATGAAACTTGAGAGGCAAAAGATAAAAGAAATACAAATACACTCAAACTTAGGTCTTCATGAGCTTGATTTCTCTCTTCTTCATTTGATGTTTGTTGTTGCTTGTTGAGCTTGAAACTTGATCAACACATGTAGCTTGTTCAAAAACACTTTGTCATTATCAAAACATTCATCATGTTCATCATGGAAATAACAGGTAATGAAGCTCAAACTCATAATCCTTCAAGAACTCCATCCATCGACGTTGCCTCATGTTCAACTCTTTCTGGTCAAAAAGGTACTTTAAACTCTTATGGTCACTAAACACCCGAAACGTAGTGCCATAGAGATAGTGCCTCCAAATCTTTAGAGCGAAGACAACAACTGCCAACTCTAAATCATGAGTTGGATAGTTCATTTCATGAAATTTTAGTTGTCTCGAGGCATAAGTGACTACATTTCCATCTTGCATCAAAACACTCCCAAGACCTTGTCTCGATGCATCACAATACACCTCAAAATTCTTCTGTGGATCAGGCAAAATCAACATAGGAGATGATGTCAATCTTTCTTTCAACTCTCGGAAACTCCTTTCACACTTCTCATCCCATATAAATGGTTGGTCCTTCCGAGTTAGCTTCGTCAATGGTAGCGCAATCTTCGAAAAACCTTCTATAAATCTTCTATAGTAGCCAGCCAAACCAAGAAAACTTCTCACTTCCATGACCGACTTCGGTTGTTCCCACTGTAAAACTGAACTTACTTTCGTCGGGTCAACCGCTATCCCATTGTTTGAGATCACATGCCCTAAAAACTTAACTTCCTCCAACCAGAACTCACACTTTGCAAGTTTGGCGTACAATTGCTTCTCCTTTAGGACATTCAACACTATTCTCAGGTGTTCAGCATGTTCCTCCGGACTCTTGGAGTAAATAAGGATATCGTCAATGAACACAACCACGAATGAATCTAAATAGGGTCTAAAGATTCGATTCATGTAGTCCATGAAAATAGCTGGTGCATTAGTCAATCCGAACGGCATCACAACATACTCATAATGCCCGTATCGGGATCGGAATGCAGTCTTAGAGATATCCTCTTCTCTAATCCTGATCTGATGATACCCCGATCTCAGATCAATCTTGGAAAATACTGAAGCCCCACGAACTTGATCCATAAGGTCATGTATCCTTGGTAAAGGATACTTGTTCTTGATTGTGACTTTATTCAACTGCCGGTAATCGATACACATCCTCATACTACCATCTTTCTTTTTGACGAACAAAACCGGCGCACCTCATGGTGACACACTTGGTCGGATCATCTGCTTCTGTAACAACTCCTCAATATGTTTCTTCATCTCAGCCATTTCCGGTGGTGCCATTCTATAAGGAGCGATAGAAATGGGACCAGCTCCCGGAACTAAATCAATTCCAAATTCAATCTCTCGCTTTGGTGGCAAACCCAGTATCTCGTCAGCGAATACCTCCGAAAAATCTCTGACAATGGAAATCTCTTCAATCCTTGGGCCGTTCCCTTCCACTTCAGTGTTGAACAAACACATATAGCCTGAAGGTTTTGGGTTTCTATAGATCACTACTTTTCTATCACAATCGATGATCACTTGGTTTCGGCTTAACCAGTCCATTCCCAAGATCACATCTAATTGCGATAAGGGTAAACAGATCAAATCTACCCTAGAGAGTTGTCCTAACAATTCTATACAACAGTTAAGACATGCTCTAGAAACAACTACAGGAGCATTAGTTGGGGTTTCTACTTTAAGAGTGTAAGATAACTCAGATATGGGTAAACTCAAACGATGTACACATTCATATGAAACAAATGAATGCGTAGCACCAGAATCAAACAACACAACTGACAAAGCTGACCATTTAGCAAGTAATTACCTTGCACAAGATCAGAGGATTGGCTTGCCTCCACACCACTAAGCATGAAAACCCTTCCTTGAACCACGGTCTTGTCAGCTGCCCCTCTTGAATTAGCCTTGGCCGGTTCCTTGCAGTCCTTCGCAAAGTGTCCCAGTTTTCCACAATTGAAGCAGCCACTTGTCGCCCAACAAAAACGACCATGATGGCGACGCTTGCACTTGTCACAAAAGGGAGCCTCACTTCGAAAATTCCTTCCATCACTACTCCCAACCTTTCCTTTGCCTTTCCCTCGACGATCATATTGTCTTTTGCCTCGATTGTTGAAACCCTTGTGCCTCTGAGGTCCATAATTCTGGCTCTCTTTCCTTTCTGATACTGGAAATCCTTCTGCCTTCTTGTCATCCTCATACATCCTACACATGTCCACTAGTGCAGGAAAGCTTTGAATCCATTGATAGCTGAAAATAGATTTCAGCTTAGGCCTTAAGCCTCCCTCAAACTTGATACACTTGCTCCTTTCATCAGGGTTGTTCTGGTAATATAGGGAGTACTTCATCAATTCCTCGAACTTGTGTGACACCCTTTTTCCCAACACAGTAAATACTACAATAGTTAAGTATTACTTGGTAAAATATATGGACTTATTATTATATAAAAATTATGAGACTAAAAATTTCTCTTTCAAGGCGGGTGTACAAACCAAAACATGGAATTCTTGGAGAAGAAATTCTATATCTTTTTAAACAATTGTGTTGAATTCGGCATTCTCTAAAACCTTTTCACAAGCTGGATAACATTCACATTTTGAAATCGTATTTATATGATAGAAAGTAAGCGATGCCATCTTTCATTTCATTTTGTAAAACTGATACCATTTAATTCTATTGTAGCCGAACTCTTTAAATAGGTTAAATCAGAGTAAGCGGAAATAGTGGAACTATGCATACTGATAATATAAACGTAATTTCCATATGGATAAGTAAATAAGTCATGAAGTACATAGTCCTATAGTCATAACTCCAAGCTCCATAGTACAAGTCCATAAAAGATCTATATCAAAAATAGAACCATAACCCTAGAGTTCTCAAAAGTATATTTACAATATATATACATCTCAAAAATATAGACTCTAGAGGTGGTCTCATCGATCTGGCAACAACAGTCGTAGTTGTAACACCCCGCAAATTCCTCGTACTAATTTAAAATACTAAAGATAATTATTTTTGAGAAAGTATTTTAAAAAGGGTATTTTCTTAAATGAATTTCCTAAGTCACGTTTTCAAAATAATGAATGCTTTTAAAGAAATGGTGATTTCTAAACAAGGACATTTTCATAAGAAAGAAATTGTTTCCTAATAGATGTGCTAGCTAATGTGTATTGGATGTATGATTGTGTGATTGAATGTTCTAAAATAGAATTAATTAAGAAATGAAAAGATAATGCATGAATGTGAATATGTATGTGTGTCGTGTGTTTGAGAAGAAAACATGATGTGTTTAAATGTGAAATATAAGGTATAGTATGCATGCTTAGATATGTATGAGTATTACTCCATGATTCCATGCCATGTGCTTGTTATGATAACATGTAATGAAATTATATGTGTGTGTGTGAGAAGTTCGGCCACATGAAGAATAGAAGGATCAAGTAGGAGTGATTTCTTAAGGATTAAGAAAATAAAAATGAATTTAAGGTGCATGTGTGTGCATATGTGTGCATATGTGTCGCCGTGTGGTGTGTGTGTGTGTGGCATGCATCATGCAAAAATTTTGACTTCCTTGCACCCTAGGCTAGTGGGCTAATGCACCTAGGTTTAGTTTAGTGATAAGCTTGATTAGGAGTTTGACCAACCAATAGGAAGCAAGCTTAAGCCTAATCCAACTTCATTTGTCCAATGGCTTGGCTTGAGCCATGCAAGCCTTAATGATGCCAAAATTACCCTTCAATCAACACTCTTGGCCGAACTTTCTTCAAGGGCAAGAAGGGAAAAACCTTGTTGCTTTCTTATACCCCAAAACCGTAGCACTCCAACCCATTTGCTTCTCATTTCATTTCCAAACCAACACACAATAGTCTCAACAAACTCTTAGAGAAACTTAGAGAGGGAGAGAGAACCCGTGAGCTTGGAGAGGAGAGGAAGAAGAAGATCAAACCCAAAGCCTTAGGATCCTTGAAGACTAAGTGAAGAAGGTTGAAGATCCTTTCTTTAGCTTATTCGAAAATCATAGGGTATTAGTAGTAGGTTCAATTTTCTAAGATTTGTAAAGTTCTTGTTGTTGCATGTCCAATTTCTTTGAAGATCTATGATTGTAAGTACTTGTAAAGCCTTGATCCTAAGTTCCAAGAACATCATAAGCTTGTAGAACCTTAACTCATGGACATTATTATTCGGTCATGCTTAGAAAAAAAAATAGGTTGTGATGATTTTTATTTCATTTTGAGTCCATGCATGTTAATTTGATGCTTGATAAAGTTGATCTAAATGATTTTCATGCTTTGATTTCAACTTTGATTCTTCTAAAGCTTTGATCTTTGATTTTTATTTCAAGAGTCTTTGATCTATTACTTTGATTTTGAAAAAGGGCTTGTTTTCTTGCCTTGATTTTCAAAGCTTTTGATCTTGAAGTTTGATTTGTGATTTTTGAACTCAAAAGTTTTGTTTCCTTTACATGCATGTTACGGTTTTGAGGGGAATCAAAGGAAAGTAATTTTCTTTTCAAATGATTTTTGTTTTGATCTAAATTTATGTGTATTTCAAAGTTAGGGATTTAAGTTTTCCTCTTGATTTTGTTGATGTATTTTTCGGTCAAGCTTTGAAGACAAAAGACTATGATTGTTTTTCATAAAAAGTTTCTTGCATGTGTTTTCTTTTTTGATTTATATGATTTTAAAGCACATGCAAAGGAAAAAAAATGAAAATGAAATTGTATTTGAAATGACAAAAATAGGTCACGGTTTTATGAAGATAAAGGAGTGGTATTTTTCTAAACCATGTAATTGAAGTGCATGTCTTTGATTTGGTATTTTAAGGTCTTGCATGTTGAAATTTTGCACCAAAAACTTTGTTTCTTCCATGATCATGATTCGGTCTAGTATAGGTCTACTAGGTTCAATAGGTTAGATCCCTTTTTGCATATGATTTACTTGTTATGTCTTGTATTTTATTTTAAAGAAAATTTGTGTTGTGGTTCTTATTCCATTCGGTTTTGATAGAAGAAACAGATTAGGTGCATTTGATTATTTTTTTTTTAAAAAAGTATTTTTATGACTTTGATTTTTGGTTTTGGCTGTCCAAGATTTAATTACAAGGTGTTTCAATTTCTAAAAGTGTTCTTAACTCATGAAAAATTTGGTTAACTTTATATGTTGAACTTTCGTCATAGATGCTTGATTTTATCCGGTTTTAATTAAAGATAAAGGGAAATGAATAAATAAATATAAATATGATTTGTTTAAATCTTGATGCAATTTGATGTGTGAATACATGTATGACCGAGTGCCTTGTTTTGTGAAACTAAAACTATTTGTGAGTTGCATGATTGTTTGTGGTGATCGACTAAATTTGTTATATGTTTCTAATTAATAAAGTGTTAATTTTAAGTTGAAGAAATTATTTAGAAATGACATGGTACCATGACATATTAAGTTGTCTTGATTGATTCGAAATTGAAAATGAATGTTTAATTTATAATTAAGATTGAACGATTGGTTTTGTGAATAACTGAATTCAGATTTTGATTAAAATAATTCTTTTCTGAAGTAACCCTTTTGCTGTCCCGGATTATTTTAAATTGTTTCTTAACTTTAAAAATGTTTTCATGTGATTTAAAGCAAAGTTTTCAAGTAATGATTAATTTAAGAAAAACCTGGAATGAAAACGGGGCATTTCTCGGTGTTTTCAAACGATGCCTAAGGTGCTGTCCAAAATGGACCAGCAACCAAACAAATTGGTTTAAATCATTTTGTCAAATGTTTTCAAATGATTTTAAAATAATTAAAGTGCTAGAAATATGAGAATTCGTTTTGATAAAACAATAATGTTTTAAGTCTTTCGGTTAAGAACGGAAAGTGTCACGAATTAAGAAAAGATTTTCTTAGGACAAGATAATAACGTAAGTGTATTTTATTTAGTACGAGGAAATCTTAAAGACGAGGGATTGGGGCAGCAGGCAGCACAAAGGATACGCGGAGACGGTACACAATCAATCGCTGGACCTCAGGTGAGAGAGAAGCCTTCCTAAGACACCGTGGTAGTTAGGTGATATTTTAGGACGTTCCGTATCATCTCAAAGATCGGAACTAAGTGGTCAGAGTGAGTAGTATAAGTGGAAATTGTTTGATTGTGTGGCCACTTATACGAAGGTGACGAAGACCACATTGTTGTGTGAATGATAGCATGCTTTTGTACCTTTATTCAATTATGCCCTATGTGATTTATTACTGCCAATGAATGTGAGTAATATGCTGATGGACGTCTGTTACGTCCTGAAAATAGAAGCGAAATAAATACGAGTGTGAAGCAAAGACATAATGAGGAAGAAATAATGATTATAAATAAAGTATGTAATGGAGAAGAGAAAGAATTGAGGATGGGGAATAAATTGATGATAATGTTGAGCACGAGCCAGAGCTGGGAAAGTGATGTTGAGTATGAGAGAGAGAGAGGTGATATGAGCGGAGCTGGGCTCCTTTTGTTTTAGTCTGGGAACTAGTGTTGAGTTGAGCTTGCTCCTCCACTAGCGTCCAACAAAGTGGTATTCTTTTTGAAAAAGGTTTGTGAAGTGAAGTTTTTGAAAAAAAAAATTTGTAAAGGGGGATTTTTGGGAAAAGTGTTTTCGAGAGGAAATTTTGTGAAAAGAAGTCTTTGAAAAAGGTTTGTGAAACGAAATCTTTGAAAAGGTTTTGAAATGAGGTTGTTAAAGAAGTTTGTAAAACAATGCTTTCAAAAGAGTTTTTATGAAATAATCTTTTTGAAACGGATTTGTGAAAAAAAATGTAATTTTGAGGAAAGTTTTGTGAATCAATCTGATGATGAAATTTTGGAAGGACGTTTTGGAATTTATTTTGAAACAGTATTTTAGTGAATGTTGGGGGAAAGAGATTTTGCGGAAGTTTTTGGAAATGGCATTTTGAGGAAGCTGAGAAAAGATTGTTTTGAGGAAGGATGTTGAAATGAGATGATTGTGGGAACTGGAGTATGTTAAGAAAGTTCGATAAATGAGATTGGAAATTGTGATGTGATTCCAGCTCTGTGCTATGACGAGAGAAAGTTTGCGTAAAGTTAGTGGTCGGGACTCGTTGAATGGTTGCACGAAGGAAGGGCCGACCTTAGGTTAATTAAAAAGATTAAAAGACTTTAAAAAACATGCGCGGTGAGGTATGAGAGTGCGAAGTAGCGGAGAGGAAGAAACGATAAGTATATGCGGATACTTAGGACGAGATTGCATTGGGGGAGGACAATGACGGTGAAACGTCAAGAAGTCTAGAGTATGTTTCTAGGCAGAATGAACTCCACAAGTGGCGCACTAACATGGTGGGGACTGGGTCTAATGCCGTGGCAAGTTCTGCGGGCCCACTAGAAACATACTGTCGCCCCCTAGATTGCAAATCGAGAACAGTGAGAGGGACTGGAGTGGGGCATCTTGTTTGCCACTGCGAGGCAATGTGCCATATTTATTGTGAATATTGATTGAGGCAGAGTCCTCCTGGTCTGGGACCATTTGTGTTGATAGCTGTCGTGCCCGCACGGTAAAGGTCCTGTACTCCTGTTTGCTTCCGACTAGGTGAATGGATGGCCGAGGAGATGTAGGCTTGAAATGTGAGTGCTAACTACGAAAGAAACGCGTACCTCGATGATTCTTCGAATCCCCGGATCATCGATGGTTATAATTTTAATAAGACATTATAAGAAAAGAATCATAATTTTGAGAATAAGAGTCTGAGAAGTGTAAAGAATGAGAAGGAGAATGAGATTGGAAATGTGGGAAGGATATGGAGTTCTGTGAAAGGGAATAGAAACAAGAGTGGAGAAGTGTTAAGGGAATGATGATAAGATGGAATGAACATAGACTGCGGATAATGATGATAGTATATTTGCTTGTTATCTTGTGTGTGTATGTCGTGTGTTGTTTGTTGTGTGTCCTATTATTTTGCCTACCGTAATTCCACACCGTCGACGCTACACCGTCCGGATCGCTTACTCTCTCCTGTTCGTTGGCATATCGGTGCTGCTGATATCTCAACGGGCAGACGGAGCAACCCGTGGAGATCATCATTCAAGACGGAGTGGAGCTGGATCTTATCAACGACAAGAAAGTAATGACAGAGATAACTACATCTTCGGGGATGAAGGAAACGCGCAATAAGAAAAGGAGGCTTCATCCGGCTGTCTTCATCAGAGTAGCGTAGCGGAAGCGAAAGTAGCAAATTTAGTTTAAGTTAGTAAACTGTGTTTTGAGTCAAGGATTACCAAGCAATATACCACTCCTGTAATCAAGCTAAGCTTTTACATTCTGTATTGAGGTCTAATTATTTTTGAAAATCGAACGATGTGACCTTTTGGAAAATATCAGGATGATTTGGAGACAAACCTTTTTATGAAAATGAAAGTTCTACGAAAGTAAAGGTTTTAGTAACAACTCGGTTTTCAGTACAAAAGATTTTAAAATGTATCAAAGACTTTTCAACATGTTTAAAAAAAAAAATTGGCCTCATTTTTGGTAACTTTAATAAGTAAAAGTTAATCATTTTGGGTTTATGAAAATCGGGCTGTTACAGTAGTAGTGATAGTAGTAGCAGTCTCCAGGTAGCAAAAGAAAACATCATCATCAACAGCAGTAGCAGCAGTATCTCCTCCATAGCATCTCCACACCGGATCCCATGATCCTCATCATGTACCATATGCACGCACCTAGGGATCATCGTCCCTCCACTGACTCCCGGTAGAATGAACGACAGGCTCGCCTCCACTCTCATCCTCCACGGGATCCTCCTCGATCTCATCCGATGGAGAGTGTACCCTACCACTGGGTACAGGGTCAGGAGATGGTGTGACCCTAACTGGGCTCCTCAGATCAGAAGAGGGAGTCTCCTCGCGGACGACTCTCGAAGAAAAGAGGTGTGAGCGGGTAGGTCGAAAACGAAAGCTATGATATGAGCGAGCTGGTCGTGTGGGAGGTGGTCCATGATATGTGTAAAAAGGTGTTACGTGCATAGTGTATATGATGGGAATCCTAAACCTACGAGGACGAAATCGAATCAGTGGGTTCGGGTGGTAGAAGGTAACCTCTACCTCTCCCTCGAACACCGCGCGATGGTCCTCGTAGATCCATGTGCCACTAGGAAGTGGCCGGATCTCGATGCAAGCGATGTAGCGAGACATCACCTACAAGGGCATAGGGGTAAGTAATTCTACACACATAATCAATAGAGCATAAATATACGTACAATATGAATGTGTAAATATGCAACAATGAACAACAATCACATTTAGCACTTAGCAGTTACTGAATGCAAGTAAGATGCTCATACTTATTTCACTTATCATCTTTTATGTTAAATAAGTGGCATGATGTATGAACCTAGCTCTCAGGCCTAACTCCATCAATCTATGTCACTCTCTGACGTCCATCCTTTACTTCCCAGCACTCAACAGTGCGTTGTACTCCTAGGTGTACAACATTTGTACATTCGCCAAGAATGTACACGACAAGCTTGGAATCCATGCCACCCGAGCACGTCCCGTCATCCAAACGGCCCGTCATCCAAACGGTATAACCATATCGGCATCTCACTAAGCCGACCACGTCGTCAACCATAACGTGTCATCAAGCGAGTCGTCAATTGGCACTCCCAGAGGCCCTCCACATGTTATCAAAACATGATAAACGATCTATCATCCCGATTCCAGAATGAATGCACCATTTTTCGCTTAAAGGAATTGATTGATGTTTTTCTTGTTAATAATACCCGACGTGTCACCCGAGCAGCGTCTCGTCATTCAAACGAAAACTTATCATATCATCAATCAGGTTCCTTTAAGTCTTAGATCACTTGGATTATTGTCATTTAAGTATTAATCAATGATTCAGAATTAAAAATGATATTTTTAATATTCTGGGTGAACTACTCGAGTGTTCTTCAGAATACTCGAGTGTTCTTCACTTATTTCTAGATTACTCGAGTGTTCTTCAGAATACTCGAGTGTTCATGTTTTTCTAGGGATTTGTGTTTCAGCTTCATAAAAATACTCGAGTAGTTCATGAGTACTCGAGTGTTCTTCATCAATTCCAGAACACTCGAGTGACCCCTGCATTACTCGAGTGGTTTACCTTAAGAGATCCCCATGAATCAGTTATTACTCGATTCCTGGTCCTGATACTCGAGTGTTTTAACACCAAATATACTATTTCATCATAATTTTACTCGAGTATCAAGCCAAGTACTCGAGTCTTTTCTCACAGAACAGACTGGAAACTTGGTTTTAACATACCATTTTCAATTCTAACCATTTTTAGTCCGATCCAATGATCAACAGAGTTCATATACCATATATTAAACTTGTTACAACACTTAGCACATATCAAATTACAGATTTAACAGAGAATCGCAAGATTATGCATAAAACATACAATTTCAAAACTTATCATATCAATTTGCAAAATACTCAACAAACTTATGAAATAATGCTCATTACAGCTTGCATGCATCATGTGAAACTTGCTCAAAACAACCATAGAGCATGAGTTGGTCTCCAAACCAAAGTTCCTATTCAATCTAAGCCCTTAGAGCCTCTTGGTGGCTCTCTAATGAAAATCATGGAATTTAAACTCTATCTAGTGCATGAATTAACTTCCCCTTACCTCTCAGATGTGTACCAACAGAAGATTCCCAAGAAAAAGCTCTCCAACACCAAAAACAACTTTGAGCACCACATGCAAGACAGTTTTGAGTGAAGCACCAAGATTGAATTGGTTGACATATGAAACAGAGATAAGAATTGGGGAAATTAGAATTTCTAAACTCTATGCAACACTTACTAGCTATAAAAACCGAATTGAGACTCAAAGGATTCGTGAGCTTACCAAAAATCGAATTCAAAGTGAGCTCTAGAAAAAGGTTTGACAGAAAATAGCTCCACTTCCAAGCTCCAATTCTTCCACCACACTCACTCTCTACTCACAAATTTTATGTCTATACAAAGCTCATGATGTGAGATTTGTATTGGTGTTTGTTTTGTGGTTTGAATCAGAACACAGAGGATGAATCAAAGGAAACAAGTTCGGAACCCTAACTCAAGCAACACACTCGAATTTTGCCAAAATGGTTGATTTCCAGAAACCATTGAGCTTAAATACTTGAACCCAACGATCATGCATGGCGACACTAAAGCTGGGACGTGTTGAGGAAGACGATTTCGTGTCAACACACGAGAATCGTTGGTGGTGACTCACCAAACGCACTAACTCGTGCAACTCTGACCAGAATACTCGAGTGTTCAAGAAAATACTTGAGTATTTTGCCCAATTTTTGAAAATTAATAATTTTATTTACTTTCCCTCCAAAACCTTTCCTATATTTATTTCTAGGTCCCAACCCAGGGACTAATATGCAAAATATTTATTTTATGCATAATAAATTCACACACATATTTCCTAACTTCATAAACACAGAGTTTAATCAAGGATTAAAATAGAAATCATTAATTATAATTAATTTTATAATTAACATTTCATTAATCGGGGATTAAAATTTTGGGGTGTTACAACTTGGCTGCGTATTCACCCACACTCATGTCTCCTTGCTTCAGCTGCAAAAACTCCACTTCCTTCTTTCTCCTCAAATCCTCTGGGAAGTATTTATTGAGAAACTTCTCCATAAATACACCCCAATTCACATCCCTTCCTTCATAATGCAGGAGCTGAACCGTATGGTTCCACCAGTTCTCAGCCTCATCTTCCAACATATAGACTGCATATGCCACCTTCTGAGCTTCCGTGCAATCTAATGTTCTGAAGATTTTATCCATGGTATGAATCCACTTATTAGCCTCCTTGGGTTTAAATCCTCCTTCAAACTTGGGTGGGTTACAACTCCTAAAATCCGCCAAACTCTTAGCTTCGGTATTACCCACATTACACTGATGAGGTGGATTAACCGGTTGAGGTGGTTGCTGAGATTGCTGTTGCTGCATAGACTCCAGCACCGCGGTAATTCTCTCTAACATCGCGTTAGTGTGATTTTGGTTTCTAGTTGCCATAATAGACCTGCGCTATGGACTTATGGTCACATATGATGAACTAAAGAAACATTCATCACACCACCTATACTAAGGCTATAACCAAAACCTCAATCAAAACATTCAATTGTATCTAGTGCTTAAAATAAGCAAGATACTAGCATTCAAAACAATAAATATGCCCTGTGGATACCTGCTTGATGTTGATGTTGGAAGTCAAGCTTGCCCCAAAGGACGTAAAGAGTAATGCTAGAAGGATTCTAGAAGATAATGTTTTGATGATTACAAACAATATTCAAAGTTTCAAGCATCAAGCTGCATCAAGTTCAAGCATCAAGCTTCAAGGCTCAAGCTTCATATTCAAGTTTAGTATAGCCTGGCCCATAGGAAATTTGTAAGGTAATGAATTTTTATTACAAGTTTCTAATGGCCAAAATTAGTTTTTCACGTTAAGGAGAAGAAAAGAACTTTTTATGAAAAATGTTTTAATTGCAAAATGTGTTTTCATGAAAATCTGTTTTTAACTTAGTTTATGTAAAATGTTTTTAATTGCAAAAAGAGTTTTAATGAAAATCTATTTTTAACTTAGTTTCTGTGGAAATACTTGATGTTACAAAACTTTGAATATTTTTATGAATGCAAGAAGGAGTAATCGATACTTGCTTGAGTTAATCAATTAACTTTGTTGCACCATAGAAAAATCAGAGAGCTTGTAATCGATTAAGTGAACTTTGATAATCCATTACTTTCTTATGAGAGTAATCGATTACCTGGCTCAAGTAATCGATTAAAATTATTGCATCATATATTTTCCAGAGGCACAGTAATCGATTACATGTTGTGTAGTAATCGATTACATATGTTGCATCACATAATGAACAGAGACTCAGTAATTGATTATTTGATGAGTAGTAATCGATTAAATGAGTTGCATCATATATTGAACAGGGGTGATGTAATCGATTAATTATTATTGGTCTAATCGATTACTGGTTTTTCAAAAGAATTTCAAAGTTTCCATTTTAAAGGAGATAATCGATTACCTTCCCTGAAGTAATCGATTACCTCAAGTTTTATTGAAAAATGTGTCAGAATCATTTTGATTTATTTCCTGATTTGTTTTTACATAATTGATTCTGATTTATTTTCAAAATTCGAATTTGAATATTATTTTGAAATATTTCCTTATTTGTTTTTTTTAAGAATCAAATCTTTGATTTATTTCCTAAATCTATTTTATTTGTTTTTGATTTCAAAATTGATTTTATTCTATTTGATTTTATTCTTTAAATCTATTTGATTTGATTTTGATTTCAAAAATATTATTTTATTTATTTGATTTCAGAAAATCAATTTTTATATATTTTCTGATTTGATTTGATTTTCAAATTCAAAATTCAAATTTCAAATATTCTCAAATCTTTAGTTTTATTTCTTAAATCTTTAAGATTTGTTTTTGATTTTAAACATGTGTTAATTGTTGCTTTTATAAAAAGGATTTGAATCAAGTTTTTATTATGATAACTCTCCAACCTTTTTCTTCTGAATGCTTCTTCTTCTTCTTCTCTTCTCCTTCAACCAGTTCTTAAACTTTGATATTATTTCTTGAAGAGAAAAATTATCTTGGCCTTAGTACTTGTGATTTAAATTCAGTACCACTAGAGCTTTTATTGTTGTATCACTGTTATATAGAACACACTTTTGTTAGAGCCTTATATTGTTATATCCGCACTATTAAGAGTGCAATATAGGTCTTGTACCAATCACTCATATTGTAACCATTTGTGTAAGGGGTGTGTAACCCTTAGTGACTAGGGAGTGAATCTCCTAGTGCGGACGTGCTGCGTTCGTGTTTGTAGGGTGAGGAACCCTTCTGTATTGGGTAGTGCTAGACGAACGGTGGGGCACCTAGTAGTTAGGCTATCTGGTTGTTGAGGTCCCTAGCGAAAGGAGGTTCCTAGTAGCTTGCGGGGCGCTCTGGTTGTATTTGGGGACACGGGGGCGTCTTCGGTTTTTAGTGAAAAGCTCAAGCGGGTAGCTTGGGGACTGGAGTAGGTTGCTTTGCCGAACCAGGATAAAATCTCCTGTGCAATCTCTTCTATCCCTCATCTCTTTATATTCATTATTATTGTTGCATGTGCGTAGTTGTTATATTATCTCTCTTGCATCATAACAATTATTTTCTTAATATTAATTTAATTGTTTTAAATTAATTAGCGCGGTAACGTTTCCCGTTGTTATCGTTTTAATTCGTATCCGCGCATATTAGTTTTTCTATAATTATTATTATTATCAGCTTCCGCACAATCGCTTTTCAACATTATATTGTTTTCCGCTGCAAAATCTCTTTAAGTTTGTTGAAAAAGTTTTAAAGCGAATATTTTCCAATGTTTTCGTAAATACCCAATTCACCCCCCCTCTTGGGTGACGGCTGTCAATAATTCTAACAATGACTAACTTTCTGGGACTACTTCAACTACTACAGGATCTGACTTTTGCTCTGATACCACTCAGTGTGACACCCTCTATATAACTCAAGTAATTATTACAATAAATATACTAATACTCGAATTAGTTATGGAGTTGTTAGTATTTAGAAAATGTAGGAAATAAAATTTCTTTTTATTTTCTATAGAGGCGGGTGTTCAAACCAAAACATGGAGTCCTTGGAGAATGTAATTTATATCATTTTAAAATTATACCGAATTCGGCTTTTTCTAAGACAAGAAAATCTTTTCATAACTCAGATAGCATCGGTTCTTCGAAATCGTATTTACATAGTGAAAACTTAAGTGATGCCATCCATTCGTTCATTTTGCGGAACTGATACCATTTTCCAATAACGTAGCCGAACTCTTTAAATAATCTTTATCAGAGTAAGCGGAAATAGTAGGACTATGCACAATTGTAATACGAACATAATATATATATATATATATAAGTAAGTCATTGAATACATAGTCATATGATAGTCTCCAAACTCCAGTACAAGTCCATAAAGTAGATCATCACTCCAGAGTTCTAAAAACTATATACAATATCTACATATCAAAAGTAAAGACTCTGAAGCTGATCATAGAACACAAGCAGTAGTAGTAGTAGTAGTAGAAGTCTCCAAGAAGTAGTAGCAGCAGTCATCATCCAACATCCCAGCAGCAGCATCATCTCCTCCACAACATCCACCACATCAGATCCCCTGATCCTCATCATCTACCATATGCACATACCTAGGGATCATCGTCCCTCCACTGACTCCCGGTAGAGTGCACGACAGGCTCGCCTCCGCTCTCGTCCTCCACAGGATCCTCCTCGATCTCATCCGATGGAGTGGGTACCCTACCACTGGGTACAAGGTCAGGTGATGGGGAGACCCTAACAGGGCTCCTCGAATCAGATAGGGGAGTCTCCTCACGGACGACTCTCGAAGAAAAAGGGTGTGAGCGGGTAGGTCGAAAGCGAAAACTGTGATATGAGCGAGCTGGTCGTGTGGGAGGTGGTCCATGGTAGGTGTAAAAGGGTGGTACATGCATAGTGTATATGATAGGGATCCTAAACCTACGAGGACGAAACCGGATCAGCGGGTTGGGGTGATAGAAGGTAACCTCTACCTCACCCTCGAACACCGCTCGGTGATCCTCGTAGATCCATATGCCACTAGGAAGTGGCTGGATCTCGATGCAAGCGATGTAACGTGTGACGCTCTCTTTTTAACTTGAAAATAATTAATATTTCCAAATAATTGAATACTTGCTATCAAAATTTAGGCTAGAAAATTTTTCCTTTTTAGAACCAGTACTTGCTCGTTCATAAACCCTCTTTGAACATAAACCATTTTTTTTGAAAGTTCGGCTTAATAATATCTTGGTTTCGAAAAGGCTCTCGAGATAACATTTCCTTAACTATAGAAAATACTCTTCATAGTTAATATTAAAACATACCATTTGTCTCTCGAGTTGAATTTGAATATATAAAGCATAAACTTATCGCCGAATCCTTTCTTAATAGAAATCAGAGTTCGCGGAAGTAAAAATAATACTTATGGGGCACTGCTGAGGTAAAGAAAAACATCATATATATATATAAGTCATAACATAACCCCATCAGTACAATCAGTAGCAAGTGATAAAAAGTCGGGATAGCAAGTTTTGATGAAACATATACAGACCAACTGCATAAAATAAAAGCTCACTCTAAGACCTCTAAGATATATACAATATATATAACAAAATACAAAACAGAAGTCCCAGATCAAGTCCTCAGTGTCCTCAGCAGCTCCTCAGATCCTCCACAGCTCTATCCCTAGGATCTAGGATCCAAAACATCTACACTATGCAAGCTCCTATGAACCAGCGGGTCCACCTCTAGCAGAAACAGTCGGCTCAACATGCACCTCCTCCTCGCTCTCATCCTCCACAGGGTCCTCCTCGACCTCGCCCGACTGTGTAGAGACCCCACCACTGGATCTAAGGTCTGCAGAAGCAGTCCTATCCAAGTCAGTCGGACCAGGAGAAGGAGTCTCCTCAATGACAACTCTATGGGAGGAAGGATGGGAACGCGTGGCAGCTCTAAAACGAAAACTATGGAAACGACGCATAGGTCGAGCCGGGGGTGGTTCTCTATATGTATAAAAAGGTGGAACATGCATAGTGTAGACTAAGGGAATCCTAAATCGACGAGGTCGCACTCGCACCAGAGGGTTAGGGTGGTAGAGAGTGATCTCAACCTCCCTCTCAAAAGTGGCACGGTGCTCCTCATACGTCCATATACCGCTAGGGATAGGGCGTATCTCGATGCAAGCTAGGTATCTGGCCATCACCTAAACAGGGCTCAGGGAGTAAGTATACACATATACATAATTGATAAAGACTAAAATTACAATCACAAGTATATCATGGACGGATCATAATGCAAATACATATGAGCACACCAGTTTTCAACATTATAACTCTTATAATGCAAGTGGCATGATGTATGATTTTCTATCCACAACTGAGGCCTCTAAAAGTCCATCTTGGACGTCCATCCAATACACCCTTGTGTTCCCGGAACACCGACATTTGTTCCCAGAACATAATGCCGAACCATACTTGGATAATAAGCATCATTCCTAGAGTGTGCACCACGTTCCCAGAACGCATACGTTCCTAGAACGCATGAAAACCAGGTCCCGGACACTGGCCACATATCTATAATGTGTCATCAAGTAGGTTATAATTTGGTACTCCCGGAGTACCCTCCTCATATTCCCAGAATATGATAAACGTTCCTACCAACCAGACTTCCAGTCTATATGGATGCATAAATATCAGGGTTGGTTTTATCTTTGCATTAATTAATGTGATTTAGAAATATTCCAATTTCCCTTTTGAATGATTTATTTGAGGCATACACTTTGGCATAAAATTCTCCTTTGAATTTTCTCAAAACATGCCCTTAAACTTAGATTAGGTAAAACAAATTCAATGGTATTCAAAAACTTAACTTTTTATTTTTCAGATTCAGGTACTAACCGGTTACAGTCTCAGGCTAACCGGTTAGAATTACAGACCTGAACTGTTTACCATTGCAATTCAGAAAAACCCTTTTTCTTGAATTTACTACCGAATCCATAAACAAGTTAAACATTGTTTTATGCCTCAAAAATCACAGTTTCCATCATTCAAAAGTCCAAATCACATTTTTGTTTTCCATAAAGCATAATTTCCTCTTGAAATTATTTCATTGAATTAAGGTATAAACCCCTTACCCTTAAATCTGAACCAAGAGAGTATTGTCACCTCACTTTCAGATTCTTTTCAGTGAATTTAAGGTATAGATTTGAGTAAAATTAGTGAAACTTCAGGACTGTTTTATAAAATGATTTTCTTTTGAAATTCTGCAGTGTCTAACCGGTTACGAATATCGATTAACCGGTTAGATTATGCAGTCAGTCCATTAAAACAAGAGTTTTGACACATCATTCTCTTTGTTTCTCAAATCTAACCAAATTCCATCATTCAACCAGGTTCATATACCTTAACCAAACATGTTTCATCACAGAAACAAATTCAAAGTGCATGCATCAAGCTTTTTGCATCAAATTGCATAAAAATTCACATAAACACAATTTAATACAACAAAACCTATAATAGGCATTCAAATTCAGAAATCAGCTTCCATATACTTTGCATGCATCAATATAAAGTTGCTCAAAACCACAGTGAGCAAAACTTTGGCCTTCAAGCCTTTGTGCCATATTGCACATAATGCCCTTTTTGAGTTTTGTTAACTCAAATCCTAAATCACTTGAATTTTAGTCTAAATCTAGTATAAGGTAGACTTCTCCCATACCTTAAGACTGAGTTTGATGATAATCAACACTGAATTTGAAAAAAACTCCACAGACTCCTCACAAACCCAAAGTTATGTTTCCAGTCACGAATTCCATCAACAGGGTCCAAAATCCAGAAGTTTTGACATAGCAAATGGCCAAAGAAATTGGGGAAAACAATTAGGACTCACTCTATGTAACATGCACTAGGAGATAGAAGTGATTTGAGGTCAAAGGAGTTCTTATACTTACCAAAATTGAAGCTTCAATTCAGCTCCAGAAATCAGTCTCTGCTGAACCATCTTCTGAACTCCTTCACTTCAAAGACGTCGTTCTCCTTCCACACTCAACCTCAACTCTCAAACTTGGTTTTTTTACAAAGCTTAAGATGTAAGCTTTGCAATGGTGTATCACTCGTCTCTCAACACTCAACAACAAAAGAGAATTTCAAGGGGCGATTTGGAAACCCTAAAACAGAGCTTCTCCCAAAATCAGAGCAACAGCAACCCAATTCCTTCAGAAATTCCTCTATATATAGATCAACAAGGATTACATGCACGTTGACGCGTGTTTCCCCACTAATTTCAGGCTGTAATCGTTGCGATTACGGGGTTAATCAAGTGATTACTCATCAAATTCCACTAACCCAGTTTCTGGGTTCATCGTCTAACCGGTTACAGGGCATTACTAACCGGTTAGATTAGTACAAAATTTAAAAATTAATATTTTTAAATCTTTCCCTCCAAGAACCTTTTCAATATTACCTTTTAATCCTCATCCAGGGACCAAAATGCAATATCCTTATATTTTGCATTTATTTGCCCTATAAAAATATTTCAACTTATTTTTATATTTAAGGCTAATTAAATACAAAATATAAACTTGGAAAATTTCTATAAATTAATAATAAAGCTTTTATTATTAATTTCCTATTATTCGGGAGACGAAAATTAGCGGTGTTACATAACGTGACATCACCTACAAGGGCATAGGGATAAGCAATTCTATACACATAATAAATAGAGCATAAATAAATGTGCAATATGAATATGTAAACATGCAACAATAATCAACAACCACATTTAACATTTAGCAAATATTGGATGCAAGTTGGATGCTCATGCTTGTTTCATTTATCAACTCTTAGATTAAATGAGTGGCATGATGTATGAACCTAGCTCTCAAGCTTAACTCCATCATTCTATGTCACTCTCTGACGTCCATCCTATACTTCATATCAGCACTCAACAGTGCGTTGTACTCCTAGGTGTACAACATTCGTACATTCACCAAGAATGTACACGACAAGCTTGGAAATGGTACATAACGTGCTCCTCGAGCAACGTCCCGTCGTCTTAACGAAATAACCATATCATCAGCATCTCACTTTCGTTGTCCACATCGTCAACCATAATGTGTCATCAAGCAAGCCGTCAGTTGGCACTCCCAGAGGCCCTCCTCATGTTACCAAAACATGAATAACGATCTAAAATCCGAACTCCAGAATGAATGCAATTTCTTAACTTAAAAGAATTGATTGATATATCTCAATTAATAATATCTCACATTATTAATTCAATAGTTTAATATCATCATCAATCAATTGCTTTTAAGTCTTAGATCTCTTGGATTATTATCACTAAATATTAACATAATGGTTTAGAATTAAAAATGGCATTTTTAATTTTCTGCTAAAAAAGACTCGAGTATTTCCCATAGGACTCGATTAGTTCGTCAAACTGCCCCATGGACTCGAGTAGTTTATGAAAAGACTCGAGTGAATTATATATTTCCAGAAGTTCTTGATTCAGGTTTTCTCAAAAAATACTCGAGTCATTCATTATTCACTCGAGTCGTTCATTGACCCAGAAGACTCAAGTAATTCATGCAAGACTCGAGTGGTTCATCAGAAAAGTTCAATGGTGCATCAGTCAATACTCAAGCCTTGGACCAGAGACTCGAGTGGTGGTGCCAGCAGATGCACTGGTGCGTCCTGGAACACTCGAGTATCGAGTCAAGGACTCGAGTATTTGTAGACAGAGTACAGTGAAAAATTGAGTTTTAACATGCCATTTTCATTTCTAACCAATTCCAATCCAATCCAATGATAAAAAGAGTTAACATAACCTTTATTAAACATGTTTAAGCACTTAGAACACATCAAATCACATAATTCACAGAGATTCACAAGATTATGCATAAAACTTATAAATTTCACAACTTAACATATCAATTTGCATAATACACAGAATACTCATGAATTTAAGTTTTAAATAGCTTGCATGCAACATATGAAACTTGCTCAAAACTACTTTAGAGCACAGGTTGGTCTCCAAACCAATTTCCCTATTCAAACTAAGCCCTTAGAGCCTCTTGGTGGCTCTCTAATCAAATTCATGTTATTTAAACTCTATCTAGTGAATAGAAAGCTTCCCACTTACCTCTCAGACGTGTACTAACAGAAAATTTTGAAGAAAAAGCTCCACAACACAGAGAACCACTTCAAGAACCAACATGCAAAACAGTTTGAGTGGAGCACCAAATTCGAATTGGTTGGCACATGAAACAACAATAAGAATTGGGGAAATTAGTTTCCCTGGATTCTATGCAACACAAACTAACTAAAGAAACAAGTTTGAGACTCAGAAAGTACGTGAGCTTACCAAAATTGAAGATCAAAGTAAGCTTCAGAACTAGATGACAACAACCAAACTCCAATTTCCAGGCTTCGATTCTTCCAATATACAGACTCTCAGCTCACAATTTTGGTGTCTATACAAAGCTTGTGATGTGGGCTTTGTATTGGTGTATGATTTGTAGCTCAATTCAACTCAGAGAAGGAGAATCGATTAAGAGAAGCTTGAAACCCTAACATTCGAATTCTACACGAAATTGGGCAAAATGGGTTGTTGATGTATCAACCAGAAGCTTAAATACACAACTAGAGCATTCATGCAGCTTGACACGAATATAGGGACGTGTTCAAGAGTTGTTTTCATGGCAATTCTGGGTAATTCGAGTGGATGACTCATCAAAACGCACTAACGGGTGCTGAGTTGACTAGAACACTCGAGTCTTGGTAGAAAGACTCGAGTTTTTTAGCTAATTTTTGAAAAATAAATATTTTATTTTCTTTCCCTCCAAAACCTATCATATAATTACTTCTAGGTCCCAAAGCAGGGACTAATATGCAAATATATTTATTTTTATGCATAAACATAATTTCCAAATCGCATTCACAAATTTCCTAATAATATAAACATAGTTTTTAATCGAGGATTAAAAATAGAAATAATTAATTATAATAAACTTTATAATTAACATTTCATTAATCAGGGATTAAAATTTTGGGGTGTTACATGTGCACCTATAACAATAACAATAAATAAGTGTGTAATGTAATGGAATCACGTAAATACCATCCATGGTTGATTCTTCTATAAATAAGTGTGTAATGTAATCGAAAGATCTCTTGTATTATTTGAGGTATGAAGTAGTGTATGAGTCTAATCTTGTTGTGATTTTAACAGATCTCTTGTATTTAGAGGAAGGAGGGAGCTTAATTTATCACTAAAGTTGTGTGTATTTGAGGTGTGTTATCTCATCATTTGCACCATTAATTTATCAGTAATGCATGCTGAAATTTTGGTATTAATTGCATAAATTTCTTATTGTTGCATTTCTTTTATCTAATAGATGTTAACTCTACTAATTACTTCTGCCATGTAGCTTCTAGTTGAGACATATTAGTGTGACCTGAGCAGTCAATAATTTGGGAGAGTAGTTAAGCACTAAAGCTTGTGCTTACATGTCCTAGCATGTTCCTTACTGCATAAGGTTGCTCACCTTTGATGTTGAAACTACTTTACCCAAGCACAACAAATTCAACATAACTTCCTTTAAGCGACTAAACCACCATAACTTTGGTGGCTGAAGCGTGGATGTGGATATCCGGATGTTCAATTTCCAGTTGAGTTTTGGACATCTTGGACGTTTCTACCTGCCCTAGTAAAAGATTTAGATTTGTGAAGATGTTTGAATTTCTTAGGCCTTGTTCTTTACGTTGCCTCCCTAGTAACATCCCTTGTTTTTGTATTTTTTTATTAATTTCTTTGTAGGTGGACAAGTGCAAAACTCTTATTGATGAGTTCTTAGCCAATTAACGAGAATTTTACCAAGCCTGTGTAGAAGGAATCCCTTTCATTATTTGCTATGGGGTTATACTCATCAATCTTTTCCATTGTATTTTTTTTTAAAAAAATCATGTGTTTTTCTGGTACTCATTTTTCTCTACAAACCCTTCCAAACGATATAATTTCCTTCCCAGGTTCTCTAAGTATTAATGTGATTTGCACATTTGGATTGTTGTGGAGCCTTTTGGTTTTTTTCTTGTTTTTTTCCATTGATGATTCTTTTTTATTTTGCAAGAAGTTGATCTAATTGTAAAACCAAATGCTAGGGAAATTTTCCTACTGATTGTGGTCCATCAAATGTACATCATCCTAAGTATCATACTTGCTAGGAGATAAACTTTGTTTGAATTTGCTCACTTGAAATTCATACTTGCTAGGAGAAAAGGTACTTCTAAGAACATAAGTTTTGTTTTAATCTTTCATCTTATGTTGTTATTTATTCTTGTTATAAAGAAAATGAACATAAATAGTATATTTTCTTATTCATCTTCTTTTATTGTTATGAAGTTCTTAAAATGGATTTTTCTGTTATGAATCTATTCTTCTTAATTTGGTTTTCAGTAAAGAAAATTTTCTTGCAAGAGAGATAAACTTTGATTTAAGTATATGTTATAGTGTTGGAAATACACATAAGTATATGTTATAAGATTTTTTTATAAGGAGCCCTAAAATAACTTTTGTGTGGAATGAATGTTATTTTGATGGTCAAATGAATAAAGATTAAAAAGGGACTCAAAAGATGTTTTTTTTTTTTTAAATTTTATGATGACCGAATTTTTGTTAATAAAATATGTGATGTTTGGTTTTTATCTCATAAGGATCTATGTTCTTCAAACTTTGAAGGAGAATTTCTATAGATTTATTTTGAGAAAGAAAATGATGAGCAATCAATATGAGTATGTTTCTTTGTTTTTTTGAATTTAAGAAAGATGAAAGATTAATATATTAGTATAGAACCTTAAAATAATGATCATTGGATGATGAACAAACTTTCATTTGGAAATTATTTTATTTTTTCTGGTTGGCCGTGAGGCCTAGAAGAAGTTAATAAAAAATTTTGTTTGATGTTTTAGTGTGAAATTGATTTATTGTTAAATATAAGTTATATGTGACTATAATAACAATTCAAAGTGTATGTGATAAAATGATTTGTCACTTTTTTTATTTTATTTTGAGTAAGCCGAAATTTTATTTATTTGATGAAATTGCATGAAATACAAGTTAAATTAATTATTTTTCGGTAAAATAATTATTCTGGAAAAAAATAAATTTTATTGTGAAAATAATATTTTAATAGGACCGTAGGTCCCAAGGGTTTGATTTTTATATGTGTTTGTGATGTTCAATTGTGTATGAGTATATAGAGGTATAGTGTAAAAATATATGTTTTAAATTGAATAAAAATGATTTTTTTATTGAATATGGTGGTACTGTCCAGAATATAATTAATGAGGGAAACATGAACTTTTTCAAGTTAAGTGTCATATTTTAGCTTTTAGACTATGAACCTTTTTGTATAAATTATAGATCTTGAAAAATAATGAGTTTAAGGGTGATGCAACTTTGTTTGGGTGGCTGTCCAGCAAGCATGAATTTTTAATTGGAACTTGTAACACCCTCACTTTTAAGTAGTTAAAATTAGGTTTTCTTAAAATTCATATTTGAAAATTTCGACGAGAATCCGGCAGAGTTTCCTCTGTTTATCGGACCTCACAAAAATTTGCATCTTTTAAACCTGTCAGTCCAGAATATTACAAAACCTAAAATTATATTTAACTTCGGCTACTTCGCACTAATGCCCTTTTCAAAAATAACATAAGTTTCTAGGCTTCTAAAAAAATAAACCATAATAATTACACCAAATTAATTTAGGTTCACTCGTGACTAAATTACACTCCACGGTGTGGAGCGTACCCCTGTTTGGCCATGACTTGTGTAAGCTCCATTTCTTTACCTGTAAAAAATATAGCAAGAAGGGTAGCATTACACAGAACTTAGGAAATAATTTCTAAGAAGTCATAATAATAAACTAAGCCTAACATTTATATTTACATCGTAATAATCATAATTATTTTCAAGTATTTCACAACACAAGCATGCATCATTCACAATCACAATATGTGGCATTTCCTTCAAAATTATTTTCTTAACTTTCTTTCTCAGCTTTCTTAGTTTTTATCATCTTTCCTCTTTCCTTTATTCATTTCTTTTCTTTCTTGTCTTTCCTTATAATGTACCATTAGGTATTTCTGTCTGCGCCTGTTAGGATGGTGTCTTCACCCAATAGGATTTCTTACCTTCACCCAGGATTTTCTTACCGCATAGACCATTAGCTCATTAGGGCCTTTTCTTTGTTCTTTTCTTTCGTGCTTTCTTACACGTCTCATTATTTATTTTATCAATTTACCAGGCAGCTATTGATCTCGCGCGGATCCCAAACACCTAATGAGACTTTGGATCTATGGGATTTACTTACCTGAGTGAGGACTTCACCTATTGGGAATTCGAGTCTATTCCTTAAAATAGACTCTGTCCTAACAGGGCACCTAATGGTACGGATACCCGACACGCGATCAATAGCTGCTGCCTTTTGTTTAATTCATTTATCCCAATGAGAATCCTGTCCAGTTAAATTCAAACATATATAATTCACACTAACATGCAGCAGTCAAATTTTTACTCCATAATTAAATACCAACAAGATATCATCCAATAATCATTAAAAATAATCAATACAATTAATCAATTCATAACCAATTTTCAGTTCACCAAAAATTAACCAAATAATCAATTAACCAATAATCAATAAAAATAATCAATTCATCAAAACATAAGTGTGTTCATTTCTTTAATTTAATAACAAACTTATTATCAACATTAACTACCCTATTTGTAACACCCTATAATTATTACCCGTAAATCCCCCAATAATTAAAATATGCACTTAAAAATTCCTTTTTAACTTAATAAAATCACCCGTCAAACGGACGGAATTTTGTTTGTTTTTCGAACTATACCAAAATTTAACCTGTGAAAAACACTAACAAATATATATATATATATATATATATATATATATATATATCTCCAGTAGCCTGCAGGGCCTCAGGTCAAATACATAAACCACATCAAGGCCCAACGGGCTCCAAAAGAATAACAGTGTGCATCAAGTGTGTCAGAGTATCAGCGGAAGATCAAGGTCAAGTATCAGTAATCAAAATACATAAACTCTATCAAAAGAAGACAAAACATCCTAAGCCTCGATCAAAATATACACAATAAATCCACATAAAAACATGAGGCTTAGGTCCATAATATACTATCCTCCCCTAATACCCCTACTCTCCCTGGGAGGGAGAGTGATCCTGCTCGGCTATTCCTGGTGTATACTCCAGCTCAGTACCTGAAAAATGGTAAGGAGGTGAGTATTACACAATAAAATAGGGAAGCAGTTTCTATCGTGCTATACTGAACCACCAAGCCAAACACATATAATCATATAGGGTATATAAACCAATTAAGCATTCCCAACAAATCAATTATTTAAATTTCCATAATAAAAATTTGTTCTTTCATAGTTTTCAGTTTCACTATTTCATCCATTTGCCAAAATATACAAGTTGACACCTTTCTCCATCTCATATGTTTAACATACCAATTCTTTCTTTTCTTCATTTCATTCTTAAGATGTGTCTAGCTCACTCCATTGTACTTCACCTCCACACCGGAAGGTACCTCGTACCTCTTGGCCTATGGGTACTTCACCTCCACACCGGAAGGTACCTCATACAATTTGGCCTATGGGTTGTACTTCACCTCCACACCGGAAGGTACCTCATACAATTTGGCCTATGGGTTGTACTTCACCTCCACACCGGAAGGTACCTCATACAATTTGGCCTATGGGTACTTCACCTCCACACCGGAAGGTACCTCATACAATTTGGCCGGTGGGTACTTCACCTCCACACCGGAAGGTACCTCATACCACCACCTAAATTATACATATAAAGATTAAGATTAAAGCATAACAATTCACATATTTCCGGGCACACCATTCATTCATTCACTCAATTCATTCCTTAATAAAACCCTTATATCCACAACTAAACAATTATGCAAGGTCATTCGCCATTATGTACACCTAACATTTAACCATCCCTAGTCCAGTTCATTACAAGTATACACATGTTGCACCGAGTTTAATTCCAAGCATCACATGTTTCATCATACATAACTTCTAGGGCTTTTCATGATTTAACAAAATATCAACCAAGTAATTCAAGTATCAACTGTTATAATTAAGCACAAAGCAAGATATCCAATCACTTTCATATGTACTTACATCACTAACATATTATTATCTATCCTAGGGTTCCTTGCCCTAACTAACAAACACCTCCTAGCAACCCAATATATACACAATAAAATCTAACACTAGAATATGGTAACACAAACCTCCTTACCTCAAGTTCTTAGAGATAGGGAGATTGTGTTTGTTCTAACTTGAGTCTTTCCCACCAAAGAGCAATAACCAAGGGAGGAGGATAGAACCTAATAAGGAGCCATCACAAGAAAAGATTAACATTCATGCCATGATTCAAGCAAAAACTCAAGAGAAGTGGAGCTTCCATGGCTTAGAACCAAAAACCACCATGGATGGAGGAAAGAGAGAGGGATGGACGAGTTAGAGAGAGAAAGAGGAGAACCCAAAACTTAAACACTTACTTGGAGATGAGAATAACAAGTCTTGATGATGGAATGGGTGGCACTCACTTGAATCTTGACCAATTTGAAGTGAGAAGATCTTGAGCCCTAGAGGAGAGAGGGGGGCTCGGACATAGAGAGAGAGAGGAGGATGGTGATTGTGTGGGTGACTTGCTCCCTTTTTCTTTTATGTTTTCTGGCCACAAAAGGCAGCCATTGTGCTGCTGTCGCGGGCCTAAGCGCGGTCGAGGTGCGCCTGAGCGCGGAACAGGCACCAGCTCCAGGTCTGGTGCGTGGTGCTGAGTCTGGTGCGGGACTGGTGGAACAATTGGCGCACCAAATTGAGGTGGGTGCGTGGCTGGTGCATCATAGGCGCTCCTGGGCGCATGGGAGGGCGCGCCTGGGCGAGAATCTCCTTGAGTTGGTGCACTAGTTGCACCCTGGTGCGCCTGGGCGTGCACCAGAAATTTCTAACTTTGATTCGCCGTAACTTTTTCGTTAACTGTCGGATCGGCCCCAAATTTTTAGACAAGCTTCTTAATCCCTTAAACTTCATATCCAATGGTGGAAATTTAATTTCTTAGCATCCTATAATAAATTCCTAATTTCTCTTTCCGGCTGATTTCTAACATTTAAAACGCCGACTTAACCCCCGATTCCGCTTAGATAATTTTGCCCATTGCTACAAATGTCTCCTACACAACCCCCAGTACTTATAATTACTACTCTCCTATCACCCAAAATTCTTTAAGCAATTAATTCAGTTATTTCTTGGGGTTTTATGCAATAATTTCACTTAAAATAAAACTTAGGATGTTACGATCCTCTCCCACTTACCCGAATTTCGTCCTCGAAATTCAGTTGTCGTCAAACAAGTGTGGATGAGATTGTCTGATCTTGCTTTCCAACTCCCAAGTAGCTTCCTCCACATTGTTCCTGCTCCATATAACCTTTACCAAGCTAATATCCTTGCCTCTACATGTTTCCTTTTTCCTTTATTCATTTCTTTTCTTTCTTGTCTTTCCTTGTAATGTACCATTAGGTATTTTTGCCTGCGCCTGTTAGGATGGTGTCTTCACCCAATAGGATTTCTTACCTTCACCCAGGATTTTCTTACTGCATAGACCATTAGCTCATTAGGGCCTTTTCTTTGTTCTTTTCTTTCGTGCTTTCTTACACGTCTCATTATTTATTTTATCAATTTACCAGACAGCTATTGATTTCGCGCGGGTCCCAAACACCTAATGAGACTTTGGATCTATGGGATTTACTTACCTGAGTGAGGACTTCACCTATTGGGAATTCGAGTCTATTCCTTAAAATAGACTTTGTCCTAACAGGGCACCTAATGGTACAGATACCCGACACGCGATCAATAGCTGCTGCCTTTTGTTTAATTCATTTATCCCAATGACAATCCTATCCCAATGACAATCCTATCCAGTTAAATTCAAACATATATAATTCACACTAACATGCAGCAGTCAAATTTTTACTTCATAATTAAATACCAACAAGATATCATCCAATAATCATTAAAAATAATCAATACAATTAATCAATTCATAACCAATTTTAAGTTCACCAAAAATTAACCAAATAATCAATTAACCAATAATCAATAAAAATAATCAATTCATCAAAACATAGACTTTGTCCTAACAAGGCACCTAATGGTACGGATACCCGACACGCGATCAATAGCTGCTGCATTTTGTTTAATTCATTTATCCCAATGACAATCCTATCCCAATGACAATCCTATCCAGTTAAATTCAAACATATATAATTCACACTAACATGCAACAGTCAAATTTTTACTCCATAATTAAATACCAACAAGATATCATCCAATAATCATTAAAAATAATCAATACAATTAATCAATTCATAACCAATTTTAAGTTCACCAAAAATTAACCAAATAATCAATTAACCAATAATCAATAAAAATAATCAATTCATCAAAACATAAGCGTGTTCATTTCTTTAATTTAATAACATACTTATTATCAACATTAACTACCTTATTGTTCATTTTTCTAATTAATCTTTTCTACTCCTAGCCACCACTATAAAAAACTTAGAAATCATGCTCTAAATTAAGGTAATACAACCCTCTTACCTGGGATCTTAGCATTAGAAACAATATAACGTTCGCGCCCGTGCCTTATTCGAGGGTCAGAGACAACAATAACGTGTTGGATATAAACAGGGACACACGCTAAAAATAATTATAACACTAAATATATATATATATATATATAAATATAATAAACTAAATTCATTCTTGTGTCAAAATAATAAATATATATCATTATACAATAAAAATATATCACTTTTTTTTCCAAAACATTTCTTTATTTGAAAATATAGGGATAATAAAAATATTGACGGATCGTCGAATAAATTACATGGATGGGTGAAGAGAGATGAAAAGGTTATTTACCTAAAACAAATTTGAGATTAAACGGTTGGATCTTGAATAATCGGACCGAGAAATTTGAAAGAGACGAAGTCTCCTCTCTGTGTCGCCACTCTCCTCTACTCTGCCGTGCTACTTTTCTTCTTCTTCTATCTTATTTTCTTTTCTTTCTATTAGTTATGCTGTGAGTCCTTTTCGCTTCCTTTTTTTTTTATAAGAGGTAGCTTAGGATATATATATATATATATATATATATATATATATATATATATATATATATATATATATATATATATATATATATATATATTTATATTATTTTATGTTTTGTTCTCATTTGTGGGTTAATGTGTGTAACTATTTTGGGTTATAATTAAAAGTTTGACGATCCTAAGAATGAAGTACATTTAAGTAAAACAACATTGTACTTTTAATCATTCAAAACAGATTGAAAAATAATAAAGTTACTAGTCCCCCGGGATAGCTATTGCGTAAGAAAAATTATTGAAATTCAAAAGTAAATATATTTTCTCAATCCTGATATTAAACTTGATAAAATATAATATTTATAATTTTGAAATAGAATATCATTATATATAACTTATACCGGTAATATATTAAACCAGTGCAGAAGCTAAAAATAAAACAGCCTCCGAACACTATGAAAATTTGCAGGGACGCTCAAAATATTAAGTTAAACATATTTTTCTAAAGAAACTATTTATAAAAATGCCTCTAAGGCTTGCCACTTGAGCTCCATGTCAAAATGTTAATTAAAATAAATAAAAGTACTACTTTGTTTTTGGAAAACGTATGATAACGAATTTATACTTATTTTGACTAGAAAACAAATTTCAATTAAAATGATGAAATCAAAATTTTATTACAACACTCAAATCTTGAAAACACCATATTAAATCATTTAATTATTTTGCTAAAGGTATTAGAAATAGCGGGATGTTACAATTCTCCCCACTTATTGGAATTTCGTCCCCGAAATTCCGTTCAATTCCTTCAATGGAGAACCATCCCAAACGCAAGGTCTTTCGGCTACGACACTCACTTTTTTTTTATTTCACTCCCCCACTTGGAATTGACATATCACTTTGCATTAGTACGCCACTAAGTTCTTGCACTCTATGAAGAGTATGGATTCAACTTGGTTAGTCTCGACGTGGAGACTCTATGAGGTTTTTCTAAGGTTTACTCTTCTCGCGGCTAAACGTTTCAAGAGTCTCACTAATAAGACTCCTAAGAGGTCTTGGATTCTCCAAAAATCAGGTTTAACTTCCCAAGGAAGTTGGGAATGATTTCTAGGATCAACTGGGTTCCCTCAGGAATTCTACATCAAAGGTTTGAGGAGGGTACTACTACATTCTAAACGACAATGCCCTCAAGGGTTTGATTATAGTCTAACCCACAACATACAACTTATTCACTACTCCTAGGCCCTAATCAAGCACATACATCAATCAAATATTCATATATTACATCAATCATTCAAGATTCAAATATACACATAACATTTCACATCAGCATATACTTACAAACATCAACTTGGCTTAATCCCTACTTCCTCCTAATCTAGTCCTTGTCTATCTTGCCTAATTTAGGATTAAATCTTACATCTACACACACATTCATAGCAATCATCAACATTCGAGAATTAGTTCAAAAGGGATTCGGGAGAATAGAATTTTCATAATTTGTTTAAAATCCAAAGTTAGAAAAACTAAATAACTGTAACAGGAATGCACTTTTGAAAAACATCTCAATTCCATTCCAATTATCATGAAATTTTCCAAATAGTGTTGCTACTCATGAAAAAGCATTATGGTAAATTTTCAGGTCAACCAGAGTCTGTTAGGTTCAGTTTTAACCCTACGATCATCTTTTCAAACCTCAAAACTATCTAGGGCTGAACCTATGTCAGTTTTCTTTAAAAGTAATAAACAAACTCCAAATGATCTCAAAATTTAAAGGGACATCAAGTATACTTAACCAAAGGTTGGGTAAAATTGTCAAACTGATCGGAGCAAGTTAGACTTGAGTTTTATCCTGCGTCCACAGTATCGGAGACACTAGAACTGTCAAGACTGATTGTAAAGGAAATCGTATTTATTTAAAATACTAACTTGCTCCCAGCAGCTTGAAATGGAACCTAAAACATTGACTCAACCTTAGGAAGTTTTACATAAAATAATTCCAAATCAATTTGAGCATCCCAGCTTGACACTCAGTTTTTCATTATCTTAAAAACCCCGATTTTTTTTTTCGAAATCATTTTCTTAGTATTTAATTTCCATAAAACAAAATATGAAACAACCCATGAAAACCATAAAAATTTTCAGAGAACCACCACATGACATAAATACAATCATGCAAATTACTTTATATTTTTAAAACGTTCATATATTCCTGCTAAATAAATTGTATAAAATCCTGGAAGCAGACCTTGCAACACAAATCTTATCTTTTCAAAAGAAGATACCTCCATCTAACTTCGTGAGAACTTAGATGAAGGGATGTAAAATTACTCAAAATTGTCAAACTCAGGAGATAAAAGGGAACATGTTTATGGCTAGAAAATTCATCTTAGTAAATTTTCAAAAGTTGGAATGGGTACATCCCCTTTGATTCCGAGTTTGAAAACTGAGTTTCATTCCGAATTGAGTAAAGTCACATATAAGGGGTTCCTATTTAATCGGCGAGTGACTTGATTTAAGAAATGAGTTAATTCACCGCTAGATTACTTAGGAGTCCTTGTTTTCCTTGTTACCTTCTAAAAATTTTGTAGTGCGACTTAACAACCAATTTGGAATGATTCTGGTTCGGTTCACAACATTGAAATTCATTTTAAATACTATTATGCTTAAAAATCAAGTGACTTATGATATTAACACTATGCAATAACAGAGTTTTCAGAAATTATTGTGCCAAAACAAAATTCATTTCACATCCCAAATAATTGCAAGTATCATCAAATTTCACAGTTATCATTTAGGCATTTCTATAAAATCAGTTAGCATCAAGTACATTTAATATCAAACATACACAATTATGCACATTTTTCATTTCTATCTATCCTAAGGTTTCACAAACACTACACTAATACCATAGACCTAGCAAATCACTACAACTATCTAGGACTGCTTTTCTAGGACTAAGTAACACCTACTACGCTTCCGCTGCGCCACTACTCTGATTAAAAAAATATCCAGAACATACAATGTGGCACCTATACTAATGATCATTACATCCCCTAAATTCCCAAAATACTCACCGAAACTTAAGGACGGGATGATTATATCTCCCAATAGATGTACACTTGAGGTGATCAGGCTCAGCCATACACCATATCGGTGATATGACCATTCTCATTTCGCTTAAGTTTGGGTTAGGTGATTCTTCCGTTTCAAAAATACCGAAGTCTTGAGTTGTGTTGTCATGTTTAGAATTGGCTTGCTTGGCCCGAGACTAAAGATCACTTTCTCCCGGTGGGGTAGCAACTTAGTGCTCTAGCCCGTTGGGATATTTCAGTTCCTTAGTCCCGCCATTTATCCACTTCTAAATATGACCCACTTTTTCTTCACAAGATTTCGGGTTTTGCTGATAATTATTGAATAACTTAAACAAAATTTAAAAGAAAGCTCAAAAACTCACTATGCTTCTCAAATAGCTTAAGCAACTTAAAAGAAATCTTAAATACTCGCTATGCTATACTTAGCAACCGACATTATCATTATGCTAGCAACGACACTTATCTAAGTCATAAAACATGTCTATTCCTAACTATAAGTTACTCGCTTGGTGAGTAAACAACAGGAGTAATGAGTTACTCCAAGGCCGAGGAAAAACTGCTCTGATACCAAAATGTAACACCCTAACTTTTAATTAGTTAAAATTAGGTTTTATTAAAATTCGTATTTGAAAATTTCGAAGAGAATCCGACAGAGTTTCCTCTATTTATCGGACCTCACAAGATTTTGCATATTTTAAACCTGTCAGTCCAGAATATTAGAAAACCTAAAATTATATTTAACTTCGGCTACTTCGCACTAATGCCCTTTTCAAAAATAACATAAGTTTCTAGGCTTCTAAAAAAAATAAACCATAATAATTACACCAAATTAATTTAGGTTCTCTCGCGACTAAATTACACTCCACGGTGTGGAGTGTACCCCTGTTCGGCCATGACTTGTGTAAGCTCCATTTCTTTACCTGTAAAAAATATAGCAAGAAGGGTAGCATTACACAGGACTTTGGAAATAATTTCTAAGAAGTCATAATAATAAATTAAGACTAACATTTATATTTACATCGTAATAATCATAATCATTTTCAAGTATTTCACAACACAAACATGCATCATTCACAATCACAATATGTGGCATTTCCTTCAAAATTATTTTCTTAACTTTCTTTCTCAGCTTTCTTAGTTTTTATCATCTTTCCTCTTTCCTTTATTCATTTCTTTTCTTTCTTGTCTTTCCTTATAATGTACCATTAGGTATTTTTGCCTGCGCCTGTTAGGATGGTGTCTTCACCCAATAGGATTTCTTACCTTCACCCAGGATTTTCTTACCGCATTGACCATTAGCTCATTAGGGCCTTTTCTTTGTTCTTTTCTTTCGTGCTTTCTTACACGTCTCATTATTTATTTTATCAATTTATCAGGCAGCTATTGATCTCGCGTGTAACACCCCAAAATTTTAATCCCCGATTAATGAAATGTTAATTATAAATTAATTATAATTAATTATTTCTATATTAATCCTTGATTAAAATATGTGTTCATATAGTTAGTATATGTGTGTGAATTGATTTAATAAATATAATAATGCATAAAATAAATGTTTTGCATATTAGTCCCTGGGTTGGGACCTAGAAGCAATTATAGGAAAGGTTTTGGAGGGAAAGTAAATAAAATAATTATTTTTCAAAAATGGGGCAAAATACTCGAGTATTTCTCGAAAAACTCGAGTATTCTGGACAGAGTTGCACGAGTTAGTGCGTTTGGTGAGTCACCACCACCGATTCCCCTTCGTTGACACGAAATCACCACCATGCCAACGCCATGGATGTCGTGTCAATCTGCATGAGCCCTCTCCCTTTCTATTTAAGCTCATCAACATCATTTGGCTGAGAATTTTGATCAATCTTGCAATAGTTGTTGAAGTTAGGGTTCCGAACTCGTTTTCATCGATTCTCCTTCTCTGTTCAGATTCAAAACACAAACTATACACGAATACAAAGCTCACATCTTGAGCTTTGTATAGAGAGTAAAATCGTGAGGATTGAGTGAGTGTGTTGGGAGAATTGAAGATTGGAAGTGAAGCTGTTTCTGGACAAGCCTTGGTCTGGAGCTTACTTTGGGTTCAATTTCTGGTAAGCTCATGAATCCCTGAGTCCCAAATTCGGTTTCCTTAGTTAGTTTATGTTGCATAGAGTTTAGAAAATCTAATTTCCCCAATTTTATTCTCTGTTTCATGTGTGCACCAATTCCATTTTGGTGATGCACTCAAACTGCTCTGCATGTGATGTTTGAAGTTGTTTTGGGAGTTGTGGAGCCTTTTCTTTGTCAATCCTTTGTTGATTCACGTCTGAGAGGTAAGGGGAAGTAATTTCTTACACTAGATAGAGTTTAAATTCCATTAATTGTGTTAGAGAGCCATCAAGAGGCTCTAAGGGCTTAGTTTGAATAGGAACTTTGGTTTGGAGACCAATCCATGCTCTATGACTGTGTTGAGCAAGTTCTAAATCATGCATGCAAGCTCAAATGAATATTATTTCATGAGTATTGTGTTTATTTTGCAATTTGAGGTGTTGAATTGCTAAATTGTGTATTTTATGCATAAATGATTGATTCTCTGTCAAATTTGTTATTTGATATGAAATGAGTATGGTAACATGTTCAATATATGGTATATGAACTATTGTGATCATTGGTTTGGGTTAAAAATGTTTAGAAATCTAAATGGTATGTAAAAACCAAGTTTCAGTATGTTTTGTCTGAAAATACTCGAGTATATGGCTTAACACTCGAGTATTTCGTGGTGCACCAGTGTGAAAATTGGCGCACCAACTTGAGAATCAGGCTCGACACTCGAGTATTTCAGACGCAACAAGAGTAAAAATTGATGAACAACTCGAGTATAATATAGTACTTAAGCTATCAAATTGGATAATATATGGACTTGTGAGTATTAAGAAAATATGTAAGTGAAATTTTTCTTTTTAAAGCGGGTGCACAAATCAACACTTGGAATTCTCGGATAATAAACTCTACAGCATTTCAAAACAGTTGTATCTAATTTGGCGATTTCTAAAACCTTTTCAAAAGTTGGGTAACATTCGTCTTTTGGAATCGTATTTATATCATAGAGAATAACTGAAGCTACCCTTGCTTTATTTGATAGAACTGATACCATCGAATAGTTTTCACAGCCGAACTCTCAAATAGATTAAATCAGAGTAAGCGGAAATTATCGGACTATGCCATGGATAGGAATATAAACATAGGTTTTATATATAGGAAAGTCATAAGTACATAGCCCAGTATCAGAGTCTCCAAGTTCCAAAATATACAAGTCCATAAACAGATCTACATAGCAGTGTAACCAAAACCCTAGAGTACTCCAAAAGTATATCTACAACATATATACATAACCAAAATATAACTCTAAGGGTGGTCACGTAGATCTGACAGCATCAGATGTAGTAGTAGTGATAGCAGTAGTCTCCAAGAAGCAAAAGTAGTAAGGTAGTAGCATCATCATCAACACAGCAGCAGCAAGATCTCCTCCATAGCATCCACACATCGGATCCTCTGATCCTCATCACATACCCTATGCACATACCTAGGGATCATCGTCCCTCCAATCACTCCCAGTAGAATGCACGACAGGCTCGCTCCCACTCTCGTCCTCCACCGGATCCTCCTCGATCTCATCCGAAGGAGAGTGTACCCTACCACTGGGTACCGGGTCAGGTGATGGTGATACCCTGACTGGGCTCCTCGGATCAGAAGGGGGAGTCTCCTCGCGGATGACTCTCGAGGTAAAAGGGTGAGAGTGGGTAGGTCGAAAATGAAAGCTGTGATAAAAGCGAGCTGGTCGCATGGGAGGTGGTCCATGGTAAGTATAAAACGGGGGTACGTGCATAGTGTATATGATGGGAATCCTAAACCTACGAGGACGGAATCGCATCAGCGGGTTCGGGTGGTAGAAGGTAATCTCTACCTCCCCCTCGAATACCGCACGATGGTCCTCATAGATCCATATGCCACTAGGAAGTGGCCGGATCTCGATGCAAGCAATGTAACGAGACATCACCTACAAGGGCATAGGGGTAAGCAATTCTATACACATAATCAACAGAGAATAAATTATATAATGTGAGTATGTAAATATGCAATCATAAATAACAATCACATTTAGCACTTAGCAAGTATTGAATGCAAGTAGGATGCTCACACTTGTTTCATTTATCACAATTAATGCAAATGACTGGCATGATGCATGAATTTAGCTCTCAAGCCTATCTCCATCATTCTATGTCACTCTCTGACGTCCATCCCTGACAACCCAGCACTCAACAGTGCGTTGTATTCCTAGGTATACAACAATTCGTACATTCACCTAGAATGTACACGACAAGCTTGGAATCCATGCCACCCGAGTATATCCCGTCATCCAAACGGACCGTCATCCAAACGGTATAACCATATCGGCATCCACTCAGCCGACCACGTCAACAACGTGTCATCAAGCAAGCGTATTGGCACTCCCAGAGGCCCTCCACATGTTTACCAAAAATATGATATTCGTCCTACCATCCAAACTCCAGAATGAATGCATTACTTTACTTAAAGGGGAATTGATTGATGTTTTGTCCTTTTATTAATACATTACGCGCCTCCCGAGCAACGTGTCATTATTCAAATAAAAACATCATGACGTCAATCAATTTCCTTTAAGTCGAGGATCACTTGGTTTATTGTCCTTTAAGTGTTACAAAATAACTTAGAATTGAAAATGGTATTTTTCAATATCTGACTAAAAATGCTCGAGTGTTTTCCATAATACTCGAGTATTTCATCAGTTTCCAGATTTTACTCGAGTGGTTCATAATTAGACTCGAGTCGTTCATGTCTTTTTAGAGACTTAAGTTTTCAGATCTCGATAAATATACTCGAGTAATTCGTGAGATACTCGAGTAGTTCATTGCCCAGAATACTCGAGTAATTCATGTATTACTCGAGTTGTTCATCAATTTTTACTCTTGTTGCGTCTGAAATACTCGAGTGCCGAGCCTGATTCTCAAGTTGGTGCGCCAAATTTTCACACTGGTGCACCACGAAATACTCGAGTGTTAAGCCATATACTCGAGTATTTGCAGACAGAACAGACTGAAAACTTGGTTTTTACATACCATTTCAATTTCTAAACATTTTTAACGTAAACCAATGATCAAAACAGTTCATATACCATATATTGAACATGTTACAGCACTTAATACATATCAAATTACAGATTTGACAGAGGATTCATCAATCATGCATAAAATACACATTTTAACAACTCAACACCTCAAATTGCATAATAAGCACAATTCTAATGGAATAAAGTTCATTTAAGCTTGCATGCATGATTTAGAACTTGCTCAACACAGTTTTAGAGCAAAGCTTGGTCTCCAAACCAAAGATCCTATTCAATCTAAGCCCTTAGAGCCTCTTGGTGGCTCTCTAACACAATTAATGGAATTTACTCTCTATCTAGTGAATATAATTACTTCACCTTACCTCTCAGACGTGAATCAACAAAGGATTGACAAGAAAAAGGCTCCACAACTCTCCGATCAACTTCAAGCATCACATGCAAAGCATTTTGAGTGCATCACGAAAATGGAATTGGTTCACACATGAAACAGAGAATAAAATTGGGGAAATTAGATTTTCTAGACTCTATGCAACATCAACTAACTAAAGAAACCGAATTTGAGACTCAGGGATTCATGAGCTTACCAGAATCAATGATCAAAGTAAGCTCCAGACCAAGACTTGACCAGCAACAGCTTCACTTCCAAGCTCCAATTCTCCCAATACACTCACTCAATCCTCACGATTTTGGTGTTTATACAAAGCTCGTGATGTGAGCTTTGTATTCGTGTATCACTCAAATCTTAACACTCAGAATTGATGAAGAATCGAAGGCAACAACTTCAGAACCCTAACTTGATCAACAACCCAAACTTAACCAAAAATCTTCACGAATTCGGTGTTGCTGAGCTTAAATAGACATGGAGAAAGCTCATGCAGGGCGACACGACGTCCTTGAGCTATTGATGATGGAGTATTCGTGTCAACGGAGGGGGATCGGTGGTGGTGACTCACCAAACGCACTAACTCGTGCAACTCAGACCAGAATACTCGAGTATTTTGCCCCATTTTTTAAAAAAGTTTATTTTATTTACTTTCCCTCCAAAATC
This sequence comes from Crotalaria pallida, assembly GCA_037953625.1. NCBI lineage: Eukaryota > Viridiplantae > Streptophyta > Magnoliopsida > Fabales > Fabaceae > Crotalaria > Crotalaria pallida. Next base: position 6,035,328 of record CM075654.1, on the reverse strand, counting down.
TTTCCTATAATTGCTTCTAGGTCCCAACCCAGGGACTAATATGCAAAACACTTATTTTATGCATTATAATATTTATTAAATAATTTCACACACATAAACTAGTTGTAGAATCAAGTCTCCAATTAGGTGGATTTATTTTGATGATGACAATATAATTAGATCATGGAGTTAAAGCAAGAATTCAAGCTCATCAAGTCAAGAAGATCAAGTGCATTATGTATCTATTCATTCTCAATTTTATTTTGAATGTAATTTTATTTTATTGAGAGTGGGTAGCTTAGGAAGTTATCTCACCCTTAGGATAAATAATTTTAATTGCATGAAAAAGGTTAGGGGTTACATAAAATTATTCCTTGAAGAGAGACTTGAAATAAATTGTTGAAAAACTTGATTTTTATCATCTCTGGGCAAAACACTCGAGTAATCACAAAAATACTCGAGTATAAAGACACTCGAGTAATCTGAAAGTTACTCGAGTATCAAAACACTCGAGTACTTCCCAGAATACTCGAGTATTTCAGCCTCAAAACAGAGATTTGACCGTTAGTTCAATACTTGGGCATTTCTATTGAAAGATGGGCAAAACACTCGAGTAGTGTCAAAAGTACTCGAGTGTTTTGGTTCTGACAGCAAAATTTTAACCGTTGGAAAAGGGCAAAAATGGAATGAAAGAGTTGATTTCACTCATTCATTGTATTTTCCAGATATGAGAAATGAATGCTATTGAACTAACCAACAAGAGCATTAAAGTTGAGGGTGCAAAACATTCATTTTGATCATTCTCTCTCTCAAGTGGATAATTACTCTAACTCAATATTCATTCATCATTATTATTTGTTCTAAGAGTTAGAGTTGTGCTTAATTGTTGTGGATATCATTTGTTGGATCACTCCACATACACATACACATCTTGTTCTCAAAATCTTGGTTAGTAACCAAGTGTACCTAAGTGGATCTTAGGTTCATTCAAGACTTGGGTGGTTCCCAAGCAATTGCTAAGAGGTTCTTAGCTTTGGTGGAGCTCTTGAAGGTTTCAAGGAGCTTGAAGAAGAAGGAGTCTTCATCACCAACATCAAATTGGGGTAGAAATTCAAGAGTTTGGTACACTCTTGGAAGGGATAGGTTGAGTGAGGCATCTCAATACCCTTTGTAATATTTCTAACAATTTGATTTTAGTAGACACTCCTAAGGTTCTTAGGGGGACTGGACTAGCTCTCTAAATAGAGAGTGAACCAGTATAAAATTGTTGGTGTTGATCTTTTATAGCTTTCTTTAACTTCAAGCAAAAACCAAACCTAAGTTGCTCAAAAAGGGGATTATTAATTAGAGTAGCAATTCCACAGAAATTAAGTTGTTTTCAAGTTGTTATAACTTTATTTAATTGCTTTCTACTCTATTAATAATCTGCCTTGAACTGTATTCATTGTTATTGATTAAAGTGCATATTTTCCAGAAACTGTTTTTCTGCTATCTGGACGATTTACTCGAGTATTCTTGGAAAGACTCGAGTGTTCTTTAGTTTTTACTCGAGTAGTTCTTAAAATACTCGAGTGTTCCTGCTCTGTTTCTGAAAAATCTGCACTTGATTAATTAAACCTAATTGCATTCGAAAAATTAGTCACTGTTGCATTCCGATTACTATTCACCCCCCCTCTAGTAATTGCAAAGCCCGCTTGTTGGTTTCCAACAAGTGGTATCAGAGCTCGGTCGAAAGATCGAGCGTAAAAGCTTTTTCGAAAAGATCCTTTGGAAACTATGGGCTCTAGCAATTATCAAGAAGGTTCCTCTTCAATAAACCGCCCTCCATTCTTTAATGGTGAAGGGTATGCTTATTGGAAGGTTAGGATGAGAGTTTTTATTGAAGCAATAGACACCGATATTTGGGATGCAATAGAGGATGGTCCTTATATTCCTAGACATATGGTAAATGGGGAAGTCATTGAAATTCCTAGGAAAAGTTGGAATGATGATGATAAAAAGAAAGCATCATTTGATTTAAAAGCTAAAAACATCATCTTTTCGGCTTTATCCCATGATGAATTTTATAGAATTTCTCAATGCAAGTCGGCTAAGGAAATGTGGGACACTTTGGAAGTCACACATGAAGGAACAAGTGAAGTAAGAAATGCTAGATTAAATTCTTTAACACATGAATATGAATTATTTCACATGTTCCCGAATGAATCCATTGATGACTTACAAAAGAGGTTTTCACATATTGTTAGCCACTTGATTTCACTAGGAAAGCAATTTCGTGATGGTGAAACTACTCACAAAATTTTGAGATGTCTTGATAGAAAATGGCAACCTAAGGTCACCGCTATCAAGGAGTCCAAGGATTTAAATACTATGGACTTGGCAACCTTGTTTGGGAAGCTCAAGGAGCATGAGATTGACTTATCAAGACTTAGCTCACATGAGGAGTCGGACAAAAAGAAGAAGAGTATCTCTCTCAAGGCCTCAACCAAAGTTGTAAAAGAGGTTGAAGATGACTCAACTAGTGAGAACTCCGATCATGCACTCAATGAGGAGGAAATTGGATTGTTTGCAAAAAGATTCAACAAATTCCTCAAGGGTAAGAAGAGTGGCTCATCATCAAGAGAAAGAAGACCCAAGGAACACAAGTCTAAGAACAAGACTTCAAGTGATGTAGTGAAGTGTCATGAATGTGGAGGCATTGGACACATAAGGATGGAATGTCCTACATACTTGAGAAAGAATGAAAAGAAGACCCAAGAGGGCAAGGGCAAGAGGGCTTACATTGTGTGGGATGCACCGGAAAAGGATGCAAAATCATCATCAAGTAGCTCGGATGATGAAGTTGCAAATCTATGTCTCATGGCAAGAACCAACAATGAAGCCTCAAGTGCAAATGGTGAAAATGAGGATGAGGTATCATCTCAAAGCTCTAGCTTTTCCTCTTCCTCTATTCCTTATGATGATTTGCTCAATGAATACAATGAAATGTTAACACAATTTGAAAAACTAGCTAAGATTAACAAGGAAAAAGGAAAGAAAATTTTGGAGTATCAAAAAGAGATTAATGAATTAGAAAAGTACATAAATGAATTGAAACTCCAAAATGCTTCTTTAGAACTTGTTAATTCTAGTCATGTTTGTGATTGTGCAAGTGATGAGAAAACTATTGTTTATTGTGAGAAATGTGACATTCTTGAAAATGAAATAAAAGATTTGAAACACAAACTCACAATATCAAATAGTGATAGAAACCTAGACCGGTTAATTAAATCTCAAAGAAATTATTCAAACAAAACCGGTTTAGGATATGTCCAAAAGAAAAAGGACAATAAAAGGGTTGGTTCATCTTCTAAAATTGATTATACAAAGAAACCAACTTGCTTTTATTGCGGAAAGTTTGGACATACAAACAATAGGTGCCACATTAAACATGTTGAAATTCAAAAAGGCACTTATGTTTGGATTAAGAAGGAAGAAACACCAAAAGCTAACCCAAAGGGACCCAACATAATTTGGGTACCCAAAATGAGCAAATGATCTTGTTTTGTAGGTGTGCCTTAGAACCGAAAAGAAACCGTGGTATCTTGATAGTGGATGTTCAAGGCACATGTCGGGAGATAGGCGGAACTTCATGGAGCTTACTCCTCAAGAAGGTGGATATGTCACTTATGGAGACAACAACAAAGGAAAAATTCTTGGGATTGGTAAAGTCGGTAATTCTTCCAACTTGGTTATTGATAATGTTCTTTATGTTCAAGGATTAGAACACAATCTTTTGAGCATTAGTCAACTTTGTGATATTGGTAACCATGTATTATTTACCTCCACCCAATGTCTCATAAAAAGTGACAAGGATGAATCTATCAAATTTGTTTTCAAAAGGTCTAATAATACTTACTTGGTTGAATTAAACAATATTACCTCTTTGGTTTCTACTTGTCTAGTAAGCAAAGAGAGTGACACTTGGTTGTGGCACCGTAGGATTGCTCACATTAATATAAATCAATTAAAGAAAATACAATCAAAAGACTTAGTGGTTGGTTTACCAAAGCTTGATTTTAAAATTGAAGGTGATTGTACTCCTTGTAAGAAGTGCAAACACACCAAAAACCATTTTGGTTCTAAGAATGAAGTGTCCACAACAAGACCATTAGAAATGCTTCATATGGACTTGTTTGGACCTTCTCAAGTAAAAAGCTTTGGTGGGAACTACTATGGTTTGGTGATTGTTGATGACTTTTCTAGATTTACATGGACTTTATTCTTAAGTGCAAAAAGTGAGACCTACAAATCTTTCAAACGCCATATTAAACTTGTGCAAAACCAAGTAAACCAACGAGTAATTATTATTAGAACCGATCATGGTGGTGAATTTGAAAACTACAAGTTTGATAGATTTTGTGATAAACATGGTATTGAACACCAATATTCCGCACCAAGAACTCCGGAACAAAATGGAGTGGTAGAGCGGAAAAATAGGGTGTTAGAGGAACTTGCAAGAACCATGCTAAATGATTCTCAAGTACCTCATTATTTTTGGGCCGATGCCGTTAATACGGCTTGCTATGTCATGAATAGAATTCTAGTTAGGCCCATGCTCAAGAAAACCTCCTATGAGCTTTACAAAGGAAGAAAACCAAATATATCCTACTTTCATGTTTTTGGATGCAAAGTTTATGTGCTAAATAATGGAAAAGATCATCTTGGAAATTTGACTCCAAATCCGATGAGGGAATATTTTTGGGTTATTCTTCACATAGTAAAGCATATAGAATTTTTAATAAAAGAACTATGACTATTGAAGAATCCATTCATGTGGTTTTTAATGAGTCTTCGAAAGAAGATGTTGTTTTAAGTGATGGTTGTGATGAAGGTTTTGAGTTTTCAAAAGATGAAAAAGGGAAGGAGATTTTAAAGGATGAAGGTGAAGTTAAAAATGGTCTTGATCCGGCTTGGAAAACGGTGAAAGCTCATCCTATTGACAATGTCATAGGAGACCTTTCAAAGGGAGTATTAACTCGTAGGACTATTCAAAACATTTGTCATTTTGTTTCTTTTGTTTCTCAAATCGAACCAAATTCAATTAAGGAAGCAATTTTGGATGAACATTGGGTTATGGCCATGCAAGAAGAACTAAATCAATTTGTTAGAAATGAAGTTTGGGAATTAGTGCCTATACCCGATGATCATACCATAATTGGTTTAAAATGGATTTATAGAAATAAACTTGATGAATCCGGTTTGATTATAAGAAACAAAGCGAGACTTGTTGCCCAAGGGTACAACCAAGAGGAAGGTGTTGATTATGACGAGACCTTTGCTCCGGTTGCACGCCTTGAGGCAATCCGAATCTTGCTTGCCTTTGCATCAATTATGAAATTTACTCTTTATCAAATGGATGTCAAGAGTGCTTTCTTAAATGGTTTCATAAATGAAGAAGTGTATGTTAAGCAACCACCCGGTTTTGAGAGTCATGAATTTCCAAACCATGTTTATAAATTGAAAAAGGCACTTTATGGATTAAAACAAGCTCCTAGAGCTTGGTATGATCGATTAAGTACCTTTTTATTAGAAAATGACTTTCAAAGGGGAAAGGTTGATAATACCCTATTCATCTATAAAACTAAAAAGGACATTTTGTTGGTGCAAATATATGTAGATGATATTATCTTTGGTGCCACTAACGTGTCCTTGTGTAGCAAGTTCTCTAATTTGATGAAAAAGGAATTTGAAATGTCCATGATGGGAGAGCTCAAGTTCTTCCTAGGACTTCAAATCAAGCAAGTCAAGGAGGGGATTTTTGTGCATCAAGGAAAATATTGCAAGGAGCTCCTTGGAAAATTCGGAATGGACAAATGCAAGGAAGCCTACACTCCCATGAGCACCTCATGCTACCTAGACAAGGATGAACAAGGTACACCGGTTGATGTTAGTAAATATAGAGGTATGATAGGTAGTCTTCTATATCTTACCGCATCTAGACCGGATATTATGTTTAGTGTATGCATGTGTGCCCGTTTTCAAGCTAATCCTAAAGAATCACACCTATCCGCGGTCAAACATATATTTAAATATCTTAAAGGAACGATAAATACCGGATTATGGTATCCTAGTGATACTAGTCTTAGCTTGGTTGGTTATTCGGATTCCGACTTTGCGGGATGCAAGCTTGATCGTAAAAGCACTAGTGGTACTTGCCATTTATTGGGAAGCTCACTAGTGTCATGGTTTTCTAAAAAGCAAGCTTGTGTTGCTCTTTCCACCGCCGAAGCGGAATATATCGCCGCCGGTAGTTGTTGTGCTCAACTCTTGTGGATGAAACAACAATTATTGGATTTTGGTTTGAAACTTGAAAATATTCCTATTAAGTGCGATAACACAAGTGCAATCAACTTAACTAAGAATCCGGTGTATCATTCAAGGACTAAACATATTGAAATTAGACATCATTTTCTAAGAGATCATGTACAAAAAGGTGATTGCACAATTGAATTTGTAAGCACCACAAACCAATTAGCGGATATTTTTACAAAACCATTGCCAAGAGATACCTTTTATCATATAAGAGGAGAACTTGGAATTTTAGATGAGTCAAGCATTAGCTAATTGATTTGTGTTTGTGAAAATTCACCAAGTATGTCTCATTTCATGTGCATTAGTGTTTGAAAAACAATTGGACCTTGAGATGTTGTGAATTATGTGTTTTTGACTGTGAGTGATTTTGAGTCTGATTTGTGTTTATGTTAAATTGTGTTGGTTTAGTGACAATGTGTTCAAATTGCTGTTAAAACTGTCTGTCTGTCAAATTTACTCGAGTATTTTCATTTCTACTCGAGTATTTTAATTCCAAATTAAATGGTTTGAAAATTGAAAAAGTTCTTGGTCAGGTCTGATTGTTTCACTCGAGTGTTTTCAAATTTTACTCGAGTACTTTACTCTTTACTCGAGTGTGTCCTGTTTTACTCGCGTGTTTTTCGGTCCAGTAACTCTAGACTTTCTGGACCGGGCTTTTTACTCGAGTACTTTAACAAATACTCGAGTATCAGGCTTAGAACACTCGAGTGTATTTTTAAAAACACTCGAGTAATGCGACTTTTTAAAGCACAGCAGCAGCGTTTCAGCAGTTACTTTTCACGAACCCCCTCTTCTCCCCACTCGAGTTCTCTCAACCCCAACCTCTCAAAACACGTTTTTCACTCCAATTTTTCACAGCTTTTAACTTTAAATCATCTCCACATCACTTTTCTTAAATTATTTTACTTCAAATCACTGTTTTTCACCCCCAAATCCGAAATTCCCTTTTGAAACCCTAACTCCCCTAAACTCGAAATTGTCCATTTTTTTTTTCTTCAATTTGTGTGCAAATGTCTACCTCTCGAGCTAACCTACGTCCAAGGAAGAAAAGAAGAGAGCCTACTCCTCCTTCTTCATCATCTTCAGAGCATGAAGAGGAATTCTTTTCTGCTGGTGCATGTGCTAGGAGGGAGGCATTGTTCATCACTCATGGCTATGGTGTACAAAGCTGGACCACAGAGGATTTTCTTGAGGGTAACGGTTTTACATTTGTTCAAAAGCTTAGGGAACAACACCTTATGAATTTTATCTCTTTCAATGGTCCAATTTATCTTAGACTAGTGCGTCAATTTTTTGCAAATCTTAAGGAGATAAATAGGACTACTTTAGAATCCAGAGTAGCTGGAACCCACCTTGTACTTCGTCCTACTGATTTAGAAACTGTCTTTGGCATAACATGAACGGGGCAGAACAATTTGAATGCTCAAACTGATGATATTTTTCGAAATCTGCTTCGTCCCGATCGTGTTTATGACGGAGATGAAAAGAAAGCCGTGAATATGACCACTTCAAACCGCATTCTTCACCATATTGTTAGTCACATCCTTATGCCCCAAACATCTCCAAATTACTCAAAGCCCACAAAATTAGAACTTCAGCTTATTGATGCTATACTGAATGATAATATGTTGAACTGGGCTGCTGTTATTTTTGCTCGGATGGTCAAGGCAGGGTCTTCTAAACCAACCCAAAATCTGCCCTATCCTATGCATGTGTGTCGACTTCTCCGGCACCTCAATGTGCCTATTCCTCATGATGAGGAGAAAGTTGACCCTCCGGCAGAGTTGCATGCGCTTCATGAGGGGCTATTGCGTCAAATGAAAATGAGGAAGCGCGGCGGGAGGTGGTATTGGATGGATCAGGTAGCCACCATGGAGGCCCAGGAGGCTGCTGAGCAAGCTGCAGCTCAGCAAGGTTTGGATGCTGAGCAGTTGGCTGATGAGCAGGCTCAGTATGATCAGGCTGATGGTGGCGGTGGTGGTGGTGATCCGGTTGATGACATTCAGTTTGAACATCCTGCTTTTGGGACTTATCAGACATATTTCGATGCTCGCTTTGCTCAGTTTGACAGCCGCATGGATAGCTTTGAGCATCGATTGGCTGAGCAGCAGGATAGTATCAGCAGGATTGAGTCTCAGATGGGTGTGCAGTCGGCCATGATATATTCGCAGTTGGACCAGCATTCCGCTCAGATGAATGCTAGGTTCGATGATATGATGTCTGCATTCGGCCGCTTCTTTCCTCCTCAGGATCCCCCTGCACCGGATATGTTCTGAGATCGGTGGACATTGCACTCTGTTTTTACATGTTATTTTTTTTGGATGTTTAGTTTTTCACTATGCTTTTGGGAGTTTGTTTACTTTTTCTAAACCCTGCGTGGGTCTTTATCCAGTTTTATGATGTTTTTTTTTTTCTTTCTTTTCCGTTCAGACTTGGATTTGGTTGGTGGTTTTATGCTATGTTATGATGTGATTTCACTGGATTTCTCATGGTTATTGTTTTTCACGTGTTTGGTATTCTCTGATAGTCATATTTGTTTTATATTAATATTATTTAAGGGGGAGTTTTCATTATTGGTATCCTTCTTGTCTCCTCCGTTTCCAAATGCTATCTTTTTTATTATGACAAAAAGGGGGAGAATGAGAATGAGAAGAGCAAGCACATCATTTTTTTTACTCTGATATTATGTTTGCTTACTCTGATATCATGTTTGCTCTCGCTCTGATACCAGTTACATTTTGTGCACTTGACTATGATATTATGGATATTATGTTGTGCTTGGTATTCTCTGAATTGACAGGTTAATAGGTTCCTATATTGAGGGGGAGCTCTCAAAAGAGAAGGAACGGTTTAATTATTTTGTCATCATCAAAAAGGGGGAGATTGTAGAATCAAGTCTCCAATTAGGTGGATTTATTTTGATGATGACAATATAATTAGATCATGGAGTTAAAGCAAGAATTCAAGCTCATCAAGTCAAGAAGATCAAGTGCATTATGTATCTATTCATTCTCAATTTTATTTTGAATGTAATTTTATTTTATTGAGAGTGGGTAGCTTAGGAAGTTATCTCACCCTTAGGATAAATAATTTTAATTGCATGAAAAAGGTTAGGGGTTACATAAAATTATTCCTTGAAGAGAGACTTGAAATAAATTGTTGAAAAACTTGATTTTTATCATCTCTGGGCAAAACACTCGAGTAATCACAAAAATACTCGAGTATAAAGACACTCGAGTAATCTGAAAGTTACTCGAGTATCAAAACACTCGAGTACTTCCCAGAATACTCGAGTATTTCAGCCTTAAAACAGAGATTTGACCGTTAGTTCAATACTTGGGCATTTCTATTGAAAGATGGGCAAAACACTCGAGTAGTGTCAAAAGTACTCGAGTGTTTTGGTTCTGACAGCAAAATTTTAACCGTTGGAAAAGGGCAAAAATGGAATGAAAGAGTTGATTTCACTCATTCATTGTATTTTCCAGATATGAGAAATGAATGCTATTGAACTAACCAACAAGAGCATTAAAGTTGAGGGTGCAAAACATTCATTTTGATCATTCTCTCTCTCAAGTGGATAATTACTGTAACTCAATATTCATTCATCATTATTATTTGTTCTAAGAGTTAGAGTTGTGCTTAATTGTTGTGGATATCATTTGTTGGATCACTCCACATACACATACACATCTTGTTCTCAAAATCTTGGTTAGTAACCAAGTGTACCTAAGTGGATCTTAGGTTCATTCAAGACTTGGGTGGTTCCCAAGCAATTGCTAAGAGGTTCTTAGCTTTGGTGGAGCTCTTGAAGGTTTCAAGGAGCTTGAAGAAGAAGGAGTCTTCATCACCAACATCAAATTGGGGTAGAAATTCAAGAGTTTGGTACACTCTTGGAAGGGATAGGTTGAGTGAGGCATCTCAATACCCTTTGTAATATTTCTAACAATTTGATTTTAGTAGACACTCCTAAGGTTCTTAGGGGGACTGGACTAGCTCTCTAAATAGAGAGTGAACCAGTATAAAATTGTTGGTGTTGATCTTTTATAGCTTTCTTTAACTTCAAGCAAAAACCAAACCTAAGTTGCTCAAAAAGGGGATTATTAATTAGAGTAGCAATTCCACAGAAATTAAGTTGTTTTCAAGTTGTTATAACTTTATTTAATTGCTTTCTACTCTATTAATAATCTGCCTTGAACTGTATTCATTGTTATTGATTAAAGTGCATATTTTCCAGAAACTGTTTTTCTGCTATCTGGACGATTTACTCGAGTATTCTTGGAAAGACTCGAGTGTTCTTTAGTTTTTACTCGAGTAGTTCTTAAAATACTCGAGTGTTCCTGCTCTGTTTCTGAAAAATCTGCACTTGATTAATTAAACCTAATTGCATTCGAAAAATTAGTCACTGTTGCATTCCGATTACTATTCACCCCCCCTCTAGTAATTGCAAAGCCCGCTTGTTGGTTTCCAACACTAGTTACATGAATACACATTTTAATCAAGGATTAATATAAAAATCATTAATTATAATTAAATTATAATTAACATTTCATTAATCGGGGATTAAAATTTTGGGGTGTTACACTACTCCCCCACTTACAAGGAATTTCGTCCCCGAAATTCTACTTATACAAACAACTCAGGATAATCTTGATGCATCTTATCCTCTAATTCCCAAGATGCTTCTATCACATCACCACAAACCCAGACGACTTTGACCAGACGAATATCCTTCCCTCTAAGCTGCTTGATCCTTCGGTCTTCAATGCGCACAGGCTTAGCTTCGAAGGTTAAGTTCTCATGAATTTCTAGGTCATCAGGTTGGATTCTAAGAACAATGGTGGGGTCATTGGTTTGGGTTAAAAATGTTTAGAAATTGAAATGGTATGTAAAAACCATGTTTCAGTCTGTTCTGTCTGAAAATACTCGAGTATATGGCTTAACACTCGAGTATTTCGTGGTGCACCAGTGTGAAAATTGGCGCACCAACTTGAGAATCAGGCTCGGCACTCGAGTATTTCAGACGCAACAAGAGTAAAAATTGATGAACAACTCGAGTAATACATGAATTACTCGAGTATTCTGGGCAATGAACTACTCGAGTATCTCACGAATTACTCGAGTATATTTATGGAGATCTGAAAACTTAAGTCTCTAAAAAGACATGAACGACTCGAGTCTAATTATGAACCACTCGAGTAAAATCTGGAAACTGATGAATTACTCGAGTATTATGGAAAACACTCGAGTATTTTTAGTCAGATATTGAAAAATACCATTTTCAATTCTAAGTTATTTTGTAACACTTAAAGGACAATAAACCAAGTGATCCTGAACTTAAAGGAAATTGATTGACGTCATGATGTTTTTATTTGAATAATGATACGTTGCTCGGGAGGCGCGTAATGTATTAATAAAAGGAAAAACATCAATCAATTCCCCTTTAAGTAAAGTAATGCATTCATTCTGGAGTTTGGATGGTAGGACGTATATCATTTTTGGTAAACATGTGGAGGGCCTCTGGGAGTGCCAATACGCGTGCTTGATGACACGTCGTTGACGTGGTCGGCTGAGTGGATGCCGATATGGTTATACCGTTTGGATGACGGTCCGTTTGGATGACGGGATATGCTCGGGTGGCATGGATTCCAAGCTTGTCGTGTACATTCTAGGTGAATGTACGAATTGTTGTATACCTAGGAATACAACGCACTGTTGAGTGCTGGGTTGTCAGGGATAGACGTCAGAGAGTGACATAGAATGATGGAGATAGGCTTGAGAGCTAAATTCATGCATCATGCCAGTCATTTGCATTAATTGTGATAAATGAAACAAGTGTGAGCATCCTACTTGCATTCAATACTTGCTAAGTGCTAAATGTGATTATTATTTATGATTGCATATTTACATACTCACATTATATAATTTATTCTCTATTGATTATGTGTATAGAATTGCTTACCCCTATGCCCTTCTAGGTGATGTCTCGTTACATTGCTTGCATCGAGATCCGGCCACTTCCTAGTGGCATATGGATCTATGAGGACCATCGCGCGGTAATCGAAGGGGAGGTAGAGATTACCTTCTACCACCGAACCCGCTGATGTGATTCTGTCCTCGTAGGTTTAGGATTCCCATCATATACACTATGCACGTACCCCCGTTTTATACTTACCATGGACCACCTCCTATGCGACCAGCTCGCTCTTATCATAGCTTTCATTTTCGACCTACCCGCTCTCACCCTTTTACCTCGAGAGTCGTCCGCGAGGAGACTCCCCCTTCTGATCCGAGGAGCCCAGTCAGGGTATCACCATCACCTGACCCGGTACTTAGTGGTAGGGTACACTCTCCTTCGGATGAGATCGAGGAGGATCCGGTGGAGGACGAGAGTGGGAGCGAGCCTGTCGTGCATTCTACTGGGAGTGATTGGAGGGACGATGATCCCTAGGTATGTGCATAGGGTATGTGATGAGGATCAGATGATTCGATGTGTGGATGCTATGGAGGAGATCTTGCTGCTGCTATGTTGATGATGATGCTACTACCTTACTACTTTTGCTTCTTGGAGACTACTGCTATCACTACTACTACATCTGATGATGCCAGATCTACGTGACCACCATTAGAGTTATATTTTGGTTATGTATATATGTTGTAGATATAGTTTTGGAGTACTCTAGGGTTTGGTTACATTACTATGTAGATCTGCCTATGGACTTGTATTTCTGGATCTTGGAGACTTAATGATGGGGCTATGTACTTATGACTTTCCTATATATAAAACCTATGTTTATATTCCTATCCATGGCATAGTCCGATAATTTCCGCTTACTCTGATTTAATCTATTTGAGAGTTCGGCTGTGAAAACTATTCGATGGTATCAGTTCTATCAAATAAAGCAAGGGTAGCTTCAGTTATTCTCTATGATATAAATACGATTCAAAAAGACGAATGTTACCCAACTTTTGAAAAGGTTTTAGAAATCGCCGAATTTGATACAACTGTTTTGAAATGCTGTAGAGTTTATTCTCCGAGAATTCCAAGTGTTGATTTGTGCACCTGCTTTAAAAAGAAAAATTTCACTTACATATTTTCTTAATACTCACAAGTCCATATATTATCCAATATGATAGCTTAAGTACTATATTATATTTGGATAAGCAAGAAGGGTGTCACACCGAGTGGTATCAGAGCAAAAGTCAGATCCTGTAGTAGTGGAAGTAGTACTAGAAAGGTAGCCATCAACATCAAGCAGGTATCTCCAGGGCATGTACATTATTTTGAATGTTATTATTTTGCTTGTTGAGCTTTAGATACCCTTGATTTGTTTGTATCTTGTCTCTTTTGAGTACAAGACACAATTGATTGTAGATTTAGACGTTTAGGTAATAGTCTTAGTATAGGTGGTGTAATGGAAGTTTCTTTAGTTCAACATATATGACCATAAGCCCACAGCGCAGGTCTAATATGGCAACTAGAAACCAAAATCACACCAACACGATGTTAGAACGAATCACCACGGTGTTGGAGGCTATGCAACGACAAACTCAGCAACCATCTCAACCGGTTAACCCGTCTCATCAGGGTAATGTGGGTAACGCTGAGGCGAAGACTCTGGCTGATTTTAAGAGTTGCAATCCGCCAAAGTTCGAAGGAGGATTTAAACCAGAAGAGGCCAATAAATGGATTCACACCATGGATAAGATTCTGAGAACGTTGGAGTGTTCTGATGCTCAAAAGGTGGCGTATGCAGCCTACATGTTGGAGGATGAAGCTGAGAATTGGTGGAATCACACGGTGCAACTTTTGCAATATGAAGGAAGAGAGGTAAGCTGGGGAGTATTTATGGAAAAATTTCTCAACAAATATTTCCCTGAGGATCTAAGGAGAAAGAAAGAGGTGGAATTCTTGCAGCTGAAGCAAGGGAACATGAGTGTGGGTGAGTACGCAGCCAAATTTGAGGATCTGATGAAGTACTCTCCATATTATCAGAACAATCCGGATGAAAGGAGCAAGTGCATAAAGTTTGAAGGAGGCTTGAGGCCCAAGTTGAAGTCGATTTTCAGCTACCAGCGGATTCAAAGCTTTCCTGCACTGGTGGACATGTGTAGGATGTATGAAGATGACACAAAGGCTGAGGAGGTGCAAGCCTCAGAGAGGAAGGACAATCAGAGCTATGGACCCCAGAGGCGTAAAGGTTTCAATAACAGAGGCAAAGGTCCGTATGATCGCCGAGGGAAAGGCAAGGGAAAAGCTGGTGGTTCGGATGGAAGAAATTTTCGGAGCGAGCCTCCATTCTGCGACAAGTGCAAGCGCCACCACTATGGCCGTGTCTGCTAGGGAACAAGTGGCTTCTTTAATTGTGGTAAGCCGGGACATTTTGCAAGAGACTGCAAGGAACCGGCCAAAGCCAACTCAAGAGGGGCTGCAGAGAGGCCTATGGCTCAAGGAAGGGTTTTCACCCTTAATGGTGTGGAAGCAAGTCGGTCTTCTGATCTGGTGCAAGGTAAATGCTTGCTTAATGGTCAGCCTTGTTATGCTATGTTTGATTCTGGTGCTATGCATTCATTTATTTCATATGAATGTGTAGATCGGCTAAGTTTATCTGTGTCTGAATTACCTTATGTTTTGCAAGTAGAAACCCCTGCTAATGCTCATGTAGTTGTTTCTAGAGCATGTCTTAACTGTTGTATAGAAGTGTTAGGACAAACCTCTAAAGTAGATTTGATCTGCTTACCCTTGGCACAATCAGATGTGATCTTGAGAATGGACTGGTTAAGTCAAAACCAAGTGATCATCGATTATGATAGAAAAATAGTGACCTATAGAAACCCAAAACCCTCCGGCTACGTGTGTCTGTTCAACACTGAGGTAGAAGAGAATGGTCCAAGGATGGAAGAGATTCCTATTGTCAGAAACTTTCCAGAAGTTTTTGCTGATGAGATCCCTGGTCTACCACCAAGAAAAGAGATTGAATTCGGTATCGACTTAGTTCCGGGAGCTGGTCCCATTTCTATTGTTCCTTATAGAATGACACCATCGGAAATGGCTGAAATGAAGAAGCAGATTGAGGAACTATTGCAGAAACAGATGATCCGACCAAGTGTGTCACCTTGGGGTGCTCCGGTTCTGTTCGTCAAGAAGAAAGATGGTAGCATGAGGATGTGCATCGATTATCGGCAGCTGAATAAGGTGACCATCAAGAACAAGTATCCGTTGCCGAGGATAGATGACCTTATGGATCAAGTTCGTGGGGCTGCAATATTTTCCAAGATTGATTTGAGGCCAGGATACCATCAGATCAGGATTAGAGAAGAGGATATCTCTAAGACTGCATTTCGATCTCGATACGGACATTATGAGTATGTCGTGATGCCGTTCGGATTGACTAATGCACCAGCTATCTTCATGGACTACATGAATCGAATCTTTAGACCTTATTTAGATTCATTCGTGGTGTGTTCATTGATGATATCCTTATTTACTCTAAGAGCCCGGAGGAGCATGCTGAACACTTGCGGATAGTGTTGAGTATCCTGAAGGAGAAGCAGTTGTATGCCAAACTTACAAAATGTGAGTTCTGGCTGAAGGAGGTTAAGTTCTTGGGGCATGTGATTTCGGACAAGGGAATAGCCGTTGATCCGACGAAAGTGAGCTCGGTTTTGCAATGGGAGCAACCGAAATCGGTCACGGAGGTGAGAAGCTTTCTGGGTTTGGCTGGTTACTACAGAAGATTCATTGAAGGTTTCTCGAAGATTGCACTGCCTCTGACGAAGTTGACTCGGAAAGATCAACCATTCCTATGGGATGAGAAATGTGAAAGGAGTTTTCAAGAGTTGAAGGAAAGGTTGACATCGTCTCCTATATTGGTTCTGCTCGATACACAGAAGAGTTTTGATGTGTATTGTGACGCATCGAAACAAGGTCTTGGGAGTGTTTTGATGCAAGAAGGGCAAGTCGTCGCCTACGCCTCGAGACAGCTAAAAGTTCATGAAATGAACTATCCAACTCATGATCTCGAGTTGGCAGTGGTTGTTTTCGCTCTAAAGATTTGGAGGCACTACCTTTATGGCACTACGTTCCGGGTATTTAGTGACCATAAGAGTTTAAAGTACCTCTTCGATCAGAAGGAGTTGAATATGAGGCAGCGTCGATGGATGGAGTTCTTGAAAGATTATGAGTTTGAGCTCCATCACCACCCTGGGAAGGCAAATGTAGTGGCAGATGCATTGAGTCGAAAGGCAATGCATATCAGTACGATGATGGTTAGAGAAGCTGCATTGATAGAGGAATTTAGAGATATGAGTCTGACGATGCAAGTGGAGCCAACCAATATCAAGATGGGGATGTTGCAAATTACTAATGAATTTCTGCAAAGAATTCGGGAATTGCAACATATAGATGAAGGACTTAAAGAAAAGAAGAAGCTTATGGAAGAAGGCAAGGAGTTGGAGTTTCAAGAGGGGAAGGATGGAATCCTTCGTTTTCGAACAAGGATTTGTGTTCCTAATGATCTGGAAGTAAAGAGGATGATTTTGGACGAAGCACATAAGAGCAAAATGAGTATGCATCCGGGAGCTACCAAGATGTATCAGGATTTGAAGAAGGTATTTTGGTGGCCTGGTTTAAAGAAGGACGTGGCTAGGTACGTGGCATGTTGTTTGGTGTGTCAGAAGGCGAAAGTGGAACATCAAAGGCCAGGAGGAGAGTTACTTTCCTTGGAAATTCCGCAGTGGAAATGGGATAGTATCTCGATGGATTTTGTGTCGGGATTACCAAGGACTGCTACTGGTCATGATGCAATCTGGGTGATTGTGGATCGTTTAACCAAGTCGGCGCATTTCATTCCCGTTAATATGCGCTATTCTTTGGAAAAGCTCACTCAGTTGTATGTCAAGGAAGTTTTTCGTCTGCATAGGGTACCATCAAGCATCGTGTCAGATCGCGATCCGAGGTTTACATCAAAGTTTTGGGAAGATCTGCATAGAGCCTTGGGTTCAAGATTGAAGTTGAGTTCTGCATACCATCCTCAGACTGATGGTCAGACGGAGAGGACTATTCAGTCGCTGGAGGACATTTTACGAGCCTGTGCTTTAGAAGGACAAGGGAATTGGGAGCAGATGTTGCCACTCGTGGAGTTCACTTACAACAACAGTTATCACACGAGTATTGGAATGGCACCATTTGAAGCTTTGTATGGAAGAAAGTGTCGGACGTCGTTATGCTGGTTTCAAGTGGGGGAGAGTTCTCTGGTTGGACCAGATTTTGTGCAAGAGACGACTGAGAAGATCAAGATGATACAAGAGAAGATGAGGGCAGCTCAAAGTAGGCAGAAAAGCTATGCTGATAAAAGAAGAAAACCTTTAGAGTTCGCCGAAGGAGACCATGTATTCATTAGAATAGTACCAACCAAAGGTGTTAGTAGATCCCTGAAAACCCAGAAACTATCACCCAAGTTTAATGGTCCCTATCAAATTCTCAAAAGAGTCGGCCCAGTAGCCTATCAATTGGCTCTGCCCCCGTCATTGGCTAACCTTCATAATGTATTCCATGTGTCTCAATTGAAAAGATATGTCCATGACCCCACCATTGTCCTTAGAATCCAACCGGACGACTTAGAAATTCATGAGAACCTAACCTTCGAAGCTAAGCCTGTGCGCATTGAAGACCGAAGGATCAAGCAGCTTAGAGGGAAGGATATTCGTCTGGTCAAAGTCGTCTGGGTTTGTGGTGATGTGATAGAAGCATCTTGGGAATTAGAGGATAAGATGCGTCAGGATTATCCTGAGTTGTTTGTATAAGTTAAATTTCGGGGACGAAATTCCTTGTAAGAGGGGGAGTAGTGTAACACCCCAAAATTTTAATCCCCGATTAATGAAATGTTAATTATAAATTAATTATAATTAATTATTTCTATATTAATCATTGATTAAAATATGTGTTCATATAGTTAGTATATGTGTGTGAATTGATATAATAAATATAATAATGCATAAAATAAATGTTTTGCATATTAGTCCCTGGGTTGGGACCTAGAAGCAATTATAGGAAAGGTTTGGAGGGAAAGTAAATAAAATAATTATTTTTCAAAAATGGGGCAAAATACTCGAGTGTTTCTCGGAAAACTCGAGTATTCTGGACAGAGTTGCACGAGTTAGTGCGTTTGGTGAGTCACCACCACCGATTCCCCTTCGTTGACACGAAATCACCACCATGCCAACGCCGTGGATTTCGTGTCAATCTGCATGAGCCCTCTCCCTTTCTATTTAAGCTCATCAACATCATTTGGCTGAGAATTTTGATCAATCTTGCAATAGTTGTTGAAGTTAGGGTTCCGAACTCGTTTTCTTCGATTCTCCTTCTCTGTTCAGATTCAAAACACAAACTATACACGAATACAAAGCTCACATCTTGAGCTTTGTATAGAGAGTAAAATCGTGAGGATTGAGTGAGTGTGTTGGGAGAATTGAAGATTGGAAGTGAAGCTGTTTCTGGACAAGCCTTGGTCTGGAGCTTACTTTGGGTTCAATTTCTGGTAAGCTCATGAATCCCTGAGTCCCAAATTCGGTTTCCTTAGTTAGTTTATGTTGCATAGAGTTTAGAAAATCTAATTTCCCCAATTTTATTCTCTGTTTCATGTGTGAACCAATTCCATTTTGGTGATGCACTCAAACTGCTCTGCATGTGATGTTTGAAGTTGTTCTGGGAGTTGTGGAGCCTTTTCTTTGTCAATCCTTTGTTGATTCAAGTTTGAGAGGTAAGGGGAAGTAATTTCTTACACTAGATAGAGTTTAAATTCCATTAATTGTGTTAGAGAGCCATCAAGAGGCTCTAAGGGCTTAGTTTGAATAGGAACTTTGGTTTGGAGACCAATCCATGCTCTATGACTGTGTTGAGCAAGTTCTAAATCATGCATGCAAGCTCAAATGAATATTATTTCATGAGTATTGTGTTTATTTTTCAATTTAAGGTGTTGAATTGCTAAATTGTGTATTTTATGCATAAATGATTGATTCTCTGTCAAATTTGTTATTTGATATGAAATGAGTATGGTAACATGTTCAATATATGGTATATGAACTATTGTGATCATTGGTTTGGGTTAAAAATGTTTAGAAATTGAAATGGTATGTAAAAACCAAGTTTCAGTCTGTTCTGTCTGAAAATACTCGAGTATATGGCTTAACACTCGAGTATTTCGTGGTGCACCAGTGTGAAAATTGGCGCACCAACTTGAGAATCAGGCTCGACACTCGAGTATTTCAGACGCAACAAGAGTAAAAATTGATGAACAACTCGAGTAATACATGAATTACTCGAGTATTCTGGGCAATGAACTACTCGAGTATCTCACGAATTACTCGAGTATATTTATGGAGATCTGAAAACTTAAGTCTCTAAAAAGACATGAACGACTCGAGTCTAATTATGAACCACTCGAGTAAAATCTGGAAACTGATGAATTACTCGAGTATTATGGAAAACACTCGAGTATTTTTAGTCAGATATTGAAAAATACCATTTTCAATTCTAAGTTATTTTGTAACACTTAAAGGACAATAAACCAAGTGATCCTGGACTTAAAGGAAATTGATTGACGTCATGATGTTTTTATTTGAATAATGACACGTTGCTCGGGAGGCGCGTAATGTATTAATAAAAGGACAAAACATCAATCAATTCCCCTTTAAGTAAAGTAATGCATTCATTCTGGAGTTTGGATGGTAGGACGTATATCATGTTTTTGGTAAACATGTGGAGGGCCTCTAGGAGTGCCAATACGCTTACTTGATGACACGTCGTTGACGTGGTCAGCTGAGTGGATGCCGATATGGTTATACCGTTTGGATGACGGTCCGTTTGGATGACGGGATATGCTCGGGTGGCATGGATTCCAAGCTTGTCGTGTACATTCTAGGTGAATGTATGAATTGTTGTATACCTAGGAATACAACGCACTGTTGAGTGCTGGGTTGTCAGCGATGGACGTCAGAGAGTGACATAGAATGATGGAGATAGGCTTGAGAGCTAAATTCATGCATCATGCCAGTCATTTGCATTAATTGTGATAAATGAAACAAGTGTGAGCATCCTACTTGCATTCAATACTTTCTAAGTGCTAAATGTGATTGTTATTTATGATTGCATATTTACATACTCACATTATATAATTTATTCTCTGTTGATTATGTGTATAGAATTGCTTACCCCTATGCCCTTGTAGGTGATGTCTCGTTACATTGCTTGCATCGAGATCCGGCCACTTCCTAGTGGCATATGGATCTATGAGGACCATCGCGCGGTATTTGAAGGGGAGGTAGAGATTACCTTCTACCACCCGAACCCGCTGATGCGATTCCGTCCTCGTAGGTTTAGGATTCCCATCATATACACTATGCACGTACCCCCGTTTTATACTTACCATGGACCACCTCCCATGCGACCAGCTCGCTCTTATAACAGCTTTCATTTTCGACCTACCCGCTCTCACCCTTTTACCTCGAGAGTCGTCCGCAAGGAGACTCCCCCTTCTGATCCGAGGAGCCCAGTCAGGGTATCACCATCACCTGACCCGGTACCCAGTGGTAGGGTACACTCTCCTTCGGATGAGATCGAGGAGGATCCGGTGGAGGATGAGAGTGGGAGCGAGCCTGTCGTGCATTCTACTGGGAGTGATTGGAGGGACGATGATCCCTAGGTATGTGCATAGGGTATGTGATGAGGATCAGAGGATCCGATGTGTGGATGCTATGGAGGAGATCTTGCTGCTGCTGTGTTGATGATGATGCTACTACCTTACTACTTTTGCTTCTTGGAGACTACTGCTATCACTACTACTACATCTGATGATGCCAGATCTACGTGACCACCATTAGAGTTATATTTTGGTTATGTATATATGTAGTAGATATACTTTTGGAGTACTCTAGGGTTTGGTTACATTACTATGTAGATCTGCCTATGGACTTGTATTTCTGGATCTTGGAGACTTAATGATGGGGCTATATACTTATGACTTTCCTATATATAAAACCTATGTTTATATTCCTATCCATGGCATAGTCCGATAATTTCCGCTTACTCTGATTTAATCTATTTGAGAGTTCGGCTGTGAAAACTATTCGATGGTATCAGTTCTATCAAATAAAGCAAGGGTAGCTTCAGTTATTCTCTATGATATAAATACGATTCCAAAAGACGAATGTTACCCAACTTTTGAAAAGGTTTTAGAAATCGCCGAATTCGATACAACTGTTTTGAAATGCTGTAGAGTTTATTCTCCGAGAATTCCAAGTGTTGATTTGTGCACCCGCTTTAAAAAGAAAAATTTCACTTACATATTTTCTTAATACTCACAAGTCCATATATTATCCAATATGATAGCTTAAGTACTATATTATATTTGGATAAGCAAGAAGGGTGTCACACCGAGCGGGTCCCCAACACCTAATGAGACTTTGGATCTATGGGATTTACTTACCTGAGTGAGGACTTCACCTATTGGGAATTCGAGTCTATTCCTTAAAATAGACTTTGTCCTAACAGGGCACCTAATGGTACAGATACCCGACACACGATCAATAGCTGCTGCCTTTTGTTTAATTCATTTATCCCAATGACAATCCTATCCCAATGACAATCCTATCCAGTTAAATTCAAACATATATAATTCACACTAACATGCAGCAGTCAAATTTTTACTCCATAATTAAATACCAACAAGATATCATCCAATAATCATTAAAAATAATCAATACAATTAATCAATTCATAACCAATTTTAAGTTCACCAAAAATTAACCAAATAATCAATTAACCAATAATCAATAAAAATAATCAATTCATCAAAATATAAGCGTGTTCATTTCTTTAATTTAATAACATACTTATTATCAACATTAACTATCTTATTGTTAATTTTTCTAATTAATCTTTTCTACTCCTAGCCACCACTATAAACAACCTAGAAATCATGCCCTAAATTAAGGTAATACAACCCTCTTACCTAGGATCTTAGCATTAGAAACAATATAACGTTCGCGTCCGTGCCTTACTCGAGGGTCAGGGACAACAATAATTATAACACTAAATATATATATATATATATATATATAATAAATATATATATCATTATACAATAAAAATATATCACTTTTTTCTAAAATATTTCTTTATTTGAAAATATAGGGATAATAAAAATATTGACGTATCGTCGAATAAATTACATGGATGGGTGGAGAGAGATGAAAAAATTATTTACCTAAGACGGATTTGATATTGAACGGTTGGATCTTGAATAATCGGACCGAGAAATTTGAAAGAGACGAAGTCGCCTCTCTGTGTCGCCACTGTCCTATACTCTGCCGTGCTACTTTTCTTCTTCTTCTATTTTATTTTATTTTCTTTCTATTAGTTATGCTGTGAGTCCTTTTCTCTTCCTTCACGGGTGGCCTTATGGCCACTGCTTCCTTTCTTTTTTTTTTTCTTTTTTTTTTATAAGAGGTAGTATAAGTATATATATACAGGGGTTTGCTAATATGAGGAAGCTTTTTTTTCAATTGGATCAAGATAGCATTGTGTACCATAAAATTCGGACAAAAATACCCTTATGTATTTTGTGATAAAGAATTTTATGACAAGGGTATTTTAATAAATTGATATTCTATAAAAAAAATTAAATAAAAAAAATCTCAGCCACCCCCCCCCAAACCCTTCGACACATCTCAATTCTTTCCCATTCAATTATTCCAAAACCTAGATCTAGCACCTGCTTCTCCTCTTGTTTCAATCGTCGTCTTCTCCCCACCCCACCTGCCATCGTTGCTCCGCCAAAGACCATCGCTCGTGCCCCTACCTAGCCATTAGCGACCATCATCACCCTCACGGCCTTACCCAAGGAAAGACCACCGCTCGTCCCTGGCCGCCGCTTGCCGTCGCTTGCGTTCGTCCCCTTTTTCCTCCTCACCAGATGCTCGCCACGTTGCTCGTGTCTCCCACTGCCATTTGACGATTTGAGTCTCACCGTTGTGACGAGTTTTGTTATTAAAAAAAATTGTGTTCACCTCTAATTTTTAATCTCTTTGCTGCAACTCTAATTTATTTTGATACAACTCTGACTTTTTATTCTCTTTGTTGCAGCTCATGTGTTTTTTATGGGTTTGATTTTAATATTATGATAAAGTCCTGTAAGATGTGCTTGATTTAGATTTAGGTACCAGATGGTGATGAAAGTATCAATTTGGTATTCATGTTTCTCACAACAATTAGCACCAGTGCAGGAACTAACAACTTCAACAAATTATAGTGGTCATGATATGAAAATTGCTTAGCGCTTCTCTTTCTTGTAGCATATGCTGCTTTTTCAAGGTAGAAACTAACTTTCACTTCCATTTCATTATTTGATACATTAATATCTCTCTGTTATGAAATCTTAGTTTCCAGCACTAATTTTTTTTTAATTATGAACCATGAGTGAGAGTAGTAACAATGAATACTAATTTGTGATTGATACTGTAATTTTTTTACTTAACGTTGCATGTTATAAAGACATTTGTAAATGTATGATACTGATAATTAATTGACAGGGAAGTAGAAGAAATTTGAACATTTATGAGAAATTGGAAGGAGCAAAAGTCAGAATGCAACTATTGCAAGTAGATTTAATGGAAGAAGGCAGTTTTGACAAAGCTTCATCCATTGTGTAATATCTTGTTTGGATGGTTGTACTAACTCTTGCAAGTAGATTTAATGGAAGAAGACATCTTTGCTTCCAATGGAATTTTTGTAATACATAGTTTATAGATGGTTGTCCCAACTCTTGATGTATATTAGTTTGTTAACTTATTGTAGGAAATTAATTTGGTGGTCAAATGGTTAATTTTATAGCTTAACTCAGTCTTTGTAAATGGTTAAAGAATCCCTTGTACTTCCGTCATTAAATTTGTTGTCTGATTAAAAATGAATGACTTTATGTTTACAGAATTGTATATGGATGGTAAGGTAGTCTTTTGACAAATATTGATTGAAATGGTTAGTTCTTTATATTGGTCATATTCATCTGGCAAAGTTTATTGCCATTACAACCATGAGTTGCTACTACTGATACTTTGTTTCAAAATAAAGTTTAAAAAAAATTAGAATCATGGAAGATTATCATTATCAATGTGTAGCCAATATATAGCAATTCATTGTTTCAAAATACAGACACATCCAATACAAAGTTTGCTCTCTTTACTACAGCTAATTTCAGAACCTGGAACTGGCTTGTTATTCACACATTTCAAGTCTGCAAGAAGAATGGTGGCTAGGTGTTTTACATAATTACTTAGTTAATGGTACACAATTGCTTAGTTACTAGTCTGGACATGATTGATATATATGCCTGAGTTTACTTTTTGATCTTATAGCCATAGTACTAGGCGTTTTTTAAGTGCAGGTTAGGTGATGTAAATTCCAATGAAATTGTTTCAAAATACAGAATATGGATTGTAGCCAATATAGCAACTCATTGTTTCAAAATATGGAATATGGAATAACCAAAAATCACCCTTAGTCTTTATTATACTCCATTTTTCTCTAAGCAATGCATATCCCAAATTGGAGCAAATCATGCACTGCATACTAACAAACTCCTCTTTCTCACCATGGATGATTGGATAAAATATTTTGTATTGCTAGAAACTAACAGTTTATAATAAAGACAAATAATTTTTTTTGAAAAATTTAAATTGTATTAATACGTTGCCCAACAAGTATGATGTGGTGATTGTGCATGTTACAAAGAAATGACAACAACAAGAAATCTAATTTTGTTGAATGAATGCAGTAAAGCTCCAACACATAGTAACAAATGTCAGAATAAATGTACAGACTTTGAAGATGGTAGCTTGAAGTAAGAACAAATGGAGGTAGTAGAGAGGATTAAATCGAAATAAGGAGAATAGAAGAGAACAAGCCTCTTCCTCTATACACCATTACTCCTATACTACCTATCCTGCATAATCTAATAAAATTAAGTAGCTTCATGGGCATAATAACAGAGGTATAACAGTAGAGAGGGTAGAAACCCCAATGAAAAGTTTTGTTATCCTTGAATGCAATCGGCTCTCAACTCAATTCAACAAATTATAGTCATCCAACTTGTCATTGTACTGCAACACCTTTCTCTTTATCTTGGATGAATCCACCCATGTAATGAAGTCTTCCATATTTCTGGTTACTATTGACATCAACGATTGTTGGAGACTTTCATCACCATCTGGTACATAAATCTAAATCAAGCACATCTTACAGGACTTTGTCATAATATTAAAATCAAACCCATAAAAAACACATGAGCTGCAGCAAAGAGAATAAAAAGTCAGAGTTGCATCAAAATAAATTAGAGTTGCAGCAAAGAGATTAAAAATTAGAGGTGAACACAATTTTTTTTAATAACAAAACTCATCACAGCGGTGAGACTCGAATCGTCAAATGGCAGTGGGAGACGCGAGCAACGTGACGAGCATCTGGTGAGGAGGAAAGAGGGGACAAACGCGAGCGACGACAAGCGGCGGCCAGGGACGAGCGGTGGTCTTTGCTTGGGTAAGGCCGTGAGGGTGATGATGGTCGCTAATGGCTAGGTAGGGGCACGAGCGGTGGTCTTTGGCGGAGCAACGATAGCAGGTGGGGTGGGGAGAAGACGGCGATTGAAACAAGAGGAGAAGCAGGTGCTAGATCTAGGTTTTGGAATAATTGAATGAGAAAGAATTGAGATGTGTCGAAGGGTTTGGGGGGGTGGCTGAGATTTTTTTTTATTTAATTTTTTTATTATAGAATATCAATTTATTAAAATACCCTTGTGCCATAAAATTCTTTATCACAGAATACATAAGGGCATTTTTTTCCGAATTTAATGGTACACAATGCTATCTTGATCCTATTGAAAAAACAGCTTTTGCAAACCCCATATATATATATATATATATATATATATATATATATATATATTATTTTATGCTTTGCTCTCATTTGTGGGTCAATGTGTGTAGGTATTTTGGGTTATAATTAAAAGTTTGACGATCCTAAGAATAAAATATATTTAAGTAAAACAATATTGTACTTTTAATCATTCAAAACAGATTGAAAAATAATAAAGTTACCAGTCCCTCGGGATAGCTATTGCGTAAGAAAAATTATCGAAATTCAAAAGTAAATATATTTTCTCAATCTTGATATTAAACTTTATAAAATATAATATTTATAATTTTGAAATAGAATATCATTACATATAACTTATACCGGTAATATATTAAACCAGTGCAGAAGCTAAAAATAAAACAGCCTCCGAACACTATGAAAATGTACAGGGACTCTCAAAATATTAAGTTAAACATATTTTTCTAAAGAAACTATTTATAAAAATGCCTCTAAGGCTTGCCACTTGAGCTCCCTGTCAAAATGTTAATTAAACTAAATAAAAGTACTACTTTGTTTTTGGAAAACTTATGATAACAAATTTATACTTATTTTGACTAGAAAACAAATTTCAATTAAAATGATGAAATCAAAATTTTATTACAACACTCAAATCTTGAAAACACCATATTAAATCATTTAATTATTTTTCTAAAGGTATTAGAAATAGCGGGATGTTACAGAACTAAATTTAATCAAATTTTTGTAACAGAACTTGTAAGTAAGTCATAGGAAAAAGTGGCATGCATGCTTTTTTTATAAGCCATTTAAGAGAAAAGTGATTTTTAAGAATTAAAACACATGTTGTTCATAATTTTAATTTAGTTGCATTAACCTTAGAAATTGTTTTGGAATGAGAAAATGTATGTTTTTGTGTTAAGACTTTTATGTGAATGATATGTGTGTATGAATGTTAGAAAAATGATCTTTAGGAAGTTTTCTATGCTGCTCAAATGTTTTAAATAAGTTGCATCAATATAGGTGATGGTTTACTTAAGTTGTATGATAAGTATGTAAATGGTAGTTGTTATAAGGTATTGTGAAATAGATTTTTGGGTGTGTAAAAGTGTAACACTCCTTGTATATCATCTTACTTTATAAGAAAAGTAATAAGTTTATGGTTATTTGGACTTGTCATTGTTGGAAAAAGATCTGACAATAAAAATTTTCATTTCATTTGAGAGTTCCTTTTTCAAATATTTGTTCAATAATGAATTTGACTAATAAAATCAGAGTTTGCGGAAACATAGTAAAATAATCATATTATACTCTTAAAATATATCGAGTGTAACAAGTCCATGGATACCAATTATGAAACCAAATTCATGTTATGATACCTCTTTCAAAATGTGTATCATATAAATACTATTAAAAATAGAGATGTTATAGAGCTGGTCACTGGTCCTCTGTCCAAACATCCATCTGGTCGGATCCTCGATATCTGCACAAAGGGTTCCCAACCCACACTTTCTATATTCTGCATGCACCTAAAGGACATCTCCCTTCACTGACTTTTGTGCAAGCTAGATTCACGATCAACACCTAATAAGGGCATGGGGGTTAGCTATACATATTCGCATAATCAAATGAGAATAAAACTAACATACACAAGAAATCATGTAGCAAATCAGAATGCATAACCATATGAGCACACCCGGTTAATCACAATAAGTCTTTCGATGCAGGTGGCATGATGCATGATTTCTATATATAACCGAGGCCTCCATTATCTTTGATATCTGTCAATAGATATCTCAGTGTTCCCAGAACACTGGTACGTTCCCAGAACGTACTGCGGAATTGCTTTAAGTGAAACTTAGCGCTCCCAGAGCGACTAACAATTACCAAAATTGACTAAGTATATACATCACTTAACATAAAATATTGATCAACACACTCCCAAAGTTGTTATCAATATTGTTGGTCAACACGTTCCCAGAAATGCTACCAACCAGCAATCCGCACAATTTAGTACTCCCAGGTACAGGGTCATGTTCCCAGAACAACACCTAATCACCAACCTAATCAATCTCGGACGTCCATCCGTTACACCGGTGTGTTCTCATAACACTAACATACGTTCCCAGAACGTATAGCAAACCATACTTGCAATATAAACAAGCACCACTCCCAGAGTGTGTATCACGTTCCCAAAACGTATAGCAAACCATACTTGGAATATAAACAAGCACCACTCCCAGAGTGTGCATCACGTTCCCAGAACGTATCAAAGAAACCATGTCCCAGACACTGGCCACATTCCCAGAATGTGTCATCAAGTAGGTTGCACACCAATGTGTTCCCAGAACACATCAAAGAAACCATGTCCCAGACACTGGCCACATTCCCAGAATGTGTCATCAAGTAGGTTGCATCAATTTGGTACTCCCAGAATACCCTCCTCATGTTCCCAGAACATGACAAACGATCCTCACCAACCTATTTCATCTATGCATGATTGCACACATAATTATTAAAGTTGGTCTTTCCATTAATTCCATTATTATGACTTAGAAAAACACAACTTCTGAATGATATCTTGAGGTATGACTTTACTCATAAAATTCACCTTTGAATTTAAGTTTAACATATGCTCAGGATTGAGAGAATATAATCATAACAATCCTTACTCAAAAACTTAACTTTTATTTTTAAGTTTCAGGTACTAACCGGTTACATATTCACCTAACCGGTTAGAATTACAGACCTGAATATAAAACCACTGATTTTAAAGAATCTTTTCTTGAATTCCCTACTCAATCCAATAACAAGGTCTTAGCATAACAGAATACCTCAAGTTCAACCCATAATATCATTCAAAAGATCAAAGTCATAATCCAATTTCATTTATGCATAATTTTCTCTTGAAATTATCATTAAATATTAAGGTATTAACTCATCACCTCCAATCTAAACCAAACTGTGCTCAATCACATAGTTTTAGATTGGTCTTTGTATGAAATTCTAGCTTAAACTTGAGTACAAATGGTATGGACACTTAGCCAATTTCAGAAATTCATTTTCTTTGAAAATTGACAGTATCTAACCGGTTACAAATTTCGAATAACCGGTTAGATTATGCAGTCTGTACATTGAAAAATGAGATTTTGCATACCATTCTTTTCAATACTCAAATCTAACCAATTTCAACAATCAATAGAGTTCACATACCTTAATACTAGTATGTTCAGCCACAGAAACATATCTATCTTGCATGCATTCAATTTAGATACTCAAATTGCACATAATTGCACATATTTCACAACTTAATGCACCAATTCACATAATATCCAAATAAGTCATGAAATTGTCATCACAATAGCTTGCATGCATCATATTATGATTGCTCATAATCAGAAATGAGCTAAAATTGACCTCCAAGCCATTAAACTAATTCAAACTATGCCCTTAGAGTCTCTTGGTGACTCATCCTATTTACCAACATGTTTATCCTCATTCGATCAAATAATAAGCTTCCCCCTTACCTCTAGATCGTGTTTGATGAGAGTATTCACAGATCTTGGAGGAAAACCATGATTTCCAGAAATTCTGGTTTGAGTCATGACACTTCCAACAGGGTCCAAAAACCAGAATAGTTGACACATGAAAAAGCCAAAGAAATTAGGGAAAACCATTAGTTTGGGTTCTATACAACTTATACTAAAGAACCAACACGGTTTTAGGTCAAGAGATTACCTATTCTTACCAAAACCGAACTCAAACTTAGCTTCCCAAAACTGAAAAACCAGTGTTGACATACTCTAACTCCAACCTTCTCAGATTGATTTCTCCTTGCTCCAACACTCTTAACTCACAAACTTTATATCAACACGAAGCTCTGGATATAAGCTTCGTGTTCGTGTATCACTCAGAGTCTACCTCTTAGAATCAAAGGAGAATTACTCCAGACGAATTAGAAACCCTAACAGAGCCTCAGCCCTTCAGATCAGCAAAATGAGCCAAAAATCTCAATCAATTGGGCTATTTATAGAACAATCAATCTAACATGCATCAAGACATGTAGCTCCTACTACGATTAAGATGATTTTGTGGCGAATTCTGGGTTAAAACACGTGAATTCAGTTACATACCCAGTTTTCTGAGTTCATCGTGTAACCGGTTACAGAGCCCTTCTAACCGGTTACATACTGATAAAACTTCAAAAATTAATAATTTAATTACTATTTCTTCAAAACCCTTTCTAATATTGCAATTAGGCCACAACCCAAGGACTAAATTACAATATTCATAATTTTTGTACAAATAACCATGTAAAAATATATCTCATATTTTTTTTATATACAAAAATACATAAGGTACAAAAACCAAGACCTTCAAAATTAATATAAATCAATTATAAAGTAATTGTTATAATTAATTTCTTGGTTATTTGGGAGACGAAAATTAGGGGTGTTACACTACTCCCCCACTTAAAAGGAATTTCGTCCCCGAAATTCATTTTCTAAAATTTTCCACTTTTCCAAAATGTTTTTATACTAGAAAACTTCATCTAATTCCCAAAAATTTTTCTTTAGGGTCCTCCCCCACTTAAAAAAGTTTTGATATAATTCTTTTATTTCGAAACATTTCTAATAAAACCTTTCAATTTAAACAATAACGATTCGTTGCATAAAAACCCTTATGTGAAAGAATTCTTTTAAAAGAAATACTCTTTTGAGTGATACATTTCACATAAACATTCTTCAAATAAAACACTTTTCAATAAACTTTTTGGGAAAAAACTTTTTGGGCTGCGCACTCTGATCACTCGAGCACGATTAAAGAATCATTTGTATGACTTCGTTCCTTAACAGTTTGAGACATTAGGGTGATCAGTCCTAATATTCAAACCATTAATAACAAAGATCATCTCTTTCAGATATAATCTTTCGCAAGAAATATTATACGACATATCTCTAAGTTAAATGAACTTAAAGATAGGGTAATTATCACTATCAGACTTAGTTAGATAGTCAAGTTCTAGAGACATTTCCGTTGGGGAGACAAAGATTTGTCCTAGCCCGATGGTTGTTAATCTCTCTAGCCATAACTGATCTTTCTATTTCTGTAGTGTCCGCAGATATTTATCACGTCAAACTGTGATAAAGGTTTTGATCACAGAAAGATCGGAGTTGAACTTCCAACAGGATATTGACACTTTCAAATGATTAGATTAACGTAATCGAAAACATTTGACTACGTTAACTCATATCAAAGGAAAAGATAGACTTGGATTATCTACGTCAGGCTTGGACTCAACTCACATCTCAGCTGGTGAACTCTTCTCGTGCTTGATTCGCTTGCTATCTATTCCTTTCTTACCTTTTCCTTCAAGACAATTCGGTGAATAATACTCCAGCATCCTGCAGTCGGAATTGACTATTCCCTTAGGTACATCACAAGTAAACTCGAAGTGATGTGCCTCACATTCTTCACATTGAGATGGACAAATGTTCCCTTCCCTATTTCCTCCTTAGTCACTTTTCTTCAGTCGAGGATTCCTTAACCTTGATACTTCCGTGATTGATATTCTCCTATTTACTTTTCCTCTTTCTCCAGTTGAGTCTTTATTTCATCAATCTTTCTCTTATTCTGAACTCAGACATTTCTCGCATGAAATTCGTGTGTTTTCCCATAGTCATCATACATACTTACCAACATCGAGAAATTCCTTATTCCTTGATAGTTGATAGCTGACTTGGGGTTCGAACATAATCTATTCTTGAAGTTCATGCCTTTGGATTCCTCGTCTAAGTTGTTCCAGAAAACACTTCATAAATCCCTTGCCTTCAGTAATATATTTTCTAATATCCATAATCCCTGGTTTTAATTCCAAAGATTAAATCTCATTCTTCTCTTTCAACTCCTCATCTTCTGGTTGTAATTCACGAATCCGATTCAAGAATTCGTTGGTGATTTGCAACATTCCCAGTCTAAGGCTAGATGTTTCCACTTGCATTGCCAGACTTAGGTCTCTGAACTCCTCGATCAGAATAGCCTCCTTGACCATCATTGAGCTCACATGAATAGCCTTTCTGCTCAAAGCGTCTACAACTACGTTTGCTTTGCCAGGATGATAATGGAGCTCGAAGTCCTAATCTATTAGAGACTCCATCCATCGCCTTTGTCTCATATTCAACTCCAAACTTGTTCATAGATCACAACCTTCTTATCGTAGTACCTATCGTCTCTTTTGCATCATCCAGCTCAAATCCTCTATCTTCTCCGATTGGAGTAGCTCCTTAATTTTTAACTCTTGATTAGTCCATAAGTATTATGATTCCATCTTCTTAAATCAATTTCAATGATGAATCAAGGTATTAAGTTATTTTACCACATTAAATCCTTCCTTGAATTTTACTTAGGTGATTAACATTGAGTTTGGATTGGAGGAATATGTTTATTGATACCATAAGTTCCTTCACAAATGACTTAAATTTTTATTTTAAACTTTCAGCTTCTAACCGGTTACAAGAAACTCTAACCGGTTATGAAGTACAGTTTTAGAAATAAAACCAAAGAATTTCAAAACCATTTTCTTTTCATCATCCAATCCAACTCAAAAATAGGATTTAAGCATAATCTAATACCTTGGTTCCAACTGAATTCATCACTGAAATGATTTAAA
This sequence comes from Crotalaria pallida, assembly GCA_037953625.1. Classification (NCBI taxonomy): domain Eukaryota; kingdom Viridiplantae; phylum Streptophyta; class Magnoliopsida; order Fabales; family Fabaceae; genus Crotalaria; species Crotalaria pallida. The sequence goes on along the minus strand of CM075654.1, from coordinate 6,002,410 downwards.
TCATAATATACTCACATTTTTCCATAATTCCTCTTGAACTAATCATATTATATTAGGGTATAATCCATCACTACCCCACCATAATTAAACAACACCCTATCATTCCATACAATCAGTTGATCTTTCCAAGTCATCTTGGTTAGAGGCCTTGTGATCTTAGAAAATCCTTCAATAATCCGACGATAGTATCCAGCCAGCCCTAAGAACTTCTTACTTTAACCACAGTCTGAAGTTGTTCACATTACACCACTGAATTCCCCTTCGCTGGATCTACCACAATTTCTTCTTTAAAGATCACATGCCCTGCGAACGTAACTTCGCTCAACCAAAACTCATCTTTGGCGAGCTTAGCACACAACTACTTCTCTTGCAGGATTCTCAACACAATCCAAAGATGTTCCTCATGCTTCTTCGGATTCTTAGAATAAACCACAAACGAATCCAAATATAATCTAAAGGTCTCGTTCTTATAATCCATAAAAGAACAGGTGCATTAGTCAATCCGAATGACATTATTTCCTACTCATAATGTCCGTATCGAGATCAAAATGCAATCTTAAGTGTATCCCTGTCCCGAATCCTGATTTGGGGTTAATTCAACCTCCAATCAAATCTTAGAAAACACTTAGACTCCTTTAACCTGATCCAACCATCACCATTTTAGCAACTTTTCTACGTATTTCTTCCATTTGACCATTCCCGATGGTACCATATTATAAGGGTAGTAGAGATAGAATCGGCTTCAAGAATTAGCTTCATTCCAAACTCTATCTCTTTGCTCAAGGGTAAACCTAACATCATTTCTTGTAACCAAGATTTCTTTAACCCCCCTTTCTTCCTTTCCTTCACTACTGCCCAGAAGCAAACACATGGATCCATTGGATTCCAGATTCGAAGCTTGGAAATCTCAATACAAGATTGTTCTATCATCATTAATCATGATCACTTGATCTCTTGGCTTCCAAACCGTGCTTAAGATCAAATGTAATCGTGACACAGGTAGATAGACAAAGTCTAATACCTTAATAGAACAATTCAGACATACATTGGAAACAACTACAAGAAGATTTATAGGAGCCTCTGCTTTGAGATAGCAGATTGGATAAGGCATAGAGCAACTTTGATCAATACCCTTATAATTAAGGAACAAAGAAAGGATAGCTTTAGAGTTTAACAAACTCAACAAGGTTAATCCTTAAGAAGAGGAATGCCCTGCACTCGATCTGAGAAGTTGATTAACTTTAACACTAGTGAGGATAAATACTCTTCTCCAGAGTCAAGGACATAACTACAACTCCTTAAGATTTCCTTATCACTGGTTCTATGAGAACGTAATAAACCAACACTATGGTTTTGGGTTTACAACATGTCTAAAGAGAAGCATACAACTATCATACTTCTACTTAGACTTCATAGAACACTTCTTAATAGCAAAATAAGCTACTTATCTAAAGCCATTACAAATAACTTTAGATCTAGTTTGGAAGTATATGAAAGCATACTTCCCAGGAAACCTCGCAGATATCGATGACCAGCATATTGGACCACACACCCAAGGACCAAGAGTCAGGACCATTGTTCTGATACCATAAAAGTGTAACACTCCTTGTATATCATCTTACGTTATAAGAAAAGTAATAAGTTTATGGTTATTTGGACTTGTCATTGTTGGAAAAAGTCTGACAATAAAAATTTTCCTTTCATTTGAGAGTTCCTTTTTCAAATATTTTTTCAATAATGAATTTGACTAATAAAATCAGAGTTTGCGGAAACATAGTAAAATAATCATATTATACTCTCAAAATGTATCGAGTGTAACAAGTCCATGGATACGAATTATGAAACCAAATTCATCTTATAATACCTCTTTCAAAATGTGTATCATATAAATACTATTAAAAATAGAGATGTTATAGAGCTGGTCACTGGTCCTCTGTCCAAACATCCATCTGGTCGGATCCTCGATATCTGCACAAAGGGTTCCCAAACCACACTTTCTATATTCTGCATGCACCTAAAGGACATCTCCCTTCACTAACTTTTGTGCAAGCTAGATGCACGATCAACACCTAATAAGGGAATGAGGGTTAGCTATACATATTCGCATAATCAAATGAGAATAAAACTAACATACACAAGAAATCATGTAGCAAATCAGAATGCATAACCATTTGAGCACACCCGGTTAATCACAATAAGTCTTTCAATGCAGGTGGCATGATGCATGATTTCTATCCACAACCGAGGCCTCCATCATCTTTGATATCTGTCAATAGATATCTCAGTGTTCCCAGAACACTGGTACGTTCCCAGAACGTACTGCGGAATTGCTTTAAGTGAAACTTAGCACTCCCAGAGCGACTATCAATTACCAAAATTGACTAAGTATATACATCACTTAACATAAAATATTGATCAACACACTCCCAGAGTTGTTATCAATATTGTTGGTCAACACGTTCCCAGAACGGCTACCAACCAGCAATCCGCACAATTTAGTACTCTCAGGTACAGGGTCATGTTCCCAGAACAACACCCAATCACCAACCTAATCAATCTCGGACGTCCATCCGTTACACCAGTGTGTTCCCAGAACACTAACATACGTTCCCAGAATGTATAGCAAACCATACTTGGAATATAAACAAGCACCACTCCCAGAGTGTGCATCACGTTCCCAGAACGTATAGCAAACCATACTTGGAATATAAACAAGCACCACTCCTAGAGTGTGCATCACGTTCCCAGAACGTATCAAAGAAACCATGTCCCAGACACTGGCCACATTCCAGAATGTGTCATCAAGTAGGTTGCACACCAATGTGTTCCCAGAACACATCAAAGAAACCATGTCCCAGACACTGGCCACATTCCCGGAATGTGTCATCAAGTAGGTTGGATAAATTTGGTACTCCCAGAGTACCCTCCTCATGTTCCCAGAACATGACAAACGATCCTTACCAACCTATTTCATCTATGCATGATTGCACACTTAATTATTAAAGTTGGTCTTTCCATTAATTCCATTATTATGACTTAGAAAAACACAACTTCTGAATGATATCTTGAGGTATGGCTTTACTCATAAAATTCACCTTTGAATTTAAGTTTAACATATGCTCATAGACCTGGATTGAGAGAATATAATCATTGGTATTAACAATCCTTACTCAAAAACTTAACTTTTATTTTTAAGTTTCAGGTACTAACCGGTTACATATTCACCTAACCGGTTAGAATTACAGACCTGAATATAAAACCACTGATTTTCAAAGAATCTTTTCTTGAATTCTCTACTCAATCCAATAACAAGGTCTTAGCATAACAAAATACCTCAAGTTCAACCCATAATATCATTCAAAAGATCTAAGTCATAATCCAATTTCATTTATGCATAATTTCCTCTTGAAATTATCATTAAATATTAAGGTATTAACTCATCACCTCCAATCTAAACCAAACTGTGCTCAATCACATAGTTTTAGATTGGTCTTTGTATGAAATTCTAGCTTAAACTTGAGTACAAATGGTATGGACACTTAGCCAATTTTAGAAATTCATTTTCTTTGAAAATTGACAGTATCTAACCGGTTACAAATTTCGAATAACCGGTTAGATTATGCAGTCTGTACATTGAAAAATGAGATTTTGCATACCATTCTTTTCAATACTCAAATCTAACCAATTTCAACAATCAATAGAGTTCACATACCTTAATACTAGTATGTTCAGCCACAAACATATCTATCTTGCATGCATTCAATTTAGATACTCAAATTGCACATAATTGCACATATTTCACAACTTAATGCACCAATTCACATAATATCCAAATAAGTCATGAAATTGTCATCACAATAGCTTGCGTGCATCATATTATGATTGCTCACAATCAGAAATGAGCTAAAATTGACCTCCAAGCCATTAAACTAATTCAAACTATGCCCTTAGAGTCTCTTGGTGACTCATCCTATTTATCAACATGTTTATCCTCATTTGAGCAAATAATAAGCTTCCCCCTTACCTCTAGATCATGTTTGATGAGAGTATTCACAGATCTTGGAGGAAAACCATGATTTCCAGAAATTCTGGTTTGAGTCATGACAGTTCCAACAGGGTCCAAAAACCAGAATAGTTGACACATGAAAAAGCCAAAGAAATTAGGGAAAACCATTAGTTTGGGTTCTATACAACTTATACTAAAGAACCAACACGGTTTTAGGTCAAGAGATTACCAATTCTTACCAAAACCGAACTCAAACTTAGCTTCCCATATCTAAAAAACCAGTGTTGACATACTCTAACTGCAACCTTCTCAGATTGATTTCTCCTTGCTCCAACACTCTTAACTCACAAACTTTATATCAACACGAAGCTCTGGATGTAAGATTCGTGTTCGTGTATCACCCAGAGTCTACCTCTCATAATCAAAGGAGAAATACTCCAGACGAATTAGAAACCCTAACAGAGCCTCAGCCCTTCAGATCAGCAAAATGACCCAAAAATCTCAATCAATTGGGCTATTTATAGAACAATCAAGCTAACATGCATGAAGACACGTAGCTCCCACTACGATTAAGATGATTTCGTGGCGAATTCTGGGTTAAAATGCGTGATTACTCATCAAACACACTAACCCAGTTTTCTGAGTTCATCGTGTAACCTGTTACAGAGCCCTTCTAACTGGTTACATACTGATAAAACTTCAAAAATTAATAATTTAATTACTATTTCTTCAAAACCCTTTCTAATATTGCAATTAGGTCACAACCCAAGGACTAAATTACAATATTCATAATTTTTGTACAAATAACCATATAAAAATATATCTCATATTTTTTTTATACAAAAATACATAAGGTACAAAAACCAAGACCTTCAAAATTAATATAAATCAATTATAAAATAATTGTTATAATTAATTTATTGGTTATTTGGGAGATGAAAATTAGGGGTGTTACAAAAAGTGTGAATGCTTACTTTTGGTTTCTATAATTAAGTTTTAAAATTATCTTGTGTTTGAAAAATGTTTTCTTGATTTTAGAAACAAAAAGAAAAAAAATGGTTTTATCTAATTTAGTAAATTTTTTTATGTTACTGATTTAATTATTTTGTTAAGTACTTTGAATGAATTTATTTAAGTTATTTTTTAATTATGTATTGATTGGTCCTTTGGATGATGTTTGTCATGAATAAAGGTTCTAGAGACGTGAGTTCGGCTAACCCAGACTTTATTTCGTTAGCTTCAAATCAAGGTGAGAGAGAAGTTTTCCTAAGACATAATGGCCCTTTGGGTAGCATTAGGATGTTCTCGATCATCTCAAAGATCAGAACTCCGTAGTAATTTGTTGAAATACGTGACGACAATTGTTTGTGTTTGTTTAGCCGATCTACGTTGAGATGATAACTTTTAATTGTATGATTGATGTTAACTGTTATTTTGTATTGTGTGTTACTATTTTGATAAAGTTGTAAATCATGTACTATGTGATGAAATTATTGCTGTACTGATGTTATCCTGTGATAACTGATTTGATATTGGAAGAGAAATTAGTAAATTTGAAATTGTTAATCTTGAAATGCGTACGTTGTGATGGTGCACGTAGCACAAATAAACTTTTGATATATATCCCTAATCGCACTGTCTTTTAGATGTGCTTGATTTAAAGTAGCTGGCCATGTGAATGACGTGCCGTGGTTGCGAGCCTTCTGGAACCACTGTACTTAGGAAGAGGTGTTTGTTTCGTTTTTTTCCCTTAGAGGTCGAGACCCGTTAGAAGCGAGACTTAGAATGGATCGACCAATTATAGGTTAATAAAACAAAAACCTTTTTTTATAAAATGCTTTAAGACATTTAAAAGCTTTAATCCTTTCTAACTCTATGTTGAGAGAGAAGTAGTGGAGAGGAAAGATACCGGATACTTTGAGGTCAGTGCATTCCTTCAAGTGGTGATTGTGATAGGGGAAGGCAAGGACGGTGAACGCCAAGAAGCCTTGAGCCATTCCCTAGGCGGGACAAAGTGACAATTGTCAAGGTCACTTGCTGGGCGTTGATCGTAGCAAGGACTGCAACACGAACTAGGGATAGAGCTGTCGCCCCCTTGAGCAAATCGGAGATGGTGAGGGGGAATCTGAATCGAGGCTAGAAGTCATTGTTTTGTTAAATGAATATGTAACTTTTTATGTTGCTGACCAACTTGCGTGACTTCAGCTGGTACGTACCCTTTGACTTTCGATGCCAGCGTGGTTAGGATTCCTGTGCGTCCCATCTGCTTTCCGACTTAGGCTATGGTTGGATAATTGAAGAGGAGATGTATCGTATGTGCTGACTTTTTCCCTTGCCTCAATGATTTTCCTCCCTAAATCATTGACGGATATGTTTCGATTGAGATAAAGAATACTGAAAAGAATAAAGTGTTATGGAACCCCTTTTTGTAACAAAGTAAGGTTATAAGTGAACATATGATGCAATGATGTGACAAGTTATGCAAAGATAATGATGGTGCTTATAATAATGTTGCCATATGAAATTGTCCGCTATCTGCTTTATCTATTTAATGATTTGTTTGATCTTAATGTGATCCCTTTGAGTAAGTCCATGCCGTCGACGATTAGTTCGTTCGGATCGCTTACTCTCTCTTCTTTCCTGTGTACATTCTTCTTGGTTGTTATTTAGATGGCGGACCACATTTTGAGGTTGGTAATGGCTCCTCTGATGGGCGGCAATGGACTAGAATAGCTATCGGATGGATTTGGGAAGGACCTACTAGGCTTAGCTTTGAAGACAGAGACCATATAATGCGAGGTGTTGCTACGGATCGTGTCGAGGTTCAACTTGTGCTAAGTGACCTCATGCCTAGAGGACCAGCGAACTTTCATGCTGCACCAATAGCACCACCTGCGGGTGAGGCTGCAAGGATAGAAGAAGACCTAGAGGAAGATCCCAAGGAGGCCTCTGATGAGGACGAGTAGAATGTGTAGCTTTATTTGGTCTTTGTTGTTTATTTTGAGTCTAGTGTGGCAACCTTCTCATAAAATGATGTAATCCCAATGTTGACTGGGAGGTTTACTTTTATTGTCGTTTTACTTTTGGTTCATTTAAGTTAAATATTTTGAGGATAATGGCTATGATGGTCGAAACACTTTTATATTCGGTGAAGTAATGCAAGTGATGTTATCTTTTATTTCGCAACTACAACTGTCGTACTTTTGAATGGTGATGTAACGTGACACTCTTTTTGGAAAAAGAATTTAAGTACAAGTAACTAAGTGAATTACTTTCAAAAGCCAAGTAAATCAAACAATGAAAACCCTTTAAATGATTTGAAAACCCTTTTTAAAAAAAATGGCGCAAATTTTTACGAAAATTCTAAGTCCAAATTGGGGTGTTACATTTAGTGGTATCAGAGCCTGGATGTCCTTAGTGGCCTTAAGCATAGCTTTATATGCTTTTCTTGTGTGACTCTGTTTGATGAGTAGTGATAGTTGTCCTTAGTGGCCTTAAGCATATCCTTATATGCTTTCTTGTGTGATTCCGTGGATGGGTGTGCAAGTCTCTGCTTAATCTAAAAGTTGCTTCTACTCGTATGGCAGGATAGTAGTGGCCCGTCGACAAGCTAATGAACCCCAGAATGATCAACAACAAGCTACAGTAATGGCTCAGATGGCTGCAGTGTTGGCAGGAGTAGTAAATAATGTAAGAAATACAATCGGTGGATGAAATAACTAGGAGACACTAGGAGAACACCTAGAAGGGGGGGGGGTTGAATATGTGTTAGAGAAACCTTGAAAGATTTTCGAAAGAAACAAATCGAAACAATTAAAACAAATGATTTTTACAAAAAATTTCAGCTCTTAATCGATTAAGCCTTCAATTAATCGATTAACCTTGAAAGGCTTCTAATGGTTAATCGATTAATACTTCAGTTAATCGATTAATGCCGAAAGCTTGATTTTGGTTAATCGATTAACAGCTTCAGTTAATCGATTAATCACTGTTAAAATTGAAAAATCACTTTTCAATCAAATACGAAAATCAATCAATTAACACGTATGATCAGAGATTAAGCAGAATTGATTAACACCAATGTTATTATTGATTACCTAGGTTATGAAAATGATTTTCCCCAAACCAATTTGCACAATTAAGATTCAATTCAATCACTTATAAAAATCAATCTTTTCTAGGTTTTCAACCAAGAACAATATTGAAATGACTTGAATGTAAAGAGTTAAGGGAATAGAGATACTGCACAGAGATTTATCCTGGTTCACTCTCATCCGCTTGAGAGCTACATCCAGTCCCCTCTTCAACCAAGAGAGATTCTTCACTATGAGGAATTAGAGTTCTCAAATTACAAGCAAACGCCTCTCAAAACTCACTTCTTGATAGCCTCCAAGAGATACCACACTCTTGTCTTGCAACCCTCTTGAATCTAATCTAACCTCTTCCCTTGCTTGCTGATTCCCCTCAACAAGACTTCCACTTGCTTGATGATACCTCACACCAAGACTTCCAATTGCTTGTTATCACAACAAGACTTCCAAGATGACTTTTCTTGATGAACAACCACCAAGAAAATACAAGCAATTGCTTGGCATCAGATGAAGCAATAATTGAAGAATGACGTAAGCAGTGATGTCAACTGTTAATAATGTAAAAATATAGTCGTAAGTGCTTACATTTGCTACAAATAATGTTAGGGAAAAAGGGTCATTAGTTAAGCCCTCTCCCTTCTATAAATAGGGTTACATAATTTGTAAAGAGGCAGAGCGAAAACTAGATAGCAGTTAAGTCTCTCAAAGCTATAAGTTTCATGTGTTGAGCAAGTTGAGGTTTAGATAACACTCTGGAGCCTACCTCTTTCCTATATGTAAAATATATTTAGAAATAAAAAAAATCATTTTTATGCATGATTTCAAACAACATATTTTACAAAGAAGCTATATTAAAGAAAGGATCAGATATTAACATGTACAACGAGAAGGCATCGGGGGCCTATTTCAACAAGATCAATCAGAAAAAACCAATATCTCAGGTATGAACTATCAAAACTCCAATTAGCATGTCTACAGAAGAAACTTTTGATTTCTATAAGAACTAATTCCGTTGAATGGTTGATAGATAACAATAAATTCAGAAAAATACAAAAGGAAGAATTGAATCTTAGAGAAGGAGAAAATCTAAAACTAAAGAAAAGTATATTGGAAGGCATAACCAGATTATTTAAAGAACAAGAATTTAAGAATATTATTTATTGTGGAAAAATATTTTGTGAAACACCGATTGATATATCTGAAACAGATGGGAAACATAATATGAAGTTATTAAAAATAAAAGATTTAAGATAAAAAATACAGGCCATCAAGTATGAAGAAAGACCTAACATAAAATATGTAATATCAGAGCTATCCAGATCTTAATCAAAATCACTTTTGGAGAAAGAATTAATAGTCCCTTAAAAATTGCTTTGATGGATAGTTGAATCCAAGATGTTAAAGACTCGATCATAGCCATGGTTGAAGGAAACTTAACATATACTAAGTTAATATTCACTGCATATTCTAATATAGGGGTTCCCCTAGATACTAAGAATCTTGACTTATCTCTAAATTTTTGTCATGATTTTGAGAGGAAAGATCTAATGCAGAATGGTGATAAAATCTTTAGTCTTACATATTGTATTAGCTATGCTTTAACAAATTCACATCAATCAATAGAATTTAGAAATAATGAGCATATTAATATTCCAGAATTTTTTCTATAATTCAACAAACCTTTTAGGACAGAGAGAAATAGAATTAAAGAATTGACAAATTCAAGGGTAAAAGAAAAAAGTAGGCTTAATTATGTCTAGGGTCTGCGACACCCTCAAAATTTAATATATATACATATATATATATATATATATATATTTATATACTCTAATTTAAGAATTTCAATTTACGTATAATAAATAGAGTATACATTCAGTAGTGAAACACTCTTGTAGAGTTTTCATGGAAAAATAATTTCCTTTATAAAGACTGTTTCTGAAACTGCTTTCGAATTCAATAAAATAGTCGTGAAATAAACTTGAGATCAGCGGAAACGATTTTAAAATCTTCGTGTTGTTTGCGAATAAAAAAAATATCAAAATCATACACGCAACCAGAGCCCATATATATATGTAAAAGAAAGAAAACACATCCTAGAAACAGTGATCAAAAGTCGAGGTAGCAAAGTATATAGAGCTACAGACCAGTAAATATAAAATAACAACTCTCTCGTACTCCTCTCAAATATGTACAGTATATCACAACTCAAAAATAAAGGAGTATGTTTAGAGCTGTGCCATGATCCACCCACACTGATGTCTAATCTCCGGATATTCCAAAAGCTGCATCCACCACGTCACACTATGAGTCCCATCCTGTCCGTACTCAAGGGTCATCATCACGCCACTGGCTACCAGTAGAAAAATTAGCAGCTCCCTCGTCCTCGTCCTCTACTGGGTCCTCCTCCTCCTCCTCGTTTGACACTGAGGGTGCAGCGATGCGAGGCACCGCATCAGGTGAAGGTGCAAAATGCACCCTAGTGGACGGACCAGGGTGAGGAGTGGCGTTCTCAACATCACTAGTAGAGGGACGAGAACGAGTAGCAGGACGCCTAACCTGAAATGAGTAAAAACAACGACCAGGGCATGGTGTTGGTGGTGGAGTACCGTGACGATAAGCTTACACCGGTGGTACGTGCAGGATGTAAATCATAGGAAGACGTGGCCTACGAGGTCTCACACGGGCCAAAGGATTAGGATGACGGAATACGATATCCACATCACCCTCGAAGATCGCCCGGTGACCCTCGTAATCCTAAACGCCGCTACGGAGCGGGCGAATCTCGATGAATGCCAGAAAACGAGCCATCACCTACAAGGGCAAGGGAGTTAGCAATTACTAACACATTATCAAATAGAAAGCGATAACAGGTGATTTAAATTTCAAACAGATAACCTATCAAATTATCTTCATTTGATGAGAAGTCATGGTTCCTTAATTTCATCATTAACACTAAAAGCATTATCTTTTAGTATTTATTTTCAATTCTTTAATCACATCATCCATTATAAACATTAAGATTGTAAAGAATACTGATAATCATAGTGATGACGATAATAAATATCATATGCGATATCGATGCCTCTTGTCTATCAATGTATGATCGTTGGCCAACACAATAAATAGGCTCCCGTGGCACCTTTAAAACATGCCCGGTACCCCCAACGAGTACCTCTCGGACTCGGCCGCCATTAAATGACACTCCTAGTGCACTTAGAATTGACGCCGACTCATCCCGCAAGACTACGTCTCTCGAGCCCGGCGTTTGAAGACATGCCCACACCCCCGTGTGTATTTCCGGAACAAAAGGTGCAACCCCGGTCACCGACATATCCCGACGCCTCCACGGACGCCCATTGGAACCCAGCTGACATTCACACGAATGCCCCTCGAGTTCCACCAACAAAGAGGTATGCCCACGCCTCACGGACGTGTCTCCACCACTATGGGAAACCAAAATGCATATGCTATGCATGGATTCACAAGCATAACTCATCACAAGTCTCATTTAAGTTTACTTGATATCATAAACTATATGCTTTGGTATTCAAATTCATTTTTCCATAGACCATTGTCCAAAAGTTTCAGCTTCAGCCTTTAATCAATTAAAATACCTTGTTAATTAATTAAATAATTAAATGCTGATTATTATTACAAAATTTGGTCTGTTAATCGATTGTCCATACTGGTAATCGATTACTCATGTATAAAATTTTAAACCAATCAGACTTTAATCGTGTTAATCGATTAACAATCGATTAATATATCAGTAAAACAGTGCTGAAACTGCTTTTTGAATACCAAACTCATATCCACTCAATTTTAACCACAATTAACCTCAAGTACAACTTAAATGCATCACATTAAACTTGTACAAAGCATCAATTTCAGCAATTAATCACACATTAACAGAATTTCCCAATTTTCCCCAATTTGATCAAAAACACAACCTAACATGTCATATTTTGATTCAAACCATTCTAGTTCAAATTGAGCATTCATACAGCTTCTAAAGGGATAATCTAACATGCTCCAATTCAGTTTTCAAGTTCATTTGGCCTCCAAGCCATTCCACCTTATCCTAGTGCCCTTTGAACCTCATGGTGGTTCATCCTTAGTTCAATTCAATACCACAATCTATTCTAGCATTAGTAAAGCTTCTCCCTTACCTTAACGAAGATTTTTGGATTGATTTGCAACAAGGAAAATACCATAAACTCCAATCTCTAAATGCTCTGTTTTCAGGTCCAAGGCAGATTCGGGTAAGCACGTTCGGCAGCAAATTTGACCCATCAAATGGACATGAAAATGAGCAAACGAGATTAGAATAGAAACTACACACTGCAGACTTTGATTAGAAACCGATTTGGCACTAAATGGTGACTTATACTCACCACAATCTCTAGTCAAAGTAAGCCTCTCGAACTCTGGAACTACACAAACCAGTTTCAAGTGCTGCACTTCACAGATTAAGTTGTCCTAGCTCAGGCCACCAAAACGTACGATCTATGGCTTGAATTGAAGGTCTCTCTGCAAGCTTCAAAATGATGTGAAGCTCACAGTACGTGTGTGGGTAGGGTAGGAAAACAAAATCAAAAACCAGAGGTGGTTGGAATGAAAATCCAGCAGAGTTTTGGTGTATTTCCTTCTTTTTCTACCTATTCCCCTCACCATGGCCTCAATTTATAGCCACCATCAAACCCATGCATGCCAACACGTAGCTTAGAACGTGTCTTGGCATTGCTAGGTGTCAAAACCGGGTCTCCTTGCTGGTTGAGTCATCAAACTCCACTATCTTCAGCTTCTGCACCATCGTTAATCGATTAACGGTCGGGATAATCGATTAACACGACCAGTTTTTTCAAAAATCAATATTTTATTCACTTTCCCTCCAAATACCTTTTCAATATTGCCTTTTAGGTCCTTCCCAAGGACTAAACTGCAAAAACACCACTTTTAATGCTCAAAATATTTTTCTTGTATTTTTCCCTTAATTTATATCTAAATATAACCGTATTTAATAAACAAAACTAATTAATTTCATATAATTAATTTTGTTTAAATATTTCTTTTGTTTACTTTGAAAATCAAAATTTGGGGTATGACATTTCTCCCCCACTTACAAGAATTTCGTCCTCGAAATTCTGCTTACGTAAACAGCTCAGGATAATCCTCCTTTATCTTATCTTCTAATTCCCACGTCGCTTCTGATACCTCGGCATTTTCCCAAATAACCTTTATCAAAGGAATTTCCTTTCCTCGAAGTTGTATCATTCTTCGGTCTTCTATCCTAACAGGAATGGTCTCCAGAGTGAGATTCTATCGCACGGTCAGGTCGTCAGGTTGAACTTCAATTACGGAGTCTGGATCCGGCATGAACTTCCGTAATTGTGACACATGAAACACTTTATGCAGATTGAATAACGACGGAGGTAAAGCGAGTCGATAAGCCACTGGACCAATACGCTTGAGAATCTGATAAGGACCAATAAATCTTGGTGACAACTTCTTAGTTCTCAAAGCCCTTCCACACCTGTTGTTGGTCTTACACGAATAAAAACATGTTCACCTTCCTCAAACTCCAACGGTCTTCTCCTCTTATCCGCATAACTTTTTTGTCGGCTCTGAGCCGATTTCATCTTTTCTTTGATCATTTTAATTTTCTCAGTCGTTTCTTGAACAATATCAGGTCCAATGATCGTCTGCTCCCCCACTTGAAACCAGCATAGAGGGGTTTGACATTTCCTACCATACAATGCTTCGAACGGTGCTATTCCGATACTCGTATGGTAACTGTTGTTGTAGGTAAACTCTATAAGCGGTAAGAGTTTGTCCCAACTTTCTTGACTTTCTAAGACACAGGCTCTCAACAAATCCTCGAGCAACTGAATTGTCTTTTCTGATTGACCGTCCGTCTGAGGATGGTATGCAGAACTCATCCTTAACTTTGAAGGTATTCCATGCAACCGGACTACTTCTTTAATGTACAACTGAGAAAACTTTTCTGTAGAATAGCGCATGTTAACTGGAAGAAAATGCGCAGATTTGGTCAATCAATCTACGATTACCCAAATTGCATCACAGCTTCCAACAATTCTAGGTAATCCAGATACAAAATCCATTGAAATGTTGTCCCACTTCCATTGAGGGACATCCAAAGGTTGTAGCTCTCCACCAGGTTTCTTGTGTTCAGCCTTTGCCTTCTGGCAGATCAAACATGAAGCTACATATGAAGCTACATCTTTCTTTAACCCAGACCACCAAAACAATCTTCTCAAGTCTTGATACATCTTGGTTGACCCTGGGTGAATACTCATCCAAATTTTATGTGCTTCGTCAAAGATCAATCTTCTTATCTCCCGATCTTTAGGAATACAAATTCGATCTTTGAATCGGAGGATTTCGTCACTTCCAATGAGAAAGTTTGGCTCCTCCCCTTCCATCATCAACCTTTTCTTTTCTTGTAATTCCTCATCCGACTGTTGTGATTCCCGAACTTGAATTAGGAATTCATTGGTAATTTGCAACTTACCAAGCTTTACGCATCCAGGTTCTGCTTGTACCATCAAACTTAAATCCCAAAATTCTTCAATTAACGAGATTTCCTTGATCATCATAGCACTCATATGAAGAGTCTTTCGGCTTAAAGCATCAGCTACAACATTCGCCTTACCGGGATGATATTAAAGCTCAAAGTCATAATCCTTAATGAATTCCATCCAACGTGTTTGCCTCATGTTCAACTCTTTCTGGTCGAACAAATACTTCAGACTCTTATGGTCACTATATACTGCGAACATAGTGCCATAGAGATAGTGCCTCCAAATCTTTAGAGCAAACACGATAGCAGCGAGCTCTAAATCATGTGTTGGATAGTTGATTTCATGCACCTTTAACTGTCTTGATGCATAAGCTACCACCTTTCCGTTTTGCATCAACATACACCCAAGACCTTGCCTCGAAGCATCACAATAAACCTCAAAACTTCTTTGTGGATCAGGTAGTACTAACACCGGTGAGGATGTTAACTTCTCCTTCAACAGTCGATAACTTTCGTCACAATTATGGTCCCACAAGAAAGGTTGGTCCTTGCGAGTTAACTTAGTCAACGGCAAGGCAATCCTTGAAAATCCTTCAATAAACCTTCGGTAATATCCAGCCAAACCCAAGAAACTACGGACTTCAGTCACAGTTTTGGGTTGCTCCCATTTCAGCACTGCTCCAACTTTCGCTGGGTCAACAGCAACTCCCTCCTTAGAAATGACATGGCCCAGAAAATTCACCTTGTCCAACCAAAACTCACATTTAGCAAGTTTGGCATAAAGCTGTTTCTCCTTCAAGATTTCCAACACAATCTTGAGATGTTCGGCATGTTCCTCAAAACTCCTTGAATAGATGAAAATGTCGTCAATGAACACGACCACAAACCGGTCCAGGTAAGGTCTGAAGATTCTGTTCATGTAATCCATAAAAATAGCAGGAGCATTCGTTAATCCAAACGACATCACAACGTATTCATAATGCCCATATCTGGATCGGAAAGCTGTCTTCGAAATATCTTCGTCTCGAATTCTAATTTGATGATATCCCGATCTTAGGTCAATCTTTGAAAATACCGAAGCTCCTCGGACCTGATCCCTAAGATCGTCTATCCTTGGTAAAGGATATTTGTTCTTGATCGTGACCTTATTTAGTTGCCGATAATCTACGCACATTCTCATGCTACCATCCTTCTTCTTAACGAATAACACTAGGGCTCCACATGGCGAAACACTAGGTCTTATCATCTGCTTTTGCAATAACTCCTCCACTTGCTTCTTCGATTCAACCATTTCGGGTGGTGCCATCCTATACGGAGCAATGGAAATAGGACCAGTTCCGGGTAATAGGTCAATTCCAAACTCAATCTCGCGCTTAGGCGGTAAGCCTGGAATTTCGTCAGGGAAAACTTCCGGAAAGTCTCTCACCACAGGAATATTTTCAATCTCTACTTCCTTCTTTTCTTCTACAGTTGAGGAAAACAGGCATACGAATCCTCGGGGTTTAAGACTTAGGGGTTCGCGACCTCGGAATTGGATTGTTTTCTCATCACAATTAAGGATGACCTGATTTTGGTTTAACCAATCCATTCCTAAAATTACATCTATTTTAAGCATGGGTAGACAAATTAAGTCCACGAAAGATGTATGGTTTAGGACCACCATCTTACAATTCTTACAGACTTTAGAAACGACAACAGGGTCATTAATAGGAGTTTCTAATTGAAATTGGTAGGGTGAATCAGTCAGTGCTAACTGCAAACGATTCACACACTCGAAAGACACAAAAGAATGAGTGGCTCCAGAATCAAACATTGCAACACAAGGTTGGTCATTAAGGAGATAAATACCTTGAATTAGGTCAAAGGATGGATTCATTTCAGTTCCACTTAAAGCGAAAACTTTTCCAGCCACGGCCAGTTTGTTGGTTCCTTCTTTCTTTACTGGCTCTCTGCATTCGCGAGAATATTGCCCCTTCTTGCCACAGTTGAAACACAGTCCGTTTTGAGCAGCATAACAATTAGTTCCAAAGTGAAAACGATTACACTTCTCACACTTGCGAGAGCTTGTTTGAGAAGCATCCTTTCCCCCAAATGTCTCCTTTCCTTTTCCCTTATGGAAATAAGGACCTTTGTTTCGGTGATTGAAATTCTTCTTTCTAATTGGTCCGAAACCAGATTGATTCTTCTTTTGTGCCTCTTCCTCCTTCTTATCATCTTCATAGACTCGACACATTTCCACAAGAGCAGGAAAACTTATTATCTTCTGATATCCAAATGCCGACTTAATCTCCGGTTTAAGTCCACACTCAAACTTAATACATTTAGACCTTTCATCAGGGTTAAGCTGGTAGTAAGGAGAATACTTAATGAGTTCCTCAAACCTTGCTGCATACTCTCCTACACTCATGTCACCTTGTTTCAGCAGCATAAATTCCATCTCTTTCTTTCGCCTCAAATCTTCAGGAAAATATTTGCTGAGAAACTTCTCAACAAATACCTCCCAAGAGATCATCCTCCCTTCATAGTTCATCAGTTGCATGGTATGATGCCACCAGTTCTCAGCTTCTCTAGTCAGCATAAAACTAGCAAACTTTACCTTCTGAGCATCTGTACATTCCATAACACGAAAGATCTTATCCAACTCTTGAATCCAACGATTCGCTTCCTCAGGCTTATGGCCTCCTTCAAACTTCGACGGTTCGAAGTTTCGGAATTCACTAAAAGTCTTTGATTCCTGAGTCTCTATCGAAAAAGGGTGAGGTGTCGGATTAACTTGTTGTTGCTGTTGTTGGCGCATTCCAACTAACACTTCCGTTAACCTCTCTATGACTTCGGCCATATGATTATTAATTCGATTAGACATCTTATACCTGCACTAAGGGTTTTATGATCAGGCTAAACAAAAATTCTCCTAGTATGAAGCATATGTAACATACCTCTTTCTATTCTAAAGCTAATTAAAATAGATACAAGGACATGTGTTACCTTTTGGAGATCACCGATCAGAATCAGTTTGCAGGATCACAGCTCTGATACCAACAAGTGCGGCACCCTCAAAATTTAATATATATACACTCTAATTTAAGAATTTCAATTGACGTATATTAAATAGAGTATACATTCAGTAGTGAAACACTCTTGTAGAGTTTTCATGGAAAAAAAAATTTCCTTTATAAAGACTGTTTCTGAAACTGCTTTCGAATTCAATAAAATAGTCGTGAAATAAACTTGAGATCAGCGGAAACGATTTTAAAATCTTCGTGTTGGTTGAGAATAAAAAAAATATCAAAATCATAGACACAACCAGAGCCCATATATATGTAAAAGAAAGCAAACACATCCTAGAAACAATGATCAAAAGTCGAGGTAGCAAAGTATATAGAGCTACAGACCAGTAAATATAAAATAACAACTCTCTCGTACTCCTCTCAAATATGTACAGTATATCACAACTCAAAAATAAAGGAGTATGCTTAGAGCTGTGCCATGATCCACCCACACTGATGTCTGATCTCCGGATCTTCCAAAAGTTGCATCCACTACGTCACACTATGAGTCTCATCCTGTCCGTACTCAAGGGTCATCATCACGCCACTGGCTACCAGTAGAAAAATTAGCAGCTCCCCAGTCCTCGTCCGGCACTGAGGGTGCAGCGGTGCGAGGCACCGCATCAGGTGAATGTGCAAAATGCACCCTAGTGGACGGACCAGGGCGAGGAGTGGCATTCTCAACATCACTAGTAGAGGGACGAGAACGAGTAGCAGGACGCCTAACCTGAAATGAGTAAAAACAACGACCAGGGCGTGGTGATGGTGGTGGAGTACCGTGACGATAAGTGTACACCGGTGGTACGTGCAGGATGTAAATCATAGGAAGACGCAGCCAACGAGGTCTCACACGGGCCAAAGGATTAGGATGACGGAATATGATATCCACATCACCCTCGAAGAACGCCCGGTGACCCTCGTAATCCTAAACGCCGCTACGGAGCGGGCGAATCTCGATGAATGCCAGAAAACGAGCCATCACCTACAAGGGCAAGGGAGTTAGCAATTACTAACACATTATCAAATAGAAAGCGATAACAGGTGATTTAAATTTCAAACAGATAACCTATCAAATTATCTTCATTTGATGAGAAGTCATGGTTCCTTAATTTCATCATTAACACTAAAAGCATTATCTTTTAGTATTTATTTTCAATTCTTTAATCACATCATCCATTATAAACATTAAGATTGTAAAGAATATTGATAATCATAGTGATGACGATAATAAATATCATATGCGATATCGATGCCTCTTGTCTATCAATGCATGATCGTTGGCCAACACAACAAATAGGCTCCCGTGGCACCTTTAAAACATGCCCGGTACCCCCAACGAGTACCTCTCGGACTCGGACGCCATTAAACGACACTCCTAGAGCTCTTAGAAGTGACGCTGACGCATCCTGCAAGACTACGTCTCTCGAGCCCGGCGTTTGAAGACATGCCCACACCCCCGTGTGTATTTCCGGAACAAAAGGTGCAACCCCGGTCACCGACATACCCTGACGCCCCCACGGACGCCCATTGGAACCCAGCTGACATTCACACGAATGCCCATCGAGTTCCATCAACAAAGAGGTATGCCCACGCCTCACGGACGCGTCTCCACCACTGTGGGAAACCAAAATGCATATGCTATGCATGGATTCACAAGCATAACTCATCACAAGTCTCATTTAAGTTTACTTGAGGTCATAAACTATATGCTTTGGTATTCAAATTCATTTTTCCATAGACCATTGTCCAAAAGTTTCAGCTTCAGCCTTTAATCAATTAAAATACCTTGTTAATTAATTAAATAATTAAATTCTGATTTTTATTACAAAATTTGGTCTGTTAATTGATTGTCCATACTGGTAATCGATTACTCATGTATAAAATTTTAAACCAATCAGACTTTAATCGTGTTAATCGATTAATAATCGATTAATATATCAGTAAAACAGTGTTGAAACTGGTTTTTGAATACCAAACTCATATCCACTCAATTTTAACCACAATTAACCTCAAGTACAACTTAAATGCATCATATTAAACTTGTACAAAGCATCAATTTCAGCAATTAATCATACATTAACAGAATTTCCCAATTTTCCCCAATTTGATCAAAAACACAACCTAACATGTTATATTTTGATTCAAGCCATTCTAGTTCAAATTGAGCATTCATACCGCTTCTAAAGGGATAATCTAACTTGCTCCAATTCAGTTTTCAAGTTCATTTGGCCTCCAAGCCATTCCACCTTATCCTAGTGCCCTTTGAACCTCATGGTGGTTCATCCTTAGTTCAATTCAATACCACAATCTATTCTAGCATTAGTAAAGCTTCTCCCTTACCTTAACGAAGCTTTTTGGATCGATTTGCAACAAGGAAAATACCAGAAACTCCAATCTCTAAATGCTCTGTTTTCAGGTCCAAGGCAGATTCAGGTAAGCACGTTCGGCAGAAAATTTGACCCATCAAATGGACATGAAAATGAGCAAATGAGATTAGAATAGAAACTACACACTGCAGACTTTGATTATAAACCGATTTGGCACTAAATGGTGACTTATACTCACCACAATCTCTAGTCAAAGTAAGCCTCTCGAACTCTGGAACTGCACGAACCAGTTTCAAGTGCTCCACTTCACAGATTAAGCTCTCCTAGCTCAGGCCACCAAAACGTACGATCTATGGCTTGAATTGAAGGTCTCTCTGCAAGCTTCAAAATGATGTGAAGCTCACAATACGTGTGTGGGTAGGGTAGGAAAACAAAATCAAAAACCAGAGGTGGTTGGAATGAAAATCCAGCAGAGTTTTGGTGTATTTCCTTCTTTTTCTACCAATTCCCCTCACCATGGCCTCAATTTATAGCCACCATCAAGCCCATGCATGCCAACACATAGCTTAGAACGTGTCTTGGCATTGCTAAGTGTCAAAACCGGGTCTCCTTGCTGGTTGAGTCATCAAACTCCACTATCTTCAGCTTCTGCACCATCGTTAATCGATTAACGGTCGGGTTAATCGATTAACACGACCAGTTTTTACAAAAATCAATATTTTATTCACTTTCCCTCCAAATACCTTTTCAATATTGCCTTTTAGGTCCTTCCCAAGGACTAAACTGCAAAAACACCACTTTTAATGCTCAAAATATTTTTCTTTTATTTTTCCCTTAATTTATATCTCAATATAACCGTATTTAATAAACAAAACTAATTAATTTCATATAATTAATTTTGTTTAAATATTTCTTTTGTTTACTTTAAAAATCAAAATTTGGGGTATGACAGGGTCCCTGTAGTTTGGACCTCTTTTGTGAGATACCCCTATGTTTTTTTTTCAATGAATATACCCCTGTAGTTTACTCCGATTAGGTATTTGCCCCCAGCTCCTTTTCCGACAAGTTTTTGGGTGAGCTGGACCGCCGGAGCTCCACCTGGAGCTGACACGTGGTAGTCTCTTAATTTTTTTTTTAAATTAAAAAAATAAGGCTTAATTATGTATGGGGTCCCTATAGTTTGGACCTCTTTTGTGAGATAATTAAGCCTTATTTTTTTCATTTAAAAAAATTTAAGAGACTGCCACGTGTCAGCTCCAGGTAGAGCTCCGGCGGTCCAACTCACCCATGAATCTTGCCTACGCTGCTGGCTGTGCTGGAGGCACTATGAAAGGAGTTCTTAGTGCAGCAAAATGAGAAACTTATAACATACCTTTCCAAGTTGTACTTTTGAATGACCTCAGATAGTCGAATGAGAAACTTATAACATACCTTTCCAAGTTGTACTTTTGAATGACCTCAGATAGTCGAATGAGAAACTTATAACATACCTTTCCAAGTAGTATATAGAAAACTATTGTATTATGTCTCTTGTATATTGAACAAATATATAGAACACTCTTCCTTGACTTCATATGATTGGATTTTTAGTATATCACTTGCCTTTAGAGGCTTTAGAGTCCAACAATGAATATGGCATGTTATAAAATTTGGGTTTGATGAAAAAAAATATAGCCACAACTCAAGCTGTGCATATTTAAAAAAAAATCTATTTTGGCCACAGTTTAAAGTGTGGCTAAATATTTTTTAAAAAAATATCTTCTTATTTAGTCACGGTTATAACTGTGGCTAACTAATAAGACCAGATTAAAGGGGGTAGTACTGAATAATCTTTTTTGAAGAAAAAAGAGGGTGGTTCAGAACCAGCCTCATTGAAAAAAAAAAGAGGGCGGTTCCGAACCTCCCTCATTTTAATAAGTATTTTTAAGGGCGATACATTTAAGGGGGGTTCGGAACCGCCCTCTTTTAGCTTAAATAACCTCCTTCAAAAGGCTTTTTTGTAGTAGTGCAAAAACTTGCCGGAAAAGGAGCTGAGGGCAAATACCTAACCGGAGTAAACTACAGGGGTATATTCATTGAAAAAAATATAGGGGTATCTCACAAAAGAGGTCCAAACTACAGGGACCCCAGACATAAATAAGCCAAAAAAGTATAATACCAAGACCTCCTTTAAGTAAAGAAAAGGATTATGAAAAAGAGATTAATAAATTAGCTAAAGAAGTACAAAAGATTTCTTTTAGAATTGGATAGATACAAGCCTAGAATTCCTTATTTTAATATCAATCAATTGCAAGTTTGCAACAACAATTAAAATATAAAAAATGGGTGTTAGAAGAAATCAAATTCAAACAAATTATAGGCATGTATGAATTGAGAAGAATTATAGTTTTATCCGGATCTCTAGAAAATAATTATTTTCATAAAGAACAATTAGATAGACTAGATTGTCTATATCAAATATTAAATAATGAAATTAATCTATTAAAAGAAAAGATATTTGAATATTTTATTTAGAACCCTACCTCAATAACATAATTAGATATTAAATCAACCAAAAGAAACTGATAATTTTGAAATAATAACTAAGGCAAAACATGAAAGGATTTTTTAGAAAAAAAAATTGAAAATTTAGATAGAAAATTTTGAATTAATAAATAGAGATTTACATTTTAACCTTAGAGATTATATGGATAGATCTTTGAAACTCAAGATTTTGCATTTAAGATTAGATCATATTCAAAAGGAAATTTCTAATAAAAGTGCTTAGATGTGTGACCTTAAAAATTTGGTATCAGAGCTAAAAGTTTAATCCTTAGGCTCTAAATATTAAAAATAATTATTATTTTAGAAAACAAAAAGAAATTAAAAAAATTTAAGAAACAACTTAAGGAAAGACCTAGAGGATAAATTCTGGGGGAATTAAATGAATTAAAAAATAACTTAACAGAAATGATAGAATCAATAAAAGAAATGAAAGGAAAGATGAAAGAAATTCTAAGTCAATTAAGAGAAATATCCACGGAGTTTGAAATTGAAAAGATAAAACAAGTACTTTATACAAATTTACCTCAAGAAATAAAACAAAAAAATAATAGATGAAATTATCAAAAATAAGATAGAAGGCAAAATAAAAAAGGAAGTTATAGGTAGCTCGTTTGGTTAAGCACCTCGGACATTTAGTTATAGGTCGTGGGTTCGATACCCCCTAATGTAATAAAAAAAAAAAGGAAGTTATAGACAATCAAAAAATTGAAATTAATTTCCCACACATCTATAACGTAGAAGATTTAGAAGATGAATATTAGCCAAACATCAACCTGCATAAAATTAGCAGAAATTATTCAAAATGCCTTATATAAAGACGAATACCATATTGGAAACCAATAATAAAAAGGAAAATAGAAAAATTCATTGATAAAGTTGAAAATCTAGATATTTTAGACGTAGAAAGTGGTGTGATTATTCAAGATTATAAATTAATATTAAGTGTATATAGAAAAATATTGGAAACAGTAGAAGAAAATGAATAAAATAAGTTGTGTCCAAGAATGACATGGCAAGAGCACATACACATGATAACTATACTATTACAAGACTACACCAGTTTTGTAATTTTACAAAAAGTTGCACTAGTTAGGTAATAAACTAGTCAACTTACACTAGTTGTGTAAAGAAGCCATCTAAGTAATGTGTAGTTGATTCAAACTTTTTTAGTGTGGTTTTGAGTACCCTGCGACCTATCTTTAATAAAATTTTGTTTGCAGACAAAAAAAAATGTGTACGTATTTATTTTATAAGAAAAATTCATTCCAAGAAAAAAAAATGTCTGTATTTTTTAACGTTCAATCCTTTATACTAGCGGGGCAAACACTTATGCACAGGAATAGGTGGAAAAATGACTCATACATTGATTTTGAATGAATTGTGAAGTGATTAAATTTTCTTCAGCACTGGAATTGAATTGAAGAAAAAAAAAGGGAAGCAATAATGATTGAAAGGACTAGCATAAGCAAGTCGTATTTCACCATCAATCAATCTTATTGGCGTGAGGGATTGCCAATTTGCCATCCTGTCTGAGTTTACTAAATTTGTCATCCTTTTCTTTGTTGCATTTTTATTTTCAATCATTTCATTCGCATTATGACTTATATCACAACAATTATATAATTATATTATGACATAAAAGCTTCATGTTGAGTTTTTGAGTTTAACTAAGCACGGAAATATCTGAAAAAGACTTCTCTCTTCCTATTTGTTGTATTTTTGAATACAACTCATTATTACACTATATTAATCCTAGTTGTCATAATTTTTTTTTTTAAAACGCGTTGTCATAATCAAACGGCAAATATAGTATTCAACTAAATTTTCATGTTTGTTGAAAATATCCATATGGATTTTATATCAATATCTTTTGGTACAAGTGGTAAGCAATTAATAACATGTTCAAATTACATCTATGATTAAAGTAATATTAAATGGTATGAGATTTTTAGAAGTCCTTCATCACTTTTTTTTTTATATTTAATTTGTTGAGTTAATCTCGTTATTACTTGATGTTGAGATGCAACTTAACATGGTATTAAAATCAGAGCCAACTCCTCCAAATTGTTCTCAGTCATAGGCTTCTGTTAAGCTAGATTCCATCACATGTTCCGCCAAGTTCTTATGGAAGGGGTGTATTGAAATTTTCATATTACCTACCTCATTCTCCTTGATATGATTGAACTACTTATTGAATCACTTATTTCATTATCAATTAATTTTTAGATGAAACCTTAAGAAAGACGATAATGATTCTCATTATTTGCAAGCATAACTAAAGAAACATTTAGATATGAAGAAAGGAAAAATGAGAAAGGGTGAGGTTCCTTAACAAAATAACCATTCATCGAAATCGGCTAATTTTGGATATTTGGCTCCGTAGTATCGAGTATTATTACTCATTTGATTAAGACTCCTTGTGAACATGATTTTGAGTTTTAGTCTTCTAATAAAAAAAATAGGCTTTAAAAGAGTTTTGCTTTCTTAAATGAGTCATTCAACTTATCAATACAATTTTAATTTAGGTTCAATGCTATTTTAAGATATCAAGAGTTTCAAACCAAAAATATCAAATTTATTAGTTGCTAATTAATTACTCAAAAACAAATTTAAAATTTTACTACTCAGTCATAGGAAGAAAAAAGTCACAACTTGACCATATGAATGGTCACCTAACCACCTAATGAATTCAATCGGGAAAATGGAAACTTACATTCATCATTGTTAATGATAATCATAGTGTTCAGACTGGATTTTTATTCGACATATATTAACATTTCGACAACAAATGTAATATCAAAAGCAAGTGAACTTACATTTTATTAAAGATATAAAAGTGATTTCGACGGATATTAATCTGTGTCGAAAAAAGAGAAATTTATAAGCTTATATCTTATCACAAGCTTGTCGAAAACGAAATACACACTTCCCAAAGACAATCAACAAAAGTTGGAATAATAAATGCAGGAGTTACATCATTAGTTGAGATTAAGGTGTTATTAAATTCAGCTACAACCATCGTTTCATCAAAAATGGCTACAAATAAGGTCATTTTTCACAAAATATCTAACATATCTAAGGCAATAAAAAGAATTAAGGTCGCAAATATGGTCAAAATCACATGTTGGTATGAATTTTGGAAGAAAAGAAAATTATTTGAGATTGAGTCAAAAATCTTGTCAATATGAGGGTTAGATATATATGATGAGGGGTTATAAAATCTGTTTGATGAAAGAGGTAAAATCAAAGTCTTTTTCAAGCAGTCTTCCATTTATTTTTGGATAATTGAGGATTAGATATGGTGGATTATGTTTGTTTGTCGAAACAAACACTTTTGCAAATTGAATACTTCAATTTTGATAAAGCTTTCATTGTAACATCCTGAATTTAATGTCAAGTTTAATTAGAATAATTCTAATTGAAATTAATGGAAATCAGAGGAATAAGTTGGGATTTTATTAAGGGAAAAGCATGCCAGAATTAGGAAGCATTAGCAGAGAACAAGAGAGTCCAAGTATAGTTGATCGGACCTCGGGGCGACCTATCCCATTTTAGCCGACCAACGAGCGACGTTCAGGGTCACGGACCCATCTTAACCGAAGTAAGCCGAGCAGCGAGCATCAGACTGTTAGGTTACCCTGTATACATGGGATGAGCTCAAATCACCATACTGAGCTAGGAGGATTCATGTAGTGAACATGCTTCCGAACCGAACAGATAGCATTGAGCTCACGAGAACCGACCTCGTCTCGTTTGACAACCCTTGGCAGTGAGCAGCCGACCATATAGAGACGATTCGCGACGGACGATTATACGCACCTATCTTAGCCATATACAGCCGACCCCAACAAGTCGCGTTGTATTAACCGACTAGAAGTTCGGCCTTCTACCGGCCGACTAGCGAGAGACTAAGCCAACCTTGTATCGACGCTAGAGTATTTCAACCCTTGTGCTCCGAGCATTTCGTTTTACCTGTCTCATTCCGAGAAGGTGCTTCCAAGAACCCGAGCACCAAGATCCCAACACAGTTCCCATGACTCCAGTCAGATCTATTCGATCGTACACCGACTAGTTAGCACTCAGCTACGAGCACCGACCATGATCTGGTCGGATTCATAATACACCGAGTTAGAGTCGAACACTTGCGCTAGAACAAATGCTCGCACATCGATATTCGCACCCAGGCGCCCCATTCTCCATGCCCAGGCATGCGCACGTCATACTTTGGTTCCTCCCAACCATTCGTTTGTGGCTTCCTTAAGTAGCCGTTAATTTATAACCACATATTAGCCCAAAACTTCCAAGGGAAGCTTCTCACCAGGACCACATGTTGAGTTCCAAAGGGAAATAAAATAAAAAACAAAGGCTAACACAACAACACACAAAAAACACATATCAACTTCATCTTTTCCATTTCTCCACTAGGGCTCTAGAGATAAATGTCACGCCCCAAAAACTAGACCATTAAAAGAATACACGGGTTAGCAAAAACTTTTTCCATAAAGAGTGTGAAAACCAAAAGTACTTTTCATTAGAGTAATATTTCATTTACAAAATAGTCTGAGTGTAAAACATATATAATATAAAACCACAAAAACCCTTTTTACACCCAGAGCATTGGTCTTCACAACCTGATCCTTCTACAAAAGGATTCGGATGACGAGACATCATCCTGGCTGTTCCTTCTAGACAACTTTCACTCTTACAGGAAAGACTTCAATCCTGTCCTTTGCAAGAACCTACCACCACAACCATGGTAGATGGGAGTAAGTCACTTTTCATATCGCCTAAGTAGATTTATATGATTGGTCAGACACAAGCATCACAGATATCAATTCAATATAGTAAATACATGCTCAAGTGTCTTATTAAACAATGATAGATATAACCATTAATCTTTCTTTCCATGCATATACGTCTCTCAAATCATTTCTCCATAATGAACTCTTCCAGAAAACAACACTCTGGGATAAGCAATCGTGCGCTCGATGTTTCCACAACCTGTAAAGCGGCCACACCGTTCTATACTGGAACCCCATCAACCACGATCCTAAAATGATACAAGGAGATGATCCCTGAACCATTGTCCACCAATAGTTCTAGGTCCTTGTCATTTCTACGGTGGCGGCCACACCGTTCCAACCGTCTCATGTAGCGGCCACACCGTACTACATGGTTTCCAATCCCGCATGCACCTCACTCGTTTTACGATTCCCTGTACACCATGCATGAGATGCATAACACATATATTAATCATCACATTATACACATGGCGGCCACACCGTTCCATGCCTTCATATAGTGGCCACACCGTACTATATGGAATCACACACATATGGAGGCCACACCGTTCCACATGTCTTCATATAGCGGCCACACCATTCTATACGGAATCCTATCACACTTACCACACATATGGCGGCCACACCGTTCCACATGTCTTCGTATATCGGCCACACCGTACTATACGGAATCCTTTAAGTATAATGACTTCTTGTAGGAGTTAACCTCAACATATGTGAATCGGGTGATTCCACTTATCCAACGTAAACGTATCCAAATCAAAGCAACAAGCCTTAACGCATTTGGGTTGGATTCTCATAATCAGCAAGCATCACCATTCTTGCAATATCATTATTACTTCTTAAGTCATTATTCTCTTATGTTCCAAAACATTAAATATCAAATAGACTCAAGCGTTTATTATCAATTACACAATCCTTAGATTGAGACATTAGGCTTGCTCCACTTATCAACATGAGGTAATAACTTCTACCTAATATCCTTTAAGTCATTAACTTCTTATGTTCCAAGGCATTCATTACCAAGTAAACGCAATCATGCTTTATCAAGCCCTCGCTCAACATCATACTCAGATCATGAATTATTAATCATATTTTATTTCCTCAGAGTAATCATGATCATTTTAATTGAAATAAGACACGATGATTACTCCACAACTCATACCTTATTAGTCTACTTATCCGGATGTTAAACTCAAAGAATTGTTCATTAATCATTTACAATTGACATACTCAAGACATGATTCATTAGGCATATGCAACCGTCATGTACCATTCATAATTTATTTATCATCTTCAAGAAGACATTATCAAACCAATTAGAAAAAAACAAAGTTCCAAAGATAATCCTTAATAAATTAGATGAATAATGATTTCCCCTTTCTAACTTGTTAACATCACGCTTAACTCATTCTAAAATAATAGATGAGTAAAACCTTTAAAGATTATAAGGAAATTAATCATTTCTATCATTCCTTGAAATCCTTCTTTAGTTCAATTAAACTTGAATTTAGTTGAAAATGGCATGCTTTAGCATTCTGGTCAAAAAGACTCGAGTAGAGTTAAAAAGACTCGAGTAGTTCTTTAGACTGTCCAGTAGACTCGAGTAGTTTATGGAAAGACTCAAGTAAATTATCAACTTCCAAAAAGTTCTTGTTTCAAGTTTTCTCAAAATACTCGAGTCGTTCATGATTCACTCGAGTCGTTCATCAACCCAGAAGACTTGAGTGATTCATGCAGGACTCGAGTGGTTCATCAGGAAAGTTCTTTGGTGCATCAGTCAATACTTAAGTCCTGAGTCAGAGACTCGAGTGTTGGTGCCACCAGACGCACTGGTGCGTCCGAAAGACTCGAGTCTCGAGTCAAAGACTCGAGTGTTGACAGACAGATAACACTAAAAACTGAGTTTTAACACACCATTTTCAATTCTAACCAAATTCAATCAAAACCAATGCTCAACAGGGCTAACATAATGCATAACAAACATGTTCCAATACAGAATTAACATCATATAACACTGAATTGAATTTGAGCACCCATTATGCATAAAATCACATTTTCAACAACCTTACATACTAAATTCAATTCTCAACGTTTTTAGCTTAAAAACGACCTTGATACAGCTTACATGCAACATATGGAACTTGCTCCAATCTTTTTCAGTGTTCATTATTAGCTTATCAAAAACATACCACATCAAGGACATGTTTTATCACATTTACCACTTCCATTACTCTTGATATATAGCCTTATACTCATGATCAAATGTTCATTCACTTAAGCATCACTTTATATTTTCAGCATAACAAGATTGAGTCTAACAGATTCAATTCCAAATTCTCAAATCTCAAATAAGTCCAAATCAAGCATGCATATAATCAAAGAATGACTTAGCTTCATCCAAAGGCAATTCCTTCAATTCATAAATTATAATTCAGCCAAGATTCATGAGTTTCTTTTGCTTAATTTCATTAATTCATTTCAGTCCTTATGCATATTATTAATCAAGTGACCAAGTGATTGTCTGGACCTCCAAGTCCAACAATCATGTCTTGGTCCAAACCACATACATACACATATCAAATTCACAATCTATAATCCTAGCAATATGAATGACTTCTCCCATACCTTGAACAATAGGTCAACACTTAGACAAGCTCTAAAACACAGCAGCTACAGAGCTAACAACAGCAGCCACACAGCAGCCACCAAACCAGCACAAATCACTTCAACCACCAAAGAGCAGAACAATGTGAGCAGAGTCCAAAAACCACATTGTTTGAGTGAGTAATCGTGCACAAAAGTTGGGGAAAAAGGTTAGAATCTACTCTCTGCAACATGAATGAGAGATTAAAACCAATTTGGAATCAAGAGAGCTCACGAGCTTACCACAATTGAAGATCAAAGTAAGCTCCAAGAACCAGTTGACAGCAAACAAACCCTACTTTCGAGCTTCGATTCTCCTAACACTCAAACTCTCAGCTCACAATTTTGGTGTCTATACAAAGCTCGAGATGTGAGCTTCGTATTGGTGTATGATTTGTGTATCAATTCTCAAGAACAAAAGAGAATCGAATCAAAGAACTCAGGAACCCTAACTCATGCAAAGCCTCACGAATTGGCAAAAATGAATGGTTGATTCGTCAACCAAGGCTATATATAGCGAAATCAGTGGCTCATGCACGTCGACACGAAGCCATGGACGTGTTGCTGAGTTGCTAACGTGTCAACTCGTGAGGTATTCGAGTGAGTGACTCACCAAACGCACTAACTCGTGCAACACTGTGTAAAATACTCGAGTCTTTTCAGAAAGACTCGAGTCTTTCAGCTAAAATAATAAAAATAAATATTTTTATTTCCTTTCCTTCCAAAATCTTTCTATTATTATTTTTAAGTCCTAAATCAGGGACTGATATGCAAAAACATTATTTTCACATATTAAAACTATTTAATATTTTCATACATAATAAATCACTTTGTAATCAAGGATAAAAATAATTAATTATAAATAAACTTTCATAATTAATTTTCATTAACCAGGAATTAATAATTTTGGGTTTTACAATAAACACCATCCTTATCATTTTAATCACAGACTCTACCGACATAATCAACCCTCATCAAGCCTCAACCATTACTAAGAGACGAAGATCATCCCCTCCACTTTCTCATAAACTTCAAACTCTTCCTCGTCATTCCTAGGGTTTTGCTAAAGCATCACAGAAGATTCAAGGGGCTAAGAATTTAGGAGTTCGGACACAAGAACAAGGCTAAGACTCACAGGACTTTCTTATCTCTTACTGCTTTGAGGTAAGGGGTGGGTGTTACCCTAGCTTAGGTTTGGGTTTCTAGTGTGCTCATAGTGAGTACTAAGAATGAGTGCTAGATTAGGATATTGAACCGTAGGATAGTGGATATAGATTACTATTAGAGAACAAAGTGAATAAAAAGAACACATTAAATTAACTGTGAATATGTGTATGTTTGATAACATGATTACTGTTATAAATGAGTGATGTGCTTAAGTAAATATAATTGATAACTAGAGAGGTATAATTTAGGAGTAAAGTGTTTTTATAAGCATGAACTTGTGTGTGAATTGTGATAGTTGTTATACATGTTTGCTATTGATTGAGTAATGTGAATACGACTATAGGTGACCGAACTTAAGAGGTGGTGTAAAATACTAGGGGATAGATAAAATGAGGAGTAATAAAGAGACGATAGAGTCTATAACAAGAGGGCAAGTGAAATGGTAAATTGGAGTGAGAAGAGAGAAGTCAGGAGTGAATAAATAAAAGAGAAAAGATAAGTAAAGAATAATGGTTGCGTGAGACGGGTCAAGTTAGACATTACGGTTGGGTGCAATAAGTCGGGCATGAAAATGCGTGCTGTAATTCGCAAGCGGACCGTGTAAGACACATGGGATGTGCATCTATAAGACGTGCATCATGGGATGTACGCAGTAATGACTCACACAAGATTCCTAATAACGGAATCGGTTAGGATGTGCTCCTGGTCATGTAAGACGTGCGGGGTGCCGTATGCGATGATTATTTAAGCCGCACGCGATGCGCAGCTCTAAGATGTACATCGGGGGTGTGCGTGATGATGGACACTCCATAACTCCAATAAAGGTGTAAGACGTACACAGGGTGTGCGCTTCCTAAAAGAAGAAAAGTGTAAGACGTACACGGGGTGTGCGCTTCTCTAAAATATATGAAAAATGTGAATAAAAAGGAAAAGAGGAAAGAAGGCAAAGTAAAGAGAATTTAAGACATGATAAAAGGTTACAAGTGAGAATAAAAGGGAAAGGGAATAAACAAGGGAAAGTAGAAGGCAAGAGAATAGAAAAGGATAGGCAATAATTGAATCTATGATTATGACTGTGTTTGATGCATGTTTCGGATTGGATTATATAATTATGTGCATATCTAATTAATTGTGTTTGACTTGGTATCTTCTTATGTCACATTAGAAACTGCTTCCATAAGTTTTGTGTAATGCTCACCTCCTTACCATTTTTTACAGGTATTGAGCCCGAGCAGGTGCACTCTCCCTTACAGGGAGAATAAGTCTTAGTAGTAGGACATGGGATCATGTCCTGGGTCCCTTATCTTGATATGGTGATGTTGTAGTCTATTTTGTTATGTAAATAGTTATTTTGGGTGGGCCCAAGACAACTCCTTGTTGGAAACCAACAAGCGGGCTTAGCAATTACTAGAAGGGGGTGAATAGTAATATGGAAGCAACAGTGACTAATTTTCGGTGCAATTAAAAGATAATTGATCAAAAGCTTGTTTTTCTGAAACTGGGCAATTTACTTGAGTGAAATGAAGAACACTCGAGTGAAATTCTACGAAATACTCGAGTGAATTGTAAAACACTCGAGTGTTTTATGCAGAACAGAAAGGAGCAGTTTCAGAGAAATTTAGAAAAATGATTCAATGTCTTAAAGACTAATCCAGGGCAGATATAAATCAAAGTAGAGGGCAATTAAACTAAGTTAAAACAAGTTGAAAACAAGTTAATTGCAACCAATTGCTACTAGAATTATAAAAGCCCCTTTCTACAGAACTTAGGGTTTGGTTTTACTTGAAAACTAAGAAAGCTATAAAAGAGAGACAACACCAATTTTATCCTGGTTCACACTCAATATAGAGTGCTAATCCAGTCCCCCTAATCAACTTAGGAGTTTCTACTAGTAATCAAATTGTTAGAAATTACAAGGATAAATTGAGATTCCTCACTCAATCCTAACCCTTTTCAAGAGTGTACCAAACTCTTGAAATTTCTACCCCAACTTGATTTGGTGATGAAGAGTCCCTTCTTCTTAAGCTCCTTGGAACCTCCAAGAGCCCACCAAGCTAAGAATCCTCTTAGTCTTTGTGCTTGAGAACCTCCCAAGGCTTGAGAACTTGGATACCTCACCAAGATTTTCTAAACAAGCTAAAGTGTTTGAGTGTTTGAGAATTTTACAACAAATAATTCTCTTACAAATAAAGCAGACTCTCTTAACTCACTAAGACAAATAATAAAGATGAATGCTTGGTTGAGTTTAGAGAGAGAAAATGATTTTAACACTTGAGAGAGAGAGAATCAATGATAGAATGTAAGCTTGTTGTACTGGATAATGGCCACTATTCAGAATATAAGTAAGGGGACAAAAGGGAAGGAAAAACCAAGTTATTCTTCCTTTTTGTCCTCTTCTAACGTTTAAAAAATTTTCTGTCAGACCTAAATCACTCGAGTCTTTTTGGAAACACTCGAGTGTTTTTGGTCCACTCTGATAGTGTTGCCTTTTTACTTTATCCAACGGCTATATTACTGAAAATTCATAAATCACTCGAGTGAATTGAGAATCACTCGAGTGAATTGGTCAATGTTGAAAAAATTAAGTTTTCTAACATTGTTTTCAATTCTCTTCTCAAGTCTGATTGGTTTTAATCTCAACCTTTCATGCATGAATATTATTTGACCTTATGTGAGAATAAAAACCTAAACTACCCACTCTCATAAATAAAATACATTAAGAATAAATGAGAATGAATAATTAAACTAAGCACTTGATCTTCTTTATTTTTGGGCTTGCATTCTTCAAATTAAGTCCATAATTTAATTACATTGTCATCATCAAAATTAATCCACCTTAATCGGAGATTTGATTTTACACTCCTTTGGGGGAAAGGAGTCTCTTTTGGGAAATTAAACTATTCTAAAACACTTACTTATATTTATTGTTGATGATTCTGATGTTAGAGCACTTGATGATGCTATGAATATGATATGCCTTGCTGGCACTCTGGATAGTATTAATACAAATGTTTAACAGGTTTACAAGGAAGACTAAAATTTTGGAAAAGTTGAGTAAACAAAGGAAACTTCGTCCGATCGACGGTGGATTTTTATAAGACTAAAAGGAGTTAATGTGGATTTAAAAAGAAAATTTTTTAGGTCCTAAATTAATTAAGGGTAATTATTAGAAGGGTGTTACATCCATAACGTAGGAGGTGGTTGCTTCGGCAAAACAAATATATGAATGATTCAGGAAGCTCCAATGGCTTAGAAATTAAGAAGTTTAGAAGTTATTAATGATGACCATATCACAAGGTCTTAGTGGAGGGATAGCTAAAGATCTTGGATAATTCTCGTCAAAAGGGAATGGAAGTAAAATATTCCACACAGGTAACCCTCAACCGTGTGTCGAAAAGAAACCCCTTAATATATATATCCATATAATAAATACTCATAATAAGGGAGTATGTGTAAATACTAAATGATATGATATATCATGGGAAAGAGGGTACTTACCATAGTCGTGCTAATTAAGTGCTAATTAAGAGAGGCAAAGAAAAAATGGATAAAAAACTATAAAAATATAATTAAGAGAGAAATAAGAAGCAAATATGAAAAATGAAACAAACTAATATTTAAAAGAGACATATCAGGTTGCTAGTTTATATTTGATAATTTTGTATGTGTTTTACTTTTTGTTTGAATAACTTCTCTTTTGTTTTTTCACTTTCCAGTTTTAATTCTTTTCATTGAGTAGTATACTACATTACTACTATATTGATATTGTTTTTTCCATTAAGTAACTTCTCTGTCTACGTTACTAGCTTTTATTTGTCATGTATCATTTCATTTCTATTAGGAATTAGGAATATTAGGAATTTTTTTAAAACAAAAATGGCCCATTTTCGGTAAATTTGGGCCTTTATCTACAAAAACCAGTCCAAATTGACCGATTTTCATAGTTTTTAACCGCTTTGGCCTGTTCACATTCGGTTTATTCTCTAAACGGTTTCCAGTTCTAACAAACCGTTATCTCCACTGGTTCACTAGTTGTCTATCGGACCAGCCGGTCCGATTTTCAAAACCATGAATCTTAGTCATACACATGTCAGTAGATTAAGTTGACAGATATTTTAATTTTGTCTATAAATAGGAGAATTGTCAATGTAATCAGGGTTGGAACTTTGGTTATTATCTTCACATCTCTCGAGTAGATTAATGAAAAAAACACCAATGTAACATCCTTCTTTAATTTCAATATTTCAATAAAATCTTTACTTTTCATTGCAATATCTTTAAATTTCTTTTACTTCTTCCACATTTAATTTTTGCACTTTTCTTTATTACAAATTTACATTCCTTGCTTTAAATTGTTTTCTAGTCTTTGTCATCTTTAAGTATTTTCAATAAAGGCCAAATACAAAATTATCATTGAAATATGTTGTAATCCACTCTTTTATAGTTAGCATGTAGAAAACTGATAGGATTTTAGAGCTATCTAGGTTAATATAATAGGATTAAGCAGAGAATTATAGAATAGCATAAAAGAGACTCGTGAGCAGTGCTCTACATTTTCTTTCTTCTTATTTTTATTGAACCAAAATTCATACTTAAATACAAAAATAGAAAACCCTAAACTTAAAAGTTGAAAACTTTAAACTTAATTTGAAAGAAGATATAACTAAATCAATTAAAGATTAAATAAAGATTTAATAAAATAAAACTTATATTTTAATAAAAGATCTTATCATATTCCTTTTCTGATGGCCTAACAACTGACAGCCTAGAAAAACACAACTATTTTGACGATATTTATAATTCAACTTAAACACATGGATACATGGATTACTTATAGCCATAGGTACTTTATGTTATAAATCAACGTGGAAGAACGTTGAAGAGCTTTGATTATGTCAAATAAGGACCTATCTAAGTCAAAGTGCAAGTCAAGTTTCAAGCAAGAGCTTCAAGATGTTATCTCTCCGTTCTCATTAGGAAATTAATGTAAGACAAGAATAATTGTGTAACTCATGTTTAGACCCGTATTTAGAGTTATTGGAGAAGAACCTTTTAAATCTAAAAAAGTTTTTGTGAAAATGTTTTAAGTTAGATTTTCAGTTAAAAATGTTTTTGAAAACCTATGGTTACATACTCTTCTTTAGAAAATCATTTTTATGAAAATAAGCAGAAGTAAACGATTACCTCTCTTGGATAATCGATTACCATGCCTCAGAGTTGTGACCTGGGAGTTTTAATTGAAAATAATCGATTACCTGTTTTAATAATTGATTACCTTCCTCACAGGAAGTAGATAATCGATTACCTTGTTTTAGTAATCGATTACTGTCTTAAAAAGTTGATTTCACTGTTTCCACAGAAAAGGGATAATCGATTACCTTGGCAAAGTAATCGATTACTTTAAGTATTTTTGAAATCCGTGTCAGAATCAATCTTAAATATTTCCAGATTTGTTTTTACTTAATTGATTCTGATTAATTTTCAAAATCCAAATTATGATTTATTTTTTGAAAATATTCCTTTTTAGTTTGAAAATCAATCTTAATATATTTCCATATTTGATTTTGATTTGATTTTCTCTTTAAATTTGATTTATTTCCAAAATTGTTTTTGATTTGATTCTGATTTTATTTTCAAATTCAAAATTCTAATATTCTAATCAAATATTTTCAAATAGAATATTTGAAATATTTCAAGATTTGTTTTTGATTCGATTTCTATATATTCTTAATTCAAATCTTTTTAAAAGGAATTTTTCTATCTTTCAAAATTACACTCTGATCACAATTTTGAAAACGCTTTTTCACGTTGTTCTTCTTCTCTGAGTGTGAGGCCTATGCTATAGTGAAACCAGTACCATAGTCATTAGAGCTTTTATTGTTATATCCGTGTTAATTAGAACACAATTTTGTTAGCAAGCCTAACTGTTGTATCCGCACTATTGTTAGTTGTATCAATCCCTATCATAACCATTGTTGTAAAGGGGTGTGTGACCCTTAGTGATTAGGGAGTGGCTCCCTAGTTCAGACGTGTGGCACGTTCGTGTTTGTAGGGTGAGGAACCCTTATTGTGTATCTGAGGTAGTGGCTAGACGAATGGTGGGACACGTAGTAGATAGGCTACCTTAGTGCGAAGGTGTGACATCCTCTAGTTGTAATTGGGACGTGAGGCGTATGTGATTATAATTGATAAAATCTCAAGTGGGTCGCTTGGGGACTGGACGTAGATCTTTCGCTGGTAAGGCTGAACAAATATCTGGTGCAATTTTCTCTATCCTTTATCTCTTTTATTTATTGTTGCGCATTTTATAATTGTGTTTATTATATCTTCTTCGCAACGTAAATATTAATTTAATTATTTTAAATTAATCAACGCGCGTTAGACTTTTCGTTGTTATAATGTTTCTTATCTTCGCGCGTAATAATAATCGTTGTTATTATTATTTGTTTCCTCTTGTGCATAATCGTTTTCATTGTTTTAAGAGTTTTCCAGTGCAAATCATATATGTTTTATTGAAAACGATTTAATTCGAACGTTTACAAATGATTTTATAAAAACCCAATTAATCTCGCTTTTGGGTGACAGCTGTCAATCCTAACACTTCGGGTGAGGCTGAAGCTATTAAAACATGCATTTTATAGCATCATGCAGGACTGGGAAGGTGGTAACAAAAGCCAATAAGCAACAACTTGGCAAGTTGAGTTTGAGAAAGATACGAGTCCGCTGTTCAATACCACTACTATTTCTTAACTTCAAGTCTCCAGGAAAACAAAACACTATTTCAGGTCATTTTGGAGCCTCATATATGACAAAACTGAGTATGATATGAGTCAGCTGATGGTACCTTTTAAGTTGTGGAGGCCCCATGATGAAACACCACTCTTCAGTCTTCATTGGATAAAAGGGACATCTCATAATTGTTCGTCCATTGGCAGTGCCTACTCCCTTATTCCCCAGTTTATCAGGAAAATAAAATAAAAGGGGAAGGTGATGGATTGGGTAGTACCCAATGTAAGAGAGAAACATTTTGATTTGAGATCTTAAGGTAGTGTTTAGTTTTTTTTTTATAAGACAAAGAATTTTATTAAAAAAAAAGGAAGGAGTATAAGTAATACACCCAAAGCCCCCAATACAGTTACCACACGAAACCTGTCAAACGTTAAGAAAGTATTTTAGTAAAATCATCTACCACCAGCACCCAACATATAAAAATAATGAACTAATACATATAAATAATGAACCAACATTAAGGTAGTGTTTAGTTAATGTATGTTTTTACATATTTTGATAGTATTTCGTTTGAGATTACTACTTGTTTGATTAAAGAAGATTAGAAGAAAAGAAATTGCTCAGAAAATGTAAAAACGTCCGTGCAAACCTATTTTGTGAATAGAAAACAGATGGAAGCAAGGACTAATGGTGCTAACAATGCAATTTATAGTAACTTAAAAAACCAATTTAATAAAAAAAAATTTAAAGATCAAAATAGAAAAATAATTAACTTAATGAACTAAAAGAATACTTTTGCTGTTTGTATATTAACAACAACAACTAGGGATGGCAATTGGATCCGGACTCGCGGTTAATACCTGCAACGAATCCGGGTCTGGGTCCAAAAAATAGACCCGTTGGTCCAAAGAATAAATCTGTTTGGGTACCCGCTTTGAACAGGTCTGGGTCTGTGTCTGAGATATCCAGACCCGTGGATACCCGGACTCGTCCATATTTACATATATGCATTATATTTTTGATGTCTGGGAGTGTTTAATAATGGTGGTAGGGATTAATATTAAGTAGAGTGTGTAATGATGTATTAAGGATC
The DNA here is from genome assembly GCA_037953625.1 of Crotalaria pallida. NCBI lineage: Eukaryota > Viridiplantae > Streptophyta > Magnoliopsida > Fabales > Fabaceae > Crotalaria > Crotalaria pallida. Next base: position 5,963,417 of record CM075654.1, on the reverse strand, counting down.
CCTCGGTCTATAAAAAAACATAGAAATTAATTTAAAAAATAATTTTTTCTTTAAAAAAATTGCTAATGAGTACCCACAAAACCCGTTTGGGTACCCGAAGACCCGCCTACTCATTATATAGCGAGTACTCGAGTGGGTCCGAGTGAGTCCGAGTCCAGTAATTTATAAACGGGTCTGGGTCCGAATACCCCCACTACCCGGACCCATTGCTATCCTTAACTACAATGAATGTCACGGGAAGTCATACACAAAGTTGACCCCTACTATCTAAAAATGCTTAATTATATTTTTGTCATTTATCTTATTTTGAAGATTCACATTGATTTTTAATATTTTTTTCTATATCAGTCCGCCATCATCCGAGGAAGCTTGCTCTACTTTTGACGAAGCAACACTACAATTCTTAACCTCGGTCAAGTGGTGGGTCGAAAATTTTCATGATTTTGTCAACATTTTCAAGGTTTTGATAATAAGTGTGAATATTTCCATAAAACTAATACTCATATGATAAAAGAGCCAAATTAAATTCTTTTGTAAAAAATAAAAAAATTACAATAAGTAAAAAAAAATTAAAAACCAAACTAAATTTTAAAAATAAAATAAAGAATTAAAAATGTAATTAAGCCATTAGAAAATAAGTTATCTTATACATCGACATTCAATTTAGTCAAGTTTCAGTTTCAGGTAAATAATATGCATCGGGCAGTTTCAGTTTTGTTTTTTATTATTTTTTAAAATTTTTTATGTATTTGTTAAGTTAAAAAAAAATATGTTTTGGGTAATTTTTTTATTGATATACACATATTTTTTGAGCTTTTTTAATACATGTTTATGACACATTAAAAATACTGTATATATTGCGCAAACTGCGTTAGAAATTAACATACCTAAAATTTTGTATGTAATTTCTAATACAAAATTACTCAATTGGCACCACACACGATGGATAAAATGGGCAGAGTAATGGAAATCTTACCTACTTGGATTAACTTTTTTGGTTTGTTTCTTCTATAACTTGTACACCGGGGGACAGCTCTTCAAAGAGGGCACAACCAAAAACCACTATAATAATAACCAATAATGAACAATCATGATGACCACTAAACTCCAACTCGGGGTGTCTTCCAATTTACTCGTTACTGATCTTTTGGTCCCTGTCCTTTTTCTTCAGCCACCATACAAATATTAACATGAATGGATTGCGGACCCAATTAAAACCCAAGTCTTAATTCACCCCCTTTCTAAATCACCATATTTGGAAAAACGAAAGCTGCCAACAAAAATTCCAATTAAACCCTTAAGTTTGGACATAGTAGCAAATATAGTAATCTCATTCGGGTTATATAATTGTCACAATTTTTATAATCTTTGCAATCACATTGCTTGATTAAATTGTACCGTGGTCACAACCATAATTAAATTAAAAGTTAGGATCACATGCATCCAATCCCAACCCTACATGTTTCCCCTTTATTACAAATTTATTTAATAACTTGATTATTTTCCAAATCACCCTACAAATAATACTTAATATTTAATAATTTCTTGGACACAACAAAGAGATCAAATTCAAAATAACAAAAATTTTTCATAATCTTGAAGGTGAGTGATTTTTGGTATTCAGACACCATCACAAACTCCAAACTTTACATCGTATGAAATGAATTCGAAATTTTGTAATTTCAAATCAAACTAAAATCAAAATCACAGAAACTATAAAAGAAATGCAAAAGAAGCACTTCATTCTTTTCTAGTATTTACAACCTTCAATTCCAAGAGGATAAAAGTGTTATGCAAGTGCTATTCTTTTCAGAATAATGCTGTGTGCAGTCCCAAATACTACACCAGCATCCTACACATCTTTATGGAAAATAAAGGAGAGATAAAAAACATGAAAACTCGGTACAACTCTACTCTCTTTTCCGCAAAGGAAGTTGAAGGATACTGGTGTAAGATTTGAATGATGTCCATGTAACATTATTTTTCTTTTATGCTTGTGATGCTACTTTTTTTAATAAGAACAACAACATATGTAATAGCTGGTAGACATGATACATTTTCATGTATAAACTACCACACATGTTATATTCTTATACCTGCATCTGAATTTTGTCCTTTCCAAAATCCACATCGGCTATTGTTGGCGCTCATAGTCATTGTTACTATCACCTTGCCAGCTCCAAACAATGTCTTTGAGGGAAGGTCTCACTTCCTCCTCACAGAACTTAATGTATTCAAAAGTGTCCCCTGAGGACTTATTGAACTCCACCACCGCCACCTCGGGCGCCACCTCAAACACCTCCACCGTCATACCCAGCTTCCCTTTTCTCCCCTCTCTATTCCCCTGCATCCTCACCATGAACTCCTTCTTCCCGGTCACCCTGAAATTCAGCTTCTTCGCCACTGTCTCAAGCTTCGCCAACACGGCCGAAGCCGAAAATTTCGAAATAAACATAGAAGGGGACCTCTTCCTTGTCTCAAACAAGTTCCTAAGATCAAATCCATGAGACAATGATGAAATTATCTCAAATGCATTGTAAAATGGTCTAGCAGGTTTTGACACTACTTCTTCATTGGTCATCACCTCTTCATCAATAATAATGCCATCATTGAAATCAATATCATTATTGCCATCATCATCATCCTTCATTGAAAAAGCAATAGGTCTCATGAACCCAATTTGAAACCAAGGATCCTTCATGATATCAATGATGGAATACCTCTTCTCAGGGTTTGCAACAAGAAGCTTAGAAATCAAGTTCTTAGCTTCACTAGAAACCCAATCAGGCAACTCATATTCACCTCTAAAAGCCTTCCTATAAATCCTCATAACATTCTCACCTTGAAAGGGTAAATACCCACAAACCAAAGCATAAAGAATCACACCACATGACCAAATATCAGCTTTTGAACCATCATACCCTTTCTTCTTCAACACCTCCGGAGCCACGTAAGCCGGCGTGCCGCACGGCGTCAGCAGCATCCCATCGGAACGCCTCTGCTCCGGCAAAGCAGAGAGCCCAAAGTCCGAAACTTTGAGGTCTTCATTCTCATCTAGCAGCAAGTTTTCTGGCTTCAAATCACGGTGCGTGACGCCGCGGCTGTGGCAGAAATCAACCGCGCTGATTAACTGCTGGAAATACTTTCTTGCAACGTCTTCTTTGAGTTTTCCTTTGTTCACTTTGGTGAAGAGTTCGCCACCTTTTACATACTCCATCACAAGGAAGATCTTTGATTTTGTGGCCATGACTTCTTTGAGTTCAACGATGTGAGGGTGTTTCATGAGCCTCATGACAGAGACTTCGCGCTTTATTTGCTTCACCAGCCTCTCTTTCTTTAGCTTCTCCTTCTTTATCACCTTTATGGCCACGCTTTCGTTGCTCACAAGGTTTCGACCATAGTACACTTTTGCAAAGCTTCCTTGACCTAGGACTCGACCCATCTCGTACTTGTTGAAGATTATGGTCCTGCGAGGAGAACTAGGTTGTTGTTGTTGTTGATCATCTTGTGGATCCATTAGAATTAATGTACAAGTGATAATGAATGTTGTGCTATTAATGAAAAATGGTACCACCAAACGTGTAGATCAACTTTGTCACCCTTATTATGATGCCATTGGGATCGTGCGTGACTTGTGTAAATATCGGATGGTTTATAAAAAATGGAAAAAAAAAATAATAATAATTGAAAAGTTTGTAAGGCTAGTGAGGCCAAGAGAGGATGGAGATTCTGAATTGGTGGAGATGGGGGAAACCAAGATGGGATAGATTGATGGTTTTGAGGAATATGGTGTCCGAGGGACACACCACATTACGAAGAAAGCATTCGGAGGGGTTGAAAATCTTCATTTGTGCATATATGAATGATGAAGAAGAAGAGTATAATAATAATAATTAATAACAAGAAGAAGAAGATGAAGAAAATTAAAAGGAGAAAATGCCCCTAAGAAAGAAGAATTGGATGGATGTAAATTGGAATATCAAATCAAATAACAAAGGATAATATGAGGGAGGTTTATATAAGAAAAAAGATTGTTTAGTTACAAGTTGGTTTTATGGTGAATGATGATGAGTGGATAAAGATAGATGGTCTTATTTAGTTTTTAGGAGTGGGAGAAGATAAGATTAGAGGCTAAAATGAAAATGATGATGGAGGGATGACATGATGAGGATTGAATAAAAGGGATAAAAATTTGGTGAGTAGGGTTGTCAATTGATAATAATCCCCATATATCTAGAAAGGTTTGGAGAACACGGTTTTTTGGGTAGGGGAACGAGGAATTATTCTTGCGGTTGCTGACCAGTAGACCAATCTAAAAGGTACATAATTCAGATCTTTACCATCAACTCTAAATAGAAAATGAAAATGCATTAGAGCATCCACACCCGTTATTTTCATTTTTATGTTTAAATGGATTTCACACATTATTTTATTATTTTTCACATTTTAATACACTTATAAGAACAAACACATATTTTTTCCATACCCATGAACTCACTTTGTCCTTAGAATTGGGATTCACATACTATCTCACACTCTTAATACTCCCTCCGGTCCTATATATAAGACACATTCTAGAAAGTTTTCTTGGTAGTAATTATAAGTCATTTTATATTTTCTATGTATCATTTATTGATTTTTCTCTTTTTTGCCCTTATTAAATGATTTGACTATCTATGTGTTTTTTATTGTTCATTAATGAGTGTGAATTTTCCAAGAAAAGTTGAGGGGGTAAAATTGTAATGTTACAATATATTCTCATAGAATTCATAAAACCAACCACTTTCCTTGGTATGTGTAATTCGGTTAAGTATGCCCTATAATAAGGACCGGAGGGAGTATTTTACAATAAATTAAAACCACCATCAACTACCTAGATTTTTCCACCAAAATCATAAAAATGTTCTATATTATTCTATAACGGCTACTGTTATGGACCGGATAGTCAGAACTGGTATGCCGGATTCTGATACCGGTTTGAGGCCACAAAAGGCCCAATAAGACAGACCATGATAATGATCCAAAGTTCCAGCAGACCGGATCCGGATACCGGATCAACGACCGGATACCGGATTGAGGTCGCGAAAGGCCTAAGTAGTCGGATATCCGATTGAGGCTGGGTGATCTTTTTACTTACAATCCTTTCTATGTGAATTTTGACATGCAGTTTTTGAACATGTAACCAAGAATGCAGTGCTTGGACTTTGGGCCCGTCGTTCAAAGCTTAATCTGGTTGGTGCTCATATTAATGTTTTTACAAGTGAATGGACTCAAAAAGTACAGAACCCATTACATTTGTTGGAAGTTACATTGAAAACAGTTTTATGGAAAATATATACGAGTATATCTATATATTATACCTGACATTATATATTTATGGCATTATTTCATCTTTTTTAGAAAACAAATTTTTTAACATATTGGAGCTATGAAATATTTAGCAGTGTGATGCTCTACTTTCTTTACCAATTATAGTATGTCTTTTATTCTATTCCTGTTTTATCTACATGTATATTACCTTGTAATACACACGTACATGTCCCATATATTGTACTTCATTCTCTCCCTCTCTCTCTCTCGTCTTTTATATTGCATCAGCAGCAATTACAGCTGTCTCTTTGCCATTTTGCAGGATGTTGGGATAGGAACTAGTATTGACTCTTTCTAGGAGTATCTATTGAAGGTTAGTAACGAATTGATATGGTGATGCCTCTGAAGCAATTTGTCCTGAATTGTTAATTTCCATGACTATGTAAAAGAACCACTGTTCTTTATGACTGACTATCTAGGTTCAATTTGATAAACTGAAATGCACCAGTACAATTGGAGAGATTGAGCAAAACTAAGGTGGAGCCAAAATAACCTATTTTATAATATATATATATATATATATTAGCATTAGAACATAAGAACATGGTTGGTGTGGTGTACCCCTTAACAAATCCAGCTTTACCTGCATGTGAAGTATTTCCGGATTCAATGCTCTATTTTGCTTTTTGTTAATATTTATTCTTCCATAATTTGTTTTGCTTTCCGCCATTGTTAGCTTACCAGCGAGAATTAGTTCTTTGTGGCTTTGTGCATTTAATTTGTGATTAATGTCATTTAGAAATTGATTGATCTTCCTACGGAATATAGTGTGGGACAAGAAGAATAAAATGTTGCCAAAGATTGTGTTTATTGGTTTCTTAAAATTAGAGCTTGAACTTCTAAGATTGTGTTTTGATAACAACATGCCATTAAAAAAAATGTAAGAACAAGTTGTGAAAGATTAAAAAAGTTTCAAGCATGGTTATCAGATTTTGGCCCCTTCTTTAATTATGTTGATTATGGATGCAGGAATACTTGTTTCTATTCAGCAAACCACCATTATGTCATGTTTCCATCAGCTCAAGCAACATTATGATGGATGAGAATTTCATAGCTAAAGTAAGGAAATAGTTCCCTTTCGTACCGTAAAAATTTACCTTTTTTATTCCCTAAATATTTGATTCTTAAATAGGTTGCATAAGTATGATGTTGTAGTACCTATAAATTAAATTAGCCATAGATTAGTATTTTTAAAGTGGTATCTGGTAGCAAGACAAAGAACTTCTAATCTAGTTTAGGACTTAGAATGAGGACTAGAACCTATTGAATCTAGTTATAGTTATAGTTTCAGTTGGAGTTTGGACTTCAAATTTTGATTCTTTTACCACTTAATGCTCTTTTGTTAAAACATTGGTTCATTCTTCATCAGGAAACGACATTGTTTGTGGAATTGCTAAATCATGGTGTCTTGCTTGTGGGATATGTTGCAAAAACTCCAGATTACCGCCGTTTTTGTTGATGTGGTTAGTGTGTTGGTAGGAGTTTTGATGATGTAAATTTTAAGATTTTAGTGTAAGTAGAAAACTAAAATCTTTTGCCATTTGTAAAAGTGAAATGATAAAACAATTGCAAATTTAGTGATGCCGAGATATTGATATTTTTTAATTTTTTTTTCCAAGTTTCATGTTTTTCTATCTTATATATATATATATATATATATATATATATTTCTTGTTACTGAATGTCATTATGCTCTTTTAATAATAAAACTGATTAGTTGATAAAATAAATTAAAAAAATAAAAGACATCAAAGAACTTGTTGAAATATATAGATTAAGGAAACAATTATAAAAATTAATACTCCCTCCGGTCCTATATATAGGTCACATTCTAGAAAGTTTTTTTCGTCCTAATTATAAGTCACTTTATATTTTCTATGCATCATTTATTGATTTTTCTCTTTTTTGCCCTTATTAAATGCTTTGACTATCTATGTGTTTTTTGTTGTTCATTAATGAGTGTGAATTTTCCAAGAAAAGTTAAGGGGGTAAAATTGTAATGTTACAATATATTCTCATAGAATTCATAAAACCAACCACTTTTCTTGGTATGTATAATTCGGTTAAGTATGCCCTATAATAAGGACCGGAGGGAGTAGTGATTATAAGAATTATTGATCCCGGTTCTTTATAAAAAACTTAACAGTGATCATAAGAATTATTGATCCCGGTTCCTTATAAAAAACTTAATAGTGATCATAAGAATTATTGATCCCGGTTCCTTTAAAAATTTCATCAGTGATTATTCAGTATTATTTATCCGGTTCCTTGTTTCTCTTTAGATCCCGGTTCCGTTTTTTCCAAAACAACTGGGATCAAAAGTGACATTCTTGTTATACCAGTGGATACAATCCCGGTGCGGAACCGGGATTAATATAGGTGCGGAACCGGGATTAATTGACATATCTGTTGTAGTGTATGCATATATAATACTTGGTAAGCTAGCAGGTATGGTCTAACTCATCTCACACAAACACACACACCACCCCCCAAACTGAGAACGACAAGAGAATGTGTATCTTGGTATTCAAGGTGCTCATTTCACGTCTGACATCAAAAGTGGGATTGCTAGATTCTTAGCCGAATTGTCTAAGTACCGTAATCCTACGACAGAACATTGGCGACCACAGTGGGAGCGAGAAACTCATTCCCACCACCTTCTGAAGAAGTTCATGGCGAATCAGTCACAAGGAGAACATGCTGAACCCAGCCACCACAGTGTGCTGGAAGTGAGGAAAAGTGGTGAACAAGCGCCTTCTCGTCAAAAAGACCTCAGGGAACGGTTAGGCGAAGGAAGGAGAAGAGTCGAACAAGAGCGCTCGAGACAGGAGGAGCCTTCTCATCAGGAGCAGGAAAAATCGCGACAGAGGCCCCCCACTAGAGGAGGAAGCCCTTCGCATTCCCGATATGAGAGTAAAGGGTCATCTAACGGATGCTCACAGAGAAAAGCAAGCATGGAGATAGAATTGGCTCTCCTGCGCAAGCGACTGGATGAACAAGACAAGCTGCTGAAGGAGTTAAGGAAAGGAACATCCCAGTTGGGCGTTTGGCAAAGGAAATGAGGTGGAACTGGTAGGAGAACCTGAAGAAAAGGACCAGACTTAGCAGGTTGCATGATCGCTTGGTCAGTGGAATTGTCTGAATATGGGATCAGCTACGAGTCAAGAACAACGATCAAATCTCAGGTATTGGCAGACTTCATTGTAGAATTGGCACCAAAGAAGGACTCTGAAGTCTGGACCCTGTTTGTTGACAGCTCATCCAATCAGACAGGTGGAGGTGCTGGTGTGATATTGGAGAACGCTCAAGGAATATCAATTGAATATTCGTTAAGGTTCGATTTTCCTACTTCCAACAACCAAGCTGAATATGAAGCCTGCCTTGCGGGGATGACGATGGCAAGGATTTGGGAGCGCACTCATTATACTTTACAGCGATTCGCAGCTGGTGATTTCGCAAATTAAGGGAGACTTCCAGGCCAAGGAGCCTTTGCTTCATAAGTACCTCACCAAATGCAAGGAGCTGGTAGGAAGGTTTGACAGTGTGGATTTTCAACACATTCCGAGAGATCAGAATTCCAGAGCTGACGTCCTATCCAAGCTAGCTAGTATAAAGAAACCAGGAAATCACAGGTCCGTAATTCAACAAGCCATCTCTCACCCCAGTGCAACATTGGCAGTGGAGGATGAAGAGTCATGGGCTTCCCCTATCCTAGCATTTCTGCTTCATGGAATCCTTCCGAGTGAAGAGGAAGCCGCAAGAAAAATAAGAAAGATGGCTCCTCACTTTGTCATACAAGATGGATTGCTCTATCGGAGAGGATTCTCTTCACCTCTACTCAGATGCCTGACTGAAAGGGAGTCCGAATTGGCCCTGAAGGAAGTGCACGAAGGGAGGTGCAGTCATCATAGGTGGAAGGAGTCTGGCGAGGAAGATATTGAGGGCAGGGTTCTACTGGCCTAGCATACAGTTAGATTCCATGAAGCATGTGAAGAAATGTGATCGTTGTCAGAAGCACGCTGATGTTCACTTAGCACCACCAGAGGAGCTCCATTCCATATCTGCCCCATGGCATTTTTTCAATGGGGTATGGACTTGTTGGGACCATTTCCGCAAGCAGCAGGACAAGTGACTCACTTAGTAGTGGCAGTCGACTACTTCACAAAGTGGATCGAAGCTAAAGCAGTCGTTGTTACTACCTCTACTCAAATTGTGAAATTTTTCAGTAATCAGGTTATAACACGTTTTGGAGTTCCAACTGTTTTGGTCACAAACAATGGCACTCAGTTTACTAGCAGAACTTTCAAGGAATTTCTCCAGAAGATGGGGATTAAACAACGTCTGTCCTCTGTGGAGCACCCGCAAACAAACGAGCAAGCCGAAGCAGCCAACAAATGTATCCTAAGAGGGTTGAAGAGAAAGCTAGAAGATAACAAAGGTAAATGGGTAGATTGTATAGATCGTTGTCCTTTGGTCCTACAGAACCACTCCCCATTCTACCACTGGAGAGACGCCGTTTAAACTTACATATGGAAGTGAAGCAATGATTCCGCTGGAAGTAGGATCCACTAATATGAGGTAAAGGTACTTTGATCCGGAAGCTAATGTGAGGCTCATCAGAGAAAACTTGGATCTCTTGCAAGAATCCAGGGAGATGGCAACTGTCCGCATGGCAACTATCCAGCAGCAGTCCGCCAAGCAGTATAATTTAAAGGTGGTTTCCAGGACTTTCAACGAAGGTGATTTGGTACTGAGAAGAGCTGATGTGCACGGTACTGAGCCTGCACATGGGAAATTGGCAGCCAATTGGGAAGGACCGTATCGAGTCCGATCAAAAACGGGAAAAGGAGCATATTTTCTCGAAACACTCACTGGAAGAGGCATTAAGAACCCATGGAATGCAGCTAAGCTTCGCCTCTATTATAGTTAAATTATGTTTTTTGTTGTTTGATTTCCAAGAAGGTCTTATAGACCATTGTCATATGTCTAGTTTGTTTCTGTTTTGAAAAGAAGGTCACCTATAGACCTCTGTTGGGTTTAAGTTATAATTGAATTTGATTGCATGTGGCTTTCAATTTTATGAATGAGAATTATAAGTTCCATAAAATGCAGAATTGAGTGTAATACCCCAGTGAGAAGGTTTGCTCAAAATAATTGTTTTCATTCGAGTATGAAAATCCGATATCAGGAATCCGGTATCAGGGAACCGGTATCAGGAATGCCAAAAAAAAAGGTATCGTAACCCGGTATCAAGATTAGGAATCCGGTATCAGGATTCAGAATCCGGTATCAGGAGCCCTCTGTTTAACAACAGGTTTATAAGTACTAGGAATCCGGTATCAGGATTCGACACCAGAAATCCGGTATCAGGATCCAGTCTTTCAGAACCCATACTTACTATTTAAAATCGTTCGGAGTTTGGACCAACAATCCTATGACTAAATTCGGTATCAGAGTTCGGAATTAGAATTCGGTATCAGGAATTTTATGCTTAGAAGATCTTAAGAAAAAATCCTAAGTATCCAATATTTGATACACCACTTGTCTGACTAGCCATCAGATGAGAAGTGAAATGGGTAAGTAGATGTTCTATGTTAAACTGAACACCGCCCATGTACATGTAATGATCCCTATTAGTTTCATAAAACTAATAAGTTAAATGGAACACCATTCGCTGGCTAGAATAGGACTTCCATGGATCAATAAAGAAGATGGATACGCACAGGAAATATAACATCAATACGTAACCGAATATATTGATTGGAAAATCTGAGTACAAGTGCAATTCGGATTACAACTAAGAAAAGACAGAAACTAAATGCAACCAAAGGAAAAACAGAAAACAGAATTCGGAATGGAACCTAGAAAGGAAAAAAAACAAAATGCAGAAACAACAACATAGCAGAAAAACATGAAATAAGCTAAATTAAACTAAAAAGCTAAGCAGCAACATTTCCATCATCCTCATGTCCTCCAGCACCCTCGTCTTCAGTCTCCTCATCGTCTACAGGGGCTAAGGGATCGGGACAGTCCTCATCATCCAAGTTGACGGGCACCCTACTTCCATCTCGAAGGTAGTTGTAAAGTACTCCATCTTCGACTTTGTGCAAGAAGTGCATACCCCTGGAAGAGAAGTCACTGTTGAGGAAATTAGCTTGTTCCACTGCGTTCATGAAGGAGGATTGAACCGACCCAATCCATTTTTCCTTATACATGTCCCTCTGCTCTTCTGCCTCTTTGAGGGCATCCCTCAGCGTATTCAGGGCAGCATCATTGGCGTCATTGACCTCCTTCAATTTGTCATTCATTTTCTTGGCAAATTCTTCTTCAGCTTGTGAGAGAGCCTGTTTGGTCTTCCTCAATTCGGCCGCTTGGGACGCTATCTGTTTGGCCATCTCTGCCTCCTTCTTCACGTAGGCAGCCAAATCCATTGCTTCTTTCCCAACAAATAAGACCTTTTTAGCATTATCCTCTAAAAATTGGAGGGTGGAGGCTGCACGAAGTTGATGTTTCTTCAAGGACTTCATCAAATTCACAAACTCCCGGCGTGTCATTCCTTGGAAGCGGTGGGAATCAAAATCAGTCAACAGCATGCGCCCAAAACTCTCGCTAAGATTTTCCTCCCACACTGATGAAGTGAAACTAGAAGACCCCTGACCAACATCAAAGTGGGATCCAGTTGGAGAACCGGATTGGAAAGGCTCTTGATTTTTCCTCTTTCGAGTAGCACCTTCAGAACTGTCAAGGACTACAGTAACCGGAGGAGGATGGCTCACACTTGTCTTGCTGCCCTTAGGAGGCTTCCTTGGTGCGTTTCCAATAGCAGCAACAAGAGCAGCAAGGTCTTGGGGGCTCGCCATTTTTTCTGCATAAAAACAATACAAAAAGCATTAATAATTCTACGGGTTACGAAAGCAAGTAAAATAGCACACATCAGGTATCCTACCGAATTCCGAACGCAAGGAATCTGGTTCCGCATCAATTATCTTCCTGGTATTTATGTACCCGAGTCGTTCATACCAGGCAAAGAAAAATGCTATGGTTGATCGCTCTACATCGGTAAGGACATTGTTGGGGGTAAGAAAAGAACGTGCCGGAATTTTTGAGTTTTTATCAGACCAAAAGAGTGGGAAATATGGATTTCCCCCGTGATCAAAGAAGAAAGGCCTAGAATGTGGGGCTCCTACTATTTTGAAGTATTCGCTTTTAAATCCTTTCCACGTCTCGAAGTAGGTTTCGAAAACTTTCTAGTTGAGACGGGATTTCAGTGTAACCCAAGACCATTTACCTTTAACCTTACTTGAAGCAAACGGTCCAAAGAAAGTAAAGAATACAGGGAGAGTACAAGCTAGATTGAAGTGGTTGCAAAAGAGTTGGAAAGCCCTCAGATAACACCAACCGTTAGGATGGAGTTGTGTTGGAGCAAGCTCTAAGTGACTAAGAACCCTACATTCAAAGTCAGTAAATGGAATTCGGACTCCACAGGTCTCGAACAGAACCACATACATAAAAAATAAATTTTCAAGGGGCTGCCAACAGAGCAAACTCGGTTTTGGGAAGAAGGGGCTTTTAAGGCATAAAAGTTGGGAATAACTCCCGGTCTGGCAAGGTCAGCATTGTTATGGTATTCCTGTAGACGTTGGACATCTACGAATATGGAGGGTCTGCCTAAGGCATCAAGGTCCACATCCTCATAACCAGTGATGTCGGAAGGGAGGATGAATTCCTCAGGATTGGTTTCAGACCTCTTTTTTCCCATGATTGATTCCTGAGAGGAAGTGTAGAGAGAAGATTTAGAAGGGATACTGGAGACTTCACCGAACATATCCCTAATGATCCATTTCTTCACTAGTTCGTCTAAAGCTTCCTTTTCTTGTTCAGAAAAAGAGGAGTTTTGAAGACCACTGGGTTGGCTCACAGAATTGCAAGGCTTGGCAGAAAAGGGCTTCGACGAATTGGAAGAAGAAGAGAATGGGGGTTTGTTGGAAGGAAGTGACTCCATGATAAAAGAAAAAGTGAAGGATAAGAAGATATGTACCTGAGAATGAAGGATGGAAGAGGAAGATGAGAAAGAAATTCGTATGCTGCAGAGAAGGAATGGAGAAGTGAAGTTTTATCACTAAAAACTCCTCTCTATTTATAAGGGGAGTTCGGTTTCTAGGGGAAGTAAGTGAAGGGATGCTTACATTAAGTAAATAACTACTCAGTGCATTAAGTAAGGGACCATTCAGAAGGCATGTCAGTTGGGGAATGATAAGTCATGATGCTTGGAAGGAAGAGATGTGTCAATTGAAGTGAAAAGTCATAGCTACTGAAGTGAAAAGTCACAGCTACAATAAAGCATTACCTCCTTTAATTGAAAGTTGAAGACCAGTTGTTACACCTTTTCAGAAATCCATATGGAAAGACAAATCCGAATTTGTGGCTGACTTGTGTACAGTACAAGAAATGGGTCGGTTTCCAAGCAGCTCAGACAGGGCATAATGATGAACATTATGAAAAACTTTAACTTATGTCAGATAAAGATAAATCTGGAAGCATGAGCTTATGCCTTGGAAATCTGATCCTTGGAAATCGTGGAGTCTTGGGAAGACACCAAATTCAAAATTTGAATTTGGACTTAAATGTGTACGCTTAGGATGTTGGAGTCATCGTCTTGGGAAGCGGGAGCAGATGTAGTTATGAGAGGTAGGAATTTGAAGTCCTTGGAAGCTGGACCTTGGAGACTTCCGGATTCAGGAAGTAATAGATGCAGTTAAAAACCGGCATCCGGATTGTTGGAGCTACTCAGAAACTCATGGCACATTGCATGAACCATGACTTGGGGGGCTAGTATTATGGACCGGATAGTCAGAACCGGTATGTCGGATTCTGATACCGATTTGAGGCCACAAGAGGCCCAATAAGACAGACCATGATAATGATCCAAAGTTCCAGCAGACCGGATCCGGATACCGGATCAACGACCGGATACCGGATTGAGGCCACGAAAGGCCTAACTAGTCGGATATCGGATTGAGGCTGGGAAGGCTCGACAAACTGGATCCGAATACCGAATTGAGGTTGTCAGGGTCACCCGAGCCGGATCCGGATACGGGATGCATCCTAGGCGAATCTTAGAGACCGGATTCAGATACAGATATGATTTGGAACAGTTGACCTTCATACCGTTATACCGGTACGAATTCGGACACGTGCATTAAGGAGTCTGAGGAATTCCACTATCCTCACCAGCCTAGGATTCCATTTGCATTAATGCCTGCCGTCTTGCTAGAGCCGTTTAGGAGGAATCTTACCCGCCACATGAAAGCGGCCATCAATACGGTTTATGCTGGTATGCATATATAATACTTGGTAAGCTAGCAGGTATGGTCTAACTCATCTCACACAAACACACACACCACCCCCCAAACTGAGAACGACAAGAGAGTGTGTATCTTGGTATTCAAGGTGCTCATTTCATGTCTGACATCAAAAGTGGGATTGCTGGATTCTTAGCGAATTGTCTAAGTACCGTAATCCTACGACAGAACAGCTACTTTTTGTAAAAATATTATATTTATTTCCGCCCTAAATAAATACCATAATAAACTTAAATTCAATAAAATTAAATTTAAAATGTATTAAAAATAAAAAAATCGGAATAAAAATTGGCGAGAACAGGTAAAGGAGTATATTTGCATCAAGCCTTACGTCTTATTCAAGACGTAGGTGTTAAAATTATATATAAAAGCTACGTCTTGGTGGAGACGTAAGGGCAAAAAATTAATACTTACGTCAAAACATAGACGTAGGTGTGAAAATTATATACAAAAGCTATCTCTTGGTTGAGACGTAGGGGCAAAAAATTAATACTTACGTCTTGGTTGAAACGTAGTGGTTAAAAAAAATTAATACCCTTACGTCTTATCCAAGACATAGGTGTTAAAATTATATAAAAAGTTACGTCTTGGTTGAGACGTAAGAGCTTAAATTATGTTATATAGCTCCACGAAATTAACACATACATCTTAGCCTTGAAGTATGTTGGGTTTAAAAAAAAATTAACACGTACTTTTTTACCAAAAAAAAACTTAACACATACTTCTTAGCTTTGAAGTATGTTATAGCTGAGAATCTTGAAGTATGTTATAGTTGAAACGGATTCTCAAGGGGTTTAAAAAAAATTAACATACATCTCCTTCTCTCCTCCTTCTCTCCATCGTTCTTCCCTCTTTGGGACTTCCTCCTCCATCGTTCTTCTCTCTCTCAGCCTCCCTCCTCCATTGCTCTTCCCTCTCTCTCGGCCTCCATCGCTCTCACCGCCACTGATCCACCGTCACGGATCTGCGAATCTCACCGCCATCGCCACCGATCCACCGAATCTCACTGCCACCGCCACCGATCCTGCGAATCTCACCGCCACCGCCTTGGATCCACCGAAATTGGTGCATGCATTACAAATCAAAGGGAGATCAAGGCACAAATCTTATTTTCATTTTTTCAATATTTTCATTCTTGATCTGATGTTGTTGTTGTTGTTTCATTTTTTTTTATGTTTTTTTTTATTTTTTTTCAAATGTTGTAAAATAAATTTTTTTGGTTTAGTTTTTCTTCAATAATTTGGGATGATGTTATTGCTATTGTATTTGGTTGAATCAAAATAACCGTTGATGGTCTTCCCTTTGTATTTGTTGTTGATGTTGTTGTTGTTTTTTATTATTTCTCTCTCCTCAACCTCTCTTGCGTCTGACAGTGGCAGTGTCCATAGTTATGGACAAATGATAATTAGGGACATTTGGGAGGCTCTCCACACTGGTTGAAATAATTATGGACAGTCCCTATCCTTTATGGACAAAGAATAGGGACACCGGTGTGGATGCTCTTATAATTAAGGCTTAATTATGTGACAAGTCCCTGAAATTTGGGATACTTTTGTCAGATACCCTTAATCTTATTTTTTCAATGCTTGACCTGAAGTTACTTCTGGATTTGTTATATACCCTTACTACTAATTCTGGCCAATTTTGCTGAGATAAAACATCGAAATCCTGGTCCGACGCAGGAAGTTAGACACGTGGTGTCCCGTGGGCAAAGATTTTTTTTCTTTAGATTAAAAACCTAAAAAACTTAATATTTTATATTTTTAGTTAAATAAATAAAAAAAAAGATTATAGAGAGAGGTCGTCTTTGCCCAAGTGACATCACGCGGCACCATTGCGTCTGGTCAGGATTTCGATGTTACATATCAGCAAAATTTGCCAGAATTGATAGTGAGGGTATATGACAAACCCAGAAGTAACTTCGGAGAGTCAGAGATTTGACAAAAAAAATAAGGGTAACAAAAGCACCACAAACTCCAAAGACTAATTAAGCCTATAATTAATTTAACTAGAAGATCTAATCAATTCATTTCAGAATAAAAATACCATTTTTATTCTAAGAAATTTCTCTAGTATGATCCATCAGATTTTCACCGAACGGCAAAGAATTAATAAAGTCAATAAAAGTCACTGAATCATATCGTCACAAGTATCTTCCCTATCAAGTATTTTTCTCCTATTTTTATTATTACATATTACATATTACATATACTTAATCATAATATAAAGATTCATTAAAAAAAAATCATAATATAAAGATTAAGGAGGTATTATAGAATATTTTTTTAAACTTTAAAAAAGTGTTAACATTTCAATTTTATCCTTATAACTAGTATTAAAAATTTCATAAATACATATTTCATATTAACGAATAAAGCATAAATAAGATAAAAGAATAAAAAATATCTCCTAAAAAAGTTCAAATTAACTTATAAATTGGATAAAATATAGAATTCTTTTAATATGACTTATAAATAGGATGTAAAGAATTAATTTTAATTGAGTAAAACATTCTCAATATAGTATTGATATTTGTTACTTCTTCAGTCCCATAATAATAATAGTAAAATTTAACGAGTGTTGACTCAAGTGATGCGATAATGCCAACTTGAGAATTTGGGTATAAGGTCTAAGACTAAAAAGTTTCGGGTTCGATTCCCGGTTAACAAATCCCGCTGAAAAAGGTTATGAGATTGGATAGTTGAATCTTAAATTATTAGACCGAAAAAATGAGAAAACCTAAAATGGGAGGGTTCTCTCGCGTTGCTCCATCTCTCCCTTTTTCTTTTTCTCTCATGCGCTGCTTCTTTCTTTTCTTTCTATTTCTTTTCTTGCTTTCTTGCTTTTCACTGATATAAGGCCATCGATTTTCTTTTTTTTTTTTTTTAAATTTCTTACGTGTGTGTGTGTCCTCCTTATGGCCACAACTCCCTTTTATTTTCTTTTTCCTTCGGGTGGGTCAGGGGCACATGGGTAGATTATTAGGAAAATATTATATTATATTTTATGTTTTGTTCACATTTGTGGATCAATGTGTGCAGATATTTTGGATTATAATTAAAAGTTTGACAATCCTAAAAATAAAATACATTTAAATACAATAATATTGTATTTGTAGTTACTAAAAAATGATTGAAAGATAATAAAGTTACCGGTCTAATTTCAAAAGAGACAATTTGATTAACCAGTCTTTAAGGATATCTTTTGTGTGACAAAAAGTTTCAAAATTCAACTATAACCATATTTTCTCAATCCTAATATCAAACTTGGAAAAATATAATATTCATAACTGTGAAATAATAAATCATTAAATATAACTTATATTGGTAATATATTAAAACCAGTCCAGAAGATAAAATAAAACAGCCTCCGAACGCTATGAAAATTTACTGGGACGCTCAAAATATTAAATTAAACATATCTTTCTAAAGAAATTATTTGTGAAAATGCCTCTAAGGCCTGTCACTTGTGCTCCCTAACAATAAACTAAATAAAAATACTCTTTTATTTTTTTGTAAAATCGTATGATAACAAATTTATACCTATTTTGACTAGAAAACACATTTCAATTATAACGATGAGATCAAAATTTTATTATGATCTCCAATCTTGAAAGCACCATATTAAATCATTTAATTATTTTATACTTAATTTTCTATTATCTAATGTTTTTAACTCTAAATTATCCCTTTTTAACACCTACCTATGGCTTATCGTTAAGGTTACTATTATTCCTATCTTATTATTATTCTAATCATACTTGGGATTAAAATTTGGGATGTTACAGTCCTCATTATATTGCAAGTCAAGCTCAAAAGGGTTAAGTCCTCAGGGTTCAAAGGCAAGGAGAAATCTTAGGATTTGAGGTTTTACCTTTTTATCCCTCTTTGAGGTAAGGAGGGGGTATTGTAATATCCCGAATTTTGATTTTCAAAGTAAATAAAAGAAATATTTAAACAAAATTAATTATATGGAATTAATTAGTTTTGTTTATTAATTATGGTTATATTTAGGTATAAATTAACGGGAAAATACAAGAAAAATATTTTGAGCATTATAAGTGGTGTTTTTTGCAGTTTAGTCCTCGGGAAGGACCTAAGAGGCAATAATGAAAAGATATTTGGAGAGAAAGTGAATAAAATATTAATTTTTGAAAAAACTGGTCTCGTTAATCGATTAACCCGATCGTTAATCGATTAACCCGATCGTTAATCGATTAACGATGGTGCTGAAGCTGAAGATAGTGGAGTTTGATGACTCAACCAGCAAGGAGACTCGGTTTTGACACCTAGAAATGCCAAGACACGTCCTTGATACGTGTTGGCATGCATGGTGATGATCTTAGGCTATAAATTGAGGGTCTTGGTTGAAGGAATGGAGGAAAGAAGGAGTTTCATGCCAAAACTCTACTGAAATTTCACCTCCAACCACCCTCTGGTTTTCGATCTCGTTCTTCATCCCTACCCACACATGTGCTGTGAGCTTCACATCATTTTGAAGCTTGCAGAGAGACCTTCAATTTAAGTTATAGATCGTGCATTTTGGTGGGTTGAGCTAGGAGAAATTGATCCGTGAAGAGGAGTGCTTGAAACTGAGGAGTGCAGTTTCAGAACTCGAGTTGCTTACTTTGACTAGAGATTGTGGTGAGTATAAGTCACCATTTTATGCCAAATTAGTTTCTAATCAAAGCTTGCAATTTGTAGTTTCTATTCTGATCTCAATTGCTCATTTTCATGTCCATTTGATTTGTCAAATTTGCTGCCAAACGTGCTTACCCGAAACTGTCATGGACCTGAAAACAGAGCATTTGAAGGTTGGAATTTCTGGCACTTTTCTTGTTGCAAATTGATCCAAAAAGCTTCATTAAGGTAAGGAAGAAGCTTTACTAATGCTAGAATAGACTGTGATATTAAATTGAACTTAGTATGAACCACCATGAGGTTCAAAGGGCACTAGCTTATGGTAGAATGGCTTGGAGGCCAAATGGACTTAAAAACTGAATTGGAGCAAGTTAGATTATCCCCATAGAAGCTGTAGGAATGAGCGATTTGAATTGAAATGGCTTGAATCAAAATTTGACATGTTAGGTTGTGATTTTGATTAAATTGGGGGAAAATTGGGCAATTCTGTTAAATTGTGGTTAATTGCTGAAATTGATGTTTGGTACAAGTTTAATGTGATGTATTTAAGTTGTACTTGAGGTTAGTTTTGGTTAAAATTGAGTGGATATGAGTTTGGTATTCAAAAACCAGTTTCAGCACTGTTTTACTGATATATTAATCGATTGTTAATCGATTAACACGATTAAAATCTGATTAGTTTGAAAGTTTACACATGGGTAATCGATTACCAGGATGGATAATCGATTAACAGATCAAATTTTGTAAATAAAAATTAGAATTTAATTGTTTAATCGATTAAACAGGTATTTTAATCGATTAAGGGCTGAAGCTTAAATTTATTAATAAAGGTTTATTGAAATAAGGATTTGGAATACCAAAGTATGTAATGTCTAACCTCAAGTAAACTTAAATGACACTTATGTTGTGGAATCCATGCATAGCATTTGCATTTTGGTTTCCCACAGTGGTGGAGACACGTCCGTGAGGCGTGGGCATACCTCTTTGTTGGTGGAACTCGAGGGGCATTCGTGTGAATGTCAGCTGGATTTCAATGGGCGTTCGTGGGGGCGTCGGGGTATGTCAGTGACCGGGGTTGCACCTTTTGTTCCGGAAATACACACGGGGGTGTGGGCATGTCTTCAAACGCCGGTCTCGAGAGACGTAGTCTTGCGGGATACGTCGACGTCACTTCTAAGAGCTCTAGGAGTGTCGTTTAATGGCGGCCGAGTCCGAGAGGTACTCATTGGGGGTACCGGGCATGTTTTAAAGGTGTC
This sequence comes from Crotalaria pallida, assembly GCA_037953625.1. Taxonomy (NCBI): domain Eukaryota; kingdom Viridiplantae; phylum Streptophyta; class Magnoliopsida; order Fabales; family Fabaceae; genus Crotalaria; species Crotalaria pallida. The sequence goes on along the minus strand of CM075654.1, from coordinate 5,942,789 downwards.
ACGGGAGCCTATTTGTTGTGTTGGCCAACGATCATGCATTGATAGACAAGAGGCATTGGCATCGCATATGATGGTTATTATTATTATTATTATCAGTATTCTTTACAATCTTAATGTTCATGATGGATAATGTTAGTGAATATTTGAAAATAAATACTAAAAGAAAATGCTTTTAGTGTTAATGATGAAATTAAGGAACTATGGCTTCTCATCAAATGAAGATAATTTGATAGGTTATCCGTTTGGAATTTAAATCACCTTTTATCGCTTTCTATTTGATGTGGATATTATATTCCGTCATCCTAATCCTCTGGCCCGTGTGAGACCTCGTAGGCTGTGTCTCCCTATGATTTACATCCTGCACGTACCGCCGGTGTACACTTATCGTCACGGTACTCCACCACCATCACCACGCCCTGGTCGTCGTTTTTACTCATTTCAGGTTAGGCGTCCTGCTACTCGTTCTCGTCCCTCTACTAGTGATGTTGAGAATGCCACTCCTCGCCCTGGTCCATCCACTAGGGTGCATTTTGCACCTTCACCTAATGCGGTGCCTCACACCGCTGCACCCTCAGTGCCGGATGAGGAGGACCCAGTAGAGGATGAGGACGGGGGAGCTGCGGACCATTCTACTGATAGCCAGTGGCGTGATGATGACCCTTGAGTACGGACAAGATGGGACTCATAGCGTGATGTAGTTGTTGTAGCTTTTGGAGGATCCAGAGATCAGACTTCAGTGTGGGTGGATCATGGCACAGCTCTCAGCATACTCCTTTATTTTTGAGTTGTATTATACTGTATATATTTTGAGAGGAGTACGTGAGAGTTGTTATGTTATATTTACTTGTCTGTATCTCTATACTTTGCTACCTCGACTCTTGACTACTTTGACTAGGATATGTCTATTTTACTTTTACATTAATTACATATATATATATGGGCTATGGTTGCATGTTGATCTTGATATTTATTTTATTTACTTGCAATCAACACAAAGATTCTAAAATTGTTTCCGCTGATCTCAAGTTTATTGCACGACTATTTTATTGAATTCGAAAGCAGTTCCGGAATAAACAGTCTTTATAAAGGAAATTATTTTCTTATGAAAATTCTATAAGATTGTTTCACTACTGAATGTATACTCTATTTAATATACGACAATTATGATTTTCAATATATATATATATATATATTTTGAGGGTGCCGCAGGTATTACCTTTACTTAGGGAATGAACTCTAGAATGTTTATAGTGATAGCTAAGGGTAGAGGAATATATATATATATGTTAAGGAACCTTAGGGTATGTAGTTAATATTGGTAAAAATCGAATATTTAAAATAAAGAAGGAAAACCCATTTTAATACTTCTGATTATATATGACATATGATAGTGAAGGTGATATTGCGTGATTTTTATGAGAATGATAGTTGATGAATGTTGTTGAGTTGATATAAATGATAACTTAGGGTCTAGAAACGAACATGGCATATTTGTAAGTTTTAACTAGTTTTATGAGGTGAATTGAGTAACAGTTGAATCAATTGAGATTAGAAAAAAGGACTTAAGCTTATTGGACTTAGTTGAGGTTAGTTAAAGTGACTTAAGCATAAGGGAAGTTAATAGAGATGAGATGAATTGAGGATTAGCTAAAACGTCTTAAGCATAAATGAATTAACTAAGGTAGAATTGATGAAATCAAGATTTAGGGAGGTTAATGGAAAGAAATTAAGCATGAATTGGGTTCTAATCTATAAATAGGAAGATGTAAGAGAATTTAGGGAACGGTAATAAAGAAATGGATGATGGATCAATTAGAAAGTAAGTTAGGAAAAAATAAGAGTAATAGAGTGAATAATTAATACGGGAAATGAAAGAGAAGTAAAGAGAATTAATAATAAAAAGGAAGGAGAAATAAGAATTTAAAAGGGAGAAAATAATAAGTAAGTAGTGAAATAGAAATACGAGTAAAAGGTGAGAGAAGAAAAATTATCACAGGAAGGTCATAACGACCCTGTGGATAACTAATGAGAAAAAAAATAATGAAAAGAAATGTAGGAATAAAATGAAATGAAAGGAGAATTAAATAATGAAAATATGTATAAGAAAAGAAAGAAAACTAAATGGATACAATGGAGCTTGAATGCGAATGAGTTGTGCTTGACTTAGTTTATTACTGTCTTTTTAGAATTCTTTTACTAAGTTCTATGTAATGCTCACCTCCTTGCTATTTTTATACAAGTACAAAGACTAAGCTTACACCGTTATAGGTCGAGCAGGAGTATTTTCCCCTCAGGGAGAGTAAGTTAGTTTTAGAAGGACATAGTCAAGCCATGGGTCCACTTTTGATTTGTAATATGTAAATATTGCCTTGGTAAAATTGTGTAAACAATATTTGGGAACAAGGGGATTTGGGCAGGAACCATGTGACCCAGGACTCAGTATTTTGGGAAAAAGTTATTTTGGGGAAATGCTAAGCAACAAACACTTTACTACTTGAACAATGTTCGGGAAAAATGTAATTATTATATATGTTTGCATGTTCTGTGAAATTGAAAACGTTTAATACAGGTTAAGCAGGAAAATTAAATTTCGGAAATCTGAAAAACAAAGGAAACTCCGTCGAATTTTACGGAGAATTTTATAAGTAATTAAAGTAACTAAGAAATTTTCAAATAACTTAATAATATTAATTTAATTTAAGGGTGTTATTAGTGAGGGTGTCACATAGGGCACCGAAATTTAGGGTACCAATTTGGAAATACAATGAAATCAAGACTTAAGGGCACCAATTTTGGAATATTTGCCATAGAGTGCATCTAAAGAATTGTTTTTCAGGGTTGTCCCTTGTAACACCCATCAGAATTTACCCTCGAAATTATAATTAAAATATAAAATATATTATATAATTATCATTTGAATAGTAAATAAATGCTAAGTAAATATTGTGTGAATTATATTTTTATTATGTGAAATTATAATTATAATGTATGGAAATAATTTTGGAAGAATTTTGAATGAAATAATAAGCCTTTTATAATATATAGAAATAAAATAAAATAATAATTTTTATAAATTGTATAAAAATTATCATTATTATTTTATAAATTGTATAAAAATTATCATTATTATTTTATTTCTATATTTTATAAAAGACTTATTTCATTCAAAATTCTTCCAAAATTATTTTCATACATTATAATTATAATTTCACATAATAAAATATAATTCACACAATATTCACTTAGCATGTATTTACTATTCAAATGATAATTATATAATATATTTAATATTTTAATTATAATTTCGAGGGTAAATTCCGGTGGATGTTGCATCCCTTTTTTTTGGAAGTTAGAAGTTTCAACTTCCCGCACCGATAATCTAGCTCCTCCATGTTTACAAGTTCAGCAATCCCAAAGGGTGAGGTCGAAGAAACTGGTGATCTGAAGGTATTGAACTTCATGGCGGAATAGTGAAAAGGAGAACAGGTGACAAAAGGAGGGAGATAGAGAAGAGCGAGGTCGCGAGTGTGGGAGAGATGTGGAAGAAGATAAGGAACGAGAGAAGGAAGACGGAAAGAAAGATAAAGATCGAGGGAGGGAAATAGATGTGAGACCCGCAATTTTACCCAATTTATTTGTGACTTTATAATTGAAATTAGGAAATTATGTTTGATTTTGATGTCTGGATTTAATTAAAAATATATATATTTATATATATACATGTGACATATATAGGTATATATATTATATACCAATTTTTTCCCTAGCCTATTTAAATAAAATATTTTAAGGTAAATTATTTGATTTAAATGATTTTAAAAGATGAAATGAATTTTGATGGATTAGAGTATCCTATCTTTAGAAATTCTTATCTTTTCAACCGTACGTCAAAAAATTACAAGTGATATGTCAAAACGATCGTATCGAAAGGTAGATTATGAAAATGTAAAGCTTTGATTTTTATTTTTGAGTTTTCGAAATTTTATCACTGCTACAGTAGTGAACGAATTTTTGAATTTTAAGAATCAAAATATGGTTTTAATGCATTTAATACCCTTTTGACCCAAGTATATTTTATTTTGAAAATGAAAATACATTTCTGAAGTTGTATAATGTATTATCATTTAAATCAAATGTATTTTCGTATTTTATTTTTTTTTTAAATATTGGAAATGCTTAGAAAATGTATTTTTGGGAGGAAATGATCATAGGACTTCAAAAATTCATAACTTTCAAACCGTAAGTCCAAAAATTACAAACTTTATATGAAAATGATCGTATTGAAATGTAGAATCTTAATATGTAAAAATAAAATTTTTATTTTGCTGTTTTCGAAAATTTTTGTACAGTAGGTAGAAAATCAAATTTTAAATAATTAAGTGATTGGGTAATTATGTAGGCACCTCCACAATGAACCAATGAGAAATTTTCTCTCCTATTTTTAATATATACACCATCCAAAAAATTAGAGGAAAGAGGGGAAGAATAGTTCTGAAGTTTGTGAGAATAATCCTTGAATTAAAATGCTTTAGGAATCAACAAAGTTACATTTAATGCTAGTTCATGTTCCAAGTAGTATTTGAAAATTTTTGAATGGAACTTGATGAAGGGGGCACGAAATTAGGTCAGAAAAATGAAGGGAAATGCATCTCCAAACACCTATAAATAGAGAGCCTTAGTTCCACATTTTTCACACACCAACACTTGATAGTTTTACAAGAGAAAAAAATGAAATTCTAAGAGAGAAAGAGAGAGAGAGAGGGACGTGTAAAGCTAGGAGGGAGGAAGGAAATTTGCTTGGTTGCTTTGTTGCTTGAAGTTTTCTAAAAAGCTTAAGGAGTAGAGGTAATCCATAATCACTTATTTAATTAAGCTATTTTAAGTTGTTTTGTTTATATTTTGTTTAAACCTTCTCAAATTCTTAATTACTGTTAAGTTGGTGTGAATATCTGTAAAGGTTATTTTTAATGTACTGATGTTGAGAGTGAATTTTCTATAATCTGATTGTGGTCTGTAACTTAATCTAATTTATGATAGAAAAAGTATTTTAGACCTTGAATGCTTGAGTTTACTTTCTTATTTAGTATATATGCTTATAACATGAATTGTTGCAAAACTGGTTTACTGCTTGATCTGATTAAGATTTGCATCAAAAGAAAAATACCTTAAAGTCATGCTAGTTTGAACATGGTAGTTGTTATATAAGCAATGTAGTGTGGTTTTTATGAAAATAAAAATGTATTCTTAGAGGTTTTCAAATATTGAAGTGAGTTTTAAATTATGTTTTGTAAAGAAGATTTCTTGAATTTTAAAAAGGAATTATCTTAAGAATATCTGATGTCTTAAAAATGATTTATGTTTTAAAGAGGATTTCTATTTTAAGGGACTTTGGGTTAGTCTTTACGTAAAGGTAGTATAAGGTACTCAATTAGATATTAATTGTATGTCGTTCATCATTCAAGAATAAAGGAATCAAAAGTGAACGAGCTGCTGGAGTTGTAGACGCAAAAGGGTTGAAAACAGAATAAGCGTGGAGCTCAGGTGAGAGAGAAGCCTTCTTAAGACATAGTGACATGTAGGGTAATATTAGGACGTTCCGTATCATCTCAAAGGTCGGAACTAGGGATCTATCGGGTGAATAGTAGAACGGCAATTGTGTGTGTATGTCCTGTCGTTCCTACGAAAACACGATCCCTTTATAATGATTGTATATGTTATGGATTCTGATTTATTATAATGTTGGCTTTATTATTATGAGGTATATATATTGTTGAATGCATAATGATAACATGTCTGGTGTATATGTTAAAAATCTGGTTATTGGAAGTTAATGGGTTGATATGATGTTATATTAAATAATTTTTGGGAATTGATTAAAGGCTTTATGGTTAAGGAATTATTATGGAACCTTTACAATAGTGTAGGAAAGTTATAATACTACCCCCGGATCGCATTGTCATGATGACATGCTTGATCTTTAAGTGTTGAATTCCCTGTGACCTGGAAGTGTCCATGAAAAGCTAATCCCTTAGAGGTCGAGACCTGTTAGAAACAAGGTTTAGAATGGGTCGACCACAACTAGGAATGTTAAACTTTTTACTCTCCGATAACTTAAAAGACATAGGAACCCTTTATTTTAAACCTTGCGCTGAGAGTGAAGTAGTGGAGAGGAAAGACACCCTGTTTATCTACGGATACTCAGGTATGCTTGGGGATAGGAGTTCTTCAAGTGATGATTGCAATAGGGGAGGGCAAGGACGGTGAAACGTCAAGAAGCCTCGAGTACTTCTCTAGGCGAAACGGGACTACAATGACAAGGTTCACGCAGGAGTCTGGGCTTTCGTCGTAGCGAGGACTGCAGGCCAACTGGAGATAGTGCTGTCGCCCCCTTGAGCAAATCATAGATGGTGAGAGGGAACCTGAACAGGGCTAGAAGTTCGGTAAGGGTTGGGATTTTGGAAACTTTTATGAAATTAATCTTTTTGACCGCCGGTGTTGGTCACATGAATTTTTATATCTTACTGACCACTGGCGATGGTATAGCCTTTTCGTTTACCGACTTCGATGCTAGTGTGGCTAAGGTTCCTGTGCATCCCATCTGCTTTCCGAACTAGGATATGGTTGGACTTGTGGAGGAGATGTAACGTGAGTGATATCCATACCCTGAACCTCGGTAATGGCACCCCCTTTTGATTTACCGATGGTATGAAACTTAGAGACTAAAGATAATATAACGGCTATAGTTTTTAAGAGGTATAACATTTAAAAGATTTTATGGTAACAAATGCAATAAGATCGATAATGATAATAATGATGTACATGTTTGTGTGGTCTTAATATTCCTCTATGGTAAGCCCACGCCGTCGACGATAATATCGTTCGGAAATGCTTACTCTCTCTGTTTCCCTTTCCTGTGGACATTGGGGAACAATGTTCACAGATGACAGATCAAGTAGTAGTTCGAGTAGTAGTTGCTCAAGTTGGAAGAGGATCATGAGATGACGCTCGTACCAGGAGGAAGCGGAAGCAGCCATCAAGGAATCTTCTATGCGCTTGTGATGGGAGATAGCAATGAAGACTTATAGTATAAGATAGGATAGTCTTTGCTTTATATCCTATCTTAAGGTGATTAGGACATGATTAATCTATCCCGAATGTAACCCTTGTTGTAATAAATGATTATTTGAAATGAAATAAAAGAAGTTTCTTTTGTTATATATATTATATTCATGAAGTTAATTAATTAAATGTTTTTCCGCAAGTTAACCATCGACTAAATATGACATTGATAAAATGAGTTTTTGGATGATAACATCTCTTTTTGGAAATAGAATTTTATGACGTGAGTCTAAGTATCAAAACATATTTTGAAACCAAGTGAATCAAATTGTTTTATGAAAACCTTTATGTAAAGGAATTAAAATGAAATGGTTTGGTAATGTTTAATAAAAAAAATGGCGCAAATTTTTAGTGAAAATTCTAAGTCCAAATCGGGGTGTTACAATAGAAATAGGGGATATTAGAATTGAGTTTTTAATTTTTTTTAATAAAAAAAAATTTTAAGTCAGTTGTAACGTGGACCGTCATGGCACTACGTGACTGTCATGAGGTGGGGGTTGTAACACCCTATTTATAATTACCCTTAATCAGCCCATTAGGAGATAGTGATCTAAAAATTTCTTTTTATTTACTCATTAACTTATAAAAATCTCTGTCAATTCGGACAGAGTTTCCTTTGTTTTATGGACATTACAAAAATTCCTTCTTTTCCTGAGTCCTGTATTAACATAATTAACATAAGTATGTGTGTGTGTGTATATATATATATATATATATATATATATATATTCAACAGTACGCCAGCAGGGCAAAATAGTTACCAGTTCTTTCATTACATTAAGTCTAAAATGAAATTAAGTTGTTGGAGTGATATAGCTTCCCAAAAGTATTATACATTCATAAATTCAAAATAAAACCCTTGACCAATGAATGGTCTCCCCAGCTAAGTAATTACACTCCACGACTCCTGCTCGGCCATGACTCGTGTAAGCTCCTTCTGTACCTGTAAGAAAAATATCAAGAATTGTAGCATTACACAGAACTTAGAAAGATAAATTCTAAAAAGCATAGCAATGAACTAAGTCCCTAACGCTTGAATTAAATCAATCACATTTACTACCCTACTGCTGTGCACATATTCAATACTAAATAGTTTACACATTTCTTCGTTATTTATTTAAATGTTATCTCTTTTTCTCGTTTTATCTCCTTTTACTTTCTTTTAGACTTTTTTCTCATCATCTTTCTCTTTTTACAATTTTGTGAATCCACCACTTTGCTCCCTCCATGGGCGTCTTACCGTTGCGTACGCCCACATGTCGTACGACTTACGCAATCAATGCACTCCTCCCGGGCGTCTTCTATGGCTTGGCATCCACAAAGACCCTCAGGCCACAGGGTCTCACAACCAACCTGCGCCGACTACATTCTCTTTTATTATTCATTTGGCCACAGGGTCTCACAACCAACCTGTGTCGGTTATCTTTTATTCTTTGATTGGTCACAGGGTCTCACAACCAACATGCGCCATTTATCTTTTACTATTTGGCCACAGGGTCTCACAACCAACATGCGCCATTTATCTGTTCTTATTTACATGGCCACAGGGTCTCACAACCAACCTGTGTCGTTTACCTTTTTCTATTTGGCCACAGGGTCTCACAACCAACTTGGACCGTTTACTTTTTATTATTTGGCCACAGGGTCTCACAACCAACTTGTGCCGTTTACTTTTTATTATTTGGCCACAGGGTCTCACAACCAACCTACGCCATTTATTCGTTGTTCATTTGATTCTATTTTCTCTTTTCATTACTTTGTCATAATTCTCATAGATTATCTAATGCTTCTTTTCAAATTCCTTATTCTTTGCTTTCGTTGGTGTGTTCTCATATTTAATTATATTTTCTTATCTCACTTTTAGCATTTTGGCTACTTACTTTTAGCATTTCTTAATTATGCTTCTTTCATTACAATTTCCTGTTTCTCCATCATTATTCCTTATTAGTTTTCTTAACCACCATTACTTTTAATTGGTTCAACTCTACTTATATTATTCGTTTAAACTTAATTCTCTCTTCTAATCCCAAATTACTTCTTTGCTCACCATGCGTCATATTATCATTTAACGTGTTGTTTCTATTCTATCCATTAATCTTGGTTAATCCTTTCGTTTTTACTTACTCGCTTAGTTCGTTCCCTTAGTATTCCCAATTACTCGATTATCATTTTACCAGTTTTCTGTTAACAATTATTACATGTAAATCCCTTAAACCTAGTTGACACGCCATATCCGAAATTCGTTCATCACATACATCATCATAATTACCTATAGTTCTATCCATTGAAAGTGGTATTCTTTATTTATTCTACCTAGTGTAAGTTCCATTGAGAATGTTTTGATAATGACAAAAGGTTTTGAACAAGCTACAAAGGTGTTGATCAAGTTCAAGCTAAACAAGCAACAACAAACATCAAGTGAAGAAGAGAGAACAAGCTCAAAGAAGACTTAGTTTGAGTGTGATTGTAATATCTTTTATCTTTTGCCTCTCAAGCTTCTTAGGTCTTTCAGTTTATGAGTTTGGTTAGAGTTATATAGAGGGTAGTGAATCTCTATCATAGTCATGATTAAATCATAATTTGAGTTTTCACTTTACCTAAAATCAATAGGTGGCTTAAAGGTTTGAAAGGAAAGGTTTAGTTTTGAGAAAACAAGTTTTTAATTGATTTTGACAGGTGTTAATCGATTAAAGGATTCTGTTAATCAATTATTAATCGATTAAAGGAAATTCTAATCGATTAAATACTGCAGATCTTATTCTTAAAATACGTTTTTCACTTCTCAAAATCAGTTTTTAAGTGCTACAACTTTTGGGTATTCTATATAAACATTTTCCTAACTATTGTGATTAATATGCATCATTTTCATAATCATTTTACAAAGAATCAAGCCACTCTATTCTCTCTCAATTTCATAGATCAAAGCTTTCTATTTTCATATTCTTTGATCAAGAACTCTTGAATCTCTTATGTTGATTTGTCATAGCTATTGAAAGAGATTCATAGGATTGTATTTGTGTTTTCAATTATGTTGTAATCTTTGCAAGAGGCAAGCCATCTACAACAAACATTGAAGACTTGGTGTGTCGACTATCATCAAGCAAAGTTCATTCAAAGTGAAGAAGAAGTCTTGGTTGTGAATCAAGCAAAGTGAAGCCTTGGTGTTTGGATTATCATCAATCAAGTGAAGACTTGTTGTGTGGATTATCAACAAGGGGTAGAGGTTAGATTAGAGAGAAGATCAATAGGATTACAAGGCAAGAGTGTGGAGTATCTCTTGTAGGCTAGCAAGAAGGGAGTCTTGTGAGGCATTTACTTGTAATTTGAGAACTCTAATTCCTCATAGTGAAGAATCTCTCTTGGTTGAAGAGGGGACTGGATGTAGCTTTCAAGTGGATGAAAGTGAACCAGGATAAATCACTGTGCCGTATCTCTAAACCCTTACTCTTTACATTCTTGTTATTCATTGTGTTCTTGATTGAAAACCTAGAAAAGATTGATTTTCATAATCGATTGAATTGAATCTTTATTGTTCAAATTAACTTGGGGAAAATCATTTTCATAACCTAGGTAATCAATAAGAATATAGGTGTTAATTCTTTCCGCTTAATCTCTGATCTTACGTGTTGATTGATTGATTTTCGTATGCGATTGAAAAGTGATTTTTCAGTTTCTGATAGATTTAATCGATTAAGTGTTTTGTGCTTTCTGGTGTTAATCGATTAAATTACAGGTTAATCGATTAAAGGATTTTGTTAATCGATTAAATGCTGTAGATTTTGCAAAAATCATTTGTTTTGATCGTTTCGATTTGTTTCGGTCGAAATTTTTTTTTAAGGTTTCTTTTACACCTATTCAACCCCCCCTTCTAGGTGTTCTCCTAGGGTTCCTTATTTGTTTCACCCACCAATTGTGGTTTCCTCAATTGGTATCAGAGCTCGGTCGAAAGACACGAGCATAAGAGCTTTTTCGTAAAGATCCTTTAAGAAAATCGCAATGGGTTCCATGAATCCCTTTGGTGGTGAAGGTGCTTCGATAAGTCGTCCTCCACTCTTTAATGGTGAGGGATATGCTTATTGGAAAGTTAGAATGAAAATCTTTATCCAAGCCATAGATAGTGAAATTTGGAAAGTAGTTGAAAAAGGTCCTCATATCCCCTCTAGTTTAGTTGAAGGCGTAGTACATTTAATCCCCGAGGATAAGTGGAAGGATGATGATAGAAAGAAAGTTCAATATGATTATAAAGCAAAGAATATCATTACCTCCGCTTTATCTTATGATGAGTTCTTTAGAGTTTCTCAATGTGCTAGTGCTAAGGAAATGTGGGACACTTTACAAGTGACTCATGAAGGAACTAGTGAGGTTAGGAGAGCTAGATTGAATGCTTTAATGCGTGATTATGAATTGTTTCAAATGCTTCCAAATGAATCTATTAATGATATGCAAAAGCGTTTTACTCATATTATTAACCATTTACTTGCTCTTGGTAAGACTTTCTTACAAGATGAACTTTCTAACAAAGTGTTGAGATGTTTAGACAGGAATTGGCAACCAAAAGTAACGGCTATTGTTGAATCTAAGAATTTGGATGCTATGGATCTTGCAACACTTTTCGGAAAGCTTCAAGAACATGAAATGGAGCTTGGACGTTTAAGTATCAATGAAGAGTCGGATAAGAACAATGGAAGAATGGGACTTGCTCTTAAAGTCAATAGATCATACAAGAAGAAAGAGAGTTCCGATGATGATGATAGTGAATATTTCGATTCGGATGTTGATGAAAAAGAAATGAAACTTTTATTAAGGAAGTTTGACAAGTTTCTAAGGAGAAAAGGAAGGTTGAACAAAGACAAAGGTAAAGAGAAGGATTCCCCACACTACAAGACCAAGACATCAAAAGAAGATGTAGTTTACCATGAATGTGGAAAACCCGGTCATCTCAAGTACTCATGCTCTAGGTATCTCAAGAAGAAGGAGAAAGACAAGAAAAATTCAAAACACAAAAGGGCATATATAGTTTGGGATAGTGATGTAGAAGAGAAGAAAAGCACATCGAGTAGTTCGTCGGATGATGAAGAAGTTGCTAATCTCAACTTGCTTGTTCAAGTCAATGAAGAGGAAAGTTCAAATGATGAATCAAGTGAACAAAGCGAGGATAGCAATGTAAGTCATAATAAATCCGAAATTTCTTCTAAATATGAATTGTTATATAATGCTTATGAAGAAATGCATGAACAACTTGAAAAACTAGTTTTGAAAAACATTGAAAGAAAGAAGCTCATTTTGAAACATCAAAAAGAGATTTTTGAACTTCAAAAACAAGTTGATGAGCTTAATCTTGAAAATGAAACCCTTGATCTCATTTATGCTAGTTCTTCTTGTGATTGTGCTAATAGATTGAATATTGTGGTTGATTGTGAGAATTGCAAGTTGCTTAAAGATGAAAATGTTACCTTGAAAAATAAGCTTGCAAGTTTCACAAGTGGTGACATTAGATTGCGCACATTGTTAAATTTTCAAAGAGAAAATTCAAACAAGTTTGGTTTGGGTTATAGTAATGCTAAGAGTAATTCTCATAGAAATGTTGTTGATTTTTCTAAAGTTGATTTTTCAAATGCACCGACATGTTTCTATTGTGGTACTCATGGACATACTTCAAATGTGTGTTATATTAAAGTGCATGGTATACCTAAAGGAAATTTTGTTTGGATTAAGAAGGGTGAGATTCCCTTAACTAACAAAAATGGATCCAAAACCATTTGGATACCAAAAAGCAAAGCATGATATTTTTGTAGGTATGATTGAAGAGCAAAGGGCTTACAAGTGTTATTCTTACATTTGCATCTTCAATTGGTATTACATTTGCATCTCAAGTGAATGACCTACAAAGTGGTAAAATTTGGTACAAGTGATATTGTTGAATATTATTATTTGGTATCAATTATAGTCTTCTCAATTGGTATAATTGATTGTTCTCAATTGGTATTATTTTTTTAAAGTTCAATTAGTATCATTGAGTGATGATTAGATGATTATCATGTTTTTGTGATATTTTGTCAATTAGTGACAATTAGCTTTTCAATTGGTATCATTGATTATTTTTGGTTCTTATATTTCAATTGGTATCAATGTTGAAAAGGAATGATTGTGTATTTCTCTTATTTTGGCTAAGTATTTTATATTTTAATTGGTATATATTACTTTTTGATAATGCCAAAGGGGGAGAAATGGTATGTTTTGGAGAAAAGGGTGTTTTTGTTGTTTTTATGTAGGTTGAGCAAAGTTGTTGAAGATAGGGGGTGAATCAAGCTTCTATCAATTGGATTTCAAATTTAAATTGCATTGATTAAGGGGGAGCAAGAGTCTCACCAAGTGATCAAATGGTTCAAGCATCAACAACTTCAAACAACTTCAAAACATGTTTGTCATTAATTGTAAGTTAATTGAAAAGCTAATTGTCACTAATTGTAAGTTCCATTGAGAATGTTTTGATAATGACAAAAGGTTTTGAACAAGCTACTAAGGTGTTGATTAAGTTTCAAGCTCAACAAGAAACAACAAACATCAAGTGAAGAAGAGAGAACAAGCTCATGAAGGCTTGAAGATCTAGTTTGAGTTTTGTTATTGTTTTATCTTTTGCCTCTCTAGACTTAGTCTTTTATTTGATGAGTTTGGGTAGAGTTATATAGAGGGTAGTGAATCTCTATCATAGTCATGATTAAATCATAATTTGAGTTTTCACTTTACCTAAAATCAATAGGTGTCTTAAAGGTTTGAAAGGAAAGGTTTAGTTTTGAGAAAACAAGTTTTTAATTGATTTTGACAGGTGTTAATCGATTAAAGGATTTTGTTAATCGATTATTAATCGATTAAAGGAAATTCTAATCGATTAAATACTGCAGATCTGATTCTTAAAATACGTTTTTCACTTCTCAAAATCAGTTTTTAAGTGCTATAACTTTTGGGTATTCTATATAAACCTTTTCCTAACTATTGTGATCAATATACATCATTTTCATAATCATTTTACAAAGAATCAAGCCACTCTATTCTCTCTCAATTTCATAGATCAAAGCTTTCTATTTTCATATTCTTTGATCAAGAACTCTTGAATCTCTTATGTTGATTTGTCATAGCTATTGAAAGAGATTCATAGGATTGTATTTGTGTTTTCAATTGTGTTGTAATCTTTGCAAGAGGCAAGCCATCTACAACAAACATTGAAGACTTGGTGTGTCGACATCAAGCAAAGTTCATTCAAAGTGAAGAAGAAGTCTTGGTTGTGAATTAAGCAAAGTGAAGCCTTGGTGTGTGGATTATAATCAAACAAGTGAAGACTTTGAGGAAACCGCAATTGGTGGTTGGAGAGACAAAGGAACCCTAGGAATACACCTAGAAGGGGGGGTTGAATAGGTGTACAAGATACCTTGAAAGATTTTCGAACGAAACAAATCGAAACAATTAAAACAAAATATTTTTGCAATTTTGTTCAGGTATACTCGAGTAGATTTCAGAGTACTCGAGTAGTACTCGATTAAAGACTCATTTACTCGAGTATATCTGACAGAAACCAGAAAAATCAAGTTTTCATTCGCATACTAAAATCAATCAATTCACATGAAAGATCAGAGATTCAGCGGAGATGATTAACACCTATATTCTTATTGATTAACCTAGTTATGAAAATGATTTTCCCCAAGTTAATTTGAACAATAAAGATTCAATTCAATCAATTATGAAAATCAATCTTTCTAGGTTTTCAACCAAGAACGCAATCAAATGACTTGAATATAAAGAGTAAGGGTTTAGAGATACGACACAGTGATTTATCCTGGTTCACTTTCACCCGCTTGAAAGCTACATCCAGTCCCCTCTTCAACCAAGAGAGATTCTTCACTATGAGGAATTAGAGTTCTCAAATTACAAGTGATTGCCTCACAAGACTTCCTTCTTGCTAGCCTACAAGAGATAACCGACACCCTTGCCTTGTAATCCTATTGATCTTCTCTCTAATCTAACCTCTACCCCTTGTTGATAATCGACACAACAAGTCTTCAATTGCTTGATGATAATCCACACATCAAGGCTTCTCCTTGCTTGATTCACAACCAAGACTTCTTCTTCTTCAATGAACGTTGCTTGATGATAATCGACACACCAAGGCTTCTTGTTTGTTGTAGTGGCTTGCCTTATTGCAAAGATTACAACTCAATGAATACACATAACAATCCTAATGAATCTCAATCAATAGCTATGACAAATCACACAAGAGATTCAAAGGTTCTTGATCAAAGAATATGAAAATATGAAAGCTTTGATCTTTGAAATTGAGAGAGAATAGAGTGGCTTGATTCTTTTTAAAATTGATTATGAAAGTGATCTCCTTAATCACAAAGATTAGGAATAGGTTTATATAGAATACCCAAAAGTTATGGCACATGAAAACTGATTTTGAGAAGTGAAAATCGTATTTTAAAAATCAGTTCTGCAGTATCTACTCGAGTAGATTGCAGCATACTCGAGTAGTACTCGATTAAACCAACTCATACTCGAGTAAAACTATACTGCACTTGTTTAAAACTTGTTTTCTCAAAACCCAACCTTTCCTTTAAAACATTTAAGCCACCTATTGATTCTAGGTTAAGTGAAAACTCAAATTATGATTTAATCATGACTTATGAATGAGATTCACTACCCTCTAAACAAACTACCCAAATGAAAACCTATGAAGCTTGAGAGGCAAAAGATAAAACAATTACAATTACACTCAAACTAAGTCTTCATGAGCTTGTTCTCTCTTCTTCACTTGATGTTTGTTGTTGCTTATTGAACTTGAACTTGATCATCACATGATAGCTTGTTCAAAACACTTTGTCATTATCAAAACATTCATCATGAAACTTACAGACTTGTTGTGTGGATTATCAACAAGGGGTAGAGGTTAGATTAGAGAGAAGATCAATAGGATTACAAGGCAAGAGTGTGGAGTATCTCTTGTAGGCTAGCAAGAAGGGAGTCTTGTGAGGATTTACTTGTAATTTGAGAACTCTAATTCCACATAGTGAAGAATCTCTCTTGGTTGAAGAGGGGACTGGATGTAGCTTTCAAGTGGATGAAAGTGAACCAGGATAAATCACTATGCCGTATCTCTAAACCCTTACTCTTTACATTCTTGTTATTCATTGTGTTCTTGATTGAAAACCTAGAAAAGATTGATTTTCATAATCGATTGAATTGAATCTTTATTGTTCAAATTAACTTGGGGAAAATCATTTTCATAACCTAGGTAATCAATAAGAATATAGGTGTTAATTCTTTCCGCTTAATCTCTGATCTTACGTGTTGATTGATTGATTTTCGTATGCGATTGAAACGTGATTTTTCAGTTTCTGAAATATTTAATCGATTAAGTGTTTTGTGCTTTCTGGTGTTAATCGATTAAATTACAGGTTAATCGATTAAAGGATTTTGTTAATCGATTAAATGCTGTAGATTTTGCAAAAATCATTTGTTTTGATCGTTTCGATTTGTTTCGGTCGAAATTTTTTTCAAGGTTTCTTTTACACCTATTCAACCCCCCCCCCTTCTAGGTGTTCTCCTAGGGTTCCTTATTTGTTTTCGATTAGTGAAAATATTTTGTCAATTAGTGACAATTAGCTTTTCAATTGAAATGGTATGTTTTGGAGAAAAGGGTGTTTTTGTTGTTTTTATGTAGGTTGAGCAAAGTTGATGAAGATAGGGGGAGAATCAAGCTTCTATCAATTGGATTTCAAATTTAAATTGCATTGATTAAGGGGGAGCAAGAGTCTCACCAAGTGATCAAATGGTTCAAGCATCAACAACTTCAAACAACTTCAAAACATGTTTGTCATTTTCAAAAAGGGGGAGATTGTAAGTTCCATTGAGAATGTTTTGATAATGACAAAAGGTTTTGAACAAGCTACTAAGGTGTTGATTAAGTTTCAAGCTCAACAAGCAACAACAAACATCAAGTGAAGAAGAGAGAACAAGCTCATGAAGGCTTGAAGATCTAGTTTGAGTTTTGTTATTGTTTTATCTTTTGCCTCTCTAGACTTAGTCTTTTATTTGATGAGTTTGGGTAGAGTTCTATAGAGGGTAGTGAATCTCTATCATAGTCATGATTAAATCATAATTTGAGTTTTCACTTTACCTAAAATCAATAGGTGTCTTAAAGGTTTGAAAGGAAAGGTTTAGTTTTGAGAAAACAAGTTTTTAATTGATTTTGACAGGTGTTAATCGATTAAAGGATTCTGTTAATCGATTATTAATCGATTAAAGGAAATTCTAATCGATTAAATACTGCAGATCTGATTCTTAAAATACGTTTTTCACTTCTCAAAATCAGTTTTTAAGTGCTACAACTTTTGGGTATTCTATATAAACCTTTTCCTAACTATTGTGATTAATATACATCATTTTCATAATCATTTTACAAAGAATCAAGCCACTCTATTCTCTCTCAATTTCATAGATCAAAGCTTTCTATTTTCATATTCTTTGATCAAGAACTTTTGAATCTCTTATGTTGATTTGTCATAGCTATTGAAAGAGATTCATAGGATTGTACTTGTGTTTTCAATTGTGTTGTAATCTTTGCAAGAGGCAAGCCATCTACAACAAACATTGAAGACTTAGTGTGTCGACTATCATCAAGCAAAGTTCATTCAAAGTGAAGAAGAAGTCTTGGTTGTGAATCAAGCAAAGTGAAGCCTTGGTGTGTGGATTATCATCAAGCAAGTGAAGACTTGTTGTGTGGATTATCAACAAGGGGTAGAGGTTAGATTAGAGAGAAGATTAATAGGATTACAAGGCAAGAGTTTGGAGTATCTCTTGTAGGCTAGCAAGAAGGGAGTCTTGTGAGGCATTTACTTGTAATTTGAGAACTCTAATTCCTCATAGTGAAGAATCTCTCTTGGTTGAAGAGGGGACTGGATGTAGCTTTCAAGTGGATGAAAGTGAACCAGGATAAATCACTGTGCCGTATCTCTAAACCCTTACTCTTTACATTCTTGTTATTCATTGTGTTCTTGATTGAAAACCTAGAAAAGATTGATTTTCATAATCGATTGAATTGAATCTTTATTGTTCAAATTAACTTGGGGAAAATCATTTTCATAACCTAGGTAATCAATAAGAATATAGGTGTTAATTCTTTCCGCTTAATCTCTGATCTTACGTGTTGATTGATTGATTTCGTATGCGATTGAAAAGTGATTTTTCAGTTTCAGATAGATTTAATCGATTAAGTGTTTTGTGCTTTCTGGTGTTAATCGATTAAATTACAGGTTAATCGATTAAAGGATTTTGTTAATCGATTAAATGCTGTAGATTTTGCAAAAATCATTTGTTTTGATCGTTTCGATTTGTTTCGGTCGAAAATTTTTTCAAGGTTTCTTTTACACCTATTCAACCCCCCCTTCTAGGTGTTCTCCTAGGGTTCCTTATTTGTTTTCGATTAGTGAAAATATTTTGTCAATTAGTGACAATTAGCTTTTCAATTGAAATGGTATGTTTTGGAGAAAAGGGTGTTTTTGTTGTTTTTATGTAGGTTGAGCAAAGTTGTTGAAGATAGGGGGAGAATCAAGCTTCTATCAATTGGATTTCAAATTTAAATTGCATTGATTAAGGGGGAGAAAGAGTCTCACCAAGTGATCAAATGGTTCAAGCATCAACAACTTCAAAACATGTTTGTCATTTTCAAAAAGGGGGAGATTGTAAGTTCCATTGAGAATGTTTTGATAATGACAAAAGGTTTTGAACAAGCTACTAAGGTGTTGATTAAGTTTCAAGCTCAACAAGCAACAACAAACATCAATGAAGAAGAGAGAACAAGCTCATGAAGGCTTGAAGATCTAGTTTGAGTTTTGTTATTGTTTTATCTTTTGCCTCTCTAGACTTAGTCTTTTATTTGATGAGTTTGGGTAGAGTTCTATAGAGGGTAGTGAATCTCTATCATAGTCATGATTAAATCATAATTTGAGTTTTCACTTTACCTAAAATCAATAGGTGTCTTAAAGGTTTGAAAGGAAAGGTTTAGTTTTGAGAAAACAAGTTTTTAATTGATTTTGACAGGTGTTAATCGATTAAAGGATTCTGTTAATCGATTATTAATCGATTAAAGGAAATTCTAATCGATTAAATACTGCAGATCTGATTCTTAAAATACGTTTTTCACTTCTCAAAATCAGTTTTTAAGTGCTACAACTTTTGGGTATTCTATATAAACCTTTTCCTAACTATTGTGATTAATATACATCATTTTCATAATCATTTTACAAAGAATCAAGCCACTCTATCCTCTCTCAATTTCATAGATCAAAGCTTTCTATTTTCATATTCTTTGATCAAGAACTCTTGAATCTCTTATGTCAACATAGAAAGCTTTGATCTATGAAATTGAGAGAGAATAATCAAAATCGTATGCTAGATGTCCATAATCAAAATTGAGAGAGAATAATCACGATGGTATCAAAAACTTTATCCTATGCTAGATGTCCATAATGAAAATCGGAGCAACCCCATGCATGATAATGTCACATAAGAGTCTCATTTTATTCTTTCATTATTCTCATCAGCATTCTTAGCGATACATTGCCGGATACTTCATCATATCATTATTTCATATTCTTTAACTTTTCTTTTAGCTGGTGCTGAAGCTTTCAGAAAAATCCATCAGCTGCCTAGCCACTTTGTGATGGTTTTAGAAATAGTGTTTAATTATTTTATTTGTAATCCATTGGGGCATAGCCTCCTTTTGATGGTTATTGCAACGACCCCATTCAGGACTCCCATAGGAAAATATCAACCAAGTGAATAAAAACTTTCACTGGGACATCTATAGGATAAATATCGACCAAATGGGTGTACGCACTTCCGTTGGGACTCCTGTAGGGAAATTATCAACCACTGAATAAAATTCCAGTAGGACACCTCCAGGATAGTTATCAACCAAACGGGATTAAGTTATGCCACTGGGTGGAATCCTCATAGTGGTCTTTAGAATGTAGCAATTATGATATTAAACGAGTTAAATTTGGAAGTTTCAAGAAAATAAGAGTCTTTTGAAGTTTTGCTCAAAATACTCGAGTAGTTCGTGAACTACTTGAGTAGTTCATGCAAAAATACTTGAGTCTTTAAAGAAATACTCGAGTCGTTGTTAACTTTCCAGAATACTCAAGTCTTTCTTAAAATACTCGAGTATTTTTGCTGCAACAGCACCAGTTTTCTGCATTTTTAGAACGAATTCGAATTTCTCGCTTGCTTACTCCATTCCTATGCAAAACAGAAACTTAAACACATAAAATAAACATATTGCAATCATTAATCATAACTAAAACAACATAAAATGGCATCAAATCACAGATTGCATAAACCTTTAAAAAATGTCCATTTCAACATATGAATTTCATTTTTACTTGATTTTAAGTTTGAAACACAATCCAGTGAGCGTCATTAGGTCCATTTAAACTTGTTTGAGTATTAAAATCATGGGTTTCTGACCTCCAAGTCAGAATCCCAATTCAAGTTGCATCCCTCTTTGAACCTTTAATGGTTCCTACATTTCTAGCTTGAAATTACTCATTCTAGTATTTAGGTAACTCCTCCCTTACCTTAGAGAAGTTAAAGAAAGGATTGATTGAAGAGAAAATGGGATGAATCAAAATTTCGTTTCTGGACCTGTGCACAAACAGTTGCACTAGCTGACTTTGGCAATCAATTGCACCACGAATAAGACATGAAAGAGAATGAAATAAGTTAGCTTAAGAAACTAGGAAATGCCAACTTTAATCAAATACAAATTTGGAATCAAGAGGATTCCTAGATTTACCAAACCGATTCGAGAAAGAAGGGTGTTTGATGCTGGATTGTGCTATGTTTTCATAGCTTCAAACTCTTAAATTTGAAAGCTTGGAACTCGATCTACATGAGGTTATTTCGAGTGATTCTTGGTTCTAATTCAAGATTGGAATTAGAACTTCAATTTGTGTTTTGGTTTCAGAGGGAATGGGTGAGAATTGAAAGAGAACGAAGGGATCAAAGTCAGCACCACAAAATAGAGAAATTTAGACAGAGATTCGGGTTTGGAGTAAATTTGATGTGTTTGTGGCTTCCCCAAACATCTATTTAAAGTCTAAGCTTACCCTCCTTCGAAGTAAAGTCCAACTCTGTGCTTGGAACTAAGGGAATTGCGTTTTGGTTCGAAGTTAGAATCAAAACCGACTTATACACACACAGACACAGCTCGAACTACTCGAGTATTCCCCAGAATACTCGAGTATTCCATCCAAAAATTCAAATTTTCTAACTGCTAGTTACGATACTCGAGTCCTCCCACAAATACTCGAGTGTTTTAACCAAATTTTAGAAAATTCATTATTTTATTTTAATATAATAATATTATTCTTCAAATATTTAATTTCTTTTATTTATTTCAAAATATAGGATCTTACAAATCCGACCAGATCGTGGTCAGTGCTCGTAAACTGAGTGCTAACTGGTCGACGTACGATCGAATCGATCAGACTGGAGTCATGCGGACTGTGTTAGGACCTCGGTGCTCGGATCCTTGGAGGTACCCACTCGGAATGAGACAAATAAGACGAGAGGCTGCGGCACGCGGAGGTTGAGATGCCTTAGCGTCGATGCAAAGTCGGTGTAGCCTCTCTAACGTGATGCTAGGCAGGTGGAGGCCGAGATGACTTGGCGTCGATGTGAGGTCGGTCCAAAGTCCTTTAAACCCGAGAAGACTAGTTACTGCTTATAATCGGCTGACACGAAGCGACTCGTTGTGGTCGAATGGTTATTGACGAGGGGTGTGAGGCGAAACGAGGTCGGCTTATGACCCTGAACGTCGCTCGTCGGTCGGCTAAGATGGAATAGGTCGTACCGAGGTCCGATCCACTACTCTTAAACCCTCTTATTCTTTGCTAAGGCTTAACTACTTCACAGAATGATTGTAATCTATTATTACTCCGCGGTAATCAATTACATCAACAGATTTTTATGTACTGATGGCTTCTAACTCTATGGCATACTTCTCAACTCCTACATACATTTTGGCCATGAATACTTCACTGAATCCCAACTTACTCTTCTGATTATCCCTAGTTCTAACTCGAATTTAACCGAACTAAGCTTGGAATAAAAATTCGGGATGTTACACGGGTGACTAGGATCACAGTGGTCCACAAGTGCAAAAAGTGGCAGAAATCTGGATAAAAGGCAAATAGCAAACCAGAGATAAGTTAGAGGGCATAAACATTGAAAAAAAAGAAAAGGAAGAGACGTATTTGGCAAAAGTGCCAAAAACAACAAGGACCCATGACATGCATAAGTTGTAACACCACGCAAATTCCTCGTATTGTTTTAAGTACTAAAGAGATTTATTTTTGAGAAAAGTATTTTTGAAAGAGTATTTTCCTGAAATGAATTTCTTATTTTGTGATTTCAAAGCGGAGAATGATTTTAAAGGGAATGGTTTTCATGAAATGATATTATGAGTTAAGAAATTGAGTTTTGAAATGATTGTGTATTTAATATTTTTTTTATACCTCAAAGAAATTGTGATTTCTTATCCATGAGTGGTTTTATGAGAAAAAGATTTACTTCCATGTATATATGTACATGTATGTACGGTGTTGCTATGTGTGTATGCTTATGATTATATGATAATGTATATATATGTGTGTATATGTATGTTACGTGTGTATGTGAGTAAACTTAGGATTTTATTGTTTTAAGATAAAGAGTTAATGGGGTAGATTAGAACCAAAAGGGAGTTAATGGGTAGAAAAACTTAAGTAATGAAATGAGATAAGCATGAAGTAACCTAAAGCCTAAAATTGCTCCTTATTGTCCCCCATGATAAACTCCACCCATGCAACAAATTGAATAGCCAAAATTACCCCTGCCTTTGACACATAGAACCGAATTCATCAAGGGCAAAAGGGTAAGCTCACGGTTTGCCTATATAAACCATGACCCTTAGTTTATTTCACTCATTTTTCCATTCACTCCCTTCATAACCAAACACAACTCTAAGAGGCTCATCAAACCCTTAGAGAAAGAAAGAGAGAGAGAGAGAGAGAGAGAGTGTGGTCGTGAGCTAGAGAAGAAGGAGGAAGGAGGAGGTCAAACCAAAACCTAAGACCTTCCTTGAAGATCCAAGAACTTAGAGCTAGAAGACCTTGATTTGGTGGGTGATTCGAAGAACCCTAGAAGTTTAGAGTTAGCTTTTATTTTTCTAAGCCTTTTAATCTTCATTTCTTCTTGCATGTCTAGTTTTGTGGTTGATCTATGGTTGTATGTAATGTCTAAGCTTTGATCTTGAATTTCAAGAGCCAAATGAACTTGTAAAACACTAACTCATGGACTTTGTGATTCGGCCATGACTAGGAAACTAGGTCATGATGCTTTTTATTTTGATTCAAGTTCTTACATGTTAACTGTAGGCTTGTAAAAGTTGATTTGAGTTGTTAAAATGCTTTGATCTTGATTTGATTTTGATGAAGATTTGCTTTTTGGGTTTTGATCTTTAAAAAGCTTTAATCTTTGCCTTGATCTTTGAAAAAGTTTTGATCTTGAGTCATGTATGTGGTTTTCAAACAAAAAGCTTTGATCTTGAACTTTGCATGTGATCCTTGAACAAAAAGATTTGACCTTTCTTCAATGCATGTCACGATTTTGGTCCTTTCTTGTTTAAAGTGATTTTTGATCTTTGATTCGTGACTTTATGTTGAACTTATGACTTGATTTGTAAGAGAAAAATACATGCATGCCGTTTTTAAGCCTTGATCATGAATAATTGTGTTCAAAAGTTTTGATCTTTAACTTGTAACCCTTCTTGTCACGGTTTTGCTTAAGATATGTGCTTAGATTTATTTATTTGCCTTGATTCTCTCATGCATGTGATGATGTGTGGTTGATCTAGGAGAAAAGCTTTGATCTTGATTCTTGTATGATAAATTTGAGTAAAAAGATGTGACTTTCTTTGATGCATGCCACGATTTTGAAAAGGAAGTTAAAGAAATAAGCTTTAAAATGATTTTGAGTATAAACATGATTTAATCTAAGTAATTAATCTAGTGCATGTGGTATTTTTGTGAAGCATAATTCGGCCATGCTTAATAAAAATGAGATTCATGCTTTTTAATTTGTGAAAAGTTGATGCATGTATATCTTAAAGTTAGATTTAATAATTTCAAGCACATGCATGTCATTTTCAAGAGATTTAAAGTATGATCTTGGTTTTGTTTGAAATAAAACAATGAACTTGAGTTTTATTGAACAATGATGATGTAGATGGTGTCTTGAAAAATCTACATGATTTGGTTGGATTATGTGGTCTTTGCATGTTGAAGAATGGACCAAAAACTTTGTTCTTGTCATGATGGGCATTCGGCCTATGCATGTCCATTAGGCTAGGTTTTTTTTTATGAAGTGACTTGAAGCTATGAATGTGTCTTGTGAATTAATCTTAAGTTAAATAATTTGAAATTGTGTTGTGATTATTTATTTTCTATTCGGTTTGGTGAAAAGGTAAAGGAAACAAATGAATTAAATGGTTTTGGAAAATTTTGTGTTTAAATGAATGTATGTGTGTATATTCGGTTCTAGGAGAAAGAAAGGGTAAATGATTTTGTTTCATGAAAAAGAAAATGGGGTTTAAGTGCTTGAAATAAATTAAGTTGATTTATGTGTTTTGGATTTGTAATTTTTGACTTGTTTTCTTGGATTTTATTCGGCCATATAGTGTAAATAAGTCTAGGAGGTTTAGTTGCATGAAAACAAATTTGCATAGTGATTTTTGAAAGGAATTAAACTGTTGTGCTTGGTTCACATCTTTGGTTCAATTCGGTCTGTGAGTACTTGTATGTCTACGTGTTTTTGTTTTATGAAAATGAAAATGGTTTTGAAAACAATTATGTGTTGAATAAGTGATTAAATGTCTGATTGTGAAAGTGTTGTTTGTTGAGTGTTAAGTTAATTGAGTGTGTTTTGGAAAATATTTGAGTACGCAATTAGTTTGAAATTAATTGATTTTAAAAGAACTCGATTTGATTTATTTGGAAGTGTTAGTCATGTTTAGTGGTTGTTCAAGATTTATTTTATGACAAAAGCTTGAATTTCAAAAGTAATTGTTTTAAGCTAAAGAATTGTTTAAAGCGAAAAGTACTTTTACGGTGTTTTCGGATTTTATCAAAGTGATTTTGTGAAACGATTCCTTGCTGTCCATAAATTTATTTCAAGTTGTTTCGTAATTCTAAAAGAGTGTTCAAGTGATTTTAAGTATGGTTTTCAAGTGGTATTTTATTTAAGAAAAAGCCGGATTAAAAACGGTGCATTTTTCGGTATTTTCGAACGTGATTAAGGGGCTGTCCAAGACGGACCAGCAACCAAACTAAACGGTTTAAATTATTTTATATGATGTTTTCAAAAGGTTTTGAGATACTTAAAGTGCTAGAAAATATGGGAGTTGTTTTGAGAAAACAATTAGGTTTTTAAGCTTTCCGACGAGGAACAGAATGTGTATTGAGTTAAGAAAAGATTTTCTTGCACAAGTTAATAACGTGAACGTGTTTTATTTAATTCGAGGAATTTTAAAGACGAGGGATTGGGGCAGCTGGCAACGACAAGGACCCGAGGAGATCGTGCGCATTTAATCGCGGGACTTGGGGTGAGAGAGAAGCTTTCCTAAGACACTGTGGTATTTAGGTGATATATTAGGACGTTCCGTATCATCTCAAAGATCGGAACTTCGTGGTCGGAGTCAGTAGTATAGTGGCAATTGTTTGTGTTGTGTGGCCACTTATACGAAGGAGACAAAGACCACGTTGTTGTTGTGTGATGATTGTATGTTGATGATGTGAAATAGCATGCTTATGTTTATTTGTTTAATTATATATATGCTGATATTTAAATTGTTGAAAATGAAAATGAAATGAATAAGTTTGTGAAAGTAAAGACACAAAGAGAAAGGAATAATGATGAAAGACATGAGATTGATTAGAAAAAAGATAAAGAGTTGAGATTGGGGAAAATTTGATGATAATGATGAGGACGAGCCAGAGCTGGGGAGAGAGTGATGATTGGTTACTGGAACGAAATGTGATCCGAGTGGAACTTGGATCCTTTGTTGATGTTCTTGGAAAGAGACTGGTGTTGAGTCGAGCTTGCTCCTCCATTAGTGCTCAGTGAAAGGAGGTTTTTGAAAAAATTTATGAAAAGAGATTTTTTTTATAAAATGTATTTTTAGAAAAGCTTGTGAAACAAGATTTTGTGAAATTTTGTTTTAAGAGAAGTTTGTGAAATGAAATTTTTGAGAAGGTTTACAAAATGAGATTTTTGAGAAAGTTTATAAAACGTGAATTTTAGAAAAGTTTGCGAAATGGTATTTTTGCGAAAGTCTACAAAACGATATTTTTGAGAAAGTTTTATGAAACGATATTTTTATGAAAGTTTATGAAATTGATATTTTGTGAAAGTTTATGAGACGATATTTTTGGGAAAGTTTATGAAGTGATATTTTGTGAAGGTTTATGAAACAATATTTTGTGAAAGTTTGTGAAATGATATTTTGAGAAAGTTTGCGAAAAGATATTTCAAGAAAGTTTATGAAATGAGAAGTTCAGAAGATTGTGATTTCGAGAAAGATTATGAAACAAGATTTTTAGAAAGCTTATGAAAGGAATGTTTGAGAAAGTTTATGAAATCAGATTTTTGAGAAAATTGTGAAATGAGGTTTGATGAAATTGATGATGTGAGAAGTTGAGAAAAGTTTATGAGACATGATAAAGTTGATTGATGCGATCCCAGCTCTGTGCTAAGTTGAGAAAGACAAGAAAAGTATTGTGAGAATTAGTGGTCGGGACTCATGGAAGGGATGCACCAAAGATGGGCCGACCTTAGGATTAATTCAAAAGATAAAAGACTTTAAAAGACATTAACTAATGCGAACGCGGTGAGTCATGAGTGTGATATTGAAGTAGTGGAGAGGAAGGTACCCCAGATATCAGGGATATTCAGGTTGTGAATGCAATAGGGTAGGCTAGGGCGGTAAAACGTCATGATGCCTTGAGTACTATTCTGGGCGGAACGAATTCCATATGTGGTAACCAGGCGTGGTGGGGACTGGGTCCTAATGCCGTGGTAAGTTCTGCACCCGAAACTAGAATAGTGCTGTCACCCCTATGGCATTTCAGGAATAGTGAGAGGGACTGGAACGAGGCAACTTGATTTGCCACTGTACCCGAGTTTTCTATAGTGTGCCTTGATATTATATGAATTGAAATGATATGAATTGATTTGAGACTGTACCCGAGTTTTCTACAATTCTCCTGGCTTGAAGCCAATTGTTGAGAAAGCTGTCGTGCCCATGTGGTAAAGGTCCTGTACTCCTGTTAGCTTCCGACAAGGTTGGGTGGATGACCGAGGAGATGTAGACGTGTGTGTTAACGGCAAACGAAACGAGCACCTCGATGATATTCTATGTTTCCCCAATCATCGATGGTTGTAATTCGATAAGACATGATAAGAAAAGTTTAAGAGTGATAAAAAGATTTATGATTATGAGATGGGCGTGGATGGGGTATACTCAGATGGTGATCGCGGATCCAGAACACAAGCTGAGCAGATCGACACTGGGATCGTGTTTGGGGAGTGTCTCTATGCTGGGATACGACAATAATGAACCACCGCCATGGAATGCAGCTAAAGAGAAATCTGTGAAGCTGTTTGGTGTAGAGCTCAAGCCAAGTTCCAAAGGAGAGTCAGCAACCGAAGTAGCATCACCCTCTGGTATGAAGACAGTATCAGAAAGGAAAAGAAAACCGCATCCGGTTGTCTTCATCAGAAGGAAGCGAAAGTAGTGTGTTTAGTTTAAGTTTGTTGTTTGTGTTTGAGTCAAGGATTACCGAGCAAAGAACCATTTATGTAACCAAGCTAATTTTAATTCTATATTGTGGAAGTACCTTTGTTTTGATAGATTGAGTAATGTAATCTTTTGGAAACCGTCATGAACACTTGTGATTCAATGTAATGAAACATAATGCCTTTTTGGAATCAAGTCATTTATGGAGATGAAAGTTTTATGTAAATAAATGTTTAGTAACAACTCGGTTTTCAGCAAAAGGATTTTTAAGTACAACAATGACTTTTCAATTGTGTTTCAAAACAAAAAAAAATTGGCCTCATTTTTTGTGCAACTTTAATAAATAAAAGTTAATTATTTTGAGTTACGAAAATCGGGCTGTTATATAAGTTAACCTTTATTTTCTTATTTTTGCATATATGACAAACTTGACATTAGATCTATATGTCCATTATAGATGTTCACATAATATAAGTGTTGAACTATTTCTCATCATGTTTAATACTTAATTTGTTGTAGGTAGTATTTTGCACAAACAGCTTGTAACACCCTATGAATAATTACCCATAATTACTCCATAATGCAAAATAGTGACTTAAAAAAAATTCCTTTTTAAAACTACTTTATTTCTAAAATCTCTGTCAAATCGGACATAGTTTCCTTTGTATATTGAGTAAACCAAAACTTAGTTTTCCTGAAACCCGTGCAAATCATCTATATATTCATTTCATCCAGAGCCAACAGGGCCAAAACATCAAGAGTATAATGTCCATCTACATCATAACATAATTACATCAGAGATAGCAGCAAATGAACAAGTTGTGGAAATATGAAAGTTTCCCCAAAGGAAGATGTCCTGGATAATTCAAAAAGAATGATACTTTGCATTGCATATACAAAACATAAACAGCATATACAAATCCCTAATATAACCCAGGACTACACCAAAAACCCCTAAACTCCCATAAACTACTCTCCCTGTGAGGGAGAGTGCAACTGCTCGGCCAGGGGTTGTGCAAGCTCAATCTCAGTACCTGTAAAAATAGTAAGAGGGTGAGCATTACACATGAAGTAGGAAGCAGTTTCTAAATTAGACATAATAACCCACTAAGTCATACATATTTAAACATTTAGCACATACACATTCATTCAAGCATTCCATGACATACTCATATGAATTAACATTTTAGTCTCTTTCACTTTGTGCCATGATAATTTATTCATCCATTAGTCTTGGCATCATTCTTTTATTCATTTCCATATATTTGTACCACTAGGAATTGGTTGCTCCTTCTAGGGCATTTGTGCACCCATTAGGGACTTTACAACCCATCAGGACTTTTGGTCACCCATTAGGCTTCACCCGTTAGGACAATACTTGAAATCTTTACAATCTCTTATCACATCTTACACATAATCATTCTTATATACTTATTCTCTTTAACATTTTCCAATTCTCTTAATTATCGTTGAATTGATCATTTAGCACATCGACGCCTAAC
This sequence comes from Crotalaria pallida, assembly GCA_037953625.1. Lineage (NCBI taxonomy): Eukaryota > Viridiplantae > Streptophyta > Magnoliopsida > Fabales > Fabaceae > Crotalaria > Crotalaria pallida. Next base: position 5,913,278 of record CM075654.1, on the reverse strand, counting down.
GGGGCGTTTGGACCTAATGGGGCATTTGGCCTGATGGGGCATTTGGTACACCTAGCAGGGGCACCTAGTGTGCCAATGTCCCAATGATCAATTCAACCTTCTAGTCCCTTTTTAATTCATTAAAGTTATTCTTTTCCACATGGCCTTATGTTTCATCCAATCACATAACAAAACAAGCATAAATTTCATAATACATAACAATTCAATTATTCATTTATGTCAAGTAACAATTATCCACATTCATGCATATATCACAATTAAACATTCACATATTTATGTCTAACAATAACTATTCACAATTTTACAAATATATTGGACATTAGCATTTAAGGTTCATTCATATCTTAATCATAGAAATTTTCCAATGTTCACTATCCCTAGGGTTCCTATCATAACACTAAACACATAACCTTAGCTAATCACTATGTACTAGCTAGGAACTAATCCCTAAATCAAGGTAACACACACCCCCTTACCTTAATCAAGGAGAGAGTGGGGAAAACCTTAACCAAATGTTAGCCTTAGCCCTAAATCCTTTGTGCCTCAACAAGGAGCTCCCAAGAGAAGTGAGTGGAGGAAAAAGAGAGCTTGACCTCCTTTAAACCATGAAACAAAGAAAGAACATGAGAGGGTGACAACCCATTGGAATGGGGTTCGATTTTTATGAGAGAAGAAGATAGAGAGAGAAAATTCGTATGGGTTATAGAGAGAGAAAGGAGAAATGAGTTTTACCTATTAAGCTTGATAATGACTTGATGAGCTTGAAAAGGAAGAAGAACTCAACATGGACCTTAGGGGAAGGAGGGTGGAACTCGTATGGAAGGAGGGAAAGGAAGAGGGTGAGTTGATGATGAAGGGATGGAAGTGAATGAGAGTGAGAGTGTTGTTTTTATTTATTTGAAAGGAAAATAAACATGTGGTTGAAAACTAAAGTCCCAAAGAGGAGATTCCTTTTGTGTGGCTGAAATGCACACTTCGTACACCTCTTTTTTTTCTTTTTTTTTTGTACTAATACTAACGGTAATCGATTACCCTAGCCAAGTAATTGATTACAGCTTCAATGCAACATTTTTATGAATTATTACCTGAGGCCCTGTAATCGATTACTTGCCCAAAAAGTAATCGATTACAACTTGATGCAACATTTTTAGTGTTTTTTTTATAGAGGCTCAGTAATCGATTACTTACCCAAGAGTAATCGATTACCCTTCAATGCAACATTTTTAGTGACTTTTTGCTGAGAGCGTGTAATCGATTACTTCACTTCCAGTAATCGATTACCCTTCCTTTTTCTTCTCTTTTGTTAGTTTCTAACTCTAAAACATTTTTCTTAATCCCTATACTCATTTGGCTATGATTTCTCTACTCAATCCTAGATCTATCTTATTCTTATAATTCTCATAAATTCATCTCAATTTAATACAATAACTTGCAATTTAAAAATTGGGATCTTAAACAGCTAAGGGATACTTCACAATTCATGTGATAATTGTGAATACTGGGGATGAGGTAATATGAGGCTCTTAAAATAATTTTTATAACTTGCAGATTTTTCTTAGTTCGAATAATAATCACTACTGTAGAAAAGTCTTTTCACATCGGTTAAAAAACACTTTTCGTATAAGTTTTACAACTGATATACTTGTCACTGATGCATAAAGTTTTGATTTTCCCATTTTTAATATGCTTTACGCATCAGTTTGATTTTGTAACTGATTCGAAAAGCCATTTTTCGCATCAGTTTTATTATTTAACCAATATGAAAAGTCACTTTCCGCATCAGTTTTATTTTGTAATATGTGCGCATCAGTTTTATTTTATAACCGATTTTCGTATCAGTTTAATTTTGTAACTGATGCATCAATTTTATTTTTTAATCGATGAGGAAAATCAGTTTATTTTGTAATTGATGCGGAAAGTGACACTTTTCGCATCAATTTTTTTATTTAACCTATGCGGAAAGTTTTTTTTATATAATTTCGATAATTTACATCCAATTAGGTGATATCATGCATTGACCACCAAAAATAAAATTATAATACAAATGAATCTAACCAAATTACCAAGGCAAAACATAAAAAAAGCCACTGAAATCATCTAAGAAAACTAGTTAATACAACTACAATATTAGTATTTGAGTAAGTTGATACTAAACAAGGATAATTTAGTGTGTCCAACCAAACTCAATCAAGTACTGAAACTAAGGCTAGAAGGAATGAATTAAGCATAGATTGACTATATGTGTTAAATAAAATGTGTTTTGGAACGATATAGATAATTATAAATGAACTTGACTATGAACTTGATGAATAAAATTGTATGAATGTGGAATGGTATGAATATAAATTTTGATTACTTAGATATGGAATAGAGTTTGAATGATGCAAAGTATAGGATGATATGAAAGTATGCTTGATTGTAATATTTTGTTTTGAAATGCATTAGAATCTCTCATAAATGATTATGAATTGGATATGAAAATAGAGTTGTATGAATATGATTTTAAATAAATATGAATAGAATGTTAAATGAATGAATTTTCTGTGGCTGGATTGTTTATGATCACACCTAATGAATTATACAAGAGAAATGGATTTGTAATTAAGTTAAATAGGTTACATTGTAGTTTTGTAACCCTGCTAGCATGTGTAACAAGATACCTGACTAGCTTAACCGGTTACACAGCATAAATTTATACTAAATTGACTTTTGAAATATAGAGTTAACCTGTTAAGCCACATGTTTAACCGATTAATTAACCATGTCATGACAAAATGGACGTAAAACTTATTCTCATCCAATTCAAATTATCAAAGCAAATATAATAGTGTTATAAAAACGGCCTACCCTCTTGATCTGACTTGTACATAAAAGAAATATAAAAGAAAAGGAATGAATGCATTAATATATACTGATCTTAATATACAGCATATGACTTATTCTCCATATTTCCCATATTTTAGGTACGATCTACGTGTAATAGAGAAGGCACAAAAGAAGAATTGCACAAATATAATATTTTATATTAATGTAAACCCAATACTTTGAACTTTTTTTTTTTTTAAATCATTTTTAAGAAATCAATAAAAGTATTAATTTTTATCCGTTGCTTGGTACATTTTTACACAAGTATTTTCAATTACACTTTACTAAATTGGGGTGTTATATACCCAAATGGGTTTGGCCTAGTGGAAGCATGCTAGGACCATAAAGATATTGAGAACCTATAAGATCACAAGGCTTGTGGAGAACATCCCTTGGGGAGGCACCCCACCCATGTTGCTCCAGGTGCCGGGACTGTGAAGTTCCCCTCCACAGTTTTACTATAAAAAAAAAAATTGGGGTGTTACATGTTCTACCTGAAATAACCAATCTAAGGGTTCAGAACCATCAAATTCGTTGAGTTGGAGCTTTGGTGGACATGGTTGTGGGGGTGGGGTAAGTTGGAGGACAAAAGGTTGACTTGGGTTAGTGAGATTGGAGCTAAAAAAACATAGGAAGAGGGGTAGCTAGGTGTATAAGATGGCAATGAATGAGGGTAAAAATGTGATGTTGGTGGGTTGGGTGTATATGGGGAAGATGAGTGGTGGGTTGGGTGTATATGGGGAAGATGAGTGTTTCCAGGGGAGGGGTTAAAAATCTGGGATGTAGAGGCTCTATTAGTTACCGGATCTAGTAGCTGTTGGGGGGTGTTGTATTCATGTTGGCTAGTTTATCAATATCAATGATAGAGCGGAGAGTCTCGGGTAATTTATCTACAACGATTTGTAGAAAATCATTATCTATATCTCTATTAGAATTTTTAGGAGACACGAGAGGGAGAATGAAAGCGCCAAATGATAAGATTTTCTAACAATTAAATTTGATCCATGAAATGAATGATAAAATTGAAGCATGAATTGAAAATATTCTTCAAATTTTTCGTTGATATCCCCTTTAAGAAACGGATCCGGATGAAATTCTAACAGCTAAAATGAGCTGAGAAATGATCTAGCATATCTAAACCTTATTACATGTGTCATAATCCTAATTAAGAGACTGATCTAGAATTACTTAAAATATTCTAACGGGCCATGTGGGCCGCCTCTTATGTGTTCTGACGGCCTTGTCGATCATTGATAGAAGTTGGGCCTCTATCATATTATAAATGAAATGAAATGTGTTTTACATGCAGAGTTGCTCGTAACACAAACCCTAGTACCGGTGATGTTGCTTCTTATTGCTGCTTCACATCGCTCTCATAGTCGATCATGTTGTTCTTGTTCTTCATCATCTAATGTTTATAGAGTATTAGTTTACAAACCCCCTATATTAAGCCCAAACCTCATTTTAATTAGAAAATTACTAAAATGGCCTTATTACTATTTTCCCTCTGTTGATGTGTCAGCAAGTGTACTGGGTCAACGAGTAATATAGTCAATGGAAGACCGAATATCGTCTCACAGGAAGTTGTGTTTTTAGTCTACTTTTACCTAAGTGTAATTAGAAATAAATCATATAACTAAAAAGTTGTTTTAAATTAAAATTCAGATTTGAAACTAATAATTAACTAAACAAATCAATTGCTGAAATTAAATAAAAACTTGAGAACTATGGGAGAAAGTGGTTAGGAACGTTGTTTGCATTGCAGGTTTCACTTATTCAATTATGGTTTAGGTTTTCCTTTAATTCAAGGACAATTCCTATTTATTAGTAACTATTAGATCTCTCTATTATTACTCTTTATTCTCTAAGTTTGTAATCCTTGATCTCTCAATAAATTACAGCATTAGAAAATAAGTTATTAAGCACAAGGGAATTACCAATTCATATAATCATCCAATTATATCTCTATGTTTAGTGATTATACCGTTGATTGCAAGGCCTATTCAAAATCTCTAACTTTCATTAAGAATTAAGAAGATCCAAAACATAAAGTGATCAATTTTACGTATTCAATAAAAAACACAATCAACGCATGAATTAAAAAATGGAAAACACTAAGCTATAAATTGAAATAAGCTACGCCATACAAATTCACCGTGTTCCTAACACGAGGGTTTTAGTTACACATAGAAATAGGAAGAATAAAAGACATATTAGGGAAACTCATAGACAAATTACCCCAAATTCTTCAATCCTCCCCTTGTGCTCTCCAAAGCGATGTAATCTCCCTCTTCAAACTATTCTAATCTGTGTTTTCTCACTCTGGCTAGCTGCCTAACCTAGGTCTAAATCACTAATTTATATTTACAAAATAACCCTAGGTAGAATCCCCATCAAGTTCTGAAGTTTTGGCCCAAACGGGCCTGGTCTGGTTCACGCGCGCCCCAGGCGCACCCGTCCCCGCCCCTCAGGCGCGCGGGGTAGGTCCCGACTCCGTTTTGCTCCGTTCTTTGTCCTGCTTCAAGGTCTTTACGTGCCCTTTTCAGTTCCATAATTATTTTTTTGCATTTGAGCTCCAAAAGTACCTGAAATGATGAACAAATAGATCAAAAAGTTCAAGGGAAATTACAACTACTAAAATTCCTAAAAACTAATAAAAAGATCCTAAGTTTTCTATGAAAACAAGCCAAATCAAAGTAAAAGAGGGTAAAATGAAGTCCAGAAAATATATATATCAGATCCAAATCACTCCCCCAAACTTAGCATTTTGCATGTCCCAAGCAAAAGTAAAATAAAAATTCTAAACAAAAGACAACTTCCCTAAATCAACATGTACACACCTACTCTAGGACTTTGACTCATGATTTTGACACACATTTTACAAGCTATTTACACAATCAACAACTGGTTAGAGAACCAAACTCAATAAGAACCCAACACTAGTGAACACTCTCAACCTCACAGTGTATATCTCTCAAAGTGTATAAGGGTATTATTTCAATTCACACAAGTTCATCATCAACAAAGTGTTACCATAAGCTTGACCATAGACCAACATCGCCACTGAAACATTGTCATATATGCAACAATCTAGAAGCCTCAAAAACACATCCTAAGTGCCTTAATCATCTTCATGCATGCAAACAAAAATCAATCTTGAAATGGTCACTGGTCAAGTTCTAGAACAACAATGCTAAGAGAACACACTCATGAAAGAAATAGGGGTCTCAAATCAAAATAGATCAATAATCACATACCCCTCAAAAGGCTCAAAATCTCACAGGCTAACAGTCAGTTCACTAATAACAAGTTCTGAAAAAGTTTGACAAAATAACTAGTCATCAAAAGTGCTTACAGCCCACATAACATGGTCAAAAATCACAAAATCTAGTCCTAAGCTAAGTATATACACCTATCAAAAGAGAAAAAGTCCTAAATCTAGAATAATCACCTACTTTCACTAGAGACACAAACCAACACCAAATATGGAAAAACAACTCAAGTCTGAAAAATCAATTTTTATTTTGTATACTCCCCCAAACTTAAAGGTTGGCTTGTCCTCAAGCAAACTACTCTACCTAAAAACTACAAAATAAAAATTAAAAACCTATACTAAAAAAAACTAACCAAAAATGACAAGGATAAGGATTAAGAATATCACCTATCACATCCACATAAACAGCACTAAACACAAGTGAGATGTTGCTCCCCCAAACTTAAAACCTGCAATGGTCAGCACTAGTGCAACAAAGCACCACTAATGGTAGGAGACATCATTCACACCTGCACAAAACTCAGAAATACAGATGCAACAAGATAATAGTCGAAATAAATATCCATGCATTAAAAAGAAATTAAGACCTAGAAAATGCAATACATGTTTTTGGTATCACTGGTACAAAGCGGGGACAGGGAAAATACATCAGATATAGCAAATAAGAACATCCCCAAACTAGTCCTCATCCATCCCCATACCCTTAGGCTCAGGCACATCCACAGGATAATCTAGCAAACTCCTCTCATAGTCAGAATAAGGGCGCAAATCAAAAGAGTAACCATTACCTCTTCTCGACATGTTTAAGTTCAAAAATTCAGATGGGCAATATATCGAACACCTGGTAGGCAGCAAAAAGCTTTCACAATCTTAAAGAGAGAGCTCAATCCTAACCTTCCAAATCCAAATGAATCAGACCAGAGAAGGATAGAGAAGAGATTCTTACCTTAAAACAATGAAAAATTCGTGCCCCCTGGCCCTTTTTAATGAAAACGGAATTTGAGAAGGGAAGAGGGGATGATGGGGTTTTTGAAAAAATTTTGATGAAAAGAGAGAGAGATTGATGATAGGAATGATAAATAATGGAAGAATGAGTGATTAACTTGATGAGATTTGGATGGATTTTATGTTATTTTATGAATTGGGAGTGATTAATTTGATGGCTCCCCCCAGGCGCGCTGGCCTTATGGCCATCAGAGTGACGCGCGCCCCAGGCGCGCTGGGCCATGCGCCCCAGGCGCGTCTGGGTCTGTACAGGACCCTTTTTTTTTCGACACTAAAAACTATTATCCTAAACTAAAATCAACTAATAAATGGAGTTAGGAACTTACCTTTGTAACACAGCTTTTTCTATTGATGCACATGGAGGAACTCCCCCTACATGTGTCACATGAACAACTAAAAGTAGTGCTAGAAAACACCTCATTAGTAGTTACTTATAGAAAATTCCAACTCCTTATTCACTAAATAAAAAAAATAAACAAAACCTACACTACTACATAATTACAAAAAAAATCCACCAGGATCCCAAATTCTATGGCTCAACTCCCATGTGATATAGGAATAACAAGTTACCCCCATGTCCCATGGGAATGAGCAGGGATGATGATGAAATAAGGAAATTTTAAAAATAAATTTAAACCCACCAGGGTCAAAAGGTACATTCCTTAGAAAAATTTGCCTTTTTCCCCATTCATGAAGGTGTAAATTTCAAGAACAAGGAAAACAAAATTTTTAGGATCTTTATTCATCTCATGGTACAACAATGACTTATGTTGATGATTTGGAAAAACGTCATGCAAACTCAAGGGTCGAACATAATTGAAAATTTTTGAATCATCCAAACATGCTAAGGATTTAACACAAATTTTAAGTTCAGAAAATTCAGCACGCAAGGATGAGTCAAAATTCTCTACTATTATCCTTCCCTCTTCTGTTTTGTTTTGTTTCACCTCTTCTACCTCATGATGCACCTTACTTTCTTTTTCTTCTTCAAAATTTTCAGAGAGATTAGTACTTAAGTCTTCCTTAATGGAGAACTCTTGTACCAATTCCTCTACAACAAATTTATTATTCTCTTTGAAATATAATTTCTCAATGTCATAAATCGAGGTATTTGCATCATAAGTAAGAGGATGTGAAGCCAAAAAAAGTTAAAAAAATTCAACTCTTCACAAGTCATTATTATACATTACAATTAAGATCAATAGAAAAATAAAAATAAAAAGAAAAAAAGAATTTACTAATAACTACACTAAGTACAAAAAATAAACTAAAGAAAACTACTCCCCGGCAACGGCACCAAAAACTTGTTGAAGTGCCAGCAAGTGTACTGGGTCAACGAGTAATATAGTCAATGGAAGACGAATCGTCCCACAGGGAGTTGTGTTTTTAGTCTACTTTTACCTAAGTGTAATTAGAAATAAATCCTATAACTAAAAAGTTGTTTTAAATTAAAATTCAGATTTGAAACTAATAATTAACTAAACTAATTAATTGCTGAAATTAAATAAAAACTTGAGAACTATGGGAGAAAGTGGTTAGGAACGTTGTTTGCATTGTAGGTTTCACTTATTCAATTATGGTTTAGGTTTTCCTTTAATTCAAGGACAATTCCTCTTTATTAGTAACTATTAGTTCTCTCTATAATTACTCTTTATTCTCTAAGTTTGTAATCCTTGATCTCTCAATAAATTACAGCATTAGAAAATAAGTTATTAAGCACAAGGGAATTACCAATTCATATAATCATCCAATTATATCTCTATGTTTGAGTGATTATACCGTTGATTGCAAAGCCTATTCAAAATCCCTAACTTTCATTAAGAATTAAGAAGATCCAAAACATAAAGTGATCATTTTTACGTATTCAATAAAAAAAACAATCAACGCATGAATTAAAAAACGGAAAACACTAAACTATAAATTGAAATAAGCTACGCCATACAAATTCACCGTGTTCCTAACACGAGGGTTTTAGTTACACATAGAAATAGGAAGAATAAAAGACATATTAGGGAAACTCATAGACAAATTACCCCAAATTCTTCAATCCTCCTCTTGTGCTCTCCAAAGCGATGTAATCTCCCTCTTCAAACTATTCTAATCTGTGTTTTCTCACTCTGGCTGGCTGCCTAACCTAGGTCTAAATCACTAATTTATATTTACAAAATAACCCTAGGTAGAATCCCCATCAAGTTCTGAAGTTTTGGCCCAAACGGGCCTGGTCTGGTTCACGCGCGCCCCAGGCGCACCCGTCCCCGCCCCTCAGGCGCGCGGGGTAGGTCTGAACTCCGTTTTGCTCCGTTCTTTGTCCTGCTACAAGGTCTTTACGTGCCCTTTTCAGTTCCATAATTATTTTTTTGCATTTGAGCTCCAAAAGTACCTGAAATAATGAACAAACGGATCAAAAAGTTCAAGGGAAATTACAACTACTAAAATTCCTAAAAACTAATAAAAATATCCTAAGTTTGCTATGAAAACAAGCCAAATCAAAGTAAAAGAGGGTAAAATGAAGTCCAGAAAATATATATATCGGACACAAATCATCCTCCAAAATAGAAAAACAAACCTCAAACCCCAATCTTATTTCTGAAAAAAATAAAACCCCAACCCTTCACCTTCTTGAGCAACCACTTTACATAAACAACAAAAACAAAAACAAATCCCTAAAATCAAAATCCATGGCATAGCAGAGAAGAATAAAAAAAACAAAGAAGAAAAAAACAAAGAACAAAGCATAGCAGAGAAGAGAAACAGAGAACAAAAAAAAGGAGTAGAAAATAGTAGAAAAAACGAAAAAAGAAAGAAGAACGAGAAAAAAAAAGACGTACCTTCAGAGAAGCACGGCGGAGACGAAGCAAAGAGGAAGCGGTGGTGATGTGCATTCAAAGTGGTGATGGAGATGAGGAAAACCATAATGGAGGAGTGGGGAGTGGAGGAGTCGGACTGAGGAGAGGAAGAGATTAGAGGAGTGGGGTTTGGAGAAATTTTGGGAAAATTAGTTTGAATAAGGAAAAGGGTATATAGGAATTATTTGTGAATTTGGGATTTTGGAGCTAAAGCAAGGGATTTGTAGACTAAAACTCATGTTTATAATTCACAATCTCGGAAGGTGTTTTCTAAGCCCGATGTCACCAAGGCCAAGGCCTTTGATAAGTCGCATCCTCAAATGAAACGAGAATACAAACGTTATCTTATGAGAATCTCTCTTTATGTTTCACATTTACTTAAGTCTCTTAAGGGAAAGAAGGACCGGAAGAGATGTTAAGTCTATGGATTACAAGCCCGCACGTGATGGTTCGAGAAGATGAATAATTTATAGTTCTTAATTGGTAGTATATCGATTATCTTCTTGAAAAAATAATCAAAATGCAACATTGTTGTTATAGATGATTTTTGATAAGATTATTTTATGGACCCATGTAATTTCTTATTCTACCATTAGCATTCCAATAACAATAACTAACTTCATACTTCTTTTGTAATTTACTCAGTTAAATTAATTTTTTTTACATTATCCAAACAAAATATTAAAAATAATTTTAAGACTTAATTATGTCACAAGTCCTGATGTTTGGGTTACTTTTGACAGATACCGTTAATTTTTTTTTCAAAGTTTGACTCTTCGAAGTTATTTCTGGGTTTGGAATCCTAGACAAGATGACATCTCTCTTCAATCTTTTATTTTTTCTTTAACTAAAAATATAAAAATATTAAATTTTTTAGTGTTTTAAATTTTTTTAAAAAAAGCATCTTTTCCCACGTGACACCACGTGTAACATCCCTAATTTTATTCCCAAATATAATTATAAGTTTTATCAAATTAAATAATGGATTCTTGAAATCAAATTATTTGAGTGTTGGGTATTCTCATAAAAATATATTATGTTAATTGTGAAAGTACATTTAATTATATATATATATATATATATATTTTTAAGTTGATTCATTCAAAATAAATACCTTGTTTGAAAAATATATATTATTTACACTACATACATCACCTTGCTTTTGATGTATCATTAAATATATAGTTTGTTTTAATATTTCAAATTACTAACTTTGTAATTTCCCTATATTATTAATCATTGTTTAAAGTTATATTAGTGGTATTTATTTAGATTTGATTGCATAAATAAATAAATGTAAGTATATGTTTAAATCTTACTATTAGTATTTTGGGTTTAAAAACAATTTGTATTTATATTAGTATATTTATATCTACATTTGTATTTAAAAAAAAAAGAAAAGAAAACGTTTTTGTGTGTGTAGGGGTTATGAAACCCTATTCTTTGGCAAAGAAGGGCTCAGCCGCCGCCCCTCCCCTTTTGTCTCCTACGTTCGTCCCTCTCTCCTATCTCTATCCTCTCTTCTCCGTGTCTCTCCTGGTCGTGGGCTCGCCGACCGTCGCACGCTCTTTTTCTCTCCTTCCTCTTCTCTGTCGCACGTTCACTACTAGAAAAAAGGCTTTTAAAATCGGGGTTGTACAATTGAGTTTAATTTTTTTAACTCGGTCTTTAAAACACCCGAGTTAAAAAATACTTTTTAACTCGGTTGTACAACCGAGTTTAAAAGTGTAATTTTTAACATCAGCGCTTTCTACATCACAGCTGCAACCGAGTTTAAAAGTCCAAAACAACCGAGTTTAAAAATCTTTTCTCTAGTAGTTGTTCTCTTCTCACCCCGTCTCCTCCCTGAGTCGCGTCGCCATGGGCGTTGTTATCTCCATGGCCGAAGCTTGTGAACGGAGGCCACGGATGAGCTACGATCCCCACTTTCTCGTGTTGCCGGCGTCTACAATGGATGTGAACAGAAGCCATCACCGTCGCCCCTGTTGGTCGCTATGCCGCCGCTGGTCCTTGTGTCGCCGCTGCTAAGAACCGCCGCCGCTGCCATGGTCCTCGCCACCGTCTCCTCTCTTCGGTTCGCATTTGAAGCTACAGGAACTAAAAGGCTTTCATTCGTGTTCCTTCGCCGCGGGTGGTTGCGGTTGCCGGTCTCGCCACCGACGCCGGTCAAAGACGTCGTTGCCGCCATTAAGGAATGGGTGTGTTGCTGTTGTGTGGGTTTGAACCGAACTGATCTTGGCCTCTTTCTTGCTTCAAAATCGGATTTGAGGGTAAATCCCTAATACTTTTCTAATTGCTCTATGTTATGTTTTAATTTTTATATTAATACTAATTTTAATGATATTGGTAATAATTATTTAGTGTTAAATTGTTTTAGAAAGTTAGTATTTTGGAACCTTATTATTATTATTATTGAAAATGAACGATATTGTGATTTAGTGTCGGTTTTTAATTAGATTGTTATTTATGATGATTTTAATTAGTTACTCTGATTTGGGAATAAATGTTTTCGAAACTAACTTGTCTCGGTTTTCAAGTTAAAGTCACTTTTTCGTAAAACGCATAATATTGATTATTATTTAATTTGTATGACCGCTTAGACGACGAAGGAGCTTTAGGATCAGCGCAAGCGAAAACTCTGAACCGCGCTACGTTTGGGGCAGCACTATATGAAAGGAAACAGGTCTATGGAAACGCAAGGTAAGGGGGTGGGTATTGGCTTGTCATAGGAATGGGTGTCCATATAGTTATAATAGTTTGCTAGGAGTTATTTGTTTAGAATAATTAATTTGGAACCTAAAGTAATGAGCTTGATAATTATGTGACTAGTAAGTTAAATAGATAAAATGAGACTTGATAGAATGTTTATAAAATGGTATGAATATGTCTGAATGTTACCCTATATGTGATTATTGAAATGTGGCCCTATATGTGAATATTTGATATATGTGGTGATTGTTGGTGATTTAATGATTTTATGGACATATATGTTGCTTGGCTGTAAGAATCAATTTATTGATAAGAAATGGTGTGTATATAATTATTGGAAATTGTGAATGAGTTTTTGATATGGAATAAAAGGGAATGCAGTGTGATCTGATCCTTGGGCAAGCCGGCACACTAGGTGCCCTGCTAGGTGGTGAATTGCCTGCTAGGGCCAAATTCCTGTCAGGCCAATTGCCCATTAGGTCCTAAATTCCCGTTAGGCGTCGGTGCGCCAAAGGATCAATCTCACTGCATAACCACCTGAAAATGAATAATATGTTAATTGGAAATTTATTGGAATTGAATATTAATTAAAATAAACTGCATTGTCCTAACGGGTGATGCCTAATGGGTGTCTCAGTCTTGACAGGTTTAAAGTCCCTAGTAGGTGCCGAATTGCCTAACAGGTGCATTCCTGGTGGTGCAAAGGTAATTGGAAATTAAGGAAATGGAGATACTATATCTAATGGATAACGGAAATTAACAATGGAATTATGGAATTTGGAATTATTATTATTTAATTGTGTGTTAAGGGGAATATAAATTAATTAAGGCTTATGGAATGATTATAACCGGAATCTGACTTTGGTTGTTTAAATTGTGTGCTATTGATTTATTTGATATTTGTGTTTGGCCTAGTGAATTTATTATGTCTATCTGGAAACTGCATTTCTGTTTCATGTGCAATGCTCACTCCCTTAACATTTTTCAGGTACTGAGTTTGAGCTTGCACTATTACTGGCCGAGCAGAAGTGCACTCCACACCGTGGAGTGTAATTTAGTTGAGGGTGTATTCTGGTCATTATATTATAATTAATTTATTTTGGTTTTTTGAAATAATCTAATCGTTGTAAGCCCGAATTTGTTATATGTCGTAAATAGGGCTTGTAAAGTTAATTAACATATTTAGAAATGTTGAAATGTTTTCTGGATTGTTCTGGGTTGACACGTGAAAACTCTAAATTTTTGGGACGTCCGATAAACAGATAAACTCTGTCGGATTTTCGTTAAGATTTAAAACGAAATTTTCAAGTCCCATTTTAAAACCAACGTAATTATTAGTAATTAAGCTATATAAATGTTAGGGTGTTACACCACGTGCCTTACCTCTGGTAAAAACCTCAAAGTATTTTGCAAAAGTACCCCAAACTTCAGGGACTTGTGATATAATTAAGCCTAATTTTAACATAAACAGATAATAAATTTAACCTATTATAATCACATATAAAAATAATCATAATCTAATTTTTCCATCTATATCGAACACGCACTTAAATGACGATCTATAAATAGTTCACATGACAAGTTAATAATATAATAGACTATGACCCCTAATGTGAACTTGTATGAACACTCAACATCCAAAATCATGATTTTGTTAGAAGCAGTTATCAATATACTGTTACAATTTTCAATGCATTATATTTTTATTTATTAACTTATTTGAATATCAATATTTATGGATAATGTTATTAATGGGTAAACACATTTCAACCAAACACGTAAGAGTATTTTTGTCTAAAAGAATATGTTATATGATGTTAATTTGTTCCAATTGAAAAATCAACTTTCTCATATTATATATTTTAAATAATCGATGCTATAAGTTTCTTTTATAATTATTTATTTTTTAAAAATCATATTTTTTTTTTACATATTTCTAAAAAACACATAAGGATATTTTTATCTACAATAATTTAATACTATGTTAATGTGTCCCAACTGAAAAATCACTTTTCTCATATCATATTTTTTAATTATCCATACTATAAGTTTGTTATAATTATTTATTTTTTAAAAAAAAATCATAAATTCTAATTTCACTAAATTATCGTGTGTTTGAATAAAAAAATCATTAAGTTTTAAATTTATGATGTAATTGAAAAACAATTATTTAAAAATTAAAAAAATAAAAGTTTTAAAAATATTTAATAATATAATATTAATAATGGGTAACTTGTTATACATTGTAAAAAAGATGGTGTGTGTCCAACGAAACACAATCTAGTGACCTTAGCATTTACCTTCTTTTGGTCTTATATAGTATAAGTTTCATTAAAAACATTTAAGATAATGATGATGTTGTCAATAATGATGCTAAATGCTTTATGGTCCGTCTTATGATTGTATGTATGTGTTTGATCTTAATGTGATCCCTCTGAGTAAGTCCATGCCGTCGACGATTAATTCGTTCGGATCGTTTACTCTCTCTTCTTCTTTTTTCTGGTCTATCTTTCTTCAATGATTGGATACTAGATGGCGCATCGCACTACGAGTCTGGTCATATCGCCTCTCGTGGGAGGCCAATGGACCAAGACAGCTAGAGGATGGTTTTGGGAAGGACCTACTAGGCTCAGTTTTAGAGGACCCAGATCACATATTGTGTGGAGTAGCTCCCGATCGCGTGGAGATTCGGCTTGTGATTCGAGATTTGATGCATGGAGGACCTGCTGACTTTCATGCTGCTCAGATGGCACCGCCTGCTGTGTAGGGATGATGATGAGGATCTAGTAGCTGCTTGTGTAGTGGTGGTCTAGGTTGTTTTGTTTGAGTCTTGTAAGGCAACCTTCCTGAGAATTGATGTAATCCCCAAGTTGAACTGGAAAGTTTATTAAGTACTTTTGTTAAATAATGACCTTCATGGTCGAAACGATGTTATTATCTTTTTAAGTAATGCAATGAATGAATTTTTATTTCCGCAATTACAACTATTATACTTTTGAATGGTGATGTAATGTGACACTGTTTTTTGGAAAAAAAAAATTTAAGTGCAAGTAAATGAAAACCCTTTTTGAAAAATGATTTTGAAAAAAAAAATAAATGTTTTTTTTAAAAAAAATGGCGCAAAATTTTATGAAAATTCTAAGTCCGAAATGGGGTGTTACAGCAGCCATCACCCAAGAGGAGGGGTGAATTGGATTTTTATAAGATCATTGATAAACGATCAAATTAAATCGTTTTCAATAAAACAAATAAACTTTGCATCGGAAAACTCTTAAAACAAAGAAAACGATTATGCGGAAGCAATTAATAACAACGATTAATATTATGTGCGAAGATAAGAAGCACTATAACAACGAAAAGTCTAACACGCGTTGATTAATTTAAAATAATTAAATTAATATATATATATATATATATATATATATATGATTGTACCAGAGATTTTATACTAGTTCAGCCTTTCCAGCGAAAGACCTACGTCCAGTCCCCAAGCAACTTTGAATTGAGCCGCACCCAATTACAACCAAGAGCGCCCCACACACTACTAGGAACCTCCGTTCGCCAGAGACCTCAATGAACAATACTAGGAAGCCACTTCCTAGAACCCAAGGTAGCCTTTCTACTAGGTGTCCCACCGTTCATCTAGCCACTACCCCAGATACGCAACATGGGTTCCTCACCCTATACAACACGAACGTGCCACACGTCCAAACTAGGGAGTCACTCCCTAATAGCTAAGGGTCACACATCCCTTTACAACAACATTTATGAATAAGAGAGATTGGTACAATAACTATATTGCACTCTAAGAAGTGCGGATACAACAATTTGGCTTTCTAACAAAGGTGTGTTCTAAATAACATGGATACAACAATAAAGCTCTAATGGCAAAGTAATAGTTTCACTATAGCATAGGCCAAGACTTAGAGAATGTGGAGCTGAAGAAGAACCAGACCGTGAAAAACGTTTTTGACTCAAAAGGTATTTTTCAAATGTAATAAGAAGAGTAACTTTGAAAGAGAGAAAAACTTTCTTATAAAAGATTTTGAATTTGAAAAAAAAAATCAGAATAAAATCAAAAACGATTTTGGAAATAAATCAAATTCAAAAAGAGAATCAAATCAAAATCAAACCCAAAAATATATTTAGATTGATTTTCAAACTAAAAAGGAATATTTTCAAAAAATAAATCAGAATTCGCATTTTGAAAATAAATCAAAATCAATTAAGTAAAAACAAATCTCGAAGCATTTAAGATTGATTCTTACACGGATTTCAAGAAAACTTAAAAGTAATCGATTACTTTACAAAGGTAATCGATTATCTCTTCTATGTGAAAAAAGTGAAATTAATTTTTAAGAAAGTAATCGATTATATAAAATAAGGTGATCGATTATCAGCTCTCTGTGAGACAGGTAATCGATTATTAAAACAAGTAATCGATTATTTTCACTTAAAACTCCCAGGTCACAACTCAGAGGCATGATAATCGATTATCCAGGAGAGGTAATCGATTACTTTTGCTTATTTTCATAAAAAATGATTTTCTAAAGCAGAGTATGTAACCATAGGTTTTCAAAAACATTTTTAACTAAAAAACTAACTTAAAACATTTTTTGCAATTAAAACATTCTTCTCCAAGAACTCTAAATAAGGCTTATTACTAAAGTGAAGCAATTACATAGCCTTACATTGATTCCTAATGAGGACGGAGAGATAACAACTTGAAGCTCTTGCTTGAAGCTTGACTTGCACTTTGACTTTGATTGTTCCTTGTTTGGCATCATCAAAACTTCAACGTATTTCACGTTGACTTCTAACACATATCACAGTAAATATCTTATAGATATCTCCTTTATTCGCTTGAGTCTCTGGCTTGATGGAGTGCTTCTACACGAAGCAGACTCTTTTTGATACCCATAGTTCAAAACCTAACAAGTAGTGTTGGATAGGAAGTAAGACAATGTTGTATCATAATATCGGATTAAGTAATCGATTGACTGAAAGTAAACAATCACAAGAATCACATAATAATGCACATGATGCATGAGAGCTATCAATATCTTAACACACTAGACCCACTAATGTTATGACATGATTTCTCTACTCCCTCCATCCAATAAAATAATCACTTCTTCGTGATTATACATATCATATGAACTCAATCCTAACAATCCTTCATATCACATAATTCTTACAATCTTACTTTAAGAAAAACAATCGGGAATAAACGTCTTGCTACCAAATGCATGCTTGGGGCCTACAAGCCAAAATTAAAACAAATCCCGTCATTGGGATAGGTCATGCTAACAACCGTCCTTCGCTAGTTATGACATAATCAGGAAGTTGATAAAATTATTATAGTTAATGCAGAACTATCTCAAGCGAGGTTAGCTAGATCAACCCATCTTATAACCATTATGCCCACAATAATTTCCATGGTCATTGATGAATCACCCTCATAGACATAACCCCCCTTTTATTCTCCCATTCAGGTTCCTAGAACCCTCGATGCATTTTTTCCTAGTTTGTCCATAATACCCCCTTATCCATCACGTATGCATGCATGAACAATCTCTTGTCATACCTTTAACTTGGTAATTTTAAAGAATATACTGATCATCATAATAATCAATGAATTTAAAAATGTTAGGCATGGTACCGGTTATCGAAACCATTAACCGATTATTGTGATATAAAAATCCCAATATTTATAAATACTAAACCTGATAATTGGTTATCATCACTAGATATATGATTATCAGGTCATACAAAGGGATACTTTTCTTTCTCTTTATTCCATTCCTTAGAATTACCAAATTAATTTCCTTATCATAATATTGATAACCTACAATCACATTATGAGTAAGTTATAAGTAGTTTAGTTAGACTTGAAATCCCAGTTATTATATATCTATCATTATTTAACTTCATTGTATTATCTTACTTGTCCTTAAACACCATCAATTACTTTTAATAAATCCAATTAATAATAAAAATGATCTATAATCAATTATCCATTAATAATAATTGATTATTTGCCTCATATCCTTTGATGATGTCCAAGAAATAACCCTGACACTCGGTTATCCCCCTTCGATAATCGATTATCAGAGGCAAATATTGTCAAATTTTAAACACAATAGTCGGTTAACCCAAAAGTAAAATAACTTTATTCCTTTGGGATTTCACTTCTACTTAAACTCCTATATTACCCAAACCTTCCTATTTAACATAATGTGTTAATATACTGACTTCTCATACAAGTCATCACACACACATACACAATACCAATCTACATATTACATAATCAAGTAATAACATTTATATCCATACCAATCATCAAACCATTCTCAACCTCAAACAAATAGTTCAGCATATAATCATATTAATTTCAAAATTAAGCACAACATATTTGTGGATTATCTTGACCTCCAAGTCAAGTAATCTTGTCATGACATACATAGCAATTCCCACAAGCTCATGGTAGCTTGCACTACACTTTGCAGCCATCAATTACCATTCTAGTGATATGATTAACTTCTCCCATATCTTATTTGGAACACTGAAGAATAAGACTTGGAATCAAGGCTGAAACAAGGGCTAGAACAACAACACATAATGGTTTTTCAGCGTCTTTGATACAGGATTCCAACACCGTTTTGCAAGGAAAATACAAGGGATTTGATAGGATCTATTGTATACCATGAGGGCATACTGAGGAAACCAAAACCAAAACACAAGGATATAGGTACAATTTGTTTACCAAAATTCAGCAGGAAACCCAGGCAGACAACAAGACTGCACATGAACAAGATCAGAAACCAGAACCACTTTTTGGCTTCTTTGACACACAAGAACTTAATGATCTTGCAAGGAAAACACATGAAGCTAGTTAGGATTTATTCTATGTTGAGAGGACTATAATTGCAGCCAAGAATCAAGGCTTACATTTTCCCGGGCTAGGCAAACGGAAGAGGCAAAGTTGTGACAATGGTATGGCTGATATAATTTTTGCGTTGGTTTAGAAAGGGATTTCAGCAAGATTTAGCTATAAATCGAAAAGGAACTTGTGTTTCACCTCAAGGCAAGATGCAATCACAGTTTGAAAGTGTTTATAAGGTCTTTCTAAGCACAAAGGAATGGGGAGAGTTGATGGTTGATAGCTCCTATTTATATGCACAAAGTGAGATTAGAATAAGATTACTTAAGGAAGAAGAATCGATGAATAAGATTACTTAAGGAAAAAGAATTAATATGAGAGTGCCACCACATCCCATGACTCAACTAGGCAGTTATTCCTTCATTGAGAAGGATGTAGAAGGTGTTAGAATTGTTAAAATATTATTATTAATTGGCTGTATGTTTTGCATCCGTTAGTTTTAAGTTGGTCTTTAGCACTATTAATATAATGTTACTATTTGGAGAAAATGCAATGTATTGTGTTGCCTAATGCCTATATAGTAGGCTTGCTATCTAATATAATAATTGTACAGACTTTCCTCTAAAAGTGTTTTTATTGTTTTGTTTTTCTTTTATGCTAACATGGTATCAAGAGCCTCGTTTCACAAAAAGCCGTAGCTTTAATTTATTTTATTTCACCACCTCAATGGCTTCTGACAATTTTGTTTAGCCTGCAATTCCCCGCTTTGATGGTCACTATGATCATTGGAGCATGCTAATGGAGAATTTTCTAAGGTCTAAGGAGTTTTGGCATGTTGTTTCAACAGGAATAACAACACCGACATCTGGCACAGCCGTGACCAATGCACAAAGGACGGAATTGGAGGCAATAAAATTGAAGGACCTGAAAGCTAAAAATTATTTGTTTCAAGCCATTGACCGAACTATCTTGGAAACCATCTTGAACAAAGAAACTTCCAAGGATATTTGGGACTCAATGAAAAAATAGTATCAGGGGTCTGCAAGAGCAAAGAGGCAGCAACTTCAAGCTCTACGTACGGAGTTTGAAACAACCTGAATGAAGTCGGGAGAATCTGTAACACCCCGATTCGGCAACTTGAAAACTTAACTTACTTAAACTCCAAGTAGTGAAAATTGGGGCCATTTTTTTTTAAAACAGGTAAAGTATGAACATGAGAACATTTAACTTTTCAAAACACAGTTACATTTAAAACTCATGTTCTCACGTTGCATAAACCTTTCGAGTTCCAAACCGAGATGTCACAAGACACCGCACTTTGAAACCCGTTTTCAAAACATTATTTAAAATACACAGCCCATTTACTTATTTCAAAAATCAGTACCAACTAAAACTGTTGTCGGGTTACAGTATGATAGAGCTAAGGTAACTAAGTACTTACAATGGAGTACAAAGCTTTGAGGGGATTGCCTAACTTCTAGTCATGCACACCAAAACTGTCTCTTTATCTTCGCATCTTGGAAGCCCACACTCTCGGTCCACTAGCAGAGTTGTCGCCTCCAACCATCTCAGCAGTCTCACTCAGAGAGTCGTCGGGTACTTGCCTTTCCTGGCACTACGCCATCTACCGGTTGCAATATCAGCATTTGCCAATACGACAACACGGTAGGAGAGAGTCAGTGTTCCGAACACCAAGGGTTGACCATGCGGTCTCAGGGTAGGTTAAATATAAAAATAGACAGATAATATAACGAAACAACTTAACTATGACCTCATCAACATACATAACATGTAATGTACATAGTATATATGAATCATCTAGAACAAAACATATCAGAACATTCTAATCACATCAATACCATCATTCTTAACCAATTAATTCATTCACGCTCTTATTATCACATTCTCAGAATCTTCATAACTTTTCTCAATCCTTCTTCCATCACAATTTCCACACTTATCTCTTAATCCAAGAATTCTTTCTTGTATTTGTCTTACAATTCTTACTTGATATTTTTATACACTTCTCTTTGAAATAACTTTATCTATTAAGTTTTATTATTTCGGTTAGCATCAATGATGAGGGGGAAACATCATTGAGCTCACACAGGTCTACATCTCCTCGGTCAACCACCCAACCTAGTCGGAAGCAAACAGGAGTACAGGACCTTTACCACGTGGGCACGACAGCTGTCACACAAACAAATGGTCCCAGACCAGGAGGCCCAGCCTCAAATCATAATCATAATTCACATAATATCAATGCACGCTCTCAGCGGCAATCACAAATGCCCTGTTCCAGTCCCTCTCACTGTTCTCGATTTGCAATCAAGGGGGCGACAGTATATTTCTAGTCTGTAGTGCAGAACGTGCCACGGCATTAGACCCAGTCCCTACCACGTTAGTACGCCACATGTGGAGTTGTTCCGCCTAGAAATATACTCTAGACTTCTTGACGTTTCACCGTCATCGTCCTCCCCTCATGCAATCTCCTCCTAAGTATCCGCAGATACCTATGGTTCCTTCCTCTCCACTACTTCCATACGACACTCATACCTCACCGCGTTTATAAATGTCTTTTAAAGTCTTTTAAAATTTTACGATTTAATTACCGGGCTTAACCCTAACAGTCGGCTCGTCCTTGGTGCATCCCTTCAACGAAGCCCGACCACTAAACGCAATCTGTTCCCCCTAAATCTCAATGGCCCTTGGCCTCAACATCAAATTCTCATCTCATCATTACGATTCTCATAAGCTCATTCTCAACACATTCCTCATCAACATCATCAGTATCTTTTCCTCGTCTTTCTCAAAATATCTTTTCGCAAAACTTTTCGAAAACATGCTTTCACAAAAATTTACTTCACAAAACATTTTCAGAAACCTCACTTCAATAAATCCTTTCACAAAACTTTTTCAAAAATAACGTTTTCAAAAACTTTCACAAAAATATTATTTTCACAAAAGCTTTTCAAAAATCTCTTTTCAAAACCTTTTTCAAAAATCACATTTTTGGGTGAGTGTTAATGGAGGAGCAAGCTCAACTCAACACTAAGCTTCTTCCCAAAAACGTGAACGAGGAATCACATCTCACTTTCACAACCACACTTCCGCTCACCTCATCGGACGTTTCATTTCTTTTCAACTCAAATTTCACTTTCTTTCTTACTTTTATCTCTTTTGCATTCCATTCGCATCAAGCGTTCTCTTTCTCAATCATTCCAACATCCTTCTCTTTAATCTTACTTATCGTTTATCTTTCACTTAATTATGCTCATGTTTCGCATTCGCATTCTCTTTTCTCTTTTCAATCTCATCTCATTACTTTCACGGTTTCATTATTATGGTTTCACTACTCAAACATAATCATATAATCTCAAACAGAATTAAATATGCACAACTAGTAAACAACAAGTAAACATTTAGCACATAGATTTCTATTGCCTAATTCGCAGTACATTCGCAATCCATGCATTCGGATTGCGGGCAACCGCGTTACGGGATCACAGCACTCTCACTCACCTGGATGATGAATCATCCAATAGCTTTCCAAGGTTCCCAGTGGCTAACCTCGTCACGTTGTCTTCGCGTCCGACACCCGAACTAGAACATTTTTTCCCTTGCGTTAGAACGTTTTCAATAAATTCTTAATTCCGTTTTTGAAAACACTTTTTAATTTCTTCTTAAGGACACATTGCCAATATCCAAAAGGATTCTAATTCCAAATTAAATCTTTAATGAAAAGGTTTTCAAGAAACTTTAAAATAATCTTTTTATTAAAACCAAATTCATTTCTTTTTAATTCAATACACTCTGATTATAAAAATCATTTTCCTGAACCATTAAACAAAATCCAAAACTCTAGGAAATAAACCAAATCAAAGTCAAACACTGATCAAAGATTATTATTAAAAAAAATTTCAGATTAACTTAAGTTAATTAAATCACATTTTTCAAAAACATTTTTCAAATCCTTTAAGATCTATAGATTTAACAAACACAGTCCGCAAATAGTATCCCAATTTAATACATTCAGTTAGCACACAAACTGCACAATTTCAAAACAATTAAAGCATTCACAAACAGTACATACAAGTTCCAAGCATTCATAAGCACACACCACACAACTCATATTTTTAATCATTCAAAACAATTAATTAAATCATAACCTTAATAAATTAATTTAATTACACTTAAGAAAATAATTTAAACTTAATCTTCTAATTAATCTAACATAAACCGAATCACACACAAATAAATTTTAAAACATGAAATCATTGAATCAATATTACGAAGATTCCTTTTTATAGAATTAAATCAACTTATTCAATTTTATTTCAAAAATCAAAAGAACCAAAGAACACACACACATCACTTTCATCACACATGACACTAGGCATCTAGGAATAGAACTATCATCATAATCATTTTATGAAAATAATTTTCGTACCAATTAAATATATGTTGGCCGAATATTACACATACAATTTTGCAAAGATTTAAGGCACAAATAAAAACATACAATCATGAAATCATTTTCCTTTATTCTAACTAAAACCGTGAGCACACAAAGAAGAAAATTAACAATCTTCAATTCATTTTCAAAGCTTTAAATCAAACAACAACTTGAATCACAATTCACTTCAAAGGTTCACATGCATTTTCCTTTTAAATTCAATTATTTCATGCATATACTTTTTAAACCCTAAAGTCAATTAACTTTTTCATGCATGCAACCTATTTGACGGACAAGCATAGCTACCTATTTTCCCTAGTATGGCCGAAAGTCAACATATAAAAAGACATGGTTTCATTTATTTTCAACACACACAAAATCACATAATTACAACCAAGGCATGTAAGGTACTCATCATTCATTCACATCAACATTCACAAAATAAACTTCAATTTCATTATTTTATAAAAATCAAGATTACACTTTAAATTTCCAAAAATAACATGCATGCGCTTGAAGTCAATGGATCTAACCTTAAAACAAACATGCATCAACTTTTACCAAATAAAAAGCATAAATTCCACTTTTTTCTAATCATGGCCGAATGGTCTCAAAAAAAATAGTTCATGCACATAATCAAATACTCAATGAAAATCATGTTTATGCTTGAAAATCATTTTTAAGACTTAGTTTCTTTAATCTTTTAAAACCGAATCATATATATAAAAAGAAACACCAACTTTTTACTTGAAAATAACATGCGAGTCAAGGATCTAAACATTTTTAATCCTCCTAACAAAATAATTACATGCACATACTCAAAACAACTACGATCAACACAAAATTAACATGCAAGACTAGATCATGAATCTATTTATCAAATAACCACATAAACACATATATTGATAACGGATCTAAACAAGAAAATAGACATGCAAGAAGGATTTAACATGCAAGCCAAATAATTTTACTTTATTACTTATTGAATTTAGGTCATAGGTTTTTAGTTGGCAAATAACCACAAGCACACACTTAGGTCACGACTTAACAAGGAGATATAACATGCAAAAAAAACCAAAAATTACAAACAAACTTAGATCATGGATTTATTCATCAAATCATCACATAAACACATAGGATCCACGGTTTAGAACAAGAAAATTTGACATGCAAGGAGGTTCATTTTAGTTTTCACAAAATCTTAGTTTTCTTTAGATCTTTAAAGATTTAGTTAGAAAATCATTAGATCCAACAATAAAAATCCAAACCGAAACAAAAGCATAAAAATCACATATTACAAATTAGTCTAAGTCCGTAAAGTCCAAGATCAAGGAATAATAACACATAAAATTAGTTCTCAAGCTATAAAAACAAACATGCAAAGAAGAAAGAAATGAAGATCTATAAACTAAAAAGGAAAACTAAACTATTACAAAATCTTCTTCTTGATCTTTGGTTCCTACCATGAAAAGGGGTTGGTTCTAGCTTTAACAATCTTGATCTACAAGGAAAAGGCTTGGGTAGGCTTAGATCTCCTTCTTCATCTCCTTCTAACCCCCACGGCCTCCACTCTATTTCTCTCTCTCTATTTTTTTTTCTTTCTCTAAGAGCTTGATGAGTCTCTTAGAGTAGTGTTTTGGTGTTTGGAAGGAAGTGAATTGGTGAAGGGAAGTGAAAATGAGAAAATGATCTAAGGCCACTCTAATTTATAAGCAAAATTCACTTTCCTCTTGTGCCCTTGTATAGTTGGTTCGGCCATGGCATAGGAGGGCATTTTTGGGGCTTCCAAAAAGTTGCATGGATGAGGTTTGTCAAAGTCAAGGGGACAAGGTAAGCTAGTCTAGGAATTTAGGGGTCACTTTAGGCTCTAAGCAATAGTTAGCAACTAGTTAGGGTTTGTTACTTGGTTTGGTTAAGGTTTTGTTCATTTAGTTCCTAGAATTTTAAATTTATGTACACACACATGCACACACACACGTAGCACACACATATGCATGCACCAACTGTGGCACCTTCCTACACACACATGTCTTCTTATTTTTATTTCCTTAAAATTCCTAAATTCATACAATAATGAAATTAATTCTAAGAAATCACAATTTCATAATCATTTCATGCATCACACATCACACACACACCAAACCAAGCATTCATCACATAAAAATTTCAAGCCCAAACCAATAAATTTATTTTCTTCAATGCAAATTCTCAAAAATTCGTATTTTATCATTCTGAAAATAAATTTTCGTAAATCCACCCAGAAAAATCTGAAAATTATGTTTTTAAAATCTACGTTTCAAGACGGTCGTTTTGATATAAAGATCATAAAAATCCGAGTTATGGTTAAAAAGTTACAAATTTTTCAAGTTAACAGACCCGAAACTCCATTTCAAACAAAAATCTCTTTTTAGAAAAATCACAATTTTGCAAGTCATTTTCATTTCAACAAAATCATTCACTTCTCTTTAATAAAAACATTTTGCTTTATAAAATTCCTTGGAAATCCATACTTTATTTCTTATTCACATAAGACACTTTTTCCAAAAATCTTTTATAAAACAGAATTTCAGGGTTTATTTTAACAAATTCGTTCTAGCACGTACGGGAAAAATGCGGGGTGTTACAAAATCAATATCAGATTACTTCTCTCGCGTGATGGAAATTGTCAATCAGATTGGCATACATGGAGACAAAATCGAAGAAATCGTGGTCATTGAAAAAATACTTCGATCTTTGTCCCCAAAATTTAATTATGTTGTATGTGCCATAGAGGAGTCTAAAAAAATATTGATGAGCTTTCCCTTGATGAATTGCAAAGTTCATTGGTGGTGTATGAACAAAATTTCAAACAACCAGATGCTGAGGAACAGGCATTGAAGGCTTCTACCAGTACTCATTCCAATGGCTTTAGAGGAAGGGGTAGAGGTAGAGGCAGAGGACGAGGACGAGGAGGTTGTGGAAATAGAGATTCTAGCAGGAATTACAGAGGCAATAATGATCAATTTCAAGGCAAAGGCAAAGGAAGAGAGCTTGACAAGTCTAAAGTAGAATGTTTTAGATCTCATAACTTTGGCCATTATGCTTCTGAATGTTATACCAGGTTGCCTCATAACAAGGAAAAAGGGGAAAGTTCAAATCTTGCTGAGATAAAGGAAGAGGAGACCTTGTTGATGGCTGTTCTAGAAGCAAAGAATGTTGAGCCAGATATTTGGTATGTGGATACAGGCTGTAGTAACCACATGACTGGTAACAAGTCTTCCTTTTCATATTTAAATAAAAATTTTCACTCTAGTGTGAGCTTTGGTGATTGCTCTAGTGTGCAAGTGATGGGAAAAGGTGATATTAATATAAGAACAAAAAATGGTTTTGTTGAGAAAATCTCTAATGTATTGTATGTTCCTAATTTGAAAAGTAATTTGCTAAGTGTTGGGCAATTACAAGAAAAGGGCTATGTTATCACCATTAGCAAAGGTGCTTGTGAAATGTATGATCCTATTAGAGGTGCTATTGCTGTTGTACAAATGAGTTCAAACAGGTTATTTCCACTCAAGATTGAAAGCATTCAATCCAGCTTGATGGCCACAGTAAAGGATCATTCTTGGTTATGGCATTACCATTATGGTCACTTGAACTTTGGTGGATTAAAGACCCTCCAACTAAGAAACATGGTGACACACCTTCCACAAATTATTACTCCTTCTCAAGTTTGTGAAGAATGTGTTGTTAGCAAACAACATCGTTCTCCATTTCCTAGTGGCAAATCATGGAGAGCAAAGTCTGTTTTGGAGCTAGTACATTCAGATTTATGTGGTCCAATAAAACCTAAATCCAATGGAGGTAAAAGATATATAATTACTTTCACTGATGATTTTTCTAGAAAAATTTGTTTATATTTTTTACAAGAAAAATCAGAAGCTTTTTCTACATTTAAAAGCTTCAAGGCTCGAGTGGAAAATGAATCAGGAAAATTTATTAAGACCCTTCGCACAGATCGTGGAGGAGAATATTGCTCTAATGAGTTTGCAGCATTTTGTGAAGAGCATGGAATTCGAAGGGAGTTGACAGCAGCATACACACCACAGCAGAATGGTGTATCAGAGAGGAAAAACAGAACCATTCTCAACATGGTGAGGAGTATTTTGAAAATGAGCAGCATCTCTAAAAGTTTTTGGCCCGAAGCAGTCAATTGGAGTACTCATGTTTAGAATAGGAGTCCAACATTTGCAGTGAAGAATAAGACACCAGAAGAAGCATGGAGTGGTAGGAGACCAGATGTTAGTCACTTCAAAATTATTGGTTGCAAAGCATATGCTCACATTCCAGATCAACAGAGGAGCAAGTTGGATGATAAAGGAGACAAGTGTATTTTTCTTGGTGTTAGTGATATTTCTAAAACTTATATATTGTATAATCCTAACATTAAGAAAATTGTTATAAGTCAAGATGTTGTCTTTGATGAAGAGAATTTCTAGAATTTTAATGAAGATACAGGCAAACAATTTATTTTTCCATATTTTAATGAGAAAGATGAAGCAGAACAGCAGCCACCAACTATTACTCAAGATGAGCATGTTGCAGCTCAAGACTTAGACGTTCCGGATAGAGTGTTGAGATCACCAGGAATTGAAGTAGAAAGAGACCTGCCTGGATGGATGATTATCATGTTCCAGGGATTAATCAAAATGAGGAACAAATAGTGCATTTTGCTCTTTTTGCAGATTGTGATCCTTTGTTTTTCGAGGATGTTGTTCAAGATTCAAAATGGAGAGAAGCTATGGATGTAGAAATTGCAGCAATTGAGAGGAACAATACTTGGGAGCTTGCTGATCTTCTAAAAGGACAGAAGACAATTGGTGTCAAATGGGTATATAAGACCAAGTTAAATGCAAATGGAGAGATTGACAAATACAAAGCACGCCTGGTTGCTAAAGGTTATAATCAAGAATTTGGTGTGGACTACAAAGAAGTCTTTGCTCCTGTTGCACGGCATGACACAATAAGGATGTTGATTGCATTAGCAGCTCAAAACTCATGGCCTATCTTTCAACTTGATGTAAAATCTGCTTTCTTGCATGGTGACTTGCAAGAGCAGGTATTTATTGATCAACCTCCTCGTTATGTGAAACAAGGAAATGAGCATAAGGTGTATAAATTAAAAAAGGCACTATATGGACTAAAACAAGCACCTCGAGCTTGGTATAGTTGTATAGATGCATATTTTTTAAAGGAAGGTTATAAGAAATGTCCATATGAGCATACTTTATTTGTTAAAATTGGTGATGATGGAAAAATGCTCATTGTATGTTTATATGTGGACGATCTTATTTTCAGTGGAAATGATAGCGCCATGTTTGAAAAATTTAAGAAATCTATGATGAAAGAATTTGATATGTCTGATCTTGGTAAGTTGCATTATTTTCTTGGCCTAGAAATAGTGCAATCAGCTAATGGAATTTTTGTTTCACAAAAGAAGTATGTGCGAGAAATTCTAGAAAGGTTTCATATGAAGGATTGCAATCCTCTTAGCACTCCCATTGAGATTGGCGTAAAACTTAATAAAGATCATGAAGGGAAGCAGGTGGATAGCACATTCTTCAAGCAAATTGTGGGCAGTTTGATGTATCTAACTGCTACAAGACCATACATAATTTATTCTGTGAGTCTCATCAGCAGATACATGGAAAAGCCAAAAGAGATGCATTTGTTAGCTGCCAAGAGAATTCTTCATTACTTGCAAGGAACAAAGGATTTTGGATTGTTCTATGAGTATGGGACAAGGATGGACTTGTTGGGATTTAGCGATAGTGACTATGCAGGAGACCAAGATGACAGGAAAAGCACTTCCGGTTATGTTTTTATAATGGGATCAACAGCTATCTCTTGGTCATCACAGAAGCAGCCTATTGTCACTTTGTCCACAAAGAAGCAGAGTTTGTAGCAGCTTCAGCATGTGCTTGCCAAACAATTTGGTTAAGGAATATTCTTGAAGAAGTTCATTTCAAACAACAAGGCCCTACTCTCATTTATTGTGATAATAGCTCTACTATAAAGTTGTCAAAGAATCCTGTTATGCATGGAAGAAGCAAGCATATAGATGTGAGGTTTCATTTTCTAAGGGACTTATCAAATGAAGGAGCTATTGATCTTGTCTATTGCAAAAGTGAAGAGCAGATCGCTGACATCATGACCAAACCATTGAAGTTGTCTGCATTTTTTAAGCTAAGAAATTCACTTGGATTCTGCATACATGATGAATCTCATTAAACTGTTAGTTTGCAAACTTTCAGTTTAAGGGAGGGTGTTAAAATATTATTATTAATTGGCTGTACGTTTTGCATCCGTTAGTTTTAAGTTTACCGGATCTTTAGCACTATTAATATAATGTTACTATTTGAAGAAAATGCAATGTATTGTGTTGCCTAATGCCTATATAATAGGCTTGCTATCTAATATAATAATTGTACAGACTTTCCTCTAAAAGTGTTTTTCTTGTTTTGTTTTTCTTTTACGCTAACAAGAATAAGAGAAAACCACATGTTTCCTATTATCACCGCCTTATTTGTGGATATAAGTATTGAAAAGATAACTGATTAACTAAAGCCATTAACCAGTTATCGAACTTTAAACTGGACAGGAATGAGAAATTTTTAATTGGTTAATCGGATAACTCAACTCGTTAACAGGTTAACTCAGTTAAAAAAATTCAAAAAATTCAAAATATCAAATTTTAATCTATTCCTTCCAAAATTACAAAAAACAATATATTTAAAAACCTGAATCCCAATAACAATTAAATACTTTTATACTCAATAATTAGAAATACAATATTGTCATAACCAAATATACTTATTTTCAATATCTTTATCTTAAAAAATAATATGTTTATCTATTAAAATGATATTTTTTAATTCTAAAATACTTATTCTATGGATTGAAATTTGAGAGATATTACACTGATTATATCATTAGGATGGTAATCGATGAATGCAAAGTGTAGTGCAAACTACCATGAACTTGTGAGATATTGCTTTGTATGTCATGACATGATTACTTGACTTAGAGGTCAATATAATCCATGACTATGTTTTGATTGAATTTTGAAACTTTTATGATTATATGATGAATTATGTGTATTGAGGCTAAGAATGGATAAATGATTGTTATTGATATACATGTAATTTTTTGATTGTGTAATATATGTACTAGTATGTTTAATTGAACTATATGTGATAATTTGTGATTATTTAGGAATATGTGATATATCATGAGAATCAGTATACATGTGAGATTCATATACATTGACAAGTGTGAAGGTTTGGATAAGGTATGAGTTAAGTTAGAATTGAAATTTCAAAGAGGAGGACATTATCCTTTTAATTTTCTGACAGAATAATCGGTCGATTATCGCTCTTGGAAACTGATAAAAATTGCCTATGATAGTCGGATATCGGAGGGAAATAACTGGTTATCGGGGTTAATTCTTGAATAGTATCAAAGGTTACTTGACTGATAACAGGTTATCACTAGTAGATAATTAATTGTCATCCATTTTTATCAATTAAAGAATTTATTTAAAAGTAATAAATAATGTCAAAGAATAAGTGAGATAAATGATAAAGTTTAATAATGTTAAAGATGTAATTATTGGGATTTCAAGTCTAACAAAACTACATATAGCTTACTCGTGATTTTTTTTTGGTGTACATCAACCGGTACCCGAATTTGGTTTACCCAAAATCCGACTCATCCGGTCTGACCCAACTGAGTTCGCACTAAGCGATAGAGGTCTCCCAGCGGGGGTTGCTCCATACTCAAGGCTCGAACTCGAGACCAGTTGGTTAAGGGACCAAGTGAGCTACCACTTGACCAACCCCACGTTGATATGTAGCTTACTCATGATGTGACTACATGTAATCAATGCATGTTATGAAAAAATTATAATGGAAAAATAAGAACGAAATGATAACGGAATTAATGCTAGTAGCAAAAATATAGAGAATCATGCATGATGTTTCATCAGTGCCGAGTACGAAATAATTCATGTGGTACGACAAATGATATTGATTTAATGTACAATGGTTGCAAGGGATATACATGAGAATGATGAGTAATCTCGGTATACTGTGTCCTGTGGGAAATGACCTGTTGCAGATATGATGTTATTTGTAAGCGCTATATCATAGAGTCTTGAATTTACCATGTCTTGTGGGAAGAGACTTGCTACAGATAGGACGTTATTTTTAAGCGGTAGATCAAAGAATCCCGAATTCCCGATATACTGTGTCCGGTGGGAAATGCCCTGTTGCGGGTATGATGCAATTCGTAAGCGGTATAGCCATAGATCCCGATATATTGTGTCTTGTGGGAAGATGTCTGATGCATATAGGACGTTATTTGTAAGCAGTATATCCATGTTGATATCTTGGTATGACATGTCTCGTGGGATGAGACCTGTTGGAGATGTGAAGGACTGTATTTGTAAGCGTCATAACCAAGAATACGTTGAGGCCCTTGTTCAACCAAGATATTGTGAAAAGTGAACGTCATACATATGAATCCTTTTATGAAAGAGAGAGAGTCTAACATTGCATACAAAATAATAAGATAATAATTATGAATGTTAAGACACTTGCTTTCATGTATCATGAGCATTATTATAATATGATACTTGTGATTGTCGACTTTCAATCATTCGATTACTAATATGATTATATGGGCTTTTTAACCTAAGTGGGGTAGTTTTACAAACAATTTACGAAAAAATGGTAGTTTTGAAACTATTTACATAACATGGGGCAGTCAACAAAACTATTTACGCAAATGGGGCAGTCAAAGTCAAAAAAAAAAGTCTAAGAAGTCATGTGGGATGACTTAACCCAGGTGACATGTATCACTCTTTGATTGGGTGAGGAGATTTTTCTGGATAAAATTATTTTAAAAAAAAAAAAGCAGCCGACACTCGCGCCACGTGGCGCAACCCTGTGGTTGCGTCACTGCGCTTGACGCAACGCGTAGCGTCAGCCGCAGTGACGCAACCACAGGGTTGCGCCACGTGGCTCGCGTGTCCCTCCTGTCCCCCACGCCCTAGCACCGGATAACCACCGGATTTTTACCCCAGCCCACCCCATTACCCGGTAAATATAAACCCCCCCCCCCCCCCCCTATCCTATCTCCTATACTATATATACACCAACCAAAGACCACCAGAATCCCTCCCCAAACTTCCCTTCAGTGCAATTTTCTCCCTCGATATATTTGCAAACACTCCCTCCCTCAGTATATTTTCTCTTCCCACGTTCCAGTGCAATTTCGCTCGGTGTATTTTTCTTATCAGATTCCAACATACACAATCCACTCCTACTTCAGCATATTTTGTAAGAATATTTATTTTCTTGTCAATTATCGTTCATTGCTCTACACGAATCTTTAATATATTTTCCGAGGTTAAATTTTAATTTATTTATTAGTTAGATTATTTTATGTATTTATTATTTAGATTTTTTTTAATTCTTAGTTAAAATTTTTTATATATTTATTACTTAGAATTTTTAGTTAGATTTTTGATTTATTAGTTAGTTAGAATTCTTTATGTACTTATAGTTAGATTTTTTTTATCTATTTATCAATTAGATTTTATATTTTTTATTTATTTATTACTTAAATTTTTTAGTTAGATTTTTGATATATTAGGTAGTTATAATTTTTTATGTATTTATCATTTAGATTTTTTATTTATATGTTGTTAGGTTTTTTTTTAATGTATTTATTAGTTAGATTATGTATCTATTTATTAGTTTGTGTAGATACCCAATTTTGTCCCCCCAAACAAAATAAAATAAAAAAAATAAAAAATGTTTTATTTTTTTAAAAAAAATAAGAATAAAAAAATAAGAAAAGATTTTGAAAAAAAAAATTGTGTAAAAAATAAAAAAAACGAAATTAAAAAAAAAAAAGATAAGATAAAAATGTGTTTTTGGTAAAAGATTTGATAAGTTTTTGTGAGGATAAAGATAATTTTTTTTATTAAAAAGATTTGTTTTATTTATAAAAGGATTATCATCAAATTTGTTTTTATTTTAAAAGATTGAGAATTGATCTTTAATAAAGTACTCTTCACTTCCGGTACTTCCTCCATCCACTCCAGGCACGTTTTATTTCTTTCAACTACTCCCTCCGTCCAGTACTTGCTCTGTTCACTCCAAGTATTTATTTATTTTTTTTTAATTTTTTTTCAGTTTTGTTTTTTATAGTAAAAATATTAAAAATAAAATGTAGTTTTTTATCATTGAGATTTAAATTATTAATTTTTACGAATCCTTTTTGGTTGCCGAATAATAAATATTTTTGCATCTTACATATTTGATATTTAAATTCTAATTTTATCCTCAAATCAACGTATTTGTATTTTAGGATATGTTACGAATTTAATTGTTTAATTAAAATTAAATAATTTGGAATCATAAATTTTAATAATTAAATCTCATTTTTTAAAATTATTGGATATATTTTGGCAAGCCGATTTTTCTCACCCATTTAGTGGAGGGATCTCTCAAACTTCCCTCTTTGTATTCAACAACATGATAAACACTTTTTTTTTATTTGTGTTTTAAAATAAAATAGATAATTTTTTTTAAAGTCTCTTAAATTTTATTAAGAATTCTAATGCGTTTTGGAAATCCATCTTTCCTAAGGTCTTGTACATATTTCCTCTTTGCATAAATTCCTTTTTTAAAGTAGTAAAATAAAACGTTAACTTAATTTAAATTACTACTACAAATAAATAGTGAAATTAAAAATATTTTTCTTTATAAACATTAAATGAATTTTATTAAATAAGTATTGACCAAATGCGTTTTGGAAATCCACCTTTCCTTGATATTTTTTATTTATTTAGTAGTTAGATTTTTTATGCACATATTAATGTTTAGGTATTAGTGTGAATTTATTTAGGTATTACTTTGTTTTTACGTTTATGGTTTTAGTGAGATTATTTATGTGTAGGTATTAGTTTGATTTTTATTTATTTATTAGTTTGATTTTTTATTTATTTATTAGTTATATTTTAATGTTTAGGTATTAGTTAGTGTTTTTTTATTTATTTATTAGTTTTGATTTTTAATGTATATGATTTAGTTTGATTTGGATTTATGTAGTAGTTTTTATAATGTTTAGGTATTCGTAGATTGTTTATTTATTTATTAGCTATATTTTTTTTTATTAGTTCCATGATTAATTTTTTATTATTTTTATTTGTTACCTAAAATATTTCTATTTTTATTACAATTGTTATTAATTAAATGTGTTAATGTTTATGCAGATAGTGATGGCATCAAGTTCATCTTCATCAGGACGTGTGATTAACCCTGGTCAAGAAGACGATTCTATTCTATACTTGCAACATAAACACGTCTCCCAACATGTGTGGAATGGTAGCCCTGATCGTGTTTTACGATGCAGGCGTGCACAACAGTTTCATGATGGAGTTGATGAAATTCCTGAGGCTTTGAAAAATAAGTTAAGGAGTACCGGATTTTATTGGGTTGCGGAATTGATGTTATTTCCAGTTGATCATAAGCTCATTTTTGCACTAGTAGAGCGGTGGCGGCCTGAAACACACACGTTTCACATGCCGTTTGGAGAATGCACGATAACGCTACAGGATGTTGCTGTATTGCTTGGTATTTCTGTGGATGGAGAACCGGTGATTGGTCCTACGCATCATGATGACTGGCCAACACTTGTTGAGCAGCTATTAGGCATACGCCCACCACAAAATGCTTTGTCTGGCAGCGGACTGAGGATGAGCTGGTTGGAGGACAATTTTGGGTATTTGCCTGACGATTTTGATGACGATCCGTATGTGATCGAAACATTTACCCGAGCCTTCATATTAAGATTGATTGGAGGTGTAATGTTCACAAACCATTCCGGAAGTTTTGTACCATTGAGGTATCTTTTTCTATTGCAAGACCTCTCACAAACAAAGAAATTTAGTTGGGGATCAGCTGTGCTTAGCTATTTATATCGTGAGTTATGCTTATCCACTGACTATGACAGAAAAGATATTTGTGGTTTTGTTCCCTTAATCCAAATGTGGGCTTGGGTGAGATTTCCTTCCATAGCACCAACAATAATAAAAACGGATGAAAATGAGAATGAGCCTCAGGAGGCGGAACACTTTAGCAGAGCATATGGTACAAGGTAAGTACATGTTATTTATTTTGAATCGATGTCATAATACATGTTATTATTATTATTAATTTTATTATTAATATTTTTAAAATTTTTTTAGGTGGGTGCATGGTAAGAATTATGCTAGACCTTCTCACCCCTTGAGTTGGTACAGGACAAAATTTGATAATTTCAGACAAAGTGATGTAAGTGCATTTATGTAATATAATATTGTTATTATTTCTTTTTAGTCTCTTAACTCTTACTCTTTGTAAGTACATTTATATAATATATTATTGTTATTATTTGCAGATTGTGTGGGATTCATACAAGCCAGATGTCTTGATGACTGTACCAGGTGTAGCGTTTGAAAACGCAGACACCTGGAGATCTGTATGTCCACTGATATGTTACAATATTGTGGAGTGGCATCAACCAGATCGTGTGATGCGACAATTTGGTATGGGTCAACCCATCCCCTATCCACCATCGCAGCCTCAACAAATTCATGACTTGACGCTCAAAGGAAAACAAGGAAGGAATTGGGAAAATTCTTTACGCCCTTTCATCGACATGTGGCATAGCAGAGATCAGTATATTCAATGGAATGATCGACCGAATCATCCTTTGGGCAGACAGTCAGAATATATGATGTGGTATCTACGTCATACAAGACGTTGGATGACCGTGCATGGAGCTAATCAAGGGCACTTGGTAAACATCATTTCCTTTTATTTATTATTTTTAATCATAAAAATGACGCTATATTTAGTCAAATAATTTATTCATTTCATAAGTTATTTATTATCTGGTACAGGAAGATTCAATCTAAAGGGTCAATTTCATGACTTCTCCAGAAGGATATAGGGAAGACATACCGGATGACCTTGTGGAACATTTCGCAGAAATAAAGTTAGAGACGGATCATATGTTGGCTTCGTTGAATGAGCTGGATCGCATCCATGAATCGATCCAAGAGTCTCCAACCGCATCGAATATTCCGCCTCCCATCAATGTGGATGATGTAGTCCCAATGACTTCTCGTGAACGTGGTGGTTTAGGACGCAGAAGAAGACGTGAAGAAGCGGTTGAGCACCGACAACAAATTCCAGAGGATCGCCAACAGGGGATGTATTATGTGCCACAACCATATCCATATTATACGTCCCAGGCACCGTATCCGACCTATTTCTATCCACGTCTTCCAGGTAGTGCCCGTGGACAACCATCGCCAAGTCAGGAAGGATACATACCTTCACCCTTGCCTCAGGGATATATGCCATCACCTCAATCTTATGGATATGTACCCATGCCTCAAATGCAAGGATTCAATACACCGTCCCCATATGATCCTGTTACAAGCACTCCATCTGCACCGGGACGTTGGGAGCATAATGTGGTATCTCCTAACATTGATTTTTACGACATAGCTGGATCAAGTGCACCACGAATTGATCTTAATACACAGTTATTTGATGAATCAACTTCCCAAGATGCCAATGTAGAAGTTAGGAGAAATCCACATTGTGGGACTAGAGATCAGCATTGGCGATGCGGAACATGAATTTTTTCTATACCTTCACATGTCGTCACACTGATGATGAGTATGATGTAATTCAATAATTTGTAGTGTAACTCAATAATAATATACAAACAAGTCATCTTCTGCATTATATATTCTTGGTTGATTACTCTTGGAAAATAGAAATTTAAACTCTTGGAAAAACTCACATCGTACAACAACCATGAACAATCATAAAAATAGGGGATACATCATGGTCCCCTAGATTCTTCCAGTCAATTGAATTTTCAGTACCCCTGGCCATAGTCTTTAAGCAAACAGCCAACAAATTGAGCAGGGGTAACACCCTCATTAAGCATAGACTTCACAGATCCCACAAGAGTGCGTGTCAAATCCAGCAACGCCTCAGCATCTGCAACCAGCTCTCTTGGCTTTCTAACTGAAAATCACTAAATCACTAAATACGGGTATTTCATACAATACAGTTTTGGAACGCTATAAAATAAGAGATTCAAGCAACGTTTGATTCTCTTATTGATTGTAGGGTTCAAACGTAATGTATGAAACACTCGTATTTAGTGATTTAGTGATTTTTAGTTCAAAAGCCAAGAGAGTTGGTTGCAGATGCTGAGGCACTGCTGGATTTGACACGCACTCTTGTGGGATCTGTGAAGTCTATGCTTAATGAGGGTGTTACCCCTGCTCAATTTGTTGGCTGTTTGCTTAAAGACTATGGCCAGAGGTACTGAAAATTCAATTGACTGGAAGAATCTAGGGGACCATGATGTATCCCCTATTTTTATGAATGTTCATGGTTGTTGTACCATGTGAGTTTTTCCAAGAGTTTAAATTTCTAT
This sequence comes from Crotalaria pallida, assembly GCA_037953625.1. Lineage (NCBI taxonomy): Eukaryota > Viridiplantae > Streptophyta > Magnoliopsida > Fabales > Fabaceae > Crotalaria > Crotalaria pallida. Next base: position 5,874,690 of record CM075654.1, on the reverse strand, counting down.
TTTCCACTCATTTTCCAAGAGTAATCAACCATGAATATATAATGCAGAAGATGACTTGTTTGTATATTATTATTGAGTTACACTACAAATTATTGAGTTACACTACAGATTTGCTGCATCATACTCATCATCAGTGTGACGTGAACCAGATCCACCTGCTAAATAAGGGCATCGACGCCTATTATGGCCAACCTGATTGCAAAGGCCACAACTTTGTGGAGGTTGAGACTGCTTCCAATCCATTTCATTCCTCATGCGGGTGGATTTTGGACGACCCTTTTTTCTGTGCATTTTGGGATCAGGCATTAACATCCATGGAACAACATGCATTGATGCAACTTGATGCTCATTCTGGATTGGGTACCATTCTGGGGAATACGCCCGAATCATAGTAGTTAATTTGTACACATCATCCACATATTGATAAAAATCAAGTCTCACTGATGCACATGCAGCAATAACATGAGAGCATGGATAATGGAAAAGTTGAAATCTTCCACACTCACAAACTTGACTTTCCAAATCCACACAAAATGATCGGCCACCCGTTTGCTTAATTGGATTGAATGCCTCCTCCGCCTGAAACCTTGTCTTTGCAATATTATACTGTCGAACTTGATGACTACTAGCTTCTTTACAAGCATCACCAATGGCTTTGGATACTTCAATGGTATACCGTTGACCGGATGCATATTGGGCCCTCGCTTTCGAACCCCTTTCAACAAAGTATTCAACCAATCGATTATACATCCACTTCACCAGTGATGTAATTGGTAAACTACAAGCATCCTTTAAAAGCTTGTTGACACATTCTGATAAGTTTGTTGTCATGTGTCCATATCTTCGCCCATTTTCATCACAAGCTAGTAGCCATTGCTCTTTTGGTATGTCGTCGACCCATTTTTTTATTTCTTCACTTTTGCTACGGAGTCTGTTTAACTTCCTTTCCATGGTAAATTGGTCAGTAGCATAACGTGTATCGCTTACACAAATGTGATATGATACAATACAAGATTAAAAAATAAATAAATAAATCCTGATATACTGTCACTAAAGAATAATGGGTACCTGCACTCTTCAATAAGTGCTTCAATTTCTCATTCTTGAATTTGGTATTGAAGTTGCTTCCTATATGCCTTATGCAAAACTTGTGATACCCCCATGGAGCCTGCCAACCGAGAGCTTCATTACGAACAACTGATAATATACTCCGATGGCGGTCAGAAATCAAACACAAACCCTACTTATTGGTAACATGCTCACGTATGTGTGCTAAAAACCATTCCCAAGCAGACGTCGTCTCCCCTTCGACAATCGCAAATGCAAGCGGTAACACTTGATCATTTCCGTCCTGGCTTGTTGCAATCAAAAGCACACCGCGATACTTTCCATACAAATGAGTACCATCCACTTGAATAATTGGCTTGCAATAGTCAAAGGCATCACGACATTGCTTGTATGTCCAGAATAGTCTTTCAAATATCCGAAATGATGCAAATTCTCCGGATCCGGGATAAGCATCTCTTTCCAGAATCTGATAATAAGCACCAGGAGCATAAAGAAGCATGTTCTCCATCCAAGCCGGTAACATAGAGTAAGAAAAATCCCAATCTCCATGAAATTTTTCGATTGCCTTTTGTTTTGCTAGCCAAGCTTTTCGATATGATATTCGAAAATTATATTGAGTGTTGATTATTGCTTGGATAGCCTTGATAGGAGTAGATGGTGTCGCGCAAATCAAATCTGAAACGATTTTAATTTAAAAAAAAATATTTCAAAATGTCATCAATCATATCAAAACAGGAACGTTTTTAAATGTCTTACCATGAATAAACAATGCTATAACGTTAGATTCCAACTTTTTGTGATCTTGTGACAACAATGTGTTCACACAGGTGTGTGGGCCGCCCCACGTCTTCACTACCCATTCGTCGTCGTTTTTGGGTAAAATAGCTCTCATTCTCCACTGACAACCATCTGCATGTTTGGGGCATTTCAAATAGATTTTCGTCGGTTTCGATTCAACAGTGGTATAACTTTGATGAGTCTTCATCGAATACTGCTTTATAGCCATTAAAACTGCTTCTTTGCTATTGAATCTTAGACCAACATAAAATCCATCACCCCCTGGAAAGAAGATTCTGATACATCAAGCCCTCTACCATCAATTTCTTGATCTGGATGGTCCCAATTAATGTAACTAGAATGAGGAGTATGCAGTGGGAATGGACCATAATCTAGATCTGTAATAAAAACCAAAAATAAAATAACATTAGAAAATTTTAATTACTTACTAACCAAATAATATTAAAATAAATATTAGCTTTATAACCACAAACCGGCAATTCCAGGGTTTGGACATCCTTGAAAATTTGGCATAACTGGTGTCGACTGTGAAGGAAAAGAAATACTAATTGCTCCTTCCTCTTCGGAGTCAGACGAATTCACATATGTAAATTAAGCCTCATCTTCATCTTCTGTGATATCGTCATCCATATCTCGACGCCACTTTTCATCATCACTATCTGAAGAATTATTCTCCATTTCATTTGCTCTTGTTTTTGTCAAGGCAGTGGAACTACCCGTAACGTCTAATTCAACATATATATATATCAATGACTCTCATATTCGACCCCTCAAAATAATCAATGACACAATGTATGTCACTATCATCATAGATCACATATTCAACATATTTGCTCGGGTTTTCTTGCACTAAAAGTCTGCTTATTAACTTCGAAATGTATTGATTTTGTCCAAGCATAATTTTTTCGCTTATATCATCTTTAACTGCTCATAAGTGATACCACGTTGAATTTGTATCCCTTTTTTTTCTCCTTCAAACGTTGTGCCTTCGGGTCCTTCGTAATATCTCCCATTATAATAAATGAAAACCAAGATTTTAGCCATACATGTTCTACATGTAAAAAATTAATAATTATTGTGAAATATTTAAATAATAAATAAATAACTAAAATAATAAACTAAAATATTGCAATAGCTTAATATAAAAAAACATGTAAAATCACAAAATTTAGAAAAAATAAATTAAATTTATTAAAAAAATATAAAATATTACATAAACTACACATATATATAGAGGAATTAGACATATATAAAAATAAATAAAAGCACAAAATTATAAAAAACAGGAAATAAAAAATAAAATATTACCTTAAATAATGAACTAAAATATTACCTTAAACACAAATAACTATAAAAATATAACTAATCTAACTAATAAATATATAAAAAATCTAACTAATAAATAAATAAACCTAACTCCAACTATCAAAAAAAAAATATAACTTCTAAATAGATAAAAATGTAACTAATAAAAAATTTAACTCAGACTAATAAAAATAGCGCTATAAAATACATATATCAAATAAATAAATAAATAAATACTATATCAAATACATAAACAAAATAATTCTAACTAATAAAACTTTTCTAAATCTTACTAATAACTAAACTAATTAAAATATAACATCTAAATAGATAAAAAAAATCTAAGTAATAAAAAATTCGAAGTCAACTAATATATATATATGAAAAACATAAAAAATGCCTAACAGAAAAAATAAATTCTACTAGTAAAAAAATTGAAAATCTAACTACAACATATTAGAACCTAAACATAAGAGAATAGAACTAATAAATAAATAAAAAATATAACAAATACCTAAACAAAATAATTCTAACTAATAAAACTTTTCTAAATCTTACTAATAACTAAACTAATAAAAATATAACTTCTAAATAGATAAAAACAAATCTAAGCAATAAAAAATTCGAAGTCAACTAATATATATATGAAAAAAATAAAAAATACCTAACATAAAAAATAAATTCAACTAGTAAAAAAATTGAAAATCTAACTACAACATAATAGAACCTAAACATAAGAGAATAGAACTAATAAATAAATAAAAAATATAACAAATACCTAAACAAAATAATTCTAACTAATAAAACTTTTCTAAATCTTACTAATAACTAAACTAATAAAAATATAACTTCTAAATAGATAAAAAAAATCTAAGTAATAAAAAATTTGAAGTCAACTAATATATATATGAAAAACATAAAAAATACCTAACATAAAAATAAATTCTACTAGTAAAAAAATTGAAAATCTAACTACAACATAATAGAACCTAAACATAAGAGAATAGAACTAATAAATAAATAAAAAATATAACAAATACCTAAACAAAATAATTCTAACTAATAAAACTTTTCTAAATCTTACTAATAACTAAACTAATAAAAATATAACTTTAAAATAGATATAAAGTCTAACTAATAAAAAATTCTAATCTCAAATAATAAATAAATAAATAATCTAGCTAATAATTTCTATGTACTAATGCGATAAAAATTATAACAAAATAAAATAATATTACAACTAATAATATATACCATTACATATAACTAAATATTGGAAACCAACAAGCGACCTAACAATTTACTAGAGGGGGGTGAATAGTAAATGGAAGCAACAATATTAAGTTTTCGAATGTAATTAATATTAACAAATAATATGCTTACTGTTTTAAAAACAAAATTAATTTTCTATCCAAAATGTAAAGAACTACTCGATTAGTTCAGAGACTACTCGAGTAGTACGTGGAAATTCAGACAGAGAACAGAGTATTCAAAAGAGGGGTTTCGCTAACACGAAGCCAAGAACAGAAGCGGATAATTTGCTAACTTAAGGTTCTGAAGAAAGATTAAATAAACGAAAGGAATAAAAGATAGACACAGGGAATTATTATACTGGTTCACTCTCTATCCACTGAGAGTTACGTCCAGTCCCCTCTAAACCTTAGGGAGTGTCTACTAATAATCAATTAAATTGGATACAAACAGGATTAATTAGTGAACCTCACTCAATCTAATCCTAACCCTTCAAGAGTGTACCAAACTCTTGAACTTTACCCCAATTTCAATTGATTCTCTGTTGAAGAACCTCTTCAACCTTCCACAAAGAGAGCTTCTTGAAACCTTCAAGAACACCTTCTCCCTTTAGAAATAGAGCCTCTTGAAACCTTCAAGTGCTCCTTCCTTTCTTCAATGGAGTAATCAGATCACAGCGAAGCGGCTCCAAACAATCTCAATTGACAATGAGTAAGAATGCTAGAATACTAGAAAGAGATTGATTCTTAGAAAGGGATTGGATCAAAGGTTCTTTTTGGGTGCAAGGTTTGAAAACGTTTTTGCTCAAGATGATTCGTTTGGCTCTTGTTGAAGAGGTAATCCTTATAATGTGTTTTCAAATCGCCAGAATCAGGGAGGAGCCTGAGAAAATTAATAAGGAAAGATTCTCCATTGATTGCCTCTTCAACAGCCATAAAAGAATTTGAAAATTGACTGAACAGACTCGTACTACTCGAGTAGTTGGAGCACTACTCGAGTAGTGAGAAAATTGGTGGACTTTCTGTTTCTCAAACTACTCAATTAGTGTAACAACTAATCGATTAGTTGAGAACTAATCGATTAGTCAACAGACTACTCGAGTAGTTAAGGGAAACAGTGAGAAGGCCATTTTTCTACATTGCAGGCTACTTGAGTAGTGCACCAACTACTCGAGTAGTCACTGCTACTTTCTTAAAAATAATGTCAAAATTGATTTTCCAGAAGTCCTAGTCCCTTTCTAAGCTTTTTCAACTATTTAGCTTAACTAGTATTCACGCTAACTAATTCATAATCGCTTGAGTAAAAACCTAAGTCTACTACCCACACTCAACATAAATATAAAATATTACAAGGGAGCGGGAAATGGAAAACTTCTAACTGGTTGTTGTTGCTTTGTCTTCATCAAGGACAACTTGTTGATTTATTTGTCTTCATCAAAACCTTTTTGATTCTACAATCTCCCCCTTTTTGATGATGACAAATCCTTGATAATATCAACCTTGTTGTTTTGCATAAACTCCCCCCGACTTTATGCAACAGCAGAAACCTGCACAACATAAACAACAACACCATTTCTCCCCCTTTTAGCATGATCAAAAAGGAGCCTAATTTAAGAGCAATATGCCAAAGGAAGAACATAATAACTCATGTTGGATTATGAGCATTGATAGTACTTGTTGATTTATAGCCCGAAAAGAAAACTTTTCTCCCCCTAAAACAAATATCCTTAAGAAGAGGCAATTTTTTTAAAAAAATATTTAAGCACATAGCCCTTCAAAAGTACTTGAAAAAAAATTTAAGTTTTGCTTGAGGGTACCCAAATTGTTTTGGGCTTATCGGGATTTTCATCTTTCACAATCCAAACATAATAACCGTTAGGCACACCATGAGATTTAATTCTACAAATATTTGAGGTGTGTCCATGAATGCCACAATAAAAGCAAGTTGGCTTTTTAGAATAGTTAACATTTGAAAAAGAACCAACTTTTCTAAAATTCTTTTTATTGGCATTCATGTATCCTAAGCCGGTTTTATTTGTATTGTTCCTTTGATTTTCAAGAAGTTGATTTACTCTTTGTTCACTTCTTGATAAAGTTGCAATAGTGTTTTTCAAATTTGTAACTTCATGTTCATGACTTTTGCAACTTTCACAAGGAGGGATTTCTTGAATTTTCAAAGAATCAATACTTTGTTGAAGTGCTTCATTTTTACTATTTAGCTCATCAATGCATTTTTCTAAATTCAAGACTTGCTCTTTATATTTCAAAATAGCTCTTTTTCGTTTGTCATTTAATTTAGCAAGTTTCTTGAATTCTATATGCATTTCAACATAAGCATTATATAATTCTTCATAATCATGAGACTCGGATTCGGAATCGGAATTTACCTCGGTTCCTTGCTTACTTGAAGTGAAACTTGATGATGCGCTTTCATCAAATCTACTCACCAAGCAAAGATTGGCTTCTTCCTCATCACTTGATGTGTTTGAGCTTGTCTCTTTCTTTTCATTCGGTGCATCCCACACTATGTAGGCTCTTTTGCCCTTTTTCTTTTCATCTTTATGTCTCTTGAGATACTCAGGACAATGAGGTCTTATGTGACCTCTCTTACCACATTCATGACATTTAATTTTATCTTTTGAAGAACAATTTATATGGTAGGAGTGCTTAGGTTCCTTTATTCTTTTTAAATCATTTTTATTTTTAAAACATTTACCGAACCTCTTTGCTAGTTTTTGAAAACTTTCATCATCTAAACTAGATTCGGAGTCATTACTCGAGCTAGAGGAATCATCACATACCTTAGTTGATTTTGTGGTGGTGTTTAGTGTGATTCCCTTCTTTTTCTTATCCGACTCCTCATGCAAAGTTAGACGTCCTAGCTCCATCTCATGCTCATGAAGCTTTCCAAAGAGGGTTGCAAGATCCAAGGTGTCTAAATCCTTTGATTCCATGATAGCTATGACCTTGGTTTGCCATTCCCTGCTTAAACATCTCAATACTTTGTTAATAACTTCAGAGTTAAGAAATGTTTTACCAAGCGCAATGAGATGATTTATGATATGGGTAAATCACTTTTGCATGTCATTAACTGACTCATTAGGGAGCATGCGAAATAACTCATATTCATGCATTAATGTATTTAATCTAGCCCTTTTAACCTCGCTTGTCCCTTCATGAGTAAGTTGTAGAACGTCCCACATTTGTTTCGCATTTTTACAATGTGAAACTCTGAAGAACTCATCATAAGACAAGGCGGACGTGATGATGTTTTTAGCTTTCAAATCATAGGAAACTTTCTTTTTGTCATCATCATTCCAACTTGCCCTAGGAATTTCTACAACTTCATCATTTATTTTTCTTTTAGGTATATAGGGACCATTTTCAATTGCATTCCAAACATCAATATCAATCGCATCAATAAATATTTTCATTCTGGCTTTCCAATAAGCATATCCTTCACCATTAAATAGTGGAGGACGGTTTATTGAAGAGTCTTCCCCTCCAAAAGGATTGTTAGAGCCCATGGTTTCCTTAAGGGTCTTTTTGAAAAAGTTTTTACACTCGATCTTTCGACCGAGCTCTAATACCACTTGTTGGAAAACAACAAGCGGCCTAACAATTTACTAGAGGGGGGTGAATAGTAAATGGAAGCAACAATATTAAATTTTCGAATGTAATTGATATTAACAAATAATACGCTTACTGTTTTAAAAACAAAATTAATTTTCTGTCCAAAATGTAAAGAACTACTCGATTAGTTCAGAGACTACTCGAGTAGTACGTGGAAATTCAGACAGAGAACAGAGTATTCAAAAGAGGGGTTTCACTAACATGAAACCAAGAACAGAAGCGGATGATTTGCTAACTTAAGGTTCTGAAGAAAGATTAAATAAACGAAAGCAATAAAAGATAGACACAGGGAATTATTATACTGGTTCACTCTCTATCCACTGAGAGCTACGTCCAGTCCCCCCTAAACCTTAGGGAGTGTCTACTAATAATCAATTAAATTGGATACAAACAGGATTAATTAGTGAACCTCACTCAATCTAATCCTAACCCTTCAAGAGTGTATCAAAATCTTGAACTTTACCCCAATTTCAATTGATTCTCTGTTGAAGAACCTCTTCAACCTTCCACAAAGAGAGCTTCTTGAAACCTTCAAGAACACCTTCTCCCTTTAGCAATAGAGCCTCTTGAAACCTTTAAGTGCTCCTTCCTTTCTTCAATGGAGTAATCAGATCACAGCGAAGCAGCTCCAAACAATCTCAATTGACAACGAGTAAGAAAGCTATAATACTAGAAAGAGATTGATTCTTAGAAAGGGATTGGATCAAAGGTTCTTTTTGGGTGTAAGGTTTGAAAACGTTTTTGCTCAAGATGATTCGTTTGGCTCTTGTTGAAGAGGTAATCCTTATAATGTGTTTTCAAATCGCCAGAATCAGGGAGGAGTCTGAGAAAATTAATAAGGAAAGATTCTCCCTTGATTGCCTCTTCAACAACCATAAAAGAATTTGAAAATTGACTGAACAGACTCGTACTACTTGTAACATCCCCAATTTCCGATGTCCATTTAGGATAGTTATTAGATGTAAATTAAGTGTTTATAATGTGTTTAGAATGTAGGATTTAGTAAGGGTAGGTTTTATGAGGTAGAATTAGCCTAGAAATGAGTTTTAGAGGAGTTAATTATGATCTAAAGAACATAGGATCTTAGAAAATTAGGAATAAAATATTCATGGCTCTAAATCCAAATTCCACCGTTGGATGTTAAGATTATTGTCTTAGGAAGCTTTTCTCAAACTTTGAGCAAGATCCAACGGTTAACGAAAAAGTTATGACATTTTGAAATTTTCATGCTGATGTTGAATTTTACTCGCTCCAGCGAGTTTCAGCTCGCCCGAGCGAATTTCCCACAGCAAGTTGGGTCTGTTTAATTGCCATTTTCGCTCCAGCGAGTGCTTTTTCGCTCCAGCGAAAATCTGCAGTCTGCAACCTTAAAAACACAATTTTTCCTTCATTTTCTCATGTTTTCTTCCCCTCTCTTCCACGAACTCTCTCCCTCTCTCAACCCTAATGCTTCCAATCGACCAAATCACACCAAATAACATGAAATCAACCGCACAAATCATCTCCCCATCACTTGTATATGTGTTTTACTCCTCCAAATCACATATTTCCATCACTTCCTCTAAAATCCCCAAATTGGGAACCAAAACCCTAACTCCTTCAATCCACCACATAGAGTCTTAAGATCAATAAAGGGAGATTAGAATATGTTGGAAGCAAGGATTGGAGTGCTAAGGAGCTAGGATTTGGAGTGGGTAAGTGGGTTCCATCAAAACCCCAATTTCTCCTTTTCTCTTCAAGAGGTAAGGGGGAGTACTTTGGTTTTAATTAGGGGAAGGATTTAATGATAGTAATAGGTTATATCTAGATGTATTTTATGTGTATGTTTGATTTATATGCTTGATAGTGTTATGATTGAATATGAAAATATATGTTATGAACTTAGGGTTTGATATTAGTAATTGATTGTTTTAATTGTCATTGAATGAAATGAATGAATAAATGTTATTGTCATGATTATTATTATTGTTATGCATGATTGTTATTGTTTATCTATAAAGTATGGCCAAATCTTAAGTTAGAGAACCCAACCAAATTGATATAAAGTATTGAAGATTTGATTATTGAAAACAACATAAAATGAACTAGAAACACGTGCATTCAAGGAGTAAGGTGGACCTTAGGGGGTTACGGGGAAAACATACGTCGTTTTAATGATAGATGAGGACAAGAGTAAATGTTAGGAAGCACTATGGAGGACTTTGATCTTCCAAAGGACATGGGTTCGCCACCCGTGTCGGGGATTGGTCCGATGCAAACCATAGTATTTCTCTTTACTTTGGCTCCTTGTGGCCAGTGACAGTGATTTCTGCTAGAGCCAATCTGGGCGAATCAATCCAGATTGTACGTTGTACACTACCCTAGAGGAGTGTGACATACTGTGCAAGCGGGTGAGCGACATTCCTAGAGGATGTGAAGCACCCAAACAGGGGTTGAGAAATGCTTCCTCCTGGTCGGTTTTCCCCAGAGTGGAGGGAGAAGTGTTATGAGGAAATTGTTATTGTCATTGGAAATGGAGAAGTGCACTCATTGTTATAAACGAGTTTAATTCGCGGAATCCAATGAAAGTGTTAAAGTGTTATAGTGAATATAGTGAAAAGTTATAGTGTTATATTGGATTCAGGGATTAAATCACAGTGGTATATAGTTACAGACATTGTTCATATGTTTGAGCATAAAAGCATCGTAAAGCATTGTTATTGTTATTGTTATTGTTTAAGGAAATATGTATAGTGTAATGAAATAGTTAAGTGATAAAGTATAGAAACGGTATTGGAACAAGAATGGTATAGTTAATTGTAATAAAGTGAATTGTTGTATATGTGTTTGGGTATGTCTAGTTATGTCTTATTATTGTTATTTTAAGTGTTTTCCTTAATTACTATTCAAATTACTCACCCCTTAAGTTGACCATTTTAGGTACCATCGGAGAAAGACGTTCATTGCTTCCGCACCGAGAAGGTATACTCTCATTTAGAGAGAGTATATTATTGTTGTGACCTCCTTGGTCTCATTATTATTATGCAACCATTCTAGAATAATGTAATGTAAATTGTTTTCAATAACTAAAGTTGTATTTAATTTTGAACTATTTATCTCAAGTTAAGGATATTTCTATTTTTGTAAAAAGGACTTTATAAGAACATTTATTTTGATTGAATGTACTAGTGGTTGTGAAGGATATAAAAATATCCTTTTCTAAATTATTTCAAAGTAAGTCCCAACCACTTACAATGTAATTATAGTTTTGTAATTGTTATAAACTGTTCTGGATTGACAGGTATAAAGTTAACTTGGGGAAAGTCCATATTTTAAAGTAAACTCCGCCAAAATTTTTATAAAACCCCAAGCATTTTCTAATTAAAACACTAATAAAAGTAATATATTTTAAAGTGTAAAAGATAGGATGTTACACTACTCGAGTAGTGAGAAAATTGGTGGACTTACTGTTTCTCAAACTACTCAATTAGTGTAACAACTAATCGATTAGTTGAGAACTAATCGATTAGTCAACAGACTACTCGAGTAGTTCGGGGAAACAGTGAGCAGACCATTTTTCTACATTGCAGGCTACTCGAGTAGTGCACCAACTACTCGAGTAGTCACTGCTACTTTCTTAAAAATAATGTCAAAATTGATTTTCCAGAAGTCCTAGTCCCTTTCTAAGCTTTTTCAACTATTTAGCTTAACTAGTATTCACGCTAACTAATTCATAATCGCTTGAGTAAAAACCTAAGTCTACCACCCACACTCAACATAAATATAAAATATTACAAGGGAGCGGGAAATGGAAAACTTCTAACTGGTTGTTGTTGCTTTGTCTTCATCAAGGACAACTTGTTGATTAATTTGTCTTCATCAAAACCTTTTTGATTCTACACTAAAAAATTTAAAATTCGAAGAATCTAAAAACTTACCTCAAGACTCTGTGATACAGTGCTAAGAAATAAGGTTGATTGTAGGAATATAATTGAATGAAAGAGGGACTATAAATTTTTAGAAGGAAGTAGTATGGAAATGCACTCTTACATAAAAATAAAAAATTTAAAATCTAACTAATAGCTAAACATAAAAAATAAAACTAAGTGCATGATAATTACCTAAACAATAATAATAAATAAGTGCATGATAATTACCTAAACAATAATAATAAATATTGTGTCAAAAAATAAAATAAAGGTGTACACATAAATATAAAAACACATAAAATAATTATGTAAATAAATTATAAAATATTAAAAAAATTAAAATCTATGTCTTATCTTTATTGGGTTGAGGGAGTACCAATTTATAGAAGCTGGGGAAGTTAACGTTAGGGGAAATAATGTAACCGTTGGGTGTAGAGTGTATAGGGGTTGGGTGGTTATGGGATAGGGTAGTAGTAATTATATATTGGGAAGGGGTATTTATACTGGTTTTTGGGGTTGCTGGGATTGGGGGGGTATTGGAACCCGTGGGGAACGTGGGAGACCGGGAGGGGGGACACGCGCGCCACGTGGCGCAACCCTGTGGTTGCGTCACTGCGGCTGACGCTGCGCGTTGCGTCAAACGCAGTGCCGCAAGCACAGGGTTGCGCCACGTGGCGCGAGTGTCGGCTGCTTTTTTTTTAAATAATTTTATCCAGAAAAATCTCCCCACCCAATCAAAGAGTGACATGTGTCACCTGGGTTAAGTCATCCCACATGACTTCTTAGACTTTTTTTTTGACTTTGACTGCCCATTTGCGTAAATAGTTTTGTTGACTGCCCCATGTTACGTAAATAGTTTCAAAACTACCCTTTTTTTCGTAAATTGTTTGTAAAACTACTCCATTTAGGTAAAAAAGCCAACGACTTACTCTCTTTCCCACAATATTTGTTAGGTTTCTGAAATATGGGTAATGAAAAGAGTTTGTTTCACATGGAAGTAACCTGTTAAGCTAGACGATTAAGTGGAAGAAGGAAATATTTGTAAGATATTTATCATTGTTTGATTCCATTATAACCCTGAAATGACATGTATTTCATTGCAAAAAATTTATTCATAATTTTCAATAAAGGAAATTATTGTTTTCCTCTGCAATATTTTTAAACAAATTCTTTTATTCCCTTTAAAAAAATTCAGGGTGTTACAAATACCTAAGAAGATCATACTATACCATATTGGTTGGAAATAAGGTAGGGATATTTGGAGATGGAGAAGCTCAAGCTATCTTTTGCCATATAACTTTATATACTTTTTCCGAGTCTATACATGAGTTTCATTTGAAAGTTTTTTTTATTCTTAATATAAGCACTATTTTCAATTTCAATGACGTTAATTATTTTTTTCAAATACTCTTATTTATTTAACATTTTTTAAAATCCCAATAATAATTATATGAATAGTTTTAAAAATGTACAAATAATATTTATATTTTCCATTGCACTACTAATACTAATTAAATTTTTTAAAGAGTATTTTTTTAAAAAAAAAAACTTATATACAAAACCAGAGCATATGTGCCCTAATAAATAACATATGATGCATATAAGTACATCACCATGATTATTGAATCGAGATTCGTATCATGTATCGAAAGATCGATTTTCTAAATCATGAATCGAATCAAATCTTGAATCGTAAGATACATAGCCGATAATAAAAATAACATAAAATATATTTTATATAAATATATAATAGATATAAACATTTTCAGGTTAAAGGATTCATTGTTAACCAATAAACTAAATAGAAACTTCCAAATTCAAGTCAAAATAACCCTAATTATTCCGAAAAAAAAACCCCAAAAAGAACCAAATGACCCGACCTGGTTAAGCTTGTAACCCGATTTTATGAGAAGCAAATCTGAATCGTGCGAATCGAATCATGATTGCGGCAAGATACAAGTTGATTTAAGATACGTCAAGAGATTCATATCTATAGGAGTTGGATTTGTATCGAATTGGGATACGAATCGATAGATACAATAGATACTAACTACCAAGAGTACATGCATAAGAAAAATATGGGAAACTTGGAAAAATTCATGAACACTAGTTAATATAGTGTGGATAAAGTATAATTTTCCAACAATCCATCCAATGTAAAATGTAAATTCAACGACTGTTATTGGCACTAATCTTTTGCATGGAGGAAAAAAAAATAACAAGAATATAATATTATGTGTGTAATAAAAATTGCCTAGATCATGTGTGACCTGCAAATGATAGAAAGTGGAGAAGCCAAGTTCTTTTTTTTTTTTTTTGGTAAACAGAAGCCATGATTTTTATAAGTATAAGTATGGCTTAATAATACACGAAACGTGGAAAATGTTTACGCCTAGCATATATGAAAGGTTTGATGGCGGACCATGTCTTTGAGTTTGACTTTCAAATTTGAAATTTGATTTCCACGGTTGTGTACCAAGAATTCATCATGGTCATACTAGTTCTTTATGCCGACGCACTTTATGTTTATTAGTATATGGTTTATATTGACATATTTTTATACTATTATATAATCCTTCCAATTTTATATATAAGCTCTTTTGATTAAAAAATATATTTTTTAAAAAAATAAATTAATTTTATCAAAAATATAAATATTTGATTTTTTTAAGTTAATCTTATAATTATTATTGGCTTTATGAACAGTAATAAGTAAATAAAAGTATTTATGAAAAATAAATAATTAATATAATTAAAAATGAAACTTATATTAAAGATTAAAACAAATCTTATTATAAAAAAATAAATAAAAAATCTTTAAAAAAACACATATATAGAACCAAATGAATATTATTGGATAGAGTACGAATCAAATATACAATAATTTTGTTCAAGCCAAAACATTCATGTCACAGTGTGATTAGTTCTATTAAAATCTGATTTATTTTATAGATATATATATCATTTTATTCAACTACTTGTTAATAATAGTATTTTTTATTTATTAGTATTGAAATAAACAAATAATAAAAGTAAGAAAGAAGTGGACCAGCTTTCATTATTGTTCATATGCCAGCTTTTCAATTAAGCAAGTGGGATTTTGATTATATTTCCTACCCCATGTGTGTGTCTCTTTCCACTCAGTTTCCTTGCTCAACTTGACTTCTGTAAGTGCTGGCTAGCTTACCAATTCTATCTCAATATATAAGTGACAACACTTAGCTCTCTATAGATAGATACAAAATAAGAATTAGAATTTGGTTTTGCTTTGAGCAACTGCTTTTGGTAATTAAAGCATTGAACAAGTTCTGCTTTGTTTGATTTTTCTTGGCAACCATGGATTGTTCATCATGGATTAACACCTCCTTGGATCTCAACATTAATTCTCACAGATTTCATGAAGATGTTCAAGTAAGTATTTGTTTTGTTTTCTCTCTTATTTAGTAGTAGTGATAATTCATCAGATTCTAGCTCAGTTTATTTAAGACTTGGAATGCTAGATTACTTCTTTCTTTAATGTTGCTCCTAGCCTGAGGCACCATTTACTTGAATGAAAGATTGATCGTCTTTTTCACTAGTGTATTATGATGTATTTGGATTCTCTGACATAATATTAAAAGTATTTCAGTCCAAAGTATTCGGTGTTAAAAGCATAAGTGATGTTATATGTATATCCAAAATTGACATCTGGATTCTGCATATAAGACAAGCATATATATATATATATTCAGATGTTAATTCTGGATGTAGATGTAACATTATTTATTACGGTCCAAAATTGAGCTAAATTTTTTTATCATGAACTGTAATGCGTGCTTTTAACACCGATTATTTTTGAAGCCTTTAGGTTGTGTTTGATAAACATATTAGAACAGGACAGAATATAATATGAACCAAATAGAACATCGGGACCAAAGAATTCGAAAAATAGAACATTTTGGTTCCATTAGAAGGGATGGAGACAAAGTTAACGGAACAGAAAACTTTACATCGTTTTAGTTTTTCGATCTGCTAAATGAAGCTCAATGAATGATTTGATTCTAATATAGGAGTATATGTTTGCCATTTCAGTCAACATTTGAGTTGGAGATGGAACTGAAGAGGGTGAGTGCAGAAAACAAGAAATTGGTGGAAATGCTCTCAGTGGTGTGTGAGAACTACAACAGTTTGAGAAGCCAGTTGATGGAATATATGAGCAAAAATCCTGAAAAGGAGCTCAGTCCATCTTCAAAGAAAAGGAAATCTGAAAGCAGCAACAATAATAATAACTTAATTGAAATTAATAACGGAAACTCGGAGAGCAGCTCCACCGATGAAGAATCATCATGCAAGAAGCCAAGGGAAGAAACCATCAAAGCGAAAATTTCGAGAGTTTATGTCAGGACAGAAGCCTCAGATACAAGCCTTGTAAGACTCTTACGCTTACCATTCCTTCATCCTTATATATATATAGAATAGACTTAAAACTGTTTATTAGGTGTCAATTACTTGATATGCTTTTCATTGAATGCGGTTTCAGATCGTGAAAGATGGATATCAATGGAGGAAGTATGGGCAAAAGGTGACTAGAGATAACCCTTGTCCAAGAGCATACTTCAAATGTTCTTTTGCTCCAAGCTGCCCTGTGAAAAAGAAGGTAAAGCAAATTAAATGCTGATTAACTAGAACAGTTTTAAATTGCGGTTATACTGCGTCTACCGCAATTGCAGAAAAAATGTGACCGATATGGGTGCCAATGCAATTGCAATGTGGTTGCGGAGACTATTAAAACCATAATTTTATGGCCTGCAGTTACCGAATAAAATTTAAAACCATGCTTACAAGTATTTAGGAATTGGATCAGAAGCTAAGTTGATTTCGCTCTTGTTTGGTTATTCAGGTGCAAAGAAGCGTGGAGGATCAATCTGTCCTGGTTGCAACTTATGAAGGAGAGCACAATCATCCTCACCAATCTCAAATGGAAGAAACATCAGCACCTTGCTCAGCACCAACAGTTACCCTCGACTTGGTGAAATCTAAGTTCAGCGACGAATCTAAGATCATAAAACCAAAAATTGAATCACCAGAAGTACCTCCGATTTTGGTACAACAGATGGCTACTTCCTTGACAATGGATCCTAATTTTAAAGCAGCACTTGTGGCTGCCATCTCAGGAAGATTGGTGCACAAGAATTAAATGAGCTACTTAGTTTCAAATGTTAAGTATCATATTTTGAGCATAGGATCTATATGTAAATACAACAAAGAAAACTGTAGCATTTCTCATTTTGATCCTTAGAGGAATTTAAGTTCCACTAAGGAAGGTGTGTTGAGAATTGAGATGATGAAAAATTAGCAAATCTAGCTCAGTTCACCATGGTAAAGATCTACTGATCTAGGATACCTTAAGTTTGATTATTTCCATATTAATTTGTTTCAAAAATTCTCTAAAAGATAGAAGGGAAAAAATATCATTACATACAGTGCAATTCCAATGGTGATACAATTTCTCCTTTTCCTTATTTCTCAATGGTTTTTTTTTTTTTTTTTGGTTTGCTATGTTCTATTTATTTCCCCTATAATTGCGTACATGTTGGACATTAGTGATGTAAAGATTAGATATTATGAAAGCTACTTTGTATCAACACAAACTCATAGTTTTAGAAATTGTATTATACATGAATCTATGAATGTAACTAAAAATAAAAATAAAGAAGGAAAAAAAGTGATCTCCATGATTAGTGTTTTCAATTCACAAAGTAAATTCTAATAAGTACTAAGTGCATGTTTGATTCTGCGGTCAATTAGTCCGAAATCAATTCTGGAATACCAATTCTACTATGATTTTGGAGCCAAAATTGATTTTTTTTCAATTCTAACCAAACATGCCATAAATTTGAAGTAATCAAAATTGATTTAGTTTTATGCTTTTATCAACTAATCATATACTAACTTGTCATAAAAGGTAAATTGAGACACTACTTTTGACTAATTTGGATCCATATTAAGAACAAAAAATGGTATACAAAAGTAACTGATTAACAGCATGTATATTTCATTAATGGACTAACAAAGTAATGTTGAGGCTTCCCGGTTAATCTTTCAAGATCAGGAGTTTAGAACAAAGTATCCAAAGGAATTGCAAAACAGTATCTTTCATAGATAATGGTAACAGTTTTATTGTTTTTTGGTGAGACTACAAGCATAATGGCATTTCAACCAGTCACGTATTATCTGCTTATTAGAACTGTCCACTTCAATATTGTAACACTAATTAAATAAAATTGGGCACCGGCAATCCTAAAGTGTTCAACCATTCACTGACCATAACATTTCAACACTGATTTCAAAGAATTATTAGATGTTGTTGGACATAGTTGACTGTTGGACATTGTTGACTGTGTGACTTGACTAAAGAGAGAAAGAAAACATTGAGATAGCCTATAAAATAATGGATTTTCTTAACTTCAGCCCTTCATGATGAGGATAAGAGGCTTTATAAAGCATTTTTGCATTGAAAACTTAAACATTTAAAGACTCGGAACTTAATAAATTTATTTTTTTAATACTTTTTTCTATTTTTAAATCTATTATCCTCCCTTGGGGCTGAGGTTAAGCAAACCCTAAAATAAAATGAGAACAAATTTTGCCACCCCATCCTCAAATTCCTACACCCCACTTATTTTTTAATCTCCAAAATACCCACCCATCTTTCCCCCTCACCCCACCCTTTCCCTTCCCTTCCCCAACCCCACCCACCACACCCCACCCACGAGCACCGCACCGCACCTCACCTCATCCTTTCTCTTCTGTTCCCTTCTCACAGCCACCCCCACCCCACCGCCATCGCTACCGCTCCACCTCTTTCCATCCAACTATGTAAGTTTTGGCCCCACCTCTTCCCTTCACGTCCTTTGTTCGTCTCTGTCTTTTCTCTTCTTTTTTTTTAATTTTTGGTTTCAGTCGTAAGGAGGGTCACGACCCAAGGTCGACCCAAGTAGGGATGACAATGGGTCCGGGTGGATCTGGGTATCCCATTACCCAGACCCGCCCCGTTCATGAATATCCAGACCCAGACCTGTCTCGGATCCGCACGGGTACCCGCTGTCAAGTGGGTCCGCGGGTCTTCCAAAAGGTAACGGAGGATAAATAACACCAACGTACGCCTCCCAAAAGGTAACGGAGGTGTGCAAAGGTTTCCTCAGGCCAGACGGAGATTGGCCCTCGAGTGCAAGGGCAGAAGGGAGCTTGACTGCAAGACCCACCTGTCGAGCAGGGACGAAAGTCGGCCTTAGTGATCCGACGGTGCCGAGTGGAAGGGCCGTCTCTCAACGGATAAAAGTTACTCTAGGGATAACAGGCTGATCTTCCCCAAGAGCTCACATCAACGGGAAGGTTTGGCACCTCGATGTCGGCTCTTCGCCACCTGGGGCTGTAGTAAGTTCCAAGGGTTGGGTTGTTCGCCCATTAAAGCGGTACGTGAGCTGGGTTCAGAACGTCGTGAGACAGTTCGGTCCATATCCGGTGGGGGCGTTAGAGCATTGAGAGGACCTTTCCCTAGTAAGAGAGGACCGGGAAGGACGCACCCCAGGTGTGCCAGTTATCGTGTCCACGGTAAACGCTGGGTAGCCAATGACCACTTTATCACCTATTTTGATTTCACGTTTCTGTAAAATATATATACGAATCGTTTCTGGATTATAACTAGAACCCCCCTTTTTTTGGATCCATCTCATGGGACATATAAAAAGATAGATATGCGGTATATAGTGTATCCATATTGAATTGGGAATAGGGTACCCAAACGGGTTAACGGGTACCCATTATATTTTATATAAAAATTAATAAAATTTTATGCTAATTTTTTTCTGAACAAACATAAAAAATCCTTATTTTTACTTGTTAAACACTTGATATATCATTAAACAATTCACAAACAAATTCACTTAAAAACAAATCCCTCTTACACAAACATACTTAAATTCCAAATAAATTGAATACAATACTATTTTTTTGCGGGTCGGGGTACCCACGGGTCCCATATCCCATTACCCGGACCCATTCCGAGTATTACCAGTGGGTACCTGTTTTTATATACCCGCGGGTCCATTTTTGGAACCAGCCTCGGACCCGTTATGGGTAGTACTTGCGGATACGGGTCCAATTGCCAAGTCTAGACCCAAGGTCGTGAGGAGGGTCACGACCCATGATCGTGAGGACATTCAAGACTTGCCCAATCTCTTCTTTCTTCTCTTTTTCAAGGTTTGGTCGTGAGGTAGGCTCACGACCGGGGTGGTCGTGAGGTAGATCACGACCTATACAATGGGGTGGGTCGTGAGGTAGGCTCACAATCGGGGTGGTCGTGAGAGGGATCACAACCCAAGGTTCAATTTTTTTTTTAAAAAAAAGAGAAAAGAGGAAGAAGAAGGAAGGTGGAGACGGTGGCTCGCGATTAGGATAAGGTGGAAGGTGGGAAGAAGTGGGGCGATGGCGGTGGTGGTGGCGATGGCTATGACGATGTGAGGTGGGGGGTGGGGGTAGGGGTGGTTGTGGTGGGGTGGGGTGGGGTGCGTATTTTTTGTATTTTAAAAAACAAATTTGGTTGTGGATAGTTGGGTGTGGAATGGGAAAAATTTTTCTCGGATAAAATAGGTCAAAGTAAGTCCATGAGATACCACTAACAAAAATCTTGTTTCAGCTCAATGAAAGAAAATTAGTACTCCCTCTTTCTTTAACTATAAGCATTAGACAATGGGTTTCGCTTGTTTCTTAATATAATCACTTATCTCAATTTTCAATAATATTAATTATTTCTTTTTTACAAACATCCTTATTTAGTCAATATTTTTTAAAGTTCCAATAAAAATTATATGAATAATATTAAAAAAGTATACCAAATATTATCATTTCCAATACTACTAACAATATTAACTTTCTTAATCCATATCAAATTCCACCCTAAGTGCTTATATTTAGAAACAGAGGGAGTAATAGATAGAGAGGAGTTTGACCAAAAATAAAAACATTATCTAGCATAAGAAATACATCCTCTTCCTTTTTTAAAATTAAAAAATAAATAAATAAATAAAATCTTTGTGCTTCTGTTTAAGTGATTCACTGTAAAGCTTAATGAGTTTGAGATAGTCTTCAAGGTTGTTTTTACTTTTTGGTTGGTGACATAGGTATTTATGGTGGTTGAGGTGGTGTTGTAGGTGGTGAGAGTTATATTTTGGGGTGATCTTTTTGTTTGGGTGGCTTTCTTTGGACGATAAAACAAGAGGGTAGTTGTTTCAGATGCTGCTCATGCCTGCCATGTTTTCCAAATGAGAATATAAATGTATGTGTTAACAGTTATGACACGGAAAATCACATCATAGGAATTTGCTTTTTGGCCCCACTACTGATTTTTTAGCTCCCATTTCAAATTTTTATAGATCAAAATACCTCTAACAGTATTAACATTTTCGGTTTTATGAAGTAGGAAAAGCTTTTCCGGTTTTGCTGAACCGTAATCAATTTAAACACTATTCCTATTTTATTGAACCGAAAATTGGATTCTGACTTTATAGTACCGGTACTACATAACGGGAAATTTGACATGACTTTGTAGTACCGGTACTACTTAACTGGAAATCACCAAAATGAAAAAGTAAGATGATTAAGTAGTGGGGGTGTGCTTGTGTTTAACTCAAAAGCTTAGAAATTTAATTTCACAACTAAAACTAAAATTAAAAGAACTAAACTAGGAAAGATTATTATGGATCAGAAACAAGTAATAAAAGGGTTCAGGTGAACTCAGCTCTTAATAATAAGAAATGTTGCGGATCGCACTACAACATTTTTGATTTTAGGCAACACTGAAAGTTTCAACGGTTAGAAAACCGTTGCTTATAAATGGAATAAGCAACGGTTTTCTGGACGTAGCCAAATTATATGAATAAGCAACGGTTTTCATTAATTTGTGTTCATAACTGTTTTATATTCATATAAGGTCTCTTATAGGCAACGGTGTTGTAAATGTTGATAGAAAATACTACATTTCTATATCCGTTGCCTAAAACTTCATTAGAAAATCGTTCCTTAAAAGTCTTTAAAAAAAAAAGAAAACCGTTCCTAAAAAGAGGACATTTGTATCTTGATCATGACCGTTGCTGAAAAGTCTTTTTAGCGGTGGCAAACTTGTAAATTATTAAACATTGAAAATTTTTCCGCATCTGTTGTATTAGAAGTGATGCATGCAGAAGGTTGGTTTATTTTCCCAACCACGGCTGGGTTAAAGTTTAACGAAAAAAAAAAAAGCTTGTGTTCCACTTCCACCGCCGTGTCCGCTTTTCTCCCTTTCATCTTCATCTCCTGCTACTTCCGCCGCCAGATGTCGCTGCTGGCTTGCTTGGAGACAGAGACGGAGACCCTCGGAGACGCTTGGGTCATCTCAGATCCGTAAAGACCAGAACTGTGCTTGGGGTTTTCCTCCTCTCTCTCGCCGGAGGTTCTGCTCCACCTACAGTGGAGCATGAAATGTAAAGAAGAAGCGTTGTGTCCTCTTCCTCCAGCCAAACGCAAAGAACAGAGATGCAGGAAGAAGATGGTGGAAACGAAGAAGTTGATCCCCACACACTGAGCACAAAATCGCAGGGAAGAAGCCACAACCGTCACACTGCCTCTCCCAATTTGTGAAATCTCGAAACCTGAAACCTAAGCCCCCAATTGAAACCTTACCCCAATATCTCCCTTCGAACCCTAAACTCAAATCCTCTCATGCCCTCATTTCTCTCATCTCCATTTTCTATTCGATCCAGTAAATCAGTGAGTTCGTTTCTCTCGTTCTTGTCCAGGTTCGTCTCTGTGGTTCACTATCTATTCTCTATTCTAAAAAAAAAAATAAATTTACCCTATTGTGTAATGTTGAACCGTAGATTTTCATTTTGCCTGCGTTTGTGATTTATTTATTTTGGTGTTTTTGATTCTGTGATGCTTGCTCACAATGTGTTTGATATAATGTTTGAACCACACTACTTATTCATTTCTCTTGTATAGGGTTTCAATTTCTCAGTCTCGCCCTCCCAATCACAGCCATTTCTATTGAAGGTGGGCATCGTTCATTTTTATCTAAGTTTATATGTTTCTTAGTGTGTATAATTAATATTTAAATGTGTGAAGATAAGGAGTCATTCATGATTCTAATAGTTGTTTTCATTTTTGGATTTGTCTGTTAAGTTGGCTTTTTTTGGCCCTTGACATATACTGTTTGATTATTCTGCTAATGAAAAAAAAAAACTTCTACTGATAGATAAATCATTGATAGAGACGATAATCAGTTTTCTTTGTTTATCTGGTTAATGAATGAAGCTTGTGTGTGTTTAGTTTTGTGTTCTCCATTATTGTCAGATAGACTCAAGAAAGAAAGAAAGTAGATGGAAGAAAATAGATGGGGATTTATAAGGGAAAATTTGTAGATGGAATAAAATCAGTTTTCTTTGTTTATCTGGTTAATGAATGAAGCTTGTGTGTGTTTAGTTTTGTGTTCTCCATTATTGTCAGATAGACTCAAGAAAGAAAGAAAGAAAGTAGATGGAAGAAAATAGATGGGGATTTATAAGGGAAAATTTGTAAAAGATAGGATGTTATTTTATCTTCTTTCTCTTGATTTTCGGGTCATTTGTATATCTAAGTCTTTATCTGTTTTACCCTTTTAATCATTTGGTTACTTATTTTTTCTTTCTTTTTCTTTTATCAGTTTTCCGTCCGTGAACCAGGAGGTGCAGGCTATATTGGCTCACATGCTACCCTACAACTTTTGAAGGATTCCTATCGTGTTGCCATAGTGGTATGTCCCTTCATAATCTGAAAAACTTCTCTGATTAAGCCAAATACAACACTATTGACAATGATTTTCTTCCTGGCAGGATAATTTGTCACGAAAAAATTTGGCTACAGTTAAGGTTCTTCAGAACTTATTCCGGAACCTGGAAGGCTTCAATTTATTTATGCTGATTTGGGAGATGCAAAATCTTTATCCTTATAATATTCCCTTGCTGCAATAAATATTTTAGTTTCAAACTTTAGCTTTGTTTGAAACATATGCTAGAGAATGCCCAAAAGAATTTGTCTACTTGACTGCTTATCAGGTTGGTAAAATATTTTCAGAGAATAAATTTATGTTGTGATGCACTTTGCTGCTGTTGCATATGTTGGAGAAAGCACACTTGACCCTCTTAAGTAAGTACTTATGGAGTAGCTTTGATCAAGTTATGAAAAGTAGCCTTGTGTTCAGTTTCTAAGTTTCTTGATCTACCCAAGTGACGTGATTGACATTCTCAATTTTTTCTCATTAATACTCATTATGAACTACTTATATCTACATACTTGATTTATAAATTTGCCTTGTTTCTTTTTTTCCTTTTTTGTACTACTTATAATGTTGATTTATAAATTTGTCTTGTTTCTCTACAATTGCCTCTAACATGTTTGATATAGTGCCCTTATGAATTAGGTACACTAAATTCTAGTTCTAATTTGTTTTTACTTTGGTTTTAATGCTTGTTGTTGTTGTGCTTGTGCCTTCACACTTATAGGTCTGAACAATGCAGTATGCCAGTCTTCAAATGCAGCGCCAGAAGTTAGACATGGATATACTTACTTGATTGCATATCCTTCTGTGATTGTTCCTATTAATACAACTACTCTATTTTATTGCTTCTGGTATCTATGAGTATATGTGTTTGAAGTCTCCATGAGTATATGTTTTTATTAAATAATGGCTATTGGGCCAAGCTTTTTCTCATTGTTGTGGTGCACATGTCATACAGGGAGAGGGTGTTGAATGAGCAGGCAATTATTTAGGTGGTTTAGGGTGACAGTTGTCGTAGGGCAGAGTGGATCATTCTACTTTCTGCATATTTCTATTTACCATTTCTTTCTGCACTGTACTCTTGCAACTTTCTAGTACGATTCCTTTACTGTGCTTACTGGTTTTACTCGGTGTTCCTTGGTTACTTGTTTGTTACCTGTCAATATCCAAAATATTTTAAGTTTTTCACCATTAAATTAGGCGCTGATATTTAATGATTGCCTAGTTTTCATGCAATGAGAGTGGTAGTATCCAATATGAAAGACATATTCTACAAAATGAATAGCCGAAACCAATTCCTGGTATATTTATTATCAATCATTTCTGCTAGAAACGATCTCTTGCAGGAATAGTTTTTAAATGATTATGTCCTGGTAGTTAATAGGCATATTGTAGTTATATGTTCAGTCTTGTTTTTATAATGGGGGGAAGTGTTATGCCAAAAGTCATCTTCACCGCCCAATCTTTCTATTCTTTTGCTGTGATATGAAATGGCTGTGATTTATTTTCGCTTTTAATTTTTCTCTTTTTTGGTTAATAATGAAAATGGGAGCATATTATTGGCAAGTCATTTTGTGATGAGTTTTGCTATATCCTCAGATAAATCCTCCTTATACTAAATAAAAAAACTTATGTATCGTGTCCCCTGTGTAGAAATTGGAAGTGTTTATTGAAACTAGTTTTAAACAAACTTATGAGATGATTGAATATTTTATTAGACTTTAACTTATCAATTCCAAGTCATAGCAAATCTGGATCTGTTACTAGTAATATTTTATGTTGTATTTTTGTAAGCTTTGTGTTGAATCTTCAATTGCAGCGAGGTACTTAGGAAATTTGCTTTTCTGCTTTCTTCGTTTAAAGCTTTGGTGTTTTGATGGTTTCTAATGCATGTAAGCAAAAGGAATCTTGGTTTAATCTTCTTTCCCCTTTTGTTTACTTTTCAGGTTTAAGTAGGATTGCAATTTCTCACTGAAAATTGACGTGGCTTTTGAATTTCTGTTCTAACTTTCTGGTAAACTATTGGATGTATATATATAACTTTCTTGCTTTCATTTGTATTATGCCCCGAAATATGAGATTGCCTTAAAAAATAATGGTGCAAGCGGTGCTTTATCTATTCTATTTTCTTTCTCTTAGCATTAAAACGTGCCATGTTGTATCTTAGGTTAGTTGGTGAAATTTACATAAAGAAGTATGATATCAACAGACAATTCACGTATTATTCTCTTATGAAGTTCATAAATATCCACTTTAGTAGAGTTTGCTGTCAGCTATTGACTGTGTTAGAGAGTTTGTTGTGGGTTTCCTGCCTAAATATGATTTACTAATAAATCATTGTGTGAGAAGATAATGTTGGCTAGGATTATATTGTACTATGTACTATGTACTATGTATGATCAAATATCTTCTTCTACCTTCTACCTCCTACCTCAACCCATTTTCCCATTTTCCCAATGAAAAGGTATAACTTCTTTAATTTTTCATTTTTTTTATTGATGTTGATATTTTCTATTTTCAATCACAGATATATATCTTTTGCCATGTTGCCTCATGATTTGAATGTTGAGGAAGACCAAGCGGAAGACGAATGGGAATGATGTTAATGACAAACATATGAACTATGCATATAGCTTTATGAATTATTCTATTTTGAATTTTAGAAGGAAATTGTTATAGGAGTATTAATTAGCAAATACTTAATTTGGTTTTATACTCGTTTGGCTTATAAAGCAATGTCAAACTTTTGGTAATTTTTTTTGTAATTAAGCGAAATTCAACAATGTATTTCTCTTTCTGTATATACATAGTCATTTTACTTTCGATAACATCATATATAAATGCACATTTATGTTTATATAATTATTGCTGCCTATATTGTTTGCCTACAAGTAAAAAGGTGTTGCCTATATAAGCAAAAGAAAAATAATTGTTTATATAAATATGTCAATAGCTAAATAATTTTGGTTAAAACATAATGCAACGGTTCTAAAATTGTTGCATAAACACTCTCCATAAAAAAACCGATGCATAATATAGACACCAAAACCGTTGCCTTTAATCATACACATATTGCAACGGTTCTAAAATTGTTGCATAAACACTCTAAAAAAAAACCGTTGCATAATATAGAAACGAAAACCGTTGCCTTTAATCATACACAAAAACCGTTGCATAATATAGACACAAAAACCGTTGCCTTTAATCTTACAAAAGGCAACGGTTTTAAAAACAATGTTGCCTTAAGGAAAAAACCGTTGCCTTTGAGAATACGCAACACTCACCTAGAGAACAGTTCAAAAACCGTTGCCTAATCTTTCAGCAACGGTTTTGCCACTTTCGGGAACGGTTTTATGCCGTTGTTAAAAATCGGAAATGTTGTAGTGTCGGTTCTAGGCAAACTATAATAATTCTATTTACTTTGGTTTCTTTGGGCCAGTCGAGGGTGATTTATGCTAAAGCCCGATTTGGACAAATCAACCCAAATCGCATGAGGGACCTTCCTAAGTGGAGGTGAAGTGTTGTGCAAGCGGATATGAGGGACCTCCCTAAGTAGGAGGCGAAGTATCCAACTATAGGTTGAGAAATACTTACTCCTGGTCGGTTTTTCCCCAGAGTGGAGGGTGTATGTGAGGATGTGGAATTGTGAATAAAGTGGGAAAGCGTAAAGTGTAAAGTGTAAATTGTAAAGTGTCAAGTGTTAAAGTAAAGTGTCAAGTGAAAGTGAAAGTGTGAAAGGAGATTGCATAAATGGATTAGTTCACCAAATCCGATCAAATTGTTTAAATGAAATAAAATGAAATATATTGTGAAATGTCGGATTTGTGAACTAAGTCATTAACAGTGTGACGTGCATAGCATACACATATGGTTGCATAATACATTATTATTCTATACATGTGCAATGTTTTACCTTGATAATTGCCTTTGTTAAATTTATGCCTTAGAGTGCTTAATTATATACATGTGCTTAGTTAAGTCTTATTATTATTTTCTAATGTTTTCTCTAATCTAAGCTTGAGTTACTCACCCTTTACATGTTGACATTTTAGGTACGCATAGCGAGGATCCACCGACTGTTCCCTCTGCCGAGGACCCCTACGCTCCTCATGATGGAGTGTAGTGCATAGCATGCATTGGACTTATCTAGTTTTCTTGTTTTGATGCTCACTCTCTTTCTATCATTTTGATCTACATATTATGATTATGACTTGTAAAGGTTGTGAGGGTGGTTGATAACCCACCTTTTTGATGTAAATGTAGTTTCTAATATCACAACCTCTTTTGGGATTGTATGATGACTTTTATGAACTTGTAAAACAAATGCTTTTATGATGATGTTTATAACTTATGCTAGTGAGCATAAGTGATGAAGTAATATGAGATTATGAAATTCTGGATTCTGACAGGTTATATATATATAAATATATATAATAGTATTGGGAAAAGTCCGAATTACAGATGAAACCTTGCAAAAAAAATTTCTCAAATTTCCTAATTGCATTAATTTATAAAGATAAAATTAGGGATGTTACATTAAGTACTCCACCACCCACAAAATTGGCCTGCTCCTCAATAGTTGCTTGACCCTTTTTGACTTCGAAAGCACAATCACCATTCCGGTGACCGCCCCCACAAAAGTCACACTTCATATTGTTGGATGCAACTGCCACACTGATCTGACTCATCTGCTTCATTAATGCAGCCATTTGTTGTTGCATTTTCTTGTTATGCTCGATTAGGATCTGGGTTTGACTTTAATCCAGATTGTTGCTCTTCAGGACGCTCTGCTCCACCTGGGTCCTCAATCCTTGACTACTGTTGAATGCCATGTTTGCAATAACTTCCTTGGCCTCTTCAACAGTCTTCTTCATCAGCGATCCACCAGCTGCTGCATCGACCATGCTTTGATTGAATCGGTTGAGCCCATTATAGAACAATTGAATCTGCTGCCAGTCTTGCATAAATGTTGGGCACTTCCTCAGTAGCTGGTTGTAACGCTGCCAAGCTTCATGGAACGGCTCGTCGTCCTCTTGCATGAAAAATGAACATCCTGCCTCAGCTTCGCTTGTTTCCCAGCTGGAAGAAACTTATCCATGAATTTGGAGACAAGTACTTTCCAGCTGGACAAATTCCCTGGTGCCTAGTTGTTCACCCAAGTTAGCGCCTCGCCCCTAAGTGAGAGAGGGAACATCCTCATTCTGATGGCCTCGTCTGTAGCACCCTCGATCTTGAAGAAGCCGAGCATGCCCAGGAAGTTGGCGATATGGTCCCTGGGGTCTTGATTCGGTGCACCACTGAACTGATCCTGCATGATGAGGTGGATGTATTGTGGATCAATTGCAAATGCAGTTGCAGTGATGGCTAGCCAGACTATGCTAGAAGCAAGGAAGTCCGGGTCCACAGTTGCATATCCCGCCAAGGTCTTCCTGGGAGGAGGAGGCGGAGAGGATCCGTGAGATCCTCCTCCTCCAGCCATCTTCAATGTTGGTCTTTCCCCTCTTCTAGTGCTGAATTTTTCTCCTCTTTGCACTTAAATTAATAAAAATTCCTGTACAAAACAAAAACAAGAGAAAAATTACGCAGCACCTGTTGAGACAAGAAACTAACTAAAAAAATAAAAATAGAAAAAAATATAAATTTCACCTAAAACTACTACTAAGTACCGAAAACTAATTGAAACGAATTTCAATCCCCCGCAACGGCGCCAAAAACTTGTTCACTCTCTAGAAAGTATACTAGATCGCAAAGTAATATAGTCAATAAGACCAAATATCGTCCCTCAGGGATTGCAAATTGTTCAATTAATTTTCACCAAAGAGTAGTTAAAAGCAAAATCTATAGGTTCCTAATTAATTAGTTAAGATTAATTTGAAATAAAAATAGAAAATAAATTAAAAACAGAAAATAAATAAAAGTTGTGAGCAATTTGAGAATGATGTTAGGAACATGGCTTCATTTTATGGCGTTGTTTATTTATCATGAATCTTTGTTTTTCCCTAAATCATGAACAAATTCCTAAATTGGTAACTATTAGATCCCTCTTGTATAATTACTATTTCTTATTCAATTAGATAATCCTTAATTCTTTAAGAGATTAAACTATTGAATAATCTTAATTAAGAACAGAGAATTAATCATGTTATACAATTACCCAATTGTATCCCTACTTGTTGAATAACTATATTGTTTGAAGGCATTGCCTATTCTAATTCCTAATCTCTCAATTGAAGAATCAGAGATCCAAAACAAGACATAAATTAGCTAGATTTATGAATTGGAAATAAAACACAATCAAACACATGATTTAGAAACGGAAAAACATCAATTCATGAAATCAATAAATTAATCCATACAAATTCACCAATTCCTAACACAAGGGTTTTAGTTACACATTATGAAAATAAGAACAAAAGCAATAGAAGAATGCATGATTACCATGGAAAAGCCTTGGATCTTCCAATCCTTGATCTTCTCGTTTTCTAAAACTCTCTAAAATTATGTAATCTCCCTCTCTAAAAGTTGCCTAAACTAGTTCTAAAACCTATATTTAAAAGATAAAACGAAATCCTAATTAATCCCCTGAAAAACGCATCAGAAATCAGCCCAATTGGGCCTCCACGACGTTCGCGCACCTGGGCGCGCCAAGTCTAATAGCTTAATTAATCAGCGATGTGAGCGCGCCTGGGCGCGCTAAGCTCCACGCCTGGGCGCGCACCTCTGATGACCCACTTTTTCTCTCTGCAGGCGTGCCTGGGCATGTAACTTTACTTCTTGCTCCGTTTCTCTCCGTTCTTGTGCCATTTTCAAGGTTCTTTCATCCTCTTTTCAACTCCATATTCATTTTCTTCATTTAAGCTCCAAAAGTACCTGAAACATACCCAAAACGGATCAAAACGTTCAAGGGAATAAAATTTCCTAAACTAATTAAAAACTAAATAAAGTCTACCTAAAATACTTAAGAAACAAACCAAAACTAAGCAAAAGGGAGTCAAATTAAGCTCTAAAACATCATATGTTAGACCCAAATCACACCCCCAAACTTAGCATTTTTCATGTCCCAGGAAAAAGTAAAATAAAAATCCTAAAACAAAAGACTACCATCCAAATCAAAATGTACAGCACTTAATTTAAGATTTTGACTGCCACATATTTATACAAGCTATTCACATATCAAAACTTGGTTAAAGAAACAAAACCAATCAGAACTCAGAACTAGCGAACACTCTGAACCTCTCAGTGTATATCTCTCATGTGTATCAAGGGTTATAACAATTCACTCACGTTCATACAATAGTAAAGTGTTACCATATGCTTGACCATAGACTCAAATCTCCACTGAAATTATTGAAAACATGCACAAATCAAAAGGTCTTCATTTTTGGTTGTAATGAGGCCATGGCTAAAAGTGTTAAGGTGGGATAAAAGAAAGAATGGATAAAACAAAGGCTAGCTCGTAAAAATATTTACAAAAGCAAGCTTTTCCCAAAAACCATGAATGAGCAATGAATACAATAAAGACTCACACTCACATCAGGAACATTTTATTCTTCCTTTCTTTTTTCAATTTTTTTCTTCTATTCTCTTCCTTTACATTTATTATTTGTTTCTTCTTTTTTTTTTTCACTTTGAAGAGAAATAGAACTCATACACTTTTTACCAATTACTTTCACTTTTTCTTTCTATATTCCTCTCAATTGCTAATTCAAAATTCCCAAGGTACTAACAAATAATATGCAATCAATGCAGGGTACCAAAGAAAAATCATAATATCTCATAAGGCTCAAAATGGGCAACTAAGGGAACATTTATCAATTCAAATCATTTGAAGGCCACAAAAACACATCCTAAGTGTCTTAATCATCTTAATGCATGCAAACAATTATCAATCTCAAAATGGTCATCGGTCAAGTTCTAGAATACAAAACTAAAGTGAACACACTCATGAAAGAAATAGGGGTCTCTAATCAAAATATTTAATAAATCATACACCATCAAATAGGCTCAAAATCTCACAAAGCTAAAGTCAGTTCACTAATCAAGTTCTGAAAAACTTTGTCAAAATAACCAAATTTCAAAAATATTTACAGCTCAACAAATAAATAACATGAATCAATGAGTCTAATCCTAAACTAAGTATATACACCTATCATCAAAAAAATAATCCTAAGTCTAGAATAATTATCTACTCCTACCAAGAACACAAACCAACTCTACAAATGGGAGAACAATTCAGATCTGAAAAATGTAATTTTTATTTTGTCCACTCCCCCAAACTTAGATGGAATAAATCTGGAACATTTACTACTTGCATCTGAATAAAATAATCAGCACTAACAAAAGTGAGAAAACATTCCCCCAAACTTTATATAAGTCATTAGAAACAAGTGCCCAAAAATAACACCTCTAATGGGGAAAAATTAGCACATATTTGTTACACAAAATATAACTTGATGCAATTAACAAATAATCCAAATAAATATTCAAGCAATAAAACTAAAAAAAATCCTAGAAAGCAATTACATATTTTTGTTGCACAGGTACAGGAACTGGTCTGATGGGGAAACGAGCACAAAATATATCAATAAACAGGAATTCCCCCAATTCCGCCTCAACGACGTTCGCGCGCCTGGGCGTGCCAGGCTCCACGCCTGGGCACGCCAGGTCTGATAGCTTAATTAATCAGTGATGTGAGCGCGCCTGGGCGCGCTAAGCTCCATGCCTGGGCGCGCACCTCTGATGACCCACTTTTTCTCTCTGCAGGCGCGCCTGGGCGTGCCATTTGCACGCCTGGGCGTGTAACTTTACTTCTAGCTCTGTTTCTCTCCGTTCTTGTGCCATTTTCAAGGTTCTTTCATCCTCTTTTCAACTCCATATTTATTTTCTTCATTTAAGCTCCAAAAGTACCTGAAACATACCCAAAACGGATCAAAACGTTCAAAGGAATAAAATTTCCTAAACTAATTAAAATCTAAGTAAAATCTACCTAAAATATTTAAAAATAAACCAAAACTAAGCAAAAGGGAGTCAAATTAAGCTCTAAAACATCATATATTAGACCCAAATCAATAATCATTATGATGCAAGAGAGATAATTATAAAAACAATGCACATGCAACAACAATAACGAAAATAAAGAGATGAGGGATAGAAGAGATTGCACCGGAGATTTTATCCTGGTTCAGAAAATCGGCCTGCATCCAGTCCCCAAGCGACCCGCTTGAGCTTTTCACTAAACCAAAGACGCCCCCGCGTCCCCGAATACAACCAGAGCGCCCCGCAAGCTACTAGGAACCTCCTTTTGCTAGGGACCTCGATACACAACTAGGAAAACCTTTCCTAGATTTCCATATAGCCTAACTACTAGGTGACCCATCGTTCGTCTAGCACTACCCAACACAAGGGTTCCTCACCCTAAACACCACGAACGCAGCACGTCCGCACTAGGAGAATCACTCCCTAGTCACTAAGGGTTACACACCCCTTTACAACACTGGTTATGGTATGAGAGATTTGGTACAAGACCTATAGTGTACTCTTAATAGTGCTGATACAACAATTAGGCAATCTAACAATGATGTGTTCTAAGCAACACAGATACAACAATAACGAACTAGGATAATGAAGTCAAAAGAAGAGTTACAAGGCCAATACAAGGTTTAGTTTTTCTTCAAAAATCTATGAACGTGAAAACCAGAGAAGAATGGAGAAGAAGAGAAAGAGCGTGAATATCAGATTAGTTCAATGTAGAAGTTTGAAATGATTTTGAAAAACAAAATAAATAGAGTTACTTTTGAAATCAAAATCAATTCAAAAAATAAAATAAAAGATTTAAGAATTAAAACCAAAGATTTGAAAATATTTGAAATTTGAATTTTGAATTTGAAAATAGAATCAGAATCAAATCAAAAACGATTTTGGAAATAAAATAATTTAAGTTTTAAAATCAAAACCAAATAAAAAAGATTTAGAAAATAAATCAAGGATTTGATTCTTAAAACAAATAAGGAATGTTTTCAAACATAAAATCAAATTCGAATTTTGAAAATAAATCAGAATCAATTAAGTAAAAACAAATCTGGAAATAAATCAAAATGATTCTGACACTTTTTTCAATAAAAGCTGAAGCAATCGATTACTTTCTGAAGGTAATTGATTATTCCTTCAAAAATAGAAATTCTTAAATACTTTTGAAAAACAAGTAATCGATTAGTCCAATAGTGGTTAATCGATTACATCACCCCTGTTCAATATATGATGCAACTCATTTAATCGATTACTACTCATCAAATAATCGATTACTAAGTCTCTGTTCATTATATGATGCAACATATGTAATCGATTACTACACAGCATGTAATCGATTACTGTGCCTCTGGAAAATATATGATGCAACAATTCTAATCGATTACTTGAGCCAGGGAATCGATTACTCTCATAAGAAAGTAATGGATTAGCAAAGTTCACTTAATCGATCACATCCTCTCTGATTTTTCTATGATGCAACAAAGTTAATCGATTAACTCAAGCAAGTAATCGATTACTCCTTCTTGCATAACATAAAAATATTCAAAGTTTTGTATCATCAAGTATTTTCACCAAAACTAAGATATAAAAACTGATTTTCACAAAACTTCTTTTTCTTCTCCTTAATTTGAAAAATATAGTTAGAAGAACTTATATTGGCCTTTTAACATAATATAAACCTTGACTTCATTACCTTACATAATGTCCTAAGGGAAAGGGCTAAAATCTTCATTTGCTTGAATCTTCAACTTGAAGCTTGTATTCAGATTTGCTTGAGTCTTCATTTGTTTGGACTTGAAGCTTGAAGAGCTTGTGATTGCACTTGATATGAACTTGAGAATCTTGAGTTTGTTATCATCAAAACCATATAATAATTGCACTTGAAGTCCTTGGGAAAGCTTGACTTCCAACATCAGCGTCTTGCCATGAGGTAATGAGTTTATTAGATGCTTTTTCAGGATACAATCAGATCTTCATTGCTGAAGGCGACGTGTCGAACACTGCGTTTAGATGTCCTGGTGCCATTGGAACCTTTGAATGGGTGATGATGTCATTCGGACTCAAGAATGCAGGAGCCACCTACCAGAGAGCAATGAATCTGATTTTTCATGATATGATTGGCAAGTTCTTAGAAGTATACATCGATGACGTAGTGATCAAGTCAAAGACTCAGGAAGAACATTTGGAAAGCCTGAAAAAGGCATTCGACAGGATGAGGAAGCATAACCTGAAGATGAATCCCATCAAGTGCACTTTTGGAGTTGCAGCTGGTCAATTTTTGGGATTTCTTGCCCATAGAAATGGCATCGAAGTCAACAAGAACAAAGCCAAGGCAATCTTGGAAGCATCACCTCCGACGAACAAGAAAGAGGTACAGTCATTCCTTGGCAAAGTAAATTATTTGAGAATATTTATATCAAATCTGTCAGGAAGGACTAGAGCCTTTTCGCCTCTTGTAAGGCTAAAACAAGGTGAAGAGTTCAATTGGGGGCCAGACCAACAAGCAGAGTTTGACGATTTGAAGTGATACTTGACGACACCACCGGTCATGATGTCGCCCCGACCTGGGTTTCCATTAAAATTGTACATATTAGCTTCTGATTACACTATAGGAAGTATGTTAGCTCAAGAGAATGAAAATGGCGTAGAAAGAGCTGTGTTTTATTTAAGTAGAGTGTTGAATGATGCCGAAACACGGTATAGTGCTATAGAGAAATTGTGCTTAGCACTCTATTTTTCTTGTACAAAACTTAAGCATTATATGAAAAGTTATCATGTTTTGGTTTTGTCGAAGTCTGATGTGATTAAATATATGCTATCCAAGCCAATAATCCATGGCATGATTGGCAAATGGACCTTGGCGTTAACAGAGTTTTCACTCCAATATGTACCATTAAAAGCCGTCAAAGGCCAAGCAGTGGCCGACTTTTTGGCAGATCATCCATGTTTAGATATGGCTTTATCTGTCGATTACGTCGAACTAAGGCCTTGGACTATGTATTTTGACGGGTCATCACACAAAAAAGGGGCAGGAGTTGGAATTTTGCTTGTGTCCCCTGACGGAATTCCTACTGAATTCATGTTTAGCCTTAAATATCAATGTTCCAATAACGAAGCAGAGTACGAGGCCATCATAGTCGGCCTTGAAATTCTAGTTTTCCTTAAGGCCAAAAATGTGGCTTTCAAAGGGGATTCTCAGCTAGTTATTAAACAATTGGTCAATGAGTACAAATGTTTAAGCCCAAGATTGGCAAAATATTGTACCATGGCACGAAAAATGATGTGCCAATTCGATGATGTGTCTGTCGAACACATATATCGACATCATAATCAAAAGGCCAATCACTTGGCCCAAGTCACGTCCAAGTATCGTGTGTCGAGGAAAGTATTGGATAAACTGCATCAGATCAAAGAATTGTTTTACCCTCCTCATGAAAGAGAAGTTATTGTGAATGCATTGGCATCGACCGACGACTGGAGAAAGCCCATAGCTGACTATTTGACGAATCCGTCCCCCGACACTGAACGAAGTTTGAAGTTAAAAGCTATTAAGTTCACTGTGATAGGAGGAGACTTGTACCATAAATCAATCGACGGAAACCTGGAGGTATGTCTTGATAAAGAAGATGCTTTTGTGGCCTTAGCGGAAGTACACGAAGGGATATGTGGAGCACATCAAGCAGGAGAGAAAATGAAATGGTTACTCCGAAGGCAAAGGGTTTTCTGGCCTACTCTAGTGTCGGATTGTATGAACTTCGCAAAATCATGTGAAGAATGCCAAAAACATGGCTATATCCAAAACGTCCTGTCAAGCGAGTTACATTCGATTATTAAACCTTGGCCTTTCAGAGGATGGGCACTCGACGTTATTGGTGAGATTGTCCCCAATTCTACAAAAGGGCATACAAGGATCTTAGTGGGCGTGGATTATTTTACCAAATGGGTAGAGGCTGTGCCTTTCGTGAAAGTCGAGCAAGATCATGTTATTGATTTCATCGAAGACCATATCGTGTGTCGATTTGGGATTCCTGAGACAATAACTACCGACCAAGCTTCTATTTTTCTGGGAAGTAAGTTAAAAGGCTATCTGGCATCAAGAAGAATCAAGTTGTTAACTTCGACACCCTATTATGCTCAAGCAAATGTTCAGGCCGAAGCAGCCAACAAGTGGATTATCAATATCATCAAAAAGCAAATCAAAGGAAAACCACGAAATTGGCATGAGGCGTTGACACCGGCATTGTGGGCCATTCGAAACTCCCCAAATAAGGCCACAGGTACGACACCTTACATGTTAACATATGGCCACGAGGCCATGTTGCCAGTCCAAGTGAATTTGGAATGAGTACGGTTTCAGAGGCAAAATGAAATGCTTGTGAATGATTATTGGAATGCCATGTTTGATAAGTTAAATGAGGTGCACGACAAAAGAATTTTGGCGTTAGAAAACATTGTGCGACAAAAAGAAAAGATTGCAAAGTATTATGATGCCAAAGTTAAGTTCAAGTCATTTTTACCGGGTGAACTAGTATGGAAAGTAATCTTGCCAATCGACAAATGTTCTAACGAATACGGTAAATGGTTACCTAAGTGGGAAGGACCATTCCAAGTATTAAAGGCCTTTTCAGGCAACGCGTACAAATTGGTTGAAGTCGATTCGAGAAAGAAGATTAAAGCGATTAACGACAAGTATTTGAAAAAGTACAGGCCGATAATGACAGAGGTAAACATGCAAATATAAATAGAAGTCGAAATTGCATTCCATATGATGAAAGTCAGAAATTACACAAGGGAAAATAATACAAAGGGAAAATAAAGGTTCATTCGAGTAAATTGCCAAAAGAACGCCATTCTCTGGCGAATGCATCTCTCCGTCATAGTCCAGCCTTGTAACCTTGCATATATGTAGAGAGTTTTTCTGCAACCTCTTGATAAGGAGCAACTAAGGCAGTGGCTTTGTCGATTAACCCCTGTCAGGTAGTTTTGGCCGCATCAATGGATTGACCCAATTCCGTCTGTTCTTGTTCCAATCGGGCCAATTCATTCCTCGGCTCTTGAATCTTGGCTTCGTTTTCCTTCACTTGTTGAAGTTTCTGGTCGACCTTAGAAGACCAATCTGCATTACCCCGCTCTAAATCAGCAAATTCTGCTTCCAATTCATGTCGATTTCTCTTGACATCTTCATAAGCTTTGATGTCCTGCAAAATTTTGGGACTTTCAGTAGTCCAATTATTGACAAATCGCTGCAAATTGGTCAGTTTAGGCTCAATGTCCATAGGGACAGGCTGCTGCACAAGAGAATCAACAATGGAAGACAAGAGTTCTGCCGTTGAAGAGTCATCCATCAATTGGTCGAAAGGACGACAGAAGATGTTCTTCAAGGTGGACAGAGATTGATCCAAGGCAGATTCATTGTCCCTTGAAGGAGAGTCTATGGCTTCGTCAACAGCACGCGTTTTGGCCATAAGCTCCCTTATAGTCATAAAAGCACTTGGACTCGGCATTTGGGTCAAATTCAAAGGAACCATGCTGCTGGAAGAATTATCGCAAGAGGAAGGCGCCACGATGGGAGAGGCAGCAGCAGTTGAAGCAGGTGCAGAAGGAAATGGCAAACTCCCGTCAAAGACTTCAAGTTGGTGAGAGTTGTTGGGAATCTGAGGAGCAATAAAACAAAAATTAGGTTAAGCTACTTAAATGTTGCACAAAGGGCGAAAGAGTAAATTCCAAACTTACCTCAAGTGGAAAGGTGCATGCAGCAGTGGTATCAGATCCCACGATGACAACAGGAGAGTCCACGACTTGGGTATCAAGAGGTTCGTGACGCATGGCTTCATCAGGCTCTTGAGCGGAATTCTAAGCAGTGGCTTCATCCAAAGCCGTCGAAGAGGTGTCGTCAATACATCTTTGCATTGACTCTTCAATGGTTTTGAATTTGGTGGCCATAGGCTATGAAGAAACCACTACATGAGGCGAGTCAGTTTCAACGTCTGAAATAAGGTCGTCTATGACCACATTACGATGTCTAGCACGTCTTTGCAATTGGAAGCCCGCATCCTCATCCTCATCTTCCTCATCAAATGGATTGCATTCTGGAGTGTGAAGGAATTCACCTGCATGACGATCAGCAAAATGATCCCCGACAACTATGACCACATTACGATGTCTAGCACGTCTTTGCAATTGGAAGCCCGCATCCTCATCCTTATCCTCATCTTCCTCATCAAATGGATTGCATTCTGGAGTGTGAAGGAATTCACCTGCATGATGATCAGCAAAATGATCCCCGACAACTGTAGGAATGTCGTCATGTGTTGTTTCTTGGAAATTGACACAGGGTGACGGTTCCCTTATCACAACTCCCTTAGACTTTGGACGAGAATCTCGCCGAATATTGGCAGTTGGAGTCGAAGTGGTGTGACGGATGGAAGGAGCCAATGTGGTGGTAGAGGCTTGAATTTTATTGGAAACAGGATGAAGTAGGGAGCTATCAGTCCTTTCAGGATCCACCTCGTTTGGGTGTTTGGTTGACGATTCACCCGACTTCCCTTTATTTTGTTTCTTGGCCTCTACAAAAACATCGACAGGAGTGGATTGGCGTCTTTTCTTAGATCTTTTCGGTGATGAAGGCTTGGAAGAAGACCCGCCACCTTTCTTTTTCAAAGCGTTGGCCCTGATAAAAGCGATGTAATCAATGATATTGGGCTTAACCACTGCAGAAAAGATAATAGGTTAATAGACATGAAGGAAGTGTAAAGTTGAGCAAAAGAAGATAATTGTTTATATACCTGTTTTGTCAGCCTCCAAGTCCGACGGAGTCCTTGCACTCATTCTGTCTACAATGGTTGCATAATCCATGTGGTAAGCGTGGAAGTAGGACTCCCACCATTGGACAAAGTTAGGGCTGGCCAGGAAGCAAGGGGTGAAGCCGACAGGATTAAACCAACTCTC
Source organism: Crotalaria pallida (assembly GCA_037953625.1). NCBI lineage: Eukaryota > Viridiplantae > Streptophyta > Magnoliopsida > Fabales > Fabaceae > Crotalaria > Crotalaria pallida. The sequence continues at coordinate 5,834,923 of CM075654.1, read as the reverse complement.
GGAAGCAAGGTTCCTTGAGATGAACCTATTCATCACGGCTTTCCAATCTGATTTATAATCTATCAAATGGCCGTGGTGAAATTCATGAGAAGCTGCTGGCAACATAGGAGCAGGAAGCCCTTGGCAAAAACCAAACTGTCTTGCCACACAATTGGGATAATATATGAAGACCTCTTTGTCTTCATAGCTTGAGGAATCGGGAAGACTGCTAAACAGAATCCTTTGGCTGAGATAATGTCCCCAGAGGACAGCATTCAATTGCCTTTCTTCATCTGATGAACCAGGGAAGGGAGTTTGGAACCAACTTGGACCATGTGTTCTTCATCTGATGAACCAGGGAAGGGAGTTTGGAACCAACTTGGACCATGTGTTCTGTCGGCAAAAGGAGCAAAATCTATGATGGTCGAAGACATGGAAATGTTGGCGAAGATCTTCATGAAGTAGAGGAAAGTATTGGTTTTGGAAGAAAGTGTGGGAACTCCATAATTCGCCATAATACATCCATAGTTGAAGCGGAACTGACAAACACTATGGTTATGGTAAGGCAGATGGCATTTGAGAACAGCGTTTAACCACAACTGTAGCAACCAAGTGGGGCCTCCGACATTGGCCAAAAGTTGTTCATTGCATCGAATGACATCAGTTAATTGGCCAATGGTTTAATAAAGTTTGGCCAAGAGAAGTTGACTTAAGGCCACTTGTCTTTCTTCATGCATAATCGTGGCTGAGGGCACTAAGGATTTGTTGATCTGACGGGATTTGGTGCAAAAGACGAAAGCGTTGAGCCACACAGTCAAGAACTCGACGTGCTCAATTTCACTAACTATCGTGCAACCTTCATAGGCTTTCCATCTTGATTCAACAAAGTTGGAGAAGGCATAAGAACCTCCACTTATATGAATCACATTGGTGGGTTTACTTTCCATAGTTAGAACTTCCCCGTCAGGACATAGACTCGTCAAGGCAACAACATCAAAAAGTGTAGGAGTCATCATTCCATAACGGAAGTGGAAGCAGTTGGTTCGGCGACACCAGAAGAAACACGCAGCGACGAAAAGACAATCATCATAACGTAAACCTGAAGTCGTCAAGATCAAAAGGTTCTCGAAACTGGCTTTCTTCAATGATTCACACTTGAAAGGTCGTATCCTCTCAAACCACTGTTGAAATTTAGGGATCGACTTGACATTACGAAGAACCCTACGGGCACATTCTTTGTCAAAATGGCAAGTGTAAACAGGGTCAAGGGTGGCTAGAGGATGGATTTCATCAGGATTGGAGAGAGGGAAGTACGTGATCATATCAGGGTTTTGAGCCTCCAACGGTGTCATCAATGGACTAAGAAAAGCCGGGGATGGATTAACAGGTTTCCCATCAGTGGGGATGAAAGAAGTAGCAGGGATTATTAAACTATGTTCACTGTACTTGACGTTCAAGTCAATTTCAGGATCGGCAACCATTTGAATGGCCATGGCTAGCGATCAGTTTTGAAGAAGGTTTTTCGAAGGACAAGGGGTTTAGGTAAAAGGGAAAGAAGGAATGCAATGAGGAGCAAGGAAGCGTGAAAGAGGGAGTGAAAAGACGTTTGAGACCAACACGATGATCCAATAGGAGACGTCGATTTAAATGGATAGGCTTGCCGTTTTGGAACCCTCGGTTCAAGTGTCAAAAGGACAGTTCGCAAAGGGTACAACTTTTGGCATCCTCCGAAAAGACGGGTCGAATACCAAAACTCCGAAAAGACGCGTCGAATACCAAAACTTGGGGGGCCTCTGTTAACTGGAAGTTGAAATCGACAAAAGGACAAGAGTGTCAGATGCATAAGTGATGTCGACGGAAGTGTACTTAAACGAATTGTTTAAAAGTGACTTCGAAATATGTGAACATGTATTCTCAACAAGGGGTCAAATTTAACAAATTAAGAAAGTATCGACAACATAGGTGATGTCGAAGGAGGTGTACTTAAGTCTTACGACTTAAAAGTGACTTTGGAGGACGTGTACGTGTATCGACAAAAAGGGGAAAGACGGAAGGAGAGGCTCGTGTCGAAGGAGATGGTGGCGTGAGAAAAGAGGAAGTCAGAAAAGTCATGTCAACATTGGGAACGAAAGAGCAATTACATCAGCATTTAATGCTTTCTATGGCTATAAATACCCTACTTCAGAAATTTCGAAACCATGAGAGGACATGAAAACAGAAATGGCCCAATTTCGTGAATTCTGGAAAGAAGAGAAATTATTCGAAGTCCAGATGGTATGAAATCGTAAAGGACCAAACATGTGAGATTAAGGGATTCGGGAGTTGAAGACAAAATGGGAAAATCTTTACTCCGAATACCCTCCTTTTCTCCATGAATAGCGAAAGACCAAACATGGGAGATTACATTGGGATCACCTCTTGTCTTTCAAGGTGGTGTAAAAAGCCTGAATTGGAGGGCACACTTAGTTTGATACATAAGCCTTGGTGGAACCTAATAATCTTCTCTGGCCCAAAGTTTGTACCTTATCTAGGTCGGATTTTGGGTGTCTTTCCATTTAATGAGGGAAAGGAAAAGCCCTCTAATGGTTTTCTACCAAGAGAGATCATCGACAGGTCCTTTGGTTAGCCGGTGGTGAAACACCGTCAAATCAAAGAACTTGTCACCGATATCGATTGAACCAATTAGAGGCCGACATCAGGTCGAAGGTTTATATCGACAGAAGCATTATGACCTGATGTCGAAAGGAGCTTGATGTCGACGGACATCCTAGAACCAAGAGGCAGGGGCACGACAATCCGAAAGTTGCTTTGAAAAGACAACAAAAAGACTTAGACAAGGGTCTAAGTTGTATGATTTTAGTCGAAGAAAGATGTTTGCTGAAAGGTTCCCAGTGAAGGTGTCGTCAAAATGCTCGACAAGATATCCCTAGAGTACGACACCACGACGTGGGCAGTTACATCGTAGGGGGTTACTTAGTGGGTAGTTGTTTGTAGTTATTTAGAACGTGGCCGCTGCGGTTGTGCAGAACGTGCTGAATAAAGTAGGATTTCTTAGTGGATTCCTTAGGCTATAAATAGGAATTCCTTTGTTTGTAATCGGGGTTGACACATTGGCAATCATCCTACGCATCTCACCAGAGCAGATTGATGGAGAAAACGCCTTTGTAAAAACCTCACCCTTTTTTTATTCAATGCAAACTCTTTACATTCCAATTTACAATTCAATGCAATCCCTTTACATTCCAGCACTTTATTTTCCTTCAACTTTAAATTCCCGCATTTAATTTGTGCAACCTTAATCACTTTTCATTTACATTTCCCGCGCTGCGTTCTTGGCGTCGGTTTACGTTTCAGTCAATTTTAACGCTTTCACGCACGTTTACTTTTTCAACCCAAAGAAAAAACACCAAAAATACAGTCAAGTTCCTTTACAAGATTACCACATAACCTGTTGTTACCCACACCCCACGCACTTTCTCAGTTCGACAGGCGTCGAACGAAAACCCCCACAAACAACTACAATTGTTCAATCAATGACGTGCATGCTCATCCTTATCTACTGATTTCATCTTTTTAAAGAATACGATTCCTAGTCCCTTCATTTTATTTCTAGGCATCTTGCTGATTCAGAGACCTACATAAAGAGACCTACTCATAAGCCTACACATTAGGATTTTGACATATGTCATTTAAGTTCTTTTATTTAATTTTTTTAACTTGAAAATAACAAGTGTCATAATATCATATGTAGGTTTGTAGGCTTGTAGGTCTCTAAATCATTTTTCATCGAAAAAAATATTTCAGTGAAAAAAATTAATTTTTCGAGAATCCCATCCATGGTGAAAATTTTTTCTGACACTAATTCGTCGAAAACGTTACAAATAGTGAAAAAAAAAACAAAAGTACCAAATTAACTTGTAGAAAGATGAAATTTTTTCCCTTTATCTCTTTATATTAATTGATCATTTTTTACCAATTATTGTCTTCACCAGTATTAATTAAATGAGGAAAGAGTTATAAAAGTAATAATAATTAATGTTGCCTCGATTTTGTAGAATGAAAATTATTTAAGAACAAATTTATTTTGCTAAAGTGAAAATTATTTAGGAACAAAGGGAGTAAGAAAAACTATTTTCACACTTATTAAGAAAGTTAATTTAGTGTATTTAATTTTAAAAAGTGTAGAGTTAATGGGGTTGTTTGTGGAAAAAGTAATTAAATGATATTGAAAATTGAAATGAGGTCTTATATATAGCACCAAAATAAAAACTCCAAATGAGTCTTATAAATAGGACCGGAGAGAGTATACCTCATCTAGTTTAATTTCTTATATTTGACATATTTTGAGGAGTTAACATCCTCGGTCCCAAAAAATTGTGTCACTTTATGTTCTATTTATTATGATTGGTTGAAAAAATATTTGTTTTTTAAATTTTTAACTTAAATATTATTTTTCTAACTAATTACTTCAAGTAACACATGGAATGACACACGTTTTAGGATAAATAGATTTTTCTCTTTCTCCAAAGAAGATAGTTAAACTTGTTAGTGACATTTGAAATGTGAAAATTTGATATACTTTTCCTAAATTATCACTATAATTGTAGTAGACCTGTAGTAGACCGAAAGTTATCCGACTAAAGTTACCTTGGTCCGACCAGCTAGATGCTGGAACAAGGCCTACGGTCGGATCGCTACACCGAGCAACTGGGCGTTATAAAGATGTTACACCCTTATGAGATTAATCCCAAACACAGGATCTTCATCTTTATCTCTATCACTTACAGTCTCATTAAGCTTAACAACTTCTCTTAGATTCCCACGACTCTTGGTTAGATAAATATTATATCAGATAAGTGTCGTGGAACGGACTCCGGTCCGACTTACCCCATCTTAACCGACCGTACGCCGAACACTTCGACATTTTACGGGCCACTGGATTACAGCTATGAACAGACTACCAACAGCCTTATCTTACTAGCTACAGTCCCATCGCCCTAGTTTTCCTCCTATAATCGGTCGGTTAACTGCTCGGTTAACCCTTTAACTCGGCACAGGCTCAAATCGCCTTACCGAGCTTGGGGGCTTATGTAGTGGACTAATAGTTGGCCCATCAAAGTAACTTTAATCCGATCGGTTAACACTGGAGCAAGGCATACGAGTTACCATTCGCTCGGTGCACCATACCGAGCCTATAGACAGTCAGCGAGCGTTATAGGCTTGCGAGATTAGGTCCGAGCACAGGATATTTGACCTTATCCTTATCTTTAACAGTCTCACTTAGCTTAACTACCTCTCCTATTGTCTTACATAGCTTGTTGGATAAACTTGATAAAGATAAGGGCTTATCACATACAGGATTTACGAAGGCAATCTTATCAAGACCTTTACGAATCCTACTTGAGTTCTTCCTCTTCACAAGCCTCATCAGGAAGGCCCACGATACACAGGTAATCCCCTATAAGAACTGCTATGCTATAGGGGCTAAGGTATGTTCTCATCCTTAATCTCAAGAACTACGTGTGGCTTGATTCCCTTTTCACTGGGGATACGTAGGACCGGGGTCACCCTCGCCAGCTACAATTACCAATCACACACATCGTGGTGTTCCATCAATATTGGAACACGACATTGGCGCCGTCTGTGGGGATCGATAAATTTCGACTCCCACCCTCACGTTCAACCATGAAAAAAAGACGATGACAAAAAGGCGAAGAACGTCATTCTTTGAATCTCAAATAAAACGGGAACAATACTATTATACAACAGCTTCACAAGAAGGACACACAGGAAAACGATGAAGAACATCAACACGAATACAACAAATATATCAGAACAGGGACGAAACTTTCATTGTCATTATTATAATTTAATTTGGCATACATGATTTTATCAATCGGTATTTACACACGGATACATCTGTATTTGAGGCATCAGCAATAGACAAACAACGTGTTCTATGAAGAATGATGGCGTTCTTGATCTTCACCGTCGCACTGCTCCTGGACCTAGAACGATTCCGTTACAGCAAGCCAAAGCACTACTTCATGGCCGCCATAACTCCACCATCATAACATTTTGGTTCGCGGACAAAGCCTTAGCCAAGGGACGTCGCTGCGAAGCTTGGGTTCCCACCCTATTGAAGCGCAAATTCGAACTCTACCGCCATGGCGAGCCCGTCACCCTCACCGTCACACCACCGTCGGTTCTCCTTGACTCGAGTCTTCATCGAGCACCGCAACGAATTAACCCAGACTTGGTCCATTCCGATCTACAAGCACCGCGACGCGACGATCCAGACTTGCTCGGATTCGAAAACAGAGGACCCATTCCTTTGCCGAGCTTCGATTCGGGGGACACATCGGTTCATAGACGGAACCAAAACCAGAACCACGATCGGATCTTCATTCATTGATATCGCGGCTTTGTCACCACGACCACACGGCGGCGAAAAGAGCTTCCTCTCCATCTGTACAGCGGGAACTAGAAAACAGAAATCACAGTCTTTGTCACAGGATCGCGCCACCGTTGACCTCACTCCTTATAGAATTGATTCCAATGGCAACACTAACGAGTCTGGAAAAAGAACTGCACGGCTCTCAACAGGTTAAGTTCAATTCCGAAACCTCCTTTGTCACAAAGCAGTCGCCGATCATGTTAGCAATCAAGTAAAGGCAAGATCGAGGTCGAGAAGAAGTAGAAGGAGACCACGAAGTACGAAACCTCTACCCAGATCGCATGTTAGGATCCACCCTCACGATGGCCTCAACTCCTCAGTGAAGCAGCCGCAGTTGAAAGTGCAGGCTGAATTGCAGGAACTGCTGTATGGTTTCCACATCCCTTGAAAGAAATTGGGCCGCAAGCCCAATCATAAAAAAAAAAATTTAATGCAGCGGGCCAACAAGCCCAAATAAAAAACACTACGGGCTCAATTGATATAGGCCCAAACTGAATAAATCAAATTAAATGCTGGCTTAGCACATATACAAGCCCAAACAATATTCCACCATTAAATAAGGAGCCACCCCATCTGCAAAATCCCAGAAGTCGCCATTTTATTTTAATCAATGGGCAAAATTATTTTCCGAGCACCATGATTACAATCATGTCATTCTATTCAAAACATGGCCACGACAACGAAGACCCCCGCGCCGAGTTTTCTTCTTTAAGCTTGTCTCCGAGTATAGAGAACCCCGTGCTCGGTTCCACGCTTCGGATACATGTGCCAACTATGCGCATACCTTCGACAGCGTCCCCATTTTGGTATCTCCTACATCCGGAAAGTCAGGAACCACGCACTACTCTCTCCTCGGATTTATAAGATGATTACGTAAACCTTGCACCATGTTCCATACTAAAGTCTCTCATTCCAGTTCAACCGCTCAACGAAACCCGCTTGGAAAGGATTGACTGAAGACTTCAATCCAACAGTCTTCGATCCAACATTCCTCACCCCAGCGTTTTAGGGAAGGAATTCTCGTTCCTATACTACTTTCTTATTTACTTGGCATTTTACCTACGCATGCTAATATTAATTTACTTGATGCAATATTTTTGACTTATGCTCCTAATGCTTTTTCTCTATCCCTTTAATTTCATTTACATGTCACTTATACTATACTCATGATTTTTCGTACATGATATGTGATGCAAACTTCCTCGTTGCTGAGTACCCATAAATGTCTGTCTGTCCTGTCATTATGGAATAATGATATTTGATGTGCATAACTCTAAGTAACACTAAGTAGTTCCCAACAATTAAACATTGTCATTAAACATTGTCATAAATTAATTCTTTTATTTGGTTCAACACTATTAATTGGTCTGACATATTTTTCACATGATATATTTTCTTGCATGTTTTTATTAACAATCTTGTATAACTTACAAGTATTTAATCCTCAATAATTCTTATTATGGTGTTTATTACGTGTGACATCGTTAAATCATACTACTTCTATACTGATATTATATATCAACTCTTCGCCAATAATCGCCAATAATACATCTATTTGCTCAACATAATTACGTTCATTCACTTTATACATGATATGATATTCTTCACAATAAGTGTCATCAAATGTTATTTACGATTATTTACATAATCATAATTATTTCTATAACGCGTGATATATCATGTTTCTCTTTGTAGACAATCTTGCACGATTTACGGGCATTTAATTCCCAATAATTGTCATGAACATGTTTATTTCGTATGATATTTTTAAAATCATACTACTTTTATACCGATATTACATTCTATCTTAGCCAATAATTGTCATTATTGTTATTTAATTGTTATACATCGTCAATCTAACGACGATCACTAATTATTAATTTTGTTTACATATGCGAGGTACATGTATGATGGCCTTTTTTCTTTAAACAGCCCATTTCAAGATCCCCGTCAATGGGAAAACTGTTTCCGAGTACTGGGAACACATCGACATGTTCGGAGTCTAGCTGACGACGACGAAGATGAGGTGGCAAGGACCCACGTGCCAAAACTTCGCCAAAGCTTCACGATTAATCTTCGAGCTCGTATCCTGAACAAAAAGGGCTCATGTTCGATTCACAATTCTGGATGCATGTGACAAGCGCGGCAGGCCCTCATCAAGCAACTCCTCTTTTTTGTTTTCATAACCATGAACTCGAAGCATCTGGAACCAGATAATAGCCTTCTCCCTTCAAAGTCGTTAGACGATTGTCGCCACTCTTCCACCGGTTTCCGACTAGCCTCCTACGCCTGTGGTTGATCATCGGGCTATGGAGATAACATTTTTTCTCTTGTGGCTCCTGTCCAAAAACGGGAAAGGACTGAAAAGGGGAACCGGTAGTCATTAAATCCTTAACGAGGGATGTTCTTATTGAGGAAGACCGAGAAATATCGACAATCTGGTGATGTGCTCCCAACACGCTCGGTCTGGGATTAAATGTAGTGGACCAGACTTCAGTCCGACTGATATTGCTCCAGGCCAACCAGTTAAGGATTGAACCAACGAGCACCGACCACGAATTTGGTCGAAACCATGTCTTACCGAGCTAGGGACACGAGTGGATTGAGACTTACGGGATCACGGCCGAACATAGGATCCTCGTCCCTATTTAAACCAGTTACGGTCCCCACAGTGCAACCTCCACTCCTATATTCCCATACAGCTTGAGGACACATGGGATAATGGCACTCTCGGAGTTCCGGGCGATGGACCGAAAGAATCTTGTCATCATTCTCACAAAGCAGTGATCGCACAATGCTTGCAGATGCATTCTCTAAGTGTTACACTAGTATCCGTCCTGAGCAGATGGATGCCCGACAGCTCTCGATAGTTCGAAAGTTGAGATAACGACAATCAACATACCGAGCTACGTGGTGATCAGCAATTCTGAAATACTAAACTAGACCCAGAAGCTTAGAATCAAGTCATGCAGAAATTATTCTCAACAGTTGTCATCACATCGTGATCTCATCATCGTCCATAAACACAACTACGAAGGTCGAGCAAATCACCGGGAAGTAACCGACTGATGGTGACCTCTTTTGTCAGTTTCCAATCGCCAACGATATCCTCAAATCAATTGGTGTCATACAAACTTAGTCATTCTTGGCATCTAATCTTACAGCACGTCACTCTGGGCGTCTAATATTACATCATCTTCAACATGATTTCGGCAAAATCTCACGATGACATCACTGTCTCCTCTGTTGAACATGCTTACTGTGACTATTTACATTATTGCTCGATCGACATCCTTCCTAGAAAGTGAAACATCATGCTGACCCTTCTTCCTATGCCATCACAAAAATAGTTTGGCATTCAACTCCTCTCGTTGGCCAAGCACGGACCACCATGGTTTATGGTGGCCTCGATCTTTAGGTCGAATCACTCATAGGATCGTTTCTGAGCACCATGAAAGAAAAAGAAGGTACAAGTATGATCACACAAGCTGCTCAAAGAACTCCAAAAGCAAGCCACTTCGAGATTCTCCCAACAGACAGCATGTTCTGCAAGAACAACAAACACTTTGTTTCTTTCCTCCTTCCCAGAATTATTTTCGCGATGGCGAGGAACCACACATCAGTCATCTCCCCTCGGTTTCATTAGTCAGCATCCGTACGAGCTTGACTGGTTTCATCCATCTCCTCTCGGATTCATAAGGCACTGACCTAAACACTTTGTTACGTATCACAGGACCTCCGAGCTCAGCACAAGCCTCTTCAGGCTTTATCGGGTTCGAATTTGTTATACAAGGGAGTAGAGGTCTACTTCAGCTTCGTTATTTAAATAATCTATCACCTTGCCTTCGACGACCTCATAACATGGATCTGCCTCAATTATTCCGATTTCCGAGGGGTTCAGCAGTTATAGTTGATTATCAGCATTGACGAAAGAATCAGCGCTACTTTTTTTCGTATCCACAAGGAATTTTCTCAGACTGTTTTCTTGGGTTTGTTGAAGATGATCTCACTTTTTGCCCTCTCGGCATCATTCATTACCTTCTCAACATCCCTGGCATACTCCCTCTGTCTGTCAAGTTTTCGATCATGTCCTCCCGTGTGTCAGCATATTTCCGCCAGTTGGGAAGTAAAGACTTCCTCCCGAGCGGCCACATTCTGTCTCATTGCCTGCTGCTCGGGATTAGCAGCGTACTCCAAGGACTTGGAGTCATCTGGGAAGAACTGCAACAAGGAAGTTTCAATGCTCGCTATGCATTAACAAATCATTGTCGCCGACCAATATCTATAGGAATTCTTTCGGACCCAGATCGAGTTCGAGGAAGCCTCAAACATCAACAGTTAGCGTCTCACAATTATCATTCAATCGACACAAGCCTCAACAACCTTTCCCGATCACGGCCTCTTTCAGGTGAAGGAGGCGGGCACAAAGTTGATCTGAATACTCCAACTTTTCTTCACTCGATTTGGCCCCGAGAGCTTCATAGATCTTATGACCCGGCACAAGCCTTTCTCAGGCTCTACCGAGTGGGGGACTGGTATGTGATAGAGTATGTACATAGCAGACGACACCATATGATGATCAGGATGTAACAACATTTCCAACCCATCGCTGTCAGATTTGGTATATGCCTCTCTCATCAAGGTATTACTTTAATACATTCACTCATTTCGGATCACGTCCCGACGCACTTGCCTACGATCTTGGTTGGCCGTCCGGATCGGCGTGGCTACAAGTGAAAACGGGGATTGCTACCTCGATAACTTGGCCATCGGCCAAATACGCCGCAGGATCGAGGAATGCACCTCGGCCAAGGTAGTCATTCCGACAGCATCCCCCGTAGACGTTACGATCCAATTCATGATACTACTTTTAACACACCCCGATGAGAAAGGTGTAAGAATCTCCAAATCGCGATACTCTTCCAAGTAAAAGACCTCGGCTGCGAACAGTCTTTTACGTCACCACCAAACCTCGGAAGAGAATGTCTGATCGACCCAAAAGGGCTCTAAACTCGGCACAGAGTCTCTATGACTCTTCCCGAGCTGGGGGGCTTCTGTCGTGGACCGGACTCCGGTCTGACTTACCCCATCTTAACCGACCGTACGCCGAACACTTCGACATTTTACGGGCCACTGGATTACACCTATGAACAGGCTACCAACAGCCTTATCTTACTAGCTACAGTCCCATCGCCCTAGTTTTCCTCCTATAATCGGTCGGTTAACTGCTCGGTTAACCCTTTAACTCGGCACAGGCTCAAATCGCCTTACCGAGCTTGGGGGCTTATGTAGTGGACTAATAGTTGGCCCATCAAAGTAACTTTAATCCGATCGGTTAACATGGGAACAAGGCATACGAGTTACTATTCGCTCGGTGCACCATACCGAGCCTATAGACAGTCAGCGAGCGTTATAGGCTTGCGAGATTAGGTCCGAGCACAGGATATTTGACCTTATCCTTATCCCTAACAGTCTCGCTTAGCTTAACTACCTCTCCTATTGTCTTACATAGATTGTTGGATAAACTTGATAAAGATAAGGGCTTATCACATACAGGATTTACGAAGGCAACCTTATCAGGACCTTTACGAATCCTACTTGAGTTCTTCCTCTTCACAAGCCTCATCAGGAAGGCCCACGACACACAGGTAATCCCCTATAAGAACTGCCATGCTATAGGGGCTAAGGTATGTTCTCATCCTTACTCTCAAGAACTACGTGTGGCTTGATTCCCTTTTCACTAGGGATACGTAGGACCGGGGTCACCCTCGCCAACTACAATTACCAATCACACACATCGTGGTGTTCCATCAATATTGGAACACGACAATAAGGGCTTATCACATACAAGATTTACGAAGGCAACCTTATCAGGACCTTTACGAATCCTACTTGAGTTCGTCCTCTTCACAAACCTTATTAGAAAGGCCCACGACCGGACAGACAAACTCTGGAAATTTTTCATCTAATTCACGATTCCACACTAAAACCACTTGTGGAGTCGGAGTAGGAGTAGGATCAGCAGCAGCTTTGGTACTTGTTCCCTCGGCCCTAGCACTTGCTCCTTCAGAAACCTTTTCTTTCCCTTTGTCAAGCCTTCGGTGCCGAGTCAATTGAAGAGGGGGAGAGGGGGCTTGGCCGCTTGAGGCCGGCGAAATTGTAGTAGCTGTAACAACAACCAAGTTAGGAGCGGGCCGAGGGGACCCTTCAACCGGAGAGGCAGTAGGGGTCGGAGTGCTTAAACTTGGAGTGCTCATACTTGACGACCCTGAAGATGCACTTGAAGGAGGAGCTTTTCTTTTCTTACCTCCTTGGAGCAGTGCAGCCATACGAGAAGCCATTTTATCTGCAAAGGAAACCGAGAACCATTAGATCCAAATAAATTTACAAGTAAAAAAGCAAAGAAAAATAATTTACCAAGCTGAGTCTTGACATCTTTTGAGGGGATATTCACTATGTCCCTCGTTTCAATCATCCCATTGTTCGCCAAGTAGTTCTCAAACTCTCGGCACACCTCCTTCTCGTGTTCAAAGAGCTGTTTCCACTCCGACCCATAGGAAGCAATCCTACGAATAAAAAAACTTGTGCTCCACTGAAGGGGAAATCGAGGAACCGGTCGCTCTTCACCAGCTTTGTGAACCAGCATACACCATTCCCAACAAAGTTGTATTTAAAATAAAAAGGTTTGAACGTTTTCCAAGACTCAGAATACTTGGTTAACAGAGCATACCCATTTCGCGATTTCAATGAAACCCTGGGTCGTTTTGTGGACCCTTTCTCAAAGGCGTTAGCTTGCGGGGCAAATAAGTAGAAAAAAGTCGGAACAGTACAGGACCAGTCCATTGCTGAGCAAACCTGCTGAAAGGCTCTAACGAAGGCCCATTCATTCGGGTGCAACTGGGAAGGGGCCACTCTCAGCGTATTCAAAACCTCTATTTCAAAATCGGTGAAAGGCATCCTAATTCCAAGACGGGTTATCACCTCCTCATAAAAATAAAAACCAGTGCTGTCCTCGGGGATACGTGTGCAAATTCTTTCGTTGGGTCCCACTGGGCATACTGAGTACAAGTTTCCAGCATGATCTCCAGGGCAAGGTAGTATAATGGCTCTGGTTTGCTCTAAAGATTCGTCAGTTGAAAGCTCAGATTGGGTGCCTACAACTTCTCGGTCAACCCAATCATACTGGCCAGCATCTGGTGGAAGGGGATAAAGTTCAGGATTTGTAACGCACTTTCGCTTCATACCTGAGGAAAAGGAGGCACACACGGAGTCAGAAGCAGTAAAAACTTGATTATTTCTGATCAAATACTTATATATACTATCAATTGGGGTACTCCTCCCTTCCTGGGTAGAACTTCCCCAAACGAATTGGAACACTGAATACCTCTCCATTGCCTCCTTAACCTCATCTACCCTCTCAGCGATCCTATAGTAAATCACACCTTCTCTGGCCTCTTTTAAGTTCTGAGGAAAATGGGTTGCAATTGGTTTAATGCAAATTCTTGGGTTCTCTTCCTCGTGTGTTCTCGGTATATCAGAATTAACAGAATCCTCACTCATGTTTATCACCGCTTCAGTTCAAACCCTAAGAAATTAGGAACAGCCAAAAATAAAATTATCCTAAGAAACCCTACGGTAATCGCTCAAAGAATGGCAAAGAATGGCAAGGAATTTTAGAAAAAAGCGGGGTACCCTGGCGATCAGTGCAAAGTTTCCAGAAAACCCTAGAATGTGTTCAGAATCAAGAAAGGGGGTGCATGGCTAGTGATAAAACGCAATAGTTTGAATTCTAAGCGCAATACTCATAACAGACAGCATGAACAGACACATGCAGTATTTCATAAGCTTACAAGAAGAAAGAAGAAGATAGTTAAAGGTTGAAGAATATGTTCATTACCTGTTTGATGATGTGCGATCAAGAAGTTGAAGATGATATGAGTACCAGCGAACTTGGAATATGCTTAGTATAAGTAAAAAGGGTAAAATCGATGCAAGAATCCCTTCGATGATCTCTGAATCTGCTGCTCAAACGCAAGAAAAACGTCTCTTCAGGAAGGCAAGAGTGAGAGAGAAAAGGAGTTGATGAGTTTCTAATTTTGACAGAAATGAATTTCGAAAACCGCTCCCAACTTTTCTTTCAGAAGTTTCCCTCCACTATCTAAAGATTTGGGCCGAATCAACAAAAGCCCATTCCTCCTGCAAATGTATACGTGGTGTGTACTGAAGTTTTGAACGTTTCGTTTCCCGGTAGTAGAAAGGACGTGTGGAAGCATAAGAAGAACTAAAAGGTCCTTTCCGTGTCAATGAAAGGACAGCTATGCTAAAAGCACTAAGACAACCGGATCTCTCTTCTCCTCAACAATGCCTGCCAACAGCTTATTTGTCTCTTCAACTCGGCAGGGCTCAAATCACCCAACCGAGATTGGGGGGCTTATGTAGTAGATCTGTAGTAGACCGAAAGTTATCCGACTAAAGTCACCTTGGTCCGACCAGTTAGATGCTGGAACAAGGCCTACGGTCGGATCGCTACACCGAGCAACTGGGCATTATAAAGATGTTACACGCTTATGAGATTAATCCCGAACACAGGATCTTCATCCTTATCTCTATCACTTACAGTCTCATTAAACTTAACAACTTCTCTTAGATTCCCACGACTCTTGGTTAGATAAATATTATATCAGATAAGGGCTTATCACATACAGGATTTACGAAGGCAACCTTATCAGGACCTTTACGAATCCTACTTGAGTTCGTCCTCTTCACAAACCTTATCAGAAAGGCCCACGACACGCAGGTAATCCCCTATAAGAACCACCATGCTATAGGGGCTAAGGCACGTCTTCTCATCCCTAAGTTGACACTAGCACACACATTGTTGACTAGGGAGAACCTGTTTATCCCAACTGGATATACAGAAATCCTAAAAAGTCCTACATTAACCTCTTGGTTGAGATCACTCCTGAAGTTCTTTCATAGCTTCAAGGTTGATTTCGATTAAGGACACGACAATAATTATTTTTGAGACTTTAAAAAGTTTGTAATTAATAGGGGTGTTTATAGAAAAAAAATAATTAAATGTTATTAAAAATTGTAATGAAATTTTATAAATAAAACCAAAATAAAAACACTTAAAAATCTTTTATATATGTGTGTGACCAGAGGAGTATTACAAACCAAAAACGCAATAAAAATACCAACTACCAAATAATGTTGGTTGGCCTTTGGAGTAAATGCTTACCTAGTTACCCTTCAAGATGTGTCTTAATGGTCCGAAAACTTAAATATTTGGGCTATAGGTTTTAGATATCTTGCTTACTATTTCTTTCGACTCGAATTATAAGCAATAAAAAAACATATTTTTTTTGGTTTAAAATATAAACAAAATTAACTAATTTCATTAAATTTTGTTTCATTCCCAATACCACTTTCCTAAAACAATTCTAGAAAATTGTGATCTTATTTAATTTTTGTTTCATTTCCAATACTACTTTCCTAAAATACCTCTACTTTTTATAAATTTGATAGAATTAATTACAATCAACTAACTTCCTTAATAAGCGTAAAAATAGTTAAATTTGCTTATAATTCGAGCCGGAGGGAGTATAAACAAAGTTGAGTTTTAGATTCGAAACCCCATAAAGGATCCCCAAATCCCAATTTAATGTGTGAAATGACAATAATATACTTTATTAAAAAAAATGTTATATTTTGAACCTCAGAAAATATCCCCACACCCCATCTCTTTCTTATAAAGCAACTCTAACCCCTTCATCTTCCCCACGATGCTGAACCTATACACTAATCTCATTCCATACCTTTGTTTCACAAATGCATTAAAAATATATCTACACCCATACCTTTTTATTTTTCTATAAAGTCAATTTGGTACTTTTATTTTTTTCCTCTATTCGTAACGTTTTTGACGAACCAGTATCAGAAAAAAAAATTCCAACATGAAATTTTTGAAAACTTAATTTTTTTCACTGAAATATTTTTCGAAGAAATAAATTCCGAAAGATACCTCTCGGAATTCTTCTTATGCTACAGCTTTGATAGCTAGATAGTACTACACTATCCATGTTCATGAGCAGGAAACGAGGAGGAAGGCCATATTATTTCAGATATTTATGGAGTAATTGGTCAGATTGGTCCCTGACTTTGTAGGCGTCGATCAAGTTAGTCGTTGACTTTATAGAAATAGCAATTTAGTCCCTAAGATAGGAGAACGTCGATCAAGTTAGTCCATGCCGTCACTATCGCAGGGATGTATTTGCTTTAAAATGAGATAAAGACAAAGACGTATGTGAATTAAAATGTTATCTCAGGGACTAAATTACTATTTCGATAAAGTTAGGGACTAACTTGCCCGACGCCTACAAAGTCAGAGACCAATCTGACCAATTACTCAATATTTATGTGATAAAATTCTTTCATGGCTACAACTATTCAATCAATGACGTGCATGCTCATCCTTATCTACTGATTTCATCTTTTTAAAGAATACGATTCCTAGCCCCTTCATTTTGTTTCGAGGCATCTCATCATGATTTAGAGACCTACACAAAGAGACCTATTCATAAGTCTACATATTAGGATCTTAACAAATGTCATTTTTTTCTTTTATTTAATTTTTTTACTTGAAAATAACAAGTGTCATAATCTCATGTGTAGGTTTGTAGGCTTGTATGTCTCTAAATCATTTTTCCTCGAAAAAATATTTCAGTGAAAAAAATTAATTTTTCGAGAATCCCATGGTGAAAATTTTTTTCCGACACTAGTTTGTCGGAAACCTTACAAACAGTGGAAAAAAACAAAAGTACCAAATTAACTTGTAGAAAGATGAAAAGTGACAGGTGTGGATATATTTTTAGTGTCTTTGTGAAATAAAGGCATGGAATGAGATTAGTATATAGGTTCGGCATGGGAAGGAAGATGAAAGAGTTAGAGTTTCTTTGGAGGGAAGAGATGGGGTGTGGATATATTTTTAGTGTCTTTGTGAAATAAAGGCATGGAATGGGATTAGTATATACGTTCAGCATGGGAAGGAAGATGAAAGAGTTAGAGTTTCTTTGGAGGGAAGAGATGGGGTGTGAGGATAGTTTCTGGGGTTCAAAATATAACATTTTTTTAACAAAGGATATTATTGTCATTTCACACATTAAATTGCGGTTTGGGTATACTTTGTGGGGTTTGGGTATACTTTGTGGGGTTTGGAATCTAAGACTCAACAAAGTTTAGCATAGTTAATAAATGTGTGGGGCTTTTGTCATCCCACTCTAGACTTTATAAACCTCACATATTAATTTATTTCCAAAATAACCCTTAATATAAAAAATCTTATATTTTTTAAGAGCTTTACTTTGGTACCCTCTGGAAATAGAGTATTAGTCTACAAACCCCACTATTATCCCCCAAACCCCATTTTAATGGGGAAATGTCCATTATGCCCTTCAGCATTAAAAAAAAAAGGAAAGAAACCCCAAACCCCACCACCTTTCCACCTTCTACCTTTCCACCTTTCCACCTTCTATACATTGTTTCACATAACAAACCCCTCTCTCCCCGACATTCTTTAAAGCAAAAAGTCATTGAAATTCAGAAGCTTTACTCATCTTCATCCGTAAAGGAGTTCTAGTGGCCTTTCTCTGCTCCTCGTTGAAGGTAACTTCTGTTTAATGTTCGTTTTTTTACGTTACTGGAACAACTCCGACACACCAGTGTCGGAATTTCGTTAAAATTTCGACACGGGCATGTCAGAAAAATTTGTTAAAATTTTTTAAAAAAATTCTTAGAATCATGTGTCGGAATTTTTAATTTCCGACACCAGTTCGTCAGAATTAACCAGAGAGCCATTTTTTTATGTTACTAGACAAAATTCTGACACACCAGCAAAATTCCGATACGTGTATGTCAAAAAAATTTGTTAAATTAAAAAAAAATTCCGACACCCCCGTTTCGGAAAGTTGCAACGACAGCATACCTTCAACACAGCAATGGCAAATTCGAAAAACAACACAACAACAATGAAAATAAACCCTAAAACTGCAGTAATGAAAAAGAACAAAACCCTAAAAGCAAAAAACAAAACCTAAACCAAACTCTCTTACATCAAATAAACAAAAACAAAAATAAAAACAAAACAAAAACCCACAGAGAAGAAAAACGGTAATGGAAGAAAGAAGAAGAACGTGCATGCCTTGAGGCGGCGGCGGTGGAGGCGGCTAGGGGTGTAACGGTCCGGTTCGATCCGGTCTTTGATAGATATTAGGCATGGTTTTGAAAACCGGACCCGACCGATCGATTCGATCAGAAAACCGATGAACCGGTGGAGGTGCCGGTCCGGAATAGGCCAGAAACCACTCTGCAAAAAAACTGAAATTGAACCAGCTAAACCGGTATTAAACCGCCAAAATCGGTCAAAACCGAATTGGCCCGGTTTGAATTTGGAAGCCCAATTCAGGAAAAAATTGAGCTTTTTTTAATTTTTTTTATACTGGAAATGTAATACTATAATAGTATGATATTTTATTAATTATAATACTAATTATAATTCCATTGTTTTTTTTTGCAATTATTTTTTATACCGGAAATATAATACTATAATAAGTACTATAAGAGTGGTATTAGACATTTTAATTCATATTGTTAGACTTCAACAATTTTGGATACTATTGAATTTTGATATTTCAATATTATGAAATCATGAGTACTTTCATTATTTGATGTTGTATTTAATCTTTACTATTTAGTTTTAGAATGTTAGTTTATTATTGTTATTATATAATTATACACACACGTACATTAAGATCGGTTGGATCACGGTCCAACCATTGAACCTTGAACCAGTACCTTGACCAGTTCAATAACCGATCCGGTTTTCAAAACATTGACTCAGAGAATCATTATTAATTAGAGTCTTAACCCATATCATACTTATGCTTTGAGAGGATAATTTTATTTTCTCTTTTAGCTTTGCATATGATCGGAACTCCACCTAAGTTGCTTCTTTCAAATACCATTACTTCTTTCAAAGCAACCTCTCTAATGTACCATTTGAGTTTTCAAAGTGATGCACCATATAACTTTTATTTGTGCATTTCCATTTTTACCCTCATCCTCTACTTCCCAACTTAATCCCACCCAACCTTGCTTCCATGGTGCCACCATTGTCGTCACCATATAACCTTTCTGGTGATGTTGCTATCTTATATTGGATGATCGAGAAATGGTGGTGGTGAGTTGCGTTGGGTTTGGATCTAGGTGGTGGGGGGGGGGGGGTCTAAAGGCGAGTTACAATCAGATGGAAAAAGATGAAGGTAGGCGATACCAAGATGGACGAATGTAGGATCCATGGCAATCGGAGTTGCGACCAGATTTGCAAGTGAATGTGAAGGATCTGCGGTACTGAGATGTAACAATCATGACAACTGCAAGGTTAGAAATTCGTTCACAACGGCTATCGAACAGGGATGGTGGTGCTTCATGTCGAGTTTCATGGAAGAAATGGTAACTGTAGTGGTGTTACTAGGGTTTCAGTGGTAGGGCTGTGGGATAAAGTTTGGGAAGGAACATAAAAGGGTAAAAACATTATTTTCAATTTAATTTTTTTATATATTTTTTTAATGTGTACATCAACCGGTACCTGAATCTGGTTTATCTATAATTCGATTTATCCGATCTGACTCAACTAAGCTCGCAATAAGCAGTAGGGTCTTCCAGCGGGGTTACTCCATACCCAAGGCTCGAACTTGACCAACCCACGTTGGTTATATTTTGTTTATTTTAATCTCAACTGTTGCTTTATTTTATTTATAAATCCAATAATCATAGTTTGTGCAACTTTACATGGTGCATCAATTTAAAAACTCGCAAGGTATGAAAGAATCATCCTTCTTTCAATCGTTGGTCAGCGCACAATGTCAAAGACGGGCTATGAGCAACAATTGTGTTTGGATGCTTTGCTGACTGACAGGCTTTGCTTGATGTAAGGAGCTCATTACCAAAGACACAACTTGCTTATCTGGATTTTGGAGCCCAAAAAAAACTAAGATCAGACCAAATAAACCATGCCAACAATCATAAACCAGCAGAATATTCACTTGAAAAGGATTTGCACAGCACGTGGAACCAATCTATTGCACTACCTTAAATACGTGGATCAACTTTAATCAACCATCTAGGAGTATACATTATGGTGTCACTACATGTTGTCGTTTTGCAAGCTGCGTAACAAGATACTCTCTCATTTTATTTATAGGATATCTTTCAATCATATCACATGAATCAAGAAAGGTAAAGATGGTTATATTTCTTAAAATTTTAAAAATGTATTTTAGCATTACAATTTTATTCTTTTGACTTACATCGAATATTTCACAATGTATTATTTCACATTAATGAACAAAAGACAAATAAAATAAAATAACAATAAATGTTTTATAAAGAATACAAAGTGAATTATAAATAGGACAAAAAATTCTTCTAAAATATGAATAATAGATAGGATCATAGGGAGTAGCTAGCTATATAAATATTCTTTCTTGCTTGCAAATCAAAAACATCTCCAGCTATAATAATAAGAAAAATTGTCTAGTAAGAAAAAGTGTCCAATACATTACTCTAGGAATACACAAAATAACAAGTTCTGAGTTAGAGGAGCAGTTGACAAAGCTCGAGAGAATGTGAAAGAAGAGATATGTAATGCGTGAATTTTATCTGATTTTAGGTATAAACATGTTTGATAATTGACCTAGCCGTAGATTTACATACTTTTACACCATACAAGTATTATACAATGATCAGTAAACAACCGGATACGAGAGTTGCATTGGTCAAATACATTGGTCAAATAGTTACCATGAATTAAGTTACTTTTATTGAAGGGAAGCTAAATGCAAAAAAAAGAGAAAGGTTAGAAACTTAGAATGTTATCCAGAAAACAACGCTTCCTAAGATAAAATGCTGCACACGTTCTAGGAAGGAAAATCCTATCAAGAGAGATTATGCAGATAAGAGGGAAAATAAAAAATAAAAACTAAAAGACTTGATTCATTTTTCATTGATTTCTACTAAAGAGGATAGATACAATTCTTATATAACAAGTAAAGAAACCCTAAAACAAATAATACCCATACACTTGGCATAATCCTAACAAGTAAGAACCTTCTATTATAATAATAATAATAATAATAATAATACTTAATTATTAAACTAAATATTTATCCTACTCCTTTTCTCCAAATGGACCTAATAATTATTTTAATCTTTATTATGCTTAACCTTCTATCATTATTTGACCCCTTGAAGATCAACCTTGTCCTCAAGGTTGAAATTCTCAGTGGACTGGGAAATTATTATATCAGACCAAAGTATAATTTAATCAACTTCAGATACTTGAAACTGACCCTTCAATTCTTTATCTCCAAGGGATGATCCAATAAGTTCTAAGTTCCCAATAGTTTTGTTCACTTTCCATCCAGTAACAAATTTGCAATGAAAATAAGCAATTGCAAAAATGTAGATTAATTGGAATTTCAGATTTGATAACCATTGACCCCCCCCCCCCCCCCCATGGTCTATTTGAATTGGCTAATGGTCGGGGAATCCAAAATTTGGAAAGCCCAAAATTATTGGCGTGAGAATGAGCCCAAAGATAAGTGGAGAAATAGACAAGCCAATGGAGTAAGCAATCTTAGGAAATAATATTGTCGCATGTGCAGGGTATGAACTAACCACAACTCCAGTCTAATAATTCGTTGAGATGGGGGGTCCACAATGTATTGAATATAGCACTAGCATGGCATAGATGTGTGCTCCATCTAACGACTCACATTGTACCTTAGATTGTGGCATATGAGCTGTCTTTTGCTCACACTGGTCACTTGAAAAAGTTGCATCTAAAAAGTGAGAACCATTTTCTTCCTCCTCCCAACTTTCAATAACCCTTTTCTTCTTTAACAAAATATCAGATTCAAAGATTATTTCACCTATCTTCAGCTTATCTTTTACATCATTAAATCTTCTGAATAGCTCTGACTTACCAAAGATGATTTTCGGCACGTCATCTTCATGGGCGTAGTGTGGCACGGTTGCGGTGGAAAGTGGCGTCGGTGACAACTTCGGTGACTGAGCTCGCGACGGTGATGCCATTTCCAGCGACGGTGCCCGTGGCGGAGCTTGCGGCGATGACCACGATGAAGGATTAGAGCTCCTCTCTCTCGTGCCGAAAGTGACGTCTGGCACTGGACCTTGCGGCGGTTTCCTCGACGGAGCTCGCGGTGGAGATGGTGTATCCCATGCTGTTTTGCAACAATTCTCAACATCCTCCCGTTCTCTCTCATCTTTCAGATCTGGTGTTAAAGAGTGCCGATCTCAAGGTGAGCACGGTGGGGTGGTCGGCGAAGAAGGTGGTGTCCTTGGTTGCTCGCGGTGGTTCTTAGAATTCTCCCCTTCCTTTCCTCCATTTCTGTCGTCGAAAAAGGTTTCCGATGGCAAATCTAGAGATGGCATCCATGGTGGTGATCCGGTGGTTGGTGACGGTGGTGCCATTTTTGCTGGCTGCGGTGATTCGGTGGTTGACGGCGGTGGTGGGGCAGTGTTGGCTGACTCCTCCTCTGAAGAAGAGGGAAGGAGATATGTTTCTATTTTTTTTTTGGTTTATCAACGAGCAATGCTTCTTTGCTGGCCACTAGATCTTCTTGCATTTTAAGGAGTATCTCTCAGATTTCAGAGAAGGTATCTCTGGTCGGAGTGTGACCGGCGAATGGAAGTTGATGTGGTGGTGTATCTGGTGTTGGCCATTGTGGAGAGGGAGAAAACTGAAATGGTGGTGGTTGTGAATAGATATGTGAAAGTGATTGAAAAGGTGAAGAGTAAGGTTGAGAAAATGATGGTGGCTGAGGTGAAAGTTCTTTTGAGTATTCTTTGGTGAATACGTTGTAGTAGTATTTTGTTCGATTAGAATTGAAAAATTCTTGCCACTACTGTGACCGACGGTGTGAAGGATAGGAGTAGCCTAAGGGTGAATAATAGGGTGGTTTTGGTCGTGGTTGTGGGTGCAGTGTTGGCCACTGTGAAAAGGAAGAACAATGAGAATGAGATGTTGAAATATGGTGGTTTTGTTGAAGTTGTTGAAGTGGTGGCTAAAAAAGGGGAAATGGTGGGTAACGGGGTTGTGAGATCTGGTTTTGGTATGATGGGTAATAGGGAGATTATGGTTGCTGGTGGTGTGGGTATGATGATGGAGAGGTTGAGTAAGAAGATGAAAGCACCATTTGATAGGAAGAAGAATCCTACCAAGAGAGATTAAGCATATAAGAGGGAAAATAACAAATAAAAACTAAAAGACTTGATTCATTTTTCATTGATATCTACTAAAGAGAATACAATCCTTATATAAGAAGTAAAGAAACCCTAAAACAAATAATACCCATACACTTGGCATAATCCTAACAAGTAAGAACCTTCTATAACAACAACAACAACACTTAATTATTAAACTAAATATTTATCCTACTCCTTTTCTCCAAATGAACCTAATAATTATTTTAATTTTTATTATGCTTAACCTTCTATCAACACATCTATGGATTCAAAATAATTATGTATATACATAAAGATTTACAAGGGCTTTTGAAATGCATAACAACCTTATCATGGTTGTTTGTGATTACAGAATTTTAACAGACATTACACCAGGTGTAGTGTGACCTTGATAATCCCACAAAAGAACAGTTTTTGAATGGTTGCTTGTGGTACATGAAAATTCAATCAGCAGTTTCTCTGACTTGAACTTAGGATCTCTACCCAAATTCACCTGCCACACCCAACCACTAAACCACATGAGCTAAGCCCAGCTGCCCAGGTGGCTTTATAACCAATAAATCATAATCACAATATATGGATCAACAAAGATAAAACTGCCATACAAACTTGAATTCTCGACTGAAGAAAGCAAATTGCTATGGTGATAAAGGAATCATTCAGACACTAGTTAATCTGGGACTATACATTCAAAAACGGCTTACCATCCATAAGTAAACAACAAACAGGTCGAACCCTTTATGAAAATTTCAATAGCCAAGATAAAAGCTAACATGGTCTGGAAAGATATTTAAAATGGGGTCAGCAAGAGGGTTTCTTCCCAAAGATGGCCTCCCAAACGGATGGTGAAAATGGTGCTTTCTTGTCCAATAACTCCCTAACAGCTTTCTCATTAACAACAAAACCCTTTTCTATTAATGTTTTAATAGCACTCTTTGCTTCTTCGACACCTTTTTCCTTGCAGAAACCATCAACCAGGCCTACAAAAGTTGTCACATTTGGAGAATGACCGGCCTCTAACATCTCCACACAAAATTCAAAAGCATCCTGCAACATGTTACACTTGTACAGTCCTTGTATAAGGACCGTGTAACTGAAAGCATTGGGCAAAATGTCGGTACTCTGCATTTTCCTGAAAATCCTTTTAGCATCATCAGGCTTGTGGGCCTTTGTGTAGCCTTCCACTACAGCTGTGTATATGACAATCTTTGGAATAGTACCCTTCTCCCGCATCAAACCAAAAAGTTTCAAGGCTTCTTGAACAAGACCATCCTTGCATAGACCATCAAGCATAGCCACAGCATTGGGAATAAGACCAGTTTCCTTCATCCTCTTGAAAATCTGATCTGCATCTTGAGGCATAGACTCTAGAGCAGGTTGATTGGGATCAGACCTTTTTGCTTCTTCAGAATGCCTGCTTGCTGGAACATCTGAGGGGTTCGCTGTTTTTTTTTATCAAAGCCAAGCTTGAATTTCTCAAGGAAACTATCTCCTGATTGATCGGCACCCCTATTTATTTCTGTTATATTTCTGCCTTGAAACCCAAGATCAATTTTGGAAGATTTATTTGCCTTGTCCACTTCACCATGTCTAACATGGTTGTCATCAAATCTTGGACGGAAGGAATGGGAACCTCTACTATATTCTCGGAAATGAGGAGAAGGCTGATTAATTGGCTTCCTACCTTTCAACGATCTACTTGGAATTGGTTCAATGTTATATCCATCCTGGCTTGTAGTGCTACCATTGTGATTAAGATTTGGATCTGACTGTTGAAGAGTAAAGTCATCCGATTCTCCAACATGTTGTTTGATGCTGCCACTTTGATCATCGGTGAAGCTAAAATGGCTCACAGTTGTAAGCCAAGGTGCTACATATGGTTTTGAAAGGGCATCAGTCCAGGAGGAGGATACATGCTTACAAACCTGCCCTAGCAATGTTACCATGTGTACCTGTTCACAAGTTGTGGAATCAAAAGAATAAATAAGAAAAATAGAAAACACCAACATTCAACATTGAACACCCGAAATCAAAAGAATAACTAAAGAAAAAGGTAAACGAGGAAGGATATATAATGAGAGAACCAAATGTATTAATCATATTTACCATTCGATTTGCATACAGCTATCTCGAAGTAGTGATAGGGTTAAAATCAAAGCCGGAGAGGCAAACATCAAAGAATGAATGAAAAATTAAAGAATAAATAAACAAAGATAATCGAGCAAAGTGTTGTACCAAATCTAACAATACTGTATTGGTGAATAGAGAAATGAAAGGTATCAGATATGAAAAAAAATAGAAAACGTAAATAGAATAAAGATGGCTTGTATATGGGGGAGCAC
This sequence comes from Crotalaria pallida, assembly GCA_037953625.1. NCBI lineage: Eukaryota > Viridiplantae > Streptophyta > Magnoliopsida > Fabales > Fabaceae > Crotalaria > Crotalaria pallida. The sequence continues at coordinate 5,808,820 of CM075654.1, read as the reverse complement.
AAGGAATGTAGCAGGATTTGGGGTTTGTGTGAGTGTAAGTTTCTCTGAAATGAAGAACAGTGGCTTGCATTTTTCTCGTGTGAATGTGGTTATTTCTGAATTAATTATGTAACCCAATCGGTCAACGCATAAACCCAATGGGTCAAGCAATTTAACCTACGAGTAGTACAGGTTGAGTTATGAGGGTTCAACCCAAACCCAAACCCAAACCCTAAAAATGGTGGGGTTAAGCGCATTAAACCACATCCTCCTCTTTAAATATTGTCAACCTTTTTTACGTGACTTCTTATCAGGGTTAAATAAGTTTTTGGTCCATGTAAATTTGATAGATTGTGATTGGTTCTTAGAAAATTTTTTGGCCTATTTAAGAATAAAATCAAACCTAAACCAAAAATTAACAAATTCTCAAATTATCATACTATATCTAGAAAAGAATCACAGGACTTAAAGGGGATTAATTCAAGGAACCCTCCAAGCCTAGGGGTCTCAATCAATCTCACATTCTTTCAATCATCAAAACAAATAGTCAAGTCCAAACCTTAGCTAAAAACTGAAAAAACAAAATGTGAATCTGATAGGAAGATTAGGGTTTAAAAGACAACAAACCAGAGAATTGCAAGAGAAGAGAGAAAACAAGGAAATCAGCAAAATAATAAAAGGAAAATAACTTCTTTCTTGCCTTCATAGCAGCCAAGCTGCGACTACATAAGGGAAGGAATCCCTAGTTTTCCAAGAATTGGGCTAAAACAGAACTAGGCCCAATTAAACTAAGCAAAGATAAATACAATAATTCTCAGCAGTTCAAATAAAATCAGCTAGCCACTTGGGCTTTCTCCTAATTCGGGCTCCCAGCCCATCATTGCCCTCCTCTTCAAAAACACTCTTGTCCTCAAGAGTTGGAGAAATAGGTAATGGAGTAGTGGATTGGGCCTCAAAACCCGGCCCGTTCGTAGTAGAAGAGGATGCAGCGGTAGGGTTTTGCTGGAGAGAGGGAGCCGTTGAGTCAAAGTGTGTAGAACACTCTTTGTTGTTTCCAAGGGACAGGCTGGATACATCACGTGGGTTAGCAGAGAAAGTACATTGAGCCTTATCACTTGGCATAGTACTTTGAACCTTATCACTTGGCAGAGTCTCTAAAGGCTTCAAACTCATTTTAGAGTCACAAACTCTCTTCTCTGAACTCTTATGTGAGAGAAACTTTCTCTCTTCATCCAAAAGTGCCGTAGAGCCTTCTTCTTGCACATAGTCACGCTTCTCCTTCACAGTGACCGAATGATGAGCTTCTCGTTCTGCTTTCATGGTGACTGATTCTGACCCTGAATCGGTGATGGGAACCCCTGCGGTTGAGCCCTTGACGCCGCATGCTGTATCACCAGGGTCCACGGCTGCAACCACGGTATCTTGAGAGTGGTCGGAATAAGGAGACAGCGGTGTGGGAGCAGGGAGATCCGGTGAGAAGGAGGCCGAAGCAGTAGCAGGATCACCATAGAACCGGCGGAGAAGGCTGACATGAAAGACGGTGTGAGTGCGAGCAGAAGAGGGTAGGTCTAGTCGGTAGGCCACCGAACCGATGCGTTCCAAAACCTTGTAAGGACCAAAATAACGGCGAGCAAGCTTTTGTGAGGGTCGACGTTGGATGGAGGTTTGTCGGTGTGGCTGTAACTTGAGCAGAACCTAATCTCCAACGGCAAAGGTAATGTCTTTACGTTTTGAGTCAGCTTGTGCTTTCATTCTCTGTTTGGCCCTTGTGAGGTGAAATTTTAAATCTGCTATCAAATGTTGTCTCTCTTGTAGAGAAGAGTCCAGAGATGGTATTGTAGTGCTGCCAGGAATGTAATCTTTGAAAGAGGGGGGAGGACGGCCATAGAGAGCTTGGAAAGGGGACATATTGATTGAAGAATGGTGGGATGTGTTGAACCAGTACTCGGCTAGGTGGAGATAACGATACCATGTTCGTGGAACCTCCCTGATGAAGCACCTCAGGTATGTCTCTAAACACCGATTTACCACCTCTGTTTGTCCATCAGTTTCTGGGTGATATGCTGAACTGAACTTAAGCTTTGTACCTTGCAAACGAAAAACTTCTCTCCAAAAGTGGCTAAGGAAAACTCTATCTCTGTCTGAAACAATGGATCGAGGAACCCCATGGAGGCGAACAATCTCTGTTACAAAACGTGCTGCAAGTTGCTCTGCAGTAAACTGAGAGGGAAGAGCAAAAAAATGAGAGTATTTGGTCAAGCGGTCCACAATAACCCAAATAGTCGTATGACCATAAGATGAAGGTAATGCTACAATAAAGTCCATTGAAATATCTTCCCAAACCCTTTCTGGTGTTGGTAATGGTTGTAACAAACCGTGTTGTTTTTGTGGTAGGTACTTACTAGTCTGGCAAGTGGTGCAGGCAGAAAGGAAGGCCTTGGTTTGAGTGTATAGCCCGGGCCAATAGCAGCAGGAGGCAAGCCGAGCTAGTGTTGGCCGAAGGCTTGAGTGACCAGCTATGGGGGAAGCATGAAATTCAGAGATGAGGGACTCTCTCAAGCCCGGGATAGCAGGTATGAACAAACGATCTTTGTAATACAACAAGCCTCTTGTGAAGTGTAAAGTAGTAGACTTTGTATCTCTGCACTGTGTCTGATTTATGAGTTCTTTTCCTTCTTCTGTGTTGTAAAATTGTGTGAGCTGGTGAATCACATCTGGCATTGGGGAGGAGATGGCTGCAAACAAAGGAGTGTCATCTGTATGGCAACGGGAGAGAGCGTCGGCCACACGGTTAGTCTTTCCTGGTCTGTAAACAATGTCATAATTGAAAACAATAAGTTTTGTGGCCCATTTTTGCTGTTCTGGTGTATGCAAAGCTTGTGTCATTAAGTGTTTAAGACTCTGTTGATCTGTCAAAATTCTGAAATGTCTGCCTACTAAATACTGCCTCCATTTTCTAACAGCTTCAGTAACCGCGAACATCTCCCGCACATAAGCAGAGGCCGCTTGCATGCGAGGTGACATTTTCTTGCTGAAATAGGCCAAAGGATGCCCAGCTTGAGACAAAACAGCACCAATGGCGACTCCGGATGCATCAGTTTCCACTTCGAATTTTTTTGAGAAATCTGGTAGTTTAAGGACAGATGTCCCTACCATAGCTTGTTGTAATGTTGTAAAGGCCAGCTGAGCCGCCTCTGTCCATGTAAAAGCATTAGTTTTTAGTAGGTCGGTGAGAGGAGCGGCGAGGGCGGCGTAGTTTTTAACAAATTTGCGGTAGAACCCGGTGAGACCCAAAAAACCACGGAGTTGAGAGACCGAACGTGGTGGAGGCCAATCCATCATAGCTTTAATTTTATCAGGATCAGGACTAACAGCACCTGCTGAAATTATATGCCCTAGATAACTAACTGAAGAAACACCAAAAATACACTTAGAAAGCTTAGCATAAAATTGGTTAGAAGCTAAAAGGGATAAAATAACATGTAGGTGAGTTAAATGATCAGCTAATGACGAACTATAAACCAGAATGTCGTAAAAAAAAAAACTAAAAAAATTGACGCAAATAGGGCCTTAGAAGATCATTCATCGCTGATTGAAAAGAGGAAGGTGCATTCGTAAGTCCGAAAGGCATAACTAAAAACTCGTAATGCCCATCAAACGTACGAAAAGCAGTTTTATAAGTATCTTGTGGCTGAACTCTAATTTGATGATACCCTGAACGTAAATCAATTTTTGAAAAAATAGTAGTTGAGTGCAACTCGTCCAGTAGTTCATCAATAGTAGGCATTGGAAAACAATCATTAACTGAACCATCTTTTTTTTAACAAGTAAAACAGGGGAAGAAAATGGACTAGTGCTAGGTTTCACAATGCCTTCTCTAATCATCTCTTGCAATAATTTGGTCATGATGTCTTTTTGAGAGTGAGGGTATCGGTATGGTTTTGCTTTTATTGGGGCAGAATTAGGCAGAAGGGGTATAGAGTGGTCATGAGAACGGGTGGTAGGGAGGCCTTTTGGTTGTTGAAACACTGTAGGAAAAGAGTCTAAAAGAGATTGTATTTCTGGGTTAGTGGGAGTATCTGGTTGTATAGAACTGGTAGGGGGAAGTGGGGGAAAGGAATTGGATAGTGTGTAGAGAAGCAATTGCATCCGTTTGTATTAAACGGTGCAGTTGGTGGAGGGTGGAAGGAGCAATGGATGGCTGGTTGTTGCCAGTCAAGGTTATAGAGGTGTCTCCATCGGTGAATTGCATTGAAGGGACAGCAAAGTCTGACACAATGGGCCCGAGGGTGCGCAACCATTCAATGCCCAAAACAACATTAGCCCCTTTGATCGGTAATAGATATAAAGGGATATGGAAAGTGTGACTTTGTAGCACAATAGGAGTATTATCACAAAGTCCACTACAATAAATGTGGGCACCATTGCCAACCATCACTGGAAATTGAGGGGTTGTAGTGATAGGGAGATGTAGGAAATGAGCAACCCGTGGCTGAATAACATTGTGTGAACTGCCCGTATCAATGAGAATATTGATGGAGTGTCCAAAAATTGAACCACAAAATTTAAGAGTTTTAGGTGATAAATTACCCTCCAATGCTTGGTCAGAAAGCTGAAAGTGAACGGGGTCTGTCTCTTGGATAGTGGGTGAAGAATTATCCAATTCAGCATATGCAATGGGTTCTAGGGTAATAAATTCATCTTGGATTGTAGGTTGTTCGGGTGGCTCATCACATAGTAACAGCAAAAACTGTTTGGGCTTACATTTGTGACCAACTACAAATTTCTCATCACAATTATAACAAAGGCCCTGTGCTCGCCGCTCTTGCATTTGAGCTGGTGTTAATTTGCGAATAGGCAATATATTTCGGGGAGGTAGAGTGTGTTGTTGGGTAGGTGGAGGGGGTGGGGGTGGGAAACGAGAAAAACGAGGGTAAGAGTCTTTCAACTTTGCTTCAACAAGTTTAGCTAGACCAATGGCATGGGACAGTGTGTTGGGTTTATTTATTGTGAGCTCGCGGCGGATTGCAGTGTTTAAACCAGATAAGAAACAATTAAGGAGATTATCTGGAGTTAAGCCCGTTACCCGGTTAGATAAGCGTTCAAAAGCTGCTTGATAATCAGTAACTGAACCCGTTTGGCGAAGTTTGAAAAGCTCCGCTTGGTGGTTGTCAAAGGAGGACGGCCCAAACCTGCTCTCGAGAGCCACTGTAAAATTTTGCCAATTGGACAGTTGGTTAGTTTGGTACAACCATTTGTACCAGCTGAGAGCTTCCCCTTTCATGTAAAAAGCTGCCATATTAAGTCTTTGATCTATGGGCACTTGATAAAATTGAAAATATTGTTCAGCTTGAAAAATCCAGTCAAGAGGATCACTACCATCAAAAGGTAATAGATGAAGTTTAGGGGGTCTAGCTGTCATAGGTTGTACAACGTTAGGTTGGGAAAAAGTGGGGGATGGATAAGGGGAAGGAAAAAAATTATTTAAAAATGGGGATGGGTTCGTGGGGAAAACAAATGGTGATGTAGGGGTAATGGTAGTATTAGGAATATATGGAGGGGACGTAGTAGGGGTTATGGGGTTAAAAGTGTAGGGAAGAGATATGGGGATAGTAGAAATAGGGGTAAGAGAAGTGGGAGTTGTGGGTGACGGGTTAGGGTTTGATGTAGGTGTTGGGGGGCTGGACAGCATGAATGGGGAGGGTGAATTAGGGGGGTTGGGGAGAATATGTGAGGGATGAGTAGTGAAGGGGGGGGGGGGGGAGAGACATAGGTGTGTAAGGTAAAGGGGGGGTTGCTGGAAAAAAAATAGGGTTAGAGGGGGTAGCACCTTCATGTGTGCCCATCATTGCAAATTGTGTCTGAAGATGGAGAGCTGCAATTTGGTCCATGTAATGCTGGACAGCAAGGTGACGGGTATTCACCGTCTGCTGTAACCGGGTATAGCGACTATCTTGGATGTGTTGTTGGTTCTCCATTTGGGATTGCATAGCTTGCAGTTGAGAAGCAAGCTGTTGCACTGCATTTTCAGCTTGGGTGGGAGGTGGGGAATCATGTTCGGGTGGTGGGGGAGAGTTGGGTTGTGACATGAAAGCACCAAAATGATAGGAAGATTAGGATTTAAAAGACAACAAACCAGAGAATTGCAAGAGAAGAGAGAAAACAAGGAAATCAGCAAAATAATAAAAGGAAAATAACTTCTTTCTTGCCTTCATAGCAGCCAAGCTGCGACTACATAAGGGAAGGAATCCCTAGTTTTCCAAAAATTGGGCTAAAACAAAACTAGGCCCAATTAAACTAAGCAAAGATAAATACAATAATTCTCAGCAGTTCAAATAAAATCAGCTAGCCACTTGGGCTTTCTCCTAATTCGGGCTCCCAGCCCATCAAATTATCATCCTTCAAATTTCAAATTTTAAAAACCGAGATTAGGCTTGTACACACATACCAAAATTCAAGCTTAATAAGGTAAAAAACTATTTTCTTCATTACTCAATATTACACAAAGTAAATGCCAATACTAAAATATCACATCCTCAACACCAAATTTAGTTCAAGAATTCAAGGCATAAATCTGAACCAACATCAAAATCATTTTTTAGTTTTCAAAACAAGTATAATGTCTCAAATAAGTCAATTTCAGATCATGAGCCCAAAGTAAAAGAAAATAAAAACACGGATCACTTTCAGAAAACCGAAACTTAAAGCTCACAATATGAAATTTCAACTAAAAACCACCAACAAATCCGCAAATAAGAAACCGGTGATACTAACAAGAACCTCAAATCAAACATCATAACAAGAAACTTAAATCAACCACAAACCAAGTAAAGTTTCAGCATCATCTAGTCGGGACAGGGCCATACGATAGATTTCTCATTTTCAATAACCAATCATCACCTAGGAGGATATTGCACAATGGATGAAAATCAGAGAATGGAGGTGATTAATTAGGCTACCTACGAGAAGATGAAATGGATGACGGCAAGCACAGCAACAACAGATACTTCCGTCACGGAGGAGGAGCGGCAGGAACCGTTTCTGCGGCGGCGGATTTCTCTAATGCGACTGCTCTCTGCTCAGCCGTTTTCCTTGTGTAGAGTGGCGTGTGTGAGCATGGGCCGAAAGCCCATTTTTCTTGAGTATGGTCTTCTCTCTTGTCCGAGGAAATTGCTTTTTGGCCCCACTTCCGACTTTTTGGCCCCATTTATAATTTGCGTGGACCAAAATACCCTCAGCTTGTTAACATTTCCGATTCTGTAGTACCGGAAAAAACATTCCGGTACTACAAAGACGGAAAAAAGTTAAACATTATTTCCGGTTTTTCTGAACCGGAATATTTCTTCCGGTTCTATAGTACCGGAACAAATAAATTGTTTGGGAGTTACTACTGTTAGTTCCATGATGAACATGATGAATGTTTTGATAATGACAAAGTGTTTTTGAACAAGCTACATGTGTTGATCAAGTTTCAAGCTCAACAAGCAACAACAAACATCAAATGAAGAAGAGAGAAAGCAAGCTCATGAAGACCTAAGTTTGAGTGTATTTGTATTTCTTTTATCTTTTGCCTCTCAAGCTTCATAGGTTTTTTATTTGGGTAGATTATTATAGAGGGTAGTGAATCTCATTCATAAGTCATGATTTAATCATAATTTGAGTTTTCACTTAACCTAGAATCAATAGGTGGCTTAAAGGTTTTAAAGGAAAGGTTGGATTTTGAGAAAACAAGTTTTGAACATGTGCAGTACCAACTTAATCGATTAAGTGATTAACTTAATCGAGTACTACTCGAGTACACGACTTGCTTAATCGATTAAGTACTGCTGAACTGATTTTTTAAAATACGTTTTTCACTTCTCAAAATCAGTTTTCAAGTGCTACAACTTTTGGGTATTCTATAAAAAACCTTTTCCTATTATTTGTGATGAATTAGAATCATTTTCATACAAGTTTTACAAAGAATCAAGCCACTCTATTCTCTCTCAATTTCAAAGATCAAAGCTTTTCTATTTTCATATTATTTGATCAAGAACCTTTGAATCTCTTATGGTGAATTGTCATAACTCTTGATTGAGATTCATAGGATTGTTTTGTGTTTTCTATTGTGTTGTAATCTTTGCAAGAAGGCAAGCCACTACAACAAACAAGAAGTCTTGGTGTGTCGATTTTATCATCAAGCAAGTGCATTCTTATTGAAGAAAAAGAAGAAGTCTTGGTTGTGAATCAAGCAAGGAGAAGCCTTGGTGTGTGGATTATCATCAAGCAATTGAAGACTTGTTGTGTCGATTATCAACAAGGGGTAGAGGTTAGATTAGAGAGAAGATCAATAGGATTACAAGGCAAGGGTGTCGGTTATCTCTTGTAAGCTAGCAAGAAGGGAGTCTTGTGAGGCAATCACTTGTAATTTGAGAACTCTAATTCCTCATAGTGAAGAATCTCTCTTGGTTGAAGAGGGGACTGGATGTAGCTTTCAAGCGGATGAAAGTGAACCAGGATAAATCACTGTGTCGTATCTCTAAACCCTTACTCTTTATATTCAAGTCATTTGATTGCGTTCTTGGTTGAAAACCTAGAAAGATTGATTTTCATAATTGATTGAATTGAATCTTTAATTGTTCAAATTGATAAAGGGAAAATCATTTTCATAACTAGGTTAATCAATAAGAATATAGGTGTTAATCATTTCTGCTGAATCTCTGATCTTGCATGTGAATTGATTGATTTTCGTATTCGAATGAAAAATTGATTTTTCTGTTTTCTGTCATATTTAATCGATTAAGTTCAAGTTTAATCGAGTACTACTCGAGTAAATTGCAGGTTAATCGATTAAGTGCTGTAGAATTTGCAAAAATCATTTGTTTTGATTGTTTAGATTTGTTTCGTTCGAAAATCTTTCAAGGTAGCTTCAACACCTATTCAACCCCCCCTTCTAGGTGTATTCCTAGGGTTCCTTTGTCTCTCCAACCACCAATTGCGGTTTCCTCAACTACACAACCCGTAATATTGCTTCCGGTTCTAGTGTACCGGAATATTGCTTTCACATAAATTTGGAAAAGGTTATACCAAGTACCAATTGCCATATGAATACTACCAGCAACGTGACTTTGAATACTTACATTTGTTGGGTCCCAAAGAAGTAAACGAGTATTTTCTTCCAATCATTTTTGTAACCCCATTTTCCTCAGGCTCACTTTCCTGTAGCCACAAGCAAAAAAAAAAAAAAACACTTGATAAGTCAAATGAAATCTCTACTACAAGTCTACAACCATGAAAGGGGGAAGGAATTAATGAAATTCAGAGTAAAGTCTGTGTTCATCCTCTAAGCAGTGAAGGGGGAGAAAATCCGTATGAAGGTTGCTCTTGATGCTGCTAAGGGTCTCGCCTTTCTTCACAGTGATGTAGCAAAAGTGATTTACCGGAAGCAATTATATTTCGGTACAGTACAACCGGAAGCAATATTCCGGTTCAGAAAAACCGGAAATAATGTTTAATTTTATTTCGTCTTTGTAGTATCGGAATGTTTTTTCCGGTACTACAGAACCGGAAATATTAACAGGCTAAGGGTATTTTGGTCCACCCAGGCCAAAAAGTCGAAAGTGGGGGCCAAAAAGCAATTTCCCTTGTCCGAAACCTTGTTTTTACTTCCTAGCCCCATTTTTTTCTTTTTTCTATAAGGTTTCGTTGGAATATTTTCTGATACTCCTGTGTCAAAAAATGTAATTTTTTCGATTACTCTCTTATTTAAAAAAAAATCATTTTTAAAATCGGAAAATACATTTTTCCAAGTCAAGGTTATCGAAAAATATTCCAACGGAACCTTATCGGAAAAAAATGAGGCAGGGACTAAAAACAGGATTTGGGGACTAACATTCTTCTTATAAAACCCATTTTGTTGGCAAAAATCTTATTGTAAGATATTTATTTGTTTCAAACTGGTCATTCAAGTTTTTTATAATTAATCCTTCTTCCATGAATTTTTATGTCTCTGGTCATTTTTTCCAGTAGGATTTCCTACTAGTATCATTTTTTCCGACGATGAAGCTCTTATAATATTTTTCTTCTTCGCTCATTCTCTTTCAACAAATGTTCAGATCGGATCACCGAAGTAGCCAATAGCCATTATTCTCCGTCATGTCCAAACGGTGGTGTGATGGAATTAGTGGGTTAGAAATAGGGTGAATTAGAGACAAAATATATTTGCCAAAAAAATAGAGTTTGGCCAAAAAAATGAAGTTTTTTTTTAGAAAAATATTGATAAAAAAAACAGAGTTTAGTCGAAAAAATGAAATTTTTTTAAAACGTATTTGAGAGCTTAAGGTAGCTTCTCCTTACCATAATGCATAATTAATTTTAGGACCTCATGATAATGCATAATGTTAGAAAAAATTTTATTCATTTGTTTATATATATACGATATAGTATATATGTTGTATTCTCGGAGAAAATCTTATTATATGACTATATTATAACATAGTAAAAATCTAAGTTATGTGAGTTGATTTTTATAAAAAGAAAAATTTATCAACCATTTATTTTTATTTTAATCATTTGTTGTGGTTTGATTTTATTTAATTAAAAGGTTCATTGGATTTTTATAATTTCATAATTTTGTCATGGTTAGTCCAAATTAAATGATTTTGGAGTCAAAATGTTCATAAGAAAATGTAGAGTGTGTTTTTTTTTATGAATAAATATTTAATCTTAAGTTTTGTACAAATTATATTTTTTTAAGACTCATTTTATGTAAATGATTTTATAAACATTAGTATCTTCATTATTAAACTAGTTTTAAAGTATATATTTGATTTATTTCCTAAAGTATAAAACTTTTAATTTTTTTCCTAGCCCTATATGTGCCAGGCCCAAAAACATAAAGAGGAAGAAGATTCCATTTCATTTTTCCCATGTGTTTGAAATTCAAACTTGAAATGCATGCATGAGAATTGTGTTGAGAGTTACTAGCTACACAAAGAATCACACCCTAGCATTAACATTCACCTATAACTCATACATGCATTCATTCATGAGGAGGTGCATTTGAATTCAGACTTTAGAATAGTCATGGATGAATGTAGAGTAAGTTAGATTCTCTATTCACTTAAAAAAAAATAAACCAAGACCTCCCTCCTCGAAGCCCAACTCGCCACCCCCATTAGGTTTAAGGAACCTTAATTTTCTCTTCTTATAAATGGATGCATCAATCCTCCTAATCATCTTTTTACAACTATTAGCAAACAAAGAAAAAAAAATAGGCTTAATTATGTCACATGTCCCTGAAGTTTGGGGTACTTTTGTCAGATACCCTTATACTTTTTTTTTTAATGTCTAAGTCCCCGAAGTTACTTCTGGATTTGTCATATATCCCTACTACCAATTCTGACCAATTTCGATGACATGTAACATTAGAATCCTAGTCCGATACAGGAGGTTGATAATCTAGTGCCGTGTGATGTCACATGGGCGAAGACGACCTCTCTATTCAATTCTTTTTTTTTATTTACCTAAAAATTAAAAATATTAAGTTTTTTAGTTTTTTAAATTTTTTAAAAAAATGATCTTCGCCCACGGGGCACTAGGTGTTTAACCTCATGCGTCTTATCAGGATTTCGATGTTACATATCAGCAAAATTGGTCAGAATTGATAGTAGGGGTATATGACAAACCCAGAAGTAACTTTGGGGAGTCCGACATTGAAAAAAAAAAGAATAAGGGTATCTGGCAAAAGTACTCCAAACTTCAGTGACCTGAGACATAATTAAGCCAAAAAAATATATTCTCACCTTTGGAGAAGAGAGAAAAACCGTGGAGCATAAAAGAGGAGAGGCAAGGAGCTAAATTAGAGTGTGAGTGCTTATTTTCTAGGAGGAAAGGTATTCTTCAAATCTATGTTTCTTTTTTATTTTTAAATTTTTGTGTGTTGTTACTGTTCTCTTGTACTAAAACATTTTATTAAACCTCATCTTCTATTTTTATTCCTAAAAGAATTTTTAAGCGTTCACTATTTCTACCATCATGATTTTTATGAAGATGTGTTTGATTTAAATATAGACATTTGTAAAAGAAATAAATTTTGTTTGGTTGGTTGGTTTGAGTTTTGAAAAGGATAAAAGAAAAATGATTAATGAAATATTCAAGAAATGATAGTTTTAGATTTGATTCGTTTAAAAATAAATAAGTTGTTCTTGGCCAAATAATCTCTTTTCTATCAAAAAGGTTTCTAAAAATATATGTAACATCCCGAATTCTAATTCTAAGCCCAATTAGCGAGTTAATAGGTTTAGAATGAAGAGGTTGGGTAGATTAATTACTTTAAGAATTTTGGGAGCAAGGTGATTAGTAATTTTAAGTAATAGGGGTTGCGTAGGATGCATCGGTAACAAGAAGTAGAATTATAGACGTCGAATCGGGAGTTAAATCGGGGTTTTAAGTGTTACAAAGCATCTTGTGCAAGGAAATTAGGAATAAAATATCCATAGCTCTAAACCCAATTCCCACCGTTGGATATGAAGTTTAAGGGATTAAGAAGCTTGTCTAAAAATTTGTGCCCGATCCGACAGTTAACGAAAAAGTTATGGCGATTTGAAGTCAGGGCCCTCAGGGCACGCCCAAGCGCACCAGGGTGCATCAGATGCACCAACTCAGGGAGTTTTTTGCCCAGGCGCACCATAAACTCGCCCAGGCGCGCGCTGCGCGCACCAGTTCTGCATCGGACGCACCGGACGGTGCGCCATTTTCCCTGATCCCGCACCAACTGACCGCACCAGGATCCCCACGCCCACACCAGCGCGCGCCAGCCTCACGCACCCTGTCCCGCACCACGCCGCGCGCCCAGGCGCGCCAATACCACGCCCAAGCGCGCACCAGTTTTAAAAACTGGTGCAGCCAGAAATTGGCCAAATCGCACCACTCTCTTTCTCTTCTCCTCTTGGGCGATTTTGAGCCCCAAAACCCTAGCTTCTTCCACACCAAAAATCCACCCAAAAACACAACAAATCATCATCATATATTGGTTCTCCATCACTCATAACCACTCAAACTCCATTAATCTCTCATTTTTTCCTCTCTTCAATCATACCCAGCTCCGCTCAAATCACACCTCATCTTCCACAAACAATATCACTTTCCCCAGCTCTGGCTCGTTCTCAAACATTCTCATTCATTCATTTCCCCCAATCTCAACTCTTTCTTTCTTTTCCAACGCATACTTTATTTCCAATCATCATTTCTTTCTCATTTTGTCTTTACGTTACAGTCTTATTTATTTCATTTCTCTCTTCAGGACGTGACAGACGTCCATCAGCATATTACTTATTTAAATTTAACAGCAATAAATATCATTAAGCATATTTAAATCAATAGTTATAATCATACTATCAATCACACAAACATCACACAATAACAATGTGGTCTTTGTCACCTTCGTATAAGTGGCCACCCAACACAAACAATTGCCACTTATATTACTGACTCCAACCACTAAGTTCCGATCTTTGAGATGATACGGAACGTCCTAATATATCACCTAACTACCACGGTGTCTTAGGAAAGCTTCTCTCTCACCTGAGGTCCAGCAATGTAATGCGTACCGTCTCCTCGAATCCTTTTTGGTTGCCGGCTGCCCCAATCCTTCGTTCTTTAAGATTCCTCGTACTAAATAAAATACGCTTATGTTATTATCTCGAATTAAGAAAATCTTTTTCGAAACTTAGACACCTCTTATTCCTCGTCAGAGAATCTTAAAAATATTATTGTTTTCTTTCAGACAACTCTAATATTTTCTAATATCTCAAGTACTTTCAAAAACCATTTTGAAAACATTCGGTAAGGTAATTTAAATTATTTATTTTAGTTGCTGGTCCGTTTCGGACAGCAGAGAATTATTTTACAAAAATCATTTTGATGAAACCCCGAAAACATATTAAACACTCTTTGTTTTAAATAACGCTTTTATTCAAAATTAACACTTTAAGACTCAAGTTTCCATCACAAAACAACTTTGGACACAATTTAGAAATCTTAAATAAATCAAATGGAATTTTCTTAAAATCAATTAGTTTCAAAGCCAATCACACGTTCACTTATTTTTCAAACATTAATCATCATATAAGCAACAAACAACACTTCATCAAGTATATATCAACATCAAGGCAATGATACGACTCACACATAATTCATAACACAAAACATTTACGCACACACGTATTAAACCAAGATGTAAACCATTTTCTTTAATCAATTGATTTCTTTTCAAAAGTCGTTGTGAGAAATTATTTTCATGCAACTAAATTTCCTAGACTCAATTAAACTATATGGCCGAATGCAATCAAGGAAAGTAAGTCAAACATCACAAATTTAAATCGCATAAATCAAATTGATTCATCTTAAATACTTCAACTCCATTTTCTTTTTTTTTTATGAAGCAAATTCATTTACTCCTTCTTTATCCCTTTTCTGAAAAATACAATCGTTCTTCCAAAACAAAACACAATCTTTTCTTATACTTGAAATCCTTTAAAAATCATTTGAAAATTCTTATTAAAATAAATAAAATAAATGGTTTATGTGGCTGTTTGGAAAAGTCCAGCCACCTTTTCAAGTTGTAAAAACATTGAAAAATCCATAATTTTCATTCTAACTTTTAACACATCACATGGCACTTGAAATCCACACTTTTCACACCTCAAAAACATTTTTAAAGTTGAAATACTTTGAAATAGAAACTTGGACAGCGAAGGACAAAAGAAATCAAACCATGATAATACCTTTAGAAATAATCAAATACATTTTCCCATTTCCTTTCATGAAAACCGAATTGAACCAAAAACAAAAACAACACAATTCCAATAAATTTTTCTTAAAACAACATCACAAAACATAGTCATTCCCATGAGACAATCATATGCAAAAAGAATCTAGCTTATTAAGTCTAGCATAGGCCAAATCATCACCAAAGAAAGACAAAGTCTTTTGATGCACTTTTCAACATGCAAAAACTTGAAAATATTAAATCAAAAACATGCACTTTCAAACACATGGTTTTAGAAAATACCACTTCTCTTTTCTTCACAAAACCGTGACCTACTTTGGTCTCTTAAAACACATTTTCATTTTCATTTTCCTTTGCATGCACTTTTAGATTCATGTAAATCAAAAAGAAAACACATGCAAGAAGCTTTTCATGAAAAACAATTATGTTCTCTTTGATTTTAAAGTTTGACCGAAAAATACATCAACAAAATCAAGAGGAAAACTTAAATCCTTAGCTTTGAAACACTTATGAACTTAGATCAAAGTGAAAATCATTTTACAAAAATCATTTTCCTTTGTTTCCTCATCAAAACCGTGACACACAAGCCAAGGAACAAAACTTTTTAAGTAAAAAGAACACATGCAAAACTTCAAGATCTAAGCTATAGAAAGACAAGAATCAATTCCTTTTCAAGATCAAAACAAAAGATCAAAGACTTTTTGAAAAGAAAACCAAAGATCAAAGCTTAGAAAATTCAAAGTTAAAATCATGGCATGCAAACCATTTAGATCAACTTTAACAAGCACCAAATCAACATGCATGAACTCTAAACAAAATAAAAATCATCACAACCTAATTTTCTAGACATAGCCGAATGATAATGTCCATGGTTTTAGGTTCTACAAGTTTGTATGGCTCTTGAAACTCAAGATCAAAGCAAAACAATTACTTACAAACATAGATCTACAAAGAAATTAGACATGCAACAACAAAGGAGTCTTACAAAACTTAGAAAAATGAAAACTACTTCTAACACCCTATGATCTTCGAATAAACCAAAGAAAAGAGAAGATCTTCAACCTCCTTCACTTGATCTTCAAGAAATCCTAAGGTTTTGAGCTTGATTCTCTTTTTCCTCTCTTCTCCTATTTCTCGGTGAGCTTGATGGTACTCTTGGGACTAAGTGTTTGGTGGAAGAAATGAGATGAAAAAGGAAATGAATCATTTAACCAACCTCACACACATACACACACACGGTCTATATGGGCAAAGGCAAGGGGTGGAATTTTTCCCTTCTTAGCCTCGGATCAAGGTGCTAGTCCATGGGCAATTCGGTCCAACCAAGAGTTTGCATGGGATGGTCTTACTATGGACACATGGTGGAAGATACGTCCTCCCTAGACCTCATGACTCACCCCTCCTAATCTCCTCCTATTTTCTATTTAAATTTCATTTTATTAATTCTTAAGAAATCACTCCTACTTGATCCTTCTACTCCTTGCATGGCCGAACTACATGCTCATGCACACACATACACATTTAATTTAACCTCATGTTCAACACATAGCATAAATTCACGAAGTAATGCACACACTAGACACATATATATATATCATACACATACATGCATTATACATTACACATACATACACCTACACATGCATCATACACACATTCATATTTATTCATTTATTTAATCCTCATATAATCCTAAACATACACACATGCACATCAAAACCGTGTATACACACGTATGGCTAGAAAATAATTCTTGTTCATTATAAGAGGACTCAAACAAAGATCACGAATATTTTTATAAAAACATCAAGCATATAAATCTCAAAAACTCATCATTTTTTTCTAAACTTTGGACCTTGCTTTAGAAAATCATTTCTCTTAAAATCACTTATTATCTTGAAAACATGAATTTTAAGAAAACCATTTAAGAAAATACTCTTTCAAAACACTTTTCTCAAAAATAAATTTCTTTAATATTTTAAATTAATACGAGGATTTTATGGGGTGTTACATCCTCCATGACTAAACAGTATGACTAGGAGACGGGCTGACAATGATCGAATCGCTGCAATCCTCGAAACTCTGGTTCAGTTGCAGCAGAACCAGGCTGAGAATCAAGCCCAGAACATAGCGGCCGCCGTAGCAGCTGCAGCAGCAGCTCTACAACCTCCACCACCAGCTCCGGTTGAAATTGACTGGATGGCGAGATTCAGAAAGAATGACCCACCAAGATTCGAAGGCGGGTACAATCCAGACGGTGCACAGAAGTGGCTCCAAGAGATGGAAAAGATTCTCCGCTCGCTGCAACCTCCAGCCGATCACTATGTTAGGTTGGTGGAATATGTTCTGTCCGGTGATGCGGAGCATTGATGGGAGCAACAAAGAAGAAGTTTGGAGGCAGCGAATGAAGTTATTTCTTGGGATCTCTTCAAAATTCGTTTCCTTGAGAAGTATTTTCCAGAGGATGTCCGAAGGGAGAAAGAAATGGCCTTCCTCAAGTTGGAGCAGGGGAACATGAGTGTCGGTGAATATGCGGCACGATTTGAAGATCTGATCCGATACTCAGGCAGCTATAGGGACGCAGGCGAGCGCACCAAGTGCATCAAATTCGAGTCTGGCCTGAATGCCAAGATTAGGACTGCTTTCACCTATCAGGGCATCGCCAATCTTTCCCAATTGGTGAACATGGCAAGTGCTTATGAGAATGCACTCAAGCAGGAAATAGCAGAAGAGCGGGACAAGGCAGCTCAGAAATTAGCGGAAGAGAAAGTTAAGAGTGGGCAGAAGGCAGGAGGTCCAATCAGAAGTGATGGGCCAACTCAAAGATCAAGCCCTTATGTTGTTCCCCACAACAGAGCAGCAGTCCCAAGAATTATGGGCAAGAGTGAGACAGCTGTGGATGCTCCTCCATCATGCTCACATTGTGGAAAGCAGCATAGTGGAGAGTGTTGGTTTCGGAACCAAACTAGAAGAAGTTTTAGTTGTTTTGTGTGCGGACAACCCGGACACTATGCTGCTAATTGTCCCAAGAATGCTATGAAGAAAGAGGTGAATGCAACTAGAGCCCATCCAGTAGGTGCAAGACGATCCATCCAGAGAGGGAAAGTACTCATTTCGGAAGGGAAGGAAGTGGAGGATGCAGGCAAGCCGAACTGAGGTAAACGCTGAGTCCCTAATACTCTCTGGGAGACGACGTTTAATTATCGAGTCACATGCTTATATGTTTCCCTTAATTACTTGAACGGAAATGGAGTTACTCCAAATTAGGAATCCCCTAAGAGTCTTAGGTGAAGATCTTTAATGATCAGGAACCTTTTTTGTGAAAACATAGAAAAGCATGTGCTTCTTAGAGCCATTACCCCTAACCTCTGTATAATTTACGAAAAACACATAGATACAACCCCTCTTATTAGGAAGAAATCAGAAAGAATAAAGTACTAAGTCTTTGAATGCCAAGTAGAAAGTAACCAAACTCCTTGATAATGTCGTTGTTTAATATAATGTAAGGTTAGAACTGACCACTCTGATCCTACATCTGTTAAATGATGATGCTATCAGCAAAAACCGTCGATGATGTGCTGTTAATGGACGTAAGATTGGGGTTGGTCGCCTCGATCTTTGCATCTATTAACAGACAATATCATGGCAACTTTCTTAATAAAGTGGGAAATTAATTGCGATAGGAATTCTACAAATACACAGATCCATTAGTGGGATAGACACTAACTTGAATGGTGTTCTTCCCAAATTCCTTACGCCTAATCGAGTACTAGACCCCACAACGAAGCTTAAGGATAAGAGCCTCCAACTATATTATCAACCAACAGTAGTGTAATCAAGCATAGATCCTTTGGAAAGAAGGTAAAACTTCATAGGAAACGCCTTTAGTTTTCGCGGGGACCAGTGTAGGTGCTGGTAACTCAAAACCCCCAGGATCTCACCGAGATCCCTAAATAGACAACCGCAAGAGAAACCAATCTTAACAATTGTGCGAAAGAGCCACACAAAAATTAGTTAGCTAGATTCGTATTCGTGCTCCCATTGAGTACGAGAACTTAAGGGTATACGGATACGAAGGGGTATGCCTACAATAAGTGGGGGAGAGCTTATTTACGAAACTTTAAAGATCTTGTCGGGGTAACTACAGAATGAAGTGTAGACAAACGGGAGCGATGGAATTAAGGACTATAATAGTAAAAAATTTCCAAAGGGATGGTTCTCCATTGAAGGAATCGAACAGAATTTCGGGGACGAAATTCCAATAAGTGGGGGAGAATTGTAACATCCCGAATTCTAATTCTAAGCCCAATTAGCGAGTTAATTGGTTTAGAATGAAGAGGTTGGGTAGATTAATTACTTTAAGAATTTTGGGAGCAAGGTGATTAGTAATGTAACATCCCAAATTTAGTTCTTAGTGTAAATTACGTTTTGATAGTCCTAGGATGGAAGTAATTATGATATAAGTTAGAAATTGGCTAATTTGACATGCAAACTCAAGTTTAAAACATAGGACTTTGGAGAAATAGAATAACAAGATTGGTTGCTTAGAACACAATTCCCACCGTTGGATATGAAGGTATGATTTTTAGGAATTTACTCGTTAAATTTGAGCAAGATCCGACGACGAACGAAGAAGTTATATCGAATTGAAGCAGGAAGAAAATAGGAGGAAAATAGGAAAATGAATAAATGGGGTACTGGGCAAAATACTCGAGTCTTTTGGAAAAGACTCGAGTGTTCTGGTTAGTTGGAAAATGACACTCTCAGGCACTACTCGAGTCTTTGTGAAAAGACTCGAGTGTTTTACAGATTTAAAGGAAACACTCGAGTGTTTTGGTAAACACTCGAGTGTTTTATGCAGACAGTCTTAAAAACGTGTTTCAGCCAACAATCTCATTCATAACTTAACTTCACTCTCTCCTAGGTCACGAACAGCTCCCCATTCTCTCTCTAGATTTCACTTCAAATCACCATTTCAATCCATAAATAAGCATTGAGAATCAATCCCCAACACATTTAAACACTTAATCTCCCTTCAATCTCTCAAGTTCTTCCTCTCTCAATTCATGGGTATGAGTTAGGGCCAACACCCAATCTTGGTTCTCATCTCTCAAGCTCAAGGTAAGTGGAATACAAGCTCTATTCCTCCTTTCCTTCATAGATTTCGAATTTCCCTCCCCAATCTCTAACTAATTTTCCTTTCTTTGGTTTCTAGCTCATTCTCTCTCTCTCTCTCCCATAGTTTTGGAGCTCTCTCTCTCTCTCTCTACAAGGAAAAAGGTAAGGGGGTGGTTATAGTGAGCATTGGCTT
Source organism: Crotalaria pallida (assembly GCA_037953625.1). NCBI lineage: Eukaryota > Viridiplantae > Streptophyta > Magnoliopsida > Fabales > Fabaceae > Crotalaria > Crotalaria pallida. The sequence continues at coordinate 5,788,760 of CM075654.1, read as the reverse complement.
TTTCCAGGAGAGGGTTTGTGTTTAGATATAATGGTTGAGTAGGAGGTTATGTGTTAGGGTAGAAAATTAGGAACCCCAATTTGGAAAACTAAGGAACAATGATGAAAATAGGCTTAATTGGCAATTATGGAACTTTAGGAAGTAAAGAATGAGGTTAGGTTTTAATTGAGGTTAATAAAAGGCATAAACCCCTAAGTTAGGACTTTGGATCAATAATTGGGACATGTGAACAAAATGTGGTTATTGAATGATTATAAGAAAAGTTGAAGTTTGGTTATTATTTGCACTCTCATTGTTTATGTGAAATGTGAATTGTGGCTATTTGGTTATAATTATGATGGTTTTGTGATTGGATTGACTTGGTAAATATTAAATGGAATTGGTAAGCAAAGTAATGGCATATAATATGGACAATTAATAATGTATAAATATGATGGTGTATCGTAGGCCTTCGATTTGGGGGAGACGATACATCGTAAAATGGTGTTGTATTGTAGGCCTTCGATTTGGGGGAGACAATACAACGTAATCGGGGCGATGTATGTAGGCCTTCGATTTGGTAGAGACATACATCATCGTTGGTGTATGTATGTAGGCCTTCGATTTGGTGGAGACATACATACACCCTAAATAAAAAAGGAAAAAGGAAAGGACACTGGATAAGATAAGGTAAACGGTAAAGGAAAAGCGATGTATGTAGGCCTTCGATTTGGTGGAGACATACATCGTGATTGGTGTATGTATGTAGGCCTTCGATTTAGTGGAGACATACATACACCGTAAATAAAAGGAAATGAATAAAGGAAACAGGGAATAAAATGGAACAAGGTAATGGTAATGGAAACGCGATGTATGTAGGCCTTCGATTTGGTGGAGACATACATACACCGTAAAATTAAAGAAAAAGGTAAGGGGATAAAATTGGACAAGGTAAAGGTAATGGAAACGTGATGTATGTAGGCCTTCGATTTGGTGGAGACATACATCGTGATTGGTGTATGTATGTAGGCCTTGATTTGGTGGAGACATACATACACTGTAAAAATAAGAGAATGGTAAGGGGGTATAAAGGGATTTCTTTGTAAACGGGGAAAACAAACAAAAGGGAATCAAATGGTGGAAATGAATTAACTAAAAGGGGACCCGTCAATTATAAAATAATGGAAGTGGAAAATATGGTATGCTTGCGATGAACTTGTATTTATGTGAATAAATTGCTAATTGTGTTTGGCCTGGTTAGTTGTTATGTCTATATAGAAACTGCTTTTCTATTCATGTGCAATGCTCACTCCCTTACTATACTTACATGTACAAATATTGAGATTGCACAGCCCCCGGCCGAGCAGGAGTGCTCTCCCTCACAGGGAGAGTAGGGTTATGGGGATTAGATACTTTTATTTTGACTTCGGCCTTCGTATATTTGGATGTATATGAGCTATATATATGCTTTTTGAGTGAGGTTTAGGATAGTTTCTTTTGTGCAGGGTTTATGATTCATCTTTTTGAGCATAGTTGTTGTTATGGTCTCTTGATTTACATACTTAATATTTTGCTGGTACTCTGATACACTGATGTGTTACACTTGAGCCCAAGGGGCAACTATGCGATGCATATAGATTCATATTTGAGTCCTACTGGCTCCTTTTGATTTTATATAAATGTGTTTATCAGGTTGAAGATTTAGAAAAGTCCGAAAAACAAACGAAACTCCGTCCGTTTGACGGTTGATTTTCATAAGTTAAAAAGGAATTTTTAAGTACACATTTTTAATACTTTTGATTTTAAGGGTATAATTCATTAGGGTGTTACATTTATGGTATCAGAGCAGTTTCCCTCGGCCTTTGGAGTATGAACTCACTACTCCTATGGTTACTCACCGAGCGAGTAACCCAAGTACTTAGTTTAGTGTCTATGTGAAGTTGTAAGATATTAGTAGTTTTATTTAATTGTGCTAACATTAACTGGTTGTCCCTCCATGACTCAACAGTATGGCAGGGAGACGGGCTCACAATGACAGAATTGCTGCAATACTTGAAACTCTGGTTCAATTGCAGTAGAACCAAGCCCAAGTTCAGCAGCAACAAGCTGATAATCTTGCAAATCTGCAGCAGAATCAAGCCCAGAACATTGCTGTAGCTGCAGCAGCTGCTACAGCAGCACTTCAGCCTCCTCCACCACCACCAGCGGAGATTGACTGGATGGGCCGCTTTAGAAAAAGCGATCCGCCGAAGTTTGAAGGGGGTTACAACCCCGATGGAGCTCAAAGATGGCTCCAAGAGATGGAAAAGGTGTTTCGCTCCTTGCAGCCACCGGGTGACCAGTATATGCGGCTAGTGGAGTATGTTCTGATGGGTGAGGCGGAACATTGGTGGACCAACAGAGGAGAGGTTTGGAGGCAGCTCATGAGCTTATTTCATGGGACCTTTTCAAGGTCCGTTTTCTGGGAAAGTACTTCCCGGAAAATGTAAGGAGGGAGAAGGAAGTGGCTTTTCTTGAGCTGAAGCAAGGGAATCTCAGTGTTGGAGAGTATGCAGCCCAATTCGAGGATCTCATTTGCTATTCGGGCAGCTACCGGGATGCAGATGAACGCACTAAATGTATCAAGTTTGAGGCTGGTCTCCATCCCAAGATCAAAACTGTTTTTGTCTATCAAGGAATCTCTAATCTCTCTCAACTAGTGAACATGACTAGTGCTTATGAAGATTCACTCAAGCAGGAACAAGCAGAGGAGCGAAGCAGGGCATCTCAGAAATTGTCTGGTCCTATTAGGGGCAAGGGTCCTATGCAGAAATATGGTCCTTATTCTAACCCCAGACCTTCAGTCCCTAGAGGAGCAGGGCAATCTGCACTATCTCTTGGTCCTGTTCCTACTTGTGCACATTGTGGGAGGCAACACAAGGGGGTGTGCTGGAATATGGGTCGAAGAGATGGACTCTGTTACTTGTGTGGACAGCCCGGGCACTTTGTTTCCAACTGCCCTAAAAATCCTGTGAAAAGGGAGGTCAATGTGGCTAGTGCACAGAAATCTAGTGGGAGTCAGCCGATGCAGAAGGGCAAGGTGTACACTCTTGATGGCGAAGAGGTGACAGATGATGATGAGCTGATCAGAGGTATTTGTCATGTTAATGGCAGTTCTTGTGGTGTTTTATTTGATTGTGGTGCATCCCATTCATTTATTTCTATGGAATGCATGAAGAGACTAGGGTTGTCTACGATAGAAATGCCTTATAAGTTGTCGGTTTCTACCCCTACAAATTCTTCAGTAATTACATCCTAGATGTGTTTGGATTGTCCACTCCGAGTTTTGGAGTGGGAATTCAAAGTCAATCTCATTTGCCTACCTTTGACTAGATTAGATGTTATTCTGGGTATGGACTGGATGGCTCAGCATCATGTTCTAATTGACTGTCGTAAGAAAGCAGTCATCTTTAGTGATTCTACTCTGTCTGCCATAGAAGTTGAGGAAGTATCTGACGTGAGTCAAATTCCTGTGGTCCGTGAGTTTCCGGAAGTCTTTTCTACGGAGATCCCCGGATTACCTCCAAGAAGATAAGTGGAGTTTAGTATTGATCTGAAGCCTGGTACAGGTCCAATTTCTATTGCACCTTACAGAATGGAGCCTCCGGAATTGGAAGAACTGAAGAAGCAATTGGAGGAGCTATTAGCAAAGGGACTTGTCAGGCCAAGTGTATCACCCTTGGGTGCTCCTATCCTTTTTGTCAAGAAAAAGGACGGTAGCCTTCGGATGTGCACTGATTACAGGCAGTTGAATGCAGTGACAGTAAAGAACAAGTATCCGCTCCCTCGCATTGATGATTTGTTGGATAAGTTGAGGGGTGCATCAGTGTTCTCTAAGATTGACCTCCGATCGGGATACCATCAAATCCGTATCCGTGAAGAGGACGTTCCAAAAACTGCTTTCAGGACGCGTTATGGGCACTTTGAGTATGTGGTGATGCCTTTCGGATTGACCAACGCTCCTACTATATTCATGGATTACATGAATAGGATCTTCATGCCATACTTGGATTCTTTTGTCATTGTGTTCATTGATGACATCCTGATTTATTCTAAGAGTCCGGTTGAACATGAGCAGCATTTGAGAATTGTTCTACAGGTTCTCAAAGAAAAGCAGTTGTATGCCAAGCTGTCTAAATGTAGCTTTTGGTTGGATGAAGTCCCTTTTCTGGGACATGTGATTTCCGCACATGGAGTTGCTGTAGATCCCTCCAAGGTGGAAGCGGTGTTAAAGTGGGAGAGGCCCACAACAGTCACAGAAATTAGAAGCTTTTTGGGATTGGCAGGTTATTATCGGAGATTCATTGAAGGTTTCTCCAAATTGGCTCTCCCATTGACAATGTTGACTCGGAAGGAGGTTCCTTACCAATGGTCACAGTAGTGTGAGAACAGTTTCTTGGAGCTGAAGAAGAGATTGACGAATTCACCGGTTCTGACTTTGCCGGAACCAACCCAACCCTTTGACGTGTATTATGATGCTTCAAAGCAAGGCTTGGGTTGTGTACTTATGCAGCAAGGCAAAGTTGTGGCCTATGCTTCCAGGCAGTTGCGACAGCATGAGCAGAATTATCCGACTCATGACTTGGAATTAGCAGCTGTGGTGTTTGCCCTGAAAATCTGGAGACATTACTTGTATGGCACAAAGTTCGAGGTGTTCAGTGACCACAAGAGTCTCCGTTATCTCTTCGATCAGAAGGAGCTGAATATGAGACAGAGGATATGGATGGAGTTCTTGAAAGATTATGATTTCCATCTTCAATACCATCCGAGTAAAGCTAATGTGGTAGCCGATGCATTGAGTCGCAAAACTCTTCATGTTAGCAACTTGATGGTGAAGGAGATGCAGCTAATCCAGGAGTTTAGTGATCTTAACATGAACATGCTGGTGAAAGAGAAGAGTATTGTTCTGGAAATGTTGCAGGTCACTAGTGAGCTCATGGATTTGATAAAGGAAAGACAAGCAGATGATGAAGAGCTCCAGAAGTTGTTAGAAGGAGCAGCAAGTAAAGAAGAACCCGATTTCATCAAGGGTCCAGATGGAATCATCAGATTCAGAGGTAGAATATGTGTTCCAATGGACTTCCAGATTCGAAGAGACATATTGTGGGAAGCTCACCAAACAAAAATGAGTTTCCATCCTGGTACCACAAAGATGTATCAGGATTTAAAGAGGATCTATTGGTGGCCAGGGTTGAAGACTGATGTGGCAGACCACGTGTCTCATTGCTTGACTTGTCAGAAGGTGAAGATTGAACACCAAAAGCCAGGCGGTTCGTTGCGATCACTTGACATCCCTGAATGGAAGTGGGATAGCATAGCCATGGACTTTGTGACAGGTCTCCCTAGAACAGCAGCAGGTTGTGATGGTGTATGGGTTGTGGTAGACCGTTGGACAAAGTGTGCTCACTTTATTCCGATCAGTAAGAAGTACACCCTGGAGAAGCTGACACAGTTGTATATTCGGGACATAGTGAGGCTTCATGGTGTGCCTTCTAGTATTGTGTCCGATCGTGATCCACGATTTCTATCCAGGTTTTGGCAGATTCTTCAGCAGGCCTTGGGTACTAAGTTGAGGTTTAGTACAACCTACCATCCTCAAACTGATGGACAGTCCGAGCGTACTATTCAGACTTTGGAGGATCTATTGAGGGCTTGTGTTCTAGAGTAGGCTGGTAGTTGGGAGCAGTTGTTACCGTTGATGGAGTTTACTTACAACAACAGCTTTCACTCTAGTATTGGCATTGCACCTTTTGAGGCACTCTATGGTAGAAAGTGTAGAACGACTCTTTGTGTGTTCTAGATTCGAGAGAACTTGTTGACTGGGCCAGAGTTGGTGCAAGAAACCACAAAGAAGATCGCGATGATTAAGGATAAGATGAAGACTTCTCAAGACAGGCAAAAGAGCTATGCAGACAAGCGTAGGAGACCCCTAGAGTTTGATGTGGGTGATCATGTGTTTCTTAGGGTGTCCCCTACTACTGGCATTGGTCGGGCAATCAAGTCGAAGAAGCTGACTCTGAGGTTTGTTGGGCCTTATGAGATTCTGGAAAGAGTTGGGCCTTTGGCGTACAGGATTGCTTTGCCTCCACATTTGTCTAGGCTTCATGGTGTATTTCATGTTTCCCAGCTGAGGAAGTATATCCATGATCCCTCCCATGTGGTAGCAGCTGATGATTTACCCTTGAAGGAGAATCTTACTTTTGAGATCCTCCCGATCAGAATTGAAGACAGGCAGATTAAGCAGCTCCGGGGTAAGGAAATCCCATTGGTGAAAGTTATATGGAACAGAAACAACGTAGAAGAAGCTACTTGGGAGCTGGAGAGCAAGATGAAGGGGTCTTATCCTCAGTTGTTTCAGGGCAGCTGAATTTCGAGGACGAAATTCTTGTAAGTGGGAGAGGATTGTAACATCCCAAATTTAGTTCTTAGTGTAAATTACGTTTTGATAGTCCTAGGATGGAAGTAATTATGATATAAGTTAGAAATTGGCTAATTTGACATGCAAACTCAAGTTTAAAACATAGGACTTTGGAGAAATAGAATAACAAGATTGGTAGCTTAGAACACAATTCCCACCATTGGATATGAAGGTATGATTTTTAGGAAGTTACTCGTCAAATTTGAGCAAGATCCGACGGCGAACGAAGAAGTTATCTCGAATTGAAGCAGGAAGAAAATAGGAGGAAAATAGGAAAATGAATAAATGGGGTACTGGGCAAAATACTCGAGTCTTTTGGAAAAGACTCGATTGTTCTGGTTAGTTGGAAAATGACACTCTCAGGCACTACTCGAGTCTTTGTGAAAAGACTCGAGTGTTTTACAGATTTAAAGGAAACACTCGAGTGTTTTGGAAAACACTCGAGTGTTTTATGCAGACAGTCTTAAAAACGTGTTTCAGCCAACAATCTCATTCATAACTTAACTTCACTCTCTCTCCTAGGTCACGAACAGCTCCCCATTCTCTCTCTAGATTTCACCTCAAATCACCATTTCAATCCATAAATAAGCATTAAGAATCAATCCCCAACACATTTAAACACTTAATCTCCCTTTAATCTCTCAAGTTCTTCCTCTCTCAATTCATGGGTATGAGTTAGGGCCAACACCCAATCATGGTTCTCATCTCTCAAGCTCAAGGTAAGTGGAATACAAGCTCTATTCCTCCTTTCCTTCATAGATTTCGAATTTCCCTCCCCAATCTCTAACTAATTTTCCTTTCTATGGTTTCTTGCTCATTCTCTCTCTCTCCTATAGTTTTGGAGCTCTCTCTCTCTCTCTCTCTCAGTCTCTCTCTACAAGGAAAAAGGTAAGGGGGTGGTTATAGTGAGCATTGGCTTGTTCCAAAAGAGGGTTTGTGTTTAGATATAATGGTTGACTAGGAGGTTATGTGTTAGGGTAGAAAATTAGGAACCCCAATTTTGAAAACTAAGGAACAATGATGAAAATAGGCTTAATTGGCAATTATGGAACTTTAGGAAGTAAAGAATGAGGTTAGGTTTTAATTGAGGTTAATAAAAGGCATAAACCCCTAAGTTAGGACTTTGGATCAATAATTGGGACATGTAAACAAAATGGGGTTATTGAATGATTATAAGAAAAATTGAAGTTTGGTTATTATTTGCACTCTAATTGTTTATGTGAAATGTGAAATGTGGCTATTTGGTTATAATTATGATGGTTTTGTGATTGGATTGACTTGGTAAATATTAAATGGAATTGGTAGGCAAAGTAATGGCATATAATATGGACAATTAATAATGTATAAATATGGTGGTGTATCGTAGGCCTTCGATTTGGGGGAGACGATACATCGTAAAATGGTGTTGTATTGTAGGCCTTCGATTTGGGGGAGACAATACAACATAACCGGGGCAGTGTATGTAGGCCTTCGATTTGGTGGAGACATACATTGTCGTTGGTGTATGTATGTAGGCCTTCGATTTGGTGGAGACATACATACACCCTAAATAAAAAAGGAAAAAGGAAAGGACACTGGATAAGATAAGGTAAACGGTAAAGGAAAAGCGATGTATGTAGGCCTTCGATTTGGTGGAGACATACATCGTGATTGGTGTATGTATGTAGGCCTTCGATTTGGTGGAGACATACATACACCGTAAATAAAAGGAAATGAATAAAGGAAATAGGGAATAAAATGGAACAAGGTAATGGTAATGGAAACGCGATGTATGTAGGCCTTCGATTTGGTGGAGACATACATACACCGTAAAATTAAAGAAAAAGGTAAGGGGATAAAATTGGACAAGGTAAAGGTAATGGAAACGCGATGTATGTAGGCCTTCGATTTGGTGGAGACATACATACACTGTAAAAATAAGAGAATGGTAAGGGGGTATAAAGGGATTTCTTTGTAAACGGGGAAAACAAACAAAAGGGAATCAAATGGTGGAAATGAATTAACTAAAAGGGGAACCGACAATTATAAAATAATGGAAGTTGAAAATATGGTATGCTTGCGATGAACTTGTATTTATGTGAATAAATTGCTAATTGTGTTTGGCCTGGTTAGTTGTTATGTCTATATAGAAACTTCTTTTCTATTCATGTGCAATGCTCACTCCCTTACTATACTTACAGGTACAGAGATTGAGATTGCACAGCCCCCGACCGAGCAGGAGTGCTCTCCCTCACAGGGAGAGTAGGGTTATGGGGATAAGATACTTTTATTTTGACTTCGGCCTCCGTATATTTGGATGTATATGAGCTATATATATGCTTTTTGAGTGAGGCTTAGGATAGTTTCTTTTGTGCAGGGTTTATGATTCATCTTTTTGAGCATAGTTGTTGTTATGGTCTCTTGATTTACATTATTTTGCTGGTACTCTGATACACTGATGTGTTACACTTGAGCCCAAGGGGCAACTATGCGATGCATATATATTCATATTTGAGTCCTGCTGGCTCCTGTTGATTTTATATAAATGTGTTTATCAGGTTGAAGATTTAGAAAAGTCCGAAAAACAAACGAAACTCCGTCGGTTTGACGGTTGATTTTCATAAGTTAAAAAGGAATTTTTAAGTACACATTTTTAATACTTTTGATTTTAAGGGTAGAATTCATTAGGGTGTTACAAGTAATTTTAAGTAATAGGGGTTGCGTAGGGTGCATTGGTAACAAGAAGTAGAATTATAGAAGTCGAATCGGGAGTTAAATCGGGGTTTTAAGTGTTACAAAGCATCACGTGCAAGGAAATTAGGAATAAAATATCCATAGCTCTAAACCCAATTCCCATCGTTGGATATGAATTTTAAGGGATTAAGAAGCTTGTCTAAAAATTTGGGCCCGATCCGACGGTTAACGAAAAAGTTATGGCGATTTGAAGTCAGGGCCCTCAAGGCATGCCCAGGCGCACCAGGGTGCATCAGATGCACCAACTCAGGGAGTTTTTTGCCCAGGTGCACCATCAACTCGCCCAGGCGCGCGCTGCGCGCACTAGTTCTGCATCAGACGCACCGGACGGCGGGCCATTTTCCCTGATCCCGCACCAACTGACCGCACCAGGATCCCCACCCCCGCACCAGCGCGCGCGCCAGCCTCACACACCCTGTCCCGCACCACGCCGCGCGCCCAGGCGCGCCTCGACCACACCCAGGCGCGCACCAGTTTTAAAAACTGGTGCAGCCAGAAATTGGCCAAATCGCACCACTCTTTTTCTCTTCTCCTCTTGGGCGATTTTGAGCCCCAAAACCCTAGCTTCTTCCACACCAAAAATCCACCCAAAAACACAACAAATCATCATCATATATTGGTTCCCCATCACTCATAACCACTCAAACTCCATTAATCTCTCATTTTTCCCTCTCTTCAATCATACCAATGAGTTAGGGTTCAAGAACACCAACACCCAATCTTGATTTTCATCCTCTCAAGCTCAAAGTAAGTTAGATTCATGTTTTTCTCCTTATTTTATTCATGATACACGAATTTCCCACTCTCAATTCTAACTATTTGTGTCTCCGGGGTTCCATAGCTCATTCTCTCTCCTCCATTGAAGTTTGCTCTCTTTCTCTCTCTACACTAAGGCTTGGGAATCAACATTCTCTCTCTCCACCATTATTTGAGGTAAGAGGGTCGTATTACCTTAGCTTAGGAAATAGATTCTCTTTAGTTATAGTGATGGCTAGGGGTAGTGAATGTGTAGAATACAAAACCTTAGGGTAGTTGATAATGAAAATAAATGAAATAATTATTAGAGAATAGAAAGAAAAACTAGTGTGATGTATGAGAATAAGTATATATATATATATATATATATATATATATATATATAAGATGGGGAAGTAGGAACGTAATCAAATCTTAGGCTCTGATACCAGGGATTATGTGTTTATTTTAAAAGAAATATTAATTATGTGTTTATTTTATATATATATATATATATATGATGATGGATAGAAAAGGAATGATTGACTAAGTAGATATTAAATTAGGGAGTAATGGGAATAATTAAGTTGACCAATCATAAGGAAAATATAAAAGAAATAAGAGTGGACAATAGAGTGAAAATCAATAGAAATTTGTTGTATGCTTTAAAAGACATGAAAATTTATGATATAAATGGAATAGGACGATATGGGGATAATTAAGAGGCAAATAAATAAAAGGAAAATGTTAGTGATAGACTTGTTTTAATTTAGGAAGATGATGGGCAATGAATATGGAAAATATAGAGATAAGTGAAATGGGTGTTTGTTGATGATAACGAATTGAGTTGAATAATGAGATTAAAAGGAAATTAGATAATAAATGGATTAGTAATGAGTGTAATAATTGGACAATGGAAAATTATATTGCTAATGTGAGAAAGACCCACCTATTTAGGTGTGGATATAGGAATGTGAAAAGGTGAGTTTATGTATGAATGACCCTCCCAAAGGGAGCGTGACTATACTAACGAATAGGAAGGACCCTTCCAAATGGAAGTGAGAATAGGCGTAATTTTATAAGGACCCTCCCTAAGTGGAGTGTGAAATTATATAAATGGACCCTCCATAACGGAGCGTGAATAATGGACCTTCCCTAAGGGAGCGTGATTATATATGTAACGGACCCTCCATAAAGGAGTGGATATGTGTATGTATATGGACCCTCCATAGAGGAATGGATAGATGTATGTTATGAACCCTCCGAAAGAAGTGGATTGAAATATATAATAGGACCCTCCAATATGGAGTGTGTAAATGTGATTAGGACCCGCCCTTGTGGTGTGCAAATAAATGGTAATAAGACCCACCGAAAGGTGCGCGAAAGAATGGAATGGAATGGAAAGACTAGAAAGGCATAGGGAAATCATGTAATTGAAAGGATAAGGAAATGTTGAGTTGTATAAAAGGAAAGTGAATTAGTATATAATTTGGATAGTATGGGTTAGGGTAGGTCCTTGGTTTGTTACTATACTTTTGTAGAAGCTATATTTCTAAGTTCTGTGTAATGCTACTGTAGTGTCCTTGAAAACTAGATGTCCTTAACCCTCTAAGTTCTCAAGATTATGGAAACCAGGAGCCCAAGAGAGGATCAAGTATTAATGTGTGACTTGTGGTATTTCTGTAGTTCCAGTTGGGAAAAGCAGGGTCTCCCTAGTCAATGTGTGTGTGCAGAGTGTCAACTTAGGGATGAGAGTACTTACCTGAAACCCTAGCTGTGATGAGCTATTTGTTGGGTTTGGAGGAGGCTGATATGGGCCGTTTGGGCCTTGTATCAGAGTTGAGCTGAACCAGGATTCTGTGAGATAATATCGGGTGATTATGCTTCTAGAATCTGGATAGGATCAGCTGAAGATCTCATGTCTAGGCTGTTGCGAGAATCCACGAGCCGACGATATGTCTCGGTCCTAGAGTCCCGAGCCTGATCGATTGGGGACCGATCGTAAGGCTCGGCTCCATCAAGTCCGAGCCTGACCCTCTTGTATGCTCGGAGTCCATGACTCCGAGTGAAGGACTTTCATGGTAGGTAAATCGAGTAAAGTGCCCTTAGAGAATCCCTTTAGTAAGACTTAGGTCCGTATGTGGTCGGCAGACCCTACAAGCCCCCAGCTCGTAAGACTTTGGAAAGTCTGTGGCGAGGTAACAAGTTTCTAGGGTTGACCTTTTCACATGTCTTAGTTCGGGAGTGTGGGACAACTGTAACCATGTATCCTGTTCGAGGTGACGTTTTAGGTTCTCTAGGTACGGCGCGTCCTGGGAAGTTGTGCCAAATCATTTTGAATTTCGAATTTTGAAACAGTAACCCCAGTAACCGCCACGTCTTACCCTGTGAGAGGCTGAGTGGGTAAGTGGGCTTTTGGCCCAACATGTGCATCGTGGAGGGAAACTGAAGGGTTTTTGAGGGTTATTCGAATCCTTTACTCCCCCTTCCATCACTTTTCATTCATTTCCTCATTTTGCAAACCAGGCACTCCTCATTCCCCCAACACAAGTACATTCTAGCACACCTTTGCTCTCCAGATCAAGCATTGCAATCATCTTCCACACGAATCAAGCGACAACAAACAAACAGGTAATCCTTCTGTCCCCTCTGTTTCAATCATCCGGTTCTAGTTTCGCAGTTTCTTCTTTTTGAAAAGGGTTTTGGTTTTTCTGGGTTTTGCAGGGATTTGGGGTTTTTGTTCTGGGTAGGTAATTTAAAGGGTTTGGATTTTTTAATTATGAGGGGTTGGAGAGATTGGAAGAAGGTTTACCATGAACTCTGTGAGAGATTAGGCGAAGAACCTTCCAGCGATTCTAGTTCTAGTTCTTCTGGGTATTATGAGGATGAATCTGTTCCCATAGAAATCAGTTCTGATACTGATGATACTGGTAATAAAACAATAGATCCTCCTACCCCCCTTGTGACAAAGGATCGAACGAGTCATCCGAGGTAGAACCCTTAACCATAGAGTACCCTTCTGATCCCACAGAGGAAAATAGGTGGCTGTTGACTTATAGGTTTGCCGAGCGTCGGGCTCAGGTTAGGACTAGTCCAGAGTGCTTTACAAGAGGGGAAAAGTTTATGGGAGATCCTATGAGGGAGGGGGGAAAAGGTCCAAGGCTCGGCCTTAGTTTTAGAATTAAAACATCTGCTATGAAAAATGCTAACACCGAGCCTTTTACTTTTTCCCCAGATATGGTGGAGCGCAGGTGTGATACCCATCCTGAAGAATTCCCTTTGCCACCAAACCACACGGAGTACGATGGAGTTTTCGATCGGGAAGTACTTGGAACGAGGCCTTCGCTGCTGACGACGGACAGCTTGAACCACCTTCGCCCTGTTCTAACCCCTCCGAGCGCAGAAGGGAATGCCTCGGAATTTGTTTTACAACATGTGAGCATAGACGACCGCATCTGCTTCCGAGTGCCAGAAAACCGACAATATTTTTACTTTTACGAGGAGGCAGTGACAAAAGTCGGAATTCGTATGCCCTTTTCAACCTTTGAAATAGAGGTCCTCAACCACTTAGGCGTAGCCCCGAGCCAGCTGCATCCGAGCGGGTGGGCCTTTGTCAGGGCTTTCCAACAGTTTTGTGATGCTGAAGGTCTGGTAGCGACGTTACGAGCCTTCTTCTGGATATATGCCCCCCAAGTAAATAAATTTGCTAACTCCAAGGGACTCTGGGTGTCATTGAAGGCTCGGAAGGAGCATGCCATTTTTGCAAAGGTAACCGATTCTTGGAAGTCCTTCAAACCACGCTTCTTCCAATACGAGTATACTAGAGCCGAAGTATGGTGGTTCATGAAGCAAGTTGAGGAAGAAGGGGAAATTAAGGTCGTGCCTCAGTTCCCACTATGTTGGACGAGCGGTATTTACAATAGAGGGGCCTCCTTATACCAGTTTGATTACAAAGAGGATTTAACTAGGGCCGAGAGGCGCTTATGTGATCGGGTTTGGGAGTACCTCCAAGAAAAGGGTCAAATTGACACAAAACAAATTCTGTTGAAGAGAACACAGGCTAAAGTGAAGGCCGAGCTTGGTATATATATATATATATATATATATATTTTGCTCGGAATAATACAACATGCTTTTTCTTGTCGCAGAAAAAATGGGGAAAAAAGCGTCAAAGGCCAAGAAGAGTGCTACTGCCTCATCTAGGATGGCTCAGCTGGCTGCTGTGAAGGCATGTTCTGGTTCCTCGGGAAAAAGCCCGTCCTCCGAGCCAACGCCAAGGAACAGTCTGACTGTTGCTCCCCGTGCTGTCCCTGACGAGGTGATTTTGGCCGCCGAGGGCGTTGAGCAGATAATCAACTCGGAGGCTCAACCAAGTGCTAAAGATACTCCTGAGGGTCCATCCAAGAGGCCTCAGATGGACAAAGGGAAGGGAATAGCTGGGGATTGGCTCAATCTGAGTAAGTCCCACAAAGGAATTCAAGGTGTTGAGGGCATGGATGACATCGTCGCCAAAACAGTGTGGGCTAAGAAGACTTCTGATAGCTTCAATGCAGCAGTCTTCCCACCCGAGGATGCACAAGTGCTAGATGCATGGCTCCCATCGGTTTGGGAAAACAACTGCTCGGCCATGGTGAAGGGTCTTCTTAGAAGTGCAAGCATTTTCCATTACCTCGGTCAGCGTGGCGAGGACGTTCATGTTTGGGTGGCCCCTGAGGAGAAGAAGAAAAGAAAAGAAGCTGATGCTCGGGAAGACTACTTGCAGCTTCAGGTAGAGCACTTTGAAAAAAGGCTTCAGACACTGGCTGCCGAGAAAGAAGGGCTTCAGAAGGGGATGCAGGAAGCTGAAGAGGCTGATAAGGAGACGACTGAAAAAGCTCTTCAAGAAGTCGATGAAAGGATGAGGCGAGCCGAGGAAATCCTGAAGAAGGCTGAGGAGGATGCTGCAACTCTACAAGAGGCCGTAGAAAAGGCTCAGAAAGTCGAGGAAGATGCCGCAGTGGCTCGAGAGCAACTCGAGTATGCCAAGGACGAGGCCGCTGGGCTCCGAGCCTCTCTAGATAAAATGAGAGCGAAAGCTCTTAAGCATAAAAGGGCAGCCAAAGAGAATCTATACAATTGGGATCACGCGGTTGAAGATTCTTTCCTCAACACCGCCGAGCAACTTCGCATCCTAAATCCTGGCCTCGTAACAAAGGGTGCTGACCCCAACTTTGCTGTTAAAAATGGTCAGATCGTGGGCGAGAACGGGGTCGCCATAAACATGGGTGGAAATGATTTACCCGATCACTTTGCTAAGGAATCCGAGGAAGAGGGGGTCGAAGGAGATGAGGAGGAAGAGGATAAATTTGATCCTGAAAGCGTAGTACTATCTGGCATAGAGTAGATTTTTCCTTTTGCTTCTTAACTTTTGTATTTGCCCCAATAGATGGGCTCGGACCTGTTGCTGTAAAGATTCTGAATATTTATAATATCCGCTATCATTTTGTGCTTCCTTTTATTCTTTTTGTTATGAATTCAAGTGTTAAGACCTCGGAACTCCGACACTTTAGCCGAGGTGGGTTCCTCTATCCGCGATGTATAAAATGATTTTAAGACAATCATGTTTGAATCGGGAATCTTTTAAAGTACTTGACGAGTTATAAGCTCTTGTTCGAGCTGTTTATAATCGTTCGCGTCATAAACGGTGGCTTTCGGTTATGAGGAAAAGTACGTAAATACAATGAATTCAAGAACATAACTTTCATTTATTCGAAGCAGTAAATACAATGGGCTTGGAGTTCCACCGAGCGTACACCATTATAAAAAATAAACAATCCTAACATTAAGCAAAGGTAATAATGAAACTAAAAACAATTGAAAACAGAATTGAAATAAGGATGAAAAACTTTTGCTGAAATATGCTCTAAGCTTTGCCACATTCCAAGTGTTATTGATTGTAGAACCAGAGAGAGTTTCGAGCTTGTAGGCTCCTGTTCCCGTTTTGGAAGCTACTCAGTATGGCCCTTCCCAATTTTGAGCCATTTTAACGTCTTTAGCGTTTTTGAGGCCAATGTCAGCTCTTCTTAGGACGAGGTCACCTACTTCGAACTCTCTGGGTACTACCGAGCGATTATACCCTTTTGCTTGCATAAGCTTGGCATGTCGTTCCCGTTCGGCGGCTAGATCTCTGACTTCATCCGATAGAACGAGGTCCTCACACAGTAAAGTGTTGTTGAGGGGGTTTGGTTGTTGTATGGTTCGGAATGAAGGGATGATCCTTTCTATCGGAATGACCGCGTCGCAACCATAGGTAAGCCGATAAGGGGTTTCTCCCGTCGAGGTCTGTATTGTGGTGCGATATGACCAAAGTACTTCATGCAAGTTTTCCAGCCAATTTCCTTTTGCACCAATGAGCCTCTTCTTGATTCCCTGGATGATAGTTCGATTCCCTGATTCCACTTGTCCATTGGTCTGAGGATGCTCAACCGAGGAAAAATAGTGCTCAATGTTTAAAGCATTGACCAAGTCTTGGAATGCCTTTGCTGCAAACTGAGTTTCGTTGTCAGTCACCAGAACTTGTGGCACTCCAAATTGAGCTACGACTTGCCTTTCAAAAAACTTCTGAACCTTGGCAGACGAGATAGTTTCTAGAGGCTCGGCTTCAATCCACTTGGTGAAGTAATATATGGCAACTACCACCCATTTTAGCTGTCCTGGTGCGGTGGGGAACTAGCCAATCAAATCCATTCCCCATTGATAGAAAGGATAGGGAGATGAAAGTGAGTGGAGTTCCTCGGCCGGCTTTTGATACACATCGCTATGAAATTGACATTTTTCACATCTCTTCACATGATTGATCGCATCTTGTTGAAGGGTTGGCCAGTAGTATCCTGCCCTTAGAATCTTTTTGGCCAATGATTTTCCCCCAACATGATGGCTTCCGATTCCTCCGTGAACCTCTTCCAATGTCTGTTTCGCTTCAGTGGGATCCAAACATCTGAGCATAGGGCTGCTGACCCCTCGGCGAAACAAAATTCCTTCAACCATAGTAAACTGCGATGCCTTCCTGACGAGCTTCTTAGCCACGGTTGGATCAGCAGGCAAGGTTCCCTGTTCTAGGTAACTTGTGATTGGAGCAGTCCAACTCGGATCCACTGAAATGGAGAGGACAATGCTAGGTCCGTGCACCATTTCTTGGATCAAAGTCTTGTTATTTCCGGGGCCTTTCGTTGAAGCTAGTTTTGAAAGAATGTCTGCTCGGCCATTGCTTTCCCTTGGGATATGGCAGAATTCAACCTTGGCAAACTCTGAAGATAGGAACTTCACCTTCTTAAGATACTTTTGGAGGATGGGTTATTTGGCTTGATAATCACCCTTAACTTGAGAGACCACCAGCTAAGAATCACTGAAAATCTTGACTTCTCGGGCCCCTACCTCTTTCGCCATCCTGAGACCAGCCATTACAGCTTCATATTCTACCTCATTATTTGAAGTAGGAAATCCAAACTTCAAAGAATACTCAAGGGTTACTCCATCGGAGTTCTCCAGGATTATTCCAGCACCTGCTCCAAGCTTGTTGCTCGACCCATCAACATAAATGCTCCAGTCCAAGTTTGAGCTCGTCAGTGGCTCAGTAAACTCAGTGAGGAAATCAACTAGGACCTGAGACTTCATTGCCTTCCTTGGTTCGAAAGTGATGTCGAACTCGGAAAGTTCAATGGCCCAAGTCACCATTCTTCCTGCCAAGTCGGGTTTTTGAAGAATCTGACGGATAGGTTGAGCTGTTCTGACCTTGATGTGATGACTCTGGAAGTACTGACGCAGTCTTCTGGCCGTGATAACCAAACAAAAAGCCAATTTTTCCACCATCTGATACCTCAGCTCTGGTCCTTGAAGCGCTCGGCTGACAAAATAAACAAGGGACTCTTTGCCTGATTCTTCTCGAACTAGAACCGAACTGACAACAGAATCACCCACTGATAAGTAAAGGAACAGAATTTCTCCAATTACAGGGCTAGATAGGATTGGAGGGGATGCCAGATATTGCTTAAGGTCAGTGAAGGCCTTTTCGCATGCCTCGTTCCACTCAAACGTCTTTTCCTTTTCTTTCCTCAGCAGTTGGTACCATGGTAGAGCCTTCCGAGCTGATTGGGATAAAAATCTGGAAAGAGTCGCTACCCGACCTGCCAACTGCTGTGCACCCTTGATGTCAGATGGACTCTTCATCTCGAGGATGGCTCGACACTTCTCAGGGTTTGCCTCGATTCCTCGTTCAGTGAGCATAAATCCGAGGAATGACCCAGCGGGAACCCGGAAGGTGCATTTTTTCGGATTCAACCTCATATCAAACTGCCGAATTCTGCCAAGAATGATCTTCAAGTCCTTAGCATGGTCTTCTTCCTTCAAACTCTTAGCAATCATATCATCGATGTACACTTCCATTCTGGGCCCAATAAGTGAGCCGAACACCTTGTTCATCATTCGCTGGTAAGTTGCCCCAGCGTTCTTAAGTCCGAAGGGCATGACATTATAACAATATGTGGCATTTTCAGTCACGAAGGAAGTTTTCACCTGATCCAGGGGATACATCGGAATCTGATTGTAGCCAGAATAAGCGTCCATGAAGGATAGTCTCTGATATCCTGCCGAGCTGTCTACTAATTTGTCTATGCAAGGAAGTGGGTATTGGTCTTTGGGGCAGACCTTGTTCAGGTCTGTATAATCCATGCACATTCTCCACTTTCCATTGGATTTTTTGACCAGTACGGGATTAGCCAACCAATCTGTGTATACCACTTCCCTGATGAACCCTGCTTCAAGCAGCTCGGCAACCTTTTCCTCAGTTGCTTGAGCCTTCTCGGTTCCGACCCGCCTTTTCTTCTGACAAACTCGCTTAGCGCTAGGATAGACACTTAATTTGTGGTAGATAAAATTCGGGTCGATTCCTAGCATGTCTGCCGAGGTCCAGGCGAATAGATCTTTGTTTTCTACGAGCAGTTCTGTAAGTTCTTTCTCAACTTCCTCAGCAAGGTCAACACCAATCTTGACACAACGGGATGGATCGGAGCCCAAAATTACCTTCTTGAAGTCCCCCTGAGGGGTTGGCCTGGTTTCATCATCCTCCCTTACATCAAGATCCGCCAAGTTAACACTTCCCTTGTTGAGTGGTTCTTGCATAATTTTCTCATCTTCAATCTTCAGTTTACCCAGGCTGATATTGTAGCACTTCCGAGCCAGCTCTTGTTCAGAATGCACCATGACCACCTTTTCGTTAGATCCTGGAAACTTCATAGCTAGGTGGACAGTTGATACTACGGCGCCAAAAGACCGAAGTGCAGTACGGCCGAGGATGACGTTCTATGCCGACAGAGCCTGGACAACCAGAAACTTCACTATCTCAGTTCAAGCGGATGGTTGTTCCCCCAGTGTAACTGGGAGGTGGATATGGCCTAGGGGAGCAATCAAATGGCCTGTAAAGCCAATCAAACTTCCCTCGAACGGAGTTAGGTTAGATCTTTTCAGTTTCAAAGCTTCGAACAGATCCAAGAACATAATGTCTGCTAAACTCCCCTGATCAACAAGAATCTTCTTTACTTCATAATTACCGAGCCTAGCTGTAACTACCATTGGATCATTGTGGTCTTGGATTATGTCGGCAAAGTCCTCGTCACTGAAGCTAATGACGATGTTCTTCTTTTTGGGCTTTTGAATTGGTCGGCTGGCAACAGAAAAAACTTGACCCACATTTATTTCGGTCACCTCTTTTTTCCCTTCCACCTGCGAATCCTCCAGCAATGGTGTTGATCAGAAAAGTCTCTCGACCCTTATCCTGTTCGGACAGTAGGGTAGAGGCTCCCCCAGCAGGTGGTGAAGGGCTCCTATTTCTTTGTTTCTGCTCGGGTCTGGGTGGGGAATGACTTTTTCTCCTAGCACGCTTCCGCATTGCTTCACCAATGTACTGTTGAAGCTTTCCGTCCCTCACCATTTCTTCAATCAAGTCCTTCAGCATAGTACACTGGTCAGTGGTATGCCCCCATCTGCCATGATGGTCACAATACTTTGTCTTATCTTTTTGAGCAGCTTTTCTCAAAGCTGGAGGCCGAGTAATGATGCGCATCTCGGTGTGCATAGTCTCGTGTTGATGTGCCAGCAAGTGGACTGGGTCAACGAGTAATATAGTCTATGGAAGACCGAATATCGTCCCACAGGGAGTTGTGTTTTTAGTATATTTTCACCTTAATGTAATTATAAATAAATCCAGCCTGTAAGGAGGAGAAATTGGTGAACTTGGCTTTTGCAGATGATCTTATGATCTTCTGCAAAGGGCATCCAGCCAGTGTCAGGATAGTGTATGAGACATTGACCAACTTTCCTGTTTGGTCAGGACATGAAGTAAGCCATGAAAAATCCTTCATTTTTATGGCTGGTGTACCTTTAACTACTCAAGATTTGATCCTGAATATTACTAATTTTCAAAAGGGTGATTTTCCTTGCAAGTATTTGGGCATTCCTCTTTCCTCTAGGAAGTGGAATACAAATACTTGTAAGACTTTGGTTGAAAAGGTAATGAAAAGCATCAATTATTGGAAGAGCAGGAATTTGTCCTATCAAGCTAGGGTGTCTCTAATAAACTCTGTCCTAATGAGTTTTCATAGCTACTGGGCTTCTCTTTTTATGATTCCAGCTGCTGTTTTTAGAGATATTCAGAGGCAATGTAGGAAGTTTCTTTGGAATGCAAATGATGATGGGAATTATAGAGCTAAAGTGGCTTGGGAGAGTGTTTGTTGTGATAAGAAGTATGGTTGTGACGACCCAACTTTCTATTCTAAATTTAATACTTATATTCAAAAATACCACCATTTTTTTTCTTTTATTTTACCTCTATTCAAAGTTAAGTCATCATCCATTTCAATCTTCTCGGAAAATAACCAAACATCATGAAGGGAAACACTAACTTTATATTTCATCATAAGAGGAAAATACTTTTTTCATTACATCAAAAACTGTCAGCATTCAACTTTACTTAAGTACTCTAGGTCATTCCATTATATTACATATCTTACAACAAAATTTATAATAACCTAGAGCAACGAGTTCGAAACTCAAAACATAACATAGATAAGAGAAACCTGATGAGTCACACTATCCACATTCCAACATCCCAACTCAACTCAATCATCAGTTCCCCACTGACTGCCGGTTGAGTTGTCCATGAAATCATCATCAGCCACCGAATCGGCATCCTCCACCGGATCCTCATCCTCTATCGGATCCTCCTCCTCCTCTTCCTCCTCATGTACCGGGACAGATGGCACATACACCGGAGTCCGAGATCGGGCTCTAGTGGAAGGACGAGAGGGAGCAGGAACCTCCAAAATAATTCTTTCTTCAGAGGGTGATGGACTTGGTGGAAGGGTGCGTCTCGGAAAACGTCTTGGAGGTGGTGGTGGTGTTCCATGCCGAAATACAAAATTTGGCGGAATGTGCATAATGTACATAATTGGGATTCTCGTCCGACGCGGACGCATTCGGGACCATGGGTTTGGGTGACGGAAAGTGACTTCCACGTCCCCTTCATAGATAGCCCGATGATCCTCGAAGTTCCACTCCCCATTAGGGAGCGGCCTCATCTCCACGCAAATCATATTCCTGGCCATGACCTACAACAAGGGATTAGGAGTGAGTCATAGCTAAATACAATAACAAATGAGCATAACAGAGGCTAAAAATAACAAACACATGTAATCAAATAGCATCAAGAATGTAAGTATATGCTCAAACTGATTTTAACACATCTTTTAATCTTATTAGCGATATGATGCATGCCTACTCCTCATTCATGCTTCCCAGTTCGGCATCCTTTCGGGAATTCGTTTCAACCTATGTTTTCATCGAACTGGAGCGTATTCAAAACCCATGCATCACGATTGATTGGGAAACTAGCCTTCATAACATTCTCATGTTACGGAATTCAAATCATCATAGCATCTTCAGTGCTATGGCATCACAGCTTATTCAATGCTGCGGAATACGTCTAACTATGCCAGATTCCACAATCGAAATCAGAGCAACTCCATGCATGTCAATGCCACACATACTTTTCATTTTCTTTCTTTCTTTTACATCACATCCTTGAACATCATGTCTCCAATATAGAGACCCAAAGTTCATAATCCTTCTTAATTACAATTCACCTTTTCTTTTGCATTAACTGGTGCTTGTGCTTTCCAAAAATTCCATCAGCGGCCCAGCCACTTTGTGATGGTTTTATACAATAGGAATTGATCATATTATTATTTAATTAGTGCAACTACCCCATTTAGGACTCCCAAAATATCAACCAGGTGGGTAAAAGCTTCCACTGGGACGTGGGAACAAAATCAACCAAATGGGTGTACGCGCCTCCATTGGGACATCTTGTCCGAACATGTCAACCACTGAATATAATTCCAGTAGGACTCATCCAGGATAAAAATCAACCAATGGGATTAAGTTTATAGACATTAAGGGAAAGAATTAGGATTTAGTAATATAGGAGATTAGACGAGTTAATCTTTAATGCAATTATAGAAAAGTAAAGATTTTCTGAAAAATTCATTAAATTACTCGAGTAGTTCTTTGACCACTCGAGTGTTCATGTAAAATTTACTCGAGTCCTTAAGAAATACTCGAGTGTTCTTCCACTTTTCCAGAATACTCGAGTCTTTCTTAAATTACTCAAGTGTTTTTGCTGCAACAACACCAGTTTCTGCACTTTACAATGTCAATTCGATTTCTGAGCCTTGTCTTTCCATTCCTATGCAAAACAGTAACTTAGACTCATGAAAAAAACATGTTAGAACATGTAATCAACACTGAAACAACATCAAATACAGTAATTCACAGAATCAACATAAACTTAGAAAATAACCATTTCAAGATATGAAATTCATTTCCACTTGATTTTAACTTCGAAAATTGATCCAGTGAGCATTATTAGGTCCATTTAAACTTGTTTGGCTTAGAAAACCTTGGGTTTATGACCTCCATGTCATATTCCCAATTCCAACTTCATCCCTTGATGAACCTTGTGAGGTTCCTGCATTTCTAGCTTGAAATTACTCATTCTAGTATTTAGGTAACTCCTCCCTTACCTTAGAGAAGTTAAACAAAGTACAGATTGATCAAAAGAGTAACTGGATTCGAATTTGGTTTCTGGACTTGGTGCAAAACAGTTGCACTGGCTGACTTTGGCAATCAATTGCACCACGAATAAGGCATGAAACAGAACGAAACAAGTTAGCTTCAGAAACTAGGAAGTACTAAATTTAAATGAAAACAAGTTTGAAATCGAAAGGGTTCCTGGATTTACCAAACGGATTCAAGGAAAAAGGGTGTTTGGTGATGAACTTTGCTCTGTTTTCTACCGCTTCAATACCTCAACTTTGAACACCTAGAACTTGATCTACAGAAGGCTTTTTGAAGTGATTTCGAGTTCTAATTCAAGAATGGAATCAGAACTTCAGTTTGTGTTTAGGTTTCAAGGGAAAAGGGTGTGAATTGAGAGAGAACGAAGGGATCAAAGTGAGCTCTGTAAAACAGAGGAATTTTTGCCAAAATTCGGATTTCAAGAGATTTGAGAGTGTTTGAGCTTTGTTGATTACTTATTTATAGACTAGGATTACCTCCCTTCGAAGTAAGGTGCAGCTCTGTGCTTGTCATTTCAAGAAACCGCGTTTTGGTGCGAAAATTAAATGAAAACCGACTTATACACTTAACCAGACTACTCGATTTATTCGAGTCTTTTTCATTATACTCGAGTATTTCTCAGAAACTCAAGAACACTCGAGTCCTTTCTGAAATACTCGAGTCTTTTGACTTATAATTCAAATTTTCAAACAGATAAGGATTATACTCGAGTCTACTCCAAAATACTCGAGTAAATAACCTAGTTTTTGAAAATTCATTATTTTATTCAACACATTTATTTATTTAAATAGTTTATTCATTTATTTAAAATACAGGGCCTTACACCTTGCACCAATGCTGCTTCCAGTTGGTCCCCATAGCACATCTTCTCAAAAGTAGATGTTACCAAAGCATCGATCATATCCACCATAAAGCAATGCTCCTCATCATTAGGCCTGCTCATGGACTCATACACATTGAAAGACACCTCTTCCTCATGTACGCGAAGCTTGAGCTCGCCCTGTTGCACATCAATGAGGGCTCGTCCAGTGGCCAAGAATGGCCTACCCAAGAGAAGTGGAATGGCAGCATCCTCCTCCATATCCAGGATGACAAAATCAGCTGGGAAAATGAACTTGTCCACCTTGACAAGAACATCTTCCACCTTACCATATGGTCGTTTAATAGAACGATCAGCCAACTGGAGACACATCATGGTTGGTTTCACCTCCCCAAACCCAATCTCTTGAAGATAGAGAGGGGCATAAGGTTGATGCTGGCTCCCAAGTCACATAGAGCCTTCCCAATGTCAAATCCACCGATGTTGCAAGGAATTGTGAAACTCCCTGGATCCTTTAGTTTCTGAGGAAGCTTCTTTTGCAATAAGGCACTGCACTCTTCAGTTAGCATGACTGTCTCATCATCTTGCATCTTCCTTTTGTTGCTCAAAAGCTCCTTCATAAACTTCGCATAAGTGGGCATTTGCTCAAGAGCCTCCGCGAATGGAATATTGATTTGGAGTCTCTTGAACACATCCATGAATTTAGCGAACTGCTTCTTTGTCTCTTCCTTCTTCAATCTCTGAGGAAACGAAACTTTGAAAGTACTCTGAGGCTGATTTTCTTTTTCGTTTTCTTTTTCCTGGGGTGCAGTTGTATTCTGTTTTTGTTGCACTTCAGGGATAGATTCCTCAGGCTTCTTTTCCTTCTCCTCTTCTACCTCAATAACCATATCACCACTCTTCTTCCGTGGCTCCTCAAGAGACTTGCCACTTCGAAGAGTAATGGCCTTGCAATGCTCCCTGGGATTAGGAACTGTGTCACTTGGGAAGGATCCAGGCTGTCGCTCTGCAAGTTGCTTGGAAATATGGCCCATCTGAATCTAGAGGTTACGAATACTAGCACCCTAATTTTTCAAACTTGCTCTGGTCTCCTCTGCAAAATTAGTTGTTGTCTGAGCGAGCTTCTCAATTGCTGCTTCCCATGGTGCCAACTGTTTCTCTTGTGGTGGCTGAAGTGCAGGACTACGCCAGGAGAAGGCAGGATGATTTTTGTACCCCGGATTGTAAGTATTTGAGTAGGGATTATTCCTCTGACCTCCTCCAATGAAATTAGCCTCTGCATTACCTGAACTGTCGCCAAACTCAAATGAACAATCTCCATTCTGATGGTTACCCTTGCAGAAGTCACATGAGAGCACTACCCCAGTATTATCAGAAGCATCAATCTAAACCTGGCTCAATTTCTGGTTCAATGCTGCTATTTGCTGCTGCATCTCCTTATTCTGTGCGAACAAGGCTTGCACATTTTCAGGCTCCAAATCAGTCTTCTTCATTATACGCTTGCAAACAGTGGCTCGGCTGCTGTTATGTGCCATCTTTTTAAACAATCGTCTGGCCTCAGTTGGTGTCTTGCTTTCCAAAGAACCTTGTGATGCACAATCAACCATGTGTTGATTGGCAGAACTCAACCCATCATAGAACAATCGCATTTGCATCCACTCAGGTACAGAATGATTGGGACACCTCTTGAGCATTTGCTTGAACCTCTCCCATGTCTCATGCAAGGATTCGCCATCCTGTTGAGCAAAGGAATAAATTGCTTGCCTAAGCTGAGCTTGTTTGGTGGGTGGAAAGTACTGATCGATGAACATCGTAGCAAGTTCATCCCATGTTCTGATGCTTCCCTATGGTTGCGCACGGAGCCACTGATGTGCTTTCCCCCTTAATGACATAGGGAAAAGCCTCAGTCTAATTGCCTCATCACTAGCACCCTGAATTCTGAAGAAATCCAAATAACTCAAGAAGCTGGCAATGTGATCATGCGGGTCCTCTTCCGGGCTACCACTGAACTGATTGTGTTGCAACAAATTCAGATATGCTCCCTTGATGTCGAAATTTGGTGTGTCGACAGCAGAGCGCACAATGCTAGTGCCACACACATTCGGATTGATCAAGGCGTAATCAGCCAAAGTACGCCTATCTTCTACATGCTCAGCTTCGCGCTCACGCTCATGTTGGCGTTCAAGCTCACGTGCACGCTCAGCCTCACGCTCAATTGTGCGCTCAGCTTCGCGCTCACGCTCTTCAGCCATTGCTCTTGCTCGTCTCTTTCTCTCTTGTAGTGCTCTTTTCCTTAACTTCCTTGTTGTCCACTCGATCTCGGGATCGAATTGAAGACTACTATAATCACCTGCAGAACGCAAGTGCATATACCAATCTTGGCAAAATGGGTTAAAAACACTTGTTCATTTGAATAGAGACAATTAAGAATAAAAGCTAAAGAAGAATTTCACTAAATAACTACTAAAAAGTACTGAAAATTATTCAAATCTAATTTTTTTAGTCCCCGGCAACGGCGCCAAAAACTTGTTGCGATTCTGGAAAGTATACCAGATCGTACAAGTAATATAATGATAAATAAAGTATCGTTCCCAACGAGGACTAAAATCGATTAAAACAATTTTCACCTAAATGTAGTTATTAAATGAAATTCAAAGGACTATTCAATTGATTTGAGAATTTTTAAACTAAATTAAATTGTAAAACGAAAACGCAAATTAAAATTGGTTGTAAAAAGATTTGGGAAAACATGGGCACATGTTTCATTGTAGGTTCCTCTAGCAATTGTTAACGAATTAATGAATTTCCTAAGTATTGAACCAATTTTGCAAAGGTAAAAGCAGCCTAATTCCTTAAATCAACTTTGTTTCTTAGTAATTTAATCTCCCTTAATTCCTTAAGCAGAGCTTTAAATCCTAATCTTACCAATTAATGTTCAATCCAAATTATTAGAAGGTTATCCAATTCATAGCCATATTCCTATACCTATGTAATTGAATTGTTTGATTAAAGGTCTAAATCCTAATTCAATATTCCTATTCAATTAGAATTACCAAATCACACTCGAGCTCAAAATTATGATAAACAATAAAAACATAATCAAACACAATACTTAAATGGAAAAACATCAATTCATTAAACAAAAACTATATAGGTTCCATACAAATCCACATGTTCCCAAAAAGGAGTTTAGTTACACATAATTAGAGAAGAAGAAAGAAGAATAATGAAAATCATAATGAGAGACATGGAATTACCCCAATCTCCAATCACAAAGTGCAATCCTTCAACTTGCCTCCAAAAGCTCTCTCACTATGCCTCTCTCTAAAATTATGATAACTAACTCAGAAAAACCTAAAAATCCCTATTTAAAACTGTTTAAAACTAAATCCCTATCTATTGCTGAAAAGATAGAATTATTATCTTTAATCTGACGCCGCACGCTTGAGCGCACGGATCCGCACTTGGGCGCGCCTGCTCATTCTATTCACGAATTGAATATTTGACCCCCTTTTAAGCTGACTGACCCCATTCACGCTTGAGCGCGCCCTGACTTGCGCTTGAGCGTGAATCTACCTGAGAGAATTAGCCATTTGAACCCCATTTATTGGCCAGTTGACCACACGCGCTTGGGCGCATGAAACCCGCGCTTGAGCGCACGTGAGCTAAATTCACCATTTTGTCCTTCTTTGCTCAATTTTCATATTTTGAAGGCTTGTTTCTTTTTTTCTTCAGCTCCAATTCATCAAATTATTGCTCCAAAACCTGAAATTAAGACCAAAAAGGTACAAAATCCTAAAAGATCTCATTCCAACTCGTTAATAGATAAAAACTCAATCTTTTCCTACAATTACTTGAGAAACAAGCCAAAATCACTAAGAAAGAGGGTAAATTATCATCCAAAAACATCATTTATTGAGCCCAAATCAGGATTCGACTGGAACCGAGCACAAAGACACACACTAAACATGATATCCGGCCTACTTGCCGTCAAATAGAGAAGGGATCCGATAATACCTCGATACTTTGTTATTTCTACGGATTTACCTCCTTCGTCTTTGTCCAAGTAGCATGATGTGCTTATCGGTGTTGCTACTGCCTTGGCCTTATCCATGCCAAATCTTTTCAGTAATTCTTTGCAGTATTTTGTTTGACTAATGAAAATACCGTCCTTCGCTTGCTTTATTTGTAATCCCAGGAAAAAGTTCAGCTCGCCCATCATAGACATTTCGAACTCTTCCTGCATCATATTAGAAAATTCCTTGCAAAGGATTTCATTAGTAGCACCGAAAATAATATCATCTACTTAAATCTGAACTAAAAGAATGTCCTTTCCTTTCTTTTCGATAAAAAGTGTGTTATCAACCTTCCCTCTTTCAAAGTTATTTTCTAATAAAAATTTTCTAAGACGGTCGTACCACGCTCTAGGAGCTTGTTTTAAACCGTACAAAGCCTTTTTCAATTTATAAACATAATCAGGGTGTTCATAACTTTCAAAGGCAGGAGGTTGACACACATAAACTTCTTCATTAATAAAACCATTAAGAAAGGCACTCTTTACGTCCATTTTATATAATTTAAAATCTAATATACATGCAAATGCTAATAGCAGTCTAATGGCTTCCAACCGAGCAACAGGGGCAAATGTTTCCTCATAATCTATCCCCTCTTCCTGGTTGTAACCTTGTGCACCTAGCCTAGATTTGTTTCGAACAATTAAACCAGCCTCATCAAGTTTATTTTTATAAATCCACTTAGTTCCAATAATCGGATGAGACTCAGGCCTAGGAACAAGTTCCCACACCTGATTTCTTTCGAACTGGTTTAATTCTTCTTGCATTGCCAAAAGCCAATGCTCATCAAGCATAGCCTTAGAATAATTCTTTGGCTCTACTTGAGAAACAAATGCAAAGAAGTTACACAGATTGCTAATAGAGTTGCGAGTACTTACACCTTTTGAGATATCCCCAATAATCTGATCTATAGGATGGTGCCTCGATGTTCTCCACTCCTTAGACAAATCAGCGTTGAGTTCCATGGATTGATCTTGAGTTTTCTCCTCAACATTTTCAACTGAATCTCCATTGCTTTCGGAATGATCCTTCGATTTAGCATTTGGCTCCTCATCCTCATCAATGAATAGATCTCCAAGAATACCTGAAATATCATTAACAGATACCTTTCCCAACCTTCTGGGATCGGATTCATCAAATGATACATGAATAGATTCTTCAATAGTATTACGAGATTTATTGTATATCCTATATGCTTTGCTCGATGCAGAATAACCAAGGAATATACCCTCATCAGCTCTAGCCTCAAAAGATCCTAGATTTTCTCTACCATTATTATGCACAAAACATTTACATCTGAAAACTCGAAGATGGGAAATATTAGGTTTTCTCCCCTTGTACAGCTCATAAGGGGTTTTCTTTAAAATTGGCCTAATCAAAACACGGTTCATAACATAACAAGCTGTACTCACTGCATCGGCCCAAAAATATGCAGGCAAATTCATGTCATTAAGCATTGTTCTAGAAAGCTCTTTTAATGAACGATTTTTCCTCTCCACAACCCCATTTTGCTCTGGAGTTCTTGGAGCTGAAAAATAATGCTTAATTCCATGTTTTTCGCAAAACTTTTCAAAACTATGATTTTCAAATTCTCCGCCATGATCAGTTCTAATGGATGCAATGCTCAAATGCAATTGGTTTTGAATAATCTTGGCTAGCTTTTTAAATTCATTAAATGCGTCATTTTTATGAGTAATAAAAAGCGTCCATGTATACCTAGAATAGTCATCCACAATAACTAAACAATAATAGTTGCCACCAAAGCTTTTAGTTTGACACGGTCCAAAAAGATCCATATGTAAAAGTTCCAAAGGCCTTTGAGTTGAAACAAGATTTTTAGAAGGAAAATTGGCCCTTGTGAGTTTTGATTTTGAACAAGGATCACATTTTTCAGAAAAAGAAAAATTTTGCTTTGGCAAACCAACTACTAAGTTTTTAGAAGAAATTTTATTTAAATGAGCCATGTGGATGTGACCTATTCTACGATGCCACAACCATGATTCATCCTCTTTAGATAATAAACATTTCGCATCATTTGAGGGAATTGAATCAAAATCAATAATATAAACATTGTTTATCCTGCGAGCAATTAGCTTAATAAGATTATCAATTTTTCCCTCGATAATACATCTATCAGAATCAAATATAACCCTATTGCCCTTATCACACAATTGACTAATACTTAGCAAATTGTGCTTTAGGCCCTCAACATGTAAAACATTTTCAATGCAAGGGTTAGGAGGTGTACCAATTTTACCGATTCCGATGATCTTTCCTTGATTGTTATCTCCGAAGGTCACATGTCCTTGGTCCTTAGGCACGAGATGCGAAAATTTTGATTTATCTCCAGTCATATGTTTTGAGCATCCGCTGTCCAAGTACCACCAAGACTTCCTTCCTTCAGTAGTAACCTACAATCAAAGAATTCAAGGTTTCTTTTTAGGTACCCATATCTTTTTGGGTCCTTGAGCGTTAGTATAGCCATAGTTTAAGTCATGCCACCTTCTAGTTTCATTGTTCGGTTTAATGAACTTCACTTTTCGGTGTATGCATTCATGTGCACCATGGCCCTTTTTACCACAAATATGACATATAATAAGAGGTTTCTTATGATTACTGGCAGGGACGAAAATGGTACTAAGTTTCTTTTGATGTCTACCGGGTTGATAACCTAAACCCGCTCTATTAAAGAAACATTTTTGCCTACCTAACATTGAATTTAAAGTATTTCTACCTTTTGTAAATTTAGCAAGGGTTTCTTTTAAATCTTCAATTTCTTTAACTAAGTCCTTGCAGAATTTACAAGAAGAAGAACTAGCTTTAAGTTTAATGTCATTACTAGAAGTGTTTGAAGAATTTTTTAAAGTCAAATTCAGCTCCTTATTTTGATTTTTCAAAAGATCATTTTCTTTTGTAAGCTCTTTATTCTTTTCTAAAAGAGAAGCTGAATTTTTCTTTTCTAGAGAAACCAATAAGGATATCCTCATTGATTCCTCATGTAATTCTTCAAATGCTTCAAGTAATTCATCATAAGAAAAGTTTGGTTCAGACGTTACCTCATTGTCGTGAGCCATCAAGCATAGGTTGGCGGTCTCCTCTTGTTCGTCTGAATCTTCATCCGAACTTCCATCATTGTCCAGCCACGCCAAGTATGCTTGCTTTCCCTTCTTTGAACTTGAGGTGCCCTTTTCTGAATTCTCTTTCTTTTTCAATTGATAGCAATCTGCTCGAATGTGACCAGGCTTGCCACACTCATGACATGTGATGGTTGAGCCTCCACTTTTATTGTTGTCTCTTCGGTTGAAATTCTTCTTCCTCAGAAATTTCCCGAACTTCTTCACCAATAGACCCATGTGTTCATCATTGATCAATTCTTTGTCTGAGTCACTATCTGGTGCAGGTGCTTCAGCCTTGAATGCCAAGCTTTTAACTTTCTTGTTCTCTTCTTCATGCTGAGCCAACCTCTTCAGTTCACTTTCATGTTCTTGCAATTTTCCAAACAGAGTTGCCAGCGTCATTGTTGAGAGATTTCTTGATTCAGCGATTGTCGTCACTTTAGGTTACCAATCTCTTCCCAAACACCTTAGAACTTTGTTGATGAGATCTTCATTGGTGAATTTCTTCCCCAATGTTGTCAGTTGATTTACGATCATTGTGAAGCGTTTTTGGATCTCTTGAATTGATTCTCCATCTTTCATTCTAAACAGTTAATATTCACCAGTCAATGTATTGATTCTTGACCTCTTTACTTCCGTTGTTCCTTCATGCGTGACTTCGAGAGTATCCCACATTTGTTGTGCTGTCTCGCATGTAGAAATCCTGAAAAACTCATCATAGCTCAAAGCAGATGTTATAATATTTTTCGCTTTCAAGTCGTACTGGACTCTACGTTCCTCCTCCTCCGTCCACTCAGCCATAGGCTTTTCGACGGTATTACCATTAACCACATAGGTAGGAACATAGGGACCATTAACGACAGCATCCCAAACTTTTAATCCTACTCCTTGAATAAAAATTTTCATACGTGCTTTCCAATACGCGTACCCTACCCCATCAAACATGGGAGGACGGTTAATAGAACTCCCTTCACCTCCAAACAGAGAGTTTGAAGCCATAATCTTGAGACGGTTAAGTCTTAACACAAGAGACTAGCTCTGATACCAATTGTTGGTTTTGGCCTCAAAATCTCGAGAGGGGGGGTGAATCGAGTTTTATTATGTATTGAGAAATTCGTACCAAATTAAAAATTATTTTGAGACGGAGAGATTAAATGTTCGTAATGAATCGCGAAAACAATAGAAAATAATATAATCGAGTAGCGCGGAAACGTAAACAAAATAAATATGCGGAAAAGTAAAAGATAAGGGTTAGAAAAGCTTGCACCGGTGAATTTTATACTGGTTCAGCCTTCCCGTCGAAAGGCCTAGTCCAGTCCCCAAGCGACCCGCCTGAGAGTTCTTATAACCAAGCAACAGAGCCGCACCCTATTACAACCAAGAGCACCCCGCACACTACTAGGAACCTCCGTTCGCTAGGGGCCTTAATCACACAGCAGGGTTCCTCGCCCTACGACGTATCAAACGTCCACTAAGGGATTCTCTCCCTAATCACTAAGGTTTAGAACGAATATGATTGTGATTACAATAGCTTTGTGTGTTCTCAAAACACAGATACAACAATATGCTTTATCCTTTTGCACTCCTGGGCAAAACTAAGAATTAGGACTGAGAAAATCAATATGCACCAAAGTGAATCATGTAACAAGATTACTAAAACTAATGAATGCAAACCTAAGAGATTACATACTTCAAAATGAATTCTAGGAAATGCAAAGAAATGGGCAAAATCGAGCACACGAAGAAAATAAGGACCAAAGAATCAAGGCATTCATGAACATCATCCAATTATTTCAAATATGCAAAGAAAACCAATGACATCAAGAGGGTAGTCACAAAGATGGTAGAAACTCACAAGGATCACTCAATAGTGTTTACACTCAAGTGTTTAAGGTTAATCAGTGTTTACACTCAAGGCACATCATGAAAAACAAACACAACCATAGGCTTGACAAGCCTCTAACATCAACAATCAATACACATGCACATTAAGATCAAAAGGTCTTTTCAGGGTTGTAATGGGGCCAAGGACAGGGTAGGATAAAAATATGGGAAATGTAGCTAAAACCCAGGAAATAGAGGAGCAATGGGGAACAAGTAAAAAAAAATAAGCACAATCCACCCCAGAATGAAATGGTAAACATAACAACAACCTCTAATTCCAAACCTCCATGCCTCAATCAACCTTTTATTATTTTTTTTTTCTTCTTCTTTCTTTTTTTTTTTTGAATTGCATTACATTGCAGAACTTCATGAACGAAAGAAAAGAAGAAACAACAAAAATGGCATAATGAGATAAAGCCATAATTACATCACCGACCATAGAGGCAAAACCCAGAACTCACAAGAGATGAAGAACAAAGCACCCTCGCTTACTTAATACCCATTCCCAAAACAATTCCAAAGCTCCAACATTCCCTAAGGTTAGGACAATCATGGTTTTTCAGTCATAGGCTTGTAATGAGCTAAAGAACAAAGAAAAAGGGATATAAAGGCTCAAAGGGGCTATCAAAGGATAAATACATTCAAGGTAGGCTCATATGGCTAGTGGCTTATTCAAGAAAAAAACAATGCCTAAATCATTTCAAAATGTGCATGGGAATATCAAGTATCAACAAGAGTCAAGTCAAGTTCTAGAGTGCAAGTAATCCAGAGTGCAATCACACATGAAAGAAAAATTAGGTGGCATATATAGCAATCCACCCACAATTAAGGCTCAAATCCTCACAAAAGGGACAATTCTATCACAGTGTTACCACCTCTTAATTATCAAAAGCAACTTTACACACAGAAATGCATGAATTCAGACACAAGATACCAAGACTCTACTAAAATGAAGCAAAAACATGCAAGAAAATGCCCAAAACTTAGCAAAACCTAAAAATATCAAAGCAAAAATATGCAACCTAAACTACTCTCCCCCCCACACTTAAATCACACATTGTCCTCAATGGAACACAAATAGCAGAATCAGACAGATATAGACAAGTGCAATAAAAAGAGTAAGGAAGGAGAAAAGAAGACTCCCGAAATCATGGTGGGTCAAAAATGGGGTCGACCAATGAGGCCTCCTCCACAGGTGCATCATCCAAAGTAGGAGAGGTTAGGAAAGGCTTGAGTCGGTGGCCATTGACTTTGAAGCTCTTGTCTGTGGACTCACTCTTGATCTCCACAGTGCCATAAGGAAACACCTGGGTGACTACAAACGGTCCAATCCATTTAGAGCGGAGCTTTCCACTCATGATTCCAAGCCTAGAGTTGTAGAGCAACACTTTTTGACCAACCAAGAACTCCTTTCTGCAAATTGAGCTATCATGGAGCTTCTTGGTCTTCTCTTTGTAGAACTTGGAATTCTCATAGGCCTCCAAACGGATCTCATCTAGCTCACTCAACTGCAGCTTCCTCTCCTCACCCGCTTGATCAAGAGCTAAGTTACATTGCTTCACAGCCCAATATGCACGGTGCTCTATCTCCACAGGCAGGTGGCATGCCTTACCAAAAACAACCCGATAAGGTGACATCCCTATGGGTGCCTTGTAAGCAGTCCGATGGCCCCATAGAGCATCCTCCAATCGTGTGCTCCAATACTTTCTATTAGGCTTCACCATCTTCTCCAAAATCCGCTTGATCTCTCTGTTTGAAATCTCAGCTTGCCCATTGGTTTGGGGGTGATATGGTGTAGAAACTTTGTGCACAACCCCATACTTTTGAGCAAAGCTTGCATGGATCTATTGCAGAAGTGTGTGCCTTGATCACTGACTATGGCTCTAGGTATGCCAAACCTGCAGAGGATATTAGACCTGACAAAATCTACAACAACCTGAGCATCATTAGTCCTGGTGGCCTTAGCTTCCACCCATTTGGATACATAATCCACAGCAAGTAAGATATAATAAAAACCAAAAGAAACAGGAAAGGGACCCATGAAATCTATACCCCAGACATCAAACACCTCACAGAACAACATAGGTTGTTGCGGCATCTGTTGCCTCCAAGATAGGGCGCCTCCTGCTCTTTGACATTGCTCACATGAGCTGCAGATTTTGCTTGCATCCTTGAAGATGGTAGGCCAATAAAATCCAGAATCTAGCACCTTTCGTGTTGTCCTTTGAGTGCCATGGTGGCCTCCAACTGGTGAAGCATGGCAAAATTGGAGAACCGATTGGATCTCCTGGTCTGGAATGCACCTGCGAATGACCTGATCACTGCAAAAACGCCACAAATAGGGGTCATCCCATACATAATACTTGGCATCGCTCTTCAATTTGTCTCTTTGAGCTTTGGATGCCAAGGGTGGAAAAACAGATGCAACTATATAATTTACAATATCAGCAAACCAAGGAGTAAGGGGAGGGGGATGTGAAACATGCAAAACTAAAAGCTGCTCATCCGGGAAGTCATCCCGGATAGGAAATGCATCCTCCTCTCTCTCTATTTTGCTCAAGTGGTCTGCGACAAGGTTATGTGCACCACTCCGATCCTGAATCTCAAGATCAAACTCCTGGAGGAGCAACATCCACCTAATCAACCTAGGTTTGGAATCTGTCTTTTTCAAAAGATACTTCAGGGCAACATGATCAGTATACACCACAACCTTAGAACCTAATAGATATGATCTAAACTTATCAAGTGCAAAGACAATGGCTAACAGCTCTTTTTCAGTTGTGGTGTAATTAACTTGTGCTGAATCTAAAGTCCTAGATGCATAATAAATCACATGAGACATCTTACCAACCCTTTGGGAGAGAACTGCTCCCAAAGCATAATTCGAGGCATCGGTCATGAGCTCAAATGGGAGGGTCCAGTCAGGTGGTTGGATGATGGGAGTGGTGGTGAGTGCTCTCTTTAACTCATCAAATGCTTTCTTGCATTGGTCTCCAAACTCAAATGCGGTATCCTTTTGAAGCAAGTTGGATAGTGGAAGGGCTATCTTGCTAAAGTTCTGAATAAACCTGCGATAAAAACCTGCATGGCCAAGAAAAGAACGCACCTCTCGCACGCAAGAGGGGTAAGGCAAATGTGATATTACATGCAGCTTAGCAGGGTCAACCTCTATGCCCTTATGCGAAATAATGTGTCCTAAGACTATGCCTTGTTCTACCATAAAATGACATTTTTCAAAATTCAAGACAAGGTTAGTCTCAATGCACCTATTAAGCACCTTAGACAAACTATCAAGACATGCATCAAACTATATACACTAAAATCATCCATGAAGACCTCTATGCAATGCTCAAGTAAGTCATTAAAAATACTCATCATACATCTTTGAAAAGTGCCAGGAGCATTGCATAGGCCAAAAGGCATCTTCCTATAAGCAAATGTACCAAAAGGACAGGTAAATGTAGTCTTATGTTGGTCCTCTGGTGCAATACAGATTTGGAAATAACCAGAGAAACCATCTAAGAAGCAATAGTGAGATTTACCTGCCAGGCGCTCCAACATCTGATCAATGAAGGGAAGAGGAAAGTGATCCTTGCGGGTCGCCTGGTTGAGCTTCCTATAATCAATGCAGACTCTCCAACTGTTCTGCACTCTAGTGGGAATCAGCTCATCCTTCTCATTTTTGACAACTGTCACCCCAGACTTCTTGGGAACTACTTGAACCGGGCTTACCCAAGTGCTGTCTGAAATGGGGTAGATAATACCAGCTTGCAGCAGCTTAGTGACCTCTTTCTTTACCACATCAAGAATCTGGGGGTTCAACCGTCTCTGGGGTTGTCTCACTGGTTTAGCCCCATCCTCCAATAAAATCCGATGCATGCACATGGAGGGGCTAATACCAGGTATGTCTGCCAAAGTCCATCCTATTGCCCTTTTGTTTGCTCTAATCATATCCAGCAGTTGCTTCTCTTGATCAACAGAAAGGGAGGTAGAGATGATCACTGGAAGTTTCTACTCAGCCTCCAAGTAAGCATATTTGAGATGAGGAGGAAGGGGCTTCAGGTCCAATAAAGGTGCCTGCATCACAGATGGAACTAAAGGAGCAGCAGAATTGGATTCTGCCGCCTGCACCTGAACAAGTGAATTAGACTCATGCAAAACAGAAATGAGGTTAGCATGATCTGAATCTATATCATATGAATCAACAGATGCAGTAGCAGAATTTAAAAACTGGTCAATTTCAATGCATGCAGTGCACATTTCGGAATCAGAACATGCAGAACAAGTAAATGAGCTAGTGAAAGATGGCAAATCATAATCATGCAAAAAGTCTAGAACATGCTCATCAATCAGATCATCAATCAAGTCAACATGAAAAACAGAGTGGTCATCAGAAAAATGTTTCATAGCATCAAAAATATTGAATTGAACCACACTGTCATCAAATTCCATGGAAAGTGTACCTGCATGCACATCTATCTTGGTTCGGGCTGTTTTCAAAAATGGTCTCCCTAATATGATAGGGACAGCACTACGAGAGGTGTCCTCTTCCATATCAAGAATATAAAAATCAGCAGGAAAGATAAGCTCTTCAACCCGAACCAGGACATCCTCTATCAAACCTGCGGGGTAGGCAGTAGATCTATTTGCCAAGTGAATAACCACACCCGTAGGTTGAAGGGGTCCAAGTGAAAGAGACTTGAAAACAGACATAGGCATAACATTAATAGATGCTCCTAAATCTAGCAAAGCATTCTCAAATTTAGTATTACCTATGATACAAGGCACAGAGAAAGTTCCAGGATCCTTACACTTTTCAGGAATATGAGGGACGGGTTTACCTATAAGAGCAGAGACATTTCTTCCCATGTTGATCCTCTCATTGCCCTTGAGCTTCCGTTTGTGTGTGCATAGATCCTTCAAGAACTTTGCATACCTTGGAATCTGCTTGATTGCATCAAGAAGGGGTATGTTGACTTCCACCTTCCTGAATGTGTCAAGTATCTCTTTGTCAATCTCTTCCATTTTCTTGCTTTGAGTCGCCCCCTTGGTGGGAAAGGAAGAGGAATGGGGGGTGGTTGTTGGGCAGCAGCAGGTGTTGTGCTTGTGGAAGGCTGAGCTGGATGGGATTTTCTGGTACTTGTGTGCTCACTCTCCTCGACCATTTGGCTCTTCTTGTTGGTTGAAACTAGATCATCTTTGTTGAGGTCAGATTCTGGTGTGGGTGTGACAATCTGCTTCCCTGACCTTAGACTAATGGCATTCACATTCTGGTTTGGATTGATCACTGTTTGGGACGGCAACTTGTTAGAATTCTGAGATTGCATAGTGTTGATTGCTGTTGCCATCTGTCCCATCTGATTGGTCAAAGATTGAATGGAGGCCTCTTGTCTTTGAATGGATTCTCTAGTTTCCTGTTGGAATTGGAGATTTTGCATGGTCATCTGTTTCATCAGCTCTTCCAATGAAGGCTGCTGCTCAGTACTAGGAGCTGGTAGTGCAGAATTAGCCTGTTGTTGTCTCTGTTGCTGGACTGGAGGAGGTACATATGGTGGTCTAGAATTGTTCTGAAATTGAACCTGTGAAGGTTGCTGCTGATCAGACCATCTCAGGTTGGGATGGTTCCTCCAACCAGGGTTGTATCTATTGGTAGAGAGATCAAAGTTCTGTGGCTTCTGGTTTCTACTGTTGAAGATGTTGGCGGCATATGCCTCAGGTTGGTCAGCACCAATCGTGGGCTGCTGCTGCACAGAAGGGCATGCATCTGTGGGGTGCTCAGCGGATGTGCATATGCCACATAATCTAGCAGGCAGGGACAACTTCTTCTGGTTGATGGCCAATTGAGTGACCAAAGTTGTAAGTGAATCTATCTTCTGTTCAAGCTTCTCAACCTTACCAGAACTTGTGCCAACATCATTCACTCCTCTCACTATGATTGCATCGCTGTTGCCCCTTGCATGGAATTGTTGACAATTGGAAGCCATCTTCTCAATCTTGACTCTGGCTTCTAAAGGTGTCATGTCTCCTAGGGCACCACCACTTGCAGCATCAAGCATGTTTCTCTCCATGAGGTTGAGACCTTCATAGAAATATTGAATAAGCAACTGCTCTGAGATCTGATGGTGGGGGCAGCTCGCACACAGTCTCTTGAATCTCTCCCAATATTCGTGGAGACTTTCTCCACTTTGTTGCCTGATGCCTGATATATCCTTTCGGATTGCTGTTGTTCTGCATGCAGGGAAGAATTTCTCCAAAAATGCCCTCTTCAGGTCATCCCAGACTGTGATAGAACCAGGGGCCAGATCGTACAACCAATCCTTGGCTAGCCCCTCTTGGGAGTGTGGGAATGCCTTAAGACAAACATGATCCTCTTGCACATCATGTGGTTTCATAGTAGCACAGACAATATGGAACTGCTTGAGATGTTTATGAGGATCCTCACCTGCAAGACCATTAAACTTGGGCAACAAATGAATTAGTCCAGACCTTAGCTCATACGGGTCATCGGGATACTGGATGCACAAATCTTCAATAGTGAAATCAGGTGCAGCCAGCTCCCTCAATGTCCTCTCACGTGGTGGAGGTTGAGCCATATTTTCAGAATAATCAGAATAAGAATCAGAATTTATAGGAATAGAAGAAAAAAAAGCAGACTCACTATGTAAAGACTCAATAGACTCACTACCTATGGACTGGTTCCTATTTTGTCTAACTAGTCTGTGATAAGTTCTATCAATTTCAGGGTTATATGGATGCAAGTATCTTGGGTTGCCCCTAGTCATGTACTGAACAGAACACCATGTATCATAGCAAACTGTCACTAATATACATGACCAAAATAGGCAACAAAATTTTTTTATTTTTTAAAATTTTTTCCTTTATTTTTTTCAGCACCCTAAAATCATGAAAACATACCACAAAAAGTTTGAGGACAAAATTCAAAAGGGAACCTAGTCAAACAATTAAATCAGAGACCAAAAACTAAGAAAATAAAACTTGTAAAATAAAAAAGAAATAGTAAAACGGCTTTTTCAGGATCCAGACGAAGGAGTTTTCTGAAAAAGTGAGAAAAATCAGATTATTCAGAAAATTCCCTTCGATTTGATATAAAATTCGTCAAATTCCGAGTTACGGGTCAAAAGTTGCGACGATTTGAAGAAAGTGCTGCTAAAACTTGGAAAATTTTTCTGGAACTCACAACCAGTGATGATCTGAGTGATCGTGGTGCCTCAAAACCTTTTTATATGATAAAAGTAGTGTGGATATAAATTTTCGTGCAAAAATTCCACCCACAACTATGTGAACTAGCAACCACAAAATCAATCAAATACACTAATTGCAACAAAATAGCAAAACAGCAAACAGTGCAACTTCAACCGGTTATCAGAATTGACTACTAGACCCTAAATCAGACACGACACACTATAATAACTATACTAACTACGACACTAACTAACTACTAATGACCTTGGCAAGAACCGATATTCCCCGGCAACGGCGCCAAATTTGATCGAGGCCGTACCCGATACAAATAAAAACAGTTTAAGTATAGTACTAGGAAGTGACTCCTAGGTCGTCTCCCAAGGAATATCTTATCAAGCAAAAGGTCGAACACATAGTATGCATAGAAAACAGGGGGGTTTTTTTTGTATTGAATTTTGAATAATTGAAATCAAAACAGAATTAAATCAAAACGAAGAAACAGATAAGGAAAAGCGGATAAACCCCTTTGGCTCGCGTTCACAACTCTATCATCGGTCACAAAAGATCAATTTCTTTCCTCTTCACTGTCCAACTCGTGAGAATTAAATACTAAGCGAAAATTCAATTCTCACCCCAAAACCCAAACCTCTAATTAAGCATTAAAAGCCAAAGCATGGAGTTTTTACGAGTTTGCATAAATTAAGCATTCATACACATGGATTATCTCTATATAATGGAACTAAGCGAACCATAACATATCAATAAGCATGAAAACAGTGAATAAAAACGAAATAGCATTAAGAATAAAACCTCAAGAGTATGTGATACATTACCAAAGGGATTTAACCTAAGAGTTTAGCCTTCCATGAAGAAAAATACCAAAAACGTGTAGAAAAGGGAAGAGAGAGAAACCCTAGCAGCCACCACAAGCTTGGAGAGCAAAACTAAGCCTTCTCTATGAGAGAGAATGTAAAAAACGTGAATGGAAGCTCTCTCCAAGGGTTTACACGAATTTGGCTTTTTTAAATCACAAAACGGGCCTAAATCATGGGCCCAAATCCTAAGGAAAGCTTATCTCTAAATTAAATCTAAAAATATCTTATAGATAAAATCTAAATCTTAAAAGATATAACTAAATCTCAACTAATCCTAAAGATAGATTACAATCTTCACTTCATCATATATCTTCTCTTCCAAAATTAAATCTTCATTCCCAAAATGTCCGAAAAGCCCTTGTGCCAAATATGACCTGAAAATAGAAATAGAATTAATTAGGCTAAATAATCCCAAATTAAACAATATTCAGAATAATAGTCCAATAAACTCTAAATCACTAAATCAAGCTAAACAATGTCAAATAGGCAACAAGTATCAATAATAGGAGTAAAATAATGCAAGGAAAAATGGGAAATAAAATGCTCATCAATGCTCTATGATAGTGAAGTACTGTTTCTCTAGATGTTACTCAGCCAATAAAGATTTGTTCTTCAAAAAGTATGAACGATGAAAAGCAGAAGACTTGAGAAGAAGAAGAGAGAAAACGTGCAGAGCAAAAGAATGAATGAAAAAATGTCTGATCGATAGAAAAACATAAAACAATGTTGGAGTGAGTTGATTTAAAAAGAAAAGGATTTTAAATCAACAAATGATTTTGAATTAATAAAACAAATCAAAATAGAACAATAAAAGATTTGTAATAAGTTTTAAAATCAAAATAAAATCAAAACGATTTTCGAAATAAAATAAAGATTTGATTCTTAAAACCAAAAAGGAAATAATTCAAAATTAAAATCATTTTCGAATTTTATAAAATATATCAGAATCTTTTATATAAAAACAAATCAGGAAATAATAAAAATGATTCTGACACGTTTTTCAATAAATCAAGAAATAATCGATTACATAGAAGCAATAATCGATTACTTCTACAAAAATAGAAATTCTTAAATACATTTGAAAAACATGTAATCGATTAGGCTAAGAATAGTTAATCGATTACATCACTCCTGTTCATTATATGATGCAACTATGAGTTAATCGATTACTAAGCCTCTGTTTTGCATATGATGCAACATCATGTAATCGATTACCAAAAACTTTGTAATCGATTACAAAGCCTCTGAAAAATATATGATGCAACAATTATAATCGATTACTTGACCACTGTAATTGATTACTTCCATGAGAAAGTAACTGATTAACAATATTCACTTAATCGATTACAACCTCTCTGATTTTTCTATGATGCAACAAAGTTAATCGATTACTTTAGCAAATAATCGATTACTCCCTCTTGCACACATACAAATATACAGAGTTTTGTAACATCAATTATTTTACTAAGGTTAAATGCAGAAAACACTTTTTCATGCAAAAACACGTTTTTCTTCTTCTCTCTAAAATGAAAAACTTATTGGCTTTGTAACTACTTAAAGAAACAAAAACTCCATTACCTTACATTCGATCTAAAGAGAAGGTTTCTATTCTATGCTTGCTTGAGTCTTCAATCTTGAGA
The DNA here is from genome assembly GCA_037953625.1 of Crotalaria pallida. NCBI lineage: Eukaryota > Viridiplantae > Streptophyta > Magnoliopsida > Fabales > Fabaceae > Crotalaria > Crotalaria pallida. The sequence continues at coordinate 5,746,078 of CM075654.1, read as the reverse complement.
CTTGGCTTGCACTTGTGAGCTTGAACTTGAGTTGGCTTGTTATCATCAAAACATATAATTGTATTCCTTTGAAGTCCATAGAGAGTTTGAAGCATGCCTTCCAACCAGCTTGACTTCTAACAGTTGTACCTGGGTCATCTTCCACATCTTGGCCCTGTTATTGAGAAGTTAATTTCGTTAAATAAGAATTTATTACCTCCTTATAGTATTCATTTACGTTTATCATTGGCATAGTGATATTAGGTTCTGATATAAACCTTTTATAATGTTTAGAAAAATATATCTTGAGCTATTATTCCATTTTTACATTAACAAAAATATAATTGTTGATGAACATTAAAAAAATATGTTTAAATTTTTTTTAATCTCAACCGTTAGGGTCAGTCTTTAGGTTGATGATAAGAGATTATGAATAATATTGTTGTATTAAAAAAACTAATAATTTAAATAATTAAAAAGTAATGAATTTGACTTCCAATATATTTTTATCATATTTTAACTCCTTATTACATTCTCGTTAAACAAACCTTTTTTTTTTTAAAAAAAAATTGCATAAAGATAAATCCTGTGTTGCATGAGTACGGATACAGTATCGGTACCCGGTACGGGTACGGATACGGGGTACGGCATTTGTAACACCCTAATTATAATTTTCCTTGACTACCCTGTAAGAAAATAGCAACTTAAAAATTTCTTTTTATCAAATCGTTAACTTATAAAAATCTCTATCCAGTCGGACAGAGTTTCATTTGTTTTATGGACATTCCAAAAATTATGTTTTCCTATAACCTGTGCAAATCAAAATATTCATTTCATCCAGAAGCCAACAAGGCTATGCATATACATCGTGCATTAAAGTGCAACCACATCAGAGTTTGTCACAGCAGAAATTCATAAATCAACTACAAATTTTGGACTTAAATTAAGTTCCTAAAAATATACTTCCTATTCATAAGATGCGGTCCCGACTCACTCCAAAAATACTCCTTCTACCAGTCATATAACAAAAAGAACAACAATAACAATAAATCTAAAATAACCAAGACCCAAACAAAACAGGCTACCCAACACTAACTACTCTCCCTGTGAGAGAGAGTGCACCTGCTCGGCCGGGGGCTGTGCGAGCTCAATCTCAATATCTGTGTAAAAAATAGTAAGGAGGTGAGCATTACACAAAAAGTAGAAAAGCAATTTCTAACTAGACATAACAACACACTAAGTCAAGCACAATAAGCACATAATACATATATTTTCATTCAACATACAATCCACACTCATGCTCATATACATATTTTTCTTAGTTCCTTTCTCTTTTCCTATCTGTTCTTTATTTTCTTTCCATATATATATATATATATATATATACATCACTAGGATTTGATTGCACCTGCTAGGGCATTTGGAACATCCATTAGGGACTTTTACACCCATCAGGACTTTGGCACCCATAAGGCTTCACCCGTTAGGACTATGCTTATTACTTCACTTATTGTTATTATACTCCTTTTTACATATTCAATTTCCTTTCCTTTAATCCACATTTTAATCCTTTTTTATTTATTAGCGAATTGAACCATTGGGTACACCGACGCCTAACTGGGCGTTTGGACCTAATGGGGCATTTTGCCCTAATGGGACATTTGGAACACCTAGCAGGGCACCTAGTGTGCCAATGCCTCCAATGATCAATTCGATTGCCTTCTCTTTAATTTAGTTCGTTCATTCGTTTATTATCTTATTTGTCCTTCCACCTACATTTATCACACAATTATCACAATTTACATATTTAATTTCATAATTTCATGCTCATATTCCTAATTTATTTTATTTACCCTTTATTAATTTTACACTACCACCTATATTACATTTCATCAACCAAACATACACAACAATTAGCACTTAACATTTACATTCAAACACAATTATCAACTAGGGCTCATTTCTTTTATTTACATAAGTACGATATTAACATCATTCACTAACCTATGGTCCATATCTCTAAACTATGCACACATTCTTAGCCATCACTATGAACTAACTAGAAACTATTTTCTAAGTCAAGGTAATACTCACTCCTTACCTCAACCAAGTAGAAAATATACTAAACCTCCAAAAACCCTAGCCTTTAGCTTTTGCCCTTGCTCCGAAAGACTTCAACCGAGGAGCTGCCGAACGTGCAGTGAGAGGGACGATGATGAGCTTGATTCCTTTTAGCTATGAAAATGAAGAAAGAATAAGAAAGTGTTTCTTCAAGAGGTGGGGTTCGAATTTCTCAAGTGAGAAGGAGAGAGAAAGAATCCGTGAGAATTGTGAGGAAGAGAGGAAGATGACATTTACCTTGTGGTTGTGAAGGTCGAAGTGAAATGATGATGACGAACGGTGTTGATGAAGGTGGTGGTGGCTCCCTCTTGGTTGTCTTAGGGCTTGCGAAGAGATGAGGAGAATACGTAGTGTATGGTGTTGGGGTGTCATGCTATGTCTTTATTGCACAGGGAAATAAATGTGTGGTTGACATGGGAAGCTTCTCTAAGAAGCTTTGTGATTGTGTGGCTTAAAATGAGTGCCAAGGTTGGAACTTACGGATTTGCCCCCAGAATATATGCTCTTTCGTACCACAGAGCCGACCAGCTTCCTAGAATCCATTTCTCCCTATCAAAACGACGTAATCACACTGGCCGGTTAGGACTCCGGTTCTCGGATCCTTAGGAACTCCCACTCGGAATGAGACAAATAAAGCGATAGGCTGCGGCACGCGGAGGCCGAGATTTCTTCACGTCGGTGCGAGGTCGGTGTAGCCTCTCTAACAAGATGCTAGGCATAATTGATCGGTTTCGTCTTGGGGTCAATGCGAAGTCCGAGTGGCATCACCCAAGGGGTGTACAACGAAACGAGATCGGTTCATATGAACTCAGCGCTAACTGGTTGGTTCTCATGAGCTCGGTATTATCTGATCGGTTCTCATGAGCCCGACGCTATCTGATCGGTTCACAGTCTATCAAACTCAAGAAAGCTGATTACTAATGAGAGGTATGAAGTAAATCGAGGTCGGCCTATAGCCCAGACATCGATTTTTGGTCGGCTAAAATGGAATTTGGTCGGACCTTACACTTAAACCCTCTTATTCTTTGCTAAGGCTTAATTACTTCACAGAATGATTAAAATCAATTATCACCCCAACTCATTCTTATGATTTCTACTAGTTTCACTTAGGATTATTATAATTAAACTTGAATTTAAATTCAGGACGTTACAATCCTCTCCCACTTACCAAAATTTCGTCCTCGAAATTCAGCTATCCTGGAACAGTTGTGGATGAGATTCCTTCATCTTGTCCTCCAGCTCCCATGTAGCCTCTTCCACGCTGTTCTTGTTCCAAATCACCTTCACGAATGGGTTTTGTTTGCCTCTGAGTTGCTTGACCCGCCTATCTTCAATTCTGATTGGCAACACTTCAAAGGTCAAGTTCTCCCTCAAGGGCAAATCATCAACTGTGACCATATGTGCAGGATCATGAATGTATTTCATTAGTTGTGAGACATGGAAAACATCATGAAGTTTTGATAGGTGTGGTGGTAAGGCGATTCTGTATGCCAATGGTCCAACCTTCTCCAAGATCTGATACGGTCCAACAAACCTAGGAGTCAGCTTCTTGGACTTGATTACTCGTCCAATACCCGTTGTAGGTGTTACCCTCAAAAACACATGATCTCCTGCATCAAACACCAAGGGTTTCCTACGTTTGTCAGCATAACTCTTCTGACGATCTTGAGATGCCTTCATTCGGTCCTTGATCATTCTGATCTTTTCAGTAGTCTCTTTCACAATATCATGGCCAATAAGCAAGTTCACTCCCATATGAAACCAACAAAGAGGCGTTCTACATTTTCTTCCATGCAGTGCCTCAAATGGTGTCATTCCGATACTAGAATGGAAACTATTGTTGTAGGAGAACTCCACCAATGGCAAGAGTGTTTCCCGGTTGCCGGATTGTTCAAGCACACACGTCCGCAAAAAATCTTCAAGGGACTGGATAATGCGCTCGGTTTGGCCATCGGTTTGTGGATGGTAAGCTGTGCTGAACTTCAGCTTGGTACCAAGTGCCCGCTGAAGACTCTGCCAAAATCTAGACAGAAACCTTGGGTCACGATCAGATACTATGTTGGTAGGAACTCCATGCAACCTAACTATGTTCTTGATGTAAAGCTGAGTCAACTTCTCCAAGCTATACTTCATATTCATGGGAATGAAATGAGCACACTTTGTAAGCCTGTCAACAATCACCTAGATGGCTTCACAACCTGTGTTGGTTCTTGGCAAGCCGAAAACGAAATCCATGGCTATACTGTCCCACTTCCATTCCAGATCTCCAAAGGTCTCAATAAACCACCTGGTTTCTGGTGTTCGATCTTAGCCTTCTGACAAACTAAGCATCGAGACACATAATCCGCTACGTCCTTCTTCAATCTTGGCCACCAAAACAACCTTTTCAAATCCTGATACATCTTGGTGGTACCTGGATTGAGACTTAACTTGGTTTTGTGGGCTTCCTCTAGAAACATTCTTCTAACTTCATAGTCCACAGGAACACATACTCTGTCCCTAAAGCGAATAATTCCGTCGGTACCCTTTTTGAAATCAGGCTCCACCCCTTCAGTTACCCTTTCTAACTGTTTCTGCAGGTCTTCATCATCCGCTTGTCTATCTTTGATCAAATCCACAAACTCATTTGTGACTTGCAACATCTCTAGGACAATGCTTTTCTCTTTCATATGCATGCCTAGATTGAGATTGCTGAATTCCTGTATCAATTGCATTTCTTTCACCATCATGATACTGATGTGTAAGGACTTGCGGCTTAAAGCATCTGCTACCACATTCGCCTTGCCTGGATGATAATGAAGATTGAACTCAAAATCTTTCAGAAACTCCATCCATCTTCTCTATCGCATATTCAACTCTTTTTGATCAAAGAGGTACTTAAGACTCTTATGATCGCTGAAGACTTCAAATTGAGCGATAACTTTACCCTGCTGCATTAGTACACAGCCTAATCCTTGTTTCGAAGCGTCGCAGTAAACATCGAAGGATTGGGTCAGATTCGGCAAAATTAACACCGGAGAGCAAGTCAACCTCTTCTTTAACTCCTAGAAACTTTTTTCACACTGCGGTGACCACTGATAAGGTGCATCCTTTCTAGTCAATTTGGTTATCGAAAGAGCTATCTTGTAGAATCCTTCAATGAATCTGCTATAGTAACCCGCCATGCCAAGAAAACTCCTGATTTTTGTTACTGTCGTGGGCCTCTCCCACTTTAATATTGCTTCTACCTTGGAGGGATCGACAGCAACACCCTCCTCAGAAATCACATGGCCTAAGAAATGTACCTCCTGCCACCAGAAACTGCATTTACACAGTTTTGCATAGAGTTGTTTCTCCTTGAGAACCTGCAACACAATTCTCAAGTGTTCCTCATGCTCAATGGGATTCATAGAATAGATAAGTATATCATCAATAAACACGATAACAATAGAATCTAAGAAGGGTCGAAAGATCCTATTCATGTAGTCCATGAATATTGCAGGAGCATTTGTTAGACTGAAGGGCATCACAACATGTTCAAAGTGCCCATAACGAGTCCTGAAAGCAGTCTTAGGAATGTCTTCTTCCTTGATACAAATCTGGTGGTATCCAGATCGAAGATCAATTTTTGAGAAAATCACAGCATCTTTCAGTTGATCCAATAAGTCATCAATGCGGGGAAGAGGATATTTGTTCTTCACTGTCCTCGCATTGAGCTGCCTGTAATCTATGCACATTCGAGAGCTTCCGTCCTTCTTCTAGACAAAAAGAACCGGAGCTCCCCATGGAGATACACTAGGCCGGATGAACTCTTTCGCCAATAACTCCTCTAACTGCTTCTTTAACTCTGCTAATTTAGTAGGTGCCATTCTGTAGGGAGCTATGGAAACCGGTCCTGCTCCAAGAACCATATCAATACTAAACTCGACTTCTCTGTAAGGTGGTAGTCCTGGAATCTCCCTAGGAAAAACTTCTGGGAATTCCTTAACTACTGGAATTTTGAGCACATCGACATCTTCATTAACTTCCATGGCAGCAAGAGATGGAAATTAAAGACAATAGATTTCTTCTCACAATCAATTAGGACATGATGGGTATACATCCAATCCATGCCCTAAATGATGTCCAGATTAGTCAAGGGGAGACAAATGAGATTCATTGTGAAATCCCGCTCCAGTACCCGGAGAGGGCAATTAAGACACATTTGAGAAGTAACAACCGAAGAGCTAGTTGGAGTAGAAACAGATAATTTGAAAGGCATTTCAACAGATGATAACCCTAGCTTCTTCATGCAACTATGAGAGATAAAAAAATGAGAAGCACCACAATCGAAAAGTACACCACAGGATACATTATTAATGGAACATGTACCTCTGATGAGCTCGTTAGATAACTCCACTTCTTCGCCGTCCATGGTATACACTTTGCCCTTCTGTAATGGCTGACTTCCTCCAGGATTCTGCACCTGGGCTACATTCACTTCTTTCTTCAATGTGCTTTTGGGGAAATTAGCAGCAAAATGTCCCGGCTGTCCACAGTGAAAACAAACCCCTTCTCTTTTGCGTGGATCCAGACTCTAGCATACCCCTCTGTTCTGCCTTCCACAATGCTGACAAGCTGGGATAGGATCAAAAGAAATCGTCGTCTGGCCAATTCCCCTTGGAGCTGCAACTTTAGCATTAGATTATGGTCCTGATCTCTGCATCGGACCTTTGTCTCTAATGGGTCCTACAGACCTCTGAGCTGCTTTGTTCCGATCTGCATCTGCCTTCCGCTTGAGCCCTTTTTCATAAGTGCTTGTCATATTTACAAGCTGAGAGAGATCTGCGTTGTTCTAATATTTGAAGGCAAGTCGAATATATTCTCGAAGGCCGGACTCAAACTTAATACATTTAGCTCGTTCCTCTGCATCCCTGTAGCCACTGGAGTAACGGATCAGATCCTTGAATTGTGCAACATATTCACCGACACTCAGACTCCCTTGCTTGAGCTTAAGGAACAACAGCTCCTTCTCCCTTCTCACATCCTCTGGGAAATACTTCCCAAGGAAGCGGATCTTGAATAGATCCCAAGTGATCGCCTGGTCAGCTGCTTCTAAACTCGAGAAGGCTGATTACTAATGAGAGGTGTGAAGTAAATCGAGGTCGGCCTATAGCCCAGACATCGATTTTTGGTCGGCTAAAATGGAATTTGGTCGGACCTTACACTTAAACCCTCTTATTCTTTGCTGAGGCTTAATTACTTCACAGAATGATTAAAATCAATTATCACCCCAACTCATTCTTATGATTTCTACTAGTTTCACTTAGGATTATTATAATTAAACCTGAATTTAAATTCAGGATGTTACAATCCTCTCCCACTTACCAAAATTTCGTCCTCGAAATTCAGCTATCCAGGAACAGTTGTGGATGAGATTCCTTCATCTTGTCCTCCAGCTCCCATGTAGCCTCTTCCACGCTGTTCCTGTTCCAAATCACCTTCACGAATGGGTTTTGTTTGCCTCTGAGTTGCTTGACCCGCCTATCTTCAATTCTGATTGGCAACACTTCAAAGGTCAAGTTCTCCCTCAAGGGCAAATCATCAACTGTGACCAAATGTGCAGGATCATGAATGTATTTCATTAGTTGTGAGACATGGAAAACATCATGAAGTTTTGATAGGTGTGGTGGTAAGGCGATTCTGTATGCCAATGGTCCAACCTTCTCCAAGATCTGATACGGTCCAACAAACCTAGGAGTCAGCTTCTTGGACTTGATTACTCGTCCAATACCCGTTGTAGGTGTTACCCTCAAAAACACATGATCTCCTACATCAAACACCAAGGGTTTCCTACGTTTGTCAGCATAATTCTTCTGACGATCTTGAGATGCCTTCATTCGGTCCTTGATCATTCTGATCTTTTCAGTAGTCTCTTTCACAATATCATGGCCAATAAGCAAGTTCACTCCCATATGAAACCAACAAAGAGGCGTTCTACATTTTCTTCCATGCAATGCCTCAAATGGTGTCATTCCGATACTAGAATGGAAACTATTGTTGTAGGACAACTCCACCAATGGCAAGAGTGTTTCCCAGTTGCCGGATTGTTCAAGCACACACGTCCGCAAAAAATCTTCAAGGGACTGGATAATGCGCTCGGTTTGGCCATCGATTTGTGGATGGTAAGCTGTGCTGAACTTCAGCTTGGTACCAAGTGCCTGCTGAAGACTCTGCCAAAATCTAGACAGAAACCTTGGGTCACGATCAGATACTATGTTGGTAGGAACTCCATGCAACCTAACTATGTTCTTGATGTAAAGCGGAGTCAACTTCTCCAAGCTATACTTCATATTCATGGGAATGAAATGAGCACACTTTGTAAGCCTGTCAACAATCACCTAGATGGCTTCACAACCTGTGTTGGTTCTTGGCAAGCTGAAAACGAAATCCATGGCTATACTGTCCCACTTCCATTCCAGATCTCCAAAGGTCTCAATAAACCACCTGGTTTTTGGTGTTCGATCTTAGCCTTCTGACAAACTAAGAATCGAGACACATAATCCGCTACGTCCTTCTTCAATCTTGGCCACCAAAACAACCTTTTCAAATCTTGATACATCTTGGTGGTACCTGGATGGAGACTTAACTTGGTTTTGTGGGCTTCCTCTAGAAACATTCTTCTAACTTCATAGTCCACAGGAACACATACTCTATCCCTAAAGCGAATAATTCCGTCGGTACCCTTTTTGAAATCAGGCTCCACCCCTTCAGTTACCCTTTCTAACTGTTTCTGCAGGTCTTCATCATCAGCTTGTCTATCTTTGATCAAATCCACAAACTCATTTGTGACTTGCAACATCTCTAGGACAATGCTTTTCTCTTTCATATGCATGCCTAGATTGAGATTGCTGAATTCCTGTATCAATTGCATTTCTTTCACCATCATGTTACTGATGTGTAAGGACTTGCGGCTTATAGCATCTGCTACCACATTCGCCTTGCCTGGATGATAATGAAGATTGAACTCAAAATCTTTCAGAAACTCCATTCATCTTCTCTGTCGCATATTCAAATCTTTTTGATCAAAGAGGTACTTAAGACTCTTATGATCGCTGAAGACTTCAAATTGAGCGCCATATAAACAGTGTCGACAAAAATTTTGAGAGCGAACACAACATCGGCCAATTCTAGATCATGGGTAGGATAGTTCTGTTCATGCTGACGGAGCTGCCTAGATGCATAAGCGATAACTTTACCCTGCTGCATTAGTACACAGCCTAATCCTTGTTTCGAAGCGTCGCAGTAAACATCGAAGGATTGGGTCAGATTCGGCAAAATTAACACCGGAGAGCTAGTCAACCTCTTCTTTAGCTCCTAGAAACTTTTTCACACTGCGGTGACCACTGATAAGGCGCATCCTTTCTAGTCAATTTGGTTATCGAAAGAGCTATCTTGTAGAATCCTTCAATGAATCTCCTATAGTAACCCGTCATGCCAAGAAAACTCCTGATTTCTGTTACTGTCGTGGGCCTCTCTCACTTTAATACTGCTTCTACCTTGGAGGGATCGACAGCAACACCCTCCTCAGAAATCACATGGCCTAATAAATGTACCTCCTGCCACCAGAAACTGCATTTAGACAGTTTTCATAGAGTTGTTTCTCCTTGAGAACCTGCAACACAATTCTCAAGTGTTCCTCATGCTCAATGGGATTCTTAGAATAGGTAAGTATATCATCAATAAACACGATAACAATAGAATCTAAGAAGGGTCGAAAGATCCTATTCATGTAGTCCATGAATATTGGAGGAGCATTTGTTACACTGAAGGGCATCACAACATGTTCAAAGTGCCCATAACGAGTCCTGAAAGCAGTCTTAGGAATGTCTTCTTCCTTGATACAAATCTGGTGGTATCCAGATCGAAGATCAATTTTTGAGAAAATCACAGCATCTTTCAGTTGATCCAATAAGTCATCAATGCGGGGAAGAGGATATTTGTTCTTCACTGTCCTCGCATTGAGCTTCCTGTAATCTATGCACATTCGAGAGCTTCTGTCCTTCTTCTTGACAAAAAGAACCGGAGCTCCCCATGGAGATACACTAGGCCGGATGAACTCTTTCGCCAATAACTCCTCTAACTGCTTCTTTAACTCTGCTAATTTAGTAGGTGCCATTCTGTAGGGAGCTATGGAAACCGGTCCTGCTCCAAGAACCATATCAATACTAAACTCGACTTCTCTGTAAGGTGGTAGTCCTGGAATCTCCCTAGGAAAAACTTCTGGTAATTCCTTAACTACTGGAATTTTGCGCACATCGGCATCTTCATTAACTTCCATGGCAGCAAGAGATGGAAATTAAAGATAATAGATTTCTTCTCACAATCAATTAGGACATGATGGGTATACATCAAATCCATGCCCTAAATGATGTCCAGATTAGTCAAGGGGAGACAAATGAGATTCATTGTGAAATCCCGCTCCAGTACCCGGAGAGGGCAATTAAGACACATTTGAGAAGTAACAACCGAAGAGCTAGTTGGAGTAGAAACAGATAATTTGAAAGGCATTTCAACAGATGATAACCCTAGCTTCTTCATGCAACTATGAGAGATAAAAAAATGAGAAGCACCACAATCGAAAAGTACACCACAGGATACATTATTAATGGAACATGTACCTCTGATGAGCTCGTTAGATAACTCCACTTCTTCGCCGTCCATGGTATACACTTTGCCCTTCTGTAATGGCTGACTTCCTCCAGCATTCTGCACCTGGGCTACATTCACTTCTTTCTTCAATGTGGTTTTGGGGAAATTAGCAGTAAAATGTCCCGGCTGTCCACAGTGAAAACAAATCCCTTCTCTTTTGCGTGGATCCAGACTCTAGCATACCCCTCTGTTCTGCCTTCCACAATGCTGACAAGCTGGGATAGGATCAAAAGCAATCGTCGCCTGGCCAATTCCCCTTGGAGCTGCAGCTTTAGCATTAGATTATGGTCCTGATCTCTGCATCGGACCTTTGCCTCTGATGGGTCCTACAGACCTCTGAGCTGCTTTGTTCCGATCTGCATCTGCCTTCCGCTTGAGCCCTTTTTCATAAGTGCTTGTCATATTTACAAGCTGAGAGAGATCTGCAATGTTCTAATATTTGAAGGCAAGTCGAATATATTCTCGAAGGCCGGACTCAAACTTAATAAATTTAGCTCGTTCCTCTGCATCCCTGTAGCCACTGGAGTAACGGATCAGATCCTTGAATTGTGCCGCATATTCATCGACACTCAGACTCCCTTGCTTGAGCTTAAGGAACAACAGCTCCTTCTCCCTTCTCACATCCTCTGGGAAATACTTCCCAAGGAAGCGGATCTTGAATAGATCCCAAGTGATCGCCTGGTCAGCTGCTTCTAAACTCGAGAAGGCTGATTACTAATGAGAGGTGTGAAGTAAATCGAGGTCGGCCTATAGCCCAGACATCGATTTTTGGTCGGCTAAAATGGAATTTGGTCGGACCTTACACTTAAACCCTCTTATTCTTTGCTGAGGCTTAATTACTTCACAGAATGATTAAAATCAATTATCACCCCAACTCATTCTTATGATTTCTACTAGTTTCACTTAGGATTATTATAAATAAACCTGAATTTAAATTCAGGATGTTACAATCCTCTCCCACTTACCAAAATTTCGTCCTCGAAATTCAGCTATCCTGGAACAGTTGTGGATGAGATTCCTTCATCTTGTCCTCCAGCTCCCATGTAGCCTCTTCCACGCTGTTCCTGTTCCAAATCACCTTCACGAATGGGTTTTGTTTGCCTCTGAGTTGCTTGACCCGCCTATCTTCAATTCTGATTGGCAACACTTCAAAGGTCAAGTTCTCCCTCAAGGGCAAATCATCAACTGTGACCAAATGTGCAGGATCATGAATGTATTTCATTAGTTGTGAGACATGGAAAACATCATGAAGTTTTGATAGGTGTGGTGGTAAGGCGATTCTGTATGCCAATGGTCCAACCTTCTCCAAGATCTGATACGGTCCAACAAACCTAGGAGTCAGCTTCTTGGACTTGATTACTCGTCCAATACCCGTTGTAGGTGTTACCCTCAAAAACACATGATCTCCTACATCAAACACCAAGGGTTTCCTACGTTTGTCAGCATAATTCTTCTGACGATCTTGAGATGCCTTCATTCGGTCCTTGATCATTCTGATCTTTTCAGTAGTCTCTTTCACAATATCATGGCCAATAAGCAAGTTCACTCCCATATGAAACCAACAAAGAGGCGTTCTACATTTTCTTCCATGCAATGCCTCAAATGGTGTCATTCCGATACTAGAATGGAAACTATTGTTGTAGGACAACTCCACCAATGGCAAGAGTGTTTCCCAGTTGCCGGATTGTTCAAGCACACACGTCCGCAAAAAATCTTCAAGGGACTGGATAGTGCGCTCGGTTTGGCCATCGGTTTGTGGATGGTAAGCTGTGCTGAACTTCAGCTTGTTACCAAGTGCCTGCTGAAGACTCTGCCAAAATCTAGACAGAAACCTTGGGTCACGATCAGATACTATGTTGGTAGGAACTCCATGCAACCTAACTATGTTCTTGATGTAAAGCTGAGTCAACTTCTCCAAGCTATACTTCATATTCATGGGAATGAAATGAGCACACTTGGTAAGCCTGTCAACAATCACCCAGATGGCTTCACAACCTGTGTTGGTTCTTGGCAAGCCGAAAACGAAATCCATGGCTATACTGTCCCACTTCCATTCCAGATCTCCAAAGGTCTCAATAAACCACCTGGTTTCTGGTGTTCGATCTTAGCCTTCTGACAAACTAAGCATCGAGACACATAATCCGCTACGTCCTTCTTCAATCTTGGCCACCAAAACAACCTTTTCAAATCTTGATACATCTTTGTGGTACCTGGATGGAGACTTAACTTGGTTTTGTGGGCTTCCACTAGAAACATTCTTCTAATTTCATAGTCCATAGGAACACATACTCTGTCCCTAAAGCGAATAATTTCGTCGGTACCCTTTTTGAAATCAGGCTCCACCCCTTCAGTTACCCTTTCTAACTGTTTCTGTAGGTCTTCATCATCAGCTTGTCTATCTTTGATCAAATCCACAAACTCATTTGTGACTTGCAACATCTCTAGGACAATGCTTTTCTCTTTCATAAGCATGCCTAGATTGAGATTGCTGAATTCCTGTATCAATTGCATTTCTTTCACCATCATGATACTGATGTGTAAGGACTTGCGGCTTAAAGCATCTGCTACCACGTTCGCCTTGCCTGGATGATAATGAAGATTGAACTCAAAATATTTCAGAAACTCCATCCATCTTCTCTGTCACATATTCAACTCTTTTTGATCAAAGAGGTACTTAAGACTCTTATGATCGCTGAAGACTTCAAATTGAGCGATAACTTTACCCTGCTGCATTAGTACACAGCCTAATCCTTGTTTCGAAGCGTCGCAGTAAACATCGAAGGATTGGGTCAGATTCGGCAAAATTAACACCGGAGAGCAAGTCAACCTCTTCTTTAGCTCCTAGAAACTTTTTTCACACTGCGGTGACCACTGATAAGGTGCATCCTTTCTAGTCAATTTGGTTATCAAAAGAGCTATCTTGTAGAATCCTTCAATGAATCTCCTATAGTAACCCGCCATGCCAAGAAAACTCCTGATTTCTGTTACTGTCGTGGGCCTCTCCCACTTTAATACTGCTACTACCTTGGAGGGATCGACAGCAACACCCTCCTCAAAAATCACATGGCCTATGAAATGTACCTCCTGCTACCAGAAACTGCATTTAGACAGTTTTGCATAGATTTGTTTCTCCTTGAGAACCTGCAACACAATTCTCAAGTGTTCCTCATGCTCAATGGGATTCTTATAATAGGTAAGTATATCATCAATAAACACGATAACAATAGAATCTAAGAAGGGTCGAAAGATCCTATTCATGTAGTCCATGAATATTGCAGAAGCATTTGTTAGACTGAAGGGCATCACAACATGTTCAAAGTGCCCATAACGAGTTCTGAAAGCAGTCTTAGGAATGTCTTCTTCCTTGATACAAATCTGGTGGTATCCAGATCGAAGATCAATTTTTGAGAAAATTGCAGCTTCTTTCAGTTGATCCAATAAGTCATCAATGCGGGGAAGAGGATATTAGTTCTTCACTGTCCTCGCATTGAGCTGCCTGTAATCTATGCACATTCGAGAGCTTCCGTCCTTCTTCTTGACAAAAAGAATCGGAGCTCCCCATGGAGATACACTAGGCCGGATGAACTCTTTCGCCAATAACTCCTCTAACTGCTTCTTTAACTCTGCTAATTTAGTAGGTGCCATTCTGTAGGGAGCTATGGAAACCGGTCCTGCTCCAAGAACCATATCAATACTAAACTTGACTTCTCTGTAAGGTGGTAGTCCTGGAATCTCCCTAGGAAAAACTTCTGGGAATTCCTTAACTACTGGAATTTTGCGCACATCGGCCTCTTCATTAACTTCCATGGCAACAAGAGATGGAGAATTAAAGACAATAGATTTCTTCTCACAATCAATTAGGACATGATGGGTATACATCCAATCCATGCCCTAAATGATGTCCAGATTAGTCAAGGGGAGACAAATGAGATTCATTGTGAAATCCCGCTCCTGTACCCGGAGAGGGCAATTAAGACACATTTGAGAAGTAACAACCGAAGAGCTAGTTGGAGTAGAAACAGGTAATTTGAAAGGCCTTTCAACAGATGATAACCCTAGCTTCTTCATGCAACTATGAGAGATGAAAAAATGAGAAGCACCACAATCGAAAAGTACACCACAGGATACATTATTAATGGAACATGTACCTCTGATGAGCTCGTTAAATAACTCCACTTCTTCGCTGTCCATGGTATACACTTTGCCCTTCTGTAATGGCTGACTTCCTCCAGCATTCTGCACCTGGGCTACATTCACTTCTTTCTTCAATGTGCTTTTGGGAAAATTAGCAGCAAAATGTCCCGGCTGTCCACAGTGAAAACAAATCCCTTCTCTTTTGTGTGGATCCAGACTCTAGCATACCCCTCTGTTCTGCCTTCCACAATGCTGACAAGCTGGGATAGGATCAAAAGCAATCGTCGTCTGGCCAATTCCCCTTGGAGCTGCAGCTTTAGCATTAGATTATGGTCCTGATCTCTGCATCGGACCTTTGCCTCTGATGGGTCCTACAGACCTTTGAGCTGCTTTGTTCCGATCTGCATCTGCCTTCCGCTTGAGCCCTTTTTCATAAGTGCTTGTCATATTTACAAGCTGAGAGAGATCTGCAATGTTCTAATATTTGAAGGCAAGTCGAATATATTCTCGAAGGCCGGACTCAAACTTAATACATTTAGCTCGTTCCTCTGCATCCCTGTAGCCACTAGAGTAACGGATCAGATCCTTGAATTGTGCCGCATATTCACCGACACTCAGACTCCCTTGCTTGAGCTTAAGGAACAACAGCTCCTTCTCCCTTCTCACATCCTCTGGGAAATACTTCCCAAGGAAGCGGATCTTGAATAGATCCCAAGTGATCGCCTGGTCAGCTACTTCTAAACCCCTTCTCTGGTGCTCCCACCAATGTTCAGCTTCTCCAGTCAGCATATATTCAGCTAATCGAACTCTCTGATCGGCAGGTGGCTGCAAAGAATGGAGAATCTTTTCTACTTCTTGGAGCCACCTTTGAGCTCCATCAGGATTGAAGCCTCCTTCGAACCTTGGCGGTTCCCTCTTCCTAAATCGGGCTATCCAGTCAATCTCGACCAGAGCCAGTGGTGGAGGATGTAGGGCAGCTACTGCACTACTACAGCTGTTGCTATGTTCTGCACTTGATTTTGTTGCATTTGTGCAAGAATCTCATCCTGGTTCTGCTGAGCTTGGGCTTGGTTCTGCTGCATCTAAACCAGAGTTTCCAAGATAGCAGCAATTCGATCATTGTCGACACGTCTCCCAGCCATACTGTTTATTCATGGAGGGACAACCAGTTAAAGATCGAATAGGTAAACAATTATATATGTACATCCTACTAATTAACTTCGACACTTAACTATACACATCGGTTACTCGCTTGGTGAGTAACCACTGGAGTAATGAGTTACTCCAAGGCCGAGGAGAAACTGCTCTGATACCATAAATGTAACACCCTAATTATAATTACCCTTAACTACCCCGTAAGGAAATAGCGACTTAAAAATTTCTTTTTAACAAATCCTTAACTTATAAAAATCTCTATCCAGTCGGACAGAGTTTCCTTTGTTTTATGGACATTCCAAAAATTATGTTTTCCTGTAACCTATGCAAATCAAAATATTCATTTCATCCAGAAGCCAACAGGGCTATGCATATACATCGTGCATTAAAGTGCAACCACATCAGAGTTTGCCACAGCAGAAATTCAAAAATCAACTACAAATTTTGGACTTAAATTAAGTTCCCAAAAATATACTTCCTATTCATAGGAAGCGGTCCTGGCTCACTCCAAAAATACCCCTTCTACCAGTCATATAACAAAAAAAACAACAATAACAATAAATCTAAAATAACCAGGACCCAAACAAAACAGACTACCCAACACTAACTACTCTCCCTGTGAGGGAGAGTGCACCTGCTCGGCCGGGGGCTATGTGAGCTCAATCTCAGTACCTATGTAAAAAATAGTAAGGAGGTGAGCATTACAAAGGAAGTAGAAAAGCAATTTCTAACTAGACATAACAACACACTAAGTCAAACACAATAAGCACATAATACATATATTTTCATTCAACATACAATCCATACTCATGCTCATATACATATTTTTCTTAGTTCCTTTCTCTTATTTCCATCTCTTTACCTTTATCTTTTCCTATTTGTTCTTTATTTCCTTTCCATATATGTGTATATATATATATATATACACACCACTAACTGGTCGGTTCTCATGAGCTCGGTACTATTTGATCGGTTCTCATGAGCCCGACGCTAACTGACCGGTTCACAGTCCTTCAAACTCAAGAAGGTTGATTACTAATGAGAGGTGTGAAGTAAATCGAGGTCAGCCTATAGCCTAGACATCAATTTTTGGTCAGCTAAAATGGAATTTGGTCGGACCTTACACTTAAACCCTCTTATTCTTTGCTAAGGCTTAATTAATTCATAGAATGATTAAAATCAATTATCACCCCAACTCATTCTTATGATTTCTACTAGTTTCACTTAGGATTATTACAATTAAACTTGAATTTAAATTCAGGATGTTACAACATTTTTAAAAAAATTAGGGTACAGGTACGTTCTTATATATATTTATTTTATTAATATAACTAGTTTTCAGCCCGTGCAATGCACGGGTTGATTATTTATTTCTTTATTATTAGTTAAATATCTTTCAAGATTTAAAAAACATAATTACCTTTGGATTACTTTAGTAGTTCCAATAATCGATAATCATTTTAAGTTTAAGAATTGAATCATTATTACCAATTATTTATTGCGAAACATATATTTTATTAAAAATCAAATGATCAAATTCTGGAAAATATAGAACATAATAATAAGTGATGGAGATTAACGACTTGAAAGCAAGAAAAAAAAATGGGTTGTTAACTAAATGGATGGTAAACCCTAAATACTATTTCCTTCAACAAATTTAGCATATCGTTCATTAGTTCAAATTGAAGATATAATCTTAATCTAATAAAAAATTTCATGTACCCCACAGTTATAGCGAAAAAAACCCAAAAAATTAAAAATGAAAGTAAAAGTTGAAAGAGAGAAGGAAGAATTTCATCGATTCATGTTCCACTAACATGCAAAATTCTAAATTACGGAAAAAATAAAACATGGAAACAATTTTATTTTCCCAATGTACCAAGTATAAGTTGAAAGCTTATGTATAAACTTGGTATATATAATACATAAATTTAAAAGAAAGAACAAAACAAACAATTGAGTTTGAGATTAAAATAGTAAAAATAATACACCTGAATATGGATTTTGAATGTTGGAGTGGCATGGCATACGTCTCATGCTAGTAAACAAAAGGACCAATAATAATAAAAGCACTAAATTTTATGGAAAAAATGAAAGAAAAGTAAAGAAATTAAATGAGAAAGAAGTAAAAAAATGAGGGAGCCGATAAGGGGATGTTTAATTTCAAACCATTTAGAAACTGCCATCATGCTGTTTTCAATTGCAGATCTCATTACCAACTATCGTAATATATTTTTTGTATAAATAACTCCACTTGATCTCCTTCCTCTCATTTTTGATTGATATGGGAGCCGATATTTAACAATTCAGAAACCACTATTTTTCTAATATAAGTTTGTCTTGAAAACTAATATGAAAGACGTTAGTTGGTAAACTTATAGTTATATATTATTTATCTATAATCGCTAGTTGGCTTTCTCTAATAAGTATCCTATATATACCATAGGTATATGCTGATAAATTTTAGATGGAGGTATCCTATATTATTAATTTATTTATCCTTAAGGAAGTTTGACACTAATTCAGAGAGTAGTATAATTTAAAAAACTATAGTGTCAACCAGTAAAATTTTTTATTGGTACTTGAAAACACTAATTTATTTTCAAAAGCTATAATTTAATTAGTTACAGTAGTAGTGAATGTAAAATAATTTTTCCCATAGTACCATGTATTATTTGAATATGGTAATAGCTTTCACTTTAATCACTAAACTAATAGTGGGATAAACTTATATGGGAGCCCATTTAAAGTCCCATATAATTTTGTCTTGAACTCAAACTTTGCTATTATCTTTTTCCTATATTTATGCTTATGATGAATAAATTTATTTAGTCTTAATCTTAACTCCCATATCTTCCTTTAAGGACATGGCAAAGTTGCAGATAATGAATTTGTTGAATCAAGAACATTTAAAAATCCAAGACTGTGATTAAATATATAACATCATCTAATTCTTTTTGTATTCAATCTTGAATCCTGTAATTAAACTCTAGTTGAATATAAGTTTGACTTCAGTAGTTATAGTATGCAATGTTATTGAATTTGTCCCTAATGCAATTTTTTCACTTAATGGGGTGACTCATAACTTAACTCAAATTGTTGTGGGGCCGTTATGGATCACATGCTGTAAAATTCTCAATATCTAAAATTAAAACTCGAACAACGATTGAATGGAAGCATTACAACCACAAAACCAAATTTAAGTTACAAAGACCATTAATGAAAGAGGAAAGTCAAATGAGTTCACAGATGATAGTGATTATTTTGTAAAGGAACACAAAGCATGGATTTAAAATTTTAAAAGGAACTCACCATGTTCAATTGTCTTTGCAAAGGAAGGTATTAAAACTTGTTTGAACATTTTGTGATCGCTTTGCAAAAAATAGCATATTAGTTAGATTGGATGGAAACATGTAACAATATTTGCAAATTTTAAAATTAAAGAGGATGTATCAAATGGAAAAGTGAATTCTGCGTAAACTCAATTCATTAATCAGGTTCTCTCTTTACAAAGATTTTGGAGTTCAGAAAAGAGACAGGAGAATCAGGTTTATGGAGAAAGAGAAATGAGAGGATGAAAAGTGTGAGAGAAACTGCATATCTCTTCATAATGTAACACCTACAACTAATTACCCTTTTATACCCTTAGTAAAATAGTGAATTTAAATTTTTCTTTTTAACTTATAAAAAATTCTCCTGCCAAACGGACGGAGTTCCCCTTGTTTTTCTGACCTTTCCAAAATTTACCTTGAGTTGCAACCTGTTAAAAACCATATATATTTTTTTTCATCAAATCAACAGGCCATCAGGGCTATAAACATATATCACATCTAGTGCAACTTCGTGCACACATCATAATAGCAGTGTATAAGACATCAGAGTTTCAGCAAATATATATACAAGTCATGGAAATAGTACTTTCCCAAAAAAAGACTCTTACCCAAAAGGAGTCGTCCTGGGCCCCCTAAAAGCTATGTACAATATATACAACAAAAACGGATCAAATCACATCATCGGGCCCAGGACATTCCCATGTCCTAAAATATAAGTAACCTACTCTCTCCCTGTACTCCTGCTCGGCCTGGTCAAGTGCAAACTCTGCCTCAGTACCTGTGGAAATAGTAAGGAGTGAGTATTACACATAAAATGGGGAAGCAGTTTCCAATTACGACATAATGCTATACTAAACCCAACACATCTAGCATTCAGATCACAACATAACAAAGCTCAACACATCACTAATCATTCTCAAAATATCCTTTGGTTTCTCAATTCAATTTTTCCCGCTTCGTTCTTAGTCATTATTTTCATAAAGTCTTTTATTCTCTTTTCTTCCATTAAATTCAAATTTCTCTTTCATTTTGTCCCAGTCACGACCTACTGCGTCCGCACTCGCGTGCAGGTCACGTCTTACTGCGTCCGGATATGTTTCTCTTTTATCTTATCCCGGTCACGACCTACTGCGTCCGCACCCACGTGCAGGTCACGTCTTACTGCGTCCGGATATATTTCACTTTCATCTTATCCCGGTCACGACCTACTGCGTCCGCACCCACGTGCTGGTCACGTCTTACTGCGTCCGGGTACATTTCGCTTTCATGGTATATAACAACGTCACCTCTCAATCAAATTAAAAGTACATTCTTCCAATAGACCACAACAATAAACACTCATAGTGCAATTATCTCAGGTTACACATATATTCACAATTTCACAAGTCACACCTATATTATCCAATTATCACAATTAAGCATGTATTCCACATATCACAATTTAATCTTATACTTCAATTAGCACAAATCAAGTATGTTATTATTATCATCACTATTGTCCTTAATTTGCAAACTCTAATTATTGACTACCCTATGGTGCAATATTCTAACTAACAATTAATTCTTAGTACACATTATATACATATCGTAAACTAATCCCCCAGAGTATGGTAATACCCACTAATACCCACTCCTTACCTCAAAATATCAAGAAGTAAGAGAAACATTTGCTTGCCCTAACTTAGAACCTTGGGACTTTGAATCTCCTAAGCCTTGCTTGCCACCTCAACAAAGCTAAAATCCAATGATGATAGACAACTCTATTATGGGTATTATAGGATGGTTGGTTGTTGCCCTTCTCTTGGTCTTGATTGGAAGACATAAGATTGAGATTTCTACATGATTAGGAATACTTGAAAACCCCTAAGGAAAACAATAACAACTTTCATGAGTGAAGAAGAATAGGAAGGGATTCTTAACTTGTCACAAAGCTTTACTTACCCAAATGGTGATGAATTTGAGAATCCGAGAGGGAAATGAGAGATGAAATGCGTGAGAGAGAGAGAGAGAGAAAAGGAAGGAGTTTCAATCCATAATCTTGATGCTAGCTTGGTGGGGTTTAGTGATTATGAGTTTGATTTGCCCAAAATCAAAGTGTGTATGATGAGGATGATGGAATTTGCACTTGGGGTTTGAGAGAGTTGATGAGGGAGGATGAATGGTGTTGATGATAGATTATGAGGTGGTGTAGTGCTTTTCTTTTCTTATTTTTTCCTAGAGACCACCAACAAATCGTGTGGCCCATAATCAAAAACTTGGCCCTCAAGATTAAATCCAATGGCTGAGAATATATCATCAGCTCGCGCGCGCCTGGGCGCGACTTTTCGCGCTTGAGCGCGAGAACAGCACCAACCACGCATCTGGTGCATGGCGCATGGAGTTGGTGCGTGGAGCTGCAGCACTGGCGCGCCAATTCGCAAGCTAGTGCCTCTGAGGCGCGCCTGGGCGCACGGGTGGGCGCGCCTGGGCGCCAATCTACCTGTGGAAACACACCACTGTTCATTTACCCGCGCCTGGGCGCGGCCTGGCGCGCCTAGGCGCGACTGGTCTGCTGTTTGGCCACCAAATTCTACACACTTTAAGTCGCCATATCTCCTTCGTTACCCGTCGGATCTTGCTCAAATTTTTATGCAAGCTTTCTAAAATCCCCAACTTCATTTCCAACGGTCGAATTTTTGTTCTGAGCTATAAATCTTTTATTCCTAATTTTTCCTTACATTTAATAACTTTAATTATTTTCCCACTATTTTTAGTCCTATTTAGTTAACACTTGGTTTTTCATTTACCTTCAACATTCTAAGTCTATTATCGAAATAAGTAAACTTAGAAATTTAATTGAGGATGCTACACATAAATTGGTTATTGCTCATTCAGTTTTCTAACTTGCAAAGATTGAGACACGTGGCAGCATAGGATTTTAGTATTCCGTAACTTTTAATGTGGAGGCTCCATTTTCAAAATGGGAGATTCTGGAGCCTCCATTGGGACATGTTTTTATACTAAAAGGAAAGATTATACATAAATTTAAAAAATAGAAAATTGCAAAAATAAAAATACAATCAACAAGTTGAAATTCATAAGAATTAATAATTTCCTACCAAAATCAAAAACATCCAAAAATAACACAAAATAGGGAAAAAAAGCGATGCATAATAGGAAAAAAGAAGAGTGGTTGAATTCCTAAACTAGTTTAAACACTTGGTGTGCAAAAAAATATCAAAACCAAATATATGCCTCAAACCAATTTTCATTGCTGCTTTAAATTAAGATAGTATTCATTATTCCACCACAACAAAGAAAAAGAAAATAGAGAAATATTTATAGAACATGAAAAACAGAAGTACTAGTTAACAAGAGAACAAAACAGAGAAAGGGGAAACAGAGACATGGGAGAGAGTTTAGAGGAAGGCACCAAACTGATGAAGGAGAGGAAGCATAATGAGAGGTACTGCGAGATGTGGAGGGGGTCAAGCACAGCGAGCGATGGAGGGGGTCAAGCATAGTGAGGGACGGAGGGGATCAAGAGATTTTAGATTTGAGAGTATTTTTTTCGGGTTAAAATGAAAGAGGGTGAGAAGATAATGAAAAATATTGAAAAAAAAATTGGTTTTCCCTTATCCTTGTGAACAAAACATATCGTTTGGGATAAAAAAAAGAGTTAAGAGTCACATAGGTCCTCGAAAAATACTCGTAGAATAAGTTAGGTCCCTGAAAGATTTGTGGAATCTTTTAAACCCCCAAAGATCAATTTGGCGTCACGTTAGTCCCCCTATCCAATTTCGACATGAGGGACCTAACGGAATCCTATGTGGCATGTTAAATGCTTTGTTGACCACAATGTCACGATGGACTGTTAAGAAGGTTCCACGTTTGAGCCAGAAAAACATTTAATGTGTCACGTAAGATTCCGTTAGGTACCTCATGGGGGGACTAGCGTGATGCCAAATTGATCTTTCGGGGGTTTAAGAGATTCCACAAATCTTTCAGAGACCTAACTTATTCCAAAATGATCTTTGGGGTTTAAGAAATTCCACAAATCTTTCAAGGACCTAACTGATTCCACAGGTATCTACCTATGTGACTATTAACTCAAAAAAAAAATGTTCATTCGTACCCACATGGAGGGTACGTCCGGTGGATACGTAACCATAAGTATCTAGACGTACCCATTCAAGTACCCAATTTTTTTGTAAACTTTTTTTATTGTTTGGGTACGCACCGGTACCCAGGAGTACCAGGTACGGGTACATACCCGGTACGTGTACGACATTCAAATAAGAGTACCCATATAAATCAAATATTCATAATATTGTGCCCTTTTCCTTATAAAACTCCATATATTTTTTTTAAATTTACTTTGTGAAAAAATATTCTTTTTACACAATTCAAATGAAAGATATTAACTTAAATTCACTATCCAAACAATAAAAAAATTAAATATACTCATCATGTACTTTTTTAAACAATACCAAACAAACACGAAGTGTTGGCTTTATACCAACAAGTGATGTCACATTTTGTTGAGATAATAGTAATTAAAATTTCTAATAAAATCGAAATGAGGAGTGGAATAAAGATAAGGAGTATTTTAAGGTAATTTTGATAAAAACAAAAGGCAGACATTTGAATTTCATTTGACTTTAAGAAAAATTGCATGCTTCCAAAATGAATTTAAATTCAAAAATGCATGTTAACTTTGTGGTAAATAAAATACGTGTAGGGAATTATTTTTTGACTATTGGCTTAGAGATCACTCTTCGTATTAAAACAAACAAAAAATAAAACATGCACATGACCCACAAATTTGGGAAGACTTTAAATTACCATGAAATCATTTCCTCTATAAATAGAAAAGTTTGTGACGGGAGAAATCTCGAAGGCTTGGAATTCTGATATGATACACATGCTTATGATATGATACATAAGCTTCTCTGGTGACCTGGAACAAAGTGAGTTTGATAATAAAAAAGTATTTAATTGTAATTGGTGTAAAGGATTTTTACACTTCAACCAATTGCCACAATGTTAAAAATTGGTTGAGTTGTCTTGAAAGTCAAATGGTGAGATATATATTTGAGTGACTTTGTCTGTGAGGATGTAACTTTAGTTTAAACTGTACTATTACAACAGAAAAATAATCCCAAGGAGTCTTCTTTTTCTTTTTGGTGAAACAAGAGTCTCATTTAAATCAGTAACCAGCAGACGAGACCATAACATTATGCTCCTTCAAACGTTCCTGGAACTGAGCTAAACGGGTCTGTAACTGCATGATGGCAGCAACCTTTTGAGATAGAATGGCATTTAGTTTTGTTAGATAATCATCCAGCTGATTCCCTGGTTTATCTGCTTTAACCAAGAGGTTCATTTCCTGCGTATGTAGAGCATTCAGAAATCAGAATATATTTAGAGGAGAAAAACTATTGATTTCCTACTACTCCTTGGAAGGAAGCAGTGGCAGAAATGCAATTTTATGTTCTAGGAACTATTTATTTTTCCTAGTAGGGATAGTACTAAAACCATGGCCATGGGCAGCATGCAAGAAGATATTCAACAAATGGAAACTTGCCACCTCAACAAGGAAATGATGAAATGTTGATATACCACCCTATTCGTGAGAGCACAAGAGGAACTATCTTTATCCTTGCCTTGGTTGGAGTTGGAAGGCATGAAACTCAATTCCTACATGATCATGGTGCAAGAACCCCTAGGGTTTTAGAACAAATCCATAAACTAAGATAAGCTTGATTGAAAAGGAAAATAACTTATGATATAAACTTACTTACCACAAATTAATGGTGGAAATTGAAAAAGATCAAGGAGAAAGGAAGGTGGTGAATTCGTGAGCCTCAAGAAGAAGGAAGGGAAGAGCTTTAACCAAAATCCATGGTGCAAGGTTGTGTGGTCTTGATTGATTTTGGGTTTGGGGTGCCCAAGATCAAAGGTGTATGGTGGACTTGATGGTGGAGGTGTTCATGATGTTGAGAGGAAATGGGTGAAGGTGATGAGTTGATGATGGTTTGAATGGTGGTGGAGGTCTTTGTTTTCATTTCTTTTTATTTTGCCTTGGCTGGTGCAGGAAATCCAAGGGCTGGTGGGCAAAACTTAGCCACCAAGCCAAAATTCAAGGGACCAGATCTGTCCAGATCTGCGCCACGCGCCTGGGCGCATGCCAGGCTCGCCTGGGCGCACGTCCTGCACCAGCACCAGACTGGTGCATGGCTCACACGGTCAGCTGGGAAATTGGCGCGCCACACGGATTCCTGGTGCGCTAGTGTGCGCATCCGCTCGCCTGGGCGAGCCAATTCCTCGCCTGGGCGAGAAATCTGCACCAGAACCAAGTTGGTGCGTAACTGATGCGGTCAGATGCTGGCACAAGGGGAATTGGCGCGCCAGAAAACGGAAATGGTGCGGCTGGTGCGTGCCACACTCGCCTGGGCGAATGGTGGGCTGGCCTGGGCGAGAATCTCACTGGATGGTGCACCAAAATGAACAATGACTCGCCTGGGCGAGTGACTCATGCGCCTGGGCGAGTTTCAGGGCTTCCAACCTTCGATTCGCCGTAACTTTTTCGTCGACCGTCGGATCGAGTCCAAACTTTTAGACATGCTTCTTTACCCCATAAAATTCACATCCAACGGTGGAATTTATTTTCTTAGCTTCCTATAATGAATTTCTAATTTTCTCTTTTCGGTTGATTTCTAACACTTAAAACGCCGATTTTACTCCCGATCTCGCTTATTTGACCCTGCCCAAAGCCATACGTACCTTCTATACAACTCCTAGGACCTATATTCACCACCCACATATCTGGAAAAATTCATTAAATCACTTTTCCAATTTTTCTAAGATTTTTAGCATTTATTTCACTTAAAATCAAGGTTTAGGATGTTACAATTCTCTCCCACTTACCTGAATTTCGTCCTCGAAATTCGTCAAACAATTGTGGAGGAGACAGCCTGATCTTATCCTCCAGTTCCCATGTAGCCTCTTCCACATCGTTCCTGATCCATATAACCTTAACCAAAGAGATTTCCTTGCCTCTGAGCTGCTTCACCTGCCTGTCTTCAATTCTAACTGGCAGAACTTCAAAAGTCAAGTTCTCTTTCAAAGGAAAATCATCTAAGGTAACCACATGCGAAGGATCATGGACGTATTTCCTTAGTTGTGAAACATGAAACACGTTATGAAGCCTTGACAAGTGAGGGGGTAATGCAATCCTGTACGCCACTGGACCAACTTTCTCCAGAATCTCATAAGGCCCAACAAACCGAGGAGTCAACTTCCTGGATTTGATTGCCCTACCAATTCCTGTGATCGGAGACACCCTTAGGAACACACGATCCCCAACATTGAACTCCAAAGGTCTCCTTCGCCTATCTGCATAACTCTTTTGGCGATCCTGTGAAGTTTTCATTTTGTTCTTGATCATTGTGACCTTCTCCGTTGTTTCTTTCACAATGTCAGGACCTGTCAACAGATTTTCACCTATTTGGAACCAACACAAAGGCGTTCTGCATTTTCTTCCGTAGAGAGCCTCAAATGGTGCCATACCAATGCTGGAGTGAAAACTGTTGTTGTAAGTAAACTCCATCAAAGGTAGTAGCTGCTCCCAACTACCGGCTTGCTCCAGAACACATGCTCTCAGCAAATCCTCAAGTGTCTGGATAGTACGCTCAGATTGTCCGTCTGTCTGCGGATGGTAAGCCGTACTAAATTTCAACTTAGTACCCAATGCCTCCTGAAGACTCTGCCAAAATCTAGACAGAAATCTCGGATCGCGATCGGATACAATACTAGTGGGAACACCATGCAACTTCACTATGTCTCTGATGTACAACTGAGTCAACTTCTCAAGAGTATACTTCTTATGAGTAGGAATGAAATGAGCACACTTTGTAAGACGGTCTACAACCACCCAAACTGAATCACATCCACCAACAGTCTTCGGTAAACCCGTCACAAAGTCCATAGCTATACTGTCCCATTTCCATTCCGGAATCTCAAGTGATCGCAAAGGACCACCAGGCTTTTGATGCTCAATCTTAACCTTCTGACAAGTTAAGCAATGAGACACGTGATCGGCCACATCAGTTTTTAACTTCGGCCACCAATAAATCCTTTTTAGATCTTGGTACATCTTTGTTGCACCAGGATGAAAATTCATCTTGGTTCGATGTGCTTCCCATAGGATATCTCTTCTAACTTCAAAATCCATAGGAACACATATCCGACCCCTAAATCGGATGATGTCATCAGAACCTTTCACAAAGTCGGGCTCTTCATTGCCTGATGCCCCTTCTAACAACTTTTGCAATTCAACATCATCGGCTTGCCTTTCTTTGATAAGACCCATCAAGTCATTAGTAACCCGCAACATTTCGAGAACGATGCTCTTCTCTTTCACTTGCATGTTCAAGTTAAGGTCACTAAACTCTTGAATCAATTCCATCTCTTTCACCATCAGATTGCTGACATGCAAAGTCTTACGACTTAGTGCATCAGCCACTACATTGGCCTTGCCCGGATGATACTGAAGATCAAAGTCATAGTCTTTCAGAAATTCCATCCATCTCCTCTGTCTCATATTCAACTCTTTTTGATCGAAGAGATAGCGAAGACTTTTATGATCGCTAAAGACTTCGAACTTTGAACCATATAGATAATGCCTCCAGATTTTCAAAGCAAAAACCACTGCCGCCAACTCAAGATCATGAGTGGGGTAGTTCTGTTCATGCTGCCTCAATTGTCTGGATGCATAAGCTATGACTTGCCCTTGCTGCATCAAAACACAACCCAACCCTTGCTTAGAAGCATCACAATACGCCACAAAGGATTGAGTCGGGTCCGGCAAAACTAACACCGGAGAGCTAGTCAACCGCTTCTTCAACTCTTGAAAACTACCTTCACTTTCTGGGGACCACTCAAACGGAACACCTTTCCGTGTAAGAGTCGTCAAAGGAAGAGCCAACTTGGAAAACCCTTCAATGAACCTTCGATAATACCCAGCCATACCAAGAAAACTTCTGATCTCAGTGATGGACTTAGGTCTCTCCCACTTAAGTACCGCTTCCACCTTAGAAGGATCGATAGCAACACCCTTCTCAGATATGACATGCCCCAAAAACTGCACTTCGTTCAGCCAGAAACTACACTTAGAAAGCTTTGCATAAAGCTGTTTGGATTTGAGAATCTGCAGCACTATTCTCAGATGCTCAGCATGCTCACTTGGACTCTTAGAATAGATGAGAATGTCGTCGATGAAGACTATGACGAAAGAATCCAAGTACGGCCGGAATATCCTGTTCATATAATCCATAAAGATGGCCGGAGCATTAGTGAGACCAAAGGACATGACAACATATTCAAAATGTCCATATCTCGACCTGAACGCCGTTTTAGGAATGTCCTCCTATCGGATACGGATTTGATGGTATCCCGATCGAAGGTCAATCTTAGAAAATATAGCTGCTCCTCGCAATTGGTCCAACAAATCGTCAATGCGAGGAAGAGGATACTTGTTTTTCACCGTCACCGCATTCAACTGTCTATAGTCGATGCACATTCGGAGGCTTCCGTCCTTCTTTTTAACAAAAAGAATCGGAGCTCCCCAAGGTGACACGCTTGGTCTAATCAATCCCTTAGCCAATAGCTCCTCTATCTGCTTTTTCAACTCTTCTAACTCCGGAGGTGCCATCCGGTATGGGGCTATAGAAATAGGACCTGCACCGGGCATCAGATCAATGCTAAACTCCACTTCTCTGTTTGGCGGTAATCCAGGAATCTCTGGAGGAAAGACTTCTGGAAACTCACAGACTACCGGAATCTGACTGATTTCTTCCTCCTCATTCATATCCAAGGTAGATAAAGAAAGATCACTGATAGTAATTGATTTCTGATGACAATCAATCAGAACATGGTGCCGAGACATCCAGTCCATGCCCAGAATGATGTCAAGCTTAGTTAGAGGCAAACAAATTAGATTGACTTTGAATTCCCGCTCCAACACTCGAAGTGGGCAATCTAAACACATAGTTGTTGTGACTACAGAAGAATTCGTGGGTGTGGAAACAGATAATTTATAAGGCTATTGCAGACAACCCTAACTTCTTCATGCAATCGGAAGAAATAAATGAATGAGTAGCTCCGCAGTCAAAAAGAATACCACAAGGAATACTATTAACATAACCGGTACCTCTAATCAGTTCATCAGCATCAGTAACCTCCTCACCATCCAGAGTATACACCTTGCCCTTCCGAGTCACCCTGTTGTCACCAGCTCTCTGAACCTTAGCCACATTAACCTCCTTTTTAACTGCATTTTTAGGACAATTTGTCACAACGTGACCCGGCTGCCCGCACTTGTAACAGGTTGGACCCTTACTCGGATTCAATGTCCAGCAATCTCCCCTGTGGTGCCTACCACAATGTGGACAAGTCGGAATAGGACCAAAAGTGCTTACTGCTCGGCCTGTTCTAGGCTGAGAGTAAGGACCTGGTCGCTGCACCGAACTCTTGCCCCTGATCGGGCCGGTCCGCTGTATTGCTTTGCTCTTATCCTCCGCTTTCTCTTGCTTTAGAGCATTTTCAAATGCACTAGTCATGTTCACTAATTGAGCCAAATTTGATATGCCCTGATAAGTAAAGATGGTTCTGATCTTAGCATTCAACCCAGCTTCAAACTTAATGCACTTGGTTCGTTCATCAGCATCTCTGTACCCTCCAGAGTATCGGATCAAGTCCTCAAACTGAGCTGCGTATTCTCCGACACTCATTGTTCCCTGTTCCAACCTCAAGAATGCTAACTCCTTCTCCCTCCTGACTTCTTCCGGAAAGTATTTGTTCAGAAATCGGATCTTAAAAAGATCCCAATTGATCACCTCATTACCAGCTTCCAAACTACGCCTCTGATGCTCCCACCAGTGTTCTGCCTCACCTGACAGAACATATTCCACCAGTCTGACATATTGATCTACTGGTGGTTGCAGCGAGCGAAGGATTTTCTCCATTTCCTGGAGCCATTTTTGAGCCTCATCTGGATTGAATCCCCCTTCGAACTGAGGTGGATCGTTCTTCCTGAACCTTGACATCCAATCAACAGGAGCTGGTGGAGGATTTATTGTTGCTGCTGCTGCTGCTGCAATGTTTCCCGCTTGGTTCTGTTGCATTTGTGCCAAAGCTGCTGCATGATCCTGCTGTATCTGGGTTTGGGCCTATTGCACTTGCACTAAGTTCTCCAGTATCGCCGCCATTCTATCATTATCACCTCGTCGCCCAGCCATACTGCTAAGCCATTGATGAGATGAACAATTAAACATTTAATATTAAATAAGAATATAAACTTCCTAGTCTTGGTCTTAGACTCTTAGCTAAGTAATCCAGTTACTCTCTTGGTAAGTAACTATTGGAGATGTGAGTCCACACTCCAAAGGCCGAGGGAAACTGCTCTGATACCATAAATGTAACACCTAAGTTTATTTACCCTTATATACCCTTAATTAAAAAATAGCAACTTGAAAATTCCTTTTTTCGACTCAAGAATTGATTAGGAAAAACTCTTAATTACTTTTCTTTCATACGAAAATCTCCCGTCAAACGGACGGAGTTTCGTTTGTTTATTGGACTTTTCCAAAAATTCCTGTTTTCCTGCAACCTGATAAACAATAATATTTTCATATAACAAAGCCTGCAGGGCTATACACATATATATACCAGCTCGTGCATCTTTGTGCACGCATCAAAACAGGTTTAAGATATCATAGTATCAGCATCAGAGTTAGCGGAATATAAACAAGTTTTAGGAAATAAGTTTTCCCCCAAAATAGACCCCTTTCCCAAAAGGAGTCGTCCTGGCCCCCCCCCCCCAAAAAGCTATTTACATTTATATACAACAAAATGATTCACATCATCGGGCCCAGGACATTCCCATGTCCTACATCACTAAAGGTAACCTACTCTCCCTGAGAGGGAGAGTACTCCTGCTCGGCCTGCTCAGGTGCAAACTCTTCCTCAGTACCTGTGGTGATAGTAAGGAGTGAGTATTACACATAAAATGAGGAGGCAGTTTCCAATTAAGACATAATGCAACACTAAGCCATACACATTTAACATTTCAATCACAACATCATAATTAAGAGTCAATTCATCACAATTCAATGTTAAGTATTCATTAGTTTCTCAAATCGATTTTTATTTAACATTTTCTTCAGTCTTTTGTTCCATGTATTTTAATCATATTTATGTTCTTTTTATCTGTCCCTGGTCACGACCTACTGCGTCTGCACTCCTGTGCACTCACGACTTACTGCGCCCGGGTATGTGTCTCAATCCCCTGGTCACGACCTACTGCGTCTGCACTCCTGTGCACTCACGACTTACTGCGCCCGGGTAAATCCCCTGGTCACGACCTACTGCGCTCGCACCACCGCGCGATAGCGACTTACTGGGCCCGGGTATGTTTCTCAATCCCCTGGTCACGACCTACTGCGTTCGCACCACTGCGCGATAACGACTTACTGCGCCCGGGTAAATCCCCTGGTCACGACCTACTGCGTTCGCACCCCCGTGCGAAAACGACTTACTGCGTCCGGGTAAAATACAATCTCCCCTGGTTGAGCCTGGGTATAATATAATTAGTTCTTTATCATTATCAATTCTTTAGCAAATTTCCATTATTCAAAATTAATTACCACATTACACATTTTCATTATCCAATGATCACAATTATATTTTGTAACTTAATTAGCACAATTTCACTTATTATCACAACTCAAATTGTTAAACAACATAAGCATATAATTCATCAACATCACCAAACCACAAAGTGCAATATATCAACATCAAAATAAATTCCCTAAGTCATAGATTCTATTCTAACAATTATTTTATATTATATCAACCTAAACTAACGCAAAATCTTAGTACTCATCATATGCATAATGTAAACTAAACCCCAGAGTAAGGTAATACTCACTATAACCCACTCCTTACCTTAAATTAGTAAAGAGTAAATAGAACCTTAGTGAGCCCTAGCTCAAAATCTTGGAAACTTGAATTTCCTAAGGCTAGCTTGCCACCTCAACAAGGAAATGATGAAATGTTGATATACCACCCTATTCGTGAGAGCACAAGAGGAACTATCTTTATCCTTGCCTTGGTTGGAGTTGGAAGGCATGAAACTCAATTCCTACATGATCATGGTGCAAGAACCCCTAGGGTTTTAGAACAAATCCATAAACTAAGATAAGCTTGATTGAAAAGGAAAATAACTTATGATATAAGCTTACTTACCACAAATTAATGGTGGAAATTGAAAAAGATCAAGGAGAAAGGAAGGTGGTGAATTCGTGAGCCTCAAGAAGAAGGAAGGGAAGAGCTTTAACCAAAATCCATGGTGCAAGGTTGTGTGGTCTTGATTGATTTTGGGTTTGGGGTGCCCAAGATCAAAGGTGTATGGTGGACTTGATGGTGGAGGTGTTCTTGATGTTGAGAGGTAATGGGTGAAGGTGATGAGTTGATGATGGTTTGAATGGTGGTGGAGGTCTTTGTTTTCATTTCTTTTTATTTTGCCTTGGCTGGTGCAGGAAATCCAAGGGCTGGTGGGCAAAACTTAGCCACCAAGCCAAAATTCAAGGGACCAGATCTGTCCAGATCTGCGCCACGCGCCTGGGCGCACGTCCTGCACCAGCACCAGACTGGTGCATGGCTCACACGGTCAGCTGGGAAATTGGCGCGCCACACGGATTCCTGGTGTGCTAGTGTGCGCATCCGCTCGCCTGGGCGAGAAATCTGCACCAGAACCAAGTTGGTGCGTAACTGATGCGGTCAGATGCTGGCACAAGGGGAATTGGCGCGCCAGAAAACGGAAATGGTGCGGCTGGTGCGTGCCACACTCGCCTGGGCGAATGGTGGGCTGGCCTGGGCGAGAATCTCACTGGATGGTGCACCAAAATGAACAATGACTCGCCTGGGCGTGTGACTCATGCGCCTGGGCGAGTTTCAGGGCTTCCAACCTTCGATTTGCCGTAACTTTTTCGTCGACCGTCGGATCGAGTCCAAATTTTTAGACATGCTTCTTTACCCCATAAACTTCACATCCAACGGTGGAATTTATTTTCTTAGCTTCCTATAATGAATTTCTAATTTTCTCTTTTCGGTTGATTTCTAACACTTAAAACGCCGATTTTACTCCCGATCTCGCTTATTTGACCCTGGCCAAAGCCATACATACCTTCTATACAACTCCTAGGACCTATATTCACCACCCACATATCTGGCAAAATTCATTAAATCACTTTTCCGATTTTTCTAAGATTTTTAGCATTTATTTCACTTAAAATCAAGGTTTAGGATGTTACACAACCTGATAAGCAAGTTTCTTTTGAGAGGGGCCAGCCTCTTGTACAACATCGTGGATCATGCTGACGACGTTACTACCGCTATTTCTCCTACGGATTGGGAAAGGAGACAAACTGCCGCCCTCCGAGAGGAAGGTTATAAGGCCGAGATCCTGCGGTTTACTGAGCAACTGGCGAAACAGGAAGATGCCATCTCTCAGTCCCAGGAAGGTAGAGAAGGTCGAGGCTAACCGAGTGGCGGCTGAGAAGGCTTTTGGTGAGCGCTTGCGCGCTCTTGAAGAAGAGAATGTTCGGCTCAAGGATCAGCTGAGCAGATTGTGGAAGTCGTTCGAGAGCCAGCTGAATGAATCTCAGAAGCGCTTCGAGAAGATGCGGCAAAAAGCATTGAAGCACAAGAGAACCTCTGAGCGTAACTTCCTGTATTGGGAGCAAACTCATGAGGAATAGTTTCTGAATGTTGTCTGTAACATCCTCAATTCTATTCTAAGTATAAATTAGAATAATAAACAACTTAGGTAGAATATAATTATGTTCAAGAATAATTAAGGTGATGGATTAGGATCATTTTTAGTGTTATGAAGTAGTTAGAAAGCCTTAGCAAAGAATAAGAGGTTGAAAGATGGGAAAAACGAGTGTTAGAACTGGCGTTTTGGTGTTTTCAATATGTATATTAGGAAATTAAAAATAAAATATTTGCAGCTCTAAACAAGAATTCCACCGTTGGATGTGAAGGTGAGTATGTATGGAAGCTTGCTTTCAAATTTGATCAAGATCCGACGGTTAACGAAGAAATTATGGTGTTTTGATTGCAAGAAGAAAATTAAAGGAAAATAGAAGAAAAATGAAACGCCAACTTACAGTGGCTAATCGATTAGTTTACAGACTAATCAATTAGTCCAGCCAAAATGTAAAAATAACAAAATATAAATTGAAAAATTTCACTTACTAATCTATTAGTGTGATTAGTGTGATCACTAATCGATTAGTCCATCTGGAAACAGAAAAAAAAAATAAAAGGCATGAAAGCCACTTTTCCACCAAAAGTTCCAAGACTTCCTCCCCAAGTTTAGAGAAAAGGTTTTCTTCTTCACTAAGGCAAACTCCATTAACACCCATCAAGCTTGTTTTAGCTTAGATCATCACACCCCAAGACTCCATACTCCACTATGTGATCTTCTTCTTAGCTAATATCCGCTCTAATGGAGTTTTCTCTCTCTTGATGCCCCTACCATCACAAGAGAAGAAAGAGAGTGCAACTACACCATCATACTTCACTACACATAGGATCCCCGCTTACTTGATCGTCGCTCTTATCCGTTGGCAAGTTAGGTTCAAGCGGTTTCGTCTCTAAGCTTAAAGATAAAGGTTTGAAGTAAGGGTTTGAGGTAGGGGTGTTAAAAACCGAACCGGACCAATTAAAAACCGCAAAACCGGACAGAAAAACCGAAAAAACCGCATTTACTAGTTTTTTTTTGGACTGGTTTTCTAAAAACAATTCGGTTTGGTTCGATTTTCGGTTTCAGTTTAAAAACCGAACCGGTCCAAACCGAACCGATCCTTGCCAATTATGCATATGAAACGTAGCATTTCCTTCTCTGCTTAAAGTTGTTTTTTCGGTGGTTTCTTGCAAAACACACAGCCAGCCACAAAGACTCAAAGACCCAATCCTAGCAGACACAAACAAACCCCTCCTCTCCTCGACTCTTATACGGTCGGCACCTCCTCTCTAGTCTTCTCTACCGTCGCCGCCTCCTCAACATCCACTCAAGTCGTCTCCAGTCTCTTCTTTCGTCATTCCTACAAGTAGTCCCGTCGTTGTCGCCGGTCGTTGAACCCGTCACCTGTCGCCGTCGCTTGTCGCCGCTCCCTCAACCAGGACCAGTCGCCGTAGCCGTTCCTCATCTCACAACCCGACGCTCCAAATCCTGCAATGGAGGTAAGATAAAAACCCATATCTATATATTTTGGTTGTTTGATTTTGAGGCTATATAGTGCTTCTTGTTTCTAGATTCTGTTTGGTATTAGTTTTGTGGTTGTTAAAGTGTTAAGTGTGTGCTTTAATTTTATTTTCTAAGGGTGGGGTTAGGTATTTGTTTTGTTCTGTTTGGTATGAAGGTCATCTTTGAACAGATGGTGCAACTTGTATTTGAAAATATTGGATTTGGGCCTTCCAGAAATTTAAAGCATAGCTGAGAATTTAAATAGTATCATTTTATTCATCTGTCAATCTATATGCCAAGTTTTAATTTGGATGAATAAATAGTTATATTTCTAAAAGTATATTCTTTGAATGTCATGCTACTGAGTATTGAATAGGAAAGGGGATTTTATGATTTATGTCTTAAATATCCTTTTTTTTAAAATATTTTTGTCATGTCAAGAAGATAATGTTGCTGAGTACTATCAGCAGCAGGTTGAAGTGCTTAAGGGCTTTACTGAAATGGATGCCTTAGAGGAGCGTGGTTTTATTCCTGGAATGTCAAAGGTTCCTATATCATTTTCTCCTTTATGTACCACGGACTTAAGATTGATACATAGTCAAATGTCTTGGCTGAATGTTCAAGTTTGTATGCAGGAGGAGAGATAAAAGTTAGCGAGAAGCGAGACATTTGCCTTAAGAATATCAAACTTAGCAAACATGGTTATTTTTGCTGCCAAAGTTTATGCATCAATCAGAAGTGGTTCCCTAGAAATCATTGCTTTTGGAGGACTTGGAAAAAATTGAGAAAGGTAATTGTTTTTGTATATTATCATCTATTTTTTTTTTCAGTTTATAAATATTATATCTCATTCAATTTCTTTTAAACCAAACCAAACCGGACCGAAACCATATGGTTTTCTTTGAATTGGATCTAATTGGATTTGCTACTATAATGGACAAATCAAAACCGAACCGCAAGTGTATTTTGTAATCGGTTCAGTTGATATTTTGCCTCAAAACCGAATCGAACCGATCCGCAAACACCCCTAGTTTGAGGTTTTCTCTTCCTTTCTCCACTTTAGGTAAGGAGGGGGTATTACCTCTACTTAAGGAATAGGTTCTGGATTGTATATAGTGAGAGCTAAGGGTAGGTGAATAAATAGAATAATAAACCTTAGGGTAGTTGATAACTCTAGACTTTGGAATAATTAAATAAAATAAATGAACTTGTTTAAGCTTAAGAAAATATAGGACCATGCTAGTTAGTGTTTAGGGTGTTATATGATTATATGTGTTATGTTAAATTAATATTTGTGTTGTGTTGACGATGAACTTTCTATGTATGTGCATGATGTGAATGTTGAGACCTTGTTACTGGACATTAAGACTTTTAAAAATGGAAAAGTAAATGTAAAGCAACAACTTATTGATCGGTGGGTTTCACCTTCCCATTAGGTGCCCTATTGGGTGAAAAATTGCCCGTTAGGCTCAAATTGTTCGCTCAGGTACAAATTGCTTGTAGGCCAAAATTGCCCGTTAAGTGTGGGTGTACCCAATGGATCAATATGCTGCAAGGTAATCAAAAATTAAAATGTGTTGGAAAGAACATTGGTCAATGAAAACTATATAAAATAATTATTGGACAAAAATCCTAACTGGGTGTATATGGCTACTGAGTGACAAATCCTGAGTAGAGTGCAAGTCCTAACAGGGTGGAAAATTGCCCAACAGGTGTATTAAATCCTAATGGCATAAATTATTGGTCATAATAAATTATTGGTCATAACGAATAAATTATTGGTCAAAACAAATAAACTATTGGTCAGAATAAATTAAATAATGTGTGGGTATGAAACTGTGTGAATGTGATGTGATGTTATATTTGATAAATGTGGACTTAGTTATTTACTATGTCCTTTTAGAATATATTTTATAAGTATTGTTTAATGCTCACTCCTTACCTTTTTTACACAAGTACCGATCCCGAGCTTACACCACCACAGGCCGAGCAGGAGTGCTCTTCCTTCCAGGGAGAGTAAGTAGTTGTAGTTAGTTGTCATGTCATGTCCGTCCTGGGCCTCATTTTGAGTCTTATGATGTGTATATGAACTTACTTGGTTAAAACTTGTATATATGTCTTTTGGATGCTAGGATGTAGCACATGGGTTGCCCAGGACTCCTCCTTTTGGGAAGGAGTGATTTTGGGAATATACAATTCCGCAACTTGCTTATATTTTACTATCTGTTGATGATGATGCAAATATGCCTTGTTGGCTTATCTGGTTATATGAATATTTGAAATGACATGTTTAACAAGAAAACAATTATTTTAGGAAAGTTACAAAAACAAAGGAAACTCCGTCCAATTTTCACGGAGAATTTTTATAAGTTAATAAGCTTTTAAAAGAAATTTTCAAGTAACCAAACAATTAATTAGGGTTGAAGGTTTTATTTTCTAGGGTGTCACATTTATGGTATCAGAGTAGTTTTCCTCGGACTTGGAGTTTGGACTCACAACTCCTTTGGTTTAGAACCCAGAAGGAGCAGTGAAGGAGAGCCTTGGTAGTTTAGAACCCTAATTTGAGCCTTGGTAGTTTAGAACCCTAAAGGAGCGGCGGATATGTGACTGGAGGGAGGCGAATCGTGGTTCGCGATTGGAGGGAGAAGGAACACGCGTGGCGGCTGGAGCTCGACGGCGAGGGAGGACAGTGGTGGCTCGCGAGTTGTGGTGGCGTAGCGGCGGTCCAGTAATTGAGATGAAGGTCGCGACTAAGGGAGAGGGAGAGAGACGCGATGGCGACACCGTCAGTGGTGGTTGTCGCGACCGAGAGAGAGGGCAAGGGACAGAGGGAGCGGCGCTGTGTTGCTACAGCGTGGGGGAGAGAAGGGACCACGAGAAGGAGAAGAGGGAAGGGGAAGGGGGTGGGGGCTGGACCACGGGATTTTTATGTTATAACATTGATCCCGGTTCCGTGTTTTTATTATTCATCCCAGTTGAAATAAAACAACGGGATAAATAAGTTTTGTATGATTTTTAGTATTTAAAAAATAAAAAATTATATATGTCATAACATTGATCCCGATTCCATGTTTTTTTATAACCAGGATCAATAAATTCATGGTATTTTTTAACTATCATTTGTCTATTAATCCTAGTTTCGAAACGGAACCGGGATTAATATTCGGCTACTTTTTTGCAATTCTGTAGTAGTGTAATTGTTTTGTCCCCTCAAAACTTGACTCAATTCGACTCACGTGCGACGTTACGACATAGACTGACCATTGGAAAGGTGATGATCAAAGAGAATGTCACGGAAAAGGAATGCTCTGGAAGGAAGTCATTTGAAGGACTAGAATAGCTGTAGAGGAATTCCCATTTGCTATGAAGAACCTTGTGTGTTTACCTGCCTGTTCTGCATATATTTCTCGGGGACGAGAAATCTTTAAGTTGGGGAGGATTGTAAGACCCACAATATTGCCCATTTAATTTAAATTTTAGTTTAACTTTATATGAATATTTATATGATAATATTTTCCTTGGTATTTATTGAAGTTAAATTTTTATAGTGAACAATTGATTTTGGTTTTAATTTATAATTGTTTGAGTTATACATGTACGTATGTATATACGTGAGTTATATATATGTATATAACTATGAATTTTATTTTAAAGATTTAAAATGTACTCTTAGCATGAAAATCTAGTATTTTATATTATAGAAATTATTGAAATAATATTTAATTTATGCTTAGAATGTAAAAGGATTTTTGAAGGATTATAGTATTATAACTTCAAAAAATTAATATCTTTTTAACCGTAAGTCAAAAAATTACAAATTATATGTCCAAATGATCGTATCGAAATATAGATTATGAAAATGCAAAGTTATTATTTTTATTTTGGATTTTTCAAAATTTTATCATTGCTACTGTAAAATACGAATTTTGGAGTTATTAAGCTTGAAAATGTGACCTTAAGTCATTTAATGACTTTTTGACCAAGAAATATTTTTATGTACATGGGAAATATATTTTAAACATCCCTCATTGGTTGCACCATCCATATTTTATTTAATTTCTGCATTTTTTTAATTTTAAAAGCTTATGAAATGCATTTTTGGAGGAAATAACTTTAGAACTTCGAAAATTCATAACTTTCAAACCGTAAGTCCAAAAATTATAAATTTTATATGAAAACGATCATATTGAAATGCAGTTTCTAAAAATTTAAAAATTTTAATTTTAATTTTATGTGGTGTCCTTCGAAAATTTTTCTCTGTTGCAATAACTATACGAATTTTATATGTTTAAAACTTGAAAAAAATTAATTTAAGGTTTAGAATTAATTATGGGACCTAAAAATAATTTTTTTAAATATTTATGTATTTTTTTGAACTGCACCGTCCAGATACATAGACTAGGAGGGAGATATTTTCTGAATTCAACATGTGGTGAATGTTTGAGAATTTATTTGCATAGGAATTATAAGATAATGCTTTAATAGAAGGTGCATGTTACTAGACTTCATTTAGTGTAAAATTTGAAATTCTTGACCACCTTCTCACTCTCCTAGGGTGTGAAACTTATTATAGGTTTTTAGGGGAAGATTCACTCTTTGCTAAACCTATAAATAGAGACTTAAACCTCCTCATTTTTTTCACACAACACACAACTCATTTGTAGAAAGAAAAAATTTTTGAGAGAGAAAGGGAGAGTGGGGCGTGGCATCTAGGAGCATAGGAGGAGAAAATTTGCACATCATTGAAGTATTTTTATGGCTTAGGAGAAACATAAAGGTTCGAGTAAGGCGGATTCGAATAATCAGATTCAGTTGTCTATAGCTTCACATCCAGGTGAGAGAGAAGCTTTACCTAAGACACAATGGCCCTTTAGGTAGCAATAGGATGTTCTTGATCATCTCAAAGATCAGAACTCCGTAGTTATTTGTCAAAATACGTGACGACAATTGTTTGTGTGTGTGTTTAGCCGATCTACGTTGAGACGATAACTTTTATTTGAATGTCTGATATTGGTTATCGGTTGGTATTGTATGATCTGAGTTATTTATTTTGACAACATGGATTTTATCTGATGAGTATGTTACTGTACTGATGTTATCTTGTGATAACTGATTACCCGTTGCAAAAAAAATTGGAATTGTTAAAATTGTGTTAAGGCTTTATGGTTTAAGGCAATGATTATGTTGTGGACCCTTGGTGGGGATAAGACCTTGGTTAAGGCAATATGGATATAATTTAAGTATCTCGAATCATGTAGTGTACAGTGAAGGTGCGCAGAGCACTAATGACTTTTGATATATATCCCCAATCGCACTGTTTGGTAGACGTGCTTGATTTTAAGTAGCTGGCCACGTGAATGACGTGTCGTGGTTGCGAGCATTGTGGAACCACTGCACTTCAGGAGGTGTTTGTTTCATTTTCCCTTAGAGGTCGAGGCCTGTTAGAAGCGAGGCTTAGAATGGGTCGACCAATTATAGGTTAATGAAACTAAAACCTTTACCGTAAAAGACTTTAAGATTTTAAAAGACATGAAAATAATAATCCTTTCTATCTACGTTTGAGAGAGAAGTAGTGGAGAGGAAAGATACCGTATGCTTGAGGCCTGAGTCCCTTCAAGTGGTGATTGTGATAGGGGAGGGCAAGGACGGTGAACGTCAAGAAGCCTCGAGTGCTTCTCTAGGCGGAACGGGATTACAATGACCAGGTTCACTGGAGTCTGGGCTTTGGTCGTAGCAAGGACTGCAGGCCAACTAGAGAAAGTGTTGTCGCCCCCTTGAGCAACTCAGAGATGGTGAGAGGGAACTTGAACGAGGCTAGAGGTCGGTAGGTGATGGGCTCCTTTCTTTGCTGACCACTGGAATCTGGTTACAGCCTTTTTAAATGAATTTCGAAATCTTGTTGACCACGGGAGTCTGGTTATAGCCTTTTGTTTTCTGACTTCGATGCCAGTGTGGTTAGGGTTCCTGTGTGTCCCATCTGCTTTCCGACTTAGGCTGTGGTTGGATGATTGAGGAGGAGAGGTATCGTGTGTGCTGACTT
Organism: Crotalaria pallida; assembly: GCA_037953625.1. Classification (NCBI taxonomy): domain Eukaryota; kingdom Viridiplantae; phylum Streptophyta; class Magnoliopsida; order Fabales; family Fabaceae; genus Crotalaria; species Crotalaria pallida. Next base: position 5,704,353 of record CM075654.1, on the reverse strand, counting down.
ATCCCTTTACCTCAATGATTTCCCTCCCTAAATCATTGATGGTTATGTTCCAATTAATATGAGAGAAATGCAAAGTTATAAGTTTTGAGAAAACTCTTTCAGTAATAAAACGAAGTTATGATGCCAAGATGAGTTACAATAATGGGGATACTTATAATGATGATGTCTTTTGAGCATGGTCGCTATTTTCTTATTTCATTTGATGGTATATGTATGTGTGTGAATCTTAATGTGAACCCTTAGAGTAAGTCCATGTTGTCGACGATTAATTCGTTCGGATCGCTTACTCTCTCTGCTTTCCCTTTTTTCTGTGGACATTGGGAATGATGTCCACAGATGGCAGATCAAGTTTCAAATAGTGGATAGTGCATTGGGATTATTTGGAAGTGAAGCTGATTGGATAGCTTGGGAAGGACCGACATGTGTTGAGATTTTGATCCAGTTTGATCGTGAGTGGGAGTTCGACCCAGATGCGGCATCAGTATTGGAGAGCAGCGACAACGAGAAGTTTTATGTTTGTCTTAGGTCTCAATAGTTAGATTGAGTCTGTCTGCTCTGATAGGACTGATGTAATCTCTAGTATTAGCATAGAACTTTTATTTAGTGTTTTATTGTATCAAATGTCATGACCTTAGGGGCCATGACCTTTTTGTAAAACAATTGATTTGATGTAATTACTCGATTATAAGAATTAATTCTTTTACTTCTCAATTGAAGTCTTTTGTCGAATTTTTAAAAGGTAATAAAATGTTTTCCGCAATTAATCATTAGAGGAAATAATATTTTAAGGAAAGGGGTTTTGGAATGTGTAATGGTAATGTTTTAGTTTGGAATAGAATAACATCTCAGATATTTTGTAAACAAGGCTAAGTAATGTATATTGGTTAAAGTTAATCTTTTCAAAATAAATTAAAATGAAATGTTTTAGAAAGGTTAAAAAAAATGGCGCAAATTTTTATGAAAATTTTATGTCCAAATTGGGGTGTTACAGACGTTCTGTCATCCGAATCCTTTTGAAGAAGGATAGAGTTGTGAAGACCATGCTCTGGGTGTAAAAAGGGATTTGGGGATTTTATATTTTCATACTTTACACTCAGATGATTTTTTAATGTAAACACTACTTCGATAAGAAATGTTTTTGGTTTTCACACTCTACAGAAAAAGTTTTTGTTAATTCACTATTTTTAATTACTTAAATATTTTGGGGCGCTACAAATCTCAATTAATAAATTGATGAATAATCATGAAATGATTCATTACAAAACCAATCTTTGAAAATGATGCATAAGTTTTTATAAATGTTTTAAAACAAGTGCATGCATCATAATTTGGCTTTAGAATGAGTTTAGAACTTATGTTTTTATATATAAGTTAAGTTACATTTGAAAAGGTTAATTGATTGTAATATTTCAACTTACCGATTACCCAATGTCAACACTGTTAGTTTTGAAATCGATAACTGTTACCAAGAATTAGTAAACAATTATCAGTCTTGAATTTGGCTAGAAATGTGTTTTAAAAAACATGATAATCGGCTATCAAGATGTTGTATGTAACCGATTATACTGGCAATTATGAGCCAAAATCAGTTTGAATAACTATCTAACTCATTAACCAACTTGCACGATCAGGTGATAAAGAGCATAGCCTTGTAGGCTGCTCTTCAAAGGGTAGCCTATTGGACTGGAGGAAACTGTTCTAGGAATATATGAAGTAAAGCCCATATAGGCTTGTGGCCGATCTCACAGGTTAGGTCATCCCCAAAGGTTCGTGGCTGATCTTGCAGGCTTAGGTCGTCCTCGAAGGTTCATGGCCGATCTTGCAAACTTACGTCAATCTCGAAGGTTCGTGTCTGATCCCATAACCTTAGGCAAACAATTCTTCAACCTTGGGGCAACAAATACGTTTGAGCCAATCTTACGGCCGAGCTACACCTAACAGACCGTCTTTTGCGAATGTCAAGAATATGCCTCATAGGCTGAGCCATGAGGTTAGTCGACTCTAAGATCACCGCCTACTTGCCAGTAACTTGGCTACTAGTGTCGACACACTTCCAATTCCCTGAGAAGTGTCCAAGAAGACATAAGGGGTGAGATATTAATCACATTACTTAAAGAGAAAATGGGTGGTGCACCGACAGTGTAACGATTCTTTACACCGTCAGCACATCATCCACCATTGATGTATTATTAATCATTGACTCTTAAGTAAAAGTAAAACGCATGAACGGTGGATGATCAACCGATAGTGTAAAAAACATTACACCGACGGTGCACTCCCATTATTCTCTTACTTAAATAATACTTTTCCATCAATCCATATACATACAAACCTATAAAGAGCTCTCTCATCACCATTTTACCTCGAGCTCGTTCCCATCTTTCTCGAATAGAACCTAATTATGAGTTGAGTGTTCCCTGTGTCTAAAATAGAAATATGTGGCTTTGATTCTCGACCTCTTAAGGGATACATAGGTGCAGAATCTCACTTCTGTCAAACCAAAACCAAATTTTACCCAATCATGTGAATACTAAAATAGAACTATATCAACACAAAACCCAATGATTACCCATGAGCCCACCCTTTGTAGTCCGAACTACCAGTTTGGCATCACGCCACAAGCCAAGGACACATAGCAGCAAACGAAAAAACGGGGAACAAAGTGAGCAAGTAGCTCATGGTCAAGTTGAATCGTGCGACAAAAAACATAGCCCAACAGGCTGCCCTTAGAGGCTAAGGTTCATGCCGACCTCCTATTGATAAGATATGTTGTCACATCATGACATCAGTCACTAGAGATGTCTACGCTCCCGCTTGACCTGGAAGATCACACACTTCGAGGTAGTACAAGGCCTTTGACTTTTATCGAAGTCCAAAACCCCCTAGATATCTGTGATGTCCTAGACTGCGAGGACCTCCAAGGGTGTAGGAGAGACCTTTGAAGGAGCCTCTGTCTAGGGTTGATATGTGATGTTTGGGGGGAAGTCCTCAGATGGCTAAGGGAAAGAGCCAAGAAGCAACCCTAATCACTGGTGTGTGAGGATGGCAATTAGGGTTAGAGGACGTACCTGAGCCCCATGTAGTACTGAGCTACTTATAGGGGGGAGCTGGTTGCCCTAATGGGCTTGCTTTAGGCCCAAGTAGGGCCAGCCTGTACTGAGCTAGGAGCGGATAAGGTTGGATGAGCTGTCCTTGAGGATAAGGTAGTGAGCTGTCCTTGTGGATAAGGTAGTGAGCTTTCCTTGTGGATAAGGCAGGGGGACGTCATCATGTCCTAGATGTCGGACCTGGGGAGGTGTCGGACCTGGATGTCGGACCTGAGCTGGAACACGAGGTCGGCCTGTATCTGGCATCTGTTCGGCCGTTGAGCATTGAGCTCGGCCAAGTGCTCAGAAGGCTTCCTAAAGGGTCCTCAGGACTTCGGCGAGGTGGTTCAAGGACCTCGGCCAGGCCGAGTCCACCACATAAGCCCCCCAGCTCGGTCAAGGCTATCTGAGCCTTGTTAAGAGGTTCTGGTTTATGTCTTTTTCCCTGGTCCACCCCACAAGGACCGAGTTCACCACATAAGCCCCCCAGCTTGGTCAAGGCTATCTGAGCCTTGTTCCGAGGTTCTAGGGAGTTCGGACGATGAGTTTATGGTGGGTTGGATCCAGCTGTCTCTGCTATCCTTTCATAATGACAGAGCAGGTGTGACAGTTGTCAAGTCACCAGTACCGAAATGACGTTTGATTTTACTGGTCCTGATGCGTGTCAGGAATCACGACCTTCGAAGCGTCATCATTATTATGACGTTGCTCGAGGTCCACTACTTCTGCCGCGTGCCACGTGCCCCGATTAGTGTGGCTGCCTGTTGAGTTGGGCCTTTTGAGCCTGGCCCATCTTTCGAAAGTGGAGGGAAGGTGGTTCCTTCTTCCCTTATCTTGGCAGAAACCGTTCCTTCTGCTTCTCTTCTCCACCAAACCTCTGCGTCTTCCTCTACCTACACCCGTGTCACTCTCCTTCCAGATTGTCTTCTGGAATTGCAGCCCTTTCACCTTCTCTCCCCACAGTTCCCAGATTACTCTCCACCTTCTTCATTCTTCACAGTTAGAGCATAACCAAGGTACTTTCCTGTTCCCCTTCTCCTTCTGGTATTGTTGACTCTTCTTATTCCTTGTTTCGGTGGGATTTAAAGTTTCACAGTCTTCGTTTCAATAGGGAGTTTTTTTTTTTTTGCTTACTGGGTTTTAATCTTGGGGAAGGATTGCTCATACTGTTTCTGGGTTTGGGGTTTTTCAGGATTTATTAGAGGGTTGTGGCTTTCGGTTTTCTAGGGATCGAGGGGATACACTGGGTTTATTGTGAGTAGGGGACGGGTTAGGGAATCGTCTGTAGTGACTTCCCTATCCCGTAGCAGTAACGAGGAAGAGGACGGTCCTTCTTCCTCCTCCTTGGAGGTCGGCGAGGACTATGAGGGATAGGTTTTAGAGGTTGATCCCGTTGAAGTAGCCTCACTTCGGGATTGTTGGCGGGGGGAGGAGTGGTTACCAAAGGGTGGTCGGGGTGGGTATCTGTGGTGGAGGGAAGGTGCTCGCCCCTCGGGACGACTTCGAGGGGAATTTCTGGGGGGTTATTTTGTAACCCGTAAGACTGACATCGAGCTCCCCTGTTCTTCCACAGGTACCATGCCGCCCAGGAGATGCGTGAGCCGACCTGAGCTGTATCCTGCGCCCACCGATGCAGACCAATATCAGTGGGTCGACGTGGAGCCGAAGGGAGTGCGGTCTACTCTGGATTCCGAGGATAAACTCTCCGACGTGAAGGGAGTTATCTTACCCTGTTCGGGAGACGCGGCTGGTACTTCTTATGAAGTTCTCCCATGTTCAGCGAATGACCGAATCTGCACGAAGACCGACGTCAACTCCTTCTTTTTCTACGCCGATTTAATTCACAACCTTGGCGTTACCCTGCCGTTTACTGACCTCGAGATGGGGGTTTTGAAAGAGCTCGGCCTAGCTCCCTCGCAGCTCCATCCCAACACTTGGTCGTTTTTGAGGGCGTTTCAAAAATACTGCCGGGCCAAAGGGTTAGTATGCACGGTCTGACTCTTTCTCTGGATGTATAACCCGTTCATCCATAACAAGGATGGGGTTACAGGGCGACTTTGGGTATCGGCCAAAGCCCGGGCTCGTTGTGGGCTTTTCGGTATGTTTACGGAATCCTGGAAGCACTTTAAACCCAGGTTTTTCAAGTATAAATTCGTGGGTGCTGGCCTGTGAATTCAATGCTCCTAATTATGTGGATTATGTTTTGATGATGACAAAATAATTAACAAATCATGCCTTGAAGATATTGCAACATCAACATCAACAAGAAGTCAAGAAAAGAAGACAAGTGCCCAATCATTCTCAATCAAATATTAATTGTAAATTTCTAATTTATGTTGAGAGTGGTTGAGAGTGGGTAGAAATAGTTAGTCTCTTCTAGGAATAAATTTTTATATGTTTATTAAGTTGAGATTGACCAAAAATTAATACTTGAGAGGAAAAATAAAATTGAAAAATAATTTTTCCCATATCTGATCAAAATACTCGAGTATTTTGATAAAGACTCGAGTATATACTCGAGTATTTATAGAAAAACTCGAGTATTTGTGTCAGGTCAGCAATTATGACCGTTAGTCTTGTTCGTGCACCAACTCACTCGTGACCGACCAAAAAGACTCGAGTTTTTACCAAAAGACTCGAGTATTTTTGTCCAGTCAGCAAAAATGAACGTTGGAGAAACTCAAAAACCCAATTGAGGGCATTTGAGTCTCATCCAACCCAAGAGAGCAATTCAGAACCTAATTGTAAAATTTCTCTTTGAATTTGTGCAAGAACAAACAAGACAACAACACATTATTGATCACAAGCTTTCATAATTTCCTTTTCTCAAGTGTTAATTCCCAAAAAGCTCAACTTCTCACTCATATTGTCATTTTATTCCAAGTTGAGTTTTAGGCCTCAATTCTTACATTGAGCTGTGCTTATTTGTGCTAATCCATTGTGAGATTAGTAATACACATACAAAAAGCTTGATTATTCAAAGTCTTGGATTGTTCCCAAGCAAACCCTAAGTGGCTTAGGGTGTTGGAAGTCTTGAGAGGTTCTCAAGCACAAGACTAGGAGGTTCCTAGCCCGGTGGAGTTTCTTGAAGGGAGTTCAAGGAAGCTTTGTGAAGAGTTCTTCAATCACCGGAATCAAATTGGGGTAGAAATCAAGAGTTTGGTACACTCTTGAAAGGGTTAGGTTGAGTGAGGCCATTCTCAAGCAATCCTTTGTAATTTCTAACAATTTGATTATTAGTAGAAACTCCTAAGTGATTAGGAGGACTGGATGTAGCTCATTGTTGGAGTGAACCAGGATAAAATTGCTTGAGTGTTGGTTTATTGCTTTTAATCTACTTTCTAGCTCAATAGACTTAAGTCATTTCAATCAATTAGGATTTATACAATTAGGTAGCAAGTTCAAGGAATCTTTGTGTTAAAAGTTATTTAGATTACTTGCTATTCTGTTGGATAAGTTCCTGTTTATTATTGAATTGATTTGAGTTAAATTGCTGAATTTTCGTTTCTGGTTTTTCTGCTATCTGATAGTAAAAACTCGAGTATTTCATAAAAGACTCGAGTTGTTCATCCTGAAAAACTCGAGTATTTCACAAAAGACTCGAGTCTTTTGTTTCTGATTCCATAAAATTCAGTCTAAGCTCCATTCTTCAATTATCAATCGAAATATTTGGTATTAGTGCTTCAAAATACTATTCACCCCCCCTCTAGTATTTGCTTAGCCCGCTTGTTGGTTTCCAACAAGTGGTATCAGAGCTCGGTCGAAAGATCGAGTGTAACAACTTTTTCGAAAAAGATCCTTTTGGAAATTAAATGGGCTCTAGCAATAACTTTGGTGGAGAAGGAGCTTCAATAAACAGTCCTCCACTATTTAATGGTGAAGGATATGTTTATTGGAAAACTCGCATGAAAGTTTTTATTGAAGCAATTGATATGGATATTTGGGATGCAATTGAAAATGGTCCTTTCATTCCCAAAAAGAAAATAAATGATGAAATTGTTGAAATTCCAAGGAGTAGTTGGAATGATGATGAAAAGAGAAAAGTCTCATTTGATTTAAAAGCTAAAAACATCATCTTTTCGGCTCTATCCCATGATGAATTTTATAGAGTTTCCCAATGTAAATCGGCAAAAGAAATGTGGGATACTTTGCAAGTCACACATGAGGGAACAAGTGAGGTTAGAGATGCAAGATTGAATTCTCTAACTCACGAATATGAATTGTTCCACATGTTGCCAAATGAAACCATTAGTGACTTGCAAAAGCGATTCTCTCACATTGTTAATCATTTGATTTCCTTGGGAAAAGTATTTCGCAATGGTGAAACTACTAACAAAATTCTAAGATGTCTTGATAGGAGTTGGCAACCCAAGGTAACCGCCATCAAGGAATCAAGAGACATAAATAGCATGGACTTAGCCACTTTGTTTGGCAAACTCCAAGAGCATGAGATGGAGCTTACAAGACTTGGGATGCATGAGGAATCGGACAAAAAGAAAAAGAGCATAGCACTCAAAGCTTCAACCAAAGCTACAAAAGAAGTTGAAGAATGCTCTACAAGTGGAGATTCCGATGGTGAACCAAATCAAGAAGAATTTGGGATGTTTGTGAAAAGATTCAACAAATTTTTCAAAGGGAAGAAAGGTGGATCTTCATCCAATTTCAAGAGAACCAAAGACTCCAAACAAAGAGAAAAGAGTACAAATGATGGAGTTAAGTGTCATGAATGTGGAGGGGTTGGTCACATAAGAATGGAATGTGCCACATTCTTGAAGAAGAATGACAAGAAGACCCAAGAGACCAAAGGGAAGCATGCATACATTGTTTGGGATGCACCGGAGAAGAGCAATGAATCATCTTCAAGTAGTTCCGGTGATGAAAATGCAAACCTTTGTCTCATGGCCAAGAACAATCATGAGTCCTCATCAAGAGCTAATCATGGCATGAGTGAAAGTGATGATGAGGTAACCTCTAGCTCTTCTTGTTCATCTTCAAACTCCATTTCATATGATGATTTGCAAGAAGCCTACAATGAAATGTTAGTTCAATTTAAAAGGCTTGCTAAAATTAATAAGGAAAAAGGAAAGAAAATTTTGGAGTTTCAACATGAAATTGATGAATTGCAAAAATCTATAAATGAGTTGAAACTTCAAAATGAATCCTTGGAACTTATTAATTCTAGTCATCAAAGTGATTGTGCAAATCATGAGGAAATTATCACTTCATGTGAGAGATGTGATGATCTTGAAAAAGAAGTGAAAGAGTTGAAAAACAAACTCACAATCTCACATAGTGATAGAAACCTCAACCGGTTGTTGAACTCTCAAAGACATAATCACAACAAAACCGGTTTAGGATATGTTCATAAAAAGGACAAAAAGTACAAGGTGGTTGGAACATTTTCTAAGAAAAATTCATCAAAGAGACCAACTTGTACTTATTGTGGAAAAGTTGGACATATCAACATTGAGTGCCACATTAAGAAGTTTGAAATGAATAAGGGCACTTATATGTGGATTAAGAAGGGAGAAAGTCCCAACACTAACACTAAGGGACCCAACATTGTTTGGGTACCCAAAATGAAAAGGTGATTTCATTTTGTAGGTGTGTCTTCGAACGGGAAAACAATTGTGGTATCTTGATAGTGGATGTTCGAAGCACATGACGGGAGATAAGCGGCACTTCATTGAGCTTACTCCAAAGGAAAAGGGTTATGTCACTTATGGGGACAACAAAAAAGGCAAAATCCTTGGTATTGGTAAAATCGGAAACTCTTCAAACTTGACTATTGATAATGTGCTCTATGTTCAAGGATTAGAACATAATCTCTTGAGCATAAGCCAATTATGTGATGTTGGTAATCATGTAGTTTTTACCTCTACCCATTGCCTCATTAAAAGTGACAAAGATGAATCAATCAAATTTGTTGGTAGAAGGTCAAATAATACTTACTTAGTTGATTTGAACAAAGTCACTTCTTTGGTCTCTACTTGTTTAGTGAGCAAAGAAAATGACACTTGGTTATGGCATCGTAGGACCGCTCATATTAATGTAAACCAATTGAAGAAAATACAATCTAAAGATCTAGTAGTTGGTTTACCAAAGCTAAATTTTTCTATTGAAGGTGTTTGTTCTCCTTGCAAGAAATGTAAACAAACTAAAAACACCTTTGGATCAAAAATGGTGATGTCCACATCAAGGCCATTAGAAATGCTTCATATGGACTTGTTTGGACCATCACAAGTAAAAAGCTTTGGTGGCAACTATTATGCATTGGTAATTGTTGATGACTTCTCTAGGTTTACTTGGACTTTATTTTTAACTACTAAGAGTGAGACCTACAAATCTTTTAAACATCATGTCAAACTTTTGCAAAACCAAGTAAATCAAAAAGTAATTATTATTCGAACCGATCATGGTGGTGAATTCGAAAACCACAAATTTGATAGATTTTGTGCTAAAAATGGTATTGAGCATCAATTCTCCGCACCAAGGACTCCGGAACAAAACGGAGTGGTAGAGCGGAAAAATAGGGTGCTAGAGGAACTTGCTAGAACCATGTTAAATGATTCTCAAGTACCTCAATATTTTTGGGCCGATGCCGTCAATACGGCTTGTTATGTTTTAAATCGTATTTTGATAAGGCCCTCTTTGGATAAAACCCCCTATGAACTTTACAAGGGAAGAAAGCCAAATATATCTCATTTTCATGTCTTCGGATGCCAAGTTTTTGTTTTAAATAATGGAAAAGAACACCTTGGCAAGTTTGATTCCAAATCCGATGAAGGCATATTTTTAGGCTATTCTTCTCATAGTAAAGCTTATAGAATTTTCAATAAAAGAACTTTAACTATTGAGGAATCAATTCATGTGGTTTTTAATGAGTCTTCAAAATAAGATAGTGTTTTATGTGATGCTAGTGAAGATGGCATTGTCTTTTCAAAAGAAGAAAAAGAGAGAGAGAATTCAAAAGCTGATGAAGGAGAAGTAAGGGAAGAACTTCCTCCAACTTGGAAATCGGTCAAGGCTCATCCTATAGACAAAGTCATAGGAGATATGTCAAAGGGAGTACTTACTCGTAGGTCTATTCAAAACATTTGCCACTATGTCTCATTTGTTTCTCAAATTGAACCCGATTCAATTAAAAAGGCCATTGAGGATGATCATTGGGTTCTTGCTATGCAAGAAGAATTAAACCAATTTGAAAGAAATGAAGTTTGGGATCTAGTCCCTAAACCCGATGATCATACCATAATTGGTACTAAATGGATTTATAGAAACAAACTTGATGAATCCGGGTTGATTATAAGAAACAAAGCTAGACTAGTAGCTCAAGGGTACAACCAAGAGGAAGGTATCGATTATGATGAGACCTTTGCTCCGGTTGCACGTCTTGAAGCAATCCGAATTTTACTTGCTTATGCTTCAATCATGAAATTCACTTTATATCAAATGGATGTTAAAAGTGCTTTCTTGAATGGGTTTATAAATGAAGAAGTGTATGTCAAACAACCCCCCGGTTTTGAAAATAGTGAATTTCCAAACCATGTTTATAAATTGAAAAAGGCACTCTATGGATTGAAACAAGCTCCTAGAGCTTGGTATGATCGATTGAGTTCCTTTCTATTAGAAAACAAGTTTCAAAGAGGGAAGGTTGATAATACACTATTTATTTATAAAACCAAGGATGACATTTTGTTAGTACAAATCTATGTTGATGATATCATTTTCGGTGCTACTAACGTGTCTCTTTGTAGAAAGTTTTCAAATTTGATGAAAAAGGAATTTGAAATGTCAATGATGGGAGAACTCAAGTTCTTCCTAGGCTTACAAATAAAGCAAGTCAAGGAGGGGATTTTTGTGCATCAAGGGAAATATTGCAAAGAGCTCCTTGAGAAATTCGGATTGGACAAGTGCAAGGAAGCCTACACTCCAATGAGCACATCATGCTACCTAGACAAGGATGAACAAGGTACACCGGTTGATGTTAGTAAGTATAGGGGTATGATAGGTAGTCTCCTATATCTCACTGCATCTAGACCGGATATTATGTTTAGTGTATGCATGTGTGCTAGATTTCAAGCTAATCCTAAAGAATCTCACCTATCCGCAGTTAAACATATATTTAAGTATCTAAAAGGAACAATTAACACTGGTTTGTGGTATCCTACTGATGCCAATCTTAGTTTAGTTGGTTACTCGGATTCCGACTTCGCGGGATGCAAGCTTGATCGCAAAAGCACCAGTGGTACTTGCCATTTCTTGGGAAGTTCATTGGTGTCATGGTTTTCTAAAAAGCAAGCTTGTGTCGCTCTTTCTACCGCCGAAGCGGAATATATCGCAGCCGGTAGTTGTTGTGCTCAACTGTTATGGATGAAACAACAATTATCGGATTTTGGTTTGAAACTTGAAAATATTCCGATTAGATGCGATAACACGAGTGCAATCAATTTGACTAAGAATCCAGTGTATCACTCAAGAACTAAACACATTGAAATAAGACATCATTTTTTAAGAGATCATGTACAAAAGGGTGATTGCACAATTGAATTTGTTAGTACCACAAATCAATGAGCCGACATTTTTACAAAACCTCTACCAAGGGACACCTTTTATCATATTAGGAGAGAACTTGGTATTTTAGATGAAGCTAATATAGGCTAATTGCATTGTGTGTGTCATTTTTGGAAAATCACCATATTAGTCTTACTCTAATGTGTTATTGATTCTTAGTTAAATTGTTCTTGATGATATTTGAAATTGTATATGTTAATTGTGTGTGATTCTGTACTGTATTCCAAGTTGGTAGTGAAGCATTTGTATTTGATTTGTGTTTGGTCTTTTAAAACTGAGTTTTTACTTTCTGTTCTGTCAAAATACTCGAGTTTTTCCAAAAACACTCGAGTATTTTAATTCAAAATTAAATCAGTTTCAAATTGAAAAAGTTTTTAATCAGGGTCTGATAAAAATACTCGAGTGTTTTTCAAAACACTCGAGTCTTTCGAAACCCCCAATTTTTGAACTTTCAGACCAAACTCGAGTATTTTCCAAAAACTCGAGTATTTTGCGTTTTCCTGAAATTTGAACTTTCGGACCAAACTCGAGTTTTTCAATTTTTACTCGACTTTTCTGGGGAAATCTGGGCTGAGTCACGACCGACTCGAATATATTTTCAAAAACTCGAGTATATCCTAAAGAACAACTCTAGTATTTATGAATATATTCGAGTATTTTGAACTGTTTATATATACTATCAGACTCAAGTTTTTTTTTTGCGACCCTCTTTTCTCTCGGTTTTATCCTCCTCCAGATGCTCCAGCTTCTTCGATGTTTTGATGATGTTGACCTTTGGATTTTATCTTAGTTTTCATTCTGTTTTTATCATGATTGGTCTTTGTTACATTTTCTGTATTTTGAGAACTTGGTGTTTTGAGACTTTGGGTTTATTATTGCACCTTTGATTTGGACCTTTTATGATGTTTTTATGTTAATGAATTTGGTCTTCATTATGATGCTTGTGCAAAGCTTCAGGGGGAGCTCTTTATCGTTATTATATCTCCGTTTTATTTGCATAATTGGTTATGGGGTTTTCCGATTATGCACCTCTCCTCCCTTGATCTTTTTCTAAATTGTTACATCTTTTTGGCGTATGACAAAAAGGGGGAGAGATATTACACTTGTCTTGTCTTGATATTGTTGCACCTAAAATCTCTAATTATGGTATATACTCTGATAATTGTTAAATTCTCTAATACCATAGGCTTGGTGCTAAAATTAAATTGTCATAACATCTTGCTCAAGCTGAATTTTTAGATAGGTGAAAAGTATCATATAGTGAGGGGGAGTTGCATCTCCAAGTGGATCAAGCTTAACAATTGGATCAAGTGTTAATTATTTTGTCATCACCAAAAAGGGGGAGATTGTGAATTCAATGCTCCTAATTATGTGGATTATGTTTTGATGATGACAAAATAATTAACAAATCATGCCTTGAAGATATTGCAACATCAACATCAACAAGAAGTCAAGAAAAGAAGACAAGTGCCCAATCATTCTCAATCAAATATTAATTGTAAATTTCTAATTTATGTTGAGAGTGGTTGAGAGTGGGTAGAAATAGTTACTCTCTTCTAGGAATAAATTTTTATATGTTTATTAAGTTGAGATTGACCAAAAATTAATACTTGAGAGGAAAAATAAAATTGAAAAATAATTTTTCCCATATCTGATCAAAATACTCGAGTATTTTGATAAAGACTCGAGTATATACTCGAGTATTTATAGAAAAACTCGAGTATTTGTGCCAGGTCAGCAATTATGACCGTTAGTCTTGTTCGTGCACCAATTCACTCGTGACCGACCAAAAAGACTCGAGTTTTTACCAAAAGACTCGAGTATTTTTGTCCAGTCAGCAAAAATGAACGTTGGAGAAACTCAAAAACCCAATTGAGGGCATTTGAGTCTCATCCAACCCAAGAGAGCAATTCAGAACCTAATTGTAAAATTTCTCTTTGAATTTGTGCAAGAACAAACAAGACAACAACACATTATTGATCACAAGCTTTCATAATTTCCTTTTCTCAAGTGTTAATTCCCAAAAAGCTCAACTTCTCACTCATATTGTCATTTTATTCCAAGTTGAGTTTTAGGCCTCAATTCTTACATTGAGCTGTGCTTATTTGTGCTAATCCATTGTGAGATTAGTAATACACATACAAAAAGCTTGATTATTCAAAGTCTTGGATTGTTCCCAAGCAAACCCTAAGTGGCTTAGGGTGTTGGAAGTCTTGAGAGGTTCTCAAGCACAAGACTAGGAGGTTCCTAGCCCGGTGGAGTTTCTTGAAGGGAGTTCAAGGAAGCTTTGTGAAGAGTTCTTCAATCACCGGAATCAAATTGGGGTAGAAATCAAGAGTTTGGTACACTCTTGAAAGGGTTAGGTTGAGTGAGGCCATTCTCAAGCAATCCTTTGTAATTTCTAACAATTTGATTATTAGTAGAAACTCCTAAGTGATTAGGAGGACTGGATGTAGCTCATTGTTGGAGTGAACCAGGATAAAATTGCTTGAGTGTTGGTTTATTGCTTTTAATCTACTTTCTAGCTCAATAGACTTAAGTCATTTCAATCAATTAGGATTTATACAATTAGGTAGCAAGTTCAAGGAATCTTTGTGTTAAAAGTTATTTAGATTACTTGCTATTCTGTTGGATAAGTTCCTGTTTATTATTGAATTGATTTGAGTTAAATTGCTGAATTTTCGTTTCTGGTTTTTCTGCTATCTGATAGTAAAAACTCGAGTATTTCATAAAAGACTCGAGTTGTTCATCCTGAAAAACTCGAGTATTTCACAAAAGACTCGAGTCTTTTGTTTCTGATTCCAGAAAATTCAGTCTAAGCTCCATTCTTCAATTATCAATCGAAATATTTGGTATTAGTGCTTCAAAATACCATTCACCCCCCCTCTAGTATTTGCTTAGCCCGCTTGTTGGTTTCCAACATGGCCGACCTTGGTTCCGGGACGAGACAGGTCCGAGGTTTCCCCTAGAGTGGACCTCGGAGTTCTTCGACCGCCACCTCAGCACTCCCCAAAGGTGGTCGGGCGCGACTCTTGATGCAGACGAGGCTGCCACAGTCCATCACTTTCAAAACGAATATCAAGTTCGGAAGGTCCAACTTGATATTGGGGTTTTTATGAAGTGTTCCACCAATGACGTATTAGCAAAAATTGGTAGTTAACTTTTTTTTTTTAACCTGTCTTCGTCTCTTTTTTGCAGAGGAATACTGGTCAGCTATGTCGTCAAAGGCGTTGAAGATTGCGCTGAGTCGCAAAAGGAAGAAGTCGGAGAGCGCGTCTACTGATGCCGGGATGACCGAGCTGACGCCAGCCGACTCCGCCTTACCACCCTCTACTCAGCCCTCGGAGAACACCACCTCGTCCACTCCTCAGCCTCCCTCTCTAAGTGCCGAGTCTGCTCAAGGTGCTGATGGCCCAAGGCCAATGGCTCCCACTACTAGGCCCTCCGTTAAAGAGTCGCTTGTGAAAATGTCAGGGTTTGAATGGAAGAAGATGGCGGAAGGGTTGGCTTATCACTTAAGAAGGTCGACGAACATATTCAATGTGTTGGCCGATGTCGCCGATGACGTTGCGGAAGGCGTGTCGGCAGCCAGGAAGAAAGCCCGATCCGACATGGTGGCGGAAGTGGCGGCGTTGAGGGAGAATAAAGACTCGGCTGAACAAAAGTTGGCCGAGTTAAAGGAGGAACAGCGGCGGCAGCTGGAGGAGCTTCGGAAGAGTCAGGAGGAGGCCCTGGCCCAGGCGACGGCGGATGCAAAAGAGGCTGGTCGGCAAGAAGGGCGAGCCGAGGTGGAGAAGGTGAGAATAGTGCTGAAGAAAAGAGCCGCTCAAGCTCTTAAACACAAAGTGGCCGCACGCGAAGCGGATTTCAATCTTGAGAGGGCGGCGGGTAAAGTTTTTGCCAGCGGGGTAGAGCAGATTCTGCACCTGAATCAAGGGATCCGAATACGGTACCTTGGGGCTTCTGCTGGTTTTGGGGTGGAGGATGGAAAAATGGTCGACTATGATCAGGACGGGCTCGAAGTCGACCTCAACCAACCCGCGGAGAACCTGCCGAACCCTTTGGTGGAAAAACCTGACGAGGAGTTCAACCCTAACTCGGTTGTCCTATCCGATGTGGAAGATGAGGCGGCGTAAGTCCCTTATGCTGGGCAGCTTGTGATATGCCAATGTTTTTTGTAACATGTTTGACAGTGTTGAATTGTATTTGACTTTATTGTGTATAACATTTTACTCTTATGTAATTTCTTCCGAGTTTCAGCTTGTTGCATACTATTATATCTATGCATGTTTTTATTCTAACTTGTTGCATTTGCACTATGTCCGACGTTGGAATTACGCAAGCTTTTTCGTCGACTAGTCGGAAAATTTTCTGAAAAGGATGCAAGTGTTTAAAACTTGTTGCCTGTTGGAACCTTTTATGCAAGTTCTTGTTCCAACTTGTTGCAAATATATTGTATCCGAGGTCTTTTTGAGAATACAAGTCCTTTGCCGACTTGTTGTATTTCGGCCTGATCGGACCTTAGGAAAACTTGTACCCAACGATTTTTAATAAACCGAAAGACTCAGTAAGTGCAATAATCTTATAAGTTTTCCTCTGAATAAAGGTACTGTATATAAGTGCATACGGTAGGGAACTCGGATCTACCCACCTTAGCCGAGGTGGGTGACCTCGGCCCCGATGTAAAAGAGAGTGCTGAGTGAAGCTATGTATAAACATTTCACAGCAGTCTGTTCTTTATCGGGTGTCCCTTGTACACTGTGCATATGAGCCGATCTTATCTGGAAGACGTTGGCTGTGCATAGCGCCATGCAACATTTAGGGGGCTAGTGCTAAATGAGAAGCTAGTACGTACGTATATAAAACTGTGGCACTTGAGTATGAGCATGTTTGTACTTTTCATTGAACGTGGTTATGAGTACATTGCTTAGGAAAAGTAAACGAAACGTATTAACAGAAATGAAGATGAAACTTAAACTTCTATCTGGGGCGGCCAATAACACCCGAGGTAAATCTAGCTGAAGTAGGTTCTCAGTTTTGCCACGTTCCACGAATTTTTGAGCTCGGAGCCTTCGAGAGTCTCTAGCCTGTATGCCCCAGAGTGTGTTTTTGACATGACTCTGTAGGGGCCTTCCCAGTTTTGAGCGAATTTCCCATCTCTTCGGTTTTTAAGACCGATGTCAGCTCTCCTGAGGACGAGGTCGCCGACCTCGAAAGACCTGGGTTGTACCGCTTTATTATATTGCTTGGCTTGCCTTTCCTTCGCTTTCTTTTCCCGGGCAGAGGCGGCATCCCGGATCTCTTCGGCTAGTATCAAGTTTTCTTTTATCAAATTTTCGTTTTCCTCCTCGGGTCTATCCCTCATACGGAAGGTATGAATCCTTCGTTCGATGGGGATGACCGCATCGCAACCATAGGTGAGCCTGAAGGGGGTCTCCCCGGTTGAGGACTGAACCGTGGTCCTGATTGACCAGAGGACCTCGGGTAGGAGATCGGCCCATGCTCCTTTGGCCTGTGTGATTCTCTTCTTGAGGCCGTCAACGATAGCTCGGTTGGCGGCCTCTGCTTGGCCATTAGTCTGGGGGTGCTCAACCGAGGAAAAACGATGGGAGATCCCCAGGTTGTCAGCTAGCATCTGGAAGTTGTTGGCGGCGAATTGACTGCCGTTGTCGGTGATCAATGTGAGAGGAAGGCCGAAACGGGAGATGACTTGTTTCATGAAAAACTTCTGGATCCTTGCCGAGGTGATGGTTTCTAGGGGCTCAGCTTTGATCCATTTGGTGAAGTAATCTATGGCCACCACGATAAATTTTAGTTGGCCTGGAGCCGTCGGGAACTGTCCCACAATGTCCATCCCCCACATGCTAAAAGGCCAGGGGGAGGCTAGAGAGTGGAGCTCCTCGGACGGTTTCTGATAAACATCACTGAAGAATTGGCACTGTGGACATCGTCGAACGTGGTCAATGGAATCCATTACTAAGGTTGGCCAGAAATATCCGGCCCTTAGAATCTTTCTTGCCAGAGATTTTCCTCCGACGTGATGGCTCCCCAATCCTCCATGGACCTCGTTCAAGGTTTCTTGAGCTTCCTCGGAGGTAAGACATTGGAGGAGTAGAGATGACATTCCTCTTCTGTAGAGGACTCCATCTATGATAACATACTCGGTTGCTTTTCTCCTAAGTTTCTTTGCGTCCTTTAGTTCGGCAGGGAGTATTCCATGTTCGAGGTATGCCGTGATCGGGTGCATCCAGTTCGGCGATACCAAAATGGCCATTACTACACTTGGGGTTGCAATTTGCTCTTGAATAAGGCTTTTATTATTCCCTCCTCCTTTTGTGCTTGCCAACTTGGAAAGCACATCGGCTCGGGAGTTTGAACTGCGGGGGATATGGGTGATGGAAAATTTTACAAAATCAAGAGCGAGGGACTTAACTTTGTCGAGATATTTCTGCAGGATGGGTTCCTTGGCTTGGTAGTCCCCCACAACTTGGGAAACCACCAACTGGGAATCACTCATAATTTGAACTTCGGATGCGCCGAGCTCTTTGGCCATGCGGAGGCCAGCAATGACTGCCTCGTACTCAGCCTGATTATTTGTCGTCAACATATATTACCCAAACATCCGAGCTAGAGCTTTGGTGGGGCTCTGTAAACTCGGACACGAAGTCTGCTAAGACTTGTGACTTGATTGCCTTCCTCGGTTCGTAGGAGATGTCGAACTCGGACAGTTCGATTGCCCAAGCCATCATTCTCCCCGTGAGGTCGGGTTTTTGCAGAACTTGCTTAATGGGCTGGGCGGTTCGTACGACAATATGGTGGCTGTGAAAATATTGTCGTAGCCGCCGTGCAGCCAGGATGAGACAGAATGCAAATTTCTCAATCTTGGAATACCGAAGCTCGGGACCCTGGAGAGCTCGGCTTATGAAATAAACGGGGAATTCACTTCGGCCCTCCTCTCGAACCAACACCGAGCTGAGGGTTGACTCCCCAACGGAGAGATAAACAAAGAGGTTTTCCCCCTCGCGGGGGCTGGAGAGAACTGGAGGGGAAGAGAGATATTCTTTAAGAGCAAGGAAAGAGGCTTCACAGTCCTGATCCCAGTTAAAAGTTGTACCCTTTTTCAAAAGCTGGTACCAGGGTAGGGCCTTTTTAGCAGCTTGAGGAAGAAATCTAGATAGGGCCGCCATCCTGCCAGTTAATTGTTGCACCCCTCTGAGGTCGGCAAGGCTTTTCATCTCTAGTATAGCGCGGCATTTGTCGGGGTTTGCTTCGATTCCTCTCTCGGAGAGCATGAACCCGAGGAAAGCGCCAGCGGGGACTCCGAAAGTACACTTCTCCGGATTCAACCTCATCCTATGCGCTCTCACCCTTTCCAGGACCGTGGTTAGGTCCTTGGCATGGTCTTCCCTTTTCTTACTCTTTGTGATCATGTCGTCTATGTAGACTTCCATGGTAGTGTCAATGATCCCGTCAAAAACTTTGTTCATCATCCTTTGATAGGTTGCGCCATCATTCTTAAGACCGAAAGGCATGACGGTGTAACAGTAAGTTGCCTTTCCGGTCGTAAATGTGGTCTTGTCTTGATCGGGGGGATACATAGGGATCTGGTTATATCCCGAATATGCATCAGTGAATGATAACAACTGGTAACCTGCCGAATTATCGACGAGCTGGTCAATAATCGGCAGTGGATATTGGTCCTTGGGGCAGGCTTTGTTGAGGTCGGTGTAGTCTACACACATCCTCGAACTACCGTTTGCCTTTTTAACCAGGACTGTATTTGCAACCCATTCAGCGTATGGGACTTCTTTTATGAACCCAGCTTCGAGCAACTCGGACACTTTTTCCCGGATAACTTTTGCCTTCTCAGTTCCGACCCGCCTCATTTTCTGAGCGACCGGCCTCGCTTTCGGGTCTACACTGAGCTTGTGACAGATGAAGTTCGGGTCGATCCCCAGCATATCGGCCGAGGTCCAGGCGAACAGGTTCAAATTAGCTCGCAATAGTGCGATGATTTCCTCCTGTATACCCTTAGGGAGGTCGGCACCCACCTTGACAATTTTGCTGGGGTCGGCGGGATCTATGGGAACTGCCACCCATTCTCCCTGAGGGGACGGTCTGAAGTCATCTTGTTCAGCCCGGACGTCCAACTCGGCCAAAAGGACCTTTCCTTTGGCTAGTGTCGGACCCGAGAGTTCTTCTTGCTTTTTCTTACTTTCCCGTAGACTCGCGTTGTAGCAGAGTCGGGCTCTGGGCTGATCGGCTTTGACGGTGACAAGGCTGTCGTCAGAACCAACGAACTTCATTACTAGGTGAAATGTTGAGACCACTGCTCCAAAGGCTTGAATACAGGTTCGTCCTAGTATCACATTGTAGGGGGATTCATAGTCAATTACCAAGAACTTGATAAATTCCGTTCGGGTCGAAGGCAGTTTGCCCAAGGTCACCGGGAGGAGGATGGCTCCAAGGGGGCGTATTGCCTCGCCCGTGAAGCTGATAAGATGCCCTTCAAAATATACGAGGTCGGCGGGCCTTAGTTTCAATGCTTGAAATGTGTGGAAAAAAAGAACGTCGGCCGAGCTCCCCTGGTCGATGAGAACTCGGGCGACTTCGAAGTTTGCTATCATGGCCGCAATCACCATTGGGTCATTGTGATCCGGGATGATATCTCTTAGGTCCTCATCAGAGAAACTAATTGGGATGTTCCGGGATGGTTTTTTACCCATAGGCTTGTGGCGAACGGCTAATACTTGCTGAACGTACTTTCTCCTTTCCAACTTCCTTTCGCCGCCACCAGAAAAACCTCCAGAGATAGTTTCCACCCGGAAGTTTTCCGGAATTCTGAGCAGATCCTGTATAACGAAATTTGTTGGTTGTTGCTGGGACCCATCGGGGGCTGAGGCTTGAACAGTGGCCCGTTCGGTGGGATGCCGTACGGACGAATTTTGATGCGACGTTGGTGACGGTGGGTGGGGAGGGGGGGTGGTGGGGAGCTCGCTGTCCAGCTAACCTCAAGGCGTGACCGCAGGTCTTCAGCTGGCGGGATTCTCCCAAGACGCTCCCTCCTCCTTTTCTGATCTGGTTGGACTTCAGACATAGTAGAATCTTCTGGGTGGGGTTGAAGTTTATCTTTCCCCACAGACGGCGCCAATGTGATGTCCTAGACTGCGAGGACCTCCAAGGGTGTAGGAGAGACCTTTGAAGGAGCCTCTATCTAGGGTTGATATGTGATGTTTGGGGGGAAGTACTCAGATGGCTAAGGGAAAGAGCCAAGAAGCAACCCTAATCACTGGTGTGTGAGGATGGCAATTAGGGTTAGAGGACGTACCTGAGCCCCATGTAGCACTGAGCTACTTATAGGGGGGAGCTGGTTGCCCTGATGGGCTTGCTTTAGGCCCAAGTAGGGCCAGCCTGTACTGAGCTAGGAGCGGATAAGGTTGGATGAGCTGTCCTTGAGGATAAGGTAGTGAGCTGTCCTTGTGGATAAGGTAGTGAGCTGTCCTTGTGGATAAGGCAGAGGGACGTCATCATGTCCTAGATGTCGGACCTGGGGAGGTGTCGGACCTGGATGTCGGACCTGAGCTGGAACACGAGGTCGGCCTGTATCTGGCATCTGTTCGGCCGTTGAGCATTGAGCTCGGCCAAGTGCTCAGAAGGCTTCCTGAAGGGTCCTCAGGACTTCGGCGAGGTGGTTCAAGGACCTCGGCCAGGCCGAGTCCACCACAATATCGATATAAATATCCATCCTTCAAATTAATAATACACACTTATTCTAACTCTATCTCGTTTTACTCTCCATATTATGCTCTTCCTCTTTAGTTTTGATCTCTTTAATATATGTTCCTATCTTATATTGATTTAAGCATCGCAGCAGCACGAACTTCACCCCAAAGCATGTGAAGGACAATTTTGACATGATAAGTCAAGTTAACATCCAAATCCAGGCCCAGTCCTGACAATTTATAGGCCAAGGGCGAAAAATAATTTGGGCCTTCTAATATAGTAATATTTAAAAAATTTGTAAAAAAAAAAGTTTAACAACAAAATTTGAAAAGTATTTTTTCTAAAATAGGAATTTTCCAAAGATACTATTAATACATATAAACTCACACGAATTACAACAAAAATTAATTCCATGATTAGAAAATTTATAAAAAAAAATAAGCTTTTGAGACGCGGTTTGAATAAAATGCTAAAACAAATAAAAATATTATATAATAGTATAATTATATAAAGGCTTAAATATAAAAATGGTCCCTGTAAAAGTTGACTCTTTTGAAATTGGTCCCTATAAAAAATAGTTTTTAGTTTTGGTCCCTCTTGTTAAATTTTGGTCCCCATAATTATGTTGGTAGTTTGTTTAGGTCCCTATATTATTAGATTTGATAGATTTTGGTCCCTCTGTTATTATATTTCATAGGTTTTAGTCCCTATACTATCATGATTTTTGAATTTGTTCTTTTATGTAGTAGAAGTTGTTTTTTTTACCCTTGAGAATTAATGCAAGAATATCATTCTTAATTGGTCATAGAATGTAATACAATACGATTTCGGCATTTTCCATCCATGTCTAACAAGAGGGACCAAAATCAAAACGTTTTGTAAATGCAGGGAACAAAACCAAAACATTCTGTAAATGCAGGGACCAAAACCAAATTTTTTTTTACAAGGACCAATTTCAAAAACGTCAATATTTATAAGGACCATTTTGGTATTTAAGCCTTATATAAATACCATATATAATTATAGTCAGCTTTTCTAATCTATGCACTAGATTCATAGGATAAACAATATTAAAAAAGTAAATATTCATGAGAAAATGTTACGTTTAGTGAATAAAGAATGATTGTTTAAATTTTCAACACATGTTTATTATTATTGTTTGTTTATTCTATGCAGTTGGTGCATAAGTTAGAAAGATTCAATCATAACCATCTCATTGTTACACTTTAAGTGTTCTTTTAGGATATAAAGTCCAGATTAAGAAATGTAGTTAATCTATTTTTTTAATTAAATTAATGTGATATTTACTTAATTTGTCATTTATCTCTCTTATAATTATATTTATTTATTTTTTTACTTAAGGTTCAAAATGAGCTTACTTTAAAAAATAAATAAATAAAAGTGTGCTTTGTGTAATAGAGAATAATGACATTAGTAAACTCACTCTTATTGTCTAAAAATTTAAAAAAGCCTATACTAAGATTCAAACCCCAAACCTCAATGATTAATATAAGATGCAATGACCACTTGGGCTACAACAAGAGATTAATAGAAATTTATTAAAGATATTATTATTCATACTAAAAGGAAATTAATTTTTGTTTGGGCCTCCTAAAATTCATGGGCTCAGGGAAGTCAACTCTATTGCACACCCTCCTAGGCCGGGCCTGCTTATTACCCATACTATATAGTCTTTTTTTCATCGTCAGTATATAAATCTACAATATCCACAACAAAAAACATGCTTATTTTCTCTCATCATGACTCGCCACATTGAACCCTAGATCGGGACCTCCATTACTAATGCCAACTAGCACTCAAAACAAAGGAAAACTAATTAGGAGTTGCAAAGCTTATATGTTTTTGGATGACCTGAGAAGATTACTTATCTCAAATTAAAGGTGAACCTAGATTGGTGTCAGTATTTTTTTATATACGTATTGCGATTTGAATTTGATATACATTACCTTTCATGGTTCTTACAATTTCTTGCTTTGGCCCTATAATAATTGTTAGATCTTCACGACCATTTGTTTATAGAAAACTTTGGATGTTTTAAAAAATGAATTTTGATTTTTATCAGCTTCTTTGTATGAATTAGACAATGATATTGACAGAACACACTTTTTCAATCTATTAAATCTCCAAATCAAAGACATTTTGATGTGTGAAGTCAATAACTTGTTGATTTTCAATCTTTCAGATTATTTCATCGTTCTGCACTTCCGCTGTCAAAAGGTGATCAAATCATAACCCAAGATCTAAACACCTGAGGTTTTGTAACTCTACTAAGTAGATTTTTGGGGACATGGCATAATTCTTGTAATTTCTAACTCTTGCTTTATCATTATTGTTATATTTGTAGCCATGTTAATTTTCCTATCTCAATTACTTGTGCGAATAAATAAATTAAATGTGGCAGTACCAAAAAAATTTCATCACATTTGGCTCCCATTGCTATGTTGCCATTATAAATCTTGAGTCTGGCACTGAGAAATATAACTCAGAATCATAGTACCTATTTCTCAAACTCTCATTTGTAACTCTTATTTCACAAGCATGTACAATGGATTCTCCAATTGAATGCCCCACTTCATCCGATATATCCTTCATTCCTTTATTTAAATTTTGTAACTTTTCAATTCTGTGAGTTTATTTGTAGCATATAGGGTTGAGGCAAGGGTGGTCCTCTATGCATTGGTAAAGTTGCCTTGTGATCTAGAGAGATCATGGGCTCTGAATCCCAGAAACAACATCTCCACTTGAGAGGTTGAGGTTGCATATATCTATTTGGTTTTGTGGGCAGAATTGCTCCTCTGCGATTGTAGTGCTTGAGACGAGATAAGACGGCTCTTTTGTAGCAAGAGAAGAAGAAGTTGCTCTGCCATCTGATGATGGTGGAGTTGTGCTCATTACTCCAAGAGATTGTTGAACTTCATTTCACCATTCTCAATTGTCATTGTATCCATGTTCATGTCCCCCTTTAACAATTTTTAATAACAAAATATGTATATGTTAGAATTAGTGCACCTAAAGTATACATAATGTTGTTATTAAAAATGGCAGTGTGAAGTAGAGGACATGCACATGGATACAGCTACCATAAAGAATGGAGACAATAATGATGTTAACCAATCTCCTACAATAATGGGCATACAACTCAACAACCACCACCTAGTAGAGTTGCTTCCTCTTCTCTTGCTCCAAAAAGGCTCATCCTATCTATCTGCAAGCGTTTCAAGTGCAAAGGATAAATTTTGCCCACTAAACCTGATTGAAACCCATGATACCTCTAGGTCGCAAGGCAATAAACCTTACCGTTGAATCAGGGCTCACACTCATTCCTATATGCTACACATGAAAACACAAAATTGAAAAGTATAGAACTAAAACAAAGGAAGGAGGGATATATCAAGTGAAGCATGGCTTTTGGTGGGTGAATCCATTGTTGATTCTTATGATGTGAGTGTTTCAAATGAGTTTGAGAAATGAAGCATAGGGTATTGTGATTCTTAGTTTTAGGCTCATAATATGTAATGGTTGCTAGTGTCTTGATGTGAGGGGTAGTGATTCGTGGGCAAAATGAACAACACATACTCACTAATTATGTGAATCATTTTCCTCTTATGCTTGAATAGCTAACAATTCATATCTATAATGAGTCATATAGATAATTAAGATGAGTTGTTCATTGTTGATTTGCCCCGCCAATCACCACACCTCACATTGCAGCACTTGCAACCATTATAAACCATGAGACTAACACTCATAATCACACCTCACATTTTTGAGCCATCAACCATTATAAATCACGAGACTAACACTCAAAAATCAAACTCAGAAACAAATACCCATTTCTCAAACTCTCATTTGCAACTCTCATCTCACAAGCATCTGTAATGGATTCGTCGACCGAATGGATTCGTCGACTGAACACCCACTTCATCATGTATATATCCTTCATCAAAATTGAGTTTAAAAAATACATCTCCCCAAAATCTACATTACATGATCTGTATATTTCCCAAAGGGTAGCCAAGTCAGGGAGGGTAAATATATGCAGCCTGCCTCTCGCAATCGGAGAGGCTATTTCCAGGATTCGGAGGCCATGATCTCCCCAGATCTCAAGGCGACCTTATCAATGCGTCGAGGATCACCCTTGCCTCAAGCCTAAGGGAGTTTCTAAAGTCCAGCAATCAAAAAATGTTACACCATGTTGAATTCTAGTTGCAGCTACCCATCACTTCAACACATCCATATATCTTTTAGTAAACATAAATAACGAAAAATAAAACATGAAATAATCAAATTAAAATGTAAAATATACCCTTATTCAATCTTGTACCATCTGATTCTTTTGCAACCCCATCATCAACTGCTTGACTGGCAACCATGGCATCATGCTAAAGCACTTCTCTCATGTTTAATTTTTGTTTTTTGAATTCCTAGTTGATGATTAATTTTTTTAT
This sequence comes from Crotalaria pallida, assembly GCA_037953625.1. NCBI lineage: Eukaryota > Viridiplantae > Streptophyta > Magnoliopsida > Fabales > Fabaceae > Crotalaria > Crotalaria pallida. The sequence goes on along the minus strand of CM075654.1, from coordinate 5,678,501 downwards.
TGAATCATGTACTCATATTTTTTAATTTGTTAAAAAATCTAAATGTAACTATCATCAACATAACACTAAAATAAACAAGATATGAGATTTTGTGGTCACATATATGATAATGGTGACAGGAGCAAGCAAATGTTTTTTTTCATAAGTAAGTAGATGATAATGGATAGGAAAAGGGGAAAAGGAGGTTGTAATGGGTTTGGGGATGGAGTGGGGTATACCATGGTTGGGTTGGGCTGTATAGAAGGAAGGAGAGGGTGAAGCAGTCATGGTGGTCAATATTGGCTATGGTGGGGAAAGGTGGAGCAAAAGGAAGAAGGGTTATATAATAAGATAAATATAACTTTTCGCAAATAAAAAAACAAAAAGCCTGTTGTGTCGTATAAGAACTACTGGGCAGTTCTTATAGTCTATTAGTCGACACACCAAGTTTTTTGTTTTTTTTACTTGCGGAAAGTCATATTTGTCTAATTATATAACCCTTCTTCCTTTTCCTCTACCTTTCCCCACCATAGCCAATATTGACCACCATTACTTCTTTCACCCTCTCCTTCCTTCATCATAGCCCAGCCCCACCAACATATACTGCACTCCACCCCCAAACCCATTACCAACCTCCTTTTCCCCTTTTCCTGTCCATTAACATCTGCTTACTTCATATAAAAAAAACATCTTGCGCCAGTTACCATCACCAGATCTGCAACCACAAAATCTCATATCTGTGTTGTGTTGATAATAGGTTACATTTAGATTTTTTAACAAATTAGAAAATACAAGTACATGATGCAATAAAAAATTAACCATCAACTAGGAATTCATAAAACAAAAATTAAACATGAGAGAAGTGCTCCTTTAACAAATTAGAATTTGTGGATTCCTGTTTGATGATTAATTTTTTTATTGAATCATGTACTCATATTTTTTAATTTGTTAAAAAATCTAAATGTAACTATCATCAACATAACACTAAAATAAACAAGATATGAGATTTTGTGGTCACATATATGATAATGGTGACAAGAGCAAGCAAATGTTTTTTTCATAAGTAAGTCGGTGATAATAGATAGGAAAAGGGGAAAAGGAGGTTGGAATGGGTTTGGGGATGGAGTGGGGTATACCATGGTGGGGTTGGGCTGTATAGAAGGAAGGAGAGGGTGAAAGCAGTCATGGTGGTCAATATTGGCTATGGTGGGGAAAGGTGGAGCAAAAAGAAGAAGGGTTATATAATAAGATAAATATGACTTTTCGCAAATAAAAAAACAAAAAGCTTGCTGTGTCGTATAAGAACTACTGGGCAGTTCTTATAGTCTATTAGTTGACACACCAAGTTTTTTGTTTTTTTACTTGCGGAAAGTCATATTTGTCTAATTATATAACCCTTCTTCCTTTTCCTCTACCTGTCCCCACCATAGCCAATATTGACCACCATTACTTCTTTCACCCTCTCCTTCCTTCATCATAGCCCAGCCCCACCAACGTATACTGCACTCCACCCCCAAATCCATTACCATCCTCCTTTTCTCCTTTTCCTGTCCATTAACATCTGCTTACTTCATATAAAAAAAAACATCTTGCGCCAGTTACCATCACCAGATATACGACCACAAAATCTCATATCTTGTTTTAGTGTTGTGTTGATAATAGGTTACATTTAGATTTTTTAAAAAATTAGAAAATACAAGTACATGATGCAATAAAAAAATTAACCATCAACTAGGAATTCAAAAAACAAAAATTAAACATGAGAGAAGTGCTCCTTTAACAAATTAGAATTTGTGGATTCCTATTTGATGATTAATTTTTTTATTGAATCATGTACTCATATTTTTTAATTTGTTAAAAAATCTAAATGTAACTATCATCAACATAACACTAAAATAAACAAGATATGAGATTTGGTGGTCACATATATGATAATGGTGACAGGAGCAAGCAAATGTTTTTTTTCATAAGTAAGTAGATGATAATGGATAGGAAAAGGGGAAAAGGAGGTTGTAATGGGTTTGGGGATGGAGTGGGGTATACCATGGTTGGGTTGGGCTGTATAGAAGGAAGGAGAGGGTGAAAGCAGTCATGGTGGTCAATATTGGCTATGATGGGGAAAGGTGGAGCAAAAGGAAGAAGGGTTATATAATAAGATAAATATGACTTTTCGCAAATAAAAAAACAAAAAGCTTGTTGTGTCGTATAAGAACTACTGGGCAGTTCTTATAGTCTATTAGTTGACACACCAAGTTTTTTGTTTTTTTACTTGCGGAAAGTCTTATTTGTCTAATTATATAACCCCTCTTCCTTTTCCTCTACCTTTCCCCACCATAGCCAATATTGACCACCATTACTTCTTTCACCCTCTCCTTCCTTCATCATAGCCCAGGCCTACCAACGTATACTGCACTCCACCCCCAAATCCATTACCATCCTCATTTTCCCCTTTTCCTGTCCATTAACATCTGCTTACTTCTTATAAAAAAAACATCTTGCGCCAGTTACCATCACCAGATCTGCGACCACAAAATCTCATATCTTGTTTTAGTGTTGTGTTGATAATAGGTTACATTTAGATTTTTTAACAAATTAGAAAATACAAGTACATGATGCAATAAAAAATTAACCATCAACTAGGAATTCAAAAAACAAAAATTAAACATGAGAGAAGTGCTTCAGTATGGTGCCATGGTTGCTAGTCAAGAAGTTGATAGTGGGGTTTCAAAAGAAGAAGATGGTACAAGATTGAATAAGGGTATATTTGACATTTTAATTTTATTATTTCATATTTTATTTTTCGTTATTTATGTTTACTAAATGATATATGGATGTGGTGAAGTGATGGGTAGATGCAACGAGAATGCAGCATGGTGCAACATTTTTGATTGCTGGACTTTAGAAACTCCCTTAGGCTTTAGGCAAGGGTGATCCTTGGCACATCGGTAAGGTCGCCTTAAGATCTGGGGAGATCATGGGCTCCGAATCTTGGAAACAGCCTCTCTGATTGCGAAAGCAAGGCTGCATATATCTACCATCTCTGACTTGGCTGCCCTTTGGGTAGTATACAGATAATGTATCGTAGATTTTGGGGACATGTATTTTTTAAAATCAATTTTGTGATCTTGTTTATTTTATGGAAGTCGGTGTGTGTTTGGTAAATTAATTTTGAGTTTTACTTGGATTGTAATTCTCATTCAAGGATATACAAGGTTCTACAAGATCTTTGTTGTTCACATGTTGCCTACATGATGTAATGTAAGTTTGGAAGCAGAAAAGTGTGCTTAGTAGGGGTTGAGAACCCTTTGAATCTAAATGATGGGTGGTTATCTTCTCTAATAAAAATACATAAAAATTGAGTCTTTAAAACTTTTTGTAAATTTGTTTAGTTTTATAATGAGGGGATAAATGGAGTTGATTGATGACTACATTGCTCTGTATAGGGTACCAGGGTCACATTCAAGTCCAATTGAATAATTCAAGCCCTTAGGATACTTGTTTAGGATAACACACTTGCTAATTGATTTTGTGCATTTGCCTATTATTCAATATATATATATGTTGTATTTTATGAGTACTTTGTTTCTGTTATGTCTCTCGTTACTCAATTTATATATTTATATGTATGCTGCATATCTAATTTATGGTTTGCTTACATATAATAATAAACTTCATTTTCCAAAACCAGGAGTCTTTATCAAGGGACACGAAAGGGTAAGATTATCAATTGATTTTCCATCATCCTCAAGTGTTAACGATGATGTCAGTCCAATGGAAATGTCAGACTTTCTGGAGCGCTTACACAAAATCAAAACAGGAAGTGTCACCATGGACTTAGAGTCCCTGTTAGCTCGGAAGATTGAATTACTAGGCCCTTGCGCTGCTAGATTCCCTCATAAAGTGAATTCTGCCTTGAAAGCAGCAGTGGAGCCCAATGAAGAACATTCTCTTGTTCTCGAAACAACCATATCAAAGCAGACTAATATCATAGTTGTTTCGGATGAAGAAGATGATAGAGATGAAAGTTCATCACTACCAATTAATGAAGAGTTGCCTGAACAATCATCTCTTGCAATGAAGATGATTGTAAATTTTTACTATTTTTGTAATTATGTTAATTTGTGAATATTGATTCGTATAAATGTATCAGTTAGGGGTGTAAGGTCCGGTCCGGTCCGGTCCGGTCTTTAATAGACTTTAGGGACCGAACCGATTAAATTTATGTGGTCCGGTCCGGTCCGGTCTCGATGTTTTTTATATGCAAAGACCGGACCGGACCGTTACAGTCCGGACCGTTACGGTCCGGTCTATTTAGACCATAACTGTTCAAGCTTTTTTTTTTTAACTGGGCCATCAGCCCGTTTTTCACTTGGAACCCTAAGGTTCCCTCTCCATCTCTAGCTGCTGCGTTTTTTTCTCCATCTCCAAGCAGCAGCAGCTGCTTGCTGCTAAAGCGGCGGCGGATGGAGATCGGTGAGAGAGAACGGAGGGAGAGAGAAAGACTCGAGCGGTGCAGCGGAGGAAGGCGAGCGGCGCAGATCGAGGACGCGAGCGGCGTAGGGAAGGAAGCGAGCGGCGCAGCGGGAGGACGCCGTGGAGTGGAGCGGCGCAGCGGGAGGACGCCGTGGAGTGGAGCGGCGCAGCGGGAGGATGCCGTGGAGTGGAGGAGCGGCGCATCGGGGAGCGTAATGAGAGAGAGAGAAAGTCGTGGGAGAGAGAGAAAGACCTGTGAGGCATTGAGGAGGTGAGGCTGCTGCTGGGTTAGGTTAGGCAGTGAGAGAGAAGGTGAGGCTGCTGCTGGGGCTGCTGCTGGGTTAGGCTGCTGCTGGGTTAGGTTAGGCAGTGAGAGAGAAGGTGAGGCTGCTGCTGGGTTAGGTTAGGAGTCGTGGGAGAGAGAGAAAGACCTGTATATAACTATATAGTGTTAGGTTATGTAGTTTTTTTTTAATAATTAAACCCTATCGGTCCGGTCCGGTCTTGGCGGTCTAATAATATGTGAGACCGTGGACCGGACCGTTCAAGTATGGTCTCAATTTTTTGGGACCGGACCGGACCGTGAGACCAGACCATACCACATTTTTCGGTCCGATCCGGGCGGTCTCGCGGTCTCGGACCGGACCACTTACACCCCTAGTATCAGTAGTATGTTCCCTTTATAGGTGATGTAATTAAACTGTAGTATTTCATTTTAACATTCGTGGCAAAAGATTCTTGTAAACTATCATTTACTCCTTGGTGAAGTATTGTTATTTTTTCGTGTAAAATGTAGTCTTCTTTGGCTCAATCAAGGCATGTGGAGAGGTCTTATCATTGTTTGGGGCATCCTGCATCATTATTTTGGATGTTCATCTTAATCCATCGGTTACTCGCCAAGCTTTTGGTCGAGCATTCCCACCAGGCCAGAAAAAGAAAGTCTTTGTATACCGGTTGACAGTAGCTGATCCTCCAGAAGAAGAAGATCAAAGTACTTGTTTCAAGAAGGAATTAATTTCGAAAATGTGGTTTGAATGGAATGAGTATTGTGGTAATCGAGCTTTTGAAGTTGAGACAGTTCCCGTGGAAGAAAATATATGCAGACTAATGTTTGTTTTTCTTTCCTAGCATTTATCTTATACAGGTAGATTGGCATTATCTTCAATCAACCGTAAATTTCTTCTCTGCTGTTATATGAAGCACATTTGGAGCTGGATTTTGCTTCAAAAAATGTAATAGTTACCAAATTCAATTTGCTATACATTTAAAATTTAGCTATAGTCGCATGTAATCCATCTATGTGGCTGTTGGGCTGGGAGTTGTGAAGTAGTATTGTTTTTGTATGTTATTGTTATTGTTATTGTTGTTTTTGTTGGTTAAATTTTCTGAACTTGTTAATACTGAATCAAGTAAATTATGTTTATGTGTCTCAATATGGCCTCAGCTGATTACCTTTTTGGCTATTGAAATCTTACACACCAACATTCTTTTGTGTAACATCCCGCGTTTTTCCGACTAGGATAAATAAAATTTGATTAAAGAAAAGTTTTACGATACGGTTTTACAAAAAAGTTTTCAACGAGTAATTTATTCGATCTCAAAAGTAAAGCGTTGATTTTACGGGGTTTTGATAATTAAATATTTTTATAAGGTTAAGTAAAAATGATTTTTATTGGGTGAGGGTTGATTTTATAATTAAGAAATGAAAGATGATTTTTATTTTGGTGATTTCTTGCAAAAACAAATTTCTTTATGGATTTCTTAAGTGTATCAACTTTGAAAATCCATAACTTTTTAACCGTAACTCCGATTTTTATGATCTTTATATCAAAACGATCGTGTCGAAATGTAGTTTTCAAAAATGTATTTTTCATAATTTTCTGGGTTGGTTTACGAAAATTGTTTTTTTTGTGTGAAAAAGGACGAATTTTAAAGGAATAAATCATGAAAAATAGTTTTTGATCTTTAATAAATTGTTCCTTTGGGTATTGTCTTTAATACATTAAATTATGATTTTCGAAAATGAAATAAGGGCTATAAGTTCAACCAATAAGTACAGTTTATTATTTAAAGAAATTGTGTTTAATGGTTAATGTGTGTGCTTGATTATTATTTTGTGACTAAATGTGTGATTGATTGATGAATGTGTGTAGGTATGCGTATGAGTATATATGTGTATTTATGTGTGTATGTGCTACGTAAGTGTGTGTATGTATAATTGTAATTTTAAATTAATTGCTTAATTAGGTGAGTTGATAATTATAATTTGATTAAGAAATTAAATTGTGAGACATGTGTGTGTGTGCATGTGGGGTGCTACATGTGGTGTGGGGAAGCATGAAGGGTGTATGTGAGTTGTGTGTGTAGGTGACACATATGTGTGTGTGTGTGTGTTTGTGGTGCATTGCTTGATGACTAAGTGGAAGGGAAATTAAATAAAATAAAAAGAAAAGAAAATGGAAGTCAAAACTTGGAGACTAAGTAGGTGTTCTAGGATGCCAAGAATACCTCCTCATTGTTGCATGTTGGTCGAACCACCCTTAGGCCAAGGAAGGGAAATAAAGTTCCATTCTTAGTTCCTTTCCTCTCAATTCCCATTCACTTCCTTCGTAGCCTTCCTTCTTCATTTCTTCTTTTCATTTCATTCCCTTTCACACTACCAACATAAACACTTGAGTCTCAAGAGCAACATTAGCTCTTGAGACATATACACAAAAAAAAAAGAGAACCATGGAGAGAAAGAAGAGGAACCGTGAGGTAGGAAGAAGAAGAAGAGGAGTCCAAAGCTTTAAAACTTAGGAGCCCTTTTGAAGATCAAGTATTAGAAGGCCATCTTTTTGGTATAAACCAAAGACCCTAGAAGAATTAGAATTAGCTTTGTTTGTAACCTTGTAATTTTACTTTCTTTTCTTCTCTTGCATGTTTATTTTTATACACATATGTGTGATCCTTTTTGTTAACCATGGACTTTTAAAGACTTAAAATAATTTGTAATATGTGTTTGATAATTCGGTTGGTGGTGATCATGATGGATTTTGATGTTTTCTTTTAGATTTAAAACCTTGTGTATGATCCTTGTGAATTTGGAGTACATCTTCTTGCATGTTGATTTTGATGCTTAAAACCGTAAATCATGAGGTGTTTGAATGTTTGATTTGTGAATCTATGTTTGATCTAAACTTGTTTGTAAATTTTAAGTTTTGCATGTTGGTTTGTTCATGATCCTTGTTTGAATTGTGAAAAAGTTCAAGTTTCTAGTTTTGCATGTTGATTTTTTTAGTTTGATCTAGTATTTTGGTTTACCAACAAATTGATTTGTAAGCTTGATGATCAATTCGGTCTTAAAAAGAATTTTTGTGATAATGATTTTATTTTCTTGGTTGATTCATGATCTCATTTTTGGTTTTGTTTGTATATAAAGAAAATTAGCTTTAGTAAGCATGAAAATTTTAATAAAATGAATTTGTTTTCCTTGATGAATATTTCGGTGTAAGCTCATATTTTTAGACATGAATTTTAATTGAAAAATTTGATGAATGCATGTGATGATCTAGTAAAAGGGAATAGGTTTTAGTGATTGTTTTGATTTTATCTTAAAACCTTGATTTTGATTCTTGAATGGTGATGCATGTTTTATTGGGTTAAAGAAAATCGTTTTCATGATATGTTAATTTGGTTTTTGAAGAAAAATAATTGATAACTGGACTCTTGTGTTGATTTATATGTATGTTTGCATTTTTAATTTTCATGAGGAGAAATGGTTGAATAAATTGTTGGACAAAATGTGATGCTGAAAAATTGTGGTTTGTGTGTTTTTGATATTGATAAATGATATGTATGTATGTTCAGTAATTCTGAAATTTTGTCACTCCCTTAAGTAGGTTAAAATAAGCTTCTTTGAATTTTTGTATGATTTTTGGAATTGATTAATATTTTTATAAGAGCAAACCTTGTGAAAATGATTTCCTGAAAATAAGCTTTTTAGTTTAAAGATGAAAATAGTTTTCGAACTTGTGCTTCTTGAAATTGTTTGAAATTTTTATGGTAGCTTCCTGGACATCTCTAGATGTTCTCTGTAAAATTTGAAGAGATTTGGAGTTGATTTGGTATTTTTACTAAAGGCAAAACAGTGAATCACTTGGTTCAGATTTTCTGGACCTAGTGACAATTTTAATTGGAAAATATAACTTTCATAACTCCAAATATTCTGAAATTTTAAGAGATGGGCTTAACTGTATAAGGAAAACTCATACCAAATTTTATGCAATTTGGATTTGAACAACTATTTTTAATAATGTCGTTTTTGCCTCTGACCAGCAACAGTACCATGTTGCTCTTCATGCAAAATTTGATTTAAAACCTAGTTTAGGGTTGTTTAAATGACTTGAAAAATTTATATGAGGAACTTTGGCATATATGTGTATATTCTGGAAATTTTTAGGATTAAGTGAATTTATTTGATATAGTTTTGAATTTTGTCTTTGTGTTTTACTTGTAATCGCACTAAGTCTCTATTTAAATGTTTTTGGTGAAAATGAATTTTTATGCTTTATGTTATGACCTTGGCTGCCTTGTATGATGATTATGATTCTTTGAAATAATTGAATGAGTGATTGTTTGATGGTGTGATTAGGTTATGCATGAATGAATGTGTACGTTAAGTATTGTGTTTGATTTTGTGATTGGTGTTGAAAAGTAATTGGTCTTGAAAATAGTTTGGCTTTGATTTAATTAAAGGACCTTGGACTTAGTGGTTGCTGCCCTTAATTCATTTCACAATGTTAAGTTTTAAAAAAAATAAATCATTTAAGTGTTTATTTTATAATAAAGTTTTACATGAACAAAAGTATGATTTTTCGGTGTTTTCGGGTTTCCTGAAAAGTGATTTATGGACTTGCATACTTGTTGTCCAGATTTTATTTGAATTGTTTTCCAATCCTGAAAATTTATTTGGTTGGTTTAAATTTTAAATTTTAAGTGGTATTTAACTTAAGAAAGATTTGATTTGAAAAAGTTTTAACGTTTTGCGATTTTCCGACAATAAATAAAAAGAGTTTTCGAAACCGCGTATCGATATCAAGTAGTACGATTATTTAAATAAGCTAGTAACATTAGTATCGTTTCTTTAGCACAAGGTGCGTATGAGCGAGTAGTGGAACAGCTGACGTATCGGAAAGGACCCACAACGATTTCAGATGCTGGAGATGAGGTGAGAGATGCAGTAGGCCTAGGTCATCGTGACGTGTAGACTCAGTTCTAAACTGAGCACATCGAGTCTAATTTGAGTATTTGTCATAGGCCATGCATTGCATAATTATATGTGATCTATACGTGCTAGATGTTCATTCGTTTTGTTAAATATGTTGCATGATTAATTTTATTATGTGAGTATGCTGTTGAGAATGTGTGGTTCTGTTTGGAAAAGTTGTATGCGGAAATGAGATTTATGGGAAGGAATGAGATTTGAGATTAAAGTGAGAAATTAAAGAGAAATGATTGAAAAAGAGATAAAACGTAACGCGAATAAAATTGTGAAAGTAAGAAGATGTGATTGAAAGAAAGAAGAATGATAATAAAGGTTGTATAAGTAATGGAACACAAAGAGTTGAGATTGGAGAAAAGTGGGATGTGATTTGAAAGTGAGATGTGATTCCTCGCTCATGTTTTTGGGAAGAAGCTTAGTGTTGAGTTGAGCTTGCTCCTCCATTAACACTCACCCAAAAACGTGATTTTTTTTTTGAAAAAGATATTTGAGAAAGACGAGGAAATGATGCTGATGTTGTGATGAGATGAGATGAGTCTATGTGAATTGTGATAGTGAGATGAAAGTGATATGAGGCATGAGGCCATTGAGATTTAAGGGGAACAGATTGCGATTAGTGGTCGGGCTTCGTTGAAGGGATGCACCAAGGACGAGCCGACTGTTAGGATTAAGCCGTTAATTAAAACGTTAAAACTTTAAAAGACTTAAAAGACATTTATATACGCAGTGAGGTATGAGTATCGTATCGAAGTAGTGGAGAGGAAGATACCCCGGAGTATCTGCGGATATTCGGGTTGTGATTGCAATAGGGGAGGGTAAGGACGGTGATACGTCAAGAAGCCTTGAGTGCTATTGTAGGCGGAACGAATTCCACATGTGGTACGGGCAGATCGGTCCTATGCCGTGGTGAGTTCTGCACTCGAGACTAGAATAGTACTGTCGCCCCCTATGGCAATTCGAGAACAGTGAGAGGGACTGGAACGGGGCATTTGTGATTGCCGCTGAGAGCGTGCCGTGATTATATATGTGAATTGATTTGAGACTGAGTCCTCCTGGTCTGGGACCATTTGTTTGTGTGACAGCTGTCGTGCCCGCGTGGTAAAGGTCCTGTACTCCTGTTTGCTTCCGACTAGGTTGGGTGGATGACCGAGGAGATGTAGACGTGTGTGCGAGTTCAATGATGCGTCCCCCTAATCATTGAGCGAACCGTTTGATAAGATTTAATAATGATAAAAGATGATAAGAAAGAAAGCATAAAGAATTTATAAAGAGTTGTGGAAAAGATTCAAAGAGGAAAAGTATAAGTGCTTGTTGGAAATACTGAGAAAGATGTTGATAAGACTTGAAAGTTCATAGGCTCGTGAAGCCAAGTGAAGTGATGTGTGCTGTGATGATTTATGAGTTGGTCATATTTGATATGTTCTTCCTATGTGCTACTTGAGTATATTTGTCATATGCATAGCATGAGTAGTGGTTATTGTATGATTCCTATATTTTGAGCATTCCCTTATACGAAGTCGGTAGTATTCTGTCTGGTCATGGATGTACTTCTGGATTACTGACCATCTCTCCTACCATGTTGTCATGTCGGGTTACTCCGATATTGCAACGGGTAGATGGTCGACTCTGTAGTATAGTTCGTGCCCTCATCTCGATGCGGTTTTGGCTGTGGGCTTCAGCGAAGAAGATCAGAGTTCAAGAATAGTAATAGGTAATTCCCTTGAGCACTGTATCCCTTGCTACTACTTGGTTACATTGTCGTATCATTCTGACCCCACTGGATATTTTATTGAATCTGGCTTTTGAAAGAATAAAGATTTAAGATTGCAAATGTTTTCTCAATTTAGATTTACGAAGTGAAGTTACAAAGCGTGGTGTTAAGTAACATCTCGGTTTGGAACTTGACTCGTGATGTGTGACATGAGAACATTAATTTATTTCAATCAAGTTAATGAAATGTTATTGATTTTAGTGGTTCTCATGCCTATGTCACCATTAAAAAAAAAATTTCCCAAATTTTTACGATATTTTGTTAAAGAGATAAGTGTTTTCAATTTGCCAAAATCGGGGTGTTACAGAATGGTATCAGAGCAATGGTTAACCAAAGTAGCCTGATGCATGGGCTTACATGTTTGCTCGTGTGTGTGTCTGTCTATGTGTTAGTGTTAGAATTACGATGAGTGAGAATAGGAGTACGAAGTCACGTGAGCATCTATATCGTACCACCTCTATCGTTCTATCTCTCTATCTTCGGGACGTGTCAAGAATTTGTCGGCGACGGTACAAGGAACGGTGATCAACATTATACGGAGCTTTTATTCTTTGTGACCTGAACCTCTCTTGACTGTTGAAACCCCTTTTGTTGAGAATCCCTTTTTGTTTGTGACGACCTCTGAGCTATTGATATGCAACTTTGTTTTGCGATTAGAACCCTCTTTTCTTGTTGAAACTCCTTTCTATGTAAACCCTATGTGTTGTTGAGTTGCCTTGACAATACGTTTGTTTTCTCTAAAAGCAAAACTTTAGACCCTGACACCTTATGCCAATCGACTAGATATGCCTAAGTCATCAGGTGGACGGTGAGGTGTTGTTCAGGGAAAAGTTATAATGGTTGAGGAAGGAGTAAGCATGAACGGATGTGACGTATAGGAATATGATTCGTCAAAGTTGGGGAGTGAATAGAGACTTTGAGGTATGTGATAACCCACTTAGGCTTAAAAGGATGAGAAGAGTTAACTTAAGGAGGAAAGACCGTGAGAATAGTAGTGTCCTTGTCAGGATTGGCATAAGCGTGCTATTCTTTTTCGAAACCCTTGAACCCTTTGGACTCTTGTTGACAAAGATATACCATCAATATTCCATTGTGTCTGATTACCTTTGGGGAGAACGAGGCGTATGCGACGATTCGAGGACGACGACTGCCGTTATAGATCGAGAGAAATACTTCGAGGAATCTGATATCCGTTGATCGTGGAATTCTGCGTACCATTTCTCGAGGATGAGAAATCTATAAGTTGGGGAGAATGTAACATCCCGCGTTTTTCCGACTAGGATAAATAAAATTTGATTAAAGAAAAGTTTTACGATACGGTTTTACAAAAAAGTTTTCAACGAGTAATTTATTCGATCTCAAAAGTAAAGCGTTGATTTTACGGGGTTTTGATAATTAAATATTTTTATAAGGTTAAGTAAAAATGATTTTTATTGGGTGAGGGTTGATTTTATAATTAAGAAATGAAAGATGATTTTTATTTTGGTGATTTCTTGCAAAAACAAATTTCTTTATAGATTTCTTAAGTGTATCAACTTTGAAAATCCATAACTTTTTAACCGTAACTCCGATTTTTATGATCTTTATATCAAAACGATCGTGTCGAAATGTAGTTTTCAAAAATGTATTTTTCATAATTTTCTGGGTTGGTTTACGAAAATTGTTTTTTTTTTGTGTGAAAAAGGACGAATTTTAAAGGAATAAATCATGAAAAATAGTTTTTGATCTTTAATAAATTGTTCCTTTGGGTATTGTCTTTAATACATTAAATTATGATTTTAGAAAATGAAATAAGGGCTATAAGTGCAACCAATAAGTACAGTTTATTATTTAAAGAAATTGTGTTTAATTGTTAATGTGTGTGCTTGATTATTATTTTGTGACTAAATGTGTGATTGATTGATGAATGTGTGTAGGTATGTGTATGAGTATATATGTGTATTTATGTGTGTATGTGCTACGTAAGTGTGTGTATGTATAATTGTAATTTTAGAATTAATTGCTTAATTAGGTGAGTTGATAATTATAATTTGATTAAGAAATTAAATTGTGAGACATGTGTGTGTGTGCATGTGGGGTGCTACATGTGGTGTGGGGAAGCATGAAGGGTGTATGTGAGTTGTGTGTGTAGGTGACACATATGTGTGTGTGTGTGTTTGTGGTGCATTGCTTGATGACTAAGTGGAAGGGAAATTAAATAAAATAAAAAGAAAAGAAAATGGAAGTCAAAACTTGGAGACTAAGTAGGTGTTCTAGGATGCCAAGAATACCTCCTCATTGTTGCATGTTGGTCGAACCACCCTTAGGCCAAGGAAGGGAAATAAAGTTCCATTCTTAGTTCCTTTCCTCTCAATTCCCATTCACTTCCTTCGTAGCCTTCCTTCTTCATTTCTTCTTTTCATTTCATTCCCTTTCACACTACCAACATAAACACTTGAGTCTCAAGAGCAACATTAGCTCTTGAGACATATACAAAAAAAAAAAAGAGAACCATGGAGAGAAAGAAGAGGAACCGTGAGGTAGGAAGAAGAAGAAGAGGAGTCCAAAGCTTTAAAACTTAGGAGCCCTTTTGAAGATCAAGTATTAGAAGGCCATCTTTTTGGTATAAACCAAAGACCCTAGAAGAATTAGAATTAGCTTTGTTTGTAACCTTGTAATTTTATTTTCTTTTCTTCTCTTGCACGTTTATTTTTATACACATATGTGTGATCCTTTTTGTTAACCATGGACTTTTAAAGACTTAAAATAATTTGTAATATGTGTTTGATAATTCGGTTGGTGGTGATCATGATGGATTTTGATGTTTTCTTTTAGATTTAAAACCTTGTGTATGATCCTTGTGAATTTGGAGTACATCTTCTTGCATGTTGATTTTGATGCTTAAAACCGTAAATCATGAGGTGTTTGAATGTTTGATTTGTGAATCTATGTTTGATCTAAACTTGTTTGTAAATTTTAAGTTTTGCATGTTGGTTTGTTCATGATCCTTGTTTGAATTGTGAAAAAGTTCAAGTTTCTAGTTTTGCATGTTGATTTTTTTAGTTTGATCTAGTATTTTGGTTTACCAACAAATTGATTTGTAAGCTTGATGATCAATTCGGTCTTAAAAAGAATTTTTGTGATAATGATTTTATTTTCTTGGTTGATTCATGATCTCATTTTTGGTTTTGTTTGTATATAAAGAAAATTAGCTTTAGTAAGCATGAAAATTTTAATAAAATGAATTTGTTTTCCTTGATGAATATTTCGGTGTAAACTCATATTTTTAGACATGAATTTTAATTGAAAAATTTGATGAATGCATGTGATGATCTAGTAAAAGGGAATAGGTTTTAGTGATTGTTTTGATTTTATCTTAAAACCTTGATTTTGATTCTTGAATGGTGATGCATGTTTTATTGGGTTAAAGAAAATCGTTTTCATGATATGTTAATTTGGTTTTTGAAGAAAAATAATTGATAACTGGATCTTGTGTTGATTTATATGTATGTGTGAATTTTTAATTTTCATGAGGAGAAATGGTTGAATAAATTGTTGGACAAAATGTGATGCTGAAAAATTGTGGTTTGTGTGTTTTTGATATTGATAAATGATATGTATGTATGTTCAGTAATTCTGAAATTTTGTAACTGCCTTAATTAGGTTAAAATAAGCTTCTTTGAATTTTTGTATGATTTTTGGAATTGATTAATATTTTTATAAGAGCAAACCTTGTGAAAATGATTTCCTGAAAATAAGCTTTTTAGTTTAAAGATGAAAATAGTTTTCGAAGTTGTGCTGCTTGAAATTGTTTGAAATTTTTATGGTAGCTTCCTGGACATCTCTAGATGTTCTCTGTAAAATTTTAAGAGATTTGGAGTTGATTTGGTATTTTTACTAAAGGCAAAACAGTGAATCACTTGGTTCAGATTTTCTGGACCTAGTGACAATTTTAATTGGAAAATATAACTTTCACAACTCCAAATATTCTGAAAATTTTATGAGATGGTCTTAACTTTATAACTAAAATTCATACCAAAATTTATGCAATTTGGATTTGAATAACTATTTTAATAATGTCGTTTTTGCCTCTGACCAGCAACAGTACCATGTTGCTCTTCATGCAAAATTTGATTTAAAACCTAGTTTAGAGTTGTTTAAATGACTTGAAAAATTTATATGATGAACTTTGGCATATATGTGTATATTCTGGAAATTTTTAGGATTAAGTGAATTTATTTGATATAGTTTTGAATTTTGTCTTTGTGTTTTACTTGTAATCGCACTAAGTCTCTATTTAAATGTTTTTGGTGAAAATGAATTTTTATGCTTTATGTTATGACCTTGGCTGCCTTGTATGATGATTATGATGCTTTGAAATAATTGAATGAGTGATTGTTTGATGGTGTGATTAGGTTATGCATGAATGAATGTGTAGGTTAAGTATTGTGTTTGATTTTGTGATTGGTGTTGAAAAGTAATTGGTCTTGAAAATAGTTTGGCTTTGATTTAATTAAAGGACCTTGGACTTAGTGGTTGCTGCCCTTAATTCATTTCACAATGTTAAGTTTTAAAAAAAATAAATCATTTAAGTGTTTATTTTATAATAAAGTTTTACATGAACAAAAGTATGATTTTTCGGTGTTTTCGGGTTTCCTGAAAAGTGATTTATGGACTTGCATACTTGCTGTCCAGATTTTATTTGAATTGTTTTCCAATCCTGAAAATTTATTTGGTTGGTTTAAATTTTAAATTTTAAGTGGTATTTAACTTAAGAAAGATTTGATTTGAAAAAGTTTTAACGTTTTGCGATTTTCCGACAATAAATAAAAAGAGTTTTCGAAACCGCGTATCGATATCAAGTAGTACGATTATTTAAATAAGCTAGTAACGTTAGTATCGTTTGTTTAGCACAAGGTGCATATGAGCGAGTAGTGGAACAGCTGACATATCGGAAAGGACCCACAACGATTTCAGATGCTGGAGATGAGGTGAGAGATGCAGTAGGCCTAGGTCATCGTGACGTGTAGACTCAGTTCTAAACTGAGCACATCGAGTCTAATTTGAGTATTTGTCATAGGCCATGCATTGCATAATTATATGTGATCTATACGTGCTAGATGTTCATTCGTTTTGTTAAATATGTTGCATGAATAATTTTATTATGTGAGTATGCTGTTGAGAATGTGTGGTTCTGTTTGGAAAAGTTGTATGCGGAAATGAGATTTATGGGAAGGAATGAGATTTGAGATTAAAGTGAGAAATTAAAGAGAAATGATTGAAAAAGAGATAAAACGTAACACGAATAAAATTGTGAAAGTAAGAAGATGTGATTGAAAGAAAGAAGAATGATAATAAAGGTTGTATAAGTAATGGAACACAAAGAGTTGAGATTGGAGAAAAGTGGGATGTGATTTGAAAGTGAGATGTGATTCCTCACTCATGTTTTTGGGAAGAAGCTTAGTGTTGAGTTGAGCTTGCTCCTCCATTAATACTCACCCAAAAACGTGATTTTTTTTTTGAAAAAGATATTTGAGAAAGACGAGGAAATGATGCTGATGTTGTGATGAGATGAGATGAGTCTATGTGAATTGTGATAGTGAGATGAAAGTGATATGAGGCATGAGGCCATTGAGATTTAGGGGGAACAGATTGCGATTAGTGGTCGGGCTTCGTTGAAGGGTGTAGGGTCTGCCGACCGCATAAAAACTACAGTCCTATATAAAGGATTGTCCAAGGACCTTTCCCTCGGTTTACTTAACACAAACGTCCCACGCTCGGACACGTTCATTCCGAGCATACGAAAAGACCAGGCTCGGAATTGATGGGACCGAGCCTCAACAACGGTCTTCACTCCATCGGCTCGGGATTCTAGAACCGAGACATAACGTCGGCTGGTAGGTTGAGTCAGTCTCACCAAGGCTTCCTATCACCTCCACCCGTCTCTCCTAGAATCTCGCAACAGCCTCTACATGGGATCGTGAGCTGATCCTATCCGGATTCTAAGGGAATAAATCTCCTATATTCCCTCACAGAATCCCGGTTCAGCTCACCTTGATACGAGGCCCATACGGCCCAAATCAACTTCCTCCAAACCCTATAAATAGCTCACAACAGCTAGGGTTCCAGGTACGTACTCTCATCCCTAAGTTGACACCCTGCACACACTTATTGACTGGGGAAACCCTGCTTTTCCCAACTGGAACTGCAGAAAAACCATAAGGTCATACATAGATACTTGACCTTCTAGTGAACTCCTGATTACCATAATCTTGAGGGCTCAGAGGGTTAAGGACATATAGTGTTCAAGGACACTACATTGGCGCCGTCTGTGGGAACCTGAATAACCAGTATTCCCACCGCTCACTGCACGAAATGGCAAACAACGACGATGACAACCAAGGAGGAGGTGATCTCCGCCGTCGTCTTAGAGGAAGACCACCAAAGAACGTCGGACCTAGGAATGCTGCTGGCAGGAATGTTAGGGACAGACTTGCTCCCCCTGAGGGTAATCAGGTTGAGAACCCCCAAGTTCCTCCAGTTGTCCACCCTGCTGATGCGCCTGTTCCTCAGGTCCAACCGCAAGCCGCCGTCGTTCCGGCTGTAGAGGGCCATGAACGACGGTCTCAGCCACGTCGTGTTTCTGATGGTCATGTGTCGGAATGGCGTGACACTGCGGATTCTGGACCACACCAGTCTAGAAGAGCCCCTGCTGGATCCCGAACTGGGGAGGGGCGACGAGCTGAACGTCATGTTCGAGAAAACTCCCGAACCGAGCGGTCTGGTAGAGAAATACCCTTGTTTAGGGGAGTACCACAATTTACTAGAGGACGCTTCGGAACACTTCAGGGCGGTGAACGTTCCGAGTCTCAGGGAAGATCTTACATGACGACCTCTTCTGCTAGGAGAAGAGAAGAGTCAATTATGGAAATTCTGAGGACTCAAACTTCATTAATCGAAAAGCAAAACCAAGCTATCGCGACTTTACAGCAGCAAAGCATGGCTAGGCTTGCCGAACAAGGCACTCGCATGGCTCTTGGCAACCCAAGTAACCTTCCCTTGCCTCCACCCCTTACTTCGAATGAGGTTGCCGAACCTGCTACTGCTGAACCACATCCGGGACACCCGTTCACAGCCGCAATCATGGCATTTCGGACTCCACAAGCTTTCATGGGCCATCAGAACGTCTCTCGCTATAATGGGACGACTGATCCGATGGATCACATTGCATCTTATGAGTCTTCCATGATGTTTTACGGAGGAGAAGATGAAATGAAATGCCGAGCTTTCTCAATGACGCTAGGCCCGGCGCCGCTGAGATGGTTCAACTCCCTACCGGCTAATTCCATCAGTTCCTGGGCTGAGCTTCGGAGGGTTTTCCTCAATCGATATACAGCGAGCATGTCACAGCCCAAATCGGATCATTCTTTAGCTGGAGTCGCACAAAGACCTGGCGAGTCTTTATGCGACTACCTGGCTCGGTATCAACAAGAGGCCAGTGGCATATCTGGTTTACAGTCGGGGGTATCCGTTCTCCTGCTTACTCAGGGATTGTTGGACGGAGATTTCAAGGATTGTTTGATCGGGGAACCACCTCATAACATGGCAGAACTTAGAGAAAGGTCCAGGAAATATGTCAATCTAGAGGAGTTCCGAAGGATAAGCACTGCGGCAAGGGGTACTGAAGGACGACAGGAGCAACGGCCTCGCCAAAACGAGGCTCGTCAGAATGATCGTTTTCGGGAAAGAGGAAGGAAAGACAAGAGGGAACAAGAAAGAGGTGATAAACTGCCTCCCAAAGGCAGGTACGAGGAATACACTCAATTAACGGTCCCGAGGAGTCAAATCCTTCGTGAGACCATGCATACTGAAATGCGCAACATCACTCGGCCACCAGCCTTAAGAAAGGCGGCCCAAAAGGATAAATCGAAGTATTGCGATCACCATGGTGGATGGGGGCATACCACCGACCAATGTATCCAACTGAAAGACCTAATTGAAGAGATGATAAGGGATGGCAAGCTTCAGCATTACATCGGGGAAGCCTTGCGCAAGCGTTCTAGAAGGAAGAGCCCCTCGCCTCCCAAAACCGAGCAGAAGAGGAATAAAAGTCCTTCAACACCTGCAAGCGGAGCCCCAATACAACAATCCGAGAAAGCAAATGACTTTCTTATCGGTACTATTGCTGGAGGATTTGCTGGTAGTGGGGAAAAGAAGTGTGATCGCAAGAAATACGTGGGGCAAGTTCTTTCGGTGGCAAGCCGACCGATTCAGAAACCGAGAAAGAAGAACGTTGTAATCAGTTTTAGTGATGACGACTTTGAAGACATCCTGCAAGACCATAATGATCCAATGGTCGTCACAGTTCGGATGGGCAACTATGAAGTAAGAAGAATTCTCGTCGATCAAGGGAGTTCGGCGGACATCATGTTCCTTGATATGTTTGAGAAATTGAAGTTGAAAAGGTCGGATCTTACTCCATTCGAGGGAAGCTTGATTGGCTTCACGGGACACTCAATCGTTCCATTAGGCCATATCCACCTCCCAGTGACAATGGGTGAACCACCTTCTGCCCGAACCGAGATGGTAAAGTGGCTCGTTGTCCAGGCTCCCTCGGCCTATAACGCTATCTTCGGAAAAATAGCACTCCAATCTTTCGGTGCCGTCGTTTCGACAGTGCATTTGGCCATGAAGTTTCCGGGGTCGGATGACAAGGTAGTAACAGTACGGTCTGATCAGGAGTTGGCCCGGAAATGCTATAACATCAGTTTGGCAAAGCTGAAACTAGATGATGAGAAAATTATGAAGGAACCATTGAACAAAGGAAGCGTCAACTTGGCCGATCTTGACGTCAGAGAAGAGGATGAAACTCAACCAACCCCGCAAGGGGACTTTAAAAAAGTAATCCTCGGTCCCGAGCCATCTCACTACGTCAAGATCGGGGTTGGCCTGTCGGAGAAGCTAGAAAAAGAGCTTACTAAACTTCTAATTGAAAACAAGGATTTGTTTGCATAGACCTCAGCAGACATGCCGGGAATCGATCCTAACTTCATCTGCCACAAGTTGAGTGTATATCCTGGCGCCAAGCCAGTATGTCAGAAGAAGAGAAGGGTCGGAACTGAGAAAGCGCAAGCGACTGATGAGAAGGTAGCTAAGCTTTTAGAAGCTGGATTTATTAGAGAGGTGGTATACACTGATTGGTTGGCCAATCCTGTGCTAGTCAAGAAGTCCAACGGGAAATGGAGGATGTGCGTGGACTACACAGATCTGAACAAGGTGTGCCCGAAGGATCAGTACCCACTACCATGCATCGATAAATTGGTGGATAGTTCGGCTGGCTATCAAAGGTTGTCCTTTATGGACGCTTACTCGGGATACAATCAGATCCCAATGTATCCCCCGGACTAGGTAAAAACCTCGTTTATCACAGAAAACGCTACTTATTGCTATAATGTCATGCCATTCGGATTGAAAAACGCTGGGGCAACTTATCAGCGCATGATGAACAAGGTTTTTGGTCCTCTGATTGGGCCGAGGATGGAGGTTTATATAGACGATATGATTGCGAAAAGTTTAAAAGAGGAAGATCATGCAAAAGAATTGAAAGAAATCTTAGGAAGGGTGAGACAGTTTGATATGAGGCTAAACCCGGAAAAATGCACATTTGGAGTTCCGGCAGGATCATTCCTCGGGTTTATGCTTACAGAGCGTGGAATAGAGGCAAATCCGGACAAGTGCAGAGCCATTTTGGAGATGAAAAGTCCCTCGAACATCAAAGGGGTTCAGCAGCTAACAGGTCGGGTCGCAGCTCTTTCAAGATTTCTATCTCAGTCAGCCAGAAAGGCCCTTCCATGGTACAAGCTGCTGAGGAAAGAGAAGGAGAAGATGTTTGAATGGGATGAAGAATGTGAAAAGGCCTTTACTGACCTTAAACATTATTTGGCATCGCCTCCCATTTTGTCTAGTCCGAGCCATGGCGAAACTCTTTTCTTTATTTGTCGGTTGGAGATTCTGTGGTTAGTTCGGTTTTGGTCCGGGAGGAATCAGGTAAAGAGTCTCTGATTTATTTTGTGAGTCGAGCTCTCCAGGGACCGGAAATCAGATATCAAAAAGTGGAAAAATTAGCCTTCTGCTTAGTAATAACTGCCAGGCGATTGCACAAATATTTCCACAGCCACCGCATCACGGTCAGAACGGCTCAACCGATCCGACAAATATTGCAGAAACCTGATTTGGCTGGGAGGATGGTGACTTGGGCTATCGAGCTTTCTGAGTTTGAAATAACTTTCGAACCGAGAAAGGCGATGAAGTCTTAGGCCTTGGCTGATTTCCTTACCGAGTTCACTGAGCCATTGACGAGCTCAAAACTCGGATTGGAACATCTATGTGGATGGATCGAGCAATAAGATGGGGGCAGGAGCAGGAATAATTCTGGAGAACTCCGAGGGAGTCACCCTTGAATACTCCTTGAAGTTAGGATTTTCAACATCCAACAATCAGGCGGAGTATGAAGCTGTTTTGGCAGGATTGAGGATGGCAAAAGAAGTGGGAGCCCGAGAGGTGAAAATTCTCAGCGACTCTCAATTGGTGGTATCACAGGTCAAGGGTGAATATCAGGCGAAGGAGCCAATCCTTCAAAAATACTTGGAAAAAGTAAGATTCTTGTCATTTGAATTTGTGAAAGTCGAAATCTGTCACATACCGAGGGAAAGCAATAGCCGAGCGGATATTCTTTCCAAACTCGCCTCAACAAAAAACTCTGAAAACAACAAGAGTTTAATTCAGGAAATGGTGCATGGACCTAGCGTTGTCCTCTCCATATCACTAGATTCAAACTGGATTAGCCCAATTGCAAGATATTTGGAACAAGGGACCTTGACGACCGACTTGGTGGAAGCTAGGAAACTTGTCAGGAAGGCATCTCAATTTGCACTAGCTGAGGGAGTACTTTTTCGCCGAGGGGTCAACGGTCCAATGCTCAGGTGTCTCGACCCCGCCGAAGCAAAGCTGGCACTAGAAGAAGTTCATGGAGGAATAGACAGTCACCACATTGGAGGGAAGTCACTGGCTAGAAAAGTCCTAAGAGCTGGGTACTACTGGCCTACCCTTCAACAAGATGCGATAAACCACGTGAAAAGGTGTGATAAATGCCAATTTCACAGTGATGTTTATCAAAAACCAGCTGAGGAACTTCATTCTCTTTCATCTCCCTATCCCTTTTACCAATGGGGAATGGATTTGATTGGGCAGTTCCCAACCGCACCAGGACAGTTGAAGTGGGTGATCGTGGCCATAGACTATTTTACAAAGTGGGTTGAGGCCGAGCCTTTGGCAACCATATCCTCGGCAAAGGTGCAAAAGTTTTTTGAGAGGCAAGTTGTGGCTCGATTTGGGGTGCCACAGATATTGGTAACCGACAATGGGACCCAGTTTGCAGCAAGGGCGTTCCAAGATTTGGTCAGTGCATTGGGGGTTAAACACTACTTCTCCTCGGTGGAACACCCTCAAACCAACGGTCAGGTGGAATCAGTGAACAGGTCCATCATTCAGGGAATCAAGAGGAGACTCGAAGGAGCAAAAGGAAATTGGGTGGAAAACTTGCACGAGGTACTTTGGTCGTATCGCACCACCATCCAAACTTCAACAGGGGAAACGCCCTATCGGCTCACTTATGGCTGTGACGCAGTCATCCCCATTGAGAAAATTATCCCTTCTTTCCGAGCTATGCAGCAGCCAAACCCCATCAACAACACTTTGCTCTGCGAGGACCTTGTTTTTTCTGAGGAGGTAAGAGATTTGGCCGCCGAACGAGAAAAGCACGCTAAAAGGATGCAGGCGAAGGAGTATAATCGCTCGGTTAACCCCAGAGAGTTCGAGGTGGGTGACCTTGTCCTAAGAAGGGCCGATATTGGTCTTAAGAATGCTAAGGATGGAAAACTGGCCCAAAGCTGGGAAGGACCATACCGAGTCACCTTCAAAAGTGGGACGGGAGCCTATAAACTTGAAACTCTCTCGGGAGCTCCTATCAAAAATTCATGGAATGCGGCGAAGCTCAAAGGATATTACAGTTAGAATCTTTCTTCCATAGTTTCATAATTTCATGCTTTATTTATTTAGAATTGTAGATTTGTTTATTACTGTTTAATGATGGTGTACGCTCGGTGGAACTCCGAGCCCATTGTACTTTCTGCTTCTGTTTAATAAAAAGACTGTTATTGGATTCATTGTATTAAGTACTTTTCCTCATATTCGATTAGCCACCGTGTATGACGCGAACGATTATAAACAGCTCAAACAAGAGCTTATAACTCGTCAAGTATTCTACTGAGACTCCCGATTCAAACATGGTTTATTAAAATCATTTTACATCGCGGATAGAGGAACCCACCTTGGCTAAAGCGCTGGAGTTCCGAGGTCTTGACACTTGAATTCTTAACACAAAGTATAAAAAGAAGCAAACAGTTGACTGCGAATACTATAAACGTTCATAATATTTCGAGCAAAGAAGCATAGAAAAGGTTCAAACCCACTACTGGGGCGGTTACAAAAACCCACTACTGGGGCGAGCGCCAAAAAAAAATGAATGATCAAACTATTCTAAATCGGACAATACAATGCTGTCAGCATTGAATGTGTCTTCTTCTTCTTCACCTTCGGCATCCTCGGTTCCTTCCCCCTCAGAGTCTTCGGCCAAATGGTCCGGAAGGTCGGAGTTATTCAGATCTATGGGAACTCCACTCGGGCCGACGATTTGACCTTTTTTCACAGCAAAATTAGGATCAGCGCCCTTGGTCACAAGCCCGGGATTCAGAACACGGAGTTGCTCGGCAGTATTGTAGAAAGAATCTTCAAATGCATGGTCCCAATTGAACAGATTCTCCTTAGCTGCTTTCTTATGCTTAAGCGCTTTCGCGCTCATCTTCTCCAAGGAAGCTCAGAGCTTGAGTATCTCGTCCTTAGCATACTCATGTTGCTCCTGAGCCACTGCAGCAGCTTGCTCGGCCGAACGAGCTTTCTCCGTAGCCACCAGAAGAGCAGCAGCATCCTCCTCAGCCTTTTTCTGAATTTCCTCCGACCTCTTTATCTGTGCCTCGGCAGCTTGAAGTGTTGTCTCGGCCCGAACTTTGGCTCCCTCCGAATCTTGTGCAATCTTTTGAAGCCTCTCGTTTTCAACCGCCATTTCTTGTATCCTTTTATTCAGACCTTGGACCTGAATTTCCAAGTAATCTTCCCGCTCGTTGGCTTCATATCTTTTCTTCTTTTCCTTGGGAGCCAATCCAGCATAAGCATCATCACCATGATGACCAAGGTGATGGAAAATGCTCGCGCCCCGTAAGAAGCTTTTCACCAACGCTTTACAATTATTTTCCCAAGTCCCAGGGGTCCAAGACTCGATTACTTCAGCATTTTCAGGAGGGAAGACGGTGGCAATGAATGAGTCGGACATCTTCCTACCCCACACTGTCTTGGCAGCTGCATCTTCTTTACCCTCGGGAATTTCAATCCCTTTGTTGGACTTGCTCAAATTGAACCAGTCTCCAGCGAGACCTTTTCCTTTATCAAGCCGAGTCCTCTTGAGGGGGCGCTCGGGAACGTCTTGGGGAGATGAATGAGCTTCTACTTCAATATTCACCGCGTCAACAACGCGGCCCTTTTTGATCACCTGTTCAACACCAGTAACCCTGACAGTGGGGGTGGTATTGGGGATAACGGTCGGCCTTTCAGGATGGGTCGGCTCAGCAGATTGATGCTTGATTGGAGAACCGGACGCAGACTCTTTGAGTGCTGCTAGCTGTGACACTCTAGCTGCCCGAGCTTCACTCTTCTTGGCTTTGGTTGCTTTCTTCCACATTGCTTCTGCAAGAAAAATGGATTACCACGCCAAAAAAAAAAAAAATACCCAGCTCCGCCTTCACTTCGTCTCGCGTATCTTTCAGCAGAATTCGTTTGGAATCAATTTGACCATTTGCTTGAGGATACTCCCAAACGTGGTCGCATAATCGCCTTTCGGCTTTTGTTAAATCCGCCTTATAGTCGAATTGATACAAGGAGGATCCTCGGTTATAAATGTTAGTCGTCCAACCCAATGGAAACCGAGGCACGACCTTCATCACTCCATCTTCTTCAACCTGTTCCATGAACCAACATACTTCGGCCCCAATATACTCGTATTGGAAGAAGAGAGGTTTGAAAGATTTCCAAGAGTCTGTCACCTTGGCGAAAAGGGCATGTCCCCTCCGAGCCTTTAGGGACACCCAAAGACCCTTGGAATCACCAAATTTATTTACTTGGGGAGCATATAACCAAAAGAAGGACCGTACCGTCGCGACCAAGTTTTCAACATCGCAGAATTGTTGAAAGGCTCGGACGAAAGCCCACCCACTTGGATGCAATTGGCTTGGGGCTATTCCTAAATGAGTGAGGACTTCGACCTCGAAGGTGGAGAAGGGCAAGCGGATACCGACTTTAGTTACTACTTCTTCATAGAAGTAAAAATATTGACGATTTTCCGGCACTTCGAAGCAAATCCGATCGTCGATTCCCAAAGGTCTTAATACGAAATCTGAGGTATTTCCATCGGCTCTCGGAGGTGTCAGTATCGGCCGGAGATGATTAAGACTATTTGTTGTTAGCAACGAAGGTCTCATCCCCAGTACTTCCCGATCAAAAATAGCATCGTACTGCGCATGATTAGGCGGCAGAGGATATTCTTCAGGATTGGTTACACACCTGCGTTCCACCATTTCTGGGGAAAAAGAAAAAGGCTCGGCGTTAGGATTTTTTACAGCACGAGTTTTTACTTTAAATCTAATGCCGAGCCCCGAACTTTTCCCTCCCACCTCAGATGGATTTCCTATAGGTTCTTTATCCCCCATATCATGATCGGGGCTAAGTCTAACTTGGGCTCTACGCTCAGCGAATCTATAGGCTAATAATCACTTAGTCTCGTCGGCAGGATTCAATGGATGCTCTACTGTTAATGGTTTTAATTAGGAAGAACCCGAGTTGATGGGGGGAATAGTAGGGATAGGCGTGGAGCTTTCCGAGCATGGATTCCTTTCGTTCCCAGAATCTTCAAAAACCCCGGAAAAGGATGAAGAACTTGATTCACTGTCTCTAGATGGATTTTCTCCTAATCTCCTACAGAGTTCACGATAAACTTCCCTAAAACCTCTCCATCCCCTCATAATTCAAACAAATTCGCGGGTATAAACTCCTCTCACTTAAAAACAAAAGAAACCCAGAAACTTTACCCAGAAATCCCTGCAAAATCCCGAAACCAGAAAACCCGTTTACAAAGAAAAACTCACTCCAAAAGAAAAACAACCCCAAACGAATAAGGAAAACTGCAGGAATGGAAATAAGAGGAGTAGAAGGGGTTACCTGCGTGAAGTTGCTAAAACTGGTGAAGGATTGGGGGATCTCGATTTGGGAACGAAGACAGCAAAGTGGAACTCGAAGAGAGAATAAGGGGATTCTGAGAAATTTTGGGAGTAGAGTGAGTGATGAGGCAGAGAAAGGGTAAGTTTCAATTAAAAGAGAAAACTTTTCAGTTTCCCTCCGTCTTAGCCATTTGGGCCAAAAGCCCATGGACGCATGCAACCAATCATAGGGAGAGACGTGGCAGTTCTAAAAGGTACTTTTTCAAATTTCAAAAACGCAATGATTTGGCACAACTTACAAGGAAACGCGCCGTATCTCGAGAACCCAAAACGTCACCTCGAAGCAGTCGGCACGATTACAGTTGTCACGAGGCATGCGGGAAGGTCTATCTTAAGCGTTCATTACCTCGTCACAGACTTTTCAAAGTCTTACGAGCTGGGGGGCTTGTAGGGTCTGCCGACCGCATAAAAACTACAGTCCTATATAAAGGATTGTCCAAGGACCTTTCCCTCGGTTTACTTAACACAAACGTCCCACGCTCGGACACGTTCATTCCGAGCATACGAAAAGACCAGGCTCGGAATTGATGGGACCGAGCCTGAACAACGGTCTTCACTCCATCGGCTCGGGATTCTAGAACCGAGACATAACGTCGGCTGGTAGGTTGACTCAGTCTCACCAAGGCTTCCTATCACCTCCACCCGTCTCTCCTAGAATCTCGCAACAGCCTCTACATGGGATCGTGAGCTGATCCTATCCGGATTCTAAGGGAATAAATCTCCTATATTCCCTCACAGAATCCCGGTTCAGCTCACCTTGATACGAGGCCCATACGGCCCAAATCAACTTCCTCCAAACCCTATAAATAGCTCACAACAGCTAGGGTTCCAGGTACGTACTCTCATCCCTAAGTTGACACCCTGCACACACTTGTTGACTGGGGAAACCCTGCTTTTCCCAACTGGAACTGCAGAAAAACCATAAGGTCATACATAGATACATGACCTTCTAGTGAACTCCTGATTACCATAATCTTGAGGGCTCAGAGGGTTAAGGACATATAGTGTTCAAGGACACTACAAAGGGATGCACCAAGGACGAGTCGACTGTTAGGATTAAGCCGTTAATTAAAACGTTAAAACTTTAAAATACTTAAAAGACATTTATATACGCGGTGAGGTATGAGTATCGTATCGAAGTAGTGGAGAGGAAGATACCCCGGAGTATCTGCGGATATTCGGGTTGTGATTGCAATAGGGGAGGGTAAGGACGGTGATACGTCAAGAAGCCTTGAGTGCTATTCTAGGCGGAACGAATTCCACATGTGGTACGGGCAGATCGGTCCTATGCCGTGGTGAGTTCTGCACTCGAGACTAGAATAGTACTGTCGCCCCTTATGGCAATTCGAGAACAGTGAGAGGGACTGGAACAGGGCATTTATGATTGCCGCTGAGAGCGTGCCGTGATTATATATGTGAATTGATTTGAGGCTGAGTCTTCCTGGTCTGGGACCATTTGTTTGTGTGACAGCTGTCGTGCCCGCGTGGTAAAGGTCCTATACTCCTGTTTGCTTCCGACTAGGTTGGGTGGATGACCGAGGAGATGTAGACGTGTGTAAGAGTTCAATGATGCGTCCCCCTCATCATTGAGCGAACCGTTTGATAAGATTTAATAATGATAAAAGATGATAAGAAAGAAAGCATAAAGAATTTATAAAGAGTTGTGGAAAAGATTCAAAGAGGAAAAGTATAAGTGCTTGTTGGAAATACTGAGAAAGATGTTGATAAGACTTGAAAGTTCATAGGCTCGTGAAGCCAAGTGAAGTGATGTGTGTTGTGATGATTTATGAGTTGGTCATATTTGATATGTTCTTCCTATGTGCTACTTGAGTATATTTGTCATATGCATAGCATGAGTAGTGGTTATTGTATGATTCCTATATTTTGAGCATTCCCTTATACGAAGTCGGTAGTATTCTGTCTGGTCATGGATGTACTTCTGGATTACTGACCATCTCTCCTACCATGTTGTCGTGTCGGGTTACTCCGATATTGCAACGGGTAGATGGTCGACTCTGTAGTATAGTTCGTGCCCTCATCTCGATGCGGTTTTGGCTGTGGGCTTCAGCGAAGAAGATCAGAGTTCAAGAATAGTAATAGGTAATTCCCTTGAGCACTGTATCCCTTGCTACTACTTGGTTACATTGTCGTATCATTCTGACCCCACTGGATATTTTATTGAATCTGGCTTTTGAAAGAATAAAGATTTAAGATTGCAAATGTTTTCTCAATTTAGATTTACGAAGTGAAGTTACAAAGCGTGGTGTTAAGTAACATCTCGGTTTGGAACTTGACTCGTGATGTGTGACATGAGAACATTAATTTATTTCAATCAAGTTAATGAAATGTTATTGATTTTAGTAGTTCTCATGCCTATGTCACCATTAAAAAAAAAATTTCCCAAATTTTTACGATATTTTGTTAAAGAGATAAGTGTTTTCAAGTTGCCAAAATCGGGGTGTTACATTTTGCACTTTTAGCAGCAAAAAAGTAAAGAAAACATGTTTTTCTAGAGCATTTTGTAGAAGGAATTGAAGAGGTCCTTCTAGTAAATGCCTTTAACCTCATTGAAGTCACATCATCTCATTAAGATTGATGTGCTTCAAAAGTATAGGTTAGTATGGAATCAAAGAATAACAGAAATAAGGAGCTCAATATTTTTAGCCTTGAAATGAATGCAAAACACATTCAACATCTAATCCTTTACATTACATAAATTAGATTTCTATGTTTTGTGGATGTTTAGAGAACCATTCATAGTGATTTTAGCTTATAACCAGAAGATAAACTATAACCATTTTTCTTTCTTCTGAGCTTCATCAATTTTGGTATTTGTTAACTTTTATTATGGTAAGCAATATCCCTTTTGATATGGCAGAGTTTCTTCAATTTTTATTTGAAACTTCAAACATATTAATCTTCACTTTTACATAAAAGAATTCAAGAAAGATAGACTACAGTTACAAGGTTTGTTGGTATTATATATAGGTTTTAGTTAGAACAGCATAGATGTGGAATATATTACAAGGTTTTAATACACTTGCCATGCTAATTGTGTCATGATCAAGTTGTGAGAGCACTGATGGCAGAAATAATCTAGAATTTCTTGCCAATTGCTTTACTTTATGTTTTGCCTTCGGCCCACTAAGTTAAAATTGACTGACTATTCACCATGGCTTTGATTTTTTTTTCTTATTGGATTCATGCGGCCAATCTAACATAGTAATATTTTTAGAAGTTGAATTCACTAGCTACATATGAGTTTCAAATTGTTAAACTGTAATATATTTTTTTGGCTTCAGATGCATATTGAAATTTGTGGCTTTCTTAGTAAAAAAAGCTAATATAATTTTATTCTCTCAAATGGCATATACCATGTCAAGTTGATGTTCCATAATGATTCTACTGGTAGTACCTTAATAATTGAATCAGTAAATTGGACATTCAATGCAATACAATTCCTTTTTTTTTTTTTTTTAATTTGGGATATCAAATGCTCATATCAGAGGAACTCCTTAGTAAATGGAGCTCTCACAACAAAATTGGCTAAATAAAGCTTTATTAAATATGTCATATAACATTAAATTAGATGAAACAAATTTTTGAAAGATAAAAAAGGTGGAAAATACAAATGGCCGGCTAAGTGAACATCAATTTGTTCCTTTTTCTCGCACTAGAATTCAAAATTAATTAAAAGGAATATAAAGGATCCGTAATTACAAAATTCAATTTCAATGTCTAAAAAAAATATGAATATAGCTATATGAATTTAACGTTAAACAAGGAAATTTGACATTATAATTGGATACAGTTAACGAAATGAAATGGTAACTAAGTTATGAACTTTCTTTTGTAAGATTTGAAAAAGAAAAATAAATCTTAGTCAATGATATTAAATTGATAACAATTAATGAAATTTATATAACGTGTATATTTGGAGCTAATTAATTCAAAAAAAAATTAATTGAGATTTATTATAGAAAATGTATGAGCTATCTATCACTAATCAGCATAGCAACACATATATTGTATTTGTTAGATTGAATCCTCACACTAGAGAACTACTCAGAAAATGACTAACAACAAAAGTTAAGAAAATGAAGCTTCGTCAAGTATGTCACATGATACTAAAATAAGTGAAGAAAAGAGTTTAAATGAAAAAAAAAGGTTGAAAATGCAAATGGCTAAATAATTAACATCATTTTGTTCATTTTTCTCACACTAAAATTCAAGATCACTTAAAGAAAAATTAAAGATTCCATATAAATTATAAAATTCAATTTCAATGTCTAAAAAAAATGAATTGCAACGATATGAATTTAATGTTAAACAAGAAATTTGAGATTTTAATTTAGAGCCAATCAACTTAAAAGAAATTACATGATAATTAAGTTATGAATTTTTCGCTGTAAGATTTAAAAGGTAAAAAATTCTTAGTTGGTGATATCAAATTGATGACAACTTAGGGAATATTATATTTTTATTTGTAGATCAGAGAATTAATTTTTATAAAACTCCAATTGAGACTTATGGAAATGTATCACCTATCTATTACTAATAAACACCAATATTATATTTGTGAAACCAAATAGCTCCTCGGCAAAGTTGACAAAATGAAGTTTTAAGAGTGATACTTGATTAAATGAAAAAAAATTTTGAAAGACAAAAAAGATGAAAAATGCAAATGCCTAAATGAATATCAATTTGTTAATTTTTCTCACACAAGAATTCAAAACGAATGAAAGAAAAATTAAAGCATCCTTTAATTACAAAATTCAATTTCAATGTCTAAAAAAGAAAGCAGGAACCAATATATGTGATATAAATATTATGGGGTCATTTTAGGTTATTGAATAAGTGCTTAATTAAGTAAAGTTGTATTCTTAAATGCACGCCAATAGACATGTCAATGATGCGCTAATAGGTATTGTAAGCACGCTGACTCATTAGCGTGTGTTATGAAATCCAACAATTTTAAAATTTTTGGACACACATTGACCCTAAGCGTGTGTGTTAAACAATTTTAAAATTTTTGCACACACACTGATCCTAAGCGTGTGTGTTAAAAAATATAGATAATTTTAACACACATTGAGGGGTCAGCGTGCTTACAAAATTTTTATATTTTTGCAAGCATGCTGACCCATCAGCGTGTGTTATGAAATCCAATATTTTATATTTTTGCAAACACGTTGACTTATCATGTTATGTTTTATAACACACGCTGAGGGGTCAGCGTGCTTGCCAAAATATAAAAATTTGTACACATACTATGGGGTAAGCGTGCTTTTCATTTTTGGATGGCACGCTTACCCTCAAGTGAGCAACCCTACGACTGAGAAAATAAAAAAAAATGATAACAAACACGTTCTAACTTAAACATTCACCGCTTTCAATCTCTAATGCTTCAAATATCAACCTAAAAGATCATGTTTATGGCGAGTTGCACCTGTTCTTGTAGAAGAAGATGAACTTCCCACTTGCTTGCTGATGAAGACTTTCATGAAGAAGAAGAAGAACCTTGGTTGATGAAGAGTGGAAGAGGAAGGTGGTGTTGGTGATAGTGTTGAATAGGAAGTGGAGAAGGAGAGGAGGAGGAAGGTGGTTGCATGCATGGGGAATGAAAGAGGGGCATTTTGGGGAGTTCGTATTTTAGTAAAGTTATTAGTGTCTTTTCAAAAAAAAAAAGGAGTTAACAAATCAACAGGGGGTCAAAAAACTAATTCTCCCAGATAAATAAGGGAATTTAGATTTTCAAAATGGGATCAAAATATATCTTGGGCTTTTTTGACCTGGTTTAATAAAACCCAAACCAATTGGGTTCTTTATCGACCCGCTAATATCACCTAAAAACTTTGTCCTATCCAATTAAAAAGGTTGTTCGCTATCGTATTTAACTGAATACTCTATGATGTGCTTTGAGATAATCTTGGGTGAAACATTAACCTTAACATATGATATGTTGGACACAAACCAAATTTTTAGGACATCGCCTTAAACCAAGATGGTGAAAGTTAGTACTAATAATGAAATAGCATGTTTGGTTTACTCGTAGAAAATCAATTATGACCCCAAAATCATTTTGGAGCATAAGCAATTGTTAGTAGCATTGACATTCCAGAATTGATTTTGGGTTAAACCAAACGTGCACTATATCACTCGAGTTTTAGCTTTTTTTTTTTTTGGAAAAGATTGTTTATAGGATTAAATACTAAATTGGTCCTTATAAATGTTGATATTTTTGAAATTAATCCCTACATTTATTTTTTTGGGTTTTGGTCCTTGTTTTTTTGTTGTTTTGGTTTTGGTGCCCGTCGACTATGATTAAGGATAATGCAAATATAGTTTTGATTTTGATCCCTATGTTTTTAATGTCCAGAGGTTTTAGTCCATATATTATTAGAAGCTGTAGGTTTTGGCCCTTATCCCATTAGACAACTACAACATTTTTCATCTGTAGTTAATGGCAAAGACCAAAACCAAAACAAATAGAGACTAAAACCCAAAAGAATAAAACATAGGGATCAATTCAAAAAAATCAACATTTATAAAGATTAATTTGGTAATTAAACCTTGTTTATATTATATTTTTGTAACCAAACTAAAATAAAAGTTGATAAACTAGAAAATGAGAAAGGAAAGGCATCATCACCATTATAAGTGGCCAGATTCAAGTGAAGAGTCGGGAGAAAACTCAAGATTTAAAGAACTTGAGTTATGAAAGAATTTACATGAGTGCTTAAGTTGAATGGGTGGTTTCATACGAGTGGCCATCAAATTTTTTTCCTACGTTGCTTGTATTATACTTCGTTCGTTTTCCTTTAGCATTTTTAACTTGTTCCAAATTATTTGTCTCTTTAGGAATTTGATGGTGTATTAATTAATTTTTTCCAAATTTAACCTTGCATTTAATATGTTGAAATATGTGAAATGAAAGATAATTAATGTACTATAAGGATATTATAGTAAAGTTATCTTATACTTCTCTTAAAATTTGAAACATGAAATGACTTTCTTAATTCGAGTGAAATTTATAAAACGACATTTAAATTGGAATGTAAGGAGTAGCTGATATGGAATACAATAATGTTGAATGATCATGTGATATCCAATTTAGTGTTCTCTCATTTATTGTTGGATGTATGTAATTATTACACACCACTTTTTTTTTATAGTAATTACACACTAAGTTTTTGTCCGAGAAAAAGTCTATCACTAATATTGTTCTTATATTTTCTTGTAGTCACTTTTGTAGTGTTTGATTTAAGTTAAAACGAGATAAAATAAAGAGGTTTTTCAATTTCCTCGGTCCTTGTTTTGAATGTGCAAGAAGGAAAAAAATGTGGTTGAATCCACATCAAAATTTTATTTTCTCAACACGGAAAAAAATGCAAAGAAAAAAAAAGTGAATGGAATAATAAATCTACCCAAACAAACTTATTACATTATTTTCTCAACACGGAAAAAAATGCAAAGAAAAAAAGTGTATGGAATAATAAATCTACCCAAACAAACTTATTACCTTTAGTATCATGCTCGATCTTGACATTTTAAAGGTTCGGGATGAGAAAAAAATCGGGGCCCCTAATTTAAGACACTTGCTAGTAATATATGAAAAACTTGTAATAAAAAAAATTCTAACGACAAAGTTTGAATAACATTTCTCTTGAAATAGGGACTTTCAAAAATATTTTCAATACCTATAAATTCACACGAGTTACAACAGTAATTAATTCTATGATTAGAAAAGTTTAAAAATAAAGAAATTTTTGAAGCGGAGTTTGAACAAAATGCTAAAAAAGAGTCAAAATAAAAAAAAGTATAATATAATAGTATAATTATAATAAGTTTTTCTAACCTATGTTCTAGGTTCATAAGATAAGCGAATGTTAAAAAGTAAATATTCATGAGAAAATAATGTGTTTGGTGAATTAAAAAATGATTGTTTAAATTTTCAACACATGTTTATTATTATTATTATTATTTGTTTATTCTATACACTTGGTGCAAATGTTAGAAATACTCAATTATAACTACTCCGTCCATTTCACTTTAGGTGTTCATATAGAATATAACGCTCGGATTAAGAAATGTAGTGTCTTTTTTAATTAAATTAATGTGGTGTTTACCTAATTTTTATTTTATCTCTCTTATGATTATATTTACTTTATTTTTCTACTTACTATATGTCTTCTTAATTAGATGAGAATAAAATTGTCAAAGGAGTATTTATTGTTGTATTGATTGTGGTGGACCTCGCCTTCAGCCGAGATCATTTGCCCCGTGATCAGCACATGCACCCTTAGGCCGAGTACGGAACATGAATATGCCCACTGATACGTGGTTGAGACCAATCCCCAGGGTCCGACCAACATACCAGGAATGGCCGAGGACAGCCCTCACCATGCCTACGGGCATCCCTTACGACCTACCAGTACAAGATAAAGATAAGGTGACTCAACGTTCTTATCCTAATACAGCTCACATCCAGGCTAGCCCTAATGGGCCTCTCTTGGCCCATAGGACACGCAACCACCCTTATAAGTAGTATCGTGCTACAAGGGGCTCAGGTACGTCTTCTAACCCTAATCGCACACCCACACACTTTGTGATTAGGGCAACCCTAGGTATCCCTACTAGATACTTGGAGAACCTGCAAATCCTACAGTAACCCTAGATTGTGGCCTTCCCTTAGGCCTTTCCCTGGTTTTAGCGAATATCCACCGTCTAGGACATCACATCTAGTGCCGTCTGTGGGGATACGAATAAATACAGTATTCCCACCCACACATGGTTGAGACACAATACCAGGAAGCAAGAAGGAGAAGGGGTCGACCCCGGAGGATGGTACAGGCGCAACAACTTCCACCGCCAGGAGGGGACCTGTGCCTCCACCTACAAGCAAACAGAACAGTCGACCCACTACCCCCACCTCCACCACCATCACCAATGGCCCCAGTCTTAAACGAACATCCAAACCCACCAGCTCCAGTCCAATAAAGATTCCCAACAAACCCTGTTAAGCAAGTCGAACTAGTTCAAACACGTCCTTTGCATGAGAACCAGGTGGTCGAGTATGGAGACTCTAACCCCGGCCACCCCTTTACTCATCACATTATTTCTTACATAACCCCTCAGGGTTGAGGAAACCGCAATTGGTGGTTGGAGAGACAAAGGAACCCTAGGAATACACCTAGAAGGGGGGGTTGAATAGGTGTTGAAGCTACCTTGAAAGATTTTCGAATGAAACAAATCGAAACAATCAAAACAAATGATTTTTGCAAATTCTACAGCACTTAATCGATTAACCTGCAATTTACTCGAGTAGTACTCGATTAAATTTGAACTTAATCGATTAGATATGACAGAAAACAGAAAAATCAATTTTTCATTCGAATACAAAAATCAATCAATTCACATGCAAGATCAGAGATTCAGCGGAAATGATTAACACCTATATTCTTATTGACTAACCTAGTTATGAAAATGATTTTCCCTTTATCAATTTGAACAATTAAAGATTCAATTCAATCAATTATGAAAATCAATCTTTCTAGGTTTTCAACCAAGAACGCAATCAAATGACTTGAATATAAAGAGTAAGAGTTTAGAGATACGACACAGTGATTTATCCTGGTTCACTTTCATCCGCTTGAAAGCTACATCCAGTCCCCTCTTCAACCAAGAGAGATTCTTCACTATGAGGAATTAGAGTTCTCAAATTACAAGTGATTGCCTCACATGACTCCCTTCTTGCTAGCTTACAAGAGATAACCGACACCCTTGCCTTGTAATCCTATTGATCTTCTCTCTAATATAACCTCTACCCCTTGTTGATAATCGACACAACAAGTCTTCAATTGCTTGATGATAATCCACACATCAAGGCTTCTCCTTGCTTGATTCACAACCAAGACTTCTTCTTCTTCTTCAATAAGAATGCACTTGCTTGATGATAAAATCGACACACCAAGACTTCTTGTTTGTTGTAGTGGCTTGCCTTCTTGCAAAGATTACAACACAATAGAAAACACAAAACAATCCTATGAATCTCAATCAAGAGTTATGACAATTCACCATAAGAGATTCAAAGGTTCTTGATCAAAGAATATGAAAATATGAGAACTTTGATCTTTAGAAAATGAGAGAGAATGGAGTGGCTTGATTCTTTGTAAAACTTGTATGAAATGATTCTAAATGATCACAAATAATAGAAAAAGGTTTATATAGAATACCCAAAAGTTGTAGCACTTGAAAAACTGATTTTGAGAAGTGAAAAACGTATTTTAAAAATCAGTTCAGCAGTACTTAATCGATTAAGTTGCAGACTACTCGAGTAGTACTCGATTAAGTTAGTCACTTAATCGATTAAGTTGGTACTGCACATGTTCAAAACTTGTTTTCTCAAAATCCAACCTTTCCTTTAAAACCTTTAAGCCACCTATTGATTCTAGGTTAAGTGAAAACTCAAATTATGATTAAATCATGACTTATGAATGAGATTCACTACCCTCTATAATAATCTACCCAAATAAAAAACCTATGAAGCTTGAGAGGCAATAGATAAAAGAAATACAAATACACTCAAACTTAGGTCTTCATGAGCTTGCTTTCTCTCTTCTTCATTTGATGTTTGTTGTTGCTTGTTGAGCTTGAAACTTGATCAACACTTGTAGCTTGTTCAAAAACACTTTGTCATTATCAAAACATTCATCATGTTCATCATGGAACTAACAAGGGTTATCTCGGCCCCACTAATATTCCTCGGTATAACGGCCTCACCGACCCCTACGAGCATATCCTTTCTTACGAAGGGGTCATGAACTTTTACGGAGGGGGGGGGGAGACAGGATGAAATGTCGAGCCTTCTCGATGACTTTACAACCATCAGTGTTGCGCTGGTACTCCTCACTTTCGCCAAATTCCATAGACTACTCGTGGGGCGAGATGAAACGAGTCTTCCTCAACAGGTACACCGCTAGTTGTGTGCAACCTAAATTTGACCACACATTGGACACGATGACCCAAAAGCCTGAGGAATCACTCTGTGATTATCGCTCTCGTTTCCACAGCGAGTCAAGTTTGATCTCGAACTTGGAGCCAGGAGTAGCCGTCCTACTCTTCACACAGGGCCTAGCTCCAGGCGACTTCCAAAATTCTCTAATCGTCAAGCCCCACAGGGACATGGCCGAGTTGCACCAGCGCTCCAACAAGTTCATCAATTTGGAAGAGTTTTCTACCGATCAGAAGAGCAGAATAGCTCGAAGGCTAGGGGATAACTCTCATGACCGACCTCGACGAGAAGAGGGGGGACGTCCGAGGCGAGAAGAGAGGGACGAAATATCGACCAAATTCCAAGTACAATGCATACACTCCATTGACCGTCTCAAGATTACATATCTGGAACGAGACAATGCAAACTGATCTCCGTTACGCCCATAGACCACCCTACCTGAGAAATCAAAAAAATAAGACAAAGTATTGTGATTTCCACAAGGGTTTCGGCCACTCTACGGAGCAGTGCACCTGGCTTCGGGATGTAATCGAGGATATGATCAGGGTCGGAAAGCTGCGGCAGTATGTACGGGAGGCGATGGAGAGAAAGATGAGGAGGAGGTCCCTCACCCCAGAAAAAAGAACAAGAAGAAATTCCCAAAGTTCAGACAAAGGAAAAAGGAGAAAAGACCCATCTCCCAAGAACCAGTCAAGAGATTCCCAACGTGTAAACTTGGTCTCGGTTGACGAGTTGGACAAGTCCCCAAAAGACTTCAGAGAGAAAACCATTTCGTGTGGTTTCGCAGGAGGAGGAGAGCGCAGGTCAGACAGGAAAAGATATGTCAATCAAGTCCTAGCAGTGCACCATCACCCATCAGAAAGAAACTATCTCGGAGCATTCCAATCAGCTCCACCGACCAGGATTTGGAGGGTGTTATCCCGGAACACAATGACCAGATGGTTATCTCAGCATTGATCGGAAATTTTGAAGTGGCTCGGGTTTTTGTGGACCAAGGAAGTTTGGCTGACATCCTTTTCTTACATGCATTCAAAGCTCTGAAGTTAAGACAAGTTGATCTTGCCCCTTTTGAGGGAAACCTGATTGGTTTCACAGGGGATGTCATACAGCCACTCGGATCTATTAAGCTGCCAATGACGTTAGGGAAACAACTGTCCGCGAGGACTGAGATCATTAAGTTCCTTGTAGTCGATTGTCCTTCGACATATAATGCAATTTTGGGAAGAACATGTCTACAGGAGTTTGGGGCGGTCGTGTCGACCGTTCACCTCGCTATGAAGTTTGTTGGATCTGATGACAATGTGGTGATAGTGAAAGCCGAACAGGAAAAGGCGCGTTTGTGTTACAACGCCAGCCTCGGTAAAATCAGGCGAAAAGAGGTCGAGAGCCTCCCGAAGCCAGTTTTGAGCAAGGGTAATGTCTAGTTGGCCGAGCTTGATGTCAGGGCAGAGCAAAGAAGGATGATCTTAGGCCGGTACCCTAGGGGGAATGGGAGAATGTCCCGATTGATCAGAGTGATGCTACTCGAACAGTAAGGATTGGATCTGACCTCCCCGTCCCGATTCGAACTGAACTTCTTGGACTACTGAAAAACAACAAAAATTTATTTGCCTGGACATCTGCTGATATGCCTGGGATTGATCCAAATTTTATTTTCCACAAGTTAAGTGTTGACCCGAGGGCCAAGCCAGTGGCCCAAAAGAAGCACAGGGTGGGCGTCGAGAAATCAAAAGCAATACAGGAAAATGTGGCTGAACTCCTAGAGGCCGGCTTCATCCGGGAAGTTTCATATTATGAATTGTTGTCTAACACTATATTGGTCAGAAATTTGCATGGAAAATGACATATGTACGTCGATTACACTGACCTGAACAAAGCTTGCCCTACGGACCAGTATCCATTGCCGATTATAGACCAATTGGTAGATAATTCAGCCGGTTACCAACTCTTGTCATTCGCTGACGCATATTCGGGGTATAACCATATCCCTACGCATCCTCTAGATCAAGAAAAAACAGCCTTTATCACTGATAAGGCAACCTACTGGTACACGGTTATGCCTTTCGGGTTAAAGAACGCTGGCGCAACGTATCAGCGGATGATGAACAGAGTCTTTGATGGGATTATTGGTCTGATCATGGAGGTATATATAGACTACATGATCACTAAAAGCAAATTAAAAGAAGATCATGTCAGGTATTTAGCAACTGTACTAGGAAGAGTCCGAAAGCACAATATGAGACTCAATCCGAAGAAGTGTAACTTCCGGGTCCCAGCAGGAGCCTTTCTTGATTTTATGCTGATTGAGCGTGGCATCGAAGCAAATCCAGACAAGTGTAGGGCCATCTTAGATATGAAGAGTCCAACTGACATTAAAGGAGTTCAACAGTTAACAGGCCGCATGGCCGCGCTCTCCCGTTTTCTGCCTCAAGCAGCCAGTAAGGGCTCCTGTGGTACCAGCTACTCAAAAAGAATACTGAATTTATTTGGGACAACAAGTGTGAAGAAGCCTTTTCGGCCTTGAAAGAATACATTTCTTCCCCTCCTATTCTCTCCAGCCCACAAGAGGGCGAGAAGCTTTTCCTATATCTCTCCGTTGGCGACTCGGCCCTTAGTTCGGTCCTTGTCAGGGTAGAGTCCAAAACTGAATTTCCCGTGTACTTCATCAGTCGAGCTTTGCAGGGGCCCGCGTTGAGGTATTTGAAAATTGAAAAATTTGCCTTCTTTTTAATACTGGCCGCCAGAAGACTCCGGCAGTACTTTCAGAGTCATCTGATCATCGTACGGACTACCCAACCAATCCGTCACGTTCTCCAGAAACCTGACTTGGCGGGAATAATGATGTCTTGGGCGGTCGGACTTTCAGAGTTTAACATCTCATTTGAGCCTAGGAAGGCAATTAAATCACAAGCTTTAGCAAATTTCGTATCCGAGTTCACCGAGCAATCAGCCAGCTCGAACTCAGACACTTGGATCATATATGTGGATGCCTCCAGTTACAGAAAGGGCGCTGGGGCCGGCGTCATCTTGGAAAACTCTGAAGGGATCAGCATTGAATACTCTTTGAAGTTCGAGTTCTCAACATCGAACAACCAGGCTGAGTACGAGGCTGTTCTTGTAGGATTGCGCATGGCAAAGGAACTCGGAGTGGTTGAGGTACATATTCTTAGTGATTCACAGTTAGTAGTTTCGCAAGTGACAGGGGAGTATTAGCCAAAGGAGTCGATCCTCCAAAAGTACTTAGAAAGGGTCAAAGCTTTAACCGAGGGTTTCACTCGGTTCTTAATTTCCCACATCCCCAGGAATTCAAACGTCATAGCCGACGTCCTATCAAAGTTGGCCAATGTAACATCCTGACTTTTTAATTTAAAATACATTAGTTAAAATTTCCGATTTCATTAGAAATACTTGGGGTTTTATAAAAATTTTGGCGGAGTTTCGTTTGAAATACGGACTTTCCCCAAATAGAATTTAAACCTGTCAAGTCCAGAACAGTTTTAATAAAATAGAAAAGAGACCTACAAATACATTTTTGTGGTTGTGTCTCACTTTCGCACGATTTAAAAAAGAATAGCTTTATTTCCACCACAACCACTAATACATTCATAAAAATGGTTATAGAGTCCCTTTTTACAAAAATCAAAGAAGTCTTAACTCCAAGTAAAAGTAAAATTAAAATACAACTTTAATTTAATAAAAATCATTTATAGTACAGGGCCCTAGAATGGCTGTAATCGGATTGAAACCAAAAAGGTCTCAACCAATAATATACTCTCTTTCAATGAGAGTGTACTATTTCGATGTAGAAGCTATGAACATCTTTCTCCACAGGGTACCTAATATGGTCAACACTAAGGGTGAGTAACTTGGATATAGTTTAGAGAAAAACATTTGAAAGTAATAATAAAGCATGACTAAGCACAATCATAACATAAAGTAACTTAAAGTAAAAAGGAAAGTTTTCAATGACAATCACCAATCAATAAAATGAATCATATTTATAATGCTATGCTTTAATGTACAATCACATGATTATGCTATGCACTTCACACTTATGAATTTGATTATTGAATCAGGTGTTACACAATTCACTTCATTTCATTGACTTTAACAATTTAATTGGATTCAATGATCTAACTCATTTATGCAATCCCTTCCACACTTTCACTTTAACATTAACACTTAACTTTAACTTTAACTTTAACACTTTAACTCTTCCCTTTTTATTAACTTTTCCATATCCTCACATACACCCTCCACTCTGGGGAAAAACCGACGAGGAGTAACTATTTCTCAACCTATAGTTGGATACTTCACCTCCACTTAGGAAGGTCCCTCATATCCGCTTGCACAAAATTCACCTCCACTTAGGAAGGTCCATCATGCAATTTGGGTTGATTTTTCCAAATTGGCTTTAGCATAAATCACCCTCGACTGGCCAAAAGGAACCAAAGTACTAGGATTATTATAGTTTGCGTAGAACCAATCCGCAACACGGGAATCAAACCCATGTCCTGTG
Source organism: Crotalaria pallida (assembly GCA_037953625.1). Classification (NCBI taxonomy): domain Eukaryota; kingdom Viridiplantae; phylum Streptophyta; class Magnoliopsida; order Fabales; family Fabaceae; genus Crotalaria; species Crotalaria pallida. The sequence goes on along the minus strand of CM075654.1, from coordinate 5,636,060 downwards.
CAAGATCAAGGTTCTCTATAATAATTGTAATGATTTACTCTTGTCCTCATTGATCACTCTCTAGCAAGTATACTAGATCGGATAGTAATATAGTCGGTTAAGACCAGATATCGTTCCCACAGGGACCAAGAATTATTTAATCTACTTCTACCTAAGAGTAATTCTAAATAAATTCTATTAATTCAGATTTAAATAATTAAATTAAAAGATGGTTTTATGGCTGGAAAATAAATAAAAACGATTAAACAATGGATGGAAAGGTGGTTAGGAACTTGTTTCATTAATTATTTCATTTATTTATTATAATCAATGTTTTCCATTTAAATCAAGAACTAATTCAGAAAATTAGTAATTCCTAGATTCCTCTAAAAAATTACTGTTTATTATTCAATTTGTTAAATCCCAATTCCTTAGAAATCTAATCTATTGAATAACCATGATTAAGAACAATGAATTATCAAAAGTTATATAAAAATCCAAAAGTATTCCTACAAGTTGAATCCTTATTTTGTTTAATTGCATGGCCTATTTTAAATCCTAATTTTCCAATTCAGATCTAAAAAATCCATAACATGAGTTGATCAAGTTCATGCATAACAATAAAAACACAATTAAACACTTGATTTAAAAACTGAAAAACATTAATTCAAATAAATAAACTACATAACTAAATCCACATGTTCCTAACACAAGAGGGTTTAGTTACACATAATGGAGAAGAAGAACAAATAAGAATTAAAGTAATTCATTCCTAAATTACCACTAGTCCTTGCTTTGAATCTTCAGCCTTCAATGAATTCCTCCTCCGAATGCTCTCCAGAGAATGCAATCTCCCTCAATACTTTCTGATTATGACTCTTTAATCTCATCCTAAACTAATCCTAAAAACATAAATAAGAAGATAAAATCCCAATCTCATTAAAATCCTTCAAAACTGATCAGAAATTGGCCCAATTGGGCTTTTCGGACTTCGTGCGCCTGGGCGTGCTAACCAGCACGCCTGGGCGCGCTATATCTGTAGCCACAAAATTAACGCCGCACGCGCGCCTGGGCACGCAGATCCCGCGCCCGGGCGCGCTAGGTAATTTCCGACTCCGTTTCTCTCCGTTCTTGTGCCATTTTCAAGGTCTTCTTATGCTCTTTCCAACTCCAATAATATCTTCTCAAATCAAGGCTCCAAAATACCTGAAACATATCCTAAACGGATCAAAACGTTCAAAGGATTCTAACAAACTACAAATTCCTAAAACTAATACAAAATACCTATATTTACAAGATAAACAAGCTAAAATCCAAGCAAAAGGAAGTGAAATTAAGCCTTAAAACATCATATATTAGACCTTCATCACACCCCCAAACTTAGCATTTTGCATGTCCCAGGCAAAAGTAAAATAAAAATTCATAAACTAAAGACTACATTCTAAGTCAAAATGTACAACACCTAATCTAAGACTTTGACTCATCAACACAGCCACATATTTATACAAGCTATTCACATATCAAAACTTGGTTAAAGAAACAAAACCAATCAGAACTCAGAACTAGTGAACACTCTCAACCTCTCAGTATATATCTCTCATGTGTATCAAGGGTATAAATCAATTCACTCAAGTTCATACAATAGTAAAATGTTACCATATGCTTGACCATAGACCAAAGTCTCCACTGAAATTATTAAATACATGCACAAATCAAAAGGTCTTTAATTTGGTTGTAATGTGGCCATGGCTAAAAGTGTTAAGGTGGGATAAAAGAAAGAAGGATAAAACTAAGGGCTAAAATGCAAAACAAATTTCCCTCTAAAAATTATGAATGAGCAATGAATACTATGAGAGCTCACACTCAAACACAAATATTTCAAACTTCTTCTTTTTCTATTTTCACTTTACTACTTCTTCCAAACACAAATCTTTTTTTTTCATTCAACAATTTTCACTTTTTTCAAAAAAAAAAATTGTTTTGGAAGAAGAGTAACTCAATAAACACTTTCACAATTTTCACACTTTTGAAATGTCTCTCTCAATTGCTCATTCAAAATTTCTAATGTACTCATAAAAAAAAATATACAATCAATGCAAGGTACTAAAGAAAAATTATATTTATATCAGGGCTCAAAATGGGCAACTAAGGAAAAACAATTTCAACAAAAACATCTAAAGGCTACAAAAACACCATCCTAAATGCCTTAATCATTTTCATGCATATAATCAATTATCAATTTCAAAATGGTCACAGGTCAAGTTCTAGAACACAAAACTAAAGAGAACACACTCATGAAAGAAATAGGGGTCTCACATCAAAATAATTCAATAAATCATACCCCATCAATTAGGCTCAAAATCTCACAGGCTAAAGTCAGTTCACTAATCTGAATGTTCTGAAAAATTTTGTCAAAATAACCAAATTTCAAAAATATTTACAGCTCAACAAATAAGTAACATGAATCAATGAGTCTAATCCTAAACTAAGTATATACACTTATCATCAGAAAAATAATCCTAAGTCTAAAATAATTACAAAGCCTCTACCTAAGACACAAACCAACACCAAAAATGTGAGAAAAATTCAGATCTGAAAAAAAAAATTTATTTTGTATCCACTCCCCCAAACTTAGAGGTTGGCTTGCCCTCAAGCAAACTAAACTAAAATTACCTAACTACAAAATAAAAAATTGCATGGAATAAATTTGGAACACATGCTTCTTGCATCTGAAAAATCAGCATTAACAAAAATAAGAAAATATTCCCCCAAACTTAATATGAGTCATGGGACACAAGTGCCCAAAAATAGCACCTCTAGTATGGAAATATTAACTTATATTTGTTACAAAATACATAGCTTGATGCAAATAACAAATAATCCAAATAAATAACCAAGCAATAAAACTAAAAAAAAATCCTAGAAAGCAATTACATATTTTTTTCACAGGTACAGGGACTGGCTAAGGGAAAAAGACACAAAATATAGCAAAAATTAACAATCCCCATTTTCTGGGCAAAATCGCCCAGTGCGCGCCCAGGCGCGCCAGGTCTGTACCTGTTGCTTTTTTTTTTAAATAACAAAAAATAACCTACACTAATGTCCTAAAAACTACTAAACTAAACAATTACTGCCTAAACATTGGGTTACCTCCCAACTAGTGCTTGTTTAACGTCACGAGCCTGACGGGTCACCTCCTTTCGGAGACTAAGGGAGATGCATTTGATCATTGAGGGAATTTTCAGCACTTGAGTGCTGCACTAGATTTAGTGGGGTGAAGCACCTCGCCGTACATGGTGGTTTTTCAAAAATACTAATGACACTTTGCTCACCATAGACACGGAGAATAACCGCTCCCCTAGGAACATCTATTACTGCCCCAGCTGTAGCCAAGAAGGGCCTTCCAAAAATCAGAGGAATATTTTCATCCTCATCAATATCAAGGACAATGAAATCCATGGGCAGTATGAAATCATTAACCTTCACCAAAATGTCATCCACCACTCCATAAGGACGGAGGATGGACTTTTCAGCTAATTGTAAAATTGCAGGGGTAGGTTTGATTTCACCTAAGTCTAGTGCATTACAAACAGATAAAGACATTATATTCACACTAGCACCTAAGTCACAAAGGGCCTTACTAGTGTACTCCTTGCCAATGCTGACTGGAAGGTTGAAGCTTCCAGTATCCTTCATTTTCGGTGGCAGGTTGCACTTGATAATGGTGCTGCATTTCTCCGCAATTGGAAACGTCTCTTCCGAGAGCATTCCCTTATTTCTTCTCAGTAGGTCTTTCATAAACTTCGCATACAAAGGCATTTGTGCAAGTGCCTCTGCGAATGGGATGTTTATGTTAATCTTTTTGATCATATCTAGAAACTTGGAGAATTGCCTCTGGTCCTCTTCTTTCTTCAACCTTTGAGGATAAGGCACCCTCAAAGGTAGTGGAGCAAGCTTGGCTGATTCCCGGTTGTGATCCGCAGGTGGACCCTGCGTTTTCAATGCTCCTCTCTTGCCTTGCTCTTTCTCCACTTCTTGTTTCTTATGTTCCTCTTCCTCCTTCTTTTCCGATGCAGTTGCATTACTCTTAGGAAGTGGCTCCTCATACGACTTGCCATTCCTAAGAGTCACTACCATAAGACTCTCCTTTGGATTGGTAACAGTGTCACTAGGAAATGTCCCTAGTGACCTCTCTGATAGCTGCTTTGCAAGTTGGCCCACTTGCACCTCCAGGTTCCGAATACTCGCCGCTTGATTGGCAAAGTTAGATCTTGTCTCATCCATGAATGTGGTCGTGTTAGTTGCTAACTTCTCCATTGCTGCTTCCCAATTTGGTTTCTAAGGCTGATGAGTCTTCATTGGTGGGTTGAGAGCTGGGCTGTTCCATGAGAAGTTCGGATGATTTCTATAGGCTGGGGTGTAGGTGTTGGAATACATGTTGTTTCTTTGGCCTCCACCGCCCACAAACTTTGCTTGCTCCTCAATGGTAGCCGGTCCCTTCCTCACATATGGTGAGCAATCTCCATTTTGGTGATTTCCTCCACAGAAATCACACACCAGAGTATTGACAGCAATCACGTGTGTCTGAGCCATCTTCTTCACCAACTCAGAAATTTGTTGCTGAAGCTCTTTGTTTTGCTGAATGATTGTCTGGACTTGACTTGAGCCCAGATCATTGTTCTTCAGAATCACCATGTCAGAAACTGCTTGACTGCTGTTGTAGGCCATTGTTTCAATTATTTCCTTTTCCTCTTCAACAGTCTTCTTGAGAAGGGAACCACCAGCTACTGCATCTATCATGTTCTTGTGTGACATTCTCAGCCCGAAGTAGAATAACCGGATTTGCATCCAGTCTGGAATTGCGTGTGTGGGGCACCTCTTCAACAACTGATTGTACCGATCCCAGGCCTCATGCAAATGTTCACCTTCCTCTTGCATGAAGGAATTGACGTCTTGGCGCAGCTTGGCTTGCTTCCCAGCTAGAAAGAACTTGACTATGAATTTTTTGACAACCACATCCCAACTGGAAAGGCTTCCGGGCGGATGATTCTTCATCCACTGATAAGCATGTTCCCTCAAAGAGAGAGGAAATATTCTCATCCTTATTGCCTCCTCTGACGCACCCTCGATCTTGAAGAAATCGAGCATATTCAGGAAGTTGGCTACATGATCCGTTGGGTCTTGATTTGGTGCACCCGAGAATTGATCCCGCTTGATGAGATGAATGTATTGGGGATCAATCTCGAATGATGCTGCAGTGATCTCTGGCCGGACAATGTTGGACATGCACACATCCGGGTCCACAACGGCATAGTCAGCTAGTGTCTTCCTAGGAGGGGGTGTGGTGCCTTGTGAAGTTCGTTCAGCCATCTTCCTTTCTTGTTCCTTCCTTTCTTTCTTTGCTTGCTTTTTCCTCCTCTTTGCACTCAACTCCACGTCAGGGTCAAAATGCAACTCCTCACGGTTTCCTGAAGAACGTAGAAGCATAAAAAAGGTTAAGCAGCGCCCGTCAAGAAAAGAAAAAATAAGAAAAGGAAAAAAAATAAAAATAGAAAATAAAATAAAAAATAAATTCTACTTAAAATTACTACAAAGTAACAAAAATAAATTAAATAAATTCTAGTCCCCGGCAACGGCGCCAAAAACTTGATCACTCTCTAGCAAGTATACTAGATCGGATAGTAATATAGTCGGGTAAGACCAGATATCATTCCCACAGGGACCAAGAATTATTTAATCTACTTCTACCTAAGAGTAATTCTAAATAAAATCTATTAATTCAGATTTAAATAATTAAATTAAAAGATGGTTTTATGGCTGGAAAATAAATAAAAACGATTAAACAATGGATGGAAAGGTGGTTAGGAACTTGTTTCATTAATTATTTCATTTATTTATTATGAATCAATGTTTTCCATTTAAATCAAGAACTAATTCAGAAAATTAGTAATTCCTAGATTCCTCTAAAAAATTATTTTTTATTATTCAATTTGTTAAATCCTAATTCCTTAGAAATCTAATCTATTGAATAACCATGATTAAGAACAGTGAATTATCAAAAGTTATATAAAAATTCAAAAGTATTCCTACAAGTTAAATCCTTATATTGTTTAATTGCATGACCTATTTTAAATCCTAATTTTCCAATTCAGATCTAAAAAATCCATAACATGAGTTGATCAAGTTCATGCATAACAATAAAAACACAATTAAACACTTGATTTAAAAACTGAAAATCATTAATTCAAATAAATAAACTACATAATTAAATCCACATGTTCCTAACACAAGAGGGTTTAGTTACACATAATGGAGAAGAAGAACAAATAAGAATTAAAGTAATTCATTTCTAAATTACCACTAATCCTTGCTTTGAATCTTCAGCCTTCAATGGATTCCTCCTCTGAATGCTCTCCAGAGAATGCAATCTCCCTCAATACTTTATGATTATGACTCTCTAATCTCATCCTAAACTAATCCTAAAAACATAAATAAGAAGATAAAATCCTAATCTCATTAAAATCCTTCAAAAATGATCAAAAATTGGCCCAATTGGGCTTTCTCGGACTTCGCGCGCCTGGGCGTGCAAACCAGCACTCCTGGGCGCGCTGTATCTGTAGCCACAAAATTAACGCCGCACGCGCGCCGGGGCGCGCTAGGTAATTTCCCACTCCGTTTGTCTCCGTTCTTGTGCCATTTTCAAGGTCTTTTTATGCTCTTTCCAACTCCAATAATATCTTCTCAAATCAAGGCTCCGAAATACCTGAAACATACCCAAAACGGATCAAAACGTTCAAAGGATTCTAACAAACTACAAATTCCTAAAACTAATACAAAATACCTATATTTACAAGATAAACAAGCTAAAATCCAAGCAAAAGGAAGTGAAATTAAGCCTTAAAACATCATATATTAGACCTTCATCACTCATTAATCAAAAAGACGTGTGTTTTTCCCCTACACCTAACGTCCACCTTTAAGCAATGAATGATACTATATACAAGTGCTTTTCAATTGAGATTTAAACCCCTTTTTGGTTCTCCTTTAAAAATCACATTAATTTGGTTCAAACTCAATTGAATAGTACTTGACCCTAAGGTATGCCTAACTTTTAATACTTTTAATCCTATAATAGCAAGCACATCATAATCACAGAAAAAAACAACAATTATATAACCAACATAATATTTAACACATTTAAACATAAAAGCACTTAAGTAGAATCACAATCACTTAGGGTTTTTACACTAAACTATTTTATCCTAATCCTAATCTCAACCAAACATTTAAAATACCTAATCAAGTCCCAATTACTAATTTCAAACCCTTCCCCTAAGCTAGACCCAATTTACTCCCCTTACCTTGAGGAGAGAGGAAGAGGAATTGGGGTTTTGATGGAGCTCCCACACCAAGCTCCAATCCATGCTCCAAGACTCCTATTCCTTGTCCTTTAGCATCTTCTAAGACTAATTGAATGATTGGGAGGCTCAATTTGATGGGTTGGAAAAGTTAGGGTTTTGAGGGTTTGATTTGGGGGTTTTGAGAAAGAGGAATTTAATTGAGATTGAGAGAGGGAATATGATAGAGAGTTGATAGGGAGTGATTATATGAAGTTAATTTAATGAGGTTTTGTGTTAATTTGTTGATTTGAAGAAGATTAGAGTATAGGGAGAAGAGAGCTCGAGAAAGAGGAAGAGGAACAATGAGTTTCAACACTTTGAAATTGTGTTTTATGGCTGAACAATAGTGGTTAATCGATTAACCACTTTGGTTAATCGATTAACACTCATCAGTTGCACATGGTTAATCGATTAACCCCCACCATTAATCGATTAGTGCCAGAAGGTGGCTAAAAATTTAATCGATTAACCTACCCTCTAATCGATTAGTGGCTGAACATTGCCAAAAACTTAATCGATTAACTCAAGGCTTAATCGATTAACTGGTTCAGCCCACCATTATCTTGCACTTCAAATTGCCCTAACTTCTTCGTTAACCGCCGGATTTTGCTCAAATTTTGAGACAAGCATCCTAAGACATTCATCTTCACATCCAACGGTGGAATTTGGGTTTAAAGCTATGGATTTTTTATTCCTAATTTCCTAAGGTCCTATGCTCTTTAGATTTTAAATAACTCTTCTAAAACTCATTTCTAAGCTAATTCTACCTCATAAAACCTACCCTTACTAAATTCTACATTCTAAACACATTCTAAACATAATCGAAGACTTGGTACAACACTACTCTTATCAAAATTCCATTAACTAAGGCACCTAATGATTTAGGAAAATCGGGGATGTTACAGCCAACACTAAAGGTGTGGGGAACAATGTTGGATCACCAGCAAGTATATCGGATCGACAAGTAATATAGTCAATAAGAACAGTTATCATCCCTCAGGGATTGCAAATTGTTCAATTAATTCTCACCAAAGAGTAGTTAAAAGCAAAATCTATAGGTTTGTAACTAATTAATTAAGATTAATTTGAAATAAAATAAAAACAGAAATTAAATAAAAACAGAAATTAAATACAAGCCATGATCAATTTAAGAAAACGAGTTAGGAACATGGTTTCATTGTAGGCGTTGTTTATTTATCATGAATCTCTATTTTTCCTAAATCATGAACAAATTCCTAAGGTAGTAATTACTACATCCCTCTTGTGCAATTACTGTTTATTATCCAATTTGATAACCCTTAATCCCTTAAGTGATTAAACCATTGAATAACCTTTATTAAAACAGAGGAACTTATAACAAGTTATATAATTACCCAAAAGTATCCCTACGAGTTGAATAGTTATATTGTTTGATTGAAGGCCTATTCTAATTCCTAATCTCCCAATTGAAGAATTAGAGACACAAAACATAGATTAGCTACTTCCATGCATAATAGTGAAAATACAATCAAACACTTGATTTAGAAACAGAAAAACATCAATTCATGAAATCAATAAACTAATCCATACAAATCCACCAATTCCTAACACGAGGGTTTCAGTTACACATTGAGAAAATAAGAACAAAAATAATAGAAGAGTAATCCATAATCATAGACAATAATTAGGATTATCGCGAAGAGATCTTCAATCTTTCAATATCCAATCTTCTTCTCCTCTAAAACTCTCCAAAATCATGTAATCTCCCTCTCTAAAAGCTGCTAAACCTAATTCTAATCCTAGAATAAATATGAGGTTCTAATTAGTTCATAAGAGCTTGCTAGGAGTTAATTGTTTTTATGGTGTTATTAAGAACCCTAGGTTAGTGAAGAAATAGGATATTTGATTTAGGTAAAGAGATAAAAAAGGTAAATTTAGGGAATTTATAGGAACTTTGTATGTATTAATGCTAAATGTGATTGATACTAAATGTTGGTTGAGTATGTGTATATTTGTTGATGTGAGTAATTTATGTATGTGAAACTTTTAGAATGTATGTAATTTTTGCTTCCATGTTTATATTAAAAGTTGACATAGACCAATGATTATGAGAATGATAAATAATTTGAATGTAATTAATTTGAGTTATAAAAAAAATGGTTAAGTTGCAGTTATGATTGATCCTTGGGACACACCGACCCATTAGGTGCCCTGTTAGGTGACAAATGACCCATTAGGTCTAAATGACCCATCCAGGTGAAAATGACCTATTTGGCCCCTCAAATGACCCGTTAGGCGGGTGTACCCAATGGATCAATCATGTTGCATAATTAATAAGGAATAGAAATGAGAAAGAGTGGTGAAGAGAAATGAAAGAGTTTAGAAAATATTTTTAGTCCTAACGGGTGAAACCGTGGCCTAATAGGTGGAAATGACCTGGATTGGGTGAAAATTGTTCCTAATGGGTGAGAAATGACCTAATAGGTGCGTTAATTCCTAATGGAAATAAATGATGAAAATGTTGAAAAGGTGAAAGAAATGAAAAGAGAAGTAAATGATGGTAATTGAAACTAAGTAAGAAAGTGGAACGAATTTTGAAAATGTGATTGCATGATGTGTGTGTGAACAATGAATGCTATTTAATCTATATGATAGTTGTGCTTGGCTTAGTGGGTAATTATGTCTAATGAGAAATTGCTTTCCTATTTCATGTGCAATGCTCACTCCCTTACTATTTTTACCGGAACGGAGATTGAGCCTATACAACCCCCGGCCGAGCAGGTGCACTCTCCCTCACAGGGAGAGTAGATAGTGGTTGTTTGGGGTTTTATAGTTCTGGTTATTTTGGAGTAGTGTATGTATTGGTGATGTTGTTTTGGAAGTGAATTGTAAAGCCTTAATTCTTTTTTTGGGTCATCCAGGACACTTCCTACGGGTAGGAAGTATATTATTTTTGGGAAAACTTTTAAAGTTCCACAACTTGTTCATTTGCTGCTATCTCTGATGTAATTATGTTATGATGTTGGTATAACTCATGTTATTGATATTTTGGCCCTGTTGGCTCTGGAAGTAAATGAATATATTTGATGTGCACAAGTTACAGGAAAACTAAATTTTGGATTATCCAATAAACAAAGGAAACTCTGTCCGATTTGACAGAGATTTTTATAAATAAAATAGTTTTCAAAAAGGAATTTTGAAGGCACTATTTGCAATATGGGATAATTATGGGTAATTATTTATAGGCTCTTACATTGGTTTTGCCGGATCCGACTCAATCCTTTGAAGTATATTGTGATGCTTCAAAGCAAGGGTTGGGGTGTGTGTTAATGCAACAAGGGAAGGTCATAACCTATGCATCTAGGCAGTTGCGACAGCACGAACAGAACTATCGCACTCATGATTTAGAGTTGGCAGTAGTAGTCTTTGCATTGAAAATCTGGAGGCATTATTTGTACGGCTCATAGTTTGAAGTCTTCAGTGATCATAAAAGTCTCCGCTATCTCTTCGATCAGAAAGAATTGAATATGAGACAGAGGAGATGGATGGAATTTTTAAAGGACTACGATTTCAATCTTCAGTACCATCCAGGCAAAGCTAATGTTGTGGCTGATGCACTAAGCCGCAAGACTTTACATGTTAGCAATTTGATGGTAAAGGAAATGCAGCTGATACAGGAATTCAGTGATCTCGATCTGAACATGCAAGTGAAAGAGAAGCGCAATGTTCTGGAGATGTTGCAAGTTACAAATGAATTGATTGGTTTTATCAAAGAAAGATAGGCTGATGATGAAGAGCTTCAGAAGTTGCTGGAAGGAGCAGCGGACAAGGAAGAGCCCGATTTCATAAAGGGTTCAGATGGTATCATCCGTTTTAGAGGCCGAATATGCGTTGCTATGGATTTTGAGGTTATAAGGGATATATAAGTGGAAGCTCATCAGAAAAAAATGAGTTTTCATCCGGGTACAACAAAAATGTACCATGATTTGAAGAAGCTTTATTGGTGGCCAGGGTTGAAAACAGATGTGGCAGATCATGTATCTCATTGCTTGACTTGCGAGAAAGTGAAGATAGAGCACCTGAAACCAAGTGGTCCGTTGCGGTCACTTGATATTCCAGAATGAAAATGGGATAGCATTGCCATGGATTTGTGTTAGGGCTACCCAGAACTGCTGCAGGATGCGATGCCATTTGGGTTGTTGTGGATCGTTTGACGAAGTGTGCTCACTTCATTCCGATCCATAAGAAGTACACTTTGGAAAAGTTGACACAATTGTACATCCGCGACATAGTGAAGCTTCATGGTGTGCCCTCCAGTATAGTATCTGATCGTGATCCTAGATTTTTATCTAGATTTTGGCAGAGTCTCCAGCAGGCCTTGGGTACTAAGCTGAAATTTAGTACAGCTTACCATCCTCAAACTGATGGGCAATCTGAGCGTACTATTCAAACATTAGAGGATCTGCTGAGAGCTTGTGTGCTAGAACAGGTTGGCAGTTGGGAGCAGTTATTACTGCTGATGGAGTTCACTTACAATAATAGCTTCCACTCTAGTATCGGAATGGCACCATTTGAGGCACTCTACGGCAGGAAATGTAGAACGCCTCTTTGTTGGTTCCAAATAGGTGAGAACTTGTTGACGGGACCAGACCTTGTGAAAGAAACTACTAAGAAGATCACTATGATTAAAAACAAAATGAAAACTTCTCAGGATCGTCAGAAGAGCTATGCAGATAAGCGTAGGAGACCTCTGGAATTCAATGTTGGGGATCATGTTTTTCTAAGAGTGTCCCCTACCACAGGAATTAGTCGGGCGATTTAGTCCAAGAAGCTAACTCCTAGATTCGTTGGACCTTATGAAATGATGAAGAAGGTTGGCCCAGTGGCATACAGAATTGCTTTACCTCCACATTTAGTCAAGCTTCATGATGTATTTCATGTCTCACAATTAAGGAAATACATTCATGATCCTTCACATGTGGTCACTGTAGATGATTTGCCCTTGAAGGAAAATCTGACTTTCGAAGTATTGCTAGTAAGGATCGAAGACAAGCAAGTGAAATGGTCGAGAGGCAAGGAGATCACCTTGGTGAAAGTTATTTGGAACAGGAACAATGTAGAAGGGCAACCTGGGAATTAGAAAGTAAGATGAGGCAGTCTCATCCGCAGTTGTTCGACGAAAGCTGAATTTCGAGGACGAAATTCTGGTAAGTGGGAGAGGATTGTAACATCCTCAATTTAAATTTGATTATAATATGAATTATGCAAGGTGTTTATGAGAATTACCAAGTTTAGGGAAAGGTTATGGGTAGTAATTCAAGCTTGAATGAGAATAGGAGCCTAAGGAAATGAATTGGAGTTAGAAAACTATCAAAATAGGATTTTTCACAGAGTAATCGATTACCTTGAAGGGGAGTAATCGATTACAAGCTCTCTGGTAGAATCACTTCAATGTTGCATCAATTATAATCGATTACCTCATGGAAGTAATCGATTACTTTGTGATTTTTGTGAAGTAATTGATTACTTTTAAATGGAATAATCGATTAGTTGTTCTCTGCTGATATTACTAAAATTGTTGCATCAAAGGTGGTAATCGATTACTTCATGCAAGTAATAGATTACCCTTGTAAAAATCTGGAAAAAAAAATAAGGCGTGGGGACCACCAAATTCGTGGCTTATCCCGGAAGCAAGTAATATTAACCACACAAACCAACTTTAAGGCTAAGATTAGATCATAAAACAAAGGAAAAAGAAAGTAAAACACAACATCAACATAAAGAACAAAACTCTTTCTCTCTTCTCCTACAAAACTTTGAACTTCTTCTTCTTCTCCCTAGGGTTTTCTTTCTTCATCAACTATCATCAAGAACAAGTGGTTTCCTTCATTTCCATCAACAACTATCTTCCTCTTTAGCTCCAAGTAAGTGTTTAAGCCAAAGAATCCTTCCTCTTTCATCTCTATAATTTGAACTCTCTCTCTTCCTTCCAAGATGGATTTCAAACTTTAAACCATGGAAGTTTTACTATTCTATGGAAGCTATCAAGGAGCGAGTTAATAATAGTAACTTTCTTTCTTATAACTCTTACAATAGTTTCCTTCCTCTTCCTTGGTTAATAGCTCTTATGGTGGCAAGCTTGTAAGCTTAGGGCAAGTGGAAAATCACCTTATCTCTAAGTATTTGAGGTAAGGGGGTGTGTGTTACCATATTCTAGGGGTTAGTTTGTATTATGTATATAGTGGGTGCTAAGGGTTGTATGTATGTTAAGCTAAAACCCTAGGATAGAAAATATGCTGGAAAAATATTAAGTTGTACTGTTTGTGCATGGTTGTGATGATTGAGATTTGTATGTGTGTGATTTGGTATTTTTGCAAATTTATGTTGGAATTTAGAAATATAAAAATGACAGAGAAAATGATGATTTCATGGAAGAGGATATAAAATGAAAATATTTCATGTATGTCTCAAAAGATTAAAGGCAAATTAAGTGGGTGATCCAGATCTTGTAAGATGTTGTCCAGGTTGTGGGACTGTACGCATAGACTAGTGTGATTCAGGTCTTGTAAGACGTTGTCCAGGTTGTGGGACTGTACGCATAGACTGGTGTGATTTCAGGTCTTGTAAGACGTTGTCCGGGTTGTGGGACTGTACGCATAGACTGGTGTGATTTCAGGTCTTGTAAGACGTTGTCCAAATTGTGGGACTGCACACATAGATTGGTGTGATTTCAGGTCTTGTAAGACGTTGTCCAGGTTGTGGGACTGTACGCATAGACTAGTGTGATCCAGATCTTTGAAGACGTTGTCTGGGTTGTGGGACTGTACGCATAGATCGCGTAAGACACACACTGTGTGCAGCTGTAAGACGTTGTCCGAAAGAGACTGTACGCAATGATGGATCCACGTAATAATTTCTAAAGTTTATGAAAAACTCAAAGAATATGAAAAGAGAATAGTAATTATGAAAAGCAATGAAAAGAGATGAAAAAGTGGTAAGCTTGTATAAAGTGGAAATGCATGAAGAAAAGAGTTAGAGAATTACAAAAGAAACCCATTTGTCATTAGTGTGATCATAATTGAATTGAATGGATATGATTGGTTGATGGTGTGTAATATATGACTAAATGTGATTGGCTTGGTAGTTCATTATATCATATTAGAAACTGCTTCCTCTATTTTAGTGTGTAATGCTCACCTCCTTACCATTTTTCAGGTACTGAGTTGGAGCATACACTAGACATGGCCGAGCAGGTTTACTCTCCCTCACAGGGAGAGTAGGGTTTATATGGGATAGGATATGAGATTGGACCTGAGCCTCTGATATTTTGATTTGTATGATATGTGTAAATATTTGTAAATATCTTTTGGAAAGAGGCACATGATGATTTCTTTTGATAGAGAAATATGTTGGGAAACATGTGTTCATATTTATGTATTTTCGCTGCTGCTTATGATACTTTTATATGATGTTGTACTTTGAGCCCATTGGGCACTGATATGTTAAATGTGAAAAGAAGCCCTGCTTGGCTGCTGAATATTTTAAATTGTGAATGTTTTCAACAGGTTAATTTCTGGAAACGACCGAAAAACAAGAGAAACTTCGTCCGTGTGGCGGCAGATTTTGCATAAATTAAAAAGAAATTTTAAATTCACATTTTTAATAATGAGGAATTAAGGGAAAAAAGCTGTAGGTGTTACACATCACAAAGGACAACACAGCAAATTTCGAGGTCAATCCAATGAGTAGAGCCATGATTCATCAAAATCTCTTATAATCCAAAACAACATTTCTTGAAAATTCAGCATCAACACATATAAACATATTCTATACAAATCCTAATCAAATGAATCATATGCATTTAATTCCTACTTTAATCACACCAAGATATCACAATCAGTACATAAAGTTCAGCCAGGGTCATAGGGAAACATACAAAGAATTAACCACATCAAAACGTCAAATGGAGCATTGGATCGGGTACGGGAAAAACGAGAAAGATAAATTCCACAACTATGTCAAATCAGTGAGTTTCAATCCCAAAATTTGCAGAACACTAAAACATTTCCCAAAGTTCAACTCATAAATTTTTCAAGTTATTCCAACATTCGAAACACAAGTTTTCATTTAGTTTTGTCATAAAAATCCAATCAGATCTGTCGCTTCCAGAGGCAAAAGTGCAATTATTTAAAATAGTAAACTAGCTTTATATGTCACGATATTTGGTAAAAAATATATACACACACTTAAGATCCTCTCATAAAAATTTCAGGTCATTTGGAGTTTCCTAAGTCACATTTTTCCAATTAAAATCCTTTCTAGTTCTGCAAAAACAGAACAGACCTGTATACGATTTTGCTTTTATTTAAAATACCAAATCAACTCCAAATCATATCAAATTTTACAGAAGGTCTCCTTACATGTTCGAGGTCTTATTATAAAAATTTCAAGTCTATTAGAGTAGCTTAAGTTCAAAAATTCAGTTTACATCTTATCCAAAAAACTCATTTTTATGAAATCGTTATCTCAAAACAATTCTTGTACAAATAGTAAATCATTCCCAAAAATCATACAAAAATTCGGAGGCAATCAACTTAACCTACTTAAAATAGTGTCCAAGTTTCAGAATCATTGAGCATACACAAGCACTATTTATCCAAATCTCTTACACTTAAAACTTTAAACTTCAATGATCAACACCAAACACCCAAAATTCAGTTAAAATGTCAAATCAAGTCCAAACCAAATCAAATTTTCCAGAGTGCATTCAAATAGTACTAAGAACAACATACTAAATTTTCAAGGAATCCGATTAAGAGAAGTCCTTCGTATCCAAACCTCCTACAAGGTAAAATCACTAACTTTCACAATTAGTTCTCAACAACCAAAAATCATTTTCCTTACTCCTACACACTTGGACCGAACATCATCACCACAATGTACTCAAGTTCAAATCAATTTCTATACCTATACACATTCACATCCATAGACAAAAGGTACCATTAAACATCAAACCAAAATAAAATCAACTCATTGCTTTGTTTTTCTTATGAAAACCGAGAATCTAAGCAAGAAAACAACCAAGGTTCATCAACAGACAACATGCATAAAAATCAAATATTATCCTTAGTTTACTCAAGCCAAAACCGAAACATGCATGAAGAAATGAGCTTGATTTTTTTTTTTTGCAAACAAAATAACAAATCAACATGAAACTGAGGATAACCACAAAACTAATTTTATTCCTTCAAGCACTCACCTAAACCGAACCTCATCAAATAAACAAAAATCATTTGTGCAAAATACCCATGAAAACCGAAACATACATAAAGATTTAGGCTTGATTTTTTGCAAAGCACATCAACAAAGCATCATGCATCAAAGACAAAGTCATTCATCTTAAGCTCAAGCCTTGGCCGAAACATACATGGGAAAAATAAAAATGTTTTCAAAATAAAATCAACACAACAACATGCATCTCATAAATCAACCTTTATTTATTCATTTTAAACATAAACTAAATCATTAAAATATAACAAAACCATTTGGGTAAAAATCAAATGGAACCCGTATAGACCTCTCTCCTTGATGCATGTTCATTCTTTTAATTTCAACACCAAATCTGCAACATCCTACTTCCTAAATCCGAGTAATTAAGAAATAAATAATTAAATATGTACAACTCGGAAATATTATGGACTTGTTAATGTATTAGAGTTTGTAGGAAATAAATTTTTCTTTTTCTTTTTCCTTTGAAACCCTAATTGGTCGGGTGCGCAAAATAATAAAACCTATGGATCTCGGAAAATATCATATACATTGATTTAACTATGGATTCGTCGTCCTTTGATATCAAAAAAAGTGTGTAATGTATTCTTAGAAGTAAAATGTGCGATAGAGTTCACCTGACTTTGAAAACTTAATATAGCTTTATTATGAAAATAGTAGTGAGGCTATCACTCGTCTTTTTCATAGCTTAAAGTATTAATCTTTCGAAGTGACGTAAACGAATCCTTCTTAAACAATATCAAAGTAGCGGAAAATCATTGGACTATGAGCGGATAATATAAACAATATGTACTTACATATATCAGTGATAAAATGGTACATAGTCCAAAGTAGTGAAAAGAAACCGGATCCAAGATACAAGTCCATACAACTGAAAACTAAAAGAAATGGGATCATCACTCTAGAGCTCTCCCAAAATATGTACCATAATAACATATCAAAATAATGGCTCCAGAGCTGATCCAAGAGTAGCAGTAGCAGTTGTAGTGCAAGTCACCAGAGTAGCATCCATCCTTCAATAGAGTCCACAACAGGTGCAAATCAGGTTCAGAATCCACACTACCTATACTATGCTTATACCTAGGAACCACTTTGTCCTCCTCGAGGTCTAGTAGCCGGCTCGACTGGTACCTCCTCCTCGCTCTCTCCCTCCTTTGGGTCCTCCTCACTGTCGTCCATCGGGGTAGAGATCGTACCACTAGATCTGGGAACTGCAGCAAGCACAGTCCTAACAGTACCCGTCGGACCAGATGAAGGAATATCAGTATCAATGAAAATTCTAAAAACAGAGGGATGAGAACGAGTGGCCATTTGAAAACGAAAACTATTTAGCTTACGTATTGGTCGAGCTGGTAGTGGTAGTTCCCTATAGGTATAGAACGGGGGTATGTGCATAGTATGAATAATGGGAACCCTAAACCTACGAGGGCACACACGAGCAAGGGGGTTAGGGTGATAGAGAGTAATCTCAACTTCACCCTCAAAAGTAGCTCGGTGCTCCTCAAACGTCCATGTATCACTAAGGATAGGTTTGATCTCGACCCAAGCTAGGTATCCGACCATCACCTAATAAGGGCATAGGGGTAAGCTTATACATACACATAATCAAATAAAAGCAATTGGAATCTAAACAGTCACATACATCAAGTCATCAATCAATATACATATGACCAGACCAGATTCATTTATAATTAAACTCTTTAATTATAATGGCATGATGCATGTCATCTCTCAAACCTGAGATACTCCAACTAAATATCCTTGTGGACGTCAATCCATAATATCGGCGTATTCTAATCCAAGAATACTTTTGATACGTTATCTGAACGTATGGCGTACTAGCTCGGAAGTGATAATAACGTCACCTTATCTGGTGAACGTCACGTCGCCAAAACGTAAACCTATCACTTCACAATATACAACGGAAGTGATAAACAACGTCACCACATCTGGTGAACGTCACGTCACCAAAACGAAAACCATATCACTAGTGATACACAACAGAGGTGATAAACAACGTCACCATGTTTGATGAATGTCACGTCGCCAAAACGTAAACCTTATCACTTGTATGCATCACACCGTTGAAACATCAATTCAACAGTATATCACATATTGCCCACACCGTCCACCTTAATGTGTCATCGAGCTAGCAGCAACATTTGGCACTCCCAGAGACCCTCCTCATGTTCTTCGAACATGATAAACGATAAACTCCACCAACACCATGCATGAATGCATTAATGTCTCAATTGACTTGTTCTTTAAATTATTTTATAATATTTCAACTTATTATAAATACAAGTTCTTTATGCATAACATTTAAATAATAATCCCATATTATTTCAGGTATGATTTCAGTATGATCTCTTCAAAACCAACACTTATTTGTAAGTTAAACATTATTAGGAATTAGAAATGGTATTTTGCTGAATTTTTAACACTGATAATCGATTACCCTGAACTGATAATCGATTACCACGTGTATTTTCAAAACCTGAAACAAATACAAAGGTAATCGATTACTCTCTCGTGGTAATCGATTACCCATATCAACAAAATACAGAAAATTTAAGTTTTAACATACCATTTCCAATTCTAATCAATCTTAACTCAAAACCACTATTCATAGAGATCAAATGGCATAAAACAAATATGCTCCAACACTAAAATCAAATCAAATCTCAGAGAATCCAACATTCTCGCAAATTATGCATAAAACACATATTTTAACAACTTAAAGTATCAAATTTCTTTTCATGCAGGTAAGTCACAATTCCAGGCATCCACACTTGGTATGCACCTCAAAAGTTCTCATATAATTGTGAGTTAAGACTTGTTGGAAATTAAAAATGGTGTTTTGCTGAAATATTAACACTGATAATCGATTACCCTGAACTGATAATCGATTACCATGTGTATTTTTCTAAACCTGAAACAGATGTATCAGGATAATCGATTACCCTATCGTGGTAATCGATTACTCATGAAAGCAAATGCACAAAAACTGAGTTTTAACACACCATTTTCATTTCCAATCAACTCTAACTTCAGA
Organism: Crotalaria pallida; assembly: GCA_037953625.1. Classification (NCBI taxonomy): domain Eukaryota; kingdom Viridiplantae; phylum Streptophyta; class Magnoliopsida; order Fabales; family Fabaceae; genus Crotalaria; species Crotalaria pallida. The sequence continues at coordinate 5,616,359 of CM075654.1, read as the reverse complement.
CCTTCATTTGCAGAGGTCATATGGCACATAATAGACTTGTTCAAACACTGAATTCATACCAAAATTCTCAGATTTAAACAATTCCACGAATTATGCATAAATCTCATCATTTAGCAACTCAAAGTATGAAATCACAATTCATGCAACAAAACCATGATTTCAGGCATAAAACACTTTGCATGTACATAATATAAGTTGCTCATAACTCAAAGAGAGCAAGATTTGGTTTCCAAACCAAAAACCTATTTCAAACTAAGCCCTTGTGAGTCTCATGGTGACTCCCTACACAAAACACATCAATCACTCTTATTCTAGTGAATGTAAAGCTTTTCCCATACCTTTAGATTGTGCTTGATCCAAGAAATTGCAGAGAAAGAGGCTCCAACACCGAATCCCACTAAAACCCCAACATGCAGACAGAGTTGAACAGGGTACCAAAACCGAATTGGTTAACACATGAAACAGCCATGAAAAATGGGGAAATTAGTTTCTCTAAATTCTCTGCAACACGTACTCACTAAAGGAACAACTTTGAAATCAAAAGGGTTCATGTGCTTACCAAAATCAAGCTTCAAAGTGAGCTCCAAGAACCAGTTTTCCAATTCTGCAGAATTTGGGGCCAAACTTTGCAAGCTTGATTCTTCCAGCACACACACTCTCAACTCACAAATTTGGTATCTTTGGAAAGCTTCAGATGTAAGCTTTCCAACCGTGTATAACTCTCAGTCTAACTCTCAAAGACAAAGATGAATTTGAGAAGCGAATTCAAGAACCCTAATTCGCATTTCAGAACTTCTATCATGCAAAAATGGAGCTAAATTCATCAACACAAAGGCTTATATAGACGAATTTGTGCTCCATGCACAGCGACACGATACCCCTTAGAGGTGTCAAGGTTGATTATGTGTCAAACTGGTAGCAACTCGGTGATGACTCATCAAACGCACTCAACCATGGCTGATCTGCACTTTGGTAATCGATTATCAACTCGTGGTAAATTTATATTTTAATTAACTTCCTTTAAAAAACCTTTTCAATATTGCAATTAGGTCCTACCCCAAGGACTGATTTGAAAAACTAATATTTTTGTACAAATTTAATATATAAAAATATAGGCAAAACTATTAGATTGGTCCTGTAAGTTATTCTTTGGTTGCGATTTCGTCCCTTAACTTTTTTTCGTTTCAAATAAATCCGAAATTTTGTAACTTGTTTCAAATAAATCCTTCCGTCCAATTATGTTTTAACACCGTTAATGGGAGCCTCCTACATGGCAACCAATTGTCTTACAAGGCTAAAAATCAACGTTACACCCCAAAACAATGTCGTATGAGACCAAAATAGAAGCTTATTGGGCCATCCCTAACTGTTTTAGTTTTCTCTTTTGGCCTCATATGACATCATTTTGGGGTGTAACGTTGAGTTTTAGCCACGTAAGACCTACGGTTGCCACATAGGAGGCTCCCATTAACGGTGTTAATTCAAAATTGGATGGAAGGATTTATTTGAAACAAGTTACAAACTTACGGATTTATTTGAAACGAAAAAAAGTTCAGGGACGAAATCGCAACCAAAAAATAGCTTATAGGACCAATCTAGTAGTTTTGCCTAAGTTTTAAATCAAAATCAAATAAAAGAGATTTGAAACTTAAAACTAAAAAAGGAATATTTTCAAAAATAAAATCAATTTCGAATTTTGAAAATAAATCAGAATCAGTTAAGTAAAAACAAATCTGGAAATAAATCAAAATGATTTTGATACGTTTTTCAATAAAATTTGAGGTAATCGATTACTTCATACAGGTAATCGATTATCACCTTAAAAATAGAAACTGTGAAATTCATTTGAAAAACCAGTAATAAATTATCACATGCATGTAATCGATTACTTCACTTCTGTTTAGTATATGATGCAACTCATATAATCGATTACCACTAATCTAATAATCGATTACTGAGCCTCTGATTTTTGTATGATGCAACATCATGTAATCGATTACTACAAAGCAATAATCGATTACTTTGCTTCTGGGAAATGTATGATGCAACATTGTTAATCGATTACTTGATCCAGGTAATCGATTACTCTTATTTAAAAAGTAATGGATTAGCCAAGTTCACATAATCGATTACACACACTCTGGTTTTTTTGTGATGCAACAAAGTTAATCGATTACTCCAAGAAGGTAATCGATTACACCTTCTTGCACTTGTAAAAATAGATTTTCATAACATAAAAACATCCAGAGTTGTTTCATCAATCATTTCTACAGAAACTAAGTTAGAAAACTGATTTTTACGAAAACTCTTTTTCTTCACCTTTAAGTGAAAAACTCATTGGCCTTTTAACTCATTAAGAACATAAGACTTCATTACCTTACAACATGTCCTAAGGGAAAGGGATTAAAGTCTTCTATTTGCTTGAGCCTTCAACTTGAGCTTGAAAGGACTTGTGATAGCATGGCTTGATTCTTGAGTTTGTTATCATCAAAACTTTAACCTTTACATCTTCTTGAAGTCCATGAGAGAGCTTGACTTCCAACACTCCCCCTGTAACACCTTACATTATCTACCCTTAATTACCCATTAATTAGTTAGTGATTTTAAAATTTCTTTTTTAATGTATAAAAATCTCCAATCCATCGGACGGAGTTTCCCCTGTTTATAGGACTTTCTAAAATTTAATTTAACATGTCACCTGATTAAACAACATAACATATTTCATTCAAAAGCCAGAAGGGCTAAAACATAACTTGTGCAACTTGTGCACCCAAATCAGTTCAGTTATCAGAGTATTCAGCATATATATATATATATACAAGTTCCACTTTAATAAGTTTCCCAAAAACACCCCTTTACTAAGAGGCTGTCCTGGGTCCCCAAAAGTAAATATGTACATTATTTAAAAACCAAAAATAGATCACATCATCATCAAGATAAACGGGCCCAGGACATTTCCATGTGCTACAATACTAAAATCTACTCTCCTTGTGAGGGAGAGTGCACCTGCTCGGCCGGGGGCTGTGCTAGCTCGATCTCATAACCTGAAAAATGTTAAGGGAGTGAGCATTACACATGGAATAGAAATGCAGTTTTCAAATAGACATAACAACCCACTTAACCAAGCACAATTACCAAATATTACACACATAACACATTTCCAATCATTCATAACATTAAACTCATTTCCAAGTTACCCTTCATTATAAATTCTTATTTCCACTATTATTTTCCTTTACATAACATTTCCATTTCCCTATTCCTAATTATACTTTCCTCATTCCCATTTTTATTATGTACACCACTAGGATTTTGAGTACCCGCTAGGTAATTGGAACACCTGTTTAGGGACTTGTGGCACCTGCCCAGGACTTTGCATCCATCCAGACCATAACCTGTAGGACTATGTAAATTTTACCATTTCATCTTTTATTCCAATTATTTGGCGTGGAAACTGATCCTGTGGGTCACTCGGCGCCTACAGGGCGGTTTGACCTGATGGGTAATTGGCCTGACATGTAATTGGCCCTAACAGGTAATTGGAGCACCTAGCCGGGTACCTAGTGTTGGAAGTCAAGCTTGCCCCAAAGGACTTAAAGAGTAATGCTAGAAGGATTCTAGAAGATAATGTTTTGATGATTACAAACAAGATTCAAAGTTTCAAGTATCGAGCTGCATCAAGTTCAAGTATCAAGCTTCAAGGCTCAAGCTTCATGTTCAAGTTTAGTATAGCCTGGCCCATAGGAAATTTGTAAGGTAATGAATTTTTATTACAAGTGTCTAATGGCCAAAATTAGTTTTTCATGTTAAGGAGAAGAAAAGAACTTTTTATGAAAAATGTTTTAATTGCAAAAAGAGTTTTAGTGAAAATCTGTTTTTAACTTAGTTTCTGTGAAAATACTTGATGAAACAAAACTCTTGATATTTTTATGTTATGAAAGAAGGAGTAATCGATTAACTTTGTTGCATCATAGAAAAATCAGAGAGCTTGTAATCGATTAAGTGAACTTTGCTAATCCATTACTTTCAAATGAGAGTAATCGATTATCTGGCTCAAGTAATCGATTAAAATTGTTGCATCATATATTTTCCTGAGACAAAGTAATCGATTACATGTCTTGTAGTAATCGATTACATGATGTTGCATCATATGCAAACCAGAGGCTCAGTAATCGATTATTAGATTAGTGGTAATCGATTATATGAGTTGCATCATACATTAAACAGAAGTGAAGTAATCAATTACATGCATATGATAATCGATTACTGGTTTTCAAAAGAATTTCAAAGTTTCTATTTTTAAAGGGATAATCGATTACCTCCCTGAACTAATCGATTACCTCAAGTTTTATTGAAAAACGTGTTAGAATCATTTTGATTTATTTCCAGATTTGTTTTTACATAATTGATTCTGATTTATTTTTCAAAATTCGAATTTGAATATTATTTTGAAATATTTCCTTATTTGTTTTAAGAATCAAATCTTTGATTTATCTCCTAAATCTATTTTATTTGTTTCTGATTTCAAAATTGATTTTATTCTATTTTATTTTATTCTTTAAATCTATTTGATTTGATTTTGATTTCAAAAATATTATTTTATTTATTTGATTTCAGAAAATCAATTTTGAATATTTCCGGATTTGATTTCATTCTTATTTTAAATTTGATTTATTTCCAAAATCGTTTTTGATTTGATTCTGATTTTATTTTCAAATTCAAAATTTGAATTTTAAATATTTTCAAATCTTTGGTTTTATTTCTTAAATCTTTAAGATTTGTTTTTGATTTTAAACATGTGTTATTTGTGTTTTTAAAAGGAATTTGAATCAATCTTATTTTGCTCTCCAACCTTTTTCTTCTGAACGCTTCTTCTTCTTCTCCTTCTTCAATTCTCTGGTTTTATCGTTGATATCTATTTGAGAAGAAAACCTTATCTTGGTCATAGTACTTGTGATTTAAATTCAACACCACTAGAGCGTTATTGTTGTATTCGTGTTGATTAGAACACACCATTGTTAGAGAGCCTTATATTGTTGTATTCGCACGGTTAAGAGTGCACTATAGGTCTTGTACCAATCACTCATATTGTAACCAGTGTTGTAAAGGGGTGTGTGATCCTTAGAGACTAGGGAGTGAATCTCCTAGTGCGAACGTGCGGCGTTCGTGTTTGTAGGGTGAGGAACCCTTGTGTATTGGGTAGTGCTAGACGAACGGTGGGGCACCTAGTAGTTAGGCTATCAACTGGGAAAATCTAGGAAGGGTCTTCCTAGTTGTTGTTGAGGTCCCTAGCGAATGGAGGTTCCTAGTAGCGTGCGGGGCTCTCTGGTTGTAATTGGGGACGCGAGGTGTCTTTGGTTATTAGAAAAGCTCAAGCGGGTCACTTGGGGACTGGATGTAGGCTGTTTTGCCGAATCAGGATAAAATCTCTGGTGCAATCTCTTCTATCCCTCATCTCTTTATTTTTCATTGTTATTGGTGCATGTTCGTTATTGTTATTATTATCCTTCTTGAAACAAAACGATTATTTTCATAATAATTAATTTAAAGGGTTTTAAATTAATTAGCGCGGTAACAGTATTTGTTGTTATTAATTTATTTGTGTTCCGCGCATATTAGTTTTTATTATTATTATTATTATTATTATTTTTATTATTATTATTAAGGCAAAACTACTAGATTGGTCCTGTAAGTTATTTTTTGGTTGCGATTTCGTCCCTTAACTTTTTTTCGTTTCAAATAAATTCGTAAGTTTGTAACTTGTTTCAAATAAATCCTTTCATCCAATTTTGAATTAACACCATTAATGGGAGCCTCCTATGTGGCAACCGTATGTCTTACGTGGCTAAAACTCAACGTTACACCCCCAAAATGACGTCATATGAGGCCAAAAGAGAAAACCAAAACAGTTAGGGATGGCCCAATAAGCTTCTATTTTGGTCTCATAGACATCGTTTTAGGGTGTAACGTTGATTTTTAGCCTTTTAAGACCATTGGTTGCCATGTAGGAGGCTCCCATTAACGGTGTTAAAACATAATTGGACGGAAGGATTTATTTGAAACAAGTTACAAAATTTCGGATTTATTTGAAACGAAAAAAAGTTAAGGGACGAAATCGCAACCAAAAAATAACTTACAGGACCAATATTCTTAAATCTTTTATATTATTTTATGATTTGGTTTTGATTTAAACTTTATTCCTTTTACTTCTAAATCAGATTTTTATTTTTTTCTGAGAAATCATTTCTACATTATTCTCCTATTGATCTGATAATCACGTTCTTTCTCTTCTTCTCCACCTTTTCTCTGTTTTTCACGTTCATACATTTTTGAAGAACAAAACCTTGTTGGCCTTGTTCACAAAAGGACTTCATTGCTATAGAGATATTAACAATCCGTGTTGTTGAGAACACACTATAATTTTGTAATCAGTCACATCATATTGTACTTGAAACGTAGATCGTAGGTAGTGTTTCCCTAGGTATGAAGGATTCTATTCCTTTTTAGGGTGAGGAACCCTTGTGTGATATTGAGACCCCTAGCGAGCGGAGGTTCCTAGTAGTGTGCGGGGTGCTCTGGTTGTAATTGGGTGCGGCTCAATTGCTGGCTAAAGAAATCTCAAGTGGGTCGCTTGGGGACTGGAGTAGGCCTTTCGACGGGAAGGCTGAACTAGTATAAAATTTCCTAGTGCAATCTTTTCTATCCCTATCTCTTTTAATTTCCGCATTTTCGTTTATTTACGTTTCTGCGCAATTCTTATTTTATTACCAATCGATTTCGCTCTCCATCTCAAACGTCTAATCTCTCCATCGCAAAAATAATTTTTAAGTGCTTTTGCAATAAATTAATAAAAATCGATTCACCCCCCCCCCACTCTCGAGATTTTGAGGCCAAATCCAACAAGAACAAGATTAAAATACTCATACCTTTTTCTATTAAAAAAATTAGGTGGCAGTCGGGGCAAAAACGAAAGGGAAAAACCCAAAACACCAAACCTAAGGCCGCTCAACACTTAAAGAAAGAGGGAAACTCGATTTTAGCCCTCCATAACTCAAATCTTGCTTTTCCCTAAGCTTCCCTTCCTTGATTCATCTTCCAAAACCCTCCATAATCACTAAACAATCTCCAATCCTTCTCTCATCATCAAAAACCCTTCTCAATCCTTCAAAAAAATTAGGGATAGCTATCAAGAGAATGGAGAGTAAGGAGAAACAATTAGGAATCAAGGGAGCCAAGGGCATAGAGGCAAGAATCAAACTCCTTCGCCCACAAAGGTAAGGGAGGAGTCATTTTCTATAATTTAGGTTTAGTATTCGACAGAATTTGTGGGTTAATCATAAATAATGACTTAGGGTTTATAAAAGAGAAATAAATGATATTTGATTGGGATATGTTACAAATTAAAGGAAATAGAGTATAAATTTAAGAATTAGATAGTATGACTTGAATTATATTAAATTGATGCTTTGGGTTATATGAATAAGGAATTAATAGTTTGATTTGAGTATGTTATATGAAGTTGAATAACATATAGTTTGATTGCAAAGAATTACTTGAATAAAATGCATATTTGAAACTAGGTTTGAAACACTAATTATTATTATGAATTCATGAATATGTATATGTATGTTTGCTTGAATTATTGCTATTGTTGGAATACAAGTGGTATAGTATGAACACGTAAGAACACCTAGAAGGGGGGTTGAATAGGTGTTAAAACAACCTTGAACAATTTTCGCAAAGTACAAACAAAACGTGGTTAAAACAGAATTTCTTTAACCAAATGTCAGTGACTAACCGGTTACTAAGCTTACTAACCGGTTAGTATCTGAACCAGTTTTGAATACAATTGCAATTCAATCAAGAACTCAGAGTAAAACGCAGAAATACTTTAACCCAAGATTTAAAACAATTAAACAAATGTTTTAAAATGATTTTCCCCAAATTAATTTGTACAATTACTAACTAATTGATTCAATTAATTTGAAAATCACTTTTCTAGGTTTTTATGCAAGAACAATGAATAATGCAGAAATTAAAGAGATTAGGGAAGAGATACTGCACAAGAGATTTATCCTGGTTCACTCTCACCCACTTGAGAGCTACATCCAGTCCCCTCTTCAACAAAGAGAGATTTCTTCACTAGAATTAAAGATCCTTGATTACAAGCTAAGCCTCTCAAGATTCCTCACTTGATAGCTACCAAGAGATACCTCACTCTTGTTATGCAACCCTCCTTGATCTTCTAATTCTACCCTCTTGCTATGTGAATCTCTATCCACTTAGACTTCTTCAATTTCTTGATTATTCCTCAACCAAGAAACCTTCACTTTGCTTGATTACACCTTAATCAAGACTTCCTTTGCTTGATTGTTCCTCAATCAAGACTTCCTTGATCTTCAATTTGTTGTAGACTAATTTGCCTTGAATGCAATGATTACAACACCATAGAATTACAGAAAATCAGAACCAAATGAATCTCAATCAAATAAAAATGAACAAGTTGATTATGAGATTCTTGTGTTTGTAGAAAAGATGATAACAAGATGTAAAAGAAAGCTTTTGATCTTTTCAATCTAAGAGAGAGTGTGTGGCTTGTTTCTTTGGATATAAAATGTATTTGAATGATTCTAAGTTTTCATTAAGATGTAAGAATGGTTTATATAGATACCCATAAAGAATGAAAACATAAAACTGAATTTTTAACAAACTTAACAGTCACTAACCGGTTACTGGGTATGACTAACCGGTTAGTCACTGTAACTTTTGTTTATTAATTTAGCAAAAAATATTTTCAAAACTTTAACTATTAAAACCAATTCTTTCCAACCTTAATTAAAATATTTAGCCACTTATTGATGCATCCTAAAATATAATGAAAAACATTTTGAAAAATATGCATCAATCATATTTTAATTAATTGGTTTTATGAAACTCAAAATTAATTTGATCAAAATTAATTAATTGAGATTCACTACCCAAAAACTAACTCTACCCAACAACCTAAGGACTCAAAGCAAAATATAAAATAACTCTATGAAACTTTGATTCCTTGCTTGCTTGTCTAGAGATTAGTTGATTCTCTCTTCTTGTAAAATTTGCTTTCTTCTTCTCTTTTTCTTTTCTTTAAAACTTTTATAGCTCTTGAACTTTGTTGCTTTTGTTCTTTGGGAGACTTGCTTTCACTTGATTTCATCACAATGTTTAGTCTTGCTTTCACTTGATTTCATCACAATGTTTAGTCTTGCTTTCACTTGATTTCATCACAATGTTTAGTCTTGCTTTCACTTGATTTCATCACAATGTTTTCCTCATCAAAACATAGCTTCATACACATGGATTCTTCAATCTCCCCCTTTTTGATGATGACAAACATTGTTTTGAATTTGTTGTTGATTAATGAACAGTTGCTTTCCTTTTGCTTCAAACTTCATAGAATGAATCAATGCTCCCCCTCAACATAAGCCTTGAAAATATGTTGAAGATATCAACAACTCTTCTCCCCCTGCATAAAAGAACAAAACAACATCTTTCTCCCCCTTTTGGCATGATCAAAAAGTATAAAAGAAGTATAAAATATTGCCAAAGGTGAAAGAAAATTAATTTTAAAAAAAAAATCTGCTAACTGTCAGTGACTAACCGGTTAGCCTCTGCAGTTCAGAACACTGCAAAAATCAGAATTAAAATCCTGACTTTGAGACTTCAAAACTAGTATCCAATGCATTTAAAAATAAGTTTTCAGAGAGTAAATATAATGTATACATGGAATACTTCAAAGTCATACAAAATTTACAGTCAATTACACACTATATGAATTATAAAATCGTGTTAAAAATCAGTTGTGAAAAGCTGTAAATTGCAGTGATTATATGCATGTATATCAATGTATTATATCTAAAACCTCATGAGAGCATACCACACATGTCCAAAATAGAAATCAAATAGTAATTCACCATGTGCAGATTAAATAACCAACATAATGGTCAAAAATACACTGAAAAACACACTATTTTGCTGTCAGGCTGTCACACTAACCGGTTACACAGGCTACTAACCGGTTAGTACCTGTCAGATACCAGAAAAACATGGCAAAACTAATATGGCCACTTTGCATCATCCAAAACTTATCAAATAAAGGCCAATACCAATCATGCAGAATACATATATACATATGGACCATAATAAAGTAGAACAACATGAATTTAAGGATCCAACTCATTATGTATGAGTCACAAATGTGCATCAAGTAACCATATATTAAACTTGAGATATTTGAAATTATGAATTCATACCAATTTATCTGCTTTGAAGGTATTGAAATATATCCAAATCATAGTGCATTCCCTTCAAGCATACCTACAAAATAACTCAAGCCTTGGTTTTTGGTACCCAAATGGTTTTGGGTCCATTTTTGTTAGATAAAGGACTTTGACCTTTCTTAACCCACTCAAACAATCCATTAGGTACTCCAAACCTTTTTATTTCACAAACATTATTTGTATGTCCATGTTTTCCACAATAAAAGCAAGTTGGCTTTATGGACAAATCAATTTTAGAAAATGAGCCAACAACTTTGAAATTTCTTTTCTTTCCATGGACATAGCCTAATCCGGATCTATTCGAAAAATTCCTTTGACTAGAAAGTAAATTGTTTAAATGCTTATCTCCTCTTGTGAATGATGCAAGTCTATTTTTCAAAATGTCATTTTCATTTTCAAGCATTTTGCATTTCTCACAAGTTGGGACAGCATTAGTACAATTTTCACAATCATGAATAATAGGGGAATTTTTAAGATTCAAAGATTCATTTTGAAGCTTCAACTCATTTATATAATTTTCCATTTCAACAATCTTTTGTTGATGCTTCAAAATAACCTTTTTCTGTTTTTCATGAACTTTGACAAGTCTTTCAAATTCAATATGCATTTCTTCATATGTATTATACAAAGTATCATAGGATGGTGAATTTGAATTAGAAGAAGAACAAGAGGATACCTCATTTTCACTATCACTATCAAGTAAGATGGTTTTGTCACTTTGAGAAGCCTCTTCATCGAGCAATGCAATGAAACATGAATTTGAGAATCCATCTTCTTCTGAAATACCTTGCACAACTTCATTCACTTTTGAATTGAATTCTTGGTTATTCTTCTTGTCATCTTCAAGTTTCTTCAAGTATTGAGGACATTCAAATTTGATGTGTCCCTCTTTTCTACATTCATGACACTTGAGCTTTTCCTTTGAAATCTTCTTAGTCTTATTGTCTTGGTTGAAACTTGTAACATCTTGTTTGCTTAAATTTCTTCTTTTTGACTTGTGTTGATGTGAGACACTTGATTCTTCTCTTCTTTCTTGAATAAGGAAAATTCCTTCACTTTTCATAAACTCCAAGAATTTACTCATTAGCAATTTCATAGTCTTATCATCAACATTTAAAATATTCAGATTATTAAACATGTTCATGCTATCCATTGTAAACCAAAAAAGGATCTTTTCCGGTAAAGCGTTTAAGCTTTGATCTTAACTGACCAAAGCTCTGATACCACTTGTTGGAATACAAGTGGTATAGTATGAACACGTAAGAACACCTAGAAGGGGGGGTTGAATAGGTGTTAAAACAACCTTGAACAATTTTCGCAAAGTACAAACAAAACGTGGTTAAAACAGAATTTCTTTAACCAAATGTCAGTGACTAACCGGTTACTAAGCTTACTAACCGGTTAGTATCTGAACCAGTTTTGAATACAATTGCAATTCAATCAAGAACTCAGAGTAAAACGCAGAAATACTTTAACCCAAGATTTAAAACAATTAAACAAATGTTTTAAAATGATTTTCCCCAAATTAATTTGTACAATTACTAACTAATTGATTCAATTAATTTGAAAATCACTTTTCTAGGTTTTTATGCAAGAACAATGAATAATGCAGAAATTAAAGAGATTAGGGAAGAGATACTGCACAAGAGATTTATCCTGGTTCACTCTCACCCACTTGAGAGCTACATCCAGTCCCCTCTTCAACAAAGAGAGATTTCTTCACTAGAATTAAAGATCCTTGATTACAAGCTAAGCCTCTCAAGATTCCTCACTTGATAGCTACCAAGAGATACCTCACTCTTGTTATGCAACCCTCCTTGATCTTCTAATTCTACCCTCTTGCTATGTGAATCTCTATCCACTTAGACTTCTTCAATTTCTTGATTATTCCTCAACCAAGAAACCTTCACTTTGCTTGATTACACCTTAATCAAGACTTCCTTTGCTTGATTGTTCCTCAATCAAGACTTCCTTGATCTTCAATTTGTTGTAGACTAATTTGCCTTGAATGCAATGATTACAACACCATAGAATTACAGAAAATCAGAACCTAATGAATCTCAATCAAATAACAATGAACAAGTTGATTATGAGATTCTTGTGTTTGTAGAAAAGATGATAACAAGATGTAAAAGAAAGCTTTTGATCTTTTCAATCTAAGAGAGAGTGTGTGGCTTGTTTCTTTGGATATAAAATGTATTTGAATGATTCTATGTTTTCATTAAGATGTAAGAATGGTTTATATAGATACCCATAAAGAATGAAAACATAAAACTGAATTTTTAACAAACTTAACAGTCACTAACCGGTTACTGGGTATGACTAACCGGTTAGTCACTGTAACTTTTGTTTATTAATTTAGCAAAAAATATTTTCAAAACTTTAACTATTAAAACCAATTCTTTCCAACCTTAATTAAAATATTTAGCCACTTATTGATGCATCCTAAAATATAATGAAAAACATTTTGAAAAATATGCATCAATCATATTTTAATTAATTGGTTTTATGAAACTCAAAATTAATTTGATCAAAATTAATTAATTGAGATTCACTACCCAAAAACTAACTCTACCCAACATCCTAAGGACTCAAAGCAAAATATAAAATAACTCTATGAAACTTTGATTCCTTGCTTGCTTGTCTAGATATTAGTTGATTCTCTCTTCTTGTAAAATTTGCTTTCTTCTTCTCTTTTTCTTTTCTTTAAAACTTTTATAGCTCTTGAACTTTGTTGCTTTTGTTCTTTGGGAGACTTGCTTTCACTTGATTTCATCACAATGTTTAGTCTTGCTTTCAGTTGATTTCATCACAATGTTTTCCTCATCAAAACATAGCTTCATACACATGGATTCTTCAGCTATGAGCTATATGAACAACCTAAGGCTTATATAGGTTTTATGAATTGAACCAATATACTTATTGGCTTGAATATGATACATAATTGAGAATTGAATTGGAAATAACAAGAACTATGATGAATTCATAATTATGCATTTATACATGAGTTATGGCTATGGATTATGTAAATTGTGAAGATATGTCAAACAAATGATGGTTATTATGATACTTATTTATGTTGGAAAAAAAGTACATAATTGATTATAGATATCTTTGAAATAGATAAAGGCCATCCCAAGATTCGTACAAAACTATTGGAAAGGAATTAGAAATGTATTTATTTGGCCAAGTATAAATTATTACGTTCATGCTAACCTAAAACACTACTTATATATTTTAATTAAATTTATTATGTGTAATGAATGTGTTTTACCTATTTGCATCAGCTTAGACCTCGGTCGAATAAGTTTACAATCAGCTAGTTCACGATTGTTCCTTTTTTATCAACTGGTCTAGTCAGGGCTTAGCATCACTATTAATATGCAAAAGGTTGCCATAAAAGAAAGGATTACGTTGCAAAACCAATAAAACGATGTTCAATACCAAGCCATAACATTAACAAAGTTCTAAGAGAGGGAACATATGAAACATGCTTACGAAAGGAGAATATGGGAAATACAAGATCGATCATGGTCAAGCATGATCGAGTGACAAAGAACATAGCCTTGCAGGCCGCTCTTCAAAGGGTTGCCTATTGGTCTATGGAAAACTGTTCTGGGAAGATTTGAAGTAAAGCCCCTACAGGATTGTGGAAAATCTCATAGGCTTAGGCCGTCCCCAAAGGTTCGTGGCTGATCTTGCAGGCTTAGGTCGTCCCCAAAGGTTCGTGGGCATCCGGCAAACTTACGTCAATCTCGAAGGTTTGTGTCTGATCCCATAACCTTAGGCAAACAATTCTTCGACCTAGGGGCAACAAATAGGTTTGAGCTAATTTTACGATCGGGCTATGCCTAACATACCATCTTTTGCGAATGTCAAGACTATGCCTAATAGGTTGAGCCATGAGGTTAGTCGACTCTAAGATCAATAACTAGGCTACTAGTGTCGACACACTTCTTATTCCCCCAAGAAGTGTCCAAGCAGACATAAGTGATGAGATAATAATCACATTACTTAAATAATGGTTTCCCATCAATCCATATACATACAAACCTATAAAGAGCTCTTTCATCACCATTTTACCTCAAGCTCCTTCCCGTCTTTCTCGAATAGAACCTAATTATGAGTGTTCCTTTTGTCTAAAGTAAAAATATGTGGCTTTGATTCCCGACCTCTTATGGGATACATATGTAACATCCCAAATTTTAAACCTAGGTGCAAATAAATTAATAATAGTTTGGAATAATTGAGATAATAATAATAAAACCATAAATAGATATTAAAAGAAGTGTTTAAGTATTAGAAAAGATTAATAATAATAATATTGGTTTAGGAAAGGAAGAAGTAGTAAATTGAAGTTAGGAACAAGCCAGAAAAATAGATAATTCGGTACTAAAACATAACATAGGGTAGAAAATCAAAATAAAATATTTAAGACTCAAAACACAATTCCCACCGTTGGATATGAAGGTATGATTTTTAGGAAGTTGCTCGTCAAATTTGAGCAAGATCCGACGGTTAACGAAGAAGTTATGGCACGGTCAACTTATAGTCAAAAAAAAAGAAAAACAAAACTAATCAGTGGGGAGGGCGCACCCCAGCGCGCGTGGCCGCGCTCAAGCGCCGGTGCGCGTAACAGCAGCACCAGCACCATATATGGTGCGTCGACCCACCCCCCAAACCCCCATTTTTCTTCCCCCGTTTCACCTCCTCCTTAGCTCCTCCGTCTAGCACCTCCACCGCCGCCCTGAGCCGCCACCCCTTGGCTCTTCCTCCTTCAACCCGCCGCCCTCTTTCTCTCTCTCTTGCCTCACTTTCCCTTGCTCTCTCTCTCTCCTTCCTTTACAATCTCACTCTCTCTCCTCCGGTCTCCACCACCACACCCACCTCCAGCCGCCACCTCCACCACGAACCACCACCACTATCCACCACCACCACCATCATATTTCTCTCTCCCTCTTCCCCTTTGGCTTTGGTCTCTCTTCCCCTCTCTTCGATCTCTCTCTCCTTTCTATTCCGACCGGAGCCGCCACTATGCCTGCCGACCGACCACCACGGGCCACAACCACCATAGCTTCTCCCTCATTCCTTGCTCTCTCATCCGCGAGCCTTCTCTCTCTCTCCACGGACCTCACCGGCGCCGTTATCGACCCGTGATCGTGCCAGGCTCGTGTCGGGAACCTCGAAGCTCGAAGCTCTTGCCTCGGTCCAGTCGCGATCGTTCCCGCTAACATGGAGCAACACCGACGCCGTCATCGTCGCCGAGCTAAAATCCAGGTTCTATTTAAAAAGCCCGAGGTAAGAGGGTTCGTGTTACCTTTACTTGAGAAGTAAATTCTAGGATGCTATAGTGGTAGCTGAGAATAGGGTAATTAAAAAGTATGTTAATGAACCTTAGGGTAGTCCCCGCTGACATAAATGAGTAATTAGAATTGTTAATTGAAACCACACTTTAGGGAATAAAAGGAATGAGCGTAGAATAAGGCCCGGAACGAATGAGCGTAATCAGAATATTAAAATAGTTAGAATAAAACAAAAACGTGAGCAATCATAAAAATAAAACCATAGGGGAAGTAAAAGGACAAAAGGGTAAACGAAATAGGCAAAAGAGAGGGTAGAATTAATGAATTAAAAGATAATAAGTATAACAGTACCTGAAGAGTAAAGTGAGGTAAAGGAGGGATTAGTATAGGGAATAATAAATACGTGCAGGACCGATTAGAGCAATAGGCGCAAAATAATGAATTAGATTTAAAAGAAAATAGGAAAACGATAAGCGGATTAATAAAAAGATAATAAAACGAAGAGAGAGTACATTATGAGGGAAGTTAGGTAGAATAATGTAATAAAAATTTAGAAGCTAGATTAAGTTAATAGAGAAATTAAATATAATATAGTTAATGAAATAGGAACAATGAGTTAGGTAATTGATTGAGATAAGGAAATTAAGAAATAACTAAGAATTAGTAACGAGAACTAAAATATACTATACTTGACCGTATTAATTAGAGTTGGATAAAATCGAGGGAAACTAACAAAAAGAAAAAGAGTAAAGTAGAAAATGTAGAAAAATGTGATAAATCATAAACGAAAATAAAGATCAAAAGATTGAGACAAGTATAAAAGAAAAACTTAAATTATAAGAAGAGAAAAGAGAAATAATTAAGAAAGAATAAAAGAGAACGGTCGATGGTCTGTTGGACTCAGTCATAAAGAAAAGATGAACGGCTGATGGTCTGTTGGACTCAATCATAATAAAAGGTAAACGGCTGATGGTCTGTTGGACTCAGTCATAATAAAAGGTAAACGGCTGATGGTCTGTTGGACTCAGTCATAATAAAAGATGAATGACTGATGGTCTGTTGGACTCAGTCATAATAAAAAGTAAACGACTGATGGTCTTTTGGACTCAATCATATAGAGGAAAACGGCTGATGGTCTTTTGGACTCAGTCATAAAGAAAAGAAAAAGAAAATGGATCAACAATGGAAAGGAAAGAAAGAAAAGAGAATCAATAATTAAAAGAATGTGAGAATAAGTGAAGAACTAAAAGAGATTAATTATATGAATAATTATGAATAAAATATATTAATAATTATGTAGTCTTAGTTATTTACTATGTCTTCTTATAGGATTTATCTTTTTAAGCTCTGTGTAATGCTACCCTTCTTGCTATATTTTTATAGGTACGGAAGTGGAGCTTACACTGTTGCGGACCGAACTGGAAACCCTCCACCACGTGGAGTGTGGTTATGATACCAAGAGGGGATTTTGATTTTAATTACATTAAAAACTGTTACTTTTTGTAATTTATAATATGTGTAGTTATATGCCCTGAGACTGGTACTAGTCGGGCGTTAGGATCTGAACTAGTTTTTAATCTGTTGTGTTTATGTTTTAAAACAATTCTGGACTGACAGGTTTATAAGAAGAAATTTTTGGGATGTCCGGAAAACAGAGGAAACTCTGTCGGATTTTCGTAAAACCTTTAATAAGAAATCAAATTCTAAAATGAATTTTCAAACTCTGATTTTATTAAAATTTAAAATTAACTAATTAAAATGAGGATGTTACAACATAGGTGCAGAATCTCACTTCTGTCAAACCAAAACCAAATTTTATCCAATCATGTGAGCACTAAAATAAAGCCATATCATCAACACAAAATCCAATGATTAGCCCAAGAGTCCGCCCTTTGTAGTCTGAACTGCCAATTTAGCATCGTGCCACAAACCAAGAACACGTAGTAGCAAACGAAAACACGGGGAACAAAGTGACCAAGTAGCTCATGGTCAAGCTCAACCGTGCGACAAAAAACATAGCCCGACAGGCTGCCCTTTAAAGGCTAGCCTACCAGTTTAGGAGCAACTGTTCTGGGAAAATCCTAAGCAAAGGCCTTACGCTCTACAAGCTTGTGGCTGATCCCTCAAGCTTAGGCTAACCCTGAAGGTTTGTGGCCAATCCAGCAGACTTAAGCCAACCCTAAAGGTTCATGCTAACATCCCATTGATAAGACTATGTTGGCATATCATGACATCAGTCACTAGAGATGTTTGCACTGCCGCTTGATATGACTGATCACACATTTCAAGATAATACAAGACCTTTAACTTTGATCGAAGTCCAAAACCCCTATATATCGATATAAATATCCCCTCTTCAAATTAATAATACACATTTCTTGTAATTATATCCCGTTTTACTCCCACGTTATGCTCTTTCTCTCTAGTTTTGATCTCTCTAATCTATGTTCATATCTTTTTAACAGTTCTTATATTGACTTAAGCATCACATTAGCACGAACTTCACCTTTGGTCAAGGACAATTTTGATATGATAAATCAAGCCAATATCCAATTTCCCATTCAAGGAAGTAGGATATATAAGTGGTAACGTGGTATCGTAAAAAAGGGACCCAAGTAATATTCCCTCGGAAATGGAATCGAAGTTTCTACACCTCGTGACTTGTGTTGTTGTCTGTCGCATCACCGACTCAACACTTACCAGACCCACTTCATCGTCGTACCTGGAATTTTCTGGAACCCACTCTCAAAACTCCCATTCCCTCCGAAACAAACTCCCCCATTAATTCAACCAAACCAACAAGCCATCAATCACTCCATCACCGCTCCGAAAAATCACAATACGCAAACTCATTCACTCACGCATTTTCACAAACACATAGCACTCATGGCTGAAGACGGCGCTGTCACACTCTACAACACAACCCTTATCACCGATCCAAACCAAACCTCATTTTCCTTCAAGGGAGGGCTCTCCCAAACCCTCCGCGGAGGCACCATTCTTCATGTCTCAACCCAGCAACAAGCCAAGATAGCCGAACAAGCAGGTGCGCGTGCCATCACAGTTTCTGACCCCAAAACCCGAGATGCCGGAATCTCCCGCATGCCCGATCCGTCACTGGTCAAAGAGATCAAGCGCGTGGTGTCGATTCCGGTGTTAGCGCGTGCCCGTGTTGGCCATTTCGTGGAAGCGCAGATTCTTGAAGCGATTGGGGTTGATTATGTTGATGAAAGTGAAGTACTTGGTGTGGCGGATGAGAAAAATTTCATTAACAAACATAATTTTAGAACCCCTTTTGTGTGTGGAGCTCGAAATCTTGGAGAAGCGCTTCGAAGAATAAGAGAAGGTAATGCTGGAAAAATGAACTTATAAGCTTTGTATTTGATAAGCTATTATTATAGGGTTATAATAAACTAGGCATAGGGGCTTATGGCATATTATAGCTATCAGCTAGCTTATTGTTTCAGCCAGGAATTTACGATATTTTGCAAAGAAAAATAAATGGAATGCAAAATAAAAGATGGGTTTGTAAACTTAACGAAATCAGGGCTTCATTCTTATTATTGATGATGAGAGAAAATACAAGGGAAAAGAGAGCGTGGATATCATGAAATACAGTAAGAGTTCATCAAATTCATAGGACGCTCTCAATTTGTCACTCTTGGAACTCTCTCTCTTTCTGGTTCTGAATGTGTCGTTGTTGTTGTATTTTTTGTTTTTCTGGTGTTGCCTCTCTCTCTCCCTTCCGCTTCTGTTGGCTTGGTGTCCTTTTTGTAGGAACCTCATCTCTTGCTCTCCAAGTTTTTCCTTTCTTTTATCTGATGGGTACTGTAACATTGCCTCTTGGTCGTTGCCCTCTTTTTGTCTTGGTAGGGGAGATGAACAGTGCTTTTCTTCTTTGATTGAAATGGCATCTTCCTCTCCTGGCTTACCATATATGGTCCTTGAATGAAATGGCATCTTTCCTCTTATGGTGTTTCTGGGTGGAGATAGCTGGCACGTCGTTGGGCTCAAGAGGAGGTAACGTAACAGAGGAGGTCTTCCCAGGTTCAACTTTGGATAAGTGCCATGGAAGAGGACGCTTTGTCCTGGGGACGCTCTCACGTTCTCCTTTCCTGCTGACATGGGACCCTTCCTTGGCCTTGGCTTATTTGGGCCACCTGAGGATTCTATTTTTATTTTTTCTTTTTAATAACGGGCCTCTGGCCCAATAACCAATTATTTCCCCATCCCAAACAATAGCCCCTTTTTGTATTTGAAATAATCTTATTTTTTCAAATACAAACTGCCTGGCCTGCAAGCCTACTCCTTGCCAACCTCTTGTCGTGTGAAACGTGGCCTATTTAGTTGGTAACCGTGCTTCCACTTTACTTCTTAACGTTATTTCATGCCTTCTCACTCCCACGTTTCCCCTCCTCTCATTTTGAAAGACTTTCCTCCTTCTCTCTCTCGTAGCAGCCCCTTTTTCTTTCCCTCACCGAAAACCATTCCTTCCTCCATGGCTCACTCGAGCGCTGTCACCTCTTCTGGCGAAGAATTAGACTCTGATGCTTCTGAGTATGTTGGCGATGAAGGGACGTCCCCTCAGCCCATTGCTATTGCCATCTTGTACGATCTTCCCCCTCCTCGTTCCGAACCCGTGGAGCAAGGGTATCGCCGCTGGGTGGACGCTCCCCGTCCTTCTCCTCCGTTTGAGGGTCCTCCCAAATCTGGTAATTTATTCCACAACTTTCCTTTGAAAGCTACTGTTGTTTCAGAGGAGTTTGCCCACTTGAGAACCACACCTGTCACTGATGGTGATAACAAGACTCTAGGTCCAACATTGCTTCGATCCCGCTTGCTGAGGGCTGAGTTTCCTTGGTCAGAAGTGCGGTTTCATACAAGACTGAGTGTAATTGGTGGCTGGCCTGAGTGGGTCGACTCTGTCTTCAAAGATGACCCTTCGTTTGTTGCAATTTTGGAAAGCACAGGCATTCCTGAAGCTATCAAGATCTCCACTAGGCTCAGTGTTTGTAAGAGAGTCACTGATCTACACATGTTGGTACAACGATGGTGTGCGACTACCCACACATTTGTTACTGCATGGGGCGAGTTCACCCCATCTCTGGAAGATGTAATCGTCCTCATGAGATTACCTTCTTTTGGAGATTCTGATTTGTCTTTGTCTAATATTGATGAAAAGTTTCTTGACATGGCCAGAGAATTAAAGGTAACTATAGTGCTGAGTGCCAAGCACTCTCGTGACCCCTTGTCACAGAGGAAAGGGTCCTCATCCAAGGGCAGGGGTGCTAGTAAATCTTCATCCAAAGGTAAGAAGGTTTCTCTAAAACACACTTTTGCAAACTGGGTCAGATACTTTTTTGGAGAAGTTTCTGGTGACAACTTTGAATCTGGCCCTTCTCTGGATGAAGGCTTGTATAGGGCAGGTTTTATAGCTTTCTGGCTTAGTCGATATGTTTTCCCTGGACCACCATGGGAATCGGTGAGTCCTGCTGTTTTTGTCTTTGCTAGCATGCTTTCTCAAGGAATTCGTCTTCCACTGTCGTCATTGTATCTTGGCGGGTTGTATGCAAGGTTGGACCAGATTGCTGAACAGCTGAGCAATTCTTATGGTCGTTTTCCCATAAATTGTTATTTGGACTTGACTTTTCTACAACACTTCTTGTTTGAGCATTTTCCAAAGTTTGGCCCAGAGAGTCCTAAACCTGATGGCAATGCTGAAGGTGCTGCTGCAAATACTGAAGAAGAGGTTGATGCTGATCCTTCTAAAATTCGCTCATGGCATTGGTCCCAAGGGAAACCTAGGTGTCCTCTGGTTCAGGTGATTGATGACGAGGGGAGCTTTTCATTCCGCCCCTATACCAAACCACTGTTCCATTCTGGGGAAATACTTCATGATCTTTACACAAATGATAGGTTCCTTTTTGCAGCAAGAAATGATGTTTCAAAGAAGTCAGAGGGTGTTACTGATCTGTGGAATCTGATCCTCACTCCATGCCGCTTACCTGGATTTGTTCCTACCGACAACAAGAGCACACATGGGGGAGCTTTGTGGCCGTATGCCTATAGGCCAGACAGGGTCATTCGTCAGTTTGGTTGGGACCAGCCCCCTTGCAGCCTTCATGTTGCTCCCATAGGGGTAGACGTGGCTCTTAAGCCGGTACTCTTCCGGATTCCTGATGATTCGGACCCAGAGGATTCTTTTCCCTTTTACATTTCCCCTACTCTTACTGGTAGCGTTCTTCAAAGTTGGTTAAACTCTCATCAAGGCGTGTTGCAACATCTTCGCAGTTTCGAGGCGACCCCCAATCTTGTTACTCCTGCCGCTGTGTCTATTTCCTTTATGGACCCTTACTATGCTACTCCTTTGAAGAAAGGTATCCCTGCCTTATAATTTCCTCTTCCTTTTACCTCTTTTTTTTTATTGTTTGCTTAGCATCCTTAGTCTGCTGCATTGCTCTTGTTCAGGTGCCACCAGCTCTGCCCCTCAAACACGTAAGAGGAAAACTCCAGCGTCCTCCCCCTCTGCCTCTACAGCTTCGAAAAAAGGTAAGCAGAAGACTTCTGTCTCTGGTCCTCCAATTCCAAAGCCTTCTGTTGCAAAGAAGGCTTCAAGCCTTCCTTCTAAAACAAAAAGATGTACCCCAGCCTCTACTCCTTCGCGGCGCTTGCTTCGTTTGATGGCTCGTGTTTCTTCTCCAACTCTTTCGACTCCTGATCATGTTGATTTAGTAGATGAAGAGGATGATGATACTGGTGCATCCATTGCGGCTCATTATTCTTCTTCTGAAGGTGATCGAGTAGTTCGGGACGCCAAGGTTCCTGCTCCTGAGGGTCATCAGTCATCTCCTTCTTCGTACAATACTGACTCTTCTCATGATGAGGTGTTGAAGGAAGAGCATCCCACTGATCCTGTTCTTCCTGGTTCGATTTTCCCTTTTCAAAACCAGACTTCCCTCCTTCCTTATGCTATCCTTCCTTCTTACATCATTTTTTATTTGCTTTGCTTATTTCATGGTACTTTTCTCTTGTCGTTGCATACTTATTATCTTTGTGAATTCTTTGATCAGATACTCCCAAGGCCAAGCGCCCTGCATCAGCTCCTAAAGCGAAAATTCCACCTGGTCGTTCACCACCCAAATTTGCTGCTCCCAAATCAAAATCCAAAGGTACTCCTGTTTCTGAGCACATTTCATCTGGTTCTGCTTCTGGCAACTTTGTTGAAGGCGAAACTACTGTCCCTTTGGAAGTTGAGCCGCTTGCCACCGTTCCTCCTCCGGGTTCCCCCATGGATATGGATCCTGAAACCGTTCCTGAGGATGCTGCCTCTAAGTCTCCACCTGTGGAGGACGTCTTAGCTGGTGATTCCATGTCTCCAAAGGGCATGGTTGTTGACTCTCCTGCTCATGAGGATGCTTTCCTTGTTGCTCCTGCCCCTCCTCAAAGGGATGAAACTATTGCTGCCTCCACCCCTACTCCTATCAAAGTTGCTACTACTCCTGTTCAACAAGCTTCCACTCCTACTCCTGTCAAAGTTGCTACTATTCCTGTTCAACAAGCTTCCACTCCTACTGTTATTGATTTGACTTCTACTCAAGAGGCTCCCGTTCCAACTGAAGCTGTTCCTGATGCTGCTCCTAATCAAGAGGTTCCCACTTCAGCTGAAGTTGTTCTTGATGCTACTTTTAATGTAGCTTCTTTCCGTAAGTGCCTTTGCTTTTCCTATTCTCCCTTTCCTTTTCTTTGTGTTTTGCGTTTTGGCTATTTTACTTTTTATCCTTTGTTATTATTCTTTGCTTTGCAGCACTATTGTCTTTAAGGATGACCAAGCCCCTTTCTGATGAGGACGTGGCACTTTTAAGCTCATTCTTTCATGCCCATTCGGATTTGGTGCTGCCTGGGTTGCATTTGCCTCAGATTTTTAATGAGGCTGGGGTTCATACCATGTTGCATGTGTTGAGGCTTACTGTGAATCAAGATGTGGACTCTTTTTCTTGGAACCAGAAATCTTCTTTGTTGGATTATTTGCAATCCCTCAAACTTCATCAGTATTCAGGGTCTTGGCTTGATAGTGTCATCAAACAAATAGAGGGTCAGCGTCCCCCTTTTAATGAGGAGACTTTTGTTGCAAAGCGTCGACTGATGCTGGAGCGTCGTGCTGATTTGGAAAACTTGATCAATGATATTCTGCTACTTTATCCAAGGCCACAGCTGATCTGACAAGTGTGAAGGCTGACCTTGCTGAATTGGATTCTCAACAAGAATCATATGTTGCTGCTTGCAAGGCTTCTTCTTTGGGTGCCCTTTTCAAGATGTAGCTTTTGTGCTTATTGCTTTGCTTTTGGAAACTTATTAGAACTTTTGTGTTCACTTTGGGACTTTGTACTTTGTTGTTTTATTTTGCTAGACTCATGTGATTCTCGTACTTGTCTTTTCATTTGAATTTGGTTCCTGGAGCTCTTCTTTTGTTACTGTACTTGGACAAACTTGTTATTTTCTCTTGGTTCAGGATCTTTATGCATGCTTCTTTTGATCAGATTGTATCTTGCCCTTTTAAATAGAACTTTCTTTCTTCTGGATTGTATCTTGTCCTTTGAATAAAATCTTCTTTCTTTCTTTCTTTTTCTTCTTCTCTTCTTTTTCTTCTTCTCTTCCTTTTCTTCTTTTCTTCTTTTTCTTCTTCTCTTCTTCTCTTCTTTCTTTGAGAAGGAAAGGGAACATACCAGTTGAGGAAGTGGGTTTAGGCGGTAAAGCATGGACATCAACCGGTGACTCCATTGATAGTAAAATGAGAGTGAGGTTACTTGCGTTGTTGGGTGCCCCTTTGAGAGAAAGAGGGTGTGTGAGGGCTTATGATAGACATTGCATTTTCTGCTTACCCTTTTCTTGTAGAAAGCGGCATGCTCCTTACTTCATATGAATTTGTACAAATCATCCTTTGTCTTCTCCTTCCTGATCCTTGCACATATCAGGGCGCTTTCACGCATATCAGGGTACAAAGATTTTATTTTTACTTAGGTTGCACATATCATGGTGCCATTTGCACATATCAGGGTGCAACCCAAGGTACTTTGCACATATCAGGGCGCTTTCACGCATATCAGGGTGCAAAGATTTTATTTTTTACTTAGGTTGCACATATCAGGGTGCCATTTGCACATATCAGGGTGCAACCCAAGGTACTTTGCACATATCAGGGCGCTTTCACGCATATCAGGGTGCAAAGATTTTATTTTTTACTTAGGTTGCACATATCAGGGTGCCATTTGCACATATCAGGGTGCAACCCAAGGTACTTTGCACATATCAGGGCGCTTTCACGCATATCAGGGTGCAAAGATTTTATTTTTTACTTAGGTTGCACATATCAGGGTGCCATTTGCACATATCAGGGTGCAACCCAAGGTACTTATTTGTTATGTGATCATACCTCTCCCTTTTTTTTTATCTATATGAAAGAGTAAATCTTCTACTGAATACTATCTGGTTCATTCATTCATTCCAAAGGAGGTATACAAAACATCAGTGCCTACATACTATGGATAGTATTTCTTGATATACTTAAAGTTCAGGGGGCCTACTCTTTTTTGTGAATCTGGCTCTAGAAGATGACAGTAGCCACTGGGGTGCGCTTCTTGCACGATGTATGGGCCTTCCCACTGGGGCGTCCACTTGCTAGTGTGAATGTTTCTCATGACAGCGTCAGTGGCTTTCAATACCAGTTCCCCTTCTGCAAACATTCTGGGCCTCACCATTTTTTCATATGCTAACATAACCCTTCTCTGATGTTTGAGCAGCTCATCCTGTGCTTTAATTCTCTTCCCTTCTGCTGCTTCAGCCCTTTCCACAGCATCCTCTTTATTTTGTACAACCATACGTGCTGAGGGCACCATCACCTCTGCTGGTAACGTTGCCTCTGCTCCATAAACTAAGGAGAACGGGGACGCTTTCGTTGTACCGTGCCTTGTAACACGGTAAGCCCATAGAGCCAAAGGCAAATATTCGCTCCATTCCTGGGGTGAATCTTCCACTGTTTTGGACAAGATCCCAATCAATGTTTTATTGGTGGACTCTGCTTGGCCATTTGCTTGAGGATAGTACGGGGTAGACTTGTGTTTCAGCCAGGAATTTACGATATTTTGCAAAGAAAAATAAATGGAATGCAAAATAAAAGATGGGTTCGTAAACTTAACGAAATCAGGGCTTCATTCTTATTATTGATGATGAGAGAAAATACAAGGGAAAAGAGAGCGTGGATATCATGAAATACAGTAAGAGTTCATCAGATTCATAGGACGCTCTCAATTTGTCACTCTTGGAACTCTCTCTCTTTCTGGTTCTGAATGTGTCGTTGTTGTTGTATTTTGTGTTTCTCTGGTGTTGCCTCTCTCTCTCCCTCCCGCTTCTGTTGGCTTGGTGTCCTTTTTGTAGGAACCTCATCTCTTGCTCTCCAAGTTTTTCCTTTCTTTTATCTGATGGGTACTCTAACATTGCCTCTTGGTCGTTGCCCTCTTTTTGTCTTGGTAGGGGAGATGAACAGTGCTTTTCTTCTTTGATTGAAATGGCATCTTCCTCTCCTGGCTTACCATATATGGTCCTTGAATGAAATGGCATCTTTCCTCTTATGGTGTTTCTGGGTGGAGATAGCTGGCACGTCGTTGGGCTCAAGAGGAGGTAACGTAACAGAGGAGGTCTTCCCAGGTTCAGCTTTGGATAAGTGCCATGGAAGAGGACGCTTTGTCCTGGGGACGCTCTCACGTTCTCCTTTCCTGCTGACATGGGACCCTTCCTTGGCCTTGGCTTATTTGGGCCACCTGAGGATTCTATTTTTATTTTTTCTTTTTAATAACGGGCCTCTGGCCCAATAACCAATTATTTCCCCATCCCAAACAATAGCCCCTTTTTGTATTTGAAATAATCCTATTTTTTCAAATACAAACTGCCTGGCCTGCAAGCCTACTCCTTGCCAACCTCTTGTCGTGTGAAACGTGGCCTATTTAGTTGGTAACCGTGCTTCCACTTTACTTCTTAACGTTATTTCATGCCTTCTCACTCCCACGTTTCCCCTCCTCTCATTTTGAAAGACTTTCCTCCTTCTCTCTCTCGTAGCAGCCCCTTTTTCTTTCCCTCACCGAAAACCATTCCTTCCTCCATGGCTCACTCGAGCGCTGTCACCTCTTCTGGCGAAGAATTAGACTCTGATGCTTCTGAGTATGTTGGCGATGAAGGGACGTCCCCTCAGCCCATTGCTATTGCCATCTTGTACGATCTTCCCCCTCCTCGTTCCGAACCCGTGGAGCAAGGGTATCGCCGCTGGGTGGACGCTCCCCATCCTTCTCCTCTATTTGAGGGTCCTCCCAAATCTGGTAATTTATTCCACAACTTTCCTTTGAAAGCTACTGTTGTTTCAGAGGAGTTTGCCCACTTGAGAACCACACCTGTCACTGATGGTGATAACAAGACTCTAGGTCCAACATTGCTTCGATCCCGCTTGCTGAGGGCTGAGTTTCCTTGGTCAGAAGTGCGGTTTCATACAAGACTGAGTGTAACTGGTGGCTGGCCTGAGTGGGTCGACTCTGTCTTCAAAGATGACCCTTCGTTTGTTGCAATTTTGGAAAGCACAGGCATTGCTGAAGCTATCAAGATCTCCACTAGGCTCAGTGTTTGTAAGAGAGTCACTGATCTACACATGTTGGTACAACGATGGTGTGCGACTACCCACACATTTGTTACTGCATGGGGCGAGTTCACCCCATCCCTGGAAGATGTAATCGTCCTCATGAGATTACCTTCTTTTGGAGATTCTGATTTGTCTTTGTCTAATATTGATGAAAAGTTTCTTGACATGGCCAGAAAATTAAAGGCAGCTATAGTGCTGAGTGCCAAGCACTCTCGTGACCTCTTGTCACAGAGGAAAGGGTCGTCATCCAAGGGCAGGGGTGCTAGTAAATCTTCATCCAAAGGTAAGAAGGTTTCTCTAAAACACACTTTTGCAAACTGGGTCAGATACTTTTTTGGAGAAGTTTCTGGTGACAACTTTGAATCTGGCCCTTCTCTGGATGAAGGCTTGTATAGGGCAGGTTTTATAGCTTTCTGGCTTAGTCAATATGTTTTCCCTGGACCACCATGGGAATCGGTGAGTCCTGCTGTTTTTGTCTTTGCTAGCATGCTTTCTCAAGGAATTCGTCTTCCACTGTCGTCATTGTATCTTGGCGGGTTGTATGCAAGGTTGGACCAGATTGCTGAACAGCTAAGCAATTCTTATGGTCCTTTTCCCATAAATTGTTATTTGGACTTGACTTTTCTACAACACTTCTTGTTTGAGCATTTTCCAAAGTTTGGCCCAGAGAGTCCTAAACCTGATGACAATGCTGAAGGTGCTGCTGAAAATACTGAAGAAGAGGTTGATGCTGATCCTTCTAAAATTCGCTCATGGCATTGGTCCCAAGGGAAACCTAGGTGTCCTCTGGTTCAGGTGATTGATGACGAGGGGAGCTTTTCATTCCGCCCCTATACCAAACCACTGTTCCATTCTGGGGAAATACTTCATGATCTTTACACAAATGATAGGTTCCTTTTTGCAGCAAGAAATGATGTTTCAAAGAAGGCAGAGGGTGTTACTGACCTGTGGAATCTGATCCTCACTCCATGCCGCTTACCTGGATTTGTTCCTACCGACAACAAGAGCACACATGGGGGAGCTTTGTGGCCGTATGCCTATAGGCCAGACAGGGTCATTCGTCAGTTTGGTTGGGACCAGCCCCCTTGCAGCCTTCATGTTGCTCCCATAGGGGTAGACGTGGCTCTTAAGCCGGTACTCTTCCGGATTCCTGATGATTCGGACCCAGAGGATTCTTTTCCCTTTTACATTTCCCCTACTCTTACTGGTAGCGTTCTTCAAAGTTGGTTAAACTCTCATTAAGGCGTGTTGCAACATCTTCGCAGTTTCGAGGCGACCCCCAATCTTGTTACTCCTGCCGCTGTGTCTATTTCCTTTATGGACCCTTACTATGCTACTCCTTTGAAAAAAGGTATCCCTGCCTTATAATTTCCTCTTCCTTTTACCTCTTTTTTTTTATTGTTTGCTTAGCATCCTTAGTCTGCTGCATTGCTCTTGTTCAGGTGCCACCAGCTCTGCCCCTCAAACACGTAAGAGGAAAACTCCAGCGTCCTCCCCCTCTGCCTCTACAGCTTCGAAAAAAGGTAAGCAGAAGACTTCTGTCTCTGGTCCTCCAATTCCAAAGCCATCTGTTGCCAAGAAGGCTTCAAGCCTTCCTTCTAAAACAAAAAGATGTACCCCAGCCTCTACTCCTTCCCGGCGTTCGCTTCGTTTGATGGCTCGTGTTTCTTCTCCAACTCTTTCGACTCCTGATCATGTTGATTTAGTAGATGAAGAGGAGGATGATACTGGTGCATCCATTGCGGCTCATTATTCTTCTTCTGAAGGTGATCGAGTAGTTCGGGACGCCAAGGTTCCTGCTCCTGAGGGTCATCAATCATCTCCTTCTTCTTCCAATACTGACTCTTCTCATGATGAGGTGTTGAAGGAAGAGCATCCCACTGATCCTGTTCTTCCTGGTTCGATTTTCCCTTTTCAAAACCAGACTTCCCTGCTTCCTTGTGCTATCCTTCCTTCTTACATCATTTTTTATTTGCTTTGCTTATTTCATGGTACTTTTCTCTTGTCGTTGCATACTTATTATCTTTGTGAATTCTTTGATCAGATACTCCCAAGGCCAAGCGCCCTGCATCAGCGCCTAAAGCGAAAATTCTACATGGTCGTTCTCCACCCAAATTTGCTGCTCCCAAATCAAAATCCAAAGGTACTCCTGTTTCTGAGCACATTTCATCTGGTTCTGCTTCTGGCAACTTTGTTGAAGGCGAAACTACTGTCCCTTTGGAAGTTGAGCCGCTTGCCACCGTTCCTCCTCCGGGTTCCCCCATGGATGTGGATCCTGAAACCGTCCCTGAGGATGCTGCCTCTAAGTCTCCACCTGTGGAGGACGTCTTAGCTGGTGATTCCATGTCTCCAAAGGGCATGGTTGTTGACTCTCCTGCTCGTGAGGATGCTTCCCCTGTTGCTCCTGCCCCTCCTCAAAGGGATGAAACTATTGCTGCCTCCACCCCTACTCCTGTCAAAGTTGCTACTACTCCTGTTCAACAAGCTTCCACTCCTACTGTTATTGATTTGACTTCTACTCAAGAGGCTCCCGTTCCAACTGAAGCTGTTCCTGATGCTGCTCCTACTCAAGAGGTTCCCATTTCAGCTGAAGTTGTTCTTGATGCTACTTTTAATGTAGCTTCTTTCCGTAAGTGCCTTTGCTTTTCCTATTCTCCCTTTCCTTTTCTTTGTGTTTTGCGTTTTGGCTATTTCACTTTTTATCCTCTGTTATTATTCTTTGCTTTGCAGCACTATTGTCTTTAAGGATGACCAAGCCCCTTTCTGATGAGGACGTGGCACTTTTAATCTCATTCTTTCATGCCCATTCGGATTTGGTGCTGCCTGGGTTGCATTTGCCTCAGATTTTTAATGAGGTTGGGGTTCATACCATGTTGCATGTGTTGAGGCTTACTGTGAATCAAGATGTGGACTCTTTTTCTTGGAACCAGAAATCTTCTTTGTTGGCTTATTTGCAATCCCTCAAACTTCATCAGTATTCAGGGTCTTGGCTTGATAGTTTCATCAAACAAATAGAGGGTCAGCGTCCCCCTTTTAATGAGGAGACTTTTGTTGCAAAGCGTCGACTGATGCTGGAGCGTCGTGCTGATTTGGAAAGCTTGATCAATGATATTTCTGCTACTTTATCCAAGGCCACAGCTGATCTGACAAGTGTGAAGGCTGACCTAGCTGAATTGGATTCTCAACAAGAATCATATGTTGCTGCTTGCAAGGCTTCTTCTTTGGGCGCCCTTTTCAAGATGAAGCTTTTGTGCTTATTGCTTTGCTTTTGGAAACTTATTAGAACTTTTGTGTTCACTTTAGGACTTTGTACTTTGTTGTTTTATTTTGCTAGACTCATGTGATTCTCGTACTTGTCTTTTCATTTGAATTTGGTTCGTGGAGCTCTTCTTTTGTTACTGTACTTGGACAAACTTGTTATTTTCTCTTGGTTCAGGATCTTTATGCATGCTTCTTTTGATCAGATTGTATCTTGCCCTTTTAAATAGAACTTTCTTTCTTCTGGATTGTATCTTGTCCTTTGAATAGAATCTTCTTTCTTTCTTTCTTTTTCTTCTTCTCTTCTTTTTCTTCTTCTCTTCCTTTCCTTCTTTTCTTCTTTTTCTTCTTCTCTTCTTCTCTTCTTTCTTTGAGAAGGAAAGGGAACATACCAGTTGGGGAAGTGGGTTTAAGCGGTAAAGCATGGACATCAACCGGTGACTCCATTGATAATAAAATGAGAGTGAGGTTACTTGCGTTGTTGGGTGCCCCTTTGAGAGAAAGAGGGTGTGTGAGGACTTATGATAGACATTGAATTTTCTGCTTACCCTTTTCTTGTAGAAAGCGGCATGCTCCTTACTTCATATGAATTTGTACAAATCATCCTTTGTCTTCTCCTTCCTGATCCTTGCACATATCAGGGCGCTTTCACGCATATCAGGGTACAAAGATTTTATTTTTACTTAGGTTGCACATATCAGGGTGTCATTTGCACATATCAGGGTGCAACCCAAGGTACTTTGCACATATCAGGGCGCTTTCACGCATATCAGGGTGCAAAGATTTTATTTTTTACTTAGGTTGCACATATCAGGGTGCCATTTGCACATATCAGGGTGCAACCCAAGGTACTTTGCACATATCAGGGCGCTTTCATGCATATTAGGGTGCAAAGATTTTATTTTTTACTTAGGTTGCACATATCAGGGTGCCATTTGCACATATCAGGGTGCAACCCAAGGTACTTTGCACATATCAGGGCGCTTTCACGCATATCAGGGTGCAAAGATTTTATTTTTTACTTAGGTTGCACATATCAGGGTGCCATTTGCACATATCAGGGTGCAACCCAAGGTACTTTGCACATATCAGGGCGTTTTCACGCATATCAGGGTGCAAAGATTTTATTTTTTACTTAGGTTGCACATATCAGGGTGCCATTTGCACATATCAGGGTGCAACCCAAGGTACTTATTTGTTATGTGATCATACCTCTCCCTTTTTTTATCTATATGAAAGAGTAAATCTTCTACAGAATACTATCTGGTTCATTCATTCATTCCAAAGGAGGTATACAAAACATCAGTGCCTACATACTATGGATAGTATTTCTTGATATACTTAAAGTTCAGGGGGCCTACTCTTTTTTGTGAATCTGGCTCTAGAAGATGACAGTAGCCACTGGGGTGCGCTTCTTGCACGATGTATGGGCCTTCCCACTGGGGCGTCCACTTGCTAGTGTGAATGTTTCTCATGACAGCGTCAGTGGCTTTCAATACCAGTTCCCCTTCTGCAAACATTCTGGGCCTCACCATTTTTTCATATGCTAACATAACCCTTCTCTGATGTTTGAGCAGCTCATCCTGTGCTTTAATTCTCTTCCCTTCTGCTGCTTCAGCCCTTTCCACAGCATCCTCTTCATTTTGTACAACCATACGTGCTGAGGGCACCATCACCTCTGCTGGTAACGTTGCCTCTGCTCCATAAACTAAGGAGAACGGGGACGCTTTCGTTGTACCGTGCCTTGTAACACGGTAAGCCCATAGAGCCAAAGGCAGATATTCGCTCCATTCCTGGGGTGAATCTTCCACTGTTTTGGACAAGATCCCAATCAATGTTTTATTGGTGGACTCTGCTTGGCCATTTGCTTGAGGATAGAACGGGGTAGACTTGTGATGGGTGATGCCATATTCCTCTAGGATTTTTTCCACCCTTTTGTTGATGAAGTGCATCCCATTGTCTGACACGATTCGTTTGGGCAACCCGAAGCGACAGATGAGATTGTCCCTTATGAACTGGACAGTCGTATCCGCATCCGCCTTCTTGCATGCAATAGCTTCAACCCACTTCGTTGAATGCTCAGTGGCTTCCAGGATCCATCTCTTCCCTCTGGATGTGGGATCTATGGGACCTACAAAGTCCATACACCAGGTGTGAAAGGGATAGGGGGCGCTCAGGCTCCTCATGCTGTTGGCTGGCACATGTATTCTATGCCCATTCTTCTAACACTGCTCACACCTTCTCACAAAATCAATGGCATCCTCCCTGATTGTTGGCCAAAAATACCCCATTCGAACAAGCTCTTCATGCAGCGCTCTTCCTCCTTGGTGCCTACCACAGGGCCCTCTATGAATTTCTTCCATTACTTTCTCTTGATCATTTTTCTTCAGGCATCTCAAAACATCTCCAGTGAAATTTCTTCGGAACAACTCCCCTTTGTCACAGAAATACCTATCAGCTTTCTTTCTTATCTTCTCAGCCTCCATATTATCTCCTGACAAGATCCCATGTTCCAAATACTCCTTGATGGGATGAATCCATTCCGCATCTGCAAGGTGGACTTCAGCTTCTTCTTCGCAATCCTGGCATTGAGCACAAAAGTTCTGCAAGGAGTCACAATGCGCCTTCATGGTTGGCCAAAACACACCAATTCTTTGCAAGCGTCTGTACAGCCCTGGTCCCACTTGTCCACAGATACTTTCGTGCAACTGAACCATCTTTTCTATTCCCTCACTTTCTGCCACGCACCTCATAAGGAGCCCCTCCTTGTTTCTTTTGTAAAGAACCCCCTTCACCAAGCAAAAATCCCTAGACGCTTTAGTCAACATCTTGCTTCGCAGCTCCTTCATGATTGCCATCCTCCAGTCATCCTTGGGCGTTTCATCCCTTGCCCTCTCCTCCACTTGGGATTGTTGCCTTTTTCTGAGGTAGACTGCCCACTTTTCTCCTTTCATTGCCAACTTGCTTCCCAACGTGGCTAGGGCATTTGCTCTTCGATTCTCAGATCTTGGCATGTGTTCTAATGACTCTACTCTGAATTTCTCCATGATTTCTAGGGCCCTTTCTCTGCAGAGCGCCAGTGAGGCTTCTTTCACGCCATAGTCCCCTTTTAGCTGCTTAATCACCAGATTCGAATCCCCTTTTATTCGTACTTTCTTGATCCCCATTTCTTCAGCTATCTTCAATCCCAGTAGTAGAGCTTCATATTCAGCTTCATTGTTAGTACAGGAGAAATCAAGTTGGAATGCAAATGTCAGCTCTTCTCCTTTTTCGTTAGCCAACACTACACCTGCTCCTCCTTTTGGACAGGATGGGGAACCGTCAAACATGAGTGTCCAGGCTTCTTCTCCTTCCTCAACCATATTGACCATTTCTTCTGATTCTTCTCCTTCCTCTGAGGCACATATTGTAATCAAATCCACCAAGGCCTGACTTCTCATAGCAGTAGGCGTCACCAGTTGTATCTCATAATCCGTGAGTGCAAAGGCCCACTTACTTATCCTGCCTGTCAAGTCCGCTCCTTGTAGCAAATGCTTGATCCCTGTTGACTTGGTCATGACATGTACAGTGTATGCTTGGAAGTAGTGCCTATATTTTTGAGACACATACACCAAGGCTAAGCACTGCTTTTCCTGTGCTGAGTACCTAGTCTCGGTGTCTTTAAGCATTCGGCTCCAGTATGCAATAGGGCGCTCTGACCCGTCTACCTCTTGAGCGAGAAGCCCACTGATTGCTACCTTGATGATGGCTAAGTAGATTCTGAGGGGGACACCCTTTTGAGGTGGTATCATGGTCAGGGGGGACGTGAGAGTCCTCTTGATCCTTTCCAATGCCTCCTGATGTTCCTTTTCCCATCTGAATATCTCTTTTCCTCTCAGAAGCTTCCTCATAGGCCCTAGGAGCTCTCCCAAAGCTGGGATGAACCTGCGTATGTAGCCTAGCTTCCCCATTACTTGCTGTAATTCTTTTTGAGTCTTGGGCGCCTTCAGGTTTCTTATGGCTTGCACTTTGTCATCCGCAGCTGAGATCCCCTCCTTGTGCACCACAAAACCAAGGAATTCACCTGAGGAAACCCCAAACTTGCATTTTAACGGGTTCATCCTTAGTTTGTATTTCTTGCATCTCTCAAATACTGCTTTCAGGTGCTCTATGTGTTGCTCCTTCTTTCTGGACTTCACAACCAAGTCATCTACGTAATCCTCCACGATTTCATGCATCATATCGTGGAAGATTGCCGTCATAGCCCTTTGATAAGTAGCCCCTGCATTTTTAAGCCCAAATGGCATGACCTTGTAAAAGAAGTTCCCAACAGGTGTCCTGAATGCGGTCTTCTCCTCATCCCCTGGTGCCATCCTGATCTGGTTATAGCCATTGAACCCATCCATAAATGAAAAGCGTTCGTGCATTGCAGTAGCGTCTACCATGTTATCAATATTAGGTAAGGGGAAATCATCTTTTGGGCATGCTTTGTTAAGATCCCTGAAATCCACACAACACCTTGTCTGCCCATTCTTTTTCTTGACAGGAACCACATTTGCTAACCAAGTTGGATGTTGGATTGGTTTAATGAATTGGGCTTTGAGCAGCTTTTCTACCTCTCCTTTGATAGCCTTTTCAACGTCTGGATCAAATTTCCTTGCAGCTTGTTTTACCGGGACAGCGTCTGCTTTCACAGCCAAGTTGTGGGTGACTAGCTTCGGGCTTAACCCAGGCATCTCTTCATAAGACCATGCGAACACCTCCTTATATTCTTTGAGCAAGACGGTTAAGTCTTCTTTTTCTTTGTCAGTAAGTGATGATGAAACAAACAAGGGCCTGTGCTCCCCTTCTTCCCCTACATTAATCTCCTCTAAACCCCTATTCTTCTTTGGTTCTGCCTCTTTTACAGCCATAACTTCTTCTCGCTTCTTGAAGGTGTCCTTTTTCTTCAACACCTTAAGGAGTGTGGGACTGGCCAAGCTATGGAGGCTTGGCTTGACCAGCCCCGCGACTTCCTATAAGATGATCCATCTACTCCCTCCCTGAGGGTGGTGTTGTTTTTGCAGCTTGAACTTTGTTGTTTTGACTGGTCCAGGGGCGCTCTCCTTGGGTGGTAAGCTGAGCCGTTTGAAAACAGATTCTCTAGCTGGGGTTGCTTTCTCCTTTCCGTTGATGTTGATTCGATGATCCTTCTCAATTTTGCTGGCTCCTGGTGGCGCAAGTTCATCAAACACAGATGCGTCAATCAGATGCATCTCCGTTGCGTCAAAGGGCGCCTTGGTGGCTGGGATCTCAATATCTCTGCCTCTGTATGAAGACTTGACACATTGGTGCAAAGTGGAAGGCACACACTGATGTAAATGGATCCATGGGCATCCCAGCAGAATGTGATAACTTGGGCTTCCGTCCACAATGTGAAATGTGTTGAGCGTCTTTATCGGGCCCACTTCCAGCTGTACCACGACACAAGCTCTTGTTTCCACTGAGTCACCATTGAATGTGCTTAGTGCAGTTTCAGACTTCTTGAGTCTTGATCCAGGTATGCCTAGCTTAGAAAAGATGTGTGTGGGTAAGATATTCACTCCAGAGCCATTATCTACCATAGCGCGCCTCCATATTATCTCCTGGGTCCGCACGCCTTCTATCATTGCTTCTACATACAAGGGCCGATTATGGCAGAACCCTGGGTGCGTCATGGGGGGCTCTCTGAACAGGATTGCTGTGGCATGCGCCTTGGCCATCTTGGCAAGGGGAACATGAGCGGCGCTGGCATTCCCTCCTCTTCTCACAATCACATCTGCTAAGGCTTGAGCCGCCTCTGCTCTTACATCTGTATCGAGTTGTAACTGGTCAAACAGCGCTCTGAAGCCTCTTGTTTTGATCAATCCTCTTCTAAGCTCGTCCTCAACGACTTCTTCTTCTGCTATTTCCTCCAACAGGTTTTCACCAGATAAGATAACGCCCACTTGGTGTCTAGGCAAAGGTTGCGTTCCCAGACTTTCCTCAGTTCCTTGTTCTGGTAACAACACCTTTCCTGCAATAAGCTGCTTTTGAAACACCGCTCTGATTACATAACATTCCACTGTGCTATGCCCCTTGTGTCTATGCAAAATACAGAATGCAGGATCCTCATATTCCTGCCTTGTTAGAGGGCGCTTCTCCCCCCTTTCTTTTAGTATCCCTTCTTTCAGCCACTCCTCTACAAGCTCATATACCATCTCCCTGGGAATAGAGGCAGGTAGTGCAGGTGGAGGTTCCCTTCTCTCATATCTTCCCGGAACTGCTCTGTAATCCTTTCTCTTGTTCTTGTCCTCCACAGCATTGACATCGAAGCCTACTTTCTCTCGAGACCGCTTTCCTCCTTGCTTCTTCATTGCTTCTGTTACGTCTAATGCCCTTGCTAGTAACTCAGAGAAGGTAGTTATCTTACTCAAAGCCAGAAAAATCTGGGATCCATCTTCTATGCTTTTGATGCATCCATAAACAAGATCTGCCTCGGGGAGCGTCTCCCTGCAACTGAGTGCCTTATCTCTGTATCTTTTTATGAAGGGTATCAGACCCTCCCCCATCCTTTGCCTGACTCGTCCCAAGTCCATTACATGGATGGCTGCCTCTTCCTCAAGAAACTTGTTACAGAATTCCACCGTCATTTCCTCCCAACTCCCAACAGATGCTGGACGTAGTTTCGAATACCACGTGAATGCGTGCCCAGTCAGAGACTTTGAAAACTCTCTGAGCCTGAGACGCAAATCCGAACTGTGGACACCCAGGTCATCCACATAAGTCATCAAATGCTCCCTTGCACTTCCAGTTCCATCGAACTTTCTGAAAGTTGGGGGTGTATACCCAAGAGGGTAGCGATAGGA
The DNA here is from genome assembly GCA_037953625.1 of Crotalaria pallida. Classification (NCBI taxonomy): domain Eukaryota; kingdom Viridiplantae; phylum Streptophyta; class Magnoliopsida; order Fabales; family Fabaceae; genus Crotalaria; species Crotalaria pallida. The sequence continues at coordinate 5,578,954 of CM075654.1, read as the reverse complement.
CACTATGTCAGCTGTGAAAGGAGGGTTTAAGTTTATTACAGAGTTACCTCCCTCTTTATGTGTTTGTAGGATGCGTCTCAGTTCTGCTTGCGTCACCAGAGCATCCTCCTCATTACTTGCAGTCCTTCTAGTTTCAAACTCTCTCCAGGCTCTTTCTTTGGCTAACTCTTCTTCTTTCCGAGCCTCCTGTTCCATCCTCGCCTTGGCTTCTTCTTCTTTTGCTTTGGTATTTTGAGCCTTGAGGTTCGTGATTATTTCAGTCAAGGCATTCTGATTAGCTATGATGTTGTCCAGAACAGAGGCATCTAGGGTCACTTGTGTACCAGACTCCCCTTTACTTTGAGAACTCCGTGGCTGTTTTGCTTCTTCCTCCTCTCGGTTTGGTTCCGTCTCAAGAGCGTCCAAGAGAGGCTCTTCTTGGTCACTTTCTGGGCTGAAGCTCAGTCTTCGTGCCGCTTTGCCTCCAGGGTTGGTGACTCGTGATGCGTCAAACCCGAGGCCTCCTCCCACTGTGGTCCTAGCACTTTCTTCAACCACCCTTCTCTGAACATCTCCTGGTGTGTCTCCTTCTACTGTTGAAGCCATGATTTCCCCGGCAACGGCGCCAATTGTTTCAGCCAGGAATTTACGATATTTTGCAAAGAAAAATAAATGGAATGCAAAATAAAAGATGGGTTCGTAAACTTAACGAAATCAGGGCTTCATTCTTATTATTGATGATGAGAGAAAATACAAGGGAAAAAAGAGCGTGGATATCATGAAATACAGTAAGAGTTCATCAGATTCATAGGACGCTCTCAATTTGTCACTCTTGGAACTCTCTCTCTTTCTGGTTCTGAATGTGTCGTTGTTGTTGTATTTTTTGTTTTTCTGGTGTTGCCTCTCTCTCTCCCTTCCGCTTCTGTTGGCTTGGTGTCCTTTTTGTAAGAACCTCATCTCTTGCTCTCCAAGTTTTTCCTTTCTTTTATGTGATGGGTACTGTAACATTGCCTCTTGGTCGTTGCCCTCTTTTTGTCTTGGTAGGGGAGATGAACAGTGCTTTTCTTCTTTGATTGAAATGGCATCTTCCTCTCCTGGCTTACCATATATGGTCCTTGAATGAAATGGCATCTTTCCTCTTATGGTGTTTCTGGGTGGAGATAGCTGGCACGTCGTTGGGCTCAAGAGGAGGTAACATAACAGAGGAGGTCTTCCCAGGTTCAGCTTTGGATAAGTGCCATGGAAGAGGACGCTTTGTCCTGGGGACGCTCTCACGTTCTCCTTTCCTGCTGACATGGGACCCTTCCTTGGCCTTGGCTTATTTGGGCCACCTGAGGATTCTATTTTTATTTTTTCTTTTTAATAACGGGCCTCTGGCCCAATAACCAATTATTCCCCATCCCAAACACTTATCAACTAATCTTAACTAGTAGCTTTCATGTTTTTAGATAGCTTATCAATTTTTAACTAGCTTATAAGCTTTTAGTTATCTTATCAGCTAGTTGTGCAAAACCGATTACAATGAGTGTAGAATAAGTGCATGTTTGGATGCACGTTGGATTCTCCTGGAATTGATTTGGGGAAGCAGAAGCTAAGCTATTCACATTTGCTTTACATTTAATCGTGATTTTGATATCTAACGTGATTTTCTACCGCCAAACAAACATGCAGTATGCACTCATGCTTGTATGCTAAATCCGATTGTGACTACAATCTTACCAAATTTTGCAACTAATTCCTATCTGTCATTATTATCCGTAACAGGGGTGCAGTGATGATAAGGACTCAAGGGGATTTTGAAGGTTCTGGAAACATTGTAGAAACAGTGAAGAATGTGAGGTTTGCGATGGGGGACATACGGGTTTTAAGCAACATGGACGAAGATGAGGTTTTCGCGTTTTCGAAGAAGATAGAAGCGCCTTATGATCTGGTTGTACAAACAAAGCAATTGGGTAGGTTGCCTGTTGTGCATTTTGTTGCTGGAGGGGTTGTGACCCCTGCAGATGCTGCTTTGATGATGCAGCTAGGGTGTGATGGTGTGTTTGTGGGATCTGAAGTTTTCGATTGCCCGAATCCATTTAAGAGGATTAGAGGTATTGTGCAGGCCGTTAGGCATTACAATGATACTCATGTGTTGGCGGAAACTAGCTCTGGTTTGGGCTTGGATGAGGAAATGGCAGGTCTCAATCTTGGTGATGACCATAGGATTGAGTCATTTGGTGGTGCACCTGTCTAATCTATAGATCATTTAGCAGTGGTAACATGTACTCTATCACCCTTTTTTTCTGTATTGTAGTGAAAATTTGTATCGTTGATGAATGAGGACTGTATATTTAGTTAAGCTTATGATATGTTTCTATAGATATGATGTATGACATATCCAAGTACCCTTCCTCTTTTTTTTTCTTTCTTTTGTTTTAATAAATATTGGAATTTGGAACAAATAAATTTGTATCATTGAGGTTATATGGTCTACAGATATGATTTGTAAAAGGATATTATGACATCAGGATATTTTGACATAGATTGAACTATGTTATTAATTATTATTGTTTTCACATTCTCTGTCTTACTCCCCTGCTCTCTGATGTTGATTGTTTTTAGTTATGCCTTAACTTCCATCTAGCAGCTCCGAGTCGCTCATGCCTCTTATAACTTGGAATCTGTTGGTTTTCTGTGAGAGTTTTGGAATAAATTTAGTAGTCATGTTCTTTATCACTCTTTTTTGATGTTGAACGCATAAATTTGTGTAATTGAGGAGGATTATTTCTGTTTTTAGTCCTTTTTCCCCCATGGTACAGAGATTAGAGATTTTCTGTGTTTTACTCTTCTCTGAAAATTGATTGGTCTTAGTTGGCATAACCTTGCATCTAGTTGCTATGAATTCTGAGATGCATTGGAATGTGTTGGTTTTTCACTTTTTTGGGAGTAAAATTTGGAATGCATGCTTCCTTTTTGATTGATACTGTATTTGTTAATTTTAATTTGCTGATTGTAACGGTATCATAGTCATTGTTCTTCTATCAGACCCCTCAAAACATGTAGGCATTCTTCGCAATCATGCATAGAAGAATAATCAATATTCAATATACTTTAAAATAGAAGAATCTTAAGTCTTTACTTTCCCTCTCAATCCTTCATGTTTTGCCGCCTAAAAGTGTCTTATCAGATTGTAACCAAAGGTTAATCTAAATAGATCTTGGCCGTTGATTTGTGTGTATTAGTGGAACATCTCAATCGTTAGATTAAAGGCTGATATTCAATACATCTTTTATTTTTTTTTGGATTCACATTTATTGTGTGGCTTTTGGTATCTTCACAACTCTCTCTCTTCCTGACGGTGAGCTTGGTATTCTTATGGTGAGTGTTCAAGCCTTCCTCCCTTGATTACTTTTTTTTTCTTGCTTTCTTCAACCTTTTAACTCTCGAAGTTGTTGAAGTCTTCCTCCCTTGATTTTTTTTTTCTTCAACCTTTTAGCTGTTGAAGTCGTTGAAGCCTTCCACCCTTCCTCCCTTGATTTTTTTTACTTTCTTCAAAATTTTAGCTCTTGAAGTCGTTGAAGCCTTTCTCCCTTGATTATTTTTTTTCTTTCTTCAACCTTTTAGCTCTTGAAGTTGTAATTCTGATATCTATTAATTTTTTTCCCCTTACTTTAAGCTATTACTGCGGTTGTAGGTGATGATCGTTATCTATGTCAACTTAGCTTTAATTTCTTCAAATCTTTATGTGTTATCTTTGTGGGTCATTGTTTTTGAGTAATATTTGTTCTTAAAATCTTATTCAGCTTTCAGGGTATGGCTTAGTGTATTTACAATAGTCAAATGTGATGCATGCTCATAAGGTGTTTCATAAATGGCCAAAGTGAAATTATTAGTTACTTTATGTTGCTGAGAATTTACTAGTTAGCTTTGATTTTTTTATATACACACAAGGTGTTTGATAAATGACAACACTGAATTTTTGTATATACTCAACCCAACATAACTTATGGTATTGTGAAGGTCTCTCTCTCTCTCTCTCTCTCTCTCTCTTTTAATACATTTACCTTCCATGTGTTTTTAATTTACCTATAGGAATTAAGGCATTTTGTGCTGTTGTTATTTCATGCTGTAACAGGTAGCAGGTGGCTGGGTTAAAAGCATAATTTTCATAAGGAGTGGCCTGTAATATGCTTGGTATAGGCCTTATCATTTCTTTCTCATTTCATTGTATTTTTTGACCTTTTTTTTTGTGCATGTCTTTTTACTGCAAAGTTGTTGTGCAGTGAGTAGGGATGAGTTTCTTTTGGTTTATTCTATTATTATCTTTGACTTATTTCAGTTTGTTATGTTCAATGCTAACTAAATATTGTGTGTGTTGCTTTTTCTCAATCATACAAATAACAAACATTGACCCAATATTGAATTGTAATAAATATCTTTATTGCTTTCCTTTTTTGTTTTTTTTTGGTTATGCACACAAGGTGATTGATAGATGAACAAAGCAAAATTTTTAGTTTTTTTTGTTGTTTCTACTTAAATATTTTGGTACATATCATCACTAATGGGAGAATAAGAGTTTGCTTTGGTGGATCCATTTAGTTTATGTGAGTGAAAAAAATAGAAGTAAGTTTTTCTTCAATCAACAAAAATTAAAAGTATGTTGTTGAGGAGTATTTTAATCTATTTTAGTTAGTGATTTTTCTTGGTTTCTGTGCAGGTTGCATTTTTTATATTTGAAGATAAGGGTGGAGATTGCGGTGTTGGATTCATGGTGGTTCATCATCACCTTCAGTAACAAAACACCCTCTTTTCACCTTCTTTGTTTATGTTTGATTTATGCCATTTGATTGAATTTGAAAATGAGTTTTGATTTGGAATTGTTTGTATGAGTATGGTTGATATTCTTATGATCATAGTGGATGACTAGAAGATGCACAATATGTTTTTTATTTGATTAAAAGTTATAAATCTTATGAATTCTTAGAGGTTTTGGTTAATTATTTTAAGCATAAGAGGTTTCGCGATTGTTGACGGGAGGCCTAGGATCAAGAATCACACCGTGGGCTCTGGCTTGGTATTAGATTTTGGTTTTCTGACCTCCTAATCATCTCTTTGGTTTTAGGCTTTGGTTTACTCAGATCCTAATCTCCATTTAATGCATGCATGTAAAGTCCTTTAGGCAGCCTACATATATGATATGTTATGAGGATACTCATTGCTATGTGTTCTTATGTTATTTGCAGATCCAACTTCGAAGTGCAAAACTCATTGAACGGTTCTTGAAGCTTAACTCTCAAGTACAGTTTCTCTGGTGTTTATACTCAGAAACAGGGCCACCTATGGTAATTTTTTTTATAATGATTGGTTCTATTGAAGCTAAGGGAAATAATTGATAGGAAATAACTACTCTGGTAATCAGCTTTGTTTTTAATTAGATGCTTGAAGATTTCATATGTTTCAGTAATGTGACTTAATCGCCAAATTTCAGTGTGACTTTTGCTTCTACCAGGTATGTGCTACTGTTTCTTATTTACTATATTATCTTAGTTAGAACATTTGATTTGTAAGTTTCTACATATTTTTTTTACATCTAAACTAGAATATGATGTAGTGATACTCCTTTTTTGCTCCACATTAATTAAGTATTTTGTTTGTCTCCCTCTTTTTTGGCCTTTTCTTTCACCTTTCAAATGAGTGAATGTTGTAGTTGTTTGTTATTCTCATTCTCTACTGTTGTGCTGTTGTGCTACTATCTTGCTGCTACTGTCCTGCTGTTGCTGCTATTTAAAGTTATTGTATCGAGATTGTTTTACATGGTCTTTTAAATATATATCTAGACTTGAATTTATTGAGAAGAGTGCAACTCATGAAATATTCTCATAATATTCTGTTGACTTATATTAGTATTAGGTTTGGAGTTTGACGTCACGGTAATTGGTTTCTGAAATTACAGTATAGGATTTGAACAGGGGATGTAATTTGATCACTTGAAAAAATTCATTTGTCCCTAAAATATAACATCTCTTTTTTGGTTGTTGTTATGTATTAAATCTTATTTTAATATTTTACAATCATGCACTTTAGTATTAAGGCTCTATGAAGGTGAGGTCCAAGTGATAAGGTTTTTTTTTTTTAAAAAAAAAATTATTTTTTTATATTAAAAAATGATGGTGTGCACTATGTACTAAAATAAACCAGTAGTTAAGGGGGAGAGATTCTATATTTAACATTGGTTGGATGAGTTTAGAACTATTTTGCTCCAAATGTTGTTTATTGATTTCTCAAGTTGTTTTAGTCCTTCATCAAAATGGAGGGTGGCTCATTGATAAAAGTGTGAAAATCATTAGTTGCATCTGTATGTCTTAAAATGTATGCATGGAATTTGTAGAGAATATATGCTAATTGCTAATAAACCAATTGTACTTTGATGGAAAGAATGGTTGGTGATTTTACTTAGATGAGTAGTTGAATTAATTGTATATTATCACTTATTCATGACTCTCATACCAAATTCTGAATTAAATATGTTTTGCCTAATTTTTATTAGTATGATAAACGAGTATTTTGAGAAAAGAATGTTTGGTAATTTGATAAACTAATTTTTCTAATTACATATGTAGGGGTTTCAAATTTAAAGAAAAGAGCTAAAATTAAAGTTCATGGATACTCTTATGGTTTGCGATTATGTGAATAAAAGAAATAAGGCAATCTGTAAAGGGGGGTCTCCAAATGATGGAGCTGATAAATTTGAAGACATGGGCATCCTTGAATGCAATTCTTGCCGGTGTAAATTTTAGCTATGCAAACTAGACTATGGACCCTATTAAGCAGAGCCAATCTTTAGCTAACGCACTACTGATATTAAGGCTATCTCTTAGCAATGCACCTTTTGTATAACTACACTATACATATAATGTTTTTTTATGTGTTTTTAGTTTTGTTATTGATACCTTGAAATTTCAATTGCATTTGTCATTGCTGACTAAAAAATAAATTTAATGGATTATTGAATTAACTCTATTTTCACATTTATTCATGAATTTTATGATTTATAGTCCGTATTTTCTGTTTTTAGTCTACTCCTTTTTTCTATTTACTCACTTATTTTTTACTTCAATAATTAATCCTCTAAGATTTTTCATACATTCATTTATATATTTATATGATTTTTTTTTATAATAGTCTTCTATAAACTTTACCTCTAAATGATATAACAAAATTTATGAACACAATTTTGACAATATCATTAATAATTATGCTATAACACTCAAATTTTCAATATACACTTAATTTTTCCCACTCTTAAATTAACAAAACTCAAACAAACACCGGCCCGTGCGATGCACGGGCATAGGTACTAGTTGAATTGAATTGAATCAAACCACATGTATATGTTATGATGGAATTGGATAATTTTTTCTCTCAAAACCGAATTGAACCAAACCTGACCAAACCGGACATCCCAAATCATTGCATGTGTCTACAATGCATTGAGACCCAAACTTTTAGACAAAGAGAGCCGTAAGGAATTGACCCACATTCATTTCGCTTCCTTCCTTTAAACTTACTGCTCTTTGCTGTTACTCTTTGTTTCTTTTTATATTTTCCTTCCATTTTCTTTCTCTCTCTCTCTCTCTTGTAATAAGAAACTGCAAAACAAAACCCCTTCATCAGACCACACTGAACCAGTAATGGCGGCACAAACGTCACCTCGCCACCTGGAACCATGGCACAACCTCGCCGGAAAAGTGGTTCTGGTCACCGGCGCTTCCTCCGGCCTCGGCTGTGAATTCTGCCTCGACCTTGCCCGAGCCGGCTGCAGGATCATCGCCGCCGCTCGCCGCTTTTATAATCGGCAGTGAATTCAAAATATGTTTGCTTGCGAATGCGCGATGCACAGAGAAAAGGGACAGTTATCAATATTGCTTCAATTGCTGGTTTAAATCGGGGGCAATTGCCCGGAGGTACTGCATATGCACCTTCAAAAGCAGGTGTCAATGCGCTAACAAAGGTAATATACTAATATTTAACTTTTGATTTATCTTTAAATATCATCAACTTTAAAATGCAGACTATCTTTTGTGAATTTTTTTGTTTGGATTTCTTGATAACTTATCTCACTTTTAGTAACCTATTAACTAAAGCAATAAAGGAAATGCATGAAATTAAGAAGCAAATTTTGTTGTATTTTATGTTGGGATATTCAGTTAAAGAGCCTTATCTACTAGGAAGCATGGATTAGACATAGGGACACGACAATTTATAAAAAAAAATTATAGGACACCAGATGACTATAATACAATCATTCATATTTAAAATTAATATAAGAGAAACATTAAAACATATATATGAAAAAGAGAAATAATATTTTTATCTATAAAAAGAGAGAGAAATAGCATTATAAAAGTTGGCATAAATCATTGTAAACATAATAAAATGCTATTAATCTAGTTATTGGGGCATTTCCATAATTCCATCTATAACAATGATATAAAAAATTTTTAAAAAAAGTTTTATTGAATACAATTATACAATTAGGAATATCTGAAAGTGTTCAATATGGATACATGTCCAACATGGACTCGAAGACTATTTCGATGTTTCCATGTTTCATACAGGTAATCCTAAGGGTTGCGGTGGAAAATCAAAGTTTTTCAATGCTCATTCGATAGCTGAAGTAATAGTTGATCTAGCTTAGGTCCATCTTCTGATCTATCTCCATGGATAGCATATGATGTAGTCAATTAATGTTCAGAGTAAAAGTTAAAGGTTTTAAATGTTCATATGATATCTGCTGTAGAAGTTGATCTATAGCTTTGGTCCATATTCTGTTCTATCTCCACTGGTAGCACATGATGTAACCAATTAACGTTCAGACTACTAGCCAGTCTAGGGAAGTACGGGGGTCGGAGATAGCCCATGCACCGCATAACCACAATGAAGGCTGAAGTTTGGTTCCATAGTGAGATTTGAAACATGACCGAATCACTGACAGCAAACATTCAAAGAACTAATTTTATTCAATTTCTGGTATTATGCCAAAGCACCATAGGAAATGGTTTTATACTTTTAGTTAGGTTACGTGCTTCTACCCTCTCCAGACTCTACTAGGTGGGAGCCTCATGCCCTTTTTTGTTGTGAAAAGCATAATGATTGAAAGACATATACTGCTTAAAGCTTAAAAACTTGAAAGAGCAAATGATAATAAACAGCAGGGAAAAATCAATCCCACAATCCAATTAGTTTGTTTTATTCTGCTAAGTTTGCCTTGAAGGATCCTTGGGAAGGAGCAAAGATTTTATAGATTTTCTCTTTAATTAATTACATTCCTTTAGTTTTTACAAGTTCACATGCTAATTTTTAGATGAAAATGCTAAAGAAAAAGCCCTATAAACCATTGATATGAGAACTTGAGCTAGAAGACTAAATTTTTGTGAGTGTTAAAGTTGAGGAGTTAGGAGGGAAAACTTTGAGTGAGGGAGGAATGATGTCCCAATCTTTTACTACTATATAAGCTAAATCTCGATAAAAATAAAAGTGGTGAATCACAATTTCCAGGAGGTTTATATATTCCCACATTATAATATTGAGTTCCAGGATTGGCTTTTGTTGCTTTTTGCTCTAATTTTATATGCTATTTTAATATTTACGGAATTATGCGTTTCAAATTTCTTATTTTATTCAAAAATGATTAAAAGTAAATATAATAAATACCCAAGTTAGTGGGTGAAAATTTCAATTGACTCAATTTGGCCCATAAAAAAGACATTAAATAATCTTTGAAGATTTATTTTGTTTGACAACTTGGTTACCGAAGAAAATTCTTCAAACAGTTCTTAAAGATTTCTTTAGTGGGAGAAATTGACCCCTGTTTATTGATCCCCGAAAACAGGGCTAATTTGTTTCACTAAAGAAATCTTTAGGGACTATTTGTCGACTTTTTTCTCCAGCACTAAATTATGCTGCGGACGAAATCTTCAGCGAGTGTTGATGTCTTTTTTGGTCTAGATCATATTGGGTAGGATAAAAAATTTCGACGACCAATTTGGATATTTACTTCATGATTAAAGTACGTAGTATCATTTAGTTTGTCTAATGATATTTGACAGATGATGGCATTGGAATTGGGGGTACACAAAATCAGAGTGAATTCCATATCTCCTGGACTTTTCAAATTTGAAATCACTAAAAAATTAATGCAGAAAGATTGGCTGAGAAATGTGGAGTCGAGGACGGTACCTTTAAGAAAATTCGGTACTTCAGATCCAGCATTAACATCACTAGTTCGTTACTTAATTCATGATTCCTCTGAATATGTGTCTGGCAACAATTTTATTGTTGATTCTGGTACTACCTTACCTGGAGTGCCTATTTATTCCTTTCTTTGAGTATAATGTTGTATACATTGTGGACTTACCATAATTAGGATGATTGAAATGTGGCAGAGTAACGAGACTTTAAGATCACTTGAATATTTGCATCACTTGGATAATGTTTTCCTCATTTCTTCTTATTGAATTTAGATGCTTCTTTCAGAAAGTAACTCCGTGTATTACTTCTAACTCTAAATCTTCATTTAACATCTATGGATATATTGTCTGTGTTATTTTTTAATGCATAGGCATTTCTTCAATGCAACTATGTAAGTATTTCTCCCCGTAGATCTTAAAACTAACTAATTTGTGCTCAATATTTGGAGTGGATTCGTTACTCGATTTGGATGCCAACACAGCTCCCTTGTAAAAGGGAGTATTGAGAATGTAATAATGATTTTAGCCAAGGGATTGTGTGATGGTATAGCGTGATCAGTTCTCAAGGTATATAAGATAATGTAGAGGGAAGATAATAGTGGTTTCATTTATATTTGAATATAGAACATAAATTACAAATAATATGATAACACACTAGCTACAAAAACAATAGGATATAAATGAATAAAGTTAAAGCAAATATAATTAATGAATTTGAGGGTCATTTTTTTTTTTTTTTGATTTACTAATTAAACTAGAAAAATAAATACTACGTCCTCCGGTCCTATTTATAAGACTCTTTGGGATTTTTATCTTGGTTCTATTTATAAGATTCCATCTCAATTTTGAATAACATTTAATTACTTCTTTTCACAAACACCCCCTATTAAGTAACTCAAAGTGTTCCTATGAATTATATTAACATCCAAGTCAATTAATCCCAAGGTTTAATCGTTTAAGTTCCCCCTTCAAGCTCATGGATAACTTGATAATACTTTGAGCTTTCTTATATTATCTTAGTCATAAGAATAACTTCCTCCATACCTTAGTATAAGAGAAGCTTGGTTGAGCTTGACCTTGAGCTCTTAGTTGTTGCTCCTTTAGTATCACTATCACTCTTAAGACAGAATATTTTGATTTTACTTAGGGAAAAACCAAGGTAAGATTGTTGTTGGTGTTTTGGGAGTTTTGAGATTGTATGAGGAGATGATTTGAGCTTTGTAAAGGGTGCTTGAGAGTTTATGATGGCACAAATTCATTGCCAAAGGGTATTTATAGGCTTAAAGATGGACATTGGATGGAAATATTCAAGAAAATCCTTCCACCGTTTTTGAATTTCTGGAAAATTCTCTTAGGATAACCGGTTTTATCATCCCATAACCAGTTATCGAAGGCCAAATTTTGGGAAATTTTCAAATGAGTAGTTGGATGAGGTAACCGGTTATTGTGTTGTAAAATTTCGAGAATTCTTCCGAATAACTGTAACGCCCCCAATTATTAAAGGTAATTAAAAATGCAGATTTATAAAAACCTTTTTTCCAAAAGAGTGTGAAAACCAAAAGCATAGCTTATTAATGTCGTATTATATTACAAAAACAGTCTGAGTGTACATATAAAAATATCAAATTTCCCAAAAATCCCCTTTTACACCTAGAGCATGGCCTTCACAACTTTATCCTTCAATATGAGGATTCGGACAACAAGATGTCATCCTGGCTGTCTCTGCTATTGTTCCTTTAACTCTAACAGAAGAGATCTTTGACAACCTACCACCACTGATGTGGTAGTATAGGAGTAAGTCACTTGTCATATCGCATAAACATATTATATGATTGTTCAAACACAAGTATTCAAGTAGCAATTAAAGTCACATAAGCATATAGACACACTCAATTAATCAACCAATAATTATCAAACAATAATGTATGTTTTCTAATGTGTGTGCAATGTAATGCAATGCGAATGCTTAATGCAATCTCCTCTGTGATATTCCACGAATATCAAACAATTAGCAATTTACGTTTATCGAGAACGTACCAAACGGTTCAATTTTTGTTTATCGGGAACGTACCAAACGATTCAATTTACGTTTATCGGAAACGTACCAAACGATTCCACATGCACCTTACTCATTTTACGATTCTCGTAACATCATGCATGCAAATCAAGTGTCTTATCAGTCACATTCATCTGATTATTATCTATATGCAAATGCTGGATTTTCCTTTCTTCTACAAAAGAATTCATCGGTACATTCATCACTATTCAAAAACATCTCAAGGGTCATACGTACACTGGGCTACAACGCTTACAAATACATTCCTTCGTATTTGCAACGGGTCCTTTCCCAAGGGACACGTCGTACCGGGATATCAACATTGACATGACGCTTACATATACACTCCTTTGTATCTGCAACAGATCCTTTCCCAAGGGACATATCATATCAGGATATCATCATTGACATACTGCTTACGGATAGCGTCCTACCCGCAACAGGTCTTTTCCTACAAGACACAGTATATCGGGATTCATGGCTATATCGCTTACGATTAGCGTCCTATTCGCAACGAGTCCCTTCCCAAAGGACATGATATACCGGGATTCTAATCATTCTCGTATACGTTCCTTGTGTTCAATTCATCATAAAATATGTGTACCCTATGAAATCTTTTGTGCTCGACCTTCATGCCAAACCGTGCATGAGGAAGGCTTATTCATTCTTTACTTTCTTCATAATCATGAATCTACCTTTATCAAGGATTGTTCGCAAACCAACAATCACTATCAAACTCAATAACCATTTCCAAGGTTGAATCAATAATCATTAAACTTCATATGTATGATGATCCAAACATCATTCAAACCATTTCCAAAGTATAATTGACAAATTCATTCAAACCTTATCAAATATAATCATCATTAAAATCATTGTCAATTCCATGAGGTCTCCAGTCAATAACCAACTGGTATAACATTTATGCAAAGTCCTTCATGATTATTGTAATTAACTTATCTATTTATTTCTTTCTCTTAGGTCCTAACCTGTTACCGTCACTTGCTAACCTGTTAGAAGGGACATACCCGATAGTAAATCCTTTGAATTCCAATTCATATTATTTCTAATCTCTTTCCAATCCCATACTTAAGCTCATGCAATACTTAAGTCATGACTCTAAGGTTATTACAAGCCTTTAGACACATTAAAATGTACTTCATAAATTCCAAAGTCTTATCATGGTTTCAAAGAAAGTCTCATCATTAAACCAAAATAATTTCCATTATCAAGAGTAATCATCATCATTATACACATGGCGGCCACACCTTTCCATGTCTTCATATTGTTAGAATTGGCAGCCGTCACCTAAGAGGGGGGGAGGGGTGAACTGGGTGTTTTAAAAAAACATTGGAAAACGTTCAATTCAAAGCGTTCTTAAAGAGATTAAAGAGCTTTTACAACGGAAGACTTAAAGAACGATTGAAAACGTTTAAGCGCAAGCGTAAAGTTATATTTATATTAATAATAGAAAAACTATTACACGAGAGATTGAAAAGAGTAACAACAATTAAAGCAGATCTCGCGCTAGTTACTTTAAAACAAAATAATTTTTACGTCGCGGAAAATAAGCTTATCGCAAAAATAAATATGTGCAACATAAACGTAAAGAGATAAGGGATAGAAGATTGTGCACCATAGTTTTTATACTGATTCAGCCTTTCCAGCGAAAGACCTACGTCCAGTCCCCAAGCGACTCGCTTGAGATTTTCTTCACTAATCAAACAGGGACAACCAGCCCCAATTTCAAGTAAGAGCGTCCCGCACGCTACTAGGAACCTCCGTTCGCTAGGGATATCAACAAAAAACAACTAGGAAGCTACTTCCTAGATTTTCCCGGATAGCCTAACTACTAGGTGCGCCACCGTTCGTCTAGGCACTACCCAATACACAAGGGTTCCTTACCCTAAGAACGTTACACACGTTCAACCTAAGGGATAACACTCCCTAATCGCTGAGGCCTAAGGGTAATACTCCCCTTACAAATAACGGTTTCCAAAAGAGATTTTGTGCAACTAACAATAAAGCTCTCTAAATAGAGCGGATACAACAATAACGATCCTATAACAACGCTTAGTTCTAAGGCACACTCAAGTTCTTGTTCTTTTTAGAAAAGAGAGAAGATGAAGATGATGATGATGATGATTTCTCAAAAAGGTTTTCAAAGATGTAAAAAATGATGTGTAAAAAAGAGAGAGTTTTTCAAAAAGATAGAAGAAGAGTGTTTTAATCTGAAAACGTGATCATCCAAATAAGGAAGGAAATCATTCTGTGCATCAAATTGATTTTAGCACGTTTTTCAAAATTTGAAATAGAGTAATCGATTACTTTGGTCCAGGTAATCGATTACCTGCTCTCTAGTTTTGTTAAAAAAGGTTGCAGCATCAAAAGTAATCGATTATTATCTTCAAGTAATCGATTACTTACACTCAGGTGACCAGCCCAAGGAAGTAATCCATTACAGGAAGCTAAGTAATCCATTACTTGCTCTCAGGTTACATAACTTGCAAAAGATAATCGATTATTCCAGAAGGGTAATCAATTACTTCAGCTTAAAAATAGATTTTCATAAAAAGATTGTAGCCAGAGGTTTTCGCAAATGTTTTTCTCAAAAGGTTTTTCCAAGAGCTAAGTTATAAAAATACTTCTTCTAGTTTTAACATGAAAAACATCATCATCTTCTCTTAACAAAATTAAGATTGAACTTGAGTGCCTTAGACTAATTGTTGCTTTACAAAAAAATATAACTAAACCCTAAACGGTTGAATTCTACAAGCACGCACAAATACTTTGTCATCATCCATGTACCTGTAAGATCAAAACCTGTTCAACATATGATATGTTGTGTTGTCATCATCAAAACATCATCATGGGGAACATGATCTTCAACACATATAACGGCCACACCGTACTATATGAAATCACATATATATGGCGGCCACACCGTTCCACATGTCTTCGTATAGCGGCCACACCATACTATACGGAATCATCTAAGCTCAATGATCTTACCTCAGAGCTATCACTCAGGCTCACGATCTCATATCGGAGCTATTCATTCATGCTCTACAATCTCATATCGGAGCTATATAATCATCATGCATCATTATATTTGCCATATCATCATTATTCATTGTCAATTCCATGAGGTCTCCAGTCAATAACCAACTAGTATAACGTCTATACAAATCCCCCCATGATTATTGCAATGAAATTAGTTATTTATTCATTTCTCTCAGGCACTAACCGGTTACAAGATCCACTAACCGGTTAGTGACAGCAGACCTAAGAGCAAAGCATACTGATTTTAAGTCCAAAACCTTCCAATCTTTAAACTAATTCCTTCATACTCCTTATTTACCTTCTACGACATAATTCTAATCTTCTTGCAGGTCTCCTAATTACTCAAAACATATTTTAAATTCATATACCCATTAACGTCATATTAGGGAAAAGTTTCATTATTAAGCCTTAGCAATTCCTATGGTTCATTAGTTTACTTATTTCAAATTATGGTTCAATTGCTAATCCAAACCCATACCATACCTATATTCCAAGATTATTATACCAAACTTAATTAACTTCACATTTTGTCAGGCTCTAACCGGTTAGATGCTGCAGTCTGAGAACAAAACCTTCAGATTTTAATTCCAATTTATTTGTAATCTCCTCTCCAATCATTAGCAACCCTTTTATCATCTTCCTTACTTACTTATAGACTTGTCACAGACCTTAATTTACTGAAAATACAATTTCATACAATCATGTTCGTAGTTAAAAGTCCATAAACATAATACCTATTACAATTTCAACATTTAATCTTATCACATAATTCTTTCTTAATTAGATTGAGTCTTAGTGTAAGGTTCCTTTCTCATCTTATCAGCCGTAATTTAAAGGCTCAAGCATATCAAATTACATTCCATTAGTTCTAAGTCCATCAACCTAATTTCCAATTAAAACTCTTTATCAAACCATAACAAATTCCATCTTTCCCTAGCTTATTTACTCCCAATGATTGGTTCAAATATTAGCCCAAGTCTAAGTAACAACTATCCTCAATGATTGTTATACCAACACAACCACTGATGCATTTTGTCAGTCACTAACCGGTTAGAAATGCCGCTAACCGGTTAGTCTGCAGGTCTGAAAGCAAAATCTGCACTTTCACATGTGCAAACCTACTCAATACTTACCATTAACCTTCAATTAATCTTAAGTAGTGGCTAACACACGATTACATACTTGTTTCAAGTCTTATTTCACTTGATATCTCAATTCATATTCATTGACTCATAATCAATTCCTTAAGCAATCATTCTTCTATAAGTTTAGCAATCATCACAAGGATCATAACAGAATTATGGCAGCATGCTTCTCATTAATTTCACTCTTGTTTAGGTCCTTAATTTAATTGCATAACATAGGGAACCAAGGATTGTATTGGCCTCCAAGCCAACCAATTCTTGTCTTGGTTCCAACATCAAAATTCACAAATATCATTGCACAAACCAACAACCATAAATCCTAGCGGTAGGAATGATGTAAGATCCATGAAGAATGTTTTGATAAATGCCAAAAGGTTTTGAACAAGCTTCAAATGTGTTGATCAAGATCAAGCTCAACAAGCAACAACAAACATCAAGTTATGAAGAGAGAGCCAACTCATGAAGACTTAGTTTGGTAGTTTGTGTTTTAATGTTATATCTCATTAATTTCTCTATTTTGGCTTAGATCTTTTATTTCAATTGGTATATATTTCTTTTTGATAATGCCAAAGGGGGAGAAATATGATGTTTTGAAAAAGGGGAGAAATATTATGTTTTGATCATTTTTGGATAAATAAAATGGTATGTTTGGAGAAAGGTTTGTTTTTTTGTTTTTATGTAGGTTGAGCAAAGTTGTTGAAGATAGGGGGAGAATCAAGCTTTTATCTCAATAAGATTTCAAATGTCAAAAGCATTAATTGAGGGGGAGCAAGAGTCTCACCAAGTGATCAAATGGTTCAAGCATCAACAACTTCAATGAACTTCATAATTTCAAAACATGTTTGTCATTTTCAAAAAGGGGGAGATTGTAAGATCCATGAAGAATGTTTTGATAAATGCCAAAAGGTTTTGAACAAGCTTCAAATGTGTTGATCAAGTTCAAGCTCAACAAGAAACAACAAACATCAAGTGAAGAAGAGAGAGCAAGCTCATGAAGACTTAGTTTGGTAGTTTATGTTTTATTGTTTTATCTTTCGCCTCTCAAGTCTTTTAGTTTATGAGTTTGGGTAGAGTTACTAGAGTGTAGTGAATCTCTTTTGATTGCATGATTATATTATATTTTGAGTATTCACTTTGCCTAAAATCAATAGGTGGCTTAAAGGTTTGAAAGAAAAGGTTTAGTTTTTGAGAAAACAAGTTTTAAGTGATTTTTAATGTTAATAATCGATTAACAGATTTTGATAATTGATTAACAGTGTATTTTGAACTGAAAATCGATTAACAAACTTTTGATAATCGATTATCTGAACCTTTACTCGAGTATTTTTGGTCTCACTCGAGTGAAAATTATCTTGCTTTCGTATTACTCGATTAACACTTATTTTACTCGAGTAAACAGGGTCTGTAACTTTTTAAATACGTTTTTCACTTCTCAAAAGCTATTCCAAGTTGCTCCAACTTTTGGGTATTCTATATAAACCTTTTCCTAATCATTTCTATGAACTAGAATCATTTTGATACACAATTTTACAAAGAATCAAAGCCACACTATTCTCTCTCACTCTCTCAAGATCAAAGCTCTCATTTTCATATTCTTTGATCAAGAACCTTGAATCTCTCATGTTGACCTTTTCATAGCTTTTGAAAGAGATTCATAGGATTGCTATTTTGTTTTCATTTGAGTTGTAATCATTGCAAGAGGCAAACATTCTACAACATTGGAAGCCTTGATTTTGTGGAATCAAGCATAGTTCATTGGAAGTCTTGAAGAAGCATTTCATCAAGCACTTGGAAGCCTTGTTGAAGAACAAGCAATTGGAAGACTTGTTGTGGGGTATCGACAAGCAAGAGAAGAGGTTAGATTAGAACATCAATAGGGTAACAAGGCAAGGGTGTGGTATCTCTTGTAGGCTAGCAAGAAGGGAGTCTTGTGAGGCATTTACTTGTAATTTGAGAAACTTTAATTCCTCATAGTGAAGAATCTCTCTTGGTTGAAGAGGGGACTGGAGTAGCTTTCAAGTGGATGAAAGTGAACCAGGATAAATCACTGTGTCGTGTCTCTAAACTCTCTACTCTTTACAATTCAAGTCATTGATTGTGTTCTTGATTGAAAACCTAGAGAAAGATTGATATTTCATAATTGATTGAATTGAATCTTTATTGTTCAAATTGATAAAGGGAAAATCATTTTCATAACTAGGGTAATCAATAAGAATATAGGTGTTAATTGTTTTCGCTGAATCTCTGATCTTAAGTGTTAATTGATTGATTTTCGTATTCGATTGAAAAAGTGATTTTTTAGTTTCTGTCAGATCTACTCGAGTAAGAGAGAATTTAATCGAGTAATACTCGAGTAAATTTCAGAGTACTCGAGTAAACCTGAGAGTTTTTGCAAAAATCATTTGTTTTGATTGTTTCGATTTGTTTCTTTCGAAAATCTTTCAAGGTATCTTGTACACCTATTCAACCCCCCCTTCTAGGTGTTTTTTCTTAGTGTATCCTAGTTGTTTCATCCACCGATTGTAGGTTTTCCCAAATGAGGTCTCCCATACCTTGGATAATTGGACAGCACTAATTCACTGCAATTTAACACCAAGAACAACATCTAACACAGCCACAACAGCAGCTCAAAAACAGAGCAACAAGGACAACACTAAGCACCTTGAATTCACAAGCTCTCACACTCACTAATCACAAACTTAGGGTGCAGCAACCAAGAGCAAGTTACTTGCACAAATTTGAGGAGGTATTTGGGCAGAGTTTTGGCTCTGAAAAACAAAGGGAAATTGGGCCAAACAGCAGCAACCAAAACCCCTATTTATAGAGGAGGAAAAGAGAGAAAATGAGGCAAGAGTGGAGTAAAGTAAGCCACCCTACTCTTCCTCATACCACACACGTGTCCCACCCTCCCTAGGGACGTTCCAAGTGTTCTGGAAGGGAGAAAAATCTGGGTTTCCATGAGTTTCCATACTTAAACGACTTAATTTTAAGCAGATACAGACGCTCTAACCGGTTACTAGTTTTACTAACTGGTTAGCCACTGCTAAAATCCAGAAATTCAAATATAATACACTGATGTGCTCAAAAATTAATTTAAAAAGATTTACTTCTCAAAACTAAATTTCCACCGTTGGATGTTAAGATAAAATCATTGGAAACCTTGTCTAAAATTTTGAGTACGATCCAACGGTTAATGAAAGAGATACAGTCCAATCTTTTCATGAAATTTTGCCAAAATATTACTTTTTTACATATTCCATTTAAATCTTTATTTTCCAAAACTATTTTATTTTCAAAATATATTTCCCTAGGCTTATTTTTCTAAAATGTTTCCCTTAAAATAATTTTCAATAATAAAATAATTATTTATTCTTTTTATAAAAATGAGGGATGTTACAATAACCGGTCACTTGGTTTTCTTAATCGTTTTTCGAACAAGTATTTTGGCTGAAAATCACTTTTCTATTGTGGGTATGGTAGGTTGATATATTTGATAAAATATATATTATAAAATATGATAATGTAAGATAGGTTGTGGATCCCATAAAAGCTGGATTTAGGGATGAAGTGAAAAAATTGTTAGAATTCTTAACTTTTGGGAAAATGTGATAAATTATAAGCTAATATGTGGGATCCACTTAAGAACCAAAAATTGGTTTGGGATTGAGGATGTTCATAGTTATATACCTTGTACTCTTTCCAAATATTTGGAGTGAATTCTTATTGTTGAAGAGTTTGGTAATGTGACTTTCCGAGTCTGGAATAAATTTATTTTCATTTACTAATAAGTAAAGCATAGATTTTTATCGGCTATGTATGTATTCTCTCCGGTTTTATATATAATTTTTTTTTTGGGTTTTTTACTCTCACCAAGGAAAGTGGTTAAATTTGTAGTGTCATTGAAAATTTGAAAATTTGATATACTTTTTCAAAACTACACTACAATTTGACAATATGATGGTTGAAGATTTGGTAGTTGGAGAAAGGTTGAAGATGAAGAGTTTTGGTAGGGTGACTAGGATTGTAACAACCTATTTTATTTTATCTATTTTGAAAATATGGATTTGAAAATTCTTTTTAATTAAAATACTTATTATAATTTTTCCGGAAAATCGGACAGAGTCTCCTCTGTTTTTCCGACTTTCCCAAAATTTAGTTTTGACCTGTAACCTGTTCAAAACAGTTTTCAATAACAACCAGGCAGCCATATATAATATATAGCATACTTAGACTATTTTGACATCAAATATTAAAGTAGAAATTTTTAAGCTTTTGCGATTAAAACTAAATACCCCGGGCCACCAATTTTCCAAAATACACATTGGAAATACATACATAATTCCTAATTATACAAAATACATAAAGTACTCAAATGTGGCCCAGTTTGACTCAAATTTATAAAACGACTCGATTTCACACTTCCTGTGGGAAGTGTGCTCCTGCTCAGCCTCAATGTCTGCAATGCTCAACCTGTACCTGTAGTGTTTGTAAGGGTGAGAATTGCACGAACTAGTAATGCATAATACATGCCAAGTCATGCACAATTAGCAATTAATCAACTGAATCACCTAACTACTACAAACACAAACATCTCCAATTATTCGCATTTCCTAATTAATGTCAATTCCTATTCGATTTCCGTTCGCTTAACTTTTTACCCTCACTTAAACTTAGACTCTCAATTCTTATTCCATTCCTACTTTTTACTCACATCCTTCTTATTTTGTCAAGTTAACTAATTCTAATCTCTATCTCTCATTTCTCCATCTTATTCATCACCTCCTCAACTCTCTTCTTTTTATTTCTTTTTATTTCATTCTCTTTTCATTTCGTTCTTTTCATTTCTTTCTTTTTTTTAACTTTTTCGGGATATTTGTGGTTTCACTATTGCGACCCACCTTTGGTGTCGTCTTACGGATGCGTACGGATCCCCAAAGGCCGCACGTCTAACTCAACCACTATGCACTCTGCCAAGGCGGCTTACGTTTCCTACACCCGAGAGCGTGTCTTACACGGCCAGAATGCCACAAAATCCTTGGCTATGCGGATTTGCCACTGCGACCCACCTTTGGCGTCGTCTTACCGATGCGTACGGATCCCCAAAGGCCGCACGTCTAACTCAACCCTTGCACACGTACCAGCCAGCGGCTCATTGCAGGTGTTGCGCACCCGCCTTATTGCACCCCACCGTGTGTCGTACAGGATCCAAACCGCATACCAATATTCTCTTTTTATTTTCTTTTTATTCTTTTCCTTTTTATTCTTTTCCTTTTCATCAATTTTAATCCGCCCTCGCCTAACACCTTTTTCCTCTACTCTCATTTTCCTCTTTTTCTCTTCTACTCCAACTATTCTATTTCCCTAGAATTAACTCATTATCATTTCCAAAAACAATTCCTATTTTCCCTATTGTTTCCCTTACATTTCCATTTATGTGCTATTACAAAATCCTAAGCTCACTCCTCCGTTCACTCCTTTCCGTTTTCAATCAATCACTAAAAACAACATACATACACTATTCAATGCATTTAATAATTACATGTCATTATCCAATTTATTCACACAATTTAGCACATACATATCATTTAGCAAGTCACAACATAATTATCAGAACATTTATATCAATTAACCACTTAGCACAATAAATCATAAATTCATATTATAATTCATAAATATCAATTCCTAATATCAACTACACAAACCAAATAATCTCAACACACACACATACTAGCTACACAACCACCATGCGGAAATAAACCCCTTACCTTAAAATAAATAAGATAGAGTGAACCTTAACCGGGTTAGGAGTCCTAATGCAGGAGGTTTGTCGATTGAGTCCAGTGTCCGCAAAGGTTAGTTGGAGAGATGTAAGGGCCCAACAATACACTTAATTGAGTAGCTTTATGAGCTCCCCTCTTATCCTATATGGTCCGAAGCTTCTAAGAGCATAGAGGCCCCATGTTGTTCTTGAAACATTGAGGCAAGAAACAATAACAATAATAATAATAATAAGTATTGATAATATTAATGCCCAAATCATAGGAGGAAATGGAAGGAGGGAGAGGCTTGATTAACTTACCCCAAGTCTTGAAGGAGAGAAATAGAGAAGTAAGGGTTGATGATGATGGTGGTGCTTATTGAAAGAAGGAAGTAGGGAGCTTGATGGTGCCTCAATGGAGGTTGAGAGCTATCAACCTTTAAGATCAAAGGGGGTTTAATTTGGTGCACTAGGTTTTGAAATAGGAAAGAGATGGAGAGTGAGGGATGATGTTGGTGGGTTCAATTTATAGAGGGGAAAGAGTGTTTGATGATGTTCCCTAAGCTTGAAGCTTGAAGCTTGGCCATCAATGGAGGTTGGGAGGGAAGAGAATGAAGTCCTTGCTCCATGGAAGAGGGAGGAGATGAGGGAGAAGAGATGGGGTTCGAGTATGAGTGAGGGAGGGAGTGTTTGGGGTGTTTAATGGGGTTTTGGGGTGGGGAAATGTCGGAAATGCCCTTAAAAACGCGTTTTCCGTGTTGCAGATCGCAGTATTTTCGCTTAAGCGAAGCATTTTCGCTTAAGCGAAGCCCTTACAGTGTTCCCATGGAACCTATTTCGCTTAAGCGAAATTTACTCGCTTAAGCGAGCTCCTGAGGTGTTGATTCTGTGACATTTTCGCTTAAGCGAAATAATTTTCGCTTATGCGAAATCATCAGGTACTACTACTTCATTTTTCTATTTTTCAGCTATTTTCTCCAAACTTCAAACAGCCATAACTTTTTCGTTCACCGTCGGATCTTTCTCAAATTTGACGAGCAACTTCCTAAAAATCATATCTTCATATCCAACGGTGGAAATTTAGTTTGGATTCCTAAATCTTTTATTTTGATTTTCGAACCTACGTTATGTTTTAATACCAAATTATCTATTTTTCTAGCTTGTTCCTAACTTCAATTTAATGCTTCTTTCTTTTCTAAATCATCATCATCATTATTATTATTATTATTATTATTATTTATCTTTTCTAATGCTTGTGCACTTCTTTCAATACCTATTTATGGTTTTATTTCTATTATCCCCATTATCCCAGATTATTACTAATTTATTTATATCTGGGTTTAAAATTTGGGATGTTACATTTCTCCCCTACTTATTTGAATTTCGTCCCCGAAATTCCATTGAGTAATCTAGGGAGATAACAAACCCCTGAGAATTAATGTACAGCAACCTCGCATCTCTTCATCATTTACTCCCCAACTCGGACTTTGTCCAAGAGACTTAGTTGTCACAACTCCCGCTCGTTCCCTAGAATGTTCATTCCCTTTGATCAGACTCCTGTTTATTCTTCTAAGTGCGCAACCCAAGGGTTTTGGTCATTCAGGCCACAATATAGAGTCCGGAGACTCTAAGAATGGCATTGTTGTCAGGTTGCAGTTCTCCTAATCACAACACTCGAAGAATTCATAGCACTTCATTTTCTTGCTTGAATTTAGCAAAAGTCACCCCGACATTCCACTTGACTTCATCCGAATCCTATTTCGTTGTCATTCCAGCTTACTCGCTTCCTAGCTCCGCTTCGTCTCGAAAGAAGCTAAGATCGGTTTCTACTTGGGAATAGGGATCCAAATCTAATTCTACTTCTCAGTTCCGTGTTGGTTCAGATTTACCCTAACTCGTTCGAGGTTGGTTCTCTACCAGTTCTTAGTGATCTTCTTAGCGGTTTACGTAAGGTTTTTAAGAATAACGGTCTTGGGCAACCATTGGTGAGGATAACATTGTTAAAGGTTGGGTTGATGCCCGACATAATGTCATCATCAATTTGAGAGGTATTGGTGGCCTGTGCAAGTCTTTTATACCTTTCCAAAGTGTGGGAAGAGATAACAGCGGATGTTCGACATCTCATCCGTTTTCGGTCTTGATCTTTCTATGGGTACACTAAGGTAGTTTGCGTTCTAGTTCTGCTCGGCTGTCGTTCTCATTCTTTACCATCACTCAGATGGGTTTCGGGTAGGACTATAAGGTTCTCCCCTACTTAGTATCAACATACCTACGTAGATCGATACCAAGGGGTAGTTGAACAGATGTTAAGAATTAGTGGTTCTACTTTTCGATTTGGTGACGGGTTCGGACAACAAGATTGGATGAACCACTTGTTGGGTTTTCTAAGATATGGCGGTTTCACGTACTTGCATCTCTCTATGTTCCTATACTAGATAGGATTGTTATGGGTAGATTTGTCGCACGATCGATTGTAACGAATTTCCACAAGATTTTTAGTGAGCTTGAACTCGATTTGACCTTCTTCAGGTCAGAATTCCTATGTCAATGGTTCTAATCAGACTTGAGAGATTTTGCAATGATATATCTGCCAGTAAATGCAAGGACTGGGGTAGCTAGTCCCACTCCTTCATCTAGCAACAGCACATCATCACGTTCTTCAGGAGTTGCAACGCTGTTGTTAGTTAATAAACGCGAAGACCGAGGTAGTCAGTCCCAATCTCACCTTTATCAACTGTACATCACTGCGTCATGAAATGATAGCATTATCTTTTAACAGATGCAAGAGAAAGGATGACTAATCCTGACCTTACACTCTATTAGAGGACAACACTATCCCAAGGTTCTTGGTTAGGTCTCTTGTCACGGTCTTATAACTAAGTAAGGTTTTTCCTACGTATTCCATTAGATGGTGTAATATCCCAATTTTTGTTCCCAATTAAATAAAAGGAATATTTAAATAAAACTAATTATATGGAATTAGTTAGTTTTATTTATTAATTTATTGTTATATTAAAAAAATTATCCAAGGAAAAGTGAGAGAAAATCATTTGGGCTCTAAAAATAAGGATTTTTGCAGTTTAGTCCTTGGAAAGGACGTAAGAGGTAATATTGGAAAGATATTTGGAGGGAAAGTGAATAAAATAATAATTTTTGAAAATCTGAGTGCGTTACTCGAGTAGCCCGATCAATTTACTCGAGTAACAGTGGTGCTGAAGCTGAAGATAGTGCGTTTGATGATTCAACAAGTTGATTAATTCAATTATTTACACCTAGCACCGACTGGAGTTGATGGAAACACGTGTTGGTGTGCATGATAGCCATTCTTAGCTATAAATTCATGCTTTTGGGTTGAGGAAATCATAAGAAAATAAGAAAAAGAAGGGAAACTCTGCTGAATTTTAGTTTGAACACCCTCTGTTCTTCATCTTCGTTTTTAATCCCTACCCATACACAGTTGATGAGCTTGATACCTTCTTCAAGCTTGTCACAAGACCTTTAATTTGAGACAAGAATCGTGTGTTTTGGTGGCTGGAGCAAGGAGAACGAATTGCTTGACGTTGGACTCTTGAAACTGAGGTTGGGAAATTTCAGTGGTAAGGAGCTAAGTTGGAGGCTTCGATTTAGGTATGTAGAGGACTCCAAATCGTGCCATTTTGATTTCTATTTAGAGTTTGCAATGTCTAGTTTCCTTATTGACCAAATTTGCTCATTTTCATGCACGTTTGGTTTGTCAAATCATCACCCGAACTTGCTCTGCTGAACCTGTTTTGGAACCGAAAACAAAGCATTTGGAGTTGGTGGATTCTGTGAGCTTCTTTGCTGCCTTTGCATTCAAAAAGCTTCATTGAGGTAAGGGAGAAGCTTTACTAATGCTAGAATAGATTGAGGAATTGATTTGAATATTGGTTGAACCACCATGAGGTTCAAAGGGCACTAGGTTAGGGGACAATGGCTTGGAGGCCAATTTGATCTTAAAACTGAATTGGAACATGTTAGATTTTGATATCTAAAGCTAATTGAACCTTCAATTTGATCTGAAATTGGGTAATTAAGGAATTGGTATGTGAGGTTGTGTTTTAGGTCAAAATTGGGGGAAATTGTTATGATTCTGTAATTTTGGTGTTAATGCTTGAAATTGATGCTATGAACAAGTTTAATGTAATGTATTTAAGTTGGTTTGAAGCTTAACTTTGGTAAAAATTGGATTGGCATGAGTTTGACATATAAAAACCAGTTCAGCAGTGTTTTACTGCATAATTTACTCGAGTAATTCGAGCTGTCACTCGAGTAATACGTGAAAATTCTGATTTATCTGATGAGTGCAAGAGGATTACTCGATTAATCTGAAGTATTAATCGAGTAACACCTTAAAACTTTGAATAATTTGAAATATATGCAGTACTACTCGAGTAATAGATCTGTTAATCGAGTAATGCGAAAGGTGCAAAAATATTACTCGAGTAATTCGAGCTGTCACTCGAGTAATGCGAAAGGTGCAAAAATATTACTCGAGTAATTCGAGCTGTCACTCGAGTAATGCGAAAGGTGCAAAAATATTACTCGAGTAATCTAATGCAATACTCGATTAATAGACTCTGTTAATCTATTAGTGACTGAATTGTTGTAAAAGGATCAGAATTTAATGAGGTGATTGATTAGCAAAGGGTTTGAATCAATTTAATTACTGAACTAGAAATTAATGGAAGTCAGTGTATGTTAAATGAAGTTTAATTATGCCAAGTCCCAGCTTCGAACAACTTAAATGACATTGAATAGTATGGGTAGTCAAAGCCATGCATAGCATCTGCATTATTTGGATTCCCACATGTGTGGAGACACGTCCGAGAGGCGTGGGCATATCCTTTCGGTTGAACTCGAGGGACCTGGGTGTCTGCTCCAAAGGGTTCACGGGGGAGTGTCGGTGACCGGGGTTGCACCTTCTGTTTCCGGAAATACACACGTGCGTGTGGGCATGTCATTTGGTGCCGGACTCGATGAGGCGTAGTCCTACGGGATACGTCGGCAACATTTCTAAGAGCTCTAGAGGTGTTGATTTATTTGCGGGCCGAGTTCGATGAGATACTCCGTATGGGTATCGGGCATGTTTATTTTAAGGTGCCACGGAAGCCTATTTGTTGTAGTTGGCCAACAATCATGCATTGATAAGATTAGATACATCATGACTGCATATGCTATTGATTTATAGTTAAGTCTTGATGTTGGTGTTTAACATGGATGACGAATTGTTAATTGTATGAGATACAGTATTAATTGATTAAAACTGTACCCTGTCTATTTTATTATGTGTTAGTATTTGCTAACTCCCTATGCCCTTGCAGGTGATGGCTCGTTACTTGAAATACGTGGAGTTACGCCCGCTCCGTAGAGGAGTGTGGGACTACGAAGAGCACCGAGCGGTGTTCGAGGGTGAGGTTGACGTGATCTTTCGTCATCCTAACCCCTTTGCTCGAGTGCGACCTCGTAGGCTTCGCATCCCCATGATCTACATATTGCACATTCCACCAGCTTACACTTATCGTTTTGGTTCTCCACCCCCACATCATGGACGTCGTTTTTATAACCTACGTGTCCGACGCCCTGCCACCCGTACACGTCCCTCTACTTCTGATGAGGCTACTGCTACGGCCACTCCTCGTCCTGGTTCGGCCACCAGGGTACGCTTTGCACCCTCTCCGGAGCCAGTGCGTCGCGTTGCTACCCCTGTGGTGTCGGACGAGGAGGAGGAGGAGGACCCCGTAGAGGACGTGGATGGGCCAGCGACGGACAATCAGTGATGTGGTGTTTTTGTTTTGATAGTATGTGCAGTATGGGGACCATGTTAGGATGTGGTGTTTAGCTTTTGGATGACCAGGGATCAGACATCAG
Source organism: Crotalaria pallida (assembly GCA_037953625.1). Lineage (NCBI taxonomy): Eukaryota > Viridiplantae > Streptophyta > Magnoliopsida > Fabales > Fabaceae > Crotalaria > Crotalaria pallida. The sequence goes on along the minus strand of CM075654.1, from coordinate 5,550,832 downwards.
CGTGGGTGGATCATGGCTCAGCTCTCGAAGACTCTTTTATTTTGATTTGTGTTATATTGTATATAGTTGAGAGGGTCTATGAGAGCTGTTATTTTATATCTGCTGGTCTGTATCCTTATATTTTGCTACCTCGACTTTTATCTCTGATACTTGGGTACCTGAGTTTTTATATATATATGGGCTATGGTTGTATAGTTATTATGATCCTTAAAATTATTTCAATTACAACTGCAGTAATCATTTTGAAAATCGTTTCCGCTGAAAGTACAAACAGGTACTCAACCGTTCATTTTTGAAAGAAATGTGTTTTCGAATCAAAGCTTTCGGATATGGAACTTGGTGTATAGAAAGAAAAAGTTTTTCCATAAAGTTCCTATACGAATAACATTTATTATATATTCCAGCTTTCTTTATTTAATATAAATAAAGCTATATCTTGAGAATGTCTCATAATTTGTTAATATACATCGAGTGTCCACATTTGTTGGTATCAGAGCTGTGATCCTGCGAACTGATGCTGATCTGTGATCTCCAAAAGGTAATATTTGTTTTAGATGCTTGCTTTAGCGTCTATGTATAGTGAGTTTTAGAATTGGAAAGAGGTGTGTCATGCATACTTCTCGTTAGGATGTTAGCCTGATGTAGAATCTTCAGTGCAGGTTAAAGATGTCTACTAGAAACAATAATAATCATATGGCCGAGGCCATAGAGAGGTTGACTGATGTATTAGTGAATATGCGTCAGCAACAATCTAATCTGCCCCATCAGCCAATGCAAGCAGAGAACCAGGAGTCGAAGACTTTCTCGGAATTTGGACGCTTTAAACCTTCAAAGTTTGAAGGAGGTCACAAGCCTGAGGAAGCGAATCGTTGGATTCAGGAGTTGAACAAGATCTTTCGCACTATGGAATGCACCGATGCTCAAAGAGTGAAGTTTGCAGTTTTCATGTTGTGTGGTGAAGCTGAGAATTGGTGGCATCACACCATACAACTTTTGAATTATGAAGGAAGGCTGATTACTTGGGATGTGTTCGTTGAGAAATTTCTCAATAAATACTTTCCTGAGGATCAAAGGAGAAAGAAGGAGTTGGAATTTATGCAATTGAAACAAGGAGACATGAGTGTAGGGGAATACGCAGCAAAGTTCGAGGAGCTTATCAAGTATTCTCCGTACTACCAACTCAACCCGGACGAGAGGTCCAAATGCATCAAGTTTGAGAATGGGCTCAAGCCGGAGATAAAGTCTGCTTTTGGATATCAGAAGGTGAGAAGTTTTCCTGCTTTAGTAGAGATGTGCCGAGTTTATGAAGATGATAAGGAAGAGGAAGAGGCACAAAGGAGGAGTCAATCAGGGACTGGACCCATCAGGAAGAAAAATTTCAACAACCGGAGTAAGGGTCCTTATTATCATAAAGGAAAAGGGAAGGAAATGAATGGTGGTAAAGGTACTCCTCAAACAAGTAATCGTAAGTGCGAGAAGTGTAACCGTTTCCATTTCGGAACAAACTGTTATGCTGCTCAGCATGGCCTTTGTTTCAATTGTGGGAAGAAAGGGCACTATTCTCGTGAATGCAAGGAGCCGATAAAGAAAGAGGGAGTAAGCAGACCCGCTGTTGCTGGAAAAGTGTTTTCTTTGAGTGGAATGGAATTAACCCCATCATCTGGCCTAATCCAAGGTATCTATTTTCTTAATGCCCAACCCTGTGTTGTTATGTTTGATTCCGGAGCCACACACTCTTTCGTGTCTTATGAGTGTGTAAATCGCTTAAAGTTAGTAGTATCTGAGTCACCCTATCATCTAAAGCTTGAAACCCCCACCAACAACCCTTGTGTTGTTTCTAAGGTTTGCAAAGATTGTAAGATAATGGTCCTAAACCATATATCCTCAGTAGATTTGATCTATTTACCCATGCATAAGATAGATGTGATCCTAGGAATGGATTGGTTGCATCGAAATCAAGTTATCTTAGACTGTGAGGAAAAGACGATCCAGTTCCGAAACCATGAATCCTTAAGTTTTGAACCCCAAGGGTATGTTTGTCTATTCTCCTCAATTGTGGAAGAGAAGAAGGAAGTGGAGATTGAGGATATTCTGGTGGTTAGAGACTTTCTGGAAGTATTTCCAGAAGAAATTCTAGGATTACCGCCAAAGCGTGAGATTGAGTTTGGAATCGATCTCGTACCTGGAACCGGACCTATCTCGATTGCTCCGTATAGGATGGCACCACCGGAGATGGCTGAGATGAAGAAACAGATTGAAGAATTGCTGCAGAAGCAAATGATAAGGCCGAGTGTTTCGCCTTGGGGAGCCCTGTTGTTGTTTGTTAAGAAGAAGGACGGTAGCATGAGAATGTGTGTGGACTATCGTCAGCTGAATAAGGTCACGATCAAGAACAAGTATCCTTTGCCAAGGATTGACGACCTTATGGATCAAGTTCGAGGAGCTTCAGTGTTTTCTAAGATCGATCTAAGGTCGGGATATCATCAAATTCGAATTCGGGATGAAGACATTCCGAAGACAGCTTTTCGATCAAGATATGGTCATTATGAGTTTGTGGTTATGCCGTTTGGGCTAACGAATGCTCCTGCTATCTTCATGGATTATATGAACCGGATTTTCAGACCTTATTTGGATTCGTTCATGGTGGTATTCATCGATGATATTCTTATCTATTCCAAGAGTCCTGAGGATCATGCTGAACATCTCAAGATTGTGTTGGGGATCTTGAAGGAGAAGCAGTTGTATGCCAAACTTGCTAAGTGTGAGTTTTGGTTGGACAAGGTGAACTTTTTGGGACATGTTATCACCAAGGAAGGCATTGCTGTAGATCCAGCTAAAGTTGGAGCTGTGCTGAAGTGGGAACAGCCAAAGACTGTGACCGAGGTCCGTAGTTTCTTGGGTTTAGCTGGATACTACCGGAGGTTTATTGAAGGTTTTTCGAAGATTGCCTTGCCATTGACTAAGTTGACTCGTAAAGATCAACCTTTCTTGTGGGATCATAAGTGTGAGGAAAGTTTTCAGTTGTTAAAGGAGAAGTTGACGTCCTCACCAGTGTTGGTGTTGCCTGACCCACATAGAAGCTTCGATGTTTATTGTGATGCTTCGAGGCAAGGACTTGGATGCGTTTTAATGCAAGATAGAAAAGTGGTAGCATACGCATCCAGGCAGTTGAAAGTGCATGAGGTCAACTATCCGACGCATGATTTAGAGCTTGCTGCTATTGTCTTCGCTCTGAAGATTTGGAGACACTACCTCTATGGCACTACCTTCAAGGTATTTAGTGACCATAAGAGTTTGAGGTACCTGTTTGACCAAAAAGAGTTGAATATGAGGCAAAGGCGTTGGATGGAGTTTATTAAGGATTATGATTTCGAGCTCCAATACCATCCCGGTAAAGCAAATGTAGTAGCTGATGCTTTAAGCCGGAAGACTCTTCATATGAGTTCAATGATGATCAAGGAATTTTCTCTAATCGAGAAGTTTCGTGATCTAAGTATGACGATGCAAGTGGAAAGAGAATGCATTATGCTTGGTAAGTTGCAAATTACCAATGAATTCCTGATTCAAGTTCGGGAATCTCAGCAGATAGATGAAGAACTGCAAGAGAAGAGAAGGCTTATGTTGGAAGGGAAGGAACCAAACTTCCAGGTTGGAAGTGATGGAATTCTCCGATTCAAAGATCGGATTTGTATTCCAAAAGATCTAGAGATAAGAAGACTGATCCTAGACGAAGCGCATAAAAGTCGGATGAGTATTCATCCGGGATCAACCAAAATGTATCAAGATTTGAAGAAGCTGTTTTGGTGGTCTGGGTTAAAGAAAGATGTTGCTTCGTATGTTGCTTCTTGTCTGATTTGTCAGAAGGCGAAAGCTGAGTATAAGAAGCCAGGCGGTGAATTGCAACCCTTGGATATCCCTGTGTGGAAATGGGATAGCATATCAATGGATTTTGTGTCTGGATTACCAAGGACTATTGGAGGGCATGATGCAATTTGGGTAATTGTTGATAGATTGACTAAGTCGGCGCATTTCATTCCAGTTAATATGCGATATCGCATGGATAAGTTTGCTGAATTGTACATCAAGGAAATCGTTCATCTGCATGGTATACCTTCAAGTATTGTTTCGGATCGAGATCCGAGATTTACTTCGAAGTTTTGGAAGGGTTTGCAGCAGTCTCTGGGATCAAAGTTGAGAATGAGTTTTGCTTACCATGCGGAAAGGACTATCCAGTCTCTTGAGGATTTGCTAAGAGCATGTGTGTTAGAAAGTCAGGAAGGTTGGGATAAACTCTTGTCTCTGATAGAGTTTACCTACAATAACAGTTATCACACCAGTATTGGAATGGCACCGTTTGAAGCTTTGTACGGAAGGAAGTGCCAAACTCCCCTATGTTGGTTCCAAATGGGGGAGCAAACAATTATTGGACCTGAGCTTGTTCAGGAAACCTCTGAGAAGATTCAGATGATCAGAGAAAAGATGAAGACAGCGCAAAGCCGACAGAAAAGTTATGCGGATTAAAAGGAGAAGACCCTTGGAGTTTGGAGAGGGCGATCATGTTTTTATTCGCGTAAGACCGACAACTGGTGTTGGGAGAGCTTTGAAGACAAAGAAGTTGTCAGCAAGGTTTATTGGTCCTTATCAGATACTCAAGCGTATCGGGTCTGTAGCTTATCAGCTCGCTTTGCCTCCGTCTTTGTCCAATCTTCATGATGTGTTTCATGTTTCGCAATTGCGGAAATTTGTGCCAGATCCCGATTCAGTAATTGAAATTCAACCTGATGATGTGGCTTTGAGAGAGAATCTCACTCTTGAGACAATCCCTGTCAGAATTGAAGATCGAAGAATGAAGCAGTTGCGGGGAAAAGAAATTCCTTTAGTCAAAGTTATTTGGGAAAATGCTGATGTATCAGAAGCAACTTGGGAATTAGAAGATAAGATGAGAAAATATTATCCTGAGTTGTTTTTGTAAGCGGAATTTCGAGGACGAAATTCTTGTAAGTGGGGGAGAAATGTAATATCCCAATTTTTGTTCCCAAGTAAATAAAAGGAATATTTAAATAAAACTAATTATATGGAATTAGTTAGTTTTATTTATTAATTTATTGTTATATTAAAAAAATTATCCAAGGAAAAGTGAGAGAAAATAATTTGGGCTCTAAAAATAAGGATTTTTGCAGTTTAGTCCTTGGAAAGGACCTAAGAGGTAATATAGGAAAGATATTTGGAGGGAAAGTGAATAAAATAATAATTTTTGAAAATCTGAGTGCGTTACTCGAGTAGCCCGATCAATTTACTCGAGTAACAGTGGTGCTGAAGCTGAAGATAGTGCGTTTGATGATTCAACAAGTTGAGTAATTCAATTATTTACACCTAGCACCGACTGGAGTTGATGGAAACACGTGTTGGTGTGCATGATAGCCATTCTTGGCTATAAATTCATGCTTTTGGGTTGAGGAAATCATAAGAAAATAAGAAAAAGAAGGGAAACTCTGCTGAATTTTAGTTTGAACACCCTCTGTTCTTCATCTTCGTTTTTAATCCCTACCCATACACAGTTGATGAGCTTGATACCTTCTTCAAGCTTGTCACAAGACCTTTAATTTGAGACAAGAATCGTGTGTTTTGGTGGCTGGAGCAAGGAGAACGAATTGCTTGACGTTGGACTCTTGAAACTGAAGTTGGGAAATTTCAATGGTAAGGAGCTAAGTTGGAGGCTTCGATTTAGGTATGTAGAGGACTCCAAATCGTGCCATTTTGATTTCTATTTAGAGTTTGCAATGTCTAGTTTCCTTATTGACCAAATTTGCTCATTTTCATGCACGTTTGGTTTGTCAAATCATCACCCGAACTTGCTCTGCTGAACCTGTTTTGGAACCGAAAACAGAGCATTTGGAGTTGGTGGATTCTGTGAGCTTCTTTGCTGCCTTTGCATTCAAAAAGCTTCATTGAGGTAAGGGAGAAGCTTTACTAATGCTAGAATAGATTGAGGAATTGATTTGAATATTGGTTGAACCACCATGAGGTTCAAAGGGCACTAGGTTAGGGGACAATGGCTTGGAGGCCAATTTGATCTTAAAACTGAATTGGAACATGTTAGATTTTGATATCTAAAGCTAATTGAACCTTCAATTTGATCTGAAATTGGGTAATTAAGGAATTGGTATGTGAGGTTGTGTTTTAGGTCATAATTAAGGGAAATTGTTATGATTCTGTGATTTTGGTGTTAATGCTTGAAATTGATGCTATGAACAAGTTTAATGTAATGTATTTAAGTTGGTTTGAAGCTTAACTTTGGTAAAAATTGGATTGGCATGAGTTTGACATATAAAAACCAGTTCAGCAGTGTTTTACTGCATAATTTACTCGAGTAATTCGAGCTGTCACTCGAGTAATGCGTGAAAATTCTGATTTATCTGATGAGTGCAAGAGGATTACTCGATTAATCTGAAGTATTAATCGAGTAACACCTTAAAACTTTGAATAATTTGAAATATATGCAGTACTACTCGAGTAATAGATCTGTTAATCGAGTAATGCGAAAGGTGCAAAAATATTACTCGAGTAATTCGAGCTGTCACTCGAGTAATGCGAAAGGTGCAAAAATATTACTCGAGTAATTCCAGCTGTCACTCGAGTAATGCGAAAGGTGCAAAAATATTACTCGAGTAATTCGAGCTGTCACTCGAGTAATGCGAAAGGTGCAAAAATATTACTCGAGTAATCTAATGCAATACTCGATTAATAGACTCTGTTAATCTATTAGTGACTGAATTGTTGTAAAAGGATCAGAATTTAATGAGGTGATTGATTAGCAAAGGGTTTGAATCAATTTAATTACTGAACTAGAAATTAATGGAAGTCAGTGTATGTTAAATGAAGTTTAATTATGCCAAGTCCCAGCTTCGAACAACTTAAATGACATTGAATAGTATGGGTAGTCAAAGCCATGCATAGCATCTAAATCATTTGGATTCCCACATGTGTGGAGACACGTCCTAGAGGCGTGGGCATATCCTTTCGGTTGAACTCGAGGGACCTGGGTGTCTGCTCCAAAGGGTTCACGGGGGAGTGTCGGTGACCGGGGTTGCACCTTCTGTTTCCGGAAATACACACGTGCGTGTGGGCATGTCATTTGGTGCCAGACTCGATGAGGCGTAGTCCTACGGGATACGTCGGCAACATTTCTAAGAGCTCTAGAGGTGTTGATTTATTTGCGGGCCGAGTTCGATGAGATACTCCGTATGGGTATCGGGCATGTTTATTTTAAGGTGCCACGGAAGCCTATTTATTGTAGTTGGCCAACAATCATGCATTGATAAGATTAGATACATCATGACTGCATATGCTATTGATTTATAGTTAAGTCTTGATGTTGGTGTTTAACATGGATGATGAATTGTTAATTGTATGAGATACAGTATTAATTGATTAAAATTGTACCCTGTCTATTTTATTATGTGTTAGTATTTGCTAACTCCCTATGCCCTTGCAGGTGATGGCTCGTTACCTGACATACGTGGAGTTAAGCCCGCTCCGTAGAGGAGTGTGGGACTACAAGGAGCACCGAGCGGTGTTCGAGGGTGAGGTTGACGTGATCTTTCGTCATCCTAACCCCTTTGCTCGAGTGCGACCTCGTAGGCTTCGCATCCCCATGATCTACATACTGCACATTCCACCAGCTTACACTTATCGTTTTGGTTCTCCACCCCCACATCATGGACGTCGTTTTTATAACCTACGTGTCCGACGCCCTGCCACCCGTACACGTCCCTCTACTTCTGATGAGGCTACTGCTACGGCCACTCCTCGTCCTGGTTCGGCCACCAGGGTACGCTTTGCACCCTCTCCGGAGCCAGTGCGTCGCGTTGCTACCCCTGTGGTGTCGGACGAGGAGGAGGAGGAGGACCCCATAGAGGACGTGGATGGGCCAGCGGCGGACAATCAGTGATGTGGTGTTTTTGTTTTGATAGTATGTGCAGTATGGGGACCATGTTAGGATGTGGTGTTTAGCTTTTGGATGACCAGAGATCAGACATCAGCGTGGGTGGATCATGGCTCAGCTCTCGAAGACTCTTTTATTTTGATTTGTGTTATATTGTATATAGTTGAGAGGGTCTATGAGAGCTGTTATTTTATATCTGCTGGTCTGTATCCTTATATTTTGCTACCTCGACTTTTATCTCTGATACTTGGGTACCTGAGTTTTTATATATATATGGGCTATGGTTGTATAGTTATTATGATCCTTAAAATTATTTCAATTACAACTGCAGTAATCATTTTGAAAATCGTTTCCGCTGAAAGTACAAACAGGTACTCAACCGTTCATTTTTGAAAGAAATGTGTTTTCGAATCAAAGCTTTCGGATATGGAACTTGGTGTATAGAAAGAAAAAGTTTTTCCATAAAGTTCCTATACGAATAACATTTATTATATATTCCAGCTTTCTTTATTTAATATAAATAAAGCTATATCTTGAGAATGTCTCATAATTTGTTAATATACATCGAGTGTCCACATTTGTTGGTATCAGAGCTGTGATCCTGCGAACTGATGCTGATCTGTGATCTCCAAAAGGTAATATTTGTTTTAGATGCTTGCTTTAGCGTCTATGTATAGTGAGTTTTAGAATTGGAAAGAGGTGTGTCATGCATACTTCTCGTTAGGATGTTAGCCTGATGTAGAATCTTCAGTGCAGGTTAAAGATGTCTACTAGAAACAATAATAATCATATGGCCGAGGCCATAGAGAGGTTGACTGATGTATTAGTGAATATGCGTCAGCAACAATCTAATCCGCCCCATCAGCCAATGCAAGCAGAGAACCAGGAGTCGAAGACTTTCTCGGAATTTCGACGCTTTAAACCTTCAAAGTTTGAAGGAGGTCACAAGCCTGAGGAAGCGAATCGTTGGATTCAGGAGTTGAACAAGATCTTTCTCACTATGGAATGCACCGATGCTCAAAGAGTGAAGTTTGCAGTTTTCATGTTGTGTGGTGAAGCTGAGAATTGGTGGCATCACACCATACAACTTTTGAATTATGAAGGAAGGCTGATTACTTGGGATGTGTTCGTTGAGAAATTTCTCAATAAATACTTTCCTGAGGATCAAAGGAGAAAGAAGGAGTTGGAATTTATGCAATTGAAACAAGGAGACATGAGTGTAGGGGAATACGCAGCAAAGTTCGAGGAGCTTATCAAGTATTCTCCGTACTACCAACTCAACCCGGACGAGAGGTCCAAATGCATCAAGTTTGAGAATGGGCTCAAGCCGGAGATAAAGTCTGCTTTTGGATATCAGAAGGTGAGAAGTTTTCCTGCTTTAGTAGAGATGTGCCGAGTTTATGAAGATGATAAGGAAGAGGAAGAGGCACAAAGGAGGAGTCAATCAGGGACTGGACCCATCAGGAAGAAAAATTTCAACAACCGGAGTAAGGGTCCTTATTATCATAAAGGAAAAGGGAAGGAAATGAATGGTGGTAAAGGTACTCCTCAAACAAGTAATCGTAAGTGCGAGAAGTGTAACCGTTTCCATTTCGGAACAAACTGTTATGCTGCTCAGCATGGCCTTTGTTTCAATTGTGGGAAGAAAGGGCACTATTCTCGTGAATGCAAGGAGCCGATAAAGAAAGAGGGAGTAAGCAGACCCGCTGTTGCTGGAAAAGTGTTTTCTTTGAGTGGAATGGAATTAACCCCATCATCTGGCCTAATCCAAGGTATCTATTTTCTTAATGCCCAACCCTGTGTTGTTATGTTTGATTCCGGAGCCACACACTCTTTCGTGTCTTATGAGTGTGTAAATCGCTTAAAGTTAGTAGTATCTGAGTCACCCTATCATCTAAAGCTTGAAACCCCCACCAACAACCCTTGTGTTGTTTCTAAGGTTTGCAAAGATTGTAAGATAATGGTCCTAAACCATATATCCTCAGTAGATTTGATCTGTTTACCCATGCATAAGATAGATGTGATCCTAGGAATGGATTGGTTGCATCGAAATCAAGTTATCTTAGACTGTGAGGAAAAGACGATCCAGTTCCGAAACCATGAATCCTTAAGTTTTGAACCCCAAGGGTATGTTTGTCTATTCTCCTCAATTGTGGAAGAGAAGAAGGAAGTGGAGATTGAGGATATTCTGGTGGTTAGAGACTTTCCGGAAGTGTTTCCAGAAGAAATTCCAGGATTACCGCCAAAGCGTGAGATTGAGTTTGGAATCGATCTCGTACCTGGAACCGGACCTATCTCGATTGCTCCGTATAGGATGGCACCACCGGAGATGGCTGAGATGAAGAAAAAAATTGAAGAATTGCTGCAGAAGCAAATGATAAGGCCGAGTGTTTCACCCTGGGGAGCCCCGTTGTTGTTTGTTAAGAAGAAGGACGGTAGCATGAGAATGTGTGTGGACTATCGTCAGCTGAATAAGGTCACGATCAAGAACAAGTATCCTTTGCCAAGGATTGACGACCTTATGGATCAAGTTCGAGGAGCTTCAGTGTTTTCTAAGATCGATCTAAGGTCGGGATATCATCAAATTCGAATTCGGGATGAAGACATTCCGAAGACAGCTTTTCGATCAAGATATGGTCATTATGAGTATGTGGTTATGCCGTTTGGGCTAACGAATGCTCCTGCTATCTTCATGGATTATATGAACCGGATTTTCAGACCTTATTTGGATTCGTTCGTGGTGGTATTCATCGATGATATTCTTATCTATTCCAAGAGTCCTGAGGATCATGCTGAACATCTCAAGATTGTGTTGGGGATCTTGAAGGAGAAGCAGTTGTATGCCAAACTTGCTAAGTGTGAGTTTTGGTTGGACAAGGTGAACTTTTTGGGACATGTTATCACCAAGGAAGGCATTGCTGTAGATCCAGCTAAAGTCGAAAGCATGGAATTCTTAGATATTGTAATTATTCGGTGATATAGGTTTAGGAATTGCGATTCTAGGTAATTCAGATTAAGATGTTCCCGCTAAAAATAAATAGAGATGCAGATCAAAAGCACTTAAAATGTTTGTCTAAGTTTTTTTTTTTTTTGAATTGTCTCATACCTTTTGTTGGTTTGGTCCTGATCTCCTTAAGTAGCTGCACCGCAGACTTTAAGGGTGTGGACCAGGAAACTGATATTGTCGGAATGTAAGGTTGAGACGTCTAGGACGAAGTCCTGTGTCATTTAGTAATCCCTCTGGGGCTGTGTCTGGTATGATTGCTGACACACCATGAAAGATGTGACGAGACTCGCCTCCGAATATTAACATATCGCCTAACCTCAAGATAATTCTTTCTGCTCTCCTTAGATCTCTCTGGTCTCCATAGAGAAACTCAGCCGAGTCACCAATGCAGAATGATGCTACTGGTATCCCTCTTTGCAGGCTTCCAACACTTTCGTCACGGTCCTGATGAAGACCAAGCTTTCCTTTTTCTTCATAGAAATTGACAATACAGACATCAGGGGACATGGAAGGGAGTATGTCCTCCACTTCACTTACACCGCATTCCTTCTCAATCAAAGATTGTGCTTCTTGCATCGCTCCCATAACCAGCTGAATGAAATGATCAGGAATGTTGGGTGGTTCGCTTCCATCAATTACCCTTTTGTGTCCATATACTCGGGTTTGAGGATTCCAATCTAAGCCGAGGCACATCATTTTCGGTCGGAGTCTGGCTCCACTTGTAAAGCCTGGTTGATAAAAACCTCCAGGACCTAAGCCCATCTCACGACAGTTCTTCACTACGCCCACCTATTCTTCATGAGTCAAGTTTTGTTTCAGAAGCACCATTCCCGGTCTCAACATTATACTCTTCTTCTCACCCACTTGTACCCCCACGTGTTGCTCCTTGTCTTCGATAGTCGATCTAAGCTTAACCATTGTAGAAGTTTGCCCTTCTTGAAAACAGATGTCATACTGCTCGGATTTCAAATAATCAGCTGGGGAAATGATCTTACGATCAGTAGCCGAACTGCTAGCAGGGGAATCGAAAAATTGATTCTTCATGTTGCTACAGTGTAGCAACAAAGGATTCTGTTGATGCAAACACATACATAATTTAGTACTTAATTACATAGGGTTTTATAGCTATAAACCTAAGTAACTACTATAGGACTTGACACTACTTTTCGGTTACTCTCTTGGTGAGTTAACCATTGGAGTAACTCGCAACTCCGAGGTCGAGGACAACTGCTCTGATACCATAAATGTAACAACCTATTTTATTTTATCTATTTTGAAAATATGGATTTGAAAATTCTTTTTAATTAAAATACTTATTATAATTTTTCCGGAAAATCGGACAGAGTCTCCTCTGTTTTTCCGACTTTCCCAAAATTTAGTTTTGACCTGTAACCTGTTCAAAACAGTTTTCAATAACCACCAGGCAGCCAGATATAATATATAGCATACTTAGACTATTTTGACATCAAATATTAAAGTAGAAATTTTTAAGCTTTTGCGATTAAAACTAAATACCCCGGGCCACCAATTTTCCAAAATACACATTGGAAATACATACATAATTCCTAATTATACAAAATACATAAAGTACTCAAATGTGGCCCGGTTTGACTCAAATTTATAAAACGACTCGATTTCACACTTCCTGTGGGAAGTGTGCTCCTGCTCAGCCTCAATGTCTGCAATGCTCAACCTGTACCTGTAGTGTTTGTAACGGTGAGAATTGCACGAACTAGTAATGCATAATACATGTCAAGTCATGCACAATTAGAAATTAATCAACTAATACAAATATACTACGCCCAATCACCTAACCACTACAAACACAAACATCTCCAATTATTCGCATTTCCTAATTAATATCAATTCCTATTCGATTTCCGTTCACTTAACTTTTTACCCTCACTTAAACTTAGACTCTCAATTCTTATTCCATTCCTACTTTTTACTCACATCCTTCTTATTTTGTCAAGTTAACTAATTCTAATCTCTATCTCTCATTTCTCCATCTCATTCATCACCTCCTCAACTCTCTTCTTTTTATTTCTTTTTATTTCATTCTCTTTTCATTTCGTTCTTTTCATTTCTTTCTTTGTTTTTTTTTACTTTTTCGGGATATTTGTGGTTTCACTATTGCGACCCACATTTGGTGTCGTCTTACGGATGCGTACGGATCCCCAAAGGCCGCAAGTCTAACTCAACCACTGCGCACTCTGCCAATGCGGCTTACGTTTCCTGCACCCGAGAGCGTGTCTTACACGGCCAGAATGCCACAAAATCCTTGGCTATGCGGATTTGCCACTGTGACCCACCTTTGGCGTCGTCTTACCGATGCGTGCGGATCCCCAAAGGCCGCACGTCTAACTCAACCCTTGCATACGTACCAGCCAGCGGCTTATTGCAGGTGTTGCGCACCCGCCTTATTGCACCCCACCGTGTGTCTTACAGGATCCAAACCGCATACCAATATTCTCTTTTTCTTTTCTTTTTATTCTTTTCCTTTTTATTCTTTTCCTTTTCATCAATTTTAATCCGCCCTCGCCTAACACCTTTTTCCTCTACTCTCATTTTCCTCTTTTTCTCTTCTACTCCAACTATTCTATTTCCCTAGAATTAACTCATTATCATTTCCAAAAACAATTCCTATTTTCCCTATTGTTTCCCTTACATTTCCATTTATGTGCTATTACAAAATCCTAAGCTCACTCCTCCGTTCACTCCTTTCCGTTTTCAATCAATCACTAAAAACAACATACATACACTATTCAATGCATTTAATAATTACATGTCATTATCCAATTTATTCACACAATTTAGCACATACATATCATTTAGCAAGTCACAACATAATTATCAGAACATTTATATCAATTAACCACTTAGCACAATAAATCATAAATTCATATTATAATTCATAAATATCAATTCCTAATATCAACTACACAAACCAAATAATCTCAACACACACACACATACTAGCTACACAACCACCATGCGGAAATAAACCCCTTACCTTAAAATAAATAAGATAGAGTGAACCTTAACCGGGTTAGGAGTCCTAATGCAGGAGGTTTGTCGATTGAGTCCAGTGTCCGCAAAGGTTAGTTGGAGAGATGTAAGGGCCCAACAATACACTTAATTGAGTAGCTTTATGAGCTCCCCTCTTATCCTAAGCTTCTAAGAGCATAGAGGCCCCATGTTGTTCTTGAAACATTGAGGCAAGAAACAATAACAATAATAATAAGTATTGATAATATTAATGCCCAAATCATAGGAGGAAATGGAAGGAGGGAGAGGCTTGATTAACTTACCCCAAGGCTTGAAGGAGAGAAATAGAGAAGTAAGGGTTGATGATGATGATGGTGCTTATTGGAAGAAGGAAGTAGGGAGCTTGATGGTGCCTCAATGGAGGTTGAGAGCTATCAACCTTGAAGATCAAAGGGGGTTTAATTTGGTGCCCTAGGTTTTGAAATAGGAAAGAGATGGAGAGTGAGGGATGATGTTGGTGGGTTCAATTTATAGAGGGGAAAGAGTGTTTGATGATGTTCCCTAAGCTTGAAGCTTGAAGCTTGGCCATCAATGGAGGTTGGGAGGGAAGAGAATGGAGTCCTTGCTCCATGGAAGAGGGAGGAGATGAGGGAGAAGAGATGGGGTTCGAGTATGAGTGAGGGAGGGAGTGTTTGGGGTGTTTAATGGGGTTTTGGGGCGGGGAAATGTCGGAAATGCCCTTAAAAACGCGTTTTCAGTGTTGCAGATCGCAGTATTTTCGCTTAAGCGAAGCCCTTACAGTGTTCCCATGGAACTTATTTCGCATAAGCGAAATTTACTCGCTTAAGCGAGCTCCTGAGGTGTTGATTCTATGACATTTTCGCTTAAGAGAAATAATTTTCGCTTAAGCGAAATCATCACGTACTGCTACTTCATTTTTCTATTTTTCAGCTATTTTCTCCAAACTTCAAACAGCCATAACTTTTTTGTTCACCGTCGGATCATGCTCAAATTTGACGAGCAACTTCCTAAAAATCATATCTTCATATCCAACGGTGGAAATTTAGGTTTGAGTCCTAAATCTTTTATTTTGATTTTCTAACCTTCGTTATGTTTTAATACCAAATTATCTATTTTTCTAGCCTGTTCCTAACTTCAATTTAATGCTTCTTTCTTTTCTAAATCATTATTATTATTATTATTATTTATCTTTTCTAATGCTTGTGCACTTCTTTCAATGCCTATTTATGGTTTTATTTCTATTATCCCCATTATCCCAGATTATTACTAATTTATTTATATCTGGGTTTAAAATTTGGGATGTTACAAGGATCACGGAGCTCCACGTGTGCAAAAATTGGCCGAAATCCGTCATTTGGGCAAATAGCAAACTGAAGATAAGTTTGAAGGCATAAAAATTGTAAAAATTGGTTGAAATCCGTCAAAGGGCAAATAACAAACCAGAGATAAGTTTGAGGGCATAAACATTAAAAAAAACAATAACAAAAATATCTCGCAAAAGGATCCCAAACTTCAGAGACTCGTGACATAATCCAGCCTTTAAAATACTTTGATGTCTATACAGGTTTTGTACAGTGAATTTAATAGCCAGGATAGGTGTGAATTTAGTTGAATTTTTTTAAAAAATTGCACTTGTACTTTATACAAATGAATATTATGCAATCTATTCTTTATGCATGAATATTAAAATAGGTCAAAAGTCATATAATCAATAGGTTGCATTTTGCATATCTTACCGGGCACATATTTTTCCTTAATTATTCAGGATATTATGTTGTGCATAAGTAGTTAGGGTGTTACAAAACCATTGGTTTTAAGCTTAGATATACGTGTGTGTTGATGTAATATAAGTAGTATAGTTTAGAGTCAATATTTTGGAAATGTTATATAAATCTTATGTTTTGATAATAATAAATAATGATAAGACTATGTTTTGGATGAGAATCTTAAATATTATCAAAAGTTTTAATAAATTCACATTTTAATATTAAGTGATATAACATAGATAATAGTATTATAATAAGGGGAATATCAAGGGGTGTTACACTTTTATGGTATCAGAGCAATGGTTTCAATCTCTCGGCTGTGGAGTATGACCTCACATACTCTTTGGTTGTGTTACTCTAACTAAGAGTAACCTTGAGTTGTATAATTGTAATTGGATTATAGTTGTGTAACTCTAGTTAGGTTCAATATTGCAGAAAACCTAAATGGCTACAAGGAACCCTGACATCCTAGAGAGAATTATAACAGTTCTAGAAAACCTAGTTCAAGCTAACCACAACAATGAACCTGTGACACCCTCACAATTATTACCATTTAATTAAATTAAGATTTATAAGTACTTGAAAATTTTATTTAAAATTTGATAGAGTTTCCCTTGTATTTCGGACTTTCCAAGAATTCCTTCCTAAATACCTGTTCAGTCCAGAATACTTTAAAACTTAAACTTATATATTAATTACAGCCAGCTTATCGCTAATGCCCTGTTTCACAAAATAATACAAGTTTTAGGGTTATAACTAGTGAATTGTTTTTACATCAAAATGAGATGACTAAAACCTAATCTACTATGCTTCTCTCATATCTAATTTACACTCCACGGGGTGGAGAGCATTCCTGATCGGCCTACAATAGTGTAAGCTCCGTTCATGTTCCTGTATAAAAACAACAAGAAGGGTAGCATTACATAGAACTTAGAAAGATAGTTTCTAAAGAGGCATAACAATAAACTAAGTCAAGCACATTTATCAACAATAAATCACATCATAACATACTCACCTAGTTACCCAATTATTCCTAATCAGTTCCTCTACACTCACATTCATATTTCCATGATTTAATTCTCCTTTTATTCTATTTTATCCTTACATTGCTTCTCATTATTCTTATCCCATTAGTTGTCCACAGGGTCAATAGAACCTCCAGGATTAAATTTCCTAGCCCACAGGGTCACAAGGACCGCATGTGCCCTATTCTGACAGAGTCTAACTGACCTCCTATCTTATCTTATTCTTCTCTCCCTTACTATTCTTAATTTCATATCAAGACTTACTTATTATTTTCTCGCTTCTTAATTCTTATTTCTCTTTCCTTATTAACTTTCCTTAATCCTATTTCATTTCATTGTTAATTACCCACTTTGTTACTCTTATTACTTCGTAACTTATTATTTAACTAATCCATCATTCATTTCTTTATTACCGTTCCCTAAATGCTCTTACATCTTCCTTTTTATTTGCTAGAACTCGATTCATGCTTAATTCCTTCCACTAACCTCCATCAATCTTAGTCCCATTCAATCTACCTCAGTTCATTCATCTATGCTTAAGACCTTCTAACCAATCCTCAATTAAGTCTCTTCTCTATTAACGTCCCTTATGATTTAGTCACTTTAGCTAACCCCGATTAATTCCATTAAGGCTAAGTCCCTTCTCCAACCTCAATTGATTTGTCTACCGCAAAGAACAATTAATTAACTTCCTACTTCTATATTATCCACCTAGTGTCCGTTTCCAACTACCCTAAGGTTCAATCCTATTCTATTTCATCAGTGTACTTAACTCTCCATCTATCCCTGTTTATCTATTTATTCTCCCTTATTCTTTAGGCATGCCTCCTAGGTGTTTCCAACTTGTTACTTAGCTATTTCCTTAGCCCAAATAACCCCAACTATTCTATTATCATTTTATCAAGATTTCTTCTCTAGCTTTTACTTAATTTTATCACAAGCCTAACATAACTAGTGATTCACTCACATCTTCTTATTACACACTATTTCATAAAAATAACTAAAACATATACAAGCACATAATATCATAAATATATTCAATCATTATCATAGTGGGTTCTCTAACCCAAACTCTAAATACTTAGTTTCTAACCAAATATAATACCCTAAGGTTCTTATTTACCCATACTCATCCACTCTTAGTTATCACTATACTCTATTTAGAATCTACTCTCTAAATAAAGGTAATACCACCTCCTTACCTTAGATGGAGAGAGAGATGTCATAAACCTCAAGTCCTAAACCTCCCCTTTGCTTTGGGTACCCTTAAAGCTTGAACTTTCCTCTTCCTTTGTGCTCCTTGAGCTTGAGCCCCTAAGCTAGCCTTGGGTCCATATGAAGATAACCAATAGATGTGTAGAGATGTTGTCCTATGGAGATCTTGATGGAGGGAGGAGTAGTTTCTCTTTCACTTGGGTGTGTTGGGGCATGAGATAGAAAGAGGAGCCATGGTGGTTATGAGGAGCTTGAGAGAGAAAGCCCTATGGTGATGGTGAGGAACTAGAGAGGGAGCTTGATGGAGATGATGGGTGTGATGGGGCTTGATGATTGGTGGTGATGGTGGAGCTTGTGCCCTTGAGGAGGAAGAAGAAGGAATGAAGAAGAAGAATGTGTTTGTTGTATTATGGAGATGAAAATGAGTTTTTATTTGTGTTTTTGGTGCCAAGCTTCTTCAAGAAGCTTGCCCCTGAAGGGCCAATTTGTGGCCCCCAAGTTCCTTCTTTTTTTTTCATGTCTGTCGCGTACTAACCGGTGAGCCACTAACCGATTAGTGCTTGATTTCTTTTTATTTTCTTTTTTTCCTCTGCACTTCAAAGTGCCATATCTCCTTCGTTACCCGTCGGATCTTGCTCAAATTTGAAAGCAAGCTTCCTAACATACTAATCTTCACATCCAACAGTGGAATTTGTGTTTGGAGTTGTAAATCTTTTATTTCTAATTTCCAAATATAGGGTGTTTCCAACACCGAAAACACCGCTTCTAACACTCTTTTGTTCATCTTTAACTCTTTTATCTGATGCTAATGCTTCCTAACTACTTCACAGCACAAGGGATCCTATTCCATCATCTTTACTCTTCTTTAACATAATTATGATTTTTCTAATCTTATTATTATTCTAATTATTCTTGGAATTAAAATTCGGGATGTTACAGAACCCGCCGAATTCCATGGCTTGACGAAATTTCGGAAGAACGACCAACCAAAGTTCTAAAGTCATTTCAATCCTGATGGGGCGTGGCCGAGGCGATAGGAATATGAAAAAAATATTTCGCACTATGAATTACACCAATGCTTAGAGGTTATCTAATAGACTATTAACTTTGTTTTTTTTTTCCTGACACCTTGAAATCGGAAATTATCTAATGCAAAAAGAATTTTAATCTTTTTCATAAAAAAAATTTAGGTAAAAAATTACATTATGGGACCAAAAATTAAAACTCTTTGATTTTAGAAAAAATAATTGTTTTGATAACAGCGTTCTGTTATCAAAACAAGCCCACCACACAGGTTTTTTTTTTAAATTCTTACAATAAGTATTTTTTTTTTAAAATCTTGCTAAAAAACACTTATTAAGAATATTAGAAATAAAAAAATTTCATAAATCAAAAAATTACATTTTATTTTTCATAATTTTTAATCATTTTTGATCTCGTAACACGTAGTAGTCAAGTACCATAAAATAAAGACACTTTATCATGGGTGATTCTATGATGGTCTTGTTGAGTTTTTTTTTACTCATGCTCTATTACACTCATGTACTATTTAACCCATGTTTTCAATCTTAGGCACTCCTTCTCACTTACAGCCATGCCATTGCTGCACCTCCTCCAATGGCTACTAACCACTGTTCGCCACCGCGATAACATCGTCTACCACCATAACGCTGCCCACTCTTTAAACACCTTTTCCACCGATCATACAATTTAGTAAAGGAAAATATCCCCTCATTTTTTTCTCCTAAAACCACCACTGCCACCACCATGCTCTGTATTCCAACTATTCTTCTTCTACAAAATGCGGCTCTTCAAACCTTAAGGCTGTTTGACAGAAAGTTCTGATCATGAATGACAGTGGTGAGGTCGCGTTGCTCTCAAGCGTGGCGAGGTCTTGAGCGGCGGAGACAAAGAGACTCTGGTCTTGAGCAGTGGAACAAAAACTAGATCTACATATGCGAAGTTAAAAAATGTAGATCTACACTAGTTTCTATTGAGGAATATAATGAAGATGGTTATTGTGGACTTGCAATGAGGCTTACCAAGGTGGTGGTGGTGGAGGAGCGGACGACATGCCGATGAAGGTCGTGGTCGACGTCTATTTCCGGTGTGGATTGCCGGTGGCTATGGTGGAGGAGTAGGTGGAGGTGGTGCCAATTTTGGTTGGGTTGGGTTGAAGGTGATGAGGGCAAGGTTGTCATTTTCATTCTTATAAGTATTTTTAATATTTTTTTCTCCTTTAATCTTACCCATTCTTTTATTTTATTAATAAATCCAATGGTGATAATTTGTTTAGCTTTACATAGAGCATCAATAACAAACTCATTTGGAGCATCAAAGTGGTTGCCCTCATTCATTTGTGTTTTTCCAAAAACCCAATTCCTTAAAAAGTAAACACTGTTTTCTTTTTTCTTTTCTGGCATAAATATCTTTCCCCCCTTACTTCTTAGGATCATGTTTCATCATCAAGGGATAATACCGAGGGCGGGAGAAGGGAAATGAGTTTCGTGGCAAAGTTTGCATAATTCGTGGCAAACATGAAAGTCTCAGGTTCAGGATTACTGAGCTTTACATCCATATCCTCAATTCACTCACCACCACCACACTCAAAGCCTTCATCTTTTATTCCCTCTTCCTCACTTTCATCACCTTCTTCTTCTTCTTCTACTTCCACAACTACTGATTCCTCTCCAGAATTTAATCCCAACACTGAAAGCAAAAACAATGAAACTGTCACTATCAAGAAGAGAGTCAAATTTACCTACAGTAGAGCTTCACCTTCTATCAGATACCCCAATTTGAAACTCTCACAACTCTACCCTGAAACCAAGAATCAGACCCACTTCACTGTTTCTTCTCCCGTGGAAGAAAGTCATGATTTTTCTGATGAAACTGAAGGTTCTGAGGATACCCACAAACCAGATTATGAGGTGGATGATGCGAAAGAGCATGAGACATTGGGGAGTAGGGTTAGCAAGAAGAGGGTTCAGAAAATGAACAGATTGGCATTGAAAAAAGACAAGTATTGGAGGGATAGAGTGAAGTATTTGACTGATAGGATTCTTGGTTTGAAGTTTGAGGAGTTTGTTGCTGATGTGTTGGATGAAAGGAAGGTTCAGATGACACCAACTGATTTCTGTTTTTTGGTTAAATGGGTAGGGCAGACGAATTGGCAGCGCGGCCTCGAGGTTTATGAATGGTTGAATTTAAGGCAATGGTTTTCACCGAATGCGAGGATGCTTGCCACTATTATAGTTGTCCTGGGGAAGGCGAATCAAGAAGCGCTTGCTGTTGAGATTTTCACTAGGGGTGAGTCAAGCATTGGGGATACGGTCCAAGTTTACAATGAAATGATGGGTGTTTATGCGAGGAGTGGGCGGTTCGATAAGGTAAAGGAGATGCTTGATGTAATGCGCGAGAGAGGTTGTGAGCCTGACCTGGTGAGTTTTAATACTTTGATCAATGCAAGGATGAAGTCTGGTGCTATGGTGCCTAATTTAGCTATGCAACTTTTGAATGAAGTGAGGAGGTCGCGTGTTAGGCCGGATATAATAACTTATAATACCCTTATAAGTGCTTGTTCTAGAGAGTCGAATTTGGAGGAAGCGATAGCGATATTTGATGATATGGTGAACAACAATTGTCAACCTGATTTATGGACTTACAATGCTATGATTTCGGTATATGGTAGATGTGGACATTCTAACAAAGCTGAAGAACTATTTAGAGAACTGGAGTCTAAGGGGTTTTTCCCTGATGCAGTTACATATAATTCCTTATTGAATGCTTTTTCGAAGGAAGGGAATACGGAAAAAGTGAGGGATATTTGTGAAGAAATGGTGAAAATGGGGTTTGGCAGGGATGAGATGACATACAACACTATTATGCACATGTACGAAAAACAAGGTCGGCATGACCAGGCATTGCAGCTTTACAGAGACATGAAATCGTCTGGCAGGAATCCTGATGCTGTTACATATACTGTTTTGATAAATTCACTTGGGAAAGCAAATAAGGTTGTAGAAGCTGCCAGTGTGATGTCAGAAATGTTGGATGCAGCTTCTCAGGTTTTCTATGACATGAGATTCAGTGGCATTGAGCCATCTGAAGGTCTCTACCAGGGTTTGGTGTTTGTCTACTGTAGAATGGGATTTCCTGAGACTGCACACCATTTGTTGTATCTCGTGGAGAAAAAAGGCAGTATACTTGATAATGTATCTATTTATATTGAAATTATTGAAACATATGGAAAATTAAAGATATGGCAAAAGGCAGAAAGTTTAGTGGGGGATCTTAGGCAAAGATATTCAAAAAAGGATAGAAAGGTCTGGAATGCTTTAATACATGCTTATGCTTTCAGTGGTTGTTACGAACGAGCTAGAGAATTTTTAACACCATGATGAGAGATGGTCCTTGTAACACCCCGCAAATTCCTCGTACTGTTTTAAACAACTAAAAGATCTATTTGAAGAAAAAGTTTTTGAAAGAGTGTTTTATTGAAGTAAATTTCTTAATTAATGATTTCAAGTGGTGAATAATTTTGAAGAAATGATTATGTGTTGAACATTTTTGGTGTTTTAAAGAAATTGTGATTTTATAAAAGAAAGATTTTTGTTCAAAATGATATTTTGGGTTTGTTAACTTTAAAAATCCATATCTTTTCAACCGTGACTCCGAATTTTATGATCTTTATATGAAAACGATTGTATTAAAATGTAGATTTCAAAAATGTAACTTTTATAATTTTCTGGGTTGGTTTGCAAAAAAAATTATTTTGAGGTATTTAAAGGACGAATTTTGAAAGAATAAATTAGTAAAAATAGTTAAGGACTTCAAATGAATTTTTCCTTATGGGAATATCTTTAATATATTAAAATATGATGTTAGAAAATGAAATGAGGGTTATAATTTTAACCAATTAGTACAGTTTATTATTTAAAGGTAAAAGGTGTTAATATGTGTGTGTTTGAGTAAGTGTGTGATTGATTGATAAATGTGTGTGTCAATATATGAATGTGTGATTGATTAAATATGAGTATATGCATAATTGTGTGAATGGTTGCATAATTGTGGTCTCCTAAGTAATGTTTGCTTAATTAATAATTAGAATGTGATTAAGAGGTAAAAATTTTGAAGGACATGTGTAGGCACATAAGGGTGCCATGGTTTGTGCTTGTGTGTGTGTGTGTGTTCATGAAGAGTGCATGTGTGTTGTGTATGTGCAAGTGACAAGTGTGAAGGTGTGTGTATGTGTAGGCTTATGAGCCTTGCTTGATGACTAAGCTAAAAACTAGAACCCAACTAAGTTAGTAAAAATCATAACCATTAGCCAACTAGTTGTTAAGCCTAAAGTGATTCCCCAAGTACCTAACCTATTCTACTTTGTTCCCTTAAATTTGCTAAACACCACCCATGCATATTTTTGAAAGCCCAAAACCGTCCCTCCTTAAGTGTGAATGACCAAGCCAAGACCAAGGGCAAAGGAGTCATCTCACGAATTGCCTATAAATAGTTGGCCCTTTAGTTCATTTTCACTCTTTCTCTTCATTCCCATTTCATTTCTAAGAACAAACACACACTTGGTTGAGAGCAAAAATCAAGCTCTCAACACATAGAGAAAAGAGAGAGAAGGGCCGTGAGCTAGGGAGATGAAGAAGAAGAAACTAAGCCAAAAACCTAAGCCTTCCTTGAAGATCCAAGAACTTAGAGCTAGAAGACTTTGATTTGGTGGGTGATTTGAAGGAGTATGAAGAACTTGTAATAGTGTAGATTTTCTTTTGATTTTTTAATATTCCGTTCCTTTCTTTCTTTGCATGTCTTATTTTGTGTTTGATCATGAACTTTTAAGGCTTAAAGGAATCTATAAACGTCTAACTAACGGATTCTATAACTCGTTCAAGATCTTCATGAAAGATCTTAAAGTTTTTCAACATAAACCTTAAAGATCTAAAAAGTTTTGAGATTTTTGAAGTATAAATTGTATCTCTTTACATGTTAATTTC
Source organism: Crotalaria pallida (assembly GCA_037953625.1). Lineage (NCBI taxonomy): Eukaryota > Viridiplantae > Streptophyta > Magnoliopsida > Fabales > Fabaceae > Crotalaria > Crotalaria pallida. The sequence continues at coordinate 5,526,863 of CM075654.1, read as the reverse complement.
TTAAAGCTTGAAGGAGCTTGTAAACGTCTAACCACCGGATTTCATAACTCGTTAAAGTTTTTCATAAGAGATCTTAAAATTTCCAAACTAAATCCTCAAGATCTAAAAGAATCTTTAATATTTTGTGAAGTGTAAGATACCTCCCTTTTGCATGTTAAATTTCCTTATTTACGCCGTGAATCATGATGTCTCTATGAAATGATGTGATGATTAAGTGTATGATTTAAATTTGTTTGATAGTGATCTTGATGTTTGAAGTGCATGCATGTGTTAAATGAACTTTGATCTTGAATTTTTAAGAATGAGTGAACTTATAAAACACTAAACCATGAACTCTACAATTCGGCCATGACAAAAAGTTTAGGTCTTGATACTTTTTAATTTAATCCAAGTAGTTGCATGTTAACCTTATGCTTAGAAACATCGATTTGAAGTGTTGAAATGTTTGATTTTTGATTTGATCTTGATGAAGCTTTGATTTTTGGTCTTGATCTTTAAAAAGCTTGATTTTTTTTGCCTTGATCTTAGAAAAAGGTTTTAATCTTGAGTCATGCATGTGAGTTTCAAACAAAAAGCTTTGACCTTGTGTTGATTCATGAAAAAGTCTTGATCTTTCGCACATGCATGATGTTCAATGTTCATGCATGTTGAAGATTTGAACTTTACTCTTGACTTTTGGTGTTGAAAATTCGGCTGATGCATACTAACCTAGTATAGGATTCTTTTTCATGAAAAGACATAAAAGTCATGAGTATGTTTCATGGATTGATGCTAAGGTTAAATTGTTTGAAATGGTGTGGTGGTTATTTATTTTCCCTTCGGTTTTGATTAAAAAGATGAAGGGAGTAAATTGGTTTTATCTTGCATGTTGACTTAAATAAACAAGACTTTGGTGTGATGCTTGAATTAGTAAGTTGATAAATTAAAGTTTAGTAATTTCATCAAGTAGAGCTCACGATTTTAAGTATAAAAGGAAGAGTAAATAATTATAATTATGAAAAAGAAAATGGAGTTTAAGTGTTTGAAATAAATTAAATTGATTTATGTGTTTGTAATTCTTGGTTTACTTTCTTTGATTCCATTTGGCTATGTAGTGTTAATACGTCTAGGAGGATTAGTTGCATGAAAATAAATAATATATATATAGTGATTTTGAAAGAAATAATAAGTTGAATAAGTGAATAAGTGTTTGGTTGTGAAAGAATTATGTGATGACGAATGTTTGATTTATAACTAAATTAAATGATTGGTTAATCGCTTGTATGCTTTGATTCATCTAAGTGTTGTTGTAGTTGTGTGCTAGTTGATGTTTGAAAAATATTTGAGTATGTAATTGATTCCAAAATTAATGGACTTTAAGATAATTTGATTTAATTCGTGTGGGATTATTGGATTGTGTTTTCGGTTGTCCAAGGTTTGTTTTGTTGATAAAGTTTGAATTATAAAGTGTTAATTTTGAGCTAAAAGACTTATTTGAAACAAAAGTGTTTTTACAACGTTTTCGGGTTTTGTTAAAGTGGATTTACAAAATAATTCCTTGTTGTCCAAGAATTATTTAAAGTGGTTTCTTAAATTTAAAAATGTGTGTATGTGATTTAAAGTATGGTTTTCAAGTAAAAATTGATTTAAGAAAAACCGGATTGAAAACGGTAAATTTTTCGGTGTTTTCGAACGTGATTAAGGTGCTGTCCAAGACGGACCAACAACCAACTTAAATGGTTAAATTATTTTATACAATGTTTTCAAACGATTTTGAAATACTTAAAGTGTTAGAAAATATGGGAGTTGTTTTGAGAAAACCCATTATGTTTTAAGTTTCCCGACGAGGAACAAAACGTGTTTAAGTTAAGGAAATATTTTCTTAATACAAGTTAATGACGCAAACTTATTTTATTAGTACGAGGAATCTTAAAGATGAGGGATTGGGGCAACTGGCAGAGACAAGGATCCGAGGAAAAGCACACACACTTAATCGCTGGACCTCAGGTGAGAGAGAAGCTATCCTAAGACACTGTGGTGTTTAGGTGATATATTAGGACGTTCCGAATCATCTCAAAGATCGAAACTTAGTGGTTAGGAGTCAGTAGTATAAGTGGCAATTGTTTGATTGTGTGGCCACTTATACGAAGGTGACTATGACCACACTATGGTTGTGTGATGTTTGTATGATTGATAGCATGTTTATGTTTATTAATTTAATTAGGCTTAATGATATTTACTACTGATGACTTATGTAAGTGATATACTGATGGAAGTCTGTTAAGTATCGAATAAGGAAATGAAAATAAAGCGAATGAGTTGTGAAAGTAATAAAACAAAGACACAATGAGAAAAGAATAATGTTAAAGAATAAGATGTGGGATGGAAACGAAAGAAAGAGTTGAGATTGGGGAATGAATTGATGGTAATGTTGAGAACGAGCCAGAGCTGGGAAAAGTAATGAGGAAGTGGATGTGAGATAAGATTGAACGGAGCTGGCTCCTTTTGTTTTGGTTAATGTACTGGGGCTAGTGTAGAGTTGAGCTTGCTCCTCCACTAGCGCTCAGCAAAGTAGTAGTTTTTGAAAGGATTTTTGGAAATCAGTTTAGAAAAGGATTTTGAAAAGAGATTTTCGAAAGGATTTTTGAAAAGTGATTTTTATGGAGATCGGTAAGGAGAAATTTTAGAAAAGGGTTTGTGAAAAGAAAATTCTTTTGAAAATGTTTTGAAAGGAGGTTTTCGAGAAATATTATAAAGAGTATTTTCGGAAAAGATTTTGGAATGGGGTTGTCGAGAGAAATGGTGAAATGTATTTTGTGGAATGAGATATCAGTTGAGATTTGTTGATGTTAACCCAGCTCTGTGCTATGTGAGAATTGATGAGAGAAAGTTTGTGGAAAGTTAGCGGTCGGGACTCGTTGAAGGGTTGCACGAAGGACGAGCCGACCTTAGGTTATCAAAAGATAAAAGACATTAAAAGACCTTAACGCGGTGAGGCATGAGAGTGCGAAGTAGTGGAGAGGAAGGTACCCCGGATATCAGGGATATTCGGGTTGTGAATGCAATAGGGTAGGCTCGGGCGGTAAAACGTCACGTTGCCTTGAGTACTATTCTGGGCAGAACGAACTCCACATGTGGTGCACTAACGTGGTGGGGACTGGGTCTAATACCGTGGTAAGTTCTGCACCCGGGACCAGAATAGTGCTGTCACCCTTATGGCATTTCGAGAACAGTGGAGAGGGACTGGAACGGGGCAATGTGTTTTGCCACTGTGAGGCAGTGAGCCTTGAATATATGATTTGAGGACGAGATCCTCCTGGTCTGGGACCATCTGTGTTGAGATAGCTGTCGTGCCCGCGTGGTAAAGGTCTTGTACTCCTGTTCGCTTCCGACTAGGACTGGGTGGATGACCGAGGAGATGTAGACGTGTGTGACGATGACAACGAAACGAGTACCTCGATGATCTTTTAAGTTTCCCCAATCATCGAAGGTTGTGATTTGATAAGACTTGAAAACAAAGGTTTAAAAGTAATAAAATGATGGATGATATTATGAAGTGAAGTTCCCCAAAAGGTTGATGACAAGGACTGAATGGAGATATTATGTTTGAGAAAAGATAACAAGGATGGAAAGATAAAAAGTAATGCTAAGAATAATGTTAATCATAATGTTATGTTTGATTGTCATGTTGTATGTATATTGTTTGTCCTATCTGTATTGTCCTAGTATCTTGCCTACTGTAATCCCACGCCGTCGACGATGCGTCGTTCGGATCGCTTACTCTCTCCTGTTCGTTGGCATATCGGGGCTGCTGATATCTCAACAGGCAGACGAAGCATCGTCTGAAGGTCATCACCAGAAAAGAGTTGAAGATGGAATGGAGTGGCAACCACCAAGTGGCAATAGAGATGATTTCATCCTCGGGAGCGAAGAAAGGGTGCAAGAAGAATAGAGAGCTTCATCCGGGCGTCTTCATCCGAGTAGCGCAGCGGAAGCGAAAGTAGTGGATTTAGTTAAGGTTATGATGTGTGAGTTAAGGATTACCGATCAAGGAACCATTTATGTAACCAAGCCAATTCTAAATTCTATGAAAGTATCCTCATTCTGGAAAGATGAAGTAATGCAATCTTTTGTAAACCTTTGTGAACACTTTTAATCTACTGTAATAAATTACTTTACTTTTTGAAAACAAGTTCTTTTGTAAACATGAAAGTTTTATGAGAATAAATGTTTTAGTAACAACTCGATTTTCAATGAAAGAACTTTTAATACACCAAAGACTTTTCCAGTACGATTCAAAAAAAAAAAAATTGGCCTCATTTTTGCAACTTTCATAGGTAAAAGTTAATTATTTTTGGTTTATGAAAATCGGGCTGTTACAGAATGGTATCGGAGCTATGGTAATCCTTAGTGGCCTTAAGCATGGGCTTACATGCTTTGTTTGTATAACTCTGTGTGTGTTTGCTAGCATAAGGATAGGAGCATAGGATTGAGTACTTGTCTTTCTAGGATGTGAGGCTCTGTTTACGGATTAAGGTCTACGGTATTAGCCAAAGGAACCTGTTCATCCTGTAGTTGAGGAAAGTAGATCAATTAGGAAGTAAATGGATTGAGACCCCTAACCGTTGTTGTTGCCTTCCTTTTTGAAAGAAACCAGTTTATTAACCTAGACGTACCCTTGTCTAAGAATCGCCGGTACCTTTGAGAGAGTAGGATGTTATTCTTGGAGTCCTTGTTTGTTGAATTGCTTCAACAAAACAGAGAACATAGTTGAAACCTGAGTTTCTCTCTTTCTGAGCCTTACTACCAAATCGTAGCCTTACCTATCTTTTCCAAGATTCACTAGCTTGATTTGCAGAGTTGAAAATGTCATAGTTACCCAGATAGTTTAGGCTTGAATTATTAATGAGGGATTAGTGGCCGGAGTTGATTAAGAATAGAACGAAATAGTGAACTTAGTGATAAGCTTGATCAAAGTTGGGGAGCTACAAGGAGGAAGGGAGGTGTATGTTATTGATTATTTGAGGGAAATTTGAGGACTAGGATTGCCTTATCCCATAACCCTAGGTTTAGACGAAGAAAGTATGGTGCATGATTGATAGAACCCAATGAGAAAAGTGAGGTTGTTATAAGAAGGTAGAACTAAAGTTGCAATAGAATTCCCCATAAGCCAGAGAAATAATGAACGAAAGCCTTAGAGTTAGAAGTAGAATTAAAAGAAGGAGTAATTGTTGTGAGTTAGTGAGGACCCAAAGTTATGGAAGGTGAAATATATTCCAGGGTTTTAGGCTAAACCCGGTACCTTTGGAGATGCTTGAATTTATGATTGTTTAATATTCCCTGAGTCCGTACCCAAGTTTGTACCTTTATAACGACAATTAGTCAAGAGACGATATCCCTCCCGGTTAGTCCGATGGACCTGATTCGGCGCGTAAGTAATAATACGAGCGGAACTTTTTCATCTGAAAGCAATCAACGAGGAGCACTGCAAGGTGAACTATGCCAGCAAAGGAAATTCGACTACGAGGCGAGAATGAGAACGTTCTTATGAATCTCACCATAATGCAAGTATTCTTGTACTCTGTCGCCCAATCCGTAACGTATTTCTCGGGGACGAGAAATCTTTAAGTTGGGGAGAATGTAACACCCCGCAAATTCCTCGTACTGTTTTAAACAACTAAAAGATCTATTTGAAGAAAAAGTTTTTGAAAGAGTGTTTTATTTAAGTAAATTTCTTAATTAATGATTTCAAGTGGTGAATAATTTTGAAGAAATGATTATGTGTTGAACATTTTTGGTGTTTTAAAGAAATTGTGATTTTATCAAAGAAAGATTTTTGTTCAAAATGATATTTTGGGTTTGTTAACTTTAAAAATCCATATCTTTTCAACCGTGACTCCGAATTTTATGATCTTTATATGAAAACGATTGTATTAAAATGTAGATTTCAAAAATGTAACTTTTATAATTTTCTGGGTTGGTTTGCAAAAAAACTTATTTTGAGGTATTTAAAGGACGAATTTTGAAAGAATAAATTAGTAAAAATAGTTAAGGACTTCAAATGAATTTTTCATTTTGGGAATATCTTTAATATATTAAAATATGATGTTAGAAAATGAAATGAGGGTTATAATTTTAACCAATTAGTACAGTTTATTATTTAAAGGTAAAAGGTGTTAATATGTGTGTGTTTGAGTAAGTGTGTGATTGATTGATAAATGTGTGTGTCAATATATGAATGTGTGATTGATTAAATATGAGTATATGCATAATTGTGTGAATGGTTGCATAATTGTGGTCTCCTAAGTAATGTTTGCTTAATTAATAATTAGAATGTGATTAAGAGGTAAAAATTTTGAAGGACATGTGTAGGCACATAAGGGTGCCACGGTTTGTGCTTGTGTGTGTGTGTGTGTGTGTGTGTGTGTGCATGAAGAGTGCATGTGTGTTGTGTATGTGCAAGTGACAAGTGTGAAGGTGTGTGTATGTGTAGGCTTATGAGCCTTGCTTGATGACTAAGCTAAAAACTAGAACCCAACTAAGTTAGTAAAAATCATAACCATTAGCCAACTAGTTGTTAAGCCTAAAGTGATTCCCCAAGTACCTAACCTATTCTACTTTGTTCCCTTAAATTTGCTAAACACCATCCATGCATATTTTTGAAAGCCCAAAACCGTCCCTCCTTAAGTGTGAATGACCAAGCCAAGACCAAGGGCAAAGGAGTCATCTCACGAATTGCCTATAAATAGTTGGCCCTTTAGTTCATTTTCACTCTTTCTCTTCATTCCCATTTCATTTCTAAGAACAAACACACACTTCGTTGAGAGCAAAAATAAGCTCTCAACACATAGAGAAAAGAGAGAGAAGGGCCGTGAGCTAGGGAGAGGAAGAAGAAGAAACTAAGCCAAAAACCTAAGCCTTCCTTGAAGATCCAAGAACTTAGAGCTAGAAGACTTTGATTTGGTGGGTGATTTGAAGGAGTATGAAGAACTTGTAATAGTGTAGATTTTCTTTTGATTTTTTAATATTCCTTTCCTTTCTTTCTTTGCATGTCTTATTTTGTGTTTGATCATGAACTTTTAAGGCTTAAAGGAATCTATAAACGTCTAACTAACGGATTCTATAACTCGTTCAAGATCTTCATGAAAGATCTTAAAGTTTTTCAACATAAACCTTAAAGATCTAAAAAGTTTTGAGATTTTTGAAGTATAAATTGTATCTCTTTACATGTTAATTTCTTAAAGCTTGAAGGAGCTTGTGAACGTCTAACCACCGGATTTCTAACTCGTTTAAAGTTTTTCATAAGAGATCTTAAAATTTCCAAACTAAATCCTCAAGATCTAAAAGAATCTTTAATATTTTGTGAAGTGTAAGATACCTCCCTTTTGCATGTTAAATTTCCTTATTTACGCCGTGAATCATGATGTCTCTATGAAATGATGTGATGATTAAGTGTATGATTTAAATTTTTTTGATAGTGATCTTGATGTTTGAGGTGCATGCATGTGTTAAATGAACTTTGATCTTGAATTTTTAAGAATGAGTGAACTTATAAAACACTAAACCATGAACTCTACAATTCGGCCATGACAAAAAGTTTAGGTCTTGATACTTTTTAATTTAATCCAAGTAGTTGCATGTTAACCTTATGCTTAGAAACATTGATTTGAAGTGTTGAAATGTTTGATTTTTGATTTGATCTTGATGAAGCTTTGATTTTTGGTCTTGATCTTTAAAAAGCTTGATTTTTTTTGCCTTGATCTTAGAAAAAGGTTTTAATCTTGAGTCATGCATGTGAGTTTCAAACAAAAAGCTTTGACCTTGTGTTGATTCATGAAAAAGTCTTGATCTTTGGCACATGCATGATGTTCAATGTTCATGCATGTTGAAGATTTGAACTTTACTCTTGACTTTTGGTGTTGAAAATTCGGCCGATGCATACTAACCTAGAATAGGATTCTTTTTCAGGAAAAGACATAAAAGTCATGAGTATGTTTCATGGATTGATGCTAAGGTTAAATTGTTTGAAATGGTGTGGTGGTTATTTATTTTCCTTCGGTTTTGATTAAAAAGATGAAGGGAGTAAATTGGTTTTATCTTGCATGTTGACTTAAATAAATAAGACTTTGGTGTGATGCTTGAATTAGTAAGTTGATAAATTAAAGTTTAGTAATTTCATCAAGTAGAGCTCACGATTTTAAGTATAAAAGGAAGAGTAAATAATTATAATTATGAAAAAGAAAATGGAGTTTAAGTGCTTGAAATAAATTAAATTGATTTATGTGTTTGTAATTCTTGGTTTACTTTCTTTGATTCCATTTGGCTATGTAGTGTTAATAAGTCTAGGAGGATTAGTTGCATGAAAATAAATAATATATATATATAGTGATTTTGAAAGAAATAATAAGTTGAATAAGTGAATAAGTGTTTGGTTGTGAAAGAATTATGTGATGACGAATGTTTGATTTATAACTAAATTAAATGATTGGTTAATCGCTTGTATGCTTTGATTCATCTAAGTGTTGTTGTAGTTGTGTGCTAGTTGATGTTTGAAAAATATTTGAGTATGTAATTGATTCCAAAATTAATGGACTTTAAGATAATTTGATTTAATTCGTGTGGGATTATTGGATTGTGTTTTCGGTTGTCCAAGGTTTGTTTTGTTGATAAAGTTTGAATTATAAAGTGTTAATTTTGAGCTAAAAGACTTATTTGAAACAAAAGTGTTTTTACAACGTTTTCGGGTTTTGTTAAAGTGGATTTACAAAATAATTTCTTCTTGTCCATGAATTATTTAAAGTGGTTTCTTAAATTTAAAAATGTGTGTATGTGATTTAAAGTATGGTTTTCAAGTAAAAATTGATTTAAGAAAAACCGGATTGAAAACGGTAAATTTTTCGGTGTTTTCGAGCGTGATTAAGGTGCTGTCCAAGACGGACCAGCAACCAACTTAAATGGTTTAAATTATTTTATACAATGTTTTCAAACGATTTTGAAATACTTAAAGTGCTAGAAAATATGGGAGTTGTTTTGAGAAAACCCATTATGTTTTAAGTTTCCCGACGAGGAACAAAACGTGTTTAAGTTAAGGAAATATTTTCTTAATACAAGTTAATGACGCAAACTTATTTTATTAGTACGAGGAATCTTAAAGATGAGGGATTGGGGCAACTGGCAGAGACAAGGATCCGAGGAAAAGCACACACACTTAATCGCTGGACCTCAGGTGAGAGAGAAGCTATCCTAAGACACTGTGGTGTTTAGGTGATATATTAGGACGTTCCGAATCATCTCAAAGATCGGAACTTAGTGGTTAGGAGTCAGTAGTATAAGTGGCAATTGTTTGATTGTGTGGCCACTTATACGAAGGTGACTATGACCACACTATGGTTGTGTGATGTTTGTATGATTGATAGCATGTTTATGTTTATTAATTTAATTAGGCTTAATGATATTTACTGCTGATGACTTATGTAAGTGATATACTGATGGAAGTCTGTTAAGTATCGAATAAGGAAATGAAAATAAAGCGAATGAGTTGTGAAAGTAATAAAACAAAGACACAATGAGAAAAGAATAATGTTAAAGAATAAGATGTGGGATGGAAACGAAAGAAAGAGTTGAGATTGGGGAATGAATTGATGGTAATGTTGAGAACGAGCCAGAGCTGGGAAAAGTAATGAGGAAGTGGATGTGAGATAAGATTGAACGGAGCTGAGCTCCTTTTGTTTTGGTTATAGTACTGGGGCTAGTGTAGAGTTGAGCTTGCTCCTCCACTAGCGCTCAGCAAAGTAGTAGTTTTTGAAAGGAATTTTGGAAATCAGTTTAGAAAAGGATTTTGAAAAGAGATTTTCGAAAGGATTTTTGAAAAGTGATTTTTATGGAGATCGGTAAGGAGAAATTTTAGAAAAGGGTTTGTGAAAAGAAAATTCTTTTGAAAATGTTTTGAAAGGAGGTTTTCGAGAAATATTATAAAGAGTATTTTCGGAAAAGATTTTGGAATGGGGTTGTCGAGAGAAATGGTGAAATGTATTTTGTGGAATGAGATATCAGTTGAGATTTGTTGATGTGAACCCAGCTCTGTGCTATGTGAGAATTGATGAGAGAAAGTTTGTGGAAAGTTAGCGGTCGGGACTCGTTGAAGGGTTGCACGAAGGACGAGCCGACCTTAGGTTAACAAAAGATAAAAGACATTAAAAGACCTTAACGCGGTGAGGCATGAGAGTGCGAAGTAGTGGAGAGGAAGGTACCCCGGATATCAGGGATATTCGGGTTGTGAATGCAATAGGGTAGGCTCGGGTGGTAAAACGTCACGTTGCCTTGAGTACTATTCTGGGCAAAACGAACTCCACATGTGGTACACTAACGTGGTGGGGACTGGGTCTAATACCATGGTAAGTTCTGCACCCGGGACCAGAATAGTGCGGTCACCCCTATGGCATTTCGAGAACAGTGGAGAGGGACTGGAACGGGACAATGTGTTTTGCCATTGCGAGGCAGTGAGCCTTGAATATATGATTTGAGGACGAGATCCTCCTGGTCTGGGACCATCTGTGTTGAGATAGCTATCGTGCTCGCATGGTAAAGGTCCTGTACTCCTGTTCGCTTCCGACTAGGACTGGATGGATGACCGAGGAGATGTAGACGTGTGTGACGATGGCAACGAAACGAGTACCTCGATGATCTTTTAAGTTTCCCCAATCATCGAAGGTTGTGATTTGATAAGACTTGAAAACAAAGGTTTAAAAGTAATAAAATGATGGATGATATTATGAAGTGAAGTTCCCCAAAAGGTTGATGACAAGGACTGAATGGAGATATTATGTTTGAGAAAAGATAACAAGGATGGAAAGATAAAAAGTAATGCTAAGAATAATGTTAATCATAATGTTATGTTTGATTGTCATGTTGTATGTATATTGTTTGTCCTATCTGTATTGTCCTAGTATCTTGCCTACTGTAATCCCACGCCGTTGACGATGCGTCGTTCGGATCGCTTACTCTCTCCTGTTCGTTGGCATATCGCGGCTGCTGATCTCAACGTGCAGACGATGCATCGTCTGAAGGTCATCACCAGAAAAGAGTTGAAGATGGAATGGAGTGGCAACCGCCAAGTGGCAATAGAGATGATTTCATCCTCGGGAGCGAAGAAAGGGTGCAAGAAGAATAGAGAGCTTCATCCGGGCGTCTTCATTCGAGTAGCGCAGCGGAAGCGAAAGTAGTGGATTTAGTTAAGGTTATGATGTGTGAGTTAAGGATTACCGAGCAAGGAACCATTTATGTAACCAAGCCAATTCTAAATTCTATGAAAGTATCCTCATTCTGGAAAGATGAAGTAATGCAATCTTTTGTAAACCTTTGTGAACACTTTTAATCTACTGTAATAAATTACTTTGCTTTTTGAAAACAAGTTCTTTTGTAAACATGAAAGTTTCATGAGAATAAATGTTTTAGTAACAACTCGATTTTCAGTGAAAGAACTTTTAATACACCAAAGACTTTTTCCAGTACGATTCAAAAAAAAAAAATTTGGCCTCATTTTTGCAACTTTCATAAGTAAAAGTTAATTATTTTTGGTTTATGAAAATCGGGCTGTTACGGTCCTTCCCCAACCGTAGATTCCATAAATGGTCTATTACAAGCTCTAATTGTTGATAAGAGACTGAATGAGCTTTATGTGGTAATCCAGGAGTTGCAAGACATGGGGTTCAAGATAAGTAAAAGTTCTATTCTTTTGATGCTTGAAGCGTTTGCAAAGGCAAGAAACTTATTCGAGGTGCAGAAGTTATACCATGGAATGAAAGCTGCTGGTTATTTTCCTACCATGCATCTTTACAGAATTATGATTGGATTGTTATGCAAATTCCGAAAAGCAAGGGATGCAGAAGCCATGTTACGAGAGATGGAGGAAGCAGGATTTAAGCCCGATCTTCGAATTTGTAACTCTTTACTTAAATTGTATTCAAATATTGAGGAGTATAAAAAGATTTCTTTCATTTACCAGAAGATGCAAGATGCTGGTCTTGAACCAGATGTGGAAACTTACAATACGTTAATTATAATGTACTGCAGAGACCGTAGACCAGAAGAAGGTTTGTCATTGATGCATGAAATGAGAAAACTTGGTCTGGAACCTAGGCTGGACACGTACAAAAGTTTGATTGCAGCATTTGGTAAGCAACAACTGCTTGAACAGGCTGAGGAACTTTTTGAAGAGCTTAGGTCAAATAGTTATAAACTGGACCGCTCTTTTTATCATCTAATGATGAAAATGTATAGAACCTCTGGGGATCATTTGAAAGCTGAAAATCTACTGGCCATAATGAAAGAAGCAGGGATAGAGCCCACCATTGCCACCATGCATCTGCTTATGGTTTCTTATGGCCAATCTGGGCAGCCTGAGGAAGCTGAGAAAGTCCTTAAAAACTTGAGAACAGCTGGTGTGGTTATGGATACTCTACCCTATAGCTCAGTCATTGATGCATATTTCAGAAAAGGAGATAGCAAAGCTGGAATTGAGAAGCTCACAGAGATGAAGGAAGCAGCCATTGAACCAGACCATCGAATTTGGACGTGCTTTATCAGAGCTGCAAGCTTGTCTGAGGGAGCAAATGAGGCTATTAATATTTTAAATGCACTCCAAGATGCTGGATTTGATCTCCCAATCAGGTATTCATTAATTTTTCCCCCATTAATTTTCCCAACGATGCTTTGTGTTTTTTTAGTCTTTTAGAGAAAGAAGTGCATATTATGCTTTTCATAGCTGTCTGGCTAATGTATAATTGTTCTACAGGCTTCTAAGAGAAAAATCTGAGACACTAGTTTCAGAGGTGGACCGATGTCTTGAGAGACTAGAAGGTCTGGAAGACAATGCAGCTTTTAACTTCGTCAATGCTTTGGTGGATCTCTTGTGGGCATTTGAACTTCGGGCCTCTGCATCGTGGGTTTTCCAATTGGCAATCAAGAGAAATGTGTATCGCCATGATATCTTTAGGTTGGTATTATAGGCCCTTTTCCAAAGTTCTTGGCTGTGCTGTGATATACTTCAGTTATAAACTTTTTGTGACATTGTATTTGTTGTCAAAATTTTTGAATGTAGTGTTACCAACTTTGTAAGGTCTCTTATTGCTTGTATCTATTAATTGTAGAGTTGCCGAGAAGGACTGGGGAGCTGATTTTAGAAAATTATCTGCTGGTTCAGCTCTTGTTGGTCTTACTTTATGGCTTGACCACATGCAGGTCTGTTCTCTTTCCGTTATTATCTGCTTCCAAATCGTCTATGCTTTTTCTCTTCTGATGTTCAAGATTTTACATGGTCACTTCTATGATAATACTTGCCAAGTTTTGAGATCATGCAAAGCTCAAGCTTTCTGCTATATTTATGGTTGTTGTGATAAAGATCTGCAAAGCCTTAAGCGTTGGCTGAAAACTTAGTAGAGTTGAAACATGTGTTACTATTCTCCAAAAGTTTTTGCATTTTATAATTTTTATTATGACTAGAAAAGGTCAGTTGACTAGTAAATGAATGAACAAGGTTAAGGATGAGTGGATGACAGCATAATGCTCTAAATATCAAGGAAGTAACTAATTATCGAGCTATTAGTTGATTTGATTCAGTAAAATATGAATATGGGTCTTCCTTTGGATCTTATGAAAATATATTTCTGTCATTTCTTATGATCATTACTGGAAAGCATTGTATGTTCAGCATTATGAGCAATAAATGTTGTCATCATTGATTATAAAGAAAAATGCTCATTATTAATTAGATCTAGCTCGTGTCTGTGTGACCTTAACATTGGGGCTTCAATGTCATGGCAGGATGCCTCCTTGCATGGTCATCCAGAATCACCAAAATCAGTTGTTCTTATAACAGGAACCGCAGAATACAATATGGTATCCCTCGATAGCACATTGAAGGCATGCCTTTGGGAAATGGGATCACCTTTCCTTCCTTGCAAAACACGAGATGGTGTCCTTGTGGCCAAGGCTCACTCGCTCAGGATGTGGTTAAAGGACTCCCCATTTTGCTTGGATCTTGAGTTAAAAGATGCGCCAAATCTCCCAAAATTAAATTCAATGCAGCTTGTTGAAGGATGCTTTATAAGGCGTGGCCTCGTTCCAGCATTCAAAGACATTACTGAGAGACTAGGAATAGTGAGCCCCAAGAAATTTTCAAGGTTGGCTTTATTACCTGATGATAGGAGATGTAAAGTTATTCAAGCTGATATTGAGGGAAGGAAAGAGAAGTTGGCAAAACCAAAGAAAATTGTTGATCCCAAACGGGTGAGGATTATCAAGAAACTTAAGAGGAAGAAGAAATATATAAGGGAAGCTTTGTTGTCCAAACGAGGTGCAATTGGGGTACAAAAGACTTTCAAACCAATTGGTGCAAAACAAGCTACGTAATGCCAAAAATTGTAAGCTTACATTGTAGAGATAGCAATCTGCCTGACATCAACATGAACTGTAAACTAGAAACTGTTGTGACCAGTTTATTGACTGGTTTTTGTCTTTGTTAAGCATGATGGTATCTGGAAGTATCCTTGGATTCTTTTCCTGTTTAATATAACTTCACATGTTAAGCATGCTGATATCTGGAAGTATCCTTGGGTTCTGTTCCTGTTTATTCTTTTGAGCAGAAAAATATAACCTCACATGTTATTTGTCAATATTGATTTATTTCTTCTATCACTGACTTCACTAGATGATGATGTGCTATAACTGTTGGTAACCCTTTTGTAGTCATTTTTCACCTGCATCATTGCCACAACTTTACTCCTTCTGACTTGATTTTATCATCATGCATGGATTGGGTTCTATAAGCATTTCGTTTAATGTGATTGGTGAATGTGGTTTCAACTTGAGGCTTTCTTGGTGGTTTTTCACTTTAGTCCTTTCTCTATAACAGTAAGGCATGGTTGCTTTGATTTCACATATGCTCTTGCTGACATTCATGTTCTATCTTTTAATTTGCCCTTGTCTTCGCAAAGGGCTTATTTTCCATCGTTTTTCACTTCTATTTTTCTTCCTTCAGTGAACTTTATTCCTTTATAAATATTTGGTGAAACCAACTTGGATGACATTTCGCTTTCTCATATAAATAATGTTTAGCTATGATTTATAACATTAATTATCATTTATCGAAATTTGCTTCACCAAATCATGGGACCGTCAAGTTGCTTCAAGAAGATCATTGTCTGGCTGGGTTGGTTATTGTGGATTGTGTAGAGGTTTGTTTAACCAGTTAACTTCCTTATTGCTTCCCATGATTACTTACTCATTATGTGGAACTGGAATGTTAATTGTCAGAGAAATTTTGGGTCCAGAAATGACTTCACTAATTCATGTGCAGAATGTCCTATAAAGTAGGATACAACATTTTTCAGGTATTGAAAACACAATGCTTGGGGCTATGCCCTTTTTCAATTTTTTAAAACCATCTGGATTAGACACATGTTTCTTGTTTGACTCTTATATATGTTGTTTACTTTTGGCTGTCGTTTATTGGACAACTATTATATCATTTGTAAAATATTTCCTTTTGTATGTCACCCTAATTTATAATGTAACTCTTGAATGTTGTAGAATGTAGATTGTAATTTTCTTTATATGCATTAGACGAATAACAAGGATTAATTTATGAATTTTAATATGGTGGCACTATATCGTTCAGATGCTAGTATGAACTTTTCATATGAATAATTCCAGTATAATGTTTTGAGAGATGGGATTTTCATGTTAAACTCAGATCTTTTCTTTGCAGTTTTTATGTAACATGTCTCTCACAATTAGTCTAACGCAAGGGAAGTTTCAGACTGTAGTTGTCAGACACTGGGCATGCTATTCTGGTTTGTACTAGTCATGTCTCTTGCTCCATTCATTATGTTGTTTTCTGGTTTTCTAATTTGTAATCTAACAGCTTCTAGCCTATTATATTTAGGAAGATGTACCTGATGAATTTGCAACTCTGATTATTAACTTCATTTTTTGTAGCTGAGTAGGCCCCCAATGGAAGTTAGGATAGGTATGTAGCTTTCTGATCGCTGAGTTGCTGTTATAACTTCCATTATACGAGGACCGTAAATCCATAATTATAAGAATCAGGAACCTTCATGCATGTTTGTAACATTCAACTTTGTGCAAAGTTTAGAGGTGAATCACTGTCAATGTAGATACACTCTCCATTTATTGCATGATGGTTAGTAACTGAAGTAAATGTGACCATCCTTGGGGTAGTGGAAGTTTGAATTTGTTTAAAAACGAAAAGGGCATAGTTGAGGTTCATATGCTCTCCTTTGAGAATAATTGATTCCTCCTATATTGTTGATTACCAGGGACTTTGTTCGTGTTTTGGTCAACATTGTTGGAAATAATGAATCATTTTGAACATAATTATAGAAGTTTTAATAAAGTTCATGTATTCATGTTATCATGTATATAGAGAATGTCATTCATGAATCTAGGAATTTGCTATCTTAATTGTCTTGTAATCAATAATTGTATTTATTTACATATGTATATAAATATCATAGAGGTTAAGTGGAAAACCGACTCAAGCAATTCAGATAATCACTCTATTTTTTTTCCATATTTTATATTTCTTTCAACGTGGTATCAGAGCTCTCGACCTGGGAGTCTTTTGATCCCTTTTTTTTTTTGTTGCTCTAGCCTTCATAGCTGGTAGTCCTTATCTTTATTGCAGGACATCTTGCCGGTTGCTCCAACCTTCATAGCTGGTGGTCCTTGCATTCATTGCAGGACACATTTTTCTTATTTTGTTCAGCAAAGTCTTCTCAGTATACAAAAATGACCCATGCAACCGCTTTATTCTCTCATGCTTCAGGTACTTTTCCCGAGGATTCTTGGATTATAGGTTCTGGTGCTCTTGATCACATGACCTTCTGTTCTTCCTATTTCTCATCATATTGCACCCCCTCTGTAAGCACTACATAACTGTAGCTAATGGCTCTCATACATCAGTTGCAGGCTTCGATAATGTCAAACTTGGTCCTTTAATAAATTTGCAAAATGTCTTTCATGTTTCTAAACTTTCATCTAACCATCTATTTGTCCATAAAATTACTAAAAACCAATTATGCTGCGATTTTTTGCTTTTCCACTGTGTTTTACAGGATTTTGCCACGGGAAACGCTATTGCGGTTCCTAAGGAACAGGGAGGGTTGTACTCTTGAGATGCAAACTTCAAGTGGAATTAGTTAGAATTTACAACTTTCTTGTCATCAATCTAGCACTCAGTCTAGTGTCTCCCAAATTTGGCTTTTATCATAAACGTCACTAGGGAGCACCCACCGTTTACTTTTTTCAAGTCCATGTTTCCTTGTTTGTTTTTTAACTAGCTTGTTGAGTTTTTCAGATGTGATGTCTGCCAATTTTCCAAGTGCCATCGAGCAAATTTCCCTTCAAGAGATAATAAAAGTGATGAACCATTTTCTCTCATCCACTTTGATGTTTGGGATCCTGCACTCATTTTTTCTAACATTTCTGATGCAAAATGGTTTGTGTCACTTGTTGATGATTGCACTTGTGTTATTTGGATTTTTCTAATGAATAACAATTAAATGTGTATAAATTATTCACTCAGTTTGGTAAAACTATTAAATGTTTAAGGTCTTATAGTGGTGGGTAATATGCGATCCATGGTTTCTCCACATTTTTCTAAAAAAAGGCTTATTTTAGTTTTTGGTCCCTGAAAATTGACCGGTTTTTTGTTTTAGTCTCTATATTTTTATTTGATCAATCCTGGTCCTTAAAAGTTCAAATTTTTTTGTTTTAGTCATTGCCGTTAAGATAGATATGTTAAGTGCTGGCGTGACTAACGGGAAGCCACGTCAGACTTGATACGTGGAAAAAACAAAAACAAAAAAATGCTTAATTAATTTTAATGTCCTTGAAAGTTGATCGATTTTTTGTTTTAGTCTCTATTTTTTTTTTAGCAATTCTGGTCCTTAAAAGTTCAATTTTTTTAAAAAAAATTTAGTCCTTGCCATTATGATAGATTTGTTAAGTGCTTACGTGTCAATCGGGAAGCCACGTCAGACTTGAAACGTGGAAAAAAAATGCTTCACCTGTGAGTCACTCCACCAGCTGAGATCTAAGTAATCTCAGCCCGTCACGTGCCAAACACGTGACTTAAAATTTTTTAAAAAAATTCTCAAATACCACATTCGTTTTCTCTCTTTTAAACCCAAAAGCCAAAATGTTTCCAATATCTTCTTCATTTAATTCATCTCAAAATCAAATCCAACACATATAACATAAATCAATTTTTTCAAAATTAGCTGCACATCCAAAGACCATGTCAAAAAACCAAGCAAAAACCCATGGCTTGTGTATTGATGGGTTGAAATCACAGAGGGAGAGGGAAGAGGAGGATACTAACAGAAACTTTGAGTACCATGGTCAATGTTGAGCGGCGAGGCAAATATATTGGCAAATGTATTGTGGAGCTCGAACCTATCTCCACTGTCATGTCCTCCTTCTTTCAAATCATAAAAACCGTGGTACATACTCATTTATTTCAATCTCTCTTGGTGAATTTCTATTATTTTTTCTTAAATCCAAAACCCTTTTAATTCCTAAAGGATTTTAACCCTTGTTTCTTTATTTTGAAGGACAACACAAAAAAGTTGAATTGTCTCCAATTTGACAAAGACGATGATGAACAAGAAAAAGAGGAAGTTAGGGATTCTGGTAGTTTTTGAGTTGTCAAGATCGGTTCCAAAATTAGATCTAAGGTTGGTGTTGAGATGCAATTGAAGATGTTTGGACTATGAAATTCTTCACTGAAAAACATTGCAAGGGTTTTGCGTCTCAGTTTGATTATTGTTGTGTGAAAATCTCTTTTACCCATAACCTATTTGAGAGAGCGGGAGAGAAGGGGCATGGGTATTGGCTTGGTTCTGGTCAATTCTTTTTGTTTTTATTTTAAGTTACACGCCAAGTATGAGACGGGCTGAATGGTTTTGTTTTTATTTTTTTTCCACGTGTCAAGTCTATCATGGCTTCTCGTTGGTCACGTCAACAATTAACAGATTTATCCTAACGGCAGAGATTAAAACCAATAAATTTGAACTTGTAAGGACCATGATCGGTAAAAAAAAAAAGATAAGGATTAAAACAAAAAATCGGTGAACTTTTTCAGGGTCCTAAAACTTAATTAAGTTTTTGTTTTTTTTTTGTTTTTTTTTCCACATGTCAAGTCTGACGTGGCTTCCTATAAGCTACGCCAGTTTTTAACATATCTATCCTAACGGCAGAGACTAAAACTAATAAATTTGAACTTTTAAGGACCAGGAGCGGTCAAATAAAAAGATATAGACTAAAACAAAAAATTGGTCAACTTTCAGGAACCAAAAACTTAAATAAGCCTTTTTAAAATAAAATGATATTATTCATGAACTTACATGTGTTTATACTCTAAGCAAAATGGAGTTGCTAAAAAGAAAAATGAACATTTCTTCAAATTGCTAAAAAGAAAAATTAACATTTACTTGAAATGAGCAAAGCATTATAATTGCATATTTGTTCCGGGATCTTATGGCTGGGAATAAAGGAATGAAGTAAAACAACTACTTTCAAAAAAAGGAAAAAATAACCTAAATTAAATAGGGTTTTGCTAACAAATTCCTTAAGGATATTTATTAAGCTTTTTAGAAATAGAAAAAACAACATAAGTCTCAGTTTTTATTCTCTCGATAATATCAAAAACTACATTTTTCAATATTTTTCAATTACACATAACTCATTGACAAGTGTTTTTAGGACACTTGTTAGCATTTTTTATTTAAATAAAGGCTTAAAAAACTTAAATTAATTTAAGAGGAACCGCCGTAACTCGGGAAAATAACCAATTCATGCATCCTATAAGTACTACACGCTATACCGATTCATGCATCCTTGGTCAATGAGCGCATTTACAGCATGTAACCAATACTCGATAGGAAAAAGATTTGCAAAATACAAATAAGAGGAAAACAAAGTATAACAAAAGGAAAATCAAATATAAAGAACAAAAGTACTTGAAGTCAGCTACATGCGGCAAGACAAAAAAAACCCCAAAAAAGTACAAGGGGAAAAATTACAAAGACGACGACAACAACAACAACAACTAAGCCTTTGTCCCACTAGGTGGGGTCGGCTACATGGTTCAAACGACGCCATAAAGGCCTATCATAAATCATGTCTTTCGATAAGGCATTGATTGCCATATCCTTCTTAATTGTTTCGCCTATAGTTTTTCTAGGTCTTCCTCTTCCTCTAGCCCTTGTAGTACCCTCCATTTGGTCTACCCTCCTAACTGGGGCTTCCACCGGTCTCCTCCACACATGCCCAAACCACCTAAGACGAGATTCCACCATCTTTTCAACAATAGGGGCAACCCTGACTCTTTCTCGAATAAACTCATTTCTAATACGTTCTTGTCTAGTGTGCCCATTCATCCACCGCAGCATCCTCGTCTCCGCTACATGAAGTTTATTCTCTTGTGTGCCCTTTGCTGCCCAATAGTCTGTCCCATATAACATCGCCGCTCTTACAGCAGTGCGCTAGAACTTTCCTTTAAGTTTAAGTGGTACCTTCTTATCACATAACACGCCCGAGGCACTCCTCCATTTCATCCACCCTGCTTGAATCCTATGATTTACATCCCCTTCTATTTTTGCATCATGTTGTAAGATAGATCCAAGGTACTTAAACTTTGAGACTTGTGCTATGACATGCTCTCCAACCTTCACCTCCCGTGTAGGGCTTATGTGCCTCTTGCTAAAATTGCATGCCATATACTCTGTCTTACTTCGACTTATCCGAAAACCATACCCTTCTAAAGCTTGTCTCCACATTTCAATCTTCCCATTTATTTCTTTCCTAGTATCCCCAATAAGAACAATATCATCTGCAAAGAGCAAGCATTTGGGCACTGGCTCTTGGACATGCTCAGTAAGCACATCCAAGACCAGTGTAAAGAGGTAGGGGCTCAAACTTGCCCCTTGGTGTAGTCCTATCGTGATGGGAAAATCTTATGAAATCCCACTTTGTGTCCTCACGCTCGTCTTGACCCCGTCATACATATCCTTAATGGCTCTAATATAGGCAATACACACTCATTTCTTCTCTAGAGCCTTCCATAGTACCTCTCTAGGCACTCTACCATAGGATTTCTCCAGATCAATAAAAACCATATGCAGATCCTTTTGTTGCTTCCGGTATTCCTCCAACAACCGGCGCAGTAAGTATATTGCCTCCATAGTTGACCTCCCAGGCATGAAACCAAATTGATTCTCAGTAACATGAGTCTCCTGTCTCAATCTTCGCTCGATCACCCTTTCCCAAAGTTTCATGGTATGGCTCATGAGCTTGATCCCTCTGTAATTCGCCCAATCCTGTATGTCACCTTTGTTCTTGTAGGTAGGGATTAAAGTGCTCCTCCTTCACTCGCCCGGCATCTTCTTGGACCTCAAGATCTCATTAAACAACTTCGCGAGCCAACTAATGCCCCTCTATCCCAAGGTTTTCCAAACCTCAATGGGAATACTATTCAGACCAACCGCTTTACCATTATCCATCCTTTTCAATGCTTCATTTACTTCAATCTCCTTAATTTTAGGGTAAAAGGTAAAATTTTGGTCCTCTTCTCTAGTGACTATTTGATCAGGATGTGAACTTTCATGACCTTCATTGAAAAGCTTGTGAAAGTAACTCTTCCATCTTTCTTTAATATCCGAATCTGCCGCCAAGACTTTGCCGTCTCCATCCTTAATGCACCTCACTTGATCTAGGTCTCTCATCCTTCTTTCCCTAACTTTAGCAATCCTATAAATGCCTCTTTCCCCTTCCTTAGTGCCTAGAGATTGGTATAGCCAATCATACGCTCTAGCTCTTGCTTCGTTCACCGCTTTCTTAGCCTCTTGCCTCGCTGCTTTATATTTATCCCAACTCTCTGCATTTCTATTCAAGGACCAAGTTTTGAAACATTCCTTTTTCTCCTTCACTTTGTCTTGCACCTTTGCATCCCACCACCATGATTCCTTGCCCTTTGGTCCATAACCTCTTGATTCACTGAGTGTCTCCTTTACAATCTTCCTAATCCCTGTGGCCATATCCTCCCACATTTCATTTGCACTTCCTTGTCAATTCCAACCTCCTTCCTCTAAGACCCTTTGTTGTAAAAATTACAAAGACGACAAAAAAAACACAATGACGAGCTTGACCCACCTCCATGACCTTTGACAGTTGTCTTCCTTCTCTGATTTGCTACACTGAGAGGCTCATCCTCCACATCTTCCTCAAGATTGGAATAAGTGAAGTAAACTAGATCTTCAAACAAATTTTTGTCCAGATCTATCTTGACAATCTCGTCGGTCCCAATTGAAGGAATGTCGATTTTACCCTCGATTATATGGCAAAGAGGGTGGATCCCCTTGCCCCTAAAATAAAGGTCGAGATTAGTTGTTTTCACTAGTTTGAGGCAGGAGCAAAAGTTGTCTTCAACAGTTGTTTACAACTCTCGTATGGCTTGGTCCAGTTGATCCTAGATAGTCTTTCTCCAGGTCTACAAAACAGTCTTCTTCTTTATTTCAAGATCCAACTGCCCTTTAGTTATGTAAGCTAGATCGGCCTTGGACTGAAGGTTGGAGATTTGTTACTCTAGACCGTTGTTTTAGAATAAAATGGCAGCAATAAAATGGCAGCAATAGGGATTAAGGGGTATATTTTAATAAGAAACGTAATTGTCATGAGGGATCTAGCTTTTACTACCTCTAAAATGTCATTGATTTAATGGAAAATGGATTTTCATAAGCAATAACTACGGTCCTACAATGAAACCATGTTCCTAGCCTTTTCCACATTTGTTTCTCAATATCTTTATTTTTTGTTTTGTCATTCACTTAATTCTTCACTCTCAATTCAAATAAACCAAACTTAAGTTTCACGTAGTAATTATGATTTGCCTAGAATTGTTAGAAACAATTTGCAATCCCCGAGTGGAACGATAATTTACTTACTCCTTATTACTTGCGCGATCCGTACACTTGCCGAATTGTCAACAAGTTTTTGGCGCCGTTGCCGGGGATTAAAATTCGATTATAGTAATTGTTAGGTTTTATTTGTAATTACTTGTGTAACTTGTACCTTTTCATGTATAACTATTCTTTTAATGATGATTTAGATTGTATGAGATTTATTTCGGATTCACCTTCTTCATATTATTATGTACATAACATAAAAGCTCCATGGGAAATAGCTGTAGAGAAATTGGCCCAAAATCTTACTAGCATCATTGAAGAAACTAAAATCAATTTTCAAATCCAAAGTGCTAGATTAAGAAATCTTGAAATTCAATGGGAGCAATTGCTTAAAATAATTGGGGAGAAATTTCCTGATTTGATTAAAGCTCCATGGGAAGAAGCTGTAGAGAAATTTGCTCAATATTTTACTATATTTGTCGAGGAAACAAAAATTAAATTTCAAATCCAAAGTGGTTGTTTAAGGAACCTTCAAATTCAAGTGGAGCAAATGTCAAAGCAGCTATCTGAGGAGTCACAAGCATCACCACCAACTTTTGACTTTCCAAAAAGAAAGAAAAAAATAGTGGTGATGGATGTGCCCAATAATCAACCTCTTATGGAAGATCAAAGTGCTAAAAAAGTAAATGAGAATGCGCATAGTAAGTTTGAGGAAGTGAACCGAAATACAACAATAAAAGGTGTGAATATGGTAGAAGAATTTGATTCATCCTTGCATGTTGAATTTCATGCACTAAAAAATTTGGTTAAGTTTATTGCATGCTTGGATGAATCAAAATTTTTCCACTATATTCAACCTCTGTGCTTTCATGAAAATTCTCAAAATCAATTTAAATCATTGTTAAACAATAGGGACCCTGAAAAGGTTGTTTTCCTTATTCATGGAATCAACACCTTCATGAATGGGGAAAAAGATAATTTTTATGAGATGATGCATTGTGTAAGGAATGTACCTTTTGACCCTAGTGGGATTGAGCTTATTTCTAAAACTTCCTTACTCCACCATCATCCATGCTCATTCCCATGGGATATGGGAGTAACTTGTTATTCATGTATCACATGGGAGTAGAGCCATAGGATTTGGGATCCTGGTGAATTCTTTTTAATTATGTAGTAGTGTAGGTTTTGAATTTATAGTTAGTTAGTTGAATAAAAAGTTGAAGCTTTCTATATTTGTAACTACTAATGAGGTGCTTCTAGCACCATTTTTAGTTGTTCATGTGACACAGGTGAATAAGT
Source organism: Crotalaria pallida (assembly GCA_037953625.1). Lineage (NCBI taxonomy): Eukaryota > Viridiplantae > Streptophyta > Magnoliopsida > Fabales > Fabaceae > Crotalaria > Crotalaria pallida. The sequence goes on along the minus strand of CM075654.1, from coordinate 5,502,600 downwards.
TTGGGGGAGTCTCCTCCATGGTGCATCAAGAGAGAATGTTGTGCTACAAAGGGAAGTTTCCTAACTCCTTGCATTAGTTTTTTTTTTAAAAAAATTTATTTTGTAATATAGGTTAGATTAGTTTGTTTGAGGATAAGCCAACCTCTATGTTTGGGGGAGTGGACAAAAATAAAAATTTTTCTGACTTAAATTCCCATATTTGGTATTGGTTTGTGTCTTGGTAGAAGTAGGTAATTATTCTAGACTTGGGACTGTTTTTCTGATGATAGGTGTAAATACTTAGTTTAGGATTAGACTCATTGACTTTTGATATTGATTTGATTGAGTTGTGAATGTGTTGAGACTAGGTTATTTTGACAAACTGTTTAGGAACAAGTGATTAGTGAACTTATTTTAGCCTAGTGAGTTATTTGAGACCATACACTGAAAGGGTATGTATTATGTGAAATATTTGATTTGAAACCCCTACTACTTTCATGAGTATTGTTCTCATTGGCTTTGTGTTCTAGAACTTGACGTGTGACCATTTCAAAATTGATAATTGTTTGCATGCATTAAGATGATTAAGGCACTTAGGATGTGTTTTTGTGGCTTTCAACTGATTTGAATTGATAATATTCCCTTAGTTGCCCACTTTGAGGCTAAAATAAAAATTTGATTTTCTTTGGTACCCTACATTGATTTGAAAATTCTTTGTTAGTACCTTTGGAATTGTGAATGAGCAATCGAGAGGAATGACTCTGAAAATAAAAAAATTGGTAAAAGTGAATGAGTTCTATTTCTCTTCTAAATAAAAAAAAGGATATAAATAAAAAGGAAGAGAATAGAAAGGAAAAAAAAGAAGTATGAAATTGATTATGAGTTGAGTTTGAGTCTTTAAAAAAAGTCATTGCTCATTCATAATTTTAGAGGCAAATTTGTTTATGCATTTTAGCCCTTAGTTTTATCTCTTCTTTCTTTTATCCCACCTTACACTTTTAACCATGACCTCATTACAACCTAATATAAGACCTTTTGATTTTTGTGTGCATTCAATAATTTCAGTGGAGATTTGGGTCTATGGTCAAGCTTATGGTAACACATTGTCATTGTATGAACTTGAGTGAATTACATATATATAACCCTTGATACATATGAGAGATACACTGTGAGGTCGAGAGTGTTCTCTGATCATTAGTTCTTTTGGAGTTTGCTTTTCTAACCAAGTTTTAATTGTATAAATTGCTTGTGATAAAAAGTGTCTGAGTCAGTGAGTCGAAGTCCTAGATTAGGTGTGTACATTTTGATTTAGGAGGTAGTCTTGAGTTTATGAGTTTTTATTTAACTTTTGCCTGAGACATGCAAAATACTAACTTTGGGGGAGTGATAACCGTCCAATTTATGATGTTTTAGAGCATTAATTAACTCCCTTTTACTATGGTTTTGGCTTGTTTCTTGAGCAAAATTAGGGATTTTTCTTAGGATTTTAGGAATATTTGGTAGATTAAGGTCCTTGGGCAATGTTGTTTGTTCATGATTTCAGGTATTTTGAGGCTTGAGTTGATAATTGATGCAAAGGAATGAAAAGGAGCCTTGGAAATCATTGAATTGGGTGCAAAAAGCTAAAAACGATTGTGCGAGACAGCCATTGGTGCGCCCAGGCGCACAGGACGGGACATTTAACACCAAGAATCAGACTGGGCACCCAGGGGCGCGGCAGCCGCACCAAGAAGAAGCAACAGATCAACGCGCCTGGTGCGCCCAGGTATGGAGCCTGGTGCGCCCAGGCGTGCGTGCGACGGAGGAAGCCAAATTGGGCCTTATCTTCTAGATTTGTTAGTGATTTAATTGGATTTTATCTTCTAGATTTGTTAGGGCTTAGTTTAGGTTTTAGTTTTAGCCTTTAAATATAGGTTTTGCAATTAGTTTTAGGTAGCAATGCAGATACAATAGAGAGGCAATTAGAAGCAATTAGGATGAGAGAGAGAGAGAGGTTAGAAACATATCTTTGAGAGCAAGGAGACAAGGCAAGGATTGAAGATCAACAATGGAGGGATTCACTTGAAGATTGAAGATCTCTTGGCGTAAATTCATTATTGTCTATGATTATGAGTTCTTCCCTTAATTCTTGTATTTCTTCTCCCGTTATGTGTAACTAAACCTCTTGTTAGGAATATATTGGGTTTGGCCTCAAAATCTCGAGAGAGGGGGTGAATCGAGTTTTATTAAATTATTGCAAAAACCCTTATAAATTAAAAAATTGTTTTGCGTTGGAGAGATTAGACGTTCGAGAAGGAGAGCCAAAGCGATTGATTAAATAATAAAAGTAGCGCGAAAATGTAAATAAATGAAATATGCTGAAATTAAAAGAGATAGGGATAGAAAAGCTTGCACCGGAAAGTTTATACTAGTTCAGCCTTCCCGTCGAAAGGTCTAGTCCAGTCCCCAAGCGACGCGCTTGAGAGTTCTATAACCAGCAATTGAGCCGCACCCAATTACAACCGAGAGCACCCCGCACACTACTAGGAACCTCCGTTTTCTAGGGGCCTCAACAACACACAGCAGGGTTCCTCACCCTACGAACGCCTCAACGTTCAACTATGGGATTCTCTCCCTAACCACTAAGGTAGAGTACAATTGAATGAGAGTGATTACAATAAGTTTCACGTGTTCTCAAAAACACAGATACAACAATTTTATGCTCTATGATAATGAAGTTGTCTTTTGAAGTCTAAAGGCCAACAAGAGTTCTCAGAGTTCTTCAAAAAGTATGAACGTGATTTTCAAAGAGAAGAAAGGAGAAGAGAAAAAACGTGTATAAGATCAAAAGAATGAATGAATGAAAAACTGTTTCTAATGTTGGAGTGATTTGAATTTAAAGAATAAAACTTTTCTAAATCAAAAAATTTAAACCAACAAATTAAAATCAATTTTAAATCAAAATAAAATAAAATATGATTTCGTAATAAGTTTTAAAATCAAAACTAAATCAAAATGATTTAAGAAATAAAATAAAGATTTGATTTTTAAAACGAATAAGGAAATAATTCAAATTTAAAATCAATTTCAAATTTTTGAAAATAAATCAGAATCCTATATATAAAAACAAATCTGAAAATAAATCAAAATGATTCTGACACGTTTTTCAATAAAAGTTGAAGTAATCGATTACTTTAGGAAGTTAATCGATTATTCCCTCAAAAATAGAAACTTTTAAATTCTTTTGAAAAACTAGTAATCGATTAGAACAATAATATTTAATCGATTACATCACCCCTGTTCATTATATGATGCAACTCATTTAATCGATTATCACTCATCAAATAATCGAATACCGAGCCTCTGATAATTGTATGATGCAACATCATGTAATCGATTACTACAAGGCATGTAGTCGATTACTTTGTCTCAAGAAAATATATGATGCAACAATTTTAATCGATTACTTGATCCAGGTAATCGATTACTCTCATTAGAAAGTAATGGATTAGCAAAGTTCACTTAATCGATTACAAGCTCTCTGATTTTTCTATGATGCAACAAAGTTAATCGATTACTCCTTTTTGCATAACATAAAAATATCCAGAGTTTTGTTTCATCAAGAATTTCCACAGAAACTAAGATAGAAAAACAGATTTTCATGAAAACACATTTTCTTCTCCTTTTTTTGATTGAAAAACTCATTGACCTTTTAAACTCATTAAGAACAAAAACTTCATTACCTTACAAATATGTCCTAAGGGAAAAGGCTTCTAGACTTATATCTTTGCTTGAATCTTCAACTTGAACTTGAAGGAACTTGTGAGCTTGAATCTTGAGATTGTTTGTTATCATCAAAACATTAGCTTGATTTTTGCTTGAAGTCCATGAGAGAGTTTGAAGCATGTCTTCCAACACTAGCTTGACTTCCAACAGAATATGGTGGATTTGTATGGATTCTAAATAGTTTATTAATTTATGTTTTGATGTTTTCCTTTTAAATCAATTGCTTGATTGTGTTTTAATTACAATTCATAGAATTGACCACTTTATGTTTTGCTTTGGTAGTCTAATCCTTCAGTTGGAAGATTGGGGATTAGATTAGGCCTTTAAACCAAACATTATAATTACCCAAGCGGTAGGGATAGTTTTGGGGATTATATGACTTTTATTAATTCCGATGTTTTAATTAATGATTATTAAACTAAGACTCACTTAAGGTATTAAGGGGTATATTTTAATAAGAAACGTAATAGTCATGAGGGATCTAGCTTTTACTACTTCTGGAATGTCATTGATTTAATGGAAAATGGATTTTCATAACTAATAACTACGGTCCTACAATGAAACCATGTTCCTAGCCTTTTCCACATTTGTTTCTCAATATCTTTATTTTTTGTTTTGTCATTCACTTAATTCTTCACTCTCAATTCAAATAAACCAAACTCAAGTTTCACGTAGTAATTATGATTTGCCTAGAATTATTAGAAACAATTTGCAATCCCCGAGTGGAACGATAATTTACTTACTCTTTATTACTTGTGCGATCCATACACTTGCCGAATTGTCAACAATACTTGTCTCGAATTTCTTCAAGCTGGTCAACTCCTTTACTATGTTGGTGATGAAGTCTATAACACCCCATAATATAATGAATAATAAACAATAAACGTTTGAAAAATGAAACATTGGACTTTAAATTTTCTTTTATAAATCAGAGTTCACAAATAGCGTTGGGGGCTTTCAATTACAATATAATAAAATACACTTGAGTTTCTTTCTTTCGACTGATCCGCTGAGCACTCTTATCTCCAAGCTCCTTACTCAAGTACCTAAAATGTTAAACACATAAGGGTTAGACCTTTTCACAACACAGTGGATTAAAAGATAGTAAAACGGTATATAACAAAAACTCAAGGATAATAATTAAATCAAGCCATGGATTAACAAAATGAATCACATTCACTTATTAACAATTTTTAAATACATTCCATATTTATTCCCTTTCCCTGTTTCATAAAACTGTATGTCACCTCACGGTCAGAGGACAACATACAAACCACATATACATTGTAGTCTCCTCACGGTCAGAGGACAACATACAAACCACATATACATTGTACGTCTCCTCACGGTCAGAGGACAACATACAAACCATATTCTCTTTTTATTTTTATCTTTGCACCACTAGAAATTAGCGCACCTGCTAGGCAATTCGGCACCTACTAGGGACTTTACACCTGTCAGGACTGAGACACCCATTAGGCATCACCCGTTAGGACAACACAATTAATTACCTTTCCATTAATTATTCATTTCTCAATTCCAATCCACAATTTATTAACTTTTTCAGGTGGTTATGCAGTGTATTGATCCATTGGCGCACCGACGCCTAACGGGAATTTAGGACCTAATGGGCAATTCGCCTGACAAGCAATTCGGCCCTGGCAGGCAATTCACCACCTAGCAGGGCACCTAGTGTGCCGGGGCATCCAAGGATCAACCACACTGCATTCCTTTTTATTCCAGATCAGAACTCATTTACAAAAAGTCAAGCACCACATTCACACCATTCATCAAATACTCAGAGAATTGCAAGTAATGTCAAATATTCATTTTCATCACTTTTAGCAGACATAATCATTCCTTTAATTCACATATCAAACCACCATTTACCAAGTATTACCGAAATCTCACATTTCCAAACATTCTTCACACACAACAATTTCAAGTTATATATATATATATATATATATATATCCAATTCCAATTTATTATTCCTTTTTACATCACATTCCCGTTTCAATATTTATACACATACGCCATTAATTACTCACATATAGGGTCACATCAATTTATCAACCATCAACCAATATCACCAATCAATCGACATACTCAGGTATGTCTCAGAGTACATTGAATGTAAGTCAACTCCCTAGGGTTCTTCACTTCCTACTTTAATATCAATAAAAAGAGAATTTAACATAAACAATTTAATTATTAATATAAAATTAACCATAAACATACTAATCACCCCTAAATCAATTTTAATTAAAAAACCATTTTGCTACCCACAACCCGGTCTAAGTATTAAAATTAAATCCTATTATACACCCTAACTATCTCTAACCCAAAGTGTGGAAAAGAGACTCCCCTTACCTGGAAATCCTAGCAATAACAACAGAGCCACGTTTACATCCGCGACTTGCTCCAGGGTCAAGGTCAATAGCAACGTGTTGGATCTAAATAGGGACATGTGTTAAAACTAATTATAACATTAAAAATATATATCAAATAAACTCATTTTTGTCAAAATAATAAATATATATCATTGTACAATAAAAATATATCACTATTGTCATAAACATCTCTTTATTTGAAAATATAGGATACTAAAAATATTGACGGATCGTCAAATAAATTATATAGATGGATAGAGGGAGTTGAGGATATTAATTACCTAAGAAAGATTTGAGATTGGACGGTTGAATCTTGAGTTATTGGACCGGAAAGTTAGAAAACCTTAAGTTTCCTCATCTCTGTCGAGCCCCTCTTCTTCTCACCGTTTTTCTTTTTCTTTTGTTTCTTTCTCTCTCTCATGCTGCACTCTCTCTCCCGTCACTTTCTTTCTACTCATTCTTTTTCTTTTAATTTATTCTCCGGTGGGGTGGGGGTATTTGGGTAGTTGATAGGAAATTAAATAAAATTTTTATATTTTATTCTCATTTGTGGGTCAATGTGTGTAGGTATTTTGGATTATAGCTAAAAGTTTGACGATCCTAAAAATAAAATACATTTAAGTACAATAATATTGTATTTTTAATTATTCAAAACTAATTAGAAAATAATAAAGTTACCGGTCCATCCGGATAGCTATTGCGTAAGAAAAAGTATAAAAATTCAAAAGTAAATATATTTTCTCAATCCCGATATTAAACTTGGTAAAAAATAATATTTATAATTTTGAAATAGCAAATTTTTATATATAACTTATACCAATAATTTATTAAACCAGTCCAGAAGCTAAAAATAAAACAGCCTCCGAACACTATGAAAATTTACAAGGACGCTCAAAATATTAAGTTAAACATATTTTTCTAAAGAAACTATTTATAAAAATGTCTTTAAGGCTTGCCACTTGAGCTCCCTGTCAAAATGTTAATTAAACTAAATAAAAATATTACTTTATTTTTAGAAAACGTATGATAACAAATTTATACTTATTTTGACTAGAAAACATATTTCAAATATAATGATGAAATCAGAATTTTATTCCGAGACTCAAATCTTAAAAACATCATATTAAATCATTTAATTATTTTACTAGAGGTATTAGAAATAACGGGATGTTACAATTCTCCCCCACTTATTGGAATTTCGTCCCCGAAATTCCGTTCAAAATCCTTAAATGGAGAACCATCCCGAACAAGGGTTTCTTAATTACGATACTCACTTCCTTTGGTTTTACTCCCTCACTTGGAAATTGGCATACCATTCTGCATTAGTGCGCCACTAAGCTCTTGCACTCAATGAAGAGTACGAATTTATGGTTTGATTTGGTTAGTCTCGACGCGAAGACTCTAACATGTTCTCTAAGGTTTACTCTCCTTACGACTAACATTTCAAGAGTCCCACTAATAGGACTCCCAAAATTCGGGTTTTGCTTCCCAAGGAAGTCGGAAATGGTTTCTAAAATCAACTGGGTTTCCTCCGGAATTTTATATCAGAGGTTTGGAAAGGGTATTATTAGGCCCTAAACACTAATACCCTCAAGGGTTTGATTATAGCCTAACCCCAAAACATACAACCTATCCCCTACTCCTAAATCCTAGTCAAGCACATTCATCAATTAGGCAGTTATAATTCACATACACATCATACACAATTCAAACATATGCAACAATAATTCACAACATCATATACTTCAAACACAAGCATTACTCAATCCCTACCTCTTCCTAACTTAGTCCTTATCTATCTAGCCTAACTTAGGGTAAATCTTCATCTATCCACACAATCTTAACAATCATCACATATATGAAAATCGGTTTAAGAAAAGGGTTCGGGGAATAGGATTACTGAGGGTAATAAAAATACATTTTCATCACTTCATTTTCCTGATGTTTTGAAATTTTCCAAGTAGTGTCCCCACACAAGAGTATCATGATAAGTTTTCAAGTCACTCAGAGTTCATTAGGTTCAGTTTTAACCCTACGACCATTTTGCCAAAGAATTGTAATTGTCGAGGCTAAACCTAAATCAGATTTTTTTGAAAATTAGTAATTAAACTCTGGATGGACTCAAAACTTTAAGGGACATCACTTGTACTTAGCCAAAGGTTGAGTAAAAATATCGAATCGATCGGAGCACGTTAGATTAAATTTGTTCAAAAACACTAACTTGCTCCAATTGGCTTGAGATTTTACATGGAACAATCATTCAACCTTAGGGGCTTGTATATAAAAATGTTTAAGTCAATCAAGTATCCCCAACCCAAAACTCAGTTTTCTACTTTATGTAATAAAAACCCCGATTTCCCAACAACCACCTAATCACAATCACATACACACGACAAAATATTTGGTTTAACAATCTCTACGTATGAGGATTAAAATTTAATAAATAAGATCCCATACAATAAAAGCATTTGGACACGCATTTGTGTACTTCACCATAAAGGACTACCTTCATCTAATTTCGTAAGAACCTAGATGAAGGAGTGCAAACTTGTACAAAATTTATCAGACTTAGAGAAAAAGGAATATGGTTTTAACTTAGAAAATTCAGCTTAGTTCATCTTCAAAAATTGGAACAATTACATTTCCTTTTACTCCAAGTTTGAAAATTGAATATCATTCCGAATCACGAGGTGTCGCTTATAGAGAGTTCCTATTTAATCGACAGGTGACTTGTTTAAAAACAAATTAGTTAATTCCCTGTTCGATCACTTAGGAATTCCTTGCTTTCTTTATTACTTTCTTAAAAATTTGTCGTGTGACTCCGCGATTCGTTTGGATTGATTGTGATTCGGTGAAGCACTTTGAAATTCATTTTGAACACTTATATTACCAAACAAACAGTCATAAGAATATTCACTCACAATCATCAAGTAGGATTCAGGTTCACATATAGCATCAAGCACCTACATCAATCAAACATACACCACACATAGGCAACAACAACGATCAACAATCAACATGTATACATATATACACATATACTAATAACAACCTAGGCGAAATTCGGGTCGAGAACCTCTCGATTGAATTTAAAACCCCTTTTTCGATTAAATACACCTCTTTTCATTTATAAAAAATTTTATTGTTACACTTGGAGTTCAAGTCCAATCGATAGGAGCTCCATACATATCTTTCATTTAGTATTAAAGTTATCGAAATCAAATTAGGGGTGGAATCACTACAAGTTCAACATAAACGTTTTTGTTTCTCGTGGATCCTAATCTAGTCGATGTGAACTAAATCACTCGTTTAGATTAGTATCTAGTCAATCAACTATTTTGATTTTCATAGTTCCACCTCTAACCTTTGTTCGCTTACTTTAACACTAAACTATTCCACAACTAAACACATTTCGAGGACCTTTTGATTGAATTCAAACCGCTTCCCAAATATGGTAAAAAGTTTCTTTTATACTTGCAATTCAAATTGGGATAGTTCAGCGGTTTGAATCTGATCGATTAGTTCTCAATTCCTATTTTCCATTTGATGTCATAGTCACTTGAATTAAGATTAGCTACGGAACCGACCGTTAATTTAATTTAAACATAATTTTCCGTTCTCTTAGATACTAATCTAATCGACGTGAATTTAATCACTTGGTTGGATTAGTATTGAAGTCATAACTCATTTAATCCAGGCGATTCCATTTCTAATCACCGTCCAATTACTTTGACACCAAACCACTCATCGAGCACACATTCAATTATACACAAACAAACATAAAAGAGCAACAAAACAAAAGAACTAGCACTAAGGTTTCATACATAGGAAATCGTTTACTAATTCACGATAGTGCACAAACTCTTGAATTTCGATGACTTCACCTCCCAATAGATATAATGTCGGATTGGCCATTTCCAACACTACATTTAATCGGTGGTAGTAGTCCTCGCAATTCAGTTGAATTCCAGTACTACATGCTCAAATGCATTGACATTAATTAGATTTACTTTGTATGAAACTTTAACTTTCGATTAGTCCAAAAACTCAACATTTACACTCTCGACTAATCATGTTCATACCGCTTAGGTTTCTTGTTTGCAATTGGGTGAATACTCAGAATATCCAATTCTTTGAATCACTAAGGGATCCTGCTTAGTTTCCAAAGAATTCGATTCTCTTCCGTTACCGTAAATAATTTCTCTTACATTGTCAATTGTCAGTATTCCCAATGCAAACATAAACCTATTCAGTTCATTTCAAATATACTCAACAATAGTATCAAACATATACCAATTCACTTGACATTCAAAAGTTTTCACTTGTATGGGTCTCACCTCTGGTCAAGAAGCTTGAGATGAGAGTGTCGCAGCGGGATCGAGATTACTTTCCCTCAGGTCGAAAGGAAAGAACTGCTCTGATACCATAAATGTAACACCCCATAATATAATGAATAATAAACAATGAACGTTTGAAAAATGAAACATTGGACTTTAAATTTTCTTTTATAAATCAGAGTTCACAAATAGCGTTGGGGGCTTTCAATTACAATATAATAAAATACACTTGAGTTCCTTTCTTTCGACTGATCCGCTGAGCACTCTTATCTCCAAACTCCTTACTCAAGTACCTAAAATGTTAACCACATAAGGGTGAGACCTTTTCACAATACAGTGGATTAAAAGATAGTAAAACGGTATATAACAAAAACTCAAGGATAATAAGTAAATCAAGCAATGGATTAACAAAATGAATCACATTCACTTATTAACAATTTTTAAATACATTCCATATTTATTCCCTTTCCCTGTTTCATAAAACTGTATGTCACCTCACGGTCAGAGGACAACATACAAACCACATATACATTGTATGTCTCCTCACGGTCAGAGGACAACATACAAACCACATATACATTGTACGTCTCCTCACGGTCAGAGGACAACATACAAACCATATTCTCTTTTACTTTTTATCTTTGCACTACTAGGAATTAGCGCACCTGCTAGGCAATTCGGCACCTACTAGGGACTTTACACCTGTCAGGACTGAGACACCCATTAGGCATCACCCGTTAGGACAACGCAATTAATTACCTTTCCATTAATTATTCATTTCTCAATTCTAGTCCACAATTTATTAACTTTTTCAGGTGGTTATGCAGTGTATTGATCCATTGGCGCACCGACGCCTAACGGGAATTTAGGACCTAATGGGCAATTCGCCTGACAGGCACTTCGGCCCTAGCAGGCAATTCACCACCTAGCAGGGCACCTAGTGTGCCGGGGCATCCAAGGATCAACCACACTGCATTCCTTTTTATTCCAGATCAGAACTCATTCACAAAAAGTCAAGCACCACATTCACACCATTCATCAAATACTCAGAGAATTGCAAGTAATGTCAAATATTCATTTTCATCACTTTTAGCAGACATAATCATTCCTTTAATTCACATATCAAACCACCATTTACCAAGTATTACCCAAATCTCACATTTCCAAACATTCTTCACACACAACAATTTCAAGTTATATATATATCCAATTCTAATTTATTATTCCTTTTTACATCACATTCCCGTTTCAATATTTATACACATACGCCATTAATTACTCACATATAGGGTCACATCAATTTATCAACCATCAACCAATATCACCAATCAATCGACATACTCAGGTATGTCTCAGAGTACATTGAATGTAAGTCAACTCCCTAGGGTTCTTCACTTCCTACTTTAATATCAATAAAAAGAGAATTTAACATAAACAATTTAATTAATATAAAATTAACCATAAACATACTAATCACCCCTAAATCAATTTTAATTAAAAAACCATTTTGCTACCCACAACCCGGTCTAAGTATTAAACTTAAATCCTATTATACACCCTAACTATCCCTAACCCAAAGTGTGGAAAAGAGACTCCCCTTACCTGGAAATCCTAGCAATAACAACAGAGCCACGTTTACATCCGCGACTTGCTCCAGGGTCAAGGTCAATAGCAACGTGTTGGATCTAAATAGGGACATGTGTTAAAACTAATTATAACATTAAAAATATATATCAAATAAACTCATTTTTGTCAAAATAATAAATATATATCATTGTACAATAAAAATATATCACTTTTGTCATAAACATCTCTTTATTTGAAAATATAGGATACTAAAAATATTGACGGATCGTCAAATAAATTATATGGATGGATAGAGGGAGTTGAGGATATTAATTACCTAAGAAAGATTTGAGATTGGACGGTTGGATCTTGAGTTATTGGACCGGGAAGTTAGAAAACCTTAAGTTTCCTCATCTCTGTCGAGCCCCTCTTCTTCTCACCGTTTTTCTTTTTCTTTTGTTTCTTTCTCTCTCTCATGCTGCGCTCTCTCTCCCGTCACTTTCTTTCTACTCATTCTTTTTCTTTAAATTTATTCTCCGGTGGGGTGGGGGTATTTGGGTAGTTGATAGGAAATTAAATAAAATTTTTATATTTTATTCTCATTTGTGGGTCAATGTGTGTAGGTATTTTGAATTATAGCTAAAAGTTTGACGATCCTAAAAATAAAATACATTTAAGTACAATAATATTGTATTTTTAATTATTCAAAACTAATTAGAAAATAATAAAGTTACCGGTCCATCCGAATAGCTATTGCGTAAGAAAAAGTATAAAAATTCAAAAATAAATATATTTTCTCAATCCCGATATTAAACTTGGTAAAAAATAATATTTATAATTTTGAAATAGCAAATTTCTATATATAACTTATACCAGTAATTTATTAAACCAGTCCAGAAGCTAAAAATAAAACAGTCTCCGAACACTATGAAAATTTACAAGGACACTCAAAATATTAAGTTAAACATATTTTTCTAAAGAAACTATTTATAAAAATGTCTTTAAGGCTTGTCACTTGAACTCCCTGTCAAAATGTTAATTAAAATAAATAAAAATATTACTTTATTTTTAGAAAACGTACGATAACAAATTTATACTTATTTTGACTAGAAAACATATTTCAAATATAATGATGAAATCAGAATTTTATTCCGAGACTCAAATCTTAAAAAATCATATTAAATCATTTAATTATTTTACTAAATATTAGAAATAACGGGATGTTACAAGGTCCATCACTACCACCTTTTGGGAAGATGGAGGAAGATTAGAACTCGATGTAACTATAATATGGGTGTTCACCTTAGCTGGCTTATGAGGACCACTAGCTGGATTGATAGAATGCTTCCTCACAAGCAAACTGGTACTATCATCAAGTCGTGGATGTTTACTTTGGCGAGCTTCGGTCTAACCTGCTCGAGAACTTTGGGAATCAAAAGCTGGGGCTCTGCCATTTTACTTGGTTGCCAAGGATTGAAGACGATCCAAGGCACCATTCATTTTTTCTACAACAACATACAAAGAAGAAGAATACTCAGTACCAATTAGTCAGTTCAAATTAGAAAGAAACACCCCATTTGGATGGTGAATACCTAAAAGGTCGTGTAACACTATAGCGTCTCTGGTAATACATGTTTTGACATCAATAGGACCATGCTTAGGAGCCCAATCCATTAAGGCCCTTAACATGGTCCAATCAAATTCACTCAAATCGGTTGCTGGAGTCAAATAGAATGAGTTCGCATCCGAGCTCTTTTTCTAGCCAACTAGTACAAAGAAGGGGGAAAACACCAAACAAGTCCCTAGATAAGATCTTGGAGAACTCATATTTGAAACCTTAATGGAAAAAGTGAAAGGGAATGACTCGAAATGAACACCGCCCAACTCGTTTTGGACTGATCATCCTTAACAACGAGATTGGAAACTCAGAAGAGATGAAAGAAAAGAGAGATGGAGCAGTTTTTGGCCAAAGCGGGAGACCTACGTTTCAGGAGACACCCGCCCCCAAAAAAATTATTTGGAAGGACACTAGTAGTTCTTAAGAATTGGGATGGAGTTGGCTAGGGACTAGCTACAAGGAGTTCAAGATATTGTAAAAAAAAAGGGACCGAAGGTAGTTTTAACCCTTAATAGAAGAAAAGAAACATGTATACCATTATACAGATACCCTTAAAATAAATTAAACCCATTAAGTTACTTGAAGATTTGTTGGTTAATTTATATACTTATAAAAATTCTTCGTAAAATTTGAGGGAATTTTCTTTGTTTTTCGGATTTTCCCAAAAGTTAGTTTTTCTTGCTTAACCAGTATTAAACAATTCATATAATCAGAATAGCCAAAAGAGCATGTAGCATCATCATGCATCGTGAGTAACAGATTTAGAAATATAAAAAAAGTAGCGGAAATTGTTCTATTTCCCAAAATCATTCCTTTAACAAAAGGAGGAGTCCCGCACTACATACTAAGCACCCAAAATATATTTAATTACATACTTTGCCAAAAAGAGTTCATATCCATAACAAGATTTTCAAAACATGGCCCAGGACGACCACACTGACAACTAACTACTTACACTCCCCGAGGGGGAGTGTACTCCTGCTCGGCCTATGACTGTGTAAGCTCAGTCTCTGTACTTGTATAAAAACAGTAAGGAAGTGAGCATTACACAGAACTTAGAAAAGTAGCTTCTAAAGAGACAAAGAGATATACTAAGTCAAACACAATCAACATATAGATCACATCATTCATTCACATAACCATTTAGTTTTCTTTTCTCTCATCTCGATTTATTTCATTTCCTTTTCTTTTTATTATTTTCCCCTTTTTCTTTATTTTTAATTTTCTGACACCATTAGGATTTGATGCACCTGCTAGGTCGTTTGTCACCCACTTGGTATATTTATCATCCATCAGGTCGTTTGGCACCCATTAGGCCATGAGATACCCGTTAGGACCATTTTCCTTTAATTCACTCACTTTCATTTAATTTAATCCCTTTTTATTTCACTTTTACATTCTTTTTACTTTGCAGCATATTGATCCCTTAGGTACACAAGCACCTAATGGGGCGTTTTGACCTGATGTGGCGTTTGCACCTGATGGGGCGTTTGACCTAATGGGGCGTTTGGCACCTAGCAGGGCACATAATGGGTTAGTGTCCCCTAAGGATCAATCAGCTGCGCCTTTAAATTAATTTCCAATTATTAATCATTCTCTAATTCGTTTAACCACTTATTATGTATAAACAACATATAGACATACACACATTTTCATATTCATCATCCAAGCATTCATATCAACATATAACATACACAACCATCTTAATGTTACTGTTTCCTAAATCCTCTTACCTATACTTATCATTGATTAAAATCCGATTCGTACTTAATTTCTTACCACTAACCTCCATCAATCTTAATTCAATCGATTCTCTTATACTTAAGTCATTTTAACTAACCTCAATTTATTAATCCGTTTCTCCCTTCACTTCATAAATCTAATTCAAACTTACAAATATAGCATGTCCATTTCTAGACCCTAAGTCATCACTTATATCCATTCCACAACTTACATCAATCATCATTTTCATAAAACTAAGAGTGGGTTCTTCCTTCTTTACTTAGGCTCTCACAACATGCAAACATACACATTCATTTATCCAAATATCACCCTAACATTCAACATACTCATATTTTCATAAATACAAAAGTGGCTTTATCTCAAATATTTTAATACTCAAATTATTAGTAATATCAACTACCCTAAGGTTTCTTAACATATATATTCAACTACCCTTAGCTATCACTATATTCAATCTAGAGTCTACTTCCTAAGTCAAGGTAATACCCTCTCCTTACCTCAAATGAAGAGAGAGAAAGAGAGAGAGAGATAAAACCTCAAGCCCTAGACCTTCTTCTTTGCCCTTGTAAACCCTTAAAGCTTAAACCTTCTAAGATTAGCTTACCACCTCAAGAGAGCTACCAATAAATGAGTAGGGATAGTGTCCAAATGAGAGTTTGATGGTGGGAGGGGTTTCATTTTCACTTATGTGTGTTGGAGCATGAGAGAGAAAGTGAAGCCATGGTTGATGGGTTAGAGAGAGAAAGCTTAGTGGGGATGGTGATGGTGGTGGTGATGATGATGCTTGATCCTTGGGTGCTTGAGGAAGAAGATGGAATTGAAGATGAAGAAGGGTGCTTGAGTGGTATAGAGATGAGAATGAGTTTTAGGTGTGTGTTGATGTGTTTGTTGGCCCAAACTTGTCATGGAAGCTTGCCACTTAAAGGCAAATTCGTGGCCCCCAAGTTTCCTTTATTTTTTTTCACATCAGACCCGTGTTAATCGATTAACCAGCACAGTTTTCCATTCCTATGCACTTCAAAGTGCCATATCTCCTTCGTTAACCATTTGATCTTGCTCAAATTTGAAAGCAAGCTTCCTTACATACTAATCTTCACATCCAATAGTGGAATTCGTGTTGTAAATTGTAAATCTTTAATTATTAATTTTTTATTATTGGGTGTTTCCAACACCGAAAACATCGTTTCTCACACTCTTCTATTCATCTTTAAATCTCCTATTCGATGCCCATGCTTCTTTACTCCTTTTTGGCACTCAAAGGAATCCTAATTCATCACCTTACATCCTCTTTAGCATAATTGTCATTTCCTAATCTTATTATTATTCTAATTATCCTTCGAATTAAAATTCGGGATGTTACAAGTCTCCCCCACTTACTAGAATTTCGTCCCGAAATTTCGTTCAGTTCCGTAAATGGAGAGCCATCCCTTCGGCAAGGATTTTGACTATGGTCTTTACGTCCCTTCGGTTCCGTTCTCCTACTAAGGATACTCCTAAGTGCATACTTCTTGGCGCTTTCGTACTTATGTTAGGACGTTCTACGTCTTGTTCTCGCTTGGCTTTCCTTCTTGCTTCCCATTTGTCAACATCTCGTTTCATGGTCTCTCAGACAAAATCTAAGTCGGTTACTAAGTTCTCCCTCACTTGGCATCGACATACCTGGTTATATTAATGCCAGGAAGTAGGCTTAGTTAATACTAAGAATCAAATACGTAAGTTCTTGATCGTTTTTCGAGATTGAAAGTTGTGTTTAGCTGCTTACCTGGTGATGGTCGATGAGTTGGATTGAATTCCTAAGGTTTGCGAGATCTCTTATCTATACACATCTAGATTCTTGTACTCCATGAAGAGCATGGATCAATCGTTCAACTTGGTTGGTCTCGGTGTGGCTACTTTATGAAGTTGCCAAGATTTGTTTTTCTCGCGGTTGTCCGTTCAGGAATCTTGGTAAGATTCCCGTTGAGTTTTGGGCTACCAACATCTGATTTGGTTTCTCTTGGAAGTTAGAGGTGATTCCTATAGGGTTTGCTCGATTCTCTCAAGGATGCTGTACTCGGCTACACTATTCTGATACGGTTACTATAGCTTAAGGCTCTTGTCCTTTAGTTTTGTTTTAGGTCTACTTCCCGATTTTGTGTAAAGAGTTCGGAAAGGACACTTTTCGGGTTGGTTTCGTCTTCTAAAAGATCTATTTCTTGGAGAGTTCCTATTTCGGTTGTCTCAATTTTAGTTAGAAGGTTGCAATGATATCATCCGTTAGAAGATTCAAAGACTGAGGTGATCAATCCCAACCTCAGGTCTATCGATAACACATCATTGTCGTTTTTGTTGATGGTACTATCCCTTCACAGATGCAAGAGTAAGGATGTCCAATCATAACCTTACACTCTATTAAACGACAACACCATCGCGGAATTTGGTTAGGTTTCAATTAAAGCCCTACAACTTATTGATTCTTTCTAAAGCTTTTCATGATTTCCTAAAAGGCTAGTTTAAATTTGCGTATTCCTCAAGTTTTACAGTCCCGCATTGTGAAGGATCAGGGATCCTAATTCCTTTCCAATAGCTATTAGCTCTAGGAAGATGCTTTTCTCTGAAGTTTAATCTAAGAATAGTTATCGTGATGCCAGATCGAGTAAAGTCGGTTTCCAGAAGGATCTAGAGGTATCAGTTACTTGACGTCGTTTAGTGGGGTTTGCACATTGGTTTAGTCTGAAACTCTTGACTAAATATTTGGGAAGGTTAAGTAGAGTACGCTTTGTGAAGTCTTTACTAATGGACTAGTGGATATGGAGACCTAGAGTTTATAAGGTATTTCTATTCTTGGAATGTCTTAGTCTCTTCATGCAACTAAAGGGGAATAAAAGAATGTGCATCACTGCCAAAAAATAGTACACCATATAGGAATCTGCTACATAAGGGGAATAAAAGAATGTGCGACACCTAGTGGGTCAGTGTCCCCTAAGGGTCAATCAGCTGCGCCTTTAAATTACTTTCCAATTATTAATCATTCTCTAATTCGTTTAACCACTTATTAAGTATAAACAACATATAGACATACACGCATTTTCATATTCATCATCCAAGCATTCATATCAACATATAACATACACAACCATCTTAATGTTATTGTTCCCTAAATCCTCTTACCTCTACTTATCATTGATTAAAATCCGATTCGTACTTAATTTCTTACCACTAACCTCCATCAATCTTAATTCAATCGATTCTCTTATACTTAAGTCATTTTAAATAACCTCAATTTATTCATCCGTTGCTCTCTTCACTTCATAAATATAATTAAAACTTACAAATATAGCATGTCCATTTCCAGACCCTAAGTCATCACTTATATCCATTCCACAACTTACATCGATCATCATTTTCATAAAACTAAGAGTGGGTTCTTCCTTCTTTACTTAGGCTCTCACAACATGCAAACATACACATTCATTTATCAAAATATCACCCTAACATTCAACATACTCATATTTTCATAAATACAAAAGTGGGTTTATCTCATGTATTTTAATACTCAAATTATTAGCAATATCAACTACCCTAAGGTTCCTTAACATATATATTCAACTACCCTTAGCTATCACTATATTCAATCTAGAGTCTACTTCCTTAGTCAAGGTAATACCCCCTCCTTACCTCAAATGAAGAGAGAGAGAGAGATAAAACCTCAAGCTCTAGACCTTCTTCTTTTCCCTTGTGAACCCTTAGAGCTTAAATCTTCTAAGCTTAGCTTGCCACCTCAAGAGATCTACCAATAAATGAGTGGGGATAGTATCCAAATGAGAGTTTGATGGTGGGAGGAGTTTCACTTCCACTTATGTGTGTTGGAGCATGAAAGAGAGAGTGAAACCATAGTTGATGGGTTGGAGAGAGAAAGCTTAGTGGGGAT
Source organism: Crotalaria pallida (assembly GCA_037953625.1). Classification (NCBI taxonomy): domain Eukaryota; kingdom Viridiplantae; phylum Streptophyta; class Magnoliopsida; order Fabales; family Fabaceae; genus Crotalaria; species Crotalaria pallida. The sequence continues at coordinate 5,483,289 of CM075654.1, read as the reverse complement.
GGTGATGGTGGTGGTGATGATGATGCTTGGTCCTTCGGTGCTTGAGGAAGAAGATGGAATTGAAGAGGAAGAAGGGTGCTTGAGTTGTATAGAGATGGGAATGAGTTTTAGGTGTGTGTTGATGTGTTTGTTGGCTCAAACTTGTCATGGAAGCTTGCCACTTAAAGGCAAATTTGTGGCCCCCAAGTTTCCTTTATTTTTTCCACATCAGACCTGTGTTAAACGATTAACCTGATGGTTAATCGATTAACCAGCACAATTTTCCATTCCTATGCACTTCAAAGTGCCATATCTCCTTCGTTAACCGTTGGATCTTGCTCAAATTTGAAAGCAAGCTTCCTTACATACTATTCTTCACATCCAACAGTGGATTCGTGTTTTAAGTTGTAAATATTTTATTATTAATTTTCTATTATTGGGTGTTTCCAACATCGAAAACATCGTTTCTCACACTCTTCTATTCATCTTAAAATCTCCTATCCGATGCCAATACTTCTTAACTCCTTTATGTCACTCAAAGGAATCCTACTTCATCACCTTACATCCTCTTTAGCATAATTGTCATTTTCTAATCTTAATATTATTCTAATTATCCTTGGAAATAAAATTCGGGATGTTACACAGGGAGGCTCGAAGGAATTGAGATCACGACTCCAGCATGTCCGTTCATCGGGAAGGGGAATAGAAACCAAAAAGCAAGACAAAGAGGATTGGTTGCTAATGGCAAGATCCTAAAGTTTAAAATTTTGGCTAAAGGCTGGCTTGACATACAACACAATCTTATGTACCCATTCAAAATCCCTCCAATTCTCAATTTGATTTTTCTTAATTGAGAAGAAGAAGAAAAGGTTATAGAGTAACGACGCCCTAGAAAGATATCCCTAATCACTGAATCTTTAACTTCTAAAGAGCCATTTAGGGCAGGAAGAGCTTGACTCTCCCAATTCAACAATGGAAAATCCAAGGTCATTATGATGAATTTCCTCGGTTTGGGTACCAGTGGAACCATAGAAACAAGATTCATATTCCGCATCGGACATGATCCTGGGGAAGGTGAAAAATATTAAGTTAAGGAAAAGCACGTACCTTAAGAAATTGGATGAACAGAAAGCACAAGCTTGGATTTTCCAAGGAACATAAGAGCACGAGAAGAGAATGAGAATAATAAGAATAAGAGTAAACCTTTCTAAAAATAAAGATGTAGGAATTTAAACCCTAAGATTGAATAGACGAGGGGTATAATTGTCAACTCTCCTCCTCATGTTCCATGAAGGCATTATGATTAGACAAGAGTTAATGGTTGCAACTTCCAAGACAACATGTTGACAGTGTGTCAGAAAGACTATGTAGGGGAAATTGAAATGTGCAAGCTGTAACGACCCAAATTATATTTATTTATTTATTCAGAAAATACAGACCATTTTTTTCTTTTAAAATATAAGTTTAAACCATCACTATTCTAATCTTGCGGAAGAAATAAACATAACGACAATCATTGAAATAATTTACATCATTATACATTATTATGATAAAAAAAAGGTTGAGTTACAACACATCATCAGCAGTAGCAGCAGGTGGTACAACTTAACTCATATAAACTAACATAGACTCTAGGCCACTATACTATATTACATATATTACAACAAAAGACATAATGACCCACAGCATTGGTTCCAAACTCAGAAACTGAAAGCAAATAACATAAAGGAAAAGGAAACCTAATGGTTACCATCATGCACTATCCATCACCATGCACTCGACTCAGTCATCGGAGCCCCACTGGCTCCCTGTCGAGTTCTTCATAGGATCATCCTCCGCGACTGGATTCTCGCCTTCCGTTGGGTCCTCATCCTCTATCGGGTCCTCTTCCTCCTCCTCATCCTCCTCCGCCTATGCCAGACCACAAGGCGCAGACTCTGGAGTCGCAAACTTGACTCTGCGGGAAGGATCAGGACGATACGGGACCTCGGGAGTAATTCTCTCAAATGAGAGAGAAGGACTCGCTGGAATGGTGCGTCTCGGATAACGTCTAGGCGGTGGTGGAGGGGATCCATGTCGATACGTGAATGCTGGTGGAACTTGCATGATGTAAACCATAGGGATCCTCATCCTACGAGGACGCATACAAGACAGCGGGTTCGGGTGGTCAAAGGTGACTTCGACGTCACCCTCATACACTACTTTATGCCCCTCATACTGCCACTCCCCATCACGGAGTGGTCTCATCTCCACGCAGAATAGGTTGTGGGCCATGACCTAATAACAAAAAGGGCAGGGAGTAAGTCATAGCCAAAGCGTATACAAATAATAACCAAATTGAACTAAAAATAATGAACACAAGTAATCAAATATCATCTAAAAATGCATAAACAAGTGAACACCATTATCCACAATATCATTATCTTATAATTAATGGCATGATGCATGAGTTATAATATCAATCTCCACACTTGGATCCAATATCTTTACAACCCTTCGTCCATAAACAAATCATTAAGTCAGGGAAAACAATTGGGAGTCAATGCCTTTCATCCAAGCGGATACACGCAACACTCATGAGTATCCCGATACCCCGGACCAGGGATAGGACCACGCCAAAGGTCGATAGGATATATTATAGTTAAGCAAAATTATCCCAGGTGTGATCTGCAGAACCAGCCCATCTCAGGACCGTTTTACCCATAATAATCCCCAAGGGTCACTTGACGAATCACCGTCAAACCTAACCTCTGCACATTCTCAATCCGGTTCTTCGAACCATCTGTATCTTTCCCAACATCCTATCCTACCATCCGCGACACCACGTGCGAATGCAAGTAACTCTACCATTTCTCTTTTCATTAATATTCTATTTCATACTCATTATCATCTCAATTCAAATTCGTAGTTATTTATCATCACATTTCCCACTTAAACATTCCCAATAATTATAATTACAATTCTCAAGATCAATTATAATGTTTCACTAAGGCTAAGTATAATCAAAGTTCAAAAATGTGTTTCTAGACCAGTGTTTAACCGGTTACAGGAAGTATTAACCGGTTACCCCCTGTACAAATTCAAATTCTGGTCTCAGTTCTGCACGCTAACCGGTTAGCAGACTCCTCTAACCGGTTAGTGTGCATATAGCAGTACGCAAAATTGGGGTTTTGACACTTCAAACTTTGATATACCTTTCCTTAACAAAAATCAATACATAACATCACTTAAACACATTATATTACACATGTACCCATATGCCACATATCATAGAATCATCAATTCCATAATCAATTTCCAAAAATTGCATAAACACATAAAAACACAACTTGACATATGAAAATTCAATTTTCTTGCATAATACCCAAAGATCGGTGTTTGTTTAGCTTGTATCCAAGTCAGAATCCCAATTCAAAATTCGTTTTAGAGTTTTACCCTTGAGTTCAAGTGAACTCCTATATTTTTAGTTGATTGATTACTATTCTAGCACTTAGGATAACTTCTCCCTTACCAACTTGAGGTGTATGAACGATTTGAGGACTGGGAAAAGAGATTTGATACGAATTGAGTAACACCAAGTTAAGCTGCAACACTCTGTTTTCAGTTTCAACAAGGTAAGTTCATCAGAGTTTTTCAATAAGAATAAACCAAATAAATTCGTGAACAAGGGTTAGAATCTAAACTAGGATATACCAACTCAACATTAAAACAAGTTTGAGACTCAGAGATGGTTTGAGCTTACCAAACGAAGTCAAGAAACAGGGTCTTACAAAACTGGTTTTGCTGAGTTTCAGTTTCAACAACACGATTTTGCAGGGCAAGAACTCGTTCTGTGTTTAACAAAATTGAGTAAACATGGACTCTATTTCAAGAGGGAATATAAAGCGTTGAGTGTGTATGAGTTTTGAGGGAAGTTGAGACTCAGGGAAAGGAAAACAAAAGGGGAAAGAGAGCACCAGAAAACTAAATATATAGGGATTAAGAGGAGAGTGTTCCCTTGGGGGAGGGTAATCCCTCAACCTCCTAGGCTAGAAACATGTAGCCTCACTCCTGCAGTTGTGATTGACAAGCAGGAGATGGAAAAAGGGAGGAGAAACGCGTTTTCCACCATCAAATCACTCAAAATCGCCTTAAACCAGCTTCAATATATAGGTGCTAACCGGTTACCCAGTTCACTAACCGGTTAGTACGCTCAAATTTTGAAAAAAGTAAATTTTATTCATTTCCCTCCAAAATCCTTTTTAATATTATTTTCAGGTTTAAAAATGAGAATAATTAGAAAAATAATCTAAATTAAATATAAATTAATTCCCTGATTATTTTCACATCACAAATAATATTTACATAATATTTTTCATAATATTTTTATTTATAATTCGGGAATAATTCCTGTGGGTGTTACACAAGTTAAGAACTCAAGAGGAAAAGGATTACGAACAGTTCCAAGAAGAATAAATGTGGAACATATATGTTTTTCAATGTTAGGCTTGCTGCTATCCAGCTTGAAGTTCACTTCAGATCAATGACCTAATGGCTTTTGTTTCGATCTTGTCACGAGTTAGGAATACCTACCCCACGTGATAGTCCTCAAATGACTTATAGCGACTTACAAAGAAGGCCTTAGGACAAGAGATGAGTTCAAATGACTTACAACAAAGGACTCAAAGCATAGGCTAGTTCGAAAGAGCTCAGATATAGGGGTAACTCATAAGTAAATCATGAGACTCAATCACAAAGTTAATCTCCAGCAGATAACAACTCAATCAGAGAGGTTAAATGTTGTATTATCTATTCTTATAGAGGATCACCGCTTATCTGAATATGATAAGATCATACAAAGATTATCCTCACAGATAGAAGATTTATCAAGGGAAATACATCGGGCCAAGCGTCCCATGAAGACCCTATAAATATCAGCCTCCATCAGAGGGTAGATTACATCACCACAACTACAACCATCACTAAAATCCCAGTACACACAAAGTATACATGATATACACCTATACTCCCAAGAAGGGACAAGTGAGAATATCCAAACTACTATAATCCTCACAGTGGTAGTTGATCATAATACCATCGTAGGGACTCCACCGCCAATAGTATTGAGAGCTATAGCCTCAAGATGCTAACGGTCAGCCTAACTTACTCATACAGAGGGTACAAGCCTGCTAAACGACCTTCTTAGGAGATGGGTCTTACATTGAACTCTCCCAGGAACAGTTCGTACACCGCCTACACTCCTTCCTCCCTTGCACAATATCAACGTACTCGTAAGAATTATGTAGTCTTGAGTCCCCAAAACATAGTTCAAATGGGTATGTAGCTCCCTCTTGCCAAACTATACGTCATTCACAAGGACCTCTGTTTTATTCAGACAAAATAGTTTGCTAAGTTATATTGTGGTAGGTGACTACTACAAAATGGATAATTAAAGGCGGTATTTTAAGGGCGGTTCCTTAACGGAACTGCCCTCTTTTGTTTAAATTGATATAAGAGAAAGGTTATTTTCTTTAACCAGCCTTAAAAATCTTATTTTAGGGGCGGTTGCTTACCGGAACCATCTTCATTTAGCCTATTTAAAAAAATATTAACATCAAATAAAATTCAGAGAACTATAGAAGAGGGTTCCGTTGTTGAACCGCCTACTTAAACCTTAAATTAAAAAAAAAAGAAAGAAAGAGGGTTCCCTTGATTTTAGGTTATCCTACCCTTCCTCCCAGACTCAAACACAGAGACGCACAACCACACAAGCCACAAACCCTTCCTCCTCTCTCATCTACGCCGGCCCACTCTTTCCACGCCGCTGCTTACGGCTCTACCGCCGCTCCCTCACTACCCACAAAGTCACAAACCCGTCGCCATCATCATCATTATCTCACGAGTCAGTGAGTCACGACCCACAAAGGCAAGGCACAACCGTCGCTCCTCTACCGCCACCCGCAAGCAGAACCCGTCACCACTGCAAGCAGATGCCGTCGCCGTCGCCGCTCCCTCAAGGCCTCAACCAGGACCAGTCGCCGTCGCCGCCTCTCACCTCACGACCCGACGCTGCAAATCCTGCAATGGAGGTATGATTTCTACAGCTTATGGTTTTCATTAATCAGATAAAAACCCACATCAAGCTATAGCAAAATAGAATGTAGAAATATTACTTTGTTACTATTTACTTTTAAATGTTACAATTTTTGGCTTTAGTGTTAGTGTGTTACCATTTTAAATGTTACTGTTCAGCAGTGTGTTACCATTTTATTCAGGGGCTGATGCAGGAAAACGAGAAAGAAAATGAATAGTACTAATTTAATATTATTTTTTATTTACAGATTTGTTTTTGCCTTTTTGGTTTTGATTCATGGTGTTTTGAATGGTTGGAAACAATCAAACTATATACTATCAGACACTCCTTATTTTAATACCTGGGATATCAGTGCTTTAACATGTTGACCCTTTCTACAGGTGGTATTGCTGAAACTCCTTGCCCTTATGAATGCATTTCAGATAGATATCACATGCCATACTGTTATACAGCTATTGAAGAGTTAATATACACTTTTGGTGGGCCTTGGTTGTTTGGTCTTTTTCTTACGGGACTCTTGATCTTGTTGGCTCTGGTGCTCAGTGTTGCAAGAATGAAATTTGTTGGGGTTGATGAATTACCAGGTCCAGCACCCACCCAACATGGTTCTCAAATAGACCACTCCTTCCCTTTCCTGGAGTCTCTAAATGAGGTTTCCCTCACACTGTGCTTCTTTTCTTTTTTTTTATTATAATGATATTTTAGACTTAAGATGATCATACTTAACAGTAGTATTTGTGTCTGCCTCTTTCTCTAATTTTCAAAAATAAAAAAACCATTGCTAATGTTATGATGATGATGAGCTACTATAAAATGCTTAGGTCTTGGAAACAAACAGAGTTGAGGAGTCTCAGAGTCATGTTCATAGAATGTACTTCATGGGACCTAATACTTTCAGTGAGCCTTGGCATCTCCCACATACACCTCCTGAACAAATACAGGATATTGTGTATGTAAAAACTCTTCTTTTTGATCCTTGTAGATTCTCTAGTTGAAATTTGAGGATGTCATCCATTTTTTCTTGTTAATTTATGTTATGTTATGTTATTTGGTTATGATATTGAGATGGGGATCTTCCAACATTTGGTATTGGCAGTTATGAGGGTGCATTCAATACATTTGTGGATGAGATTAATGGTATAGCAGCTTATCAATGGTGGGAGGGAGCAATACATATCATTCTTTCTGTTGTTGGTTATCCCCTTGCTTGTTCATGGCAACAATGTCGTCGGAGATTGAAGTTGCAACGTTTGCGTGAGTTTGTTCGATCAGAGTATGATCACGCTTGCCTTCGTTCTTGTCGCTCACGAGCTCTCTATGAAGGGATCAAGGTTTGACTTGTTCTTATGCATTTTTGAACCTGCAAAGAATGATTTTTTTCATAATATTCTATTGTCATTGGTTGAATCTAAGTATTCAGTGCTATGTCAGTATTTTAATTAACCTATAAAATATGTAGGTAAATGCAACTGCTGATTTGATGTTTGCTTATATGGACTTCTTTCTTGGTGGGGATGAAAAGAGGACAGACCTTCCTCCACTCAACTTAATTCATTATAATTGGGGTTTGAATTTGGTGAGGAATTTTGATGATGGTGGTGTTGGTGTTGTTGATTTGTTGTGTTCTTCAGGTGAGCATGATGATGCTGGGAGAGTGATGAATGGGGAAAGGAGCATGCTTTTTACTGATTCTGGTTTGTTTACTACTTCACATGATGAAGGCTTTACTGAGTAAGTGTTTCTTTTATTGTTAAATTCACACTCTTTTGTTAGTTAGTTCTCCAATGACCTGGTTAGAGATTTGTTTGTGTTGTTTGAATAACTTTAGGTTTGAAGAAAACCCTGACTATTTGGTTTTGGTTTTCACTTACATGCATGATTCATTTAAGTAGTTGATGTTTGAATGTAATTTACTTGAAAGGCAAAAATGCCAAGGTTAAGAAATATAAAAAGCAAAGGTAGCATATGAATAGAAAGTGGTCTATTTAATGCATCAAGAAAATATACACTTGGTTTCCGAATATAAACTTTCCATATGTTATTCCTTAAGTGGCAAGACCCTTACTTCTATCACTAAAACTTGTTCAGATTTTAGCATTCAATTTCTATAGAATGTGTATTAGTTAGATGATAGTATGATAAGGATAGGAAGGATTACAAGACAAGGGGACCAAATAATCTCAACTAAGAAAACAAAAAGAAACAGTTAGGAACCTTGTGACATATCTCATTTTGTGGCTGAGAGCAGGAAATAATCTGTTTAAATTTGATTTTTTATAGCAGCATAAGAAAAACCACAAAAATTTGCCGTGCTAAAATTAAGACAGAACATGCCTTTTGGATTATAGCATAGAATAAGTATCAGGCATTGGCTTTCATTAGTGAATTTTATCTATGACAGCGACAGTTATTAGTAGGCTTTCATTGGTGAATTTCATTAGTGAATTTTATCTTGTTTGTATAATTAGCTATCAAGTCTATTACATGTCTTCACTCTGGATGTTTTGCCTACTTTGCAGAATTTTCTTTTTGTCTTAAAAGAGGAGAATGCTGTGACGAAAGTTATTGATTTTGGTCTATCTGATTTTGTTAGGCCAGGTAATTTGCTAAACTAACCTTATATAGCCAGTATTAAGTGATACTTATTTAAAAAAGAAAAAGCTAAGCATCGTTTTATAATGGTTACAGATGAAGATATGTTGTTGGTATTTTCCATTGGCACACTAAGGTGCTAATCATCTTTTCAGTATTTTGTTGGCATCTTTCTTTCCCTGCTGTACCACGAATATACCAACGATCTAATGTGTGTTGCATATGTTATGCAGAAGAAGATGAGAAACTCACGAGTATGTAGGAAGAGTTGGGTGATGAGGCATATGAAGCGGTTGTGATTTGGTGATGTAAACATTGATACTCATTCTAATGCTTATTATGTCTGTTTTCACAAGATTTTTTTTTGCTGGACTTGTGATCTTGTGATTTTGTAATGTAAACACTTATTATACTCATCATATTGATGTTATTACTATGCAGCTCTTTTAACGAAATTATTTTGTTAGATTAGATTATGTTTGATGCATAATTTTTTTTTTTGTAAATCTTGCATAATTTTTGAAATAACATAAAAATTAAAAAAATCTACACGTTCTGTAATGAATAATTTCAAAAATTATTCAGGGATAAAAAAAACTTAAAACATAAAAGAGGAAGCAGGCAACAAAATTTTTTTTAAAAAAAAACATAAAAGAGGTCGGTTCAAAAAATCATAAGAGGGCGGTTCAGATGAAAGGAACAAAGGATGTTATTTAAATAAAAAAGGGCGGTTCGGAACTGCCATTAAAAAAATTAAAGAGGGCGGTTCCGAACCCCACTCAAAAAAGTACTTACAAAGGCGATACATTTAAGAAGGATTCGGAACCGCCCTCTTTTATGCAAAATAACCTCCCTCAAAACGTTTTTCCTGTAGTAGTGGTGATGTGAATGTTTTTATATACTCCCTCCGTCCCATAAAGTTAGTAAAAAAACATAAAAAAAAATTTGTTCCAAATTAAAGTAAAAAAAGTGAATAAAAAAAATTAAAATTGTATTGTATATTCTATGTTTGGTTAATTAAGGAAACATCCATTAAATACTTGTTTTGGTAATTGGTTGATTTGGGAGGACATCGCATTAATAGCATGTCTCCTTATTTTTGTTGAATTTTCAAAAATTTACTAACTTTTTAGGTCGAATGAAGTATTTACATATGCGTGTGTGCTATGGTGCTTGGGGTTTCCCTCACTGAGTCAAGAGACACACCCCTCTTTATTTTATTTATTTTTATCTACCGATATAAGGAAGGATGTGAACCAAATTCCGCTTCTCAAGCCAAGCGTTAGAGTGTTAGTTGTGTTGCCCATTTTGGTTATGATGTTGTCATACAAAGTGACTTAAAGGATGTACTTATTTATTTTGGAAAACCTATGTACGATACATCTTTTTGTAAATATACTTTGAATATTTTGAATCAAATCGAAGTTAAGTTTTCTTTTACTTAAACTCTGATGAGCTATGTTATTTTTTTATTTGGCATTAGAATTGTTTGTATTATGTCTACATTCGAAATTTATTATAATGTATGAGTGACAAATTATGCATATTTGATAGGTTTCAAAATTACAATAATCTTCGTAATTCTGGCTAGTAATGAATGCCTAATTTGAGTCCTGACATTGGAATATGTGTTGTATCATGCCGCGTGTATTCTCTAACGAAGCAATTCTATTTAAATTGAGGAACCTTTACGATTCAGTGAGGCTAATTCTCGAAAAAAAAAAGTTTCTCAATAAAAAAAGTAGTACTGAATCTTTATTATTTTTTTTAAAAAGCAAGTATTATTACCAATCAACAATGATATAATAAATTAGAACTTACTTTTAACTCTATAGTCATTACAACCAAACCTAAATACCATTTACTTATTTTCATTTGATTATTAGTCTTTTAGAATTTAATTTGGAATATTTATTAACACTAAATCTAGTTAACAATAAATAATTTTCATTTAATTATTTTTTATTTTAATTATACTAATTAAAAAATTAAAAAGAATACAGTATTTTAACATTTTCATGATAAGGAATTTTATTTTCTTGTTCTAATTTTTCTTAATATTAGAATTTAAGATTTAAAATTAATCATGTATATAATATTTTTCTAAAATCATTTTTATTTATATCTTTTTAATATTAAGCATGAATTAATTATTTATATATCATTTATAGTTTAAAATAATTGATCACATGTAGATTATAATTATAATCTTGAATAAAGAATCGTTATTCTTTGTATTTTATTAGTTAGTTTATTTGTTATTATTACTATTAAATAATAATTGAACGGACAAAACAAAATTAATTAAATTAAAATAGGAAGAAATATAGCCGTTGCCGCCGGGATGGCTTATTAATTAAGCTATGCTCTTTCTTTCTTTCTATGGCTAATCACGCACTCTCATCCTCTCTTTTCCTCTTTCTCTCCCTCATCCCTCTTCTACTCTATTATGTTCTACTCTGTTCCTTTGTTTTGTTCCTCTTTCCATCGCTGTAAAAACTAGAGTACGGGTTGATATATATATTTATTTATAAGGTAAATTGAATTTGTCCCATTTGTTTACAAGTTGATACATATATTTATTTATTATATATATTAACGTACCCGTACTTTAGTTTTTACGAAAATGCCGTACTCCCGTACTCGGTACGTACCGCATACCCGGTACGTACCCGAACTTGTGCAACATATATTAAACCATATCAACTTGTAAACAAATGGGACAAATTCAATTTACCTTCATAGATACAAACATACAAACTTCCCAGACTTGAATTTAAAGCCATAATGAGTAACATAAATTTCAACAGAATAGTAATTTCAACTATATATTACCTGTCAGTTTTAAAACTTCCAAACCATAGATATCAAGGACTCCAATCAAAGATTTCGAATTGGGATCTTGTCCAATTGAATCATTAATCTTGTCCACAAATTGTATGCAATCAGATAAATGCCCAAGAAATCAAAATCAGAACCCTGTATTGTTACCTTTAGTATCTGTGATTCTGTGGTACTAATTAGAAATTAGAAGGTAAGAAAATATGGATTTGTTTCCATTTTAATATCTTCCCAATCAAATAGCAACCAATTAATAGTTTTTACCTTCAGTATACTGACTGCCGCACTTTGGGGGATCAAGGCTCCGTTTTATAACTACTTCAGGGGTGATCATGACACTTACATAATGCGTCTTCCAAGGCATCAGCATCACACCTGATCAAATATTTACAACCAACTTAAACGCTATTAAAAATCATATGGATGGAGGCAGTAAGAATACAACATTGTTAATACATGGGAAGCTGAGCAGTTGTTTTCAGTTGGAATTTGGCTTTGTCATCTTTTGGAATTGAGGAGTCACCTTCCCTTCGGAAACCGTTGCACGCGGCCACATGGGCCTCGCCGGAATTTTGCTGGAATATCTAAAGTCTCACCGGAATTTCTGGAGGTTGAAGACGAAGTAATTACAAAACAATGGCAGTTTTGTAATTACCTTTCTACCATTCCTTTTCAAATAATCACAAAATTACCATTGGACTGGTAATTGCCATTTTGCCTTTCCGTTATTTAAAATCACAGAATTGCCACCGGTTCTGTAATTACTTTTATACCCCTCAATTTTATACATAATTATAAAAATACCCCAAATTGGACCGTGCAAAATGGGCAAAAATTACCAACTTTGGAAGGAAATATCATGAAAATTTCTTTCACCGTCCTTAGATTTTCTTGAAATTTCTCAGTGATAACCGGTTAAATCCTGTCTTAGCTGATTAACAAAGGCAATTTTTGCCCCTTTGCATTTTGTGCCAGTTTTAAACTTCTAATACTCCACATTAGAAGAAATACAAAATAACTCCACGTCCCAAATTATAAATAACTCCAAGTTTACAAAAATTGGTCAGAATTCGTCATACGGGCAAATTGCAAACCAAAGATAAGTTTGAGGGCATAAGCATTTGAAAAAATGACTAGAATCCGTCACAGGGGCAAATAGCAAACAAGAGATAAGCTTGAGGGTATAAACATTGCAAAAACTGGTCGGAATCCGTCACAGGGGCAAATAGCAAACCAAAGATAAGTTTGAGGGCATAAGCATTGGAAAAACTAGCCGAAATCCGTCACGGGGAAAAATTGCAAACCAGAAATAAGTTTAGGGCATAAACATTGCAAAAACTGGTCGGAATCTGTCATAGGGGCAAATAGCAAATTGGAGATAAGTTTGAGGGTATAAACATTGAAAAAATAGAATAAAGGTATCTAGCAAATATATCCCAAACTTCAGGGACTTCTGACATAATTAATTCTTTTAGGTGCAATCCACATGTCCATCTCTTAGAAAGTCAAATTACGTTTCAGCGGAGAATGAAAAGAAAAAAATTGTATATTGATATTGTGTTTGTTACAGAGGTAACCTCAAGTTTTATAAATTTTTGTAATAACTTTATTTTAAGGAATCAAGAAAAAGTTAAAATTTTATTCGCTACTTACCATTTTTATAAAAAGTATTCTTAATTAATAAATTGGGGGTGTTGCAACACTTTATAAACGAGGCAATAAAATAAATTCTAGAAGCCATGCAAATTTTGGAAGACTCTTATGGAAGAATGAAGTATAGAAATGAAGAATCAAATTAATGAGAGAACTGTACAATACAATCAATCCCTCAAATTAATGACCAAGAAACTTGCCACAATTCTTTAATATGAAATACAGAATGATTGATTGCACTATTTTGTCTCAGCTAATATTCTAGCTGTTCTGTATCTGCCAAAATAACAAACAAAACAGAAACCTAACTTCCACCCAATCTTTACTACACATGCACACCCAGAGCAGCTAGTATATTAACTTTTTTTGTATAGCTTTAGTCCCTCCTTGTCCTCAGAACTCAGAAGTACTATCAATCAAGATAGAGTCCTCTTTTCAAAGGCTGGGTTACATTGATGGTCACCAAAGCCTTCATGTTTGGTCGTCCAAAGAACTCTCCTTGCTTCAAAATTCGAGCCGACTTCCCATAGTAGCGCATTGTTCCCTAATCCCTCCCATTGAACCCAAAACAGGAACAAATGTGAAAACTGTAGTCAGCCATTGTCCTTCATCTCTTTCATTTCTTGAGAACCAAAATTTGGGCTTTGATTGACCAAGGTTGTTCTTGCAGGGTGGAGCAAGCATCGAAGCCCTCATCGAAACAGAACCAATATGCCCTTGGCTGGTTCCAACTCTGATTCTTCTATTATGCTGTTTTGTGCTCTGCACATTATCCATAACTTGACACTGACAGTATAAGCTTAATAAATCAGATGAGGATTAATAACAAGAAAGAAAAAAGATGCATGGCATTAGTCGAGGACACCAAGCAGCAATCATATATTATCAAATGCAGGTTATTGGTATGAAATCCAGGTCAATTTTGTCAGCTATAGATACAATATACTTAAAGGGGTTTAAAATTAGAATAACTAAAACCTTTTTTCGGGTTTTTGCACTTGAAAATGGTTTTGAAAAAAACTATTGGCTAAAGCCTTAACTTTGATATAAATAAGCTAAACAAAAAATTGCATATAGTTACGGAATTTATAGTTAGCCCTGGGCATGAATATTTGGTTCCTTGCTCTAATGAGATTTCTTAACCTTAAGCATTTTCATTGAGTTGTGTCTTCAGCTCCCATCAAGAAAATCTCTCTTTTCCACTTCGCATCCAACTGTCCAAGTATTCAGCTCAGTAGCCTTAATATCAAACTCAAGCCAGCTCATGAATTTATCTCTAGATTCCGCAGCATTATCACAAAGGACACATACCCTACCGTTATTAAAGCCAAACTTTGCCAGTCTATCTTTTGCAGCAAGTCTATTTTGGAAGGCAAGGTAGGCTATGGAGGAGATTCGAGGAATATTAAAATGGTGCCAAACTAATTCAGTTCAAGGTAACATAATCCCATCAGGATTAAATAGATTATAAATCACAGCAGTGTTTGCAACACCTGGGTTGGTCTGTATTACAGAAGTGTTATAGAAGTATTATTCCACCACCAAGAATCAATAGATTTTTCAGCTACAAACAAAATAGCTTGGTTATTGAGTTTATTTATACTCAGCTGTCCATCTCATCCATAAAGATCTTAATAGGACTAGTGTCCAGTTCAACCAAGTATTTGCTCAAGATTCTGCGAGGCCAGCAATGGAAAATACGGCTTGTTTCACTTCTGCACCTCCGCAGCAGTAAGAGGCTTGATAAGAGATTCATTCATGTGAGCATCAACCAATCGGCCTTTCTTTAAAATATCCTGCTGCACAGTGTCACTGGTGGGGGGAGGAGGAATGCCTAGAAGGTTCTTGTAGAACTGCAAAGTATAATCCTTGATATCACTTTTGTCTGTTATTCTATTATTGTCATCATCCAAAAGAAAGTGAATTTGGTTGGGCCTCCTCCTATGAGACATAGATGCAAGAAAAAACCTGGAATTTTCATCATCATCCTTAAGCCACTGCATTTTAGCATGATACTGAAGTTGGGATGAGTAGAGCTTCTGGATATTAATGAGTTTGTCTATGAGATCCTTTTCCTGATTAATTAGCTCAGTATTGACATAATCTGAGTCAGTTTTCTTTTGCACAGAAAACAAATCTGATCTAGCTTGATCCAAGTGACCTTTGGCTATGAGATTGCTAAATTTGCTATTGTTCAACTGTTTAAGCTTACCCTTTAACCTCTTCAGTTTAGAGACAAGTTGAAACATCTTGCAGCCTGAGTCATGTAGATTCCAGATTTCAGAAAGAATGAAATTAAACTCTCGATCATCACACCAAAGGTTCTTGAATCTGAAAGGAGCCTCTGTGGAACTTACAGAAAGTAAAAAAGAGAAATACCAGGTTGACCAAATTCTGCGTGCGAATTATCAAATTTTTGTAGCCATTCATCACTAACCAAAACCTGTCAGTTTGCAAAAAGTATGAGAATTGTTCTAAGTGATGAAATTACCAACATACATCAAGTCTTGGAGCTGATTAGAATACAAAAACTCAGATAACGGATTGGAGATGTAACGTTTATCAGAATTATTAATCAAAATTTCTTCATTTCTGTCAATTCTAGGGCTGCTTGTCATGTAAACTCCTTAGCAAAATGAAGAAAGGCTTTTACTTCAAGTTTATTTGTAAGGACATTGGGTACAGACAGTAAAACTATAATCTCTCTCTAGCAATTGAACATATTAGATGGTGTAGCTGCAGATAATGAACTTTGTGAGGAATGCTAATTGTCATGATAGTAATGGTCCTAGAATGAGTTATAAATTATCACTTATCAGTTTATTGGACTTTATCAACCTAGTCTAGATCACAGCAGGCTGCTGTTAGGCAAGTTACCATTCTCAATTTCCATTTGTTGTGTATGCTATAGTTATCCTAATTACTTAGTGAGTCAATCGGTAAATACAATAGATTTCGGCTGAACTTCGCACTATAAATGATTATTAAACAAGGCCAGGAAAAATAAGAAACAAAAGACAGATATTGTTGTCATATCTAAACTGAAGTTTCAGAATATATGAAACAGGTGAAATAATCGGTGAATGTCTGAGGGACAGGTCATTCGGGCTCTGCTATTGCTGCTGCGTTAGTGCATCAGGTGGGACGACTTGTAAAATAGCCTGCAGGTTAATGACCAACAAACCAAAATACGACAACCCCAAGCCCCATATATTCAGGTTAATGACAGCAGGAGTAGAGATTAAGCGAACTAGAGTACTCAGAAACATGACCATGGAAAGAAGAACAATACTTACCTTTGCTTCACAGATCCGACGGAACAACGACAAAGAAGAACGATGGGGCACTGCACACGCGAAAGTCATTGCTCACTCAAACGCTGTCACCAGCTTCCCCTCCGACGGGGGGCTAGCTCTCTGACATCCACTTAAAACATAAATCATGGTATAATTTAGACAAAAATAAGTCAATGTGTTATTATAAAACTAATAAAAAGGAAGAACAAAAGCAAGATAAGTGTTTCATTCACTTTTGTGTGTCATGCCTTCTCTATACCTTTGTTTACATGGTAAGAAAGTACATAGTTTACAAGAGATATTTAGGCACATCAAAAGGTTTCATTTAATCCCTAATGATTATGGAACTCAAAGGCTTGGAACCTAATGGACATACACTTGGTGTCAAGATATTTACAACACTATGCACCTATGGATTTTCCCCCTCTACTGTAAGCAACCGAGTGTAGCTGTCAAAATGGGCTAGCCCACCAGGCCAGCCCTACCCCGTCCGATAAATTTTCTGGTTTAGGTTCTTAAAAGCTGACCCGAATGAACTCGGATCATTTTGGCTCGATCAAATATGACCCGAACCTGTTGGGTTCCAGATTGATCTGCGGAGTTTACATAAGAACCCAATCCGATTAAGTTAAAAAATTGGCCCGCTATCAAACTTTAGTAGAAGATTTTTGGCAGGGAATTATATGTTAGCTTTTTGTCCCAACTTGATCATGGCCCGAGTCCAAAGTGGGTTGGTTTGAACCAGACCAGGTAGGCCGGAATGCCACCTCTATTACTGAGGCATGTGCATACATTCTAACTGTGATACAACCATATATGGCATGGAGGTATAGATACTGGATTTGAGATAACGGATCCAATCAAATCTTAAAATACAACATTGAATCTCTAATTGAACAATTGAAAGAAACATCACACAATGATCTGGTTTATTGTAAACTGAATCATTAATGGCAACTTCAGACTCTGCTATGACTTTTTAGAAATGCAAGATGGATTTAAATCACCGTCCAATTACTAGGCAATAGAATGGAGAAAATAAAACTTCCATTTGATAGTTTGGAACAGATCAAAAAGAACTCTAGATTAGAAAATTAAAAGTTACATTGGGTAAAAAATTTCATGGTATATTAAACATGGTCTGCAATGTAATGCTAGTGATTTCATCCAGCAGGTAAATTAAACTCAAATGATTGTTTGGATGCTAAATTTTAAAAAGGTGCAATTCCATCAATTAAAGTTTTAAAATACACATTTTGATCCTTATGTTAGTTTTGACATTCTTAACAAAACTGGTACTGCAACTTTAAAGACACTTGACCAAATTTTGTGTCATATTCACCGTTAAGTGAAAAAAAGGAAAAAAAGTCTAAATTATGATACAGGTGCTACCTCTGTTTTGATTACCAATAGAGTCTAAATTATTTAGTGAGTCTATCAGTAAATATCAATAGAGTTTGGAAGGACTTCGCAACAGATTATACTAATTAAAAGTCATGAACGAACTGTTAGACTTCAAAGATGTTAGATACCAACTAAGGCAAAAATATAACTTTCAATCTCCTCTATTGTGTCGGTATCAAACTAATTTGGAAGATCCGTAAAAAACAAAAAACAGTACTCAGTGAACCTCAGGTGAACTGGTAACCTGGATGCCGCTACCTATGGTGAACTCTCAGGTCAGCTTGGGCCGCTGCTGCATCAGCTCATCGGGTGTGATGACCTGTATAAGACAGCCTGCACCAACATGTCCTGCTGCGCTTTCATCCTGCGGACAAGTTCCATCAACTTACGACTCTCTTCTCTGGTGGCAGCCATTTCCTGTCTCAATTTTGCGATCTCGGCTGATTGCTGAGAGCACTGGCTACAGCTGGAAGAGGATGCAGTGCCCTGGTCTTCTGGTGATCCAACGCTGTTAGCAATGCAGCTGTTTTGAGAGTTCTGATGGTTCATGGCATAAACCTGATGTGGCTCCAATAGTAAGAAATCGCAAAAATCGAAGTCCATGTCTTCATTGAATGATGAGTTTGTTGAAGTACCATGGCCTTGTTGATTTGCGGTGCCGTTCACAGTAGTCAAAGAGTTTATTGAAGCACTTGAAGACAAGATTCCTTGGAAGTGTATATCTGTCAATGAATCAGGGAATTGATTAAACCATTCTGATATTGGTATTACTTCTACACCATTATTCTGCTGACCATGGCTTATGGTGGCTTATGGTGAATTTTTTTAGGTACAGCCTCTACAATCAGAATAATAACACGAACATTAGGCATCAGTAAAATAAAATAGAGATGAGATAAAAAAACAAAAGTCATGGTTAAATAAAAAGCAGAGTGAAGAACAACAATTAAAATTATGTAAGGAAACAAAACTATAGTAAGACTTTGTTAATTAAAAAGCAGAGTGAAGAACAACAACTTACCGTCAATCCCAGTTGATTAACAGCAGCACGAAAATTTTGGTGCAGATCATTGGTCCAAACAAGTCGACCCTTGTTCTTCTTATTCGCTTGCATCTTTTTATCCATTGAGTGGCAGAGCAAAAAAAGTTTCGGCGACGGAGAAAAGGCGAAGAGGATAAGCAGCGATTGAGCTTGATTAATAAGCAGCGATAGATATAGAATATTAAAAATACGAAGGGAGAATTGTTGATATGGTACATACCTGCTTCAACCTGCAAGAGCAACCTAATCAATTGATGATATAAGCTCCCCGCCATTCGCAATATCTGACCTCCCTGCACACACACACACAAAAAAAAAAAAAAATATTATAAAGGAAGGAAGAAGCAATATGAAAGAATGAAAGAGACTAAGAGGAAGAAGGATTTGTTGTTGTTAGCGCATGGACATCAAAATGCGGATTTGATGAATTCGCTTGGCCTCCAAAGCTTCCTCAGTTTGTTGCCACTTTCTATTCTCTTCCAGGTAACGTTGAGCCTGCTTCTCCGCTTTCTTCATCATGGATGATAGCGGTGGTGAAGCAGAGCGGGCCCGCTTCCGTGCTTTCTTTATCGTGCACGAAGGTGGCGTGGGCAATGAGAGTGAGAGTGAGAGTGAGAGTGTCGCCGATACCACTCCTTGCAACGAAGGAGGTGGAGTGCAAGGTGAAGAGGATGAAGACGGTGAGTCCATTGAGAGATGGCTGAAATGAAACAGAAAGAGAAAGTGACGTAGCAAATTTAGTTTCAGCGACGGAGAAAAGGAGCAGAGCAGAATAGAATAGAACAAGCGAAGAGGATGAGTGATTAACAAGCGAAGAGGATGAGCAGCGATTGAGCGTGATTAATAAGCAGCGATAGATAGAAAGAAAGGTAAAGGCGGCAAGCGATTGAGCGTGATTAATAAGCAGCGATAGATAGATAGAAAGGTAAAGGCGGCAACGGTTTTTTTTAGTGCAACTTTATTTCTTCCTATTTTAATTTTTAATTAATTTTATTTTGTTATGTCAATTCAATTATTATTTAATTATTTAATAATAATAGTAATAAATAAACTAACTACAGTAATAAAAGAGTAATTTAATTTAGTAAAAAAAAGAGATTAATTTAATAGAGATAGTAATCATTCATCATAATAATTATAATCTACATGTAATCAATTATTTTAAACTATAAATGATATATATAATTAATTCAAGTTTTATCTAAAAAAATGCAAATAAAAGAATATAAAAAAAGTAAATAAATTTTTTTAAATGAAATAAATTATACACATGATTAATTTGAAATTTAAATATTAAGAAAACATTACCACAAGAAAATAAAAACCCTTATCATGAAATTCATAAAATACTACATTCTTTTAATTTATATTATAATCAGTATCATCCGAATAACATTAAGGGAAAATAATTTTGATTAATATTCCAAATTAATTCTTTTAATTAAATGAAAATTATTTATTGATAAGTAGATTTAGTATTATAAATATTCCAAATTAAATTCTAAAAGTCTAAATAATCAAATGAAAATAAGTAAAAAATATGCAAATTTGGTTGTAATGAGTAATGAGTTAAAAGTAAGTTTTACTCCTTTTTACTATAAAAACCTGTAAAAAAATCCTCGGTGAAAGTTGGAAAATTCATTCTTTTTACTATTACACAGGTAGACATCCCGTGGCAGTTGCGTGTTTGGTATAGTTTATAAATTGAGATTATGATTATTTTTTTATTATAATCTTACCAGATTATAATATGTTAATAATATGTTAAAATAATAGTAATGTGTTTATATTTGGGTATCTTAGCTGAAAAATGAATTTAATCTAATTTTTTTGTTTGAATGATGTAAAGAATATTATTTTTACTGTGTAAATTACAAGAAAGGATATGGTATGATAAGGGATAGCTAATGTGTTGGAGTGATAATGGTATAATAGGAAAATTACATGGGTCTAAAAAAGTAATGTTCCAAAAACTAATCCCCAATTGCTACGAGGAAGCTTTTTAGATTTTGATTATTTTTCATGAATATAATACTCCCTCCGGTCCTATATATAAGCTCCCTTTCAAGACGTTTTTTTTGCCCTTAATATAAGCCCCATTTCCAATTTCCAATGACATTAATTACTTTTTTTTTTCACAAACACCCTTATTTACTTAACACTTTTTACATTCTCAATAATAATTATAGGGGTACTTTTGAAAATAATACCAAATATTTACATTTCCAGTGTCACTAACTAACTTTCTTAAAGGGAGTAAAATTGGTCAAAAGGTGCTTATATTAAGGACCAGAGGGAGTATAAGATTATAATCTGCATTGATATGCAAACACGTTAGATTATGATTATTTTTGGAAAAAAAAAACAAAACTACAATCTTAAAACAAACCAAACATGCTTAATTTTTAAATTTTAACTCCCCAAAATCACTTAAGAGATTATTAACATTTGGAATTTACTTTATAGCTTCCAAAATTTTGAGATTGTTATTCATACCACAACTTTCTCTTTCTTCGTGAATTTTCTTCTAAAACAAAATTCACAAAACATATATTTTCTACTCTCCTAACTTGAAGATTTCAGGTCTCTTCATTCCTTTCGTTGTAGCCGCCTCGGCAACCACTGTTTCCTCCGTTTCATCAAACATATCCGTCTTTTTCTTTATGTATTTTTCTTTCTCTCCATAAATTTCATATTTTTTTCAATGAGATTTGGTTGAAACCATGGGGATGTGAGACTTTTCTCCTGAAAGTTTAAGTTTTTAAAGTTTTATTTCGTGAATTTGATGTGGTTGTTTCAATTTTGTTTCAATACAGTGTAACAGCCCGATTTTCGTAAAGCAAAAATAATTAATTTTCACTTATTAAAGTTGCAAAAATGAGGCCAAATTTTTTTTTTTGTTTTTTTTTTGTAACGTAATTGAAAAGTCATTGTTGTACTTTAACATCCTTTTTGCTGAAAACCGAGTTATTACTAAAACATTTATTTTCATAAAACTTTCATTTTCATGAAAAGACTTATTTCCAAATCATCATGATATTTCCCAAAAGATTACATTGTTCGATTTTCCAAAAATAAAGTAGACCTCAATACAGAATGTAAAAACTTAGCTTGACTACATGAGTGGCACATTGCTTGGTAATCCTTGACTCGAAACACAACTCACAGACTTAACCTAAACACACTACTTTCGCTTCCTTCTGATGAAGACATCCGGATGAAGCTCTTCTTTCTTCTTGCGCCCTTTCTTCACTTCCGAAGTTGAAGCCACCTCTGTCTCTGCTCTCCCGTTGTCTTTAAACTCCAGCTTCATTTCGTCTAAGGGGATAATCTCCATATGATGTTCCGTCTGCCCGTTGAGATATCAGCAACCCCGATATGCCAACGAACAGGAGAGAGTAAGCGATCCGAACGACGCATCATCGACTGTGTGGGATTACAGTAGGCGAGATATCAAGACCATACAAGCATACAACACATCACTACCAACATACAACACAACAATCAAGCATATCATTATTATCATCATTATTCTTAACATTATTTTCCTTGTTTTACTACACTTATTAACATTCCTTCTTTCTCAACTACTTTCTCCATCTCGCTTACAAGTCTTTCACTTTTATATCTCAATTCCGTTCCTGCCATCAGCATTCCAGGGGACTTTAATCATACTATTTTCAATCTCTTTATTACTTTTCAATTTTCATTATCAAGTCTTATCAAATCATAACCATCGATGATTGGGGAATCATAACAACATCGAGGTACTCCCTTCGTTACTACCATCTCACACGTCTACATCTCCTCGGTCATCCACCCAGCCTAGTCGAAAGCGAACAGGAGTACAGGACCTTTACCACTCGTGCACGACAGTTGTCTCAACATCAATTGGCTCCAAGCCAGGAGGACTACAACCTCAAATCAATTCAATTCATTCAATTCATATATATATATATCATGGCACACTGTCAAAACAGTGACAAATCACAATGCCCTGTTCCAGTCCCTCTCACTGTTCTCGAAATGCCAGAGGGGTGACAACACTATTCCGGTTCCGGGTGCAGAACTTACCACGGCATTGGGACCCAGTCCCCACCACGTCTGACTACCACATATGGAATTCGTTCCGCCCAGAATAGTACTCAAGGCAACGTGACGTTTTACCGCCCGAGCCTACCCTATTGCATTCACCACCCGAATGTCCCTGACATTCGGGGTACCTTCCTCTCCACTACTTCGCACTCTCATACCTCACCGCGTTAATATCTTTTAATGTCTTTTATCTTTTTAGTTAACCTAAAGTCGGCCCATCCTTCGTGCATCCCTTCAATAAGTCCCGACCACTAACTTTGCACGATCTTTTCTTATCAGAGCACAGAGCTAGGTTCACATCATCACACTTGTATCTTATTACACAACTTGTCTCAACAATCTTATATCATCCTCTTTCTCAAAATCCCATTTCGCAAAACTTTTCTTAAAATCTCAAATCATAAACTTTTACAAATTTTCTCAAAATCTTGTTGTACAACTTTCTCAAAAATCTTACTTCACTTACTTTTTAAAAATTTCTTTTCATAAAACCATTAAAATCTACGTTCACAAACCTTTCTTAAAAACTTACTCCTCATACGCTTGAAAAATTTCTTTTCATAAATTTAATAAAAATCTCATTTGACAAACTTTTCTGAAAATACATGTTATAATCTTCCTCAAGAATTTCTTTTCATAAACCTTTTCAAAAAATCTCTTTTCATAAATCTTTTCAAAATATCTTTTCACAAATCTTTTCAAAAATCTCATTTCAAAAATCTTTTCAAAAATATTTTTTCACAAACCTTTTCAAAAAGATTGTTTCACCAAAACTCCTTAAAATCTCCTTTCAAAAACATTCTCAAACTCACATTTCGTACTCTGCTTCAAAAATCTCGTTTCAAAAACTCTTTTAAAAAATTCTCATTTTCAAAAGCCTTTTTAAAACAAAAACCTCATTTCCAAAAACTTTTCTAAAACTTATTGTTTCAGTGAGTACTAGTGGAGGAGCAAGCTCAACCCAACACCAGTCTCATTTCAACAATATCACAAGGGAGCCCAGCTCCACTCACATCACATCTCATTCCAACTCCACATCACTTTCCCCAGCTCTGGCTTAACCTCCCGCTTATTATCAAATCTGTCCCCAATCTTACTTCTTTATCTCTTTCTCTTTATGTCTTTGCTTTCACGACTTAATTATCTTATTCTTAAATTCGGGACGTAACAGACGTTCGTTAACATGTTATTTATATTAATCAACAGGTTAATTATTATCATGCATAATTAAAAGAATCATACAAGCATGCTATTTCACACAATCATCACACAACAATAATGTGGTCTTTGTCACATTCATATAAGTGGCCACACAACACACACAATTGCCACTTATACTACTGACTTCGAACCACTAAGTTCCGATCTTTGAGATGATACGGAACGTCCTAATATATCACATAAACACCACGGTGTCTTAGGAAAGCTTCTCTCTCACCTGAGGTCCAGCACTTAAACGTACTCGATCTCCGCGGATCCTTGCCGCTGTCAGCTGCCCCAATCCCTCGTCTTTAAAATTCCTCGTACTAAATAAAATACGTTTACGTCATTAACTTGTATTAAGAAAATATTTTCTTAACTCAAACACGTTTCGTTCCTTGTCGGAAAACTTAAAACATGATTGTTTTCTCAAAACAACTCCC
Source organism: Crotalaria pallida (assembly GCA_037953625.1). Taxonomy (NCBI): domain Eukaryota; kingdom Viridiplantae; phylum Streptophyta; class Magnoliopsida; order Fabales; family Fabaceae; genus Crotalaria; species Crotalaria pallida. Next base: position 5,458,671 of record CM075654.1, on the reverse strand, counting down.
ATATTTTCTAACACTTTAAATTCTTTAAAACCATTTGAAAACATCTTATAAAACAATTTAAATAATTTGATTTGGTTGCTGGTCCGTCCTGAACAACGCCTTAATCACTTTTAAAAACACCGGAAATTTCACCGTTTTCACTTCGGTTTTTCTTAAATCAATTAACACTTGAAAACCATACTTTAAATCATATGAACACATTTTTATATTTAAGAAACAACTTTAATTAAATTCTGGACAGCAAGGAAATACTTCACAAAATCATTTTTAATAAACATCCGAAAATATCGTAAAAACACTTTTGCCTCAAATAATTCTTTAGTTTAAAAATTAACACTTTAAAACTCAAGCGTTTATCTTAAAACAAATATTGGACAGTCATAACACAATCTAAAAATCTCAAATACTTCAAATGGATTTATCTTAAAATCAATCAATTTCAAAGCCCATTATACAATCATCAACTAGCACACAACTACAACAACACTTAGATGAATTAAGTCATATAAGCAATTAACCAATTATTTAATTTAGCTATAAATCAAACATTTACTTTCACATACACTCTTTCACAATCAAACACTTATTCATTTTGGGCAACACATAGTTAATTTCCAAAACAATTTCATTTTTTTTTACAAACAAAAACATTTGGACGTACAAATACTCACAACCGATTGGAACCAAGAATATAAATCATGCACATTTGTTTTCCTTTTACTTTAAACTACTTAATTCCTTTCTTAAAATCATTAATTGAATTTATTTTCATGTAACTAGTTCTCCTAAGTTTAATTACATTACATGGCCGAATGGAATTCAAGTGAACAAATCCAAATTTGCAAATCCAAAACACATAACCAATTTAATTTATTTCAATTGCTTAAATTCCACTTTCTCTTTCATGAAACAAATTTATTTACCCTTTCCTTTCTCTTAAAACCGAATAGAAATTAATCAATCACAATACAAATTTAAATAATTTAGCTTGACATTAAATCACAAAACACACTTATGAATGCAAGTCACTTCATAAGAAAAAGAGTCTAACCTACTAAACCTACCTAGGCCGAATCATCATGGCAACAACATAGTTTTGATGCACTTTTCAAACATGCAAACCTTAGAATCACCAAATCAAATCATGCACTTTCAAACACATGGTTTTGAAAAATACTACTTCCTTTTTAAACACAAAACCGTGACATGCAACACAAAAATCAAGACTTTTTAAAGATCAAGGCAAAGATCAAAGTTTTATCAAGATCAAAACCAAATCAAAGCATTTTAACTACTTAAGTTAACTTTTCTAAACATAAGATTACATGCAATCACTTAGATCAAGTTAAAAGCATCAAGACCTAATTTTTCTACTCATGGCCGAATTACCTAGTTCTTGATTTAGTGTTTTATAACTTCATTTAATCTTAAAATTCAAGATCAAAGCACAAATGATGCATGCAAAAGGGAAAATAAAGATCTCAAAGCTATAGAATCACACATGCAAGACACAAATTCCTTGCCTTAACAAAGATCAACCATAGATCAACACATACAAGTGAAAATCAAGGCAAATAAACAACTTTGAACACCACTTTTGTTAAAACCGTGACAAGGGAGAGTTTCAAGTTAAAGATCAAACTTTTTAACACAAATATTCAAGATCTAAGCTTAAGAATAACATGCATGCCACTTAGACTTCAAGATCACTTCAAAATAAACACATGCATCACCAAAGATCTTGACCGTATTATTAAGCAAGTTTAGATCATGAATTTATTTATCAAGTCTTTAGACTTTTAAAAGTTTAGTTTGAAAAATCATCAAGATCCATCATCTAAGTGTTAGCCGAACCATAAAGTTCATGGTTTTAGTTATTACAATTTCTTTAAGTCTTAAAAGTTCAAGATCAAACAATAATAAAACATGCAAGGAAAGAAAAGAAGAAAATTACAAGGTCAAAAGAAATCTAAACTATTACAACTCCTCATGCTTTTTCAAACCACCCACCTAAGGAAAGGTTGGTCTTCTAGCGTCTAATGTCTTGGATCTTCAAGAAGAGACTTAGGTTTTTGGCTTGAACTTCCCCTTCTTCCTCCTTCTTCCTCACGGTTTCTCTTCTCCCTCTCTCTCTTTCTTTTTCTTTTCTTTCTCTAAGAGCTTAAGGAATCTCCTAGAGTGTGTGTTGGCGTGGAGAGAAGGAAATGGGAATGAATGGGAGAAATGAACTAAGGCCAAAGGTATTTATAGGCAAACCGTGAAGTCCCTCTTTTGCCCTTGGTTTGGTCTTGGTTAAGGTGCGTTAAGGAGGGGCGATTTTGGCAATCCCATTTGTTGCATGGGTGGAGTTTATCAATATTAAGGGGACAAGGTGGAGTGAATTAAGGAACTAGATCACTTTAGGTTTTGTTACTTTTTTGGCTTCTAGTTAGGGTTTGGTTATGGTTCTAACTCATCTTGTTTGGTTCCTTGTCCAACAATTAAAAATCCTAGGCTTGGACATACACACACAAAAACCGTGGCACTCATATATGCACACACATGTCTTACACTTTTATTTTCTAATCACATTATAATTACTAATTCATACAATAATGCAAACATCACTTAAGAAAACACACTAATACAATCAATTACACACACAAGGCAATTAACTCTAAAAAATCACATTTACACAATCATGTTTCATGTATGACACATATATACACACACATACATATTTCAATCCCACTCAATCACACATTTAGTCATGAAATAATTTCTCCTTCAATAATCAAATATAAATATTAACACTTAAACACATTTTCCTTTTTGACTAATAAACTGTAATTATAACCCTCGTCTCATTTTCTAAAATCATATTTTAGTATATTAAAGATATTCCCAAAAGGAAAAATTCATTTGAAGTCCTTAACTATTTTTACTAATTTATTCTCTCAAAATTCGTCCTTTAAATACCTCAAAAATAAATTTTTGCAAACCAACCCAGAAAATTATAAAAGTTACATTTTTGAAATCTACATTTCGATACAATCGTTTTCATATAAAGATCATAAAATTCGGAGTTACGGTTGAAAAGATATAGATTTCTGAAGTTTGTAAATCCATTGGAGTTCGTAAATCCATTGGAGTTCAAAAATTTTTGCTTCTTAAAAATAAAATTTCCAAATAATAAAATCTTCAACTGTAAATTCATGAAAACACTCATTTTCACATTCATACTTCTATTCTTGATAAAATATGTAACACCCTATAATTAATTACCCTTAATTCCCTTTGTATTAAAAATACGGACTTAAAAATTCCTTTTTAAATTATAAAAATCAACCGTCAAACGGACGGAGTTTCGTTTGTTTTTCGGACTTTTCCAAATTCTTCAACCTGATAAACATAGTTATATAATAACATCAGTAGCCAGCAGGGCTCAAATATAAATATATGTGCATCACATAGTTGCCCCATGGGCTCAAGTGTAAAACAACAGCATCAGTTTGTCAGAGTGCCAGCAGAAATGTAAAGTATGTAAATCAAGAGACCATAACAGAAACTATGCCCAAAAATGAATCATAACCCATGCACAAAAGAAACTATCCTAAACCTCTCTCAAAAAGCATATACAACCCATATACATCAAATAACACGGAGGCTTAGGCCAAAACAAATGTATCTAAATCCCAACCCTACTCTCCCTGTGAGGGAGAGTAATCCTGCTCGGCCGATCCTGGTGTATACTCCAACTCAGTACCAGAAAAATGGTAAGGAGGTGAGTATTACACAATAAAATAGGGATGCAGTTTCTATCATGCTATACTGAACCATCGGGCCATACACAATTAGTCAAATAAAGCATATTTCACAATTTAGCACGCCCAATAACAGTTATGAACACAACATAATTTTATTTAGTTCTTTTAAGATAACATAAGGCATAATTTCATAAACTCTATCTTGGTTACACAAGCATTAATTATGAAACATGAATTATCAAACTTCTCCCATTTAATTTACCAAGTATCACACATTAGCTTTCAGGCTTAGATCTCATTATTATAATTCCTTCTTCTTCTTTACTTTCCTTCATTTTATTTCTAAAATACATTTCGCGCCATTGTACTTCACCTCCACACCGGAAGGTACCTCATACAATGTGGCCTATGGATACTTCACCTCCACACCTGAAGGTACCTCATATCGTTGTACTTCACCTCCACACCAGAAGGTACCTCATACAAGTTGGCCTGCGGGTATTTCACCTCCACACCGGAAGGTACCTCATACCATCGTACTTCACCTCCACACCGGAAGGTACCTCGTACAGGTTGGCCTATGGGTACTTCACCTCCACACTGGAAGGTACCTCATACCATCGTACTTCACCTCCACACCGGAAGGTACCTCATACAATTTGGCCGGTGGGGTACTTCACCTCCACACCGGAAGGTACCTCATACCACCACTAAATAATTATGAGTCTGTCAAATCTGTGAGTTTCGTTTCCAATTATTTCATTTGTTTCCAATCTCATGGATTCATCAGTTAATCAAGCCATTACATTTTCACTTCCCAAAGAGTCATACATATATATTCCAAATCAACATATTCATAATCATTCATGAATTTAGGGCTCAACATAATTTAGCACAACATTCACCACTTAATCAAATCTCACATTCTCATTTAAGTCCAACATACATATCCCTACACTTTTATGAATAATCACAAATTAGCATATTATTAATTATTAACTAATCCTAGGGTTCTTTATCCTATTAACACATATCTCCTAGCAACCCAATATATACACAATATAACCTACCCCCTAGAGTATGGTAACACAAACCTCCTTACCTCAAGTTCTTAGAGTTAGAGAGAGAGTTTGTGCTTGGAGCACACTTGAGTTATAGCCACAAAATCAAATGGAGAGGGAGGAACCTAAAATCAATAAAATAAAGAGACAAATTATTAAGCCTTTGCCCATAAATCTTGAGGGAAATTCGTGCCCCATCAAGGTTCCTCAAAGTTGGTGATTAAAGCTTCATGGGAGGAAGAGGGAGAGAGAAATTCAAATTCTAGGGAGAAAGGAAGAGAAGAACACAAACACAAACACTTACTTGAAGCAACAAGGAAGGACTTGGATGATGAAATTGGAGTGATTCCCTTGAGGATTGATCAATTGGAATGAGTAAATTAGTGCCCTAGGAGAGAGAGATTCGAATATGGCAAGAAAGAAGTGAGGGAACGCTTATATTTTTTTTTCTGCACCTACAGGTTTTAATCGATTAATAATCGATTATGCACTTTCCAACTTTCTGGACTTAATCGATTAAGCTGCAGCTTAATCGATTAAGTTGTAGAGTTTGCAGCACCCCGACTTTGAATGGCCATAACTTCTTCGTTACCCGTTGGATCTTCCTCAAATTTTAAGGCAAGCTTCCTCACATATCCTACTTTGTTGGTTTTGGCCTCAAAATCTCGAGAGGGGGGTGAATCGAGTTTTATTATGTATTGAAAAATTCGTACCAAATTAAAAAATGTTTTGAGATGGAGAGATTAAACGTTCGTAATGGATCGCGAAAACGATAGAAAAATATAATCGAGTAGCGCGGAAACGTAAACAAAATAAATATGCGGAAATTAAAAGAGATAGGGATAGAAAAGCTTGCACCAGTGAATTTTATACTGGTTCAGCCTTCCCGTCGAAAGGCCTAGTCCAGTCCCCAAGCGACCCGCCTGAGAGTTCTTATAACCAAGCAATAGAGCCGCACCCTATTACAACCAAGAGCACCCCGCACACTACTAGGAACCTCCATTCGCTAGGGGCCTCAATCACACAGCAGGGTTCCTCGCCCTACGACGTATCAAACGTCCGCTAAGGGATTCTCTCCCTAATCACTAAGGTTTCAAATACACGAATGTGATTGTGATTACAATAGCTTTGTGTGTTCTCAAAACACAGATACAACAATATGCTCTATGATAGTGAAGTAGTGTTTCTCTAGAAGTTACTTAGCCAATAAGGATTTGTCTTTCAAAAAGTATGAACGATGAAAAGCAGAAGACTTGAGAAGAAGAAGAGAGAAAACATGCAGAATGAATGAATGAAAAGAATTGTCTGAACGTGAAATTGTTGGAGTGAGTTTATTTAAAAAGAAAAAGTATTTTGAATCAAAAACGATTTTGAATTAATAAAACAAATCAAAATAGAATAATAAAAGATTTGTAATAAGTTTTAAAATCAAAATAAAATCAAAACGATTTTTGAAATAAAGTAAAGATTTGATTCTTAAAACCAAAAAGGAAATAATTCAAAATTAAAATCATTTTCGAATTTTATTAAATATATCAGAATCTTTTATATAAAAACAAATCAGGAAATAATAAAAATGATTCTGACACGTTTTTCAGAAAATCAAGAAATAATCGATTACATAGAAGCAATAATCGATTACTTCTACAAAAATAGAAATTCTTAAATACATTTGAAAAACATGTAATCGATTAGGCTAAGAATAGTTAATCGATTACATCACTCCTGTTCATTGTATGATGCAACTATAATAATCGATTACACTGATGAATTAATCGATTACTAAGCCTCTGTTTTGCATATGATGCAACATCATGTAATCGATTACTACAAAGCTTGTAATTGATTACTAAGCCTCTGAAAAATACATGATGCAACAATTATAATCGATTACTTGATCCATGTAATCGATTACTTCCATAAGAAAGTAACTGATTAACAAAATTCAATTAATCGATTACAACCTCTCTGATTTTTCTATGATGCAACAAAGTTAATCGATTACTTTAGCAAATAATCGATTACTCTCTCTTGCACACATACAAATATACAGAGTTTTGTAACATCAAGAATTTTACTAAGGTTAAATGCAGAAAACACTTTTTCATGCAAAAACACGTTTTTCTTCTTCTCTCTAAAATGAAAAACTTATTGGCTTTGTAACTATTTAAAGAAACAAAAACTTCATTACCTTACATTTGATCTAAGGAGAAGGTTTCTATTCTATGCTTGCTTGAGTCTTCAATCTTGAGACTTGGCTTGCACTTGTGAGCTTGAACTTGAATTGGCTTGTTATCATCAAAACATATAATTGAATTCCTTTGAAGTCCATAGAGAGTTTGAAGCATGCCTTCCAACCAGCTTGACTTCCAACACTCCCCCTTTTTGATGATGACAAACAACCATTCTGATATTCTCTTTATTATCTGCATCACAAGTGTTATACAAGCAGAAATAGATATATAAAAATAAAACCTTCCTTAGAATCATTAACAACAGGAGAAATAATGGATTATTTCATCTCCCCCTGTATGAATGCTTAAAAAATATATCATTCTTGAACCAAGCATCCTTCCAGAATAATGGATTATACCTTCTCCCCCTGAATGTATTAGCCAACAAAAATTAGCCAATATCAGAATCTCTCTCCTCCTTTTGTAATCATCAAAAAGATGTGCAATCTCCCCCTGAAACACTAAGAAGATGCATCAATAATAACATGAGAGATAAAAGATTCACATATTCAAAAGAGGTGAGAGGCAGAAGCTAAGCCAATTTCTCTACGAATGAAAAAGAAATTTTCTTTCGGAAGCGGTTTCGTAAAGATATCAGCTAACTGCCGCGAAGTATCAACATACTCTATAATGCAATCACCTTTCTGAATATGATCACGAATAAAATGGTGTCGAATCTCGATATGCTTCGTGCGAGAATGTTGCACTAGGTTTTTGGTAATAGAAATAGCACTGGTATTATCACATTTAATAGGAATGTGATCTAGACTTACACCGAAGTCTAGGAGTTGCTGTTTTAACCATAAAATCTGGGCGCAACAACTACCCGCGGCTACATATTCAGCCTCAGTTGTAGATAGGGCAACACTAGACTGTTTCTTACTAGCCCATGATACCAATGTAACAGCCCAGCCCCAGCCAGCCGTACGGTACTGGGCACTGGGGCCCAGCGCACCGCCACGTGGATATTGTCCGCTTTGGGCATCCTTCACCCTCATGGTTTTGCTCTTGGTCTCACACTAACAGTGAGCCCCAAAACGCGTCCACGTGAGGTAAGGTATCCACACCCTATATAAGGCATGCTTCGTTCTCCTTACCAGCCGATGTGGGACTAAGGCTTCACCTTACATCCACCCCCCCTTGGAGGCCCAACGTCCCCGTTGGCACACCGACCCGGCCCTGGCTCTGATACCAATGAATTGCCAAGAAGATGACAAGTGCCGCTAGTGCTTTTTCTATCTACTTTGCAACCAGCAAAGTCAGAATCAGAATACCCAACAAGATTACAAGATGAACCTTTGGGGTACCACAAACCCATATCAGTTGTGCCAGACATATATTTCATTATTCGCTTGGCAGCAACCATGTGCGTTTCTTTTGGATTCGACTGGAACCAAGCACAAAGACACACACTAAACATGATATCCGGCCTAATTGCCGTTAAATAGAGAAGGGATCCGATAATACCTCAATACTTTGTGATTTCTACGGATTTACCTCCTTCGTCTTTGTCCAAGTAACATGATGTGCTTATCGATGTTGCTACTGCCTTGGCCTTATCCATGCCAAATCTTTTCAGTAATTCTTTGCAGTATTTTGTTTGACTAATGAAGATTCCGTCCTTCGCTTGCTTTATTTGTAATCCCAGGAAAAAGTTCAGCTCGCCCATCATAGACATTTCGAACTCTTCCTGCATCATATTAGAAAATTCCTTACAAAGGATTTCATTAGTAGCACCGAATATAATATCATCTACATAAATCTGAACTAAAAGAATGTCCTTTCCTTTCTTTTTGATAAAAAGTGTGTTATCAACCTTCCCTCTTTCAAAGTTATTTTCCAATAAAAATTTGCTAAGACGGTCGTACCATGCTCTAGGAGCTTGTTTTAAGCCGTACAAAGCCTTTTTCAATTTATAAACATAATTAGGGTGTTCATAACTTTCAAAGCCAGGAGGTTGACACACATAAACTTCTTCATTAATAAAACCATTAAGAAAGGCACTCTTTACGTCCATTTGATATAATTTAAAATCTAATATACATGCAAATGCTAATAGCAGTCTAATGGCTTCCAACCGAGCAACAGGGGCAAATGTCTCCTCATAATCTATCCCCTCTTCCGGGTTGTAACCTTGTGCAACTAGCCTAGATTTGTTTCGAACAATTAAACCATCCTCATCAAGTTTATTTTTATAAATCCACTTAGTTCCAATAATCGGATGAGACTCAGGCCTAGGAACAAGTTTCCACACCTGATTTCTTTCGAACTGGTTTAATTCTTCTTGCATTGCCAAAAGCCAATGCTCATCAAGCATAGCCTCAGAATAATTCTTTGGCTCTACTTGAGAAACAAATGCAAATAAGTTACATAGATTGCTAATAGAGTTGCGAGTACTTACACCTTTTGAGATATCCCCAATAATCTGATCTATAGGATGGTGCCTCGATGTTCTCCATTCCTTAGGCAAATCAGCGTTGAGTTCCATGGATTGTTCTTGATTTTTCTCCTCAACATTTTCAATTTGATTTCCATTGCTTTCAGAATGCTCCTTTGTTTTAGCATTTTGCTCCTCATCCTCATCAATGAATAAATCTCCAAGAATACCTGAAATGTCATTAACAGATACCTTTCCCAACCTTCTGGGATCGGATTCGTCAAATGATACATGAATAGATTCTTCAATAGTATTACGAGATTTATTGTATATCCGATAAGCTTTGCTCGATGCAGAATAACCAAGGAATATACCCTTATCAGCTCTAGCCTCAAAAGATCCTAGATTTTCTCTACCATTATTATGCACAAAACATTTACATCCGAAGACTCGAAGATGGGAAATATTTGGTTTTCTCCCCTTGTACAGCTCATAAGGGGTTTTCTTTAAAATAGGCCTAATCAAAACACGGTTCATAACATAACAAGCTGTACTCACTGCATCGACCCAAAAATATGCAGGCAAATTCATGTCATTAAGCATTGTTCTAGAAAGCTCTTTTAATGAACGATTTTTCCTCTCCACAACCCCATTTTGCTCTGGAGTTCTTGGAGCTGAAAAATAATGCTTAATTCCATGTTTTTCTCAAAACTTTTCAAAACTATGATTTTCAAATTCTCCACCATGATCAGTTCTAATGGATGCAATGCTCAAATGCAATTGGTTTTGAATAATCTTGGCTAGCCTTTTAAATTCATGAAATGCGTCATTTTTATGAGTAATAAAAAGCGTCCATGTATACCTAGAATAGTCATCCCCAATAACCAAACAATAATAGTTGCCACCAAATCTTTTAGTTTGACACGGTCCAAAAAGATCCATATGTAAAAGTTCTAAAGGCCTTTGAGTTGAAACAAGGTTTTTAGAAGGAAAATTGGCCCTTGTGAGTTTTGATTTTGAACAAGGATCACATTTTTCAGAAAAGGAAAAATTTTGCTTTGGCAAACCAACTACTAAGTTTTTAGAAGAAATTTTATTTAAATGAGCCATGTGGATGTGACCTATTCTACGATGCCACAGCCACGATTCATCCTCTTTAGATAATAAACATTTCGCATCATTTGAGGGAATTGAATCAAAATCAATAATATAAACATTGTTTATCCTGCGAGCAATTAGCTTAATAAGATTATCAATTTTTCCCTCGATAATACATCTATCAGAATAAAAAATAACCCTATTGCCCTTATCACACAATTGACTAATACTTAGCAAATTGTGCTTTAGGCCCTCAACATGTAAAACATTTTCAATGCAAGGGTTAGGGGGTGTACCAATTTTACCGATTTCGATGATTTTTCCTTGATTGTTATCTCCGAAGGTCACATGTCCTTGGTCCTTAGGCACGAGATGCGAAAATTTAGATTTATCTCCAGTCATATGTTTTGAGCATCCGCTGTCCAAGTACCACCAAGACTTCCTTCCTTCAGGAGTAATCTACAAGCAAAGATTTCAAGGTTTCTTTTTAGGTACCCATATCTTTTTGGGTCCTTGAGCGTTAGTATAGCCATAGTTTAAGTCATGCCACCTTCTAGCTTCATTGTTCGGTTTAATGAACTTCACTTTTCGGTGTATGCATTCACGTGCACCACGACCCTTTTTACCACAAATATGACATGTAATAAGAGGTTTCTTATGATTATTGGCAGGGACAAAAATGGTACTAAGTTTCTTTTGATGTCTACCGGGTTGATAACCTAAACCCGCTCTATTAAAGAAACATTTTTGCCTACCTAACATTAAATTTAAAGTATTTCTACCTTTTGTAAATTTAGCAAGGGTTTCTTTTAAATCTTCAATTTCTTTAACTAAGTCCTTGCAGAATTTACAAGAAGAAGAACTAGCTTTAAGTTTAATGTCATTACACGAAGTGTTTGAAGAGTTTTTCAAAGTCAAATTCAGCTCCTTATTTTTATTTTTCAAAAAATCATTTTCTTTTGAAAGCTCTTTATTCTTTTTTAAAAGAGAAGCTGAATTTTTCTTTTCTAGAGAAACCAATAAGGATATCCTCATCGATTCCTCATGTAATTCTTCAAATGCTTCAAGTAATTCATCATAAGAAAAATTTGGTTCAGAAATTACCTCATTGTCGTGAGCCATCAAGCATAGGTTGGCGGTCTCCTCTTTTTTTCGTCTGAATCCTCATCCGAACTTCCATCGTTGTCCAGCCACGCCAAGTATGCTTGCTTTCCCTTCTTTGAACTTGAGGTGTGTAACACCCTCACAATTATATAGTTTAATTACTAATAAATTTTTACTTAGGACTTGAAAATTTCGTTTTTAAAACTTAATGAAAATCCGACAGAGTTTCCTCTGTTTATCGGACTTCCCAAAAATTTAGAATTTTCACCTGTCAAACTAGTACAATTCAGAAAAACATTTCAACTTCTAAATATAATAATTAACTTTACCAGCCCTAACAACGACATATAACAAACTCGGGCTTACAGTGATTAGATTATTTCAAAAACCCAAAATAGATTAATTATAATAAAATGACCATAATACACTCTAAACTAAATTACATTCCACGGTGTGGAGTGCACTCCTGCTCGGCCAGTAATAGTGCAATCTCAATCTCTGTACCTGTAAAGGATAGTAAGGGAGTGAGCATTGCACATGAAATAGGAAAGCAGTTTCTCATTAGACATAATTACCCACTAAGTCAGACACAATTATCAATTAGATCATATAGCACAATTTATCCACAGACAAATAACATGCATTCACAACATGGCAATCCATTTCAGATTTCATTTATATTTCTCATTACTTATCATCTTGTTTCACCTTTCGTCTTTGTGATTCCATTTTCATTACCTTCAATTACTCATATTATCAGTTTTCAACTCATAACCATAAGTCATACACTCTTTCGAAATCATACACCGTATGTCACCTCACTATCAGAGGCTAACACACCCAAATAACATCGTATGCCTCCTCACAGTCAGAGGACAACATAAACACATCTCATCATATTTTAAATCATTTTATCTTTTCTTTACCATTAGGGATTAGCGCACCTGTTAGGCATTTCACACCCACTAGGACTTTCACCCAATCCAGGTAACTTGCCACCTATTAGGCCACGGTTGACACCCATTAGGACTAAAAACAACATCTCAACTCTTTTACCATCACATTCACATTTTCTATTTTTCAAAACTTTTATTATTGTGCAGCATGATTGGTCCATTGGATACCCCCGCCTAACGGGCATTTACGGGACCTAATAGGTAACTTGCACCTGGATTGGGTAACTTGTGCCTAATGGGTAACTTGCACCTAACAGGGCACCTAATGGGTCAGTGTATCCCAAGGATCAATCATAGCTGCAACTTTAATTATTCTTATAATTCTATTTATTTACATTCAAGACATTTATCACACTTAGAAACATTGGCAACATTATTTGCATTATCACATAAAAGTAAAATCCACACATACTTCAAATAATTCACAAATTAATTCAATTGCTCACATTAACGGATATTCACCAACTCAATCAACATTTAATATAAAGAACATTTAGCATCAAAACATACCAATTTCTTTGCATTCTCAAAGTTTACTTTTTATTTCTTTACCTAAATCAAACTATTCCATTCCTTCATAATTCTAGGGATTTAATAACACCAAAGTAAACATATAAATCCTAGCAAGCTCTTATGAACTAATTAGAACCTATTCCCTAGAACAAACCAATGCTCACTATATCCACTCCCTTACCTTGCTTTTCCAAAGACACGCTCCATTTTGTGCGACACTGTCCAAAAGTATCCTAGCCCATTGCATACACGTGGCGACAAGTTGTCAAGCTCCTTCGTCGTCTAATCATATTATATAAAATAAATAATAATCAATATAACGCACAAAGTCTTACTCACGTGACAAACAACAATCATTTAATCCTTTTTATTTACACTATATTAATATCATTGTTTGATTAGTTGTTTGATTCATACATTATGAAAATATATACTTCCCATTATATGCAAGATAATCTAACAAAGTGTTAATAAGGAACCATTCGGTGTTCTCAAAACCAAACATTAAAAATAAATTAGTAAACTAATAGCAAATGTGAAAACGCGTCAAAATCATATTAAAGTTAACACGTTGAAGCTTTACAAAATGAGAACTTTAGTTTGGAAATCGAAGCAAGCCAAGTTCGAAATCGTTTACTTGAAATTCATAAATCATAGTCAAATGAGATTAAAATCGTTGTCCCTTCAATAAGATAGTACAGCTTTTTGTTGAAAATACATTAACTTTCAAAACCAACATAATCGTCAAAAATTCATTAAAGTCAAGTAGTTTTAGCTTCAAGTTACAAAATCAAATGTCGTGACTTGACACCATTAATTTCGGATTGAAAGAGAGCGTTCTTTGTTCAAAAATAAGTCTAAACAGATCTCAAAAATCCCAATAATACACTCCCCTTCAATTTGAAATTAATGCTCAACGTTTTGACTCGAATTAACGCTATGTCGTATATATCAGATTCCTAATTAATCGAGACATCATTTAGTTCAGGGACAACTCAACCAAACGAAACGACAGCTCACTTACTTAGGAACACAGCACCTTTCACAAAAATATTCTTTAAAACTCGTCATTCGACATAATGTTTAATTCGACGTTATCACAACCCAGTAAGCAATTAAATTCATCATCATTAACAACATAATTAAAATCAATATAAACTATAGTTTAATTTCCAAAACAATGATACTAAATAATTATTGTCAATATTGCTATAATTGGTATTATTATTTAAAACACAATATAGAGCAGTTAGAAAAGTAATAGGGATTTACCCACATATGTAATTTTTGAAGCAGCAAGGCTAAGACCAATTCAGTCGACCTCAACCCGAACGGTTCACGGTACAACAACAAGCAAAGAACACCACCACAAGCTTCGATCTCGGTGGCAGCATAACTCGATTCAGCAGTAAAAACACAAGTGAAAGCCCCTGGTTTGTGGGTCATGAAGCTATCAACAACGATGGTGACGGAGCCTGGGGCCACAAGTCACCTTGCCGGTGACCGAGGCCATAGGAGCTGCGATTCGTGGGTCTCCTTCAACAACTAGGGCAGCGACAGCACAAGGAGGCGGAGATCGTGGCTGGTTCGTGGCTCCACAGCGACAACTGCAACAGGGAACAACGACGTGACGTCCTCCATGGTGGTCACGAACGGCGGATTCACGACGGGGCATAAAGGAATACGCGGCTTGGGGGAGAGCACCGGAGTGGCGACGGCAGAGAGCGAAATCGCGACCCAAAGGGAGGAGCAAAGTCGCGGTTGGAGGGTGAGCCCGTGAGCGACGGAGCGATCGAGGTAGAAGACGATCGCAAGGGAGGCTGGCAGTCGGTGAACGAGGGAGGAGAAAGAGAGAGGTCACACGGCTGAGAGAGAGGGAAATGGGGCGGCGGCCCTTTCAGCAAGAAGGGGGACACAACAAAGAAAATAGGGTTTCCACCCTATTACACTGCACACACAACACTTAGTCAATTTTTTTTTAAATAAATACTATTACAAGTCATATATTAAATAAATAAGTATCGAAAATTATAAGGTTTGAAGCTTAAAGTTATTAAAATACTTCAATATGGTATATTTCTAAATCAAAGTAAAGTATAGAAAATGTAATTATTAAATGGGTAATTGCTTTAAATGAATTTACTTTAAAATATATAAATAAAATATACTTTTGTAAATAACATAATACACTTTTATGAAAATACCCAACACCTAACTAATTGATTTCCAAAAACAATTATTTAATTCCATAAAACTTATAATTATACCAAGGATTAAAATTAGGGATGTTACAATTCTCCCCCACTTAGGAGAATTTCGTCCCCGAAATTCCGGTTGGTTCAAGCGAATGGAGGACCATCACTTAAACAGGGCATCTAACTACAATATCTAACTCTTTCCAGGTTCACTCCCCCACTTATGATGCTCCTAGAGCAATACGCTTTGGTGTTTTTCTCAAATCTATTTCCGATTGCGTCAGCCCAAAGTCGTTTCATGCTAATACCTTCTTTCCTTAATACCAATGAGTACGGTTAAGTTCCTGTTTTGGATTTCTAAAGTAGGACCAAGGTTCACTAATCCGAGAAATCTTGCCGTTTGTTCCAACAAATAGAGACAATTATATAAAAAAAACGTTACACGAAGCATGAGGGTCTTAGTTAACTTGTAAGCTAAGAGGTACACTTCATGCCGATGTCGAACTCCACGAGTTTGCTAAACTCTTCGCCAGGCATAGAACAGCTAATCCAGTAAGGGAGAATGTAGAGTAAACCCTCAATGAAAATTTGATGGACTTGAGGATTGTCAATTTGACAATAGCACAATAATAGTGGATAACAGTTGGTGGTGTCCAGACTTTGCAGAAGACAATTCGAGTCTACGACGGTCACGAGGCAAGTGGAATTGGAAAGAATGACAAGATAATCAAACCTCTTGGTGTATAAGAGATTGTAAGAATTAAGAACTAAAAATAGATTCAGGTGCCGACTTATCAAGTCATAACTGTAGGTTGCCTTCACGAACCGGTACATGATTAAAGGAAAAGAACTAACAATTCTCTAATTATATTTGAAACACAAGAAGTCAGTCTTGTTCAAAATAAGAAATTCCATTGTTAATGACAATAGAAAAATCCCATTTGATCTCGCAAGGCCATGGGGGTATGTAGGATCCAATCCATGCAAAATAAGAAGAGGCAAACTTTTGGTTTGTATGCAAGCGTTCAAGACGCTAAGAAAATATTAAGGTTCTGCACAGCCGGATCAACGCTCCAAATTCGGGACACCGTCTGTAGATTTGATACGTGAAGGGGAACAAAAGACCTATAGAATGAGTGGCACGACTTCAATCACGGTTTTTGATGCATGGAAATGCTATTGGAATTATTTTGTCTAAAGTGTCATATTTGGAATTTGTGCTTTTGGTTCAATCTCAAGGGTTAATTCTTCCCGCTGGGGTGGCAACTAGCATGCCCTAGCCCGTTGGGGTCTTTCACCGCCCTTAGTCTTGACAATTACACGTTTTCCAAATATGACAATACCACAAATGGGGGAATTGGATTTGAACACTTTATGAAGTTTGAAACACAGACCAATAATTCAACTACGAATTAAGGGATATTATTCTAAGTCCACTAAATTCTAATTCCTAAGGTTTCAACATGCAATATTCCGACGTAACGCTTTTTGCGAGTACAGGGAAAATTGTATCACCATACAACCACACCCTAGGATTTCTCTCCTCACAACATTTCCTCGCAATTCATAAGAGCATCCATACCTATCGCCAAAGCACTCAAGCATAACCACCTGTTCAAGGTGCTAAGGGACTTGTAAGAATCTTATCTACTATACACATAACCACGATAGATTTTTCCTCCGAGTTTTAACAAAGATCACTAAGGTTGTTGACGTGACACACTCAATCAGTCATAACCCTTCTTTACTCGTCTTTTTCACCCGGCTCACTAGTCCGAAGTAAAACTATAAGAAGACTTACTCACAAGGGTTTGGTCAACTGGTTACTCCTTCTAAACATTGATACCTGCAAGAACTAATTTTTAGTTCTTAGGGAAAATTCCCTTAGCTAAGAGCCAGATAAGGTAGCTGTCACGATAAACCACCAGTTAGAGATTAACATCTCATAAGGGAATTTACTCATCTCACTCTATGGGTGACAACTATATACTCAGGTAGACAACAACTTATGCCAACAAACTTATACCTCTAAGTCATGCAACACATATAGAGCAAGCAAAATGTATCTATCCAATTGATAAGAACTCTTAATTTTCAGTATAAAATTACTAAACTTACACACATATAATACAATCTCACCAATAAGCATATACATATATATATATATATCCTATCAAACTAATTTAAACATTTCAATATCTATCGGTTACTCGCTTGGTGAGTAAACCATAGGAGTTGTGAGTCCAAACTCCAAAGGCCAAGGGAAACTGCTCTGATACCATAATGTAACACCCTCACAATTATATAGTTTAATTACTAATAATTAAGTTAATTTTTACTTAGGACTTGAAAATTTCGTTTTAAAACTTAATGAAAATCCGACATAGTTTCCTCTGTTTATCGGACTTCCCAAAAATTTAGAATTTTCACCTGTCAAACTAGTACAATTCAGAAAAACATTTCAACTTCTAAATATAATAATTAACTTTACCAGCCCTAACAACGACATATAACAAACTCGGGCTTACAGTGATTAGATTATTTCAAAAACCCAAAATAGATTAATTATAATAAAATGACCATAATACACTCTAAACTAAATTACACTCCACGGTGTGGAGTGCACTCCTGCTCGGCCAGTAATAGTAAATCTCTGTACCTATAAAGGATAGTAAGGGAGTGAGCATTGCACATGAAATAGGAAAGCAGTTTCTCATTAGACATAATTACCCACTAAGTCAGACACAATTATCAATTAGATCATATAGCACAATTTATCCACAGACAAATAACATGCATTCACAACATGGCAATCCATTTCAGATTTCATTTATATTTCTCATTACTTATCATCTTGTTTCACCTTTCGTCTTTGTGATTCCATTTTCATTACCTTCAATTACTCATATTATCAGTTTTCAACTCATAACCATAAGTCATACACTCTTTCGAAATCATACACCGTATGTCACCTCACTATCAGAGGCTAACACACCCAAATAACATCGTATGCCTCCTCACGGTCAGAGGACAACATACACACATCTCATCATATTTTAAATCATTTTATCTTTTCTTTACCATTAGGGATTAGCGCACCTGTTAGGCATTTCACACCCACTAGGACTTTCACCCAATCCAGGTAACTTGCCACCTATTAGGCCACGGTTGACACCCATTAGGACTAAAAACAACATCTCAACTCTTTTACCATCACATTCACATTTTCTATTTTTCAAAACTTTTATTATTGTGCAGCATGATTGATCCATTGGATACCCCCGCCTAACGGGCATTTACGGGACCTAATAGGTAACTTGCACCTGGATTGGGTAACTTGTGCCTAATGGGTAACTTGCACCTAACAGGGCACCTAATGCGTCGGTGTATCCCAAGGATCAATCATAGCTGCAACTTTAATTATTCTTATAATTCTATTTATTTACATTCAAGACATTTATCACACTTAGAAACATTGGCAACATTATTTGCATTATCACATAAAAGTAAAATCCACACATACTTCAAATAATTCACAAATTAATTCAATTGCTCACATTAACGGATATTCACCAACTCAATCAGCATTTAATATAAAGAACATTTAGCATCAAAACATACCAATTTCTTTGCATTCTCAAAGTTTACTTTTTATTTCTTTACCTAAATCAAACTATTCCATTCCTTCATAATTCTAGGGATTTAATAACACCAAAGTAAACATATAAATCCTAGCAAGCTCTTATGAACTAATTAGAACCTATTCCCTAGAACAAACCAATGCTCACTATATCCACTCCCTTACCTTGCTTTTCCAAAGACACGCTCCTTTTTGTGCGACACTGTCCAAAAGTATCCTAGCCCATTACTTACACGTGGCGACAAGTTCTCAAGCTCCTTCGTCGTCTAATCATATTATATAAAATAAATAATAATCAATATAACGCACAAAGTCTTACTCACGTGACAAACAACAATCATTTAATCCTTTTTATTTACACTATATTAATATCATTATTGGATTAGTTGTTTGATTCATACAGTATGAAAATATATACTTCCCATTATATGCAAGATAATCTAACAAAGTGTTAATAAGGAACCATTCAGTGTTCTCAAAACCAAACATTAAAATTAAATTAGTAAACTAATAGCAAATGTGAAAACGCGTCAAAATCATATTAAAGTTAACACGTTGAAGCTTTACAAAAAGAGAACTTTAGTTTGGAAATCGAAGCAAGCCAAGTTCGAAATCGTTTACTTGAAATTCATAAATCATAGTCAAATGAGATTAAAATCGTTGTCCCTTCAATAAGATAGTACAACTTTTTGTTGAAAATACATTAACTTTCAAAACCAACATAATCGTCAAAAATTCATTATAGTCAAGTAGTTTTAGCTTCAAGTTACAAAATCAAATGCCGTGACTTGACACCATTAATTTCGGATTGAAAGAGAGCGTTCTTTGTTCAAAAATAAGTCTAAACAGATCTCAAAAATCCCAATAATACACTCCCCTTCAATTTGAAATTAATGCTCAACGTTTTGACTCGAATTAACGCTATGTCGTATATATCAGATTCCTAATTAACTGAGACATCATTTAGTTCAGGGACAACTCAACCAAACTAAACGACAGCTCACTTACTTAGGAACACAGCACCTTTCACAAAAATATTCTTTAAAAATCGTCATTCGACATAATGTTTAATTCGACGTTATCACAACCCAGTAAGCAATTAAATTCATCATCATTAACAACATAATTAAAATCAATATAAACTATAGTTTAATTTCCAAAACAATGATACTAAATAATTATTGTCAATATTGCTATAATTGGTATTATTATTTAAAACACAATATAGAGCAGTTAGAAAAGTAATAGGGATTTACCCACATATGTAATTTTTGAAGCAGCAAGGCTAAGACCAATTTAGTCGACCTCAACCCGAACGGTTTACGGTACAGCAACAAGTAAAGAACACCACCACAAGCTCCGATCTCGGTGGCAGCGTAACCCGATTCAGCAGTAAAAACACAAGTGAAAGCCCCTGGTTTGTGGGTCATGAAGCTATCAACAACGATGGTGACGGAGCCTGGGGCCACAAGTCACCTCGCCGGTGACCGAGGCCATAGGAGCTGCGATTCGTGGGTCTCCTTCAACAACTAGGGCAGCAAGAGCACAAGGAGGCGGAGATCGTGGCTGGTTCGTGGCTCCACAGTGACAACTGCAACAGGGAACAACGATGTGACGACCTCCATGGTGGTCACGAACGGCGGATTCACGACGGGGCAGAAAGGAATACGTGGCTTGGGGGAGAGCACCGGAGTGGCGACGGCAGAGAGCGAAATCGCGACCCAAAGGGAGGAGCAAAGTCGCGGTTGGAGGGTGAACCCACGAGCGACGGATCGACCGAGGTAGAAGACGATCGCAAGGGAGGCTGGCAGTCGGCGAACGAGGGAGGAGAAAGAGAGAGGTCGCACGGCTGAGAGAGAAGAAAATGGGGCGGCGGCCCTTTCAGCAAGAAGGGGGACACAACAAAGAAAATAGGGTTTCCACCCTATTACACTGCACACACAACACTTAGTCACTTTTTTTTTAATAAATACTATTACAAGTCATATATTAAATAAATAAGTATCGAAAATTATAAGGTTTGAAGCTTAGAGTTATTAAAATACTTCAATATGGTATATTTCTAAATCAAAGTAAAGTATAGAAAATGTAATTATTAAATGGGTAATTGCTTTAAATGAATTTACTTTAAAATATATAAATAAAATATACTTTTGTAAATAACATAATACACTTTTATGAAAATACCCAACACCTAACTAATTGATTTCCAAAAACAATTATTTAATTCCATAAAACTTATAATTATACTAAGGATTAAAATTAGGGATGTTACAAGGTGCCTTTTTCTGAATTCTCTTTCTTTTTCAATTGATAGCAATCTGCTCTAATGTGACCAGGCTTGCCACACTCATGACATGTGATGGTTGAGCCTCCACTCTTATTGTTGTCTCTTCGGTTGAAATTCTTCTTCCTCAGAAATTTCCCGAACTTCTTCACCAATAGACCCATGTGTTCATCATTTAGCAATTCTTTGTCCGAGTCACTATCTGGTGCAGGTGCTTCAGCCTTGAATGCCAAGCTTTTAACTTTCTTGCTCTCTTCTTCATGCTGAGCCAACCTCTTCAGTTCACTTTCATGTTCTTGCAATTTTCCAAACAGAGTTGCCAGCGTCATTGTTGAGAGATTTCTTGATTCAGTGATTGCCGCCACCTTGGGTTGCCAATCTCTTCCCAAACAACTTAGAACTTTTTTGATGAGATCCTCATTGGTGAATTTCTTCCCCAATGTTGTTAGTTGATTTACGATCATTGTGAAGCGTTTTTGGATCTCTTGAATTGATTCTCCATCTTTCATTCTGAACAATTCATATTCGCCAGTCAATGTATTGATTCTTGACCTCTTTACTTCCGTTGTTCCTTCATGCGTGACTTCAAGCGTATCCCACATTTGTTGTGCTGTCTCGCATGTAAAAATCCTGAAAAACTCATCATAGCTCAAAGCAGATGTTATAATATTTTTCGCTTTCAAGTCGTATTGGACTCTACGTTCCTCCTCCTACGTCCACTCAGCCATAGGCTTTTCGACGGTGTTACCATTAACCACATAGGTAGGAACATAGGGACCATTAACGAAAGCATCCCAAACTTTTAATCCTACTCCTTGAATAAAAATTTTCATACGGGCTTTCCAATACGCGTACCCTACCCCATCAAACATGGGAGGACGGTTAATAGAACTCCCTTCACCTCCAAACAGAGAGTTTGAAGCCATATTCTTGAGACGGTTAAGTCTTAACACAAGAGACTAGCTCTGATACCAATTGTTGGTTTTGGCCTCAAAATCTCGAGAGGGGGGGTGAATCGAGTTTTATTATGTATTAAAAAATTCGTACCAAATTAAAAAATGTTTTGAGATGGAGAGATTAAACGTTCGTAATGGATCGCGAAAACGATAGAAAAATATAATCGAGTAGCGCGGAAACGTAAACAAAATAAATATGCGGAAATTAAAAGAGATAGGGATAGAAAAGCTTGCACCGGTGAATTTTATACTGGTTCAGCCTTCCCGTCGAAAGGCCTAGTCCAGTCCCCAAGCGACCCGCCTGAGAGTTCTTATAACCAAGCAATAGAGCCGCACCCTATTACAACCAAGAGCACCCCGCACACTACTAGGAACCTCAGTTCGCTAGGGGCCTCAATCACACAGCAGGGTTCCTCGCCCTACGACGTATCAAACGTCCACTAAGGGATTCTCTCCCTAATCACTAAGGTTTCAAATACACGAATGTGATTGTGATTACAATAGCTTTATGTGTTCTCAAAACACAGATACAAAAATATGCTCTATGATAGTGAAGTAGTGTTTCTCTAGAAGTTACTTAGCCAATAAGGATTTGTCTTTCAAAAAGTATGAACGATGAAAAGCAGAAGACTTGAGAAGAAGAAGAGAGAGAACGTGCAGAATGAATTAATGAAAAGAATTGTCTAAACGTGAAATTGTTGGAGTGAGATTATTTAAAAAGAAAAAGTATTTGGAATCAAAAACGATTTTGAATTAATAAAACAAATCAAAATAGAATAATAAAAGATTTGTAATAAGTTTTAAAATCAAAATAAAATCAAAACGATTTTTGAAATAAAGTAAAGATTTGATTCTTAAAACCAAAAAGGAAATAATTCAAAATTAAAATCATTTTCGAATTTTATAAAATATATCAGAATCTTTTATATAAAAACAAATAAGGAAATAATAAAAATGATTCTGACACGTTTTTCAGAAAATCAAGAAATAATCGATTACATAGAAGCAATAATCGATTACTTCTACAAAAATAGAAATTCTTAAATACATTTGAAAAACATGTAATCGATTAGGCTAAGAATAGTTAATCGATTACATCACTCCTGTTCATTGTATGATGCAACTATAATAATCGATTACACTAATGAATTAATCGATTACTAAGCCTCTGTTTTTCATATGATGCTACATCATGTAATCGATTACTACAAAGCTTGTAATCGATTACTAAGCCTCTGAAAAATACATGATGCAACAATTATAATCGATTACTTGATCCATGTAATCGATTACTTCCATAAGAAAGTAACTGATTAACAAAATTCAATTAATCGATTACAACCTCTCTGATTTTTCTATGATGCAACAAAGTTAATCGATTACTTTAGCAAATAATCGATTACTCTCTCTTGCACACATACAAATATACAGAGTTTTGTAACATCAAGAATTTTACTAAGGTTAAATGCAGAAAACACTTTTTCATGCAAAAACACGTTTTTCTTCTTCTCTCTAAAATGAAAAACTTATTGGCTTTGTAACTATTTAAAGAAACAGAAACTTCATTACCTTACATTTGATCTAAGGAGAAGGTTTCTATTCTATGCTTGCTTGAGTCTTCAATCTTGAGACTTGGCTTGCACTTGTGAGCTTGAACTTGAGTTGGCTTGTTATCATCAAAACATATAATTGAATTCCTTTGAAGTCCATAGAGAGTTTGAAGCATGCCTTCCAACCAGCTTGACTTCCAACATACTTCACATCCAACGGTGGAATTTATGTTTTAAGCTACCAATCTTGTTATTCTAATTTCCTAAGTTCCTATGTTTTAAACCTAAGGTTGCATGCTAATTTGGCTAAGTTTCTAACTTATGCTCTCATTTCTTCTACCCTAAGACCATCACAACATAAATTACAATATAAATAAAGTTTGGGATGTCACAATTCTCTCCCACTTACCCGAATTTCGCCCTCGAAATTCAGTTGTCATTGAACAAGTGTGGATGAGATTGTCTGATCTTGCTTTCCAACTCCCAAGTAGCCTCCTCCACATTGTTCCTGTTCCATATGACTTTCACCAAACTAATCTCCTTGCCTCTTAGCTGTCTCACTTGCCTGTCTTCAATCCTCACTGGTAACACCTCAAAAGTCAAATTCTCCTTCAAAGGCAAATCGTCCAGTGTGACCACATGAGTAGGATCATGAATGTACTTCCTTAGTTGGGAAACATGGAATACATCATGAAGCCTAGCTAAGTGAGGGGGCATAACAATCCTGTAAGCTACCGGATCAATCTTCTCCAGAATCTCATAAGGTCCAACAAACCGAGGAGTTAGCTTCTTGGACTTAATTGCTCTACCAATTCCTGTGACCGGAGACACTCTCAGAAACACATGATCCCCAACATCAAATTCCAAAGGTCTCCTTCGCCTGTCAGCATAATTCTTCTGGCGATCCTGGGAAGTTTTCATCTTGTTCTTGATCATGGTGATCCTCTCCGTTGTTTCTTTCACAATGTCAGGACCTGTCAACAAATTCTCTCCTATTTGGAACCAACACAGAGGTGTCCTACACTTTCTGCCATAGAGAGCCTCAAATGGTGCCATGCCAATACTGGAGTGAAAGCTGTTATTATAAGTGAACTCCATCAACGACAGTAACTGCTCCCAACTACCAGTCTGCTCCAGAACACATGCTCTCAACAAGTCCTCCAGTGTCTGGATAGTACGCTCAGATTGTCCGTCTGTCTGCGGATGATAAGCCGTACTAAATTTCAGCTTAGTACCCAATGCCTGCTGAAGACTCTGCCAAAATCTAGACAGAAACCTCGGATCACGATCAGATACAATACTGGTAGGAACACCATGCAACTTCACTATGTCCCTGATATACAACTGAGTCAACTTCTCCAGAGTGTACTTCTTGTGAATCGGAATGAAATGAGCACACTTTGTAAGACGGTCCACAACCACCCAAACTGCATCACATCTTGCAGCCGTCCTAGGTAGACCCGTCACAAAATCCATAGCTATACTATCCCACTTTCACCCCGGAACCTCAAGTGATCGCAACGGACCACCAGGCTTTTGATGCTCAATCTTAACTTTCTGGCAAGTAAGGCAATGAGATACATGATCTGCTACATCGGTTTTCAACTTTGGCCACCAATAAATCTTTTTCAGATCTTGGTACATTTTTGTTGCTCCAGGATGGAAATTCATTTTAGTTCGATGTGCTTCCCACAGGATATCCCTTCTGATCTCGAAGTCCATGGGAACACATATCCGACCCCTATATCGGATAATGCCATCTGTGCCTTTTACAAAATCGGGCTCTTCATTGTCCGATGCCCCTTCCAACAACTTCTGTAATTCTGCATCATCAGCTTGTCTTTCTCTAATAAGACCAATCAAGTCATTAGTAACCTGCAACATTTCTAGAACAATACTCTTCTCTTTCACTTGCATGTTCAAATTGAGGTCACTAAACTCTTGGATTAGCTGCATCTCCTTCACCATCAAATTGCTGACATGCAAAGTCTTGCGACTTAGTGCATCAGCCACTACATTTGCTTTGCCCGGATGATATTGGAGATTGAAATCATAGTCCTTCAGGAACTCCATCCACCTTCTCTGTCTCATATTCAACTCCTTTTGATCGAAGAGATAGCGAAGGCTTTTATGATCGCTAAAGACTTCAAACTTTGAGCCATATAGATAGTGCCTCCAGATTTTCAAAGCAAAAACTACTGCCGCCAACTCAAGATCATGAGCGGGATAGTTCTGCTCATGCTGTCTCAACTGCCTGGATGCATAGGCTATGACTTGTCCTTGCTGCATCAGCACACAACCCAACCCTTGTTTTGAAGCATCACAATACACTACAAAGGATTGAGTCGGATCCGGCAAAATCAATACTGGAGAACTAGTCAATCGCCTCTTCAACTCCTGGAAACTCTCTTCACATTCTGGGGACCATTCAAACGGAACACCCTTCCGCGTAAGAGTAGTCAAAGGAAGGGCTAGTTTAGAAAACCCCTCAATGAACCTCCTATAATATCCAGCCATACCAAGGAAACTTCTGATCTCTGTGATGGACTTGGGTCTCTCCCACTTAAGCACCGCTTCCACCTTAGAAGGGTCAACAGCAACACCCTTCTCAGAAATCACATGCCCCAGAAAATGCACTTCATTCAACCAGAAACTACATTTAGAAAACTTGGCATAAAGATGCTTGTCTTTGAGAACTTGGAGCACCGTTCTCAAATGCTCTTCATGCTCCTTCTGGCTCTTGGAATAGATAAGAATGTCATCAATGAACACAATGACAAATGAGTCTAAGTACGGCCTGAAGATCCTGTTCATGTAGTCCATGAAGATGGCAGGTGCATTCGTGAGACCGAAAGGCATCACCACATATTCAAAATGCCCATACCGAGATCTAAAAGCAGTTTTAGGAATGTCCTCTTCTCGGATACGGATTTGATGGTATCCAGATCGGAGGTCAATTTTTGAGAAAACTGCAGCTCCCCTAAGCTGGTCCAACAAATCGTCAATACGTGGGAGCGGATATTTATTCTTCACTGTCACCGCATTCAACTGACGGTAATCAGTGCACATGCGAACACTTCCATCCTTCTTTTTAACAAAGAGGATAGGAGCTCCCCACGGGGAAACACTCGGTCTTATGAAACCCTTCGCCAACAGCTCCTCCAACTGCTTCTTCAACTCTTCCAACTCTGGAGGGGCCATTCTGTAAGGCGCTTTAGATACCGGGCCGGCACCAGGCATAAGATCAATACCAAATTCTACCTCTCTAGTTGGAGGTAATCCGAGAATGTCAGCTGGAAAAACATCCGGAAACTCACAAACCACTGGAATTCTACTGATGTCGGATGCTTCCCCATCATCTATAGCCGACGCCGAAACTTGACAGAAAATTACTGACTTCTGGCTACAATCAAGAAGGACACGGTTCTGGGACATCCAGTCCATGCCTAGAATGATATCCAGCTTGGTTAAGGGCAAACATATCAAGTTTACTTTGAATTCCCGCTCTAATACTCGAAAGGGGCAATCCAAGCACATCAAAGATGTAACCACAGCTGAATTTGTAGGGGTAGACACAGACAATTTAAAAGGCATCTCAACAGCAGATAATTTTAATCTTTCCATGCAATGGACAGAAATAAAAGAGTGTGTAGCTCCACAGTCAAAGAGAATACCGCATGCAATATCATTTATATGGCCAATACCTCGAATCAGCTCATCAGCCTCTGTCACCTCCTCTCCATCAAGAGTGTACACCTTCCCCTTCTGAAGTGGGCGGCCATCCCCAATCCTCTGCGCCCTAGTCACATTAGCTTCTTTCTTAACTGCATTCTTTGGGCAGTTAGTTGCAACATGACCGGGTTGCCCACATTTGAAACAAGTAACACTTGGTTGATTCTGAGTCAGATTCCAACATACACCTCTATGATGCCTGCCACAGTGAGGACAAGACGGAATAGGACCAGGTGAACTCCCCATAGGGCCTGCATAGGGACCTGGTCGCTGCACCGCTACCTTGCCCCTTATAGGACCACCACTTTTCTGCACCGCTTTGCTTTTGTCCTCTGCCAACTTCCTCTTAAGCCCCTTCTCATAAGTGCTCGCCATGTTAACCAAACGGGCCAAGTTGTCAATATTATGATACTCGCAAGAGAGGCGAATATCAGTCCTGAGCCTAGACTCAAACTTGATGCATTTTCCATGCTCACTGGCATCCCGATAGTCAGAGAATCGGATAAGATCTTCAAATCTAGCAGCATAATCCCCAACTGACATAGAGCCCTGAGTCAGCTGAAGGAATGCAATCTCCTTCTCCCTTCTCACGTCTTCAGGGAAATACTTCCCTAGAAAAAGACCCTTGAATACTTCCCAAGAAACCACCGGATTGGCTGCCTCCAATCCCCTCCTCTGCTGGTCCCACCAATGCTCAGCTTCATTGGTCAGCATAAATTCCGCCAGTCGCACATGCTGCTCCATGGGTGGGTCGATAGAGTGGAGGATCTTCTCGATCTCCTGAATCCATCTCTACGCTCCATCAGGGTCATTTCCACCCTCGAAATGAGGTGGATCGTTCTTGCGGAACCTAGCCATCCAGTCCACCTCTACTGGAGCTGGCTGCATAGCTGCTGCTGCTGCTGTAGCTGTTGCTGCTGCGGCAGCTGCCATATGCTCTCCTTGCTGTTGCTGCATATGCTCTCCTTGCTGCTGCTGCATCTGTGACAAATGCTCCAGAATGGCTGCCAGCCCATCATTAGCAGCCCTTCTTCCAGCCATACTGCTTAGTCAAAGAGAACAGACCAATAAGACTCAATTATTACATGTATACATAATACTATACTCATACTATTAAATTCCTAAACTTTTACTATGAGCATCCATTACTCGCTAGGTGAGTAATCATGTGGAGTTTACATAACTCCAAGGCCGAGGAGAAACTGCTCTGATACCATAATGTAACACCCTATAATTAATTACCCTTAATTCCCCTTGTATTAAAAAAACGGACTAAAAAATTCCTTTTTAAATTATAAAAATCAACCGTCAAACGGACGGAGTTTCGTTTGTTTTTCGGACTTTTCCAAATTCTTCAACCTGATAAACACAGTTATATAATAACATCAGTAGCCAGCAGGGCTCAAATATAAATATATGTGCATCACATAGTTGCCCCATGGGCTCAAGTGTAAAACAACAGCATCAGTTGTAAGAACTACAATCGGTGGGTGAAACAACTAGGAGACACTAGGAGAACACCTAGAAGGGGGGGGGGGGGTTGAATAGGTGTTTAAGAAACCTTGAAAGATTTTCAAAAGAAACAAATCGAAACGATTAAAACAAATGATTTTCACAAAATTCTTTAGCCTTAATCGATTAATAACATGAACTAATCGATTAATGCCTCTGTTAATGGATTAATCACTTTTCAATCAAATACGAAAATCAATCAATTAACATGTATAACCAGAGATTCAGCGGAAATGATTAACACCAATATTCTTATTGATTAACCTAGTTATGAAAATGATTTTCCCTTTATCAATTTGAACAATAAAGATTCAATTCAATCAATTATGAAAATCAATCTTTTCTAGGTTTTGAACCAAGAACAATATGAATAACAAAAATGTAAAGAGTTAAGAGTTCAGAGATACGACACAGTGATTTATCCTGCTTCACTTTCATCCACTTGAAAGCTACTCCAGTCCCCTCTTCAACCAAGAGAGATTCTTCACTATGAGGAATTAGAGTTCTCAAATTACAAGTAAATGCCTCACAAGACTTCCTTCTTGCTAGCCTACAAGAGATACCACATCCTTGCCTTGCAACCCTATTGAATCTAATCTAACCTCTTCTCTTGCTTGTTGATATCCCCACAACAAGTCTTCCACTTGCTTGATGATGCCTCACACCAAGACTTCCAATTTTGCTTTGAGATTCTTCAAAGACTTCCAATTACTTGTTAACACAACAAGACTTCCAAGTGCTTGATGAAATGCTTCTTCAAGACTTCCTTTGTTGTAGAATGTTTGCCTTCTTGCAATGATTACAACTCAATAGAAAACAATAACAATCCTATGAATCTCTTTCAAAAGCTATGAAAATATTAACATGAGAGATTCAAAGATTTTGATCAAAGAATGTAAAAGTTAAAGCTTTGATCTTGAGAAAGTGAGAGAGAATAGAGTGGCTTTGATTCTTAGAAAAACTTGATATGAAAGTGTAATAATGATTCTAGATGTGTAATAATCATTCACAAAGGTTAGGAATAGGTTTATATAGAATACCCAAAAGTTGGAGCACTTAGAAATGCTTTTGAGAAGTGAAAAACGTATTTAAAAAACCATATCTGATCGTGTTACTCGAGTAATAAAAGTGTTAATCGAGTAACCATGCCTTAATCGAGTAAGTGCGCAAAGCTGAATAATTTTACTCGAGTAAAAGTCAAGAAAATCGATTATCAAAAGTTGTTAATGGATTATCAGTTCAAAATACACTGTTAATCGATTATCAAAACCTGTTAATCGATTATTTTGATTAAAAATCACTTAAAACTTGTTTTCTCAAAAAACTAAACCTTTTCTTTCAAACCTTTAAGCCACCTATTGATTTTAGGCAAAGTGAATACTCAAAATATAATATAATCATGCAATCAAAAGAGATTCACTACACTCTAGTAACTCTACCCAAACTCATAAACTAAAAGACTTGAGAGGCGAAAGATAAAACAATAAAACATAAACTACCAAACTAAGTCTTCATGAGCTTGCTCTCTCTTCTTCACTTGATGTTTGTTGTTGCTTGTTGAGCTTGAACTTGATCAACACATTTGTAGCTTGTTCAAAACCTTTTGTCATTATCAAAACATTCTCACTGGATCTTACAATCTCCCCCTTTTTGAAAATGACAAACATGTTTTGAATTTGTTTGAAGTTCATTGAAGTTGTTGATGCTTGAACCATTTGATCACTTGGTGAGACTCTTGCTCCCCCTCAATAAATGCTTTTGACATTTGAATTCCAATTGAGTTAAGCTTGATTCTCCCCCTATCTTCAACAACTTTGCTCAACCTACATAAAAACAACAAAAACAACCTTTCTCCAAAAACATACCATTTCTCCACAAAATAGTCAAAACATACCATTTCTCCCCCTTCGGCATTATCAAAAAGAAATATATACCATTTGAAATATAAGATCTAAGCCAAAATAATAAATACTATGTCATAGCAAGAGATATTTCTATACCAAACATGTCATACTATCTCTATACCTTGATATATACCATTATCAATGTTGTGAAGAAATAACAATATAACAACAATAGCATGATAATCATCTAATAATCTCTCAATAATACCAATTGTAACAAATTGATTCCAATTTTATTTTCTCAATAGTATAAACAAACATCACATAAAGAAAATAATACTAATTGAGAGTACTAAGATCAATATCTAACAATAACAAATGTTACCAATTTGTAGGATTTTCTCCTTGATACCAATTGAAGATGAAAATGAATGAATAACACATGTAAGCCTTTTGCTCTTCAATCATACCTACAAAAACAATCATGCTTTGCCTTTTGGTATCCAAATTGTTTTGGATCCATTTTTGTTAGTGTAGGGACTTTCACCCTTTTTCACCCAAACAAAATTTCCTTTAGGTATACCATGCATTTTAATAAAACACACATTTGAAGTATGTCCATGAGTACCACAATAGAAACATGTTGGTGCATTTGAAAAATCAACCTTAGAAAAATCAACAACATTTGTATGAGATTTACTCTTAGCATTAGTATAACCCAAACCAAACTTGTTTGAATTTTCTCTTTGAAAATTTAACAATGTGCGCAATCTAATATCACCACTTGTGAAACTTGCAAGCTTATTTTTCAAAATTGCATTTTCGTCCTTAAGCAACTTGCAATTCTCACAATCAACCACAATATTCAATCTACTAGCACAATCACAAGAAGAAATAGCATATATAAGATCAAGAGTTTCATTTTGAAGATTAAGCTCATCAACTTGTTTTTGAAGTTCTAAAATCTCTTGTTGATGTTTCAAAATGAGCTTCTTCCTTTCAATGTTTTTCAAAGCTAGTTTCTTAAGATGTTCATGCATTTCTTCATAAGCATTATATAAGATTTCATATTTGGAAGAAATTTCGGATTTAGTTTCACTTACATCGCTTTCGTCGCTTTGTTCACTTGATTCATCATTTGAACTTTCCTCTTCATCTACTAGAGCTATCAAGTTGAGACAAGCGGCTTCTTCATCATCCGAAGAACTATTTGATGTGCTTTTCTCGTCTTCTTCATCATCACTATTCCAAACTATGTATGCTCTTTTGTGTTTTGCATTTTTCTTCTCTTTCTCCTTCTTCTTGAGATACTTAGAACATGCATACTTGAGATGACCGGGCTTTCCACATTCATGGAAAACTATTCCTTCTTTTGTAGTCTTTGTCTTGTAGTGTGGGGGATTCTTCTCTTTACTTTTGTCTTTGTTCAACCTTCCTTTTCTCCTTAGAAGCTTGTTAAACTTTCTTAGTAGAAGTTTCATCTCCTCTTCATCAATGTCCGAATCGGAATCTTCATTATCATCATCATCGGAACTCTCTTCCTTTTGATATGACCTTTGAGCTTTAAGAGCAATTCCTTTTCTTTCTTTGTTCTTGTCCGATTCTTCATGTATATGCAAACGTTCAAGCTCCATTTCATGTTCTTGAAGCTTTCCGAAAAGTGTTGCTAAGTCCATGTTGTCCAAGTCCTTTGATTCAACAATTGCGGTAACCTTAGGTTGCCATTCCCTACTTAGACATCTTAAAACTTTGTTAACAAGTTCACAATTCACGAAAGTTTTACCAAGAGCAATGAGATGATTAACAATATGTGTAAAACGTTTTTGCATAAAACATATAGATTCATTAGGCAACATACGAAACAATTCATATTCATGCATCAAATAATTTAATCTAGCACGCCTAACTTCACTAGTGCCTTCATGTGTGACTTGCAAGGTGTCCCACATTTCTTTGGCATTACAACATTGGGAGATTCTAAAGAACTCATCATAAGATAAAGCGGAGGTGATGATATTCTTAGCTTTTAAATCATATTGCATTTTCTTTTTATCATCATCGGTCCACTTATCTTTGGGGGTAAGTTGAGGTACACCTTCTACTTCTTTTGAGGGAATATGAGGACCATTTTCAATGGCTTCCCAAATGTTCATGTCTTTAGCTTCTATAAAGATTCTCATCCTAACTTTCCAATAAGCATAACCCTCTCCACCAAACATAGGAGGGCGACTAATTGAAGCACCTTCACCACCAAAGGGATTCGTAGAACCCATTGTAGTTTCCTCAAGGATCTTAACGAAAAAGCTCTGTGCTCGTATCTTTCGACCGAGCTCTGATACCAATTGTAAGAACTACAATCGGTGGGTGAAACAACTAGGAGACACTAGGAGAACACCTAGAAGGGGGGAGGGGGGGTTGAATAGGTGTTTAAGGAACCTTGAAATATTTTCGAAAGAAACAAATCGAAACGATTAAAACAAATGATTTTCACAAAATTCTTTAGCCTTAATCGATTAATAACATGAACTAATCGATTAATGCCTCTGTTAAAGGATTAATCACTTTTCAATCAAATACGAAAATCAATCAATTAACATGTATAATCAGAGATTCAGCGGAAATGATTAACACCAATATTCTTATTGATTAACCTAGTTATGAAAATGATTTTCCCTTTATCAATTTGAACAATAAAGATTCAATTCAATCAATTATGAAAATCAATCTTTTCTAGGTTTTCAACCAAGAACAATATGAATAACAAAAATGTAAAGAGTTAAGAGTTTAGAGATACGACACAGTGATTTATCCTGGTTCACTTTCATCCACTTGAAAGCTACTCCAGTCCCCTCTTCAACCAAGAGAGATTCTTCACTATGAGGAATTAGAGTTCTCAAATTACAAGTAAATGCCTCACAAGACTACCTTCTTTCTAGCCTACAAGAGATACCACACCCTTGCCTTGCAACCCTATTGAATCTAATCTAACCTCTTCTCTTGCTTGTTGATATCCCCAAAACAAGTCTTCCACTTGCTTGATGATGCCTCACACCAAGACTTCCAATTTTGCTTTGAGATTCTTCAAAGACTTCCAATTGCTTGTTAACACAACAAGACTTCCAAGTGCTTGATGAAATGCTTCTTCAAGACTTCCTTTGTTGTAGAATGTTTGCCTTCTAGTAATGATTACAACTCAATAGAAAACAATAACAATCCTATGAATCTCTTTCGAAAGCTATGAAAATATTAACATGAGAGATTCAAAGATATTGATCAAAGAATGTAAAAGTTAAAGCTTTGATCTTGAGAAAGTGAGAGAGAATAGAGTGGCTTTGATTCTTAGAAAAACTTGATATGAAAGTGTAATAATGATTCTAGATGTGTAATAATCATTCACAAAGGTTAGAAATAGGTTTATATAGAATACCCAAAAGTTGGAGCACTTAGAAATTCTTTTGAGAAGTTAAAAACGTATTTAAAAAACCATATCTGATCGTGTTACTCGAGTAATAAAAGTGTTAATCGAGTAACCATGCCTTAATCGAGTAAGTGCGCAAAGCTGAATAATTTTACTCGAGTAAAAGTCAAGATAATCGATTATCAAAAGTTGTAAATCGATTATCTGTTCAAAATACACTGTTAATCGATTATCAAAACCTGTTAATCGATTATTTTGATTAAAAATCACTTAAAACTTGTTTTCTCAAAAACTAAACCTTTTCTTTCAAACCTTTAAGCCACCTATTGATTTTAGGCAAAGTGAATACTCAAAATATAATATAATCATGCAATCAAAAGAGATTCACTACCCTCTAATAACTCTACCCAAACTCATAAACTAAAAGACTTGAGAGGCGAAAGATAAAACAATAAAACATAAACTACCAAACTAAGTCTTCATGAGCTTGCTCTCTCTTCTTCACTTGATGTTTGTTGTTTCTTGTTGAGCTTGAACTTGATCAACACATTTGTAGCTTGTTCAAAACCTTTTGTCATTATCAAAACATTCTCACTGGATCTTACAATCTCCCCCTTTTTGAAAATGACAAACATGTTTTGAATTTGTTTGAAGTTCATTGAAGTTGTTGATGCTTGAACCATTTGATCACTTGGTGAGACTCTTGCTCCCCCTCAATAAATGCTTTTGACATTTGAATTCCAATTGAGTTAAGCTTGATTCTCCCCCTATCTTCAACAACTTTGCTCAACCTACATAAAAACAACAAAAACAACCTTTCTCCAAAAACATACCATTTCTCCACAAAATAGTCAAAACATACCATTTCTCCCCCTTTGGCATTATCAAAAAGAAATATATACCATTTGAAATATAAGATCTAAGCCAAAATAAGAAATACTATGTCATAGCAAGAGATATTTCTATACCAAACATGTCATACTATCTCTATACCTTGATATATACCATTATCAATGTTGTGAAGAAATAACAATATAACAACAATAGCATGATAATCATCTAATAATCTCTCAATAATACCAATTGTAACAAATTGATACCAATTTTATTTTCTCAATATATAAACAAACATCACATAAAGAAAATAATACTAATTGAGAGTACTAAGATCAATATCTAACAATAACAAATGTTACCAATTTGTAGGATTTTCTCCTTGATACCAATTGAAGATGCAAATGAATAAATAACACGTGTAAGCCTTTTGCTCTTCAATCATACCTGCAAAAACAATCATGCTTTGCCTTTTGGTATCCAAATTGTTTTGGATCCATTTTTGTTAGTGTAGGGACTTTCACCCTTTTTCACCCAAACAAAATTTCCTTTAGGTATACCATGCATTTTAATATAACACACATTTGAAGTATGTCCATGAGTACCACAATAGAAACATGTTGGTGCATTTGAAAAATCAACCTTAGAAAAATCAACAACATTTGTATGATATTTACTCTTAGCATTAGTATAACCCAAACCAAACTTGTTTGAATTTTCTCTTTGAAAATTTAACAATGTGCACAATCTAATATCACCACTTGTGAAACTTGCAAGCTTATTTTTCAAAATTGCATTTTCGTCCTTAAGCAACTTGCAATTCTCACAATCAACCACAATATTCAATCTACTAGCACAATCACAAGAAGAAATAGCATATATAAGATCAAGAGTTTCATTTTGAAGATTAAGCTCATCAACTTGTTTTTGAAGTTCTAAAATCTCTTGTTGATGTTTCAAAATGAGCTTCTTCCTTTCAATGTTTTTCAAAGCTAGTTTCTTAAGATGTTCATGCATTTCTTCATAAGCATTATATAAGATTTCATATTTGGAAGAAATTTCGGATTTAGTTTCACTTACATCGCTTTCGTCGCTTTGTTCACTTGATTCATCATTTGAACTTTCCTCTTCATCTACTAGAGCTATCAAGTTGAGACAAGTGGCTTCTTCATCATCCGAAGAACTATTTGATGTGCTTTTCTCGTCTTCTTCATCATCACTATTCCAAACTATGTATGCTCTTTTGTGTTTTGCATTTTTCTTCTCTTTCTCCTTCTTCTTGAGATACTTATAACATGCATACTTGAGATGACCGGGCTTTCCACATTCATGGCAAACTATTCCTTCTTTTGTAGTCTTTGTCTTGTAGTGTGGGGGATTCTTCTCTTTACTTTTGTCTTTGTTCAACCTTCCTTTTCTCCTTAGAAGCTTGTTAAACTTTCTTAGTAGAAGTTTCATCTCCTCTTCATCAATGTCCGAATCGGAATCTTCATTATCATCATCATCGGAACTCTCTTCCTTTTGATATGACCTTTGAGCTTTAAGAGCAATTCCTTTTCTTTCTTTGTTCTTGTCCGATTCTTCATGTATATGCAAACGTTCAAGCTCCATTTCATGTTCTTGAAGCTTTCCGAAAAGTGTTGCTAAGTCCATGTTGTCCAAGTCCTTTGATTCAACAATTGCGGTAACCTTAGGTTGCCATTCCCTACTTAGACATCTTAAAACTTTGTTAACAAGTTCACAATTCACGAAAGTTTTACCAAGAGCAATGAGATGATTAACAATATGTGTAAAACGTTTTTTCATAAAACATATAGATTCATTAGGCAACATACGAAACAATTCATATTCATGCATCAAATAATTTAATCTAGCACGCCTAACTTCACTAGTGCCTTCATGTGTGACTTGCAAGGTGTCCCACATTTCTTTGGCATTACAACATTGGGAGATTCTAAAGAACTCATCATAAGATAAAGCGGAGGTGATGATATTCTTAGCTTTTAAATCATATTGCATTTTCTTTTTATCATCATCGGTCCACTTATCTTTGGGGGTAAGTTGAGGTACACCTTCTACTTCTTTTGAGGGAATATGAGGACCATTTTCAATGGCTTCCCAAATGTTCATGTCTTTAGCTTCTATAAAGATTCTCATCCTAACTTTCCAATAAGCATAACCCTCTCCACCAAACATAGGAGGGCGACTAATTGAAGCACCTTCACCACCAAAGGGATTCGTAGAACCCATTGTAGTTTCCTCAAGGATCTTAACGAAAAAGCTCTGTGCTCGTGTCTTTCGACCGAGCTCTGATACCAATTGTAAGAACTACAATCGGTGGGTGAAACAACTAGGAGACACTAGGAGAACACCTAGAAGGGGGGGGGGGGGGTTGAATAGGTGTTTAAGGAACCTTGAAAGATTTTCGAAAGAAACAAATCGAAACGATTAAAACAAATGATTTTCACAAAATTCTTTAGCCTTAATCGATTAATAACATGAACTAATCGATTAATGCCTCTGTTAAAGGATTAATCACTTTTCAATCAAATACGAAAATCAATCAATTAACATGTATAATCAGAGATTCAGCGGAAATGATTAACACCAATATTCTTATTGATTAACCTAGTTATGAAAATGATTTTCCCTTTATCAATTTGAACAATAAAGATTCAATTCAATCAATTATGAAAATCAATCTTTTCTAGGTTTTCAACCAAGAACAATATGAATAACAAAAATGTAAAGAGTTAAGAGTTTAGAGATACGACACAGTGATTTATCCTGGTTCACTTTCATCCACTTGAAAGCTACTCCAGTCCCCTCTTCAACCAAGAGAGATTCTTCACTATGAGGAATTAGAGTTCTCAAATTACAAGTAAATGCCTCACAAGACTTCCTTCTTGCTAGCCTACAAGAGATACCACACCCTTGCCTTGCAACCCTATTGAATCTAATCTAACCTCTTCTCTTGCTTGTTGATATCCCCACAACAAGTCTTCCACTTGCTTGATGATGCCTCACACCAAGACTTCCAATTTTGCTTTGAGATTCTTCAAAGACTTCCAATTGCTTGTTAATACAACAAGACTTCCAAGTGCTTGATGAAATGCTTCTTCAAGACTTCCTTTGTTGTAGAATGTTTGCCTTCTTGCAATGATTACAACTCAATAGAAAACAATAACAATCCTATGAATCTCTTTCAAAAGCTATGAAAATATTAACATGAGAGATTCAAAGATTTTGATCAAAGAATGTAAAAGTTAAAGCTTTGATCTTGAGAAAGTGAGAAAGAATAGAGTGGCTTTGATTCTTAGAAAAACTTGATATGAAAGTGTAATAATGATTCTAGATGTGTAATAATCATTCACAAAGGTTAGGAATAGGTTTATATAGAATACCCAAAAGTTGGAGCACTTAGAAATGCTTTTGAGAAGTGAAAAACGTATTTAAAAAACCATATCTGATCGTGTTACTCGAGTAATAAAAGTGTTAATCGAGTAACCATGCCTTAATCGAGTAAGTGAGCAAAGCTGAATAATTTTACTCGAGTAAAAGTCAAGATAATCGATTATCAAAAGTTGTTAATGGATTATCAGTTCAAAATACACTGTTAATCGATTATCAAAACCTGTTAATCGATTATTTTGATTAAAAATCACTTAAAACTTGTTTTCTCAAAAAACTAAACCTTTTCTTTCAAACCTTTAAGCCACCTATTGATTTTAGGCAAAGTGAATACTCAAAATATAATATAATCATGCAATCAAAAGAGATTCACTACACTCTAGTAACTCTACCCAAACTCATAAACTAAAAGACTTGAGAGGCGAAAGATAAAACAATAAAACATAAACTACCAAACTAAGTCTTCATGAGCTTGCTCTCTCTTCTTCACTTGATGTTTGTTGTTGCTTGTTGAGCTTGAACTTGATCAACACATTTGTAGCTTGTTCAAAACCTTTTGTCATTATCAAAACATTCTCACTGGATCTTACATCAGTTTGTCAGAGTGCCAGCAGAAATGTAAAGTATGTAAATCAAGAGACAATAACAGCAACTATGCCCAAAAATGAATCATAACCCATGCACCAAAGAAACTATCCTAAGCCTCTCTCAAAAAGCATATACAACCCATATACATCAAATAACACGGAGGCTTAGGCCAAAACAAATGTATCTAAATCCCAACCCTACTCTCCCTGTGAGGGAGAGTAATCCTGCTCGGCCGATCCTGGTGTATACTCCAACTCAGTACCTGAAAAATGGTAAGGAGGTGAGTATTACACAATAAAATAGGGAAGCAGTTTCTATCATGCTATACTGAACCACCAGGCCATACACAATTAGTCAAATAAAGCATATTTCACAATTTAGCACGCCCAATAACAGTTATGAACACAACATAATTTTATTTAGTTCTTTTAAGATAACATAAGGCATAATTTCATAAACTCTATCTTGGTTCCACAAGCATTAATTATGAAACATGAATTATCAAACTTCTCCCATTCAATTTACCAAGTATCACACATTAGCTTTCAGGCTTAGATCTCATTATTATAATTCCTTCTTCTTCTTTTCTTTCCTTCATTTTATTTCTAAAATACATTTCGCGCCATTGTACTTCACCTCCACACCGGAAGGTACCTCATACAATGTGGCCTATGGATACTTCACCTCCACACCTGAAGGTACCTCATATCGTTGTACTTCACCTCCACACCGGAAGGTACCTCATACAAGTTGGCCTGCGGGTACTTCACCTCCACACCGGAAGGTACCTCGTACCATCGTACTTCACCTCCACACCGGAAGGTACCTCGTACAGGTTGGCCTATGGGTACTTCACCTCCACACTGGAAGGTACCTCATACCATCGTACTTCACCTCCACACCGGTAGGTACCTCATACAATTTGACCGGTGGGGTACTTCACCTCCACACCGGAAGGTACCTCATACCACCACTAAATAATTATGAGTCTTTCAAATCTGTGAGTTTCGTTTCCAATTATTTCATTTGTTTCCAATCTCATGGATTCATCAGTTAATCAAGCCATTACATTTTCACTTCCCAAAGAGTCATACATATCTATTCCAAATCAACATATTCATAATCATTCATGAATTTAGGGCTCAACATAATTTAGCACAACATTCACCACTTAATCAAATCTCACATTCTCATTTAAGTCCAACATACATATCCCTACACTTTTATGAATAATCACAAATTAGCATATTATTAATTATTAACTAATCCTAGGGTTCTTTATCCTATTAACACATATCTCCTAGCAACCCAATATATACACAATATAACCTACCCCCTAGAGTATGGTAACACAAACCTCCTTACCTCAAGTTCTTAGAGTTAGAGAGAGAGTTTTGTGCTTGGAGCACACTTGAGTTATAGCCAAAAAATCAAATGGAGAGGGAGGAACCTAAAATCAATAAAATAAAGAGACAAATTATTAAGCCTTTTCCCATAAATCTTGAGGGAAATTCGTGCCCCATCAAGGTTCCTCAAAGTTGGTGATTAAAGCTTCATGGGAGGAAGAGGGAGAGAGAAATTCGAATTCTAGGGAGAAAGGAAGAGAAGAACACAAACACAAACACTTACTTGAAGCAACAAGGAAGGACTTGGATGATGAAATTAGAGTGATTCCCTTGAGGATTGATCAATTGGAATGAGTGAATTAGTGCCCTAGGAGAGAGAGAGATTCGAATATGGCAAGAAAGAAGTGAGGGAACGCTTTTATTTTTTTTCTGTACCTACAGGTTTTAATCGATTAATAATCGATTATGCACTTTCCAACTTTCTGGACTTAATCGATTAAGCTGCAGCTTAATCGATTAAGTTGTAGAGTTTGCAGCACCCCGACTTTGAATGGCCATAACTTCTTCGTTACCCGTTGGATCTTCCTCAAATTTTAAGGCAAGCTTCCTCACATATCCTACTTCACATCCAACGGTGGAATTTATGTTTTAAGCTACCAATCTTGTTATTCTAATTTCCTAAGTTCCTATGTTTTAAACCTAAGGTTGCATGCTAATTTGGCTAAGTTTCTAACTTATGCTCTCATTTCTTCTACCCTAAGACCATCACAACATAAATTACAATATAAATAAAGTTTGGGATGTTACAAAATAAATTTCAAAAATTCGTTTAAAATGGACGAGGAATTTGCGGGGTGTTACATACAGCATGAGAAGCAATGAAGGTTGTCACTACGTCTCAAAATTGATAAAAAAAGTAATGAGGTTTCATTAGCAACATGTCTCAAAATTAGTTTGTTTTTAGCAATGAAGCTTAATTTTTTACAAAGTTAGTTTGACGTGTCTCAAAGTTAGTTTTTTTTCAAAGATTGTTTCATTATGCAGAAGTAATGGGGTTCTCACTATTTATATTAATTATGTCAAAAAGTCTCAAAATTAATTTAGTCAAAAATTAAAGAAAATAATCACGTAAGTGCTAAAAGAATGAGAAACCTACAAAATCATTGGTCGTCATTAAATGTTTCAGCACGTTTTGAAATAAGTTACAAGATTTTAAAATTATTAACATTTTATTATTGGTTTAAGGAGAAAATATATAAATTGATCAACCCTAATATTATGTTTTTGCGCCCCGGTGCCACGAACAGTGACAACATGTCTGTTTTGCGAATTTCTATTGTCTTTTGGCTTTCTTTCTCTATTTAATTCGTGGCAAACACATGAAAACGTATTCTAGACACTTAGAAATAGAAGGAGGCTCATAGAATAGAGAAGAATTCTTCAAGGAGTGATCCCAACCTTTAAGGGAAAGAATTCCAAGGAGGGAGGAATCAATCGTTGTAATCATGAAGTTTGCGTCTCTAATATTTTTCTTCTATTTTTCTATTGATATGTATAGTTAAATCCTTTCTTAGGGATATGGTGGATTGAATGTAACTATGTGATTTACAATTTAGATTATGAATGAATTCCTATCTATTGTTAATTGTTATTTTTTGTTCTTTAGTGCTATTCATAGAAGTAGGATATGAGAGTTGTAACATCCTACCTTAATATTAAATATAATTTGATTGAAAACATTGATTATATGATTTAGTTGGAGAAGTAGTGATATCCTATAAGAGATCATAAAAATTAGAGACAATTTAAACCCAAAACTATTTACATAAGTACTAGTTTTATTATACATAATGTTGACACCCAATTTTGTTCGGGGTCAAAAATATTATTTTATAAAATTTTGGGTTAATTAAATTTTTATTATCAAAGTTTTATAATTGAATAAATAGTGAGGAAAAATAAAAAGCTTGTTTGAATGTATTATTCTTGTGTATAGAGTTATTTTTGGGGTTATTTAAAAAATAAGAATTAAAAAAAAAGGTTTTAAAATAAAAAAGGTTTGTTTGAACTTTTTTTTTTTGGTAAGGAAAGGAATTCAATACCACAAGCAAAGTTAATTACACCTACAAGCCATAACTGACCTTAGCCACCTTCTAGGAAGGGTTCTAAGGGATCAAGCTATGATGAAAAAACTAGCTACAACCAAACAATCATAGCTCAAGACTAATCCTACTCACAAGAGCTTTATTAGACCAACTCCTAAACTTAGGAAAGCAAAACAAAATTCTATGGGCAACCTCCCTCCTTATTGCCTTAAATACATAATTACTGGTATGATTGATGTCTTTGAAGACTCTATTATTCCTTGCAATCAAAATATGATATATAATAGCTGAGAACAACAAAAAAACAGATTTCCTTCTTGTCTTGTCCTTAAACGCATGCTGCAGCCACCTAAGCCAGTTCTGAAACTTCAAAGGCCAAGATTCAATACCAAACCAATTACAACACAACTCAACTAGTCCCCTACTCCAGCCACAATCAAAAAACAAATGGTCCCTGGATTCCTCAGCCGAGACACAAAGGCTGCAATGATTTGGAAGAAAAGAGAATACCCTCATACTGTCCAAAGTAATCAACTGATTCTGAATAGCAAGCCAATTAATAAAACAGTGTTTAGGAACATTGGCTGAATTCCAAACAAAATGCCGAAGATGGAAATGAGGATGATGGCCCTGAAGGAAATTATAACCTTATTTAATGAAGTATACTCTATCAGCATAGTGGATCCATTGATCAGAATTATAAGCCAAACTGAAGCAATCTCTAATTTTCATTAGCTGCTTCCAATGCCAACTATCTCCAGCAGAAGCATGGCAGTCTCAAAGGGTTTGATCCTTAAGATAAACAGTGTGGACCCATCTAACCCAGAGACAATCTTTCTTTGAAGCTAAGTCCCAAATCTGCTTCCCAATGGCTGCCTTATTCTACAAGGTACTGTTCTTAACATTTAATCCACCATGCCTTTTACTTCT
This sequence comes from Crotalaria pallida, assembly GCA_037953625.1. NCBI lineage: Eukaryota > Viridiplantae > Streptophyta > Magnoliopsida > Fabales > Fabaceae > Crotalaria > Crotalaria pallida. The sequence goes on along the minus strand of CM075654.1, from coordinate 5,415,234 downwards.
GCAGATATTATCCCATGAAACATTAGCATGAACCTTTCCAGCCTCATTGACACCCCAAAGGAAAGCTCTACACACCTTTTCAATGCCCTTAATCACAGCCTTAGGAATGATGAACACAAAAGCCCAATAAGTGTGTAAGCTGAGAAGTACATTGTTAATTAGGCAGACCTTACCCTGATAGGACAGATTCCTACTCTTCCACTGCTGAACTCTTTTTGTTACCTTGTCAATCAGAATATTGCAAGAAGCCACTGTCCATTTCTTACCTGAGATTGGAAGACCAAGATATTTAAAGGGAAAAATACCCTTCTGGAAACCTGTTATACTGAGCAATTGATCCTGCCTGTCCTGATTAACACCAGCCAAAAACATTGATGATTTATCAATATTAGCCTCCAGCCCAGCAAAAATCTTGAAGCACTGCTGTCATTATAGCAACACTGGCAGGGTGTGCTTTACAAAACAGCATCAAATCATCAGCAAACACCAAGTTAGCAAGCTTCAGGTCTTTACACATAGGATGAAATCTGAAATTTCTATGCCTTGCTGCAAGTTGTAAAGATCTGGTAAGGTACTCCATGACAATGACAAACAGAAGGGGTGAAACAAGGTCTCCCTGCCTTAAACCCCTAGATCCTTTGAATCTATTACCTCTTGAACCATTTAGTTCTTGTGCATTAAGTTATTTTTGGGATTTATTTTTTTAAAAGGATTTAAAACAAAAAGGGATTAATACAAAAAAAAAGGGGGGAAGAGGGGTTTGGGCCGTTTGGCCCAAACCGGGCAACAAAACCCGGTTCCCTTCCCCCCAGTTTCATATTCAGCGCAGCAACAGCAGCAAGAAGCAGCAACGCTGCTAATCTTCCCCCTTTCTTCAAATTAAAAAAACCCTAGGTTCCCAATCTCTAAATCCTCTCCAATCTTCAATTAATTATTGATTCCATCTCTCAAAGCTTTCCTTTTCCATCCCAAAATCACGAATCAATTCGTAATTCTTAGACAAAATCGTGTTTCTTCTCTTCTCCTCGTGTAACACCCTAATGAATTCTACCCTTAATTACCAAGTATTAAAAATGAGTACTTAAAAATTTCTTTTTAGTTTAGTAAAGTCACCCGTCGAATGGACGGATTTTTGTCTGTTTTTCGAACTTTCCAAAATCTTCAACCTGATAAACACATTTATATGAAATCAACAGGAGCCAGGAGGGCTCAAAGATAAACATATAAGTATCGCATAGTTGCCCCTTGGGCTCAAGTGTAAAACATCACTGTGTCAGAGTGCCAGAAAAATATTAAGTATGCAAATCAAGAGGCCATAACAACAACTATGCTCAAAAAGAATCATAAACCCTGCACAAAAGAAACTAGCCTAAGCCTCACCCAAAAAAAAGCATATATAGCTCATATACATCCAAATATAAGGAGACTGAAGTCAAAAGTAAAAATATCTAATCCCCATAACCCTACTCTCCCTGTGAGGGAGAGCACTCCTGCTCGGCCGGAGGCTGTGCTAACTCAATCTCTGTACCTGAAAGATAGTAAGGGAGTGAGCATTGCACATGAATAGAAAAGCAGTTCCTAGATAGACATAACAACTAACCAGGCCAAACACACTTAGAGATTCATACGCATAAATCACAATATCCACACAAGCCTACCACATTTTCCAATCCCATTATTTTATAAATGCCGATTCCCTTTTTAGTTAGTTCATTTCCACCATTTAATTCCCTTTTATTCATTTGCTCCGTTCCCAAAGAAATCCCTTTTTAAACCCTTACCTTTTCCTTATTTTTACGGTGTATGTATGTCTCCACCAAACCGAAGGCCTACATACATACACCAATCGCAATGTATGTCTCCACCAAATCGAAGGCCTACATACATCGCGTTTCCATTACCGTTACCTTATCCAATTTTTATTCCCTGTTTCCTTTATCCATTTCCTCTTATTTACGGTGTATGTATGTCTCCACCAAATCGAAGGCCTACATACATACACCAATCACGATGTATGTCTCCACCAAATCGAAGGCCTACATACATCGCGTACTATTTACCATTTACCTTCTTTTATCCATTTTCATTTCCTTTTTTTCCTTTTTATTTAGGGTGTATGTATGTCTCCACCAAATCGAAGGTCTACATACATACACCACCGACGATGTATGTCTCCACCAAATCGAAGGTCTACATACATCGCCCCTTTTTCGTTGTATTGTCTCCCCCAAATCGAAGGCCTACAATACAACCCAAATTTTCACGATGTATCGTCTCCCCCAAATCGAAGGCCTACGATACACCACCATATTTATGCATTATCAATTGTCCATATTATATGCTATTATTTCGTCTACCAATTCCATTTAATATTTATCAATTCATTCCGATCACAAAAACCATCACAAATACAACCAAATAGCCACAATTTACATTTCACATAGACAATTAGAGTGCAAATAACAACCAAACTTCAACTTTTCATATAATTATACAATAACCACATTTTGTTCACATGTCCCAATTATTGATTTCAGAGTCCTAAATTAGGGGTTCATACCATTTAATTTTTCCTCCATTAATACCTAACCTTATTCTCAAATTCTTAGAGTTCCATAAGTAATAATTAAGCTTATGTTCACCATTTTCCTTAGTTTCTAATTTGGGGTTCCCAAATTTCCAATCCTAACACATAAACTCCTAACCAATCATTATATCTAAACACGAACCCTCTCCTAGAACAAGCCAATGCTCACTATAACCACCCCCTTACCTTAAACCAAGAGAGATGGGGAAAAATCTTCCAAGCCCTAGCTCCTAAGTTCCTTAATCAAGAGCTCCAAGGATTGAGTGGAAAGAGAGAGATTCTTGACCTCCATGAAACAATAGAGCACAAATGAGTCATAATTTTGTTAAATCATGACACAAAATTCGTATGCCATGGGAGGGAGGAGAGAGAAATTCGTATGAGACCTAGAGAGAGAGAGAGTGTTGAAACTTACCAATGGAGATGGATGAGGATGATTAATGGGTCTTGAGCTTGAGGAAGAAGAAAAACAAGCTTGACCTTGGTGGGAAGAAGAAGGAGTTCGAATGGGAGGAGGAGGAGAGATGGGGGAGTGTTTTTTTTTTGTTGTTGGTGGATGGAAGAGTGAAGGAAAATGAAGGTGGAAGGGAGTTTATGAGAGAGGGGGAGCATTTGGGCGGTTGGGATTAAAAGGGCCATGGAAAGATTCCCATCGGACGGCCCAGATCACGACCTGTATCAGCAGATACGGCATTTTTCGCTTAAGCGAAATTTATTCGCTTAAGCGAATCCAGTTCAGTAAGTTTGGGTTTTTGCTCGAGCCGGTTTCGCTTAAGCGAAATCCGTTCGCTTAAGCGAACATCATCTGGGTTGCTACTGGATCAGTTTCGCTTAAGCGAAATATTTTCGCTTAAGCGAAATGATCAGGTACTGCTGTTTCACTTTTCTATTTTCCTTCTATTTTTTTCCTAACTTCAAATGGCTGTAACTTCTTCGTTCATCGTTGGATCTTGCTCAAATTTTGAGGCAAGTTTTCTGAAAATCCAAACTTCATATCCAACGGTGGAATTCTCGTCTGGAGTTGTAAATCTTTTATTCCTAATTCTTTCCTTATATTGTATAACTTTTATCCTTGAACATTAGTTTAAGGTTTAATTAGCTCTCCACTTAATCTTTCCTTCACCCTCACATTCTAAGTCTATTAACATAGAACTTAAACTTAGAAATTAAATTGAGGATGTTACAATTCTCTCCCACTTACCAGAATTTCGTCCTCGAAATTCAGCTGCCTGAAACAACTGAGGATAAGACTCCTTCATCTTGCTCTCCAGCTCCCAAGTAGCCTCTTCTACGTTGTTTCTGCTCCAAATCACCTTCACCAACGGAATTTCCTTGTCCCGGAGTTGCTTAACCTGTGTGTCCTCAATTCTGATCGGGAGGATCTCAAAAGTAAGATTCTCCTTCAAAGGCAAATCGTCCACTGCTACCACATGGGAGGGATCATGAATGTATTTCCTTAACTGGGAAACATGAAATACACCATGAAGCCTAGACAAATGTGGAGGCAAAGCAATCCTGTACGCCAAAGGCCCAACTCTCTCCAAAATTTCATAAGGCCCAACAAACCTCGGAGTCAGCTTCTTTGACTTGATTGCCCGACCAATGCCAGTGGTAGGGGACACCCTAAGAAACACATGATCACCCACATCGAACTCTAGGGGTCTCCTACGCTTATCTGCATAGCTCTTTTGCCTGTCTTGAGAAGTCTTCATCTTATCCTTAATCATCGCGATCTTCTCCGTGGTTTCTTGCACCAACTCTGACCCAGTCAACAAGTTCTCTCCAATCTGGAACCAACACAGAGGCGTTCTGCATTTTCTACCATAGAGTGCCTCGAAAGGTGCCATGCCAATACTAGAGTGAAAGCTGTTGTTGTAAGTAAACTCCATCAATGGTAACAACTGCTCCCAACTACCAGCCTGCTCTAGTACACAAGCCCTCAACAGATCCTCCAAAGTCTGGATAGTACGCTCGGACTGCCCATCAGTTTGAGGATGGTAGGCTGTACTAAACCTCAACTTAGTACCCAAGGCCTCCTGAAGACTCTGCCAAAATCTGGATAGAAACCGTGGATCACGATCGGACACAATACTAGAAGGCACACCATGAAGCTTCACTATGTCCCGAATATACAACTGTGTCAACTTCTCCAGTGTGTACTTCTTATTAATCGGAATAAAGTGAGCACACTTTGTTAAACGGTCTACCACAACCCATACACCATCACAACCTGCTGCGATCCTAGGTAGACCTGTCACAAAGTCCATGGCAATGCTATCCCACTTCCATTCCGGAATGTCAAGTGATCGCAACGGACCACCTGGCTTTTGGTGCTCAATCTTCACTTTCTGACAAGTCAAGCAATGAGACACATGGTCTGCCACATCAGTCTTCAACCCTGGCCACCAATAGATCCTCTTCAAATCCTGGTACATCTTTGTGGTACCGGGATGGAAACTCATTTTTGTTTGGTGAGCTTCCCACAATATGTCTCTCCGAATCTGGAAGTCCATTGGAACACATATTCTACCTCTGAACCTGATGATTCCATCTGGACCCTTGATGAAATCAGGTTCCTCTTTACTTGCTGCTCCTTCTAACAACTTCTGGAGTTCTTCATCATCTGCTTGCCTTTCCTTTATCAAATCCATCAGCTCACTAGTGACCTGCAACATTTCCAGAACAATACTCTTTTCTTTCACCAGCATGTTCAAGTTGAGATCACTAAACTCTTGGATTAGTTGCATCTCCTTCACCATCAAGTTGCTAACATGAAGGGTTTTGCGACTCAATGCATCGGCCACCACATTAGCTTTACCCGGATGGTATTGAAGATGAAAGTCATAATCTTTCAAGAACTCCATCCATCTCCTCTGTCTCATATTCAACTCCTTTTGATCGAAGAGATAACGAAGACTCTTGTGGTCACTGAATACCTCAAACTTTGTGCCATACAAGTAATGTCTCCAGATTTTCAGGGCAAACACCACAGCTGCTAATTCCAAGTCATGAGTCGGATAATTCTGCTCATGCTGTCGCAACTGCCTGGATGCATATGCCACAACTTTTCCTTGCTGCATAAGTACACAACCCAAGCCTTGCTTTGAAGCATCACAATACACGTCAAAGGGGTGGGTTGGCTCCAGCAAAGTCAGAACCGGTGAACTCGTCAATCTCTTCTTCAACTCTAAGAAACTGCTCTCACACTGCTGTGACCATTGGTAGGGAACCTCCTTCCTAGTCAACATTGTCAATGGAAGAGCCAATTTGGAGAAACCTTCAATAAATCTCCGATAATAACCTGCCAATCCCAAAAAGCTTCTGATTTCTGTGATTGTTGTGGGCCTCTCCCACTTTAGCACCGCTTCCACCTTGGAGGGATCTACAGCAACTCCATGTGCGGAAATCACATGTCCCAGAAAATGGACTTCATCCAACCAAAAGCTGCATTTAGACAGTTTGGCATACAACTGCTTCTCTTTGAGAACCTGCAGAACAATTCTCAAATGCTGCTCATGTTCACTCGGACTCTTAGAATAAATTAGGATGTCATCAATAAACACAATGACAAAAGAATCCAAGTATGGAATGAAGATCCTATTCATGTAATCCATGAATATAGCAGGAGCGTTGGTAAATCCGAAAGGCATCACCACATACTCAAAGTGCCCATAACGCGTCCTAAAAGCAGTTTTTGGAATGTCCTCTTCACGGATACGGATTTGATGGTATCCCGATCGGAGGTCAATCTTAGAGAACACGGATGCACTCCTCAACTGATCCAACAAATCGTCAATGCGAGGGAGCGGATACTTGTTCTTTACTGTCACTGCATTCAACTGCCTGTAATCAGTGCACATCCGAAGGCTACCGTCCTTCTTCTTGACAAAAAGGATAGGAGCACCCCAGGGTGACACACTTGGCCTGATAAGTCCCTTTGCCAATAGTTCCTCCAATTGCTTCTTCGGTTCTTCCAATTCCGGGGGCGCCATTCTGTAAGGTGCAATAGAAATCGGACCTGTACCAGGCTTCAGGTCAATACTAAACTCAACTTCTCTTCTTGGAGGCAATCCGAGAATCTCCGTAGAAAAGATTTCCGGAAACTCACTGACCACAGAAATTTGACTTACATCAGAAACTTCATCAACTTCCATGGCCGACAGAGTAGAATCACTAAGGATGACTGCTTTCTTACGACAGTCAATTAGGACATGATGCTAGGCCATCCAATCCATACCCAGAATAATATCTAATCTAGTCAAAGGCAGACAAATGAGATTGATTTTGAATTCCCGCTCCAAAACTCGGAGTGGACAATCCAAACACAATTGAGAAGTAATTACTGAAGAATTTGTAGGGGTAGAAACCGACAGCTTATAAGGCATTTCTATCGTAGACAACCCTAGTCTCTTCATGCATTCCATATAAATAAATGAATGGGATGCACCACAATCAAATAAAACACCACAAGTACTGCCATTAACATGACAAATACCTCTGATCAGCTCATCATCATCTGTCACCTCTTCGCCATCTAGAGTGTACACCTTGCCCTTCTGCATCGGCTGACTCCCACCAGATTTCTGTGCACTAGCCACATTGACCTCTCTCTTCACCGGATTCTTAGGGAAGTTGGAAACAAACTGTCCGGGCTGTCCACACAAGTAACAGAGTCCTTCTCTTCGACCCATATTCCAGCACACCCACTTGTGTTGCCTTCCACAATGTGTACAAGTAGGAACAGGACCAAGAGATAGTGCAGATTGTCCTGCTCCTCTAGGGACTGAAGGTCTGGGATTAGAATAAGGACCAGATTTCTGTATAGGACCCTTGCCCCTAATAGGACCAGACAATTTCGGAGATGCCCTGCTTCGCTCCTCTACTTGTTCCTGCTTGAGTGAATCTTCATAAGCACTGGTCATGTTCACTAGTTGAGAGAGATTAGAGATTCCTTGATAGACAAAAACAGTTTTGATCTTGGGATGGAGACCAGCCTCAAACTTGATACACTTAGTGTGTTCATCTGCATCCCGGTAGCTGCCCGAATAGCGAATGAGATCCTCGAATTGAGCTGCATACTCCCCAACACTGAGGTTCCCTTGCTTCAGCTCAAGAAAAGCCACTTCCTTCTCCCTCCTTACATTTTCCGGGAAGTACTTTCCCAAAAAACGGACCTTGAAAAGATCCCATGAAATAGGCTCATGAGCTGCTTCCAAACCTCTCCTCTGTTGGTCCCACCAATGTTCCGCCTCGCCCATCAGAACATACTCCTCTAGTCGCATATACTGATCACCCGGTGGCTGCAGTGAGCGAAACACCTTCTCCATCTCCTGGAGCCATCTTTGAGCTCCATCGGGATTGTAACCCCCTTCAAACTTCGGCGGATCGCTTTTTCTAAAGCGGCCCATCCAGTCAATCTCCACTGGTGGTGGTGGAGGCTGAAGTGCGGCTGCAGCAGCTGCTGCAGCTACAGCAATGTTCTGGGCTTGATTCTGCTGCAGATTTGCAAGATTATCAGCTTGTTGCTGCTGAACCTGGGCTTGGTTTTGCTGCAATTGAACCAGAGTTTCAAGTATTGCAGCAATTCTGTCATTGTCAGCCCGTCTCCCTGCCATACTGTTGAATCGGGGAGGGACAACCAATTAATGTTAGCACAATTAAATAAAACTACTAATATCTTACAACTTCACTTAGACACTAAACTAAGTACTTGGGTTACTCGCTCGGTGAGTAACCATAGGAGTAGTGAGTTCATACTCCAAAGGCCGAGGGAAACTGCTCTGATACCATAAATGTAACACCCTAATGAATTCTACCCTTAATTACCAAGTATTAAAAATGAGTACTTAAAAATTTCTTTTTAGTTTAGTAAAGTCACCCGTCGAACGGACGGAGTTTTGTCTGTTTTTCGGACTTTCCAAAATCTTCAACCTGATAAACACATTTATATGAAATCAACAGGAGCCAGTAGGGCTCAAAGATAAATATATAAGTATCGCATAGTTGCCCCTTGGGCTCAAGTGTAAAACATCACTGTGTCAGAGTGCCAGCAAAATATTAAGTATGCAAATCAAGAGGCCATAACAACAACTATGCTCAAAAAGAATCATAAACCCTGCACAAAAGAAACTAGCCTAAGCCTCACCCAAAAAAAGCATATATAGCTCATATACATCCAAATATACGGAGACTGAAGTCAAAAGTAAAAATATCTAATCCCCATAACCCTACTCTCCCTGTGAGGGAAAGCACTCCTGCTCGGCCGGGGGCTGTGCTAACTCAATCTCTGTACCTGAAAGATAGTAAGGGAGTGAGCATTGCACATGAATAGAAATGCAATTCCTAGATAGACATAACAACTAACCAGGCCAAACACACTTAGAGATTCATACGCATAAATCACAATATCCACACAAGCCTACCACATTTTCCAATCCCATTATTTTATAAATGCCGATTCCCTTTTTAGTTAGTTCATTTCCACCATTTAATTCCCTTTTATTCATTTGCTCCGTTCCCAAAGAAATCCCTTTTTAAACCCTTACCTTTTCCTTATTTTTACGGTGTATGTATGTCTCCACCAAATCGAAGGCCTACATACATCGCGTTTCCATTACCGTTACCTTATCCAATTTTTATTCCCTGTTTCCTTTATCCATTTCCTCTTATTTACGGTGTATGTATGTCTCCACCAAATCGAAGGCCTACATACATACACCAATCACGATGTATGTCTCCACCAAATCGAAGGCCTACATACATCGCGTACTATTTACCATTTACCTTCTTTTATCCATTGTCCTTTCCTTTTTTTCCTTTTTATTTAGGGTGTATGTATGTCTCCACCAAATCGAAGGCCTACATACATCGCCCCTTTTTCGTTGTATTGTCTCCCCCAAATCAAAGGCCTACAATACAACCCAAATTTTCACGATGTATCGTCTCCCCCAAATCGAAGGCCTACGATACACCACCATATTTATGCATTATCAATTGTCCATATTATATGCTATTATTTCGTCTACCAATTCCATTTAATATTTATCAATTCATTCCGATCACAAAAACCATCACAAATACAACCAAATAGCCACAATTTACATTTCACATAGACAATTAGAGTGCAAATAACAACCAAACTTCAACTTTTCATATAATTATACAATAACCACATTTTGTTCACATGTCCCAATTATTGATTTCAGAGTCCTAAATTAGGGGTTCATACCATTTAATTTTTCCTCCATTAATACCTAACCTTATTCTCAAATTCTTAGAGTTCCATAAGTAATAATTAAGCTTATGTTCACCATTTTCCTTAGTTTCTAATTTGGGGGTCCCAAATTTCCAATCCTAACACATAAACTCCTAACCAATCATTATATCTAAACACGAACCCTCTCCTAGAACAAGCCAATGCTCACTATAACCACCCCCTTACCTTAAACCAAGAGAGATGGGGAAAAATCTTCCAAGCCCTAGCTCCTAAGTTCCTTAATCAAGAGCTCCAAGGATTGAGTGGAAAGAGAGAGATTCTTGACCTCCATGAAACAATAGAGCACAAATGAGTCATAATTTTGTTAAATCATGACACAAAATTCGTATGCCATGGGAGGGAGGAGAGAGAAATTCGTATGAGCCCTAGAGAGAGAGAGAGTGTTGAAACTTACCAATGGAGATGGATGAGGATGATTAATGGGTCTTGAGCTTGAGGAAGAAGAAAAACAAGCTTGACCTTGGTGGGAAGAAGAAGGAGTTCGAATGGGAGGAGGAGGAGAGATGGGGGAGTGTTTTTTTTTTGTTGTTGGTGGATGGAAGAGTGAAGGAAAATGAAGGTGGAAGGGAGTTTATGAGAGAGGGGGAGCATTTGGGCGGTTGGGATTAAAAGGGCCATGGAAAGATTCCCATCGGACGGCCCAGATCGCGACCTGTATCAGCAGATACGGCATTTTTCGCTTAAGCGAAATTTATTCGCTTAAGCGAATCCAGTTCAGTAAGTTTGGGTTTTTGCTCGAGCCGGTTTCGCTTAAGCGAAATCCGTTCGCTTAAGCGAACATCATCTGGGTTGCTACTGGATCAGTTTCGCTTAAGCGAAATATTTTCGCTTAAGCGAAATGATCAGGTACTGCTGTTTCACTTTTCTATTTTCCTTCTATTTTCTTCCTAACTTCAAATGGCTGTAACTTCTTCGTTCACCGTTGGATCTTGCTCAAATTTTGAGGCAAGTTTTCTAAAAATCCAAACTTCATATCCAACGGTGGAATTCTCGTCTGGAGTTGTAAATCTTTTATTCCTAATTCTTTCCTTATATTGTATAACTTTTATCCTTGAACATTAGTTTAAGGTTTAATTAGCTCTCCACTTAATCTTTCCTTCACCCTCACATTCTAAGTCTATTAACATAGAACTTAAACTTAGAAATTAAATTGAGGATGTTACACCTCGGTTCCCTGCGCGAAATCCGGTCTCTCCTTCTTAATCTTCAAGCACGTGTTTTTCAAGGGTAAGAATCAATTGTGCATGATTTCGGATTGATTCTTTCTTCTCTTTAATTCAATATTCAAAGACTATAAAAGCAAAATAGCAACAAGCACAGAGGGGGAGAAGAAAAAAAAAAAAGAGGGAGGATGACAGTGAAAGAAAAAAAAAAAGAGAACGAAATACAAAACAAAGAAAGAAGGTAGCAAAGCAGCGAGCAGCCACAAGCAATAGTGATAGGGACCGAAGGAGCAGCAGAATAGCAGTACTTTGATTAAGTCCTAATAGGTTTTTCTTTATTTTGTTTTTTTCTGTATTTTCTTTAATTTAATTTGTTATTTTGTCTATACTCCATGTGTACTGGAACTATAATTGATTGATGACTACATGAGTTAATTCTTATGAGGACAAATAATTTATAATTTCTGGGCTTAAGGTTCTTTTCAGTAGGTTAATGGTATCTCAAAAATATGGTTTTGTATTGACGTCTGTACTCTATTCTCTCTGCAACATATTTCAATATTAATGGAGTAATAGGTTGGGTGGGTTCCTTGGTTAATTCAAGCTTTGCTCTATGTTTTGTTACTTGATTTGTTTATCACCACGTTATTGACTTGTACTGCAACTTTGGTACTTCTACAACAGTATGGATGCAATTTCTGATTAGGAGAATGAGACTACCTGTTGAATTAAGTTTAGCACTGCAACGCAAGTATTTACTTTGTTATAATTAATTATTTATTTGCATTTTTAATCAAGATCAATGATAGAATTCCCATAGTTAGTTGGGGTACTGACAATGTCATGACTTTATATTTCAATAATTTCATTGGATGGGTTTTGGTAAGTCAATTTTTTCACCCAAAATTATTTAGTGGTGGGATCTTTAAGGCTTCCTCTTCACACTCAAAAAAAATAAACATTACATGATTTCCTTTTTAAACCAGTTATAAAAATAAGTACCTGTTTTAAAATAATAATTAAATAATTTTTCAGTATTGACAATGTGCATTTTGGAAACTCATTTTTCCTTATCTAAACGATGAGGTCTTATATATGTTCCTCTTTGCATAAACTATTTTAAAATATAAGCTATAATTACGTTAGAATTAGATTGCGAGAAAATTACAAATTTAGAAATACTCTTTTTTTTTATAAAAAAATAAATGAATTTTATTAAATAAGTTTTTTTTTAAAGAAAATGTGTTTTGGAAATCCAACTTTTCTTGCCTAAATGACAAGATCTTGTGCATGTTCCTCTCCGCATCAAAACTATTTTTTTTCTAAAAAAAAATAAATTAAAACAATAAGAACTACGTAGCTTTGATTCCTCATTTTATGAGGGTACGTAGGACCAAGGGCAACCTTGTCAGGCACAACATTAAAAAACAATTATTTTTTTAGCAAACCGGTTATTTAGGTCTTTTAATTAAAATCAATCAAAGATACCGTTTTCGAATGGGCGAACGGGGTGCTAACACCTTCTCCGGCTCGTAACCGACTCCCAAACTCGGAATCTATCTAGTTCGAGACCAATCTTTATCCGTCTTAGTTTATAATTATTTTTCCGCGTTTTTGCAACAAAATTCGGTGGCCCACTCCAAATTGGGTCAGTCGACCCCCCGTCGTAGGCGAGGCCCCGAGGATGACCCGGGACCCCGGCCTGGTGACTTTGCTGGGGACTAAGCCAAATAAGAGAGTCAGGCCAAAATGATTGGTTTCTTTTAATAGACCTATTTTCTTTTATAATTGGTTTGCCTTTAATTAATTGTTTATTTTTTATATCTATTTAATTGAATTTTTTGTTTACATATTTGCTTAATTATTTATTCTTTATTGTAATTTCTTTTGTTGTTTTATTTATTATAAAAAAGGGGCTTTGTATGCCCCCGAAATAGATTTTTTTTACACAGATCTTAACACACATGAAAACCCTATACTCGGGTACTGTTGTTTCAACCCTAAGTTTAGAGGTGCCTTCCCCTTACTTTTGACTTACCAAGTGTCTGGTCTCTTGTAGTGTGCGGAAGTACCACTCAGATTGCAAACCATTTCTTGCAAACACGATTTTTGGAAGGTACGTCTAACCTATTTTGGAAGGCATAGCCAACCTCTTGTCGACCGTTTGCAAAGTGGTTCCTCACCTTAAAGAGTGAGGGCGATCCAAGAACCTTTAGAAGTCTAGAGCCACCATAGAGTACACTTCGTGTAACATTCTAATTTGAAACTTGAATAAGTCCATCATGATTCCTCTTCATCATTCACTATCAAAGGTTAAGAGGTGTCAAAACAGTTAACCTGTTTCCTACTTAACTTTCGAAAAAGCTGTGAGGATTGTGTCAATAAAAAATTAAAAAAATATATACAATTTTTCAAGTTATCAAATTAGAATGTTACACTTTAGTTGTACCATAGAACAATGTCATAGGATTGTGGTCTATAGATATCAATCACCCCAAATAGGATCTTATGGATTCTAGGGGCACTGCATCATGCATTTTGCATTATCACATTTATGTGCATCAAACAAAGTTCTAAATAGCTCTTCATTTACAAAATAAAAGGCTTTGTCACAATTGCTCGGAAGCACCAATATCGGACTCGACTACAAGCAAGGATCATGGCTGAGGAGAATCAATCGTTTGAAGAACTCCGAGCAGAAGTAGTAGGCCTCAAAACACAAATGGGTCAGATATTTGGTTTGTTGGAGAAGTTGGCTGAACAAAGAAATGTTGAAGGGAACTCTGTAGTGGTTGGACCAACCGGTGGAGGTATGACTTGGCCAGAATTTGGACTCCCTCAAGGTTATACCCCTCCGCTTGAAGGAGAAGCTCCCGGTTCTTAGTTGAACGTTCAATTAGAAACGTCAAGGGATATTCAAACATACCCTACTAGGGGTGCAACTCATGTGACACCACCAATAAACACTGAAAGAGTCACAATCTCTACTGTGACTCATCAAGCTGATGCTGAAAAATGGGAACTCTTGGAATTACTAGCTGCAAAGGTGAAATTAATCGAAGGAAGCAAATCATATAGGTTGAAAGATACTATTGATATGTGCCTGGTCCCAGATTTGGTGGTACCTCTTGACTTCAAGGTGCCAGATTTTGAGAAATATCAAGGTTTGACTTGCCCTGATCAACATCTGACCATGTACACAAGAAAGATGACCAACTATGCCAAGAATCACCAAATCATGATTCACTTTTTCCAAGACAGTCTTATAGGTGCTGCTTCTAGTTGGTATATGAGATTGGAAAAGAGCAAGATCAAGACCTTTGATGACTTAAAAGAGGCCTTTGTTAAACAATATAGGTTCAACTTGGACATTGCACCAACCCGAACTCAACTACAATATATGTTTAAGAAGAACAATGAAAGCTTCCGAGACTATGTTTTGAGGTGGAGAGTATTGGCAGCTCAAATGGATCCCCCACTTCTTGACAAAGAAATGATCACCATGTTTCTAGACACTTTGCAAAACCCTTAGTACTCTGCAATGATTGGACAAGTTTTTGTTGACTTTGGAGTTTTAATGACTATAGGATAAAGGATTGAAGGAGGAATGAGAATTGGAAAGATTCAAGATGGACAAGGGGGATCTTTTGGCAGCCAAAGACTGGGATTCGCAAGGAAAAAGGAAGGTGAAACTAATGTTGTGATGGCTGAAAATTCAAGTAAGCCAAATCGCCCAAACCAAACATCTACCCGATACCAAAACTCTCATACCTCCCAAACAGTCCAAACGCAAGCCTACCCCAAGCAATCCAATCCACATTACCAAGCCCAGATACAGTTTCCAAACCAAGAAAAACCAAAAAGAAAGTTTGACCCTATACCCATGACATACACTGAACTCTATGAGTATTTTCTAAAACATGGAGCAGCTGAACCACAACCTGGAAAAATCCCCTCGCTAGATCCACCGCCTTCATGGTATAGGGCTGGTCAGCATTGTGCTTACCACATGGGACTTGAAGGATATTCTCTAGAAAGTTGCTTGGGTTTGAAATATCATGTCCAAAACTTGATAGATCGTGGTAAGTTGAACTTCAAAGTCAGTGCTACAGATGTGGACAACAATCCTATTCCTGAACAGACAAGTTAAATGGGTTATAAGATGGGAATCAATGGTATCGAACGATCCTACTAAATAATGGGCGAAATGTGTTTTCCCCTCCTTCTTCAATAATTGTAGGCCATTTTTTGGTCATTTCTAAGTTATTCAATAATGAAATCTCAATTTTGTTGCATATTTCTTTAACAATTATTTACTAGTTTTTTGATCATGTGAATAAACCATCTTATCACATTTCCAATAAATAAAAATCGTAAAAAAATTAATTCTTGCATTGACTTGAGATATTTAATTTTGAAACTGGAAGGAGTAATTGAAATCCATCAATGGTGTGGACCCTCAAGTAGATTCTTTCAATGATACAAGGCACTCTTTGCAAATCCCAAACACTAAGGAGATACCCCGAGTTACCCCATTGAGCTTTGACATTTTGAAAGGAAGATCATTTCATTTAACCCGTAACATGTGTATAACCTGGGGCGGGTAATTTTTCAAACAATTTTTCTAATTATTCAAATATCAAGAGGATTACTTTTTTCATAAACCCAAACACATTTGATCCATTGTTCACCCCATTTGGGCTTCAACAGAAAATTTTATTCTTAAAATCTCAAAAACATTTTTTTACCCGAGCAATAATGAGAATCAAATATAAAGAAAAAGGTTTTCGTGGTTGAAGTGCAAGCAAGAGAAATAAAGAGCTCACGGATATCCCAAGTGTTGGTTTTGGCCTCAAAATCTCGAGAGGGGGGGGGGGGGGGTGAATCGAGTTTTATTAATGTATTGTAAAAAACCGTTACAAATTAAAAAAATTGTTTTGAGACGGAGAGATTAAACGATTGAAACAGATTGCGAAAACGATTGATAATAATAAACGAGTAGCGCGGAAACGTAAAAAATAAAATATGCGGAAATTAAAGAGATAGGGATAGAAAAGCTTGCACCGGTGAATTTTATACTGGTTCAGCCTTCCCGTCGAAAGGCCTAGTTCAGTCCCCAAGCGACCCGCCTGAGAGTTCTTATACCAAGCAATAAAGCCGCACCCTATTACAACCAAGAGCACCCCGCACACTACTAGGAACCTCCGTTCGCTAGGGGCCTCAATCACACAGCAGGGTTCCTCGCCCTACGACGTATCACACATGCACTAAGGGATTCTCTCCCTAACCACTAAGGTCTAGAACAATATGAATGAGAGTGATTACAACAAGTATACTGTGTTCTCAAAACACGGATTCTACAATATGCTCTATGAAAGTGAAGTAGAAGTTTCTCTAGAAGTCACTCAGCCAATAAGGATTTTTGTTCTTCAAAAAATATGAACGTGAAAAGCAGAAGACTTGAGGAGAAGAAGAAGAAGAGAGAAACGTGCAGACCAGAAAGAATGAATGAAAATTATTTTTTGAATGTTGGAGTGATTTTGATTTAAAAAGAAAAACCATTTAGAATCAAAAAGATTTTTAATAAGTAAAACAAAATCAAAATAAAATAAAATAAGATTTGAAATAAGTTTTAAAATCAAAACTAAATCAAAACGATTTACGAAATAAAATAAAGATTTGAATCTTAAAACCAAAAAGGAAATAATTCAAATTTAAAATGATTTTCGAATTTTATAAAATAAATCAGAATCTTTTATATAAAAACAAATCAGGAAATGATCAAAATGATTCTGACACGTTTTTCAACAAAACATGAAGTAATCGATTACTTTCTGAAGGTAATCGATTATTCCTTCAAAAATAGAAATTCTTAAATTCATTTGAAAAACATGTAATCGATTATACCAAGAATAGTTAATCGATTACACCACTCCTGTTCATTGTATGATGCAACTCATAATAATCGATTACACTAGGGAGTTAATCAATTACTGAGCCTCTGGTATGCATATGATGCAACATCATGTAATTGATTACTACAAAGCTTGTAATCGATTACTAAGCCTCTGAAAAATATATGATGCAACAATTATAATCGATTACTTGACCTATGTAATTGATCGATTACTTTCATAAGAAAGTAACTGATTAACAAACTTCAATTAATCGATTACAACCTCTCTGATTTTTCTATGATGCAACAAAGTTAATCGATTACTTGAGAAGATAATCGATTACTCTCTCTTGCAAACATACAAATATACAGAGTTTTGTAACATCAAGTATTTTACTAAGGTTAAATGCAGAAAACACTTTTTCATGCAAAAACACGTTTTTCTTCTTCTCTCCTAAAATGAAAAACTTATTGGCTTTGTAAGTATTAAAGAAACAAAAACTTCATTACCTTACATTTGATCTAAGGAGAAGGCTTCTAATATATGCTTGCTTAAGTCTTCAATCTTGAATGACACTTGCACTTGTGAGCTTGAACTTGATTTGACTTGTTATCATCAAAACATTTTCTTGAATTACACTTGAAGTCCATAGAGAGTTTGAAGCATGTCTTCCAACTAGCTTGACTTCCAACACTCCCCCTTTTTGATGATGACAAACAACCATTCTGATATGCTCTTTAATATCTGCATCACAAGTGTTATACAAGCAAAAACACATATATATAATAATAAAGCCTTCCTTAGAACAATAATTACAGGAAATATAATAAATCAATTCATCTCCCCCTGTATAGATGCATAAATAACATATATCATTTTGAAAATTTGCATCCTTCAGAGTATCTCCCCCTGAATGTATGAATCAAT
Organism: Crotalaria pallida; assembly: GCA_037953625.1. Taxonomy (NCBI): domain Eukaryota; kingdom Viridiplantae; phylum Streptophyta; class Magnoliopsida; order Fabales; family Fabaceae; genus Crotalaria; species Crotalaria pallida. The sequence goes on along the minus strand of CM075654.1, from coordinate 5,397,384 downwards.
ATATCAGAATATCTCTCCCCCTTTTGTAATCATCAAAAAGATGTGCAATCTCCCCCTGAAACACTAAGAAGATACATCAATAATAAAAAGAGAGATAAACATTGTCACATACTCAAAAGAGGTGAGAGGCAGAAGTTAAACCAATTTCTCTACGAATGAAAAAGAAAATTTCTTTTGGAAGCGGTTTCGTAAAGATATCAGCCAACTGCCGCGATGTATCAACATACTCAATAATACAATCACCCTTTTGAATATGATCACAAATAAAATGGTGTCGAATCTCTATATGCTTAGTGCGAGAATGTTGCACTGAGTTTTTGGTAATACTAATAGCACTGGTATTATCACATTTTATGAGAATGTGATCTAGACTTACACCGAAGTCTAGGAGTTGTTGTTTTAACCATAAAATTTGCGCACAACAACTACCCGCGGCGACATATTCAGCCTCAGCTGTAGATAGGGCCACACTAGACTTTTTCTTGCAAGCCCATGATACCAACAAATTGCCAAGAAGATGACAAGTGCCGCTAGTGCTTTTTCTATCTACTTTGCAGCTAGCAAAGTCAGAATCAGAATACCCAACAAGATTACACGAAGAACCTTTGGGGTACCATAAACCCATATCAGTTGTGCCAGACAAATATTTCATTATACGTTTGGCAGCAACCATGTGCATTTCTTTTGGATTCGACTAAAAACGGGCACAAAGACACACACTAAACATTATATCCGGCCTACTTGCCATTAAATAAAGAAGGGATCCGATTATACCTCGATACTTTGTGATTTCTACGGATTTACCTCCTTCGTCTTTGTCCAAATAGCAAGAAGTGCTTATGGGTGTTGCTACTGCCTTGGCTTTATCCATGCCAAATCGCTTTAATAGCTCCTTGCAGTACTTTGTTTGGCTAATGAAAATCCCATCCTTTGCTTGCCTTATTTGTAATCCCAAGAAAAAGTTTAGCTCGCCCATCATGGACATTTCGAACTCTTCCTGCATCATACTCGAAAATTCCTTGCAAAGGATTTCATTAGTAGCACCGAAAATAATGTCATCAACATAAATTTGAACTAAAATAATGTCCTTTCCTTTCTTTTTGATAAAAAGTGTGTTATCAACCTTCCCTCTTTCAAAATTATTTTCCAATAAAAATTTGCTAAGACGGTCATACCACACTCTAGGAGCTTGTTTCAAACCGTACAAAGCTTTTTTCAATTTAAAAACATAATCTGGGTGTTCATAACTTTCAAATCCGGGAGGTTGACACACATAAACTTCTTCATTTATAAAACCATTAAGAAAGGCACTCTTTATGTCCATTTGATATAATTTAAAATCTAAAATGCATGCAAAAGCTAAAAGCAGTCTAATGGCTTCCAACCTAGCGACAGGGGCAAATGTTTCCTCATAATCTATCCCCTCTTCCTGGTTGTAACCTTGTGCAATTAACCTAGCTTTGTTTCGAACAATTAAACCAGCCTCATCAAGTTTATTTTTATAAGTCCACTTAGTTCCAATAATTGGATGAGACTCAGGCCTAGGAACAAGTTCCCACACCTGATTTCTTTCGAACTGGTTTAATTCCTCTTGCATTGCCAAAAGCCAATGCTCATCAAGCGTAGCCTCAGAAATATTCTTTGGCTCCACATGAGAAACAAACGCAAAGAAGTTACACAGATTGCTAATAGAATTGCGAGTACTTACACCTTTTGTGATGTCACCTATGATTTGATCAATGGGATGGTGCCTCGATGTTCTCCATTCCTTAGGCAAATCAGCGTTGAGTTCCATGGATTGTTCTTGAGTTTCCTCCTCAACTGATTCAACTGATTTTCCATTGCTTTCGGAATGCTCCTTTCCTTTTGCATTTGGCTCCTCATCCTCATCAATGAACAAATCTCCAAAAATACCTGAAATGTCATTAACAGATACCTTTCCCAACTTTCTGGGATTGGATTCGTCAAATGATACATGAATAGATTCTTCAATAGTATTACGAGATTTATTGTAAATCCTATATGCTTTGCTCGAAACAGAATATCCAAGGAAAATGCCCGCATCAGCTCTAGCCTCAAAACTTGCTAGATTTTCTCTACCATTATTATGCACATAACATTTACATCCAAAAACACGAAAATGGGAAATTTTTGGTTTTCTCCCCTTGTACAACTGATGGAGGCCGTACCCGATACAAATAAAAACAGTTTAAGTATAGTACTAGGAAGTGACTCCTAGGTCGTCTCCCAAGTTGTCCATATCCTTCTTGTATCCGGTTCACGCACTTGTCTTATAAACTTCCTATGCCTTTCCATTTCTCTTATGAGTTATACACATACATGCTTACCAATATCAGGAAATTCCTTATTCCTTAATAGTTGATTGCTAACTTGAGGTTTGGTCATAATCCACTCTGGACTTTGCGTATTCGAACCTTCCTTCAGGGTTGTTATGAAACATACTTCCTCAATCTTCCAAACTTAACAATGCCTTCTCCGAGGTTCACACTTCCTTGTTTAACTTCCAACAATTCAACCTCTTTCATTGAGCAACTCCCAGATGATGTGTCAATCCTCTACTTTCAAACATCTGCCTTACATGGTTCCACCATGTCTTCGTTTCATCGATAACATGTAAAATCTTTTTGTTCATCCCTCCTTGTGCACTTAATTCCAAAATTACCTTCCAAATTTGGGATCATTCGGAACATAGACTCATGTCTTGAGGCGAAGAATTTCCATTTGTTCCCTCATGGAAATTGGGTTTTCCCTTTTTCAAAAAGTCAATCTCTTATTTTCCTTCACTCTTTAGCTCTTTGTTGCAATTCACGGGTTCGAATCAGGAATTCTCTTGTGATCTGCAACCTTCCCCTTCTTACTTCTCGTTGGTTTACTTGCATCATCCAGCTCAAATCCGCTAGACTTCTTACTTAATTAAAACAGCTTCTTTAACCCCATAGAGTTCGCATGAATAGCCTTTTTCCATCATCCAACCCAAGTTTCTAAATTCCTCCCTTAGAACAACTTCTTTAGTTACCTTAGAGCTCGCATGAATCACTCCTCGACTCAATGCTTGCCATCCCCTTTCACCTTACTAGGGTGGTGATGAAGCCCAAAATCATCATCCTTCAAACACCATTTATTGGCGTTGCTTCTAGCTCAATTCCTTCTTATCGACAATTATTACTTTAAATCCTTATAGTCAATAAACTCCCGAAATATAGTTCCATAAAGATGAGGCCTCCAGATCTCTGGAGTGAACATACTCATTGTAAGCTCCAGGTCATAAGTCAAATAACTCACCCTATGATGAATCCACAACTACTTCTTCTTTAGAGATCTCGTGTCCCAAACTTCACTTCTTCAACCACAACTTGTACTTAGAGGGCTTAACATGATCTCAAGTTATTTCGTAGGCTCTTAAAGGCACTTTGGTATTATAAATGAGTACTTGCACAAACAGATTCAGATAAGATCTAGAAATTCTGTTTATGTGACTCATGAAGATTGTGTAGGTCAATCCATACAACATCACTATTTCTCCTAGCGTCCTTAGTGAAGTTGAAGTGTTGCCTTGGGAAAATCTTCTTTCTAAACTTCAATGACTGGCTTAGGTTATTCCCCTTGCAGAACTACATCACTCTATAATGGGTCTACGACTACTTCTTCCTGAGAGATCACGTGTTCCAATCTTAACTTCTTTCAATCAAGCTCGCACTTAGAGAGCTGCAACACGTTCTCAGGATGGTTCACATATTTTGATATTCCTTGATATTACAAACAGATCCAGAGAGGGTCTGGAAATTCTGTTCATGTAGCTCATTAAGATAGTATAAGTCAATCCAAACGGCATTACTACTTACTCGTAGTGTCCGTATTGGAATTGAAATACTGTTTTGGGAATGTCTTTGTTCCAGTTTCCGTTTTGATGATACCTCAGCCTTAGGTCATTCTTAGGAAATGTCGAGGCTTCATAACTTATTCCATACTCGATCCTCTTTTCTTGGTAATGAATGTTCGTCCCTGATGGTGCTCTTGTTCCATCAGTAAAACATTGTATACGCACAATACTTCCACTCTTGTTCTCATCGAACACTATTGAAGTTCCTCCTGGAAGCCCACTTGACCCGATCGACTGCTGTTGCCATAATACCTTTATTTCTTCCATCTGGCCATCTCCGGTGGTATCATCCTATGATAAACAATAGAGATGAGACCAGCTTCTAGAACCAATTCGATACTAGACTTGATCTTCATGCTTCGCTCACGAACCCGATACATCAATAAAGAATATCCGGAAGATTTTTCGTAACAAAGATCTGTTCAATTCCCTTTTTCCTTTAATCCACTATGCTAAAAACATCACACGTACATCTTGGATTTCGGATTCTTGTCTTTTAATCACAATTAATCATCACTTGGTCCTTGGACATCCAATCCAAGTCCAAGATTACATTTAATTGTGAAAAAGGTGAGTAGACTAAGTCTACTCCGAAGAGATAACTCAATAGGATAGCTCAAACATACGAAGGAAACAACTACAAGAAAACTTGCAAGAGTTCGACCTTGAGGTAGCAGGGTGGATCAAACACAAGGAAACGCAACCGTCGCCCTCTCAAAAGATTAATCAACTTCAGAGTTACAAACTCTGCAAAGCAAATTACTAGGGAGATAACTACCTAGCACTAAATTTGAGGATTTGATAGCTTTCATATTACTGAGGAAAATTACCCTTCCTAGAGGATATTGACTATCTTTTATATTCTTTGGAATCACCCTTCGTTGATTCCTTGGTGTCATAATGGATCAACACTATGAACTTAAGGTTGGAATAGACCTAAAAGAAGTACATTACTATCATACTTCGGCTTAGGCTACATGAAACACTAACAGACAAGCATTAGGCCACATATCAAAGGCCAAGGAATAAAGCCTTTACTATAAGTAGAAATATGTAGGAGCATATTTCACAGAAAACTCCACAAATCTTGATGACTAGCGTATTGGACCACACACCCAAGGACCAAGAGTCAGGACCATTGCTCTGATTCCATAAAAATGTAACGTCCATCGTTTGATAAAAAGAATTTCAGTTATTTCGAATAAGGTGGAAAAATAATCCGAATATAAAAATTTGTTTAAGTGTGGTACTTCAGGTTTAAGTCGTGTATTTGGAACTGAATTCGGTAGAAGGAATAATTATTTACTAAACATTTTAAAAATCATTTCGAGATAACTCTAGTAGCACCAAATAGTTTTCGAGAATAGCTTAAATATAAGGTTATATCAGGAAATCAACTATAATAATAATACTTCCTTCGTACCGAACTCACCTGATAAAATCAGAGTCAGCGGAATATATTAAAGTAGTTCATTTATATTTTTGGAATTTATAAATTATGAAGTATGTCATTGATCTTAGAATCAGGTGTAAAAACTCCATGAGTACCACAATTAGAATCAAATTATGAAAACTAAGTTTTACTCTGATACATCTCTCAAATCATAAAGATATGGTTTTTATCAAAAGTTAGAGACGTCCAGAGCTAGTCAATGGTCCTTCGTCCAATCATCCTTTTTGGCCGGATCTTCAAGAGTTGTACAAGGAGTCTCTATCCCATGATGACTGATCTTTAGAAGATCTAGGTACCTGGCCAACACCTAATAAGGGCAGGGATCGGGTAAGCTATACTCATTCGCATAATCAAATGAGAACAAAGTCCTATCATGCACAAGTAAGTAATTCATCATCATCGAAATGCATATACGCATGTACCAAATAGCCAAAGGTATGCACAACATGTGAGAAAGCCAAATTAGTCAATAATCAATCTCATTAATGATATGTCATGATGCTTGCACACAATCTCTCAAATCCTGAGATTCTCCAACTAATGCTATCATGCATGACCATCCAAACAACCCGAATACGTGCCTCAGACGTATAGTGAACCTGCTCGGAATTATAATCCATATCGACACTACCAAAGGGTATGTCGCGTCACCAAGACGTAACAACATCTCCTTATGTTGCCCACATTACCAAAATGTGTCATCGAGCAAGCCACACGACTATGCCTGGAACGTGGTCCATAATACCAATATCAATATCGATGTGCACATCTCGTCACCAAGACGAATATCCAACGTTCGCAGCAACCAATGCTGGCCACATTACCAAAATGTGACTATAGGCAAGTCGTAACCAAATTGGTACTCCTAGAGTACCCTCCTCATGTTCCTCGAACATGAACAAATGATATGCTACCACCACATCACCATGCATGAATGCACACCAACATTCCATTCAAGGTTATTCTTTAATCTCATAATGTGCATCATGCAATAAATTCAACAATGCAATTAATATATCCATGAAGTATTTCACCTTCCATGATCAGCATGATGACAAAGTTAATCCAACAAAATGTCACATCATTCCCTTTAAGTGTTCATTAGGCTTAAATAAGAGTGATTAGATTAAAAATGGTATTTTCTCAACATTATAGTAAAAAGACTCGAGTGGTAGCTTCAATACTCGAGTAGTTCATCAATTTCATGAAACTGTGTACCAAACTATCCAGAATACTCGAGTATTTCACGAAATACTCGAGTAGTTTACAGCCCCGAATACTTGAGTATTTCACATAATACTAGAGTATTTTACAGCGCAGAATACTTGAGTATTTCACAAAAATACTAAAATATTTTACAGCCCAGAATACTCGAGTATTTCACAAAATACTAGAGTATTTTACAGCCCAAAATACTTGAGTATTTCACAAAATACTAGAGTATTTCATGATCATCTGGAAAACTTGCATCAGAAAATACTCGAGTATTTTACCAAATACTCGAGTATTTCTGACAACAGATGCACTACAACTTGGTTTTAACATATCATTTTCAATTATAACCAATTCTAACTTAAACCAATGATCAAAAGAACTTTGTTTACATATTTGAAACTTGTCTCAATGATGAAGGTCTAATATATGATGTTTTAAGACTTAATTTCACTTCTTTTGCTTGGGTTTTAGCTTGTTTCTCTTGTAAACATAGGTATTTTGTATTAGTTTTAGGAATTTTTAGTTTATTAAATCCTTTGAACGTTTTGATCTGTTTTGGGTATGTTTCAGGTATTTCGGAGCCTTAATTGGAGAAGATATTATTGGAGTTGGAAAGAGCATAAGAAGACCTTGAAAATGGCAGAAGAACGGAGAGAAACGGAGTCGAAAGTTACCTAGCACGCCCAGGCGTGGGATCTGCGCGCCCAGGCAAGCGTGCGGCGTTAAAATTATGGCATCAGATACAGAGCGCCCAGGCGTGTTGGTCTGCACGCCCAGGCGCGCGAAGTCTGAGAAAGCCCAATTGGGCCAATTTCTGATCAGTTTTGAAGGATTTTAATGCGATCAGGATTTTATCTACTAATTTTATGTTTTTAGGATTAGTTTAGGAACAGATTAGAGAGTCATAATCAGAAATTATTGAGGGAGTTTGCATTTTCTGGAGAGCATTCAGAGGAGGAATCCATTGAAGGCTGAAGATTCAAAGCAAGGATTAGTGGTAATTTAGGAATGAATTACTTTAATTCTTATTTGTTCTTTTTCTCCATTATGTGTAACTAAACCCTCTTGTGTTAGGTACATGTGGATTTGATTATTTAGTTTATTTATTTGAATTAATGTTTTTCATTTTTTAAATCAAGTGTTTAATTGTGTTTTTATTGTTATGCATGAACTTGATCAACTCATGTTATGGATTTTTAGATCTGAATTGGAAAATTAGGATTTATAATAGCCCATGGAATTAAACAATATAAGGATTCAACTTGTAGGAATACTTTTGGATTTTTATATAACTTTTGATAATTCATTGTTCTTAATCACGGTTATTCAATAGATTAGATTTCTAAGGAATTAGGATTTAACAAATTGAATAAAAAACAGTAATTTCATAGAGGAATCTAGGAATTACTAATTTTCTGAATTAGTTCTTGATTTAAATGAAAAACATTGATTCATAATAAATAAATGAAATAATTAATGAAACAAGTTCCTAACCAACCTTCCATCCATTGATTCATAGTTTTTATTTATTTTTCAGCAGCAAAACCATCTCTTAATTTAATTATTTAAATATGAATTTAATAGATTTTATTTAGAATTACTCTTAGGTAGAAGTAGATTAAATAATTGTTGGTCCCTGTGGGAACGATATCCGGTCTTAGCCGACTATATTACTATCCGATCTAGTATTCTTGCTAGAGAGTGGTCAAGTTTTTGGCGCCGTTGCCCGGGACTAGAATTTATTTAATTTATTTTTGGTACTTTGTAGTAATTTTAACTAGAATTTTTTTTTTATTTTTCTGTTTTTATTTTTTTTCCTTTTCTTATTTTTTTTCTTTTCTTGACGTGTGCTGCTTAACCTTTTTTATGCTTCTACGTTCTTCAGGAAACCGTGAGGAGTTGCATTTTGATCCTGACGTGGAGTTGAGTGCAAAGAGGAGGAAAAAGCAAGCAAAGAAAGAAGGGAAGGAAGATGGCTGAATGAGCTTCACAAGGCAACACACCCCCTCCTAGGATGACACTAGCTGACTATGTCGTTGTGGACCCGGATGTGCGCATGTCCAGCATTGTCCGGCCAGAGATCACTGCAGCATCATTCGAGATTGATCCCCAGTACATTCATCTCATCAAGCAGGATCAATTATCGGGTTCACCAAATCAAGACCCAACGGAGCATGTAGCCAACTTCCTGAACATGCTCGATTTCTTCAAGATCGAGGGTGCGTCAGAGGAGGCAATAAGGATGAGAATGTTTCCTCTCTCTTTGAGGGAACATGCTTATCAGTGGATGAAGAATCAGCCACTCGGAAGCCTTTCCAGTTGGGATGTGCTTGTCAAAAAATTCATAGACAAGTTCTTTCCAGCTGGGAAGCAAGCCAAGCTGCGCCAAGACGTCAATTCCTTCATGCAAGAGGAAGGTGAACATTTGCATGAGGCCTGGGATCGGTACAATCAGTTGTTGAAGAGGTGCCCCACACACGCAATTCCAGACTGGATGCAAATCCGGTTATTCTACTTTGGGTTGAGAATGTCACACAAGATAATGATAGATGCAGCAGCTGGTGGTTCCCTTCTTAAGAAAACTGTTGAAGAGGAAAAGGAGATAATTGAAACAATGGCCTACAACAACAGTCAAGCAATTTCTGACAAGGTGATTCTGAAGAACAATGATCTGGGCTCAAGTTAAGTCCAGACAATCATTCAGCAAAACAAAGAGCTTCAGCAACAAATTTCTGAGTTGGTGAAGAAGATAGCTCAAACACATGTGGCTGAAGTCAACACTCTGGTGTGTGATTTCTATGGAGGAAATCATCAAAATGGAGATTTCTCACCAGATGTGGGGAAGGCACCGGCTACCATTGAGGAGCAAGCAAAGTTTGTGGGCGGTGGAGGCCAAAGAAACAACATGTATTCCAACACCTACACCCCAGCCTATAGAAATCATCCGAACTTCTCATGGAACAGCCCAGCTCTCAACCCACCAATGAAGACTCACCAGCCCCAAAAACCAACTTGGGAAGCAGCAATGGAGAAGTTAGCAACCAACACGACCACATTCATGGAGGAGACAAGAGCTAACTTTGCCAATCAAGCGGCGAGTATTCGGAACCTGGAGGTGCAAGTGGGCCAACTTGCAAAGCAGCTATTAGAGAGGTCATTAGGGACATTTCCTAGTGACACAGTTACCAATCCAAAGGAGAGTCTTATGGTTGTGACTCTTAGGAATGGCAAGTCGTATGAGGAGCCACTTCCTAAGAGTAATGCAACTGCATCGGAAAAGAAGAAGGAAGAGGAACACAAGAAGCAAGAAGTGGAGAAAGAGCAAGGCAAGAGAGGAGCATCGAAAACGCAGGGTCCACCTGCGGATTACAACCGGGAATCAGCCAAGCCTGTTCCACTACCTTTGAGGGTGCCTTATCCTCAAAGGTTAAAGAAAGAAGAGGACCGGAGGCAATTCTCCAAGTTTCTGGATATGATCAAAAAGATTAACATAAACATCTCATTCGCAGAGGCACTTGCACAAATGCCTTTGTATGTGATGTTTATGAAAGACCTGCTGACAAGAAAAAAGGGAATGCTCTTGGAAGAGACGTTTCCAATTGCAGAGAAATGCAGCAACATTATCAAGTGCAACCTGCCACTGAAAATGAAGGATCCTGGAAGCTTCAACCTTCCAGTCAGCATTGGCAAGGAGTACTCTGGTAAGGCCCTCTGTGACTTAGGTGCTAGTGTGAATATAATGCCTTTATCTGTTTGTAATGCACTAGACTTAGGTGAAATCAAACCTACCCCTGCAATTTTACAATTAGCTGATAAGTCCATCCTCCGTCCTTATGGAGTGGTGGAAGACATTTTGGTGAAGGTTAATGATTTCATACTGCCCATGGACTTCATTGTCCTTGATATTGATGAGGATGAAAATATTCTTCTGATTTTTGGAAGGCCATTCTTGGCCACAGCTGGGGCAGTGATAGATGTTCCTAGGGGAGAGGTTACTCTCTGTGTCAATGGTGAGCAAAGTGTCATAAATATTTTTGAAAAACCACCATGTACGGCAAGATGCTTCACCCCACTAAATTTGGTTCAGCACTCAAGTGCTGAAAATTCCCTCAATGATCAGATGCAGTTCCCTTAGCCTCCAAAAGGAGGTGACCCGTCAGGCTCGTGACGTTAAACAAGCACTAGTTGGGAGGTAACCCAATGTTTAGGTAGTGTTCACTTAGTTTAGTAGTTTTTAGGAAATTAGTGTAGGTTATTTTTTTTATTTTATTTTCTTCAATTTAATATAGTTTAAAAAAAACAACAGGTACAGACCTGGTGCGCCGAGGCATGCTGCTCTGCACGCCTGGGCGCGCACTGGGTGAATTTGCCCAGATATTGGGGAATTTTAATTTTTTGCTATATTTTGTGTTTTTTCCCCTTAGCCAGTCCCTGTACCTGTGAAAAAAATTATGTAATTGTTTTCTAGAATTTTTTTTAGTTTTATTGTTTGGTTATTTATTTAGATTATTTGTTATTTGCATAAGCTATATATTTTGTAACAAATATAATTTAATATTTTCCCCATTAGAGGTGCTATTTGTGGGCATTTGTTTTCCATGACTCATATTAAGTTTGGGGGAATGTTTTCTTATTTTTGTTAATGTTGATTTTTCAGATGCAAGTAATAAGTGTTCCGAATTTATTCCATGCAATTTTTTATTTTGTAGTTAGGTAATTTTAGTTTAGTTTGCTTGAGGACAAGCTAACCTTTAAGTTTGGGGGAGTGAATACAAAATAAATTTTTTTTTCTTTTTCAGATCTGAATTGTTTTCCCCATTTTTGGTGTTGGTTTGTGTCTTAGGTAGAGGTTTTGTAATTATTCTAGACTTAGGATTATTTTTCTAATGATAGGTGTATATACTTAGTTTTGGATTAGACTCATTGATTCATGTTATTTATTTGTTGAGCTGTAAATATTTTTGAAATTTGGTTATTTTGACAAAGTTTTTCAGAACTTGAGATTAGTGAACTGACTTTAGCTTAGTGAGATTTGAGCCTATTTGATGGGGTATGTGAATAATTTGAAATATTTTGATTTGAGACCCCTATTTCTTTCATGAGTGTGTTCACTTTAGTTTTGTGTTCTAGAACTTGACCAGTGACCATTTTGAAATTGATAATTGATTACATGCATGAAAATGATTAAGGCATTTAGGATGGTGTTTTTGTAGCCTCAGAGTTTGTGGATTTGTTTTCCTTAGTTGCCCATTTTGAGCCAAATGATATAATATGATTTTTCTTTGGTACCCTGCATTGATTGTATTATTTTTGTGAAGTACCTTAGGAATTTTGAATGAGCAATTGAGAGAGAGACATTTCAAAAGAATGTGAAATTGTGAAAGTGTGATAAAGTTACTCTTCTTCCAAAAGAAAAGAGAAAATAAAAAAATTGAGAAAAAGTGAAAATTGTTGAATGAAAAGAAAAGAAATTTGTGTTTGGAAGAAGTAGTAGAGTTAAAAATGAAAAAGAAGAAGTTTGAAATAGTTGTGATTTGAGTGTGAGTCCTCGTACTATTCACTGCTCATTCATAATTTTATCCCACCTGACACTTTTAGCCATGACCACGTTACAACCAAAATAAAGACCTTTTGATTTGTGCATGTTTTTAATAATTTCAGTGGAGATTTTGGTCTATGGTCAAGCATATGGTAACACTTTACTATTGAATGAACTTGAGTGAATTGATTTATACACTTGATACACATGAGAGATATACACTAAGAGGTTGAGAGTGTTCACTAGTTCTGAGTTCTGACTTGTTTTGTTTCTTTAACCAAGTTTTGATATGTGAATAGCTTGTATAAATATGTGGCTGTGTTGATGAGTCGAAGTCTTAGATTAAGTATTGCATATTTTGATTTGGATGGTAGTCTTTAGTTTTAGAATTTTTATTTTACTTTTGCCTAGGACATGCAAAATGCTAAGTTTGGGGGTGTGATGAAGGTCTAATATATGATGTTTTAAGGCTTAATTTCACTTCCTTTTGCTTGGGTTTTAGCTTGTTTCTCTTGTAAACATAGGTATTTTGTATTAGTTTTAGGAATTTTTAGTTTATTAGAATCCTTTGAACGTTTTGATCCGTTTTGGGTATGTTTCAGGTATTTCGGAGCCTTAATTGGAGAAGATATTATTGGAGTTGGAAAGAGCATAAGAAGACCTTGAAAATGGCACAAGAACGGAGAGAAACGGAGTCGAAAGTTACCTAGCGCGCCCAGGCATAGGATCTGCGCGCCCAGGCGCGCATGCGGCGTTAAAATTATGGCATCAGATACAGCGCGCCCAGGCGTGCTGGTCTGCACGCCCAGGCACGCGAAGTCCGAGAAAGCCCAATTGGGCCAATTTCTGATCAGTTTTGAAGGATTTTAATGAGATTAGGATTTTATCTACTAATTTTATGTTTTTAGGATTAGTTTAGGAACAGATTAGAGAGTCATAATCAGAAATTATTGAGGGAGATTGCATTCTCTGGAGAGCATTTGGAGGAGGAATCCATTGAAGGCTGAAGATTCAAAGCAAGGATGTAACAACCCGATTTTCGTAGCCCAAACTAACTAACTTTTCATTTATTAAAGTTGCAAAAATGAGGCAAAATTTTTTTTATATAAAACATTATTGAAAAGTCATTGTTGCACTTAACATTCTTTTACTGAAAACCGAGTTGTTACTGAGACATTTCTTTACATAAAACTTACATTTCCACAATTGCAGAATTTAAACATAGCTGAATTACATAAATGGTTCTTGACTCGGTAATCCTTGACTTCAAATACTAACAACATACTTAAACTATTGAAAGACTAAAGCCCTCTTAGCTAAACACTCTACACTCGATTCTTCCTAATGAAGACAACCGGCTACGACTTCCTTTTCTTTCCTGGCAATCTCTTCTTACTGGAAGATGATGTTGTCTCCGTTGCCGACTCCCTTTCTGAACTTGGATTTAACTCTACACCAAACAGCCTCACGGATTCTTCCTTGGCTTCATCCCGTGGCGGTGGTTCATTACTATTGTATCCCAAGATAGAGACGCTTCCAAAGCACGATCCCGTTGTCGATCCGCTTAGTTTGTGTTTTGGGTCCGCAATCACCATCTGAGTATGTCTCGTCCATATCCATCCATAGCGTGTGGGTTTCCAACCAATTCCCTGACGACGCCATGTAGTAATCTCCAAACGATGCTCCATCTGCCCGTTGAGATACCAGCAACACCGATATGCCAATGAACAGATGAGAGTAAGCAATCCGAACGACGCATCGTCGACGGTGTGGGATTACAATAGGCAAGATATCAAGACAATACAAACATAACAAAGCAACATACACACAACACAACATTTAAGCATATCATCATCATTATCATCATTATCATCATTATTATCATCATTATTATCATCATTATTATCATCCTTCATTATCTTGCGAAACTTACTTTCACTTCTCATATATTCTTTCTTTCTCAATTCCTTCCTCAATCTCATCTTGTGAATCTTTCTCTCTCATTCATTTCCGTCTTCATAGGGTTTCATTCGTCTTTCAATACTTTCCATTCTCGCTTCCTTCTCATTATCAATAGTTCATAAGCTTTTGCTTCTCATAATTATAAATCTTTCCTTATCAACTCTTATTGAATCATGACCATCGATGATCGGGGAAAGTTAAAATATCATCGAGGTACTCGTTCCTTTCGCAGTTAGCACACACGTCTAAAGTCTACATCTCCTCGGTCATCCACCCAACCTAGTCGGAAGCAAACAGGAGTACAGGACCTTTACCACGCGGGCACGACAGCTGTCTCAACAATTGGCTCCAAGCCAGGAGAACTGTAGAAAACTCGGGTACAGTCTCAAATCAATTCAAATCATATCATATAATATCAAGGCACACTGTAGAAAAATCGGGTACAGTGGCAAATCAAGATGCCCCGTTCCAGTCCCTCTCACTATTCAAGATTTGCAATCTAGGGGGCGTCAGTACTAGTTCTAGTTGCGCTCCAGAACTTGCCACGACATTGGACCCAGTCCCTACCACGTTCGTATACCACATTTGGAGTTCGTTCTTCCTAGAAAGTACTCTAGACTTCTTGACGTTTCACCATCATCGTCCTCCCATAATGCAATCTCCACCTGAGTATCCCTGATACTCATGGTCTCTTCCTCTCCACTACTTCGATATCACACTCATAGCTCACCGCGTTCGCATTCGTTAATGTCTTTTAAAGTCTTTTATCTTTTTAATTAACCTAAGGTCGGCCCATCCTTGGTGCATCCCTTCAACGGGTCCCGACCACTAACTTTTAACATCACTGTTCCTTTCTTTTCTAAACATAGCACAGAGCTGGGATCGCATCGACAATCTTGCCTTTCATCTCATAAACTTTCTCAACATTTCATTTCACATTCTTGCTCAACATCTCAACATCTCGTTTCACAAACTTTCTCTTTTCATCAACTTACTCAAGTCTCGTTTCATTACTTTCCCAAAATCTCATTTCACAACTTTCTCAAAATCGCATTTCATAATCTGTCTCAAAATCTCATTTCCTCATCTTTCTCAAAATATCATTTGTAAACTTTCTCAAATTATCATTTCATAAATTTTTTCAAAATATCTTTTCATAAATTTCCTCAAAATATCCTTTCAAAAAAAATTTCTCAAAAACCTCATTTTGTAAACTCTCTAAACAAAATCTCGTTTCACAAACTTTCTCAAAAATCTCGTTTGTAAACTTTTCAAAAATCTCGTTTCTCAAACTTTTCTCAAAATACATTTTTATAAGCTTTCTCAAAATCTCATTTCATAAACTTTTCTCAAAATAACATTATACAAGTTTTCTCAAAATAACATTCTACAAGTTTTCTCAAAATCTCATTTCCTAAACTTTCTCAAAAATCTCCTTTCACAAACTTTCACAAAATCTTGTTTCACAGTCATCTCAACATCTCATTTCAGTGAGTGCTAGTGGAGGAGCAAGCTCAACTCAACACAAGTCTCATTCTAACAATCATCAACAAAGGAGACAAGCTTCACTCAGATCACATCTCGTTTCAATAAACAACATTACTTTCCCCAGCTCTGGCTCATCCTCATCATTATCATCAAATTTTTCTTCAATCTCAACTCTTTATCTCTTTCTCAACACATCTCTCTTGTCCAATCAGTCTCATATCTTTTATCATTATTTCTTTTCTTAATATCTTATCAAGGCTGCCTTATTCCATAAGGACTTAGGCCAAAAAGGGTATTATACCTTTCTCTTTGTGTCGTTTACTTTCACAAACTTAATCATTTCATTTTCATTTTCAGGACGTAACAGACGTCCATCAGCATGCTACTCATATTAATCATCAATGTAAATATCATCATGCATAATTAAATAAATAAACATAAGCATGCTATTTTACATCATCAACATATAAATTCGTCACACAACAACATGTGGTCTTTGTCTCCTTCGTATAAGTGGCCACACAACACAAACAATTGCCACTATACTACTGACTCCGAACCACTAAGTTCCGATCTTTGAGATGATCCGGAACGTCCTAATAAATCACCTAAATACCACGGTGTCTTGGGAAAGCTTCTCTCTCACCTCAAGTCCAGCAATAAAATGTACACGGTCTCCGCGGATCCTTGTCGCTGCCGGCTGCCCCAATCCATTGTCTTTAGAATTCCTCATATTAAATAGAACACGTTTTCGTTATTAACTTATATAGGGAAATCGTCTCTCAACTCAAACACATTTCATTTCTCGTTGGGAGACTTAAAACATAATCGTTTTCTCAAAACAACTCTAACATTTTCCAGAACTTTAAGTACTTCAAAACCACTTGAAAACATCATGTAAAGTAATTTAAACCATTTGATTTGGTTGCTGGTCCGTCTTGGACAGCACCTTAACCGTGTTCGAAAACACCGATAAATTCACCATTTTTAATCCGGCTTTTTCCTAAATCAAATACCACTTGAAAACCATACTTTAAATCACATGAACACATTTTTAAAGTCAAGAAACAAGTCCAAACAATTCTGGACAGCAAGGAAGTGTTTTCACAAAATCATTTTAATAAAGGTCCGAAAACACCGTAAAAGCACTTTTGTTTCGAATGATTCTTTAGTTCTAAATTAACACTTTAAAATTCAAGCTTTTATCAATAAATACGAACTTAGGACAGCCACTAAACATGTCCCATGTTTCCAAATAAATCAAATCATATAAATCATCCACTTTTCAAATATCAATTAGCATGAAGAATAATCACATTAAATTTCCAAAGCATTCACAGGCTCTCATAATGCAAATCACATTTTAAGTCATTCAAAATCATTAATCCAATTATATTCTTAATAGACTATCTTAATTATAAACCAAACATTCACTTTCAAATAAACACTTTCATAATCAAACACTTTCATTTTCATATTTACCTACTTACATACCAAGGAACCGAAGTGCTCCAAGAAAATAAACCAAAATTACTTGTTCAAACACTTTAAATCAACTTAATGGACTTGAAACATTATCATGCAAGTTCATTTCTAAATGATAAATCACTTGAACATATATACATGCAAAACCGAACATAATCAAGAATTAAGCAAAACCTATGGACTTTATACACTCCAAACAATTAAATCATGTTCAAGCTTCAACATGCATCTTTAGGTTTATAAAACAAAGTTTCCTTAACACTTTTATCATTCATGGCCGAATTGATAAAAAGGAAACGAACTAAAATTGCAAAGACCAACTCTTAAATCATTATAATTCATTTCAAGTGTTCAAACAAAAATTTCATTTTTAATTAATTGAACCAACTTAGATAATCTATTATCCTAAACCGAATGGGATTTAAGAAAACAATTCAACATTTCAAATCAAACACAACATCCTTCACATAAAGCATGTTCATCATCAAGACACAAGATGAAGAAATTATTTCTTCCTTTTTGATCCTATAACCGTGAGCCCTTCTTGAAAAATTGAACAAACTTTAATTCATTTCCTCAACTTAAATCAATTTATCAAATCAAGTATAGGTTCCTTTATCTTTTAACCAAAATCGAATAGAAAACAAATAATCACAACACAAATTCAAACATATTAACTTAGCATTATTTCACAAAACACACTCATTACTTTTATGTCACTTCATGAAAAAGAATCCTAGTCTAGTTAGCATGCATTGGCCGAATCTCATCATAGTCAAGACAAGGTTTTTGGTTCACTTTTAAACATGCAAAATTAAGATTCATGGATCAAATCATGCACTTTCTCATACAAAAATTTAAAAATATCATTTCCTTTTTGAAGCTCTAACCCGAATCATCATCACCACTTTAAACCAAGTTTTCATTTTAATTCTCATGCATGCACCTTAGAAATCTTTGAATCAATAGGAAATCAACATGCATGTGCCTTTTATGAGAATCAAAACATGATCTCTTGGTTTCCAAGCCTAGATCGAATACTTCATCACCAAAAATCAAGAGTTAACTTCAAATCTTTCACATGCAAGAACACAAGACATAGATCAAGTTAAAAATCATTTTCCAAAAACTTGTTTCCTTGGTTTACTGGCAAAACCGTGATGATCATTAAGAAAGATCAAATCTTTTTACTCAAAAACAACATGCATGTACTTAGATCTTGTAGATCAAGTCATAAAATCAATCATAGTAGTACCAATCAAAGATCAAAATCATTTTGGGTAAAAAGAGGCCAAACCGTGACATGCATTTGAAGAAAGGCTAGATCTTTTTGTTCAAAAATCACATGCAAAGCTCAAGATCAAATTTTTTTTGAAATTATTAATAAACTAACCCAATTACACTTAAGAAAATAATTTGAACTTAGTCTTTTGATTAACTTAACAAAACCGAATAATCACACACATACAATAGTTTCACAGCACTTACAATACATGCACAGGAAGTAACATTTTTAATTATTCAAAATCATTAACCAAATTATAATCTTGATTAAGTTAATTAATTAAATTACTCTTAAGAAAATAATTGAGCTTAATCTTTTAATTAACTCACAAAACCGAATCACAGGGTTAATGATTTTCTAATCAGATATAAACTTTAAAACTAAAATCATTGAATTGTTATTACAAAAATCCTTTCACCGAATTAATCAACTTATCTATAAAACATCAAAAGGATACAGGTAGACGCATATCACTTTCAATTCATTCAAACACACAGCACTTAAAACATAGCCATTATCACAAGTGAAAACAATTTCCCAATTACATGAACATGCTTCAACCGAATTACATGCATATAATTTTTTACAAGGTTTTAATGCACAAATGAGAATATGAATTCATGAAATTATTTTCTTTACTTTAGAATTAAAACCGTGAGCATGCAAACAGGAAAATTAACAAATTTAATTTCATTTTCCTAACAAATTAAATCACAAACCACTTCATATATTTTCTTTTAGATTTATTTAATTTCTTTCATGCATGTATCCTTTTTAGATCTTTGAATTCAAATAAATTCATCATGTATGCAACCTAATGGAGGAACAAGCCTAGCTTCCTATTTCTCCCTAGGTGTCTGAATGTCATCACACAAAAGGCATGGTTTTCACTCATTTTTCAACTTGAAAGCATGTGATTGACACTAAGGCGTGCAAACTTTCAAAACAACTTTCAAAATAACAACACCACATCAAGTTCAGTAACACATTACATCATTCATTCATACCACACACACACACAAATGAACTCATGATTATAACTCTTTCTTAAAAAGTAAAGATCTTATTTAATCTTTCTTGAAAATAACTTGTATGTGTTAGAAATTGTTAGATCTAATCTTGAAACATACATGCATAAATTTTTATTTTTTTTTACAAATTAAAAAGCATGGATCATATTATTCCAAGCTTGGCCGAATGGCCTTCACCAACATAAGGCATAAACATTTAATCAAACAAGCTTTATACTTAAAAATCAATTTAAAACTTTGTTTCTTTAATTTCTCCTTAAAAACCGAATCATACATAAAATAAAAACATGATCTTTATTTTGAAATTTAACATGCAAATCAAGGATCTAAACATCTTTTCATTTATCAACGAAAATAATCACATATACATACTTAGACCAAATAAGAACATCATTAAATCGACATGCAAGAGAAAATCAAGGAAAATACATAACTTAAACACAAATCTTAAACAAATCGTGAAGAAGAACATTTACAAGTTCAAGATCAAGACTTTCAAGCACAACTTGTTCAAGATCAAAACATAAAAAAAAAATAACATGCAAGACCAAAGAATTTCACTTCATAATTTATTAAACTTAGATCATAAATTTATTCAACAAAAGTATAGAAACACACATATGATCCACGGTTTAGAGTAGGAAACATAAACATGCAAGAAAGATTTATTTGAGTTTTCACAAAAACTTTAGCCATTCATTGGATCTTTAAGATTTTAGTTGAGAAAAATATTAGATCCATCAAAAGAAATCCCAACCGAAACACAAGGTATAGAAATCACATATTACAAATTGTTTTAAAGTCCTTAATGTCCAAGATAAAAGAATAGCACATAATTTCACCTTACAAAGCATAGAAATGAACATGCAAGAAGAAAATAAGGAAGGATCTACAAATTAAAAAGAAAAGCTAGACTATTACATTCTTCTCTTTGTTCTTCGAGTTTCCTAGCAAGAAGGTGGGTTCTTCAAGCTCCTAATGCTTGGATCTTCAAAGGAAAAGTTTGATATAAAGTTTGAATTCCCTTCTTCTTCCTCTCCTAGTTCTACGGCCAAGCTCCCTCTTTCTTTCTCTATTTTTCTTTTCATTTTCTTTCTAAGAGTTTGATGGGCTCTTAGATAGGTGTTTAGTGTTGGAAGAGTAGAAATGAAATGGGTGAAGTGAAAATGAACTACACCCTCTTGTTTTTGTAAGCAATCACGAAATCCCCTCTTTGCCCTTGAGTCTTGGTTTGGTCACACACACGGGAGGGACGGTTTTGGGTTTCTAAAAATATGCATGGGTGGATTTTAGCAAATGCAAGGGGACAAGGTCAAGGAGGCTAGGTCTTAGAGGTCATCTTAGGGCTAAAGACAAATTAGAAATTAGTTAAGGTTTGATTCTTAGTTTGGTTTGGTTCCAACTAGTTTTCCTCATTTCATAGCCTATAAGTTTCTTGAAGTCACACTCCTAGCATACATACACACTCATATACGTATAACACACATACATACACACACATATACACATACATACACATACATTTTCATTTTACTTTCTTAGTCATATTTATTCAAATTCATCAATTTAAATAGCAAGACAATTAATTCAAAGAATTCACATTCATGCAACCATTCCACGTTTCATACAGTACACACACATTAAATCACATATCACATAGAAACACAAGCCAAATCAATAAATTCATTTTCTTCAAAATACCATTTCTAAAACTCGTATTCTATAATTCTAAAAATAAATTTTTATTAAACAACCCAGAAAATTACAAAAGTTACATTTTTAAAATCTACGTTTCGAGACGATCGTTTTGATATAAAGTTTATAAAAATCCGAGTTACGGTTAAAAAGTTACGAATTTTTTCTAAGTTAACACTTCAAAACTTCACTTTAAATAAAAATCACTTTTCAAAAAAATCACAACTAATCTCTTTAAAATCAAACCAACAAAACTATTCACTTCTCTTTTTATAAAAATATCTTTGCTTATAAAAATCCTTGAAATTTATCACTTTATTTCCTTTTCACATAAAACATTTTTCCGAAAATCGTTTACGCACGTACGGGAAAAATGGGGGTGTTACAATGGCTAAAGATGAAAGGTGGGATAAAAGAAAGAAAGGATAAAACTAAGGGCTAAATATATGAAATCAAACAACATCCCTTAAAAATTATGAAAGAGCAATGAATACAATTAAGATTCGCACTCAACTCCAAAATCATTATCATCCTTCTTTTCTTTTCACTTTTTTTCCCTTCTATTCTCTTCCAAATTTTTCTTTATTATTTTTTTTATTTCTTCATTTTTTTCCACTTGGAAGAGAAATAGAACTCATAACACTTTTCACCAATTAATTTCACTTTTCTTGAGTCATTCTCTCAATTGCTCATTCAAAATTTCCAAGGTACTCACAAAGAATATTTCAATAAATGCAGGGTACCAAAGAAAAATCATAATATCTCATAAGGCTCAAAATGGGCAACTAAGGGAATATTTATCAATTCAAATCGTCTGAAGGCCACAAAAACATATCCTAAGTGCCTTAATCATCTTAATGCATGCAAACAATTATCAATTTCAAAATGGTCACCGGTCAAGTTCTAGAACACAAAGTCAAAGTGAACACACTCATGAAAGAAATCGGGCTCTCAAATCAGAGTAATTCAATAAATCATATACCCCATCAGTGTTTAGGCTCAAAAATCTCATAGGCTAATAGTTAGTTCACTAATCACAACTTCTCAAAAAGTTTGTCAAAATAACCAGATCTCAAAAATATTTATAGCTCAATCAAATCAATATCAAAAATCAATGAGTCTATTCCTAAACTAAGTATCTACACCTATCATCAGAAAACCAGTCCTAAGTCTAGAATTATCATCTACTCATACCAAAGACACAAACCAACACTAAAAATGAGAGAACAATTCAAATCTGAAAAATTTAATTTTTATTTTGTCCACTCCCCAAACTTAGAGGTTGACTTGTCCTCAAGCAAACTAAACTAAACTAAAACTACAAAATAAAAATTAAAACTTCCTAGAAAAAACAGGACATTATTTTTGCGAAATACAAGGTCTGGGGTGACATATAGGGAACTAATGGGAGCAAATGGGGTCATACCCCCAAACTTGAATAATGCACCCTCCTGCCACGCCTGGACCTGTGTACGTCAGTTTTTTTTTTTTAAATACTACCTAAAACTAAACTACCCTAAAAAAAATTAAAAAATAAAAAAAAATAAAACCTAAGGGAATTACTTAACATTGGGTTACCTCCCAACTAGCGCTTGTTTAATGTCATGAGCCTGACGGGTCACCTCTTTTCAGAGGTAGGGTGGTTGCCAAGATCCCTTCAAGGGTGACACCTTGTTTTTCAACTTCTTTCCAACACTCTCTCCATTCGAATGCTGAATGCACATGAGAGGAGCAAAGTTCTCCGCGGTGATTGGTGGTTTTTCAAAAATTTTAATTGTAGTTTGGTCACCATTCACTCGATTCTCCCCTAGGCACATCAATCACTACCCTTGCTGTGGCCAAAAATGGCCGTCCAAAAATTAGAGGAATATTTTTATCCTCTTCTACATCTAAGATCATGAAATCTAAGGGCAGGATAAAATCTTTCACCTTAACCAGAATATCTTCCACCAGTCCATATGGGCGGAGGGTGGTTCTATCAGCTAACTGAAGTAATGCCGAGGTAGTCTTAATCTCTCCTAAGTTTAATGCTTCACAAATAGACAATGGCATAATATTAACACTAGCTCCTAAGTCCAGAGAGCCTTACCTGAGTACTCCTTACCTATGCTAATCGGGAGAGTAAAGCTACCTGGGTCCTTAAGCTTTGGTGGAAGGTTGGATTTGATGATACTGCTGCACTTCTCTGCTATCGGGAACGTCTCGTCACTGAGCATCCGCTTCTTCTTTGTCAGCAACTCCTTCATGAATCTCGCATACAGAGGCATTTGTGAGAGAGCCTCTGCAAACGGGATGTTGATCTCCACCTTCCGTAGCATCTCCAAGAACTTGGAGAATTGCTTCTGGTCATCCTCTTTCTTCAACCTCTAAGGATAAGGAATCCTCGGAGGTAGTGGTGTTGGTTTGGGTGTGCCTTGCTCTTTCTCTTGATCCGCAGGTGGATCCTGCATCTGTTGCCTTGAATTTTAGCCTCTTCCACTTGATTGCTTTGGCCCCTCATCCTTCTTCTCAAGCTCAGTTGCATCACCCTTCTTCTGTGGCTCCTCATACGACTTGCCACTTCGAAGGGTGACCGCCAAGCATTGCTCCTTGTAGTTGGTTGCAATTTCTGATATCCGATTGTTTATTTGAGCCACTTGCACTTCTAGGTTGCGAATGCTGACTTCCTGATTGGCGAAATTCGCCCTTGCTTCTGCCATGAAGGTATTGGTTGTGGTAGTCATTGCTTCAAGTGCCTTCTCCCAGCCTTGCTTCTGTGGCGGTGATGGATTGGGTGCTGGGTTGTACCTTTAGATGTGAGACTGACTGATTTGGCCCGGATTGTGGATATTGGAGTACATGTTATTTTTAGGTACTCCATCACCCACAAACTTGGCCTGCTCCTCAATGGTGACTGGACCCTTATTGACTTCAAAAGCACAATCACCATTTCGGTGACCTCCCCCACAAAAGTCACACTTCAGAGTGCTCAATGCAACTGACATAGTGATCTGGCTTATCTGCATCGTCAATGCAGCCATCTGCTGCTGCATTTGCTTGTTCTGCTCGATTAAGATCTTGATTTGACTACAGCCCAGATCATGACTCTTCAAGACGCTTTGCTCCACCTGGGCCCTTAATCCTTGGCTGCTGCTGAATACCATGTTTGCAATAACTTCCTTGGCCTCTTCAACAGTCTTTTTCATCAGCGATCCACCAGTTGCTGCATCAACCATGCTTTGATTGAATCGGTTGAGCCCATTATAGAACAATTGAATTTGCTGCCAGTCTTGCATAAATGTTGGGCACTTCCTCAATAGCTGGTTGTAACGCTGCCAAGTTTCATTCAACGGCTCGTTGTCCTCTTGCATGAATGATTGAACGTCTTGCCTCAGCTTCGCTTGCATCCCAGCTGGAAGAAACTTATCCATGAATTTGGAGACAAGTAATTTTCAGCTGGACAAACTCCCTGGTGCCTGGTTGTTCACCCAAGTTAGCGCCTCGCCCCTCAGTGAGAGAGGGAACATCCTCATTCTGATGGCCTAGTCCGTAGCACCCTCGATCTTGAAGAAGCCGAACATGCCCAGGAAGTTGGCGATATGGTCCCTGGGGTCTTGATTCGGCACACCACTGAACTGATCCTGCATGATGAGGTGGATGTATTGTGGATCAATTGCGAATGCAGTTGTAGTGATGGCTGGCCGGACTATGCTGGAAGCAAAGAAGTCCAGGTCAATGGTTGCATACTCCGCCAAAGTCTTCCTTGGAGGAGGGGGCAGAGAGGATCCGTGAGATACTCCTCCAGCCATCTTCAATGTTGGTCTTTCCCCTCTTCCAGTGCTGAATTTTTCTCCTTTTTGCACTTAAATTGATATAAATTCCTGCACAGCACAAAAACAACAGAAAAATTACGCAACACCTGTTGAGACAAGAAACTAACTAAAAAAATAAATTTCACCTAAAACTACTACTAAGTACCGAAAACTAATTGAAACGAATTTCAATCCCCGGCAACGGCGTCAAAAACTTGTTCACTCTCTAGCAAGTATACTAGATCGCAAAGTAATATAATCAATAAGACCAGATATCGTCCCTCAGGGATTGAAAATTGTTCAATTAATTTTCACCAAAGAGTAGTTAAAAGAAAAATCTATAAGTTTCTAACTAATTAATTAAGATTAAATAAAAATAAAAATAGAAAATAAATTAAAGTTGTGAGCGATTTGAGAAAGATGTTAGGAACATGGTTTCATTGTAGGCGTTGTTTATTTATCATGAATCTCTGTTTTTCCCTAAATCATGAACAAATTCCTAAATTGGTAACTATTAGATCCCTCTTGTATAATTACCGTTTCTTATTCAATTCAATAATCCTTAATTCCTTAAGAGATTAAACTATTGAATAATCTTAATTAAGAAATGGGAATTAATCATGTTATATAATTACCCAATTGTATCCCTACTTGTTGGATAACTATATTGTTTGAAGACATGACCTATTCTAATTCCTAATCTCTCAATTGAAGAATTAGAGATCCAAAACAAGACATAAATTGGCCAGATTTATGAATTGGAAATAAAACGCAATCAAACACATGATTTAGAAACGGAAAAACATCAATTCATAAATTAAATAAACTAATCCATACAAATTCACCAATTCCTAATACAAGGGTTTTAGTTACACATTGCGAAAATAAGAACAAAAGCAATAGAAGAATGCATGATTACCATGGAAAAGCCTTGGATCTTCCAATCCTTGATCTTCTCCTCTTCTAAAACTCTCTAAATTTATGTAATCTCCCTCTCTCTCTTTCTCTAATGACTGCTAATGGCTGCTTAACCTAATTCTAAAACATATATTTAAAAGATAAAACTAATCCTAATTGAATTGGATCAAAACTGATCCGGAAGTGGCCCAATTGGGCTTTCTCGTATCTAACAGAAACTTCGGCACTGATTTTGACCTCAAAGATGGACGAATTTGAGAAAGGCTATTTCTGGCACAGTTGTAGATCTTTTCATTAGCTTAAAAGTGATACCAAGATCGCCTCATTTGGATTAGTGTAGCTCAAGTTATGGTCAAAATACCGATCAGTGTCACTTTTACGCACTATGCGCGCCTGGGCGTGCCAGGCACCTGATTGGTGTATTTTCTTGTTGTAGACACGCTTGGGCATGTGGGACTCATTCCGGCTCTGTTTCGCTTCGTTCTTGTGCCATTTTCAAGGTCTTTTCATCCTCTTTCATGCTCCATATTTATTTTCTTCATTTAAACTCCGAAAGTATCTTAATCAAACCCAAAATGGATCAAAATGTTCAAAGGATTCTAAATTACCTAACTTTCTAAAAACTATACAAAAAGTCCTAAATTTACCAGAGAAACAAGCCAAATCCATAGTAAAAGGGAGTCTAAATCATGCTCAAAACATCATATATTAGACCCAAATCACTACCACTCTGAGAATTCATATTTTGTTCTGTACTTATGTTGTATATATTTTGAGAGATCTCGGAGAGGTTGTCTTTTCTTATGTTAGTTTTATTTTCTATGGACTTGTACCTTTTAAACCTTTGCTATCTCGACTTAGACCTTGATGTACCTTGGCTACTTTTATATTCACTGATATATATATATATATATAACTACCAGTTTGATGGTTATCAGCTCAAGGTTCATATTTTTACTTCCGCATACTCTGATGAAAAAGTTATTTTTAAGTAATCATATTGAGCTATATATGTGAGCTCAAAATAACCCTACTTTTTATTGAAATATATTTTTTTTTGTGAGTTACCATATACAATCTCGACTCATAATCTTTTTACTCGATGGCAATCATTTTAATATATTGAATTATATCTTTTGGAAAAGACTTTTATTCACCACCTTTTATATAAAGTCCATAAGGAGAACTTTCATCTTTATTAAACGTTTTAAAGATTCTTTTGTAAAACTAAGAGGGTGTGACATTCACAATGATCGTTAACAACTCATAACATTGGGGAAGAAATTCACTAATGAAGAGCTAATGAACAAAGTATTGAGGTGCTTAGGAAGAGAATGGCAACCCAAAGTGACTACAATTATGGAGTCAAGAAATCTTTCAACAATGACGTTGGCGAATCTCTTTGGAAAGCTTCAGGAACATGAAAGTGAACTCAAAAGGTTGGCACAGCACAAAGAAGATAACAAAAAGGTGAAAGGTCTTGCATTCAAGGCTGAAGCACCAACATCAGAAGGAGACTTTGACAAAGAATCTATCAGTGATGAGTACATGGGGACTCATGGTGAAAAGATTAGGAAAATTTTTGAAAAATAAAAAAAACTTCAATAATTCCTTAAAGAAAGATGCACACAAAAGTGGAGATTCTTCTATCACTTGTCACGAATGCGGCAAATCAGGGCATATTCGGGCGGACTGCATTCAATATCAAATAAAGAAGGAGAATTCTGAAATAAATGCGTCAAGCTCAAGGAGTTGGAGACAAGCCTATCTAGCATGGTTGGACAATGAGGAGAGCTATGATGATGACTTTGATGAGCAGAATGAAGCGACCAACCTATGTCTCATAGCACATGGAAAAGAGGTAATTCATGAACTTGATATTGAACCTTCTTACAGTGAATTACAAGAGGCATTTGAAGAATTACATGAGGAATCAATGAGGTTATCCTTATTGGTTGCTTTAGAAAAAAAAATCCAGCTTAACTTTTACAAAAGAAACAAGAAATTTCTAAAGAAAACAAAGTTTTGAAAAATAAAAATAAAGAGCTGAATTCTACTTTGAAAAATTCTTCAAACACCTCTAGTAATGAAATCAAAATTAAGGCTAGTTCATCTTCTTGTAAGTTTTGCAAGGATTTAGTAAAATAAAATGAAGATTTAAAAGAAAGACTTGAGAAATTTACAAAAGGAAGAAATACCTTAAATTTGATGCTAGGGAGACAAAAATGCTTTTTCAATAGGGCAGGTATAGGTTATCAACCTGGTAGACATCAAAAGAAATTAAGTACCATTTTTGTCTCTGCTAGCACCTATAAGAAGCCTCTTATTTTATGCTATTATTGTGGTAAAAAGGGTCATGCCGCACATGAGTGCAAACACCGAAAAGGGGTCACCTCACTTACAAACTCTACTTTCTTTATTAACATTCACTAAACCTCAATCACTCCCCAGAACCAAGATTATTCCCTCCATTTCCTATTAAACTTAAGTTTGCTTTGGCATTTCTAAAGCTCCATCATGGCGTCATCGGAAACTAAAGGGACCACGATTTAAAGGGCTCAAACGCGGGATCAAGCTCAAACTCTCAATCTATCCTTATCTCCCACTATTTCAAAGTAAGGAGTGAGTATTACCTTAGCTTAGGTTTGGTTTTCTAGTGTGCCCATAGTGGGTGCTAAGAATGGGTGTTAGATTAGGGTACTAAACCATAGGATAGTGGATAGAGAATATTTAGGGAGAACAAAGATTGATAATAAGGATCAAGTAAATAAAAAGTGGAATATATGTATGTTTGAATCTTGATGCTGCATACATATGCGTAAAAGTTGATAACCGAGGGATAACAACTAAAGAACAGTAATTGTAATAAGAAGACAAGTAAGAGAATAAATGGGGACAATGAGCCGAGAGAATCCGGGAGAAAATGACTAAAGATAAAAGATTATGTAAAGGAGAAATGGATGTGTGAGACGGGTCATAGAAGACGCGCACCGGGTGTATGCATTGATCGCTTAAGATGCCGAGAGGCGCAGCTGTAAGACGCACAACACGTACACGGGGTTGCGCGCAGTTATGACTCACGTAGGGTTCCGAGCAATGGAATCGGTTAGGATGTGCTCCTAGTCATAGAAGATGCACGCTAGGCGTGTGCATTGATCGCGTAAGTCACCGAGATGTGCAGCTGTCAGACACGCATCACATACGCGAGGGTGGGCGTAGTGATGGACACTCATCAACTCCATAGAAGAAGTCGGTTGGACGTGCTCCGGGTCATAGAAGACGTGCGCTGAGCGTGTGCATTGATCGCGTAAGTCGCACGAGATGCGCAGCTGTAAGACACGCATCACGCACGCGGGGGTGCGCGCAGTGATGGACACTCCATGATCGAGAATAAAGGCGTAAGACGTACACGGGGTGTGCGCGGCCAAGCATAAAAAGTGTAAGACATGTAAAAGATGAATCAAAAGGGAACAGAGACCGAGTAAAGAAAACATAAGATGTGATAAAAGAATGAAAGTGTGAAAGGTCGAAAATTTGTGAATAATAATGAAGGGTAAAGATATAGGAGAGAATAATTATGGGTCGTGCAAAATGATGATTGAGTATGATGCATGTTTTGAAAAGTTTAAGAAAGTGAAGAAATTGGAAATGAATGAAGTATTGAAGTATTGAAGTATTTCAGTCATTTATCATGTCCAGGAATTTAATTTAAGTTAAACAATAATGGTTCATAAATTAAAATGGCATTTTTAAGCATTTTCAGCATTGATAATCGATTATCACGTCTATTTTCACATGATATGTCAAAACTCAGCATGATAATCGATTACCAGGTCATGGTAATCGATTATTCATGATAGCATAACACTGAAAAATGGGTTTTAACATCCCATTTTCATTTCTAACCAAAATTAACTTAAACCAAACATTCACAGAGTTGACAAACACATTTTGAGCATGTTCAAGTACTGAAATCACATTAATCCACAAAGATTACATAAATTCGCATAATTATGCATTAAAACATGTAAATCAACAACTCATAGTGTCAAAACACAAAATACTCAATTAATTCATGGATTCAATGTTTATACAGCATGCATGCATCAAATAGAACTTGCTCAAGTACAAGGAACACATCAATTCTCAGAAATTACCCAAATCCATTTCATTATGCATAAAAACATGAAATTCAACAACTTCAAGTATCAGTTTCACATATACTCATTTTTAACAAGGTTTTAGCATCAATTAAGTTAACATGCATCAATTCAAACTTATTCAAACAAGTCTTATGGCTCAGATTGGCCTCAAAGCCAAAGTCCTATTTCGAACTAAGCCCTTAAAGCCTCATGGTGCCTCATGGTGGCTCATCCTATGTCCCACTGCATTTCATTTCATTCTAGCAAATGGTAAGCTTCCCCCATACCTTAGGTTTGTGTTTGAAAAGAGGCTTGACTCGGAGAAACTGTCAAACTCCAATTTTCACAAAATTCTTTTCAGCTTCATGCATGTAGAGCAGTCTCAGCAAGGTCACAAGACCAGAGAAATTGATCCATCAAACATGCATAACATTTGGGGAAAAAGATTAAATTACATTCTATGTAACATAAACTTTGAAATCAAACAGGTTTCAGATCAAGAGGAAACTTGAGCTTACCATAATCAAAGCTCAAAGTCAGCTCCTCAACTCTGAAATCTGGTTTGACAGATTCGAACACCCAACTTCCCAAGCTCACAACTTGCTCTACACTCACTTTTAGTTCACAAATTTGGTAGCTATGTAAATCTCGTGATTCAAGCATTACAAAGGTGTATAACTCATGATCTAACTCTCAAAATCGAAGGAGAATCGAAGGTTCAAAGTTAAGAACCGTTAACAGAGTTTCAACCCCAAACTTAGGCAAAAACACACAAATCCTTCAACCATAAGCCTTATATAGATAAATTTGATGTTCATGCAGTGCGACACGAGTCCAAGGACGTGTCTTGGAGCTTGATTCGTGTCAATTCTGGGATCCAAGGGAAATGACTCACCATACGTACTCAACCCTAGCTGTTCTGCACTTTGGTAACCGATTACCAAGTCGTGGTACTCGATTACCACGATGAAAATTTCCAAAGATTTATATTTTAAATAACTTCCCTCCAAAAACCTTTTCAATATTGCAATTAGGTCCTACCCTATGGACTGAATTGCAAAACTAATATTTTTGTACAAATTTAATATATAAAAATATATTACCTATTCTTATATATCTTAAAGTACATAATGTAAAAAATGAAGCTTTTGAATCAACATAAATTAATTATATCATTACTATTGAAAATAATTTATTTAATATTCAGAAGATGAAAATTGGGGTGTTACAATTACCTCTCCTGGATAATCGATTATTATGTTTCTAAGTTGTGATCTGGTAATTTTATTTGAAATTAATCGATTACTGTTTTTGATAATCGATTACCTTTCTCACAAGAAGATGTTAATCGATTACCTTGTTTTAAATAATCGATTACTTTTTTAAAAATGAATTTCACTATTTTTCACAGAAAGAAGATAATCCATTACCTCTTTCATGTAATCGATTACCTTTAAGTTTTATTGAAATCTGTGTAAGAATCAATCTTAAATGTTTCCATATTTGTTTTTACATAATTGATTCTGATTTATTTTAAAAAATACGAATTTAAATATTATTTTGAAATACTTCCTTATTTGTTTTAAGAATCAAATCTTGGATTTATTTTTTAAATCTCTTTGATATGTTTTTTATTTTAAAGACTTATTTTATTTTATTTCCAAAATAGTTTTTGATTTGATTTTGATTTTGATTTTGATTTATTTCCAAAATCGTTTTTGATTTGATTCTGATTTTATATTTCAAATTCAAAATTCAAATCTTCTAAACCAAATCTTTTATTTAAGAAAGGTTTTCTCTCTTCCGAAAAAAAACTCTTCTGATCACATTTTTTGAGAAAACGTTTTTCACGCTCTGTTCTTCTTCTTCTCCATATTCTCTGAGTGTGTGACCTATGTTATAGTGAAACGATTAGAATAGCCATTAGAACTTAATTGTTGTATCCGTGTTATTTAGAATACAGTATTTCTAGAAGCTTCCTTGTTGTATCTGCACTACATAGAGTGCCCTATATTTCTTGTACTAACCGTTCATATCTCAACCATTTTTGTAAAGGGGTGTGTGACCCTTAGTTATTAAGGAGTAACTCCCTAGTTCGAACGTGTGGCGTTCGCGTTGTATAGGTTGAGGAACCTTTGTTGTGTATCCGGGGTAGTGGCTAGACAAACAGTGGGGCACCTAGTAGATAGGCTACCTTAGTGTGAGGGTGTGGCATCCTCTAGTTGTAATTGCGTTCTTGATTATAATTGATAAAAGCTCAAGCGGGTCGCTTAGGGACTAAACGTAGGTCTGTCGCTAGAAACGCTGAACCAGTATAAAATATCTGGTGCAATCTCTCTATCCCTTATCTCTTTTATTTTCCGTTGTTATTGTTGCATGTGCGTTGTTTTTATATTTATCCTTCTTGCATCGTAAAAACTACCACCACTAAATTCCACTAGCTCCTCACTGAACAGAGAAATTATCAACAGAGTATCAAAACCGAATTGGTTGACACATGAGACAATAATGAAAATTGGGGAAATTAGTTTCTCTAGATTCTGTGCAACATGTACTAACTAAAGAAACAAGTTTGAAATGGAATGGTTGCTTGAGCTTACCAAAATCGAAGACCAAAGTAAGCTCCAAGAAACTAAGGCAGCTTCTACACCACCAAAAGATCAACCTCGTTCTCAATCCACACTCAGCCTCAACTCACGATTTTTGTGTCTATGTAAAGCTCGTGATGTGACCTTTACAATGGTGTATGGTTTTCGTATCAACTCTTAGAAACGATAGAGAATCTGTGACGCTCTCTTTTTAACTTGAAAATAATTAATATTTCCAAATAGTTTACTACTTGCTATCAAAAATTAGGACTAGAAAATTTTTCCTTTTTAATATTATTACTTGCTCAATCAAAAACCTCCTTTTTGACATAAACCGTTGCATGAATTCGGCATAGTAATATCTTAGATTTGAAAAAGACTCTCGAGAACGCATTTTCTTGATTATAGAGAATGTTACTAGTGTTCGAATCCTTTGTAAATTGAAATCAGAGTTCGCGGAAGAAAAATAATACTTATGGGGCACTACTAAGGAAAATAAAGCATATATATATGTGATAAAAGTCATAACATATAACCCCATCAGTACTAACAGTAGCAAGTGATAAAAAGTCGAGATAGCAAGTTTTGATAAAACATATACAGACCAGCTGCACTAAAATAAAAGCTCACTCTAAGACCTCTCAATATATATAATATATAACAAAGTCCAAAAACAGAAGTCCTAGAGCAAGTCCTCCATGTCCTCAGCAGCTCCTCAGATCCTCCACAGCTCTATCCCTAGGATCTAGGATCCAAAACCCCTATGCTATGCAGGCTCCTATGAACCAGCGGGTCCACCTCTAGCAGAAACAGTCGGCTCAACATGCACCTCCTCCTCGCTCTCATCCTCCACGGGGTCCTCCTCGACCCCGCCCGACTGTGTAGAGACCCCACCACTGGGTCTAGGATCTGCAGAAGCAGTCCTATCATAATCAGTCGGACCAGGAGAAGGAGTCTCCTCAGTGACAACTCTATGGGATGAAGGATGGGAACGAGTGCCAGCTCTAAATCTAAAACTATGAAAACGACGCACAGGTCGAGCCGGGGGTGGTCCTCTATATGTGTAAAAAGGTGGAACATGCATAGTATAGACTAATGGGATCCTAAATCGACGAGGTCGCACGCGCACCAGAGGGTTAAAGTGGTAGAGAGTAATCTCAACCTCCCCCTCAAAAGTGGCACGGTGCTCCTCGTACGTCCATATACCGCTAGGGATAGGGCGTATCTCGATGCAGGCTAGGTATCTGGCCATTACCTAAACAGGGCACAGGGAGTAAGTATACACATATACATAATGGATAAAGACTAAAATTACAATCACAAATATATCATGGACAGATCATAATGCAAATACATATGAGCACACCAATTTTTCAACATTATAACTCTTATAATGCAAGTGGCATGATGTATGATTTTCTATCCACAACTGAGGCCTCTAAATGTCCATCTTGGACGTCCATCCAATACACCATTGTGTTCCCAGAACACTGACATTAGTTCCCAGAACATAATGCCGAACCATACTTGGATAATAAGCATCACTCCCGGAGTGTGCACCACGTTCCCAGAACGCATACGTTCCCAGAACGCATAAAAAACCAGGTCCCGGACACTGGCCACATATCTATAATGTGTCATCAAGTAGGTTATAATTTGGTATTCCCGGAGTACCCTCCTCATATTCCCAGAATATGATAAACGTTCCTACCAACCAGACTTCCAGTCTATATGTATGCACAAACATCAGGGTTGGTTTTATCTTTGCATTAATTAATGTGATTTAGAAACATTCCAATTTCTACTTTTGAATGATTTATTTGAGGTATAACATTTGGCATAAAATTCCCCTTTGAATTTTTCTCAAAACATGCCTTTTAAAACCCAGATTGAGTAATACAACTTCAATGGTATTTAAAAACTTAACTTTTTATTTTTCAGATTCAGGTACTAACCGGTTACAGTTTCAGGCTAACCGATCAGAATTACAGACCTGAACTGTTTACCATTGCAATTCAGAAAAACCCTTTTTTTTCTTGAATTCTCTACCCAATCCAAAACACATTTAACATTGTTTTATACCTCAAAACCATTGTTTCATCATTCAAAAGTCCAAATCACATTTCCTTCTCCAATGAACATAATTTCCTCTTGAAATTATTCCATTAATTTAAGGCATAAGTTGTAATCTTCCCAATCTGAATTTTGACATTATAACAACTCATATTCAGACCCTGTATATTGAAATTAAAGCTTAGATTTGAGCAAAAACCATTAATATTTCAGGACTGATTTATAAACTAATTTTTCTTTGAAAATATGCAGGGTCTAACCGGTTACGAAAATCGTGTAACCGGTTAGATTATGCAGTCAGTCCATTAAAACAAGAGTTTTAACAACTCATTTTCTTCCTTTCTCAAATCTAACCAAATCTCAATATGCACAAAGTTCATATGCCTTAAAATAAACATGTTTATACCCAGAAACACATTCACATTGCATGCATCAAGTTTATTGTATCAAATTGCATGAAAATTCACATAAACACAATTTAACACAACCAAACTTAGATTAAGCACTCAAACACAGAATTCAGCATTTACATAGTTTGCATGCATCAAATTAAAGTTGCTCAAAACAATATTGAACAAGAAATTGGCCTCCAAGCCTTTGTGTCATATTGCACATAATGCCCTTTTTGAGTTTTGTTAACTCAAATCCTAAATCACTTGGAGTTTTGTCTAAATCTAGTATAAGGTAGACTTCTCCCATACCTCTAAGTCGATCTTGATGAAGATTGAACACTGGCTTTAAGAAAATTCCACAGATCTCACACAAACCCTAGTTCTGCTCTCAGGTTCGGTTTCCAGCAACAGGGTCCAGAAACCACCAAAATTGACATGGAATTTGGCCAAAGAAATTGGGGAAAATGGTTAGAATTCAAAGTAGGTTACATGCACTAGAGAATCATAGAGGTTTGAGACTTAAAGGTCAACTATGCTTACCAAAATCGAGTCTGGAAATCAGCTTCCAGAATCAGAACAGCAAAGAACTCAGACTCAATCTCCTAGCTTCCAAGCTTGATTCCTCCTTCCACACTCACTCTTAACTCACAAATTTGGTATCAACACGAAGCTCTGCATGTAAGCTTCGTGTTTGTGTATCACTCGTTCTCTGAATCTCAAAGAAAAAGGAGAATTGCCCTCCACGAATTGAAAACCCTAGTTTCAGCCTCTCCACCAGAAATCAAATGCATCAACCCTCAATCCTTCAGAAATCCATCAATTTATAGAGGGATTTGTTGACATGCAGGAAGACACGCGTCCTCCAACATGCAATTAGTGGGATTCGTGGCGATTAAACGAGTTAATCAAGTGATTACTCATCAAAATCCACTAAACCAGTTTCTGAGTTCATCGTCTAACCGGTTACAGGGCATTACTAACCGGTTAGATCAGTTCAAAATTTAAAAATTATTATTTTTAAATCTTTCCCTCCAAGAACCTTTCTAATATTGCCTTTTAGTCCTCATTCAGGGACCAAAATGCAATTTCCTTATATTCTGTATTTATCTGCCATATAAAAATATTTTAACTTATTTTTATATTTAAGGCTAATTAAATACAAAACATAAACTTGGAAAAATTCTATAAATTAATAATAAAACTTTTTATTATTAATTTCCTATTATTCGGGAGACGAAAATTAGGGGTGTTACAGAATCGAAGAGAGAAAGTTATGAACCCTAAACACGGATTCGTCACGAAAATGGCAAAAATGGTGTTGATTCATCAACCAAGAGCTTATATAGCAAGGCCAAGCAATCATGCGGCTCGACACGACATTAGGGACATGTTTATGGGTTGATTTCGTGTCAACTCGTGGGATGTTCGAGTGGGTGACTCACCAAACGCACTAACTCGTGCATATCTGTCCAGAATACTCGAGTCTTTTCAAAAAGACTCGAGTCTTTTGGCCAGAATTTGAAAAATAATTATTTTATTTCCTTTCCCTCCAAAACCTTCCTAATATTACTTCTAGGTCCTAAAGCAGGGACTAATATGCAAAAATCTTACTTTCACATATTAATGATTTTCAAATTATCTTTCATGCATTCTCATTCATCAATTGCACACACACACAAAACACATAATTAATTGAGGATTAAAATAAAAATAATTAATTATAAATAAATTTCATAATTAAACTTTCATTAATTAGGGATTAAAATTTGGGGTGTTACATATGCGATATACAAATTGTTCCAAATGAAATAAAATACAATACCTTTTGAACCAAGAGGTTTTGTTGTCAAATGCAAAAATAATAAAAAAAAACATTTATCTTAAAAATATGTGTTTAGGTTATTTTTTTACATCTCTTATGGTTTAAAATAACTCTTTTTCTGCATAGTTTTAGAATGAATTGAATAAATTGTTATTAAATACAAATCATCAACATTAATAACAGTTATAATATTAATCGATAAAGTTTCAAATTTATGTCTATAATATATAGACATGTAAAAAAATGAAATAAAATATTTTATAGTATATCAGTATGTTTCAATAAGGAATAATTAATATGAAGTAAGAAATAATTCAATTTAATAATGCATCTCCAAATATACATTTTTGATATATTCAATCCTTCAAGATTTCTTTGTGTCTATAAAGTCAAATATAAAATGACATTTTACTAATATGGTATTAATATAGTATTATTCAATGAAAATTATTCTTTAACATTTTATTATATGACATTAATATTTACAATTAATTTGATATAGTCCATTATTAAACATCTTTAAAAACTTTGACTTTGCAATTTTTTTAATGTATTTGAATAAATTTGAAGTCAAAAATATTCTTAAATAAGAAAATACAATGCAAATACTAAATAATTTTAAAAAATAAAAAGAATAATTGTGTGTCATAGGAAGAAATGGGTTCATTTACGAAATTACCTTTAATTGATTTCTACATATGCCAAACCCTAAGAATAAGAAAAAATGGCATATTTTTATATAAGAAAAAAACACCCGAAATTCTATTAAAGAATCGAGTAAATTATATAAGAATAAACAATCATATCAAAACACAGAAAACAAGATCTCCCAGTCGACGACGTTTTCAACTTAACCTGAAGCTTTAAACTGTGATCCGATTGAATCCCTCATCAACAAAGGTATGTTTTTGTCTAGGTTTGTGTTTTCAATGATTAATTGAAGGTCAAGATAATATGTTATTCTATTCAGTGCTTAGGTTCTTTTCTTATTCTTTTTATTATAAATCTTTAAAAGAGGGTATTAATATATGATTTATCTCTCTCTATCTTGATCAGAATGGGTTTGAAGATGGGGAAACTAATACCTAGGGAAGTAGAAACAGAAGACATGTTGAGTGACTTGCCTGATTTTGTTTTGCTGCATATAATGGGTTTTATGAAAACAAAAGATGCTGTTCAGACTTGTGTCTTGTCTACGAGATGGATGCACCTTTGGAAAAACCTCACAACTCTAAAATTGAATTCTTCGCACTTCCAAGGGATTGTTCCTTTTAGCGAATTTGTATCTTCAATTTTGTCTTATCATGATGGATCTATCTCCTTGCTTGATGTTGATTTGAGATTCCCTGGTTACATGAATCATAACATCCTAAATAACTTTTTTGAGTATGTTGTTTCACATGGTATTCAACAATTGAAACTTGATACCAGGTTAACAAAGCTTCCCCCTTGCATCTTTTCCTGCCAGTCTCTAAAGTTTCTTAAAATTTCCAATCCATCAACATGGGATAAGAAGTTTGTACTTCCAAAATCTCTAGGATTTCCTGTATTAGAAAGCTTGCATATTGAGAATGTCTGCTTTGAGGTGAGTAGTAATGACTATGTTGAGCCCTTTTCAACATGTAAGATGTTGAATACTTTGGTGATCATAGATTGTTTTGACGATGGCCTCTACATATCTACTTCTAAGCTTATCCATTTGACCATAACCATTTCCAACACATATAATAAAAAAGCTGATGATCATAAAGTTGTGCTTTATACTCCAAGACTTAGCACTCTCAACGTTAGTGGGCATCTTGTTTACCCACTATCCTCTACGTGTGATCTTGTCTTTCTCAAAGAAGTAAACTTTGATGTAACCTCTCGTTTTAGAGACATCCCAAGGGAAGGTTCAATCTTAATTAGTTGGCTTCAAGTTTTCTCTGATGCAACAACAATGACAACCTCTTCAATTACTCTTGAGATGCTAAATGTAAGTCACTTTTGTATGCTTACTCCTCTTTATATTTTCAGTATCCCAAAATATGCATGCATCATAATGTCATACCTTTTGCCATTAATCAATTTTCCCTTTCCAGAATATTCATTAAATTGTGTCGCTAATACACTCCAATCATGTAGGTTCTCCTATTTCGTCGTACAATAAGAACACAAGTTCCTCGCTTTATTAGGTTGAAGTCATTGAACGTAGAATTGGCTTCATTTGCAAAGATAACTTCTGACAAGGAAGTAAGCAGGATTGTTGGTTACCTACTTCAAAATTCTCCACCTGTCAGGGTTGATATCATTAGACATACTTAACTCTTTATAGGTGATACTATGGGTGTTTTGTAATACAGATAGACCCTTTGCTTGTAATTTTTTTTAAGGTGCCTAGTGCTGAGATCATGGTGTTAATAAAGCTGTCTACTGCTAAATTATAGCCTAGATTTGGAAAAATTATTCGAATATCTCGGATCAATATTGCATCTTACATTTTTATTATTGATTTATAATAGACCCATTTCATATTATATCCTATTAACGACAAAGATATATCTTGGACTACTAATCCAAGACCATCCATTATTTTCCACTAGATTTAATATGTAAAACATTATATAGTTTTATTGTTACAGACTTTTTTTCTTGAAAATGGT
Source organism: Crotalaria pallida (assembly GCA_037953625.1). Lineage (NCBI taxonomy): Eukaryota > Viridiplantae > Streptophyta > Magnoliopsida > Fabales > Fabaceae > Crotalaria > Crotalaria pallida. The sequence continues at coordinate 5,357,962 of CM075654.1, read as the reverse complement.
GTTACATGATCTTATTATAAGTAATTGCAAGTACCAGTAACACAATTGATATTATTTCGTAGTACATGGCTTTCATTTATTTTTTTAAGTAAGAACAAAGTATTGAGGGATAAGTGGTCAGAGGAAGGAATGATGGAGTGGTGCACATTATGCCTTCCATTTGTTTTCCTAGATGAATGAGGTGTAAGATCCATGAAGAATGTTTTGATAAATGCCAAAAGGTTTTGAACAAGCTACAAATGTGTTGATCAAGTTCAAGCTCAACAAGCAACAACAAACATCAAGTTAAGAAGAGAGAACCAACTCATGAAGACTTAGTTTGGTAGTTTATGTTTTATTGTTTTATCTTTTGCTTCACAAGTCTTTTAGTTTATGAGTTTGGGTAGAGTTTATTAGAGGGTAGTGAATCTCTTTTGATTGCATGATTATATCATATTTTGAGTATTCACTTTGCCTAAAATCAATAGGTGGCTTAAAGGTTTGAAAGAAAAGGTTTAGTTTTTGAGAAAATAAGTTTTAAGTGATTTTTAATGTTAATAATCGATTAACAGATTTTGATAATTGATTAACAGTGTATTTTGAACTGATAATCGATTAACAAACTTTTGATAATCGATTTTCTGCACCTTTACTCGAGTATTTTTTTGTCTCACTCGAGGAAAAATTATCTTGCTCTCGGTTTACTCGAGTAACACTCATTTCACTCGAGTAACTTGATCAGATATGGTTTTTTAAATATGTTTTTCACTTCTCAAAAGCCATTCTAAGTTGCTCCAACTTTTGGGTATTCTATATAAACCTTTTCCTAATCATTTCTATCAATGAGAATCAACTAGAATCATTTTGATACACAATTTTACAAAGAATCAAAGCCACACTATTCTCTCTCACTCTCTCAAGATCAAAGCTCTCATTTTCATATTCTTTGATCAAGAACCTTGAATCTCTCATGTTGATCTTTTCATAGCTTTTGAAAGAGATTCATAGGATTGTTATTGTTTTTCATTTGGGTTGTAATCATTGCAAGTTAGGCAAACATTCTACAACATTGGAAGCCTTGATTTTGTGAATCAAGCAAGTTTCATTGGAAGCCTTGATGAGGCATTTCATCAAGCACTTGGAAGCCTTGTTGAAGAACAAGCATTTGGAAGTCTTGTGAGTGAAGCAAGCAATTGGAAGACTTGTTGTGGGGTATCGAAAAGCAAAAGAGAAGAGGTTAGATTAGATATCAATAGGATTACAAGGCAAGGGTGTGGTATCTTTTGTAGGCTAGCAAGAAGGAAGTCTTGTGAGGCATTTACTTGTAATTTGAGAAACTCTAATTCCTCATAGTGAAGAATCTCTCTTGGTTGAAGAGGGGACTGGAGTAGCTTTCAAGTGGATGAAAGTGAACCAGGATAAATCACTGTGTCGTATCTCTAAACTCTCTACTCTTTACAATTCTTGTTATTAATTGTGTTCTTGATTAAAAACCTAGAAAAAGTGATTTTTCTATATTTGATTGAATTGAATCTTTATTGTTCAAATTAATTTGGGGAAAATCATTTTCATAACCTAGGTGAATCAATAAGAATATTGGTGTTGATTGTTTCCGCTTAATCTCTGATCATATAATATTTGTTAATTGATTGATTTTCATTGGTTTTAATCGTTTAGATTTGTTTCTTGCGAAAATCTTTCAAAGTTTCTTTAACACCTATTCAACCCCCCCTTTCTAGGTGTTCTCCTAGTGTTCCTATTTGTTTCAACCACTGAGTGTAGTTTTCCAACAATTGGTATCAGAGCTCGGTCGAAAGACACGAGCATAGAGCTTTTTCGTTAAAGATCCTAAGGAAACTACAATGGGTTCTACGAATCCTTTTGGTGGTGAAGGTGCTTCAATTAATCGCCCTCCTATGTTTGGTGGAGAGGGTTATGGTTATTGGAAAATTAGGATTAGAATCTTTATAGAAGCTATAGATGTGAACATTTGGGAAGCCATAGAAAATGGTCCTTATATTCCCTCAAAAGATGTAGAAGGTGTGCTTACCCTAACTCCCAAAGATAAGTGGACCGATGATGATAAAAGGAAAATTCAATATGATTTAAAAGCAAAAAATATCATCACCTCCGCTCTATCTTATGATGAGTTCTTTAGAGTCTCCCAATGTAAAGATGCCAAAGAAATGTGGGACACCTTGCAAGTCACACATGAAGGCACTAGTGAAGTTAGGCGTGCTAGATTAAATTCTTTGATGCATGAATATGAATTGTTTCGTATGTTGCCTAATGAATCTATATGTTTTATGCAAAAACGTTTTACACATATTGTTAATCATCTCATTGCTCTTGGTAAAACTTTCTTGAATTGTGAACTTGTTAACAAAGTTTTAAGATGTCTAAGTAGGGAATGGCAACCCAAGGTTACCGCAATTGTTGAATCAAAGGACTTGGACACCATGGAATTAGCAACACTTTTCGGAAAGCTACAAGAACATGAAATGGAGCTTCAACGTTTGCATAAGCATGAAGAATCGGTCAAGTATGGAGAAAGAAAAGGAATTGCTCTTAAAGCTCAAAGGTCATATCAAAAGGAAGAGAGTTCTGATGATGATGATAATGAAGATTCCGATTCGGATATTGATGAAGAGGAGATGAAGCTTCTACTAAGAAAGTTCAATAAAATTCTAAGGAGAAAAGGAAGGTTGAACAAGGACAAAAGTAAAGAGAAGAATTCCCCACACTACAAGACCAAGACTTCAAAAGAAGGTGTAGTTTGCCATGAATGTGGAAAGCCCGGTCATCTCAAGTACTCATGCTCTAAGTATCTCAAGAAGAAGGAGAAAGAGAAGAAAAATGCAAAACACAAAAGGGCATACATAGTTTGGAATAGTGATGATGAAAAAGACAAGAAAAGCCAATCAAACAGTTCTTCGGATGATGAACATGCCGCTTGTCTCAACTTGATAGCTCAAGTACATGAAGAGGAAAGCTCAAATGATGAATCAAGTGAGAAAAGTGACGAAAGTGATGTAAGTCTTACTAAATCCGAAATTTCTTCAAATTATGAAATGTTATATAATGCTTATGAAGAAATGCATAAACAATTTAAGAAACTAGCTTTGAAAAACATTGAAAGGAAGAAGCTCATTTTGAAACATCAACAAGAGATTTTAGAACTTCAAAAACAAGTTGATGAGCTTAATCTTCAAAATGAAACTCTTGATCTTATATATGCTAGTTCTTCTTGTGATTGTGCTAGTAGATTGAATATTGTGGTTGATTGTGAGAATTGCAAGTTGCTTAAGGATGAAAATGCTATTTTGAAAAATAAGCTTGCAAGTTTCTCAAATGGTGATATTAGATTGCGCACATTGTTAAATTTTCAAAGAGAAAATTCAAACAAGTTTGGTTTGGGTTATACTAATGCTAAGAGTAAATCTCATAGAAATGTTGTTGATTTTTCAAAGGTTGATTTTTCAAATGCACCAACATGTTTCTATTGTGGTACTCATGGACGTACTTCAAATGTATGTTATGTTAAAGTGCATGGTATACCTAAAGGAGACTTTGTTTGGGTGAAAAAGGGTGAGAGTCCCAACACTAACAAAAATTGGTATCCAAAACCATTTGGATACCAAAAAGCAAAGCATGATTGAAGAGCAAAAGGACTTTCATGTGATATTCATTCATTTGCTACTTCAATTGGTATCAAGAAGAAAATCCTACAAATTGGTAACATTTGATATTATACAATTGGTATCTACAATTGATATTGTTAGATATTGCTCATAGTTCTCTCAATTGGTATTATTTCTTATAATGTGATATTGTTTATACTATTGAGAAAATACTATTGGTATCAAATTCTTTCAATTGTTTTACAATTGGTATCATGCTTTGGTTGTTATATCTCATTAATCTCTCTATGTTGGCTTAGATCTTATATTTCAATTGGTATTTGTTTAGTTACAATTGGTATATATTTCTTTTTGATAATGCCAAAGGGGGAGAAATATGATGTTTTAAAAAAAAGGGGAGAAATTATTATCTTTTTGGAGAAATAAAATAGTATGTTTGGAGAAAGGTTTGTTTTGTTGTTTTTATGTAGGTTGAGCAAAGTTGTTGACGATAGGGGGAGAATCAAGCTTAACTCAATTGCATTTCAAATGTTAAAAGCATTAATTGAGGGGGAGCAAGAGTCTCACCAAGTGATCAAATGGTTCAAGCATCAACAACTTCAATGAACTTCATAATTTCAAAACATGTTTGTCATTTTCAAAAAGGGGGAGATTGTAAGATCCATGAAGAATGTTTTGATAAATGCCAAAAGGTTTTGAACAAGCTACAAATGTGTTGATCAAGTTCAAGCTCAACAAGCAACAACAAACATCAAGTTAAGAAGAGAGAACCAACTCATGAAGACTTAGTTTGGTAGTTTATGTTTTATTGTTTTATCTTTTGCCTCACAAGTCTTTTAGTTTATGAGTTTGGGTAGAGTTTATTAGAGGGTAGTGAATCTCTTTTGATTGCATGATTATATCATATTTTGAGTATTCACTTTGCCTAAAATAAATAGGTGGCTTAAAGGTTTGAAAGAAAAGGTTTAGTTTTTGAGAAAATAAGTTTTAAGTGATTTTTAATGTTAATAATCGATTAACAGATTTTGATAATTGATTAACAGTGTATTTTGAACTGATAATCGATTAACAAACTTTTGATAATCGATTTTCTGCACCTTTACTCGAGTATTTTTTTGTCTCACTCGAGTGAAAATTATCTTGCTTTCGGTTTACTCGAGTAACACTCATTTCACTCGAGTAACTTGATCAGATATGGTTTTTTAAATATGTTTTTCACTTCTCAAAAGCCATTCTAAGTTGCTCCAACTTTTGGGTATTCTATATAAACCTTTTCCTAATCATTTCTATCAATGAGAATCAACTAGAATCATTTTGATACACAATTTTACATAGAATCAAAGCCACACTATTCTCTCTCACTCTCTCAAGATCAAAGCTCTCATTTTCATATTCTTTGATCAAGAACCTTGAATCTCTCATGTTGATCTTTTCATAGCTTTTGAAAGAGATTCATAGGATTGTTATTGTTTTTCATTTGGGTTGTAATCATTGCAAGTTAGGCAAACATTCTACAACATTGGAAGCCTTGATTTTGTGAATCAAGCAAGTTTCATTGGAAGCCTTGATGAGGCATTTCATCAAGCACTTGGAAGCCTTGTTGAAGAACAAGCATTTGGAAGTCTTGTGAGTGAAGCAAGCAATTGGAAGACTTGTTGTGGGGTATCGGAAAGCAAAAGAGAAGAGGTTAGATTAGATATCAATAGGATTACAAGGCAAGGGTGTGGTATCTTTTGTAGGCTAGCAAGAAGGAAGTCTTGTGAGGCATTTACTTGTAATTTGAGAAACTCTAATTCCTCATAGTGAAGAATCTCTCTTGGTTGAAGAGGGGACTGGAGTAGCTTTCAAGTGGATGAAAGTGAACCAGGATAAATCACTGTGTCGTATCTCTAAACTCTCTACTCTTTACAATTCTTGTTATTAATTGTGTTCTTGATTGAAAACCTAGAAAAAGTGATTTTTCTATATTTGATTGAATTGAATCTTTATTGTTCAAATTAATTTGGGGAAAATCATTTTCATAACCTAGGTGAATCAATAAGAATATTGGTGTTGATTGTTTCCGCTTAATCTCTGATCATATAATATTTGTTAATTGATTGATTTTCATTGGTTTTAATCGTTTAGATTTGTTTCTTGCGAAAATCTTTCAAAGTTTCTTTAACACCTATTCAACCCCCCCTTCTAGGTGTTCTCCTAGTGTTCCTATTTGTTTCAACCACTGAGTGTAGTTTTCCAACATGAGGATGATTCTTCAAAGGATCTCTGCTTGTTATCGGTGCATATGAGCTTTTCCCTCTTTAGATCTTTATTTGTTATCATCAAAATTTCAACTTCAGAATATATTGCTTTATAAGAGTCCCTCTTTTTTATGATAACAAACCCCTTATCTCCAAAACCACGGGTTATGACAAATGAATATACTGTAGCTCCCCTCACACATTACATTCATGGAAAATAGCAACAATCATGCAAGTACAAATAGTTACACAACAGTAAATTCTTCTCCCCCTTTTGGCAACATCTAAAGGTAACACCCCAAATTTTTAACCTCTAATTAATAAAAAGTAATTATAAAAGTTTATTTATAATCAAATTATTTTTTTTATAATCTCTGTTTAATTATGTGTGTTATGTGAGAGGAAATATGTGGAAAATAATTTGATAACATTTTTGTGTGAAAATAAGAGTTTTGCACATTAGTCCTTATATTAGGACCTATAAGTAATATTAGAATGATTTTGGAGAAATAGTAAATAAAATATTAATTTTTCAAAATTTGGTTAAAATACTCGAGTATTCCTACCCAATATTCGAGTATTGTATACAAAGTTGCTCAACGATAGTGTGTTTGATGAGTCAACCACCGAATTACCCCAAACGTTGACACGAAATTAGCCCAGCAACGTGTAACACCCCGATTTGGCAACTTGAAACCACAACTGTTTATAGTGAAAATCTGGGCCAATTTTTTTTTTTAAAACAAGTGTTATGCAAGATGAGAACACATATATTTTCAAAGCACAATTACAATTTAAAACTCGTGTTCCCACATTGCGTAACCCTTTCAAGTTCCAAACCGAGATGTCACAAGACACCGCACTTTGAAACTCGTTTTCAAAAACATCGTTTAAAACACGGCCCATTTACTCATTTCAAAACATTAGTACTAAAATAAACTTTAGTTGGGGTTACAGTACTTTAGAGCCAGGACTTTAAGTAACTTGCAATGGAATTACAAAACTCTGAAAGGGAATTACCTAACCTCTAGTCGTCTATACTAACGCTTCCGCTACGCTACTCTGATTCTTGGTTCGTCAAATATTCATCAGCCTCCTTAGCAATACTTTCCATAGTGGCTTCGCGTGCTTTATTCTCCTCTTCATAACGAACTTGCAATCTCTCTATCTAAGGACCATACAGAATTTTCGAATACCAACAACAACATAGGAGAGAGTGAGCTACCCAAAACATGTAATGTCGACTATGTAGATTTACGATAGGCAATTATTAAGATAAAGCAATAAATAACAAACAAATCACAACAACAACATAATCATTATCATCATCACCTAAACATCATCTTATCATCACTTCTTCAATTCCCACTCAATACTTCATACCATTATCATTCTTTTCCTTTTCAAATCTTTATGTTTATTAAGTCTTATTATCATCACAGTTCACTCAATGACTTGGGGAACCATCATTGAGGAAAACGGCTCTCACGTCTACATCTCCTCGGTCATCCATCCACACCTAGTCGGAAGCAAACAGGAGTACAGGACCTTTACCGTGCGGGCACGACAGCTGTCACAACAATCAAATGGTCCCAGACCAGGAGGACTTAGCCTCAATCAATAATATCAATTCATAATAATCATGGCACACTGCCTCGCAGTGGCAAACAAGATGCCCCACTCCAGTCCCTCTCATTGTTCTAGATTTGCATAGAGGGGGCGACAGTACTGTTCTAGTCTCGAGTGCAGAACTTACCACGGTATTAGACCCAGTCCCCACCACGTTAGTGCACCACTTATGGAGTTCGTTCAGCCTAGAACAGTACTCTAGACTTCTTGACGTTTCACCGTCATCGTCCTCCCCTCCTGCAATCTCCACCTGAATATCAGCAGATACCCATAGTATCTTCCTCTCCACTACTTCGACGCACACTCATACCTCACCGCGTTATACATGTCTTTTAAAAGTCTTTTAAAGTTTTAAAGCTTTAAAGTTTTATTAACGGCTTAATCCTAACGGTCGACTCGTCCTTGGTGCATCCCTTCAACGAAGCCCGACCACTAATCGTTCAATCTTTTCCCCAATTCATCACATCACATTTCAGCATCTCATATCATACTCCTTCTCATCTCAGTTCATCACTTTCTCAAAACTCATTTCCTTGACTTTCTCAAAACACCTTTCGTGAAATTTTTCGAAAACATACGTTCACAAAACATTCACTTCACAACTTTTTTAAAAATATCATTTCGTAAATTTTCTCAAAAATATCCTTTCACAAAACTTTTCTCAAAAATAAATGTTTCTGAAAACTTTCACAAACGCTCACGAAATTATACAAACTTCCCCTCTAAAGGGTCTTTTCACAAAAATATGTCTTTTCACAAAAATCTATTTTCACAGACGTTCCCAAAATATTGTTTTCACAACTTTTTCACAAACATTGTTTTGAAAAGACTTTCTTAAATTGTCATTTCAAAAGAATTTCTCAAAATATCACTTCAAAAACTTCATCGAAAGATTGGTTTCAAAAACTTTTCTCAAAAATATGTCTTTTCTCAAAAAAAATTTCAAAAAGATTGTTTCATAAAATTCTTTTCTAAATACTGCTTCACACCTCTTCAAAATATCTTTTCGAAAACCTTTTCTAAAACCATTTTCAAAAATCTCTTTCAAAAACCACATTTTTGCTGAGCGCTAATGGAGGAGCAAGCTCAACTCAACACTAGTCCGATCCCAGACTAAAACCAAAAACAAGGATCACTTCTCCATTCACATCACGCTCATTTCCATAACTCTTTCTCAGTCTCATCTCCTTATCTCTTCGCCATTATTTTCCCTTTATCATCACTCTTCTTTCTTTCAATCATATTTTCTTACTATTCTCATTTAAATTCTTATCACACATTATTCAGTACTCCAATATTTCTCAACAATATCATAACCACTCAACCAATAAATAGATCATGGAATAATTAAACAACTCAAACATAAACATAATATCAAACTTAGTAAACCAATCTCAGCCGTTCGAGTGGATAGCCAAACACTCAATCAAACAATTGCTATCACAAACACCACTACGCTAAATGAGATTGGAGTCCAACCTTTGAGATGATTGGACCTCTTAACAAGTTACCTAAATACCATGACGTCTTAAGGGAAGCCCCTCTCTCACCTCAAATACCGTAAGTCTCCGTGAGCTTTCCGAGATTTGTCGATCGCTAATTCCGCCTCGTTTCCTTTGCGTCGGTCGCTCGAACTATAGCATTTTTCCCCGTGCGTTAGAAACGTTTTAACGAATTACTTTTAAAACACTTTGAAATCATTCCTTTTTGAAAACACATTATTCACATTCAAAAAGTTTTCAAATCAAAATGTTTTCAAGAAAACTTTAAAAATAATTTTCTTATAAAACGTTCATACTGTAATATCATTATTCTTAATCTTTAAACAAAAACTCAGAACTTAAGAAAATCAATTTAGGTTTCTTAAATCATATTTTTCAGTAAAACATTTTTCAATTATTTAGAAATAAGAACAACACATCACTTTTCAAGCATTCACACATCATACAACACAAACATCATTTATTCAATCAATTTATTTATTTTATTTCTTAAAAACTGAAAAGAAAATCAAAACAAACAACATATCATTCATATCACAGACATAGCATCATGCATATGAAAACACAATCATTCACAAGGTCATTTCATGCAATTAAATTTTCCTAACTACATTAGCACACATAGGCCGAATCATATAAATGAAATTTTACAAAGATTAATGCACAAATACAAGCACAAAACAATGGAAATCATTTTCTTTTCTTTTTAGGACTGAAAACTGAGAGCATTGAAAAGGAAATTTAACAATCATAAATCAAACAACAAGTTCAATCACAAATCATTTTAAAGTCACACACATATTTGCAAGTAATTCATGCATGCACATTCTAAGCCTTTAAATTAAATTAATTTCATTATAGGTGCAACTTAAACAAGGATCAAGTAAAATTTCCTATTTCTTTCTCTTATGGCCGAACACTCACATGCAAGCAGACAAGATTTTTAGTTCAATTTTCACATACAAAAATCACATAGTTAAATCAAACATCACACCACATCATTTATGCATATCACATATACAAATAACTCAAGTTCATCACTTAGTCTTAGATAAAAATCAAGATTTACATTTTAAACTTAAAAATAACATGCATACTCCTAAAATTACTAGATCTAGTCTTATCATACACATGCATTAACTTTTCACATAATAAAAACATGGGATTCATTTTTATCAAGTTTGGCCGAATGGCCCACACCAAACAAGGCATACATAAAAATCAAACAATTAAGCTAAATCATGGTCATGCTTCAAAAATTATTTTTAAAACTTGTTTATTTAATTTCTCTTTGAAAAACCGTGACATGCACTTAAACAAAACATGATTTTTCTACTTAAAATTAACATGCATGCTTTAAAAACTTGGATCATTAGATATATGCACATAAACCAACAAAGTTATCATCAAATCAACATGTAAAACCATAGATCTCAACTTTAGTTTCAAGTAAATTCAAATCATGCATTTATTCATGAAAGAATCACACAACACCTCATGGATCATCTTTTGAGCAAGGAAAATTTAACATGCAATACTAAAGATCTTGGATCCAATATTAATCAAGTTCAAAGAACAAATTTATTTATCAAATTATTTCTTAAAAAAAACATCCTAGCTCACGGTTTCAACAAGAAATTCAACATGCAAGGCCAAATAATTTTATTAAACTTAGATCATACATTGATTTGTCAAATAAGCACATAAATATACATAAATCATGGTTTAGAACAAGAAAAACATACATGCAAGAAAGATCTAGGTTAAGCTTCACAAAATCTTAAACAAAACTTTAGATCTTTAAGTTTGAGTTAGAAAAACATTTAGATCAAGCAAGAACACATAAACCGAACCACAAATATAGAGTCACAATTATTACAAATAAGGTTTAGTCCATGAAAGTTCAAGATCAAGAAAGAATAACACATAAAGTCACCTTACAAACCATAAAAATCATCATGCAAGAAGAAAATAAAAAGGGATCTACAACTAAAAGGAAACTAAACTATTACATTTCTTCTCTTGTTCTTCGAATTTCCTACTAAGAAGGGGTTGGTTCTTCCAGCTCCTAACACTTAAGTCTTCAAAGGATTGCTCTAGATCTAAGTTGAAACCTCCTTCTTCTTTCCTCTACCTCACGGCCTCCTCTCTTTCTTTCTTTCTCTATTTCTTTTCTTTTTCTCTCTAAAGGTTTGATGAGCCTCTAGAGTAGTGTTTTGTGTTTGGAAGAAATGGGTGGAAATGAAAATGGGTGAAGGTGAAATGAATTAAGTGTGCATACATACATAAACCCACGAGTTTCCCTCTTTTGCCCTTGGCTAGTTTTCGGTTCAAGCACACTAGGGAGGGGCGAATTGGTCTCTACAAAATTTTGCATGGCTAAGGGTCACCAAAGTCAAGGGGACATGATGAAGTGGGCTAGCTTACTAGGGGTCATCTAGGTCTAATGGATAGTTAGCTCTTGGTTAGGGTTTTGCTAACTAGTTGGCTTATAGTTCTAGTTTTTGGTTTCTCTGATTTCTTACCCTTTAAGTCTCTAGGATCTTAAGCTTAGGCACACACACATGCTCACACACACGTATGACACATACACACACCTATACATGCACCTACATGCACACACACACAACCGTGGCACCCTCACACACACACATGTCACACACATGCATACATGATTATCATTCTTTTATTTTCTAATCATACTTACTTTAATTTATTTATCCATATACTAATGCAATTAATTTTAGAAAATCACATCCACAACCATTTCCATGCATTACATATCACACGCATTAAATTAAACATACAACACATAAAAATTCATGTCAAAACAAAACACATTTTCTCAAAAACTCGTATTTCTTTTATTCTGAAAATAAATTTTTATAAATCACTCCAGAAAATTCTAAAAATTACATTTTCAAATTCTAGGTTTCAAAACGATCGTTTTCATATAAAGATTATCAAATTCCGAGTTACGGTTTAAAAGATACAAATTTTCAAAGATAACAGACCCAAAAACAAAATCAACAAATCATTTTAGACTCAACAAAATCATTTACTTTTCTCTCATGAAAATATTTTGTTTACCAAAAATTCATGGAAATCAATACTTCATTTCTCTTTTATGAAAAATACTTTTCCTGAAAACGTGATTTCAAGGGTTCTTTCGTCAAAACCGTTTACGCACGTACGGGAAAAATGCGGGGTTTTATACAACGCGTCTTTGATTGTGTGTTGAGCTTCACGCAACATGAATCTGTCTATATAAGCATCTAGGTTGATGGAATTGCCTCCATTTTGCATGTTAGAGGCTATGAAACACAAATTTAGGGTTTCCAACTTCGCTCTATCGATTCTCCTTTGATTCTAAGAGTTAAGCTGAGAGTGATACACCATTGCAAAGCTTTCATCTTGAGCTTTTCATAGATCAAGCAAGAACACATAAACCGAACCACAAATATAGAGTCACAATTATTACAAATAAGGTTTAGTCCATGAAAGTTCAAGATCAAGAAAGAATAACACATAAAGTCACCTTACAAACCATAAAAATCATCATGCAAGAAGAAAATAAAAAGGGATCTACAACTAAAAGGAAACTAAACTATTACATTTCTTCTCTTTTTCTTCGAATTTCCTACTAAGAAGGGGTTGGTTCTTCAAGCTCCTAACACTTAAGTCTTCATAGGATTGCTCTAGATCTAAGTTGAAACCTCCTTCTTCTTTCCTCTACCTCACGGCCTCCTCTCTTTCTTTCTTTCTCTATTTCTTTTCTTTTTCTCTCTAAAGGTTTGATGAGCCTCTAGAGTAGTGTTTTGTGTTTGGAAGAAATGGTTGGAAATGAAAATGGGTGAAGGTGAAATGAATTATGCGACGCTCTTGCTTCGTTAAAAAAAAAAACAATTTTTAATTTGGACTTGTAAGGTTTTCCAAAAATCAGAGTGGAAATTTTTTTTTCTTTTTAAAGCACTTGATTGACCAGTAAAAATCAAAAGTTGAAATCCGGAAAGTTAAAAACAATTGAAAAGCAGTCGAGGGTTTTCGCAATAAATATTATTTTCATAAATGAAACCATTATCCCCTCAATTGCAAGTGCTTTTAAAATAAGTCCGATCAATACCGGATTTCAAAACTTGTTAAAAGCAAGCGGAATATTGAATTGCGTAAAGTGAACCTCAGTTGTAGGTAGTAAGTCATAAAGGTCTGATACAAAAGAGTTACAAGTCCATAAAACACTCTGACAATACCTCACCAAAAACAAAAGTTACAAAACGTAAAACTCAAAAAGAAAGGGTATCATCAGAGCTGGTCGTCGGTCCACTGCAGCTATTCCATAGACGGAGATCACCGGTTTCGTCCCATGAAACCTACGGGAACGAGGGCGGACTACGGAGTCGGGTTGGTAGAGAGTAATCTCTACTTCACCCTCAAAAACAGCCAAGTGATCCCTATACTCCCAAGCACCATCAAGGAGCAAGCGGATCTCGATACAAGGCAGGTGTGCGACCATCACCTACAAGGGCAGGGAGAGTAAGCCAAACACATTCGCATTACCGAATAAGCCTAAGCCCTAGCATTCACAACTAGATACACAGCAGCAACAGCCAAACAGTAATGCATATACATATGAGCACACCAGTTTAGTTATTATCTTCAAGTTAAGTGGCATGATGCATGAACATGTTTTCCGACTCTGAGGCCTCTGTCCACCGGGTCCAGCTCTGAGGAACGGTGTGCTCCCAGAGCACGACATGACTTACGGTGCGTCCACCAGCACAAATGGTGTGTCCCAGACACGGCATGACTTACGGTGTTTCCACCAGCACATATAGTTGTTGGAAACCAACAAGCGGGCTAAGCAAATACTAGAGGGGGGGTGAATAGTATTTTGAAGCACTAATACCAAATATTTCGATTGATAATTGAAGAATGGAGCTTAGACTGAATTTTCTGGAATCAGAAACAAAAGACTCGAGTCTTTTGTGAAATACTCGAGTTTTTCAGGATGAACAACTCGAGTCTTTTATGAAATACTCGAGTTTTTACTATCAGATAGCAGAAAAACCAGAAACGAAAATTCAGCAATTTAACTCAAATCAATTCAATAATAAACAGGAACTTATCCAACAGAATAGCAAGTAATCTAAATAACTTTTAACACAAAGATTCCTTGAACTTGCTACCTAATTGTATAAATCCTAATTGATTGAAATGACTTAAGTCTATTGAGCTAGAAAGTAGATTAAAAGCAATAAACCAACACTCAAGCAATTTTATCCTGGTTCACTCCAACAATGAGCTACATCCAGTCCTCTTAATCACTTAGGAGTTTCTACTAATAATCAAATTGTTAGAAATTACAAAGGATTGCTTGAGAATGGCCTCACTCAACCTAACCCTTTCAAGAGTGTACCAAACTCTTGATTTCTACCCCAATTTGATTCTGGTGATTGAAGAACTCTTCACAAAGCTTCCTTGAACTCCCTTCAAGAAACTCCACCGGGCTAGGAACCTCCTAGTCTTGTGCTTGAGAACCTCTCAAGACTTCCAACACCCTAAGCCACTTAGGGTTTGCTTGGGAACAATCCAAGACTTTGAATAATCAAGCTTTTTGTATGTGTATTACTAATCTCACAATGGATTAGCACAAATAAGCACAGCTCAATGTAAGAATTGAGGCCTAAAACTCAACTTGGAATGAAATGTAAATATGAGTGAGAAGTTGAGCTTTTTGGGAATTAACACTTGAGAAGAGTAAATTAAGAAAGCTTGAATCAATATGATCTTATTGTCTTGTTTGTTCTTGCACAAATTCAAAGAGAAATTTTACAATCAGGTTCTGAATTCTCTCTTGGGGTTGGATGAGACTCAAATGCCCTCAATTGAGTTTTTGAGTCTCTCCAACGTTCATTTTTGCTGACTGGACAAAAATACTCGAGTCTTTTTGTAAATACTCGAGTCTTTTTGGTCGGTCACGAGTGAATTGGTGCACGAACAAGACTAACGGTCATAATTGCTGACCTGGCATAAATACTCGAGTTTTTCTATAAATACTCGAGTATATACTCGAGTCTTTATCAAAATACTCGAGTATTTTGATCAGATATGGGAAAAATTATTTTTCAATTTTATTTTTCCTCTCAAGTATTAATTTTGGTCAATCTCAACTTAATAAACATATAAAAATTTATTCCTAGAAGAGACTAACTATTTCTACCCACTCTCAACCACTCTCAACATAAATTAGAAATTTACAATTAATATTTGATTGAGAATGATTGGGCACTTGTCTTCTTTTCTTGACTTCTTGTTGATGTTGATGTTGCAATATCTTCAAGGCATGATTTGTTAATTATTTTGTCATAATCAAAACATAATCCACATAATTAGGAGCATTGAATTCACAATCTCCCCCTTTTTGGTGATGACAAAATAATTAACACTTGATCCATTTGTTAAGCTTGATCCACTTGGAGATGCAACTCCCCCTCACTATATGATACTTTTCACCTATCTAAAAATTCAGCTTGAGCAAGATGTTATGACAATTTAATTTTAGCACCAAGCCTATGGTATTAGAGAATTTAACAATTATCAGAGTATATACCATAATTAGAGATTTTAGGTGCAACAATATCAAGACAAGACAAGTGTAATATCTTTCCCCCTTTTTGTCATACGCCAAAAAGATGTAACAATTTAGAAAAAGATCAAGGGAGGAGAGGTGCATAATCGGAAAACCCCATAACCAACTATGCAAAAAAAAACGGAGATATAATAACGATAAAGAGCTCCCCCTGAAGCTTTGCACAAACATCATAATGAAAACCAAATTCATTAACATAAAAACATCATAAAAGGTCCAAATCAAAGGTGCAATAAGAAACCCAAAGTCTCAAAACACCAAGTTCTCAAAATACAGAAAATGTAACAAAGACCAATATGATAAAAACAGAATGAAAACTAAGATAGACTGCAAAGGTCAACATCATCAAAACATCGAAGGAGCTGGAGCATCTGGAGGAGGATAAAACCGAGAGAAGAGTTTAGAGGATGAAAAAAACTAGTAAGATTTGACAAAACTTTGAGGAAAAACTGAGTTTTGAGGAGAGAGATATGAGAAAACCGAGAGAGAAGAGGGTCGCAAAAAAAACTTGAGTCTGAGAGTATATATATAAACAGTTCAAAATACTCGAAGATATTCATAAATACTAGAGTTGGTCTTTAGGATATACTCGAGTTTTTGAAAATATATTCGAGTCGGTCGTGACTCAGCCCAGATTTCCCCAGAAAAGTCGAGTAAAAATTGAAAAACTCGAGTTTGGTCCGAAAGTTCAAATTTCAGGAAAACGCAAAATACTCGAGTTTTTGGAAAATACTCGAGTTTGGTCTGAAAGTTCAAAAATTGGGGGTTTCGAAAGACTCGAGTTTTTTGAAAAACACTCGAGTATTTTAGTAAAGACTCGAGTGTCTTGAGAAACACTCGAGTATTTTTATCAGACCCTGATTAAAAACTTTTTCAATTTAAAACTGATTTAATTTTGAATTAAAATACTCGAGTGTTTTTGGAAAAACTCGAGTATTTTGACAGAACAGAAAGTAAAAACTCAGTTTTAAAAGACCAAACACAAATCAAATACAAATGCTTCACTACCAACTTGGAATACAGTACAGAATCACACACAATTAACATATACAATTTCAAATATCATCAAGGACAATTTAACTAAGAATCAATAACACATTAGAGTAAGACTAATATGGTGATTTTCCAAAAATGACACACAATGCAATTAGCCTATATTAGCTTCATCTAAAATACCAAGTTCTCTCCTAATATGATAAAAGGTGTCCCTTGGTAGAGGTTTTGTAAAAATGTCGGCTAATTGATTTGTGGTACTAACAAATTCAATTGTGCAATCACCCTTTTGTACATGATCTCTTAAAAAATGATGTCTTATTTCAATGTGTTTAGTTCTTGAGTGATACACCGGATTCTTAGTCAAATTGATTGCACTCGTGTTATCGCATCTAATCGGAATATTTTCAAGTTTCAAACCAAAATCCGATAATTGTTGTTTCATCCATAACAGTTGAGCACAACAACTACCGGCTGCGATATATTCCGCTTCGGCGGTAGAAAGAGCGACACAAGCTTGCTTTTTAGAAAACCATGACACCAATGAACTTCCCAAGAAATGGCAAGTACCACTGGTGCTTTTGCGATCAAGCTTGCATCCGGCGAAGTCGGAATCCGAGTAACCAACTAAACAAAGATTGGCATCAGAAGGATACCATAAACCAGTGTTAATTGTTCCTTTTAGATACTTAAATATATGTTTAACTGCGGATAGGTGAGATTCTTTAGGATTAGCTTGAAATCTAGCACACATGCATACACTAAACATAATATCCGGTCTAGATGCAGTGAGATATAGGAGACTACCTATCATACCCCTATACTTACTAACATCAACCGGTGTACCTTGTTCATCCTTGTCTAGGTAGCATGATGTGCTCATTGGAGTGTAGGCTTCCTTGCACTTGTCCAATCCGAATTTCTCAAGGAGCTCTTTGCAATATTTCCCTTGATGCACAAATATCCCCTCCTTGACTTGCTTTATTTGTAAGCCTAGGAAGAACTTGAGTTCTCCCATCATTGACATTTCAAATTCCTTTTTCATCAAATTTGAAAACTTTCTACAAAGAGACACGTTAGTAGCACCGAAAATGATATCATCAACATAGATTTGTACTAACAAAATGTCATCCTTGGTTTTATAAATAAATAGTGTATTATCAACCTTCCCTCTTTGAAACTTGTTTTCTAATAGAAAGGAACTCAATCGATCATACCAAGCTCTAGGAGCTTGTTTCAATCCATAGAGTGCCTTTTTCAATTTATAAACATGGTTTGGAAATTCACTATTTTCAAAACCGGGGGGTTGTTTGACATACACTTCTTCATTTATAAACCCATTCAAGAAAGCACTTTTAACATCCATTTGATATAAAGTGAATTTCATGATTGAAGCATAAGCAAGTAAAATTCGGATTGCTTCAAGACGTGCAACCGGAGCAAAGGTCTCATCATAATCGATACCTTCCTCTTGGTTGTACCCTTGAGCTACTAGTCTAGCTTTGTTTCTTATAATCAACCCGGATTCATCAAGTTTGTTTCTATAAATCCATTTAGTACCAATTATGGTATGATCATCGGGTTTAGGGACTAGATCCCAAACTTCATTTCTTTCAAATTGGTTTAATTCTTCTTGCATAGCAAGAACCCAATGATCATCCTCAATGGCCTTTTTAATTGAATCGGGTTCAATTTGAGAAACAAATGAGACATAGTGGCAAATGTTTTGAATAGACCTACGAGTAAGTACTCCCTTTGACATATCTCCTATGACTTTGTCTATAGGATGAGCCTTGACCGATTTCCAAGTTGGAGGAAGTTCTTCCCTTACCTCTCCTTCATCAACTTTTGATTTCTCTCTCTCTTTTTCTTCTTTTGAAAAGTCAATGCCATCTTCACTAGCATCACATAAAACACTATCTTCTTTTGAAGACTCATTAAAAACCACATGAATTGATTCCTCAATAGTTAAAGTTCTTTTATTGAAAATTCTATAAGCTTTACTATGAGAAGAATAGCCTAAAAATATGCCTTCATCGGATTTGGAATCAAACTTGCCAAGGTGTTCTTTTCCATTATTTAAAACAAAAACTTGGCATCCGAAGACATGAAAATGAGATATATTTGGCTTTCTTCCCTTGTAAAGTTCATAGGGGGTTATATCCAAAGAGGGCCTTATCAAAATACGATTTAAAACATAACAAGCCGTATTGACGGCATCGGCCCAAAAATATTGAGGTACTTGAGAATCATTTAACATGGTTCTAGCAAGTTCCTCTAGCACCCTATTTTTCCGCTCTACCACTCCGTTTTGTTCCGGAGTCCTTGGTGCGGAGAATTGATGCTCAATACCATTTTTAGCACAAAATCTATCAAATTTGTGGTTTTCGAATTCACCACCATGATCGGTTCGAATAATAATTACTTTTTGATTTACTTGGTTTTGCAAAAGTTTGACATGATGTTTAAAAGATTTGTAGGTCTCACTCTTAGTAGTTAAAAATAAAGTCCAAGTAAACCTAGAGAAGTCATCAACAATCACCAATGCATAATAGTTGCCACCAAAGCTTTTTACTTGTGATGGTCCAAACAAGTCCATATGAAGCATTTCTAATGGCCTTGATGTGGACATCACCATTTTTGATCCAAAGGTGTTTTTAGTTTGTTTACATTTCTTGCAAGGAGAACAAACACCTTCAATAGAAAAATTTAGCTTTGGTAAACCAACTACTAGATCTTTAGATTGTATTTTCTTCAATTGGTTTACATTAATATGAGCGGTCCTACGATGCCATAACCAAGTGTCATTTTCTTTGCTCACTAAACAAGTAGAGACCAAAGAAGTGACTTTGTTCAAATCAACTAAGTAAGTATTATTTGACCTTCTACCAACAAATTTGATTGATTCATCTTTGTCACTTTTAATGAGGCAATGGGTAGAGGTAAAAACTACATGATTACCAACATCACATAATTGGCTTATGCTCAAGAGATTATGTTCTAATCCTTGAACATAGAGCACATTATCAATAATCAAGTTTGAAGAGTTTCCGATTTTACCAATACCAAGGATTTTGCCTTTGTTGTTGTCCCCATAAGTGACATAACCCTTTTCCTTTGGAGTAAGCTCAATGAAGTGCCGCTTATCTCCCGTCATGTGCTTCGAACATCCACTATCAAGATACCACAATTGTTTTCCCGTTCGAAGACACACCTACAAAATGAAATCACTTTTTCACTTTGGGTACCCAAACAATGTTGGGTCCCTTAGGGTTAGTGTTGGGACTTTCTCCCTTCTTAATCCACATATAAGTGCCCTTTTTCATTTCAAACTTCTTAATGTGGCACTCAATGTTGATATGTCCAACTTTTCCACAATAAGTACAAGTTGGTCTCTTTGATGAGTTTTTCTTAGAAAATGTTCCAACCACCTTGTACTTTTTGTCCTTTTTATGAACATATCCTAAACCGGTTTTGTTGTGATTATGTCTTTGAGAGTTCAACAACCGGTTGAGGTTTCTATCACTATGTGAGATTGTGAGTTTGTTTTTCAACTCTTTCACTTCTTTTTCAAGTTCATCACATCTCTCACATGAAGTGATAATTTCCTCATGATTTGCACAATCACTTTGATGACTAGAATTAATAAGTTCCAAGGATTCATTTTGAAGTTTCAACTCATTTATAGATTTTTGCAATTCATCAATTTCATGTTGAAACTCCAAAATTTTCTTTCCTTTTTCCTTATTAATTTTAGCAAGCCTTTTAAATTGAATTAACATTTCATTGTAAGCTTCTTGCAAATCATCATATGAAATGGAGTTTGAAGATGAACAAGAAGAGCTAGAGGTTACCTCATCATCACTTTCACTCATGCCATGATTAGCTCTTGATGAGGACTCATGATTGTTCTTGGCCATGAGACAAAGGTTTGCATTTTCATCACCGGAGCTACTTGAAGATGATTCATTGCTCTTCTCCGGTGCATCCCAAACAATGTATGCACGCTTCCCTTTGGTCTCTTGGGTCTTCTTGTCATTCTTCTTCAAGAATGTGGCACATTCCATTCTTATGTGACCAACCCCACCACATTCATGACACTTAACTGCATCATTGGTACTCTTTTCTCTTTGTTTGGAGTCTTGGGTTCTCTTGAAATTGGATGAAGATCCACCTTTCTTCCCTTTGAAGAATTTGTTGAATCTTTTCACAAACATCCCAAATTCTTCTTGATTTGGTTCACCATCGGAATCTCCACTTGTAGAGCATTCTTCAACTTCTTTTGTAGCTTTGGTTGAAGCTTTGAGTGCTATGCTCTTTTTCTTTTTGTCCGATTCCTCATGCATCCCAAGTCTTGTAAGCTCCATCTCATGCTCTTGGAGTTTGCCAAACAAAGTGGCTAAGTCCATGCTATTTATGTCTCTTGATTCCTTGATGGCGGTTACCTTGGGTTGCCAACTCCTATCAAGACATCTTAGAATTTTGTTAGTAGTTTCACCATTGCGAAATACTTTTCCCAAGGAAATCAAATGATTAACAATGTGAGAGAATCGCTTTTGCAAGTCACTAATGGATTCATTTGGCAACATGTGGAACAATTCATATTCGTGAGTTAGAGAATTCAATCTTGCATCTCTAACCTCACTTGTTCCCTCATGTGTGACTTGCAAAGTATCCCACATTTCTTTTGCCGATTTACATTGGGAAACTCTATAAAATTCATCATGGGATAGAGCCGAAAAGATGATGTTTTTAGCTTTTAAATCAAATGAGACTTTTCTCTTTTCATCATCATTCCAACTACTCCTTGGAATTTCAACAATTTCATCATTTATTTTCTTTTTGGGAATGAAAGGACCATTTTCAATTGCATCCCAAATATCCATATCAATTGCTTCAATAAAAACTTTCATGCGAGTTTTCCAATAAACATATCCTTCGCCATTAAATAGTGGAGGACGGTTTATTGAAGCTCCTTCTCCACCAAAGTTATTGCTAGAGCCCATTAAGTTTCCAAAAGGATCTTTTTCGAAAAAGTTGTTACACTCGATCTTTCGACCGAGCTCTGATACCACTTGTTGGAAACCAACAAGCGGGCTAAGCAAATACTAGAGGGGGGGTGAATAGTATTTTGAAGCACTAATACCAAATATTTCGATTGATAATTGAAGAATGGAGCTTAGACTGAATTTTCTGGAATCAGAAACAAAAGACTCGAGTCTTTTGTGAAATACTCGAGTTTTTCAGGATGAACAACTCGAGTCTTTTATGAAATACTCGAGTTTTTACTATCAGATAGCAGAAAAACCAGAAACGAAAATTCAGCAATTTAACTCAAATCAATTCAATAATAAACAGGAACTTATCCAACAGAATAGCAAGTAATCTAAATAACTTTTAACACAAAGATTCCTTGAACTTGCTACCTAATTGTATAAATCCTAATTGATTGAAATGACTTAAGTCTATTGAGCTAGAAAATAGATTAAAAGCAATAAACCAACACTCAAGCAATTTTATCCTGGTTCACTCCAACAATGAGCTACATCCAGTCCTCCTAATCACTTAGGAGTTTCTACTAATAATCAAATTGTTAGAAATTACAAAGGATTGCTTGAGAATGGCCTCACTCAACCTAACCCTTTCAAGAGTGTACCAAACTCTTGATTTCTACCCCAATTTGATTCCGGTGATTGAAGAACTCTTCACAAAGCTTCCTTGAACTCCCTTCAAGAAACTCCACCGGGCTAGGAACCTCCTAGTCTTGTGCTTGAGAACCTCTCAAGACTTCCAACACCCTAAGCCACTTAGGGTTTGCTTGGGAACAATCCAAGACTTTGAATAATCAAGCTTTTTGTATGTGTATTACTAATCTCACAATGGATTAGCACAAATAAGCACAGATCAATGTAAGAATTGAGGCCTAAAACTCAACTTGGAATGAAATGTAAATATGAGTGAGAAGTTGAGCCTTTTGGGAATTAACACTTGAGAAGAGTAAATTAAGAAAGCTTGAATCAATATGATCTTGTTTTCTTGTTTGTTCTTGCACAAATTCAAAGAGAAATTTTACAATCAGGTTCTGAATTCTCTCTTGGGGTTGGATGAGACTCAAATGCCCTCAATTGAGTTTTTGAGTCTCTCCAACGTTCATTTTTGCTGACTGGACAAAAATACTCGAGTCTTTTTGTAAATACTCGAGTCTTTTTGGTCGGTCACGAGTGAATTGGTGCACGAACAAGACTAACGGTCATAATTGCTGACCTGGCATAAATACTCGAGTTTTTCTATAAATACTCGAGTATATACTCGAGTCTTTATCAAAATACTCGAGTATTTTGATCAGATATGGGAAAAATTATTTTTCAATTTTATTTTTCCTCTCAAGTATTAATTTTGGTCAATCTCAACTTAATAAACATATAAAAATTTATTCCTAGAAGAGACTAACTATTTCTACCCACTCTCAACCACTCTCAACATAAATTAGAAATTTACAATTAATATTTGATTGAGAATGATTGGGCACTTGTCTTCTTTTCTTGACTTCTTGTTGATGTTGATGTTGCAATATCTTCAAGGCATGATTTGTTAATTATTTTGTCATCATCAAAACATAATCCACATAATTAGGAGCATTGAATTCACAATAGTGTGATCCCAGATCACGGCATGACTTACGGTACCAACACAAATGGTGTGTTCCCAGAACACGGCATGACTTACGGTGTTTCCACCAGCACGTATAGTGTGATCCCAGATCACGGCATGACTTACGGTACCAGCACGTATAGTGTGTTCCCAGAACACGTCATGACTTACGACACGTCTGCCAGCGCATATGTCACGACTTACGGTATTTCTACCAGCGCAATTGTCACGACTTACGGTGAACCCTGTGCAGGCTTTCGTAAAATATCAAGTTCAGTTACAAAACAGTTCACAGGTTCATCCGGCGCAGTAAACAGCATGCCTTACAGTGTTTCCACCTGCGTAGGTGTTCCTCAGATTAGGACTGGTCTGATAATCTAGCTCATGACATGTAAGTACTGATGTAACTCTTGCAGTCCTAGGTTATCATGCACATGTTCAAGTTCTAGGTTTGTTATTAGTTCAACTACGTCATAATAAACTGACATTAGTTCAGCATGGATACGTGCACAGCCATAGACATCCAACTTGTATCCATAAGCGTCTAAGCACACAAATGACATAGCAGAATCATACTAATTCCAAATCGTATCTATGTCTGAGTGTTCGGTCAAGGTCCCATCACCTACTTGACCTAAGTCATCTTAAGTAACCAAAGTTCGGGATAAACAAGTCTTAACTACTTAAGACTTCAGTCAACTGAGTCCTAATCACTTAAGACTAGGTTTAACTGACTTCGATTGACTTAATCATGGACTAAGTCCACTAATCTTGGACTAAATCTCACTAATCAGGAGCTTAGTCTCATTAATCATGAATTAGGTCTCCCTAATCATAGGTTAAGTTTGACTTAATTGACTAATCGTGGATTAGATCCAACTAATCATGGATTAGTTGACTAATCAAGGGATTAGGGTTACTAATCGGGGATTAAGTCCAACTAATCATGGATTAGTTGATTAATCAAGGATTTTAGGTCACTAATCGAGGATTAAGTCTAACTAATCTTGAATTAGTTGACTAATCATGGTTTAATCAAGG
The DNA here is from genome assembly GCA_037953625.1 of Crotalaria pallida. Lineage (NCBI taxonomy): Eukaryota > Viridiplantae > Streptophyta > Magnoliopsida > Fabales > Fabaceae > Crotalaria > Crotalaria pallida. The sequence continues at coordinate 5,333,637 of CM075654.1, read as the reverse complement.
ATTAAACCTAACTAATCTTGGATTAGTTGACTAATCAAGTCTAATCAGGGATTAAGTCCAATTAATCTTGGATTAATTGACTAATCAAGGTTTAAGATCACTAATCAAGGATTAAGTCCAATTAATCTTGGATTAATTGACTAATCAAGGTTTAAGATCACTAATCAAGGATTAAGGCTAATTAATCTTGGATTAATTGACTAATCAAGGTCTACTTAAGAATTAAGGGAACTTAATTCGGTTTAGGAGCCATTTAGAGGTCTAAGATTAGGTTTAATTAACACTTATTTAGCTAAACCATTCTTAGTTTATTGGATCATTCTTAGCTTTTGGATTAACTCATTAATCAAGGCTTAGGAACCTAAAACCGAATTGATCACATCCTAATTACCTCATCTAATTTCTCAAGTAAGGCCTAATTGTTTCGGTTCCTTTAGTTGAGACTTAACTTGGTTCTTTCAAGGCTCTAAACATTCCCTTAACCATATGGTCATTCGGTTTCTAATCAATACAAGGTGTACTCCTAAATTTCAGCACCAACATTCTAACAACAACATACACAAGCATGTTCATAGAAATTTCAGCATCAACATTTCAATAGCAACATAATACAAACAAGGTAATCATCAACTCAAAACATAAACACAAAATTCAGCATAGAACATTAAGTAATCACAAGCCAATATTCATCACAAATTCGGCCTCCAAGCCTAAAAATCAATCTAACTAGTGCCCTTGAGTCTCATGGTGACTCAACCTAATTTTCTATGCATTAAGACTTATTCTAGCAAGAGTGTAGCTTCTCTCCATACCTCTTGAAGACACAAAACAAAAACTTAAAACCTTTGGGCTTTCTCCTCTCAAAACCGTGAGCAACTCTCCCCCCTTGGACACTTGAGATTTTGCTCCTAAGCTTCCAAGACTCTAAGACTCCTCTTGATCTACCAAGCCAAAGATCCTAGTGCCTTGAAGATGGTGTGGTCGTGAGCTTGGTTTGGGTTTTGAGTGAACTTCCTTCAACTCAAACTTTAATCAAGTGGCATATTCATGATCTAGGGTATGAATATGCCAAGGTTCCTTGTGTTTAGTAAAAGTTTAAATTGATAGAAGGTGGAGATGAGGTTTGGCCGTGAGCTTCCTCAAGAGAAAGGAAAAGTTGGATTTGGATTTCTAAGCTTCAAACATTCATGCATGATGGATAATCATGATTTAGGCTTAGTGTATGTGAAGGTTTCTTGATTTTAAATGGAAGAACAAGCTTGGATGGTGGTGATTTGGGTGGTGGCCGTGAGGTTCTTGGCAAGGAAGAAGAAGAAAGAAGTGAAATGGAATTGGTATGAAGGTGGCATGAGAAAAGGAAGAGCAAAATGAGGCTCATCAACAAAGGCTTTCTTTTATAAAATTCATGGTCAAAGATGGAAAGGAAAGGTGGCATAAGGGTGGGTTTTGGTGTTGACACATCTTCCCTTCATGCAAAGGGAGAAAAGGTGGTGTGGACACCTTGCACTTTGACCAAGGCATGAAAAACAAGCTTGACAACTCACTTTCCTCATGCATTCACAATTTTCACTCCAAGGCTTCACACACCAACATACCATACGGCCAACACTTGCACACACATACACCATACGGTTTTGCACTTGCACACACAAGGCCCAAGCACATTTTTATGGCCCAATAACACTCTTAAGGCCCATTAGGTAAATCTAATCCACTTAGCTCTTAATCCATTCATTAACCAAGCTAATCTAACTCAAGACTAACCATTAGCTAACTAAACCAATTTAACTCAACCACATAAGTCTAAGCTTAGTTAATTAGGGTTACACTAAACCCTAATCACGATTCGCTATCTAAACATGATTAACCCTAACATATCAAGCTAAGGCAAAACATTAAGCACGAATTATTTAGGAGCCAAAAGTCAGGGATGTTACACTCTCCCCCACTTACAGGAATTTCGTCCCCGAAATTCAGCTTTACTGGAACAACTCCGGATATTCACTACGCATCGTAGCTTCGGGTTCTCAAGTTGACTCCTGAACACCATTGTGTTCCCAGACAACTCTGACCAAAGGTATTTCTTTTCCTTTAAGCTGTTTGATTCGGCGGTCCGCTATAAAAATCGGACCGGCTTCTAGGGTTAGGTTTTCTCGCACAGACAGGTCAATCAGGTCAGATATCTAGAATTGAGTTGGGGTCATGCACAAACTTTCGGAGTTGTGAAACATGAAAGACATTGTGCAGACTGGACAAGGAGGGTGGTAAGGCTATCTGGTACGTGACAGGACCAATCTTCCTGAGGATTTGGTACGGACCAATGAATCTCGGTGAAAGTTTCTTGGTTCTCAACGCTCTGCCTACGCCTTTCATCGGGGATACCTTGATAAACACATGCTCTCCTTCTGCGAACTCGAGAGGTCTTCTCCTCTTATCCACATAACTCTTCTGCCTTCCCTGAGCGGTCCTCATCTTTTCTTGTACCATCTTAATCTTCTCAGTTGTTTCTTGTACTAGTTCTGGACCAATTAAGGCATTCTCCCCTACTTGAAACCAACATAGTGGGGTCTGACACTTTCTTCTGTACAATGCTTCAAACGGTGCCATCCCAATACTCGCATGATAACTGTTGTTATAGGTAAACTCCACCAACGGTAACACCTTATCCCAACTTCTTTGTTCTTCCAAGGCACATGCTCTTAGCATATCCTCCAACGTCTGAATGGTTCGCTCTGTTTGTCCGTCAGTTTGAGGATGATAGGCAGATCCCATCTTTAACTTTGTTCCCAAAGCTTGATGCAGACTGTTCCAAAATCGAGATGTAAACCTTGGGTCGCGGTCAGAAACTATACTGGAAGGTATACCATGCAGTCGTACCACCTCATCAATGTAGAGTTGAGCAAGCTTTTCCATCGAATACCGCATGTTGACGGGGATGAAATGCGCTGATTTAGTTAACCGATCTACTACAACCCATATGGCATCAAAATTACGGTCCGTCCTTGGCAAACCTGACACGAAATCCATCGATATGCTGTCCCATTTCCACTGAGGGACCTCTAAACATTGTAATTCTCCTCTGGGCTTCTTATGCTCGAACTTCGTCTTCTGAAAAATCAGACACGATGCTACGTACTCAGCCACATCTTTCTTTAATCCAGACCACCAGAATAACTTCTTCAAATCCTGATACATCTTAGTTGTTCCCGGATGCATACTCATCCGACTCTTGTGCACTTCCTCCAATATCATTCTTCTAAGCTCTGCGTCTTTTGGAACGCATATCCTTGTTTTGAAACGAAGAAGTCCATCCTTTCCCTCTTGAAAGTTCGGTTCTTTCCCCTCAGACGCCAATCTTTTCTTCTCACTAAGCTCACCATCCTCTTGTTGTCGCTCGCGAATCAGGGTCATAAATTCATTCGTGATCTGCAGCATTCCTAGCTTTAAGCTTGTTGGCTCGACTTCCATCACCAAACTCATATCTCGAAACTCCTCCAGTAACGCAGCTTCCTTAATCATCATGACACTCACATGCAATGCCTTTCGACTTAAGGCATCGGCAACCTTATTCGCCTTTCCAGGGTGATAGTGGAGTTCAAAGTCATAATCTTTGAGAAACTCCGTCCATCGACGTTGTCTCATATTCAGCTCCTTCTGGTCGAAGAGATACTTCAAACTCTTATGGTCACTGAATACTCGGAACACAGTGCCATAGAGATAGGGCCTCCAGATCTTGAGAGCAAACACTATTGCGGCCAACTCCAAGTCGTGCGTCGGATAGTTCACCTCATGCACTTTCAACTGCCTTGATGCGTATGCCACAACCTTGCCTTCTTGCATCAGCACACATCCGAGGCCTTGCCCTGAAGCATCGCAGTATACATCGAAACTCTTCTGCGGATTAGGTAGGATCAACACCGGTGAAGTCGTCAGCTTCTCCTTCAGCTTTTGGAAACTCTCTTCGCACTTCGAGTTCCAAACAAAAGGTTGGTCCTTCTTGGTCAACTTCGTCAAGGGTTGAGAGATCTTCGAGAATCCTTCTATAAACCTCCGGTAGTACCCGGCAAGTCCTAAGAAACTCCGGACCTCCGTTACCGACTTGGGTTGTTCCCATCGGAGAACTGATTCAACCTTTGTTGGATCGACAGCTATTCCTCCTTTCGAGATTACGTGTCCCAAAAACTTGACTTCCTCCAGCCAAAACTCGCACTTCGAGAGTTTGGCGTACAACTGTTTCTCCTTCAAAACTTCCAACACAATCCTTAAGTGTTCTGCATGATCCTCTGGACTCTTTGAGTAGATCAGAATATCATCTATAAAGACCACTACAAACGAGTCCAGGTACGGTCTGAAGACCCTATTCATGTAGTCCATGAAGACAGCAGGAGCATTCGTCAAGCCGAACGGCATCACTACGTACTCATAGTGCCCATATCGGGACCGAAATGCCGTCTTGGGAACGTCCTGTTCCCGAATCCTTATCTGATGGTACCCGGATCTGAGATCTATCTTCGAGAAAACAGAAGCTCCACGAACTTGATCCATCAGATCGTCTATCCTCGGTAGAGGGTATTTGTTCTTTATGGTCACCTTGTTCAGCTGCCGGTAGTCCACACACATACGCAGACTTCCGTCCTTCTTTTTCACAAACAACACTGGTGCACCCCAGGGAGACACACTTGGTCTAATCAAGTGTTTCTGCAGCAACTCCTCTACTTGCTTCTTCAACTCAGCCATTTCTGGCGGCGCCATTCTATATGGTGCTATAGAGATTGGGCCAGCTCCTGGGACGAGATCGATACCAAACTTGATTTCTCGATTCAGCGGCAACCCCGGCACATCATCCGTGAACACTTCCGGAAACTCCTTTACTACCGGGATTCCTCCTATCTCTATCTCCTCTTCTTCCCTCGTCACAGAGAACAAACACATGAAGCCTTTGGGTTCGGGGTTCGAGGGTTGAAGGTTTTTATACAAGACTGCCTTCCTATCACAGTCGATGACCACTCGGTTCCTCATCATCCAATCCATACCCAGAATGACATCTAACTATGACAGAGGTAAACAAACTAGGTCTACACTCGAGACGCGGCCTAATACCTCGACCAAACAGCTTAGGCAGACTTTGGAAGTAAGGACAGGGGAATTAGTTGGGGTTTCTACTCTAAAACAATATGATGAATCAGATAAGGGCAAATTCAAACGATTCACGCATTCGTAGGAAACAAAGGAATGAGTAGCTCCAGAATCAAACAAACCATTACAAGGTTGGCTATTGAGAAGAAGGGTACCTTGCACGAGATCAGAGGCTTGATTGGCTTCAGCACCACTGAGAGTAAACACTTTCCCTCTAGCCACTGGTCTGTTCACCGATCCCTTCGAGTCATTCTTTTTGGGCTCTCTGCAGTCTCGTGACCAATGACCCGGCTTTCCACACTTGTAACAACTAGAAAATGGCTTCCGACAAAACTCTCCGAAGTGATGACGCTTGCACTTATCGCACAATGGAGCATCTCCCTGATACCTTGCTGCTTGTCCCGACAACTTGCCTTTACCCTTGTGCTTGAAGTGCGGCCTCTGGCCTCTAAAGTTTGACTCCCTGCGCTTCTGCGATCCGAAACTCTGCTGATTCCTCTTACTTCGCAGGTATAGCTCCTCAGCCCTCTTATTATCTTCATAGACCCGACACATGTCGACCAGTGTTGAGAAGTTCTGAATCTTCTGATAACTGAAAGCAGCTTTCAAATCCGGCCTTAAACCATTCTCAAACTTGATGCACTTGCTTCGTTCGTCAGGGTGTTGCTGAAAGTAAGGAGAATACTTAAGCAACTCCTCGAACTTAGCAGTGTATTCGCCCACATTCATGTCGCCTTGCTGCAGTTGCAGAAACTCTACCTCCTTTTTCCGCCTCAGATCCTCCGGAAAGTACTTATCCATAAACTTTTCCGTGAACAATTGCCATGTGACTTCCCGACCTTCGTTAGCCAGAAGTTGAGCAGCATGCTTCCACCAGTTTTCAGCTTCCCCAAACAACATATACGTGGCGTAGGTCACCCGCTGAGCGTCCGTACATAATAAGGTTTGGAAGATTTTGTCCAGTTCGCTTATCCACTTGGTAGCCTCATCGGGTTTGAAACCTCCCTCAAACCTAGGAGGGTTATAGTTTCGGAACTCGGACAGACCACGGAACTCGACTTGTCCCGCTAGGTCTGGGGGTGGTTGGTTAGCTCGTTGCATGTTCTCGATCACCGTAGTGATCCTATCTAAAACGTCAGCTAAGTTACGTTGATTCCTAGCTGCCATTGTGAACCTGCACTAAAGGCGAAGTATCACAATAGTCCTAAGGGAACTGAAATCCTACAACTATCTTAATCCTATATCTATCTTAGTTTCTATGGGATTACTATGGACCAGGTGCAGGACCTTCAGCTCTGATACCACAAAAGTGCGACACTCTTGCTTCGTTCAAAAAAAACAATTTTTAATTTGGACTTGTAAGGTTTTCCAAAAATCAGAGTGGAAATTTATTTTTCTTTTTAAAGCACTTGATTGACCAGTAAAAATCAAAAGTTGAAATCCGTAAAGTTAAAAACAATTGAAAAGCAGTCGAGGGTTTTCGCAATAAATATTATTTTCATAAATGAAACCATTATCCCCTCAATTGCAAGTGCTTTTAAAATAAGACCGATCAATACCGGATTTCAAAACTTATTAAAAGCAAGCGGAATATTGAATTGCGTAAAGTGAACCTCAGTTGTAGGTAGTAAGTCATAAAGGTCTGATACAAAAGAGTTACAAGTCCATAAAACACTCTGACAATACCTCACCAAAAACAAAAGTTACAAAACATAAAACTCAAAAAGAAAGGGTATCATCAGAGCTGGTCGTCGGTCCACTGCAGCTATTCCATAGACGGAGATCACCGGTTTCGTCCCATGAAACCTACGGGAACGAGGGCGGACTACGGAGTCGGGTTGGTAGAGAGTAATCTCTACTTCACCCTCAAAAACAGCCCAGTGATCCCTATACTCCCAAGCACCATCAAGGAGCAGGCGAATCTCGATACAAGGCAGGTGTGCGACCATCACCTACAAGGGCAGGGAGAGTAAGCCAAACACATTCGCATTACCGAATAAGGCTAAGCGCTAGCATTCAATACTAGATACACAGAAGCAACAGCCAAACAGTAATGCATATACATATGAGCACACCAGTTTAGTTATTATCTTCAAGTTAAGTGGCATGATGCATGAACATGTTTTCCGACTCTAAGGCCTCTGTCCACCGGGTCCAGATCTGAGGAACGGTGTGCTCCTAGAGCACGGCATGACTTACGGTGCGTCCACTAGCACAAATGGTGTGTCCCAGATACGGCATGACTTACGGTGTTTCCACCAGCACATATAGTGTGATCCCAGATCACGGCATGACTTACGGTACCAGCACAAATGGTGTGTTCCGAGAACACGGCATGACTTATGGTGTTTCCACCAGCACATATAGTGTGATCCCAGATCACGGCATGACTTACGGTACCAGCATGTATAGTGTGTTCCCAGAACACGTCACGACTTACGACACGTCTGCCAGCGCATATGTCACGACTTACGGTATTTCTACCAGCGCAATTGTCACAACTTACGGTGAACCCTGTGCAGGCTTTCGTAAAATATCAAGTTCAGTTACAAAACAGTTCACAGGTTCATCCGGCGCAGTAAACGGCACGCCTTATGGTGTTTCCACCTGCGTAGGTGTTCCTCATATTGGGACTGGTCTGATAATCTAGCTCATGACATGTAAGTACTGATGTAACTCTTGCAGTCCTAGGTTATCATGCACATGTTCAAGTTCCAGGTTTGTTATTAGTTCAACTACGTCATAATAAACTGACATTAGTTCAGCATGGATACGTGCACAGCCATAGACATCCAACTTGTATCCATAAGCGTCTAAGCACACAGATGACATAGCAGAATCATAATAATTCCAGATCGTGTCTATGTCTGAGTGTTCGGTCAAGGTCCCATCACCTACTTGACCTAAGTCACCTTAAGTGACCAAAGTTCGGGATAAACAAGTCTTAACTACTTAAGACTTCAGTCAACTGAGTCCTAATCACTTAAGACTAGGTTTAACTGACTTCGATTGACTTAATCATGGACTAAGTCCACTAATCTTGGACTAAATCTCACTAATCAGGAGCTTAGTCTCATTAATCATGAATTAGGTCTCCCTAATCATAGGTTAAGTTTGACTTAATTGACTAATCGTGGATTAGATCCAACTAATCATGGATTAGTTGACTAATCAGGGGATTAGGGTTACTAATCGGGGATTAAGTCCAACTAATCATGGATTAGTTGATTAATCAAGGATTTTAGGTCACTAATCGAGGATTAAGTCTAACTAATCTTGAATTAGTTGACTAATCATGGTTTAATCAAGGATTAAACCTAACTAATCTTGGATTAGTTGACTAATCAAGTCTAATCAGGGATTAAGTCCAATTAATCTTGGATTAATTGACTAATCAAGGTTTAAGATCACTAATCAAGGATTAAGTCCAATTAATCTTGGTTTAATTGACGAATCAAGGTTTAAGATCACTAATCAAGGATTAAGTCTAATTAATCTTGGATTAATTGACTAATCAAGGTCTACTTAAGAATTAAGGGAACTTAATTCGGTTTAGGAGCCATTTAGAGGTCTAAGATTAGGTTTAATTAACACTTAGTTAGCTAAACCATTCTTAGTTTATTGGATCATTCTTAGCTTTTGGATTAACTCATTAATCAAGGCTTAGGAACCTAAAACCGAATTGTTCACATCCTAATTACCTCATCTAATTTCTCAAGTAAGGCCTAATTGGTTCGGTTCCTTTAGTTGAGACTTAACTTGGTTCTTTCAAGGCTCTAAACATTCCCTTAACCATATGGTCATTCGGTTTCTAATCAATACAAGGTGTACTCCTAAATTTCAGCACCAACATTCTAATAACAACATACACAAGCATGTTCATAGAAATTTCAGCATCAACATTTCAATAACAACATAATACAAACAAGGTAATCATCAACTCAAAACATAAACACAAAATTCAGCATAGAACATTAAGTAATCACAAGCCAATATTCATCACAAATTCGGCCTCCAAGCCTAAAAATCAATCTAACTAGTGCCCTTGAGTCTCATGGTGACTCAACCTAATTTTCTATGCATTAAGACTTATTCTAGCAAGAGTGTAGCTTCTCTCCATACCTCTGTGAAAACCTACAATCGGTGGTTGAAACAACTAGGAAACACTAGGAGAACACCTAGAAGGGGGGGTTGAATAGGTGTTATAGAAACATTGAAAGATTTTCGCAAGAAACAAATCTAAACGATTAAAACCAATGAAAATCAATCAATTAACAAATATTATATGATCAGAGATTAAGCGGAAACAATCAACACCAATATTCTTATTGATTAACCTAGTTATGAAAATGATTTTCCCCAAATTAATTTGAACAATAAAGATTCAATTCAATCACATATAGAAAAATCACTTTTTCTAGGTTTTCAACCAAGAACAATATGAATAACAAGAATGTAAAGAGTTAAGAGTTTAGAGATACGACACAGTGATTTATCCTAGTTCACTTTCATCCACTTGAAAGCTACTTCAGTCCCCTCTTCAACCAAGAGAGATTCTTCACTATGAGGAATTAGAGTTTCTCAAATTACAAGTAAATGCCTCACAAGACTTCCTTCTTGCTAGCTTACAAGAGATACCACACCCTTGCCTTGTAATCCTATTGATATCTAATCTAACCTCTTCTCTTTCTTGCTGATACCCCACAACAAGACTTCCAATTGCTTGCTTCACTCACAAGACTTCCAATTGCTTATTCTTCAACAAGGCTTCCAAGTGCTTGATGAAATGCCTCACCAAGGCTTCCAATGAAACTTGCTTGATTCACAAAATCAAGGCTTCCAATGTTGTAGAATGTTTGCCTCTTGCAATGATTACAACTCAATAGAAAACAAAAACAATCCTATGAATCTCTTTCAAAAGCTATGAAATATCAACATGAGAGATTCAAGGTTCTTGATCAAAGAATGCAAAAATGAAAGCTTTGATCTTGAGAGAGTGAGAGAGAATAGTGTGGCTTTGATTCTTTGTAAAATTGTGTATCAAAATGATTCTAGTTGATTCTCATTGATAGAAATGATTAGGAAAAGGTTTATATAGAATACCCAAAAGTTAGAGCACTTAGAATGGCTTTTGAGAAGTGAAAAACGTATTTAAAAAACCATATCTGATCAAGTTACTCGAGTGAAATGAGTGTTACTCGAGTAAACCGAAAGCTGAAAACATTTTACTCGAGTGAAATGAGTGTTACTCGAGTAAGCCGCAAGCTTGATAAATTTTACTCGAGTGAAATATGTGTTACTCGAGTAATCAGCATAAAAATCACTAAAAACTTGTTTTCTCAAAAACTAAACCTTTTCTTTCAAACCTTTAAGCCACCTATTGATTTTAGGCAAAGTGAATACTCAAAATATGATAAAATCATGCAATCAAAAGAGATTCACTACCTTGTAATAAACGCTACCCAAACTCATAAACTAAAAGACTTGTGAGGCAAAAGATAAAACAATAAAACATAAACTACCAAACTAAGTCTTCATGAGTTGGTTCTCTCTTCATAACTTGATGTTTGTTGTTGCTTGTTGAGCTTGAACTTGATCAACACATTTGTAGCTTGTTCAAAACCTTTTGGCATTTATCAAAACATTCTTCATGGATCTTACAATCTCCCCCTTTTTGAAAATGACAAACATGTTTTGAAATTATGAAGTTCATTGAAGTTGTTGATGCTTGAACCATTTGATCACTTGGTGAGACTCTTGCTCCGCCTCAATTAATGCTTTTGACATTTGAAATCCAATTGAGTAAGCTTGATTCTCCCCCTATCTCCAACAACTTTGCTCAACCTACATAAAAAAACAACAAAAACAACCTTTCTCCAAACATACTATTTTATTTCTCCCCAAAATTATAATATTTCTCCCCTTTTTGAAATCTTTCAAATACAAATCTCCTCTTTTTCAAAACATCATATTTCTCCCCCTTTGGTATTATCAAAAAGAAATATATACCAATTGAAATAAGATCTAAGCCAAAATAGAAGAAATATAACCAAAGCATGATAATCATCTAATGATTAAAATTAATATCATTGAGTAATCAATATCAAACAAATTGTATACCAATAACATGATACCAATTGTAACACAATTGTAAGAAATTGATACCAATTGTATAATATCGAATGTTACCAATTTGTAGAATTTTCTCCTTGATACCAATTGAAGAAGATCAATAATGTCAATTGTATCAAATGTGTATAGACCTTCATTTGCTTCTTCAATCATACCTACAAAACAATCATGCTTTGCTTTTTGGTATCCAAATGGTTTTGGATCCATTTTTGTTAGTGTAGGGACTCTCACCCTTTTTCATCCAAACAAAATCTCCTTTAGGTATACCATGCACTTTAATATAACACACATTTGAAGTATGTCCATGAGTACCACAATAGAAACATGTTGGTGCATTTGAAAAATCAACTTTAGAAAAATCAACAACATTTCTATGAGATTTACTCTTAGCATTAGTATAACCCAAACCAAACTTGTTTGAATTTTATCTTTGAAAATTTAACAATGTGCGCAATCTAATATCACCATTTGAGAAACTTGCAAGCTTATTTTTCAAAATAGCATTTTCATCTTTAAGCAACTTGCAATCCTCACAATCAACCACATTATTCAATCTACTAGCACAATCACAAGAAGAATTATCAATGATAAGATGCAAAGTCTCATTGTCTAACTTAAGGTCATCAACTTGCTTTTGAAGATCTAAAATCTTTTGTTGATATTCCTCAATGAGCTTCTTCCTATCAATATTTTTCTTAGCTAATTTCTTGAGATGTTCATGCATTTCTTCATAAGCATTATATAACATTTCATAATTTGAAGAAATTTCGGATTTAGTAAGACTTACATCGCTTTCGTCACTTTGCTCACTTGATTCATCATTTGAGCTTTCCTCTTCATGTACTTGAGCTATCAAGTTGAGACAAGCGGCATCTTCATCATCCGAAGAACTACTAGTTGTGCTTTTCTTGTCTTGTTCATCATCACTATTCCAAACTATGTATGCCTTTTTGTGTTTTGCATTTTTCTTCTCTTTCTCCTTCTTCTTGAGATACTTAGAGCATGAGTACTTGAGATGTCCGTGTTTTCCGCATTCATGACAAACTATACCTTCTTTTGAAGTCTTTGTCTTGTAGTGTGGGGAATCCTTCTCTTTACTTTTGTCCTTGTTCAACCTTCCTTTTCTCCTTAGAATTTTATTGAACTTTCTTAGTAGAAGCTTCATCTCCTCTTCATCAATATCCGAATCGGAATCTTCATTATCAACATCATCATCATCGGAACTCTCTTCCTTTTTATATGACCTTTGAGCTTTAAGAGCAATTCCTTTTCTCTCTTTGTACTTATCCGACTCTTCATGCATTTGCAAACGTCCAAGCTCCATTTCATGTTCTTGTAGCTTTCCGAAAAGTGTTGCTAAGTCCATGGTGTCCAAGTCCTTTGATTCAACTATTGCGGTAACCTTGGGTTGCCATTCCCTACTTAGACATCTTAAAACTTTGTTAACAAGTTCACAATTCACGAAAGTTTTACCAAGAGCAATGAGATGATTAACAATATGAGTAAAACGTTTTTGCATAAAACATATAGATTCATTAGGCAACATACGAAACAATTCATATTCATGCATCAAAGAATTCAATCTAGCACGCCTAACTTCACTAGTGCCTTCATGTGTGACTTGCAAGGTGTCCCACATATCTTTGGCATCTTTACATTGGGAGACTCTAAAGAACTCATCATAAGATAGAGCGGAGGTGATGATATTCTTTGCTTTTAAATCATATTGAATTTTCCTTTTATCATCATCGGTCCACTTATCTTTGGGAGTAAGTGTAAGCACACCTTCTACATCTTTTGAGGGAATATAAGGACCATTTTCAATGGCTTCCCAAATGTTCACATCTATGGCTTCTATAAAGATTCTCATCCTAATTTTCCAATAACCATAACCCTCTCCACCAAACATAGGAGGGCGATTAATTGAAGCACCTTCACCACCAAAAGGATTCGTAGAACCCATTGTAGTTTCCTTAGGATCTTTAACGAAAAAGATCTATGCTCGTGTCTTTCGACCGAGCTCTGATACCAATTGTGAAAACCTACAATCGGTGGTTGAAACAACTAGGAAACACTAGGAGAACACCTAGAAGGGGGGGTTGAATAGGTGTTATAGAAACTTTGAAAGATTTTCGCAAGAAACAAATCTAAACGATTAAAACCAATGAAAATCAATCAATTAACAAATATTATATGATCAGAGATTAAGCGGAAACAATCAACACCAATATTCTTATTGATTAACCTAGTTATGAAAATGATTTTCCCCAAATTAATTTGAACAATAAAGATTCAATTCAATCAAATATAGAAAAATCACTTTTTCTAGGTTTTCAACCAAGAACAATATGAATAACAAGAATGTAAAGAGTTAAGAGTTTAGAGATACGACACAGTGATTTATCCTGGTTCACTTTCATCCACTTGAAAGCTACTCCAGACCCCTATTCAACCAAGAGAGATTCTTCACTATGAGGAATTAGAGTTTCTCAAATTACAAGTAAATGCCTCACAAGACTTCCTTCTTGCTAGCCTACAAGAGATACCACACCCTTGCCTTGTAATCCTATTGATATCTAATCTAACCTCTTCTCTTTCTTGCCGATACCCCACAACAAGACTTCCAATTGCTTGCTTCACTCACAAGACTTCCAATTGCTTGTTCTTCAACAAGGCTTCCAAGTGCTTGATGAAATGCCTCACCAAGGCTTCCAATGAAACTTGCTTGATTCACAAAATCAAGGCTTCCAATGTTGTAGAATGTTTGCCTCTTGCAATGATTACAACTCAATAGAAAAAAAAAACAATCCTATGAATCTCTTTCAAAAGCTATGAAATATCAACATGAGAGATTCAAGGTTCTTGATCAAAGAATGTAAAAATGAAAGCTTTGATCTTGAGAGAGTGAGAGAGAATAGTGTGGCTTTGATTCTTTGTAAAATTGTGTATCAAAATGATTCTAGTTGATTCTCATTGATATAAATGATTAGGAAAAGGTTTATATAGAATACCCAAAAGTTAGAGCACTTAGAATGGCTTTTGAGAAGTGAAAAACGTATTTAAAAAACCATATCTGATCAAGTTACTCGAGTGAAATGAGTGTTACTCGAGTAAACCGAAAGCTGAAAACATTTTACTCGAGTGAAATGAGTGTTACTCGAGTAAGCCGCAAGCTTGATAAATTTTACTCGAGTGAAATATGTGTTACTCGAGTAATCAGCATAAAAATCACTAAAAACTTGTTTTCTCAAAAACTAAACCTTTTCTTTCAAACCTTTAAGCCACCTATTGATTTTAGGCAAAGTGAATACTCAAAATATGATAAAATCATGCAATCAAAAGAGATTCACTACCCTGTAATAAACGCTACCCAAACTCATAAACTAAAAGACTTGTGAGGCAAAAGATAAAACAATAAAACATAAACTACCAAACTAAGTCTTCATGAGTTGGTTCTCTCTTCATAACTTGATGTTTGTTGTTGCTTGTTGAGCTTGAACTTGATCAACACATTTGTAGCTTGTTCAAAACCTTTTGGCATTTATCAAAACATTCTTCATGGATCTTACAACCTCTTGAAGACACAAAACAAAAACTTAAAACCTTTGGGCTTTCTCCTCTCAAAACCGTGAGCAACTCTCCCCCCTTGGACACTTGAGATTTTGCTCCTAAGCTTCCAAGACTCTAAGACTCCTCTTGATCTACCAAGCCAAAGATCCTAGTGCCTTGAAGATGGTGTGGCCGTGAGCTTGGTTTGGGTTTTGAGTGAACTTCCTTCAACTCAAACTTTAATCAAGTGGCATATTCATGATCTAGGGTATGAATATGCCAAGGTTCCTTGTGTTTAGTAAAAGTTTAAATTGATAGAAGGTGGAGATGAGGTTTGGCCGTGAGCTTCCTCAAGAGAAAGGAAGAGTTGGATTTGGATTTCTAAGCTTCAAACATTCATGCATGATGGATAATCATGATTTAGGCTTAGTGTATGTGAAGGTTTCTTGATTTTAAATGGAAGAACAAGCTTGGATGGTGGTGATTTAGGTGGTGGCCGTGAGGTTCTTGGCAAGGAAGAAGAAGAAAGAAGTGAAATGGAATTGGTATGAAGGTGGCGTGAGAAAAGGAAGAGCAAAATGAGGCTCATCAACAAAGGCTTTCTTTTATAAAATTCATGGTCAAAGATGGAAAGGAAAGGTGGCATAAGGGTGGGTTTTGGTGTTGACACATCTTCCCTTCATGCAAAGGGAGAAAAGGTGGTGTGGACACCTTGCACTTTGACCAAGGCATGAAACACAAGCTTGACAACTCACTTTCCTCATGCATTCACAATTTTCACTCCAAGGCTTCACACACCAACATACCATACGGCCAACACTTGCACACACATACACCATACGGTTTTGCACTTGCACACACAAGGCCCAAGCACATTTTTATGGCCCAATAACACTCTTAAGGCCCATTAGGTAAATCTAATCTACTTAGCTCTTAATCCATTCATTAACCAAGCTAATCTAACTCAAGACTAACCATTAGCTAACTAAACCAATTTAACTCAACCACATAAGTCTAAGCTTAGTTAATTAGGGTTACACTAAACCCTAATCACGATTCGCTATCTAAACACGATTAACCCTAACATATCAAGCTAAGGCAAAACATTAAGCACGAATTATTTAGGAGCCAAAAGTCAGGGATGTTACAAATTAAGGGTGCATACATATATAAACCCACGAGTTTCCCTCTTTTGCCCTTGGCTAGTGTTTGGTTCAAGCACACTAGGGAGGGGCGAATTGGTCTCTACAAAATTTTGCATGGCTAAGGGTCACCAAAATCAAGGGGGCATGATGAAGTGGGCTAGCTTAATAGGGGTCATCTAGGTCTAATGGATAGTTAGCTCTTGGTTAGGGTTTTGCTAACTAGTTGGCTTATAGTTCTAGTTTTTGGTTTCTTTGATTTCTTACCCTTTAAGTCTCTAGGATCTTAAGCTTAGGCACACACACATGCTCACACACACGTATGACACATACACACACCTATACATGCACCTACATGCACACACACACAACCGTGTCACCCTCACACACACACATGTCACACACATGCATACATGATTATCATTCTTTTATTTTCTAATCATACTTACTTTAATTTATTTATCCATATACTAATGCAATTAATTTTAGAAAATCACATCCACAACCATTTCCATGCATCACATATCACACACATTAAATTAAACATACAACACATAAAAATTCATGTCAAAACAAAACACATTTTCTCAAAAATTCGTATTTCTTTTATTCTGAAAATAAATTTTTATAAATCACTCCAGAAAATTCTAAAAATTACATTTTCAAATTCTAGGTTTCAAAAAGATCGTTTTCATATAAAGATTATCAAATTTGTTTAAAAGATACAAATTTTCAAAGATAACAGACCCAAAAACAAAATCAACAAATCATTTTAGACTCAAAAAAATCATTTACTTTTCTATCATAAAAATATTTTGTTTACAAAAAATTCATGGAAATCAATACTTCATTTCTCTTTTATGAAAAATACTTTTCCTGAAAACGTGATTTCAAGGTTCTTTCGTCAAAACCGTTTACGCACGTACGGGAAAAATGCGGGGTGTTACATTCTCCCCAACTTATAGATTTCTCGTCCTCGAGAAATGCTGCATAGAGTCTGGTAAATCCGTGAACACGTAGCTCCATGAAGAAATTCTTTTCCTCTTTAACCGTAGCAGTCGTCGCATTTTCGAATATGCACCGTCTATTCGCCGCTCTTAAGGGCACATCAAACAGATTACTTGCAAAAGTAATCTCTTGGGGTACTTTTAACAACAAGCAAGGTGGGATAAAAACAACACGGTTTCATGGAAAACAAAGAACTAGGGTTTTCAATAGGCATCAAAACACTATCAAGATAACAGGGTTATATTTATTTAGGGTCAAGACACCACCACGCCTAAGGTCACATCCTCATTATCAATTCAAGCCTAAACAAGCTACTCGTCAAACCTCACATTTCCGACTACTCCCCAACATAAGTGACTCATATTTCTACTTACTACATGCATCATCACAGACTTAACCTCTAAATATTCTTATTCTTCACCACCCTTTGATCAATCCTTACAAAATTTACCATCACTTAGCTCCAATCTATCCTCCTTTTGTTCTAACAATCCACTAATCCTCAAGAAACACATATTACCTCACTCCTTATCCCAAACATTTGATCATATAACTTAGACACTTCTAAACCTTTTTCTACTTTCCCACAATTTTCTTCTTATTCTAAACCATTAAAAATTCCTCAACTCAAAGACCTATTACCCATTACCATATCAAATCTTAGACGTCTACCTAACCTTGGGTCAACACTTAGGGATTCCATCCACAAGTTCCACCATCCTATCAACCGTATCATCACTTATTCACCTCTATCTAACCATTTGCCAACTCTAATCAAGACACTATAACTCTAAATTCCAATTGTTACCTTAATTTCTTCCTCATCTTATCACCATCTAAACCATTATTTAACCAATCCGGCATCAAACTTCTTAATCCTAATCACTTCACAACTATCTACTTGACCGGGTAAGGTGTCAGGGCTCAAAAATCTCAGCAAAAGCTTTAGGAAAGAACAATGTTGGGTCAAGGACCAAGGAGAAACTTTGGGTTCATAAATGATCAAGGCTTTTTCATACATCATGCCAAAGCAATTTGGCACACATAGGGCTTTCACAAAAAGTTTCAATCTTGGAAAGAAGGGCTTCACTCCAAAGAGAAGCCCAACAAGGAAGATTTGAATCTCATGCATCAATATTCCATGACGATACTGATCTCTGCTCCTTGTCTTCGCTGTAGACGAAAACTGACGTTGTCCAGGAAGGCGTCCGCGTATTCTTAGCGTTCCTAATCTCGTCTACTACTATCTTAATACTAATGCGCACAGAGAGTATGTAAATCCATGCATAAGGTTACTTAAATCCAACCACTGCTCTGATACCACTTCTGTAACACCCCGATTTGGCAACTTGAAACCACAACTGTTTATAGTGAAAATCTGGGCCAATTTTTTTTTTTTAAACAAGTGTTATGCAAGATGAAAACACATATATTTCCAAAGCACAATTACAATTTAAAACTCGTCTTCCCACATTGCGTAACCCTTTCAAGTTCCAAACTGAGATGTCACAAGACACCGCACTTTGAAACTCGTTTTCAAAAACATCGTTTAAAACGCCCGATTACTCATTTCAAAACATTAGTACTAAAATAAACTTTAGTTGGGGTTACAGTACTTTAGAGCCAGGACTTTAAGTAACTTGCAATGGAATTACAAAACTCTGAAAGGGAATTACCTAACCTCTAGTCGTCTATACTAACGCTTCCGCTACCCTACTCTGATTCTTGGTTCGTCAAATATTCATCTGCCTCCTTAGCGATACTTTCCATAGTGGCTTCGCGTGCTTTATTCTCCTCTTCATAACGAACTTGCAGTCTCTCTATCTAAGGACCATACAGAATTTTCGAATACCAACAGCAACATAGGAGAGAGTGAGCTACCCAAAACATGTAATGTCGACTATGTGGATTTACGATAGGCAATTATTAAGATAAAGCAATAAATAACAAACAAATCACAACAACAACATAATCATTATCATCATCACCTAAACATCATCTTATCATCACTTCTTCAATTCCCACTCAATACTTCATACCATTATCATTCTTTTCCTTTTCAAATCTTTATGTTTATTAAGTCTTATCATCACAGTTCACTCAATGACTTGGGGAACCATCATTGAGGAAAACAGCTCTCACGTCTACATCTCCTCGGTCATCCATCCACACCTAGTCGGAAGCAAACAGGAGTACAGGACCTTTACCGTGCGGGCACGACAGCTGTCACAACAATCAAATGGTCCCAGACCAGGAGGACTCAGCCTCAATCAATAATATCAATTCATAATAATCATGGCACACTGCCTCTCAGTGGCAAACAAGATGCCCCACTCCAGTCCCTCTCACTGTTCTAGATTTGCATCGAGGGGGCGACAGTACTGTTCTAGTCTCGAGTGCAGAACTTAGCACGGTATTAGACCCAGTCCCCACCACGTTAGTGCACCACTTATGGAGTTCGTTCTGCCTAGAACAGTAGTCTAGACTTCTTGACGTTTCACCGTCATCGTCCTCCCCTCCTGCAATCTCCACCTGAATATTCGCAGATACCCATAGTATCTTCCTCTCCACTACTTCGACACACACTCATACCTCACCGTGTTATACATGTCTTTTAAAAGTCTTTTAAAGTTTTAAAGCTTTAAAGTTTTATTAACGGTTTAATCCTAACGGTCGACTCGTCCTTGGTGCATCCCTTCAACGAAATCCGACCACTAATCATTCAATCTTTTCCCCAATTCATCACATCACATTTCAGCATCTCATATCATACTCCTTCTCATCTCAGTTCATCACTTTCTCAAAACTCATTTCCTTGACTTTCTCAAAACACCTTTCGTGAAATTTTTCGAAAACATACGTTCACAAAACTTTCACTTCACAAAACTTTTTTAAAAATATCATTTCGTAAATTTTCTCAAAAATATCCTTTCACAAAACTTTTCTCAAAAATAATGTTTCTAAAAACTTTCACAAACGCTCACGAAATTATACAAATTTCCCCTCTAAAGGGTCTTTTCACAAAAATATGCCTTTTCACAAAAATCTATTTTCACAGACGTTCCCAAAATATTGTTTTCACAACTTTTTCACAAACATTGTTTTGAAAAGACTTTCTTAAATTGTCATTTCAAAAGAATTTCTCAAAATATCACTTCAAAAACTTCATCGAAAGATTGGTTTCAAAAACTTTTCTCAAAAATATACCTTTTCTCAAAAACTTTTTCAAAAAGATTGTTTCATAAAATTCTTTTGTAACTACTGCTTCACACCTCTTCAAAATATCTTTTCGAAAACCTTTTCTAAAACCATTTTCAAAAATCTCTTTCAAAAACCACATTTTTGCTGAGCGCTAATGGAGGAGCAAGCTCAACTCAACACTGGTCCCAGACTAAAACCAAAAACAAGGATCACTTCTCCATTCACATCACGCTCGTTTCCATAACTCTTTCTCAGTCTCACCTCCTTATCTTTTCGCCATTATTTTCCCTTTATCATCACTCTTCTTTCTTTCAATCATATTTTCTTACTCTTCTCATTTAAATTCTTATCACACATTATTCAGTACTCCAATATTTCTCAACAATATCATAACCACTCAACCAATAAATAGATCATGGAATAATTAAAAAACTCAAACATAAACATAATATCAAACTTAGTAAACCAATCTCAGCCGCTCGGGTGGATAGCCAAACACTCAATCAAACAATTGCTATCACAAACACCACTACGCTAAATGAGATTGGAGTCCAACCTTTGAGATGATTGGACCTCTTAACAAGTAACCTAAATACCATGACGTCTTAAGGGAAGCCCCTCTCTCACCTCAAATACCGTAAGTCTCCGTGAGCTTTCCGAGATTTGTCGATCGCTAATTCCGCCTCGTTTCCTTTGCGTCGGTCGCTCGAACTATAGCATTTTTCCCCGTGCGTTAGAAACGTTTTAACGAATTACTTTTAAAACACTTTGAAATCGTTCCTTTTTGAAAACACATTGTTCACATTCAAAAAGTTTTCAAATCAAAATGTTTTCAAGAAAACTTTAAAAATAATTTTCTTATAAAACGTTCATACTGTAATATCATTATTCTTAATCTTTAAACAAAAACTCAGAACTTAAGAAAATCAATTTAGGTTTCTTAAATCATATTTTTCAGTAAAACATTTTTCAATTATTTAGAAATAAGAACAACACATCACTTTTCAAGCATTCACACATCATACAACACAAACATCATTTATTCAATCAATTTATTTATTTTATTTCTTAAAAACCGAAAAGAAAATCAAAACAAACAACATATCATTCCAATCACAGACATAGCATCATGCATATGAAAACACAATCATTCACAAGGTCATTTCATGCAATTAAATTTTCCTAACTACATTAGCACACCTAGGCCGAATCATATAAATGAAATTTTACAAAGATTAATGCACACATACAAGCACAAAACAATGGAAATCATTTTCTTTTCTTTTTAGGACTGAAAACCGAGAGCATTGAAAAGGAAATTTAACAATCATAAATCAAACAACAAGTTCAATCACAAATCATTTTAAAGTCACACACATATTTGCAAGTAATTCATGCATGCACATTCTAAGCCTTTAAATTAAATTAATTTTATTATAGGTGCAACTTAAACAAGGATCAAGTAAAATTTCCTATTTCTTTCTCTTATGGCCGAACACTCACATGTAAGCAGACAAGATTTTTAGTTCAATTTTCACATACAAAAATCACATAGTTAAATCAAACATCACACCACATCATTTATGCATATCACATATACAAATAACTCAAGATCATCACTTAGTCTTAGATAAAAATCAAGATTTACATTTTAAACTTAAAAATAACATGCATACTCCTAAAATTACTGGATCTAGTCTTATCATACACATGCATTAACTTTTCACATAATAAAAACATGGGATTCATTTTTATCAAGTTTGGCCGAATGGCCCACACCAAACAAGGCATACATAAAAATCAAACAATTAAGCTAAATCATGGTCATGCTTCAAAAATTATTTTTAAAACTTGTTTATTTAATTTCTCTTTGAAAAACCGTGACATGCACTTAAACAAAACATGATTTTTCTACTTAAAATTAACATGCATGCTTTAAAAACTTGGATCATTAGATATATGCACATAAACCAACAAAGTTATCATCAAATCAACATGTAAAACCATAGATCTCAACTTTAGTTTCAAGTAAATTCAAATCATTTATTTATTCATGAAAGAATCACACAACACCTCATGGATCATCTTTTGAGCAAGGAAAATTTAACATGCAATACTAAAGATCTTGGATCCAATATTAATCAAGTTCAAAGAACAAATTTATTTATCAAATTATTTCTTAAAAAAAACATCCTAGCTCACGGTTTCAACAAGAAATTCAACATGCAAGGCCAAATAATTTTATTAAACTTAGATCATACATTGATTTGTCAAATAAGCACATAAATATACATAAATCATGGTTTAGAACAAGAAAACATACATGCAAGAAAGATCTAGGTTAAGCTTCACAAAATCTTAAACAAAACTTTAGATCTTTAAGTTTGAGTTAGAAAAACATTTAGATCAAGCAAGAACACATAAACCGAACCACAAATATAGAGTCACAATTATTACAAATAAGGTTTAGTCCATGAAAGTTCAAGATCAAGAAAGAATAACACATAAAGTCACCTTACAAACCATAAAAATCATCATGCAAGAAGAAAATAAAAAGGGATCTACAACTAAAAGGAAACTAAACTATTACATTTCTTCTCTTGTTCTTCGAATTTCCTACTAAGAAGGGGTTGGTTCTTCCAGCTCCTAACACTTAAGTCTTCAAAGGATTGCTCTAGATCTAAGTTGAAACCTCCTTCTTCTTTCCTCTACCTCACGGCCTCCTCTCTTTCTTTCTTTCTCTATTTCTTTTCTTTTTCTCTCTAAAGGTTTGATGAGCCTCTAGAGTAGTGTTTTGTGTTTGGAAGAAATGGGTGGAAATGAAAATGGGTGAAGGTGAAATGAATTAAGTGTGCATACATACATAAACCCACGAGTTTCCCTCTTTTGCCCTTGGCTAGTTTTCGGTTCAAGCACACTAGGGAGGGGCGAATTGGTCTCTACAAAATTTTGCATGGCTAAGGGTCACCAAAGTCAAGGGGACATGATGAAGTGGGCTAGCTTACTAGGGGTCATCTAGGTCTAATGGATAGTTAGCTCTTGGTTAGGGTTTTGCTAACTAGTTGGCTTATAGTTCTAGTTTTTGGTTTCTCTGATTTCTTACCCTTTAAGTCTCTAGGATCTTAAGCTTAGGCACACACACATGCTCACACACACGTATGACACATACACACACCTATACATGCACCTACATGCACACACACACAACCGTGGCACCCTCACACACACATGTCACACACATGCATACATGATTATCATTCTTTTATTTTCTAATCATACTTACTTTAATTTATTTATCCATATACTAATGCAATTAATTTTAGAAAATCACATCCACAACCATTTCCATGCATCACATATCACAGGCATTAAATTAAACATACAACGCATAAAAATTCATGTCAAAACAAAACACATTTTCTCAAAAACTCGTATTTCTTTTATTCTAAAAATAAATTTTTATAAATCACTCCAGAAAATTCTAAAAATTACATTTTCAAATTCTAGGTTTCAAAACGATCGTTTTCATATAAAGATTATCAAATTCCGAGTTACGGTTTAAAAGATACAAATTTTCAAAGATAACAGACCCAAAAAAAAAATCAACAAATCATTTTAGACACAACAAAATCATTTACTTTTCTCTCATGAAAATATTTTGTTTACCAAAAATTCATGGAAATCAATACTTCATTTCTCTTTTATGAAAAATACTTTTCCTGAAAACGTGATTTCAAGGGTTCTTTCGTCAAAACCGTTTACGCACGTACGGGAAAAATGCGGGGTTTTACACAACGCGTCTTTGATTGTGTGTTGAGCTTCACGCAACATGAATCTGTCTATATAAGCATCTAGGTTGATGGAATTGCCTCCATTTTGCATGTTAGAGGCTCTGAAACACAAATTTAGGGTTTCCAACTTCGCTCTATCGATTCTCCTTTGATTCTAAGAGTTAAGCTGAGAGTGATACACCATTGCAAAGCTTACATCTTGAGCTTTGCATAGATATAAAGATTGTGAGTTAAGATTGAGTGTGGATCGAGAACGAGGCTTATCATTTTGAGGTGTCGAAGCTGCCAAACTTCAATCTCTGTTTCTTGGAGCTTACTTTAGGGCTCGATTCTGGTATGCTCAAGCAACCATTCCATCTCAAACTCGTTCCTTTAGTTAGTACGTGTTGCAGAGAGTTTAGAGAAACTAATTACCCCAATTTTCATTGTTGTTTCATATGCCAACCAATTCGGTT
This sequence comes from Crotalaria pallida, assembly GCA_037953625.1. Classification (NCBI taxonomy): domain Eukaryota; kingdom Viridiplantae; phylum Streptophyta; class Magnoliopsida; order Fabales; family Fabaceae; genus Crotalaria; species Crotalaria pallida. The sequence continues at coordinate 5,309,223 of CM075654.1, read as the reverse complement.
TGGGTGCTCTGCTAAAACTACTCTGTTTAGTGAGGAGTTTGTGGGATTCGAGGTTCTAGAGCTTTTTCCTGTCAAGGTTTTGTCCCTTCACGAACTAGAGGTAAGGGTGAAGCTATACATTCATTAGAATAAGAATAAATTGTAGTCATTTGTGTTGAGAGCCACTGTAACACCCCGCATTTTTCCCGAACGTGCGTAAACGATTTTTAACGAAAGAAACCTTGAAATCATGTTTTTAGGAGAGAAAAGTAAATGATTTTATTGAGATGAAAGAAGATTTGTTGAATTGTGGTTTTTATTAAAAGTTGATTTTGTGAAAAATGGAATTTTTGGATCTATTATCTTTAAAATTCCGTATCTTTTAAACCGTAACTCGGAATTTTATGATCCATATATGAAAACGATCGTTTTGAAACCTAGAATTTGAAAATGTAATTCTCAGAATTTTATGGGCTGATTTATAGAAATTTATTTTCATAATTTAAGGAATACGAATTTTAAAGAAATTGTGCTTTGTGATGATTGTTTTGGCATAAATTATGTGTGTGATGTGTGCTTGATTGAATGTGTCTAATTGATTTTATGTGTGTAATACGTGATGCATATAATTGGTTGTGAAACTATGATTTCCTAAAAAATTAATTGCATTAGTACATGAATTAGTAATTTTAAGTAGAAATCATTAGAAATAAATTAATAATATAGGAAAAATAAAAATGCAAGTGACATGTGTATGTGTGTGAGAGTGCCACGGTTGTGCTTGTGTATGAAGGTGTGTATGTGTCATTTGCATGTGCATGATTTGTGTGTGTGTATGTGTCATGCGTGTGTGAGTGCATGTGTGTGCATAAGCTTAAGACTTTGGAAGCTTAGGGAGTAAGGAATCCAAACTAGAACCAAATCAAATCAAATTGGAAGGAAAACCCTAACTAGAACTCAACTAATGGTTAGCCCTAGATGACCCCTAAAGACCTAGACCACTTCATCTTGTCTCCTTGACCTTGGAGACCATTAGCCATGCAAACTTTTGAGAAGACCACTTCGCCCTTCTTGGTTGTGCTTAGGCCGAATTTTACAAGGCCAAATTGGGAAAATGTGAACTTTCTTACATATAGGAGTAAGCCTTGATTCACTTCCTCTCGTCCACTTCATTTCCACCTTCTAAACACAAACACTACTCTAAGGACTCATTCCATCCTTAGAAAGAAAAAGAGAAAAATAGAGAAAGAGAGAAAGAGAGTGTTGGCCGTGAGGCCTTAGGAGGAAGAAGGAGGAGATCCACCTTGGATCAAGCCTTTCCCTTTGAAGATCCAAGTACTAGGAGCTTAAGGAATCCACCCTTCTTGCTAGGAAAATTCGATGATCAAGAGAAGAAACGTAATAGTTTAGAGTTTCTTTTGATTTTTAGTTATAGATCCTTTCTTTTCTTCTTGCATGTTCCTCTTATGACTTGTAAGGTGAAATTTATATGTTATTCTTCTTGATCTTGGACTTTCATGGACCAAACATAATTTGTAATATGTGTACCTCTATGTTTATGTTTCGGTTTATGTTTTCCTTGTTAGATCTAATTATTTTTCTAACTCAAACTTAAAAATCTAGAGTTTTGTTTAACATTATGTGCAATTTGACATATATCCTTCTTGCATGTATGTTCTTCTTGTTTTAAATCATGATCTACGTATGTTTATGTGCTCATTTGAAAAATCAATCCATGATCTAAGTTTAATAAAATTCTTTGGCCTTGTATGTTAAATTTCTTGTTGAAACCGTGAGCTATGGTGATTTTCAGTCTTGCATGTTAAATTTTGTTTGTTTAAATAATGATCTATAAGATGTTTGTGTGATTTCTTCATGAACGGATGTATGATCTAAGTTTGCTTGAAAATAAACTTGAGATCTTTGTCTTTAAATGTTGATTTCATGATGTTCTTGTTAATCTATGTGCACACATTTTATGATCTATGTCCTTGAAGCATGCATGTTAATTTTGAGAAGAAAATCATGTTTTTATGTGATGCATGTCACGGCCTCAAAAAGAAAATTTAATAACCAAGTTTTTAAAATGAATTTTGAAGTGTGAACATGATTTAGTTTAAGTATTTGATTTTTACATGCTTTATTTTGTGAGAGGCCATTCGGCCATACTTGATAAAAATGAATCTCATGTTTTAATATGTGAAATTTAATGCATGTGTATGATAAGAGGTAGATCTAGTAATTTTAGGTGCATGCATGCTATTTGTAAGAGGTTAAAAATGTAACCTTAATTTTATAATAGTGATGAACTTGAGTTATTTGTGTATGTGATATGCATAAATGATGTGGTGTGATATTTGATTTGATTTGATTTTTGTAACTTGTGTATGTTGAAAATTGAATTAAGACGTTGCATTCTTGCATGCTAGTATTCGGCCATGAGGGATAGGAATGGAAATCATATATGATCATTGTTTAAGTTGCATATATAATGATATTAATTTAATTTAAGGACTTAGAATGTGCATGTATGAAATAATTGTAATTAAATGAAAATATGTGTGAGACTTTAAAATGACTTGTGATTTAACTTGTTGATTGATTTAAATTTTGTTGGATTTTCCTTTTATGTCCTCGGTTTTAATCTAATAAGAAAAGAAAATAATTTCAATTGCTTTTGTGCTTGTGTGTATGCTTTAATCTTTGCAAAATTTCACCTAAATAATTCGGACAAAGTGTGCTAATGTAGCCAGGAAGATTATCTCTATGAAATGACCCTTATGAATGATTATGTGTTTATGTGCATGATGCTATGTGTGTGATTAGTATTGTGTGAAGTTGTGAGTGTTTTACTTGAATGTGTTTTCTATGTTTGAAAAGTGATGTGTTGTTCTTATTTCTAAATTAAATAATTGAAAAATGTTTTACTGAAAAATATGGTTTAAGAAATTGATTTGACCTTCTTAAGTTCTGAATTTTGTTTAAGAACTAAGAATAATGATTTTTATAATATGAATGTTTTAAAGTAAGTTTACCCTAAGAAGAATGAATTCTTGTTTTGAAAAGAAAAAAAAATTATTTTCAAAGTTTTCTTGAAAATATTTTTATGGATTTAATTTGGATTTAAAAACTTTCGGAATGTGAATAATGTGTTTTCAAAGAGAAATGATTTCAAGGTGTTTTCTAAAATAAAGTAATGAATTCGTTAAGAACGTTCCTAACGCATGGGGAAAAATGTTATAGTTCGGACAACCGATGCAAACGAAACGAGACGGGATTAGCGATCGGAAAAGCTTACGGAGACCTTCGGTATTTGAGGTGAGAGAGGGGCTTCCCTTAAGACGTCGTGGTATTTAGGTAACTTCTTAAGAGGTCCAATCATCTCAAAGGTTGGACTCCAATCTCATTTAGCGTAGTGGTGTATGTGATAGCAATTGCTTGCTTGTTTGTTTAGCTATCCACCCGAACGGCTGAGATTGGTTAATTAAGTATGATATTATGTTTCTGGTTGATTATGTTTGAGTTCTTTAATTACCCCATGATCTGTTTATTGTTTAAACAACTATGCTGTTGGGGTGAGGGATAATGCGTTGATAAGAATTAAATTGAGAAAGTAATGAAGTGTTATTGAAAGAAAGAGAAGTGAAAATAATGGTTGTATAATTAATGGAATATAAAGAGATGAGACTGAGAAAGAGTTATGGAAGTGAACAAAATTATGAAAGTGAGAAGAGTTATGAAAGTGAGTTGAGTTATGGAATTGAGATATGATGTGGCTCTTGTTTTTGGTTTTAGTCTGGGACTAGTGTTGAGTTGATCTTGCTCCTCCATTAGCGCTCAGCAAGTTTTTATTTTTGGGAAGAAGCTTAGTGTTGAGTTCAGCTTGCTCCTCCATTAACACTCACCCAAAAATATGGTTTTTGAAAATGGTTCTTGAAAAGAGATTTTGAAAAGATTATGAAAGAAATTTTTGGAAAAGGTTTTCGAAAAGGTATTTTCAAAGGAGTTTTATGAAACAATTTCTTTTTGAAAAAGTTTTGAGAAAGGAAGTTTTGTGGAATTATATTCTGAAAGGTATTTTGGAAATGAGTTGAGAAAGTTGATGAGTGAGTTTTGTATAAGTTGATGAGCCGAGATGAGAAAGAGTGTGACACGAGATGTTGAAATGAGAATGTGATGTGATGTGATTGGGGAACAGTTTGAACGATTAGTGGTCGGGCTTCGTTGAAGGGATGTACCAAGGACGAGTCGACCGTTAGGATTAAACCGTTAATAAAACTTTAAAGCTTCAAAACTTTAAAAGACTATTAAAAGACATGAATAACACGGTGAGGTATGAGTGTGTGTCGAAGTAGTGGAGAGGAAGGAACGATAAGTATCTGCGGATACTTAGGACGAGATTGCATTAGGGGAGGACAATGACGGTGATACGTCAAGAAGTCTAGATTACTGTTCTGGGCAGAACGAACTCTGTATGTGGTGCACTAACATGGTGGGACTGGATCTAATACCGTGGTAAGTTCTGCACTCGAGACTAGAACTGTATTGACACCCCCTAGATTGCAAATCGAGAACAGTGAGAGGGACTGGAACGGGGCATTTGTGTTTGCCGCCGAGGGCGTGCATTGATATGATATGATTTGAGGCTGAGTCCTCCTGGTCAGGGACCATTTTTGTGTTGTGACAGCTGTCGTGCCCGCGTGGTAAAGGTCCTGTACTCCTATTTGCTTCCGACTAGGCATGGATGGATGACCAAGGAGATGTAGACGTGAGAGCCGTTTTCCTCAATGATGGTTCCCCAAGTCATTGAGTGAATTGTGATGATAAGATTTAATAAATATAAAGAATTGAAAAGAGAAAGTATAGCTATGGTATTGAGTATTGAGTTGAGGAATGAGAATGAGATGGTGTTCTCATGATGATGATGATTATATTTCTGGATGGTTATGTTGTTGTTATGATTTGTTTGTTGTTTATTGTTTTGTTCTTAATAATTTCCTATCGTAAATCCACATAGTCGACATTACATGTTTGGGTAGCTCACTCTCTCCTATGTTGTTATTGGGTATCGGGAAATTTATGTATGGTCCTTAGATGGAGAAACTGTTAGCTCGTTATGAGAAGGAGAAGGAAACACGAGAAGCTGCTGTGGAAAGTATCTCCAAGGAGACTAAAGAGGATGACGCTGCTTGCGACCCGAGGGTGTGACGAACCAAGAATCAGAGTAGCGCGGCGGAAGCGTTAGTGGCGATGAATAGAAGTTAGGTAATCCCCTTTCAGAGTTTTGTATTTCCATTGCAAGTTACTTAAAGTCCTGGCTCTATAGTGCTGTAACCCCAACTAAAGTTTATGTTTTGAAATGAGTAAACGGGCCGTGTTTTAAACAATGTTTTTGAAAACGAGTTTCAAAGTGCTGTTGGAAACCAACAAGCGGCTCAATATAGTCTAGAGGGGGGGTGAATAGAATATTGAAGCCTTATTACAGATTTTTCGTCCACCTAAGAGAATGGTTTTATGAAAATAAATTTTCTTAAGAATTCAGTTCAGATTACTCGAGTAACTCAAGCCTTCACTCGAGTAATACGCAACCAAAAATAATTTCACTCGAGTATTCAGCAAATCACTCGAGTATTACGAAAACAAATTTTAAATCACTCGAGTAACAGAAAACCTACTCGAGTAATGTTTATAAACTGAAAGCAGATTACTCGAGTGACAAGAACTTTACTCGAGTAAACTGGGTAAAATTCAATTTAAAACTTTGTTTTCAATGGAGTTCTTCAAGAATAACAATGCTATGATGATTCAACAAATTATGAATGATTAATATGAACAATTTCAAGTAATATTAACATGCAATTTTAGATCAATTGAGTAGAATTAAGAAAACCCCAATTCTAACCTAAAAATGCAAATGTTAATGAATTAATGAAATACAAGGAATGAAAATAAAAGAGACACAAGGATTTATCCTGGTTCACTTTCACCCACTTGAAAGCTACTCCAGTCCCCTCTTAAATCAAGAGAGATTCTTCACTAGAAATCTTCAAATGTAGATTTTACAATGTTTTAAGATGCAACTAGATTCTTAGTTCTCCTATCTTAAAACCCAACTCAAAGTGTGTACCAAACACTTTGATCTAATCTACCCCTTTTGAGTATTCTAGATTTCCTTGCTAATTGATTGAAGATGCTTCCAACCAATCCTCTTTTCTTGCTTTGATTTGATCCTCAAAGTCTTCCTTGTGAGATTCTTCACTTGTGTTGAAACTTCAATGATGCAATCACAAATTGCAAATCTTCAACAACCACTAAGAACAAAAATATGATCTCAAGAATATTTGAACAATGATAGAAAATAGAGTGAAGAATGAAAAGTTCTTTGTTGAATCTTGATAGCTTTTGAAAGATGTAAAATAGCTCTTGAATTACTTTTCAAAGTGTATTAGAAAATTGTAAGAATGAAAGTCTCTTTTTTTTTGAAATAGAAAATTAAGTCCTTTTAAAATTTTCCCAACACTGATTGAATTACTCGAGTAAACCAAACAACGTCACTCGAGTGAAACATGTCAGATTAAGTTACTCGAGTGATGTGTAAACCATTACTCGATTAACCAGTCAGAACATAAATTACTCGAGTGAACCAATACTCATTACTCGAGTAAACTGATCAGAATCTGAATAAAAACAAAGTTTTTCTAAAATGATTTTCACAAGCTATTTAATCAAGATTTAAAGTATCTTCACTCTTAATCAGACATTATTTAAATATTCTTAAAAATCACCTAAGCTACCCACACCAATGAGATGCATTGCATAAAATAAAGATTACATTGAAATAGAATTAATAAAAATCCTAATTCTAATCTTCATGTGGTGTAGCTTGCTTGTTGCCAATGTTGTTGCTTGGAGAGAGATTGTTAGCATCAAAACATGAGAATCCTACAAACTCCCCCTTTTTGATGATGACAAACCTCCTTTCAAATTAAGCACTAAGTTTTAACATACTCCCCCTAAATGTAAAACATCTAGGAAAAATATAATAAAACTTAACCTACAAGAACAACATCAACAAAATATTCTCCCCCTTTTGGCATCATTAAAAAGATAATATTTTTGAGAAAAGTCCTTTGCCAAAAGTTGAAGGTAAGTAGTTCACAATGGTATAGAAAATATATAACAATAAAGACAATACCAAAATAAACCACAATAGTGCCTCAACGTATATAAACAACGAATATAAACGAACAACGAATATAGCACCATAAAACAGAGTATCAGAGCATCACACTATGCAGCAAATCATAGCAGATAATCAAAACGAAAACTAAACAAACTAGACCATACACAAGGTCCTAAAGTCATAGTAGCAACAGAGTCAGAAACATGAAACAGAAACATAAACAGAGAATATGCAAATGAAACATGCAACAGAAATCAACAGCAAACATCATCAGCATCCACAGGTCTAGGAATCAGGTGGAGGAGGAGGAAAATGATGAGAAAATAATCCAGACATGTAATCCATCAAACGATGCTCCATGGCAATATTCTTCACATCCTGTCTCATCTCCAACTGAGTGAATTGAGCATTGATGTGCTCAACTAATGACTCATGAGCAGCTTGTGCATCAAATGGAGTACCAAGATTATCCAAATCGATATAGTCCTCAATACGATCGGTATCCATCGGATCAGTAGAAGTAGGAGGAACAGAAGAGGATGCACCAGCCCTATCACCAAGTAAATTCCTTTTCCTAGTACCTGAAACTCTTGCAGCCTTTGCAGCTTCAGCCATTTCCTTAATCTGTGATTTCCATAACCAAGTGCGACTGTCCCTATGCCAAGCAATTTTCATATAACTAATGTGCGAATCATTAAGACACCAGTTATTTTTCTTTTCCTTTTCAGCTGGCTCATCATCAGGGATTGGAACACGATAATACCGCATGATCTTGGTGACATGCATAGGATATGGCAAGAATTGGGTAGGAGGAGATTGAGCAGCAGCTTCCATACGAGCTAAAAACATTTTATTCCAATTCATCTCATACCTCTTTTTAATCCCATGAAACAAAGTAAGATCATCATCTCCCAATTGAGCATAATTTTGATTGCATTTTGGAATCAAACAATAAGAGATAATATACATGAGCACCCTATCCACAGCATGCAAAGGTGATACAGTTCTAGTAGTTCTATCACCCCAAGATTCACCAGTACGCAACAAATCAGTATAAATCTTATTAGTATCCACATCCAAATCCAGACATTCAGTATCACCAATAAAAGTTCCCTTGTTTTCTAAACCAAACATCATAGTCAAATCCGCAGGCTTTATAACAAAATGATGTCCTCTAACCATTGTTTGATACTCACCATCTAGCTTAGTAAAATTTTGATAAAATTGTCTGACAAGCCTAGGGTAATAATGAGTCTCAAATTCCAAAAACCTCTTCAAATTCTGAAATTCTAAATCCTCTACAAACGGAAATTGCTCCTTATGCAACCAAGCAAATTTAACATACCTTGTAAGACCAAAAGAGCGATTGATAAATGCTGGTTCCCGCAAATCTCGGTTGATTCCAGAAAACCAAGTATCATTACGACCTGCTCCTTGCTTTGCTTTCTTTTGAGGAGGTTGATAGTGAGAGGAAGAAGCCATTGATTCAGAAAAAGCAAATTCGGTTTTGGGGGTTAGGGTTGTGATTTGGGGTTTTCGGATTTTTGGATAAAATTGGTGAAATTGATGAATGAAAGGAGTAGAAATGATGATATAATGATGAAATATGGAAGAAATTTGTATGATTTGTGAGTTTTGTGGCTGAAAGATGATGATTTGATGAAGACCCGTATGAGAGAGAAGAGAGAAAGACGAACAAGAGAGAGAAAAAATCGGGAAAATGATGCAGATTTCAACAGTTCAGCTTTTAAAATCACGTAAGTTACTCGAGTAATGTTCATACGTTACTCGAGTGATTCGAGCAGTACTCGAGTGAAAGAGTATGTTACTCGAGTATGCCGAAAGATAAAAAGATTTTACTCGAGTGATGGATGAACTTAATCGAGTGATACGCAAGTCATTTTAAAATTAATCGAGTGACAGACAGAATTACTCGAGTAATACGAAAGAGTTTTTAAAATTACTCGAGTGAAATTTCTGTTACTCGAGTGAACTGTCCAGAATTTCAAAAATTTCAATTTTTCATGCAAAATCATTTTTCATGCACAAACACAGAGAAACACTTAGCATGTAGCAAGTAACACACATACAAATAAAGCAATTAGCATATTATAGAAAACATACACACATAACTGCATAAAAAAAAATGATAAACACTTTAATAAGATACAACAACTCAAAATACAAGTCACATTGAAATAGGCTTGAAGGTGAGTATAAAAAGCATCAAATACAATTAGCTAATAGTTAATTCATCAAAAATACCAAGTTCTCTTCGAATCTTATAAAATGTGTCCCTTGGTAATGGTTTTGTAAAGATATCAGCTAATTGATCCGAAGTTTGAACAAACTCAATAACACAATCACCTTTTTGAACATGATCTCTCAAAAAGTGATGCCTAATTTCAATATGCTTTGTCCTTGAGTGTAATACTGGATTTTTAGTCAAATTAATTGCCGAAGTGTTATCACACTTTATAGGGATATTTGTTAAATTTAAACCAAAGTCAGATAATTGTTGCTTCATCCATAAAATTTGAGCACAACAACTACCTGCAGCTATGTATTCGGCCTCCGCGGTTGATAAAGCTACACAATTTTGCTTTTTAGAAAACCACGATACAAGTGAATTACCAATTAAATGGCATGTTCCGCTTGTACTTTTTCGCTCAACTTTACAACCGGCAAAGTCAGAGTCCGAATATCCTATAAGTTTTAGAAAAGCATCCCTAGGATAATAAAGTCCAGTATTCGTTGTACCCTTTAAGTATTTCATTATTCTTTTGACAGCAGTTAGATGCGACTCTTTCGGTTTTGCTTGAAAACGTGCACACATACATACACTAAACATGATATCAGGCCTAGATGCAGTTAAGTATAACAAACTACCAATAATACCACGATACTTCGTTACCTCTACCGCTTTTCCAGCCTCATCTTGATCTAGGTAGCATGCAACGCTCATTGGTGTAGAAGCGGATTTGCACGAATCCATTCCAAAACGTTTGAGAAGCTCTCTACAATATTTACTCTGATGAATATAAATGCCATCATTAAGCTGCTTTATTTGAAGGCCAAGAAAGAATGTAAGCTCTCCCATCATCGACATCTCGAATTCACTTTGCATCAATTCTGAAAACTTCTTACACAAGTTATCGTTAGTAGCACCAAATATAATATCGTCAACATATATTTGAACCAATAAAATATCCTTACCGGAACGTTCAATAAAAAGTGTAGTGTCAACAGTGCCTCGTTTAAAACCTTTTTGTAATAAAAAATTGCTTAGTCGGTCGTACCAAGCTCTAGGAGCTTGTTTCAAACCGTACAAAGCCTTTTTCAGTTTGAAAACGTAGTCCGGATGTTCAAAACTCTCGAATCCGGGAGGTTGTGACACATAAACTTCCTCTTGAATGTATCCGTTAAGAAAGGCGCTCTTAACATCCATTTGAAACAATTTAAAATTCATAATTGAAGCAAAAGCGAGAAGAATACGAATAGCTTCTAATCTAGCAACGGGAGCATATGTCTCATCGTAATCGATTCCTTCTTCTTGACTATAACCTTGTGCTACCAACCTAGCTTTATTCCTAACAATAATACCCGATTCATCTAACTTATTCCTATAGACCCACCGAGTACCAATTTCAGGACGATCATCGGGTTTTGGCACAAGCTCCCAAACTTGGTTTCTTTCAAATTGATTTAATTCTTCTTGCATGGCCATAATCCAATGATCATCTTGAAGAGCCTCTTTGATATTCTTAGGTTCTATTTGAGATACAAAGGCAACATAATAACAAAAATTATTTAAAGTGCGTCGGGTTACCACTCCCTTCGCAATGTCACCTAAGATATTAGAAATCGGATGATTTTTGTTGGACTTCCAAGCTATTGGTAATTGAGGTTGTATCTCTTGTGCTAAGTCTTTATCTTGTGCTTGCACCTCTCGATCTTCATTTTGATTCTCTTCCATTTGTTGTGGTGTTGAATTCTCATGATCCAAAAATGTACCTATATAATCATCACAAGAAACAACACAATCTCCTTTCGAAGATTCATCAAATACAACATGCACGGATTCCTCAACGGTTAATGTTCTTTTATTGTAGACTCTATATGCTTTGCTATGAGTTGAATAACCTATGAATATGCCTTCGTCGGCTTTAGAGTCAAACTTGCCGACCGGTTCCTTTCCGTTATTTAAAACAAACACCTTACACCCAAAAACATGAAAATGTGAGATATTTGGCTTTCGCCCTTTTAAAAGTTCATAAGGTGTTTTATTTAAATGCGGATGAATAAGAACCCTATTAAGCACATAGCAAGCGGTGTTTACCGCATCAGCCCAAAAATATTTAGGAACATTTGATTCTATCAACATAGTACGAGCAAGTTCCACTAATATTCTATTTTTCCTTTCTACAACTCCGTTTTGCTCCGGAGTCCTAGGGGCCGAAAATTGATGATCAATACCAAACTTATCACAAAACGCATCAATCCTAGTGTTTTCAAACTCACCTCCGTGATCACTTCTAATAGACACAATTTTCAAACTTAGTTGATTTTGGATGAGTTTGGCAAATTTTTTAAAACATTTATAAACTTCACTTTTTGCGGATAAAAATAAAGTCCATGTGAATCTAGTAAAATCGTCTACTAAAACAAATCCATAGTAATTGCCACCTAAACTTTTAATTTGTGAAGGGCCAAACAAATCCATATGGATTAGCTCCAAAGGCTTTGTTGTGCTTATCACATTTTTAGGTTTAAAAGAACTTTTAACTTGCTTGCACTTTTGACAAGAGTCACAAATGCCATCAAGCTTAAAGTTTAGTTTAGGCAAACCAATCACTAAATCTTTTCGCAAAAGTTTGTTCAATTGATTCACATTCACATGAGCAATTCGTCTATGCCAAAGATGAATTTCATCAACAAAAGATTTGAAACATTTTGAAAATAGTGAAGTTATCTCATCCAAATCAATTAAGTAAGTGTTATTAGAGCGACGACCAACAAACTTAACACTATCATCTATAGAAGACTTAATGAAGCATAATTCCGGAGTAAATGTCACATAATTGCCCATATCACATAGTTGGCTTATACTAAGCAAGTTGTGTTCTAAGCCTTCTACGTATAGAACATTTTCTATGACAAGATTAGATACGTTACCGATTTTCCCGACTCCTAGAATTTTGCCCTTGTTGTTGTCGCCGTATGTCACAAATCCATCATTTTTTGGAGTAAGTTCCATGAAGTGCGTTTTGTCTCCCGTCATGTGTCTCGAACAACCACTATCCAAGTACCATTTTCGCTCTTTGGTTCGAAGACACACCTACAAGAAAGATATCATTTGGTTGACTTAGGTACCCAAGTGGTCTTGGGTCCTTTGTTGTTAGCATGAGGAGAAGTCCCCTTAACAATCCAAATATATTCACCGCTTGGTATACCAAATTTCTTTATATTACATTTATTCGTGGTATGCCCAAAGATTCCACAATAATGACAAGTTGGGTTTTTAGAAATCTTATTCTTTGAAAATCCACCAACTTTGCGATAATTGCGTTTCTTAGGTTTGGTATAGCCAAGACCGGATCTATTGCTATTGTTCCTTTGAGTTGAAAGCAAATGATCTAAAGAAGTATCTCCTTTCATGAGCCTTGCAAGTCGATCATTCAAATTAAAAACTTCTTTTTCCAAAGACTTGCAATTTTCACAAGATGGAGTCTCATTTGATTTCAATTCACAATTGCATGTAGAGTTTGCATAAATGAGTTCTAGAGTTTCATTTTGAAGCTTAAGTTCTTCTAAATCTTTTTGAAGTTCAATTATCTTTTCATGTTGCTTCATTATGAAATTCTTTCTTTCAACATTTATTTTAGCAAGTTTCTTCAACTCTTTATGCATCTCTACATACACATTGTACAATTCATTGAATGAAGGAGAATTAGAACTTGAGCTAGCATCGGAAAGATAATCTACCTCATTGACGTTCTCACTTGATTTAATGCTCGAAGATTCCTCTTCATCAAGCTTTGTCATTAAACATAGATTTGCAAGTTCTTCATCATCCGATGAGCTAGATGTTGATTGACTCTCCACTTCATCCCATACTATGTAAGCCCTTTTTCCTTTAGAAGAATTGAATTTTGAGTTGTCACCTTCCGACTTCTTAGAATGAGTTGGACAATTCGATCGATAGTGACCAAGCTTTCCACATCCATGACACTTGATGTGATCCTTGTTAGTCTTATTTCTTGGTTGTGAGTCCTTAGAATCTCTTTGTCTATTTCTATTAAAGTTCCCCTTTTTCTTAAGGAACCTACCAAGCTTTTTAACTAGCAAGCCAAGGGTCTCATCATCTATATCGGAGTCCGAGTCATCCACTTGAAAGTTTTCCTCTTGTGCCTTAAGGGATTTTGAAGTTGATTTAAGAGCTATCCCCTTTTTCTTCCTATCGGCATCTTCATTCATGGATAACCGTCCAAGCTCCATTTCATGCTCTTGAAGCTTTCCGAATAGAGTTGCTAAATCAATTTGATCCACGTCTCTAGCTTCCATAATGGCCGTCACCTTAGGTTGCCATTCCCTGCTAAGACATCTCAAAATCTTATTAACAACTTCACCATTAGATATAACTTTTCCAAGTGCAGAAAGATGATTAATGATATGAGTGAACCGCTTTTGCATGTCACCTATGTTTTCATTAGGTAACATACGAAAGAGTTCATATTCATGCATGAGTGTATTTAGCCTAGCCCTTCTAACCTCCGAAGTGCCCTCATGTGTGACTTGTAATGTGTCCCACATTTGTTTAGCATCAACACATTGAGATACTCGAAAGAACTCATCATAAGAAAGAGCGGACGTGATGATATTTTTAGCTTTTAAATCAAATGCAACTTTCTTCTTATCATCATTGTCCCAACTCGATTGAGGTTTAATTGAAACAACATCATTTACTTTCGTTTGAGGAACAAAAGGTCCATTCTCTATGGCGTTCCAAATTTCCATATCTATGGCTTGAATAAAAATTTTCATGCGGACCTTCCAATAAGCGTAACCCTCACCACTAAATAGTGGAGGACGATTAATGGAAGTTCCTTCACCACCGAAAGGATTTGAAATTGAGCCCATTGTTTCCAAGTAAAAAGGATCTTTTCGAAAAAGCTTTTTAAGGCTCGGATTTTTCGTCCGAGCTCTGATACCACTTGTTGGAAACCAACAAGCGGCTCAATATAGTCTAGAGGGGGGGTGAATAGAATATTGAAGCCTTATTACAGATTTTTCGTCCACCTAAGAGAATGGTTTTATGAAAATAAATTTTCTTAAGAATTCAGTTCAGATTACTCGAGTAACTCAAGCCTTCACTCGAGTAATACGCAACCAAAAATAATTTCACTCGAGTATTCAGCAAATCACTCGAGTATTACGAAAACAAATTTTAAATCACTCGAGTAACAGAAAACCTACTCGAGTAATGTTTATAAACTGAAAGCAGATTACTCGAGTGACAAGAACTTTACTCGAGTAAACTGGGTAAAATTCAATTTAAAACTTTGTTTTCAATGGAGTTCTTCAAGAATAACAATGCTATGATGATTCAACAAATTATGAATGATTAATATGAACAATTTCAAGTAATATTAACATGCAATTTTAGATCAATTGAGTAGAATTAAGAAAACCCCAATTCTAACCTAAAAATGCAAATGTTAATGAATTAATGAAATACAAGGAATGAAAATAAAAGAGACACAAGGATTTATCCTGGTTCACTTTCACCCACTTGAAAGCTACTCCAGTCCCCTCTTAAATCAAGAGAGATTCTTCACTAGAAATCTTCAAATGTAGATTTTACAATGTTTTAAGATGCAACTAGATTCTTAGTTCTCCTATCTTAAAACCCAACTCAAAGTGTGTACCAAACACTTTGATCTAATCTACCCCTTTTGAGTATTCTAGATTTCCTTGCTAATTGATTGAAGATGCTTCCAACCAATCCTCTTTTCTTGCTTTGATTTGATCCTCAAAGTCTTCCTTGTGAGATTCTTCACTTGTGTTGAAACTTCAATGATGCAATCACAAATTGCAAATCTTCAACAACCACTAAGAACAAAAATATGATCTCAAGAATATTTGAACAATGATAGAAAATAGAGTGAAGAATGAAAAGTTCTTTGTTGAATCTTGATAGCTTTTGAAAGATGTAAAATAGCTCTTGAATTACTTTTCAAAGTGTATTAGAAAATTGTAAGAATGAAAGTCTCTTTTTTTTTGAAATAGAAAATTAAGTCCTTTTAAAATTTTCCCAACACTGATTGAATTACTCGAGTAAACCAAACAACGTCACTCGAGTGAAACATGTCAGATTAAGTTACTCGAGTGATGTGTAAACCATTACTCGATTAACCAGTCAGAACATAAATTACTCGAGTGAACCAATACTCATTACTCGAGTAAACTGATCAGAATCTGAATAAAAACAAAGTTTTTCTAAAATGATTTTCACAAGCTATTTAATCAAGATTTAAAGTATCTTCACTCTTAATCAGACATTATTTAAATATTCTTAAAAATCACCTAAGCTACCCACACCAATGAGATGCATTGCATAAAATAAAGATTACATTGAAATAGAATTAATAAAAATCCTAATTCTAATCTTCATGTGGTGTAGCTTGCTTGTTGCCAATGTTGTTGCTTGGAGAGAGATTGTTAGCATCAAAACATGAGAATCCTACAAGTGCGATGTCGTGTGACATCTCGGTTTGGAACTTGAAAGGTTCATGAATATGAGAACAGATGTTTTTAATGATGATTAAATTTGAAAGGTTAAATGTTCTCATGTTCATACCTTACTCAAAAAAAAAAAAAAAAAATTGGCCCAAATTTTCACTATAAACAGTTGTGGTTTTCAAGTTACCAAATAAGGGTGTTACAGAGTGGTATCAGAGCTGTGGTTGGACTTAAGTAACCTTATGCATGGATTTACATACTCTGTGTGCGCGTTAGTGTTAAGATAGCGATAAACGAGAATAGGAATGCTAGGAGTATGCTGAGGTTTTCCAGAGGAGTGCCAGTTTCCGTCAGCAATGGAGCAGTGCTCAGTGTCGTCATGGAACGTTAATTCGTGGTTCGATTTTTCTTCGTTGAAATTCTCTTTGATGTGAACCCCTTTCGTTTGCAATGACCCTAAAACCATAAAATTTTCCTTGCAACTAGAACCCTTCCTTTGTGTTGGAACTTTCCTTGTATGAACCCTATGCATGTCAAATTGCTTTGGCATGATGTTTGAAAAGCCTTGACCAATGATTAACCCAAAGATTTTCCTTGATCCTTGACCCAACATTGTTCTTCCCTAAAGCTTTTGCTGAGAGATATGAGTCATCTAAGTTGGGGAGTAGCTGGAAATGTGAGGTTTTGAAGAGTAGCTTGTTTAGGCTTGAATCGATAATAAGAGTGTAACCCTAGGTGTGGTGGTGTCTTGACCCTAAATAGATGAAACATTGTTGCCCTTGGACCCTGACTTGATGCCTTTGAACCTCAAGTTCTTCGTTGTCAGTAAACCCATGTTGTTTTGCTCCACCTTATTTGTTATTGAAACTACCCCAAGAGGTTACTTTTGCAAGTAATCTATTTGATTTGCCCTTGAGAGCGACGAATAGATAGTGCGTGTTCGACGGTACGACGATTGCTACGGTTGAAGAGGGAAGGAATTTCTTCAAGGAGCTATACATTCACGGATTAGCCAGACTCTGCACAACATTTCTCGAGGACGAGAAATCTTCAAGTTGGGGAGAATGTAACACCCCGCATTTTTCCCGTACGTGCGTAAACGATTTTTAATGAAAGAAACCTTGAAATCATGTTTTCAGGAGATAACAGTAAATGATTTTATTGAGATGGAAGAAGATTTGTTGAATTGTGGTTTTTATTAAAAGTTGATTTTGTGAAAAATGGAATTTTTGGATCTATTATCTTTAAAAATCCGTATCTTTTAAACCGTAACTCGGAATTTTATGATCCATATATGAAAACGATCGTTTTGAAACCTAGAATTTGAAAATTTAATTCTCAGAATTTTATGGGCTGATTTATAAAAATTTATTTTCAGAATTTAAGGAATACGAATTTTAAAGAAATTGTGCTTTGTGATGATTGTTTTGGCATAAATTATGTGTGTGATGTGTGCTTGATTGAATGTGTCTAATTGATTTTATGTGTGTAATACGTGATGCATATAATTGGTTGTGAAACTATGATTTCCTAAAAAATTAATTGCATTAGTACATGAATTAGTAATTTTAAGTAGAAATGATTAGAAATAAATTAATAATTTAGGAAAAATAAAAATGCAAGTGACATGTGTATGTGTGTGAGAGTGCCACGGTTGTGCTTGTGTATGAAGGTGTGTATGTGTCATTTGCATGTGCATGATTTGTGTGTGTGTATGTGTCATGCGTGAGTGAGTGCATGTGTGTGCATAAGCTTAAGACTTTGGAAGCTTAGGGAGTAAGGAATCCAAACTAGAACCAAACAAACCAAATTGGAAGGAAAACCCTAACTAGAACTCAACTAATGGTTAGCCCTAGATGACCCCTAAAGACCTAGACCACTTCATCTTGTCTCCTTGACCTTGGAGACCATTAGCCATGCAAACTTTTGAGAAGACCACTTCGCCCTTCTTGGTTGTGCTTAGGCCGAATTTTACAAGGCCAAATTGGAAAATTGTGAACTTGCTTACATATAGGAGTAAGCCTTGACTCACTTCCTCTCGTCCACTTCATTTCCACCTTCTAAACACAAACACTACTCTAAGGACTCATTCCATCCTTAGAAAGAAAAAGAGAAAAATAGAGAAAGAGAGAAAGAGAGTGTTGGCCGTGAGGCCTTAGGAGGAAGAAGGAGGAGATCCACCTTGGATCAAGCCTTTCCCTTTGAAGATCCAAGTACTAGGAGCTTAAGGAATCCACCCTTCTTGCTAGGAAAATTCGATGATCAAGAGAAGAAACATAATAGTTTAGAGTTTCTTTTGATTTTTAGTTTGAAAATTTAAATTCATCCATTTTTAATATTTTAAATTCACTATCTCTCAACATAAAATTATCTATTTTATTTTCTCAACAAATCTCCTAAAAACACTCTTCAGCGTCAATAATACCAAACAAACAAGCATTTTAAAATACTATTAAAAAAAATAATACCAAACAAAAATCATTAAAAAAAAAAAAACAAATGGAAAAGGTTTAGCTCATGTTAAAACATCCAATCATATAGGAGACCGAAGCCTAAGACCAAGACACCCTTTTCTCTCTCTTCCTGGATTCGTTGCTTTCTCAACCAAACTTCAAAATTTTCTCTTGACAATGTCAAAAAACCAAAATTCCCTTTAACTTTCTCACTCTTTCCCAGCAACT
Organism: Crotalaria pallida; assembly: GCA_037953625.1. Lineage (NCBI taxonomy): Eukaryota > Viridiplantae > Streptophyta > Magnoliopsida > Fabales > Fabaceae > Crotalaria > Crotalaria pallida. The sequence continues at coordinate 5,290,638 of CM075654.1, read as the reverse complement.
CTCTCACCACTTTTCCTCAACCTCACAACACAACACAACACAATCTAAAGCTTCCACCTTTTCCACTCACACCACAAAAGAAACAAAAAATTGAAACCTTATAGTTTATTTTTAGTAATGCAGCTGAACAAAGTTTCATTCTTTTTAGGGTTTTGCACTGCTTAATCCCAAACCCACTATTTAAAAAAAAAAAAAATAATCCACCCGAGTATTCAATTTCATCAAACAAGAATTTCAATTTTTCAAATTCAAACAAAGCTCACACTTTTTCTTTGTAAGAAAGGAAAAAAAATCACTTTTTGTAGTAATGCAGCTGAAAAAAACATTCCTTTTAGGGTTTTGCATTGTTTAATCCCAAACCCACCATTGAAATTTGTCACAACATTCAATTTCATCAAATTGGGAATTTCAAATTTTCAAAATTCAAGTTGAGACTTTCTCTCCCTGGAAAATTAAAAACACTTGTTTACAACTCGATTGTGTATGAAAGCCTTCAATTTTTGAAATTTTCAGATTCAGCATTGACTTTAAAGAGTTATCACAAGAAGGTTCTAGAATGTCGGGACCACCAAGAGTTCGATCCATGAATGTGGCTGCTGTCCCCGAAACGGAGAAGAAGCCGGAGAAGAAATCAGTGCTGGAAACGGAGAAGAGGCCCGCAGTGGCAGGTCGGCCTAAGCGACGAGATGATTGTCGTAATCATCATCACCAAGCTGTGCTGAAGAATCTGTCGATGAATGCTTCGTGCTCATCCGATGCATCGTCCACGGATGATTCTTCCACTCATAGCGGTGCTTCGTCAAGTGGGAAGGTGGCGCGGCGGAGGGTTAGTACGGTGCTGGTGAGGAAGAAGGTTGAGAAGGTGAGGAGTGGCAATGTGGGTGGTACTAATACTGTTGTTGAGGCTGATTCGATTGATAGCTTGGAGGACAAGAAAAGGTGTGCTTGGGTTACACCAAATACAGGTATCTCTTCATTCCCTTTTGTAACTGATTTGGTTACTGTATTGTGAGCAGTTACCATAGTTACTAGGTCTGCTCATTTACCTTGCATATTGCGCTCCAAGTACTTGCTATTCCGCATATTGCATGCTAGGTTTACCCTATAGAAAGTTTCGTGAGAATACTGTAAGAAGGGATGATACATACCCGGCCAACTCAACTGTATATGTTTACTCCTATCATGTTCTTTGTCACTATGGTTGAGACACTGATGTTATTGGTTAGAGGTACTAGTGTGATTTTGGAGCCTAGTAGAAATGTCAGAATAGGAAGGACAGAACTTGTGGATTCTGAATAGAACAAAACAGGATTTGAGATTAAAAAGTGGAATATTTTTGCTCCACTAAAGGAGGTGGAACCAAATAGAACAGAACTTAACGTCCTGTTCCATCCTGTTATGTTTGCAAATGTTACCTAAGATTTAAGAATTAAGACAATTCATGTCAGTTACTAGGTCATGCTCTGCATGGAGACTATCTCCATTCCTTCCTGTTCCTGATTTGGTTATTGTATTGTGAGTTGTGAAGCACGACACTTCAAAATAGTGACTGTGCCCATGTTGAATACGTATCTGAATCAGACACTTCATTGATATCTTAGGATACTCCTAACTATACTTTGTAATTTTTTTACTTCTAAATTTCTATTCTTCATGTCCCCTAATTTGTAGCTCGGTTGGTAGAGCTGCAGGACATAAAGTGCGAGCACTACGTGGTAGCTGCACTATTTTTCTCCTCCTCCATCCCCGTCAAAAACTTTACCTATCAAAAAAAAAAAAAAATCTATTCTTTATACCATGATAGATGTAAACTCCACAATACTTAGATAAATGTTAGTATTTATTATGTTTACAATGACTCGTACTAACTTCTAAAACATTATTTCTCTCTTTTAATTTAAGATCTTACATCACAATCATGTCATATCCTATACGTTTTGAAGATGTATCACATTTGTGTGTCCGTGTTGTATCACATATGTCTCGTATCGCATTTGCGCTTCCTCTGTTGTGACACTGATATTATTTTTTTGAGGCATCAATGTGATTTTGGAATTAAGACAGATAGGTGTTAGTGTTCCCAAGTCATATTGGTGCACCCTTTTTCCCTTTAAATAGGTAGGGAGTAGTTGACTGAAGATAATGACAGTACATAAAGCAGCACCAGTTTGTGAAGTAGAAATTGACTGCTATGTGAAAACCAAGAAATTTTAGGAAAGCCAAGCACAATATTTATGTGAAATTTCGTGGTACTAAAGTTTATTAAGCCAGCTTGTCATTTAGTAGTTTAGTAAGTTAACTAGTCATTTGGCATGCAAATCGTGTTTAATGCTGTCCATAGCCACACATGGACGCAGCCACACTGGATAGCTTAACATGTTCAAACTTAGTATTGTGGCTTGCCCATTAGATATGTTCTTAATTTTGATTGATTTGAAAACTGACATAATATTAAATTTTCTTCCATGCTTGGTAAAATATATCTATAGCTTATTAGCTACTATAGAAACAGTATGATTACTAATTAATGTTTTGATATCACTCACTGACTGTGATCTCTTGATTGATATGGTGCATTTTTGCTCAAAAGAACTTTCTATTATATATTTAATATTTCCATTTTATAAAGCAAATGATAATCTTAGGATTAATACACACTGACCAAAATTCTCAGCATATCTTGTTTTTGCTCTTGCACTGGAGGGATAATTTTTTATTATAAAGGAAACACGTGTTACTCATACTTTCTTACCTGTCAAATTTTCATACAATTGGCACCATTCTATAGCAGTACATTTCATAGCTGTAAGACCATAAGTAAAGGCTATAGTTGGTCAACACATGAAATTGTTCCATGTTCATGTACAATTAGGCATGTGCGTGACACTTTTCTGTGTCACATGGCTTTGCGTAGTGGTGAAGGGTTAAAAGTCGCAACTTAAGAAAAGTTTAAATTTAAAGTTGCTGTCGACATGCTGAACAAGGGTTGCAGTGGTTTGCCTCCTCATGAAACTATTGTTAAGGATGCTTCACCATCTTTGCAGTTATCTTGGCAAATTCACATCTCTCATGCTTGTATGAAAGGCAGCGTTTGGCAGCTGGTCTAGCTAATTTGACTCATAATGCTATAGATGATCTCAGAATTCCTATCATCCCCTAATATATGCTTTCAGTGCATCATAGATAACATGAAAGAGTTCTCCTTGTTTTGCTTCCTCCCTTTCTACTTTTGGGATCTAGCCCCTGGTATTCAGTAAAAAACCGTAGGTGGTGATGTTGAATTTAGAATAGTTAATTATGGTGCACTGGAGTAGTTAGTTATTTTTTCTCTTGCCCTGCCAATTTGCTAAAATGAAGACTGGTAAAGGTGTTCTTGTGCCTGCCAGAAATTAGCATCATTAGTATCTTACATTCTTCAACCTCCTATTGCCCATCTGAGGTTAATTTCCGAGTATAAAAGCATTCCTTCTCATGAAATATGGCTAGACATAGTAGTCAAGCGCTTCATGATTTTGGAGAGTGCACATGCCTTGTTTTTCTTGATCGAAATTCCAATACCTGTTAGTAGAGTGTGAGGATAAATAGAATGTTATGCAGGCCTTTGAGTTCCACAATGTTTTTATCTGTTGCATTGACATTGTAATTGCAAGTTTCTTGTTCTTTGATTTCTAATTTATTCTCATTTGTGTCAGAACCATGTTATGTTGCTTTTCATGATGAAGAGTGGGGAGTTCCTGTTCATGATGACAAGTATGTGGGTTTGTTCTAGTGGTTGCATAATCTTCTCTTTCGTTTTCAGCTTCCAGTTTGAAACTGTCTCGTTGCTGGAATTTTGTTTTTGTGCAGGAAACTGTTTGAGTTGCTCTGCTTCTCTGGAGCCTTGGCTGAACTTACATGGCCATGCATTCTCAGTAAAAGGCAGCTATTTCGGTACTGATAATAGTCTGTTAGATATATATATATGCTGGATTTAATTCTATGAATGGTGTACAAGTACAACACATACACATTAGAAGAGGTTGCCCTTAGATAATAAGCTCATTATATTTCCTGTGCTTCTATTTTGCTTTCAATTGATTCGGAAGATTTTTAATGTAGAAAGTGCAATAACAAATTTTGTGATTCAGCTTTGGATTAATTGTTGTAATGTATATGTGAACACAGGGAAGTCTTTTTGGATTTTGATCCAAGTTCTGTTGCAAAAATGAATGAGAGAAAGGTTATTGCACCAGGAAGCCCTGCCAGCTCATTGCTATCAGAGCTCAGGTTGCGATCAATAATTGAAAATGCGCGTCTGATGTGTAAGGTAAATATTCCTTTAGCTCATTTTTCTAATCAGATGTTCAAAATTTGCAATTTAGGTTCCTTAGTAATTATTTCTGAATCAAAAGGCTCTTGCTGAAGTGAGTCAACCTTGACACTTTATTTTCAAGCTTTTCTGCTACCTACCATGGAAAATGTTGAGAAAAATTGAAAGAAACCTGCTTTCTGACCCACAGATGAAAAATAAAAAGATGACATGGTAGAGAAAAAACAACTTCTCAATCCAACTTGTTTTAAGGGGCAGGTATTAGAAATTTTTCATAGTTTATAACTAACAAACAATGAAGCTATGTATATTGTCTTTAAATCCATATTTTTCTCAATGCAATGCAGGTGATTGAAGATTTCGGGTCCTTTGACACATATATTTGGAACTTTCTGAACCATAAGCCTATAGTGAACCAGTTCCGGTACCCACGGCAGGTACCGGTCAAATCTCCAAAAGCAGAATTCATTAGTAAAGACCTTGTAAGGAGAGGATTCAGGAGTGTGGGACCAACAGTGATTTATACATTCATGCAAGTGGCTGGTTTAACAAATGACCACCTTATCAGTTGCTTCAGATTCAAGGAATGCACCGTCTCCAACGCAGAAGGAGTGGCCAAAGGAAAAGTGTTTGAGGAGCCAACAGAGGTGGATCTTTTGCTTGCTGTGAACAAATTGAATTTCAACACAAAGTAGTGTGAGGACTTTGGTCAATGGTCATAGTGTTAATGAGGTAGTTGTGAGGGGACTGTGGTTTGTGGAGCGTACAAAATCCATACAAGATATGAAATGGCCAAAAGACATTTGTATTTCAGAGAAGCAAAATGACCTTTGCCAATTTTTCAAGTTGTTATGTATTAAAGATTAAAGATATATTGGAATAGCCACAGTTGCACTTTGCATCCCCTTTCCTTTATTTTATCATTTTTATGTGATCATGAACACCATTTTGCCCTATGATAGGGGCCATACCATGCCAGGGGCACCCTTGACTCCTTGAGGTTTTTTATTGGGTTAAACTATACCTGGGCCTGTTTGAGGTGCTTATGATGTGGGAGATTGCTTTTCGGCCCATGATTGACTTTTTGGCCTTCATTTCAAATTTTCATGGACCAAAATACCTTTAACAATGTTAACATTTTTGGTTCTATGAAACCGAAAAAGTGTTTCCGATTTTACTGAACTGGAATCAATTTAAACAGTATTCCGGTTTTGCTGAACCGAAAATTGGATTCCAGTTACACCTCCGATTATGTGAAACTTACACCTCCGATTATGTGAAACCGGAAAAGAAATTCCGATTGTACTGAACCGGAATACTTTCGGTAATATAGAACCGGAAAACTTCCGGTAGAGAAGAACCGAAAAACAACACAGCTTCATTCTCATCTTCCCCCATAACTCCAAGCTACGGTCCTCATCTCCCCAATAGCTCCGTTGTCATCTTCCCCCATAACTTTTTTTGCAACTTTAAAATCTTTCTAGACCTTTGCTCCACATGATCCTCGTTTAAATTTTCAAATTTCAAATGGTGCTTTAGATGTCTTAGCTTTTGCAGTTTGGGTCTGTGACTTAATGGATCGAAGCTTTGCGTGCACTAGCTATTTTGTGCAAAAAAATGTTGAATTCAGAAGAAGTGTATAAAATGAAAATCTTGATTCTATAAAAGATAAGTTTAAAGCTTATGTATGTTTGAGTCAAACTTAATCAAAGACCCACATAAAATGAAGATCTTGTTTGCAACTTATTATCTTGGTCTTTTACACTAGACTAAGAAGTTTTTTCTAGTAACTTTGAATGAAAGATATAGGTGAGTCGAGTCATGTGATTAGAAAAGGAATATTCTAGAATATGTCACATGAATTGTTAGGCTTATCTTAGAAATCATATATCATTAAAGTACTAGAATGATTTAGAATGAATAAAATTTACGTTAAGAAATTATTAACTATACTCATAAAGTCTTGAGGTATTAGCATGGAACGAATAAATGCATGCTTACTTCTGTAATGAATGATCACATTGAGGTGATCAGAATGTTGAATTTGTAACAAGTTTTGAGGTTACAATTCAAACTAATTGACTGCAAAATTTTATTTCGGGGCTTAGAACTGTCGACAATATTGCTTAGCCGCTGAAAACGTACTGTGGTGTTTTGCAGCAATAACAAGTACTATAAAGATGCTAAAAGTATGTGAATGAAGTACTTTGTCTCTAAAGAATGAGATCAGAAACAAAAATTGTCAATAGAGCATATTAGCATCAATCTTATGATTGTTAATCCCTTGAAAGAAGGGTTATTGCCTAAACATTTATTGAACATGTTGAAAGAATAGACATTACTGTTGTTAAGTAAAATTGAATTTGATGTTGACATCCTTATGTATGATGTAATTGACACACTGAGCTCATTTATGATATGTTTGATATGTTTCTGATTGCATATTCTCTAGAACGACATGCATTATTGTATTAGAGTAATGTAAACAGGTATTGTCTTGAATAAATACATTATGGACCAATTATATATTTCCCCATTATAGATCGTGTTAAGGAAAAGACTATTTTGTGGTACATGGAAGGAATTATGTCGATCAAATGATGTACAACCGCCATGACCCGAATTAGTTCCTATCTTTAATCATGATTAATAGAGTATCTGAGTATAAAATGATTTAGCTATATAAATGCGCATTAATTGTTTGTTTAATTATTTTTTGTATTAGACCATAATGTTGAATTATGTCACATGAGCCAAGTGGGAGAATGTAAGATTTTAATATCTTAGTATGTCTCATGTGATGTGCATGTGACATGTATTGATGTGTGTTTAGTAAATAAATGATTAAATATTAATCGGCTAAATCATATTTAGATAAGAAGGGATTGTTTCTGAAGGTCCGTTAGCTTGATGGAAGCCAATGGATAATAGTTAGGGTTTTTACCTATTTATAGGAAACATGTCCTGTTCCTGGCTATAAGGTATTCTTTTATCTCCCCATCATAAAACGACTAAACAAACTACATAGAAAAGAATAGCATAGGAGGCAAAGGAATAGAAACCGGGTTTCGTGGCTTTTGGTCAAAGGACATTTGGAGAACTTTCTTCCTTCTAACTCTAACAACTCTAGCAATGGATAGAGGTTAGTAATTGTATTCCTTCTGTCTCTATAACGTGTGTGAAAGTCATGTAATTTCACAATCCTTACTATTGTAGTTGTAACGAATAAATTAAACTACAACTTATAAGAAGAGGAGAAAGAATATAGAGATGACGTTTAATGTGGTGCCAAAATCGGTGGTTCCATGGCTATGAGGCATTGATCTCAGCTGTATACAAAATGGAGGGTTCAGATCTTCAACCTGCAAACTTTTATACAGGTAAAACTACATTTATGTATTTATCATTAAAAAAATGTGTAAATACAAAATGATAGAATGGGTCGGTATGTTGAATGGGTTAATGTTGAATTTTGTTGGGCCCAGAACAAAAACTGTGGTAAATTTGTGGGGCAAACGTTTTTTTGACCCATTAATAAATTGTTTTTTGTGTTTTTTAAGGGAATTGACCCATTAATAATTAAAAAAACTTGATAATAAATTAAAAATGTGAATTATGTTGTGTTGTGTATATCATCGTTTTATCATCTTCCTTGTTCATTGTGTTAATCGTTCATCGTCTCCATCTTTCTAAAAACACAACACACTCTGTCTTGTCTCCTCTTTGTGTCATAATCACTCTGTCACTCTGGTGGAGCTTCGTTTCTACTTTTCTTTTCTCTGTGTCATAATCATTCAACATTTCCTGTACTTAATGCACATAGTCAAATGAAAAACAATATAATTAATTTAATAAGGTTAAATATAATACACCAGGTTTATGTACCCACGAAAGATATATATCAAAATATCAAATAGCTTTCCTGTCACTTATTCTAATAATCAAACAATTGTTGTCTAGGTCAAAAAATTAAGTTTCCATAGCTTTTCACTTTTTTTTAATACATAGGCAAGAAAGAAAACAAAAAAAGGGACTTCGCGAAGTGACCGACACATGAATTCCCCAATATCTGGAAACAATTGATTGAAAGTATCGTTGTTGCCATTTGTCACCCTTAGCTTATTGCAGACACACTCGCTTATTGCAGACACACTCACAACCTCGACGGTGGACCTCACGTATCGGAAGTGAAGAGAGTAAAGGAAAACTTGAACTGAGATCTGGAATCTGGAATGCAAGAAATTGCTTTTACTTTGCTCCAGATATGTATGATGTTTGTACATTCATTCAGTTTTAATTACGAGGGCAAAGGGGTCATTTCATTGTTGATAATATTACCGGTACAATTTGCAACTAAAAGCAATTCTTACCTATAGGAATAGGTAAATATACGTCCTCACTCGTTCCCACATTAAAAGCGCCCGAATATAGAGGAGAAGAGGAAAATAGGTCGTGGCACTAGAAGAGAAATCAAAGGAATAGAGTAGGGCATTGCTAAGAAAAAAAAACATAAAAAATGTTCGTTTTCTTCATCTTTATTAACAAAGAAAAATTTCAACCGTTAGATCTGAAAGTAGTCAAGATCTAACAGCTGAAATTGGGGGCACACCGTAAAATATAGGTTGTTGCACACCACATAAATCCCTCAAAGATTCTCATAATCATGTGTATTCAGTCGTCTCACATACCAAATATAGATCCTGGCTCTTAAAACCGTCAGATCTTGGGCTCTAGAAGATCGAATGGTAAATACATTGTGGGTGCATAATAGTTTGTATACCGCGCCACACGAGATCATGATCACGTCGAATCTGGGCCGTTCGTTTATGGCGCGTGTGATCAAGCGCCTAACGGTCAACAGAGCCCTCTGCCCCAACTGTCGCCGGCAGACGGCAGTGGCAACCAATCAAAGGCTGCCACGTGTCGGTCTTGTCCCCTACTACTTCTGCAGCACCGTCCCTACAACCAATGATAGCAGGACACGTGTTCTGCTGTCTCCATTCCGGTTTACTTTGTTGATCGACCCTTTTAAACCGGATCGGTTCACACGTTGGTCCAGATTTTTTTTCTTTTCTTTTTAACGTAATTTTTTTTATAAATAATAAATAATAAAAAAGTAATAATAATTTTTTATTTTCTTTATGAAAATGTTTAATTTTTATATTTATGTTACTTTTTTTTTTAATTTTTATATAATAATATATTTATGTTAGTTTAGATCTAAAATAAGTCGAGTATTTAAATTTGTATTGTATTCTTAGATTTAAATATATAAAAAAAATCAATTTTTGACTTAAATATAATAATTAAATTTCAATTTTATTTGGAGCCTTACTTTAGCAATTATATCCTATTTTAATTTATTACGTGCTCAATAAATTCGTGCGACTTTCCTTTATTGTTTAAGAATAATAGAATAATAAAAATGCAGTAATATATATAAATATATATTATATTATATGTTTGTAACTTGTAAGCCTTACCTTATTTTTAATAAATGCTGAAATAATGTTTAAAAGTCGTCGCTCGCCTTGTAGCTCACTCGGTTATAAGTAGCTCACTCAATTAAAATGACCCACTCACTACATTAAATATTTTATTTAATTAAAATAACAAAAATATATTTAACATCATTCAAAAAATAAAAATTACAAATTTTAAAAAAAAAATGTAAAATAATTTTTAAAAAATTCAGAAAATTATTTTTTTATATTTTGAAAATTAAAAAAATTCTGAAATTTTTTTAAAAAATCTGTAAAATATTTTTAAAAATTTTGAAAATTTTCTTTCTTTTTTCTAAAACTTATAAAATAATAAAAAACTCGTAAAATAAAAAATTCTGTCAATAATAAAAAATTCATAAATTTTTGTTAAAAACTCGGTAAAATATTTTTAAAAATTTCTGAAAATTTTATCTTTATTCTGAAAATTTTTCAAGCCTTTTTTTTGGTCCTCAATTAAATGGTCAATAGCCCAAAAAAAATTAAATAAATAAATGTTATATATGCATATATTTAAGTACACTTGCTGAAGTGACTGCTCAAAAAAATAGTGTGAAGCCTACTTATATAGAATAGGTTTCCAATTATGACACTTGCAGTGATTTATGGAAGTCAGAAAATCACCGAAGAATAGAGCCATACCTATAAGACGGAAAAAATATAATAGGGCATATAGGGTTGCAATCATAATCTACACTACCGATGGTACAACTACCACTGAAGCCTAAAAAAAGAATTTACCACTACTTATATGTTGGGTGTTCGGAAAAGTTAACAAAGGAAAAAATTTCTAAAAATGTAAAAACTAATATGCTCACAGAGACGGAGCTAGTAGCCAAATAAAATAATATTAAAGAACAAATATAGGTTTGCAAGTTGGTAGAACTATATGATGTATGTAACACCCTAAATAATTACCCTTAAATACCCATAATAAAATAGTGATTTTAAATTTTTCTGAGTAATACCATTTTAACTTATGAAAATCTCTGTCAAAACGGACAGAGTTTACTTTGTAATATGGACATTCCAAGAATTAGTTTTTCCTGCAAACCTGTTAATTTAATTTTAAGTGAGATCAGAAAGCCATCAGGGCCAAACCATATATTAAAGCATTCATAATCAGAGTTTCAGTGCGGCGGAAAATTATAAACTAATACAAGTTTTAGCAGTTATTTAAATTCCATGAAATACTCCAAAATAACTCCCTTCCCACAAGGAGTGGTCCTGACTATACCCCAAAATGATGTTTTTCAGTACATACACATAATCATCATCATATACAAAAATCCCAAAAGTAGTCAGGACGGGACACACGACTCTACTAATATGACTTACTCTCCCTGTAAGGGAAAATACTCCTGCTCGGCCGGGGGCTGTGCCAGCTCAATCTCAGTACCTGTGGAGATAGTAAGGAGTGAGCATTACACATAAAATGGGAAAGCAGTTTCCAATATGACATAATAACCGACTAAGTCACACACAATTACCACATAGTTCAATCAATTGCACAACAGTCACATTCATACCAATATGCATCAATATTCCGATTCCATTATTTTTCCTAGGTTATTGTTCATTTTTCCTATCCGACAAAACCACCTATGCTCCTATTTTCGCTTCCTTTTTACCCATTAATTACCTAACTCATTAATTCGTTTTACATACCTTATTGTCCTATTATTACTAGTACACTTCTTTACCATCCCAAATTATCTCGTTATGTCCTTCTACTAACCTTCCTATCTTATGTTTCGTGTATCTTTTTCTTTTCTCCATTTTCATTCTTCATTCCTTTCTTCCAATCCCTTTCATTTCCTTTATTTTTCCAATTTCTATTTGCGATGTATGTCACCTCAGGTCAAAGGCCCACATACATCCCTAGTTTACAAAGTATGTCACCTCAGGTCAAAGGCCAACATACTCACCCCATACATACATGATAAGTATGTCACCTCAGGTCAAAGGCCCACATACTTACCAACTTCACAAAGTATGTCACCTCAGATCAAAGGCCAACATACTCACCCTATTCACACATGTTAAGTATGCCGCCTCAGGTCAAAGGCCCACATACTTACCATATTCACAAAGTATGTCACCTCAGGTCAAAGGCCAACATACTCACTACTTCCGAATAATCATAACAAACAACAAATATCAATATACCATAGTAAACACGCCATTCCTATCATCTCATATAACCCATCTAGTAAATAAACACAATTACAATTCACAACGCTTAAACACTTAGAGCAACAAATGAACAGTTCACAATAATTATCAAGAATACACCAAATATATATAATCATTAGCAACAACTCAGATAAACACATAAAATATCCTACACATTAGCACTTAAAAATTATTCTCAAGTAGCCCCTATAATAACATATAGTAGCAAGATCATGCATTTAGCTAGTTCAATTTATTGGTTTGCCTAATCAATTTATTATTCCTATTCCCCATCGTAGAGTTACACTAGGTTCGTTTCTAGAATTTACCATCATTTTCTAACTTAGGTTTCCAATTCCTTATACTAACACCTATCTCTTAGCAAGCATTATATACATACTATAAACTATTCCCCAGAGTATGGTAATACTCACTAATACCCACTCCTTACCTCAACACTTAGAGATAAGGCGGTTACACTTGCTTTAAGCTTGAGAGCCTTGCCACCAATTGAGTTATGACCCAAGAGAGAAGTGAGGAACCTAATATAATAGCCATAACAAGAAGAGTTAGCATTTATGCCATAGCCTCTTGACAAAGCTCAAGAAAATGAGAAGCTTCCATGGCCTAGAGTTGAAAACCACCATGGAAGACAAGAGAGAGAAAGCTTCAAGCTTGGAGGAGAGAGAAAGTGATTCATGAACCAAAAGAAATAAAATTAGTTAGAGACTATGGGGGAAATTCGTATAACATGAAGGAAATGAGGAGGAAAGCTTGAATTTCACTTACTTTGAGCTTGAAATTGTAGAAATCAAGAGTGGGTGTTGAAGCTCTTGAACCCTAACTCATACCCATGGCTTGAAAGAGAACAATAGGAGAGATTGATGGAAGAGATGATGTTGGTGAGTGATGGAGATTGGTTTTTAATGGTTTATCATGGGTGTATTTGATGATTTGAGATGAAATTTGAAGAAAGAATGGGAGCTTGTTCGTGACCTAGGAGAGAGAGTGAAGTTGAGTTATGAATGAGATTGTTGGCTGAAACACGTTTTTAAGGCTGTCTGCACAAAACACTCGAGTTTTTTCCAAAAGCCTCGAGTGTTTTCCTTAAAAATACTGGAGTCTTTTCCAAAAGACTGGAGTCTTTTCAAAAAGACTCGAGTCTTTTCCAAAAGACTGGAGTCTTTTCCAAAAGACTCGAGTATTTTTGCCCAGTACCCCATTTATTCATTTTCCTATTTTCCTCCTATTTTCTTCCTTCTTCAATTCTAGATAACTTCTTCGTTCACCGTCTGATCTTGCTCAAATTTGACGAGTAACTTCCTAAAAATCATATCTTCATATCCAACGGTGGAATTTGTGTTTAGAGTTGTAAATCTTTTATTTTGAATTTCCTAATATCCTATGTTATTAATCCTAAATCAAGCCTTCAAACCACTATTTTTAACTCAATATCATTATTTCCTTCACTCTAGGCTTGACCCATCATCAATTATACTAGGGATTAAATTTGGGATGTTACAATTCTCCCCCACTTATTGGAATTTCGTCCCCGAAATTCCGTTAGGTTCCGTAAACGGAGAACCATCCCATTTTTGACCATGGTATTTTCTTCTCGGTTCTACTCCCCCACTTAGCGTCGGCATATTCCTAGAGTTCTTGCACTCAATAGGGGACAGAGTTTAATGGTTCAACTTGGTTGATTTGAATCTCACAGATAAGCGTCAATGACATATACCATTAATAGGTGTAGAGATCAAGGTGATCAATCTCAATCTTACTTCTACCAATATCAATGTCATTGCCCGAATCTTAGATAATATTATTACTTAACAGGTGTAAGAATCAGAGTGATCAATTCCAACCTTACATTCTATTAAGCAATAACACTACCTTAAGGTTTTGGTTTCTGGATATCAGAGTTTTTCAACTTAGGGATTTCTTCTAAGACATATCACAATTTCTCTAAAGAGGCTATATCATATTCGTCGTGGAGAGGAGTATGTGAAATTTCCTAAGGTATTTCTAGCCTAAGACATTTACTATCTCATCATATAACTATCCAAAGAAAATAGAGCACACGACAATAGAGCTAACAGTACGTTACTTGGGTTTGCTAAACAAAGCTTACTTGGGATCACGTCGGCTAGATCGACCTCGTCGCCATCTATAGTGTATAGCTTTCCCTTCATAGCTGGTTGGCTCCCACTTGCCCGCTGTGCCTTTGTGGTATTCACTTCTTGTTTCAATGTGTTCTTGGGACAGTTGGTGGCAAAGTGACCGGGTTGTCCGCATAGATAGCAACTTCCTTCACGTTTGCTCAGAGTCCAACACACTCCTCGGTGCAGCCGTCCACAATGCTGACAAGTCGGAATAGGACCAAAAGTAGTCGCAGCTGGTCCTGTTGCTACAGGAGTCACAGGTTTAGGGTTTGGATAGGGACTCGATCTTTGCATTGGCTCCTTGCCTCGGATGGGTCCTGCCGACTTTTGAACTGCTTTGGGCCGCTCTTCATCCGCCTTCCTCTTGAGTCCTTTCTCATACGTGCTTGTCATGTTGATGAGCTGAGAGAGGTCGGCGACATTCTGATATTCGAATGCAAGCCGTATATCTGCTCGGAGACCGGACTCGAATTTAATGCACTTTGCTCGTTCGTCGGCATCTCTGTAGCCACTGGAGTAACGAATCAGATCTTCAAATTGGGCCGCGTACTCCCCGACACTCAGAGTTCCCTGCTCAAGCTTGAGGAATAGCAATTCCTTCTCCCTTCTCACGTCTTCCGGAAAGTACTTCCCAAGAAAACGGACCTAAAAATCATATCTTCATATCCAACGGTGGAATTTGTGTTTAGAGTTGTAAATCTTTTATTTTGAATTTCCTAATATCCTATGTTATTAATCCTAAATCAAGCCTTCAAACCACTATTTTTAACTCAATATCATTATTTCCTTCACTCTAGGCTTGACCCATCATCAATTATACTAGGGATTAAATTTGGGATGTTACAATGTATGTATAGCCATTACTACAGATGGTACGACAAATTGTGTACCGTAGAAGAAAAGGAAAAAAAAACTCTACTACTACTTATATGTATCATGTTAGAACAAAGAACAGATGAATGAACAAATTTGTTTGTTTTTGAACAACCAATACAAATTACATAAACCAATACAATTATTATTAAAAATATAAACAATGTTAACTAAATAATGGAGTTTGTAGAAATAAGCAATTAAGTGATACTAAAAATTGAAATGATGTCTTATGAAAAAAACTAAAAATAAAAACTTCCAAAAAGACTTAAAATATGGTCGAAAAATCCAAAAATATGGTTTCGTTGCCTTTAACAACTTTAAGAATCTTACCTGATGAGAGAAAAAAAATGCAACAAAATAGGAACAACTTTCATAAAATATACTTCCTCCGTTTCAAAAGTAGTGTTGTTTAAGGTTATGCACATGTTTTAAGAAATGATTAAATGATGTAAGAATTTAGATTGTTTTGACTCTAATGTCATTATATAATCATTATTGAAGAAAGAGAAATATATTGAAAGTGAAAAAGAGAGTGTAATATGTAACACCCCTAATTTTCGTCTCCCGAATAATAGGAAATTAATAATAAAAGTTTTATTATTAATTTATATGAATTTTCCTAAGTTTATATTTTGTATTTAATTAGCCTAAAATATAAAAATAGGTTGAAATATTTTTATATGGCAAATAAATGCAAAATATAAGGATATTGCATTTTGGTCCCTGAATGAGGACTTAAAGGTAATATTGAAAAGGTTATTGGAGGGAAAGATTTAAAAATATTAATTTTTAAATTTTGTACTAATCTAACCGGTTAGTAATGCCCTGTAACCGGTTAGACGATGAACCCAGAAACTGGGTTAGTGGATTTTGATGAGTAATCACTTGATTAATTCAATTAATCGCCACGAAATCAACCTTAGATCAGTGGAAACCACGCGTCGGTATGCATGGCATTGAAATTCCTCTATTTAAGCCCGGATTGTTGACGAATTTAGGGTTGAATTTCTGGAATTGAGAAGGGAGGCTCTGTTTAGGGTTCCAAGTTTCATCTCTGAAATTCTTCTTTGATTCTGAGAGGTAGACTCTGAGTGATACACGAACACGAAGCTTACATCCAGAGCTTCGTGTTGATACCAAATTTGTAAGCCAACAGTGTGTGTGGAAGGAGGAATCCATCTTGGAAGCTAGGAGTTGGAAATTGAGTTCTCTGTCATTCCTGTTCTGGAAGCTGAATTCCATATCTGATTTTGGGTAAGTAAAGCCACCATTAAGTCTCAAATCTCTTTGATTCTCTAGTGCATGTTACCTATTTTGAATCCTAATTGTTTTCCCCAATTTCTTTGGCCAATTGCTATGTCAAATCTTCTGGTCTTTGGACCTTGTTGATGAAATTCGTGGCTGAGAACAGAACCTTGGGTTTGTGAGAAATCTGTGGAGTTTTCTTCAATTTCAGTGTCAATCTTCATCAAACTCAGTCTTAAGGTATGGGAGAAGTCTACCTTATACTAGATTTAGACTAAAAATCAAGTGAATTAGGATTTGAGTTAACAAAACTCAAAAGGGCATTATGTGTTTTAAGCACAAAGGCTTGGAGGCCAAAATTCTGGCTCAATTCTGTTTGAGCAAAATTATATTGATGCATGCAAGTGATTTAAGATTGGAAATCAGAAATTAATTGTTGATTATGAGTTTTGTGGTATTGAATGGTGTTTGTGTTGATTTTTGTGCAAATTAATACCATAAGCTTGATGCATGCAAACTAAATGTGTTTCTGGATATGAACATGTTTATCTTAAGGCATATGAACTTTGTGAATGTTGAAATTGGGTTAGATTTGAGAAAATAAGAAAATGAATTGTCAAAACTCTTGTTTTAGTGGACTGACTGCATAATCTAACCGGTTACTCGATATTCGTAACCGGTTAGACACTGCAGAATTTCAAAGAAAAATCAGCTTATTAAATCAGTCCTGAAATCTTAGTGGTTTATGCTCAAATCTATGCTTTAATTTCATTATACATGACCTGAACATGAGTTGTTATAATGTCATGGTTCAGATTTGAAAAATTAGAGTTAATGCCTTAAGTTAATGAGATAATTTCAAGAGGAAATTATGTTCATTGGAGAATGAAATGTGATTTAGACCTTTTGAATGATAACACAGTGGTTTTTGAGGCATAAAATAATGTTAAATTGGTTTATGGATTGGGTAGAGAATTCAAGAAAAAGGGTTTTTCTGAATTACAATGGTAAACAGTTCAGGTCTGTAATTCTAACCGGTTAACCTAAAACTGTAACCGGTTAGTACCTGAATCTGAAAAATAAAAAGTTAAGTTTTTGAATACCATTGGTTATATTTTTCCCAATCTAAGCTTAAAGGCATGTGTTTGTGATAATTCAAAGGATAATTATGTGCCAAAGATTATGCCTCAAATAAATCATTCAAAAGAGAAAATTGGAATATTTTCTAAATCACATAATTAATGCAAAGATAAAACCAACCCCGATAATTGTGCATCCATATAGACTGGAAGTCTGGTTGGTAGGAACGTTTATCATATTCTGGGAATATGAGGAGGGTACTCCGGGAGTACCAGATTATAATCTACTTGATGACACATTATAGATATGTGGCCAGTGTCCGGGACCTGGTTTTTATGCGTTCTGGGAACGTATGCGTTCTGGGAACGTGGTGCACACTCCGGGAGTGATGCTTATTATCCAAGTATGGTTCGGCATTATGTTCTGGGAACAAATGTCGGTGTTCCGGGAACACAAGGGTGTATTGGATGGACGTCCAAGATGGACTTTAGAGGCCTCAGTTGTGGATAGAAAATCATACATCATGCCACTTGCATTATAAGAGATATAATGTTGAACAATTGGTGTGCTCATATGTACTTGCATTAATATCTGTCCATGATATACTTGTGTTTGTAATTTTAGTCTTTATCAATTATGTATATGTGTATACTTACTCCCTGTACCCTGTTTAGGTGATGGCCAGATACCTAGCTTGCATCGAGATACGCCCTATCCCTAGTGGCATATGGACGTATGAGGAGCACCGTGCCACTTTTGAGGGTGAGGTGGAGATCACTCTCTACCACCCCAACCCTCTGGTGCGAGTGCGACCTCGTCGATTTAGGATTCCCTTAGTCTACACTATGCATGTTCCACCTTTTTATACATATAGAGGACCACCCCCGGCTCGACCTATGCGTCGTTTTCATAGTTTTCGTTTCAGAGCTGCCACTCGTTCTCATCCTTCCTCCCATAGAGTTGTCACTGAGGAGACTCCTTCTCCTGGTCCGACTGACTTTGATAGGACTGCTTCTGCAGATCCTAGCCCGGTGGTGGGGTCTCTACACAGTCGGGCGAGGTCGAGGAGGACCCTGTGGAGGATGAGAGCGAGGAGGAGATGCATGTTGAGCCGACTGTTTCAGCTAGAGGTGGACCCGCTGGTTCATAGGAGCCTGCATAGCGTAGATGTTTTGGATCCTAGATCCTAGGGATAGAGCTGTGGAGGATCTGAGAAGCTGCTGAGGACACGGATGACTTGCTCTGGGACTTCTGCTTTTGGATTTTGTTATATATTGTATATATCGAGAGGTCTTAGAGTGAGGTTTTATATAATGCAGCCGGTTTTGTATATGTTTCACCAAACTTGCAATCTCGATTTTTTCTACTTGCTACTTTGGATACTGGTGGGGTTTTTATGTTATGATATATATACATATATGATGTTTTATTTACCTCAGCAGTGCCCCATAAGTATTGTTTTTACTTTCGCGAACTCTGATTTTGATTCGAAAAGGATTCGACAATAAGTTTATGTTTTATATATTCAAGTCAAACTCGAGAAACAAATAATATTATCTCGAGAGTCTTTTCGTAATTAAGATATTACTAAGCCGGATTCAAATAATTGTTCATATTAACCATGTTTAGAATCAAGCAAGTATTAATTTAAAAAGGAAAAATTTTCTAGCCCTAGTTCTGATAGCAAGTATTTCAACTATTTGGAAATATTAATTATTTTCAAGTTAAAAAGAGAGCGTCACATAATAAATAGGAGTGTGTTGTAAAAAATAACATTTATTATGTATTGGTTTTTGTAAAAGGTCAAAACTTTTGAAACGGGGAGAGCATTATTCATAAAGAGAGAATCAGAGAGACTTTTGTAAAAGGTGAAGAATTTGATATGATGACACTAAATACCACATTTAACAATATAAGAGAGAATAATAATAAATGTATGAAAACTATATTGAAGAGAAATAAAGAAGTAAGAGGTGAAAAAGATGATATAATAAATAGGGCTATGTTGAAATATAAATAAGTATTCGGTTTATAAAAAAAACATGAATTATGAAAGCTTGACCTTATGAAAGTATGAAAAGGAGTAATAGCAGGAAAGTATGAAAAGGAGTAATAGCATTAAAGATAGAGGTATTTTAGGTAAGTAATAGCAGAAGTGAAACAATAATTAAATAAAATAACAAATTTCTAGAATGTTTTATGAAAGTAATTTGGAAAATGAAACAAAATCTAATAAAATTAGTTATTTTTACTTATATCATAACCCAAGAAAAACATATTTTTTTGTTGCTTATAATCATAGCTAATGAAAACTATTTTATGAGCTAAGGTATGTACTATTTTAATGGAAGCTAACTCCTCGTGCTTGATCTCTCTTTCCACGTCTTATTATTATATATCATAATTTCAATCCGAGCAGCATCTCAAAGCGTGTATAAATAGGAATGAAGATAACAAAAATTGCTAGTTTAATTTGCTTTTGCCACCAAACATTAAAAAAAAAAAGAAAACAGGGAAAAAGAAAACAATCTCATTTACCTTTGTAAAATAAGACATCAATTTAATTCATATATTCTAAAAGCAAACAAAAACATCCGGTCTCAAATATAAGCAAAATAAAAAGATCTTATTTATTGTCTTAAATATAAGCAAAATTTAACTAAATTTCTATTTCCAATACAATTATTCATAAAATATCTCAACAAAGTGATTATATCATTTAATTTTTGTTTCGTTCCCAACACATCTTTATGAGGTCAAAAAAATTAAATAGACTCAACTAACTTTCTTAATACTTTTAAAATTAGTTACTTTGGCTTATATATGATACCGGAAGGAGTAGTATCCAATAATTACATAATATCTCTAAGTGTAACTTTGAATAAGGACAAAAACAGAAATGTCTTGTTAAAAATATAAACAAAATAATCAAACAAATTAAATTTTTTGCTTTACAAATTTTCAAAATATTGTCCTAATATTCAATAGTATTAAATAATCCATTATATATATATATATATATATATATATATATTAAACTTTCAAAGTTTCAATCATAAACATAATAACAATATTGAAGTCATATTGAAAATTTGATATTTTTAAAATGACTAAAAGAAAAAAAATGTGCAAAAAACAACAACAAAATCAATTCAGCCAATCAACATAGATAGATTCCTTATTCATTGTTCATTGCTACTCACTCCGGTTCTATATATATAGGACATACTTAACCGTACTCCCCGGATCAAGAAAAGTGGTTAGTTTTGTAAATTTTATGATAATATATTATAACATTACAATTTTACCCCCTCCACTTTAGTTGGAAAGTTCACATTCATTAATGAATAACAAAAAAATATAGTTAGTCAAAACATTTAATAAAGGCAAAAAAGAGAAAAAACAATTAATGATGCATAGGAAATATAAAATGCCCTATATATAGGACCAAATTTTTTTTCTAAAATGTGCCTTATATATAAGACCAGAGGAAGTAATAAACAATATTCTGCAAAGCCATATCTAGTGCATTTTAAGAATTTTACCCAACGTTGAATTAAACAACCAGCAATCTTAATCAGGACAACAAATTAATAACGTAACAAAATAACAGTACTTGCACCCAAGCCTATCTACAATTATATTGTTAACAACAATACTTGCATTTAACAGAATACACATTAACCATCTTAATAGCCAAAAATATACATACCCAGCACCATACAAAAGAAAAGCATACAAATTGCCAAATGATGTCTAAATGCTTGGCCAGGTATACCAAGCATGCATGTATACAACACCAAGCCAATATTTACTAAAAATTTGGCAATTCAAAAAGGCATTGATGACTTAATCCAACCACTAAACACAAATTAAAACCTGGTCAAAACACCATCACAACACAAACAAAAAAACCAAACCCCAAAAAAGGAACTTTTCTTTTTCTTTGGCACGAACACATTATTTTTAAAAATCCAAATCATCAGCAGAACCAGAACTATCATGGTGGAAGTAAGCATCATGAACAACTCGCAGAACAATAGCTGGAGCAGTAGAAAGTCTGAATGGAACGAATGGATTTGAAGCAACGTCCGGCTGTCCCTTGTTCTCAAACAACTCAATTGCCATTGCAAGTTTTTTAAACCGGAAGATTGGCCTTCAAGTAACCTCTTTCTTGAACCATTGCCAGCAATAGGAAGATCACGAGAAGCATACACAGATTTACCCTTGTCCAAATCAGCCATAGGAGCAATCACCTGAGTAAAACCAAACATGAAAACAATTAATTTACGAAATATAAAAGAACTAAGCCAAACTATATATTCATACAAACACCTCAATCTTATCAGCAGATGAACATGATATATTGTTGGCAAAAACATCAGAAAAGACAGGACACGGTGGAGCAAAGAGTTGCAGAAAAAAATAAAATTAAGCACAATATTAAAAAAGATATCAAAGAAACAAATATCACAACAACCACAAAAACTAATTTATAAAAGATTGCATTAAAGTACCTTCTCAGGTGTAAGCATAGTTTAATTCGACAGTATCTGCATATGAACATTTTTCTTAGGGCACATCCTAAGTATTATATATTGCCAAGCACCTTTGTTGTCCAGAAGCTTAGATACTTTAAATTTAAATGGATAATGACCACCAATCAACATGTTAAATATAGGAGGATAAGCATTGGTGTGATAATGCAACAAAGAAATAACAAATACCAGAACACTAGAATCAACCAGAATGCAACAAAAAAAAATCCAAATATCAGAATCAACAAAAATTCGAAATTCCAAAATAACACAACAAATACCAAAAATTCCAGATTTAACCACAATTACAGCATAAAATTGAAAAAAAAGATGAAGGTTAAGCAGAATATCAGAAATGAAATGAATGAAGAGAAAAAAAATTGAGAAAAAGAAAGAATGAACTTGATCAGACTCTGCCTTGCATGGCCTTGGCTATTGGCGGTAGCTTGATGATGATGAAGACAAAGACCATCTTCGGCGGCGATCGGCGGTGGCGAGGGGAGCGTGGCGGATCGGAACCAAAATCCTTGCGTGGCCTTCGACGAGTGGAGTGTAGCTTGGCGTTGGCTTGATGTTGGTAGCGGTCGCCATTGGCTTGGTGGCGAGTGGGGAGTGGCGGATCGGAACCGATCGGCGTTTGGTGTCGATGATGATGGACTGGAGGGAAAGGGAAAGGGATCGACTCAATAGACACAAGATGAGGGAAAGGGAGAGGCGAGGGTGGCTTGTGTAACGAAGCTGATTCTTGGAGGTTGTTATTAAACATACTTAATCACAATAATGTCCAATTCAGATCTAGATTGATAACAATAGTAATGCCCATATACTTAACAGCAACCACAATAAGGGGTACTGATAATTTGAAAGACAATTACAAGAGAAGTTACAGAATAAGAGGATAGTAGTTAAACTTAATTCATACTAATATGTAAGGAAGGTGGGGGTATGGATGTAGGAGATGGAAGGGGGTGATAGAAGGATGAAGAAGAGAGACCCAGAGAGAGAAAGAGATTCTTCACCAATTTCTTCACACCCCCAAGTGATCCCTTAGTTTGCCTTTTAAACACATTCTTGAGTTGTATATCTTTTTTTCTTCCCAATTTGCCCCTTTAGCTTTGTTACAGCTTGGTGGCTTGGTGGCTTGATGATGATGATGATGGCGACGGAAGGAGGCAGAAGCGGTTTAGTGTTGGCGTTGACGATGCTTGATGGTGAGAGAGTGGCGGGTGTGATGAGTGAGTGAGAGTGTGGTGTGAGTGAGTGAGAGTGGTGTGTGAAAGGAGAGAGAGTGCGTGAGTGAGTGGCTGAGAAGTAGGGAGAGAGAGTGAGTGGAGTAAAATATAAAATTGTAAAATATTAAATATAAAATATACCATGGTGTAGGGAGAGCCTACAAACAGAGGCAATGATAACTAAAATGATAGGCAAGAGGAGGGCAAAATTTAAATATAAGACGGGCAACGACACAAAGGTATGCATGTAAGGCTATTTAAGTAAATGGCAGAGAAAAAATATGCTATCCTATGCATGCTATAAGCTAGAAACGTAGCAAAACAGACAGAGGCGTTAAGGCAGGCATGTGCGAAGACTCCTACGTGGAAATGAACAGTTAAAAAGTGCCTGAAACACAACTTCTCTTTTGTATGTTTTATAGATGTAGCTCATGCATGTTAGAAGAATTGTTTGTTCTTATATGTATGTCATTTCATATTTTTATTATAAATTTAATTTTTTCCTAAGTTATTCTTATTAATTAAGTTCAATTTTTCATAAAAGGAGTAATTCAAATAAAATGGATAAAAATAAAAAATGTATACTCCCTCCGTCCCAAAATCTTGGTAAAAAAATGCAAAAGAATTTGTCCCATATTAAAGTAAAAAAATAAATGAAAAATCTTAAAGATTGTATATTGTATCAATGATTGATAAGTAAGTAAGGAAAACATATCTAAAAAATTTTTTTGGAGGCAATATTGAAATATGTATTAATTATAATGATATGAAAATTTGTATAATATCAATTTGTAATTAATGAGTGAATCATATATTATATTAAATTGATACTCTCTTATTTTCATTGACTTAGTTGACTTTTACCAAGATAATGGGACGGAGGGAGTAGTTTTTTTTAAGAAAAAAAATAGGTATTAACAATGTATCTTTAAGAACTACAATTGGTGGAGAAATAAACTAACGAACACTAGGAGAACACCTAGAAGGGAGGGTTGAATAGATGTTAAAAGAAACCTTGAAAGATTTTCGACTGAAACAATTAAAACAAATATTTTTCACAAAAGTTTCAGCTCTTAATCGATTAAGCTGGCCACTAATCGATTAACACCTGACAACTCAGTTAGGGTTAATCGATTAGCACACTCACTAATCGATTAATCACTATAGAACAGAGAAAAATCGCTTTTCAATCGAAATCGAAAATCAATCAAATATCATAGAATATCAGAGATAGCGCGGAAATGGTTAACACAAAGATTGTTAATGATTACCTAGATTATGAAAATGGTTTTCTCCAAATCAATTTGATATAAAAAAACCTAATTCAATCAATTAAATGAAAATAAATCTTTTCTAGGTTTTCAATCAAGAACAATATGAAAATGCAAAAATTAAAGAGATTAAGGTAAAGAGATACTGCACAGGGATTTTATACTGGTTCACTCTCCTCCATTGAGAGCTACATCCAGTCCCCTCTTCCGCAAGAGAAATTTCTTCACTAATGAACAAAAAATAATTCATCTTCGGATGGGTCAAAAACATATCATTATATAATCAACCTAATTCTGAGGGTATACCGAACTCACATTGGTAGGGGGAAGTTGAAGCCAAATGAGAAAAGCAAACTTCATATGATAGTACATTGGACACCTGCGAAAAATATGTAAGCAATTTTGTTCATTGTGAGTCTCACGAAACTAATAATCCAGATGAAAGATGCAACTAATTTCACATAAGCAATGCAACCAACTTAATGGATTAGGGTTGGATCAGACTATACCAGGAAATAAGCTTGTCAGTAAATACTTCAACGAGGCTAAATGAGCCATAAGCTGCATGAATCGAAAGTGGAGAAAAATATCATAATTATGACAGGAACCATGTTTTATATTTAGAGGATGTAAAAGGTGTTGGGAGTGAGCTCATTAGGACTTTGGAGACTTGATATGTAATAGGGCATGGTGTATTACCAGTAGCAAATAGAAAAACTTACGGTTGAAAGAGCAATTAAGTTTTATGGCATGAATTCAGAAACAAATGTCTATCAACAATGGGTCCAATTCCAATACTAATTCCAATTCCAAGTAGTCGAGAATATAGAAGGATGCATACAAATGGAGAGAGTAGACAAAAAAAACTATTAATCTCTATGGCCTATGCTAAGCAACTATAAACAACGGTGTATTTTCATGTCAGAATGTTGATTAGATATAGAAAGTTAGAACTAGATTATGACTTCATCATTGTGCTTGAATCAAGTCAAAGTTTTTATCTTTTCATTTTAGTAACTTTATAAAACAATTCTAACATTGTGAATAACAACTAATCAGCAAAACAAGAAACCGCAGCTAGGCTTGCCTGTCATTGACAAAATAGTGTCACCAGGTAGGTTCTCCACCAAATAAAAAAACCGAGAAGTGGGTACATTATAAGTATAAGGCTTAATTACATTCTTGGTCCTTTATCTTATTTTTAAGATTCACTTCGATCCTTAATCTTTATTTTGATTTATTTTGGTCCTTTATCTTTTTTCAAAAAATTCAATATGGTCATTCCGTAACAATATTGTTAGTTTTACTCGTAATATTCACACTTATTACATTTCATTGATAGAGCTTATCAAATATTTCTATGACTGTTTTGGATAGAAAAAGAAAAATATATTATACTGGGCCTCAACCCATTAGGAAGCTAAAAGGCCAGGATGAACGGTAGGCCCAAGGAATGGAGAAGGAAACGAGTTGGGGAACCAGACCAGAAAGGACCCTCCCCTTACAACCGAACTAGGATGAAAAGGCGTCCCCTGCCTCCAGCACCTCTTTCCAACGAAGAAGCAGAACAAAAGAACAGAGGCCCCCAACATTGAGCCTCGTGCCAGTCATTCAAAGTCACCATATATGGTAGCTTCATCATTTCACTCAATGCCAAATAAAGGAAGATGCTAATCTCTTTGTTTAAGAGAAGATAATGATAAGGACCAGTGGGCAGTGCATGGGCAATGCAATAACCAGAGGATTAAGGAATGGAAAAACTTGGGGATTAAGCTAAGGATGAAGTATAAAAAGAGGGTTAAGGCAAGAAGGAAAGGACAAGAACAATAGAGTCAATGAGAGCAGTAGCCAAAACATATACACAACGACTTCAGAGAAAAGAGAGAGAGGTGAGGGAGATAAAGGAAAGGCGTCCCCTGTTTTTTGTTTCCTTTTCTTGTTAAATCGTACCTCTTTGTGTAAAAATCCCTCCCTTGTACAAATATTGACAAAAGTAATCGAAAGAGGCCATTTACTTCACAAAGTTTACGAACCCAAATTGTATTTTTGCATTCTATTGTTTCATGGCAAAAATATAATTTTCTTGGCAGAAACAGTTGGCGCCGTTGCCGGGGAAGTGATGGCTTCTACGCTTGACAACTTGGAGGACGTTCAAAGGACGGAGCAGGAAAGCGATGGTGTGAGAACCGCTATGGGAGGAGGCAACGAGGTGCTGCGTAGCACAGCGGCAAGGAGACTGATTTTCAGCCCTGAGAACGATCAGGAAGAGCCGGTCTCAAATGTCCCAAGAGAAGAAATAGTGCAAATAGAGAAAGACTCCTCAGGAAAAGGCGTACAGGTAGCTCTGGAGGCCACTGTCCTCAACAACATTATAGCCAATCAAAATGCTTTGGCAGAACTGATAGCAAGCTACAAGAGTCAAAATGCCAAGGCAAAAGAAGAAGCTGAAGCACTAAAAATCAAAACTAGACTGGAGGAAGAAGCTAGAAAAGAAGAAGAGGATGCCTGGGAAAAGGCGCAAGCGGAGCTGGACACCCATGACACGGAAGGCATGAAGGACACCTTGGTGACACAAGCGGAACTGAAACGAATGTTGCAGGAACACAGAGAAGGAGGCACCCCAATAGTCGATCTAGACCCACCTTTCATGGCAGAGATAGTCGCGTACCGCTACCCCCGTGGGTACACGATACCTACATTCCGAAAGTTCGACGGAAGTGGGAGCGCAAGGGAGCACTTGATGACGTATGTGGATGACTTGGGAATCCACAGCTCGGACTTACGTTTAAGAGTAAGGGAATTCTCAAAGTCCCTCACAGGGCGCGCTTTTACTTGGTATTCCAAATGGCAACGGAGTTTTGTAACAAGTTCCTTGAGGAAGAAGCTGCCATTCATGTGATGGACCTGGGGAGAGTCAGACAAAGAATGGGAGAAGGGCTGGTACAATTCATAAAGAGGTACCGTGCAAAGCACTCAGTTGTAGGGAGACGCTCCCCGAGGCAGACTTAGTATATGGATGCATTAAGAGTGTAGAAGATGGGTCACAAATATTCATGGCTTTAAGCAAGATTACTACCTTTGCTGAACTACTGGCTAGAGCACTGGATGTGACAGAAGCAATGCGAAAACAAGGGAAGAGGACCAGAGAGCAAGCTGCCTTCGATGTCAATGCAGTAGATGACAAGAGAGGAAGGAATTACAGAACCGCCCAGTGGAATTATGAGAAGCGGGATCCCCCACCAACATTACCCATTCCAAGGGAGCTCACGTACCAACTGGTGAAGGAATGGCTAAAGGAGGGTGTGCTAAAGGCGAGAACTGAAAGGCGCCCCTTGACACAGCAAGAATGTGACAACCCAGCTTTCTGCATACTCCACTGACATAGGGGACATAGCACCATGGAGTGTTATGTGATTAGGGAAATATTCCAGAAACAACTCGCAGCAGGAAAAGTACTACTACCAGAGCAAGGAACAGAAGAGGGTGTGGGGACGCAACCTCTACCAAGACACTAGGTAAATGTCATTTTATAGGGGGAGGGGAACCTGTTAGAAGAGTTAGAAGAAGAAGAAGTGCTAGAATATGAGCTGAGGAGGGGTCTAACAAAGACCAGAGGCTTCAGAGCATTGTTTGATCAGCTGGGACTCGATACAAATGTGAGGGCGGAGGCAGCACAAGCTTTGGCAGACGTCATTGTAAGGAGGGGTGGAAACGCCAGCGCAGCGCATGCCCCACTCTCGAGGGTAGCAAAAGCACATGCTTCAGCCATCATGTTCAGAGAGCCTCAGCTACAATACCCTGGATACTGTCATAACAAGCCGCTGTTTGTGGAAGCAGTGATTGAAGGCGTCAAAGTAAGGCGTGCTCTAGTGGATAATGGTTC
The DNA here is from genome assembly GCA_037953625.1 of Crotalaria pallida. Lineage (NCBI taxonomy): Eukaryota > Viridiplantae > Streptophyta > Magnoliopsida > Fabales > Fabaceae > Crotalaria > Crotalaria pallida. Next base: position 5,262,366 of record CM075654.1, on the reverse strand, counting down.
AGGTGTCAACATCGTCCCAACCCACATCTTTGCAAAATTTGGAATTCCCAGCTCGAGGTGGAAAAAGGCTGAGACAGTATTAAGCACATTCAATGAGGATACGGTGGAAACAAGAGCGTGTGTTGTGATCAACTTGGAAGTAGGCCCCATAAAAACTCTCAACACATTCCACATTGTTGATGGCAACCCAAGCTATCATATCCTCCTGGGACACCCTTGGATTCATCTGCACCAATGTGTTCCCTCCACATTGCATCAGTGCGTCAAGTCCGCCTACAAGGGACGTGATATTGAGATTCCAGCCACCAAAGCACCCTTCGAAGCATCCAAGATGCATCTAATAGACGCCTCAGTTTTTGATGAGTTGGCTCCACCAGGGACAGGCAGGATTGAAAGGGAGGCACCTATCAGTCTTAAGGGAAAGGAGAAAGTAGCGCCTGCAAGGGAGTCCGTCTTCAAAAGGCTCCGCCTTCCAGGAGAAGACGCTTTAGGCCTGGGCACGGCAGTAAAGACAAAATTCAAACTTCAAAAGCAGCGCCTCCCTCAAGGAGGGACACGGTGGGCCATCTTATAGGGATTCGCGGGGCCGGCCAAGCCGAGCCTCAAGGACTTGGCTAGCCCCACCCTCTTGCAAGCACTAAAGGGGAAAGCTACGACCAAGGAAGAGGTTATGATAGCACAGGAAGAAGAGCCAACTAAAAAAGAAGTGGAGGAAATCAACATAGGAGGCAAAGAACATAGGCCGCTGTATATATCGGCGTCCCTGACTGATAAAGAGAAAGAAGACTTGATAGCCCTGCTCACAAAGTACAAGGAGGTGTTTGCATGGACTTACGAGGAGATGCCTGGCCTCAGCCCCAAGCTAGTGACACACAATTTGGCGGTAAAGGCGTCCGCAACCCCAGTCAAACAGCCAGCCAGGAAGTTCGACCCAGAGATAGAGAAAGCCATAAAGAAGGAGGTGGAAAAATTGCTCAAAGCCCAATTTATAAAGCCTATACAGCATCCTACGTGGCTGGCCAACATTGTCCCAGTAAAAAAGAAGAACGGGCAGATATGATGTTGCGTGGATTTCAGGGATCTAAACAAGGCGTGCCCCAAGGATGATTTCCCTCTGCCTAATATAGATAGCATGGTGGACGCTACTGCAATGCATGAGCGGTTCTCCTTTATGGATGGGTTTAGTGGGTACAATCAAATCAAGATGGCACCAGGGGACGAAGAAAAAACCGCCTTTAGAACACCAGTGGGGAACTTCATTTACACAGTAATGCCATTCGGCCTCAAAAATGCCGGTGCTACCTATCAGCGGGCAATGACGGCAATCTTTCATGATATGATGCATGAGGTCGTGGAAGATTATGTAGATGACTTGGTGGTGAAGTCCAAGAAGAAAGAGCAGCACCTAGAACATTTGGAGGCAGTCTTCGTAAGGTGCAAAAAATATAAGCTCAGAATGAATCCCCTAAAGTGCAAATTTGGGGTGTCATCTGGAGAGTTCCTTGGGTTTAGGGTGCATAAAGAGGGAATCTTAGTAGGGGAAGGAAAAGTGCAAGCAATACAGGATATGAAGGCGCCCACAAGTCAAAAGAACTTCAACAAATGCTGGGCAAGTTGGGGTACATTAGGCGATTCATCCCTGCCTTAGGAGAATTACTGAGTCCAATGAGGAAGCTTTTGAAAGGCAAGGAAACATTTAAGTGGGAAGAAAAGCACCAAGAGGCGTTCAGCAGGATCAAGACGGCGCTTACATCCCCACCAGTCATGATTCCTCCTCACAAAGGCGTACCCATCAGAGTTTATCTGGCCGCAACAGCGTCAGCCATCAGTGGACTCCTTGCACAAGAAATAGAAGGCGTGGAGCGTTCTATCGCTTATTGGAGTCGAATGCTCAAAGACACGGAAGCCAGGTACTCTCTTCAAGAAAGACAATGCTTGGCCTTGGTGTATGCGTCCCAAAAGTACCGACATTACTTTCAGGCCCACTCTGTTCACATGATGACCAGATCACAAGGGATCAAGCACTTGTTACAGGGATCTGATCTCACAGGAAGAACTAGCAAATGGGCTTTCGCCCTGACCAGTTATGACATCACTCTGGTAACACCCACGGCTTTGAAGAGCCAAGCATTGGCTGATCTGGTAATAATATGTGGTATCGATGAAGGGAAGGAGCCCATGGAAGAAGTCTTCCTGGCAAACGACGAGGAGGTGTGGACACTCATGTTTGACGGGTCCCCTTCTTGTCCAAAAGGGGGGGCTGGGGTGACATTGTCCAATGCGAGAGGAGAAGAATTATCTTTTGCATTCCAGCTCGAGTTTTCTTGCACAAATAACGAGGTAGAGTATGAAGCCCTCTTGCTAGGACTGGGGATGGCAGAAGAATTGGGGATCAAAAGAATAGTTATCAAAGGGGATTCCAACCTGGTGATCAGGCAACTAAGAGGAGAATATGGAGTAAAAGAGTTCTCATTGGCTCTTTGCAGGGAAAGAGTGCTGCGATCGCTGGAGAAGTTCAGGACGGACGCTCTAGAGCATGTACCCTGATCTGAAAACAGAAAAGCGGACGCTCTCGCCACATTGGGAAGTAAGACTACGATGGATAAGGAGGAGTATTTGATACACCTGAGAAAAGTACATCACCCTCAAATCTGGATAGAGACGCCTAGGGAGGAAGTAAAAAATGATTGGAGAGCCTCAGTCAAGAAAGAACTTGAAGGCAGAGGATTAACAAAGGCTTTCAGAGATTATTGCCTTGTCAAGGGAAGCTTATATAAAAAGAGTGGAGATGGTTTGCTTATGAAAGGCGTCACGGAAGAGGAAGGGCTAAGGAAAGCAGCACAGATGCACGACAGCATTTGCGGGCAAGAAGGTCCTAGACTGTATAGACGTATGCAAAGGATGGGAGTGTTTTGGCCCACCATGAAAGCGCAGTGTGAATCCCTCCAGAGAAATTGTCCAAGGTGTCAGGATGGTGAGGAAGGGAACGAGGTTAACACTATCAGTGAAAGCTGGACCAGACCCATCAAAGAATACCTGGAATATGGAATTTTGCCAGAAGACTACGATGAAGCAGAAAAAAATAAAAAGAAAGGCTGACCGTTATTTTTGTGAAGAGGGAGAGCTCTTTAAGAGAAGTTTCGCTGGGGATGTCATGAGGTTCTTGGAAAAAGAAGAACAAGAGAAGGCAATGGAAGAAGTACACAAGTGCGCTTGTGGTTGACACCAAGGAGGAAGGGCCCTCCATCTGGAACTCATAAAAATTGGGTACTATTGGCCAACAATCAGGAAAGACGCTGTGGATTTCGTGAAAAGATGTGAACAGTGTCAAAGGCACGACAACAAGGTGCACGCGCCCTCCGGCAACATGAAGAGTCTGAGCTCACCATATCCCTTTCACACCTGGTGCATGGACTTCATTGGTCCCATCGATCCAGCGTCCAAGGGGAAGAGATGGATACTGGCAGCAACTGAGCATTCAACTAAATGGGTGGAAGCAATGGCATGTAAGAAAGCAGACGCAGATACTACTGTACAATTCATCAGAGACCATATCATTTGCTGTTTTGGATTGCCCAAGAAAATAGTATCGGATAATGGCACTCATTTTATCAACAAGAAGGTGGAGGGAATCTTGGAAGAATACGGCATTATGCATCACAAGTCAACACCGTACTATCCACAATCAAATGGCCAGGCTGAATCCACAAATAGGACGCTGATCAGGATCCTGGCCAGAACAGTGGAGGACGTGCCACAAGAATGGAGCGAATACTTGCCTCTGGCGCTATGGGCCTATCGTGTCACAAGGCATGGAACCACCAAGGCATCCCCATTCTCTCTGGTGTACGGTGCGGAAGCTACCCTGCCAGCAGAAGTAATGGTACCCTCAGCCTGCATGATAGCACAAAATGAAGAAGACGCCTTGGAAAGAGCAGAAGCAGTGGAAGGCCTAAGAACTAAGGCACAAGAGGAGCTCATCCGACACCAGAGAAGAGTAATGTTGACGTATGAAAAGATGGTACGGCCTAGGATGTTTGTGGAAGGAGAGCTGGTCCTGAAAGCGATGGACGCTGTTATGAGAAACATGCACACTAGCAAGTGGACGCCTAATTGGGAAGTTCTGTACATAGTACAAGAACCGCACCCCAGTGGCTACTGCTTCCTCCTGGAGCCAGACTCACAAAAAAGGATAGGTCCTCTCAACTTCAAGTATATCAAAAAATATTATGCTTAAGAAGTCCTGCTATGTATTACCAGTGGCATAAATAAATTTCCCTTTTGGCTTTTCTCATCACTTCAAAAAAAAAAATAATAAAGCTAGAAAAGTTCCCACAAAGGGCGCTAGCTACAAAGACTAGAAAAGTTCCCACAAAGGGCGCTAGTCACAAGAATAAAAGCTAGAAAAGTTCCCACAAAGGGCGCTAGTCACAAGAATAAAAGCTAGAAAAGTTCCCACAAAGGGCGCTAGTCACAAGAATAAAAGCTAGAAAAGTTCCCACAAAGGGCACTAGCTACAAGGACTAGAAAAGTTCCCACAAAGGGCGCTAGTCGTAAGAAGAAGAAGCTCTTTTCAAAGGCATTAGCAACAAAGGCTTGAGAAAATTCCCGAATGGGACGCTGGTCGTCAAAAACAGTAAAGGAACAACAAAAAAAAAGGGGGTAAGAGAAAAAGAGAAGGCAAGCCACGAATGAAGAGAAGGAAAATGAAGAGAAGAGGAAAAAGAGAAAAAGAAAAAGAGGAGTTGAAGATGATCAATTCCGTTCAAGAGCAACAGCAAAGGCAAAACATGCTTGATGCTTTTGGAGGAGATTCTATTCAAAGGGAGATGCAAAAGAAAGAGATTCTATTCAAAGGGAGGTGCAAAAGAAAGAGATTCTATTCAAAGGAAAGTGTAAAAGCAGGAATGTTGATTGTAGAAAGGCGCAAAATAGAAGAAATGCAAACATAAGACATAAGGCTCCCATACAAGATTACCAAATCAAACTACCATATGAAGAGTCACTGGTTGCCAAAGTATAGCACCATCCTAATTACCAAACACAAAAGGTATTATCATCCTAATTACCAAGCACAAAAGGTATCATCATCCTAATTACCAAGCATAAAGGTGTTATCATCCTAATCACCAAACACAAACAGTACGATCCCAATGTCACCCAAATTACCAAATACAAAGTACCATCATCCTAGTTTCCAAGTGTCATATCACCCTAGGCACCAAGACATGAGGCCAAAATATAGCAATATTTTACAAGTCCCAAACCAAATAGTCAGCAAGCAGAACCACAATCCAGGATAAAGAATTAAATACGGAAGAAAGCATTCAAGCATGAAGACTTGCAAGTCTCATCATAAGCTTGACGTTGAGCCAAAATCAGAGAAAATTCCACTTCCAAACTAGCTAAATCAGCGGTCGCTTTTGCCACATTTGCGGCCAAATTTTCAAGGGTATTCAGCAAGGAAACACGGCGAACAGAAACCTCCTTTTCCTGATTAGCTAAGTTATCAAAATCAAAGGACGGGCGCTGCCTCTCCATTTGCCCAATCACGCCCTCAAGCCTGGGACCAGAATACTGATGAAGACGAAGTGCATGAAGATAGTCTAACAAAGGGGCCTTCTACTCCCAAGAGAGTGCATCAACATCATGCTCAGTAGAGAATTTCAAAATACACAACATGGTATGCAAGCCAATTTCTTTGAAAACATGGGGAAGGTCCTTATTTGGGAGAATCAGATCAGGATGGGTATGGAAGAAGGAATGCAGCAAAGTCATGTCTTCATTGCTAATAGGGTCCAAAAAGCGCAAAACTGGAAACATCGAAAAGAAGGAAAATGTCAATGGCAACAATATACAAGACAATGGGATGATTATGGCAGCAAATAAAGAATGGAAAAAGCATACCTGGAGGAGCATGATCAGAAGAGGGGATGTGAGCAGAAGAAACATGAGCAGTAGGAGGAGCCATGGTGGCATCAGTCAAAGGAGCATCCTGCACCTCGGGAACAGTAGCATGAATTGGTTCACCAGGAACCTTCAGTGGATCATCAAGGCCAACAGAAGGGGCCACATTAACAGTATCAGTTGGTTGAATGGGATCAACAGAGACGCTGGGATCTGGGATAACGGTGTCCTCATGGGCAGTAAGGCCGACACCAGAATCAACCTCTGAAGGGAAAGCGCCTGTTGTGGGTGAAAGGGTCAAAGGGGTATCATCGAAACAAACTCCTTGGTCTATGTCCATGGGATCAGGAGCCGCAATAGTGGCCAAGGGTTCAATACGCAAAGGAGAGCCTGTATCACCACTAGGAGGACCAGTTACAGTGCCAAAAGGGACGTTATCACCAGTATCAGTGGAAGGAGGAACAATACTCTTACTTTGAGTTTTTGAGGATGGAGTGGGAACACGAGCAGCCTTGGGTTTGTCAACCGAAGTAGAGCGCTTGAGCTTGGGAGCATCCGCTGTAAATACAAAGGTAAAGCCACCAGTACACAAAATACATGTTAGCAACAAATATGATAATAAAGAAAAAGGATGAATGAAGAAAGGAATAAGCTAAGAAGATAGTGCGGCTAGCTGTTCAGGGATGGGACAAAGAATATGGCTCTTTGAAAGGAAAATAGGAGGGACCATCAAACACTCACCCCTGGGGGCCTTACCACTACTCCTTGTGTTTGGAGAATCGGCACGAGGAGACGGGGATGGATGATCTTTAGGAGGAGAAGTCCCAGCACTTTGCATAGAAAGATCATCACTGGAGTAAAAAGAGGTCAGGGACTCTCCAACAGCATCACCACCATCACCTTCCTCATCAGCCAAATCAACATATTCTGGGGCAGAGGGAGCAGGTGAAATGGGAGAAGCAGCACGAGCACGGAGTTGAGAGGAACGACGGGAAGGGGCTACAGAAGTAGAAGTTGCAGCATCCTTCTTGATTTTGGGAGGAAGGCTAGACGCCCTCTTCTTTGCAGGTGGATTAGGGTCAGGAGGTAAAGTACTAGAGGAAGAGGCCTTCTTCTTACCTTGTTTAGAAGCTGAAGCGGAAGGAGAAGCCATGGGTGTCTTGTGTTTATGAGATGATGGGGTGGCTTCTACTGGACCTAAAAAGAAAGAAAAAGGAAGAAAGAAAGAGGCATGCAAAATAAAGAAAAACCATATGTCAAAAGATACAGAGATATTTAACGAGAAAATTATGATGAAAGAAAAATGCAGCAAGAGAGACGTACCTTTCTTGAAAGAAGTAACGTAATAAGGGTCCATGAATGAAACTGGCACATGAGCAGAAGTGATGCGGCTAGGAGTAGCTTCGAAACTACGGAGGTGTTGGAGAATATCACAATGGAGTTTCAGCCAACTTTGCAACACACCACCAGAATGATTCCTAGGAATGTAATGAGGCAATGGTTCAGCAGAATCAGCTTGGCTTTTAAAGATCACGGCATCAAGGGTCGCTTCAAAATCAGAAGGCATAATGTGAAGAGCACAAGGGGGCTGATCCCACCCAAACTGGCGTGCCACTCGATCTGGCCTATAAGTGAAGGGCCAAAGAGCGCCTCCATGGGCACTCCTATTGTCGGTTGGTACAAAACCAGGAAGAAATCGAGGGGACAGAATCAAATTCCAAAGGCTAGAGACACCTTCCTTTTTGTTCTCAACATCATTGCAAGAGGCGAATTTACGCCTGTCCTCAATATACAAATCATGGAGCTGCTCACCAGGAAAATTCAGGATAAAAGGACGGAAGCAGAAGCTCTTTTCATCATCAATAACATGAACTAAAGGACGCCTCGGTCTCCTAACCGACCAGAACCAAGAACGGGGTTCAACGGGGTCAGCACTCTCAGCATCGGTGGTGGAATCTTGGGGAACAGGTTTTTCAGGGCCATACCCAGGAAAACGTTCAAAGAGGAAGCCTTGGAGAAAAGACAAATCTAAGTAACAATTAATGGAGAAACGACCAAATAAAATACTCATCTGTTCAGCAACCTGATCTAATCTAGCATAAAGTCCACCCAAGTACAAAGAAGACAGAGGAAGCCTAATACCATCAGCAAGCATGCCAGCAAAAATAAAGACTGAAGGGCTTACCGACTCCCAAAAAGGTCCAAGAAAGACATATATGCTCAACCAAAAGGCAACAAAAGCAACACGCTGAAGACGTAGATCAGTTACAGGGCCAGCTATGAACTCACCATCGTGAGTGTCCCCAAAGAAGTAGCGAATCCAATTAGCAAATGTGTGCTTTAGAGACACCTTCTTGCTGACTCTCTGATTTCGAGGAATAAGGTTACCAGTACCCCTGACCTTTTTGGAACCACCTGATTCCCTCCTTTGCTGAAGCAGCCCATGAGAATATTTGGCGCTGTCAATAATTGCCATTTTCAACTCCTTAGCCGTATCATAGAACCCCTCCTCAATGTCAGAGAAGGAAAGATCATTGTCACCAAAGGAAGGAAGTTTCAAAAGAACGACAACATCTTCCAATGTGGGGGTAAACTCACCCCAAGAAGTAATAAAAGTGTGTGTAGCAGAATACCATCGTTGTATCAGCACATGCAAATCAGCAATCCTTTTGTTCCCTCCCAAGCCAGGGGACGCCTTTATTGCTTCAGCAATGCCTGTACGTTCCATAACGGCAACAAAGTCAGGATCGGTTTCGAATACTGAATCAACCCAGTCCTGCCAACCACCAGTTGCAGTTACCCTGGCATGAAAATTCGGTTATGACCAAGGAAATTCAGCACGAAGCAGCCGGGATCGGAGTAGAGAAGGGCCAAGCAGCAAGTTATCAGGAAGAAGAGAAGGTTCGGTCTTCAGATAAGCGTTGGAGTCTTGGACCACAGTGGCCCCAGAAGGAGAACCAGAAAGGAGTCCCCCTGACTTGGGTGGTCTCGGGAAAGGGGGAGCCAAGCGAGGAGTTTCCATCCATCTCCGATACCCCTGTTCAACTGGGTCCGAACGAGGAGGAGGAAGCTCAGCGAAGAAGGCAAAAGAGATGGGCTGGGGGCTGCCGCCGTCCCCGACGGTCAACTCCTCCTCCGATACATTGGAGCCAGATTCTTCATCAGAACCAGAGGCAGTATGAGACCTCACCATGGCTGTAGAAGCTGAAGCAGGAAAAAGAAAAGGATTTTTGCGAGAAAGAGAAGGGGGAAAATCACGAAGGATGAGAGGAGGAGGAAATTTGAAATGAGGGTAAGGGTGCATAGTGGATAATAACTGTTTTAAGTTAGTGGAGGCACGGTTATCAAACCTTGGCCACGTTCTGCTATCTGAAAGGACGTGGGTGATGGCTAGAAGTAGGTTTTGTATTTGAAATCACTAGGGTGTCCTTTCAAATACAAAAGGGGGCTATTGTTTTGGACAGAAAAAGAAAAATATATTATACTGGGCCTCAGCCCATTAGGAAGCTAAAAGGCCAGGATTAACGGTAGGCCCAAGGAATGGAGAAGGAAACGAGTTGGGGAACCAGACCAGAAAGGACCCTCCCCTTACAACCGAACCAAGATGAAAAGGCGTCCCCTGCCTCAAGCACCTCTTTCCAACGAAGAAGCAGAACAAAAGAACAAAGGCCCCCAACATTGAGCCTCGTGCCAGTCATTCAAAATCACCATATATGGAAGCTTCATCATTTCACGCAATGCCAAATAAAGGAAGATGCTAATCTCTTTGTTTAAGAGAAGATAATGATACGGACCAGTGGGCAGTGCATGGGCAATGCAATAACCAGAGGATTAAGGAATGGAAAAACTTGGGGATTAAGCTAAGGATGAAGTATAAAAAGAGGGCTAAGGCAAGAAGGAAACGACAAGAACAACAGAGTCAATGAGAGCAGTAGCCAAAACATATACACAACGACTTCATAGAAAAGAGAGGAGAGGTTGAGGGAGATAAAGGAAAGGCGTCCCCTGTTTTTTGTTTCCTTTTCTTGTTAAATCGTACCTCTTTGTGTAAAAATCCCTCCCTTGTACAAATATTGACAAAAGTAATCGAAAGAGGCCATTTACTTCACAAAGTTTACGAACCCAAATTGTATTTTTGCATTCTATTGTTTCATCGCAAAAATATAATTTTCTTGGCAGAAACAATGACTCTATCTCGATATAGCTCCTAATGCATATTCGTTCAATTCTTTATCACATTGTCATTTCTATTCATATCAATCAACCATATTGCGTGCCAGATTGCTCCATCATTGGCGAAACAGTACCACTGATCCTATCCTTATCGGGTGGTGGCCTGGAATATTTCCAATTTCCAGACCAAAGTGAATATTGTAAATAAGTTAAAAAACCAAAAATAAACTTAAGCCTAAGTATAACCATGTCATGTTGAAAAGTCGCGCCATGAATTGAATCATGTGATCATTAATAATTAATAAAAATAACAATAGCTTATCACTTTCACAAATCTCTACCTCTAATTTAGGGGCTGGAACTAAAAAGAGATAGCAATTCAAAACAAAAGAAAATGGAATTACCTGCCCAGTATAGAAGACACCTACGTTGAGCATTTTGATCTTTACTTTCTATTGCCTTGAATGTTGAGTACACAGGTAAAGCAATCCCCACAGAACAGCTGCAAAATATAAAAAATAAATAAAAAATCAAGGTTTAACAGTTAATTAACAACTTAAACCACAAGAGGGTCAACACTTAAACAGTGAAATTGAAACATGTGATAGACCATGCTGTTCGAATAACAACATTGGAAGCAAGAGGAGAAAGGAGCAAACGGAGTCCAACCTGTGCACCGCACCAAACAGTACTTAATAACACATAATCAGCCCTAAGAGGCGAAGAAGAGAGGAAAAACAAACGAGAGAAGGAGAAGAAGAAGAAGAAGATCGGAGGTGACCTCGCCTGCTACGTTGGGTGAACGGAGGAGATCCATTCAGTTATTCCGATTCCAAAGACACCGTTCCCTTCCCAGCTTCCCTTCGTAAATTAGACTAAGTGCTGTAGCTTCCCCTTGAAACAGAAGGCATAGATAAACCAAATTACGGCCCAGTAAAAGCTTTTAGGGAACAGTCGCACATGCTGTAACTCACTTACTTTTATTTTTCGAAATTGCTTTTTTCCCTGACTTTAGATTTTTTACCCTCATTTTTATTTTCCAACGACAAAAATATCTCAAGTTTTTTAATCTTTCCGGTTCTATAAACTTGGAAAGGTAATTTCGGTATTACAAAGACGAAATACATTTATTTCATATTTCCGATTTTGCTAAAACGAAATATGGTTTTCGACTTCGTGGAACCGAAAAATTTAATAACGGAAACAACACTTTCTTTGTGGAAAGTATTGTATAGTTTTGTACTATGTTTGTTTCTGTGCATAACGATTTAACCTAGCTTTTCCAGCAAAATAGATAACCCAAGCTAAATAAAATAGATAACCCAAGTGCAACCTCATGGAAATTCAAATGAACATAATTCGGACTTACCCAAGGAATGGAAGACATCACGACATCATCCGATTGATCAAGTAATAGGTGATATCTCAAAAGGTGTAAGTACTCGAAACTCTATTAGTAACCTATGTAACCATATGGCCTTCGTTTCTCAAATGGAGCCTAAGGATATTTCTGAGGCTTCAGTTGATGAACATTGGTTGCTAGCTATGCAAGAAGAATTAAACCAGTTAGAAAGAAACCAGGTTTGGGAACTCGTTCCTAGACTTGATTCTCATGAAATTATTGGAACAAAATGGATTTTTAAAAACAAACTTGATGAGACTGGTATAATTATTCGAAACAAAGCTAGATTGGTTGCACAAGGCTATAACCAAAAAGAGGGGATAGATTATGATGAAACATTTGCCCCTGTTGCTAGGTTGGAAGCTATTAGGTTGTTATTAGCCTTTGCATGCACTTTAAATTTTAAATTATATCAAATGGACGTAAAGAGTGCATTTCTAAATGGTTTTATAAACGAAGAAGTTTATGTTAATCAACCTCCTGGTTTTGAAAATTTTGAACATCCTGATTATGTTTATAAATTGAAAAAGGTTCTTTATGGTCTCAAACAAGCTCCTAGAGCATGGTATGAGTGATTGAGCAAATTTTTATTAGAAAAGGATTTTGAAAGAGAAGAAGGCTGACAACACGCTTTTTATCAAAAAGAAAGGAAAGGACATTCTTTTAGTTCAAATTTATGTTGATGATATTATATTTGGTGCTACTAATGAATGCCTTTGCAAGGAATTTTCAAGTATAATGCAGGAAGAGTTCGAGATGTCTATGATGGGCGAACTGAATTTCTTCCTTGGATTGCAAATTAAACAAGCAAAGAATGGGTTCTTCATTAGTCAAACAAAATATTGCAAGGAACTTTTGAAAAGATTTGGCATGTACAAGGCCAAGGCAGTTGCAACACCAATGAGCACTACATGCTATCTAGATAAAGATGAAGGAGGTAAACCTGTTGAACTTACAAAGTATAGAGGTATGATCGGTTCACTTCTTTATTTAACGGAAAGTAGGCCGGATATCATGTTTAGTGTTTGTATGTGTGCGCGTTTTCAAGCGAATCCAAAAGAAATGCACTTGGTTGCTGTCAAAAGGATAATGAAATACTTATCTGACACAACCAATATGGGTCTATGGTATCCCAAAGGTTCCACTTGTAATCTTGTTGGGTATTCCGATTCTGATTTTGCTGGGTGTAAAATAGATAGGAAAAGCATGAGCGGAACTTGTCATCTCTTAGGCAGTTCTTTAGTGTCATGGGCTAGTAAAAAGCAGTCTCGTGTAGCCCTATCTACAACTAAGGCTGAGTATGTCGCTGCGGGTAGCTGTTGTGCACAAATCTTATGGTTAAAACAACAATTCCTAGACTTTGGTGTAAGTCTAGATCACATTCCCATTAAATGTGATAACAGTAGTGCAATCAACATTACTAAAAACCCAGTGCAACATTCACGTACAAAGCACATAGAGATTCGTCATCATTTAATTCGTGATCATATAGCTAAAGGTGATTACGTGATTGAATATGTGAACACATCTAGGCAGTTAGCTGATATCTTCACGAAACCGATTCCGAAAGAAAGCTTCTTTTATATTCGTGGAGAACTTGGCTTAACTTGCGCATCACTTGTAGAATGATTGCATGACATGCATATTTATTCCCTTGTTATTATTAACATATCTATTAAGTGTTTTAGGGGAGTAAAATATGGTTTGTCTATCTTCCCTCCATTTTTTGATGTTGACAAAAGGGGGAGAAGAATTCTGAATATCATGGCTTATATATTTGACTTAACCATTTTTGCAGGGGGAGCTCATTATGTGTTTCTACTATATTCCCTGTTTATTTCAATTTTAAATTCCTAGTTGGGTATATTGCTATTGTTTATATTGCTATACATTTGCTTGCTTAACGCTTGTGATGCAGATAGTCAGAAAGTGTTTGTCATCATCAAAAAGGGGGAGTGTTGGAAGTCAAGCTTTCCCAAGGACGTAAAGAGTTATGCTAGAAGATTTCTAGAAGAGTGTTTTGATGATAACAAACAAGGTCTATCAATCAAGCTCTATCAAGCTCAAGGCTCAAGATCAAGAAAATAGTGTATCTAAGTTAGAAGCTTTGCCCATAGGAACAATTGTAAGGTAATGAAGTTTTTATTACAAGTCTATAATGGCAAAAATAAGTTTAAGTTTAAGTTAAGTAGAAGAAAAAGAACGTTTTTGAAACCGCTTTAAGTTAGATTTTCTGCTAAAAATGTTTTTGAAAACCTATGGTTACATACTCTGCTTTAGAAAATCAATTTTATGAAAACAAGCAGAAGTAATCGATTACCTCTCCTAGATAATCGATTACTATGTTTCTGAGTTGTGACCTGGGATTTTTAATTGGAGATAATTGATTACCTTATGTTATAATGGATTACCTTTCTCACAGGAAGCATATAATCGATTACCATGTTTTAAATAATCGATTACTTTCTTAAAAAAAATGAATTTCATTGTTTTCCCGTTTTCACATAAAAGGAATAATCGATTACCTTGAATAAGTAATCGATTACTTTTAAGTTTTATTGATATTCGTGTCAGAATCAATCTTAAATGTTTCCAGATTTGTTTTTACATAATTGATTCTGATTTATTTCCAAAATTCGAATTTAAATATCTTTTTGAATTATTTCCTTATTAGTTTTGAAAATCAAATCTTTCTTTTATTTCTTCAATCTATTTTATTTGATTTTGATTTTAAAATTTATTTTAATATATTTTATTTTTTTTAAATTCGTTTTAGATATGATTTTTGAATTAATTCTTTTTTTGTTTTAAGAATCAAATCTTTAGTTTTATTTTTCCAATCTTTATGATTTGCTTTTGATTTTAAAACATGTTTTATTTATTGTTTTGAAAATCAATTCATTCAATCCTAATTCTTCTTCTGCTATTCACGTTCTCTCTTATCTCTTCTCTTTAATCAAGCTTTTCACGTTCTTATCTTTTTGAGAAGAAAACCTTACTTATGGCCTATACTCTTTGACTTGATTTCATTGTCATAGAAGCTTAATTGTTGTATCAGTGTTTTCTAGAACACATTATTGTATCGCTCACATCTATATCGTGTATTCAACCTTAGTTGTAGGGAGTGGCTCCCTAGGTGTGAAGGATCGAATCCTTGTAGGGTGAGGAACCCTTGTGTGAATTTATTGAGGTCCCTAGCGAATGGAGGTTCCTAGTAGTGTGCGGGGCGCTCTTGGTTGTAATTGGGCGTGGCTCAATTCAAAGGATATAAAAAGCTCAAGTGGGTCGCTTGGGGATTGGACGTAGGTCTTTCGCTGGAATGACTGAACCACTATAAAATTGGTCTGCGTGTTCCTCTCCCCTTATCTTTTTATTTTCCGCTATATTTCGTTTAAATCATTTCTGCGCTACTCTATTTTATTTTTATATCTATCGCTTCACCTTCACGCTCAAAATTTTAATATCTCCATAAAACAATTTTTCTATCATTCGAGTAATTTCCAATAAAATTAATAAAACTCGATTCACCCCCCCCCCCTCTCGAGGTTTGAGGCCGTTTCTAACAGATCCTCCTCCTCCTCCTCACCCTTACTTCGATTATCGGGCCTTGCAAGACTTAATCATTGGCTATGTTGACACTAGCTCTGATCGGGTGAATACTGGTGTGGACGGTATGGAGCGGAACATCCTTGACTCACAGGCTGCCATAGAGCAACGCATGATGAAGGCTTTCACCCGTTTCTTTCCTTCCTCCTCAGATTATCCACCACCACCATCTTCCTGATTTTCTCCTTTCATATTTATATGTTTAATGATTGTAATGTTTTTCGTGTTTTATGAACCTTATTTTTATCTTATGGACATGGTTTATGTATGTGGTAGAGATTCTCTGGATTATGGTTAACGTAATTCTGTTTTGTCACCGTTGCATATTGTACGCTGTAATATTTTAAATTCCCTAAATATTTATGATAGTCTCTATGAGTTCAAACAGGTGATATCTAGTGGTAGGTGCCAGAAAGAGATTTTTGGTTTTTAATATTCGGTAGTTAATTGTATGCAGGGGAAAGACTATTTCTTTGTCGACTCTTATGTTCGTACCTTATTAGCTTTGCCTTTTGTGTTGGGCTAAAAGAATCGGCTTCCTAATTTCTTGGCTATTTTTCGAGATTAAATATAACACTGATTTGGCTACTTGTTGATAAGCTTTGGGTTACACTTAATTTCCTATAGTTTTGCAGGTTCTTGTACCTGCACACATGTAAGTTCTCGTACGCGTTAAGGAATACAGGTCGATTATTCAGCTTGTTTGGTCTCGATGGGTAACACTGTGTAAAGTTGTCTATCGCTGTCTAAGAATTATGGTAAGATTCTTGATGAATTTTGGGGCTACTAGAATTAAATTTGGATTCTCATGGAATTATAGTTCCTAATTCGGTCGTTTTGAGTTCACTTGGAAGGTTGCAATGATATTGTCCGTCAGTAGATGCAAGGATTGGGGTGATTAGTCCAAAACTCACGTCTATCAACAACACATCATTGTTTTCTTTATTGATGGTGTTGTCCTTTAACAGATGCAAGAGTAAGGATAGGGGTGTTACAAGGGACAAAATTAAGGGTGTTACATCATCAGCATTCTTAACCTCCTCTCCATCCGTAGTGTATACCTTTCCCCTCTGGATAGGCTGGCCTGCACCTGTTGGTCGTACTTTAGCTGCATTCACCTCCTTCTTTAGAACATTCTTAGAAAAATTAACAGCATAATGTCCTGGTTGTCTGCACAAGAAACAACAGAATTTTCTCCTGGGCTGGTCCAGATACCTGCAAACCCCCCCATGTTGCTTTCCACAGTGTGAGCATAGTGGTGAAACACCGGTAACGGTCATGTTCCTGCCCATATCCCTTGAAACTGCTGCTCCGGTGCTAGGAGCCACATAAGGATCAAATTTTTGAGCTGGTCCCTTTCCCCTGATACGACCTCCTGTCCCCAACACACTCCTGTCTTTATCCTCTGATGCCTCTTGATTCAAACTCTTCTCATAACTGCTACACATGTCAACCAACTGCGAAAGGTTACCAATGTTGCTACGTTCGAAAGCGATCCAAATTATCGTACGAAGTCCTGATCCAAACCTGAAACACTTAGTCCTATCATCGGCATCTCTGTAACACGATGCATAACGGATAAGATCCTCAAATTTCGTAGCGTATTCTGTTACGCTCATGGTTCCCTGAGTCAGCTTCAAAAATTCCAACTCCTTCTCCCGGCGGATGTCCACTGAAAATTATTTCGAACAAAACCTCCTTTTAAACACATCCCAGGCCCCCACAATTGTTCCGCCGCTCCTTTTGGTGCACATGTTACCAACAAGGCCCTCTGGTTGTTCGGAGGACGCATCACGCAGAACATCTTCTCTATGTCCTCAAGCCACCTGTGAGCTCCATCCGGGTTGTAGCCACCATTGAACTTCGGTGGTTCGTCCCTTCTGAACTCAGCCAACCAATCAATTGCAGCTGGTGCTGGGTTATGAGGAGCTTGTAACTGCCGATTAATTGCTGCCACTATCACTGCAGCTGCGGCTGCTGCCTCCGTCTCAACTTGATTTTGGTTTATCTGGACAAAGTTCTGTAGAATTGCAGCGGTCCTATCATCGTCACTGCGTCTATTAGCCATAATAGTTACCTAGCCCTGGAGAAGTCAGTCAATTAATATTTACACAACTAAATAGCTACATATATACCATATTATTATAACTAAACACTTAACTATTTGTTGGTTACTCGCTTGGTGAGTAAACCAAAGGAGTTGTAAGTCCAAACTCCAAAGCCGAGGAAAACTGCTCTGATACCATAAATGTGACACCCTAGAAAATAAAACCCTTAATTCTAATTTAATTGTTTGGCTACCTGAAAATTCCTTTTAAAAGCTTATTAACTTATAAAAATTTTCCGTGAAAATTGGACGGAGTTTCCTTTGTTTTTATAATTTTCCCAAAATAATTGTTTTCCTGTTAAACCTGTCATTCAAATATTCATATAACCAGATAAGCCAGCAAGGCATATTTTCATCATAATGCATCATCATTGATGAGCATTATATTTCCCATTATTCATAGCCTTATTTTGCTCTCATTGATGATTTTTGGTGCCTACTTGACATTGTTTAGAATGATTTAGTATTTTAGACTTTATTAGACTATTATTCCAGATTTTAATTAATTTGGATTATTTAGCTAATTTAATCTATTATTATTTTCAGGTCATATTTGGCACAAGGGATTTTTGGACATTTTGGGAGTGAAGATTTAATTTTGGAAGAGAAGATATATGATGAAGTGAAGATTGTAATCTATCTTTAGGATTATTTGAGATTTAGTTTATATCTTTTAAGATTTAGATTTTATCTATAGGATATTTTTAGATTTAATTTAGAGATTAGCTTTCCTTAGGATTTGGTCCATGATTTAGGCCCGTTTTGTGATTTAAAAAGCAAATTCGTGTAGACCTAGCAGCCATCTATCATTCCACGTTTTTCCCAATCTCTCTCTAAGAGAAGGCTTAGTTTTGCTCTCCAAGCTTGTGGTGGCTGCTAGGGTTTCTTTTCTCTTCCCTTTTCTACACGTTTTTGACTTATTTCATCATGGAAGGCTAAACTCTTAGGTTAAATCCCTATGGTAATGTATCACATACTCTTGAGGTTTTGTTCTTAATGCTATTTCGTTTTTATTCACTGTTTTCATGCTTATTGATATGTTATGGTTCGCTTAGTTCCATTCTATAGAGATAATCCATGTGTATGAATGCTTAATTTATGCAAACTCGTAAAATCTCCATGCTTTGGCTTTTAATGCTTAATTAGAGGTTAGGGTTTTGGGGTGAGAATTGAATTTTTGCTTAGTATTTAGTTCTCACGAGTTGGACAGTGAAGAGGGAAGAAATTGAACTTTTGTGACCGATGATAGAGTTGTGAACGCGAGCCAAAGGGGTTTATCCGCTTTTCCTTATCTGTTACTTCGTTTTTATTTAATTCTGTTTTGATTCTAGATTTCAACATTCAATACAAAACCCCCCTTGTTTTCTATGCATACTATGTGTTCGACCTTTTGCTTGATAAGATATTCCTTGGGAGACGACCTAGGAGTCACTTCCTAGTACTATACTTAAAACTGTTTTTATTTGTATCGGGTACGGCCTCGATCAAATTTGGCGCCGTTGCCGGGGAATATCGGTTCTTGCCAAAGGTCATTAGTAGTTAGTTAGTGTCATAGTTAGTATCATAGTTATTATGGTGTGTTGTGTCTGATTTAGGGTCTAGTAGTCAATTCTGATAACTGGTTGAAGTTGCATTGTTTGTTGTTTTGCTATTTTGCTGCAATTAGTGTATTTGATTGATTCTGTGGTTGCTAGTTCACATAGTTCTGGGTGGAATTTTTGCACGAAAATTTGTATCCACACTAATTTTATCATATAAAAAGGTTTTGATGCACCACGGTCACTCAGATTTGCACCAGTTGTGAGTTTCAGAAAATTTTTCCATATTTTAGCAGCACTTACTATAAACCGTCGCAACTTTTGACCCGTAACTCGGAATTTGACGAATTTTATATCAAATCGAAGGGAATTTTCTTAATAATATGATTTTAACCACTTCGTCGTAAAATCCCCTCGTCTGGACCCTGAAAAAGGCTTTTCACTATTTCTTTTTTATTTTACAAGTTTTATTTTCTTAATAATATTGTTTGACTTGGTTCCTTTTTGAATTTTGTCCTCAAACTTTCTATGATATGTTTTCATGATTTTAGGGTGCTGAAAAAAAAAAAAATTTAAAAAATAAAAAATTTTTGTTGCCTATTTTGGTCATGTATATCTGTTACAGTCTACTATGGTTGATGGTGTTCTGTTTAGTACATGACTAGGGGCAACCCAAGTTACTTGCATCCCTACAACCCTGAAATTGATAGGACTTATCACATATTAGTTAGACAAAATAGGAACCAGTCCATAGGTAGTGAGTCTGTTGAGTCTTTACATAGTGAGTCTGCTTCTTTTTCTTCTATTCCTATAAATTCTGATTCTTATTCTGATTCTTATTCTGTTTATTCTGAAAATATGGCTCAACCTCCACCACGTGAGAGGACATTGAGGGAGCTGGCTGCACCTAATTTCACTATTGAAGATTTGTGCATCCAGTATCCCGATGACCCGTATGAGCTAAAGTTTGGACTAATTCATTTGTTGCCCAAGTTTAATGGTCTTGCAGGTGAGGATCCGCATAAACATCTCAAACAGTTCCACATTGTATGTGCCACTATGAAACCACATGATGTGCAAGAGGATCATGTTTGTCTCAAGGCATTCCCACACTCCCTAGAGGGGCTAGCCAAGGATTGGTTGTACGATCTGGCCCCTGGTTCTATCACAGGCTGGGATGACCTGAAGAGGGCATTTTTGGAGAAATTCTTCCCTGCGTTCAGAACAACAGCAATCCGAAGGATATATCAGGCATCAGGCAACAAAGTGGAGAAAGTCTCTACGAGTATTGGGAGAGATTCAAGAAACTGTGTGCGAGCTGCCCCCACCATCAGATCTCAGAGCAGCTGCTTATTCAATATTTCTATGAAGGTCTCAACCTCATGGAGAGAAACATGCTTGATGCTGCAAGTGGTGGTGCCCTAGGAGACATGACACCTTTAGAAGCCAGAGCCAAGATTGAGAAGATGGCTTCCAATTGTCAACAATTCCATGCAAGGGGCAACAACGATGCAATCGTAGTGAGAGGAGTGAATGATGTTGGCACAAGTTATGGTAAGGTTGAGAAGCTTGAACAGAAGATAGACTCACTTACAACTTTGGTCACTCAATTGACCATCAACCAGAAGAAGTTGTCTCTGCCTGCTAGATTATGTGGTATTTGCACATCCAATGAACATAACACAGAAGCATGCCCTTCTTTGCAGCAGCAACCAACGATTGGTGCTGACCAACCTGAGGCATATGCCGCTAACATCTTCAATAGTAGAAACCAGCAGCCACAGAACTTTGATCTCTCTACCAATAGATACAACCCTGGTTGGAGGAACCATCCCAACCTGAGATGGTCTGATCAGCAGCAACCTTCACAGGTTCAATTTCAGAACAATTCTAGACCACCATATGTACCTCCTCCAGTCCAGCAGAAGAGACTGTTGGAAGTCAAGCTGGTTGGAAGGCATGCTTCAAACTCTCTATGGACTTCAAAGTAATGCAAATATATGTTTTGATGATAACAAGCCAACTCAAGTTCAAGCACACAAGTACAAGTCTCAAGATTGAAGACTCAAGCAAGCCTAAGAATGGAAACCTTCTCCTTAGATCAAATGTAAGGTAATGAAGTTTTTGTTTACTTAGAAGTTATAAAGCCAACAAAGTTTTTATTTTAGAAGAGAAGAAGAAAAACGTATTTTCTGCATATAAAATGTTTTTCTGCATTTCATCGGAGTAAAAATAGTTGATGTTACAAAACTCTGCATATTTATATGAATGCAAAAGAGAGTAATCGATTATCTCTTGAAGTAATCGATTAACTTTGTTGCATCATAGAAAAATCAGAGAAGCTGTAATCGATTAACTGAATTTTGTTAATCAGTTACTTTCTTATGAAATTAATCGATTACAATAGTCAAGTAATCGATTATATTTGTTGCATCATATATTTTTCAGAGGCTTAGTAATCGATTACAAGTCTTGTAGTAATCGATTACATGATGTTGCATCATAAGCAAACCAGAGGCTTAATAATCGATTAACTCCTTAGTGTAATCAATTATCATAAGTTGCATCATACAATGAACAGGAGTGATGTAATTGATTAACTATTCTTAGCCTAATCGATTACATGTTTTTCAAATGTATTTAAGAATTTCTATTTTTGTAGAAATAATCGATTATTCCTTAAAGTAATCGATTACTTCATGATTTATTGAAAAACGTGTCAGAATCATTTTTATTATTTCCTGATTTGTTTTTATATAAAAGATTCCGATATATTTTATAAAATTCGAAAATGATTTTAATTTTGAATTATTTCCTTTTTGGTTTTAAGAATCAAATCTTTATTTTATTTCGAAAATCGTTTTGATTTTATTTTGATTTTAAAACTTATTACAAATCTTTTTTTTATTCTATTTTGATTTTGTTTTATTTATTTCAAAATCCTTTTGATTCAAAATCATTCTCTTTTAAATTAAATCACTCCAACATTGAAAAATAGTTTTTCACGTTCAGACAATTTTTCTCATTCACGTTCTCTCTTCTTCTTCTTCTCAAAGTGTTCTGCTTTTCATTGTTCTAATCTTTTGAAGAACAAACCTTGTTGGCTGTGTAAACTCTAAGAGAAACTTCTTCTTCATTATCATAAGAGCTTATTGTAGAATCCGTGTTGTGAGAACACAAAAAGCTTTTGTAATCACATTCATTGTAATCGTTCTAAACCTTAGTGGTTAGGGAGAGAATCCCTTAGTGGACGTGTGTTACGTCGTAGGGCGAGGAACCCTGCTGTGTGATTGAGGCCCCTAGCGAACGGAGGTTCCTAGTAGTGTGCGGGGTGCTCTTGGTTGTAATAGGGTGCGGCTCTATTGCTTGGTTATAAGAACTCTCAGGCGGGTCGCTTGGGGACTGGACTAGGCCTTTCGACGGGAAGGCTGAACCAGTATAAAATTCACCGGTGCAAGCTTTTCTATCCCTATCTCTTTTACTTTCCGCATATTTAATTTGTTTACGTTTCCGCGCTACTCAATTATATTATTTCTATCGTTTTCGCGATCCGTTTCATTCGTTTAATCTCTCCATCTCAAATCAATTTTTTAGTTTGGTACGAATTTTTCAAAAGATATGATTTATGATAGGCCTTTATGGCGTCGTTTGATCCATGTAGCCGACCCCACCTAGTGGGACAAAGGCTTAGTTGTTGTTGTTGTACGAATTTTTCAATACATAATAAAACTCGATTCACCACCCCTCTCGAGATTTTGAGGCCAAAACCAACAATTGGCATCAGAGCTAGTCTCTTGTGTTAAGACTTAACCGTCTCATGAGTATGGCTTCAAACTCTCTGTTTGGAGGTGAAGGGAGTTCTATTAACCGTCCTCCCATGTTTGATGGGGTAGGGTACGCGTATTGGAAAGCCCGTATGAAAATTTTTATTCAAGGAGTTGGATTAAAAGTTTGGGATGCTGTTGTAAATGGTCCCTATGTTTCTACCTATATGGTTAACGGTAACACCGTCGAAAAGCCTATGGCTGAGTGGACGGAGGAGGAGGAACGTAGAGTCCAATACGACTTGAAAGCGAAAAATATTATAACATCTGCTTTGAGCTATGATGAGTTTTTCAGGATATCAACATGCAAGACAGCACAACAGATGTGGGATACACTTGAAGTCACGCATGAAGGTACACCGGAAGTAAAGAGGTCAAGAATCAACACGCTGACTGGTGAATATGAGTTATTCAGAATGAAAGATGGAGAATCAATTCAAGAGATCCAAAAACGCTTCACAATGATCGTAAATCAACTGACAACATTGGGGAAGAAATTCACCAATGAGGATCTCATCAACAAAGTTCTAAGGTGTTTGGGAAGAGATTGGCAACCCAAGGTGACGGCAATTGCTGAATCGAGAAATCTCTCAACAATGACGCTGGCAACTCTGTTTGGAAAATTACAAGAACATGAAAGTGAACTAAAAAGGTTGGCTCAGCATGAAGAAGAAAACAAGAAAGTAAAAAGCTTGGCATTCAAGGCTGAAGCACCTGCACCAGATAGTGACTCGGACAAAGAAGTGTTGAATGATGAACACATGGGTCTATTGGTGAAGAAGTTCGGGAAATTTCTGAGGAAGAAGAATTTCAACAGAAGAGACAACAATAAAAGTCTAGGCTCAACCATCACATGTCATGAGTGTGGCAAGCCTGGTCACATTAGAGAAGACTGCTATCAATTGAAAAAGAAAGAGAATTCAGAAAAAGGCACCTCAAGTTCAAAGAAGGGAAAGCAAGCATACTTGGCATGGCTGGACAATGATGGAAGTTCGGATGAAGATTCAGATGAACAAGAGGAGACTGCCAACCTATGCTTGATGGCTCACGACAATGAGGTAAATGCTGAACTTAACTTTTCTTATGATGAATTACAAGAAGCATTTGAAGAGTTACATGAGGAATCGATGAGGTTATCCTTATTGGTTTCTCTAGAAAAGAAAAATCCACCTTCGATTTTAGAAAAGAATAAAGAACTTACTAAAGAAAATGGTTTTCTGAAAAATCAAAATAAGGAGCTGAATTTGACTTTAAAAATTTCTTCAAACACTTCGTTTAATGACATTAAGCTTAAAGCTAGTTCTTCTTCTTGTAAATTCTGCAAGGACTTAGTTAAAGAAGTTGACGATTTAAAAGAAACCCTTGCTAAATTTACAAAAGGTAGAAATACTTTAAATTTAATGTTAGGTAGACAAAAATGTTTCTTTAATAGAGCGGGTTTAGGATATCAACCCGGTAGACATCAAAAGAAACTAAGTACCATTTTTGTCCCTGCCAGTAATCATACGAAACCTCTTATTATATGTCATATTTGTGGTAAAAAGGGCCATGGTGCACATGATAGCATACACCAAAAAGTGAAGTTCGTTAAACCGAACAATGAATGATGTGTGTGTAGCATACATATTATTTCCTTATTAGTTTTTATTTATTTTAATAAATATTCATGCATTTTATTATAATTTAGCATGCATTTAATTCATATTTCACTTGGAAAGGTATCTTGTGCTTTTAATGTGTAGATTGCTTATTTTGAGGTTGGAGCATTGGAAAATAAAGAAATAAATCAAAGTAGATATGCTAAGAGATATTGTGAGCAGAAATCTAGAAAAAGATAGAGATAGATGCATGTGAGAGGAAGGAGATTGCTTATGGTTTTATTTTGCTATTTGGGCCCAACACTTGGAGGAAGGAAAATCTATAAAAGGAGGAAGATAGAAACCCTATAACAAGAACATTAGTCATAACATGTAGTAGTAGAATTTTAGTAGTAGTAGTAGGATTAGAATTAGAATTAGGATTATATTCTCTATCATAGCCAGAAACAAATTAGAAAATAAGGATTCAAGGTTGCACAACTCTCTCCATGAAGAACTAGAAGGCATTTGAAGACGGAAGAAATTCCTCATCTTTCATCTTTTGGTTATTTCTACCTTTTATTCCTTTATTCTTATTTTTTTGGTTTGTATTATGTATATGATTGAGTAGTTTTCCGTTTCTAAGGATTAGGATTAGCCCATGGAGGCATTGACATGATATTTTGATATTTGTCTCTTATTATTATTTATTTATTTTAGATTTCATTATGGTGTTCTTAATGCTTGTGATTGTGTTGGATCCCACTATTGCATGATCCCAGATAGTAAGGGAAGTACCGAAAGGTGAACCTTAGTGTTAGAAAATACATAATTAAACTTAAGGTTTTAGATCACGAAAGTAGTTCTAATCCTTGAGAGGATTCAATGAATTATCATAGAACTTAATGGATTTAATGTACCCTAATTACCACGAAAGTAGGAATTAGGCCTCATTAGGTACGGTGCTAAGATTCTGAAAGGAACTAGTATTCTACATTAGGATAATTCACCTTCAAAGTAAATCTAATTTATTAAGAGATATATCTTTAATTAATTGTCAATGTTGATATGTGGTGAAACTAATCCTTGGAAGATTTAATTCTTATCTTATCTCATATCTCATATCTTTAGATTTATTTTATTTTATTTTATTTTATATCTTAATCCAATCTTTTATTTTATTTTTTCATATCTCTAATAGATTCGTTTAGTTAATCTATACTTGTAATTTGTCGGTAATTAACAACAAAATCCTTGTGAAGACGATACTCTTTTTATACTACTACTTGACATAACCCGTGCGCTTGCGGGGCGTATCAAGTTTTTGACGCCGTTGCCGGGGATTTTGTTTTTGTTAATATTGACTGTTATTATAAGTTGATTAGACGAAACATTTTTTTTTAGTTTCTATTTTTAAGATATAGTATGGGAGACAAAGGACCAAGATGGACACCTGACATGAGTCTTGAAGAATATCAGAAATATTTTTGTGATTATTATCCTCTTGCACCATGTATTGCACGATCACCTCTTGATGAACCTCTCTTCAAGGAGTTAGCTCGACAAGAATACATGTGAAAAAATGAAGAATGGGAAGAAGAGCAATATTGGAATTCTCCTACACCACAATATCATGCACAACCGGTTGTTGATGAGCTTTCATATGTGGATTCTTATTCATATTTTCCAATACCTTAGAAGTCCAATTTGGAAATCATGCTTGAGAATTTCATAATAAACCAAGAGAAGGCAAATAATGATTTCAGAGCCAGACTTGATTTTCAAGAGAAGCAATTTGAACAACAAGCAGCTTACAACAAGATGATAGAAAACCAAATTGCACAACTAGCGACTTCATTCACAGAAGATCTCAACAAGTTTCCAACTCACACCGAGACTAACGAGACAATTGAAGGTAGTGAGGATGAAGTGATTGAAGAGTTCCCAATGCAAGACATAAGTGATGAAGTATGCAAAGAGCAGATGATAGAGGAGCCTTGTCAAGCAGTCACTGTGCATGATATGAGTGAGGAGGTAATCCAAAATGTGCATGATGTGAGAGAGGAGGTAATCCAAAAAGAAGAAGAATTTTTATTGGAACTTGCTTATGTCAGCCTGTGTGTAGGGAAGGTAAAAAATTTGGAGTTAGACACATGTATTGGTTTCCATGCATGTTTCGACTTTTCAAAGTTGGCTTTTCCTAATTATCTATCTTCCTCCTTTGTGAAACAATTGATTTTGGAGTCTGGATCATTGCCTAAGTACTCTGAGATTCCATCATTAGTGATGAAGGCTTCAAAGATTGCTCACAAAGTCAAACTCCTTGGGCACCACAAGAATTATATGAATATTTTGGGTGGTGTCACTATTGTTTCCTTTGACCCAAGAGGAATTAAAGAAGAATTCATATCAATTCTCCAAGATGGT
This sequence comes from Crotalaria pallida, assembly GCA_037953625.1. Lineage (NCBI taxonomy): Eukaryota > Viridiplantae > Streptophyta > Magnoliopsida > Fabales > Fabaceae > Crotalaria > Crotalaria pallida. The sequence goes on along the minus strand of CM075654.1, from coordinate 5,235,805 downwards.
CTATGTTTCAAACAATGGGATCCAGGTGGAATCAGTGGTTTTGTTAAGTTTGTCACTTGGCCCTTGTGTCACAAGATATGGGATCCGGGTGGAAGCTTCATAGGTCAAGCTTAGGACCTTAAATAAGCGCTTCTTGGGAGGCAACCCAAGTTTTTAAATCGCTTTTGAATTTTGTTTTCTTAATTTTTAGGATTTAAATAAGTTTTATTACGGGGTTTCATCTTTGTTTTGTAGGTTTATTAATGGTTGCAGCAAAAAATGTTGATTTGGGAAGAAAAGGAATGAATTTGAAGAACCGTGGGGAGGCCACGGCGCATACCATGGTCACGGGGCTCAAAAAAAAAAGTTTCAGTGCGCCACGGGCAGGCCGTGGCAGGTACCACGCCTGTGGCAGGTACCACGCCCGTGGCAGCGTTATACCTCAGCTCGTTTTCAACTCCAGGGCACCACGGGCTGGCCGTGGTAGGTACCATGCCCACGGTGCATCAAACAGCAAGCTCCGTGGGCAAGCCGTGGCAAGTGCCATGCCCACGGCGCACTGGTCAAAAAAAAAAAACAAAAAAAAAAAAAACAAAACAAAGCAGACCCCTTTGAATATCAGACCCCCCCTCCCAAAACCCTATCCCGCCGCCCCACTCATTTCCCCTCCTCTTCTTCTTCTTTCTTCTTTCCCCTCACCATAACCCAGCCCACCACCGGTTCTTTTTTCTCACCTCCAAACCAAAACCCAGCGCCGCCCTTCTCCCTCAACAACCCTCTGCCACCACAGCACCACCTCCAACCCATCACCCTTCAACCACGAACTCCCTCCGCAACCCCCAACCCTGCGACCACCCACACAGACCCAACCCAGCCACCTCACAGCCTAGCCCCCCCAATCACCTCCAACCCACGACCCCCCTCCTCTACCGGTTCTCTCTCCTAGCGCCACCCCGTGCAACCCCAAGCCAACCGCGACTTCCCAGAGACCCCAGCCACAACACCACCGAGCAGCAGCCACCCACCACCTTCTCACCCCTTTCTCCCTTCACCATCTCAACCGTCAACAGCCCAGCCTCACCGTCCTTTCCCTCCGCCCCCTGTTCCCGAATCTCCCTCACATCCCCAACCGCAACAGACCCACGAGACCCACGGTGCCCCAACCCCAGCGATTTCTTCTTCCATTCGAAGAGCCAGCAACAGCAGCCCTCCATTGCCCAACTCAATTCTTGACCCCAATTCAATTTCAGACCCACAGCCACACAAGAAAAAGAAAAATTCCAATAGGGTGCTTTTGGTCAAGATTTTTTTTGGGTGTTATTACTCTTTCATGAAAGCCCATTGAGACCTTTTCATTTTTTTTCTCTCTTAAGTTTTTATTTTACATTGGGGACAATGTAGAATTTAAGCTTGGGGGAGTGCATTGCATTTTGCATTTAGCTGAGGATCATATAGTATATTTTTCATTCATCATGCATTTTTAATTTTTTTCCTATGCAATTTTAATTTTTTTCATATGCAATTTTTATTTTTTTTTCATATGTATATAAAAAAAATAAAAAAAAATTCATTCATTTTTCATGCATTTAGCTTATATCTATTTTGGTATGCACTGAATACACTTCCCTATGTATAATATTTTTGATAGTGACTTAGCTTGTGATAATCTGCTGTTTGGAATGATGGTTGCATGAATAATCATTAGAATACTGATAATTGGCTGAAACTTATTGTAATTTTTGCTCTTCATTATATTAGCCAATAAATGTGAGTTTTTGAGCATAATAGGGGTAACACATAATAAATATTTTTAAACCCCTCTTCTTTCTTGATATTTGAGTGTTGTTCACTTTTATTGTGGATTCTAGAACTTGACCTGTGACCATCTTGAGACTGATAATTGTTTGCATGCATGAATATGATAAAGGCACTTAGGATTGTTTTTCTAGCCTTCAACAATTTTGATAAACACTTTCCCTTAGTTGCCCATTTTGAGCCTAATGAAATAATTGTTTTCCTTGGTACCCTTTCATAATATTACATATTTTTGGTACCCTTTGGATTGTGAATGGTGCAATTGAGAGAGTAGTTATTTGGATGAGATGTTATATTGAGCTTAAAGCATTATTCTCTTTATCTCTCTTCTGTAAAAAAAGAGAAATAATTGAGTGTCAGGTACCCCTTTTTGAGAGCAGATAATTGCTTATTGGGGAAATACTTTATATGTGGAAAAAAAATATAAAGGAAGAGAATAGAGAGAATGAGAAAAAAAATGAATGAAAGATCACAAATTTTTGGAGTTGATTTGTAACTACAGTGATTTTATGCTCCATTCATAATTCAAGGTGATATTGTGTTTATGGTTACATTATTATTGTAATACCCCGATTTTTGTTTCCCAAATAAATAAAAAGGAATGTTTAAATAAAACTAATTATATGGAATTAGTTAGTTTTGTTTATTAAATTATAGTTATATTAAAAGGATTATTCAAGGAAAAATAAGAGAAAATATTTTGGGCTTTAAAAATAAGGATTTTTGCAGTTTAGTCCCTGGAAAGGACCTAAGAGGCAATATTGGAAAGTTATTTGGAGGGAAAGTGAATAAAATAATAATTTTTGAAAATCTGGGTGTGTTAATCGATTAACCCGATCAGTTAATCGATTAACGGTGGTGCTGAAGCTGAAGATAGTGCGTTTGATGATTCAACAAATTGGGTAATTAAAATTTTAACACCTAGCACCGACTGGAGATGATGGAAAACACGTGTTGGGATGCATGGCAAGTGATTTAGGCTATAAATTCATGAATTTGGTTGATGAATTGGGAGGAAATTAAGAAAAAAGAAGGGAAACTCTGCCAATTTTGGTTTTGAACACCCTCTGTTCATAGCCTTCGTTCTTCACCCTCACTTAAACACTTTTGATGAGCTTTACATCTTCTTAAAGCTTGTCACAAGACCTTCAAAACCGTACCAAGATTGTGCATTTTGGTTACCTGAGTGAGGAGATATTGCAGCTGAAAGTTGGGACCAAGAAACTGAAAGTTGCAGTTTCAGTTTTGAGGAGCCAAGTTCAAGCCTTCGATTTTGGTAGGTAGAGGTTTTCAAATCGTGCCATTTCAGTTCCTAATTAAAGTTTGCAATGTCTAGTTTCTATATTGACCAAGTTTATTCGTTTTCATGCACGTTTGGTCTGTCAATTCCTTGCTTGAACTTGCTATGTTGAACCTGTCATAAATCGGAAAACAGAGCATTTGGAGTTTGGTGATTCTGTGAGTTCTCTTGCTGTGTACCTATCCAAAAAGCTTCATTGAGGTAAGGGAGAAGCTTTACTAATGCTAGAATAGATTGTGGTATGGAATTGAATATAGAGTGAACCACCATGAGGTTCAAAGGGCACTAGGTTAGGGAACAATGGCTTGGAGGCCAATTTGACCAGAAAACCGAATTGGAACATGTTAGATGTTGATATCTAAAGCTAAATGAACTTTCAATTTGATCTGAAATTGAGTAATTAATGAATTGGTATGTGAGGTTGTGTTTTAGGTCAAAATTGGGGAAAAATGTGGTGATTCTGTGATTTTGATGTTCTTTCATGTAATTGATGCTATGAACAAGTTTAATATATTGTATTTAAGTTGTTTTGAAGATTAGTTTTGGTTAAAATTGGATTGGCATGAGTTTGACACATAAAAACCAATTCAGCAGTGTTTTTCTGCATAATTTAATCGATTAAACGAGCTGTTAATCGATTAATGCGTGAAAATTCTGATCAGACTGAAGTGTACAAAGGGATTAATCGATTAACCCGATGTGTTAATCGATTAACACCTTAAAATTTTGAATAATTTGAAATATACAAAGGAATACTCGATTAACAGATTCTGTTAATCGATTATTGACTGAATTTTTGTAATAATGATCAGAACTTAATAATGTAATTGATTATCAAGGTATGAGAATCAATTAAGGGCTGAAATTGAATTGGTTGGAGTCAGTTAATGTTAAATAAAGTTCGACTATGCCAAGTCCTAAATTCAAACAACTTAAATGACACTGGATTGTATTGATTGGGTGAAATCATGCATAGCATCTGCATTATCTGGATTCCCACATGAGTGGTGACACGTCCGAGAGGCGTGGGCATATCCCTTTCGGTTGAACTTGAGGGACATGAGTGTCTGCTCCAAAGGGGTTCACGGGGGAGTGTCAGTGACCGGGGTTGCACCTTCTGTTTCCGGAAATACACACGTGCGTGTGGGCATGTCAATTGATGCCGGACTCGATGAGGCGTAGTCCTACGGGATACGTCGGCAACATTTCTAAGAGCTCTAGAGGTGTTGATTTATTTGTGGGCCGAGTTCGATGAGATACTCAGTGTGGGTATCGGGCATGTTTGTTTTTAAAGGTGCCACAGAAACCTATTTGTTGTAGTTGGCCAACGATCATGCATTGATAAGATGAGACACATTATGATTGCATATGCTATTGATTTATAAGTAGTCTTGGTGTTGCTGTGTAACATGTGTAATTAATTATTAATGATCTTTGTTAAATAAAACTTCAACTATTTAACTTTACCCTGTCTATTTGATTATGCGTTAGTATTTGCTAACTCCCTAAGCCCTTTGCAGGTGATGGCTCGTTACCTGACATACGTGGAGTTACGCCCACTCCGTAGAGGAGTGTGGGACTACGAGGAGCATCGAGCGGTGTTCGAGGGTGAGGTTGATGTGATCTTTCGTCACCCTAACCCCCTTGCTCGAGTGCGACCTCGTAGACTTCGCATCCCCATGATCTACATACTGCACATTCCCTCGGCTTATACTTATCGTTTTGGTTCTCCACCCCCACATCATGGTCGCCGTTTCTATAACTTACGTGTCAGACGCCCTGCTACCCGTACACGTCCCTCTACTTCTGATGAGGCTACTGCTACGGCCACTCCTCGTCCTGGTCCGACCACCAGGGTACGTTTTGCACCCTCACCAGAGCCAGTGCGTCGCACTGCTATCCCTGTGGTGTCGGATGAGGAGGAGGAGGAGGACCCCGTAGAGGACGTGGATGGGCTTGCTGCGGACAGTCAGTGATGTGGTGTCTTTTCTGAGAGTATGTGCATTATGGGGACCGTGGTAGGATGTAGTGTTTAGCTTTTGGAAGACCAGGGATCAGACATTAGCGTGGGTGGATCATAGCTCAGCTCTCGAAGACTCTTTTATTTTGATTTGTGATATATTGTATATAGTTTTGAGAGGGTCCATGAGAGTTGTTATTTTATATCTGCTGATCTGTATCCTTATATCTTGCTACCTCGACTTTTATCTCTGATACTTGGGTACCTGATTTTTATATATATATGGGCTATGGTTGTATAGTTATTATGATCCTTAAAATTATTTTAATTACAACCGCGATAATCGTTTTGAAAATCGTTTCCGCTGAAAGTACAAAACAGGTACTCAACCGTTTATTTTTGAAAGAAATGTATTTTCAAATCAAGAGTTTGGATGTGAAATTTTACGTATAGAAGGAAAAAGTTTTTCCATAAAGTTCCTATCCGAATAACAATTATTCTATAATCATACTCTATTTAATATAAATAAAGTTATATTTTGAGAGTCACATATTTTGTTATTAAATATCGAGAGGTCACAATTATAGCCCTTTGCATGATCCTTTGTTTCTTATACTCCACCTAACATCTTTAGCCATGGCCTCATTACAACCCAATTAAGACCTTTTGATTCTTGCATTCATTCAATATTTTCAGTGGAGATTTTGGTTTATGGTCAAGCTTATGGTAATTCACTTTCATAGATGAACATGAGTGAAATGTCTTTACCCTCTTATACACATTGAGAGTAGGTGAGTGGAGTGACCCCTTTAGTGTTGAGCAAGGTTGTGATAAGTTTAAGGTTCTAATTGGTAGACTTTTGATTATTTCATGATTGGTTAGTGGATGTTAGTTTGGGAGAATTGCAAGTAATGTCACTTGAGAAAATTTGTTTTGAGGAAGTTGTATTTTGTGTATGTCATTATTGGATTATGAGTTTTGTTGCCTAGATGATGAGTTAGTTAGCATTCATATAGGATTCATTCATTGCATTGCATGTTTTGCTTGAGGACAAGCAAAGATTCAAGCTTGGGGGAATTTGATGTGTGTGTAGCATACATATTATTTCCTTATTAGTTTTTATTTATTTTAATAAATATTCATGCATTTTATTATAATTTAGCATGCATTTAATTCATATTTCACTTGGAAAGGTATCTTGTGCTTTTAATGTGTAGATTGCTTATTTTGAGGTTGGAGCATTGGAAAATAAAGAAATAAATCAAAGAAGATATGCTAAGAGATATTGTGAGCAGAAATCTAGAAAAAGATAGAGATAGATGCATGTGAGAGGAAGGAGATTGCTTATGGCTATATTTTGCTATTTGGGCCCAACACTTGGAGGAAGGAAAATCTATAAAAGGAGGAAGATAGAAACCCTATAACAAGAACATTAGTCATAACATGTAGTAGTAGAATTTTAGTAGTAGTAGTAGGATTAGAATTAGAATTAGGATTATATTCTCTATCATAGCCAGAAACAAATTAGAAAATAAGGATTCAAGGTTGCACAACTCTCTCCATGAAGAACTAGAAGGCATTTGAAGACGGAAGAAATTCCTCATCTTTCATCTTTTGGTTATTTCTACCTTTTATTCCTTTATTCTTATTTTTTTGGTTTGTATTATGTATATGATTGAGTAGTTTTCCGTTTCTAAGGATTAGGATTAGCCCATGGAGGCATTGACATGATATTTTGATATTTGTCTCTTATTATTATTTATTTATTTTAGATTTCATTATGGTGTTCTTAATGCTTGTGATTGTGTTGGATCCCACTATTGCATGATCCCAGATAGTAAGGGAAGTACCGAAAGGTGAACCTTAGTGTTAGAAAATACATAATTAAACTTAAGGTTTTAGATCACGAAAGTAGTTCTAATCCTTGAGAGAATTCAATGAATTATCATAGAACTTAATGGATTTAATGTACCCTAATTACCACGAAAGTAGGAATTAGGCCTCATTAGGTACGGTGCTAAGATTCTGAAAGGAACTAGTATTCTACATTAGGATAATTCACCTTCAAAGTAAATCTAATTTATTAAGAGATATATCTTTAATTGATTGTCAATGTTGATATGTGGTGAAACTAATCCTTGGAAGATTTAATTCTTATCTTATCTCATATCTTTAGATTTATTTTATTTTATATCTTAATCCAATCTTTTATTTTATTTTTTCATATCTCTAATAGATTCGTTTAGTTAATCTATACTTGTAATTTGTCGGTAATTAACAACAAAATCCCTGTGAAGACGATACTCTTTTTATACTACTACTTGACATAACCCGTGCGCTTGTGGGGCGTATCAATGAAGCTAGAAGGTGGCATGATTTAAACTATGGCTATACTAACGCTCAAGGACCCAAAAAGATATGGGTACCTAAAAAGAAACCTTGAATTCTTTGCTTGTAGGTTACTCCGGAAGGAAGGAAGTCATGGTGGTACTTGGACAGCGGATGCTCAAAACATATGACTGGAGATAAATCTAAATTTTCGCATCTCGTGTCTAAGGACCAAGGACATGTGACTTTCGGAGATAACAATCAAGGAAAGATTATCGGAATCGGTAAAATTGGTACTCCTCCTAACCCTTGCATTGAAAATGTTTTACATGTTGAGGGCCTAAAGCACAATCTGCTAAGTATTAGTCAATTGTGTGATAAGGGCAATAGGGTTATATTTGATTATGATAGATGTATTATCGAGGGAAAAATTGATAATCTTATTAAGCTAATTGCTCGCAGGATAAACAATGTTTATGTTATTGATTTTGATTCAATTCCCTCAAATGATGCGAAATGTTTATTATCTAAAGAGGATGAGTCGTGGCTGTGGCATCGTAGAATAGGTCACATCCACATGGCTCATTTAAATAAAATTTCTTCTAAAAACTTAGTAGTTGGTTTGGCAAAGAAAAATTTTTCTTTTTCTGAAAAATGTGATCCTTGTTCTAAATCAAAACTCACAAGGGCTAATTTTCCTTCTAAAAACCTTGTTTCAACTCAAAGGCCCTTGGAACTTTTACATATGGATCTTTTTGGACCTTGTCAAACAAAAAGCTTTGGTGGCAACTATTACTGTTTAGTTATTGTGGATGACTATTCTAGGTATACATGGATGCTTTTTATTACTCATAAAAATGATGCATTTCATGAATTTAAAAAGCTAGCCAAGATTATTAAAAACCAATTGCATTTGAGCATTGCATCCATTAAAACTGATCATGGTGGAGAATTTGAAAATCATAGTTTTGAAAAGTTTTGCGAAAACATGGAGTTAAGCATTATTTTTCCGCTCCAAGGACTCCAGAGCAAAATGGGGTTGTGGAGAGGAAAAATCGTTCATTAAAAGAGCTTTCTAGAACAATGCTTAATGACATGAATTTGCCTGCATATTTTTGGGCCGATGCAGTGAGTACAGCTTGTTATGTTATGAACCGTGTTTTGATTAGGCCTATTTTAAAGAAAACCCCTTATGAGCTGTACAAGGGGAGAAAACCAAATATTTCCCATCTTCGTGTTTTCGGATGTAAATGTTATGTGCATAATAATGGTAGGAGATATTCTAGGAAGTTTTGAGGCTAGAGCTGATGAGGGTATATTCCTTGGATATTCTGCTTCGAGCAAAGCATATAGGATTTACAATAAATCTCGTAATACTATTGAAGAATCTATTCATGTATCATTTGACGAATCCGATCCTAGAAGGTTTGGAAAGGTATCTGTTAATGACATTTCAGGTATTCTTGGAGATTTATTCATTGATGAGGATGAGGAGCCAAATGCTAAAAGGAAGGAGCATTCCGAAAGCAATGGAAATTCAGTTGAAACTGTTGAGGAGAAAAATCAAGAACAATCCATGGAACTCAACGCTGATTTGCCTAAGGAATGGAGAACATCGAGGCACCATCCTATAGATCAGATTATCGGGGATATCTCAAAAGGTTATGATGCAGGAAGAGTTCGAAACGTCTATGATGGGAGAGTTGAACTTTTTCCTGGGATTGCAAATAAAGCAAGCGAAGGATGGAATCTTCATTAGTCAAACAAAATACTGCAAAGAATTACTGAAAAGATTTGGCATGGATAAGGCCAAGGCAGTAGCAACACCGATAAGCACATCATGTTACTTGGACAAAGAAGAAGGAGGTAAATCCGTAGAAATTACAAAGTATCGAGGTATTATCGGATCCCTTCTCTATTTAATGGCAAGTAGGCCGGATATCATGTTTAGTGTGTGTCTTTGTACTCGATTCCAGTCGAATCCAAAAGAAACGCACATGGTTGCTGCCAAGCGTATAATGAAATATCTGTCTGGCACAACTGATATGGGTTTGTGGTACCCCAAAGGTTCGTCTTGTAATCTTGTTGGGTATTCTGATTCTGACTTTGCTGGTTGCAAAGTGGATAGAAAAAGCACTAGCGGCACTTGTCATCTTCTTGGAAATTCATTGGTATCATGGGCTAGCAATAAACAGTCTAGTGTTGCCCTATCTACAGCTGAGGCTGAATATGTAGCCGCGGGTAGTTGTTACGCCCAGATTTTATGGTTAAAACAACAACTCCTAGACTTTGGTGTAAGTCTAGATCACATTCCTATTAAATGTGATAATACCAGTTCTATTAGTATTACCAAAAACGCAGTGCAACATTCTCGCACGAAGCATATAGAGATTCGACACCATTTTATTCGTGATCATATTTAGAAGGGTGATTGCATTATAGAATATGTTGGTACTTCGCGGCAGTTGGCTGATATCTTTACGAAACCGCTTCCAAAAGAAAATTTCTTTTTTATTCGTAGAGAAATTGGTTTAACTTCTGCCTCTCACCTCTTTTGAATATGTGAATCTTTTATCTCTCATGTTATTATTGATGCATCTTCTTAGTGTTTCGGGGGGAGATTGCACATCTTTTTGATGATTACAAAAGGGGGAGAGAGATTCTGAACATTCAGGGGGAGATACTCTGAAGGATGCTATTTTTCAAAAATGTTATATGATACTTAAGCATTCATACAGGGGGAGATGAATTTAATCCATTATATTTCCTGTTTTTTTTAGTGATTCTAAGGAAGGTTTTATTATTATATATCTATTTTTGCTTGTGTAACACTTGTGATGCAGATAATAAAGAGCATATCAGAATGGTTGTTTGTCATCATCAAAAAGGGGGAGTGTTGGAAGTCAAGCTGGTTGGAAGGCATGCTTCAAACTCTCTATGGACTTCAAAGTAATGCAAATATATGTTTTGATGATAACAAGCCAACTCAAGTTCAAGCTCACAAGTACAAGTCTCAAGATTGAAGACTCAAGCAAGCCTAAGAATGGAAACCTTCTCCTTAGATCAAATGTAAGGTAATGAAGTTTTTGTTTACTTAGAAGTTATAAATCCAACAAAGTTTTTATTTTAGAAGAGAAGAAGAAAAACGTATTTTCTGCATATAAAATGTTTTTCTGCATTTCATCGGAGTAAAAATAGTTGATGTTACAAAACTCTGCATATTTATATGATTGCAAAAGAGAGTAATCGATTATCTCTTGAAGTAATCGATTAACTTTGTTGCATCATAGAAAAATCAGAGAAGCTGTAATCGATTAACTGAATTTTGTTAATCAGTTACTTTCTTATGAAAGTAATCGATTACAATAGTAAAGTAATCGATTATATTTGTTGCATCATATATTTTTCAGAGGCTTAGTAATCGATTACAAGTCTTGTAGTAATCGATTACATGATGTTGCATCATATGCAAACCAGAGGCTTAATAATCGATTAACTCCTTAGTGTAATCGATTATCATAAGTTGCATCATACAATGAACAGGAGTGATGTAATCGATTAACTATTCTTAGCCTAATCGATTACATGTTTTTCAAATGTATTTAAGAATTTCTATTTTGTAAAAATAATCGATTATTCCTTAAAGTAATCGATTACTTCATGATTTATTGAAAAACGTGTCAGAATCATTTTTATTATTTCCTGATTTGTTTTTATATAAAATATTTTGATATATTTTATAAAATTCAAAAATGATTTTAATTTTGAATTATTTCCTTTTTGGTTTTAAGAATCAAATCTTTATTTTATTTCGAAAATCGTTTTGATTTTATTTTGATTTTAAAAATTATTACAAATCTTTTTTTATTCTATTTTGATTTTGTTTTATTTATTTCAAAATCCTTTTGATTCAAAATCATTCTCTTTTAAATTAAATCACTCCAACATTGAAAAATAGTTTTTCACGTTTAGACAATTTTTCTCATTCATGTTCTCTCTTCTTCTTCTTCTCAAAGTGTTCTGCTTTTCATTGTTCTAATCTTTTGAAGAACAAACCTTGTTGGCTGTGTAAACTCTAAGAGAAACTTCTTCATTATCATAAGAGCTTATTGTAGAATCCGTGTTGTGAGAACACAAAAAGCTATTGTAATCACATTCATTGTAATCGTTCTAAACCTTAGTGGTTAGGGAGAGAATCCCTTAGTGGACTTGTGTTACGTCGTAGGGCGAGGAACCCTGCTGTGTGATTGAGGCCCCTAGCGAACGGAGGTTCCTAGTAGTGTGCGGGGTGCTCTTGGTTGTAATAGGGTGCGGCTCTATTGCTTGGTTATAAGAACTCTCAGGCGGGTCGCTTGGGGAGTGGACTAGGCCTTTCGACAGGAAGGCTGAACCAGTATAAAATTCACCGGTGCAAGCTTTTCTATCCCTATCTCTTTTACTTTCCGCATATTTAATTTGTTTACGTTTCCGCGCTACTCAATTATATTATTTTTATCGTTTTCGCGATCCGTTTCATTCGTTTAATCTCTCCATCTCAAATCAATTTTTTAGTTTGGTACGATTTCTTCAATACATAATAAAACTCGATTCACCCCCCCTCTCGAGATTTTGAGGACAAAACCAACAAAGACGACAGCAGCAGCAACAACAGGCTAATTCTGCACCACCAGCTCCTAGTACTGAGCAGCAGCCTTCATTGGAAGAGTTGATGAAGCAGATGACCATGCAAAATCTCCAATTCCAACAGGAAACTAGAGCATCCATTCAAAGACAAGAGGCCTCCATTCAATCTTTGACCAATCAGATGGGACAAATGGCAACAGCCATCAACACTTTGCAATCTCAGAATTCTAATAAGTTGTCATCCCAAACAGTGATCAACCCAAACCAGAATGTGAGTGCCATCAGTCTAAGGTCAGGGAAGCAGATTGTCACACCCACACCAGAACCTGACCTCAACAGAGATGATCTAGTTCCATCCAAAAAGAAGAGTCAAATGGTCGAGGAGAGTGAGCACACAAATACCAGAAAATCTCATCCAGCTCAGCCTTTCTCAAGCACAACACCTGCTGCTGCCCAACAACCACCCCCCATTCCTCTTCCTTTCCCACCAAAGGGGGTGACTCAAAGCAAGAAAATTGAAGAGATTGACAAAGAGATACTTGACACATTCAGGAAGGTGGAAGAAAACAAACCCCTTCTTGATGCAATCAAGCGGATTCCAAGGTATGCAAAGTTCTTGAAGGAGCTATGCACACACAAACGGAAGCTCAAGGGCAATGAGAGGATCAACATGGGAAGAAATGTCTCTACTCTTATAGGTAAACCCATCCCTCATATTCCTGAAAAGTGTAAGGACCCTGGAACTTTCTCTGTACCTTGTATCATAGATAATACTAAATTTGAGAATGCTTTTCTAGATTTAGGAGCATCTATTAATGTTATGCCTATGTCTGTTTCCAAGTCTCTTTCACTTGGACCTCTTCAACCTACGGGTGTGGTTATCCATTTGGAAAATAGATCTACTGCCTACCCCACAGGTTTGATAGAGGATGTCTTGGTTCGGGTTGGTGAACTTATCTTTCCTGCTGATTTTTATATTCTTGATATGGAAGAGGACACATCTCGTAGTGTTGTCCCTATCATATTAGGGAGACCATTTTTAAAAACAGCCCGAACCAAGATTGATGTGCATGCAGGTACACTTTCAATGGAATTTGATGACAGAGTGGTTCGATTCAATATTTTTGATGCTATGAAACATTTTTCTGATGACCACTCTGTCTTTCATGTTGACTTGCTTGATGATCTGATTGATGAGCATGTTCTTGACTTTTTGCATGATTATGATTTGCCATCTTTCACTGACTCATTTACTTGTTCTGCATGTTCTGATTCCGAAATGTGCACTGCATGCATTGAAATTGACCAGTTTTTAAATTCTGCTACTGCATCTGTTGATTCATATGGTATAGATTCAGATTGGTGCTAACCCTAACCCCATTTCTGTTATGCATGAGTCTAATCCAATTGTTCAGGTGCAGGCGGCCGAATCCATTTTTGCTGCCCCTTTAGTTCCATCTGTGATGCAGGCACCTTTATTGGACCTGAAGCCCCTTCCTCCTCATCTCAAATATTCTTACTTGGAGGATGAGCAGAAACTTCCAGTGATCATCTCTACCTCCCTTTCTGTTGATCAAGAGAAGAAGCTGCTGGATGTGATTAAAGCAAACAAAAGGGCAATAGGATGGACTTTGACAGACATACCTGGTATTAGCCCTTCCATGTGCATGCACCAGATTTTATTGGAGGATGGGGCGAAGCCAGTGAGACAACCGTAGAGACGGTTGAACCCCCAGATTCTTGATGTGGTGAAGAAAGAGGTCACCAAGTTGCTGCAAGCTGGTATCATCTACCCCATTGTAGACAGCACTTGGGTAAGCCCGGTTCAAGTAGTTCCCAAGAAGTCTGGGATGACAATTGTCAAAAATGAGAAGGATGAGCTGATTCCCACTAGAGTGCAGAACAGTTGGAGAGTCTGCATTGACTATAGGAAGCTCAACCAGGCGACCCGCAAGGATCACTTTCCCCTTCCCTTCATTGATCAGATGTTGGAGCGCCTGGCAGGTAAATCTCACTATTGCTTCTTAGATGGTTTCTCTAGTTATTTTCAAATTTGTATTGCACTAGAGGACCAACATAAGACCACATTTACCTGTCCTTTTGGTACATTTGCTTATAGGAAGATGCCTTTTGGACTATGCAATGCTCCTGACACTTTTCAAAGATGTATGATGAGTATTTTTAATGACTTACTTGAGCATTGCATAGAGGTCTTCATGGATGATTTTAGTGTATATGGCTCCTCTTTTGATGCATGTCTTGATAGTTTGTCTAAGGTGCTTAATAGGTGCATTGAGACTAACCTTGTCTTGAATTTTGAAAAATGTCACTTTATGGTAGAACAAGGCATAGTCTTAGGGCACATTATTTCGCATAAAGGCATAGAGGTTGGCCCTGCTAAGCTGCATGTAATATCACATTTGCCTTACCCCTCTTGCGTGTGAGAGGTGCGTTCTTTTCTTGGTCATGCAGGTTTCTATTGCAGGTTTATTCAGAACTTTAGCAAGATAGCCCTTCCACTATCCAAGTTGCTTCAAAAGGATACCGCATTTGAGTTTGGAGACCAATCCAAGAAGGCATTTGATGAGCTAAAGAGAGCACTCACCACCACTCCCATCATCCAACCACCTGACTGGACCCTCTCATTTGAGCTCATGATCGATGCCTCGAATTATGCTTTGGGAGCAGTTCTCTCCCAAAGGGTTGGTAAGTTGTCACATGTGATTTATTATGCTTCTAGGACTTTAGATGCAGCACAAGTTAATTACACCACAACTGAAAAAGAGCTGTTAGCCATTGTCTTTGCACTTGATAAGTTTAGATCATATCTGTTAGGTTCTAAGGTTGTAGTGTATACTGATCAAGCTGCTCTGAAGTTTCTTTTGAAAAAGACAGACTCTAAACCTAGATTAATTAGGTGGATGTTACTCCTTCAGGAGTTTGATCTTGAGATTCAGGATCGAAGTGGTGCGCATAACCTTGTCGCAGACCACTTGAGCAAAATAGAGAGAGAAGGATGCATTTCCTATCCGGGATGACTTCCCGGATGAGCAGCTTTTAGCTTTGCATGTTTCACATCCCCCTCCCCTTACTCCTTGGTTTGCTGATATTGTAAATTATCTAGTTGCATCTGTTTTTCCACCCTTGGCATCCAAGGCTCAAATATAAAAACTTAAGAGCGATGCCAAGTATTATGTATGGGAAGACCCCTATTTGTGGCATTTTTGCAGTGATCAGGTCATTCGCAGGTGCATTCCAGATCATGAGATCCAATCGGTTCTCCAGTTTTGCCATGCTTCACCAGTTGGAGGCCACCATGGGACTCAAAGGACAGCACGAAAGGTGCTGGATTCTGGATTTTATTGGCCTACCATCTTCAAGGATGCAAGAAACATCTGCAGCTCATGTGAGCAATGTCAAAGAGAAGGAGGCGCCCTATCTTGGAGGCAACAGATGCCGCAACAACCTATGTTGTTCTGTGAGGTGTTTGATGTCTGGGGTATAGATTTCATGGGCCCTTTCCTGTTTCTTTTGGTTTTTATTATATCTTACTTGCTGTGGATTATGTATCCAAATGGGTGGAAGCTAAGGCCACCAGGACTAATGATGCTCAGGTTGTTGTAGATTTTGTCAGGTCTAATATCCTTTGCAGGTTTGGCATACCTAGAGCCATAGTCAATGATCAAGGCACACACTTCTGCAATAGATCCATGCGAGCTTTGCTCAAGAAGTATGGGGTTGTGCACAAAGTTTCTACACCCTATCACCCCAAACCAATGGGCAAGCTGAGATTTCAAACAAAGAGATCAAGCGGATTTTGGAGAAGATGGTGAAGCCTAATAGAAAGGATTGGAGCACACGATTGGAGGATGCTCTGTGGGCCCATCGGACCGCTTACAAGGCACCCATAGGGATGTCACCTTATCGGGTTGTCTTTGGTAAGGCATGCCACCTGCCTGTGGAGATAGAGCACCGTGCATATTTGGCTGTGAAGCAATGTAACTTAGCTCTTGATCAAGCGGGTGAGGAGAGGAAGCTGTAGTTGAGTGAGCTAGATGAGATCCATTTGGAGGCCTATGAGAACTCCAAGTTCTACAAAGAGAAGACCAAGAAGCTTCATGATAGCTCAATTTCCAGAAAGAAGTTCTTGGTTGGTCAAAAAGTGTTGCTCTACAACTCTAGGCTTGGACTCATGAGTTGAAAGCTCCGCTCTAAGTGGATTGGACCATTTGTCGTCACCCAGGTGTTTCCTTTTGGTACTGTGGAGATCAAGAGTGAGTCCACGGACAAGAGCTTCAAAGTCAATGGCCACCGACTCAAGCCTTTCCTAACCACTCCTACTTTGGATGATGCACCTGTGGAGGAAGCCTCTTTGGTCGAACCCACTTTTGACCCACTTTCCTAACCTTTTTCTCCTTCTTTACTACTTTTATTACACTTGTCTATATCTGTCTGATTCTGCTATTTGTGTTCCATTGAGGACAATGTGTGATTTAAGTGTGGGGGGAGAGTAGTTTAGGTTGCATATTTTTGCTTTGATTTTTAAGGTTTTGCTAAGTTTTGGGCATTTTCTTGCATGTTTTTGCTTCATTTTAGTAGAGTCTTGGTATCTTGTGTTTGAATTCATGCATTTATGTGTGTAAAGTTGCTTTTGATAATTAAGAGGCGGTAACACTGTGATAGAATTGTCCCTTTTGTGAGGATTTGAGCCTTAATTGTGGGTGGATTGCTATATATGCCACCTAATTTTCTTTCATGTGTGATTGCACTCTGGATTACTTGCGCTCTAGAACTTGACTTGACTCTTGTTGATACTTGATATTCCCATGCACATTTTGAAATGATTTAGGCATTGTTTTTCTTGAATAAGCCACTAGCCATATGAGCCTACCTTGAATGAATTTATCCTTTGATAGCCCCTTTGAGCCTTTTTATCCCTTTTCTTTGTTCTTTAGCTCATTACAAGCCTATGACTGAAAAACCATGATTGTCCTAACCTTAGGGAATTTTGGAGCTTTGGAATTGTTTTGGGAATGGGTATTAAGTAAGTGAGGGTGCTCTGTTCTTCATCTCTTGTGAGTTCTTGGTTTTGCCTCTATGGTTGGTGTTGTAATTATGGCTTTATCTCATTATGCCATTTTTGTTTTTTTCTTCTCTTTCGTTCATGAAGTTCTCCAATGCAAAAAAAAAAATAAAAGAAAAAAAAGAAAATAAAAGAAAAAAAAAGAAAAAAAAAGAGAATAAAAGGTTGATTGAGGCACATAGGATTGGAATTAGAGGTTGTTGTTATGTTTATCATTTCATTCTGGGGTGGATTGTGCTTACTTTTTACTTATTCCCCATTGCTCCTCTATTCCCTTGGTTTTAGCTACATTTCCCATATTTTACCCCACCTTGTCCTTGGCCCCATTACAACCCTGAAAAGACCTTTTGATCTTAATGTGCATGTGTGTTGATTGTTGATGTTAGAGGCTTGTCAAGCTTATGGTTGTGTTTGTTATTCATGATGTGTCTTGAGTGTAAACACTTTTGAGTGGTCCTTGTGAGTTTTTATCATCTTTGTGACTACCCTCTTGATGTCATTGGTTTTCTTTGCATATTTGAAATAATTGGATGATGATCATGGATTCCTTGATTCTTTGGTCCTTATTCTTTTCGTGTGCTCGATTTTGCCCATTTCTTTGCAATTCCTAGCATTCATTGTGAAGTATGTAATCTCTTAGGTTTTGCATTTTCTTAGTTTTTAGTATTTTTCCTTACATGATTCACTTTGGTGCATATTAGTCTTCTTAGTCCTATTTCTTAGTTTTGCCCAAGAGTGCAAAAGGATAAGTGTGGGGGTATTTGATGAGCATTATATTTCCCATTATTCATAGCCTTATTTTGCTCTCATTGATGATTTTTGGTGCCTACTTGACATTGTTTAGAATGATTTAGTATTTTAGACTTTATTAGACTATTATTCCGGATTTTAATTAATTTGGATTATTTAGCCTAATTTAATCTATTATTATTTTCAGGTCATATTTGGCACAAGGGCTTTTTGGACATTTTGGGAGTGAAGATTTAATTTTGGAAGAGAAGATATATGATGAAGTGAAGATTGTAATCTATCTTTAGGATTATTTGAGATTTAGTTTATATCTTTTAAGATTTAGATTTTATCTATAGGATATTTTTAGATTTAATTTAGAGATAAGCTTTCCTTAGGATTTGGCCCAT
Organism: Crotalaria pallida; assembly: GCA_037953625.1. Classification (NCBI taxonomy): domain Eukaryota; kingdom Viridiplantae; phylum Streptophyta; class Magnoliopsida; order Fabales; family Fabaceae; genus Crotalaria; species Crotalaria pallida. The sequence goes on along the minus strand of CM075654.1, from coordinate 5,217,578 downwards.
GATTTAGGCCCGTTTTGTGATTTAAAAAGCAAATTCGTGTAGACCTAGCAGCCATCTATCATTCCACGTTTTTCCCAATCTCTCTCTAAGAGAAGGCTTAGTTTTGCTCTCCAAGCTTGTGGTGGCTGCTAGGGTTTCTTTTCTCTTCCCTTTTCTACACGTTTTTGACTTATTTCATCATGGAAGGATAAACTCTTAGGTTAAATCCCTTTGGTAATGTATCACATACTCTTGAGGTTTTGTTCTTAATGCTATTTCGTTTTTATTCACTGTTTTCATGCTTATTGATATGTTATGGTTCGTTTAGTTCCATTCTATAGAGATAATCCATGTGTATGAATGCTTAATTTATGCAAACTCGTAAAATCTCCATGCTTTAGGGTTTTGGGGTGAGAATTGAATTTTCGCTTAGTATTTAGTTCTCACGAGTTGGACAGTGAAGAGGGAAGAAATTGATCTTTTGTGACCGATGATAGAGTTGTGAACGCGAGCCAAAGGGGTTTATCCGCTTTTCCTTATCTGTTACTTCGTTTTTATTTAAATTCTGTTTTGATTCTAGATTTCAACATTCATTACAAAACCCCCCTTGTTTTCTATGCATACTATGTGTTCGACCTTTTGCTTGATAAGGTATTCCTTGGGAGACGACCTAGGAGTCACTTCCTAGTACTATACTTAAACTATTTTTATTTGTATCGAGTACGGCCTCGATCAAATTTGGCACCGTTGCCGGTGAATATCGGTTCTTGCCAAAGGTCATTAGTAGTTAGTTAGTGTCGTAGTTAGTATCATAGTTATTATGGTGTGTTGTGTCTGATTTAGGGTCTAGTAGTCAATTCTGATAACTGGTTGAAGTTGCACTGTTTGCTGTTTTGCTATTTTGCTGCAATTAGTGTATTTGATTGATTCTGTGGTTGCTAGTTCACATAGTTTTGGGTGGAATTTTTGCACGAAAATTTGTATCCACACTACTTTTATCATATAAAAAGGTTTTGATGCACCACGGTCACACAGATTTGCACCAGTTGTGAGTTCCAGAAAAATTTTCCATATTTTAGCAGCACTTATGATTTGGGTTTGATATATATACTTTTTGGACTTCATTTGACTCTCTTTTACTTTGATTTGGCTTGATTTCATAGCGAACTTAGGACCTTTTTATTAGTTTTTAGGAATTTTAGTGATTGTAGTTTCCCATGAACTTTTTGATCGTTTGTTCAGTGTTTCAGGTGATTTTGGAAGCTCAAATGCAAAAATAAATTATGGAATTGGAAAGAGCATTCAAAGACCTTGAAGTAGGAAAAAGAACGGAGAAAATCGGAGCCGAAATCAGGTCCACGCGCCTGGGGCGCGCCTAAGAAAAACAGAACAACATCAGCAGTGGCGCGCGCCTGGGGCGCGTAACCGTGTGCGCCTGGGGCGCGCGTGCACCAGAAAAGCCCAATTGGGCCAACAACTTCAGAAATTGATTGGGATTCTACTTAGAGATAGATTGTAATTATAAATTAGTAATTTAGAATTAGGTTAGGCAGCCAATGCAGAGGAGAAAATAGAATTAGATTTGAAGAGGGAGATTACCAATATTCGGAGCATTTGAAGATTGAAGAATTTGGGGTAATTTGTGCATGAATTTCCCTATTATGTCTTTTCTTCTTCTTATTCTTATGTGTAACTAAAACCCTCGTGTTAGGAACAAGGTGAATTTGTATGATGTAGCTTATTTAGTTTGTAATTTAGTATTTTTCTGTTTTTGATTCATGCATTAATTGAGTTTTATTTATACATAAACCTGATCAATTTATGTTTTGGATTTCTTAATTCGCAACGACAGTTGGGATTTTGAATAGGCCATGCAATTAATTGTATAATCAGTCCAATACATAGACATATGGTTGGATGATTATATGGCTATTTAGTTCCCTTGTGCTGAATAGATATTTTCTTATATTGTAATTTGTTGAGACATCAAGGATTAAATATATAGAAAATAAGGGTAATGTATAGAGACATCTAACTATTACTATTTGAGAGGAATGGTCCATGAATTGAAGGATAATTAAAGTTAAATCTGAATTATAATTAAATAAGTGAAATCTACAATGAAACCAAGTTCCTAACCAATTTTCCCTCCATTGCGCTCACCTTTGTAAATATTTCAACAACTTAATTAGTGTAGTTAATTATCTTTTTCAAATCTGAATATTAATTTAATTACTTTTTAGTTTATAGGATTTATTAATTAATTATACTAAGGTGGAAATTGACTAAAAACACAACTCCCTGTGGGACGATATTCGGTCTTCTAGACTATATTACTTGCTGACCCGGTACACTTGTCGGTCAATCAACAACTTACTATAAACCGTCGCAACTTTTGACCCGTAACTCAGAATTTGACGAATTTTATATCAAATCGAAGGGAATTTTCTGAATAATCTGATTTTTACCACTTGGTCATAAAATCCCCTCGTCTGGACCCCGAAAAAGGCTTTTTACTATTTCTTTTTTATTTTACAAGTTTTATTTTCTTAATTTTTGGTCCCTGTCTTAATTGTTTGACTTGGTTCCTTTTTGAATTTTGTCCTCAAACTTTTTGTGATATGTTTTCATGATTTTAGGGTGCTGAAAAAAATAAATAAAATTTAAAAAATAAAAAATTTTGTTGCCTATTTTGGTCATGTATATCTGTTACAGTCTACTATGGTTGATGGTGTTTTGTTCAGTACATGACTAGGGGCAACCCAAGTTACTTGCATCCCTACAACCCTGAAATTGATAGGACTTATCACATATTAGTTAGACAAAATAGGAACCAGTCCATAGGTAGTGAGTCTGTTGAGTCTTTACATAGTAAGTCTGCTTCTTTTTCTTCTATTCCTATAAATTCTGATTCTTATTATGATTCTTATTCTGTTTATTCTGAAAATATGACTCAACCACCACCACGTGAGAGGACATTGAGGGAGCTGGCTGCACCTGATTTCACTATTGAAGATTTGTGCATCCAGTATCCCGATGACCTGTATGAGCTAAAGTCTGGACTAATTCATTTGTTGCCCAAGTTTAATGGTCTTGCAGGTGAGGATCCTCATAAACAACTCAAGTAGTTCCACATTGTGTGTGCCACTATGAAACCACATGATGTGCAAGAGGATCATGTTTGTCTCAAGGCATTCTCACACTCCCTAGAGGGGCTAGCCAAGGATTGGTTGTACGATCTGGCCCCTTGTTCTATCATAGGCTGGGATGACCTGAAGAGGGCATTTTTGGAGAAATTCTTCCCTGCGTGCAGAACAACAGCAATCCGAAAAGATATATCAGGCATCAGGCAACAAAGTGGAGAAAGTCTCTACGAGTATTGGGAGAGATTCAAGAGACTGTGTGCGAGCTGCCTGTCGTGGAACTCGGTCCGGCCTATAGATCGTTACCAACCGTATGTCGAACAGAAGCTACCTAGACTCCTCTTCCAGTCATTCGGATTCACAGCACAACCGAGCTAGGGACACATGAGTGAATTACAGGCTTACGGGATCAAGGCCGAGCACAGGGTCTTCACACTTATCAGGACCAGATACGGTCCCAACAGCCTAACACCCTTATATTCCCGCACAGCTCGATAAACTACGGAATAACTACTGTGTTTATCTTTTACAGCTTCTAGAAAGGATATCTAAACGGTACCTTTCCTAGTCCTATACAAACACATCGAGCTAACAGGCCCATACAGGCCCACATGCACACAACAACTCCCCATATAAGTACCACCATGCTATAGGGGCTAAGGTATGTTCTCTCATCCCTACTCTCAAGAACTACGTATGGCTTGATTCCCTTTTCATGGGGATACGTAGGAGTGGGGTCACCCTCGCCAGCTACAACAACCCATCAAACACATCGTGGTGTTCCTTCAACACTGGAACACGACATTGGCGTCGTCTGTGGGAATATAGGAGTGTTAGGCTGTTGGGACCGTATCTGGTCCTGATAAGGGTGAAGACCCTGTGCTTGGCCTTGATCTCGAAAGCCTGTAATTCACTCAAGTGTCCCTAGCTCGATTGTGCTGTGAATCCGAATGACTGGAAGAGGAGTCTAGGTAGCTTCTGTTCGACATACGGTCGGTAACGACCTATAGGCCAGACCGAGGACCGGTCCACGACATAAGCCCCCCAGCTCGGGAAGAGTCGAAGAGACTCTGTGCCGAGTTTAGAGCCTTCTTGTGTTGGGTCGATCAGATATCCTTTTCCGAGGGTTGGTGGTAATATAGAACTGTTTGTAGCCGAGAACTTTCACATTTGTAGTAGTTATTCATTGTGACTTAGAGCTGTCTAGGAATATAGGGAAGAAAGGACTGTTGGGGACTGTAACTGTCGAGATAAGGATGACGATCCTGTATTCGGTTGTAGCCCCGTAGCCCCGGATCCGTATGTCTCCCAAACTCGGTTAGTATATTGGTGACCAGGTAAGGGTTGGTGTCTTTGGTTCTCTTGGCCAGTCTTGGCGTTGTCGGTGCGAAGTACCCTCGGTCGATCCGAGGACAGGTTCACTACATTAAACTTTGATTCCCATCCACATTCAAACAAAAAAAAAGGAGAAAAATAACAAGATGGAATCCACATTCACAGTGCTGTTACGGAGCTGCCACTGCTAAAAAAAAAGCATCATCATGACGTTGCTGTTAGGAAGGGAGGCCATACGAAGAGGAAGCAACAAGGCGTTGCTGCCACCGTTAACGGTGAGGAAGCCACCGTTGTTCTCTCCCGCGCCCTCTAAGCACCATCGCCGTTGCGATCTGGGTGGTCTACTGATTTGGGTCTAATATATATAGATTTGAGCATTATTTGGACTCCCTTTTACTATGTATTTGGCTTGTTTCTCTAGCAAAGTTAGGACTTTTTAGTAGATTTTAATTATTTTTAGTAGTTTAGGGTCCTTTGAGCGTTTTGATCCGTTTGCTAGTGTTTCAGGTACTTTTTGGAGCTCAAATGGAGAAAATATTTATGGACTTGAAAAGAGGATGAAAAGATCTTGCAAATGGAAAAAGAACGGAGCAAAACGGAGTCGGGAACTACCCCGCGCGCCTGGAGCGCGGGGACGGGTGCGCCTGGGGCGCGCTGATTCAATAAAGGAATTGTCATCAGACCCGTGCGCCTGGGGCGCGAGGTCGCGTGCCCCTGGGGCTCGCGTACCTGCTGGAGGCCCAATTTTACCAGATTCTGAACAAAGTAGAAGAAGAGAAGTCTAATTTGGCTTCATATCTTAGACTTGGTCAGAAATTAGAAGATAAACATGGACCTTATCTACTAGATTTAAGTAAGATTTATTTTAGGATTTGTTTTACTCTTTAAATAGAGGATTTGTAAATAGTTTTCGGTAGGTTTTGAGATCATATAATTCAATTAGGATTAAAGAGAGAGGTTAGTAACATCTATTGAGAGCAAGGAGGCAAGGCACAAAGATTGGAGATCATCACTACAAGAGAGATCTGCGTAAGGATTGAAGGTCTCTTGGAGAGTTAACCTGTATTGTCTATGATATGAGGTTTTCTCTTTGCTTATGTTTTCTTTATTTCTATGTGTAACTAAAACCTCTTGTTAGGAACATGGTGTAAATTGTATGGTGTAACTTATTTTAATTTATGATTTAGTGTTTTCCTGTTTTAAATCAAGCGTTGATTGTGTTTTTATCACATAACCTGCGCAATTTATGTTGTGGATTTTCTAAGTTACTAATGAGAATTAGGATTTAGAATAGGCCATGCAATGCAACGGTATAACTATTCAACACAGAGAGATCTAATTGGTTAGTTATATAACTAATTAATTCCATGTTCTTGATAAATTATTTATTCGGTAATTTAATTACTTGAGAGATTGAGAATTAATAACCGGAAAAATAAACGGTAACTAAACATGAGAGATCTGATAGTTACTAATTTAGGAATTGTTCTTGATTTGAAAGAAAACCAAATTCATAGTTAAATAAGTGAATTATACAACGAAACCAAGTTCCTAACCTTTTTCTATTGCTTTCTAATCATCTTATCTCCTCAATCTTTTTATTTTTTTTATTTAAATTCTCCTTCTCCTTCTAATATTCAATAACAAGTTGCATTAATAATTACGAATTGGTGAAAAGTTATTAGAAACAATTTGCAATCCCCGAGTGGAACGATACTCACTTACTATCTGTATTACTTGTCGACCTAGTACTCTTGCTAGACATTCAACATCTACCATGGGAGGCAGAATTGGATCGGAGTTTCGTGGCTGGTCTATCAAGGGCACATGGTCTCACCACCGTTTCTGAGATCGCGACCTTCTCACCACGATTCCACCATCAACAGCAACGCCACCACTTGCGACTCCGTGGCGATTTCATGGCTGATCTTCTTCGGTGCGAGATCTTTTCTTCAAGCTCCACATTTCTAAAAACAGAGGCCTGACTCGATCCACCACGAATCCGCCATCATCGCTCTCATGTCTACGTAGATGAAGGTAATCAGAGGTTTCAAGGTTTCAAACCCCAAAACTTCGAACGGTCTCCGCCGCCAAGCCTGCGCGTTTCATCTCTTCTTTCCCTCCCTTCGCGAGTTCTCTTCACGATTCCCGAACCAAAGAAGGGGTCCTCGAACCAGCAAGGAAGGAACCGCACCGACGTACGCCTCTGATTCTAGCAGGGACCACCGCCGTCGCTCAAACTCACCGCGGTTCTTCTTCCTCTCAGTTCTCGCCGTTCCCGGCGACACCCTCATCACCATCGCTTGGGTCTGTGCTTGCCGCTACTGCTGTATCTTGGGTTCATACTTGCCGCCGCCGCCACACCCACTCGCAGGCAACAACATCAACACGCAGCAGCGGATGCTGCATTAGGGTTCCAGCCCTATTGGGCCTCTGGCCCAAAAAAAAATTAAAAAAAAAAAGAAGAAGAAGAATAGATCACGACCACCGGAGGGAGGGCCAACTACAGCACTGATTGCCCATCATTGTTACTGGTGCTAGTCGTGCTCACCACTCACGGCCACCACACATGGCACTACTACTAACACATCTAAAAGACATATGCGAACCATTCTAAATGTTGTTTTTCATCATCACCGTTTCTCTATCAGTCGCTGTCATCGGCACACAAATCACCATCAAAAACTTAGACACCTCAAGTCCATATAATAGGAGATGTGAACATGCACCACTGAACCGGTGTAATCCACTGCACAGTTCTGTCCCTCCATTCATTATGTCTTTGCCATCACCGTCGTGGTCGCTTCCCTCCATTTTCGTTCATGGTTCTTTCTTCGTTTCCTTGGTTGAAACCATGGCGAGCCCGTCTTCCACATTATCATCCTCAACCATGGTTAAACCCCAGACTTGCTTGGCTCTTCAGCCTTCGTCTCCGTCAAAATCGGGAGGCCCAAACCAAGAAAAAATGTTTTACGAGCTTATCTGACATAGGCACAAATAAACAAAAGGAGACAAAACATGGCTTAACTCTGAACAAGCTCATCAAAGGTGTCCGAGCTACGAGACAACCTATTCTCTCATTAATGGGCAAGTCATTTTTTGAACATTATTGTATTCGGAACATGGTGATAGCTGCAATGACCCCAACGCCAGTTTCCCTCTTTGAGCTCATCTCCGAACATCGATCATTGTGCTCGGTTCCTACTTCGGATACATGTGCCAACCGAGCGCGGACCTTCAACAGCGTCCCCCTCTAGGTATCCCATACATCCAGAATATCTGAAACCATGCACTACCCTTCTCTCCTCGAATTCATAACACGACTGTGGAAGCCTTGCACCATGTTCGCTACTTGAGTCTTATATTCCAGATCAACCGCTAGACAAAGCTCGTTCGGAAATGATTAACGGAATACTTCAATCCAACAGTCTTCGATACGACATTCCTCAATCTAACATTCCTCACCTCAGTGAATCAGGGAAGGAATTCTCGTTCGTATATTACTTTCCTATTTACTTAGCGTTTTACGTAATTACTTTGCTCACATGCTAATATTAATCTACTTGATGCAATCCTTTTGACATATGCTCCTAATGCTTTCTCTGTATACCTTTAATTTCATTACATGTCACTTATACTATACTCATAATTTTTCATACATGTTGATATGTGGCACAAACTTCCTGGCTACTGAATATCTTTAAATGTTTGTCTTTCCTGTCACTATTCCATAATGATATCTGATGTGCATTGTCTTTTAAGTAACACTAAGTAGTTCTCGACAATTAAACATGGTTGTTATTCATAAATTAATGCTTTCATCTCGTTCAACACCATTAATTGCTCTGACATTTTTTTCGTACGTGTCACTTATTACTACGCATGATATGTTTTCTTGCATCTTTTTATTGACAATCTTGTATGACTTACAAGCATTTAATCCCCAATAATTCTCATTATTGTGTTTATTACGTGTGATATCATTAAATCATACTACTTCTATACTGATATTATATATCAACTCTTCGCAATAATCGTCATTATTGTTATTTAATTGTTATACATCGTCAATCTAACGATGATCACTAATTATTAATTTTGTTTTCATATGAGAGGTACATGTATGATGGCCCTTTTTCACTAAACAGCCCATTTCGAGATCCCCGTCAATGGGAAAACTGTTTCCAAGTACTGGGAACACATCAACATATTCAGAGTCTAGCTGACGAGGACGAAGTTGAGGTGGCAAGGACCCACGTGCCAAAACTTCACCAAAGCTTCACGATTCATCGTCGAGCTCGTGTCCTGAACAAAAAGGGCTCATGTTCGATTCACAATTATGGATGCACGTGACAAGCGTGGCGGACCCTCATCAGGCACCCTTTTTTTTTCATAACCATGAATTCGAAGCATCAGGAACCAGAGAATAGCCTTCTCCCTTCAAGTCGTTGGACGATTGTTGCCACTCTTCCACCGGTTTCCGACCAGCCTCCTACGCCTGTGGTTGAACACTGGGCTATTGATAACATATTCTCTTGTGGCTCCTCTCCAAAAACGGGCGAGGACCGAAAAGGGGAACCGATAGTCGTTAAATCCTTAGCGAGGGATGTTCTTATTTTAGGAAGATCGAGAAATCTCGCCAATCTGGTGATGTGCCCCCAACACATTCGGTCTGGGATTAAAATTAGTATACCAGACTTCAGTCCGACTAATATTGTAACACCCTATCTTAATTAATACTCTAATTACCCTGATTTACTTAGTGACTTAAAAATTTCTTTTTAAAACCATTTTAGCTTATAAAAATCTCTGTCAAATCGGACAGAGTTTCCTTTGTTTTATGGACATTCCAAAAATATGAGTTCTGCCTTGAAAACCTGCTTTAACATTTTTACATAATCAGCAGTATGCCAGCAGGGCAAAATATAATACATTACATTCTAATACATCATTTCCAAAATAATAATTAAGTTATAAAATAGTTTAATCTCCAAAAGACAATACTAAATAAATATATATATACATCAAAAGCCAAAGTTTTAATTCTCGGACCATCATAATATCACGCCCCTTATCACTTTCCTTTCCTTTATCTACCTCTTAATTATCCCTATATTGTCATATTCCATTTTTACCATAAATTTCCATATCTTTTCAAGCATACAACGAGTTTCTATTTATTTTCACTCTATTGTCCACTCTTAATTCTTTTATACTTTCCTTATGATTAGTTTACTTAATTATTCTCATTACTCCCTAATTTAATATCTACTTAGTCAATCATTCCTTTTCTATCCATCATCACTTATATACTTGTTCTCATACATTACACTAGTTTCTCTTTCTATTCTCTATTAATTATTTTATTTATTTTCATTATCAACTACCCTAAGGTTTTGTGCTCTACTCATCCTCTACCCCTAGCCATCACTATAACTAAAGAGAATCTATTTCCTAAGCTAAGGTAATACAAACCCTTCTTACCTCAAATAAAGGTGGAGAGAGAGGGAATGTTAATTCCCAAGCCTTAGTGTAGAGAGAGAAAGAGAGCAAGCTTCAATGAAGGAGAGAGAGTGAGAGAGTGAGAGCCTTCCAAACTTAGATCTACACCTCCTAGTTCCTCTTCTACCCTTATTCTTGATCACTCCTTACTATTCTTCCTCAATTCCATGGTAAAAATCACTTAATCCCATGTTAGGGTTTGTGGGTTAAGAAAGGGGTTTCTTGGATTGGAGAGAAGAGGGGCTTATGTTGAACCAAAAGAGAAGAAGGATAGAGAATTGGTGATGGAGAAGAGTTGAGGACTTGATTATGTGAAGAAACTAAATGATTTTGATGATGATTTGAGGATGAGGATTAAGAACCCTAACTTTGCCAAAGAGGGTCTAGAATGAGGAATGAGATTTACCTAAATAAGCTCTGCCAACCGACTTAAGAATTGGTGCTGCAGGGTCGTGGATATCGATATCCACATATGGATATCGATATCCAACATCGATATCCCATGTTGGATATAGATATCCAATGCTAAAAATGACAGCAACTTTCGCAATTCAAATGGCCATAACTTCTTCGTTGACCGTTGGATCTTGCTCAAATTTGAAGATAACCTTCCTAACATACTTATCTTCAAATCCTACGGTTGGTTTTGGGTTTTGAGCTCTAAATATTAAAATCCTAATTTTTCTCCCTATTAGAAACTTTAACTATTCTCTAACTATACTTGGTTCTAATATCTAACACTGGGTTTTTCCTACCACTCTTCACCTCTTAAGTCCACTGATCTCCTAATTAAACTTGGGATAAATTGGGGATTTTACAGATATTTCTCCGAATTTGGTCGGAACCATGTCTTACCGAGCTAGGGACACGACTGGATGGAGACTTACGGGAGCACGACCGAGCATAGGATCGTCATCCTTATCTAAATCGGTTATGGTCCCAACAGTCCAACCTCCACTCCTATGTTCCTATACAGCTTGAGGACACATGGGGTATGATGGACCGAAAGAATCCTGCCATCATTCTCACAAAGCAGTTATCGCACAATGCTTGCACATGCATTCTCTAAGTGTTACACTAGTATCCGTCCTGAGCAGATGGATGCCCAACGATTCTCGATAGTTTGAAAGTTGAGATAATGAAAATCAACATACCAAGCTACGTGGCGATCAGCAATTCTGAAATACTAAACTAGACCCAGAAGCTTAGAACCAAGTCAGGCCGAAATGATTCTCAACAGTTGTCATCACATCGTGATCTCATCATCATCCATAAATACAACTACGAATTAAACTCGAGAATTAAATTGGGGATGTTACAATTCTCCCCCACTTATTGGAATCTCGTTCCCGAAATTCCGTTCGATTCTTTCAATGGAGAACCATCCCATTGGAAATTTTTACTAATTAGTCCTTAATTCCGTCGCTCCCGCTTGTCTACACTTCATTATGTGGTTACCCCGACAAGATCTTTAAAGTTTCGTATGTTGGAAACCAACAAGCGGCTAAAATAACCTTCTAGAGGGGGGGTGAATAGAATGGTTAAGCTACGATACCCGAATTTCGAAAGTGATCAAAAACGGTTCAGAAACAGTTCAATTTTAAGCAAGTTTTACTGATTTAATCGATTAAACTGTAATTTAATCGATTAAGACCTGAGAACCAAATTTTCCTTAATCGATTAAATGCTGTAGAAATGCAGAAGTTCAAAATTCAATTCAAATCAATTATTGCACGAAACTTTACGAATCAAGAATTAAATCAAGGCAATTAATCACGAATCAATTAACAGGAATATAACGATTACGTAATTGAAATTCCCCAATACTAATCCTAATTGATTTTAACTCTCAAGATCGATTTTAATCGCGAATACGTAAAAACGAAAAGAACAAAGATGACACGAGAATTTTATTCTGGTTCACTCATAAACGATGAGCTACATCCAGTCCTCCCTCTCTGACTTGGGAGATTTGCTACACTATGAAATAAAAGATTAGTATACAATGATTGTTTAGAATCCTCACACACTCGATCCTAACCCAATCTCATATGATGTACCAAATCATATGAGTCTACCCCAAATCTTTTATTTCGATCCTCGTTTATCTTCAATCAAAAGTCGCTTTTGATCCGTATGAGCTTCAAGCAATGAATCCCCAATTGCTCCAAGGTAGTGCTCCAACCTTGCACCTTCAATTGCTCCAATTGAATCTTTGTTTTGTTGAATCTTGAGAGAGTAACTGATGAGCATTTTATTTCCCATTATTCCTTGCATTATTTTACTCCTATTATTGATACTTGTTGCCCATTTGACATTGATTAGCTTGATTTAGTGATTTAGAGTTTATTGGACTAATATTCCGAATATTGTTTAATTTGGAATTATTTAGCCTAATTAATTCTATTTCTATTTTCAGGTAATATTTGGCACAAGGACACTTTGGGAAGTTTGGAAATGAAGATTGAAGTATTGAAGTGAAGATTGTAATTTGCATTTAGGTCCCTTTTTAATTGTAATTTTCAGAATAGTGTTTCTTAGGATATGGGCCCATGTTTTAGGCCCATTTTGTGTCTTAAGAGGGGAAATTCGTGTAACCCCCAAGAACACACTCCCATTTTCAGATTTCTCACTCTCTCTCTAGGTTAGAACTTCTCTCTTGGCTCTCTCAAGTGGTGGTGGCTGCTAGGGTTTTGTTCTTCCCCATTTCTACTCGTTTTTCTTCATTTATGGCCATGGAAGGCTAGACTTCAAGGGTTAATCCCTTTGGTATTGTATTATCTACTCTTGAGCTCTTGTTATTAATGCAATTTCGTTTTCTCTTCTCTGTTTTCATGTTTATCGATGTGTAGTGGTTTGCTTAATTCCATTTCGTAGAGATAATACATGAATATAAATGCTTAATTTGTATTAACTCGTAAAAACTCCAATTCTGGTTTCTGATGCTTAATTAGAAGTTAGGGTTTGGAGTGATAACTGAATTTTCGCTTAGTATTTGGTTATCACGAGTTGGACAGAGGAGAGGAGAGGAATCGATCTTTAGTGAGCTAGGATTGAGTAGTGTACGTAGCCAAAGGGGTTTGCCCGCTTTTGTTTCTGATTTTCTTAGTTTTTATATTCTGTTTATGTTTTGTTCTTCACATTTGTCACACACAAAAACCCCCCCATTTTACTGCACACTACGTGTTTGATACTTTGCCTAGACCGATATTCGCTGGGAAACGACCTAGGATCACCTTCCTAGTACTATAGAATAAACACCTTTTATTTTGATCGGGTACGGCCTCGATCAGTAACCCTTGTTACAAGATGAATTCAACCAAGAACATTCAAGCACACTTGAATCTTCAATTTTGAAACATAAAAGAACGAATTATGCTATAGAATTGAGATTCAAAGAGACTTTGATAGAGAGTATGTTTATGAAAGAATCTTAGCTCAAAGAATGTTGAAAAGATGTGAAAAATTGTTGTGCAAAAGTAATGGTTCGTAACCTTTGTCACGTTGAAAATGAAAAGCTTTTAATGTATCAGTTTTAACAGCTTTTAATCGATTAAATGTGCCCTTAATCGATTAGTACTCGATTAAACTGAAATTTAATCGATTAAACACTGCTAAAAACCTTTTCTTTTATTTTGCATTTTTCACTGATTTATTTTTAATAAAATCTTGAGCTATTTTCTCTATCAATATAATCTCAATTCCAAACATAATAAATTCCTTAATTTCAAATTGAGATTACTAATCCTAATTCTACCACCCACACTCATATAATTAAAATAATAATACAATTAAAGATACAATTATATGAATGGATAGTAAAACTAGTCCTTTGAGATTGTTGTTGTAGGTTTGCCATACTAAGTTGTCTTCATCAAAACATCATTGAGTAGCCTTGCATCTTCAATCTCCCCCTTTTTGATGAATGACAAACTCAACACCAATTAATCAATACTCCCCCTAAATGTTAGCACACTTAGGAAAGTATCAATAACCTACAAAACAAACAATCCAACCTTTCTCCCCCTTTTGGCATTAATCAAAAAATATAACAATAATCCTTGCCAAAGGTGAGAATTAGTAAATCATAATAATCATGATCAAACTATATAGAAATATGTATGGGCTAAAATGCACAAGCACAATAACACAAAATATAACATGAAACATAAAGTGCCATAGCATCCGTAGTACATCACAAAACATAGCCCAAACACCATAAGAACATAAGTCTGAAACATGATACCAAGTCCACATACCGGACATCAAAACGAACCATAGTCCATAACATAAAACCATAAACCAGAACATAGAGACATAGAACTAAAACATAGTAATACTAATGAGATAAGCCATCAAAACACGATGTAATGCAAGATGAAATCCATGAAAATCATTGAGGTGGTGGTGGTGGTGGAAACATGCGCCCAAGAGCACCAAAGAAGCGGTCCTCCATAGCCTGCTGATGAATAGCCATGTCCGCAAACCCACGCTCCAATATCGCCTGCTGGCGCTCCTCTATAGCATACTGTCGAGCCTCCATTTGAGCAAAGCGCTCATCAATCTGACCAGAAAGGCTATCATGAAGTGCCCGATAATCAAATCCAGCATTAGACCGTGGTGGAGGGTGCCCTTGATCATCACCAGGAAAATTCATAAAATCCTTAACATTAATAGCATCATCCGGTAGTGGAGCAGATGGTCCAGCACCGTCCATTTCAGCCACGCGACGTGCTACCTCCTCATCCGCTTTCTTCTGTGCCTCAATCTTTTGTATTTCAATTTTCCACATCCATGTCTTAGGCTCAGGGTATTCCTCCATGCCTAAACCATGTAACAATGCACCATTAATACAATTTTATTCAGTAATTGAAGTTTCCTCCTCATCATCATTAATCTCAACACCATAAAAGGATAACAACTTGGTAACCAGCATAGCATATGGCAGAGTGGCAGAACCTGTAGAACCAGCAGCAATCAACATCCTATCTAACACAACCCTTGTCCAGTTGATAGGGATATGCTCATGAAGACCATAAAATATCCTTAACTCATCCGAGTTAGCTTGAGCAAAATTCTGATTGGTCTTCGGCAGCAAGCAATAGGAAATAACATACAAAAGTAGCCTACAGTCTTCCTTCATAATACCAACATTCTTAGTTCCTTTTGACCAACTATAACCAGGTCGAACAGTTTGAGTAAAAATATTAGCAACATCACAATCAATCAAAATGTCACTGTCAGGATCATTTAAAAATGTACCAGTAATACTCAATCCAAACAAATTATGCAGATCCTGTGGCCTAATTATCATCAATTTACCATTAACAACAGACTTGTATTTCCCATCTTCATACTTAAGATTTGCATAAAATTTACTTACAAGCATAGGGTAGATATTGGAACGGAAACTAAGAAATTTTTGAAGACCTTGTTCTACAAAGAGAGAAGAACACGCAAACCTTTGTGCAAGTAACCACTTCATATTCATAAACCGTATGTGACCAAATTCCCGACGTGCAAACCCGGCTTCACGCTCCTTTCTTATCTCCTTAGAGTAATAGTGTGAGTCCAAGTCCAAGTTAACGCGTTGTTTCTTGCGTTTTCCAGTGGAAGTTGAAGGAGGTGCCATTTTAGTGCTCTTAGGGTTTTGCAAATTGGGGTTTTATGAAATTGGAAGTTGTGGAGTGAAATTGATGAAGAGAAAGAGTAATAATGTGTGTTTAATGAAGAATATGGAAGAAATTGTGAAGAAATCAAGTCATTGTGGTGAAAAATGAGTGAAAGCCGTGTAGAAGAGAAGAGAAATCGCGTGGAAGAGAGAGAGAAAAAATGCAGAAAATGGTTAAAATGCAGGTTTTAATGTTCAGAAAATTCACGACTTAATCGATTAAAAATCAGCTTAATCGAGTATTAATCGATTAACCTGCAATTTAATCGAGTAAGTCATGTGTATTTTGATGTTTTAATCGAGTAAACTGAGTTTAATCGAGTAATGGCTGAGAGCACTATTTTTCTTACTCGAGTAGACACATATTTAATCGATTAAAATCTTTAAAAATGCAGTTTTAACTTAGTTTTTGAAGCAAAACTCATGGAAAACATATTCAAAGCACATAACCACATAGAATGAACACATATAGCACAGTAGCAAATAAGCAAACACCAATCTAATATATCAAGCAAATCACAATAGAGAACATACATAACCAAAGCATGAAGAATCATGAATTTGTAAGTTCAAAAACAAAAACAACTCTAAACAATTCATATAGAAATATGCATATACAATGAGATTGGATTTAAAACTATCAAATACAACTAACCAATAGTGGATTCATCCAAAATTCCTAGCTCCCTTCTAATATAATAAAAGGTATCTCTAGGAAGGGGTTTTGTAAAAATATCGGCAAGTTGATTTGAGGTTGAAACAAACTCAATCACACAATCTCCTTTTTGAATATGATCTCTTAAAAAATGATGCCTTATTTCAATATGCTTTGTTCGAGAATGTAATACCGGGTTTTTAGTAAGATTAATTGCGGAGGTATTATCACAACGAATTGGAACTTTTGTTAAAAACAAACCAAAATCGGATAATTGTTGCTTCATCCAAAGTATTTGTGCACAACAACTACCCGCCGCAATGTATTCGGCTTCCGCGATTGATAAAGCAACACAATTTTGCTTTTTGGAAAACCAAGATACAAGTGAATTACCTATCAAATGACAAGTACCACTTGTACTTTTTCTATCTACTTTACAACCGGCGAAATCGGAATCCGAATACCCTACTAAATTTAAAAATGCATACCTAGGATACCACAATCCGGTATTCATTGTTCCTTTTAAATACTTCATGATTCTTTTAACCGAAGTTAAGTGTGACTCTTTTGGATTAGCTTGATATCGTGCACACATACAAAAACTAAACATTATATCAGGACGTGATGCAGTAAGGTACAATAGACTACCAATCATTCCTCTATATTTTGTTACCTCTATTGATTTACAGCTTTCGTCCTTGTCCATGTAGCACGTTGCGCTCATTGGTGTTGAAGCGTTCTTACACGAATCCATTCCAACTCGCTTTAAAAGCTCCTTGCAATATTTACTTTGATGTATGTAGATTCCGGCATCCATTTGCTTAATTTGAAGTCCAAGAAAGAACGTCAACTCGCCCATCATCAACATCTCGAATTCGCTCTGCATTAAATCTGAAAACTTCTTGCAAAGCTTGTCATTAGTAGCACCAAAAATTATATCATATACATAAATTTGTACCAAAAGAATGTCCTTACCGGACTTTTCAATGAAGAGAGTATTGTCTACAGCACCCCTTTTAAATCCTTTTTCAATTAAAAATGAACTTAAACGGTCATACCAAGCTCTAGGAGCTTGTTTAAGACCATATAAGGCCTTTTTCAATTTAAAAACATAGTTTGGATATTCATGATTTTCAAAACCGGGTGGTTGTGAGACATATACCTCTTCTTGAATAAATCCGTTAAGAAAAGCACTTTTGACATCCATTTGATATAACTTGAAATTCATAATAGATGCATAAGCTAATAAAAGTGTAATAGCCTCTAATCGTGCTATGGGGGCATAAGTTTCATCATAATCAATTCATTTTTCTTGACTATACCCTTGGGCTACCAACCTAGCTTTGTTTCTAACAATAAAACCCAATTCATCTAACTTATTATGATAAACCCATCTAGTACCTATTACGGGACGATCATCGGGTCTAGGTACAAGTTCCCAAACCCTATTCCTCTCGAATTGGTTTAGCTCCTCTTGCATAGCCATAACCCAATGTTCATCTTGGATGGCTTCATTAATATTTTTGGGTTCTACTTGTGAAACAAAAGCAACAAAATGACAAATATTACGTAAAGTGCTTCGGGTTACCACTCCCTTAGCGACGTCACCTAATACATTTGTCAATGGATGATTACGGTTGGTTTTCCATGCCGGAGGTAGTCCTTCATGTGCTTGTTCATTTCCATTTGAATTGTCAATATCTCCATGAATTTGAATTTCCATCTCCTTCTCTTTCTCATTTTCATCACGTGGCACTTCTTCATATATATCAATACCTGAAATATTAAAAGTAACTTTCTCTCCTTCCGGAGACTCATCAAACACAACATTAATTGATTCTTCAATAGTTAAAGGTCGCTTATTAAACACTCTAAGTGCTTTACTATGACTCGAATAGCCTAGAAATATCCCATCATCCGCTTTTGGATCAAATTTTCCCAAAACTTGTTTTCCATTATCCAAAATAAAACATTTACATCCAAAAACATGAAAATAAGATATATTAGGCTTTCGGCCTTTGAAAAGCTCATAGGGGGTTTTCTTAAGAGAGGGCCTGATCATAACTCTATTCAATACATGGCAAGCGGTGCTTACCGCATCGGCCCAAAAGTATTTAGGAACTTTTCTATTACTTAACATAGTTCTTGCTAATTCTTCTAACACCCTATTCTTCCGCTCAACAACTCCGTTTTGTTGAGGAGTTCTAGGAGCAGAAAATTGATGCTCTACACCAAACTTATCACAAAACTTATCAAATGCACGATTTTCAAATTCGCCACCATGATCGGTTCGAATAGCCACTATACTTTGATTGACTTTATTTTGAACAAGTTTGGCAAAGGCTTTAAAACGTTGAAAAGTTTGATCTTTTGATGGTAAAAAGAAAGTCCAAGTAAAACGTGAGTAGTCATCCACAATAACAAGTCCATAGTAATTACCTCCAAAGCTCATAGTTTTAGAGGGACCAAATAAATCCATATGTACGAGTTCCAACACCCTTGTAGTAGAAATCACCTTTTTAGGTGGAAAATTTGTTTTAGTTTGTTTACACTTTTTACAAGGGTTGCAAACTCCATCAATTTTAAAATTGAGCTTCGGAAGACCAATCACTAAGTCCTTGGATAAAAGTTTATTTAATTGACCTAAGTGGACATGAGCTACTCTTCTATGCCATAGCCAAACATCATTTTCTTTATTTATAAAACATTTTGAGAATAAAGAAGTAATATCATTCAAGTCAATCAAGTAAGTGTTATTGCACCGATTCCCAACAAACTTAATGGATTGATCACTATCACTTCTAATAATGCAATGGTTAGAGGTAAAACTAACACTATTTCCAATATCGAACAATTGACTAATGCTAAGTAGATTGTGCTCTAAACCTTCAACATACAAAACATTGTCAATTATAACATTGGATGAGTTTCCGATTTTACCTATACCAAGGATTTTTCCACGATTGTTGTCGCCATACGTGACGTGACCCTTATCTCTTGGTGAAAATTCGATGAAATGTCTCTTGTCTCCCGTCATGTGCCTTGAACAACCGCTGTCCAAATACCAACGATGATCTCTCGTTCGAAGGCACACCTACAAAAACAAATTATATGGAAGACTTAGGTACCCAAACAATTTTGGGTCCTTGGGGGTTAACATCCGGTTTCTCTCCTTTAACAATCCAAATAAACTCCTTATTGGGTATACCAAACTTTTTGATTTTGCAAATGTTTGATGTATGACCAAAGATACCACAATAGAAGCAAGTTGGTTTTCTAGAAAAATTAACCTTTGAAAAACATCCAACTTGTCTATAGGATTTCTTCTTTGGTTTAGTATATCCCAAACCGGTTCTATATGTATTGTCTCGTTGTCTAGAGAGCAAATCATTTAAATCTCTTTTTCCTTTTGTAAAGGTAGCAAGTTTTTCTTTCAAATCATGTAATTCATTTTCATAAGTCTTGCACCTTTCACAATTGGAAATCACAGCAGTAGAAATACAACATTCACATGATGCATTAGAGTAAATGAGTTCTAAAGTGTCATTTTGAAGTACAAGCTCATCAATATGTTTTTGCATTTCAATTATCTTATCTTGGTACTTCAAAATGGCTTTCTTAGCCTCAATGTTGATTTTAGCTAGTTTCTTAAGTTCGGCATGCATCTCAACATAGGCATTATAAAGTGCATCATATGAAGGGGAAGAGCAAGATTCACTATCCGAATCCAAATCAGAGTTAGGTTTAGAATGTACCTCCTTTGAGCTTGTTTGCTCAAGAGACGTGTCACTAGTGGAAGCTTCAACGTCGTCCTTAGCCATTAGACACAAATTCGCCGATTCTTCCTCCTCCGAAGTACTAGAATTAGTATCATCTTCGGGTTCGTCCCAAACAATATAGGCTTTCTTAGCCTTGTGATTGTTGGACCTCTTCTTATCACTATCGGACTTTTTAGGCTTTTGAGGACAATGATATTTGATGTGACCTGCTTTCCCACATGTATGACATATTATCTTGTCTCTAGGGGTTTTCGATCTTTGTGAAGTTTCCTTGCTTTCCTTTGTATTGAACCTTCTTGTATTTCCTTTCCTCTTGAGAAATTTTCTGAAATTCTTAACCATGAGTGCAAGTGACTCATCATCCAAATCTGAATCCGTGTCATCATCCAAAGAAGAGTCATTTTGAGTATCTACAATTTTTGATGATGATGCTTTCAATGCGATACCCTTTTTCTTCTTGTCGGATTCTTCATTCGAGGTTAGGCGTCCAAGCTCCATCTCGTGCTCTTGCAATTTCCCAAACAAAGTAGCGAGATCCATGGTATCCAAGTTCTTTGATTCAATAATGGCGGTAACCTTGGGTTGCCAATTCCTGTCCAAGCATCTCAAAACTTTGTTAGAAAGTTCTCCTTGTAAAAATGTTTTACCAAGAGCAAGCAAGTGATTTATAATATGAGTAAACCTCGTTTGCATATCATTAATATTTTCATTAGGCAACATTTGGAATAACTCATATTCACGCATCAAAACATTTAATCTAGCATGCCTAACTTCGCTAGTTCCCTCGTGAGTCACTTGTAAAGTGTCCCACATTTCCTTTGCACTAGCGCATTGGGAGACTCTAAAAAACTCATCATATGACAAAGCGGACGTGATGATATTCTTAGCCTTATAGTCAAATTGAATTTTTTTCTTATCATCATCGGTCCACTTTTCTTCCGGGGTCAATTGAGCCGCTCCCTCAACTACACTAGAGGGAATGTGAGGACCCTTTTCGATAGCTTTCCAAATTTCGATATCTATAGCTTGTATGAAAATTTTCATCCTTACTTTCCAGTAAGCATACCCCTCACCACTAAATAGTGGGGGACGATTAATAGCTGCACCTTCTCGTCCAAAAGGATTTTGATTTGCCATGGTTTCCAAATGGATCTTTTCGAAAAAGTTTTTACACTCGGTTTATTCGACCGAGCTCTGATACCACTTGTTGGAAACCAACAAGCGGCTAAAATAACCTTCTAGAGGGGGGGTGAATAGAATGGTTAAGCTACGATACCCGAATTTCGAAAGTGATCAAAAATGGTTCAGAAACAGTTCAATTTTAAGCAAGTTTTACTGATTTAATCGATTAAACTGTAATTTAATCGATTAAGACCTGAGAACCAAATTTTCCTTAACCGATTATTAATCGATTAAATTCTGTAGAAATGCAGAAGTTCAGAATTCAATTCAAATCAATTATTGCACGAAACTTTACGAATCAAGAATTAAATCAAGGCAATTAATCACGAATCAATTAACAAGAATATAACGATTACGTAATTGAAATTCCCCAATACTAATCCTAATTGATTTTAACTCTCAAGATCGATTTTAATCGCGAATACGTAAAAACGAAAAGAACAAAGATGACACGAGAATTTTATTCTGGTTCACTCATAAACGATGAGCTACATCCAGTCCTCCCTCTCTGACTTGGGAGATTTGCTACACTATGAAATAAAAGATTAGTATACAATGATTGTTTAGAATCCTCACACACTCGATCCTAACCCAATCTCATATGATGTACCAAATCATATGAATCTACCCCAAATCTTTTATTTCGATCCTCGTTTATCTTCAATCAAAAGTCGCTTTTGATCCGTATGAGCTTCAAGCAATGGATCCCCAATTGCTCCAAGGTAGTGCTCCAACCTTGCACCTTCAATTGCTCCAATTGAATCTTTGTTTTGTTGAATCTTGAGAGAGTAACTCTTGTTACAAGATGAATTCAACCAAGAACATTCAAGCACACTTGAATCTTCAATTTTGAAACATAAAAGAACGAATTATGCTATAGAATTGAGATTCAAAGAGACTTTGATAGAGAGTATGTTTATGAAACAATCTTAGCTCAAAGAATGTTGAAAAGATGTGAAAAATTGTTGTGCAAAAGTAATGGTTCGTAACCTTTGTCACGTTGAAAATGAAAAGCTTTTAATGTATCAGTTGTAACAGCTTTTAATCGATTAAACGTGCCCTTAATCGATTAGTACTCGATTAAACTGAAATTTAATCGATTAAACACTGCTAAAAACCTTTTCTTTTATTTTGCATTTTTCACTGATTTATTTTTAATAAAATCTTGAGCTATTTTCTCTATCAATATAATCTCAATTCCAAACATAATAAATTCCTTAATTTCAAATTGAGATTACTAATCCTAATTCTACCACCCACACTCATATAATTAAAATAATAATACAATTAAAGATACAATTATATGAATGGATAGTAAAACTAGTCCTTTGAGATTGTTGTTGTAGGTTTGCCATACTAAGTTGTCTTCATCAAAACATCATTGAGTAGCCTTGCATCTTCATCGTAAATAAGCTCTCCCCCACTTAGCGTAGGCATACCCCTTCGTATCCGTATACCCTTAAGTTCTCGTACTCAATGGGAGCACGAAATACGAATCAAGTTAACTGATTTTTGTGTGGCTCCTTCGCATAATTGTTAAGATTGGTTTCTCGTGCGGTTGTCCGTTCAGGGATCTCGGTGAGATCCTGGGGGTTTTGAGTTACCAGCACCTACACTGGTTCCCACGAAAACTAAAGGCGTTTCCTATGAAGTTTTACCTTCTTTCCAAAGTATCTATGCTTGATTACACTACTATTGGTTGATAATATAGCTGGAGGCTCTTATCCTTAAGCTTCGTTGTGGGGTCTAGTACTTGATTAGGCATAAGGAATTTGGGAAGAACACCATTCAGGTTAGTGTCTATCCCACTAATGGATCTGTGTATTTGTAGAATTCCTATTGCAATTAATTTCCCACTTTATTAAGAAAGTTGCCATGATATCGTCCGTTAATAGGTGCAAAGATCGAGGCGACCAACCCCATTCTTACGTCCATTAACAGCACATCATCGGCGGTTTTGCTGATAGCATCATCATTTAACAGATGTAGGATCAGAGTGGTCAGTTCTAGCCTTACATTCTATTAAACAACGACATTATCAAGGAGTTTGATTACTTTCTACTTGACATTCAAAGACTTAGTACTTTATTCTTTCTGATTTCTTCCTAATAAGTGGAGTTGCATCTATGTGTTTTTCGTAAATCATACAGAGGTTAGGGGTCATGGCTCTAAGCAGCACATGCTTTTCTAAGTTTTCACTAAAAAGGTTCCTGATCATCAATGATCTTCACCTAAGACTCTTAGGGGATTTCTAATTTGGAGCAACTCCATTTCCGTTCAAGTAATTAAGGGAAACATATAAGCATGTGACTCGATAATTAAACGTCATCTCGCAGAGAGTATTAGGGACTCAGCGTTTACCTCAGTTCGGCTTGCCTGCATCCTCCACTTCCTTCCCTTCCGAAGTGATTACTTTTCCCCTCTGGATAGATCGTCCTGCACCTACTGGATGGGCTCTAGTTGCATTCACCTCCTTCTTCATAGCATTCTTGGGACAATTAGAAGCATAGTGTCCGGGTTGTCCGCACACAAAACAACTAAAACTTCTTCTAGTTTGGTTCCGAAACCAGCACTCTCCACCATGCTGCTTTCCACAATGTGAGCATAATGGAGGAGCATCCACAGCAGTCTCACTCTTGCCCATAATTCTTGGGACTGTTGCTCTGTTGTGGGGAACAACATAAGGGCTTGATCTTTGAGTTGGCCCATCATTTCTGATTGGACATCCTGTCTTCTGCCCACTCTTAACTTTCTCTTCCGCTAATTTATGAGCTGCCTTGTCCCCCTCTTCTGCCATTTCCTTCTTGAGTACATTCTCATAAGCACTTGCCATGTTCACCAATTGGGAAAGATTGGCGATGCCTTGATAGGTGAAAGCAGTCCTAATCTTGGCATGCAGGCCAGACTCGAATTTGATGCACTTGGTGCGCTCGCCTGCGTCCCTATAGCTGCCTGAGTATCGGATCAGATCTTCAAATCGTGCCGCATATTCGCCAACACTCATGTTCCCCTGCTCCAACTTGAGGAAGGCCATTTCTTTCTCCCTTCGGACATCCTCTGGAAAATACTTCTCAAGGAAACGGATTTTGAAGAGATCCCAAGAAATAACTTCATTCTCTGCCTCCAAACTTCTTCTTTGTTGCTCCCACCAATGCTCCACATCACCAGACAGAACATATTCCACCAACCTGACATAGTGATCGGCTGGTGGTTGCAGCGAGCAGAGAAACTTTTCCATCTCCTGGAGCCACTTCTGTGCACCGTCTGGGTTGTACCCGCCTTCGAATCTTGGTGGGTCGTTCTTTCTAAATCTCGCCATCCAGTCAATTTCAACCGGAGCTGGTGGTGGAGGTTGTAGAGCTGTTGCTGCAGCTGCTGCGGCTGCCGCTATGTTCTGGGATTGATTCTCAACCTGGTTCTGTTGCAACTGAACCAGAGTTTCGAGGATTGCAGCGATTCGATCATTATCAGCCCGTCTCCTAGCCATAATGTTTAGTCACGGAGGAAACAACCCGTTAAAGACCGAATACTTAATCAATAACGTAATTAACCTATTCCTAGACTTAGACTCTTACCGAAAGAATTAGTTACTCGCTTGGTGAGTAACCATTGGAGATGTGAGTCCACACTCCAAAGGCCGAGGGAAACTGCTCTGATACCAAAATGTAACACCCTATCTTAATTAATACTCTAATTTCCCTGATTTACTTAGTGACTTAAAAATTTCTTTTTAAAACCATTTTAGCTTATAAAAATCTCTGTCAAATCGGACAAAGTTTCCTTTGTTTTATGGACATTCCAAAAATATGAGTTCTGCCTTGAAAACCTGCTTTAACATTTTTACATAATCA
Source organism: Crotalaria pallida (assembly GCA_037953625.1). NCBI lineage: Eukaryota > Viridiplantae > Streptophyta > Magnoliopsida > Fabales > Fabaceae > Crotalaria > Crotalaria pallida. The sequence continues at coordinate 5,192,481 of CM075654.1, read as the reverse complement.
GCAGTATGCCAGCAGGGCAAAATATAATACATTACATTCTAATACATCATTTCCAAAATAATAATTAAGTTATAAAATAGTTTAATCTCCAAAAGACAATACTTAATAAATATATATATACATCAAAAACCAAAGTTTTAATTCTCAGACCATCATAATATCACGCCCCTAATATTCACACTCCACGTTGTGGAGTGTGCCCCTGCTCGGCCACGGCTAGTGCATGCTCCGCTTCTGTACCTGTAAAAATATAGCAAGAAGGGTAGCATTACACAGAACTTAGAAATATAGCTTCTACGAAAGCATAGTAACAAACCAAGGACCTACCCTAACCCATACTATCCAAATTATATACTAATTCACTTTCCTTTTATACAACTCAACCTTTCTTTATCCTTTTAATTACATCCTTTCCCTATTCCTTCCTAGTCTTTCCATTCCTTTCCATTCTTTCTCGCACCTTTTGGTGGATTTTATTACCATTTATTCACACACCACTAGGGCAGGTCCTATTTACATTCTACACACTCCAACTTGGAGGGTCCATAATCTACATTGTAACACCCCGATTTGGCAACTTGAAAGTCATAATTAATCAAGTGGAAATTTGGGCCATTTTTTTTTTAAACATATAAATGTTACGCAAGATGAGGACACTTAGATTTCCAAAACGTTGTTATAATTAAAAACTCGTGTCCTTACTTTGCACAACCCATTTCAAGTTCCAAACCGAGATGTCACGAGACATCGCACTTTGAAACTCGTTTTTTCAAAACATCGTTTAAACAAGATAGCCCATTTGATTCGTTTTCAAAACATCAGCATCGCAAACTTGTTTGGGGTTACAGCGAGCTAGAACTATGCGTCTAATAACTTGTAGTAGAATACAATACTCAGGGGGGTTTTACCTATTTTCTAGTCATCGGATTCTTCCAGCACCTATCATCTGATACTAATCTGTCACTCGTTCCCGTACTCTATCTCCTCTGGATCTCTATCATATGGTCGTACGGCGAGCTATGTTTTCCCTTCTCCGGTGGGGTCACCTTCTCTGCTGATTCTGCTCTTCTACACTGGACCCTTAGGAAGAATGCTTCGTAAGCTGACATGGTGCTGTTATCTCCTCTCATTGGCGGAATTCCTATCTCCCTGATCAGCTGGTGTCTTGCGATGTTGTCCATCTAGTATCCGCATCATTTTACACAACAGAATTGTAGGGGAAAGAGAGAGTGAGCAACCCAAAACGGCAATGTCGACTATGTGGGATTACATTAGGTAAATATTAAGACAGAGTAAACATAACAACTTAAAATCAACAATCAATCAAATATAATCAACACCATACATGCTTATCAAAGTAATATAAGCGTAGACCACATTTGATCATTCATATTAATATCTTTACCTTTTTCACCATAAGACTTCTCTTTCCTTCCTCTTTCTCAGACTTATCAAATACTTCACAAGTACTCATATTCAATTCCATTCTTAGAACATATCCATCACTCGAGACCAGCATAACCATCAAATACATATTCCTTATTCTTTACTCTTATCTTTGAAATATCTGAGTTAATTAAGTCTTATCAATTCGATTAGCATCAATGATGAGGGGGAAACATCATCGTGCCCACACACGTCTACATCTCCTCGGTTCACCATCCAACCTAGTCGGAAGCAAACAGGAGTACAGGACCTTTACCACGCGGGCATGACAGCTGTCTCAACATATGGCTCCAAGCCAGGAGGTCTCAGCCTCAAACACATGTGATATCACAATCAGGCTCACTGCCTCGCAGTGGCAAAACACATTGCCCCGTTCCAGTCCCTCTCACTGTTCTCGATTTGCAATCTAGGGGGCGACAGTATGTTTCTAGTAGGCCTGCAGAACTTTACCACGGCATTGGACCCAGTCCCCACCACGTTAGTGCGCCACATGTGGAGTTCGTTCCGCCTAGACACATACTCTAGACTTCTTGACGTATCACCGTCATCGTCCTCCCCTAATGCAATCTCGTCCTAAGTATCCGCAGATACTTATCGTTCCTTCCTCTCAACTACTTCGAGACGACACTCATACCTCACCGCATTTATCAATGTCTTTTAAAATCTTTTAAAGGAATTTCAATTACGGCTTAGTCCTAATGATCGGTTCATCCTTGGTGCATCCCTTCAATGAAACCCGATCGCTAATCGTTCGCACCTAATCCCCCTAAAACTCATACATTATCACTTGTATCATCACAACATCATCGTATCATCTTTCTCTCTCATATCAACAATAGCGTTGCTCTCCTCAGCCACAGCTCATCAACACTATCATCACTTTTCAAATCAATTGTTGCTCAGTACGCCACCATGATCCTTGTTGCCATTTGTAACTTCGCAGCATCACTAATGTCCTTCCTTGCCAGTTCGACTTGGCAGCATCAACAGCTTCTCTCGTTCCTTCCAACTTTCGATCACCTTCATTTCTTTTATAAATCGTTCTCATCGTAGCTCGCCTCTCTTCTATTTTCATTCTTTTCTGTTCAATCTTTAGTTTGTTACTTAATTATTAACACTACGTCAATTAGCTCCCAACTATATTACATCCGTTCATAAGTGAATAAAGCATAAAATAATGCAACATAAGCAAGCAAGAAACATAATAATATTCAGATAAACCAATCTCATTCGTTCGGGTGGATAGCTCACACAATCAAACAAGCGCTATCACATACACCACTACGCTAGATGAGATTGGAGTCCAATCGTTGAGATGATTGGACGCCTTAATATGTTACCTAATTACCACGACGTCTTAAGGGTAAGCCCCTCTCTCACCTCAATGGCGATCCTCCGAAAGCTTTCCAGGGTTCCCGATTATTATCCTTGTCTCATTTCCTTTGCGTCCGTCGCTCTAGCTAAGACAATTTTCCCATGCGTTAGAAACAATTTTGATACGCTCTTTTTGGTTTGAAAATAATTTAAAAATACCCTTTTTTTATTCGAATAAACTTCTCCTCTCATTAAAACTCGTTTTAAAAACATTTTGGTTATAAAAACATGGTTCTTAAAATACTTTTCAAATGCATAAATTAAAGATAAAGCTCTAGGATCACATTATAAAAATTAAACATTTATTATTTACTCTTTGTAAAACACTCTTAGGCTAAAGAAATTAAATTATAACACTCACATACAAATTCAATCATGTACATGAAGATAATTCAAATTTAATTTTTCTAATTTCCTAGAACAAAACCGAATTGCCCAAAATAAACATTTCTAAGTTTGAGAATCATGAAATTAACATTATGAAATTTAATCAATTTTATTTACTTCCTAGTCCCTAGTCCGAAAAGAATAAAGGAATTAACACATCATTGCACCAAACATACAAGAGCACACATATAGATCATGATCACCTTCATGAATCGTTTAAAAAGGAAAAAATCATTCTAAGCACCCAAACATGCATCAACCGAATCATTCAAGTAAAATCATGTAAAATATAACACACCACCAAAGACATAAAGCAATGAAATCATTTTTATTTCTTTTAGGACTGAAACCGTGAGCACCATAAGTAATTTTAGCAACTTCAATATCATTTTCTTAGTCACAATTAAAACAACAATTAAAGCTACAAGTTACTTCAAAGGTTTATTTTATTTTCCTTTAAATTGATTATTTCATACATGCACCTTTATGCTCTAAGTTAAGCTAATCTTAGTCCATATACTACCTAAATGATGATGAAACACATTTCCCTAATTCCTACTTCAAGGCCGAGTAATGTCTCTCATGGAACAAGAATTTTAGACTACTTTTTAACATACTAAAGACAATTAATCAAAGCAAATCATGCAAGTCACACATTATCATTTAGTCACACCAACATGCATGAACTATTATGAGGTTTTCTTTAAACCTTTTTATTAGAAATCAAACTCATAATTTTCTAAAAATAAAAACATGGTTTATAACTTAATCTTCAAAAAGAATAACATGCAGGAACTCAAAATCACTAAATCTACCTCTAATGCATGCATGCACCCAATAATCAAGCACCAAGACATCTTTAGCACCCATGGCCGAATGGCCTTCATGTCAATATATCATGAACGAAAAAAATCTTGGAATCAAATCATGCTTATAGATAAAAATCATTTTAAAGACCTTTACCCTAATCGTTTCCTCTAGGCCGTAACGTATACTTATGAAAAACTTAATTTCTTTACTTGAAAATTGACATGCAAACCTCAATACTCCAACTTATAAGATAATAAACATGAATTAAAACATGCATATATATAGTTCAACCGAATTCATCACAAGGCTAACATGTTAAGCTAACAAATCCCTATTTTCTTTTTGGTTGAGCCTTAATCATGAAATTGTTAATCAATCATTCACATAGGTACACATAGATCACGGATTGAATTCAAGAAATCAACATGTAAGACTTGAAATCCTTATTTCATCACAAATTGCACTTAGTTCATGAAATTGTTAATCAACTTTCACATATAGTACATAGATCACGAACCAAAGAAAAGGATCCAACATGCAATACTTAAAGTCTTTACTTTAGCACCAACCTAATTTAGATTATAAATTATTTAACAAATCCTTTCACAAAAACCTTATAGATCATGATTTTAAAGAAGAAGTTAAACATGCATGGAGTTTAAATTCCCATTTTTATGAAAATTTCAAGTAATCTTTTAAGAGTTTGTTTTAGAAAACATTAAGATCAACTAGTAGGAGTTACAACCGAGGCATAGAATTCATGGGTTCACATATTACAATCAATCTAGGAAAACCCATAGTTGAGACTAAAACACACTTTCACTCATGAGGAAAAAGAAGCAATGGAAAAAGAAAGAAAAGGAAAGTTACAAATTTAAAAGAAAATCTAACTACTATGGTTTTCTTGTTGATCTTCATATAACCTACCAAGAAAGTTGGTTCTCTAACTCCTAAGGTTCTTGATCCTCAAAGAGACTCAAGGTCTTGATCTAACTCTTCTCCTTCGTCCTCTTGGGTCCCTACGGCCACACCTTCTTTCTCTTACTTTCTTTTCTTTTCTAAGGGTTTGATGTTCCCTTAGAAAGTGTTTGGATTTGGGAGTGAATGAGATGGGAATGAAATGTGAGAAATGGACTGAGGTAAGATAGTTTTAAGGCCACCGAATTTGCCTCCTCTATCCTTATGTTGAGGTTCGGCCAAGGCACTAAGGGAAGGGTAAACTTGGGTTTCTAAATTTTTGCATGGCAAGGTTTTGGTCAAGGAGCAAGGTTGTTTAGACTAGGCTAGACTCCATCATGCATTATCACTTCCACTTCTTTCTTTCCTACCCTAGGTCAAAGCTCCTCCTTGCATACTCACTCACCCTTCACTGTGGCACACATATAAGCCCACACCTCATGCATACACACATGTCCACACCGTAGCACACACAATTGTCCACACTTCATGCAAATTTCATTTTCATTTTCTAATCCTATTTATTCCATATGCCATGGCCATCGTTTCATGTGATTTATGCAACATGCATAAGAGTCATATGCACACATACAAGCCCAAAACCGTAACACATTCTTACACATATACACACATGTTCATTTTCAAGCATTATTTGCATATTAAGCCAAACACATATCACAAAGGGGCACATATCACAATTTAATTCTACATCATAGCAATAGATTTAATTTCTTACAATGACATATTATTATCCTAGGAAAACTTAATTTATTTCAAGGTAAATCAATCAGAAACACATAACACATAGTTAACAATTCTTACAAATTAAGCTTTTTATACCTATAGGAAATCTCAAAAGATAATTTATTTAAAATCATCCTCTTCTTAGAAATCAGGGTTTTATAAAAATTCACTCTCAAAAGTTTTTCAGAAATACAATCAGAAGGTTACATTTTCAAGGTTCGTCCATAAAAATACAAATTCTTTTCATAAGGAAATTACTTTTGAATAAAATCATAAATAATTCCTTTAGAAAATCCTTTTGAAAACGACACTCAAGGTTTACTTTAACAAATTCGTTTACGCACGTACGGGAAAAATGCGGGGTGTTACATTCTCCCCAACTTAGAGATTTCTCGTCCTCGAGAAATGCTGTGTAGAGCGAGTCTGGCTATGGACGCGTGGCTCAATCCTCTGCCTTTTAACTGCAACAATTGTCGCGAACATCCGTGGTTGTGCACTATCAATCTACTGTTCTTACGAGTTATTCAAACGGATGAAGATTACTTTTGCAAGTAACCGCTCAAGGTTCTCTGGCTATCAAACGGAATGGGGGTACAAACAATACAGTTGTAAGGAAGCATGGAATTTAAAAAGAGTTCAAGATTTCCGGACAGCATCCACTCACGACAGGGTTAGGTTCATTTGAGTTAAGACTCCACTCGCTCCCCAACTTTAATAAATCTTATCCCTACATGCACACTTCCTTTTCGATCGCAGTCCAACCTCTAAAACTCTTATCCTCCATATCCTGGTTTCATTCTAAACCTCAATTGTCTTATACTTCATTCACTAATCGTCTCTATCCGACTCCTAGGGTCACTTATCTCATCCTCCCCCTTTTTCTTAACTGCCATCTATCCTCCAGGAATGCGCACTACTTTACTCTCGGTCCTTCAATATTCGATTCTTTTGCCAACTTTTTGACTTATCACTGGTTCTACTCCATCAACATCCCTTCTGGTTCGGAGACCTATCATTCTTCAGATCGTCAAGTCTTGGTTTTCCTATCCTAGCTTTGGGTAATACTTAAAGGTTTTAACCATAAGTCCCACCATTCATCGATTCAACATCGTCATTTATTCCTTCCTATTGAATCATTCTCCTTCATCCAACCAGAACACTTAGGATCCGAGGCTCTTAATATTTTCTCAATTTCCTCCTTATCTTACCGCCATCTAACTAACACTTGAACCAACCTATCTTCAAGACTCTAATCTCTATTCATTTGACATAACTCATCACTTTCCTATTACTCTATAGAGTACTCTTATCCTTTCTCGGACTTACACTTCCTTTATTCCTGTCAATCAATCCTTGCCCTCTTGGACACTTCACGATTCACTTCTTAATCTAAGAGCGCCCGTTATGACGGATACCGGATACCGAGGGTTTATGTTTTCAATGGAGTTTTAGGAAAGAACAAATACTTGGCCAAGGTCAAAAAGAAGACTTTGGGTTCGTCAAGGTCCATAACAAACGGGTCAGATTTCTTTGTCAACAAGGGCTAAAATATTTTGAGAAAAGGTCTTGCAAATGTTTTGTCAAAGCAACTGGGCATAAATTCAGGGTTTCCACAAGAAAGTTTCCAACAATAAAGGAGAGTTGTGAGTCACAAGACAAGATCTCAGGCCAATGTCTCAAAGACTATTTCAAACAAAAGGGGTCATTATCAAAAGGAGTTCGACAAGAAGGGTTCGAATTGCAGATTGACATTGCAGGACGGCACTGGACGCTGCTCCCGGATTCCATGGTAGACGGAAATCAACACCTCCCGGAAATACGTCAATACATTCCCGGCGTTCCTACTCTTATCTATTGCTATCTTAAAACTAGCGCACATTCAGAGTCACGCGATAGAGTATGTAAGCCCACATACAAGAGTTATTAGATTAACCATTGCTTTGATACCACTTCTGTAACACCCCGATTTGGCAACTTGAAAGTCATAATTAATTAAGTGGAAATTTGGGCCATTTTTTTTTAAACATATAAATGTTACGCAAGATGAGGACACTTAGATTTCCAAAACGTTGTTATAATTAAAAACTCGTGTCCTTACTTTGCACAACCCATTTCAAGTTCCAAACCGAGATGTCACGGGACATCGCACTTTGAAACTCGTTTTTTCAAAACATCGTTTAAACAAGATAGCCCATTTGATTCGTTTTCAAAACATCAGCATCGCAAACTTGTTTGGGGTTACAGCGGGCTAGAACTATGCGTCTAATAACTTGTAGTAGAATACAATACTCAGGGGGGTTTTACCTATTTTCTAGTCATCGAATTCTTCCAGCACCTATCATCCGATACTAATCTGTCACTCGTTCCCGTACTCTATCTCCTCTGGATCTCTATCATATGGTCGTACGGCGAGCTATGTGTTCCCTTCTCCGGTGGGGTCACCTTCTCTGCTGATTCTGCTCTTCTACACTGGACCCTTAGGAAGAATGCTTCGTAAGCTGACATGGTGCTGTTATCTCCTCTCATTGGCGGAATTCCTATCTCCCTGATCAGCTGGTGTCTTGCGATGTTGTCCATCTAGTATCCGCATCATTTTACACAACAAAATTGTAGGGGAAAGAGAGAGTGAGCAACCCAAAACGGCAATGTCGACTATGTGGGATTACATTAGGTAAATATTAAGACAGAGTAAACATAACAACTTAAAATCAACAATCAATCAAATATAATCAACACCATACATGCTTATCAAAGTAATATAAGCGTAGACCACATTTGATCATTCATATTAATATCTTTACCTTTTTCACCATAAGACTTCTCTTTCCTTCCTCTTTCTCAGACTTATCAAATACTTCACAAGTACTCATATTCAATTCCATTCTTAGAACATATCCATCACTCGAGACCAGCATAACCATCAAATACATATTCCTTATTCTTTACTCTTATCTTTGAAATATCTGAGTTAATTAAGTCTTATCAATTCGATTAGCATCAATGATGAGGGGGAAACATCATCGTGCCCACACACGTCTACATCTCCTCGGTTCACCATCCAACCTAGTCGGAAGCAAACAGGAGTACAGGACCTTTACCACGCGGGCATGACAGCTGTCTCAACATATGGCTCCAAGCCAGGAGGTCTCAGCCTCAAACACATGTGATATCACAAACAGGCTCACTGCCTCGCAGTGGCAAAACACATTGCCCCGTTCCAGTCCCTCTCACTATTCTCGATTTGCAATCTAGGGGGCGACAGTATGTTTCTAGTAGGCCTGCAGAACTTTACCACGGCATTGGACCCAGTCCCCACCACGTTAGTGCGCCACATGTGGAGTTCGTTCCGCCTAGACACATACTCTAGACTTCTTGACGTATCACCGTCATCGTCCTCCCCTAATGCAATCTCGTCTTAAGTATCCGCAGATACTTATCGTTCCTTCCTCTCAACTACTTCGAGACGACACTCATACCTCACCGCATTTATCAATGTCTTTTAAAATCTTTTAAAGGAATTTCAATTACGGCTTAGTCCTAATGATCAGTTCATCCTTGGTGCATCCCTTCAGTGAAACCCGATCGCTAATCGTTCGCACCTAATCCCCCTAAAACTCATACATTATCACTTGTATCATCACAACATCATCGTATCATCTTTCTCTCTCATATCAACAATAGCGTTGCTCTCCTCAGCCACAGCTCATCAACACTATCATCACTTTTCAAATCAATTGTTGCTCAGTACGCCACCATGATCCTTGTTGCCATTTGTAACTTCGCAGCATCACTAATGTCCTTCCTTGCTAGTTCGACTTGGCAGCATCAACAGCTTCTCTCGTTCCTTCCAACTTTCGATCACCTTCATTTCTTTTATAAATCGTTCTCATCGTAGCTCGCCTCTCTTCTATTTTCATTCTTTTCTGTTCATTCTTTAGTTTGTTACTTAATTATTAACACTATGTCAATTAGCTCCCAACTATATTACATCCGTTCACAAGTGAATAAAGCATAAAATAATGCAACATAAGCAAGCAAGAAACATAATAATACTTCAGATAAACCAATCTCATTCGTTCGGGTGGATAGCTCACACAATCAAACAAGCGCTATCACATACACCACTACGCTAGATGAGATTGGAGTGCAATCATTGAGATGATTGGACGCCTTAATATGTTACCTAATTACCACGACGTCTTAAGGGTAAGCCCCTCTCTCACCTCAATGGCGATCCTCCGAAAGTTTTCCATGGTTCCCGATTATTATCCTTGTCTCATTTCCTTTGCGTCCGTCGCTCTAGCTAAGACAATTTTCCCGTGCGTTAGAAACGATTTCGATACGCTCTTTTTGGTTTGAAAATAATTTAAAAATACCCTTTTTTTTATTCGAATAAACTTCTCCTCTCATTAAAACTCGTTTTAAAAACATTTTGGTTATAAAAACATGGTTCTTAAAATACTTTTCAAATGCATAAATTAAAGATAAAGCTCTAGGATCACATTATAAAAATTAAACATTTATTATTTACTCTTTGTAAAACACTCTTAGGCTAAAGAAATTAAATTATAACACTCACATACAAATTCAATCATGTACATGAAGATAATTCAAATTTAATTTTTCTAATTTCCTAGAACAAAACCGAATTGCCCAAAATTAACATTTCTAAGTTTGAGAATCATGAAATTAACATTATGAAATTTAATCGATTTTATTTACTTCCTAGTCCCTAGTCCGAAAAGAATAAAGGAATTAACACATCATTGCACCAAACATACAAGAGCACACATATAGATCATGATCACCTTCATGAATCGTTTAAAAAGGAAAAAATCATTCTAAGCACCCAAACATGCATCAACCGAATCATTCAAGTAAAATCGTGTAAAATATAACACACCACCAAAGACATAAAGCAATGAAATCATTTTTATTTCTTTTAGGACTGAAACCGTGAGCACCATAAGAAATTTTAGCAACTTCAATATCATTTTCTTAGTCACAATTAAAACAACAATTAAAGCTACAAGTTACTTCAAAGGTTTATTTTATTTTCCTTTAAATTGATTATTTCATACATGCACCTTTATGCTCTAAGTTAAGCTAATCTTAGTCCATATACTACCTAAATGATGATGAAACACATTTCCCTAATTCCTACTTCAAGGCCGAGTAATGTCTCTCATGGAACAAGAATTTTAGACTACTTTTTAACATACTAAAGACAATTAATCAAAGCAAATCATGCAAGTCACACATTATCATTTAGTCACACCAACATGCATGAACTATTATGAGGTTTTCTTTAAACCTTTTTATTAGAAATCAAACTCATAATTTTCTAAAAATAAAAACATGGTTTATAACTTAATCTTCAAAAAGAATAACATGCAGGAACTCAAAATCACTAAATCTACCTCTAATGCATGCATGCACCCAATAATCAAGCACCAAGACATCTTTAGCACCCATGGCCGAATGGCCTTCATGTCAATATATCATGAACGAAACAAATCTTGGAATCAAATCATGCTTATAGATAAAAATCATTTTAAAGACCTTTACCCTAATCATTTCCTCTAGGCCGTAACGTATACTTAGGAAAAACTTAATTTCTTTACTTGAAAATTGACATGCAAACCTCAATACTCCAACTTATAAGATAATAAACATGAATTAAAACATGCATATATATAGTTCAACCGAATTCATCACAAGGCTAACATGTTAAGCTAACAAATCCCTATTTTCTTTTTGGTTGAGCCTTAATCATGAAATTGTTAATCAATCATTCACATAGGTACACATAGATCACGGATTGAATTCAAGAAATCAACATGTAAGACTTGAAATCCTTATTTCATCACAAATTGCACTTAGTTCATGAAATTGTTAATCAACTTTCACATATAGTACATAGATCACGAACCAAAGAAAAGGATCCAACATGCAATACTTAAAGTCTTTACTTTAGCACCAACCGAATTTAGATTATAAATTATTTAACAAATCCTTTCACAAAAACCTTATAGATCACGGTTTTAAAGAAGAAGTTCAACATGCATGGAGTTTAAATTCCCATTTTTATGAAAATTTCAAGTAATCTCTTAAGAGTTTGTTTTAGAAACCATTAAGATCAACTAGAAGGAGTTACAACCGAGGCATAGAATTCATGGGTTCACATATTACAATCAATCTAGGAAAACCCATAGTTGAGACTAAAACACACTTGCACTCATGAGGAAAAACAAGCAATGGAAAAAGAAAAAAAAGGAAAGTTACAAATTTAAAAGAAAATCTAACTACTATGGTTTTCTTCTTGATCTTCATATAACCTACCAAGAAAGTTGGTTCTCTAACTCCTAAGGTGCTTGATCCTCAAAGAGACTCAAGGTCTTGATCTAACTCTTCTCCTTCGTCCTCTTGGGTCCCTACGGCCACACCTTATTTCTCTTCCTTTTTTTTCTTTTCTAAGGGTTTGATGTTCCCTTAGAAAGTGTTTGGATTTGGGAGTGAATGAGATGGGAATGAAATGTGAGAAATGGACTGAGGTAAGATAGTTTTAAGGCCACCGAATTTGCCTCCTCTATCCTTATGTTGAGGTTCGGCCAAGGCACTAAGGGAAGGGTAAACTTGGGTTTCTAAATTTTTGCATGGCAAGGTTTTGGTCAAGGAGCAAGGTTGTTTAGACTAGGGTAGACTCCATCATGCATTATCACTTCCACTTCTTTCTTTCTTACCCTAAGTCAAAGCTCCTCCTTGCATACTCACTCACCCTTCACCGTGGCACACATATAAGCCCACACCTCATGCATACACACATGTCCACACCGTAGCACACACAATTCTCCACACTTCATGCAAATTTCATTTTCATTTTCTAATCCTATTTATTCCATATGCTATGGCCATCGTTTCATGTGATTTATGCAACATGTATAAGAGTCATATGCACACATACAAGCCCAAAACCGTAACACATTCTTACACATATACACACATGTTCATTTTCAAGCATTATTTGCATATTAAGCCAAACAAATATCACAAAGGGGCACATATTACAATTTAATTCTACATCATGGCAATTGATTTAATTTCTTACAATGACATATTATTATCCTAGGAAAACTTAATTTATTTCAAGGTAAATCAATCACAAACACAGAACACATAGTTAACAATTCTTACAAATTAAGCTTTTTATACCTATAGGAAATCTCAAAAGATAATTTATTTAAAATCATCCTCTTCTTAGAAATCAGGGTTTTATAAAAATTCACTCTCAAAAGTTTTTCAGAAATACAATCAGAAGGTTACATTTTCAAGGTTCGTCCATAAAAATACAAATTCTTTTCATAAGGAAATTACTTTTGAATAAAATCATAAATAATTCCTTTAGAAAATCCTTTTGAAAACGACACTCAAGGTTTACTTTAACAAATTCGTTTACGCACGTACGGGAAAAATGCGGGGTGTTACATACATAATCACGCTCCCTTAGGGAGGATCCATTATTCACATATATTCACCATATTTTCATATATTCACGCTCCCTACGGGAGGGTCCATTATTCACGCTCCATTATGGAGGGTCCATTTATATATTTTCACGCTCCACTTAGGGAGGGTCCATTTATATACACGGTCCGTTATGTAGGGTCCATTTATATACACACTCCGTTATGGAGGGTCCATTTATATATTTTCACGCTCCACTTAGGGAGGGTCCATTTATATACACGCTCCGTTATGGAGGGTCTATTTATATACTTTCTCACTCCACTTAGGGAGGGTCCTATGAAATTACGCCTATTCTCACTTCCATATGGAAGGGTCATTCCTATTTATTTATATAGTCACACTCCCTTTGGGAGGGTCGTTCATACATATGCCATCATCCATATCCTAAATTCACCATTTCACATTCCTATATCCACACCTAAATAGGTCGGTCTTTCTCACATTAGTAATATAATTTCCCATTGTTCAATTATTACACTCATTACTAATCCATTTATTATTCAATTCCCTTTCAATTCCATTATTCAACTCAAGTCATTATCTACAACAATTATCCTTTTTACTTAGCATACTTATCTCTATATTTTCCTTATTTATTGCCCATCATCCTCCTAAATTAAAACAAGTCTATCACTAACACTTTCCTTTCCTTTATCTACCTCTTAATTATCCCTATATTGTCATATTCCATTTCTACCATAAATTTCCATATCTTTTCAAGCATACAACGAGTTTCTATTTATTTTCACTCTATTGTCCACTCTTAATTCTTTTATACTTTCCTTATGATTAGTTTACTTAATTAATCTCATTACTCCCTAATTTAATATCTACTTAGTCAATCATTCCTTTTCTATCCATCATCACTTATATACTTGTTCTCATACATTACACTAGTTTCTCTTTCTATTCTCTATTAATTATTTTATTTATTTTCATTATCAACTACCCTAAGGTTTTGTGCTCTACTCATCCTCTACCCCTAGCCATCACTATAACTAAAGAGAATCTATTTCCTAAGCTAAGGTAATACAAACCCTTTTTACCTCAAATAAAGGTGGAGAGAGAGGGAATGTTAATTCCCAAGCCTTAGTGTAGATAGAGAAAGAGAGCAAGCTTCAATGGAGGAGAGAGAGAGAGAGAGAGAGTGAGAGCCTTCCAAACTTAGATCTACACCTCCTAGTTCCTCTTCTTCCCTTATTCTTGATCACTCCTTACTATTCTTCCTCAATTCCATGGTAAAAATCACTTAATCCCATGTTAGGGTTTGTGGGTTAAGAAAGGGGTTTCTTGGATTGGAGAGAAGAGGGGCTTATGTTGAACCAAAAGAGAAGAAGGATAGAGAATTGGTGATGGAGAAGAGTTGAGGACTTGATTTTGTGAAGAAACTAAATGATTTTGATGATGATTTGAGGATGAGGATTAAGAACCCTAACTTTGCCAAAGAGGGTCGAGAATGAAGAATGAGATTTACCTAAATAAGCTCTGCCAACCGACTTAAGACTTGGTGCTGCAGGGTCGTGGATATCGATATCCACATATGGATATCGATATCCAACATCGATATCCCATGTTGGATATAGATATCCAATGCTAAAAATGACAGCACCTTTCGCAATTCAAATGGCCATAACTTCTTCGTTGACCGTTGGATCTTGCTCAAATTTGAAGATAACCTTCCTAACATACTTATCTTCAAATCCTACGGTTGGTTTTGGGTTTTGAGCTCTAAATATTAAAATCCTAATTTTTCTCCCTATTAGAAACTTTAACTATTCTCTAACTATACTTGGTTCTAATATCTAACACTGGGTTTTTCCTACCACTCTTCACCTCTTAAGTCCACTGATCTCCTAATTAAACTTGGGAATTAAATTGGGGATGTTACAGATATTTCTCCGAATTTGGTCGGAACCATGTCTTACCGAGCTAGGGACACGACTGGATGGAGTCTTACGGGAGCACGACCGAGCATAGGATCGTCATCCTTATCTAAATCGGTTACGGTCCCAACAGTCCAACCTCCACTCCTATGTTCCCATACAGCTTGAGGACACATAGGGTACGATGGACCGAAAGAATCCTTCCATCATTCTCACAAAGCAGTTATCGCACAATGCTTGCACATGCATTATCTAAGTGTTACACTAGTATCCGTCCTGAGTAGATGGATGCCCAACGGTTCTCGATAGTTCGAAAGTTGAGATAATGACAATCAACATACCAAGCTACATGGCGATCAGCAATTCTGAAATACTAAACTAGACCCAGAAGCATAGAACCAAGTCAGGCCGAAATGATTCTCAACAGTTGTCATCACATCGTGATCTCATCATCATCCATAAATACAACTACGAAGGTCGAGCAAATCACCGGGAAATAACCGACTGGTTGTGACCTCTTTTGTCAGCTTTCAATCGCCAACGATATCCTCAAATCAATCGGTGTCATATAAACTTAGTTATTCTTGGCGTCTAATATTACAGCACGTCACTCTGGGCTTCTAAATATTACATCATCTTCAACATGACTTCAGCGAAATCTCATGATGACATAACTGTCTCCTCTGTTGAACATGCTTACTATGACTATTTCCATTTATCACTGGTCATGGCCTCAAAGTCATCACTCGGATTCCTGTTTCAAGTAACACAACTAAAGCCTCTAGCATCCTCGCACCTTCTGCCACGACATCGGGGTCACAGGCCGACCTCGCTTCACCTCACACTCCTTCCCAGTAACCAATCGACGACAACGAGTCGGCACTCAGTTAATCGTACATGCAGCCTCCTCTATCTCGGACCGAACTTTGAGGGGCTACACCGACCTCTAATCGAGCATCTTGTCTTAACTATCTCACACCGAGTCGGTGCCTCCATGGTTCTGAGCGTCGAGGTCCATTTTCTGATTATGATCCATCAGATCCATTAGTGCCAACACCCAATAATCTAATTTGGATCCATCAGACACTTTGTTTCGTTCCTCCTTCCTAGAATTATTTTCACGATGGCGAGGAACCTCACATCGGTCATCTCCCCTTGGTTTCATTAGTCGGCATCCGTACGAGCTTGACTGATTTCGTCTATCTCCCCTCGGATTCATAAGGCGCAGACCTAAACACTTTGTTACGTATCACAAGACTTCCGAACTCGGCACAAGCCTTTTCAGGCTTTATCGGGTTAGAATTTGTTATGCAAGGGAGTAGAGGTCTACTTCAGCTTCGTTATTTGAATAATCTATCACCTTGCCTTCGACGACCTCATAATATGGATCTGCCCCAATTATTCCGATTTCCGAGGGGTTCAGCAGTTATAGTTGATTAACAGCATTGACGAAAGAATCAACGCTACTTTTTTCTTCCACAAGGAATTTTCTCAGACTGTTTTCTCGGCTTTGTTGAAGATGATCTCACTTTTCGCCCTCACGGTTTAATTTCTCGACTTCAACATCGGCTTATTTCTCTAGCTCGACAACATTGTTCTCCAACATTGAGCGCATCTCAGCCAGCTGGGGTCTTAGGACTCCCCCTCAAGTAGCCACACTCTGCCACATCGTCCGCTGCTCGGGAGTAGCAACGTACTCTAAATCCTTGGAGTCATCTAGGAAGAGCTGTAACAAGGAAGTTTCCATGCTCGCTATGCGTTGACAATCATTGCCGTCGACCAATATCTTTAGGAATTCTTTCGGACCCAGGTCGAGTTCGAGGAAGCCTCAAACGTCAACAACAAGCGTCTCACATATCTTATGACTCGACACAAGCCTTTTCAGGCTTTACCGAGTAGGGGACAGGACTACCACGTCCCATGCGCCAACTGACATGGTATTTACCTTCCTCATCAATGACATATGTTAATTCACATGTTTGAAATCAATTAAGAGCGATGAAAATCCATACATATAAATCATTTTACAGATTTTCTCCAAAATCTATGTTATTACATTGTGAAAATACGTACGACTCATCTTGATCGGCTAGCCACTGAGCAGGATCGAGTAACAGCTCTCTTCATGAGCTTAAAACATCGTACTTATAAGAACGCTCGATCCCAGGAGCATCACTCTCCTTGCATCGTGGTCCGAGGATAACACTACGGCTAAAGTTGGCTATCCGAGTTCTAACTCACAGGTTTAAGTCCAATAATCACGAACAATTAAAAACACTTGTTCCACAACAAGTAAACATAAAACGCTTGTATAACAAACGAGCAAAAGGATTACTTAAAAACGTATTGACTTGGCCACCGGCCGAGTACATCGCATGACCGAGGAATACATCTAAGATCGTTGTATCGACAACATTAATTTGAGACATTTTGTTGCACCCGACCTTTCTTAGGTCGAAAACACCTTCTATTAACCCGACCTTTAACAGGTCGGAAACATCTTGCTGCGCCGAACTTTTACTGGTCAGATGCACCTTGTTTCACCCGGTCTTTTACGGGTCAGAACATCCTTGTCCCTGCAGGACGATTTCTTGATGAACATTAGTTTGACATATCAGGAAGTACTTAATATTCGCACAGGACGGAACTATACTAGTACATCTGACCTTGAACGTTCCTCATCCAAATAATAAGTCAGACTCCTCACTTGATTACTGACCGACCGTACACCCGGCCTCCATTGGGAGCACACCAAGTAGCCTAACGGTTTGTGTAGGCTTTTATTCGACCTCGGGACTCCACGGGTCACGAGCCCCACTCCCATCATCTTTAATACGGTCTAGACAAGAGAGGGGACACCCGTGCTGCTGGATAGCAAGTAAATACACTCGAACTACGACGAGTTAGAATTGTCATGAAGAAAGAGCATAAATACTTGCATACACAGAATTACTTGTGCCTCAGAAATTTCTATCTTATAGTCACTAAAGGAGGATCCTCTTCAATAAGCGGATTTGGCAAATCCTCAGCATCCAGATTGACCTCTTGCTTGTTAGGTCAACAAGCTTTCCTTGCACCACTTCATGGAAAGGGTTGCCTCCCCTCACCTATAGATCGGCAGAACTTGAAATAACATCTTCTTCACCGCAAATATTTAGATCGACAGAATTGTCCATCCACACCTTTCTCCCAGTTATAGAGATTTCGAGCAACCTCCCTCTTATGCTTCCACCTTCTTATGCTTATCAATGGACTAACGAGAAGTTTGCAAGGACTCTTCAAGTCCTTTCTTTTCATCGTCAAGCATCTTCTCGGACCCTCTCAACACATCCTAATCCTTGACGACATTAGCATGTTCAGATCTCAGATTTTCAAATTATGATTAGAGTAGATTCAGCTCGTCATTCAAGCTTGCTTCATTAGTAGCAGAGAGATTCCAAGTCTCCTTCTTCTTGCAAATTCAACCCCGCAAACAGATCGTCCGAGCATTGTGCCAAGTGACGCACCAAGCTGGCACCACAAAAGAATTGCTTAGTCAAAACTTATGCATGGTTCTTCCATTCGGGCGCAGTCAGCTCGAAAAATCTTTTCTAGTCTCCCTTCTTTCGGATGAAGTCGGGGAATTTTTCATCTAACGTCCTGTACTACACAGAGTTGATATGAGAAGCCTCGGCATCCACCGAAATAATCCCGCCTACATCCTCCTCGGTATCAAACTACTCAGGTATCATGGATGTCTTTTATCTTGCCTTGTTCATTTGAAGAAAGGATGAAGAGGGGACTTGGGAACAACTGTTTGAACCATGTCATTTATAATAACTACGGTCGCCTCGGTTTGAGACAGAGGATTTGAAACCTCCAGCAGCGATAGAACAGGAGTTGGGCATAAGAGTCGGAAACAACACCACTAATAATGGCCTTCCTCTTTCTGTCCTTTTGGAGTAGCTCGGCACCTCATCTGCACGAGCAAAACTGCTCGGTCAACAAAAAATTCACCCAGAGTATATGTTGTTACACGTATCCTTCTCGGCTTTGCTCAGCTTGTTAAAATCAGTAATGTATGTCGTCGCTCGACGATTGTGTAACTACAATTGTTGAAGAAGGGAACCGAGGTTCATCAGGTACGAGCCCAATCTTTGGCCGAGCATAGCATTTGAAAGGCTCGAACAAAAGCCCATGCATTCGGGTAGAGTTGCGATGGAGCAATATTCAGCATCCTTAACAGGTCCATGTCAAAATCTGAACACGACATCATACCATCGAGCTGTGTCACCACCTTATAGAAGAAAAAAGCCTTGATTTCAATAGGGATCTTAGTGCAAATACGGTCTTCCACTCCGATAGAGGTCATGATATATGAAGTTCCAGATTCTTCCCCAGGAAACAAAAACTAAATTGCTCGATATGATTAACCGAGTAATTTGAAACGAAATTGTAACGCGTGATCGACATCATCTCTACCAAGAGGAAACTGCTCAAGGTCCCTCGGGAAATATACGGATAACACTCCTCGGTCGTATTATCTGTCGTCCTACTCTACAAATCGGCACAAGCTTCAGGTGCCTTCCCGAGCTGGGGGGCTTATGTCGTGGACTGTACCTCGGTCCTACCTTCCACCATCTGAATCGGCCAGCGGCGATGTTCAGGGTCACAGGCTGACCTCGTTTCGACTCACACCCCCCGACCAGTTACCATTCGACCACAATGAGTCGGCACTCATGCAGGCGTCAGCCTATCATACATTCGGCCTCTTCTCGGGGTCACATATCAGTTCCCAAGATTGAGATACACACGTTGAGTAACTAAGCAGAACGCAAAACGTCAATAAAAATGACAGTCCATAGGCTACTCTTAACAGATAAGCTCCATCACCTGTCAATTTAACCCATACGCTCAGACTGAGACACAGTTTATTATAGAACTCGGCACAGGCCCCAAATGCCTTACCGAGCTCAGGGGTTTAATGTAGTGAACCTGTCCTCGGATCGACCGAGGGTACTTCGCACCGACAACGCCAAGACTGGCCAAGAGAACCAAAGACACCGACCCTTACCTGGTCACCAATATACTAACCGAGTTCGGGAGACATACGGATCCGGGGCTACGGGGCTACAACCGAATACAGGATCGTCATCCTTATCTCGACAGCTACAGTCCCCAATAGTCCTTTCTTCCCTATATTCCCAGACAACTCTAAGTCACAATGAATAACTACGACAGATGTGAAAGTTCTCGGCTACGAACAGTTCTATATTACCACCAACCCTCAGAAAAGGATATCTGATCGACCCAACACAAGAAGGCTCTAAACTCGGCACAGAGTCTCTTCGACTCTTCCCAAGCTGGGGGGCTTATGTCGTAGCCCGGTCCTCGGTCCGGCCTATAGATCGTTACCGACCGTATGTCGAGCAGAAGCTACCTAGACTCCTCTTCCAGTCATTCGGATTCATAGCACAACCGAGCTAGGGACACTTGAGTGAATTACAGGCTTATGGGATCAAGGCCGAGAACAGGGTCTTCACCCTTATCAGGACCATATACGGTCCGAACAGCCTAACACTCCTATATGTTGGAAACCAACAAGTGGGCTTAGCAATTACTAGAGGGGGCGTGAATAGTAATCTGAATGAAACAGTGACTAATTTTCGAATGCAATTAAGGTATAATTGATTTTGTGCAGATTTTTCTGAAACAGAGCAAAAACACTCGAGTCTTTTTCAGACTACTCGAGTAAAATAGCAAGAACACTCGAGTCTTCTGAAGAACACTCGGGTAAATCGTGCAGAGTGCAGAAAACAGTTTCTGAGAAATTTGCACTTTAAACCAATTAGAATAAAACCAGTCTTGAGCAGATTAATAGAAGAGTAGTAAGCAATTAAATAAAGCTATAACAACTTAAAAACAACCTAATTGCTGCGAAATTACTACTCAAATTAAAAAGCCCCTTTTGAGAAACTTAGGTTTGATTTTTACTTGAAAGTAAAGAAAGCAATAAAAAGAGGACACCACCAATTTTATACTGGTTCACTCTCTATTAAGAGAGCTAATCCAGTCCCCCTAAGAACCTTAGGAGTGTCTACTAAAATCAAATTGTTAGAAATATTACAAGGGATAATTGAGATGCCTCACTCAACCTAACCCTTTCAAGAGTGTACCAAACTCTTGAATTTCTACCCCAATTTGAAGTTGGTGATGAAGACTCCTTCTTCTTAAGCTCCTTGAAACCTTCAAGAGCTCCACCAAGCTAAGAACCTCTTAGACTTTGCTTGAGAACCTCTCAAGACTTGAATGAACTTAAGACCCACTTAGGTACACTTGGTTATCAACCAAGATTTTGGAACAAGATATGTAGGTGTATGTGGAGAAATACAACAAATGATTTCTACAACAATTAAGCACAATCTCTAACTCTTTGGACAAAGTAATAACAATGAATGAATAGTTGAGTTAGAGAGAATTTTCACTTGAGAGAGAGAATGAGCAAAGAGAATATTTTTGCGTGTGTCTTGTATATGCTTGTTGTCCAATACAAAGGCAATAGGAATGGAATATATGGAAGAGGGAATGAGAGAGTGAAAACAAAGTTAAAATCCCATTCTTGTCCTCTTCCAACGGTTAAAAAAAAATTTGTTGTCAGGACCAAAATACTCGAGTCTTTTTGACACTACTCGAGTCTTTTGCCCATCTTCTGATAGAAATGCCTTGTACTTGAACCAACGGTCATATCTCTGATTTGAGGCAAAATACTCGAGTCTTTTGGAAATCACTCGAGTCTCTTGACCAGAGTTACTCGAGTCTTTTTTAGATTACTCGAGTCTTTTGCCCAGAGATGATAAAAATTAAGTTTTTCTAAAATTAATTTCAATTCTCTTCTCAAGGGATAATTTTATGTAATCCCAACCTTCTTCATGCATTAAAATTATTTATCCTAGGATGAGATTACCTCCTAAGCTACCCACTCTTAATAATAAAAAGTACAATTAAAATAAAAGAGAGAATGACTAGCTAATGGTGCACTTGATCTTCTTGAGTTGATGGGCTTGAATTCTTCCTTTAAATCCATGATCTAATTATATTGCCATCATCAAAACTATAACCACCTCATTGGAGACTTGATTCTACAATCTCCCCCTTTTTGATGATGACAAAATAATTAAACCGTTCCATCACTTTTGAGAGCTCCCCCTTAATATAGGAACCTATAAACTTGTCAATCCAGAGATTTCCAAGCACAACATAATATCATAATAATCATAATCAAGTGCACAATATATACTTGGTATCAGAGCGAGAGCATATATATTATCAGAGTAATAAAAATGTGCTTGCTCTTCTCATTCCCCTTTTCTCCCCCTTTTTGTCATAATCAAAAAGATATCATTTGGAAACGGCGGAGGAGAGAAGAAGGATATAAATAACGAAAACTCCCCCTAAATATGAGCAAGATAATAATCATGACTACCGGAGAATATAAAACATGTGTAAACCAAAGGAATAAGTGCATAAAATAACATAAAAACTTAACCAAAGTTTGAAACCAAAGTTCAACACACAAATCCAGAGAAAACACCCACACAGGGGTTACATAAAGACAACTAACTCCAAAGATAAAGATAAAATGAAAGACTAAAAGTCCATGAAAAACATGACAAGAAAAAGCTGAAAAGTAGTGCAAAGTCCTCAAATCTCAAAACATATCCGGTGCTGGAGGATCATTAGAAGGCGGTGGAAAGAAGCAGCTGAAAGCAGTCATCATGTCATCAAATCTAGCATTCATCTGAGCTGAATGCTGATCCAACCTAGAGTAGAGCATAGCTGACTGAACTCCCATTTGTGTCTCAAGCCTGCTAATACTATCCTGCGTGTGGGACCTACTCCGGCTTCGTTTTGCTCCGTTCTTTTTCCATTTGCAAGATCTTTTCGTCCTCTTTTCAGGTCCATGAATATTTTATCCATTTAAGCTCCAAAAATACCTGAAACACTAACAAACGGATCAAAACGTTCAAAGGACCCTAAACTACTAAAAATAATTAAAATCTACTAAAAAGTCCTAACTTTGCTAGAGAAACAAGCCAAATACATAGTAAAAGGGAGTCCAAATAATGCTCAAATCTATATATATTGGACCCAAATCATGAACCATTGCATGTTTCGGTTTTGAGTTGATTGTGTTTGATCCTTGATTTTTGTGATGATCTTGATTTTGTTTTGAGTTTTGTAAATGATTTTTGAATAAAAGCCTTTATATTTCTTTAAGTGTGCCTCGGTTTTGACCTCTTTTCTATTCAAAATGATTTTGTCTTCTATTTGTGTTTTGTGCCTAATTTTATGTCTTGATCTAAGTTCATGCATGTAAATCTTGAATGAAATGGGTATATTTTCTTTATATACGTCTCGGTTATACCCTTTTCTTACTTAAAATGATTTTGTCTTGGTTTGTGTTATTATGTTTAACTTCATGATTTGATCTATATGATTTCAGTGCATGCATGTTAATCTTGAGTGGAAAGATCATGATTTCTTTCGTGCATGTTTCGGATTCTTAGAAGAAAAATTTAGGGAATAAATTCTAAAACATTTTTCTTGCATGAACATGATTTAATTTGTGCATGATGCATTCGGTTATGTTTAGATCAAATCCATGCCTTTTTTATTTTATGAGAACTTGGTATATGCTTTATGTTCTTACATGATTTTGATTCGGTTGATTCAAGGAAAATGGATTAAAATGTGAGTAATTGCCATGTTTAAGCTCACGGGTTTTGGCTAAGAAAAAGAAGGAATGATGGCATGAATTGTGTGTGTTGGTAATGCATGAATCTTGTTTTGATTTGTGAAGATTTTCGGTCTATGCATGTAAATTAGGTTTAAGAAGGAGTTTTGTATTTGAATGAATTTATGTATGTATATTTGGTTTGTGAGTTGAATGTGCCTAAGTATTTTTGTTTTATAAAAATAAAATGTTTTGAGAATAATTACGTGTGAAACCATATGTGTGTATATTCGGTTTAGGAGTTTATGCATACTTAAATGTTTTTGTCTTATAAAAATGAAATGTTTTTTTTTTAAAAAAAAAGTAATTGAATTAAGTATTTGATTTGCGAAATGTTTAATTTAATAATTGATTAATTATTTGTTTGTCTTGAATTATCCAAAATGAGGTGGACCATGTGTATGTTTAGTTTTATAGATAATTTGATTTGGTTTATTTGAGTTGTGAGAATGTGTTTATGTTTTTTTAAAATTGGAGTTTTCAAGAGTATTTGAAATAAAAAGAGTTTTTGAGTTGTTTTGGATTTTTTTATTAAATTGATTTTGGAAAAGCATTTCTTGCTGCCCAAGTTTGTTTTAAAGTTGTTTTTAATTTCTAAAACTGAGTTCATGAGACTCAAAGTTTGGTTTTCAAAAAGGAATTGATTTTAGACAAACCCGGATGTAAACCGGTGAATTTTTCAGTGTTTTTGAAATCGGTTGAGGTGCTGTCCAAGACGGACCAGCCACCTAACCAATTGATTCAAATCGTTTTATTTAATGTTTTCAAAATGATTTTGAGGTGTTTAAAGACCTAAGAAATGTTAGAAAATGATCAGGAAAGGAAAAACGTTTTAAGTTAAGGAAAAGAGTTTTCTTAATGAAAGCTTTAATGAAAATATGTTTTAATTAATTCGAGGAATATTACAGACGAGGGATTAAGGCAATGGCAACAAACAAGGTCAGAGGAGACCGTGTTCATCAGACTGCTGGACATCAGGTGAGAGAGTAGCTTTCCTAAGACACCGTGGTAGTAGGTGTCGTATTAAGACGTTCCGTATCAGCTCAAAGATCGGAACCAAGTGGTTCTGCGTCAGTAGTATGGTGGCAATTGTTTGCTTTGTGTGGCCACTCATACGAATAGGACAAAGACCACATTGTTGTGTGTGATGTTGTGATGTGTGGTTTATGTTTGTCTATGCATGATTGATGTTACAGATTGTTATATGATAATGCAAGATATTTAATAGTGAAGATAAAAGATATTTAAAAGTAAAAGACACCAAGAAAGAGATAATGCTTGTTTGGCCTAAGTCCTTATGAATTAAGGCAGCCTTACCTTGATAAGACATTGAGAGTATGGTGAGAGGATTGAGTTGATGGTTGAGTTAAGATAAGAGATGAGAGTTGAAAGAAGATCGTGTTAAGGATGTGAATGAGCCAGAGCGAGGAAGGAATGTTGACGTGATATTGAAAGTGAAATGTGATGAGGAGTGAGGTGTGAATCTTTTGGTTTTGTTTCTTGGATTGAGACTGGTCTGAGTCGAGCTTGCTCCTCCACTAGTTCTCAAGAAGAGAAAGTTTTTGAGAGAAACTTTGAAAAGAAATTCTGAAAAGATTTTACGAAAATGAGATCTTTGAAAATAAGTTTTCGAATTATATTTTAAAGGGGTTCCCAAAATAAGATTTTTGAAAAGAGTTTACAAAACTTGATTTTTGAAAAGGGTTCCCAGAATGAGAAAAATTTTCCAGATAGATTTTCTGAACGAGAACGTGAAAAGATTTTTTTGAAAGGAGTTTTGGAAAGGAGATTTTTGGAAAGGGATTATGGAATGAAATTTTAGAAAGGATTTATGAACTGAAGTTTTGAAAGAGTTTTACGAAATGAAAATTTTTGAAGTGGAATTGTGAAGTGAGATTTTGAAAGAGTTCTGGTGAAGAGGTTGTTTGGAGATATGTTTTGTGATGAGATTTAAGTTGTGAATGTGATTCCGCTCTGTGCCAAGTTTGAGAATGAAATGAAAAGTGATGCAAAGTTAGCGGTCAAGACTCATTGAAGGGATGTACGAAGGGTGAGCTGACCATTAGGTTAATTAAAGATAAAAGCTTTAAAAGACATTAACAGCGAATGCGGAGAGGTATGAGAGTTAACCCGAAGTAGTGGAGAGGAAGATACTATGGGTATCTGCGGATACTCAGGTGGAGATTGCAGTAGGGGAGGACAATGACGGTGATACGTCAAGAAGTCTAGAGTAATTTTCTAGGCGGGACAATTCCATAAGTGGCGCACTAACGTGGTTGGGACTGGGTCTAATGTCGTGGCACGTCCTGCATGATCAACTAGAAATTGTACTGTCGCCCCCTAGATGCAAATCTAGAACAGTGAGAGGAACTGGAGTGGGGAATTTGTTTGCCACTGTAGTGAGACAGTGTGCCTTGTTGATATATGTTATGATTTGAGGCTGAGACCTCCTGGTCAGGGACCATTTATGTGTGATAGCTGTCGTGCCCGCACGGTAAAGGTTCTGTACTCCTCTTTGCTTCCGACTAGGTGGATGGATACCGAGGAGATGTAGACCTGAGACTTGAGTGATAACTACGAACGGATGCGTACCTCGATGATTCTTTAATTCCCCTTAATCATCGATGGTTATAATTTGATAAGACTTGATAAAGAAAAAGATTATATATGAGAAAAGTTGAGTTTGAGAATTGAGGAGTGTGAAAGAAAGGAAGAGATGAATCCCCTTGAGACGGGAAATGAAAGAATTGAAAGAATGGAGGTGAGGATGAGAAAAGGATTGAGAAGGAAAGATGTTGATAATGAGAGAGAATTAATAATGATAAGATGATAATAATGATGCTTTTGTGATGATTGTGCTTGAGTGTTGTGTCGTGTGTGCTTGTTTGTATTGTGTGTGCTGTCTTAATATTCCGCCTGCGGTAAATCCACAACGTCGACGACTTGTCGTTCGGAGCGCTAACTCTCTCCTGCCCGTTGGCATATTGGTGTTTCTGGTATTCCAACGTGCATATGGAATATCGCATGGAGATTTCAACTTGGATGGGACATGGATGTGGCTGGAAGCGTACCCCATATGGTTGGGTATGGATTGGTGACTCTCAGATCGTGATTCCGGATCCAGAGCATCGACTTTGTAGAGCGAATCTAGGACCGCTGCTAGGACATGTTTCTATCCATGGGTATACGGACTATGAGGAGAAGCTGCGCTGTGAAACTCTGAAGACTTCTTCTACTCCAACTAGGATGCAGTGGGTGCCAAGAGGTGGTGGACCAGCAATTGCCTCATCTTCTGGAGTCAAGCAGGAACCTAAGGAGGATCAGGATCTTCATCCCATAGTTTTCATTAGGCAAAGTCGTAGGTAGGGTATTTAGTCCAAGTAGCTGTAAGGATGTTTGTGTCAAGGATTATCTAAGCAACGTATCACTCTTGTAACTATGCCCTACTTTTATTTTGTGAACTGGCCGAATCTTTTGTTTTGGCAAAAACTATGAAATCGTTTTGGAAGATGTGGAAGTAGGTTTTACGTAACGACCCGGTTTTCAGGTAAGAACGTGAACATGCACCCACATCGTCTTTTAAAAAAAATGGCCTCATTTTTGGGCAACTTTTTAAAGAAACAAGAATTATTTTCGGGAGGCGAAAATCGGGGCATTACAGAGTGGTATCAGAGCGATGTTAATCCTTTGTGGCTTTAAGCCTGTGCTTACATGCCATGTGTGTTTGCTTGCATGCTTTGTGTGTCTGTTTGTTTGCTTGCTTGCTAGTGTAAGGATAGGAGTGTTAGATTCAGGTCTTGTATTCCTAAGGTACGAACTTTTGTTTATCCCTAGCGCCTGTTAGGTAGGATAAAAGCCCCGATGGTTAAGTATTTTAGAATAGGAGGTAGAAGCAGAGGAACCTTCGAGTCAGAATCTTATAGTTGCAGAGTAGCGTCAGAAGTAGTATCATTGATGAATAGGCCTAAGGTATGTGGACCTGATGTATTGTGGTACAGGGATAGCCCATACCCTTAAGAAAATAGGATGTTCACCCTGCACCCCGTGTTTGTTGAGTTATTTCAACTGAGATAGCTAGCGTAGCTGGAATCCTTATCAACCTTACCTACTAGACCTTGACAACCATTTCCCTAGGATTTGCTAACATGATTTGAGGAGTTGGAAGTGTCATAGTTGTTTAGGCTTGAATGATTAAATGGTGGTTGTGAAACACGTTATAGAACAATAGTGAGCCTAGTAGTAGGTTCGATCAAAGTTGGGAAGTCACAAGGAGGAGAGAAAGTGTATATTGACCTTAGTTTGAGAGAATAGTGAGGAAGATTAGATCCCTTGTCCTATAGTTGGGTGATAAGATGGAGAGGCGACAGATGGAAAGCCTTAGGACTAGAGGGAGAACTATGGGGAAGAGTGATTGCTTGTAGGATAATGAGAACCTAAGGAATAGAAAGTTGGGTACACCTTCGGATTTTAGGCTAAATCCGGTATTTTTGGAGATGTGTGCATTTTGTTTGCTTGATTTTCTCTGGGTTTAGACCCAAGATTGTGCTAGCTGTGTTGGCGTTCAGCTAAAGGAGCGGCATCTTCTTCGGTTAGTCTGTGTGACTTAACCCAGTTCGACGTGTAAAGAGTATGCTATGAAGCTTTTCGTTTGAGAGCGACACATGAGGAGTATTGTGAAGGGCCTATTGACAGTCAAGAAAGGACGACCACGAAGCAAGGATGAGAATGATGTGAGAGTTGTTGTGCCATATTGCCTAATCCACAACTTATTTCTCGAGGACGAGAAATCTTTAAGTTGGGGAGACTGTAACACCTCTCAATTTCCTCGGATGGTTTTAAATTCTAAAAGAAAATTATTTTTAAGAAAAGTATTTTTCAAAGATTAATTTTCTTAAATAAGTCTTTTAATCCATGTTTTCAAAGTGGCAAATGATTTTAAAGGATGATTTTCATAAAGTAAAGACAAGAGTTTGAAATTTATTTTGAAATGGTGAATTTCTTTTAGCACGGAATTGTTTTATAAAATGTGTTTTGTTGTGCTTGAATATTTTGGGTGCAATTATAAATTTTATACATGAGTAAATTATTTTCTATATGTATGGTTTTGGTATGTGTATGTATGCTTAAAGTATGTGTAAATTTAATGAGGATGATTATATGTGCATATATGTGTGTGACGTGAATGAGTGAATGAATGCATGAATGAATTATCTTCCATGCATGTATTAATAGGCATATACGGTCATGCATGTATGCATAGGAAAATTCAATTAGTCGATAAATGTGATTATGTATGTGCCTATGGGGGTGTATGTGTCGTGTAAGTGGGTGTGTGTGTGCATGAAAATAAATATGTGTAAGTGTGGGAGAGTGCCGTGTGTATGAGTGAGTGAGTGGAAGCCTAGGATTTTCCAAGATTGTAACCAAATGAACCAAGTCCCTAACTAAGCTTCAACCAAGACCTAACTAAGAGATGGAAACCCTAACTAGATCAAAGGAGAGCCAAGGAAGTCAACCACCTAGTATGAACCATAAGCCCTTATGCTCCCTATATTGTTCCCTTAAGCAATGCTAACCTCCACCCATGCAATTCTTGAGAAGGCCGAATTTACCCTTCTTTCTTTAGCTCTTGACCGAATTACATGGAGGACAAAATAGGAAGCCATGAGATTTTATATAAGCCTTGGTCTTGAGATGCATTTCCTTCACCCATTCCATTTCTTCACTTCCTTCGCCCAACACCAACACCAAACACAAGTTCTAAGAGTCCATCAAACTCTTAGACAAAGAACTAGAAAATAGAGGAAAAGAAGAAGGGGAAACCGTGAGGCTAGGAGGAAGGGGAAGGAGAGCAAGCCAAACTAGGAGATCCTTGAAGATCAAGAGCTTAGGAGTGTTTAAAAGACCTTTTCTTCTTGGTATAAACCGAAGACCTTAGAGGCCTTAGAAGTAGTTCTTGATTTGTGATCTTGTAATTTTATTTTCTTTTCTTCCTTTGCATGTTTAATTTTATGCACCGATGTGTAATTTTCTTTCTAATCATGGACTTTTTAGACCTTTATTAAATTGTATGATGATTCGGTTGGGGATGTTTAGGTTAGATCTAGAGCCTTGTTCATGATTATTGTGAGTTTAAAGTAGGTCTCTTTGCATGATTGATTTTTATACTTGAAACCGTGAAGTATGGCATGCTTAAGTGTTTATATGTTTACTTGTTTAATCAATGGTGTAGGATTCTCATGTTTTGATGCTAACAATCTCTCTCCAAGCAACAACATTGGCAACAAGCAAGCTACACCACATGAAGATTAGAATTAGGATTTTTATTAATTCTATTTCAATGTAATCTTTATTTTTATGCAATGCATCTCATTGGTGTGGGTAGCTTAGGTGATTTTAAGAATATTTAAATAATGTTTGATTAAGAGTGAAGATACTTTAAATCTTGATTAAATAGCTCTATTAAAAGTTTTGTGAAAATCCTTTTAGAAAAACCTTGTTTTTATTCAGATTCTGATCAGTTCACTCGAGTAATGAGTATTGGTTCACTCGAGTAATTTATGTCATGACAGGTTAATCGAGTAATGGTTTACACATCACTCGAGTAACTTAATCTGACATGTTTTAATCGAGTAATGTTATATGGTTTACTCAAGTAATTCAATCAGTTTTTGGAAAATTATAAAAGGACTTAATTTTCTCTTTCACATAAGATACACATTCATTCTTACAATTTTCTATACACTTTGAAGAGCAATTCAAGAGCTATCAAGATTCAAGAAAGAACTTTTCATTTCTTCACTCTATTTCTTTCATTGTTCAAATATTCTTGAGATCATAATTTTTGTTCTTAGTGATTGTTGAAGATTTGCAATTTGTGATTGCATCATTGAAGTTTCAACACAAGTGAAGAATCTCACAAGGAAGACTTTGAGGATCAAATCAAAGCAAGAAAAGAGGATTGGTTGGAAGCATCTTCAATCAATTAGCAAGGAAATCTAGAATACTCAAAAGGGGTAGATTAGATCAAAGTGTTTGGTACACACTTTGTGTTGGGTTTTAAGATAGGAGAACTAAGAATCTAGTTGCATCTTAAAACATTGTAAAATCTACATTTGAAGATTTCTAGTGAAGAATCTCTCTTGATTCAAGAGGGGACTGGAGTAGCTTTCAAGTGGGTGAAAGTGAACCAGGATAAATCCTTGTGTCTCTTTTATTTTTTCATTCCTTGTATTGCATTAATTCATTAACAATTGCATTTTTAGGTTAGAATTGGGGTTTTCTTAATTCAACTCAATTGATCTAAAATTGCATGTTAATATTACTTGAAATTGTTCATATTAATCATTCATAATTTGTTGAATCATCATAGCATTGTTATTCTTGAAGAACTCCATTGAAAACTGAGTTTTAATTGAATTTTACCCAGTTTACTCGAGTAAAGTTCTTGTCACTCGAGTAATCTGCTTTCAGTTTATGAACATTACTCGAGTAGGTTTTCTGTTACTCGAGTGATTTAAAAATAGCTTTCGTAATACTCGAGTGATTTGCTGAATACTCGAGTGAAATTATTTTTGCTTGCGTATTACTCGAGTGAAGTCTTGAGTTACTCGAGTAATCTGACTTGATTTTTTAAGGAAATTTATTTTCATAAAACCATTCTCTTAGGTGGACGAAAAATCTGTAATAAGGCTTCAATATTCTATTCACCCCCCCTCTAGACTATATTGAGTCGCTTGTTGGTTTCCAACAAGTGGTATCAAAGCTCGGACGAAAAATCCGAGCCTTAAAAAGCTTTTTCGAAAAGATCCTTTTACTTGGAAACAATGGGCTCAATTTCAAATCCTTTTGGTGGTGAAGGAACTTCCATTAATCGTCCTCCACTATTCAATGGTGAGGGTTATGCTTATTGGAAGGTCCGCATGAAAATTTTTATTCAAGCCATAGATATGGAAATTTGGAACGCCATAGAGAATGGACCTTTTGTTCCTCAAACGAAAGTAAATGATGTTGTTTCGGTCAAACCTCAATCGAGTTGGGACAATGATGATAAGAAGAAAGTTGCATTTGATTTAAAAGCTAAAAATATCATCACGTCCGCTCTTTCTTATGATGAGTTCTTTCGAGTATCTCAATGTGTTGATGCTAAACAAATGTGGGACACATTACAAGTCACACATGAGGGCACTTCGGAGGTTAGAAGGGCTAGGCTAAATACACTC
The DNA here is from genome assembly GCA_037953625.1 of Crotalaria pallida. Classification (NCBI taxonomy): domain Eukaryota; kingdom Viridiplantae; phylum Streptophyta; class Magnoliopsida; order Fabales; family Fabaceae; genus Crotalaria; species Crotalaria pallida. The sequence continues at coordinate 5,160,358 of CM075654.1, read as the reverse complement.
ATGCATGAATATGAACTCTTTCGTATGTTACCTAATGAAAATATAGGTGACATGCAAAAGCGGTTCACTCATATCATAAATCATCTTTCTGCACTTGGAAAAGTTATTACTAATGGTGAAGTTGTTAATAAGATTTTGAGATGTCTTAGCAAGGAATGGCAACCTAAGGTGACGGCCATTATGGAAGCTAGAGACGTGGATCAAATTGATTTAGCAACTCTATTCGGAAAACTTCAAGAGCATGAAATGGAGCTTGGACGGTTATCCATGAATGAAGATGCCGATAGAAAGAAAAAGGGGATTGCTCTTAAATCAACTTCAAAATCTCTTAAGGCACAAGAGGAAAACTCTCAAGTGGATGACTCGGACTCCGATATAGATGATGAGACCCTTGGCTTGCTAGTTAAAAAGCTTGGTAGGTTCTTTAAGAGTAAGGGAAACTTTAATAAGTATAGACAAAGAGATTCTAAGGACTCACAACCAAGAAATAAGACTAACAAGGATCACATCAAGTGTCATGGGTGTGGAAAGCTTGGTCACTATCGATCAAAATGCCCAACTCATTCTAAGAAGTCGGAAGGTGACAACTCTAAGTTCAACTCATCTAAAGGAAAAAGGGCTTACATAGTATGGGATGAAGAGGAGAGTCAATCAACATCTAGCTCATCGGATGATGAAGAACTTGCAAATCTATGTTTGATGACGAAGCTTGATGAAGAGGAATCTTCGAGCATTAAATCAAGTGACAACGTCAATGAGGTAGATTATCTTTCCGATGCTAGCTCTAGTTCTAATTCTCCTTCATTCAATGAGTTGTACAATGTGTATGTAGAGATGCATAAAGAGTTGAAGAAACTTGCTAAAATAAATGTTGAAAGAAAGAATTTCATAATGAAGCAACATGAAAAGATAATTGAACTTCAAAAAGATTTAGAAGAACTTAAGCTTCAAAATGAAACTCTTGAACCCATTTGTGCAAACTCTACATGCAATTGTGAATTGAAATCAAATGAGACTCCATCTTGTGAAAATTGCAAGTCTTTGGAAAAAGAAGTTTTTAATTTGAATGATCGACTTGCAAGGCTCATGAAAGGAGATACTTCATTAGATCATTTGCTTTCAACTCAAAGGAACAATAGCAATAGATCCGGTCTTGGCTATACCAAACCTAAGAAACGCAATTATCACAAAGTTGGTGGATTTTCAAAGAATAAGATTTCTAAAAACCCAACTTGCCATTATTGTGGGATCTTTGGGCATACCACGAATAAATGTAATATAAAGAAAGTTGGTATACCAAGCGGTGAATATATTTGGATTGTTAAGGGGACTTCTCCCCATGCTAACAACAAAGGACCCAAGATCACTTGGGTACCTAAGTCAACCAAATGATATCTTTCTTGTAGGTGTGTCTTCGAACCAAAGAGCGCAAATGGTACTTGGATAGTGGTTGTTCGAGACACATGACGGGAGACAAAACGCACTTCATGGAACTTACTCTGAAAAGTGATGGATTTGTGACATACGGCGACAACAACAAGGGCAAAATTCTAGGAGTCGGGAAGATCGGTAACGTATCTAACCTTGTCATAGAAAATGTCCTATACGTAGAAGGCTTAGAACACAACTTGCTTAGTATAAGCCAACTATGCGATATGGACAATTATGTGACTTTTACTCCGGAATTATGTTTCATTAAGTCTTCTATAGATGATAGTGTTAAGTTTGTTGGTCGTCGCTCTAATAACACTTACTTAATTGATTTGGATGAGATAACTTCACTATTTTCAAAATGTTTCAAATCTTTTGATGATGAAATTCGTCTTTGGCATAGACGAATTGCTCATGTGAATGTGAATCAATTAAACAAACTTTTGCGAAAAGATTTAGTGATTGGTTTGCCTAAACTAAATTTTAAGCTTGATGGCATTTGTGACTCTTGTCAAAAGTTCAAGCAAGTTAAAAGTTCTTTTAAACCTAAAAATGTGATAAGCACAACAAAGCCTTTGGAGCTAATCCATATGGATTTGTTTGGCCCTTCACAAATTAAAAGTTTAGGTGGCAATTACTATGGATTTGTTTTAGTAGACGATTTTACTAGATTCACATGGACTTTATTTTTATCCGCAAAAAGTGAAGTTTATAAATGTTTTAAAAAGTTTGCCAAACTCATCCAAAATCAACTAAGTTTGAAAATTGTGTCTATTAGAAGTGATCACGGAGGTGAGTTTGAAAACACTAGGATTGATGCGTTTTGTGATAAGTTTGGTATTGATCATCAATTTTCGGCCCCTAGGACTCCGGAGCAAAACGGAGTTGTAGAAAGGAAAAATAGAATATTAGTGGAACTTGCTCGTACTATGTTGATAGAATCAAATGTTCCTAAATATTTTTGGGCTGATGCGGTAAACACTACTTGTTATGTGCTTAATAGGGTTCTTATTCATCCGCATTTAAATAAAACACCTTATGAACTTTTAAAAGGGCGAAAGCCAAATATTTCACATTTTCATGTTTTTGGGTGTAAGGTGTTTGTTTTAAATAACGGAAACGAACCGGTCGGCAAGTTTGACTCCAAAGCCGACGAAGGCATATTCATAGGTTATTCAACCCATAGCAAAGCATATAAAGTCTACAATAAAAGAACATTAACCGTTGAGGAATCCGTGCATGTTGTATTTGATGAATCTTCGAAAGAAGATTGTGTTGTTTCTTGTGATGATGATAATATAGGTACATTTTTTGATCATGAGAAGTCAACACCACAACAAATGGAAGAGAATCAAATTGAAGATGGAGAGGTGCAAGCACAAGATAAAGACTTAGCACAAGAGATTCAATCTCAATTACCAATAGCTTGGAAATCAAACAAAAATCATCCGATTTCTAACATCTTAGGTGACATTGCGAAGGGAGTGGTAACCCGACGCACTTTAAATAATTTTTGTTATTATGTTGCCTTTGTATCTCAAATAGAACCTAAGAGTATCAAAGAGGCTCTTCAAGATGATCATTGGATTATGGCCATGCAAGAAGAATTAAATCAATTTGAAAGAAACCAAGTTTGGGAGCTTGTGCCAAAACCCGATGATCGTCCTGTAATTGGTACTCGGTGGATCTATAGGAATAAGTTAGATGAATCGGGTATTATTGTTAGGAATAAAGCTAGGTTGGTAGCACAAGGTTATAGTCAAGAAGAAGGAATCGATTACGATGAGACATATGCTCCTGTTGCTAGACCAGAAGCTATTCGTATTCTTCTCGCTTTTGCTTCGATAATGAATTTTAAATTGTATCAAATGGATGTTAAGAGCGCCTTTCTTAACGGATACATTCAAGAGGAAGTTTACGTGTCACAACCTCCTAGATTCGAGAGTTTTGAGCATCCGGACTACGTTTTCAAACTGAAAAAGGCTTTGTATGGTTTGAAACAAGCTCCTAGAGCTTGGTACGACCGACTAAGCAATTTTTTATTACAAAAAGGTTTTAAACGAGGCACTGTTGACACTACACTTTTTATTGAACGTTCCAGTAAGGATATTTTATTGGTTCAAATATATGTTGACGATATTATATTTGGTGCTACTAACGAGAACTTGTGTAAGAAGTTTTCAGACTTGATGCAAAGCGAATTCGAGATGTCGATGATGGGAGAGCTTACATTCTTTCTTGGCCTTCAAATAAAGCATCTTAATGATGGCATTTATATTCATCAGAGTAAATATTGTAGAGAGCTTCTCAAACGTTTTGGGATGGATTCGTGCAAATCCGCTTCTACACCAATGAGCGTTGCATGCTACCTAGATCAAGATGAGGCTGGAAAAGCGGTAGAGGTAACGAAGTATCGTGGTATTATTGGTAGTTTGTTATACTTAACTGCATCTAGGCCTGACATCATGTTTAGTGTATGTATGTGTGCACGTTTTCAAGCAAAACCGAAAGAGTCGCATCTAACTGCTGTCAAAAGAATTATGAAATACTTAAAGGGTACAACGAATACTGGACTTTATTATCCTAGGGATGCTTTTCTAAAACTTATAGGTTATTCGGACTCTGACTTTGCCGGTTGTAAAGTTGAGCGAAAAAGTACAAGCGGAACATGCCATTTAATTGGTAATTCACTTGTATCGTGGTTTTCTAAAAAGCAAAATTGTGTAGCTTTATCAACCGCGGAGGCCGAATACATAGCAGCCGGTAGTTGTTGTGCTCAAATCCTTTGGATGAAACAACAATTATCTGATTTTGGTTTAAATTTGACAAAAATCCCTATAAAGTGTGATAACACTTCGGCAATTAATTTGACTAAAAATCCAGTATTACACTCAAGGACAAAGCATATTGAAATTAGGCATCACTTTTTGAGAGATCATGTTCAAAAAGGTGATTGTGTTATTGAGTTTGTTCAAACTTCGGATCAATTAGCTGATATCTTTACAAAACCATTACCAAGGGACACATTTTATAAGATTCGAAGAGAACTTGGTATTTTTGATGAATCAACTATTAGCTAATTGTATTTGATGCTTTTCGAAATCACCTTCAAGCCTATTTCAATGTGATTTGTATTTTGAGTTGTTGTATCTTATTAAAGTGTTTCTTATTTTTTTTTGATATGTAGTTATGTGTGTATGTTTTCTATAATATGTTAATTGCTTTATTTGTATGTGTGTTACTTGCTAAATGCTAAGTGTTTCTATGTGTTTGTGTATGAAAAATGTTTTTGCATGAAAAATTGAAATTTTTAAAATTCTGGACAGTTCACTCGAGTAACAGATATTTCACTCGAGTAATTTTAAAATCTCTTTCGTATTACTCGAGTTATTCTGTTTGTCACTCGATAAATTTTAAAATGACTTTCTTATCACTCGATTAGTTCATCCATCACTCGAGTAAAAATTTTTTAATCTTCGGCACACTCGAGTAACATTTCTTTTCACTCGATTACTGCTCGAATCACTCGAGTAATGCATGAACATCACTCGAGTAACTTACGTGATTTTAAAAACTGAACTGTTGAAACTGCATCATTTTTCACGTTTCTTTCTCTCTCTTGTTCGTATTTCTCTCTTCTCTCTCATACGGTTCTTCATCAAATCATCATTTTCAGCCACAAAACTTCTCAACTCATACAAATTTCTTCCATATTTCATCATTATATCATCATTTCTACTCATTTCATTCATCATTTTCACCAATTTTACCCAAAATCCGAAAATTCCCAAATCAAAACCCTAACCCCAAAACCGAATCTGCACTTTCTGAATCAATGTCTTCTTCCTCACAATCTCAACCTCCTCGAAAGAAAGCAAAGCAAGGAGCAGGCCGTAATGACCCCTGGTTTTCTGGAATCAACCGAGACTTGCGGGAACCGAATTTTATCAATCGCTCTTTTGGTCTTACACGGTATGTTAAGTTTGCTTGGTTGCATAAGGAGCAATTTTCTTTTGTAGAGGATTTGGAATTTCAGAATTTGAAGAGGTTTTTAGAATTTGAGACTCATTATTACCCTAGGCTTGTCAGACAATTTTATCAGAATTTTACTAAGCTAGATGGTGAGTATCAAACAATGGTTAGAGGACATCATTTTGTTATAAAGCCTGAAGATTTGACAATGTTGTTTGGTTTAGAAAACAAGGGAACTTTTATTGGTGATGATGATTGTCTGGATTTGGATGTGGATACTAATAAGATTTATACTGATTTGTTGCGTACTGGTGAATCTTGGAGTGATAGGACTACTAGAACTGTATCACCTTTGCATGCTGTGGATAGAGTGCTCATGTACATTGTTTCTTATTGTTTGATTCCAAAATGCAATCAAAATTATGCACAATTGGGAGATGATGATCTTATTTTGTTTCATGGGATCAAAAAGAGATATGAGATGAATTGGAATAAAATGTTTTTAGCTCGTATGGAAGCTGCTGCTCAATCTCCTCCTACCCAATTCTTGCCATATCCTATGCATGTTACCAAAATAATGCGGTATTACCGTGTTCCAATCCCTGATGATGAGCCAGCTGTGACGGAAAAGAAAAATAACTGGTGTCTTAATGATTCACACATTAGTTATATGAAAATTGCTTGGCATAGGGAAAGTCGCACTTGGTTATGGAAATCACAGATTAAGGAAATGGTTGAAGCTGCAAAGGCTGCAAGAGCTTCAGGTTCTAGGAAAAGGACTTTACTTGGTGATAGGGCTGGTGCATCTTCTTCTGCTCCTCCTTCTTCTACTGATCCGATGGATACCGATCGCATTGAGGACTATATCAATTTGGACAATCTTGGTACTCCATTTGATGCACAGGCTGCTTATGAGTCATTGGTTGAGCACATCAATGCTCAATTTGCTCAGTTGGAGATGAGACAGGATGTGAAGAATATTGCCATGGAGCATCGTTTAATGGATTATATGTCTGGCCTATTTTATCACCATTTCCCTCCTCCTCCACCTGATTCCTAGACCTGTGGATGCTGATGATGTTTTGCTGATTGATTTCTGTTTCATGTTTCATATGCATATTTCTGACTATGTTATGTTTATGTTTCTGTTTCATGTTTCAGACTCTGTTGCTACTATGTTTTAGGACCTTGTGTATGGTCTAGTTTGGTTAGTTTCGTTTGCTTATTTGCTATGGTTGATGTCTTTTTGCTTTACACTATGATTTGCTGCTTAGTGTGATACTCTGCTATTATGGATTATGGTGCTATATTCGTTGTGCGTTTATATTCGTTGTGGCACTATTGTGGTTTATTTTGGTATTGTCTTTATTGTTATATTTTTTTTCCATTGTGAACTACTTACCTTCAACTTTTGGCAAAGGACTTTTCTCACCTTTCTTATCTTTTTAATGATGCCAAAAATGGGAGAATATTTTGTTGATGTTGTTCTTGTAGGTTAAGTTTTATTATATTTTTCGTAGGTGTTTTACATTTAGGGGGAGTATGTTAAAACTTAGTGCTTAATTGAAAAGGAGGTTTGTCATCATCAAAAAGGGGGAGTTTGTAGGATTCTCATGTTTTGATGCTAACAATCTCTCTCCAAGCAACAACATTGGCAACAAGCAAGCTACACCACATGAAGATTAGAATTAGGATTTTTATTAATTCTATTTCAATGTAATCTTTATTTTTATGCAATGCATCTCATTGGTGTGGGTAGCTTAGGTGATTTTAAGAATATTTAAATAATGTTTGATTAAGAGTGAAGATACTTTAAATCTTGATTAAATAGCTCTATTAAAAGTTTTGTGAAAATCCTTTTAGAAAAACCTTGTTTTTATTCAGATTCTGACCAGTTCACTCGAGTAATGAGTATTGGTTCACTCGAGTAATTTATGTCATGACAGGTTAATCGAGTAATGGTTTACACATCACTCGAGTAACTTAATCTGACATGTTTTAATCGAGTAATGTTATATGGTTTACTCGAGTAATTCAATCAGTTTTTGGAAAATTATAAAAGGACTTAATTTTCTCTTTCACATAAGATACACATTCATTCTTACAATTTTCTATACACTTTGAAGAGCAATTCAAGAGCTATCAAGATTCAACAAAGAACTTTTCATTTCTTCACTCTATTTCTTTCATTGTTCAAATATTCTTGAGATCATAATTTTTGTTCTTAGTGATTGTTGAAGATTTGCAATTTGTGATTGCATCATTGAAGTTTCAACACAAGTGAAGAATCTCACAAGGAAGACTTTGAGGATCAAATCAAAGCAAGAAAAGAGGATTGGTTGGAAGCATCTTCAATCAATTAGCAAGGAAATCTAGAATACTCAAAAGGGGTAGATTAGATCAAAGTGTTTGGTACACACTTTGTGTTGGGTTTTAAGATAGGAGAACTAAGAATCTAGTTGCATCTTAAAACATTGTAAAATCTACATTTGAAGATTTCTAGTGAAGAATCTCTCTTGATTCAAGAGGGGACTGGAGTAGCTTTCAAGTGGGTGAAAGTGAACCAGGATAAATCCTTGTGTCTCTTTTATTTTTTCATTCCTTGTATTGCATTAATTCATTAACAATTGCATTTTTAGGTTAGAATTGGGGTTTTCTTAATTCAACTCAATTGATCTAAAATTGCATGTTAATATTACTTGAAATTGTTCATATTAATCATTCATAATTTGTTGAATCATCATAGCATTGTTATTCTTGAAGAACTCCATTGAAAACTGAGTTTTAATTGAATTTTACCCAGTTTACTCGAGTAAAGTTCTTGTCACTCGAGTAATCTGCTTTCAGTTTATGAACATTACTCGAGTAGGTTTTCTGTTACTCGAGTGATTTAAAAATAGCTTTCGTAATACTCGAGTGATTTGCTGAATACTCGAGTGAAATTATTTTTGCTTGCGTATTACTCGAGTGAAGTTTTGAGTTACTCGAGTAATCTGACTTGATTTTTTAAGGAAATTTATTTTCATAAAACCATTCTCTTAGGTGGACGAAAAATCTGTAATAAGGCTTCAATATTCTATTCACCCCCCCTCTAGACTATATTGAATCGCTTGTTGGTTTCCAACAAATGGTTGATCTAAATTTGTTTCTTGATCTTTGGTCTTGCATGTTGTTTACAAATGATTTTCATGGTTTTGAACCCTTGCATGTTTCGGTTTTGAGTTGATTGTGTTTGATCCTTGATTTTTGTGATGATCTTGATTTTGTTTTGAGTTTTGTAAATGATTTTTGAATAAAAGCCTTTATATTTCTTTAAGTGTGCCTCGGTTTTGACCTCTTTTCTATTCAAAATGATTTTGTCTTCTATTTGTGTTTTGTGCCTAATTTTATGTCTTGATCTAAGTTCATGCATGTAAATCTTGAACGAAATGGGTATATTTTCTTTATATACGTCTCGGTTATACCCTTTTCTTACTTAAAATGATTTTGTCTTGGTTTGTGTTATTATGTTTAACTTCATGATTTGATCTATATGATTTGAGTGCATGCATGTTAATCTTGAGTGGAAAGATCATGATTTCTTTCGTGCATGTTTCGGATTCTTAGAAGAAAAATTTAGGGAATAAATTCTAAAACAATTTTCTTGCATGAACATGATTTAATTTGTGCATGATGCATTCGGCTATGTTTAGATCAAATCCATGCCTTTTTATTTTATGAGAACTTGGTATATGCTTTATGTTCTTACATTATTTTGATTCGGTTGATTCAAGGAAAATGGATTAAAATGTGAGTAATTGCCATGTTTAAGCTCACGGGTTTTGGCTAAGAAAAAGAAGGAATGATGGCATGAATTGTGTGTGTGTTGGTGATGCATGAATCTTGTTTTTATTTGTGAAGATTTTCGGTCTATGCATGTAAATTAGGTTTAAGAAGGAGTTTTGTATTTGAATGAATTTATGTATGTATATTTGGTTTGTGAGTTGAATGTGCCTAAGTATTTTTGTTTTATAAAAATAAAATGTTTTGAGAATAATTACGTGTGAAACCATGTGTGTGTATATTCGGTTTAGGAGTTTATGCATGCTTAAATGTTTTTGTTTTATAAAAATGAAATGTTTTTTTTTTAAAAAAAAAGTAATTGAATTAAGTATTTGACTTGCAAAATGTTTAATTTAATAATTGATTAATTATTTGTATGTCTTGAATTATCCAAAATGTGGTGGACCATGTGTATGTTTAGTTTTATAGATAATTTGATTTGGTTTATTTGATTTATGAGAATGTGTTTATCTTTTTTTAAAACTGGAGTTTTCAAGAGTATTTGAAATAAAAAGAGTTTTTGAGTTGTTTTGGATTTTTTTTATTAAATTGATTTTGGAAAAGTATTTCTTGCTGCCCAAGTTTGTTTTAAAGTTGTTTTTAATTTCTAAAACTGAGTTCATGAGACTCAAAGTTTGGTGTTCAAAAAGGAATTGATTTTAGACAAACCCGGATGTAAACCGGTGAATTTTTCGGTGTTTTTGAAATCGGTTGAGGTGCTGTCCAAGATGGACCAGCCACCTAACCAATTGATTCAAATCGTTTTATTTAATGTTTTCAAAATGATTTTGAGGTGTTTAAAGACCTAAGAAATGTTAGAAAACGATCATGAAAGGAAAAACGTTTTAAGTTAAGGAAAAGAGTTCTCTTAATGAAAGCTTTAATGAAAATATGTTTTAATTAATTCGAGGAATATTACAGACGAGGGATTAAGGCAATGGCAGCAAATAAGGTCAGAGGAGACAGTGTTCATCAGACTGCTGGACATCAGGTGAGAGAGTAGCTTTCCTAAGACACCATGGTAGTAGGTGTCGTATTAAGACGTTCCGTATCTGCTCAAAGATCGGAACCAAGTGGTTCTGCGTCAGTAGTATGATGGCAATTGTTTGCTTTGTGTGGCCACTCATACGAATAGGACAAAGACCACATTGTTGTGTGTAATGTTGTGATGTGTGGTCTATGTTTGTCTATGCATGATTGATGTTATAGATTGTTATATGATAATGCAAGATATTTAATAGTGAAGATAAAAGATATTTAAAAGTAAAAGACACCAAGAAAGAGATAATGCTTGTTTGGCCTATGTCCTTATGAATTAAGGCAGCCTTACCTTGATAAGACATTGAGAGTATGGTGAGAGGATTGAGTTGATGGTTGAGTTAAGATAAGAGATGAGAGTTGAAAGAAGATCGTGTTAAGGATGTGAATGAGCCAGAGCGAGGAAGGAATGTTGAGGTGATATTGAAAGTGAAATGTGATAAGGAGTGAGGTGTGAATCTTTTGGTTTTGTTTCTTGGATTGAGATTGGTCTGAGTCGAGCTTGCTCCTCCACTAGTTCTCAAGAAGAGAAAGTTTTTGAGAGAAACTTTGAAAAGAAATTTTGAAAAGATTTTACGAAAATGAGATCTTTGAAAATAAGTTTTCGAATTATATTTTAAAGGGGTTCCCAAAATAAGATTTTTGAAAAGAGTTTACAAAACTTGATTTTTGAAAAGGGTTCCCAGAATGAGAAAAATTTTCCAGATAGATTTTCTGAACGAGAACGTGAAAAGAGATTTTTGAAAGGAGTTTTGGAAAGGAGATTTTTGGAAAGGGATTATGGAATGAAATTTTTAGAAACGATTTATGAACTGAAGTTTTGAAAGAGTTTTATGAAATGAAAATTTTTGAAGTGGAATTGTGAAGTGAGATTTTGAAAGAGTTCTGGTGAAGAGGTTGTTTGGAGATATCTTTTGTGATGAGATTTAAGTTGTGAATGTGATTCCGCTCTGTGCCAAGTTTGAGAATGAAATGAAAAGTGATGCAAAGTTAGCGGTCAGGACTCATTGAAGGGATGTACGAAGGGTGAGCTGACCATTAGGTTAATTAAAGATAAAAGCTTTAAAAGACATTAACAGCGAACGCGGCGAGGTATGAGAGTAAACCCGAAGTAGTGGAGAGGAAGATACTATGGGTATCTGCGGATACTCAGGTGGATATTGCAGTAGGGGAGGACAATGACGGTGATATGTCAAGAAGTCTAGAGTAATTTTCTAGGCGGGACAATTCCACAAGTGGCGCACTAACGTGGTGGGGACTGGGTCTAATGTTGTGGCACGTCCTGCATGATCAACTAGAAATTGTAATGTCGCCCCCTAGATGCAAATCTAGAACAGTGAGAGGAACTGGAGTGGGGCATTTGTTTGCCACTGTAGTGAGACAGTGTGCCTTGTTGATATATGTTATGATTTGAGGCTGAGACCTCCTGGTCAGGGACCATTTATGTGTGACAGCTGTCGTGCCCGCACGGTAAAGGTTCTGTACTCCTGTTTGCTTCCGACTAGGTGGATGGATATCGAGGAGATGTAGACCTGAGACTTGAGTGCTAACTACGAACGGATGCGTACCTCGATGATTCTTTAATTCCCCTTAATCATCGATGGTTATAATTTGATAAGACTTGATAAAGAAAAAGATTATATATGAGAAAAGTTGAGTTTGAGAATTGAGGAGTGTGAAAGAAAGGAAGAGATGAATCCCCTTGAGACGGGAAATGAAAGAATTGAAAGAATGGAGGTGAGGATGAGAAAAGGATTGAGAAGGAAAGATGTTGATAATGAGAGAGAATTAATAATGATAAGATGATAATAATGATGCTTTTGTGATGATTGTGCTTGAGTGTTGTGTCGTGTGTGCTTGTTTGTATTGTGTGTGCTGTCTTAATATTCCGCCTGCGGTAAATCCACAACGTCGATGACTTGTCGTTCGGAGCGCTAACTCTCTCCTGCCCGTTGGCATATTGGTGTTTCTGGTATTCCAACGTGCATATGGAATATCGCATGGAGATTTCAACTTGGATGAGACATGGATGTGGCTGGAAGCGTACCCCATCTGGTTGGGTATGGATTGGTGACTCTCAGATCATGATTTCGGATCCAGAGCATCGACTTTGCGAAGGGAATCTAGGACCGCCGCTAGGACAAGTTTCTGTCCATGGGTATACGGACTATGAGGAGAAGCTGCGCTGTGAAACTCTGAAGACTTCTTCTACTCCAGCTAGGATGCAGTGGGTGCCAAGAGGTGGTGGACCAGCAATTGCCTCATCTTCTGGAGTCAAGCAGGAACCTAAGGAGGATCGGGATCTTCATCCCATAGTTTTCATTAGGCAAAGTCGTAGGTTGGGTATTTAGTCCAAGTAGTTGTAAGGATGTTTGTGTCAAGGATTATCTAAGCAACGTATCACTCTTGTAACTATGCCCTACTTTTATTTTGTGAGCTGGCCGAATCTTTTGTTTTGGCAAAAACTATGAAATCGTTTTGGAAGATGTGGAAGTAGGTTTTACGTAACGACCCGGTTTTCAGGTAAGAACGTGAACATGCACCCACATCGTCTTTTAAAAAAAATGGCCTCATTTTGGGCAACTTTTTAAAGAAAAAAGAATTGTTTTCGGGAGGCGAAAATCGGGGCGTTACACTATATGCTTTGCTATGTGAAGAATAACCAAAAAATATTCCCTCATCGGATTTGGAGTCAAATTTTCCAAGATGATCTTTTCCATTGTTTAACACATAAACTTTGCATCCAAAAACATGAAAGTGGGATATATTTGGTTTTCTTCCTTTGTAAAGCTCATAGGGGGTTTTCTTGAGCATGGGCCTAATTAAAATTCTATTCATGACATAAAAGCCGTATTAACGGCATCGGCCCAAAAATAATGAGGTACTTGAGAATCATTTAGCATGGTTCTAGCAAGTTCCTCTAGCACCCTATTTTTCCGCTCTGCTACTCCATTTTGTTCCAGAGTTCTTGGTGTGGAGTATTGGTGCTCAATACCATGTTTATCACAAAATCTATCAAATTTGTAGTTTTCAAATTTACCACCATGGTCGGTTCTAATAGTAATCACTTTTTGGTTTACTTGGTTTTGCACAAGTTTGACATGACGTTTGAAAGATTTGTAGGTCTCACTCTTTGCACTTAAATATAATGTCCATGTAAATCTAGAAAAGTCATCAACAATTACCAAGCCATAATAGTTGCCACCAAAGCTTTTTACTTGAGAAGGTCCAAACAAGTCCATATGAAGCATTTCTAATGGTCTTGTTGTGGACACATCATTTTTAGATCCAAAATGATTTTTGGTGTGTTTGCACTTCTTACAAGGGGTGCAATCACCTTCAATTTTAAAATTTAGCTTTGGTAATCCAACTACTAAGTCTTTTGATTGTAGTTTCTTTAATTGATTTACATTAATGTGAGCGGTCCTACGGTGCCATAACCAAGTGTCACTCTCTTTGCTAACTAAACAAGTAGAAACCAAAGAGGTGATATTGTTCAATTGAACCAAGTAAGTATTATTAGACCTTTTGCCAACAAATTTGATAGATTCATCTTTGTCACTTTTTATGAGACATTGAGTAGAGGTAAATAATACATGGTTACCAATATCACATAATTGACTAATGCTCAAAAGATTGTGTTCTAATCCTTGAACATAAAGTACATTATCAATAACCAAGTTGGAAGAATTACCGACTTTACCAATACCAAGAATTTTGCCTTTGTTGTTGTCTCCATAAGTGACATATCCACCTTCTTGAGGAGTAAGCTCTATGAAGTTCCGCTTATCTCCCGTCATGTGCCTTGAACATCCACTATCAAAATACCAAAGTTTCTTTTCCATTCTAAGGCACACCTCATCCTCACTTTCACCATTGGCATTTGAGGCTTCATTGTTGCTTCTAGCCATGAGACAAAGATTTGCAACTTCATCATCCGAACTACTTGATGAGGATTTTGCATCCTTCTCCGGTGCATCCCAAACAATGTAAGCTCTCTTGCCTTTGCCCTCTTGGGTCTTCTTTTCACTCTTTCTCAAGTATGTGGGACATTCCATCTTGATATGTCCAATGCCTCCACATTCATGGCATTTTACTCCATCACTTGAGCTCCTGTTCTTTGATTTGTACTCCTTGGGTCTTTTATCTCTTTATGATGAACCACCCTTTTTTCCCTTGAGGAATTTATTGAATCTTTTTGCAAATAATCCAATTTCCTCCTCATTGAGTGCATGATCGGAGTTCTCACTTGTAGAGTCATCTTCAACCTCTTTTGAGACTTTGGTTGACGCCTTGAGAGAGATGCTCTTCTTCTTTTTGTCCAACTCCTCATGTGTGCTAAGTCTTGATAGCTCTATCTCATGTTCTTTGAGCTTCCCAAACAAGGTGGCCAAGTCCATAGTGTTCAAATCCTTAGACTCCTTGATGGAGGTCACCATGGGTTGCCATTTTCTATCAAGACATCTCAAAACTTTATGAGTAGTTTCACCATCACGAAATTGTTTTCCTAGAGAAATCAAGTGACTAATGATATGTGAAAATCTATTTTGTAAGTCATCGATGGATTCATTAGGGAACATGTGAAATAGTTCATATTCATGAGTTAAAGAATTTAATCTTGCGTTTCTCACTTCACTTGTTCCTTCATGAGTGACTTCCAAAGTTTCCCACATTTCTTTAGCCGACTTGCATTGAGAAACTCGATAAAATTCATCATGGGACAAGACGGAGAAGATGATGTTTTTAGCTTTCAAATCAAAAGATACGTTCTTTTTATCATCATCACTCCAACTTCTCCTAGGAATTTCAACGACTTCTCCATTTATCATATGTCTAGGAATATATGGACCATCTTCTATTGCATCCCAAATTTCGGTATCTATTGCTTCAATAAAAACTCTCATCCGAACCTTCCAATAAGCATACCCTTCACCATTGAAGAATGGAGGGCGGTTTATTGAAGAGGATCCTTCTTGGTGATTGCTAGAGCCCATAGTTTCCAAAGGATCTTTTCGAAAAAGCTTTTACGCTCGATCTTTCGACCGAGCTCTGATACCACTTGTTGGAAACCAACAAGCGGGCTTAGCAATTACTAGAAGGGGGTGAATAGTAATCTGAATGCAACAGTGACTAATTTTTGAATGCAATTAAGGTATAATTGATTTTGTGCAGATTTTTCTGAAACAGAGCAAAAACACTCGAGTCTTTTTCAGACTACTCGAGTAAAATAGCAAGAACACTTGAGTCTTTTGAAGAACACTCGAGTAAATCGTGCAGAGTGCAGAAAACAGTTTCTGAGAAATTTTCACTTTAAATCAATTAGAATAAAACCAGTCCAGAGCAGATTAATAGAAGAGTAGGAAGCAATTAAATAAAGCTATAACAACTTAAAAACAACCTAATTGCTGCGGAATTACTACTCAAATTAAAAAGCCCCTTTTGAGAAACTTAGGTTTGGTTTTTAATTGAAAGTAAAGAAAGCAATAAAAAGAGGACACCACCAATTTTATACTGGTTCACTCTCTATTAAGAGAGCTAATCCAGTCCCCCTAAGAACCTTAGGAGTGTCTACTAAAATCAAATTGTTAGAAATATTACAAGGATAATTGAGATGCCTCACTCAACCTAACCCTTCCAAGAGTGTACCAAACTCTTGAATTTCTACCCTAATTTGAAGTTGGTGATGAAGACTCCTTCTTCTTAAGCTCCTTGAAACCTTCAAGAGCTCCACCAAGCTAAGAACCTCTCAGACTTTGCTTGAGAACCTCTCAAGACTTGAATGAACCTAAGACCCACTTAGGTACACTTGGTTATCAACCAAGATTTTGGAGCAAGATATGTAGGTGTATGTGGATAAATACAACAAATGATTTCTACAAGAATTAAGCACAATCTCTAACTCTTTGGACAAAGTAATAACAATGAATGAATAGTTGAGTTAGAGAGAATTTTCACTTGAGAGAGAGAATGAGCAAAGAGAATATTTTTGTTTGTGTCTTGTATATGCTTGTTGTCCTGTACAAAGGCAATAGGAATGGAATATATGGAAGAGGGAATGAGAGATTGAAATAAAGTTAAAATCCCATTCTTGTCCTCTTCCAACGGTTAAAAAAAATTAGGACCAAAATACTCGAGTCTTTTTGACACTACTCGAGTCTTTTGCCCATCTTCTGATAGAAATGCCTTGTACTTGAACTAACGGTCATATCTCTGATTTGAGGCAAAATACTCGAGTCTTTTGGAAATCACTTGAGTCTCTTGACCAGAGTTACTCGAGTCTTTTTCAGATTACTCGAGTCTTTTGCCCAGAGATGATAAAAATTAAGTTTTTCTAAAATTAATTTCAATTCTCTTCTCAAGGGATAATTTTATGTAATCCCAACCTTCTTCATGCATTAAAATTATTTATCCTAGGATGAGATTACCTCCTAAGCTACCCACTCTCAATTATAAAAATTACAATTAAAATAAAAGAGAGAATGACTAGCTAATGGTGCACTTGATCTTCTTGAGTTGATGGGCTTGAATTCTTCCTTTAAATACATGATCTAATTATATTGTCATCATCAAAACTATAACCACCTCATTGGAGACTTGATTCTACACTATATTCCCGCACAGCTCGATAAACTATGGAATAACTACTGTGTTTATCTTTTATAGGTTCTAGAAAGGATATCTAAACGGTACCTTTCCTAGTCCTATACAAACACATTAAGCTAACAGGCCCATACAGGCCCACATGCACACAACAACTCCCCCTATAAGTACCACCATGCTATAGGGGCTAAGGTATGTTCTCTCATCCTTACTCTCAAGAACTACGTGTGGCTTGATTCCCTTTTCATGGGGATACGTAGGACCGGGGTCACCCTCGCCAGCTACAACAACCCATCAAACACATCGTGGTGTTCCTTAAACACTGGAACACGACACTGCCCCCACCATCAGATCTCAAAGCAGCTGCTTATTCAATATTTTTATGAAGGTCTCAACCTCATGGAGAGAAACATGCTTGATGCTGCAAGTGGTGGTGCCCTAGGAGACATGACACCTTTAGAAGCCAGAGCCAAGATTGAGAAGATGGCTTCCAATTGTCAACAATTCCATGCAAGGGGCAACAGCGATGCAATCGTAGTGAGAGGAGTGAATGATGTTGGCACAAGTTCTGGTAAGGTTGAGAAGCTTGAACAGAAGATAGACTCACTTACAACTTTGGTCACTCAATTGACCATCAACCAGAAGAAGTTGTCTCTGCCTGCTAGATTATGTGGTATTTGCACATCCAATGAACATAACACAGAAGCATGCCCTTCTTTGCAGCAGCAACCAACGACTGGTGCTGACCAACCTGAGGCATATGCCGCCAACATCTTCAACAGTAGAAACCAGCAGCCACAGAACTTTGATCTCTCTACCAATAGATACAACCCTGGTTGGAGGAACCATCCCAACCTGAGATGGTCTGATCAGGAGCAACCTTCACAGGTTCAATTTCAGAACAATTCTAGACCACCATATGTACCTCCTCTAGTCCAGCAGCAGAGACAACAGCAGCAGCATCAACAGGCTAATTCTGCACCACCAGCTCCTAGTACTGAGCAGCAGCCTTCATTGGAAGAGTTGATGAAGCAGATGACCATGCAAAATCTCCAATTCCAACAGGAAACTAGAGCATCTATTCAAAGACAAGAGGCCTCCATTCAATCTTTGACCAATCAGATGGGACAAATGGCAACAGCCATCAACACTTTGCAATCTCATAATTCTAACAAGTTGCCATCCCAAACAGTGATTAACCCAAACCAGAATGTGAGTGCCATCAGTCTAAGGTCAGGGAAGCAGATTGTCACACCCACACCAGAACCTGACCTCAACAGAGATGATCTAGTTCCATCCAAAAAGAAGAGCCAAATGGTCGAGGAGAGTGAGAACACAAATACCAGAAAATCCCATCCAGCTCAGCCTTTCTCAAGCACAACACCTACTGCTGCCCAACAACCACCCCCTATTCCTCTTCCTTTCCCACCAAAGGGGGTGACTCAAAGCAAGAAAATGGAAGAGATTGACAAAGAGATACTTGACACATTCAGGAAGGAGGAAGTCAACATACCCCTTCTTGATGCAATCAAGCAGATTCCAAGGTATGCAAAGTTCTTGAAGGAGCTATGCACACACAAACGGAAGCTCAAGGGCAATGAGAGGATCAACATGGGAAGAAATGTCTCTGCTATTATAGGTAAACCCGTCCCTCATATTCCTGAAAAGTGTAAGGACCTTGGAACTTTCTTTGTACCTATGTCATAGGTAATACTAAATTTGAGAATGCTTTTCTAGATTTGGGAGCATCTATTAATGTTATGCCTATGTCTGTTTTCAAGTCTCTTTCACTTGGACCTCTTCAACCTACGGGTGTGGTTATCCATTTGGCAAATAGATCTACTGCCTACCCCACAGGTTTAATAGAGGATGTCTTGGTTCGGGTTGGTGAACTTATCTTTCCTGCTGATTTTTATATTCTTGATATGGAAGAGGGCACCTCTCGTAGTGCTGTCCCTTTCATATTAGGGAGACCATTTTAAAAAATAGCCTGAACCAAGATTGATGTGCATGCAGGTACACTTTCAATGGAATTTGATGACAGAGTGGTTCGATTCAATATTTTTGATGCTATGAAACATTTTTATGATGACCACTCTGTCTTTCATGTTGACTTGCTTGATGATCTGATTGATGAGCATGTTCAACCTCCATTTCTGTTATGCATGAGTCTAATCTAATTATTCAGGTGCAGGCGGCAGAATCCATTTCTGCTGCCCCTTTAGTTCCATCTATGATGCAGGCACCTTTATTGGACCTGAAGCCCCTTCCTCCTCATCTCAAATATGCTTACTTGGAGGATGAGCAGAAACTTCCAGTGATCATCTCTACCTCCCTTTCTATTGATCAAGAGAAGAAGCTGCTGGATGTGATTAGAGCAAACAAAAGGGCAATAGGATGGACTTTGGCAGACATACCTGGTATTAGCCCCTCCATGTGCATGCACCGGATTTTATTGGAGGATGGGGCGAAGCCAGTGAGACAACCCTAGAGACGGTTGAACCCCCAGATTCTTAATGTGGTGAAGAAAGAGGTCACCAAGTTGCTGCAAGCTGGTATCATCTACCCATTTCAGACAGCACTTGGGTAAGCCCGGTTCAAGTAGTTCCCAAGAAGTCTGGGGTGATAGTTGTCAAAAATGAGAAGGATGAGCTGATTCCCACTAGAGTGCAGAACATTTGGATAGTCTGCATTGACTATAGGAAGCTCAATCAGGCGACCCGCAAGGATCACTTTCCCCTTCTCTTCATTGATCAGATGTTGGAGCGCCTGACAGGTAAATCTCACTATTGCTTCTTACATGGTTTCTCTGGTTATTTTCAAATCTGTATTGCACCAGAGGACCAACATAAGACCACATTTACCTGTCCTTTTGGTACATTTGCTTATAGGAAGACGCCTTTTGGCCTATGCAATGCTCTTGGCACTTTTCAAAGATGTATGATGAGTATTTTTAATAAATTACTTGAGCATTGCATAGAGGTCTTCATGGATGATTTTAGTGTATATGGCTCCTCTTTTGATGCATGTCTTGATAGTTTGTCTAAGGTGCTTAATAGGTGCATTGAGACTAACCTTGTCCTTAATTTTGAAAAATGTCACTTTATGGTAGAACAAGGCATAGTCTTAGGGCACATTATTTCGCATAAGGGCATAGAGGTTGGCCCTGCTAAGCTGCATGTAATATCACAATTGCCTTACCCCTCTTGCGTGCGAGAGGTGCGTCTTTTCTTGGCCTTGCAGGTTTCTATCGCAGGTTTATTCAGAACTTTAGCAAAATAGCCCTTCCACTATCCAACTTGCTTCAAAAGGATACCGCATTTGAGTTTGGAGACCAATGCAAGAAGGCATTTGATGAGCTAAAGAGAGCACTCACCACCACTCCAATAATCCAACCACCTGACTGGACCCTCCCATTTGAGCTCATGACCGATGCCTCGAATTATGCTTTGGGAGCAGTTCTCTCCCAAAGGGTTGGTAAGCTGTCACATGTGATTTATTATGCTTCTAGGACTTTAGATGCAGCACAAGTTAATTACACCACAACTGAAAAAGAGCTGTTAGCCATTGTCTTTGCACTTGATAAGTTTAGATCATATCTGTTAGGTTCTAAGGTTGTAGTGTATACTGATCATGCTGCTCTGAAGTTTCTTTTGAAAAAGACAGACTCTAAACCTAGATTAATTAGGTGGATGTTACTCCTTCAGGAGTTTGATCTTGAGATTCAGGATCGGAGTCGTGCGCATAACCTTGTCGCTGACCACTTGAGCAGAATAGAGAGAGAATGATGCATTTCCTATCCGGGATGACTTCCCGGATGAGCAGCTTTTAGCTTTGCATGTTTCATATTCCCCTCCCCTTACTCCTTGGTTTGCTAATATTGTAAATTATCTAGTTGCATCTGTTTTTCCACCCTTGGCATCCAAGGCTCAAAGAGACAAACTTAAGAGTGATGCCAAGTATTATGTATGGGAAGACCCCTATTTGTGGCATTTTTGCAGTGATCAGGTCATTCGCAGGTGCATTCCAGATCATGAGATCCAATTGGTTCTCCAGTTTTGCCATGCTTCACCAGTTGGAGGCCACATTGGGACTCAAAGGACAACACGAAAGGTGCTGGATTCTGGATTTTATTGGCCTACCATCTTCAAGGATGCAAGCAACATCTGCAGCTTATGTGAGCAATGTCAAAGAGCAGGAGGCGCCCTATCTTGGAGGCAACAGATGCCGCAACAACCTATGTTGTTCTGTGAGGTGTTTGATGTCTGGGGTATAGATTTCATGGGCCCCTTTCCTGTTTCTTTTGGTTTTTATTATATCTTACTTGCTGTGGATTATGTATCCAAATGGGTGGAAGCTAAGGCTACCAGGACTAATGATGCTCAGGTTGTTGTAGATTTTGTCAGGTCTAATATCCTTTGCAGGTTTGGCATACCTAGAGCCATAGTCAGTGATCAAGACACACACTTCTGCAATAGATCCATGCGAGCTTTGCTCAAGAAGTATGGGGTTATGCACAAAGTTTCTACACCCTATCACCCCCAAACCAATGGGAAAGCTGAGATTTCAAACAAAGAGATCAAGCGGATTTTGGAGAAGATGGTGAAGCCTAATAGAAAGGATTGGAGGATGCTTTGTGGGCCCATCGGACCGCTTACAAGGCACCCATAGGGATGTCACTTTATCAGGTTGTCTTTGGTAAGGTATGCCACCTGCCTGTGGAGATAGAGCACCGTGCATATTGGGCTGTGAAGCAATGTAACTTAGCTCTTGATCAAGAGGGTGAGGAGAGGAAGCTGTAGTTGAGTGAGCTAGATGAGATCCGTTTGGAGGCCTATGAGAACTCCAAGTTCTACAAAGAGAAGACCAAGAAGCTTCATGATAGCTCAATTTCCAGAAAGGAGTTCTTGGTTGGTCAAAAAGTGTTGCTCTACAACTCTAGGCTTGGACTCATGAGTGGAAAGCTCCGCTCTAAGTGGATTGGACCGTTTGTCGTCACCCAGATGTTTCCTTATGGTACTGTGGAGATCAAGAGTGAGTCCACGGACAAGAGCTTCAAAGTCAAAGGCCACCGACTCAAGCCTTTCCTAACCACTCCTACTTTGGATGATGCACCTGTGGAGGAAGCCTCTTTGGTCGAACCCACTTTTGACCCACCATGACTTAGGGAGTTTTTTTCTCCTTATTTACTACTTTTATTAAACTTGTCTATATCTGTCTGATTCTGCTATTTGTGTTCCATTGAGGACAATGTGTGATTTAAGTAAGGGGGAGAGTAGTTTAGGTTGCATATTTTTGCTTTGATTTTTTAGGTTTTGCTAAGTTATGGGCATTTTCTTGCATGTTTTGCTTCATTTTAGTAGAGTCTTGGTATCTTGTGTCTGAATTCATGCATTTCTGTGTGTAAAGTTGCTTTTGATAATTAAGAGGTGGTAACACTGTGATAGAATTGTCCCTTTTGTGAGGATTTGAGCCTTAATTGTGGGTGGATTTCTATATATGCCACCTAATTTTCTTTCATGTGTGATTGCACTCTAGATTATTTGCGCTCTAGAACTTGACTTGACTCTTGTTGATACTTGATATTCCCATGCACATTTTGAAATGATTTAGGCATTGTTTTTCTTGAATATGCCACTAGCCATATGAGCCTACCTTGAATGAATTTATCCTTTGATAGCCCCTTTGAGCCTTTTTATCCTTTTTCTTTGTTCTTTAGCTCATTACAAGCCTATGACTGAAAAACCGTGATTGTCCTAACCTTAGGGAATTTTGGAGCTTTGGAATTGTTTTGGGAATGGGTATTAAGTAAGTGAGGGTGCTCTGTTCTTCATCTCTTGTGAGTTCTTGGTTTTGCCTCTATGGTTGGTGTTGTAATTATGGCTTTATCTCATTATGCCATTTTTGTTTTTTTTTTCTCTTTCGTTCATGAAGTTCTCCAATGCAAAAAAAATAGAAAAAAAAGACGAAAAAAAGAAAAAAAAAGAATAAAAGGTTGATTGAGGCACATAGGATTGGAATTAGAGGTTGTTGTTATGTTTATCATTTCATTCTGGGGTGGATTGTGCTTACTTTTTACTTATTCCCCATTGCTCCTCTATTCCCTTGGTTTTAGCTACATTTCCCATATTTTACCCCACCTTGTCCTTGGCCCCATTACAACCCTGAAAAGACCTTTTGATCTTAATGTGCATGTGTGTTGATTGTTGATGTTAGAGGCTTGTCAAGCTTATGGTTGTGTTTGTTATTCATGATGTGCCTTGAGTGTAAACACTTTTGAGTGGTCCATGTGAGTTTTTATCATCTTTGTGACTACCCTCTTGATGTCATTGGTTTTCTTTGCATATTTGAAATAATTGGATAATGTTCATGGATGCCTTCATTCTTTGGTCCTTATTCTTTTCGTGTGCTCGATTTTTCCCATTTCTTTCCATTTCCTAGCACTCATTGTGAAGTATGTAATCTCTTAGGTTTTGCATTTTCTTAGTTTTTAGTATTTTTCCTTACATGATTCACTTTGGTGCATATTAGTCTTCTTAGTCCTATTTCTTAGTTTTGCCCAGGAGTGCAAAAGGATAAGTGTGGGGGTATTTGATGAGCATTATATTTCCCATTATTCATAGCCTTATTTTGCTCTCATTGATGATTTTTGGTGCCTACTTGACATTGTTTAGAATGATTTAGTATTTTAGACTTTATTAGACTATTATTCCGGATTTTAATTAATTTGGATTATTTAGCCTAATTTAATCCATTATTATTTTCAGGTCATATTTGGCACAAGGGCTTTTTGGACATTTTGGGAGTGAAGATTTAATTTTGGAAGAGAAGATATATGATGAAGTGAAGATTGTAATCTATCTTTAGGATTATTTGAGATTTAGTTTATATCTTTTAAGATTTAGATTTTATCTATAGGATATTTTTATATTTAATTTAGAGATTAGCTTTCCTTAGGATTTGGCCCATGATTTAGGCCCGTTTTGTGATTTAAAAAGCAAATTCGTGTAGACCTAGAAGCCATCTATCATTCCACGTTTTTCCCAATCTCTCTCTAAGAGAAGGCTTAGTTTTGCTCTCCAAGCTTGTGGTGGCTGCTAGGGTTTCTTTTCTCTTCCCTTTTCTACACGTTTTTGACTTATTTCATCATGGAAGGCTAAACTCTTAGGTTAAATCCCTTTGGTAATGTATCACATACTCTTGAGGTTTTGTTCTTAATGCTATTTCGTTTTTATTCACTGTTTTCATGCTTATTGATATGTTATGGTTCGCTTAGTTCCATTCTATAGAGATAATCCATGTGTATGAATGCTTAATTTATGCAAACTCGTAAAATATCCATGCTTTGGCTTTTAATGCTTAATTAGAGGTTAGGGTTTTGGGGTGAGAATTGAATTTTCGCTTAGTATTTAGTTCTCACGAGTTGGACAGTGAAGAGGGAAGAAATTGATCTTTTGTGACTGATGATAGAGTTGTGAACGCGAGCCAAAGGGGTTTATCCGCTTTTTCTTATCTGTTACTTCGTTTTTATTTAATTCTGTTTTGATTCTAGATTTCAACATTCAATACAAAACCCCCCTTGTTTTCTATGCATACTATGTGTTCGACCTTTTGCTTGATAAGATATTCCTTGGGAGACGACCTAGGAGTCACTTCCTAGTACTATACATAAACTGTTTTTATTTGTATCGGGTACGGCCTCGATCAATCATCAGCAGATAACAAAATATAAACAAGTTACGAAATTGTCTACTTCCAAAATCACTCCTTTCCCAAAAGGAGGAGTCTTGGGCCATCCATGTGCTACATCCTAGCACCCAAAAGACATATATACAAGTTTTAGAAAAATAGGTTTATATACACATCATAAGACTCAAAATAAGGCCCAGGACGGCGGACATCATTACCGACTACAACTACTTACTCTTCCTGGAAGGAAGAGCACTCTGCTCGGCCTGTGGTGGTGTATGCTCGGGCTCGGTACCTGTGTAAAAAAAGTTAAGGAGTGAGCATTACACAATACTTAGAAAATATATTCTAAAAGGACATAGTAAGTCACTAAGTCAATCACATTTAGCAAACATAAAATTACATCACATTCACACAATTTCGTACCCACACATTATTTTCCATAGTATTTTTATTCATTTTATTCGTTATGACCATTGATTTATTTTAAACAATAATTTTATTTTGACCAATAATTTATTTTAACCAATAATTTATTCCATTTGGGATTTAGCGCACCTGTTGGGAAATTTTCCACCCCGTTAGGACTTGCACTCTACCCAGGATTTGTCACTCTGTAGGCATATACACCTAGTTAGGATTTTTGTCCATTAATTATATTATATAGTTTCCATTGACCATTATTCCTTCCAACACATTTTAATTTTTGATTACCTTGCAGCATACTGATTCATTGGGTATATACACCCACACCTAACGGGCAATTTGGCCTACAAGCAATTTGTACCTGAGCGAGCAATTTGAGCCTAACAGACAATTTTTCACCCAACATGGCACCTAATGGGACGGTTAAACCCAAGGATCAATAAGCTGCTGCTTTACATTTACTTTTCCATTTTTTAAGAGTCTTAATGTCCAGTAACAAAGTCTCAACATTCATAGCATGCACATACATAGGAAATTCAACATCAACAACACATAATGTTCATATAACACCATAAACACTATCTACCATGGTCCTATATTTCTCACAAGCCTAAAACAAGTTCATTTATTTTATTTATTTATACCAAAGTCTAGTATTATCAACTACCCTAAGGTTTATTATTCTATTTATTTGCCTACCCTTAGCTCCTACTATATACAATCTAGAACCTATTCCCTAAGTATAGGTAATACCCCCTCCTTACCTCAAGTGGAGAAAGGAAGATAAAACCTCAAACCCTTGCTTTAAGCCTTTCTCTCTTGTGTTTAGAGATGAAACCGCTTGAGCCTAGCTTGCCAACCAATAAGAGCGACGATCAAATGAGTGGGGATCATATCTGTAGCGAAGTATGATGGTGTAGGTGAACTCTCCTTCTTCTCTTGTGATGGTAGGGGCATCAAGAGAAAGGGAACTCATTTAAAGTGAACAACAACCAAGAAGAAGATCACATAGCAGGGTATGGAGCCTTGGGGTGATGATGATTTTTGCTAAAACAAGCTTGATGAGTGTTAATGGAGTTTGCCTTAGTAAAGAAGAAATGCTTTGCTCTAAACTTGGGGAGAAAGTCTTGAAACTTATGGTGGAAAAGTGGCTTTCATGCCTTTTATTTTTTCTGTTTCCAAACGGGTTAATCGATAAGTGATCACACTAATCGATTAGTTTGTGAAATTTTACAATTTATATTTTGTTATTTTTAACATTTTGGCCAGACTAATCTATTAGTCTTTCAACTAATTGATTAACCGCTGTAAGTTGGCTTTTCATTTTTCTTCTATTTTCCTTTTATTTTCTTCTCGATATCAAAACACCATAACTCCTTCGTTAACCGTCGGATGTTGCTCAAATTTGAAAGCAAGCTTCCATACATACTCACCTTCACATTCAGTGGTGGAATTATTGTTTAGAGTTGTAAATATTTTATTTTTAATTTCCTAATATAATGTATTTAAAACAACGAAAACGCCGGTTCTAACACTCGTTTTTCCCATCTTTCAACCTCTTATTCTTTGCTAAGGCTATCTAACTACTTCATAACACTAAAAATGATCCTAATTCATCACCTTAATTATTCTTGAACATAATTATATTCTTTCTAAGCTGTTTATTATTATAATTACACTTAAAATAAAATTAAGGATGTTACATTTGGCACCGCTCATGTGCCTCGAACAACCACTATCTAAGTACCATCTATGCTCCTTTGTTCGAAGGCATGTAACGATTTGAATTTCTAAATTTAATAATTATATTTATGTATGTATTTATTTATGTGAATGTGAGGTATTGGTAGTGGTTTATAATTATTTTCTTAGTATATATATGATTTCAATGTATGAGTTTCGTTATGATTCCTATTGTATATGCGGTTACATGGTTGCTCGACTAGAGTTTGTTGTTTGTGTTTGAGTGCCAGGAATTGTAAGAGTCCGAGGGTGTCCCTAGTGTCTTGTTCTCGGTCATGTAATTGATTAGAGAGTTCTAGGAAATGTGTTTTGAGTTTGGAGTTGGTCTCGAGTTTTTGAACGCGTGGAATTCCTTCGAAATCGTGTTTCGACGAAGTTTCGGAAAGTGTTAGGTTTTGGAGGCATTTGGATGTTATCCGACTGCTTGGTTATGCCTCATGTATTAGTAGCCTTATATTAGTGAGGTTTGAGAGTTGTCTTAAGTCGTTCAGATTAGAACGAGTGTTAGAAAGGGGAAAAGTCGAAGGTTTCGTCGTAGTTTCGTTGGATTTTCGTGTTTTAATATTTATGTGTTTGATATATGAAAATGTGATTTTTATGATTGGAAATGTAAGTTGATGTTGTGCATGTTTGATTTAGTGTTAGGAGGGGTTAGGAACCTTTGAATGGGGTTAAAAAGTGCAAAAATCGGAGTTCGAGGCGTTTCGGTGCGCCCAGGCACACCCAGGGTGCATCAGATGCACCAGATCAGAGGCGCGATGCGCCAGCGCGCATCAGGAATTCCAGCACCAGACCGCGCAATCAGGCGCGCAGGGCGCTGCGCCCAGGCGCGTCTGGTCTATATACACGCACCAGACCCATTTCCCAACCGCACCAGCCTCATTTCTTTCTTCTTCCTCCACACCAAACTCCACCCCAAGCACCCAAACTCCATTTCCAACCCTTCCCCATGGATCCAAGCCATGTTTTGGCTAAACCTCACACTAAATCACTTCCTCCCTCTTGTTCTTCAAGCTTTCTCTCTCTTCCATGGTGTTCTCTCTCTCTCCTAGTGCTCGTTGTCTCTCCTCGAATCTCAAGAACCAAGTGGAGATTGGCCAAGGGAGTTGAAATCCAAGTAGATTGGGAGTAGATTCAAGGTCCTTGGAGCTTCAATCGAGCCTCCTCTTCCTCTAAGGTAAGGGGGAGACACTTTTATACACTTTGAGTTAGGGATAGTTAGAGTTTATAATAGAATTTGGGGTTAATGATTAAATTGGAGTGTGGGTAGTAAATTGATACTTTATTTGAGTTTGGTTAGGACTAAATAGAGTATTATGAGTTGATTTTAAAGTATTAGGATAGTTTTTAATAAAACCCCTCTTTTATGCTATATGAGTAGGAAATGAAGAACCCTAGGGAGTTGATTTATGTTATTTTGATCTGAGACATACCTGTGTATGTCGACTGGTTTATTGGTTATTTTGTTGGGTGTTGTTGGTTGTTATTTATCGTTGTTTATGATTCTTTCTATTGTTGTTGTTGCTGGAGGTTTTGTAAAGTCCTGAGATATGTCTGTGCATATCAATTGTGTATATTGTGTGAGCATGTAGATGTTGTGGAGGCCGGGTTAAGATTATTGTAAATGAAGCCAGTGCCAGATCATATGACAAATGAATTGAGAATGTACTTCGATACTAACTTAACCAGTTAGTCAATTCCAATAACCGATTAAGTAAGTATCGAGTACCACGTTTTATAAAGAAAAACTGAAAGAACGTCGTCTATTGACTTCCTTTCCAATAATCCTAACCATCATGCATCATAGCATAGAGTTGAGGTTGGACGTCAGGGTATGGGATAGACTTACGAGACGGTTCGTTGAACCTAGGTACGAGAGTGACCCAGTGACTAGGTTGTGCTATATTGAAACAACCGCAGGAATTGTAGTGAGTGAGGCCTTGATCCTACATGGGGTTGGGCTTGCTACCCGCGCTGGGGATCGGTTTCCACCGTAATCATTACAATTTTAAAGGTCACTTAGGCACTTCAGGGCCGCAGAGGGTGGTCTCGGCTATAGCCAACTTGGGCATCACCTCGAGTTGTAATTGGACCTGGATTGGCCAAGTATTATGCAAGCATTGGTTGTGAGACGCTTACTCCCGACTCGTCTATCCCAGGAGTGAAGGGTGTGTTGTGAGATTGATTATGTGATTTTGATATGGGAGATTTGAGTACAGAGACGATTGAGCCAATCCAGGATGGATCCCATGAGTATTATGTGATTATGTGTGTATAGTATCCTGGGATGGGATACGGATGTGATGGATCCAGTTGTGGATTGGTCGAGTGGCGCCCATGGATTGCACTATGTGCTAGTTATTGTGATGTGTATGTTTAGTAGCGCTTGAATTTAGTTGTTATTCCTGAATTTCTATTATCAGCTATTTACTGTCCTTTAATTCAATGTGTTTTGAAAATGTCTCAACCCTTAGTGGTTTAACATTTTAGGTAAATATCCAAGAAGCTTGAAGATCAGAGTGTCGCAGCGGAAGAGTCGAAAGAAAGGAACTCCATTTATGTCTACTTATTTTGTAATTGAAAACCCCAGAGTTGTTTATAAACTCGTTTTTTAAAAAGAAATTTTGAGTTCCTCATCAATTATATTTATATACTTTTATTATTTTAACACTACTTTTATTTATTTATCTTTTATAAATGAACCGGGGTGTTACAAGGCACTTCTACAAAACAAAATTACTTGCTAGATTTAGGTACCCAAGTGGTCTTGGGTCCCTTAGTATTAGTATTGGGATTTTGTTCCTTCACAATCCATTCAAACCAACCATTAGGTACACCAAACTTCTTAATTTGACAAACATCGGAGGTGTGGCCATGGATACCACAATAGAAGTAAGTTGGTCTTTTTATAAAATTAATGTTTGAAAAATTGCCAACATTTATATAAGTCCTCTTTTTCTTAGCGGTGTATCCTAATCCGGTTTTATTAGAATTGTCTCTTTGCATGGCAAGTAAGTTGTTCAAGTGTCTATCTCATTTTGTGAAACTTGCAACTCTATTTTTCAAATTATCAATCTCTTTTTCAAAAGTTTTGCAATTTTCACAAATGGGGACAACATTGACGTGAGAAGCACAATTGCAAGTGGAATTTGTATAAATGAGATCCAAGGTCTCATGTTGAAGCTTCAACTCATTTATATATTTTTGCATTTCAACAATTTTCTCTTGATGCTTCAAAATGATCCTTTTTCTCTCATTGTTAATTTTCTGGTACATCCCACACAATGTATGCCTTTTTAGATTTCAACTCATTTAAGTTCTTCCGATGAACTTGTGCTCTCTTCCTCATCTTCTGGTACATCCCACACAATGTATGCCTTTTTAGATTTGAAATCCTTAGACTTTTTCTTCTCATTTTCTATTTTTATAAGGTATGAAGGACAATGACACTTGACGTGCCTCAATTTACCTCATTCATGGCACTTTATCTTGCCCTTCAGTGTTTTTCCTCTTTGAGTTGTTACTACTGCACTTTTGTCGTTTTGCTTGATGAAATTGCCTCTCTTTTTCAAGAATTTGTTAGATTTCTTCACCATAGACCCATAGCTTCTTCATCCAAATCGGAATCGGAGTCCTCTTGAGAAACCTCTTCAAGCATTTTTGTCATTTTAGTTGATGCTTTGAGAGAGATCCCCTTCTTCTTTTTATCGGATTCTTCATGCAAATTTAAATGTCCTAACTCCATCTCGTGTTCTTGTAGCTTACCAAACAAGGTTGCTAAGTCCATACTCTCCGAATCCTTTGATTCCATAATGATGGACACCTTGAGTTGCCATTCCCTATTAAGACATATTAGCACTTTGTTAATAATTTCACCATCAATGAACTTTACCAAGAGCAAGAAAATGATTTACAATGTGAGTAAAATGTTTTTGCATGTCACAAATTGATTCACTGGGAAGCATTCTAAAAAGTTCATATTCATGCATAAGAGAATTCAACCTAGCTCTTTTAACCTCACTTGTTCCCTCATGTGTGACTTACAAGGTGTCCCACATTTGTTTGGCATTTTTGCATTGTGATACTCGAAAAAATTCGTCATAAGATAAAGTTGAAGTAATGATGTTTTTGCCTTTTAAATCATATTGAACTTTCTTTCAATCATCATCACTCGAACTATCTTTTGGAATTTCTACGATATCATCATTTATCTTTTTCTTTGGGATGCGAGGGTCATTCTCTATGGCTTCCCAAATGCAAGGGTCTATAACTTTTATGAAGATCTTCATGCCTACTTTCCAGTACACATAGCCTTCTCCGACAAACATGGGAGGGTGGTTTATAGAAGCCCCTTCACCACCAAATGTTTTCATAATACCCATTTATAATCCAAATAAAAGATCTTTACGAAAAAGCTTTTAAGCTTTAGTTTATCCAACCAAAGCTCTGATACCACTTGTTGGAATACAAGTGGGAGATATGAACACCTAGAGGGTGGGGTGAATAGGTGTTAAGGTCGCCTTGAACAATTTTCACTTTAAAAAAATAGAGAACGCTGAAAACTGAATTGTAATTGGTTGTTATGTAGTATGTAACTGGTTACAAGCACTCTGTAACAGGTTACAACAACAGGTTACAGGCTGATACGAACCAAATGCGAAGATGTAATTGATTCAAGAAATCAAGCTTTGTCAAAAATCTTTCTATAACCAGTTTAGAATCAATAACCCAATAATGTTTGAAAACCAATATACTCTAAAATCAATTAAAGAAAGTGTTTCTTATATGATTTTGAAGCGAAATCGTTATTTCTAGGTTTTTCGGTAAAAGCAATGACAAACGTTGACATTAAAAAGAGAAAGTTAGAGATACGACACATCAGCTTTTATACTGGTTCACTCTCATTAGATTAAGAGCTACATCAAGTCCCCTCTCGTGGTTAGAGAGATTTTCTTCACTATGAAATAGAGGAACCGTTTTTGTACAATACACGCCTTCTAGATCACCTCACTTGCAAAGCCCCTTCAAGAGTTACCTCTCTCTTGATGTACAAACCTAGGTCTTCTATTTCCACAGCAAATCAACCACTAGAAAAATACCCCATGTGAACACCCAATTTTGTCCGGGCTATGTTTTTATCTTAAATCATTTTTTATAATAAAAAGAGGGGTTATTTTTTATATATATAAAAAATCAATAATATTGTTATTTTATGTATTTCTCTTTCTAAAAAAAGGAGGGAACATATTGGATAAAAATAATAATAATAATTTGGACTTCCTTTGTTTGAATTTTTTAGTAAGGTATCTAAACAATGAATTAAAAAATTATGGCTTATTTAACATTTTAGTCCCTGAATTTAGGTTCTCTTTTGGAATTGGTCCTTAAACTTTTTTTTTTGATGCTTTGGGTCCCTGAACTCTGTTTAATTTTTGGAAATTGTCTTTTCGTCACTTAAGTGATGATATAGCCAACGATGTAACACCCCAAAATATTAAGTCATAAAAATACGGGTTAACAAAAACTTTTCCATAAAGAGTGTGAAAACCAAAAGTACTTCTCATAAGAGTAATATTTCCTTTACAAAGTAGTCTGAGTGTAAAGCATATATAATACAAAACCCCAAAAACCCTTTTTACACCCAGAGCATTGGTCTTCACAACTCGATCCTTCTGCAAAAGGATTCGGATGATGAGACATCATCCTGGCTGTTCCTTCTAGACACTTTCATTCCTACAGGAGTGGCTTCAGTTCTGTCCTTTGAAAGAACCTACCACACAGACATGGTAGTATGGCAGTCAGTCACTTGTCATATCGCCTAAGCAGATTATATGATTGGTCAAACATAATCATCACAGATATCATTTCAACATAATAAATGCATGCTCAAGTGTCTTATTAAACAATATAAACTATAACCATTAATCTTTCATGCAATGCATGAACGTCTCTCAAATCATTTCTCCATAATCAACTCTTCCAGAAAGCAACACTCTAGGATAGGCAATCGTGCGCTCGATGTTTCCACAACCCGTATAGCGGCCACACCGTTCTATACTAGAACCCCATCGACCACGATCCTAAAATGATACAAGGGGGTGATCCCTAAACCATTGTCCATCAATAGTTCTAGGTCCTTGTCATTTCTACGGTGGCGGCCACACCGTTCCAATCGTCTCATGTAGCGGCCACACCGTTCCAATCGTCTCATGTAGCGGCCTCACTCGTTTTACAATTCCCTGTACACCATGCATGAGATGCATAACAAATATATTAATCTTCACATTATACACATGGCGGCCACACCGTTCCATGCCTTCATATAGCGGCCACACCGTACTATATGGAATCACACAAATATGGTGGCCACACCGTTCCACATGTCTTCGTATAGCGACCACACCGTTCTATACGGAATCCCATCACAATTACCACACATATGGCGGTCACACCGTTCCACATGTCTTCATATAGCGGCCACACCGTACTATACGCAATCCTTTAAGTATAATGACTTCTTGTAGGAGATAATCTCAATATATGGGAATCGGGGTGATTCCACTTATCCAACTTTAACTTATCCAACTAAGAGCAACAGCCCTAGCGTATTTGGATTGAATCCTCATAATCAGCAGGCATCACCATGCTCGCATTATCATTAACACTCCCTTAAGTCATTATTCTATTATATTCCAAAACATTAATTATCAAATAGACTTAATCAGGCATTATCATCAAACCCTTGCTCAACATTATACTCAGATCATGAATTATTAATCTCATTCTATATCCTCAGTGTAATCATGATCACTGTTAATCCAATGAAGGCATTATGATTACTCCACTAATCATACCTCATTTATCAGCTTATCCAGATATCATACTCAAAGTATTATTCATTAATCATGAACAGTCGTCATACCCAAGACATAATTCATTAGGCATATGCAATCATCATATACCACTCTTAATTTATTTATCATCTTCAAGAAGGCACTATGAAACCAATTAAAAAGATAATTCTTAATTAATTAGATGAATAATGGTTTACCCCTTTTTGACTTGTTGACATCATGCTCAACCCATCTAGAAACTAAAATAGTAATTATGCAAAACCTTTAAGGATTGAAAGAAAATCAAATTAATTATTCTCTTGTCCCAGGGCCTAACCGGTTACAAAACCCCCTAACCGGTTAGAGACAGCAGTACCTGAGAGCAACCATTTATTCTCAAACTTAAATCACTTTCAATCACAAGTTATTGTCTTTCTAATCCTCATGCAGCATTTAGAACATGCTTCTAGTGTTATGACAAGGCTTAAGCACATCAAAGCTTACTTTTCAAGTTCTAAGTCCATAAACATAAACCTCAAAATCCTTCCATAAGTGATATTAGACTCAAGTCATGCTTCGTTAAGTCTTTGTTTAACATCTTACTCGGATTATGATCCAATAGCCTTATACATCTAGCAGACTCAAATAATAATCTAAACCTCTTAAGCAAAACATGAGTCTTCAATAATTATTTAAAACAAGGCTAGAGTCCCAAGATGATTCTTGTTCCTTTGAGTTAGATAAATAATAATTTATTCTCCTTAACTCAATTCCATTGAAATTTTAGGAACAAGAATAATAATTAAGTTAAATCTCCCACCTATAATCATTCTTTCACCATGCATTGATGCAAACACAATATGTCTCAACGGTTGGTTCTCTTTAACATTATTCTCATAATGAATTCATAATCATGAAGTTATTGAATCATAACCACTCAAATATAGAAAACATGTTATAAAGCTATCATGACTTCACATTATTAATTTGAGGCATTAGTCACAATACTCAAGGTATAAGCACTTATCATTAATCACTTTAAACTTGAGTATTTAATTATGTTTTAGGCTATAAAAGAGTAAGAAAAGCAATAGCATGAATTGATCCACAAACTAGTATTGAATTCAATGTTTTTATTAGACACTAACCGGTTACAGAGAAATGCTAACCAGTTAGTCTGCATAAACCAGAATTTGAAAAACAAAGTCTCTTTATGAAATTCTCAATGATTTCAAACCATAATTAATTGGGGGGCTTTCATTACCTTTCTGTAAGAATTATTATGAAATGAAGTTAATTAATTTAGTGGAAAAGACCCAATTAATTTAAGGAAATCAAAACATTTTATTTTTTTCAAAGCTGTCAGGTTGTAACTGGTTACAAAAACCAGCTAACAGGTTAGATTATGCAGCAGAATAACTAAAAGTGAGGTTTTTCAATACCATTTTCTTTTCTACTCAAAACTAGCCCAAAACAGATTTACCTAGATTTATAATACCTCAAATTAAACATGTTTCATCACTTATAACATATCAAATCACATCAAATCCCTTGCATTTCCTGATCACATTCCAATTTGCATAATAACACATAAACCAACAACTTAACCATCCAAATTCAGAAACACAGCAGCAATTCATGAAATATGCATCAAAATAGCTTTCATGTAGGGATTGTAACTTGCTCTATCCAGTGTTGGAGCTCATGGTGACCTCCAAGTCACAAACCAATTCAAAGCTATGCCCTTTTTGAGTCTCAAGTTGAATCAACCTATGTTTTTGCATAACCTAATCTCATTCAATTATGTTTTAATTTCGGATTAACATAGTGACCAAGTGGTTATCTTGGTCTCCAAACCAAGTAACCATGTCTTGATCCAATTGTCTGTGATTCAATCACGCAACCAACTTCACAATCAATAATCCAAGCAATATGAACAACTTCTCCCATACCTTGGACAATTAGGACAACACTTAGACAAGCTTTAAGACACCCTAGAACAGCAGCTAACACAGCAACAACAGCAGCCACCAAGAACAGAGAGCAGCCACTCGAAAACCAGCAAAAACCCCTTCAATTCCAAGCTCACACACTCACAACTCACAAGTTTGATGTGCAACAACTCAAGGCAAGTTGTATACACGAATTGAGATGAGATTTTGGCAGATTTTTGGCTTAGAATTCAATTCCAATGCCCTACACGCGTCCCTGACCTCCCAATTAAGTTCCACGCGTCCTGGGAAGGCTTA
The DNA here is from genome assembly GCA_037953625.1 of Crotalaria pallida. NCBI lineage: Eukaryota > Viridiplantae > Streptophyta > Magnoliopsida > Fabales > Fabaceae > Crotalaria > Crotalaria pallida. The sequence continues at coordinate 5,124,555 of CM075654.1, read as the reverse complement.
AGGAAGAAGAATCATCGTGATTTTCAACTCAAACTGCCTTAAAATTATGCAGATGCAGAAGCACTAACCGGTTACTGGTTTTTCTAACCCGTTAGCCACTGCTAAATTTCAGAAATTCACTATTTTGCTAAAAAATTAATATAAAAAGATTTACTTCTCAAAACACAATTTCCACCGTTGGATGTCAAGATAAAATCATTAGAAACCTTGTCTAAAAATTTGAGGATGATCCAACGGTTAAAGAAAGAGATACAGTCCAATCTTTACATGATATTTTACTAAAATCTCATTTTCTTAAATGATAATTCATTTTCCAATGAACTCTTTTCATAAAATATTCTTATTAATGAAATTGCTTTATGAAAATAAATATTTTATTTATTTATCCTCTTTTTTAAAAATGAGGGATGTTACACTCTCCCCCACTAAGTTGAATTTCGTCCCCGAAATTCGTTTTCTAAAATTTTCACTTTCCAAAATATTTCCATAAAATAAAGTTTTTATCTTACCTTTATCAAAATGTTTTGGGGATTCTCCCCCACTAAATAAATTTTGGTTATATTTTTCTCAAAATTTTCAATCTCCAAAAATATTTATAGAGATATTCCAGATAAATTCTTCTAAACAAATCCTTTCAAATGGAAAAATTCTCAATAACAATTTTCCAATCAAAACATTTTGCATAAAACTTTAGAAAATACTTTTACCGCTGCGCACTCTGATCACTCGCGCACGATTAACGAATCATTTATATGACTTTATTCTTTAATAGTTGCAAACATTAGGGTGATCAGTCCTAATATTCAAACCATTAATAATAAAATCATTCCTTTCAGATATAACTTTTCGCAAGAAAAGTCACACGACATATCTTTAAGTTAGATGAACTTAAAGATAGGGTATTTGTCACCATCAGATTTAGCTAGATAGCCAAGTGCTAGAGATATTTCCGTTGGGGAGACAAGGATTTGTCTAATCCCGGTGGTTATTAATCTCTCTAGTCTTAACTAATCTTTCTATCTCTGTAGTGTCCACAGATATTTATCACATCCAATTGTGATAAAGGTTTCGATCACGGAAATTCGGGTCAAAGATGACATATAGATCTTCAAAATATCGAACGATTCAATTAATGTAATCGAAAGAAATAGCTGACTACGTTAATTCATATTAGGAGAAAGGACCATCCATGGGTTTACCTCTCTTGCCTCGCTTGCTACCCGATCCTTTCTTGCTTTTATTCTCCAGACAATCTGGCGAATAGTGCCCCGGCTTCCTGCAGTTGAAGCATACTATTCCCTTGGGTACACCACAGCTTGATCCAAAGTGATGTGCCCCACACTTTCCACATTGAGGTGGATAAGTGATTCCTTTCCCATTTCCTTTCTGGTTACCATTCTTCGATTGACATTTTCCTAATCCCAATCTATACAGCTCTGGTTCCTCAGATTGTTCTTTTTCCAGGGTTGATTCTTTTAATTGTTTTTCTTCTTCCTCCAACTGAGCTATCATTTCCTCAATCTTTTGTTTCTTCTGAATTCGGACATTCTTTTTATAAACCTCCTTTGCTTTCATATCATCTTCGTAGATTCTGCACATGTTTACCAACATCGGGAAATTCCTTATTCCCTAATAACTGATTCCTGGCTTCAGATCCAGGCGTAGTCCATTCTCGAACTTTACGCACATTGATCTTTCATCTGGATGATTCTGGTAATAGGGAGAATACTTCATCAATTCTTCAAACTTCGCAGCGTATTCTCCAACATCCATCTCCCCTTGCTTTAGTTCCAAAAATTCCACTTCTTTCTTTCTCCTTATATCCTCTGGGAAGTACTTTTCTAAGAAATTTTCTTTAAATACCTCCCAAGTGAGGTGCTGTTCCTCGGCTTCCAATAACTGCTTTGTATGATCCCACCAAGTATCCGCTTTATCATTAAGCATATAAGTTGCATACACCACTTTTTGCGCATCTGAACAACCCATAGACGGAAAGATTTTCTGAATTTCTTGCAAACATCTCTGAGCTCCTTCTGGATTATACCCTCCTTCGAACTGAGGGGGTTTGCAACTTCGGAACTCTTTGAGTCCTCTAAACTCAGCAGGTTCCACATTGCATCGGTGCGGTTGATTCACTTGTTGTTGATGTTGCTGCATATTCTCTAATACAGCAGTGATCCTCTCTAACATTTCATTCGCATGGTTTCGGTTTCTTGTTGCCATAGTAGACTTGCACTCATAGAAACTTAGGTCAGAGTCACACAACTTATTGAGTATGGGAAGGACCATACTCCGAGCCGAGAGTTGGAACCATTGCTCTGATACCATAAATATAACACCCCAAAATATTAAGTCATAAAAATACGGGTTAACAAAAACTTTTCCATAAAGAGTGTGAAAACCAAAAGTACTTCTCATAAGAGTAATATTTCCTTTACAAAATAGTCTGAGTGTAAAGCATATATAATACAAAACCCCAAAAACCCTTTTTACACCCAGAGCATTGGTCTTCACAATTCGATCCTTCTGCAAAAGGATTCAGATGATGAGACATCATCCTGGTTGTTCCTTCTAGACACTTTCACTCCTACAAGAGTGGCTTCAGTTCTGTCCTTTGAAAGAACCTACCACACAGACATGGTAGTATGGGAGTCAGTCACTTGTCATATCGCCTCAGAAGATTATATGATTGGTCAAACATAATCATCACAGATATCATTTCAACATAATAAATGCATGCTCAAGTGTCTTATTAAACAATATAAACTATAACCATTAATCTTTCATGCAATGCATGAACGTCTCTCAAATCATTTCTCCATAATCAACTCTCCCAGAAAGCAACACTCTAGGATAGGCAATCGTGCGCTCGATGTTTCCACAACCTGTATAGAGGCCACACCGTTCTATACTGGAACCCCATCGACCACGATCCTAAAATGATACAAGGGGATGATCCCTGAACCATTGTCCACCAATAGTTCTAGGTCCTTGTCATTTCTACGGTGGCGGCCACACCGTTCCAACCGTCTCATGTAGCGGCCACACCGGACTACATGGTTTCCAATCCTGCATGCACCTCACTCGTTTTACAATTCCATGTACACCATGCATGAGATGCATAACAAATATATTAATCTTCACATTATACACATGGCGGCCACACTGTTCCATGCCTTCATATAGCGGCCACACCGTACTATATGGAATCACACACATATGGCGGCCACACCGTTCCACATGTCTTCGTATAGCTGCCACACCGTTCTATACGGAATCCCATCACAATTACCACACATATGGCGGCCACACCATTCCACTTGTCTTCATATAGCGGCCACACCGTACTATACGGAATCCTTTAAGTATAATGACTTCTTGTAGGAGATAATTGTCATGTCGTTAACCAAGATCAACCTTAAAGCTATGGAAGAGCCTTGAAGAATGATCTCAGCCAAGATGTTAATGTAGGACTCTTTAGGATTTCTGAATATCCAGTTGGGATAATCAGGTTCTCCCTAGTCAACAATGTGTGTGCTGGTGTCAACTTAGGGATGAGAAGACGTACCTTAGCCCCTATAGCATGGTGGTTCTTATAGGGGATTACCTGTGTTTGTTAGGCTATTCTGATAAGTCTCTTGGAGAAGAAGAATGCTAATAGGATTCGTATAGGATATGATAAGATCATATCCATAAATCCTGTAGGTGATAAGCTTTATCCAATGCTGCGTTATCTAACCAAGAGTGGTGGGAATCTAAGAGTAGTTAGTTTTGATGAGGTTTGTAAGTGATAAGGATAAGGACGGAAATCCTGTGCTCAGGGTTAATCTCATCGGTAAGCAACCACTCTATAGAAACCCAGTTTGCTCGGTGTTGGCGTCCGACCGTTTCCCATGTTGCAGTGTCATACCAATCGTAGTAATGAGGCTACAGTCGGTTAATCTCTCGGTCTACTACAGGTCCACTACATAAGCCCCCCAAGCTCGGTTGGGTGATTTGAGCCCTGCCGAGCTTTCCGACTGAACTTTTGATGACTGAAAGAGAGGTCCGAGCATTTTTGCGCTTTGAACAAGGCTGTCGTTTGATTGACCCCTGAGTGACCTTCCGCTTCTCCCTGTGTTTACACGTGTCTTTAACTTTATTGGAAAATGTAACGTTATGATTTCAAATCCACCAGAGGTTCCACGTACTCAATTTTCAACGCTAAACGGGCTTTTTCCGCTTTAGGTCCAAACCTTTCGAGATAGTGGAGGGAAGTTTTAGAAAGAATATCAAAGGGCGGTTTTCTCATTTACTCATTTCTTCAAGCATTTTTCGAACTCTCTTTCTTCTTGTTTCTTCATTTCTCTGAAATCTTTATCAAACAAAGCCAGAAACTTCTAAGGACGTTCTTATTCACTGCTTCGATTCTCTTCACCATACTGAGTGCGCTTCTCTGTGTTGATTTTGTATTTCTCTTATCACTTGATCATTCTTGGCTAGCAGGTAATCGTACTCTTCCCTTTTTCTGATTAATTTCTTATTTTCTTCTCTGAATGTTGTCTTGCATGTTCTTCCTTCTGTGATATCTTGCATGCGACTGCTTCTGCTTTCTTACTGTGTTTGTACATGTAGGATTTTGTTTTTTATGTATTTTCACCAGCCCTTCTTCTCTGATTTTTTGAAAAGATCGTTATTGGGTTTTTCATTTTTGGGTTTATTTACTTTTCTGGGTTTATTGGGTTTATCCGCTTTTCTGGGTTTTGTGGGTGTTGTTTTTCTGGGTTTTGCGGGTGTTGTTCGTTTTTCTGGGTTGAGATTGTTCTGGGGTTTGTTTTCTGGGTTTAGCGAAAACCCCAAATCGTTGATGTTGTTGCTGTTGCTATGATACCCCACGTGCCCTTCGAAATTCTTTATCCGCTTTTCCACCTATTGAGTGATCGCTGTAGCATTTCTTAGGTTTGCTTTATGTTTTTCTGCACTTAACTTCTTAGGGTTGGTACTGAAGCGTCATTTACCATGAGTGAGGAATCTGTAAACTCTGATGTGCCAAGAACATATAAAGGAGGGAACCCAGAAATTTGTGTTAAACCGATATCCATGCATTTCCCTCGGACTTTGAGAGAGTTCAGGCAGGGTGTGATTCACTATAGGATCGCCGAGAGGGTAGAACAACAAAAGTTAAGGAGGCAGCATAGAGGTATTAGACATTTCGATTGGTTTGGGGAAATTCTGCCCAGAAAGGGAGGTGTTCCCCAACCGACCGTAAGTATTTGATCAGACATAATCAAGTTTTTATGGTTCTGACTCCAAGTGTGCCCCTTTTCCTCAGGTATGAAGAGGAAGTGTGTTACTAATCCTAATCTCTACCCACTTCCGACAGATTCGGCTGAGTATGATTGGGTGGACCGAGAGGTTCTTGGTACACAATCTGAGCTTACAACACAACGGTCACTAGATCAAACTCGAGCTATAATTCTGCCGTGTCCAGGAGACAATACTGGGAGTTTGTATTCCATTACTCCAGTGGGTGAGAATGAGAGAGTTTGTACCAAAATTCCAGACGGTAGTACAGCTTTCTATTTTTACGAAGAAGTGATTACTCGGCTTGGGATAAGAATGCCCTTTACCGATTTTGAGATGGGCGTTTTGAATTTCTTAAGAGTGGCTCCTTCTCAACTACATCCGAATGCTTGGGCGTTTGTAAAAGCCTTTGAACAAGTCTGATCGGCAATGAATTGGACTTGCAACCTTAATATCTTTTTTCACCTTTTTGCTCCTCAGTGCAATTCCTTCGAGAAAGGTTCGGCAAAGAAACCCTGGGTTTCTCTGAAATCTCGTAGGGGATACGCACTTTTCACAAAATACTCTGAATCTTGGAAGCTCTTTAAACCTTTTTTCTTTAAGTATAATTTTACTGGTAATGGCGTTTGCTGGTTCACTCGGCCGGGGGAACAACGACCACTTCCACGATTTCCTCTTCAATGGAGTGCCAGCTTTTTTAACCGATCGATTGCTTCATACTCATCCGAATGGAAAGAACTTGCTGAGTATGAAAAGGATGTATGTCGAGCGGTTGAAAGTTATTTGAAGAAAGATGGCATGATAGAGACGAGGGATATTGTGAACATCCCATCTTCGAATGTTAAGACCGAACTTGGTATAGTGCTTTATTTTTTGCTTTTATATTTGTGATTGGATCGGCTCTAATGTTTCTTTGTTTCCTTTGCAGAAAAAATGGCCGCTCGCATGACAGCTCTTGTTCAAGGTCAAGGAGGCAAGAAGAGGAAAACTCCTGCCACTTCTAGATCCTCAAGTCTGAGCACTCCGAGCCTGAGTGTTTCCACCCCTACTCCTTCTGCCGAGGCTGCCGAGGCTTCTCCTCACTAAGCCACAAACGTGGTTGTTGTTGCTTCTACTGTCTCAATGGCCCCTAGTGGTCAAGTTCAAGCTACATCTCCTCTCCAACCTTTAAACCGCCGCCGACGGGTGGATAAGGGAAAAGAGAAAGTGTCGGAGGGTGAAAACCCCAGGGCTGAAGGAACAAGTGCTCGAGCTACTACTACTCCGATTGCTGCTGCTCCAACCTCTGCTGCAACCCCCCGGGAAACATCTATATGGGATCAGCAGTTTGATGACAGGTTTGGGAAATACATTTTATCTGAGTCTGACTGCTCTCGGTTTGGAAATTTGAGTGCCGATGAGTGGTCTAGCTGCAATATGACCTTTGTAAAATATTTTCTTCGAGGTGCCAATCTTGCCTATTTTTTGGCTAAGCATCCTGAGGGACTCTTTTCTGGTTACAATGCCGAGCAAAAGGAGGCTCGGGAGTTATGAGCAGCTCAGGAAGCTAGTCTCTCAGACGAGCTGATCCGAGTAAAGAATGAGCTTGAGAACTTGAAAGCCGACAAGGGGGAGCTGATTAAGGAGAGAGATTCCTTAAAGGCTTCCCAAAAGGCGGCTGAAGATAAGAAGAAGGAGGCTGAGGAGAACCTGAAGAAAGAACTCCAAGTGCATCAGCAGAAGATAGATGAACTAAAATCTGAGGTTGAAAAGTCTGCAGCAGTTGCTCAGAAGCTGAGGGAGAAAGCACTTTTCCACAAGAAGAAGGCAACAACTAACTTCTACAATTGGGGAAAAGCGGTGGATGACTCCTTTGTCTCGGCCATCAAGAAAGTTCAATTTCTGAACCCTGAATTAGAGTTCAGGGTGGTCGGGGCTCATCCATTTCATGCTGTTCAAGATGGGAAGTTGATCGATCTTGAGTCTAGGGCCGAGGTAGATCTGCAGGCGGAAGATCTTTCTAATCCCCTTGAGGAGCTGACTGAGGCACCAGATTTTAATGACTCACAAGTAGTTTTATCTGACATTGAGGAGTGATGCCAAGCTTTTTATCTTTACTGTTTTGTTGCTTTTGCTTTCGCTCGTTGTTTTCCGAGCGTTTTGACTTTGCTGATGTTTATCTTTAATCTTTAGCTGCTTCGAACAATTTGCTATATCTTTTGATTGCTCGTATTTTTCTAGCGTTGTTTATGACAATGTCGACTGTGTTATTATTGTTTTTGATTACGTTCGTCACATTTCCGATATTTGTCAATTTGATTTTAAAATGTACAAATCATTGTGGGTAGAACTCAGATCGCCAACTTTAGCCAAAGTGGGATCCTCGGACCGCGAAACAAGGAAAGTAATTTCCTGTATTCGGGCGTTCTATAAGTACGTTGCTAAACTCTCGTAAGGAGTTGTACCTCGATTTGGCTCGGTGGCTAGCCGAGCCAAATGAGTCGCGTGTTACTTCACAATGTTCAAACGAGGATTTCGAAGAAATTGATGCATTTATTAATAAACGAATACAAAAAAGTGAAGTTGCTCATTTGCTAACAAATTCCTACCAATCGAACTAGTAACAATTGTCACTAAACTAAGAAGGATGTTACCCTTCGTTTATTCGACCTAAACATTTCTGAGCAATAGACTAACCTATCTATATAGAAATAGAAAAAACAAAATAGGAGCTTAACTGTAATAAGCTCTGAGTTTGGCCACGTTCCATGTGTTACCGATTTCCGTGCCCGAGAGAGACTCCAATTTGTATGGACCAGATCCGGATTTGGCCTTCACTCGGTATGGTCCTTCCCATTTGGGTTTCAGTTTTCCGACTCCAGCATTTCCCTTTCCAATATCAGCTCGGCGAAGGACTAAGTCACCAACTTCAAAGCTTCTTGGATGAACCTTCTTGTTGTATTCCCGAGCCTGCCGTTCCTTCATTCTGCTTTCATGGGCTGCGGCATTCTTTCGAACTTCTTCCAGCAAAACAAGTTCCTCACGGATCAAATGGTCATTTATTTCTGAAGGAGGTTCAAGTGTCCTGAAGGTAGGAATTCGCTTTTCGATTGGGATGACCGCGTCACAGCCGTATGTCAAACGAAAAGGAGTTTCACCTGTGGACGAGTGTATTGTTGTCTTGTGTGACCATAGGACACTCGGAAGTTTATCTGCCCAAGTGCCAGCAGCATTTCCGAGCTTCTTTTTGATCCCATCCAAGATGGTTCTGTTGGCCGCCTCGGCTAACCCATTTGTCTGTGGGTGTTCAACAGAGCTAAAATAGTGAGTGATGTTTAGGTCGGCTGCTAATTGTTGGAAGTGAGATGCTGCAAAATGTGATCCATTGTCTGTGACTATGGCATGTGGAACTCCAAATCGAGAAATCACCTCCTTGACGAAGAAAGACTGAATCCGAGCTGTTGAGATTGTTGCTAATGGCATTGCTTCGATCCACTTGGTGAAGTAATCAATAGCCACTACTGCGAACTTAAGCTGGCCTGGTGCGGTGGGGAATTTTCCGATGATGTCCATGCCCCATTTGTAAAAGGGCCAAGGTGCACCGAGAGAGTGTAACTCTTCAGCAGGCTTTTGATAGATGTCACTGTGAAATTGGCACTGAATACATTTCTTGACATGTTCCATAGCATCTTTCTGCAGTGTAGGCCAAAAATAGCCCGCTCGGATTACTTTTCTTGCCAAGGACTTTCCTCCCATATGGTGGCTGCAAATTCCACCGTGAATCTCCTCCAATATTTCCTCAGCTTGGGATGGATTAACACATCTGAGCATGGGGGATCCAAAGCCTCTCTTGTACAGGACTCCATTTAGAACTGTGTATTGAGCGGCCTTTTTAACCAATTTCCGAGCCTCAGACTGATCTTGGGGGATGAACCTATGTTGCAAATAAGTAAGAATTGGGTCCATCCATGAATGAGATAATGAGACTGCCAGAATGACACTAGGTCGGGGAATGGTTTCTTGTATCAGGGTTTTGTTATTTTCCGACCCTTTCGTACTTGCCAATTTGGACAGAATATCGGCTCGGGAATTCGAATCTCTCGGTACATGTGAAATGTTAAATTCAGAAAAGTTTGAGATGATTCGCTTTACCTCTTCCAGATATTTTTGTAGAATGGGCTCCTTTGCCAAGTACTGACCCTTGATCTGAGAAACTACCAGTTGTGAATCGTTGAAAATTGACACTTTCTCTGCTCCGAACTCATGAACCATCTTGAGGCCTGCAAGAACTGCCTCGTATTCTGCTTGATTGTTCGATGTTTGAAACTCAAATTTCAATGAGTATTCCATACACAATCCCTCGGGGTTTTCAATGATGACTCCAGCCCCAGCGCCTTTCCTATTACTTGATCCATCCACATAAACTGACCAAAGATTTTGAGAGTTGTCCGAAGGGATATCTGTGAACTCGGTAACAAAATCAGCAAGCACTTGCGATTTCATTGCCTTCCTTGGTTCGTAGGTAATGTCGAATTCAGAAAGTTCGACAGACCATGAAACCATTCTGCCAACTAGGTCGGGTTTGTGAAGAACTTGTCTGAGAGGTTGAGCGGTTCTTACCAATATTCTATGTGCCTGAAAATACTATCTCAAACTCCGAGCTGATGTGACCAAACAATATGCAAGTTTCTCAAGCCTTTGATACCTCAATTCTGATCCTTGAAGCGCTCGGCTAACGAAATATACCGGGGCTTCAGTACCTGAATCATCTCGTACCAGAACCGAACTGACCGCCGCTTCAGCCACTGACATGTATAGAATGAGGTTCTCACCAGGAAGAGGGCTGTGGAGGACCGGTGGGCTGGAAAGATACTCTTTTAATTGAATAAAAGCTTGCTCACAGTGTTCGTCCCAAAGGAAATCCTTGTTTTTCCTAAGGAGCTGGTACCATGGCAAGGCTTTTCGAGCGGCTTGGGACAAGAACCTGGAGAGTGCCGCCACTCGGCCCGTGAGTTGTTGAACTTCTTTAAGATTAGTTGGGCTCCTTATGTCAAGGATTGCTTTGCATTTATCAGGATTGGCCTCAATTCCTCTCTCGGTTAACATAAAATCGAGGAAAGAACCGGCTGGGACTCCAAATACACACTTCTCCGGATTCAACCTCATGGAGTATTTTCTCACTCAGTCAAGTATTGTTGTGAGGTCCTTGGCATGATTTTCTTGCTGTCTACTTTTTGCAATGATGTCATCTATGTACACCTCCATGTTCGAGCCGATCATACCTTGAAAAATCTTGTTCATCATTCTCTGATAAGTAGCACCCGCATTTTTCAACCCAAAGGGCATGACGTTCTAACAGTAAGTTTCCCTATCGTTGATAAATGCAGTTTTGTCTTGGTCGGCAGGGAACATTGGAATCTGGTTGTAACCAGAGTAAGCATCCATAAATGATAAGAGTTTGTAACCAGCTGAACTGTCGACGAGCTTGTCAATAACAGGGAGTGGGTATTGATCTTTAGGACAAAGTCTGTGTAGTCAACACACATTCTCCATTTTCCATTGGGCTTTTTGACCAAGACGGTGTCAGCTAACCAGTCTGTGTAGTCAATCTCCCTAATGAAACCCGCTCGGAGTAGTTCAGCGACTTTTTCCTCAATTGCCACGACCTTTTCGGTACTAACTTTCCTTTTACGTTGTGCTACTGGTTTCGACCCCGGAATGATACTCAACTTATGACAAATAAAATTGGGGTCGATTCCTGGCATATCGGCTGATGTCCAAGCGAACAAATCCTTATTCGCGATTAATAGTGCGGCCAATTCTTCTTTAACGCATGTGGGCAAATCAGAACCGATTTTCACTTGCCTGAGGGGGTCGTCAGATAGTGTCAAGAACTCCCATTGTCCCTTTGGGGTCGGTCTATTCCTGTCGAATTGGTCCCGCATATCCAGGTCCGCCAGGTTAACATTTCCCTTACCCAAAGAAACTCTTTCCAGATTGCTCGGATCCTTGCTTTTCACTTTTCCTAGGCTGGCATTGTAACACTTTCTTGCTGCATCCTATTCGGCTTTGACCGTTACCACTCTATCATCAGTTCCGACGAACTTCATAGCAAAATGAACTGTTGATACAACTGCCCCAAATGCTTGCAAAGATGTTCTCCCAAGTATGGTATTATATGCTGCCGGACAATCAACCACCAAAAACTTGACTATCTCAGTTCTAGCCGAAGGTTGTTGTCCGAGAGTTACAGGAAGTTGGATATAACTCTTGGGCTCAATAGTGTCCCCGGTGAAACCAATTAGTTCCCCTTAGAAGGGAGTGAGATTACACTCCCTGAGTTTTAAAGCTTTAAATAATGGGAAGAACATTATATCGGCCGAACTACCTTGATCAATAAAAACTCGTTTTACCTCATAATTGCCGATGAGAGCAGTGATTACCATGGGGTCATTATGGCCTGGAAGAATCCCCTCCAAATCTTCATCATCAAAAATGATGGGAACATTTTTTGTTGATCTCTTGGCAATAGGTTTTTAGTTGACTGCTAAAATCTGATTAATGTACTTCTTCCTGTCGGCCTTCTTTTCTCCGCCTCCAGCAAAACCTCCCGCAATAGTTTTAACCAGGAATTCATTTTTGCTAGCGTTCGTATCAGGAATTGGAGTTGGATCGGTTTTCTGTCTCCCAGCGTTCCTATCATCTGCTGACCTACTTCTCTGGCGTTTAGGTTTTACTGGTGATTGAGATTTGTTTCTTCCTCTTCGGCCGGCTGCATCTCTGATGTATTGTTGTAGTTTACCATCCCTGATCATCTCCTCGATCAGATCTCGTAACCAGATGCATTCGTCAGTTGTGTGGCCGTAACCCCGGTGGAAGTCATAGTATTTCGACCTATCACGTTGTGCGCCCTTTCTTAAAAACGGAGGTCTTTGGGCCGAGCGTAAGTCAGTCTGCATAGTCTACCTCAAAATCTGACTCCTTAGAACCGTTAGAGGAGTGTATTCCTGAAACTTATTCCTCGGAGGAATCCTTCGGTCTCGATCGTTTCTGTCTTGTCTGCCACCGAAACGTTCGTCACGTTTCTGTTTGTTTTGACCTTGAGGATCAGTTCGCTGTCTTTCTTCTCTAGCCCTCTGACCTTTGTGGAATTCCTCCAAATTGATGAATTTATTTGACCTCTGGCTCAGCTCGGCCATGTCCTTTGGAGGTTTTCCAATCAAAGATTTTCTGAAATCACCCGACTGTAAACCTTGCGTGAACAGTAGTACTGCCACACCAGGTTCTAACCGGGGAACCGAGCTAGCCTCAGCATGGAAACGTGAAAGGTAATCTTTCAATGACTCATCTTGCTTTTGGGTAACTATTACTAAGGTGTGGTCGGATCTGGGCTGAATACAACTAGCCGTGTATCTGTTTAGAAACACTCTTTTCATTTCCTCCCAAGAACTAACTGAGTTCCGAGGGAGAGATGAGTACCAACGTAATACTGAAGGTTCGAGGGTCATGGAAAAGGCTCGTCATTTCATTTCTTCTCCACCACCGTAATAGTTCATTGCTCCCTCAAAAGAAACAATATGGTCCACTGGATCAGTTAGACCGTTATAATGTGGGACATTAGAAGGGCCCAAGTAACCTTGAGGGGTTTGGAATGCCATGATATGTGGGGTGAAAGGATGACCAGGATGAAAATCACCCTGATCTTGGTTAATGGTGGGGTTATGATGAATATTTTGTGGTGGGGGTAGTTGCATTACCGAAAGTGGCTGAGGGCCAATGGATTGTGGTGGCATGGTGTCTGGTTGACCTTGAGCAATTCGTGTCATAGCTTGTTGCTAAAGGTCGGCGATGGCTCGACCTTGCTGTTCGATTAAGGTCGTTTGTCTATTAAGGATGTTAAGCATCTCCTGTTCCCTTGCACGAGCAGAAGCAGAAGTTGCAAAAGATCTACTTGTAGAATAGCTATGACGGGAATTTCCATGGGCTGCCCTTCTAGGAGTTAGTCTGGTTCTAGGTGGAGTGCTTATATGGTCAGTGTTATGGTTTATAGGTGGGGTGGGGGTGCGCTGGGTATTTCTACCTTGATGAGCCTGGTTTCCCGTAGTTCTAGCGGTGTTGCGAGTAGTAGGGGCTGTACTACTTGAGTCCCCATGCGTAGAGGGTGGTGGGGTAGGAGGGGGTGGTGGTGGAGGTGGGGCTAATACTGTTTGTAAAGCTCGGATTTGTTGGGGGTTACTCCCGGACCTTGGGTGGGGGATTGTGGGGTTCGGGAATGGGTAGGGTGAGTTCCACTGTGGTTTTGGCTACGATTTGGGAGAGGCTGATTTTGTGAATTGTTTTGATTGTTTGATGGTTGGGGGTTATTACCTGCACCAGATCGAGACGCATGTGGTGGTTGCACGTTATTTTCACGGCTCTGATTGAGAACGTTACGCAAATCGCCAGCGGATGTGGCTGCGAAACGTTGTTATTAGCGTTTCTGGGTCTCCCACGTGTGCGAGTAAGGCGATCACGTAGATCTCCTCCTTGGCTTCTGGTGGTGACCATGGTGGTGGTGGGAATGATATGTTATTCAGTTCCCACAGACGGCGCCAATGTCGTGTCCTTAACCAAGATCAACCTTAAAGCTATGGAAGAGCCTTGAAGAATGATCTCAGCCAAGATGTTAATGTAGGACTCTTTAGGATTTCTGAATATCCAGTTGGGATAATCAGGTTCTCCCTAGTCAACAATGTGTGTGCTGGTGTCAACTTAGGGATGAGAAGACGTACCTTAGCCCCTATAGCATGGTGGTTCTTATAGGGGATTACCTGTGTTCGTTAGGCTATTCTGATAAGTCTCCTAGAGAGGAAGAATGCTAATAGGATTCGTATAGGATATGATAAGATCATATCCATAAATCCTGTAGGTGATAAGCTTTATCCAATGCTGCGTTATCTAACCAAGAGTCGTGGGAATCTAAGAGTAGTTAGTTTTGATGAGGTTTGTAAGTGATAAGGATAAGGACGGAAATCTTGTGCTCAGGGTTAATCTCATCGGTAAGCAACCACTCTATAGAAACCCAGTTTGCTCGGTGTTGGTGTCCGACCGTTTCCCCTGTTGCAGTGTCATACCAATCGTAGTAATGAGGCTACGGTCGGTTAATCTCTCGGTCTACTACAGGTCCACTACAATAATCTCAATATATGGGAATCGGGGTGATTCCACTTATCCAACTTTAACTTATCCAACTCAGAGGAACAGCCCTAGCGTATTTGGATTGAGTCCTCATAATCAGCAGACATCACCATGCTCGCATTATCATTAACACTCCCTTAAGTCATTATTCTCTTATATTCCAAAACATTAATTATCAAATAGACTTAATCGGGCTTTATCATCCAACCCTTGCTCAACATTATACTCAGATCATGAATTATTAATCTCATTCTATATACTCAGTGTAATCATGATCACTGCTAATCCAATGAAGGCATTATGATTACTCCACTAATCATACCTCATTAATCAACTTATCCAGATATCATACTCAAAGTATTATTCATTAATCATGAACAATCGTCATACCCAAGACATAATTCATTAGGCATATGCAATCATCATATACCACTCTTAATTTATTTATCATCTTCAAGAAGGCACTATCAAACCAATTAAAAAGATAATTCTTAATTAATTAGATGAATAATGGTTTACCCTTTTTTGACTTGTTGACATCATGCTCAACCCATCTAGAAACTAAAATAGTCATTATGCAAAACCTTTAAGGATTGAAAGAAAATCAAATTAATTATTCTCTTGTCCCAGGGCCTAACCGGTTACAAAACCCCCTAACCGGTTAGAGACAGCAGTACCTGAGAGCAACCATTTATTCTCAAACTTAAATCACTTTCAATCACAAGTTATTGTCTTTCTAATCCTCATGCAGCATTTAGAACATGCTTCTAGTGTTATGACAAGGCTTAAGCACATCAAAGCTTACTTTGCAAGTTCTAAGTCCATAAACATAAACCTCAAAATCCTTCCATAAGTGATATTAGACTCAAGTCATGCTTCGTTAAGTCTTTGTTTAACATCTTACTCGGATTATGATCCAATAGCCTTATACATCTAGCAGACTCAAATAATAATCTAAACCTCTTAAGCAAAACATGAGTCTTCAATAATTATTTAAAACAAGGCTAGACTCCCAAGATGATTCTTGTTCCTTTGAGTTAGATAAATAATAATTTATTCTCCTTAACTCAATTCCATTGAAATTTTAGGAACAAGAATAATAATTAAGTTAAATCTCCCACCTATAATCATTCTTTCACCGTGCATTGATGCAAACACAATATGTCTCATCGGTTGGTTCTCTTTAACATTATTCTCATAATGAATTCATAATCATGAAGTTATTGAATCATAACCACTCAAATATAGAAAACATGTTATAAAGCTATCGTGACTTCACATTATTAATTTGAGGCATTAGTCACAATACTCAAGGTATAAGCACTTATCATTAATCACTTTAAATTTGAGTATTTAATTATGTTTTAGGCTATAAAAGAGTAAGAAAAGCAATAGCATGAATTGATCCACAAACTAGTATTGAATTCAATGTTTTTATTAGACACTAACCGGTTACAGAGAAATGCTAACCAGTTAGTCTGCATAAACCAGAATTTGAAAAACAAAGTCTCTTTATGAAATTCTCAATGATTTCAAACCATAATTAATTGGGGGGCTTTCATTACCTTTCTGTAAGAATTATTATGAAAGTTAATTAATTTAGTGGAAAAGACCCAATTAATTTAAGGAAATCAAAACATTTTATTTTTTTCAAAGCTGTCAGGTTGTAACTGGTTGCAAAAACCAGCTAACAGGTTAGATTATGCAGCAGAATAACTAAAAGTGAGGTTTTTCAATACCATTTTCTTTTCTACTCAAAACTAGCCCAAAACAGATTTACCTAGATTTATAATACCTCAAATTAAACATGTTTCATCACTTATAACATATCAAATCACATCAAATCCCTTGCATTTCCTGATCACATTCCAATTTGCATAATAACACATAAACCAACAACTTAACCATCCAAATTCAGAAACACAGCAGCAATTCATGAAATATGCATCAAAATAGCTTTCATGTAGGGATTGTAACTTGCTCTATCCAGTGTTGGAGCTCATGGTGACCTCCAAGTCACAAACCTATTCAAAGCTATGCCCTTTTTGAGTCTCAAGTTTAATCAACCTATGTTTTTGCATAACCTAATCTCATTCAATTATGTTTTAATTTCGGATTAACATAGTGACCAAGTGGTTATCTTGGTCTCCAAACCAAGTAACCATATCTTGATCCAATTGTCTGTGATTCAATCACGCAACCAACTTCACAATCAATAATCCTAGCAATATGAACGACTTCTCCCATACCTTGGACAATTAGGACAACACTTAGACAAGCTTTAAGACACCCTAGAACAGCAGCTAACACAGCAACAACAGCAGCCACCAAGAACAGAGAGCAGCCACTCGAAAACCAGCAAAAACCCCTTCAATTCCAAGCTCACACACTCACAACTCACAAGTTTGATGTGCAACAACTCAAGGCAGGTTGTATACACGAATTGAGATGAGATTTTGGCAGATTTTTGGCTTAGAAATCGCAAGGAAGATTGAACAAACAGCAGCACCACACAAAGCAATTTATAGAGCATGAATTAGGGTTGGAAGAGTGGGTTAGTCATCAACCAAGAACACCCATTCAATTCCAATGCCCTACACGCGTCCCTGACCTCCCAATTAAGTTCCACGCGTCCTGGAAGGCTTAAGGAAGAAGAATCATTGTGATTTCCAGCTCAAACCGCCTTAAAATTATTGATCGAGGCCGTACCCGATACAAATAAAAACAGTTTAAGTATAGTACTAGGAAGTGACTCCTAGGTCGTCTCCCAAGGAATATCTTATCAAGCAAAAGGTCGAACACATAGTATGCATAGAAAACAGGGGTTTTTTTTTTATTGAATATTGAATAATTGAAATCAAAACAGAATTAAATTAAAACGAAGAAACAGATAAGGAAAAGCGGATAAACCCCTTTGGCTCGCGTTCACAACTCTATCATCGGTCACAAAAGATCAATTTCTTTCCTCTTCACTGTCCAACTCGTGAGAATTAAATACTAAGCGAAAATTCAATTCTCACCCCAAAACCCAAACCTCTAATTAAGCATTAAAAGCCAAAGCATGGAGTTTTTACGAGTTTGCATAAATTAAGCATTCATACACATGGATTATCTCTATATAATGGAACTAAGCGAACCATAACATATCAATAAGCATGAAAACAGTGAATAAAAACGAAATAGCATTAAGAACAAAACCTCAAGAGTATGTGATACATTACCAAAGGGATTTAACCTAAGAGTTTAGCCTTCCATGAAGAAAAATACCAAAAACGTGTAGAAAAGAGAAGAGAGAGAAACCCTAGCAGCCTCCACAAGCTTGGAGAGCAAAACTAAGCCTTCTCTATGAGAGAGAATGTAAAAAAACGTGAATGGAAGGTCTCTCCAAGGGTTTACACGAATTTGGCTTTTTAAATCACAAAACGGGCCTAAATCATGGGCCCAAATCCTAAGGAAAGCTTAATCTCTAAATTAAATCTAAAAAATATCTTATAGATAAAATCTAAATCTTAAAAGATATAACTAAATCTCAACTAATCCTAAAGATAGATTACAATCTTTACTTCATCATATATCTTCTCTTCCAAAATTAAATCTTCATTCCCAAAATGTCCAAAAAGCCCTTGTGCCAAATATGACCTGAAAATAGAAATAGAATTAATTAGGCTAAATAATCCCAAATTAAACAATATTCAGAATAATAGTCCAATAAACTCTAAATCACTAAATCAAGCTAAACAATGTCAAATAGGCAACAAGTATCAATAATAGGAGTAAAATAATGCAAGGAATAATGGGAAATAAAATGCTCATCAAATACCCCCACACTTATCCTTTTGCACTCCTGGGCAAAACTAAGAATTAGGACTGAGAAAATCAATATGCACCAAAGTGAATCATGCAACAAGATTACTACAACTAATGAATGCAAACCTAAGAGATTACATACTTCACAATGAATTCTAGGAAATGCAAAGAAATGGGCAAAATCGAGCACGCGAAGAAAATAAGGACCAAAGAATCAAGGCATTCATGAACATCATCCAATTATTTCAAATATGCAAAGAAAACCAATGACATCAAGAGGGTAGTCACAAAGATGGTAGAAACTCACAAGGATCACTCAATAGTGTTTACACTCAAGTGTTTAAGGTTAATCAGTGTTTACACTCAAGGCACATCATGAAAAACAAACACAACCATAGGCTTGACAAGCCTCTAACATCAACAATCAACACACATGCACATTAAGATCAAAAGGTCTTTTCAGGGTTGTAATGGGGCCAAGGACAAGGTAGGATAAAAATATGGGAAATGTAGTTAAAACCCAGGGAATAGAGGAGCAATGGGGAACAAGTAAAAAAAATAAGCACAATCCACCCCAGAATGAAATGGTAAACATAACAACAACCTCTAATTCCAATCCTCCATGCCTCAATCAACCTTTTATTCCATTTTTTTTTCTTCTTCTTCTTCTTCTTTTTTTTTTTTGAATTGCATTACATTGCAGAACTTCATGAACGAAAGAAAAGAAGAAACAATAAAAATGGCATAATGAGATAAAGCCATAATTACATCACCGACCATAGAGGCAAAACCCAGAACTCACAAGAGATGAAGAACAAAGCACCCTCGCTTACTTAATACCCATTCCCAAAACAATTCCAAAGCTCCAACATTCCCTAAGGTTAGGACAATCATGGTTTTTCAGTCATAGGCTTGTAATGAGCTAAAGAACAAAGAAAAGGGATATAAAAGCTCAAAGGGGCTATCAAAGGATAAATTCATTCAAGGTAGGCTCATATGGCTAGTGGCTTATTCAAGAAAAAAAAACAATGCCTAAATCATTTCAAAATGTGCATGGGAATATCAAGTATCAACAAGAGTCAAGTCAAGTTCTAGAGTGCAAGCAATCCAGAGTGCAATCACACATGAAAGAAAAATTAGGTGGCATATATAGCAATCCACCCACAATTAAGGCTCAAATCCTCACAAAAGGGACAATTCTATAACAGTGTTACCACCTCTTAATTATCAAAAGCAACTTTACACACAGAAATGCATGAATTCAGACACAAGATACCAAGACTCTTCTAAAACGAAGCAAAAACATGCAAGAAAATGCCCAAAACTTAGCAAAACCTAAAAAATCAAAGCAAAAATATGCAACCTAAACTACTCTCCCCCCCACACTTAAATCACACATTGTCCTCAATGTAAAACAAATAGCATAATCAGACAGATATAGACAAGTGGAATAAAAGTAGTAAAGAAGGAGAAAAGAAGACTCCCTAAATCATGGTGGGTCAAAAATGGGGTCGACTAATGAGGCTTCCTCCACAGGTGCATCATCCAAAGAAGGGGTAGTGAGGAAAGGCTTGAGTCGGTGGCCATTGACTTTGAAGCTCTTGTCTGTGGACTCACTCTTGATCTCCACAGTGCCATAAGGAAACACCTGGGTGACTACAAACGGTCCAATCCATTTAGAGCGGAGCTTTCCACTCATGAGTCCAAGCCTAGAGTTGTAGAGCAACACTTTTTGACCAACCAAGAACTCCTTTCTGCAAATTGAGCTAAAGTTCTGAATAAACCTGCGATAGAAACCTGCATGGCCAAGAAAAGAACGCACCTCTCGCACGCAAGAGGGGTAAGGCAAATGTGATATTACATGCAGCTTAGCAGGTTCAACCTCTATGCCCTTATGCGAAATGATGTGCCCTAAGACTATGCCTTGTTCTACCATAAAATGACATTTTCAAAATTCAAGACAAGGTTAGTCTCAATGCACCTATTAAGCACCTTAGACAAACTATCAAGACATGCATCAAAAGAGGAACCATATACACTAAAATCATCCATGAAGACCTCTATGCAATGCTCAAGTAAGTCATTAAAAATACTCATCATACATCTTTGAAAAGTGCCAGGAGCATTGCATAGGCCAAAAGGCATCTTCCTATAAGCAAATGTACCAAAAGGACAGGTAAATGTAGTCTTATGTTGGTCCTCTGGTGCAATACAGATTTGGAAATAACCAGAGAAACCATCTAAGAAGCAATAGTGAGATTTACCTGCCAGGCGCTCCAACATCTGATCAATGAAGGGAAGAGGAAAGTGATCCTTGCGGGTCGCCTGGTTGAGCTTCCTATAGTCAATGCAGACTCTCCAACTGTTCTGCACTCTAGTGGGAATCAGCTCATCCTTCTCATTTTTGACAACTGTCACCCCAGACTTCTTGGGAACTACTTGAACCGGGCTTACCCAAGTGCTGTCTGAAATGGGGTAGATAATGCCAGCTTGCAGCAGCTTGGTGACCTCTTTCTTCACCACATCAAGAATCTGGGGGTTCAACCGTCTCTGGGGTTGTCTCACTGGTTTAGCCCCATCCTCCAATAAAATCCGATGCATGCACATGGAGGGGCTAATACCAGGTATGTCTGCCAAAGTCCATCCTATTGCCCTTTTGTTTGCTCTAATCACATCCAGCTTCTTCTCTTGATCAACAGAAAGGGAGGTAGAGATGATCACTGGAAGTTTCTGCTCAGCCTCCAAGTAAGCATATTTGAGATGAGGAGGAAGGGGCTTCAGGTCCAATAAAGGTGCCTGCATCACAGATGGAACTAAAGGAGCAGCAGAATTGGATTCTGCCGCCTGCACCTGAACAAGTGAATTAGACTCATGCAAAACAGAAATGGGGTTAGCATGATCTGAATCTATATCATATGAATCAACAGATGCAGTAGCAGAATTTAAAAACTGGTCAATTTCAATGCATACAGTGCACATTTCGGAATCAGAACATGCAGAACAAGTAAATGAGCTAGTGAAAGATGGCAAATCATAATCATGCAAAAATTCTAGAACATGCTCATCAATCAGATCATCAATCAAGTCAACATGAAAAACAGAGTGGTCATCAGAAAAATGTTTCATAGCATCAAAAATATTGAATCGAACCACACTGTCATCAAATTCCATGGAAAGTGTACCTGCATGCACATCTATCTTGGTTCGGGCTGTTTTCAAAAATGGTCTCCCTAATATGATAGGGACAGCACTACGAGAGGTGTCCTCTTCCATATCAAAAATATAAAAATCAGCAGGAAAGATAAGCTCTTCAACCCGAACCAGGACATCCTCTATCAAACCTGCGGGGTAGGCAGTAGATCTATTTGCCAAGTGAATAACCACACCCGTAGGTTGAAGGGGTCCAAGTGAAAGAGACTTGAAAACAGACATAGGCATAACATTAATAGATGCTCCTAAATCTAGCAAAGCATTCTCAAATTTAGTATTACCTATGATACAAGGCACAGAGAAAGTTCCAGGATTCTTACACTTTTCAGGAATATGAGGGACGGGTTTACCTATAAGAGCAGAGACATTTCTTCCCATGCTGATCCTCTCATTGCCCTTGAGCTTCCGTTTGTGTGTGCATAGATCCTTCAAGAACTTTGCATACCTTGGAATCTGCTTGATTGCATCAAGAAGGGGTATGTTGACTTCCACCTTCCTGAATGTGTCAAGTATCTCTTTGTCAATCTCTTCCATTTTCTTGCTTTGAGTCACCCCCCTTGGTGGGAATAGAAGAGGAATGGGGGGTGGTTGTTGGGCAGCAGCAGGTGTTGTGCTTGTGGAAGGCTGAGCTGGATGGGATTTTCTGGTACTTGTGTGCTCACTCTCCTCGACCATTTGGCTCTTCTTGTTGGTTGAAACTAGATCATCTTTGTTGAGGTCAGATTCTGGTGTGGGTGTGACAATCTGCTTCCCTGATCTTAGACTAATGGCATTCACATTCTGGTTTGGATCGATCACTGTTTGGGATGGCAACTTGTTAGAATTCTGAGATTGCATAGTGTTGATTGCTGTTGCCATCTGTCCCATCTGATTGGTCAAAGATTGAATGGAGGCCTCTTGTCTTTGAATGGATGCTCTAGTTTCCTGTTGGAATTGGAGATTTTGCATGGTCATCTGTTTCATCAGCTCTTCCAATGAAGGCTGCTGCTCAGTAGTAGGAGCTGGTGGTGCAGAATTAGCCTGTTGTTGTCTCTGTTGCTGGACTGGAGGAGGTACATATGGTGGTCTAGAATTGTTCTGAAATTGAACCTGTGAAGGTTGCTGCTGATCAGACCATCTCAGGTTGGGATGGTTCCTCCAACCAGGGTTGTATCTATTGGTAGAGAGATCAAAGTTCTGTGGCTGCTGGTTTCTACTGTTGAAGATGTTGGCGGCATATGCCTCAGGTTGGTCAGCACCAGTCGTGGGCTGCTGCTGCACAGAAGGGCATGCATCTGTGGGGTGCTCAGCGGATGTGCATATGCCACATAATCTAGCAGGCAGAGACAACTTCTTCTGGTTGATGGCCAATTGAGTGACCAAAGTTGTAAGTGAATCTATCTTCTGTTCAAGCTTCTCAACCTTACCAGAACTTGTGCCAACATCATTCACTCCTCTCACTATGATTGCATCGCTGTTGCCCCTTGCATGGAATTGTTGACAATTGGAAGCCATCTTCTCAATCTTGACTCTGGCTTCTAAAGGTGTCATGTCTCCTAGGGCACCACCACTTGCAGCATCAAGCATGTTTCTCTCCATGAGGTTGAGACCTTCATAGAAATATTGAATAAGCAACTGCTCTGAGATCTGATGGTGGGGGCAGCTCGCACACAGTCTCTTGAATCTCTCCCAATACTCGTAGAGACTTTCTCCACTTTGTTGCCTGATGCCTGATATATCCTTTCGGATTGCTGTTGTTCTGCATGCAGGGAAGAATTTCTCCAAAAATGCCCTCTTCAGGTCATCCCAGACTGTGATAGAACCAGGGGCCAGATCGTACAACCAATCCTTGGCTAGCCCCTCTAGGGAGTGTGGGAATGCCTTAAGACAAACATGATCCTCTTGCACATCATGTGGTTTCATAGTAGCACAGACAATATGGAACTGCTTGAGATGTTTATGAGGATCCTCACCTGCAAGACCATTAAACTTGGGCAACAAATGAATTAGTCCAGACCTTAGCTCATACGGGTCATCGGGATACTGGATGCACAAATCTTCAATAGTGAAATCAGGTGCAGCCAGCTCCCTCAATGTCCTCTCACGTGGTGGAGGTTGAGCCATATTTTCAGAATAATCAGAATAAGAATCAGAATTTATAGGAATAGAAGAAAAAGAAGCAGACTCACTATGTAAAGACTCAATAGACTCACTACCTATGGACTGGTTCCTATTTTGTCTAACTAGTCTGTGATAAGTTCTATCAATTTCAGGGTTATATGGATGCAAGTAGTTTGGGTTGCCCCTAGTCATGTACTGAACAGAACACCATTAAGCATAGCAAACTGTCACTAATATACATGACCAAAATAGGCAACAAAATTTTTTATTTTTTTAAAATTTTTTCTTTATTTTTTTCAGCACCCTAAAATCATGAAAACATACCACAAAAAGTTTGAGGACAAAATTCAAAAGGGAACCAAGTCAAACAATTAAATCAGAGACCAAAAACTAAGAAAATAAAACTTGTAAAATAAAAAAGAAATAGTAAAACGGCTTTTTCGGGATCCAGACGAAGGAGTTTTCTAATGAACTTAGAAAAATCAGATTATTCAGAAAATTCCCTTCGATTTGATATAAAATTCGTCAAATTCCGAGTTACGGGTCAAAAGTTGCGACGATTTGAAGAAAGTGCTGCTAAAACTTGGAAAATTTTTCTGGAACTCACAACCAGTGATGATCTGAGTGATCGTGGTGCCTCAAAACCTTTTTATATGATAAAAGTAGTGTGGATATAAATTTTTGTGCAAAAATTCCACCCACAACTATGTGAACTAGCAACCACAGAATCAACCAAATACACTAATTGCAACAAAATAGCAAAACAGCTAACAGTGCAACTTCAACCAGTTATCAGAATTGACTACTAGACCCTAAATCAGACACGACACACTATAATAACTATACTAACTACGACACTAACTAACTACTAATGACCTTTGGCAAGAACCGATATTCCCCGGCAACGGCGCCAAATTTGATCGAGGCCGTACCCGATACAAATAAAAACAGTTTAAGTATAGTACTAGGAAGTGACTCCTAGGTCGTCTCCCAAGGAATATCTTATCAAGCAAAAGGTCGAACACATAGTATGCATAGAAAACAGGGGGGTTTTTTTTTGTATTGAATATTGAATAATTGAAATCAAAACAGAATTAAATTAAAACGAAGAAACAGATAAGGAAAAGCGGATAAACCCCTTTGGCTAGCGTTCACAACTCTATCATCGGTCACAAAAGATCAATTTCTTTCCTCTTCACTGTCCAACTCGTGAGAATTAAATACTAAGCGAAAATTCAATTCTCACCCCAAAACCCAAACCTCTAATTAAGCATTAAAAGCCAAAGCATGGAGTTTTTACGAGTTTGCATAAATTAAGCATTCATACACATGGATTATCTCTATATAATGGAACTAAGCGAATCATAACATATCAATAAGCATGAAAACAGTGAATAAAAACGAAATAGCATTAAGAACAAAACCTCAAGAGTATGTGATACATTACCAAAGGGATTTAACCTAAGAGTTTAGCCTTCCATGAAGAAAAATACCAAAAACGTGTAGAAAAGAGAAGAGAGAGAAACCCTAGCAGCCTCCACAAGCTTGGAGAGCAAAACTAAGCCTTCTCTATGAGAGAGAATGTAAAAAAAACGTGAATGGAAGGTCTCTCCAAGGGTTTACACGAATTTGGCTTTTTAAATCACAAAACGGGCCTAAATCATGGGCCCAAATCCTAAGGAAAGCTTAATCTCTAAATTAAATCTAAAAAATATCTTATAGATAAAATCTAAATCTTAAAAGATATAACTAAATCTCAACTAATCCTAAAGATAGATTACAATCTTCACTTCATCATATATCTTCTCTTCCAAAATTAATTCTTCATTCCCAAAATGTCCAAAAAGCCCTTGTGCCAAATATGACCTGAAAATAGAAATAGAATTAATTAGGCTAAATAATCCCAAATTAAACAATATTCAGAATAATAGTCCAATAAACTCTAAATCACTAAATCAAGCTAAACAATGTCAAATAGGCAACAAGTATCAATAATAGGAGTAAAATAATGCAAGGAATAATGGGAAATAAAATGCTCATCAATTATGCAGATGCAGAAGCACTAACCGGTTACTGGTTTTTCTAACCGGTTAGCCACTGCTAAATTTCAGAAATTCACTATTTTGCTGAAAAATTAATATAAAAAGATTTACTTCTCAAAACACAATTTCCACCATTGGATGTCAAGATAAAATCATTAGAAACCTTGTCTAAAAATTTGAGGATGATCCAACGGTTAACGAAAGAGATACAGTACAATCTTTACATGATATTTTACTAAAATCTCATTTTTCTTAAATGATAATTCATTTTCCAATGAACTCTTTTCATAAAATATTCTTATTTATGAAATTGCTTTATGAAAATAAATATTTTATTTATTTATCCTCTTTTTTAAAAATGAGGGATGTTACACTCTCCCCCACTAAGTTGAATTTCGTCCCCGAAATTCGTTTTCTAAAATTTTCACTTTCCAAAATATTTCGATAAAATAAAGTTTTTATCTTACCTTTATCAAAATGTTTTGGGGATTCTCCCCCACCAAATAAATTTTGGTTATATTTTTCTCAAAATTTTCAATCTCCAAAAATATTTATAGAGATATTCCAGATAAATTCTTCTAAACAAATCCTTTCAAATGGAAAAATTCTCAATAACAATTTTCCAATCAAAACATTTTGCATAAAACTTTAGAAAATACTTTTACCGCTGCGCACTCTGATCACTCGCGCACGATTAATGAATCATTTATATGACTTTATTCCTTAATAGTTGCAAACATTAGGGTGATCAGTCCTAATATTCAAACCATTAATAATAAAATCATTCCTTTCAGATATAACTTTTCGCAAGAAAAGTCACACGACATATTTTTAAGTTAGATGAACTTAAAGATAGGGTATTTGTCACCGTCAGATTTAGCTAGATAGCCAAGCGCTAGCGATATTTCCGTTGGGGAGACAAGGATTTGTCTAATCCCGGTGGTTATTAATCTCTCTAGTCTTAACTAATCTTTCTATCTCTGTAGTGTCCATAGATATTTATCACATCCAATTATGATAAAGGTTTCGATCACAGAAATTCGAGTCAAAGATGACATCTAGATCTTCAAAATATCGAACGATTCAATTAATGTAATCGAAAGAAATAGCTGACTACGTTAATTCAGATTAGAAGAAAGGACCATCCATGGGTTTACCTCGCTTGCCTCGCTTGCTACCCGATCCTTTCTTGCTTTTATTCTCCGGACAATCTGGCGAATAGTGCCCCGGCTTCCTGCATTTGAAGCATACTATTCCCTTGGGTACACCACAACTTGATCCAAAGTGATGTGCCCCACACTTTCCACATTGAGGTGGATAAGTGATTCCTTTCCCATTTCCTTTCTTGTTACCATTCTTCGATTAAGATTTTCCTAATCCTAATCTATATGAAGAAACCGCAATTGGTGGTTGAAACAACTAAGGAACCCTAGGAACACACCTAGAAGGGGGGGTTGAATAGGTGTAAAAGAAACCTTGAAAGATTTTCGAACGAAACAAATCGAAACAATTAAAACAAATGATTTTTGCAAAATCTACAGCTCTTAATCGACTAAACTGAAATTTAATCGATTAACCTGCAATTTACTCGAGTATTAATCGATTAAACCTGAAAGTTCAAAAGTCCTTAATCAACTAAACGAACACTTAATCGATTAAAACTATCAGAAACTAAAAAATCACTTTTTCAATCGAATACGAAAATCAATCAATCAACACGTAAGATCAGATATTCAACGGAAACAATTAACACCTATATTCTTATTGATTATCCTAGTTATGAAAATGATTTTCCCTTTATCAATTTGAACAATAAAGATTCAATTCAATCAATTATGAAAAATCAATCTTTCTCTAAGTTTTCAACCAAGAACACAATGAACAACAAGAATGTAAAGAGTTAAGGGTTTAGAGATACGACACAGTGATTTATCCTGGTTCACTTTCATCCGCTTGAAAGCTACATCCAGTCCCCTCTTCAACCAAGAGAGATTCTTCACTATGAGGAATTAGAGTTCTCAAATTACAAGTAAATGCCTCACAAGACTCCCTTCTTGCTAGCCTACAAGAGATACACCACACCCTTGCCTTGTAATCCTATTGATCTTCTCTCTAATCTAACCTCTACCCCTTGTTGATAATCGACACAACAAGTCTTCTTTGCTTGATGATAATCCACACACCAAGTCTTCACTTGCTTGATTCACAACCAAGACTTTCTTCTTCTTGAATAAACGTTGCTTGATGATAATCGACACACCAAGTCTTCTTTGTTTGTTGTAGTTGGCTTGCCTTCTTGCAAAGATTACAACACAATAGAAAACACAAATAACAATCCTATGAATCTCAATCAATAGCTATGACAATTCACAATAAGAGATTCAAAGGTTCTTGATCAAAAGAATATGAAAATATGAAAGCTTTGATCTTTGAAATTGAGAGAGAATAGAGTGACTTGATTCTTGTAAAATTGATTATGAAAGTGATGTATATTAATCACAAAGGTTAGGAATAGGTTTATATAAATACCCAAAAGTTGTAGCACTTGAAAAACTGATTTTGAGAAGTGAAAATCGTATTTTAAAAAACCAGTTCAGCAGTACTTAATCGATTAAATCTTTACTTAATCGAGTAGTAATCGATTAAATATGTTCTTAGTCGATTTAAACATGTCTGATACTTGTTTAAAACTTGTTTTCGCAAAACCAAACCTTTCCTTTAAAACCTTTAAGCCACCTATTGATTCTAGGTTAAGTGAAAACTCAAATTATGATTTAATCATGACTTATGAAAGAGATTCACTACCCTCTAAATAAACTACCCAAATAAAAGACCTAAGAAGCTTGAGAGGCAAAAGATAAAACAATTACAATTATACTCAAACTAAGTCTTCATGAGTTTGCTTTGTCTCTTCTTCATTTGATGTTTGTTGTTGCTTGTTGAACTTGAAACTTGATCAACACATGATAGCTTGTTCAAAACACTTTGTCATTATCAAAACATTCATCATGGAACTTACACTATACAGCTCCGGTTCCTCAGATTGTTCTTTATCCAGGGTTGATTCTTTTAATTGTTTTTCTTCTTCCTCCAACTGAGCTATCATTTCCTCAATCTTTCGTTTCTTCTGAATTCGGACATTCTTTTCATAAACCTCCTTTGCTTTCATATCATCTTCATAGATTCTTCACATGTTTACCAACATTGGGAAATTCCTTATTCCATGATAACTGATTCCTGGCTTCAGATCCGGGCGTAGTCCATTCTCGAACTTTACGCACTTTGATCTTTCATCTGGTTGATTCTGGTAATAGGGAGAATACTTCATCAATTCTTCAAACTTCGCAGCGTATTCTCCAACATCCATCTCCCCTTGCTTTAGTTCCAAAAATTCCACTTCTTTCTTTCTCCTTATATCCTCTGGGAAGTACTTTTCTAAGAAATTTTCTTTAAATACCTCCCAAGTGAGGTGCCGTTCCTCGGCTTCCAATAACTGCTTGGCATGATCCCACCAAGTTTTCGCTTTATCATTAAGCATATAAGTTGCATACACCACTTTTTGCGCATCTGAACAACCCATAGACCGAAAGATTTTCTGAATTTCTTGCAAACATCTCTGAGCTCCTTCTGGATTATACCCTCCTTCGAACTGAGGGGGTTTGCAACTTCGGAACTCTTTGAGTCCTCTAAACTCAGCAGGTTCCACATTGCATCGGTGCGGTTGATTCACTTGTTGTTGATGTTGCTGCATATTCTCTAATATAGCAGTGATCCTCTCTAACATTTCATTCGCATGGTTTCGGTTTCTCGTTGCCATAGTAGACTTGCACTCATAGAAACTTAGGTCAGAGTCACACAACTTATTGAGTATGGGAAGGACCATACTCCACAGCCGAGAGTTGGAACCATTGCTCTGATACCATAAATGTAACACCCCAAAATATTAAGTCATAAAAATACGGGTTAACAAAAACTTTTCCATAAAGAGTGTGAAAACCAAAAGTACTTCTCATAAGAGTAATATTTCCTTTACAAAATAGTCTGAGTGTAAAGCATATATAATACAAAACCCCAAAAACCCTTTTTACACCCAGAGCATTGGTCTTCACAACTCGATCCTTCTGCAAAAGGATTCGGATGATGAGACATCATCCTGGCTGTTCCTTCTAGACACTTTCACTCCTACAGGAGTGGCTTCAGTTCTATCCTTTGAAAGAACCTACCACACAGACATGGTAGTATGGCAGTCAGTCACTTGTCATATCGCCTCAGAATATTATATGATTGGTCAAACATAATCATCACAGATATCATTTCAACATAATAAATGCATGCTCAAGTGTCTTATTAAACAATATAAACTATAACCATTAATCTTTCATGCAATGCATGAACGTCTCTCAAATCATTTCTCCATAATCAACTCTTCCAGAAAGCAACACTCTAGGATAGGCAATCGTGCGCTCGACATTTCCACAACCTGTATAGCGGCCACACCGTTCTATACTGGAACCCCATCGACCACGATCCTAAAATGATACAAGGGGATGATCCCTGAACCATTGTCCACCAATAGTTCTAGGTCCTTGTCATTTCTACGGTGGCGGCCACGCCGTTCCAACCGTCTCATGTAGCGGCCACACCGTACTACATGGTTTCCAATCCCGCATGCACCTCACTCGTTTTACAATTCCCTGTACACCATGCATGAGATGCATAACAAATATATTAATCTTCACATTATACACATGGCGGCCACACCGTTCCATGCCTTCATATAGCGGCCACACCGTACTATATGGAATCACACACATATGGCGGCCACACCATTCCACATGTCTTCGTATAGCGGCCACACCGTTCTATACGGAATCCCGTCACAATTACCACACATATGGCGACCACACCGTTCCACATGTCTTCGTATAGCGGCCACACCGTACTATACGAAATCCTTTAAGTATAATGACTTCTTGTAGGAGATAATCTCAATATATGGGAATCGGGGTGATTCCACTTATCCAACTCAGAGCGACAGCCCTAGCGTATTTGGATTGAGTCCTCATAATCAGCAGACATCACCATGCTCGCATTATCATTAACACTCCCTTAAGTCATTATTCTCTTATATTCCAAAACATTAATTATCAAATAGACTTAATCGGGCTTTATCATCAAACCCTTGCTCAACATTATACTCAGATCATGAATTATTAATCTCATTCTATATCCTCAGTGTAATCATGATCACTGTTAATCCAATGAAGGCATTATGATTACTCCACTAATCATACCTCATTAATCAACTTATCCAGATATCATACTCAAAGTATTATTCATTAATCATGAGCAATCGTCATACCCAAGACATAATTCATTAGGCATATGCAATCATCATATACCACTCTTAATTTATTTATCATCTTCAAGAAGGCACTATCAAACCAATTAAAAAGATAATTCTTAATTAATTAGATGAATAATGGTTTACCCTTTTTTGACTTGTTGACATCATGCTCAACCCATCTAGAAACTAAAATAGTAATTATGCAAAACCTTTAAGGATTGAAAGAAAATCAAATTAATTACTCTCTTGTCCCAGGGCCTAACCGCTTACAAAACCCCCTAACCGGTTAGAGACAGCAGTACCTGAGAGCAACCATTTATTCTCAAACTTAAATCACTTTCAATCACAAGTTATTGTCTTTCTAATCCTCATGCAGCATTTAGAACATGCTTCTAGTGTTATGACAAGGCTTAAGCACATCAAAGCTTACTTTGCAAGTTCTAAGTCCATAAACATAAACCTCAAAATCCTTCCATAAGTGATATTAGACTCAAGTCATGCTTCGTTAAGTCTTTGTTTAACATCTTACTCGGATTATGATCCAATAGCCTTATACATCTAGCAGACTCAAATAATAATCTAAACCTCTTAAGCAAAACATGAGTCTTCAATAATTATTTAAAACAAGGCTAGAGTCCCAAGATGATTCTTGTTCCTTTGAGTTAGATAAATAATAATTTATTCTCCTTAACTCAATTCCATTGAAATTTTAGGAACAAGAATAATAATTAAGTTAAATCTCCCACCTATAATCATTCTTTCACCATGCATTGATGCAAACACAATATGTCTCATCGGTTGGTTCTCTTTAACATTATTCTCATAATGAATTCATAATCATGAAGTTATTGAATCATAACCACTCAAATATAGAAAACATGTTATAAAGCTATCATGACTTCACATTATTAATTTGAGGCATTAGTCACAATACTCAAGGTATAAGCACTTATCATTAATCACTTTAAACTTGAGTATTTAATTATGTTTTAGGCTATAAAAGAGTAAGAAAAGAAACAACATGAATTGATCCACAAACTAGTATTGAATTCAATGTTTTTATTAGACACTAACCGGTTACAGAGAAATGCTAACCAGTTAGTCTGCATAAACCAGAATTTGAAAAACAAAGTCTCTTTATGAAATTCTCAATGATTTCAAACCATAATTAATTGGGGGGCTTTCATTACCTTTTTGTAAGAATTATTATGAAATGAAGTTAATTAATTTAGTGGAAAAGACCCAATTAATTTAAGGAAATCAAAACATTTTATTTTTTTCAAAGTTGTCAGGTTGTAACTGGTTACAAAAACCAGCTAACAGGTTAGATTATGCAGCAGAATAACTAAAAGTGAGGTATTTCAATACCATTTTCTTTTCTACTCAAAACTAGCCCAAAACAGATTTACCTAGATTTATAATACCTCAAATTAAACATGTTTCATCACTTATAACATATCAAACACATCAAATCCCTTGCATTTCATGATCACATTCCAATTTGCATAATAACACATAAACCAACAACTTAACCATCCAAATGCAGAAAAACAGCAGCAATTCATGAAATATGCATCAAAATAGCTTGCATGTAGGGATTGTAACTTGCTCTATCCAGTGTTGGAGCTCATGGTGACCTCCAAGTCACAAACCTATTCAAACCTATGCCCTTTTTGAGTCTCAAGTTGACTCAACCTATGTTTTTGCATAACCTAATCTCATTCAATTATGTTTTAATTTCGGATTAACATAGTGACCAAGTGGTTATCTTGGTCTCCAAACCAAGTAACCATGTCTTGATCCAATTGTCTGTGATTCAATCACGCAACCAACTTCACAATCAATAATCCTAGCAATATGAACGACTTCTCCCATACCTTGGACAATTAGGACAACACTTAGACAAGCTTTAAGACACCCTAGAACAGCAGCTAACACAGCAACAGCAGCAGCCACCAAGAATAGAGAGCAGCCACTCGAAAACCAGCAAAAACCCCTTCAATTCCAAGCTCACACACTCACAACTCACAAGTTTGATGTGCAACAACTCAAGGCAAGTTGTATACACGAATTGAGATGAGATTTTGGCAGAGTTTTGGCTTAGAAATCACAAGGAAGATTGAACAAACTGCAGCACCACACAAAGCAATTTATAGAGCATGAATTAGGGTTGAAAGAGTGGGTTAGTCATCAACCAAGAACACCCATTCAATTCCAATGCCCTACACGCGTCCCTGACCTCCCAATTAAGTTTCACGCGTCTTGGGAAGGCTTAAGGAAGAAGAATCATCTTTATTTCCAGCTCAAACCGCCTTAAAATTATGCAGATGCAGAAGCACTAACCGGTTAGCTACTGCTAAATTTCAGAAATTCACTATTTTGCTGAAAAATTAATATAAAAAGATTTACTTCTCAAAACACAATTGCCACCGTTGGATGTCAAGATAAAATCATTAGAAACCTTGTCTAAAAATTTGAGAATGATCCAATGGTTAACGAAAGAGATACAGTCCAATCTTTACATGATATTTTACTAAAATCTCATTTTCTTAAATGATAATTCATTTTCCAATGAACTCTTTTCATAAAATATTCTTATTTATGAAATTGCTTTATGAAAATAAATATTTTATTTATTTATCCTCTTTTTTAAAAATGAGGGATGTTACAAATGACATGTCACCTCACTTTCACAATATCGACGAGTGACGTGTTGTGTAGAGCCACGGGACACTACATGATTTTTTTTATGAAAAAAAATAATTTCTTTTAAAATTTATTAAAAGATTTGATTTTCTTTAAAGAATACAATTTTTAATTATTCTTAATATATTTGATTTTTTTTAATTTAAAAAATTCACGTGACATCATCTGGCACGTTACCTATCGATGTGGCAAAAGTGACGTGGCATATCCTCGATCATGTCATCACTTAAATGATGAAATGACCATTTCCAAAATTTGAGAAAAGTTTAGGGACTCAAAGCATCGAAAAAAATTTTAAGCACCAATTCCAAAAGAGCACCTAAGTTCAGGGACTAAAAACTTAAATAAGCCAAAAATTATTTTAATGTGAGGTTATTTTTACTCTTTTAATAAAAATCATATGTGAAAAAGTAATTTTTGAAAAGTAATTTTTAAAGGAAAAAAGTTGGTAGATTCGTAATCTACGCGATAAGAGCTTTCCGAAAAGAGAGAGAGAGAGAAGAGGAGAAAGAATATAGAGATGACGTTTGATGTGGTGCCAAAATTTTTGGCACCACCGGTGGTTCCATGGCTTTGAGGCATTGATCTCAGCTGTATACAAAATGGAGGGTTTAGATCTTAACCCTGCAAACTTTTATAGAGGTAAAAATACATTTATGTATTTATCATTAAAAAAATGTGTAGTGTAACACCCCTAATTTTCGTCTCCCGAATAATAGGAAATTAATAATAAAAAGTTTTATTATTAATTTATAGAAATTTTCCAAGTTTATATTTTGTATTTAATTAGCCTAAAATATAAAAATAGGTTGAAATATTTTTATATGGCAAATAAATGCAAAATATGAAGATATTGCATTTTGGTCCCTAAATGAGGACTTAAAGGTAATATTAAAAAGGTTCTTGGAGGGAAAGGTTTAAAAATATTAATTTTTAAATTTTGTACAAATCTAACCGGTTAGTAATGCCCTGTAACCGGTTAGACGATGAACCCAGAAACTGGGTTAGTGGATTTTGATGAGTAATCACTTGATTAATCCCTAATTCGCCACGATTACAGCCTTGGATTAGTGGAGAACCACGCGTCGACATGCATGTTCATCCAATTTGCTTATAAATAGCTGATTTCTGAAGGATCAAGGGTTGGTTTCTGCTGATTTCATGTTGAGTGAGTGAATTAGGGATTCATTTTCGTCCTGAGGAATTCGTCCTTGTTTCTGAGAGTGAGATTGAGAGCCATACACCATTGCAAAGCTTACATCTTGAGCTTTGCAAAGACACCAAGTTTGTGAGTTGAGGGTTCGTGTGGAAGGAGAAATCAAGCTTGGAATCTAGGAGTTGGAAACTGAATTCTCTGATGTTCCTGTTCTGGAAGCTGAATTCCAGATCTGATTTTGGTAAGTATAGTCAACCCTTAAGTCTCAAATCTCTTTGATTCTCTAGTGCATGTTACCTATTTTGAGTCCTAATGGTTTTCCCCAATTTCTTTGGCCATTTGCTATGTCAAAACTTCTGGTCTTTGGACCCTGTTGGTGAAATTCGTGGATGAGAGCAGATTTGAGGGTTTGTGAGAATCTGTGGAGTTTCTTCAATTTATGTGTCAATCTTCATCAAACTCAGTCTTAAGGTATGGGAGAAGTCTACCTTATACTAGATTTAGACTAAAATTCAAGTGATTTAGGATTTGAGTTAACAAAACTCAAAAAGGGCATTATGTGCAATATGGCACAAAGGCTTGGAGGCCAAAATCTTGCTCATTGTGGTTTTGAGCAACTTTATTTTGATGCATGCAAAGTATATGGAAGCTGAATTCTGAATTTGAATGCTTATTCTAAGTTTTGTTGTATTAAATTGTGTTTATGTGATTTTTCATGCAATTTGATACTATAAACTTGATGCATGCAAATTAAATGTGTTTCTGGGTATGAACATGTTTATTTTAAGGTATATGAACTCTGTGAATATTGAGATTTGGTTAGATTTGAGAAAAGAAGAAAATGAATTGTTAAAACTCTTGTTTTAGTGGACTGACTGCATAATCTAACCGGTTACTCGATATTCGTAACCGGTTAGACACTGCAGAATTTCAAAGAAAAATCAGTTTATTAATTCAGTCCTAAAGTCTTGGGAAATTCTACTCAAATCTATACTGTAATTTCATTGTAAATGATCTGAACATGAATTGTTAAAATGCCATGGTTCAGGTTTAAGGATAAGAGGTTCATACCTTAATTCATTGGAATAATTTCAAGAGGAAATTATGCTTTATTGGAAACAAAGTGTGATTTGTAACACCCCTAATTTCCGTCTCCCGAATAATAGGAAATTAATAATAAAAAGTTTTATTATTAATTTATAGAAGTTTTCCAAGTTTATATTTTGTATTTAATTAGCCGAAAATATAAAAATAGGTTGGAATATTTTTATGGCAAATAAATGCAAAATATGAAGATATTGCATTTTGGTCCCTGAATGAGGACTTAAAGGTAATATTAAAAAGGTTCTTGGAGGGAAAGATTTAAAAATATTAATTTTTAAATTTTGTACTAATCTAACCGGTTAGTAATGCCCTGTAACCGGTTAGACGATGAACCCAGAAACTGGGTTAGTAGATTTTGATGAGTAATCACTTGATTAATCCCGAATTCGCCACGATTACAGCTTGAATCAAGTGGAAAACCACGCGTCAGTGTGCATGTAATCGTTATTAGTCTATATATAGGTGAATTGCTGAAGAATGGGGTTGTTGATGCTCTGATTTTGGGGAGAGGTTGTGTTTTAGGGTTTTCAATTCGTTGAGAGCAATTCTTCTTCTTCTTTGAGAGTCAGAGAACGAGGGATACACTTTTGGAAACCTTGAATCAAGGGCTTTCCATTGATATAAGACTTGAGAGTTGAGTGTTCGTGTGGAAGGAGAAATCAAGCTTGGAATCTAGGAGTTGGAAACTAATTCTCTGTCATTGCCTGTTCTGGAAGCTGAATTCCAGCTTTGAGTTTGGTAAGTACAGCCCACCATTTAGCCTCAAATCTCTTTGATTCTCTAGTGCATGTTACCTATTTTGAGTCCTAACTGTTTTCCCCAATTTCTTTGGCCTTTTGCTATGTCAAATCCTCTGGTCTTTGGACCCTGTTGGTGAAATTCGTGGCTGAGAGCAGATTTGAGGGTTTGTGAGAATCTGTGGAGTTTCTTCAATTTCTGTGTCAATCTTCATCAAACTCAGTTTTAAGGTATGGGAGAAGTCTACCTTATACTAGATTTAGACTAAAATTCAAGTGATTTAGGATTTGAGTTAGCAAAACTCAAAAAGGGCATTATGTACAATATGGCACAAAGGCTTGGAGGCCAAAATCTTGCTCATTGTGGTTTTGAGCAACTTTATTTTGATGCATGCAAAGTATATGGAAGCTGAATTCTGAATTTGAATGCTTATTCTAAGTTTTGTTGTATTAAATTGTGTTTATGTGATTTTCATGCAATTTGATGCTATAAACTTGATGCATGCAAATTAAATGTGTTTCTGGTTATGAACATGTTTATTTTAAGGTATATGAACCCTGTGAATGTTGAGATTTGGTTAGATTTGAGAAAAGAAGAAAATGAATTGTCAAAACTCTTGTTTAGTGGACTGACTGCATAATCTAACCGGTTACTCGATATTCGTAACCGGTTAGACACTGCAAAATTTCAAAA
The DNA here is from genome assembly GCA_037953625.1 of Crotalaria pallida. NCBI lineage: Eukaryota > Viridiplantae > Streptophyta > Magnoliopsida > Fabales > Fabaceae > Crotalaria > Crotalaria pallida. Next base: position 5,087,213 of record CM075654.1, on the reverse strand, counting down.
GAAAATCCGTTTATAAAACAGTCCTGAAGTTGCACTAACTTTACTCAAATCTATACTCTAAATTCATTGGAAACAATCTGAAAAATGAGTTGACAACATTGTCTTGGTTCAGATTAAATGGTGAGGGTTATTACCTTAATTTAATGAGATAATTTCAAGAGGAAATTATGCTTTATTGGAAACCAAATGTGATTGGGACTTTTGAATGGTTAAATTGTGGTTTTGAGGCATAAAACAATGTTTAATTGAGGTATAGATTGGGTAGAGAATTCAAGAAAAAGGGGTTTTTCTGAATTAAAATGGCAAACAGTTCAGGTCTGTAATTCTAACCGGTTAGCCTGAGACTGTAACCGGTTAGTACCTGAAGCTGAAAAATAAAAAGTTAAGTTTTTGAATACCATTGACTTTGTTTTACCCAATCTAAGTTTAAAAGGCATGTTTTGAGAAAAATTCAAAGAAGAATTTTATGCCAAAGATTATGCCTCAAATCAATCATTCAAAAAGGGAAATTGGAATATTTCTAAATCACATTAATTAATGTAAAGATAAAACTAACCCTGATATTTGTGCATCCATATAGACTGGAAGTCTGGTTGGTAGGAACGTTTACCATATCCTGGGAATATGAGGAGGGTACTCCGGGAGTACCAAATTATAACCTACTTGATGACACATTATAGATATGTGGCCAGTGTCCGGGACCTGGTTTTTATGCGTTCTGGGAACGTATGCGTTCTGGGAACGTGGTGTACACTCCGGGAGTGATGCTTATTATCAAATTATGGTTCGGCATTATGTTCTGGGAACAAATGTCGGTGTTCCGGGAACACAAGGGTGTATTGGATGGACGTCCAAGATGGACTTTTAGAGACCTCAGTTGTCGATAGAAAATCATACATCATGCCACTTGCATTATAAGAGTAATAATGATGAAAACTGGTGTGCTCATATGTATTTGCATTATGATCTGTCCATGATATACTTGTGATTGTAATTTTAGTCTTTATCAATTATGTATATGTGTATACTTACTCCCTGTGCCCTGTTTAGGTGATGGCCAGATACCTAGCCTGCATCGAGATACGTCCTATCCCTAGCGGTATACGGACGTATGAGGAGCACCGTGCCACTTTTGAGGGGGAGGTTGAGATCACTCTCTACCACCCTAACCCTCTGGTGCGAGTGCGACCTCGTCGATTTAGGATCCCATTAGTCTATACTATGCATGTTCCACCCTTTTATACATATAGAGGACCACCCCCGGCTCAACCTATGCGTCGTTTTCATAGTTTTCGTTTTAGAGCTGCCACTCGTTCCCATCCTTCCTCCCATAGAGTTGTCACTGAGGAGACTCCTTCTCCTGGTCCGACTAATTATGATAGGACTGCCTCTGCAGATCCTAGACCCAGTGATGGGGTCTCCACACAGTCAGGCGAGGTCGAGGAAGACCCTGTGGAGGATGAGAGCGAGGAGGAGGTGCATGTTGAACCAACTATTTCAGCTAGAGGTGGACCCGCTGGTTCATAGGAGCCTGCATAGCATAGATGTTTTGGATCCTAGGTCCTAGGGATAGAGCTGTGGAGGATCTGAGGAGCTGCTGAGGACACGAATGACTTGCTCTGGGACTTCTATTTTGGATTTTGTTATATATTTGTATATATTGAGAGGTCTTAGAGTGAGCTTTTATTTTATGCAGCTGGTCTGTATATGTTTCATCAAAACTTGCTATCTCGATTTTTTATCACTTGCTACTGATTGTACGGATGGGGTTATGTTATGACTTATATATATATATATATATATATATATATATGTTTTTTTTACCTCAGCAATGCCCCATAAGTATTATTTTTACTTCCGCGAACTCTGATTTACATCTAAAAGAAATTCGGCGATGAGTTTATGTTTTATATCTTCATATCCAACTCGAGAGGAAAATGGTATGTTTCAATAATAACTACTAGTAATGTTTTCTATAATTAAGGAAATGTTATCTCGAGAGCCTTTCGAATCTAAGATATTACTCCGCCGAATTCAAAAGTGGTTTATGGACGAGAAAGTACTAGTTTTAAAAAGGAAAAATTTTCTAGTCCTAATTTTGATAGCAAGTATTCAACTATTTGGAAATATTAATTATTTTCAAGTTCAAAAGAGGGTGTCACATGATTTGGACTTTTGAATGATTAAACTGTGATTTTGAGGCATAAAACAATGTTTAATTGGTGTATAGATTGGGTAGAGAATTCAAGAAAAAGGGTTTTTCTGAATTACAATGGCAAACAGTTCAGGTCTGTAATTCTAACCGGTTAGCCTGAGACTGTAACCGGTTAGTACCTGAATCTGAAAAATAAAAAGTTAAGTTTTTGAATACCATTGACTTTGTTTTACCCAATCTAAGTTTAAAAGGCATGTTTTGAGACAAATTCAAAGGAGAATTTTAGGCCAAAGATTATGCCTCAAATCAATCATTCAAAAAGGGAAATTGGAATATTTCTAAATCACATTAATTAATGTAAAGATAAAACCAACCCTGATATTTATGCATCCATATAGACTGGAAGTCTGGTTGGTAGGAACGTTATCATATTCTGGGAATATGAGGAGGGTACTCCGGGAGTACCAACTTATAACCTACTTGATGACACATTATAGATATGTGGCCAGTGTTCAGGACCTGGTTTTTATGCGTTCTGGGAACGTATGCGTTCTGGGAACGTGGTGCACACTCCGGGAGTGATGCTTATTATACAAGTATGGTTCGGCATTATGTTCTGGGAACAAATGTCGGTGTTCCGGGAACACAAGGGTGTATTGGATGGACGTCCAAGATGGACTTTTAGAGGCCTCAGTTGTGGATAGAAAATCATACATCATGCCACTTGCATTATAAGAGTTATAATGTTGAAAACCGGTGTGCTCATATGTATTTGCATTATGACCTGTCCATGATATACTTGTGATTGTAATTTTAGTCTTTATCAATTATGTATTTGTGTATACTTACTCCCTGTGCCCTGTTTAGGTGATGGCCAGATACCTAGCTTGCATCGAGATACGCCCTATCCCTAGCGGTATATGGACGTATGAGGAGCACCGTGCCACTTTTGAGGGGGAGGTTGAGATCACTCTCTACCACCCTAACCCTCTGGTGCGAGTGCGACCTCGTCGATTTAGGATCCCATTAGTCTATACTATGCATGTTCCACCCTTATATACATATAGAGGACCACACCCGACTCGACCTATGCGTCGCTTTCATAGTTTTCGATTTAGAGCTGCCACTCGTTCTCATCCTTCCTCCCATAGAGTTGTCACTGAGGAGACTCCTTCTCCTGGTCCGACTGACTATGATAGGACTGCTTCTGCAGATCCTAGACCCAGTGGTGGGGTCTCCACACAGTCGGGCAAGGTCGAGGAGGACCCTGTGGAGGATGAGAGCGAGGAGGAGGTGCATGTTGAGCCGACTGTTTCACCTAGAGATGGACCCGCTGGTTCATAGGAGCCTACATAGCATAGATGTTTTGGATCCTAGTGTTGGAAACCAACAAGCGGCTCAATATAGTCTAGAGGGGGGGTGAATAGAATATTGAAGCCTTATTACAGATTTTTCGTCCACCTAAGAGAATGGTTTTATGAAAATAAGTTTTCTTAAAAATTCAAGTCAGATTACTCGAGTAACTCAAGTCTTCACTCGAGTAATACGAAAGCAAAAATAATTTCACTCGAGTATTCAGCAAATCACTCGAGTAACACGAAAGCTATTTTTAAATCACTCGAGTAACAGAAAATCTACTCGAGTATTGTTTATAAACTGAAAGCAGATTACTCGAGTGACAAGAACTTTACTCGAGTAAACTGGGTAAAATTCAATTAAAACTCAGTTTTCAATGGAGTTCTTCAAGAATTACAATGCTATGATGATTCAACAAATTATGAATGGTTAATATGATCAATTTCAAGTAATATTAACATACAATTTTAGATCAATTGAGTAGAATTGAAAAACTCCCAATTCTAACCTAAAAATGCAATTGATAATGAATTAATGCAATACAAGGAATGAAAATAAAAGAGACACAAGGATTTATCCTGGTTCACTTTCACCCACTTGAAAGCTACTCCAGTCCCCTCTTGAATCAAGAGAGATTCTTCACTAGAAATCTTCAACTGTAGATTTTACAATGTTTTAAGATGCAACTAGATTCTTAGTTCTCCTATCTTAAAACCCAACTCAAAGTGTGTACCAAACACTTTGATCTAATCTACCCCTTTTGAAAATTCTAGATTTCCTTGCTAATTGATTGAAGATGCTTCCAACCAATCCTCTTTTCTTGCTTTGATTTGATCCTTAAAGTCTTCCTTGTGAGATTCTTCACTTGTGTTGAAACTTCAATGATGCAATCACAAATTGCAAATCTTCAACAACCACTAAGAACAAAAACTAAGATCTCAAGAATATTTGAACAATGGGAGAAATAGAGTGAAGAATGAAAAAGTTTCTTGTTGAATCTTGATAGCTCTTGAAAAATGTAAAATAGCTCTTGAATTTGCTTTTTAAAAATGTATAGAAAATTGTAAGAATGAATGTGTATATGTTGTGAAAGAGAAAATTAAGTCCTTTTATAATTTTCCAAACACTGATTGAATTACTCGAGTAAACCATATAACTTCACGCGATTAAAACATGTCAGATTAAGTTACTCGAGTGATGTGTAAACCATTACTCGATTAACCTGTCATGACATAAATTACTCGAGTGATCCAATACTCATTACTCGAGTAAACTGATCAGAGTCTGAATAAAAACAAGGTTTTTCTAAAAGGATTTTCACAAAACTTTTGATAGAGCTATTTAATCAAGATTTAAAGTATCTTCACTCTTAATCAAACATTATTTAAATATTCTTAAAATCACCTACGCTACCCACACCAATGAGATGCATTGCATAAAATAAAGATTACATTGAAATAGAATTAATAAAAATCCTAATTCTAATCTTCATGTGGTGTAGCTTGCTTGTTGCCAATGTTGTTGCTTGGAGAGAGATTGTTAGCATCAAAACATGAGAATCCTACAAACTCCCCCTTTTTGATGATGACAAACCTCTTTTTCAATTAAGCACTAAGTTTTAACATACTCCCCCTAAATGTAAGACACTTAGAAAAAATATAATAAAACTTAACCTACAAGAACAACATCAACAAAATATTCTCCCCCTTTTGGCATCATTAAAAAGATAAGAAATGTGAGAAAAGTCCTTTGCCAAAAGTGGAAGGTAAGTAGTTCACAATGGTATATATAAAAAAATATATAACAATAAAGACAATACCAAAATAAACCACAATAGTGCCACAACGAATATAAACGCATTATGAATATAGCACCATAATCCATAATATCAGAGTATCACACTACACAACAAATCATAGTGTAAAACAAAATATATATCAACCATAGCAGATAAGTAAACAAAACTAACCAAGCTAATAGCAACAGAGTCATAAACACGAAACATAAACACAAACAGAACATAGTCAGAAATATGCATATAAAACATGAAACAGAAATCAACATCAGCATCACACATCATCAGCATCCAACATCATCAGCATCCACAGGTCTAGGATTCAGGCGGAGGATGAGGGAAATGGTGAGAAAAGAGGCCAGACATATAATCCATCAAACGATGCTCCATGGCAATATTCTTCACATCCTGTCTCATCTCCAACTGAGCGAATTGAGCATTGATGTGCTCAACCAATGACTCATGAGCAGCCTGTGCATCAAATGGAGTACCAAGATTGTCAAAATCAATAGAGTCCTCAACGCGATCGGTATCCATCGGATCAGTAGAAGGAGGAGGAACAGAAGAAGATGCACCAGCCCTATCACCAAGTAACGTCCTTTTCCTAGAACCTGAAGCTTTTGCAGCCTTTGCAGCTTCAGCCATTTCCTTAATCTGTGATTTTCATAACCAAGTGCGACTCTCCCTATGCCAAGCAATTTTCATAAAACTAATGTGTGACTCATTAAGACACCAGTTATTTTTCTTTTCCTTTTCAGCTGGCTCATCATCAGGGATTGGAACACGATAATACCTCATGATCTTGGTAACATGCATAGGATATGGCAAGAATTGGGTAGGAGGAGATTGAGCAGCAGATTCCATACGAGCTAAAAAAATTTTATTCCAATTCATCTCATATCTCTTTTTGATCCCATGAAACAAAATAAGATCATCATCTTGCAATTGTGCATAATTTTGATTGCATTTCGGAATCAAACAATAAGAGACAATGTACATGAGCACTCTATCCACAGCATGCAAAGGTGATACAGATCTAGTAGTCCTATCACCCCAAGATTCACCAGTACGCATCAAATCAGTATAAATCTTATTAGCATCCACATTCAAATCCAGACATTCAGCATCACCAATATAAGTTCCCTTGTTTTCTAAACCAAACATCATTGTCAAATCTTCAGGCTTGATAACAAAATGATGTCCTCTAACCATTGTTTGATACTCACCATCTATCTTAGTAAAATTCTGATAAAATTGTCTGACAAGCCTAGGGTAATAATGAGTCGCAAATTCTAAAAACCTCTTCAAATTCTGAAATTCTAAATCCTCTACAAACTGAAATTGCTCCATATGCAACCAAGAAAACTTAACATACCTTGTAAGACCAAAAGAGCGATTGATAAATTTTGGTTCCCGCAAGTCTCGGTTAATTCCAGAAAACCAGGGATCGTTACGACCTGCGCCCTGCTTAGCTTTCTTGCGAGGAGGTTGAATTTGTGAGGAAGAAGACATTGATTCGGTTTTTGGGTTAGGGTTTTGGTTTGGGGTTTTTCGGATTTTGAATATAAGAGGTGAAAATGATGCGTGAAATGAGTAGAAATGATGATATAATGATGAAATATGGAATAAATTTGTATGATTTGTGAGTTTTTGTGGCTGAAAATGATGATTTGATGAAGAACCGTATGAGAGAGAAGTGAGAATGTCGAAACTCGTATGAGAAAATGCGAGAAAAAAAAATGAAGCAGATGACTACAGTTCAGTTTTTTTAAAATCACGTAAGTTACTCGAGTAATGTTCATGCGTCACTCGAGTATTCGAGCAGTAATCGAGTGAAAAAGAAATGTTACTTGAGTATGCCGAAAGTTAAAAAGTTTTTACTCGAGTGATGAATGAACTAATAGAGTAATACGAAAGTCATTTTAAAATTAATCGAGTGACAGACAGAATCACTCGAGTAATACGAAAGAGATTTTAAAATTACTCGAGTGAAATATCTGGTACTCGAGTGAACTGTCCAGAATTATAAAAATTTCAATTTTTCATGCAAAAATCATTTTTCATGCACAAACACATAGAAACACTTAGCATTTAGCAAGTAACACACATACAAATATATCAAGTACACATATTATAGGGAAAAACTATACACATAACTACATATCAAAAGAATTAAATCAACACTTTAAACATACAACTTACTCAAGATCAAAAACATAATGAAATAGGCACTTAAGGTGATTTATAAAAGTTTCAAATACAATTAGCTAATGGTAGATTCATCAAAAATTCCAAGTTCTCTTCTTATTTTGTAAAAAGTATCTCTTGGAAGAGGTTTTGTAAAAATATCAGCTAATTGATCTGAAGTTTGTACAAATTCAATAACACAATCACCTTTTTGAACATGATCTCGTAAAAAGTGATGCCTAATCTCAATATGCTTTATTCTTGAATGCAATACCGGGTTTTTAGTCAAATTAATTGCAGAAGTGTTATCACACTTTATAGGGATTTTTATCAAATTTAAACCAAAATCCGACAATTGTTGCTTCATCCAAAGGATTTGAGCACAACAACTACCGGCCGCTATGTATTCGGCTTCCGCGGTTGATAAAGCTACACAATTTTGCTTTTTAGAAAACCACGATACAAGTGAACTACCAATTAAATGGCATGTTCCGCTTGTACTTTTTCTTTCAACTTTACAACCAGCAAAATCGGAATCCGAATAACCAACTAATTTTAAAAATGAATCCCTAGGATACCATAAACCGGTATTAGTTGTACCCTTTAAGTATTTCATTATTCTTTTAACAGCAGTTAAGTGTGAATCTTTCGGATTTGCTTGAAAACGTGCACAAATACAAACACTAAACATAATATCAGGCCTAGATGCAGTCAAGTATAACAAACTACCTATAATTGCACGATATTTTGTTACCTCTACCGCTTTTCCAGTCTCATCTTTGTCTAGATAGCACGCAACACTCATTGGAGTAGAAGCCGATTTGCACGAATCCATTCCAAACCTCTTGAGAAGTTCCCGACAATATTTGCTTTGATGAATATAGATACCATCATTTAATTGCTTTATTTGAAGGCCAAGAAAGAAAGTGAGTTCTCCCATCATCGACATCTCGAATTCGCTTTTCATCAAATCTGAAAACTTCTTACACAAGTTATCATTAGTAGCACCAAAAATAATGTCATCAACATATATTTGAACCAAAAGTATATCCTTATCGAAACGTTCAATAAAAAGAGTAGTGTCCACAGTACCTCGTTTAAAACCTTTTTCTAATAAAAAATTGCTTAGTCGATCGTACCAAGCTCTAGGAGCTTGTTTAAGACCATACAAAGCCTTTTTCAACTTAAAAACATATTCCGGATGTTCAAAACTTTCAAATCCGGGAGGTTGTGAGACATAAACTTCCTCTTGAATGTATCCGTTAAGAAAAGCACTTTTGACATCCATTTGGTACAATTTAAAATTCATAATAGATGCAAAAGCGAGAAGAATACGAATAGCTTCTAGTCTAGCTACGGGAGCATAAGTCTCATCATAATCTATTCCTTCTTCTTGACTATAACCTTGTGCTACCAACCTAGCTTTATTTCTAACAATGATACCTGATTCATCTAACTTATTCCTATAGACCCAACGAGTCCCTATTTCAGGACGATCATTAGGTTTTGGCACAAGCTCCCAAACTTGATTCCTTTCAAATTGATTTAATTCTTCCTGCATGGCCATAACCTAGTGATCATCTTGAAGAGCCTCTTTGACATTTTTAGGTTCTATTTGAGATACAAAGGCAACAAAATAACAAAAATTATTTAATGTGCTTCGGGTTACCACCCCCTTAGCAATGTCACCTAAGATGTTAGACATCGGATGATCTTTATTTGACTTCCAAGCTATTGGTAGTTGAGGTTGTGTCTCTTGTGCCAAGTCTTTATCATGTGCTTGAACCTCTTCATGCTCAACTTGAGTCTCCACTAATTGTTGTGTTGTTGACTTCTCATGATCCAAATTAGTACGTACATAATCATCATCACAAGAAACAACACAATCTCCTCTCGGAGATTCATCAAATACAACATGCACAGATTCCTCAACAGTTAATGTTCTTTTATTGTAGACTCTATATGCTTTGCTATGGTTTGAATAACCTAAGAATATGCCTTCGTCGAGCGATGAGAGCGAGGAGGAGGTGCATGTTGAGCCGACTGTTTCACCTAGAGATGGACCCGCTGGTTCATAGGAGCCTGCATAGCATAGATGTTTTGGATCCTAGTGTTGGAAACCAACAAGCGGCTCAATATAGTCTAGAGGGGGGGTGAATAGAATATTGAAGCCTTATTACAGATTTTTCGTCCACCTAAGAGAATGGTTTTATGAAAATAAGTTTTCTTAAAAATTCAAGTCAGATTACTCGAGTAACTCAAGTCTTCACTCGAGTAATACGAAAGCAAAAATAATTTCACTCGAGTATTCAGCAAATCACTCGAGTAACAGAAAATCTACTCGAGTATTGTTTATAAACTGAAAGCAGATTACTCGAGTGACAAGAACTTTAGTCGAGTAAACTGGGTAAAATTCAATTAAAACTATGTTTTCAATGGAGTTCTTCAAGAATTACAATGCTATGATGATTCAACAAATTATGAATGGTTAATATGATCAATTTCAAGTAATATTAACATACAATTTTAGATCAATTGAGTAGAATTGAAAAACTCCCAATTCTAACCTAAAAATGCAATTGATAATGAATTAATGCAATACAAGGAATGAAAATAAAAGAGACACAAGGATTTATCCTGGTTCACTTTCACCCACTTGAAAGCTACTCCAGTCCCCTCTTGAATCAAGAGAGATTCTTCACTAGAAATCTTCAACTGTAGATTTTACAATGTTTTAAGATGCAACTAGATTCTTAGTTCTCCTATCTTAAAACCCAACTCAAAGTGTGTACCAAACACTTTGATCTAATCTACCCCTTTTGAAAATTCTAGATTTCCTTGCTAATTGATTGAAGATGCTTCCAACCAATCCTCTTTTCTTGCTTTGATTTGATCCTCAAAGTCTTCCTTGTGAGATTCTTCACTTGTGTTGAAACTTCAATGATGCAATCACAAATTGCAAATCTTCAACAACCACTAAGAACAAAAACTAAGATCTCAAGAATATTTGAACAATGAGAGAAATAGAGTGAAGAATGAAAAAGTTTCTTGTTGAATCTTGATAGCTCTTGAAAAATGTAAAATAGCTCTTGAATTTGCTTTTTAAAAATGTATAGAAAATTGTAAGAATGAATGTGTATATGTTTTGAAAGAGAAAATTAAGTCCTTTTTCCAAACACTGATTGAATTACTCGAGTAAACCATATAACTTCACGCGATTAAAACATGTCAGATTAAGTTACTCGAGTGATGTGTAAACCATTACTCGATTAACCTGTCATGACATAAATTACTCGAGTGATCCAATACTCATTACTTGAGTAAACTAATCAGAGTCTGAATAAAAACAAGGTTTTTCTAAAAGGATTTTCACAAAACTTTTGATAGAGCTATTTAATCAAGATTTAAAGTATCTTCACTCTTAATCAAACATTATTTAAATATTCTTAAAATCACCTAAGCTACCCACACCAATGAGATGCATTGCATAAAATAAAGATTACATTGAAATAGAATTAATAAAAATCCTAATTCTAATCTTCATGTGGTGTAGCTTGCTTGTTGCCAATGTTGTTGCTTGGAGAGAGATTGTTAGCATCAAAACATGAGAATCCTACACCTAGATCCTAGGGATAGAGCTGTGGAGGATCTGAGGAGCTGCTGAGGACACAGATGACTTGCTCTGGGACTTCTATTTTTGATTTTGTTATACATATTGTATATATTGAGAGGTCTTAGAGTGAGCTTTTATTTTATGCAGCTGGTCTGTATATATTTCATCAAACCTTGCTATCTCTACTTTTTATTACTTGCTACTGACAGTACTGATGGGGTTGTATGTTATGACTTATATATATATATATATATATATATATATATATATTATGTTTTCTTTACCTCAGCAGTGCCCCATAAGTATTATTTTTACATCCGCGAACTCTGATTTATATTTAAAAGGAATTCGGCGATAAGTTTATGTTTTATATATTCAAATCCAACTTGAGAGGCAAATAATATATGTTAGTAATAGCTACTAATAATGTTTTCTATAATTAAGGAAATGTTATCTCGAGAACCTTTTCGAAACTAAGATATTACTAAGCCGAATCCAAAAATGGTTTTTGTTACAAAGGGTTTATGAACGAGCAAGTACTAGCTTTAAAAAGGAAAAATTTTCTAGTCCTAATTTTTATAGAAAGTATTCAACTATTTGCAAATATTAATTATTTTCAAGTTAAAAAGAGAGCGTCACACCTTTGGTGGTATCAGAGCATTGGTCCTGTCCCTCATGGCCCCGAAGATGCAGCTAAGTATGATATTCAATGTTGATTGAATATATTTTGAGTAAGTTAGTAGTATTTATGTTTTAAAGACCTTTTTAGTAACCCAAAGCCCATAGTGCAGGTCTTTCTATGGCAAAAGGAATAGAAATATTACTAATGAAATGTTAGAACGAATCACGACCGTGTTGGAAGGCATGTAGCAGCAGTAGAGACAACAACCATCTCAAGGGAGAACTGGTAACCCATCTGCTGAGAACATGGCGAATCATGATGCTAAGACTCTGTCGGAGTTCAGAAAGTGCAACCCACCAAGGTTTGAGGGAGGATATAAACCTGATGAGGCGAACAAGTGGTTGTATGAGATTAATAAGATTTTTCGAACTCTGGAGTGTTCTGATGAACAGAAGGTGACCTATGCAGTTTACATGCTTCATGGGGAAGCTGAAAACTGGTGGGATCACACGGTCCAATTGCTGAATTTTGAAAGGAGGGCAATCAACTGGGGAGTATTTATGGAAAAGTTCCTTAATAAATATTTTCCAGAAGATTTGCGGAGAAAGAAGGAAGTGGAATTCATGCAATTGAAGCAGGGGGATATGAGTGTAGGAGAGTATGCTGCCAGATTCGAGGAGCTGATGAAGTACTCTCCCTATTACTTAAATAACCCTGATGAAAGGAGTAAGTGTGTGAAGTTTGAAGGTGGGCTAAGGCCAGAACTGAAGTCTATCTTCAGTTATCAAAGGATTCAGAGTTTCCCTGCACTTGTGGATATGTGCAGAATGTATGAAGATGATAAGAAGGCTGAGCTGATTGGAAGTCAAGTGAAGGGGGTTGGACAGAACTATGGACCACAGAGGAAGAAGAAGTTTGATCATCGGAATAATGGTCCGTATTCTAAGAACAAGGGTAAGGGCAAGGCGGTGATGGATAACAAGAACAAGCCTCGTGATAATGCTCCTTATTGCGAGAAGTGCAAGTGTTATCATCATGGTCAATTTTGCTGGTCCACAAGGGGATGTTTCAAATGTGGAAAGCAAGGTCACTTTGCGCGGGAATGCAAAGAATCTGCAAAGGGAGATGCAAAGGGATCTGCTGGCAAGCCTGTGGTGCGAGGAAGATTATTTACCCTGAGTGGTAGTGAAGCAACCCAAACCCCGAATCTCGTGCAAGGTAACTTTCTGCTTAATAACCAATCTTGCAAAATCATGTTTGATTTTGGAGCTACACATTCTTTTGTTTCTCCTGAATGTGTGAATAGGCTGAATCTTGTTGTTTCTGATTCACCCTGCTATCTTAGTATAGAGACCCCTACGGGAATCCCGATCTTCACTGCTAAAGTCTGTTTAGGGTGTAATGTAGAAATTCTGGGTCGTCTTTCCGAGGTAGATTTGGTTTGTCTTCCTAAGTTACAATTGGATGTGATCTTGGGTATTGATTGGTTGATGAAGAACCAAGTGATCATCAATTGTGAGGAAAAGACAATTCAATATAGGACCCTTGAACCGGAAGGTTTTATGTGTTTATTCTCAGCTTCTGGGGAAGAAGAGTCGATGCCGATCGAGGAGATTTCGGTGGTGAGGGAATTTCTGGAAGTGTTTCCTGAAGAGATACCAGGATTACCTCCGAAGCGAGAGATAGAGTTTGGGATTGACTTAGTCCCTGGAGCTGGTCCCATCTCTATTGCTCCTTATAGGATGGCACCACCAGAAATGGCAGAAATGAAGAAGCAAATTGAGGAATTGCTGCAGAAACAGATGATCAGGCCAAGCGTTTCGCCTTGGGGAGCTCCATTGCTGTTTGTAAAGAAGAAAGATGGGAGTATGAGGATGTGTGTGGACTATAGGCAGTTGAATAAGGTCACTATTAAGAATAAGTATCCTTTGCCAAGGATTGATGACCTTATGGATCAAGTTAGAGGAGCTGCAGTATTCTCCAAGATTGATCTGAAGTCGGGTTATCATCAGATCAGGATAAAGGAGGAGGATATACCCAAGACTGCATTTTGATCTCGATACGGTCATTATGAGTATGTTGTAATGCCGTTCGGATTGACTAATGCACCTGTTATTTTCATGGACTATATGAACCGGATCTTTAGACCATATCTGGATTTGTTTGTGGTGGTATTCATTGACGATATTTTGGTCTATTCTAAAAATACAGAAGAGCATGAAGAGCATCTCAGGATTGTGTTAAAGGTCCTGAAGGAGAAGCAATTATATGTCAAACTTACGAAATGTGAGTTTTGGTTGAATGAAGTGAAGTTTCTGGGGCATGTAATCTCTAAAGAAGGAATTGCGGTGGATCCAGCGAAAGTAAGTTCAGTGCTAAGTTGGGAACAGCCTAAGACTGTGATGGAGGTGAGAAGTTTCTTAGGGCTGGCTGGATACTATCGTAGGTTTATAGAAGGATTTTCGAAGATTGCATTGCCTTTGACTAAGTTGACTCGGAAAGATCAGTCGTTCGTATGGGACGATCGGTGTGAAGTTAGTTTCCGTGAGTTGAAGGAAAGGTTAACATCGCCTCATGTGTTAATCTTACCTGATCCTCACAAGAGTTTTGAAGTATACTGTGATGTATCTAAGCAAGGACTGGGCTGTGTATTGATGCAAGAAGAAAGAGTAGTGGCTTATGCATCGCGACAATTGAAGAATCATGAAGTAAATTACCCGACACATGATTTAGAATTGGCGGCGATCGTGTTTTCCGTAAAGATATGGAAACATCATCTCTATGGCACTACATTCCAAGTATTTAGTGACCATAAGAGTTTGAAATATCTATTCGACCAGAAAGAGTTGAACATGAGGCAAAGAAGATGGATGGTGTTTTTGAAAGATTATGACTTTAAACTCCACTATCATCCGGGTAAAGCAAATGTGGTTGCAGATGCTTTGAGTCGAAAAGCAATCCACATAAGTGCGATGATGGTTAAGGAAGCAGCGTTGATTGAGGAATTCAGAGACTTGAGCTTGTTGACACAAGTGGAGCCATCAAGTATCAAGTTGGGGATGTTGCAGATCACAAACGAGTTCTTGGAAAGAATTCGGGAGTTGCAACGAGCAGACGAAGAATTGATGGAAAAGATGAAACTAGGTTCAGAAGGAAGGGAACCTGATTTCAAGATTGGGCAGGATGGAATCCTTCGTTTCAGGACAAGGATTTGTATACCAAGAGATCAGGAAGTTAGAAGACTGATTCTTGACGAAGCCCATAAAAGTCGGATGAGTATGCATCCTGGATCAACCAAAATGTATCAAGACTTGAAGAAGATGTTTTGGTGGTCTGGATTGAAAAAGGATGTTGCAGAATACGTGGCGGCGTGCTTGATTTTCCAGAAAGCTAAGATAGAACATCAAAAACCAGGAGGACAGTTACAACCTTTGAGGATTCCCCATTGGAAGTGGGATAGCATCTCAATGGATTTTGTGTCTGGTTTGCCAAGGACAGCAGCAAATCATGATGCAATCTGGGTGGTTGTGGATAGGTTAACCAAGTCGGCGCATTTTATTCCGATAAATATGCGTTATCCTTTGAACAAGCTTACCCATATCTATATCAGGGAGGTAGTTCGTCTTCACGGAGTGCCTTCGAGTATTGTGTCAGACCGAGACCCTAGATTTTCGTCGCAATTCTGGAAAAGTTTGCATGATGCTATGGGAACAAGACTGAAATTGAGTTCTGCGTATCATCCACAGACGGATGGCCAGACGGAGAGAACGATTCAGTCTTTGGAAGATGTGTTGCGAGCTTGTGCACTTGAAGAACAAGGAAGTTGGGATCAAGTGTTACCTCTTGCAGAATTCACATACAACAATAGCTATCATGCGAGCATTGGAATGGCACCGTTTGAGGCGTTGTATGGAAGGAAGTGTCAAACCCCGCTATGTTGGTTCCAAGTGGGGGAGAACTTGATGGTTGGACCAGAAATGATACAGCAGACATCTGAGAAGATCAAGATGGTTCAGGCAAAGATGAAAGCGGCTCAGAGTCGGCAGAAGAGTTATGCGGATAAGAGGAGAAAACCATTAGAGTTTTGTGAGGGCGATCATGTGTTCCTTCGGGTAGTTCCGATGAAAGCAATCAGTAGAGCCTTGAGAACCCGAAAGCTTTCGCCTAAGTGTATAGGTTCATACCAAATTCTTAAGAGAGTTGGTCCTGTTGCTTATCAATTGGCTTTGCCACCCTCTTTATCCAATTTGCACAACGTCTTTCACGTTTCGCAATTGAAGAAGTATGTGCATGACCCATCAGTTATTCTAAAACTCCAACCTGACGATCTAACTCTGAAGGAAAACCTGACCTTCGAGACCAGACCAGTTCAGATAGAAGACCGTGAAGTCAAGCAGCTCAAGGGAAAGGAAATACCTTTGGTTAAAGGTGATATGGGAAAACGCTGACGTATCTGAAGCTACATGGGAATTAGAGGAAAAGATACGTCAAGAGTTTCCGGAGTTGTTTTTGTAAACTAGAATTTCGGGGACGAAATTCCTTTTAAGTGGGGGAGTAGTGTAACACCCCTAATTTTCGTCTCCCGAATAATAGGAAATTAATAATAAAAAGTTTTATTATTAATTTATAGAAATTTTCCAAGTTTATATTTTGTATTTAATTAGCCTAAAATATAAAAATAGGTTGAAATATTTTTATATGGCAAATAAATACAAAATATGAAGATATTGCATTTTGGTCCCTGAATGAGGACTTAAAGGTAATATTAAAAAGGTTCTTGGAGGGAAAGGTTTAAAAATATTAATTTTTAAATTTTGTACTAATCTAACCGGTTAGTAATGCCCTGTAACCGGTTAGACGATGAACCCAGAAACTGGGTTAGTGGATTTTGATGAGTAATCACTTGATTAATCCCGAATTCGCCACGATTACAGCCTTGGATTAGTGCAGAACCACACGTCGACATGCATGTTCATCCAATTTGCTTATAAATAGCTGATTTCTGAAGGATCAAGGGTTGGTTTCTGCTGATTTCATGTTGAGTGAGTGAATTAGGGTTTCATTCGTCCTGAGGAATTCGTCCTTGCTTCTGAGAGTGAGATTGAGAGCCATACACCATTGCAAAGCTTACATCTTGAGCTTTGCAAAGATACCAAGTTTGTGAGTTGAGGGTTCGTGTGGAAGGAGAAATCAAGCTTGGAATCTAGGAGTTGGAAACTGAATTCTCTGTTGTTCCTGTTCTGGAAGCTGAATTCCAGATCTGATTTTGGTAAGTATAGTCAACCCTTAAGTCTCAAATCTCTTTGATTCTCTAGTGCATGTTACCTATTTTGAGTCCTAATGGTTTTCCCCAATTTCTTTGGCCATTTGCTATGTCAAAACTTCTGGTCTTTGGACCCTGTTGGTGAAATTCGTGGATGAGAGCAGATTTGAGGGTTTGTGAGAATCTGTGGAGTTTCTTCAATTTCTGTTTCAATCTTCATCAAACTCAGTCATAAGGTATGGGAGAAGTCTACCTTATACTAGATTTAGACTAAAATTCAAGTGATTTAGGATTTGAGTTAACAAAACTCAAAAAGGGCATTATGTGCAATATGGCACAAAGGCTTGGAGGCCAAAATCTTGCTCATTGTGGTTTTGAGCAACTTTATTTTGATGCATGCAAAGTATATGGAAGCTGAATTCTGAATTTGAATGCTTATTCTAAGTTTTGTTGTATTAAATTGTGTTTATGTGATTTTTCATGCAATTTGATGCTATAAACTTGATGCATGCAAATTAAATGTGTTTCTGGGTATGAACATGTTTATTTTAAGATATATGAACTCTGTGAATATTGAGATTTGGTTAGATTTGAGAAAAGAAGAAAATGAATTGTTAAAACTCTTGTTTTAGTGGTCTAACTGCATAATCTAATCGGTTACTCGATATTCGTAACCGGTTAGACACTGCAGAATTTCAAAGAAAAATCAGTTTATTAAATCAGTCCTGAAGTCTTGGGAAATTCTACTCAAATCTATACTGTAATTTCATTGTAAATGATCTGAACATGAATTGTTAAAATGCCATGGTTCAGGTTTAAGGATAAGAGGTTCATACCTTAATTCAATGGAATAATTTCAAGAGGAAATTATGCTTTATTGGAAACAAAGTGTGATTTGGACTTTTGAATGATTAAACTGTGATTTTGAGGCATAAAACAATGTTTAATTGGTGTATAGATTGGGTAGAGAATTCAAGAAAAAGGGTTTTTCTGAATTACAATGGCAAACAGTTCAGGTCTGTAATTCTAACCGGTTAGCCTGAGACTGTAACCGGTTAGTACCTGAATCTGAAAAATAAAAAGTTAAGTTTTTGAATACCATTGACTTTGTTTTACCCAATCTAAGTTTAAAAGGCATGTTTTGAGACAAATTCAAAGGAGAATTTTAGGCCAAAGATTATGCCTCAAATCAATCATTCAAAAAGGGAAATTGGAATATTTCTAAATCACATTAATTAATGTAAAGATAAAACCAACCCTGATATTTATGCATCCATATAGACTGGAAGTCTGGTTGGTAGGAACGTTATCATATTCTGGGAATATGAGGAGGGTACTCCGGGAGTACCAACTTATAACCTACTTGATGACACATTATAGATATGTGGCCAGTGTCCGGGACCTGGTTTTTATACGTTCTGGGAACACATGCGTTCTGGGAACGTGGTGCACACTCCGGGAGTGATGCTTATTATCCAAGTATGGTTCGGCATTATGTTCTGGGAACAAATGTCGGTGTTCTGGGAACACAAGGGTGTATTGGATGGACGTCCAAGATGGACTTTTAGAGGCCTCAGTTGTGGATAGAAAATCATACATCATGCCACTTGCATTATAAGAGTTATAATGTTGAAAACTGGTGTGCTCATATGTATTTGGATTATGATATGTCCATGATATACTTGTGATTGTAATTTTAGTCTTTATCAATTATGTATTTGTGTATACTTACTCCATGTGCCCTGTTTAGGTGATGGCCAGATACCTAGCTTGCATCGAGATACGCCCTATCCCTAGCGGTATATGGACGTATGAGGAGCACCGTGCCACTTTTGAGGGGGAGGTTGAGATCACTCTCTACCACCCTAACCCTCTGGTGCGAGTGCGACCTCGTCGATTTAGGATCCCATTAGTCTATACTATGCATGTTCCACCCTTTTATACATATAGAGGACCACCCCCGGCTCGACCTATGCGTCGCTTTCATAGTTTTCGATTTAGAGCTGCCACTCGTTCCCATCCTTCCTCCCATAGAGTTGTCACTGAGGAGACTCCTTCTCCTGGTCCGACTGACTATGATAGGACTGCTTCTGCAGATCCTAGACCCAGTGGTGGGGTCTCCACACAGTCGGGCGAGGTCGAGGAGGACCCTGTGGAGGATGAGAGCGAGGAGGAGGTGCATGTTGAGCCGACTGTTTCACCTAGAGATGGACCCGCTGGTTCATAGGAGCCTGCATAGCATAGATGTTTTGGATCCTAGATCCTAGGGATAGAGCTGTGGAGGATCTGAGGAGCTGCTGAGGACACAAATGACTTGCTCTAGGACTTCTATTTTGGATTTTGTTATACATATTGTATATATTGAGAGGTCTTAGAGTGAGCTTTTATTTTATGCAGCTGGTCTGTATATGTTTCATCAAACCTTGCTATCTCGACTTTTTATTACTTGCTACTGACAGTACTGATGGGGTTGTATGTTATGACTTATATATATATATATATATATATATGATGTTTTCTTTACCTCAGGAGTGCCCCATAAGTATTATTTTTACTTCCGCGAACTCTGATTTTTTTTAAAAGGAATTCGGCGATAAGTTTATGTTTTATATATTCAATTCCAACTCGAGAGGCAAATGATATATGTTAGTAATAGCTTCTAATAATGTTTTCTATAATTAAGGAAATGTTATCTCGAGAACCTTTTCGAAACTAAGATATTACTAAGCCGAATCCAAAAATGGTTTATGTTACAAAGGGTTTATGAACGAGCAAGTACTAGCTTTAAAAAGGAAAAATTTTCTAGTCCTAATTTTGATAGCAAGTATTCAACTATTTGGAATTATTAATTATTTTCAAGTCAAAAAGAGTGCGTCACATGTAAATACAAAATGATAGAAGGGGCCGGTACGTTGAATGGGTTAATGTTGAATTTTGTTGGGCCCAACAAAAACTGTGGCAAATTTGTAGGGAAAACGTTTTTTTTGTCCCATTAATAAATTGTTTTTTGTTTTTTTAAGGGAATTGTACCATTAATAATTAAAAAAACTTGATAATAAATTAAAAATGTGAATTATGCTGTGTTGTGTATATCATCGTTTTATCATCTTCCTTGTTCATTGTGTTAATCGTTCATCGTCTCCATCTTTCTAAAAACACAACACATTCTGCCTTGTCTCCTCTCTGTGTCATAATCACTCTGTCACTCTGGTGGAGCTTCGTTTCTACTTTTCTTTGGAGCTTCTTTTCTTTTCTCTGTGTCATAATCATTCAGCATTTCCTGTACTTAATGCACATAGTCAAATGAAAAACAATATAATTAATTTAATAAGGTTAAATATAATACATCAGGTTTATGTACCCACGAAAGATATATATCAAAATATCAAATAGCTTTCCTGTCACTTATTCTAATAATCAAACAATTGTTGTCTAGGTCAAAAAATTATGTTTCCATAGCTTTTCACTTTTTTTTAATACATAGGCAAGAAAGAAAACAAAAAAGGGACTTCGCGAAGTGATCGACACATGAATTCCCCAATATCTGGAAACAATTGATTGAAAGTATCGTTGTTGCCATTTATCAGCCTTAGCTTATTGCAGACACACTCACAACCTCGACGGTGGACCTCACGTATCGGAAGTGAAGAGAGTAAAGGAAAACTTGAACTGAGATCTGGAATCTGGAATGCAAGAAATTGCTTTTACTTTGCTCCAGATACGTATGATGTTTGTACATTCATTCAGTTTTAATTACGAGGGCAAAGGGGTCATTTCATTGTTGAAAATATTATTGGTACAATTTGCAATTGAAAGCAATTCTTACCCAACTCTGTTATTCAAACATCTGTATTTAACATCTATACAGGACACCTGCCTTTTCAGGTTAAAACAGGTGAGTCCTGCAGTTTCTCTTTCTTACAGGACCCACCACTTTTTACCAAAAAAGGCAGGTGTCTACATCTGATGTCAAATACACATGTCCCAATAACATTTTTGATTCTTACCTATAGGATTAGGTAAATATACGTCCTCACTGGTGGGAACGTATATATACGTCCCCACATTAAAAGCGCCCGAATATAGAGGAGAAGAGGGAAATAGGTGGTGGCACTAGAAGAGAAACCGAAGGAATAGAGTAGGGGATTGCCAAGAAAAAAACAGAAAAAAAGTTCGTTTTTATTATTAAGAAAAATTAATACCATTTAAAAGCAAAAAAAATTTAGTGAAAAAGTAGAGCAGAAGATCTTTAGAAGAGCTGATACAAAGAAAGAGGAATTGAGGTAGTGAAGAAAATAATTTATTGTCATTATTTTTTATTTTATTTTATATTATTTTAAGTTTTTTATTTATTTTATTTACTTTATTATTATTTTTTTGTCATTTTTTATTTTTTAATCGTTTTCTTCATCTTTATTAACAAAGAAAAATTTCAATCGTTAGATATGAAAGTAATCAAGATCTAACAGCTGAAATTAGGGGCACATCGTAAAAAATATAGGTTGTTGCACACCACATAAATCCCTGAAAGATTCTCATAATCATGTGTATTCTGTCGTCTCACATACCAAATATAGATCCTGCCTCTTAAAATCGTCATATCTTGGGCTTTAGAAGATCGAATAGTAAATACATTGTGGGTGCATAGTAGTTTGTATACCGCGCCACACGAGATCATGATCACGTCGAATCTGGGCCGTTCGTTTATGACGCGTGTGATCAAGCACCTAACGGTCAACGGAGCCCTCCGCCCCCAACTGTCGTCGGCAGTGGCAACCAATCAAAGGCTGCCACGTGTCGTTCATGTCCCCTACTACTTCTGCAGCACTGTCCCTGCAGCCAATGACAGCAGGACACGTGTTCTGCTGTCCCCATTCCGGTTTACTTTGTTGACCGACCCTTTCAAACCGGATCGGTTCAGACGTTGGTCCAGATTTTTTTTTATTTTCTTTTTAATGTAACTTTTTTATAAATAATAAATAATAAAAAAGTATTAATAATTTTTTCTTTTCTTTATGAAAATGTTTAATTTTTATATTTATCTTACTTTTATTATATAATAATATATTTATGTTACTTTAGATCTAAAATAAGTCGAGTATTTAAATTTGTATTGTATTCTTAGATTTAAATATAAAAAAAAATCAATTTTTGACTTAAATATAATAATTAAACTCCAATTTTGTTTGGAGCCTTACTTTAGCAATTATATCCTATTTAAATTTATTACGTGCTCAATAAATTCGTGCGACTTTCCTTTATTGTTTAATAATAGTAGAATAATAAAAATGCAATAATATATATATATATATATATATTATTATATTATACTATATTATATGTTTGTAACTTGTAAGCCTTACCTTATTTTTAATAAATGCTGAAATAATGTTTAAAAGTCGTCGCTCGCCTTGTACAACTTTGCCTTCCAATAAAATAATTAATTATGATTATTTGTTAAAGGATGATAAGTGACAATGTAACATCCCGAATTCTAATCCCTAGTATAATTATAAGTTTTATCGAATTAAATAATTATTTTTTTTAAATCAATCAATTAAGTGTTGGGTATTTTCATAAAATACATTGTGTTAATTACGAAAGTACCTTTAATTGTATTTTAAAGTAAATTCATTTAGAAAAAAATTAACCCTATTTAAATAATATACTTTCTATTCTTTACTTTGATTTTTGCAAAGATTCAATATTAAATAAATTTTTATTATTTCCTAGTATCTAACTAATTTCTTCCTTTATAGTTTTTCTGTATGAAGCTATATGATGTTAAATTTTTATTATTAATATTTCTGGAACAATTAAATAAATAAATGAATGGGAGTATATGTTTTTTTTTTAAAAAAAAAGTAAAACGTGTGCTGTTGTGTACCAAGGGCCAAAAACCCTATCTTCTTCCTTCTTCAAGTGTTGCCGGCCGCCACACTTCTCTCCCCATCTCCTTCTCATTTTCGTTTCTCGCTCCCTCCCAGCCGCTCCTACCTCCGGTTCTTCATTTTCTTCTTCATTCGATCCCTTCACTCTCTCTCCGGCGCTGCTTCAGTCCTTCTCTCTCCTCTGGTCGCGTCACCGACCAGCCACAATAACTGACGCGCGTAACCTCCCTCTAGTTGCGATCCACTGCCGCCACAGTTCATGCTGCCACCGTCGCAGTTCTCTCTCTCTCAGATCGACTCTCCCTCTCCTTGGCCGCCGCCGCCACTCGAGCTCTCCCTCTACCCAGTCGCGATTCGCGACTTGGTGCCCTAGGGCCGCCGCTACTGCTCCTCCCTGGACCAAGAGGTCCCTGTTCACGACCCTTCTTCTCCCTCCGCTATTGGTTGCTCACTGCTGCCGCCATTTGCTGCCATTGCTGGTTCGCCACCGCTCGTGCTCGTCGTTGCTGCCGCCACCAAAGCCGTCGCCGCCTCCTCCTTGTGCCAGTGCCAGCCACAGCCACTGTGAGAAGCCGTCTCCGCCTTGGTCGTTGGCTCTTGTCACGGTTTCAAACCAAACCGACGCCGGTATCGTCGTCACCATCACTGTTACCGCGATCCAAAATCATATTTGAGGGTATATTTCTAATAACTTTTTAACTGCTCTATGTTGTGTTTTAATTTTAATATTAATACTAATTTTTAATGTTATGGGTGGTAATAATATAGTGTTAAATTGTTTTAGTATGTTATTATTATTGTGAAAAGTGAATTGTACTATGATTTAGTGTTTATCTTAGTTAAAGTATTATTTTTAATGATTTTAATTAGTTACTTTGATTTGGGATAATATCGGATTAAATGTTATGTCAAATAACATTATTTTAAAGAGTACTTTAGTTAAACGTGTTGGGTTCCTAAGTAAGTGAGTTGTTGATTAGCTTGGCGGACTTGTCCCTAGGCTGAACAATACATCGGTTAATTAGGAACCGAATATGTTCGACATACGTTAATCCGAGTTTAAACCTATCTTGAACTTTAATTCTAGATTGAAGGAGAGTGTAGCTAATTGGATTTGGAAATGTGATTTGCTTATTTTGGACAAAAAACCACTCTCTTTTTAATTCAGAATTTATAGTTTTAAATAGCCAAAGGTACATGATTTCAACCCATTACGATACTTTTGATGGTTTCGAAAGTTAAGCGTATTTTTCTAAAGAAGTTATACTATTCTTAATAAAAAGGGGATGATCTTGAGTTTAAATTTTATTCGGTCTCGATTTATGAACTTGAATCAAATAATGTTATGATTTGGAATTAAATATAATACTTTTCAAGTTTCAATATTTTATATTTAGTTTATTTTAGTTCCGGGGTGCAAAGCTTTAAAGTGTTTACTTTAGTGTGATTTGAAAGTAATTGTTATTGTTTTGTATGGCATAGTTAGATGTTGACGGACTTTAAGACCAGCCACAATGCTAAGCAATGAACCGCGTTATGTTTGGGCATCATTACACGAAAAGAATCAGGTCTAAGGAAACGCAAAGTAATGGGTTCTTTACCTTGCTTTAGGGAGTATTTTCTAATTAGCTCATAGTACTTTCTAAGAGTATATGTATACGGTTGGTTTGGAATTTAGATAGTTATTATAGGCTTAACAATCAAGAATGAAATTAAATTAAATAGTTGTTAAATTGATAAATGTGATAAATTTTGTATGCTAAGTGCTAAATGTCATTATTTATGCCTAACTGAAGTATATGGAGACTTGGTTGGTAACTAGAAATGATTATATATGATAGTTGTTATGTATGTTAGAAAAAGGTATAGAGTTGTGCTATTTTGTGAATGATTATGGTGATTTATATTTGAATGTGTGATGTGGTGTTTTGTTAATTTATATTGGAATTTGGATATATAAAAGGATAATGAAATTGATGATTTTATGGAAGAGTTTACAAATGCAAATAAGTGAAATAAGATATTAAAAGATTTAAATGAAAAAGAGTGTGTGATCCAGATCTTGTAAGACGTTATCCGAAGGAGACTGTACGCATAGATCGCGTAAGACGCACTTGATGCGCCGCTGTAAGACGTTGTCCGAAGGAGACTGTAAGCAACGATGGACATACACACCATATATTAATAAGGGTATAATTGGATTGTGCCTCTCCAGATCTTGTAAGACGTTGTCCGTAGGAGACTGTACGCCTAGATCCCGTAAGATGCACTTGATGCGTTGCTGTAAGACGTTGTCCGAAGGAGACTGTACGCAATGATGGATGCACCTTCCGATTGTGGAATCCAGATCTTTTAAGACGTTGTCCGTAGGAGATTGTACGCATAGACCGCGTAAGACACACATTGTGTGCAGCTGTAAGACGTTGTCTGAAGGAGATTGTACGCAATGATGAAAATCCACGTAATAAATTCTAAAAATCTTTGCAAAACTCAAAGAGTATATGAATAGAAAGGAATTGTGAAGTTAAATAAGAAATGTGAAAGTATAAAATTTTCATAAGTTTGAAATGTAAGAAATATTGAATTTAAGGAAAATTATCAAGTATAAATGATATGAAAATAATTGAATTGATTGGGAATGCTTTTTGGACTATGTGCAATATATGGCTAAATGTGTTTGACTTGGTAGGTCATTATGTCTTGTTAGACACTACATTCTACTTCATGTGTAAAGCTCACCCTTACAACCATTTTTCAGAGCTTGGAGCTTGCACAGTTTTTGGCGGAGTAGGATTACCCTCCACCACGTGGAGTGGTCATATATCACGAGTGAACTAAAGTATTAATTAAGTTAAAGATTGATATTTTTTAATTTAAAAGAATGTATTAGTTGTACGCCCTCGCTTGGATTATGTTGGGCATTAGGACTTAATTGTGTGTTTTGAGTAAATATTGTATGTTCTAAAATATTTGGTCTGGACAGGTGCAAGATTAGAAATTTTGGTAAAGTCCGAAATACAGAGGGAACTCTGCCAGATTTTTATCGAAATTTTCAAGTCCATATTTTTATAAAACTTAATTTAACTAAATAATTGTGAGGGTGTTACAGACAACTACAAACACTGGTTCAACATGGAGTGAGAGATCTCAGATTCAGATGTGAAAGTCGTCGCCAACCTTCGTGTAACTTCGGCTTTTCACCAGAAATAATTGTAACAAAATAAATTTTTATTTCTTTGGAAGTCGTCGCTAGCCTTCATGTAACTTCGACTCCCAACAAAAAGATTTAAGCATGATTGGTCACTCTTAAATTATTATTACCAAAGATATTTAATTTCATTGAAATTATTATAATGACTTATTTCTCAAAAGTCGTCGCTTGTCATGTGTAACTTCAGTTTTTCTCTAAAAAAAATATTTTTAAACAAAAATAAAAAATAAAATAAAAATCAATCCGATAAACTAATCATTTTCTAAAAGAACTACAAATTTTCTATTGTACCGAGGGATACGTAGGAGCAGACACTTCCCTGTCCAAAAAATATATAAATGATTTTTGTTCCTTTTTTTCTTTCTTTAAATTAAGGGTAAAATTAACGTTCTGAAATTAATTCTCACACAATCAATTAAGGTACTGTTTTATAACAAGCGATGTGGGGTGCCTAACACATTCCCCACTCGTAATCGACTCTCGAACCAATGGTTTTTCTGCGCAGACCTATTATTACCATTATTTGGGTTTTTCCCGTGTTTTCCCTCTCATATCTAAAAATAAATAAAACATCGGTGACGACTCATATCTTCAATCCTAGCTAATCCTTCTCGCGCCAAGCTCAAGAGCGGTCTCGACACCCCACTTTCTAGAATCACAAGGATATACCTCACCCCTTTGATCAACCTTCAAATTGGTGATACCCCACACCAAGAACCTAAAACTTCAATTTGTTGTTGTTGAGTTTTGCACTTCAATTGTACAGTAAACAATAGTGATAACCTCCGTAAGACTTGAATCTCAAACAATGAAATGATGAACACAATGAATTTTGAGATTTCAAGTTGCAAGAATTGAGAAGATTGAAAAGTATGCTCTTTTGATCTTTTAGAATAGAGAGAATTGTGTGGCTCTTGTTTTTGTGTTTAGAAAGTGTAAAAACAAATTATGACACGTCATTAGGTGTAAAGGAGTGATTATATTGAAGACCCATAAGGAAAGAGTTAACACATAACTGAATTGTCAACTATCATAACAGTTTGTAAGCGGTTACAGCACAGGTTAGTGAATTCAGCCAATAACTCTTGTACAAGTTTAATGCTTCAATATATCACTTATTTAAATCTTAGACAAATATTTAAGCCACTTCTTGATGCATTTTAAAAGTGTTTAAAAATAGTTTATTTTGAAAGTTATGCTTCAATTAAAAATAGTTTGGATTTGTGAAACTCAATACTCATGTGTTCAAAATTAATTTGAATGAGATTCACTACCCAATCCTAAACTCTACCCATTGCAAACCACTCAAGGACATGAATAAGAATAAAATAACTCAATTAAAACCAATAAAAGTCCTTGAGCTTGCTTGAGTCTATTTTATTCTCTCTTTTTAATTCTTCTCATTTGAATAACTTGAGTTTTGTTCTTTTTATTCTTTGTCTTCATCAAAACCATGCACACACTTATGTGCTCCACAGTACGCCCCAACGTTGGAATTATTTTCTGAAAAAAAAAATTTTACTGTCAACTATTTTTCAGAAATTATTCTTTACTAAATTGGGATGTTACAATTTCTCTTTCTTTCTTCCCTTATGTCAAACCTTCCTCATTGTTTTTCTCTATTATCACTTTTTTCTATTTATTTAATTATCTTTTAAAATTATTTTTTTTATAATCTTGCACAATTATGTTGGGTTTTCCTTTGACCCACTATCATATACACTATCCTCACAATTTACTGCTCCCTCCATTACTTAATTTTTTAGCCTTTTAAGCTTGAGCACACATATTAAGAAAGTATTGATAATTGTAAGTTTTATATGTGTTTTGTTTAAAATGTCTCTATTTAATCCTTATTGAAAATTATAGAAACATTTAATTTTTATTAGGAATTTTGTCGATTAATTAATGTATAGTGGTTTAGAGATGAGAGAGAAGATAAAAGTAGAATTAATGAGGAGTGAGAGAAATAATTGAATGAAGGGTTAAAGTTGGAAAGAATTATATGTTTATGCATTGGAATTGTAAAAGGAGAAAAGATATGGAATGGACTCCTCCTTGTAAACTAGAGCCTTCATCCTTCAATGAAAGGAGGAGCTAGACTTTTCTTATCCCTACCCAGTGCTGCTATGATCAAGTTTAGGCAGGAGATGGAAGTATTGGGATTTTCAAACCATTTGCATGAGAGTGCTTGATTGTTTGTTTGTTATCGTACCCAAAAATGTCAATTTCAACTTCACGTATGCATTTTATGTGTCTTATTCCTTATTTATGAGCCTTTGTAAGAATATGTATGTAAAAGGTGACGAGTAAAAAAACTGTTCTATAAAGCGATGAGTAAGGATTTTCTCATCGGTGATGAATGTTGTTGTTTAGTCTTATTATGTATCTATAAGGAATAATGATTATCTTTCTTATGCTAGTCTTAATTAAAGAGAGATCATCAGTTTGATAAATCATAAATGTCAACATTGGGTTTTAATATTGTTCTTCTTCTTTTGTGACAACTGTCAATTTTATAATAAAAAGTATTTTTTTTCTTTTACAGTAATAACGGATAAATTGATTAATTTTAAATTTTTTAAGAGGTATCATATCTTGATAAAAAAATGCAAAATTTTTTTGTTCCAAATTAAAGTAAAAATAATAAATGAAAAATCTTAAAAATAGTATATTACATTCATGATTGGAGTAAGTAAGGAAATATACATTTAATTAAAAAAAAGATATGATGAGTCCATTAATTTTTAAAATCTTATTGTTCCCTTCAATTCTTAGAATGTTTATTATGGAATATTAGTGTACATG
This sequence comes from Crotalaria pallida, assembly GCA_037953625.1. Taxonomy (NCBI): domain Eukaryota; kingdom Viridiplantae; phylum Streptophyta; class Magnoliopsida; order Fabales; family Fabaceae; genus Crotalaria; species Crotalaria pallida. Next base: position 5,058,312 of record CM075654.1, on the reverse strand, counting down.
TATTAATGTTAACGATATGAAAATTTGTGTAATATCAATTTATATTTAATGAGCGAATCATACATTATATTAAAAAGATATTATCTTATTTTTATTAATCAGTTTGACTTTTACCAAGATAATATAGGATGGAGGAAGTAGGACTTATTTATTATCTATGTATTAATACTCTCTTCCCTCCGTTCCTTAATTTTTGGCTTTTTAGGTTTTTTTTTTTATAATGCACTCAAACATAGATTCATTGTGTGGAATGGGCATCGCATTCACCAGTTTACTCCCTTCATAATCTTGATTTTCCATAAAACCCAAATGTCTCCAGTCTGTCATTCTCATGAATGCAAAACCAAATTTGTTAAAATACTCGAGGCTTGGATAAGTAGTGTCGATTTCATTTTTGATATGTTCAGCATTAAGAGCAGCTTTCTTGGTCTCCCCGATGACCTTCATAACCTCTAAGAGTGGTCTTTCATTTAGTTCCTTCATTGTTAGTGTAACATATGCATCAGAAATTGCATTCCCGTAATACCCATTAGGCAAAGGAGGATCCAAGTGACCTCTCATACCCATGGTAACGATCAGAGTAGTTTTCCCTTCGTTATTTAGTTGCAAGGCTCTAGCTCTTGGCCTCCAAACACACGCAACAAGGGCTTCAAAAGTTGTTACGCTCTTCTCCATCATGGTTTCATTGCCACTTTCTTTCATCAACCTCATCTTGACTCTTCTTATGCTCTCTTGGTCCACCTTAAAGAATTCACGCACAAGTACTGTGCTAGGCTCGAACGGTGAAATCGCTGCCGAAGCCACATCCATGAGATCTTGGAATGGCAGTTTAGTTTTTGATCCTACTAGTCTCTCTCTCTCCCACACTGGTTTCATAGAGGGCTCACTATTTCCCCTTGCAAGTTCATTTATGGCTTTGTGTGATGTCCAAGACTTGGAGGTCCCCAAGGTAAGGGAAGAAGACCTTAAGGATGCCTCTGTCTAGGATTTATCTGTGATGTTTGTGGGTGTCCTCAAGTGGCAAGGTAGAGAGCTAGGAAGTAACCCTAATCACTGGTGTATGAAGGTGATAATTAGGGTTAGAGGACGTACCTGAGCCCCATGTAGTACGGAGCTACTAATAGGGGGGAGCTGGTTGCCCTAATGGGCTTGCTTGAGGCCCAAGTAGGGCCAGCCTGTACTGAGCTATGAGTGGGTGAGCTGTCCTTGTGGATAAGGTGAGACACGTCATCCTGTCCTTGGTATCGGACTCTGAGGGAGGTGTCGGACTCTGGGAGGTGTCGGACAAGGAGGTCGGACCTTGATAGGAGCATGAGGTCGGCCCGTGTCTGATGTCTGTTCGGCCGTTGAGCTTTGAGCTCGGCCAAGCATACAGAGGGCTTCCTGAAGGGTCCTTAGGTCCTGAGCGAGGGCTACGTGGAGCTCGGCTAGGCCGAGTCCACCACATAAGCCCCCCAGCTCGGTCAAGGCTATTTGAGCCTTGTTCCGAGGTCTTGGTTCGGGTCCTTTTCCCAAGTCTACCACATAAGAAGCCGAGTCCACCACATAAGCCCCCCAGCTCGGTCAAGGCCATTTAAGCCTTGATCCGAGGTTCTAGGGAGTTCGGACGATAAGCTGCCGAGAGCTGGGTCCAGCTGTATCTGACATCCTTTCATTAAGGCGGAGCAGGTTTGAAAGTTGTCCTTTCACCTGCTCCGACGTGACGTTTGCCTTTTCCGCATCTGACACGTGTCAGAAATAACGTTGACAGAAGCGTTGCCATAATTGCAACGTTGCTCGAGGTCCGTGATTCCACCTACTCTGTGCCACGTGTCTCAGCATGTGTGGCTGCATGTTGGGTTAGGCCACTTGGGCTAGGCCCAGATTTCAAAAAATGGGGGGAAGACGGTTTCCCTTCTCCCTCTTTGACAAAACTGCTCCTCTCTCTCTACCAGATATTCCCTCTTCGAAACCGTTCCCCTCTCTCTCAGTACCAGTAAACCTTTCTTCCCCACGAAGACGCCGGTTCCTATTCTTCCTCTTCCGTAATCAAACTTAGATGTTCTTCTCTGCGCTTCACAGTCTTCTTCGCCATCAGCGAAACCTGCTTCAACTTTCAGTCTTCGCTCTCCTTTGATTTTAAACTCATAAGGTACTGGTTGCTTTCTCATTTCTTCTTCTTTGTTTTTGCTTTTTCTGTTCTCTGTATTGGTTTTCATGGGAGGGGTTTAGAATTTATTGTTCTCCTTTCTGCCTTTGTGGGATGGGGTGTTCTTTTCTGGGTTTTGGGTTTGTGATTTTGGGGAATGATATTGGGGGTTTCTGGTGTTTCTGGGTCTGGGGTGCTTTAGGATTTTTGGAGGGTTTTTGATTCTTCTTGTTTTCTGTTTTTATTTTTCAGAAACCCAAAGGAGTGAATTGGGGCAGTATGAGTAGGGAATGGTTTAGGAAATGGGTAGGGGTAGTCTCCCTGTCAACCAGCAGTAGTGAGGAGGAGGACGGCTCCTCCTCTTCGTCCTGCTCCTCCATGGAGGTAGACGAGGCGCTCCGATGCCAGAGGGAGTATAGGCAGAGATATGAAAAACAAGTCCTGGAGGTCGATCCCGTCGAGGTCGTCTATCCTCGGGACTGGGAAGAGAAGAGGGAGTGGATAAAACAATATGCCTGGGCTGAATTTGTCGACGGTAGGGAGCGTTCCGACTTCGAGAGGATGGAGAGAGAGAGGATGTACGAACGGGGGGTTCCTGTGGTAGAGGGAAGATGCTCGCCCCTCGGAACAACTTCGAGGGGGTTTTCTGGGGGATTATTTTTTGTAACCCATAGGACTAATGCCGAGCTCCCCTGTTCTTCCACAGGTAACATGCCGCCCCGAAAGTGCATCAGCCGACCTGAGCTTTATCCTGCACCTACCGATGCCGATCAATACCAATGGGTCAACGTGGAGCCCAAGGGAGTGCAGTCTTGCTTAGACTCCGAGGACAAACTCGCCGGAGTGAAGAGAGTCGTGCTGCCCTGCTCGGGGGACGCTACTGGGACCTCTTATGAAGTACTCCCCTGCTCGGCAAACGATAGAATCTGCACTCGTACTGATAATAACTCTTTCTTCTTCTACGCCGACCTGATCCATAATCTCGGCGTGAACCTGCCGTTTACCGACCTGGAGATGCGGGTTCTGGACGAGCTCGGATTGGCCCCTTCACAACTTCATCCCAACACTTGGTCATTCCTTCGAGCATTTCAAAAGTACTACGGAGCCAAGAGGTTGGTGTGCACAGTTCGGCTCTTCCTGTGGATGTACAACCCGTTTGTGAGTAATAAAGACGGCGTTACTGGTCTGCTCTGGGTATCGACCAAGGCCCGAGGTCACTATGGGCTCTTCGGAATGTTTACGGACTCTTGGAAGCATTTCAAGCCCAGATTTTTCAAGTTTAAATATGTAGGCACAGGGCGACCTTGGTTCCGAGACGAGACGGGGCCGAAGTTTCCTTTGGAATGGACCGAGGAATTCTTCACTCGTCACATCGACACGCCGCAGAGATGGTCGGGAGTAACACTTGATGCCGACGAGGACTTAATGGCCTTCCACTTCCAGACCGAGTACTGAGCTTGGAAATTTCAGCTTGACATCGGCGTTTTTATGAAATGTCCTGATGACGCAGTCCTAACCAAAATTGGTAGTTACCTCTATTCTTACACTTGTACATTTTCTTTCGAATTTCTTTCTGACTCTTCTTTATCCTTTTGTTTGCAGAAGAACATTGGTCGGACATGTCGTCCAGAGGGCTTAAAGCATCCCTGGAGGCCCGAAAGAGGAAGAGGGTTGAGAGTTCTTCCACTGAAACCGTGCCTGCCGAGGTCTCAACCGACACGACCTCTATCGACTCGGCTCCCCTTCATCCTACTCCACCTTCGGTGATTATCGCCCATCCTCCTCCTCAGTCTCCGAGCCCGAGTACCGAGGTCATTATTGCATATTCCCCCCCTTCATCGGCAGGTCCGAGGAGGGGAATTGATATTTTGCCGAAGCCGCCGACCACTACTGCCAGAACCGCGGTCAAGGAGACTTTGATAAAAAGGTCCGGGGCAGAGTGGAAAGAATGGCTGAGGAGCTTGCCTGCCAACTGAAGCGGTCAACCACAGTATTCAATGTGTTGGCCGAGGTTGCAGATGATGTGGCGGAAGGTGTTACACCTGCCAAAAAGAAGGCCCGAACTGATCTGGCGGACGAGGTGACTGATCTCAGGAGTATCAAAGACTCTGCCGATCAGAAGTTAGCTGAGTTGGAAGAGAAGCATCGCCAACAGATGGAGGAGCTTCTTAAAAATCATGAAGAGGCACTGGCCCAAGTGAGGGTGGATGCGAAAGAAGCTGGTCGGCAGGAAGGCCTGGCCGAGGTTGAGAAGGTCAGAACCATGCTGAGGAGAAGGGTTGCTCAAGCACTTAAGCATAAGATAGCTGCAGCCGAGGCGACCTTCGATTTCGAGAAGGGAGCAAGCAAGATCTTCACCAGTGTTGTTGAGCAGATCCAATTTTTGAACAAGGAGATCCGACTTCGGGTTGTCGGCGCCAGTGCTGGGTTTGGGGTCGAAGGTGGGAAGATGGTAGATTTTGAGAAAGATGGGGTCGAGGTGGATCTCGACCAACCTGAGGAGAATCTGCCTAATCCCTTGGAAGAAAAACCGGATGAAGAATTCGATCCGAGCAAGGTGGTGCTGTCCAATGTCGAAGATGATGCAGCATAAGTCCATTATGCTGGGCATCTTGCAATTTGTCTATGTTTTTGTATAACATGCTTGACAATGTTGGATTTTATTTTGCTGATTGTGTACAACATTTCTTTTATTTCAATGCAAGTTATATTTTCTTTCTTTAACTTGTTGCATGACATCGTTTTTATGCAAGTTTTTATTATAACTCGTTGCATATATACTGTGTCCGAGGTCATTTTTATGCAAGCCTTTTTTAACTTGTTTCACAAATGCGAGTTTGTTCTATTAACTCGTTGCATGTTTATTTATTGGACTTCGGATCCGAACTGCGATGAATTGGGAGGTCGTCCAGAAAACTTGCTCTAAAAAATGCAAGTCTTTTGAGACTTGTTGCATTTTGCTTAATTGCCTGCTTTGATCAGTCGTGGTCGAACTGAGCTATAGATAGCTGTTAGATAACCAAGTAAAATTGTTTTTAAGAATACAAGTCCTTTGTTCACTTGTTGTATTCGGAATTGATCAGACCTATAATAAGAACACTTGATCGGACCTGAATATAAATAATGAGGCTAAGCTCGGACAACTCAGTAAGTGCAGTAATCTTATAAGTTTTCTTCTGAAAAAAGGTATTGTATATAAGTGCATACGGTAGGGATCTCGGATCTACCCACCTTAGCCGAGGTGGGTACCCTCATCCCCGATGTGAAAGAGGTTGCTGAGTGAAGCTATGTGAAAACATTTCACAGCAAGCTGTACTTTATCGGGTGTCCCTTGTACACTGTGCATATGAGCCGATCTTATTTAGAAGATGTTGACTGTTCATAGCGCCATGCAACATTTAGGTGGCTAGTGCTAAATGAGAAGCTAATACGTACGTATATAAAACTGTGGCACTTGAGTAAGGGGCAAGTTTGTACTTTTTCATTAATCATAAGTGTGAATACATTTCCTTTTAGGGAATTGAAAAGGTGAATATATCACAATGGAACAGAATGTGACTAAAGAAAACAGAATGTAAAGTGAGCTTAAACTTAAACTTTAGCTGAGGATGCTGGTGACTGCTGATGATATCTGAGGTAAACCTAATTGAAATAGGTTCTCAGTGTTGCAAAGTTCTGGGAATTCTTGAGCTCGGTTCCTTCGAGGGTCTCCCAGAGTATGTTTCTGAAACGCCTCTGTTGGGGCCTTCTCGATTCCGGGCACATTTTCCGTCCCTCCGATTCTCATAACTAATGCCTGCTCATCGGGGGACGGGGTCTCCGAGCTCAAAGGACCCGGGTTGCGCTGTTTTGTTGGCTTGGTTGGCTAGCCTCTCCTTTGCCATCTTCTCCTGAACAGGGGCGGCTTATCGAATCTCTTCGGCTAGTATTAGATTTTCTTTGATCAGATTCTCGCTCTCAATCTCGGGCTTGACCCTTCTTCGAGAGGTATTCTCGTCGGCCTGGTAGTGCTCGACCGAGGAGAACCGAGGAGAGATGCCGAGGAAATTGTTGGCAGCATTGCAAAATGCAAATTTTTTCATCTTGAAATACCAGAGCTCGGGACTTTGAAGAGCTCGGCTTAAGGAGTGAATGGGGAACTCACTTCGGCCCTCACCTCGGACCAATACCGAGCGGAGGGCGGAATCACCAACAGTTAGATAAATGAAAAGATTCTCCCCCTGCGAGGGGCTGGAGAGAACTGGAAGAGAAGAGAGATTTTCCTTAAATGCATCTTGGATTTCTTGGGAGAGGTTGGTACCCACTTTGACAGTTTTGTTGGAGTCAGAAGGATTGATGGGAATTGCCAACCATTCCCCTCGAGGGGAAGACCTAAGAACATGTTGTTTGACCCGAACATCAGCCAATAGAACTCTCCCTTTGGCCAATGTTGGATCAGTAAGCTCTTTCTGTTTCTTTTTTACTTCCCGTAGACTCGCATTGTAGCAGAGTCGGGCTCTCACCTGGTCGGCTTTGATTGTGACGACCTTGTCGTTAGAACCGACGAATTTCATTGCTAAGTGAACCGTTGAAACCACTGCCCCAAAAGCTTGCAGGCAGCTTCGTCGCAGTATCACATTGTAGGGGGATTCAGAATCAACAACTAAAAACCTGATGATCTCTGTTCGGGCCTAAGGCTGCTTGCCTAAGGTCACCGGGAGGTGGATGGCTCCTAGGGGGCGAATTGCCTCACCCGTGAAGCTGATGAGATTGCCTTCAAATTCCACGAGGTCGGCTGACCTCAGCTTTAGTGCTTGAAAGGTGTGAAGAAAGAGAATGTCGGCCGAGCTTCCTTGGTCAATGAAAACTCGGGCGACTTCGAAATTGCCGATCAACGCCGTGATCACCATTGGGTCATTGTGATCCGGGATGACGTCTTCCATGTCCTGATCGGAAAAAACGATAGGGATGTTCCGAGATGGTTTCTTACGGACGGGTTTGTGGTGAACAGCCAAAACTTGATTGACGTACCTTTTCCTTTCTGCTCTCTTCTCTCTGCCACCGGCAAAACCTCCCGAGATAGTTTCAACTCGGAAATTTTCCGGTGACTTATCCAAATCTTGTACCACGACCATATTTACTCGTTGTGGTTCTTCTTCCTTCTTTTCTGGAGACGTGTCAGCTTTGGCTTTTCCTTTGTCGTTGTCTGGGCTGCGAGACCTTCTTCGGCCTCTTCTCTCCACCGCTTCACGCACGTACTGTTGCAACTTGCCCCTTCTCACCATGTCTTCGATAACGTCTCGAAGCCAGGTGCACTGATCGGTATGGTAACCATACCCATCGTGGAAGTTGCATTACTTAGACCTGTCCCTGATATTATTTTGGTTTCTGAGGAAAGGTGGCCGAGGTACACTCCTGAGTTCCGTTTGCATGGTTTCCCTCCAGACTTGTGACCTTGGAACCGTCAGGGGGCTGTAAGAGTCATACTTGGTGACGTAAGGACGTCGGCGGTCATCTTGCTGGCTGACATGAGGGCAGCCTCGGTCCCCTTGGTCCACTCTTCCTCCTTTATCATCCCTGTTTCTGCGAGGGCAACCTCGGGGAAGGGCATTCTGTGAAGCAGCTTGAACGTCCATCCTACTTGTCAGTCCTTTGTTGAATTCCTCGAGGTTGATGTACTTGTTGGATCTCTGTCTGAGCTCGGCCATATCTCTTGGTGGCTTTCCTATTAGAGAGTCTTTGAACCCTCCTTCAGCCAGACCTTGGGTCAAAAGGAGGACGACCACTTCGGGAGATAAGTTTGGAACTGAGCTGGACTCATTATGAAACCTGTGTAAATAAGCACGCAGTGATTCGTCCGACTTCTGTGTCACTGTTGCTAGAGTGTGGTCAGATCTTGGTTGCACACAGCTAGCAGTGTACCTATTGAGAAATACTCGCTTCATTTCTGTCCAGTTGTTGACAGAATTCTTGGGTAACGTTGAATACCAACGGAGGACTGGAGCTTGGAGGGTCATGGAGAAAGCTCGGCACTTGAGCCGATCTCCAATGCCATGGAAGCTTATAGCTCCCTCGTAAGAAAGGACATGCTCTTGAGGGTCTGTCAGACCATTATATCTGGAAATGTTGCTGGGTCCGAGGTACCCTGGTGGTGGTTCATAAGCCATGACCGCTGGTGTGAAAGGGTGTCCAGGGTGAGAATCGTCTAAATCAGGTTGTTGGTGGTCAGGGGGTGGTGTTTGTGTAAGTTGTGTGATGGCAGTATGTGGTGTTGTTAATGTTTGTGGTGTTAACGGAGGTTGTGGCGGTGGTGGAGGTGGAGGTGGTGGAAATTCATTTGGTGCTCGAGCTTGAACAACAGCTCGTTCAGCCAAACGCTGCATAGTAACCTGCTGAAGGTCTGCGATGGCTTTACCTTGCTGCTCGATGATCCTCATCTGTTGTCTCATCAAGGATAAGGTCCACTGTGGGTGTGGGTCAACTCTGGGGGTGGTGGGGGAGGTGGCGGTGGAGGTGGGGGTGGTGGTGGTGGTGGGAACCTTGCTGCCCTATTGGCTTCAAGGTGCAAGCGCAGGTCCTCAGTTGATGGCACCCTACTTAGACTCCCCCTCGTCCTCCTCTAAACTGGTTCTATCTCAGACATGGTAGATTCTTTGGGTGGGAATGAAGTTTTTCTCTCCCCACAGACGGCGCCAATGTGATGTCCAAGACTTGGAGATCCCCAATGCGCCAAGGGAAGAAGACCTTAAGGATGCCTCTGTCTAGGATTTATCTGTGATGTTTGTGGGTGTCCTCAAGTGGCAAGGTAGAGAGCCAGGAAGTAACCCTAATCACTGGTGTGTGAAGGTGATAATTAGGGTTAGAGGACGTACCTGAGCCCCATCTAGTACGGAGCTACTTATAGGGGGGAGCTGGTTGCCCTAATGGGCTTGCTTGAGGCCCAAGTAAGGCCAGCCTGTACTGAGCTATGAGTGGGTGAGCTGTCCTTGTGGATAAGGTGAGACACATCATCCTGTCCTTGGTATCAGACTCTGAGGGAGGTGTCGGACTCTAGGAGGTGTCGGACAAGGAGGTCGGACCTTGATAGGAGCATGAGGTCGGCCCGTGTCTGATGTTTGTTCGGCCGTTGAGCTTTGAGCTCGGCCAAGCATACAGAGGGCTTCCTGAAGGGTCCTTAGGTCCTGAGCGAGGTCTACGTGGAGCTCGGCTAGGCCAAGTCCACCACATAAGCCCCCCAGCTCGGTCAAGGCTATTTGAGCCTTGTTCCGAGGTCTTGGTTCGGGTCCTTTTCCCAAGTCTACCACATAATTGTGATGCACCAAACCCATCACAAAGACGGTGTGAGGTGGCCATTCCAATTATGAAACCCCCACATAGGAACCTGGTAACCTTGAACATGAAGGGATATTGGTGGCCATTTTCATCTTCTAAAGGAAGATCAATTGCAAAGTGTTTTGCAATTTCAAGATCAATACCATCCAAATAGTGGATAGAAGAAAGGTGGCAGTTAGCAACTGCCTCCAAAAATGGAACTCCACAATCTTCAGAATTGAAGTGGATTTTATAATTTCCATCAGCGTATTTCACTAGCCTACCAGCAAGAGGATAATAATAAAGCAAGGTTTTTGAGAGTGCTTCTTTGAAAACAAGAGCAAGGTCTGATTGGCCAAAGCAGGAATCATGATTTGTTGATTGATATACAGAAACGGTTTTGACTACATCATCAAGGTCGGGTCTATTGTCAAAAGAAGACAAAGAAAGAATACAGGAAGGGATGGGTTGTGATGGTTGACAAGTACAATACTTTTTGTGACCAGCTTGAACATTGAATTATGAGTTGCCATTGAAAACAATGCAGAGGAAATATAATAGTGTGTACCTCAGAGATTTGAATTGTGGATTTGAATTGTGGAGTAGCTCTATATATAGACATATAATTATACTTTGTATGATACTCGTATACTCCCTCCACTTTGAAATATTAAAAAAAAACAATTTTTTTTTTTAAAATATAAGTAAAAGTAACTAACTTTTTTAAATTTTATTTCATTCTTGATACTAATCTCCTAAAATATACCTAGAAAATTGTTATTTCATTTAAAAAAAATTTCATTTCGAATATTATTTTCCTAAAATACCTCTATTTTTTTATAAATTTAAGAAAATTAAATACAATCAACTAACTTTCTTAATAAGCGTGATTTTAGTTTTTTTTGCTTATATTCTAAATCGGAGGGTGTATTGTTGATTGATTAATATTCCTTATGTTCCTATATGTAGCTCATACATGTTAGAAGAATTGTTTGTTCTTATATGTATGTCATTTTATATTTTTATTATAAATTTAATTTTTTTCCTAAGTTATTCTTATTAAATGAGTGTTCTTATTAATTAAGTTCAATTTTTCATAAAAGGAGTAATTCAAATAAAATGGATAAAAATAAAAAATGTATAGTTTTTTTAAAAAAAAAAAAGGTATTAACCATATATATGTAAGAACTACAATGGGTGGAGAAATAAACTAACGAACACTAGGAGAGGGGGGGGTTGAATAAATGTTAAAAGAAACCTTGAAAGATTTTCGACCGAAACAAATTGAAACAATTAAAACAAATATTTTTCACAAAAGTTTCAGCTCTTAATCGATTAAGCTGGCCACTAATCGATTAACACCTGACAACTCAGTTAGGGTTAATCGATTAGCACACTCACTAATCGATTAATCACTGTAGAACAGAGAAAAATCGCTTTTCAATCGAAAACGAAAATCAATCAAATATCATAGAATATCAGAGATAGCGCCAAAATGATTAACACAGACTGTTAATGATTACCTAGATTATGAAAAAGGTTTTCCCCAAATCAATTTGACATAACAAAAACTAATTCAATCAATTAAATGAAAATCAATCTTTTCTAGGTTTTCAATCAAGAACAATATGAAAATGCAGAAATTAAAGAGATTAAGGTAAAGAGATACTGCACAGGGATTTTATACTGGTTCACTCTCCTCCACTGAGAACTACATCCAGTCCCCTCTTCCACAAGAGAGATTTCTTCACTAAGGAATTAGAATTCTCAAATTACAAGTATTTGCCTCTCAAGATACCCCACTTGATAGCCTCCAAGAGATAACCCCCACTCTTGTCTTGTAACCCTATTGAACTTCTAATCTAACATTCTTCTCTTGTTTGATGATGATCACATACACCAAGTCTTCCACTTCCTTGTTGATTCCTCACAACAAGACTTCCACTTGCTTGATGAACATATCAAGACTTCCACTTCAAATTGCTTGATGAAACAACACCAAGACTTCTTCTTGTTGTATTGAAAAGCTTGTGTAATGTCCTAGACACAATGTTCATAGTATAACCCTAGCTCAAGGGTATGGAAGACCTAAGAGCTAGAATACGGTCTGATGTTACTGTGTGATCTTGTTGGTATGCTAGCTATCCAGTTGGGATAACTAGGGTTTCCCTAGTCACGAGTGTGTGCTAGTGTATGATTAGGGAGAAAGAACGTACCTGAGCCCCTAGCTGGAGACAGCTATTTATAGGGGGAGCGGTGTTGTACCCTATGGGCCTGTACGGAGGTTCGGTAGGGCTGACGTGTCCCTTTATAGGATAAGGGATGAGTCATTCATCCTTATCCTGTTAGCGGTTAGTCTTATCTGGTTGGCGAGCTAGGCTCACGCGCCCTTAGCTTGGACTCTTTAAGGGAAGAGGTCCCTGTACTCGGTCCAGAGTCGTTAGGGTGGGTCCTATGGCATGTGCTCGGCCCAAAGATGCGTGACCCGGCAGAATGAGAATTCTGGTCGGCCAGTGAGTATTCTGGTCGGCCGAGGGCGTTTTAGGGTAGACCGAGGGTCGGTCTACCACATAAGCCCCTTAGCTCGGTAAGACTTTTCGAGTCTTGAGCCGAGGTGAGAGTTCTTCGTATGTGACCTTCAAGGTGTCGAGGGTTAAGCTCGGTAGGGGATAATGAGTTCAGGACAGCTCACCCTGCCTCGCTGTCCCATTGACTGACTGAAAGGACGTTTGGATGTCCTTCTATGACACGTGCTGCCTTGTGTCAGAGGGGTCATGATGGTGCATGCTGCCTTTTGGGTTTTCGAGATGCTTCTTTCCATTAGTTGTGCGCCACGTGTCCTTTTAGTGGCGCGATGTAGGCCTTTGGGCTTTTGTGATTAGGCCCAAATTTTCAAACGTGGGGGGAAACAACCCCTTCAACTACTCTTTTCCTCCTTTTTTCATACTTTCCTTCAAACTCAGACTTCTGACACTCCTCTTCTCTCTGAAATTCGTCTCATTGGCTTTTGGATTATAATTTCCCTACGCCATTATTCTTCTGTTCTTGATTCCCCAGTTCGTTCGTGCCAGTTCTCATCTCCAATTCTCAGGTATTTTGATTTTCTTCTTTTGTTCCTGTTTTTCGCTTTTCTTTCCTTCTCTGCTGAATCATATTCTCCTTTCTGGGCTTATTTCTGGGTATGTTTAGATTTCATTATGAGTATTAATTGGCTTCAGTACGAGGAGTGGTCTAGGATTCTGGGTTTGAGTGATCTTGAGGATTCTTCCTCTTCTTCTTCTTCTTCTTCGTCTTCCGATCTGGAGGTGCTGGACTTTCTGCCCTCACCCTTCCGTCATCGCATGGTAGATCCGATGGTCGAAGTACCACTATCAGTAGATTACCCTCGGAACCCCGAGGAGGAGGAAGGTAGGAAACTGTTGTATCAAGCGGCGGAAGAGCGGGCCCAACTATCCCGCCGCCCTTCGAACCGTTCCTGGGAGAAACCCTTCTGGGGAAAAGCTGTTAGGGTTAGGGGAAGGTGTAGCAGGCTCGGCTATAGGACTAATAAACCTAGGGCTAGGTTGTTTAAAAATCTTGATTTTATAGATTCTGACGCCGAGTATTCCCTTTCCCCAGGTATGGTTCGAAGGTGCATCACACATCCTCAGGAGTTCCTTGTGCCTCCGAACTCTGTAGATTATGACTGGGTTGACTTGGAGGTGCTTGGAACCCCGTCGGCTTTGGTCAACAGTAATCTAAGTCATATCCGAGCCCACATACTCCCCTGCCCCACGGATAAAACTGGGACTTCTTATGCAATAAGCTCACCGGCAGCCAACGACCGAGTGTGTACGGCGATCGCCGCGGGTCGCAAAGAGTTTTTCATGTATGAAGAAGTTGTCATTCGGCTGGGGGTGAAGTTGCCCTTTACTGAAATAGAAATAGAGCTGTTGCGTCGGTTACGCTTGGCTCCTACTCAACTACATCCTAGCGGTTGGGCCTTCATCCGAGCCTTTCAAAAGTTTTGCGAAGCTCAAAAGTTGACTTGCTCGCTCCGAGCGTTTCTATGGTTGTATATACCGCAAGTGAACATCTTCGAGAAGGGGTCGCGCCAAAGATTGTGGGTGTCGTTGAAAGCACGCAACGGACATGCCCTCTTCGATAAATTCACAGATTCATGGAAGACTTTTAAGCCTTTATACTTTAAGTATCAATTCGTCGGAAATGGGGACTGTTGGTTTATGGAGGGTGATCAGCCTCGGTTTCCGTTGTCTTGGTCACCCGATTTTTTTAACCGCAACCCCAAACTTTATCAGTATCAATATGAGTCCGAGCTATCTGTAGCCGAGAGGATCACTTGTGATACCTTTTTTTCCTATCTTAGACGGAATGGTCCAGTAGATATCAAGAAGATCATTCTTTTTCCCCAGGAGCTTATAAAAGCCGAGCTTGGTACATATATAATTTTTTTTTTTTTTAACATTTGGATTCTTGGTTTTGCAGAAAAAATGGCTAAGGAAAATAAGGTTGTTGCTCGTATAAAGGAACTTGCGAAAGCAAAGGCGGCTGCTGGGTCAAGTGGTTCTCGGAGTGGAGACATGTCCTCGGAAGCCACTCGCTCGGTGACTGTCGCCGAAACTTGTCCCTCCGAGGTCGAGGTGGTGCAGGTTGTTCGTCCTTCACCGACAAAGGGGGGGGGAAATAGCTACTGGAATCCCGCTGGTGCAAGTGGAAGGAAAGGAGGATGAAGAGGATCGGGTGCCTCTTGCCAAAAGGGCTAAGTTGGATAAAGGCAAAGGCAAGGCTGTGGAGGTGGTGAAGGCGAAGGTTGCCGACCTTCAAAGGACCAATCTATGGTTCGATATGTCTGACCCGGACGAGGAGAGTGTTTGGGCTAGGAAGCTAAATGAGAAATTCATCGGCTTGGTTTATACGCCGAACGATGAAAAAAGGTTGTCGGATCAGACGGCAAGCACCTTAAGGTGCCATTGTGACCTTTTGGGCCGAAACATGCTGAGGGCCGCCAGCTATATGTTTCATTTAAGCAAAAATTCGGAAGACATCAGTGCCACCCTCTCGTCGGCTGAGAAAGAGAAGAGGAAAGCTGCTGCTGCTGAAACTAAAAATCTGCTAAGCCAAGTGAGGGAAAGTGAGGCAAATCTCCGAGCTCTAACGGAGGCAAACGCCGAGCTTCAAAGAAGATTTGACGCTTCGGAGAGAGCTCGGGAGACTGCTCTAAAGGCTCTGGAGGATACGGTTGGAAAGGATGCTGAGAAAGGAAGGTTGCTGCAGGCGGCCCAGGCGAAGCTGACTGAAGCTTGTCAAAGGGTTAACGAGCTGGAAGGTGTTGCTGGTCGTTTGACGAGGTCGGAGGCGGAAGTGACTAGGTTACAAGGGGAACTGGGCGAAGTGCAGAGGGAGTTGATCAAAACTCGTCGGAAGGCTTTGAAGCATAAGGTACTGGCTTGCAAGAACCACTTCAACTGGGATCATGGTGTTGTCGACTCTTTTGTGAATGCTGTCAAACAGTTAATGCTCTTGAACCCTGGAATCCGAGTGGTTGGGACTAGCCCATATTATGGGGTTGATGGTGATCGGATGATCGATTATCGTGATGATGCTGAAGTGGATTTATCAGCACCTAACCTTCCGAACCCCCTGGAGTTGGAGCAAAGTGAAGAAGACTTTGATGGGTCATCCATTGCCTTGTCCGAAGACGAGGATTAACTCCCTGGAGATGTATTTTGCTGTATTTTGCTGTGTAATTTGGTAATTTGAACTTATTCTGTTCTTGTAAGAAGACTTTTTTTTTATATATTTTGCAACATTGTTCTTGTAAGAAGCGAATCTTATTCTGTTCTTTATGATCTAGTATTGTGTTTTATCTCGTTATAAACTGTTGTTTTAGATTTCGAATCTCCGACCTATGGCCTAGGTGGGATCCTCGGTCCTCAGCACTATGAAACTGTTTTTAGTTTTTGGCCGGGCATCTCATTAAAGTACTTGCAATTGTTAGTTTATATGTCCTTGTTAGAAGGTCATGCATAAACATCCAAGTTCGCCTCGGTGGCGAGCCGAGGGAAAATGGATAGTACGTTAACAGTAAGAGAATACGAGAATTTAAAAGCTTCATCGAATTTCCTTGATCCGTTTGTAAACAGGAGTCAAATACAAAAAAGGATAATTAAGATCATGCTAAAGATAAATGTCAGGAATTTAAAATGATAAAATTTCATCTTTGCAGACAGTGTTGTGGCTCCCATTTAGCTATAGTATGGTTTGAGCTTGGTGGCGTTCCAGGAGTTGTTCAACTGTTGGTTGGTTAGTGTTTCAAGTCTGTAGGCCCCCGAGCCTGTCTTCGAGATCACTCGGTAGGGACCTTCCCAGTTCTTAGCCAACTTCCCTTCTCTTGAATTTTTCAATCCAATGTCAGCTCGTCTAAGGACCAGGTCTCCCACAGCAAAACTCCTCGGAACCACCCATTTGTTGTACTCTCGGGATTGTCTTTCCTTAGCTTTTTTCTCTCGGTCCGAGGCTAGGGATCGGATTTCCTCGCTGAGGGTTAATTCTTCCTTTAACAAATCTTCGTTTACTTCTATTGGTCGCTCGGATATACAGAAGGTAGGGATCCGAGTTTCAATAGGTAACAAAGCGTCACAACCGTAGGTTAGTCGGAACGGGGTTTCTCCTGTTGAGGTATGTATGGTCGTTCTGATTGACCATAATACCTCGGGAAGGAGGTCAGCCCATGAACCCTCGGCATCCAACAATCTTTTCTTCAAACCGTCGATGATGGTTTTGTTCGCAGCTTCAGCCTGTCCATTGGTTTGCGGATGCTCGACGGATGAGAAGTGATGGGTAATATGGAAGTGGTTGACAAGTTCTTGGAAAACCTTAGCAGTGAATTGGGTACCGTTGTCGGTGACCAGGGTGTGTGGGACACCGAAACGGGTGATGATTTGTCTGAGAAAGAACTTTTGAAATTTGGTGGAGGAGATTGTAGCCAACGCCTCGGCCTCAATCCACTTTGTGAAATAGTCAACTGCAACCACTACAAATTTTAGCTGCCCCGGGGCTGTTTTGAATTTTCCTATGATGTCCATGCCCCACTGATAGAAGGGCCATGGTGCAATCATGGAATGTAGCTCTGTTGGGGGGCGTTGAAAAACATTTCCATGGAACTGACAGGAATCGCACTTTTTAACATGTTCCGAGGCGTCGCTGAGGAGTGTAGGCCAGTAGTAGCCCGCTCGGAGCACTTTGCGAGCCAATGCCTTCGCACCCACATGGTGGCTCGAGATTCCTTCATGAACCTCGGCTAGTACCAAATCAGCTTCCGCTCGGTCCAGACATCTTAGCATTGGGGAGTCTGTTCCCCGTTTGTACAAAATGTTGCCGACCATGGTGTATTGAGCCGCTTGTCTTACTATCTTCTTTCCTTGGGAGGAGTCGGTAGGTAGGATTTGGAACTGGAGATACTGCTTAATGGGGTCCATCCAGCTGGTGGTTAGAGACACAGCTAAGATAACACTCGGCTGGTGAACAGTTTCTTGGATTAGGGTTTTGTTGTTCTCTGGTCCTTTAGTACTGGCGAGCTTTGACAGGATATCTGCACGGCTGTTAGAAGACCTAGGGATGTGGGTGATGGAGAATTGGGGAAAAAGATCTGTGAGAGCTTTGACTTGTTCTAGATATCTCTGAAGGATTGGTTCTTTGGCTTGGAATTCACCTTTGATTTGAGATACAACTAGCTGGGAATCACTGAAAACTTCAATTTCTAACGCCCCCATTTGATGGGCCATGCGCAAGCCGGCTATCACCGCTTCGTACTCTGCTTGGTTGTTCGAGGTGGGGAAGTCGAACTTGAGGGAGTACTCCACACAAATGCCAGCTGCGTTTTCAAGGATTATCCCTGCTCCTGCCCCCTTATTGTGGCTGGAGCCATCAACATAAATTTTCCATGGCTGGGAGGGGTTGGAATAAGTAGAATCTGATAGCTCTGAAACAAAATCTGCTAAAATCTGGGACTTGAGAGTTTTTCTTGGCTCGTAGGTGATGTCGAACTCAGATAGTTCAACAGACCACGACACCATCCTTCCAGCCAAGTCTGGTCGGTTGAGGACCTGCCTGATTGGCTGAGTTGTTCTGAGTACTACGGGGTGGTTCTGAAAGTACTGCCGGAGTCTCCTAGCAGCAATCACCAAAGCAAAGGCGAGCTTTTCAATTCTGGAATATCTTATCTCAGGCCCCTGGAGGGCCTTGCTGACAAAGTAGATGGGACGCTCGGTTCCCGAGTCGTCTCTGACCAAGACCGAGCTAACAGATGTTTCACTTACGGACAAATACAAAAACAAAGTTTCCCCTTCCCGAGGACTGGTGAGGACGGGAGGGGCCGAGAGGTATTGCATGAGCTCTGTAAACGCTTGTTCGCAAGAGTCATTCCAATGGAAGTTCTTATTTTTTCTGAGTAACTGGTACCATGGTAAAGCTTTCTTGGCTACTTGAGGGAGAAATCTGGAGAGGGCCGCCATCCGACCAGTTAGCCTTTGAACTTCTTTGACATTAGATGGGCTGTGCATGTTCAGAATAGCTTGACATTTCTCCGGGTTGGCCTCGATCCCCCTCTCCGAGAGCATGAAACCTAAAAAGGTCCCGGCTGGGACCCCAAAGGTACACTTATCAGGGTTCAGGCGCATGTTAACTTTTCTGATTCTATCAAAAATAGCCACGAGGTCCCGAGGATGGTCCTCCTTCTTCTTACTCTTAGCTATCATATCATCAATGTACACCTCAAGAGTAGGTCCGATCATTCCCGAGAAGACCTTGTTCATCATACGCTGGTAGGTTGCGCCAGCGTTTTTCAACCCGAAGGGCATTACCGTATAGCAGTAAGTTGCCCTTTCAGTGATGAAGGCCGTTTTCTCCTGATCGGAAGGGTACATCGGGATTTGATTATATCCTGAGTATGCATCCATGAAAGATAAGAGTTGGTAGCCAGATGAGTTGTCCACTAATTTGTCGATGATGGGGAGGGGGTACTGGTCCTTTGGGCATGCTTTGTTCAAATCGGTATAGTCGACGCACATGCGCCACTTCCCATTCGATTTCTTGACCAGAACGGTGTTGGAGAGCCATTCCGAGTAGCTAACCTCCCTTATGAACCCGGCGGAAAGGAGCTCGGATACCTTTTGCTCTATCACTACCGCCTTTTCGGTGCCAACCCTTCTCTTCTTTTGGGCGACCGGTTTGGCGGTCGGATAAACACTGAGCCGATGACAGATCAAGTTCGGATCAATCCCCGGCATGTCTGCCGAGGTCCAAGCGAAAAGATCTTTATTTTTCTTTAAAAGCTCGAGCATTTCTGCTCGTATTTCTTCTGGAAGGTTGGTTCCTAGTTTCACTCTTCTGTCTGGTAGTTTTTCATCCAAAACAATGAACTCCCACTCTCCTTCAGGGGTAGGTCTTGAATCATCCAAATCGGACCTAACATCTAGATCCGTCAAGAGTACACTTCCCTTGTTCAAACTTAACTTTGGCTGGATTTGTTCTGGAATCTTGATCTTTGCCAAACTGGCATTGTAACACAATCGAGCCTTCTCCTGCTCGGCTCGGATGGTAACTACAGTCCTGTCAGTACCTTCAAACTTCATAGCCAGATGGACCGTTGATACGACCGCACCGAAGGCATGCAAGCATGTCCTGCCAAGGATGGCATTGTATGCTGAAGGGCAATCGACGACAAGGAACTTGATAATCTCGGTTCTCGCCGAAGGGTGGTTCCCAAGGGTCACTGGCAGCTGGATGTGTCCCTTGGGAACCACTGCATCCCCAGTAAAGCTGATCAGCTTTCCCTCGAAGGGGGTCAGGTCCGAGTTTTTTAATTTTAGTGCTTCGAAAAGGTTTAGGAACATGATATCTGCCGAGCTACCCTGATCGACGAATACCCTGGCAACCTCGTAATTACCGATCAAAGCAGTGATGACCATAGGGTCGTTATGACCCGGGATCACCCCTTCAAGATCATCATCAGAAAAGCTAATGGGAATACTTTTTGTGGTTCTCTTTCGGATTGGATGGTTGTGAACTGCAAGGACTTGATTGATATATTTCTTTCTGTCGGACCGTTTCTCTCCTCCTCCCGCAAAACCTCCAGCAATGGTGTTGACTCGTAGGTTTTGCGGGGATTGATCCGTCGTGGCAACCTCTACCATGGCCACTCGCTGCTGATTGGTTGGTTGTTGTTGGTTGGTGTTTTGATCGGCCTGCCTGGTTGATGGCCGACCATTCCTGTCAGGGGATGGAGTTCTTCTTCGAGTATGTCGGTCAAGTGCTTCCCGGACATACTGCTGTAACTTGCCGTCCCTGATTAACTGCTCGATCACATCCCTGAGCCAAGTGCATTCATCTGTCGTGTGCCCATACCCATCATGATACGAGCAAAATTTGGAGCGATCTTGCCGCTGGCTTCTCTTCAAGGGGGGTGGTCTTTCTATTGCTCGGAGGTCAGTCTGCATTGTTTCCTGCAGAATTTGGCTTCTTGGGACTGTGAGAGGGGTGTATTGGTCGAATTTCCCTCGGGGAGGTCCAAATCTCGTTTCCCCCCGGGGTCCCCTCCTTTGATCTTCCCTTCGGTCATCCCTTCTCTCGTCTCTTCTTGATCTCCCCTGGGAGGATGGCTCTCCCCGCTCGCCTCTGTCTCTGTTTCTTTGCCATTTGCTGAATTCTTCTAAGTTTATGAACTTAGTGGAACGATGTCTTAGCTCCGCCATATCCCTCGGCGGTTTGCCCACAAGTGAATTTTTGAAATCTCTGTTTCGGAGACCCTGAGTGAAGAGAAAGACTGCAAAGCTTGGTTCTAAGTTAGGCACGGTCCCTGCCTCCGAATGGAAACGTGAGAGATATTCCCGTAAAGGCTCTTCGGTCTGCTGCATAACGCCCGCTAGCGCGTGGTCGGACTTCGGCTGGACGCAACTAGCGGTGTACCTGTTCAGAAAAACTCTCTTCATCTCTGCCCAGGAGTTAATAGAGTTCCTGGGCAAGGCTGAGTAACACCTTAAGACGGGTGGTTGGAGAGTCATGGAAAAAGCTCTGCATTTCATCATGTCTCCACCGTCGTAAAAGTTCATAGCTCCTTCAAAAGACAAGATATGCTCCAAAGGGTCGGTTAACCCGTTATATTTGGAAACACTCGTTGGGCCGAGAAAGGCTGAGGGTGTCTCGTATGCCATGATTCTCGGAGTGA
The DNA here is from genome assembly GCA_037953625.1 of Crotalaria pallida. NCBI lineage: Eukaryota > Viridiplantae > Streptophyta > Magnoliopsida > Fabales > Fabaceae > Crotalaria > Crotalaria pallida. Next base: position 5,037,670 of record CM075654.1, on the reverse strand, counting down.
AGGGATGGCCAGGATGAGCAGTGTGGTCGGTTTCATATGTGTCCCCTAAGATTGGGTTTATGGGGGGTGGTGGAGGTAGAGTGGTGGTTGGGTGGGGGATCAGCTGAGTTGCTAACACCCCTCCGGCCACCGCCTGCATATGGAGCTGTTGGAGATCGGCGATGGCCTTTCCCTGTTGTTCTAGGATCTTAGCTTGTTGCTTAATGATTTCTTCCAACTGGCTCTCCCTTTGACCACGGGAGTGATCCCTATCATCTCCAGAAACACGGGCGTCGATGGATCGGCCTGATCCATGGTTTTGTGCATGATTGGGGTTAAGAGAATTTTGGTTCTGGGGGTTTGTTTGCCTGGAATGGACGGTGTAAGGACCACTGTGCGTGCGAGCTGGAACGGAGTGGTGGCTCCGGGCTGGAATTTGTCTTACTGATGGCATGCTGGGATGTGGAGGGTTTCTCCCATCGAGATCTCTGCCGTTGTCGCCACTGCCTTCTTGCAAACACTGATGGTTTCGCCCTGCTTGGCGGTTTGCGCCACGCGATGTTGCGTTTCCTCGCGTCTCTACCATTTTGGGGTGGGAATAGCAGTTTACGGTTCCCCACAGACGGCGCCAATGTAATGTCCTAGACACAATGTTCAGAGTATAACCCTAGCTCAAGGGTATGGAAGACCTAAGAGCTAGAATACGGTCTGATGTTACTGTGTGATCTTGTTGGTATGCTAGCTATCCAGTTGGGATAACTAGGGTTTCCCTAGTCACGAGTGTGTGCTAGTGTATGATTAGGGAGAAAGAACGTACCTGAGCCCCTAGCTGGAGACAGCTATTTATAGGGGGAGCGGTGTTGTACCCTATGGGCCTGTACGGAGGTCCGGTAGGGCTGACGTGTCCCTTTATAGGATAAGGGATGAGTCATTCATCCTTATCCTGTTAGCGGTTAGTCTTATCTGGTTGGCGAGCTAGGCTCACGCGCCCTTAGCTTGGACTCTTTAAGGGAAGAGGTCCCTGTACTCGGTCCAGAGTCGTTAGGGTGGGTCCTATGGCATGTGCTCGGCCCAAAGATGCGTGACCCGGCAGAATGAGAATTCTGGTCGGCCAGTGAGTATTCTGGTCGGCCGAGGGCGTTTTAGGGTAGACCGAGGGTCGGTCTACCACAGCTTGCCTTCTTGCAATGATTACAGCTTAATGAAAAACAATAAAACCTATTGAATCTCCTTCAAGAACTATGTACTATTAGAACTTGAGATTCAAAAGATTTTTGATCAAAAGATATGAAAATAAGAACTTTGATCTTTTAAAAGTGAGAGAATAATGTTGAGAGAATAGTGTGACTTTAATCTTTTCTAGAATGATGTTACAATGAAGTTCTTTTTTTGTAATGACTTTCTAATGAATATAGAAAGGTTTATATAGAAGATCCATAAGGTTTGTAAAACATTAGAATTAATTTTGCCAATTAAAAAGCTGATTTAAAAAATTGAAAAACACATGTTAATCGATTAGATCTTCAGGGTAATCGATTAGCCACTGTTTGATTTATGTTAATCGATCAGCCTTCTTATTAATTGATTAATGCCTGATACAAAATTCATGTTAATCGCTCGATTACCTATCCAGTTAATCGATTAACTACTGTAAAAATCAATTAAAAAGTTGTTTTCTCAAAATTAAACCTTTTTTAAAATACCTTTAAGTCACCTCTTAATTTTGGTTAAGTGAAATACTCAAGATATAATATGACCATGCACTTGATAGAGATTCACTACCCAACTCTCTAAACTAATCAAATTCTAAGACTCAAAACAAAGATATAAAACTAAATACATATTGAATCTATGAGTTTGTTCTCTCTTCATCATTGTTGCTTTTTGTTCTTTGTCATTTGGTTGAGCTTCTTCAAAACATTTGTTTTTTCAAAACATTGTCATTATCAAAATCACATGCACTTGCACACTAGACCTAACAATATCTTGGTTCGTATGTTTCAGTTAACTGTGACTTATAAATAAGAATGAGAGGAGTAAAATCGAAGAAAATAAATTAAAGACAAACTCCTTAATTGGTCTTTTAAATTAATTGTTTGTTTCACTTATATCCTTTTTTTTTCTCAAATTGATTCCTCAAATATATGTTTCGATTTATACAGGTACTTCTACCATCAATTTTCCCCTAATACGCTCATAATACTATGTTAAATTGATAGAATATTCGGTTGGAATTAGTTTTTTAAACCCGAATGGGATATCAAGCCGGAAAAGTTATTCACTCATTATCTTCCTATAATAATTAAGGTTAAAGTTGTAAAATAAATAATTAATGTTGCACTAATTTTGTAAATATACTTAGTTTATATTAGAATAAAAAAACTTCTAAAAAAACTACACCATATTGTGCAAAGAAAGGAGTAACAAAATTAGTTTTCTTCTTTTTTTTTTTGGAAATAAGGGTCATTAAGCCCAAGAAACAAAACAAAAAAAACACTACATTCCCCTAACTAAACTAACAGAAGCTACATCCGCCGCCAATAACCGTTGGCTCAGTTGGTAAGGATTGAGTCCAGGGTTGAGAGATATCTCGTGTTCACGGATAATATTCTTAAACCCCTTATTGTCCACCGCCAACCGGGCTCTCAAGAGAATCCTCCATAGCTTAAAATTGGATTTTTTAACCTATGCATCAGTTGTTGCTATTGTATTTTTTAATATTTTTGCTTGATTTTAAAGGAAAAATGCATAATAAACGGGACCAGACCATTAATGAACAGTTGGTCTGATCCGGTCTTTGAGGAAAAATAATGTTGGGACCGGACCAGACTGGACCATACTTAATTGAGCGGTCTGGTCCGTAATATGGCTCACAGACCGGATCAGACCAGACCGTGACACCCTATCATCTAGTTTAATTTCTTATATTTGACATATTTTGAGGAGTTAACATCCTCGATCCCAAAAAAGATGTGTCACTTTATGTGCTATTTATTATGATTGGTTGAAAAAATATTTGTTTTTTAAATTTTTAATTTAAATATTATTTTTTTAACTAATTAATGCAAGTAACACATGGAATGACACACTTTTTAGGATAAATAGATTTTTCTCTTCCTCCAAGGAAGATAGTTAAACTTGTTAGTGACATTTGAAATGTGAAAATTTGATATACTTTTCCTAAATTATCCCTATAATTATTATTGAGACTTTAAAAAATTTGTAGTTAATAGGGGTGTTTATAGAAAAAAATAATTAAATGCTATTGAAAATTGGAATGAAATTTTATAAATAAAACCAAAATAAAAATACTAAAAAATCTTATATATATATATATATATATATATATGACCAGAGGAGTATTACAAACCAAAAACGCAATAAAAATACCAACTACCAAAGTTACCATTAATGCTGGTTGGCCTTTGGAGTAAATGCTTACCTTTCAAGATGGGGCTTAATGGTCAGGCAATTTAAATGTTTGCCCTATGGGTTTTAGATATCTTACTTACAACTCCCTTCAACTGGAATTATAAGCAACAAAAAACATACTTCTTTTGGTATAAAATATAAACAAAATTAACTAACTTCATTAAATTTTATTTCATTCCCAATACCACTTTTCTAAAATATTTCTAGAAAATTGTGATCTTTTATAATTTTTGTTTCATTCTCAATACTACTTTCCTAAAATACCTCTACTTTTTATAAATTTGATAAAATTAAATGCAATCAACTAATCTCCTTAATAAGCGTAAAAATAATTAAATTTGCTTATAATTCGAGCCGGAGGAAGTATAAACAAAGTTGATTTTTAGATTCCAAAACCCGTAAAGCATCCCCAAATCCCAATTTAATGTGTAAAATGACAATAATATACTTTATTAAAAAAATTGTTGGAAACCAACAAGTGGCCTAACAATCTACTAGAGGGGGTGAATAGTTGTTGGAAGCGATATTACTAATTTTTCGGATAAAATTGAAATCGATCGGATTATGCTTGCTGTTAAAATAAAATGCTGACTTTGGGCCGAGCAGATTCTGATAATCAATTATCTAAACCGACCACTGATTATCCGAGCTGCGCCACGCAAAAATCAGATTTGCAGCGGAAAAGTGTAACATCCTGTTTATTTTAATCAGGATACAACAATGAACAGATACAACAATGAAGTACATACTTTTGATAATGAAGGATTAAGATCACAAGAGTTTAGGCCAACGAATTTTTGATCAGGTGAATAACGTGTTCTTGTTTTTGGAGAAGAAGAAGAAGAGGCGTGATGATGAGAAAAAAAAAATAAGGATTCAAAAATTAGTCTTGAAAGATTCGTAGAAAACAAATAAATAAAAGGTTGTTTTTTGAAATCTTATTAAATAAAAAAGATTTAAAGAATAAAATAAAATATAATATAATAAAGTTTAAAATCAAAACTAAATAAAATAGATTTCATAATAATTTAAAATAGAATCTGATTTGATTTAGAATAAAAAATAAAAATAAAAAGGTTTAGAAAATAAATCAAAGATTTGATTTTTAAAAAAAATAAGGAATATTTTTAAAAATAAAATCAATTTCGAATTTTGAAAATAAATCAGAATCAATTATATAAAAACAAATCTGGAAACATTTAAGATTGATTCTGACACGGATTTCAATAAAACTTAAAGTAATCGATTACTTTGAAGAAGGTAATTGATTATCTTCATTCTGAGAAAACTTTGAAAATAGTTTTTATGAAAGTAATCGATTATTGAAACCAAGGTAATCGATTATTGACTTTTTGTGAAAAATAGTAAAATTCATTTTAATAAAGTAATCGATTATAAAAACAATGTAATCGATTATCTACTCCCTGTGAGGAAGGTAATAGATTATTTAAAATGTAATCGATTAGATTTAAATTAAAATTCCCAGGTCACAACTCAGAAGCTTGGTAATCGATTATTTCTGCTCATTTTCATAAAAAATGATTTTCTAAAACAGAGTATGTAACCATAGGTTTTCATAAGTAATTTTCACTTAAAACTATAAAACAATCTTAAAACAATTTTTGTGAAAAACTATTTTTCTTCTCCTTAGAACTTAATAAAATATTTGGCCATAACACTTGAAATAAAAATTCTTCATTACCTTACAAATTTCCTATAGGCAAAGGCTATACTAATCTTGAACTTGAGAGCTCAAGCCTTGAGCCTTGAAACTTGAACTTGTAACTTGATGCTTGAAACTTGTATTACGTTTGTATCATCAAAACAATCTTCTTCTAGAAATCTTCTAGCATTGACTCTTTACGTCCTTTAGGGCAAGCTTGATTTCCAACACCACTATCATAAACATTATCCTCACAATTTACTACTACCTCTATTCTTTACTTTTTAGCCTTTTAAGTTTGGGCACACATATTAAGAAAATATTGATAATTGTAAATTTTATATGTGTTTTGTCTAAAATGTCTCTATTTAATCCTTATTGATAATTGTAGTAGTATTTAATTTTTATTAGGATGTGTGTCCATTAATTAATGTATAGTGGTTTAGAGATGAGAGAGAGGATAAAAGTATAATTAATGAAGAGTAATAGAAATGATTAAATGAAAGGTTAAAGTTGGAAAGAAAAATATGTTTATGCATTTGAATTGTAAAAGGAGAAAAGATATAGGCTCAGTTCGGCAAAACTACCTTATAGTTGTGAGCTTGTAATTTGTAGTTGTGAACTTGTAGCTTGTAGCTGTAAAGCTAGCTGAGAGCTATGAGCTTGTAGGTGCGAGCTTATAGCTGTTTAGGTTACTTTTGAAATAGTGATGTTCGATAAAACTGTCTTTTGAAGTAACTGAAAGTTATTAAATGACTGAAAAAGACATGCAACATTATATTATTTATATTTTATTATTTTAATTTATTCATTTTGTTCTTTATTTACTAAATAATTAATTAATTAATTATAAAAACTATTAAAATATAATTAATTAAATTCTTTTCATTTATGTATTTATTAATTATATAGTTAATTAATTACAACAAAATTATTAAATTATAAGTAATTAATAATTAATTAAATACACAATTAATTGAAAATAAAATTAACACCAGGGTAGGTAAATAATTTTGAAAATTTGTTGAGGATATAATTGGTATATGAATTATTAAAAGCTAGTTTAGTTTGTTAAAAGTAGTTTTCTAAAAACTAGTTTTCAAAAGTTACAAACTCCCTTTTTAAAAGGTATAAGTTTATTTAAATTTGTGTTCATCGAACGAAATTAATAGCTTATTGACTAGATCTAAAATCTAGTAACTAAACATGCCGAACAGAGTATGGAATGGAAAAAAAGGCCTAAAAAGCCAAAAAATAAGGAAAAGAGGAAGTAATACATAGATAATAAATAATTCCTACATGATACCTCTTAATTAAAAAATTTAAAATTAATCAATTTATCCAATACCGTAAGAAAAAACAATTTTTATTATAAAATTGACGTGCAGTTCTCACAAAAGAAAAAGAATAATATTAAAACCCAATGTTGACAATCAAACTAATGATCTCTCTTTAATTAAGACTAGCATAAGAAAGATAATCATTATTGACAACATTATTGCTTATAGATACATAAGACTAAACAACAACAACAACATTCATTTCGGATGAGAAAATCCTAACTCATCACTTTATTGAACATTTTTTTACTCGACACCTTTTTCATATTCTTACAAAGGCTCATAAATAAGGAATAAGACACATAAAATGCATACGTGAAGTTGAAATTGATATTTTTCGGTGCGATAACAAACAAACAATCAAGCACTCTCATGCAAATGATTTGAAAATCCCAACACTTCCATCTCTTGCCTAAACTTGATCATAGCAGCACTGGGTAGGGATAAGAAAAGTCTAGCTCCTCCTTTCATTGAAGGCTCTAGTTTACAAGGAGGAGTGATAATGCACTCAAACATAGATTCATTGTCTGGAATGGGTATCGCATTCACCAGTTTACTCCCTTCATAATCTTGATTTTCCATTACACCCAAATGTCTCCAGTCTGTCATACTCAGGAATGCAAAACCAAAATTGTTAAAATACTCGAGGCTTGGAAAAGTAGTGTCGATTTTATTTTTGATATGTTCAACATTAAGAGCAGCTTCCTTGGTCTCCCGGATGGCCTTCATAACCTCTAAGAGTGGTTTTTCATTTAGTTCCTTCACTGTTAGTGTAACATATGCTTCAGAAATTGCATTCCCATAATACCCATCAGGCAAAGGAGGATCCAAGTGACCTCTCATACCCATGGTAAGGATCAGAATAGTTTTCCCTTCATGATTTAGTTGCAAGGCTCTAGCTCTTGACCTCCAAACACACGCAGCAAGGGCTTCAAAAGTTGTTACGCTCTTCTCCATCATGGTTTCATTGCCACTTTCTTTCATCAATCTCATCTTGACTCTTCTTATGCTCTCTTGGTCCACCTTAAAGCATTCATGCACAAGTACTGTGCTAGGCTCGAACGGTGAAATCGCTGCCGAAGCCACATCCATGAGATCTTGGAATGGTAGTTTAGTTTTTGATCCTACTAGTCTCTCTCTCTCCCACACTGGTTTCACATAGGGCTCACTATTCCCCCTTGCAAGTTCATTTATGGCTTTAGATAATTGAAATGCACCAAACCCATCACAAAGACGGTGTGAGATGGCCATTCCAATTATGAAACCCCCACATGGGAACCTGGTAACCTTGAACATGAAGGGATATTGGTGGCCATTTTCATCTTCTAAAGGAAGATCAATTGCAAAGTGTTTTGCAATTTCACGATCAATACCATCCAAATAGTGGATAGAAGAAAGGTGGCAGTCAGCAACTGCCTCCAAAAATGGAACTCCACAATCTGCAGAATTGAAGTGGATTTTATAATCTTCATCAGCGTATTTCACTAGCCTACCAGCAAGAGGATAATAATAAAGCAAGGTTTTTGAGAGCGCTTCTTTGAAAACAAGAGCAAGGTCTGATTGGCCAAAGCAGGAATCATGATTTGTTGGTTGATATACAGAAACGGTTTTGACTACATCATCAAGGTCGGGTCTATTGTCAAAAGAAGACAAAGAAAGAATAGAGGAAGGGATGGGCTGTGATGGTTTGACAAGTACAATATTTTTTATGACCAGCTTGAACATTGAATTATGAGTTGCCATTGAAAACAATGCAGAGGAAATATAATAGTGTGTACCTCAGAGATTTGAATTGTGGAGTAGCTCTATATATAGACATATAATTATACTCAGCATATACTGATGTACTCCCTCCGGTTTGAAATATAAGAAAAAAAAACCTTTTTGTTTAAAAATATAAGTAAAAGTAACTAATTTTTTTAAATTTTATTTCATTCTCTATACTAATCTCTTGAAACATACATAGAAAATTATTATTTCATTTGAATTTTTTTTCATTTCGAATATTACTTTCCTATAATACCTCTATTTTTTTTATAAATTTAAAAAAATTAAATACAATCAACTAACTTCTTTAATAAACGTGATTTTAGTTTATGTTTCTATATGTTGCTCATACATGTTAGAAAAATTGTTTTTTCTTATATGTATGTCATTTTATATTTTTATTATAAATTTAATTTTTTTCCTAAATTATTCTTATTAAATGAGTGTTCTTATTAAATAAGTTCAATTTTTCATAAAAGGAGTCATTCAAATATAATGGATAAAAATAAAAAATGTGTAGTTTTTTTTAAAAATAAAATAAAATCGGTATTAACCATATATCTGTAAGAACTACTATAATCGGTGGAGAAATAAACTAACGAACACTAGGAAAACACTTAGAAGGGGGGTTGAATAAATGTTAAAAGAAACCTTGAAAGATTTTCAACCGAAACAAATTGAAACAATTAAAAAAAATATTTTTCACAAAAGTTTCAGCTCTTAATCGATTAAGCTGGTCACTAATCGATTAACACCTGACAACTCAGTTAGGGTTAATCGATTAGCACACTCACAAATCGATTAATCACTGTAGAACAGATAAAAATCGTTTTTCAATCGAAAACGAAAAATCAATCAAATATCATATAATATTAGAGATAGCACGGAAATGATTAACACAAAGATTGTTAATGATTACCTAGATTATGAAAAAGGTTTTCCCCAATCAATTTGATATATATAACAAAACTTAATTCAATCAATTAAATGAAAATCAATCTTTTTTAGGTTTTCAATCAAGAACAATATAAAAATGCAGAAATTAAAGAGATTAAGGTAAAGAGATATTGCACAGGGATTTTATAGTAGGGATGGGCAAAATTAGGGGTGTAAGTGGGTCAGAATTAACCCGCGAACCCGATGAACCCAACCCAACCCAACCCATATTTGACGGGTTGGATCGATTTAACGGGTTGGATTGGTTTTTTATTTTGTAACCCAATCAAGTATGGGTTGGGTCACGGGTTTAATATCTTAAAAACCGATTAACCCAACCCAACCCACTAATATAAATATATTTTAATTATTTATTTATTTCTAACATATTTTATGCTTAATTTATCATAATTTGATGAAAAATTGTGTAACTATATAGTTTATGGATAATATGGTTCATAATTATGTAATTTGGTTGATTTGGATAATATTTAATTACTTATTTATGTTTTTTTTGTTCTATTTTTAATTTTATTTTTATATTTACTTAGATTTTTTTAGTTTTTATTTTATAAAAATCAAAATACATAAACCCAATCACCCAATCCAACCCAACCCGAATTTTCATGGGTTGGGTTGGGTCGGTTTTAACACTCAAATTAAGAATAACCCAACCCAACCCAATTTATTTTGGTTGGGTTGGGTGTTAAACCTCATCAAAACCCAACCCAACCCGACCCGTTACACCCCTAGGCAAAATACCCATGCCCGCTGGTACCCGCAACGGGTACCCGCTTTGTTCCCTTGCGGATGGGGACGGGTATTACCGCGGGTACCCACATATATAAAATAATATTTTATTAATAAATATTATATATATGTAACAGCCCAGCCCCAGCCAGCCGTACGGTACTGGGTATTAGGGCCCAGCGCACCGCAACGTGGATATTGTCCGCTTTAGGCATCCTTCACCCTCACGGTTTTGCTCTTGGTCTCACACTAACAGTGAGCCCCAAAACGCGTCCATGTGAGGTAAGGTATCCACACCCTATATAAGGCATGCTTCGTTCACCTTACCAACCGATGTGGGACTAAGGCTTCACCTTACATCCACCCCCCTTGGAGGCCCAACGTCCCCGTTGGCACATCGACCCTGCCCTGGCTCTGATACCAAATGTAACAGCCCAGCCCTAGCCAGCCGTACGGTATTGGGCACTGGGGCCCAGCGCACCGCCACGTGGATATTGTCCGCTTTGGGCATCCTTCACCCTCACGGTTTTGCTCCTGGTCTCACACTAACAGTGAGCCCCAAAACGCGTCCACGTGAGGTAAGGTATCCACACCCTATAGAAGGCATGCTTCGTTCACCTTACCAGCCGATGTGGGACTAAGGCTTCAGATATCATATAGTTGTCTTTGAACATTACAAGAAGGATGGTGTGGTAATGGTGATGGAGAAAGGTAGAAGATAAGGTGGTTGTTGGGTTTAAGGTTAAAGGAAGAAGATGGGGTTTGTGAATAATATATGGGTTCATATCCTATTATTTTTTTAATTAAGGTAATTTGATAATTTCCATATTAAAATTGGGGTTTGAGATACTTTATGGGGTTTGGAATCCAAAATTTACCACTTTTTAGATTCCCAATAATATTAATAGGGGTAATTTTGAAAATAAATATCAAAAATTCACATTTTCAATACAATTAACTAAATTATTCCACTTTCTTAATGAACGTGAAATCTTCCAAATGAATCCTATATTTAGGGACGGAGGGAGTACCTTGTTGATATACTCCTTTTGTTCCTACATAATCGTCGTTTAAGGTTATAGCGCATGGATTAAGAAGTATTTAATATGTTTTTTTAATAGTAAATGAATGCATGTTTATCATTTTTTCCCTTTATCTCTTTATATTAATTGATCATTTTTTTACCAATTATTGTCTTCACCAGTATTAATCAAATGAGGAAAGAGTTATAAAAGTAATAATAATTAATGTTGCCTCCATTTTGTAGAATGAAAATTATTTAAGAACAAATTTATTTTGCTAAAGTGAAAATTATTTAGGAACAAAGGGAGTAAAAAAAACTAATTTCACACCTATTAAGGAAGTTAGTTTAGTGTATTTAATTTTAAAAAGTGTAGAGTTGATGGGGTTGTTTGTGGAAAAAATAGTTAAATGGTATTGAAAATTGAAATGAGGTCTTATATATAGTACCAAAATAAAAACTCCAAATGAGTCGCATAAATAAGACCGGAGAGAGTATACCTCATCTAGTTTAATTTCTTATATTTGACATATTTTGAGGAATTAACATCCTCGGTCCCAAAAAATGTGTCACTTTATGTGTTATTTATTATGATTGGTTGAAAAAATATTTGTTTTTTAAATTTTTAATTTAAATATTATTTTTTTAACTAATTACTGCAAGTAACACATGGAATGACACACTTTTTAGGATAAATAGATTTTTCTCTTCCTCCAAGGAAGATAGGTAAATTTGTTAGTGACATTTGAAATGTGAAAATTTGATATACATTTCCTAAATTATCACTATAATTATTATTGAGACTTTAAAAAGTTTGTAATTAATAGAGGTGTTTATAGAAAAAAATAATTAAATGCTATTGAAAATTGTAATAAAATTTTATAAATAAAATCAAAATAAAAACACTAAAAAATCTTTTATATATATATATATATATATATATATATATATATATATGACTAGAGGAGTATTACAAACCAAAAACACAATAAAAATACCAATACCAAAGTTAGCATTAATGTTGGTTGGCCTTTGCAGTAAATGCTTACCTAGTTAGTACTCCCTTCGTCCCTAATTATAAGGCCCTCTTAACACTTTTATTTTGTCCCTATTTATAAGGCCCTTTACCAATTTTCAATGAGCATTAATTATTTTTTTCCACAAACACCCCTATTTATTTAACACATTTTAGATTCTCAATAATATTAATAGGAGTAATTTAGAAAATATATATCAAAAGTTCACATTTCCAATACAATTTACTAAATTATTCCACTTTCTTAATAGACGTGAAATCTCCCAAGAAAACCTTATAATTAGGGACAAAGGTAGTACCTTTTAAGATGTGTCTTAATGGTCCGACAACATTAATGGTAACATTGGTAGTTGGTATTTTTATCACGTTTTTGGTTTGTAATACTCCTCTGGTCCTATATACTCCATTTGACTCGAATTATAAGCAACAAAAAAACATATTTCTCTATGTTTTGTTAAATTAACTCACTTTATTAAATTTTGTTTCATTTCCAATACCACTTTCATATAACATCTCTGGAAAATTGTAATTTTAATTAATTTTTGTTTCATTCCCAATACTACTTTCCTAAAATACCTCTATTTTTTATAAATTTGAGAAAATTAAATATAATCAACTAACCTCTAAGTGTAAAAGTGGTTGAATTTGCTTATACTCTATTTTTTATAAATTTGAAAAAATTAAATATAATCAACTAACCTCCTTAATAAGTGTAAAAGTGGTCGGAGGGAGTATATATGACCAAAGGAGTACTACCTCCGTCCCTAATTATAAGGCCCTCTTGGGAGATTTTATGTCCATTAAGAAAGTTGAATAATTTAGTTAATTGTATTGAAAATGTGAACTTTTGATATGTATTTAAAAATTACCCTTATTAATATTATTGAGAATCTAAAAAGTGTTAAATAAATAGAGGTATTTGTGGAAAAAAATAATTAATGCTCATTGAAAATTGATAAAAGACTTTATAAATAAGGACAAAATAAAAATGTTAAGAGAGCTTATAATTAGAGACAGGGGAGTATTGCAAACCAAAAACGTGATAAAAATGGTAACTACCCAAGTTACCATTAATGTTGGTTGGCCTTTGGAGTAAATGCTTACCTTTCAAGATACAGTATGTCTTAATGGTCCAACAACTTAAATGTTTGGACTATAGGTTTTAGATATTTGCTTACTACTCCCTTTCGGCTTGAATTATCAGTAACAAAAAATATATTTCTTTTGATTTAAAATATAAACAAAATTAACTAACTTCATTAAATTTTGTTTCATTCTCAATACCACTTTCCTAAAACATTTCTAGAAAATTGTGATCTTATTTAATTTTTGTTTCACTCCCAATACTACTTTCCTAAGATACCTCTACTTTTTATAAATTTGATAAAGTTAAATACAATCAACTCACCTCCTTAATAAGCCTAAAAATAATTAAATTTGCTTATAATTCGAGCCAAATGGAGTATAAACAAAGTTGAGCTTTAGATTCAAAACCCTATAAAGTATCCCCAAATCCCAATTAAATGTATGAAATGACAATAATATACTTTATTAAAAAAAATGTTATATTTTGAAGTTCAGAAAATATCCCCACACCCCATCTCTTCCTTATAAAGCAACTCTAACCGCTTCATCTTCCTCACCATGCTGAACCTATACACTAATCTCATTCCATACCTTTATTTCACAAATGCATTAAAAATATATCTACACCCATACCTTTTTATTTTTCTATAAAGTCAGTTTGGTACTTTCATTTTTTTCCACTATTCGTAAGGTTTTTGATGAACCAGTGTCAAAAAAAAAAATTCCAACACGCAATTCTTGAAAAATTATTTTTTTTTTTCACTGAAATATTTTTCGAAGAAGTACCTCTCGAAATTTATACCTCTCGGAATAAATTCCAAAAGATATGATTTGGGTCTAGCATATGATGTTTTAAAGCTTAATTTGACTCCCTTTTACTATGGATTTGACTTGTTTCTCTTGTAAATTTTGAATTTTTGTATAGTTTTTGGAAAGTTAGGTAATTTAGAATCCTTTGAACGTTTTGAACCGTTTTGGGTATGAATGAAAGAGGATGAAAAGACCTTGAAAATGACGCAAGAACGAATCAAAACGGAGCCGGAATGAGTCTCGCACGCCCAAGCGTGCATGCAATGAGAAAATGCACCCAGTACAGACGTGGAACACCTGAGCGCGCAGCCCTGGGCACCCAGGCGCGCATACCGCGTGAAAGTGACGCTGTTCGGTATTTTGACCATAACTTGAGCTAAGCTTATCCAAATTAGGCGATCTTGGTATCATTTTAAAGCTAAGGAAAAGATCTACAACTTTGCCAGAAATAGCCTTGCTCAAATTCGTCCATATTCTGGGTCAAAATCAGGGCCGAAGTTGCGTGTCATACATGAGAAAGCCCAATTGGGCCACTTTCGGATCAGTTTTGCTCCAATTCAATTAGGATTAGTTTTATCTTTTAAATATACGTTTTAGAATTAGGTTAGGCAGCCATTAGCAGAGATTAGAGAGAGAGAGAGGGAGATTACATAATTTTAGAGAGTTTTAGAAGAGGAGAAGATCAAGGATTGGAAGATCCAAGGCTTTTCCATGGTAATCATGCATTCTTCTATTTCTCTTGTTCTTATTTTCATGATATGTAACTAAAACCCTTTGTTAGGAATTGGTGAATTTGTATGGATTAGTTTATTGATTTCATGAATTGATGTTTTTTATATTCTAAATCATGTGTTTGATGGTGTTTTTACTGTTATGCATAGAAGTAATTAATCTATGTTTTAGATCTCTAATTCTTCAATTGAGAGATTAGGAATTAGAATAGTCAATGCCTTCAAACAATATAGTTATTCAACAAGTAGGGATACAATTGGGTAATTATATAACATGATTAATTCCCTGTTCTTAATTAAGATTATTTAATAGTTTAATCTCTTAAGGAATTAAGGATTATCTAATTGAATAAGAAACGGTAATTATACAAGAGGGATCTAATAGTTACCAATTTAGGAATTTGTTCATGATTTAGGGAAAAACAGAGATTCATGATAAGTAAACAACGCCTACAATGAAACCATGTTCCTAACATTTTTCTCAAATTGCTCATAACTTTTATTTATTTTCTGTTTTTAATTTATTTTCTATTTTTATTTCAAATCAATCTCAATTAGTTAATTAGAAACCTATAGATTTTACTTTTAACTACTCTTTGGTGAAAATTAATTGAACATTTTGCAATCCCCGAGTGGAACAATATCTGGTCTTCCTAGACTATATTACTTTGCAATCTAGTATACTTGCTAGAGAGTGATCAAGTTTTTGGCGCCGTTTGTAACATCTGCCTTCCTACCCTCTTCTTCTACAAGTCCCTAATCAAGAAATTGTTTTAACCTAATTGATTTAAGAATTGGTTAAAGGAGTTTTGATTTCATGATGGATTTCCACACTTTGGAATTTAATCCACTTGTGTTATGATTTTATGTGCTTGTTTTTCTAAGGTTTTCAATGAATTATATTACTTAAGGTTTTAATTAAGATTTTATTTTCTTAAATTAATTTATATGGTTTTATGGTTTTAAGATGGAAAATTATTTCTACTTTAAGTTTCAAAAATCAAAGTCCAATCATCTTAATCTAGAATCATCTCTCAAAACCCTAATTAGCATCCCTAATCTTTGATTAAACCTTAACCAAGTTCCTAATCCTTGATTAAGTACTTAATCACTCTCTTAAACCCTAAACCCTCAAGGTTAGTGAACTAATCTAGAATTAGTTTTCCCTAAACCTATACTAGTATGGATTAAGTCTTTGATTAGTGCCTTAATTCTTGATTAAGCCCTAAACTCTAAGGATTAGTGGACTAAACCTAATTTAGTTTTCCTAATCCTACCTTAATCATGATTAGATCCTAATTAGCACCTTAAACCTAGATTAACTAACCTAATATACCCTTAAACCCCCCAAACCCGAAATGCACACTTACATGTGCATTACTTGGTCTCCAAGTTGTTTAACTTGATAGCCAAGCACATGATGTCATCAAAGTGACCTAAGCATGACATAAAAAGAAAATAAAAGGAAAAAAAAATAGAGTGAAAACCGTGGGGAGGAGGAAACCAAGCCCAAGCCCACAAACCATGTGTATACAAACACTTACACACACCCTTCATTTGGTTCTTCTTCTTCATTTCCACCATTCTAAACGCGAGAGAGAGAGAGAGAGAGAGAGAGAGAGAGAGAGAGAGAGAGGCCGAAGCCTTGAGGAGAAGGAGAAGGAGGATTTTTGCTTCTCTAGTTGAATTTCTAAGCTTGATCTAGGTATTTTCTTAAGTTCCTAACCTTCTTTCTTCAATTCATTTTCGGTTTCCATGTTTTCATTTCTCAAGCTTTGATTTTTGGTTTGAAAGTGTTAATGCATGTTTGTTATTAAGCTAGATCTAGAGTTTTTACTCACATGCATGTTGATTTCTAGACTTGATTTTGAAGCTTTTGCTAAGAAAGTATTTTCTTTCATGATCTTGAGTTATCTCATGAACTCATCCATTTTCTTCTTGATTTCTTAAAGTGTTTTAAGAAAAAGTTTGATTTTGAGTTTTGCATGAAGGATTTTTCAAGAGATCTAGTGTTTTTATTTGCATGCATGTCAAAATCAATGCTTAAACTATGATATACTTGATGCTTGTGTTTTGATGCAAAGGTTTTTGAAAAAGATTGAATTTTTCTTGGTGATTTTCCTTATGATGGCCACGGTTTTGATTGGTCTTTAGGTTAGAAGTTTTGATGTTGGATTGGTATTATGTGCATGTGAATATCTTTAGATTTTGAGTATGTTTTAGAAGTTTGAACCTTTGAGAAAAGTTTTTAAGAAAACCATGAACAAGCCACGGTTTTGATGTTGTTGTGGATGAAAAGCTTGATTTTCTTTTATTTGATCTCATGCATGTTATTATCTTGGAATTGATGATGTTTTAGATGAATAGAATTTGTGTGATATTGTGATTTTTAAGTGTTAGCCACGGTTTGCATGTTTAGTGTAACATCCCTAATTTTAATCCTGATATAATTATAAGTTTGATCAAATTAAATAGTTGTTTCTTGAAATCAAACTATTAGGTGTTGGGTATTTTCATAAAAATACATTATGTTAATTGTGAAAGCATATTTAATCATATTTTAAAGTAAATTTATTTGAAAACAATTACCCTCACTACAAGAATTTTGCCATATAGCTACAGCAAAAATCCGTTGGTGAAAGACAAATTACCATCGGTATATCACAAAAAACTTATACCAACGGACAACTGATTCCATCATCTTTAAGTCGCTATACCTATGGTTTTTCCCGGTCGCTGTAGGTTATAGCTACGAAGTTACAGTTTGTCGGTAAAAACATAGAACCTATACCATCGTTTATTTGTCCATAGCTATAGGTTTTAGTGACGAGTTACATTTGTTTGTACTTATGGTTTTTTTCCATCACTATAGGTTAATGTTACAGTGCTATAACCCGTCAATGAAAAATTGAGCTTATACCTTCGGTTTTTTCTTCTATCACTATAGGTTTCAGCAATATTTTAGTGATCCATCATCCACTTCTCATGTGATTACGACCTCACGACGTATTTTTTTCAACGCTCATATTAATTACTAATAAATTATAGGTAAAAATTAAAATAATATTTTAAAACACATGTTAAATAAATATATTTTTGTCAACCAAATATCAATCACATTAAAAATTAATATAAAGTCTTACAGTCAAATCAAAATACACAAGCGAAATGAACATGTCCATCAAAAGTAACTTATTAGCATATGACATGCACCTTTAAAGTCTTAAAATCATAAAAATTAGAACATGTCCACTTAATTGGATATAAAAAAAGAAAAAACTAAGAGTTGATTGCTGCCAAGTTGAAACGTCGTGAAGAACTTATCTCGCTAATCTTCATCTGCAAAAGATAAAAAAAAATGACTTGAAAGATAATATAAATTACCAAGGAAAATAACTTGAGTAACAAATACATATTATCAAAGGGGATACCATATTCATCACCATTGATGTCTGAATTTGAAGAACCCATATTAGGGACACCACCAGCACCTTGATTCTGTTCATAACAAAGGAATAAAAATTAATGGGAAAATAAACATGAACATGAACATGTCCATAATCAACAATAGAAGTCACAACTCATTCAAACATAACATGAACAACGGAAAATAAAATTAATGGGAAAATCTGATAAACCTGTTTTGCAGCCTGTATCATGTTGTTAACGTCTTCTCCAGGAAATCGATTTTGAATAAATGTCATAAAATTTGTCATCATGCTTTCCATATGCTTAAGTCTATTGCGTAACTCTTCATTTTCAGATACAGAAACCTTCACTCTTTTAGATTTTGGAATCTTTCCCACACATCGAACATGTCCACTCTTATCAGACCCTTTTACTTGGGAAAATATGTCATCCTTCCAATGCATATCATTTTGTGTGCCTGAACGAGATGTTGCAGCCTCATAGTTTTGTTTATTCAATTCTTCCTAAAATATTAAAGATATATTATCAATGAAAAGCTAATTCCATAAAATACTATAAACAATTCAAAAGGAAAACAAATCTTACAATCACTCTTGCAGCCTTTTCATTGACTATTGTCCCATCTTTACGAGTTCGTGTATCAATGTATATCTTTATACGGTCAGGCGAAACTCCTTTAGCCTTTTTTTTCTAAAATCAAATGAATGTGTTATACATAGTTTTTTAAAAGGATTTACTTAACGACTAATATTAATTGAAACAAACCTTTTCATCAATAAGTTTTGGAAGACTTTTTGTTCCCATGCAGTGAATATCTTCATACTTAGAACGATTTTGCCTATTAATCTCACTTATTTTCTACATTGAACACAACAAATTATTAGTATCAAAAGAATGCCAATGTCAAATT
The DNA here is from genome assembly GCA_037953625.1 of Crotalaria pallida. Lineage (NCBI taxonomy): Eukaryota > Viridiplantae > Streptophyta > Magnoliopsida > Fabales > Fabaceae > Crotalaria > Crotalaria pallida. The sequence goes on along the minus strand of CM075654.1, from coordinate 5,018,780 downwards.
ATAAATTTGTTTAGTACTTACTTGTCCTTCTTCAGAATACCAAAAATGAACCAAATCACGATATTGACTCGGGTTAACCCTATCATCAACTAATGTAGCAACAACTTCTTTGGTTTTACTAGGATCATATGCCTTTGACTTTAAATCAGACTTCCATTGCCTCCACTTGTCATTCAATTGAGTTTTCAACATTTCTCTTGTTACATCATTAATTGGAGGAACAAACTCAAACTTGGCCTAAACAATGAGGGATGTTGTAATAAATAAAATAAAATATTTAAAATTGTTAAATTTTCTAATACAAGAATAATTTAAAAATACAATCATGATACCTCTAATATTTGAAGCATCTCCTCTTTGTGCACCTTTGGCATTTCTTTCCATGATTTGTAGTTGAAAGGAGCATATTGATGCCTTCTAACCAAACTACCAATGAAACGAGTAAGAGTTGTCGCTTCTTCACCAATGGGTCGATCATGTTTGTCCAAATCAACCATTACAAATTCACCTTCTTCCGTATCCCATATATCTAACATTCTAGTTGGCCCTCTATGCCTTTTAGGTTCTAGAACCATGATATATAAGAAAAGTCATAAAAATAAAATGCATTATGTATACATGAATATAGTTTTATTACAAGATAAAAATTGCTTATGATTTATACCTTTAGCAGCTTGTTCTTCTTCAGCTTCTATATCCGAAGGAATAGAAGGATACTCACAAGATTCTTGTATGGCATCTTCTGTCTGGCTAGGAGCAGATTGAGATTCGACAATACTACATCCTTGGACATGAGTTGAGGCTGCTGTATGATTAGGAACAGGTTGCGTTCCTTCATTATCACTTACTTGGACATGTTGGTTTGAGTCTTTAGGCATACGGTGCCCCATCTTTATTTTCTTTCTCCTTCCCATTGTAGCTCTAATACACCTTCAAAAAAATTGCAATCACCACTAAATAACATGCTTAACAAAATTCAAAATAATTACAAAAACAGAATGATACTCAAAACTGAGCAATTGAGCATCCTAGAATAACTTGTCTCGGAAGTCACTAGAATTAATGAACCTGATAGCTTATATGGAATCCTTCTGTCTCATAAGGTAGTCTGCATAATTCATGAATGCTTATAATAACTAAAAAATGCAGTGAGAACTTAGAGTTAGAAACAAAAGAAATTGAAAGAAAGAAAGGAAAAAAAACTCCAATTCATGAAAAAAAAACATCAAAGTTCAAGAAAGAATGAGAGAGGGAGAGAGAGAAAGCACTTTTGCCCAATTTCCACTGTTGAATAACAAGCACCACCAGAAAGAACCGATGTTATTATAATTCTCAATTTCAAAGATCCAATTGAATAAACATAAAGACAGCAAAAGTGTCAGGAAAGAAGAAGAGATTATTACCATATCATCCTTCTTCTCCCAATGAAACCATTTTCCAAGATTCAAACTTTCAAACAATAACTTTCAGGAACACTTAGAAGTTAGAAGAACAAAAACAAACAACGTGAAGCAGAACTGCTCTATGCCCCATCATCATGTTCATGTCATGCCTTAAATTTAAATTAATTTATGAAAAAATGGGCACATCTGTTTTTATCTTATTGGGTTTATCTTTTTCCTATGGAATTAAATAATTGGCAACTTCCAATTATTTAAGTGAATGTAGCTGTTCTGGTTGCTAGCAGCATTTTTTTTTTTTAAAATTCCAAGTTTTGGCTTCAAATTTTCAAAGCAGATACTGACGTATATACTCCATTTATCTGGTATATATATGAACATTGAACAGTTATTGACTCTTAACATTGCGAAAAAAATATCCAAGTCATATTTTATCTTTGATAAAAAAAAAGTATGCATAACACAAGTCTGCTATGGCTTATACAGCAGAGAAAAGTAAATAACGTCTTGAATCAATAAAAACAAAATTAAATCTTACTAAAAGAGACTTTAGGGAGAAGCTTAAAATATAGAAACCAACTTTTCAAATTCCACTCAGATGGTATCAATACCACCAGAGATTATAGTAAGCATGCACATTTGCGCATGTTAACTAAACTTACTCAAAGGAATGCAGAAAGCATTTAGTAGTGGAAGTTTAGATTAAAATGGTAAGCAAAAAAATAATATCTATCCACATGCAAATTAAATAAAAAGCAACGAGATAAATACAATTAATGACGTCAATATATCTTCCGATGCTCAAACACAGGACATCAAGTTCGTAGATAAAATACAGTGAACATCAATCTGATCCTAAGGGATTTGATTTTTGATCCCATTGTCGAATTTTTTGAGGCAGAAGGGATGTCATGCATGTTTGCAACCTTTGACATAGATAGTTTTCCAATAGCTTACTCATGCCACAAGTGCTCACACACGACACATTTCATGAGAACTTGATTGAGTTTGCACTTTGCAACAGCAGGACATCACAGAGCAATAGAGAGAGAAAAAGAGATAGAAAAATAATGAGAAGACCAAGCAATTGAGAGAGAAAAAACTGGAGAGGAATTGAAGCAGACCATTACATACCTTCTATATGTGCAATGACAGCCACAAGCCCACAATGATGTGCGATGTCCGCTGATGGCCTTCCCTGTGGGAGTGATTCTGAACAGTAGGTGAGAAGAGAGAAAGTGAGAAAAGTAGAGGGTTTAAGGGAAACAGAGAGTCAGGGTTTAATTTTGAGCATAGAATAGAAGAGGTAGGGAAAGGGACAGAAAGGCGGGAACGTGAAACTGAGATTTTTTTTTTTGAAGTGTGAAACTAGGATTTGAAAAGGCAGAAGAAAAAAAACAAAAATGATTGAGAGACCTACATGATTACAAATCTAAGGCCCCAACTGAAATCTTGGGAATGAGACACGGATGCTAGTAGCCCCGGGTTCGATTCCCACTAAAAACATCTCGCTGGGAGAGCCAGCCACGCAGCTCGCTCCGGATTAGTCTTAAGGGCTCCCTGGTATTAAGGGTGCTCTTGGGAATACCGGTGGTTCCGCAAGGAATACGGACAAAAAAAAAATCTAAACATAAGATTACGATACTTGTTATTTTCAAGTTAAAAAAAATTAAATACCATTTTATGTAAAGAAGTAATTAATTGTCATTGAAAATTGACATATGATCTTATAAATAGGGTCAAAAAAAGACTCATAAAAATCTTATATACAAGGACGAAAGGAATATTTATAAAAAATATTACAAATAATAAGATAATTAATATATATTTAAAAAATATTGGTTATGTATAAATAGGGTTAAATACCAAAACAGTCTCTATAAATATTGACTCTTCTGATTTTAGACTTACATACCAAAATGGTCCCTATAATGCGAACATTACATTTCCGGGTGTTTTTCATCGTCAATTAATAAGGGGAACCAAAACCAAAACATTTTTTATTTTTTTGGTATACATGGGAGGTCTGGGACTAGAACCCATGAACTGGGGGAGGGGGATATCCTAAGTATCCCTGCAGCCACCAACTGGGCTGTCTTACGCGGATCAAAACATTTTTTAATGCGGGGACCAAAATCAAAAAGTAAATACAAGGACCAAAACCAAAACTTTTTTCCAGGGAACAATTTCAAGATGGTCAACATCTACAAAGATGGAAGTACTGTAACACCCCAATTTGGACATAGAATTTTCACTAAAAATTTGCGCCATTTTTTTTTATCAAAGTCAATTCGGTTTAATTCTTTTCCAAAAAGATTTTCATAAATACAATTTGATTCATTTGGTTTACAAAAATGTTTTGGTACTTAGACTCACGTCATAAAATTCTATTTCCAAAAAGAGATGTTATCATCCAACATATTTCCAAAAACTCATTTTATCATTATCATATTTAGTCGATGGTTAATTTGCGGAAAATAGTTTAATTACTTTAGATGAACTTCATACATAATCAAAAAGAACTTCTTTTATTCCATTTAAAATAATCCATATTACAACTGGGGTTACATTCGGGATAGATTAATCATGTCCTAATCACCTTAAGATAGGATACAAAGCAAAGACTATCCTATCTTATACTACAAGTCTTCAGTGCTATCTCCCATCACAAATGTCTAGAAGATTCCTCGATTTTCGCTTCTGCTTCCTCCTTGTATGTGCGTCATCTCATGATCCTCTTCCGGTCTTAAGCTACCACTCCTTGATCTGCCATCTGTGGACATGGTTCTCCAATGTCCACAGGAAAGGGAAATAGAGAGAGTAAGCACTTCCGAACGATGTTAACGTCGACGGCGTGGGCTTACCATAGGGGAATATTAAGACCACCCAAACATGTACATCATTATTATCATTATCTTATTGTACCATAAAGTCTTTTCCCACTAAATGGGTATACCTCTTAAAAACTATAGCCGTTATATTTTAATTATCTTTAGTCTCTCAGTTTCATACTGTAACATCCTCACTTATAATAGTTAATTTTAGATTTTGATAAAATCAGAGTTTGAAAATTCTTCTTCGCCTTTAATTTCTTATAAAAGTTTTTACGAAAATTCGGCAGAGTTTCCTCTGTTTTTCGGACTTCCCAAAAATTTCCTTCTAAAAACCTGTCAGTCCAGAATTAATTAAAACATAAAACATAACAATTTTAAATCCAGTTCAGATCCTAACGCCCGATCAGTACCAATCATAGGGCATATAACTACACCTATTATAAATTACAAAATAACAGTTTTTACATAATAAAAATCCACTCGGGGTATCACAAATTCACTCCACGTAGTGGAGGGTTTCTAGTTCGGCCCGTAACAGTGTAAGCTCCGCTCCCGTACCTGTAAAATGATATCAAGAAGGGTAGCATTACACAGAACTTAAAAAGATAAATCTTAAAAGAAGACATAGCAAATAACTAAGCCTACTTAATTATTAGCTTACTTTATTCATAATTATTAACATAATTAGTCTCTTTTAGTTCTTCACTTATTCTCACATTCTTTTAATTAATGATTTTCTTTTCTTTCTTTCCTTCCCATTCTTTTATCCATTTTCCATTCTTTTTCCTTTTAATCGATACGCCTTACCAGGCTCGCATCGATGCCGACACGCCTTATCAGGCTCGCATCAGACTTCCATTTTTCCTTTTAATCGATACGCCTTACCAGGCTCGCATCGATGCCGATACGCCTTACCAGGCTCGCACCGGACTTTGGTCTCCTTTTTAATCGACACGCCTTACCAGGCTCGCATCGACGCCGATACGCCTTACCAGGCTCGCACCGGACTTTTATTCTCTTTTCTTTTAATCGACACGCCTTACCAGGCTCGCATCGATGCCGATATGCCTTACCAGGCTCGCACCAGCTTTATTTTCTTTCTTTCTCTTTCTTTCTTTTTCTTTTTCTTTCTTTTTCTTTCGTTCCTTACTTAGGGACTTATCATTACATTGTTTACTTTTCACTATTTTAAATATCCTTCTCTCTTTTCCTTTTTCTTCTTCTCTTCCTTTTCTTTTTCTTATAATTTAAGTAATTCTTTTATACTTGTCTCTATTTTTTGATCTTTTCTTTCGTTTGTGACTTATCACATTTTTCTACATTTTCTACTTTACTCTTTCTCTTTTCGTTAATTTCCCCCGATTTTATCCACTCTAATTAATACGGTCTAATATAGCATATTCTAGTTCTCATTACTAATTCTTACTTATTTCTTCATTTCCTTATCCCAGTCAATTACCTAATTCATCGTTCCTATTTCATCATCTATATTATATTTAATGGCTCCATTCACTTAATCTAGCTTTTCAATTCTTATTACATTATTTTACTTAACTTCCCTCATAATGTACTCTCTCTTCTTTCATTATCTTTCTATTATTCCTCTTATCTTTTTCCTATTCTCTTTCAAATCTATTTCATTATTTTGCGCCTATTGCTCTACTCGATCCTGCATATTTTTATTATTCCATTTTTAATCCCTCCTTTACTCCACTTTACTCTTCGGTTACTATTATACTCATTATCTTTTTAATTCACTAATTCCACTCTCTTCTTGCCTATTTCGTTTACCCTCCTGTCCTTTTTCTCCCCCTATGGTTCTATTCTTATGGTTGCTCATGTTTTTGTTTTATTCGAACTATTTTAATATTCTAATTTCGCTTATTCATTCCGGGCCTTACTCTATGCTCATTCCTTTTATTCCCTAAAGTGTGGTTTCTCGTCACAATTTTATTAATTTTCTCTATATCAACGGGGTACCCTAAGGTTCATTAACATACTTTTTAATTACTCTATTCTCAGCTACCACTATAGCAACCTAGAATTTACTTCTTAAGCAAAGGTAACGCGAACCCTCTTACCTCGGGCTTTTTAAATAAAACCTGGATTTTAGCTCGGCGACGATGACGGCGTCGGTGTTGCTCCTTGCTAGTGGGGAATGACCATGACTAAACCGAGGCAAGGCTTCGAGCTCCGAGGTTCCCGACACGAGCCCAACACGATCACGAACCGGTAACGGCGTCGGGGAGGTCAGTGAGGAGAGAGAGAGCTCAAGGAGAGGGAAAGAGAGAGACCAAAGCCAAAGGGGAAGAGGGAGAGAGAAATATGAGGGTGGTGGTGGTGGTGGTGGTTAGTGGTGGTGGTTCGTGGAGGTGGCGGTGGCGGCCGGAGATGGCGGCGGCTGTAAGTGGGAAAGAGAGAGAGAGGGAGTTTGTGAGGAGGGAGAGTGTGAGGGAAGGAGAGAGAGCAAGAGAGAGAGACCGGTTGAGGGAGAGGAGGAGGGTGGCCACGGTGGGGCGGCGACCTTGGTGGCTGAAGGCCGTGGAGGAGGGAGGAGAGGGAAGGGCGGAGGAAAGGAGAGAGAAAGGGGGGTTGGAATGAGGGTTTTCAGCCCCCAAACGCGTTTTTAATGTTGCAGATCGCAGGATTTTCCCTTAAGCGAAATTCGGTCGCTTAAGCGAACTTAATGGGTGTTGATACTGGAGCATTTTCGCATATTTTCGCTTAAGCGAAATGCGCAGGTACTGCCATTTTTCTATTTTTCAGCTATTTTCTCCCAACTTTAAATAGCCATAACTTCTTCGTTCACCGTCGGATCTTGCTCAAATTTGACGAGCAACTTCCTAAAAATCATATCTTCATATCCAACGGTGGGAATTGTGTTTTGAGTCTTAAATCTTTTATTTTAAATTTTTCCCTTATTATTATATTTATTATCGAATTATCTATTTTCTGGCCCGATCCTAACTTCGATTTAACGCTCTTTTCTTCTCTAATTCGCTTAGTATTATTATTATTTTCTTCTAATGTTAAAATTCTCGTTTGGGATACCTATTTGTGGTTTATTATTTTCATTTTGATTATTCTAATTATTATTTATTTATTTGTCTTCGGGTTTAAAATTTGGGATGTTACACATACCATCGGTAAATCAAAAGGGGTACCATTACCGAGGTTCAGGGTATGGATATCACACACGTTACATCTCCTCCATAAGTCCAACCATATCCTAGTTCGGAAAGCAGATGGGACGCACAGGAACCCTAGCCACACTGGCATCGAAGTCGGTAAACGAAAAGGCTATACCATTGCCAGTGGTCAGTGAGATATAAAAATTCATGTGACCAACACCGGCGGTCAACAAGATTCATTTCATAAAAGTTTCCAAAAACCCAACCCTTACCGAACTTCTAGCCCCGTTCAGGTTCCCTCTCACCATCTATGATTTGCTCAAGGGGGCGACAGCACTATCTCCAGTTGGCCTGCAGTCCTCGCTACGACGAAAGCCCAGACTCCTGCGTGAACCTTGTCCTTGTAGTCCCGTTCCGCCTAGAGAAGTACTCGAGGCTTCTTGACGTTTCACCGTCCTTGCCCTCCCCTATTGCAATCATCACTTGAAGAACTCCTATCTCCAAGCATACCTGAGTATCCGTAGATAAACAGGGTGTCTTTCCTCTCCACTACTTCACTCTCAGCGCAAGGTTTAAAATAAAGGGTTCCTATGTCTTTTAAGTTATCGGAGAGCTTTTACAAAGTTTAACATTCCTAGTTGTGGTCGACCCATTCTAAACCTTGCTTCTAACGGGTCTCGACCTCTAAGGGATTAGCTTCTCATGGACACTTCCAGGTCACAGGGGATTCAACACTTAAAGATCAAGCATGTCATCATAACAATGCGATCTGGGGGTAGTATTATAACTTTCATAAACCTCTGTAAAGGTTCCACATTAATTCCTTAACCATAAAGCCTTTAATCAATTTCAAAAAATTATCAACCATGACATCTTATGAATCAATTATTTTCCAATATTGAGTTGATATATCATATTCGCCAGACATGTTATCATTAATAATTTAATATTATGATAGATCCAACATCATAATAACAAGATATACAACACATACAATTATATCCGAGGGGGACATACACACACAATTGCCGTTCTACTATTCACCCGATAGATCCCTAGTTCCGACCTTTGAGATGATACGAAACGTCCTAATATTACACTACATGCCACTATGTCTTAAGAAGGCTTCTCTCTCACCTGAGCTCCACGCTTACTCTGTTTTCAACCCTTTTGCGTCTACAACTCCAGCAGCTCGTTCACTTTTGATTCCTTTATTCTTGAATGATGAACGACATACAATTAATATCTAATTGAGTACCTTATACTACCTTTACGTAAAGACTAACCCAAAGTCCCTTAAAATAGAAATCCTCTTTAAAACATAAATCCTTTTTAAGACATCAGATATTCTTAAAATAATTCCTTTTTAAAATTCAAGAAATCCTCTTTACCAAAACATAATTTAAAACTCACTCCAATATTTGAAAACCTTTAAGAATACATTTTTATTTTCGTAAAAACCACACTACATTGCTTATATAACAACTACCATGTTCAAACTAACATGACTTTAAGGTATTTTTCTTTTGATGCAAATCTTAATCAGATCAAGCAGTAAACCAATTTTGCAACAAATCATGTTATAAGCATATATACTAAATAAGAAAGTAAACTCAAGCATTCAAGGTTTAAAATACTTTTTCTATACAGACCACAATCAGATTATAGAAAATTCACTCTCAAACATCAGTACATTAAAAATAACCTTTACAGATATTCACACCAACTTAACAGTAATTAACCAAATATATACTCTTTGAAAACATTAATTCCTCAAAGTCCTTGAAGTTTTGGGATCATGTAAATACCTAAAAAAAAATCAATCATTCTTTACATTTTATACAAGTACAAACAATATTTCATTTAACACATACACCACCTTAATTATAATTATTCTAAATTTACTTTTAAAAATTCATTTTCTAATCCTAAGCACTTATAATTCCAGATTAACATAAAATCTACATATCTAATCATTCAAGAAACAAGTCATAACATAAATACTACACATTTCTCATTTTTGGACAGCATGCATACACAAACTTAAAAATTCAATTTCTCTTAAACAGAACATCGAAAACACATGCCGATTCTTCCTAAATTCTTATTACAACTTCTACTATAATAAAATAACTAAAATTAAACAAAATAAAATAGTTGCATCTGCTGTACAGTCACAGAAAAGTTGCATCAATTCAAAAAGTTCAAGTAACAATCCAAAACAATTTAGATACAATTCCTACTTATGCCAAAGACTTATAAATACAATTATTTCTACTAAAATATAACTTTTTCATTAATTCTAAATTCTGGACAGCAACTTAATATTTTTATTTAAGTTATTCTAATCACTCAAAATACTTATTTCTATTGATTTCTATATCACATTTGCACATATAAACAAGGTATCACTAACATTCTCAAAAATAGTCATTTGGGATCTTAAATAAATAAATTTTTCAGATTTAAAAATAAATTTCCAGAATAAAAATGAAACTTTCAAAATTAATCTTTTCCATATAAACATGTAATATATTCCATAAACATACTAAAGCAATCATCAAATAAAATAGAAAAATTCAATAAATTTAATTTCTTTTTGTCCTAAAATTCGACTAACATATAGACAAATTAGAAAAATATTTTCAATTTCTAAAGCATCTATATAATATAATTATATCATTTTGTATATTAAAAATAAGAGGTTTAATCATTAACAAAATATAAAATAAATCTCTTTTAGAAAATAATTCACTTTTTCCAGCAACTAACATTTACAAACATATCAACCACATACTCATACAATTAATTAAAAATACATGTTCTTATAGGTTTATAACAACTACCATTTGTTCCTATTTCTTGTAAACAATTAATTATAATTTAACTACACATCAAACAATCAAACAAATTACAAAAATAATTTCAAAACAACACAATAGACCTCACGGTCTATTCTTCTTATTTTTCCAGAAATTTAATTTTTGTTCATTTACTCATTGTTCTTATTTTAACTTAAATCAGACAAGAAGAAATAACATAAAATCAAACAATAACAATTAAACCAAATTCCTATAAACTATAATTTCCTACACTTCAAGAAGATCAAAATTTTCCAGAATTCATTTTATTTCCAAAAATCATTCTTGGCGTCTTTAAATCATTTTTATTTCATTTCTACTTTAAGGAAAAACACTCATTTGTTTTCATTCTTTTTAGAGACTTAATTATAACTCAATACACATGAAATAACAACAATTATCACTCCATAAACATACATACATACACGGTCCAGGGAAAAAGAAAATAAAAACCAAAAATAAAAATCCATTTTAATCTTTTATTCATTTCTATTTTCTTTTATTAAACAACAACACAATTAAAATACACAAATCAATCCTCCATTTTCTTAATATATCACACGGCCTATATACACATATATATACCAGAAATAAAATTTTCCATTGTTATTTACTTGTTTCTTTTTCATTCCTTAAAACAAAGAACAAAACAATTAAAAGACAAGGAATAAAAAAAAACTTATTTGCTCATAAAAAATTCTCCATAATCCTTATGTTCTAAGAATTAAAATAAACCCATAAATAAAATTACTCAAACTCATCAAAACTATTAGCCATCTTAAGAATTTAAGAAAATGGGAGATAAATCCCTTTAAACACCCTTTTTGTGTCCCTTTTCTCATTCTTAATTCATATGACTTAAGAACAATTTCATATATTCAAAAATAACTTCAAAAATGAAAAGGAAAATTTAGAACTTGACCATAGAAGAAATTTAGAAGATTTAAACAAAATATATACAAAACAATTTAAAAACAACTTAAATAAATAAGTGATTTTGGGTTACCTCTACTCCTTAAGCTTTTTAGAAGACCTCAAGCAACCAAGCAACTTTTCCCTTCCTTCCTAGCTTACACGTCCCTCTCTCTCAATTTCTCTCTTAGAATTTTATTTTTTTCTCTTGCGAAACTATCAAGTTTTTGTGTGTGAAAAATGTGGGAATTAAGGCTATCTATTTATAGGTGAAGTTGATGAAGAATTTTCAGAAAATGGGAGGGAGATACACGTCCCCTCTATCATGATTTTACACAAAAATTTCAATTTTTCCATTCAACTATGCCTAGGTACATGTTTTGGCATTAATGAGTATTTTTTGTAACCTACAATGCTTTAATTCAAGAGATAACTTCTCCATTTTCAGAAAATGATTCTCTATCTCCTTTCAAGGCTTGGACGGTGCATACACACATATCTTCTAGGAAGGAAAAACTCATTCTTTGAATCTATCTCACAATTAATTAATTAAAATAAGCCTTTTATTTAGAAATTCAGAATAAATTAGAAAAATAATAAAATTTGGGCGGTTCAACCAATAGAAACTCAGATAATTATTTAAATTATATATAAAAATATTTTATAGTCCACTAAATTATTTTATGCCCCAAAATAATTTTTTCTTAATTAAAGCTATCAAAATTCGATTTTCTACCTACTGTAGAGTACTTTTTCGTAAATATTAAAATAAAAATTTTATTTTTACATATTAAGATTCTACATTTTAATACGATCGTTTTCATATAAAGTTTATAATTTTTGGACTTACGGTTTGAAAGTTATGAATTTTTGAAGTCCTAATATCATTTCCTTCAAAAATACACTTCCTAAGCTTTCAAATAATTTAAACTAAGAATAAATACGAAAATACATTTTATTTAAATAATATTACCATATACAACTTCAGAAATGTCTTCTCATTTTCAAAATAAAATATGCTTGAGTCAAAAGATGATTAAATGCATTAAAACCATACATTGATTCTTAAAACTCAAAAATTCGTTCACTACTGTAGCAGGGATAAAATTTCGAAAACTATAAAATAAAAATAAAAGCTTTACATTTTCATAATCTAGATTTCGATACGATCGTTTTGACATATCATTTGTAATTTTTCGACGTACGGTTGAAAATATATGAATTTCTAAAGATAGGATACTCTAATCCATCAAAAGACAATTCATCTTCCAAAATCATTTAAATCAAATACTTTACCTTAAAATATTTCATTTAAATAGGCTAGGGAAAACATTGGTATATAATATATATACCTATATATGTCACGTTTATATACATATTCATATATATATATATATATATATATATATATTTTTATTTAAATCCAGGTATCAAAATCAAGCATAATTTCCTAATTTCAATTATAAAATCACAAATAAATTGGGTAAAATTGTGGGTCTCACAATCCTCCCCAACTTAGAGATTTCTCGTCCCCGAGAAATACTATGCTATTGAGAATAAGGCATAACATTCTTATGAAAATAACTGCATTTATGCATTGAATCTTAAAAATTCCAACTTAAAATATCCAATTACGAGAAGGAAAACTCCTTCAAAACAAGTCAACAATAAAACAATCAAAAGACTAGACAAGATGAGTGGATAAATCCACTTTGTTCAAACAACATTCAATAAAAACATCAATCCTAAGAACAACTAGTAGCATTAGCATCCTTATTCCCAACCATAGCGAACACTCTTCCGTTTCCTTTTGGTCTATCAGAACCCATTTCACGCTTTGGTTCCCAGCAGTTCTTCGCAGTGTGTCCTGGTTTGTTGCAGTTGAAGCAATTGGGAGTTTCATAAGGACAGTTGGGTCCATAATGGTTCTTGTTACACTTGTTGCAAAGTGGAGGTGCAGTAATTTGTCCTCCGACAGCATCTCCATTGTTATCACCAGCATTCCCATTGTTCCATCGGTTCCCACCATTGTTTTGATTATTCCGGTTGTTGTTACGATCATTCCCATGATTTCCACCACTAAGATTGTTACTTCTAGCCGAATTGTTGCCTCTAAATCTGTTGTTTCTTTGTCCACTTCCCTGTCCATAGGGACCTTGATGTCGGGCTCCTCTATTCTGGTTTCCACTTCCTAGGGAGTGCCTCATAGGACCACCACTTGAAGCTTGTGTAGTTGGCTTTCCAGTAGAGTTCCTTGATTTCAGGCCGCTTTCCACAATACTTCCTTTGTTTACCAGAGTTGTGAACACCACAATCTCCATGGGAGCCAAAACTTGCTTAATCTCCGGCTTTAGTCCATCCAAAAATTTTGCACACTTAGATCTCTCATTCGCAGCTTCTCCATAGTAAGGCATGAACTTTGCTAGACTCTCAAATTGTGCAGCATACTCCCCCACAGTCATATTACCTTGTTCCAATCGCAGAAACTCTAAATCCTTAGCTGTCTTTAGATGCTCTGGAAAGTATTTTACCAATAGTCTGTCCTTGAACTGATTCCAAATCAGTGCTCCAAGTTCTCCTCCTAAGGCTTGTTTCTCATTGCGCCACCAGTCGGCCGCTTCTCCTACCATCATGTATCCAGCATAGGCGATCTTTTGTTCATTCGTGCACCACACCATTCCTCCAAAAATCCTCTCCAGACCGGCTATCCATGCTTCGGCCTCTTCCGTTGCATAACCTCCAGCAAACTCCTTCGGATTTTTGCGGCAAAACTCATCAAGGCCTCTAATTCCTTGCCCACCAGCATTCGCATTCTTATTCTGTTGAAGTTGTTGGAGCATAAGGTTCATGTTATCCCTTACTCCTGCCAAAACTGCAGCTGTCTGAGCCATCATATCAGCTTGTTGTTGAGCTTTCCTCGGTTCCTCATTTGCTTGTCGACGTGCCATTGCGATTCTTCTACACACGTGAAGTTTTAAGTCTTAGACTACGCAGAGGATCATACAAGAAAAGCATATAAGGCTATGCTTTAAGCCACAAAGGACATTCATACTAACAAACAGAGTCACACAAGAAAGCTTGTAAGACTATGCTTAAGGCCACTAAGGACAACCATCGCTCTGATACCACTAAATGGAACACCCCAATTTGGACATAGAATTTTCACTAAAAATTTGCGCCATTTTTTTTATCAAAGTCAATTCGGTTTAATTCTTTTACAAAAAGATTTTCATAAATACAATTTGATTCATTTGGTTTACAAAAAATGTTTTGGTACTTAGACTCACGTCATAAAATTCTATTTCCAAAAAGAGATGTTATCATCCAACATATTTCCAAAAACTCATTTTATCATTGTCATGATCCTCTTCCGGTCTTAAGCTACCACTCCTTGATCTGCCATCTGTGGACATGGTTCTCCAATGTCCACAGGAAAGGGAAATAGAGAGAGTAAGCACTTCCGAACGATGTTAACGTCGACGGCGTGGGCTTACCATAGGGGAATATTAAGACCACCCAAACATGTACATCATTATTATCATTATCTTATTGTACCATAAAGTCTTTTCCCACTAAATGGGTATACCTCTTAAAAACTATAGCCGTTATATTTTAATTATCTTTAGTCTCTCAGTTTCATACCATCGGTAAATCAAAAGGGGTACCATTACCGAGGTTCAGGGTATGGATATCACACACGTTACATCTCCTCCATAAGTCCAACCATATCCTAGTTCGGAAAGTAGATGGGACGCACAGGAACCCTAGCCACACTGGCATCGAAGTCGGTAAACGAAAAGGCTATACCATTGCCAGTGGTCAGTGAGATATAAAAATTCATGTGACCAACACCGACGGTCAACAAGATTCATTTCATAAAAGTTTCCAAAAACCCAACCCTTACCGAACTTCTAGCCCCGTTCAGGTTCCTTCTCACCATCTATGATTTGCTCAAGGGGGCGACAACGCTATCTCCAGTTGGCCTGCAGTCCTCGCTACGACGAAAGCCCAGACTCCTGCGTGAACCTTGTCCTTGTAGTCCCGTTCCGCCTAGAGAAGTACTCGAGGCTTCTTGACGTTTCACCATCCTTGCCCTCCCCTATTGCAATCATCACTTGAAGAACTCCTATCTCCAAGCATACCTGAGTATCCGTAGATAAACAGGGTGTCTTTCCTCTCCACTACTTCACTCTCAGCGCAAGGTTTAAAATAAAGGGTTCCTATGTCTTTTAAGTTATCGGAGAGCTTTTACAAAGTTTAACATTCCTAGTTGTGGTCGACCCATTCTAAACCTTGCTTCTAACGGGTCTCGACCTCTAAGGGATTAGCTTCTCATGGACACTTCTAGGTCACAGGGGATTCAACACTTAAAGATCAAGCATGTCATCATAACAATGCGATCTGGGGGTAGTATTATAACTTTCATAAACCTCTGTAAAGGTTCCACATTAATTCCTTAACCATAAAGCCTTTAATCAATTTCCAAAAATTATCAACCATGACATCTTATGAATCAATTATTTTCCAATATTGAGTTGATATATCATATTCGCCAGACATGTTATCATTAATAATTTAATATTATGATAGATCCAACATCATAATAACAAGATATACAACACATACAATTATATCCGAGGGATCGTGTTTTCGTATGAACGGCGGGACATACACACACAATTGCCGTTCTACTATTCACCCGATAGATCCCTAGTTCCGACCTTTGAGATGATATGGAACGTCCTAATATTACACTACATGCCACTATGTCTTAAGAAGGCTTCTCTCTCACCTGAGCTCCACGCTTACTCTGTTTTCAACCCTTTTGCGTCTACAACTCCAGCAGCTCGTTCACTTTTGATTCCTTTATTCTTGAATGATGAACGACATACAATTAATATCTAATTGAGTACCTTATACTACCTTTACGTAAAGACTAACCCAAAGTCCCTTAAAATAGAAATCCTCTTTAAAACATAAATCCTTTTTAAGACATCAGATATTCTTAAAATAATTCCTTTTTAAAATTCAAGAAATCCTCTTTACCAAAACATAATTTAAAACTCACTCCAATATTTGAAAACCTTTAAGAATACATTTTTATTTTCATAAAAACCACACTACATTGCTTATATAACAACTACCATGTTCAAACTAACATGACTTTAAGGTATTTTTCTTTTGATGCAAATCTTAATCAGATCAAGCAGTAAACCAATTTTGCAACAAATCATGTTATAAGCATATATACTAAATAAGAAAGTAAACTCAAGCATTCAAGGTTTAAAATACTTTTTCTATCATAAATTAGATTAAGTTACAGATCACAATCAGATTATAGAAAATTCACTCTCAAACATCAGTACATTAAAAATAACCTTTACAGATATTCACACCAACTTAACAGTAATTAACCAAATATATACTCTTTGAAAACATTAATTCCTCAAAGTCCTTGAAGTTTTGGGATCATGTAAATACCTAAAAAAAATCAATCATTCTTTACATTTTATACAAGTACAAACAATATTTCATTTAACACATACACCACCTTAATTATAATTATTCTAAATTTACTTTTAAAAATTCATTTTCTAATCCTAAGCACTTATATTTCCAGATTAACATAAAATCTACATATCTAATCATTCAAGAACAAGTCATAACATAAATACTACACATTTCTCATTTTTGGACAGCATGCATACACAAACTTAAAAATTCAATTTCTCTTAAACAGAACATCGAAAACACATGCCGATTCTTCCTAAATTCTTATTACAACTTCTACTATAATAAAATAACTAAAATTAAACAAAATAAAATAGTTGCATCTGCTGTACAGCGACAGAAAAGTTGCATCAATTCAAAAAGTTCAAGTAACAATCCAAAACAATTTAGATACAATTCCTACTTATGCCAAAGACTTATAAATACAATTATTTCTAAACAAAAGATAGCTGTTTACATCATTGGTTCATTACAAGGAAATCCCCGACTACGACTGGAATCCTAAACACATGACTATCACTAGACACGGATCACTCTTCAGATGAACTAGCTTCAACTTCCATATCTTCACTAGGATCGGTTTCCACCACATGCTCAAATCCACTAGCATCCTCTTCTTCCATTGGCACAGGATTCATCGCCGCCAAAGGTGAAGGATCACCGTTTAGCTCATGGTGCTCCCTTGGTCCACCATCTTGGTAATCTCTCAGAGTGACTTGTCCGACATGAACATCCATGCTTGCTCCTCTTAGAATATGTCTTGGATCCTCAATCTCCAGCCGAGTGTTTCCTCTCCATACCCATCCATCAGGTACCATCTCCCATGCTCCTCCCTGAAGAGGCCACATTTGGATCGCTACATGATACGCCATCTACCTGTTGCAATATCGGCAAACGCCAATACGAAAACCAGGTAGGAGAGAGTCAGCGCGCCATACATGACATGTTGACCGCAAGGTAGAAGAATAACGCGAAAGAAAGACAACTAACATCATAGACTCTTGACACGTGAATGATTAAGCATAGCAAGACTCGATACCAAAATACATCGGAAACTCAGAGACATAAGCGCAACCATTCGACATCTGATCGGCAAAAGGACATTCCATAAATAAATAGCATAATCTAAAACAAGCGTAAAATAATCATTCCATCAACCTCATTCTCGTACCACACCATTAATCATCTAAACACTTCGCTTACATTCTCGAATACTCTTATCATGTAATCTTTAGTTATTAAGTTTTATCATTTTCATTCACTCAATGAGGTAGGGGAAATCACCATCATTGAGGAAACGTTCACTCTACATCTCCTCGGTCTCCATCCGCCTAGTCGGAAGCCAACAGGAGTACAGGACCTTTACCACGCGGGCATGACAGCTGTCCAACACAAAATGGCTCCAAGCTAGGAGGTCTCAGCCTCAAATATAACATATACATATAACACAGTGCCCCGTTCCAGTCCCTCTCAACTGTGTTAGACTTGCATTCAAGGAGGTGACAGTATCATTTGTAGTTAGCTATGCGGTCCTTACCACGGCATTGGACCCAGTCCCCACCACGTTAGTGTGCCACTTATGGGATTCGTCCCGCCTAGAAATGTACTCGAGGCTTCTTGACGAGTCACCGTCATTGCCCTCTCCTCATGCAATCTCCACCTGAATATCCGCAGATATCCATAGTATCTTCCTCTCCACTACTTCACACTCTCATATCTCACCGCGAGTGTAAATGTCTTAAGTGTCTTTTAATACTCTTGAAAGTCTTTTAGGGAATTAAAGTCTTTTAGTTATTAACCTATAGTCTGCTTGCCCTGAGTCCATCCCTTCGACAAGACCCGGCCACTATATGTATATACATTCCCCACTTTACATATACCATCACAACTCATCATCGTCTCATGAAATCATTTCACTTTGCACATCACAACACATTCATAATCACCAGAAACATTCCATAATCCTCACGTTCTCGTTCCACATATATACATTTCGTTTCGCCATCCATAATCGCATCGTACATCGTCTCATCCTCACGTTCATCATTCATGAATCACTTACGATTATCATAAGGGATATCTCATTCGACTCTCAGAAAGATAGGACATTAAACAAATAAAACTTGCATCAAACATAACGTAAAGAAAGATAACATAGATACATAGATACCACCATCCGACAACATTGCCATGGCTCACCGCAGTCTCACTCACCTCTAAAATCCGTACGAGAAAAGCCTTGTTCCTGAAGGTCTCTAATTCCTCTTTGAGAATTATCACCTCTGTCCACTGGATAACCTCACATAGATAAATACACTTTTATTAAAAACCATTAGAAATCGTTACTTAATTTCTCAAATCAAAAACCCTTTTTATTCCCTCTTTAAAATTTGTTAAAACAACTTAGATCTTTTCTAATACTTGAAAACCTTTGAAACCAATTGAAAACTCATATTAAAATAAATAAAATAATTGACTTAGGTGGCTGTATGGAAAAGTCCAGCCCCTTATTTCAAGTTGAAATTCATTAAAAACTCACAATTTTTTATCCAAACCTTTGCAAATCGAGTAACACTTGAAATCCATGTCCTTCCATAACTTTAAAAACATTTTCAAACTTGAAATACTTGAAAACAATTCTTGGACAGCAAGAATTAAAGAAATCAAGTCATGAAAACACTTTTAAAATCATCAAACATGTTTGGTTCATTTCCTCCCATGAAGGCCGAATTGAACCCAAAACAAAATGACATCATTCAATTAGATTTTTCTTAAAACTATATCACGAACACAATTATTTCATGGAAACCAATTCATGCAAAAAGGGTCTAGCTTCCTCAACCTAAGGTAGGCCGAATCATCACTAGGAGAAAACAATATTTTTGATGCACTTTTCTCTTTGAAAATACTAAATCAAAACATGCATCCTTAAGACAATTAAATTAAGAATCATATAACTCTTTTTCCCTCAAAACCGTGACTCACTTGTCACTTCAAAACATGTTTATAAATTTTATTTTTCCTTTGCATGTGCTTTAGAAATCATGAAAACCACAAGGAGAACATATTCAAGTGACTCTTCACAAAATCCTTATATTTCTTTGTTTTCCAAGACTTGGCCGAATGATACTTTAACAAAAATCAAAATGGAAACTTAAGTCCTTGGTTTTGAAATACACTTCTTCATGATAAAGTAAAATCATTTGGAAAAGAATTGTTTTCCTTAACTCTCCATCAAAACCGTGAAGTACAAGTAATGGAATAAAATTTCTCAACCAAGAAAATCACATGCAAAGCTTCTAAAAATCAAAACCATGAAAACCAAATGCAATTATCAAATCCTTTCTCAAAACCGAATCAAAAGTCAAGGACTTTATGAAAATCAACTCAAATCAAAACTTAGAAAATTCAAGATGAAAACTAGAGCACGAAAATCACATAGATCATCATCATCAAGTATCAAATCAACATGCATGCACTCAATAATGAAATAAAAATCTTCATGACCTAAATTCCTAAGCAAACCGAATGTAATGTCCATAGTTTTTGGATTTACAACTTGTAAAGTTCTTGATCAAGGCTTAACAATTACATACAAGCATAAAACTTAGACATGCATCAACAATTAAGTTTACAAAACTTAGAGAAATTAAGAACCACACTTCAAGAATCTAGGATCTTCAAGTAGACAAGAAAATAGGAAAAGTTCTTCAACCTCTTCACTAGTTCTTCGATGATCCTAAGGTTTGAGCTTGGTTTTCTTCTTCCTCTTCTCCTTGGTTGCTCACGGGTTCCTTCTCCTCTCTATGGGTTTCTAGTTCTTTTTCTAAGAGCTTGATGCTTCTCTTAGAGGAAGTGTTTGATTTGGAAGTGAAATGAGAGCAAATGGGTAAGGATGCTACGGTTCAAGGATTAAAATCAACACACCACAATTCCTTCTTTGTCCTCAAATAATTCGGTCAAAAGAGAGCCAAGGAGGGTATAATCGTCCCTCTTAAAGCTTGCATGACTCAATTAAGCCATTGAGCTAATGAGGTTGAATTAGGCTTAAGCTCACTTCCTATTGGTTGGTCAACCCACTAACCACACTTATCATTAAACTAATCCTAGGTGCTAAGGGGCTACTAGCTTTAGGGTTCATGAGTCAACACTTGACTCATCACATGCACACTCCTCTCATCCTCACGGCGCCACATATCACACACATGCACCATTTTCATTCCTTTTTTTTTATTTTCTTTTCACACACACAAATTCACATTTAAGAAAAGTATAAGGTAGAAATACTTAGGGAAATTTAATTTAAACACTCCAAAATTTCGAATGCCATATGGTTGGCTTCAAACAAAATTATTTGCTCTAAAATCTAAAATCATTTGAAATCATAAATCATGAATTCAATTCAAATTAAAACTTAGACTCATAAAAATATTTTTCCATAAAATCTTCTCTTAAAAGAAACTTTGTCACATAAAATCATAAAGAAAATTCCAAATTGAAAACTACTCTTTTATAAAAATATTTTTATGAAAATATAAATCAGGTTTTCATCCAGCTTTTGTGAGGTGTTTGGACAGGGTGTTACAATGTAAATACCTAAAAAAAAATCAATCATTCTTTACATTTTATACAAGTACAAACAATATTTCATTTAACACATACACCACCTTAATTATAATTATTCCAAATTTACTTTTAAAAATTCATTTTCTAATCCTAAGCACTTATATTTCCAGATTAACATAAAATCTACATATCTAATCATTCAAGAACAAGTCATAACATAAATACTACACATTTCTCATTTTTGGACAGCATGCATACACAAACTTAAAAATTCAATTTCTCTTAAACAGAACATCGAAAACACATGCCGATTGTAACATCCCGACTCTCTAACCTTAATTTATTTATTATAATTAAAATAGAGAATAATTTTTCGCAAATAAATTTCAAAACTTTATTATTCAATTGCGGAAGCAAATCAACAGAACTTGTCCAAAAACAAGACACAATAGTTCAACTAATTTATTTTATAAGCAAATACACTCTGAGCTACTTAAGACACTAATCGTAACCCAGAGCATGGTTCTTCAAACTCCATCCTTTGGAAAGGGAATCCCAAATCCCTCGCCAACGCTACTCTTCCCTTTGGAAGACAGGACCTTTGTTACCTACAAGGGCAACAAGGGAGTAAGTCATAGCTAATCACGTTAAAACGAATAATAAATAACAAAGGCTAAAAACAACAAACACAAGTATTCAAGTAGTAACAATTTACAAATGCATATACACATGTCAAACCTTTTTATCCATGCAATTGATCTTTATTGTTAATGACATGATGCATGCTGACCTCAACAATTTCCCGGGGCATCACAGTTTGGAGGTGGTAGGACTTACGAGCTTCGCTCTGCACTCATGACTTACGAGCTTCGCTCTGCATAGGACTTACGGGCTTAGCCCTGCACTCACGACTTACGGGTTCCCATCTCCCGACGTTGTAGGACTCACAGGCTTAGCCTTGCACTCACGACTTACAGGCTTCATCCGCCTAGCGTTAATAGTATAAAAGGGAAAGTCCTCGCAAACTGGAGCAACAAATGCATGTATGCAAACATAATTTATTACCAATCCATCTTATCACATTCATTATCATTTCCATCAAGGACATGATCCATCATCTATCTTTCCATTCATTAATCTCATCCTTAACAATTCCTTTCATCTTTCTTTTAGCTGGTGCTGTTGTTTTCATAGAAAAATCCATCAGCCACTTTGTGATGGTTTTAGAATTAGTGGTTAATAATACGTCGGGGCCTAGCCTCCTATTGGCGGATATTTATTGCAACGACCCCATTGGGACTCCCTTCGAAAATATCAACCAAGTGGGTAAAGACTTCCACTGGGACATGGGAAAATAATCAACCAAATGGGTGTACGCACTTCCATTGGGACATCCTATCCGAATATGTCGACCACTGAATAAAATTCCAGTAGGACTCATCCAGGATAAAAATCAACCAATGGGAATTAAGTAAACTTATACATTTATCTATTGGGACTCCTGTCCGAATATATCAACCACTGGAGGAAATTCTAGTAGGACTCTTTCAGGATAATAATCGACCAATGGAAAAACGTATAAGAATTAGGTATTTAATATTCTCAAGAAAGATAAGTGTTTTCTTCAGTTTTGGTCAAAATACTCGAGTATTTTACAAAATACTCGAGTGTTCATCATTTTTTTTCCAGAATACTTGAAGTCCTTGAAGAAAAACTCGAGTTGTTCTTCATTTTCCCAGAATACTCGAGTGTTTCTCAAAAGACTCGAGTGTTTTTACTGCAACAGCACCAGTTTCTGCATTTTAAGCACCAATTCGAATTCCATGCATTGTTTTTCCATTCTTATGCAAAACAGAGGCATAAACACATATAAGGAATATGTTAGAACACATAAACAAGTACATAATAACATAAATCAACATCAATCACAGAATTAACACAAACTTGGAAAATAGCCATTTCAAGATATGAAATTCATTTCCACTCGGTTTTAACTTCGAAAATCAATCCAGTGAGCATCATTAGGTTCAATTAAACTTGTTGGAACATAAAAACAATGAGTTCCTGACCTCCAAGTCAGTTTCCTAATTCAAACTCTATTGCCCGTGAACCTCCTATTGGTTCCTATGGATTTAGCTTGTTAAATACCATTCTAGTGATTAGGTAACTTCCCCCTTACCTTAATGAAGCTAAAGGAACGATTGGTTGTGGAAGAAAAGGTCTGAAACGGATTTTGAGCTTCAAAGCTCAATTCTGAACTTGTGCAAAAACTGTTGCACCGGCTGACTTTAGCTACAAATTACATCATGAATAAGCCATGAAAAATAACGAACCAAGTTAGCTTAAGCAACTAGGAAGTACTAACTTTAATTAGAAACAAGTTTGGAATCAAGAGGGTTCCTGAGTTTACCAAACCAATTCAAGAAAGATAGGTAGTTGAAGCTGTTTGTGCTCTGTTTTCAGTTTTGAGTGGCTAACTTTGGAGGCTTATAACTTTTTCTACAGAGACTCAAATTTCGTGGTTCTTGTTGCTAATTCAAGATTGGAAATAGAACTAGAAGTGTGTTTTGGTTGCACTCAATTTCATGGTTTGAGGAGGGAGAATCAAGAGCTTAAAGTTAGCACCAGAAAACAGAGGAAATGTGAATATAAATCCGGGTTAGGAGGATTTGAATGAGTTTGGGACTTCCCCAAGCCTCTATTTATAGCCTAAAGTTACCCTCCTATGAAGTAAGGTCCAGCTCTCTGCTTGGAACCTCGAGAAAAAGCGTTTTGGTGCGAGTTTTGAATCAAAATCGACTTATAGGTTCAGCACCACTGCTCGAAATACTCGAGTATTTTCCCTAGTACTCGAGTATTTTTCAGCAAATCAGAGAACACTCGAGTCTTCCATTAAAGACTCGAGTCTTTCGGCTCAAAATTCAAATTTTTCAAACAGTTAAAGATTATACTCGAGTCTTTCCCAAAACACTCGAGTACTTTAACCTAATTTCATAAAATTCATTATTTTATTTAATATAATAACATTATTATTTTAAATACTTTAATATTTACTTATTTATGAAAATATAGGGCCTTACACCGATTCTTCCTAAATTCTTATTACAACTTCTACTATAATAAAATAACTAAAATTAAACAAAGTAAAATAGTTGCATCTGCTGTACAGCCACAGAAAAGTTGCATCAATTCAAAAAGTTCAAGTAACAATCCAAAACAATTTAGATACAATTCCTACTTATGCCAAAGACTTATAAATACAATTATTTCTAATAAAATATAACTTTTTCATTAATTCTAAATTCTGGACAGCAACTTAATATTTTTATTTGAGTTATTCTAATCACTCAAAATACTTATTTCTATTGATTTCTATATCACATTTGCACATATAAACAAGGTATCACTAACATTCTCAAAAATAGTCATTTGGGATCTTAAATAAATAAATTTTTCAGATTTAAAAATAAATTTCCAAAATAAAAATGAAACTTTCAAAATTAATCTTTTCCATATAAACATGTAATATATTCCATAAACATACTAAAGCAATCATCAAATAAAATAGAAAAAGTCAATAAATTTAATTTCTTTTTCTCCTAAAATTCGACTAACATATAGACAAATTAGAAAAATATTTTCAATTCCTAAAGCATCTATATAATATAATTATATCATTTTGTATATTAAAAATAAGAGGTTTAATCATTAACAAAATATAAAATAAATATCTTTTAGAAAATAATTCACTTTTTCCAGCAACTAACATTTACAAACATATCAACCACATACTCATACAATTAATTAAAAATACATGTTCTTATAGGTTTATAACAACTACCATTTGTTCCTATTTCTTGTAAACAATTAACTATAATTTAACTACACATCAAACAACCAAACAAATTACAAAAATAATTTCAAAACAACACAATAGACCTCACGGTCTATTCTTCTTATTTTTTCAGAAATTTAATTTTTGTTCATTTACTCATTGTTCTTATTTTAACTTAAATCAGACAAGAAGAAATAACATAAAATCAAACAATAACAATTAAACCAAATTCCTATAAACTATAATTTCCTACACTTCAAGAACATCAAAATTTTCCAGAATTCATTTTATTTCCAAAAATCATTCTTTGCTTCTTTAAATCATTTTTATTTCATTTCTACTTTAAGGAAAAACACTCATTTGTTTTCATTCTTTTTAGAGACTTAATTATAACTCAATACACATGAAATAACAACAATTATCACTCCATAAACATACATACATACACGGTCCAGGGAAAAAGAAAATAAAAACCAAAAATAAAAATCCATTTTAATCTTTTATTCATTTCTATTTTCTTTTATCAAACAACAACACAATTAAAATACACAAATCAATCCTCAATTTTCCTAATATATCACACGGCCTATATATACATATATATACCAGAAATAAAATTTTCCATTGTTATTTACTTGTTTCTTTTTCATTCCTTAAAACAAAGAACAAAACAATTAAAAGACAATGAATAAAAAAAAACTTATTTGCTCTTACAAAATTCTCCATAATCCTTATGTTCTAAGAATTAAAATAAACCCATAAATAAAATTACTCAAACTCATCAAAACTATTAGTCATCTTAAGAATTTAAGAAAAGGGGAGATAAATCCCTTTAAACACCCTTTTTGTGTCCCTTTTCTCATTCTTAATTCATATGACTTAAGAACAATTTCATATATTCAAAAATATCTTCAAAAATGAAAAGGAAAATTTAGAACTTGACCATAGAAGAAATTTAGAAGATTTAAACAAAATATAAACAAAACAATTTAAAAACAACTTAAATAAATAAGTGATTTTGGGTTACCTCTACTCCTTAAGCTTTTTAGAAGACCTCAAGCAACCAAGCAACTTTTCCCTTCCTTCCTAGCTTACACGTCCCTCTCTCTCAATTTCTCTCTTAGAATTTTATTTTTTTCTCTTGTGAAACTATCAAGTTTTTGTGTGTGAAAAATGTGGGAACTAAGGCTATCTATTTATAGGTGAAGTTGATGAAGAATTTTCAGAAAATGGGAGGGAGATACACGTCCCCTCTATCATGATTTTACACAAAAATTTCAATTTTTCCATTCAACTATGCCTAGGTACATGTTTTGGCATTAATGAGTATTTTTTGTAACCTACAATGCTTTAATTCAAGAGATAACTTCTCCATTTTCAGAAAATGATTCTCTCTCTCCTTTCGAGGCTTGGACGGTGCATACACACATATCTTCTAGGAAGGAAAAACTCATTCTTTGAATCTATCTCACAATTAATTAATTAAAATAAGCCTTTTATTTAGAAATTCAGAATAAATTAGAAAAATAATAAAATTTTGGCGGTGCAACCAATAGAAACTCAGATAATTATTTAAATATATATATAAAAATATTTTATAGTCCATTAAATTATTTTATGCCCCAAAATAATTTTTTATTAATTAAAGATATCAAAATTCGATTTTCTACCTACTGTACAGTACTTTTTCGTAAATATTAAAATAAAAATTTTATTTTTACATATTAAGATTCTACATTTTAATACGATCGTTTTCATATAAAGTTTATAATTTTTGGACTTACGGTTTGAAAGTTATGAATTTTTGAAGTCCTAATATCATTTCCTTCAAAAATACACTTCCTAAGCTTTCAAATAATTTAAACTAAGAATAAATACGAAAATACATTTTATTTAAATAATAGTACCATATACAACTTCAGAAATGTCTTCTCATTTTCAAAATAAAATATGCTTGAGTCAAAAGATGATTAAATGCACTAAAACCATACATTGATTCTTAAAACTCAAAAATTCGTTCACTACTGTAGCAGGGATAAAATTTCGAAAACTATAAAATAAAAATCAAAGCTTTACATTTTTCATAATCTAGATTTCGATACGATCGTTTTGACATATCATTTGTAATTTTTCGACGTACGGTTGAAAAGATATGAATTTCTAAAGATAGGATACTCTAATCCATCAAAAGACAATTCATCTTCCAAAATCATTTAAATCAAATACTTTACCTTAAAATATTTCATTTAAATAGGCTAGGGAAAACATTGGTATATAATATATATACCTATATATGTCACGTTTATATACATATTCATATATATATATATATATATATATTTAAATCCAGGTATCAAAATCAAACATAATTTCCTAATTTCAATTATAAAATCACAAATAAATTGGGTAAAATTGTGGGTCTCACAAGTACCATTTTAATATTTAAGGTTAAAAAATATATCCTTGTATATAGTCCAAAGTAATTTTGAATCTATTTTGCATTTTTTTAGTTTCATTGTGAAGGTATGATCAAAACGTATAGTGATAGAATTAAATTACTGTAGGTATATGATATTTATACCCACGGATGTAAAAGTGTAAGCAATTGGTATAGTAACAATTCTCCTTACTGTTGGTGTATAAAATCTATACCCACAGTTTTTCACCAATCGCTATAGGGTACAAAGTATAACATGACTATACCCATGGATTTCAATTTGTCACTAATACATATAGTAACGAAATTCAAATCTGTCACTAATACATATAGTAACGAATTTCAACTTCTGTGTATATATTTATTCTATACCCACGGTGGACAAAATATCTGTAAGTATAACATGTCTATACCTACGGTTTTTAAAATTGTCACTAAAACTATCCGTTGGTATATGGCAAATTTCTTGCAGTGCCTAATTGAAAAATATTATATATATATATACTTTAAATTTCTTTTGACATCTTTAATATTAAAATTGTTTTAAGGACTTCAAGATCTTCAATTTTATGATCTTATACATGCATTTATTTGATATTCACATTTTCTTATTATTAATATTTATTTTAGGTGTCCTTTTATAAAAAAAGAAAAGAAAAGAGATATTTGTGTGTGTTGTGCATAAGGGAAAACCTAGTTTCCCTTTCTTTTTCCTCTAGCCGTCTCACGCTCTCTCTCTCCCCATTCGGTTCTCTCTCTTCCGCCGGTGCCACCACCATCTCCTCCTTAGTGTTGATTCTCTCTCTGTTCCGGTCTCTCTCTCACTCGCGTTTTCTCTCCTTCCCCATCAAGTCGCGAATCGCGACTCCCCCCTTCAGATCGGACCGCCGCTCGC
The DNA here is from genome assembly GCA_037953625.1 of Crotalaria pallida. Classification (NCBI taxonomy): domain Eukaryota; kingdom Viridiplantae; phylum Streptophyta; class Magnoliopsida; order Fabales; family Fabaceae; genus Crotalaria; species Crotalaria pallida. The sequence continues at coordinate 4,990,398 of CM075654.1, read as the reverse complement.
AGCCACCAACCGCGAGCCCTGGATCTCCAGCCGCCACGCGATGCCGCTTCTCCCTCAAGTTTGAATCGCGACTCCTCCATGGTCAAGAACGAACCGCCGTCGCTGTTGATGGTTGTTCCTGGCCTGCCAAGGATAAGACCGCCGCGCCGTTGCCTCCCTCCGGTCACGGATCTGCCCCGTCTCAGCCATGGGGTGCGGTGATGAGGGTGTTGCTACTGCTGTGTTTGTTGCGGACCGGATCTGAACCGAACCGACACCGGTATCGCCGTTACCGTCACCGTTATCGTGACCGTGCTTCGAACCAGATTAAAGTGGAGCAAGGAAACCAAGTAAATCCCCTCGGTGGCTTCAAAAACCATATTTGAGGGTAAATCTCTATTACCTTTTTAATTGCTTTATGTTGTGTTTTAATTTTAATACGAATATTGATTTTACTGTTGTTGGTAGTAATTATTTAGTATGAAATTGTTTTGGAAATTAAATTGTAATAGAGTTCATGTTGATTTTAATTATACTGATTTTAATTGGTTAGTTTGGTTTGTAATATCGCCGAATTAAATGTTATGTCGAACTATGAGTCTTGAAGAAGTTTTTGTTAAATGCGTTGGATTCCTAAGTAATTGGGTTGTAGGTTAGTGAGCTGGGTTGTCCCTGAACTAACAACAAACCAATTAAATAGGAATCCGGTATATATTTGGCATACGTTAATTCAGGGTAATACTTTGGACTTTAAATTCAAATTGAAAGGGGGTATAGTTATTTGGACTTAGAAGATGTAATTTTAAACTTATTCTTGAACAAGAAATGCTCTCTTTTAGTGTTGAATTTATAGAGTCATGTTAGTATTTGATTTGGTGATTTGAAATTAAAACTAATTAATTTTATTGTATTTTTGACGAACACGTTACTTTTGAAAGTTAGCGTATTTTTCAAAAGAAGTTGTACTATTTTTAATAAAAAGGGAGCAATCTTGAATTTAAATTTTGTGTGATCTTGGTTTATGAACTTGAGTCCAATAATTTTATGGTTTGGAAACATGTTTAAGATGCAATACTTTAAAACAAAAAATGCAATAAGTTAACTTATTTTGTTTTATGATTTTGAATCAAACCCAATACTTGTCAATTTTCGAAATGTCGAAGTTAATTGTTTTGATTTCCACTCCTAAATTCCTCGAAAGTAAATTTCTAAAGTGTTTGTTCTAAGGAATCTTGGATGGTTTAATTGATGAGTTGGATCGGTTTGGCGTATTAAATTTGATTGTTTGATTTATATAATATGGCTAGACGACGAAGAAGCTCTAGAACCTGTCACTGCGCGTAGGCAATGGACCCTGGTATGATCGGACGTTATCGTGCAAAATGGAAGTGTCTAAGGAAAAGCAAGGTAAGGAGTGGGTATTAGTGGGTATTACCATACTCTGGGGGATTAGTTTACGATATGCATATAATGGGTACTAAGTATTAATTGTTAGTTAGTATATTGCACTATAGGGTAGTGAATAACTAGAACTTATGACATAGGGAAAATAATTAGATGATGATATGCTTCATTTTTGATATTTGGTATATAAGCATGTGATTTGGTGATGTTTATAATTTAGGTGCTTATTTTGTTAGATGATTGAGATATGATGTTGTTTAGAAACCAAGGCAAAGAATGGTAATCAAGTATAAATTGAATGATAATGGAAAATGCAGTTGTATTGAGTATTGGTGCATTGATAGACTAGGTGCCCCTGCCGGGTGTACCAAATTCCCAAGGGCCAAGTGCTCACCAGGCCAAATGCCCATTAGGTCCAAATGCCCTGTTAGGCGTCAATGCACCAAGACTTAATTCACTGCCGAAATAAAGGATATAAAATGCGTTGGAAATATGAAAAAGAGAATGAAATCAAATAATTGAAATGTACAATGAAAAGGGGAAAATATGATAGCATAGCTTGACAGGGTGAAGCCTTTTGGGTGTAAAAGTCCTGGTTGAGCGAGAGACCCTTGGGTGTTCCAAATGCTTGGCAGGAGCATTAAAATCCTAGTGATGCAAACCGGTTGTAACCGGGAGTGTTGTCCAGACGTGGTAAGACGTGTCATGCACGTGGGTGCGGCGCAGTAAGTCGTGACTGGGACATATTGAAAGAGAAATGTGGATATAAAGTATGAATAGAGAATATGATAGCATAGCTTGACAGGGTGAAGCCTTTTGGGTGTAAAAGTCCTGGTTGAGCGAGAGACCCTTGGGTGTTCCAAATGCCTGGCAAGAGCATTAAAATCCTAGTGATGCAAACCGGTTGTAACCGGGAGTGTTGTCCAGACGCGGTAAGACGTGTCATGCACGTGGGTGCGGCGCAGTAAGTCGTGACTGGGACATATTGAAAGAGAATTGTGGATATAAAGTATGAATAGAGAATAAAAGACTTTATGAAAATAATGGATAAGAATGAAGAGGTAAGATTGGCTTGAGAAACCAATGGATACTTTGATAATGAATTGTGATATGTTGAGTCTTATTATATTGTGATCGAATTGTTAAATGTGTTTGGCTTGGTATAGCATTATGTCGTAACTGGAAACTGCTTCCCCATTTTATGTGTAATACTCACTCCTTACTATTTCCACAGGTACTGAGGTTTGAGCTTGCGATACTATCGGCCGAGCAGGACTACACTCCACCCCGTGGAGTGTTGTAAAATTAATTAGAAGAGAGAGTTGTTTATTATGTTAAAATTTAGTCTTCTTTTAGTTTGTTATATTTCATTCGTGTAAGCCCTGAATATGTTTTATTTGATTAGCAGGGTGTAACACCCCAAAATTTTAATCCCCGATTAATGAAATGTTAATTATAATTTAATTATAATTAATAGTTTCTATATTAATCCTTGATTAAAATATGTATTCATGTGACTAGCTTATGTGTGTAAATTATTTAATAAATAATTTAAATGCATTAAATGAGTATTTTGCATATTAGTCCATGGGTTGGGACCTAGAAGCAATTATAGGAAAGGTTGTGGAGGTAAAATAAATAAAATAATTATTTTTCAAAATCTGGGCAAAATACTCGAGTATTATTCAGAATACTCGAGTATTCAGGGTCAAACTGCACGAGTTAGTGCGTTTGATGAGTCACCGCCAATGATTCCCCTCCGTTGACACGATTACTCCGCCATCAACAGCTCAATGCCTTCGTGTCGACGTGCATGAGCTTCTTCTAGCTCTATTTAAACTCATCAACGATCCTTGGTGAAGAATTTTGCTCATTCTTGTTGTTGTTGTTGAAGTTAGGGTTCCGGATTTTCTCTCTTCGATTCTCCTTCTCAGAGTTAAATTGAAACACAAATCATACACGAATATAAAGCTTACATCTTGAGCTTTATATAAACACCAAAATCGTGAGGATTGAGCGAGTGTGTTGGAGGATTCAAGGAGTTGAAGTGAAGCTGTTCTTGGTCAAATTCTGTTCTGGAGCTTACTTTGATCTTGATTTCTGGTAAGCTCATGAACCCCTGAGTCTCAATTTCGGTTTCCTTAGTTAGATTATGTTGCATAGAGTTTATAAATCTAATTTTCCCCAATTTATTTCTCTATTTCATGTACAAACCAATTCCATTTTGGTGTGGTACTCAAAATGCTCTGCATGTGGCATTTGAAGTTGGTCTGAGGATTTTGGAGCCTTTTTCTTGTCAATTTTCGTTTGGAAAACATATGAGAGGTAAGGGGAAGTAATTATATTCACTAGATAGAGTTTAAATTCCATGAATTGTGTTAGAGAGCCACCAAGAGGCTCTAAGGGCTTAGATTGAATAGGAACTTTGGTTTGGAGACCAATCCATGCTCTAAAACTTTTCTGAGCAAGTTATATATCATGCATGCAAGCTTAAATGAACTTTAATTCATGAGTATTGAGCTTATTCTGCAAATTGAGGTATTGAGTTGTGATAATGTGTTTTAATGCATGATTATTGAATTCTCTGTCAATTATGTGTTTTGATATGAAATGAATGTTGTAACATGTTCAAATTAGGTTGTATGAACTCTGTAGATCCCTGGAATGGACTAGAATTAAGTAGAAATGAAAATGTTATGTTAAAACCAAGTTTCAGTGTTATCTGCTACGAAACACTCGAGTAAAAGGCAGGGTACTCGAGTAAAATGCTTTCAAAACAATGTAAAAGGAACAAGAACACTCGAGTATTTTGTCTGGTACTCGAGTATCGAGCATGACCTGAGGACAAGTTTAGGTCAAACACTCGAGTCATTCAAGGTCACTCGAGTATTCTGGAAAGGTTCAAGAACACTCGAGTAACCCATGAACTACTCGAGTAAATTGTTGAATTAAAAACCCAAATCCTCAGAAAGTCATGAACACTCGAGTAGTTTTAAGAACACTCGAGTAATTTGGAAAAGTTAAGGAACACTCGAGTGTCCTGAAGTTTACTCGAGTAAATGGTTCAGAACCTGAAAACACCATTTTCAATTCTGACTTAATAAACTAAGGAATTATTAATAATAGTCCAAGGGATCAAGACCTAGAGAAATTGATTAATACAAAAAGATCGTTTGGTGACGATCCTTTTGATAAAGAAAATAAAGCCTAGGTGGCCTGTAAAGTATTAATCAACTTCCCTTAAGTCTAAAAGATAAAATGCATCCATTCTGGAGTTTGGATGGTAGGACTTATTTCATGTTTGTTAAACATGTGGAGGGCCTCTGGGAGTGCCAATACGCTTGCTTGATGACACGTTGTTGACGTGGTCGGCTTAGTGGATGCCGATATGGATATATCGTTTGGATGACGATCCGTTTGGATGACGGGATATGCTCGGGTGGCATGGATACCAAGCTTGTCGTGTACATTCTAGGTGAATGTACGAATGGTTGTATACCTAGGAATACAACGCACTGTTGAGTGCTGGGTTGTCAGGGATGGACGTCAGAGAGTGACATAGTATTATGATGGGGATAGGCTTGAGAGCTAAAGTCATGCATCATGCCATTCATTTAATTCAACTGTGATAAATGAACCAAGTGTGGGCATCTTACTTGCATTCAATATCTGCTAAGTGTTAAATGTGATTGATATTAATTGATGCATATTTACATGCTTATATTGCATAATTTAGTCTCTGTCGATTATGTGTATAGAATTGCTTACCCCTATGCCCTTGTAGGTGATGTCTCGCTACATTGCTTGCATCGAGATCCGGCCACTTCCTAGTGGCATATGGATCTATGAGGACCATCGTGCGGTGTTCGAGGGGGAGGTAGAGATTACCTTCTACCACCCGAATCCGCTGATACGATTCCGTCCTCGTAGGTTTAGGATTCCCATCATATACACTATGCATGTACCCCCGTTTTACACTTACCATGGACCACCTCCCACGTGACCAGCTCGCTCTTACCATAGTTTTCGTTTTCGACCTACCCGCTCTCACCCTTTTTCTTCGAGAGTCGTCCGCGAGGAGACTCCCCTATCTGATCCGAGGAGCCCAGTCAGGGTTTCACCATCACCTGACCCGGTACCTAGTGGTAGGGTACACTCTCCCTCGGATGAGATCGAGGAGGATCCGGTGGAGGACGAGAGTGGGGGCGAGCCTGTTGTACATTCTACTGGGAGTGACTGGAGGGACGATGATCCCTAAGTACATGTATATGGTGTATGATGTGGATCCGAGGATCCGGTGTATGGAGGAGATTTGCTGCTGCTGTGATGGTGATGATGCTACTACCTTACTACTTATGCTTTTGGGAGACTGCTACTGCTACTACTACTCCATCTGATGCTGCCAGATCTATGTGACTATCCCTAGAGTTATATATTTTGTTATGTATATATATTGTAGATATACTTTTGGAGCACCCTAGGGTTTGTAGTTACACTGTTATATAGATCTGATGATGGACTTGTATATTTTGAAACTTGGAGACTTTACGCATGGGCTATGTACTTATGACTCTCTATATCTATGAAAACCTATGTTTATATTCTATCAGTTGCATAGTCCAGTAATTTCCGCTTACTCTGATTTAATTTGTTTAAGAGCTCGGCTATAAATGGTATCAGTTCTATTGTACAAAGCAAGGGTAGCTTAAGCTACTTGATACAAAGATATTTTCTAAAAGATCGAATGTTACTCTATTTGCGAAAAGGTTTTAGAAATCGTCGAACTCGATACAATGATTTTGAGATAATATAGACTTTGTTCTCCAAGACTTTCAAGTGACGATTCGTGCACCCGCTTTAAAAGAAAATTTTATTTACCTATTTTTAACACTCACAAGTCCATATATTATCCGATATAAAAGCATAATCACTATATTCAATTTGGGATAATCGGAAGGGTGTCACACTGAGTGGTATCAGAGGAAAAGTCAGATCCTGTAGTAGTGGAAGTAGTTCAGAAAGGTAGCCATCAACATCAAGCAGGTATTTGCAAGGCAATTACATTACTTCGAATGTTTTATTTTGTTTGTAGAGGTTTAAATACCCTTGATTTGTTTGTATCTTGTCTCTTTGAGTACAAGACGCAATTGATTGTAGATTTAATAAGTTTAAGATAGAGCCTTAGTATAGGTAGTGTAATGGAAGTTTCTTTAGTTCAACATATGTGACCATAAGTCCATAGCTCAGGTCTAATATGGCAACTAGAAACCAAAATCACACTAATACGATGTTGGAACGAATCACCACGGTGTTGGAAGCTATGCAACGGCAGTCTCAGCAACCATCTCAACCGGCCAACCCGCCTCCTCAATGTAATGTGGGTAACCCTGAGGCGAAGACTCTGGCTGATTTTAGAAGTTGCAACCCACCAAAGTTTGAAGGAGGATTTAAGCCGGAAGAAGCCAACAAGTGGATTCACACCATGGACAAGATTCTAAGAACGTTGGAGTGTTCAGATGCTCAAAAGGTGGCTTATGCAACCTATATGTTAGAGGATGAAGCTGAGAACTGGTGGAATCACACGATGCAGCTTCTGCAATATGAAGGAAGAGATATAAGCTGGGGAGTATTCATGGAGAAATTTCTTCAGAAATATTTTCCTGAGGATCTAAGGAGGAAAAAGGAAGTGGAATTCTTGCAGCTGAAGCAAGGTAACATGAGTGTGGGTGAGTACGCGGCAAAGTTTGAAGAGCTGATGAAGTACTCTCCATACTATCAGAACAATCCAGATAAGAGGAGCAAGTGCATTAAGTTTGAAGGAGGTTTGAGGCCAAAGTTGAAGTCAATTTTTAGCTACCAGCGGATTCAAAGTTTTCCTGCACTCGTGGACATGTGTAGGATGTATGAAGATGATACAAAGGCCGAGGAGGTGCAAGTCTCAGAAAAGAAGGACAATCAATGCTATGGATCTCAAAGGCGTAAGGGTTTCAACAATCGAGGCAAAGGTCCATATGATCGTAGAGGGAAAGGCAAGGGCAAGGCTGGTGGTTCTGAGGGAAGGAATTATCGGAGCGAGGCTCCATTCTGTGACAAGTGCAAGCGCAACCACTATGGTCGTGTGTGTTGGGGGACAAGTGGATGTTTTAACTGTGGAAAGTCGGGGCATTTTGCAAGAGATTGCAAGGAACCAGCCAAGGTAAACTCCAGAGGAATTGCTGATAGACCCGTGGCTCAAGGAAGAGTTTTTACTCTTAATGGTGTGGAAGCGAATCAATCTTCTGATCTGGTGCAAGGTAAATACTTGCTTAATGGTCAGTTTTGCCATGTTTTGTTTGACTCCGGTGCAACGCATTCATTCGTTTCGTATGAATGTGTAAACCGATTAGGCTTGATGATGTCTGAAATGTCTTATGTTTTGCAAGTAGAAACCCCTACAAATGCTCCCGTAGTTGTTTCTAGAGCCTGTCTTAACTGTTGTATAGAAGTGTTAGGACAAACCTCTAAAGTAGATTTGATCTGCTTACTCTTAGCACAATTGGATGTGATCTTGGGAATGGACTGGTTAAGTCAAAACCAAGTGATCATTGATTGTGATAGAAGACTCGTGACCTATAGAAACCCAAAACCCTCTGGTTACATATGTATGTTCAACACTGAGGTGGGGGAGAGTGGTCCGAGGATGGAAGAGATCCCCGTTGTCAGAGATTTCCCCGAAGTTTTTGCTGATGAGATCCCTGGTCTGCCACCAAGAAGAGAAATTGAATTTGGTATTGACCTAGTTCCGGGAGCTGGTCCCATTTCTATCGCTCCTTATAGAATGGCACCACCGGAAATGGCGGAGATGAAGAAGCAGATTGAAGAATTGCTGCAGAAACAGATGATTCGACCAAGCGTGTCACCTTGGGGTGCTCCTGTCTTGTTCGTCAAGAAGAAAGATGGTAGCATGAGGATGTGCATCGACTACCGGCAGCTGAATAAGGTCACCATCAAGAACAAGTATCCGTTGCCACGGATAGATGACCTTATGGATCAAGTACGTGGGGCTTCAATATTTTCCAAGATTGATTTGAGGTCGGGGTACCATCAGATCAGAATTAGAGAAGAGGATATCTCTAAGACTGCATTTCGATCTCGATACGGACATTATGAATATGTCGTAATGCCATTCGGATTGACTAATGCACCAGCTATCTTCATGGACTACATGAATCGAATCTTTAGACCTTATTTAGATTCATTCGTGGTTGTGTTCATCGATGATATTCTCATTTACTCCAAGAGCCCGGAGGAGCATGCTGAACACTTGAGGATAGTGTTGAGCATCCTGAAGGAGAAGCAACTGTACGCCAAACTTACAAAGTGTGAGTTCTGGCTGAGGGAGGCCAAGTTTTTGGGGCATGTGATTTCGGACAAAGGAATAGCCGTTGATCCGACGAAAGTGAGTTCGGTTTTGCAATGGGAGCAACCAAAGTCGGTCACGGAGGTGAGAAGTTTTCTTGGCTTGGCTGGGTATTATAGAAGGTTCATCGAAGGTTTCTCGAAGATTGCATTGCCTCTGACGAAGTTGACTCGGAAAGATCAACCATTTCTGTGGGATGAGAAATGTGAAAGGAGTTTTCAAGAGTTGAAGGAAAGGCTGACATCGTCTCCTGTATTGGTGCTGCCCGATACACAGAAGAGTTTCAATGTGTATTGTGACGCGTCAAAACAAGGTCTTGGGTGTGACACCCTAAGTTTTATTATATAATTAAACAAAGATTTTATGAGTTTTCTTTGCTTAATTAATTTCTAACTCCATTATCAGAATGGGGAAGCCTAAATTCACTATTAAAATAGTGGTCTAGAATTTTTCTTTTCCTAACTTTTACAAACAAAGGGGTTCACATGAGGAATTACTTAATTACCCTTATTTAGAAAATATATTTAGTGGTATTTAGTTATAGAAATTTTTTAGGAAAAATCCGACGAGTCTCCTCTGTTTATCGGACATTTTCCATATTTCTTGAAAACCTGCTACCTGCGTGAAAGTTAAAAATACATTTTTCCAGTTCAGTTCCTTTTACTTATGTGCAGTGCTAGGGTGTTTCCCCAGCTCATTCTATAGCCCCGCACTCATTTAGTTTTGCAAAATTATATAGGTATTATTTACAACAAAATATGCACGGAACGTCCCCGTCATAGCGGAGGAAATCCGGCCCAAAGGTGCTCACACATTGCACCACAAAAATATACTAAGTCATAAGGAAAGTTTAAACTAAGTTTTTTATATACAATCTAAAAATAACTAAGTCCAAAACTAGTAAAATAAAAGTATGAACCACTACTCTCCCTAGTTGGGAGAGTGATCCTGCTCGGCTGGGACCTCGGATCTAACTCTGAACCTGAAAAATGGGCGTAAGGGGTGAGAAATCCACGAACCCAGAAATGTCATTTTAAAGAGGCATAAGAACATCTAAGGCATGCAACAATCAATTCACACACATACATAAATCATGCTTCATTGCATACCTTATTGGTTTGAAATTAAATCATATATCAAAGATAATCACTCTTGGTTTTTCTTCAACTTTAAACATGACTTTTACTTTCACAAGCTTTTAACTTTTGTATCTGAACTTTGCTTGCATTATGAATTCCATTAGGTATTCTTGCTGCACAATTGGTTAGGATGGTATCTTCACCCAATAGGACTTCTTCTCACTCAGGACTTCTTGACCCATAAGACCTTTCCCTCGTTAGGGCCTTTTCTTTATTTTCTTTTCTTCACTCTCTTTCATATTTTCTCTTTTATTCATATTTCATGTTTATATTTGGTAATGCAGCTATTAATCTTCGCGTAGGATCCACGTAACCTAACGAGCCTTTGATCTTATGGGGATTTTTCCTGAGCGAGCTTTGTACCTATTGGGGCTAATTCGGGCCTACTTTGCTAGTAGGACCCTGTCCTAACCGTGTGCACCTAATGGGTGTGGATCCCAAAACGCGATTAATAGCTGCAGACCTTCTTATTTTTTTTCCTTACTTTGCATTACCACTTTATTTCTTTCATTTCTCATACTCATAATTTGCAAAGTAACACTTCTCATTTCCAATTCATATAAACTTTTCAAAACATCTCATTTTTTTACTTGAAGTTACATAATTACATATTTACTAACATAAACAATTTCTTACTCCTTATTCTCATAAATTCCTTTTTCAACTTACTACTTACAATGTCCATAAATTCCTCAACTAATTGCAAGGTAAACAACTAATACAAAACAAACCACAAATACAACTAATAATCATGCTTATTTCATGTAGCAAATAGGGTCAAGCAATTTCATGAACAATAACATATATATTAAAGAGAGAGAATCATATTATCTAACCCTAAACTTAATCATAATTATACACACCCAAAATTCAACTCCCAAGCCCATGAATCAACCCCCTTACCTTGATTTTGAAGATTAAAGATAGAAAATACCAATTTGAGCTAAAACCCTCTTGCTGGATGAGAGAGAAAAACGTGGAGAGAGGGAGAGAGAGAGCTTCCAATCCTTGATCTTGAGAGATTTATAGAAGATTAAAGGTTTGTGGGTGATGGGGATTGATTTTTAGTGATTATTCATGGGTTTAAGTGATGATTTGAAGGTGAAATCATGGAGAGAAGGGAGAGAAGTTCGGCCCCTAGTAGAGAGAGAAAGCCATGGAAGAATGTGTGAAGAAGAAGGCCAAAACGCTGTTTTCTGGGCTGAAAAACTCGACTTAATCGATTAATACTCGATTAATATGGAAGTTAATCGATTAATACTCGATTAACCACTGCTAATTGCCTTTTCTATTTTTCTTCTATTTTCATCTTGTTTTCAAATCACCATAACTTCTTCGTTAACCGTCGGATCTTGCTCAAATTTTAAAGCAAGGTTCCTAAAAATCCATACTCCATATCCAATGGTGGAAATCTTGATTGGAGTTGTAATTATTTAATTACAATTTTCCAAACTAGGGTTGTTGGAAAGGTGATTTAACTTAGCTAAAATTGCACTTTTTAACCCGATTCAATTCCGATTTCGATTCTTCCCTTTCTAACTCCTTTCTAACACCTCACATACTCGTTGGATTATTTATCTTAATTTTTCTTAATTATTAACTCTAATATATTTTGATAACAATTAATTAAATAAATTAACTGGAAATTAAATTGAGGACGTTACATTGGGTGTGTTTTAATGCAAGAGGGGCAAGTTGTCGCCTAGGCCTCAAGACAGCTAAAAGTTCATGAGATGAACTATCCAACTCACGATCTGGAGTTGACAGCTGTGGTGTTTGCCTTAAAGATTTGGAGGCACTATCTCTATGGCACTACGTTCCGGGTGTTTAGTGACCATAAGAGTTTAAAGTATCTCTTTGATAAAAAAGAGTTGAATATGAGGCAACGCCGATGGATGGAGTTTTTGAAGGATTATGAGTTTGAGCTCCATTATCATCCTGGGAAGGCAAACGTTGTGGCGGACGCATTGAGTAGAAAGGCAATGCACATCAGTGCAATGATGGTCAGAGAAGCTGCACTGATAGAGGAATTTCGAGATTTGAGTCTGACGATGCAAGTGGAGCCGACAAGTATCAAGTTGGGGATGCTGCAGATTGCTAACGAGTTTCTGCAAAGGATACGGGAATTGCAACACAAGGATGGGAAACTCATGGAAAAGAGGAAGTTGATGGAAGAAGGTAAGGAGTTGGAATTTCAAGAAGGGAAGGATGGGATCCTTCGCTTTAAAACGAGGATTTGTGTGCCTGATGATTTGGAAGTAAGAAGGATGATTTTGGATGAAGCGCATAAGAATAAGATGAGTATGCATCCGGGAGCTACTAAAATGTACCAGGACTTAAAGAAGCTATTTTGGTGGCCTGGTTTGAAGAGAGATGTAGCTGGATATGTGGCGTGTTGTTTGGTATGTCAAAAGGCCAAGGTGGAACATCAAAGGCCAGGAGGAGAGTTACTTCCTTTAGAGATCCCATTGTGGAAATGGGATAGCATCTCGATGGATTTTGTGTCGGGATTGCCAAAGACATCTACTGGTCATGATGCAAATTTGGGTGATCGTGGATCGTTTGACTAAGTTAGCACATTTCATTCCCGTGAATATGCGCTACTCATTGGAAAAGCTCACTCAGTTGTACATCAAGGAAGTTGTTCGTCTGCACGGAGTACCATCAAGCATTGTGTCTGATCGCGATCCGAGGTTTACATCAAAGTTTTGGGAAGATCTGCATAGAGCCTTGGGTTCAAGATTGAAGCTAAGTTCTGCATACCATCCTCAGACTGATGGCCAAACGGAAAGGACTATTCAGTCATTGGAGGACATTCTACGAGCCTGTGCTTTGGAAGGACAAGGGAATTGGGAGCAAATGTTGCCACTCGTGGAGTTCACTTACAACAACAGCTATCACACGAGCATTGGAATGGCACCATTTGAAGCTTTGTATGGGAGAAAGTGTCAGACGCCGTTATGCTGGTTTCAAGTGGGGGAGAGTTCTCTGATTGGACCAGATATTGTGCAAGAGACCACGAAGCAGATCAAGATGATACAAGAGAAGATGAGGGCAGCTCAGAGTAGGCAGAAAAACTATGCTGATAGAAGAAGAAAACCCTTAGAGTTTGCTGAAGGAGACCATGTGTTCATTAGAATCGTACCAACCAAAGGTGTTAGTAGAGCCTTGAAAACCCAGAAACTATCACCTAAGTTTATTGGTCCCTACCAAATCCTCAAAAGGATCGGCCCAGTAGCCTATCAATTAGCTTTGCCTCCGTCATTAGCTAACCTCCATAATGTATTCCATGTGTCTCAATTGAAGAAATATGTCCATGACCCCACCATTGTTCTTAGCATCCAACCTGATGACTTAGAAATTCATAAGAACCTAACCTTCAAAGCTGTGCCAGTTCGTATTGAAGATCGAAGAATCAAGCAGCTTAGAGGGAAGGACATTAGTTTGGTCAAAGTCGTCTGGGTTTGTGGAGATGTGATAGAAGCATCTTGGGAATTAGAGGATAAGATGCGTCAGGATTATCCTGATTTGTTTGTATGAGTTGAATTTCGGGGACGAAATTCCTTGTAAGTGGGGGAGTAGTGTAACGCCCCAAAATTTTAATCCCCGATTAATGAAATGTTAATTATAATTTAATTATAATTAATAGTTTCTATATTAATCCTTGATTAAAATATGTATTCATGTGACTAGCTTATGTGTGTAAATTATTTAATAAATAATTTAAATGCATTAAATGAGTATTTTGCATATTAATCCCTGGGTTGGGACCTAGAAGCAATTATAGGAACGGTTGTGGAGGGAAAATAAATAAAATAATTATTTTTCAAAATCTGGGCAAAATACTCGAGTATTATTCAGAATACTCGAGTATTCTGGGTCAAACTGCACGAGTTAGTGCGTTTGATGAGTCACAGCCAACGATTCCCCTCCGTTGACACGATTACTCCGCCATCAACAGCTCAATGCCTTCGTGTCGACGTGCATGAGCTTCCTCTAGCTCTATTTAAACTCATCAACGATCCTTGGTGAAGAATTTTGCTCATTCTTGTTGTTGTTGTTGAAGTTAGGGTTCCAGATTTTCTCTCTTCGATTCTCCTTCTCAGAGTTAAATTGAAACACAAATCATACACGAATATAAAGCTTACATCTTGAGCTTTATATAAACACCAAAATCGTGAGGATTGAGCGAGTGTGTTGGAGGATTCAAGGAGTTGAAGTGAAGCTGTTCTTGGTCAAATTCTGTTCTGGAGCTTACTTTGATCTTGATTTATGGTAAGCTCATGAACCCCTGAGTCTCAATTTCGGTTTCCTTAGTTAGATTATGTTGCATAGAGTTTAGAAATCTAATTTTCCCCAATTTATTTCTCTGTTTCATGTACAAACCAATTCCATTTTGGTGTGGTACTCAAAATGCTCTGCATGTGGCATTTGAAGTTGGTCTGAGGATTTTGGAGCCTTTTTCTTGTCAATTTTCGTTTGGAAAACATCTGAGAGGTAAGGGGAAGTAATTCTATTCACTAGATAGAGCTTAAATTCCATGAATTGTGTTAGAGAGCCACCAAGAGGCTCTAAGGGCTTAAATTGAATAGGAACTTTGGTTTGGAGACCAATCCGTGCTCTAAAACTTTTCTTAGCAACTTATATATCATGCATGCAAGCTTAAATGAACTTTAATTCATGAGTATTGAGCTTATTCTGCAAATTGAGGTATTGAGTTGTGATAATGTGTTTTAATGCATGATTATTGAATTCTCTGTCAATTATGTGTTTTGATATGAAATGAATGTTGTAACATGTTCAAATTATGTTGTATGAACTCTGTAGATCCCTGGAATGGACTAGAATTAAGTAGAAATGAAAATGTTATGTTAAAACCAAGTTTCAGTGTTATCTGCTATGAAACACTCGAGTAAAAGGCAGGGTACTCGAGTAAAATGCTTTCAAAACAATGTAAAAGGAACAAGAACACTCGAGTATTTTGTCTGGTACTCGAGTATCGAGCATGACCTGAGGACAAGTTTAGGTCAAACACTCGAGTCATTCAAGGTCACTCGAGTATTCTGGAAAGGTTCAAGAACACTCGAGTAACCCATGAACTACTCGAGTAAATTGTTGAATTAAAAACCCAAATCCTCAGAAAGTCATGAACACTCGAGTAGTTTTAAGAATACTCGAGTAATTTGGAAAAGTTAAGGAACACTCGAGTGTCCTGAAGTTTACTCGAGTAAATGGTTCAGAACCTGAAAACACCATTTTCAATTCTGACTTAATAAACTAAGGAATTATTAATAATAGTCCAAGGGATCAAGACCTAGAGAAATTGATTAATACAAAAAGATCGTTTGGTGACGATCCTTTTGATAAAGAAAATAAAGCCTAGGTGGCCTGTAAAGTATTAATCAACTTCCCTTAAGTCTAAAAGATAAAATGCATTCATTCTGGAGTTTGGATGGTAGGACGTATTTCATGTTTGTTAAACATGTGGAGGGCCTCTGGGAGTGCCAATACGCTTGCTTGATGACACGTTGTTGACGTGGTCGGCTTAGTGGATGCCGATATGGATATATCGTTTGGATGACGATCCGTTTGGATGATGGGATATGCTCGGGTGGCATGGATACCAAGCTTGTCGTGTACATTCTAGGTGAATGTACGAATGGTTGTATACCTAGGAATACAACGCACTGTTGAGTGCTGGGTTGTCAGGGATGGACGTCAGAGAGTGACATAGTATTATGATGGGGATAGGCTTGAGAGCTAAAGTCATGCATCATGCCATTCATTTAATTCAACTCTGATAAATGAACCAAGTGTGGGCATCTTACTTGCATTCAATATCTGCTAAGTGTTAAATGTGATTGATATTAATTGATGCATATTTACATGCTTATATTGCATAATTTAGTCTCTGTCGATTATGTGTATAGAATTGCTTACCCCTATGCCCTTGTAGGTGATGTCTCGCTACATTGCTTGCATCGAGATCCGGCCACTTCCTAGTGGCATATGGATCTATGAGGACCATCGTGCGGTGTTCGAGGGGGAGGTAGAGATTACCTTCTACCACCCGAATCCGCTGATACGATTCCGTCCTCGTAGGTTTAGGATTCCCATCATATACACTATGCATGTACCCCCGTTTTACACTTACCATGGACCACCTCCCACGCGACCAGCTCGCTCTTACCATAGTTTTCGTTTTCGACCTACACGCTCTCACACTTTTTCTTCTAGAGTCGTCCGCGAGGAGACTCCCCTATCTGATCCGAGGAGCCCAGTCAGGGTTTCACCATCACCTGACCCGGTACCTAGTGGTAGGGTACACTCTCCCTCGGATGAGATCGAGGAGGATCCGATGGAGGACGAGAGTGGGGGCGAGCCTGTCGTACATTCTACTGGGAGTGACTGGAGGGACGATGATCCCTAAGTACATGTATATGGTGTATGATGTGGATCCGAGGATCCGGTGTATGGAGGAGATTTGCTGCTGCTGTGATGATGATGATGCTACTACCTTACTACTTATGCTTTTGGGAGACTGCTACTGCTACTACTACTCCATCTGATGCTGCCAGATCTATGTGACTATCCCTAGAGTTATATATTTTGTTATGTATATATATATTGTAGATATACTTTTGGAGCACCCTAGGGTTTGTAGTTACACTGTTATATAGATCTGATGATGGACTTGTATATTTTGAAACTTGGAGACTTTACGCATGGGCTATGTACTTATGACTCTCTATATCTATGAAAACCTATGTTTATATTCTATCAATTGCATAGTCCAGTAATTTCCGCTTACTCTGATTTAATTTGTTTAAGAGCTCGGCTATAAATGGTATCAGTTCTATTGTACAAAGCAAGGGTAGCTTAAGCTACTTGATACAAAGATATTTTCTAAAAGATTGAATGTTACTCTATTTGCGAAAAGGTTTTAGAAATCGCCGAACTCGATACAATGATTTTGAGATAATATAGACTTTGTTCTCCAAGACTTTCAAGTGACGATTCGTGCACCCGCTTTAAAATAAAATTTTATTTACCTATTTTTAACACTCACAAGTCCATATATTATCCGATATAAAAGCATAATCACTATATTCAATTTGGGATAATCGGATGGGTGTCACACTGAGTGGTATCAGAGCAAAAGTCAGATCCTGTAGTAGTGGAAGTAGTTCAGAAAGGTAGCCATCAACATCAAGCAGGTATTTGCAAGGCAATTACATTACTTTGAATGTTTTATTTTGTTTGTTGAGGTTTAAATACCCTTGATTAGTTTGTATCTTGTCTCTTTGAGTACAAGACGCAATTGATTGTAGATTTAATAAGTTTAAGATAGAGCCTTAGTATAGGTAGTGTAATGGAAGTTTCTTTAGTTCAACATATGTGACCATAAGTCCATAGCGCAGGTCTAATATGGCAACTAGAAACCAAAATCACACTAATACGATGTTGGAACGAATCACCACGGTGTTGGAAGCTATGCAACGGCAGTCTCAGCAACCATCTCAACCGGCCAACCCGCCTCCTCAGTGTAATGTGGGTAACCCTGAGGCGAAGACTCTGGCTGATTTTAGGAGTTGCAACCCACCAAAGTTTGAAGGAGGATTTAAGCCGGAAGAAGCCAACAAGTGGATTCACACCATGGACAAGATTCTAAGAACGTTGGAGTGTTCGGATGCTCAAAAGGTAGAGTTTTCTGGTTTCGGGATTTTGTAGGGATTTCTGGGTAGAGTTTTTGGGTTTCTTTTGTTTTTAAGTGAGAGGAGTTTATACCTCAATTTGTTTGAATCATGAGGGGATGAAGAGGTTTTAGGGAAGTTTATCGTGAGCTCTGTGGGAGATTAGGAGAAAATCCATCTAGTGATAGTGAATCAAGTTCTTCATCCTTTTCTGGGGTTTTTGAAGATTCTGGGAACGAAAGGAATCCATGCTCAGAAATTTCTACGCCTATCCCTACTATTCCCCCCATCGACTCGGGTTCTTCCGAGTTTAAACCATTAACAGTAGAACATCCGTTGAATCCTGCCGACGAGACTAAGTGGTTATTAGCCTATAGATTCGCTGAGCGTAGAGCCCAAGTTGGATTTAGCCCCGATCATGATACGGGGTATAAAGAACCTGTAGGAAATCCATCTTAGGTGGGGGGAAAAAGTTCGGGGCTCGACATTAGATTTAAAGTAAAAACTCGTGCTGTAAAAAATCCTAACGCCGAGCCTTTTTCTTTTTCCCCAGAAATGGTGGAACGCAGGTGTGTGACCAATCCTGAAGAATATCCTCTGCCGCCTAATCATGCACAGTACGATGCTGTTTTTGATCGGGAAGTACTGGGGACGAGACCTTCATTGTTAACAACAAATAGTCTTAATCATCTCCGGCCGATATTGACACCTCCGAGAGCCGATGGAAATACCTCAGATTTCGTATTAAGACCTTTGGGAATCGACGATCGGATTTGCTTCGAAGTGCCGGAAAATCGTCAATATTTTTACTTCTATGAAGAAGTAATAACTAAAGTCGGTATCAGCTTGCCCTTCTCCACCTTCGAGGTCGAAGTCCTCACTCATTTAGGAATAGCCCCAAGCCAATTGCATCCAAGTGGGTGGGCTTTCGTCCGAGCCTTTCAACAATTCTGCGATGTTGAAAACTTGGTCGCGACAGTACGGTCCTTCTTTTGGTTATATGCTCCCCAAGTAAATAAGTTTGGTGATTCCAAGGGTCTTTGGGTGTCCCTAAAGGCTCGGAGGGGACATGCCCTTTTCGCCAAGGTGACAGACTCTTGGAAATCTTTCAAACCTCTCTTCTTCCAATACGAGTATACTGGGGCCGAAGTATGTTGGTTCATGGAACAGGTTGAAGAAGATGGAGTGATGAAGGTCGTGCCTCGGTTTCCATTGGGTTGGACGACTAACATTTATAACCGAGGATCCTCCTTGTATCAATTCGACTATAAGGCGGATTTAACAAAAGCCGAAAGGCGATTATGCGACCACGTTTGGGAATATCTTCAAGCAAATGGTCAAATTGATTCCAAACGAATTCTGCTGAAAGATACGCGAGACGAAGTGAAGGCGGATCTGGGTACTAAAATTTTTTTTTTTTTTACTGGAGTGTTAATCCATTTTTCTTGCAGAAGCAATGGGGAAGAAAGCAACCAAAGCCAAGAAGAGTGAAGCTCGGGCAGCTAGAGTGTCACAGCTAGCAGCACTCAAAGAGTCTGCGTCTGGCTCTCCAATCAAGGGTCAATCTTCTGAGCCGACCCATACTGAAAACCCGACCGTTATCCCCAATACCACCCCCACTGTAAGGGTTACTGGTGTTGAACAGGTGATCAAAAAGGGCCGCGTTGTCGACGCGGTGAATATTGAAGTAGAAGCTCATTCATCTTCCCAAGACGTTCCCGAGCGCCCCCTCAAGAGGACTCGGCTGGATAAAGGAAAAGGTCTCGCTGGAGATTGGTTCAATTTGAGCAAGTCCAACAAAGGGATTGAAATTCCCGAGGGTAAGGAAGATGCAGCTGCCAAGACGGTGTGGGGTAGGAAGATGTCCGACTCATTCATTGCCACCGTCTTCCCTCCCGAAAATGCTGAAGTAATCGAGTCTTGGACCCCTGGGACTTGGGAAAATAATTGTAAAGCGTTGGTGAAAAGCTTCTTACGGGGTGCGAGCATTTTCCATCACCTTGGTCATCATGGTGATGACGCTTATGCTGGATTGGCTCCCGAGGAAAAGAAGAAAAGATATGAAGCCAACGAGCGGGAAGATTACTTGGAAATTCAGGTCCAAGGTCTGAATAAAAGGATACAAGAAATGGCAGCTGAAAACGAAAGGCTTCAAAAGACTGCACAAGATTCGGAGGGGGCCAAAGTTCGGGCTGAGAAAACACTTCAGGCTGCCGAGGCACAGATAAAGAGGTCGGAAGAAATCCAGAAAAAGGCTGAGGAGGATGCTGCTGCTCTTCTGGTGGCTACGGAGAAAGCTCGTACGGCCGAGCAGGCTGCTGCAGTGGCTCAGGAGCAACATGAGTATGCTAAGGACGAGATACTCAGGCTCCGAGCTTCCTTGGAGAAGATGAGCGCGAAAGCGCTCAAGCATAAGAAAGCAGCTAAGGAGAATCTATTCAATTGGGACCATGCAATTGAAGATTCTTTCTACAATACTGCCGAGCAACTCCGTGTTCTGAATCCCGGGCTCGTGACCAAGGACGCTGACCCTAATTTTGCTGTGTAAAAAGGTCAAATTGTCGGCCCGAGTGGAGTTCCCATAGATCTGAACAACTCCGACCTTCCTGACCATTTGGCCGAAGATTCCGAAGGGGAAGGAACCGAGGATGCCGAAGGTGAAGAAGAAGAAGAAGACACATTCAATGCTGACAGTATTGTATTGTCCGATTTAGAATAGTTTGATCATTCTCTTTTTTTTTGTGATCGCCCCAATAGTGGGTTTTTGTAACCGCCCCAGTAGTGGGTTTGAACTTTTTCTATGCTTCTTTGCTCGAAATATTATGAACGCTTATAGTATTCGCAGTCGACTGTTTGCTTTTTTTTATACTTTGTGTTAAGAATTCAAGTGTCAAGACCTCGGAACTCCAGCGCTTTAGCCGAGGTGGGTTCCTCTATCCGCGATGTAAAATGATTTTAATAAACCATGTTTGAATCGGGAGTCTCAGTAGAATACTTGACGAGTTATAAGCTCTTGTTTGAGCTGTTTATAATCGTTCGCGTCATACACGGTGGCTAATCGAATATGAGGAAAAGTACGTAATACAATGAATCCAATAACAGTCTTTTTATTAATCAGAAGCAGAAAGTACAATGGGCTCGGAGTTCCACCGAGCGTACACCATCATTAAACAGTAATAAACAAATCTAACAATTCTAAAAAGAATAAATAAAGCATGAAATTATGAAACTATGGAAGAAAGATTCTAACTGTAATATCCTTTGAGCTTCGCCGCATTCCATGAATTGTTGATAGGAGCTCCCGAGAGAGTTTCAAGTTTATAGGCTCCCGTCCCACTTTTGAAGGTGACTCGGTATGGTCCTTCCCAGCTTTGGGCCAGTTTTCCATTCTTAGAATTCTTAAGACCAATATCGGCCCTTCTTAGGACAAGGTCACCCACCTCGAACTCTCTGGGGTTAACCGAGCGATTATATTCCTTCGCCTGCATCCTATTAGCGTGCTTTTCTCGTTCGGCGGCCAAATCTCTTACCTCCTCCGACAAAACAAGATCCTCGCAGAGCAAAGTGTTGTTGATGGGGTTTGGCTGCTGCATAGCTCGGAAAGAAGGGATAATTTTCTCAATGGGGATGACTGCGTCGCAGCCATAAGTGAGCCGATAGGGCATTTCTCCTGTTGAAGTTTGGATGGTGGTGCGATACGACCAAAGTACCTCGTGCAAGTTTTCCACCCAATTTCCTTTTGCTCCTTCAAGTCTCCTCTTGATTCCCTGAATGATGGACCTGTTCACTGATTCCACCTGACCGTTGGTTTGAGGGTGTTCCACCGAGGAGGAGTAGTGTTTAACCCCCAATGCACTGACCAAATCTTGGAACGCCCTTGCTGCAAACTGGGTTCCGTTGTCGGTCACCAATATCTGTGGCACCCCAAATCGAGCCACAACTTGCCTTTCAAAAAACTTTTGCACCTTTGCCGAGGATATGGTTGCAAAGGCTCGGCCTCAACCCACTTTGTAAAATAGTCTATGGCCACGATCACCCACTTCAACTGTCCTGGTGCGGTTGGGAACTGCCCAATCAAATCCATTCCCCATTGGTAAAAGGGATAGGGAGATGAAAGAGAATGAAGTTCCTCGGCTGGTTTTTGATAAACGTCACTGTGAAATTGGCATTTATCACACCTTTTCACGTGGTCTATCGCATCTTGTTGAAGGGTAGGCCAGTAGTACCCTGCCCTTAGGACTTTTCTAGCCAGTGACTTCCCTCCAATGTGGTGGCTGCCTATTCCTCCATGAACTTCTTCTAGTGCCAGCTTTGCTTCGGCGGGGTCGAGACACCTGAGCATTGGACCGTTGACCCCTCGGCGAAAGAGTACTCCCTCAGCCAGTGCAAATTGATATGCCTTCCTGACAAGTTTCCTAGCTTCCACCAAGTCGGTCGGCAAGGTCCCTTGTTCCAAATAGCTTGCAATTGGGCTAATCCAGCTTGAATATAGTGATATGGAGAGGACAACGCTAGGTCCATGCACCATTTCCTGAATTAAACTCTTGTTGTTTTCAGAGTTTTTTGTTGAGGCGAGTTTGGAAAGAATATCCGCTCGGCTATTGCTTTCCCTCGGTATGTGACAGATTTCGACTTTCACAAATTCAGATGACAAGAATCTTACTTTTTCCAAGTATTTTGGAAGGATTGGCTCCTTCGCCTGATATTCACCCTTGACCTGTGAAACCACCAATTGAGAGTCGCTGAGAATTTTCACCTCTCGGGCTCCCACTTCTTTTGCCATCCTCAATCCTGCCAAAACAGCTTCATACTCCGCCTGATTGTTGGATGTTGAAAATCCGAACTTCAAGGAGTATTCAAGGGTGACTCCCTCGGAGTTCTCCAGAATTATTCCTGCTCCTGCTCCCATCTTATTGCTCGATCCATCCACATAGATGTTCCAATCCGAGTTTGAGCTCGTCAATGGCTCAGTGAACTCGGTAAGGAAATCAGCCAAGGCCTGAGACTTCATCGCCTTTCTCGGTTCGAAAGTTACCATCCTCCCAGCCAAATCAGGTTTCTGCAATATTTGTCGGATCGGTTGAGCCGTTCTGACCGTGATGCGGTGGCTGTGGAAATATTGGCGCAATCGCCTGGCAATTATTACTAAGCAGAAGGCTAATTTCTCCACTTTTTGATATCTGATTTCTGGTCCCTGGAGAGCTCGACTCACAAAATAAATCGGAGACTCTTTACCTGATTCCTCACGGACCAAAACCGAACTAACCACAGAATCTCCAACCGACAAATAAAGGAAAAGAGTTTCGCCATGGCTCGGACTAGACAAAATGGGAGGCGATGCCAAATAATGTTCAAGGTCAGTAAAGGCCTTTTCACATTCTTCATCCCATTCAAACATCTTCTCCTTCTCTTTCCTCAGCAGCTTGTACCATGTAAGGGCCTTTCTAGCTGACTGAGATAGAAACCTTGAAAGAGCTGCGACCCGACCTGTTAGCTGTTGAACCCCTTTGATGTTCGAGGGACTTTTCATCTCCAAAATGGCTCTGCACTTGTCCGAATTTGCCTCTATTCCACGCTCTGTAAGCATAAACCCGAGGAATGATCCTGCTGGAACTCCGAATGTGCATTTTTCCGGGTTCAGCCTCATATCAAACTGTCTCACCCTTCCTAAGATTTCTTTCAAGTCTTTTGCATGATCTTCCTCTTTTAAACTTTTCGCAATCATATTGTCTATATAAACTTCCATCCTCGGCCCAATCAGAGGACCAAAAACCTTGTTCATCATGCGCTGGTAAGTTGCCCCAGCGTTTTTCAATCCGAACGGCATAACATTATAGCAATAAGTAGCGTTTTCTGTGACAAACGAGGTTTTTACCTGGTCCGGGGGATACATTGGGATCTGATTGTATCCCGAGTAAGCATCCATAAAGGACAACCTTTGATAGCCAGCCGAACTATCCACCAATTTATCGATGCATGGTAGTGGGTACTGATCCTTCGGGCATACCTTGTTCAGATCTGTGTAGTCCACGCACATCCTCCATTTCCCGTTGGACTTCTTGACTAGAACAGGATTGGCCAACCAATCAGTGTATACCACCTCTCTAATAAATCCAGCTTCCAAAAGCTCAGCTACCTTCTCATCAGTCGCTTGCGCTTTCTCGGTTCCGACCCTTCTCTTCTTCTGACATACTGGCTTGGCGCCAGGATATACACTCAACTTGTGGCAGATGAAGTTAGGATCGATTCCCGGCATGTCTGCCGAGGTCCATGCAAACAAATCCTTGTTTTCAATTAGAAGTCTAGTAAGCTCTTTTTCTAGCTTCTCCGACAGGCCAACCCCGATCTTGACGTAGTGAGATGGCTCGGGACCGAGGATTACTTTTTTAAAGTCCCCTTGCGGAGTTGGTCGGGTTTCATCCTCTTCTCTGACGTCAAGATCGGCCAAGTTGACGCTTCCTTTGTTCAATGGTTCCTTCATAATTTTCTCATCATCTAGTTTCAGCTTTGCCAAACTGATGTTATAGCATTTTCGGGCCAACTCCTGATCAGACCGTACTGTTACTACCTTGTCATCCGACCCCGGAAACTTCATGGCCAAATGTACTGTCGAAACGACAGGCACCGAAAGATTGGAGTGCTGTTCTTCCGAAGATAGCGTTATAGGCCGAGGGAGCCTGGACAACGAGCCACTTTACCATTTCTGTTCGGGCAGAAGGTGGTTCACCCATTGTCACTGGGAGGTGGATATGGTCTAATGGAACGATTGAGTGTCCCGTGAAGCCAATCAACCTTCCCTCGAATGGAATAAGATTCGACCTTTTTAACTTCAATTTCTCGAACAGATCAAGGAACATGATGTCCGCCGAACTCCCTTGATCGACGAGAATTCTTCTTACTTCATAGTTGCCAATCCGAGCTGTGACGACCATTGGATCATTATGGTCTTGCAGGATGTCTTCAAAGTCTTCATCACTAAAACTGATTACAACGTTCTTCTTTCTCGTTTTCTGAATCGGTCGGCTTGCCACCGAAAGAACTTGCCCCACGTATTTCTTGCGGTCACACTTCTTTTCCCCACCACCAGCAAACCCTCCAGCAATAGTACCGATAAGGAAGTCATTTGCTTTCTCGGATTGTTGTATTGGGGCTCCGCTTGCAGGTGGTGAAGGACTTTTATTCCTCTTCTGCTCGGTTTTGGGAGGCGAGGGGCTCTTCCTTCTAGAACGCTTGCGCAAGGCTTCCCCGATGTAATGCTGAAGCTTGCCATCCCTTACCATCTCTTCAATTAGATCTTTCAGTTGGATACATTGGTCGGTGGTATGCCCCTATCCACCATGGTGATTGCAATACTTCGATTTATCCTTTTGGGCCGCCTTTCTTAAGGCTGGTGGCCGGGTGATGTTGCGCATTTCAGTATGCATGGTCTCACGAAGGATTTGACTCCTCGGGACCGTTAATTGAGTGTATTCCTCGTACCTGCCTTTGGGAGGCAGTTTATCACCTCTTTCTTGTTCCCTCTTGTCTTTCCTTCCTCTTTCCCGAAAACGATCATTCTGACGAGCCTCGTTTTGGCGAGGCCGTTGCTCCTGTCGTCCTTCGGTACCCCTTGCCACAGTGCTTATCCTTCGGAACTCCTCTAGATTGACATATTTCCTAGACCTTTCTCTAAGTTCTGCCATGTTATGAGGTGGTTCCCCGATCAAACAATCTTTGAAATCTCCGTCCAACAATCCCTGAGTGAGTAGGAGAACGGATACCCCCGACTGTAAACCAGATATGCCACTGGCCTCTTGCTGATACCGAGCCAGGTAGTCGCGTAAAGACTCGCCAGGTCTTTGTGCGACTCCAGCTAAAGAATAATCCGATTTGGGCTGTGACATGCTCGCTGTATATCGATTGAGGAAAACCCTCCGAAGCTCGGCCCAGGAACTGATGGAATTTGCCGGTAGGGAGTTGAACCATCTCAGCGGCGCCGGGCCTAGCGTCATTGAGAAAGCTCGGCATTTCATTTCATCTTCTTCTCCATAAACCATCATAGAAGACTCATAAGATGCAATGTGATCCATCGGATCAGTCGTCCCATTATAGCGAGAGACGTTCTGATGGCCCATGAAAGCTTGTGGAGTCCGAAATGCCATGATTGTGGCTGTGAACGGGTGCCCCGGATGCGGTTCAGCAGCAGTAGGTTCAGCAACCTCATTCGAAGTAAGGGGTGGAGGCAAGGGAAGGTTACTTGGGTTGCCAAGAGCCATGCGAGTGCCTTGTTCGGCAAGCCTAGCCATGCTTTGCTGCTGTAAAGTAGCGATAGCTTGGTTTTGCTTTTCGATTAATGAAGTTTGAGTCCTCAGAATTTCCATAATTGACTCTTCTCTTCTCCTGGCAGAAGAGGTCGTCATGTAAGATCGTCCCTGAGACTCGGAACGTTCACCGCCCTGAAGTGTTCCGAAGCGTCCTCTAGTAAATTGTGGTACTCCCCTAAACAAGGGCATTTCTCTACCAGACCGCTCGGTTCGTGAGTTTTCTCGAACATGACGTTCAGCTCGTCGCTCCTCCCCAGTTCGGGATCCAGCAGGGGCTCTTCTAGACTGGTGTGGTCCAGAATCCGCAGTGTCACGCCATTCCGACACATGGCCATCAGAAACACGACGTGGCTGAGATCGTCGTTCATGGCCCTCCACAGCCGGAACGACGACGGCTTGCGGTTGGACCTGAGGAACAGCCGGATCAGCAGGGTGGACAATTGGAGGAACTTGGGGGTTCTCAACCTGATTACCCTCAGGGGGAGCAAGTCTGTCCCTAACATTCCTGCCAGCAGCATTCCTAGGTCCGGCGTTCTTTGGTGGTCTTCCTCTAAGACGACGGCGGAGATCACCTCCTCCTTGGTTGTCATCGTTGTTGTTTGCCATTTCCTGCAGTGAGCGGTGGGAATACTGGTTATTCAGGTCCCCACAGACGGCGCCAATGTAGTGTCCTTGAACACTATATGTCCTTAACCCTCTGAGCCCTCAAGATTATGGTAATCAGGAGTTCAAGAGAAGGTCAAGTATCTATGTATGACCTTATGGTTTTTCTGCAGTTCCAGTTGGGAAAAGCAGGGTTTCCCCAGTCAACAAGTGTGTGCAGAGTGTCAACTTAGGGATGAGAGTACGTACCTGAAACCCTAGCTGTAGTGAGCTATTTATAGGGTCTGGAGGAAGTTGATGTGGGCCGTATGGGCCTCGTATCAAGGTGAGCTGAATCGAGATTCTGTGAGGAAATATAGGAGATTTATTCCCTTAGAATCCGGATAGGATCAGCTCACGATCCCATGTAGAGGCTGTTGCGAGATTCTAGGAGAAACATGCGGAAGAGATAGGAAGCCTTGGTGAGACTGAGTCAACCTACCAGCCGACGTTCTGTCTCGGTTCTAGAATCCCGAGCTGATGGAGTGAAGACCGTTGTTGAGGCTCGGTCCCATCAAGTCCGAGCCTGGTCTTTTCGTATGCTCGGAATGAACGTGTCCGAGCGTGGGACGTTTGTGTTAAGTAAACCGAGGGAAAGGTCCTTAGAAAATCCTTTATATAGGACTGTAGTTTTTATACAATCGGCAGACCCTACATTGTGTATTGCTAAAGTCATAATAGAAATGGCTGTGCATTTGCATTTCCTTAAATTTTTGCATTTGACTCATTGCACCAATTAACATTTTGTAAGTGCTAATGATGATGTGTGCATTTGCTGGACTTTGACTGAGTTATATTTTGATTGAAATATTTGGTCCTAGACTAGTGTTAGAGTTGAGGCATGATAAGGGCTTAGCTTGATTCCGATTTTGAGCGCATGCGTAATAATTTCTTGCTTGGATGCATTCGGCCATTTAATGAACAAATAGGATACGAGTTTGTTTAATGAAAATGAAATTATGTTGTGATTATTATGATGCATGCTAAGTGTTTGTTTTGACTTGATAGGTGTCTAAATGCTTAGTGTTTGACTTGATGTGTTGCTTTTAATAAATTGATTTGAGCTTTACCAAGCAAAACCCGAAATCTTGTGAGAATGAATGTTTCATATTTAGAAATGGACGAATGACGAGATTAAAGAAATGAAATACCCAACGGACTAGAGCACTAAGTTGCTACCCCACCGGGATAAATTAATCTTTAGTCTTGAACCAAGTGAGCCACTTCTAAATGTGACAACACAACTCAAGACTTTGGTATTTTTGAACTTGTCATGAAGTCCGGGAACTAAGAGTCGCCTAACCAAAAACTTAGGCGACATGAGAATAATTGTATCACTAATGTATGTATATTTGAGACTGATCACCTCAAATATAAATACCTATTGGTAGATGAAATCATTCGACCTTTAAGTTCCGGAAAATTATTTTGGAAGTTTTGTGAAAGTCTAAGGGAAATTGGGGTTTTTCATATAAAGTTAAATTCATTTTCGGGCTCAGGATGCTCAAAATGTCATGGAAAATTTTATGTGAGCATCCCAAGTTCGAATCCATGTTGTGTGTAAAAGTTCAAGCTGTTTGGAGCAAGTTAGTATTTTAAACAAATGCTTTTTCACAATCAGACCCGACAATTCCGGTGTCTCCGACACTGCGAATGCAAGGGAAAAATCGAGTCTAACATGCTCCGATCGGTCTGAAAATTTGACACAACCTTTGGCTAAGTATATCTGAAGTCCATGTAAATTTTGGGATCATTTGGAATTTTTTTAATATTTTAAAAAAAATATAATTTAGGTTCAGCCCCCGATGTTACGGTGTTTTTGACAAAGTGGTCACCAGGTTAAAACTGAACCTAACGAACTCCGATCGACCTGAAAATTTACCACGTTGTTCTTCTATATGTAGGGACACTACCTATAAAATTTCACATAGTTTGAAATTGAATTGGTGTTTTTCAAAAATGCATCTTTACTACAGCCATGTAATTTTTCCGGTTTTCGGGCTTTCGGGCAAATAGTGAACACCATACCTCCCGAACTCCTTTTGAACTAATTTTCGAATATGTTACCTTTGAATACTTGCATGTGAAGTAGGCCAAATTTCAAATAAATATGAGCTGGTATGACATGAGTTTTATATACGTCCTAAATGTGTTATGTGTAAGTTCTCAGTTACTTGGCTGTACTTGTGATATTATTATGTTGCCTCTGGATGTGAAAGTTGTGATCATGCAAGATGTTAGGTAGGGGTGATGTGACATGCTTTATTTTACTTTTATGTCCTAAATGCATAACCATATGCATATGCTAGTTTGTTTGTCTAGTAATGATGAACTCTATGCTTGGATATGTTTGAACACATGGCTGCACACTATGAATCAACTTGTGATATGTGGTAAGATAGACTTGGTATGTTTAAGAATGTGATGCCCGATTATGACTAAGTGTGTTATGCATTTCATAGGAGCAATTGTCATGCATATACATACATCTTAGGCTTTTCTCGCTTGAAGTTGAATGTGTGGAGAAATATTTTATAAAGGTAACCAAACTTAAGGTCAAATAGAAATGGGTCACCCTAGGCGTGAGGAAGAGATAAGGGAGTAAGGGGAAAGACGTTAGAAAGGAAATAGAGCTAGCATGGAAACCCTTAGAGTTGACATAGAAAGACCCAAAGTAAGGGAGTTAAGCATATTTATATTCGCCTAAAGTTTCATTCCTTGTCCATACCCATCTACCTATCCAACTATCTAAATTCTTGAATTAGCAAATCTTGATCTTCCCGTAGAAGGTTCCTGCATGTTTCATCAAGTCAGGTTCCTTTTCATTTTCACCATTATATATCTACTGCTAGCATTATAACATTAGGTACTAAAACAATTCCCAATGTAAAGAAGTATTTAATGCTACATCACAAAAACATCTACCTCTGCACGTAGAGGCATAGAATTTGCATAACATGTTCCTGCATTGTTTATATCGGTTCGACCTTAGATGGAAATTTGGGGCTGATGGGTCGGAAATAGATTTGAGAAACACCAAAGAGTATCGCTCTAAGAGCATCATAAGTAGGAGAGTGAACCCGAAAAGAGTTAGACGTAATAGTTAGAAGCCCTATTTAAGTGATGGCTCTTCATTCACTTGAACCAATCGGAATTTCGGGGACGAAATTCTCCTAAGTAGGGGAGAATTGTAACATCCCTAATTTTAATCTTGATATAATTATAAGTTTGATCAAATTAAATAATTGTTTCTTGAAATCAAACTATTAGGTGTTGGGTATTTTCATAAAAATACATTATGTTAATTGTGAAAGCATATTTAATCATATTTTAAAGTAAATTTATTTGAAAACAATTACCCTAACTGAAAAATATATTTTATATATATATATATATACTTTAAATTGCTTTTGACATCTTTAATATTAAAATTGTTTTAAGGACTTCAAGATCTTCAATTTTATGATCTTATACATGCATTTATTTGATATTCACATTTTCTTATTATTAATATTTATTTTAGGTGTCCTTTTATAAAAAAAAAAAGAAAAGAGATATTTGTTGTGTTGTGCATAAGGGAAAACCTAGTTTCCCTTTCTTCTTCCTCTAGCCGTCTCACGCTCTCTCTCTCCCCATTCGGTTCTCTCTCTTCCGCCGGTGCCACCACCATCTCCTCCATAGTGTTGATTCTCTCTCTGTTCCGGTCTCTCTCTCACTCGCGTTTTCTCTCCTTCCCCATCAAGTCGCGAATCGCGACTCCCCCCCTTCAGATCGGACCGCCGCTCACGCGACGCCCCTTCTCCCTCAAGTTTGAATCACGACTCCTCCATGGTCAAGAACGAACCGCCGTCACTGTTGATGGTTGTTCCTGGCCGCTGCTGCCAAGGAGAAGACCGCCGCGCCGTTGCCTCCCTCCGGTCACGGAACCGCCCCGTCTCAGCCATGGGGTGCGGTGATGAGGGTGTTGCTGCTGCTGTGTTTGTTGCGGACCAGATCTGAACCGAACCGACACCGGTATCGCCGTTACCGTCACCGTTATCATGACCGTGCTTCGAACCAGATTAGAGTGGAGCAAGGAAACCAAGTAAATCCCCTCGGTGGCTTCAAAAACCATATTTGAGGGTAAATCTCTATTACCTTTTTAATTGCTTTATGTTGTGTTTTAATTTTAATACGAATATTGATTTTATTGTTGTTGGTAGTAATTATTTAGTATGAAATTGTTTTGGAAATTAAATTGTAATAGAGTTCATGTTGATTTTAATTATACTGATTTTAATTGGTTAGTTTGGTTTGTAATATCGCCGAATTAAATGTTATGTCGAACTATGAGTCTTGAAGAAGTTTTTGTTAAATGCGTTGGATTCCTAAGTAATTGGGTTGTAGGTTAGTGAGCTGGGTTGTCCCTGAACTAACAACAAACCAATTAAATAGGAATCCGGTATATATGCGGCATACGTTAATTCAGGGTAATACTTTGGACTTTAAATTCAAATTGAAAGGGGGTATAGTTATTTGGACTTAGAAGATGTAATTTTAAACTTATTCTTGAACAAGAAATGCTCTCTTTCAGTGTTGAATTTATAGTGTCAAGTTAGTATTTGATTTGGTGATTTGAAATTAAAACTAATTAACTTTATTGTATTTTTGACGAACACGTTACTTTCGAAAGTTAGCTTATTTTTCAAAAGAAGTTGTACTATTTTTAATAAAAAGGGAGCAATCTTGAATTTAAATTTTGTGTGATCATGGTTTATGAACTTGAGTCCAATAATTTTATGGTTTGGAAACATGTTTAAGATGCAATACTTTAAAACCAAAAATGCAATAAGTTAACTCATTTTGTTTTATGATTTTGAATCAAACCCAATACTTGTCAATTTTCGAAATGTCGAAGTTAATTGTTTTGATTTCCACTCCTAAATTCCTCGAAAGTAAATTTCTAAAGTGTTTGTTCTAAGGAATCTTGGATGGTTTAATTGATGAGTTGGGTCGGTTTGGCGTATTAAATTTGATTGTTTGATTTATATAATATGGCTAGACGACGAAGAAGCTCTAGAACCTGTCACTGCGCGTAGGCAATGGACCCTGGTATGATCGGACGTTATCGTGCAAAATGGAAGTGTCTAAGGAAAAGCAAGGTAAGGAGTGGGTATTAGTGGGTATTACCATACTCTGGGGGATTAGTTTACGATATGCATATAATGGGTACTAAGTATTAATTGTTAGTTAGTATATTGCACTATAGGGTAGTGAATAACTAGAACTTATGACATAGGGAAAATAATTAGATGATGATATGCTTCATTTTTGATATTTGGTATATAAGCATTTGATTTGGTGATGTTTATAATTTAGGTGCTTATTTTGTTAGATGATTGAGATATGATGTTGTTTAGAAACCAAGGCAAAGAATGGTAATCAAGTATAAATTGAATGATAATGGAAAGTGCAATTGTATTGAGTATTGGTGCATTGATAGACTAGGTGTAACACCCTATGATTAATTACCCTTAATTCCCCTTATATCAAAAATACGGAGTTAAAAATTCATTTTTATTTCATTAAAATCAACCGCCAAACGGACGGAGTTTTGTTTGTTTTTCGGACTAATCCAAAATTTAACCTGTGATAAATCAATTTCAAATAAACAACTAATAGCCAGCAGGGCTTCAGATGATATTCATAAATCATATCAAGGCCCCATGGGCTCCAAATATATCAGAGTAATAGCGGAAAATACTAAGTTTGAGTGTCATAACCAAAACATATAACTTTGTCAAAATAAAACATCCTAAGCCTCACTTAAAATATGAATAACAAATTTTACATCAAAATAGTGTAGGAGGCTTAAGTTCATAATATACTCTAAACCCATAACACCCTACTCTCCCTGTAAGGGAAAGTACTCCTGCTCGGCCGGGGGCTGTGCCAGCTCAATCTCCGTACCTGAAAATGTAAGGGAGTGAGCATTGCACATGAAATAGAAAGCAGTTTCTAACTAGACATAACAACCCGCTAGGTCAAACACAATTAGCAAATAAGCATATATTCACATATTGCACACCATACTCATTTCGACATTTCCATATTCATTATTCATTTCAACGTCCATTTCCATTATTCAGTTCAACATCCATTTTCCTTATTCGTTTCAACATCCAATCAACATTCATTTCCTTTTCTTTTTATTCATTTCACATACTCATTTCACTTCAATACATCACCTCAAATCAGAGGCCAATGAACAATTTTCATTCAACACATTTATCACCTCAAAACAGAGGCCCTTATACTTTTCCATATTTAAATTATGTGTCCCTCAGGTCAGAGGTCAACACCCAATAACATTCATTTCATCTTGTGTCCCTCAGGTCAGAGGTCAACACTTTATTTCATTCTGTGTCCCTCAGGTCAGAGGTCAACACACCAATACACATCTCATCCGGTGTCTCTCAGGTCAGAGGTCAACACTCATTAACATTCATCTCATCTTGTGTCCCTCAGGTCAGAGGTCGACACTTTATTACTTTAATTCATTTTGTGCCCCTCATAACAGAGGTCAGCCTAATCATCACTTTCCATTAATCGTCACCTCAAATCAGAGGCCAACGCATTTATCACATTTTCATTTCACATTACCTCACATCAGAGGCCAAATCATACTTTCATCTTCCTACACAAACAACTTAACATATACAATCACAAATACACTTACACACATTTCCCATTCATTCTTTTTCCATACTCATTCCCTATATCAATTTTCAAATCTTTCCATTAATCGTTACCTCAAATCAGAGGCCAAAGCATATACCACATTCTCAATGTTTGGCGCCTCATTTCAGAGGCCAAGAATTATTCACTTTCTTGTTCAATCAATTTTAACACATTTAAATACAACAACACACATTCAACAACTAATTATTCATGTAATTACCTTATTCATTTCCTTTCTCAGTTATCACAATCATACCAAATAGTATTCTCTTTCATAGTCCAACATTTGTATTACACTTCATTTCAAATTACATATTTCACCTTCTCACATATTTTCTTTGTCACCACATAATAACATCACCTTTTACATTTTGTTTACACAAAATCATTTGCTTCCATTTCCGATATTCACAAGTTCAATTCATAAGCCATGACCTTTGTTCACAATTGACAATACTTAACATTTATACTCATTTAGCATTTAGATACAAATACGCACATTCATCACATATAATTGTTTCCATTCCCTTTTCTTCCTATATTAATTTATTCCATAACACATACACATATTTGCAATAGCAGTGAATTATCATTTAATACAAGACTTTACCATTAAAATCAATAATCTTAGAATTCATTTATGTCAACTTCACTATCATATTACCCAATTCCTCATGTACTTCAATTTAATCCTTATCCAAGTTTCATTTATCAAATAATTCATTGTCATATTATTGGGTTTCCTTTTCCTAGTCTTAACATCCAATCATCATGCATATTTAATTAATTAAGATTTTATATTCAATAACCTAAGGTTTTATAATCTAATTTTCTCCCCTAACACATAACCCTAACAAGCATTATATACTAACTAGAACCTACTCCCTAGAACAAGGCAAAGCTCACTATGTCCACTCCCTTACCTCAAACACTTAAGGATAAGGAGAGTCCAAGTGTCCTATGCTTGAGTTTGCCCACCAAGAGCTCAAAATCCACAAGAGAGTGATAGAACCTATTATAAAGCCACAAAAAGGAGGATTATTGCTCATTCCATGATGCTCAAACTAAACCTCATGGAAAACTTGAAGGTTCTAAGCTTAGAATTGAAAACCTCCATGAGAGGGAGGAGAGAGAGAACTCGAATTAGAGAGAGAGGGGGAAGGAATTAAAGGCTTGAATACTTACTTGGAGCAAGGAGGAAGGAAGTTTGATGATGGAAATGGAGTATCACCCTTGCTTCTTGATGATTTGAAGGAAAAGAATGAATCCCTAGAGGAGAAGAAGAAGAAGAGGTCGAACAATGAGGGAAAAGAGTGTTGATTTCGTTTTATTTTTTTCCTCAGCAGCAGTGTTTAATCGATTAAATTGTAGCTTAATCGATTAAGAGGCGATTAAGAGGCGATTAAGCTGCACAATTTTGCAGTATCCAGATTTTGAAAGGCCATAACTTCTTCGTTACCCGTTGGATCTTCCTCAAATTTTAAAGCAAACTTCCCTACATACTAATCTTCACATCCAACGGTGGAATTTGTGTTTAGAGTTGTAAATCTTTTATTTTGAATATCCTAATATCCTATGATATCAATCCTAAATCGAGCCTTCAAACCACTAGTTTCAACTCCATATCATTACTTCCTTCACTTTAGGCTTGACCCATCATCAATTATACTAGGAATTAAATTTGGGATGTTACAATTCTCCCCCACTTATTGGAATTTTGTCCCCGAAATTCCGTTAAGTTTAGTAAATGGAGAATCATCCGGGTGATAGGACTTGCAATTCTTATCTTTAATTCCCTTTGGTTTCTTCTGCCACTCTTTCGATTTGTCTTTACCTAAACAGAATTTAAATTAGGGTAGGAAGTGCTCCCCCACTTGGCTTCGACTTACCCAATTACCGCTATGCTAAAGGATGTGGGATTGGATGAATCCGCTTCCGATCGTCCTTCGGATAGTTGCAGGGCAGATGTTGCACTAGCTAGATACGGGAAAAACTCGAAATATTTAACATTTCCGGAATAGTTTTAGAATCTTTCCCAGAATAGATACCCTGGGGATCGTGGCATGCGAATGTTTTTGTAGGATAGAACGCCTTAGAGTTTGTCTCCTCACAAGGATTGACTAGCACCGGTAAGATTTAGAACCTTTCAAAAACACAAGCATTCATGAACTAGAAGCACCCCAAAAGGTTAAGAGTATCCCCCCAATGCTTAGTTGATTAGAGCAAACACAAATCCTACTAAATGCTCCACAATCAACTTCTTCCATGAATAGATTAAAAAGAATAGGAAGGAAGAAGTCCACATTAGTTCCAAGATTTACCCAACTACCAAAGGTGAAGGGTACAACAAGCTTGCCGTTGGCTGGGTCAATTATTAAGGTGGTTTGGTCTTAACGCAGGGATTTCACAAATTTGGCACAACCGGCTATTCTTACGAATGGTTATCTAGGAACGGGAAAAGATTCGAAGCAATTGTCAAATTGCTCAATGATTGGTTTAGTTGATATGATGATTGAGAATAATTTCTGGAGAGTTTTCTTAACTCATCCAAGGGTTTAGCACTTAGCTATACTACTTTGGAACAAGTAGCATACACCAAGACTTCCTTTCTTTGGAACTATTTTCTATCTACTCCCTAACTCTATAAGAAGCTTTTGAACGAATGTTTCTGGGTTAGGTTGGCTTCACTTACAAGAATTATTTTCCTTGGAAGTCACTACTTTGGGTGTCTACTTTCACTTTAAAGGTTACAATGATAGCATTTATTGATAGATGCAAGAATTGAGGTGATCAATCTCATCCTCACGTCTACCAACAACACATCACTGTCGGGTTCTGTCAATGATGTCATCATTTAACAAATGCAAGGATTAGAGTGATCAGTTCTAACCTTACATTATATCAAATAACAACATCACAACATAATATTGGTCACTTGATGCTAGAATTCTCAAACCTAAGAATTCCATATAAGGTCTTTCATATGCTATCTATAAGAACAAGATCAATTTGGAAGGGCAGATATCCAACATGCTTTTAAACAATTATATACCAGTAAGACTCAATTGCTAAGTAGATACATAGTACTATAATTATCCTATTATAATCCTAAACTATTACTATGAGCATCGATTACTCGCTAGGTGAGTAATCATTTGGAGTTTGTATAACTCCAAGGCCGAGGAGTAACTGCTCTGATACCATAAATATAACACCCTATGATTAATTACCTTAATTCCCCTTATATCAAAAATACGGACTTAAAAATTCATTTTTATTTCATTAAAATCAACCGCCAAACGGACGGAGTTTTGTTTGTTTTTCGGACTAATCCAAAATTTAACCTGTGATAAATCAATTTCAAATAAACAACTAATAGCCAGCAGGGCTTCAGATGATATTCATAAATCATATCAAGGCCCCATGGGCTCCAAATATATCAGAGTAATAGCGGAAAATACTAAGTTTGAGTGTCATAACCAAAACATATAACTTTGTCAAAATAAAACATCCTAAGCCTCACTTAAAATATGTAACAAATTTTACATCAAAATAGTGTAGGAGGCTTAAGTTCATAATATACTCTAAACCCATAACACCCTACTCTCCCTGTAAGGGAAAGTACTCCTGCTCGGCCGGGGGCTGTGCCAGCTCAATATCCGTACCTGAAAATATAAGGGAGTGAGCATTGCACATGAAATAGAAAGCAGTTTCTAACGAGACATAACAACCCGCTAGGTCAAACACAATTAGCAAATAAGCATATATTCACATATTGCACACCATACTCATTTCGACATTTCCATATTCATTATTCATTTCAACGTCCATTTCCATTATTCAGTTCAACATCCATTTTCCTTATTCGTTTCAACATCCAATCAACATTCATTTCCTTTTCTTTTTATTCATTTCACATACTCATTTCACTTCAATACATCACCTCAAATCAGAGGCCAATGAACAATTTTCATTCAACACATTTATCACCTCAAAACAGAGGCCCTTATACTTTTCCATATTTATATTATGTGTCCCTCAGGTCAGAGGTCAACACTCAGTTCTTTATTTCATCCGGTGTCCCTCAGGTCAGAGGTCAACACCCAATAACATTCATTTCATCTTGTGTCCCTCAGGTCAGAGATCAACACTTTATTTCATTATGTGTCCCTCAGGTCAGAGGTCAACACACCAATACACATCTCATCCGGTGTCCCTCAGGTCAGAGGTCAACACTCATTAACATTCATCTCATCTTGTGTCCCTCAGGTCAGAGGTCGACACTTTATTACTTTAATTCATTTTGTGCCCCTCATAACAGAGGTCAGCCTAATCATCACTTTCCATTAATCGTCACCTCAAATCAGAGGCCAACGCACTTATCACATTTTCATTTCACATTACCTCACATCAGAGGCCAAATCATACTTTCATCTTCCTACACAAACAACTTAACATATACAATCACAAATACACTTACACACATTTCCCATTCATTCTTTTTCCATACTCATTCCCTATATCAATTATCAAATCTTTCCATTAATCGTTACCTCAAATCAGAGGCCAACGCATATACCACATTCTCAATGTTTGGCGCCTCATTTCAGAGGCCAAGAATTATTTACTTTCTTGTTCAATCAATTTTAACACATTTAAATACAACAACACACATTCAACAACTAATTATTCATGTAAT
Organism: Crotalaria pallida; assembly: GCA_037953625.1. Lineage (NCBI taxonomy): Eukaryota > Viridiplantae > Streptophyta > Magnoliopsida > Fabales > Fabaceae > Crotalaria > Crotalaria pallida. The sequence continues at coordinate 4,952,419 of CM075654.1, read as the reverse complement.
TACCTTATTCATTTCCTTTCTCAATTATCACAATCATACCAAATAGTATTCTCTTTCATAGTCCAACATTTGTATTACACTTCATTTCAAATTACATATTTCACCTTCTCACATATTTTCTTTGTCACCACATAATAACATCACCTTTTACATTTTGTTTACACAAAATCATTTGCTTCCATTTCCGATATTCACAAGTTCAATTCATAAGCCATGACCTTTGTTCACAATTGACAATACTTAACATTTATACTCATTTAGCATTTAGATACAAATACGCACATTCATCACATATAATTGCTTCCATTCCCTTTTCTTCCTATATTAATTTATTCCATAACACATACACATATTTGCAATAGCAGTGAATTATCATTTAATACAAGACTTTACCATTAAAATCAATAATCTTAGAATTCATTTATGTCAACTTCACTATCATATTACGCAATTCCTCATGTACTTCAATTTAATCCTTATCCAAGTTTCATTTATCAAATAATTCATTGTCATATTATTGGGTTTCCTTTTCCTAGTCTTAAATTAAGATTTTATATTCAATAACCTAAGGTTTTATAATCTAATTTTCTCCCCTAACACATAACCCTAACAAGCATTATATACTAACTAGAGCCTACTCCCTAGAACAAGGCAAAGCTCACTATGTCCACTCCCTTACCTCAAACACTTAAGGATAAGGAGAGTCCAAGTGTCCTATGCTTGAGTTTGCCCACCAAGAGCTCAAAATCCACAAGAGAGTGATAGAACCTATTATAAAGCCACAAAAAGGAGGATTATTGCTCATTCCATGATGCTCAAACTAAACCCCATGGAAAACTTGAAGGTTCTAAGCTTAGAATTGAAAACCTCCATGAGAGGGAGGAGAGAGAGAACTCGAATTAGAGAGAGAGAGGGAAGGAATTAAAGGCTTGAATACTTACTTGGAGCAAGGAGGAAGGAAGTTTGATGATGGGAATGGAGTATCACCCTTGCTTCTTGATGATTTGAAGGAAAAGAATGAAGCCCTAGAGGAGAAGAAGAAGAAGAGGTCGAACAATGAGGGAAAAGAGTGTTGATTTCGTTTTATTTTTTTCCTCAGCAGCAGTGTTTAATCGATTAAATTGCAGCTTAATCGATTAAGAGGCGATTAAGCTGCACAATTTTGCAATATCCAGATTTTGAAAGGCCATAACGTCTTCGTTACCCGTTGGATCTTCCTCAAATTTTAAAGCAAGCTTCCCTATATACTAATCTTCACATCCAACGGTGGAATTTGTGTTTAGAGTTGTAAATCTTTTATTTTGAATTTCCTAATATCCTATGTTATCAATCCTAAATCGAGCCTTCAAACCACTAGTTTCAACTCCATATCATTACTTCCTTCACTTTAGGCTTGACCCATCATCAATTATACTAGGAATTAAATTTGGGATGTTACACTAGGTGCCCCTTCCGGGTGTACCAAATTCCCAAGGGCCAAGTGCTCATCAGGCCAAATGCCCATTAGGTCCAAATGCCCTGTTAGGCGTCAATGCACCAAGACTTAATTCACTGCCGAAATAAAGGATATAAAATGCGTTGGAAATATGAAAAAGAGAATGAAATCAAATAATTGAAATGTACAATGAAAAGGGGAAAATATGATAGCATATCTTGACAGGGTGAAGCCTTTTGGGTGTAAAAGTCCTGGTTGAGCGAGAGACCCTTGGGTGTTCCAAATGCCTGCAGGAGCATTAAAATCCTAGTGATGCAAACCGGTTGTAACCGGGAGTGTTGTCCAGACGCGGTAAGACGTGTCATGCACGTGGGTGCGGCGCAGTAAGTCGTGACTGGGACATATTGAAAGAGAAATGTGGATATAAAGTATGAATAGAGAATAAAAGACTTTATGAAAATAATGGATAAGAATGAAGAGGTAAGATTGGCTTGAGAAACCAATGGATACTTTGATAATGAATTGTGATATGTTGAGTCTTATTATATTGTGATCGAATTGTTAAATGTGTTTGGCTTGGTATAGCATTATGTCGTAACTGGAAACTGCTTCCCCATTTTATGTGTAATAATCACTCCTTACTATTTCCACAGGTACTGAGGTTTGAGCTTGCGATACTATCGGCCGAGCAGGACTACACTCCACCCCGTGGAGTGTTGTAAAATTAATTAGAAGAGAGAGTTGTTTATTATGTTAAAATTTAGTCTTCTTTTAGTTTGTTATATATCATTCGTGCAAGCCCTGAATATGTTTTATTTGATTAGCAGGGCATGAAAATTAAACTAGTATGTGTATAAATATTTTCTAAACTCTACTGGTTTGACAGGTGAAAAATCTCTTTTTTTGGAAATCCAAAAAAAAAACAGAGGAAACTCTGCCAGATTTTCATTAAGATTTAAAAAGAAATTTTTAAGTCCAAATTAAAAATCAACTTAATTATTGTAAGTAAACTATTTTATTATTAGGGTGTTACATTTAGATAAAAAGGATTGAGATTTTCTTAAGTCTAAACAATGAATATGTGATTTCCATGAACTTTAAGTTGATTTTATGTGTTAGATGTGAAATGAAAATTGTTTAGAGATTTGATGATGCTCACGGTTTTATGAAGGAATATATGCTAGGATTACATTTCTACTTGTTTGATAAATCCTGTGAAATTGTTGTTAAATGTGGAGTTGTTTTTAGAAGTCCTGAATTCTAGAAAAAGTTTTTGAGAAACTTAGTTAAAGGTCACGGTTTGGACCTTAGTTTTTGAGTTAAACTTTCTTGAGTATATGTGTGTTGATATCATGAAACTATGTGTTGATTTGTAAAGTTTGTAACAGCCCGATTTTCGTAACTCAAAAATAACCAACTTTTATTCATTTAGGTTGCCAAAAATGAGGCCAATTTTTTTTTTTTGTAAAACGTTATTGAAGTGTTTGAAAACATTATTGAAAAGTTATTGATGTTCTTCAACACTCTTTTTCGAAAACCGAGTTGTTACTAAAACCAAAACTTATTCACTTGGGTTTCCAAAAACATTTATCAGGGAAAAACAGTTTGGTTCCAACTCAAAATAGTTCTTTTCATAACATCAAAAGGACTTAAACATTTCTCAACAAGTAGTGTTCTTACACATCTTAAAGTAGGGCACATTCCAAAATGAGTTGAGTTACATAATCAGTTCATCACTTAGGTAATCCTTAATTCAAACACTCATAACAACCTAAACTAACTATACTATCCTTAAACTTTCCTATTGAAAGCAAGCGGATGTAGCTCCTTTTCTTTCTTACGCCCTTCCTTCACTCCTGAGGATGGGGTCTTCCATGTGGTTGATCCCTCTTTGTCATTGGGCTTCAACACCACTCCAAATAGTGTCGTAAAGTTCCTCTGCTTCTCATATCGCGCCTTCTCCTCGTAACTCCCGAATCCTCGTACTGTGACTTGTCCCAAGTGTGGCTCCAAATTTTCTCCACTCAGTTGATGCTCCGGATCTGGGATCACGATCTCCGTGTAGCCGGTCCATGCCCAGCCGCATGGGGTGTGCTTCCAACCCCTTCCATACTTATTCCACATGGTGACTTCCATACAATACTCCATCTGCCCGTTGAGATACCAGCAGCACCGATATGCCAACGAACAGGAGAGAGTAAGCGATCCGAATGACGCATCGTCGACGGTGTGAGATTACAGTAGGCAAAATACTAGGACCATACAAACATACAATACAACATACATACACACAGCACATCAAGCATATTATCAACATCATTATCATTATTATATTACATTATTAACGTCATTGTTATCCTCTTTCATTTCCTTCTTACTTTCACTCCTTATTGTTGAAAACCAACAAGCGGCTCAATATAGTCTAGAGGGGGGGGGTGAATAGAATATTGAAGCCTTATTACAGATTTTTCGTCCACCTAAGAGAATGGTTTTATGAAAATAAATTTTCTTAAAAATTCAAGTCAGATTACTCGAGTAACTCAAGTCTTCACTCGAGTAATACGCAAGCAAAAATAATTTCACTCGAGTATTCAGCAAATCACTCGAGTATTACGAAAGCTATTTTTAAATCACTCGAGTAACAGAAAACCTACTCGAGTATTGTTCATAAACTGAAAGCAGATTACTCGAGTGACAAGAACTTTACTCCAGTAAACTGGGTAAAATTCAATTAAAACTCAGTTTTCAATGGAGTTCTTCAAGAATAACAATGCTATGATGATTCAACAAATAATGAATGATTAATATGAACAATTTCAAGTAATATTAACATGCAATTTTAGATCAAATGAGTAGAATTAAGAAAACCCCAATTCTAACCTAAAAATGCAATTGTTAATGAATTAATGCAATACAAGGAATGAAAATAAAAGAGACACAAGGATTTATCCTGGTTCACTTTCACCCACTTGAAAGCTACTCCAGTCCCCTCTTGAATCAAGAGAGATTCTTCACTAGAAATCTTCAAATGTAGATTTTACAATGTTTTAAGATGCAATTAGATTCTTAGTTCTCCTATCTTAAAACCCAACTCAAAGTGTGTACCAAACACTTTGATCTAATCTACCCCTTTTGAGAATTCTAGATTTCCTTGCTAATTGATTGAAGATGCTTCCAACCAATCCTCTTTTCTTGCTTTGATTTGATCCTCAAAGTCTTCCTTGTGAGATTCTTCACTTGTGTTGAAACTTCAATGATGCAATCACAAATTGCAAATCTTCAACAACCACTAAGAACAAAATTTATGATCTCAAGAATATTTGAACAATGAGAGAAATAGAGTGAAGAATGAAAAGTTCTTTGTTGAATCTTGATAGCTCTTGAAAGATGTAAAATAGCTCTTGAATTGCTTTTTTTTAAAGTATATGGAAAATTGTAAGAATGAATACGTATCTTATGTGAAAGAGAAAATTATGTCCTTTTAAAATTTTCAAACACTGATTGAATTACTCGAGTAAACCATATAACATCACTCGATTAAAACATGTCAGATTAAGTTACTCGAGTGATGTGTAAACCATTACTCGATTAACCTGTCATGACATAAATTACTCGAGTGACCCAATACTCATTACTCGAGTAAACTGATCAGAATCTGAATAAAAACAAGGTTTTTCTAAAAGGATTTTCACAAAACTTTTAATAGAGCTATTTAATCAAGATTTAAAGTATCTTCACTCTTAATCAAACATTATTTAAATATTCTTAAAATCACCTAAGCTACCCACACCAATGAGATGCATTGCATAAAAATAAAGATTACATTGAAATAGAATTAATAAAAATCCTAATTCTAATCTTCATGTGGTGTAGCTTGCATGTTGCCAATGTTGTTGCTTGGAGAGAGATTGTTAGCATCAAAACATGAGAATCCTACACTTATGAACATCCGTTCCTTCTCTCATTCATTTCCATTTCATAACTATACTTCTCTTTTCATCCAATCTTATCAATTCACAACCTTTAATAATTGGGGAGTTTTAAGATATCATCAAGGTATTCCTTTTGTTCTCGACTATCACTCACGTCTATATCTCCTCGGTCATCCACCCAACCTAGTCGGAAGCAAACAGGAGTACAGGACCTTTACCGTGCGGGCACGACAGCTGTCTCACAATCAATTGGCCCCAGGCCAGGAGAACTGTAGAAATCTCGGGTACAGTCTCAAATCAATTCAAATCATATCATATCATTTCATTTATAATCAAGGCAAACTGTAGAAAACTCGGGTACAGTGGCAATTCAAGATGCCCCACTCCAGTCCCTCTCACTGTTCAAGATTTGCAATCTAGGGGGCGTCAGCACTATTCTAGTTGCGCTGCAGAACTTACCACGGCATTGGACCCAGTCCCTACCACGTTCGTATACCACATGTGGAGTTCGTTCTTCCTAGAAAGTACTCAAGACTTCTTGACGTTTCACCGTCATCGTCATCCCCTAATGCAATCTCCACCTGAGTATCCGTAGATACCCATGGTTCCTTCCTCTCCACTACTTCACACTCTCATGCCTCACCGCGTTAATGTCTTTTAAAGTCTTTTATCTTTTTAATTAACCTAAGGTCGGCCCATCCTTCGTGCATCCCTTCAATGAGTCCCAACCACTAACTTTGCACAATCTTCCTCTCATCTTTTCTCAACATAGCACAGAGCTGGGATCACATCAATAAACTCATATCTCATTTTCCCCAATCCTTCTCAACATTCTCAATCTCTCTTAATCATCTCATTTCACAATCTCTCTTAACAATCTCGTTCCGCGATCTTTTCTCAAAACAATCTTTCATAAGCTTTTCTCAAAAATTTCGTTTCCTAACTTTCTCAAAATACCCTTTTGTAAACTTTCACAAAATTATCATTTCGTAAACTTTTTCATAAAATCCACTCTCGTAAATTTTCTCAAAAATCTAGTTTCACAACTTCTCAAAATCTCTTTTCGCAAGGTTCCTCAAAATCTCTTTTCAAAAACTTTCTTAAAAATCTCTTTTCGCAAAGTTTCTAAAAATTTCCTTTCACAACCTTTCACAAAATTTCATGTCAAAAACTTTTCTGAAAATACTTTTTATAATCTTTCTCAAAAACCTCTTTTCAAAAACCTTTTTCAAAGATTTCTTTTCACAAACCATTTTCAAAAATTTTCTTTTCACAACTCTTTGCAAAAATCTCTTTTCACAAATCCTTTTCAAAAAACTCCTTTCAGAAATCCTTTCAAAATCACTTTTCAAAAACCTTTTTCAAAAATCACATTTTTGCTGAGCGCTAATGGAGGAGCAAGCTCAACTCAACACTAGTCTCGTTTTAAAAACATCCATAAAGGAGCCCAGCTCCATTCAGATCATATCTTGCATCAACGACAACATCACTATTCCCAGCTCTGGCTCGTTCTCATCATTATCATCAATTCTTTCCCCAGTCTCAACTCTTTATCTCTTTCTATTCCATCTTATATCCTTTGCCATTATTCCTCCCTCATTATGTCTTTACTTCCATCAACTTACTTAATTCACTTTCATTTTCAGGACGTAAAAGACGTCCATCAACATGTTGCTCATTTAATTTAACAGTATTCAATTTCATCATGCATAATCAAATCAATAAATATAAACATGCTATCAACATACAAACATCACACAACAACAATGTGGCCTTTGTCACCTTCGTATAAGTGGCCACACAACACAAACAATTGCCACTATACTACTGACTCCAAACCACTTAGTTCCGATCTTTGAGATGATACGGAACGTCCTAATAAGTCACCTAAATACCATGGTGTCTTAGGAAAGCTTCTCTCTCACCTGAGGTCCAGTGATTAAATGCGTACCATCTTCTCAGGTCCTTTTTGCTGCTGGCTGCCCCAATCCCTCGTCTATACCATTCCTCGTATTAAATAAAACACACTTACGTTACTAACGTGTACTAAGAAAATCTTTTCTTAGATCGAGTCACTTTCCGTTCCTTGTCGAAAGACTTAAGACACTATTGTTTATCAAAACAACTCCCATATTTTCTAGCACTTAAATATTTCAAAACCATTTGAAAAACATCATGTGAAATGATTTATATCCTTTGGTTTGGTTGCTGGTCCGTTTTGGGCAGCCCCTTAAGAATGTTCGAAAACACCGAAAAATTCACCGTTTTCAATCCGGCCTTTTCTTACATGAATTATCACTTGAAAACTTTACTTTAAATAACTTGTATTTACTTTTTAAAATTAAGAAACAAGTCCAAAGAATTCTGGAGAGCAAAGAATCATTTTACAAAAATCACTTTGATAAAACCCCGAAAACATCGTAAAAGCACTTTTTATTTCAAATACTTCTTTGACTCAAAATTAACACTTTAAAATTCAAACTTTTGTCATAAAACAAACTTTGGACAGCCATAAACATAATCCAATAATTCTAAACAGATCAAACCAAATTATTTTAAAATCAATAAATTTCAAGATCACTCATATACTCAATTGTTTTTCAAATATCTACTTGACACACAAACAACAAGCAACACTTAAATGAATTAAGTCATATAAGCAATCAACCAATTATTTAATTTAATTATAAATCAAGCATTCATTACCAAACAAACACTTTCACAAATAGCTTTTGAAATCAACCAAAACAACTTGATACATCATTATGCTATTTCATTTTCATAAAACAAAAACACTTAGATACACACACATACTCACAAACCGAATGCACACACATATATTCAATTAAACACAAACTTTTTCCCAAACCATTTAGTTCATTATTTCCTTTACCTTTAATCAAAAACCGAATAGGAATTAAATATTCACAACACAATTTCAAACAATTTATTTTAACATAATTTCACAAAACATACTCATTATTTTTATGTCACTTTATTGAAAAAGAATCCTAACCTATTCTACATGCATAGGCCGAGTCTCATCATAACAAAGACAAGGTTCTTAGGTTCATTTTTCAACATGCAAAGACACAAGGTTCTTAAATCAAAAGAAATTATCATTCATGTGTCCCTTTTTATGGAAACAAAACATGATTTCCTAATCCTAGGCTTAGACCGAATGCACATCATCATAGATCAAGGTTTTATCTTCAAATCTTTATCATGTATGCACATAGAACATAGATCAAGAAAAAAAATCATTTTTTCAAAAGTTTATCTCCTTTGGTTCGTTGTAAAACCGTGAGGTTCATTAAGAAAATAAAATCTTTTTACTCGAAAAACTACATGCATGCACCTAGATCTTATAGATCAAGTCATGAAATCAATTATAATAGTACAAATCAAAGATTAAAATCACTTTGGGTGAGAAGAAGTCAAAACCGTGGCATGAAATGAAGAGAAGTTAAATTTTTTGGTTCAAAAACAACATGCATGTACTAAAAACCAAGACTTGTCCATAGATCAACACGAGATCAAAACTTTTTCAAAGATCAAGACAAAGATTTAAAGCTTTTAAAGGTCAAAACCCAAAAATCAAAGCTTTATCGAAACCAAATCAAAATCAAACATTTCAACAACTCAAATTAACTTTTCTAAACATAAGCTTAACATGCAATCACTTAGATCAAATCAAAAAGCATCAAGACTTAAATCTTTAGGTCATGACCGAATTACTTAGTTTAGGATCTAGTGTTTTACAAATTTATTTATTCTTAAAAATTCAAGATCAAAGTACAATCAACACATGCATGTACTCGAGACAACCAAAATCATCATCAACTAACATGCAACACCAAAGATCCCAACATTATTGTCAAGCAAGTTTAGATCATCCATTTATTTATCAAATAAACTCCTAAACGCTTCACAAATCATGGTTTTAAGCAAGAAAATTAAACATGCAAAGAGGCTTTACTTTAGATCCACAAAATCTCAACAAATCTTTAGATCTAGAAGATTTAGCTTGAAAAACTTTAAGATCTTTTATGAAAACCTTAATCGAGTTATGAAGTCCATTGTTTAGAAGTTTACAAGTTCCTTTTAGCTTTAAAAAAATCCATGATCAAGCACAAACACACTTGTACTCATCATTTAAGCTTTGAGAATTAACATGTAAAGAAAAAGGAGAAGAAAAATTACAAGATTGAAAGGAAAATCTAACTATTACAATTTCCTTCATGCTCATTCAAAATACCCACCAAGAAAAGGTTGATCTCCTAGCTTTTTGGGTCTTGGATCTTCAAGAAAGGGCTTAGGTTTTTTGCTTGAACTCCTTCCTCCTCCTTCTTGCTCACTCACGGCCTCCCCCTTCTTTCTCTACCTCTCTCTTTTTCTTTCTTTCTCTAAGAGTTTAAGGGTCTCTTAGAGTTGTGTTTGTGAGGAATGAAAGGAAATGAGGAGAATGGATGGAAAATGAACTATGGGGTATGACTTATATAAGCAACTCGTGTAATTCCTTTCTTGCCCTTGTGAAATTCGGCCTTGGGTGCAAATGGGAGGGGCCATTTTGGATCTTCAAAACTTTGCATGGGTGGAGGTTATCAAAGGGACACCTAGAAGTAGGTTTAGGCTTAGGTTACTATACACAATAGTTCAGCTAATTAAGTCTTCTACCCATTAATTCCCTTTGGTTCTAATTTACCCATAAGCTTCTTATCTTAAAATAAAATGGAATCCTAACATGCATACACATACGTACACGTATCACACATATATACACACATACCTGCATTATCATATTTTTCCACTAATTAAATTTTCATTTAATCCTAAGCATACACATACATACCAAAACCGTGCATACATACACACACATGTATAGAAAATAATTCTTTTCATCGTAAAATGACTCATGTATAGAAATCATACATCTTTTAAAGCATAAAAATTATTAAATACACAATTGCTTCTTAAAACTCAACTTTAAAACTCCTAACATCATCTCATGAAAATCCTTTCTTTAAAATCACCCATCACTTTAAAACGTGGATTAAGAAATTCATTTAAGAAAATACTCTTTCGAAAATACTTTTCTCAAAATAAATCTCTTTAGTATTTTAAAATAATACGAGGAATTTGCGGGGTGTTACAAAGTTATTCTTTGAGGAAATAATTTTTGAAAGGCAAATGAAGCATACGGTTTTGATATGATTAAGTGTAGTGAAATGAAGTTTTGCTAAGATAGAATTGATAAAGTATAAGTTAAATGAAAATTTGTATAAGTCCAATTTGATGACTTGTGATTATGTAATGTTTGAAATGAATGAAAGTTAGTTTGTGGATTGAATGAATGCTTGTTTGAGATTTTTAAATAACGATGGAATGATTTTTGGAATGCATGAAAGTATTTAAGTGGTTTGTTTTATTTGAGCATCATGCTGCCCACATTTGATTTTAGGGTATTTCTATCATGCAATCCAAAATTGGATGGTTGCTATGCAACCTTTTCTTAAACTAATAAGAAGTTGCCACTTATGCCATGTCATTATTTGAAGTAGTTAAAATTAGTTTTTTGCAATTTAGTCCAACATAAAAAGTAAATTAAAAATTTAGTCCTTTGTACCTATAGACAAATTATAACTTTTAATTTTAAATTTAGTCACTTGCATTAAGCCTTTTTACACAAGTGACTAATTTTAACTACTTTTAATTTTTTTTTTAAATTAAAAGTTATAACTTGCCTATAGGTGTAAAGGACTAAATTTTTAATTTACTTTTTATGTTGGACTAAATTGTAAAAACCTAATTTTAACTAGGTTTAAGAAAAGGTTGCATAGCAACCATCCAATTTTGGATTGCATGATAGTAACTCCCTTGATTTTAAGTGTTTGAACTTGAGAAAGTGTTGATCAAAGTGTTTATTGAATTGTTTTCAAGATACTTGGTTTGTCTATGGATTTAAATTGGTTTTGGACAATGGAAAATGAATTTGAGACTTGGAATATGATGCTGTCCAGAATTTTCTAAGTTGTATTTCTTATTTAAAAATGTTTTCAAAGTGATTTGAAGTTTAGTTTTTATGAGTATTTAATATAAGATAAAGTTGGTTCGAAAAGTGCAATTTTTCGGTGTTTTTGAAGTTGAATTCATTGCTGTCCAAGAGAGACCAGCAAAGAAACTTTTAAATTAAATTGATTTATTTGATCATTTTCTCATGATTTTAAAGTATAAAAGTTAGTGTTTGATTTTGGACAAGTTTGAGCAAAAGAATTGATGTTTTGGCTTTACATGAAGACAAAGTTTGGATTTTTCCTAAGTTACTCTGAGAATAATTTTAAGAGCAATATTGAATAAAGTTTTAATATCCCTGTGTCTATCTTGTGGGACTTGAAAGAAGTTGGAGTCGGGCAGACTAGGAAGGAAGCGGATCGCTCGAAACTTGTGGAATTTGTAACTGCAAACCCAGGTGAGAGAGAAGTTATCCTAAGACACATTGGTGTCTAGTGAGTATATTAGGACACTCCATACTCTCTCAAAGTCGAAGTAAAGGTCTATTGTAGCTAGTAGTATACCTGTAACATCCCGAATTTTAATTCTAAGAGTAATTAGAATAATGATAAGATTTGGAAGTAAGGATTATTCTAGAAATGATTTAAAATGAGGGATTAGGAGTTCTTTGAATGCCATAAAGGAATCACGAAGCATTGGCATCAGAAAGGAGGTTGAAAGATGAACAAAAGAGCATTAGATGCGATGTTTTTGGTGTTATAAACACCTTATATTAGGAAATTCAAAATAAAAGATTTACAACTCTAAACACAAATTCCACCGTTGGATGTGAAGTAGGATAGGTGAAAAGGCTTGCTTTAAAATTTGAGGAAGATCCAATGGGTAACAAAAAGGTTATGGCCATTCAAAGTCTGGATATTGCAAAATTGTGCAGCTTAATCGCCTCTTAATCGATTAAGCTTCAATTTAATCGATTAACGTCAGATTGAGTGAAAATTCTTAATCGCCTCTTAATCGATTAAGCTACAATTTAATCGATTAAATCGTGCTGCTGCTGAAAAAAATAAAAGGGAATCAAACCCCATTTCATTCCCAATTCGTTCCTTCTTCTTCCCCCACCCCAAGAACACTCATTCCATGCTTTGAGACCCTAAAACCTCAAGCTATGGTGGCCATCCATCATCATCCTCAAGGTCCCAAGTGCCATCCTCTCTTCTCCCTCTCTTTTGGAGTTTCTCTCTCTCCATGGCTTCCTCCCTCTCTAGCTCCAACACTCCCATCAAGTCCTAGGTATGTGAGAACAAGTTCTCTTCTTTCTATTTCTTCCATTACAAGAGCTAATCATCACAACCTCTAACTCTTGTCTCTCTCTTTGTGTGTTAGAGTTTTATTGGCCCTTTCTCCCACCCACGAGTTCTCTTTCTCTCCACGGATCTCATCGACGCCGTCATCGTCGCCGAGCCACAACCCATGTTCTTTTTAAAAGAAAGCTCGAGGTAAGAAGGGTTCGTGTTACCTCTACTTAAGAAGTGAATTCTAGGACGCCATAGTGGTGACTAAGAATAGAGTAATATGATAATGAACCTTAGGGTAGTCCCCGCAAATATAAATGATTTATTTAAAATGAAAATGGAATGAATTGAATATGCATAGAATGAGTTCCGGAGTGACTGAATATGATAGGATATTAAAGGGGTTAATATAGAATGAAAGTGTAGGAAATCATGAAATAAAATCAAGGGTAAATGTAATAGGTAAAAAGACTAGAACTAATAAACTAAAGGATAATAGGTGAAATAGTAAGAGAGGATTTAAAGAGAATAAAAGAGGGATTAGAATTGTGGAATATGGAATAGGTGTAGAGTCGAATATGGGAATATAAACAAATTTGTGAGTTAGATGTAAAAGGAAATAGAGGACCGGTAACGGAAATTAATACAAAGACACTAAAGCAAAAAGAGGGTACGTTGTTAGGGAAGTTAAATAAAAATATGAGATAAGGGAAAAAAGGAGATAACTATGAATGTGAAATTATGGCTATTTGGTTATATATGTAAAAATGCTTGTGATTGAAATGATTAGGTGAACATTAAACGGAATTGGTAGGCGAATTAATGACATATAATATGGATGCCTAATACTGGATGAATATGGTGATGTATATAGGCCTTCGATTTGGGGGAGATATACATCTTAGTTGGTGATGTATTGTAGGCCTTCGATTTGGAGGAGACAATACATCGTAAATAGGGGTTGTATTGTAGGCCTTCGATTTGGGGGAGACAATACAACTAAACTGGGGCGATGTATGTAGGCCTTCGATTTGGGGGAGACATACATCGTCGATGGTGTATGTATGTAGGCCTTCGATTTGGTGGAGACATACATACACCGTAAATAAAAAGGAAAAGGAAATAAAAATGGTAAATGTCACAGGTGGTTGTATTGACCCTGTGGCACGGCGCAGGTGGTTGTATTGACCCTGTGGCCTAAATAAAATGGTACATGTCACAGGTGGTTGTATTGACCCTGTGGCACGGCGCAGGTGGTTGTACTGACCCTGTGGCCAAATAAATAAAAAGGAAAAAGGGAATAAAAATGGATAAAATAATGTAAATGGTAATGGAAGAGCGATGTATGTAGGCCTTCGATTTGGTGGAGACATACATCGTAAATGGTGTATGTATGTAGGCCTTCGATTGGGTGGAGACATACATACACCGTAAGAAAAAGGAAAGGAACAAAGGAATGGTAATGAAAATGGAATAAAAAGGAAATAAAAATGGAAAAGGAAATGAAAATGGTAACGGAAAGGAAAAAGGAATAATAGAATGGACATTGAAAAAGGAAATAAGAAAGTGAACAATGGGAATGATATAGGAATTAGAGGAAATAAATAAGGGTAATAATTATGGAAATGCTAAGTATAAGTGGCAAATGGAAAATGGATAAAGAATGAAAATGAGAGAATGATTAGAGAAATAGGAAATTAAACGGATATGAGAAGAATTAAAGAATTAGAAGAGAGCAATTAAATGAATAATGTATGCTACGTATTGGGTAGGCTTAGTTTATTAGTATGCCTCTTTTAGGATTTATCTTTTTAAGTTCTGTGTAATGCTACCCTTCTTGCTATATTTTTACATGTAACACCCCGCAAATTCCTCATATTAATTTAAAACACTAAAGAAACTTATTTTGGGAAAAATGTTTTGAAGAAGTATTTTCTTAAATGATTTTCTTAAAACCCACGTTTTCAAAATAATGAATGATTTTTAAGGAAGTGGTTTTCTGAAGTAAATTCCAAAGTGTAGCAATTAAGTTTTTAAAAAAGTTTATATGTTTGATGTTTTATAAAAATGATGTGATTTATTTTGTAATGAAGATGAATTGTGTGTGTATATGGTTTGGTATGCTTAGGATGATGTGAGGATTTAATTATTGAAAAAGGATGAATATATGTGTAGTACGTATGTGTGTGTTGTAACACCCCGATTTGACAACTTGAAAATATAATTTATTTGATTAATATGGTGAAAATTTGGGCCAATTTTTTTTTTTGAAACATGACATGGATATGAGAATCTCCAAGTTCCAAAATCTTTCGTCAAATAATTTGCAACATAAATTGGATTCTCATATCTCATTTTATACTTCAAGCTCCAAACCGAGATGTTACGAAACATCGCACTTTGAAACTCGTTTTCACAATCACATTTAGAAAGCCCATCTCATTTATGTCTAACCGGAAAACTTAATATTGATTGTCCAGCTTTTTAAAACATCTTTCGGGTGCACATGTGGATACAGCTAATGATGTCTAAGTACCTGGTAAGGGAGTACAATACTTGGGCACATATATGATGACAACAAACTTCCGCCGGCATGATACTCCTCAGCAAGGTCGAATCGTCCACCATCGAATCCTCGAGCCGAGTTTGACCTTCTTCTCCCTCGAGACTCCACCTCGATCTCGTCTTCGTAGGCCAATGCTTGCAGCGTCAATTCTCAATATAAACTACTCACTCTGTCACCTGTGGACATCATCGCAGAAGTCCACAGGGAAGGGGGGAAAAACAGAAAGAGTAAGCATTCCGAACGACGCATCGTCGGCGGTGTGGGTTTACGATAGGTAAAATATTAAGACAATACAAACACACAACGATACACATTCACAACACAACAATACAACATATAATTATGCATGATGCATGAGGATGTGATGCAATCGTCGCACTAACTAACGTCTCATCTTTTCATTGGGGAAATTCTCTTAGTTAAGTCGTCTCACTCTTTCGAATCTCTTAAACAGCTCATCTCGCAAAGTCGAATCTCTTATCGTATCGCTTTCTCAAAGCTGAAGTCTCATAGTTCACATATCTCAAGTCAATCGCATCAGGATTCAAGCTTTAGGGTTTAAGGTTCAGGTTTACATCTCCTCGATCCATCCACCTAGTCGGAAGCAATCAGAAGTACAGGATCTCTACCACTCTGGCTTCAGGAGACTACGCCAAAATATAATATAAAATGCCCGGAAAAATAATGTCATGACAAAGGGGCATCAACCTCCACCAAGTTCAAGCATCCCTCTTCTGATCCTGATTTAGTCAAGGGGCGTCAGTCATCTGTCTAGTGATCATGCAGTACTTCAACTACGACACTGGACTACTCACCCCTACCCGGGATGGTCAACCCAGGTCCCCTGTAGCTTTTCCCGCCTAGACAGACTCCTCTTCAGGCTTCTTGACGAGTCACCGTCATTGCCTTCCCCTATCCCAATCATCAAGTGATTACCACGCAGGTAAACACCGTATCTTCCTCTCCACTACTTCGGGTAAGGGTTTTAGAACGAAAAGGTTCTATTCGATTTGTCCTACTGTCGACCCATCCTAAGTCTCCTCCGTCATATAGCACCAACCATATGCGGGTTGCTTCTGATGGGACTCGACTACTATATTCAAACATGTGGCTAACCGCCATTCATTTCAACATGTGGCTAACCGCCAATCATTTCAACATGTGGCTAACCGCCAATCATTTCAACATATGGCTAACCGCCAATCATTTCAACATGTGGCTAACCGCCAATCATTTCAACATGTGGCTAACCGCCAATCATTTCAACATATGGCTAACCGCCAACCATTTCAACATGTGGCTATCTGCCAATCATTTCAACATATGGCTAACCGCCAATCATTTCAACATATGGCTAACCGCAATTCGTTCTCAACATATGGCTAACCACCAATCGTTCTCAACATATGGCTAACCGCCAATCATTCTCATCATATGGCTACGACCATATGGAAATCATCTCAACACATGGCTACGACCATGTGGAAACACTCTCTCAACACATGGCTATGACCATGTGGAAACACTCTCAGTAAGTGGCTACGATCACATAGATATACTCTTTATAGAGTTCAGCATCCGTTGTATCCATACTTGAAGACCTCATCGTTGTCACAACGTCGGCTCGATTCACACATTCGGCGCATCTGCATCATCCGGTGCCATCACGCGTTCCACCCCTTGGAGTTTCGCTCGAGTCTTTGGGGGATTTCTTATAGTTTTTCTATGTCTTTCTATTCTTATCTTATAACGCGGGATGATGCAATATGCACATGCAATGATAATATAAACAACATTATATCTCAACATACACAAGCATATCAGTCAATCAATACCATGCAATGGTATAGGTCTGAGTCTTCGTATACCTCGATACAAGCAATCACACAATTTATCAGGTATACTACTAGCTTCGATAGACCTTTACTCCGACTTTGAGAGAGTACGGAGTGTCCTAATAGATCACCTAAATACCACGTTGTCTTAGGGAAGCTTCTCTCTCACCTCAACTCCAGCAAATACCTCGTCCTAAATCGTTGCGGGTCCTCCCAACTGTCAGCTGCTCCAGCTTCTTGACTTATACGTACCTTATACTAGATAGGAGATACTAACGTTACTAGCCCATCCAAATGATCGTCATACTTAAAATCAAAGCGCGTTTTCTAAAACTCCTTTCACTTCTTGCCGGAAAATCGTAAAACGTCAAGACTTTCTCAAAATAAAAAATCCAACTTTCACTATACTTTAAATACTTTGGAATCATTGTAGAAAATCAATGAAATCATTTTAAATAAATGGATCGGTTGCTGGTCCGTCTTGGACAGCAGCTCGCTCGATCCCAAAAACATCGAATAACGTCACTTTTGAAATCCACTTCATCTTATATTAGATACTCATAAAAACTCAACTTCAAATCACTTCAAAAACATTTTTAAATAAGAAATACAACTTATAAAAATCTGGACAGCATCATATTCCAAGTCTTAAATTCATTTTCCATTGTCCAAAACCAATTTAAATTCATATACAAGCCAAGTATCTTGAAAACAATTAAATAAACATCTTGATTAACAGTTTTCCAACCAAATAAAGCAATGAAACATATAGGCACATATAAACTGAATCATACTCATGTAAACACTTTAAATAAAACAGATTGGTTGTTGGTCCATTCCGGACAACCACAACCAAGATTCGAAAACACCGAAAAATCATTATTTAATCTCTTTAATATTCCATGTTAAAGTGATCATTTGAAATGATTTATTTTCAAACATAAAACTTATGAAATCAATTAAAGCAGCAACCAATAAGTCAAATACTTCTTCAAATAATCAAATTCTTTTTCAAATATCACTGAACTTTAAATGATCGATTATAACATCGTGATTTATCAAATAACTCATTTTCATTCACTTCTTTTGTCAAATAGACAATTTCCAAAAACACTTAAACAAAGAAGTTCAATTAACATGAATCAACTAAAACAAATCATTTAGCACGTAGCACATAGCACATTCTCAGATCATAATTTCAAACTAATAGCCTAGACCGAAATACCGTAAACAATCAATCTTGCAAACTTAATCATGCATAGTCTAAACATATCATCAAGCAATCATTCATTCAATTACGTCAAAAGATAATGACCATCATACAAGTCCAGCCAGGTCACAAAGCAAAGCACAAAATTCATGTTTGTCAAAAACATTTAAATAAAGCTCTTGTTCAATTACGGGAAAGCACAAAAGATAAAATTTAAAACTATACCCAATCAACTTATTTAATTCTCAAAATATCCAGAACATACCATCATATGTTAAAGTTAACCATATAAAATTTCCAAGTCGTTTGAACAATCTTAAGTTAGGTTTCCAATCAGATTTTGCATAAAAAGCATGATGAAACTGTTGCTGACCTGAGGCCAAAATGCCATTATTAAAAATAGTGTTTCAACTCCGAATTGCACGAAAATTGGTATAAAGCTTCCTTACACAATCAATATCATCTCATAAAAATTTCAGATTATTTGGAGTTGTGAAAGTCATACTTTGTCAATTAAATTAGTCACTAGGTCTGGAAAATTTGAACCAAACGGTTCACTGTTTTTCAATTGGTAAAAATATCAAACAAACTCCAAATCATCTCAAATTTTACAGAGAGTCACATGATATGTTTAAGGAGCTACCATAAAAATTTAAAGCAATTTAGAGTAGTTTAGGCCAGAAAACTCTGTTTAGGTCTTTCCTTGAAAACTTATTTTTCTGAAATCGTTTCCACAAAAATGACTCCATTTCAATTAACAAACCAATTCTAAAAATCATATAAAAATTCAGGGACAATCAATTTAACCTACTTAAAACAGTGTCCAAGTTTCAGAACCATCAAACATATACAAATACCATCTACCCAAATCTTTTTCACATAAAAGCCTTAGACTTCCATAATTAACAACGAATAACCCAAAATTCATTTAAAATACCAAAACAATTCCAAATCCCTTTATGTTTTCCAGAACTCATTTAAATAAAATCAAGAACCACATACTAAAATTTCAAGGCAATACAATTAGTATAACTATCATTTCTCAAAGTCTCTTGCAAGAAAATCTCTTATAAATTAAGATTTCAGCACTTAGTCAAATTGTTCAAGCCAAAACATTTTCATTTAACTTTCACTTAGTCAATTTTATCTTAGAAAAACTTCATCTTGTCATACTTAAACATGTCAAAACCGTATGCATCATGGTTTGTTTAAGAATTCATTTTCTCAAAGAACCATCTTCACAAATCAACATATAATTTCATGACATTAACACATATTCAATTAAGAAAATTCAGCTTAGAAATTAAGGTCTAAACCGTGGCCTAGACTTAGATTTTCTCAAAAACATTTTCAAGAATTCAAGA
The DNA here is from genome assembly GCA_037953625.1 of Crotalaria pallida. NCBI lineage: Eukaryota > Viridiplantae > Streptophyta > Magnoliopsida > Fabales > Fabaceae > Crotalaria > Crotalaria pallida. Next base: position 4,932,773 of record CM075654.1, on the reverse strand, counting down.
CTTAAAAACAACTCTAAATCCAACAACAAGTTCTCATAATTCATCAAGCAAACAAAAGCATAGTCCTAACATATTTCTATTCATGAAACCGTGGCTACACCTAAGGATCACAACATCACTTATTATTAAATTTCAAGATCATAACATGCAAGAGATTAAGCAAAGGAAAATCAAGTTCATGCTCACAATCACAATAAAGTCGTGACCAATCCATAGTTTTCTTAAAAGAATTTTCTTAGAGTTTCAAACTTTCAAATCATGCTTAGAATCTCAAGATAATCACATGCACATAACAAGATTCAATCATCAAAACTTCTAACAAAAAAAATCAAGCACAAGCCGTGAACATCACAAGAAAAGTTACCAAGAAATTCAATCATTTTCAAAGATTTTTCACATTAGGGTTCAAACATCAAGTATGGCAAAGCTCAAACATAGATCTTGACATGCATGCAACCAAAATTATTAGATCTTTGAAAAATCTTTCATGAAACTTAAAATCAAGTTCTTTCCCAAAACATTTTCAAGAGATCAAGAGAAAACTCAAGATCATAAAGAAAAACATTTTCTTAACAAAACTTTTTAGAATCAAGCTTGGAAAAATAACATGCACAAAATCAAAGTTTAGAAAGAAAGAATGAAAAAGAGCAAGAATCAACGAAAAAGGTTTTAAAACTTTTAGATCATGAAATAAATCCTTACTTAGTTAAAAATTTTAAGAATTTCAAGTCCAAAATCCTTGGTTTCTTTTCTCTCCTCACGGTTTATTCGCTCATCCTCTAAGGTCCATGGTTTTTCTTCCTCCTCTTTACTAGTTTAGCTTGATCTTGCTTAGGTGATAAAGTGTTCTAGGTTTGGTTCTCCTCCTCCTTAGATTCGGCCACCTTCTCTCTTTCTTTTTTTTTCTCACCAAGAGTTTGATGATTCTCTTGGTGTTTTGTGTTTGGCTTAGGAAAAGAATGGAAGAAAGTGTGTGATTGTTGAGGGAATGATGAAGAACTCACTCACTCCCTCACGGTTTTGTGTTGTTGGTGTATGGGTTGGTGTTGTTGCTTGAAAGAAAGTAGAAAGGGTGAAGAATGGAAATGAATTCACATCATCACTCCCACGGTTCTAGCTTCTCTTTTATTCTCCTTCACTTTCTTTATTTGCTACCAAGGGCTTGCATGGGGGGGTTGGTTTGCAAAGCTTAAGGGTTAAGTCTAAAAACTTGGAGACCAAGTCTTTCTCTCAAGGCCCCCACAGCCTCTTCTTCCTTCCTCCTTTCCTTCACTTTTTCTTCCTTCTTATGTCATGCTTATGTCACTAGAGTGATGTCATCTTGTTGACTAACAAGGCATGCCACTTGTTGATCAAAGAAGTGAGCTTAGTGTCCAAGCCATGCATAGCATTCGGCCAAGAGTGATTAAGGGTAGGTTAGGTTAGTTAATTAGGTTTAAGGCACTTAATTAGGGTTCTAATCATGATTAGGGTAGGATTGGGTTAATTAATCTAGGTTTAATTCACTAATCCTTAGTAATTAGGGCTTAATCAAGGATTAAGGTGCTAATCAAAAACTTAATCATGGGTTTAAGGAAAATTAGTTTTGGATTAGCTCACTAATCTTGAGGGTTTAGGGCTAAGTGAGATTTGACGAGAGAAAGGTTGTGCCGAGATAGTGGTTGGGACTCATTGAAGGGATGCACGAAGGATGGGCTGACCATTAGGATAATTAAAATATTAAAAGACTTTAAAAGACATACACGGTGAGGTATGAGAGTGCGAAGTAGTGGAGAGGAAGAAACGATAAGTATCTGTGGATACTTAGGACGAGATTGCATTAGGGGAGGACGATGACGGTGAAACGTCAAGAAGTCTAGAGTATGTTTCTAGGCAGAACGAACTCCACATGTGGCGCACTAACGTGGTGGGGACTGGGTCTAATGCCGTGGTAAGTTCTGCGGGCCCACTAGAAACATACTATCGCCCCCTAGATTGCAAATCGAGAACAGTGAGAGGGACTGGAGTGGGGCATTTTGTTTGCCACTGTGAGACAGTGTGCCTATGAATTGATATGAATTGATTGAGGCAGAGTCCTCCTGGCCTGGGGCCATTTGTGTTGTGACAGCTATCGTGCCCGCACGGTAAAGGTCCTGTACTCCTGTTTGCTTCCGACTAGGTGGTTGGTTGGCCGAGGAGATGTAGACATGAAACGTGAGTGCTAACTACGAGTAAAACGCGTACCTCGATGATCCTTTAAATCCCCTGATCATCGACGGCTATCACTTGATAAGACATTATAAGAAAAGGGTCATAATTATAAGAATATGAGTTTGAGAAGGTAAAGGATGAGGAAGAGACTGAAAATGTGGGGAAGGATATTGAGTCCCATGAAAGGGATGAGAGACGAAAAGTGGAGAATTATGAAGGGAATGATGATAAGATGAAATTAATATGGATCGTGAATATTGGTAATAGTATTGTTTGCTTGTTGTCTTGTATGTATGTTATGTGTTATCTGCGTGTCCTATTATCTTGCCTACTGTAATCCCACGCCGTCGACGATTCGTCGTTCGGATCGCTTACTCTCTCCTGTTCGTTGGCATATCGGCGCTGCTGATATTTCAACGGGCAGACGGAGCATACCGTGGAGATCAACATTTTAGATGAAGCGTAACATGAGCTTGTCAATGACAAGAAGGTCATGACGGAGGTGACTTCATTCTCGGGGGCGAAGAAAGAGCGCAAGAACAAAGGAAGGCCTCGTCCGGTTGTCTTCATCAGAGTAGCGCAGTGGAAGCGAGAGTAGCGAATTTAGTTTAAGTTTAAGAATTGTGTTTCGAGTTAAGGATTACCAAGCGATGTGCCACTCATGTATTCAAGCTAAGCTTTTACATTCTGTATTGAGGTCTATTTATTTTTGGAAAATCGAATAATGTAATCTTTTCGAAAATATCATAATGATTTGGAAACAAGTCTTTTTATGAAAATACATGTTTTAATAACAAACTCGGTTTTCAAAAGAGAAGGTTGAAGGACACCAATACTTTCCAAGAATCGTTTTCAAACCCTTCAACTGTATGTTACAATAATGTTTAAAAAAATAAAATCTGGCCTCATTTTTGCAACTTTAATGAATAAAAGTTAATTATTTTGGTTTACGAAAATCGGGCTGTTACATTACAGGTACTGAAGTGGAGCTTACATGGGACATGGCCGAGCAGGATTTTCATTCCACTACGTGGAGTGAATATATGTATATATATATATATCATTTTGAGTGGACAACTATTTTGTAATTTAAAATATGTAATATTAGTACGCCCTGAACTTGTACTACTTGGGCTCTAGGATTTTATCTGAATACTATATCTATTATGCGTTATGTTTTAAGTATTTCTGGACTGATAGGTTTTTAGAAGAAATTTTGGGAAAGTCCGAAAAACAGAGGAAACTCTGCCGAATTTTCGTAAAACCTTTTATTAGAAAATAAGTTTTAAAAAGGAATTTTCACCCTCTGATTTCATTTAAAACCTAATAACTAACTAATAAAAGTGAGGGTGTTACATTTTTGTATCAGAGCAGTTTTTCCTCGGCCTTGGAGTTTGAACTCACAACTCTAGTGGTTACTCACCAAGCGAGTAACCAATGTGTATAGTCAAGCGTCTAGGTTAGGCAAATAGGATTCTTATGCAATTAATTTCTAGGCAAGTATTTATTGGTATTTCCTCCAGGACTTAGCTATCATGGCTAGGAGACGTGCCGAAGACGACCGAATGGCTGCCATCCTGGAAAATCTGATGCAGGTACAGCAGAATCAGGCCGAGCATTTAGCGCAGATGCAACAAAATCAGGCGCAGAACGGACCGCCCAAGTTTGAAGGGGGGTATAATCCTGATGGAGCTCAGCGATGGCTCAAGGAAATTGAGAAGATCCTTCGCACCATGGCGCCACCTGCTGAACAAACTGTGTTGCTAGCGCAGTATATGTTGACTGATGAAGCAGAGTATTGGTGGGAACGAGTGCAAAGAGAATTGGAGGCAGCTAATCAGGATATCACTTTTGATCTGTTTAAGGCTCACTTCCTGGGAAAGTATTTTCCTGAGGATGTTCGTAGGGAAAAGGAGATCGCTTTTCTGCATCTGGAGCAAGGAAGTATGAATGTCGGTGAGTATGCGGCACAATTTGAAGATCTGATTCGCTATTCTGGCAGTTATCGGGACGCAGACGAACGCACCAAGTGTATTAAATTTGAAGCAGGTCTCAATGCCAGGATTCGGACTATCTTTGTGCACCAGGGTACAGCTAACCTCTCTCAGCTGGTGAATATGACTAGCGCTTATGAGAAGAGTTTGAATCAGCAGAAAGTAGAGGAAAGGAGCAAGAATATACTGGATGAAGTAGGTCTCAACAAGGGTAAGGGACTGGCTCAAGTATCAGGTCCGTACGCTGTTAACCGCACCAGAGCAGTAGTGCTAGAGAATGCGGGTTAGAGTGCGACCGCTCCAAGGACCAGGCCACCATGTCCACATTGTGGAGGATCCCATACTCGTATGTGTTGGACACTTGAGCAGCGTAGAAAGGAAGGTCTCTGCTTCCAATGTGGGCAACCCGGACACTGTGCTGCAAACTATCCTATGGGCACATAGAACGAGGAATAAACTTATCCAAGGTACTTTTCATGATAATGCTGCATCAACTGATTACTTTAGCGTCTTCGCCTAGAGTAAGTGTAAGTAGTGTAATCTAGAAGGAGTCGATAAGTGTTAAAACCTTAGTTAGAAATTCCACCAAGCTCAATTGTGATAGTGTCGTCCTCTAATAGAGTGTAAGGTCAGGATTGGTCATCCTTTCTCTTGCATCTGTTAAAAGATAATATTATCATTCAATAACGCAGTGAGGTATAGTTAATAAATGTGAGATTGGGACTGACCACCTCGGTCTTCGCGTTTATTGACATGCTATATTATTGCAATCATCTAGTTGAAATCTGAATAAACCATCTAGGAATTCTATCCCTGTCGAAAGTCCGATTAAACTTTAATCCTATAGAATTTTTTACTAAGACTCGTAAGTAGTGATTTGCAAACCAACCCCATTCAAGACACTCTTATTCTATATTTCTACCGAGAACATCCAACTAAATGATCGAACCACCCTTCGAACTCGTATGAGAACTTAGCCGCATGCGTAGGTATGAAGAGCCTAACTAATCAATCTTTAGGAATTCCTATATCGAATTAAAATTACTAAACGAACGGGAAGGAAGTAGCACCGAAGTAGAATGCAAACGCGGTGAAGATTGATTTTAAGAGTGACTTTTCTAGACTCACTTGAAGGAGTAAAAGGTGAACGGGATAAAAGTGAAGTCACGAAGTGGAATCTCAATCAAGACGTTACGTCGGAACACCACAAGTGATAATCTCAGTCTTTTGGGACCCTGTGCGTTTGATAGGACCCCGGTTGACCGAGACCAATCAATTAACTGCAAATCCATAGAAAACGCATCCTTCGACGACTCTCTGCCAAAAATGCACACTTTGGGGATAATCTCCATTGTCTTCTTGCTTGACATGTATCCAATCCATCCTGGGTAATCTTGCAAAGATCATGAGACTCACTCTTGAGTGCTTCATGTTTCTTCTTTTCATCTTCACTCTCTTCAAGCTTCAAGCATCCCAGATACATAGGTGAGAATTGGCCAAGTCGTAGAAACCCGGCATAGTTCTATGCCTACCGATAGATAGTCATCCACATGTCCTCTTTTCAACCTTGAATACCGGTTGTGAACCTGTGTACTCTATTCTGGGCAACGGATGATTATGCCCCTTAGCATGGACATAATCAAGTATGTCAATGCTAAGTGGGGGAGGATTTCAATCCAAGGAATGGGAGATGGAACTTTAATAATAAGAAAAAAAACTAACGACCTTGTGCAGATAGAGATAACACGTAGTGTTAGAAGACAAGCGTAGAAATGGGCATGACCCTGACCATATATGGAGCGGAAAGTAAAAACTGAAGGGAAGTTAAAACCGTGGTTAGAAGTTTAATAATGGGATGGTCCTCCATTTGAAGGAATTGAACGGAATTTTGGGGACGAAATTCTAATAAGTGGGGGAGAATTGTAACATCCCGAATTTTAATTCTAAGAGTAATTAGAATAATGATAAGATTTGGAAGTAAGGATTATTCTAGAAAGGATTTAAAATGAGGGATTAGGAGTTCTTTGAATGCCATAAAGGAATCACGAAGCATTGGCATCAGAAAGGAGGTTGAAAGATGAACAAAAGAGCATTAGAAGCGATGTTTTTGGTGTTATAAACACCTTATATTAGGAAATTAAAAATAAAAGATTTACAACTCTAAACACAAATTCCACCGTTGGATGTGAAGTAGGATAGGTGAGGAAGCTTGCTTTAAAATTTGAGGAAGATCCAACGGGTAACGAAAAAGTTATGGCCATTCAAAGTCTATATACTGCAAAATTGTGCAGCTTAATCGCCTCTTAATCGCCTCTTAATCGATTAAGCTGCAATTTAATCGATTAACGTCAGATTGAGTGAAAAGTCTTAATCACCTCTTAATCGATTAAATCGTGCTGCTGCTGAAAAAAATAAAAGGGAATCAAACCCCATTTCATTCCCAATTCGTTCCTTCTTCTTCCACTACCCCAAGAACACTCATTCCATGCTTTGAGACCCTAAAACCTCAAGCTATGGTGGCCATCCATCATCATCCTCAAGGTCCCAAGTGACATCCTCTCTTCTCCCTCTCTTTTGGAGCTTCTCTCTCTCTCCATGGCTTCCTCCCTCTCTAGCTCCAACACTCCCATCATGTCCTAGGTATGTGAGAACAAGTTCTCTTCTTTCTATTTCTTCCATTACAAGAGCTAATCATCACCACCTCTAACTCTTGTCTCTCTCTTTGTGTGTTAGAGTTTTATTGGCCCTTTCTCCCATCCACGAGTTCTCTTTCTCTCCACGGATCTCACCGACACCGTCATCGTCGCCGAGCCACAACCCAGGTTCTTTTTAAAAGAAAGCTCGAGGTAAGAAGGGTTCGTGTTACCTCTACTTAAGAAGTGAATTCTAGGACGCCATAGTGGTGACTAAGAATAGAGTAATATGATAATGAACCTTAGGGTAGTCCCCGCAAATATAAATGATTTATTTAAAATGAAAATGGAATGAATTGGATATGCACAGAATGAGTTCCGGAGTGACTGAATATGATAGGATATTAAAGGGGTTAATATAGAATGAAAGTGTAGGAAATCATGAAATAAAATCAATGGTAAATGTAATAGGTAAAAAGAGTAGAACTTGTAACATCCCTGATTTTTAACCCCTGATTAATAAAATATTAATTATAAAGTTTATTTATAATTGATTATTTTTAGTCTCGATTTCATGTAATTTATTATGAAAGAAGATATTAGAGAATTTTAATATGAGAAAAATATATATTTTCACATTAGTCCCTGTTTGGGGGGCCTTGAGGCAATTTTAGAAAGGTTTTGGTGGGAAAGAAAATAAAATCATTATTTTTGAAAAACTGGTCAAAACACTCGAGTGTTTCTGGGAATACTCGAGTATTTTGATCAGAGTTGCACTCGTGAGTGCGTTTGCTGAGTCACCACTCGGAATACCTCACGAGTTGACATGATTGCAACTCAGCAACACGCCCTTGGACTCATGTCGTTGTGCATGAGCTTCATGGATGGCTATTTAAGCCATGGTTGATGAATCAATCAACCCTTTTGCTCAAATTCGTGAAGTATTGTGTGTGTTAGGGTTTCCGAATTGATTCAATCGATTCTCCCTCTCTGGGTTGATTCGAACCACAAGTCATCGACCAATACAAAGCTCACATCTCGAGCTTTGTATAGACACCAAGATTGTGAGCTGAGAGTGAGTAGATTGGAAGAATCAAGGCTTAGAAGTTGGGGTCTGTTTGCTGTATCAGGATCCTGGAGCTTACTTTGGAGCTTGATTTTGGTAAGCTCAGGTAACCTCCTCATGTGAATCTTGTTTCTTTAGATAGTGCGAATTGTAGAGATTGTATAGAGACTAATTTCCCCAATTTTTATGGCTGTTTCATGCATCAACCAATTCAATCTTGGTGCTCTGCTGAAACTGCTCTGTTTCAGTGTGGATTTTGGGGAATTCGACTTGGAAGCTAAGTTTTGGGTGAAGTCTCTGTTGATTCACATCTAAGAGGTAAGGGGGAAGCTTTCTATTCACTAGATAGAGTTTAAATTGCATGTATGAGATTAGAGAGCCACCAAGAGGTTCTAAGGGCTTAGTTTGAATAGGGAAATTGGTTTGGAGACCAACCTGCATTCTAAAATTGGTCTGAACAAGTTCTATATGTTGCATGTGAGCTATATGCAAGTTGTTTTCATGTCAAAAGTGTGTGGAACTGAATTTGGTATGTTAAGTTGTTGAAAATGTGTTTTTATTCAAAATTGTTGCTCAGATTCGATTCAGTGTAATAAGTTGTTGTTTTTGTGTTGGAACATGTTTAATATGTATAATGTAAGCTCTGTTGATCATTGGATTGGATTAGAATTGGCTAGAATTGGATATGGTATGTTAAAATGCAAATTACAGTGTTAACTGTCTGCAAACACTCGAGTATTATGGGTGATACTCGAGTATTTTGCCTGTTTTGAAAAATTGGATTTTCTGGAAAACTCAAGAACACTCGAGTATCCCGAGGAGCACGCGAGTAATTTGGTAACAAATGAAGAACACTCGAGTAATCATAAGAACACTCGAGTAATTTGGTAAAATCTGAGGAACACTCGAGTGACTAGGTAAAACACTCGAGTATTTTGGTGAAAACTGAAACATGAATTTCTGGAAAATGAAGCACACTCGAGTAGTTTTACCTAGAGATATCATTTCCAATCCTAGACCATTTGGTTAATACTTAAATGACAATAATCCAATCGATCTAAGACTTAAAGGAAATTGATTTATGAGATGATTATTCCGTTTGGATGATGGGACGTGGCTCGGGTGGCACGTCATAACGTTGCTCGGGTGGCGTTATGTATTATCAATTGAGGTAGACCAATCAATTTCCTTAAGTTAAGAGCTTGAGTGCTACCCGAGCAACGTTATGACATGGGTAGGACCTCTAGAATTGCTAAAAGTTGCTACTAGCTCGATGACACATTAAGGTGGATAATGTGGGCAGTATGTGGTATACTGTTGATTGGATGTTTCAACGGTGTGTTGCACACAAGTGGTAAGGTTTACGTCCGTAGGCGACGTGACGTTCATCAAATATGGTGACGTTGTTTATCACTTCTGTTGTGTATCACAAGTGGTAAGGTTTACGTCCGTAGGCGACGTGACGTTCATCAGAGGTGGTGACGTTTTTTTACCACACCCGTTGTTTGTTGAGAAGGGTGTGATGCACACAAGTGGTAAGGTTTACGTTTTGGGAAACGTGACGTTCATCAGACATGGTGACGTTGTTTATCACCTCTGTTGTGTATCACAAGTGATAAGGTTTACGTCCTTAGGCGACGTGACGTTCATCAGATGTGGTAACGTTTTTTATCACACCCATGGTATGATTGATAAGTGATAGGTTTACGTCCTTGGGCGACGTGACATTCACCAGGTGGTGTGACGTTTTTATCACTCCCGAGCTAGTATGCCATACGTTTTGGTAACGTATTTGTGATCTGGGAATGCATTGTGTATTGGATCGAAGTCTGTGAGGTCATTAGACGGAGAATCCCAGAAAAAGAAGAATGTCAGGCATCATGCCACTTACCCTTAATTTAGTTAAGGCTGGATATTAAGAATGAGTATGAACATCTTATTTGCATTAAGTGTTTTCTAAATGTTAACTATGGCTGTTAACTGTTTTGGGATTTTCTGTGCATAATCATGTTACTTCAATATTTAAGCTCTATTGATTATGTGTATAGATTTGCTTACCCCTATGCCCTTGTAGGTGATGACAAGTTACATCGCTTGCACCGAGATCCGTCCATTTCTTAGTGGCATATGGATCTGCGAGGATTGCCGAGTAGTGTATGATGGTGAGATAGTGGTTACCTTCGATCACCCTAATCCACTGGCTTGGTCACATCCTCGTAGGTTTAGGATTCCCATCATATACGTTATGCATGTATCTACTTTTTATACTTACCATGTATCATCTCCCACTCGACTAGCTCGCTTGTATAACAGTTTTCAATTCGAACCTACCCGCTCATACTCCTTTTCTTTTAAAGCCATTTCAAGGAGTTCTATTAAGGTCACGTTTTCATCAGACCTTGTACCCAGTGGTAGGGTAAATACTCCTTCAAATAGGATCAAGGAGAATCCTGTCGAATACGAGAGCGGAAGCGAGCCTGTCGGAAGTCAATGGAGAGGCGATAATTCCTAAGTACATGCATAAGGTAAATGATGAGAATCAGGGATCCGGTGTGATGGTTGCTGTGGAGGAGATTTGCTGCTGATGATGATGTTGAACGATGATTGTTGTTACTTCTTGGAGACTTCTACTACTACTGCTGCTACCAGTGCTATGAGACCAGCTTTGGGGTTTTAATACTGTGGTTATGGGGATATTCCTTTTGAAAACTCTGGAGTTATGGTCTATTTCTATGTCATATATTTACATAGCCTTATGGACTTGTTCTGGGATTTTGGAGTTCTTTATCGCTGGACTATGTATTACGTATCTTTTGGTATATATATATATAAGATCCATGTTTATATTATAGTTTATTACATGGTCCTGTTAATTCCGCTTACTCTGATTTTGATTGGACAAAAGAATTCGGCTATGACATTTTGAAATGGTATCAGTTGGTTAGATGAAAAACTGGATGGCATTACTTAAGTTCTGTTATACGAAATTCTATCTTCAAAAGGGATGTCATCTAAGATTTGCAAAACTATTTTCTGAGCAAAGCAAATGTCAAAGTCGTTTCAAAAAGTAATATGTAAATTATTCTCCAAATATCCTATGCTTTGGTTTGTGCACCCGACTTTTTAGAAGCTAAAAAGGAAAAATTTTAAATCCAGTATTTTCTAATAATTAAGCAAGTCCATATATACTCAAGTTATATCATTTATTTGTATTAATTACTTGGGTTATTTTGAGGGTGTCACAGAACTAATAAACTAAAGGATAATAGGTGAAATAGTAAGAGAAGATTTAAAGAGATTAAAAGAGGGATTAGAATTGTGGAATATGGAATAGGTGTAGAGTCGAATATGGGAATATAAACAAATTTGTGAGTTATATGTAAAAGGAAATAGAGGACCGGTAACGGAAATTAATACAAAGACACTAAAGCAAAAATAGGGTACGTTGTTAGGGAAGTTAAATAAAAATATGAGATAAGGGAAACAAGGAGATAACTATGAATGTGAAATTATGGCTATTTGGTTATATATGTAAAAATGCTTGTGCTTGAAATGATTAGGTGAACATTAAACCGAATTGGTAGGCGAATTAATGACATATAATATGGATGACTAATACTGGATGAATATGGTGATGTATATAGGCCTTCGATTTGGGGGAGATATACATCGTAGTTGGTGATGTATTGTAGGCCTTCGATTTGGAGGAGACAATACATCGTAAATAGGGGTTGTATTGTAGGCCTTCGATTTGGGGGAGACAATACAACTAAACTGGGGCAATGTATGTAGGCCTTCGATTTGGGGGAGACATACATCGTCGATGGTGTATGTACGTAGGCCTTCTATTTGGTGGAGACATACATACACCGTAAATAAAAAGGAAAAGGAAATAAAAATGGTAAATGTCACAGGTGGTTGTATTGACCCTGTGGCCTAAATAAAATGGTACATGTCACAGGTGGTTGTATTGACCCTGTGGCACGGCGCAGGTGGTTGTACTGACCCTGTGGCAAAATAAATAAAAAGGAAAAAGGGAATAAAAATGGATAAAATAATGTAAATGGTAATGGTAGAGCGATGTATGTAGGCCTTCGATTTGGTGGAGACATACATCGTAAATGGTGTATGTATGTAGGCATTTGATTTGGTGGAGACATACATACACCGTAAGAAAAAGGAAAGGAACAAAGGAATGGTAATGAAAATGGAATAAAAAGGAAATAAAAATGGAAAAGGAAATGAAAATGGTAACGGAAAGGAAAAAGGAATAATAGAATGGACATTGAAAAAGGAAATAAGAAAGTGAACAATGGGAATGATATAGGAATTAGAGGAAATAAATAAGGGTAATAATTATGGAAATGCTAAGTATAAGTGGCAAATGGAAAATGGATAAAGAATGGAAATGAGAGAATGATTAGAGAAATAGGAAATTAAACGGATATGAGAAGAATTAAAGGATTAGAAGAGAGCAATTAAATTAATAATGTATGCTAGGTATTGGGTAGGCTTAGTTTATTACTATGCCTCCTTTAGGATTTATCTTTTTAAGTTCTGTGTAATGCTACCCTTCTTGCTATATTTTTACAGGTACTGAAGTGGAGCTTACATAGGACATGTCCGAGCAGGATTTTCATTCCACTACGTGGAGTGAATAAATGTGTATATATATATATATATATATATATCATTTTGAGTGGACAACTATTTTGTAATTTAAAATATGTAATATTGGTACGCCCTGAACTTGTACTACTTGGGCTCTAGGATTTGATCTGAATATTTTATCTATTATGCCTTATGTTTTAAGTATTTCTGGACTGACAGGTTTTTAGAAGAAATTTCGGGAAAGTCCGAAAAACAGGGGAAACTCAGCCGGATTTTCGTAAAACCTTTTATTAGAAAATAAGTTTTAAAAAGGAATTTTCAAACTCTGATTTCATTTAAAACCTAATAACTAACTAATAAAAGTGAGGGTGTTACAATACCCGATAAATTGTATGCTTAGTTTGTATCGTGGTATACGAAGACTCCAGACCTATACTATCACATGCTATTGATTGATTTAATATATTTGCTTATGTTGAGATATATTGTTGCTTATATTGTCATTGCATGAGCATAATGCATCATCCCGCGATATACGTTAAGAATAGCGAAGACATTAGAAAACTATAAGAAATCCCCAAAGGATAAAACGAAATTCTAGTGGATGGAACACGCTACGGAATCGGATGATGCTGATGCGCCCGAGTACGTGGATCGAGCTGACGATATGGCTAATGGACTAGTGTCTGGACGACAACGATGCTTTTGGACCGGACGAAATGATTGCAGAGTTCTACGAAGACAGCCCCATATGGTCGTAGCCATATGTTGGGAATGACTTGGGATAGGTCGGAGCCTATCTACCAAAGGTTGATGAATATCCTGCATATAGTCGGAGCTATATGTCAAAGGTGATTCTGAATGGGTCGGAGCCCGTCAGAATAATTATTGATATCCCGGATATGGTCGGAGCTATATGCCGGAAGTGATTCAAGATGGGTCGGTGCCCGTCAAACATAATGGTTGAGTCCCACAGAAGCATTCCGCATATGGTCGGAGCTGTATGACAGAGATGACTTAGGATGAGTCGACGTTAGGACAAACAAATATAACCTCACGACTTAGAACCCTAACCCGAAGTAGTGGATAGGAAGATACACCTGAATTACCCTTGTGGTGTTCAGCTGGATGATTAAGATAGGGGATGGCAATGACGGTGATTCGTCAAGAAGCCTTGAGAAGTCTGTCTAGGTGGGAAAACCCATAGGGGCCCTGGCTTGACCGGTTGGAGCTGGCAACCCAGTGGTGTGGACGAAGTACCACATGATCACTAGACGGATGACTGACACCCCCTTTACTAAATCTAGATCAGTGAAAGGGATGCTCGAACACGGCCGGATGTGCCCACTTTACTTCCCGGGACATTATATGAATTCATTTACTTTGCCATCCAGTAAAAGCCGGTGTGGTTAGAGATCCTGTACTCCTGATTGCTTCTGACTAGGTGGATGGATTCCGAGGAGATGTAGACATGCGGTAATGAATATAGCTTACGATGTCTGGAAGAGGAAAAGGTAGACATGCTCCAGGATCAGCTCGGGACACCGAGGACATGCTACACGATCTGACTGCTGCAGTTCTAGTCATGAGTGAGAATCTCAACGCGATGCATCAACAGGCCCGACAGAACAACCAAAACCAATACTTAGGACCTCAGGAATATAGGGGATTAGACGAGTTTTGTAAGAGGAACCCTAAAGAATTCGTCGATGGATATGCCTCGGATAATGCTAATGAATGGATCAGGGAGTTGGAAAAGATCTTCACCGCTATGCAATGCACCGATCCTCAGAAGGTAACCTACGCGGTCTACATGCTAACCAAGGAGGCATCTGACTGGTGGGAAAATACTAAGCAAGTTATGGAGATTCAAAAACAAGCTGGCACTTGGGACTCCTTCAAGCAAAAGTTCTTGGAGAAATATTTTCCTATCAATATGAAGTTGAAGAAGGAAATAGAGTTCATGCACTTGACTCAAGGAGACATGTCGGTCAGCGAGTATGCTGCGAAATTTGAGGAACTGGTGAAGTACGTGCCGCACTACAATCAACCCGGAAACGACCAGTCGAAGTGCGCAAAGTTCCTTGATGGACTCAAGACCGAGATTAAGATGGCTTTCATACACATGGGGATCGATAGCTTTCCGCTCTTAGTGAGCAGATGCAGAGTCTATGAGGATGGACTCAAGGCGAAGAACATGGGCAATAAGACTGCTGTACCCTCGAGTTCCCATGGACCAGTGAGAAACACCCCCAATTATTAGAATGCGAGGCAAGGAGCTCAACATGGGCGAGGACCCTACGATCGATTTGGAAGAAGAAGGGACAATCGGTATGGAGGATCGAGGTTCCGAAGGGATAACAATCGCAACAATGGCAACCGGGGTAATAGGAGCACCAACACTTGGAGCCACAATGGGAGTAGAAATCGCTACAACAACAACCCTACTGATAGGAACTCTGAAACATCACCTCCCATCTGTACTCGATGCGGTAGACGCCACTTTGGTAATGAGTGTAATTTCAAGCCAGTTTGTTTCATCTGTCAAGAATCTGGCCACTTTGCAAGGCAATGCCCCAAACCAAGAAAAGGGAATGATGCTGGAAATGCTGCGAGGCCACAAACTAAGGGAAAGGTGTTTACGATGAGCAGTGTGGAGGCTTCAAACCATGATGGTCTCATCCAAGGTACATGTTTTGTAAACGAGAATTCCTTAAATGCGTTGTATGATTCGGGTGCCACACACTCTTTTATATCTAATGATGTTGTGAGTAGGTTACACTTAACGGTAGCTTCTGTACCATATGATCTGATTGGATTTACCCCTACTAGTGACCCGGTCACAGTTTCAACTTTTTGCCCTAAGTGTCTGGTAGTGATAGATGATAGGACTTTTCCCACTGACCTGATAACATTGCCCTTATCCCAAATTGATGTTATCTTAGGAATGGACTGGTTATCTACTAACCATGTTCAATTGAATTGTTTCACTAAGACCCTAACTTTTGGAAACCCTGATGATTCCTTACCAAAGCACGTAACTGCCAATCAAGTCATGGCTTCTCTGAGAAAGGGAGCCCATGTATACATGCTCTCGACTTCTTTGGACGTCGATGTGGACAATCACATTCGAGAGCTGCCTGTAGTTCGAGATTTCCCAGAAGTCTTCCTTGACGACATTCCTGGATTACCACCTGTTCAAGAGGTCAAGTTCTCAATCGATGTTGTAACACCCCGTAAATTCCTCATATTAAAGTAAAACACTAAAGAAATTTATTTTTGATAAATGAATTTTAAAAGATTGTTTCGTTAAATGATTTTCTTAAAATTCATGTTTTCCTAGATAATGAGTAATTTTAAAAGAAATGGTTTTCTAAGGTAGTGCTCAAAGTTTAGAAGATTGAGTTTGAAACCTATATGATTAATATTTTTCCTAAAATGCATGTAATCCTTATAGAAGTCACCTTATAATGAGTAAGAATTATTCCATGAACATGTGTGTGATTATATGTATAGCACGTGTATGTGAATACATGAGGTATGTAGATGTATACCGTGTGGACCTGACACCCTAGAGGTGATAATTGTATGATGCATGAATGTGGGTGTGTAAATGTGTGTCATATGTGTGTGCATGAATGCGTTAAATGTATGCATATTCCCATGATGCCATAAGTTTATGCTATGTGTTGATGAACATAAAATTATATGTACATGTGTGTGTGCTTCGGCCGAGTGAGGAATAGGAAACCAAGAAGGAGTATTCCCTTAGACATTAAGAAAATGGAATTGGAATAGAAAATAAGAGGAGAGGTAGGAGTGGTGACTCATGAACACTAGGGAGGATGACTCATAAAGCCTAGGAAGACTTTCCCTCCTCTATGCTTCCCACGGCTTGAACCAAGCCATGCAACTAATAGGATGGCCCAAATTACCCTTCTTTCACCCATGGAACCGAGGACATCAAAGGAAATTGTCTCTTCCTTGCTCTTGTCCTTAAACCGTGAATGAGTGTGTGTTGTTGGTTTTCAATTTTCATTTTCATTCACTCCTTTTCTTTTCACCCAACTCAAACACATTCTCTTCAAGAGCACCATCAAGCTCTTGAAGGCTTAGAAATAAAGAGTGAACCCGTGAGGAAGAGAAGAGAGAAAGAAGAGTGAAACTCCAAAATTTTCATCCCAACCCTTCTCTAATTCCTTTCTTATCCATTTCCTTCATCAAAGCTTAAGAAGAAACCTCCACCAACCTTAGAAGAAGAGATAGACCGAGGCAAACCCAAGAAGAAAGGAGGAGGAGATTTGAAGATTTAAGATTAGGACTTAAGGTAGAAAGAGTTTGTTACACTATTTTGTGTTGTAAAAGACCTTATTTTTGAACTTTGATTTAATTTTTGTGTTGCATGTAATTATTTTTAATCTTGAGATCTAAATGTCTTGCATGTTATTCTTGTACTTTGATCTTTTACTTATAAAGGTTCTTCATCACGGTTTTGGGTCTAAAGTTGTGCTTAAATTCCTATATTGCTTTAAATGCATGTTGATTTTATGACTCTATAATTCCCATTTTCTTTTGCATGTCCTCTTTACGTTTTGATCTTGGATTTTGTGAATGAATTAACTCATAAATTTCCAAATCAACAACTAAGTGATTCGGCCATGAGTAGAAAATGTAGGCCTTGATGCTTTTAACTTAATCCAAGTGATTTCATGTTACTTTCAAGATTGGGAGAATTAAATTTTAACTTGTTCTGACGGTTGTTTGAAGATTTGAGTGTTAAGCTCATGATTTTTGCTTTAATCCTCTTTTGCATGTCTTAATTCGTGGTTAATTTTAAGAAAACATGGAGATTGAATTTGCATGTTTGAAATGAAAATAAAATCTTGATCTTCGGTATGCATGTCACGGATCCTAAAAGTAAAATTAACCTATCAAGCTTTAAAAACAATTTTTAAATCGAAACAAGATTTTGTGTATATGATTTGGTTGATGATTAAAAAGGGTAAACTAATGTTTTACATGACATGATTCATGAGTTAGACACTTGCATGAGAAAATAAATTATAAGGCTTTGTTTCCCTTGCATGCCATCATTCGGTCTAGCCTAGGGAACTATACTAGATTGTCATTTTACTCATACACATGTTGAAAATTGCTTCACCTAGGAATCTTAAGTGCATGCATGTGTTCTCCTTAAAGGATAAAAGACTTTGACACAATTCTTGATTTTATCATGTTAATAAATTGAATTATTATTTGCTAAAGCTCACGGTTTTTAAAAGAGAATAAGAAAACAAGTTTTTAGAAAATAATCTTTGCATTAGTTTATGTTCTATGTGCATACGTATTGAATACTTGACCTTGTTTTACCAAGATGCTATTCGGCCTAATCATGTTATCTAGCCTAAGGTCCTTATTCAACGAAATAACTTAGAAAGGGATGAAGGTATTTTAAGGAATTATATTAAATCAAATTGTTAGAATGAGTACCGTGAACATTATTTTCTAATCGGTCCTTTTACTTAGAATTAAAGGAGATAAGTAAATAAATTTAATTAACCTTGGAAGAGTATGTGTTTGAATGGATATGTGTTATGTGTGTTTTGTGTATTCGGTTAGGACTAAATGAAAATAGAATTTGAATGCCTAAAAACAAAAAGAATAGATGCATGTAACCTAGATTGTGATACTTGGTTTGTTTTCCCTTATTTTTATTCAGTTGAGTAGTTTAAATCGGTTTAGGGAAATCACTTGCATATATCTGGTTTGAAACTTGACACAATTTGGTTGATGGATGCTTGAATGCATAAGTGCCTTACAAAAATGAATTATGTGTGAATGCCTAATTGCCCTGATGCTAAGAAAATTATCTAAGTACTGCTTGTTGATGTTGTCGTGTGGCTTGAAAAATAATTGAATATGTGGTTCTATTTATTTGAAGTTATATGATTGTTATGTGATTAGATGTGTTTGAAAAATATTTGAATGCATGAATGGACTTTAGGAACGTTTGATTGAAATTGCTTGAGATTTTAAAGATGTTTTCATGGTTGTCCCAAAATTTCTCTATGAAAAGATTTGAGTTTTAAGCACTGACTTTAATGAAAGAGTTATTTAAAATGAAAGTGTTTTTACAATGTTTTCAGAGTCCTATTAAAGTAATTTTTTTAAAACTATATCTGCTGTCCAGAACTTCTTGGACGTGCTTTCCATGTTTGAAAATGTTTTTGTGTGATCTAAAACCAAGTTTTCAAGTAATAGTTGACTTTGATTATATTTTCAAAGTTTTCTCAACAAAGAACGGACAAGTATTAATCTAAAGATAAGATTTTTCTCAAATGAGATAATAACGTAAACTATTTTATTTAATATGAGGAATGATAAAGAAAAGAGGTTGGGGCAGATGGCAGCACAGGGTTTAAAGGAGGGCACACAGCCAACAGCTGGACCTCAGGTGAGACAGAAGTCTTCCTTAGACATCGTGGTAGCTAGGTAATTTATTAGGACGTTCCATATCATCTCAAAGGTCGGAACTTCGTGGTTGGCGTTAGTAGTATAAGTGGCAATTGTTTGCTTTGTGTGGCCACTTATACGAAGGTGACAAAGACCACAACTCTATTGTGTGATGTTGTGTGGATAGCCTGCCTGGTTTTATGCATTTATTTATTTAATTATGTATGGTACTTCTTGTTGCTGTTAATTATAAAGAGTGAAGGATTGAGGATCGTTTGAATAAGAAAAATGGAAATGAAAAGAAATAGTCAAGGAGGTGAGAAATTGAAAGTAATGGGGCAATAAGAAAAGAGAGATGAGTTGACTGGAAAGGAAGTTGAGAATAATGTTGATAATGAGCCAGAGCTGGGGAGTGTGATGTTGATTGATGGAATAAGAAACGAACTGAGTTGAGCTGAGCTCCTCTATTCTTGGTTTTAGTCTGGGAACTAGTGTTGAGCTGGGCTTGCTCCTCCACTAGTGCCCAGCACAAAATGTGTTTTGAAAAAAGGAATTTTCGAAAAGATTTATGAAAAGAAATTTTTGAGTTGTGAAGATAATTTTTGAAAAAGGTTTGAAAAGGTTTTTGAAATGGGAGTTTTGAAGAAGCTTGTGAAACAGTACTTTCCAAAAGAAGTTTTATGAAAGGATGATTTGGAACAACGTTTTTGAGTAAGTTTTACGAAATGCCCTCTGTGGAAATGATAATTTTTGTGAAAAGTGCGGAAAGAGTATTTTTGAAAAGTTTGAAAAAGGAAGATTTGAGAAAGGATAGTGTGATTGGAAAGTGAGTTTGAGAAATGAAGTGTGATTCGAATGATTGACCCCCAGCTCTGTGCCATGTGAATTTTGAGAAAGAGAAAGGTTGTGCAAAGTCAGTGGTCGGGCTCACTGAAGGGATGCACTAAGGGTGAGCCGACCGTTAGGTTAATTAATAATTAAAAGATTTTAAAAGACATTGACAACGAACACGATGAGTTATGAGAGTTAACTCGAAGTAGTGGAGAGGAAGATACTATGGGTATCTGCGGATACTCAGGTGGGGATTGCAGGAGGGGAGGACGATGACGGTGAAACGTCAAGAAGTCTAGAGTGTTGTTGTAGACAAAACAAATTCCATAAGTGGTGCACTAACGTGGTGGGGACTTGGTCCAATACCGTGGTAAGTTCTGTGCGCGCACTACAACAATATTGTCGCCTCCTCGATGCAAGTCTACAACAGTGGAGAGGGACTGGAACGGGGCAATGTATTTTGATTTTATGATATGTTTTGAGGCTAAGACCTCCTGGCTTGGAGCCATTGTTGAGACAGCTGTCATGCCCGCGTGGTAAAGGTCCTGTACTCCTGTTGGCTTCCGACTAGGTGGATGGTGGCCGAGGAGATGTAGGCTGGAAAAAGAGAGTGCTAACCACGAAAGAACACGTGTACCTCGATGACTTCTAAATCCCCGATCATCGAAGGTCATAAATCAATAAAACATTATAAGGAAAGAATTATGTATGTAAGAGATTGGAAAGAAATGTGGGGAAAGAAAGTATTCTTATGATGGGAAGGAAAAATGAAAGTGGAGAGTGAATAAGAAATTAATAACAAATAAGAATGAAGTGGTATGGTAGTAATATGTTCAGGTTGCTTTAAATGTGCTATGTGTTATTGTATGTGTGGTCCTGTTATTTTATCTACCGTAATCCCACACCGTCGACGATTCGTCGTTCGGATCGCTTACTCTCTCCTGTTCGCTGGCATATTGGTGTCGCTGGTATTCCAACGGACAGATGGAGTATTGCCTGAACCTCACTATATGGAATAAGCACGGAAGAGGATGGAAGCACACCCCACAAGGTTGGGTATGGACCGGTCACACGGAGATTGCGATACCAGACCCAGAACATCAACTGAGCGGAGCCAACCTGGGGCCACAACTAGGGCAAGTCAATATACGAGGGTTCCAAAGTTACGAAGAGAAGGTTCAGTACGAGGAGCGGAAGAACCCTACAGTAGTAGATGGAATGAAGCGGACGTCCAATGACAAAGAGGAGATGACCACACAAGCAGCATCTTCTTCAAGGACGAGAGGAGAACGCAAGAGAGACAAGAAACTTCATCCGCTCGCTCTCAATAGAAAAGCTTAGTGATAAGGGCAAGTAGTTTAATTGTTTGAGTGTTTGAAGTTTAAGGATTACCTCAGTAATGAACCTTGGTTGTACTCTAACTATTTTGAAGCATGCCCGACTTTTAAGAAATGTGGGGCTCTCTTCATGAAGTATGTTTAAAGTCCTTTGAGTAAATGAAGGAAGTTGTTCAAAGTTGAAACTAAACTGTTTTCGTAGTGAGATGTTTTCAAAAAGAAGGTGGAGGAATTTTGGTTTCACATAATAACTCGGTTTTCGAAAGAAAAGGGTGAAGGACACTATTCACCTTGTCAAATATGTTTTCCAGTCCGTCAACAATGTTTTAAAAAAAAATGGCCTCATTTTTACAATACCTGTAAATAAAAGTGAGTTGTTTTAGTTTTCGAAAATCGGGCTGTTACAGATGTGATACCGGGGACTGGACCAATCTCTAGAGCGCCCTACCGAATGGCACCAGTGGAGGTAGCTAAGCTGAAAAGCCAGATCCAAAAAAAAAAATTGAGTCGTTTTTGGGTTTGATTCAAATTTGAATCATTTGAGTCAAATTTTGTGTTGTCAAGATTGGAGACAAATCAAACCGTGGTGATTCCTTTTTGATGTGTTATAATCAAAAACAAAAAAAAAATCGTGACTGTTTGATTCGTCCCTAATTTTTAATTTTCGTGTGTCCTGTTCGTGACGAATTTAAACCGTGACTGTTTGGTTGTGTCAAATATCAAACCATGGCTGTTTAGGCTTGTGTCACTATCTTTTATTTTTGTTGAGTCAAAAACCGTGGCAAATTTTTGGTCCTTGTCATGATTTTAATTTTATTTGTCACTAAAGTTGTTGTTGTGTCAAAACCGTGACTAAAATTGGTTTTCTTTAAAAACCGTGGCAAAATTTTTGTTCTTGCCTTGTCACGATTTCTTCTTTCTTTGTCACTAAAATTTGTTTTGTGGTTGTGCCAAAACCGTGACAACTTTGAGTTGTTTGTCACGAATTTTGGTGTTGCTAAATCGGTTTTGGGTGAAAAACCGTGGCCAAGATTAGTTTTGAATCTTGGTTTGTTTTTGTGTCTAGTGAAAACTGTGACAACTTTGGGTTATTCTTGTCACGTTTTCTTTTGTTGTTAAATCGGTTATGTCCAAACCGTGGCCAAGTTATTGTTGCATCTTGGTTTTAGTGTGTTGGTAGTTGTTATAACAATAGTGTGTCTAAGATTTTCTCTTGGCCGAATAGGATGTGATGTTCTAGGACATGAAGTGTTGAAATTTTAAACACATTATTGAGTCTTTGTTTTTGTGTCTTAGGTTGTTATAGTGTGTTTGAGTTTGTGGCTGAACCATCTGTTCTTGTGTTTAGTCATTTCTTTTCAAGTCTTTTAAACACACTTTGAGTCTTTGTTTTTGGGACTTTGAGTCTTTAAGTTTTTGAGTCTTGGAGTCTTTGAGTCTTAGAGTTTTTTGAGTCTTAGACTTTGAGTCTCTAGTTGCTAAAAGTTTGATGTTGCATTCTTACAAATCAATAAGGAGACAACATCAAGTAAAAAAAAATTAAGAAACATGGCACAATTTGAAACAAGTGCCTTTGGTGGTAGAAGTTTTTGGACCAATCCATGAAAAAAGAAAAAGAGAACAAGAGAAAAACCATAAATGAAACACTTGAGAGTGAGATGCTTAAGAGTGAAACATTTGTGGGAGTGAAAGAAAGCATGAGTGAAACACTTGAGAGTGAGATGCTTAAAAGTGAAACACTTGTGAGAAAGAATGAAAAGCAAAGAGAGCTTGAGTTAAACACAAAGAGTGCAAACACTTTGAGTAATATGAGTGCAAACACTTTGAGTGAAAACAAGAGTGGAAGCTTTGCTTAAGTTCTATCTTTCTAACACATATCTTGTGAAAACTTTTTGTTTATTTGGATTTTCAGGTTGCAAGTACCAATGGGGTACACTCACCAATGCCTCAACTGTGAAAGAAGAGTGCATGTTTCCAAGAGCAACCATGTGTTTAGATAGGAATTTTTATTTTAGTTTAAATTCTTATCTTGAGTCTTTTTAGTTTGTGTCTTTTCTTGAGTTAAGTCAAGACCCATGTAATCATGTAATAGGACATTTAATCTTTTCATTTGTTTAAGACTAGAATGTATTTAGTTTCAAAACAGGTGTGAAGAAGAAGCATGGGTCAAGTCAAAGTTGAAGCAGTTGTTGGAGTTGTCTATCACAACCAACAATTGAAAAAAAATTCAAAAAGATGTTTTGTCTTTGTTGTGTTTGATCCTAGTGGAGGGGAATGAGCACAACAAATGGAAGCAATAAAGTCCTTGTCTAGGACAGAGTCAAGAATAAGGAAGTGTCAATGAGCTTGATGCTTGAAGGGTAAGAGAATGTGTTTTCCAAAATTTTTGTTTTGTACTGATGTGAGTGCACATTGTTTTAGGACCTTCAGGATTTGAGGGCAAATCCTCTTCAAGAGGGAGGGAATGATATCCTCCTCTGGAAGGACCATGGTGACTCAAATGCAATCCTAAAACAATAAGCTCAAAGATTGAAGAATTTAAGGGGCTGCCCTTAAAGGTGCCCTTATGGAGGACTGATGAGCATTTTATTTCCCATTATTCCTTGCATTATTTTACTCCTATTATTGATACTTGTTGCCTATTTGACATTGTTTAGCTTGATTTAGTGATTTAGAGTTTATTGGACTAATATTCTGAATATTGTTTAATTTGGGATTATTTAGCCTAATTAATTCTATTTCTATTTTCAGGTCATATTTGGCACAAGGGCTTTTTGGACATTTTGGGAATGAAGATTTAATTTTGGAAGAGAAGATATATGATGAAGTGAAGATTGTAATCTATCTTTAGGATTAGTTGAGATTTAGTTATATCTTTTAAGATTTAGATTTTATCTATAAGATATTTTTTTTTTAGATTTAATTTAGAGATAAGCTTTCCTTAGGATTTGGGCCCATGATTTAGGCCCGTTTTGTGATTTAAAAAGCCAAATTCGTGTAAACCCTTGAGAGACCTTCCAATCACGTTTTTTACATTCTCTCTCATAGAGAAGGCTTAGTTTTGCTCTCCAAGCTTGTGGTGGCTGCTAGGGTTTCTCTCTCTTCCCTTTTCTACACGTTTTTGGTATTTTTCTTCATGGAAGGCTAAACTCTTAGGTTAAATCCCTTTGGTAATGTATCACATACTCTTGAGGTTTTGTTCTTAATGCTATTTCGTTTTTATTCACTGTTTTCATGCTTATTGATATGTTATGGTTCGCTTAGTTCCATTCTATAGAGATAATCCATGTGTATGAATGCTTAATTTATGCAAACTCGTAAAAACTCCATGCTTTGGCTTTTAATGCTTAATTAGAGGTTTGGGTTTTGGGGTGAGAATTGAATTTTCGCTTAGTATTTAATTCTCACGAGTTGGACAGTGAAGAGGAAAGAAATTGATCTTTTGTGACCGATGATAGAGTTGTGAACGCGAGCCAAGGGGTTTATCCGCTTTTCATTATCTGTTTCTTCGTTTTGATTTAATTCTATTTTGATTTCAATTATTCAATATTCAATACAAAAAAAAACCCCCTGTTTTCTATGCATACTATGTGTTCGACCTTTTGCTTGATAAGATATTCCTTGGGAGACGACCTAGGAGTCACTTCCTAGTACTATACTTAAACTGTTTTTATTTGTATCGGGTACGGCCTCGATCAAATTTGGTGCCGTTGCCGGGGAATATCGGTTCTTGCCAAAGGTCATTAGTAGTTAGTTAGTGTCGTAGTTAGTATAGTTATTATAGTGTGTCGTGTCTGATTTAGGGTCTAGTAGTCAATTCTGATAACCGGTTGAAGTTGCACTGTTTGCTGTTTTGCTATTTTGTTGCAATTAGTGTATTTGATTGATTCTGTGGTTGCTAGTTCACATAGCTGTGGGTGGAATTTTTGCACAAAAATTTATATCCACACTACTTTTATCATATAAAAAGGTTTTGAGGCACCACGATCACTCAGATCATCACTGGTTGTGAGTTCCAGAAAAATTTTCCAAGTTTTAGCAGCACTTTCTTCAAATCGTCGCAACTTTTGACCCGTAACTCGGAATTTGACGAATTTTATATCAAATCGAAGGGAATTTTCTGAATAATCTGAAAAAGCCGTTTTACTATTTCTTTTTTATTTTACAAGTTTTATTTTCTTAGTTTTTGGTCTCTGATTTAATTGTTTGACTTGGTTCCCTTTTGAATTTTGTCCTCAAACTTTTTGTGGTATGTTTTCATGATTTTAGGGTGCTGAAAAAAATAAATAAAAAAATTTTAAAAAATAAAAAAATTTTGTTGCCTATTTTGGTCATGTATATTAGTGACAGTTTGCTATGCTTAATGGTGTTCTGTTCAGTACATGACTAGGGGCAACCCAAGCTACTTGCATCCATATAACCCTGAAATTGATAGAACTTATCACAGACTAGTTAGACAAAATAGGAACCAGTCCATAGGTAGTGAGTCTATTGAGTCTTTACATAGTGAGTCTGCTTCTTTTTCTTCTATTCCTATAAATTCTGTTTCTTATTCTGATTCTTCTGAAAATATGGCTCAACCTCCACCACGTGAGAGGACATTGAGGGAGCTGGCTGCACCTGATTTCACTATTGAAGATTTGTGCATCCAGTATCCCGATGACCCGTATTAGCTAAGGTCTGGACTAATCCATTTGTTGCCCAAGTTTAATGGTCTTGCAGGTGAGGATCCTCATAAACATCTCAAGCAGTTCCATATTGTCTGTGCTACTATGAAACCACATGATGTTCCAGAGGATCATGTTTGTCTTAAGGCATTCCCACACTCCCTAGAGGGGCTAGCCAAGGACTGGTTGTACGATCTGGCCCCTGGTTCTATCACAGTCTGGGATGACCTGAAGAGGGCATTTTTGGAGAAATTCTTCCCTGCATGCAGAACAACAGCAATCCGAAAGGATATATCAGGCATCAGGCAACAAAGTGGAGAAAGTCTCTATGAGTATTGGGAGAGATTCAAGAGATTGTGTGCGAGCTGCCCCCACCATCAGATCTCAGAGCAGCTGCTTATTCAATATTTCTATGAAGGTCTCGACCTCATGGAGAGAAACATGCTTGATGCTGCAAGTGGTGGTGCCCTAGGAGACATGACACCTTTAGAAGCCAGAGTCAAGATTGAGAAGATGGCTTCCAATTGTCAACAATTCCATGCAAGGGGCAACAGCGATGCAATCATAGTGAGAGGAGTGAATGATGTTGGCACAAGTTTTGGTAAGGTTGAGAAGCTTGAACAGAAGATAGATTCACTTACAACTTTGATCACTCAATTGGCCATCAACCAGAAGAAGTTGTCTCTGCCTGCTAGATTATGTGGCATATGCACATCCGCTGAGCACCCCACAGATGCATGCCCTTCTGTGCAGCAGCAGCAACCAACAACTGGTGCTGACCAACCTGAGGCATATGCCGCCAACATCTTCAACAGTAGAAATCAGCAGCCACAAAACTTTGATCTCTCTACCAATAGATACAACCCTGGTTGGAGGAACCATCCCAACCTGAGATGGTCTGATCAGCAGCAACCTTCACAGGTTCAATTTCAGAACAATTCTAGACCACCATATGTACCTCCTCCAGTCCAGCAACAGAGACAACAACAGGCTAATTCTGCACCACCAGCTCCTAGTACTGAGCAGCAGCCTTCATTGGAAGAGCTGATGAAACAGATGACCATGCAAAATCTCCAATTCCAATAGGAAACTAGAGCATCCATTCAAAGACAAGAGGCCTCCATTCAATCTTTGACCAATCAGATGGGACAGATGGCAACAACAATCAACACTATGCAATCTCAGAATTCTAACAAGTTGCCATCCCAAACAGTGATCAATCCAAACCAGAATGTGAATGCCATTAGTCTAAGGTCAGGGAAGCAGATTGTCACACCCACACCAGAATCTGACCTCAACAAAGATGATCTAGTTTCAACCAACAAGAAGAGCCAAATGGTCGAGGAGAGTGAGCACACAAGTACCAGAAAATCCCATCCAGCTCAGCCTTCCACAAGCACAACACTTGCTGCTGCCCAACAACCACCCCCCATTCCTCTTCCTTTCCCACCAAGGGGGGTGACTCAAAGCAAGAAAATGGAAGAGATTGACAAAGAGATACTTGACACATTCAGGAAGGTGGAAGTCAACATACCCCTTCTTGATGCAATCAAGCAGATTCCAAGGTATGCAAAGTTCTTGAAGGATCTATGCACACACAAACGGAAGCTCAAGGGCAATGAGAGGATCAACATGGGAAGAAATGTCTCTGCTCTTATAGGTAAACTCGTCCCTCATATTCCTGAAAAGTGTAAGGATCCTGGAACTTTCTCTGTGCCTTGTATCATAGGTAATACTAAATTTGAGAATGCTTTGCTAGATTTAGGAGCATCTATTAATGTTATGCCTATGTCTGTTTTCAAATCTCTTTCACTTGGACCTCTTCAACCTACGGGTGTGGTTATTCATTTGGCAAATAGATCTACTGCCTACCCCGCAGGTTTGATAGAGGATGTCTTGGTTCGGGTTGAAGAGCTTATCTTTCCTGCTGATTTTTATATTCTTGATATGGAAGAGGACACCTCTCGTAGTGCTGTCCCTATCATATTAGGGAGACCATTTTTGAAAACAGCCCGAACCAAGATAGATGTGCATGCAGGTACACTTTCCATGGAATTTGATGACAGTGTGGTTCGATTCAATATTTTTGATGCTATGAAACATTTTTCTGATGACCACTCTGTCTTTCATGTTGACTTGATTGATGATCTGATTGATGAGCATGTTCTAGACTTTTTGCATGATTATGATTTGCCATCTTTCACTAGCTCATTTACTTGTTCTGCATGTTCTGATTCCGAAATGTGCACTGCATGCATTGAAATTGACCAGTTTTTAAATTCTGCTACTGCATCTGTTGATTCATATAATATAGATTCAGATCATGCTAACCCCATTTCTGTTTTGCATGAGTCTAATTCACTTGTTCAGGTGCAGGCGGCAGAATCCAATTCTGCTGCTCCTTTAGTTCCATCTGTGATGCAGGCACCTTTATTGGACCTAAAGCCCCTTCCTCCTCATCTCAAATATGCTTACTTGGAGGCTGAGCAGAAACTTCCAGTGATCATCTCTACCTCCCTTTCTGTTGATCAAGAGAAGCAACTGCTGGATGTGATTAGAGCAAACAAAAGGGCAATAGGATGGACTTTGGCAGACATACCTGGTATTAGCCCCTCCATGTGCATACATCGGATTTTATTGGAGGATGGGGCTAAACCAGTGAGACAACCCCAGAGACGGTTGAACCCCCAGATTCTTGATGTGGTGAAGAAAGAGGTCACCAAGCTGCTGCAAGCTGGCATTATCTACCCCATTTCAGACAGCACTTGGGTAAGCCCGGTTCAAGTAGTTCCCAAGAAGTCTGGGGTGACAGTTGTCAAAAATGAGAAGGATGAGCTGATTCCCACTAGAGTGCAGAACAATTGGAGAGTCTACATTGATTATAGGAAGCTCAACCAGGCGACCCGCAAGGATCACTTTCCTCTTCCCTTCATTGATCAGATGTTGGAGCGCCTGGCAGGTAAATCTCACTATTGCTTCTTAGATGGTTTCTCTGGTTATTTCCAAATCTGTATTGCACCAGAGGACCAACATAAGACTACATTTACCTGTCCTTTTGGTACATTTGCTTATAGGAAGATGCCTTTTGGCCTATGCAATGCTCCTGGCACTTTTCAAAGATGTATGATGAGTATTTTTAATGACTTACTTGAGCATTGCATAGAGGTCTTCATGGATGATTTTAGTGTATATGGTTCCTCTTTTGATGCATGTCTTGATAGTTTGTCTAAGGTGCTTAATAGGTGCATTGAGACTAACCTTGTCTTGAATTTTGAAAAATGTCATTTTATGGTAGAACAAGGCATAGTCTTAGGGCACATTATTTCGCATAAGGGCATAGAGGTTGACCCTGCTAAGCTGCATGTAATATCACATTTGCCTTACCCCTCTTGCGTGCGAGAGGTGCGTTCTTTTCTTGGCCATGCAGGTTTCTATCGCAGGTTTATTCAGAACTTTAGCAAGATAGCCCTTCCACTATCCAACTTGCTTCAAAAGGATACCGCATTTGAGTTTGGAGACCAATGCAAGAAAGCATTTGATGAGTTAAAGAGAGCACTCACCACCACTCCCATCATCCAACCACCTGACTGGACTCTCCCATTTGAGCTCATGACCGATGCCTCGAATTATGCTTTGGGAGCAGTTCTCTCCCAAAAGGGTTGGTAAGATGTCTCATGTGATTTATTATGCATCTAGGACTTTAGATTCAGCACAAGTTAATTACACCACAACTGAAAAAGAGCTGTTAGCCATTGTCTTTGCACTTGATAAGTTTAGATCATATCTGTTAGGTTCTAAGGTTGTGGTGTATACTGATCATGCTGCCCTGAAGTATCTTTTGAAAAAGACAGATTCCAAACCTAGGTTGATTAGATGGATGTTGCTCCTCCAGGAGTTTGATCTTGAGATTCAGGATCGGAGTGGTGCACATAACCTTGTCGCAAACCACTTGAGTAGAGAATAGAGAGAGAGGAGGATGCATTTCCTATCCGGGATGACTTCCCGGATGAGCAGCTTTTAGTTTTGCATGTTTCACATCCCCCTCCCCTTATTCCTTGGTTTGCTGATATTGTAAATTATATAGTTGCATCTGTTTTTCCACCCTTGGCATCCAAAGCTCAAAGAGACAAATTGAAGAGCGATGCCAAGTATTATGTATGGGATGACCCCTATTTGTGGCGTTTTTGCAGTGATCAGGTCATTCGCAGGTGCATTCCAGACCAGGAGATCCAATCGGTTCTCCAATTTTGCCATGCTTCACCAGTTGGAGGCCACCTTGGCACTCAAAGGACAGCACGAAAGGTGCTGGATTCTGGATTTTATTGGCCTACCATCTTCAAGGATGCAAGCAAAATCTGCAGCTCATGTGAGCAATGTCAAAGAGCAGGAGGCGCCTTATCTTGGAGGCAACAGATGCCGCAACAACCTATGTTGTTCTGTGAGGTGTTTGATGTCTGGGGTATAGATTTCATGGGTCCCTTTCCTGTTTCTTTTGGTTTTTATTATATCTTACTTGCTGTGGATTATGTATCCAAATGGGTGGAAGCTAAGGCCACCAGGACTAATGATGCTCAGGTTGTTGTAGATTTTGTCAGGACTAATATCCTTTGCAGGTTTGGCATACCTAGAGCCATAGTCAGTGATCAAGGCACACACTTCTGCAATAGATCCATGCAAGCTTTGCTCAAGAAGTATGGGGTTGTGCACAAAGTTTCTACACCATATCACCCCCAAACCAATGGGCAAGCTGAGATTTCAAACAGAGAGATCAAGCGGATTTTGGAGAAGATGGTGAAGCCTAATAGAAAGGATTGGAGCACACGATTGAAGGATGCTCTATGGGCCCATCGGACTGCTTACAAGGCACCCATAGGGATGTCACCCTATCGGGTTGTTTTTGGTAAGGCATGCCACCTGCCTGTGGAGATAGAGCACCGTGCATATTGGGCTGTGAAGCAATGTAACTTAGCTCTTGATCAAGCGGGTGAGGAGAGGAAGCTGCAGTTGAGTGAGCTAGATGAGATCCGTTTGGAGGCCTATGAGAATTCCAAGTTCTACAAAGAGAAGACCAAGAAGATCCATGATAGCTCAATTTGCATAAAGGAGTTCTTGGTTGGTCAAAAAGTGTTGCTCTACAACTCTAGGCTTGGACTCATGAGTGGAAAGCTCCGCTCTAAATGGATTGGACCGTTTGTAGTCACCCAGGTGTTTCCTTATGGCACTGTGGAGATCAAGAGTGAGTCCACAGACAAGAGCTTCAAAGTCAATGGCCACCGACTCAAGCCTTTCCTAACCTCCCCTTCTTTGGATGATGCACCTGTGGAGGAGGCCTCATTGGTCGACCCCATTTTTGACCCACCATGATTTCGGGAGTCTTCTTTTCTCCTTCCTTACTCTTTTTATTGCACTTGTCTATATCTGTCTGATTCTGCTATTTGTGTTCCATTGAGGACAATGTGTGATTTAAGTGTGGGGGGGAGAGTAGTTTAGGTTGCATATTTTTGCTTTGATTTTTTAGGTTTTGCTAAGTTTTGGGCATTTTCTTGCATGTTTTTGCTTCATTTTAGTAGAGTCTTGGTATCTTGTGTCTGAATTCATGCATTTCTGTGTGTAAAGTTGCTTTTGATAATTAAGAGGTGGTAACACTGTGATAGAATTGTCCCTTTTGTGAGGATTTGAGCCTTAATTGTGGGTGGATTGCTATATATGCCACCTAATTTTCTTTCATGTGTGATTGCACTCTGGATTACTTGCACTCTAGAACTTGACTTGACTCTTGTTGATACTTGATATTCCCATGCACATTTTTAAATGATTTAGGCATTGTTTTTTCTTGAATAAGCCACTAGCCATATGAGCCTACCTTGAATGAATTTATCCTTTGATAGCCCCTTTGAGCCTTTATATCCCTTTTCTTTGTTCTTTAGCTCATTACAAGCCTATGACTGAAAAACCATGATTGTCCTAACCTTAGGGAATGTTGGAGCTTTGGAATTGTTTTGGGAATGGGTATTAAGTAAGCGAGGGTGCTTTGTTCTTCATCTCTTGTGAGTTCTGGGTTTTGCCTCTATGGTCGGTGATGTAATTATGGCTTTATCTCATTATGCCATTTTTGTTGTTTCTTCTTCCCTTTCGTTCATGAAGTTCTGCAATGAAAAATAAAAAAAAAATAAAAAAAAAATTTGAAAAAATGAATGATGAAAAAAAATGGAAGAAGAAGAAAAAAAAAGGAAAAAAGAAAGAAAAATAAAATAAAATAAAAGGTTGATTGAGGCATAGAGGATTGGAATTAGAGGTTGTTGTTATGTTTATCATTTCATTTTGGGGTGGATTGTGCTTATTTTTTACTTATTCCCCATTGCTCCTTTATTTTCTTGGGTTTTAGCTACATTTCCCATATTTTTATCCTACCTTGTCCTTGGACCCATTACAACCCTGAAAAGACCTTTTGATCTTAATGTGCATGTGTATTGATTGTTGATGTTAGAGGCTTGTCAAGCCTATGGTTGTGTTTGTTTTTCATGATGTGCCTTGAGTGTAAACACTGATTAACCTTAAACACTTGAGTGTATACACTTTTGAGTGATCCTTGTGAGTTTCTATCACTTTGTGACTACCCTCTTGATGTCATTGGTTTTCTTTGCATATTTGAAATAATTGGATGATGTTCATGGATGCTTTGATTCTTTGGTCCTTATTCTCTTCGTGTGCTCGATTTTGCCCATTTCTTTGCATTTCCTAGAATTCATTGTGAAGTATGTAATCTCTTAGGTTTGCATTCATTAGTTTTAGTAATCTTGTTACATGATTCACTTTGGTGCATATTGATCTTCTCAGTCCTAATTCTTAGTTTTGCCCAGGAGTGCAAAAGGATAAGTGTGGGGGTATTTGATGAGCATTTTATTTCCCATTATTCCTTGCATTATTTTACTCCTATTATTGATACTTGTTGCCTATTTGACATTGTTTAGCTTGATTTAGTGATTTAGAGTTTATTGGACTAATATCCTGAATATTGTTTATTTTGGGATTATTTAGCCTAATTAATTCTATTTCTATTTTTAGGTCATATTTGGCACAAGGGCTTTTTGGACATTTTGGGAATGAAGATTTAATTTTGGAAGAGAAGATATATGATGAAGTGAAGATTGTAATCTATCTTTAGGATTAGTTGAGATTTAGTTATATCTTTTAAGATTTAGATTTTATCTATAAGATATTTTTTTTTTAGATTTAATTTAGAGATAAGCTTTCCTTAGGATTTGGGCCCATGATTTAGGCCCGTTTTGTGATTTAAAAAGCCAAATTCGTGTAAACCCTTGAGAGACCTTCCAATCACGTTTTTTACATTCTCTCTCATAGAGAAGGCTTAGTTTTGCTCTCCAAGCTTGTGGTGGCTGCTAGGGTTTCTCTCTCTTCCCTTTTCTACACGTTTTTGGTATTTTTCTTCATGGAAGGCTAAACTCTTAGGTTAAATCCCTTTGGTAATGTATCACATACTCTTGAGGTTTTGTTCTTAATGCTATTTCGTTTTTATTCACTGTTTTCATGCTTATTGATATGTTATGGTTCGCTTAGTTCCATTCTATAGAGATAATCCATGTGTATGAATGCTTAATTTATGCAAACTCGTAAAAACTCCATGCTTTGGCTTTTAATGCTTAATTAGAGGTTTGGGTTTTGGGGTGAGAATTGAATTTTCGCTTAGTATTTAATTCTCACGAGTTGGACAGTGAAGAGGAAAGAAATTGATCTTTTGTGACCGATGATAGAGTTGTGAACGCGAGCCAAAGGGGTTTATCCGCTTTTCCTTATGTGTTTCTTCGTTTTGATTTAATTCTGTTTTGATTTCAATTATTCAATATTCAATACAAAAAAAAAACCCCTGTTTTCTATGTATACTATGTGTTCGACCTTTTGCTTGATAAGATATTCCTTGGGAGACGACCTAGGAGTCACTTCCTAGTAGTATACTTAAACTGTTTTTATTTGTATCGGGTACGGCCTCGATCAAGGACACATGCCCTTAATAAAGACACTTTGGAACATGAAATAAGGCCACTAAAGTGGAGGCCATGGTGGTGCACGAATTTGAATGACAATGATGCAAGAGAGAAGTGTGTTAATTGCACATAAGGTGGTATTCAATTGAAATTAATTGAACGTTACAAAACCATTAATAGTTTTTTTTAAACTTGACATTAATGTTTTGTAACCCCTTAATTAATAAATGGTAACCACAATCATTAGTGACATTAATGGTCATTTATGATTACAATGATGAAGATTAAACATTTCTCTCAAGCCCCAGTCATCACACAATTCGTCCAAGGATAAGAATAAAGGATAAGAAGATTCTTATCATTCATGAAGGAGGTTACAACTTGAAATCAAATCATCATGAAGCCATCAATGTGGCGGCCAAGAATTGAAGAACAAGAGGAGGTTATGAAATGAATTGATTGACCAATTCATGAGGCCATAAAGCTCACGGCCAAGTTAATGAGAAGGGTTACAAAATGAATTCCACATTCATTATCAAACCCATGTCCTGTGCAAGATCAAGGTTCTCTATAATAATTCTAATAATTTACTTTTGTCCTCATCAATCAAAAGACGTGTGTTTTTCCCCTACAACTAACGTCCCCTTTACTCCATGCATGACTCGATAACCAAGTGCTTTCCAATTGAGGTTGGAACCCTTTTTACTTTATAAAAATCATTTTAGGGTGGTTCCTCTCACTTGGAAATTACTTGACCCTAAATTATGTCTAACTAACAACATATTAAGTTCATAATTAGAACACATCTCACAACATTCATAAAAGTCACAATCATCAATTTACAATTAAATCAAAGCATTAGACATACAACAATTACATACAAAACCTACCAATAATTAGGACTTACTAGTCTAATAATTCCCTTTGATTCTAATTGCAACAAATTACTAAAACACACTTAACTAAGTACTAATTACTAGTTTCTAACACTTCCCCTAAGATAAACCCAAGTTAAACCCCCATACCTCTTGGAGGGTAGAGGAGAACCTTCCAAAATCCTAGAGAATGCTCCAACCCAAGTCCTAGCTCCTTAGTTCTTGCTCCTAAGCCCTTTGCTCAAGCTCCTTGATGACTAAAAGACTTCAAACCAAGGTATGTACATACTTAGGGTTTATGGGTGATTTGGGGGAAATGAAAAGAGGAAGAAATTGAGAGATTAAAGGGTAGAGAACATGTGTAGGGATGATGGGTGTTTGATTTGGGGTTTTAATTGAGTGAAACTTTGAAGATTATGGGTAGAAATTGAAAACCCTAGGAGAGCTAGAAGAGAGACTCGAGTTCCATGAGAGAGAAGGGCTGCTGAATTCTGTTTTGAAAACACGTTTTTTTCAACTTAAACACAATGGTTAATCGATTAATTCGACCCCTTAATTGATTAACATGGCCATAAATTGATTAGTGCCAGAAGGTGCAACAAAAACTAATCGATTAATCCACTTGATTTGGGTCTGATATATATATCTTTTGGACTTCATTTTACCCTCATTTACTTTGATTTGGCTTGTTTTCATAGCAAACTTAGGACCTTTTTATTAGTTTGTAGGAATTTTAGTAGTTGTAGTCTCCCTTGAACTTTTTGATTGTTTGTTCATTGTTTCAGGTGATTTTGGAGCTCAAATGCAAAAATTAATTATGGAATTGGAAAGAGCACTTAAAGACCTTGAAGTAGGAAAAAGAACGGAGAAAAACGGAGCTAAAAAAGGTCCCACGCGCCTGGGGCGCGTGGACGGGTGCGCCTGGGGCGCGCCATCTGAGAAACAGAGCCATTAGCAGTCCCGCACGCCTGAGGCGCGAGACCGCGTGCGCCTGGGGCGCGCGTGCAGCAGAAAAAGTCCAATTGGGCCAAAACTTCAGAAATTGATAGGGATTCTACTTAGAGATATTTTGTAAATATAAATTAGTGATTTAGAATTAGGTTAGGCAGCTAACTAGAGGAGAAAACAAAAATTAGAATTGAAGAGGGAGATTACCATCAATTTGGAGCAAGAGGAGATTGAAGAATTTGGGGTAATTTGTCCATGAATTTCCCTATTATGTCTTTCATTCTTCTTATTTCTATGTGTAACTAAAACCCTCGTGTTAGGAACACGGTGAATTTGTATGGCGTAGCTTATTTCAATTTATGATTTAGAGTTTTCCTGTTTTTAATTCATGCGTTAATTGAGTTTTTATTGCATACGTAAAACTGATCACTTTATGTTTTGGATTTCTTAAATCTTAACAAGAGTTAGGATTTTGACTAGGCCTTGCAATTAACGGTATAATCAGTTTAGTTATAGAGATATGATTGAATGATTATATGACTTGGTAATTCCCTTTTGCTGAATTTGTTATTTTCTAATGTTGTAATTTGTTGAGAGATCAAGGATTAAGTATTTAGAGAATAAGGGTAATGTTAGAGAGATCTAACTATTGCTATTTGAGAGGAATTGTCCATGAATTAAAGGAAATCTAAATTATAATTGAATAAGTGAAACCTACAATGCAACCAACGTTCCTAACCACTT
Organism: Crotalaria pallida; assembly: GCA_037953625.1. Taxonomy (NCBI): domain Eukaryota; kingdom Viridiplantae; phylum Streptophyta; class Magnoliopsida; order Fabales; family Fabaceae; genus Crotalaria; species Crotalaria pallida. The sequence goes on along the minus strand of CM075654.1, from coordinate 4,896,421 downwards.
TTTCCCATAGTTTCTCAAGTTTAATTTAATTTCAGCAATTTATTAGTTTAGTTAATTAATGATTTTAAATCTGAATTTTAATTTAAATCAACTTTTTATTTATAGGATTTATTTATAATTACATTAAGGTGAAAATATACTAAAAACACAACTCCCCGTGGGACGATATTCGGTCTCCCATAGACTATATTACTCGTTGACCCAGTCCACTTGCTGGCTAATCAACAAGTTTTTGGCGCCGTTGCCGGGGAGTAGTTTTCTTTAGTTTATTATTGGTACTTAGTGTAGTTGTTAGTAAATTCTATTTTTTTAATTATTTTTCTGTTTTTAATTTAGTTTAATTTAACATGTGCTGCTTAACCGTTTTTATGCTTTTGCGCTCTACAGGTAATCGAGACCTTGTGCAACTTGATCCTGAATTGGAGCTTAGTGTGAAACGGTTGAAAAAGCAAGCAAAGCAAGCAAGAAAGATGGCTGAATCACATGGTTCTGGTGGTTCCGGTGCAACAACCCAACCCACAAGGAAGACTTTGGCTGATTACACCACAGTAGATCCAGATGTCTGCACATCCAGTGTAGTCCGGCCAGCAATTTCAGCAGCTGCATTTGAGATTGATCCTCAATATATTCATCTCATCAAACAGGATCAATTCTCAGGTGCACCTACTCAGGATCCTACTGAGCACATAGCTAATTTCGTTCAGATGTTGGACTTTTTCAAGATAGAAGGTGCATCAGATGAGGCGATTCGCATGCGTATGTTTCCTCTTTCTTTGAGGGACAAGGCCTTTACTTGGATAAGGAATCAGCCTCCTGGAAGCCTTTCCAGTTGGGATGTTCTAATCAAAAAATTCATGGCTCAGTTTCTCCCAGCTGGAAAGCAAGCCAAGCTCCGCCAGGATGTCAACTATTTTGTTCAAGCAGAGGAGGAGTTATTACATGATGCATGGGAGAGATACAACCAGCTGTTGAAGAAGTGCCCGACACATGCTATACCAGATTGGATGCAGATCCGATTATTCTATGATGGGTTGAGGAGCACAAACAAATTCATGATTGATGCAGCAACTGGAGGGTCCTTGATTAAGAAGACTGTGGAAGAGGCAAAAGAAATCATTGAGACTATGGCCTACAACAGTAGTCAAGCCCTTGCTGACAAAACTATCTTGAAGAATCCAGAACTGAGCACTACCTAGATGCAGACTCTCATTCAGCAGAATAAGGAGATGCATGATCATATCACAGCATTAATGAAGCGGATGGGTCAGAATCAATTGGGAGCAGTGGGTAGCACACTTGTGTGTGACTTTTGCAATGGGAACCATAGGAATGGAGATTGTGCCAATGAAATGGGGAAAGCAGCGACTATTGAGGAACAAGCACAATATGTGGGTGATGGAGGAAATAGAAATAACATGTACTCCAACACCTACAAGCCAGCATATCGCAACCACCCAAATTAATCATGGCACAGCCCAACATTGAATCAGCCACAACAACAGCAGAAACCTTCCTGGGAGATAGCACTTGACAAGTTGACCAACTCCACCCAATCTTTCATTGAGGAGACTAGAGCCCAGTTTTCCAATCAGGGTGCTAGCATTCGTAATTTCGAGGTGCAAGTGGGACAAATTGCCAAGCATATTTCTGAGAGGTCAGTGGGAACTTTTCCTAGTGACACCATAGCTAATCCCAAGGAGAGGTGCATGAAGGTGACACTCCGAAGTGGCACAATATATGATGAACCAATTGCCAAGGGGAGTTCCACCAATGAAAATTCAAGCAAAGAGAAGGAGCCTAAGGGTGATGCAACATCAAAGAAGAAGGAAGGTGAAGTTGGAGCATCGAGTACGCAGGGTCCACCTGCGGATCACATTTCGGTTCAGCCCAAGCCAACTCCTTTGCCTTTGAGGGTGCCTTTTCCTCAAAGGTTGAAGAAGGATGAAGACAAAAGGCACTTTCAGAAATTTCTGGATATGATCAGAAAGATCCAAATTAATATCCCGTTTGCAGAGGCTCTTGAACAAATGCCTCTGTATGCGAGATTTATGAAGGATCTTCTGACCAAGAAGAAGGGGATGCTCACTGGAGAGACATTTCCAATTGCTGAGAAGTGTAGCAGAATCATAAAGTCCAATCTGCCACCGAAGTTGAAGGATCCAAGAAGCTTCAATCTACCTAAAAGCATCGGCAAGGATTATACAGGTAAGACCCTCTGTGACCTTGGTGCCAGTGTTAATATCATGCCTTTGTCACTTTTTAATAAGTTAGGGATAGGAGAGATTAAGCCGACCCCGATCCTATTACAACTAGCTGATAACACCACCCTCCGCCCTTATGGAGTGGTGGAAGATATCTTGGTGAAAGTGAAGGATTTTATATTACCCCTTGATTTCATGGTTCTTGACATAGAAGAGGATGATAATATTCCTCTAATTTTTGGAAGGCCTTTCTTGGCCACAGCAGGGGTAATCATAGATGTTCCTAGAGGATAAGTTATTCTCCGTGTTAATGGTGAGCAAGCAGTGATAAATATTTTTGAAAAACCACCATGCACGGCGGATTACTTCCCCCAAATCAATTGTGTTTCAAGCTCTAATGAACATGGTAATGATTTAGAGTTTGTGCACACTTCTGAAAATAATTGCCCTTAAGCCCCTTCTAGGGGCGATGAGTCAGGCTCGTGACATTAAACAAGCGCTTTTTGGGAGGCAACCCAATTTTAAGTAATTCTCCCTTAGAATAGGCAATTTAGGATTGATGATTTTTTAGTATAGTTAAGGTACTTTTATTTATTTTTTATATCTGCACTTTTTTTTATTTAAAAAAAAAGAGTCTGGTACAGACCAGGCGCGCCTGGGGCGCGCGTGTACTGTGGCCTTATGGCCTGCACGCCTTAGGGGAGAAATGCAATTCCCCTCACTTCCTTCATCCCCAATTCAATTTCCCTTAGAACTTTAAACCCCAATTTCACCCCCAATTCAAAAATTCCATCAATCCACCCAAATTTCATCAAATTAATCACTCACTCTTCCATTAATCATCATTCTCATCATCAATCTCTCTCCCTTTTCATCAAAATTTTTCAAAAACCCCATTCCCCTCTATTCTCTTCTCAATTCGGATTTTCATAAAAAGGGCTAGGGAACACGAATTTTTCATTGTTTTAAGGTAAGAATCTCTTCTCTATCCTTCTCTGCTCTGATTTATTTGGATTTGGAAGGTTAGGATTGAGTTCTCTCCTTAAAATTTTGAAGGTTTTGTGCTGCCTGCCAAGTGTTCGATAAATTGCCTTTTGCATTTTTTTGAACTAAAACATGTTGAGAAGAGGAAAGAGGCCTATGGTGGACAGTAGTGGAGAGGTTGGGACGACTTTTGAGCATCCGAAAGTCTCCGAATTTTATGATGGGAAGATGGTTAAGCGGAGGGTGCAGCCGGAATTGGGTATGGTCCTTGATGAGACCGTTTCCGGTCAGCCAGTGATGGGTCTTAGAGGTGTGGAGGAGGTGATGGAGGTGATTAGAGTGAACAAATGGGAATCGTGGGTTAGAGGTCCACCGGAGTATTTGAGTCAAAAATTGGTGTGGGAGTTTTATTCGCATGCTTGGTGGCGTGCACAATTAGAGAAGAAGGAGGAGTTGTTGCATGGGACGGTTGAGCACAAGAGGGTTGCTTATGTGAGGGGCAAGGAGGTGTCGTATGATGCTGCTACTATAGCACGTGTCCTACGCCTTCCTAGCTACTCGCCTCATAAGGCCCCCGCTTTGTTCAACACGGATAGCTATGAGGATGTGGGTATGTATTCTCTGGATATGCTTCAGAGTCACTTGTTCTTGGCTGGAAAAACGTGGAATTTTAATATTAATCAAAGGCCAAAACATGTGTCTCAGAGGAATATGCAGGGAGCTGCCCGATTTTGGGTCCGATTCATCATGCACAACTTGTACCCCCATTCCCATGACACTGAGATTTCCCCAGCTATTTGCCGATTAGTGTATGCCCTTAAGTCCTGTGTCGTTGTTCATGCGGCGTCGCTGATTTCTGATTAGTTGCACCGCTTTGCTTTGAGTGATAAGGGATATGTGGGATTCCCTTGGTTGATACACCAGTTGTGTGCTGCTTTGGGAGTGGTGCCTGGGAATGATGAGATGACGGAGATTAAGCGGGCCACCATGTTGACTAAAGCTGTCTGGGATAATTATGTTTTACTTGCTATTAAGACAGCTAGAGAGGATAGACACCCACCGATTATTCTTGACCCCCAGCTGTAAGTTCCATGATGAATGTTTTGATAATGACAAAGTGTTTTGAACAAGCTATCATGTGATGATCAAGTTCAAGTTCAACAAGCAACAACAAACATCAAGTGAAGAAGAGAGAACAAGCTCATGAAGACTTAAGTTTGAGTGTAATTGTTTTTGTTTTATCTTTTGCCTCTCAAGCTTCATAAGTTTTCATTTGGGTAGTTTGTTTAGAGGGTAGTGAATCTCATTCATAAGTCATGATTTAATCATAATTTGAGTTTTCACTTAATCTAGAATCAATAGGTGGCTTAAAGGTTTTAAAGGAAAGGTTGGTTTTTGAGAAAACAAGTTTTAAACAAGTGCAGTATAGTTTTACTCGAGTATGAGTTTGTTTAATCGAGTACTACTCGAGTATGTTGCAATTTACTCGAGTAAACACTGCTGAACTGATTTTTAAAATACGATTTTCACTTCTCAAAATCAGTTTTCAAGTGCCATAACTTTTGGGTATTCTATAAAAAACCTTTTCCTAACCTTTGTGATCATAACCTATCATTTTGATATTCATTTTACAAAGAATCAAGCCACTCTATTCTCTCTCAATTTCAAAGATCAAAGCTTTCATATTTTCATATTCTTTGATCAAGAACCTTTGAATCTCTTGTGTGATTTGTCATAGCTATTGGTTGAGATTCATTAGGATTGTTATGTGTATTCATTGAGTTGTAATCTTTGCAATAAGGCAAGCCACTACAACAAACAAGAAGCCTTGGTGTGTCGATTATCATCAAGCAAAGTTCAAGCAATTGAAGAAAGTCTTGGTTGTGAATCAAGCAAGGAGAAGCCTTGGTGTGTGGATTATCATCAAGCAATTGAAGACTTGTTGTGTCGATTATCAACAAGGGGTAGAGGTTAGATTAGAGAGAAGATCAATAGGATTACAAGGCAAGGGTGTCGGTTATCTCTTGTAGGCTAGCAAGAAGGAAGTCTTGTGAGGCAATCACTTGTAATTTGAGAACTCTAATTCCTCATAGTGAAGAATCTCTCTTGGTTGAAGAGGGGACTGGATGTAGCTTTCAAGCGGGTGAAAGTGAACCAGGATAAATCGCTGTGTCGTATCTCTAAACCCTTACTCTTTATATTCAAGTCATTGGATTGCGTTCTTGGTTGAAAACCTAGAAAAGAGTGATTTTCATAATTGATTGAATTGAATCTTTAATTATTCAAATTGATAAAGGGAAAATCATTTTTCATAACTAGGTTAATCAATAAGAATATAGGTGTTAATCATCTCTGTTGAATCTCTGATATTTCATGTGAATTGATTGATTTTCGTATGCGAATGAAAACTTGATTTTTCTGGTTTATGTCAGATATACTCGAGTAAACGAGTCTTTAATCGAGTACTACTCGAGTATTCTGAAATCTACTCGAGTAAACCTGAACAAAATTGCAAAAATCTTTTGTTTTGATTGTTTCGATTTGTTTCGTTCGAAAATCTTTCAAGGTAGCTTAGACACCTATTCAACCCCTCCTTCTAGGTGTATTCCTAGGGTTCCTTTGTCTCTCCAACCACCAATTGTTGTTTTTTCAATTGGTATCAGAGCTCGGTCGAAAGACACGAGCATAAGAGCTTTTTCGTAAAGATCCTTTAAGAAAATCGCAATGGGATTCGTACCCTTTGGTGGTGAAGGTTATTCAATAAATCGTCCTCCATTGTTTGCCGGAGAAGGCTATGCATATTGGAAAGTTAGAATGAAAATCTTTATCCAAGCCATAGATAGTGAAATTTGGAAAGTAGTTGAAAAAGGTCCTCATATCCCCTCTAGTTTAGTTGAAGGTGTAGAACAATTGATCCCCGAGGATAAGTGGAAGGATGATGATAGAAAGAAAGTTCAATATGATTATAAAGCAAAGAATATCATTACCTCCGCTTTATCCTGTGACGAGTTCTTTAGAGTTTCTCAATGTTCTAGTGCTAAGGAAATGTGGGACACTTTACAAGTGACTCATGAAGGAACTAGTGAGGTTAGGAGAGCTAGATTGAATGCTTTAATGCGTGATTATGAATTGTTTCATATGCTTCCAAATGAATCTATAAATGATATGCAAAAGCGTTTTACTCATATTATTAACCATTTACTTGCTCTTGGTAAGACTTTTTTACAAGGTGAACTTTCTAACAAAGTGTTGAGATGTTTAGACAGGAATTGGCAACCAAAAGTAACGGCTATTGTTGAATCTAAGAATTTGGATGCTATGGATCTAGCAACACTCTTCGGAAAGCTTCAAGAACATGAAATGGAGCTTGGACGATTAAGTATCAATGAAGAGTCGGATAAGAACAAAGAAAGAAAGGGACTTGCTCTTAAAGTCAAAAGTGGATACAAAAAGAAAGAAAGTTCCGATGATGATGATAGTGAAGATTCCGATTCCGATATTGATGAAAAAGACATGAAACTTCTACTAAGGAAGTTTGACAAGTTTCTAAGGAGAAAAGGAAGGTTGAACAAGGATAAAAGTAAAGAGAAGGATTCCCCACACTACAAGACCAAGACATCAAAAGAAGGTGTAGTTTGCCATGAATGTGGAAAACCCGGTCATCTCAAGTATTCTTGCTCTAGGTATCTCAAGAAGAAGGAGAAAGACAAGAAAAATTCTAAATCTAAAAGAGCATACATAGTTTGGGATAGTGATGTGGAAGAGAAGAAAAGCACATGGAGTAGTTCTTCGGATAATGAAGAAGTTGCTTGTCTCAACTTGATAACTCTAGTAGATGATGAAGAACAAAGTTCAAATGATGAATCAAGTTATCAAAGCGAGGATAGCAATGTAAGTCTTACTAAATCCGAAATTTCTTCTAAATATGAATTGTTATATAATGCTTATGAAGAAATGCATGAACAACTTGAAAAACTAGCTTTGAAAAACATTGAAAGAAAGAAGCTCATTTTGAAACATCAAAAAGAGATTTTAGATCTTCAAAAACAAGTTGATGAGCTTAATCTTGAAAATGAAACTCTTGATCTTATATATGCCAGTTCTTCTTGTGATTGTGCTAGTAGAGTGAATGTTGTGGTTGATTGTGAGAATTGCAAGTTGCTTAAAGATGAAAATGCTATTTTGAAAAATAAGCTTGCAAGTTTCTCAAGTGGTGATATTAGATTGCGCACATTGTTAAATTTTCAAAGAGAAAATTCAAACAAGTTTGGTTTGGGTTATACTAATGCTAAGAGTAAATCTCATAGAAATGTTGTTGATTTTTCTAAAGTTGATTTTTCAAATGCACCAACATGTTTCTATTGTGGTACTCATGGACATACTTCAAATGTGTGTAATGTTAAAATGCATGGTATACCTAAAGGAGATTTTGTTTGGATGAAAAAGGGTGAAAGTCCCTACACTAACAAAAATGGATCCAAAACCATTGGGATACCAAAAAGCAAAGCATGATTGTTTTGTAGGTATGATTGAAGAGCAAAGAGAGCTTACAAGTGTTATTCATATTTGCATCTTCAATTGGTCTCAAAAGAAGTCCTACAATTTGGTATAAGTGATATTATTAGATTTGTGAACTTCATATGGTATCTTCTCAATTGGTATTACTTTTCTAAATGTTTAATTAAATCATTTGGTATTATTGAGTAGATTCATAGATGGTTATCATGATATAGTGACATGCTTTGGTTGTTATTAAAGAAATATCACAATTGGTATCAAATCTTTGTTGATATATGTACTTCTTTACAATTGATATCTTCTTTGTTAAGTGATATTATGATCTTTTTAGTTCTCAATTGGTATCATATTTCATTGTTATATTCTCTTGCCAATTGATATCACATTTCAAAGTATAGTTTTATTGTATTTGTTCAATTGGTATCAATGTTGTAAAGAAATGATCATTGATTTCTTACCTTGGCTTAGATGTTATATTTCAATTGGTATATATTACTTTTTGATAATGCCAAAGGGGGAGAAATAATGTTTCTCAAAGGTAGAGAAATGATTGTTTTTGATATAATATGATTTTTAGATGTTTGTTTGGAGAAAGGTTGTTTTTGTTGTTTTTTATGTAGGTTGAGCAAAGTTGTTGAAGATAGGGGGAGAATCAAGCTTATCTCAATTGGATTCAAATGACAAAAGCATTTATTGAGGGGGAGCAAGAGTCTCACCAAGTGATCAAATTGTTAAAGCATCAACAACTTCAAAGAACTTTTGGAGAACTTCAAAACATGGTTTGTCATTTTCAAAAACGGGGAGATTGTAAGTTCCATGATGAATGTTTTGATAATGACAAAGTGTTTTGAACAAGCTATCATGTGATGATCAAGTTCAAGTTCAACAAGCAACAACAAACATCAAGTGAAGAAGAGAGAACAAGCTCATGAAGACTTAAGTTTGAGTGTAATTGTTTTTGTTTTATCTTTTGCCTCTCAAGCTTCATAAGTTTTCATTTGGGTAGTTTGTTTAGAGGGTAGTGAATCTCATTCATAAGTCATGATTTAATCATAATTTGAGTTTTCACTTAATCTAGAATCAATAGGTGGCTTAAAGGTTTTAAAGGAAAGGTTGGTTTTTGAGAAAACAAGTTTTAAACAAGTGCAGTATAGTTTTACTCGAGTATGAGTTTGTTTAATCGAGTACTACTCGAGTATGCTGCAATTTACTTGAGTAAACACTGCTGAACTGATTTTTAAAATACGATTTTCACTTCTCAAAATCAGTTTTCAAGTGCCATAACTTTTGGGTATTCTATAAAAGACCTTTTCCTAACCTTTGTGATCATAACCTATCATTTTGATATTCATTTTACAAAGAATCAAGCCACTCTATTCTCTCTCAATTTCAAAGATCAAAGCTTTCATATTTTCATATTCTTTGATCAAGAACCTTTGAATCTCTTGTGTGATTTGTCATAGCTATTGGTTGAGATTAATTAGGATTGTTATGTTTATTCATTGAGTTGTAATATTTGCAATAAGGCAAGCCACTACAACAAACAAGAAGCCTTGGTGTGTCGATTATCATCAAGCAAAGTTCAAGCAATTGAAGAAAGTCTTGGTTGTGAATCAAGCAAGGAGAAGCCTTGGTGTGTGGATTATCATCAAGCAATTGAAGACTTGTTGTGTCGATTATCAACAAGGGGTAGAGGTTAGATTAGAGAGAAGATCAATAGGATTACAAGGCAAGGGTGTCGGTTATCTCTTGTAGGCTAGCAAGAAGGAAGTCTTGTGAGGAAATCACTTGTAATTTGAGAACTCTAATTCCTCATAGTGAAGAATCTCTCTTGGTTGAAGAGGGGACTGGATGTAGCTTTCAAGCGGGTGAAAGTGAACCAGGATAAATCGCTGTGTCGTATCTCTAAACCCTTACTCTTTATATTCAAGTCATTGGATTGCGTTCTTGGTTGAAAACCTAGAAAAGAGTGATTTTCATAATTGATTGAATTGAATCTTTAATTATTCAAATTGATAAAGGGAAAATCATTTTTCATAACTAGGTTAATCAATAAGAATATAGGTGTTAATCATCTCTGTTGAATCTCTGATATTTCATGTGAATTGATTGATTTTCGTATGCGAATGAAAACTTGATTTTTCTGGTTTATGTCAGATATACTCGAGTAAACGAGTCTTTAATCGAGTACTACTCGAGTATTCTGAAATCTACTCGAGTAAACCTGAACAAAATTGCAAAAATCTTTTGTTTTGATTGTTTCGATTTGTTTCGTTCGAAAATCTTTCAAGGTAGCTTAGACACCTATTCAACCCCTCCTTCTAGGTGTATTCCTAGGGTTCCTTTGTCTCTCCAACCACCAATTGTTGTTTTTTCAATTGGTATCAGAGCTCGGTCGAAAGACACGAGCATAAGAGCTTTTTCGTAAAGATCCTTTAAGAAAATCGCAATGGGATTCGTACCCTTTGGTGGTGAAGGTTATTCAATAAATCGTCCTCCATTGTTTGCCGGAGAAGGCTATGCATATTGGAAAGTTAGAATGAAAATCTTTATCCAAGCCATAGATAGTGAAATTTGGAAAGTAGTTGAAAAAGGTCCTCATATCCCCTCTAGTTTAGTTGAAGGTGTAGAACAATTGATCCCCGAGGATAAGTGGAAGGATGATGATAGAAAGAAAGTTCAATATGATTATAAAGCAAAGAATATCATTACCTCCGCTTTATCCTGTGACGAGTTCTTTAGAGTTTCTCAATGTTCTAGTGCTAAGGAAATGTGGGACACTTTACAAGTGACTCATGAAGGAACTAGTGAGGTTAGGAGAGCTAGATTGAATGCTTTAATGCGTGATTATGAATTGTTTCATATGCTTCCAAATGAATCTATAAATGATATGCAAAAGCGTTTTACTCATATTATTAACCATTTACTTGCTCTTGGTAAGACTTTTTTACAAGGTGAACTTTCTAACAAAGTGTTGAGATGTTTAGACAGGAATTGGCAACCAAAAGTAACGGCTATTGTTGAATCTAAGAATTTGGATGCTATGGATCTAGAAACACTCTTCGGAAAGCTTCAAGAACATGAAATGGAGCTTGGACGATTAAGTATCAATGAAGAGTCGGATAAGAACAAAGAAAGAAAGGGACTTGCTCTTAAAGTCAAAAGTGGATACAAAAAGAAAGAAAGTTCCGATGATGATGATAGTGAAGATTCCGATTCCGATATTGATGAAAAAGACATGAAACTTCTACTAAGGAAGTTTGACAAGTTTCTAAGGAGAAAAGGAAGGTTGAACAAGGATAAAAGTAAAGAGAAGGATTCCCCACACTACAAGACCAAGACATCAAAAGAAGGTGTAGTTTGCCATGAATGTGGAAAACCCGGTCATCTCAAGTATTCTTGCTCTAGGTATCTCAAGAAGAAGGAGAAAGACAAGAAAAATTCTAAATCTAAAAGAGCATACATAGTTTGGGATAGTGATGTGGAAGAGAAGAAAAGCACATGGAGTAGTTCTTCGGATAATGAAGAAGTTGCTTGTCTCAACTTGATAACTCTAGTAGATGATGAAGAACAAAGTTCAAATGATGAATCAAGTTATCAAAGCGAGGATAGCAATGTAAGTCTTACTAAATCCGAAATTTCTTCTAAATATGAATTGTTATATAATGCTTATGAAGAAATGCATGAACAACTTGAAAAACTAGCTTTGAAAAACATTGAAAGAAAGAAGCTCATTTTGAAACATCAAAAAGAGATTTTAGATCTTCAAAAACAAGTTGATGAGCTTAATCTTGAAAATGAAACTCTTGATCTTATATATGCTAGTTCTTCTTGTGATTGTGCTAGTAGAGTGAATGTTGTGGTTGATTGTGAGAATTGCAAGTTGCTTAAAGATGAAAATGCTATTTTGAAAAATAAGCTTGCAAGTTTCTCAAGTGGTGATATTAGATTGCGCACATTGTTAAATTTTCAAAGAGAAAATTCAAACAAGTTTGGTTTGGGTTATACTAATGCTAAGAGTAAATCTCATAGAAATGTTGTTGATTTTTCTAAAGTTGATTTTTCAAATGCACCAACATGTTTCTATTGTGGTACTCATGGACATACTTCAAATGTGTGTAATGTTAAAATGCATGGTATACCTAAAGGAGATTTTGTTTGGATGAAAAAGGGTGAAAGTCCCTACACTAACAAAAATGGATCCAAAACCATTGGGATACCAAAAAGCAAAGCATGATTGTTTTGTAGGTATGATTGAAGAGCAAAGAGAGCTTACAAGTGTTATTCATATTTGCATCTTCAATTGGTCTCAAAAGAAGTCCTACAATTTGGTATAAGTGATATTATTAGATTTGTGAACTTCATATGGTATCTTCTCAATTGGTATTACTTTTCTAAATGTTTAATTAAATCATTTGGTATTATTGAGTAGATTCATAGATGGTTATCATGATATAGTGACATGCTTTGGTTGTTATTAAAGAAATATCACAATTGGTATCAAATCTTTGTTGATATATGTACTTCTTTACAATTGATATCTTCTTTGTTAAGTGATATTATGATCTTTTTAGTTCTCAATTGGTATCATATTTCATTGTTATATTCTCTTGCCAATTGATATCACATTTCAAAGTATAGTTTTATGGTATTTGTTCAATTGGTATCAATGTTGTAAAGAAATGATCATTGATTTCTTACCTTGGCTTAGATGTTATATTTCAATTGGTATATATTACTTTTTGATAATGCCAAAGGGGGAGAAATAATGTTTCTCAAAGGTAGAGAAATGATTGTTTTTGATATAATATGATTTTTAGATGTTTGTTTGGAGAAAGGTTGTTTTTGTTGTTTTTTATGTAGGTTGAGCAAAGTTGTTGAAGATAGGGGGAGAATCAAGCTTATCTCAATTGGATTCAAATGTCAAAAGCATTTATTGAGGGGGAGCAAGAGTCTCACCAAGTGATCAAATTGTTAAAGCATCAACAACTTCAAAGAACTTTTGGAGAACTTCAAAACATGGTTTGTCATTTTCAAAAACGGGGAGATTGTAAGTTCCATGATGAATGTTTTGATAATGACAAAGTGTTTTGAACAAGCTATCATGTGATGATCAAGTTCAAGTTCAACAAGCAACAACAAACATCAAGTGAAGAAGAGAGAACAAGCTCATGAAGACTTAAGTTTGAGTGTAATTGTTTTTGTTTTATCTTTTGCCTCTCAAGCTTCATAAGTTTTCATTTGGGTAGTTTGTTTAGAGGGTAGTGAATCTCATTCATAAGTCATGATTTAATCATACTTTGAGTTTTCACTTAATCTAGAATCAATAGGTGGCTTAAAGGTTTTAAAGGAAAGGTTGGTTTTTGAGAAAACAAGTTTTAAACAAGTGCAGTATAGTTTTACTCGAGTATGAGTTTGTTTAATCGAGTACTACTCGAGTATGCTGCAATTTACTTGAGTAAACACTGCTGAACTGATTTTTAAAATACGATTTTCACTTCTCAAAATCAGTTTTCAAGTGCCATAACTTTTGGGTATTCTATAAAAGACCTTTTCCTAACCTTTGTGATCATAACCTATCATTTTGATATTCATTTTACAAAGAATCAAGCCACTCTATTCTCTCTCAATTTCAAAGATCAAAGCTTTCATATTTTCATATTCTTTGATCAAGAACCTTTGAATCTCTTGTGTGATTTGTCATAGCTATTGGTTGAGATTAATTAGGATTGTTATGTGTATTCATTGAGTTGTAATCTTTGCAATAAGGCAAGCCACTACAACAAACAAGAAGCCTTGGTGTGTCGATTATCATCAAGCAAAGTTCAAGCAATTGAAGAAAGTCTTGGTTGTGAATCAAGCAAGGAGAAGCCTTGGTGTGTGGATTATCATCAAGCAATTGAAGACTTGTTGTGTCGATTATCAACAAGGGGTAGAGGTTAGATTAGAGAGAAGATCAATAGGATTACAAGGCAAGGGTGTCGGTTATCTCTTGTAGGCTAGCAAGAAGGAAGTCTTGTGAGGCAATCACTTGTAATTTGAGAACTCTAATTCCTCATAGTGAAGAATCTCTCTTGGTTGAAGAGGGGACTGGATGTAGCTTTCAAGCGGGTGAAAGTGAACCAGGATAAATCGCTGTGTCGTATCTCTAAACCCTTACTCTTTATATTCAAGTCATTGGATTGCGTTCTTGGTTGAAAACCTAGAAAAGAGTGATTTTCATAATTGATTGAATTGAATCTTTAATTATTCAAATTGATAAAGGGAAAATCATTTTTCATAACTAGGTTAATCAATAAGAATATAGGTGTTAATCATCTCTGTTGAATCTCTGATATTTCATGTGAATTGATTGATTTTCGTATGCGAATGAAAACTTGATTTTTCTGGTTTATGTCAGATATACTCGAGTAAACGAGTCTTTAATCGAGTACTACTCGAGTATTCTGAAATCTACTCGAGTAAACCTGAACAAAATTGCAAAAATCTTTTGTTTTGATTGTTTCGATTTGTTTCGTTCGAAAATCTTTCAAGGTAGCTTAGACACCTATTCAACCCCTCCTTCTAGGTGTATTCCTAGGGTTCCTTTGTCTCTCCAACCACCAATTGTTGTTTTTTCACCAGCCACCAGTCCAGGATAGAGCAGGATCTTCTCGCCGACCAGTACAGTCGTCGGATGGTGTGGAGGACCTGAGGGTTATGATGCAGTCTATGATGAGGGAGCAGGCGCTGCAGGGGCGGTATTTACGGCAGCAGGCTGAGTTCCGGCGTGTACAGTTACACAGGGACGAGGTCCGGGATGATATTCTGAGGGCTTGGAGTGCTGATCATGGTTACTCTGTGGAGCTGCCCCCTTATTCGGACTATGAGAGGAGTCTGTTGGACTATCCGGTGGATGTACCTGAGCCTGATGCTAGAGGGATGGATGAGGATTAGTTTAGGGGTTGTTCTTATTTTGCTATATCTGATGTATTTTCCCCATCCCGCTCTGTACTTGTGATATTAACTTGTTTTGCATTTTCTAGGAGTTAATTTATTTTTAATGCATGGATATTTATTTCGATTATTATCTTGTTGCATCTGTATTACTGAGTTTTGTGCAGGTGTGAATGTTGTCTCCTACCATTAGTGGTGCTTTGTTGCACTAGTGCTAACCATTGCAGGTATTAAGTTTGGGGGAGCAACATCTCACTTGTGTCTAGTGCTATTTATGTGGATGTGATAGGTAGTTTTCTTAATCTTTATCCTTGCCATTTTTGGTTAGTTTTTTTTAGTATAGGTTTTTAATTTTTATTTTGTAGTTTTTAGGTAGAGTAGTTAGCTTGAGGACAAGCCAACCTCTAAGTTTGGGGGAAGTATACAAAATAAAAATTGATTTTTTTCAGACTTGAATTGTTTTCCCCATATTTGGTGTTGGTTTGTGTCTCTAGTGAAGAGTAATTAATTTTTCTAACTTTAGGAACTTTTCTCTTTTGATACATGTATATACTTAGTTTAGGACTTAGACTCATTGATTTTCGACTCTATTTGATTGAGCTGTAAATATAATTGTGAACTAGTTATTTTGACAAATGTTTTCAGAACTTGTGATTAGTGAACTGACTTTAGCCAATGTGAGTTTTTGAGCCTATTGAAGGGGTATGAATTTTATTGACATATTCTGATTGTGAGACCCCTATTCGTTCATGAGTGTGTTCTCTTTGATAATTATGCTCTAGAACTTGACCGGTGACCATTTCGAAATTGATGATTGATTGCATGCATGAAGATGATTAAGTCACGCTTAGGTGTGTTTTTGAGGCCTTAAGATTGTTGCATTGAAAATTGTTCCCTTAGTTGCCCACTTTGAGCCTTATAATGATATATGATTTTTCTTTGGTACCCTGTAATTATTGCATTGATTTTATTGTGAGTACCTTGGGAATTTTGGATGAGCAATTAAGTGGAATTTGATGCAAAAGAAGAAAAGAAAGTGAAAAGTGTTTTGTGCCTTCTTCTCTTCCAATGAAAGAAAAAAAATGAAAATAATAATAAATCAAATGAAAGTGAAAAGGAAGAGAGTAGAGGAATTAAATTGAAAAGTGAGAAGAATAAAGTTGTGATTGAGTTGTGCTTATTGAAATATACTTAGTGCTCATTCATGATTTCTAGGGGAATTTGTTTTCGCATTTAGCCCTTAGTGCATTATTCCTTCTTTCTTTTATCCTACCGAACACTTTATCCAGGCCCCATTACAACCAATATTAAGACCTTTTGATTTTTGTGTGCATGATAATTTCAATGGAGATGTTGGTCTATGGTCAAGCATATGGTAGCACTTTGTCATTGATGAACTTGTGTGCTTAGTTGAAATATTACCCTTATACACTTTTGAGAGGAACATGTGAGAGGTTGAGAGTGTTCACTAGTTCTGAGTTCTGATTGGGTTTGTTACTCTAACCGGTTTGTAATTGTGTAAATAGTTTGTGATAATATGTGTTGCAGTCATGAGTCGTAGTTTTAGATGAGGTGTGTATATGTTGATTTAGGGAGTTTGTCTTTTGTTTAGAACTTTTGTTTTACTTTTTCCTAGGACATGCAAAATGCTAAGTTTGGGGGAGTGATTTGGGTCTGATATATATATCTTTTGGACTTCATTTTACCCTCTTTTACTTTGATTTGGCTTGTTTTCATAGCAAACTTAGGACCTTTTTATTAGTTTTTAGGAATTTTAGTAGTTGTAGTCTCCCTTGAACTTTTTGATCGTTTGTTCATTGTTTCAGGTGATTTTGGAGCTCAAATGCAAAAATTAATTATGGAATTGGAAAGAGCACTTAAAGACCTTGAAGTAGGAAAAAGAACGGAGAAAAACGGAGCTAAAACAAGTCCCACGCGCCTGGGGCGCGTGGACGGGTGCGCCTGGGGTGCGCTATCTGAGAAACAGAGCCATCGGCAGTCCCGCGCGCCTGAGGCGCGAGACCGCATGCGCCTGGGGCGCGCATGCAGCAGAAAAATCCCAATTGGGCCAAAACTTCAGAAATTGATAGGGATTCTACTTAGAGATATTTTGTAAATATAAATTAGTGATTTAGAATTAGGTTAGGCAGCCAACTAGAGGAGAAAACATAAATTAGAATTGAAGAGGGAGATTACCATCAATTTGGAGCAAGAGGAGATTGAAGAATTTGGGATAATTTGTCCATGAATTTCCCTATTATGTCTTTCATTCTTCTTATTTCTATGTGTAACTAAAACCCTCGTGTTAGGAACACGGTGAATTTGTATGGCGTAGCTTATTTCAATTTATGATTTAGAGTTTTCCTGTTTTTAATTCATGCGTTAATTGAGTTTTTATTGCATACGTAAAACTGATCACTTTATGTTTTGGATTTCTTAATTCTTAACGAGAGTTAGGATTTTGAATAGGCCTTGCAATTAACGGTATAATCAGTTTAGTTATAGAGATATGATTGAATGATTATATGACTTGGTAATTCCCTTGTGCTGAATTTGTTATTTTCTAATATTGTAATTTGTTGAGAGATCAAGGATTAAGTATTTAGATAATAAGGGTAATGTTAGAGAGATCTAACTATTGCTATTTGAGAGGAATTGTCCATGAATTAAAGGAAAATCTAAATTATAATTGAATAAGTGAAACCTACAATGCAACCAACGTTCCTAACCACTTTCTCCCATAGTTTCTCAAGTTTAATTTAATTTCAGCAATTTATTAGTTTAGTTAATTAATGATTTTAAATCTGAATTTTAATTTAAATCAAATTTTTAGTTATAGGATTTATTTATAATTACATTAAGGTGAAAATATACTAAAAACACAACTCCCTGTGGGACGATATTCGGTCTTCCATAGACTATATTACTCGTTGACCCAGTCCACTTGCTGGCTAATCAACACCACTCACTAATCGATTAGTGGCTGAAAGTGCATAAAAATATAATCGATTAAGGCCTTCATTAATCGATTAACTCAGTGCAAAATGACTTTCTTTCACACTTCTAAGACTCTTAGGCTATCACAACTCATCCTAACTTAACTTAACACTATAACCCACACTCTAAACACAATCTAACCTATTCTTAGCTCAATCCATCTTACACTTATCTAAATTTCTAAGTCTAAACAATTCTAAACACTTACAATACTAACACAAACCAACGCTTCTAAACGGAATCGAAAATTGAGGATGTTACAATTCTCCCCCACTTACCGGAATTTCGTCCTCGAAATTCAAGCCGCCTCAAAAAGGTGGGGATTAGAAATCTTGAACTTGTCCTCAAGCTCCCATGTGGCCTCTTCAACATTGTTGCGATTCCAAATCACTTTCACCAATGAAATCTCTTTGCCACGAAGTTGTTTAATCCTTCTATCCTCAATCCTGACTGGCTGCAACTCAAAAGTCAGGTTCTCCCTCACTGGAATCTCTTCTTCCATGATAACATGGGAAGGATCAAACACATACTTGCGGAGCTGGGACACATGGAACACATCATGCAAATTGGACAATTGCGGAGGAAGAGCAATTCTATAAGCCATGGATCCAACCCTTTTCAAGATCTGATAAGGACCAATGAACTTAGAAGAGAGCTTCTTGGGTTTCAAAACCCTTCCGACACCCGTGGTTGGAACCACCTTCAAAAACACATGCTCACCCAATTCAAATTCCAAGGGTTTCCTCCGTTTGTCCGCATAACTCTTCTGCCGATCTTGGGCTGCCTTCATTCTCTTCTGAATCACCTTTACTTTCTCCGTTGTCTCCTGGACAACATCAGGACAAACTAAATGGTTCTCCCCCACTTGGAACCAACATAGGGGAGTTCGACATCTTCGCACATACAAAGCTTCATAAGGAGCCATTCCGATGCTCGAATGGTAGGAGTTATTGTAAGTAAACTCTACCAAAGGCAACAACTTCTCCCAACTCTTCTGATACTCCAAAGTGCAAGTCCTAAGCAAATCCTCCAAGGATTGAATAGTTCGCTCAGTCTGTCCATCAGTTTGAGGGTGATAGGCAGAACCGAGCTTCAATTCTGTTCCTAGAGCTTGTTGAAGACTTTGCCAGAATCGTGAAAGGAACCTTGGATCACGATCTGAGATGATATCTGAAGGCACTCCATGCAACCTGATAATCTCCCTGATGTACAACTGAGCCAACTTCTCCATAGGATACTTCATGTTCATGGGAAGAAAGTAAGTAGACTTTGTCAATCTATCCACAACTACCCACACTGCATCATGTCTAGCTGTGGTTCTTGGTAAGCCGGAAACAATGTCCATAGCTATACTGTCCCGCTTCCACACTGGAATCTCCAACGGATGCAACACACCTCCAAGTTTTTGGTGTTCCACTTTGGACTTTTAACAGGTCAAACATCTAGCAACATAACCTGCCACATCCTTCTTGATACCGGGCCACCAGAATAACTTCTTCAAATCTTGATACATCTTCGTTGTGCCTGGATGCAAGCTTAACTTGCTCTTGTGTGCTTCTTCTAGAAGAGCCTCCCTCAACTCATGATTAGATGGAACACAAATCCTATTTCGGAATCTTAAGACTCCATCAACACCTTCCTGAAAATCCGGCTCATTCCTGCTTACAGCTCCCCTTTTTATTTCCTGCAATTCAACATCTTTCAACTGCTTCTGTCGAATTGCATCAAGGAAAGTATTGGTGATTTGAAGCATCCCAACACTCATACTCTCCTTCTTGAATTGGACTCCAAGATTGAGATTGCGGAAATCCTCAATCAACTCCAATTCCTTAATCATCATGCAACTCATATGGAGGGCTTTGCGGCTAAGGGCATAGCAACCACATTCACCTTGCCTGGATGGTACTGCAAACTAAAATCATAATCCTTGAGGAACTCCATCCACCGCCGTTGTCTCATGTTCAACTCCTTTTGGTCGAACAAATACTTAAGGCTCTTGTGATCACTAAACACCTCGAACCTTGATCCATAAAGATAGTGCCTCCATATCTTGAGAGCAAAAAAAACAGCTGCAAGCTCCAAATCATGGGTAGGATAGTTATCCTCATGCGGTCTCAACTGCCTGGAAGAGTAAGCAATCACCCTCCCTTCTTGCATGAGAACACATCCTAATCCCTGCCTTGAAGCATCACAATAAACATCAAAATTCTTCTTCGGATCCGGATGAACAAGAACAGGAGAAGAAGTCAACTTGTCCTTGAGTTCTAGGAAACTCTGCTCACACTTCTCATTCCAATCAAACGCCATCTCCTTTCTTGTTAGCTTGGTCAAAGGCAATGCTATCTTAGAAAAATCCTTGATAAACCTCCGATAATAGCCTACCAATCCAAGGAAACTCCGAATCTCCGTCACCGATTTAGGCCTTTCCCATTCTAACACGGCCTCTACTTTCGCAGGATCTACTGCAATGCCTTCCTTAGCAATCACATGCCCCAAGAATTTCACTTTCTCAAGCCAGCAATCACACTTGGCGAGCTTGGCAACAACCGCTTCTCCTTCAACATCTTTAGGACTATTCTAAGATGCTCCCGATGCTCATTGGAGTCGTTTGAGTATATAAGAATATCGTCGATGAAGACAACTACAAAGGAGTCCAAGTAAGGTCGGAATATCCGATTCATATAGTCCATAAAAACTGCAGGGGCATTGGTTAGACCAAACGGCATTACCACATACTCATAGTGGCCATATCGTGATCTAAAAGCAGTCTTGGGTATATCCTCTTCTTTAACTCTGATTTGGTGATAACCAGACCAGAGATCGATCTTGGAAAACACCGCTGCACCACGCAATTGGTCCATCAAATCATCGATACGTGGCAGAGGATACTTATTCTTGACTGTCACCTTATTCAGCTGTCGGTAGTCCACACACAATCTGAGGCTTCCGTCCTTCTTCTTAACAAAAAGAACCGGTGCACCCCAGGGTGAGGCACTAGGCCTGATAAACTTCTTGTCCAACATATCGTCCAACTGCTTCTTCAATTCCACCAACTCAATGGGAGCCATCCTATGCGGAGCCAAAGAAATAGGTCCAGTACTGGGCACCAAATCAATACTGAACTCTACCTCATGCACAGGAGGTAAACCAGGCACCTTGTAACACCCCGCATTTTTCCCGTACGTGCGTAAACGATTTTGTCGAAATAAACCTCAAAGTTTTGTTTTATAAGAAATTTTCAGAAAAATATTTATGTAAGAAAGAAATTAAATGATGATTTCCATGGAATTTTTATAAACCAAATGTTTTTATAGATGAAAAGTGAATAATTTTTGTTGAGTTTTGAAACGATTTGATTTTTAAGAAATAAGTTGTGAAATTTTACTAAGAGTGATTTTTGTTTGAAATGGAAATTTTGAGATTTTTGGGTCTGTAAGCTTTAAAAATGCATATCTTTTTAACCGTAACTCGGATTTTTACAAACTTTATATCAAAACGACCGTCTCGAAACATAGATTTTAAAAATATAACTTTTAGAATTTTCTGGGTTGTTTTACAAAAAATTATTCTCTGAACAGTGAAAAACGAGTTTTTGAAATTTTGTTTTGAAGAAAATGAATGGATTGATTTGGCATGAACTTTTATGTGAAATGTGCTTGATTTAATGTGTGTGTACTGTGTGATGCATGAAATTAATTGTGTGTATATGATTTGTGAAATGATTGCATTATTGTATGAAATAATAATTGGAATGTTTAAGTAAATAGGATAAGAAAATAAAAGTGTAGAATGTATGTATATGTGGTGTGTGATACGGTTTATGTGTGTATGTATTTGTGTGTATATGTATGTGTGCTATACGTGTATGTGTGTGTGTATACAAGTAGGAATGTAATTTTTCTAGAAACTTAGAAGTTAAGAAACTAGGAACTAAATAAAGACTAACCAAATAAACTAAGTTAGGATCAAACCAAACTAATATCCAAAACCCTAACTAGTCTTCAACCTAGATGACCCCTAAAAAGCCTAGTCTACTTGACCTTGTCCCCTTGACCTTGAAGACCCTCATCCATGCAACAATTTGGAAGCCCAAAATCGCCCCTCCCATTCATGTTGTAGCCAAACCAACTTAAGGGCGAAAGAGGGATTAGTTCATGGCTTATATGTAGAAAGGGTGCCTTAATTCATTTTCTCACTTTCACTCCCTTCACCCATTTCACCCCTTCCACCGTACCAACACTAATCACACAACTCCTAAGAGTCCATTTTACTCTTAGAGAGAAAAAGAGAAGAAATAGAAATTGATAGAGAGAAAGTGAGAGAGGGTGGCCGAGAGCTCTAGGAGAAGGAGGAAGAAGGAAATCCCAAGCCAACCTTGAAGCCTTACCCTTGTAGATCAAAAGTGTTAGAACTAGAAGAACCAACTCATATCATGGTAGGACTTGAAGATCAAGAAGAGATTTTGTAATAGTTTAGTTCTTTTTTTTAGTTCATAGATCTTTATTTCTTTCTTCTTGCATGTTTAAATTTTTGAAGTTCATGTGTTATTTTTTTATCTTGGACTTTTGGGACTCTAAACAATTTGTAATATGCTAAACTTTGGCTTGCTTGTGTTCGGTTCATATTGTTCTTGATGGATCTAGCACTTTTTCAATTAAACTCTTAATGATCTAATGTTTTCACACTAAAATCTTAAAGATCTAAAGAATGGCTAAAGATTTTTATGAAACCTAAACTAATTCTCTTTGCATGTCTATTTTCTTGCTTTAAAACCGTGAATCATACATGTTTGTGTGATGATTTAAGGAATAAATTCATGATCTAAAATTTATTTGGCTTTGCATGTTATTTGATGATGATCTTAGTTGATCTAAGTGTGTGTATGTAATTATTTGGCTTGATGAATGAAAAATGTTTAAATCTTTAGTTGCATGTTATTTTTTTTAGAGAAAAGAATATGTTTCCTTCTCTGTACTATTCGGTTTTTAAGAAAAATTAGAGGAAGTAAGTTTTAAAATGGTTTTCAAGCATGATTTGATTAAGTAATTATTTTTTTTAGCATGCTATGGTCTAATGTCTGATTATATGTATGTTTATTTTTAAGAAGGCCATTCGGCCAAGTTTGGAAATAATATGATCCATGCTTTTATTTTTAGAAAAATTTGGTACATGATTGTTTTAGTAATTTTATGAACATGCATGTTATTTTCAAGAAAATAAAAGTAAATCTTTATTTTTGACATTAAGAAAAGTCATGATCTTAAGTTTATTTCTATGCATGTTTAAAAAAAAGGATTTTTGTTTTAAATATATTGATGCATGTGTTCTAAGACTAGATCTAACAATTTCTAACACATGCAAGTTATTTTCATGAAAGATTAAATAAGATCTTTATTTTTTTTTTTTAGAAAAAGTTATAATCATGAGTTCATTTGTGTGTGTGATATGAATGAATGATGTAATGTGTTACTTTACTGAACTTGATGTAGTGTTGTTGCTTTGAAAGTTGTTTTGAAAGTTTGCATTCCTTAGTTTCAATCACATGATTTTAAGTTGAAAAATGAGTGGAAACCATGCCTTTTGTGTATTGACATTCGGTCACCTAGGGAGAAATAGGAAGCTAGGTTTGTTCCTCAATTAGGTTGCATGCATGATTAAGTTAATTAAATTTAAAAGGTGCATGCATAAAGTGAATAAATTTAAAAAGAAAATATGATGATGGTTTGTAATTTAATTTGTTGTGTTGATTTTCTTAAGAAAATGAAATTAAATTTGTAATTCTCCTTCTAAGAGTGCCCACGGTTTAGCTTAAAATAAAGAGAATAATTTCATGATTAAAATCTGGCAAAATTTATATGTGTGTAATTCGGTCCATGTATGTTTAACGGGTAGGGAAATTATTTTCATGAAATGACCATGATGATAGCTATATTTTTGGTGCATGGTTCTGTGTACTTGTGAGAATGATGTGTGTGCTTCCTTTGATCTTTTTGATTTTAGAAATGAAAATGAATAAGTCCATATGATTCTGTGAATAGATCTTTGTAAAATTGATTTGATGATTTCTTGTAATTAGAAAATTATTAACTGTGTGATTCGGTTTTGTAAGTCAATTAAATGCATAAGTCTAAATTAGTTTCTAAAAGGGTAATTTAATTGATTTAGATTATAATTTAGTTGATGATTTTAAATAATTTCCTGTGTACATGTTGTGAATGATTTGTATGCTTTGAAATTGGTATATGATTGCCCTTTTTGTTAAATGAATGCGTCAGATTGAATTTGGAATTGTTGAATTGTGAAAAGTCTGTGTGTAGCTTTTAAAGTAATTGAAAAATGTTTTTGAAACTCTTAATTGATATTCTCTGATCAGTGTTTAATGATATTGTGAAGTTTAGAAATTAAGTAAGTTGATCGGATTATGTGAAATGATTTTTAGTTTTAGAATCTATTGGTAATTCAAAAATAATTACCATGTGTGTGTTTCGATTTTGTTAAGATTAAGTTAAATTATTTTATTAAGAGTAATTGAATTAATCTAATAAGATTATGATTTGATTAATGATTTTAAATAATTAAAAATGTGACCTTCTGGGTGTAAGTTTGTGATTGCTTCTATGTGATTGTTCTTGTAGTGTTTGAATGTATTGGAATTGTATTGAGTGCTGTTTGTGTGTGTGAAAGCTATGTTGTAGTTTAACGAAACTGCAAATGTTTTATTTAAAAAGAATGATTTAAACAATTTAAATTAACTTGAAATTTAATTAACATTATTTGACTAGTGTTTGATGATATTGTGAAATTTAGTAATTTAACAAAACTAATTTGATTGGTTTTGAAGTTCTGTCTTTTTGAATTTTTTTGTATTTGATTTGAGAAAGATTTTCAAAGAAGTGGTTTCTAAAGGTTTCGTTCAGTGTTTAAGAAAATGATTTTTCATGCCAAGGTGTTTTAAACTATGAGAAATAGATTCTGTTTTGAAGAAGAAATTGTTTTAAGAAGTTTTCTTGGAAACATTTTTATTAGAAAGTGATTTAAATTTGAAAACCTTTTTGGATATTGGCAATGTGCTTTGAAAAGGGAACTATTCTAAAGTATTTTAAAACGAAATTTAGAATTCACGTAAATCGTTACTAACGCACGGGGATAAATGTCTAGTTCGGGTGTCGGACGCGAAGGACTCGTGGCAAGGTTAGCGACTGGAAATCTCGGAGACTCTTTGGATGTGTCGTCATCTAGGTAAGTGAGAGTGCTGTGGTCCTGCAACGTGGTTGCTCGGAATTCGAGTAGACGAATTGCGAGAGTACTGCGAATTAGGCGATGCGGATATGTGTGTATTAGATGTTTTATATGCATACTAAATGTTTATTTGCTATGCATTACTAGATGTTTACTCGTTGTGCATACTTTATTTTGTTTGAATACTGTTTGGTTTTGTTGGATGGCAAAATGATGATGATGGGACTGTGAAAGTAATAAGATCAATTGAAAAGAGAAAAGAAAAGCGAATAAGAGATATGAGAAATGTTTGAGTAAGAAATAAGTGATGAGTTAAGATTTAAGAGAAAGTTATAAGGAACGATTGAGAAAGAGATAAAGGTGATGTGAGTAAAGGAAAGAGATGAAAAGTTGAGATTGATATGAGAATGCGATTATGAAAGTGAGAAAGTGGTTGAGTAGAGATGCGATTCCTCGTCCACGTTTTTGGGAAGAAGATTAGTGTTGAGTTGAGCTTGCTCCTCCATTAACACTCACCCAAAAATGTGATTTTTGAAAAGATTTTTGAAAAGAGATTTTTGAAAGAACTTTTGTGAAAATGATATTTTTGTGAAAGTTTTTGGAAAGATTATTTTCGAAAACGTTTTGCGAAAGATGTTTTGAGAATGGCGAGGAAAAGCTGTTGATGATGTGAATGAGAATTTAGTTGAGAATGAGTTTTGAGAATGTTGATGATGAGATGAGAAAGTAATTTGTGGCCTGGGGCCAATGAGATTTAGGGGGAAAAGATTGTGATTAGTGATCGGGCTTCGTTGAAGGGATGCACCAAGGACGAGTCGATCATTAGGAATAAGCCGCTAATTAAAACGCTAAAAACTTTAAAAGACATTTACAAACGCAGTGAGGTATGAGTGTCGTATCGAAGTAGTGGAGAGGAAGATACTATGGGTATCTGCGGATACTCAGGTGGGGATTGCAGGAGGGGAGGACGATGACGGTGATACGTCAAGAAGTCTAGAGTACAATTCTAGGCAGACAACTCCACATGTGGCGCACTAACGTGGTGGGGACTGGGTCTAATGCCGTGGTAGTTCTGCACCGGAACTAGAATTGTGCAGTCGCCCCCTCGATGCAAATCTAGAACAGTGAGAGGGACTGGAATGGGGCATTTGTGATTGCCGCTGAGAGCGTGCCTGTTTATATGTGATATGATTTGAGGCTGAGTCCTCCTGGTCTGGGACCACTTGTTAGTGTGACAGCTGTCGTGCCCGCATGGTAAAGGTCCTGTACTCCTGTTTGCTTTCGACTAGGTTGGGTGGTTGACCGAGGAGATGTAGACGTGTGCGAGCTCAATGATGTGTCCCCCCTCATCATTGACGCTAATCGAAATAATAAAACTTAAAAGACAAAGATTTTCCAAAAGAGAAGTACAATAAGATGTTAAGTGTTGAATAAGATTAATATGTTGAGCACGAGAAATGAATTGTGGCAGAACAAATCCTGAGTCAGCAAATGAAGAAAAATGGGAAAGAGTTTGTGATACGAGCGTAGTGAATGATTTGGATGTGCTTGGTTATATGTGATTCGTACCTGCTAGGTGCATGACATGTTGCATATATGACCATGTGTTTGCATTAAAAATGTTCATGTAAGTTGTTCTAGTTCTGTTTCTTTATCTGTATATTTTATACCCTGAGACCGCATGGTCAACACGTTAGTGTTCGGAACACTGACTCTCTCCTACCATGTTGTCGTATTGGCACTTGCTGATATTGCAACTGGTAGATGGCGGAGCGGAAGCGTGGTGGGCTTCATCGACCAAGGCTGAAGTTAGACGACGAGTCTTAGTGTGTCTGACTAGAAGCTAGGTAATCCCCTGGCGGAATGTACTCCAATGTAAGTTCTTAGTTACCTAACTCTATCCTTCTGTACCCCGGCAAACGTTTTTGATTAAGCACTGTTATTTTGAAAAGAGTAAACGAGCTACGTTTAAATGTTGTTTTGAAAACGAGTTTCAAAGTGCGGTGTCTTGTGACACCTCGGTTTGGAACTTGGAAGGTTGTTACGTAATGTGAGAACACGAGTTTCTTTTAATGTAACTATGTCTTGAAAGTCTAAACGTTCTCACATCTATGTAACACATGTTTTAAAAAAAAATTAAAAAATGGCCCTAGTTTTCACTACTTTTAAGTTAAGTTTTCAAGTTGTCGAATCGGGGTGTTACAGAATGGTATCAGAGCAGTGGTTAAACTAAGTAACCTTATACATGGGCTTACGTACTCTGCCGTGTGTCTCTGTGTGTGATTTAGTATTAGGATAGCGATAGAACGTTAGGAGTACGCGGATGTTCTTCTGGACTACGTTGGTTCTCATCTATAGTGGAGCGAGGAAGCAGAGATTCGTGTAGTCATGGACGTCGACGTGTGATTCGGATCTTCTTTTGTTGAGCCATTCTTTGATATGAATCCCTTTTGTGTTGTGATGGCCCCTGAACTTTTGTATGAGACTTTGTTATGTAACTAGAACCTTTCTTTTCTTGTTGAAACTTTTCTTGTGAAAATCCTATGCGTGCCAAATTGCTTTGGCGGGACATTTGAAAAAGATTTTTCTGAAAATCTTAGACCCAGTTTTTGACAAAGCCTTGGTTGTTGCTGAACCCACAGTTTCTTTGATCCTTGATCAGACCAATATCTGTTCCTAAAATTCTGGTGAAATTATTTGGACCCCTCAGTCATTTGATTGGCAACGAAACCGTGTTGTTTCTACCTCACCATAATTGTTATTGAAAGACCTTTGAGAGATTACTTTTGTAAGTAATCCGTTTAATCCACTCCCAAGAACGATAAGTAGATAGTGCACGTTCGAAGGCGCAACGATTGCGACAGTTAGAGAGCAAAGGAATTTCTTCAAGGAGTTACGCGTCCACCGATTTGATAGAATTTACGCAGCATTTCTCGAGGACGAGAAATCTCCAAGTTGGGGAGAATGTAACACCCCGCATTTTTCCCGTACGTGCGTAAACGATTTCGTCGAAATAAACCTCAAAGTTTTGTTTTATAAGAAATTTTCAGAAAAATATTTATGTAAGAAAGAAATTAAATGATGATTTCCATGGAATTTTTATAAACCAAATGTTTTTATAGATGAAAAGTGAATAATTTTTGTTGAGTTTTGAAACGATTTGATTTTTAAGAAATAAGTTGTGAAATTTTACTAAGAGTGATTTTTGTTTGAAATGGAAATTTTGAGATTTTTGGGTCTGTAAGCTTTAAAAATGCATATCTTTTAACCGTAACTCGGATTTTTACAAACTTTATATCAAAACGACCGTCTCAAAACTTAGATTTTAAAAATATAACTTTTAGAATTTTCTGGGTTGTTTTACAAAAAATTATTCTCTGAACAGTGAAATACGAGTTTTTGAAATTTTGTTTTGAAGAAAATGAATGGATTGATTTGGCATGAACTTTTATGTGAAATGTTCTTGATTTAATGTGTGTGTACTGTGTGATGCATGAAATTAATTGTGTGTATGTGATTTGTGAAATGATTGCATTATTGTATGAAATAATAATTGGAATGTTTAAGTAAATAGGATAAGAAAATAAAAGTGTAGAATGTATGTATATGTGGCGTGTGATACGGTTTATGTGTGTATGTATTTGTGTGTATATGTATGTGTGTTGTACGTGTATGTGTGTGTGTATACAAGTAGGAATGTAATTTTTCTCGAAACTTAGAAGTTAAGAAACTAGGAACTAAATAAAGACTAACCAAATAAACTAAGTTAGGATCAAACCAAACTAATATCCAAAACCCTAACTAGTCTTCAACCAAGATGACCCCTAAAAAGCCTAGTCTACTTGACCTTGTCCCCTTGACCTTGAAGACCCTCATCCATGCAACAATTTGGAAGCCCAAAATCGCCCCTCCCATTCATGTTGTAGCCAAACCAATGTTGGTTTTGGCCTCAAAATCTCGAGAGGGGGGGTGAATCGAGTTTTATTATGTATTGAAAAATTCGTACCAAATTAAAAAATGTTTTGAGACGGAGAGATTAAACGTTCGTTGTGGATCGCGAAAACGATAGAAAATATAATCGAGTAGCGCGGAAACGCAAATAAAGTAAATATGCGGAAAGTAAAAGATAAGGGTTAGAAAAGCTTGCACCGGTGAATTTTATACTGGTTCAGCCTTCCCGTCAAAAGGCCTAGTCCAGTCCCCAAGCGACCCGCCTGAGAGTTCTTATAACCAAGCAATAGAGCCGCACCCTATTACAACCAAGAGCACCCCGCACACTACTAGGAACCTCCGTTCGCTAGGGGCCTCAATCACACAGCAGGGTTCCTCGCCCTACGACGTATCAAACGTCCACTAAGGGATTCTCTCCCTAATCACTAAGGTTTAGAACGAATATGATTGTGATTACAATAGCTTTGTGTGTTCTCAAAACACAGATACAACAATATGCTCTATGATAGTGAAGTAATGTTTCTCTAGATGTTACTCAGCCAATAAGGATTTGTTCTTCAAAAAGTATGAACGATGAAAAGCAGAAGACTTGAGAAGGAGAAGAGAGAAAACGTGCAGAGCAAAAAGAATGAATGAATGAAAAAGGTTCTGATCGTGAAAAATGTTGGAGTGAGTTTATTTAAAAAGAAAACTTATTTTGAATCAACAATGATTTTGAATTTAATAAAACAAATCAAAATAAAATAATAAAAGATTTGTAATAAGTTTTAAAATCAAAATAAAATCAAAATGATTTATAAAATAAAATAAAGATTTGATTCTTAAAACCAAAAAGGAAATAATTCAAAATTAAAATCATTTTCGAATTTTATAAAATATATCAGAATCTTTTATATAAAAACAAATCAGGAAATAATAAAAATGATTCTGACACGTTTTTCAATAAATCAAGAAATAATCGATTACATAGAAGCAATAATCGATTACTTCTACAAAAATAGAAATTCTTAAAACATTTGAAAAACATGTAATCGATTAGGCTAAGAATAGTTAATCGATTACATCACTCCTATTCATTATGTGATGCAACTATAATAATCGATTACACTTATGAGTTAATCGATTACTAAGCCTCTGGTTTGCATATGATGCAACATCATGTAATCGATTACTACAAACCTTGTAATCGATTACAAAGCCTCTGAAAAATATATGATGCAACAATTATAATCGATTACTTGACCACTGTAATCGATTACTTCCATAAGAAAGTAACTGATTAACAAAAATCACTTAATCGATTACAACCTCTCTGATTTTTCTATGATGCAACAAAGTTAATCGATTACTTTAGCAAATAATCGATTACTCCCTCTTGCACACATACAAATATACAGAGTTTTGTAACATCCATTATTTTACTAAGGTTAGATGCAGAAAACCCATTTTTCATGCAAAAACACGTTTTTCCTTCTTCTCTAAAAATGAAAAACTTATTGGCTTTGTAACTACTTAAAGAAACAAAAACTCCATTACCTTACAATTGATCTAAAGATAAGGCTTCTATTCTAAGCTTGCTTGAGTCTTCAATCTTGAGACTTGGCTTGCACTTGTGAGCTTGAACTTGAGTTGGCTTGTTATCATCAAAACATATAATTGTATTCCTTTGAAGTCCATAGAGAGTTTGAAGCATGCCTTCCAACTAGCTTGACTTCCAACAACCAACTTAAGGGCAAAAGAGGGATTAGTTCATGGCTTATATGTAGAAAGGGTGCCTTAATTCATTTTCTCACTTTCACTCCTTCACCCATTTCACTCCTTCCACCGTACCAACACTAATCACACAACTCCTAAGAGTCCATTTTACTCTTAGAGAGAAAAGGAGAAGAAATAGAAATTGATAGAGAGAAAGTGAGAGAGGGTGGCCGAGAGCTCTAGGAGAAGGAGGAAAAAGGAAATCCCAAGCCAACCTTGAAGCCTTACCCTTGTAGATCAAAAGTGTTAGAACTAGAAGAACCAACTCATATCATGGTAGGACTTGAAGATCAAGAAGAGATTTTGTAATAGTTTAGTTCTCTTTTTTAGTTCATAGATCTTTATTTCTTTCTTCTTGCATGTTTAAATTTTTGAAGTTCATGTGTTATTCTTTTATCTTGGACTTTTGGGACTCTAAACAATTTGTAATATGCTAAACTTTGGCTTGCTTGTGTTCGGTTCATATTGTTCTTGATGGATCTAGCACTTTTTCAATTAAACTCTTAATGATCTAATGTTTTCACACTAAAATCTTAAAGATCTAAAGAATGGCTAAAGATTTTTATGAAACCTAAACTAATTCTCTTTGCATGTCTATTTTCTTGCTTTAAAACCGTGAATCATACATGTTTGTGTGATGATTTAAGGAATAAATTCATGATCTAAAATTTATTTGGCTTTGCATGTTATTTGATGATGATCTTAGTTGATCTAAGTGTGTGTATGTAATTATTTGGCTTGATGAATGAAAAATGTTTAAATCTTTAGTTGCATGTTATTTTTTTTAGAGAAAAGAATATGTTTCCTTCTCTGTACTATTCGGTTTTTAAGAAAAATTAGAGGAAGTAAGTTTTAAAATGGTTTTCAAGCATGATTTGATTAAGTGATTATTTTTTTAGCATGCTATGGTCTAATGTTTGATTATATGTATGTTTATTGTTAAGAAGGCCATTCGGCCAAGTTTGGAAATAATATGATCCATGCTTTTATTTTTAGAAAAATTTGGTACACGATTGTTTTAGTAATTTTATGAACATGCATGTTATTTTCAAGAAAATAAAAGTAAATCTTTATTTTTGACATTAAGAAAAGTCATGATCTTAAGTTTATTTCTATGCATGTTTAAAAAAAATGGATTTTTGTTTTAAATATATTGATGCATGTGTTCTAAGACTAGATCTAACAATTTCTAAGACATGCAAGTTATTTTCATGAAAGATTAAATAAGATCTTTATTTTTTTTTTTTAGAAAAAGTTATAATCATGAGTTCATTTGTGTGTGTGATATGAATGAATGATGTAATGTGTTACTTTACTGAACTTGATGTAGTGTTGTTGCTTTGAAAATTGTTTTGAAAGTTTGCATGCCTTAGTTTCAATCACATGATTTTAAGTTGAAAAATGAGTGGAAACCATGCCTTTTTGTGTATTGACATTCGGTCACCTAGGGAGAAATAGGAAGCTAGGTTTGTTCCTCAATTAGGTTGCATGCATGATTAAGTTAATTAAATTTAAAAGGTGCATGCATAAAGTGAATAAATTTAAAAAGAAAATATGATGATGGTTTGTAATTTAATTTGTTGTGTTGATTTTCTTAAGAAAATGAAATTTAATTTGTAATTCTCCTTCGTGCCCATGGTTTAGCTTAAAATAAAGAGAATAATTTCATGATTAAAATCTGGCAAAATTTATATGTGTGTAATTCGGTCCATGTATGTTTAAAGGGTAGGGAAATTATTTTCATGAAATGACCATGATGATAGCTATATTTTTGGTGCATGGTGTTGTGTACTTGTGAGAATGATGTGTGTGCTTCCTTTGATCTTTTTGATTTTAGAAATGAAAATGAATAAGTCCATATGATTCTGTGAATAGATCTTTGTAAAATTGATTTGATGATTTCTTGTAATTAGAAAATTATTAACTGTGTGATTCGGTTTTGTAAGTCAATTAAATGCATAAGTCTAAATTAGTTTCTAAAAGGGTAATTTAATTGATTTAGATTATAATTTAGTTGATGATTTTAAATAATTTCCTGTGTACATGTTGTGAATGATTTGTATGCTTTGAAATTGGTATATGATTGCCCTTTTTGTTAAATGAATGCGTCAGATTGAATTTGGAATTGTTGAATTGTGAAAAGTCTGTGTGTAGCTTTTAAAGTAATTGAAAAATGTTTTTGAAACTCTTAATTGATATTCTCTGATCAGTGTTTAATGATATTGTGAAGTTTAGAAATTAAGTAAGTTGATCGGATTATGTGAAATGATTTTTAGTTTTAGAATCTATTGGTAATTCAAAAATAATTACCATGTGTGTGTTTCGATTTTGTTAAGATTAAGTTAAATTATTTTATTAAGAGTAATTGAATTAATCTAATAAGATTATGATTTGATTAATGATTTTAAATAATTAAAAATGTGACCTTCTGTGCGTAAGTTTGTGATTGCTTCTATGTGATTGTTCTTGTAGTGTTTGAATGTATTGGAATTGTATTGAGTGCTGTTTGTGTGTGTGAAAGCTATGTTGTAGTTTAACGAAACTGAAAATGTTTTATTTAAAAAAGAATGATTTAAACAATTTAAATTAAATTGAAATTTAATTAACATTATTTGACTAGTGTTTGATGATATTGTGAAATTTAGTAATTTAACAAAACTAATTTGATTGGTTTTGAAGTTCTGTCTTTTTGAATTTTTTTGTATTTGATTTGAGAAAGATTTTCAAAGAAGTGGTTTCTAAAGGTTTCGTTCAGTGTTTAAGAAAATGATTTTTCAACCCAAGGTGTTTTAAACTATGAGAAATAGATTCTGTTTTGAAGAAGAAATTGTTTTAAGAAGTTTTCTTGGAAACATTTTTATTAGAAAGTGATTTAAATTTGAAAACCTTTTTGGATATTGGCAATGTGCTTTGAAAAGGGAACTATTCTAAAGTATTTTAAAACGAAATTTAGAATTCACGTAAATCGTTTCTAACGCACGGGGATAAATGTCTAGTTCGGGTGTCGGACGCGAAGGACTCGTGGCAAGGTTAGCGACTGGAAATCTCGGAGAGTCTTTGGATGTGTCGTCATCCAGGTAAGTGAGAGTGTTGTGGTCCTGCAACGTGGTTGCTCGGAATTCGAGTAGACGAATTGCGAGAGTACTGCGAATTAGGCGATGCGGATATGTGTGTATTAGATGTTTTAAATGCATACTAAATGTTTATTTGCTATGCATTACTAGATGTTTACTCGTTGTGCATACTTTATTTTGTTTGAATACTGTTTGGTTTTGTTGGATGGCGAAATGATGATGATGGGACTGTGAAAGTAATAAGATCAATTGAAAAGAGAAAAGAAAAGCGAATAAGAGATATGAGAAATGATTGAGTAAGAAATAAGTGATGAGTTAAGATTTAAGAGAAAGTTATAAGGAACGATTGAGAAAGAGATAAAGGTGATGTGAGTAAAGGAAAGAGATGAAAAGTTGAGATTGATATGAGAATGTGATTATGAAAGTGAGAAAGTGGTTGAGTAGAGATGTGATTCCTCGTCCACGTTTTTGGGAAGAAGCTTAGTGTTGAGTTGAGTTTGCTCCTCCATTAACACTCACCCAAAAATGTGATTTTTGAAAAGATTTTTGAAAAGAGATTTTTGAAAGAACTTTTGTGAAAACGATATTTTTGTGAAGGTTTTTGGAAAGATTATTTTCGAAAACGTTTTGCGAAAGATGTTTTGAGAATGACGAGGAAAAGCTGTTGATGATGTGAATTAGAATTTAGTTGAGAATGAGTTTTGAGAATGTTGATGATGAGATGAGAAAGTAATTTGTGGCCTGGGGCCAATGAGATTTAGGGGGAAAAGATTGCGATTAGTGATCGGGCTTCGTTGAAGGGATGCACCAAGGACGAGTCGATCATTAGGAATAAGCCGCTAATTAAAACGCTAAAAACTTTAAAAGACATTTACAAACGCGGTGAGGTATGAGTGTCGTATCGAAGTAGTGGAGAGGAAGATACTATGGGTATCTGCGGATACTCAGGTGGGGATTGCAGGAGGGGAGGACGATGACGGTGATACGTCAAGAAGTCTAGAGTACAATTCTAGGCAGACAACTCCACATGTGGCGCACTAACGTGGTGGGGACTGGGTCTAATGTCGTGGTAGTTCTGCACCGGAACTAGAATTGTACTGTCGCCCCCTCGATGCAAATCTAGAACAGTGAGAGGGACTGGAATGGGGCATTTGTGATTGCCGCTGAGAGCGTGCCTGTTTATATGTGATATGATTTGAGGCTGAGTCCTCCTGGTCTGGGACCACTTGTTTGTGTGACAGCTGTCGTGCCCGCATAGTAAAGGTCCTGTACTCCTGTTTGCTTCCGATTAGGTTGGGTGGTTGACCGAGGAGATGTAGACGTGTGTGAGCTCAATGATGTGTCCCCCCTCATCATTGACGCTAATCGAAATAATAAAACTTAAAAGACAAAGATGTTCCAAAAGAGAAGTACAATAAGATGTTAAGTGTTGAATAAGATTAATATGTTGAGCACGAGAAATGAATCGTGGCAGAACAAATCCTGAGTCAGCAAATGAAGAAAAATGGGAAAGAGTTTGTGATACGAGCGTAGTGAATGATTTGGATGTGCTTGGTTATATGTGATTCGTACCTGCTAGGTGCATGACATGTTGCATATATGACCATGTGTTTGCATTAAAAATGTTCATGTAAGTTGTTCTAGTTCTGTTTCTTTATCTGTATATTTTATACCCTGAGACTGCATGGTCAACCCGTTAGTGTTCGGAACACTGACTCTCTCCTACCATGTTGTCGTATTGGCACTTGCTGATATTGCAACTGGTAGATGGCGCAGCCTAAGCGTGGTGGGCTTCATCGACCAAGGCTGAAGTTAGACGACGAATCTTAGTGTGTCTGACTAGAAGCTAGGTAATCCCCTGGCGGAATGTACTCCAATGTAAGTTCTTAGTTACCTAACTCTATCCTTCTGTACCCCGGCAAAAGTTTTTGATTAAGCACTGATATTTTGAAAAGAGTAAACGAGCTACGTTTAAATGTTGTTTTGAAAACGAGTTTCAAAGTGCGGTGTCTTGTGACACCTCGGTTTGGAACTTGGAAGGTTGTTACGTAATGTGAGAACACAAGTTTCTTTTAATGTAACTATGTCTTGAAAGTCTAAACGTTCTCACATCTATGTAACACATGTTTTAAAAAAAATGGCCCTTGTTTTCACTACTTTTAAGTTAAGTTTTCAAGTTGCCGAATCGGGGTGTTACACACCTCATCAGGAAATACCTCTGGAAACTCATTCACTACAGGGATTTGGTGAAGGGTTGATTCTTCATTGGTTTCTAAAGCAGTTAAGTTCAACTTTGGTTCTTTGGGTTGGGGAAAGATTATGGTCTTTTTGTGGCAATCTATCATAATGTGGTTCTTTGACATCCAGTCCATCCCTAAGATAATATCTAGTTGGGTTAAGGGCAAGCATATAAGGTCAATGTGGAATGTGTGGTCATGGACTGTGAGGGTACAGTTTGGACACATTTGGGAGGTAGACACTGAGGGGTTTGTTGGGGTAGACACTATGAGTTTAAAGGGAACTTCTATAACAGGTAAATCTAGTCTAGTAGCACAATCTAAAGATATAAATGAATGAGTTGCTCCACTATCAAATAAAACATTGCAAGGTATTCCATTGATAAGACCGATACCTCTGATGAGATCCTCTCACTGTTCTGCCTCCACTCTAGTCATAGCATACACCCTACCATAAACTGCTGACTGAGCTCCTCCAGATTGACCCACTGATGCACTCCTTCCTTGAACTTGATTTGGACAATTGGCAGCACGATGTCCAACTTGCTTGAAGATAAAACAAGGACCAACCGAACCGGGTTGACCAGCATACAACACCCTCCAGCAAGTACCCTTATGGAACTTTCCACAATGCTTGCATTGTGGAAAAGATGGAACAAATCCGGGAGCGGTAGCTGACACTTCTGTCTTTCCCGCTGCTCCATTAGCCTTGTTGTCCACAAATCTGGGAGTTGGATAAGGGGGGTTGCTTTGAACGGAAGGTCCCTTACCCTTGTCCCTCACCGGTCCAACAATCCTTTGCGCCGCCCTTATGCTTCTATCACTAGCCTCCTTCACCCTTAGATCACCTTCATACATCCTGCACATGTTCACCAGCTGGGGAAAATTTTGAATCCCCGGTACCCAATAGCCAACTCAATCTCAGGACGAAGGCCATTCTCAAACTTGATGCATTTGGAACCCTCATCTGGATGCTGCTGATAATAGAGAGAAAACTTGATCAGCTCCTCAAACTTGGAGACATAATCCCCAACAGACATAGTCCATTGCTTCAATTCCAAAAACTCGATCTCTTTCCTCCTCCGAACATCCTCCGGAAAGAACTTGTCCAAGAACCTCTCCTTGAACAAATCCCAAGAAATCTGTTTCCCCTCCGCTTCTAGGAAATGACTGGTGTCCGCCCACCACTGTAACACCCCGATTTGGAAAACTCGAAAACAAACACTTTAAACACTAATTAATTCTTTATGGAAAAAGGGAATTTTTTTTTTTTTGAAAGCATGGATA
Source organism: Crotalaria pallida (assembly GCA_037953625.1). NCBI lineage: Eukaryota > Viridiplantae > Streptophyta > Magnoliopsida > Fabales > Fabaceae > Crotalaria > Crotalaria pallida. The sequence continues at coordinate 4,859,242 of CM075654.1, read as the reverse complement.
AAACTCGACCGTCGAGCCTTCCAAAACAAGGCATTACTTTTTAAAATCATTCTTCTCAAAAACATATGCCGGAATTTTCAGAAAACAGTTTAGCATTTGGAAACTCACTTTCGGCAGTTAAGAAAACGATTTGGACCATTTAGAAAATACGTTTGATTCACTTAAGAGAGTTTACCTGTCCGACTGTATCAGTCCTTCAAGTAAACAGTTTGAAAACGGACCATAAAGGTTCTTACAAAAGTGGCCACCACAGAATTTCAATGCCTTTCTTACAAAACATAAGTCTTATCAAAAGCATTTCAAGAGAAAAGGGTACACTTGATCAGCATAACAGCAAGGGTCCAACGGGAACCTAGTTATAACTACTAGCAGAAGCTCCTTCTCGATCCACAACGTAAATCTCCAAAGGCGATCTCCATCGTCCTTCAATATCCCCTTTGTCAGCGTACTACGATCAGTAGGTCCTCCCTCCGGGAGCAGCATCATCAGCTCCACCGTCTTTTAGAATCGAAGATTTATAGTCACATGTGCACAAGAAGTTGAGAGAGTAAGTTATCCGAATGGAATTACTCCCATCGACTTCTTGGAATTACACTAGTGACGCATACCAGAACATAACAAACAATACAGACAAACAGCATAGCAGATAATTATGCATAATGTATGAGGATGCAATGCAATCGTCGCATTAACTAACATTTTATCTTTCCATTGGGGAATTCTCTTGGTTAAGTTATCTCACTCATTCGAATCTCTTAAACAGCTTATCTCGCAAAGTCGAAGTCTCTTAATCACATATCTTGATTTCATCGCATCGGAATTCAAGCTTTTAGGGTTTCGGGTTCAGGTATACATCTCCTCGAATCCATCCACCTAGTCGGAAGCAATCAGAAGTACAAGATCTCTACCACACCGGCTCCTGGAGACTACACCAAAATATAATATAAAATGCCCGGGAAAAATGTCATGACAAAGGGTGTCAATCTCCACCGTGTTCAAGCATCCCTCTTCTGATCCTGATTTGGTCAAGGGGGCGTCAGTCATCTGTCTAGTGATCATGCAGTACTTCAGCTACGACACTAGACTACTCACCCTACCCGGATGGTCAACCCAGGTCCCTGTAGCTTTTCCCCGCCTAGACAGACTCCTCTTAGGCTTCTTGACGAGTCACCGTCATTGCCTTCCCCTATCCCAATCATCAAGTGATTACCATGCAGGTAAACACCGTATCTTCCTCTCCACTACTTCGGGTAAGGGTTTTAGGATGAAAAGATTCTATTCGATTTGTCCTACTGTCGACCCATCCTAAGTCTCCTCCGTCATATAGCGCCAACCATATGCGGGTTGCTTCTGATGGGACTCGACTACTATATTCAAACATGTGGCTAACCGCCATTCACTTTCAACATGTGGCTAACCGCCAATCACTTTCAACATGTGGCTAACCGCCAATCATTTTCAACATGTGGCTAACCGCCAATCACTTTCAACATGTGGCTAACCGCCAATCATTTTCAACATGTGGCTGACCGCCAATCATTTTCAACATGTTCCCATCATCGCTGCGTCCACACTCAAGTCATCGTCGTCGTAGCAGCATCGACTCGTTCCACGTACTCGGCGCATCGGCATCATCCGGTTCCATCACGCGTTTCCAGCCCTTAGAGTCTTACTCTAATCGTAGGGGAATTCTTATAGCTTTTCTATGTCTTTTCTATTCTTATCTTATAACGCGGGATGATGCAATATGCTCATGCAATGACAATATAAGCAGCAATATAACTCAACATAACAAATATTTCAATCAATCAATACCATGCAATGGTATAGGTCTGAGTCTTCGTATACCTCGATACAAACAATCACACAATCTATCGGGTATACTACTAACTACGATAGACCTTTACTCCGACTTTGAGAGAGTATGGAGTGTCCTAGCATACCCACTAGACACCAAAGCGTCTTAGGATAACTTCTCTCTCACCTGGATTCGCAGTTACTGACTCTACGAGTTCCAAACGATTTCCTTCCTTCCTCGTCTGCCCGACTCCAACTTCTTTCAAGTCCCATAAAATAAATATGTGAGTGTTAATCTTTATTTAATTATTATTCTTAAATTCATCCTCAAGACGACTTAAGAAAATCCAAACATTGACTTCATTTAAAACCAAAACATCACTTCTCTTTAACTCAAACTTGTCCCAAGTCAAGCACTAATTCTTATACTTTAAAATCATGAGAAAATAATCAATTAAATTAATTTAATTAAAAAGTTTCTTTGCTGGTCCCTCTTGGACAGCATTGAATTCAATTCCAAAAACACCGAAAAATCGTACTTTTCTAATCAACTTTACCTTACACCAAATACACACAAAAACTCAACTTGAAAACACTTTTAAAACACTTTTAAAATAAGAAATATAACTTAGAAAATTCTGGACAGCATCATGTCTTAGGTTTTAAATTCATTTTCCATGTTTAAAAACCAATTCAAAAGCATAAACAAATCAAGCACCTTAAGAGCAATCATATAAACACTCAAATCAATAACTTATCAAGTTAAACACTTAGAATCACATGAGGGCAGCAAGGTACTCAAGACAAACAAATCAAACAATCATTCATTTATTCCAAGCATTTCTCAATCACAAGCCATCAAGTTACACATAAACATGCTCACAAACTTATCCATACATATAGTCCAAGTCAAATGAGGAAATCAAACACTTAGCATACACAAACCAAATCATGCATCACACATACACTTAGTCACATTTTTAATTATCTTTCACTTAATTAATTTCATCTTAGAAAAACTTCATCTTATCACACTTGATTATGTCAAAACCGTATGCGTCATGGTTTGTTTAGAAAATCATTTTCTCAAAGGATAGCTTCACAAATCAACACACATTTTCATGTCATAAACACATATACATTCCAGAGAATTCAACTCAAAGTCTAAGGTCTAAACCGTGACCTAGACTAGGTTTTCTTAAAAAGGTTTTTAAGAATTCAAGACTTAAAAACAACTCTAAATCCAATAACAAATTCACATATTTCATCAAGCAAACAAAAGCATAATCCTAACACATTTTCATTCATGAAACCGTGGCATACATAGGTTTCTTAAGCAAATTAGATTTTACATTTAACATACAAAAATTAACTCAAAGTTCATGGAAATCACATGCATATAATCAAAATGCAACATTAAAACTCCTAACCTAAAGACCAAGTACAAACCGTGGCTATTCATGGCAAACCACATAATTTCTTTTCATTCAAAAACATCACTAAGCTCAAGATTACAACATGCAAGGGATCAATCAAAAGAAAATCAAGTTCATACTCACAATAATCAACAAAACCGTGACCAATCCATGATTTTCTTAAAAGAATTTTCTTAGAGTTTCAAACTTCCAAACCATGCTTAGAATCTCAAGATAATCACATGCACATAGCAAGTTTCAACATCAAAATCTCTAACCTAGAAAATCAAGTTCAAACCGTGAACATCACAAGACAAATCACCAAAGAAATCAATCATTTTCAAGGATCTTTGCATTCAAACTTCAATATCATGTTCCTTTCAAAATTACTTTTAAGAAATCAAGAAGAAGACTCAAGATCATAAGAGAAAACGTTTCCTTAACAAAACTTCAAGATCAAGTTCAAAGATTAACATGCATGTGGAGGAAATCATTAGATCTACCACAAAAACAAACATGCATCACACTTCCAAATCAAAAATCAAGCATTTAGAAGAAGATCATGAAAATAAAGATGAATCAAAGAAAAAGGTTTTAAGCTTTTAAGATCATGAAATGATTTCTTACTTAGTTAAAACTTTTTAAGAATTCAAGCCCAAAAATCCTTGGTTTCTCTCCTCTCTCCTCACAATTTCTTGCTTCTCCTAAGGTCCATGGTCTTTCTCCTTCTCTTTTCACTTTCTTAGCTTGATCTTAGTTTAAGTCTTGAAGAGTTCAAAGGTCTTGAGGTTTGGTTCTCTTCCTCTCAAGATTCGGTCCCTCTTTCACTTTCTCTTTCTCACCAAGAGTTTGATGATTCTCTTGGTGTTTTGTGTTTGGCTTAAGAAAAGAAATGGAAGAAAGTATGTGTTGATGTAAGAATGGAAGGAAACTCACTCACTCCCTCACGTTTTTGGTGTGGTGTTGGTGTATGTGTTGGTGTAGTTTGTGTTGGTGTGAAGGAGAGAAAGAAGAAGTGATGAGGAGGTGGGAATGAAGAATGGAAACAACTCACTCACTCTTAATACGGTTTTGGTCCCTTTTTTTTAATCTTCCCCTACTTCTCTTATTTGCTATCAAGGGTTTGCATGGAGGGTTCATTTTCAATACTTGGGCACCAAGTTACAAAACTTGGAGGCCAAGTTTTTCTTTATGACCCCTCACGGCCTCTTCCTTCCTTCTTTCTAGTCTTCACTTTTTCTTCTCTTAGGTCATGCATGATGTCATGGTTTGACTATATGGGCATGCTACTTGGAAACCATGCAAATGAGCTTGGTAGCCAAGCCATGCATCTTAAAATTCGGCCACATGGAGCCTTGGGTGATTAGATTAGCTAATTAGGTTTAAGGCACTAATTAGGGTTCTAATCATGATTAGGGTAGGATTAGGTTAATTAATCTAGGTTTAGTCCACTAATCCCTAGTGATTAGGGCTTAATCAAGGATTAAGTTACTAATAAAAAACTTAATCATAGGTTTAAGGAAAACTAATTTTGGATTAACTCACTAATCAAAAGGGTTTAGGGTTTTCAAGAAAGTGATTAAGCACTTAATCAAGGATTAAGAGCTCGATTAGGGTTCAATCAACGATTAGAGCATCGATTAGGGTTTCTAAAGGTAACTGGACTTGATTCTTTGAAAAATCCTTTTCCATGAAATCATGACAATCAATGAAACAAATTTCAGTCAAAGCTCTAAATAATCAAGCACACATGAAGTCACACACACACAAGCAAATCAAATAGGATCACATCAAGAAATCAAAACTCTTTTTAAATCAATTCTTAAATTAATTAGATTAGATTAATTTCTTAATTAGGGACTTGTAGAAGTGAGTCAAACGGGCAGATGTTACATCCTCCCCAACTTAGAAATTTCTCGTCCTCGAGAAATCACGTACCTGTATCAAACAAATGAGGGTACGAATTCCTCATGCTACTCTCACGCTCCCAAGTAGAATTCTCGCCATTCACGGAACTCCAAATAACCTTAACTAAAGGAATATCCTTTCCTCGAAGCGTCTTTACACTTCGACCGTCTATCCTTAAAGGCAAGGTCTCGTACGTTAGATTTTCCTTGAGTTGAATAGAATCGGGTTCGATGATGTGAGAAGAAACACTAATATACTTTCTAAGTTGTGACACATGGAAGACATTATGTAGGTTGGAAAACAATGGGGGTAAGGCAATTTCATAAGCTACTGGTCCTACACGTTTCAGGATTTGGTAAGGTCCTATGAATTTTGGGGTAAGTTTTCTGGTTTTAAGCACTCTGCCGATCCCAGTAGTAGGCACTACTCGCATGAACACATGATCGCCTTCATTAAACTCGAGAGGAGTCCTTCTCTGATCATAGTAACTCTTCTGCCGGCTTTGCGCACTTCTCATCTTTTCCTGAATCATCTTAATCTTATCTGTTGTTTGTTGAACCATTTGCGGACCCAAAATAAGATTCTCTCCGGTTTCAAACCAACATAACGGCGTTCTGCACTTCCTTCCATACAAAGCTTCATAAGGAGCCATCCCTATGCTCGAGTGATAGCTGTTGTTGTAAGTGAATTCGATCAGTGGCAATAGAGTGTCCCATTCTCCCGCTTGCTCCAAAACACAAGCTCTAAGAAGATCCTCTAGCGACTGAATGGTCCTCTCTGACTGTCCGTCCGTCTGAGGGTGATAAGCCAAACTCAACTGAAGTCTCGTTCCAAGTGCAGCATGTAGACTATTCCAAAACTTCGAAACAAATCTCGGATCTCTGTCTGATACGATGTTCGTCGGCACTCCATGAAGTCTCACTACCTCACTAATGTAGATGGTTGCTAACTTCTCCAACGGATACTTCACATTGACAGGTAGGAAATGAGCGCTTTTGGTTAATCGGTCAACAATTACCCAAATAGCGTCAAATCCCTTCCGGGTCTTAGGTAAAGTAGTCACAAAGTCCATGGATATATTGTCCCATTTCCAACTTGGAATTTCCAATGGTTGTAACACTCCACCGGGTTTCTTGTGTTCAATCTTAGCCTTCTGACACACCAGACATCTCGACACATACTCCGCTACTTCTCTTTTCATACCAGACCACCAAAACACCTTCTTCAAGTCTTGGTACATCTTGGTCGCTCCAGGATGGATACTCATCTTACTCTTATGAGCCTCCTCCAAAATCATCTCTCTTATTTCCTTGTCTTGTGGCACACAAATCCGGTCTTTTTGCTTCAGTACTCCGTCCGCTCCTACTTGGAATTCAGTCTCTTTTCCTTCTGAAACCATCTGCTTCTTTGCTTGTAACTCCGGATCATTTGATTGTCCTTCCTTGACTCGCTCCATAAACTCATTCGACACAACTAGCATTCCCAAGGTCATACTTCGTGGATTCATCCTAACTTCCAGGTTCATATCTCTGATTCTCTCGATTAACTCCATCTCTTTCACCATCATTGCAGACACATGCAAAGATTTCCTGCTCAAAGCATCTGCGACTACGTTCGCTTTCCCTGGGTGATACTGTAGCTCGAAGTCGTAATCCTTCAAAAATTCCATCCATCGCCTTTGTCTCATGTTCAACTCCTTCTGATCAAAGAGATACTTCAAACTCTTATGATCACTGAATACCTCGATCCTTGCTCCATAGAGATGATGTCGCCATATCTTCAGAGCAAAAACTACCGTAGCTAACTCCAAATCGTGAGTTGGGTAATTCTGCTCATGAACTTTCAGTTGTCTGGAGGCGTAAGCTACGACCTTTCGCTCTTGCATCAGGACGCAACCTAAACCTTGCTTTGATGCATCGCAATAAACACTAAAACTCTTCTCCGGGTCAGGCAAAACAAGCACTGGGGCTGTTGTTAACCTCTTCTTTAACTCCTGAAAACTCTCTTCGCACTTCATAGTCCACACAAACGGCAGTCCTTTCCTGGTTAACTTCGTCATTGGCAAGGATAATCTTGAAAATCCTTCGATAAAACGCCTATAATATCCTGCCAAACCGAGAAAACTTCGAATTTCCATCACCGTCGTTGGCACTTTCCAGTCCAAAACCGCCTTTACTTTAGCCGGATCCACAGCTATCCCTTCCTTCGAAATTACGTGACCCAAGAAATTCACTTCCTCCAACCAAAATTCGCACTTCGAGAGCTTCGCATATAACTGCTTCTCCTTCAGAATTTCCAGAACTATCCTCAAATGTTCCCCGTGTTCCTCCTTGTGCTTGGAATAAATGAGGATATCGTCTATGAATACTACCACGAATGAATCTAAGTAAGGTTGAAAGATTCTGTTCATGTAGTCCATAAACACTGCAGGAGCGTTAGTCACTCCGAAAGGCATGACTAAATACTCAAAATGTCCATATCGGGTCCTAAATGCAGTCTTCGGAATGTCATCCTCCTTTACTCGAATCTGGTGATAGCCCGATCGAAGATCGATTTTCGAAAACACCGCAGCTCCCCTTAACCGATCCATTAGGTAATCTATCCTAGGTAGAGGATACTTATTCTTGATCGTCACTTTATTCAGCTGGCGATAGTCGACGCATAACCTCATACTACCGTCCTTCTTCTTCACTAGCAGAACTGGAGCTCCCCAAGGCGACACGCTGGGTCTGATGAATTGCTTCTCCGTCAACTCCTCGATCTCCTTCTTCAGCTCAGCTAGCTCCACTGGTGCCATTCGATAAGGCGCTCTAGAGATTGGTCCAGTTCCCGGTATCACGTCGATTGAAAACTCGACCTCTCGAACAGGGGGTAATCCAGGAATATCGTCAAGGAATACTTCTGGGAAGTCTCGAACTACAGGCAGTTCTTGAATATGATTATCCACATCGACGTCCAAAGAAGTTGAGATCATGTATACATGGGCTCCCTCTTTCAGAGAAGCCATGACTTGATTGGCAGATACGTGCTTGGATAAGGATTCATTAGGGTTTTCAAAAGATAGGGTTTTAGTGAAACAATTTAACTGAACACGATTAGCAGACAACCAGTCCATTCCTAGGATAACATCGATTTGGGTCAAGGGTAATGCTATCAGGTCAGTGGGAAAAGCCTTGTTATCTATCACTATAGGGCAATTAGGGCAAAAAGTTGAAACTGTGACAGGGTCACTAGTAGGGGTAAACACAATCAAATCATATGGTAGAGAAGCTACCATTAAGTGCAACCTACTCACAACATCATCGGATATAAAAGAGTGCGTAGCACCCAAATCATACAACACATTCAAGGAAATCTCACGTATAAGACATGTACCTTGGATAAGACCATCATGGTTTGAAGCCTCTACACCGCTCATCGTGAAGACTCTTCCTTTCTCCTGAGGCTTAGCAGCAGTCGAAACATTCCTCTCTTGCCTCGGCTTAGTGCACTGATTTGCATAATGGCCAGTTCCTTGGCAGTTGTAGCAAACTAGCTTGGTGCGACAGGGGCCGAAGTGGTGCCGACGACACTGAGCACAGTACGGGGCTGAAGTTCAAGAGTTCCTATCAGTATTGTTGGGACAATTCCTACTCCCATTGTTGCTCCAAGTGTTGGCGCTCCTATTACCCCGGTTGCCATCGTTACGATTGTTGTTCCTTCGGGGCCATGATCCTCCATAGCGATTATCCCTTCTTCCTCCAGATCGATCGTAGGGTCCTCGCCCATGCTGGGTTCCTTGTCTCACATTTTGATAATTATGGTTGTTCCTCATCGGTCCATGGGAACTCGAAGGTACAGCAGTCTTATTGCCCACATTCTTCGCCTTAAGTCCATCCTCATAAATTCTGCATCTGCTCACTAAGAGCGGAAAACTCTCGATCCCCATATGTATGAAAGCCATCTTAAACTCAGCCTTGCGTCCATCAAGAAACTTCGCGCACTTCGACTGGTCGTTTCCGGGTTGATTGTAGTGCGGCATATACTTTACCAGCTCCTCAAACTTCGCAGCATACTCGCCGACTGACATATCTCCTTGAGTCAAGTGCATGAATTCGATTTCCTTTTTCAACTTCATATCGATAGGGAAGTAATTCTCCAAGAACCTTTTCTTAAAGGAGTCCCAAGTAACAGCTTGCTGTTGCACCTCCATAACTTGCCTAGTATTCTCCCACCAGTCAGATGCCTCCTTGGTTAACATGTAGACCGCGTAGGTTACTTTCTGAGCATCGGTGCACTGCATCGCCGTGAAGATCTTTTCTAACTCCCTAATCCATTCGTTAGCATTCTCCGAAACATATCCACCGGCAAATTCCTTAGGATTCCTCTTACAAAACTCATCTAATCCCCTATATTCCTGAGGTCCTAAGTTTTGGTTTTGGTTGTTCTGCTGGGTTTGTTGATGCATCGAGTTTAAGATTCTCATTCATGCCCAGAACAGCAGTGTTGATTTACTAGCAAGAGGACTAGGTCAGCAAGTAATATAGTCTGGAAGACCGAATATCGTCCCAGAGGGATCGAAGTTGTTTCTAATAACTTTCCACCAATTCGTAATTATTAGTGCAATTTGTTATTGAAGCTTAGAAGAAGAAAGAGAATTTAAATAAAATAAAAATAAATAATAAGATTGAGAAGAATAAGAAGATTGAGGAGATAAGATAATAAGAAAGCAATAGGAAAAGGTTAGGAACTTGGTTTCATTGTATGATTCACTTATTTTAACTATGAATTATATTTTGCTTTAATTATCCTTCAATTCATGGACCATTCCTCTCAAATAGTAATAGTTAGATGTCTCTATACATTACCCTTATTTTCTATATATTTAATCCTTTATCTCTCAACAAATTACAATATAAAAAAATATCTATTCAGCACAAGGGAACTAAATAGCCATATAATCATCCAACCATATCTCTATGTATTGGACTAAAAATACCATTAATAGCATGGCCTATTCAAAATCCCAACTGCCGTTGGTGATTAAGAGATCCAAACATAAATTGATCAGGTTTATGTAATTAAAAACTCAATTAATGCATGAATTAAAAACAGAAAAATACTAAATCATAAATTAAAATAAGTTACATCATACAATTTACACCATGTTCCCAACAAGAGGTTTTAGTTACACATATAGAAATAAAGAAAAGAAAAGCAAAGAGAAAACCTCATATCATAGACAATACTTGGTTAACTCTCCAAGAGATCTTCAATCCTTGTGCCTTGCCTCCTTGCTCTCAATAGATGTTACTAACCTCTCTCTCTAATCCTAATTGAATTCTATGATCTTAAAACCTACTGAAAACTATTTACAAAATCCTCTATTTAAAGAGTACAACAAATCCTAAAATAAATCTTAATTAAATCTAATAGATATGGTCCTTGTTTATCTTCTAATCTTTGACCAAAGATAAGATATGAAGCCAAATTAGACTTCTCTTCTTCTATTTTGTTCATAATCTGGTCAAATTGGGCCTCCGACACGCACGCGCGCCCCAGGCGCACGCGAACTCGCGCCCCAGGCGCGCGACATCTGATGCTTTTATTCTTCCATGCAGGCGCGCCTCAGGCGCCCCTGATCTCGCGCCTCAGGCGCGCGGGACCTCTTCTGGTTCCGTTTCGCTTCGTTCTTTTTCGATTTGCAAGATCTTTTAGTCCTCTTTTCAGGTCCATAAATATTTTCTCCATTGAAGCTATAAAAATACCTGAAACACTAACAAACGGATCAAAACATTCAAAGGACCCTAAACTACTAAAAATAATTAAAATCTATTAAAACGTCCTAACTTTGCTAGAGAAACAAGCCAAATACATAGTAAAAGGGAGTCCAAATAATGCTCAAATCTATATATATTAGACCCAAATAACTCCCCCAAACTTAACATTTTGCATGTCCCAGGCAAAAGTAAAATAAAAATTCTAAACAAAAGACAAATTCCCTAAATCAACATGAATACACCTAATCTAAGACTACGACTCATGACTCCAACACATATTATCACAAACTATTTACACAATCACAAACTAGTTAGAATAACAAACCCAATCAGAACTCAAGGCTAGTGAACACTCTCAACCTCTCAATTGTTTCTCTCAAAAGTGTATAAGGGTAATATTTTCAATTCACTCAAGTTCCATCAATGATAATGTGTTATCATAGGCTTGACCATAGACCAATATCTCCACTGAAATTATTGAAAGTATAAAAAAATCAAAAGGTCTTATTTTTGGTTGTAATGGGGCCATGGCTAAAAGTGTTCGGTGGGATAAAAAGAAAGAAAGGATAAAACTACGGGCTAATTGCAAAGCAAAATTCCCTAAAAAACCATGAATGAGGAATATATACAATAAAGACCAATACTCTTGTAACAGCCCGATTTTCGAAAACCAAAACATCCGACTCTTATTTATTAACGTTGCAAAAATGAGGCCATTTTTTTTAAAAAAAACGTTATTAAGTTTTTTCAACGCACTTCTTTTCGAAAACCGAGTTGTTACTTGGAACCAGACTCGACTACTTCAATTTCTGAAAACATTTTATTTAGAAAACCGTTCAGTTCCACTTAAGCACTCCATTCATTTTCTCAAAGAAAATTAAACACATTTCATAAAAAGGTTCATCCATTTCTCCAAGGTCGGGCATGCTTCAAAACAGTTAGAGTACAGTAATAGCTCATAGCTTAGGTAATCCTGAATACAAACATTGCTCATTCTAACTCAACTACTAGTTCCTTCCTCCTATCGAAAACTACCGAGATCAGCTTCTTTCTCTTCCTTGCGGGCGTCTTGGGGCGGGATGATGATGCGACTACATCCTTTGGTCCTCCGTCGAAATTTGGCCTCAGCTCCACTCCGAACTGTCTCACGGTATTCTCAATCTTCTTATACTGGGGTGGTGGTTCAGAATCATGTCCTAATAAGGACACACTTCCCAAACACGAACTCGTTATTTCTTCTCCTAGCTTGTGCCCCGGGTCCGCAATCACCAACCGAGAATATCCGGTCCATACCCATCCGTGACGTGTAGCTCTCCATCCCTTCCCTTCACGGAGCCATGTAGAGACTTCCAAGCGTCGGTCCATCTGCCCGTCGGAGTACCAGTGACACCGATGCGCCAACGAACAGGAGAGAGTAAGCATTTCGGACGCGTAGCGTCGACGGTGTGGACTTACGGTAGGTAAAATAATAGGACACACACATAAACAACACACAACATACACACAAGATAACAAGCAGACATACCACCATCCTTATCATTTTCGTTCTATTATCATACCTTATTGTTTCTTCCCCAATTTTCCACTTCGGTTTCTCCTCCCACTCAGGGGCATAATTTCTTTTCCGAATTCCGTTTTCAATCTCCTCCTCATTCTCCACACTTTCATCCCTGGCTCCTGTAATTCTTTACTTATGATGTTTTATTGAATTATAAGCCTCGATAATCAGGGGAGTTAAAGGATCATCGAGGTACGCGTTTCTTTCGTAGTTAGCACTCTGGTTTCGAGCCTACATCTCCTCGGCCATCCATCCACCTAGTCGGAAGCAAACAGGAGTACAGGACCTTTACCGTGCGGGCACGACAGCTGTCACACACAAATGGCCCCAAGCCAGGAGGTCTCAGCCTCAATAAAATAATCATCATCATCACGGCACACTGCCTCGCAGTGGCAAACAAAATGCCCCACTCCAGTCCCTCTCACTTTTCCTGAACTGCCATAGGGGTGACAGCACTATTCTGGTCCCGGGTGCAGAACTTACCACGGTATTAGACCCAGTCCCCACCACGTTAGTGCACTTTATGTGGAGTTCGTTCTGCCCAGAATAGTACTCAAGGCAACGTGACGTTTTACCGCCCGAGCCTACCCTAATGCATTCATCAACCCGAATATCCCTGATATCCGGGGTACCTTCCTCTCCACTACTTCGCACTCTCAAACCTCACCGTATTCGTTGTTTATGTCTTTTAGAATCTTTTAGTTAATTATACTATTGGTCGGCTCACCCTTCGTGCATCCGTTCAGTGAGTCCCGACCACTATCTTTGCACTTTCAAATACACACATATAGCTCAGAGCTGGGATTCACATCTCATTCCTCAACTTCCATCATACTCTCAATTTTCCCAAATCTTCCATTTTACCATCCTTCTCAAAATATCAATTCTACTACATTCCAAACACCATTTCCAAAAATCTTTACAAAACTTTCATTTTCACCAACCTTTACCAAACTGTCAGTTCGCAAACTTTTCTCAAAACATTGTTCCAAAATATCTTTTCATAAAACTCCTTTGAAAAATATTGTTTCACAAGCTCTTCAAAAATCTTTTCTAAAAACAATTCTTTTCCCCAACTTTTATAAAAATTCCTCTTCACAGATCTTTTCGAAAATTCCTTTTTCAAAACTTTTTTTTTTAAAATGCATTTTGTGCTGAGCGCTAGTGGAGGAGCAAGCCCAGCTCAACACTAGTTCCCAGACTAAAACCAAGAACAGAGGAGCTCAGCTCAACTCAGTTCACTTCTCATCCCAACCATTCACGTTACTCTCCCCAGCTCTGGCTCGTTCTCATTATCACTTTCAATATCCCTTTCTCGATCTCAACTCTCGTCTCTCTTTTCCCTCAATTTCTTATCTTTAATCATTATCCTTTTCTTACTATACCATCACTTTCAATCCATCACTCCCTCAACTCTTTCATTTCATTTCGTTTCTTATACAAGACTTAACAGACACCCATCCACTATAGAAATAAGCAACATAATTTAAACAGATAAGTAAAAACATGCTATCAACACACAATCATCACACAATAACATTGTGGTTCTTGTCACCTTCATATAAGTGGCCACACAAAGCAAACAATTGCCACTTATACTACTGACTCCAACCACTTCGTTCCGATCTTTGAGATGATGCGGAACGTCCTAATAAATCACCTAGCTACCACGGTGTCTTAGGAAAGCTTCTCTCTCACCTGAGGTCCAGCTGTTGAATGTGTGCTCTTCTTCGAACCCATGTGCTGCCGACTGCCCCAACCTCTTTTCTTTATCATTCCTCATATTAAATAAAACATTTGACGTTATTGACTTATTCGAGAAAATCTTTTCCTTAGTTTAATACTTGTCTTTCTTTAGTTGGGAAAACTTTGAAAACATAACTATTTTCGATCCGACTTTTTCTTAAATCAATTTCCACTTAAAACTTCACTCTAAATCATATGAAAATATTTTTAATCGTAAAAAGGCAAGTCCAAGTAATTCTGGACAGCAAACATAGTTTTACAAAATTTCTTTAGTAGAGCTCCGAAAACATTGTAAAAACATTCTTTACTTTAAATAACTTTCTATCTTAAAATCATCACTTTAAAATCCATGTTTTTGTCATAAAACAACTTTGGACAGCCATGATCATAATTTAAAAATCTCAAGTAAATCAAATTAATTTTCTTAAAAGCACTTATTTCAAAACCGTTCACACAATTAAATATTTTCCAAGCTTAACTAACACAATACAGCAACAAACAATCACTTAAATAATTTATTTTCATAACATAAAACATTTAAGCATGCAAGAATCCATAACCCAAACGAAATCAAGTTTCAAGCTAAACACATCAATATTTATTTTCATGCACCTTTTATTTTAAGTAATTAAACTCCCTAAACCTACTTAGACTATATGACCGAATAAAAGCAAAGAAATAAATCAAACATCACAACTTAAATCACATGAATCAATCTATTTCATCTTAGGCATTTAGATTTTAGTTTCTCTTTTTAATCCTAACCGAACACACATAAACACACACACACATATGCATGTTCATTCAAAACACAACACTCATTTAATTTAATTTATTTATTTCATTCCTTAAAATACACTTATTTTAAATCATTTCATTGAGGAAAAGATCCTAGGCCAACTAACATGATTAGGCCGAATATCATTATGGCATGCTCAAGAACATGGATAAATGTAAAGATTATTTTCAAAAGCTTGTTTTCTTATTTTCTTTGTGAAAATCCGTGAGCTTCACACTAATTTTTGGCAAACAAACATTTAACTTAACACAATAAAATTAAGGACTATGTCATGGTCTTTATCCTTTAAAACAAGCACATGCATGCACCTACAATTTCTAGGTGAGGCAATTTTCGACATGCATGTAAGGAAGACATGATTTCCTACCCTCCCTAGCATTGACCGAATCATGACATGCGAGAAGGCAAATCTCACAATTTTATTTCTCACATACAAACATCTAAATTCACAAATCACATCATGCAAGACTTAAAAAGCATCACTTCATTTTTTTTTGTAAGCATCAACCGAATCATCATCATCATCACACACACACAAACCTTGATTCAACTTAAGATTATTTTTCAAAGTTGGTTAAGATTAATTTCCTTTGGAAACCGTGGCATGCACACCAAATTCAAAACTTTATAATTAAATTAGACATATAAAATTTAAGCTTCATGTTGTCTAAAAATCAAACATAGATCAAGACATGCACAAAAGATCAAGACAAAAACATAGACTTGAACTCAAATCTTCAAGCAAACCGTGAAGATAAGCTAGAAGGCAACATAGAAGTAGCATGAAATCATTTAGATCAAAGTAGAACAACAAGGCCTAAAATTTCTACTCATGGCCGAATCATTTAGTCTTTGATTTGGTGGTTTTGAAGTTCATTCATTCATAAAAATTCAAGATCATAGCATAAAGAGAACATGCAAAGAAAAATAAGGATTTTAAGGCTACAAAATCAGCATGCATGTGGAAATCAAAACAATTCATGAATTTTAAACACAACCCCAAACAAACCGTGACAAAGAAGATTACAAGCAAGAGATCAAACTTTTTCACATCAACATTCAAGACCCAAGCATAAAAATAACATGCAAGACCTTTAAACCTCGAGATCACTTAAATTATTACATGCATCACAAAAATTTAAGGTTCCTTAAAAGTCCTTTACAAATATGAAAATCACTTAATCAAAACTCGTTCTACCTTAATCCCTAATCTTAAATCTTGAACTCTCTTCTCTCCTTCTCCTCTTAGGTTGCCTCGGTCTCCCTCCTTTTTCTAGGGTTGATGGAGGTTTCCTTCTTGATCTAAGAAGAAGGAGGTGGCTAAGAAAAGAATTAGAGAAGTTTTGGGATGAAGACCTTGGGGTTTCACTCTTCTTTCTCTCTTTTCTTCCTCACGGTTCACTCTTTTCTTCTAAGTCTTCAAGAGCTTGATGATGCTCTTGAAGGAAAGTGTGTTTGGACTTGTGTGTGAATGGAAGGGAATGAAGGAAATGAAGAGGGACTAACCACACACTAACTCATACGGTTTTAGAACAAGTGCAAGGGTGGTTAGTTTCCTCTTTCGCCCTCGGTTCAATGGGTGGGAGGAAAGGGCAATTGGGTCATCCCAATTGTTGCATGGCTTGGTTCAAGCCGTGGGAGACATGGAGGGAGGAAAGTCCTCCTTAGGTGCATGACTCACCTCTCCTAGGTTCCATGAGTCACTCGCCTACTTCCCTTCTTATTTTCTATTCAATTTCCATTTTCTTAGTGCCTAAGGAAATCACTCTCACTTGGTTCTCTTCTTCTTAGTATGACCGAATTACACACACACATACACATGCACTCACATACTACTTACTCTCATATAACATGTATAAATTTGACACCTATATGGGCATGCATACAAAATCACTACCACACGACACACACACCATGCACATGTGTCTATATAATTACACATACATTCACGCAACACATATCACTCATGCACATAAATTCACACATTCATGTTCCTTTATTTAGTTAATTTTTTTGTGTTAATCATACTTATACATGCCAAGACCGTATATACACACACATACACAAAAGAAATCACAAACATTTAATCTTTTCCAAAATTAAATTTCTACGCTGTGGACATTATTTTAGGAAATCATTATTTTAAAAACATTCATCACCTAAGAAACGTGAATTTAAGGAAAATCATCTTAGAAATTACTCTTTTAATACTCTTTTCTCAAAATAGATTTCTTTACTGTTTTAATTTAATATGAGGAATTTACTGGGTGTTACATTCTCCCCAACTTAAGGATTTCTCGTCCCCGAGAAATACATGGTAGATTGGGCAACAGGGCAACAGCATTCTCAGGTCAACCTGATGTTCTTCTTTAACCGCTTTCAGGTGAGAGAGATTCCGCTCGTACCGTCTCTGGCGTGTTGAGTCGGGTTAAGTCCAATGGGCTAACCGAAGAAGAAACCGCTCCCTTAGCTGATGTTCGTCACAGAAGTCCAACCATAGGTACGGACTTAGGGGAAAATCAAACAAACAAACATTCACACATCTCCAAAAGCAATGATTTCACCTAAAAATCCTTAATCATTCACTAATCTCTACGACCCAGGTTCCTACTTATCTCACCATAATCCCTCCTTTGTCCAATTGTCCTTCTAGCTCTAAGGTTTATGTCTATCATTCTCCTAACTTAAAGAGATTCTATTACCGTCTAGGCTCACCTACTTCCTTAAACAATCTCACTTTTCTCCCTGTGACTCCCCAACTTTGATTCAACTTATAACTATTCCACAGTGATCTCACAGCCTTTCTTAACTTAAACTGCCTTTCCTGCTTTAATCACTTAAACCTAAATTATTTGGGTAGGTAAGGTACTTCCAACTCCGCAATTCGGGCTAGTGAGTCTTTAAAGAGGATTAGTAAGGCCACAAGGTGATAGGGTTTCATGAAGGAAAAGGGTTCGAATCTTAACAACAAGAATGTTTTGTTGAAGCAATTCAACAAACACAGGAATTAAGAGATAACAACCTACATCCTCAAAGGTGACAACTGTCCTTGTATATAGGTATGCTCGTGTTGATCAAATCTAAGTCTAACAATCACTAATGAAACATCAGGAGTTTAAGGTCTTTATCTGAGGATTTATCCAGGGTCTACTCCTATAGAGCCAAAAGGTTTCTTAAACTAATACGGTCGAGGCTAAACTACAAACTAGTCTCATGTCCTAAGAGGCAAAAGCTTGTCCTCCTATTCCTACTCAAATACTAGCAAACACACAGAGTCACACAAGCAAAGCATGAAGCCCATGCTTAAGGCTACTAAGGATTACCATAAGCTATGATACCATTCTGTAACAGCCCGATTTTCGAAAACCAAAACATCCGACTCTTATTTATTAACGTTGCAAAAATGAGGCCATTTTTTTTAAAAAAAAAACGTTATTAAGTTTCTTTAACGAACTTCTTTTCGAAAACCGAGTTGTTACTTGGAACCAGACTCGACTACTTCAATTTCTGAAAACATTTTATTTAGAAAACCGTTCAGTTCCACTTAAGCACTCCATTCATTTTCTCAAAGAAAATTAAACACATTTCATAAAAAGGTTCATCCATTTCTCCAAGGTCGGGCATGCTTCAAAACAGTTAGAGTACAGTAATAGCTCATAGCTTAGGTAATCCTGAATACAAACATTGCTCATTCTAACTCAACTACTAGTTCCTTCCTCCTATCGAAAACTACCGAGATCAGCTTCTTTCTCTTCCTTGCGGGCGTCTTGGGGCGGGATGATGATGCGACTACATCCTTTGGTCCTCCGTCGAAATTTGGCCTCAGCTCCACTCCGAACTGTCTCACGGCATTCTCAATCTTCTTATACTGGGGTGGTGGTTCAGAATCATGTCCTAATAAGGACACACTTCCCAAACACGAACTCGTTATTTCTTCTCCTAGCTTGTGCCCCGGGTCCGCAATCACCAACCGAGAATATCCGGTCCATACCCATCCGTGACGTGTAGCTCTCCATCCCTTCCCTTCACGGAGCCATGTAGAGACTTCCAAGCGTCGGTCCATCTTCCCGTCGGAGTACCAGTGGCACCGATGCACCAACGAACAGGAGAGAGTAAGCATTTCGGACGCGTAGCGTCGACGGTGTGGACTTACGGTAGGTAAAATAATAGGACACACACATAAACAACACACAACATACACACAAGATAACAAGCAGACATACCACCATCCTTATCATTTTCGTTCTATTATCATACCTTATTGTTTCTTCCCCAATTTTCCACTTCGGTTTCTCCTCCCACTCAGGGGCATAATTTCTTTTCCGCATTCCGTTTTCAATCTCCTCCTCATTCTCCACAATTTCATCCCTGGCTCCTGTAATTCTTTTCTTATGATGTTTTATTGAATTATAAGCCTCGATAATCAGGGGAGTTAAAGGATCATCGAGGTACCCGTTTCTTTCGTAGTTAGCACTCTCGTTTCGAGCCTACATCTCCTCGGCCATCCATCCACCTAGTCGGAAGCAAACAGGAGTACAGGACCTTTACCGTGCGGGCACGACAGCTGTCACACACAAATGGCCCCAGGCCAGGAGGTCTCAGCCTCAATAACATAATCATCATCATCACGGCACACTGCCTCACAGTGGCAAACAAAATGCCTCACTCCAGTCCCTCTCACTGTTCCTGAACTGCCATAGAGGTGACAGCACTATTCTGGTCCCGGGTGCAGAACTTACCACGGTATTAGACCCAGTCCCCACCACGTTAGTGCACCGCATGTGGAGTTCGTTCTGCCCAGAATAGTACTCAAGGCAACGTGACGTTTTACCGCCCGAGCCTACCCTAATGCATTCATCAACCCGAATATCCCTGATATCCGGGGTACCTTCCTCTCCACTACTTCGCACTCTCAAACCTCACCGTATTCGCTGTTTATGTCTTTTAGAATCTTTTAGTTAATTATCCTATTGGTCGGCTCACCCTTCGTGCATCCCTTTAGTGAGTCCCGACCACTATCTTTGCACTTTCAAATACACACATATAGCTCAGAGTTGGGATTCACATCTCATTCCTCAACTTCCATCATACTCTCAATTTCCCAAATCTTCCATTTTACCATCCTTCTCAAAATATCAATTCTACTACATTCCAAACACCATTTCCAAAAATCTTTACAAAACTTTCATTTTCACCAACCTTCACCAAACTGTCAGTTCGCAAACTTTTCTCAAAACATTGTTCCAAAATATCTTTTCATAAAACTCCTTTGAAAAATATTGTTTCACAAGCTCTTCAAAAATCTTTTCTAAAAACAATTCTTTTCCCCAACTTTTATAAAAATTCCTCTTCACAAATCTTTTCGAAAAGTCCTTTTTCAAAACTTTTTTTTTTAAAATGCATTTTGTGCTGAGCGCTAGTGGAGGAGCAAGCCCAGCTCAACACTAGTTCCCAGACTAAAACCAAGAACAGAGGAGCTCAGCTCAACTCAGTTCACTTCTCATCCCAACCATTCACGTTACTCTCCCCAGCTCTGGCTCGTTCTCATTATCACTTTCAATATCCCTTTCTCGATCTCAACTCTCGTCTCTCTTTTCCCTCAATTTCTTATCTTTAATCATTATCCTTTTCTTACTATACCATCACTTTCAATCCATCACTCCCTCAACTCTTTCATTTCATTTCGTTTCTTATACAAGACTTAACAGACACCCATCCACTATAGAAATAAGCAACATAATTTAAACAGATAAGTAAAAGCATGCTATCAACACACAATCATCACACAATAACATTGTGGTTCTTGTCACCTTCATATAAGTGGCCACACAAAGCAAACAATTGCCACTTATACTACTGACTCCAACCACTTCGTTCCGATCTTTGAGATGATGCGGAACGTCCTAATAAATCACCTAGCTACCACGGTGTCTTAGGAAAGCTTCTCTCTCACCTGAGGTCCAGCTGTTGAATGTGTGCTCTTCTTCGAACCCATGTGCTGCCGACTGCCCCAACCTCTTTTCTTTATCATTCCTCATATTAAATAAAACATTTGACGTTATTGACTTATTCGAGAAAATCTTTTCCTTAGTTTAATACTTGTCTTTCTTTAGTTGGGAAAACTTTGAAAACATAACTATTTTCGATCCGACTTTTTCTTAAATCAATTTCCACTTAAAACTTCACTCTAAATCATATGAAAATATTTTTAATCGTAAAAAGGCAAGTCCAAGTAATTCTGGACAGCAAACATAGTTTTACAAAATTTCTTTAGTAGAGCTCCGAAAACATTGTAAAAACATTCTTTACTTTAAATAACTTTCTATCTTAAAATCATCACTTTAAAATCCATGTTTTTGTCATAAAACAACTTTGGACAGCCATGATCATAATTTAAAAATCTCAAGTAAATCAAATTAATTTTCTTAAAAGCACTTATTTCAAAACCGTTCACACAATTAAATATTTTCCAAGCTTAACTAACACAATACAGCAACAAACAATCACTTAAATAATTTATTTTCATAACATAAAATATTTAAGCATGCAAGAATCCATAACCCAAATGAAATCAAGTTTCAAGCTAAACACATCAATATTTATTTTCATGCACCTTTTATTTTAAGTAATTAAACTCCCTAAACCTACTTAGACTATATGACCGAATAAAAGCAAAGAAATAAATCAAACATCACAACTTAAATCACATGAATCAATCTATTTCATCTTAGGCATTTAGATTTTAGTTTCTCTTTTTAATCCTAACCGAACACACATAAACACACACACACATATGCATGTTCATTCAAAACACAACACTCATTTAATTTAATTTATTTATTTCATTCCTTAAAATACACTTATTTTAAATCATTTCATTGAGGAAAAGATCCTAGGCCAACTAACATGATTAGGCCGTATATCATTATGGCATGCTCAAGAACATGGATAAATGTAAAGATTATTTTCAAAAGCTTGTTTTCTTATTTTCTTTGTGAAAATCCGTGAGCTTCACACTAATTTTTGGCAAACAAACATT
The DNA here is from genome assembly GCA_037953625.1 of Crotalaria pallida. NCBI lineage: Eukaryota > Viridiplantae > Streptophyta > Magnoliopsida > Fabales > Fabaceae > Crotalaria > Crotalaria pallida. The sequence continues at coordinate 4,837,221 of CM075654.1, read as the reverse complement.
TAACTTAACACAATAAAATTAAGGACTATGTCATGGTCTTTATCCTTTAAAACAAGCACATGCATGCACCTACAATTTCTAGGTGAGGCAATTTTCGACATGCATGTAAGGAAGACATGATTTCCTACCCTCCCTAGCATTGACCGAATCATGACATGCGAGAAGGCAAATCTCACAATTTTATTTCTCACATGCAAACATCTAAATTCATAAATCACATCATGCAAGACTTAAAAAGCATCACTTCATTTTTTTTTGTAAGCATCAACCGAATCATCATCATCATCACACACACACAAACCTTGATTCAACTTAAGATTATTTTTCAAAGTTGGTTAAGATTAATTTCCTTTGGAAACCGTGGCATGCACACCAAATTCAAAACTTTATAATTAAATTAGACATATAAAATTTAAGCTTCATGTTGTCTAAAAATCAAACATAGATCAAGACATGCACAAAAGATCAAGACAAAAACATAGACTTGAACTCAAATCTTCAAGCAAACCGTGAAGATAAGCTAGAAGGTAACATAGAAGTAGCATGAAATCATTTAGATCAAAGTAGAACAACAAGGCCTAAAATTTCTACTCATGGCCGAATCATTTAGTCTTTGATTTGGTGGTTTTGAAGTTCATTCATTCATAAAAATTCAAGATCATAGCATAAAGAGAACATGCAAAGAAAAATAAGGATTTTAAGGCTACAAAATCAGCATGCATGTGGAAATCAAAACAATTCATGAATTTTAAACACAACCCCAAACAAACCGTGACAAAGAAGATTACAAGCAAGAGATCAAACTTTTTCACATCAACATTCAAGATCCAAGCATAAAAATAACATGCAAGACCTTTAAACCTCGAGATCACTTAAATTATTACATGCATCACAAAAATTTAAGGTTCCTTAAAAGTCCTTTACAAATATGAAAATCACTTAATCAAAACTCGTTCTACCTTAATCCCTAATCTTAAATCTTGAACTCTCTTCTCTCCTTCTCCTCTTAGGTTGCCTCGGTCTCCCTCCTTTTTCTAGGGTTGATGGAGGTTTCCTTCTTGATCTAAGAAGAAGGAGATGGCTAAGAAAAGAATTAGAGAAGTTTTGGGATGAAGACCTTGGGGTTTCACTCTTCTTTCTCTCTTTTCTTCCTCACGGTTCACTCTTTTCTTCTAAGTCTTCAAGAGCTTGATGATGCTCTTGAAGGAAAGTGTGTTTGGACTTGTGTGTGAATGGAAGGGAATGAAGGAAATGAAGACGGACTAACCACACACTAACTCATACGGTTTTAGAACAAGTGCAAGGGGGGTTAGTTTCCTCTTTCGCCCTCGGTTCAATGGGTGGGAGGAAAGGGCAATTTGGGTCATCCCAATTGTTGCATGGCTTGGTTCAAGCCGTGGGAGACATGGAGGGAGGAAAGTCCTCCTTAGGTGCATGACTCACCTCTCCTAGGTTCCATGAGTCACTCGCCTACTTCCCTTCTTATTTTCTATTCAATTTCCATTTTCTTAGTGCCTAAGGAAATCACTCTCACTTGGTTCTCTTCTTCTTAGTATGACCGAATTACACACACACATACACATGCACTCACATACTACTTACTCTCATATAACATGTATAAATTTGACACCTATATGGGCATGCATACAAAATCACTACCACATGACACACACACCATGCACATGTGTCTATATAATTACACATACATTCACGCAACACATATCACTCATGCACATAAATTCACACATTCATGTTCCTTTATTTAGTTAATTTTTTTGTGTTAATCATACTTATACATGCCAAGACCGTATATACACACACACATACACAAAAGAAATCACAAACATTTAATCTTTTCCAAAATTAAATTTCTACGCTGTGGACATTATTTTAGGAAATCATTATTTTAAAAACATTCATCACCTAAGAAACGTGAATTTAAGGAAAATCATCTTAGAAATTACTCTTTTAAAACTCTTTTCTCAAAATAAATTTCTTTACTGTTTTAATTTAATATGAGGAATTTACGGGGTGTTACAACTCTCATTAAAAACATTTTTTTTTCTTTTCTTTTGATCATGCCCTTCCTTCTATTCTCTTCATTTTCACTTTTTTTTTCATTTGATTCATTACTTCATTCTTTACTTTCTTTCTTCTTTTTTTTTCTTTCTTTGGAAGAGAAATAGAACTCATACACTTTTTATCTTTTTTCTTTTGCATCACATTCTCATTCAATCACATTCCACTTAATTGCTCATTCACAATTCCCAAGGTACTCACAATATGATCAATTTATTTAAGAGGGTACCAAAGAAAAAATATATATCATTATAAGGCTCAAAATGGGCAACTAAGGGATTTATTTATCAATGCAAAACATCTGAAGGCTACAAAAACACATCCTAGTGCCTTAATCATCTTAATGCATACAATCAATTATCAATTTTGAAATGGTCACAGGTCAAGTTCTAGAAGACAATAACAAAGTGAACACACTCATGAAAGAATAGGGGTCTCAATATCAAAATATTTCATAAAAAATTCATACCCCTCAATAGGCTCAAAAACTCACTCTTGGTTAAAGTCAGTTCACTAATCACAAGTTCTGAAAGCATTTGTCAAAATAACCAGTTCACAACCATATTTACAGCTCAATCAAATAGAGTTGAAAATCAATGAGTCTAAGTCCTAAACTAAGTATATACATGTATCAAAAGAGAAAAAGTCCTAAGGTTAGAAAAATCACCTACTTTCACTAGAGACACAAACCAATACCAAATATGGGGAAACAACTCAAGTATGGAAAAATCAATTTTTATTTTGTATATACTCCCCCAAACTTAGATGTTGGCTTGTCCTCAAGCAACTAATCTAGCCTAAATTACAAAATAAAAATTAAAAACTACCTTAAAAAAACTGGACAATATTTTTGGTGAGGAACAAGGGCTTAGGGTGCAATAAAAAAAATTGGGCTAATGGGGTCCAAATCTTACAAATAAAAATCTAATCCTAAAATAAATCTATCCCTAAAAAATAGAACAATAAAATAAAAAAAAATAAAAAAAATATTCTAAAAATAATCCTAAGATAAATCTAATCCTAAAAAGATAAAACAAATTCCTAAAAGATATAAAACTAATCTAATCCTAAAAGATAAGATAAAAAAAATCTGTTCCTAAAAAGTAGGAGTGGAATTCCCCCAAACAGGACTTGCACAGCCGGCGCGCCTGAGGCGCGCGACCGCGTGCGCCCCAGGCGCACGAGGTCTGTTCCTCTTTTTTTTTTTTTACAACAACTACCTAAGAATTGAAACTTATACTACAACTTATGTAAAAAAAAATCCACCAGAATCCCAAATCCTATGGGTCAAATCCCATGTGATGCAACAATAATGAGTTATGCCGACATCCCATGGGAAAGACCTTAGGTGCTCTTTTCTTCCATCATCCATCATGAAGTTGTTAACTCCATTAGTCAAGAAGATTACTTTCTCATGCTTCTCATTGCCTAATAATGATTCAGATTGTTCTAGATGATTTTCATAAAAGTACTTAGGCTGAATATAATAGAAGAATTTTGAATCACCCAAGCATGAACTAGATTTAATTAAATTCTTTATAGCAACAAATTCCTCATGCAAGGGTGGTTCAATTTTTTCTATAATTTTCAAACCTTCGATTTTTATTTTTTGATCCTCTTCCTCAAACCTATCATTCACAATTTCTTTTTCAGATTGGTGCTCCTCTAAAGGGATTTGATCATTGGTCACATCCATTACCACAACTTCCTCCTCTTTTTTAGGAGAGTCAAAAGTTGTTGATAATGCTTGTGACTCCTCAGGTATATGTTTTGAAATTTGCTCAAGTACTAGTTCTATGTTCTCAAAACTTTTTCTGTTTTCTTCTTTTATAAAATTAATTTCTTGAACACCACTACTAATTTTTTTGAGCTAATTTATCTAGGTTAATTTCCCATGACTCTTTCTCCATAGGAGGAGGAATTGGTTCAACACGAGGGGATCTAAAATTTTTGCAATCTTTAACAAAATCCTCAGTGATTTTCTCAACTTTCTCTAGAGCTATTTCCCATTGGGCTTTCCTAGGAGGAATATTTTGTGGAAAGTGATTTGGTTCAACACGAGAGGATCTAAAATTTTTGCAATCTTTAGCAAAATCCTCAGTGGCTTTCTCCACTTTCTCTAGAGCTATTTCCCATCGAGCCTTTCTAGGAGTTATATTTTGTGCAACATAGTTTGGAGGATAAGGATAAGGAATAAATCTATCACAATTTGAATCACTATTACAATTATAATTATACATGAGAAAGTACAAATTACACAAATAATTACAAAAAGTACCGAAAAGAAATTAGAATCGAATTTCAATCCCCGGCAACGGCGCCAAAAACTTGTTGATTTACTAGCAAGAGGACTAGGTCAGCAAGTAATATAGTCTGGAAGACCGAATATCGTCCCACAGGGATCGAAGTTGTTTCTAATAACTTTCCACCAATTCGTAATTATTAGTGCAATTTGTTATTGAAGCTTAGAAGAAGAAAGAGAATTTAAATAAAATAAAAATAAATAAGAAGATTGAGAAGAATAAGAAGATTGAGGAGATAAGATAATAAGAAAGCAATAGAAAAAGGTTAGGAACTTGATTTCATTGTATGATTCACTTATTTTAACTATGAATTATATTTTACTTTAATTATCCTTCAATTCATGGACCATTCCTCTCAAATAGTAATAGTTAGATGTCTCTATACATTACCCTTATTTTCTATATATTTAATCCTTGATCTCTCAACAAATTACAATATAAGAAAATATCTATTCATCACAAGGGAACTAAATAGCCATATAATCATCCAACCATATCTCTATGTATTGGACTGAAAATACCATTAATTGCATGGCCTATTCAAAATCCCAACTGTCGTTGGTGATTAAGAGATCCAAACATAAATTGATCAGGTTTATGTAATTAATTTTTCTCTTATGATCAATATCTTTAGAAGATTGGTTATCAAAAAAAAGTTCCGCCTCTGTCACTTACAACACAGGACTCTCGCCATCTAGGGTGCAGCACTCCACCGCTTAAACATTATTTTTTTTTAAATTTTTGAATTGTATTTTATGCTTTTATTATGGATAATTTAGAGTTTTTTTTAAAAGAAAATGATTTGCAAAATTAATGAACAAGATTAAAGCTCATTAATGTAAAACAACTTAAATGACAAAAATAAGTTTGAGGATCTAATCTAAATAGAAAATTAATCAACTTATTTTGCCTTTAATAATGAGTGAATTTGAAAAATAAAAAAAGTGTTGGAATAAAAGAAATAAAATAGGTGGAATGAGATGAAGTAAAATAATAAATCAATGGAAATGAACATGTGTTTTTAAGCAAAATTTACTTGTGACTAGGGATGGCAACGGGGCGGGGATAGGGCGGGGGGTACTTTCCCATTCCCCACCCTCGGGTCCCATTCCTCCCCCATCCACATCCCCAAACCCCATCTCGGATAGAAATTGTTCCCCATCCCCATTCCCCACGGTCCCCACGGGGTCCCCAAACATACGCGAAATGAGTTTCATTTCAAATGAATTTTTTCTCAGGAACCAACATAAAAATGCAATTTTGACAAAAGCAAACAAAGATAATCAGTTACAAGTAAATCAAAAATTAAAGAACTAAACTCCAAAATAGAGCTACATTAACAGAGAGAAAAAGAAGAAGAAAGGTAACAACATTAACCACACATCTGAGAGGCTGAGATGGCAACGGTGGGTGGCGGACTGGCGGAACAGTGACGAGCTGAGAAGAACGGTGGCGGAACAGTGAGGAGTCGCGATAGGAAGAACTAAGAAGAGAAAGGGGCGGCGCGGTCTGGGCGGAGGCCGGAGGAGTCGCACGATGAAGGAGGACTGAGAAGAGAAAGGTGCGACGGAAGAGTGAATCAGCACGGTGAAGGAGAAGAAGAAATTAGGGATTTAGTTGAAAGTGGAATGAGCGAATGGCTGCTGCAGTGCTGGTATGTAGTTGAAATTAGGGTTGAAAGGTGAAATTACCAAAAAAAACCAATTCTTTTAATTACATAAAAGTTAAAAACTAAGGGTGTATATGTAAAATAGGCGGGGAACGGGCCCCGCGGGGACGAGGGGACCTATCCCATTCCCCGCCCCGAAATCTGTACGGGGGAAAAATCCCCCCATCCCCAACCCCGACGGGGAAAAATCCCCGAAATCGGGGACCCGAACGGGGCGTTCCCCGCGGGGATCCCCGAATGGCATTCCCCATTGTCACCCCTACTTGTGACCGGAAAGCTTTTTATGTCAAAGTCATCACATTATGAAAAGTTTTACATAATCACGATTATCCACTTTAGAGTTTAACCATAGTCTCATTTGTGAAAATATCTTAATAAAGGCGAAAAAAAATAACACTTTCATCATGTTTTTATACAATTGATTCACTATCTAAACATATTCAATTTAGAGTTTCCTGGTTAGAACTTTTTTTTTTAATTAAGGATTTTTTATTTGATAGCTGAAAATTAATCTACCAACAAGACCAAGCATAGTTGGTCAATAGTTGGATTCCTTGTGCTGGATATATGAAAAAGCTTTATTTGTAGAGACTGTGATCTCTCTACACTTCGGATGATATTATTCTTTGACTATGCATGAGGATATCCTTGATACACATTAAAAAAAACCGAAAATTATATTTTTCAAAATGAAGATCAGTGAAGTTGATTTTTAACTTTAACAATAAAGTTTTCTTCATACACTTGGTAAAAATTGAACTTTTAACATCATTTTTTTAAAGAAAAAATTAATTTTTTCAAAATGAAGATCATTGAAGTGGGTTTTTAACTTTAACCGTAAAGTTTTCTCCATACACTTGGTAAAAATTGAACTTTTAACATCATACATCTAAAGAATCCAACTATCTTTCAATCATGTCGATGAGAAAAATATATTTGATATCAAAAATTAGTGTCTTTATTTTTCACATATTTTTCCTTTGTTATTATATGCACGTTTCCCCAAAATGCATACAAATATATAATTCCAAATTTGGGCTTCTATTTTAACATTTTCAATTTTTCATTCACTTCATTGTGTCGATTCAAACATAATTAATCATGTTTAAAGTTCTATTATAATTAGAGATGACCAAAATACTCATATTTGTGAGTACTCGCAAAAATACTCACAACAAATACTACAATATTCCCTTATAAGTGAAAATGGGTATTATGATACCCGTCCCACGGTACCCACATATAAATAAATATATTTTACTAATAAATATAGATATTTTTCTATTACTCTGATAACATGTATAATCTTTTTTTTATACTCTCTCCATTCCATTTTGTTTGGCCTTTTAGGTTTTTTTTCCTCGTTTCATATCTTTTGTCCTTTTACAATTTCAATGCATAAACATATTTTTTTCCAACTTTAACCATTCATTCAATCATTTCTTATTCCTCATTAATTTTACTTTTATCATCTCTAAACCACTATGCATTAATTAATAGGCACACTTACCAATAAAAATTAAATACTACTATAATTTTTAATAAGGATTAAATAGGGGCATTTTAAACAAAGTATACATAAAACTTACAATAATCAACATTTTTTTAATCTGTGTGTTCAAACCTAAAAGGCTAAACAAAATGGAACTGATGGAGTATTTCATAATGAATTTTAGAGATGAAACTATAGTGACAATAATTTATCATATGTATGTTATTTAATTTTTTTTTATAAGCAAAAATGGATTGATACAAAGTACTCACGGTACTCAAACCCATATACAATGAAAACTGGGAAATATAAGAAAAGCAGGTTTTAGGAGTCATACATCAGTCAAAGAGAGCTATATTCCTACCAATCAAATAATTAAACTAGTGTCATGTTCTCACTTTGATAATCTCAAGGAAAGAGTTAATATCACAAATTCCATTACTCCCTCCGGTCCTATATATATGGCATATTCTAGAAGCAATCTTTGGTCCTATATATAAGACATTTTATATTTTTTATGCATCATTTATTGTTTTTTCTCTTTTTTGCCCTTATTAAATGCATGTGTTTTTTGTTGTTCATTAATGAGTGTGAATTTTTCAAAAAAAGTTGAGAGGGTAAAATTGTAATGTTACAATATATTCTCGTAGAATTCATAAAACTAACTACTCCCTCCGGTCGTTATTGTAGGACATATTCTAGAAGGTTTCTTTGGTCCTAATTATAAGACGTTTTATATTTTCTATGCATCATTGATTGTTTTTTCTCTTTTTTGCCCTTATTAAATGCTTTGACTATGATGTGTTTTTTGTTGTTCATTAATGAGTGTGAATTTTCCAAAAAAAATTGAGAGGATAAAATTGTAATGTTACAATATATTCTCATAGAATTCATGAAACTAACCAACTTCCTTGGTCCGTGTGATATGGTTAAGTATGTCTTATAAATAGGACCGGAGGGAGTACTTTTCTTGGTCCAAAGAATATGGTTAAGTATGTCTTATATATAGGACCGGATGGAGTATTAAACACCGAATCATTGCGCATGAGCCAAAGGGATCAAACAAAACCAAGCCACACCATCCAAGCAACATCACGGGTTGACCCAGTAGTGAACATAGCACCAAATTGCTCAAAGAAATCCGATAGCAAATCTATGTGTAGGGGTCTAGATTGTTGCCAATCAAATACATGTAACTAGAGACTCCTAGCAACAACACAAAAAGCAAAAAGGTGAAGGGAGGTCTCTTCATGATCCCCACAAACCACACAAGATGCATTATGCAAAATACCCCTCTTGAGCAGGTTTTGCTTTGTCGGCACCTGATCTCAGAAAAGTTGCCAAGTAAAAGTCTTTACCTTCCCGGAGGTTTTAACTTTCCAAAACGATGTGAAGTTAGAATTTGCTGGGCTACTAGAGCCACTACTAGAAAATTAACAATCCACAAGTAAACAGATCTTACCGTAAAACCCATACTTCCAAGAGACCAATGCCAAGCATCAACGTAAGAGTGATCAATAAAAGCATGGCGGAACGGAGTAGACAATTCCTCCTTTACAGGAATTTTCCAATCACGAAGCGGGCGACGCCACTCCCAAGACCATTTCTTAACACCATCCTCCCAAATACCTGAATCTTGAACCGACGCATTCTTTCTCAAAGCCACCGAATAAAGAGAGGGATAAAGACTACAGATACTATGAGTCAAGCCAAGAATCATGCCAGAAACTAGTTTTGTCACCACAACCCAATTTCAACACCACACACTGAGAAAACCAATCCTCCACCCCTCCAAGTCTCCCACTATAACAAATATCTTTCCACCAAAAAGAGCTTTTTTGATAAGTTTTTGCCTTTGGAAGCAACAAGTCTAGTAGGATTAAAATCTCTATACCGAGATCGAATAACATCACTCCACAAAGAATGATCATTATTTACCAATCTCTACCTCCACCTAGCTAAAAGAAATAAGTTAAACAAATTCAAGTATTTTATACCCAATTCTTTGGGTCTACACACCAAGTCCCATTTTATCTAGGCAAATTTTAGCACACGACTTAGATGTAAATAATTAGCATGGATAGTGCCTATCCGCACTAACACCCGTGCCTACCCATTGTCATCCCAGAAATGGATTCTCTGCGGTCACTTCAGTGAGTGCATAAAATCCTACCCCTTGAAAATATATTTTTTTACATTTAATTTTTTGAAAAAAAAATTGTGTATAAAGTTTTAACCCTTGGATTGATGATCGCACAAGTAGGGATGACAATTATACCCAGTTCCGCGGGTAGCGGCTGATAATACCCGCAACGGGTGGGCTTGGGTCTGCAAATTTAAACCCGTTGGAGGATGAGAACAGGTCTTTAGATACCCGTCATTAAAACGTGGCGGGTTCGATTAAGTGGGTACCTTGGACCCGTGGGTACCCGAACCCGATTTTTAAGTTAGAAAAATAATTTGTGTATATACATAGTGTGTTCTGACTTAAAGTAATGTCATGTTTTTTTTATTTATATTATAATATTAGGTGTATTGTTCATTTGTGTTTAGTTTTTTATCCTTTTGTTTAGTGTTACTCACTTTTATTTTCGTTTTATTCGGTGCCTATTTTCACCTATGCGTTACCTTTGTCGCTGCTTAAGACCCAATGGATACCCCAAACCCGTTGGATATCTCAAGACCCGTTTACGGTGAATACTCACACGGGTCTGGGACGGATTTGGGTCCAAATTTATATTAACACCAAGAGATTGGTGGGAGCAGGAATTTTATGGCTTATCCAATTTTGTTTCGTAAGCTGGTTCCAAAACGGCACATATGGATGTTGCCGTTTGGGAGCATAAGAAGATTGATGATATAGCATTAAGCTGCACACACACAACACACACAAGAAAGTTCATGGGTCCCACTTATCCAACGCTTTTCCACACATTCATATGCTCAGTTCGGTGACTAACTAACTAAGACATACCTCAAAGTCTCAAACTAACAAAAAAAAATATAACTTTGAAACATAAACTCAATGGCTTCCACAGCAACTGCAACTTATCATTTGCTTCCAAATCCGAAAACTTTCTCACATTTCCTCACAAACCCACCTTCCATTCCTTCCAATCATGTTTCATTCCATAATTATTCCACTAGAAGACCACCAAACAATAATAATAATAATAATAATAGTAATGTAACTCACATCACCAACGCTGCAAAAAAGAAGAATCCATGGCTAGACCCTTTTGATGATGGAGAGGACCCTGAGATGGAGTATGGCTCCTTGTTTGTAGATGGTAAGCAAGAAGAGGATCCTAGGCTACCCGATGACCCTAAAAGCCCTTATGGATTCTTGAAATTTCCAGCTGGATATTCAGTGGAGGTAGCTTCCATAGGACTCAAGGTAAGAGCTGCTGTCAAGATACTTCAAAATAGTTGTATACCCTTATTTGGATAGTATTACATGGTTCAATATCTTTTTTTAGATACGTGTCCTATGCATGTCTTATAATTATTGATTACACTACAATTTTAGTTCCTATAAATAAAGTGAGAATTTGTTAGAATGAAAGGTTCCATCTCAAAACCAATTGACAATGAGTGGAGTGGTCAAAGAGGTATTTAAACTCTGCCACATATTATGAGGCAGGCTATGTGGGACTTCTAACACGTTCCTTCCAACGAAGCCTGTCGGACCAGTCAAAGGATAACTATTGATCCATGACAATCAGAAAGAAGTTGGACTTTGCCTCTGATACCATAAAGTGAGAATTTGTTAAAATGAAATGGTTAGTTTTATTAATCACAAAGAAAGGTATTTATACACAGCTAGTGAGTACACTAGCTAGTGGCTGCTCATTTGGAGCCAAAAATATCTAGCTCTAACTAATCACTAACTAATTACAAAGAGCTAACTAACCAACTAATTAAGCATACAATAATTAGATACAATACTTGCCACGCAAGTAAGCTGCTAACCTATATCATCCAATAATAAATGCCTTAATATGGCCCTCATATAAAAATTCATTTCATTCTCTATAGGTACAAAAAAAATTTCTTCAATTTGGTCATATCATATTCTTAATTACCTATTCATTCGAGGTTGCCTCCTTGGTTCTGATACTTCAAAATATTTGTTATACTGGTACCCGATAGTGTTGTATTGAATAGTATAAAAATTTTCAACATACTTGATCCCCGAAAGTGACACGGGTTTTCAATTTAGTCACTCCATATGTGACAGAAGTTTCAATTCATTTCATATATGTACATTTATTTTTTCCAATTCAGTTCTATCATTAATTACTATTGTAACACCATTTGTTGCGCTCAAAGTACAGAAATCAAAGTGAAAACGATGTTATAACAGTAATTAAGGGTAGGACCAAATTGAAAAAAATTGTATAGAGATTCAACTGAGATTTTTTACATATGAGAATCAAATTAGAAAGTCATGAAACTTTTTCCTGTCAATCTATTTGCATCTCTTGTATCAATATGACCATAGCTGTGCTACACTGCTACTTAGGTGAGAGGAGATGTGAGGAATTGCTGCTGTGTGGTAGCTGGTGGTGTTTATGAGAACCTCTTGTTCTTTCCAGTAATCCAGTTGATTAAAGATAGATACCCTGGTGTGAAGATCGATGTCGTGGCGTCCGAAAGAGGGAAGCAGACTTATGAGATCAATAAGAATGTGAGGTATGCTACTGCTTATGACATTGATAATCCATTTCCAGAGCCAGCAGAGTATACTGATATGGTTGGAGTTCTAAAGGTTGGTCATTATATTTTCTAAATCAATGTTGTTACAACTTAGTGTAGCATGTTTATTACATATTAACACTCTAATTCTGTTATCTATGCAAATAATGTGTAAATAGCATTTTTCTTTGTAATTATATTGTGCTAAGGGACCAAATCTAGTTAGTATCCAATTTCGATATTACTTATTTACAGAACTCTGGGACAGCTTAAAGCGATGTTCAGACTTCAGAGTAAGCATAGTGAAGACTTTAGAGGCTTCCCTGAATATGTAGAAGCTTAAGGACATACTTTTTCATAGGTTTACTGTGATATGCATTTAAGTTTTGCTATCAATTTTAAAAATTCTGCTTCATATGCATTACTCTAGTCAGTAGTTTTAGAGTATTCCTTGACTTGTAGAAACCTAATATACTTTTTCTTGGTGCAATTCTAATGAAATTAGCACTGTGTTAGGCTTTACAGTGTTTCAATCAAGTCTCAAAAATCTGCTGGGTTTTGCTTGCTACTACCTAGTTTACATACATTTGAAGTGAGCTAATATCATTTAAAGACTTATGCACTGCTGCATTATGCTTACAGAATAGGTACTATGACATGGTCTTAAGCACAAAGTTGGCAGGCCTTGGTCATGCAACATTTTTGTTTATGACAACTGCAAGAGATAGAGTTAGCTATGTGTACCCAAATGTGAATGCTGCAGGGGCAGGATTGCTTTTATCTGAAGCATTCAGACCTGATAGTCTAAACCTCTCTGAGGGAGGATATAACATGTGAGTTTATAGTAATCACAAAGATTTGGACTCATTATTAGGTAGATGATGTGAAGCATGAACACTTTAAAACCGTCATCGTATCCATGTCAGACACTTTAGATACTCGTACATATATTCTACAACTTTTTATATGACATTATTGGTAGAAATGTCATAATAATTAGACAAGTGTTAGTATTTTTATTATATTTACAATGACTTATGTTAGCTTTTAAAACATCATTCCTCTCTTTTAATTCAAGACTAGTGTTTATGTTAATTTTATATCAACTTTATATCTTGCATTATAGTCATGCTGTGTTCTATAAATTTTAATATTTGTCATATCATTGTATCCCTGTCGTAACCATGTTTCATGTCATATTCATGCTTCCTAGCTTAGAGTCAGTAGATTTTCATGCCCTCAGTTAGAGATCAAATAAAGAATTTTTCTTTCAATGAATGAACTTTTTCAGGAAACATATAACTCTAAGAAAATTTTCCAATGAGTTTGCTTGACTAGGTATCATCAGATGGCTGATTGGCTTGGAAGACCATTTCGCAGCGTTCCAAGGCATTATGTGTCGCCACTTAGTGTATCGATTTCAAGAAAGCTGAAGGAGGTTGTGAAGGAAAAGTATACAAAAGCAGGTGCAGAAAAAGGAAAATATATTGTAATTCATGGGATAGAATCAGATTCAAAGGCCTCAATGCAGTCTCTGGGTGATCCTGATAGCTTGCTACCCATTGAAGTGTGGGCTGAAATTTCTGATGCTATAAGGTATGGTATTAAAGAGTTTCTCCTATGCAATGATTTAAGTATGATTATAGATACAATGTCTTTTACACTAACATCCATTGATATTTGACATATGTACCTTTATTTTAATAATAAGAGAATCCTTATTTGTCAAAATATCAATGAATGCATGTGTAAATCCCCTTCACACCGTTGACAATGTTACCAATCAAACTCAAGATTTAATCATTGTTTCTTAACATATAAGACTTGTGACAGCAAATAAAAAGGTATCATGCTTAATATTATGTTCACTAAATATGTGCTCTTCAAGAAGTGTTTCCTCCTTATCTTCTTTCATCGTTTGGTATTTTTTTGGTGGTGCATATTCATTTCTGATATCAACATTACTGATAATATTTACATGCTAATATCCGAGTAACAGGGAATTTACACCAGTTTTTGTTATTCCGCATGAGAAAGAAAGGATAAATGTTGAGGACTTTGTTGAAGACGCTTCCATAGTCTTCATTACCACCCCTGGACAGGTACTCGAAGATTAATTTACAGAGTAAAAAAATGTCCAGACTTTAACTTCCAAATGATGAATGAATAAATCACTAAATAAGATATAGTAAATCAAGGGAAATGAAAGGGAAAAGATAGAGGAACAAGGGACATAACATTTGTACAATACTTATGGAATTTCATTCTCTTGTTGTATGCTTTAGCTAGCTGCTCTTATTAACGACTCGGCCGGAGTGATAGCTACAAATACAGCTGCCGTTCAGCTTGCAAATGCGCGCGATAAACCAAGGTAGTTTTATCAATCAAATAAACTATATTGGTTCCTTAACGGGTACCTTTATTCAGCTTTGGCTGAAAAAAATGTTTCAAGTTGAGTATGAAATGTTTCTTTAAAAACTCATACAACACCACTCACATGGCTCCAACAAAACCGTACCTCTTATTCTGCAGTATCGCATTATTTAGCTCTGAAGAGAAGGGAAACAAGTTTGTTCCACAAGCTGAAGAGAAGAAATGCACTGTAATATCATCCAAGACAGGGAAATTGATTGATATTGATGTTGAGGCTGTAAAATGTGCAATTCAAACTTTCAATTTATCTCTAGCTTTGGTATAGAAGGAGATGGAAAAGTGGAAAGGGTTTTGGAGTTATGGTTAAGTAATTGTTTTAACTGTTTTGTTAAAATTAATAGTACAAGATACTCTACATGTTCAAAACCAAGAATTCATGTTTCACTTGGTGTTCTGGAAGCGAAAGCAGGAATATGAAGGTCAAATCACTGTAAAAATAAGGGTACAGAGAAGAAACCTGTGTAAAGAGGGTGAATCCTTTTGTTCATAAAATGTGCTAGAAATTGTGGTTTTCCTAACTTGAACCTATCATTTACTAAAGTTATCACTTTTCACATAAAACAGGTAACGCATAATCAATTCATTAGAAATAGTTTGATGAAATTGCAATATATCTACACAGGTTTACAACACTATAAAAATGGAAATGTCACTCTAGTTGAGTTGAGGAAAGAAAAGGCAACATACAAAAATATTCGTGGCCCGATTCATTTCTAATCTACTAGTAAAATTTAATCAATGGAATGGTTTGGCACAAGTAAATCCTAAAACCCACATGAGAATGTATTGAAAAGGAACCAAGAGAGGCATGCAAGAAGACTCATGATAGGATCTTGGATGACCCTCAAATTATTGTCTTTAATTAAAAGTAATCCATGAGAAATTTTTAGAACATGAAAACTTTGACAAGAAAATGATGGAAGAGAAAGGGCTGGAAGTTTATAATACCACTCTCTGTTTAATCAAAATGATGGCACTCTTCTTGGTATTTCTTCATTTATTACTTAGAACTGGGAAAAATAATCATCTATTGGGATACATAAATAGCTGAACTGCAATAACAGTCTCTTGCAGGGACTGCTTCCGAAAGTAAATATAGTCTGTTATTTGTAACATAATCACATACAAGCAAATACAATCATCCATAGTATTCTCTACTCAGTATAGTCTTCAAAAACTTTCTATCCTAGATATTGAATTATGCACTTGCATCACTTATCAATTTGCATCTCAAACTACAGAGATTTATTTCACATGCAATCATAATGGGAGTAGCTTTGAGATTAGCCTTCCATATTATAGTCTTTTATATGAGCCAAGTTAACTAGACTAGCTGCCAAAACAACTTAATTTCTCTACTGAAAAGAGAACTTGAAGAAAACATTTCAAGGCAAATATTTATCATTCATTCAATCTTAACATCTCCAATCAAGAAAGGGTAGGAGTCTAGTTCGAGCCGGGTAGGACAACTATAGGTTGCAAAACTCTCCCTTCCGACTATTCTGTGGACTAGGTATCATTGTATGACCATTTGATTATATAATATCTTTTGCCAAAAAAGAGCATTGATTAATATTTCTAGACTTGGCTCCTGAATTAAAACTGTTTTGTTAAGACAAATTTATCTCTACATATTCATGGTTCACTTTGTGTTCTAGATGAGAAAGCAAAAATATGGAAGTCAAAACACTGTAAAAAAAGAATAAGGGTAGAGAAGAGAAGAAGCATGTCAAAGGCACAGGTTATCTGTTAGTATTGCACTCTTCTATATGCTACATTTGTTCCTAAAGTGTGCTACAAATGGTAGTTTTAAACACCACGTTCATTGAAGTTATTTCATAAAAGTATAAAACAGTTGAGAAGTAATTTGCAGTTCATCAGAAAATTTTATGGAATTAGAACATACAATTCATCCGAGATTACAACAACAATAACCAAGCTTTTTTAAAACTAGGTGGGATCAGCTGAGTGGATCAAGCGATGCCATAATCATCCCTCAATGAAGGTGATGGCTATCAAAATGGAAATTTAATTCTAGAGCAGAGGAAAGAAACAGCAACGTACAAAAAATTTGGCACCCCAGAAGCTGCTAGGTTTGCCGAGTAATTTGTAATCTACTGAAATCTAATCAATGGAGTGGCTTGGCACGAGTAGATTGATCTTCCTTCGATTCCACATGCATCATAAACACATATCCTAAAACCCACAGGAGGATGTATTGAAAAGGAACCCAAGAGAAGCATGCAAGAAGACTCATAATGCTGCCAACATACTGAGGATCTTGGATGACCCCGAAGGGAAATTCTGTTACCCAAGGAATTGTTTTTCCAAAGCGTACACCGTAGTATGTTCCAGCTTCACCGAGTAACTGATAAACCCTGTTATTTGATAATTTGATCATTAAGCACATACAAACTTCAAAGAAACACAGTCAAATTGTTTTCCCTAATTGAAAGTAACCACCTAAGAATTTTCGGGCAAATCAAAACTTATCAAGGCTAGAAATTTCTAAAACCTTACAATATTTCATGAAAACAAAGGCTTTATTATTAAGAATTTTTCATCTATTACTCTGTAACGATATAATCATCTATTTCGATACATTATTTACCTAAAAAGCAGATAAAAGTTTTCTACTTTTAACTAAGCACACACAATGATACAAAATCAATCAGCTTTGCATATTTCAGCCTTGTAAATGATGCCTCACATTATTCAGGGTGTAGTAACCAACCTAAAAATCATTGAATATCAATACAGCTATACAACATTCATCACGGACTTACTACACTAACCAACAATTTATTATCATTATCATTGGCTCAATTGCAAATGCTTCCATTCCAACATCCATAATCTGCAAGCTCATATCTTTATCCAATCAAACAAAGTCTACTTACCACTTCAAAGTGGGAGACTAGCAAAAATTCAACAGCATGAGTCCATCACCAACTCCTTTTCTTATACACGCATCTCTTACTACCCAATAATGCTCATAAAATTTTCCTCAACTTTTTGTAAATAACACAGTTAACTCAAGTTTTTAATCCCTACTCCCTATAGTTTAAGTTGGTATACAATTCAGCTAAACATAGCTTAGTGCTTATAAAAAGGGTATAAACTATTATGGCTTAAATATGTTTTTTTCCCTAAAAACTTAGTGATTTTTTTAATTTGGTCCCCATAATTATTTTTTTTGTTGAGACCTTCTCTTTTCACACCCCCCATTTTTCTCCCCACCCCCCATTTTTTCCGCCTCACATGAAGCGGAAGTGTAAATTTATTGGTTTTTCCGCCTCTCAAGAGGCGGAAAGGGTGAAAAAAAAGCACTTCCGCCTCATGTGAGGCGGAAAAAATGGGGGATGGGGAGAAAAATGGGGGTGTGAAAAGAAAAGGTCTTTTGTTGGTTTTGGTCCTTAACATAATTGTGATGTTGACACGTACATGGAATAAAACCAAAATGTTTAAAACATTAGACCAAAACCAATGAAAAAATTGTGGGTACTAAAACTAAACCTTGTTAAATTTAAGTCAACTATTATTATCAATGAGTTATTCCAAACATCCCTTGAATACATCTGATTCAGCAATTAATCCAAATAAAATTTATTTATTTATTAGATCCAGAAATTTGCAACAGAACCAGAAAACAAGCAATGACATGATGAGTGAGACTGAACGAACCTGAAGTTAAGGAATTGGCCAAATCCAAAGAGGGGCCAAAAGTAAAAAGGAGGGGGCCAATGGAAATGAGAGACGGAGAAGAGAGAAATGAACTGAAGCAGCTTCAAGAAATGAGCAACAAGAGCCATAACCTTAGATGGGTCTTTCCCTTTGCCACAGAGATGAACCCATGACTGAGGCCAGTTCCATAGCCAGTAGTAGAATGGGAAAGGTGACACCACTCCTAAAGCAGCCACTATACCCATCACTATCACTGAGAATCAATAAAAGACTCTGCCTTTGAGCTTGTTTGCCTAAGAAAATTAATCCCTTTTATTTTTCCTCTGGGAAAATGGAAAGTGGCCAATAATGAATGGTGGTGAGGTGATTGTGTGTTTAGTTATGGCCCAATTTTAAGGCCTCAGTTGTTGGGTTGGGATTTGGGAGCTGGGACTTCCCACAAAGAATCCATATTTTGACCTTTTTTTAGTTAATTCCAACTAAGTTCTCGAGATCTAGATTACATGATTTTATGAGACATGTTGAAATAGTAATCCACAAGGAAAATAAAGACGGCTTCGAGATATTATAAAGAGGACTGTATTAAGCAATATTCACTAAAACAATTACTCCCTCCGTTCCTATTTATCTGTCATATTTCAAACAAAACACGTCCATTAAGAAATCCAATCATTACTCAAATTTCGAATGCATTAATTATGTTTTTTCCTACTATACCCTTTCTCTCTCTATAATCATTAATTTTTCTCCACTACTTACATAAACCAAGACATATTAAATAGGGGCAAACATGGAAAATAACATTTATTACACTCTTGAAATCCTCAATACGACAGATAAAAAGAAACAAAAAATCTCTTCAAAAAACGACAGATAAAAAGGAACGGAGGGAGTAAATATTTGTGAGTGAGAATTTTCTTGTTGGGCCATTCTTTGAGATTCAAAAACCAAGGGCAAAACCATCCATTCGTTGCCTCATGCAATCATCACAGTGCAATTTCCAAGACTCAACAAACGTGTGTCCACCTCGTGCAATGCAAATGTCACCTCGAGCAGTTGAAGAGACAGGTTGTAGACTTTAGAAGCCAGCTAGATACCATCCAACATAATAGCAGTCAAACATCTCACTCGGAATAACACTAAACTCGACATAGGCCCTTTGAACCTTCCCGAGTTGGGGGCTTGTGTGATGAACCTTACCTTGGCTGACCATGACCGACCTAAACCCACTATAACTCATCACATTAATGTCAGACCAACCAGCGCACGCTCGAAGGTCATAATTGAGTATCGACACTTGAACAATTCCATCTTGACTTAGGCTAGGGAACCACTTGGAGCTCCCATACTCCGAGTGTTCGCCCCACAACCTGGCCAACCCGAGAATCTCTTCTAAGACCATGCAAGGTCAATCAACAAGGGATAAATACTTGTTAATCCTCACAGGTTCTAGAAGATTATCATGCGATATTCCCTCACAGACTAGGGCTTGCATGCTAGTCCTATAGGCCCATACAAGCCCATACATGCATGACTCGTCCCTCTATAAGTGGCACCACACAACTGAGGGCTAAGGTACGTTCTCTCATCTCTAAGTTAACACCTGCACACTCTTGTTGACTCGGGAGATCTTGGTTATCCCAATTGGATAGCTAAAAACCCATTAAGTCCTACATCAAATACTTGACCATGTGAAGGTTTAAGGCTACCCCTTGGTCTTAACACCCTCTCTAGTTAAGGACACTAGAGTATGTAAGGCCATACTCCAAGAGATTGCAACGATTGCTTTGATACCACTAAAGTGTAATGACCTGACTCTCTAATCATAATATTCAATAGTAATGGAGTATATATTTGTTTAACAAACAATGTGGAAATACTTGGATTGAAACTGCAAACATTTTTTTTTTGGTCGAAACCAGGTGGTGTCTGGGCTTTACATTTTTTGTGGCCCAACTAATCCACCTCGGATCCGCGAACTGTGCGAGTCTTTGACTCAACGGTATGAATCCTCCCTAGGAATTGTTGCCTCACTGGGACTCGAGCCTTTGACCCTGAAGTCCTTAAACTACAAACATTTTTATTCATATAAACATTATTATTTTTACAATTGAGGAAGGGGTCTCCTTCCTCAGGCACACAACTTAAAAAACATATTTATAAATCCTAGACTAACACCTGTTACACCTAGAGCAATGTTGCACCAAATCTTTCAAAACACTCCCCATGATCCTGTGCCCACCTGCATACGCCTCTTTTCCTATCACTTTATCCCCATTAACCACTCAATGGGATCTTCTTCCTCTCCATCCTCAGTTGAGTCATCATCTTTCTCGACTCCACCTTTGCCATCCCTTGAGGCTCTAGATAGTGCTCGAGAGGGGATGCAACCCGCACTCTCGATGCAGGAAATAGAGTGACACAAACCTCTTTACTCATGCCAGAAGAGGAAGAGGAAGACATCCTTCGAAATCTGAATGGAGTGAGTCGTTGAGGCACCCATGGTGGTGATACTCAACGAAAGGTGTATCCAGGAGGTGCATGCTGAGTATAAATCATGGGGATTCTCATCCTCCTTGATCACAGACGGGACCGTGGGTTAGGATAACACAGAGTCACCTTCACGTCTCCCTCAATTGTGGTCTGGTTTCCCTCAAATTCCCATTCTCCATAGGGAAGGGCCCTCATCTTGATACAAATTAGATTCCTGCTAGACATGTTTACCTAAGACACAAGTGGGGGCAAGGAGTGAGTCATTGTTAAGAAGATATATAGATAAGCAATTAAGTACTTAAAGTCTACATAAACAATTAGAAAAGTAACATAGTAATATGATGCATGTCAATAGTCAATATCTTAGCATAATAGACTCACTAATGTCATGCCATGATATCTCATAGAGTTCTACTCCCTCAATACAATAATATCATCGCTCATTCATAGTCAAATAATGAGCTCAATAAACATAACAACCCTTCATATCACATATATCCTATTTCACAATCTTACTAAGGAAAAGCAACCGAGAGTAAACGTTTTGCTACCAATGCATGCCTCGGGTCTCAAAGCCAAAAATCATAAACAAATCCCTACCCGGGATAATCCATTCCAAGAACCCCCCTTCGTTGGTCATGATATGTCTAGGGAATCGATAGAATTATTATAGTTAATGCAAGAGTATATGTGGGGAGGTTAGCTAGACCAACCCATCTTAGGACTGTCTTACCCTTAATAACTCCCGCGGTCATTAATGAATCACTGTTTGAGACCTAATCCCCTATTCATTCTCCAGTTTGGGTTCCCAGAACCCTCCGTGTATCTTTTTCCAATCATCATAATATCACCTTACACAATGTATGAATGCATGGATGACATCTTTGTCACATATTTTACTTGATATTTCTAAGAAATTGTCTTTGCACTATTACACTTAGTGAAATTTAGAAATGTTGGGCATGCTAACCAGTTACCAAAGTCACGAACTGGTACTTAAATGTAAAATTGCCTAGTATTTACAATTTATGAACCCGATAATCGATTATCACCACTAGGAATCCGATTATCTGGGCTACTTGAGAAAAATCACTCAATTTCATGATCCAATTACTTAGAGATGCTAAGTTAACTTCCTTATCATACCTTCAACATATCAATATACTGAAGCAACACCATATTTTATTGCACATAACACAGATATCAACATTTATCAGTTCAATTATGTCATTTAGCATATAAAGCACATAATCACATATCCATAATATTCATTAATGCCATAACTCATTAGTGGTTGATTTTCATGTGCTTATGTTCAAGCACGTTTAACATTGATTTATTGATTCAAAGTCTGAACATTACTAATCACTGGCTCTATTAACCTCCAAGTCAATTAACCATGTGTCTTGCCCATTTAGCTGTCCCAAAGCTTTGTGAAGCTCAGCTACACTTTAAGCCCTTAAATTACTCATCCTAGACTCAAGATAACCCCTTCCTTACCTGAGAGTCAAGAGAAAAACTAACAAGAACTCAAATTGAACTGCAAAAGTAGATTGGGTAGTACTTCCCTTATAGAATAAAATCAAGTTTTTGGCTACTTTGACATTAAGTTTCAACATAGTTGTGCAATGAAAACACAAGGGATTAATTAGAATCAATTCAATGATGTGAGAACTAAGAATTGGATAAGAAATAAGGACTTAATTTTCACTGAGCTTACCACACGTTAGATGTTGGAACCTTAATATAAACCTGCCACTTTTTGAGTTTTTACTAAGGAAAATGTTAATAAATGCCCTAAGAAACTAAAACTAGTATATTGTTATAGAAAAATGTGATTTTTGAGATTTTCGAGAAAATAATTTGTAGGGTTAACCAATTTGGACCTCCTTAGGCCGAACTAACCCAATTCACTTAAGACAAATGACCGAGCAGCTCGAGGGTGTAACATCCTCATTTTTATTAAGTGGTTATGTTTCTCTAATAATAGGATTTTATAGTTATAAGAATTAATTAGTTAGAATTAAATCATAGTTAAAGTCTAAGTAGTGCAAAGGGTTTGATTTGATTTAAGTAATTAGAAGTTTAAGTTAGATAATTATAAGAAAATGGAATTTTAATGTTTTGGGGTTATTTTATTTTTATGAAAGTTTTGGAATGTATTAAATTAAAAACAGTGCGTGCGGGACGCACCGGCTAGCCAGGAATCAGCACCGGTGCGCATCAGGACGCACCAGCCAGCCCAGCACCAGAATGCACCAGCCAGCCGCACCAATCAGACCCCCGCGCGCCCAGGCGTGCACCATGGTGCGCCCAGGCGTGCGGCACCAGTAAAACTGGTGTTGCAGCAGAATATGCTCATACGCACCATTTTCTTCCTTCTCTTCTCAAGACCGATTTTTCCCTCTTTGAACCCTAAGTCTTCA
Source organism: Crotalaria pallida (assembly GCA_037953625.1). Lineage (NCBI taxonomy): Eukaryota > Viridiplantae > Streptophyta > Magnoliopsida > Fabales > Fabaceae > Crotalaria > Crotalaria pallida. The sequence goes on along the minus strand of CM075654.1, from coordinate 4,813,944 downwards.
ACTCCATTAATCCACCCAAAATCCACACAAATCCTCACTAGAAATCAAGTTTCCACCATAAATTAAACACTTTTCCACCATAAAAACCCCAAAATCACTCTATTTCCATCAAATCCAAGAATAGTCATAATCACCCCATAAACCCTAACTCTTTCAATCCATCACATAGGGTCTTAAAATCAACCAAGGGAGTTTAGAAAGTGATTAAGGGCAAGGAAATAGAGGCTTAGAAGCTTAAATTAAGGCTTGGTGATAGTGCTCCAAAGAATTCCCAATTTCTCTTTCTCTCTCTAAGAGGTAAGGGGAGTACTTTGGTTTATATTAGGGAAAGGGTTTAAGGATAGTAATAGAGACATAATTAAGTGTATATAAATGATTTGTTAAGCTTAGGATTAAGTGGTTATAGTTTATTGTATGATGCCTTAATTAAATTGCTCTCTTTACACTTGTATGTTCTAGCTTTATGTGTTGGATTTGATTGTTGACTTTAAGAATATTGTTTCTTTATGTGTGAATGATGTAGTTATGTGTTGATTGTGTGCTTATAAATTAGAAAATTAAATCCTTAATAGTTATGCATAAATTAGGACAAAGTCCTTCTCAATCAAGTTTGAACCCAAACCAATGAAATTTCCTAAAACATAAGGGGTTTAAATTCAATTGAGAAGATCTTAAAAGTTGCATCATTCATGGTTACGTTTCTATTTGTGAGGGCAAAAGTAACTAAATTGTGCTATTAAAACAATCTCCGAGAATTGCTATGGAGAACTTTGATCTTCCAAAGGACCGGGTTTGATCCCCGTGTTGGAGATTGGTTTTATGCAAACCATAGCGATTCTGTCAATTACTTTGGCTTCTTATGGCCAGTCGAGGGTGATTTCTGCTATAGTCAATTTCGACGAGTTAAACCAAATTGTATGAGGGACCTTCTAATACGGAGGTGAAGTACTGTGCAAGAAAAGGTTGAGAAATATTTACTCCTGGTCGGTTTTTCCCTTGAGTGGAAGGTGTATGTGAGGAAATGCTAAAGTGTGATGTAAATGTAAACGAAAAGTAAAGTGAATGTGAAAGAAAAGAAGAAAAGTGCATGCATTTGCATAAATGAAATGCATAAAGTAAATGAAATGAAATGAAAAAGTTTAACATTGGATTCAAGAATTACATCAAATGAGCGACGTTGCATTACATCCTCATGTGATTGCATAATAAAGTACTATTATAAATTATGTGTATAGTATGTTTGAATGATTAAAATGCATACTTAATGTTGTGAGCATGAATGCACTTGCTTATGATTTATTATTGTCTTTAAGCGTTTTCTCTGATTTAAATTCAAATTACTCACCCCTTACTGTTGACATTTTAGGTAGGCATAATGAGGAGCTTCCGACTGTTCCCTGTTGGCAATATAATTAAATTGCCTAAGTAAAATAAACTTTAAAAAAAACACACACAACACAAACTTTAGGGACTCATTGGAGTTTTCCCTATTTTTTATATTTCTTTCTCTCTGAATTTTTTCTTTGAATTCTGAGTTACAATTTAATTCTTATGTTACAATGCATTGCTTGTGTTACAGGGCTCCTATTTATACTTAAAAAATTTCTATTGTTGGTTCCTCCAATTAAGCTTTCTCTTTAACGTACAACCAAGGCTCTTGGTTGTTAACAACTAAATTTAGCAACATAACATTCTTATAGCATTTGCCATCCTGTAAACGATTTACTTTTTGTTAACTTTAAACAAACGCATATGTGAAAACTAAGTTTAGTTTCTAACATCCTCCCTCAAACTTGGTTTCATCATTTCGAGCATATTTTTCAATTTTAAAAACAAATTAGTCTTGAGTGGCTTCGTGAAAATATCCGCTACTTGATTTTCGGAAGAGCAATACTCTACCACAATTTCTTTGTCTCGGATCAAGTCTCGAATGAAATGATGTTTGATGTCAATGTGCTTGCCACGTCCATGAAGCACTGGATTCTTTGACAAAATATCCGTGTCGGACCACCTTGTTGATGTTGCAGTTCACCCAATATTCTTCTCAACCAAACTGCTTGAGTAGCACAGTTAGTTGCAGCAATGTACTCTGCCTCTGCTGTCAAAAGTGCAACAACTTGTTGTTTCTTGGAGGACCAAGAAAATACACCTGAGCCTAGATGAAAAGCATAACCCGATGTGCTTTTTCGAGTTTCAGTTTCACCTGCCCAATCACTGTCTGTGTATCCAATTAACTCAGGCTTATTATTGGAACTTGAGTAAAAAATACCTTCATTGATTGTGCCTTTGATATATCTCAGGATTCTCTTTGTAGCTTGCTGTAACACCCCAAAATTTTAATCCCCGATTAATGAAATGTTAATTATAATTTAATTACAATTAATGGTTTCTATGTTAATCCTTGATTAAAATATGTGTTCATGTGACTAGCTTAGGTGTGTGAAATTATTTAATAAATATAATAATGTATAAAATAGGAGTTTTGCATATTAGTCCCTGGGTAGGACCTAGAAGCAATTATAGGAAAGGTTTTGGAGGGAAAGTAAATAAAATAATTATTTTTCAAAATCTGGGCAAAACACTCGAGTATTATTCTGAATACTCGAGTATTCTGGGTCAATCTGCACGAGTGAGTGCGTTTGATGAGTCACCATGAACGAGTCCCCTTCGTTGACACGAATACTCCGTCGTCAACAGCTCAAGAGTGTCGTGTCGTGATGCATGATGCCCCTCCATGTCTATAAAAGCTCAGCAACATCGAATTTGTGAAGAATTTGGCTAAGTTTGGGTTTGTTGATGAAGTTAGGGTTTCAGATTTGTTGCCTTCGATTCTCTTTCAGTTCTGAGTGTTAGGGCTTGAGTGATACACGAATACAAAGCTCACATCTCGAGCTTTGTATAGACATAAAAATCGTGAGGATTGAGTGAGTGGGTTGGGAGAATTGGAGCTGAGAAGTTGGAGTTTGTTCTGTCAAAGTGTTGCTTGGAGCTTACTTTGATCTTGATTTCTGGTAAGCTCACGAATCCTTGAGTCTCAAATTCAGTTTCTTTAGTTAGATTATGTGGCATAGAGTCTAGAAAATCTAATTTCCCCAATTTTATTCTCTGTTTCATGTGTAAACCAATTCCACTTTGGTGTTGCACTCAAAATGCTCTGCATGTGATGCTTGAAGTCGGTCTGAGAAGTTTGGAGCTTTGTTCTTGTCAATTCTTGGTTGGTTCACGTCTGAGAGGTAAAGGGAAGTAATTATATTCACTAGATAGAGATTAAATTCCATGAATTGTGTTAGAGAGCCACCAAGAGGCTCTAAGGGCTTAGATTGAATAGGAACTTTGGTTTGGAGACCAATCCATGCTCTAAAACTGTGTTGAGCAAGTTCTAAATCATGCATGCAAGCTTAAATGAACTTTACCTTATGAGTTTTATGCATATTATGCAATTTGAGGTGTTGAGTTGTTAAAATGTGCATTTTATGCATAATTGTTGGATTCTCTGTCAAATCTGTCTTTTGATATGAAATGAATGTTGTAACATGTTCAAATTATGTTATGTGTGCTCTGTTAATCCTTGGAATGGACTGGAAATGAGTAGAAATGAAATTGGTATGATAAAACTAAGTTTTCAGTGTAAACTGCTGCGAAACACTCGAGTAATATAGAGGGTACTCGAGTAAAACGTTTGAAAAACAATGTAAATGAAGTTAGAACACTCGAGTATCGTGTCTACTACTCGAGTATCGAGCATGACCTGAGGACAAGTTAAGGCCAACCACTCGAGTCATTCAAGGTCACTCGAGTATTCTGGAAATCAGGATGAACACTCGAGTAACCTATGGACTACTCGAGTAATTTATTGAATTTGAAACCCAAATCCTCATAAAGTCATGAACACTCGAGTAACTTTAAGAATACTCGAGTAATCTGGAAAAGTTAATGAATACTCGAGTGTACTAAATTTTACTCGAGTAAATTACCCAGAACCTGAAAACACCATTTTCAATTCTGACTTAATTAATTAAGGAATTATTAATAATAGTTCAAGGGATCAAGACTTAGAGAAATTGATTAATACAAATAGATCGTTTGGTGACGGTCCTTTTTGATAAAGAAATAAGCCTAGGTGGCCTGTAAAGTATTAGTCAACTTCCCTTAAGTCCAAAAGATAAAATGCATTCATTCTGGAGTTTGGATGGTAGGACGTATTTCATGTTTTGTTAAACATGTGGAGGGCCTCTGGGAGTGCCATTACGCTTGCTTGATGACACGTCGTTGGCGTGGTCGGCTTAGTGGATGCCGATATGGTTATACCGTTTGGATGACGGTCCGTTTGGATGACGGGATATGCTCGGGTGGCATGGATTCCAAGCTTGTCGTGTACATTCTAGGTGAATCAACGAATTGTTGTATACCTAGGAATACAACGCACTGTTGAGTGCTGGGTTGTCAGGGATGGACGTCAGAGAGTGACATAGTATGATGAAGATAGGCTTGAGAGCTAAAGTCATGCATCATGCCACTCATTTAAATTAATTGTGATAAATGAAATAAGTGTGAGCATCCTATGTGCATTAATTAACTGCTAAGTGATATATGTGATTGTTGTTAATTGATGCATATTTACATACTCATATTGCACAATTTATTCTCTGTTGATTATGTGTATATAATTGCTTACCCCTATGCCCTTGTAGGTGATGTCTCGTTACATTGCTTGCATCGAGATCCGGCCACTTCCTAGTGGCACATGGATCTATGAGGACCATCGTGCGGTGTTCGAGGGAGAGGTAGAGGTTACCTTCTACCACCCGAACCCGTTGATCTGATTTCGTCCTCGTAGATTTAGGATTCCCATCATATACACTATGCATGTACCCCCGTTTTACACTTACCATGGACCACCTCCCACGCGACCAACTCGCTCTTATCATAGTTTTCGTTTTCGACCTACCCGCTCTCACCCTTTTACCTCGAGAGTCGTCCGCGAGGAGACTTCCCCTTCTGATCTGAGGAGCCCAGTCAGGGTTTCATCATCACCTGACCCGGTACCCAGTGGTAGGGTATACTCTCCCTCGGATGAGATCGAGGAGGATCCAGTGGAGGACGAGAGTGGGAGCGAGCCTGTCGTGCATTCTACTGGGAGTGACTGGAGGGACGATGATCCCTAGGTACGTGTATAGAGTATATGATGAGGATCCGAGGATCCGATGTTGTGGAGGCTGTGGAGGATACTTTGCTGCTGCTGTGATGATGATGATGCTACTACTTGTGTTTTTGGAGACTGCTACTACTACTACCACATCTGATGCTGCCAGATCTACGTGATTACCTCTGGAGTTGTATTTTGGTTATGTATATATATTGTAGATATAGTTTTGGAATACTCTAGGGCTGTAGTTACACTGTGATGTAGATATGTTTTTATGGACTTGTACTTCTGGGTCTTGGAGACTATCATGATGGGACTATGTATTATGACTCTTATTATATATATAAAACCTATGTTTATATTACTATCAGTTGCATAGTCCAATAATTTCCGCTTACTCTGATTTAATCTATTTAAGAGCTCGACCATAAATATTATTTGATGGTATCAGTCTTATCGAACAAAGCATGGGTAACTTTACTTACTTGTATGATACAAAGATGTTTCCAAAGAGCGAATGTTACCCTATTTGTGAAAAGGTTTTAGAGATCGCCGAACTCGATACAAATGTTTTGAAATGGTTTAGAGCTTATTCTCAAAGAATTCCAAATGACGATTTGTGCACCCGCATTTAAAGAAAATTTTATTTCAGTTATTTTCTTAACACTCACAAGTCCATATATTATCCAATATAATAGCTTAAATACTATATTATATTTGGGTAATTCGGAAGGGTGTCACACTTAGTGGTATCAGAGCAAAAGTCAGATCCTGTAGTAGTGGAAGTAGTTCAGAAAGGTAGTCATCAACATCAAGCAGGTATCTCCAAAGCATTTATATTACTTTGAATGTTATTATTTTTGCTTGTTGAGGTTTAAATACCCTTGATTTGTTTGTATCTTGTCTCTTTTGAGTACAAGACGCAATTGATTGTAGATTTAGAAGTTTAAGATAGAGCCGTAGTATAGGTAGTGTAATGGAAGTTTCTTTAGTTCAACATATGTGACCATAAGCCCATAGCGCAGGTCTAATATGGCAACTAGAAACCAAAATCACACCAACGCGATGCTAGAACGAATCACCACGGTGTTGGAAGCTATGCAACGGCAGTCTCAGCAACCATCTCAACCGGTTAACCCGTCTCATCAGTGTAATGTGGGTAGCGCTGAGGCGAAGACTCTGGCTGATTTCAGGAGTTGCAATCCGCCAAAGTTTGAAGGAGGATTTAAGCCGGAAGAAGCAAATAAGTGGATTCACACTATGGACAAGATTCTGAGGACGTTAGAGTGTTCGGATGCTCAAAAGGTGGCGTATGCAACTTATATGTTAGAGGATGAAGCTGAGAATTGGTGGGATCACACGATGCAGCTTCTACAATATGAAGGAAGGGATGTAAGTTGGGGAGTATTCATGGAGAAGTTTCTCCAAAAGTATTTCCCTGAGGACTTGAGAAGGAAGAAGGAAGTGGAGTTCTTGCAGCTGAAGCAAGGGAACATGAGTGTGGGTGAGTACGCAGCTAAGTTCGAGGAACTGATGAAGTACTCTCCATACTATCAGAACAATCCAGATGAGAGGAGTAAATGCATTAAGTTTGAAGGAGGCTTGAGGCCAAAGTTGAAGTCGATTTTCAGCTACCAGCGGATTCAAAGCTTTCCTGCACTTGTGGATATGTGTAGGATGTATGAAGATGATACAAAGGCTGAGGAGGTGCAAATCTTGGAAAAGAAGGACAATCAGAGCTACGGACCACAAAGACATAAGGGTTTCAACAATCGAGGCAAGGGTCTGTATGATCGTAGAGGGAAAGGCACGGGCAAAGCTGGTGGTTCTGAGGGAAGGAATTATCGGAGCGAGGCTCCATTCTGCGACAAGTGCAAGCACAATCACTATGGCCATGTGTGTTGGGGGACAAGTGGTTGCTTTAACTGTGGGAAGTCGGGGCATTTTGCAAGGGACTGCAAGGAACCGGCCAAAGCCAACTCAAGGGGAACTGCTGATAGACCTATGGCTCAAGGAAGAGTTTTCACCCTTAGCGGTGTGGAAGCAAGCCGGTCTTCTGATCTGGTGCAAGGTAAATACTTGCTTAATGGTCAATTTTGTCATGTTTTGTTTGACTCTGGTGCAACGCATTCATTCGTTTCGTATGAATGTGTAAATCGGTTAGGCTTGATTATGTCTGAAATGCCTTATACTCTCAAAGGAGAAACCCCTACCAATGCTCCTGTAATTGTTTCTAGAGCATGTCTTAACTGTTGTATAGAAGTGTTAGGACAAACCTCTAAAGTAGATTTGATCTGCTTACCCTTGGCACAACCAGATGTGATCTTGGGAATGGACTGGTTAAGTCAAAACCAAGTAATCATTGATTGTGATAGAAAAGTAGTGACCTATAGAAATTCAAAACCCTCCGGCTACGTGTGCCTGTTCAACTCTGAGGTGGAGGAAAATGGTCCAAGAATGGAAGAGATCCTTATTGTCAGAGACTTTCCGGAAGTTTTTGCTGACGAGATCCCTGGTCTGCCACCAAGAAGAGAAATTGAATTCGGTATCGACCTAGTTCCGGGAGCTGGTCCCATTTCTATCGCTCCCTATAGAATGGCACCACCAGAAATGGCAGAAATGAAAAAGCAGATGATTCGACCAAGTGTGTCACCTTGGGGTGCTTCGGTTTTGTTTGTTAAGAAGAAAGATGGTAGTATGAGGATGTGCATTGACTACCGGCAACTGAATAAGGTCACCATCAAGAACAAGTATCCGTTGCCGAGGATAGATGATCTTATGGATCAAGTTCGTGGAGCTTCAGTATTTTCCAAGATCAATTTGAGGTCAGGATACCATCAAATCAGGATTAGAGAAGAGGATATCTCTAAGACTGCATTTCGATCTCGATATGGACATTATGAGTATGTTGTGATGCCGTTCGGATTGAGTAATGCACCAGCTATCTTTATGGACTACATGAATCGAATCTTTAGACCTTATTTAGATTCATTCGTGGTTGTGTTCATAGATGATATCCTTATTTATTCCAAGAGCCCGGAGGAGCATGCTGAACACTTGAGGATGGTGTTGAGCATCCTAAAGGAGAAGCAATTGTACGCCAAACTTACAAAATGTGAGTTCTGGCTGAAGGAGGTTAAGTTCTTGGGGCATGTGATTTCAGACAAAGGAATAGCCGTGGATCCTACGAAAGTGAGTTCGGTTTTGCAATGGGAGCAACCGAAGTCAGTCACGGAGGTGAGAAGCTTTCTTGGTTTGGCTGGGTACTATAGAAGGTTTATAGAAGGTTTCTCGAAGATCGCACTGCCTTTGACGAAGTTGACTCGGAAAGATCAACCATTCCTTTGGGATGAGAAGTGTGAAAGGAGTTTTCGGGAACTGAAGGAAAGGTTGACATCGTCTCCGGTATTGATTCTTCCTGATACACAGAAGAGCTTTGATGTGTACTGTGACGCGTCGAAACAAGGCCTTGGGTGCATTTTGATGCAAGAAGGGCAAGTCGTCGCCTATGCCTCGAGACAGCTAAAAGTTCATGAAATGAACTATCCAACCCATGATCTGGAGCTGGCAGCTGTGGTGTTTGCGTTAAAGATCTGGAGGCACTATCTCTATGGCACTACGTTCCGGGTGTTCATTGACCATAAGAGTTTAAAGTACCTCTTCGATCAAAAGGAGTTGAATATGAGGCAGCATCGATGGATGGAGTTTTTGAAAGATTATGAGTTCGAGCTCCATTACCATCCGGGGAAGGCCAATGTTGTGGCAGATGCATTGAGTAGAAAGGCAATGCACATCAGTGCAATGATGGTCAGAGAAGCTGCACTGATAGAGGAGTTCCGGGATTTGAGTCTGACAATGCAAGTGGAGCCGACAAGTATCAAGATGGGGATGTTGCATATTGCTAACGAGTTTCTGCAAAGGATTCGGGAATTGCAACACAAGGATGGGAAACTCATGGAAAAGAGGAAGTTGATGGAAGAAGGCAAGGAATTGGAGTTTCAAGAAGGGAAGGATGGAATCCTTCGCTTTAAAACAAGGATTTGTGTGCCTAATGATTTAGAAGTAAGAAGGATGATTCTGGATGAAGCGCATAAGAGTAAAATGAGTATGCATCCGGGAACTACCAAAATGTACCAGGACTTAAAGAAGCTATTTTGGTGGCCTGGGTTGAAAAAGGACGTAGCTGAGTATGTGGCATGTTGTTTGGTGTGTCAAAAGGCGAAAATGGAACATCAAAGGCCAGGAGGAGAGTTACTTTCCTTGGAAGTTCCCGTGTGGAAATGGGATAGCATCTCGATTGATTTTGTGTCGGGATTGCCAAGGACAGCCACTGGTCATGATGCCATCTGGGTGATCGTGGATCGTTTAACTAAGTCAGCGCATTTCATTCCCGTGAATATGCGCTACTCGTTGGAAAAGCTCACTCAGTTGTACATCAAAGAAGTTGTTCGTCTGCACGGTGTACCATCAAGCATTGTGTCAGATCGTGATCCGAGGTTTACATCGATGTTTTGGGAAGATCTGCATAGAGCCTTGGGTTCAAGATTAAAACTGAGTTCTGCATACCATCCTCAGACTGATGGCCAAACGGAGAGGACTATTCAGTCATTGGAGGACATTCTACGAGCCTGTGTCTTGGAAGGTCAAGGGAATTGGGAGCAGGTGTTGCCGCTCGTGGAGTTTACTTACAACAACAGTTACCATACGAGCATTGGAATGGCACCATTTGAAGCTTTGTATGGGAGAAAGTATCAGACGCCGTTATGCTGGTTTCAAGTGGGGGAGAATTCTCTGGTTGGACCAGATTTTGTGCAAGAGACCACGGAACAGATCAAGATGATACAAGAAAAGATGAGGGCAGCTCAAAGTAGGCAGAAAAGCTATGCTGATAGAAGAAGGAAACCTTTAGATTTTGCCGAAGGAGACCATGTATTCATTAGAATAGTACCAACAAAAGGTGTTAGTAGAGCCTTAAAAACCCAGAAACTATCACCTAGGTTTATTGGTCCCTATCAAATCCTCAAAAGAGTCGGCCCAGTAGCTTATCAGTTAGCCCTGCCTCCGTCATTAGCTAACCTCCATAATGTATTCCATGTGTCTCAATTAAAGAGATATGTCCATGACCCCACCGTTGTCCTTAGAATCCAACCTGATGACTTAGAAGTTCATGAGAATCTAACCTTCAAAGCTGTGCCAGTCCGCATTGAAGATCGAAGGATCAAACAGCTTAGAAGGAAAGATGTTCGTCTGGTCAAAGTCGTCTGGGTTTGTGGAGATGTGATAGAATCATCGTGGGAACTAGAGGATAAGATGCATCAGGATTATCCTGACTTGTTTGTATAAGTTGAATTTCGGGGACGAAATTCCTTGTAAGTGGGGGAGTAGTGTAACACCCCAAAATTTTAATCCCCGATTAATGAAATGTTAATTATAATTTAATTATAATTAATGGTTTCTATGTTAATCCTTGATTAAAATATGTGTTCATGTGACTAGCTTAGGTGTGTGAAATTATTTAATAAATATAATAATGTATAAAATATTAGTTTTGCATATTAGTCCCTGGGTAGGGACCTAGAAGCAATTATAGGAAAGGTTTTGGAGGGAAAGTAAATAAAATAATTATTTTTCAAAATCTGGGCAAAACACTCGAGTATTATTCTGAATACTCGAGTATTCTGGGTCAATCTGCACGAGTGAGTGCGTTTGATGAGTCACCATGAACGAGTCCCCTCCGTTGACACGAATACTCCGTCGTCAACAGCTCAAGATTGTCGTGTCGTGATGCATGATGCCCCTCCATGTCTATAAAAGCTCAGCAACATCGAATTTGTGAAGAATTTGGCTAAGTTTGGGTTTGTTGATGAAGTTAGGGTTTCAGATTTGTTGCCTTCGATTCTCTTTCAGTTCTGAGTGTTAGGGCTTGAGTGATACACGAATACAAAGCTCACATATCGAGCTTTGTATAGACATAAAAATCGTGAGGATTGAGTGAGTGGGTTGGGAGAATTGGAGCTGAGAAGTTGGAGTTTGTTCTGTCAAAGTGTTGCTTGGAGCTTACTTTGATCTTGATTTCTGGTAAGCTCACGAATCCTTGAGTCTCAAATTCAGTTTCTTTAGTTAGATTATGTGGCATAGAGTCTAGAAAATCTAACTTCCCCAATTCTATTCTCTGTTTCATGTGTAAACCAATTCCACTTTGGTGTTGCACTCAAAATGCTCTGCATGTGATGCTTGAAGTCGGTCTGAGAAGTTTGGAGCTTTGTTCTTGTCAATTCTTGGTTGATTCACGTCTGAGAGGTAAGGGGAAGTAATTATATTCACTATATAGAGATTAAATTCCATGAATTGTGTTAGAGAGCAACCAAGAGGCTCTAAGGGATTAGATTGAATAGGAACTTTGGTTTGGAGACCAATCCATGCTCTAAAACTGTGTTGAGCAAGTTCTAAATCATGCATGCAAGCTTAAATGAACTTTACCTTATGTGTTTTATGCATATTATGCAATTTGAGGTGTTGAGTTGTTAAAATGTGCATTTTATGCATAATTGTTGGATTCTCTGTCAAATCTGTGTTTTGATATGAAATGAATGTTGTAACATGTTCAAATTATGTTATGTGTGCTCTGTTGATCCTTGGAATGGACTGGAAATGAGTAGAAATGAAATTGGTATGATAAAACTAAGTTTTCAGTGTAAACTGCTGCGAAACACTCGAGTAATATAGAGGGTACTCGAGTAAAACGTTTGAAAAACAATGTAAATGAAGTTAGAACACTCGAGTATCGTGTCTACTACTCGAGTATCGAGCATGACCTGAGGACAAGTTAAGGCCAACCACTCGAGTCATTCAAGGTCACTCGAGTATTCTGGAAATCAGGATGAACACTCGAGTAACCTATGGACTACTCGAGTAATTTATTGAATTTGAAACCCAAATCCTCAGAAAGTCATGAACACTCGAGTAACTTTAAGAATACTCGAGTAATCTGGAAAAGTTAATGAATACTCGAGTGTACTAAATTTTACTCGAGTAAATTACCCAGAACCTGAAAACACCATTTTCAATTCTGACTTAATTAATTAAGGAATTATTAATAATAGTTCAAGGGATCAAGACTTAGAGAAATTGATTAATACAAATAGATCGTTTGGTGACGGTCCTTTTTGATAAAGAAATAAGCCTAGGTGGCCTGTAAAGTATTAATCAACTTCCCTTAAGTCCAAAAGATAAAATGCATTCATTCTGGAGTTTGGATGGTAGGACGTATTTCATGTTTTGTTAAACATGTGGAGGGCCTCTGGGAGTGCCATTACGCTTGCTTGATGACACGTCGTTGGCGTGGTCGGCTTAGTGGATGCCGATATGGTTATACCGTTTGGATGACGGTCTGTTTGGATGACGGGATATGCTCGGGTGGCATGGATTCCAAGCTTGTCGTGTACATTCTAGGTGAATGTACGAATTGTTGTATACCTAGGAATACAACGCACTGTTGAGTGCTGGGTTGTCAGGGATGGACGTCAGAGAGTGACATAGTATGATGAAGATAGGCTTGAGAGCTAAAGTCATGCATCATGCCACTCATTTAAATTAATTGTGATAAATGAAATAAGTGTGAGCATCCTATGTGCATTAATTAACTGCTAAGTGATATATGTGATTGTTGTTAATTGATGCATATTTACATACTCATATTGCACAATTTATTCTCTGTTGATTATGTGTATAGAATTGCTTACCCCTATGCCCTTGTAGGTGATGTCTCGTTACATTGCTTGCATCGAGATCCGGCCACTTCCTAGTGGCACATGGATCTATGAGGACCATCGTGCGGTGTTCGAGGGAGAGGTAGAGGTTACCTTCTACCACCCGAACCCGTTGATCCGATTCCGTCCTCGTAGATTTAAGATTCCCATCATATACACTATGCATATACCCCCATTTTACACTTACCATGGACCACCTCCCACGCGACCAGCTCGCTCTTATCATAGTTTTCGTTTTCGACCTACCCGCTCTCACCCTTTTACCTCGAGAGTCGTCCGCGAGGAGACTCCCCCTTCTGATCCGAGGAGCCCAGTCAGGGTTTCACCATCACCTGACCCGGTACCCAGTGGTAGGGTACACTCTCCCTCGGATGAGATCGAGGAGGATCCAGTGGAGGACGAGAGTGGGAGCGAGCCTGTCGTGCATTCTACTGGGAGTGACTGGAGGGACGATGATCCCTAGGTACGTGTATAGAGTATATGATGAGGATCCGAGGATCCGATGTTGTGGAGGCTGTGGAGGATACTTTGCTGCTGCTGTGATGATGATGATGCTACTACTTGTGTTTTTGGAGACTGCTACTACTACTACCACATCTGATGCTGCCAGATCTACGTGATTACCCCTGGAGTTGTATTTTGGTTATGTATATATATTGTAGATATACTTTTGGAATACTCTAGGGCTGTAGTTACACTGTGATGTAGATCTGTTTTTATGGACTTGTACTTCTGGGTCTTGGAGACTATCATGATGGGACTATGTATTATGACTCTTATTATATATATAAAACCTATGTTTATATTACTATCAGTTGCATAGTCCAATAATTTTCGCTTACTCTGATTTAATCTATTTAAGAGCTCGGCCATAAATATTATTTGATGGTATCAGTCTTATCGAACAAAGCATGGGTAACTTTACTTACTTGTATGATACAAAGACGTTTCCATATATTATCCAATATAATAGCTTAAATACTATATTATATTTGGGTAATTCGGAAGGGTGTCACACTTGCCAATGAGATTGTCTCGGTGATTCCATGAATCTGCTTATGAGCCCAACTCCATAAACTATGTCAGGTCTTGTTGCAGTCAAGTACCTGAGACTTCCGACTAACATTCGGAAATGAGTTGAGTTGACGAGATCACCACCGCTTTCTTTTGTTAGCTTTAGTCTCTCCTCAACTGGTGTGAGCATCGGCTTAGAAGCCTCCATCTTGAATTTCTTTAAAACATCTTTTGCATATTTATTTTGAGATATAAAAATTCCTTCATTCGTTTGTTTCACCTCAATGCCTAGAAAGTAAGACATTAGGCCCATATCTGTCATGTCAAATTGAGTTGACATGCTTTCCTTGAATTCAGCTAGCAATTTTGAATTGGTGCCAGTGAATATCAAGTCATCGACGTACAAACACACAATAATAAAATCTCCAGCTTTATTTGTTTTAACATATAAAGCATGTTCATATGGACTTCTGTGAAATCCATTATTAATAAAATATGTGTCAATACGTGTGTACCATGCTCGAGGTGCTTACTTTAATCCATATAGTGCTTTCCTTAATCGATATACCTTGTCTTCGTTTCCTTGTTTTTGATAACCTGGCGACTGCTGAATATAAACTTCTTCTTCGAGTACACCATTTAAGATAGCTGATTTCACGTCCATTTGGAATATTTTCCATTTATTTTGTGCGGCAAGAGAGAGAATCATACTACCGTGTCCAATCGAGCAACTGGAGCGAATACTTCAAAATAATCAATGCCTGGTTTCTGCTTGTATCCTTTTGCCACCAATCTTGCTTTATATCGATCTACCTCACCATTTGGATTGTATTTTGCCTTATACACCCGCTTGACTCCAATAGGCTTCTTCCCTTCTGGAAGCATTGTTAACTCTCATGTGTCATTCTTCTCGATTGCTTGAATCTCCTCGTTCATTGCTTTAACCCAATGATCATCATTAGCTGCTTCTTCATATGTCACTGGATCACATTATGCAAATAAGGCATAGTAATTTACCTCGTCCTCCCTGTCTTCTGGGTCATCGTCTCGGCCGATTATAAAATCCTGCAAGTTAGAATTTAGGTGCCCTGCCCTTTGTGGATATCTTGGAGGTGGCGCTTCAAATGCTGCTTCATCTGCTCCTATAACATCTCTTGGATGTTCATCTTCATTGTCATCTTGTTCAATCTCTTCATTCATTATTATCGGAACAGGCAGTGTCTCATTTTCTTTCTCTGTCCAGTCCCATGCTCCATATTCATCAAAAGTAACATCTCGACTAATAATTACTTTTTGAGTTTCTGGATTATACAACTTGTAGGCTTTTGTATCTTCACTATACCCTACAAAAATGCATTTCTCTGCCCTATCATCTAGCTTCTTCCTCAGTTGCTCTGGAACATGTGAATAAGCAATACAACCGGAAACCTTCAAGTGACTGAGATCTGGCTTTGCCCCAGTCCAAGCTTCTTGTGGAGTTCGATCTCGAACACTTTTAATAGGACACCTATTCAGGATATAGACAGCACAAGCTACAGCTTCTGCCCATAAACTTTTGGGTAGTTTCTTGCAATGTAGCATACTTTGTACCATATCCATGATAGTTCTATTTTTTCTTTTTGCCACTCCATTTTGCTGAGGAGTATATCTTGCAGTCATCTGGTGTTTAACACCATGTTTTCTCAAAAAATCATCACAAACAATATACTCGGTTCCTCTATCAGTTCTTAGGGTTTTTAGAGTGTGACCACTTCGTCTTTCAACATACGCCATAAAACTTTTGAGCGTATCACAAGCATCAGACTTATTTTTTAGAAAATACACCCATGTCTTCCTACTATAGTCATCAATGAAAGTGATAAAATATTTATTACCTCCATTGGATTGAACCTCAAAATAGCATAAATCAGAGTGCACCAGCTCGAGTGGTTTTGTGGCTCTCCATGCACGTCCTTTAAGAAAAGGGTCTCGATGCTTCTTGCCTGCTACACACGCTTCACATAGTTGATCAGGAGCTTGGATAACAGGCAAACCAGTAACCCATTTTTTATTGGCAAGAAATTTTATGCTTTCAAAGTTGATATGCCCTAACCTCATGTGCCAAAGCCAATTATCATTGACATTTACCGCTTTATAACACGAATTAGCATCATACCTGATGTTCATCGGAAATAGACGATTTTCGGGACATGTTCGTCTTTGCTATCAGACCCATCTCAGCATCATTTATTGTGCAACCTTCTTTATTGAATTTCAAATCGTAGCCTTTCTCTTCTAGTTGGCCAACACTTAGAAGATTTTGACATATTCCAGGTGCATAGAATACATCAGAAATGTAATTTAAGGACCCGTCATTAAGTCGAATAGCTATCTTTCCTTTCCCCAAGACATCAAGCTTTGAATTATCACCAAGCTTGACAGCGCTTCGGAAGTTTTCATCTAATAAGAAAAATATTTCTTTATTCCCACTTAGATGATTGCTACACCCCATGTCTAATAACCGTTGGTGGTCATTTTTATCAACTCCTGTGTGACTAGTTAATAGTACTGCTTTCATTGTTTCTTCATTTTCAGCGATGTGAGCATGTCTCTCTCTATTATTCAATGTTTTAGTACGACATTCTTGACTATAATGCCCATACTTGTTACAATTATGGCATTGAATATGAGATTTTCATTCATATTGAAAATGTCCGTACTTGTTGCATTTGTGACATTGAATAGAGGATTTATTTTGAAAACTTTCATTACCTCTAGTAGTTTGAGACATAGAATACCTTCCTCTTCCTCTTCCTCTTCCTCTGAGATTATGGCCTCTTTGATTGTACTCCACCTTCATTGGAATAACTCGATCATTTCTAACATTTGATTAAGCTTTCAATGCTTGCTCCATTGTGCCACTTGATTTTTCATTCATTCGCATCTCACGTGATTCTAGAGACGCTTGCAAATCGTTTAAGGATACTGTGCTAAGGTCTCTTGATTCTTCTATCGCAACTACCACAAAATCAAATCGACTTGTGAGCGTACGCATGATTTTTTCCACGATTTCTTTTTCTGTTATATTATCGCCATTGTTCTTCATTTCATTGACCAGCTTATCAACTCGTGAAAAATAGTCACGAATAGTTTCACTTTTGCCTTGCTCCATCATCTCAAATTGTCTTTTCAGGCCTTGCAACCTCGTTCGTTTAATTGGATCACCACCTTCATAGGTTTTAGTTAAAATTTCCCATGCTTCTTTTGCTATTTTTGCATGAAAAATTTTCTCTAAAACATGTAGCTCCACCGATTGATAAATTAAAAATAATGCTCTTTCGTTTAGTACACGATCTTTTTCTATTTGTTGTTGATCTTCTTTGTCTATTGTTGTGGTTTCAACGAAACCTTTATGAATAATTTCTCCGTAGCCACTAGTCTTTAGACATAGCTCCATTAGTCGCTTCCACATGGAAAAATTTGATTTTCCATCAAACTTGAAAATTGAGGATTGCACATGTTGTTGTGTACTTGTACTTGAACTTGTTGCCATTTTAAATTAACTGGCTTTGATACCAAATATAACAGCCGAGCCCCAGCCAGCCGTATGGTACTGGGCACTGGGGCCCAGCGCACCGCCACGTGGATATTGTCCGCTTTGGGTTACGCTCACCCTCACGGTTTTGCTCTTGGTATCACCTTCCGTGAGCCCCAAAACGCGTCCACGTGATGTAAGGTATCCACACCCTATATAAGGCATGCTTCGTTCCTCTTACCAGCCGATGTGGGATTAAGGCTTCACCTTACCTCCACCCCCCCCCTTGGAGGCCCAACGTCCCCGTTGGCACACCGACCCGGCCCAGGCTCTGATACCAGATGTTGGAAATATAATTAAATTGCCTAAGTAAAATAGACTTTAAAAAAACACACACAACACAAACTTTAGGGACTCGTTGGAGTTTTCCCTATTTTTTTTATTTCTTTCTCTCTGAATTTTTTCTTTGAATTCTGAGTTACAATTTAATTCTTATGTTACAATGCATTGCTTGTGTTACAGGGCTCCTATTTATACTAAAAAATTTCTATTGTTGGTTCCTACAATTAAGCTTTCTCTTTAATGTACAACCAAGGCTCTTGGTTGTTAACAACTAAATTTAGCAACATAATATTCTTATAGCATTTGCCATCCTGTAACAGATTTACTTTTTGTTAACTTTAAACAAACGCGTATATGAAAACTAAGTTTAGTTTCTAACATTCCCTCTGCCGAGGATCACTACACTTCCCCTGATGGAGTGTAGTAGTGCATCATATCGTAGTATTATGTAGTTGCACACTATATGATCTCTCTCTTTTTGATGTAAATTTTCAAGTTACAAATATGGTTGTGAAGGATGTGTAATATCCTTTCCTTTTGACAAACTTTACTCAAATCACAACCAACTTTTGGAATGTAAACAACTCTTTAAAGGACTTTGACTTAAAATAGTTTGTAATGATAATGTACTGGAATGCTTATGAATACATGTATGTATATAAAGTTTATATTCTGGATTGTTCTGGTTCTGACAGGTTTCAGGTTTCTAAAAGTGGGGAAGTCCATATTTTAAACAGAACCTTGCGAAAATTTTTCTAAAATTTTACTGTTTGCATTAAAATAAAGAGTAAATAGTCTATTTGGTCCGCCAAAGATACACGGGGCATCAGTTTAGTCCCCCAAAGATTTTGGGCATCAAAAACACCCCCCAAAGTTAAAAGTGGCATCCCGTTAGTCACCAATGTAACTTCTATTACTTCCTCCGTTAGTCAAGCTTACGTGGCACAGTAATTAGAAATTTGTCAACTGATTAACTTGTCACCGTGGCTAATCCTTCTTCATTAGGATTTGATTAAAAACTAAGCTTTTCATAAAATAAAAAAAAAATACCGCTTCGTAATAAAAAGTCTCTTCCACACTTCCTTCTTCACTCCATTCCATTGCTAAACCCATCGACACTGAAGATACGAACAGAGAGAGGAAGTAGAAATGACTCCACTGGAGCTGAAGAAGATCGGAGTTGGAGACGACGATCGGAGTTGGAGCTGAAGACGCAAACGAAAGTTGAGATCGACGCTACTGTAGGTAAGGGTTTTTCTCGAATCTGTGTCTGTGGTCCCCACATGTATGTCTTCTTTGATTCAAAATGTGGTCCCTACATTTGTTTATACTTTGTTTATTATCATTCTCCCAAGATGGTATAGGAATATTCTGTTTTTGGGATGGGGAAAAGTTAGGGTTTTTTATGCTAAGTGAGATTGTTTTTGGTGCTACACGTGGTCCCTGTTGTTCCTGTTCTCTGTTATTGCATTTTTCTAATACATATTGTGGACCCCAGGGAGATATGAATGAATGTTTGTAATGTGTTTTTTGTAGGATGTGTCGTTATCTTTCTTTGGTATTTCATCATAGTGGAAGGTTTAAATTTGAAGGAGAATCTGGTGTTAGGTACATAAATGGGGAGGAAGAAGTTTGGGATGAGTTTGACTTGGAATTTTTATCCCCTATTACCATAGCAGAGTTAGTGAAACAAAACCCTGGGTTAGATTATTTCCAATGTTTTTACTGTGTACCTGATGTGGAGGAGTTGAGTTGTGGGTTGAGGATTATAAGGGATGACAAATCATATGTTCAGATAATCGAGCATGTAGTGAGGACCAAATGTAAGGAAGTCCATTTTTATTTCATGCAAAAACCCAAACCCAAACCCAATGTAGTTGAAATTTCAGATGATGTGGAAAGTGGATCACAAGAAGAACCTGAAATAGAGGCCCAAACTGAAGTCCAACATGAGACAGAGGCCCAACCTCACCCACCCCCTCTTTCATGTGCCCCACTTCTACCCAACCCAAACCCAAACAATGTTGAGCCTTCTGAACCTCACCCACCTGTAGCTGATGCAGCCCAATCAAGTGCTGCTGGCCCTTCTGAACCTGCACCTACAGGTGATGCAGCCCAATCTGGTGCTGCTGGGCATTCTGAATCTGCACCTGCAGGTGGTGCTAATGGTGCTGCTGGGCCTTCTGAACCTGCACCAGCAGGTGATGCAGCCCAAGCTGAACCTGCACCTGCTCCTACTAGGCAAAAAAGGATAAGGCCAGCTAGTAGGTTGAATGCAAGTTCAATTAGGAGAAAAAACAAAGAACAAATGAGGTCACATGATGATGGTTCATCTGAAGATGAGCCAAATGATGTGGTACTTTATGCACCTCCCCCTGTTCATTATGGTCAAGAAGATGTTGGGTATCTAACAGATGAGTTGGTAACTGGTTCCAGCTCATCAGGGTCTGATGAAGGGTCTGACAGAGAAGTGAACCCTAAATTTAACCCCAAAGCTAAGTTTGGTCATGTGGTGATGCAATTAGGAATGGAGTTTCCAAACTTGGAAACTTTTAAAAAGGCTATGAGGGATTATCAAATACAGAGTGGTAGAGAGATTTCACTTGTGAAAAATGATAGGAGAAGGGTAAGGGGATGTGAGAAAAAGAGAGCAGCTGATGCTGAAGCAGCAGCAGCAGCAGCTGAAGCAACAAAGAAGTCAGCTACAACTCAGACAGCAACACCTGAAGCAGCTGCAGCTCAGACAGCACCACCTCAAACAGCAACAACTGAAGTAGTAGCAGCTGAACCAGCAGCACCTGAGTCAGCAACAACAGAACCTCAAGCAGCAACATACACTGGACAGGAAACAATTAATTTGACACCTCCACCATTAAGTTAGGTTAGTGTTTATTATTCTGTTCATTACTATTTGGTGGGTTTTAGTCTTATGTGTAACTGACTTAGATATATTTCTGTGTTTCATTATTAGGACCCCCCTACAGATCTAAGGCCACCTGCACCAACTCTCAACCTAAACCAAGGCCAGTGGAGGTTCGGTTATGGCACTTCACCACTCACTGGGCTGCAAATAGCTGGTGATGTGCCTATCAGGCCTACATTGCCTGCTGCTAAACCCAAAACAGGGCCTTCATCCATATTTCCAGACAAATACCCACATGCAAGACCTTTCAAAGCACCAAGAGTTGCACCTGCACCAAGGCCAACAGCACCAAGACCACCTGCACCAAGGCCAGCAGCACCAAGGCCATCTGCACCAAGGCCAACAGCACCAAGACCACCTGCACCAAGGCCAGCAGCTCCAAGGCCATCTGCACCAAGGCAAGCAGCACCAAGGCCATCTGCACCAAGGCCAGCAGCACCAAGGCCATCTGCTGCATCAGCACCAAGGGCAGGTGCAGCAGCACCAAGGCCAGCTTGGTGTCCACCAGGAAGGCCAACTGCACCAGCCAATCCAACTACACCAACAAAACCAGTAACAAGGGCTTCCTCCTCAGTGCAGCAAACTTTGACAGCTACATCACCAATTACAAGAAGAAGGTACAAGGAAATGATAGAGAAGTGCAAAGGGAAGCAGAAGATGTAGAACCACTCTTAGTATCCATGTTTTGTTTGCTGGCAAATTTTGTTTGTTATGAATCTTTGATGTAATAGAACATCACTTCAATTGCTAGCATTTTTTGATCAATTTCTGTCTTATGTATAAGGGTACCTTGTCTTATGAAACATTATGGCTTATTGTGATTACCTGTATGAACCAGTGTCACTTATTACTATGTTTATGGAACATCATTATGTCTTATTCTTGTGTTAAGAGTTTCTGAAATAGAATTGTGAAGCATTATGACTTGTTGGTTTCATTACTTCTTTTGTGTTTCTCTTTAATATTAGTAGAAACAACAAGTATTAAAAACAAACCAGCTATACTATAATAAAATAAAATGAAGACATGAAATCAAATGACTTGATACTTAAAAGAGTACTTCTTCATTCATTCAACAGCAACATCAGATACAAGATAACCAAACATTCCACTACAACTACAACAATAACACTATCTCTGCTATGCTTTCAACCACATTCCAGCAAATAAAATACATAAAATCATTAATACAATGCATTTGAATCTAAGCGTATTGATGAGCATTTTATTTCCCATTATTCCTTGCATTATTTTACTCCTATTATTGATACTTGTTGCCTATTTGACATTGTTTACCTTGATTTAGTGATTTAGAGTTTATTGGACTACTATTCTGAATATTGTTTAATATGGGATTATTTAGCCTAATTAATTCTATTTCTATTTTCAGGTCATATTTGGCACAAGGGCTTTTTGGACATTTTGGGAATGAAGATTTAATTTTGGAAGAGAAGATATATGATGAAGTGAAGATTGTAATCTATCTTTAGGATTAGTTGAGATTTAGTTATATCTTTTAAGATTTAGATTTTATCTATAAGATATTTTTTTAGATTTAATTTAGAGATAAGCTTTCCTTAGGATTTGGGCCCACGATTTAGGCCCATTTTGTGATTTAAAAAGCCAAATTCGTGTAAACCCTTGAAGAGACCTTCCATTCACGTTTTTTACATTCTCTCTCATAGAGAAGGCTTAGTTTTGCTCTCCAAGCTTGTGGAGGCTGCTAGGGTTTCTCTCTCTTCCCTTTTCTACACGTTTTTGGTATTTTTCTTCATGGAAGGCTAAACTCTTAGGTTAAATCCCTTTGGTAATGTATCACATACTCTTGAGGTTTTGTTCTTAATGCTATTTCGTTTTTATTCACTGTTTTCATGCTTATTGATATGTTATGGTTCGCTTAGTTCCATTGTATAGAGATAATCCATGTGTATGAATGCTTAATTTATGCAAACTCGTAAAAACTCCATGCTTTGGCTTTTAATGCTTAATTAGAGGTTTGGGTTTTGGGGTGAGAATTGAATTTTCGCTTAGTATTTAATTCTCACGAGTTGGACAGTGAAGAGGAAAGAAATTGATCTTTTGTGACCGATGATAGAGTTGTGAACGCGAGCCAAAGGGGTTTATCCGCTTTTCCTTATCTGTTTCTTCGTTTTGATTTAATTCTGTTTTGATTTCAATTATTCAATATTCAATACAAAAAAACCCCCCTGTTTTCTATGCATACTATGTGTTCGACCTTTTGCTTGATAAGATATTCCTTGGGAGACGACCTAGGAGTCACTTCCTAGTACTATACTTAAACTGTTTTTATTTGTATCGGGTACGCCCTCGATCAAATTTGGCGCCGTTGCCGGGGAATATCGGTTCTTGCCAAAGGTCATTAGTAGTTAGTTAGTGTCGTAGTTAGTATAGTTATTATAGTGTGTCGTGTCTGATTTAGGGTCTAGTAGTCAATTCTGATAACCGGTTGAAGTTGCACTGTTTGCTGTTTTGCTATTTTGTTGCAATTAGTGTATTTGATTGATTCTGTGGTTGCTAGTTCACATAGTTGTGGGTGGAATTTTTGCACGAAAATTTATATCCACACTACTTTTATCATATAAAAAGGTTTCGAGGCACCACGATCACTCAGATCACCACTGGTTGTGAGTTCCAGAAAAATTTTCCAAGTTTTAGCAGCACTTTCTTCAAATCGTCGCAACTTTTGACCCGTAACTCGGAATTTGACGAATTTTATATCAAATCGAAGGGAATTTTCTAAATAATCTGATTTTTCTGACTTAGTCAGAAAACTCCTTCGTCTGGATCCTGAAAAAGCCGTTTTACTATTTCTTTTTTATTTTACAAGTTTTATTTTCTTAGTTTTTGTTCTCTGATTTAATTGTTTGACTTGGTTCCATTTTGAATTTTGTCCTCAAACTTTTTGTGGTATGTTTTCATGATTTTAGGGTGCTGAAAAAAATAAAGGAAAAAATTTTAAAAAATAAAAAAATTTTGTTGCCTATTTTGGTCATGTATATTAGTGACAGTTTGCTATGCTTAATGGTGTTCTGTTCAGTACATGACTAGGGGCAACCCAAGCTACTTTCATCCATATAACCCTGAAATTGATAGAACTTATCACAGACTAGTTAGACAAAATAGGAACCAGTCCATAGGTAGTGAGTCTATTGAGTCTTTACATAGTGAGTCTGCTTTTTTTTCTTCTATTCCTATAAATTCTGATTCTTATTCTGATTATTATGAAAATATGGCTCAACCTCCACCACGTGAGAGGACATTGAGGGAGCTGGATGCACCTGATTTCACTATTGAAGATTTGTGCATCCAGTATCCCGATGACCCGTATGAGCTAAGGTCTGGACTAATTCATTTGTTGCCCAAGTTTAATGGTCTTGCAGGTGAGGATCCTCATAAACATCTCAAGCAGTTCCATATTGTCTGTGCTACTATGAAACCACATGATGTGCAAGAGGATCATGTTTGTCTTAAGGCATTCCCACACTCCCTAGAGGGGCTAGCCAAGGATTGGTTGTACGATCTGGCCCCTGGTTCTATCACAGTCTGGGATGACCTGAAGAGGGCATTTTTGGAGAAATTCTTCCCTGCATGCAGAACAACAGCAATCCGAAAGGATATATCAGGCATCAGGCAACAAAGTGGAGAAAGTCTCTATGAGTATTGGGAGAGATTCAAGAGACTGTGTGCGAGCTGCCTCCACCATCAGATCTCAGAGCAGCTGCTTATTCAATATTTCTATGAAGGTCTCAACCTCATGGAGAGAAACATGCTTGATGCTGCAAGTGGTGGTGCCCTAGGAGACATGACACCTTTAGAAGCCAGAGTCAAGATTGAGAAGATGGCTTCCAATTGTCAACAATTCCATGCAAGGGGCAACAGCGATGCAATCATAGTGAGAGGAGTGAATGATGTTGGCACAAGTTCTGGTAAGGTTGAGAAGCTTGAACAGAAGATAGATTCACTTACAACTTTGGTCACTCAATTGGCCATCAACCAGAAGAAGTTGTCCCTGCCTGCTAGATTATGTGGCATATGCACATCCGCTGAGCACCCCACAGATGCATGCCCTTCTGTGCAGCAGCAACCAACGACTGGTGCTGACCAACCTGAGGCATATGCCGCCAACATCTTCAACAGTAGAAACCAGCAGCCACAGAACTTTGATCTCTCTACCAATAGATACAACCCTGGTTGGAGGAACCATCCCAACCTGAGATGGTCTGATCAGCAGCAACCTTCACAGGTTCAATTTCAGAACAATTCTAGACCACCATATGTACCTCCTCCAGTCCAGCAACAGAGACAACAACAGGCTAATTCTGCACCACCAGCTCCTAGTACTGAGCAGCAGCCTTCATTGGAAAAGCTGATGAAACAGATGACCATGCAAAATCTCCAATTCCAACAGGAAACTAGAGCATCCATTCAAAGACAAGAGGCCTCCATTCAATCTTTGACCAATCAGATGGGACAGATGGCAACAGCAATCAACACTATGCAATCTCAGAATTCTAACAAGTTGCCATCCCAAACAGTGATCAATCCAAACCAGAATGTGAATGCCATTAGTCTAAGGTCAGGGAAGCAGATTGTCACACCCACACCAGAATCTGACCTCAACAAAGATGATCTAGTTTCAACCAACAAGAAGAGCCAAATGGTCGAGGAGAGTGAGCACACAAGTACCAGAAAATCCCATCCAGCTCAGCCTTCCACAAGCACAACACCTGCTGCTGCCCAACAACCACCCCCCATTCCTCTTCCTTTCCCACCAAGGGGGGTGACTCAAAGCAAGAAAATGGAAGAGATTGACAAAGAGATACTTGACACATTCAGGAAGGTGGAAGTCAACATACCCCTTCTTGATGCAATCAAGCAGATTCCAAGGTATGCAAAGTTCTTGAAGGATCTATGCACACACAAACGGAAGCTCAAGGGCAATGAGAGGATCAACATGGGAAGAAATGTCTCTGCTCTTATAGGTAAACCCGTCCCTCATATTCCTGAAAAGTGTAAGGATCCTAGAACTTTCTCTGTGCATTGTATCATAGGTAATACTAAATTTGAGAATGCTTTGCTAGATTTAGGAGCATCTATTAATGTTATGCCTATGTCTGTTTTCAAGTCTCTTTCACTTGGACCCCTTCAACCTACGGGTGTGGTTATTCACTTGGCAAATAGATCTACTGCCTACCCCGCAGGTTTGATAGAGGATGTCCTGGTTCGGGTTGAAGAGCTTATCTTTCCTGCTGATTTTTATATTCTTGATATGGAAGAGGACACCTCTCGTAGTGTTGTCCCTATCATATTAGGGAGACCATTTTTGAAAACAGCCCGAACCAAGATAGATGTGCATGCAGGTACACTTTCCATGGAATTTGATGATAGTGTGGTTCGATTCAATATTTTTGATGCTATGAAACATTTTTCTGATGACCACTCTGTCTTTCATGTTGACTTGATTGATGATCTGATTGATGAGCATGTTCTAGACTTTTTGCATGATTATGATTTGCCATCTTTCACTAGCTCATTTACTTGTTCTGCATGTTCTGATTCCGAAATGTGCACTGCATGCATTGAAATTGACCAGTTTTTAAATTCTGCTACTGCATCTGTTGATTCATATGATATAGATTCAGATCATGCTAACCCCATTTCTGTTTTGCATGAGTCTAATTCACTTGTTCAGGTGCAGGCGGCAGAATCCAATTCTGCTGCTCCTTTAGTTCCATCTGTGATGCAGGCACCTTTATTGGACCTGAAGCCCCTTCCTCCTCATCTCAAATATGCTTACTTGGAGGCTGAGCAGAAACTTCCAGTGATCATCTCTACCTCCCTTTCTGTTGATCAAGAGAAGAAGCTGCTGGATGTGATTAGAGCAAACAAAAGGGCAATAGGATGGACTTTGGCAGACATACCTGGTATTAGCCCCTCCATGTGCATGCATCGGATTTTATTAGAGGATGGGGCTAAACCAGTGAGACAACCCCAGAGACGGTTGAACCCCCAGATTCTTGATGTGGTAAAGAAAGAGGTCACTAAGCTGCTGCAAGCTGGTATTATCTACCCCATTTCAGAAAGCACTTGGGTAAGCCCGGTTCAAGTAGTTCCCAAGAAGTCTGGGGTGACAGTTGTCAAAAATGAGAAGGATGAGCTGATTCCCACTAGAGTGTAGAACAGTTGGAGAGTCTGCATTGATTATAGGAAGCTCAACCAGGCGACCCGCAAGGATCACTTTCCTCTTCCCTTCGTTGATCAGATGTTGGAGCGCCTGGCAGGTAAATCTCACTATTGCTTCTTAGATGGTTTCTCTGGTTATTTCCAAATCTGTATTGCACCAGAGGACCAACATAAGACTACATTTACCTGTCCTTTTGGTACATTTGCTTATAGGAAGATGCCTTTTGGCCTATGCAATGCTCCTGGCACTTTTCAAAGATGTATGATGAGTATTTTTAATGACTTACTTGAGCATTGCATAGAGGTCTTCATGGATGATTTTAGTGTATATGGTTCCTCTTTTGATGCATGTCTTGATAGTTTGTCTAAGGTGCTTAATAGGTGCATTGAGACTAACCTTGTCTTGAATTTTGAAAAATGTCATTTTATGGTAGAACAAGGCATAGTCTTAGGGCACATTATTTCGCATAAGGGCATAGAGGTTGACCCTGCTAAGCTGCATGTCATATCACATTTGCCTTACCCCTCTTGCGTGCGAGAGGTGCGTTCTTTTCTTGGCCATGCAGGTTTCTATCGCAGGTTTATTCAGAACTTTAGCAAGATAGCCCTTCCACTATCCAACTTGCTTCAAAAGGATACCGCATTTGAGTTTGGAGACCAATGCAAGAAAGCATTTGATGAGCTAAAGAGAGCACTCACCATCACTCCCATCATCCAACCACCTGATTGGACCCTCCCATTTGAGCTCATGACTGATGCTTCGAATTATGCTTTGGGAGCAGTTCTCTCCCAAAGGGTTGGTAAGATGTCTCATGTGATTTATTATGCATCTAGGACTTTAGATTCAGCACAAGTTAATTACACCACAACTGAAAAAGAGCTGTTAGCCATTGTCTTTGCACTTGATAAGTTTAGATCATATCTATTAGGTTCTAAGGTTGTGGTGTATACTGATCATGCTGCTCTGAAGTATCTTTTGAAAAAGACAGATTCCAAACCTAGGTTGATTAGATGGATGTTGCTCCTCCAGGAGTTTGATCTTGAGATTCAGGATCGGAGTGGTGCACATAACCTTGTCGCAGACCACTTGAGTAGAATAGAGAGAGAGGAGGATGCATTTCCTATCTGGGATGACTTCCCAGATGAGCAGCTTTTAGTTTTGCATGTTTCACATCCCCCTCCCCTTACTCCTTGGTTTGCTGATATTGTAAATTATATAGTTGCATCTGTTTTTCCACCCTTGGCATCCAAAGCTCAAAGAGACAAATTGAAGAGCGATGCCAAGTATTATGTATGGGATGACCCCTATTTGTGGCGTTTTTGCAGTGATCAGGTCATTCGCAGGTGCATTCCAGACCAGGAGATCCAATCGGTTCTCCAATTTTGCCATGCTTCACCAGTTGGAGGCCACCTTGGCACTCAAAGGACAGCATGAAAGGTGCTGGATTCTGGATTTTATTGGCCTACCATCTTCAAGGATGCAAGCAAAATCTGCAGCTCATGTGAGCAATGTCAAAGGGCAGGAGGCACCCTATCTTGGAGGCAACAGATGCCGCAACAACCTATGTTGTTCTGTGAGGTGTTTGATGTCTGGGGTATAGATTTCAAGGGCCCCTTTCCAGTTTCTTTTGGTTTTTATTATATCTTACTTGCTGTGGATTATGTATCCAAATGGGTGGAAGCTAAGGCCACCAGGACTAATGATGCTCAGGTTGTTGTAGATTTTGTCAAGACTAATATCCTTTGCAGGTTTGGCATACCTAGAGCCATAGTCAGTGATCAAGGCACACACTTCTGCAATAGATCCATGCAAGCTTTGCTCAAGAAGTACGGGGTTGTGCACAAAGTTTCTACACCATATCACCCCCAAACCAATGGGCAAGCTGAGATTTCAAACAGAGAGATCAAGCGGATTTTGGAGAAGATGGTGAAGCCTAATAGAAAGGATTGGAGCACATGATTGGAGGATGCTCTATGGGCCCATCGGACTGCTTACAAGGCACCCATAGGGATGTCACCTTATCGGGTTGTCTTTGGTAAGGCATGCCACCTGCCTGTGGAGATAGAGCACCGTGCATATTGGGCTGTGAAGCAATGTAACTTAGCTCTTGATCAAGCGGGTGAGGAGAGGAAGCTGCAGTTGAGTGAGCTAGATGAGATCCGTTTGGAGGCATATGAGAATTCCAAGTTCTACAAAGAGAAAACCAAGAAGCTCCATGATAGCTCAATTTGCAGAAAGGAGTTCTTGGTTGGTCAAAAAGTGTTGCCCTACAACTCTAGGCTTGGAATCATGAGTGGAAAGCTCCGCTCTAAATGGATTGGACCGTTTGTAGTAACCCAGGTGTTTCCTTATGGCACTGTGGAGATCAAGAGTGAGTCCACAGACAAGAGCTTCAAAGTCAATGGTCACCGACTCAAGCCTTTCCTCACTACCCCTTCTTTGGATGATGCACCTGTGGAGGAAGCCTCATTGGTCGACCCCATTTTTGACCCACCATGATTTTGGGAGTCTTCTTTTCTCCTTCCTTACTCTTTTTATTGCACTTGTCTATATCTGTCTGATTCTGCTTTTTGTGTTCCATTGAGGACAATGTGTGATTTAAGTGTGGGGGGGAGAGTAGTTTAGGTTGCATATTTTTGCTTTGATTTTTTTAGGTTTTGCTAAGTTTTGGGCATTTTCTTGCATGTTTTTGCTTCATTTTAGTAGAGTCTTGGTATCTTGTGTCTGAATTCATGCATTTCTGTGTGTAAAGTTGCTTTTGATAATTAAGAGGTGGTAACACTGTGATAGAATTGTCCCTTTTGTGAGGATTTGAGCCTTAATTGTGGGTGGATTGCTATATATATGCCACCTAATTTTTCTTTCATGTGTGATTGCACTCTGGATTACTTGCACTCTAGAACTTGACTTGACTCTTGTTGATACTTGATATTCCCATGCACATTTTGAAATGATTTAGGCATTGTTTTTTTTCTTGAATAAGCCACTAGTCATATGAGCCTACCTTGAATGAATTTATCCTTTGATAGCCCCTTTGAGCCTTTATATCCCTTTTCTTTGTTCTTTAGCTCATTACAAGCCTATGACTGAAAAACCATGATTGTCCTAACCTTAGGGAATGTTGGAGCTTTGGAATTGTTTTGGGAATGGGTATTGAGTAAGCGAGGGTGCTTTGTTCTTCATCTCTTGTGAGTTCTGGGTTTTGCCTCTATGGTCGGTGATGTAATTATGGCTTTATCTCATTATGCCATTTTTATTGTTTCTTCTTTTCTTTCGTTCATGAAGTTCTGCAATGTAATGCAATTCAAAAAAAAAAATTGAAAAAATGAATGATGAAAAAAAAGAGGAAGAAAAAAAAAAGAAAAAAAATAGAATAAAAGGTTGATTGAGGCATAGAGGATTGGAATTAGAGGTTGTTGTTATGTTTATCATTTCATTCTGGGGTGGATTGTGCTTATTTTTTTTACTTGTTCCCCATTGCTCCTTTATTTCCTTGGGTTTTAGCTACATTTCCCATATTTTTATCCTACCTTGTCCTTGGCCCCATTACAACCCTGAAAAGACCTTTTGATCTTAATGTGCATGTGTATTGATTGTTGATGTTAGAGGCTTGTCAAGCCTATGGTTGTGTTTGTTTTTCATGATGTGCCTTGAGTGTAAACACTGATTAACCTTAAACACTTGAGTGTAAACACTATTGAGTGATCCTTGTGAGTTTCTATCATCTTTGTGACTACCCTCTTGATGTCATTGGTTTTCTTTGCATATTTGAAATAATTGGATGATGTTCATGGATGCTTTGATTCTTTGGTCCTTATTCTCTTCGTGTGCTCGATTTTGCCCATTTCTTTGCATTTCCTAGAATTCATTGTGAAGTATGTAATCTCTTAGGTTTGCATTCATTAGTTTTAGTAATCTTGTTACATGATTCACTTTGATGCATATTGATTTTCTCAGTCCTAATTCTTAGTTTTGCCCAGGAGTGCAAAAGGATAAGTGTGGGGGTATTTGATGAGCATTTTATTTCCCATTATTCCTTGCATTATTTTACTCCTATTATTGATACTTGTTGCCTATTTGACATTGTTTAGCTTGATTTAGTGATTTAGAGTTTATTGGACTACTATTCTGAATATTGTTTAATTTGGGATTATTTAGCCTAATTAATTCTATTTCTATTTTCAGGTCATATTTGGCACAAGGGCTTTTTGGACATTTTGGGAATGAAGATTTAATTTTGGAAGAGAAGATATATGATGAAGTGAAGATTGTAATCTATCTTTAGGATTAGTTGAGATTTAGTTATATCTTTTAAGATTTAGATTTTATCTATAAGATATTTTTTTAGATTTAATTTAGAGATAAGCTTTCCTTAGGATTTGGGCCCATGATTTAGGCCCGTTTTGTGATTTAAAAAGCCAAATTCGTGTAAACCCTTGAAGAGACCTTCCATTCACGTTTTTTACATTCTCTCTCATAGAGAAGGCTTAGTTTTGCTCTCCAAGCTTGTGGAGGCTGCTAGGGTTTCTCTCTCTTCCCTTTTCTACACGTTTTTGGTATTTTTCTTCATGGAAGGCTAAACTCTTAGGTTAAATCCCTTTGGTAATGTATCACATACTCTTGAGGTTTTGTTCTTAATGCTATTTCGTTTTTATTCACTGTTTTCATGCTTATTGATATGTTATGGTTCGCTTAGTTCCATTGTACAGAGATAATCCATGTGTATGAATGCTTAATTTATGCAAACTCGTAAAAACTCCATGCTTTGGCTTTTAATGCTTAATTAGAGGTTTGGGTTTTGGGGTGAGAATTGAATTTTCGCTTAGTATTTAATTCTCACGAGTTGGACAGTGAAGAGGAAAGAAATTGATCTTTTGTGACCGATGATAGAGGTGTGAACGCGAGCCAAAGGGGTTTATCCGCTTTTCCTTATCTGTTTCTTCGTTTTGATTTAATTCTGTTTTGATTTCAATTATTCAATATTCAATACAAAAAAACCCCCCCTGTTTTCTATGCATACTATGTGTTCGACCTTTTGCTTGATAAGATATTCCTTGGGAGACGACCTAGGAGTCACTTCCTAGTACTATACTTAAACTGTTTTTATTTGTATCGGGTACGGCCTCGATCACGTATACACTTCATTCTCATACAATGTGATCTTCTTCTTCATTTTCTTCAGCTTTTTCTCACATTGTTCTTTCTCTGCCAGAGTGTCACTCATGGTTGAGCTTGGTTCTGTTGAGCTTGGTTCTGTGTACTTATCATCCACCCATTCAAAATACCCACAAGTAACACTCTTGTTCAAGAACAGAGGGCATCCTAGGAACCTTCGATTAGGGTTTGCATTCGTCTTGGACATGAAGAGCTCAAGCTTCCTCCGACATGGACAGTACACAAGTCGTTCCCTATTTGCATTTTTGGCTGCCGTCCTACTAAATTGGCGAGAGTTGCAGCATGAGTTCTGTGACATTATGAGGTTTCGAGGTGCAGAGATGATGAAGAAGAGAGAAATGGTGTCTGCGATTTAGGGTTCAAGGCCCTCTCTTCCATTCCCTTTATACTGCCACATAATTAGTTGACAAATTTCTAATTACTGTGCCACGTAAGCTTGACTAACGGAGGAAGTAACAGAAGTTACATTGGGGACTAACGGGATGCCACTTTTAACTTTGGGGGGTGTTTTTGATGCCCAAAATCTTTGGGGGACTAAACTGATGCCCCGTGTATCTTTGGGGGACCAAATAGACTATTTACTCTAAAATAAAATGAATTAAGATTAGGTGCCCGATACTCGAACCAACGACCGTAAAGATATGGTCGATAAACCGACCATATAGTTGGGCCGACCTCGAACAGGTCCCCGATAGGCCAGCAAGACAGGGCTGCTTGGTATTCGGTCCTGTTCTCGAATCCGAAACCACCCCTTTTCTACGTCTTGCATACGGCTTAGACATGAGAGGTACGTGCTGAGCTGTCCAGACTCTAGTACATGTGTAACATCCCTAATTTTAATTCCTAATATAATTATAAGTTTTACTGAATTAAATATTTGTTTCTTGAAATTAATCATTTAGGTGTTGGGTATTTTGATAAAAATACACTATTTTAATTATGCAAGTATACTTGATTATATTTCAAAGTAAATTCATTTGAAACAATTACCCTATCTTAAAAAAAATAGACTTTCTCTTTACTTTGGTCTTTACAAAGGTACAATATTAAATAAATCTTTTGTTATTTCCTAATTTCTTACATTATAGTTTTCCTAAATGAAGCTATGTGATGCTAAAATTTTTATTATTGATATTTTTGGGGAACAAATAAATAAATAAATAAAAGTAAAAGTAAAGCAAAGAAATAAATTAAAAAAAAAAAGAAAAGAAGAATTGGTCCGTGTGTGTGTGCTGGGATGTGAGGGCAAAAGCCCTAATCTTCTTCAACAAGGGGGGCTTCCGCCGCCACCCTCCCCCATTCTCTTTCTCACCTCTCGCAGCTCTCTCTCTCCCTCGTGTTCACTCTCTCCCTCTTCCGCCACCCAACGAAGCCATCACCATCACCTTCGTCTCTTTCTCCTCCAACAATTTCTTGGTCTCTCTTTCTCTCCTTCGGTTTCCGCTGTTCCCAGCCTCCCTTGGTCTCTCCGTTGCTCGCGGTTTCCTCATGGGCTGGACGCGAATCGCGACCCACGATCGCTGCCGCACCGCCGCTCCATGGACGAAGATCCACCGCTGCCTGGGTCGTGGCGTTTGTTGATGCTGCCGTTACCGCTGGTTTTGGAAGTCACGGCGCCGTCACCGCTGTGGGATCGTGGTCGCAGCTGCTGCTGCTGGGTGGATGTGTTCGAACCGGTTCTTGGGTATGAACCGAACCCGTTTGGTTGCCTCCACTGTTCAAAATCAAAGTTGGGGTCTAACCGTCATGAGCCAGACATGGGTCGAGGCTGACGGAACCGGCCTTAGCCCCTTTGCTGCTTCAAAAACTGTATTTGAGGGTATATCCCTAATATCTTTTTAACTGCTCTATGTTGTATTTTAATTTTAATATTAATACTAATTTTAATGTTATGGGTGGTAATAATATAGTGTTAAATTGTTTTAGTATGTGATTATTATTGTGAAAAGTGAATTGTACTATGATTTAGTGTTTATCTTAGTTAAAGTATTATTTTTAATGATTTTAATTAGTTACTTTATTTGGAATAATATCGGATTAAGCATTATGTCAAATGAATAGTTTTAAAGAGTAATTTAGTTAAACGTGTTGGGTTCCTAAGTAAGTGAGTTGTTGATTAGCTTGGCGAACTTGTCCCAAGGCTGAACAACACATCGGCTAATTAGGAACCAAATATGTTCGACATACGTTAATCCGAGTTTAAACCTATCTTGAACTTTAATTCTAGATTGAAGGAGATTGTAGCTAATTGGATTTGGAAATGTGATTTGCTTATTTTGGACAAAAACCACTCTCTTTTTAATTCAGAATTTATAGTTTTAAATAGCCAAAGGTACGTGATTTCAACCCATTACAATACTTTTGATGGTTTCGAAAGTTAAAGCGTATTTTTCCAAAGAAGTTATAATATTCTTAATAAAAAGGGAATGACCTTGAGTTTAAATTTTATTTGATCTTGGTTTATGAACTTGAATCAAATAATGTTATGATTTGGAATCAAATATAATACTTGTCAAGTTTCAATATTTTATATTTAGTTTATTTTAGTTCCGGGGTGCAAACTTTAAAGTGTTTACTTTTAGTGTGATTTCAAAGTAATTATTATTGTTTTGTATGGCATAGTTAGATGTCGATGGACTTTAGGACCAGTCGCAATGCTAAGCTACGTTTGGGCATCATTATATGAAAAGATTGTGTCTGAGTGAGTATTACCTTGATTGTATGAAATAGTTTCTAATTAGTATATAGTGATTGCTAAGAATATGTGTTAGTGTGCGATTTATTATTAGATGGAAATTAATAAGTAAATGTTGAATGTGTGAATGATTGTGTGGAAATCATGCTAATAATTGTGATTAGATGTTGTTGTGTAATTTTATTATGAATGTCTATATGAAAAATTGAAATATATGCATATTTGTGGCTACGTGAGTATGTGAGTTATTGTGATGATTGGAAGTTGTACATATTTATTTATTGGTTTTTAAATTGATGGTGTATTTGGAAAAATATGACAAGATTAAAGGAAATTGTGGAATTAATAAAAGTTGACACAAAAAGAGAATAATTTGTTTATGATTTAAAAGATTAAAGGCAAGTTAAGTGGTGACCCAGATCTTGTAAGACGTTGTCCGGGTTGTGGGACTGTACGCATAGACTGGTGTGATTCAGGTCGTGTAAGACGTTGTCCGGGTTGTGGGACTGTACGCATCGACTGGTATGATTCAGGTCTTGTAAGACGTTGTCCGGGTTGTGGGACTGTACGCATAGACCGGTGTGTTTTCATGTCTTGTAAGACGTTGTCCGGGTTGTGGGACTGTACGCATAGACTAGTGTGATCCAGATCTTGTAAGACGTTGTCCAGGTTGTGGGACTGTACGCATAGATCGCGTAAGACGCACATGGTGCGCAGCTGTAAGACGTTGTCCGGTTTGTGGGACTGTACACAATGATGGACACACACACATCATATAATAATAAAGGTATAATTGGATTGTGCGATTCCAGATCTTGTAAGACGTTTTCCGGGTTGTGGGACTGTACGCATAGATTGCGTAAGACGCACATGGTGCGCAGCTGTAAGACATTGTCCGGGTTGTGGGACTGTACGCAGCAATGGATCCACATAATAATTCTGAAAATTAAGAAAGACTTAAATATATGAAAAGAGAATGATAATTATGTAAAGTAACAAAAAGGGATGAAAAAGAGATAAGCTGGAATGAAATAATTGTGGTTTAAAGAATTATAAAAGAACTGCTTGTGATTGGTATAAATGTGTGTGACTTGGCTGGGTGTGATTTGTTGATATTATGTGAATTATATGACTAAGTGTGTTTGACTTAGTTGATTATTATGTCTAGTTAGAGATTGTAACAGCCCGATTTTCACTTCCGAAACCTTAACTGAATTATTATTAATTTGTTGCAAAAATGAGGCCATTTTTTTTAAAAACATTCGTTCATGAATGGTTAACGTTACCCTTTTGAAAATCGAGTTGTCACTTTTGAAACTCCCCGTACCCGAAACATCATCATCATATAGAAACATCATTTTCATTATAATTAAAACATAAACCATAAGTACTGGAGTCACACTCCAAAAAGTTTTCCAAAAGCAGGCCATAGTTACAAAAATTACAAACCATAATTTAAAAAGTAGCTTAATTACATCCATGGTACTTCGCAAAGCAATCCTCGACTGGAACTTAGATCCTAGACACACTAGACACAGAACACAGGACATCACTCCTCAGCTGAACTAGCGTCCGTCTCCATATCTTCACTCGAATCCGCTTCCACCTCGTGACTAGAGTCACTAGCGTCTTCTTCCTCCATCGGTTGATGAATCATAGCAGCCAAAGGTGCGGGATCACCTTCGTACTCGTGATGCTCCCTCGGTCCGCCATCTTGATAGTCACGGAGAGTGACTTGTCCCACGTGCACGTCCAGACTCGTCCCTCGCAGAATGTGCCTCGGATCATCAATCTCCAATCGGGTTTCACCTCTCCAAATCCATCCTTCAGGAACAACCTCCCATGCTCCTCCCTGAAGAGGCCACATGTGGATTGCTACATGATACGCCATCTACCCGTTGCAATACCGGCAAAAGCCAATACGACAAACAGGTAGGAGAGAGTCAGTGTGCCATACACTAACGAGTTGACCGTAAGGTCTCAGGGTTGACTCGATAGAAAGAAAGACAGATGACAGATGACACATACACAGAGCGAGATAGGATAACCAGAGTATAGGGAATAAGCAAGGTAAAGTAAATAACCAGAACAGGATAGCAAAGCAAGTAACATAATATGAACAAAGCATAATAAACAAAATATGCAAAGTATAGAAATGACATATAAAGCACATAAAAGTAAAGTACAACTTATCAATCGAAATCATGAATCGCATTCCTAAACAGCATCATACTTTCTCAATCTTTTCCAACATTCAATTATATCTTTATTCTTTGAATATTAAGTCTTATCATAACTCAGCTCATTCAATGAGGTAGGGGAAAAAAAACCATCACTGAGGAAAACGCACACGTCTACATCTCCTCGGTCTCCATCCAAACCTAGTCAGAAGCCAACAGGAGTACAAGACCTTTACCACGCGGGCACGACAGCTGTCTCAACAATTCATTGGTCCCAGACCAGGAGGACTACAGCCTCAATCAATACAATTCACATAATTATCATTAATCAAGCACACTGTCCAAGCAGTGGCAAATCACAATGCCCCGTTCCAGTCCCTCTCACTGTTGTAGACTTGCAATCAAGGGGGTGACAGTAAAATTTCTAGTTAGCTGTGCGGTACTTGCCACGGCATTGGACCCAGTCCCTACCACGTTAGTATGCCACTTGTAGAATTCGTTCCGCCTAGAAATATACTCTAGGCTTCTTGACGTTCACCGTCCTTGCCCTCCCCTCATGCAATCCCCACCTGAGTATCCGCAGATACCCATAGTATCTTCCTCTCCACTACTTCGCACTCTCTTTCCTCACCGCATATGTTAGTCTTTTAATGTCTTTTAAGTCTTTTAATATCTTTTAATTAACCTATGGTCGGCTTGCCCTTAGTCCATCCCTTCGACAAGACCCGACCACTAAGGGTTATCTCTTTTCCCCACTTTCACATAACATTCTTTCATCATCTCAAGCCACTTGGCACAATGACATCATTTCATAGGAATTCATATAGCTCTCTTTCACGATCATTCTCCGTCTTGGAATCCATCAGCACGATCTCAGCTCCCCGAGTGTAGTCTCCTTGTCCAGTGCATCATTGCTCCATGATACTATCTTGAGTTCATCACATATCACCTTTTCTGCTTATTTTTAAATCTTACTCTCTTTCTTTATGATTCTCATTATCATTCACCATAACATTCAAATAAACAGAATATAATATTTGACAATATAATCGCAAAGAGAACCAATACAAGACAGAAATGAACATGCATTAAATTTAATAAAACATATAAGCATATAACACATAATATATCACATAAGCCTTTCCACATCATCACCACACGAGAAACTACATTACGGGCTCACCGCACTCTCACTCACTTACTTACTTACCTACCTCTTATCCCAGCAAAAGAAACACTTTGCCCTCGGAAATCTCTAGCTTCTCTTTGAGAATCATTCCCACCATCTACTGAATACCTCAAGGTAAATAAATACACTTTTATTAAAAACCATTTCAATTAAAAGTCATCACTTGGTCCTTTTTACTTGAAATAGAAAATTCCTTATCTTCCTTAAAACACAATCGTTTTTTTTTTTCAAAACAAAACACGATCTTTTCTTAATCTTGAAATCCTTCAAAAATCCTTTGAAAACTCAT
The DNA here is from genome assembly GCA_037953625.1 of Crotalaria pallida. Lineage (NCBI taxonomy): Eukaryota > Viridiplantae > Streptophyta > Magnoliopsida > Fabales > Fabaceae > Crotalaria > Crotalaria pallida. The sequence continues at coordinate 4,775,503 of CM075654.1, read as the reverse complement.
ATTAAAATAAATAAAGAATTAATGTATGTGGCTGTATGGAAAAGTCCTGCCACCTTTTTACTTTGTAAAACATTGAAAAATCAATAATTTTCATTCCAACTTTTAATACATCAAATAACATTTGAAATCCACACTTTTCATAACTCAAAAACACTTTTTAAATTTAAAAAAAAAACTTGAAATAAATTCTTGGATAGCAAAGAACTAAAAATCAAAACTATGAAAATACTTTTGGAAATAATCAAATACATTTATTTATTTTCTTTTATGAAAACCGAATTGAACAAGACCAAAACAACACAATTTAAATAATTTTTTTTCTCAAAATAAAAACACAAAACATAATCATTTCAATAAGTCAATCACATGCAAAAAGGAATCTAGCCTATTAAATCTAGTATAGGCCGAATCATCATCATAGGAAAACAAAGTCTTTGATGCACTTTTTCTTCATGCAAAAACCTTAAAATACTAAATCAAAAACATGCATTTCAAACACATGGTTTTAGACAAATACCACTCCCTTTTCATCACCAAAACCATGACCTCTATGTCACTTCAATCCAATTTTCATTTTTATTTTCCTTGCATGTGTTTTTTTAAAAATCATTTGAAGTAAAAGAGAATCACATGCAAGAATCTTTTTATGAAAAACAATCATGATTTTCTTGTTTCAAAGCTTGACCGAAAACACATCAACAAAATCAAGAGGAAAAACTTAAATCTTTAACTCTTAAACACAAATAAGCTTGGATCAAAGTAAAACCTTTTTGCAAAAGTTGTTTTCCTTCTCTTTCTCATCAAAACCGTGACATGCAAGCCAAGAAACAAGACTTTTTTTGAGTTCAAAAAATCACATGCAAAACTTCAAGATCAAAGCTATTGAAAATCAAGGCAAGAATCAAATCTTTTTCAAGATCAAAACAAAAGATCAAAACCTTTTTGAAAAGAAAACCAAAGATCAAAGCTTAGAAAAAAATCAAAGTTAAAATCAAAGCATTCAAATCACCTAGATCATCTTTAACAAACATCAAACCAACATGCATGAACTCAAAACAAAATAAAAATCATCACAACCTAATTTTCTAGACATGGCCGAATGATAAAGTCCATGGTTTAAGGTTCTACAAATTTATTTGGCTCTTGAAACTCAAGATCAAAGCTAAACAATGACATACAAACATAGATCTAGAAGAAAATTAGACATGCAACAACAAATAAATCTTACAAGACTTGGAAAATGAAAACTACTCCTAACACTCTATGATCTTCGAATAACTCAAAGAAAAAAGAGAAGATCTTCAACCACCTTCACTTGATCTTCAAGGAATCCTAAGGCTTTTGGGTTTGATTTCCTTCTTTTCCTCCTCTCCAAGCTCACGGCCTCACTCTCTCTCTCTATCACTCTCTAAGAGTTTGATGATACTCTTAGAATAAGTGTTTAGAATGGAATGGGAAATGAAATGGGAAATGGTGAAATGAACTAGGGTTGTGGGCTTTTATAGACAATCAAGTATTTCCCTTATTGCCCTTGAAATGTTCGGCCAAGAGGTGTGGCTTAAGGGGCAATTTTGGCTTCACAAAAGTTTGCATGGCTTAAGGTCAAGTCATGAGACAAATGGAGTGAATTAAGGCTTAATCTTTCATCCTATTGGTTGGTCAACTCCTTAACTATGCTTTACACTAAACTAAACCTATATGCTACTAGTCTACATACTACCTTAGGGTTCAAGAAAGTCAAAACTCTACCATGCATGCACATACATGCATATATGGCCGAATGCACACATGCACACACATACACATAGAAAATCATTTTTATTTTCTTTCTTATAAAATCATCATTTCCTTAAAATACAAAATATTAAATACTTAATTATTTCAACTCAAAATTCAATCCAAAACTCATGATATTTTCTCATAAAAATCATTTCCTTGGAAATCCTTTATCACTTGAAATCATAAAAGAAATTCACTTCAAGAAATTTTCTTTCAAAACACTCTTTTTTAAAATACTTTCTCAAAATAATCTCTTTATCATTAAAACAAATATGAGGTATTCAGACGGGGTGTTACATTCTCCCCAACTTGGAGATTTCTCGTCCCCGAGAAATGCAGTACCTGAAGCAAACAAGTGTGGGAAAGAATTTCTCATCTTGCTCTCAAGCTCCCATGTCGCATCTTCTCCATTATTACGACTCCATACTACCTTAACTAATGGAATATCCTTTCCTCTTAACCTCTTAACACTACTACCATCTATCCTTAGAGGTAAAGCCTCAAATGTAAGATTTTCCTTTAGTTGTATTGAATCGGGTTCAATGATGTGTGAAGGATCATGGACATATTTTCTCAGTTGGGATACATGAAAGACATTATGTAAGTTCAAAAGAAAAGGAGGTAAGGCAATTTGATAAGCTAGGGGTCCTATTCGTTTAAGAATTGGGTAGGGTCCAATAAAACGAGGTGTAAGTTTTCGGGTTTTGAGCATTCTACCAATTCTAGTAGTTGGCACTACTTTCATGAATACAAAATCTCCTTCATTGAATTCCAGCGGACTTCTCCTCTTGTCCTGATAACTCTTCTGTCGACTTTGAGCAGTTCTCATTTTTTCTTGAATTAACCTCACTTTTTCATTCGTCTGCTGCACTATATCCACTCCTATTATCAAATGCTCACCAGTCTCGAACCAACACAACGGCGTTCTGCACCTTCTACCATATAGAGCTTCATATGGTGCCATTCCAATACTTGAATGAAAACTGTTGTTGTAGGTAAACTCAATCAAATGCAGAAAAGAATCCCAATCATCAGTACTTTCAATCACACAGGCTCTCAACAAATCTTCCAACGTTTGGATAGTTCGCTCTGACTGTCCATCCGTCTGTGGATGATATGCGGAACTTAAATCCAACTTGGTTCTGACTGCTGCTTGCAAACTGACCCAAAATTTCGAAGTAAAATGTGGATCTCTGTCTGATACTACTCCATGCAATCTCACCACTTCCTTCAAATATAGCTCAGCCAATCTATCCATTGAATACTTCATGTTGACAGGAATAAACCGTGCCGTCTTCGTCAATCTGTCCACGATTACCCAAATAGCATCATATCCCTTCCGAATCTTTGGAAAACCAGAGACAAAATCCATGGTTACGCAATCCCATTTCCACACTGGTACTTCCAACGGTCGTAACTCACCACCAGGCTTCTTATGCTCCACCTTCGCCTTTTGACACGTCAGACACCGCGATCCTTATATCTCATAACTCCATCACCACCAATCTGGAATCCTACTTCTTTCCCTTTTTCTGAAAGTTCCTTCTTAGCTTGAAGTTCCTCGTCCTTCAGCTGAAGTTCCTTTATCCGCTCTAGAAATCCGCTTGAAACAGTCAGTTGTCCCAATATCATACTCTTCGGTCTTAGCTCCACTCCTAAATTCAAATCCCGAAATTCCTCAATCAACTTCAACTCTTTGATCATCAATGTAGAAACATGCAATGACTTCCTACTTAAAGCATCAGCAACTATGTTCGCCTTTCCAGGATGATATTGTAACTCGATATCATAATCCTTCAGAAATTCCATCCACCGTCTCTGACGCATATTCAGCTCCTTCTGCTCGAACAGATACTTCACACTCTTGTGATCGCTGAAGACTTCAACTCTTACACCGTACAAGTAGTGTCTCCAGATCTTCAAAAAAAAACTACTGCCGCTAGCTCCAAGTCATGAGTTGGGTAATTGAGCTCATGAATCTTCAGTTGTCGTGAAGCGTAGGCCACTACTTTCCGCTCTTGCATCAATACGCATCTTAATCCTTGTTTTGAAGCGTCACAGTACACACAGAAAGGCTTCATCGTATCCGGTAGAACTAATACTGGTGCGGTTGTCAACCTCTTCTTCAATTCTTGGAAATTCTCCTCGCATTTCGCCGACCATTCGAATTGTTGACCTTTCCTCGTCAGCTTCGTCAAAGGCAAAGACAAACGAGAAAATCCTTCGATAAACCGACGGTAATACCCAGCTAGTCCTAAGAAACTACGGATCTCCGTCACAGATGTCAGTGTTTTCCATCCCAGTACAGCCTCCACTTTTATAGGATCCACCGCAATTCCGTCCTTTGAAATCACATGCCCCAAGAAATGTACTGATTCCAACCAGAAATCGCACTTCGACAACTTAGCATAGAGCTGCTTGTCCTTCAGCATTGTCAAGACTGTCCTTAAATGCTCAGCGTGTTCCTCTTTAGTCTTGGAATAAATCAAAATATCGTCGATAAATACGACAACAAATGAATCCAAGTAAGGATGAAAAATTCTATTCATGTAGTCCATGAATATTGCAGGAGCATTTGTTACACCGAAAGGCATAACCAGATACTCGTAATGACCATAACGAGTTCTGAAAGCAGTCTTGGGAATATCTTCCTCCTTTACTCTTATCTGATGATACCCCGATCTAAGGTCGATCTTGGAAAATACAGTCGCTCCCTTCAATTGATCCAACAAGTCATCAATTCTAGGCAGAGGGTACTTGTTCTTGATCGTCACCTTGTTCAGTTGACGATAATCCGTACACAAACGCATACTACCATCCTTCTTCTTGACGAATAAAACCGGTGCTCCCCAGGATGAAACACTAGGCCTTATCATCTTCTTCTCCAACATCTCTTCCAATTGCTTCTTCAATTCAGCTAACTCCGCCGGAGCCATCCTATAAGGTGCTTTAGAAATCGGTCCAGTTCCAGGAATCACGTCAATTGAGAATTCCACTTCTCAAATTGGCGGTAAACCAGGTATCTCTTCAGGAAAAACTTCAGGAAATTCCCGAACTACGGGTAATTCGTGCAGTTCCTTGTCCTTTTTGACGTCCAACGAAGTCAGAAACAGGTAAGCTACCGCGCCATCCTTCAATGAAGTTCGAATTTGATTGGCAGATAAATGCTCATGGTCATTGGGTTTAGGCAAAGAAGATTGCGTTTCACTAAAGACTAACGACTTTTTGGAACAATTCAGAAGAACATGATTCCTAGTAAGCCAGTCCATTCCTAATATAATGTTTATTTGAAAAAGGGGTAGTTGAATCAAATCAACAAAATAGGTGTTTCCTTCTATCTCTAAGGGACAATTAGGACAATAAGTAGACACTATCACAGGCTTATCAGTAGGGGTAGAAACAATCAAGTTATAGGGTAAAGCATCTACTTTCAAGTTTAATCTATTCACCACATCATGAGAAATAAAGGAATGAGTAGCACCCGAGTCATACAATACTAACAAGGAATTCTTATAAATGAAACATTCACCTTGGATAAGATTAGCAGCATTCGCAGCTTCAGCTCTGCTCATCGTGAACACTCTCCCTGGCATAGTAGGACGATTTGCATTCCCCGAATTAGCCGTTCGCTTAGGCTCCCTGCAGTCTCTCGCCATGTGACCAGGCTTGTCACAGTTGTAGCAGTTCGAATTCCTTGGTGGACACATCGGACCAAAATGACCACGACCACACTTGTTGCAACGAGGAGGTACGTTCCCTGATCTCACTGCACCGAAATTGTTGCGATTACCACCGCTACGATCCATATGATTCCCTCCATAGCTGCTGCCCCCACGATTTCCACAACGATTACCGTTGCCTCCGAAGCTTCCACCTTGTCCGCTTCCTCCAAAGCGTAGATCTCTCCTTCCGCTCGAACCAGAATATAGGTGCAAAGTCCTATACCTTCCTCCGGAATCTCTATGAAAAGGAAAATTACGAGCCGGTCCATGAGATGAAGAAGGGTTCACTACCCTATCAGCCGCTCCTCTTGCTTTCAAACCTCCTTCATACATACGACAACGATTCACTAAACTAGCGAAATCATCTATTTCTAAATGAGAAAAAGCTAACTTAATCTCAGGCTTAAGACCATCCCTAAACTTAGCACACTTCGATCGCTCATTCTCCCCTCCAGCATATTGGGGTACATACTTAACTAGCTCTTCGAATTTCGAGGCATACTCATCAACCGATAAATTCCCTTGAGTCAACCTCAAAAATTCCAGTTCCTTCTCAGTCCTCAGATACAACGGAAAATACTTCTCAAGAAATCTCTGCTTAAAAGATTCCCACGTCAGCGCTTCTCCCATATTCACCATCACTTGCTTAGTAATTCGCCACCATCCTGCAGCCTCCCTTGTCAGCATAAATCCAGCATAAGCCAACTTCTGCTCATCGTTACACTGCACCATACCCCCGAAAATATGCTCTAAATCCTCTATCCATTCCACAGCCGCGTCCGGAGCAAACCCTCCCGCAAATTCCTTCGGGTTGCGACGACAGAATTCATCCAATCCCTTGTAGCCTTGGGCCTCCAGATTTTTAGCTTGCTGCTGAGTGTTGAAATTCTGCTGCTCTTGACGATGCAACGCTTGAAGATTATCGTTGACTCCCGTCATTACAGCCGCCATCCGAGTCATAAAATCTGCCGCATCCGGGTGATCAGCATCCTCACCAGGGTTTCTCGAACTTGAACCGGAAGGTCTCCCACGCGTAGACTCATCTTAAGAAAAACGAAACAGAAAGGGGTTCAACACACGATAACACAGAACCTAGACTCTAGACACACAGAGCTACACAGAGTAAACATGGATAGCCTTAGATGCTTAAGGCCACTGAGGATTACCATTGCACTGATACCACTTCTGTAACAGCCCGATTTTCACTTCCGAAACCTTAACTGAATTATTATTAATTTGTTGCAAAAATGAGGCCTTTTTTTTAAAAAAACATTCGTTCATGAATGGTTAACGTTACCCTTTTGAAAATCGAGTTGTCACTTTTGAAACTCCCCGTACCCGAAACATCATCATCATATAGAAACATTATTTTCATTATAATTAAAACATAAACCATAAGTACTGGAGTCACACTCCAAAAAGTTTTCCAAAAGCAGGCCATAGTTACAAAAATTACAAACCATAATTTAAAAAGTAGCTTAATTACATCCATGGTACTTCGCAAAGCAATCCTCGACTGGAACTTAGATCCTAGACACACTAGACACAGAACACAGGACATCACTCCTCAGCTGAACTAGCTTTCGTCTCCATATCTTCACTCGAATCCACTTCCACCTCGTGACTAGAGTCACTAGCGTCTTCTTCCTCCATCGGTTGAGGAATCATAGCAGCCAAAGGTGCGGGATCACCTTCGTACTCGTGATGCTCCCTCGGTCCGCCATCTTGATAGTCACGGAGAGTGACTTGTCCCACGTGCACGTCCAGACTCGTCCCTCGCAGAATGTGCCTCGGATCATCAATCTCCAATCGGGTTTCACCTCTCCAAATCCATCCTTCAGGAACAACCTCCCATGCTCCTCCCTGAAGAGGCCACATGTGGATTGCTACATAATACGCCATCTACCCGTTGCAATACCAGCAAAATCCAATACGACAAAGAGGTAGGAGAGAGTCAGTGTGCCATACACTAACGAGTTGACCGTAAGGTCTTAGGGTTGACTCGATAGAAAGAAAGACAGATGACAGATGACACATACACAGAGCGAGATAGGATAACCAGAGTATAGGGAATAAGCAAGGTAAAGTAAATAACCAGAACAGGATAGCAAAGCAAGTAACATAATATGAACAAAGCATAATAAACAAAATATGCAAAGTATAGAAATGACATATAAAGCAAATAAAAGTAAAGTACAACTTATCAATCGAAATCATGAATCGTATTCCTGAACAGCATCATACTTTCTCAATCTTTTCCAACATTCAATTATATCTTTATTCTTTGAATATTAAGTCTTATCATAACTCAGCTCACTCAATGAGGTAGGGAAAAAAACCATCACTGAGGAAAACGCACACGTCTACATCTCCTCGGTCTCCATCCACACCTAGTCGGAAGCCAACAGGAGTACAGGACCTTTACCACGCGGGCACGACAGCTGTCTCAACAATTCATTGGTCCCAGACCAGGAGGACTACAGCCTCAATCAATACAATTCACATAATTATCATTAATCAAGCACACTGTCCAAGTAGTGGCAAATCACAAAGCCCCATTCCAGTCCCTCTCATTGTTGTAGACTTGCAATCAAGGGGGTGACAGTATCATTTCTAGTTAGCTGTGCGGAACTTGCCACGGCATTGGACCCAGTCCCTACCACGTTAGTATGCCACTTGTGGAATTCGTTCCGCCTAGAAATATACTCTAGGCTTCTTGACGTTCACCGTCCTTGCCCTCCCCTCATGCAATCCCCACCTGAGTATCCGCAGATACCCATAGTATCTTCCTCTCCACTACTTCGCACTCTCTTTCCTCACCGCATATGTTAGTCTTTTAATGTCTTTTAAGTCTTTTAATATCTTTTAATTAACCTATGGTCGGCTTGCCCTTAGTCCATCCCTTCGACAAGACCCGACCACTAAGGGTTATCTCTTTTCCCCACTTTCACATAACATTCTTTCATCATCTCAAGCCACTTGGCACAATGACATCATTTCATAGGAATTCATATAGCTCTCTTTCACGATCATTCTCCGTCTTGGAATCCATCAGCACGATCTCAGCTCCCCGAGTGTAGTCTCCTTGTCCAGTGCATCATTGCTCCATGATACTATCTTGAGTTCATCACATATCACCTTTTCTGCTTATTTTTAAATCTTACTCTCTTTCTTTATGATTCTCATTATCATTCACCATAACATTCAAATAAACAGAATATAATATTTGACAATATAATCGCAAAGAGAACCAATACAAGACAGAAATGAACATGCATTAAATTTAATAAAACATATAAGCATATAACACATAATATATCACATAAGCCTTTCCACATCATCACCACACGAGAAACTACATTACGGGCTCACCGCACTCTCACTCACTTACTTACTTACCTCTTATCCCAGCAAAAGAAACACTTTGCCCTCGGAAGTCTCTAGCTTCTCTTTGAGAATCGTTCCCACCATCTACTGAATACCTCAAGGTAAATAAATACACTTTTATTAAAAACCATTTCAATTAAAAGTCATCACTTGGTCCTTTTTACTTGAAATAGAAAATTCCTTATCTTCCTTAAAACACAATCGTTTTTTTTTCAAAACAAAACACGATCTTTTCTTAATCTTGAAATCCTTCAAAAATCCTTTGAAAACTCATATTAAAATAAATAAAGAATTAATGTATGTGGCTGTATGGAAAAGTCCAGCCACCTTTTTACTTTGTAAAACATTGAAAAATCAATAATTTTCATTCCAACTTTTAATACATCAAATAACATTTGAAATCCACACTTTTCATAACTCAAAAACACTTTTTAAATTAAAAAAAAAAACTTGAAATAAAATCTTGAACAGCAAAGAACTAAAAATCAAAACCATGAAAATACTTTTGGAAATAATCAAATACATTTATTTATTTTCTTTTATGAAAACCGAATTGAACAAGACCAAAACAACACAATTTAAATAAATTTTTTTTCTCAAAATAAAAACACAAAACATAATCATTTCAATAAGTCAATCACATGCAAAAAGGAATCTAGCCTATTAAATCTAGTATAGGCCGAATCATCATCATAGGAAAACAAAGTCTTTGATGCACTTTTTCTTCATGCAAAAACCTTAAAATACTAAATCAAAAACATGCATTTCAAACACATGGTTTTAGAAAAATACCACTCCCTTTTCATCACCAAAACCGTGACCTCTATGTCACTTCAATCCAATTTTCATTTTTATTTTCCTTGCATGTGTTTTTTTTAAAAATCATTTGAAGTAAAAGAGAATCACATGCAAGAATCTTTTTATGAAAAACAATCATGATTTTCTTGTTTCAAAGCTTGACCGAAAACACATCAACAAAATCAAGAGGAAAAACTTAAATCTTTAACTCTTAAACACAAATAAGCTTGGATCAAAGTAAAACCATTTTGCAAAAGTTGTTTTCCTTCTCTTTCTCATCAAAACCGTGACATGCAAGCCAAGAAACAAGACTTTTTTTTAGTTCAAAAAATCACATGCAAAACTTCAAGATCAAAGCTATTGAAAATCAAGGCAAGAATCAAATCTTTTTCAAGATCAAAACAAAAGATCAAAACCTTTTTGAAAAGAAAACCAAAGATCAAAGCTTAGAAAAAAATCAAAGTTAAAATCAAAGCATTCAAATCACCTAGATCATCTTTAACAAACATCAAACCAACATGCATGAACTCAAAACAAAATAAAAATCATCACAACCTAATTTTCTAGACATGGCCGAATGATAAAGTCCATGGTTTAAGGTTCTACAAATTTATTTGGCTCTTGAAACTCAAGATCAAAGCTAAACAATGACATACAAACATAGATCTACAAGAAAATTAGACATGCAACAACAAATAAATCTTACAAGACTTGGAAAATGAAAACTACTCCTAACACTCTATGATCTTCGAATAACTCAAAGAAAAAAGAGAAGATCTTCAACCACCTTCACTTGATCTTCAAGGAATCCTAAGGCTTTTGGGTTTGATTTCCTTCTTTTCCTCCTCTCCAAGCTCACGGCCTCACTCTCTCTCTCTATCACTCTCTAAGAGTTTGATGATACTCTTAGAATAAGTGTTTAGAATGGAATGGGAAATGAAATGGGAAATGGTGAAATGAACTAGGGTTGTGGGCTTTTATAGACAATCAAGTATTTCCCTTATTGCCCTTGAAATGTTCGGCCAAGAGGTGTGGCTTAAGGGGCAATTTTGGCTTCACAAAAGTTTGCATGGCTTAAGGTCAAGTCATGAGACAAATGGAGTGAATTAAGGCTTAATCTTTCATCCTATTGGTTGGTCAACTCCTTAACTATGCTTTACACTAAACTAAACCTATATGCTACTAGTCTACATACTACCTTAGGGTTCAAGAAAGTCAAAACTCTATCATGCATGCACATACATGCATATATGGCCGAATGCACACATGCACACACATACACATAGAAAATCATTTTTATTTTCTTTCTTATAAAATCATCATTTCCTTAAAATACAAAATATTAAATACTTAATTATTTCAACTCAAAATTCAATCCAAAACTCATGATATTTTCTCATAAAAATCATTTCCTTGGAAATCCTTTATCACTTGAAATCATAAAAGAAATTCACTTCAAGAAATTTTCTTTCAAAACACTCTTTTTTAAAATACTTTCTCAAAATAATCTCTTTATCATTAAAACAAATATGAGGTATTCAGACGGGGTGTTACAGAGACTACTTTTCTACTTCTCGTGTAGTGCTCACCTCCTTAACATTTTTCCAGGTACCGAGGTGTCAACTTGCAAAACTATTGGCCGAGCAGGACTACACTCCACCCCATGGAGTGTTGTAAAATTAATTAGAAGAGAGAGTTGTTTATTATGTTAAAATTTGGTTTTCTTTTAGTTTGTTGTATTTCATTCGTACAAGCCCTGAATATGTTCTATGTGATTAGCTGGGCATGAAAAATTAAATTAGTATGTGTATAAATATTTTCTAAACTATACTGGTTTGACAGGTGAAAAATCTAAATTTCTGGAAATCCGAAAAACAGAGGAAACTCTGCCGGATTTTCATTAAGATTTTCGTCGAAATTTTCAAGTCCAAATTAAAAATCAACTTAATTTTTGTAATTAAACTATTTGATTATTAGGGTGTTACAATTTGGTATCAGAGCAGTTTCTCCTCGGCCTATGGAGTGTGGACTCACATCTCCTATTGTGTTACTCACCAAGCGAGTAACTTGTAGTTAGAAAATAGAATAGCTCTATGACTTAGTTAAGTATTGCAAGAGATATAATAGGAATGGTTGCTAATTATAGCATAGTGAGTATTTAAGATTTCTTTTAAGTTTGCTTAAGCTATATGAGAAGTATAGTGAGTTTTTGAGCTTTCTTTTAAATTTTGTTTAAGTTATTCAACAATTATCAACCAAACCCGAAATCTTGTGGAAAAAAAAGGTCATATTTAGAAGTGGACGAATGACGGGACTAAGGAAAGACAATACCCCAACGGGCTGGAGCACTAAGTTGCTACCCCACCGGGAGGACGTAATCTTTAGTCTCAGACCAAGTGAGCCAATTCTAAACGTGATAACTCAAATCAAGACTTCGGTATTTTTTTTGAACTTGAAATGAAATCCGTAAAGTTTTATAAGAGTCACCTGACCATAACTTAGGCAACATGAGAATGGTCGTACCGCTGATGTGATGTATGTTTGAGACTGATCACCTCAAAGTGTACATCTATTGGGGGATATAACCATCTAGTCCTTAAGTTTAGGTAAGCATTTTGAAATTCTGTAATGTCCCAAACTTAGGAGGAGTAAGGGTCATTTATTAGGTCTCATCCCACATGTCCTAACTTTCTTTTTTATCAGAGTAGCGCAGCGGAAAAGAGTCAACCTTAAGTGTTTATCTTGGATTTAGACTCGTAGATGTGTTCTCGGTAGACCGTAGACTTCTCTTGAATTGCTATACTAGGTATAGATGATCGAATTATTTTTCATGGTAACATGTGAAATGAAATTGTTTTGGCACAAAACATTTTTTGCAAAACTTTGTTATGAAATAGTGTTAATAACAGACGTCATTTGATTTTTTTTAAGGGTACTCGTATTTAAATTGAATTTCAATGATTTGAACTGAACCAGAATCATTCCAAATTGATCGCTAAGTCGCATGACAATTTTTTTTAAGAAGGTAGTACAGAAAACAAGGATTCCTAAGTAATCGAGCGGTGAATTAACTCATTTTTCAATCAAGCCACACACCGATTAAATAGGAACCCCTTATGCGCGACACCAATCAACTCGGAATGACTCCTATTTTTCAAACTCGAAACTAAAGGGAATGTAATTCTCCTAATTTTTGAATATCTACCAAAGCAAATTTTTTAACCAAAAACATAATTCGTTTTTCCTTGAGTTTGATAATCTCAAGTACTTCTACAATCCTTCATCTAAATCCTCACAGAGTTAGATGGAGGTATTCCTTTTTGAAAGATATGATTCGATTTTCAAAGCCTGTTTTCGGAATTTAACGCGAATTTTTTAGCGGAAACATATAAAAATGTTTTAAAGTACAAAGTAATTCTTATGAATGAAAATCTTACAAAAAAAATTCTAAATGAAAATAAACGTTTCTTCATCAAGAGGAGAACTTGATTTTCAAAGATTTCGATTTTATAAATGTATAACTGCTTTCTTTTACGAGGTTTTATTTATTGAATTTTAATTTTCATACATAGTAATTGTTTTTACTAAAGATTTTTACGTGTAGTTTTGGGTGGTTTAAGTAATTAAGACTTCGTTAGATTGTGCGAAGTCATAGGAGATGTCACATGTAAGAGTTATCAATGGAAAGGGGATTAGGTGTTATTAAGGAATATATGTTAATCTATGAGTATGATGTTATGGTTATGGTCTAGTGCCTTGGATTAAGGATAAGCTCATGATCTGTGTGGTAGGATTAGTTAGTTGCTTTCCTAAGTCAAGATTGAGCATAATGGTAATAGTTTAAGGTTGCTGGTTAGTGAATAAGATAATGAATGAAGATTTAGCCGTTCAGTGGATTATTGAGGTTTAGTTTGAATAGTGGATCACATGGACAAATAATTTGTGTCTACTCCTTATGAGTTTGTATAGGAATATTGACTAAACGTTTAGAATGTAGAACATAACCATAGGATTGTTGTGGTTAAATTAATTGTGTTCTTTGGTCTAAACGGGGTATAGTTTACCAAACTCTTAGGCTCCGATACTCTTTGAATGGTGGAATTCCGGCCAAAAGTTAACCCAATAAATAAGGTGTAGCTTACCAAATTCCTAAATGTCCAGAATAGTAGAAATCATAAACAGGAATTTAGCCGAGCTCAATGGTGTTAAGGAAAGAATTTATAAGCGTGAAACAAACCTTGGGCTAGTGTAGTCGAAAATAGATGGGAGGAAACCCCAAAGAGTAATGATCTAGGAGCATCATAAGTGGGGGAGTGAACCCGGAAAGAGTTAGATATAATAGTTAGAGGTCCTGTTTAAGTGATGGTCTTCCATTCACTTGAACCCATCGGAATTTCGGGGACGAAATTCTCCTAAGTGGGGGAGAATTGTAACATCCCTAATTTTAATTCCTAATATAATTATAAGTTTTACCGAATTAAATATTTGTTTCTTGAAATTAATCATTTAGCTGTTGGGTATTTTCATAAAAATACACTATTTTAATTATGCAAGTATACTTGATTATATTTCAAAGTAAATTTATTTGAAACAATTACCTATCTTAAAAAAAATAGACTTTCTCTTTACTTTGGTTTTTACAAAGGTACAATATTAAATAAATCTTTTGTTATTTCCTAATTTCTTACTTTATAGTTTTCCTAAATGAAGCTATGTGATGCTAAAATTTTTATTATTGATATTTTTGGAGAACAAATAAATAAATAAATAAAAGTAAAAGTAAAGCAAATAAATAAATTAAAAAAAAAAGAAAAGAAGAATTGGTCCGTGTGTGTGTGCTGGGATGTGAGGGCAAAAGCCCTAATCTTCTTCAACAAGGGGGGCTTCCGCCGCCACCCTCCCCCATTCTGTTTCTCACCTCTCGCAGCTCTCTCTCTCTCTCCCTCGTGTTCACTCTCTCCCTCTTCCGCCACCCAACGAAGCCAGCACCATCACCTTCGTCTCTTTCTCCTCCAACAATTTCTTGGTCTATCTTTCTCTCCTTCGGTTTCCGCTGTTCCCAGCCTCCCTTGGTCTCTCCGTTGCTCGCGGTTTCCTCATGGGCTGGACGCGAATCGCGACCCACGATCGCTGCCGCACCGCCGCTCCATGGACGAAGCTCCACCGTCCCTGGTCCAGATCCACCGCTGCCTGGGTCGTGGCGTTTGTTGATGCTGCCGTTACCGCTGGTTTTGGAAGTCACGGTGCCGTCACCGCTGTGGGGCCGTGGTTGCAGCTGCTGCTGCTGGGTGGATGTGTTCGAACCGGTTCTTGGGTCTGAACCGAACCCGTTTGGTTGCCTCCACTGTTCAAAATCAAAGTTGGGGTCTAACCGTCATGAGCCAGACATGGGTCGAGGCTGACGGAACCGGCCTTAGCCCCTTTGCTGCTTCAAAAACCGTATTTGAGGGTATATCCCTAATACCTTTTTAACTGCTCTATGTTGTATTTTAATTTTAATATTAATACTAATTTTAATGTTATGGGTGGTAATAATATAGTGTTAAATTGTTTTAGTATGTGATTATTATTGTGAAAAGTGAATTGTACTATGATTTAGTGTTTATCTTAGTTAAAGTATTATTTTTAATGATTTTGATTAGTTACTTTATTTGGAATAATATCGGATTAAGCATTATGTCAAATGAATAGTTTTAAAGAGTACTTTAGTTAAACGTGTTGGGTTCCTAAGTAAGTGAGTTGTTGATTAGCTTGGCGGACTTGTCCCTAGGCTGAACAACACATCGGCTAATTAGGAACCGAATATGTTCGACATACGTTAATCTGAGTTTAAACCTATCTTGAACTTTAATTATAGATTGAAGGAGAGTGTAGCTAATTGGATTTGGAAATGTGATTTGCTTATTTTGGACAAAAACCACTCTCTTTTTAATTCAGAATTTATAGTTTTAAATAGCCAAAGGTACGTGATTTCAACCCATTACAATACTTTTGATGGTTTCGAAAGTTAAAGCGTATTTTTCCAAAGAAGTTATACTATTCTTAATAAAAAGGGCATGACCTTGAGTTTAAATTTTATTTGATCTTGGTTTATGAACTTGAATCAAATAATGTTATGATTTGGAATCAAATATAATACTTGTCAAGTTTCAATATTTTATATTTAGTTTATTTTAGTTTCGGGGTGCAAACTTTAAAGTGTTTACTTTTAGTGTGATTTCAATGTAATTATTATTGTTTTGTATGGCATAGTTAGATGTCGATGGACTTTAGGACTAGCCGCAATGCTAAGCTACGTTTGGGCATCATTATACGAAAAGATTGTGTCTAAGGAAAGACAAGGTAAGGAGTGAGTATTACCTTGATTGTAGGAAATAGTTTCTAATTAGTATATAGTGATTGCTAAGAATATGTGTTAGTGTGATTTATTATTAGATGGAAATTAATAAGTAAATGTTGAATGTGTGAATGATTGTGTGGAAATCATGCTAATAATTGTGATTAGATGTTGTTGTGTAATTTTATTATGAATGTCTATATGAGAAAGTGAAATATATGCATATTTGTGGTTACGTGAGTATGTGAGTTATTGTGATGATTGGAAGTTGTACATATTTATTTATTGGTTTTTAAAATGATGGTGTATTTGGAAAAATATGACAAGATTAAAGGAAATTGTGGAATTAATAAAAGTTGACAGAAAAAGAGGATAATTTGTTTTAGATTTAAAAGATTAAAGGCAAGTTAAGTGGTGACCCAGATCTTGTAAGACGTTGTCCGGGTTGTGGGACTGTACGCATAGACTAGTGTGATTCAGGTCGTGTAAGGTGTTGTCCGGGTTGTGGGACTGTACGCATAGACCGGTGTGTTTTCATGTCTTGTAAGACGTTGTCCGGGTTGTGGGACTGTACGCATAGACTAATGTGATCCAGATCTTGTAAGACGTTGTCCGGGTTGTGGGACTGTACGCATAGATCGCGTAAGACGCACATGGTGCGCAGCTATAAGACGTTGTCCGGGTTGTGGGACTGTACGCAATGATGGACACACACATCATATAATAATAAAGGTATAATTGGATTGTGCGATTCCAGATCTTGTAAGACGTTGTCCGGGTTGTGAGACTGTACGCATAGATCGCGTAAGACGCACATGGTGCGCAGCTGTAAGACGTTGTCCGGGTTGTGGGACTGTACGCAGCAATGGATCCACATAATAATTCTGAAAATTAAGAAAGACTTAAATATATGAAAAGAGAATGATAATTATGTAAAGTAACAAAAAGGGATGAAAAAGAGATAAGCTAGAATGAAATAAATGTGGTTTAAAGAATTATAAAAGAACTGGTTGTGATTGGTATAAATGTGTGTGACTTGGCTGGGTATGATTTGTTGATATTATGTGAATTATATGACTAAGTGTGTTTGACTTAGTTGATTATTATGTCTAGTTAGAGACTACTTTTCTACTTCTCGTGCAGTGCTCACCTCCTTAACATTTTTCCAGGTACCGAGGTTTGAGCTTGCAATACTATTGGCCGAGCAGGACTACACTCCACCCCGTGGAGTGTTGTAAAATTAATTAGAAGAGAGAGTTGTTTATTATGTTAAAATTTGGTTTTCTTTTAGTTTGTTATATTTCATTCGTACAAGCCCTGAATATGTTCTATGTGATTAGCAGGGCATGAAAAATTAAATTAGTATGTGTATAAATATTTTCTAAACTGTACTGGTTTGACAGGTGAAAAATCTAAATTTTTGGAAATCCGAAAAACAGAGGAAACTCTGCCGGATTTTCATTAAGATTTCGTCGAAATTTTCAAGTCCAAATTAAAAATCAACTTAATTTTTGTATTTAAACTATTTGATTATTAGGGTGTTACAACATGATACGCTGTCCACCTTCTACAAGGGTACAGATATTTACCAGATATATTCACAATGTCTAGCGTCAGCACAGAAACCCTAACGGGCCTCCCTATAGGCCTTGTCTTGTACACCCCTATAAAAGGCATAAACTTGCCTTTAGTAAAAATAATTATATCGTCAATTTATGCAAGACATATATGTTCTAACCCTTGCAAAGAGTTATCCATAAATCTCTAATATATTGATGGTGCTTGTTTTAATCCAAAGGGTAAAACATTTCATTCGTAATGCTTTTGCGGTGGACACGAAAAAACAGTCAAAGGTTTTGATTCTTCTGTTAATCTTAATTGATAATATCCTGATTTTGCATCTAACGATGAAAACCAATTACATCCCTTGATTTTGTTCTAAAATAAAATCCTTTCGTGGTAATTTGTAGGAATCTCCTATTGTTGTTTTATTCAAATTTTTATAATTAATAACCATACGCCTTCGTCCTCTTTTTATTTCGTTATGATTTTCAACATAAAATGCTGGTGCTGAATGTGGACTAAAACTTTCTCGAATTAGTTCTTTTTCGAGAATCTCTTTATACATTCTGTTTTAAATTCCTCAATATCTCTAGTAGAGTAGGGTATTCTATTCGGGACATTAACTTCTATATTAGGGTCCTTTAATTTTATTACGATTAGTTCCTTACTTTTATTCTTGATAGGATCCAAAGGATGGTCACTACATACTTGTTGTAGCGCTTCTTCTATTTTTTCTGTTTTCGTCAAAAAATATAGTTCGTCTAGGATAAGATATATTTTATTTGCGTATTCTGAAATTATTTTTAGAATTTCGTTCTTCGTAATTATCTTTGTTTTTACTTCTCTTGAAGTTTCTTTTGATATTAAGTCCCATGTAGGCTAATATTATTTTTTCTTTGTATGAAAGGTTCATATAACTTTAAGAAATTATTTGCTAAAATTATATCTATTCCTGAGTCATGTAAATATATTGTTTTTGCTTGAAAAACATGATCCTCTATTCTTATGTCTTGATTTTCTAGAAAAAACCAAATTTCATGGATAGACTTATTCGCTACTATAATATTCTTTGGTTTTTGTAATTTTTTCCAATTTTTGGAGATAATTTTTCTTGCAAAGCATAGCGTTGCTCCTGCGTCAACATATGTTAAGAATCTTTTATTTTCTATTTCGACTTTTATAAAAGTTGCATTGGGATTACCATTCCTCAGAATTCTGCTCATCTTCACTAGAGCTGCAGAATTCTAAAAGACTCTCGTCGGAAATCCTCTATTGGTTCGTAACCTATGTTGTAGGCTATTCTTAAGGTTTCTAATTTCTTTCTGTCCTTCCCTTTTTGTGGACAGGTATTGGCATAGTGACCTTCTTCATTGCAAATCCAACATCTACATGATGTTTTCTTTCCGGTTAGGCAATGATTTTTTTTTCTATTTCTGTTTCTGAAAAATCTTTTCTTATCCATGATTTTTTATATTTATGTTTATTAGATTTTATTTGCTTATAATTTTTATATTTTTGTTTTCTTTTAGGAGTATAACCATAATCTCCTATTTTATTTATAAATTTATTACAACACAAACTAATTTGTGCTTGCTTACGTGCAGTTTTTTGTGCACATTCTTCTTGTACCCATTGATCGAGTACCATTATTCTTCCTGCTAAGGTATCTTTGACTTGTCCTAATTCAATATGTTGTTTTAGCAATGATTTTACATTTTCACTTACCTAGAGAGGTAATTCATTATAAAAAAGTTCATTTAATCCAATTTTTTCTCTTATTTATTTTTCTATTTTATAATAGTATTTTTTATATTCACATATGAATTTTTATAAGTAACATATGTTACAAATTCTTAAATTAGTCAAATGCTATATAGCTTTATTAGTTTCTAGCGTTTTTGCTTCAATTTTATCAATTTCTTTTCCAAAAAATTCTTCTATTAGAATCTTGTAGACTATGTCTAGTACTGGTATTTGTTTATCTTCTAATAACTTTTCCACTTCCTCTTGCTTATAATCCTGCAAAAAATCTGATGTGATTCCCCTTGTTTTATATAAGATAAAATTTCATTGATTTTTTCTATCAAGAGTCCTTAATTCTTCTTGTAATGTTAGCATTATCACTATTTCTTGATACCATGTAGTTATAGTTTTTTTCTTGTTCTATCTTACAGTCGATATCTAAAATATTTTATTTTGTGTCTAAATCGATTGTTGGGAGTATATTTTTCAGGTACCTTTCTAAATTTTGATTCCCGAAATCGATTAAATGATTCTGGTTCTGGACCTCTTTTTGTTCTTGAAGTTTGGCCTTCTTCAGTTTTCACAAAATTAGGTTGTTCATATGGATTTGAATCATATGGATTTTCTTCGTTACTATCTAATTCGTTCGTATCATAGTCATAGACTAATTATTTAGTTTCTTCATTTAGGTTTAATGTTGCCATTAATTGTCCTAAACTATTCATTTGTTCTTGAATTTTTTCTGATAGATCTTCCATTTAGTGTAATGGAGGTTTTTCAAACATTCCTTTATTTGAAGGGATTATTATTTGTCTTTCTTTCTCTTTTTCTTCTTCCCTTATCTCATTAAAAAAGGATCTAAGCTCTTCTTTTATTAGATTTCTCTCTTTTTCTTGCATCTCTTTTAATAATCCTATTATTATTTCTAATTTTTCTCCAATCCCTACCTCATTCATTTTTATTCTGAATTTGTATAATCAGTGTCATTCATAATTCTTTCTTCTTCATATCTTTGTTGTTTTCTAATTTCCTTTAAATGACTTTTTAATATTCTTTCTTGTAATAGCATACTTCCCAATTGTATTTTTACTCGTTCTTGTCTTATAATGTTCATATATTTTTCAGCTATTACTTCTTTTATGTTATTTGGTAATTCTAATCTATGTATTAATCTTAATTTTCTATCTTGTAGATTTTTATCAAAGCTTTTATCTCTTTGAAAATTATTCATTCTATTAATTTTTCATTCTTAATGTGCTGATATTGGTGTTTAAGAGGCAATGATAGGGCGTGACAACTAAAGGAATGCATTGTTAACCTGTCACCCTTTATTACTAATGTGTCATAATGTTATTTGAGAACTGGATGACCAATATGTATATATGTATAGAATTGGAGGTAAGTTCTGTCCTACCTTAATACTTGTAATTTTAGATTAAACTATAATTTTATATATGTTGAGACTTAAGAGACAAAAATCCACTACAATTTAATACATATTAATACTATTCTTGATCCGGATCTATTAATTTTTAAATAAAACATACCATGAAAATCTGTAAGGTTTTACCCCGTTAGCCAGTTAATTAATCAAAATTATAGTAACATCCTTAAAATCTTCTAACTAAAATCATGTACTTGTGCTTAATATTAAAATCTAATCAACTTGATATCAAAATCTATTCTCTCAAAAACTATTTAATTTTAATTCTTCGAAACCCTTATCATATAAAAAATATTATTTTTTATAAATGAAAATTTGAGGGATGTTACACATTTTATTACCAACAAAATTTTATGCAGCATCAAAATAAAGATTATGGCCTTTAGAGATATTGTGCACTTGAGAAAGAATAGATTCTCCCTCAAGTGCAAGGGGGCTAATGTTCCGGATCTGTTTTTATCATAGGCCATAATCTATATTTAACAATCTAATATTGCAGGAAAGATAGGATACTCATGGTAAGATACTTAGTGGACTCATGCCGCCTTGGTGTAGGACGACACATCGGCGATACCACTAAGTTGGGAACTTCATGGACTACGTGGCTTGGAAGGCTTTGGATGGAAGAAAGTGTACAGGGCATTCATGCCTTGACAAAGCGCTTTCGTAATAGATAAGGGACGGGGATGCCCTAACACCTATGCCGCATTAAGACCTATGACGTCCTAAAATCTAGGAGGCCCTAGAACATAGACGCTCACCCATTGATCCGCTTATTGTGAGAGTATAGGTTGACACATCTCCCAAAACTTGGGGACCAAGTTCATCTCCCAAAACTAGGGGACCAAGTATACTTGGTCACCAAGTTCTAACTCTCCTTTATTACCCTTCACCCTCAGCACCCCAAGAGACTTCACTTACTGACCATCCTTGGTACCCCCTTAACACTCTCCTCATCACCGACACTCTAGAGCCTAAAGATTCATGTCATCCAAATGACCAAAAACACCAGAAACAACACTAAAAGGGTGAAACACTTCATCAACTCCCTCATTCTATTTCTTAACAAGAACCACTATATTCATACGCTTGAGATTGATTTCCCTTTTCTCATTCTCCCTAAACCAGTGTCATGGGTAAAGAGCACCCCGGTCGCTCCTCCCGACGATTCTTCATGATGCTCTATCTGTTCTCTCCAAGCCACAGAGGCATGAATTTTGTACTTCTACATGCATCTCTTAAGCTTACAAATCCAGGTCATTATTATTAAACATTTCCTAAAAAGGTATTGAAACAATACCTAAGAACTACCTGTACATCAAAATCTTTCAAAATCTTCCATCACAAGCTTAATAAATCGTCCTCGCTCTCGAGAATCTCTTTATTGATTAAGAACTGTCAGGATTACTTTACAATGGAAGAGGGTCATGATTGCCTCATAGAAGGCCTACAAGTCACCTAAAACCCCCCAATGATTTTAGAGAAATAAGAGCAAATGAATTAGCTAGATCATCTATGTTACAAACTAGATTGAATAAATAAGCTAGACTCCTATTGAGAATGATTTTTTTTTTACTTATTAAGAATGAAATGGTAAAGTTCCTTATTTATAAAACTTTGTTCACAAAAAAAAAACTTTGATAAATGATTTAGTAATTTAAAAAGCTAAAAGAATAAATTAATTATTGATTTATTATATTAGATGAGATCCTACACAAAATTTCGTCTAAAGCTCCAAAACCTCTTTTGAACACGGCCTTGAACAAAACACATTAGAGATAACACAAGCCTTGCCGGAGTCAAGTTCTAATTCTCTATCATCTAGATACCCATATCATATCGTAGAGGGGAAGTGCTCACTTATAGTAGATTCTTCGATTGTTAACCAAATTATGACTGGACACGTATAGGTTAGTTAACCATTGACATTTCATTAGATAGTTACATATTTTACAGCTTACAATGGCAAAAGAAAAAAGGTTTTACCAACACTTCCATTTTGTTCAATTCCTTCGTAGAATCACCATTGCCAATTACCAAGATTGTCTCTCTTTATAATAATATATGATATAAAGTGTCAAATGTCTCGAGGATCAACAAAAATTACTGGTGAAGAGGATCTAGAAGTGAACATATCGGATGGCCCACGTTTTGAGTCCTCAAGATTCTTAATGCACCACATGTCTTCAGCCCATGAGAACTTGCTCCAATGTGGGACTGCCTCTCTAACTGGGTCCCTTTGGCCCAATTCAGCCACAATGGCCCCACAACCACCTTCATCTCTTGCCATGTTATGCACAAATCCACATAGACTTTTCATGAGGTGCCTACCATACTTACCCTCCATGTGTAGTCCATATAGAAAATAAACTCCAAATGGCCTAAAAACATCAGGAAATGAAGGTACCCTTAGCCATGGCATCCATTCATCCAATATCCTTGTCCCTACACAACAAGCATGTGCTAGAGGTGATACCCCCTTAACTTGCAATTTGAAAACTTCTTTGGTATTCCAAACACTTAATATTGCATAACTTGGAGGGTAAATGCCCTTTCTTAGGTCAATTTTGGAGAGGTACTTCTTTGGTATGGCCATAAACGTGCCCAAATTCAGCTTGTTTGATAAAATTAACTCTATGTCTCTAGGGAAAAATTCTGAATTAGCAAACATTTGGTTATACATGGATTTGGCTAGGGATGGTGGAATGTGAAGAAGAGCAACATTGGAGTTGATTGGCTTGTAATGAGCATGAACAGGTTGCACTAGCATAGTTAGAGTCCTGAATTTTGAGTAGCCACATTTTTTTGTGAATAAGTTGATGGAAGGCTCATTTGTACAATCAGTTGCCATGTATGCAAACTTGGCCCCTTTTTGCTTGCACCACCCTTCCAAATGCTCAACTAGTTTTGTGCCAATGCCAAGTCTCCTGCATATGCCAAGTTAAGCTTTTAGCTTCTTATTGCCTTTTAAAGTATTGAAGCATTTATAGCCACTGCTTTTTGCCAATCAAGTGCTAGAACATCCTTAAAAATCTCATGGAGTGATAATATATGATTGATTCACTGTGTAAAAAAAATATTATATTAACAAATAACAATATTAAATATGAACTCTATTATTTTATTATTTATAGTAGCTTTTAAAGTGAATATATAATCAAAAGTAATGAGACAGAAATTAGAATGAGGATATAAGATTTGAACTGAATGGAAAACAGAAATTGGTGGACCTTAGCTTGTTGTCTAGATGAAGAATTTAGTACCAAATTTAAATAATTGAAAAATAAGAATAAGACATCCTATCCAATAAGGAGTTTCTGATTAAAGTAACCATAGTGGATACATGTGTCAATGACAGGCTAGCCTTACCTCTGCTTTTTCACCTTTGCATGATACGAGGAACATTGCCCTTCTCTTTTTCCTAGAATCTAATCCCCCACCACTTTCCTTTTTCTGAATTTTTTTTTTTTTTTCCGTTTCCCTTATTTTATGAATGAGATTAGAGGCAAGAAAAGAAAAGAAAGCACATAACATCATAACAAAACAGAAGCAATAACATTTTCTGAACTGACTATTGTGTGGAATAAGAAAGATCAAAAAGTGTTGTGACTTGTGACTCTTGCTTTTGGTATTTATCTGAAACGCATGCAGTCATGCACATTAATTAATATCCAAATAACCAGCCACATTTTCACGAATTCTTTTTATGCTTTTGGGAAATGTACAGGGCAGAAACAATTGGAACCTATCATGGAATATGGGATACCACGAGACATAAATAAGATACAACACAAACAAAAGCTACGATCGATAATAAAAATATAAAATGTTTTAAAAATATGATTGAAGCTTCCATATATGTCTAATATAGATAGGTGTTTGAGTCAGTTAGTGATTATTGAGAAATGTCTTATACCCTTTAAAAAACAATACAAAAACTTCACAATAGTGTTATTGTCTGAAACAAACACCTATTTGTATTAGACAAATATGAAAAAACTTAGGCAAAAAGTCTTTAGGAAAATTAAATCGGTTAATATTAGAAGATAAATGTATGTAAATTTTATAAATGATCATGAAGCTATTAACTTTTAACATACAGGTAGGGGGAGAGTCGAATAGAACCTGTGTTGTGGGGAGACCCTGAGTCCCAAAAGATAAGCCAGCTTTACATAAATTGAGTTCCCTTTTGTAACTGTTTTAACACACCCTCTTATCACCCCAACAACTTCTCCTTCTTCTCCATATTCTGCAACCTGTAGTGTGAAGAACCAAATATAATATTCATTAGCCAGAAAGAAATAAGCTAAGTCAATAACTCATCTACAAATCCAAGTTCAAAATTAATCCAAACTTAGTGACTATTATAATAATTAATCAATTGAAGCAACATGTTATAACTTAAACCAATTTATACATTTATATGTTGATATAATATAAAAATTGCTAGAGCATAATATCAAGTGTAATTTAATTAGATTTTGTAGCTGGTTAGTTACATACCAACATGACATGCAATAGAAAGTGACGGATACGGCATATAGGGTCTCCCATAAGGTCAGTGACAAGACATGGTTTTCCTCTCTGCCCAACTTCACAAAGCTTCTCCATTTTCTCTAATGCCACTTTGTGTCTCTCTTCATCATACTCTTTTACCACCACTATTGGTGATTTTGGCCAACTTTCAGCTGCTATCTTCAAAGACATAGTAAGTAATTATAGATGGATATATATAATGGTAAGAAACTAAGAATGAAAGTTTATAAAATATATGGTTTTCTTCTTCTTGGTTTTGCTAGCTTCTACAAGCTTTCAATGTTCACCATCCCTATCTGAATGTAAGGTATATATATATCTTAGAACCCTCAGCTCCAAGAATAAGTAGACGTGGCACCTCCCCCAAAGTTTAGTCACCGTTTTCTTTTGGGAAAAGAAAAATTGTTTAAATCATTTGGTAGAGGATCTATTATCGATTTAGTCTTTAATATAATAATGAGATTTCATTCTTATTAAAAAAAATAATGAGATTTCAAATTGTAACCTCAAACCTTTGAGATCTATAACCATTGCCATGTCATATTTATCATACTTAGTATTACTTTATGTATTAAAATGTAAAATCTCGAAAAGATTAATGGATATAAATATTGACGATGTAAAATTTTTTACACGATCGATAAATTATATATTCTCCATTCATTTTCCTTACTTTTAACTAAAAGTCTATGATCACAAACATTGGATGATGACTAGTGCATTGATGATATGCACCAACTATTTTCTCAATAAAAAAATATAAAATAATACTGCAATGTTCAATTAAATTTATTTTCTTACTAATTTTTTCATTTTGATAGATAAAACAATACTTTGTACTCCCTCTGTTCTTATATATAGGACCTTTTTGAGAGATTTAATGTCAATTAAGAAATTGATTAATTTAGTTAATTGTATTGAAAATGTGAACTTTTGATATGTGTTTTCAAAATTATCCCTATTAATATTATTGAAAATCTAAAAATTATTAAATAAATAAAGATGTTTGTGAAAAAGTAATTAATGATAGTTGAAAATTGGTATGTGATCTTATAAATAGGAACAAAATAAAAATGTCTAAAAAATTTTATTTTTAGGGATGAAGGTTGAATGAAACAATACATACTGTCTCGCCAATAATTGGGGCAATTTATTTTCTATATAAACTTTATGTATTCATGCCTATAAATAGCAATCTTGGCAAGACATGAAAAAAAAAAAAGCTAATGCTGTAAAACTCTTCTCCTTCCTATTACCGCACACTTGGGAATAGAGATGAAAATAGGCCAGTTCAGCCTATTTGGGGTCTATGGCTTGGCCTATTAAGGGCCTCGATTCGTTTGGTCCGTTTAGGAAAGAGGTCAGTCATAGGCTTTTTTTATAGCCTATTTAGTTTAAGAGGTCAATCTTTATTTCATAAAAAAACCTTATAGACCTAATAAGCTGACCCATTAATAATATATAATATTTATAGGTTTATTTATGTCTTTAGTCCTTGAAAGTTTTGCACGTTGAACTTTTAGGTGTAATGATCATATTTCTTGTGTTACTATTTATGTTTCCGATGAGAATTTCTCTTGATACAGTCCATCGTCTTTGTATATGGATTTAACATTTTGTGTGTTTTGTTTAGTGTATGTTTGGAGATATGTTGTGTGTTCTTAGAATTGATTTTGAAAAGCAGAAATTGTTTATAGTTACTTTACATCAAACATGAGTTGGGGGCTGAACGTGATATTATACCATATGTATCTAAACACATCTTGTGGGAGAGACATAGAAACACGACTTCGTGCACGGATTAGTCTCAGGGTTCTTTGGTATTAAAGAGATTTTTGGGGATACATGTGCTACTGGTCAAAGAGTACAGACAAAAAAAAAGGAAAAAATTTATATTGTAAAAATATGTTTACGTTTTATGATAACTAGCTTAAAAAGCATACATAAAATGATATATGATTGATTAATGGTGTAAATTTTATTGTTTCCATTCCACTGCATTACATCATGCTCATATCTTCTTTTGTTTGTAGTGCGTGATCCAATACACTCATCTACATCATCCAAATTAAATATGGCCTCTGCACTTTCTTTGTTAGATAATTATACACCACATACACATTTGTTGTTGTCATTTCAAGGTTATTTGGTCTTCACATTAAATGTGTAGAAGGTAAAGGAATGACAATAACCGGAACTATACTACAAACCTACAAGGGGATAATGATTACTTTATTATGATCACACAGCATTGACAGCAGTAGCAGTTTAAGGTAATGTTTTTCTGCAGTCAAAGTAGTGGCCTACAATGTGCAATAATTGTCGTCCTTTCTTCCTAATATAGGTCATGCAGTTATCCTTATGACCTTATCTAAATGTTCAAGGCTTGAAATTTCTCAAGGTTTGAAACGATACGGGATTTTTTTTTTTATACTTATCTATGTGATGCTAATAATTATTGCTTAGTGAATAGGTTAATTAGCTCAAAAATATTCCAGTTTGATCAAAAGTTTTGAGTTTGAATTTTTAAAGATATAGTTGCTTTAACAGTTTGTTAGAAATAATTTTCTTGCAATTGTGATTATATCCCACTAGAATTTAGATTATTTAACACCTTTAGACGCTGGATTCAAGTTAGTTTATACCAAAAAGATCACATCGTACGCTAATTTAATTGTGTATTAGTTACCTTATAAATCTTTGATTAATCGTCAGATTAAGTTGTCCACCAAACATAGCCCAGTTGGTAAAGGGTGAACATAAATAAGCATACGATTCTGTGTTTAATTTCTGATTAAACTGGGCATGTTTCGATTTATGCAAGGAGCGCTTAAGTAGCTGGGTAGATGCTCCTCCCAGTTTGACAAAACTTACCATATCTAATGTTGCCTGATGGATCCTAGGTTCTGGGTATTAAAAAAAAATCCTCAAATTAAGTTATTATTGAAAGAGAATGGTGCTAGTGGTGGGTCATTTAGTATTCATTAGAATCATGATGGCCTTTGTATTTTAGATGCAACCAGGTGTTTGAAAACCAGAAGCCTCAACCTTAAGAGAAGCCAAATCCCCTTTATCATATAAATTTTCCTTTCACCAATTATTGAGGGAGGTGGCATGAAAAAGCTAGCATGCCTTTCACCAAGTTTTAAGTGTAACATGTGGAATGCTACAATGTGTTGATCACCATCATCATATGCACATATTTAGCCTCTTTTTTCAAATGTTATTGTACTATTTGTTTGTTAATGTTTTTAAAAAAGAATGGTGCCAAGTGTTATGAAAAGAATAAGTCGTCAAAGGCTATAGCTATATGCCTAGAAGCTTCACCCTTAGCCCATATCCTAGAAGCTGATGATGTGTCTTGTTTCTAAATTGGGATGACGTTTTCTCTTTTTTTTACCTTTTATCTATTACACATTGTGGTCCAAATGTACTAGAACTTACCTGTTTGGGAATTGAAAATTTAATCTACAAATTTTAGACTCTTTGAGTCTTATCAATTCAGCTGCTTACTTCAAATGATGCATACAAATGGTACAAAAGCAAAAAGAACTCTCTTTAACCTAATAATATATTTATTAAGAATGTGGCACAAATTAAATATGACTGCACAATTCATTTTGGTTACTCAATAAATTTTTCATTATTATTATTATTAGAAGCGTTTTTTCAAAATAAATTTAATTCGTGACACGCGAAATGGAATTATAAATTTATTAAGCGAATCTAATAACTATGGATTAAAAGCAAAGAAGTCTAGATACAGAAGAAAGCTATGCATAACCTAAGTTCTTTTTTTTTCTAAGTTCTGATTATGCTCACTTGGTGATTGGTGAACTATCACCAAAATGTGAAAGTAGTGAAGTTGGAAATTAAAATTTGATTTGCCAAATAAATAATAGGGGAGGCTCTGGAAATTAAAATTAGATGTGAATTTTTTTTTTGTTTTTTAAATTTTTTTAATACAGATTTATTCAGAAAAGTTTTTAACACAAGTTCGTATACAGATTTATTAGAATATGTAAATTTTGAATACAGTTTTACTCAGTACAATTTTTTAAAAACACAGAGTAAAAAAAAATCCAAATTATAAAAATCACTTCATATTGGTAAAAAAGAAAACGCATAGAATATTTTTTAATTGATTAAATTTTAAATAAATAAATAAAAAAATCTCAAAAGAAAGGCATGCACCGGTGCACGGAGCCAGAGCCGGAGCCTCCCCCAATAATAGTCTATTCAAAGCTTATGAGGTTGCTATCTTTTGAAACTTTGATAACTGTTGAAGTTATATCTTCGTTATCCTTAAACTATATTTGTTTTATTATTATACTTTAAATTTTTTAAGGCTTTTTGTTTGCTTGAATTTTCTCCTAAAAATAATAAAGTCAATTAGTGAACGTAAAAATCGTTATAGGAAAAACACCTAATTATCAAAGGCACACGTATCCTGGAGTTTTTATGGCAAATCTTTCGCAGAATTGACTTGATGTTAGAAAATAAAGAAAACTGATAGATGTGATTGCATTTATGTTATAGTTGACATCCGGTTATATATGTGCTTATTTTAATATTTTTGAATATAAGATAAGTATATTCAAATATTAATTTTGATTGATTTTACATAAAGGACTGTTAGATATTAATTTTGAATATACGTGTAATATTACTGTTTTGTATAAGATCTACCTACCAAGCTTTTGGTAATAAGTAATCAATCTGGTGAATTAAACAAAAATAAAATTAAGATAAGCTTTTGAAGGTGTACCAGTTAACAGTAAGGCACATGAAGGATAATTGGTTATGGGTTATGTGGTAAAAAAAACCTTTAAACTATAAACCTATTAAACTCTTAGAGTTAACTATCACTATTCAACAAGTGTTTTCTTTTTTTTTTTTTACTTACACTAAATTTATTTTATGTTAAACTTATTAAAATAAACTAAAAAAAAAAACTTAAGTGGTCACAAAGTCATAAAATTTTATCAGTAATTTTTTATGAATTTAATTTTTTTTTAGATTTTTAAACATCAAATAAGTACATTGATACAATACAAGAGGTACTTATCAATACATACAAGCAACAGTGAAATAAAAGTTATCTTTGGTGTGCTTAGCTAGAAGCTTTTAGATTTAGTCAATAAGCTACTAGTTTTGTTCGATGAACATAGATTAGAAAGAGCTTATAGCTTTTAAAAGAGGAGCTTGTAGCTTATGAACGCTTGTTTTTAGAAGGCTACTTGAAGTAGTTTCAAAAAACTAGATTAACTTTTAATAATTCATATACCAATTATATCCTAAAAAAATTTTCAAAATTATTTACTTATCATGGTGACATACAATTTAATTTTTAATTAATTGTTAATTTAATAATTTTACCTACCATGGGGTATATTTTTTAATTTTATTATAATTAATTAATTAACTGCATAATTAATAAATAAATAAAAGAAAAAAAATTTAATTAATTATAATTTAATAATTTTGTACTTAATTAATTAACTATTTATATGATAATTAAAGAATAAATTAAAATGATAAAATACAAATAATATAATGTTGCATGTCATTTTCGGTCATTTAATAACTTTTATATATTTTAAAAGCTAGTTTTATCAAACATCACTATTTCAAACAGTCAACTAAATAATTACAAACTCTCAGTTGATAGCTCACAACTCTTAGCTAACTTCGCAACTACAAACTACAATATCATAATTCTTAGCTAGTTTCACAGCTACAAACTACAAATTCACAGTTATAAGTTACAAGTTCATCATAATTATAGGTTAATTTTGGCAAAGAGAGCCAAAATCAAGGATTAAGAGGTGACAAAAGTAATAACAGCAACTATACAAACAATACGATCATCAATGCATCATTGTCTAAAATAAAAAATACATTGAGACATATGCGTCATCCAGAACCACCTCCTAATTCTA
The DNA here is from genome assembly GCA_037953625.1 of Crotalaria pallida. Lineage (NCBI taxonomy): Eukaryota > Viridiplantae > Streptophyta > Magnoliopsida > Fabales > Fabaceae > Crotalaria > Crotalaria pallida. Next base: position 4,744,252 of record CM075654.1, on the reverse strand, counting down.
ATATGAATTAAGTTCAGAGCTTGTTGTTGGAATTAATGGCATTTTCGTTATAATTCAAGCAGATGAGCAGATTCAACCGAACAGCTGAGCACATTGGTGAAGACCTTGAACCGAGCAGCTAAGCGTGAATCGGTTTTTAACCGAGTGTAAGCCGAGCTTGAACTAGACGAAGTTTCATTGAGCTTAAAGCTTTAGTCGAGCTTACGTCGGCCGCTTTGCTGTGAGCTCGTCAAACAGCCGAGAGAGTGATCTAGCTGAGCATTATCTGTTAGCTCGTAAACCAGCCGAGCTTGATTTACCCAAGCTTTAGCATCTAACCGATCTTGAGCTCGGCTTTATGTCTATGTAAATTTGACCGTTGCATCCTTTATGGGCCTTAATATCGACAGTTTCGATTAGGCTTTGATAGCAATTTATTATCCATAAATTTCTTGTCTAATAGGTGGATTAACCTAAGGCTATATTATTACGATCCTTGCTTCTGGTTAGGGGGATTTTTTTGACATCGCTTTCTTTCTTCTTCCTCTGTATTTCTCTCTTTGTTCTTTTCGTAAAACGACCAAACTTCTTGAGATTCCAAGCTCTCTGCCTCGAGTGCACGAGTTAGAGAACTGCTGTGATAACCTTGGGAGCTAAGAACCGGTGTGTGTAGTTGCACCTCGGCTACCCGAAAATCTTGTTTTTAAGGCAGTGGCTTATACCACGACACAACCATCATCAATCAATTTTTTCCCAACAATTTAAAAACAAGATTTTATTGATTTGATGGCTCTTATTTTCAACAAAGCCACTCTGCCTGATATTACCAAAATTGAGCCGCTTGATGGATCAAACTACAAGCGTTGGGCTCAGAAACTCATCATATTTTTCGAGCAATTGGAGACCGACATCGTGCTAACCGTTGATGCCCCAGTTTTACCAGACCCAGTCACCGATGAGGCAAAAAATAAGTTGGAGAATTATAATAAATTTAACAAATGGGTACGTGGTCATCTTCTGAGCAATCTGTCTGATAATCTCTTCGACTTGTTCGTGCCTAACAAATCGGCCAAGTCGATATGGGAGATCTTGGAGAAAAAATATGGAGCGGATGATGCTGGAAATCGGAAGTATGTCACTGACAAGTGGTTGCAGTTTCAAATGGTAGACGACAAACCAATAATGGAGCAAGTGCACGAGTATGAGAATTTGGTTGTAGATGTTCTCAATGAAGGAATGAAAATGTGTAAAATTTTACAAGCCAATGTTTTGTTGGAAAAGTTTCCCCCTTCATGGAGTGATTTCAGAAATCATCTCAAGCACAAGAAGAAGGACTTCAATTTGCAGGAACTGATCAGCCACATGAGAACAAAAGAAGCAAATCGTCTCAAAGATAGGTATCAAAATGGTTTAAATTTTTCTAATGCTAATCTTGTTGAATCTGTTGCTGGCTTTTCAAAGAACAGGTTCAAAAATCAGAAACAGGGAAAGCATCAAGGTCAGAATAACAAGATGAAGGGAAACAATGTTGCACTCAAGCCGAGCAATGCTATTCAGAAAAATAAGGAATTGATGTGTTGGTAGTGCCAAAAACCAAGACACAAGGCTTACCACTGCAAGGCGCGAAAGAGATCCGAGAACAACAACAACAACAATCCGAGGCAGTTGAACCTATCGGCGTCAAACCAATCGCGTCCTCAAGAAAATCTTGTCGAGGAGGATGAACTGATTGCTGCTGTTGTAGAGGAAGTGAATCTGGTAAGCAACGTCACTGAATGGGTTCTTGACACTGGTGCAACTCGGCACATATGCACAAATAGAGAGTTGTTTCTGGACTTTGAGGAAGCAACAGATGGTGATATTGTCTACATTGGCAACTCGGCAACTGTTGGAGTATGCGATAAAGGAAATATTCTTCTTAAATTAACTTATGGAAAGACTATAGCTTTGAACAATGTGCTTTATGTTCCATCTATGCATAGGGATTTAGTTTCTGGTGCTTTGCTAAATAAGGCTGGTTTGAAAATTGTTCTAGAGGCTGATAAAATTGTAATAACTAAAAATGGTGTTTTTGTGGGAAAGGGTTATCTGAATGGTGGACTATTTGTACTCAAATCCTCTATTATCAATGATAATATTTCCTCTTCTGCTTATTTCGCTGAGTCTTTTGATATTTGGCATAGTAGATTAGGACATTTGAATTTTGGTTATATACAAAAATTGAGGAATATGGGGTTATTCCTCACTTTATCCGAAAGGAAAAATAGAACGTTAGTTGAAAAATATGATGAATGCTATGTTGTTGTCTTCTAGTATGCCTGATAATTTTTGGGGTGAAGCTGTTTTAACTGCATGTTATGTTTTGAATAAGGTACCTCATAAAGCTTTAGATAAAACACCCTTTGAAATGTGGAAAGGTTTTTCACCTAATCTGAAATTTTTTAAAACATGGGGTTGTTTAGCTAAAGTTGAGTTACCTGATTTCATAAGGACTAACGTTGGTGCTAAAACCATAAATGTTGTTTTTATTGGTTATGCCCTTAATAGTGCTGCTTACAGATTTTTGTCTCTTAGTGATCGTTCAGTCACAAAATCTAGAGATTTTGAATTCTTTGAAGGTATTCCCGCATAAACAAAAATTGATTTCTCATCCTGGTAGTTCTACTTCCCAAGGTACTTCTGATGCATCTTTAGACTTGAGTTTTCCTCCAGTTATGCATGTTTCTGGTTCAAATATTATTGATAGAAATGCTGTGTTTGATGAACCTAGAAGGAGTAAGAGAAAAAGAACAGAAACTAGTTTTGGTCCTGATTTTATTACTGCTTTCTTAACTGAAAATTTTGATGTTGATCTTTTGTCTGAAGAAATTGTTTTCGCTTATATCTTAGAAGAAGATCCCAAAACTTATTCTGAAGCGATAAAATCAGTAGACTCTAGTTTCTCGAAAGATGCTATAAAAAGTGAATTAGATTCTATTTTGAGTAATCATATTTGGGAGTTAGTGGAGTTCCCTAAAGGTTGTAAACCCATTGGTAGCAAATGGATCTTTAAAAGGAAAATGAGACCTGATGGTTCCATAGTAAAGTTCAAAGCTAGACTGGTGATTAGAGGTTTTACTCAAAAGAAAGGTGTAGATTATTTTGATACTTATTCACCAGTTACTAGAATTTCTACAGTGCGTGTTTTAATTGCTTTTGCTGCCACTCAAAATTTGATTATACATCAAATGGATGTAAAAACTGCATTTTTAAATGGTGATTTAAATGAAGAAATTTACATGGAACAACCTGAGGGTTGTGTTTTGCCTGGAAAAGAAAATATGGTTTGTAAACTCAAAAAATCTTTGTATGGTTTGAAGCAAGCACCTAAACAGTGGTATGAGAAATTTAATAACGCTTTGTTGGAATATGGTTTTTCTGTAAATACCTCTGATACATGTGTGTATGCAAAGATGTTTGACTCTGAATGCGTTTTAATATGCTTATATGTGGATGATATGCTGATTTTTGGTACGCATTTAGATGTGATTAGTGAAACCAAAAGATTTTTGAGTTCAAAGTTTGAGATGAAAGATTTAGGAGAAGCTGATGTGATACTTGGAATTAAGATCAATAGAACTGAAAATGGAATTTCCCTAAATCAATCTCATTATGTTGAAAAAATATATATTAAAGAAATTCAATAGTTTTGATGTTACACCTGTAAGAACTCCATATGATCCTAGTTTTCATTTGATGAAAAATTCTAGTGATATAAGTGTGTCTCAATCTGAATATGCAAGAATTATTGGGAGTTTGATGTTTCTTATGAATTGTACTAGACCTGATATTGCATATGCTGTTAGTAGATTGAGTCGTTACACTCATAACCCAAGGGAGATCATTGGATTGCCTTACGACATCTTTTAAAATATTTAAAAGGAACTATTAATTGGAGTTTGCATTTTACCAAGTTTCCTGCTGTTTTAGAAGGATATTGTGATGCAAACGGGATATGTGACAATGATGAGGCGAGTTCCACCAGTGGTTTTATTTTTACCTTAGGTGGAGGAGCTATATCTTGGAAATCAACTAAACAGACTTGTATAGCACGCTCAACTATGGAATCAGAATTCATAGCTTCGGAGTTGGCGGGACAAGAAGCTGAATGGCTTAGGAGTCTCATGGCAGACATACCTTTGTGGGGGAGAACTACACCAGTTTCACTACATTGTGACTCTCAAGCAGCGATTGGAGTTGCAAATAGTAACACATACAATGGAAAGAAGAAACACATTCGTGTCAGACATGGTAGTGTTAGGCAGTTAATAGAAAATGGTGTAATTATTCTTGATTATGTAAAGAGTGAAAAAAATTTAGCTGATCCCTTAACAAAGGGACTACCCAGGAAATGTTGGAAAACAACAAGCGGCTCAATATAGTCTAGAGGGGGGTGAATAGAATATTGAAGCCTTATTACAGATTTTTCGTCCACCTAAGAGAATGGTTTTATGAAAATAAGTTTTCTTAAAAATTCAAGTCAGATTACTCGAGTAACTCAAGTCTTCACTCGAGTAATACGAAAGCAAAAATAATTTCACTCGAGTATTCAGCAAATCACTCGAGTAATACGAAAGCTATTTTTAAATCACTCGAGTAACAGAAAACTTACTCGAGTATTGTTTATAAACTGAAAGCAGATTACTCGAGTGACAAGAACTTTACTCGAGTAAACTGGGTAAAATTCAATTAAAACTCAGTTTTCAATGGAGTTCTTCAAGAATTACAATGCTATGATGATTCAACAAATTATGAATGATTAATATGATCAATTTCAAGTAATATTAACATACAATTTTAGATCAATTGAGTAGATTTGAAAAACTCCCAATTCTAACCTAAAAATGCAATTGTTAATGAATTAATGCAATACAAGGAATGAAAATAAAAGAGACACAAGGATTTATCCTGGTTCATTTTCACCCACTTGAAAGCTACTCCAGTCCCCTCTTGAATCAAGAGAGATTCTTCACTAGAAATCTTCAACTGTAGATTTTTACAATGTTTTAATATGCAACTAGATTCTTAGTTCTCCTATCTTAAAACCCAACTCAAAGTGTGTACCAAACACTTTGATCTAATCTACCCCTTTTGAAAATTCTAGATTTCCTTGCTAATTGATTGAAGATGCTTCCAACCAATCCTCTTTTCTTGCTTTGATTTGATCCTCAAAGTTTTCCTTGTGAGATTCTTCACTTGTGTTGAAACTTCAATGATGCAATCACAAATTGCAAATCTTCAACAACCACTAAGAACAAAAATTAAGATCTCAAGAATATTTGAACAATGAGAGAAATAAAGTGAAGAATAAAAAGTTTCTTGTTAAATCTTGATAGCTCTTGAATTTGCTTTTTAAAAATGTATAGAAAATTGTAAGAATGAATGTGTATATTGTGAAAGAGAAAATTAAGTCCTTTTATAATTTTCCAAACACTGATTGAATTACTCGAGTAAACCATATAACTTCACTCGATTAAAACATGTCAGATTAAGTTACTCGAGTGATGTGTAAACCATTACTCGATTAACCTGTCATGACATAAATTACTCGAGTGATCCAATACTCATTACTCGAGTAAACTGATCAGAGTCTGAATAAAAACAAGGTTTTTCTAAAAGGATTTTCACAAAACTTTTGATAGAGCTATTTAATCAAGATTTAAAGTATCTTCACTCTTAATCAAACATTATTTAAATATTCTTAAAATCACCTAAGCTACCCACACCAATGAGATGCATTGCATAAAATAAAGAATACATTGAAATAGAATTAATAAAAATCCTAATTCTAATCTTCATGTGGTGTAGCTTGCTTGTTGCCAATGTTGTTGCTTGGAGAGAGATTGTTAGCATCAAAACATGAGAATCCTACAAACTCCCCCTTTTTGATGATGACAAACCTCTTTTTCAATTAAGCACTAAGTTTTAACATACTCCCCCTAAATGTAAGACACTTAGAAAAAATATAATAAAACTTAACCTACAAGAACAACATCAACAAAATATTCTCCCCTTTTTGGCATCATTAAAAAGATAAGAAATGTGAGAAAAGTCCTTTGCCAAAAGTGGAAGGTAAGTAGTTCACAATGGTATATATAAAAAAAATATAACAATAAAGACAATACCAAAATAAACCACAATAGTGCCACAACGAATATAAACGCATAATGAATATAGCACCATAATCCATAATATCAGAGCATCACACTACGCAGCAAACCATAGTGTAAAACAAAATATATATCAACCATAGCAGATAAGTAAACAAAACTAACCAAGATAATAGCAACAGAGTCATAAACACGAAACATAAACACAAACAGAACATAGTCAGAAATATGCATATAAAACATGAAACAGAAATCAACATCAGCATCACACATCATCAGCATCCACAGGTCTAGGATTCAGGCGGAGGATGAGGGAAATGGTGAGAAAAGAGGCCAGACATATAATCCATCAAACGATGCTCCATGGCAATATTCTTCACATCCTGTCTCATCTCCAACTGAGCGAATTGAGCATTGATGTGCTCAACCAATGACTCATGAGCAGCCTGTGCATCAAATAGAGTACCAAGATTATCAAAATCAATAGAGTCCTCAACGCGATCGGTATCCATCAGATCAGTAGAAGGACAAGGAACAGAAGAAGATGCACCAGCCCTATCACCAAGTAAAGTCCTTTTCCTAGAACCTGAAGCTTTTGCAGCCTTTGCAGCTTCAGCCATTTCCTTAATCTGTGATTTCCATAACCAAGTGCGACTCTCCCTATGTCAAGCAATTTTCATATAACTAATGTGTGACTCATTAAGACACCAGTTATTTTTCTTTTCCTTTTCAGCTGGCTCATCATCAGGGATTGGAACATGATAATACCTCATGATCTTGGTAACATGCATAGGATATGGCAAGAATTGGGTAGGAGGAGATTGAGCAGCAGATTCCATACGAGCTAAAAACATTTTATTCCATTTCATCTCATATCTCTTTTTGATCCCATGAAACAAAATAAGATCATCATCTTGCAATTGTGCATAATTTTGATTGCATTTCGGAATCAAACAATAAGAGACAATGTACATGAGCACTCTATCCACAGCATGCAAAGGTGATACAGATCTAGTAGTCCTATCACCCCAAGATTCACCCGTACGCATCAAATCAGTATAAATATTATTAGCATCCACATTCAAATCCAGACATTCAGCATCACCAATATAAGTTCCCTTGTTTTCTACTAAGAAAGTTCAATAAAATTCTAAGGAGAAAAGGAAGGTTGAACAAGGACAAAAGTAAAGAGAAGGATCCCCCACACTACAAGACCAAGACTTTAAAAGAAGGTATAGTTTGCCATGAATGTGGAAAGCCCGGTCATCTCAAGTACTCATGCTCTAAGTATCTCAAGAAGAAGGAGAAAGAGAAGAAAAATGCAAAACACAAAAGGGCATACATAGTTTGGAATAGTGATGATGAACAAGACAAGAAAAGCACAACTAGTAGTTCTTCGGATGATGAAGATGCCGCTTGTCTCAACTTGATAGCTCAAGTACATGAAGAGGAAAGCTCAAATGATGAATCAAGTGAGCAAAGTGACGAAAGCGATGTAAGTCTTACTAAATCCGAAATTTCTTCAAATTATGAAATGTTATATAATGCTTATGAAGAAATGCATAAACAATTTAAGAAACTAGCTTTGAAAAACATTGAAAGGAAGAAGCTCATTTTGAAACATCAACAAGAGACTTTAGAACTTCAAAAACAAGTTGATGAACTTAATCTTCAAAATGAAACTCTTGATCTTATATATGCTAGTTCTTCTTGTGATTGTGCTAGTAGATTGAATATTGTGGTTGATTGTGAGAATTGCAAGTTGCTTAAAGATGAAAATGCTATTTTGAAAAATAAGCTTGCAAGTTTCTCAAATGGTGATATTAGATTGCGCACATTGTTAAATTTTCAAAGAGAAAATTCAAACAAGTTTGGTTTGGGTTATACTAATGCTAAGAGTAAATCTCATAGAAATGTTGTTGATTTTTCTAAAGTTGATTTTTCAAATGCACCAACATGTTTCTATTGTGGTACTCATGGACATACTTCAAATGTGTGTTATATTAAAGTGCATGGTATACCTAAAGGAGATTTTGTTTGGATGAAAAAGGGTGAGAGTCCCTACACTAACAAAAATGGATCCAAAACCATTTGGATACCAAAAAGCAAAGCATGATTGTTTTGTAGGTATGATTGAAGAAGCAAATGAAGGTCTATACACATTTGATACAATTGACATTATTGATCTTCTTCAATTGCTATTAAGGAGAAGATCCTACAAATTGGTAACATTCGATATTATACAATTGGTATCAATTTCTTACAATTGTTTTACAATTGGTATCATGCTTTGGTTGTTATATCTCATTAATCTCTCTATGTTGGCTTAGATCTTTTATTTCAATTGGTATATATTTCTTTTTGATAATGCCAAAGGGGGAGAAATATGATGTTTTGAAAAAGAGGAGATTTGTATTTGAAAGATTTTAAAAAAAAGAGAGAAATATTATCATTTTGGGGAGAAATAAAATGGTATGTTTGGAGAAAGGTTGTTTTTGTTGTTTTTATGTAGGTTGAGCAAAGTTGTTGAAGATAGGGGGAGAATCAAGCTTAACTCAATTGGATTTCAAATGTCAAAAGCATTAATTGAGGGGGAGCAAGAGTCTCACCAAGTGATCAAATGGTTCAAGCATCAACAACTTCAATGAACTTCAAATAATTTCAAAACATGTTTGTCATTTTCAAAAAGGGGGAGATTGTAAGATCCATGAAGAATGTTTTGATAAATGCCAAAAGGTTTTGAACAAGCTTCAAATGTGTTGATCAAGTTCAAGCTCAACAAGCAACAACAAACATCAAGTTATGAAGAGAGAACCAACTCATGAAGACTTAGTTTGGTAGTTTATGTTTTATTGTTTTATCTTTTGCCTCCCAAGTCTTTTAGTTTATGAGTTTGGGTAGAATTTATTAGAGGGTAGTGAATCTCTTTTGATTGCATGATTATATCATATTTTGAGTATTCACTTTGCCTAAAATCAATAGGTGGCTTAAAGGTTTGAAAGAAAAGGTTTAGTTTTTGAGAAAACAAGTTTTAAGTGATTTTTAATGTTAATAATCGATTAACAGATTTTTATAATTGATTAACAGTGTATTTTGAACAGATAATCGATTAACAAACTTTTGATAATCGATTATCTGCACTTTACTCGAGTATTTTTGGTCTCACTCGAGTGAAAATTATCTTGCTTTCGGTTTACTCGAGTAACACTCATTTCACTCGAGTAACTTGATCAGATATGGTTTTTTAAATACGTTTTTCACTTCTCAAAAGCCATTCTAAGTGCTCTAACTTTTGGGTATTCTATATAAACCTTTTCCTAATCATTTCTATCAACTAGAATCATTTTGATACACAATTTTACAAAGAATCAAAGCCACACTATTCTCTCTCACTCTCTCAAGATCAAAGCTTTCATTTTTACATTCTTTGATCAAGAACCTTGAATCTCTCATGTTGATATTTCATAGCTTTTGAAAGAGATTCATAGGATTGTTTTTGTTTTCTATTGAGTTGTAATCATTGCAAGAGGCAAACATTCTACAACAAAGGAAGCCTTGATTTTGTGAATCAAGCAAGTTTAGTTGAAAGTCTTGAAGAAGCATTTCATCAAGCATTTGGAAGGCACTTTGAAGAATCTCAAAGTACTTGGAAGTCTTGTGAGTGAAGCAAGCAAAGAAGACTTGTTGTGGGGTTATCAACAAGCAAGTAGAGGTTAGATTAGATATCAATAGGGTTACAAGGCAAGGGTGTGGTATCTCTTGTAGGCTAGCAAGAAGGAAGTCTTGTGAGGCATTTACTTGTAATTTGAGAAACTCTAATTCCTCATAGTGAAGAATCTCTCTTGGTTGAAGAGGGGACTGGATGTAGCTTTCAAGTGGATGAAAGTGAACCAGGATAAATCACTGTGTCGTATCTCTAAACTCTCTACTATTTACAATTCAAGTCTTTAATTGTGTTCTTGGTTGAAAACCTAGAAAAAGTGATTTTTCTATATTTGATTGAATTGAATCTTTATTGTTCAAATTAATTTGGGGAAAATCATTTTTATAACCTAGGTTAATCAATAAGAATATTGGTGTTGATTGTTTCCGCTTAATCTCTGATCATATAATATTTGTTAATTGATTGATTTTCATTGGTTTTAATCGTTTAGATTTGTTTCTTGCGAAAATCTTTCAAAGTTTCTATAACACCTATTCAACCCCCCCTTCTAGGTGTTCTCCTAGTGTTCCTATTTGTTTCAACCACCGAGTGTAGTTTTTCAACAGGAAAGTTGTCCTGGATTCGTCGAGGGGGATGGGTCTTACGCCTTGAGAGGATGAAAATGTGGTGGATACCCTTTTTATCGGTCAAACGAAGCCGCATGAGTACTATAGCGCATTACATGCTTATCCCTGTGACTTAAGGTAATGCTCGGTGTAATAGATACATAGCCCTAGTGTTTGGGTGGTGCTTTGACAGTTAGCATTAGATGTATCTATTAATAAAATCTGAATATATTGTACATAGCTCATTAAATTGAGTGATGCTGTAGAGACGCATCTGATGTACTTACTAAAATGGTTAAAGATATATAGCCCATAAATGGGTGGTGCTATAGAGACGCACTTGATATATCTATTTCAGTGAGTGAAAACTTGTATGAAAGACTTAAGCAATCTTTCAAAGACACTCATATACTATCCAAGGTTTTGGTTTATAACAAATTGTTGTTATAATTGGTTGTTTAAAATTACATCGCGAAATCTCACAAAAGTATAAGGTTATGTGCGTGTTGTGGGGGTCTCAACTAATTAAATTTTATAAAGTCCAAGGGAACTCCACTTTATAGAATATAGTTGTTGCCTCATATCACTACGTGTTAATTCAAATCCTATGGATATTAACACTTAATCATAAAAATAACCTAAGGTCGTTTTCTTTCTCTTATCCTTTCTTTTCTTTTCTTCCTTTGTGACTGCCATTAGTGGGGGATTGTTGGAATTAATGGCATTCTAGTTATAATCCGAGCAGATGAGAAGCTTGAACCGAATAGCTGAGCGCATTGGTGAAGAGCTTGAACCGAGCAGCTAAGCGTGAATCGGTTTTTAACCGAGTGTAAGCCGAGCTTGAACTAGACGAAGTTTAGTCGAGCTTAAAGCTTTAGTCGAGCTTACATCGGCCGCTTTGCTGTGAGCTCGTCAAACAGCCGAGAGAGTGATCTAGCCGAGCATTATTTGTTAGCTCGTAAACCAGCCGAGCTTGATTTACCCAAGCTTTAGCATCTAACCGATCTTGAGCTCGACTTTATGTCTGTTTAAATTTGACCATTGCATCCTTTATGGGCCTTAATATCGGCAGTTTCGATTAGGCTTTGATAGCAATTTATTATCCATAAATTTCTTGTCTGATGGGTGGATTAACCTAAGGCTATATTATTACGATCCTTGCTTCTGGTTAGGGTTTTTTTTTGACATCGCTTTCTTTCTTCTTCCTCTGTATTTCTCTCTTTGTTCTTTTCGTAAAACGACCAACTTCGTGAGATTCTAAGTTCTCTGTCTCGAGTGCACGAGTTAAAGAACTATTGTGCTAACCTTGGGAGGAAGAACCGGTGTGTGTAGTTGCACCTCGGCTACCCGGAAATTTTGTTTTTAAGGCAGTGACTTATACCACGACACAACCATCATTAATCAATTTTTTCCCAGCACTTGTGTATAGTAATAATAACACTTAAAACACCAAAAATACCACACAATTTAAAAAGCCGTTCTCAATTAGTCATAAGAGACTCCTTAAAAACTCTCCCAAATACCCCTTAGTTAATCACTAATTAAAATTGCCAAAAATGAAATTCGGAAAGAAGAACTGTTTTTATCTCTCCTTCATGTCTTGCAGCTCTAATATAATGCTAAAGAAATAAGAATTTCCCATACTCAACTAGGATACATGTAAGAATAACAAGCAGATATTCTAATTGTTCCGATAAATAAAAAATTCAAAAGAATTAGTATGACCCTATAATATCTCGTTCCTTTTACTTTTGCACGTTCCTTTTTAGGACCTATTTTATCCCTTTCAACGCCGAATGAAACATTGAAACATTGTAAAGTATGGAGAACTTTGAGGTACCACTTTTTTCTTTTAATTCCCTTCCGTCCACTAAAAAGATTTCTATGTAATTTATTGAGCCTCTATTCTATAGTTTCGCAAGTTTGATTGGTAATTTTTATTTGGCCGTCACCAACACTAAGTAATTGATTACAACAGCAAATAAAATATTCGATTCTGATTTCTTAGATCATTGGCACAGTTATAATTGACTATATTCTTGTGATCTCCTAGAGAAGCAAAAACTAGAGATTGCAACCATTCCTTCATGATTATATATAGTGCTAAACATATATGAGAAAATAGTGTATGCACTGATAGTGTAAAAAATCTTTACACTATCATGATATCATCCATCGTTGATGGATTAACAATGATTGACTTGTAAGTAAAAGTAATTCATATAAATGGTGGATGATGTACCGACAATGTAAAAAACTTTACACTGTCAGTGCACGTATATTAAACTCTGATATATATATATATATATATATATATATATATATATATAAGAATGATGATAAATTAACATGTTGTGGCATTGAACTAGTGGGGAACGCATAGGAATTTATGCAAATTCCCTTCAGAAACAAACTTTATATTATAAAATTCCATGGTTTAAGTGTTAGTTCCTCGATTGAAGATTAAAAACTGATCCTAGGATCTGCTATACTCTTTTTTTTTTTGTTTAAGATTTTTTTACTGAGTTTTTTTTTATCAAAGTTTTTAAAGAAGTAGAATATCTTTAATATTGCCATGGTTGGTTTTATAGGTGGTGGATTGTTTGTGGTTTTGGTATTGTTTTGGTTGCTTCACTATCTAGTGAAGCGATGAATTGTAATTTTCTTTGTCGATTTTTGTCTTTATTGAGCACATGATTGAGTACCTTGTTGACCCTTCATAGAATGTGGGTTAAATGTAATAATTAGTTAAGATTATTGATCGAGTATGATAATTAGTTAAGATTATTATAGTTAATTAATGAATTTATATCAAAATTTGGTTTAAATTTATGTACTTTGCATTGGACTCTAAGTGCAAATGAGATTTTCGATGCAAACCATTGTTTTTTTATTAGTGTGTAAAATATTATATTATGCATTAGTTTTTTTTTCTCGATAAATAAACAATTTTATTTATAAAAAAGTCTAAAATAAGCATCATATTGAAATACACACTCCCCATAGGTTGAAGAGCATTTGGTCATGATCTTTTGACTAATTAAGTGTGTAAATGACCTATACATGTTGGAGCGACTTTAATCAGTACTCCCTCCGTTTATATTTTTTTTTTGGTTTTTTTAGGTTTTTTTTTTAATTTCATATCTTTTGTTTTGTTTTGTTTTTTTTTTTACAATTTCAATACATAAATATTTTTTTTCCAACTTTAACCCTTCATTCAATCATTAATTTTACTCATCGTTAATTCTATTTTTAACATTTTTCTCATCTTTAAACCACTATACATTAATTAATAGATAAACTCACTAATAAAAATTAAATACTACTACAATTTTCAATAAAAAAAATAAGAGCATTTTGGATAAAACACACATAAAATTTACAATAATTAACATTTTTTTAATCTATGTGCCCAGACCTAAAAGGCAAAAAATATATAACGGAGCGAGTACAAGTAAGCAATAATATGGTAGAACATGGTGCCTGCTTTGTTTTTGAAAAAATTGCATTGTAATAGAAACGTATTGCATGATGTGATGAATACATTTCCACCTTTCTGAATTATATTGAGACACTACAATTCGTATTAGAGCTTTCAGTTTTGAAGGGACCCGTGAGGGAAAATCATAAAGTCAATCTTTTCGTGATGGCTTCAATAATCCACTACTAAATGAACATCTGAGTAGTCCACCAAACATTGCTTAGTTGATAAAGGATGAATAAAAAGAAGTTTAAGGTTTCGTGTTCGATTCTTAGCTAAGCTGGACATGTTTTAATTTTATGAAAGAAACGCTTAAGTGGCTGAGTAAATACTTTCCTCAGTTTGACAAGACTCGCTAGGTCCAATGTGACCAGGTGGATCTCAAGTTCTGGGTATAAAAAAAAAAATTTAAAAAAAAATGAACAGCTAGCATACCAGAGCAGCTCTAGTGTTTACATGAAAAAATTATTAAATCTTATACTATAAGGTAAGAAAAGAACCTATATGCTTTTTAATGCTCACAATGCTCTTTAAGCTCAAGAGGAAATAGTTCACTTTTTTTGACTAATTGAATGTGAGCCATACATATTGGAATGAACCCTAAGCTTGTACTGTTTTTGAAACTTTCAAAACATAATGCATGAAAACTTATTACATGTTGTGTAATATGTTTCGTTGGCACGGAGTATCCCTTGCTCTCCCTATTTAAGTAAAATATTTTCTTTGGCGAGAAAAAAGTGTAACATGAAAAATCAACAAAACTTCACATGAGGATTAAATATATATAATTAACTAGTTTTGGAAAATTTATCAAACAATTAAAAAACAAATTGAAGGATCAGCCATAGTTTTTTTTTATAAGAGAAAATTCATTAAAAAAAACTAAGAAGTACAAGAGATACTTTTAGCAAATAACAAGGATCAACCATAGTTAATTAATTATGAAAAATTATTAAATGATCCCAAATCAATGATCACAGATATCAAACCGTTGATTTTGAATAAACTTATATAACTTTGATTAATTGAAGCATGATTAATAGTTTGAATAGTAAATCCGATGATATGATGAATACATTCTCCTGAATTTTATTATCTCACTCATTAATTAGTAGATGGCTACAATTTTTCTACGAAAAGATACTAAAACAAAGAATCAAATCTATGGCGCGTGGAAGGATTCTGAATAACCTATTCACAGCCGTAGGTCAGTTATATAAGACTATCATGACTCATGGGTGAATCAAACCTTAAAAAAAAAAAAAACGGTTTATTTAGGTTTTTAGTCCTGAACTTATATGCTATTTTGGAATTGGTCCTTAATCTTTTTTTTTCGTTGTTTTGGGTCCCTAAACTTTTTCAATTTTTGGAAAAGGATCCTGTTGTTGCTTAAGTGATGATATGACCAATGAAATGTCACGTCACTTGTCCGACATCGAAGAATGAAGTGCTATGTAGCGTTTTGTAACACCACATGATTTTTTCTATTAATTTTTTTTTTCAAAATTATTAAAGGATTTTATTTTCTTTTTTTAAAAAAAATACAATTTTTAATTATTTTTAATAAATTTGAATTTTTTTTAATCTTAAAAATTCACGTGGCATCATCTAGTATGTTATCTATCGATACTGCGAAGGTTATGTAGCATTTCATCGGTCATATCATCACTTAAGCAACAACAAGGTCATTTTTTCAAAAATTGAAAAAGTTTAGAGACCCAATGCAACAAAAAAAAAAAAAGATCAAGGACTAATTTCAAAAGAGCACCTAAGTTCAGGGACTAAAAACTTAAATAAGCAAAAAAAATAATAATAATAACAAACTGAATGCAAGAGGGTTGCATGTTCAAAGAATGCGACACCTCTCAAAAGTAACATTCCAAACTAGAGATAGGTATGAATCTAGTTTCTTTGTTCACATTCGTGTAACACATGAAATTACTTACATTCTGATTAAATAAAGTTTAGTTTCCTTAAAAAAAAAAAAAAGTGATAAACTTTAGGGTCTGTTTGATTGGGTTTTGTTTTTTTTTTCCCAAAACTATTCTACAAAATTGTTTTAAAGAATTGTTTTTGAGAACAATAAAATAAAAAAATTCGTTTAATTTGGTAATATTTTCTTAAGAAATGGTTTTTAAAACAAAAGAACAAGAAAATCGTTTGGTCGATTGTTCTAAAAACACTTTTTTTTTTAAAAGAACACTATTTGATTTAATTTGTAATTCTTTAATAAATATGAAAAAAATTAAAATATTTACATTTAAGTTTTTTTTATGCTTTATCTTATTTTTAAGTTTTAATTTGGTTATTTATTTTAAAAAAAGATCAATTTACACTTCTATATTTTTTATATTTGTCGATTTCGTGTTTTGGTTATAAAAGTGAAAATCTAAAACATATATGACATAAGGATAAAATTAAAAAAAATTATAAATTAAACAAAAAAATAGTAAAAATAAGATAATTGGTCTAATTCGGTCTTCTGGATCTCAAATTGTTTGACCAAATAACATATATCAGTAAAAGTAGTTAATTTTTATGATTTTATTAGAAAATATTATAAAATTACAATTTAGCTTTCCTAAGTCTTCTTGCATAGTTCATACATTATTGAACAACAGCAAAAAAAATACTCACTCCGGTCCAATATATAAGACCTTTTTGGGGTTTTTCACTCCCACCAAGGAAAGTGATTAAATTTGTTAGTTCCATTAAAAATGTAAAAATTTGATATAATTTTTCAAAACTACCCCTATAATTATTATTGAAACTCTAAAAAGTATTGACTTAATAGTGGTGTTTGTGAAAAAAAAAGTAATTAAATGTTATTGAAAATTGAGATGAGGTCTTATAAATAGAACCAAAATAAAAAATCAAAAGGGTCTTTTAAATAGGATTAAAATAAAAACCCAAAATGGTCTTATAAATAGGATCGGAGGGAGTAATCAAAATATTTAATAAGGGTAAATAAAAAAAATACTCCCTTCGTCCCATATATTATGATCTTTTGGAGATTTCACACAGATTAAAAAATGAGTAAATAATGTAAGAATTTGGTATAATTTGACTAAATTACCCCCATTTAATAAAAGGAGAGAGAGTAATAATAAATGTATGAAGATTATATGAAAGAGAGATGAAGAAATGAGTGATGAAAAAAAATACAATAAATAATGGCATGTTTGGAAAAAGAAGTATAAAAGAGTCTTGGATTTCTAAAAAAATTGTAACACCCTATAATTATTACCCTTAAATACCCCATAATTTAAAAATGTGAACTTAAAAATTCCTTTTTCATTTAATAAAATCACTCGTCAAACGGACGGAGTTTTATTTGTTTTCGGGACTATTCCAAAATTTAACCTGTGACAAACATTATCAAATGAACATCCAGTAGCCAGTAGGCTTTACTTCATATATTTGTAAATCATAGCAAGGCCCTATTGGCTCCAAGATATAACAGTGCATCAAGAATGTCAGAGTAACAGCAGAAATAAAAAGCTTGAATAACATAAATCCAAGTTTAAAGCTTAACAAAATAAAATCATCCTAAGCCTCATTCAAAAAGGTAGACACAACACATATACATCAAAAACATAGGAGGCTTAGGTCCCAAAAATATGTACTAATCCCACATAACCCTACTCTCCCTGTGAGGGAGAGTAATCCTGCTCGGCCAATCCTGGTGTATGCTCCAGCTCATTACCTGAAAAATGGTAACGAAGTGAACATTACACAATAAAATAGGGAAGCAGTTTCTATTATATATGCTATACTGAACCACCAAGCCAAGCACAACAAACCATATAATGCATATAATCCAATCAAACACTCTCATTCAATTCAGTTATTTTCATATCAAACCAACTAACTTTTACACTACAAGAATTTTCTCGGACAGCTACGGAATATTGCGTAGCAATTCCGTTGCTGTCCTCTAGCAAAGTAGCCATAACTACGGAATTGCCACGGAACAGCTACAACACGGTGCGCAGCGTAAATCAGGTCGCTAATTAGCTACCAAATAATACCGTAGCTATTCTAAAGCTAATTAAAGAGTAGTTGTGGCTAATCCGTTGCAATACTGTAGCAAAATAATTGCCCACTTTAAAGTAATAATAGTATTTTTCCGTAGCTATCCAGCTACAAATATTCGGTAGCTGATCTGTACCAGTATTTTCACAATATGTTGCAAAGTTGCATCTATTTTGTAGCTGATGCGTGAAAGATAACCACATAATCCCTAGCAATTTTGAAGTTATTCGGTAGCTATTTTTCCTAGGTGTTCTCTAGCTATTTCCTAGCTGAATTGCATCACAATTCTGTAGCAATACGGTACCAGTTTGATACCTGTTTTCCTAGCTGTTCGGATCGCATTTCTGTAGCAATTCGGTTGCAGTTGGGTACCTTATTTTCCTAACTGTTCTCTATGTATCCATCTATCCTCCTACTAGTTCATTCTTCTTATTGGGGCTTCTAATGGTCTTCTCATCACAAGGAAAAACTATCTAAGGCAAGATTCTATCACCTCTTTGCCAATTGGTGCTACCCTACTTTCTCTCTAACAAAGCCGCTACAGCCCAAGAAACAATTTAGAAGGAAGAGGGCATATTCATTGCCTTGGCAGATTCAAAAGAAACAATATACAGGAACCATTTCTTTTAGACCAATCCTACTCATGCAAGTTACAAATAAATGACATACAACACAGAAAAGACAACTTTGGAACTTAAAAAGTGGATCAAAACAACCTTTTGTTTGTTGATGCATACATCCTTATTTATCAACCCCTTGAATAGTCTCAGCATAGTAAGAGCAGGTGAACTGTTGGGGATGACCACTGTTACATCATATCTTGCCTTCCCAGGCCTAGCAATCTATCAAGAATATAAAAACATAGCTGCAAAAAGAATCAAACAACATATAGCATAAAATCACTTAACATTTACAGCAAAATGAGTTTCGGTATACAAAACTAAGCTACTCAACCTACTCAATTGGCAAGCAATAACAACAGATGAAGCAATAATGCCATAACCTACTTAATATAAAAGCATCATATAAATACATTGCAGCATCATATAACCAACAATCAAGAAATCAAGATCAATCAAAATAC
Organism: Crotalaria pallida; assembly: GCA_037953625.1. Classification (NCBI taxonomy): domain Eukaryota; kingdom Viridiplantae; phylum Streptophyta; class Magnoliopsida; order Fabales; family Fabaceae; genus Crotalaria; species Crotalaria pallida. Next base: position 4,725,255 of record CM075654.1, on the reverse strand, counting down.
ACTAACAATCAAGTCAATGAGGATTAACCTATAAACTTTACTTAGATATAAACTGTCTGAAAGCCAAAAAGTTACAATGTTTCTTATTCACCCTTTCAAGTTACATGTAATTGAAGTAATCTTACATAGAGTAGTCTACATAAGAAGTGATTATGCTGTGTCACCAGCAGTAAGTGACTATGTAGATTACTTTTAGAATAACATAACTACATTGATGATGAAATTGAAGTGCTAGTCTTTGCATAATAAGTAGAGATCACAGTACTTGGGCGGCTCCACTTCATAAGGTTTAAGAAGGGACCTCCACAATTTAGAAAGGAAACAGAATATATGAATCTAGTAAATGAATTTTACTTGAAGGAGCATAATATGATTTACTCTACTCATTTTATGAATCAAATAAGCGAAAATCATATCATCTAGTATTTACAATTTCAACATTTGTTTATGCCCAAGGTCAAAATAGATTCTGCACTAGTTAATTAGATTCTGCAAGTAGATAGATATTGCAAAATGGAACATGTTGGTTTTGCATGTTTTAATACATACTGACCAATGTCACACTACTACAAACTTAAATAATTTTTTCATATAATGCAGCATTTTTTGCATGCCACGGAAGTCCTTCACTTCAATCAACCAAGAAAAATTTGTTTCCTTTACCACAAATCAAAGAAGATCACAGAGTTAGTTGCATACTGGACATTTCACATTGCATAATCTATATATAAAACTAATAGGTCAAATAACTTCTAAACTAAGAATCAGATTCTAGTATAACTTTATGTATAATTTCATACCAAAACTAGTATTTCAGTTAAACTTCATGGATCTAAATTCTTGGGGCCATTTCTTATCACTTCATGTAACTAAATTAAATTACAGGAATTATAACAACCAGAGAAGGAAGCTTCACAATTTAAGAGGAATGAGGCAATTTGTGCCAAAGTACATATTACAGAATCAAAAAAATACTAACACCAGCACCTCCATGAGAACAATACAGAACAAAGGAAAAAAGAACATAATTATAGAACTTATAGCCAACATTGACCAAACAGTCCCAAACTCTTAAAAAAAGAGAGCCTCCACATCTGTTGAGCATATGCAAAATTCACTTCCTTAGAATCTTCTACTAAAGCTTCTTCCACATATTTGATCCAACAGTATGATCCGCCTCATGTATAGCCAAGACAGACAAACTAGAAAAAACAGAGAAAACCAGCAGCAAGGGACACCCTCGACAATTTCAGCAGTATGACAGAAAACAGAGTAATGGGTTTGAGAACCATTCAAATAGAGACATAGTAATCCTATTATTTTTACCTTTAATCCATAACCATGCTCGAATTTTTATTTTGTCAATCACCTCGTTTATTGATTGTTCATCACCCCCAAAATTAATTTGGTTCTGGCTAAGCCACAGGTACCATACAACACTCAGCCAAATCAAGGACCAATAATTCCTTAAATTTCTTCTCTGGACCAATTACATATGTTGTGAGAAATGAGCTGGTGAGAAATCAATTCTTTTTATTTACCGTTATTAGAGTAAAGCAACAACACTAGCTGGTGAATCATGATATCCTAGTTGGTATCATTATATTTTTAGAGTTCCTTCTTGGACACTTACAACCATTGAGCAATAATGAACACGAACTCACAAGCTCTAATTTGTTCTATAACAGAGTAATCAAAGAACACCAGTAAAATTTTGGGAGTTTTGAGCTTTATTTCATAAAAATACAATTAAGAAAAGGAACACCATATCTTGCATAGATAGAATATCACAGCCATTGACTGCTATGTCCCATTGAAAGGGAAAACCACCAGAAAGAAACTGGTGAACAGAATGAAGAACGTGGCGGGAAGGGCAAAGAGGAAAACATACCTAGAATTGGAGATCTGAAATCCAAATTCGATTCTCCTCTGACGCAAAAGCGACCCACAGGCGCTTCGATCTGGAATCGAGTTTGAGAGCCGAATCGATTTGCCACCGCCCAAGCAAACATGTTGTTTTCGCGTTAGAAGAGAAGAAACGCGAGTTTGGACCGGTGAGAAGCGAAATCAAACATACCCTGAAAGCAAAAGAAACATAACAAACAGTTACTCCAAATATTCAAATACAGAAACACTCATTAACTGAACTAACCAAAAAATCAAAACAAAAAAGAACAATTTGAAAAAAAAGCAAAAAACGAAAAAGAAGAATTACACAAAACCGAACCCAAACAAATACTCAAAAATAAAAATAAAACACAGCTTCAACCAAAACATATATTTCATCGCATATTAGGTGGATATGGTTTTGGTTAATGAAACTCACAACTGTTGTTAATGTCTCTCTATCCATTATGGTTCCTAGTGGGTTTGATGGGTTGGTAATAAGCAAACCCTTTATTCTGATGTTATCCGATTTGGCTTTTTTTGTCAGCTTGAAATTAATAGAGCTTTCTTGGGATATGGCTACTGCTACTCATATCGGGCATAAAAACACAGATCGAAGAACAAACAAAACAAAACAAAAATCACATACCTTCGAAGTAGAAGCAAAAGAAGTAGAAGCATACCTTCGAATAGAGGGAGAGAGTGAAAGCCAACCCAATCCGTCACCGAGATAGGGAAGGAGGGAAGTTAGGGAATTAGGGATTTAGTGAAATTGAAGCAGGGAAGGAGGAAAGGACGAGGGAAAGGCCGTGAAGGAGGGAGATGGTGGTGAAGTTAGGGATTTAGTGAATGAGAAGGGAAGAGAGTGAAATGAGACTATGGAAGGAGAAAGGAGGAAGTCGTGGGTAGGTGAAGGAGGCGGAGGTGAAGGAGTCGAAGGTGGTAAGGAGGGAGGTGGAGGGAACAGAGAAAGTGAAAGGGAAAAGAGAGAGAAATTAAAAGAGAAGATAGTGAAAGAAGGAGAATGAAACGTAAGGAAGGAGAATAGTAGAGTTGAAAAAAAAGGAAGGGGAAAAGGTAAAGGAAGGAGCAGCGGCGGGAGGGGCGAAAATTTAGCGCGGGTGCCAAAAAATTCATCAGCTACGGAATATTGCCTAGCAAACTAATCTGCTACGGAATTTTATATTGTTACTAATATTCCCTAGCAAAAACGTAGTTGTTCCATAGTTGTTTTTCATATAATAAGTGTATTTTATAGTATTGAAAACTAACTACGGAAATTAATTTCGTATCTATTCTATAGCTAATTTGCTATGAAATTGCTAGGAGAATATTCCATAGCAAAATTCCATAGCTGTTCGAGATAATTCTTGTAGTGTTAATATCAATCCTCAACTCATTTCTTCATACAATCTTAGGTTATATAAATTAATTGATTTATAATCTCACTTCTTTGTATTTTTCATGTTTTTCTTTCCTCTCTTTACATTCTTAAGTTCCCTTTTAAATGTGTATATATAGATATAGTTTTTAAAGATATAATGTGGATCCATAACTACGTACAGTCTCCTTCGGACAACGACTTACAGCAGGGCACTATGTGCGGCTTACGCGATCTATGCGTACAGTTTCCTTCGGACAACGCCTTACAAGATCTAGAATTCCACAGTAGGAATGTGCGTCCATCATTGCGTACAGTCTCCTTCGGACAACGACTTACAGCAGCACACTATGTGTGACTTATGCGATCTATGCGAACAGTCTCCTACGGACAACGCCTTACAAGATCTGGAAGCGCACAATCCAATTATATCATTATTAGTTTAGGGTGTGTGTGTTCATAACTGCGTACAGTCTCCTTCGGACAACGACTTACAGCAGCACACTATGTGTGACTTACGCGATCTATGCGTACAGTCTGCTACGGACAACGCCTTACAAGACCTGGATCACCCACAACCATAATGTGCACCCATCATTGCGTACAGTCTCCTTCGGACAACGACTTACAGCAGTGCACTATGTGCGACTTACGCGATCTACGCGTACAGTCTCCTACGGACAACGTCTTACAAGATCTGGGTTACACACTATATTTGCCTTTAATCTTGTAGATTTTATTTGAATTATTGTCAATTTGTATACCTTTTTATTAAATCATCACTTTCTTTTGTCAATATAATTTTCCTTATTTCATTTTGTAATCATTTTCATTAGCTTATCAATATCACCATCTTATTATACTTTTTAATTCCAATTATACAAGCAAATCTAACAAGCCAACCAGTTCCATTTTCAATTAACATAATCCTTATCCTTATATAATTTCTAGGGTTCAACATAATTAGGGAAACATCAAACCACACAAATCAAATTTCAAACATCATATTTAGGCACAAAGATCATCCAAGGGAAAAGGAAGGAACCTAGTGTAAAATCATGAGAAAAAAGTGGTTATTATTGCCTTGATCCTTGATCATGTTCATGAAACAAATAGATTTTTCATGAGTTAAAGCTTGAGACCTCCATGGATGAAAGAGAGAGAAAGGGAAAACGAATTTAGAGAGGGAAAGGGAAAATCCATGACTTACACACTTGCTTGGAGTTAAGGAGGAAGGGAGTTATGATAATAATGCCCAAAGCCCCTTGTTCTTGCACCAAAATTGATGGAGATATGGAACCTTGGAGGAGAGAGAGAGAGAATTCGTGTATGAGAGAGGGAAGGAGAGAGATAAAGAAATCCAAGGCTTATATACTTACATAGAGTTAAGGAGGAAGAGATTTGATGATGGAAATATTGAGTCTCTTGATTCTTGGTTGATTGAAGAAGAGAAATGGAACCCTTAGGGAGGAGGAAGAACACGAAGTGGAGAGGGAGGGGGAGATTATGTTGTTGCTTTGTGTTGTGTGTGTCTTTCTTTTATTTTCTTTCCTTTTCAACTTTCCTAAAAGCAAAATGTGTGGATGTGAGGGCTTTAATTCAAAATGAAGCCACGGATAAGGTGGCCCCCACACTATATTTTTTTCCAGATTTTTGTTGTGGTAATCGATTACTCACCCCAAGTAATCGATTACTCCTTTGATGCAACATTTCTCAGTACATTCAGCAGAGCACAAGTAATCGATTAACCCCCTGAATGTAATCGATTACTTTATGAAACACTCAAAGTAATCGATTACTTTACCCTAGTAATCGATTAGATTGCTGCAACATTTTGTGTAACTTTACCTGAGAGCAAGTAATCGATTACACCATTCATAGTAATCGATTACCTTGTTGAAATTCCTTATTTTCTTTATTTTCTAACTCCAATTCATTTCCTTAGGCTCCCATACTCATTTAGGTTTGGATTGATACTCAAAACCTTCCTCAAATCTTGGAAATACTTCCTAAATACTTGGCATAATTCCTATTATGCTGAAATAAAAATTTGGGATGTTACGATTCTCCCCCACTTATTGGAATTTCGTCCCCGAAATTCCGTTCAGTCCCGTAGAAGGGGGAACAATCCCTAAGATAAGGTTGATGTTCACTTCGTTTGGTTTTGCCTTCCGATTCTAATTGTTCTAGCTAACACTGGTTATCACCTTAACAACATTCCAAGTTGTCCGCCAAGTTCTCCCCCACTTGGCATCGACATGCCGCTTTGGATTTTGCCAATACGTAGGGAACTGAAATATTGGTCTCTAAATCGACTTCCACATCAATTTCAATGCAACCCACAACGCTTTAGCAATTAAAAGGGACCCGAATACTTTGGAATCCATGAAAATTTCACACTTTTCATGAAAGATGACAGCTTAAGTTTACACGGTCGAGAAAACCTACTGCAAGACACCGTAACTTATGGAGAAATTTTTTTTTCATTTGTGAGGAACCAAAAGAAGGAAACAAGACTGGAGTTTCAAGAACAATTTAAGTTTAAGATTGATAGACACGAAGAACACCGAAACTCACATTTATTTGCCAGCACGATTAAAACGGACCCTTGATTAAGATCCAAGGATTACTCTTTCAAGAGTGATTCGGACCTAGAAGGATGAAAAGGAGAAATATTTTCTTCTATTGGTTAGAGCCTCACCTAAGGTCTTCTATTGATTTAGAACCTCACCCAAGGTTCATAAGAGCACTATTAGAGTTGGAACGGTGTTTAGCACTTTTGGTTTGGGATAAGCTGAAGCTATTCCGAATAGACATTACCCTACCCCTTAATTTGAGTAGGTGGAGCTGAAGTGGTACATTAGGTGCACCTCAGCAACTCCAACAGAATTTATCCGAAGCTGGATATTGAAAAGAGCATGATTGATTTGAGTATCGATTAGGGATACTAGTGGAATCGAACTTGTCTACTATCTTAAGACTTACTTCACTCTCGGGATAAAATTTACTACCCCATGCTAGTCATTGAATGAAACTGTCTTTCCTAAAGCTGTAGAGTTCCCGTATATCTATAAATTCTAGTTCTATTATTTGGCTCTATGTCTACCTTCTCGCTAGTTCATCCTTTTCTAACTATTCTACATTTAGAGGTTACAACTTGGTTACCTTGATTTTTCGGAAAAATTGTAATGATATCGTCCATTGATAGATGTAAAGATTGAAGTGATCAATTCCAACCTCACGTCTATCAATAACACATCACCGCGAGTTTTAACAATAGCGTTATCATTTAACAAAGGTAAAAATTAGAGTGATCAGTTCTAATCTTACCTTCCATTAAACAATAGCATCACCAATATCTTAAGAAGACTTTACTTGGAATTTCTAGACCTGTTAATTCTTCTGGAAGTTTCTCTTAACTTTCTTGAATAATGGTTTAACTATGGTTACCCCTTAGTCTCATACTCTTTAGTCAAGGAGAACCAAAAATTCCTAAGTCTATTCTTACCTCCACCAACTTCTAAGATGAAGCCTATGTCATATACACAATCTAGAGGATATAACTATTGATTACAATCTACAGACACAATCGCTTCCGGGAAAACTTAATGATATGTCTTATTTACTCTAATTCGACTAGATTCATATATGACTCAGGTTTTGGAACGATCGACCTCCCAAAATGAAAAGAGTAACCAAAAATGCATCACATACATTTGCTAAAGCATAGGTAAGATAAATACCTATCACGCATCTCGTAAAGAGATATTGCCGCTGACTTCCTGCACTTTTGATGCATTCTCCTCTTCCTTCTTTGCCTTCTGGGGACAGTTGGCCACAACATGACCAGGCCGACTACACCGATAACAGAGTGCAGCCCTCCTATTCGAATTTAGATGCCAACATACTCCCTTATGCATCTTGCCATAGTGCAAGCAAGTAGGAGCAGAATAATAGGCTCTCCCTGCCTGACCCAGTTTCCTAGAAACTACTGATCTATCTCGAGGATAAGGACATGAATCCTGTAGAGGCCTTTTACCCACCTTCTACTCTTTGCTCAAATTCAGGATTAAGGCAACCAATGGCCAAATTCCCTGGTTGACCGCATCGGAGACATGAACCTTCTTTTTCTGCATTACTTTCCTACATATACCCCTGTGAAGTTTTACGCAATGAACACAAACATATTTGAGATACGGAAGGGTCTTTATCAGTTTCGCTCCCTTTGAAATAATCCTCTCAACCTGGGGTTTAGGGTATGCTGTTGGGTCTGCCACATAGTCTTCCAGCTTTGCAAGGCCCTTTTCCCAACAACTAGCCCATTCTACTAGCTGGGCAAGGTTATCAACAGGTACATTTCCAAGAATGGTTCTGATATCATTGCGGAGTCCTGCAAGAAACTTGAGACATTTGGTTCTCTCATCCACACCTTGGTAGTTTCTAGCATATCTGATAAGGTCCTCAAATTTCCACACATATTCCTCAACACTCAAATTGTCCTGTTTCAAACACAGGAAAGCCATTACCTTCTCCTTCCGAACATCCCCCATCAGATACTTTCCCTGAAACCTTTCTTTGAAAAGCTGCCACGTCACTCTTTGATTAGTAGCCTCCGCCTGCCTTCGAACCTGTTCCCACCACTGTTCTACTTCCCCACCTAGGGTATATTGTGCCAGCAGAACTTTATGCTCCTCCGGTGGTGCCACCTCACTGAGAATCTGTTCTATCTTCTGAAGCCACTTACGGGTCCTATCCAAATCATAGCCACCCTCAAAGTTAGGGGGACCATGCCACTTGAACTCTGCCAACTAATTGATTTTAGCTGGAGAGGGGTTTTGAGTTGCCTGAGATGACTGATTGAGTGCTGCTACAGCTGTAGTCACCAACTCAGCTTGTCGTCGGTTAATTTGAGCTAAGCTCTCTAAGATTGCAGCGATCCTATTATCGTCATTGCGCCTATCTGCCATAATTCTAATCCTGGAGGAAAGATAAAGTATTAAACATACTAATAATCAATAACAACTATATCTTATGACTGACTTAAACATTTAACCATACACTTCAATTACTCGCTTGGTGAGTAATCATTGGAGTTTGCACAACTCCTAGGCCGAGGAGAAACTGCATTGATACCATAAATGTAACACCCTATAATTATTACCCTTAAATACACCATAATTTAAAAATGTGAACTTAAAAATTCCTTTTTCACTTAATAAAATCACTCGTCAAACGGACGGAGTTTTGATTGTTTTCGGGACTATTCCAATATTTAACCTGTGACAAACATTATCAAATGAACATCCAGTAGCCAGCAGGGCTTTACTTCATATATTTGTAAATCATAGCAAGGCCCTATGGGCTCCAAGATATAACAGTGCATCAAGAATGTCAGAGTAACAACAGAAATAAAAAGCTTGAATAACATAAATCCAAGTTTAAAGCTTAACAAAATAAAATCATCCTAAGCCTCATTCAAAAAGGTAGATACAACACATATACATCAAAAACATAGGAGGCTTAGGTCCCAAAAATATGTACTAATCCCACATAACCCTACTCTCCCTATGAGGGAGAGTAATCCTGCTCGGCCAATCCTGGTGTATGCTCCAGCTCAGTACCTGAAAAATGGTAAGGAGGTGAGCATTACACAATAAAATAGGGAAGCAGTTTCTATTATGCTATACTGAACCACCAAGCCAAGCACAACAAACCATATAATGCATATAATCCAATCAAACACTCTCATTCAATTCAGTTATTTTCATATCAAACCAACTAACTTTTAATATCAATCCTCAACTCATTTCTTCATAGAATTTTAGGTTATATAAATTAATTGATTTATAATCTCACTTCTTTGTATTTTTCATGTTTTTCTTTCCTCTCTTTACATTCTTAAGTTCTCTTTTAAATGTGTATATATAGATATAGTTTTTAAAGATAAAATGTGGATCCATAACTGCGTATAGTCTCCTTCGGACAACGACTTACAGCAGCGCACTATGTGCGGCTTACGCGATCTATGCGTACAGTTTCCTTCGGACAACGCCTTACAAGATCTGGAATTCCACAATAGGAATGTGCGTCCATCATTGCGTACAGTCTCCTTCGGACAACGACTTACAGCAGCACACTATGTGTGACTTATGCGATCTATGCGAACAGTCTCCTACGGACAACGCCTTACAAGATCTGGAAGCGCACAATCCAATTATACCATTATTAGTTTAGGGTGTGTGTGTTCATAACTGCGTACAGTCTCCTTCGGACAACGACTTACAGCAGCACACTATGTGTGACTTACGCGATCTATGCGTACAATATGCTACGGACAACGCCTTACAAGACCTGGATCACCCACAACCATAATGTGCACCCATCATTGCGTACAGTCTCCTTCGGACAACGACTTACAGAAGTGCACTATGTGCGACTTACGCGATCTACGCGTACAGTCTCCTACGAACAACGTCTTACAAGATCTGGGTTTCACACTATATTTCCTTTAATCTTGTAGATTATATTTGAATTATTGTCAATTTGTATACCTTTTTATTAAGTCATCACTTTCTTTTGTCAATATAATTTTCCTTATTTCATTTTGTAATCATTTTCATTAGCTTATCAATTTCACCATCTTATTATACTTTTTAATTCCAATTATACAAGCAAATCTAACAAGCCAACCAGTTCCATTTTCAATTAACATAATCATTATCCTTATATAATTTCTAGGGTTCAACATAATTAGGGAAACATCAAACAACACAAATCAAATATCAAACATCATATTTAGGCACAAAGATATACATTTAAATACTCTCATACAACATTAGCTATCCTAGGGTTCTTACTCCTAACTAGCACATAACTCTTAGTAACCCAATATATACATAACACAGTCTACCCCCTTGAATATGGTAACACAAACCTCCTTACCTCAAACTCTTAAAGATAGGGAGATTTGTACTTGCTCTTAAGCTTGAGAGTTGAGACCAAGAGCTATCATCCAAGGGAAAAGGAAGGAACGTAGTGTAAAATCATGAGAAGAAAAGTGGTTATTATTTCCTCAATCCTTGATCATGTTCATGAAACAAATAGATTTTTCATGAGTTAAAGCTTGAGACCTCCATGGATGAAAGAGAGAGAAAGGGAAAACGAATTTAGAGAGGGAAAGGGAAAATCCATGACTTACACACTTGCTTGGAGTTAAGGAGGAAGGGAGTTGATGATAATAATGCCCAAAGCCCCTTGTTCTTGCACCAAAATTGATGGAGATATGGAACCTTGGAGGAGAGAGAGAGAGAATTCGTGTATGAGAGAGGGAAGGAGAGAGATAAAGAAATCCAAGGCTTATATACTTACATAGAGTTAAGGAGGAAGGGATTTGATGATGGAAATATTGAGAGTCTCTTGATTCTTGGTTGATTGAAGAAGAGAAATGGAACCCTTAGGGAGGAGGAAGAAGACGAAGTGGAGAGGGAGAGGGAGATTATGTTGTTGCTTTGTGTTGTGTGTGTCTTTCTTTTATTTTCTTTCCTTATCAACTTTCCTAAAAGCAAAACGTGTGGATGTGAGGGCTTTGATTCCAAATGAAGCCACGGATAAGGTGGCCCCTACACTATATTTTTTTCCAGATTTTTGTTGTGGTAATCGATTACTCACCCCAAGTAATCGATTACTCCTTCCGATCCTTATCATAAGTCCCTTTAACCAATTTTCACTTCCTTTATGAAAATTAGTTAGTATTGTTAGTAGTATTGGAAATGTAAATATTTGGCATACTTTTTCAAAAATATCCATATAATTATTATTGAAAATCTAAAAAATGTTGAGAAATTAGGAATGTTTGTGAAAAAGAATTAATTGATGCCATTAAAAATCGGAAATGAACAATGTGGTCCATCACGTCTCTCTCTCTCTCTCTCTCTATATATATATATATATATATATATATATGTTCGGTCCACAGTGCACATCAGAATAAAAAGTGTTTTATGAGAGAAATTAACCAGAAGACAAACTAGCAGAACAATCTAATAATAATAATAAATATAGATATTGGAGAAAAATAAATAATAAACGAGACACCGAGATTTTTAACATGGAAAAACCCTTTCAAATTGAGAAGTAAAACAACCACGGGACACAGTACAGAAAAGACCTCTACTGGGTATACAAAAGAGTATACCTAAATAACACTAGAAATAAAAATCAACAACAACAATGGTGAAAACTAGCACAATAAAATTCTCACAAGAATAAATAGCCAGTGATGGACCTATGTAGTGCATTGCGAGGGCAATTGCCCTCACTAAGTTACTACTTTCTTTTTTTTTTATATACATACGTATTAATGTATAGATATTAATTCCTTTTGTCTTAAGTGTAAATTTTATTTGACCAAAAATATTTCTTTTATGAAAAATAGTTAGTATTGTTCGTGACATTATAAATATAAACATTTGATATATATATATTTTTAAAACTATCCCTATAATTATTATTAGAACTCTAAACAATGTTGAATAAATATAAGTGTTTATAAAAAAAAAAGAGTAATTAATATCATTGAAAATTGGAAAAAGAACTTACATTATGGACATAAAAAAAAAGAGTTCAAAGACAGCTTACATCAATGACCTAATGGAATATTTATGTTTCCAAGTTTGAAATAAAAGTTTAACAAGCTTTGAATTTTTAATTTCTTAATGTCCAAGCCTCAAAGCCCAAAAATTCTTGACAGATGGGTGTAATGGGTTGCCTTGTAAAATTGTAGGCTAAGGCACAGTCAAGCTCAAGATAAAAAAATAAACAATATTAATGTGTTACAGTATTATCACAGCAAAAAAATAATATCGTAAACAACAATTGCTAAAGTTTGTATGAATGTTTCTTTATTTTGAAATTTTAATATTGAAATACAAGTTCTTATCATAAAATTTTGATATATGATTTACTTTTTGTAACGAGGGTTGAATACCCTTAAATAATGAATGCTTTTGTCTATAAAAAAATAGGTTATATTTTTAATATTATTGATTTATATTTATCGCCCTCACATCCAAATATTTTTAGGTCCGTCCCTGTAAATAGCATAACCAAAAGAAAAAGAAGACACTTTTTTAAAATATGTCAAAATAAAGAGCTCGATGCCTCGATGTGCCATGGTGAATTTAATTCACCCCAACTAAATATAAGGGTTTGAAACCCTTTGCCAAAAGCTAATGGGCTTGAGCCCATTAAAAAATCTTATCCTTTCCCTCATTTTTGTTTTAATTAAAATAACAATAAATAATTAAAACAATAAATTCATGTGGTTCCAATTGAGGTTGACCTACACTACAAATCTCCCCCTCAAACTAAATTTGAACTAGTGATTGCCATTTTAGCAACCATGCAACACATCTCAGGCTTCATCCGAGATAGTAGCTTCAACAACATACCAGCACCAACATCATCAAGGTAGGTAAAACCTTGCAACCTTGATTATCATGCCATAGCTCCCCCTCCAAAAGCAATCGAAAGACTTGAAACGGATTTGCGAGAGTCAATGAGAGACTTCTTCACACTCAACAATTAGTGTGGAGCAAGACAACTGCTAATTGGTGTAGCCACAACCTCTACTTGTTCTTGTCTACGAGCAGGAGAAAAAACTAAGTCAACTTCAACTGAATCACCATTGACACGAGTCACTAGACTTTCTTCCCTATCAATGTCTTTCAACCTCTAATCTTCAATAAAAGTATCTTCACGACTTTTAATTAGTTTTTTACCAACAGGATCATAAAACCTATACTCAAACTCATCCATATTATAGCCAATAAACACACATTCAATGGTCTTCATATCCAACTTAAAACATTCATCTTTGGAAACATGCACAAATGCTTTACATCCAAAGACACACGAGTGATCATAAGAAATATTTTACCTGACAACAACTTCTCTGGTACTTCATACTGCAAAGGCTCACATTGTGAAAGTTTAGGACATACACAACTGCACTCAATGCTTCATCCCAAAACGATTGTGGATGCTCTGCTTGTGAAAACAAACATCTAACTCTTTCAACCAGAAATTTGTTCATGTTTACCGCTACACTATTCAACCGAGGGCTCTTGGGAGGAGTCTTCCGATGCTTAATACTCTGCGCTCTGCTATATGCATCAAACGATCCTGGGTAGTCATCTCCATTATCTTTGAGAATGCACTTTAACTTATTCTCAGTTTCTCTCTCAATTGATGCTTGAAATTGCTTAAAAACCTTCAAGATTGCATCCTTAGTCTTCAAAGCATAAACCTAGATCTTTCTTGAATGGTCATCTAAAAAAGTCAAAAAATATAAACTGCCCCAAGAGATCTAGTCTCCATAGGACCACATAGGATCCAATTGAGGTTAACCCACACAATAAATCTCCTCCTCAAACTCGATTGGGACCAGCAATTGTCCTTCTAGCAACCATGCAACATGTCTCAGGCTTCATCCTTGATAGCACCTTCAACAACATACCAACACCAACCTCATCAAGGTATGTAACACTTTGCAACCTTGATTCACATGCCATAGCTCCCCCTCCAAAAGCAATAGTAAAACTTGAAACAGATATGCGAGAGTCAATAAGAGACTTCTTCACACTCAACATTAAGTGTAGAGCAAGACAACTGCTAATTGGTGTAGCCACAATCTCTACTTGTTCTTGTCTAGGAGCAGGAGAAAAAACTAAGTCAACTTCAATTGAATAACCATTGACACGAGTCACTAGACATTCTTCCCTATCAATGTCTTTCAACCTCTGATCTTCAATAAAAGTAGCATCACGACTTTTAATGAGTTTCTTACCAATAAGATCATAAAACCTATACTCAAACACATCCAGACTATAGCTGATAAACACACATTCAATGGTCTTCATATCTAGTGTAACACGCCGATTTAGAAACTTGGAAGTATCCTTTATTTTATTCATGAAAATAAGGGTAATTTTTTTTCATTGACGATATGGACATGGATTCATCTTTGTAAAACATTACCTTAAAAATATTTTCATTATAAAGTTAATTCATTCATGTCTCACATCACCCATCAAGTTCCAAATCGAGATGCTACCCACATTGCGCTTTAAAACCCAATTTACCATAATAAAAAATCATCAAAATCCCAAAGTTATTGTCTTAAATATAAAGTCTGAAAAGCATTGTTGCAAACACGGGAGTTACATGATATCCAAACAGTCATCAAAGTCTACCGAATAAAATACAACACTAATTAAAATATCGATACTGATTGAACATAACATAAGATAAAGATAACTAATGACGCTCATCACTAGAGGCGGCTGCAGGTGCCTCCTCCGGATCATACTCTCACTCATCCGCATCAGAATACTCTAAGGGAGAAGATCCTTCACTAGGATCCTCTTCAATCTCATCTGGATCACTTTGGGGAACAGCCTCGAATGCATCATCAGGAGGTTCAGCATGATCTAGATCCTCATACTCTTCCTCCTCTTCTGCTCCAAGGTCAATGTGTGCCGACAGTGGTAATGGATAACCACCATGGTTGTCTACGGGTCCACCAGTCTATAAGTCCACCAAAGAGAAGCGACAAACACGGGTGTTGGACGAAATCCCTAGAAGCGTATGAACAGGGTCTTTGATGGTCACCTCCGCACCACCACGCCATTCCCAGCCTTTATGGTTCACTTCCCATTGACCCTCGTGATAAATCTCGAAGGTAAACTTGACAGGATCCACCATCTAATTGGTCGACATAGGACCGATTGAAACATACAACCAAGAGATAGAGAGAGTCAGCTTTTCTGGGCGGATAAGCCGACAGTGTGGGATTACAACAAGCAACATATCAAGACATAATAATAAAATCATATACCCATCATGCACAAGTTTATATCATCACCATCATTACAAATTATCATTTCCATGGATATCGAAACATTAATTCCAAATCCTTTACTTGCCATTATCCAACATGGTTTCCATGCCCAAAGGCTCACCAATGTCACAACATCATCACAATTCCTTTCTCAACGTTAAGCGTTATAACTTTATCACATTCTTAATCTTTTCTTATTTAAGTTTTATTGAATCGCATTCGTCGATGACAAGGGGATAAGGAAATGTCATCGAGGAATTGGTTAGCACACATTTACATCTCCTCCAATGCTCAGAGCCTAAACCGAAGCAAACGGGACGTACAGGAACCTTAACCCACGTAGGTCGAACAACCGAGAAAACACATGCTGCAACCACTCTAGGTCAGCCAAAACATATTCATCATAATCAACATTTCATAATAGTGTGATATCGCAGGGGCCCAAAACCAATCGAACTGCTCGCCTCGTTCAGGTTCCCTCTCACCGTTTCGAATTTGATCAAGGGGACGACAATACTTCTCTAGTTTTCTGAGCAGAACACGCTACGATCCCCTGGGTCTTAAGCCCCGATCACATATAGACTAGTTCCGGCTAGAAAAGTACTCAAGGTTTCTTGAAGTTTCACCATAATCACCCTCACCTATCACAATATCACACCTGAGTATCCGCAGATAATCAGGGTATCTTCCTCTCCACTACTTCACACTCAACTCGCCGCATTAGTTAATGTCTTTTAGTAGTGTTTTATTAATCCTTCGTGTTTTGCCGATTCACTCTTGTCCATCCCTTCAGTGAATCTCGACCTCTAATTAAAATATTCACATTAACATTTTCCCCAACAAACACTTATCATCACAACTGAGGGCTCGAAACCACGACATAAAGCTCACGCGGCCAGCACCATCCTCAACCTGGCAAGCACGTCACATCTGTAAGTTCCATGATGAATGTTTTGATAATGACAAAGTGTTTTGAACAAGCTATCATGTGATGATCAAGTTCAAGTTCAACAAGCAACAACAAACATCAAGTGAAGAAGAGAGAACAAGCTCATGAAGACTTAAGTTTGAGTGTAATTGTTTTTGTTTTATCTTTTGCCTCTCAAGCTTCATAGGTTTTCATTTGGGTAGTTTGTTTAGAGGGTAGTGAATTTCATTCATAAGTCATGATTTAATCATAATTTGAGTTTTTACTTAACCTAGAATCAATAGGTGGCTTAAAGGTTTTAAAGGAAAGGTTGGGTTTTGAGAAAACAAGTTTTAAATAAGTGCAGTATAGTTTTACTCGAGTATGAGTTTGTTTAATTGAGTACTACTCGAGTATGCTGCAATCTACTCGAGTAGATACTGCAGAACTGATTTTTAAAATACGATTTTTACTTCTCAAAATCAGTTTTCAAGTGCCATAACTTTTGGGTATTCTATATAAACTTTTTCCTAACCTTTGTGATCATAACCTATCATTTTTGATATTCATTTTACAAAGAATCAAGCCACTCTATTTTCTCTAAATTTCAAAGATCAAAGCTTTTCTATTTTCATATTCTTTGATCAAGAACCTTTGAATCTCTTGTGTGATTTGTCATAGCTATTGATTGAGATTCATTAGGATTGTTATGTGTATTGATTGAGTTGTAATCTTTGCAATAAGGCAAGCCAACTACAACAAACAAGAAAGCTTGGTGTGTTGATTATCATCAAGCAACGTTCATTGAAGAAGAAGAAGTCTTGGTTGTGAATCAAGCAAGGAGAAGCCTTGATGTGTGGATTATCATCAAGCAATTGAAGACTTGTTGTGTCGATTATCAACAAGGGGTAGAGGTTAGATTAGAGAGAAGATCAATAGGATTACAAGGCAAGGGTGTCGGTTATCTCTTGTAGGCTAGCAAGAAGGAAGTCTTGTGAGGCAATCACTTGTAATTTGAGAACTCTAATTCCTCATAGTGAAGAATCTCTCTTGGTTGAAGAGGGGACTGGATGTAGCTTTCAAGCGGGTGAAAGTGAACCAGGATAAATCGCTGTGTCGTATCTCTAAACCCTTACTCTTTATATTCAAGTCATTTGATTGCGTTCTTGATTGAAAACCTAGAAAGATTGATTTTCATAATTGATTGAATTGAATCTTTATTTGGTCAAATTGATAAAGGGAAAATCATTTTCATAACTAGGTTAATCAATAAGAATATAGGTGTTAATCATCTCCGTTGAATCTCTGATCTTTCATGTGAATTGATTGATTTTTGTATGCGAATGAAAACTTGATTTTTCTGGTTTCTGTCAGATATACTCGAGTAAACGAGTCTTTAATCGAGTACTACTCGAGTACTCTGAAATCTACTCGAGTAAACCTGAGAGTTTTTTGAAAAATATTTTGTTTTAATTGTTTTGATTTGTTTAGTTCGAAAATCTTTCAAGGTATCTTGTACACCTATTCAACCCCCCCTTCTAGGTGTATTCCTAGGGTTCCTTTGTCTCTCCAACCACCAATTGTGGTTTCCTCAATTGGTATTAGAGCTCGGTCGAAAGACACGAGCATAAGAGCTTTTTCGTAAAGATCCTAGTTAAGTAACCGCAATGGGTTCTACGAATCCCTTTGGTGGTGAAGGTTATTCAATAAATCGTCCTCCATTGTTTACCGGAGAAGGCTATGCATATTGGAAAGTTAGAATGAAAATCTTTATCCAAGCCATAGATAGTGAAATTTGGAAAGTAGTTGAAAAAGGTCCTCATATCCCCTCTAGTTTAGTTGAAGGTGTAGAACAATTGATCCCCGAGGATAAGTGGAAGGATGATGATAGAAAGAAAGTTCAATATGATTATAAAGCAAAGAATATCATTACCTCCGCTTTATCCTATGATGAGTTCTTTAGAGTTTCTCAATGTTCTAGTGCTAAGGATATGTGGGACACTTTACAAGTGACTCATGAAGGAACTAGTGAGGTTAGGAGAGCTAGATTGAATGCTTTAATGCGTGATTATGAATTGTTTCAAATGCTTCCAAATGAATCTATAAATGATATGCAAAAGCGTTTTACTCATATTATTAATCATTTACTTGCTCTTGGTAAGACTTTCTTACAAGGTGAACTTTCTAACAAAGTGTTGAGATGTTTAGACAGGAATTGGCAACCAAAAGTAATGGCTATTGTTGAATCTAAGAATTTGGATGCTATGGATCTAGCAACACTCTTTGGAAAGCTTCAAGAACATGAAATGGAGCTTGGACGATTAAGTATCAATGAAGAGTCGGATAAGAACAAAGTAAGAAAGGGACTTGCTCTTAAAGTCAATAGATCATATAAAAAGAAAGAGAGTTCCGATGATGATGATAGTGAAGATTCCGATTCGGATGTTGATGAAAAAGAAATGAAACTTTTGCTAAGGAAATTTGACAAGTTTCTAAGGAGAAAAGGAAGGTTGAACAAGGACAAAAGTAAAGAGAAGGATTCCCCACACTACAAGACCAAGACATCAAAAGAAGGTGTAGTTTGCCATGAATGCGGAAAACCAGGACATCTCAAGTACTCATGCTCTAGGTATCTCAAGAAGAAGGAGAAAGACAAGAAAAATTCTAAATCTAAAAGAGCATACATAGTTTGGGATAGTGATGAAGATAACAAGAAAAGCACATCGAGTAGTTCTTCGGATGATGAAGAAGCCGCTTGTCTCAACTTGATAACTCTAGTAGATGAAGAACAAAGTTCAAATGATGAATCAAGTTATCAAAGCGAGGAAAGCGATGTAAGTCATACTAAATCCGAAATTTCTTCTAAATATGAATTGTTATATAATGCTTATGAAGAAATGCATGAACAACTTGAAAAACTAGCTTTGAAAAACATTGAAAGAAAGAAGCTCATTTTGAAACATCAAAAAGAGATTTTAGATCTTCAAAAATAAGTTGATGAGCTTAATCTTGAAAATGAAACTCTTGATCTTATATATGCTAGTTCTTCTTGTGATTGTGCTAGTAGAGTGAATGTTATGGTTGATTGTGAGAATTGCAAGTTGCTTAAAGATGAAAATTCTATTTTGAAAAATAAGCTTGCAAGTTTCACAAATGGTGACATTAGATTGCGCACATTGTTAAATTTTCAAAGAGAAAATTCAAACAAGTTTGGTTTGGGTTATACTAATGCTAAGAGTAAATCTCATAGAAATGTTGTTGATTTTTCTAAAGTTGACTTTTTAAATGCACCAACATGTTTCTATTGTGGTACTCATGGACATACTTCAAATGTGTGTAATGTTAAAATGCATGGTATACCTAAAGGAGATTTTGTTTGGATGAAAAAGGGTGAAATTCCCTACACTAACAAAAATGGATCCAAAACCATTTGGATACCAAAAAGCAAAGCATGATTGTTTTGTAGGTATGATTGAAGAGCAAAGAGAGCTTACAAGTGTTATTCATATTTGCATCTTCAATTGGTCTCAAAAGAAATCCTACAATTTGGTATAAGTGATATTATTATTAGATTTGTGAACTTCATATGGTATCTTCTCAATTGGTATTACTTTTCTAAATGTTTAATTAAATCATTTGGTATCATTGAGTAGATTCATAGATGGTTATCATGATATAGTGACATGCTTTGGTTGTTATTAAAGAAATATCACAATTGGTATCAAATATTTGTTGATATATGTACTTCTTTACAATTGATATCTTCTTTGTTAAGTGATAATATGATATTTTAGTTCTCAATTAGTATCATATTTCATTGTTATATTCTCTTGCCAATTGATATCACATTTCAAAGTATAGTTCTATTGTATTTGTTCAATTGGTATCAATGTTGTAAAGAAATGATCATTGATTTCTTACCTTGGCTTAGATGTTATATTTCAATTGGTATATATTACTTTTTGATAATGTCAAAGGGGGAGAAATATGATGTTTTGAATTGAATGGAATGATCGTTGGATAAATTTTATGATTTTTAGATGTTTGTTTGGAGAAAGGTTGTTTTTGTTGTTTTTATGTAGGTTGAGCAAAGTTGTTGAAGATAGGGGGAGAATCAAGCTTATCTCAATTGGATTCAAATGTCAAAAGCATTTATTGAGGGGGAGCAAGAGTCTCACCAAGTGATCAAATTGTTAAAGCATCAACAACTTCAAAGAACTTTTGAAGAACTTCAAAACATGGTTTGTCATTTTCAAAAAGGGGGAGATTGTAAGTTCCATGATGAATGTTTTGATAATGACAAAGTGTTTTGAACAAGCTATCATGTGATGATCAAGTTCAAGTTCAACAAGCAACAACAAACATCAAGTGAAGAAGAGAGAACAAGCTCATGAAGACTTAAGTTTGAGTGTAATTGTTTTTGTTTTATCTTTTGCCTCTCAAGCTTCATAGGTTTTCATTTGGGTAGTTTGTTTAGAGGGTAGTGAATCTCATTCATAAGTCATGATTTAATCATAATTTGAGTTTTTACTTAACCTAGAATCAATAGGTGGCTTAAAGGTTTTAAAGGAAAGGTTGGGTTTTGAGAAAACAAGTTTTAAATAAGTGCAGTATAGTTTTACTCGAGTATGAGTTTGTTTAATCGAGTACTACTCGAGTATGCTGCAATCTACTCGAGTAGATACTGCAGAACTGATTTTTAAAATACGATTTTTACTTCTCAAAATCAGTTTTCAAGTGCCATAACTTTTGGGTATTCTATATAAACTTTTTCCTAACCTTTGTGATCATAACCTATCATTTTTGATATTCATTTTACAAAGAATCAAGCCACTCTATTTTCTCTAAATTTCAAAGATCAAAGCTTTTCTATTTTCATATTCTTTGATCAAGAACCTTTGAATCTCTTGTGTGATTTGTCATAGCTATTGATTGAGATTCATTAGGATTGTTATGTGTATTCATTGAGTTGTAATCTTTGCAATAAGGCAAGCCAACTACAACAAACAAGAAGGCTTGGTGTGTTGATTATCATCAAGCAACGTTCATTGAAGAAGAAGAAGTCTTGGTTGTGAATCAAGCAAGGAGAAGCCTTGATGTGTGGATTATCATCAAGCAATTGAAGACTTGTTGTGTCGATTATCAACAAGGGGTAGAGGTTAGATTAGAGAGAAGATCAATAGGATTACAAGGCAAGGGTGTCGGTTATCTCTTGTAGGCTAGCAAGAAGGAAGTCTTGTGAGGCAATCACTTGTAATTTGAGAACTCTAATTCCTCATAGTGAAGAATCTCTCTTGGTTGAAGAGGGGACTGGATGTAGCTTTCAAGCGGGTGAAAGTGAACCAGGATAAATCGCTGTGTCGTATCTCTAAACCCTTACTCTTTATATTCAAGTCATTTGATTGCGTTCTTGATTGAAAACCTAGAAAGATTGATTTTCATAATTGATTTAATTGAATCTTTATTTGTTCAAATTGATAAAGGGAAAATCATTTTCATAACTAGGTTAATCAATAAGAATATAGGTGTTAATCATCTCCGTTGAATCTCTGATCTTTCATGTGAATTGATTGATTTTTGTATGCGAATGAAAACTTGATTTTTTTGGTTTCTGTCAGATATACTCGAGTAAACGAGTCTTTAATCGAGTACTACTCGAGTACTCTGAAATCTACTCGAGTAAACCTGAGAGTTTTTTGAAAAATATTTTGTTTTAATTGTTTTGATTTGTTTAGTTCGAAAATCTTTCAAGGTATCTTGTACACCTATTAAACCCCCCCTTCTAGGTGTATTCCTAGGGTTCCTTTGTCTCTCCAACCACCAATTGCGGTTTCCTCAACATCAACCGTGCACATCAGGGAGTTCCAATCTTTCACTTTTGTTACTTCAAAATTCATCAATCTTTTCCATCATAACCAAATCTTGCCATTATCAGAAATCTTTTATGATTCGTTGTAAATTATCCATCATATACTTTCAATATCATTGCATTATTTTCATCAGCATCATTATCACATTTTAACAATCAAGACATTGCAAACGTCTCACAGGGCATAATTACTTTCAATTTCAGATAAAAGTTCAATAGGCATAAAATTTCAGATTATAACATTTCATCATCACCATATAGACAACACCAAGTAATAATCATGCAATAGAAAAAGGAAGTCTTGATGGAAACCAACAAGCGGCTCAAAATGTACTAGAGGGGGGGGGGGGTGAATAGTATTTTCAAGCCTCAATACAAACTTTTCGATTGCTAGTGAGAATGGATTTCAGAAAACAAGTTTTCTAACAAAATTTGTACTGTTTAATCGATTAATCTCAGGCTTAATCGATTAATGCCAGAAGACCACTTAAGAACTAATCGATTAACTGGGTGTTACTTGATTAAGACCTGAATGGTGCTCTAAAACTAATCGATTAATCAAACTCTTAATCGATTAACTCGTGTTAAATTTGACAGAAAATCAACCTTATTCAGAATTCAATAGAGATTACAATCCAATAATGCAAGAACAAATGTTAAATGAATCAATGAACAAAACTACGTAAATATATCAAATCAATTTAGGTTGATTATCTAGAAATTGTAAAATCCCCAAAATTAACCTAATTAATTGGTTTGTTCTTAGTTCATGAAAGCTTGAAGAAAGAAAACAAAGGAGACAAGATTTTTATCCTGGTTCACTCTCCAACCACTTGAGAGCTACATCCAGTCCCCTCTACCAAAGATAGAGAGTTTCTACTAGATACACAATTTTTAGATTTACAATGGTTAAAGATGCAGCTCACTCTAGCTCTCCTATCTCAACCCTTCCAAGAGAGTACCAATTCTCTTGAAATCTACCCAATTGTTTCTTGTATCTTGTCTTCTTGAATTGTTGAGGATGCTCTTCACACAATTCCTTTCCTATTGCTTTGACTTGCTCAAAGACTTCCAAGGCTTGAATTCTTCACTTGAAGTTGTTGAATGCTTGAAGTTACAACCACAGTTGTAGAATGATTCAACCCAAAAGAATAAGCTCTAAAAAAACTAGTTCTCAAATTTCTAAGAATATTGAATGAACAAAAGTGAAGATGAAGATTGAAAAAATTGTAAGATCTTGATAGAACACTTTGAAAATTGTAATAGCTCTCTGTAAGATTGTGAAAGAATGAATCTCTATAGAAAAATATGAATGTGAAAGTAAGTAAGTAACCTCATCAAAGTAGTAATGAAAAGCTTTTAAAAAAAATTAATTTTTCTGTTATAACAGTACTTAATCGATTAATGAGTAATATACTAATCGATTAATCACTGTTAACACGTGCTAATCGATTAACATATAATTCACTAATCGATTAACCTTTGTTAAACAATCAGTGTTGAACAGTTATAACGTGTTAATCGATTAAGCCATATCGTGCTAATCGATTAACCACTGTAAAAAGTGATTAAAAAATTGATTTTCAATTTTACTTTGATTCAAACTTTAATTAGAGCTATTTTCTATCAAGATAACCTTTCTTCACTATTTATTCAAACAATATTAAATCCTAATTTGAGATACCTAAGCTACCACCCACTCTCATGAAATAGAAAATAAAATATTACATTTCATGCAAAAAATAAAACATAAACTTAATCTAATTCTTCATGAGTGGTGCTTGACTTGTTGTTGAATGTTGTTGCTTACTTTGGTTTGTTAGCATCAAAACATCATCAAATCTACAAACTCCCCCTTTTTGATGATGACAAACCCTCTTCACATTGAAACACCAAGTTTTTAAATACTCCCCCTAATTGTAACACACTTAGGAAAAATATATAAAAACGAACCTACAAAACACAACATCAACAAACCTTTTCTCCCCCTTTTGGCATCATTAAAAAGTAGTGAATTTTTTTTAAAAAAAAACTTTTGCCAAAGGTGAGAGGTAAGTACTAGACAATTGGATATATATGAATAAACACAATGATAGGCATGAGTAAATAAAGAAGGCCATAACCAAGACCATATAAGACACTACATAATAAAGCCTTAATATCATAGCAAAACACAAAAGTCCATACACTAAAAGTCATATCATAACACCATTGTCCAGCATCAAAAACATAAATCATAAAGAGTCTAATGGCCATACACAGACCCTATCAAAGATCAACCATAGCAAAAGACTAACAGTTCAGCAAAGTAAAATAAGTCCAAAAACCATAAAAACATAAACAGTCCAGCATCACAGTAAGATAAAAAGCAGCAAAAACAGATGAAAATCATAATGAGATCATAGTGGGCTAAGGGTTAGGTGAAGGATGGGAAAAGAAACTGGAGATATGATCCATAAGCCTCTGCTCCATAGCACGGTTTTGAGCTTCTAGCCTTTGTTCCATAGCAAGATTATGTGCCTCAAGCATGTCAAACCTATTATCCACATGTTGAATAAGTGCGGCATGAGCAGCTTGTGGATCAAACAGTGCTTCCAAGTTGTCAAAATCGATGAAATCCTCAACATTGACCTCTTGATCATCATGGTGAACCCCTTGATCAGTATCCATTGCATCAACAGCCGGTGGAGCTTGTGGAGCAGCTTGTCCTAAGGCCTTAATTTGTGAATTCCACATCCATGTCCTAGATGGTTTAAGAAATGCAATTTTCATTTGATTGATGTCGAGAATATTCAGACAGAATTTACCCTCAGGATCCTTATCACAAGGCTCGTTTTCCGGTATTGGCACACCATAATGGTGAAGCATCTTACTGACGTGCATCGGATAAGGTAAATACTGTGTAGGAGCAGATTGGGCAGCATCATACATGCGAGCCATGACAATTTTATACCAGTTTATTTGAACATTGTTTTTAATTCCATAAAACAGTTTCAAGTCATCTGCTTGAACTTGAGCATAGGTTTGAGAAGACTTTGGAATCAAACAGTATGCAATGATGTACAAAAGTACTATATCCTCAGCATGTAATAAAGAAACTCTCTTAGTACCCTTATCCCAAGTCAATTCTGGTCTAACAGCATCAGAAAAAACAGTAGCAGCATCTACATCTAGTTCATTTGACTCATCATCACCCAAAAAGGTACCCTCATTCCTTAATCCAAACAGAATTTTCAGATGATCAGGCTTAATGATAAAATGGTGACCTCTAACTTGACTTTGATATACCCCATTGATCTTAGTAAAGTTAGCATAAAATTGTTTGACAAGCCTAGGGTAAATATGAGTGTTGTACTCCAAAAACCTTTGTAAATGCTGTGAAACAAGTAAGTCATGAAAACCAAACCTCTCTTTCTTCAGACATGGAAAATAAAGGTACCGAATAATCCCAAAAGATCTATCATTGAACTTCGGAGCCCGTTCGTCCCGTTCGGCTTAAGAGAACCACACATTGAGGCGGTCCGGATGAGGAGGACGCTTCTTCTTCTATGGAGGATTCGAATTTGAGGAGGAGGAGTCCATTTTCGCAGGAGAGAGAAAGTTAGGGTTTGGGAAAGGGGGTTTTCGGATTTTTGGAGAAATAGAGTGAAATTGATGGGTTTTATGTAAGGGATGATGTTAGGGAAGAGATTTGATGGAAGAAATTGGGTGTAAAACATGATTCATAAGCCCTTTGTGATCAACAAGTGATTTGCGAGTGAGAGAAGAACAGAGAGATTCGGAGAAGAGAGAGAAGAAGAAAAGAAAAATGAGTGTAAGTGCAGAAAAATCGTTTTATATTTCCGTGTTCAGTGTCCTTAATCGATTAATGAAGCCCTTAATCGATTAAGGCTTGAAGGTGTGTTTAAAATTAATCGAGTTATAGCTGCACTAATCGATTAAGTCCAGAAAGGTTGATAAAACTTAATCGATTAATGAAGGTTATTAATCGATTAATGTGCACAAAACTCAAATTTTTGAAATTTTGAAAAATAATTTCATATTTACAAACACATATAGACATTTAGCACTTAGCACACACATTTACACAAGCAAACATATCATAGAAAAACACACATATAACTACTTATTTAGAGAATTATGAAAGGATTTTCATATAACAAAAACTCAAACAACAATACATAATGAAATAGGCTTAAGGTGATGAATTAAAATGATTTCAAATACAATTAGCTAATAGTTGATTCATCAAAAATGTCAAGTTCTCTTCTAATACGATAGAAAGTATCTCTTGGTAAAGGTTTTGTAAAAATGTCAGCTAATTGTTCTGAAGTTTGAACAAATTCTATAACACAATCGCCTTTTTGGACATGGTCCCTTAGAAAATGATGCCTAATCTCAATATGTTTTGTTCTAGAGTGCAATACTGGGTTTTTAGTTAAATTTATTGCGGATGTATTGTCACATTTAATGGGAATTTTTGACATGTTTAAACCAAAATCCGAAAGTTGTTGCTTCATCCAAAGGATTTGAGCACAATAACTCCCGGCCGCAATATATTCGGCTTCCGCGGTTGATAATGCTACACAATTTTGCTTCTTTGAAAACCATGATACAAGAGAACTTCCAATTAAATGGCATGTTCCACTTGTACTTTTTCTTTCAACTTTACAACCAGCAAAATTAGAATCCGAATAGCCAATTAAATTTAAAAGAGCATCTCTAGGATACCATAATCTGGTATTGGTGGTTCCTTTCAAATATTTCATAATCCTATTAACAACAGTTAAATGCGACTCTTTTGGATTGGCTTGAAAACGAGCACACACGCACACACTAAACATAATATCAGGACGAGAAGCAGTTAAATACAATAAACTACCTATCATACCACGATATTTTGTTACCTCAACAGGTTTTCCGATTTCATCCTTGTCCATGTAACATGTGACGCTCATAGGAGTTGAAGCTACCTTGAACGACTCCATGCCAAACCTTTTAAGTAGTTCTCTACAATACTTCCCTTGATGAATATAGATCCCATCATCAAGTTGCTTGATTTGTAGTCCAAGGAAGAAGGTAAGCTCTCCCATCGTAGACATCTCAAACTCACTTTGCATCATTTCTGAAAATTTCTTGCACAATTTTTCATTAGTTTCACCAAATATAATATCATCAACATATATTTGAACTAAGAGTATGTCCTTACCGGATCTTTCAATAAAAAGCGTATTGTCCACGTCACCTCGTTTAAAACATTTTTCAAGAAGAAAATTGCTTAAACGATCATACCAAGCTCTAGGAGCTTGTTTAAGACCATACAAAGCCTTTTTCAATTTAAGATCAGTTCGGCTTATCATCCTCAAACAGATGGTCAGACCGAAAGAACTATTCAGACGCTTGAGGATATTTTAAGAGCTTGTGCCTTGGAAGAACAAGGAAGTTGGGATCAAATTTATCACTTGCAGAGTTTACCTACAACAACAGTTACCATGCGAGCATCGGAATGGCATCGTTTGAAGGTTTGTATGGTAGGAAGTGCCAAACCCCGTTATGTTGGTTTCAAGTGGGGGAGAACGTGATGATTGGGCCATAAATTGTGCAAAAGACGACTAAAAAGATCAAGATGATTCAGGAGAAAATGAAGGTAGCACAAAGTCGCTAGAAGAGTTATGCTGATCGAAGAAGAAGACCTTTATAGTTTTCGGAAGGCGATCTTGTTTTCCTTCGAATAGTTTCTATGAAAGGTGTCAGTCGAGCCCTTAAGACCCGAAAGCTTTCTCCAAAATTCATCGGTCCTTATCAAATTCTTAAGCGAGTTGGTCTTGTTGCTTACCAAATAGCCCTGCCTCCTTCTTTAGCCAATTTGCATAATGTTTTCCATGTGTCTCAGCTCAAGAAGTATGTTCATGACCCAACGATTGTACTTCAGATTCGTCCTGATGATTTAACCTTACGAGAAAACCTGACCTTTGAGACTCGTCCTGTCCGGATTGAAGATAGAAGACTCAATCAACTCAGTGGAAAGGAGATTCCGCTGGTCAAGGTCATCTGGGAGAATAACGAAGTTTCTGAAGCGACTTGGGAATTAGAAGAGAAGATGCGTAGAGAGTATCCCGAGTTGTTTTTGTAAATAGAATTTCGGGGACGAAATTCCTTTTAAGTGGGGGAGTAGTGTAACACCCCTAATTTTGTCCGATCCCTTGGATATTTATATTTATATAATAAAAGTTTATTTTCCAAATTACAAAGTTTTCTTTTAAATCGATTAATTATATAAATAAGGTGCATTTAATTAGTAAATATTTTAAACGAGTAAATTATGTGAAAATATAATTTTCATAGCTTGATCTTTAAATTAGGACCTAATAATAATATTAGAAAGGTTTTTGGAGGGAAAGGAATTAAAAACTAAATTTTTGAATTTTCCCAGCATCTAACCGGTTAGATGTGCCATGTAACCGGTTAGACGATGAACCCAGAAACTGGGTTAGTGGATTTGGATGAGTAATCACCGCAATTACCCCTTAATTGCCACGAATCCCACTCGATTCATAGTGGGAAACGCGTGTCGGTCTGCATGTTAATCAAATCCCTCTATTTAAGGCTCAATGGTTGATGAATTGAGCCCATTTTTGCCCAAGTGTGAGAGATTGCTCTGTGTTAGGGTTCTGAGGTTCGTCCTTGCAATTCTCCTTTGTTTCTGAAAGATAGAGTTTGAGTGATACACCATTGTAAAGCTTACTCTTCAAGATTTACAAAGACACAAAAATCGTGAGTTGAGATTCCCTGAGCAAGGAGAACGAAGCCTACAAAGTCAGGAGTTCAAGTTTGTCAAAATTCGTTTCTGGTTTCTGAAGCTTACTTCAAGCTTCTATCTGAGTAAGTACAGACCCTCTCTGAGTCTCAAATTGGTTTCATTCTTCCATGCATGTTTCATAGAACACAATCTAACCACTTTCCCCAAATTGTTTCTCTTTTTCATGTGTCAAAATCTATGGTCTTTGAACCCTATCAAAACTGTCCTGCATGATAGCAGAATTTGTGATTTTGGAGTGTCTCTGTGGTAATCTTGTTGTTGTTGTTGATGATCTTCATTAAGCACGACTCTAAGGTAAGGGAGAAGCTAATTAATCACTAGAATAAGAATAATGAATAGGAATTTAGGTATGAGTCACCATGAGACTCATAAAGGGCATAGACTTTAATGGTCAAAGGCTTGGAGGCCAATTTCACTTGTTCCAGGACTTAGAGCAAGTTTTAATAAGTGCATGCAAGCTGAATATATGACTAATTGGTGTTATATTTCAGTATATGTGAATTTGGTATTCTAAGTTGCTATTCATACCTTTTTCATGCAATTTGATATGTATATTTGGAATGCATGTGTGTTGGATGAAAATAAATGTTGGAACATGTTTATTTCCTGGAATTGAAGTTATATTTATGGTTAAATTTGATTGGAAATGAGTGGATTGGGAAATGGTATGAAAAACCCCAAAACAGTGTTCTGCACTGCATGTTTTAACCGGTTAGGTTATCGTGTAACCGGTTAGAACTGACAGACAGGGAAAAATGAAGTCCAGAAATTTAATCACTGATTTTTATAATATTTTCAATGGACTTTTCCAATCAAACTTAACTGTAAATTATCTATTATAAACTGAGAATGTTGATGGACTTAAGGTTTTATACTTGAGTTCCATATTGTAATGGAAGTGATGTAATTGATTTGGTTTTCAAAATTAAGTCCAATTGAAATTGAGTTCTATGAGACTCTCAATATAAAAACAAGATCAATTTGAGGCATATGAATTATTCCCAACCTGTTTTGAAAATTGGGATTGGATTGGGAATTAAAATGGCATCAAACACTAATGAAAATTTTGGTTTGGCTACAGGTTCTAACCGGTTAGAATCTGTTGTAAGAGACTGACAGCAGTGAAAAATCAATTGAATTATAACTTAACCTTTCTTGTGCCATTTTAATTAACCTTTTTCAATTTAATAACAATTTAATTACCTTAAATACAAGAGTGTGATTTGTGGGATAATTCATAAAACCTCAAGTTAAGCTAACTTACTAAGAAAGTATGAAATTCTTAGTAATGTTATAATCTTTATATATTGAGAATGGAAATTGAGAAATCAATTAATGGCCAACCAAACTGAGAAAAATATTATATGCATTCATGCATGGTGAAAGGTGATGAAATAGGTTGGCAAGGAACGTTTGTCATGTTCTGGGAACCTGAGGAGGATACTCTGGGAGTACCAAATTGATGCAACCTACTTGATGACACATTCTGGGAATGTGGCCAGTGTCTGGGACATGGTTTTTATGCGTTCTGGGAACGTAATGCACACTCTGGGAGTGGTGCTTGTTTTCCAAGTATGGTTTGCCATACGTTCTGGGAACGTATGTTAGTGTTCTGGGAACACATTGGTGTATTGGATGGACGTCCGAGATTGATTAGTATTGGAGGCCTCAGGATTGTGAGATAGAAAGCATGCATCATGCCATTAATATAAAAGAATAAATAATTATTAAACCGAGTGTGCTCATATGTAATTTCATACTTACTTGTGTTTGAATATTTGTGAATGTTAGAATTATTCTTGTTTGATTATGTGATTATATTATGCTTACTCCCGTGCCTTGTGTAGGTGATGGCACACTATTACCTAGCTTGCATCGAGATTCGTCCTATCCCTAGCGCGATATGGACGTATGAGGAGCGTCGAGCTACTTTTGAGGGAGAGGTAGAGGTTACGCTCTACCATCCCAACCCCTTGGCCCGAGTGCGACCTCGACGATTTCGGATTCCCATTATTTATACTATACATGTACCCCTTTTTATACTTACCATGGACCACCCCCTGCTCGACCTGTTCGTTGTTATCATACCTTTCGTTTTCGTCCCTATACTCGTTCTTACCTAGTTGCTGCTAGAGTTGTTCCTACTGGGACTCCTTCACCTGATTCTTCGGATCCTGAGAGGACTGCACCGGTTGCAGATCCTGTACCCAGTGGTAGGGTACCTACTCCGGTGGATGAAGCAGAGGAAGACCCAGAGGAGGGTTAGAGTGACGAGGAGTCGGTCGAGCAGGAGGACATCACTGATAATAGGATGGGTGGCCCTTAGGTATGGGCATAGTGTGAGTAGTGTGGGTCTGGATCGTAGTAGCAGCTGTAGCAGATCATGGTGATGGTGGAGCGTTCTTAGAGGACTTGATGACCAGCTTTGGAGCGTCTATATTTTGTTATGTTTATATTGTATATATATCTTTTGAGCGACTTCAGGGTTTTGGTCTTTATTTTCAGTTTATGTTTTGGAACTTATCTCTCTGGACCTTGGTATCAGTTGTTGTATTTCAGACATGATGGATGTATGGTGGTACTCATGACATCGTTTTATATATATATATGTATGTTTTATGTCCAGTGATGATCTTATTTTCCGAAACTATACTTTTTCCGCGTACTCTGATAGATAATAAACGAGTTCGGTAACAGCAAGGGTTTTACAAAGATTTGATAATAATTTCAATACCGAATTCAAAGTATTTTTGAAAGATATGTTTAATTTGAGAATAAACATAAAGGAAAATTTTTATACCCTATTTTTCCTATAATATCAAGTCCATGTTATATATTTTCTTATAAGTTATTTTAATCCAAGAGCGTCACACCATGCATAAAGGAATAAGGTGGATTTTTGCAAAACAAATTATTAATCCAACATGCATCAAAGGATAACCACAAAAATCAATTTTATTTCCCTAAGTACATACTCAAACCAAAACCAACCAAAGAAAACAAAATCATTTGTGTAAAATAACTATAAAAACCGAATCACTCATCAAACCCCTTTGCATGTCCATTTTTCATTTTCAAGCTTCAATCTATATGTATCAACAATTGAAAATATAGTGCATCATCATAAACCAACATGCAAGAGCTCACTTTGAGCAAATAAACAAATCTCTAAGAATACTTACATAAAAACCGAAATAATCAAAGAACAAAGATTATGGGGAAATGAAATTACCCAAATCAAGTTTGAAGAGGCAAAAATGAAATCAAAACCTCCTTGCTCCCTTCACCAAGCTCACGGCCTCCTCTCTTTGATGGGGGTAGGGCTTTGTTTCTTTGCTTCTTGTGGGGGAAAGTGTGTTTGTATATGTGTATATAAATATAAGTTTAGAAAATAAGGAAATGGGGAAGAGATAATGAAGAAGAAGCACTCCCTCATCTCCTAGCTCCCACGGTTTTCTCGCTCTATCTTTCTCAATTTTTTTCTAAGTCTAAAATGGGGGAAGGGAATTAGTGAGGGCTATTTATAAGAATTAGGGGGGTTAGGGTTTATGAACTAAAAATGGAGTTTAGAGAATGGGTAAGGGTGGGAAATAGTGTAGGGATAAAAAGCTAGGTCATGCATTGGCCAAAAATCTACTTAGGATAGGGCAATTAATTGTGGCTCTTAAATAAGGTACTTAAAGGATATGTTACATTTAATTACGATACCCTAGGGTCTTGTGCACTCATAAATGTATGTCTAACAATTTAAAATTTAAAATGCATAACATAAATAGTCATAACCGTATAACACTAGTATAAAGTAGAAAAATAAAATTTTTCCAATACAGTGAATAACATTTGAAAATCATATTTCCATTTATTTAAATAATAAAAATATTATAATTTCGCAAAAAAATGAAAATTTCGTGGGCATCAAAATTAAATACCAAACTTTACAAAAATAAATTCTACATTTCAATACGATTGTTTTGACTATAAATTCGTTTGGTTTGGATTTACCGATCAAAAGTTATGAATTTTCAAAATTAAATAAATCTTTTAAATTAATAAAATAAATCACAAAATCATAACTCACCAAAATATATTATATTTGCACCACCCTTTATCACATGGGAAAAGTCAAAGACATAAAAGTACCAACAAAAGAATAAATTCAACCTTAAATGGGTTAGGGTGCCCTACTTGCATTGGTCACCCCTTCTTAGGAACTTGTGTCATTTTAATTACCCTTTAAGAATTCAAGTTTCAAAAGCTTTAAATAATAAATTCCTCCAAAACACAAAACTAAATATTTTATCATTATAAAATAAATTCCACATTTTCAAATAGTCATTTTAATGCATGTTGTGACGACCCAACTTTCTATTCTTAATAAAATACTCATATTCAAAATTACCACCATTTTCTTTTCTTTCTATCGAAAGCTAAGTCATCATCATTATCAATCTTGCGGAAATAAGCTCAGTCATTATAAAGAGAAATATCAAACTTCATATTATAATTTTGTAGTCAAAAGGGAGCAAATCCCATTACATCAGTTCAAATTCTCAGCAAAAGTCAAACACTAAAACTTAGTTAGGACTCTAGGTCATTACACTATATTACAATATCTTACAACAAAACGTATAACAACCTAGAGCATATGGTTCAAAACTCCAAAATATACAATAGTAAAGGAAAGAGAAACCTGATGGGTTATAACATCCATATTCCACTCATAGGAATTCAACTTAGTCGTCAGTTTCCCACTGGCTTCCGGTTGAATTCTCCATGGGATCGTCATCCGCCACCTGAGCGTCATCTTACATTGGGTCCTCATCCTCAATGGGGTCCTCCTCCTCTTCCTCATGTGCTGGGTCAGCTGGCACATATACCGGAGTCCTCGGTTGGACTCTGGGGGAAGGACTAGGGTGAGAGGGAACTTCAAAAACAACTCTTTCAGTTGAGGGTGATGGACTCGGTGGAAGTGATCGTCTAGTAAAACGTCGTGGTGGTGGTGGAGGGGTTCCATGGCGAAAGACAAAATTTGGTGGAATATGAATAATATACACCATTGAGATTCTCGTTCGTCATGGACGCATTCGGGAACAAGGGTTAGGATGACGAAAAGTGATTTCCACGTCACCCTCGTACGTGGCCCGATGCCCATCGAAGTTCCACTCCCCATTAGGGAGCAGCCTCATCTCCACGCATAGCACATTCCGTGCCATGACCTACACACAAGGGATTAGGAGTGAGTCATAGCTAAATACAATAACAAATGAGCATATCAGGGGCTAAAAATAACATTCACATATAATCAATTAGCATAACGAATGCAATTACATATGCTCAAACTGTTTTAACTCTTGTTTCGTTTCATTAGTGATATGATGCATGCCTACTCCTCGTTCATGCTTCTCGGTTCGGCATCCTTTCGGGATATTCATATACCTATATTTTCATCGAACCGGAGCGAATCCATATCAAGCATCACGATTGATTGGGAACTAGTCTTCATAGCATCCTGCGCCATGGATATTCTCAGTCATCATAGCATCCTGTGCCATGGATATTCGTTTAACCTAAACAAGTATTCCGAATCAAAATCGGAGAAACTTCATTCACCATGCATGATAATGCCACATACTAGTCTCATTTTATTCTTTCATTATTCTCATCAGCATTCTTGGCGCTTCATCGCCGGGTACCTCATTATTCCATAATTCCATTTCCTTTAACTTTTCTTTTAGCTGGTGCTGATGCTTTCAGAAAAAGGGCCATCGGCGGCATAACCACTTTGTGATGGGTTTAACTAATTCCATTTAATAATTTCTAGAAAAGTCCATAACGGCCCAGCCACTTTGTGATGGTTTTAGAATTAGCATATAATTAATTTTTTAGTAATCCATCGGGGAATAGCCTCCTATTGATGGTCATTGCAACGACCCCATTCGGGACTCCCATAGGAAAATATCAACCAAGTGAATAAAAACTTTCACTGGGGCATCTATAGGATAAATATCGACCAAATGGGTGTACGCACTTCCGTTGGGACTCCTGTAGGGAAATTATCAACCACTGAATAAAATTCCAGTAGGACACCTCCAGGATAGTTATCAACCAAACGGGATTAAGTTATGCCACTGGATGGAATCCTCATAGTGGTCTTTAGAATGTAGCAATTATGATATTAAACGAGTTAAATTTGGAAGTTTCAAGAAAATACGAGTCTTTTGAAGTTTTGCTCAAAATACTCGAGTAGTTCATGCAAAAATACTTGAGTCTTTAAAGAAATACTGGAGTCGTTCTTAACTTTCCAGAATACTCGAGTCTTTCTTGAAATACTCGAGTCTTTTTGCTGCAACAGCACTAGTTTTCTGCATTTTTAGCATCAATTCGAATTTCTTGCTTGCTTACTCCATTCCTATGCAAAACAGAAACTTAAACACATAAAATAAACATATTGCAATCATTAATCATAACTGAAACAACATAAAATGGCATCAAATCACAGATTGCATAAAACTTTAGAAAATGTCCATTTCAACATATGAATTTCATTTTTACTTGATTTTAAGTTCGAAACACAATCCAGTGAGCATCATTAGGTCCATTTAAACTTGTTTGAATATTAAAATCATGGGTTTCTGACCTCCAAGTCAGAATCCCACTTCAAGTTGCATCCCTCTTTGAACCTTTAATGGTTCCTACATTTCTAGCTTGAAATTACTCATTCTAGTATTTAGGTAACTCCTCCCTTACCTTAGAGAAGTTAAAGAAAGGATTGATTGAAGAGAAAAGGGGCTGAATCAAAATTTTGTTTCTGGACCTGTGCACAAACAATTGCACTAGCTGACTTTGGCAATCAATTGCACCACAAATAAGACATGAAAAAGAATGAAATAAGTTAGCTTAAGCAACTAGGAAATGCCAACTTTAATCAGAAACAAATTATGAATCAAGACGGTTCTTGGATTTACCAAACCGATTCGAGAAAGAAGGGTGTTTGATGCTGGATTGTGCTCTGTTTTCACAGCTTCAAATTCTTAACTTTGAAAGCTTGGAACTCGATCTACAGGAGGTTATTTCGAGTGATTCTTGGTTCTAATTCAAGATTGGAATTAGAACTTCAATTTGTGTTTTGGTTTTAGAGGGAATGGGTGAGAATTGAAAGAGAACGAAGGGATCAAAGTCAGCACCACAAAACAGAGAAATTTAGATAGAGATTCGGGTTTGGAGCAAATTTGATGTGTTTGTAGCTTCCCCAAACATCTATTTAAAGTCTATGCTTACCCTCCTTCGAAGTAAAGTCCAGCTCTGTGCTTGGAACTAAGGGAATTGCGTTTGGTTCGAAATTTGAATCAAAACCGACTTATACACATACAGCCACTGCTCGAACTACTCGAGTATTTCCTGGAATACTCGAGTATTCTAACCAAAAATTCAAATTTTCTAACTGCTAGTTAAGATACTCGAGTCCTTCCACAAATACTCGAGTATTTTAACCAAATTTCAGAAAATCCATTATTTTATAATAATATTATTGTTTAAATATTTAATTTCTTTTATTTATTTCAAAATATAGGATCTTACATCCTCCCCCACTTAACAGAATTTCATCCCCGAAATTCCGATTTACACAAAAAGATGAGGGTACTCATCCTTCATTCTAGATTCTAATTCCCACGTTGACTCAGACACTCCATTCAGACCCCAAAGAACTCGCACTAAAGGAATCTCTTTTCCTCGCAGCTTCTTGACTCGTCGATCTTCTATCCGCACTGGCCCAACATCGAGCGTGAGATTCTCTTTCAATGGTACTACATCTTGTTGCAACTGAATGATCGAAGACGGGTCTTGGACAAACTTGCGAAGCTGAGAGACGTGAAACACATTATGGAGATTGGACAAGAATGACGGCAAAGCGATCTGATACGCGACAGGACCAACTCGCCTCAAAATCTGGTATGGACCAATGAACTTAGGAGTCAACTTATTTGGCTTCAAAACTCTTTCAATACCAGTTGTTGGCATTACACGTAAGAAAACGTGATCTCCTTCTTGGAATTCCAGCTTGGATCTTCGCTGATCGGCATAGCTCTTCTGACGACTTTGCGCGGTCTTCATCTTCTCCAGAATAACCTTGATCTTCTCAGTCGTCTCTTGTACTAACTCAGGTCCAACGAGCGTGTTCTCTCTTACTTGGAACCAACATAGTGGGGTTCTACACTTCCTTCCATAAAGAGCTTCGAACGGAGCCATCTCTATGCTTGCATGATAACTATTGTTGTAAGTGAACTCCACAAGCGGCAACAACCGATCCCAACTCTCTTGATACTCCAAAACACATGCACGAAGCAAATATTCTAGGGATTGAATTGTCCTCTCTGACTGGCCATCCGTCTGCGGATGATAGTCTGAACTCATACTTAACTGCGTGCCAAGAGCTTGGTGCAAACTTTTCCAGAAACGAGACACAAAACGAGGATCGCGATCGAATACTATGCTTGAGGGAACTCCATGCAATCGAACGATTTCCTTGATGTACAACCTAGCAAGCTTCTCCAATGGATACTGCATATTGATGGGGATGAAATGAGCCGACTTGGTCAACCGATCAACCACAACCCAAATCGAGTTGAATCCTTCTCTTGTCCTCGGAAAACCACACACAAAATCCATAGCTATGCCGTCCCACTTCCACTCAGGAATACTTAATGGTTGCAATTCTCCTCCAGGCTTCTTATGTTCGATCTTCGCCTTTTGGCAAACAAGGCAAGATGCAACATAAGATGCAACATCCTTCTTTAATTCGGACCACAAAAACATCTTCTTCAGGTCTTGATACCTCTTTGTTGATCCAGGATGCATACTTAGCTTGCTCTTGTGGGCTTCATACAAAATTGCTCTTCTTAACTCTTGATTTGCTGGGATACAAACACGATCCCTAAACCTTAAAATATCATCAGCTCCTAATTGAAATTCCGGTTCTACACCTTTGATTCTCAACCTTTTCTTCTCCAAAAGTTCTTCATCCAACCTTTGCAGATCACTTACTTGAGTAAGGAATTCATTGGTTATTTGAAGCATTCCTAGCTTGATGCAATCAGGCTTACACTGAACTGCCAGATTCAAGTTTCGGAATTCATCAATTAACTGAGCTTCTTTCACCATCATTGCACTCGCATGCAAAATCTTTCTACTCAAAGCATCTGCTACGACATTGGCCTTGTTGGGGTGGTAGTGCAATTCGAAGTCATAATCCTTCAAAAATTCCATCCACCTACGTTGTCTCATATTCAACTCTTTTTGGTCGAAGAGATACTTCAGACTTTTATGATCACTGAATACTTGAAATGTATTACCATACAGGTAATGTCTCCAAATCTTTAAGGCAAAGACAATGGCAGCTAATTCCAAATCATTAGTGGGATAATTCTCCTCATGAACCTTTAGCTGACGAGATGCATAAGCAACAACCTTCCCTTCTTGCATCAGGACACATCCCAAACCTTGTCTAGATGCATCACAATAGACAACAAAGCTTTTATGAGGTTCAGGCAAAGTCAACACTGGAGACGATGTTAACTTGTCCTTCAAAGTCTGGAAGCTAACTTCACACTTCTCATTCCAGACAAAAGGCTGCTCCTTTCGGGTATGATCGAGGCCGTACCCGATCAAAATAAAAGGTGTTTATTCTGTAGTACTAGGAAGGTGATCCTAGGTCGTTTCCCAGCGAATATCGGTCTAGGCAAAGTATCAAACACGTAGTGTGCAGTAAAATGGGGGGGGTTTTTGTGTGTGACAAATGTGAAGAACAAAACATAAACAGAATATAAAAACTAAGAAAATCAGAAACAAAAGCGGGCAAACCCCTTTGGCTACGTACACTACTCAATCCTAGCTCACTAAAGATCGATTCCTCTCCTCTCCTCTGTCTAACTCGTGATAACCAAATACTAAGCGAAAATTCAGTTATCACTCCAAACCCTAACTTCTAATTAAGCATCAGAAACCAGAATTGGAGTTTTTACGAGTTAATACAAATTAAGCATTTATATTCATGTATTATCTCTACGAAATGGAATTAAGCAAACCACTACACATCGATAAACATGAAAACAGAGAAGAGAAAATGAAATTGCATTAATAACAAGAGCTCAAGAGTAGATAATACAATACCAAAGGGATTAACCCTTGAAGTCTAGCCTTCCATGGCCATAAATGAAGAAAAACGAGTAGAAATGGGGAAGAACAAAACCCTAGCAGCCACCACCACTTGGGAGAGCCAAGAGAGATGTTCTAACCTAGAGAGAGAGTGAGAAATCTGAAAATGGGAGTGTATCTTCTTGGGGGTTACACGAATTTCCCCTCTTTAGACATGAAAATGGGCCTAAAACATGGGCCCAAGTCCTAAGAAACACTATTCTGAAAATTACAATTAAAAAGGGACCTAAATGCAAATTACAATCTTCACTTCAATACTTCAATCTTCATTTCCAAACTTCCCAAAGTGTCCTTGTGCCACATATGACCTGAAAATAGAAATAGAATTAATTAGGCCAAATAATCCCAAATTAAACAATATTCGGAATATTAGTCCAATAAACTCTAAATCACTAAATCAAGCTAATCAATGTCAAATGGGCAACAAGTATCAATAATAAGAGTAAAATAATGCAAGGAATAATGGGAAATAAAATGCTCATCAAATACCCCCACACTTATCCTTTTGCACTCCTGGGCAAAACCAAAAGATAGGACTATGAAGATCAATATGCACCAAAGTGAATCATGCAACAAGATGACTACAACTAAGAAATGAAAACCTAAGAGATTACATACTTCACAATGAATTCTAGGAAATGCAAAGAAATGGGCAAACTCAAGCACACAAAATGGTTAAGGATCAAAGAGTCAAAGCATCCGCGAACATCATCCAATTACTTCAAGTATGCAAAGAAACCAATGACATCAAGAGGATAGTCACAAAGATGATAGAAACTCACAAGGATCACTCAAAAGTGTTTACACTCAAGTGTTTGGGGTTAATCATTATTTACACTCAAGGCACATCATGAAAAACAAACACAACCATAAGCTTGACAAGCCTCTAACATCAACCATCAACACACATGCACAAAATGATCAAAAGGTCTTTTAAGGGTTGTAATGGGGCCAAGGACAAGGTAGGATAAAAATATGGGAATGTAGCTAAAACCAAGGGAATAGAGGAGCAATGGGGAATAAGTAAAAAGTAAGCAAAATCCACCCCAAAATCAACAACCACTAATTCCAATCCTCTTTGCCTCAACAACCTTTTATTCACTTTTTTTTTTCTTTTTTTTTTCTTCTTTTTTTTTTCTTTTTATTTTTGCATTTTTTTTTATTTTTTTTGTTTTTGAGAGATATACAAAAAGAAAAGAAGAAACAACACAAATGGCATGAAGATGAAGCCATAACTATAACAACCAATGAGGCAAAACCAAGAACTCAACCAATTAAAGCATAAAGCATACTTCTTACCTAATACCCATTCCCAAAACAATTCCAAAGCTCCAAAATTCCCTAAGGTTAGGACAATCATGGTTTTTCAGTCATAGGCTTGTAATGAGCTAAAGAACAAGGAAAGGGATAAAAAGGCTCAAAGGGGCTAGCAAAGGATACATTCATTCAAGGTAGGCTCATATGGCTAGTAGCTTATTCAAGAAATAAAGTGCCTAAATCATTTCAAAATGTGCATGAGCAATCAAGTATCAACAAGAGTCAAGTCAAGTTCTAGAGTGCAAGTAATCCAGAGTGCAATCACACATGAAAGAAAATTAGGTGGCATATATAGCAATCCACCCACAATTAAGGCTCAAATCCTCACAAAAGGGACAATTCTATCACAGTGTTACCACCTCTTAATTATCAAAAGCAACTTTACACACAGAAATGCATGAATTCAGACACAAGATACCAAAACTCTACTAAAATGAAGCAAAAACATGCAAGAAAATGCCCAAAACTAAGCAAAACCTAAAAAAAAATCAAAGCAAAATATGCAACCTAAACTACTCTCCCCCCCACACTTAAATCACACATTGTCCTCAATGTAACACAATCAGCAGAATCAGATAGATATAGACAAGTGCAATGAAAGTAGTGAAGAAGGAGAAAAGAAAACTCCCGAAGTCATGGTGGGAAGAAGGTGAGTGCTCTCTTCAGCGGATCGAATGCCATCTTGCATTGGTCTCCTAATCGAAGGACTATGTTTCTGAAGTTCACAAGTGGCACCCCAGGTAGATATGCTAAAGTCCATCCGACTGCCCTCTTGTTCTGTCTAATCATATCTAGCAGTTTCTCCTCTTGATCAACAGAAAGTGAGGTAGAGATGATCACTGGGAGTTTCTGCTCATCCTCAAAGTAAGCATATTTGAGATGAGGAGGGAGGGGCTCCAGGTCCAATGAGGGTGCCTGCATAATGGATGGAACTAAAGGGACAGTAGAAATGGATTCTGCTGCCTGCACCTGAACAAAAGAATCAGACTCTTGCATAACAGAGAGGGGGTTAGCAAAATCTATAATATGAGAGTCATCAACAGATGCAGTGTCAGAAGCTAGAAATTGATCAATGCATGACATGCACATTTCGGAATCAGTACATGCAGGACAAGAAAATGAGTCTGTAAATGATGGCAAATCAGGATCATGCAAAACATCAAGCACATGTTCATCAATCTCATCAAGAAAGTCTATATGAAAGACAGAGTGATCCTCAGGAAAATGTTTCATAGCATGGAAAATGTCAAATCGGATCACACTGCCATCAAACTCCATGGAAAGTGAACCTGAATGCACATCTATCTTGGTTCGGGCTGTTTTCAAAAATGGCCTCCCCAAAATAATAGGAACAGCATTACGGGGGGAGTCATCTTCCATATCAAGTATGTAAAAATCAGCAGGGAAGATCAGCTCTTCAACCCGAACCAAGACATCCTCTATCAAACCTGCAGGGTGGGCAGTACTTCTATTTGCTAATTGAATCTCCACACCCGTAGGTTGAAGAGGTCCAAGAGAAAGAGACTTAAAAACAGACATAGGCATGACATTTATGGATGCTCCTAAATCTAGCATAGCATTTTCAAACTTCACATTGCCTATGATGCAAGGTATAGAGAAAGTTCCAGGATCCTTACATTTTTCAGGAATGTGAGGGATAGGTTTACCTATGAGAGCGGAGACATTCCTTCCCATGCTTATCCTCTCATTGCCCTTGAGTCTTCTCTTATTAGTGCACAACTCCTTAAGGAACTTCGCGTACCTTGGAATTTGTTTTATTACATCAAGAAGGGGTATGTTGACTTCCACCTTCCTGAATGTGTCAAGAATATCCTTGTCCACCTCTTCCACCCTTTTGTTTTGAGGCACTCTTGGTGGGAATGGAAGAGGAATGGGAGGAGGTTGCAGGACAACAGCAGGTTTTGTGGTTGAGCTTGAGGAAGGTTGAGTTGGATGACTCTCCTTGGTGCTAGGGTGTTCACCTTCCTCTATCACTTGGCTCTTCCCTTTAGAGGAAGCTAGAGCATCATTGTTGAGGTGAGGTTGTGGTGTGGGTCTGACAATCTGCTTTCCTGACCTCAGGTTGATGGCACTCACATTCTGATTCTGAGGGTTGATCACTGTTTGGGAAGGTAACTTGTCAGAATTTTGAGATTGCAAGTTGTTGAGAGAAGTTGCCATTTGACCCATCTGATTTGTCAAAGTCTGAATGGATACCTCTTGTCTCTGAATGGCTGCTCTAGTTTCTTGTTGAAATTGGAGGTTTTGCATGGTCATTTGCCTCACCAACTCCTCCAAGGTAGGTTGGTTGGATGGAGGGGCTGATGGTGAAGGATGAACCATTTGCTGCTGTTGTTGCCTTTGCTGTTGGATTGGAGGAGGTACATATGGTGGTCTACTCGGTCCAGCGGTGTTCTGAAATGGAACATTAGGAGGAGGTTGTTGTTGTTGTTGTTGATCAGACCACTTCAGATTGGGATGGTTCCTCCATCCAGGGTTGTATCTATTGGAAGAGAGGTCATGATTGTGTTGTTGTGGGCCTCTATTGTTGTATATGTTTGCTGCATAGGCCTCGGGTTGGTCACCACTTGTCATTGGCTGTTGCTGCTGAAGGGAAGGGCATGCATCTATGGGGTGCTCAATGGATGTGCATATGCCACACACTCTAGCAGGAAGTATCATCTTTTTCTGATTGACAGCCAATTGTGTGACCAATGTTGTGAGAGAATCAATTTTCTGCTCAAGCTTCTCAACCTTGCCCGAGTCTGCACCAACATCATTTACATCCCTCACAACTATTGCATCACTGTTGCTTCTTGTATGGAATTGTTGACAATTGGAAGCCATCTTCTCAATTTTGCTCCTGGCTTGTAAGGGTGTCATATCTCCCAATGTACCACCACTTGCAGCATCTACCATGTTTCTTTCCATGAAGTTGAGACCTTCATAAAAGTACTGGATGAGAAGCTGCTCTGAGATCTGATGGTGAGGGCAGGAAGCACACAACCTCTTGAATCTCTCCCAATAATCATAGAGACTCTCTCCATGTTGTTGCCTGATACCAGAAATTTCCTTTCTGATTGCAGTGGTCCTATTTGCAGGGAAGAATTTTTCTAGAAATGCCCTCTTCAAGTCATCCCAGCTTGTGATGGAACCAGGGGCCAAGTCAGATAACCAATCTTGTGCTAGACCCTCTAAGGAATGTGGAAATGCTCTGAGACAGACATGATCCTCTTGCACATCATGTGGTTTCATTGTGGTGCACACTATATGGAATTTCTTGAGATGCTTATGAGGATCCTCACCTGCAAGACCATGAAACTTGGGCAACAAATGGATTAGTCCTGTTCTAAGCTCAAAAGGAACATCCTCATCAGGATACCGGATACACGAGTCTTCAATAGTGAAATCAGGTGCAGCCAGCTCCCTAAGTGTCCTTTCCCTTGGTGGGGGTTGAGCCATGTTATCACAATGTATAGAATCAGATTGAATAAAAGTAGAAGGAATAGAAGAAATAGAAACAGAATCAGAATTAGATGGACTATAAGATGACTCTGACTCACTACCTAATGACTGATTCCTATTTTGTCTAACTAATCTGTGATAAGTTCTATCAATTTCAGGGTTATAAGGATGCAAATAACTTGGGTTGCCCCTAGTCATGTACTGAACAGAACAGCATCAACCATAGCATACTGTAACAGATATGCATGACCAAAATCGGCAACAAAATTTATTATTTTTTAAAATTTTTTTCTTTATTTTTTTCAGCACCCTAAAATCATGAAAACATATCACAGAAAGTTTGAGGACAAAATTCAAAAGGGAACCAAGTCAAAGAATTAAAACAGTGACCAAAAACTAAGAAAATAGAACTTGTAAAATAAAAAAGAAATAGTAAACAGGCTTTTTCAGGATCCAAACGAAGGGGTTTTCTGACAAAGTCAGAAAAATCAGATTATTCAGAAAATTCCCTTCGATTTGATATAAAATTCGTCCAATTCCGACAACCTGATCAAAAGTTATGCCTATTTATAGTAAGTGCTGCTAAAACATGGAAAATTTTTCTGGAACTCACAACCAGTGCATATCTAAGTGTCTGTGATGCATCAACACACTAATATATGATGAAACAAGTGTGGATACCAATTTTCGTGCAAAAATTCCACCCGCAGCTATGTTGAATGGCACTCACAGAATCACTAGAATAACATCAGTTGTGCAGAACAGCAAATCAGCAAACATGGCAACTTTCAATCAGTTATCAGAATGCTTATTCACACACTAACTACACTAACTAATCTAATTAACTACTGTATGATCTTTGGCAAGAACCGATAGTCCCCGGCAACGGCGCCAAATTTTGATCGAGGCCGTACCCGATCAAAATAAAAGGTGTTTATTCTGTAGTACTAGGAAGGTGATCCTAGGTCGTTTCCCAGCGAATATCGGTCTAGGCAAAGTATCAAACACGTAGTGTGCAGTAAAATGGGGGGGGTTTTTGTGTGTGACAAATGTGAAGAACAAAACATAAACAGAATATAAAAACTAAGAAAATCAGAAACAAAAGCGGGCAAACCCCTTTGGCTACGTACA
Organism: Crotalaria pallida; assembly: GCA_037953625.1. Taxonomy (NCBI): domain Eukaryota; kingdom Viridiplantae; phylum Streptophyta; class Magnoliopsida; order Fabales; family Fabaceae; genus Crotalaria; species Crotalaria pallida. The sequence goes on along the minus strand of CM075654.1, from coordinate 4,680,367 downwards.
CTACTCAATCCTAGCTCACTAAAGATCGATTCCTCTCCTCTCCTCTGTCCAACTCGTGATAACCAAATACTAAGCGAAAATTCAGTTATCACTCCAAACCCTAACTTCTAATTAAGCATCAGAAACCAGAATTGGAGTTTTTACGAGTTAATACAAATTAAGCATTTATATTCATGTATTATCTCTACGAAATGGAATTAAGCAAACCACTACACATCGATAAACATGAAAACAGAGAAGAGAAAATGAAATTGCATTAATAACAAGAGCTCAAGAGTAGATAATACAATACCAAAGGGATTAACCCTTGAAGTCTAGCCTTCCATGGCCATAAATGAAGAAAAACGAGTAGAAATGGGGAAGAACAAAACCCTAGCAGCCACCACCACTTGGGAGAGCCAAGAGAGATGTTCTAACCTAGAGAGAGAGTGAGAAATCTGAAAATGGGAGTGTATCTTCTTGGGGGTTACACGAATTTCCCCTCTTTAGACATGAAAATGGGCCTAAAACATGGGCCCAAGTCCTAAGAAACACTATTCTGAAAATTACAATTAAAAAGGGACCTAAATGCAAATTACAATCTTCACTTCAATACTTCAATCTTCATTTCCAAACTTCCCAAAGTGTCCTTGTGCCACATATGACCTGAAAATAGAAATAGAATTAATTAGGCCAAATAATCCCAAATTAAACAATATTCGGAATATTAGTCCAATAAACTCTAAATCACTAAATCAAGCTAATCAATGTCAAATGGGCAACAAGTATCAATAATAAGAGTAAAATAATGCAAGGAATAATGGGAAATAAAATGCTCATCAGGGTAAAACGGGTTAACGGAAGAGCCAACTTGGAAAAACGTTCAATGAACTTCCGATAATATCCGGCTAACCCAAGAAAACTTCTAACTTCGGTAACTGACTTCGGTCTTTCCCACTGCAAAACTGCTTCCTCCTTAGCTGGGTCTACAACAACACCATCTTTTGAAATTACATGCCCCAAGAAATTGACTCTCTCCAGCCAAAACTCACACTTGGCCAGCTTGGCATATAACTTCTTCTCCTTCAAGGTTTCTAGGAAAATCTTCAGATGATTAGCGTGTTCCTCCAGGTTCTTCGAATAGATGAGAATATCATCAATAAGCACCACAACAAAGGAATCCAGATAGGGTCGGAACACTCTATTCATATAATCCATGAATATTGCTGGGGCGTTGGTCAGACCAAATGGCATCACCACATACTCGTAGTGACCATATCGTGACCAAAAAGCCGTTTTCGGAATATCTTCCTCCTTTACACGAATATGATGATAACCCGATCTCAGATCAATCTTTGAAAATACAGATGCTCCTCTTACTTGATCCATCAATTCATCAATCCTTGGCAACGGGTACTTGTTCTTGATAGTAACCTTGTTCAACTGCCTATAATCAATACACATCCTCATAGATCCATCCTTCTTCTTAACGAACAAAACTGGCGCTCCCCAAGGTGATACGCTTGGTCTAATAAACTGATTTTGCAACAAATCCTCCACTTGCTTCTTCAATTCTGCTAACTTTGTAGGAGCCATACGATAAGGGGCAATAGAGATAGGTCCAGTACCGGGAACTAAATCGATACTGAATTCTACCTCTCGATGCGGCAACAAACCAGGCACTTCATCTAGGAACACTTCGGGAAACTCTCGAATAATGGGGATATCCTCTATCTTTACCTCATAACTCTTCCCTTCCACCATAGCGAAAAACACACAAACGAAACCTTCGGGTTGCACAACAGGAGCCTCAAACATCTGGAAACATGATCGTTCGAGCCTTGCAGTCTATCACCACATGATTAGACGCCATCCAATCCATTCCCAAGATAACATCGAGGTTGGACAACGGCAAACAGATCAGATCTATACTGGAAATCTGATCTCCTATGCTAATGAGACATCCGACACATGCCCTTGATGCGACAACAGGAGCATTCGTAGGGGTAGATACACTAAGCTTAAACGACGTCTCCGAAATAGGAAAACATAAACGCTTGACACATTCTTACGAGATAAAAGAATGCATCGCTCCAGAATCAAACAAAAAGCGGCAGGGCATGCCATTGAGGAAATGGTTACCTTGCACAAGATTATCAGCTTGCTCTGCTTCTGATCCAGACATGGTGAAAACTTTTCCATTGATCCAGGGCTTGCTTCCTTGACCTTGGTTGACTTGGCACTGGGGTTGCCGACAAAAACGAGCGATATGTCCGGACTTTCCACAATTGAAACAAGTGGGTGGCTTGTCTCTCCAACATTCTCTACCAGGATGGGAGTGCTGACACTTGCTGCATATCGCGGCAGGTGCTGGAAGACTGGCTGCTCTAGAGGGTGTTGCATTTCCTTTGCCTTTGTGCGAATAAGGGCCTCCACGATTCCTGCGATCATTCTTATGCTGATGACGATGCGGTCCATGACTTCCTTGCCCGATATCCTTCTTGAAACTATTCTTCTCAAAGATGCGGCAAGCACTGATCAAGGTGTGGTAATGACGAATACGCTGCACGCTCACTGCAAGCTTGATATCATATCTCAACCCATTCTCGAACCTGGTGCACTTTGAATATTCATCAAGGTGGTACTGGAAATACGGAGAGTATTACATCAGCTCTTCAAACTTCTCTGCGTACTGGTCAACAGACAAGTTGCCTTGCTTCAAGTCGAGGAACTCCATTTCCTTCTGAATTCTGACATCATCGGGGAAATACCTCTCCAGAAACTTTTCAGTGAATGCCTCCCACGTCAGCTCTCTGTGGTCATATTCCATAAACTGGCAGGTCTGCTCCCACCAAGTTGCAGCTTCTCCACTCAGCACATACGCAGAAAACATGACCTTCTGCGTCTCGGTGAGGGTTAGCGTCCTAAAGATCTTGTTCATCTCAGCTAGCCAAAACTGAGCTTGCTCGGGACAACGACCACCTGAGAAGCTAGGGGGTTTACATTTGTGAAACGAATCTAGGCCTTGAAACTCAGCCGGGGTACCATTTCTTGGAGGACGGGGTTGCTGCAAGTTCTCCAGAACTGCAGCCATGCGGGTTAAAGCCTCAGCAATGTTGGCGTTGTTTCTTCCGGCCATCTTATCCTATAGAATCCAAGGGGGAAACTTAGTTAGATTCTGCTATTCTATGTCTCAAAATACAATCATAATACTACAATACACAACGGTTAGTGTGTAAGGCCACACTCCAAGGCCGAGAGTTGAACAATTGCTCTGATACCACTAAATGTGACGACCCAACTTTCTATTCTTAATAAAATACTCATATTCAAAATTACCACCATTTTTTTTCTTTCTATCGAAAGCTAAGTCATCATCATTATCAATCTTGCGGAAATAAGCTCAGTCATCATAAAGAGAAATATCAAACTTCATATTATAATTTTGTATTCAAAAGGGAGCAAATCCCATTACATCAGTTCATACTCTCAGCAACTATAAGCCAAACACTAAAACTTAGTTAGGAATCTAGGTCATTACACTATATTACAATATCTTACAACAAAACGTATAACAACCTAGAGCATATGGTTCACAACTCCAAAATATAAAATAGTAAAGGAAAGAGAAACCTGATGGGTTATAACATCCATATTCCACTCACAGGAATTCAACTTAGTCGTCAGTTTCCCACTGACTTCCGGTTGAATTCTCCATGGGATTATCATCCGCCACCTGAGCGTCATCTTCCACTGGGTCCTCATCCTCAATGGGATCCTCCTTCTCCTCATGTGCTGGGTCAGCTGGCACATATACCGGAGTCCAAGGTTGGACTCTGGGGGAAAGACTAGGGTGAGAGGGAACTTCAAAAACAACTCTTTCAGTTGAGGGTGATGGACTTGGTGGAAGTGATCGTCTAGTAAAATGTCGTGGTGGTGGTGGAGGGGTTCCATGGCGAAAGACAAAATTTGGTGGAATATGCATAATATACACCATTGGGATTCTCGTTCGTCGCGGACGCATTCGGGACCAAGGGTTAGGATGACGAAAAGTGATTTCCACGTCACCCTCGTACGTGGCCGGATGCCCATCAAAGTTCCACTCCCCATTAGTGAGCGGCCTCATCTCCACGCATAGCACATTCCGTGCCATGTCCTACACACAAGGGATTAGGAGTGAGTCATAGCTAAATACAATAACAAATGAGCATATCAGGGGCTAAAAATAACATTCACATATAATCAATTAGCATAACGAATGCAAGTACATATGCTCTAACTGTTTTAACTCTTGTTTCATTCCGTTAGTGATATGAGGCATGCCTACTCCTCATTCATGCTTCTCGGTTCGGCATCCTTTCGGGATATTCATATACCTATATTTTCATCGAACCGGAGCGAATCCATATCAAGCATCACGATTGATTGGGAACTAGTCTTCATAGCATCCTGTGCCATGGATATTCTCAGTCATCATAGCATCCTGTGCCATGGATATTCGTCTAACCTAAACAAGTATTCCGAATCAAAATCGGAGAAACTTCATTCACCATGCATGATAATGCCACATACTAGTCTCATTTTATTCTTTCATTATTCTCATCAGCATTCTTGGCGCTTCATCGTCGGATACCTCATTATTCCATAATTCCATTTCCTTTTACTTTTCTTTTAGCTGGTGCTGATGCTTTCAGAAAAAGCGCCATCAGCGACATAGCCACTTTGTGATGGGTTTAACTAATTCCGTTTAAAAATTTCAAGAAAAGTCCATCAGCGGCCCAGCCACTTTGTGATGGTTTTAGAATTAGCATATAATTAATTATTTAGTAATCCATCGGGGCATAGCCTCCTATTGATGGTTATTGCAACGACCCCATTCGGGACTCCCATAGGAAAATATCAACCAAGTGAATAAAAACTTTCACTAGGACATCTATAGGATAAATATCGACCAAATGGGTGTACGCACTTCCGTTGGGACTCCTGTAGGGAAATTATCAACCACTGAAAAAAATTCCAGTAGGACACCTCCAGGATAGTTATCAACCAAATGGGATTAAGTTATCCCACTGGGTGGAATCCTCATAGTGGTCTTTAGAATGTAGCAATTATGATATTAAACGAGTTAAATTTGGAAGTTTCAAGAAACTAAGAATCTTTTGAAGTTTTGCTCAAAATACTCGAGTAGTTCATGAACTACTCGAGTAGTTCATGCAAAAATACTTGAGTCTTTAAAGAAATACTCGAGTCGTTCTTAACTTTCCAGAATATTCGAGTCTTTCTTGAAATACTCGAGTCTTTTTGCTGCAACAGCACCAGTTTTCTGCATTTTTAGCACCAATTCGAATTTATTGCTTGCTTACTCCATTCCTATGCAAAACAGAAACTTAAACACATAAAATAAACATATTGCAATCATTAATCATAACTGAAACAACATAAAATGGCATCAAATCACAGATTGCATAAAACTTTAGAAAATGTCAATTTCAACATATGAATTTCATTTTTACTTGATTTTAAGTTCGAAACACAATCCAGTGAGCATCATTAGGTCCATTTAAACTTGTTTGAATATTAAAATCATGGGTTTCTGACCTCCAAGTCAGAATCCCACTTCAAGTTGCATCCTTCTTTGAACCTTTAATGGTTCCTACATTTCTAGCTTGAAATTACTCATTCTAGTATTTAGGTAACTCCTCCCTTACCTTAGAGAAGTTAAAGAAAGGATTGATTGAAGAGAAAAGGGGCTGAATCAAAATTTTGTATCTGGACCTGTGCACAAACAGTTGCACTAGCTGACTTTGGCAATCAATTACACCACGAATAAGACATGAAAAAGAATGAAATAAGTTAGCTTAAGCAACTAGGAAATGTCAACTTTAATCAGAAACAAATTTGGAATCAAGAGGGTTCCTGGATTTACCAAACCGATTCGAGAAAGAAGGGTATTTGATGCTGGATTGTGCTCTATTTTCACAGCTTCAAACTCTTAAATTTGAAAGCTTGGAACTCGATCTACAGGAGGTTAGTTCGAGTGATTCTTGGTTCTAATTCAAGATTGGAATTAGAACTTCAATTTGTGTTTTGGTTTCAGAGGGAATGGGTGAGAATTGAAAGAGAACGAAGGGATCAAAGTCAGTACCACAAAACAGAGAAATTTAGACAGAGATTCGGGTTTGGATCAAATTTGATGTGTTTGTGGCTTCCCCAAACATCTATTTAAAGTCTAAGCTTACCCTAATTTGAAGTAAAGTCCAGCTCTGTGCTTGGAACTAAGGGAATTGCGTTTTGGTTCGAAATTTGAATCAAAACCGACTTATACACATATAGCCACTACTCGAACTACTCGAGTATTTCCCGGAATACTCGAGTATTCTAACCAAAAACTCAAATTTTCTAATTGCTAGTTAAGATACTCGAGTCCTTCCAAAAATACTCGAGTATTTTAACCAAATTTCAGAAAATCCATTATTTTATAATAATATTATTCTTTAAATATTTAATTTCTTTTATTTATTTCAAAATATAGGATCTTACACATGCAATATAAATAAAATAGAATATTTATATAGATTCGAAAATATATACCCAATTATAAATTCTCAAAATCAATTTATTAAAATAGGAAAAATTGCGGGTATTACATCTAGCTTAAAGCATTCATCTTTGGAAACATGCACAAATTCTTTACATCCAAAGACACGTAAGTGATCATAAGAAACATTCTTACCTGACCACAACTTCTCTAGTACTTCATATTACAAAGGTTCACATGGTGAAAGTTTAGGACATGCATAACTGCACTCAATGCTTCACCCCAAAACGATTGTGGAAGCTCTGCTTGTGAAAGCAAACATCTAACTCTTTCAACTAGAAATTTGTTCATCTTTACCACTACACTATTCAACTGAGGGCTCTTCAGAGTATTCTGATGCTTAATATTCTGCTTTATGCAATATGCATCAAACTATCCTGGGTAGTCACCTCCATTATCTGTGCGAATGCACTTCAACCTCTTCCCAGTTTCTCTCTCAACTAATGCTTGAAATTGCTTAAATTAGTACTATCATCATCATAGTCCTCAACAATAATTAAATCATCGTATGCCAAATTAGTACTGTCATCATGGAAGTCATCTTCTTTCTTTTTACCTTTATCTTTGCCTCTGTTCTGCTTTTTCATCTGCCAACAAAACTTCTGAATATGCCCTTTCTTGCCACAGAAATTGCTTTCAAAAGTTTTAAACTTGTTTCTAGACTTACTTCTGCTTTGGTCTTTATCTAAAACCGCGATTCTGGCTTCTACCTCTTGACTCAGAAAACAAAACCTCTGAATGTGAAGAGGAACCCTATGATTTTGTTCTCATCTCTTCACTCAGAACACTGCTCTTGACAAGTTCCATTAACAACACACCATCAGGAGCAGAATTAGACAATGAGGTTATAAAAACTTCCCATGAATTTGGCAAGGAACCAAGAAGTAATAGTCCCAGAATTTCTTAATCAAATTTAATACCCATAGCAGAAAGCTGATTAACAATTCCCTGGAAAGCATTCAAATGATCTGCCAATGCAGACCCATCTTGATATTTCAAGGCTAACATTTTCTTTATCAAGAACATATTGTTATTACCGGTCTTCTTAGCATATAATTGTTCAAACTTGTTCCACAAGGTCCGAGCATGTATCTCCCCACTAATGTGATTCAAAATATTGTCATCAACCTATTGGCGTATGTATCCACACACCTGTTTGTGCAAAAGAGCCCAATCAGCATCTGTTTTATCATTAGGCTTTTCAGAACCAAAAACGGGTTGATGAAAATTCTTCACATAAAGGAAACTTTCCATCTTACTTTCCCAGAGAGCATAATTAGAACCATTCAGATTCACCATTCTGCATGTATTGACTTCCATTGTTCACCACAAAAAAAAAACAAAAAAAAAATGGTATACAAAAGAGTATTCCTAAATAACACTAGGAATAAAAATCAACACCAACAATGGTGAAAACTAGCACAACAAAATTCTCACATGGATAAATAGTACAACCAAAAGAGAAAGAAGACACTTAAAAGAATATGTCAAAATAAAGAGCTCGATGGCAGAAACAACATATTAAAAAATCAGGCAAAACGGGAGAAATTTGTTCTGACAATCTTCTATCATGGGGAACCAAAATTCTTCTCGAACAATGTTGTAGCCACCGCTGCTTAGATGTGCCACGGTGAATTTAATTCACCCCAACTAAATATAAGGGTTTGAAACCCGGGTTTTTATTTTGCCACCCCAAGGTCTATGAATGTCATCCCATATCTATAAAATATACCTATTATGCCCTTTTTAAAAAAACAACTTTTAATTCGGGTCGTAAGAGGTACTTACGACCTGAAGGTCGTAGCACTCCCTTACGACATTTTAAAAAACTAAGTTTTAACACGGGTCGTAAACAAGTGTTACGCCCTAAGTTTTTTCACAAGTCGTAAATAAGTATTACGACTATAAAGTCGTAATACTCACATACGACCATGTTGAAAATTTGTATGTGTCATTGAATAGACTCCATGAAATGAGACCACAAGGAACAATTGACTCTTTATCTTTTGTGTTTTCTTCAGGAGCACAAGATTTTGTTTCCCCTTCAGCTGACTTACTCCACAGTTGCTTGTCACTTCTACTCTTAACATATCAGCAAGAATCAGTGAAAAAACATATCAGTATTCAGCAAGGGCAATATGAAGTGGTTGTGGTGGCATAAGTAATTACTTAATAAAGTCCAATGTTAGTTCAGTAACATACACTGCTAACATATCAAAACGGCACCGCATCTGGATTTGATGAAGGAAAAAAACAAAAAGAAATAAAGAAAAGAAACGTAGTACAACAAAGTCGTAACATACTATTACGACTTGTGAAAAAAAAAGAAGTACAACAAAGTCGTATGTGACTATTACGACTTTATAGTCGTAACACTTATTTACGACTTGTGAAAAAACTTAGGTCGTAACACCTGTTTACGACCCGTGTTAAAACTTAGTTTTTTAAAATGTCGTAAGGGAGTGCTACGACCTTCAGGTCGTATGTACCTCTTACGACCCGTATTAAAAGTTATTTTTTTAAAAAAGACATAATAGGTATATTTTATACATATGGAATAGCATCCATAGACCTTGGGGTGACAAAATAAAAACCCTGAAACCCTTTGCCAAAAGCTAATGGGCTTGGGCTTATTAATTTTTTTTAATCTTTTTCCTTATCTTTTGTTTTAATTAAAATAATAATAAATAATTAAAACAATAAACTCATGCGGATCCAATTCAGATTTATCCTTCCAACATATCTTCCTTATTATAAATATATAATACTAGCTCTTAATAGAGGTTCAAACCAAATTGTACACCTAAAAAAATAAATCTAAATGATCTTGTTGATAAATTTTGTAATTCCCGATATAAATAAAAAATAACACTTTTTATCTAAGATATGCACTATTTATTTGATGAATAAATTAATATTTTTTATATGATTATCTATTTTGTTGTGATAAATCTGAATTAAACATTTTGATTTTTTCTGTTTGATGGTATTATGAGCATAATGAATGATAAACCATAATGTCTCTGGTTTATTTTGAGAAGGAAAGTTGAATCTTGGTGTTACAAAAAAAAATTAATTTTTTTCAACTTTATCGTACCGATTTTTCTATATTTTCTTAAATTATAGAATTTGTATGCAGTTTACCTTAGAAAATTTTATAGATTTAAGTTATATATATCCAAAATAAATAATCTATTTATTTATTATATATTTAATTTTAAATTTTAATATCTTCAATGGGGATAATGATTTAGAAAATTTGAATAATTTTTTTAATTTCAAATCGTAATATTTTGGTTAGAGATAATGATTATTTATCCATAAAGATTTATCCAAAATGAATAACAAATTCAACTTATTTAATATGTGTTTATCTAAAACAAATTAATGATTTGAAAACGTGAATAATCTATCTAATTTCAAATTGTAGTATTTTGGTTGTGGATAATGATTTCAAATTGTAGTTATAATTCTCTTGTACAAAAAATTTTAAAAAAATATTTACATCAAGTATAAAATCAAATCCTATTATTATATATAATGATTTTTATCTATTCCAAAAACAAAATGTAATCTATTCCAAAAACAAAATATATTATCAAAGGAATTGCAGTAGTCATAAATGGAGTCTTCTAAAATTAAAACTTAGGTCCTCGAGAAGATACAGTCTTCTGCCACATAACGTCTTCCAAATACTGAAGTAAAAATAAGATTATATAGGAACTTAAGAATCATATAATATAAATTAAGATAAATGAGAAATATTAGAATTAGAGAGATTTAATGACAGAACAAAAAAAAGTAAAAATTGAAGATTGACATGATTTGGAGATTGTTGTTTACGTGAATAAACATATTGAATTGAAGTAAGCAAGTAGAGAGAGAGGAACTTAATGTGATGTCCTAGACGGTGAGGACCTCCAAGGGTGTAGGAGATGACCTTCAAAGGTACCTCTGTCTAGGGTTGATCTGTGATGTTTGGGGGAAGTCCTCAGATGGCTAAAGGAAAGAGCCAAGAAGCAACCCTAATCACTGGTGTGTGAAGATGGCAATTAGGGTTAGAGGACGTACCTGAGCCCCATGTAGTACGGAGCTACTTATAGGGGGGATCTGGTTGCCCTAATGGGCTTGCTTTAGGCCCAAGTAGGGCCAGCCTGTACTGAGCTAGGAGTGGATAGGTTGTCCTTGCGGATAAGGTTGTGAGCTGTCCTTGTGGATAAGATTGTGAGCTGTCCTTGTGGATAAGGTTGTGAGCTGTCCTTGTGGATAAGGTTGGGGGACGTCATCATGTCCTATATGTCGGACTCGGGGAGGTGTCGGACCTGGATGGGAACAAGAGGTCGGCCTGTATCTGGCATCTGTTCGGCCGTTGAGTATTGAGCTCGGCCAAGCGCTTAGAAGGCCTCCTGAAGGGCCCTCAGGACTTCGGCGAGGTGGTTTGAGGACCTCAGCTAGGCCGAGTCCACCACATAAGCCCCCCAGCTCGGTCAAGGCTATCGGAGCCTTGTTCCGAGGTTCTGGTTTAGGTCTTTTCCCCAAATCCACCTCATAAGGTCCGAGTCCACCACATAAGCCCCCCAGCTCGGTCAAGGCGATCGGAGCCTTGCTCTGAGGTTCTAGGGAGTTCGGACGATGAGTTGCCGGTAAGTTGGCTCCAGCTGTTTCTGATGTCCTTTCATTATGACAGAGCAGGTTTGACAGTTGTCAAGTCACCCGTACCGATGTGACGTTTGATTTTACTAGATCTGACCCGTGTCAGAAATCACGACCTTCGAAGCGTCATCATTACTGTGACGTTGCTCGAGGTCCACTGTTTCAGCTGCCACATGACACGCATCCCAATTGGTATAGCTGCGTGTTGGGTTGGGCCTTTTAGGCTTGGCCCAACTTTCGAAAGTGGAGGGAAGGTGGTTCTTCTTCCCTTATCTAGGCACAAACCGTTCTGCTTCTTCTTTCCACCACACGGCTGCACCTTCTTTCACTTACACGAGATCCACTCTCCCACCTTCTCTCGAGATTACATTCTGGAATTGTGCTCTTCTCTCCTTCTTTCTCCGCAGATAACAAATCACTCTCCACCCCCTTCGTTCTTCGCGGTTGCATACTTGAGGTATTTTCTCACTTCTTTTTCCCTTTTGTTTTTATTTCTTCTCCTTCCCTGCTCTGGTTCACCTGGGTAGGATTTAGGGTTCTAAAGTTCTGTTTCTATAGGGGTGGTTTTTTCTTTCTGTTGGATTTTGTGCTAGCCTTGAGGGATCCAATTGGTGGCTTATAATGTTTCTGGGTTTGGGGCGTTTTAGGACTTGCTTTGCGGGTTTTTGCACTGCTTTTTCTTTTTCCAGGAATTGAAGGGGTACATTGGGTTTATTATGAGTAGGGGACAGGTTAGGGAATGGTCTGTAATGACTTCCTTATCCCGTAGTAGTAACGAGGAAGAGGACGACCCCTCTTCCTCGTCCTGCTCTTCCTTGGAGGTCGACGAGGAATATGAGTCTAACCTAGGGATAGGTTTTAGGGGAATATGAGGGGTAAGTTTTAGAGGTTGATCCCGTCGAGGTAGCCTAACCTCGGGATTGTTGGAGGAAAGAGTGGATATGAATGGGGGGTATCTGTGGTAGAGGGAAGGTGCTCGCCCCTCAGGACGACTTCGAGGGGGGTTATTTTGTCACCCGTAAGACTGACATCAAGCTCCCCTGTTCTTCCATAGGTACCATGCCGCCCCGGAGATGCGTGAGCCGACCTGAGCTGTATCCTGCGCCCACCGATGCCGACCAATATCTATGGGTCGACGTGGAGCCGAAGGGAGTGCGGTCTAATCTAGATTCCAAGGATAAACTCTCCGACGTGAAGAGAGTTATACTACCCTGTTCGGACGACGCCGCTGGTACTTGTTACGAAGTTCTTCCCTGTTCGGCGAATGACCGAATTTGCACCAAGACCGATGTCAACTCCTTCTTTTTTTATGCTGATTTAATTCACAACCTTGGTGTTACCTTGCCGTTTACTGACCTTGAGATGGGGGTTCTGAAAGAGCTCGGCCTAGCTCCCTCGAAACTCCACCCCAACACTTGGTCATTCTTGAGGGCGTTTCAGAGATATTGTCGGGCCAAGGGATTAGTATGCACAGTCCGACTTTTTCTATGGATGTACAACCCGTTCATCAATAACAAAGACGGGGTCACTGGGCGACTTTGGGTATCGGCCAAAGCCCGAGCTCGCTGTGGGCTCTTCGGGATGTTTACGGAATCCTGGAAGCACTTTAAACCGAGGTTCTTCAAGTATAAATTTGTGGGTGCTGGCCGACCTTGGTTCCGGGACGAGACGGGTCCGAGGTTTCCCCTAGAGTGGACCCCGGAGTTCTTTGACCGCCACCTTGGTACTCCACAAAGGTGGTCGGGCGCGACTCTTGATGCGGACGAGGCTGCTACAATCCATCACTTTCAAAATGAATATCAAGCTCAGAAAGTCCAACTTGATATTGGTGTCTTTATGAAGTGTTCCGACAATGACGTATTAGCCAAAATTGGTAGTTAACCTCGCTCTTGTGACTTGCAAAAATATGTATACAAACACACTTTTTTTTTATTGATTTGTCTTCGTCTCTTCTTTTTTGTTTGCAGAGGAATATTGGTCAGCGATGTCGTCTAAGGCGTTGAAGGTTGCGCTGAGTCGCAAAAGGAAGAAGTCGGAGAGCACTTCCACTGATGCCGCGACGGCCGAGATGACGTCAGCCGACTCCGCTCTACCACATTCTACTCAGCCTGCGGTGATCGCTACCTCGTCCCTTCCTAAGCCTCCCTCTCCCAGTACCGAACCTGTCCAAGTTGCAGGTGCCCCAAGGCCCACAACTCCTATTACTAAGCCCTCGGTTAAAGAGTCGCTTGTGAAGACGTCGGGGGCCGAATGGAAGAAGAAGGCCGAAGGGTTGGCTTATCATTTAAGAAGGTCGACTAACTTTTTCAATGGGTTGGCCGAAATCGCCGATGACGTTGCGGAAGGCGTGTCGCCGGCCAGGAAGAAGGCCCGGTCTGATATGGCGGCGGAGGTGGCGGAGCTGAGGGAGAATAAAAACTCGACGGAGCAAAAGTTGGCCGAGTTAAAGGAGGAGCACCGGCGGAAGTTAGAGGAGCTCAGGAAGAATCAGGAGGAGGCCCTGGCCCGGGCGACGGCGGTTGCAAAAGGGGCAGGTCGGCAAGAAGGGCTAGCCGAGATGGAGAAGGTGAGAACACTGTTGAAGAGAAGAGCCGCTCAAGCTCTTAAACACAAAGTAGCCGCACGTGAAGCGGATTTCAACCTTGAGAGGGCGGCGGGTAAAGTTTTTACCAGCGCGATAGAGCAGATTCTGCACCTGAACCAAGGGCTCCAAATACGGTACCTTGGCACCTCTGCTGGTTTCGGGGTGGAGGATGGGAAAATGGTCGATTATGACAAGGACGGGCTTGAAGTCGACCTAAACCAACCCAAGGAGAACCTGCCCGACCCTTTGGTGGAGAAGGCAGATGAGGAGTTCAACTCGAACTCGGTTGTCCTATCTGATGTCAAAGATGAGGCAGCGTAAGTCCCTTATGCTGGGCAGCTTGTGATTTGTGACTTGTCAATGTTTTTTGTAACATGTTTGACAGTGTTGGATTGTATTTAACTTTATTGTGTACAACATTTTGTTCTTATGCAAGTTCTTTCCAGTTTCAACTTGTTGCATACTGTCAATCTATGCAAGTTTTTATTCTAACTTGTTGCATTCGTATAGAGTCCGAGGTCATTTTTAAATAACTAAGTAGAACTACCTTTGAGGATACAAGTTTTTTGTCAACTTGTTGTATTTGGATTTGATCGGATTTAAAACTTACCAATGTTAAACTCGGACGACTCAGTAAGTGCAGTAATCTTATAAGTTTTCCTCTGAATAAAGGTACTGTATATAAGTGCATACGGTAGGGAACTCGGATCTATCCACTTTAGCCGAAGTGGGTGTCCTCGGCCCCGATGTAAAAGAGAGTGCTGAGTGAAGCTATGTATAAACATTTCACAGCAGTCTGTTCTTTATCGGGTGTCCCTTGTACACTGTGCATATGAGCCGATCTTATCTGGGAGACGTTGGCTGTGCATAGCGCCATGCAACATTTAGGTGGCTAGTGCTAAATGAGAAGCTAGTACGTACGTATATAAAACTGTGGCACTTGAGTATGAGCAAGTTTGTACTTTTCATTAATTACCATGAGTACATTGCTTATAGATTGAGAAGGTGGGTATGTCCCCACGTGGAAAATGAGAGCATTATTAGGAAAAGTAAGTGCGAAATATTAATAGAAATGAAGATGAAATTATGAAGATAAAATTTAAACTTTTAACTGGGGCAGCCGATAACACCTGAGGTAAACCTAGCTGAAGTAGGTTCTCAGTTTTGCCACGTTCCAAGAATTCTTAAGCTCGGCCCCTTCAAGGGTTTCTAGTCTATATGCCCCAGAGTGTGTTTTTGAGATGACTCTGTAGGGCCCTTCCCAGTTTTGAGCAAATTTCCCGTCTCTTCGGTTTTTAAGACCGATGTCAGCCCTCCTAAGAACGAGATCGCCGACCTCAAAAGACCTGGGTTGTACCGCTTTGTTATACTGCTTGGCTTGCCTTTCTTTCGCTTTCTTTTCCCGAGCAGAAGCGGCGTCCCGGATCTCCTCGGTCAAAATCAAGTTTTATTTTATCAAATTTCCGTTTTCCTCCTCGGGTCTGTCCCTCATTCGGAAGGTATGAATTCTTCGTTCGATGGGGATGACCGCATCACAACCATAGGTGAGTCTGAAGGGGGTTTCTCCGGTTGAGGACTGAACCGTGGTCCTGATTGACCAGAGGACCTCGGGTAGAAGATCGGCCCATGCTCCTTTGGCCTGTGTGATTCTCTTCTTGAGGTCGTCAACGATAGCTCGGTTGGCGGCTTCTGCTTGGCTATTAGTCTGGGGGTGCTCAACCGAGGAAAAACAATGGGAGATCCCGAGACTCTCAGCTAATATCTGGAAGTTGTTGGCGGCAAATTGACTGCCGTTGTCGGTGATCAATGTGAGAGGAAGGCCGAAACGGGAGATGACTTGTTTTATGAAAAACTTCTGGATCCTTGCCGAAGTGATGGTTGCTAGGGGCTCAGCTTCGATCCATTTGGTGAAGTAGTCTATTGCTACCACGATGAATTTTAGTTGGCCTGGAGCCGTTGGGAACTGTCCCACAATGTCCATCCCCCACATGCTGAAAGGCCAGGGGGAGGCTAGAAAGTGGAGCTCCTCGGACGGTTTCTGGTAAACATCACTGAAGAATTGGCATTGAGGACATCGTCGAACATGGTCAATGGAATCCATTACTAAGGTTGACCAGAAATATCCGGCCCTTAGTATCTTTCTCGCCAAGGATTTTCCTCCGACGTGATGGCTCCCCATTCCTCCATGGACCTCGTTCAAGGTCTCCTGAGCTTCCTCGGAGGTAAGACATCGGAGGAGTGGAGATGACATTCCTCTCCTATAAAGGACTTCATCAATAATAACATACTCAGCTGCTTTTCTCTTAAGTTTCTTTGCTTCCTTTTGATCGGCAGGGAGTATTCCATGTTCGATGTACGCCCTGATCGGGTGCATCCAGTTCGGCGATACCGAGATGGCCATTACTACGCTTGGGGTTGCGATTTGCTCTTGAATGAGGCTTTTATTATTCCCTCCGCCTTTTGTGCTTGCCAACTTGGAAAGCACATCGGCTCGGGAATTTGAACTGTGGGGGATATGGGTGATGGAAAATTTTTCAAAATCGAGAGCGAGGGATTTAACTTTGTCGAGATATTTCTGCAGGATGGGTTCCTTGGCTTGGTAGTCCCCAACAACTTGGGAAACCACCAACTGGGAGTCGCTCATAACTTGAACTTCGGACGCACCGAGCTCTTTGGCCATGCGGAGGCCAGCAATGACTGCCTCGTACTCGGCCCGATTGTTCGAAGTTAGAAACTCGAACTTCAGGGAATACTCGATGCTGAGCCCTTCCGCGTTTTCCAAAATAACTCCAGCTCCTGCACCCTTTTGATTGCTTGAACCGTCAACATATATTACCCAAATATCCGAGCTAGAGCTTTGGTGGGGCTCTGTAAACTCGGACACAAAATCTGCTAACACTTGTGACTTGATTGCCTTCCTCGGTTCATAGGAGATGTCGAACTCGGACAGTTCGATTGACCAGGCCATCATTCTCCCCGCGAGGTCGGGCTTTTGCAGAACCTGTTTAATGGGCTGGGCGGTTCGTACGACGATAGGGTGGCTTTGAAAATATTGTCGTAACCGCCGTGCAGCCAGGATAAGATAGAATGCAAATTTCTCAATCTTGGAATACCGAAGCTCGGGTCCCTGGAGAGCTTTGCTTATGAAATAAACGGGGAATTCACTCCGACCTTCATCTCGTACCAACACGGAGCTAAGGTCTGACTCCCCAACGGAAAGGTAAATAAAGAGGTTCTCCCCCTCACGGGGGCTGGAGAGAACTGGAGGGGAAGAGAGGTATTCTTTCAGAGCAAGGAAAGAGGCTTCACAGTCCTGATCCCAATTGAAAGTTGTGCCCTTTTTCAAAAGTTGGTACCAGGGTAAGGCCTTTTTAGCAGCTTGAGGAAGAAATCTAGACAGAGTCGCCATCCTGCCAGTTAATTGTTGCACCCCTCTGAGGTCGGCAGGGCTTTTCATCTCTAGTATAGCGCGACATTTGTCGGGGTTTGCTTCGATTCCTCTCTCGGAGAGCATGAACCCGAGGAAAGCGCCAGCGGGGACTCCGAAAGTACATTTCTCCGGATTCAACCTCATCCTATGGGTTCTTACCCTTTCCAGGACTGTGGTTAGGTCCTTGGCATGGTCTTCCCTTTTCTTACTCTTTGTGATCATATCGTCGATGTAAACTTCCATGGTAGCGCCAATGATCCCGTCAAAAACTTTATTCATCATCCTTTGATAGGTTGCGCCAGCATTCTTAAGGCCGAAAGGCATGACGGTGTAACAGTAAGTTGCCTTTCCGGTCCTGAATGTGGTCTTATCTTGATCAGGGGGATACATAGGGATCTGGTTATATCCCGAATATGCATCAGTGAATGATAACAATTGGAAACCTGCCGAATTATCGATGAGCTGGTCAATAATCGGCAGTGGATATTGGTCCTTGGGGCAGGCTTTGTTGAGGTCGGTGTAATCTACACACATCCTCCAACTACCGTTTGCCTTTTTAACCAGGACTGTATTTACAACCCATTCGGCGTATGGGACTTCTTTTATAAACCCGGTTTCGAGCAACTCGGACACCTTTTCCTGGATAACTTTTGCCTTCTCAGTTCCGACCCGTCTCATTTTCTGCGCCACCGGCCTTGCTTTCGGGTCTACACTGAGCCTGTGACAGATAAAGTTCGGGTCGATCCCCGGCATATCGGCCGAGGTCCAGGCGAACAGGTCCAAATTAGCTCGCAATAGTGCGATGATTTCCTCCTGTACACCCTTAGGGAGGTCGGCACCCACCTTGACAGTTCTGCTGGGGTCGGCAGGATCGATGGGAACTGCCAACCACTCTCCTTGAGGAGACGGTCTGAGGTCATCTTGTTCAGCCCGGACATCCAACTCGGCCAAAAGGACCTTCCCTTTGGCTAGTGTCGGACCCAAGAGTTCTTCTTGCTTTTTCTTACTTTCCCGTAGACTCGCGTTATAGCATAGTCGGGCTTTGGGCTGATCAGCTTTGACGGTGACAAGGTTGTCGTCAGAACCAACGAATTTCATTACTAGGTGAAATGTTGAGACCACTGCTCCAAAGGCTTGAAGGCAGGTTCGTCCCAGTATCACATTGTAGGGGGATTCATAGTCAATTACCAAAAACTTAATAAACTCCGTTCGGGCCGAAGGTAGTTTGCCCAAGGTCACCGGGAGGAGGGTGGCTCCAAGGGGGCGTGTTGTCTCACCCGTGAAGCTGATAAGATGCCCTTCAAAATGTACGAGGTCGGCGGATCTTAGTTTTAATGCTTGAAATGTGTGGAGAAAAAGAATGTCGACCGAGCTCCCCTGGTCAACGAGAACTCGGGCGACTTCGAAGTTGCTAATCATGGCCGCGATCACCATTGGGTCATTGTGACCCGGGATGATATCTCCTAGATCCTCATCAGAGAAACTGATTGGGATGTTCCGGGATGGTTTCTTACCCATAGGCTTGTGGCGAACGGCTAACACCTGCTGAACATACCTTCTCCTTTCCGACTTCCTTTCGCCGCCACCGGCGAAACCTCCAGAGATAGTGTCCACCCAGAAGTTTGCCGGTATTTTGAACAGATCCTGTATAACCAAATTTCTTGGATGTTGCTGGGACCCATCAGGAGCTGAGGCTTGAATGGTGTATTGATGCGACGATAGTGACGGTGGGTAGGAAAGGGGGGTGGTGGGGACCTTGCTGCCCAGCTAACCCCAAGGTGCAACCGCAGGTCTTCAGCTGGCGAGATTCTCCCAGAGCATTCCCTCCTCCTTTTCTGATCCGGTTGAGCTTCAGACATGGTAGAATCTTCTGAGTGGGGTTGAAGAATGTCGGCCGAGCTCCCCTGGTCAACGAGAACTCGGGCGACTTCGAAGTTGCTAATCATGGCCGCGATCACCATTGGGTCATTGTGACTCGGGATGATATCTCCTAGATCCTCATCAGAGAAACTGATTGGGATGTTCCGGGATGGTTTCTTACCCATAGGCTTGTGGCGAACGGCTAACACCTGCTGAACATACCTTCTCCTTTCCGACTTCCTTTCGCCGCCACCGGCGAAACCTCCAGAGATAGTGTCCACCCGGAAGTTTGCCGGTATTTTGAACAAATCCTGTATAACCAAATTTCTTGGATGTTGTTGGGACCCATCAGGAGCTGAGGCTTGAATGGTGTATTGATGCGACGATAGTGACGGTGGGTAGGAAGGGGGGGGTGGTGGGGACCTTGCTGCCCAGCTAACCCCAAGGTGCGACCGCAGGTCTTCAGCTGGCGAGATTCTCCCAGAGCATTCCCTCCTCCTTTTCTGATCCGGTTGAGCTTCAGACATGGTAGAATCTTCTGAGTGGGGTTGAAGTTTATCTTTCCCCACAGACAGTGCCAATGTGATGTCCTAGACGGTGAGGACCTCCAAGGGTGTAGGAGATGACCTTCAAAGGTACCTCTGTCTAGGGTTGATCTGTGATGTTTGGGGGAAGTCCTCAGATGGCTAAAGGAAAGAGCCAAGAAGCAACCCTAATCACTGGTGTGTGAAGATGGCAATTAGGGTTAGAGGACGTACCTGAGCCCCATGTAGTACGGAGCTACTTATAGGGGAGAGCTGGTTGCCCTAATGGGCTTGCTTTAGGCCCAAGTAGGGTCAGCTTGTACTGAGCTAGGAGTGGATAGGATGTCCTTGCGGATAAGGTTGTGAGTTGTCCTTGTGGATAAGGTTGTGAGCTGTCCTTGTGGATAAGGCTGTGAGCTGTCCTTGTGGATAAGGTTGGGGGACGTCATCATGTCCTATATGTCGGACTCGAGGAGGTGTCGGACCTGGATGGGAACAAGAGGTCGGCCTGTATCTGGCATCTGTTCGGCCGTTGAGTATTGAGCTCGGCCAAGCGCTTAGAAGGCCTCCTGAAGGGTCCTCAGGACTTCGGCGAGGTGGTTTGAGGACCTCGGCTAGGCCGAGTCCACCACATAAGCCCCCCAGCTCGGTCAAGGCTATCGGAGCCTTGTTCCGAGGTTCTGGTTTAGGTCTTTTCCCCAAATCCACCTCATAAGGTCCGAGTCCACCACACTTAATAGTTAAATAATATAAATTAAGATGATCGATAATTATAAGAATTAAAGAGATTTAATGACGAAAAAATGAAAAGATTGAGCGTGTATATAATTAGGAGATTGTTGTTTACGTTCATATTTTGCAATAACTTTCTTTGATAGTGTCACTTCGACTTTCCTCTACAATATATTATAAATCAATGCTTTGAAAACTGTAGAATGACCAACCTGATTCAATTAAAATTTTTAAAAACTAAATAAGTTATAAAATAACATAGAGTAAATCTCATAAAAGAAACTAAGCTAGACAATTTTTTATGGGTTAAATTTACAAAAATATAAAGAGTATATGCATGATACATATTTTAGAAAGATAGAACGGAAAAATAGCACGAAAGAAAAAGAATAAAGATGAATGCAAAGATGAAAGATGTAAAAAGAAAAAAAAATACTCATGTTATATATAATGATTTGGAAAGCTTGTAAAATTGAAGATAATGATAAACTTGTAAAATTGAGGATAATGATTTTGCATGCAGATAAGATAATAATTAAATAAATTTTATTATAAAAAAAAATAATTAAATAAATTTTAATAATTTATTTAATTTCAAATTATGATTTTGTTGGGAGATGATGATTATGTACCTACAAATGCTTTATCTGGTGAGAGGAAAACTTCAACAACAGACGTGGTGCATCGAAAAATTTCTCCGACGAACGTGGTGCCTCAAAAATTTCTCCAGCAAACGTGATGCCTCGAAAATTTTTCCGACAAACGTGGTGCCTCGAATATGCGTCTTTTTATATAAGGATAATAGATTTATCACTCGTCAATCAATCAATACCCTATGATATATGTCACTTGTATGCGTGACATCGAGATGAATTTTAAGCTAATTTATTAGAAAAATATAACGACATTGCTGAAATATAAAAAGAGGTACGCTTGAGCAAATTTATGTGGGGCTTGCATAGCAGCAGTACTAAACAAAAATAAACAATGCTAGTAAAGCATACACCTCAAACCATTATGAAACACTATAAAGAGTCTCTGTATATTGTCAATGGAAATTTATATGTATATGGTTTCTAATCATTGGCTTTCTATGTTCAAAAGATTTATTGGTTTTCGGCTCCAAATGCACATAAACAAATTAAGAAATCTGAGTGTAACTGTATGTGTACTACTTATTGGATCAAGTACTGAGAAAAATACTATAATGTAATCAATGAGTGTACAGTTCATGAATGGATGGATTAAACCATAAAAAAGTGCTTATTTGCCTACTAACTAATAGGTTATTCTATACAGCTAACAGTGGTACGGTCTTATTTATTTATAGTTACTAAATTTTAGTTGTTATTATCATGACTACTGACTACCTTACAAAAGGCCTTTAACTTTAAATTTAAAAACTTAAAACACAAATTGGGTGGTGCTACTAAAATACAGTTGATGTACTTAATACAAATGATGAAAGATGCACAACCTGTAAAAGTGGGTTATGCTATGAAAGTCTCGGATAAAAGTCATCTGCTATGAAAGATTCAGATAATCTTTTTCAGATGCTCATGAAAACTACTATATACGAAAGTTTTAAAATGGGAGATGTTATTCCGCTTTATTACTATTTGCACTTTGTTTTGATAAATTTTTGTACTTGTTTATTAATATTATCCTTATATTAATATTTACATTCATAGCTCCGTCTAGTTTGCTCCCCCTAAAAAGTGGAGCATGCGATGCTCCTTCAAAAACATGTTTTGTTAAAATGCTCCCCCCGTTATAACCCTTGGATGATGTTTAAAAAACATCAACGGATCAGATTAATTAACGGGTTACTGAAGGATAGGTAAACTAAGCCTAATACCTACGTCCAAAGTTGGACGTAGGTTATAAATAAATAAAAAAAAAACTAAACTAAACTAAACCTAATACCTACGTCCTACTTCCTACTTTGGACGTAGGCTTTATTATTTAAAAAAAAAAACAAACTAAACCTAATACCTACGTCCTACTTTGAACGTACATTTTATTATTTTAAAAAAATAAACTAACCTAATACATACGTCCTACTTTGGACATAAGTTTTATTATTTTAAAAAAAAAACTAAACTAAACCCTACGTCCTACATTGGACGTAGGTTATATATATATATATATATATATATATATATATATAATTAATTACCAAATTTGTTGTCTCTGTAAGTTCTTTCAATCAGAGAAGTAGGTTTTGTATTTTTTTAAGACAAAACTATTAGATTGGTCCTGTAAATTATTTTTTGTTGCGATTTCGTCCCTTAACTTTTTTTCGTTTCAAATAAATCCGGAAGTTTGTAACTTGTTTCAAATAAATCATTCCGTCCAATTCTGTTTTAACACGATTAATGGGAGCCTCCTACGTGGCAACCAATGGTCTTACAAGGCTAAAAATCAACGTTATACCCCAAAACGATGTCGTATGAGACCAAAATAGAAGCTTATTGGGTTATCCCTAACTGTTTTGGTTTTCTCTTTTGGTCTCATATGACATCATGTTGAGGGTGTAACGTTGAGTTTAGCCACGTAAAATCAATAGTTACCACATAGGAGGCTCCCATTAACGGTGTTAAGACAAAATTGGATGGAAGGATTTATTTGAAACAAGTTACAAACTTACGGATTTATTTGAAACGAAAAAAAGTTAAGGGACGAAATCGCAACAAAAAAATAACTTACAGGACCAATCTAGTAGTTTTGCCTTTTTTTTAAGTACTTCCAACTTGAGAAGTAGGTTTTGTATTTTTTTTTAAGTACTTTCAACTTGAGATGTAGGTTTTGTATTTTTTTTTTGTAAGTACTTCCAACTTGAGAAGTAGGTTTTGTATTTTTTTTAAGTACTTCCAACTTGAGAAGTAGGTTTTGTATTTTTTTTAAGTACTTTCAACTTGAGACGTAGGTTTTGTATTTTTTTTAGATATTTATTACATCACAAACAAGACATAACAACTTTAAATTACCAAAAAAATTCATTAGACGTCAGTTTTGTATTTTTTTTTATACTTATTATCTAAGCCTCTGTTTAGGCGTATAAATGTTAAAAATTTTCACCCTTACGTCTGAGTTGGGGCGTAGAGTGTTTTAAAACATTTAGCTCCTACGTCTTAGCTGAGATGTAGGGGTTAAATTTAAATTTAATCCATTCTTTTAAAAAAGCCTTACGTTTCAACTAAGACGTAGGGGTTAAATTTTTTTAATAAAAATATATTAGAAATCTATATTAAAAAATATTATGAGTAAATCTGCATTAAAAAATTAAAAAAAAAATATTGACTCATACGTCTTAGATGAGATGTAGGGTAGTTTTAAAAAAATTTAATACCTACGTTCATGCTAGGACATAGTGTATTTCAAATAAAATTGCCCCAACATGGGACGTAGGTGTTTAAAAAATTACCCCTACATCTTAGTTAAAACGTAGGATATTACTTTTGCCAGTAAAAATTCACCTGTTACCGGTTTTGACATAAGAGGAGCATTTTAAAAAAAAAAACTTAAAGGGGAGCAAATTAGCATCTGCCTACATTCATATATCTAATACTCACCATGTACATTCATATAATTTTTGGCTAAGTATTAGGTTTTTAGGATTATGGGTGAAAATAATAGGATTAGGGATGTGAGTATTATATATATAAATGTAAGTATTAATATATATAAGGATAATATCGGTAAATAAGCGCAAAAAATTTATAAAAACCGGGTGCGAATAGTAATGAAATGGATGTTAATCTCCCTTTTAAAATCGATAACAAAATGTTGGTGTATATATATATAATTTCACAAACGTTTAAGGATAATGCGTATTTCATATTGATCTAGACTATATCATATAAGATAGTTAAAGACCAAGTAATAATTTTTCGTGGGTCTCAACTTATAAATTCTTTAATGTCAAAAGGAACTGGACTTTATCGGCTGGATATAGTGAACGTCGTTGCCTCATATATACATTACTTTGTACCTTTCTCTTTCTCTGATTGGATTAGTGGGGCCATCGTTGGTGGATTATAATTCTCATCATTTTTTTTAGTGTACACCAAGGTATTCTCTAGCCGACAGCCGAAGACTAATCATCTTCGAGGCATAGAGATCATCGAAGTGAGTTTTGCCTCTACCAACAAAGCCTTTTCCATGTCCACGGTAGGGATCGAACCCCTGACATCATGCTTAACGTCATTAAAAATAACACATTTTAAGAAATATAATGATTGTTTTAATTTTCAATAAATTAATTGTGTTTTTCTCTGTATGCATTTGCTCTCTCTATTATCATTAAATTGTCTCCACTATTTACTTGATTCAAGACTAAATAAAATACATGTAAAAATGGAAAATAACAATTATTACAATCTTAAACTTTTAAATCGGAGCGAAAAAAGTAATGACATTGTATTATTTTATTTATGGTTTTGGTTCCTAAAAGTTTAATATGTTTTGATTTTAGTCCTTAGAAGTTATTTTGACCGGGATTGGTCCTTAATTTTTCAAATATTTTGGTTTTGGTCTCATCCGTTACAAAAAAATCAGTTATTTGCTGACATGGTTAACGAAAATTCACACTAGTTGCCACGTGATGTGAAGTAGCGCCAAATAGGTGATGTAACATAGATGATTCAAGCCCATGAACTCAAAATTTTGCATACGGGACTATTTTGTGTATCAGACCATTTTGCGTCCATGGTTCTGTATCATCAACGTCATATCACCTATTCGGTGTCACTTCAATCCACATGGACTGCTGATGTGATGTTCCGCTAGCCACACAAACAAATAACAGATTTTTATTAACGGAGAGGATCAAAACCAAAATGTTTGAAAATTTAAGGAATAGTCCCGATGAAAATAACTTCTAGGGAATAAAATCAAAACACGCTGAACTTTTAGGGACTAAAGACATAAATAAGCCTATTTTTTTTATAGGACAAATTTTATTTCAAGCAGTTTGAAGCATAAAGTAATACTACTAGATATTAAAATATAAGAATTGTTACCAATAATTCATGTCGTCTATAACAACCCGCTTTATTTAATAAAATATAATGAAATAAATGTTTGTAATAAAATGAGGAATTCAAAATTTCTTTTTACAAAATACGTTTATAAACAAATTGGGGTTCACAATTACAATACTAGCATAATTATCTAGAGTTCCTTTCTTTCGACTCTTCCACTGCGACACTCTGATTTTCAAGCTTCTTGAACATTTACCTAAAATATTAAACCATTAAGGGGTGAGCTTTTCAAACACATTGAATTAAAAGGCAATAAACAATTCATAACAAAAACTCAAGAATAATGACTAAATCAGGCAATGGACTAACAATACACATGACATAATAAGAATTCGTGCAATGCATGAACGCCTCTCATTCGCCAAATCCTATAACTAGATCCTATTCACCTCATTCTAATTCACACGTTCCTTATCCATACTTTACCGTGGGATCCATTTATAGGATTGGTACTCTTTTCTTCTCAATCGGATGATGGTTAGGATTATCGGAAAGAAAGTCAACAGTCCGCGTTCTCTTGGTATTTCATCATAAAAAAATGTGGTACCCAATACTTACTTAACTGGTTATTAGAATCAACTAACAGGTTAAGTTAGTATTGAAGTACTATTTCAATTCATTTATCATATAATCCGACATTGACTTCTTTCGCAATAACCATAACCCTAGCTCAACAACAAGAACAAGCTCAACACACACCATGTACAGGTAATCGATATGCGCATGCATATCTCAGTCCTAGGTGAACCAATTCAATAGCAACCACAACAACAACGATAAGGATTGATCCAATAAACCATAACAATCACAAAATTAACAAACAACAATAAATGAGACCCAACAAATATCATCCAAGTCGGTCGACATACTCAAGTATGTCTTAGAGCACAAAAACATAAATCGACTCCCTAGTAGGGATGGCAATGGGTCCGGGTGGGTCCGGGTACCACCGTTCATAAATTACTGGACCCGAACCCGCACCGGTACCTGTTGCATAATGGGTAGGCGGGTCTTCTGGTACTCAGACGGGTTTTGCGGGTACCCATTAGCAATTTTTTTAAGAAAAAATTATTTTTTAAATTAATTTCTGTGTTTTTTTTATAGAGCGAGGGATCCTTAATATATCATTACACACTCTACTTAATATTAATCTCTACCACCATTAAACACTCGCAGACATCAAATAAAGAAATTTTCTCGTTAAACACAAACATACTAAGATTATATATATATATATATATATATATATATATATATATAATGCATATATGAAAAATATGGACTGATTCGGGTACGCACGGGTCTGGATATCTCAGACCTGGACCCAGACTCGTTCAAAGCGGGTACCCAGACAGGTTCATTCTTTGGACCCACAGATCTCTTTTTTGGACCCAGACCCGAACCCGTTGCGGGTATTACCCGCGGGTCTGGGTCCAATTGCTATCCCTACTCCCTAGAGCTCCTCACTTTCTACTCATAACGCATAAAATAGGGGTTTCACTATAAACTACCTTAATAATTATAAAACCAACCCACAATACCCATTTAGTCTTAACCCAACTCAAATAACATGTCAATTTATTACCTACACACCAATTTACTCATTACCCCCAAATTCTATTATAAACTCCGACTATCCTTAACTCAAAGTGTAGAAAAAGTGTCCCCCTTACCTTAGAGGAAGAAGAGGCTTGATTGAAGCTCCAAGGACCTTGAATCTACCCCCGATCTACTTGGATTTCAACTCGATCTCTTGCTCGATCTCCACTTGGTTCCATGGTTGGAGGAGAGAGAAAGCTCCATGAGAGGGAGAGAGAAAGAGCTTGAAGGAGAGAGAAAGCTTAAGGGAAAAGAGGGAAGTGCGGGTTTCATCAAAATGGGGTTTGATCTTCATGGGGAAAGGGTTGTAGGTGAGTTTTTAAGGTTTGGTGCGTGTTTGGTGCGTGTTGGTGCATGGGAGAGAGAGGCTGGTGCGCAATTTTGGACTGGCTGGTGCATGGCTGAGGTTCTAGTGTGGTCTATATATAGACCAGATGCGCATTCCTGGGCGGTCAAGTGCACATGAGACTAGCGCTCGCGCCTAGCCGCGCTGGTGTTCACGCCTGGGCGCCAGGATCTCTGATCTGGTGCATTTGATGCACCCTGCGCATCAGCTCGTGCCTGGGCGCACCGAAAGCCCCGAAACTCTAATTTGTACACTTTTTAACCCGATTCAAAGTTTCCTAACCCTTCCTAACACTAAATCAAACACACACACAATATTAAATTACATTTCCAAACATCAAAATCATAATTTCATAATATCAAATACATAATTATCAAAACACAGAAATCAAGCGAAACTACGAACGAACCTTAGACTTTACCCCTTTATAACACTTGTTGATTTGGATTTTCCGGATCATCTCCAAGAACTTGGAGAAGTGTCTCTTGTACTCTTCTTTCTTCAGCCTCTGAGGATAAGGAATCCTCGGAGGCAGTGGAGCAGGCTTCGATTGAGATCCGCAGGTGGATCCTGTGTAACACCCCGATTTGGCAACTTGAAAACCACAGTTACTTATATGAATTACAGTGAAAATTTGGGCCAAATTTTTTTTTTTAAACATGTACGATATAGACATGAGAACACTTAAACTTTTCAAAACATAGTTACAATTAAAAACTCATGTTCTCACATTGCATAAAATCTTTCAAGTTCCAAACCGAGATGTCACAAGACATCGCACCTTGAAACTTGTTCACAAAACATCATTTTAAATACACAGCCCATTTACTTGTTTCAAAACATCAATGTCGAATAAAACTTTTGCCGGGGTACAGTATGATAGAGCTAAGGCAACTAAGAACTTCCAATGGAATACATTCCTCCGGGGGATTACCTATCCTCTAGTCATACATACTAAAACTCGAAACCTAACTCTGAATCTGGGCAGGTCAAGCTCTCACACCGCAAGCAGAGTCGTCCTCATCCGCCGCCTCAGGAGTTTTCTTCCATAGCGTCGCCTTGTGCTTGCTCCTCCTCTTTCTCACGAGCCAAAAGCCTCTCCATGATTTCTTTCCTTCGCCATTTCATCTCTATGTACACTATAACGCGGGCGGTCATGGTTATGTTGTTCCCTTTCAACGGAGATGCTCCTATCTCCCGAATGAGCTGGAATCTTGCTATATTATCCATCTAATGACCATACAGAAATTTTCCAATACCAAGCAGAAATATAGGAGAGAGTGAGCTACCCAAAATGGCAATGTCGACTATGTGGAATTACAATAGGCAAATATTAAGACAAAACAATAAACAACAATCAACATATAAATCATAACACAACATAATCATCATCATGTAATTACACACAACATTATACTCAATTCTCGTAGCCATATACCCAAAATCTTTCTTATAAAGTTTACACAATCCCTTTCAATTCTTTCTTCAATCCTTACGTTGAGATTATCACTTGCTTCCGGAATCTTATCTCATACTTATTTCTCAAATCTTTCATTATTATACTTTTCTTTTGAATAATTCAATCCTATAAGTCTTATCGCTTCGGTTAGCATCAATGATGTGGGGAAATCATCAGTGAGCTCGCACACACGTATACATCTCCTCGGTCATCCACCCAACCTAGTCGGAAGCAAACAGGAGTACAAGACCTTTACCACGCGGGCACGACAGCTGTCTCAACAAATGGCTCCAAGCCAGGAGAACTGTAGAAAACTCGGGTAAAGTCTCAAATCAATTTAATTCAATTCATATCATTTCATATATTATCATATCAAGGCACACTGTAGAAAACTCGGGTACAGTGGCAAATCACAAATGCCCCGTTCCAGTCCCTCTCACTGTTCAAGATTTGCAATCTAGGGGGCGACAGTATTTTCTAGTGGGCTTGCAGAACTTACCACGGCTTAGGACCCAGTCCCTACCACGTTAGTATGCCACATATGGAGTTGGTTCTGCCTATAAAAATACTCCAGAATTCTTGACGTTTCACCGTCATTGTCCTCCCCTAATGCAATCTCCACCTGAATATCCGCAGATATTCATGGTTCCTTCCTCTCCACTACTTCGATATCACACTCATACCTCACCGCATTCGTTAATGTCTTTTAAAGTCTTTTAAAGTTTTAGAGAGTTTTAATTAGCGGCTTAATCCTAATAGTCGGCTCATCCTTGGTACATCCCTTCCACGAGTCCCGACCACTAATTGTTAATCCGTTCCCCAAAGAGTCTCAAGAGCATCTCACATCGTGTCTCTTCCTCATGCATCTCATCAGCATTATTCTCATCAGCTATTGCTCATCAGCATCATCAGCATCTTTCTCATCATCATCGTTCAGCAGCATCATCAGCATCTTCCTCCTTAGTTGTTTCTCAGCAGCACCATCAGCATCGTTCTCCTCAGTCGTTGCTCAGCAGCACCATCAGCATCGCTCTCCTCAGTTGTTGCTCAGAAGCACCATCAGCGTCTTTCTCCTCATCAATTGCTCAGCATCCTCATCCTCACCACGCTTCGGCTCGCCTCGTCGGGTATTTCTTATCCCCATCTTGAAAATCATCTCTTCATCTCCATTCTTTCTCAAACTCAGCTATTAATTCTCTTCCTTTCACTACTTATCTCTTTCTCAATCATTTCTCATAATTCTTTTCCGTATCTCTTGTCTCTTCAATCTTAATTCATTATTTTCACAATTTTGTTCTTAACATCTTATGATTCCGGTGTGCCAACATTTCTCAAAACAGTTTCACAATTGCTTAATAAATAATTAAATCATTTCACATACTAAGAAAATCAAACAGCTCATGCATAATCATATCATCATGCTATCTCAACAAAGACATGTTAATTAAAAACAACAAATCGATCTCGGCTGTTCGTGTGGATAGCCAAACAAACAAACAAACACACATTTGCTATCCCACTACTTCGCTTGATGAGAACGAGGTCCAACCTTTGAGATGATTGGGCGCCTTAATATGTTACCTAAATACCACGACGTCTTAAGGGAAAGCCCCTCTCTCACCTCGAATGACGTAGATCTCCAAGAACTTTCCAAGCTTCCCACGTTGCTACTCCGACCTCGTTTCTTTTTTCGTCCGTCACCCGAACTAGAACATTTTTCCCGTGCTTAGAAACAATTTCGATAAATTCATGATTTCGTTTTGAAAACACTTCGAAATAATTTCCCTTTTTGAAAACACATTGCCAATATCCAAAAGTTTTCAAATCCAAATCAAATCTATAATAAAAAATGTTTCCAAGGAAACTTTTAAAACAAATTCTAAAATAATTTCTTCATCAAAATAGAATTCTTTCCTCTTAGTTTAAAACATTCTGGTTATAAAATCATTAGCTTTAAATATTGAACGAAATCCCAAGAAACAACACATTGAAAATCTATCTTAGACAAAATACAAAAATTCAAGAAGATAAAATCCCATGATCAAATCAAATTGATTCATTTAAATTCCGAACTTCTCAATACTAATAGATACTGATCAAAGGAGGTCATATAAAATTTCAAATCAATTTAAGTCGTTTAAATCATACTTTTCAAATAAAACATTTTTCAATTCCTTTAAAATTTTAACATAGATTTTTCACCAATAAATCTCACAAACAACATTCAGAACAATTTCCAATTCAACACTTTCAATTTGCATAAAGAACAACGCATAAAAGTTTCAAAGCATTATTCAAAATCATTAATTAAATTACAGTCTTAATAGACTAATTCAATTACTCTTAGGAAAATAATTTAAACTAAGCCTTGTGACTAATTCACCAAGGACCGAATCACCATGATCATTATTTTCTAATCACTAATAAACTTTACAACATGAAATCATTGAATTATCATTACAAAATTTCTTTTCACATAACCAAATCAACTTATTCATTTTTATTTCCAAAAACCAAAAAGGATTTAAGAGAACACACATCATTTCAATTAAACACATAGCATCATGCATCTAGGAACATAGCCATTATCAAAGGTCATTTCATGAAGATAATTTTTTTAACCTCATGAACATGCATTGGCCGAATCATACACATATAATTTTGCAAGGATTTAGTGCACAAATAAAGATATAAAATCATGAAATCATTTTCTTTCTTTTACAACTAAAACTGTGAGCATTCCAAGAAGAAAAATCAACAATTTTGATTCATTCTCTTAACTTAAATCAAAACAACAATTTGAGTCATAAACTACTTCAAAGATTCACATATATTTTCTTTTAAAAACTTGATTATTTCATACATACACTTTAAAGCTCTTATATTAAAAAGAGTTTGATCATGCATGTACTCAAAATGATAATTAAACATAGCCATCTACCTCTTCCTAGGTTGGCCGAATGCCATCATGCAAAAAGGCAAGGTTTTTGGTTCACCTTTTCAACATGCAAAAGTCACATAATCACATCAAGACATGTGGAATTTCAATGCAAATTTTTTATTTTTTTTTAGCATCACACCACACAATTCATTCACATCAACATGCAAGAATATCATCAAGACAAGATTTTTCTCAAACATTTCTATCATGCACAAAATAAGCTCAAGTCCATCAAATAATCTTAAATAAAAATCAAGGCTACACTTTAAACTTCTAAAAATGACATGCATGTACTTAAAATCATTAGATCTAGCCTTAAAACACACATGCATTCACTTTTCACAAAATAAAAACATGGATCTTATTTCTTTTCAAGGATGGCCGAATAGGCTTTATAAAAAAATAAAACATGCAGAAGATCAAACACTAAACCAAATGATGTTTACACTCAAAAATCATTTTAAAGCTTGCTTCTTTAATTTTCTCTTGGAAATCGTGACATGCATCAAATAAAGACATGATCTTTCCACTTAAAACTAACATGCATGCTCCAAGATCTTAACTTTTCACTCATCAAACAAAGATAATCACATGCATACATTCAAATCAACTAAGATCATCATTAAACAAACATGCAAGAATAAAGGCTTTAATTTTTTTATTAATCAAGTTTAAATCATATATTTATTCATCAAACAATCATAGAAATACATCATAGATCACAATTTAGCAAAAAGATTCAACATGCAAAGCCAAAGATTTTCACTTTATCATTAACTAAGCTTAGATCTTGTATTTGCTTGTCAAATAATCACATAAACACACATAGATCACGGTTTTGAGCAAGAAAATTAAACATGCAAGGAAGTTTATTTTAAGCTTCACAAAAATCTTAACTTTGTTTAGATCTTTAAGGTTTTAGTTAGAAAAACATCAAGATCCATTAAAATAACCATACCCGAATTATCAAACATAAGGTTACACATATTACAAATCATCTTTAGTCCTTAAAGTCCATGATTAAGAAAGAACAACACATAAACTCATCTCTCAAACCATAAAAATAAACATGCAAAGAAGAAAAAGAAAGATCTACAAACTAAAAGGGAAAATCTAAACTATTACAATCTTCCTCTTGATCTTCGATCCACCTACCAAGATAAGGTTGATCTCTAACTCCTAACACTCTTGATCTTCAAAGGAAACTCTTTGATCTAGCTTCAAACTTCCTTCTTCCTCTTCCTAAACCTCACGGCCTCCTCTCTCTCTTCTCTCTCTCTTTTTCTCTCTAAGAGTTGGATGGGCTCTTAGAGTATGTTTTGGTATGAAATGGATAAATGAAAAATGAATTGAAGGAAATGAACTAAGGCTCATCCTATTTATAAGCCAACGAACTTATCCTTCTTTTGCCCTTAGGTTTAGGTTTCGGTCCAAGCATAATTGGGAAGGGCAATTTTGTCCTCTCAAAAGTTTGCATGCAAGGAATCTAATTAAGGGGACAAGGTAGAGTAATTTAAGGAACTAGGGGTCACTTTAGGTCTAGTTACTTTTTGGCCACTACTTAGAGTTTTCTACTAACTTAGTTCACTTATGGTTCTAACCTAGTCTATTGGTTTCTTGACCAACAAAAAAAATCCTAAGCTTATACATACACACACATACATAGAACACACACATATATATACATACATACAAACCGTAGCATACACACATACACATACATGTCTTACATTTTTATTTTCTAATCATACTTACTTATAAGCATCAACTCACACAACAATGCAATTAATTCTAAGAAAGCACATTCACACAATCATTTTCATGCATCACTCATTACACACACATTAAACCAAGCACACATCACATAAAAATTTTAAGCTATAGCAATAAGTTTATTTTCTACAAAACAAAATCTCAAAATTCGTACTTCACAAATTCTGGAAATAAATTTTTATAAACCAACCCAGAAAATTCTAAAAGTTATATTTTCAAATTCTACGTTTCAAGACGATCGTTTTCATATAAAGATCATAAAATTCCGAGTTACTGTTAAAAAGTTACAAATTTTCAAAGTTAATAAATCCAGAAGAAAATTCATTTCAAATTAAAAATCATCCTTTAATAAAATCATAACTTAGTAAATCATTCTAAACTCAACAAAATCATTCACTTCACATTTATGAAAAGAATTTTGTTTATAAAAATCCATGAAAATCAACACTCTGTCCTTTACTCGTAAAATATTCAGTTGAAAATCCTTTGTAAAACAAAACCTCAAAATTCGTTTTGACAAAATTCGTTTACGCACATATGGGAAAAATACGGGATGTTACATTCTCCCCAACTTGAAGATTTCTCGTCCTCGAGAAATCCTGCGCAGAGTCTGTCTGATCTGTGAACGCGTAGCTCCTTGAAGTAATTCTTTTCCTCTTCAACTGCAGCAGTCGTCGCATCCTTGAATACGCATCATCTATTCATCATTCTTGAGAGCGAATCAAACGGATTACTTGCAAAAGTAATCTCTCGAAGTACTTTCGATAACAAATATGGTGGGGTAAGAACAACACGGTTTTACTAACAACAGAGGACTGAGGGGTTCAAAGGCATCAAACAGTATCCAAGGATAACATGGTTACGTTCATTTGGGGTCAAGACACTACCACACTTAGGGTTAAATCCTTCTCATCAATTCAAGCCTAAACAAGCTACTTCTCAAAACCTCACATTTCCAACTACTCCCCAACTTAAATGACTCATATCTCTCCACGCCACCTTCAGCATCACAGACCTATCCTCTAAATACTCCTATTCTTCACCACTTTTTTTTTTTGGTCAAACCTACAAAATTTCCCACCACTTAGCTTCAATCTATCCTATGGTTGTCTTACGTCTCACCAAATAATGGTCCTAATTCAGACTTCTATGGTCACTATTATACCTTCCTTCTCACTCTAACAACCATTAATCCTCAAGAAACACGTACTATCTCACTTCCTATCTCAAACACTTGATCACATAACTTAGACGTTCTAAACCTTTTTCCACTTTCCATGATATTCCTCATATTCTAAACCATCAAAATTCCTCAACTCAAAGACCTATTATCCATTACCACATCAAATCCTAGCTTTTTACCTAACCTTGGGTCAACACTTAAGGATTCTATCCACGAATTCCACCATCTTATCACTTCGTCTTTACCATATCATCACTTATTCACCTCTATCTAACCATTTTCCAACTCAAATCAAGACACTTAGGACTCTAAATTCTAATTACCACCTTAATTTCTTCCTCATCTTATCACCATCTAAACCATTATTTTGACTAATCCGACATCAAAGCTCTTAGTCCGAATCACTTCACACAACTTGCCACTTATCTAAGACTCAAAAAGGATACTCCTATTTTCTCCAAGACTCATACTTTATTTCATTCATACTAACTAATCCTTATTCTCCTTGGTCCTTGCAACTTTCGCCTAACATCATTTCACAACCCACCTCCTAACCTAGGAATATCTACTTGACTGATGCTAGGTGTCAGAGCCCCAAATTCTCAACAAGATTTTAGGAAAGGGTAAATGTCTGGTCAAAAATCAAAAGAGAAAACTTCGGGTTCATCAACAATCAAGGCTTCGTCAAGAACATGGTTTAAGATTTCCAGAAAAGGCTTTCTCAAGCGTCATGCCAAAGCAATTTGGCAACGCATAGGGTTTATACGAGAAAAGCTTCAACAAGAAAAGAGAGTTCTAGTCACAAGACCAGATCTCATAGCTTAAGGGTCATCACAAACAAAAAAGGGTTCATATCAAAAATGATTTCAACAAAAGGAGATTCGAATCACGCATCAACATCCATGACGGTACTGATCACTGATCCTTGATTTCATTGCAGACGAAAACCGATGCATTCCAGGAAATATCCGCATACTCTTAGCGTTCCTCTATCCTTATCTATCGCTATCTTAATACCAACACACACAGAGTCACACAGCAGGGCATGTAAGTCCATGCATAAGGTTACTTAGATCAACCATTGCTCTGATACCATAACTATAACACCCCGATTTGGCAACTTGAAAACCCCAGTTACTTATATGAATTACAGTGAAAATTTGGGCCAATTTTTTTTTTAAACATGTACGATATAGACATGAGAACACTTAAACTTTTCAAAACATAGTTACAATTAAAAACTCATGTTCTCACATTGCA
Organism: Crotalaria pallida; assembly: GCA_037953625.1. NCBI lineage: Eukaryota > Viridiplantae > Streptophyta > Magnoliopsida > Fabales > Fabaceae > Crotalaria > Crotalaria pallida. The sequence continues at coordinate 4,644,401 of CM075654.1, read as the reverse complement.
TAAAATCTTTCAAGTTCCAAACCGAGATGTCACAAGACATCGCACCTTGAAACTTGTTCACAAAACATCATTTTAAATACACAGCCCATTTACTTGTTTCAAAACATCAATGTTGAATAAAACTTTTGCCGGGGTACAGTATGATAGAGCTAAGGCAACTAAGAACTTACAATGGAATACATTCCTCCGGGGGATTACCTATCCTCTAGTCATACATACTAAAACTCGACACCTAACTCCGAATCTGGGCAGGTCAAGCTCTCAGACCACAAGCAGAGTCGTCCTCATCCGCCGCCTCATCAGGAGTTTTCTTCCAGAGCGTCGCCTTGTGCTTGCTCCTCCTCTTTCTCACGAGCCAAAAACCTCTCCATGACTTCTTTCCTTCGCCGTTTCATCTCTATGTACACTATAACGCGGGCGGTCATGGTTATGTTGTTCCCTTTCAACGGAGATGCTCCTATCTCCCGAATGAGCTGGAATCTTGCTATATTATCCATCTAATGACCATACAGAAATTTTCCAATACCAAGCAAAAATATAGGAGAGAGTGAGCTACCAAAACGACAATGTCGACTATGTGGAATTACAATAGGCAAATATTAAGACAAAACAATAAACAACAATCAACATATAAATCATAACACAACATAATCATCATCATGTAATTACACACAACATTATACTCAATTCTCGTAGCCATATACCCAAAATCTTTCTTATAAAGTTTACACAATCCCTTTCAATTCCTTCTTCAATCCTTACGTTGAGATTTATCACTTGCTTCCGGAATCTTATCTCATACTTATTTCTCAAATCTTTCATTATTATACTTTTCTTTTTAATAATTCAATCCTATAAGTCTTATCGCTTCGGTTAGCATCAATGATGTGGGGAAATCATCAGTGAGCTCGCACACACGTCTACATCTCCTCGGTCATCCACCCAACCTAGTTGGAAGCAAACAGGAGTACAGGACCTTTACCACGCGGGCACGACAGCTGTCTCAACAAATGGCTCCAAGCCAGGAGAACTGTAGAAAACTCGGGTACAGTCTCAAATCAATTCAATTCAATTCATATCATTTCATATATTATCATATCAAGGCACACTGTAGAAAACTCGGGTACAGTGGCAAATCACAAATGCCCCGTTCCAGTCCCTCTCACTGTTCAAGATTTGCAATCTTGGGGGCGACAGTATTTTCTAGTGGGCCTGCAGAACTTACCACGGCTTAGGACCCAGTCCCTACCACGTTAGTATGCCACATGTGGAGTTTGTTCTGCTTATAAAATTACTCTAGACTTCTTGACGTTTCACCGTCATTGTCCTCCCCTAATGCAACCTCCACCTGAATATCCGCAGATATTCATGGTTCCTTCCTCTCCACTACTTCGATATCACACTCATACCTCACCGCATTCGTTAATGTCTTTTAAAGTCTTTTAAAGTTTTAGAGAGTTTTAATTAGCGGCTTAATCCTAATAGTCGGCTCATCCTTGGTACATCCCTTCAACGAGTCACGACCACTAATCGTTAATCCGTTCCCCAAAGAGTCTCAAGAGCATCTAACATCGTGTCTCTTCCTCATGCATCTCATCAGCATTATTCTCATCAGCTATTGCTCATCAGCATCATTAGCATCTTTCTCATCATCATCGTTCAGCAGCATCATCAGCATCTTCCTCCTTAGTTGTTGCTCAGCAGCACCATCAGCATCGTTCTCCTCAGTCGTTGCTCAGCAGCACCATCAGCATCGCTCTCCTCAGTTGTTGCTCAGCAGCATCATCAGCGTGTTTCTCCTCGTCAATTGCTCAGGATCCTCATCCTCACCACGCTTCCGCTCGCCTCGTCGGGTATTTCTTATCCCCATCTTGAAAATCATCTCTTCATCTCCATTCTTTCTCAAACTCAGCTATTAATTCTCTTCCTTTCACTATTTGTCTCTTTCTCAATCATTTCTCATAATTCTTTTCCGTATCTCTTTTCTCTTCAATCTTAATTCATTATTTTCACAATCTCGTTCTTAACATCTTATGATTCCGGTGTGCCAACGTTTCTCAAAACAGTTTCACAATTGCTTAATAAATAATTAAATCATTTCACATACTAAGAAAATCAAACAGCTCATGCATAATCATATCATAATGCTATCTCAAGAAAGACATGTTAATTAAAAACAACAAATCGATCTCGGCTATTCGTGTGGACATCCAAACAAACAAACAAACACACATTTGCTATCCCACTACTTCGCTTGATGAGATCGAGGTCCAACCTTTGAGATGATTGGACGCCTTAATATGTTACCTAAATACCACGGCGTCTTAAGGGAAAGCCCCTCTCTCACCTCGAATGACGTAGATCTCCAAGAACTTTCCAAGCTTCCCACGTTGCTACTCCGGCCTCGTTTCTTTTTTCGTCCGTCACCCGAACTAGAACATTTTTCCCGTGCGTTAGAAACAATTTCGATAAATTCATGATTTTGTTTTGAAAACACGTTGAAATAATTTCACTTTTTGAAAACACATTGCCAATATCCAAAAGTTTTCAAATCCAAATCAAATCTATAATAAAAAATGTTTCCAAGGAAACTTTTAAAACAAATTCTAAAATAATTTCTTCATCAAAATAGAATTCTTTCCTCTTAGTTTAAAACATTCTGGTTATAAAATCATTAGTTTTAAACATTGAACGAAATCCCAAGAAACAACACATTGAAAATCTATCTTAGACAAAATACAAAAATTAAAGAAGATAAAATCCCAAGATCAAATCAAATTGATTCATTTAAATTCCGAACTTCTCAATACTAATAGATACTGATCAAAGGAGGTCATATAAAATTTCAAATCAATTTAAGTCGTTTAAATCATACTTTTCAAATAAAACATTTTTCAATTCCTTTAAAATTCAAACATAGATTTTTCACCAATAAATCTCACAAACAACATTCAGAACAATTTCCAATTCAACACTTTCAATTTGCATAAAGAACAACGCATAAAAGTTTCAAAGCATTCACAACTCACACAATGAAAATCACACTTTACATCATTCAAAATCATTAATTAAATTACAGTCTTAATAGACTAATTCAATTACTCTTAGGAAAATAATTTAAACTAAGCCTTGTGACTAATTCACCAAGGACCGAATCACCATGATCATTATTTTCTAATCACTAATAAACTTTACAACATGAAATCATTGAATTATCATTACAAAATTTCTTTTCACATAACCAAATCAACTTATTCATTTTTATTTCCAAAAACCAAAAAGGATTTAAGAGAACACACATCATTTCAATTAAACACATAGCATCATGCATCTAGGAACATAGCCATTATCAAAGGTCATTTCATGAAGACAATTTTTTTTTAACCTCATGAACATGCATTACCCGAATCATACACATATAATTTTGCAAGGATTTAGTGCACAAATAAAGATATAAAATCATGAAATCATTTTCTTTCTTTTAGGACTAAAACCGTGAGCATTCCAAGAAGAAAAATCAACAATTTTGATTCATTCTCTTAACTTAAATCAAAACAACAATTTGAGTCATAAACTACTTCAAAGATTCACATATATTTTCTTTTAAAAACTTGATTATTTCATACATACACTTTAAAGCTCTTATATTAAAAAGATTTTGATCATGCATGTACTCAAAATGATAATTAAACATAGCCATCTACCTCTTCCTAGGTTGGCCGAATGCCATCATGCAAAAAGGCAAGGTTGTTGGTTCACTTTTTCAGCATGCAAAAGTCACATAATCACATCAAGACATGTGGAATTTCAATGCAAATTTTTTATTTTTTTTTTAGCATCACACCACACAATTCATTCACATCAACATGCAAGAATATCATAAGACAAGATTTTTCTCAAACATTTCTATCATGCACAAAATAAGTTCAAGTCCATCAAATAATCTTAAATAAAAATCAAGGCTACACTTTAAACTTCTAAAAATGACATGCATGTACTTAAAATCATTAGATCTAGCCTTAAAACACACATGCATCCACTTTTCACAAAATAAAAACATGGATCTTATTTCTTTTCAAGTATGGCCGAATAGGCTTTATAAAAAAAATAAAACATGCACAAGATCAAACACTTAACCAAATCATGTTTACACTCAAAAATCATTTTAAAGCTTGCTTCTTTAATTTTCTCCTGGAAATCGTGACATGCATCAAATAAAGACATGATCTTTCCACTTAAAACTAACATGCATGCTCCAAGATCTTAACTTTTCACTCATCAAACAAAGATAATCACATGCATACAATCAAATAAACTAAGATCATCATTAAACCAACATGCAAGAATAAAGGCTTTAACTTTTTTATTAATCAAGTTTAAATCACATATTTATTCATCAAACAATCATAGAAATACATCATAGATCACGGTTTAGCAAAAAGATTCAACATGCAAAGCCAATGATTTTCACTTTATCATTAACTAAGCTTAGATCTTGTATTTGCTTGTCAAATAATCACATAAACACACATAGATCACGGTTTTGAGCAAGAAAATTAAACATGCAAGGAAGTTTATTTTAAGCTTCACAAAAATCTTAACTTTCTTTAGATCTTTAAGGTTTTAGTTAGAAAAACATCAAGATCCATTAAGAAAACCATACCCGAATCATCAAACATAAGGTTACACATATTACAAATCATCTTTAGTCCTTAAAGTCCATGATTAAGAAAGAACAACACATAAACTCATCTCTCAAACCATAAAAATAAACATGCAAAGAAGAAAAAGAAAGATCTACAAACTAAAAGGGAAAATCTAAACTATTACAATCTTCCTCTTGATCTTCGATCCACCTACCAAGAGAAGGTTGATCTCTAGCTCCTAACACTCTTGATCTTCAAAGAAAACTCTTTGATCTAGATTCAAACTTCCTTCTTCCTCTTCCTAAACCTCACGACCTCCTCTCTCTCTCTCTCTCTTTTTCTCTCTAAGAGTTGGATGGACTCTTAGAGTGTGTTTTGGTGTGGAATGGAGAAATGAAAAATGAATTGAAGGAAATGAACTAAGGCTCATCCTATTTATAGGCCAACGAACTTATCCCTCTTTTGCCCTTAGGTTTAGGTTTCGGTCCAAGCATAATTGGGAAGGGCAATGTTGTCCTGTCAAAAGTTTGCATGCAAGGAATCTAATTAAGGGGACAAGGTAGAGTAATTTAAGGAACTAGGGGTCACTTTAGGTCTAGTTACTTTTTGGCCACTACTTAGAGTTTTCTACTAACTTAGTTCACTTATGGTTCTAACCTAGTCTATTGGTTTCTTGACCAACAAAAAAAATCCTAAGCTTATACATACACACACATACGTAGAACACACACATATATATACATACATACAAACCGTAGCATACACACATACACATACATGTCTTACATTTTTATTTTCTAATCATACTTACTTATAAGCATCAATTCACACAACAATGCAATTAATTCTAGGAAATCACATTCACACAATCATTTTCATGCATCACTCATTACACACACATTAAACCAAGCACACATCACATAAAAATTTTAAGCTATAGCAATAAGTTTATTTTCTACAAAACAAAATCTCAAAATTCGTACTTCACAAATTCTGGAAATAAATTTTTATAAACCAACCCAGAAAATTCTAAAAGTTATATTTTCAAATTCTATGTTTCAAGATGATCATGTTCATATAAAGATCATAAAATTCCGAGTTACGGTTAAAAAGTTACGAATTTTCAAAGTTAATAAATCCAGAAGAAAATTCATTTCAAATTAAAAATCATCCTTTAATAAAATCATAACTTAGTAAATCATTCTAAACTCAACAAAATCATTCACTTCACATTTATGAAAAGAATTTTGTTTATAAAAATCCATGAAAATCAACACTCTGTCCTTTACTCGTAAAATATTCAGTTGAAAATCCTTTCTAAAACAAAACCTCAAAATTCGTTTTGACAAAATTCGTTTACGCACATATGGGAAAAATACGGGGTGTTACATCCTGTGCTTTCGGTGCTCCAGGCTTGCCTTGATCTTGGGTCACTGTTGCATCAGTCCTAGGTTGCTCTTCCTTTTTCCTTGCCGATTCAGTTGCATTACCCTTCGGTTGTGGCTCTTCATAAGACTTGCCACTCCGAAGAGTCACTGCCAAACAACGCTCCTTGTGATTTGCTATGCTATCACTAGGAAAGGTTCTTAGCGACCTCTTTGAGATATTTGCAAGCTGGCCCACTTGCATCTCGAAGTTGCGGATGCTAGCCACTTGGTTGGCGAAGTTCACCCTTGTTTCTTCCATGAATATGGTAGTGTTTGAGGTAAACTTTTCTAATGCTGCTTCCCATGTTGGCTTCTGTGTCTGTTGTGGCTGTTGTGGTGGGTTGAGGGTTGGGCTGTGCCATGAGAAATTCGGATGGTTGTGATACCCTGGATTGTAGGTGTTGGAGTACATGTTGTTCTTATGTCCTCCACCACTCATATAGTTTGCCTGCTCTTCTATGGTCACAGGTCCTCCTCCAATATCTTTTGCACAATCACCATTACGGTGATTCCCTCCACATAAGTCGCATACAAGGGTGCTGAGTGCAAATATATGGGCTTGACCCATTTGCTTAGCCAATGCAGCCTCTGGAGTTATTTCCGGTGTTGCCACGTGTGTGTACCATTGTGGATGGGAATGACAGTTTATCGTCCCCACAGATGGCGCCAAATGTAGTGTCTAAGATCTGTGGCTAGCTCAGAGATTAGAGATGACTTGATAACTGGGGTATGATCTGAGGTTACTGTGCGATCCTTTAGGTTTTCTAGATATCCAGTTGGGATAACTAGGGTTTCCCCAATCACTGGTGTGTGCAAGTGAGCAATTAGGGAGTGAGAGAACGTACTTGAGGCCCTAGCTGGAGACAACTATTTATAGGGGGAGTGGTGCTATACCTTATGGGCCTGTACGGAGGTCCAATAAGGCTGACGTGGCCCTTAGAGGATAAGGGGGATGAGTCATCCATCCTTATCCTGTATTAGAGGGTCTTATCCCTGTGGCAAGTTGGGTTCACGCGCCCGTGGCTCGGACTCTCAAGGGGTAAAGTCCATGTGGTCGGTCCGAGTCTGCTGGGGGTGAGTATTTAGATAAGTGCTCGGCCTGAGTAGGCACAATCCTTTGAGTAGTTAAGTCTGGTCGGCTAGCTATGTTAGGGGTGGGACCGAGGATCAGTCCACCACAATACCTTCTTCATCAAAAAACCCAGGAGAATACCTTCTTCATCATCACCTTTTTTATTCTTCCCTCTCCAAACCCGTTTTCATTTCCAAACCCACTCCCAATTCTGTCACCACCACCACCATAGACAGGTTATCTTTCTTCCTCTTTTAGGGATGTTCATTGCCTTAATATTTAATTAAATCAATTTCATTCATTATGTTTTGGTGGCTTATAGTTGTTAAGAGCTGAGGATATACGATGAGACTGATGTGGTTTGATATTTTAATGTTTTCTACTCCCTCCATCTCATTATCTTGGTAAAAAAATGTATTTTTTTGTCCCAAATTAAAGTAAATATAATTAATGAAAAATCTTAAAAATTGTAAAATATATATATGTAAATTTGTATGATAGAAATTTGTATTTAATAAATGAATCATACATTATATTTTATTTTGAAAATAGAATCATGCATTATATCAAAAAAAAAATATTCTCCTATTTTTGTTGATTACTTTGACTTTTACCAAGATAATGAGACGGATGGAGTATCTCAAATTTTAATTTCCTATTTTAGGGATGTTCACTGCCTTAATATTTAATTAAATCAATTTCATTCATTCTATTTTTGGTGGCTTATAGTTGTTAAAAGCTAAGGATATACGATGAGACCAACGTGATTTGATATGCTAATGTTTTCTACCCCCTCCGTCTGATTATCTTGGTAAAAAAAATGTATTTTTTTGTCCCAAATTAAAGTAAAAATAATTAATGAAAAATATTAAAAATTGTATATTATATTAAAAATCTTAAAATTAATTAATGTGTCTTAAAGATTGTAAAAAAAATATGAAAATTTGTGCGATAGAAATATGTAATTAATGATTGAATCATACATTATATTTTATTTTGAAAATAAAATCATACATAATATCAAAAAGATATTCTCTTATTTTTATTAACTACTTTGACTTTTACCAAGATAATGCGAATGAGGGAGTATCTCAAATTTTCTTTCCTTATTTCCCGATCCATTAGAGGGGCGAAGAGTCTCTTATCTTATTTTATGTTAAAATTATCATCTCATTTAATTCTATATTTTTTCTTACCTTATCTCCTACTCTATATTAGATGGGTGAAGTTTATCTTATTTTGTGCTCATATAATCTCATTTAATAATTGTCTATCATATATAACTTAATTGATAAAGCTCGAAAATACAAAATATAAATATTTTATTTGATTTTTGATCGATTCTCTTTCTTCCTTTTTTAGATCAATGAAATGCACGAATTATGGTAACACGTTGCTTCTCACCACCACTCAACTGAAAAAACAAAAAAACAAACCATTATCACTAAAAATTGAAGACTTTTGTTAATGAAAAAGTGAAAACGTTTAATGTTTTAATGTGTGTACTACTGAACTACCTTCTATTCACTAGAATGAATAAGGACATCAAGCTAAGCTCGAATGACATTGGCAAAAAACAAAGATGTACGTAGAAAAGAAGGAAAGAAAGAAAATTGGAGTTGAAAGGGGCGTCTTTTCTCTTCGGGTCTATTATACTAATTTGATCTTGTTGTGCTTACCTGTAATTGTTAGGATTGTAATTTAAAGTACCTGGGTTTTCTTTTCGCCCTTGGTGATTGCTTGTGCCTGGATTTTTTCAATGAACTATGTATGAATAAAGAAGAAGGTACTTGACAACAGTGCTAGAAGGAGAAGAAGTATACTCCGTAGCTAATACATAGATGGAGGGTAGTGAAATGAAAATTATAAAATGTAATTTTGGGTAGATGAAATATAAAATTAAAATGATGATATTTTTGCTAAATGAAATATTCTCTCTGTCACATTATCTTGGTAAAAAAAGGCAAAAATTTTTGTCCCATATTATTGTAAAAAAATAAATGAAAAATCTTAAAGATTATATATTGTATCGATGATTGATAAGTAAATAAGGAAAACACATTTAAAGATTTTTTTTGGAGGCAATATTGCAATATGTATTAATTGTAATGATAAGAAAATTTGTGTAATATCAATTTGTAATTAATGAATGAATCATGCATTATATTAAATAGATACTTTCTTATTTTCATTGTCTTGTTTGCCTTTTACCAAGATAATGGGACGGAGGAAGTATAAAATTAAAATGAGGGCATTTTGGGTAAATTATCTTAAGGAAATAAATAATATTTTTAAATAAATACCTTAGGGATCTAATTCTAAAATTTATAAATTAAAAATATGTCTCGTTGACATGGCAAAGAAATACACATGGCTAATTTCTATTGCGTCATGTCAAAAGGATAAAAAACTATATATTTTTAATGGGTTCCGAAGTAAAATCCAATAGGGAATAGATGATTTTTCTTTTATTTGTATATACTCATACTTTAATATTGAGCAATAATAATTCTTCTTCGTGATATTGATTATCTATACTATATAAAAGCCGATGGGTATCCCACAGGCGGGAACATCCACCGTGGGACCCACGGCTTGAGTACTTCTTCTTTTCTTTTTTTTTTTCCTTTTCTATCCCACGGCCAGTACTCAAGGAGTCCTGATTTTTTTATCTTTTTTTTCTTTTTTATCTATGCTATAAAGGCTTTATTTAATTTTTTTTTATATAAAGGAAAATACTGTTTCTTAAAATGTTTCTACCATGCATCGGTTTTTTGTGCTTCAACTTTTTTTTAATAAATCTAATATAATTAAAAAAAATATGCTTTGAGTTTTCTGTGTTCTTTTTATGTACATGTTTTTTATATGGATTTGAATTTTTTTTTATTATATGCTTCTTGACACAGGTAATGATCCAAACAAGTAAAATATAAAACAAAAGCGCTTCTACCATGCACCGGTTTTTGGTGCTCCGGCTTTTTTTATCTTAATAATAAATCTAATATATTAAAAAAAATAAGTTTTGGGTTTTCTGTGTTATTTTTATGTACATATTTTTGTTATTTGGATTTGAATTTTTTTATTATATACTTCCTCGCACAAATAATGGTCCAAACAAGTAAAATATAAAACGCTTCTACCATGCACCGGTTTTTCTTGCTTTGACAATTTTTTTTATTTTAATAAATCTAATACAATAAAAAAAATATGCTTTGAGTTTTTTGTGTTCTTTTTATGTACATGCTTTTTTATTTGGATTTGAATTTTTTTTTATTATATGCTTCCTGACACAGGTAATAATCCAATCAAGTAAAATATAAAACAAAGGTGCTTCTACCATGCACCGGTTTTTCTTGCTTTGACAAATTTTTTTTTTTATTTTAATAAATCTAATATATTAAAAAAAAATATGCTTTGACTTTTCCGTGTTCTTTTTATGTACATGTTTTTGCAAATTGATAGATATTATCATTGTAGTGGATCTGAGAAATAGATCCACCACGATGTGTGTTGGTGGTTGTTGCAGCTGACGAGGGTGACCCCGGTCCTACGTACCCCCAGTGATAAGGAGATCAAGCCACACGTAGTTCTTGAGAGTAGGGATGAGAGAACATACCTTAGCCCCTATAGCATGGCGATACTTATAGGGGAAGTTGTGTTGTTGTGCCTTATGGGCCTGTTCGGCCCAGTAGGGCTGTCGTGGCTCTTAGAGGATAAGAAGGATGAGTTATTCACCCTTATCCTGTACTAGAGAGCTCATGTTTATCCTGTAGCGGTAGAATTTATTATTGGTTAACCCTACAAGCCCCCCAAGCTCGTACAGGCTCGAAGAGCCTGTGCCGAGCTTCTGAGAGTTGGTGGTACCAAAACATTGTTTGCAGGAGTGGTCTTCCGCTCGGAAAAGTGTTGCGGATGGTTGATAGTGCTCTTTTGTGCTCGGATGATGAAATTGAACGAGTACCCCGATCTCGAACCGAGTTCCCGCGGGGGGATCCGCCACAGGCTCGGTGAGGCTCATCTCGAACCGAGTGCAAGCTCGATGAGGCTCATCTCGAACCGAGTACAAGCTCGGTGAGGCTCATCTCTAACTGAGTACAAGCTCGGTGAGGCTCATCTCGAACCGAGTGCAAGCTCGGTGAGGTACATCTCGAACCGAGTACAAGCTCGGTGAGGCTCATCTCGAACCGAGTACAAGCTCGGTGAGGCAAGCTCGGTGAGGAACATCTCGAACCGAGTACAAGCTCGGTGAGGCTCATCTGGAACCGAGTACAAGCTCGGTGAGGAACATCTCGAACCGAGTGCAAGCTCGGTGAGGCTCATCTCTAACCGAGATCCCGCGGGGGATCCGCCACAGGCTCGGTGAGGCTCATCTCGAACCGAGTACAAGCTCGGTGAGGAACATCTCGAACCGAGTTCCCGCGGGGGGAGTTCCAGAATGGATTTGGGGATGCTCCGATCTCGAACCGAGTACAAGCTCGGTGAGGAACATCTCGAACCGAGTTCCCGCGGGGGGAGTTCCAGAATGGATTTGGGGATGCTCCGAGATGAGGGTGATGAAGTTATGTAGTCAAAGTCGAATTGGACTATTGTCTTAAAAGTCACGTCATTTTTAAGGAGACATCCTTTTATGCGCTTGCCATGGTGAAAGCCGAAAGGCTTGTACCAATGTATGCTGGCACGACTCAAACTGTTATTTGAGTTTGAGGTGTGCTAAGATTATCACCAATTGGACCATAACGTTTACGAGGGATTGCTGTCGAAATGACAACCTTAGCCGAGGTGTATTCCTCGATCCGCGATGTATTGAGCCATATATGAGCCGAGAGGCTTTGAGCCGAGAGGCTAAGCCAAGCTATCGGGTCGCAATCCTCGTTTCCACTTGTAGCCTCGCCGATCTGGCCGGCTAACCGAGATCGTGGGCAAGTGCGTAAGAACATGATCCGGAGTGAGTTTAACATATGTCCTTAATAAGGACGGTAAATGATCTATTTGGTGCCTCCTGGGACGTGGTGGTCCTCTTTGGCACGACATTTGATCTCGAGTAACTTATGCATCATATAATACCAGTGTCAAGGTCGGCCAATGTCAACTATGTATATGCCTCATCACATACTAGTCCCCTACTCGGTAAAGCCTGAAAAGGCTTGTGTCGAGTTCATAAGGTCTGTGAAACGCTCAGGATCAAAGTGGGCCTCGGACTCGAATTAATCATAGGTCATTATGCTCGGCAGATCCGATCGTTATGTTTGTACCTTTTTATGATGTATAAAAACAACGATTATAATATCAAGTAATAGATGATATGTAATGACATTAATTAGCGAAGTATGAATTAGTTCACTGTTAATTACGATTATTATCTAAGATAACACATGTCATGTGGTGAGTGATTCAATAATAATGAATATGACAATTAAACCATGAAATTGAAATAATATTAATGGGATAATGAGAAAGATCCTTCCCTGTTAGTCTTCGTGGTTAGACTATTTCTGAATAATGTTGATATGCCCGACATCCTTTTGGCATTGAGGCCTTTCTTCTTCTATCAATAGAATGTGTGGTTATCCGGTATTCCTCACCCTTTTTCATCCAAAACCCCTGTACGCCATTATGGGCAAATCACTGTGTAGCACTCGTGTGAGCAACGCTGGATCCCGAGGAGGGATGTTAACACGGATGTCTTTTGGTTGTAAGTAACCGTGAGAGGCAAGGGTGTCATGGCAGAGGGTGCGAGGATGTGGCAGGCTTTGGCACGTTGAAGATACTAATATTAGACGCCAATAGTGACTGAGCAGTTTAGCACCAATTAATTTTGAGGATATCTTTTGGCGGTCTGAAGCTCGGAATGGGCTTTGTTTAAAAAGGTCACTACTCGAAATGGGCCTTTTAGAGAAGTGGGCTATTATACTCGTACCTCGCATATGTAAAATAATTGGTAATCGTCGTTAAATTGACAATTTATAGCAATCAAACAACAATAATGACAATTGTTGGCAAAGATACTATGTATAATATCGGTATAGAGGTAGTATGATTTAGTAATATCACACGTAATCATATAATAATATCGTGACTGAAAAGACAATAGTTAAATATCGTGCAAATAGACAGGATTGCCCATGAAAAGACGCATAATTTCAGGTATATCATGCGCAATAATTGTAATTGAAGGACATTTATAAATATGTCAAAGCATTTAATGACAACAAGTCAAGTGATGAAAGCTTATCCATGAAAAATGAGAATGCGCGATATATATATCAAATAATAAGCGACATGTAAAGGACTTAAAAGGAACTAAGTATTAAAAGCACATTTCAGAAATATGTGTGCAAATAATCACGTAAGGTGCTAAATAAATAGAAGAATAATATTGGAATGAGAATTCCTTCCCTGATTCAGTGAGGTGAGGAATGTCGGTTTGAAGCCTTCTACCAATCCTTTTCAAATGAGCTTTTGTTGAGCATCGAGGCCTGACCTTCATTTTCTTTAAATTAATTTGGGCTTGTTTAGCCCATATCAAATAAGCCCGTATAGGTTGGGCCATTTAGAACGTTTACTCCCTGGCTCGGGCTATCATACGTGTACCTCGCGTATGTATACGAAAAGAATAATTAGTGATTGTCGTCCAAGCTTGACAATTTATAAAAACAATAATAATAATTATTGGTAATTTATATAATATATAATATTGCTATAAAAATAGTAAGTGACACGAAATGACATTAATTAGAAAAAGTATAATTTATTTTTGCTGTTAACTAATAGTCATATGAGTCAATAAAATATTTGTGAAATAATTAAAAAATAGAAAGAATAGCTTCCCTGATTTAGAAGTAGTTTGCTGTTGTTGGGCCATTGACATGTTGAGGCCCGTTGTTGATATCCCTAAAAATCTCTTGTCAAGAATTCGTCCAGTTGGGCCAAATGAGTGCTGATAGTCCATTCCTCCCTTTTTTTTTTGGAGAGATAGTGGGCCATTGACCCACTTTTTTTTTTGGGCCTGTTGAGGCCCTTTGGGGTTTAGCAGAAGCTGTTTGGTGCTACTATGCGGTTGGTGCTGCTAATTGTTGCAACTTTGTGCAGCGGCGGGAGGGCGACATGCTCACTGTTGGTAACGGCGCGATGACGAAGCCATGGGAGCCCGCCGGTGGTCGTGTCGTCGTTTGACCCCTGCGTAGGCGCGTCAACAAAGAGGAGCGACTCCTCCCCTGGTTTTGGTTTTGAACGGCGGTGGTTGGTTCGCATAACGGTGGTGGAGATGAGAGGGAGGGTGCGAGGCGAGCACGGTAGGAGGGAGATGGGGGTGGCGGCGCGAGATGGAGGGTCAGCAGCGGAGTGACGTCGGTGACGGTCGTTGCGGTGGCGGAATCGGGCGGTGCGTTAGAACCGGCGATCCGTGTGAAGTTCTGTCTGAGAACTTGAAGACGGTGGCCACCGCGACGCAGTTCGGTCGGTGCGGTCCGTTTGCTGGCACCGTTGCGGTGCCTCTCTTGTCCTGTCGGCTGTCGCACCGTTGCACCAGAACACCACCGTCGAGAACGTCCTTCTTCCTACGCCTCGAACCCCTTGTCGTTGCTGTTGTGTTTTTCTTTATTATTTCTTTTTTTTTTGGATGGGAATCGAAGTTTATCGATCCCCACAGACGGCGCCAATGTAGTGGATCTGAGAAATAGATCCACCACGATGTGTGTTGGTGGATCTGAGAAATAGATCCACCACGATGTGTGTTGGTGGTTGTTGCAGCTGACGAGGGTGACCCCGGTCATACGTACCCCCAGTGATAAGGGGATCAAGCCACACGAAGTTCTTGAGAGTAGGGATAAGAGAACATACCTTAGCCCCTATAGCATGGCGATACTTATAGGGGAAGTTGTGTTGTTGTGCCTTATGGGCCTGTTCGGCCCAGTAGGGCTGACGTGACTCTTAGAGGATAAGAAGGATGAGTTATTCACCCTTATCCTGTACTAGAGAGCTCATGCTTATCCTGTAGCGGTAGAATTTATTATTGGTTAACCCTACAATCATTATTTTATTTTCATGAAATAAAAAGGTCACTTTTTCGTTTATGCATGTAGTTATTAGACTATAAAATTAAAAAAAAAATCACTTTTTTGCAGATGCATGTTGTTATTAGACTGTAAAACAAATTATTCATGTTTAAAAAAAAATTGTACGTAGTTTATATTATTAAGCAATACAAAAATTATCCAATATTAATAAAATATAGACAATCATAACTAATTATTACTTAATTACAACAATATTAATTTGATTAATAGCACAATAAAACTATTTGACTATTGCAAAAGCAATTACATTAGTAAAAATTTCAATCAAAGCACTTATTTAAAACCATAAGAATTTCAAACTTTAACTTTATTGCTTACCGTGTTGGCCCCGTGCTTGGCACGGGGTTGGGGTGTAGTATACTGAAGTTTGTTAACAATTCTTCTCCGTGATATTTGATGATATACTGAACTTTGTTAACGCCTTAACGGTGTTAACCTTCGGGAACAATAGCCATATAGTGTCAACAGTAGCCATATATATCACCATACTACGATTCCGTGAATAGTGCTGCATGTTCAATTAATTAATTCATGAACATTGCAGTCGTAAAAATGCTGAGAACATTCTTTTATGATCTATCATGTTTTCTTATGATTGTTATAAATATATATATACTAATGTTCAGTTTTGTTCACTTGTTATATTATTTTAATATTATACTTAAAATTTATTTCATTATTTTAGTTTTTATTAGATCAAAGTTATAATTGTATATTGATGTCGAGAGTTAGAGTCCAATATATATATTTATTGTTGAGGAGATTCTTTTAAATCTATTGTTTGATATTAGGACTAACTTGGATGCGAATGTAAGTCATCCAAACTCGGGGCTGCGGGCGAGAGGTAGGCATCTCTAGCAGGCGTGTTGTGTGCAAGAGAGAAAGTTAAAGTCAATTATTGGAATGCATAGCTACAGTTTTGTTATTATAAATTATAATCTATTAATCAATCATTCAGGACTGACTCAGATGCGAGTGTAATTGTCATTCGAACCCGGGGTGTCGAGGGGTAAGCACCTCCAGCAGACGTGTTGTGTGCAATAGAAAAAGTTAAAGTAATTGGTTGGGGTTCACAGCTTGAGCGCCAAAAATGGATAGTTGCAACTTTGTTATTATAAATTATAATTTATTAATCCATCATAACTGACTCGGACACGAGTGCAAGTCATCCAAACCTGGGGAGCCCGGGAAAGGGAAGGCAACTATAGGTGTGCTTTGTGCAAGATAAACAGTTTAATAATTAGAGCTAGCTTTGACAAATTAAGGCCTTAATTACATATTTTCTGTATTATAATTATTTCCAGTATGTTTACTATTCGAATTGTTCAAATCACTACAAGAAAAACCTTTTATTGCAACGACAAAAGTCGTTGCAAAAAACCAAAAGTCGTTACAAAAAATGTTTTCTGCCGTTGCGGGTAAAGCCGTTGCAAAAGGGTATAGCAACGACTTTCTTCGTTGCTATAAATAACAATTTTCAGCAACGACATGTCGTTGCTAAACAGGGCTGTAGAGTTATGTTCAGGTAATCTGTTTCGCAACGACATTGTCGTTGCAAAAACCTTTTGGCTTCTGCAACAACAATGTTATTGCAAAACACCTTCGTCTTTTACAACGACATTGTCATTGCAAAAACACATTTTGCTTTTGAACAACACAATTGTCGTTGCAATAGCCTTTGCTTAATAAAAAAAATATTTAACCAAATAAATCTTTTTTATGCTTCAAATTTTGAAATTTTTTTAATAGGGTTAGAGAACTACTAGATTTATAACACATACATTAAACAAAATCTTATTCAATTATTGTAAATTGTGTTTATTACAAGAGTACAAGACACAAAATAAAAGTTTCAAAAAAAAAAGACACAAAATAAGAATATATATGATATACAAAATCTCTCATATCCTTTATTTGTATATAATCCACCTCAAGCAACACCAATTATTCATCTTTGCTTGATTTTTTGCATGCTCAGAACCTGAAATTGATAAGTCCAATTAAGTTATAATTATAGTTAATATATACATACACACACATAGACACACATATAAACATAGCTAAGAAAATTCTAAAGCTCTAAATCTAATCGTACTAAAACTTAAAACTCGCAATAGACTGTTTACTAAGACTACTAAATAATCATATTAAAAATTTATAACAAAAAAAGAAGAGGATGAAGAGTATATGTAAAATAATCTTCAATTGTAGTAGACAAGTTAACTAAGAGTAACACTTGAAGTTATAATGTTCCATTTTCATTCTCAATTTAAATATATCATATCATATATATAGATAAGTGAATCTGAAAATGTAACACCTCAAAATCTAATAGACAATAAAATATTAGGTAAACAGAGAATAGCTTCTTCTCTTTTTTTAAGCTTTGCCTGTGTAATAAATTACTGCTATAAACAACTAGATTGCTAACAGTCTAGAAGGTTAAAAGTTGGAGTGCAAACAACAATCAAAACATTTTTATAAATCAATCGCCATTAACGAATAACAAGTCTTAATTCAAACATCTTTTCTCAATGATGTCGGGAACTTATAAAATAAAGTCTATCTTCACTGCTGTTTTAAACTTAGAATATCAGAGAATAAGAACAGTCTCAAAGACTCCCTAACAAATAAATTAAAATCAAATAGCTGACATAAGAACCCATTATTCTGTTTTTTCTGGCAAAATAGTGGTATTGAGGAGGGCGAAACTTTGAGCAATCATTCAACATAGTCTTTTTCAGCTTTTTGGCAATTAGAGTTCTATATAAATTAATGAAAGAAATGCAACAGTGTAATAGTGTGAAACTAACTTACGCCACTCAAGAATATCATTTGGTGAAGGACGAGCCACTACATGGGAAACTGGCTCCTGCAAATTCAATGTTAAATTAAGAGTTAACCAGTTGATATATTCTTTTTTAATTTCATCGAAAAAGAATAAAAAAGCACAATGGCAGGCCAATCTCTATGCCAATCTGAAATTAAGAATTTGTCATGCCTGGGACAAGTCATACATTGTCTTTGACAAAACCAAATTAAAAAAATGCTCTTCCTAAAGCAAGAAAGCAGTCCACCTTCATCAGTTTATTAAAACCCATTTCACCACATAATCATTTCATTTACATGTATTGGGGATATGTTATGTTCTAAACTCCTGTAGACATAAACTTCACACTCTATATAGAGAATAACATGGTACCCACTACAGTAAAACAAATTTGGTACCCACTAACGTGAAACAAATTTGGCACTCACTTAATGCATTTTCATATGGAAAAGAAGAGGTGTTTTTGCCAGATTCAGTGCCGTGATGACATTAGATCAGTTTTATTCCCTTTCTAATTTCTAGTATGGTTTTAACTTTCTTAAGAGAAAAAGTGATTTTATAGTCCTTAATATTGACTATATTTGCTAGTTCAGCTAGATATCGATATTGATCAGTACTCTCTCCTAATCTACCCACCCAACTTGACAAAATACGAGAATTAAACTAAAGAGGAAGGTCCTTAGCAGCAAAATCCACACATTGGAATGAAGATTCCAAATACCATTCGGCAGTAATCACTGCACATAGTAAGGTCTCGGTTTCGTAATAAATAACAGAAGTGGAACCGAGTTCACTCCATCATGAGTCATGATAGCTGCGTGCAGCTACAATGAAAGGACCCTGGAAAATGCAATTAACATAAAATATGATCCATACCTTAGTTTCACAAATTGGCTTCGACAATCCCAAATGTGAAGAAACAGTTCTAGTTCTACATGGCAAGCACAAAGGATTATGTGAGTGTGTATCTATTAGACAAACACACGAGAAAAATGAAAGCATTTCAGCTTAAGAAAAATAAGCAATACCTGCAATATATAGATGCATTATTTGGTCTTGAATAAGGGACACTAGGGGAGAAATTCAAGCAAAAATAGTAGTAACATTTAAAAACAAAAAAATAAAAAATAAAAAGCAACACTATGCAGATATAGTAAATTATTTTGTAAATTTCAGTTTAACAAAAAAATTAAAAAAACAGTGTAGAAAGTTAGATCCAAAAAATTTAGATTCAATTATAGGTATTTGCAAAATTATCTATCTGTGCATCAAAGTTAATTCTACCACCCTATCAACCATATCACAATAAGCACATTGTTATTATTCCATTCTAGGAAGAATTGGATCCTAAAGTAACTATAATTCTTATTAATTTGAAAAAGATAAATACATTTAACTATCTTTTTCGATTATTTTGTCTTATATGAGACCAGAGGGAGTACTATTTGCTAATAACTAATAAGGTATCCTTGCAATAGAAATAACACATCCCTCAAGTGCCATAACTATTGGTTCTATGTGATTGTTCAAGCCTTAAAGGTATAGACAAAGGAATACCATGAATATGGATATGGATATGTTAGCACACTTCTCAACCAGATCTTCTTTATTCTTCTCTGCTTCTTCGATGCACATTGTGAGTGAGCATCACAAAATCAAAAACACATTGTGAGCAAGCATCACAAAATCAAAAACACCAAAATAAATCGCAAACACAAGCAAAACAAAAATAAAAAGGATAGAACCAATGTTTTTTTTTAAAAAAAAAATCAGCAGGATAGAACCAATGTTATCTCGACAAAAATATATTCCATTCCAGTGAAAAACTATGAATCAGCAATTCAAAGTTTTTAAATCATCATCCACTCTATCAAAGCACTGATTTCCCACAAAATAAACTCAAGGGTTACTAAAACATGTTTATCTAAATTAAAGTGCTTGACATAAAAGGACTGCAAATAGATTATAATCAACAGTAGATAAAATACTCTCATGGCTCACCAAGTAATTCAAAAAAATGAGAGAGCCTGACATAAAAGAAAATCAATACTAACCTTGATAGCAACAAGAATTCCATCTAGCACAGATAAAGGTTTCCCTGCAAACTTAGTATGCATCAAATGAGTATCTGAACAAGGATGAGTACATATCAACATATGAACCTGAATAAAAAGAAAGCCTAAATAAAAGAAAGCAATCAGTGTTCCAATTATTACTAAGATCCTGCAAATGATGATGCTATAGTATCTCAATGTTGGGAAACATGACAAAAGCTTCTGCACTACTTCAATTGTCAAACTATTCTTCTCTACTACAGGATCATAAAAGTACTCCGTGGAGAATCACCACCTTCTACAAAATAATAATTAAGAATCAAGACTCATATTGGGTGCTCTAGTGCTCTAATAGTGATCAAATATGAAGATTTTGCTATTACATCTAACATACGTAACAATAGTTAATAGTCGTTCTCATCATAACGTGAAGCGACCAAATACAAATATAATGAATAAAAGAGTTTTGCGTGCGCTCGATTTACAAAAGCAACATCACTCTTTTTTTTCTTTAAATCTTTAGTTTGATGAAATAAAGAAAATCATAGGTAATTGATTGATGAAAATGCACATTAGTAAATGACTAAATGCAAAAGTAACATTGACATTGCAAGTGAGAAGCTTATTACCTTTTCAGCCAATGCTTTAGTAAGTGCCTTCTGTCCAATCTCATCTGGCACATTGACACCAGCCCAACCTATCCACCTTGCCTCAAATTCCTTCACACCTTTGCTAAAGAATGCCAACCGTGTCAGATAAGCAGATAACTCTCAGTAACTTAGGGAACCAAGTTCATTTGAAAAAGTAAAAAACTTATACTTTGGAACCAACCCATAACAGTTAAAATCATAAATACAAACATCAAAACTCTGAATGGAAAACAAAAAAATTGTTTAAGTGCCACATGATCACATACCTAAAAGAGCGCTCACAAGGCCACCAGCACTTATCTCCAAAGACCACGAACAGAGGAAAAAAGACCATCAGGAAAAAGCATCTATGTTAAAATTGAATTAAAGCTTACTAAGCTAATGCGGACAAAGAATATTGGGACATGCGAGTGTTGCAGTTCAGTTGGAGCTGTGAATTTGAGTTGATGAGCAAATGCGTTATTGACACGCACAGTTCTCAACTACCTAAGAAACTACCGCAAAAATTTAAAAGACACGATTCCATTTACTAAAAACTCCTCAAGTATCAGTGTAAGTAATGCAACAGCTTCTAATGCCCCAGCTGCTCGATAAAATACCTAAATGAAAAAATATTGCAATCGCGAGTGGCAAAGAGCATAAACAAGATTTAAAAAAAAAAAAAAAGAATAGCAGACGAATCCTAGAAGTGAAATTACAGTGACAGAAGAAGAAGGAGGAATAGCGATGATCGCTTCCAACATAGAGAAGAAATCTTATTAGAGAGATGAGTGGTGAACGGAGGGAGAGGGAGAGGAGAACCGGAGGATGAGAACCGAATGGAGTGGGAGAACAGAGCGTGGCGGAGAGGGTGGTGGCGGGAGAACGGAGAGAACACACGGTGGCGAGAACGGCGGTGGCTGAGGCTGGAGAACAGGAGGAAAAGTGAACGGAGGGAGACGGAGAACCGAAGGGATCGATAGGGAGAACGTGCTTCTGAGGGAGTGGTGGCTGCGTTTTGAGGGAGGGAGCTTTTAGTTTTAGGGTTTAACTCAGATTTGAGGAAGAACTGAGAAGAACGAAGCAGCCACCCTTTTGTCATTTTGTAAAATATTCCACATCTTTTATTTAACATCTGATGCGAAAAGTAGAATTAGACATTCCGCATCAGTTAAATAAAAAGCAGATGCGGAATGTTTATTTCTTAAATTTATTATATTTATAAGTTTGCCACTGCACTAAACATTCCACATCTTTGATTTAAAACCTGACTTTTTTAATATTTTTCTGAATTTTTTAAAAAATAAATTTCAGTATTTTTTAAAAAATATTTTACAGATTTTTATAAAAAATTTCTGAATTTTTTATTATTTTTTGGAATTTTATTTTTTTTAATAATATTAAATATACTTTTATTATTTTATTTTTCACTTTTTAAATTTGGACCGTCAGATATAAGCAATGATTGAGATTTTATGAAGGAATAATCATGTGATTCTTGTCTAAATATGTTCACCGGAAATAACCAATAAGAATTAAGAATATAAAGGATTCATGGGTTGTTTATGAAAAGATGGAGATAAGATGGAGGAGGAAGAAAACATAAAACAACATCAAAAGTAAAAAAAAAATATTGGGTGTTTTAAGTAAAAGTGGAAAAAATAAAAGATAAAAGTTGGTGTGTGAAGTAAAAATGAAAAGAGTAAAAAAAAAAAAAGTTAAAAGTTGGATTTGTGTGAAAAGGATATTTCAGGAAGCTCATGGTAAAAATTATAAAACAATGGATGTTGATAGCAAAAATGGATGTATTTAGAAATTCCTCTACTTAATGGCAATTCATTCTTTGTCGATGGGGTTTAGTTATAACCTTTTTAATAGTTTCATTTTTTTATGAAAAAAAATTTATTTAATCTTATTGGCAACGATAATGTCGTTGCAGAAAACATGTGTTTTGCAACGACTTTCACATGTTTTCTACGTTGCAAAACACATGTTTTATGCAACGATCTTTTGCAACGACTTAAAAAAATCGTTGCAGAAAACAGGTGTTTTGCAACAATTTAAAGTCGTTGCAAAACACCTGTTTTCTGCAACGACATTTTGAAGTCGTTGCAAAACACCTGTTTTTAGCAACGACTTTTTTAAGTCGTTGCAAAAGGTCGTTGCAATAAATGGTTTTTTTTGTAGTGAATTTTAGTTATAGGATATTTGTGATATTATGAAATAAGGATTGCACTTTATTTTTCCCTTTTGTTATCCTTTATGAAGATTTTTTCGTACTTGAGACGACTAGAAATGTCATAGTTTTGAATTTTTATATAGTGTTACTCATATTTTTATCTCATTATGCTTGGGTTTTTATGACATTTCTAGGTTTTTCTAATGAGTGAATCAATAGCAGGTAGAAGATCCATAAACAAGAAATTGTAATACCTGATAGATTATTATCGTTAGTCCTTATGTTATTTTGTTTGGGAAAGACATGTATTTATTTGAGGGTAGTTTAAGGCTTTGTTTTTACCCTCTTTATAAGATGCCCAACCCAAGACATTGATTTAAGTTATAAGGATTTTTTTTATTGATAATTACTAATGGATGATTCTTTTTATATTTATTCATTATTTTTCTGCTAGTGCAATGTTAGTCGTAGTAGGATGTTTCATCTTAAAGCCCTTCAAATACCGTACATATTGAATTGTGCGAATAGTACCATCGTACATTTTCAACTTGACATTACCAACTCAAACAATTTCTAAGGCATTATCATTTCCCATGAGCATAGACCCCTCCGAGATAGGTTCATAAGTGCAAAATTAACCTCATCGTGAAGTCATGTGTCATGTTGTCACCGATTCCATTATCCATACATTTGGTAGCTCTGTTATCCAAGGTAATTTCAACACACCCTTGTGAGTTTGTTGCATCAAGAGACTTTTTTGTATTCTTCTTGTTCCAACAATTTTTCTTCAAGTGTCCTCTCTTGCCACAATTGTGGTATTTGAGATTCTTCCTTCTCTAAGATTTTGATCTCCATGATTTTGACTCCCACTAGAGCTACGTTCTGTTGATTTACCTCTCCTCATCATCAAAGCCTTTACTTGGCTTGAACATCGCGATCTGTCTTCCTTGTTCTTGTGCTTGGATTCTTCTTCAAGAATGGCTCCGGTGACATCATCAAAGAATAGAGTGTTAACAACATTATTGCTGGTAATGTCGATGATGAGTTGATTATACAATCCAGTAAACTTTGGAGAAGAAGCTCTGCATGCTCATTTTCTATTATTGTGAAATATGAAGCTGTTAGTTGTAACATCCCCAAATTTCCCAAATCGCTAGGTGCCTTAGTTAATGGAATTTCGATGAGAGTAGTGTCGTTTCCAAGTCCTTGATCTTGTTCAGAGTGTGTTTATGATGTAGGATTTAGTAAGGGTAGGGTTGATGAAGTAGAAGTAGTTTAAAAGTGAGTTTTAGAAGAGTTAATTATGATCTTAAGAGCGTAGGATCTTAGGAAATTAGGAATTAAATATCCATAGCTCCAAACCCAAATTCCACCGTTGGATGTGAAGACGAGTGTCATAGGATGCTTGTCTCAAAATTTGAACAAGATCCGACGGTTAACGAAGAATTTATGACAATTCGAAATACAAGGGATTAAGTGGGCTGAATAGGTTAATCGATTAACCTTTGAGTTAATCGATTAAGTTTTTGGCAATGTTCAGCCACTAATCGAGTAAGGGATGGATTAATCGATTAAATTTTTAACCACCTTCTGGCGTTAATCGATTAAAGGAAGTATTAATCGATTAACCATGTACAACTGATAGGTATTAATCGATTAACCAAAGTGGTTAATCGATTAACCCCTGTTATATCAGACAAAGAACACGTTGAATTGAATTATTTTCTCAAAGTCCTTCTCTCTCTTCTCCACGAATTTATCTTCTTTCTCTCCTAGGGTTTTAGGATTTCCCCAAATCCACACCAAATCAAATGAAATTAACACCACAAATCATCCCTCCATCAATCCTTCTTATGATTCCTCTCCTCAAAAACCCCAATTTCACCTCTTTTATCAAAAACCCCAAATTCAACCCCAAACCCTAACTTCCTCAATCCTTCCCATAGAGTGAGGTAATCTTCAAGGGAGCTTAGGGAAGTGCTTAAGGAGCATGGAATTGGAGACTAGAAGCTAGCCTGGAGCTTGGTGGTGGAGCACCAATTCAATCCCAATTTCTCCTCTTCTCTTCAAGAGGTAAGGGGGAGTACTTTGGTTTTAATTAGGGAAGGGACTTAATAATAGTAATAGGGTTATAATTAGATGTATTTTATATGTGTATGTTTGATTTAGTGTGTTGGAAATGTTATGATTGAATATAAAGGCATGTTATGAACTTAGGGTTTGTCTAGTAATTGGCTATTGGTTTATTCCTGAACTAAATGGTTGAATGAATGATATGACTATGATATGGTTGTTGTGATGCATGATTGTCTCTATATATATAGTATGGCCATAAATCCTAAGTTAGAGAACCCAACCAATTGGAAATAAAGTATTAAAGGTTTGACTAATGAAAGCCACATAAAATGAATTAGAAACACGTGCATTATGGAGTAAGGTGGACCCTAGGTGTACGGGAAAAAACACACGTCGTTTAACGATTGATGAGGGAAAAAGTGAATTGTTGCGATTATCTTGGGGAACTTTGATCCTGCAAAGGATACGGGTTTGCTTCCCGTGTTGGGGGTTGGTTCCACGCAAACCAGGGTAATTCCATCACTTTGGCTCATTTTGACCAGTTGAGGGTGATTTCTACTAGAGCCAATTTGGGCGAATCAATCCAAATTGCATGACGAACCCTAGAGGGGTGAAGTGCTGTGCAAGCGAGTATGACGAACCCTATAGGGGTGAAGTACCAAAATAGAGGTTGAGAAATACTTACTCCTGGTCGGTTTTTCCCCAGAGTGGAGGGTGAAGTGTTGTGAGGAATTGCATTGTTATTGTTATCGGAAATGGAGAAGTGCATTCATTGTTATAGAATGAGTTTAATTCACTGAATCCAATGGAAGTGTTAAAGTGTTATAGTGTTTAAAGTGAAATGATAAAGTGTTACATTGGATTCAGGAGTTAAACCATAATAGTATAAAGAGCATATCACATTCATATGATTGAGCATAAAAGCATTGTTATATATTGGTATAGTGTAATAAAATAGTTAAATGTTAATGTATAGGAATGACATAGTTAATTAGGAACAAGGTGAATATGAAAATATGTGTGTGGATATATCTAGTTATGTCCTATTACTGTTGTTTAAGTGTTTTCCTTAATTATTATTCAAATTACTCACCCCTTAAGTTGACCATTTTAGGTACCATTGGAGCAAGATATTTACTGCTTCTGTGCCGAGAAGATATACTCTCACATAAGAAGAGTATATTAATTACGAGACTTTAGTAGTCTCATTTTATTGCAATCATTCTAGGATATTGTAATGTAAATTATTTTCATTGACTAAAGTTGTATTTAATTTTGAATTACTTATCTCCACTTAAAGATACTTCTATTTTTGTAAAAAGGACTTTATAAAAGTATTTATTTTGATTAAAAGTATTAAAGGTTGTGAAGGATATACAAATATCCTTTTCTTCATTATTTCAAAATAAGTCACAACCTCTTACAATTTAACTATAATTTTGTTAATTTAATGAACTGAGCTAGACTGACAGGTACAATACTTAACTTGGGGGAAAGTCCATATTTCAGAGTAAACTCCGCCAAAATTTTTATAAAACCCCAAGCATTTTAATATTAAATCACTACAAAAAGCAATATATTTTAAAGTATAAAATTGAGGTTGTTACAGATGGTATCATAGCAATGATTGCAATTCCCGGCTGTGAAGTATGGATTTCCTACTCCCGAAGAGTTACTCCACATGAGAGTAACTAACCAATAGTTAGTTTAGCAGCTTATTGTCATAGTTCATGCATGCATATTTAGTTAAAGTTAGCACAGTTTAGCAGTATTAGTAGAATAGTGTTAGTGATAGTTTAGTAATCTTCAATTCAAAGTGGGCTAAGTAAAATTTTCAATTGTAACTTGGTTGTACTTTGAAGTGGACCGAAAGTAGGGACTAAGGGAAGTAAAACTCCCAACGGGATAGAGCATGAAATTGCTACCCCAACGGGATGGACTAAACCTTAGTTTTGAATTAAGTAAGTCAACTTCGGATATGACGAAGAATTGAAACTTTTACGTGAAATGAAATTTCAAAGTCTTCTTTTGAATGGAAGATGAGTCATTTCTTTGTTATTTGATTGGAATTCAAGTTGTACGAAAATGGTTTTATCTCTAATGCGATGTAGAATCGAGAAGGGCCCCTCGAGATTTACATTTAATTGGAAGATAACATCATCAAGTCCTTGAAATTCGATGAAATAATTGTCGAATTTATTTTCTATGCATAGGAATAGGATAAGTATTAGGAATCACTGCATCATAGACACTTCGAGCATTCTTTATCAGAGTGCGCAGCGGAAGTGAATAGGTGTCAACCTGTTGTATTTGCCTTTAACTTTGATGACTGAGTGTCGTCTCTAATAAGACCTAAGTACTTTCTACAATTCCACATTATGTTTGGTGATAAATACATTACTATATTAAAAAGTGTAAATGTGTTTTTGGCATCAAACTATTTTCAGACTCTATTTTGAAAAAGTATTAGTAATATGAATTTTAACGAATGTCAAGCATACAAGGTTTGTATTACTCTCTACGGTACGGAATTGATTCTAACTTTAATAATTGGTCGAATGTCGCAGCATCAATTTTTGAACATGTATTGTTAACAAAGTGAATTCCTAAGTAATGGAATGATGGTGTAGTTTACTATTAGATTACACCAATCGCCGATTAAATAGGAATTCACCGAATGTGACATACACCAATTGGAAACAAGATTTGAACTTCAAAGTTGAAATAAAAGGAAAGACATTTATTAAGATTTGAAAATGCGAATGAAATCAAATTTCAACCGATACATGCAATTCCTTTTATTTGAGTTTGATGTTCATAGGGGATCCTTACCTTTCTTTGTCAAAGGAGTCCTCGAAACTTTTGGATTAATTTTAAAACCAATGTGAAATGATTTTGGAAATCTTTGTGAATACCTTGAACTTTTGGATGCTTGACATGTTTTCCTATTATCAACTAATTTTGTTAAAGTTTGAAATGAAACTGATTTATGAATTACAAAGAGTTTTCCTTATTTTCAGAAAAAGATAATTTTTGGAAATTCTTTATCACCAAAGAGCAAATCTTTTCTTTACAAATTAGAACTTCATTGTTTTCTGTTGCAATGTGGGATTGAGAAATGCTAGTGACGATAACAAAGTGGGTCAAAGGCAATGTGTCTCACATAGAGCGAGATTCAAGTCTAGAATCTCAATTTAGGGTAATGAATGTTATATCTTTTCCTTTAAGTTCACGTAGAACTCAAGGGAAATGTGTGATTACTATTGAACAAACTATATTCCGGAATCACAACTAATTTTTAAATCCAAGTTAACTATTCCCTGAAATATAATTTGTTGGGTATTAAAGTCTCAATCCTAACATCCATTATAAGAGTCTTAGCACCCGAGTCTACATAGCAATAAGAGAGTTCAACTAGGGTTCTAAGATAGAAAACAGTCATGTGAAACCCTAACCCAAGAAACCAAATAGGAAACCTTGAACCTCATGTGAGCGATAGACAAGCATAGGTCTAGTGGGAGTCTTAAGCTTGTAGAGTTTCGTTTAGATTGAGTGGACAACTTCATTAGGGTGAGGATTAGATTAAGCAGTAGGAGTTAAGTTCGTCTTGTTTGAGTGTTGGAGTTTAAACCTTAGGTATATATATATATATATATATATAGATTTATATAGGATGTAGGATGGTTTATGCTAAGCGTTATTGATTTTCGTGTGTTGAATTGTATATTAGTATATTTGTAATTTCAAATTTTCTAAGAGTATATACTAAATCAAACTATCGTTGGAACCATTTGTTTTGTATTTTTCATACTAGCTCCAATTCTAATTATTTTTATACGCCTTGTGCATTATTTAGTGATGACTTTTGATAAAGAATGTTTTCCACCCACTATTTAAGATGATTTTATGAAAGCACTAAACCATTCTTTATCAACTAAGTACTAAATTAAATTTTTAAAGCTAATTGCCTTATGTCCTTTGAATGGCAATTTCTAACTTTAAATCTTTTCTGTCGTAATTATATTTTTCAATGTAATCTTTCTTCTTTAAAGAAAATTTTATGAATGATCAAACTCATAATTTAATGAACTGAGTCCTTGTATAAAGGACAACTCATTTTCATATATGTATAAAGAATTGAAACATATCTTTTTATATAACATTTTCAGTATAGATTATAAGCATATATCAAACCGAATTTTCAAGAGACCATCATTGTATTTACCCTTCGTTGCTAATCCCTATTTTTGACTGCATTCATGCATAATGTATTCTTTAACCTTAATCCTTTTTCAAAGGAAATCTTAGAAAAGCATGAAATGGTGATTTTCGAAAATGTTTTCAATCAACCTAACGCTTTCACCCGGCGTAGACACATCTCAAAAATCATATTTCTTTTATATTGAATAACTTTGGGTTGGAATTTAAACTCATTCTCTTCATGGGTAACCAACTCTATTTTGGGTGACCTTCTTTGTGTGCAAATGTGGCTTGCCCTTTTAACTGCAAAACGCATAACTTTTTATCAAATGAACATCAAAATCTTTTCAAGGCTTTTATTCAACTCAATCCAATGTGAAACTGTTTTGGTATATATTGATCATTTTACTAACCGTGTTGAGTTGATATTTTAATTTTTCTTTAAAGAAATATACTCCTTAATAAGATTTCGAAATGATATTCCTTGTATTTGGGTTAAGTTTAATCTTATAGAGAATTTTAAATAATAATGTTTTAAGTTTTGTGTATGTTGGTTATTTCTCTTAGTTGTTCTTTCTAGAATTATGCTTTGTTGTGTTAATTCCTGTTATTTTTAAATGCTTTCTGTTCTGTTCCACTTTGAGTATATTATTTGTGCTTGTTGTTTAAAATGTTTTTATGATGTTGATGTTTATGTTCTGTTAAGAATGATGTGCCATAGGGAAGTTTAAGACTTTTGTTTTCCTGAGTCGTGGGAATGGATTAGTTTTCCTAGGAATGAACCTCAATAGGATAGTAAGACTTGGTGTAAGAAGAAGCCTCCATAGTGGTAGAGTAGTTCTATTATTGAGATCCACCCGAGTTGCGTTCTAAGTGGGGGAGCCATCCCCAAAAGTAACAACCATTCCATTGCCTAGGATAAGATTCATCTTAAGATTAGAGCATATAGCTCTACGTCTCTTTGATTTCTTTGAACTAAGTTGAATTTCGGGGACGAAATTCTTTTAAGTGGGGGAGAATTGTAACATCCCCAATTTTCCCAAATCGCTAGGTGCCTTAGTTAATGGAATTTCGATGAGAGTAGTGTCGTTTCCAAGTCTTTGATATTGTTCAGAGTGTGTTTATGATGTAGGATTTAGTAAGGGTAGGGTTGATGAAGTAGAAGTAGTTTAAAAGTGAGTTTTAGAAGAGTTAATTATGATCTAAAGAGCGTAGGATCTTAGGAAATTAGGAATTAAATATTCATAGCTCCAAACCCAAATTCCACCGTTGGATGTGAAGACGAGTGTCATAGGATGCTTGTCTCAAAATTTGAACAAGATCTGACGGTTAACGAAGAAGTTATGACAATTCGAAATACAAGGGATTAAGTGGGCTGAATAGGTTAATCGATTAACCTTTGAGTTAATCGATTAAGTTTTTGGCAATGTTCAGCCACTAATCGAGTAAGGGATGGATTAATCGATTAAATTTTTAACCACCTTCTAGCGTTAATCGATTAAAGGAAGTATTAATCGATTAACCATGTACAACTGATAGGTATTAATCGATTAACCAAAGTGGTTAATCGATTAACCCCTGTTATATCAGACAAAGAACACGTTGAATTGAATTATTTTCTCAAAGTCCTTCTCTCTCTTCTCCACGAATTTCTCTTCTTTCTCTCCTAGGGTTTTAGGATTTCCCCAAATCCACACCAAATCAAATGAAATTAACGCCACAAATCATCCCTCCATCAATCCTTCTTATGATTCCTCCCTCAAAAACCCCAATTTCACCTCTTTTCTCAAAAACCCCAAATTCAACCCCAAACCCTAACTTCCCCAATCCTTCCCATAGAGTGAGGTAATCTTCAAGGGAGCTTAGGGAAGTGCTTAAGGAGCATGGAATTGGAGACTAGAAGCTAGCCTGGTGCTTGGTGGTGGAGCACCAACTCAATCCCAATTTCTCCTCTTCTCTTCAAGAGGTAAGGGGGAGTACTTTGGTTTTAATTAGGGAAGGGACTTAATAATAGTAATAGGGTTATAATTAGATGTATTTTATATGTGTATGTTTGATTTAGTGTGTTGGAAATGTTATGATTGAATATAAAGGCATGTTATGAACGTAGGGTTTGTCTAGTAATTGGCTATTGGTTTATTCCTGAACTAAATGGTTGAATGAATGATATGACTATGATATGGTTGTTGTGATGCATGATTGTCTCTATATATATATAGTATGGCCATAAATCCTAAGTTAGAGAACCCAACCAATTGGAAATAAAGTATTAAAGGTTTGACTAATGAAAGCCACATAAAATGAATTAGAAACACATGCATTATAAAGTAAGGTGGACCCTAGGTGTACGGGGAAAAACACACGTCGTTTAACGATTGATGAGGGAAAAAGTGAATTGTTGGGATTATCTTGGGGAACATTGATCCTGCAAAGGATACGGGTTTGCTTCCCGTGTTGGGGGTTGGTTCCACGCAAACCAGGGTAATTCCATCACTTTGGCTCATTTTGACCAGTTGAGGGTGATTTCTACTTGAGCCAATTTGGGCGAAACAATCCAAATTGCATGACGAACCCTAGAGGGGTGAAGTGCTGTGCAAGCGAGTATGACGAACCCTATAAGGGTGAAGTACCAAAATAGAGGTTGAGAAATACTTACTCCTGGTCGGTTTTTCCCCAGAGTGGAGGGTGAAGTGTTGTGAGGAATTGCATTGTTATTGTTATTGGAAACGGAGAAGTGCATTCATTGTTATAGAATGAGTTTAATTCACTGAATCCAATGGAAGTGTTAAAGTGTTATAGTGTTTAAAGTGAAATGATAAAGTGTTACATTGGATTCAGGAGTTAAACCATATTAGTATAAAGAGCATATCACATTCATATGATTGAGCATAAAAGCATTGTTATGTATTGGTATAGTGTAATAAAATAGTTAAATGTTAATGTATAGGAATGACATAGTTAATTAGGAACAAGGTGAATATGAATATATGTGTGTGGATATATCTAGTTATGTCCTATTACTGTTGTTTAAGTGTTTTCCTTAATTATTATTCAAATTACTCACCCCTTAAATTAACCACTTTAGGTACCATTGGAGCAAGATATTCACTGCTTCCGTGCCGAGAAGATATACTCTCACATAAGAAGAGTATATTAATTGTGAGACTTTAGTAGTCTCATTTTATTGCAATCATTCTAGGATATTGTAATGTAAATTATTTTCATTGACTAAAGTTGTATTTAATTTTGAATTACTTATCTCCACTTAAAGATACTTCTATTTTTGTAAAAAGGACTTTATAAAAGTATTTTGATTAAAAGTATTAAAGGTTGTGAAGGATATACAAATATCCTTTTCTTCATTATTTCAAAATAAGTCACAACCTCTTACAATTTAACTATAATTTTGTTAATTTAATGAACTGAGCTAGACTGACAGGTACAATACTTAACTTGGGGGAAGTCCATATTTCAGAGTAAACTCCGCCAAAATTTTTATAAAACCCCAAGCATTTTAATATTAAATCACTACAAAAAGCAATATATTTTAAAGTATAAAATTGAGGTTGTTACATTAGTTGAGGATAGAGAATGTTCAAATTGTTGGATGTGGTCGCTAATTGATGTGGATTCACTTATTCTAAGAGTATATAGTGTCCTCTGTAGAAATATCTTGTTGTGAAGTGACTTTCCCTCACATAGTCTGACGAGAGTATCCTAGATCTCTAATGCGGTCCTCTTATCGGTAATGTTTAAAACATAAATACTGTCATTGCTAGATATAGATTGGCAACAATAATCTCATCCATATCCTATCACTTGTCATCAATTACCCTTACAGGCGTGCCTTCAATTGTTGGTTAACAATAATCTTTCCTCAAGATTGCCTTAGTCTTCAGTATCCATAGGGAGAAATTACTCTCGTTGAACTTCTCCAACTCATATTTTGTTGCCATAGTTTTAACAAGGATTTGTTTCCCGACTATACCAGTTTACACAATTTCACAAATATTCTACATATGTATTCCTGTACCTTAAAACAAATCAAGTATAGGTTAACAATCACTGAAAAAGTATATAACTACATACACATGTGAATAGTAACCATGCATAGTATCAGAGCGGAATAGTAAGTACTAACTAATGGCTCTGGTAGCATTATTGGGTAACCTCGTTTTGGAAACAATATCACATAACTAAAATAAAGTTGATAAAAAATTAGGAACCAACACGAAATATTTTACGTGGAAACACTTTCGGGAGAAAATCACATGACAAGAATAGAAGGTTTTCACTAAGTGTGGAAAATATTACAATCTCTCTAAATATAAGGAGAGAACAATGACATACACCTGACTTTTCCACTAGGAAAATATAATTGTCGCTATATAAAAAAATAGGAGGAATACTAAAAAGACACTACAAATATTTAACACTTGAATGTGTTTACTTTGTGTTTAAGATGTTAGGACTGAACATCTGAGGCCTTTATTTATATAGAATCTCGACACCTACCAATATTCGATGCATTCCCTCCTTCTTCATTAAAGATACCAATTGCTAACATTGGCAACTAATGTTTGCTGCCAATACCGCTTTTGTTGGATTCAAAACAAAAAGAAAGTGACTTTAATATTCACGTTCCTTACCGAAGATATGTGGTTGAGTCAGCAATGGTGAAGGTGCATGTTTTAGAGAGAAGGAGAGCATGTTTGAGATGAGGGATGAGGGAGGGAGAGCTCACGAGGAAGAGAAAAACCAATAATGGGTATGGCAGCTGACTAAGAAAAGGGGAAATTAATAGGTAGAGAGAGTAAGAAGGGCATATAAATCATTGCATATGTAAGAAGGTGGAAAGTGATCGAGGCCGTACCCGATCAAAATAAAAGGTGTTTATTCTGTAGTACTAGGAAGGTGATCCTAGGTCGTTTCCCAGCGAATATCGGTCTAGGCAAAGTATCAAACACGTAGTGTGCAGTAAAATGGGGGGGTTTTTGTGTGTGACAAATGTGAAGAACAAAACATAAACAGAATATAAAAACTAAGAAAATCAGAAACAAAAGCGGGCAAACCCCTTTGGCTACGTACACTACTCAATCCTAGCTCACTAAAGATCGATTCCTCTCCTCTCCTCTGTCCAACTCGTGATAACCAAATACTAAGCGAAAATTCAGTTATCACTCCAAACCCTAACTTCTAATTAAGCATCAGAAACCAGAATTGGAGTTTTTACGAGTTAATACAAATTAAGCATTTATATTCATGTATTATCTCTACGAAATGGAATTAAGCAAACCACTACACATCGATAAACATGAAAACAGAGAAGAGAAAATGAAATTGCATTAATAACAAGAGCTCAAGAGTAGATAATACAATACCAAAGGGATTAACCCTTGAAGTCTAGCCTTCCATGGCCATAAATGAAGAAAAACGAGTAGAAATGGGGAAGAACAAAACCCTAGCAGCCACCACCACTTGGGAGAGCCAAGAGAGAAGTTCTAACCTAGAGAGAGAGTGAGAAATCTGAAATGGGAGTGTGTCTTGGGGGTTACACGAATTTCCCCTCTTTAGACATGAAAATGGGCCTAAAACATGGGCCCAAGTCCTAAGAAACACTATTCTGAAAATTACAATTAAAAAAGGGACCTAAATGCAAATTACAATCTTCACTTCAATACTTCAATCTTCATTTCCAAACTTCCCAAAGTGTCCTTGTGCCAAATATTACCTGAAAATAGAAATAGAATTAATTAGGCTAAATAATTCCAAATTAAACAATATTCGGAATATTAGTCCAATAAACTCTAAATCAATAAATCAAGCTAATCAATGTCAAATGGGCAACAAGTATCAATAATAAGAGTAAAATAATGCAAGGAATAATGGGAAATAAAATGCTCATCAGAAAGAAATTTAAAAAAAAAATAATTTTCATTGAGACTAATTAATATTAACATGGATGATTGATGGAAAAATGAAATTATTTAATATTTTATCTTAATTTTAAAAATTGAGGGTAAAAAAAATCTTTATTTTTCCTAATCAATGATATCCCTCCAAAGAACTATTCATTTTTTAAATTGCAAATGAAAGTGATTTTCCTACTGGAAGCATGCTATTTTAGGTGGTAAGAAAAAACATACAAATAAGGGTAAGTGTATGTTTTTTAATGTTGTTGTAGGGCATGTAATAAGAAATTCATATTGAATAAATTTATATTGAAAATTTGTGAAATTAATCTCTATGAATTTTATAAATGTGCCAGTTCCTAATACAGATTTATTCATAATAGGATTTTAGGGCAAATGTTCAAAAAACTCTTATAGTGATGATATATAACATATATAATTAGAGATTAATAGATATACACTGATATTGCAAAATAACGTAAATATGTAAATGATGGATGATGCATTAACTAATGCACCACCAATTTTTTTACATAATGTTACCCGACAAATAGATCTATATAAAAAAAAGTGACATTTTTTTTCTAAACTATTCATTTGGTCCTTACCTTATCTTTCACTATTAAATTGGTTTCTTACATATTTTTGGATCATATTGATCTCTTGTTTTTCTTTTCATTATCAATTTGGTTCATGAGTCATTCTTCTTTCCAACAATGTAAATGTGGACCGATATGACATTGACGCATAGGATGAACAGTGACTCATGGAACAATTTATTTAAGGCAAAGGCTAAGGGCACTTGTTAAGCAACCAGGTATAACATATAAATGTTGGAAAATGTAACTTTTGGAGTTTTCGAGAGAGAAAATAATGTTGATTTATTGCATTTTTTCACCTTTAGTAATCTAGCAAGACCCTTTATTTAATACTCCATTTGTTTCATATGTAGTGTGTTTTAAGGTTATTTACGAATTTTAACAAATGATTAAATGATGTAAGAATTTGGTATATTTCAACTATAATACCCCTATGTAATCATTATTTAAGAGAGAGAAAAAATTGAAAAGGAAAAAGAGAGTGTAATAAATAAGGGTGTGTTGGGAAAAATAACATTAATTATGTATTGAGTTTTATAATAAAACAATATATATGAAACATGAGACAAAAACTATATGAACACTACATATGAAAGAGATGGAATAGAAAAAAGAAATATGAGTATAATAAAAAAAAATACGAGGGACTAATTTTGATATTGAAAAATAAGTAAGGAACCAAATAAATAATTTAATATTTTTTTTATATAACGTAGACTTATTTATAAATTAATTTAAATTAATTTTGTAAATGTATTTAGAAATAATATTAGAGCATCCACATCGGTGCCTTTTTCTTTGTCTCTAAAATTTTAGAGACTGCCTCTAATACTTTTTACCGGTGTGGAGAGAAGCCTCTTTGTCTCTAATTTGGGATTGTCTCTAATTTGGGACAATGAAAAAGTGAAGGTGGAGCAGAGAGAAGTCAGAATAAAAGAATAAAATATGCAAAAATGGAGGGAAAAGGCAACAACCGAAAACTGATCAGCATCATCAACAACCAAAGTTCATCACCAGCAGCATCAACAACCAATATTTACATAAACTCAACATCATCATCATAAAAAAAATAAACAAAATTACAGAAATAAAAATAAAAGAAAATAAAGAAATTTTACAGCAACATATTACATTATTTAAAAAAATAAAAAAATTACAACAAAAGCATAAAAAATATAGAAATTTTACAAAAAAATTGAGAAGAGAGAGAACCCATTCACATTCAATTTATTCCTTGATCAACGATTTGCATGCAACCGAATCGAAGGCGGTGTCGGCGGAGAAGAACGGAAGAGAGAAGGAAGGAGGCCATGGAGGTGGGTGGGTGCTAGATCAAAGGTGGTTGGGGCGGATCGAAGGCTTTGGTGGCTGGATCTAAGGCGGTGAGGGCGGATCGAAGGTTGTGGTGGCGGGATCGAAGGATGTGGGGGCGGATGGAAGGTGGTGGGGTTGGATCGCGGGCTGTGGTGGTTGGATCGAAGGCGGTAAGGACGGATCGACGCCGGAGTGAGTTCGATGCCGGAGGGCTTGAGATAAGGGAGAGAGAGAGAGAGTAGAGGGAGAGTAGAGTAAAGAGAGAGAGAGAGTGTGTGTGTGTGTGTATTTGAGAGAGAGAGAGAGAGAGAGAGAGAGAGTGTGTGTGTGTGTGTGTATATGTGTATTTGAGAGAGAGAGAGAGCACCGTGTGTGTGTTGAGTGTATGTGAAGTTGAGTGTATGTGAGGTAGTGTAGAAAGTATGTGAGGTAGTGTTGAGTGATGCACAAAAAATTATTACCGTTGCATATGCAACGGTAACAAAATCTACCCGTTGAAATTTTGAGCTATATAAGTTGAACTTACAAATGTAAATCACACAACAATCTTACTTCAATAGATTATTTCTCTTTCTTCTCAATTCACTCTATATTTTTTTTTTGTTTCATTGAGTTCTTTTATTTTTCTTGTCCTCATTTCATTTTAGTATTTTAATGGATCCTGCACAAATTGAATTAGATGCTCTTAGGAGATTGTTAGGTAGCATTTCTAATTCTAATCCTCCAAATATTCAAAATCCTCATCCTACACCAAACACTCAAAATTTTTATGCACCTTTTTATCCAAACCCTCAAAGTGCTCCACCCAACTCATATAATCCATTTTATCCAAATACCCAAATGAACCCACCAACTTCTACTCACCAATTCTTCCCATACCAATATCCAATGTGTCCTCCACCACCACACACCAACCCTATCATAAACACTCATCATGTGCAATCATGTGATAAAGATCCGACAACACCAATGGGGTCGATCAATGACTCTGAAGACCCATCATTCTGCACTCAAGATGGTCTGGAAGCTATTGATCTCGATGAAGGAGAAGAAGATTCCACAACAAAAGCAAAGAAGAATCGAGAAAGATTTTCAACTGAGGAAGATAAACTGTTGGTGGAATCATATTTCAATGTTTCTGAGGATCCTATTGTTGGGGTGGATCAAAAATCTAGAAGTTTTTGGGCAAGGATAGCTAGTCAATACAATAAGTTTCTCAACAACAAGACAAAGGCTAAAACTGCGAATCAAATAAGAGCTTGATTTCACAAACTTCAAGCAATGACTTCCAAGTTTGTTGGGTGTTACAAACATGTCGTGGAGTCAAAGACTAGTGGGAGCAACAACGAAGATATAATGGAGAAAGCTATGGCAATTTATCGTCAAGATCAAAAAGAGAAGTTCACTATGGAGCACGTTTGGCGATTAGTAAATGATAAACCGAGATGGTTTAATACAACTGAAGTTGGAGGGTCATCAAAAAGAACAAAGACCTCTGCATCCGGGGCATACACTTCATCATCTAATCCGCCAACACCTAGTAGTGAAGACAACCCACAAACCCTCTTTATGGAACGACCAATTGGACAAAAAGCAACAAAAAGGAAGGGAAAATCAACAAAAGGTGCAACATCTTCTACCAAAGTGGATGCTTTTAACGAGTTCAAAGTTGAATATTTAGAACTGGAGAAGAAAAAACTGGCATTCGAGGAAGAAAAGGAGAAGAATAGGAGGACTTTGGAGGAAGAAAAGTTGATGATCAATGAGTGTGAGATACTTTTCAGAGATACTTCAGGGATGACCGACATTCCAATTTGGAGAACAACATTGTCTGGCGAGCTATTAACATGTTCTTTGATAGTAGTGACGAAGAAGATAACATTCCCACAAACCGTAGAAGGAAAAGACCAAACATACAGAGAAATCGTGCAGAGGGGCATGCTTGATTGATTAATGATTATTTCTCTGATCAACTAACATACACCGATGATCATTTTCGTCGTAGGTTCAGAATGCGTAAGCATGTGTTCATGAGAATTATAGATGTCGTTACCTCACATGACGAGTATTTCATACAGAAGCCAGACGCGGGGCATGCTTGATTGATTAATGATTATTTCTATGATCATCCAACATACATCGATGATCATTTTCGTCGCAGGTTCAGAATGCGTAAGCATGTGTTCATGAGAATTATAGATGCCGTTACCTCACATGACGAGTATTTCATACAGAAGCCTGACGCAACTGGTATGCTCGGGCATTCCCCTCTACAAAAATGTACTAGTGCTATTAGAATGCTAGTATATGGAGCAAGTGCTGACAGTCTCGACGAGTATGTGAGAATGGCCGAGACCACATCATTCCAATGCCTCGACAGATTTACAAGGGCAGTGATCAATGTATTTGGGGTACGTACTTAAGAAGGCCCAACACTGATGACATTGAGCGGCTGCTTCAAATCGGTAGCAATCGTGGCTTTCCAGGCATGTTAGGCAGCATTGACTGCATGCATTGGGAATGGAAGAATTGTCGAGTTGCATGGAAATGACAATTTAGTCGAGGCGATCATGGAAACCCAACAGTGATGCTTGTTGAGACTCTGGCAAGTGCACCAGATCGTGCAAGTAATAAGAGTGAAAGTGGGATGTCGTTTTCAACGAGGACTAAAATAAACTCTAACAATTCTCACCTAAATGTAGTTATTAAATGAAATTTAAATTCAGATTCAATTGATTGCTGAAATTTTAAACTAAATTAAATTGAAAAAACAAAAACACAAATTAAAAATAGTTGTGAAAAGGTTTGGGAAAAACTTGGGTACATGTTTCATTGTAGGTTCCACTAGCAATTGTTAACGAATCAATGAATTTCCTAAGTATTGAACCAATTTTGCAAGGTAAAAGCTGCCTAATTCCTTAGATAAACTTCGTTTCTTAGTAACTTAATCTCTCTTAATTCCTTAAGCAGAGCCTTAAATCCTAATCTAACAATTATTGTTCAAGAAAAATTATTAAATAGTTATCCAATTCATAGACATAAATATATCCCTATACAATTGAATTGTTTGATTAAAGGTCTAAATCCTAATTCAATATTCCTATTCAATTGGAATTACCAAATCACAATCGACGTCAAAATTATGATAATCAATTAAAACATAATCAAACACAATACTTAATGGAAAAACATCAATTCATTAAACAAAAACTATATACGTTCCATACAAATCCACATGTTCCCAAAATGGAGTTTAGTTACACATAATTAGAGAAGAAGAAAGAAGAATAATGAAAATCATGATGAGAGACATAGAATTATCCCAATCTCCAATCACAAATTGCAATCCTTCAACTTGCCTCCAAAAGCTCTCTCACTATTGCTCTCTCTAAAAACGTGGTAACTAACTCAGAAAACCTAAAAATCCCTCTTAAAAACGTTTGGAACCAAATCCCCTATCTAATTCTGAAAAGATAAAATTATTATCTCTAATTTAGCGACGCGCGCTTAAGCACACGAATCCGCGCTTGAGCGCGCCTCTTCATTCTGCACACGATTTGAATGTTTGACCCCTTTTTTAGATGGCTGAGCCCACGCACGCTTGAGCGCGCCTCTCCTTGCGCTTGAGCGTGCAACTACCTGAGAGAATTAGTAATTTGCACCCCAATTATTGACTTTCTGACCACACGCGCTTGAGCGCAATGACCTGTGCTTGAGCGCGCGTGGACTGAATTTACCATTTTGCCCTTCTTTGCTCCAATTTCATAGTTTCAAGACTTGTTTCTTTCTTCTCTGCTCCAATTCATCACATTATTGCTCCAAAACCTGAAATTAAGACCAAAAAGGTACAAAATCCAAAAGGATCTCATTCCAAATCGTTAATAGACAAAAACTCAATCTTTTCCTACAATTACTTGAGAAACAAGCCAAAATCACTAAGAAAGAGGGAAAATTATCATTCAAAAACATCATTTATTGAGTCCAAATCACTCCCTCAAACTTAGAATTTTGCATGTCCCAGGCAAAAGTAAAACAAAAATTCAGAGCCTAAGATTCTCCCCTCCCAAGGTATAGCAACCTAACCATAAATTCCAACTCACCTACCCAAAATACTTTTCTTCACTAGCAAATCACCTCAATGAAAACCAGTTGAAAAACAAACTCAAAGTGAGCAAAAGATTAGTGATCACACAACCTCTCAACATCTCTCATGTATGGGTAATATTTATCAATTCACTCAAGTTCGAATCAATGAAAACATGTTACCACAAGGTTGACTATAGATCTATATCTCCACTGAATTTATAGACAGCATGCACAAATCATAAGGTCTTTATTTTGTTGTAACGGAGCCATGGCTAAAAGTGTCAGGTGGGATAAAGAATAAAAGGATAAACAAAGGGCTTAATCAATGAAATCACAACACTTCCCTTTTAAATTATGAAATGAGCAAGGAAATAATTACACAATCTCAACCACAACTCAATTCACTTGGTTTTTCCTTTTCTTTTTTTTTCTTTCTATTTCTATTCTCTTCTTCTTTTTTTTTTAATTTTTTTTCTTTTAAGCACCTTTGTTGCTTTTTTTTCCTTTTTTTAGAAGAGAGATAGAAACAACCAATTTTCAGCTCTTACACTTTCACCAATTTCTAACATTCCTCTTAATTGCTCATTCACAAATTCAATAGTACTTCACAAGAATAATTCAATTTATGTAGGGTACCAAAGAAAATCATTAAATCTCAAAGCTCAAAGTGGGCAACTAAGGGATCATTATGTCTCAAAAATTGTTGAAGGCCATAAAAACACAAACCTAAGTGCCTTAATCATGTTCATGCATGCAATCAATTGTCAATTTTGAAAAGGTCACAAGTCAAGTTCTAGAACAAACAATCAAAGCAAACAACACTCATGAAAGAAATAGGAGTTTCATTACAATTTCATTAAGCATTACTCCTTCATGTGTATAGGCTCAAAATCTCACTAATTAAGGATAATTCACTAATCAATCATTCACAACAAGTTTTCCAAACAACTAATTTCCAAAAATTTTCAAAGCTAAATCCAATTAGTACCTGGGTAAAACAAGTCGGAAGTCACAATCAAACATTTACATCTATCAATGGAACAAATCTAACACCTAGAATTAGTGTCTACTCATGCCAGTACACAATCCAACACAAAGCCAAGGGAGAAATCAAGTTCAGAAATTTTTTTATTTTGTTACCCTCCCCAAACTTAGAATGTGGCTTGTCCTCAAGCAAACAATCTATCCTAAACTACAAAATAAAAATCAAAACAAAGGAAAATAGAAACTTCCCTCTCATTCAATCAGTTCCTGAAAAGCACATGGGAGAACTCTCCTCCAAAACTTATTCACCTGCATAACAAATAATCGCAAGGTGCAAGAGACACCACAAATATAACAGGTAAAATGCATACTAAGAATGACCAAAATTATGAGAGAAACGAAACCATAAAAACAACTACAAATGTTTTGTGCGGTACAAATCCATAGGGATTGCACTTTATTTTTCCCTTTTGTTATTCTTTATGAAGATTTTTCCGTACTTGAGACGACTAGAAATGTCATAGTTTTGAATTTTTATATAGTGTTACTGAGATTTTTATCTCATTATGCTTGGGTTTTTATGACATTTCTAGGTTTTTCTAAAGAGTGAATCAATAGCAGGTAGAAGATCCGTAAACAAGAAATTGTAATACTTGATAGACTATTATCGTTAATCCTTATGTTATTTTGTTTGGGAAAGATATGTATTTATTTGAGGTTAGTTTAAGGCTTTGTTTTTACCCTCTTTATAAGATGCCCAACCCAAGACATTGATTTAAGTTATAAGGATTTTTTTTATTGATAATTACTGATGGATGATTCTTTTTATATTTATTCATTATTATTCTGCTAGTACAATGTTAGTCGTAGTAGGATGTTTCATCTTAAAGCCCTTCACATACTATACCGATTGAATTGTGCGAATAGTACCATTGTACATCTTCAACATGACATTACCAACTCAAACAATTTCTAAGGCATGATCATTTCCCATGAGCATAGACCCCTTCGAGATAGGTTCATAAGTGCAAAATTAACCTCGTCGTGAAATCATGTGTCATGTTGTCACCGATTCCATTATCCATACATTTGGTAGCTCTGCTATCCAAGGTAATTTCAACACACCCTTGTGAGTTTGTTGCATCAGGAGACTTTTTTGTATTCTTCTTGTTCCAACAATCTTTCTTCAAGTGTCCTCTCTTGCCACAATTGTAGTATTTGAGATTCTTCCTTCTCTAAGATTTTGATCTCCATGATTTTGACTCCCACTAGAGCTATGTTCTGTTGATTTACCTCTCCTCATCGTCAAAGCCTTTACTTGGCTTGAACATCGCGATCTATCTTCCTTGTTCTTGTGCTTGGATTCTTCTTCAAGAATGGCTCCGGCGATCATAAAAGAATAGAGTGTTAACAACATTATTGCTGGTAATGTCGATGATGAGTTGATTATACAATCCAGTAAATTTTGGAAAAAAAAGCTCTGCATGCTCATTTTCTTTTATTGTGAAATATGAAGCTGTTAGTTGAGGATAGAGAATGTTCGAATTGTTGGATGTGGTCTGTAATCGATGTGGATTCACTTATTCTAAGAGTATATAGTGTCCTCTGTAGAAATATCTTATTGTGAAGTGACTTGCCCTCACATAGTCTGACGAGAGTATCCCAGATCTCTAATGCGGTCCTCTTATCTGCAATGTTTAAAACATATATACTCTCATTGCTAGATGTAGATTGGCAACAACAATCTCATCCATATCCTATCACTTATCATCAATTACCCCTACAGGCGTGCCTTCAATTGTTGGTTAACAATAGTCTTTCCTCAAGATTGCCTTAGTCTTCAGTATCCATAGGAAGAAATTACTCTCGTTGAACTTCTCCAACTCTTATTTTGTTGCCATAGTTTTAACAAGGATTTGTTTCCCGACTATACCAGTTTACACTTACAATTTCACAATGAATAGTATCGTATACGTGAACAATATTCTACATATGTATTCATGTACATTAAAACAAATCCACTATAGGTT
This sequence comes from Crotalaria pallida, assembly GCA_037953625.1. Lineage (NCBI taxonomy): Eukaryota > Viridiplantae > Streptophyta > Magnoliopsida > Fabales > Fabaceae > Crotalaria > Crotalaria pallida. The sequence goes on along the minus strand of CM075654.1, from coordinate 4,600,288 downwards.
AACAATCACTAAAAAAGTATATAACTACATACACATGTGAATAGTAACCGTGCATAGTATCAGAGCGGAATAGTAAGTATTAAGTATTAACTAATGGCTCTGGTAGCATTATTGGGTACCCTCGTTTTGGAAACAATATCACATAACTAAAATAGAGTTGATAAAAAATTAGGAACAGACACGAAATATTTTACGTGGAAACACTTTCGGGAGAAAATACATTGACAAGAATACAAGGTTTTTACTAAGTGTGAAAAATATTACAATCTTTCTAAATATATGGAGAGAACAATAACATACACCTGACTTTTCCACTAGGAAAATATAATTGTCGCTATATAAAAAAATAGGAGGAATACTAAGAAGACACTACAAATATTTAACACTTGAATGTGTTTACTTTGTGTTTAAGATGTTAGGACTGAACATCTGAGGCCTCTATTTATATAGAATCTCGACACCTACTAATATTCGATGCATTCCCTCCTTCTTCATTAAAGATACCAATTGCTAACATTGGCAACTAATGTTTGTTGGATTCAAAACAAAAAGAAAGTGACTTTAATATCACTTTTATCACATAGTCATGCTGCCCATTTGTGTCAGACAATTAAGGTGACTCACACTGAAAGAGAAATGGGTCACGAGTGAGGCTTGAATGCGGTGGTGGTGGTTAGGTCTCCTCAGGTCTGTAAAGGCAACACAATTTCCCAATAGGTGGTGATGATGATCGAGGTGGTGATATGATGGTGTTGTTGAATGAGGTTCACGTTCCTTACCGAAGGTATGTGGCTGAGTCAGCGATGGTGAAGGTGCATGTTTTAGAGAGAAGGAGAGCATGTTTGAGATGAGGGATGAGGGAGGGAGAGCTCACGAGGAAGAGAAAGACCAAGAATGGGTATGGCAGCTGACTAAGAAAAGGGGAAATTAATAGGTAGACAGAGTAAGAAGGGCATATAAATCATTGTATATGTAAGAAGGTGGAAAAAAATTTAAAAAAAAAATAATTTTCATTGAGACTAATTAATATTAACATGGATGATTGGTGGAAAAATGAAATTATTTAATATTTTATCTCAATTTTAAAAATTGAGGGTGAAAAAAAAATCTTTATTTTTCCTAGTCAATGATATCCCTCCAACGAACTATTCATTTTTTAAATTGCAAATGAAAGTGATTTTCCTACTGGAAGCATGCTATTTTAGGTGGTAAGAAAAAGCATACAAATAAGAGTAAGTGTATGTTTTTTAATGTTGTTGTAGGGCATGTAATAAGAAATTCATATTGAATAAATTTATATTGAAAATTTGTGAAATTAATCTTTATGAATTTTATAAATGTGTCAATTTCTAATACAGATTTATTCATAATAGGATTTTAGGGCAAATGTTCGAAAAACTCTTAAAGTAATGATATATATCATATAAAATTAGAGATTAATAAGTATACACTGATTATGCAAATTAATGTAATTATGTAAATGATGGATGATGCATTAAAAAATGCACCACCAATTTTTTTTTTACATAAAGTTACCCGACAAACAGATCTATATAAAAAAAAAGTGACATTTTTTTCTAAACTATTCATTTGGTCCTTACCTTATCTTTCACTATTAATTTGGTCCTTACCTTATCTTTCACTATTAATTTGGTCCCTAACATTTTTTTGGGATCATATTGATCTCTCGTTTTTCTTTTCATTATCAATATGCGCACTACAAGAAAAATGCAAAATAGCGATGAAAAAATCTGTTGCAAATCTGTCGCAAATCCGTCGCAAAATTGAATTAGCGACGAATTTGTGACTGATTTGCGAGGAAACGCATCCGTCGCGTCTCATTCATCGCTAATTAGAGAGCGAAATATTCCATCGCTAATTTCTTGCCAAAATCATGATCTCCGACGTAAATGTCCGTCGCAAATCCCTCGCTAAAGTCATTCAAGAAATTCACATCTGGCTGTCGCTAATTAGCGAGAGCATAGTCCCTCGCAAATCCCTCGCAAACAATTTTTAAACAATTTCATCATCAAGCCGTCGCTAATTAGCGACTAATAGCTCCTCGCAAATTCGTCGTAGTAAATCAATCCATCGCTACTTAGCGAGAGCTTAATCCCTCGCAAACAATTTTTAAACAATTTCATCATCAAGCCGTCGCTAATTAGCGACTAACAGCTCCTCGCTAATTCGTCGCAGTATATTTCGTCATCAGTCCGTCGCTACTTAGCAAGAGCTTAATCCATCGCAAAGCCCTCGCAAACTATTGTTTTCAATTTCCTCATCAAGCCCACGCTAATTAGCGACCAATCAATCCTCGCAAATTCGTCGTAGTTGAATTCTTTTTGCAATGGCTTGATTGCTCACAAATCTCTCGCAAATCTGTCGCTAATTAGCGACCAAAACTCCCTCGCAATTTTGTCATGAATCCGTCGCTAATTAGCTACCAAAAATTTGTCACAGTTGAATTCTATTTGCGAGGGCTTTATCTGTCGCAAATCTCCCGCTCATTTTCATCCCTCGTGCATTTTCATCCCTCGCAAATCTCTCTCGCATTTTCATCTCTCCGTATTAAATAATTGCGATCAACTCCTCGCAAAAAAAAATTATTTTCCATGCTAATTCATCGCTAAAAATTTATTACACATTGTTCTCCCTGTTTTTTTAGTTGTAAACTTGTCAAATTTTTTATTAGCAAAATTGTAACATCCCAAATTTAAGCCCATTGAAAAACTACGAGTTAACAAAAACTTTTTCTATAAGGAGTGTGAAAACCAAAAAGTATTTTTTTCATAGAGTAATATTTCTTTTACAAAATATTCTGAGTGTAAAATACTTATATAATACAAACTCCCAAAAACCCCTTTTTACACCCAGAGCATTGGTCTTCACAACTCGATCCTTCTGCAAAAGGATTCAGATGACGAGACGTCATCCTGGCTGCTTCTTCTAGACACCTCCACTCCAACAGGAGTGACTTCAGTTCTATCCCTTGAAAGAACCTACCACCACAAACATGGTAGATGGGAGTAAGTCACTTGTCATATCGCCTAAGCAGATTATATGATTGGTCAAACACAAACATTACAGATATCATTTCAACATAATAGATACATGCCCAAGAGTCTTATTAAACAACATTGGCTAGAACCATTAATTTCTCATGCCATGCATGCACGTCTCTCAAATCATTTCTCCATAATCAACTCTTCCAGAAAACAACACTCTGGGATAGGCAATCATGCGCTCGATGTTTCCACAACCTGTATAGCGGCCGCACCGTTCTATACTGGAACCCCATCGACCACGATCCTAAAATGATACAAGGAGATGATCCCTGAACCATTGTCCACCAATAGTTCTAGGTCCTTGTCATTTCTACGGTGGCGGCCACACCGTTCCAACCGTCTCATGTAGCGGCCACACCGTACTACATGGTTTCCAATCCCGCATGCACCTCACTGAACGATTCCCTGTACACCATGCATGAGATGCATCACACATATATTAATCATCACATCGTACACATGGCGGCCACACCGTTCCATGCCTTCATATAGCGGCCACACCGTGCTATATGGAATCACATACATATGGCGGCCACACCGTTCCACATGTCTTCGTGTAGCGGCCACACCGTACTATACGGAATTACATACATATGGCGGCCACACCGTTCCACATGTCTTCGTATAGCGGCCACACCGTACTATACGGAATTACATACATATGGCGGCCACACCGTTCCACATGTCTTCGTATAGCAGCCACACCGTACTATACGGAATCCCATAACACTTACCCCACATATGGCGGCCACACCGTTCCACATGTCTTCGTATAGCGGCCACACCGTACTATACGGAATCCTTTAAGCACAACGACTTCTTGCAGGAGATAGTCCATAACATATGGAAATCAGGGTGATCCCACTTATCCAAAGCTCATTATCCGAATCGAGGCAACAAGCCCTAACGCATTTGGATTGAATCCTCATAATCAACAAGCGTCACCACTCTTACAGTATCGTTAATACTCCTTAAGTCATTGTCTATTTATGTTCCAAGGTATTAGACTTACTCCCCTTATCATCATGAGGTAATAATTTCTCTCTTATGTCCTATAAGCCATTAACTTCTTATGTTCTAGGACATTGATTACCCAGTTGACATGATCATGCTTATTAAATCCTTTATCAATATCTTACCCAGATCATGAACTACTAATCACACTTTATATCTTCAAAGTAGACATGATCATCTTTAATCTAAAGGGGACATGATGATTACTCCATCTCTTATACTGTATGAATCAACTTATCTAGAGGTCATACTCAACTATTTGTTCATGCCCCTTATGCAATCTTCAACCATCACATATAGCACTAGACAAGCATCTAATGCAATTATAATGCTCAAACATATTTCAATTACAAGTTTCCCTTCTAAGTGAATAACTTGATGAATGAGTCTAGCTCTCAATCCTAATTCTAGAATGAATGCAATTTATCCTTTAGACTTAAGGGAAGTTGATTAATACTTTACAGGCCACCTAGGCTTATTTTCTTTATCAAAAAGGACCGTCGTCAAACGATCTATTTGTATTAATCAATTTCTCTAAGTCTTGATCCCTTGGACTATTATCAATAATTCCTTAATTTATTAAGTTAGAATTGAAAATGGTGTTTTCAGGTTCTGAACAATTTACTCGAGTAAACTTCAGTACACTAGAGTGTTCTTCAACTTTTCCAGATTACTCGAGTGTTCTTAAGATTACTCGAGTGTTCATGACTTCCTGAGGATTTGGGTTTCCAATTCAACAATTTACTCGAGTAGTTCATGGGTTACTCGAGTGTTCTTGGACATTTCCAGAATACTCGAGTGACCTTGAATGACTCGAGTGTTTGACCTAAACTTGTCCTCAGGTCATGCTCGGTACTCGAGTACTAGACAAAATACTCGAGTGTTCTTGCTCAGTTTACATTGTTTTGAAAACATTTTACTCGAGTGTTCTGTCTTTTACTCGAGTGATTTATAGCAGAAAACACTGAAACTTGGTTTTAACACACCAAATTCGTTTCTACTTATTTCCAGTCCATTCCAGGGATCCATAGAGTTGTCATAACATTATTTAAACATGTTACAACACTTATCTCATATCAAAACACAGATTTGACAGAGAATCCAATAATTATGCATAAAAACCATATTTCCAACAACTTGACATGCCAAATCCAATTCTGAGTAATTCTAACTCAATCCAATGGTCAAATGAGCTCTATTTACATAATTGAAACTTGCCTCAACACTAAGATCACAACAATTCACAAAGAATCCAAATATGCTTCCATTTATGCATAAAATCACATATTATGCAACTCAACATAGCTTTATCAAATTTACCCTCATTTAGCATAAAAACAAGGTTTGTACAGCACATATGCAATATTTAGAACTTGCTCCAAACTTGTTCAAGGTTCATCATTGACTTACCAAAAGCATACCACATCAAGGTCATATTTTAACATACTTATCACTTATAACTCAACCAAACTCATGAATTCTTTTAACTTAATATCATCAATTCATTTTAGGCAGTATTCAGGTTTTAAAACAAGGGACCAAGTGATTGTCTGAACCTCCAAGTCCAGCAAGCATGTCTTGGTACAATTCACATGGCATGCACAAATCAAAATTCACAATCTATAATCCTAGCAATATGAATGACTTCTCCCATACCTTGGACAATACTTTGACAAACTCAAAAAACACCAAAGAATAGCAGCAGCCACACAACAGCCACCAATCCAGCACACACCACTTCCACCACCAAAGAGCAGCACCGTTGTGAGCAGAGTCCAAAGACCATATCGTTTGAGTGAGTAATCGTGCACAAAAATTTGGGAAAAAGGTTAGAATCTACTCTCTGCAACATGCATGAGAGATTAAAACCAATTTGAGATCAAGAGGGTTCACGAGCTTACCACAATCGAGGATCAAAGTGAGCTCCCAGAACCAGTTGACAGCAAACAATCCCCACTTTCGAGCTTCGATTCTTCCAACACTCAAACTCTCAGCTCACAATTTTGGTGTCTATACAAAGCTCTGGATGTGAGCTTCGTATTGGTGTATGATTTGTGACCTAACTCTACTCAAGGAAGGAGAATCGAACCAGAGAAATCAAGAACCCTAACTTCGAATTCCAGAACAAATTGGCCAAAATAGATTGATTCTTCAACACCATAGGTTTATATACTCGAATCCATCACTCATGCAAGTCGACACGAAGCCATGGTCGTGTCCCTGAGTCGATAACGTGTCAACTCGTGAGGTTTCTGAGTTGGTGACTCAGCCGACGCACTCACGAGTGCAACTCTGACAAGAATACTCGAGTATTCACAAAAGTACTCGAGTATTTTGGCCAGTTTTGCAAAAATATTTATTTTATTTTCTTTCCCTCCAAAACCTTTCTAAAATTATTTCTAGGTCCCAAAACAGGGACTGATGAGCAAAAACACTATCTTCACATATTAGAAATTATCTAATATTTTTATGCATAATAAATCACTTCATAATCAAAGATTTTAATAAAAATAACTAATTATAAATAAACTTTTATAATTAATTTTCATTAAACAAGAATTAAATTTTTGGGGTGTTACAAAAATCAAATTTCATCAATAATCATTCGATACTATACTCTTCAATACCTATAAATTTACCATACTTTGTTGAATGACTTCATCTATTTAAATATCATACTAAATATCATAAAATATCAAAATCAAAAAATGCATCATTTAAGTTTCAGAATAAAATGCATCATATAAGTTTCAAAAATTCAATTCTAAACAAAATACTAATCAAACAAAATACTTAAATACTAAAGTCTAAAAACAAATAGATATTGAATGTTTAACAAAATATTAATAATAATAATAATAATAATAATAAATTAACTCAAGTTAATATGATCATCTTCATCATTCTGATTCTGCTGCTGAGATGATCCATGCAGCTGAGTTTGTAAGGTCTGAAAAAATGATGACAGTTGTGACTGCATTTGTACCTGTAATTGTGTCTGCAATTAGGTGGTCATCTGTGACTGAACCACAGAAGTTATAACATTTGTGCTGTCTTCATTTGTCATAGCCGTAGAATGTGATGAACCTAGGACCCCAGAGGATGATGAAGCTCGAGTAGAGCCGCGAACTACCGAATCTAAGGCACCGGTACCATGTACACGACCCTTCTTGTTAGTACCTGCAACTTCAGTCCAAATGTCCTCATCCACCTCAGGATAAGATGAGGCTTTCTCTCCATACTTCTCAATTATTTTGTTTTGATAATTTTCCTAAAACAAATAAATCAATTAATTTCTCAATTTTTCAAATACAGACTAATAACACGGTAAAGTAGTTAACTAAGATAATTATAAAAACACTGATCGAGGCCGTACCCGATCAAAATAAAAGGTGTTTATTCTGTAGTACTAGGAAGGTGATCCTAGGTCGTTTCCCAGCGAATATCGGTCTAGGCAAAGTATCAAACACGTAGTGTGCAGTAAAATGGGGGGTTTTTGTGTGTGACAAATGTGAAGAACAAAACACAAACAGAATATAAAAACTAAGAAAATCAGAAACAAAAGCGGGCAAACCCCTTTGGTTACGTACACTACTCAATCCTAGCTCACTAAAGATCGATTCCTCTCCTCTCCTCTGTCCAACTCGTGATAACCAAATACTAAGCGAAAATTCAGTTATCACTCCAAACCCTAACTTCTAATTAAGCATCAGAAACCAGAATTGGAGTTTTTACGAGTTAATACAAATTAAGCATTTATATTCATGTATTATCTCTACGAAATGGAATTAAGCAAACCACTACACATCGATAAACATGAAAACAGAGAAGAGAAAACGAAATTGCATTAATAACAAGAGCTCAAGAGTAGATAATACAATACCAAAGGGATTAACCCTTGAAGTCTAGCCTTCCATGGCCATAAATGAAGAAAAACGAGTAGAAATGGGGAAGAACAAAACCCTAGTAGCCACCACCACTTGGGAGAGCCAAGAGAGAAGTTCTAACCTAGAGAGAGAGTGAGAAATCTGAAATGAAAGTATGTTCTTGGGGGTTACACGAATTTCCCCTCTTAAGACACAAAATGGGCCTAAAACATGGGCCCAAATCCTAAGAAACACTATTCTGAAAATTACAATTAAAAAGGGACCTAAATGCAAATTACAATCTTCACTTCAATACTTCAATCTTCATTTCCAAACTTCCCAAAGTGTCCTTGTGCCAAATATTACCTGAAAATAGAAATAGAATTAATTAGGCTAAATAATCCCAAATTAAACAATATTCGGAATATTAGTCCAATAAACTCAAAATCACTAAATCAAGCTAATCAATGTCAAATGGGCAACAAGTATCAATAATAGGAGTAAAATAATGCAAGGAATAATGGGAAATAAAATGCTCATCAAACACATACCACAATGCTCTTGGATTTTTCAGACACGTATTCTCCATCTTTCCTTTTATGAACTTTACCATATAGATCTTTGTAATCAACAGGACCGGTTGCTTTATTTTTCTGTATGTAATAACATATAAAACATATAACATTATTATTTTTATAGAAAAAGATAAATTACATTAAAATAACACAATTAGTGCAATGAAAAAAATATAAAATAACTATTAAATAATATATGTAATGCACACAATTAATTCTGAAGCAGCATGACAAGGAATGTGACATCCCGTATTTTCCTAACCAAGATAAATAAATTTTCATTAAAGAGAAGTTTTGAGATGTTGTTTTACAAAGGATTTTCGATGAGTATTTTATTCAGTTACGTAATGAGTTGTCGATTTTATGGAATTTTGGTAAACAAAGATTTCTATAGAGTTCAAGCAAATGATTTTATTAAGTTTGGAGTAATTTAATTGATAAGAAATAAGTCATGAATTTTATTATTTGTGATTTCATTGAGAAATGAATTTCTTTGTGCATCCTTATAGATTTATCAACTTCGGAAATTCATAACTTTTTAACCGTAACTCCGAATTTTATGATCTTTATATGAAAACGATCGTATTGAAATTTAGATTTCAAAAATGTAACTTTTATAATTTTCTGGGTTGAGTTACGAAAATTATTTCTCAGAGTTGTAAAGTACGAATTTTGAAGATATTGATCATGAAAAATAGTTTTTGATCTCTAATGAACTTTCCCTTTTGAGAATCTCTTTTATATATGAAAAGGTGATTTTAGAAAATGAAAATTCAATGTGTGTGTGTGTGCATATGTATGTGTTGTGTGATGCATGAAATTATAAAATAAATAAGAGTAAAGTAACATATCTTTAAGAAATTGATGTGAAGCATGATTTGATTTGTTTCCCAAAATTGCTCTTGTTTGTCTACCACTTAGTTACTATTTACATGCAAATTTTTGTTTAGACAAAATCGCCCCTAACCCAACACACATAGCACCAAATTCTTAGGGTTAGAATTGGAAAAGGAGAATGGCCTATAAATACCTATCAAGCCTTTTGGTCCCTTGTCCCCTTCATTCATTTTCCTAAAACACATATGGTGTTGAGTATCATCAAGCTCAACAGAGAGAGAGAGAGAGAGAGAGAGAGAGAGAGAGAGAGAGAGAGAGAGAGAGAGAGAGAGAGAGAGAGAGAGAGAGAGAGAGAGAGAGAGAGAGAGAGAGAGAGAGAGAGAGAGAGAGAGAGAGAGAGAGAGAGAGAGAGAGAGAGCCACTTTTACACTTATCTCATCTCCTTACACTCTCACTTGCATCAACACACAAAGAAGAAGAAAAACCTTTCCACCTAGAAGAAGAAGAAGACTGAAGCAAGCTAGGAGGAGAGGAAGATGACTTCGATTTTCTTAAGCTTTGTTAGATCCTTTCTAGGTATTGATTTTCATCCCCTTAGTTATTATTCTTTTTTTTCATGAACCTTTAAGAAAGCTTGTTGATTTATGAAAAACTCTTGCATGCATGTGATCTTTTTTGAGTTGATCTTAACTTTTCCTCACATGCATGTAAAGATCTTGGCTTGAAAATGAGAGATTGATTATGTTTGAGAACTTGATGTTCAATTCGGTTTTTAAAGGATTTTGTGCTAAGGATTTTGTTTTCTTGTTTGATTCGGTTTTTGTGTGCATGCAAAAGGAAATTATTTTTAGTAAGAGAGTTTAATTTAAAGCATGAAACTTTTGATAAAATGAACTCATTTTCTTGATGCTCATTGTTCTTCTTCCCTATCATTTTTATTTTCGGTTTCTATATGTTTTTGTTGTAAAGATGTTGATTTGTTCAAAGTTTGTTTTTGCATGTTGATTTCTAATATTGATCTATATTTTTCAAAGAATAATGAATAAAGATTGAAGCTTTAAAATGAAAAATGAACATGCAAAAAGGATTGAAGGGTGATTCGGTTTTTGTAACTATTTTGTGTGAAGGATTTTTATTTCCTTGATGCACTTCAGTTTTTATGCATGTATTTAGAAAATGAAATCGATTTTTGAAGTTGTTCCTTGATGCATGTTGGTTTCAAGCTAGATCTAGTGTTTTTATTTACATGCATGTTAGTTTCTAAGTTTGATCTTAAGTTATCTTATGAACTCATTCATTTTCTCCTTGATTTCTTAAAGTGTTTTTGAAAAAGTTTGATTTTGAGTTTGCATGAAGGATCTTTCAAGAGATCTATGTTTGATCTTGACATGCATGCAAAGGTTTTTGAAAAAGATTGAATTTTTCTTAGTGGTTTTCCTTATGAATGGCCACGGTTTGTGATTGATCTTTGGGTTAGAGGTTTTGATGATGGATTTGTGATATGTGCATGTGAATATCTTGAGATTGTGAGTATGTTTTGGAAGTTTGAACCTTTAAGAAAAGTTTTTGAGAAAACCATGAACAAAGCCACGGTTTTGATGTTGTTGTGGTTGAAAGTTTGATTTTCCTTATGTTTATTGTACTTGTTGGTTTTGATGTGGGAAAGAATTTAAGTTTGGTTCACTTTGTTCTTGATTTTTCGATTTATACATGATGATTGGTGAGATTTGATTTTCAATTGGTGTTAGAGTTAATGCATGATTCAAGACTTAACTTGATCTTTAATTTTTAAGCACATGCAAAATGACTTCTTGCCTTTGATGATCATGTTTGGTTTTTATTTGAAAGAAATGGTTGAGATCAAGTATTTTTCCTCTGATCTTTGATTTTTGAGATGCCAACTTATGTCTTGGTAAGCTATATTCAGTCATCATATAAGTATATAATTCTTGGAAGGCTGGTCTCCTAGTCTTATGGTGTGTAATTTAGTCTTCTTTCTTTTTACTTGGTGATATAATTCTGGAACTAAAAGTTTCTTTGGTTTTGACTTGTGTTTGGTGTTTTTTTGGTTTCTAAGTCATGTATTATGTTCTAAGAAGTCAATGTTGGGCTACTTGCCTGTATTTGCAGGTCAGATCACTAGGGCAAATCCTGAAATTCATGGAGTGATTCAAAACACGTTTTCATAGGCAACCAGTCAGGTATATCTTCCTTTAATTATTTTTCCCACCTCTGGTTTTTCAGCATTATGTTTTTATTAATTTCATTATTTTCATGTTTCTGTCCTTTTCATGTTTCAGCCATTCAGTGCACTCCCTGTCATGCCTGTTCATGCTATGACACAACAGGTAAAAAAGGTTTTTTAGTGATATGATGGTTTCTCGGTTACCTTATTGTGTCTAATTTTGGCTTTTCTTTGATGTATCAAACATACAGGTTACTCGATATGCTAGAAGGGTGATGTCGGAGGGCTCCCTCCTATAGCGAATGAGAATGTTGTGGGCTTTAACACACATTATTTTTTATGAAGTGTTTGTCTGATTGTAATTGTCTAGGATCTTAGACATTTCCTTGCTACTGGTTTTAGGATATCTATAACTATAGTTTTAGTGCCAATTTCTACTATAAGCTGGTATAGTTTTTATTTTTCATTCATTTATAGCATCTTCAATCGGTTTTTATCTTATCTATCAATGTACTTGTTAATTTAGCTATTTTGGTATGTTTCCCAACTTTATGGAGCTATTTTGGTCTTTTGAAGCTATTTTGGATGAAGTCAAGAAAGATATATATTATATTGCTTTTAAAATTAAGATTTTAAGAAAAAATTAACTATATCAAATACTCATCTTGGTTATACAGGTACATGGTATTGTCACGCTATAATATTGTATAAAATTCTGATTCCCAAAAAAAAAAAGTCCCCTCATTTACCATCCCGGTTCATAAAAAAAAGCTCTCCTCATTTCAGATTCCAGTTCATAAAAGATTAAAAAATATTCCAGCAAATACGATCCCGGTTCAGTTCAGTTAAGGATCCCGGTTCTTTAGAATTTACGATCCCAGTTCCGTGTTTATAAAGAACCGGAAACTTAAATTGTCCTATTTTTAATCCCGCCATATTCAATTCCGGTTCGGAACCAGAATTGAAAATGTTTCGGAACCGGGATTAAAAATGTTTTTTTTAGTAGTGAACATGCATGTTGAAATTGGACTTGAAATAAATTGATTTGATCATGCATGTTGTAGTTGAAATGAAATAAATTGTTTCTTGCTCATTGGTTCGGTTTTGAAGGAAAATAATTGAGAAATTGGTTTTTGTGTTAACTAAGTGTATATATATATATATATATATATATATATATATATATATATATATATATATTTGTGTGTGTGTTTGTGCAATTCGGTTTTATATGAGAAAATGATTAAGTGCATCAAAGCTGGACTTGAATGAAAATGGATTTTTTAAAGTAAAAAGTATTTTTCCCTATTTTTATGGCTTGACCCGATTGGGTCTAAGGAGAAGTCAATAAATGTACTTTGATTTTAATCTTTGATTTGTGTTAGTAATAAAGTTAGATTTTTAAGTTGAAAGATGTTTTTGTTGATTTTGAAAGTAGAACCGAAAAATGTATAAGTATGTGTTTTAAGGAAATTAATTTTGTTGGATGAGCATTGTGATTGATTTTTTGTTGTTGTGTGTTTGGAGTAGGATTAAAAACAAATAGGGGCTGTATGTTGGAGATTAATATGGAAGGAGTTTATGTGTTAGTATGCTGAAATTTTGGTTTATAAGTAATTTCCTTGTAAGAAACATTGAGAAACATTAGTTGTACTAATTGGATTGCCTCGAAAATCATGTATGTTGTTTTTGATGTTATGATATTGTGTTCTTGGAATTTTTGAGTTGGTTTAAATGTGCTTTGGCCTGGTATTTTTACCGAATTTGGGTGGTTCAATGCGATTATGGAATATTAGTGAGTTTGGTTGTAAGAGACTGGCATGAATAATGCTTGCACATGTTTAATGGTCTTGAAATTTTGTCACTGTTTGTATAAGGATGATTTAAGAGTCTTTGAATTTTTATAGGATTTATAGAGTTTGTTTACTAATTTTACAAGAATTACTTTTGAGGAAACGATTTAAGAAAAATGAGTTTTTTGGGTAAGAAATGAATAATATATTCGAACCTATACTGCTTCAATAGACTTGAAATTTTTATGGTACGACATTACACATGTTGGGAGACTCTCTGTAAAATTTGAGATGATTTGGAGTTGGTTAGATATTTTTACCAATCGAAAAACAGCGAGCACCCTGGTTCAGATTTTTCAGAGTTAGTGCTAAATTTAATTAAAAAATTAAGACTTAAACAACTCCAAATAATCTGAAAGTTTTATGAGGTGGTCTTGACTGTATGAAGAAAGTTTGTACCAATTTTCATGCAATTCAGAGTTGAAACACTATTTTTAATCATGGCATTTTGGCCTCAGGCCAGCAACAGTTCTATCTTGCTTTTCATACGAAATTTGATTTGAAACCTATCTTAAGATTGTTAAAATGACTTGGAAATTTTATATGATGAACTTTTGCATATATGTGTATGTTCTGGAAATTTTTAGGATTAAACAAATTGATTTGGTATAGTTTTAGATTTTATCTTTTATGCTTTCCCGTAATCGAACAAAAGCTCTATTTAAATGTTTTCGACAAATATGAATTTTGTACTTTATTTTGTGGCTTGACTAGACCTGTATGATGATCATAATGTCTTGAAATAATTGAATGAGTGATTGCTTGATGATATGTTTAGGCTATGCATGAATGAGGTTGCAAGGTAGTTGTTTACGATGTTTCGGTCGAGGCTGTTGGTTTGAAATTATGATTTGAGAATGTGCCATGTGCTATGTGCCAAATGGTTTGTTTTAGGTGGTACACGTTAATTGAACTACTTTGTTTAAGTGTCTTGGAATTGTTTATTTGATAAAAGAAGTGAAGGAAAATGAGTTATTTAATAAGTTACGATGTTGTAATTGATCTTTTGAAGTTAATTGATTTTTGAAAAGAATTTGGTTCTTTGAAAAAAAATATTGGGCTTACTGGTTGCTGCCTCATTTTGTTACATGATGTTATACTTGAAAATAAATTGTTTTAAGTGTTTGTTTTAAAGAAAGGTGTTAAGGGATTAAAAATGCGATTTTACGGTGTTTTCGGATTTTCTAAAAAGTGGTTTATGGGCTTGTGTCTTTGCTGTCCAGATTTTATTTAAATTGTTTTTCAATCCTGAAAATGTGTTTGGTTGGTTTAAAGCTTAAGTTTTAAGTGGTATGTAATTTAAGAAAAGTTGGATTGAAAAAGTAACGTTATCAATGTTTTCGGGTTCGAGCGAGCTGCTGTCAAAAACGGACCAGCAACCGATCCATTTATTTAAAATGATTTCGTTGATTGGTTATAATGATCTCAAAGTATTTAAAGTATAGTGAAAGTTGGATTTGATTTGAGAAAGTCTTGACGTTTTACGATTTTCCGACAAGAAGTGAATGGAGTTTTCGAAAACACGCTTTGACTCTGAGTATGACGATTATTTAAATAGACTTGTAACGTTAGCATCTTCTATTTAGTACAAGGTTCTTATAAGTGAGAAAGTTGGAGCAGCTGACAGTTGGGAGGACCCGCAACGATTTCGGACAAAGTATTTGCTGGAGTTGAGGTGAGAGAGAAGCTTTCCTAATACACCGTGGTATTTAGGTGATTTATTAGGACGTTCCGGATCATCTCAAAGATCGGAACTTGGTGGTTCCGAGTCAGTAGTATAGTGGCAATTGTTTGTGTTGTGTGGCCACTTATACGAAGGAGATAAAGACCACATGTTGGTGTGTGATGGAATTATATGATGATGATTTGAAATAGCATGTTTATGTTTATCTGCTTAAATGTTTAATTATGCATGATGATATTTGAATTGTTGATTAATAAGAATAGCAAAGTTGTTAGAAACTATGAGAAATCCCCCAAAGAATAGAACGAAACTCTAACGGATTAAACACGCTATGGAACCGGATGATGCTGATGCGCCCGAGTACGTGGATCGAGCTGACGATATGGCTAATGGATTAGTGTATGGACGATGATGATGCCTTTGGACCCGGACGCAACGATTGCAGAGTTCTACAAAGATAGTCCCCATATGGTCGCAACCATATGTTGGAATGACTTAAGATAGGTCGGAGCCTATCTATCAAAGATTGATTAATAATTCGCATATAGTCGGAGCTATATGTCGAAGATGATTCACAATGGGTCGGTGCCCGTCAAAATAATTGTCGATATCCCGCATATGGTCGGAGCTATATGCCGGAAGTGATTAAGAATGGGTTGGTGCCCACCGAACATGTTGGTCGAGTCCCACAGAAGCATTCCGTATATAGTCAGAGCTATACGACGGAGATGACTTAGGATGGGTCGACGTTGGAACAACTGAGCATAACCTCATGACCAGGAACCCTAACCCGAAGTAGTGGAGAGGAAGATACATCTGAATTACCCTTGTGGTGTTCAGCTGGATGATTAAGAGAGGGGATGGCAATGACGGTGATTCGTTAAGAAGCCTTGAAAAGTTTGTCTAGGTGGGAAAAACCATAGGGGCTCTGGCTTAACCGGTCGGATCTGGTAACTCAGTGGTGTGGACGAAGTACCACATGATCACTAGACAGATGACTGACGCCCCCTTGACTAAATCTGGATCAGTGAGAGGGATGCTCGAACACGGCTGGATGTGCCCACTTTATTTCCCGGGACATTATATGAATTCATGTACTGTGCCATCCGTGAAAAGCCGGTGTGGTTAGAGATCCTGTACTCCTGATTGCTTCCGACTAGGTGGATGGATTCCGAGGAGATGTAGACCCAAATCATAAAGCCTGAACTTCCGATATTATGGACTCGAGAAATATGGACAAAGAGGCTTTGATCCCAAGAGATAAACAGATTAAGAGATCCCCTTAAGTAAAAGATTCGAAAGAGGTGATTGAGAAAAGCACGTGAGAAAGAAAGAACTATACGTCGCGAAGAGATTAACGACATTGATAAACGAAAGTAAGCTTGCGTTGATGAATGATTAATTGATGATGATTATGATTATGAATGTGATGATGCAAATATGTTATCTTGTTGTGTTGTATTTATATTGCATTGTTGTGCTGTAAATATGTAATGTTGTATGCTTGTATTGTCTTGATATTTTGCCTATCGTAAACCCACACCGTCGACGATGCGTCGTTCGGAATGCTTACTCTCTCCTGCCTCGTTGTTTCGTTGGTGGATGCTGATGCCACAACGAGCAGATTTGTGCTAGAGGACCAAAGGAATGCGGAAGGTTGGGTACAACCTGACGACGATGAGAGAATCGATGATGCCGAGGAGTACCTTGAGCCAGACGGAGTGCCCGTCAAGGATGGAGACAAAGACTAATGTATAGGCTTAGTCTTAAGGTCTTCCTTTTCAGAGTATTGTACTCCCTTAGCAGGTACTTAGACATCAGTAGCTGCATCCACATGTGCACCCGAATTATGTTTTATAAAGCTGGGCAACAAATGTTAAGTTTTCTGGTTAAGAACCAACGAGATGGGCTTTTAAATGTGATTTGTGAAAGCAAGTTTCCAAGTGCGATGTTTCGTAACATCTCGGTTTGGAACTTGAAGTATAACATGAGATATGAGAATCAAATTTCTATTGCAAAATATTTTGATAAAAGATTTTGGAACTTGGAGATTCTCATGTTCATGTTATGTGAAAAAAAAATTGGCCCAAATTTTCACTATAAGTTATTAAAGGAATTATATTTTCAAGTTGCCAAATCGGGGTGTTACAAGGAAGACATTGAATTACTAATCCGAAAAAAGAATAATAAAATACAAAAAATAAAAAATAAAAAGAATACAATTGTTTTTGCTAAAAAAAATTTAAACATTGAATTATAAACAACCAATTCAGAAACATGTACATATATTATTTAACTAACCAGATCATCATAATGTTTCTTGAAGCTTTTTGATCCTCCAGTGTGAACGTTACATTCAGGCTTGACAGCCCTATTGGCTTTCCCAACAAGAGATTTCTTCTGCCTCATCCACTCAGCAACCAAGCCATCCCACACCTCTTCCCGCATTTTTGGAGGTGCATGACCCATTAAATCAGCATAGTTAGTTGAGTTAATTTGTTTTAATACACTGGTCCTCAGCATACCCAAGTGATCTGAATATCGTTCCGCACATATTATGTTCCAAACTTTAGGTGTCTCACGACAATCATAATTTGTTGCAAAATCATGACTCGTCTACAAACATATAAATTAAATCATAAAGTATTAGCCATAATAAGAGGTGATTAAGAAGATAAACAAAAAGTATTGAAATAACATGCCAAAACAAAAAGATAAAAATAATTTTCATAAAAGTAATTTCCAAAGTTATTACTTACCATGAAATTGTTAAGCAAAGTAGTAGCCATATGTTTGGAATATCTTTTCCACATTGGTACAGGATTGGGCATCCTCATGATGACAGTGGATATAATCTCCCTATTCACTTTTGAGTCATTGAATCTTTTCCTGTAAGTTAGTTCAAGAAACACACATAATTTAAACAGTTAGTAAGCTTTCTCATTGCTATAATAGTCTAAGTATCAGCTGAATCAAAATATGTAAATGAGGATTTAGTCCTCCAAAAGTATTACTTACGGATCATCGGCAGGTTCAACATATATAACATTCTTCCTCACAATTCTATCTGTGCGAGAATCTACACTTAAGGCACAACAGGAGGATCACTACCTTGTGGTTCAGTGGTTGGGATAGCAGATGATTGGCCACCATTACCTAATTGCTTAGATGTGGATGAATATCCATTACAAATAATTGGCTGAATAGTGGAGGTAGCACCTAAGATAAGCACATTCAAAATTAGACATAATCAAACATAACATTAATTAAGCTAATATTTAATAACTTATTTAGACAAAAACAAACACCTAGTAACTAATAATAAGTGATAAAATTATCCACACACCTAGTTTTAGAATTTTCACCCCATGCATTATCCACACACCCCATTTTAAACTATGAAATTACATTTATATCCTTTATTAAAAATTAAGTTTTTACACCCCAATTGTTATCCCCACACCCCCATGAAATTAACCCCACACCCCATCCCTTTCATCTTCCTAAAGCCCACTAAATATAACCTCTCCAACACTTCAACATCTCATAATCAAATCCTTATTTTCTTAAAACTTCTCATAAACCTCCAACCTTTCATCTTCCCATCAACTTCCCAACATTCTTATCATATTTTTCTCCATATCAAATTTGAAGGTTTCTTCTCCTGTGCATTGCTCTTGTGGTACTTGCTTTTTAAGGTACATGCGTTTATTTTTCACTGTTGGTGAATATTTCGACAAACCAGATTCGGGAAAATAAAATATTTTCCGACTTGGGTATCTCAGAAATTTGAAATTTATTTAAAAATAGCATTTGATAATTTCCAAAAGTATGGTGTCGGGAATATTTCTGAAAGACGCAATTCGGAAATTTTAAGATATATTCCGACTATTAGATTTCGGAATTTTCTGATATGTGTTTTTTTTAATGTTTATTTTGCAGAAAATTATCTGATATTTAAAAGAAGTCATGGATAAAACTTAAGGGCACAATCTTGACAATATTGAAATAGAAGTGGGGTATGAGGTGTGGCATACTATCCATGAGGGAAGCGATGAGGTGAAAAATATGTTTTGGGCCCATCCTACATCAATACAACTTTTGCAAAATTTCAGCAGTGTATTGATCATGGATAACACTTAAAAAACAAACAAATATAAGATGCTATTGTTTGAGATTGTGGGGAAAACATCAACATGGAAAAAGCTCATAGAAAGCAAGAATTTTGCTCAACAATTTTCCGAAAGTAAACTTTCGGAATTTCATTGGATTTTCCAACATAAATATTTCGGAAGAATCTCACAAAAAGCAAGAAATTTGCTCAGCTATTTTCCGAAAATAAACTTTCGGAATTTCATTGAATTTTCCAACATAAATATTTCGGAAGAAGTTCAAAGAAAGCAATAATTTTGCTCAACAATTTTCCGAAAATAAACTTTCAGAATTTTAATGTATTTTCAAACACAAATATTTTGGAAAAACTTACTTGTTTGAAAATGTAATGGATTTATAATGTATTTTCCATATATTATACCAGCTGCCTGTTTTATGTATTGTGACAGAAGCATAAATGCACAAAATACAATAAATAACAAGCAGAAATTGTAACATCCCGAGTTTTAATCCCAAGTATAATTATAATTATAATTATTATAATAATAGATTGAAATAATAATAACACTAATCAAGTTTAGGAATAACTAGTTAAGGTCCCTTTTAGTCTTACTAAAGTGTTAGGAGACATCGGGATTGAAACACTATGATTTCTTTAACGTTATAAACTACAAGTTTTATTGAATTAAATAATTATTTCCTGGAATTTAGTACTTAGATGTTGGGTAGTTTCATAAAAATATATTATGTTAATTACGAAACTATATCTTATTTATATATATTAAAGTAGAATCATTAAAATAGTTACCCTAATTGAAAAATATACTTTCTATATTTTAATTTGCTTTCGAGTGTTATTTGTATAAAACTTATGTGTTAATTATTTTATGTTTGTTTGCTTTGCTAAGTGTTTTGTGTCTGACTTTAAAGTGTATTTGTTGGGTAATTTGATGTCAAAGTAATTGAATCGGGATTAGAAATGGAACCGCATGGAATAAATAAATTATGAATCTCGAATACTAATCCAACCGAGTGATTAAAGTCACGTTGATTCGATTGGTATTTCAGAGAAAATAAAAATAAGGTTTATACGAAATTATTAAGCGGCTCTGTAACTAAACTTGATTCAAGTGATTGTGGCATTAAATGAATATAGGCATCTGGAACTAATAGATCGGATTTAAACCACTGAATCATATTAATTTGAATTAAAAATAAAAACAAACTTTTTGTCCAATTTGAGGAGAGGTTTGAATTCAATCCAAAGGGTTCTCGAAATATGCTTATATGTGGAATGGTGTAGTGTTAAAGTAAGCGAACCAAAAAAAAAATTAGAAGTGGAATCATGAGAATCAAAATGATTTACTACCTCGATTCTAATCTATTCGAGTGACATAGTTGCATCGGTTAGATTAGAATCCATAAAAACAACAAAAACATTTCTGTTGAACTCGTAGTTGATTCCACCACTAATTTGATTTCCGGTGACTTTAATATTAATCGAAAGTTAAGTTAAAGCTTCTAATGATTGAACTTGAAACCCGAGTTGTGACACCCTAAATTTTATTATATAATTAGACAAAGATTTTATGAGTTTTCTTTGCTTAATTAATTTCTAACTCCATTATCAGAGTGGGGAAGCCTAAATTCACTATTAAAATAGTGGTCTAGAATTTTTCTTTTCCTAACTTTTACAAACAAAGGGGTTCACATGAGGAATTACTTAATTACCCTTATTTAGAAAATATATTTAGTGGTATTTAGTTATAAAAAAATTTTAGAAAAAATCTGACAGAGTCTCCTCTGTTTATCGGACATTTTCCATATTTCTTGAAAACCTGCTACCTGCGTGAAAGTTAAAAATACATTTTCCAGTTCAGCTCCTTTTACTTATGTGCAGTGCTAGGGTGTTTCCTCAGCTCATTCTATAGCCCCGCACTCATTTAGTTTTGCAAAATTATATAGGTATTATTTACAACAAAATATGCACGGAACGTCCCCGTCATAGCGGAGGAAATCCGGCCCAAAGGTGCTCACACATTGCACCACAAAAATATACTAAGTCATAAGGAAAGTTTAAACTAAGTTTTTTATATACAATCTCAAAATAACTAAGTCCAAAACTAGTAAAATAAAAGTATGAACCACTACTCTCCCTAGTTGGGAGAGTGATCCTGCTCGGCTGGGACCTCGGAATCTAACTCTGAACCTGAAAAATGGGCGTAAGGGGTGAGAAATCCACGAACCCAGAAATGTCATTTTAAAGAGGCATAAGAACAACTAAGGCATGCAACAATCAATTCACACACATACATAAATCATGCTTCATTGCATACCTTATTGGTTCGAAATTAAATCATATATCAATGATAATCACTCTTGGTTTTTCTTCAACTTTAAACATGACTTTTACTTTCACAAGCTTTTAACTTTTGTATCTGAACTTTGCTTGCATTATGAATTCCATTAGGTATTCTTGCTGCACAATTGGTTAGGATGGTATCTTCACCCAATAGGACTTCTTCTCACTCAGGACTTCTTGACCCATAAGACCTTTCCCTCGTTAGGGCCTTTTCTTATTTTCTTTTCTTCACTCTCTTTCATATATTCTCATTTATTCATATTTCATGTTTATATTTGGTAATGCAGCTATTAATCATCGCGTAGGATCCACGTAACCTAACGAGCCTTTGATCTTATGGGGATTTTTCCTGAGCGAGCTTTGTACCTATTGGGGCTAATTCGGGCCTACTTTGCTAGTAGGACCCTGTCCTAACCGTGTGCACCTAATGGGTGTGGATCCCAAAACGCGATTAATAGCTGCAGACCTTTTACTCTTCTTTACTTTGCATTACAATTCCATTTCATTAATCACACTTATACATAATTTGCAACATAGCATTTCTTATTTGCAATTAATATTAACTATATAAAAAAAAACACCTCATTTCAAACTTGAAATTGCAAAATTAAGTGTTCCCTAACATAAACAAATCCTTGCTCCCTATTATCATAAATTCCCCATTTAACTCAATACTTACCATATTCACAAAATCATCAAATAATTGCCAAATAAGCAACCAAGACATAACAAATCACCAATTCAATTATTAATCATACTTATTTCAAGTGTCAAGTAGGATCAAGCAAATTCATGAACATTAACACATATCAAGAGGGAGAAAAATCATATTATCTAACCCTAAACTTAATCATAATTATACACACCCAAAATTCAACTCCCAAGCCCATGAATCAACCCCCTTACCTTGATTTTGAAGATTAGAAATAGAAAATACCAATTTGAGCTAATACCCTTTTGCTGGATGAGAGAGAAAAACGTGGAGAGAGGAAGAGAGAGTTTCCAATCCTTGAACTTGAGAGATTGATAGAAGATTAAAGGTTTGTGGGTGATGGGGATTGATTTTTAGTGATTATTCATGGTTTGAAGTGATGGTTTGAAGGTGAAATCATGGAGAGAAGGGAGATAAGTTCGGCCCCTAGTAGAGAGAGAAAGCCATGGATGAAATGTGGGAAGAAGAAGGCCAAAACGCTGTTTTCTGGGCTGAAAAACTCGATTTAATCGATTAATACTCGATTAACCACTGCTAATTGCCTTTTCTATTTTTCTTCTATTTTCATCGTGTTTTCAAATCACCATAACTTCTTCGTTAACCGTCGGATCTTGCTCAAATTTTAAAGCAAGGTTCCTAAAAATCCATAATCCATATCCAACGGTGGAAGTCTTGATTGGAGTTGTAATTATTTAATTACAATTTTCCAAACTAGGGTTGTTGGAAAGGTGATTTAACTTAGCTAAAATTGCACTTTTTAACCCGATTCGAATTTCGATTTCGATTCTCCCCTTTCTAACTCCTTTCTAACACCTCACCTACTCTTTGGATTAATTATCTTAATTTTTATTAATTACTCTAATATATTTTTATAACAATTAATTAAATAAATTAACTGGAAATTAAATTGAGGACGTTACAATCCTCTCCCACTTACCAGAATTTCGTCCCCGAAATTCGCTAGGTGTTGAATAATTGTGGATATGACTCCCTCATTTTGTCCTCTAGCTCCCACGTAGCTTCGTCAACATTATTGCGATGCCAGATAACCTTTACCAAAGGAATCTGTTTGCCTCGAAGTTGCTTAATCTGACGATCTTCAATCCGAATGGGATGGATTTCAAAAGTCAGATTTTCTTTCAAAGGCACATTATCCACATCGATTATATGCGAAGGTTCATGCACATACTTCCGAAGTTGTGATACATGGAATACGTCATGCAACTTAGCTAGATGAGGAGGCAATGCAATTCGATACGCCAAAGGTCCAACCTTCTCAATTATCTGGTAGGGACCAATAAACCTGGGAGAGACCTTCCGGTACTTGATTGCACGACCGATGCCGGTGGTAGGACTTACCCTTAAGAACACATGATCACCACTATCGAATTCCAAGGGTCGTCTACGCTTGTCTGCATAGCTCTTTTGGCGATCCTGAGATGCCTTCATCTTTTGCTGAATCATTTTGATCTTTTCTATGGTTTCTTGCACAATGTCTGGACCAAGAAGCAGATTTTCACCAATTTGAAACCAGCACAGTGGAGTCCGGCATTTTCTGCCATAGAGAGCTTCAAAAGGAGCCATCCCAATACTGGAATGGAAGCTGTTGTTATAAGTAAACTCAATTAGTGGCAGAAGACGTTCCCAACTATCTGATTGCTCAATAACACAAGTTCTTAGCAAATCCTCCAATGATTGAATGGTTCACTCTGTTTTCCCATCCGTTTGGGGATGATATGCTGTGCTGAACTTGAGTTTTGAGCCCAAAGCTTGTTGAAGACTTTGCCAAAAACGAGAGAGGAATCTGGGATCACGGTCAGAGATAATACTTGAAGGGATTCCATGTAATCTCACAATATTTTGAATGTATAGTTGTGTCAACTTCTTCATACTTCATATTCATCGGAATAAAGTGAGCACATTTGGTAAGTCGATCGACTACTACCCAGATAGCTTCATAGCCGGAAGGGGTTCTTGGAAGACCAGATACAAAATCCATAGAGATGCTATCCCATTTCCACTCGGGAATCTCTAAAGGCCTTAACAAGCCTCCGGGCTTTTGGTGTTCAATCTTGGCTCTTTGGCATACTAGGCAGTGGGATACAAAATCTGCAATCGCCTTCTTCATTCCAGGCCACCAAAATAGCCTTTTAAGGTCTTGATACATCTTTGTGGTACCTGAAAAGAATGGTTAGACATGGTATGCCATGGGGTGTTATTAGAATCGAGGAACACTTGGTCAAGTCTTAGGGATTTGATAAGTTTTACCTGGGTGGATACTTAATTTAATCTTATGTGCCTCGTGAAGAATATCCCTTTGAACTTCAAAATCTTTAGGAACACATACTCTGCCTCGAAATCGGATGATTCCGTCCGAACCCTTGATGAAATCGGGCTCTTCTCCATCAGGAGCTCTTTCAAAGAGCTTCTGCAATTCTGGGTCCTCTGCCTGCCTTTCTTTTATCAGGTCGATGAATTCATTATGCACCTGCAACATTTCCAGAATAATACTCTTTTCTTGCACCTGCACACCCAACATGAGATTACTAAATTCCTGCATCAATTGCATCTCCTTTATCATCATATTGCTAACGTGAAGTGTTTTGTGGCTTAGAGCATCCGCCACTACATTTGCTTTGCCTGGATGATATTGAAGACTGAAGTCGTAATCTTTAAGAAATTCCATCCACCTCCTTTGTCTCATGTTCAGCTCCTTCTGATCAAATAGATACTTGAGGCTCTTATGATCGCTGAACACCTCGAATCGACTGCCGTACAGGTAGTGCCTCCAAATTTTCAATGCAAATACCACGGCCGCCAATTCGAGATCATGAGTAGGATAATTCTGTTCATGTGGGCGAAGTTGCCGAGAAGCATATGCAATCACTTTGCCTTGTTGCATTAGCACGCATCCTAATCCTTGTTTCGATGCATCACAATAAACGTCGAAGGGCTGAGATGGATCCGACAAAATTAAGACGGGTGAGCTAGTGAGTCGCTTCTTTAATTCTTCAAAACTATGCTCACACTCCTCTGTCTATTGATAGGGTACCTCCTTACGAGTTAATTTGGTTAGCGGAAGTGCTAACTTAGAAAAACCCTCAATGAATCTCCTATAATAGCCGGCCATGCCTAGAAAGCTTCTGATCTCTGTGACTGTGGTGGGTCTCTCCCACTTGAGTACTGCTTCTACCTTCGATGGATCAACTGCCACTCCTTTTTCTGAAATGACATGACCCAGAAAGTACACTTCATTTAACCATAAACTACATTTGGCAAGCTTAGCATACAATTGTTTCTCCCTGAGGATCTGCAACACCATCCGCAAATGCTCAGCATGCTCACTTGGAGTTTTAGAATATACAAGAATATCGTCGATAAAGACAACGACGAAAGAATCCAAAAAAGGTCTGAATATCCGGTTCATGTAGTCCATGAAGATTGCCGGTGCATTAGTAAGGCCGAAGGGCATGACAACGTATTCAAAATGCCCATAACGGGTGCGAAAAGCTGTTTTGGGAATGTCGACCTCTTTAATTCGGATTTGATGATAGCCTGATCGAAGATCGATCTTAGAGAATATGGACGCTCCCCCCAGTTGATCTAACAAATCGTCAATTCGGGGAAGTGGATACTTGTTCTTGATTGTTACCGCATTCAACTGGCGGTAGTCAATACACATTCTTGAGCTGCCGTCCTTCTTTTTAACAAATAATACCGGGGCTCCCCATGGTGACACACTAGGCCGATTGAATTGTTTAGCAAACAACTCTTCGATGTGCTTCTTTAGCTCTGCCAATTCAGGAGGGGTCATCCGATACGGGGCAATTGATATTGGTCCAGCACCGGGAACCAAATCAATGCTAAATTCTACTTCTCTATGTGGCGGTAAACCAGGAATATCATCCGGGAATACCTCCGGGAATCCCTGCACTACAGGAATCTTGCTTACATCTGATTCTGTTTCAATCTCTAGATTTGACACGGTTGCATTAGGAAAGATGACGGCCTTGCTGTGGCAATCAATAAGAACTCTATTCTTTGCCATCCAATCCATGCCGAGGATGAAATCAAGCCCCTTGAGAGGTAAGCAAATAAGATTCAAGTCAAATTCTCTCTCAAGTACTCGAAGAGAACAATTTAGACACATAAGAGACGTAGACACTGCGGTACTAGTAGGTGTTGACACCGCGAGCACATACGGCATCTCCACTGTAGGCACTCCTATTCTCTTGACGCATGATGATGAAATAAAGGAATGCGATGCACCACTATCGAACAATATTTTACAAGGGAGATTATTTAAAGTACCAGTACCTCGAATAAGTTCATCACCATCCTCTATCTCCTCTCCATCCATAGTATACACTTTACCCTTCTGAACGGGTTTCTTTCCCTTGACTGGTTGCGCCTGAGTCGTATTAACTTCTTGTTTCACATTCTTCTTCGGGCATTGATAATAGAAGTGACCAGGTTGTCCACAAGTAAAGCAAACTCTAGGTTTTGAGTCTTGATTCTTAAACCAGCATTCACCAAGATGACGCTTTCCGCAATGAGTGCATGAAGGATAACTAGGAAAAATAGCTCCTGTGGGACCAGATTTGGATTGCTGAGGGCCTCTGTTGCCACTAACAGAATAGGGACCAGATTTATGCATAGGTGCTTTACCCTTGATCGGGCCTCCAGACTTCTGCACAGCTTTCCCCCGATCAGTCGCTTGCACATTCTGCAAGCTCTTTTCATACGCACTAGTCATATTAATCAGTTGAGACAAACTGGCGATATTCTGATATTCAAACAGCACCTTGATCTCAGAGCGTAAACCACTTTCAAATTTGATACATTTTGCCCTCTCCTCAACATCTCTGTAACCAAGTGAATAGCGCATCAACTCCCGGAACTTCGCAGCATACTCTCCAACATTCATGTTGCCCTGAACAAGATTCAGAAATTGCAGCTCTTTCTCTCTGCGTTCATTCTCTGGGAAATACTTGCCCAAGAAAGTAGTGCGGAAAAGCTCCCAAGTGATTTCCCGATTTGCCGCTTCAAGATCGCGACGTTCCTGCTGCCACCAATATTGGGCCTCACCGATCAACATGAATTCAGCAAGACGAACCCGTTGATCCTGTGGAGGCTGAAGAGAAGCAAATATTTTCTCAATATCCTGGAGCCAATCTTGGGCTCCATCAGGATTGTGTCCCCCTTCAAACCTCAGAGGATCCTGCTTCTTAAACCTTGAAAGCCAATCAATAGCAGGAGGGGCGGGTTGGGGTGGTTGCATAGCAGCAATAGCAGCAGTGACAGCGTTTGCAATATTCTGAGCCTAATTCTGGTTGGCATGAACCAGATTCTCTAGAATAGCTGTAAGGCGATCATTCTCGTTTTGTCGACGAGCCATGAAGGGTATCTACCTTGTTGAAGATCACAACTAAATTAGTATGCTAAGAAGAATTTAAAGAAGAAAGACTTAAAGGAAATTATTTAACAATTACTAAAGATGAACCTAAACATTGACATTTGAACAATTTCTCGCTTGATGAGAAATCAAGGAGTAATGAAACTCCATAGCCGAGGACAAAACTGCTCTGATACCATAAATGTGACACCCTAAGTTTTATTATAGAATTACACAAAGATTTTATGAGTTTTCTTTGCTTAATTAATTTCTAACTCCATTATCAGAAGCCTAAATTCACTATTAAAATAGTGGTCTAGAATTTTTCTTTTCCTAACTTTTACAAACAAAGGGGTTCACATGAGTAATTACTTAATTACCCTTATTTAGAAAATATATTTAGTGGTATTTAGTTATAGAAAATTTTTAGGAAAAATCCGACAGAGTCTCCTCTGTTTATCGGACATTTTCCATATTTCTTGAAAACCTGCTACCTGCGTGAAAGTTAAAAATACATTTTCCAGTTCAGTTCCTTTTACTTATGTGCAGTGCTAGGGTGTTTCCCCAGCTCATTCTATAGCCCCGCACTCATTTAGTTTTGCAAAATTATATAGGTATTATTTACAACAAAATATGCACGGAACGTCCCCGTCATAGCGGAGGAAATCCGGCCCAAAGGTGCTCACACATTGCACCACAAAAATATACTAAGTCATAAGGAAAGTTTAAACTAAGTTTTTTATATACAATCTCAAAATAACTAAGTCCAAAACTAGTAAAATAAAAGTATGAACCACTACTCTCCCTAGTTGGGAGAGTGATCCTGCTCGGCTGGGACCTCAGAATCTAACTCTGAACCTGAAAAATGGGCGTAAGGGGTGAGAAATCCACGAACCCAGAAATGTCATTTTAAAGAGGCATAAGAACAACTAAGGCATGCAACAATCAATTCACACACATACATAAATCATGCTTCATTGCATACCTTATTGGTTCGAAATTAAATCATATATCAATGATAATCACTCTTGGTTTTTCTTCAACTTTAAACATGACTTTTACTTTCACAAGCTTTTAACTTTTGTATCTGAACTTTGCTTGCATTATGAATTCCATTAGGTATTCTTGCTGCACAATTGGTTAGGATGGTATCTTCACCCAATAGGACTTCTTCTCACTCAGGACTTCTTGACCCATAAGACCTTTCCCTCGTTAGGGCCTTTTCTTATTTTCTTTTCTTCACTCTCTTTCATATATTCTCATTTATTCATATTTCATGTTTATATTTGGTAATGCAGCTATTAATCATCGCGTAGGATCCACGTAACCTAACGAGCCTTTGATCTTATGGGGATTTTTCCTGAGCGAGCTTTGTACCTATTGGGGCTAATTCGGGCCTACTTTGCTAGTAGGACCCTGTCCTAACCGTGTGCACCTAATGGGTGTGGATCCCAAAACGCGATTAATAGCTGCAGACCTTTTACTCTTCTTTACTTTGCATTACAATTCCATTTCATTAATCACACTTATACATAATTTGCAACATAGCATTTCTTATTTGCAATTAATATTAACTATAAAAAAAAACACCTCATTTCAAACTTGAAATTGCAAAATTAAGTGTTCCCTTAATAAACAAATCCTTGCTCCCTATTATCATAAATTCCCCATTTAACTCAATACTTACCATATTCACAAAATCATCAAATAATTGCCAAATAAGCAACCAAGACATAACAAATCACCAATTCAATTATTAATCATACTTATTTCAAGTGTCAAGTAGGATCAAGCAAATTCATGAACATTAACACATATCAAGAGGGAGAAAAATCATATTATCTAACCCTAAACTTAATCATAATTATACACACCCAAAATTCAACTCCCAAGCCCATGAATCAACCCCCTTACCTTGATTTTGAAGATTAGAAATAGAAAATACCAATTTGAGCTAATACCCTTTTGCTGGATGAGAGAGAAAAACGTGGAGAGAGGAAGAGAGAGTTTCCAATCCTTGAACTTGAGAGATTGATAGAAGATTAAAGGTTTGTGGGTGATGGCGATTGATTTTTAGTGATTATTCATGGTTTGAAGTGATGGTTTGAAGGTGAAATCATGGAGAGAAGGGAGAGAAGTTCGGCCCCTAGTAGAGAGAGAAAGCCATGGATGAAATGTGGGAAGAAGAAGGCCAAAACGCTGTTTTCTGGGCTGAAAAACTCGATTTAATCGATTAATACTCGATTAACCACTGCTAATTGCCTTTTCTATTTTTCTTCTATTTTCATCGTGTTTTCAAATCACCATAACTTCTTCGTTAACCGTCGGATCTTGCTCAAATTTTAAAGCAAGGTTCCTAAAAATCCATACTCCATATCCAATGGTGGAAGTCTTGATTGGAGTTGTAATTATTTAATTACAATTTTCCAAACTAGGGTTGTTGGAAAGGTGATTTAACTTAGCTAAAATTGCACTTTTTAACCCGATTCGAATTCCGATTTCGATTCTCCCCTTTCTAACACCTCACCTACTCGTTGGATTAATTATCTTAATTTTTCTTAATTACTCTAATATATTTTTATAACAATTAATTAAATAAATTAACTGGAAATTAAATTGAGGACGTTACACGAGTTACTATAATAAAATTTTGTAACGAAAAGAGGTTTATCTAATCAAGGATGGGGTTAAAATTCAACATAGAAGTTCTTACCTCACTTTTGATTACATCATTGGTAGTGCACTGGTATGTAGGAAAAAGTCTATGTTTATGTGGAAGTGAACCTAAACTTTTGAAAATGTTTTTAAACGATTTGGGGTTAAAAACTTTTCAATTGCCCTCTTTATGTTTGAAACCCCAAATTACTTCCTACTAAGCATTGCCTAAAAGTGTTGTTTTGAAAATGGTGTTCTTGATGAAATTGAATTTTGTTTGTGTATGCTCGATTGATATGTGTGCTTGATATGTCTTTGTGCAAAGTGAAATTTGTATTTGATGCTTGTGAGTGTTTAAAATGAATTTCAAAAGTTAGCACCGAACCACAATCATTCTAAATGGATCGTGAGGTCGCACAACAACTTTTCAAGAACTAGAAAGAAAAGTAAGGATTTCTAAGTGATCGAGTAGTGAATCAACATAACTATTTGTAACCAAGTCACACATCGATCAAATAGGAACCCTTCTTATGCGACTCAAACCAATTTGGAATGAAAACTCGATTTTTAAATTTGAAGTAAAAAGGGAATGTAATTGTTTTAACTTTTGAAGATGAATTAAAACTACATTTTTCAAGTCCAAGGCACATTCCCTCTTTCTTGAGATTATCTATCTTGAGTGATCTTTCACTCCTTCATCTAGGATCTTATGAAATTAGATGAAGGTAGCTCGTCACGGTAAGGTGCATGATTAAAAGTTTTAGTGGATTTTCAAATGAAATTATTTGTTCCTCATTAAGACAGGAACCTAATTTGCAAAAGAATTTTGTTTTCTTTATAAATGTATCTTTGTTTTCTAAGTGTTCCACTAGTTTGGGGATCTTCTTCCTAAATTTTAAATCCCCATACCTAGTGATTGTTCAAACCAAAGGTTTTAAAGGATGTGTGTGTCTGTAGTTAAGTGTTTTTGGGTAATTAGGGTTTTTATATAAAGGGGAAAACTAAGTTTTTGGGTTTAGGATTTTGTTTGATTTGGAAAATTTGGCTTAAGCACCCTAAGGTTGAATCTTTGTATCGTGTAACATTTCAAACCAATTGGAGTAAGCTAGTATTTTAAACAAAATGAATTTAATGTGCTCTAATCGGTTTGACAATTTTACACAACCTTGGGCTAAGTATAGGTGATGTCCCATCAAATTTTGAGGCCAATTGGAGTTTGTTTGCTATTTTTAAATGGATTTGACAAAGGTTCACCCCGACCATTACAAATCTTTTACAAAGTGATCATAGGGTCAAAAGTGAATCTAATGAACTCTGATTGAACTTGAAGATTTGCTATAATGTTCTTTTAGGTACAGGGACATTGTCTTCCAAATTTTCAAAAACCTTCGGAAATTGAATTTATAAAATGCATTTTTGGTTGCAAACTATGTAAGTCCTATTCCTCGAACCCCTGTTTAAAACATTTTTTTAAAAATATGTGATGACATTTGTGAATGTGTTTGTAGAGGTAAATGCTAGCCCTAAGGCAGACTAGGGATAGTTAGGAAGGAAGCCAAGTTGAGTCGTGTTTAGGTTTAGGGTGTAAGATGTGGTGGACTGCTGTTGTGAATGTTTGACCCATGAATGATGTTTACATGATTTATGTTTGTGTGAATGATGGATGTGTTTGATTAGAGTTTAGGTTTAGGACATAAGTGGTAGGTTTTGGAATTAGAGTATACCTAACCCTTTAGGGTAATAGTGTATAGAGTGTTTTAAGTGCCCTGTCCAACCTTCGAAGTAGGATTCCGCAGGAATGCCAGTTGACCTTAGAAACTTGTTAGAATAGTAGCCTAGAGGTTGACCCAAATTAAGCTATAGTCGGCACTCTTCAAATGAGTGCAAGAGTCTTGTGGCACATTCATGTCGAATGGTATGCCAATCCCAAGTGGGGGAGTAGACCTAAGATGAGTTAGTAGCGTAGCTTAGCAAACTTTTTCTGGGATGGTTCTCCAATTAAGGATTTCGAGCGGAATTTCGGGGACGAAATTCCAATAAGTGGGGGAGAATTGTAACATCCCAAAATTTAATTCCAAGTTAATTAGGAAAACCTAAGCGAGAATTAATGATAGGAACCATAGGAAAACCATGGGTAGGAATTAAGTGTAGTGCCTTAGAGTTAGAATTGGCCAAAATAGGAGTTTTCCTTAGAGTAATCGATTACTCTGTAAGGGTTAATCGATTACTGGGCCTCTGGTGAAAACAGTTTAATGTTGCAGCATTGATAATCGATTAACTCATGGAAATAATCGATTATCTTGTGAAGTAATCGATTACTTTAGGTGAATTAATCGATTACTTGCCCTCTGTCAGAAACATAAGAAATGTTGCATTGAAGGGTAATTGATTACTTGGGGTCAAGTAATCGATTACTTCAGGTCTGATGCAGAAAATAAAAATAAAGTAAAGGAGCAGAAACGTAATTTCCACCCACCCTTATCCTCTATTTCAGCCACACCCTCCTTCTTCCCTTATCCATATTCGACTTCTCTCTCTCTTCCCTCTTCTCTCATGTGTTCTCCCTCTCCTCCTCCTCCAAACCATCCTCAAACACCCTCAACCACCAAATCCACCATGGCTCATCCTCCAATCCTTCTCATTCGTCTTTTCTTTTTCTCTTCCTTTCAAGGAGGTCCTATTTCTCTCCCACCTCCATGGTTCTCTCTCTAAGTACCCACATACACCAAACCAAACCCAAACACCCAAACTCCATTTTCATACCACACCCATGGATCCAATCTTGATTTTGGGTTAGATCCTACACATAAAATACTCCATCTCTTGAATCCAAGCTTTCTCTCTCATATAGGGTGTTCTTTCTCTCTCCTCCAATCTTGAAGAACGGAGTGGAGATCGGTCAAGAGGATAGGAATCAAGGTAGATCCGAAGTAGATTTGGAGTCCCTGGAGCTTTGTGTGGGCTCTCTCCCTCTCTAAGGTAAGGGGAGTCTCTTTTCCACACTTTGAGTTAGGGATAGTTAGGGTTTATAATAGGATTTGGGTTTAATGGTTGAGTTGGGTTGTGGGAGCCAGATTAGGATGGGATTAGAATTAAAAAGGGGTGATTGTTGTATATTGGTTAATTTTGTTATTATGGAAAATGTATATGTTTAATCCTTTTTGTATATTAATTAAGTAGGAAGTGAAGAACCTTAGGGAGATGATTTATTTTAAGCACTCTGAGGCATACCTGAGTATGTCGACTGATTTGTGGATGTATGTGAATTTTAAAGGTTATATGTGTTATTTTGATGAATGATAGGATAAGGAGGAAATGTAATGGAATTAATAACGATAGAAAAAGTGTCCTTATTATATAATCAGACAATGATATGTAGTGTGGACTTTGAATATGAATTTATGTTGAATAATTGGTGAATTGAATATGATTATGTTGGTGAAAAGATTACTGCGAACTATATGTGTGATGTGCTTGGTCATGGATAAATTATATTTAATTGCTGACATTGGAATAGATTATTGATGATACACTGCTTATTTGTGATTATATGGAAATGTTTATGATGATGGATGATAAATGTTTATTTATGAGTATATGTGTGATGAGTTGGAATGGTTTAAGTGGAAGTAAAAAGGGACTAATGATGTATGCAGATCATCTGCTTGTGGTTGCATACATCATAAATAAATTGTGGGGGGTATACAGATCATCTGTTTGTGGTTGTATACCTCGTAAATAGATTGTGGGTATATGCAGATCATCTACTTGTGGTTGCATATATCGTAAATAAATGGGGTGTATGCAGATCATCTGCTTGTGGTTGCATACATCATAAATAAAATTGTAAATAAAATTGTGGATATATGCAGATCATCTGCTTGTGGTTGCATATATCGTAGATAAAGGGTGGGTGTATGCAGATCATCTGCTTGTGGTTGCATACATCGTAAATAAAATTGTGGCGTGTATGCAGATCATCTGACCTGTGGTTGCATACATTGCAAACTAATTTGGTGTGTATGCAGATCGTCTACTTGCGGTTGCATAAACTGAAAAGTGTAGATCTCTGCTTGAGGTTACACACAATGGAAAAGGATTAAGGAATTAAAGGAAGTAACTAAGGAGTATAATTATGGGAATGCTAAGTATAAATGGCTAATGAAAAGGATGTGATTAATGGAAAATGAATAAAAAGGAATGTATAAGGAAATGAGAATGGAATGAATTGATTGATCCCTGACTTGATTTGATTGTTATTCTTGAGTTTATATTATGAGCTTTAAATTATCTTCTGATTCACTGTGTGGTCTCACCCTTATGTGGTTATCATTTTAGGTGAATGTCAAAGAGCTTGAGGATCAGAGTGTCGCAGCAGAAGTTTTGGAAAGAAGGAAAATTATATGTTGCGCTACTCATATTGTAATTGAAATACCCAATTTTATATGTAAATTTGATTTAATGAAAGAAAATTTTAAGTTCTCCATTTTAAATTATTAATCCTTTTAAGTGGTATTTTATATAAAAACTTGGGTGTTACACTTCCATTTTATTATTAGTATATCTTGAGATTTAAAATAAACAAATATAAAAAAATGGTATTAGTGTTTTTAAAACCATACTAACACAAGTAATAGTAATAGTAATGGTAATAATAATAATAATAATAATAATAAAAAAAAAATAATAATAAAAAAATAAAAAAAAAATAAAAGAGGAAGGGGGTTCGAAACCCCCCCCCCAACCCCTTCTTCTTCCTTATTGTGGCCGCCGGCCCTAATTCCCTCCCCTCCAACCTCGATTTTCTCTTTCTCCCTCTCTCCTTCACAGCTTCCTCTTACAACCACCATCGGCGCCACCTAAACCACCGCCACAAGCCACCACCTCCAGCCCTTGGCCGAACCATCTCTCACGCTTTCTCTCTCTGCTCCATATACCGCCGCTCGTGCTCACCGCTGCAGCAACCACCAATCGCGAGTCCAGATGCCAATCGCCGCCACCGCTCGCCATCGCAACGCACGTCTCTCTCTCCCTGTCGCCGCTCGCCTCGGCCACCAAGCATCCTCGCAAAGCTCTCTCCCTTCTCCCTCAAGCTCGCGCCAGAAACGAAAGTGGAAAGGGAAGCCACCGTCTTCGGCGCTGCGACGGTCGAGGCTATGATCACCGTTCCTCTCTCCTCTCATCGCGAAGCCATCAACCAAGTCGTGACTCTCTCCTCAGACTGAAACGAACCGGCGTTTGGGGTTCTGCTCGTCGTGCACCGCCACTCACCGATGCCGGTCGTGGACACCGTTGCTGCCATGAAGGAACTTGAAGCTTTTAGGGCTGTGTGGGTGTGGTTTAAACCGATTCGGCCATGAACCGTATTGGACTGGTGCAACCGTGGTTGGATCGGGGTAAACCGGATCGTCGTGAATCAAGGCGGTTGTCTTCCCTACTGAGGATGATGAAAGAAATTCAGGACCAGCCGCAGCGTGGAAATCAATGGACGTCATCATGTGGAATGAGTAGGTATTTGACGAAATTAAGAGTTAAAGCGTCTAAAGGTAAGGGGTTCTTTACCTTGCTTTAGGGAGTATTTTCTGATTAGTATATAATACTTGCTAAGAATATGTGGGTATGCTTGTGATTGATTATTCGGGTAATTAATTTAAATTAAATATAAAGTAAGAAAGTAAATGAAATGAATTATAAATCGATACTTGTGATTGAATATGCAGGCTAAGTGCTATATGTTATCATGTATGTTTAATTGAAGAACAGGAACTCTGGTTGTTAATTGTGAATGATTATAAATGACTATTGTTCTGTATGTCTCGTTGATTTAAAGAGATATGTGAATCATATAAGTGGTTGAATTGTGATGTTTGTGTGCTAAATGTGTATCGCATAATGAATTGAATAATTGAATAATAAATAAAGGAAAGTATGTATGAGATGTAAACTAGAATGAGAACTAAGGAATAGAAAGAGTTAAAAATGTCATGGCATAAACTTAGGGAATTGAAAATATAAAGTGTGAAAATTATTGTGCATGCTTGTATGATAATTGTGTGTTGAATGACGAATGAGATAACAAATTAATAATTAAAGGCAAGAGAGAAAAGGATAATTATAAAGAAATTAAAGAAGAGAAAAGATCATAAATAAAAAGAATAAATAAATAAGATAAACGAAATGAGGATGAGAATAATAAAAGGATACCTGTCACAGGTTAGGTCGGAAGGACCTGGTCGTGAGACCCTGTGGCCAATTGATAAAAGATTAATAAAAGAATGGGCCGACACAGGTTAGATCGTGGGATCTGGTCGTAAGACCCTGTGGCCAACGCAGGTTAGATAGTATGATCTGGTCGTGAGACCCTATGGCGCAGGTTAGGTCGAAAGATTTGGTCGTGAGACCCTGTGACATAGGTTAGGTCATATGAATCTGGTTGTTAGACCCTGTGGATAGATAATAAAGAGTATTTTGGTGCAGGTTAGGTCGGTGGGCCTGGTCGTGAGACCCTGTAGCCAAATTAATAAAAAGTAAAGAAAGAATAAAAAGAAAAGAAAGAGATAAAGAAAGAAAACAAGAAAGAAAAGTAAATGGAAATACTAGAATGAAAAGAAGTGGAATGAGTAATTGTGTTTGAATATTGAAATTGTGTCTATGTGCTAAATGATATATTTACATGAGTTGGTAATTTATGAGAATGGAAATGGAAAAAAAATGAGACTTAACGAAGATATTGGAAAGGTAATATGGATGGAATAAATGAATGGATACTAATAAGACTGTTGGTTGTGTATGACGCATGTTGGGTTTGCCTAAATGAAATTATATGTGTTACATGCTAATTGTGTTTGACTTGGTAGGTCATTATGCCTAGTTAGAAACTACTTCTCTACTTCATGTGTAAAGCTCACCCTTGCAACCATTTTTACAGGTTCAAAGTTTGAGCAGACACAGTTGAGCAGGGTACACTCCACACCGTGGAGTGTAATTTAGTTAAGAGGGAATTATATTCTTTTTATTATAATTAATTTAATTTGGTGTTGAAACAATTCGTTGTAAGCGCTGAGTTTTGTTTTATTTTGTTAACAGGGCATGAAAATCAAATTAGTATATTTATAAATATTTTCTGAACTGTACTGGTTTGACAGGTGTATAAAATGTAATTTTTGGGAAATCCGAAAAACAGAGGAAACTCTGTCCGTTTTTTTCGGAAAAATATTCTTAAGTATTTTAATTTAAAAAGAAATTTTCAAGTACCATTTTTATTAAAACATCAATTTAATTAATTAATTGTGAGGGTGTTACAGAAATAATTAGCCTTAATTTAACCCAATTAACATAGAACCATGATCCAAAACATAACTAACATATTGTTATCCACCATAACATATTGTCATCCAAAATACGTAACTAACATACGAAGTTTCTGCTCCATAACATAACATCCAAAATACATTAACTAAACTAAAATAATGTCATATAGAACCACGATCTACACATTCATGCCCCTAACACGTCTCGATCCACCACCACGTTCACCCCGCCGGGATTGCTCAGCTCTATTTGATCTTGAGGTTCTTGCACTTTGTCTCCTCCTTTGTGCTACATCAAGGTGAATCGGAATGTTGCATAAATCCAGGATTTCCTGATGTGTTGCATCATTCAAGTAACCAATGTCAGATCTAGTACGTTGCAATACGTCACGTGCGACGTGTTTCTCATACGACTTTATCAAAGTCATGTTTTGAGGGTCGGGAATCTCCTCATTCTCCTCTTCTTCGTCCTCATCATTTGCTCCTTCTTCATTGTCCTCTTCTTTCTCACCCTCATCATTATTGTCCTCTTCACTGTTTCCCTCTTCCTCCTCATCATTTTCATCATCTTCCTCATCATTTTGCTCAACATCATTTGCATCATCTTCACTTTCATTTTGCTCATTTTGACCCATTGGTTCTTCTTCGGTATCCTCTTGTGCAACTAGTGTATGAGAAGATTCTGCCTCTTCTTGAGACTTTCCAGATCTCCCTCTCTCACGCCTATTAGAAGCTGGTGGTGCACGGCGTTCATTACCATTCCCCACTTTCCGATCGGTTGTTTTGACTCTTGGCATTCCTTTAAAGAAACATTTTAAGTTAACATTTTAAATTAACAATTAATAACATCTATAAACAAATAAGAGAGTTAAAATAAAAGAAAAAAACACTGCTGACAAAAATCTGAGACCTATATTTCGGAATCGTAAATTTTGAAACCCCCGAGTCGGAAACTATCATGTTTCCGAAACTGGTGCTTCGGAACCACGTACAGGTTCCCTGCTTAAATCAAATAACAGATATGAGGCACATTGCCGAAAAAAACCTTATGTAACATGCCTAGGCTATACTAATGTGCATAAAAAACAAAAAAAATACATCAAATAACCTGCATAAATCAATAAAAATCAGTGCCCCTAAAACTCAACCCCAAAACCCTAAAGTGACAACAATAACAGCATAGAGATGATAAGCATTGTATGTGACACTAAAAATCGAACCCCTAAAGTGACACTAAAAATCGAATACCTTTGTATGTGCAGAGAGGGAAATCGAATCTGCATAAAGGAAAGAAGAACAAAGAAAGAAAAGATAAACCGAATGGAAGAAAAACAATACCTTGTGCAGAGAAGTGTGAGAGAAAGGAGAAACCGAATGTAGTGTGAGAGAAGCTTGTATGTGCAGAGATGTTTGGTATGCTGGAAGAACAAAATGTGCAAGAGCAAGAGCCAAATGTGCAGAATGGAAGTTATGGAATGTGGAACGGTTGGGGAAAAAAGAAAGTGGAGGGGGTGTGGTTTTAGGAAGGGTAAAATGGGCTTTTTAGTGTATTATCGGGGTGGGAGGATAATATGCGGGGTGAAAATTCCAAAACCCATAAAATAATACCTGGAGATTGAGGTTCAGAATATAGAGATTGAGAACTATGTGATGGATTTTGAACATGAGGACGAGAAGGAAGAGATGGCTCAATGGATCGACTTCCACGACCATGTACCATGATCCTATTGCCTCTACCTCGCATGGCAGTGTATATATATATATATATAACTTTGAACCGGAACCAGTTTTACCAGTTTAATCTGGATCAACTCGTTTTAGGTTACTTCTTCTTATTTGTTTTGGACTCAACCAGGTTTGTTATTATGGCAGTGGTCAGAACGGAGGACGTGGTTTTGGTGGTTAACAAAGTTGCATTAGTCGTCGGGTGGTGGTGAACAATGGCCATGGCGGTGGATGTTGGGGACAAAATGGTTTACCTAGAAACAACAAATAAAATAATATTTATTTCATTAAAATGCATACCTAGCGACGGATTTACGAGGAAAATATTCCATCGCAAACGATTTGATAGCATAAAGGAATTTGTGGCGACGGATTTCCGAGAGAAACATGCCCTCACAAACTTTATTGTTATACAAATGTATTCGTAGCGACAGATTTGAGAGGAAACTATTCTCTCGCAAACAAATTGACTGCATACGTAAAGGAATTTGTGGCGACGGATTTGCGAGAGAAAGATGCCCTCACAAACTTTATTTCATTAAAATGCATACCTAGCGACAGATTGGCGAGGAAAATATTCCCTCGCAAACGATATGATAGCATAAAAGAATTTGTGGTGATAGATTTGCGAGAAAAATATGCCCTCGCAAACTTCAATGTTGTAAAAATGTATTTATAGCGACGGCTTTGCGAGGAAACTATTCCCTCGCCAACAATTTGGAAAATTTAAAGGAATTCGTGGCGACCGGCTTGCGACGGAAACATGCCATCGCAAACTACCTAGCGACGGATTTGTGAGGAAAATGTCCCTCGCCAAAATTGCTTAAATAATCTCTCGCTAATTTGTCGCAATACCGTCGCAAATGTTGTTTAAAGGAATTCGTGGCGACCGGCTTGCGACGGAAACATGCCCTCGCAAACTATCTAGTGACGGATTTGCAAGGAAAATGTCCCCCGCCAAAATTGCTTAAAATAATCTCTCGCTAATTTGTCGCAAATCCGTCGCAAAATGATTATTGTTTTCACGTTCCGCACGTGCATCTCTTTGCGAGGGAATTAGCTTTTGCTCGCTAAACCCTCGCATGTCCCTGGCTAATTAGCGACCGATTAGCGACAGAAATTTGCCCTCGCTAAAATCCGTCGCTATCTTGGTTTTTTCTTGTAGTGAATTGGTTCATGAATAACTATTCATCCTATGTGGACAATTATGATAAACACACGTGTCATTCTTCTTTTCAACAATGTAAATGTGGACCGATATGACATTGACACATAGGATGAGCAGTGACTCATGGAACAATTTATTTAAGGCAAATGCTAAGGGCACTTGTTAAGTATAACCAGGTATAGCATATAAATGTTGGAAAATGTAACTTTTGGAGTTTTCGAGAGAGAAAATAATGTTGATTTAGTGCATTTTTTTTCACCTTTAGTAATCTAGCAAGACCCTTTATTTAATACTCCATTCATTTTATATGTAGTGTGTTTTAAGGTTATTTACAAGTTTTAACAAATGATTAAATGATGTAAGAATTTGGTGTATTTCAACTATAACACCCCTATGTAATAATCATTACTTAAGAGAGAGAAAGATATTGAAAATGAAAAAGAGATGGTAATAAATAGGATGTGTTGGGAAAAATAAAAATAATCATGTATTGAGTTTTGTAATAGAACAATATATATGAAACATGAGACAAAAACTATATGAACACTACGTATGAAAGAGAGGGAATAGCAAAAAAAGAAATATGAGTATAATAAAAAAAATATAAGGGACTAATTTTGATATTGAAAAATAAGTAAGGAACCAAATAAATAATTTAATATTTTTTATATAACGGTAGACTTATTTATAAATTAATTTAAATTAATTTTGTAAATGTATTTAGAAATAAAATTAGCCTCCTCCTTATCATCGTTTTTGTGTCGTGGATTGTGTTACAACACGAACAAACTCAAACAAACAAAACACGGAACACAATGGTACTTGTCTCCTCAATCTCCATATCCATGTCCATTTCATCTCCACCATACAACCACACAACCTTTCTCCCTTCATCTTCTCCTCTTAAGAAATTCTCATCATTCAAGCTTTCTACTACTACTACTACCACTACCTCCACCACCAAAATTCAAAGCATTGGAATTGGAAGAGAAGAAGCTTCATCATCATCTTCAGAACCACAGCAGCGGCAACAACAACAACAACAACAAGGTGGATATGATCCAAGAGCAGGTGTTGCTGTTTACAAACCAAAATCATACCAAGCTCTTGTCAATGATGCTGCCAATTCTCTTGCTTTTGCTCTTCAAGATGGAAAGCTTCGCCTCGAGATTGATTTCCCGTATGATTGTTTTATGTTTTCTTGCGTTTTTGCTTTCTATGAATTCAATTTAGGAAACTTTGACTTGCAAAAAAAGGTGATTTTTTTAATGTAACAAAGTGATTTTTGGATTAAGAAAATCATTTCTGGCATTTTCAGAAGTGAAAAAAAAGCTTATTTTTTTAGAAGCTACTCTAAAAAATCATTTCTGGCATTG
The DNA here is from genome assembly GCA_037953625.1 of Crotalaria pallida. Classification (NCBI taxonomy): domain Eukaryota; kingdom Viridiplantae; phylum Streptophyta; class Magnoliopsida; order Fabales; family Fabaceae; genus Crotalaria; species Crotalaria pallida. The sequence goes on along the minus strand of CM075654.1, from coordinate 4,558,393 downwards.
AGTATAATTTTTCAGCTTCTTAAAAAACAATATTTTTAGTGAGAAGGCTGATTTCCCTTATATATATTTTCTGTTTCCTTGCGCTTTCACTTTCTAAAAATGCAAATCAGTGACCCCATTTGGAAAAAAGATAATAATAATAATAATAATAATAATAATAATTCAGTTGTAATGACTTAGGCTAGTTTGTTTAAGCTTTTTTAGTATAAAAGTGATTATTTTGATAATAAAAACCACTTCTGAAATTCTCATTATTGTTTGGTAAAAGCAGAAGCTGAAAAAAAGGCTGAATTTCTGGGTTTTTTTTTTTTTTTTTTTTTTTTTTTTTTTTTTGTGAAGCTAGATTTTTCAGCTTATCAAAAATTGCTTTTGTAGAACCCATTTTTAAGCCTTTGGGTTTTCAAATTCTGGTTATGGCTTCTGCGTCGTTTCCTGATTTTGCTCTCTGTGTTTGTTTCTGCAGGCCCTTGCCCAGCAACATATCCTCTTATAAGGTATTTTTCTTTGCTCTCGGTCTAATCAAATAAACATTATCAAATGACTCATTATTCTCACTTTTGGTCCTGCAAAGTATCTAGGTGCATGCATTCTGAATAGATACACATACACTACCACTATTATGTTCCCAAAGGTTCTATTCTTCGTGAAAAATGTTACATCGTCCTGGAATTTCCTCTTACAATACCTCTAGGAGTTGAAAGTTTTTTATATTCCCAAGACATTAGATGTATTTAGTTTTTCGTTTAATACTTTCTATATTTAGTAATTAGGAGATTTGTAAGAGGAAGCTGTAGGAGGATATAGCAAAGCTCATTCTGCATTATCAAGTTTGAATGATTGAGGTGAAAAGAGTTATAGACTCAATGCCTCAGTCAGTGTTTGCTAGACGCGTAATATTATGTAATGAGTTCTATGCTATGTTTGGTGCATTCTCTGATATGGATCTATCTTTGGGAGAACCACACCACAAAAGCTAGCTATTGTAGTGGGAGAGTCCAAGTCCTTATAAACCCCACATTAGAATTCATTACTTTTAATGTGGGACTCCAAGTAGAATTTATTACTTTCTCTTGCAATTGTGATCATAACATTCTCTAGATAGAACAGAACAAGACTTGGGCTTAAAATGCGAGACATTATGGTTTCACTGAAATGGATGAAACCAAAGAGTTCTGTCTGCATGCCAAACACCAATTTAAGGTTTTTCGGGGTCAAGATGTGGTGTCGACCACTATTAATGCTTTCTCTTTTAGCCCATTGATGGACGTCTCCAAAGCTTTTGGGCTCCCCTACTCTATGGCCCAACAGTCAGATGCATTGTTGTTATTGACAGGACCTTGCCTTGTTTGGGGGCATATAAATTTTTATTTATGCCATTTTATACCTCAGTTCATCTGCTGTTCTTTCTATCACTGCTTTATTTTAACACATCAATCCATTTAGTTCATATCAAAACTTTGTAATAGGCTGCCATTGATTTCATGCTTCATTACCATGTTGTTATTGATAGTTACTTGAATTTGTGAGGCTTGCTTCTTGTTTGATTACATAGAACATAATTTTCTCAAATTCCTAAATCTTTCAAGGGATCTTCAGATGAGTTCATTGATGCCAACATTCAACTTGCCTTGGCTGTTGTAAGAAAGCTCCAAGAGACAAAGGAAACCAGAGCTTGCATAGTAAGAAGGCTCATTCTTTTCTTTCCCAAGCAAGAAGTACTTCCTTTCATCTATAACTCATGCACTCTTTCTTGTAGGTATTTCCTGATAAGCCAGAAAAACGCCGAGCCTCTCAGTTGTTCAAAGCAGCTCTGGATTCAGTAACGAAAAACAGCTCATTATGAATTTATTCCTCACATTCCTATTTAATTTATGAATATATTTTAAAAAAAAAAAAAATTGTGCCAACGAAAGATCGCATCATTAGAAATCCAAGTACTTTCACCAATTTCATGTGAAATCAAGAATAAGATTTAATCAACTGCCATTGATTTTGCGAAAATGTATCATACTCATATTAAAGGCATCCGCATTTTGAAGTGTCATTTTTTGCTTTGCTTCCAGGTTGATGGCATTTCCATAGGTTCCTTGGATGATGTCCCTGGTGGACCTTTGACTTCATTTTTCAGATCTGTTAGGAGCACCCTTGATTTTGACTTTGAAGATGACAATGAAGGTTAGTTCTCAGGGAAAAGTGGCATTACCTTACCTTTCTAAGTTAATAACTTTTTTCCAATTACCATAGTTGAAACTTATGGTGACCGTTTCCCAAGTTATTCTTCAGACAAATATTGGCGATGATGTGTTGCTTTGTAAATCTCGTGCATTATAAAAATAATAATAATTCGGCACATTCATTTCTTACAAATGCAGGTCGTTGGCAGTCTAGTGAGCCTCCATCACTCTACATATTCATTAACTGCAGTACACGTGAACTTGGTTATATAGAGAAGTATGTGGTATGGTGTCTCTGCCATTAGAAGGTTTCCTGCCCTTTTTTCCAGTTCATATCTTTTTTTTGCTTATGAAACTTCGCCATATATTTATCTTCCAGGCTTGGTCTTGGCTTCATTAGTCATTAATTCTTTAGTTTTTATTCATCGGCATAATTTGCAACAATATATAATTACTTCAATCCTTTCATTTTATTTTTGGTCGGCATGTGATATATTGCAATGTATAGACTCCTAGATTGTGAAACTTTGATCCAGGTTCTGGTTTTGATGGGCTATGTTGGCAAATTGTGTGATACTATGATTAATTCTTAATATGCTAGAGTTATCTGCATCTCTGCGATTGGAAATATTGTTGTCTGTACAGTGGCTTAACCTAAGTGCTACCACTTAATGCATATATTCTATTGTTACTACTTGGATTTTGCAGGAACAATTTGCTTTGTCAACACCTACACTTCTATTTAATCTAGAACTAGACACTCTGCGGTATATTTTGCCTCTTCTTTGGGCATTTATGCCTAAATCCTTAACTGCTTAATATATTTATTTTCTTAGAGAATATTTCTTGAATTTACAGTGCTGATTTAGGCCTTCTGGGCTTCCCAACCAAAGATTTGCACTACCGCTTCCTTTCTCAGTTCACTCCAGTGTTTTATATTCGAATCAGAGATTATTCAAAGGTACCCTTTCTTTATTGAATTATCTCTGGATGTTGATGATAAGGATCTTGGGAGAACCACACCACAAAAGCTAGCTGTTAAAGTGGGAGAGCCAAGTCCTTATAAACCTCACATTAGAGTTCATTACTTTCAATGTGCAACTCTGAGTAGAATTCATTACTTTCTCTTGCAATTGTGGTCGTAACTTTCAACGTGGGCAGGCTTTGCACCAGCCTCTTCAACTAGTCCTGGGCATTCTCGACGTCACCTTACAATCACAATTGCAAGAGAAAGTAATGAATTCTACTTGGAGTCCCACATTGCAAGTAATGAATTCTAACGTGGGGTTTATAAGGAATTGAGCTCTCCCACTACAATAGCTAGTTTTTGTGGTGTGGTTCTCGCAAGATCCTTATCAGTTGATAATTTTCTTAATAAATTGGCATTGACTTTTTTCTCTTTCATGTTTTTAAGACGGTTGCAGTAGCACCTTATATTGTCAATTATAGTGGAGCTGTATTTCGTCAGTACCCAGGTATAGCTGTATATTTATATGCGCATATGTACATGCGCGCAAACACACACACACACACAGACTACTGCTTTTATACCAAATATATGGTATTAGCATCTGACCTGACAAGGATGTTCGAAGAATTTGAATGACGAAACGTGAAGTAATTGTGTTGAGAATGTAAAAGAGGATCACAAAAGTCAGAGAGTCCAAGACAAAATCAATGCAAATGAATCTGAAAAGTTTATTGATGAATAGTTGAAATGAATTACAGTCAATGTGGGGCCTTTGTATTGTTCATAGGTCAGTAACATCTGGAACAGCTTCACAACTAAATTCTGAACCAACTCTTGCCGACTCAGCATCTTAACATTCTAACTAACTACAAAGAGTAAATTTAAATTACAGATTCAGGTAGTACAATTGACTAGATAGGATTTGTACAGTATGGTAACAAAGGAAGACTTTCCAGTTTATGTATCATGTTCATTTGATAAAAAAGAATGTGATTACTTACTTCCCTTTGTAGCCAGGTCAGTCTGTCTACTCTGGACCTAATTAGTGAGGGAAATACGACTATGGCCATATTGTGCAGTTTATTTACCAGTACTCTTTGCAGCATTTAACATTTGATTGTTGTCACAATTGTCTAATTCAACTGACTTGGATAAAATCACTTAGAATGTCTGGTAAATGATAAAAAATTAGCTTTGTTGCCCCTGCCATTTTCTGCTGTATATTACCTGGTAATTAAAGCTGGGATATCCATTCATGTAATTGAGTGACAGTGTATTTTGCCATTAGTTAATACGCTATTTTATTTGATTCTTATCGTATGACTGATATACTTTTATTTATCGATGATATGAATCATGCTCTAAATTGTTTCTTCTTAATCTTGTTCAGGTCCTTGGCAGGTTATGCTTAAACAAGCAGATGGTTCATTTGCTTGCATAGCGGAAAGTGCCACTCGCTTCACCCTTGGGGAAGTTGGTTCACGAACTTAACCTGATTTGTTTTTTAACTGTAAATACTTTCATATTAATCCTATTGACTGATCTAGGCCAAAGAAGAACTGTTGAGGGTCCTTGGGCTTCAAGAAGAAGAGGGAAGCTCTCTAGAATTTCTTCGAAGAGGCTACAAGGTGATCTCTTGTTACTAAATATGTTTCTGTAATTTTATGCATTCTTGTTCCGTGATTTACGCTTGACTATTATGGCGTCATTTTTTTTTTGGATACAACTGAAAGCTAAAAGACAAGAGACAGAAAAACAAAACAGAGAAAATTAAGTTGAAAATAAAACCAAAGCTGCTGTTGGGTATTATGGCGTCATTTGATTGTGTAACCTACCCACTTAGTGGGAAATGTCTTGGTTATCGTTGTTGATATTCTTTTTCTTGTCAAAACTTGCATGTTCCTGTGATCTTATACTGCACCATTTATAATGTTCTTATATTGCATAACATATACCAATATACAGCTTCAATTCTTCAGTGTCTTCACAAAGTTAGTTGCCTGCAGATTTTGATTATTATTCTTGTTTTATTTGTTTTCACAAAGTACCAATAATTGTAGGATAATCTTCTTCATTCAAGATTAGATTGATTAAGATTTACGGGCACATACACCTTTCAAGTTCTTGTGCATCTCCCCTCGGGTCGAACATACTATTAGTGACATTATTAATTTTGCTGTTCTGACCTTATTTAAATATGGCAAATGGTAACTAGTGTGCGTGCCCTTTTGGCACTGGTAAGGGCATTGTTTCAGAATTAAAACATTGAAAATGTGCAACGGAAAGTAGTTCTTTAATACTTTAAAAAATTCAAAATTTGTTTTGTTCAATACAAATTTTCTGTTTAGATTCCTTATCAGTCACTAGTTAGAACGACCCTTTAAATTTAGTCAAGTGGATTGAGCAAATATTGAGTTGACCCTTTGAACTTGTATCTCTTCTCTGTTTTCTGCATTGGGTGATACTGCAGTCGAGCACGTGGTGGGAAGAAGATTTTGATTTGGAAGTATCTTCTGCATGGCGGAGTTGAGTAATACAATACTTGAAGAGATTCAGTGTTTTATTGGATCAACATGTAGTGGTCATTGAATAATGAATACTGTATAATCAAGGAAGGCATTTTTCTACACCCTTGTGTCATACTTTCTTCATTCATTGTGGGAAAGAAATATCAGAAGGAATTTGGAAACTCAATTGTAACATGTATGTTATGGGTATCCACCTGTTTTTGATACAGCATATCACTCAAAAGATGGATGATATCGATGTATATTATATGAGGCCTTAAGCTGTGTAATGAATTGCAGGATATCAGTGGGTGGTTGCATCAGATATGATTAGTGGTTGAGAATTGAGACAATATGAGGCATGAATAATTGAACATGCATGTTAACGTGTAGCCTTATGTAAGCTCCTAGGGTGCATGCAATTGATGCAAATTGATGGAATATAACAAAAGCTAAACAGTACAACACAAGTAGTTAAGTAACAATACAGAATTTTGTTATTGATATTTGTTGTATCTACTATTTGGTGGTGGTCTGGTGGATGCAGGGCACAAAATAAAAAGTGTGAAATTTACTAGTATGGTTTGTTTTAATATATGCACAAGTTGCATAGAATAAACAAGAATAAAAAAGTAAGTTTTCATAGGGAATTAAGATTGAAATAATGTATTCAATATAGAGCTGTCAAAATGGGCCGGCCGGGCCAGTTTGAAAAAACCCGAAAAATTGTAGGGCTTGGGTTTCTTAATATAGCAAATTTATTCAACCTAGGCTTTTTAGCCCTATCCGATCAGGTTCGGGTTTGAGCCGAGTAAACCTGACCGAGTTCGGGCCGGTCGACCCTAAAAAAATAAAAAAAAATTCACATTTTCTTAATTTTACATTTGCATGTGTTTATTATAAAATGAAAAAAAAAATTATTATTGGTTAAAAACACATGTGTAAGAAATAAAGGAAGTTTATTCATTAATTCTTTTGAAAAAAAAAATATATATATATATAAATTGTTAGTGACATCATTCGTACGACTTCAATCCCTATAAATATAAGAGAATCATGTAGTTCTTGGTTGTGAATATCTTAACTTGTTGTTCGCTGTTCAAGAATTCTTGTGTAGGCAGCTCATAGCACCCATACATAGTGTTTTGATCTACGATTTTCGGGGAGTCAGACATTGAAAAAATAAGAATAAGGGTATATGACAAAAGTATCCCAAACTTCAGGGACTTGTGACATAATTAACCCAAATGTATTTTATAAATATCGAATTTGCATATAACCCTTATTAAAATTCTATTTTTGGTTTAGAGTTTAACTGTCAATTTTTAGAAACATTTTTAAAAGGGAAAATTGCACTCACCTCCCTTGAGGTTTGCACTAATGACACAAACATCCCCTCTAGTTTGAAAAATGATACTCACTTCCCATCCTTTGCAATAAGCATTGCACTTATACCCTCTTCTTGTAAGTAATAAATGGTTAGTTTATCAACTGAAATGTTATTCTTAGGATTGAAAAAGACTTTTATACATTCAAGAGGTATTTCTTACAAATTTCAAGTGTATTTGGTGCATTTTTTCTTTACAGTAATATGATAAAATAATTTTTTTACAAGAAATGGTAAAGACCAACCAATTTTTATGGTAATATGATAAAATTACTTTTTTAAATAAAATTAATTTTGTTATTATTCCTGTGATATTTGGATATGGATATAACATATTCAATCTTTATATAAAATTTGTATACTAACAATGATGTTAGGTCTTCTGCATTATTCTATAATCATATGGATAAAATTTGTATAAAGAATGTGTTTTAGTAAAAAAAAATATTTTTAATCATAAAATGTTATATATTTACTTGTAAAAAAATATCTTTTTTTTTTTTGTAAAAACAAATATTTTATGATATTATTTCTATAAAAAAAAATGCATCAAATATACTTGAAATTTATGTCAGGCGCTCTTTGAGCTCTTGAGGATATAAATGTTTTTTTTTTTTTTTTATTTCAATCCTAAGCATAATATTTTCGTTATTAATTAAACTAACCATCAATTACAAAGAAGAGGTTTCAAACTAAAGGGAGTGTTTGTGTGATTAGTGCACTTCATGTAAGGTAGTGCAATTTCCCCTTTTGAAAATATTCCATTTCGACAATTCTCTTAGTTATAATTTTCTCAAGCTCCTCGTGAATTTTCATTAAAATCTGAGACCGTTTTGTCTTAGTTTTCTTAGAATCATGTTTTTCTTGGTCCTTCCAACCAGAACTGCTAACACATGTATCTGATAGAATACATGTTTTGAAATTTCAAACAGTGTAATAGTACATCTCGATATTGCATTAAGTCCTGATGATTTAGCATAAAAAGTGATGAATCAATCACTCATCATTAAGATTACCAAAGTCAGGTTCTGAGGGCTTCTGGAGTTTCAACATGTCGACAGCACGAAGCTTATAGCCACGAATATTAGCTGCGAAGCGTGATGCATAGATGGTTGAACTAATTCCAAGCCTTGATGGACCATCACTATTTGGAACCAATGCCCTTGCAGAAGAATCACTACCACTTTCATCATCATCGAAATCGTATACGTCTTCCTCCTCTTTCCTGCGTTTTTCTGAGTTTTTCCTCTTCTTGTGCCGCCTCCACCCTGCTTGAATGAAGATTGCAGCCCATGTTCTCCACTGCTGCGAGTAGAAACGGAATGTATGCTGAACCTGTCTACTATGAATGTGCCTAAACTGTGAAGCAACAAACTTCAATTCTTCTGCTTCCAATGCAAATGCCTCTACTTCATTTATGGCCTTCACTGTCCTCGTCGATGATGGCAAGTTTGCTGCGGATTTCGGGTCCAATGCCCATGTTAGCAGCTCTTCACCGCAGAAATCGCCTTCTTTTAGAAGACCTCTATTGAAAAAACCGCTTCTTCCTCCATCTGTAGTAACACTTTCGAGACGACCACGAATAATGAAGAGCATCTCATTAACCGGATCCCCTTCCCTAACTATGTAAGTGCTCTCTGTGTATAAACTCGGCTTCAATCTCTCACATATAGCATCGAGCAAGCGTTCGTCCATGTTGGCAAACAGAGGAACCTGGAAAATGTGTCATATGTAGAACACTACTGAGAAAAACAAAACATAGGTAGTGAATGGTTTGTTTTATGTCTTCATTTTCATTTAGGGGATATGTTTTCACCAATATTTACAAAAAGAGTTTGTATGAAGTTTTTCAAATTATAGATCACTCATATACAGCATATTTATGAATCTTAGTAGATGTTAGAAGAATCAAACATTCTAAGCTATGTTTGGATATTTAATGATAAATGGATCGGAATGAGATGAGGTGGAGTGGAGTGGGGTGGAGTAGGGTGGAGTGGAACAAAATTCCTATTCCATTGTTTGGATATTTTATGAAGGAATGAGAAAAAATTTACATTCCATTGGATACATCCCAATTTGGAAGGGACAAAAATAAAGGATTTTGGATGGAATGTGATGAATTTCATCCCATCATGTACCATCCCACTCCATCACTCTTGAACAATCCAAACAATGGAACCTTGTTTAATTTTATTTCATTCCACTCATTCCATCCAATACCACCAATCCAAACATAGCCTAAAGGACGTGTTGATGTATGATTGGTTAACACTAAAAAAATGTTTTGGACAAAGGGTGCATTATGATTCCAATAGTTTTCTTCTTTTCAAGTTTTAGTGATTGTTTTCACCCCTTCCGTCTTGGAACACATGAAAGAAAGTGAAAATAGTGATATTTTTTAAATAAAATGTTATATGTACATTCAGAATTGACATGTGATATACATTTTTTTGTCTTATATCTGTTTTTGAATATATGAGAAGCAGAATCTGAATATACATATAACATTGCTCTCTTTGTGAATATTAATGAAACATGTCAATAGGTAGTAGAATGATACCGGGAACAAAAAGAGCTAATTTAACTCATCATAGATGTACAGCAATGAGACATGTCCAAGAGCACAAGCTAGTATATATACTTAGTAGTTAATGCTTACCCTTCTGACCAAATTCAAACAAAGATGTCTTTTAATATCTCTCCTGAGATCTTTTGGAAGACTTTGAACCAAGCTCTCTTCATCTACTCCTCTGGTGTTCAGCCACTTATATTGGTCATACTTTCTCACTCTTTCTCTTAGCTCCTGAGGAAGCAAGCGATGATGCATCCACTGTTCAGAGTCGCGTCTTTTGATCCTCATTTCCTCAAGGCGAACTGACATTGATTGAAGGTATGTCTGTCCCATTGCCATGATTACACAAAGCTTAGAACTATTGTGCACAATTGTCCAAATTACTTTCCTCATTTTTGCTTAGACATGTAAAGTAAGGTTTTACGATTTTAAAGAATAAGGGTATTATGAGGAGCAACAAGGAAAACCAAAATTGTGACATATAGCAGGTGGTGTAAGATTTTAATGAACACTCTTGAGAACACTGGTAATTTTGTCTTAGCCATTAGATTAGAACACCTGAATCTGATTCAATAACATAACAGTCTATTTTCCAAAGCTTTTTTATTAGAAATACAAGCAAATGTCTTAAACACTTAATCATGTCAAACAAAGGCGTGGACAAAAATTTGGTATGATGACACTTTCAAGTCCTAAAATAGTTACTTAGATTTGAGTTGGTACATAATACTAACTATGTTTTGTATAAACTTAGTTTTCAAATCTCATGTATTTCCATATTACTATAAACCAGTTTTCAAGTTTCACATATTGCCTTGTTATTATCATTTAGGATGAGAATTTAATTTAATAGTTTATTTATTAGTGGCAATGATTCTCACTATTATATTATGTTAATCAAGATATCAATTATCATCATCAATAAGTTAATATCTATTATAGTTAAATTATCATCATCAATAAGACAGCCCAGTTGGTGGCTGCAGGGACATTTAGGATTTCTCCATGGTCATGGGTTCTAGTCCCAGACGTCCCATGTAAACAAAAAAAATAAAATAAAAATTGTTTTGTTTACCTGCATGTTTCCGATAAGCATAGCAAAAAGGATAAGCCCCATAATGGCTATAACTATGGAGAACAAAACCTCTCCAGGGTAGGTACTGGTTAGAAGACCCTGACCAAGTGTACTGTGAAATGCAAAATAGAAGGTGCTTAGGTTTGTATAACCGGGGAAAACAAAGAAATTTTAAGTGCATTTTGACAATAGAATTCGTACATTAAATGAATTGGTTGAATATATGTTGAATTTCACATAATATTATTTTGAATCATTAGGAACAAAATATATTTAATCAGAAAATCTTGGGAAAATAAAGAATAAGCTAGACTTTTTGTTCCTCCCTGTATCTTGTTTAAATAAAGGCCAAATGAAGGCTAAACAAATGCTCGTTTTCAACTTGGTCCCTGTATGTAAAAAAGTTCAATTTAGTCCCTGTATATTGAATTATTTTCGATTTGATCCTCACCATTTGTTGTTGTTGTTGAAACACTCTTTGTTGGAGTAAGCATATGGATCAAACTGAGATTGGTAGTCATGTAGTAGAAAGCCCAAAGGGAAAATGATTATCATGTATAAGGATCACCAAAAAAGTACATGTTTGGTTCCTACGTATGGCTATCATTTTCAATTTAATTCATATACTTTAACTTTATCAAGTGGTTATAATACATTTGTCAACAATAATAAATGGTGAAGACCATAACAAAAATAATTGTATGCATACATTATTAAGACTTAAGCACATGTGGAGTGTCTAACCCAAAAGACTAGTTTGTTAAGTGGAAGAGCTTTATGATTTAAGTACCACATTGAGCTTAATGTGGGACTCCAAACATTGCCAACCCCTTTAATAGTCGAAGCCCACGACGGCTTTCACTCTATCGACATTAACCTGATGGTAGCCCTTTCATTTGTGATGGCTCCACTCACTTATCAGTATTCGGTGATATACCTTAATCCAGCCTATAAGTAGCCATTTCCATGGTTTAATCTCTCAATGAAAGACACCAATTATTAGGACTTAAGCACATAAAGGGAACCCAACCCAAAAGACTAGTCCATTAGGTGACAGAATCCCATGTCTTGAGTACCACATTTTGCTTCCTAGGTTACTCAATGTGTAACTCCTTGTTGGGCTTTGGGATCGATTCTCAGTGTAAATTAAAGTAGTGCATCGAAAATAAATTATGCAAGACAATAGAAAAGTGACACCAATATTTTTTACATGGAAAACCCTCAAATGACTAGAATAAAAAACCATGGGCCGAACTCTAAAAAATATTTCACTACATGCAGAAGAGTTAATAGTCACATAGGTCACTGAAGCGAAATACATTGCCATAACACAAGCAGGGAAAGACATGCTTAGGTTGAAGAGATTTCTTCAACAATTTAGAATAAAGTAGGAAGGGTTCGTTTTCTATTGCGACATTCAAAGCGCATTGGATTTAAGCAAGAATGTGATGTACCACTCGTGTACTAAACATATTAATATTAGATACCATTGGCTACGTCAAGCAGTGAAAGAACAAGAGTTCAAACAGGAAAAGATTCACCCAAATAAAAATCCTGCTGACATGATGACGAAAGTTGTAGCTCGTGACAAACTTTAGCTTTGTGTTGAGTTGATCCACATGGATCCTAGATAAATAGTCCAAGATTTTCCCATTTGCTGGGGGGGGAGGGAATTGTGGATCCAACTATGGGGTCCACCATGTGCAATATATTTGTAATTCCAAATGCTGAGTGCCCCCCCTTTTCAGTTTCCTTCTTTCGGTTGGACGGTGCAAATGCATTACGCATTTATGCATTTTGCATCAAAAACTCTATTCTCTAAATAGTGCTTCCCATTTCATTCAAAATATAACAACCTAACAGAGCTATATATATATATATATATATATATATATATATATATATAATTAATAGATAATTATATAAGTCTCTAGAAATAAATATTGCTTAGAGTAGTGAGCAAATAAATAGAGTGTGAGTAAATCTTAAAGAGCGTAGGGTGTGAGAATATACATTGATGGGAATATATACGGGGGAGGGGGGGGGGAATACACATTGGGAATTTTGAATTTGAACTTCTTGCATTTCTTTTATCTACTCAAACTTATCCTTTTGAGTTTGAACTTCTTCAATACTTTCTAGCTCCCCCTCATCAGTGAGAAGGATAAACTCCAAACTGGGGTACCTGGCGGATGGAAAACACAATCTGTCAGATCTACGGAGTTCTGGTACAGGGATTGGCTCCCCTTGCTCAACACCTCCTTCTTCAATGTCTTTAGTTGCTGACTCATCCTCAACCCCATGGTCATCAAGCTCTTCCCTGTTGTGGCATTTTCTTTAGGAGGAGAGACTAGTGTAAGATCAACAATTTTTTTAGGAGGAGAGAATGTGGCATAGTTTCTTTCTCATGAAACACTACATTTCTGATTCTAATGACTCTCTTCTTTTATGGATCCTATAGCTTGTAGCCAAATTCCTCATCTCCATAGCCCATAAAAATGCAAGCAATGACTTTATCATCCAGTTTTTATCTTTGCTCCTTACATACAGGAGCAAAGGCTTTGCATCCAAACACCTTCAAATGAAAGTATTTTATATCATGTCCGAACCATACTCTCTCAGGGTTGTCAAAGCCTAATGGAACAGACATAGATCTGTTAATCAGGTAGCACGTGGTTTGAACAGCTTTACCTCAAAATGGCTTAGGCACTTTAGTCATTCTCAGCATACATCTGACCCTTTTCGTAATGGTTTTGTTGATTGTTTCGGCCACACCATTATGTTGCTAAGTGCCAGGAACAGTCTTCTCATGTCTGATGCCATACTCAGAACAATAATTCTTGAAATCATAGGAAGTGTATTCACCCACATTGTCACTGCGAAGATACTTCAAAGGTTTCCCATTTTGTCTCTCCACCATGGCATGAAACATTTTTAAGTATTGTAACACCTAGCCTTTACTCTTTAGAAAGTATACCCATACTTTCCGTGAAGCATCATCAATAAACGTCACGAAATATCCGCTATCACTCAAAGTCTCCATCTCCATGGGTCCGCATATATCAGAGTAAATCACATCTAAAATATTTTTCTTTCACTTCAATCTTTTGCTAAAAGAAACTCTATGATTCTTACCAAATAAACAATGATCATAACGACTTAGCTTTGTAGCTTTGGAATAAGAAATGAGGGATTTCCTTGCCAAAATCTGCAATCCTTTCTCACTCACATGAGCCAATCTTTTATGTCACTAATTTGGTGAAGCATCATCCTCGACTGCATTCAACCCTTTTGCAACCTTATTGACTTGAGTTTTGTACAAGGTGTTATATACCTTGCCTCGAGCAATAACCATTGAGCCATAGGAAAGGTTCCATTTGCCTCCACCAAAGCTACTATCGTATCCAGCTCAATCCAGAGCGTGCACCAAAATCAAATTTAGGCGCAGATCCATCACATCTCACACATCTTTCAAAATCAATGTGCAACCAACATTCGTATGATTCACAAATCACCGACTCCCACAATGTTTGCATTGCTGCTATTACCCATCAATATTTTGACAACGTCTCTACTTTGTACGACTTAAAGAATTCTTTATTGGGAGTAACATGATATGATGATACTGAGTCAATAATACCACATGAATTTGCAACATGACACTCTTCATTATCAGGAGTGAGTAACACCACTTCCCCATCTATCATAGGGGTTGCGGTATTTTCATCATCTGCCATAGTCCTCACATTTTTTAATCTCTGTTCTTCCAAAAATTGCAATTCCTTTTGATGTGTCCCACTTTGCTGCATTGATAACATCTGAACTTTCTTATAAAGTGTGACTGAGATCTATCTCTGGATTTGTTGGATCGACTTCTACTTTTACTTCTTCCCTTGTTTTTATTACAAGGGCTTGGGAGTTGTTTGTCCCCAAGTCTCTCCTTCTAGCTTCTTCATTGAACATACTATCTTTGACTTGTGTTAGTGATAGTTGTCCGTCTGATGTAGAATTGCTTAACGATACCACCAGAGTCTTGTCCGATAAATAACTTAAAAGTATTAGTGCTTGTAACTCTTAATCCAACACTAGCTTCATGGTAGTAGTCAACCAATTTACCAGATCTTGAAAATCACTCAAGTGTTTAGCAACAAATCTTCCCTCTCTGTACTTCAAATTCACCGACTTCCTAATTATGAAAGCTTTATTTTGTACAATCTTCCTTTCATAGAGATTTTTTAAATTCTTATACAGAGTTTGGGCATTTGTCTTTGTGGCCTCATGGTGGAACAAACTAATATCCACCCACTGACTTATTATTCCAATGGCCTTCACGTGCATTTTTTACCAATCTTATGATGTAGTTGCATATGGCCTAGCATCTCCCTTTTCAACAACATCATATGTATCCTTGTAGAAAAGTATATCCTTCATTCTTGGCTTACAAATGGAGTAATTTGCAGCTGTAAACATTATCATGGTGCTTCTAGTCGTATCCATTTAATTGCATTGCACAAGCCCAAAGCTCAACTAGGAGCTTTGATACCACTTGTTGGGCTTTGGGATCGATTCACGGTGTAAATTAAAGCAGCGCATCGAAAATAAATTATGCAAGGCAATATAAAAGTGACACCAATATTTTAAACGTTGAAAACTCTCAAATGACGAGAGTAAAAAACCACGAGTCAAACTCCGAAAAATATTTCACTATATACAAGATAATTACAATACGTTTTCCACACTCTTATCACATAAGAGATATAAATATAATGTTTCCCAGTGAGACCCCGTCCTATTCAAATACTATAATTTATTGTAAAAATTATATTACTAGGGAGTAATAAAAATGATACCCAAAAAAATTCTCGGTGTGTATCTTCCCCCGTGTATATTTTCACTAGAGTATATTCCCATAACTTATTCTCTTTAGGATTTATTTACACTCTATTTTTTTGCTCACTACTTGAAGCAATATTTATATAATTCTCTATTATATACCCACACACACGCGCGCGCACACACACATATATTGCTCTGTTATGTTGTTATATTCCGAATGAAGGGGGAAACTCTATTTATTGATAGAGCTTCCAGTGCAAAATGCATAACGCGTTTGCACCCTCTAGTCGAAAGAAGGAAACTTAAAATGAGGGCACTCAACATTTGTAATTGCAAAGGTATTGCACATAGTGTATCCCATGGCTGGACCCACACTCCTGACACACACACACACATATGAACTGAATTAAAAGAAATTACGAATTGGGACCCAAGTTAAAAATGAGGGTATGTACAATTATCCAAAGTAAATTTTAACCAGTGATAGCTCAATATAACTATATAAGAGTACTACACACTAGATTATATTCTTGATTCATTGTGGGCATCTACTAATTCTAGTGAATTTGTGTGAGTCACTCTACTTGTAAAATATATGCAGATGGTGTTATATTTTTGGAGGAACAAAAAATGAATATACCTCAAATTTTGAAGGCCCCACCATAAACAGTAACAGAATTTAGGAAAGACTTGGACGGAAGCAACAATGCCAGATTCTATAGCTTGAGTGAAGATTCCATAATTAAATGGTGACGTTTTATCACCATCGCAGTGACTTTGAAGAACAGTTTGACTCATATTTCTCCAACTTTCATACCCTGGAAGATGCTTATTCGAACTCCCACAGTACAAGAAATTTACGTTACAATTTCCAACTTCTTTACAAGCTCGCTTCCAACATGTATCGTTACGTTCTATGGCAAGTAAGTACCACACAGAACCCGTTATCTGTGGCATTACAAAAAATAATCTATTAAGAATGAACATATCGCACCAAATATAATTTGAGGAATTCATTTAAGGCAGTTTAAACCATTTTTCACTTAGACTCACTTTTAGTTGCTGATTTTATTTTCAATCCAACAGTGATTGTGATTTTCACAATAGTTTACACAAGGCAAAATTACTAGATTGGTCTTGTAAGTTATTTTTTAGTTGCGATTGTGTCCCTTAACTTTTTTTCGTTTCAAATAAGTCCTTAAGTTTCTCACGTTATTCAAATAAATCCTTCCGTCAAATAAATCCATCTTCTTGAGGACTCTAAATCCTTTTGAATGGAGTCTAAATCTTTCTTAATGGAGTCTAAATCCTTCTTAATGGACTCCATCTCCATCTTCTGTTTCATAATGATTATCTCCTTCGCACGAACAACATCATCTTTGTACCAATCAAAGAAATTGCACCCTGAATCTTTAACATCCCTATGTAGAATAAAAGGAATTGATGAAAACCCTAACCAAAATCAAATCAACTAAAATATTCATTCATAACACAATATGTACCTTATAGAACCTGTAACCCCAAAATTGAAGCCCATAGTGCTCCTGCGTGCGAGTAGTTCACAGTACAACCCTAACTCCACCTCATGCACAGTATAGAGGCATAGCTTCAAAATCTCTGTAGTACGATGACACAAAGTTAAACAAGCTAGAAGCTTCTCAATTAGAGTTACGCTTCCGGTCGTTCTTTGAGTAGTTTTGTGAAGAAGACATTGTTGAAGGTAGTGATGATAGAACCCAGAAAACAAAGATGAAGATGAAGCCTAAGAAAAAGGGGCAAAGAAAACCCTAAATTTATAAAGGTTGAAGACAAAGGTAATATTCACGTGGGTCAGTCATTAATATCCACGTTGGATTAAAAATAATCTAACATAACTGCCACGTAGTCCAAGAGATAACGGTGTTTGACATAATTGGACAGAAGGATTTATTTGAATTACGTGAGAAACTTAAGGACTTATTTGAAACGAAAAAAAAGTTAAGGGACGAAATCGTAACTAAAAAATTACTTACAAGACCAATCTAGTAGTTTTGCCTTTACACAATTGAATGAATATAAGACCCATAGTTGAAAGTAAGTGGAAGTCATAAATTATTTGCATTTATGTCAACAGATTCAACCTCCATTAGTACATTCTTTTCATACTTCAATTGGTTATTTAGTATGAGACAATAAATGAATTATTTTATTCCATGTACTTACATGACTAGCAAGCATATACCAGATCAAATAGTACATGGCACCGAGCAGTGCATTTTCAGAAAACACACCAGCTGTCTTTTTAACTTCCGAAGCTAAAGGTAGAAAGCGTATAAATCTTGGAAAATATTGGAGGATGACAATTCTCAACAGTGCTGTTTTTGTGGCCAAGACCTCTGCGTGTCTAGCTTTGTGAAGATATTTCCACACTATAATCTACAATAAACATGTAAATAATAAACTACATTGGCAAAAGAAATTTCCAAATCTTGCTTGAATCATCATTCTGTCATTGCAATTAGAAGTTTAGCATCAAAACAACCAACAATATTGGATGAGTAACTACAAAAATTAGCTGAAAATTGTAATCACTTACTTTTAGCAATTCACGAGAATGTGGGATATTTTTCTTATTAATCATGTCTACATAACCTTTCATGAATAGTAGTCCACTGTGAGTTACATATAGACACAAACACCAGATACGGCATATACAAATAGACTAAGACAACGATAACATGAAAAATATAGGATACTATGATATGGCTCTTTGTGTGTGCTCGCGTGTGTGTTTAAGAGAGAGAGAGAGAGCAACTTAAATGAAATTAAGT
Source organism: Crotalaria pallida (assembly GCA_037953625.1). Taxonomy (NCBI): domain Eukaryota; kingdom Viridiplantae; phylum Streptophyta; class Magnoliopsida; order Fabales; family Fabaceae; genus Crotalaria; species Crotalaria pallida. The sequence goes on along the minus strand of CM075654.1, from coordinate 4,540,059 downwards.
ATGAGCAACATTGATAATTAGGAAATTTAGAATTTCTTACTTCTTTAGTTATTTCATTCATTTTTCACCTAATATGTCATATATATTCATCACACTATTGTATGATAGATGCAACATAATGAATTCATATGAACATATATAGCTGCAAAGTAGTGGCTAAACCACGATCATAGATAGTTTCTCAAACCTGTGGCATTGGCAACACAGAAATGAAGTCTATCATGAAGTAGCGTTGCAAATATCTCTTGGCAATCTGTGCAGGATCTATGACAAGTTCACCTCTTCCAAATACGCGAGATGAAGGCGCAATGTAAGCAGTGCGGAATTGAAAACTTATGCGGATGAGATAAATAAAATCAAATATTGTTCTCAATGTTACTGCAAAACTTGCTAGCTTGTTATCGATGGCTAGGCAATACGATTTATGGTTGAAATAAGGAAGATAAAAGAAGAAAGGATCAATAGCTACTGAAAAAATGCATAAAATCTCAAAAAACTTGTTCCAATACAGAAGGTTCTTATCTTGAGGGTCAAATACTTTATTCTCTGAAACTCTAAGGTCTTCAGGGAACATTGACCAGGTGACTCCACTTTTGAGTGATCTTCCAAATGTTATTAGTCCACTTGATCCTTTCTTTGCTCCTAGCCTATACGATCCCGACGTGTTCTTTCTCCCACGACGAAGAAAAGGAAGCCAATCAAAGTTAAATCGTAATTTCTTCATCTCTCTTGAGTTGGATGGCAATGAAAGATTAGAATCCAGTTCATCCAACCTACATCATCCACTGTATGTCAGGTTCAGAGATGGTTATGTTAACAACTTAGCCTCTTGATGCACACCCTAAAGAATAACTAAGCAGGAGTGTAACAAGAAAATGGAAGCATAATCAATGGTTAGACTACGATCGATCTTAAAATTATATCAACCAATAAATTTTTTTTTACAGATTTCATCCAACAGTACAGTTCTACACATTAGTAGCATTTAGTAGTCAGTAAGAGTTATGCCATACATGTTCAACATGTATTTCAGTTTTGAAATACATTAGCCTTTAACTAGTGTATTTCAAATTTCTGAAGTGTTGAATGTTCAACATGTATGGTTTCCACCTTCAAAAAAAATTTGTGAAGTTTCAATGTAAGTGTTAGTAAGTATCTCATAGTCTCTTTATTGTATCCCATAATATCTTAATTATATTTCCTGATCTGTTTTGTAATTTAATTATGATTGAGCATTAATAATTAATTAAATTAGTTATGTAATTATTAGGTGAGGATTCCTTTGAACTCATGCGTTGGTCTATGAATAAGGCTAACCTTTTATACATTTATTATACCAAAAAAAGCACACTATTGTCATATTCTTGTTGTTACTATATTATTTATGGTAAGGGAAAGAAGAATAGCCTCAAAATTGAAATCTATAAACCTTTTGCATCAAATCAATCACAGTCCAATGAAAGACTCAAAAGATATAAAGTCTGAAACCATATTAAACATGAAGGGTTTAAGCACAAGAGGTCAAACAATTGTGCTTCAGCATTTATATACCTTACAAACTTCTCCTTTTGGCCACTAATATACTGTGACTTGTAACCAGAGTCAAACATTTTGAGGAAATATCATAGATACCCGCTAGAGATGCCAAATCTGCTAGCAGAATCCTGTCATGAGAAACTGGTATTACATTTCCTGCAATGTAGACAAAAAATTATAAGCTAAACAATCACATGCAAAGAAGCTTTCCTGTAACATTTTTTTGACTTTTATTCTTTTTCATTTGTAAGACTCGAAATCTAAACCTTGCTTAAGGTGAACGAAACTCCTCACCATTTGGACCAAACATTCGTAGTTACTATTTGATATTATTACTGATAACAACTATTTTTAATGAGGGGGAATCATTTCGCCGGTTGTGCCTACTAGATATGGTGCCTATACAAGAGTTATTCCTATTTGATATGACTTTTTGGTGGATTGTCTAGATCATAATTACCATATTCCCTCACAAACTGGATATATAACGTATCCAATTGATAGTACCAGGTATCACGTACTGAGTTTCTCTTAAGGAAATTCTTATAACAATAATATAAAAAGTGATGAACCATGTATCCAAGTGATCCACGCATTGGTAACTCATACCATATATTTGGTAACCATGACCTAGATCAAATTAAGTCCTTTTCATGGTATATCTATCTAACTTGATTGTATTGTTTCCCTCAACACAATCTTTTATTCTTTTCTGTTATTCTAAATACATCTTGGAGCATAAATTGAAAATGATGAGTTAAATAACATAATTCAAAGAATAGTTTGATCATATTGTTCCTCTCAACAATCTTATTCCTAATTGTAAATTAAAGAAATGTGTAGGGCTCTCATTTCTACAATGGAAAAACAAAATTGGAAGGTAAATATTTATTTCTTTTTGGAGATAGAGGAAAAATTAGGGAAAAGATTGTGAATTTATTGAACAAACAAAAGTGTGGGTTAGAATTGGAACTTACTAAGAGAATGTTGGCCTTGATTGATGGTATATTGGGTGTTGGTCTGGAGAAGAATGACGGGTTGAAAATGTTAGGAAGAGAAACCTCGTATTGGTTGAGGGCTTTCTTAACATTAGGGATTAAGGAACTTTAGGCCGTTATGGTGGTTACATCTCTCTCTCTCTCTGCCAAAAGAATATGTCACATTGACACACGTGTGTATTTGTTTTTACACAATTTCTGTTTTTAAAAGCAAATTTGGCTGTTATAATTTTTTTTATTGAGGAGGAATGAAAGATAAAAAATTTCATTTATCAAAAAAACAAAAACAATTGAAAATTTTTACTAGAAAGTAATGTATTTTCTTCCTTTTAGTATAAAAAGGTGTAAAAAAACTTTTACATTCAACTTTTTGAAATGTTGGTTTCAAAGTAAAAGTTGGAGTATCTTGGCGCAACATCCATGTGGCAATGATTATAAATCACTTCAATTTCTTAATTTTCGAAATTACATTTTTTAAACTCCACAAATCACTTACTAAGGTCAAAAACTGTATGCCGTGAAGCTAATAAATAATGCCAATTTCTAAGACAACCTTTCTTCCTCTTAAAAACAGTTTTCACCTTTGAAAATGGAATCTCATTTTAAATTCTCCTCAAATCTTTCTTCCTTAAAAATGTTTCATAACTCATATTCATTTTATTCCTTACATAACAAACCATAATAATTTTTTTAGGTAAATAGAAAAATCTCATTACCTGGCAAAAAATATAACAAACAAGAGCATAGTAAAAAACTAAAACCACCAACTAGGTTGGTTTCAAACCTCCATTAGTACATTCTTTTCATACTTCAATTGATGATGATGTCCTCTATTCCATTCATAGCCTACAACAATTGTATAGGACCCATCAATACTGGATGCCCACTTTCCCTTGAGAAACCAACTTTAAACTTCTCCCTTATCTTCGTTGATCTTTTTCAATGTCAACTTGAGTCTGCCTTAGGATTGTAATCCTATAAGCTACATCTCTTTAAGTAGACATTGTGAATCCCTTTAATCCACAATGAGTCCTTGTAACATCCCGAATTTTTATTCTAATAATAATTAGAATAATAGTAAGATTTGGAAGTGAGGATTATCATAGAAGGGATTTAAAATGATGGATTAGGAGTACTTTGAGTGCCATATAGGAGTCTAGGAGCATTGGCATCGAAAAGCAAATTTAAAGAAGACCCAAATGAGTGTTAAAAATCGATTTTTCAGTGTTATAAACACCCGACGTTAGGAAATTCAAAATAAAAGATTTAGGACTCAAAACACAATTCCCACCGTTGGATATGAAGGTATGATTTTTAGGAAGTTACTCGTCAAATTTGAGCAAGATCCGACGGTGAACGAAGAAGTTATCTCGAATTGAAGCAGGAAGAAAATAGGAGGAAAATAGGAAAATGAATAAATGGGGTACTGGGCAAAACACTCGAGTCTTTTGGAAAAGACTCGAGTGTTCTGGTCAGTTGGAAAATGGGGCTCTCAGGCAATACTCAAGTCTTTTGGAAAAGACTCGAGTGTTTTGGAAAAGACTGGAGTCTTTTGGAAAAGACTGGAGTGTTTTTAAAGAAAACACTCTAGTGTTTTGGAAAACACTCGAGTGTTTTGTGCAGACAGCCTTAAAAACGTGTTTCATCCAACAACCTCTTTCATAACCCAACTTCACTCTCTCTCCTAGGTCACGAACATCTCCCCATTCTCTCTCTAGATTTCACCTCAAATCACCATTTCAATCCATAAATAAGCATTGAGAATTAATTCCCAACACATTTAAACACTTAATCTCCCTTCAATCTCTCAAGTTCTTCCTCTCTCACTTCATGGGTATGAGTTAGGGCCAACCCCCAATCTTGGTTCTCATCTCTCAAGCTCAAAGTAAGTGGAATACAAGCTCTATTCCTCCTTTCCTTCATAGATTTCGAATTTCCCTCCCCAATCTCTAACTAATTTTCCTTTCTTTGGTTTCTAGCTCATTCTCTCTCTCCCATAGTGTTGGAGCTCTCTCTCTCTCTCTCTACAAGGGTGAGGTAAGGGGGTGGTTATAGTGAGCATTGGCTTGTTCTAGGAGAGGGTTTGTGTTTAGATATAATGATTGATTAGGAGTTTATGTGTTAGGATTGGAAATTAGGAACCCTAAATTAGGAACTAAGGAAAATGGTGGACATAAGCTTAATTATTAATTATGGAATTCTAAAAAGTAGAGAATGAGATTGGGTTTTTAATTGAGGAAAATAAATGGTATGAACCCCTAATTTAGGATTTTAAATCAATAATTTGGACAAGTGAAAGATAATAAATGTAGTTGTTGCATGATTATAGGAGAAGGTGAAGTTGGTTATCATTGGCACTCTAATTGTCTATGTGAAAAGTGATGTGCATGAATAGTGGTAGATGTGATTATGTGCTTTATTTGGTAATTTTTAAATATTGGAATGGTGTTAATTAGGAAAGTGAATTGTGGCTATTTGGTGATAATTGTGTTGATGTTTGTGCTTGGAATGTTTTGGTAAACATTAAACAGAATTGATGGACAAAATAATGACAACTAATATTGGATAAATATGGTGATGTATCGTAGGCCTTCGATTTGGGGGAGACGATACATCGAAAAAATTTGGGTTGTATTGTAGGCCTTCGATTTGGGGGAGACAATACAACGTAAACGGGGCGATGTATGTAGGCCTTCGATTTGGTGGAGACATACGTACACCCTAAATAAAAAGGAAAAAGGAAAGGACAATGGAATAAAGAAGGTAAACGGTAAAGGAAACGCGATGTATGTAGGCCTTCGATTTGGTGGAGACATACATCGTGATTGGTGTATGTATGTAGGCCTTCGATTTGGTGGAGACATACATATAACGTAAAATCAAAGAAAAAGGTAAGGGGATAAAATTGGACAAGGTAAAGGTAATGGAAACGCGATGTATGTAGGCCTTCGATTTGGTGGAGACATACATCGTGATTGGTGTATGTATGTAGGCCTTCGATTTGGTGGAGACGTACATACACCGTAAAATCAAAGAAAAAGGTAAGGGGATAAAATTGGACAAGGTAAAGGTAATGGAAACACGATGTATGTAGGCCTTCGATTTGGTGGAGACATACATCGTGATTGGTGTATGTATGTAGGCCTTCGATTTGGTGGAGACATACATATACCGTAAAAATAAGAAAAAGGTAAAGGAGTATAAAGGGATTTCTGTGGAAACGGGGAAAACAAATAAAAGGGAATCAAATAAAGGAAATGAACTAACAAAAAGGGAACCGACACTTATAAAATGATGGAATTGGAAAATGTGGTATGCTTGCGATGATAATGTGATTATGTGAATAAATTGCTAAGTGTGTTTGGCCTGGTTAGTTGTTATGTCTATCTAGAAACTACTTTTCTATTCATGTGCAATGCTCACTCCCTTACATTTACAGGTGCAGATATTGAGCTGGCACAGCCCCTGGCCGAGCAGGAGTACTTTCCCTCACAGGGAGAGTAGGGTGTTATGGGTTTAGGATATAATATGGACTTAAACCTATTATAATATTTGGATGTAAATGCAACATGTATAATTTTAAAAAGGCTTAGTATGTTTTGTCTTAACAAAGTTATATGTTTTGATTATGACACTCAAAGTTAGTATTTTCCGCTATTACTCTGATTAATTAATGCCCTCTCTTATAGTTGGAGCCTCTGGGCCTTAATATGTTTTTGAAATATAATTTTGAAGCCCTGCTGGCTATTGGTTGTTTATTTGAAGTTATCTATCACAGGTTAAATTTTGGATTAGTCCGAAAAACAAACAAAACTCCGTCCGTTTGACGGTTGATTTTACTAAACTAAAAAGGAATTTTTAAGTGCACATTTTTAATACTTGAGAATTAAGGGTAGAATTTATTAGGGTGTTACATTCTGGTATCAAAGCAGTTTTTCCTCGGCCTTTGGAGTTTGAACTCATAACTCCGGTGGTTTACTTAACAAGCGAGTAACCAATAGATAGTGTCAAGTTTTATACTAGTTACTTAGGCTTATAGTTATTAAACGCTATGTGGCTATGTACTAAATTATGTACATGTCTGCATCAACAGAATCCTCTGTTGCCACATTGTAGCAACATGGAGAATCAACTTTCCCATTCTCCCGCTAGCAGCTCGGCTACTGATCGTAAGATCAATTCCCCAGCTGGTTCTTTGAAACCCAAGCCGTATGACATCTGTTTTCAGGAAGGGCAAACTTCTGCAATGGGAAAGCTTAGATCGACTATTGAAGACAAGGAGCAACAAGTGGGGGTACAAGTTGGTGAGAAGAAGAGTATAGTTTTGAGACCAGGAATGGTTCTCCTGAAGCAACACTTGACTCATGAAGAACAGGTGGGCGTAGTAATGAACTGTCGGGAGATGGGCTTAGGCCCTGGAGGTTTTTATCAACCAGGCTTTACAAGTGGAGCCAGACTCCGACTGAAAATGATGTGCCTCGGCTTAGACTGGGATCCTCAAACCCGAGTATATGGACACAATAGAGTAATTGATGGAAGCGAACCACCCAATATTCCTCATCATTTCTTTCAGCTGGTTATAGGAGCGATGCAAGAAGCACAATCTTTGATTGAGAAGGAATGCGGTGTAAGTGAAGTGGAGGACATACTCCCTTCCATGTCCCCTGATGTCTGCATTGTCAATTTCTATGAAGAAAATGGGAAGCTTGGTCTTCATCAAGACCGTGACGAAAGTGTTGGTATCCTGCAAAGACGGATACCGGTAGTATCATTCTGCATTGGTGACTCAGCTGAGTTTCTCTATGGAGACCAGAGGGATCCAAGGAGAGCAGAAAAGATTATCTTGGGGTCAGGTGATGTACTAATATTCGGTGGCGAGTCTCGTCACATCTTTCATGGTGTGTCGGTAATCATACCAGACACAGCCCCAGAGGGATTACTCAATGACACAGGACTTCGCCCCGGACGTCTCAACCTTACATTCCGACAATATCAGTTCCCTGGTCCACACCCTTGAGGTCGGCGGTACAGCTACTTAAGGGGATCAAGACCAAACTAACAAAAGGTAAGAGACAATTCAAAATTTAGATAAACCTTTTAGGTACTTTCAATCCGCATCTCTATTAAGTTTTAGTGTAGAACATCCTAAATCACTTCTCTTGGAATTTTAAATTCCTAATTCTGTACTTCTAGAAGTTGTGAAACCTAAGCAAATACTCGTCTTCAATCCAATCATTGAGTACCATGTAAAGGAACACGTAGGAAAAACCTTACTTAATTATAAGACCGTAACAAGAGACCTAACCAAAAACCTTGTGATAGTGTCGTTCTCTAATAGTGTGTAAGGTCAGGATTGGTCATCCTTTCTCTTGCACCTGTTAAAGGATAATGCTATCATTCGACAACGCAGTGATGTACAGTTGATAAATGTGAGATTGGGACTGACCACCTCGATCTTCGCGTCTATTGACATGCTATATTATTGCAATCATTTAGTTGTGATCCGAACAAACCACCTAGCAATTCTATCTCTGTCGAAAGCCCGATTGAACTCTAATCATATGGGATCTTTACTAAGACTCATGAACCGTGATTCGCAAACCAACTCCATTCAAGACACTCTTATTCTATATTCTACCGAGAACATCCAACTAAATGATCGAACCACCCTTCTAACTAGTATGAGAACTTAGCCGTATGCGTAGGTATGAAGAGCCTAGCTAATCAATTCTTGGAGTCAACCCAGTTTCCTCCCTGCCTTCGACCTACTCGGGTATGTTGATAATAAGTGGGGGAGACGTGACGACTCAATTCGGATCCTATCCGAGCGACAATAACTCGTAATCATACCGTAAGTCATAGGACTACTAAACAGATAATTCCAAACATTTCGAGGAGAATCGAATGAGGGTTAAACTAGAGACAAAACAAGACCTTCCCAAAATGACACCGAATTAAAAAATAACGACTAGACCTTAACATTGACCCTCAAGTGTAATCAATCTTTAGGAATTCCTATATCGAATTGAAATTTCTAAACGAACGGGAAGGAAGTAGCATCGAAGTAGAATGCAAACACGGTGAAGATTGATTTTAAGGGTGACTTTTCTAGATAAAAGTGAAGTCACAAAGTGGAACCTCAATCAAGACGTTACGTCGGAACACCGCAAGTGATAATCTCAGTCTTTTGGGACCCTGTGCATTTGATAGGACCCCGGTTGACCGAGGCCAATCAATTAACAGCAAATCCATAGAAAACGCATCCTTCGACGACTCTCTGCTGAAAATGCACACCTTGGGGATAATCTCCATTGTCTTCTTGTTTGACATGTATCCAATCCATCCCGGGCCATCTTGCAAAGACCATGAGACACATTCTTGAGTGCTTCATGTTTCTTCGTTTCATCTTCACTCTCTTCAAGTTCCAAGCATCTCAGACGTATGTGCGAGAAATTCGCCAAGTCATAGAAACCCGACATAGTTCTATGCCTACCGATAGATAACCACCTACGTGTCCTCTTTTCAGGCTTAGATACCGGTCGGGAACCTGTGTACTCTATTCTGAGCAACGAATGAGCATACCCCCTAGCATGGATATAATCAAGTATGTCAATGCTAAGTGGGGGAGGATTTCAATTCAAGGAATGAGAGATGGAACTTTAATACTAAGAAGACGACGATACTATGCAGATAGAGATAATACGTAGTGCTAGAAGACAGACGTCGAAATGGGCATGACCCTAACCATATATGGAGCGGAAAGTAAAAACCGAAGGAAAGTGAAAACCCTGGTCAGAAGCTTATTAATGAGATGGTTCTCCCTTCGAAGGAATTGAACGGAATTTCGGGGACGAAATTCTAATAAGTGGGGGAGAAATGTAACATCCCGAATTTTTATTCTAATAATAATTAGAATAATAGTAAGATTTGGAAGTGACGATTATCATAGAAGGGATTTAAAATGATGGATTAGGAGTACTTTGAGTGCCATATAGGAGTCTAGGATCATTGGCATCGAAAAGCAAATTTAAAGAAGACCCAAACGAGTGTTAAAAATCGATTTTTCGGTGTTATAAACACCCGACGTTAGGAAATTCAAAATAAAAGATTTAGGACTCAAAACACAATTCCCACCGTTGGATATGAAGGTATGATTTTTAGGAAGTTACTCGTCAAATTTGAGCAAGATTCGACGGTGAACGAAGAAGTTATCTCGAATTGAAGCAGGAAGAAAAAAGGAGGAAAATAGGAAAATGAATAAATGGGGTACTGGGCAAAACACTCGAGTCTTTTGGAAAAGACTCGAGTGCTCTGGTCAGTTGGAAAATGGGGCTCTCAGGCAATACTCGAGTCTTTTGGAAAAGACTCGAGTGTTTTGGAAAAGACTGGAGTCTTTTGGAAAAGACTGGAGTGTTTTTAAAGAAAACACTCGAGTGTTTTGGAAAAGACTCGAGTGTTTTGTGCAGACAGCCTTAAAAACGTGTTTCAGCCAACAACCTCTTTCATAACCCAACTTCACTCTCTCTCCTAGGTCACGAACATCTCCCCATTCTCTCTCTAGATTTCACCTCAAATCACCATTTCAATCCATAAATAAGCATTGAGAATTAATCCCCAACACATTGAAACATTTAATCTCCCTTCAATCTCTCAAGTTCTTCCTCTCTCACTTCATGGGTATGAGTTAGGGCCAACCCCCAATCTTGGTTCTCATCTCTCAAGCTCAAAGTAAGTGGAATACAAGCTCTATTCCTCCTTTCCTTCATAGATTTCGAATTTCCCTCCCCAATCTCTAACTAATTTTCCTTTCTTTGGTTTCTAGCTCATTCTCTCTCTCCCCCATAGTGTTGGAGCTCTCTCTCTCTCTCTCTACAAGGGTGAGGTAAGGGGGTGGTTATAGTGAGCATTGGCTTGTTCTAGGAGAGGGTTTGTGTTTAGATATAATGATTGATTAGGAGTTTATGTGTTAGGATTGGAAATTAGGAACCCTAAATTAGGAACTAAGGAAAATGGTGGACATAAGCTTAATTATTAATTATGGAATTCTAAAAAGTAGAGAATGAGGTTGGGTTTTTAATTGAGGAAAATAAATGGTATGAACCCCTAATTTAGGATTTTAAATCAATAATTTGGACAAGTGAAAGATAATAAATGTAGTTGTTGCATGATTATAGGAGAAGGTGAAGTTGGTTATCGTTGGCACTCTAATTGTCTATGTGAAAAGTGATGTGCATGAATAGTGGTAGATGTGATTATGTGCTTTATTTGGTAATTTTTAAATATTGGAATGGTGTTAATTAGGAAAGTGAATTGTGGCTATTTGGTGATAATTGTGTTGATGTTTGTGCTTGGAATGTTTTGGTAAACATTAAACAGAATTGATGGACAAAATAATGACAACTAATATTGGATAAATATGGTGATGTATCGTAGGCCTTCGATTTGGGGGAGACGATACATCGAAAAAATTTGGGTTGTATTGTAGGCCTTCGATTTGGGGGAGACAATACAACGTAAACGGGGCGATGTATGTAGGCCTTCGATTTGGTGGAGACATACGTACACCCTAAATAAAAAGGAAAAAGGAAAGGACAATGGAATAAAGAAGGTAAACGGTAAAGGAAACGCGATGTATGTAGGCCTTCGATTTGGTGGAGACATACATCGTGATTGGTGTATGTATGTAGGCCTTCGATTTGGTGGAGACATACATATAACGTAAAATCAAAGAAAAAGGTAAGGGGATAAAATTGGACAAGGTAAAGGTAATGGAAACGCGATGTATGTAGGCCTTCGATTTGGTGGAGACATACATCGTGATTGGTGTATGTATGTAGGCCTTCGATTTGGTGGAGACGTACATACACCGTAAAATCAAAGAAAAAGGTAAGGGGATAAAATTGGACAAGGTAAAGGTAATGGAAACACGATGTATGTAGGCCTTCGATTTGGTGGAGACATACATCGTGATTGGTGTATGTATGTAGGCCTTCGATTTGGTGGAGACATACATACACCGTAAATAAAAGGAAATGAATAAAGGAAACAGGGAATAAAATTGAACAAGGTAAAGGTAATGGAAACGCGATGTATGTAGGCCTTCGATTTGGTGGAGACATACATCGTGATTGGTGTATGTATGTAGGCCTTCGATTTGGTGGAGACATACATACACCGTAAAATCAAAGAAAAAGGTAAGGGGATAAAATTGGACAAGGTAAAGGTAATGGAAACGCGATGTATGTAGGCCTTCGATTTGGTGGAGACATACATCGTGATTGGTGTATGTATGTAGGCCTTCGATTTGGTGGAGACATACATACACCGTAAAATCAAAGAAAAAGGTAAGGGGATAAAATTGGACAAGGTAAAGGTAATGGAAACGCGATGTATGTAGGCCTTCGATTTGGTGGAGACATACATCGTGATTGGTGTATGTATGTAGGCCTTCGATTTGGTGGAGACATACATACACCGTAAAATCAAAGAAAAAGGTAAGGGGATAAAATTGGACAAGGTAAAGGTAATGGAAACGCGATGTATGTAGGCCTTCGATTTGGTGGAGACATACATCGTGATTGGTGTATGTATATAGGCCTTCGATTTGGTGGAGACATACATACACCGTAAAAATAAGAAAAAGCTAAAGGAGTGTAAAGGGTTTCTGTGGAAACGGGGAAAACAAATAAAAGGGAATCAAATAAAGGAAATGAACTAACAAAAAGGGAACCGACACTTATAAAATGATGGAATTGGAAAATGTGGTATGCTTGCGATGATAATGTGATTATGTGAATAAATTGCTAAGTGTGTTTGGCCTGGTTAGTTGTTATGTCTATCTAGAAACTGCTTTTCTATTCATGTGCAATGCTCACTCCATTACATTTACAGGTGCAGATATTGAGCTGGCACAGCCCCCGGCCGAGCAGAAGTACTTTCCCTCACAGGGAGAGTAGGGTGTTATGGGTTTAGGATATAATATGGACTTAAACCTATTATAATATTTGGATGTAAATGCAACATGTATAATTTTAAAAAGGCTTAGTATGTTTTGTCTTAACAAAGTCATATGTTTTGATTATGACACTCAAACTTAGTATTTTCCGCTATTACTCTGATTAATTAATGCCCTCTCTTATAGTTGGAGCCTCTGGGCCTTAATATGTTTTTGAAATATAATTTTGAAGCCCTGCTGGCTATTGGTTGTTTATTTGAAGTTATCTATCACAGGTTAAATTTTGGATTAGTCCGAAAAACAAACAAAACTCCGTCCGTTTGACGGTTGATTTTACTAAACTAAAAAGGAATTTTTAAGTGCACATTTTTAATACTTGAGAATTAAGGGTAGAATTTATTAGGGTGTTACAGTCCTCATCATTTGCAGTGGCCCAAATCTGCTTTGCTAATGCTGCCTCATTCGAATGCTTTAGAGAAACAATATCCAATACTCTTAGTTTCTCTGGCAAACATGTAAGACCCACAATTTTTCCCTACTTAATTTAATTATTTTTAGGATGTTATCATGGTGCATATCTTAGAAAATTTTATTTATTTTATATTTATATATATGGGCAAATTGCACTCGCCTCCCTTGAGGTTTGCACTAATAACACAGACACCCCCCTCTAGTTGGGAAAATGACACTCACCTCCCCTATTTAGCAATCAGTGTCACACCCTTCGTTATTACCCAAATATAAACTAATAAATATGCTTTTATATTGGATAATATATATGGACTTGTGAGTGTTAAGAAAATAGGTCAATAAAATTTTTCTTTTAAAGCGGGTGCACGAATCGTCACTTGAAAGTCTTGGAGAATAAAGTCTATATTATCTCAAAATCATTGTATCGAGTTCGGCGATTTCTAAAACCTTTTCGCAAATAGAGTAACATTCGATCTTTTAGAAGATATCTTTGTATCAAGTAGTTTAAGCTACCCTTGCTTTATACGATAGAACTGATACCATTTATAGCCGAGCTCTTAAACAGATTAAATCAGAGTAAGCGGAAATTACTGGACTATGCAACTGATAGAATATAAACATAGGTTTTCATAGATATAGAGAATCATTAGTACATAGCCCATGAGTAAAGTCTCCAAGTTTCAAAATATACAAGTCCATCATCAGATCTATATAACAGTGTAACTACAAGCTCTAGAGTGCTCCAAAAGTATATCTACAATATATATACATAACAAAATGTATAACTCTAGGAATAGTCACATAGATCTGGCAGCATCAGATGGAGTAGTAGTAGCAGTAGTCTCCCAAAAGTAAAGTGAGTAAGGTAGTAGCATCATCATCACAGCAGCAGCAGCAAATCTCCTCCACACACCGGATCCTCAGATCCACACCATACACCATATACATGTACCTAGGGATCGTCGTCCCTCCAGTCACTCCCAGTAGAATGCACGACAGGCTCGCTCCCACTCTCGTCCTCCACCGGATCCTCCTCGATCTCATCCGAGGGAGAGTGTACCCTACCACTGGGTACCGGGTCAGGTGATGGTGAAACCCTGACTGGGCTCCTCGGATCAGATAGGGGAGTCTCCTCGCGGACGACTCTCGAAGTAAAAGGGTGAGAGCGGGTAGGTTGAAAACGAAAACTATGGTAAGAGCGAGCTGGTCGCATGGGAGGTGGTCCATGATAAGTATAAAAACGGGGGTACATGCATAGTGTATATGATGGGAATCCTAAACCTACGAGGACGGAATCGCATCAGCGGATTAGGGTGGTAGAATGTGAACTCTACCTCCCCCTCATACACCGCGCGATGGTCCTCATAGATCCATATGCCACTAGGAAGTGGCCGGATCTCGATGCAAGCAATGTAGCGAGACATCACCTACAAGGGCATAGGGGTAAGCAATTCTACTCACATAATCAATAGAGAATAAATCATGCAACATATGAAAGATAATAATGCATCAATTAATAACAATCACAATTAGCATTTAGCAAGTATCAGATGCACATAGGATGTTCACACTTAATTCAGGTATATCAATTGCATTAGGTGAATGACATGATGCATGAATTTAACTCTCAACTTATCTCCACATTTTCTAAGTCACTCTCTGACGTCCATCCCTGACAACCCAGCACTCCACAGTGCGTTGTATTCCTAGGTATACAACAATTCGTACATTCACCTAGAATGTACACGTCAAGCTTGGTATCCATGCCACCCGAGCATATCCCGTCCTCCAAACGGATCGTCATCCAAACGATATATCCATATCGGCATCCACAAAGCCGACCACGTCAACGACGTGTCATCAAGCAAGCGTATTGGCACTCCCAGAGGCTCTCCACATGTTTATCGAAACATGAATACGTCCTACCATCCAAACTCCAGAATGAATGCATTTTAGACTTAGGGGAAATTGATTAATACATTACTTGCCACCTAGGCTTAATTTTCAAAATGGATCGTCACCGAACGATCTATTTGTATTTATCAATTTCTCTAAGTCTTTGATCCCTTGAATTATCCTTAATAATTCCTTAATTAATTAAGTTAGAATTGAAAATGATGTTTTCAGATTCTGGGCATTTTACTCGAGTAAAGTTCAGAATACTCGAGTGTTTTGGAGATTTTCCAGATTACTCGAGTGTTCTTAAGCTTACTCGAGTGTTCATGTCTTTCTGAGGATTTGGGTTTTAATTTCAACAATTTACTCGAGTAGTTCATGAGTTACTCGAGTGTTCTTGGACTTTTCCAGAATACTCGAGTGACTTTGAATGACTCGAGTGTTTGACCTATAACAATTCTCAGTTCATGCCCGATACTCGAGTAACAGACAAAATACTCGAGTGTTCTTATGAAATTTACTTTATTTTGAACACGATTTACTCGAGTACTTTGCCATTTACTCGAGTGTTTCGCAGCTGACAGTATTGAAAACTGGTTTTAACATGCCATTTTCATTTATACTCAATTTAAGTCCATTTCAGGGATCAACAGAGTTAGCATATCATTAATCAAACATGTTCACTTATTTCAATTCAAAACACAGAATTGACAGAGAAATCATTGATTATGCATAAAAAGGCATTTTAACAACTCCATACCTCAAATCACACAATAAGCATAATATTCATGAAACAAAGCTCATTCAGGTTCACATGCATGATAACAAACTTGCTCAATACGGATTTAGAGCATGG
Source organism: Crotalaria pallida (assembly GCA_037953625.1). Classification (NCBI taxonomy): domain Eukaryota; kingdom Viridiplantae; phylum Streptophyta; class Magnoliopsida; order Fabales; family Fabaceae; genus Crotalaria; species Crotalaria pallida. Next base: position 4,524,347 of record CM075654.1, on the reverse strand, counting down.
ATTGGTCTCCAAACCAAAGTTCCTATAGAATCTAAGCCCTTAGAGCCTCTTGGTGGCTCTCTAACACATTTAATGGATTTCAAACTCTATCTAGTGAATATAATTACTTCCCCTTACCTCTCAGATGTGAATCAACAGAAAGAAATCCAAGAAAAGAGCTCCAACACCAGAAATCAACTTGAACTTCACATGCATGACAGTTTTGAGTGCACCACCAAAACCGAATTGGTTTACCCACAAAATAGAGATAAGAATTGGGGAAAATTAGATTCCTAGACTCTATACAACATCAACTAACTAAAGGAATTAAGTTTGAGACTCAGGGATTCACGAGCTTACCGAAATCGATGATCAAAGTAAGCTCCAGACACCAACTCAAGCAAGGACAGCTTCACTTCAAGCTTTCGATTCTCTCAATCCACACACTCAAACCTCACAACTTTGGTGTCTATACAAAGCTCGTGATGTGAGCTTTGTATTGGTGTATCACTCGAAGCCTAACACTTAGAATCAAAAGAGAATCGAACGAGACGAATTCGAAACCCTAACTATGTCAACACAAGCAAGATTGAGCAAAATTCCCACGAATTCGTGGTTGATAAGCTTATATAGACATGGAGAAGGCTCATGCAGTGCGACACGACATCCTTGAGCTGTTGAAGATGGTGTAATCGTGTCAACAAAGCGAACTCGTTGGCCGTGACTCATCAAACGCACTAACTCGTGCAGTTTGACCCAGAATACTCGAGTATTCTGAGTAATACTCGAGTATTTCGCCCAGATTTTGAAAAATAATTATTTTATTTACTTTCCCTCCAAAACCTTTCCTATAATTGCTTCTAGGTCCCAACCCAGGGACTAATATGCAAAATATACATTTTAGGCATTTAAATTATTTATTAAATAATTTCTCACACATAAGCTAGTCATATAAACACATATTTTAATCAAGGATTAATATAGAAACTATTAATTATAATTAAATTATAATTAACATTTCATTAATCGGGGATTAAAATTTTGGGGTGTTACACTACTCCCCCACTTACAAGGAATTTCGTCCCCGAAATTCAACTCATACAAACAAGTCAGGATAATCCTGACGCATCTTATCCTCTAATTCCCAAGATGCTTCTATCACATCTCCATAACTCCAAACGACTTTGACCAAACTAATATCCTTCCCTCTAAGCTGCTTGATTCTTCGATCTTCAATATGAACTGGCACAGCTTTGAAGGTTAGGTTCTTATGAATTTCTAAGTCATCAGGTTGGATGCTAAGAACAATGGTGGGGTCATGGACATATTTCTTCAATTGAGACACATGGAATACATTATGGAGGTTAGCTAATGACGGAGGCAAAGCTAATTGATAAGCTACTGGGCCGATTCTTTTGAGAATTTGATAGGGACCAATAAACTTAGGCGATAGTTTCTGGGTTTTCAAGGCTCTACTAACACCTTTGGTTGGTATTATTCTAATGAACACGTGGTCTCCTTCAGCAAACTCTAAGGTTTTTCTCCTTCCATCAGCATAGCTTTTCTGCCTACTCTGAGCTGCCCTCATCTTCTCTTGTATCATTTTGATCTGCTCCGTGGTCTCTTGCACAATATCTGGTCCAATCAGAGAACTCTCCCCCACTTGAAACCAGCATAACGGCGTCTGACACTTTCGTCCATACAGAGCTTCAAATGGTGCCATTCCAATACTCGCGTGATAGCTGTTGTTGTACGTGAATTCCACAAGTGGCAACATTTGTTCCCAATTCCCTCGTTCTTCCAATGCACAAGCTCGCAGAATGTCTTCTAATGACTGAATAGTCCTCTCCGTCTGACCATCCGTCTGGGGGTGGTATGCAGAACTCAGTTTCAACCTTGAACCCAAGGCTCTATGCAGATCTTGCCAGAACTTCGACGTAAACCTCGGATCACGATCAGACACATATACCGGGGATTTGTGGTGCTAACATGATCATTATAGCCAATATTCCTTTTTAACACTTTCATGGTTAATCACAGGCTATAGTGGATATAAGTTCATTATGAATATAATAGGATATAATATGTTTTAATTTTTTTCTATTGTTTCTATGATATATGGATATGAATATAACATATTTAATTTTTATATAGAGCTTGTATTTCAATATTGATGTTAGGTCTTCTGCATTATTCTAAAAATCATTTGAATAAAATTTGGATACAAGAATATGTGTTTTTGTAAAAAAAAAAATCATAAAAAATTATTATATTTTAATGTAAAAAATATTTATTTTAAAATCTTTTTATCGTATTATTGTTATAAAGAAAAAATGCATCAAATACACTTGAAATTTGTATGAGGTGCCCCTTGAGTCCTTTGAGAGTATAAATGTTTTCTTTCAATCCTAAGCATAACATTTTCGTTAATAAACTAATCATTTATTATAAGGAGGGGGTATAAGTGCAATGCTGATTTCTAAGGAAGGGAGGTGAATGTCATTTTCCAAACTAGTGGGGTGTCTGTGTCATTAGTGCAAACCTCAGGGGAGGTGAGTGCAATTTCCCTTATATATATATATGCGTAGTTTTGGAAAATATAGTTATATAAGTGCATAGTAACTTAGAAAAATCTATGTTACATAAATTTGTTTTCATAAATTGACATTTTAATATTCATGAGTTTTATTTTATTTATTTAATTTGGATTAGTTAATTTAAATTATTTGAGAAACATGATTTATGCATATATGTACATGATTTTGGAAAGCATTGTTATATAAGCATATAGTAACTTAGAAAAATTTAAGTTACATAATTTAGCCTTCATAAATAATGTTTTATCATTTCATGAATTTTATTTTATTTATTGGATGATTTAATTTTTGGTTCATTTGAGAAAGTGTAGTAAATTTCATAAATTCATAACTTTCTCATGGTAAGTTCAAATTTTATGAATTTGGTATCAAAATGCTCACAATAAAATGTAGAGTATGAATTTTTATAAATGAATTTTCATATTGGTATGGCAAATTTTTTTTTGGGAATTATTTTATGTTATTAAGTTTCTAAAACTTTAGAAATTTTATTTTTTGGACCTACATGAATTAATATTTTTATGCTTGTCTTGAAATGATAAAATTTTTAATTTTCCCACGAGGGCTGAGTGTAGTACCGTCCATGTAACATCCAACTTATAATATATTTAGGCAATGTTTTAAAATCATAAAACTTTATTGTTATTTCAAAGTTTACAAAACATCATATTGTACATTGAAAAGTACATTGATATTTTACAACATGGAATAGGAAATTTCTTTAATGTGAACTATTTCCTTTGCCCTTGTTGTAACATCCCTCATTTTTATAAAAAGGATAAACAATTATTTTATTATTGAAAAATATTTTGAGAAAAGTATTTTGGAAAAATAAGCATAAGGAAATATATTTTGGAAATAAAATAGTTTTGGTAAGAAAGATATAGGAATAACATTTAGGAAAATGATATTTTGGTGAAATATCATGTAAAGAATGGGCTGTATCTTTTTAATTAACAGTTGGATCGTCCTCAAATTTTTAGACAAGGTTTCTAACTATTTAATCTTAACATCCAACGGCGGAAATTTCGTTTTGAGAAGTAAATCTTTTTATATTAATTTTTCAGCAAAACAGTGAATTTCTGAACTTTAGCGTGGCTAACCGGTTAGAAAAACCAGTAACCGGTTAGTGCTTCTGCATCTGCATAAAATTAAGGCGGTTTGAGCTGGAAATCACAATGATTCTTCTTCCTTAAGCCTTCCCAGGACGCGTGTAACCCTAATGGAGGGTTAGGGACACCTGTAGAGCATGGGATGAAGATGGGTGGCCTTGGTGATGACTCACCCTCCCTTCCACCACCATCTTCTTGCTCTATATATAGAGTTCCTTGTGACTGAGTTCTTACTCAGTTTCTCTGCGTTTTTTTGTACCAAAACTCTGCCAAAATCTCATCTCAATTCGTGTATACAACTTGCCTTGAGTTGTTGCACATCAAGCTTGGGAGTTGTGAGTGTGTGAGCTTGCAATTGAAGGGGTTTTTGCTGTTCTGGTGCTGTTCTGGTTGCTGTTCTGGTGTGGCTGTGTTGGCTGCTGCTGGAAGCTCTGTAGCTGCTGCCTTAGAGTGTCTTAAAGCTTGTCTAAGTGTTGTCCTAATTGTCCAAGGTATGGGAGAAGTCGTTCATATTGCTAGGATTATTAATTGTGAAGTTGATTGTGTGATTGAATCATAGACAATTGGATCAAGACATGGTTAATTGGTTTGGAGACCAAGATAACCACTTGGTCACTATGTTAATCCGAAATTAAACCATAATTGAATGAGTAATATGCTGTGATGATTGATGAGATAGAGTAATGCATAATCATAGGTGGAGTCCCCATGAGACTCAAAAAGTGCATAGTTTTATTTAGGATTTTGACTTGGAGGTCACCATGAGCTCTAACACTGGATAGAGCAAGTTGCAATCCCTGCATACAAGTTATTTTGATGCATATTTCATGAATTGCTGTTGTGTTTCTGAATTTGGATGGTTAAGTTGTTGGTTTATGTGTATTAAGCAAATTGGAATGTGATCATGAAATGCAAGGGATTTGATGTGATTTGATATGTTATAAGTGATGAAGCATGCTTAATTTGAGGTATTATAACTCTATGTAAATCTGTTTTGGGCTAGTTTTGAGTAGAAAAGAAAATGGTATTGAAAAACCTCACTTTTAGTTATTCTGCTGCATAATCTAACCTGTTAGCTGGTTTTTGTAACCGGTTACAACCTGACAGCTTTGAAAAATAAAATGTTTTGATTTCCTTAAATTAATTGGGTCTTTTCCACTAAATTAATTAACTTCATTTCATAATAATTCTTACATAAAGGTAATGAAAGCCCACCAATTAATTATGGTTTGAAATCATTGAGATTTTCATAATGAGACTTTGTTTTTCAATTTCTGGTTTATATAGACTAACAGGTTAGCATTTCTCTGTAACCGGTTAGTGTCTAATAAAAACATTGAATTCAATACTAGTTTGTGGATCAATTCATGCTATTGCTTTTCTTACTCTTTTATAGCCTAAAACATAATTAAATACTCAAGTTTAAAGTGATTAATGATAAGTGCTTATACCTTGAGTATTGTGACTAATGCCTCAAATTAATAATGTGAAGTCAGGATAGCTTTATAACATGTTTCCTATATTTGAGTGGTTATGATTCAATTACTTCATGATTGTGAATTCATTATGAGAATAATGTTAAAGAGAACCAACCTATGAGACATATTGTGTTTGCATCAATGCATGGTGAAAGAATAAATGGTTTGCTCTCAGGTACTGTTGTCTCTAACCGGTTAGTGGGTTTTGTAACCGGTTAGGACCTGAGACAAGAGAATAATTAATTTGGTTTTCTTTCAATCCTTAAAGGGTTTTGCTTAATTTCTATTTTGATTTCTAAATGAGTTGAGCATGATGTGAACAAGTAAAAAGGGGGTAAACCATTATTCATCTAATTAATTAAGAATTATCTTTTTAATTGGTTTGATAGTGCCTTCTTGAAGATGATAAATAAATTATGAGTGGTATATGATGATTGCATATGCCTAATGAATTATGCCTTGGGTATGACGATTGGTCATGATTAATGAATAATACTTTGAGTATGATATCTGGATAAGTTGTTTAATGAGGTATGATTAGTGGAGTAACCATAATGCCTTCATTGGATTAAAAGTGATCATGATTACACTGAGGATATGGAATGTGATTAATATTTCATGATCTAAATATGATATTGAGCAAGGGTTTGATAAAGTGTGAGTATATCTACTCGATAATTAATGCTTTGGAGCATAAGAGGATAATGACTTAAGGAGTGTTAAAGATAATGCGGGCATGATGATGCCTGTTGATTATGAGGATCCAATCCAAATGCGCTAGGGCTGTTGCTCCGATTTGGATAAGTTAAAGATGGATAAGTGGAATCATTCTGATTCTCATATGTTGAGGTTAACTCCTTCGTGAAGTCATTATACTTAATGGGATTCCGTATAGTACGGTGTGGCCGCTATACGAAGACATGTGGAACGGTGTGGCCGCCATATGTATGGTAAGTGTAATGGAATTCCGTATAGTACGGTGTGGCCGCTATACGAAGACATGTGGAACGGTGTGGCCGCCATATGTAGGATACACTTAAAGGATTCATATAGTACGGTGTGGCCGCTATATGGAAGCATGGAACGGTGTGGCCGCCATGTGTATAATGTGATGATTAATATATGTGTGATGCATCTCATGCATGGTGTATAGGGAATTGTAAAACGAGTGAGGTGCATGCGGGATTGGAAACCATGTAGTACGGTGTGGCCGCTACATGAGACGGTTGGAACGGTGTGGCCGCCACCGTAGAAATGACAAGGACCTAGAACTATTGGTGGACAATGGTTCAGGGATCATCCCCTTGTATCATTTTAGGACTGCGGTCGATGGGGTTCCAGTATAGAACGGTGTGGCCGCTATACAGGTTGTGGAAACATCGAGCGCACGATTGCTTATCCCAGAGTGTTGTTTTCTGGAAGAGTTGATTATGGAGGAATGATTTGAGAGACGTGCATGCATAGCATGAAAGATTAATAGTTATAGTTAATGCTGTTTAATAAGACACTTGAGCATGCATTTATTGAAATGATATATGAGATGATTGTGTTTGACCAATCATATAATCTGCTTAGGCGATATGACAAGTGACTGACTCCCATACTACCATGTCTGTGTGGTAGGTTCTCTCAAAGGACAGGACTGAAGCCACTCTTGTAGGAGCTAGAGTTCAATAAAAGTAACAGCCAGGATGACGTCTCGTCATCCAAATCCTTTTGCAGAAGGATCGAGTTGTGAAGACCAATGCTCTGGGTGTAAAAAGGGTTTTTGGGGTTTTGTATTATATATGCTTTACACTCAGACTATTTTGTAAAGGAAATGTTACTCTTATGAAAAGTACTTTTGGTTTTCACACTCTTTATGGAAAAGTTTTTGTTAACTCGTATTTTTATTGGACTAGTTTTTGGGGCGTTACACTTGTCATTGTGAATCTTTGGTTCCTTGCTCGTTCTAAAGAGTACCTAAAATGTTAAGCCACAAGGAGTGAGATTTTTCTCTACAATTCAAGCAAAATAATTAAAAGAAAACATAAGAGAAACAAGAAACATACTCATTTATTATTTTCCTTAAGTCTTATTAACATGATAGAATCTTAAGACTAACCTTACTTCTTATATTGTATTTAGTTTTCCTTACTTTCCTTAGTATTATTTCTTCATTAGAATGGATTAAATTCATTATGTTACTATATTATTGCTCCAATAATAATTTCTAGGAGTTTAAGGTTCTATTCTAGTACTCGGTTAGTGTTTATAAATGATTTACTCTTATTCTCCTCAACTAATTTTATGAATAATTATAAGTATCTTAATTAATCACATAAATCATTGATTCACACACAATGATGCACTTCAATATTCATTCCTAATGATTCTTAACTTCAATCATTCATATCATTCAACATAATCATTATGGTTAACAAATATTCAGTTATAATTCACTATTCCACAATCATTATTCATTAAGTAATTCACAATCATACACTTTAAGCAATCAACCAATTCAACCAAATCAACACCCTCAGGGGTGTCTCGGTATAACAAAATAAATCATCTTCCTAAGGTTTTTGATTTTCTAAAACACATCAATACTTACTTAAATATTACAATTCTATTTCAATCCATGTAAATTTTATATACATACATATATTAGAATTAATCTTTTCTTTCATCAATTATATAGCAGATTCTTCTATTTTGATTTGAATCTTAATTTCTTTTCTTATCTCTATTATGATTTCCTTAATTCTAAAGTTTGAAGAGTAGGAAATATCTCCTCCTTACCTTGGTTGAGGAGTGTAATGACCTGATTTTCATAATTTGATAATTAAAAATTTTGTATGTGTGTACTTAAATTATGTGGAAATAATGGTGTGAGTGGTTTTGAATAAATTTAATTTTTGTATATACTTGTATTTGCTCAATCCATATTTATAAAATGCATTTGAGTGTCTGAATTGCAAAGAATTAGAGTGTGACTTTTGTGTCATGAACTTACTCGGGTATTTAGTAAAGGACGTTAAGCATAGAATTGAGTGTTTGAAATGTTAGAAAGCGTTAGACGCGAAAAGTTTCATTATAATTGTGTGTTGGGAGATTTATGCAATAAGTCAGGATTGTGAGGCGTTAAGTATTTCCCGACTCTTAACCACGCCTCGAATGGTAATAGTTGTAGGTCAAGGAACTATAGGGTTGTCTTAAATCATGTGAATAAGAACGAGAGTTTAACAAGGTGCGTCAGAAGATTCGTTTATAAGAACTTTCGAGTTTTTGGGTTTTAGTGAGCGTGTGTTCGATGTTAGGAAATTATGATTTGTGTGTTTGAAAATATATTTTGATGTTATATGTGTTTGATTTAGTGTTAGGAAGGGCTAGAAGTCTTTAAATCAGGTCGAAAATGCAAAAATCGGAGTATCGGGACGAACCGGTGTGCCCAGGCACGAGCCAGTGCGCCCAGACACACCCGTGCACCAAATTCTGGTGCTTACCGACCCACCTGCGCCCAGGCGTGGCACATCAGGCGCCCAAGCGCGCACACACTAGCTGCACCAGAAAGCTTGTGCTGGTGCTAGAATTCTCCAGAACCTTGGCGCGCCCAGAGCAGCAGTCGCGTGCCCAGGCGCGCGGTGCCTATAAAAGGCACCAGCACCATAAAAATCCGCACCATTCTCCTCCCAGCCGCACTCCGTGAAGACGAACTACCTCCTTAATATAGATCTGGGTAAGCTTATTCAAAGGATAACACATATTTATCGGGACAAAATGCGCCGACTTAGTCAACCTATCCACAATCACCCAGATTGCATCATGATTTGCTGCTATCCTTGGCAAACCAGACACAAAGTCCATTGAGATGCTATCCCACTTCCATTGAGGGATACTTAAAGGTTGTATCTGTCCTCCTGGTTTCTGGTGTTCCACCTTAGCTTTTTGGCAAATTAAGCATGAAGCCACATACCCTGCAACATCCTTTTTCAATCCAGACCACCAAAACATCTTCTTCAGATCCTGATACATTTTGGTTGATCCAGGATGCATACTCATCTGACTTTTATGTGCTTCATCAAGAATCAGTCTTCTAACCTCCTGATCTCTTGGTATGCAAATCCTTGTTCTGAAACGAAGGATTCCATCCAACCCACTCTTGAAATCAGGTTCCTTTCCTTCTGAGCCTAATCTCATCTTTTCAATCAACTCTCCATCCGCTCGTTGCAACTCCCGAATTCTTTCCAAGAACTCGTTTGTGATCTGCAACATTCCTAACTTGATACTTGATGGTTCCACTTGTGTCAAAAGGCTCAAGTCTCTGAATTCCTCGATCAATGCTGCTTCCTTAACCATCATCGCACTTATGTGGATTGCTTTCCGACTCAACGCATCTGCAACCACATTTGCTTTACCCGGAAGATAGTGGAGTTTGAAGTCATTATCCTTCAAAAACTCCATCCACCTTCTTTTCCTCATGTTCAACTCTTTTTGGTCGAACAAATATTTCAAACTCTTATGGTCACTAAATACTTGGAACGTAGTGCCATAGAGATGATGTCTCCATATCTTTAAGGCAAACACGATCGCAGCCAATTCCAAATCGTGTGTCGGGTAATTCACCTCATGATTCTTCAATTGTCGTGATGCATAAGCCACTACTCTTCCTTCTTGCATCAATACACACCCTAATCCTTGCTTAGATGCATTACAGTACACTTCAAAGCTCTTGTGAGGATCAGGTAAGATTAACACAGGAGACGATGTTAACCTTTCGTTCAACTCACGGAAACTACTTTCACACCTGTCGTCCCACACGAACGGTTGATCTTTCCGAGTCAACTTAGTCAAAGGCAATGCAATCTTGGAAAATCCTTCTATAAACCGATGATAGTATCCAGCTAGCCCCAAGAAACTTCTCACCTCAGTCACAGTCTTGGGCTGTTCCCAGCTTAGCACTGAACTTACTTTTGCTGGATCAACCGCAATTCCTTCCTTAGAGATTACATGCCCCAGAAATTTCACTTCATTCAACCAAAACTCACATTTCGTAAGTTTGGCGTATAGCTGCTTCTCCTTCAGGACTTTTAACACTATCGTAAGATGTTCTTCATGCTCCTCCGGACTCTTAGAATAGACCAAAATATCATCAATAAACACCACTACAAATAAATCCAAATATGGTCTAAAGATCCGGTTCATATAATCCATGAAAATAGCAGGTGCATTAGTCAATCCAAACGACATCACAACATACTCATAATGACCGTATCGAGATCGAAATGCAGCCTTGGGTATATCCTCCTCCTTTATCCTGATCTGATGATAACCCGATCTCAGACCAATCTTGGAAAATACTGCAGCTCCCCTAACTTGATCCATAAGGTCATCAATCCTTGGCAAAGGGTACTTATTCTTAATGGTGACCTTATTCAACTGTCTATAATCCACACACATTCTCATACTCCCGTCCTTCTTCTTCACAAATAGTAATGGAGCTCCCCAAGGCGAAATGCTTGGCCTGATCATCTGCTTTTGCAGCAGTTCCTCTATCTGCTTCTTCATCTCTGCCATTTCCGGTGGTTCCATTCTATAAGGAGCAATAGAGATGGGACCAGCTCCAGGGACTAAGTCAATCCCGAACTCTATTTCTCGCTTCGGAGGTAATCCTGGTATCTCCTCAGGAAATACTTCCGGAAATTCCCTCACCACAGGAATCTCTTCTATCGGCATCGACTCTTCTTCCCCAGAAACAGAGAACAAACACATATAACCTTCGGGTTCAAGGGTTCTATATTGGATTGTCTTTTCCTCACAATTGATGATCACTTGGTTCTTCATCAACCAATCCATACCCAAGATCACATCCAATTGTAATTTAGGGAGGCAAACCAAATCTACTTTCGAGACACGACCCAAGATTTCTACATCACACCCTAAGCAGACCTTAGCGGTAAAAATCGGTATTCCAGTAGGGGTATCTATACTAAGATAGCAAGGTGAATTGGAAACAACAAGATTCAGCCTATTCACACATTCAGGAGAAACAAAAGAATGTGTAGCTCCAGAATCAAACATGATCTTGCAAGGTTGATTGTTAAGCAAAAAGTTACCTTGCACGAGATTCGGGGTTGCTTCCTTTGTGGTCCGTAGTTCTGTCCAATCCCTTTTCCTTGACTTCCTATCAGCTCAGCCTTCTTATCATCCTCATACATTCTGCACATATCCACAAGTGCAGGAAAACTCTGAATCCTCTGGTAACTGAAAATAGATTTCAGCTCCGGTCTCAGTCCACCTTCAAACTTAACACATTTACTCCTTTCATCAGGGTTATTCAAGTAGTAGGGAGAATATTTCATTAACTCCTCAAATCTGGCAGCATATTCTCCTACACTCATATCCCCCTGCTTCAATTGCATGAATTCTACTTCCTTCTTTCTTATTAAATCTTCCGGAAAGTATTTATTAAGAAATTTCTCCATAAACACTCCCCAGTTGATTGCTCTCCTTTCAAAATTCAGCAATTGGACAGTGTGATCCCACCAGTTTTCAGTTTCCCCATGAAGCATGTAAACTGCATAGGTCACCTTTTGCTCGTCAGAACAATCCAAAGTTCTGAAAATCTTGTTGATCTCGTACAACCATTTATTAGCCTCATCAGGTTTGTATCCTCCTTCAGACCTTGGTGGATTGCACTTCCTGAATTCCGACAGAGTCTTAGCATCATGATTCGCAACAATGCCAACATGTGGGTTACCAGCTCGCCCTTGAGGTGGCTGCTGTTGCTGCTGCTGCATGCCTTCCAGCACTGTCGTAATTCGTTCTAACATTTCGTTCGTAATATTTCTATTTCTGGTTGCCATAGAAAGACCTGCACTATGGGCTTTGGGTCACTAAAAAGGTCTTTAAAACATAAACACTATTGGCTTACTCAAACATATTCAATTAATATTGAATACCATACTTAGCTGCATCATCGGGGCTATGAGGGACAAGACCAATGCTCTGATACCACCAAAGATGTGACACCCTCGTTTTATATCTCGAAAATAATAAATATTTTCAAATGTAAAATACTTGCTATCAAAATTAGGACTATAAAATTTTTCCTTTTTAATTTGTACTTGCTCAATCATAAACACTTTTGCTCGGAACAAATATTTGGATTCGGCTTAATAATATCTTAATTGCAAAAAGACTCTCGAGACAATATTTTTCTAATATAATAAAACGTTTTCATAGCATTTATTGAAAAGTATTATTGCCTCTAGAATTTGATCGATTGCATAGGATATGAACTTATTGCCGAAATCCTTTTACATCCAAATCAGAGTATGCGGAAGTGAAAGTAATACTTGTGGGGCACTGCTAAGGTAAATAAAACATCATATATATATATATATGTCAAGATAAAACCCCACCAGTATCATCAGTAGCAAGTAACATAAGTCGAGATAGCAAGAGTTGATAAAACATATACAAACCAGTTGCATAAAATAAACCTCACTCTAAGACCTCTCAAAATATATATAATATATCACATAACCCAAAAATAGAAGTCCCAGAGCAGGTCATCCATGTCCTCAGCAGCTCCTCTGATCCTCCACAGCTCTATCCCTAGGATCTAGGATCCAAAACATCCATGCTATGCAGGCTCCCATGAACCAGCAGGTCCACCTCTAGCAGAAACAGTCGGCTCGACATGCACCTCCTCCTCGTCCTCATCCTCCACAGGGTCCTCCTCGACCTTGCCTGACTGTGCAGAGACCCCACCACTGGGTCTAGGATCTGCAGAAGCAGTCCTCTCAAAATCAGTCAGACCAGGAGAAGGAGTCTCCTCAGCGACAACTCTGTGGGAGGAAGGATGGGAACGAGTGGCAGCTCTAAAACGAAAACTATGGAATCGACGCATAGGTCGAGCCGGGGGTGGTCCTCTATATGTATAAAAGGGTGGAACATGCATAGTATAGACTAAAGGAATCCTAAATCGACGAGGTCGCACCCGAACCAGAGGGTTAGGGTGGTAGAGAGTGATCTCCACCTCCCCCTCAAAGGTGGCTCGGTGCTCCTCGTACGTCCATATACCACTAGGGATAGGGCGTATCTCGATGCAGGCTAGGTATCTGGCCATCACCTAAACAGGGCACAGAGAGTAAGTATACACATATACATAATTGATAAAGACTAAAATTACAAACACAAGTAGGTCATGGACAGATAACAATGCAAGTACATATGAGCATACCAATTTTTCAACATTATATCTCTTATAATGCAAGTGGCATGATGTATGATTTTCTATCCACAACTGAGGCCTCTAAAAGTCCATCTTGGACGTCCATCCAATACACCCTTGTGTTCCAGGAACATTGACATTTGTTCCCAGAACGTAATGCCAAACCATACTTGGATAATAAGCATCACTCCCAGAGTGTGCATCACATTCCCATAATGCATAAAAATCAGGTCTCGGACACTGGCCACATTCCCAGAATGTGTCATCAAGTAGGTTACAATTTGGTACTCCCAGAGTACCCTCCTCATATTCCCAGAATATGATAAACGTTCCTACCAACCAAACTTCCATTCTATATGGATGCACAATCATCAAGGTTGGTTTTATCTTTACTTTAATTATTGTGATTTAGAAATATTTCAATTTCTCTTTTGAATGATTAATTTGAGGCATAATCTTTGGCACAAAAATTCGCTATGGAATTATCTCAAAAATATGCCATTAGGCTTAGATTGGGAAAAACATAACCAATGGTACTCAAAAAGACTTAACTTTTTATTTTTCAAATTCAGGTACTAACCGGTTACAGTCTCAAGCTAACCGGTTAGAATTACAGACCTGAACTGTTTACCATTGAAATTCAGAAAAACCCTTTTTCTTGAATTTTCTACCCAATCCATAAACAAATTGTATCATTGTTTTACACCTCAAAACCACTGTGTTTATCATTCAAAAGTCTAAATCACATTCCATTTCCAAATGAGCACAATTTCCTCTTGAAATTATCTCATTACACCATGGTATTAACTCTTTAACTTCAATCTGAAACATAACAGCATAACCAACTTATTTTCAGATTGTTTCCAATGAAATCAAGGTCTAGATTTGAGTAGAATTAAGAAGACCATAGGACTGATTTTATAAACTTATTTTCTTTTGAAATTTTACAGTGTCTAACCGGTTACAAATATCGAGTAACCGGTTAGATTATGCAGTCAGCCCACTAAAACAAGAGGTTTGACAAATCATTCTTTTCATTTCTCAAATCTAACCAAATTTCAACCTTCACAGAGTTCATATACCTTAAGAAAAACATGTTCATACACAGAAACACATTTAACTTGCATGCATTTGGTTTAGTGTATCAAATTGCATAGAAATACATATAAACACCATTCAATGCCTCAAAACTCACACTACACACATAAATTCAGATTTAGGCATGAAAATCAATTGCATGCATCAACACAAAGTTGCTCAAAACAGAATTGAGCTGGAATTTGGCCTCCAAGCCTTTGTGCCTTAAACACATAATGCCCTTTTGAGTCTTTGTTGACTCAAATCCTAAATCACTTGATTTTTAGTCTAAATCTAGTATAAGGTAAACTTCTCCCATACCTTAGGATAGTGTGTGATGAGTAATGACACTGAGATTGAAGAGAATTCACAGATTCCACCAAAAATCCCTAGTTCTGCTCTTTACACACGATTTCAGCAACAGGATCCAAACACCAAAGATTTCAACATAGGTATTGGCCAAACAAATTAGGGAAAATGATTAGGACTTGATCTAAGTAACATGCACTAAGAGATTGAACGATTTTGAGGTAAAAGGAATTCATACACTTACCCAAATTGAAACTCCAACTCAGCTCCAGAAATCAGTTTTTGCAGAAACGGTTTTCGAACTCCTCCACTTCAAAGGCTTTGTTCTCTTAGCTCCCTAACCCTCAACTCACAGTGTTTAGGTCTTTGCAAAGCTCTTGATGTAAGCTTTACAACTGTGTATCACTCGAAGGCTAACACTCAACAACGAGAGAGAATTGAAGGAAATGATTTTGAAACCCTAGAACAGAGATTGACACCAAACCAGAGCCAAACAACCCCATTCAATCAGGATTTAGGGCTTTTTATAGAGAAATTCGTCTTACATGCACACTGACGCGTGTTTCCCATTATCACAAGACTGATTTCGTGGTGATTAAACGAATTAATCAAGTGATTACTCATCAAAATCCACTAACCCAGTTTCTGGGTTCATCGTCTAACCGGTTACAGGGCATTACTAACCGGTTAGATCAGTACAAAATTTAAAAATTAATTCTTTTTAAATCTTTCCCTCCAAGAACCTTTTCAATATTACATTTAGGTCCTAAACCAAGGACTAAAATGCAATATCCATATTTTTGCATTTATTTGCCATATATAAAAATATTTCAACTTATTTTTATATTTTAAGCTAATTAAATACAAAACATAAACTTGGGAAATTCATATAAATTAATAATAAGACTTTTATTATTAATTTCCTTATCATCCGGGAGACGAAAAATTAGGGGTGTTACAGTAAATGCTTATTGAATATTATAAATTGAACCCTAGGATAGTTGATTATGCTCTACCACCTACCTATGTAGGTGGATTAAATCCTCATGTGCTTGATTATAATTTAGAAATTATACTTTAATTAATTAAAGATTTGTGTAGTTATGATGTTCGATAAAATGCTTGAATGAATATGAGTATCATTATGCTAATTAGAATATATACAGAACGATAACTCAATACTAAAAGGTATGTTATTATACTGAAATGAATTCAATTATACCATGTATAAAAATTTGCAAATGGATTACATAGTTGATAAGAATATAATATAAGTATGAATTAAAAATACAAAGGCTATTATTTGATTATAAAAGGAAATATGTTGAATAGGAATTATAGTTAAGCATATGATAATTAAAAGTTAAACCAATGATAACTACCAATATGATGCTAAAGAAAGTAATATTAAGGTAATTACGAAATAAATGTAATAAAAGCAATGAATATATGAACTTTATAATTCTTTTGAGGATTGTAAATGTTTGAATCTAATAATTTTATATCTTGATAATCAAATTTTAATAAGTCTTATTTACTTATTTTCAATTCTTAATTCTTATTCTATTATGAAAATATGTTCACTCCCTTGTGGTTTAATATTTTAGGTAAAGCTTGGAGGAGCTATGAACCAGAGTTTCAGAATGGTGAAGGTTAAAGGGAAAGATCTGTATCCTAAAATCATTGATTCCATGTTGTAAATCCCAAATTTTAACGAACAAATTGTAATACAAACATTTTATTTAATGATAATGATATTACATTTTCTCTTATTAAATTGGAATGTTACAAGGAGAGAAAGAGACTTAGCGAGGAAAAGCCTTGTGACGACCCGACTTTCTATTCATAATAAAAATACTTATATTCGAAAATACGACCATTTTTTTTCATAAGTCAAGTCATCATCCATTTCAATTCTTGCGGAAGACATTCAAATTCTCATGAAGAAAACACCAACTTTATATTTCATTTTAAAGTGAAAGTACATATTCATTACAGCAAAAGTTAACAACATTAAACTTAACTTAATACTCTAGGTCATTACATTATATTACATATATTACAACAAAACTTATAACAACCTAGAGCAATGGATTCGAAACTCAAAACATAACATAAGTAAGAGAAACCTGATGAGTTACGTTATCCACATTCCAACCTTCAGAACTCAACTCAATCATCAGTTCCCCACTGACTGCCAGTTGAGTTGTCCATGAAATCATCATCAGCCACCGGATCGGCATCCTCCACTAGATCCTCATCCTCTATCGGATCCTCCTCCTCCTCTCCCTCTTCATGTGCCGGATCAGATGGCACATAAACTGGAGTCCGAGATCGGGCTCTAGTGGAAGGATGAGAGGGAGCAGGAACCTCCAAAACGATTCTTTCCTCAGAGGGTGATGGACTTGGTGGGAGGGTGCGTATCGGGAAACGTCTTGGTGGTGGTGGTGGTGTTCCATGGTGAAACACAAAATTTGGCGGAATGTGCATAATGTACATCATTGGGATTCTCGTTTGGCGCGTGCGCATTCGGGACCATGGGTTCGGGTGACGGAAAATGACTTCCACGTCCCATTCATAAATGGACCGATGATCCTCAAAATTTCACTCCCCATTAGGGAGCGGCCTCATCTCCACGCAGAACATGTTCCTGGCCATGACCTACAACAAGGGATTATGAGTGAGTCATAGCTAAATACAATAACAAATGAGCATAACAGAGGCTAAAAATAACAAACACATGTAATCAGATAGCATTCAGAGTGTAAATGTATGCTCAAACTGGTTTATCACATGTTTAACTTCATTAGTGACATGATGCATGCCTACTTCTCATTCATGCCTCTTGGTTCGGCATCCTTTCGGGATATTCGCATGCCTATATTTCATCGAACCTGGCGATTCCATTCAAGCATCACGATTGATCGGAAACTAGTCTTCATAGCATCCTGTGCCATGGATATTCTCAGTCATCGTAGCATCCTGTGCCACGGATATTCGTCTAACCTAAACTAGTGTTCCAGATCAGATCGGAGCAAATCCTTTCACCATGCATGATTCCAATGTCACAAACAAGTCTCGTTTCTTTTCTTTCATTATTCTCATCAGTATCTCATTTCATTAACTTTCAACTTGTTTTTCTCTTTAGCTGGTGCTGGTGCATTCCAAAAGGACCATCAGAGGCATAGCCATTTCGGGATGGGTTTTCTTACTTAAAACTTGTCATTTCAGAAAATCCATCAACGGTCCAACCGCTTTGCGATGGTTTTAGAAATAGTATATAATCATTTATTTAATAATCCGTCGGGGCACGGCCTCCTATTGGCGGATATTTATTGCAACGACCCCATTGGGACTCCCATATAAAATATCAACCAAGTGAATAAAACTTTCACTGAGACGTTAGGGATCATATCAACCAGATAGGTGTACGCACTTCCGTTGGGACTCCTGTGGGTAAATCATCAACCACTGAATAGAATTCCAGTAGGACACCTCCAGGATAATTATCGACCAACGGGATTAGATTTTAAGCATAAAGAGAAATATTTAGAGTTTAGTAATTTAGGAGCTTAGACGAGTTAATCTTCAATGAAATTATAGAAAAATAAAGGTTTTCTGAAAAATTCTTTGAATTACTCGAGTAGTTCTTGACTACTCGAGGGTTCATGTAAAATTACTCGAGTCCTTAAGAAATACTCGAGTGTTCTTCCAATTTCCCAGAATACTCGAGTCTTCCTTAAACTACTCGAGTGTTTTAGCTGCAACAGCACCAGTTTCTGCACTTTTCAATATCAATTCGAATTCATTTCTTTATATCTCCATTCCTATGCAAAACATCAACTTGGGGTCATAAAATAAACATGTTAGAACACTTAAGCATCACTGAAACAACATCAAATAACATCAATCACAGATTGCATCAAAACTTGCAAATATCCAATTTTAAAACATGAAATCCATTTCCATTTGATTTTAATTTCGAAACACATTACAGTGAGCTTGTTTAGGTTCATTTAAACTTGTTTGAATCATAAAACCTTGGGTCTCTGACCTCCAAGTCAGAATCCCAATTTAAGTTTCATCCCTCTTTTGAACCTTAATGGTTCCTACATTTCTAGCTTGAAATTACTCATTCTAGTATTTAGATAACTCCTCCCTTACCTCAGAGAAGCTAAAGGAAGGTTTGATTTGAACCAAAAGAGATTGAATCAAAACTTGACTCTGAACCGCTGCAAAACTTGTTGCACTTGGCTGACTTTGGCCATCAATTTCACAACGAATAAGACATGAAAAAGAACGAACCAAGTTAGCTTCAGAAACTAGGAAATGCTAACTTTAAATGGAAACAAGTTTGAAATCGAAAGGGTTCCTGGATTTACCAAATGGATTCAAGGAAGAAGGGTGTTTGGTGCTGAACTTTGCTCTGTTTTAACAGCTTCAAGTCCTCAACTTTGGTTGCCTATAACTTGATCTACAGGAGGCTATTTGAAGTGATCTCAAGTTCTAATTCAAGAGTGGAATCAGAACTTCAGTTTGTGTTTAGGTTTCAAAGGAAAAGGATGAGAATTGAGAGAGAACGAAAGGATCAAAGTGAGCTCTATAAAATAGAGAAATTTTGCCAACGATTCGGGTTTCAAGAGATTTAACAGTGTTTGGGCTTCATTGAACACTTATTTATAGGCTAGGATTACCTCCCTTCCAAGTAAGATCAAGCTATGTGCTTGTAACCTCAAGAAAACGCGTTTTGGTGCGAAGTTCAAATGAAAACCGACTTATACACTTAACCAGACTGCTCGATTTACTCGAGTCTTTTACCCAATACTCGAGTACATTTAAGAAATTCAAAGATCACTCGAGTCTTTCCTGAAAGACTCGAGTCTTTCGTCAAAAATTCAAATTTTTCAAGCAATTAGTGATTATACTGGAGTCCTCCCCAAAACACTCGAGTATAATAACCTAATTTTAGAAAATTCATTATTTTATTCAACATACAGACATTATTATTTGAATACTTAATATTTATTTATTTATTCTAAATACAGGACCTTACATCCTCCCCCACTTAAACAGAATTTCGTCCCCGAAATTCCGATTTACATAAAAAGATGCGGATATTCCTCTCTCATCTTAGATTCTAATTCCCATGTAGAGTCAGATATTCCATTCTGACCCCAAAGGACTCGAACTAACGGAATCTCTTTCCCTCGCAAATTCTTGATTCGTCTATCCTCTATTCGCACTGGCCCAACATCGAACGTGAGATTCTCTTTTAGTGGTATCACGTCTTGTTGCAACTGAACGATCGAAGAGGGATCTTGGACAAACTTGCGAAGCTGAGAGACGTGGAATACATTGTGCAGATTGGACATAAATGGGGGTAAGGCGATCTGATACGCGACAGGACCAACTCGTTTCAAGATCTGATAAGGGCCTATAAACTTAGGAGATAATTTCTTCGACTTCATTACTCTTCCAATACCAGTTGTTGGCACCACTCGCAGAAATACATGATCTCCTTCTTGAAATTCGAGCTTGGATCTACGCTGATCGGCATAACTCTTTTGACGACGTTGCGCAGTCTTAATCTTCTCTTGGATTACTTTGATTTTCACGGTCGTTTCTTGAACCAATTCTGGTCCGATGAGAGCATTCTCCCCCACTTGGAACCAACATAGTGGGGTTCTACACTTTCTTCCATAAAGAGCTTCATACGGGGCCATATCGATGCTTGCGTGATAACTATTGTTGTAGGTGAACTCCACAAGAGGCAACAAACGATCCCAACCTTCTTGATATTCCAAAACACATGCTCGAAGCAAATCTTCCAGGGATTGAATCGTCCTCTCCGATTGACCATCCGTTTGCGGGTGATAAGCTGAACTCATCCTTAGCTGCATTCCCAACGCTTGATGCAAACTCTGCCAGAACCGGGACACGAAACGAGGATCACGATCCGATACGATACTTGAGGGAATACCATGCAATCTGACGATTTATTTGATGTACAATCTTGCAAGCTTCTCCAACGGATATTGCATGTTGATGGGAATGAAATGAGCTGATTTCGTTAAACGATCAACCACGACCCAAATCACATCGAAACCTTCTCTTGTTTTCGGAAAACCACTCACAAAGTCCATTGCGATTCCATCCCACTTCCATTCCGGTATGCTTAAAGGTTGCAATTCTCCTCCAGGCGTTTTATGTTCAATCTTCGCCTTTTGGCAAACAAGGCAAGACGCAACATAAGACGCAACATCTTTCTTCAATCTGGGCCACCAAAACATCTTCTTCAGGTCTTGATACATCTTCGTCGATCCAGGATGCATACTCAGCTTGCTTTTGTGGGCTTCGTCCAACACTGCTCTTCTCAAATCCTGATTAACGGGGATACACACGCGATTTCGAAATCTTAGGATGTCGTCAGCTCCAACTTGAAAATCAGGTTCTACTCCATCCATTCCCAATTTTTTCTTTTCTATCAATTCTTCATCTTCTTTTTGTAAGTCCCTCACTTGAGTAAGGAACTCATTTGTCACTTAAAGCATCCCGAGCTTGATACACTCTGGTTTACAATGTTTCGGAACTCTTCAATTAACTGAGCTTCCTTCACCATCATTGTACTCACGTGCAGAATCTTCCTACTTAGAGCGTCGGCTACAACATTCGCTTTGCCGGGGTGGTAATGCAATTCGAAGTCATAATCCTTCAAGAATTCCATCCACCTACGTTGTCTCATATTCAGTTCCTTTTGGTTGAAGAGATACTTCAGACTTTTATGGTCACTGAATACTTGAAACGTATTACCATACAGGTAATGTCTCCAAATCTTCAGGGCAAAGACAATGGCAGCCAATTCCAAATCGTGAGTGGGATAGTTTTCCTCATGCACCTTCAACTGACGAGACGCATAAGCACCAACTTTTGTAACATCCCGCGTTTTTCCGACTAGGACGAATAAAATTTTATTAAAGAAGAGTCTTAAGAAATTGTTTTTCAAAAAGTTTTCAATGAGTATTTTATTCGACTTCGAATTAAGGTGTTGATTTTAGGAAGTTTTGATGAATAAATATTTTTATGAAGTAAGTAAAAATGATTTTTAATGAGAAATGATTTTATTGATGGTGATTTGTGAAAATAAATTTTATTTATGGACTTTGAAAGATTGATTAACTTTGAAAATCCATAACTTTTTAACCGTAACTCCGATTTTTATGATCTTTATATCAAAACGATCGTATCGAAACTTAGTTTTCAAAATGTATCTTTCATAATTTTCTGGATTGGTTTGCGAAAATTATTTTCCAGTACTGTAAAGGACGAATTTTAAGGGGATTGATCATGAAAAAAATGGTTTTTGATTTTTAATGAATTTTTCCTTTTGGGATTATCTTTAATATATTAAATTATGATTTTAGAAAATGAAATAAGGGCTATAATTGCAACCAATAAGTACAGTTTATTATGTGTCTAATTGTTAATATTTGTGTTTGATTAATTAGTGAAAGAAGAAATTATTTTTGTGATTAAAGTGTGTGCTTGATTGTGAGTGTGTGCATGAATGATATATGTGTGTTATGTGTATGAGTGACACATGTGTGTGTATGTGTAAGTTTATGGAGTCTTGGCTTGGTGACTAAGTCAAATGGGAAATAAAAATAAAAAGAAAAAGAAAGTAGGAAACTAAGTTAGAGACCTAACTAAACCAAGAAGCAAAACCCTAACCAAATACTAACTAATATTTAGCCCTAGGATGACCCCTAAAGCCCTAGACTAACCTACTTTATCCCCTTGACTTTGTTAACCTCCACCCATGCAAATTTGTGAGGACCAAATCGCCCCTTCTATTTGTGAATAACCAAACCAAGACTTAAGGGACAAGAAGGGAATTGTATGTCACCCTTAGCCTATTTCTTTCCATCCATTCCTACTTATCATTCATTCATTCATTCATTCATTCATTCATTCATTCTTCCACTTCACTTTTCCTTTCACACCCAAACACATAGTCTCCAAGAGCAAAATTAGCTCTTGAGACAAAAGAGAGGAACACATAGAGAGAAAAAGAAAGACACATAGAGAGAAAAAGAAGAGAGAACCGAATTGGAGAAAAGAGGAAAGGAAGAAGAGAAAGCCTTGGTCTTAGCCATTTCCATTTATTTTCTTAGGTATTGACTTGATCTTTGTTGATTCTTTCTTTTCTATCATTTTTATTTTTGGATCTACATGTTTTTATTTTAAAAGTGTTGATTTGTCCAAAGCTTGTTCATGCATGTTAATTTTTATTGTTGATCTATGTTTTTCAAAGACTAATAATTAAAGATTAAAGTTTTAAAACTAAAAATGAGCATGCAAAAGGTTTGAAGGTTGATTCGGTTTTTATAAATATTTTGTGTAAAATATCTTTGTTTCCTTTGATGTATTTCGGTTTGTGCATGTATTTGGAAAGAGAAATTGATTTTTGAAATTGTTCTTTGTTGCATGTTTGATTTTAAGCTAGATCTAGTATTATACTTTGCATCCATATAATTTTCTCAAGTTAATCTTAATTTTTCTTACTTGCATGTAAAGATCTTGATTTAAAATAAGAAATCCATTATGTTTTGAAACTTGATGATCAATTCGGTTTTAAAGAGATTTTGTGCTAATAATTTTGTTTTCTTATTTGATCCGGTTTTATGTGCATGAAAAGGGAATTATTTCTAGTAAAAGAATTTAACTTAATGCATGAAATTTTGATAAAAAAAATGAACTCATTTTTCTTATGCATGTTGCGGTTGTAGCTTAAATCTTTAAGAGATGAATTTTGTTTGAAGTATTTAGTACATGCATGTGTTGATCTAGTGAAAAAGAATGAGTTTTAATGTTTGTTTTGATTTTCCTTGAAGTCTTGATTTTGGCTCTTAAATGTTGATGCATGTGTGATTTTCCTTGAGATCTATAAATTCTAAGTGTGTGCATGTAAAGATCTAGGATAGTTTAGTTGATTATTATATTGATTTTTAGTTTGATTTTATGTGATGCATGTTTTATTTGAATTAAAGAAAATTATTTTCATAAAATATTAGTTCGGTTTTTAAAGGAAAAATAAGTGATGGATTGATTTTTGTGTTGATTTGTATGTATGTGTGTATTTTTGATGTTTATAAAAATAAATGGATGAACAAAGATTGTTGAACAATATGTTGTACTGAATTTGTGATATGTGTGTAGGTAACTTTGAAAAATGATGTTTAGGTATGCTCAATAATTCTGAAATTTTATCACTGACTTAAGTATATTAAAATGAACTTCTCTGAATTTTTAAATGATTTTTGGAATTTATTTTCTACTTCTATGAGAACAAACTTTGTGAAACAATTTTAAGAAAATAAGTTTTTCAGTTGAAAGATAAACAGAATTTTCGAACTTTTGCTATTCTAAATTGCTTGAACTTTTTATGGTAGCTTCCTGAATCTCTCTAGATTCTCTCTGTAAAATTTGAAGAGATTTGGAGTTGATTTGATATTTTTATTAAAGGCAAAATAGTGAACCATTTGGTTCAGATTTTCTGGACTTAGTGACAAATTTAATTAGAAAAATATGACTTTCACAACTCCAAATAATCTGAAAATTTTATGAGGTAGTCTTGACTGTATAAGGGAGATTTATACCAATTGTTATGCAATTCGGAGTTGAACGACTATTTTTAATAATAACATTTTTGCCTCAGACCAGCAACTGTGCCATGTTGTTTTTCATGTGAAATTTGATTTGAAACCTAGCTTAGGATTATTTAAATGGCTTGAAATTTTTATATGATGAACTTTGGCATATGTGTGTGTGTTCTGGAAATTTATAAGATTAAATAAATTAATTTGATATGGTTTTGAATTTTATCTTTTGTGTTTTACTTTTAATCACACTAAGTGTCTATTTGGATGTTTTTGGTGAAGGTGAATTTTTATACTTGATGTTGTGACTTGATTGGTTTGTATGATAATTGTGATGTCTTAAAATGATTGAACGAGTGATTTTTTGATGATATGTTTAGATTATGTATAAATGAATTATTTAATTAACCAAAGTGTTGTGTATTTTTGTAATCGGTTTGAAAAGTAATTGGTTTTGAAATTTAATCAAAGAACCTTGGACTTAATGGTTTCTGCCCTTAATTCATTTCACAATGTTAAGTTTGAAAAAAAATAAATCGTTTAAGCGTTTATTTTATAACAAAGTATTATATGAACTAAAGTTTGATTTTTCGGTGTTTTCGGGTTTTCTGAAAAATGGTTTATGGACTTGTATGCTTGCTGTCCAGATTTTATTAAATTGTTTTTCAATCCTAAAAATTTATTTAGTTGGTTTAAAGTTTAAGTTTTAAGTGGTATTTAAGTTGAGAAAGATTTGAATTGAAAAAGTTTTAACGATCTACGATTTTCCGATGAGAAATAAAGAGTTTTCGAAAACGCGTTTCGATACTAAGTAGGACGACTATCTAAATAGGCTTGTAACATTAGTATCCTCTATTTAGTACAAGGTACGTATAAGTCGAGAAGCGGATCGGCTGACTTGTTGGGAAGGACCTGCAACGATTGCAGATGCTGGAATGTGAGGTGAGAGATGCAGTAGGCCTAAGTCATCGTGACGCGTAGACTCGGTTCTAAGCCGAGTTCATCGAGTCCGATTAGAGTAATTGTCATGTGTTAGGTGCTGCATGAGTATATGTGACATATATGTGCTAGATGTTTATCTGTTTCGTTAAATATGATGCATGATTTATTTTGTTATGTATTGGATTTCTTTGTGAATTATCCTGTGGAGTGTATCTTGTTCTATTTGGAAAAAGGTTGTATGTGGAAATGATAGTTATGAGAAAGAGTGAGATTTGAAATTTAAGAGATACGATTGAGAAAGAGATAAAACGTAACGCGAATAAACTTGTGAAAGAAATAAGTCATGAGATGAATGAATTGTAAAAGATATGAAGAGTTGAGATTTGAAGGAGAACGTGGGTATGAAAGTGAGATATGGTTTGAATGGAGATGTGATTCCTCGTCCATGTTTTTGGGAAGAAGCCTAGTGTTGAGTTGAGCTTGCTCCTCCATTAGCACTCACCCAAAAATGTGATTTTTTTTTAAAAAGGTTTTGAAAAGAGATTTTTGAAAAAACTTTTGTGAAAATAATATTTTTGTGAAAGTTTTTGGAAACATTATTTTTGAAAAAGTTTTGTGAAAGGATTTATGAAATGAGGTTTCTGAAAATGTTTTGTGAAGTAAAAGTTTTTGTGAAATCATGTGTTCGAAAAAGTGTTGCGAAAAGACATTTTGAGAAAGACGAGGAAAAGATGTTGATGATGTTGATGAGAATATGCTGAGCATGAGTTTATGTGAATGGTGATAGTGAGATGAAAGTGATATGAGGCATGAGGCCATTGAGATTTAGGGGGAATAGATTGCGATTAGTGGTCGGGCTTCGTTGAAGGGATGCACCAAGGACGAGCCGACTGTTAGGATTAAGCCGTTTAATTAAAACTCAAAACTTTAAAAGACTTAATAGACATTTATATACGCGGTGAGGCATGAGTGTCGTATCGAAGTAGTGGAGAGGAAGGAACCATAGGTATCTGCGGATATTTAGGAGGAGATTGCATGAGGGGAGGACGATGACGGTGAAACGTCAAGAAGTCTAGAGTATATTTCTAGGCGGAACGAATCCCACATGCGGTGTACTAACATGGTAGGGACTGGGTCTAATACCGTGCTAAGTTCCGCATCGCGAACTAGAAATTATATTGTCGCCCCCTTGATTGCAAATCGAGAACAGTGAGAGGGACTTCTGGAACGGGGCATTTGTGATTGCCGCTGAGAGCGTGCCTTGATATATATGTGAATTGATATGATATGATTTGAGGCTGGGTCTCCTTGTCTGGGACCATTTGTTTGTGTGACAACTGTCGTGCCCGCGTGGTAAAGGTCCTGTACTCCTGTTTGCTTCCGACTAGGTTGGGTGGATGACCGAGGAGATGTAGACGTGTGCGAGCTCAATGATGTTTCCCCCTCATCATTGGTGCTAACCAAATTGATAAAACTTAATAATGATAAAAGATCCTAAGAGAGAATGTATAAAGAATTTATTGAGAAAGATTCGAAGAAGAGAGTATAAGTGCTTGACAAAGGAGATGATGAGACTTGAAAGTTCGAAGGCTTGTGATGCCAAGTGAAGTGATGTGTGTTGTGATAATTTATGATTTTGTTATATTTGATATGTTTTATTTATAAGTGTTTCCTATGTGCTTACATGAGTATATTTGTCATATGCATAGTATGAGTAGTTGTCAATGCATGAGAAGTAGTAGATCCTATGTCTTTAAATATTGTTCTATTGTCTGGTCATGTTGTACTTCTGGAATACTGACCATCTCTCCTATCATGTTGTCGTATCGGGTTATTCCGGTATTACAACGGATAGATGGTCGACCCTGCAGCAAATCGGTA
The DNA here is from genome assembly GCA_037953625.1 of Crotalaria pallida. NCBI lineage: Eukaryota > Viridiplantae > Streptophyta > Magnoliopsida > Fabales > Fabaceae > Crotalaria > Crotalaria pallida. The sequence continues at coordinate 4,497,095 of CM075654.1, read as the reverse complement.
CGTCATCTCGATGGGGCTGTTGCAGTGGACTTCAGATTAGAGGTCAAGACTAGTAGTAGGTAATCCCCTTCAAGCACTGTATTCCTTGCAACTACTTGGTTTACATTGTCATATCATTCTGTACCCCACTTGGTATTTTATTGAGTATGGCTTTTGAAAGAATAAAGTTTTATAAAACAAGAAATGAAAATGTTTTTGTTATGCATCTCATGCATGGTGTACATGGAATTGTAAGACGAGTGAGGTGCATGCGGGATTGGAAACCATGTAGTACAGTGTGGCCGCTACATGAGACGGTTGGAACGGTGTGGCCGCCACCGTAGAATTGACAAGGACCTAGAACTATTGGTGGACAATGGTTCAGGGATCATCCCCTTGTATCATTTTAGGATCGTGGTCGATGGGGTTCCAGTATAGAACGGTGTGTCCGCTATATAGGTTGTGGAAACATCGAGCGCACGATTACTTATCCTAGAGTGTTGTTTTCTGGAAGAGTTGATTATGGAGAAATGATTTGAGAGACGTGCATGCATGGCATGAAAGATTAATGGTTATATCTATCATTGTTTAATAAAACACTTGAGCATGCATTTACTATAGTGAATCGATATCTGTGATGCCTGTGTTTGACAAATCATATAATCTGCTTAGGCGATATGACAAGTGACTTACTCCCATCTACCATGTTTGTGGTGGTAGGTTCTTTCAAAGGACAGGACTGAAGCCACTCCTGTAGGAGTGAAAGTTGACTAGAAGAAACAACTAGGATGATGTCTCGTCATCCGAATTCTTTCGCTAAAGGATCGAGTTGTGAAGACCAATGCTCTGGGTGTAAAAAGGGGTTTTTAGGGTTTTGTATTATATATGCTTTACACTCATACTATTTTGTAAAGGAAATATTACTCTAATGAAAAGTACTTTTGGTTTTCACACTCTTTATGGAAAAAGTTTTTGTTAACCCATATTTTTATTGGACTAGTTTTTGGGGCGTTACAATTACTAAAGTACAGCAGCACTACCAAAGTGCACATCGTGCCACCAAGACGCATCAACATTCCACAATACTGCCCACATTACCAAAATGTGTCATCGAGCATGGTGTATCCAAATTAGTACTCCCAGAGTATCCTCCTCATGTTCCTCGAACATGATAAACGATATCCTATCGCCATAACACCATGAATGAATGCACATCAAGGTTCCATTTAAGATTATCCTTTAATCTTGTTATGTGCAACATGCAATACATTCACTCATGTAATATCAATGTAAATTTTAACACATCATAACTTCCTTGGAATATGGCCCATGCTTTGTAATTCATCTTTAATTTACTTGAAATTTGACTTAGTTGAAAATGATATTGTATTAGCATTTTAGTTAACAAGACTCGAGTAGAATTTAAAAGACTCGAGTAGGATTTTAACTCTGTGCAAAAATACTCGAGTAGTTCTTAGTAAGACTCGAGTGGATCTTGATTTTCTGAAAAGTTCAAGTCTCAGGTTTTTGTAAAGTACTCGAGTCGTTCATGAAATACTCAAGTCTTCATCAACCCAGAAGACTCGAGTGGATGATGCAAGACTCGAGTGGTTCATCAGAATAGTTTATTCTTAGCACCAGTCAGTACTTGAGTCCTGAGTCAGAGACTCGAGTGTTGGTGCAACCAGACGCACTGGTGCGTCTAAAAGACTCGATTTTCGAGTCAAAGACTCGAGTATTGACAGTCAGATAACACTAAAAACTTGAGTTTTAACATACCATTTTCAATTCTAATCAAATTCAACCCAAACCTGTAACACCCCTAATTTTCGTCTCCCAAATAACCAAGAAATTAATTATAACAATTATTCTATAATTGATTTATATTAGTTTTGAAGGTTTTAGTTTTTGTACATTATGTGTTTTTATATATAAAAATATGAGATATATTTTTATATGGTTATTTTGTACAAAAATGTGAATATTGTAATTTAGTCCTTGGGTTGGGACATAATTGCAATATTAAAAAGGTTTTTGAAGAAAGAGTAATTAAATTATTAATTTTTGAATTTTATCAGTATGTAACCGGTTAGAAGGGCTGTGTAACCGGTTAGAATATGAGGAGGGTACTCCGGGAGTACCAAATTATAACCTACTTGATGACACATTATAGATATGTAGCCAGTGTCTGGGACCTGGTTATATACGTTCTGGGACCAAAGTACAAAGCCCTTCTAACCGGTTACATGCGGATAAAATTCAAAAATTAATAATTTAATTACTCTTTCTTCAAAAACCTTTTAAATATTGCAATTAGGTCCCAACCCAAGGACTAAATTACAATATTCACATTTTTTGTACAAAATAATCATATAAAAATATATCTCATATTTATATATAAAAATACATAATGTACAAAAACTAAAACCTTCAAAACTAATATAAATCAATTATAGAATAATTGTTATAATTAATTTCTTGGTTATTTGGGAGACGAAAATTAGGGGTGTTACACTACTCCCCCACTTAAAAGGAATTTCGTCCCCGAAATTCATCTTCTGAAATTCTCCACATTCCCAAAGTGTTTTTATATTGAAAAACTTCATCCAGCCCCCAAAAATTTGTTCTTTAGGGTCCTCCCCCACTTAAAAGAGTTTCGATATAATCCTTGTATTTTGAAACATTTCAAATAAAACCCTCCAGGAAAAACTTTCCAAACTAAACCATAGGGATTCTCCGTATAAAACCCTTATGTGAAAGAATTTCTTTTAAAAGAAATACTTTTTTTTTTGAATAATACACTTCACATAAATATTCTTCAAATAAAACACTTTCTAATAAAATTTTTGGAAAAACTTTTTGGGCTGCGCACTCTGATCTCTCGAGCACGATCAAAGAAACATTTGTATGACTTTATTCATTAATAGTTTGAGACATTAGGGTGATCAGTCCTAATATTCAAACCATTAATAACAAAATCATTCTTTTCAGATATAATCTTTCGCAAGAAAGACCATACGACAGGTCTTTAAGTTAGATGAACTTAAAGATAGGGTAATTATCACTATCAGACTTAGTTAGGTAGTCAAGTGCTAGAGACATTTCCGTTGGGGAGACAAAAATTTGTCCTATCCCGGTGGTTGTTAATCTCTCTAGTCATAACTGATCTTTCTATTTCTGTAGTGTCCACAGATATTATCACATCCAACTGTGATAAGGGTTTTGATCACAGAAAGGTTGGAGTTGAACTTCCAACAGGATATTGATATTCTCAGACGATTAGATTAATGTAATCGAAAACATTTAACTACGTTAACTCAGATCAAAGGAAGAGATAGGCTTGGGTTGTCTACGTCAGGATTACACTCAACTCTCATCTCAGCCGGTGAATTCTTCTCGTGATAGATTCGTCCATTCCTTTCTCACCTTTTCCTTCAAGACAATTCGGTGAATAATACTCCAGCTTCCTACAATCGGAATTGACTATTCCCTTAGGTACATCACAACTAAACTCAAAGTGATGTGCCTCACAGTTTTCACCTTGAGATGGACAAATGTTTCCTTCTCTATTTCCTCCTTAGACACTTTTCTTCAATCGAGGATTCCTTAACCTTGATATTTCCGTGGTTGATATTCTCCTATTTACTTTTCCTATTTCTCCAGTTGGGCCTGTATTTCATCATTCTTTCTCTTATTCTGAACTCAGACATTTCTCGCATGAAATTCATGTACTTACCCATAGTCCTCATACGTTCTTACCAACATCGAGAAATTCCTTATTCCTTGATAGTTGATAGCTAACTTGGGTTCGAACATAATCTATTCTTGAAGTTCATGCCTTTGGATCTCTCCTCTAGATTGTCCTAGACAACACTTCCTAAATCCCTTACTTCCATAATATATTTTCTAATATCCATAATCCCTGACTTTAATTTCAAAGATTAAATCTCATTCGTTTCTTCATAGAGATCTATCTCCTTTTCCTCAAGAGTCAACTTCTCTTTCTTCTCTTCATCTTCTGGTGGTAATTCACGAATCCGATTCAGGAATTTGTTGGTGATTGGAAACATTCCCAATCTAATACTAGAGGGTTCCTCTTGGGTTACTAGACTTAGGTCTCTGAATTCCTCGATCAGGATAACCTCCTTAACCATCATTGAGCTCAAAGTCATAATCTTTTAAAAACTCCATCCATCGCCTTTGTCTCACATTCAACTCTTCCTCTTCTTATTGTCATTCATACTTTCGAACTTCAAACTTGTTCATGAATCACAACCTTCTTATCTTAATGCTTATCGTCTCTTTTGCATCGTCCAGCTCAATTCTCTACCTTCTCTAATTAGAGTAGCTCCTCAATTTCAACTCTTGATTAGTCCATAAATATTTTGATTCAATCCTCTTAAATCAATTTCAATGATGAATCAAGGCATTAAGTTATTTTACCACATTAAATCCTTCCTTAAATTTTACTTAGGTAATTGACATTGAGTTTGGATTGGAGGAAGATGTTTATTAACACCAAAAAGTTCCTTCACAAATGACTTAAATTTTTGGTTTAAGCTTTCAGCTTCTAACCGGTTACAAGAAACTCTAACCGGTTTATGAAGTACAGTTTTAGATGTAAAACCAAAGAATTTCAAAACCATTTTCTTTACATCATCCAATCCAACTCAAAATAGGATTTAATCATAATCTAATACCTTGATTCCAACTGAATTCATCACTGAAATGATTTAAATCATAGTCTACTCACATTTTCCTTAATTCCTCTTGGACTAATCATATTATATTGGGGTATAATCCATCACTACCCCACAATAATTTAGAAACATCCTATCATTCAATACCATCAGTTGGTCTTTCCAAGTCAACTTGGTCAAAGGCCATGCGATCTTAGAAAATCCCTCAATAATCCGGCGGTAGAATCCAGCCAGCCCTAAGAAACTTCTGACTTTAACCACAGTCTTAATTTGTTCACCTTACACCACTGAATTTGCCTTCGCTGGATCCACCACAATTTCTTTAATGATCACGTGCCCTGCGGACTTAACTTCGCTCAACCAAAACTCATATTTGGTGAGCTTAGCACATAACTACTCCTTCTGCAGGAGTTTCAACGCAATCCGGAGATGTTCGTCATGCTCCTCCAAATTCTTAGAATAAACCACAAACGAATCCGAATATAATCTAAGGGTCTAGTTCTTTATAATCCATAAAAGAACAGGTGCATTAGTCAATCCGAACGACATTATTTCCTACTCATAATGTCCGTATCGAGATCAAAATGCAGTCTTAAGTGTATCCCTGTCCCGAATCCTGATTCGGGGTTAATCCAACCTCAACTCACACTTAGAAAACACTTAGACTCCTTTATCCTGGTCCAACCATAACCACTTTAGAAATTTCTCTACGTGTTTCTTTCCATTTAACCATTCCCGATGGTACCGTATTATAAGAATAGTAGAGATAGAATCACTTTCAAGAATTAACTTGATTCCAAACTCTATCGCTTTACTCAAGGGTAAACCTGTCGTCATTTCATACAACCAGCATTTCTTTAACCCCCTTTCTCCCTCACTTCTGCCCAGAAGCAACACATGGGTTCATTGGATTCCAGATCCGAAACTTGGGAATCCCAATACAGGGTTGTTCTATCGGCATTAATCATAATTACATGATCTCTCGGCTTCCAAACCGTGCTTAAGATCAAATGTAATCATGACATAGGTAGATAGACAAAGTCTAATACCTTAATGGAACGATTCAGACATACCTTGGAAACAACTACAAAAATATTTGTAGGAGTCTCCACTGGAGATAGCAGGTTGGATAAGGCATTGAGAAACTTTGACCAATACCCTTATCCATAAGGAACAAAAGAAAGGATAACTTTAGAGTTTAACAAACTCAACAAGGTTGATCGTTAAGGTAATAACTTCCCTGCACTCGGTCTGAAAAGTTGATTAACTTTAACACTGGTGAGGGTAAATACTCTTCTCCAGAGTCAAGGACTTAATTACAACTCCTTAAGATTTCCTTATCATTGGTTCTATGAGAACTGATAAACCAACACTATGGTTTTGGGTTTACAACATGTCTAAAGAGAAGCATACGACTATCATACTTCTACTTAGACTTCATAAAATACTTCTTAATAGCAGAATGAACTACTTATCTAGAGCCATTTCCCATAACCTTAGCTCTAGTTTGGAAGTATATGAAAGCATACTTCCCAAGAAACATTGCAGATATCGATGACTAGCGTATTGGACCACACAGCCAAGGGCCAAGAGTCAGGACCATTGCTCTGATACCATAAAAATGTAACACTCCTTTTATATCATCTTACTTTATAAGAAAAGTAATAAGTTTATGATTACTTGGACTTGTTATTGTTGGAAAAAGATCTGAAAATACGAATTATCCCTTCCCTTGAAAATTCTTTTTCACAAACACTTGATTAATAATGAAGTTGACTAGTAAAATCAGAGTTTGCGGAAACATAGTAAAATCATCATATTACACTCCCAAAATATATCAAGTATAACAAGTCCATTATTATCAAATAAGTATTATGATGAAACTGAATTCCTTTTATGATACTTTTTTTTCCAAAATATGTATCATATAAATTCTATTGAAAATAGAAATGTTATAGAGATGGTCACTGGTCCCTTGTCCAAACATCCTTCTGGTCAGATCCTCGATCTCTGCACAACGGGTTCCCAACCCACACTCTCTACACTCTGCATGCACCTAAGGGACATCTCCCCTTACTGATTCTTGTGCAAGCTAGATGCACGATCAACACCTAATAAGGGCATGGGGGTTAGCTATACATATTCGCATAATCAAATGAAAATAAAACTAAAATCCACAAGTCAACATGTAGCAAATCATGATGCATAATCATATGAGCACACCCGGTTAATCATAATAATTCTTTCAATGCAGGTGGCATGATGCATGATTTTCTTCCACAACTGAGGCCTCTAAAAGTCCATCTTGGACGTCCATCCAATACACCGTTGTGTTCCCGGAACACTGACATTCGTTCCCAGAACGTAATGCCAAACCATACTTGGATAAATACGCAACACTCCCAGAGTGTGCACCACATTCCCAGAACGTGTAGCAAACCATACTTGGATCAATAAGCATCACTCCCAGAGTGTGCATCATGTTCCCAGAACGCATAAAAAACAGGTCCCGGACACTGGCCACATATCTATAATGTGTCATCAAGTAGGTTGCATATCAATGTGTTCCCAGAACACTATCATACGTTCCCAGAACGTATATAACCAGGTCCCAGACACTGGCCACATATCTATAATGTGTCATCAAGTAGGTTATAATTTGGTACTCCCGGAGTACCCTCCTCATATTCCCAGAATATGATAATCGTTCCTACCAACCAAACTTCCATTCTATATGAATGCACAATCATCAAGGTTGGTTTTATCTTTAATTCTGTTATTATACCAATGTGTTCCCAGAACACTAACATACGTTCCCAGAACGTATCACAAACCATACTTGGAATATAATCAAGCACCACTCCCAGAGTGTGCATCACGTTCCCAGAACGTATCCAAGAAACCATGTCCTAGACAATGGCCACATTCCCAGAATGTGTCATCAAGTAGGTTGCATCAGTTTGGTACTCCTAGAGTACAGGGTCATGTTCCCATTAATTCCATTATTATGACTTAGAAAACACAACTTTTGAATGATATCTTGAGGTATGGCTTTACTCATAAAATTTCACCTTTGAATTCAAATTTAACATATGCTCATAGACCTGGATTGAGAGAATATAATCATTGGTATTAACAACCCTTATTCAAAAACTTAACTTTTATTTTTAAGTTTCAGGTACTAACCGGTTACATCATCACTTAACCGGTTAGAATTACAGACCTGAATATAAAACCACTGATTTTCCAAGAATCTTTTCTTAAATTCTCTTCTCATTCCAATAACAAGGTCTTAGCATAACAGAATACCTCAAGTTCAACACATAATATCATTCAAAAGATCTAAGTCATAATCCAATTTCATTTATGCATAATTTCCTCTTGAAATCATCTCATTAATTTAAGGTAATAACCCTTAACCTTAAATCTGAACCCAGGCAACATTATTAACTCATTTTCAGATTGCTTCCATTGAAATTGAAGTATAGATTTGAGCGAAATTAATAAGACTTCAGGACTGTTTTGTAAACTGATTTTCCTTTGAAGTTTTGAAGTGTCTAACCGGTTACAATTATCGAGTAACCGGTTAGATTATGCAGTCAGTCCATTAAAACAAGAGTTTTGACAATTCCTTCTTTTCATTTCTCAAATCTAACCCAATTTTCACATTCTTAGAGTTCATATGCCTTAAAAACAATATGTTCATACCCAGAAACACATTTAGTTTGCATGCATCAAGCTTATGGTATCAATTTGCATAAAAATCAATACAAACATCAATCAATACCACAAAACTCATAATTAACAATTAATTTCTGATTTTAAACCTTAAATCACTTGCATGCATCCATTTAGACTTGCTCAACACAGAATTAAGCTCAGATTGGCCTCCAAGCCACTTAACCATTTTAACCTATGCCCTTTGAGTCTCTTGGTGACTCATCCTATATTCTACCATAATTTATTCTCATTCTAGCAAATAGTAAGCTTCCCCCTTACCTTGGGTTCGTGCTTGAACAAGATTTGAGCAAAGATTTGAGGTAGAACACCAAAATCCACTAATTCCCCTTCTCTGCTGGACATGCAACACAGTTTCGGTGGGTTCCCAAAATCAGAGAATTTGACATAGAAAATTGGGGAAAATAGTTAGGACTTAATCTCTGCAACATGCTAAAGAGATTAGGAAAGATTTGGGACCAAGGGATAGCAGGAGCTTACCAAAATCAGATCTTAAACCTAGCTCCCAGAACCAGAAAACTCAGAGCTCAACTTTCTCAACCTCAACTTCTAATGGTGATTTCTCTTCACACAAGGACTCTCAGCTCACAAACTTTATGTCAACACAAAGCCCCTTGATGTAAGCTTTGTGGATGTGTATCACTCGTTTATTGATGTTGGATTCATGACTTATTTGGGTATTCTGTGAGTTGATGCATTAAGTTGTGAAATATGTGCAATTATGTGCAATTTGAGTATCTAAATTGAATGCATGCAAGATAGATATGTTTATGTGGTTGAACACACTAATATTAAGGTATGTAAACTCTATTTATGAATGAAATTGGTTAGATTTGAGTATGGTAGAAAATGGTATGCAAAACCTCATTTTTCAGTGTATGTTCTGCCTAATCTAACCGGTTTGTCGAAATTTGTAACCGGTTAGATAGTGTCAATTTTCAAAGAAAATGAATTTATGAAATTGGCTAAGTATCCATACCATTTGTACTCAAGTTTAAGCTAGAATTTCATACAAAGACCAATCTAAAACCATGTGTTTGAGCACTGTTTGGTTTAGATTGGAGGTGATGAGTTAATACCTTAATATCAAATGATAATTTCAAGAGGAAATTATTCATAAATGAAATTGTAATATGACTTAGATCTTTTGAATGATAATATGTGTTGAACTTGAGGTATTTTGATATGCTAAGACCTTGTTATTGGATTGAGTAGAGAATTCAAGAAAGGATTCTTTGAAAATCAGTGGTTTCAAGTTCAGGTCTGTAATTCTAACCGGTTAGGTGGTGATGTAACCGGTTAGTACCTGAAACTTAAAAATAAAAGTTAAGTTTTTAAGTAATGATTTCTAATACCAATGATTATATTCTCTCAATCCAGGTCTATGAGCATATGTTAAATTTAAATTCAAAGGTGAATTTTATGAGTAAAGCCATACCTCAAGATATCATTCAGAAGTTGTGTTTTCTAAGTCATAATAATGGAATTAATGGGAACATGACCCTGTACTCTAGGAGTACCAAACTGATGCAACCTACTTGATGACACATTCTGGGAATGTGGCCATTGTCTGGGACATGGTTTCTTGGATACGTTCTGGGAACGTGATGCACACTCCGGAAGTGGTGCTTGATTATATTCCAAGTATGGTTTGCGATACGTTCTGGGAACGTATGTTAGTGTTCTGGGAACACATTGGTATAATAATAGAATTAAAGATAAAACCAACCTTGATGATTGTGCATTCATGCATATAGAATGGAAGATGGGTTGGTAGGAACGTTTATCATATTTTGGGAATATGAGGAGGGTACTCCGGGAGTACCAAATTATAACCTACTTGATGACACATTATAGATATGTGGCCAGTGTCTGGGACCTGGTTTTATACGTTCTGGGAACGTATGTTAGTGTTCTGGGAACACATTGAGATGCAACCTACTTGATGACACATTATAGATATGTGGCCAGTGTCCGGGACCTGGTTTTTATGCGTTCTGGGAACGTATGCGTTCTGGGAACGTGATGCACACTCTGGGAGTGATGCTTATTATTCCAAGTATGGTTTGCTACACGTTCTGGGAACGTGGTGCACACTCTGGGAGTGATGCTTATTATCCAAGTATGGTTCGGCATTACGTTCTGGGAACGAATGTCGGTGTTCCGGGAACACAAGGATGTATTGGATGGACGTCCAAGATGGACTTTGTTAGAGGCCTCAGTTGTGGAAGGAAATCATGCATCATGCCACCTGCATTGAAAGAATTATGATTAACCGGGTGTGCTCATATGATTATGCATCATGGTTTGCTACATGTTGACTTGTGGATGTTAGATTTATTCCCATTTGATTATGCGAATATGTATAGCTAACCCCCATGCCCTTATTAGGTGTTGATCGTGCATCTAGCTTGTACAAGAATCTGTAAGGGGAGATATCCCTTAGGTGCATGCAGAGTGTAGAGAGTGTGGGTTGGGAACCCGTTGTGCAGATATCGACGATCCGACCAGAAGGATGTTTGGACAAAGGACCAGTGACCAGCTCTATAACATTTCTATTTTTAATAGAATTTATATGATACATATTTTGGAAAGAGGTATCATAAGAGGAATTCAGTTTCATAATAATACTTAATTGGTATTAATGGACTTGTTACACTTGGTATATTTTGGGAGTATAATATGCTGATTTTACTATGTTTCCGCAAACTCTGATTTTACTAAGTCACCTTCATTATCAATCAAGTGTTTATGAAAATAAATTTTTAAGGGAAGGGATAAATTCTTATTTTCAGATCTTTTTCCAACAACAACAAGTCCAAGTAATCACAAACTTATTACTTTTCTTATAAAGTAAGATGATATACAAGAAGTGTTACAAAACCAATGCTCAACAGAGCTCAGATTACGTAAGTTAAACATGTTCCAACACAAAAATTACATTGTATTACAGTGAATCATAACCGAGCATCACTTATGCATAAAAACCACATTTTGAGCAACTTAGCATACCAAATTCCATTCTAAACATTTTTGGCATGAAAATAACTTGCACACAGTACACATGCAACATAACAAACTTGCTCAAATCAAAGTTAATGCTTAGAAAGGCCTCCAAGCCTTAAACATATTTCAAACTATGCCCAAAGAGTCTCATGGTGACTCCACACCTAAAATCCTACCAATTAAACTTATTCTAGTGATCAATTAGCTCCACCCTTACCTCTAGGCCGTGAATCAACACAGAGATTGCAGAGAAATTGACTAGAGTACTCTAACCCACAAAATCCTTTGCATGCAGCAACATTCGAACAGAGTCCAAAAACCATAGATTTTGACATGCAAAAACAGTTTAGAAATTGGGGAAAATGATTAGGAACAATTCTCCGCAACAAGGACTAGAGGTAGAAAGGAATTTGAGGATTGGAGAACTCATATACTTACCAAAATCCTGCTCAAAGTAAGCTCCAGACTTCAGTTTTCTGGACTTTGACAGCAACAACACCAGATTTTCGAGCTCCAATTCTCTCTCTCTATACAAAACCTCAACTCACAATCTATGTGTCTTTGTAAAGCTCAAGACGTGAGCTTCACATTGGTGTGTATCACTCAAGTCAATTCTCAGAAACGAAGGAGAACGTGGAGGACGAAATTGAGAACCCTAAGTTGATATTTCCAGAAAAATTCGACCAAAATGGTCGATTCTCATCATCAACCAAGCTTATATTGCATGAATCATTGTTCATGCAGGGAGACACGAAGCCCACTATCGAGCCTAAGAGTGATTTCGTGTCAACGATTTAGAATCATTGAGTTCTGACTCATCAAACGCACTAACGAGTTCAACACTGACCATAATACTCGAGTCTTTCCTGAAAGACTCGAGTCTTTTTGTCAAAATTTTTAAAATAATTATTTTAATTCCCTTCCCTCCAAAACCTTCCTAATATTATTTCTAGGTCCCAAATCAGGGACTAAAATGCAAAAATCCTAATTTCACATATTATAAATTACCAACATATTTTTCATGCAAACACACTTATCACAAGCACACACATAATTACATAATTAATCCGAAATAATTATAGAAATAATATTTATGATTTAAGAAAATAATTTCCAACAACTTTTATAATTATTATTCCATTACATCAAGAAATGAAAATTTGGGGGTATTACACTACTCCCCAACTTAACAGGAATTTCGTCCCCGAAATTCATCCTAAGAAAACAACTCAGGATAATCCTTACGGATCTTATCTTCCAATTCCCATGTTGCTTTATAAACATTTCCACTTTGCCTAAAGACTTTGACCAACGGAATCTCCTTTCCTCTAAGCTGTTTTACTCTTCTATCCTCAATCCTAACTGGGCCTGCCGGAAAGGTTAGGTTTTCCTGTAAAGTTAGATCATCAGGGCGAATCTGAAGGATTGTGGTTGGATCGTGCACATACTTTTTCAACTAAGAGACATGAAAAACATTGGGCAAGTTGGCCAAGGATGGTGGTAGAGCTATTTGGTAAGCTACAGGACCTACTCGCTTAAGGATCTGGTAGGGACCTATAAACTTAGGCGAAAGCTTTTTAGGTTTCAAGGCTCTACTTACTCCCTTCATTGTTACAATCCTAAGGAACACATGGTCGTCTTCTGAAAACTCTAAAGGTCTTCTCCTCTGATCTGAATAGCTTTTCCGACGACTCTGAGCTGCTTTGATCTTTTCTTGGATCATTCGAATCTTCTCAGTTGTCTGCTGTACCACATCAGGACCTAGATGTAGGTTCTCCCCCACTTGGAACCAGCATAACGGGGTTTGACACTTCCTTCCATATAATGCTTCGAACGGTGCCATTCCAATACTGGTATGATATCCATTGTTGTATGTGAATTCCGCGAGTGGTAAAATCTGATCCCAACTTCCTTGTTCTTCCAATGCACAAGCTCGCAGAATATCTTCTAATATTTTAATGGTCCTTTCTGTCTGCCCATATGTTTGAGGATGGTATGCCGAACTCATTTTGAGCTTTGATCCCAGGGCTTGTTGTAGACTGAACCAAAACCTTGACATAAACCTTGGATCACGATCCGAGATGATACTAGAGGGTATCCCATGCAGTCGCACCACTTCCTTGATGTAAAGCTGGGTAAGCTTTTCCAAAGAATAGCGCATATTCACCGGAGTGAAATGCGCCGACTTAGTCAAACAATCAACAATTACCCAGATTGCATCATGGTTTGCAACCGTCCTTGGTAATCCTGATACAAAATCCATGGATATGCTATCCCACTTCCACTGAGGGACATCCAAGGGTTGCAACTCCCCTCCAGGCTTCTGGTGTTCCACTTTAACATTCTGACAGACCAAACAAGATGCCACATAGTCCGCAACATCTTTCTTAAGTCCTGACCACCAAAACATACCCTTCAGATCCCGATACATCTTGGTTGATCCTGGATGAATACTCATCTGACTCTTGTGTGCCTCATCCAAGATTAACTTCCTAACTTCCCGATCCTTTGGTAGGCAGATTCTCGTTTTGAAACGAAGAATCCCATCCTGTCCTTCGGAGAAATTAGGTTCCTTTTCTCTTATCATCAACTCCCTTTTCTCCTTTATTTCTTCATCCTCTAGTTGAAATTCACGAATTCGAGCCAACAATTCGTTAGAGAATTGCAACATACCCATCTTAATACTGGTTGGTTCTACTTGCATCACCAAACTCAAATCTCGAAATTCTTCAATCAAAGCTGCCTCTTTAATCATCATCAAACTTACATAGATTGCTTTCCGAATCAAGGCGTCTGCTAAAACATTGGCCTTGTCGGGGTGATAACGAAGCTCAAAATCATAGTCTTTAAAAAACTCTATCCACCGACGCTGCCTCATGTTCAATTCTTTCTGATCAAACAAATACTTCAAACTCTTATGGTCACTAAACACTCTGAATGTAGTGCCATAGAGATGATGCCTCCATATCTTTAGGGCAAAGACTATTGCAGCAAGTTCCAAATCAAGGGTGGGATAATTCACCTCGTGAATCTTTAATTGACGAGATGCATACGCCACAACCTTTCCTTCTTGCAATAATACACTACTGAGTCCTTTCTTCGATGCATCACAATACACTTCATACTCCTTGTGGGGATCTGGTAAGATTAACACTAGTAAGGATGTTAATCTTTCCTTCAGCATCTGAAAGCTTCTCTCACACTTTTCATCCCATATAAATGGCTGATCCTTCCGAGTCAACTTTGTGAGAGGCAGTGCAATCTTTGAGAATCCTTCGATAAATCTTCGATAATAGCCGGCCAGTCCTAAGAAACTTCTGACCTCAGTTACTGACTTAGGCTGTACCCACTGCAGGACTGAATCAACTTTAGCTGGATCAACAGCTATTCCTTCTTTTGAAATCACATACCCCAAAAACTTCACTTCCCTTAGCCAAAATTCACACTTGGAAAGTTTGGCATATAGATGCTTCTCCTTTAGAATCTTCAACACCATCCGGAGATGTTCAGCATGTTCTTCCAGATTCTTAGAGTATATCAAGATATCATCAATGAATACCACAACGAATGAATCCAAATATGGTCTAAAAATCCGGTTCATGTAATCCATGAAAAAAGCTAGTGCATTAGTCAATCCGAACGACATTACAACATACTCATAATGTCCGTATCGCGATCGAAATGCAGTTTTATTAACATCCTCTTCCTTTATCCTGATCTGATGATACCCAGATCTCAGATCTATCTTGGAGAACACTGCGGCTCCTCTAACTTGATCCATCATATCATCAATCCTTGGCAAAGGATACTTATTCTTAATAGTCACCTTGTTCAACTGTCTATAATCTACACACATTCTCAAGCTTCCATCCTTCTTCTTAACAAACAAAACTGGAGCTCCCCATGGTGATACACTTGGTCTAATAAGCTGCTTTTGCAGTAACTCCTCTATTTGCTTTTTCAATTCGACCATTTCGGGTGGTTCCATTCTATAAGGAGCAATAGAAATGGGACTAGCTCCAGGAATCAACTCAATTCCAAACTCAATCTCTCTCTTCGGTGGTAATCCCGACATCTCTTCTGGAAATACTTTTGGAAAATCCCGAACGACCGGAATCTCCTCTACAGACCTTTCATCTTCCTCCGATTCAACAACAGAGAACAAATAGAGATACTTCTTTGGAGTTGAGTCCTTATACAGAATTGCTTTCTTATCACAGTCAATAACCACATGATTTCTAATCATCTAATCCATGCCCAGAATAACATCTAGTTGGGACAAAGGTAAGCAGATCAAATCTATACAAGAGACTCGATCTAATACCTTAATTCTGCAATTAAGGCATATCCTTGAAGCAATCACAGGGGAATTAGTAGGGGTTTCTACCTTAAGGCAACAGGGTGACTCAAACACAGACAACTTTAAACGATTCACGCATTCAAAAGAAATGAATGAATGAGTGGCTCCTGAATCGAATAAAATTTTACAAGGTTGATCATTAAGCATGTAATTACCTTGCACGAG
Source organism: Crotalaria pallida (assembly GCA_037953625.1). NCBI lineage: Eukaryota > Viridiplantae > Streptophyta > Magnoliopsida > Fabales > Fabaceae > Crotalaria > Crotalaria pallida. The sequence continues at coordinate 4,481,147 of CM075654.1, read as the reverse complement.
CTCTGGAGTCTGATTAGCTTCAGCACCACTAAGGGTGAAAACCTACCCTTGAATCACAGACTTATCTGCAGATCCTCTTGAGTTGCTCTTCAGTGGTTCCTTGCAATCGCGAGAAAAATGACCAGGTTTCCCGCAGTTAAAACATCCATTGTGAGTCCGGCAAAATCTTCCAAGGTGATGACGTTTGCACTTCTCACAATAAGGAGCATTATTGTAAGAAATGTTTCTGTCACCAGACACCTTGCCTTTTCCCCGGTTCTTATGGAAATAAGGACCCTTATGGCGATTATCATGTCCCTTTCTCCTCTGCGGTCCATACCCCTGTTGTTCCTTCTTTCCTTCCACCATTTGCAATGCCTCAGCCTTCTTGTCATCCTCATACATTCTACACATGTCCACCAACATAAGAAAACTTTGAATCTTCTGATAGTTGAACACTGACTTTAGTTCAGGTCTCAATCCTCCTTCAAATTTAATGCACTTACTCCTCTCATCAGGGTTCATCTGATAATAAGGAGAGTATTTCATTAACTCCTCAAATCTTGCATCATATTCACCCACACTCATGCTGCCTTGCCTGAGTTGTAAAAACTCAACCTCTTTCTTCCTTCTCAAATCTTCAGGAAAATACTTGTTTAGGAACTTCTCCATAAATACTTCCCAGGTTACTTCTCTTTCTTCATGAGCCAATAACTGAGCAGTATGGTTCCACCAATGTTCAGCTTCTCCTTTTAGCATAAAACAACATACGCTATTTTCTGAACATCAGAACTTTCCAAAGTTTTAAAGATCTTGTCCATCTCCAAGATACACTTGTTAGCTTCCTCAGGCTTAAACCCACCAGCAAACTTTGAAGGATTACAACTCCTGAAATCAGACAAAGTTTTAGCCTCAGCTGCTACTACATTCACCGGAGGCGGATTGTAACATCCTCAATTTTCGATTCCGTTTAGCAGTGTTGTTTCGCTTTAGTATTATAAGTGTTTAGAATTAGAATTTAGCTAAGTGTTTGATGGAATGAGTTAAGAATATGTTAGATTGTGTTTAGAGTGTAGGCCTTAGTGTTTAGCTAAGTTAGATTGGGTTGTGATTGCTTAGGAATCTTGAAAATGTGAAAGAAAGCCAATTTTCACTGAGTTAATCGATTAGTGAGAGCCTTAATCTATTAGATTTTAAGCAACATTCAGCCTCTACTCGATTAAGGAGTGGCTTAATCGATTAAGGGCTATGTTAATCGATTAAGGGCCAAACTAATCGATTAACCCCTGTGTTTAAGTTAAGAAACACGTGTTTCCAAACATTATTTTTCAGTGTCCGTCCTTCTCTCTACACGAGTTTCCTTTTCTTTTTCCTCTAGGGCTTTCAATTTCTTCTCATGATCTTCAAAGTTTTACAAAACTAAAACCCCAAATCAATCCCCCATCATCTCTACACTAATTCTCTACCCTTTTATCTCTCAATTTCTACCTCTCCTCATTTTCCCCAAATCACCCATAAACCCCAACTATGTGCAATCCTTGATTTGAGGTTTTCTAGTCATACAAGGAGCTTGGAGAAAGGCTAAGGGGCAAGGATCAAAGAGCTAGGAGCTTTGGGTTGGAGTTTTCTCTAGAAGTTGGGAAGTTCTCCTCTACCCTCCAAGAGGTAAGGGGGTTTAGCTTAGGGGAAAGGTTAGGAACTAGTAATTGGAACTTAGTTAGGTATGTTTAAGTGATTGGTTGTAATTAGGATCAAGAGAAATTAGTTAGTATAGAAAAACCCAAGTGTTGTTAGACTATGTATGTAACTGTTTAAGTTTAATGTTTTAATTCATGTGTAATTGATAATTGTTGCTTTTATAAATGTTGTGTCATGCTTGCTAATTATGGACTTAAGGTATTATTAATTATGCATAACCTAGGGATAAGTAATTTCCAATTGAGTGGAGCCACTCTAAAAATGATTTTGTTAGAAATTAGTAAAGGGCTTCAATCTCAATTGGAAAGTACTTAATTGTGAATCATGCATGGTGAAAAGGGGACGTTAGGAGTCGGGGAAAAACACACGTCTTCTGATTGATGAGGACAAAATTAAATTGTTAGAATTATTATAGAGAACCTTGATCTTGCACAGGACATGGGTTTGATTCCCGTGTTGCAGATTGGTTCTATGCAAACTATAATAATCCTATTACTTTGGTTCCTTTTGGCCAGTCGAGGGTGATTTCTGCTAAAGCCAATTTGGACAAATAAACCCAAATTGCACGAGGGACCTTCCTAAGTGGAGGTGAAGTATCCAAATATAGGTTGAGAAATACTTACTCCTGGTTGGTTTTTCCCCAGAGTGGAGGGTGTATGTGAGAATATGAAATTGTTGAAGTAAAGTGTTAAAGTAAATTGTTAAAGTAAAGTGTTAAAGTGTAAAGTGAAAGTGAAAGTGTGGAAGAAGATTGCATGAATGGGTTAGTTCATTAAATCCGATCAAATTGTTTAAGTGAAATAAAATGGAATATATTGTGTAATATCGGATTTGTGAACTAAGTCATTCAAATTGTGACGTGCATAGCATAATCATGTGATTGTATACTGCATTGTTATACTATGAATGAGTATTGTTGTACATTGAGGATTGCCATGGTTAGATTCATTTCTGAAAATGCTTGATAATATGTTTATGCCTAGTTAAGTCTTATTATTATTTTCTAATGTTTTCTCTAATCTAAATTTGAGTTACTCACCCCTTACATGTTGATATTTTAGGTATGCATTGCGAGGATCCACCTACTGTTCCTTATGCCGAGGACCACTACGCTCCTCCTGATGGAGTGTAGTTGCATTAGCATGCATTGGACTATCTATTCTATGTAGTTTCTTGTTTTGATGCTCACTCTCTTGCTATCATTTTGATGTACATATTTCTTTGACATGTAAAGGTTGTGAGGATGGCTAATCATCCATCCTTTTGATGTAAATTAGAGTTTCTTAAATCACAACCTATTTTGGATCGTAAGCAAATCTTTATAAATTTTTATGGACTTGTATAACAACTTATTTCATGATGATGTTACTCTCGTATGCTAGTGAGCATAAGGAATGAAGTAATGTTTAATTATAAATGTCTGGTTCTGACAGGTTTTTATATTTAAACCTTTTGGGAAAAGTCCGAATTATAGACGGACCCTTGCGAAAATTTTTCTTAATTTTTCCTAATTGCTTTAAAATCTATCAAAATAAATTAGGGATGTTACACGGATTAGCTGGCTGATGCAGTTGCTGATATCGATGTTGATTCTGCTGCATGTTTTCCTACACGACAGTAATTCTATCCAACATCTCATTCATATGGTTTTTATAACGCGCTGCCATAGTAGACCTGCACTATGGACTTGGGTCATTAAGGTCTATCTAACCTTCTATATACTATCAATTTCTAGCTTAGACAACACATTCATAAGACTTAAGCTGGAAGAAATAGATAGAACATTACTCATATTGAGAACCTTTCTGTCGGATCATGCTTGCGAGGATCAAGAGTCAGGACCATTATGCTCTGATACCATAAAAGGTGTCACACTCTTGTTTTCCAAAATGTGTAAGTCTTTATTACTTTAATAAGGATATAATATGGTTAAAATGGACTTGATTCATTATATAAAAAATTAGTGGATAAATAAAGATTTTTCCAAAAATAAATATAATTATCTCGAATCCCTTGGCGAATATTTCCAAACTGAATAAAACGATTTAACATCAGAGTTTGTGGAAGTAAATCATGAACCTTAAGCTGATAGATGTAAGCCAGAAGTCATATATATATATATATGAAATATAAAAGCGGTCAAGGTACATCAAAAGTCGAGATAGCAAAGTTTAGGTAGTACAAGTCCATAAAACCAACATAAGAAAAGACAACCTCTCTAAGATCTCTCAAAAATATATACAATATGAATATAGAGCAAAATGTGGAAATCCCAGAGTGGTGGTCTGACGATCCTCCTCCACAGCATGGATCCTCCTCCATCAGGTCTCCAGCAAGAACTCCACGCGTCCCACACACGAACTATCTATACTATGCATCACCCGGTGGATCCCCAACTTCCCACTGGATCCCAATGGAGTGCTCGACTGGCTCCCCCTCGCTCTTTGCCTCCTCAGGGTCGTCCTCTACCTCATCCGACTGAGTCGGTGCTGTGACACCCTCAATATAATACTTGAAAACAGAGTAATAAATATACGATTACTCAAGTAATTATGGACTTGTTAGTATTTAGAAAATGCAGGAAATAAAATTTTCTTTTTATTTTCTATAGAGACGGGTGCACAAACCAAAATACGGAATCCTTGGAGATTATATTTTAATCATTTTAAACTTTATACTGAATTCGGCATTCTCTAAGACAAGAAAATCTTTTCACAATTTAGATAGCATCGGTACTTCGAAATTGTATTTACATAGTAAAAATTAAGTGATGCCATCCATTCTTTCGTTTCGAGGAACTGATACCATTTTCAAATATCGTAGTCGAACTCAGGAAATACTTTTATCAGAGAAAGCGGAAATAGCAGGACTATTCACAGTTGTAATATGAACATAAGATATATATATATATATATATATATATATATAATTCAAGAAATACATAGTCCATAAGTCATGTCTCCAAGAACCAGTACAAGTCCATAAACATAGATCTATATCAAAAGTAAACCATATCTCTGGAGTTCTCAAAAGTATAGCTACAATATATATATACATCTCAAAATATAAAACTCCAGAACTAGTCGTATAGATCAAGTAGAAGCAACAGTAGTAGTAGTAGAAGTCTCCAAGTAGCAGCAGTCATCATCCATCATCATCAGCAGCAAATCCCCTCCAAAACATCCATCACACCGGATCCCCGATCCTCATCATCTACCTTATTCACATACCTAGGGATCATCGTCCCTCCACTGACTCCCGGTAGAATGAACGACAGGCTCGCCTCCGCTCTCGTCCTCCACAGGGTCCTCCTCTTTCCCATCCGAAGGAGTGGGTACCCTACCACTGGGTACAGGGTCAGGTGATGGCGAGACCCTAACAGGGATCCTCAAATCAGATGGGGGAGTCTCCTCGCGGACGACTCTAGAGGAAAAAGGGTGTGAGCGGGTAGGTCAAAAACGAAAACTATGATATGAGCGAGCTGGTCGTGTGGGAGGTGGTCCATGGTAAGTGTAAAAGGGTGGTACATGCATAGTGTATATGATGGGGTCCTAAACCTACGAGGACGAAACCGGATCAGCGGGTTGGGGTGATAGAAGGTAACCTCTACCTCACCCTCAAATACCGCTCGGTGATCCTCGCAGATCCATATGCCACTAGGAAGTGGCCGGATCTCGATGCAAGCGATGTAACGTGACATCACCTACAAGGGCACAGGGATAAGAAATTCTATCCACATAATAAATAGAGCATAAATATATGCACAATGTAAGTATGTAAATATGCAGCAATAATCAACAACCACATTTAGCACTTAGCAAGTATTTAATGCAAGTAAGATGCTCATACTTATTTTCATTTATCAATGTTAGGTTAAATGAGTGGCATGATGTATGAATCTAGCTCTCAACACTAACTTCATCAGTCTATGATACTCTCTGACGTCCATCCTTTACTTCGTCCAGCACTCAATAGTGCGTTGTACTCCTAGGTGTACAACATTCGTACATTCACCAAGAATGTACACGACAAGCTTGGAAATGGTACATAACGTGCCACCCGAGCAACGTCCTGTCATCCAAACTGAATAACCATATCATCAGCATCTCACCATGCTGGCCACGTCGTCAACCATAACGTGTCATCAAGCAAGCCGTCAGTTGGCACTCCCAGAGGCCCTCCTCATGTTACCAAAACATGATAAACGATCTATCATCCGAACTCCAGAATGAATGCAATTTCATAACTTAAAAGAGTTGATTGGTATATCTCAATTAATAATATCTCACATTATTAATTCAATAATTTCATACCATCATCAATCAATTTCTTTTAAGTCTTAGATCACTTGGATTATTATCATTTAAGTATAAACAGAATGATTCAGAATTAAAAATGGTATTTTAAGTTTCTGGCTAAAATACTCGAGTATTTTCTATGGTACTCGAGTAGTTCTTCAGTTTCCAGTTTTACTCGAGTAGTCCATAATTTTACTCGAGTCGTTCTGACTTTTCAGAAAGTCAAGTCACAAGTTTTTCTAAAAATACTCGAGTAGTGCATGAAATACTCGAGTCGTTCATCAACCCAGAATACTCGAGTAGTTCATGCATTACTCGAGTGGTTCATTAGAAAACATTCTTGCTGCATCTGTTAATACTCGAGTCCTAAACCTGATACTCGAGTCGTGGTGCCAAAAGACACACTAGTGCATCACGAAATACTCGAGTATCGAGCCATCTACTAGAGTAATATCAGACAGAATAGACTGGAAATTTGGTTTTTACATACCATTTTCAATTCTAACCATTTCTAATCCAATCCAATGATCAACAGAGTTCATATACCATATATTAAACTTGTTCAAGCACTTAGAACACATCAAATTACAGAATTGACAGAGATTCACAAGATTATGCATAAACTTGAAAATTCACAACTCAACATACTAAATTGCAATATACTCAATAAACTTGTGAATTTAAGTTCAAACAGTTTGCATGCATCATATGGGACTTGCTCAAAACAACTTTAGAGCACAAGTTGGTCTCCAAACCAATTTCCCTATTCAATCTAAGCCCTTAGAGCCTCTTGGTGGCTCTCTAATCAAATTCATGCAATTTAAACTCTATCTAGTGAATAGAAAGCTTTCCCTTTACCTCACAGTCGTGAATCAACAGAAAATTCGCAAGAAAAACTCCTCCAACACCAAAAACGACTTCAAGCACCAACATGCAAGACAGTTTGAGTGGAGTACCAAAATCGAATTGGTTCACACATGAATCAACAATAAAAATTGGGGAAATTAGTATCTCTAAACTCTCTGAAACCTATTCTAACTAAAGAAACAAATTTGAGGCTCAGAGAATACGTGAGCTTACCAAAATCAGAGATCAAAGTATGCTCCAGAACCAACTTGACAACACCCAAGCTCCAACTTTCGAGATCCAATTCTTCCACCACACACACTCTCAGCTCACGATTTTGGTGTCTATACAAAGCTCGTGGTGTGAGCTTTGTATCGGTGTATAATTTCTGACTCGAATCAAAACACAGAGGGAGAATCGAAGGATGCAATTCAAGAACCCTAACTCACAAACTCTTCAACAATTTGACAAAATGGTTGATTCTCAATCGGTTTCAAGCTTAAATACTGGTGTTGGAGGGTCATGCACGGTGACACGAAGCTATAGATGTGTTGGGGGTGGTGTATTCGTGTCACACGACAAGAATCGCTGGTGGTGACTCACCAAAATGCACTAACTCGTGCAACTCTGACCAGAATACTCGAGTACTCTAAAAAATACTCGAGTATTTTGGCCAGTTTATGAAAAATATAAATTTTATTTTCTTTCCCTCCAAAACCTTTCCTATAATTACTTCTAGGTCCCAAATCAGGGACTAATATGCAAAATATTTATTTATGCATAAATATACTTAACAAATTAAATTCACACATTCATTAATAACATAAACACAGATTTTAATCAAAGATTAAAATAGAAATAATTAATTATAATAAATTTTATAATTAACATTTCATTAATCAGGGATTAAAATTTTGGGGTGTTACAGGTGCCCTACCATTGGGCATTGGGTCAGCTAAGGGAGTCCCATGATCCGGACTCATCGGACTAGCTAAAGGAGTTTCCTCCCGGATTACATGGGAAGCAGAGGGATGGGATCTAGTAGCTGCTCGAAAACAAAAAGAATGAAACCGACGAGTGATGAGCATTTTATTTCCCATTTTTCCTTGCATTATTTTACTCCTATTATTGATACTTGTTGCCTATTTGACATTGTTTAGCTTGATTTAGTGATTTAGAGTTTATTGGACTACTATTCTGAATATTGTTTAATTTGGGATTATTTAGCCTAATTAATTCTATTTCTATTTTCAGGTCATATTTGGCACAAGGGCTTTTTGGACATTTTGGGAATGAAGATTTAATTTTGGAAGAGAAGATATATGATGAAGTGAAGATTGTAATCTATCTTTAGGATTAGTTGAGATTTAGTTATATCTTTTAAGATTTAGATTTTATCTATAAGATATTTTTAGATTTAATTTAGAGATAAGCTTTCCTTAGGATTTGGGCTCATGATTTAGGCCCGTTTTGTGATTTAAAAAGCCAAATTCGTGTAAACCCTTGAGAGAGCTTCCATTCACGTTTTTTACATTCTCTCTCATAGAGAAGGCTTAGTTTTGCTCTCCAAGCTTGTGGAGGCTGCTAGGGTTTCTCTTTCTTCCCTTTCTACACGTTTTTGGTATTTTTCTTCATGGAAGGCTAAACTCTTAGGTTAAATCCCTTTGGTAATGTATCACATACTCTTGAGGTTTTGTTCTTAATGCTATTTCGTTTTTATTCACTGTTTTCATGCTTATTGATATGTTATGGTTCGCTTAGTTCCATTATATAGAGATAATCCATGTGTATGAATGCTTAATTTATGCAAACTCGTAAAAACTCCATGCTTTGGCTTTTAATGCTTAATTAGAGGTTTGGGTTTTGGGGTGAGAATTGAATTTTCGCTTAGTATTTAATTCTCACGAGTTGGACAGTGAAGAGGAAAGAAATTGATCTTTTGTGACCGATGATAGAGTTGTGAACGCGAGCCAAAGGGGTTTATCCGCTTTTCCTTATCTGTTTCTTCGTTTTGATTTAATTCTGTTTTGATTTCAATTATTCAATATTCAATACAAAAAAAACCCCCCCCCTGTTTTCTATGCATACTATGTGTTTGACCTTTTGCTTGATAAGATATTCCTTGGGAGACGACCTAGGAGTCACTTCCTAGTACTATACTTAAACTGTTTTTATTTGTATCGGGTACGGCCTCGATCAAATTTGGCGCCGTTGCCGGGGAATATCGGTTCTTGCCAAAGGTCATTAGTAGTTAGTTAGTGTCGTAGTTAGTATAGTTATTATAGTGTGTCGTGTCTGATTTAGGGTCTAGTAGTCAATTCTGATAACTGGTTGAAGTTGCACTGTTAGCTGTTTTGCTATTTTGTTGCAATTAGTGTATTTGGTTGATTCTGTGGTTGCTAGTTCACATAGTTGTGGGTGGAATTTTTGCACGAAAATTTATATCCACACTACTTTTATCATATAAAAAGGTTTTGAGGCACCACGATCACTCAGATCATCACTGGTTGTGAGTTCCAGAAAAATTTTCTGAGTTTTAGCAGCACTGTCTTCAAATCGTCGCAACTTTTGACCCGTAACTCGGAATTTGACGAATTTTATATCAAATCGAAGGGAATTTTCTGAATAATCTGATTTTTCTCACATTGTTAGAAAACTCCTTCGTCTGGATCCTGAAAAAGCCGTTTTACTATTTCTTTTTTATTTTACAAGTTTTATTTTCTTAGTTTTTGGTCTCTGATTTAATTATTTGACTTGGTTCCCTTTTGAATTTTGTCCTCAAACTTTTTGTGGTATGTTTTCATGATTTTAGGGTGCTGAAAAAATAAAGAAAAAATTTTAAAAAATAAAAAAATTTTGTTGCCTATTTTGGTCATGTATATTAGTGACAGTTTGCTATGCTACATGGTGTTCTGTTCAGTACATGACTAGGGGCAACCCAAGCTACTTGCATCCATATAACCCTGAAATTGATAGAACTTATCACAGACTAGTTAGACAAAATAGGAACCAGTCCATAGGTAGTGAGTCTATTGAGTCTTTACATAGTGAGTCTGCTTCTTTTTCTTCTATTCCTATAAATTCTGATTCTTATTCTGATTATTCTGAAAATATGGCTCAACCTCCACCACGTGAGAGGACATTGAGGGAGCTGGCTGCACCTGATTTCACTATTGAAGATTTGTGCATCCAGTATCCCGATGACCCGTATGAGCTAAGGTCTGGACTAATTCATTTGTTGCCCAAGTTTAATGGTCTTGCAGGTGAGGATCCTCATAAACATCTCAAGCAGTTCCATATTGTCTGTGCTACTATGAAACCACATGATGTGCAAGAGGATCATGTTTGTCTTAAGGCATTCCCACACTCCCTAGAGGGGCTAGCCAAGGATTGGTTGTACGATCTGGCCCCTGGTTCTATCACAGTCTGGGATGACCTGAAGAGGGCATTTTTGGAGAAATTCTTCCCTGCATGCAGAACAACAGCAATCCGAAAGGATATATCAGGCATCAGGCAACAAAGTGGAGAAAGTCTCTACGAGTATTGGGAGAGATTCAAGAGACTGTGTGCGAGCTGCCCCCACCATCAGATCTCAGAGCAGCTGCTTATTCAATATTTCTATGAAGGTCTCAACCTCATGGAGAGAAACATGCTTGATGCTGCAAGTGGTGGTGCCCTAGGAGACATGACACCTTTAGAAGCCAGAGTCAAGATTGAGAAGATGGCTTCCAATTGTCAACAATTCCATGCAAGGGGCAACAGCGATGCAATCATAGTGAGAGGAGTGAATGATGTTGGCACAAGTTCTGGTAAGGTTGAGAAGCTTGAACAGAAGATAGATTCACTTACAACTTTGGTCACTCAATTGGCCATCAACCAGAAGAAGTTGTCCCTGCCTGCTAGATTATGTGGCATATGCACATCCGCTGAGCACCCCACAGATGCATGCCCTTCTGTGCAGCAGCAGCCCACGACTGGTGCTGACCAACCTGAGGCATATGCCGCCAACATCTTCAACAGTAGAAACCAGCAGCCACAGAACTTTGATCTCTCTACCAATAGATACAACCCTGGTTGGAGGAACCATCCCAACCTGAGATGGTCTGATCAGCAGCAACCTTCACAGGTTCAATTTCAGAACAATTCTAGACCACCATATGTACCTCCTCCAGTCCAGCAACAGAGACAAAAACAGGCTAATTCTGCACCACCAGTTCCTAGTACTGAGCAGCAGCCTTCATTGGAAGAGCTGATGAAACAGATGACCATTCAAAATCTCCAATTCCAACAGGAAACTAGAGCATCCATTCAAAGACAAGAGGCCTCAATTCAATCTTTGACCAATCAGATGGGACAGATGGCAACAGCAATCAACACTATGCAATCTCAGAATTCTAACAAGTTGTCATCCCAAACAGTGATCAATCCAAACCAGAATGTGAATGCCATTAGTCTAAGGTCAGGGAAGCAGATTGTCACACCCACACCAGAATCTGACCTCAACAAAGATGATCTAGTTTCACCCAACAAGAAGACCCAAATGGTCGAGGAGAGTGAGCACACAAGTACCAGAAAATCCCATCCAACTCAGCCTTCCACAAGCACAACACCTGCTGCTGCCCAACAACCACCCCCCATTCCTCTTCCTTTCCCACCAAGGGGGGTGACTCAAAGCAAGAAAATGGAAGAGATTGACAAAGAGATACTTGACACATTCAGGAAGGTGGAAGTCAACATACCCCTTCTTGATGCAATCAAGCAAATTCCAAGGTATGCAAAGTTCTTGAAGGATCTATGCACACACAAACGGAAGCTCAAGGGCAATGAGAGGATCAGCATGGGAAGAAATGTCTCTGCTCTTATAGGTAAACCCGTCCCTCATATTCCTGAAAAGTGTAAGGATCCTGGAACTTTCTATGTGCCTTGTATCATAGGTAATACTAAATTTGAGAATGCTTTGCTAGATTTAGGAGCATCTATTAATGTTATGCCTATGTCTGTTTTCAAGTCTCTTTCACTTGGACCCCTTCAACCTACGGGTGTGGTTATTCACTTGGCAAATAGATCTACTGCCTACCCCGCAGGTTTGATAGAGGATGTCCTGGTTCGGGTTGAAGAGCTTATCTTTCCTGCTGATTTTTATATTCTTGATATGGAAGAGGACACCTCTCGTAGTGTTGTCCCTATCATATTAGGGAGACCATTTTTGAAAAAAGCCCGAACCAAGATAGATGTGCATGCAGGTACACTTTCCATGGAATTTGATGACAGTGTGGTTCGATTCAATATTTTTGATGCTATGAAACATTTTTCTGATGACCACTCTGTTTTTCATGTTGACTTGATTGATGATCTGATTGATGAGCATGTTCTAGACTTTTTGCATGATTATGATTTGCCATCTTTCACTAGCTCATTTACTTGTTCTGCATGTTCTGATTCCGAAATGTGCACTGCATGCATTGAAATTGACCAGTTTTTAAATTCTGCTACTGCATCTGTTGATTCATATGATATAGATTCAGATCATGCTAACCCCATTTCTGTTTTGCATGAGTCTAATTCACTTGTTCAGGTGCAGGCGGCAGAATCCAATTCTGCTGCTCCTTTAGTTCCATCTGTGATGCAGGCACCTTTATTGGACCTGAAGCCCCTTCCTCCTCATCTCAAATATGCTTACTTGGAGGCTGAGCAGAAACTTCCAGTGATCATCTCTACCTCTCTTTCTGTTGATCAAGAGAAGCAGCTGCTGGATGTGATTAGAGCAAACAAAAGGGCAATAGGATGGACTTTGGCAGACATACCTGGTATTAGCCCCTCCATGTGCATGCATCGGATTTTATTGGAGGATGGGGCTAAACCAGTGAGACAACCCCAGAGACGGTTGAACCCCCAGATTCTTGATGTGGTGAAGAAAGAGGTCACCAAGCTGCTGCAAGCTGGCATTATCTACCCCATTTCAGACAGCACTTGGGTAAGCCCGGTTCAAGTAGTTCCCAAGAAGTCTGGGGTGACAGTTGTCAAAAATGAGAAGGATGAGCTGATTCCCACTAGAGTGCAGAACAGTTGGAGAGTCTGCATTGATTATAGGAAGCTCAACCAGGCGACCCGCAAGGATCACTTTCCTCTTCCCTTCATTGATCAGATGTTGGAGCGCCTGGCAGGTAAATCCCACTATTGCTTCTTAGATGGTTTCTCTGGTTATTTCCAAATCTGTATTGCACCAGAGGACCAACATAAGACCACATTTACCTGTCCTTTTGGTACATTTGCTTATAGGAAGATGCCTTTTGGCCTATGTAATGCTCCTGGCACTTTTCAAAGATGTATGATGAGTATTTTTAATGACTTACTTGAGCATTGCATAGAGGTCTTCATGGATGATTTTAGTGTATATGGTTCCTCTTTTGATGCATGTCTTGATAGTTTGTCTAAGGTGCTTAATAGGTGCATTGAGACTAACCTTGTTTTGAATTTTGAAAAATGTCATTTTATGGTAGAACAAGGCATAGTCTTAGGGCACATTATTTCTCATAAGGGCATAGAGGTTGACCCTGCTAAGCTGCATGTAATATCACATTTGCCTTACCCCTCTTGCGTGCGAGAGGTGCGTTCTTTTCTTGGCCATGCAGGTTTCTATCGCAGGTTTATTCAGAACTTTAGCAAGATAGCCCTTCCACTATCCAACTTGCTTCAAAAGGATACCGCATTTGAGTTTGGAGACCAATGCAAGAAATCATTTGATGAGTTAAAGAGAGCACTCACCACCACTCCCATCATCCAACCACCTGACTGGACTCTCCCATTTGAGCTCATGACCGATGCCTCGAATTATGCTTTGGGAGCAGTTCTCTCCCAAAGGGTTGGTAAGATGTCTCATGTGATTTATTATGCATCTAGGACTTTAGATTCAGCACAAGTTAATTACACCACAACTGAAAAAGAGCTGCTAGCCATTGTCTTTGCACTTGATAAGTTTAAATCATATCTGTTAGGTTCTAAGGTTGTGGTGTATACTGATCATGCTGCCCTGAAGTATCTTTTGAAAAAGACAGATTCCAAACCTAGGTTGATTAGGTGGATGTTGCTCCTCCAGGAGTTTGATCTTGAGATTCAGGATCGGAGTGGTGCGCATAACCTTGTCGCAGACCACTTGAGCAGAATAGAGAGAGAGGAGGACGCATTTCCTATCCGGGATGACTTCCCGGATGAGCAGCTTTTAGTTTTGCATGTTTCACATCCCCCTCCCCTTACTCCTTGGTTTGCTGATATTGTAAATTATAAAGTTGCATCTGTTTTTCCACCCTTGGCATCCAAAGCTCAAAGAGACAAATTGAAGAGCGATGCCAAGTATTATGTATGGGATGACCCCTATTTGTGGCGTTTTTGCAGTGATCAGGTCATTCGCAGGTGCATTCCAGACCAGGAGATCCAATCGGTTCTCCAATTTTGCCATGCTTCACCAGTTGGAGGCCACCTTGGCACTCAAAGGACAGCACGAAAGGTGCTGGATTCTGGATATTATTAGCCTACCATCTTCAAGGATGCAAGCAAAATATGCAGCTCATGTGAGCAATGTCAAAGGGCAGGAGGCACCCTATCTTGGAGGCAACAGATGCCGCAACAACCTATGTTATTCTGTGAGGTGTTTGATGTCTGGGGTATAGATTTCATGGGCCCCTTTCCTGTTTCTTTTGGTTTTTATTATATCTTACTTGCTGTGGATTATGTATCCAAATGGGTGGAAGCTAAGGCCACCAGGACTAATGATGCTCAGGTTGTTGTAGATTTTGTCAGGTCTAATATCCTTTGCAGGTTTGGCATACCTAGAGCCATAGTCAGTGATCAAGGCACACACTTCTGCAATAGATCCATGCAAGCTTTGCTCAAGAAGTATGGGGTTGTGCACAAAGTTTCTACACCATATCACCCCCAAACCAATGGGCAAGCTGAGATTTCAAACAGAGAGATCAAGCGGATTTTGGAGAAGATGGTGAAGCCTAATAGAAAGGATTGGAGCACACGATTGGAGGATGCTTTATGGGCCCATCGGACTGCTTACAAGGCACCCATAGGGATGTCACCTTATCGGGTTGTCTTTGGTAAGGCATGCCACCTGCCTATGGAAATAGAGCACCGTGCATATTGGGCTGTGAAGCAATGTAACTTAGCTCTTGATCAAGCGGGTGAGGAGAGGAAGCTGCAGTTGAGTGAGCTAGATGAGATCCGTTTGGAGGCCTATGAGAATTCCAAGTTCTACAAAGAGAAGACCAAGAAGCTCTATGATAGCTCAATTTCCAGAAAGGAGTTCTTGGTTGGTCAAAAAGTGTTGCTCTACAACTCTAGGCTTGGACTCATGAGTGGAAAGCTCCGCTCTAAATGGATTGGACCGTTTGTAGTCACCCAGGTGTTTCCTTATGGCACTGTGGAGATCAAGAGTGAGTCCACAGACAAGAGCTTCAAAGTCAATGGTCACCGACTCAAGCCTTTCCTCACTACCCCTTCTTTGGATGATGCACCTGTGGAGGAAGCCTCATTGGTCGACCCCATTTTTGACCCACCATGATTTAGGGAGTCTTCTTTTCTCCTTCTTTACTACTTTTATTCCACTTGTCTATATCTGTCTGATTCTGCTATTTGTTTTACATTGAGGACAATGTGTGATTTAAGTGTGGGGGGAGAGTAGTTTAGGTTGCATATTTTTGCTTTGATTTTTTAGGTTTTGCTAAGTTTTGGGCATTTTCTTGCATGTTTTTGCTTCATTTTAGTAGAGTCTTGGTATCTTGTGTCTGAATTCATGCATTTCTGTGTGTAAAGTTGCTTTTGATAATTAAGAGGTGGTAACACTGTGATAGAATTGTCCCTTTTGTGAGGATTTGAGCCTTAATTGTGGGTGGATTGCTATATATGCCACCTAATTTTTCTTTCATGTGTGATTGTACTTTGGATTACTTGCACTCTAGAACTTGACTTGACTCTTGTTGATACTTGATATTCCCATGCACATTTTGAAATGATTTAGGCATTGTTTTTTTTCTTGAATAAGCCACTAGCCATATGAGCCTACCTTGAATGAATTTATCCTTTGATAGCCCCTTTGAGCCTTTATATCCCTTTTCTTTGTTCTTTAGCTCATTACAAGCCTATGACTGAAAAACCATGATTGTCCTAACCTTAGGGAATGTTGGAGCTTTGGAATTGTTTTGGGAATGGGTATTAAGTAAGCGAGGGTGCTTTGTTCTTCATCTCTTGTGAGTTCTGGGTTTTGCCTCTATGGTCGGTGATGTAATTATGGCTTTATCTCATTATGCCATTTTTATTGTTTCTTCTTTTCTTTCGTTCATGAAGTTCTGCAATGTAATGCAATTCAAAAAAAAAAAGAAGAAGAAAAAAAAATGGAATAAAAGGTTGATTGAGGCATGGAGGATTGGAATTAGAGGTTGTTGTTATGTTTATCATTTCATTTTGGGGTGGATTGTGCTTATTTTTTTTTACTTGTTCCCCATTGCTCCTCTATTCCCTGGGTTTTAGCTACATTTCCCATATTTTTATCCTACCCTGTCCTTGGCCCCATTACAACCCTGAAAAGACCTTTTGATCTTAATGTGCATGTGTGTTGATTGTTGATGTTAGAGGCTTGTCAAGCCTATGGTTGTGTTTGTTTTTCATGATGTGCCTTGAGTGTAAACACTGATTAACCTTAAACACTTGAGTGTAAACATTATTGAGTGATCCTTGTGAGTTTCTATCATCTTTGTGACTACCCTCTTGATGTCATTGGTTTTCTTTGCATATTTGAAATAATTGGATGATGTTCATGGATGCCTTGATTCTTTGGTCCTTATTTTCTTCATGTGCTCGATTTTGCCCATTTCTTTGCATTTCCTAGAATTCATTGTGAAGTATGTAATCTCTTAGGTTTGCATTCATTAGTTTTAGTAATCTTGTTACATGATTCACTTTGGTACATATTGATTTTCTCAGTCCTAATTCTTAGTTTTGCCCAGGAGTGCAAAAGGATAAGTGTGGGGGTATTTGATGAGCATTTTATTTCCCATTTTTCCTTGCATTATTTTACTCCTATTATTGATACTTGTTGCCTATTTGACATTGTTTAGCTTGATTTAGTGATTTAGAGTTTATTGGACTACTATTCTGAATATTGTTTAATTTGGGATTATTTAGCCTAATTAATTCTATTTCTATTTTCAGGTCATATTTGGCACAAGGGCTTTTTGGACATTTTGGGAATGAAGATTTAATTTTGGAAGAGAAGATATATGATGAAGTGAAGATTGTAATCTATCTTTAGGATTTGTTGAGATTTAGTTATATCTTTTAAGATTTAGATTTTATCTATAAGATATTTTTAGATTTAATTTAGAGATAAGCTTTCCTTAGGATTTGGGCCCATGATTTAGGCCCGTTTTGTGATTTAAAAAGCCAAATTCGTGTAAACCCTTGAGAGAGCTTCCATTCACGTTTTTTACATTCTCTCTCATAGAGAAGGCTTAGTTTTGCTCTCCAAGCTTGTGGAGGCTGCTAGGGTTTCTCTTTCTTCCCTTTCTACACGCTTTTGGTATTTTTCTTCATGGAAGGCTAAACTCTTAGGTTAAATCCCTTTGGTAATGTATCACATACTCTTGAGGTTTTGTTCTTAATGCTATTTCGTTTTTATTCACTGTTTTCATGCTTATTGATATGTTATGGTTCGCTTAGTTCCATTATATAGAGATAATCCATGTGTATGAATGCTTAATTTATGCAAACTCGTAAAAACTCCATGCTTTGGCTTTTAATGCTTAATTAGAGGTTTGGGTTTTGGGGTGAGAATTGAATTTTCGCTTAGTATTTAATTCTCACGAGTTGGACAGTGAAGAGGAAAGAAATTGATCTTTTGTGACCGATGATAGAGTTGTGAACGCGAGCCAAAGGGGTTTATCCGCTTTTCCTTATCTGTTTCTTCGTTTTGATTTAATTCTGTTTTGATTTCAATTATTCAATATTCAATACAAAAAAAACCCCCCCTGTTTTCTATGCATACTATGTGTTCGACCTTTTGCTTGATAAGATATTCCTTGGGAGACGACCTAGGAGTCACTTCCTAGTACTATACTTAAACTGTTTTTATTTGTATCGGGTACGACCTCGATCAACGAGCTGGTCGAGCCTGGGGTGGTCCATGATAAGCATAAAACGGGGGTACATGCAGGGTATAAATAATAGGTATGCGGAACCTACAAGGACGGACGCGAGCCAAGGGGTTGGGATGATAGAGGGTCACCTCTACCTCTCTCTCAAAAGTGGCTCGGATGGTCCTCGTAGTACCACACTCCACTAGGGAGTGGGCGCAACTCGATGCAAGCTAGATAGAGAGCCATCACCTACAATGGGCATAAGGGGTCAGCAATATAGACCACATAATCGAATAACGATAATGAAAGCATGTAAACAACCACATATACCAGGTAGTCAAGTGATATGCATAAACATATGAGCAAGCCAAAATTTCCATTCATAATTAATCCTTTTAATTATATGGCATGATGCATGCTCACTATCTCAAATTCCTAAGATTCTCCAACTATCACTTTATGGATGTCCAACCAAACAACCCATATACGTTTTTAAAACGTATACTACACCTGCTCGGAACATAATCCATGACGACACTACCAAAGTGTACGTCGCGTCACCAAGACGCAACAGCACTACGAAAGTGCAACAGCACTGCCAAAGTGCACATCACGCCACCAAGACGCAGCAGCATTCCACAATACTGCCCACATTACCAAAATGTGTCATCGAGCAAGGTGTATCCAAATTAGTACTCCCAGAGTACCCTCCTCATGTTCCTCGAATATGATAAACGATATCCTATCGCCATAACACCATGAATGAATACACATCAAGGTTCCATTTAAGATTATCCTTTAATCTTGTTATGTGCAACATGCAATACATTCACTCATGTAATATCAATGTAAATTTTAACACATCATAACTTCCTTGGAACATGGCCCATCCTTTGTAATTCATCCTTAATTTACTTGAAATTTGACTTAGTTGAAAATGGTATTGTATTAGAATTTTAGTTAACAAGACTCGAGTAGAATTTAAAAGACTCGAGTAGGATTTTAACTCTGTGCAAAAATACTCAAGTAGTTCTTAGTAAGACTCGAGTGGATCTTGATTTTCTGAAAAGTTCAAGTCTCAGGTTTTTGTAAAGTACTCGAGTCGTTCATGAAATACTCGAGTCCTCTTCAACCCAGAAGACTCGAGTGGATCATGCAAGACTCGAGCGGTTCATCAGAAAAGTTTATTCTTAGCACCAGTCAGTACTTGAGTCCTGAGTCAGAGACTCGAGTGTTGGTGCCACCAGATGCACTGGTGCGTCTAAAAGACTCGAGTCTCGAGTCAAAGACTCGAGTATTGACAATCAGATAACACTAAAAACTTGAGTTTAAACATACCATTTTCAATTCTAATCAAATTCAACCCAAACCAATGCTCAACAGAGCTCAGATTACGTAAGTTAAACATGTTCCAACACAAAAATTACATTGTATTATAGTGAATCATAACTGAGCATCAATTATGCATAAAAACCACATTTTGAGCAACTTAGCATACGAAATTCCATTCTAAACATTTTTGGCATGAAAATAACTTGCATACAGTACACATGCAACATAACAAACTTGCTCAAATCAAAGTTAATGCTCAGAAAGGCCTCCAAGCCTTAAACCTATTTCAAACTATGCCCAAAGAGTCTCATGGTGACTCCACACCTAAAATCCTACCAATTAAACTTATTCTAGTGAACAATTAGCTCCACCCTTACCTCTGGGTCGTGAATCAACACAGAGATTGCAGAGAAATTGAATGGAGTACTCTAACCCACAAAATCCTTTGCATGCAGCAACATTCGAACAGAGTCCAAAAACCATAGATTTTGACATGCAAAAACAGTTTAGAAATTGGGGAAAATGATTAGGAACAATTCTCTGCAACAAGGACTAGAGGTAGAAAGGAATTTGAGGATTGGAGAACTCATATACTTACCAAAATCCGAGCTCAAAGTAAGCTCCAGACTTCAGTTTTCTGGACTTTGACAGCAACAACACCAGATTTTCGACCTCCAATTCTCTCTCTATACAAAACCTCAAGTCACAATCTATGTGTCTTTGTAAAGCTCAAGACGTGAGCTTCACAATGGTGTGTATCACTCAACTCAATTCTCAGAAACGAAGGAGAACGTGGAGGACGAAATTGAGAACCCTAAGTTGATATCTCCAAAAAAATTCAACCAAAATGGTCGATTCTCATCATTAACCAAGCTTATATTGAATGAATCATTGTTCATGCAGGGCGACACGAAGCCCACTATCGAGCCTAAGAGTGATTTCGTGCCAACGATTTAGAATCGTTGAGTGCTGACTCATCAAACGCACTAACGAGTTCAACACTGACCAGAATACTCGAGTCTTTCCTGAAAGACTCGAGTCTTTCGGTCAAAATTTTTAAAATAATTATTTTAATTCCCTTCCCTCGAAAACCTTCCTAATATTATTTCTAGGTCCCAAATCAGGGACTAATATGCAAAAATCCTAATTTCACATATTATAAATTACCAACATATTTTTCATGCAAACACACTTATCACAAGCACACACATAATTACATAATTAATCCGAAATAATTATAGAAATAATATTTATGATTTAAGAAAATAATTTCCAACAAATTTTATAATTATAATTCCATTACATCAGGAAATGAAAATTTGGGGTATTACAGTATATGGAATAGAAGAGTGAAATCTATATGAGTTTTTGGTGTTTTATGGTTGATTTATAAAGGTTTTAAAGAGGTCAAGGGTAAGAGGTTCAAAGGTTCTAGAGAAACCTAGAGAAGGGCTGAATGAAAATGGTTTGAAAATCACGTTTTTATCAATTTTTCTTGGAGGTAATCGATTACCCTGTCAAGGTAATTGATTACTTAGCCTCTGATTCCAAGAAATTTCTAGAAACTCGTAGATTTTTCAAGATTTTTCAAGAGGTGATCAATTACTTTCAAAGATAATCGATTATAAGGTCCAAAATAATCGATTATCAAGTTTTTGTTTGATAGGTAATCGATTACTTTTGATAGTAATCGATTATCTCATGGGAATCTCCTCTTTAATGCATTCTAACGATCCCTAATGCTTCTCTATGTTTATCTGATGGTTCTAGCCTACCAAATTACCATTTTTGACACTCGAAGCATAGTCCAGAAGTCAGATCCTATTTCATGCCTCAACACTCTTGCTTATTTCCTAACCCCTTTCTTTGAGAAATACATATATAACTATGATTATCATGTTATTAAAATCTACTCGTTACAATACTCCCCCACTTGTAGGAATTTCGTCAACGAATTTCGGTTGAAACCTAATCTTTGGAAGAAGACTAAAGTGGGGTATATTAACACTCTCTAGGATTTCTCGAATCCTTTTCTTATCTTGCGAATGATCCTTTGTAATTAGCGGGATATTTTGAATTTCAATTACAACCTTTGATTTTTGTTCTTATGTTCTCTCCCACACTTAGGACTTTGATACTTTTTAAATTTTCTTTCAAATCTCTTATTATTTGTGAATCTACCCATAAGACTTTTACTTGATTTTAAATAATTTCTTGTACCCTCTTTAAGGTATTCAACATCAATTAACAGACTTATACTTATTCTTTCATATCAAGACATTACAACTAACACACACACACGCGTGCGCACACACACACACACACACACATATATATATATATATATATATAATTCAGTCAAGCATTCAAGTTTGCTCAACCATATGGTTCATATCATTAAACCCACTAGCTAATGGTTACACTTTTTCCTTAAATTTTCTTCTCTACATTTCCTTTTATCAATTATTCATTTAGCATTCATGCCATAACCTTCAAGTTCATTTGGGAAGTCTCAACAAAACATCCAAATCATCACACCCTTCTATCCAATTCTTTCATTCATTCAAAACATTGTCGGTATTATCTTATTCTACTCTTTCATTATGGTTCAGTCCTACCTAATAAAATCTAACTATTTGTCATAGCTTATTCATTAATCATATAATTTATTCCAATATTATTTTAGGAAAACATTTGTAACACCCCGATTCGGCAACTTGAAACCACAATTACTTAAATTAAATATAGTGAAAATTTGGGCCCAATTTTTTTTTAAACATGTATAACATAGACATGAGAACATTTAAGTTTTCAAAACTTGATTACTATTAAAACTCGTGTTCTCACGTTGCATAAAAACTTTCAAGTTCCAAATCAAGATGTCACAAGACACCGCACCTTGAAACTTTTCCACCAAAACATCATTTAAATACAACGGCCCATTCGCTTGTTTCAAAACATCAGTACTGAATAAACTTTATCCGGGGTACAACATGGTAAAGCTATGGTACTAAGAACTTGCAATGGAATACATTACTCTGGGGAATTACCTATCCTCTAGTCATGCATACTAAGACTCGCCACCTAACTCTGAGTCTCAACAGGTCAAACTCTCAATCCTCTTCGTCTGTCGGAAAATCCTCGGGGCCCGGATACCAATCCTCATCACTGAGACACTCCTCTGTGTCGGCCTCAGACCACAGATCGGAATCGTCGTCATCTGCTACCTCAGGAGTCTCTTCCATAGAATTGTCTTGTGATTTCTCCTCCTCCATCTCTCGAGCTAAAAGCTTCTCCATTATTTCTTTTCTTCGCCGTTTCATCTCTATATACACTATGACATAGGCGGACATGGTTATGTTATCTCCTTTCCATGGAGATGCTCCTATCTCCCGAATGAGCTGAAATCTCGCGATGTTTTCCATCTAATGATCATACAAATTTTTTCAATACAAAACAGAAATACAAGAGAGAGTGAGCAACCCAAAATAATAAATGTCGACTGTGTGGAATTACGATAGGCAAATATTAAGACAAAACAACAAACATCACATAAATCATAACAATAACATGATCATCATCAACATCATATAACCATAAATTCATACTCAGTCTTCTCGTGATAACATTCTCAATATCTTTCTCATGAAACTTTTGCAGCTCTTATCAATTCTTTCCTCAATCATTATTTCCAAACTTATCAATTATTTCAGGGATCTTATTTAATATTTGTCTCACGAATCTTGCTTAACACTTAATGTCACTGCTGCACTTTTCTTTTGAACATCTCAATCTTTTTAAGTCTTATCATTTCGGTTCACTCAATGATGTGGGGAAATCATCATTGAGGAAATTCAGTTAGCACACACGTCTACATCTCCTCGGTCATCCACCCAACCTAGTCGGAAGCAAACAGGAGTACAAGACCTTTACCACGCGGGCTTGACAGTTGTCTCAACAAATGGCTCCAAGCCAGGAGAACTGTAGAAAATCGGGTACAGTCTCAAATCATAATTCATATAATCAAGGCACACTGTAGAAAGATCGGGTACAGTGGCAAATCAAAGAGCCCTATTCCAGTCCCTCTCACTGCTCAAGATTTGCAATCTAGGGGGCGACGGTACTATTCTAGTATCGAGTGCAAAACTTACCACGGTTTTGGACCCAGTCCCTACCACGTTCGTATACCACATGTGGAGTTTGTTCTGCCTAGAAAGTACTCAAGACTTCTTGACATTTCACAATCATCGTCCTCCCCTAATGCAATCT
The DNA here is from genome assembly GCA_037953625.1 of Crotalaria pallida. Classification (NCBI taxonomy): domain Eukaryota; kingdom Viridiplantae; phylum Streptophyta; class Magnoliopsida; order Fabales; family Fabaceae; genus Crotalaria; species Crotalaria pallida. The sequence goes on along the minus strand of CM075654.1, from coordinate 4,457,590 downwards.
CCACCTGAGTATCCCTGATACTCATGGTATCTTCCTCTCCACTACTTCGATATCACACTCATAGCTCATCGCATTCGCATTTGTCAATGTCTTATAAAAGTGTTTTAGAGTTTTAATTAACGCTTTAAATCCTAAGGTCGACTCATCCTTGGTGCATCCCTTCAACGAGTCCCGACCACTAATCGTTCAATCCGTTCCCTAGAGAATCACATATGACAGAACTTGAATCGCAACAGCATCTTGCACCACATCTCTTTTCTCATGAATCTCATCAGCATCATTTTCATCAGCTATTGCTCAGCAGTATCATCAGCATCTTTCTCATCATCATTTCAGTGCTTTCATTCGCATCGTCGGATATTTCTTATGACAATCTTGAAAAATCATCATTTCATCTCAACTCTTTCTCAAACTCAGCTCATAACTCTTTTCCAATCATTCTCATACCACTTGTCGTTATTTCTTTTCTCAACATCTTATCAAGGCTGCCTTATTCCGCAAGGACTTAGGCCAAATAGGGGGGGTTTACATCTTTCTCTTGATATTTCATTACTTTCATAACCTTTGTTATTACTCATCTTTCTTTTCAATCACATTTTGTTACTTTCGCAATTTCGTTCTTATCATCACATAACCAAGGCGTACTAACATTTTTCAAACAGTATCACAATTGCTTAATCAATAAATAGATCATTTCGCAAAATAAGATAATCAAGTAGTTCATGTATAATTAACCAGAAAACATGGCACCATACTAAGCAGCAATAACATATCAAACTATAAACAACAAACCAATCTCAGCCGTTCGTGTGGATAGCCAGACCAACAAACAATTGCTATCACACTACCTCGCTTAACGAGATCGGAGTCCAATCTTTGAGATGATTGGACATCTTAATATGTTACCTAAATACCACGGCGTCTTAGGGAAATCCCTCTCTCACCTCAAATGATGTAGTCCTCCGAGAGTTTTCCATGATTTCCCAGTCGCTAGTCCCGCCTTGTTTACTTTTCGTCCGTCGCTCGAACTAAAACATTTTTCCCGTGTGTTAGAAACGATTCCAAGAAATTCATTAATTCGTTCTTGAAAACACTTTGAAACCATTCTTTTCTTGAAAACACATTGCCAATATCCAAAAGATTTCAAATCCAAATCAAATCCATGATTGAAATGTTTCCGAGAAAACATTGAAACAATTCTAGAACAATCTCTTTGTCAAAACAGAGTCCAGTCCACTCATAATAACTGAATTTAAAACATTCATGTTACCAAAACTCATTATCCTTAAACATTAAACAAAATTCCAAGATATGATAAAGAAACAACACATTGAAAATCTATCTTAAACAAAATACAAAAATTCAAGAAGATACAATTCCAGAACAACATCAAATTGATTCATTTAAATGCCAGACTTTACAATACTATTAGATACTGGTCAAAGAATGTCATTTTAAAAATTCCAGATCAATTTAAGTTGCTTAAACCACACTTTCCAATTAAACATTTCTCAATTCTTTTTGGAATCCAGATATAGGTTTTTCACCAACAATTCTAACAAACAAATTCAAAGATAATTCCAATTCAATCTAAATTTTCCAAAACACACTCAATTAGCATAAAAACAACACATTAAATTTTCAAAGCATTCACAAGCCCTCATGGTGCAAGTAACCTTTTAAGTCATTCAAAATTATTAATTAAGTTAAATCCGTAATAGACTAACTTAATTACTCTAAAGAAAATAATTCAAACTAAGCCTTGTGACTAATTCACCAAGGACCGAATTACCCATGGTCACTAATTTTTAATCACTAATAAACTTTAAATCTTGAAATCATTGAATTAATCATCATGAAAATTCCTTCTCAATTAACTCAATCAACTTATTTATTTTTAACTCTAAAAACCAAAAAGATTAAAGAAATCAACACATCATTTTCATTATAACATCATCACATAAAAATATAGTCATTATTAAGGGTCATTTCATGAAGAAAATCTTCCAACCATTTGAACATGCATTGGCCGAATTATATGTGTACAATCTTGCAAAGATGTGATATACAAATAAAGACATAAAGTAATGAAATCATTTTCTTTATTTTGGGACTAAAAACCGTGAGCATTCAAGAAGAAAATTTAACAAATTTAATTCATTTTCTTAACTCAAATCAAAGCAACAATCTAAGTCACAAACCATCTCAAAGTTTCATTTTTTTATTTTTCTTTAAACTTGATTATTTCATGCATGTACTTCTAAGCTCTTAGATTCAACTAGTTTTATCATGCATGCAACCTAAATGATGATCAAACACAATTTTCTACTCCTCTTCCTCATGGCCGAATATCATCATGTAAAAGACAAGGTTTTTGTTCACTTTGTCGAGCTCTCTTCTCTCTCTAGCCGTCTTCCTTGTTTCCCATGGTGGTTACCACCGCGCCGCCATGGCGAGGAAACGGGGGAAGCAGGCTCAACCTTCACCATCGCCCTCTACCCCATCACCCTCTCATGATCCAAAAACGATTGAAAATTCTGGTTCAAAATCGGTTACTGGCACATGTGACAAATCGCAAAAACATACAGCCATGGATGGTGCTAGGGCAAACGTGCATGAGATCAGCGCTGGTGGTGGAGATCGCACCACCCTTGTCCAGCAGTCGCACCAGTCTGGCGCGGGTATGGAAGGGACATGCGCGATGGTGCAGAACCAGACGCGTGAAAATCTACAGCACCAGCCGCATGTGGTGCGCGCAGAACAGGGCACCAGCCGCGTCACACAGCAGGATCAGAATGATGCGCGTGCAGGCACCAGCCGCATCACGCAGCAGCATCAGCCATGCGATGGTGCACCGATTGGCCACAAAAACCTGAATGACCGTGGGGTTTTGATAAACCCTATTAATTTTGATTTACTTGATGAACAAGAAACGAAATTTGATGATCTTGTTGAGAGTATTGATGCTTTGGATGAGAAACAAGCGAGTTCAGTTCTTGAAAAGCTTGATCGTATTCGTGATAAGATCAATGGCAAGAGACAAGCAAAGAACGTGCATGGCAAGCATGAGTCTGTGGTCAAGGAGATTGCAAACCCTACTACTAAGGAGAAGATAGCCAAATGTGCCTCAGTCTGGGACAGGTTTGATATCACGAAGCTAAGGAATTCTGGTGAGAAGCTCTCATATCAGGCACCAACAATTAAGGAGGGAATCTCTGTGGGCAAGATTGAGGTTGATGATGTTAAGGATGAATTGCACTATTGGGAAAATGCTGTGGTTTGTTTTGTCCTGGGAGCTAAGCCTCCGTTTCATGTGATTAGTGGATACCTCAAACGTGTTTGGGGATAGCATGGTATAGATAAAGTCCTTATGGATCCTGAGGGGAAGATTATTGTTCGGTTCAAAACGTTGGAAGCTAGGAATGCTGTTCTTGAGATAGGTGTATTTCACTTTGATAAGAAGCCCTTATTTATTAGTCCTTGGTCTGAAAAGTGTGCAGGAGGTTTCAATCCGGATCATGTTCCTATATGGATTCAGTTGCCTAAGCTTGATGTGAAGTTTTGGGGTGCTAATGCATTAAGCAAGATAGCCAGTTTGGTTGGTGTGCCTATTATGGTTGACAGCATGACACAATCAAGAGACCGCATCAATTATGCTAGGTTTCTGGTTGAGGTAAATCCTGATACTTTACCTGATGAGATTTTCTTTGAGGATGAAAAGGGTCATGTGTTGACTCAGAAGGTCATGTACGAATGGAAGCCTAGATTTTGTGATCACTGTGAAAAATATGGCCATGATAAAAAGATGTGCAGAAAGCCAAAGGTTCAAAAGCCTGTGAAAAAGGAATGGGTTAATAAGAATAAGCCAACACAGGAAGAGGTCCTTCAGGTTGTGGATTCAATTAAACTTCAGGAACAGGTTAAGGAGGGTTCTATCCTTGCTGAAAGGGTGAATGATTCTGAATATCACCCTATTGTGGCTGATGCTAGGGCTAAGGAACAGGATAGCCAGGATAATGCTACCAAAGAGGATGATCAGGCTAACCAGGATAAAGGTAACAAAGAGGATGATTGTAAACCTGTGACTACCAGAGCATCTAAAAGATTGCAAAAGAAAATGGATGAGGCTAATCAGTTTCTTGGAGATGGAGGTAAGTCTACTTCTTCTTCTGGGAATGGATAGTATTGCCACATGGAATATTAGAGGGATCAACCACCCTCATAAGCAAAAAGAGCTTAGAAGGTTGATTAGTAGGTATAAGGTAGGATTGTTAGCTATTTTAGAAAATAAATTGAGATCCTCTTCGTATGATAGCATGAAACAAAGACTTGTTCCTGGATGGGGTTCTTTCATTAATCTTGATTCTAGTCCTCTTGGTAGAATTTGGGTAGCATGGAGGCCTGATATGTATGTGGTGGATGTGGTTAGTAGCACCAGCCAGTATGTTCATTGTATGGTTAAACAAAAACAGGGACAGAATGATTTCTGGGTTACTTTTGTATATGCCAGTAATGATGCGTTAGAAAGGGTTGAGCTTTGGAACTTCATTAATCAATTCAGTTTGCAAGTTGACAAGCCGTGGTGTCTAACAGGTTATTTTAATACTTTTCTTGAGCCTCAAGAGAAGTTAGGGGGCCTTCCTGTGTATGTTGATCAGATCTCTGACTTCAGAAATTGTGTTCAGAATAGCCAACTGGTTGATATGAGGTACACTGGGTGTTTCTATACATGGTCTAACAAGCAGCAACCTGATACTAGGATCTATTCAAAGCTGGATAGGACTTTGGTAAATATGCAGTGGATTTCTTTATGGCCTCAAGCTGAAACTGAATTCTTGAATGAAGGTATCTCGGATCACTCACCAATCATCATTGATTGGAAAGATCAGCAACCTTTGTATCCTTCATCTTTTATGTTTTTTAATATGCTTATCAAGGATGAGAACTTTATTGATATTGTAAAAAAGGGTTGGGATATGGATATTCAGGGATATGCCATGTACAGGGTGATGAAAAAGCAGAAGCTCCTCCAGACCCCTCTCAGAGAGCTGAATAGATCCAAATATACGGAGATTGATAAGAAGGAAATTGTGTGCAGAAAGGCTCTTGAGAGAGCTCAGAATGATTTATCTGATGATCCAGGCAATATCCACTTTCAAAAAATCGAAAGAGATGCCAGCAGAGATTACATGAAGATAGCTGATGCTGCTAACTCTTTTTTGCAACAAAAAGCAAAGGAGAATTGGTTGCGTGATGCTGACCAGAATACAAGGTACTTTCATGATGTTATTAAGCTCAGGCAGTACAGAAATAGGGTCCATGCCATTAAAGATGAGAATGATGTGTTGGTCTCTACTCAGCATGAGGTTGGTAAGGTCTTTGAGGATTATTTCACTAAGCTGTTTCAGAGGTCTAGAGCTAATTGGAATATGTCTGAGGCTGAAATTAACCAGGGTCGTGTCCTATCTCCTGATCAGCAAATTACTCAGATTAAGCCTGTTTCTGATGATGAGATAAGGAATGGTTTCATGAGTATGGGTAGCAATAAGTCTCCTGGTCCAGATGGGTATGGTGCTGAATTTTATAAATCTGCTTGGGATGTCATTGGACCTGAGATCTGTGAGGCTATCAAAGATTTCTTTCGTAATGGGCAGCTTTTAAAAGAGGTAAATAACACTTCCCTAGTGTTAATTCCTAAGGTTGATTGCCCTAATTATGCATCTGACTTTAGACCCATAGCTTGTTGTAATTCTATTTATAAGTGCATTGCTAAAATCTTATCAAATAGAATGCAAACTGTTTTGCCTGGTTTGGTTCAAGACAATCAAACAGCTTTTGTGAGTGGTAGGAATATCATCCAGAATATTCTCATTACTCAAGAGTTGCTTAGATTGTATGGTAGAAGGCATGTTTCTCCTAGGTGCTTGTTGAAGATTGACTTGAGAAAAGCGTATGATATGCTTGATTGGTCTTTTGCGAAAAATACGCTTATTGCTTTGAAATTCCCTATGAAATTTGTTGATTGGATTATGGCATGCATCTCCAGTGTCTCTTTCAACTTGGTTCTGAATGGTAGATCTTTTGGTTGCATCAAAAGTAACAGGGGTTTGAGACAGGGTGATCCTATGTCTCCTCTTTTGTTTGTTTTGGTTATGGAAATGTTGACTAGAAAACTTCAGGTTGCATCAAATTCCAGGGGCTTCAGATTTCATCCTTTATGCAGGAATTTACGGCTTGTTAATTTAGCATTTGCTGATGATATTATGATGTTTTGTAATGGCAGTGAATCTAGTGTGAGAATTCTTATGAATGCTTTACATGAATTCTCTGCTAGTTCTGGTTTGGTTGCCAACAATGCCAAATCGCAGATTTACATGGCTGGTATCCCTGATGATATTCAGAATAATTTGCAGCATATTACAGGATTTTCTAAAGGGAGTTTTCCTTTTAGGTATTTAGGCTTGCCTATATCTACTAGGAAATGGTCTCCTCAAACTTGTCAAGTATTGGTGGAGAATGTAACAAAGAGAATTAATTCCTGGAAATCTAGACACCTTTCCTATCAAGGTAAAACTCTTTTGATTAATTCAGTGCTCCTCTCGCTTCATGTCTATTGGGCTAGTGTTTTCATTATCCCAAAATCTGTTGTGCACCAAATTGAACAAAAGTGTAGAATGTTTCTTTGGGGAACTAACCAGATTAGCAGGTCTAGATCTATTGTTGCTTGGGACCTTTGTTGCAGGCCTAAAAAAGCTGGTGGTTTGGGATTCAAAAATACTATTATTTGGAACCAGGCAGCTTTAGGTAAGCAGGTGTGGCAGATTGCTATGAAGAAGGATAACCTCTGGGTCAAATGGATCAGCACAGTGTATCTCAGGGATATTGATTTCTGGGATTATCAGGCTGGTAGTCAAGACAGTTGGCATTGGAAGCAGATAATTAAGGTCAGAGACAGGTTCAGATCCTCTTATGCTAATGGCGTATGGGCAGGAATGGAGTATACAATAAAGAAAGGGTATCAGTGCTTGATGGGCAGCCAGGACACTGTAATCTGGTTCAAAACAGTTTGGAATGCAGCTTCTATTCCAAAGCACTGTTTCATTGTCTGGTTGGCTACTATCAATATGCTTAGAACAAAAGCTAACATGGCAGCATTTGATGATTCAGATCCAACTTGTGTACTATGCAATGATAATTATGAAGACAGAGACCATTTGTTTTTTGACTGTGCATGGAGTAGAGACCTTATGGAGCTTGTTTATAATTGGATTGGGCTTGAGGGGTGGCGTTATAATTTTAATAGTTGGTTGCATTGGCTCACCTTTGGTTTCAAGCACAAGAAGAGGAGACAATTCATTATTGCTATCATGGCCGCCACTCTATATCATATATGGATGGAGAGGAATCGCAGGATCTTTACTGGCAAATCTAGAGCCCCGTTTCATGTTTTCAACTTGGTGAAGAGGGATCTTGTTATTAGAATTAGTATGTTTTTCCCTAGTTTAAATTCATGTTGCAACAATGTAATAGCTACTAGAATTTTAGCAGAACTGTAATTGGTATTTAATCTTGGGTGCAACCCTACATAGTAGGTGGGTACTTAAGTTTAAATACTTCTTTAGTTAGCAGGTTTTTAGCTCTTGTTTTTTCTTTGGTGCAACCCTACATAGTAGGTGGGTACCATAGATTAAACGTTTATTTTTCTGCTTTTGATTGATGTATAATTTTGTTTGGTTGGTTAATGAATTTTTTTCGTTTAACTAAAAAAAATCAAGACATGTAGATTTTCAAGCCAAATTTTTCAAAGCATTATACTACATCACTCATTCACATCAACATGCATTAACATCATCAAGACAAGATTTTTCTCAAATATTTCCAATAGAACTCAAGTTCATTATTTAATCTTAAATAAAAATCAAGATTATACTTTAAACTTCTAAAAATGACATGCATATACTTGAAATCATCAAATCTAACCATAATACTAACATGTATCAATTTCTCACAAAATATAAAGCATGAATCCCATTTTTTTCAAGCATGGCCGAATAGTTTTCACAAAAATATAACATGCACAAGATCAAACACTTAGATTAAATCATGTTCATACTTAAAAATCATTTTAAAGCTTGTTTCTTTGATTTCCTTTTCAAAACCATGACAAACATCAAATATAAACATGATCTTTTCATTTGAAATTGACATGCAAGCTTCAAGATCTTAAATTTTTGCTCATTAAACTTGGATCATTACATGCATACATTTAAATCAACTAAGATCATTATCAAACCAACATGCAAGACTAAAGACTTCAACTTTATCATCAATCAAATTTAAATCATTTATTTATTCATCAAATAAACATATGAATACATCATAGATCACGGTTTAAGCAAGAAAATTCAACATGCAAGGCCAAAGATTTTCACTTTATCATTAATCAAGTTTAAATCATAAATTTATTTATCAAATCATCTCATGAAGGCTTCATAAATCACGGTTTAAGTAAGGAAATTCAACATGCAACGAAATTTATTTTAATCTTCACAAAAATCTCAAACAACACTTTAGATCTTTAAGATTTAGTTTGAAAAGCATCAAGATTCATCATGCAAGCCATAACCGAATCATCAAGTCCATGGTTTTACATATTACAAATCTATTTAAGTCTTAAAAGTCTATGATCAAGTACAAACAACACATGCACTCATCTTTCAAGCCATAAAAATAAACATGCAAAGAAAGAGAAGAAGAAAGATTACAAAATCAAAAGGAAAAACCTAAACTAACACAATCTCCTTCTTGATCTTCGAATCACCTACCAAGAGAGGTTGATCTTCTAGTCTTCTAGCACCTTTGATCTTCAAGGAACACCTTGATCAAGCTCCTAATCTCCTTCTTCTTCTTCTTCCAATCTCTCGGCCACCCTCTCTCTTTCCCTCTCTCTTGTAAGATCCATGAAGAATGTTTTGATAAATGCCAAAAGGTTTTGAACAAGCTACAAGTGTGTTGATCAAGTTCAAGCTCAACAAGCAACAACAAACATCAAGTTATGAAGAGAGAGCCAACTCATGAAGACTTAGTTTGGTAGTTTATGTTTTATTGTTTTATCTTTTGCCTCACAAGTCTTTTAGTTTATGAGTTTGGGTAGAATTTATTAGAGGGTAGTGAATCTCTTTTGATTGCATGATTATATCATATTTTGAGTATTCACTTTGCCTAAAATCAATAGGTGGCTTAAAGGTTTGAAAGAAAAGGTTTAGTTTTTGAGAAAACAAGTTTTAAGTGATTTTTAATGTTAATAATCGATTAACAGATTTTGATAATTGATTGATAGTGTAATTTGAACTGATAATCGATTAACAAACTTTTCATAATCGATTATCTGAACTTTTACTCGAGTAAAATCTTTTTCACTCGAGTGAAATTTATGCAGCTTTCGTATTACTCGAGTAACACTCATTTCACTCGAGTAACTTGATCAGATATGGTTTTTTAAATACGTTTTTCACTTCTCAAAAGCCATTCTAAGAATCATTTTGATACACAATTTGATACACAATTTTATCAACTAGAATCATTTCTATGCACACACAAACGGAAGCTCAAGGGCAATGAGAGGATCAGCATGGGAAGAAATGTCTCTGCTCTTATAGGTAAACCCGTCCCTCATATTCCTGAAAAGTGTAAGGATCCTGGAACTTTCTCTGTGCCTTGTATCATAGGTAATACTAAATTTGAGAATGCTTTGCTAGATTTAGGAGCATCTATTAATGTTATGCCTATGTCTGTTTTCAAGTCTCTTTCACTTGGACCTCTTCAACCTACGGGTGTGGTTATTCACTTGGCAAATAGATCTACTGCCTACCCCGCAGGTTTGATAGAGGATGTCCTGGTTCGGGTTGAAGAGCTTATATTTCCTGCTGATTTTTATATTCTTGATATGGAAGAGGACACCTCTCGTAGTGCTGTCCCTATCATATTAGGGAGACCATTTTTGAAAACAGCCCGAACCAAGATAGATGTGCATGCAGGTACACTTTCCATGGAATTTGATGACAGTGTGGTTCGATTCAATATTTTTGATGCTATGAAACATTTTTCTGATGACCACTCTGTTTTTCATGTTGACTTGATTGATGATCTGATTGATGAGCATGTTCTAGACTTTTTGCATGATTATGATTTGCCATCTTTCACTAGCTCATTTACTTGTTCTGCATGTTCTGATTCCGAAATGTGCACTGCATGCATTGAAATTGACCAGTTTTTAAATTCTGCTACTGCATCTGTTGATTCATATGATATAGATTCAGATCATGCTAACCCCATTTCTGTTTTGCATGAGTCTAATTCACTTGTTCAGGTGCAGGCGGCAGAATCCAATTCTGCTGCTCCTTTAGTTCCATCTATGATGCAGGCACCTTTATTGGACCTGAAGCCCCTTCCTCCTCATCTCAAATATGCTTACTTGGAGGCTGAGCAGAAACTTCCAGTGATCATCTCTACCTCCCTTTCTGTTGATCAAGAGAAGAAGCTGCTGGATGTGATTAGAGCAAACAAAAGGGCAATAGGATGGACTTTGGCAGACATACCTGGTATTAGCCCCTCCATGTGCATGCATCGGATTTTATTGGAGGATGGGGCTAAACCAGTGAGACAACCCCAGAGACGGTTGAACCCCCAGATTCTTGATGTGGTGAAGAAAGAGGTCACCAAGCTGCTGCAAGCTGGCATTATCTACCCCATTTCAGACAGCACTTGGGTAAGCCCGGTTCAAGTAGTTCCCAAGAAGTTTGGGGTGACAGTTGTCAAAAATGAGAAGGATGAGCTGATTCCCACTAGAGTGCAGAACAGTTGGAGAGTCTGCATTGATTATAGGAAGCTCAACCAGGCGACCCGCAAGGATCACTTTCCTCTTCCCTTCATTGATCAGATGTTGGAGCGCCTGGCAGGTAAATCCCACTATTGCTTCTTAGATGGTTTCTCTGGTTATTTCCAAATCTTTATTGCACCAGAGGACCAACATAAGACTACATTTACCTGTCCTTTTGGTACATTTGCTTATAGGAAGATGCCTTTTGGCCTATGCAATGCTCCTGGCACTTTTCAAAGATGTATGATGAGTATTTTTAATGACTTACTTGAGCATTGCATAGAGGTCTTCATGGATGATTTTAGTGTATATGGTTCCTCTTTTGATGCATGTCTTGATAGTTTGTCTAAGGTGCTTAATAGGTGCATTGAGACTAACCTTGTCTTGAATTTTGAAAAATGTCATTTTATGGTAGAACAAGGCATAGTCTTAGGGCACATTATTTCGCATAAGGGCATAGAGGTTGACCCTGCTAAGCTGCATGTCATATCACATTTGCCTTACCCCTCTTGCGTGCGAGAGGTGCGTTCTTTTCTTGGCCATGCAGGTTTCTATCGCAGGTTTATTCAGAACTTTAGCAAGATAGCCCTTCCACTATCCAACTTGCTTCAAAAGGATACCGCATTTGAGTTTGGAGACCAATGCAAGAAAGCATTTGATGAGCTAAAGAGAGCACTCACCACCACTCCCATCATCCAACCACCTGACTGGACTCTCCCATTTGAGCTCATGACCGATGCCTCGAATTATGCTTTGGGAGCAGTTCTCTCCCAAAGGGTTGGTAAGATGTCTCATGTGATTTATTATGCATCTAGGACTTTAGATTCAGCACAAGTTAATTACACCACAACTGAAAAAGAGTTGTTACCCATTGTCTTTGCACTTGATAAGTTTAGATCATATCTATTAGGTTCTAAGGTTGTGGTGTATACTGATCATGCTGCTCTGAAGTATCTTTTGAAAAAGACAGATTCCAAACCTAGGTTGATTAGATGGATGTTGCTCCTCCAGGAGTTTGATCTTGAGATTCAGGATCGGAGTGGTGCACATAACCTTGTCGCAGACCACTTGAGTAGAATAGAGAGAGAGGAGGATGCATTTCCTATCCGGGATGACTTCCCGGATGAGCAGCTTTTAGTTTTGCATGTTTCACATCCCCCTCCCCTTATTCCTTGGTTTGCTGATATTGTAAATTATATAGTTGCATCTGTTTTTCCACCCTTGGCATCCAAAGCTCAAAGAGACAAATTGAAGAGCGATGCCAAGTATTATGTATGGGATGACCCCTATTTGTGGCGTTTTTGCAGTGATCAGGTCATTCGCAGGTGCATTCCAGACCAGGAGATCCAATCGGTTCTCCAATTTTGCCATGCTTCACCAGTTGGAGGCCACCTTGGCACTCAAAGGACAGCACGAAAGGTGCTGGATTCTGGATTTTATTGGCCTACCATCTTCAAGGATGCAAGCAAAATCTGCAGCTCATGTGAGCAATGTCAAAGGGCAGGAGGCACCCTATCTTGGAGGCAACAGATGCCGCAACAACCTATGTTGTTCTGTGAGGTGTTTGATGTCTGGGGTATAGATTTCAAGGGCCCCTTTCCTGTTTCTTTTGGTTTTTATTATATCGTACTTGTTGTGGATTATGTATCCAAATGGGTGGAAGCTAAGGCCACCAGGACTAATGATGCTCAGGTTGTTGTAGATTTTGTCAGGACTAATATCCTTTGCAGGTTTGGCATACCTAGAGCCATAGTCAGTGATCAAGGCACACACTTCTGCAATAGATCCATGCAAGCTTTGCTCAAGAAGTATGGGGTTGTGCACAAAGTTTCTACACCATATCACCCCCAAACCAATGGGCAAGCTGAGATTTCAAACAGAGAGATCAAGCGGATTTTGGAGAAGATGGTGAAGCCTAATAGAAAGGATTGGAGAACACGATTGGAGGATGCTCTATGGGCCCATCGGACTGCTTACAAGGCACCCATAGGGATGTCACCTTATCGGGTTGTTTTTGGTAAGGCATGCCACCTGCCTGTGGAGATAGAGCACCGTGCATATTGGGCTGTGAAGCAATGTAACTTAGCTCTTGATCAAGCGGGTGAGGAGAGGAAGCTGCAGTTGAGTGAGCTAGATGAGATCTGTTTGGAGGCCTATGAGAATTCCAAGTTCTACAAAGAGAAGACCAAGAAGCTCCATGATAGCTCAATTTGCAGAAAGGAGTTCTTGGTTGGTCAAAAAGTGTTGCTCTACAACTCTAGGCTTGGACTCATGAGTGGAAAGCTCCGCTCTAAATGGATTGGACCGTTTGTAGTCACCCAGGTGTTTCCTTATGGCACTGTGGAGATCAAGAGTGAGTCCACAGACAAGAGCTTCAAAGTCAATGGCCACCGACTCAAGCCTTTCCTAACCTCTCCTACTTTGGATGATGCACCTGTGGAGGAAGCCTCATTGGTCGACCCCATTTTTGACCCACCATGATTTAGGGAGTCTTCTTTTCTCCTTCTTTACTCTTTTTATTGCACTTGTCTATATCTGTCTGATTCTGCTATTTGTGTTCCATTGAGGACAATGTGTGATTTAAGTGTGGGGGGGAGAGTAGTTTAGGTTGCATATTTTTGCTTTGATTTTTTAGGTTTTGCTAAGTTTTGGGCATTTTCTTGCATGTTTTTGCTTCATTTTAGTAGAGTCTTGGTATCTTGTGTCTGAATTCATGCATTTCTGTGTGTAAAGTTGCTTTTGATAATTAAGAGGTGGTAACACTGTGATAGAATTGTCCCTTTTGTGAGGATTTGAGCCTTAATTGTGGGTGGATTGCTATATATGCCACCTAATTTTCTTTCATGTGTGATTGCACTCTGGATTACTTGCACTCTAGAACTTGACTTGACTCTTGTTGATACTTGATATTCCCATGCACATTTTGAAATGATTTAGGCATTGTTTTTTCTTGAATAAGCCACTAGCCATATGAGCCTACCTTGAATGAATTTATCCTTTGATAGCCCCTTTGAGCCTTTTTATCCCTTTTCTTTGTTCTTTAGCTCATTACAAGCCTATGACTGAAAAACCATGATTGTCCTAACCTTAGGGAATGTTGGAGCTTTGGAATTGTTTTGGGAATGGGTATTAAGTAAGCGAGGGTGCTTTGTTCTTCATCTCTTGTGAGTTCTGGGTTTTGCCTCTATGGTCGGTGAAGTAATTATGGCTTTATCTCATTATGCCATTTTTATTGTTTCTTCTTTTCTTTCGTTCATGAAGTTCTGCAATGTAATGCAATTCAAAAAAAAAAAAAGAAAAAAAAAGAAGAAGAAGAAGAAGAAAAAGAAAAAAAAATGGAATAAAAGGTTGATTGAGGCATGGAGGTTTGGAATTAGAGGTTGTTGTTATGTTTACCATTTCATTCTGGGGTGGATTGTGCTTATTTTTTTTACTTGTTCCCCATTGCTCCTCTATTCCCTGGGTTTTAGCTACATTTCCCATATTTTTATCCTACCTTGTCCTTGGCCCCATTACAACCCTGAAAAGACCTTTTGATCTTAATGTGCATGTGTGTTGATTGTTGATGTTAGAGGCTTGTCAAGCTTATGGTTGTGTTTGTTTTTCATGATGTGCCTTGAGTGTAAACACTGATTAACCTTAAACACTTGAGTGTAAACACTATTGAGTGATCCTTGTGAGTTTCTATCATCTTTTTGACTACCCTCTTGATGTCATTGGTTTTCTTTGCATATTTGAAATAATTGGATGATGTTCATGGATGCTTTGATTCTTTGGTCCTTATTCTCTTCGTGTGCTCGATTTTGCCCATTTCTTTGCATTTTCTAGAATTCATTGTGAAGTATGTAATCTCTTAGGTTTGCATTCATTAGTTTTAGTAATCTTGTTACATGATTCACTTTGGTGCATATTGATTTTCTCAGTCCTAATTCTTAGTTTTGCCCAGGAGTGCAAAAGGATAAGTGTGGGGGTATTTGATGAGCATTTTATTTCCCATTTTTCCTTGCATTATTTTACTCCTATTATTGATACTTGTTGCCTATTTGACATTGTTTAGCTTGATTTAGTGATTTAGAGTTTAATGGACTAATATTCTGAATATTGTTTAATTTGGGATTATTTAGCCTAATTAATTCTATTTCTATTTTCAGGTCATATTTGGCACAAGGGCTTTTTGGACATTTTGGGAGTGAAGATTTAATTTTGGGAGTGAAGATTTAATTTTGGAAGAGAAGATATATGATGAAGTGAAGATTGTAATCTATCTTTAGGATTAGTTGAGATTTAGTTATATCTTTTAAGATTTAGATTTTATCTATAAGATATTTTTAGATTTAATTTAGAGATAAGCTTTCCTTAGGATTTGGGCCCATGATTTAGGCCCGTTTTGTGATTTAAAAAGCCAAATTCATGTAAACCCTTGGGGAGAGCTTCCATTCACGTTTTTTACATTCTCTCTCATAGAGAAGGCTTAGTTTTGCTCTCCAAGCTTGTGGAGGCTGCTAGGGTTTCTCTCTCTTCCCTTTTCTACACGTTTTTGGTATTTTTCTTCATGGAAGGCTAAACTCTTAGGTTAAATCCCTTTGGTAATGTATCACATACTCTTGAGGTTTTGTTCTTAATGCTATTTCGTTTTTATTCACTGTTTTCATGCTTATTGATATGTTATGGTTCGCTTAGTTCCATTATATAGAGATAATCCATGTGTATGAATGCTTAATTTATGCAAACTCGTAAAAACTCCATGTTTTGGCTTTTAATGCTTAATTAGAGGTTTGGGTTTTGGGGTGAGAATTGAATTTTCGCTTAGTATTTAATTCTCACGAGTTGGACAGTGAAGAGGAAAGAAATTGATCTTTTGTGACCGATGATAGAGTTGTGAACGCGAGCCAAAGGGGTTTATCCGCTTTTCCTTATCTGTTTCTTCGTTTTGATTTAATTCTGTTTTGATTTCAATTATTCAATATTCAATACAAAAAAAACCCCCCTGTTTTCTATGCATACTATGTGTTCGACCTTTTGCTTGATAAGATATTCCTTGGGAGACGACCTAGGAGTCACTTCCTAGTACTATACTTAAACTGTTTTTATTTGTATCGGGTACGGCCTCGATCAAAGCTCCATAGCATACCCCTTTCGTGTCGAACCGGGTTAAGTCACGCAGACCAACCGAAGAAGATGCTGCTCCTTTAGCTGATTGCCAACACAACTAGCACAATTGTGGGTATAACCCAGAGAAAATCAAGCAAACAAAATTTACACATCTCCAATAACACCGGATTTAGCCTAAATCCGAAGATACACACCACTTTCTATATCTTAGGTTCTTACTACCCTACAAGCACTCACTTTTCCCTATACTTCCCCCTCTAGTCCTAATGCTTTTCATCTATCGTTTCTCCACCTTAATACCCAACTATTGGATAAGAGGTCTAATCTTCCTCACTATCCTCTCAAACTAGGGTCAATATACACTTCCTTTCTTCCTCGCGACTCCCCAACTTTGATCAAACCTACTACTAGACCCACTATTGTCCTATACTTCATTCCACAACCGTCATTTATCCACCCCCAGTCATTCAAGCCTGAACCATTTGGGTAACTATGATATTTCTAACAATACGATTAACCAACTTTGGGAAAGATTAGCACGGTTATGGTTTAATAGAAAAGCTTAAAGAAAGAATTTTGTATTTGGATTCCTACTGAATGCCATTGTTGAAGCAATTCAACAAGCACGGCTCCAGGAGTAACATCCTATTTCCTTAGAGGTAATGGCTATCCTTACACCAAAAATACATTGGGTCCACACACTTTGGTTTATCCGTCAATGGTACTTCTTCTGACACTACTCTGCGGTTATGAGATTTCGACTCTAGAACCTCTCTGTCTCTGCCTACTTTTCTAAACAACTTTAACCAACAGGGTCTTTAACCTAAACAAGGCTCGTACCTTAGGAAGACAAGACTTGAATCTCGCACTCCTATCCTTGCACTAGCAAGCACACATAAAGGCACACAAGCAAACAAACAGCACACAAAACATGCAAGCAAACACTCATGGCATGTAAGCATAAGCTTAATGTCACAAAGGATTAACATCGCTCTGATACCACTCTGTAACGCCCCGGTTTTCGACATCCGAAAATAGCCATTGTTTAATTTAAAATTTGCCAAAAATGAGGCCATTTTTTTTGTAAAACGATGTGGGTGCATGTTCACGCTCTTACCTGAAAACCGGGTCGTTAAGTGAAACCTACTCCCACATTCATCCAAAAAGATTTCATCGTTTACGATAACAAAAGGTTCGGCCAGTTCACAAAACAAAAGTAGGGCATAGTTACAAGAGCGATACATTGCTTAGATAATCCTTGACATATTTCCTAAAAAGTGATTTTGTTTGAAATTAAGTTTTGGGTCTGTTAACTTGAAAAATTTGTAATTTTTTACTGTAACTCGGAATTTTACAAACTTTATATCAAAACGACCGTAGCGAAACGTAGATTTTAAAAATGTAATTTTCAGATTTTTCTGGGTGGCTCTATAAAAATTTATTTTCAGAGTTGTAAAACACGAATTTTGGAAATGGTATTGAATTTATTGGTTTGGCTTGAAACTTTTATGTGATGTATGCTTGAATTAATGTGTGTGTGTACTGTGTGTTTGTTGTGTGATGCATGAGAATTTTTGTGTGTGAATTAATTGTTTTGCTATGTGACTTGATGAAATTAAAGTAAATAAGATTAAGAAAATAAAATGAAAAATGTATGTGTGTGTGTGATACGGTACGTGTACGTATGAATATATATATATATATATATATATATATATGTGTGTGTGTGTGTGTATGGGTGTGTATGTATGTACGTGTATGTGTGTATGTTAGGGTGTAGGAATTCTAAAAGCTTAAAGATTAAGGAAGTAGAAACCAAATAGAAAACCAAGTTAGTGTTGTAACCAAACTAAGTGGAAACCCTAACTATGGCCAACAAGTCTTTAAGCCTAGCTTGACTTTTAAGAACCTAGCCATGCAACTTTGTCCCCTTGGTTTTGATAACCTCCACCCATGCAAACATTTGGAAGCCCAAATTTACCCTTTTCATGGCTCATGGCCGAACTTTGCACCAAGGGCACAAGAGGGAAGATAAAATTTTCTATATATCCTTGGAGCCTTAGTTCATTTCCTCAATTCATTTCTCTTCACCCATTCTCATTTCTTCCACCCACACCAACACAAATCCTAAGAGACTCCTTAAACTCTTAGAGAGAAAATGAAAAGAAAAATAGAGAAAGAAGAGGGAGATGGCCGTGAGCCTTAGGAAGGAAGAAGAGGAGATTTCAACTCAACCAAGCCTTGTTCCTTGTAGATCAAGAACCTTAGAAGTTAGAAGACCAATTCCTTTCATGGTAGGATTTAAGGGGCTTGAAGAAGATTTGTAATAGTTTAAGTTTTTCTTTTCTAGTTTGTAGATCTACTCCTTTTCTTCTTGCATGTCGTTGTTATGTGTTGATCATGTTAGATCAAGAACTCTAAGGACTCTAAATAATTTGTAATATGCTAAACTTATACTTTATGTTTCGGTTCATAGTGTTCTTGATGGATCTAATATTTTTCTCAATTAAACCTTTAAAGATCTAAAGAAAACTAAACTTTTGAAAAATCCAAAATATATCTCTTTTCATGTTTGATTTTCCCTCCTTAAAACGTGATTTCTATATGTTTATGTGATTATTTGTCAAGAAAATTCATGATCTAAACTTTTTCTTAATGAAGTGAAATTTTCGATTCTTGCATGGTGGATCCTTCTTGCTAGATCTTGATCTATGTGTGTGTTTCCATGTTTATTTGATGAATAACTTCATGATCTAAATTTAATTTGAAAAAGACTTAATTCTTTGACCTTGCATGTTAATTTTGTTGATAATTTTAGTTGTTTAAAGTGTGTGCATGTAAATATCCTTGTTTGAGGTGTGAAAAATGTTTAGATCTTGGGTTTACATGTTAATTTATTTTGGGTATGGTTCGGTTTTTGGAAGAGAATTAAGGTAACAAGTTTTAAATTGATTTCTTTTAGTGCAAACATGTTTTAATTAAGTGTTTGATATTTTTGTATATTTTATTTTCTTTAGGCCATTCGGCCATGTCCAATTTATTTAAGAAACATGTTTTTTATTTTGTAAGAGTTGATGTATATTTGTTTTAAGGATAGATCCATTGATTTTAAGTGCATGCATGTTACTTTTGGGAAACCTAAAGTGTAACTTGATCTTTATAAGATGATGAAATTGAAATCTATTTTGTGAAGGTTGATGTGAATAAATAATGTAATGTGTTGTTCTACATGAATGGATTGGATAATTCTTGCATGTTGAAAATGAATGAAAAACCATGTCTTTTACTTGTTGACTTTCGGCCAATCTAGAAAAAAATAGATAGCTATGCTTGTCCCTCAAAGAGGTTGCATGCATGGGAAGGATAATTGAATTTAAGGGTGCATGCATGAAGTGATTGAATTTAAAAGAAATATGTGTGATAATTTGTGATTTAAAATGTGTGTTGATGAAATTTAAGTTGTTAATTTTGCTCACTGTATGTTCACGGTCTTGGTCTTAAAATAAAGAAGAAAATTTCATGAAGTGTATGCCCTTAGTTTTTAATCATAAAAGAATGAAAATGACTTCATGTTTGTATGTTTGTATGTGTGCATTAGATCTTGCAAATTTTTATGTGAGTAATTCGGTCTATGTATGTTTAAAATGATAGGAAAATTATTTTCATAAAATAACCATGATGATAACTCTATTCATAGGTGCATGATGTTTTGTGAAAGTGTTGTGTATTTCTTTAAATTCTTTTGGTTGATCTGATTGTGTGAGAAGAATTTTTATGGTGATAAATCAAAGATTTTTAGTTTTAAATTTATTTATAAGCAGGAACTATTATCTATTAGCAATTCGGTTTTATTAAAGTAATTAGAAGATTGAGTTATTTTCTTAAGTGCAATTAAATCAATTTGTTAGGATTATGATATAACTAATGATTTTTGAGTGATTAAAAGTATGATTTGTGTGGTGTGTGCTTATGAATGTTTGGAACCTGTATGGACTGTTTGTGAATGCCTTCATTGTTTTGAAATTGTGCTGTTGTGTGCTAACTGAATGTAATGAATGGAATTTGTTTTGGAAGTCTGTCTGTGAATCTTGTGTGTGAAAAGTATATGTTTGAAATCCAAAGAAATAGTTTTATTTAAAGAGTATAATTTAAATAACTTAAATTAATTTGGAATTTTTAAATAATATCCTTTGATCAGTGATTGATTTTGACTTGGTTTATTCCCTAGAGTTTTGGATTTTACTTACTGGTTCAAGAAAATGATTTTTATAACAAAAAGAATGAATTTGTTTTAATACAAAGATCATTTTAATTATTGTTTCAAAGTTTCTTAAAAGTCTTTCATTTGAAATTTGATTTGGTTTTGGAGTCTTTGGATATTAACAATGAATTCTTAAGAAAAGAATTATTTCAAAGAGTTTTCAAAATGAGATTTAGAATTTATCGAAAGCGTTCTAACGCACGGGAAAAATGTCTAGTTCGGGTGTCGGACGCGAAGGAAACGTGACGAGTTTTCAAAATTGATTTCTTTTATTTGCATACTAAATGTCTACTTGTTATGCATCACTAGATGTTTATTTGTTGTGCATACTTTATTTTGTTTAGGTATCGTTTGAGTATGTCTGATTAGTGAAATGATGATGATGGAAACGCGGAAGTAATAAGAGAATTGAACAGAGAATAGAGATGTGAGTAAGAAATAAAAGAGATAATTGAGAAAGAAATACATGATGAGTTGAGAACGAGGAGAAAGTACGAGAATGTTTGAGAAAGAGAAAAAGGATAATGTGATTGAAGAAGGAGATAAAGAGTCGAGATTGGAAAGAGAAAGTGATTATGAAAGTGAGATGTGGTTGAGTAGAGATATGATTCCTCGTACACGTTTTTGGGAAGAAGCTTAGTGTTGAGTTGAGCTTGCTCCTCCATTAACACTCATCCAAAAATGTGATTTTTGAAAAGAGTTTTTGAAAAAGAGATTTTTGAAAAGCTTTTGTGAAAACGATATTTTTGTGAAAGTTTTCGGAAACGTTATTTTCGAAAAAGTTTTGCGAAAGGATTTTTCTGAAAACACTTTGTGAAGTAAAAGTTTTATGAAAAGATGTTTTGAGAAAGACGAGGAAGAGATACTAATGATGTTGATGGGAATGATGCTGAGCGTGAGTTTATGGGAATGATGATATGAGAAAGTTGATGAGATGATAAAGAGTGTGAAATGAGAAGAAAGTGACTTGAGGCCGAGGGCCAGTGAGATTGTTAGGGGGAATAGATTGCGTTTAGTGATCGGGCTTCGTTGAAGGGATGCACCAAAGACGAGCCGATCATTAGGATGAAGCCGCTAAATAAAACGTTAAATCTTTAAAAAATCTAAAAGACATTTACAAACACGGTGAGGTGTGAGTGTCATATCGAAGTAGTGAAGAGGAAGGAACGATAAGTATCTGCGGATACTTAGGACGAGATTGCATGAGGGGAGGACGATGACGGTGAAACGTCAAGTCTAGAGTATATTTCTAGGCAGAACGAACTCCACATGTGGTGCACTAACGTGGTGGGGATTGGGTCTAATACCGTGGTAAGTTCTGCACTGCAGACTAGAAGTATACTGTCGCCCCCTTGATTGCAAATCGAGAACAGTGAGAGGGACTGGAATGGGGAATTTGTGTTTGCCGCTAAGAGTGTGCCTGATTATATATGATTATGATTTGAGGCTGAGCCTCCTGGTCTGGGACCATTTGTTTGTGTGACAGCTGTCGTACCCGCATGGTAAAGGTCCTGTACTCCTGTTTGCTTCCGACTAGGTTGGGTGGTTGACCGAGGAGATGTAGACGTGTGTGAGCACAATGATGTGTCCCCTCATCATTGATGCTATTCGGAATAATAAAACTTAAAAGCACAGAGATGTTTCAAACAAAGAGTGTATCGAATTATTAAGCATGGAATAAGAATGATAAGAAGGAATTCTGGGAATAAGTGATAAATGTGGAAGTAAGGATAAGAGAAGGTTTGAGAAAAGTTGTGAAAGTTTGCGAGGAAAGAATTTGAGAATGTGAACGTTGGTTAAGAACGATGGTACTGGCGTGATTAAAATTATGATATGTTTGTTGTATGTGATTCTTCTCTGCTATGTGCATATCATGTTCCATTTGCATGTTGGTGATATTTTAGTTACATTGTTTTACCATTCACCCTGAGACCGCAAGGTCAACCCGTTAGTGTTCGGAACACTGACTCTCTCCTACCGTGTTGTCAATTGTTGGTATTGCAACCGGTAGGTAGTATAGCGTGTAGTGATGCATCTGCATCCCGGCAAGAAGGAGCAAGTACCAGACGATTCTCGAAGGGAGGCTTCGGAGATGGTTGAGGGCGACAACTCTTCTTGTGGACCAAGAACTTAGGTTGCCATGACGCGAAGATAGAACGATAATTTCGGCATGCATGAATAGAAGCTAGGAATTCCCCTGGCGGAAGGTAATCCATTGTAAGTTCTTAGCTTCCTTGCTCTATCATTCTGTACCCCGGCAACAGTTTTGTTGAACCATGATGTTTTGTAAATTGTTAAACGGGCCGCGTTTTAAGAGATGTTTTGAAAAACAAGTTTCAAAGTGCGGTGTCCTGTGACATCTCGGTTTGGAACTTGAAAGGTTTGTACAATATGAGAACACAGGTTTTAGTTATAACTATGTTTTGGAAACATAAGTGTCCTCATCTTGTGCACTACTTGTTTTAAAAAAAAAATAAAAAAATTGGCCCAAATTTTCACTACTTTGAATGTAAGTTTTCAAGTTGCCGAATCGGGGTGTTACAGGTTTTGTGGCCCGGTTTGGGCCAAACGGCCCAAACCCCTATTTCCATTTTTTTTTGTATTAAGCCCTTTTTTGTTTTAAATCTTTTTTTAAAAAAAAATAAATCCCAAAAATAACGTAATGCACAAGAACTAAAAAAAATGTTCAAACAAACCTTTTTTATTTTTTATTTTAAAACTTTTTTTAAAAAAAAATCTTATTTTTTTTAAATAACCCCAAAAATAACTCAATACACAAGAATAATACATTCAAACAAGCTTTTTATTTTTCCTCACTATTTATTCAATTATAAAAATTTGAGAATAAAAATTTAATTAACCAAAATTTTTACAAAATAATTTTTGACCCCGGACAAAATTGGGTGGCTACAGTTGCCCCTCTTTACTTGTTTCTTATCAGAGAACAGGCAAACGGGGGTTTGCATGCTATCATGGTAAGGAACGAGTAAAGAATAGACACCGATTTTGTTCGGGAAAGAAATGGGAAACATACCTGTTAGATCGGGAATTTCCTATATAATAAATTCTCCTCATAATGACTTTTGGCGTTTGTGCCGGGCGTCAAAAGACCCATAATGATTTTCGACATTTCTGCCGGGGTATTAAAAAGCCCAATAACAACTATGATTCTTCAGCGTTTCCGCCAGGATATCATGAAAGCCTAATAACAACAACGTTTTTGGTGAAAGAGATGACCTTGGATCAATCACTCGGAATATGAAACATCCTTGGATCAGTTGCTTGAAGGGATGAGATAACCTTGGATCGGTTACTCGAATAATTGAGATGACCTTGGATCAGTCACTCGGAATATGAAACATCCTTGGATCAGTTGCTAGAAAAAAAAAAGATAACCTCTTGGATTGGTTACTTTATAGGGATGAGATAACCTTGGATTGGTTTCTCGAATAATTGAGATGACCTTGGATCAGTCACTCAGAATATGAGACAACCTTGGATCAGTTGCTCGAAAAAATGAGATAACCTTGGATCGGTTACTCGAATAACTGAGATGACCTTGGATCAGTCACTCGGAATATGAGACAACCTTGGATCAGTTGCTCGATAAAATGAGATAACCTTGGATCGGTTACTTGAAGGGATAAGATAACCTTGGATCGGTTACTCAACTCGAATAATTGAGATGACCTTGGATCAGTCACTCGAAATATGAGACAAGATGATTTTTGAAAAGAATGAAGTTGTTTAAAGTAAACGAAATAATTATGCTTGATTTATATCTTTGGATCGACGTAGTTTGTGAATTTATGCATGTCTAAGTGTTTGTGTTATGAACTATTTGTATACTTGCCTTGATGTTGATTTAATTGGTTGTATGCTTGGTGAAGTGTTGTTTATCTATGTGTTGGTTGAGGCTTGAGAAATAAGTGAATGTACAATTGATTTTGAAATTGAGTTATTTCAAGAAAATTCCATTTGATTTAATTGAAACTTTTTAAATTGTGTTTAGGGCTGTCAAAAGTTTGTTTTATGATAGAGATTTGAGTTTTAAAGTGTTAATTTTAAAATTATCTAAAGTGAAAAGTGTTTTCGAAATGTTTTCGGAGTTTCATCAAGGTGATTTTGTAAAATGATTATTTGCTGTCCAGAATTATTTACAACTGTTTCTTAAACCTTGAAAATGTGTTCAAGTGATTTTAAGCAAAGTTTTCAAGTGATAATTGATTTAAGAAAAACCCGGATTGAAAACGGGGCCTTTTTCGGTGTTTTCGAACGTAATCGAGGTGCTGTCAAAATGGACCAGCAACCACATAAATTGATTTAAATCATTTTATTAAATGTTTTCAAATGGTTTTAAAATATTTAAAGTGCTATAAAATATGAGAATAGTTTGATAAGACGATAGTGTTTTAAGCCTTTCGACTAAGAACGGAAAGTGTCACGAACTAAGAAAATATTTTCTTAATGCAAGAAAATAACATAAGCGTATTTTATTTAGTACGAGGAATCTTAAAGACAAGGGATTGGGGCAGCCGGCAACAAAAAGGATTCGAAGAGACGGTACGCATTACATTGCTGGACCTCAGGTGAGAGAGAAGCTTTCCTAAGACACCGTGGTAGCTAGGTGATTTATTAGGACGTTCCGTATCATCTCAAAGATCGGAACTTAGTGGTTCTGAGTCAGTAGTATAGTGGCAATTGTTTGCTTTGTGTGGCCACTTATACGAAGGTGACAAAGACCACATTGTTATTGTGTGCTGATTGTGTGTGTGGATAGCATGTTTATATTTATTTATTTGATTATGCCTGTTGGAATTTAATGCTGTTGATTGATATGTGTAATATACTGAGGGACGTCTGCTACGTCCTCAATAAGGAAATGAAATTAATGAAAGTGAAAGTAAAGTTAGAAGTATGAGAAAATAATAATGATAAGATACAAAGAGAAAGGAATAATGGTTAGAAACAAAGTATGTGTTAGAAAAGAAAGAAAGAATTGAGATTGGGGAAAGAATGAATGATAATGTTGAGTATGAGCCAGAGCTAGGAAGAGTGATGTTGATTGTTTAAACAAGGTGTGAATTGAGTGGAGCTGGGCTCCTTTGTTTTCGGTTATAGACTGGGACTAGTGTTGAGTTGAGCTTGCTCCTCCATTAGCGCTCAGTAAAGATATTATTTTTGAAAAAGGTTTTTTACAAAATGGTTTTGAAAGAGGTTTTTGAAAAGCAGTTTTTGAAAAGGTTTTTGAGAAGAGCTTTTTGAAAAGATTTTTGGGAAGGGGATTTTGTGGGAAATGGTGAAAAGAAATTTTCAGAAAAGGTTTGTGAAAAGAAATTCTTTTGAAAATGTTTTGAACAGAGGTTCTGAGAAATATTATAAAAAGTATTTTTAAAGAAGTTTTTGAAAAGAAGTTTTGTGGAAGGCTGTGAAAAGAGATTTTAGAAACTTTGTGAAATGAGGTTTTTTGAGAGTTTATAAAATGGCATTGGAGAAAGTTTGTGAAAAGATGGTTTTGAGAAACGACTGCGGAATGAGATTGTTAAGAGAAATGGTGAAATGTATTTGGTGAATGAGATTCCGGTTGAGAATTCATTGATGTGATCCCAGCTCTGTGCTATGTGTGAGATGATGAGAGAAAGTTTGTGCAAAGTTAGCGGTCGGGACTCGTTGAAGGGTTGCACGAAGGACGGGCCGACCTTAGGATAATTAAAAAGATTAAAAGACTTTAAAAGACATACGCGGTGAGGTATGAGAGTGCGAAGTAGTGGAGAGGAAGGAACCATAAGTATCTGCGGATACTTAGGAGGAGATTGCATTAAGGGAGGACGATGATGGTGAAACGTCAAGAAGTCTAGAGTATATTTATAGGCAGAACGAAATCCACATGTGGCGCACTAACGTTGTGGGGACTGGGTCTAATGCCATGGTAAGTTCTGCGGGCCCACTAGAAATATACTGTCGCCCCCTAGATTGCAAATCGAGAACAGTGAGAGGGACTGGAGTGGGGCGTCTTGTTTGCCACTGCGAGGCAGTGTGCCCTGATTTTTATGAATTGATATGATTATGATTTGAGGCTAAGTCCTCCTGGTCTGGGACCATTTGTTGTTGAGACAACTGTCGTGCCCGCACGGTAAAGGTCCTGTACTCCTGTTTGCTTCCGACTAGGTTGGGTGGATGACCGAGGAGATGTAGACGTGAGTGATCGCCGAGAACGAAACGAATACTTTGATGGTATCCGAAAATTTTCCCCTATCATAAAGAAGTCAGAATTGAGAAGACGGAATAAAAAGAGAAGTGTTGTTATAAAGAAGAAATTTTGAGTATGAGCAGGAAAGATATTGAGAAAGAAAGAATGTTTATGAGAAGTGATATTAAGAAGATAATGAAGGATAAGAATAATGATGATAAGACTGATAATAATGATAACGATGTTGATAATATGTTGGATTGTTGTGTGCTTGTATGTTGTATTGTCTGTTTGTATGGTCCTATTATCTTGCCTATCGTAATCCCACACCGTCGATGATTCGTCGTTCGGAACGCTTACTCTCTCCTGTTCGTTGGCATATCGGGGCTACTGATGTCTCAACGGGCAGACGGAGTATCGTATGGAGATCATTACTAAAAAGGAGTGGAAGATGGAGCTGAGTGATAACCGCAAACCAGCAACAAAGACAAGTGCATTTTCGGAAGAGAAGAAAGGGCGCAAAAAGAAAGGAGAGTTTCATCCAAAAGTCTTCATCAAAAGGAAACAAAAGTAGAGTGCTTAGGTTAAGTTTATGAATTGTGTCAAGGATTACCAAGCAATGTGCCACTTATGTAACTAAGCCAAGTTTTAATTCTGTGTTGTGGAATATTCTATTTTGGAAGAAAAAACAATGTAGTCCTTTGGTAAATATCATGATGAATTCGAAACAATTCTTTTCATGAAAATGAAAGTTTTCTGAAAGTAAATGTTTTAGTAGCAACTCGGTTTTCAAAGAGGCATGTTGAAGAATATTAAGAACTTTCGAATAACGTTTTCAAACACTTCAAGGATGTTTTAAAAAAATTGGCCTCATTTTTGCAGCCTTAATGAATTACAGTTCATTATTTTGGTTTCCGAAAATCGGGCTGTTACAGAATGGTATCAGAGCTCATGGTAATCCTTAGCGGCCTTAAGCATGGGCTTACATGCTTTGCTTGTGTGTGACTCTGTGTTCTTGCTAGTGTAAGGATAGAAACCTAAGTTTAGGTTTTCATCTTTCTAGGATGTAGGACCTTGTGTGTAGCTTAATGTCGGCCGAGCTAGTTTAAGAAACCTCTTCATGTTGTAGCTTGAGGCACGTAGACTAAGTAGGAAGTGGGTAGATTCTGAGAATGAGACCCCTTACCCCTTGACGTTTCATCAGTGACTGACTTAGGAATCTTACCCTTAGCACACCTTTTGTACAAAGGAAATTAGTACCTTTAAGAATATAGTATATCTTGTCTGGACTCCTGTGTTTGTTGAATTGCTTCAACAAAACAGTTAGTGTTGTTAAAACTCGAACCTTTTCTTCATGAGCCCTACTATCCATCTGTAGCCTTACCGATCCTATTTAAGACACTTCAGTCCGAATTGCGGAGTTATAAGTGCCATAGTTATCCAAGTAATTTAGGCGTGAACGATTAAGGGAGGATAAACCGTTTAAGTTAAGCAAGGATATAAGATCACCGTGGATTTAGTTATACGTTTGATCAAAGTTGGGGAGCCACAAGGAAGGAAAGAAGTATATGTCACCAATTATTAGAAGGAATTATGAGGAAAGTTTGAGGATTAGACTTGCCATACTCCCTGATTAGGGGTTTAGACGGTAAAGGTGATAGGTTTGAATAATATCTAGGATGAACCTAAGGAGAAGAGTGAGGTTGTTTGAGGAATTAAGTAAGCCTAAGTGGTAATAGAATCCCTTTAAGCTAGAGAAATGATAGACGAAGATCCTAGAGTTAGAAGGAGAATTAAAAAGAGGAGTGATTATTGTGGGTTAGTAAGAACCTAAATTGTAGAAAATAGTAAATATTTGAGGATTTCTAGGTGAAATGCCATGCTTTTGGAGATGTTTGAAATTTGCTTGTTTGATTTTCCCCTAAGTCCGTACCTATGGTTGGACTTTCTGTGACAACGATCAGCTAAGGGAGCGACATTTTCTTCGGTTAGTCCGTTGGACTTAACCCGATTCGACTCGCAAGTGATGGTACGAGTGGAACTTCTTCGTTTGAAAGCAACCAACAAAGAGCACGACAGAGTGAATTAGACCAGCAAAAGGGAATACAACCGCGAAGTGAGAATGAGAATGTCCTTACGGAAATCACGGTGATGTAAGAATTCTGTCCTGCTGCCCAATCCGCAACGTATTTCTCGGGGATGAGAAATCTTTAAGTTGGGGAGAATGTAACACCCCGCAAATCCCTCGTACTGAATTAAAATACTGAAGAGATTTATTTTGAGAAAAATGTTTTTGAAAGAATATTTTCTTAAATGATTTTCCCACTTCACGTTTTCAAGGAAATGAATGATTTTAAAGAGATGATTTTTCTGAGATGCTAATATTAGTTTTAGAAATTGAGTTGGAATAGTTGTGCGTTTACAAATTCTTATGCTTAAAAAGATTTATTTATATGAATGCATGAAGGTGTGTGTGTGTACGGTTTTGTATAAATAGGACTATGTGAAATTTAATTAATAAAAGAACATGACTATATATGCATGTGTATATATGGGTAACGTGTAGGAGTGTGTGCATGAGTATGTGTATGTGAATGTATGTGTGTATGCATAAATATATGATTGTGTCGTGCATGTATGTGTGTGTAGAGAAAGCGAAGAAATTTCTTTAAGTGCTAGCCAAGTAACTAAGTGGTAACTAAGTCCTAACCAAACCCTAACCAAATAATGGAAACCCTAAGGGGAACCAACAAGTCTTAAAACCTAAGTGAACCCTAAACACCTAGTGTCCCCTACATTGTCTCCTTGGCAAATGTTAACCTCCACCCATGCAAGATTATGGAGAACCGAATTTACCCCTCCCTCAAAAGCTCTTAGCCGAATTACTCAAGGGCAAAATAGGAAGCCATGAATTGCTTACTTAAGTATTGGCCTTTATGTGTATTCCATTCACTTTCCTCCACCCATTTTCATTTCACTCCTTCATGCCCAAACACAACCCAAAACACAAGTCTACAGAGTATCATCAAACTCTTAGAGAAAGACATAGAGAGAGAGAGAGAGAGTGAGACCGGGAGTTCAAGAAGAGGAAGAAGAAGAAGATCAAACCCAAAAGCCTTAGGAATCCTTGAAGATCAATTGAAGGTGGTTGAAGATCTTCTCTTTTCTTTGTTCATTCGAAGATCATAGAAGTGTTAGAAGTAGTTTTCATTTTTCCAAGTCTTGTAAAGTTATTTGTTGTTGCATGACTAATTTCCTTGTAGATCTATGATTGTATGTAATTGTTTAGTCTTGATCTTGAGTTTCAAGAGCCACATGAACTTGTAGAACCCTAAACCATGGACATTATCATTCGGCCATGTCTAGAAAATTAGGTTGTGATCATTTTTATTTTGTTTTGAGTTCATGCATGTTAGTTTGATGCTTGTTAAAGATGATCTAAGTGGTTTGAATGCTTTGATTTTAACTTTGATTTTTCTAAGCTTTGATCCTTGGTTTTCTTCTCAAATAGGCTTTGATCTATTGCTTGATCTTGAAAAAGATTTGATTCTTACCATGATTTTTCAATAACCTTGATTTTTGAAGTCTTGCATGTGATTCTTTTACTCAAAAAGTCTTGATTTTGGTTTGCATGTCACGATTTTGATGAGAAAGTAAAGGAAAACAACTTTTGTAAAATGATTTTTACCTTGATCCATGTTCATGTGTATTTGGAAGCTAAAGATTTAAGTTCTTCCCCTTGATTTTGTTAATTGATTTTCGTTCAAGCCTTGAAAATCAAAGGATCATGATTATTTTTCATAAAAAGAACTTGCATGTGATTTTCTTTTACCTTAAATGATTTTTAGAAGCACATGCAAAGAAAAATAAAAATGAAAATGTGTTTGAAGTGACAAAGAGGTCACGGTTTTATGATTGAAAAAGGGAGTGGTATTTTTAAAACCATGTGTTTGAAGTGCATGACTTGATTTGTTGATTTTAGGGATTTGCATGCTGAAAAGTGCATCAAAAACTTTGTTTTGCCATGATGATGATTCGGCCTAGTTAGGGTTAGTAGACTAGGATTCTTTTTCTCATGAATTGACTTAGAGTGATGAGTATGTCTTGGAGAATATTGTTAAATTCAAGTATTTAAAATTGTGTTATAAATACTTAAATTTATAATCGGTTTTTAATTGGAAAATATAAGGAATAAATGAATTAAATGATTCTGTTGCATTAGAAAGGAAATAGAATTTAAGTGCTTGAAATAAACTAAGTTGATTTATGTGCTTTAAATTTGTGATCTTTGAATTGTTTCCCTTGATGTCATTCGGTCATATGGAGTAAATCAATTTAGGAAGTTTAATTGCATGAAATAAAATGCACAAGATGATTTTTGAAAAGAATGAAGTTGTTTAAAGTAAACGAAATAATTATGCTTGATTTAAATCTTTGGATCGACGTAGTTTGTGAATTTATGCATGCCTAAGTGTTTGTGTTATGAACTATTTGTATACTTGCCTTGATGTTGATTTAATTGGTTGTATGCTTGGTGAAGTGTTGTTTATCTATGTGTTGGTTGAGGCTTGAGAAATAAGTGAATGTACAATTGATTTTGAAATTGAGTGACTTCAAGAAAATTCCATTTGATTTAATTGAAATTTTTTAAATTGTGTTTAGGGCTGTCCAAAGTTTGTTTTATGATAGAGATTTGAGTTTTAAAGTGTTAATTTTAAAATTATCTAAAGTGAAAAGTGTTTTCGAAATGTTTTCGGAGTTTCATCAAGGTGATTTTGTAAAATGATTATTTGCTGTCCAGAATTATTTACAACTGTTTCTTAAACCTTGAAAATGTGTTCAAGTGATTTAAAGCAAAGTTTTCAAGTGATATTTGATTTAAGAAAAACCCGGATTGAAAACGGGGCATTTTTCGGTGTTTTCGAACATAATTGAGGTGCTGTCCAAAATGGACCAGCAACCACATAAATTGATTTAAATCATTTTATTAAATGTTTTCAAATGGTTTTAAAATATTTAAAGTGCTATAAAATATGAGAATTGTTTGATAAGACGATAGTGTTTTAAGCCTTTCGACTAAGAACGGAAAGTGTCACGAACTAAGAAAAGATTTTCTTAATGCAAGAAAATAACATAAGTGTATTTTATTTAGTACGAGGAATCTTAAAGACAAGGGATTGGGGCAGCCGGCAACAAAAAGGATTCGAAGAGACGGTACGCATTACATTGCTGGACCTTAGGTGAGAGAGAAGCTTTCTTAAGACACTGTGGTAGCTAGGTGATTTATTAGGACGTTCCATATCATCTCAAAGATCGGAACTTAGTGGTTCTGAGTCAGTAGTATAGTGGCAATTGTTTGCTTTGTGTGGCCACTTATACGAAGGTGACAAAGACCACATTGTTATTGTGAGCTGATTGTGTGTGTGGATAGCATGTTTATATTTATTTATTTGATTATGCCTGTTGGAATTTAATGCTGTTGATTGATATGTGTAATATACTGAGGGACGTCTGCTACGTCCTCAATAAGGAAATGAAATTAATGAAAGTGAAAGTAAAGTTAGAAGTATGAGAAAATAATAATGATAAGATACAAAGAGAAAGGAATAATGATTGGAAACAAAGTATGTGCTGGAAAAGAAAGAAAGAATTGAGATTGGGGAAAGAATGAATGATAATGTTGAGTATGAACCAGAGCTGGGAAGAGTGATGTTGATTGTTGAAACAAGGTGTGAATTGAGTGGAGCTGGGCTCCTTTGTTTTCGGTTTTAGACTAGGACTAGTGTTGAGTTGAGCTTGCTCCTCCATTAGCGCTCAGCAAAGATATTATTTTTGAAAAAGGTTTTTACAAAATGGTTCTGAAAGAGGTTTTTGAAAAGCAGTTTTTGAAAAGGTTTTTGAGAAGAGCTTTTTGAAAAGATTTTTGGGAAGGGGATTTTGTGGGAAATGGTGAAAAGAAATTTTTAGAAAAGGTTTGTGAAAAGAAATTCTTTTGAAAATGTTTTGAACAGAGGTTCTGAAAAATATTATAAAAAGTATTTTTAAAGAAGTTTTTGAAAAGATGTTTTGTGGAAGGTTGTGAAAAGAGATTTTAGAAACTTTGTGAAATGAGGTTTTTTGAGAGTTTTTATTTGGTGAATGAGATTCCGGTTGAGAATTTATTGATGTGATCCCAGCTTTGTGCTATGTGAGAGATGATGAGAGAAAGTTTTTGCAAAGTTAGCGGTCGGGACTCGTTGAAGGGTTGCACGAAGGACGAGCCGACCATAGGATAATTAAAAAGATTAAAAGACTTTAAAAGACATACGCGGTGAGGTATGAGAGTGCGAAGTAGTGGAGAGGAAGGAACCATAAGTATCTGCGGATACTTAGGAGGAGATTGCATTAGGGGAGGACGATGACGGTGAAACGTCAAGAAGTCTAGAGTATATTTCTACGCAGAACGAACTCCACATGTGGCGCACTAACGTGGTGGGGACTGGGTCTAATGCCGTGGTAAGTTCTGCGGGCCCACTAGAAATATACTGTCGCCCCTAGATTGCAAATCGAGAACAGTGAGAGGGACTGGAGTGGGGCATCTTGTTTGCCACTGCGAGGCAGTGTGCCCTGATTTTTATGAATTGTATGATTATGATTTGAGGCTGAGTCCTCCTGGTCTGGGACCATTTGTTGTTGAGACAGCTGTCGTGCCCGCATGGTAAAGGTCCTGTACTCCTGTTTGCTTCCGACTAGGTTGGGTGGATGACCGAGGAGATGTAGACGTGAGTGATCGCCGAGAATGAAACGAATACTTTGATGGTATCCGAAAATTTTCCCCTATCATAAAGAAGTCAGAATTGAGAAGACGGAATAAAAAGAGAAGTGTGGTTATAAAGAAGAAATTTTGAGTATGAGAAGGAAAGATATTGAGAAAGAAAGAATGTTTATGAGAAGTTATATTAAGAAGATAATGAAGGATAAGAATAATGATGATAAGACTGATAATAATGATAACGATGTTGATAATATGTTGGATTGTTGTGTGCTTGTATGTTGTATTGTCTGTTTGTATGGTCCTATTATCTTGCCTATCGTAATCCCACACCGTCGATGATTCGTCGTTCGGAACGCTTACTCTCTCCTGTTCGTTGGCATATCGGGGCTATTGATGTCTCAACGGACAGACGGAGTATCGTATGGAGATCATTACTAAAAAGGAGTGGAAGATGGAGCTGAGTGATAACCGCAAAGCAGCAACAAAGACAAGTGCATTTTCGGAAGCGAAGAAAGGGCGCAAAAAGAAAGGAGAGTTTCATCCAGAAGTCTTCATCAGAAGGAAACGAAAGTAGAGTGCTTAGGTTAAGTTTATGAATTGTGTCAAGGATTACCAAGCAATGTGCCACTTATGTAACTAAGCCAAGTTTTAATTTTGTGTTGTCGAATATTCTATTTTGGAAGAATAAACAATGTTGTCCTTTGGGAAATATCATGATGAATTCGAAACAATTCTTTTCATGAAAATGAAAGTTTTCTGAAAGTAAATGTTTTAGTAGCAACTCGGTTTTCAAAGAGGCATGTTGAAGAATATTAAGAACTTTCTAATAACGTTTTCAAACACTTCAAGGATGTTTTAAAAAAAAATTGGCCTCATTTTTGCAGCCTTAATGAATTACAGTTCATTATTTTGGTTTCCGAAAATCGGGCTGTTACATAGGGAATCAACTCAACAATATTACCCCAGTATTGGCTTTGAAGAGGGATTGCACCCCATAAACTGCCTTTATATGAAGACATCATTCATTCCCTTTTATTTGACCCTAACTTTTGCCTAGGCCGCCCTTTCGAGTTTTCAACCTAGCAAGCAATTTTCTTTCTTTTTTTTTCTTTTTTTTAATGCATATTTATTTAACAAGAAATACTAATGCAAAGATCATGTGATATAAAAGTGTTTGATTTGATATGAAAGTGATGGTCTTGGTGTAAATTAATGCTTACATTAGAAATGATATATTTTCATCAAAATTTACAAAAGTCAAAGGAGTCATTTCTATTTGCACCTTGGTGTGTTTCTCAGGCAGATCAATCCTCAACAAGGTCTTTTAAGCTTGTAACGTGGCCAAGGGCTTTGAGGCTTTCATTTTCAAACGGAGGGATATGAGGCTCAAAATATGTGTTTCCCTTACCCTTCTTATTCCTCCATTTTCTCCTTCTACCTAGTCTTTCCAAACAAATTTTGCACAATTTTCAAATCATCAAGAGGATTTTCTAATTGTTGTAACGTGGTTAAGGGGTGATGATGTGGCTTATGAAAGAATGGATATAAAGGCCCAAAATTGATGTAGAGCTTAAATGAGAATCTTTCTTTGGTGTGACTTTTAGCGTGGCATGTGCAAGCGTCGTGGATTCCCATCATGCTTCTTTAACTTTTTTGTATTTTTGCTTTCATTCTTTTGACTTTAGTTTTCTTGGGATATCCGTGAGCTCTTTTTTTCTCTTGCTTGAACTTCAACCACGGAAATCTCTTTCTTTACATTTGATTCTCATTATTGCTCGGGTAAATTTTTTTTTGAGATTTTGAGAATAAAATTTTCTGTTGGAGCCCAAATGGGGTGAACAATGGATCAAATGTGTTTGGGTTTATGACAAAAAAGTAATCCTCTTTGATATTTGAATAATTGACAAAAATTGTTTAAAAAACTAATCGCCCCAGGTTATACACATGTTATGGGTTAAAAGAAATGATCTCCCTTTCAAAATGTCAAAGCTCAATGGGGTAACTAGGGGTATCTCCTTAGTGTTTGGGATTTTCAAAGAGTGCCTTGTATCATTGAAAGAATCTACTTGAGGGTCCACACCATTGATGGGTTTCAATTACTCCTTCCAGTTTCAAATCAAACATCTCAAGTTAATGCAAGAATCAATTTTTTTTTTATTTAATGGAAATGTGATAAGATGGTTTATTCACATGATCAAAAAAATTAGTAAATAATTGTTAAAGAGATATGCAACAAAAAGGAGATTTCATTATTGAATAACTTGGAAATGACCAAAAAATGGCCTACAATTATTGAAGAAGGAGTGGAAAACACATCTTGCCCATTATTTAGTAGTCCTAGAGCATTGGGCAGAGCGATAGGACTGTTCGATACCATTGATTCCTATCTTATAACCCATTTAAATTGTCTGTTTAGGAAGAGGATTGTTGTCCACATCTGTAGCACTGACTTTGAAGTCCAACCTACCACAATCTATCAGGTTTCAAACATGATATTTCAAACCCAAGCAACTTTCCAGAGAATGTCCTTCAAGTCCCATGTGGAAAGCACAATGCTGACCAGCCCTATACCATGAAGGTGGTGGATCTAGCGAGGGGATTTTTCCAGGTTGTGGCTCAACTGCTCCTTGTTTTAGCAAATACTCATAGAGTTCAGTGTATGTCATGGGTATAGGGTCAAACTTTCTTTTTGGTTTTTCTTGGTTTTGAAAATGCATATGGGCTTGGTAATGTGGATTGGATTGCTTGGGGTAGGCTTGTGTTTGGGCTGTTTGTGAGGTATGAGAGTTTTGGTAACGAGTAGAAGTTTGGTTTGGGCGATTTGGCTTACTTGAATTTTCAGTCATCACAACATTAGTTTCACCTTCCTTTTTTCTTGCGAATCCTGGTCTTTGGCCGCTAGAAGATCCTCCTTGTCCATCTTGAATCCTTCCAATTCTCAATCCTCTTTCAATCCATTCTCCTATAGTCATTAAAACTCCAAAGTCAACATAAACTTGTCCAATCATTGCAGAGTAGTAAAGGTTTTGCAAAGTGTCTAGAAACATGGTGATCATTTCCTTGTCAAGAAGTGGGGGATCCACTTGAGCTGCCAGTGCCCTCCACCTCAAAGCATAGTCTCGGAAGCTTTCATTGTTTTTCTTAAACATATTTTGTAGCTGAGTCCGGGTTGGTGCAATGTCCAAGTTGAACCTATATTGTTTAACAAAGGCCCCTTTTAAGTCATCAAAGGTCTTGATTTTTCTCTTTTCCAATCGCATATACCAACTAGAAGCAGCACCTATAAGACTGTCTTAGAAAAAGTGAATCATCATTCGGTGATCCTTGGCGTAGTTGGTCATCTTTCTTGTGTACATGGTCAGATGTTGATCAAGGCAAGTCAATCCTTGATATTTCTCAAAATCTGGCACCTTGAAGTCAGGGGGAACCACCAAATCTGGGACCAGGCACATATCAATAGTATCTTTCAACCCATATGATTTGCTTCCTTCAATTAATTTCACCTTTGCAGCTAGTGATTCTAAGAGTTCCCATTTTGCAGCATCAGCTTGAGGAATCACGGTAGGGGTTGTGACTCTTTCAGTGTTTACTGGTGGTGTCACATGAGTTGCACCCCTAGTAGGGTCTGTTTGAATAGCCGTTGACGCTTCTAATTGAACGTTCAACTGAGAACCGGGAGCTTCTCCTTCAAGCGGAGGGGTATAACCTTGAGGGAGTCCAAATTCTGGCCAAGTCGTACCTCCACCGGTTGTTCCAACCACTACAGAGTTCCCTTCAACATTTCTTTGTTCAGCCAACTTCTCCAACAAACCAAACATCTGACCCATTTGTGTTTTGAGGCCTACTACTTCTGCTAGGAGTTCCTCAAACGATTGATTCTCCTCAGCGATGATCCTTGCTTGTAGTCGAGTCCGATATTGGTGCTTCCGAGCAATTGTGACAAAGCCTTTTATTTTGTAAATGAAGAGCT
Source organism: Crotalaria pallida (assembly GCA_037953625.1). Lineage (NCBI taxonomy): Eukaryota > Viridiplantae > Streptophyta > Magnoliopsida > Fabales > Fabaceae > Crotalaria > Crotalaria pallida. The sequence continues at coordinate 4,420,424 of CM075654.1, read as the reverse complement.
ATTTAGAACTTTGTTTGATGAACATGAATGTGATAATTCAAAATGCATGATGCAGTGCCCCTAGAATCCACAAGATCCTATTTGGGGTGATTGAAATACCCACAATCCTATGACATTGTTCTATGGTACAACTAAAGTGTAACATTCTAATTTGATAACTTGAAAAATTGTATATATTTTTTAAATTTTTTATTGACACAATTCCCACAGCTTTTTCGAAAGTTAAGTAGGTAACAGATTAACTATTTTGACACCTCTTAACCTTTGATAGTGAATGAAGAGGAATCATGATGGACTTATTCAAGTTTCAAATTAGAATGTTACACGAAGCGTACTCTATGGTGGCTCAAGACTTCTAAAGGTTCTCGGATCGCCCTCACTCTTTAAGGTGTGAAACCACTTTGCAAACGGTCGACAAGAGGTTGGTTACGCCTCCCAAAATAGGTTAGACGTACCTTCCAAAAATCGTGTTTGCAAGAAATGGTTTGCAATCTGAGTGGTACTTCCGCACACTACAAGAGACCATACATTTGGTAAGTCAAAAGTAAGGGGAAGGCACCTCTAAACTTAGGGTTGAAACAACAGTACCCGAGTATAGGGTTTTCGTGTGTGTCAAGATCTGTGTAAAAAAAATCTATTTCGGGGGCATACGAAGCCCCTTTTTATATAATAAATAAAACAACAAAAGAAATTATAATAAAGAATATAAAATTAAACAAATATTTAAACAAAAAAATTTAATTAAACAGATATATACAATAAACATTGTAACACTCCTTGTATATCATCTTACTTTATAAGAAAAGTAATAAGTTTATGAATACTTGGACTTGTTATCGTTGGAAGAAGATCTGAAAATAAGAATTTTCCCTTCCCTTGAAAATTCCTTTTCACAAACACTTGATTAATAATGAGGTTGACTAACAAAATCAGAGTTTGCGGAAACATAGTAAAGTAATCATATTATGCCCCCAAAATATATCAAGTGTAACAAGTCCATGGATACCAAAGAAATATTATTATGAAACCGAATTCATTTTATGATACCTCTTTCAAAATGTGTATCATATAAATACTATTAAAAATAGAAATGTTATAGAGCTGGTCACTGGTCCTCTATCCAAACATTCATCTGGCCGGATCCTCGATATCTGCATAAAGGGTTCCCAACCCACACTTTCTATATTCTGCATGCACCCAAAGGACACCTCCCTTCACTGACTTTTGTGCAATCTAGATGCACGATCAACACCTAATAAGAGCATGGGTGCTAGCTATACATTGTTGGAAACCAACAAGCGGGCTAAGCAAATACTAGAGGGGGGGTGAATAGTAATTTGAAGCACTAATACCAAATATTTCGAATGATAATTGAAGAATAGAGCTAAAGCTGAATTTTCTGGAAACAGACTTGAAATACTCGAGTCTTTTGTGAAATACTCGAGTTTTTCAGGAAGAACAACTCGAGTCTTTCTAAATATACTCGATTTTTTCGTATCAGATGACAACAAAACCAGAAACGAAAATTCAGCAATTCACCTCAAATCAATCCAATAGAAAACAGAGACTTATCCAACAGATTAGCAAGCAATCAAAATAACTTTTAACACTAAGATTTCTTGAACTTCCTACCTAATTGAACAAATCCTATTTCTATGAAATGCTTTAAGTTGTATTGAGCTAGAAAGTAGATTGAAAGCAATAAACCAACACTCAAGCAATTTTATCCTGGTTCACTCCAACAATGAGCTACATCCAGACCTCCTAATCACTTAGGAGTTTCTACTAATAATCAAATTGTTAGAAATTACAAGGATTGCTTGAGAATGGCCTCACTCAACCTAACCCTTCAAGAGTGTACCAAACTCTTGATTTCTACCCTAATTTGATTACAGTGATGAAGAACTCTTCAAAAGCTTCCTTGAACTCCCTTCAAGAACCTCCACCGGGCTAGGAACCTCCTAGTCTTGTGCTTGAGAATCTCTCAAGACTCCAACACCCTAAGCCACTTGGGGTTTGCTTGGGAACAATCCAAGACTTTGAATGATCAAGCTTTTTGAATGTGTATTACTAATCTCACAATGGATTAGCACAAATAAGCACAGCTCAATGTAGGAATTGAGGCCTAAAACTCAACTTGGAAGAAAATAAAAATATGAGTGTGAAGTTGAGTTTTTGTGAATCAATACTTGAGAAGAGGAATTTATGAAAGCTTGTAAACAATATGCTCTTGTAGTCTTGTTTGGTCTTGTGCAAAAACAAAGAGAATTTTTACAATAAGGTTCTGAATTTGCTCTCTTGGGTTGGATGAGACTCAAGTGCCCTCAATTGGGTTTTGAGTCTCTTCCAACGTTCATTTTTGCTGACTGGGCAAAAATACTCGAGTCTTTTATGAAATACTCGAGTCTTTTTGGCCAGTCAACAAGGATCTGGTGCACGAACAAGACTAACGGTCATATTTGCTGACCTGGCACAAATACTCGAGTGTTTTACAGAATACTCGAGTATATACTCGAGTCTTTCTCAAAATACTCAAGTATTTTTATCAGACATGAGAAAAATTAATTTTCAATTTTATTTTTCTTCTCAAGTATTAATTTTGGTTAATCTCAAATTAATAAACATATTAATTATTTTATTCCTAGAAGAGACTAACTATATCTACCCACTCTCAACCACTCTCAACATAAATGAGAAATTACAATTAAAAATTAATTGAGAATGAATGAGCACTTGTCTTCTTTTCTTGACTTCTTGTTGTTGTTGATGTTGTAAAATCTTCAAGGCTTGATTGCTAATTACTTTGTCATCATCAAAATATAATCCACATAATTAGGAGCATTGAATTTACAATCTCCCCCTTTTTGGTGATGACAAAATAATTAACACTTGTAACATTTGTTGAGCTTGATACCACTTGAAGATGCAACTCCCCCTCACTATAGGATCCTTTTCACCTATCTAAAAATTCAGCTTGTGCAAGAAGTTATGACAATTTAATTTAGCAACAAGCCTATGGTATTAGAGTAACCAACAAATATTAGAGTATATACCATAATCAGAAAAATTTAGATGCAACAAGATTCAAGACAAGTGTAATATCTCTCCCCCTTTTTGTCATGAGCCGAATAGATGTAACAATTGAGAAAAAGATTAAGGGAGGAGAGGTACATAATTGGAAACCCCATAACCAACTATGCAATAAAACAAAGACATAATAAAAATAAAGAGCTCCCCCTGAAGCTTTGCAAAAAAAACACCATAATGAAAACTAAATTCATTAACACCATAATAACACCATAGTTTTAAAAAGGTCCAAACAAAAAGCAATAACAAACCCAAAGAGTCAACCACCAAGTTTTCAAAATACATAAAATGCAACAAAGGCCAACATAAAGAAAACTAAGATAAAATCCAAAGGACAACATCATCAAAACATGGATGGAGCAGGATCATCTGGAGGAGGATAAAACCGAGAGAAGGCTGCCATCATCTCATCAAACCGACGGTTCATCTGCTCTGACTGCTGGTCCAGGCGGGAATAAATCTGGTCCGAGTGCTGATCCAAGCGGGAATAAAGTATAGCAGACTCTGCACTCATCCTAGTATCCAGGCTAACAAAATCATCACGCTGGGCGACCATAGCAGTCACAAAAGAGTCCATCCTCCCATCTAGAGTGTCCAGCCGTGTGATAACATTGTCTCTCCATCCCGAGTTATCAAACCCATATTGAGATCCAGTAAAGTCATCAAAATTAATCTCATTCTCAATTGGGTCCCCATCTTCAGCTTGTGCAAATGTTGCAGCTTCCTCTTCCAATTGTTGGGCATCCACCCCTTGTTGAGCTGCAACATTTTCAGCCCTCTCCAAATTAGCTATGTCATATTGGTACAAGTACTGTCCAGAGGGTTCATGAAACTCCATGCCTTGATGATTCAAAGTACCATTGTTGAGGCAATGTTGGTTAGAATGAAGAGTCGTGGACTCTTCATTTCGAGGTATAGGCACTTGGAAGTTGCGCAAGAGGTGACACACATGCATGGGATTAGGTAAAGACTTAGGGTGCTTAGAACGAGCAGCAGCTAGCATCCTATCCAAAATAATGCGACACCAATTCAACTTCTCATTGTTCAGAATGGCACTTACAAGCCTAAGTTCATTGTTGGTTGGTTTCGCATAATTTGCTGAAGTTTGAGGAACTAACTGATGGCTAACAATATAGTGCAGCACCCTAGTTTGGACAGTCGTCAGAGAGGAATGCTTAACCCCTTGGGTCCATACACGACCGGGGCGCAAAATACTTTGAAAAATGCCATTGGCATTTGCCTTGAGAGAGTTGTCCCCGTGTCGTGAAGGCCCAAAAGCATGGTAAATATCCTTAACGCCAATGGTGAATCTCACACCCTCAACCATGGATTCCATAACAGTGTCATTCAGCCTAAGGTTAGCATAAAATGTTCTAACAAGCCTAGGATAGATTGGACCCTTGAATTCCAGAAAACGAATTAGTTTTTGGTGCCTAAGGTTAGAAACAAAAGAGAAACCCTTACTTTTGAGAAATTCACTGTTGATCCATGTGACTACACCAAACCCGCGTGTAGCAAAGCCCTCAAACCTGTCCAAGCACTCATCCACTTGATAATACTCAGGGATTTCTTCCTCGGATGATGATTCGGCAATCCTTACTCGTTTTCCTTTTCCAGAAGATGAAGCCATTGAAGAATTTTGGAGAAAATTGAAAAGTTTGAAGGTTAGGGTTTAAAAAGGGGGTGACGAATTTGAGGGGTAAATTCGTTGAAATTCGTTGAAATAAAAGATGAAAAGTGTTTAGGGGATGTAAAACTAATAAGTTTTGGCAAAAATTTGAGTCAAATCCGAGTTTTGATGAGAGAGATATGAGAAAACCGAGAGAGAAGAGAAAGGGGTTCGGAAAAACTCGAGTGTGAGGGGCTGTGAGTATATATAAACGTTCAAAAATACTCGAGTATATTCATAAATACTCGAGTTGTTCTTGACTAAAGACTCGAGTTTTTCACAATATACTCGAGTTGTTCGTGACTCATCCCCAGGTCTGCCCAGAAACTCGAGTATAAAACCAAATACTCGAGTTTGGTCAGATCACCAAAATTTCAGGAAAATTGAAAATACTCGAGTTTTTGGCAAATACTCGAGTTTGGCCTGAAAGTCCAAAAATTGGGGTTTATGAAAGACTCGAGTGTTTTGAGAAACACTCGAGGTCAAAACACTCGAGTATTTTTGTCAGACCCTGATTAAAAACTTTTTCAATTTAAAACTGATTTAATTTTGAATTAATATACTCGAGTGTTTTTAGAAAAACTCGAGTATTTTTGACAGAACAGAATTAAAAACACAGTTTTAAAAGACCAAACACAAATCAAATACAATACTCTTCACTTCCAACTAGGAATTCAGTACAGAATCACACACAATTAACACATACAATTTCAAATATCATCAAGGACAATTTAACTAAGAATCAATAACACATTGGAGTAAGACTAATATGGTGATTTTCCAAAAATGACACACAATGCAATTAGCATATATTAGCTTCATCTAAAATACCAAGTTCTCTCCTAATATGATAAAAGGTGTCCCTTGGTAGAGGTTTTGTAAAAATGTCGGCTAATTGATTTGTGGTACTAACAAATTCAATTGTACAATCACCCTTTTGTACATGATCTCTCAAAAAGTGATGTCTTATTTCAATGTGTTTGGTTCTTGAGTGATACACCGGATTCTTAGTCAAATTGATTGCACTCGTGTTATCGCATCTAATAGGAATATTTTCAAGTTTCAAACCAAAATCCGATAATTGTTGTTTCATCCATAATAGTTGAGCACAACAACTACCGGCTGCGATATATTCCGCTTCGGCGGTAGAAAGGGCGACACAAGCTTGCTTTTTAGAAAACCAAGACACTAATGAACTTCCCAAGAAATGGCAAGTACCACTGGTGCTTTTGCGATCAAGCTTGCATCCCGCGAAGTCGGAATCTGAGTAACCAACTAAACTAAGATTGGCATCAGCAGGATACCATAAACCAGTGTTAATTGTTCCTTTTAGATACTTAAATATATGTTTAACTGCGGATAGGTGAGATTCTTTAGGATTAGCTTGAAATCGAGCACAAATGCATACAGTAAACATAATATCCGGTCTAGATGCAGTGAGATATAGGAGACTACCTATCATTCCCCTATACTTACTAACATCAACCGGTGTACCTTGTTCATCCCTGTCTAGGTAGCATGATGTGCTCATTGGAGTGTAGGCTTCTTTGCACTTGTCCAATCCGAACTTTTCAAGGAGCTCTTTGCAATATTTCCCTTGATGCACAAATTTCCCCTCCTTGACTTGCTTTATTTGTAAGCCTAGGAAGAACTTGAGTTCTCCCATCATTGACATTTCAAATTCCTTTTTCATCAAATTTGAAAACTTTCTACAAAGAGACACGTTAGTAGCACCGAAAATGATATCATCAACATAGATTTGTACTAACAATATGTCATCTTTGGTTTTATAAATAAATAGTGTATTATCAACCTTCCCTCTTTGAAACTTGTTTTCTAATATAAAGGAACTCAATCGATCATACCAAGCTCTAGGAGCTTGTTTCAATCCATAGAGTGCCTTTTTCAATTTATAAACATGGTTTGGAAATTCACTATTTTCGAAACCGGGGGGTTGTTTGACATACACTTCTTCATTTATAAACCCATTCAAGAAAGCACTTTTAACATCCATTTGATATAAAGTGAATTTCTTGATTGAAGCAAAAGCAAGTAAAATTTGGATAGCTTCAAGACGTGCAACCGGAGCAAAGGTCTCATCATAATCGATACCTTCCTCTTGGTTGTACCCTTGAGCTACTAGTCTAGCTTTGTTTCTCATAATCAACCCGGATTCATCAAGTTTGTTTCTATAAATCCATTTAGTACCAATTATGGTATGATCATCGGGTTTAGGGACTAAATCCCAAACTTCATTTCTTTCAAATTGGTTTAATTCTTCTTGCATAGCAAGAACCCAATGATCATCCTCAATGGCCTTTTTAATTGAATCGGGTTCAATTTGAGAAACAAAGGAAGACATAGTGGCAAATGTTTTGAATAGACCTACGAGTTAGTACTCCCTTTGACATATCTCCTATGACATTGTCTATAGGATGAGCCTTGACCGATTTCCAAGTTGGAGGAAGTTCTTCCCTAACTTCTCCTTCATCAACTTTTGATATCTCTCTCTCTTTTTCTTCTTTTGAAAAATCAATGCCATTTTCACTAACATCACATAAAACACTATCTTCTTTTGAAGACTCATTAAAAACAACATGAATTGATTCCTCAATAGTTAAAGTTCTTTTGTTGAAAATTCTATAAGCTTTACTATGAGAAGAATAGCCTAAAAATATGCCTTCATCGGATTTGGAATCGAACTTGCCAAGGTGTTCTTTTCCATTATTTAAAACAAAAACTTTGCATCCGAAGACATGAAAATGAGATATGTTTGGCTTTCTTCCCTTGTAAAGTTCATAGGGGGTTTTATCCAAAGAGGGCCTTATCAAAATGCGATTTAAAACATAACAAGCCGTATTGACGGCATCGGCCCAAAAATATTGAGGTACTTGAGAATCATTTAACATGGTTCTAGAAAGTTCCTCTAGCACCCTATTTTTCCACTCTACCACTCCGTTTTGTTCCGGAGTTCTTGGTGCGGAGAATTGGTGCTCAATACCATTTTTAGCACAAAATCTATCAAATTTGTGGTTTTCAAATTCACCACCATGATCGGTACGAATAATAATTACTTTTTGATTTACTTGGTTTTGCAAAAGTTTAACATGATGTTTAAAAGATTTGTAGGTCTCACTCTTAGTAGTTAAAAAGAGAGTCCAAGTAAACCTAGAGAAGTCATCAACAATCACCAATGCATAATAGTTGTCACCAAAGCTTTTTACTTGTGATGGTCCAAACAAGTCCATATGAAGCATTTCTAATGGCCTTGATGTGGACATCACCGTTTTTGATCCAAAGGTGTTTTTAGTTTGTTTACATTTCTTGCAAGGAGAACAAACACCTTTAATAGAAAAATTTAGCTTTGGTAAACCAACTACTAGATCTATAGATTGTATTTTCTTCAATTTGTTTACATTTATGTGAGCGGTTCTACGATGCCATAACCAAGTGTCATTTTCTTTGCTCACGAAACAAGTAGTGACCAAAGAAGTGACTTTGTTCAAATCAACTAAGTAAGTATTATTTGATCTTCTACCAACAAATTTGATTTATTCATCTTTGTCACTTTTAATGAGGCAATGGGTAGAGGTAAAAACTACATGATTACCAATATCACATAATTGGCTTATGCTCAAGAGATTATGTTCTAATCCTTGAACATAGAGCACATTATCAATAATCAAGTTTGAAGAGTTTCCGATTTTACCAATACCAAGGATTTTGCCTTTGTTGTTGTCCCCATAAGTGACATAACCCTTTTCCTTTGGAGTAAGCTCAATGAAGTGCCGCTTATCTCCCGTCATGTGCTTCGAACATCCACTATCAAGATACCACAATTGTTTTCCCGTTCGAAGGCGCACCTACAAAATGAAATCACTTGTTCATTTTGGGTACCCAAACAATGTTGGGTCCCTTAGGGTTAGTGTTGGGACTTTCTCCCTTCTTAATCCACATATAAGTGCCCTTTTTCATTTCAAACTTCTTAATATGGCACTCAATGTTGATATGTCCAACTTTTCCACAATAAGTACAAGTTGGTCTCTTTGATGAGTTTTTCTTAGAAAACGTTCCAACCACCTTGTACTTTTTGTCCTTTTTATGAACATATCCTAAACCGGTTTTGTTGTGATTGTGTCTTTGAGAGTTCAACAACCGGTTGAGGTTTCTATCACTATGTGAGATTGTGAGTTTGTTTTTCAACTCTTTTACTTCTTTTTCAAGTTCATCACATCTCTCACATGGAGTGATAATCTCCTCATGATTTGCACAATCACTTTGATGACTAGAATTAATAAGTTCCAAGGATTCATTTTGAAGTTTCAACTCATTTATAGACTTTTGCAATTCATCAATTTCTTATTGAAACTCCAAAATTTTCTTCCCTTTTTCCTTATTAATTTTAGCAAGCCTTCTAAATTGAATTAACATTTCATTGTAGGCTTCTTGCAAATCATCATATGAAATGGAGTTTGAAGAGGAACAAGAAGAGCTAGAGGTTACCTCATCATCACTTTCACTCATGTCATGGTTAGCTCTTGATGAGGACTCATGGTTGTTCTTGGCCATGAGACAAAGGTTTGCATTTTCATCACCGGAACTACTTGAAGATGATTCATTGCTCTTCTCCGGTGCATCCCAAACAATGTATGCACGCTTCCCCTTGGTCTCTTTGGTCTTCTTGTCATTCTTCTTCAAGAATGTGGCACATTCCATTCTAATGTGACCAACCCCACCACATTCATGACACTTAACTCCATCATTGGTACTCTTTTCTCTTTGTTTGGAGTCTTTGGTTCTCTTGAATTTGGATGAAGAGCCACTTTTCTTCCCTTTGAAGAATTTGTTGAACCTTTTCACAAACATCCCAAATTCTTCTTGATTTGGTTCACCATCGGAATCTTCACTTGTAGAGCATTCTTCAACTTCTTTTGTAGCTTTAGTTCTTTTTGTCTGATTCCTCATGCATCCCAAGTCTTGTAAGTTCCATCTCATGCTCTTGGAGTTTGCCAAACAAAGTGCTAAGTCCATGCTCTTTATGTCTCTTGATTCCTTGATGGCGGTTACCTTGGGTTGCCAACTCCTATCAAGACATCTTAGAATTTTGTTAGTAGTTTCACCATTGCGAAATACTTTTCCCAAGGAAATCAAATGATTAACTATGTGAGAGAATCGCTTTTTCAAGTCACTAATGGTTTCATTTGGCAACATGTGGAACAATTCATATTCGTGAGTTAGAGAATTTAATCTTGCATCTCTTACTTCACTTGTTCCCTCATGTGTGACTTGCAAAGTATCCCACATTTCTTTTGCCGATTTACATTGGGAAACTCTATAAAATTCATCATGGGATAGATCCGAAAAGATGATGTTTTTAGCTTTTAAATCAAATGAAACTTTCCTCTTTTCATCATCATTCCAACTACTCCTTGGAATTTCAACAATTTCTTCATTAATTTTCTTTTTGGGAATAAAAGGACCATTTTCAATTGCATCCCAAATATCTATATCAATTGCTTCAATAAAAACTTTCATGCCAGTTTTCCAATAAACATATCCTTCACCATTGAATAGTGGAGGACGGTTTATTGAAGCTCCTTCTCCACCAAAGTTATTACTAGAGCCCATTTAGTTTCCAAAAGGATCTTTTTCGAAAAAAAAGTTGTTACACTCGATCTTTCGACCGAGCTCTGATACCACTTGTTGGAAACCAACAAGCGGGCTAAGCAAATACTAGAGGGGGGGTGAATAGTAATTTGAAGCACTAATACCAAATATTTCGAATGATAATTGAAGAATAGAGCTAAAGCTGAATTTTCTGGAAACAGACTTGAAATACTCGAGTCTTTTGTGAAATACTCGAGTTTTTCAGGAAGAACAACTCGAGTCTTTCTAAATATACTCAAGTTTTTCGTATCAGATGACAGCAAAACCAGAAACGAAAATTCAGAAATTCACCTCAAATCAATCCAATAGAAAACAGAGACTTATCCAACAGATTAGCAAGCAATCAAAATAACTTTTAACACTAAGATTTCTTGAACTTGCTACCTAATTGAACAAATCCTATTTCTATGAAATGCTTTAAGTTGTATTGAGCTAGAAAATAGATTGAAAGCAATAAACCAACACTTAAGCAATTTTATCCTGGTTCACTCCAACAATGAGCTACATCCAGTCCTCCTAATCACTTAGGAGTTTCTACTAATAATCAAATTGTTAGAAATTACAAGGATTGCTTGAGAATGGCCTCACTCAACCTAACCCTTCAAGAGTGTACCAAACTCTTGATTTCTACCCCAATTTGATTACGGTGATGAAGAACTCTTCAAAAGGTTCCTTGAACTCCCTTCAAGAAACTCCACCAGGCTAGGAACCTCCTAGTCTTGTGCTTGAGAACCTCTCAAGACTCCAACACCCTAAGCCACTTAGGGTTTGCTTGGGAACAATCCAAGACTTTGAATGATCAAGCTTTTTGAATGTGTATTACTAATCTCACAATGGATTAGCACAAATAAGCACAGCTCAATGTAGGAATTGAGGCCTAAAACTCAACTTGGAAGAAAATAAAAATATGAGTGTGAAGTTGAGTTTTTGTGAATCAATACTTGAGAAGAGGAATTTATGAAAGCTTGTAAACAATATGCTCTTGTAGTCTTGTTTGGTCTTGTGCAAAAACAAAGAGAATTTTTACAATAAGGTTCTGAATTTTCTCTCTTGGGTTGGATGAGACTCAAGTGCCATCAATTGGGTTTTAAGTCTCTTCCAACGTTCATTTTTGCTGACTGGGCAAAAATACTCGAGTCTTTTATGAAATACTCGAGTCTTTTTGGCCAGTCAACAAGGATCTGGTGCACGAACAAGACTAACGGTCATATTTGCTGACCTGGCACAAATACTCGAGTGTTTTACAGAATACTCGAGTATATACTCGAGTCTTTCTCAAAATACTTGAGTATTTTGATCAGACATGAGAAAAATTAATTTTCAATTTTATTTTTCTTCTCAAGTATTAATTTTGGTTAATCTCAAACTAATAAACATATTAATTATTTTATTCCTAGAAGAGACTAACTATATCTACCCACTCTCAACCACTCTCAACATAAATGAGAAATTACAATTAAAACTTAATTGAGAATGAATGAGCACTTGTCTTCTTTTCTTGACTTCTTGTTGTTGTTGATGTTGTAAAATCTTCAAGGCTTGATTGCTAATTACTTTGTCATCATCAAAATATAATCCACATAATTAGGAGCATTGAATTTACATACATATTTGCATAATCAAATGAGAATAAAACTAACATCCACAAGTCAACATGTAGAAAATCATGATGCATAATCATATGAGCACACCCGGTTAATCATAATAATTCTTTCAATGCAGGTGGCATGATGCATGATTTCCTTCCACAACTGAGGCCTCTAACAAAGTCCATCTTGGACATCCATCCAATACACCGTTGTGTTCCCGGAACACTGACATTCGTTCCCAGAACGTAAAGCCAAACCATACTTGGGTAAATAAGCATCACTCCCAGAGTGTGCATCACGTTCCCAGAACGTGTAGAAAACCATACTTGGAATAGTAAGCATCACTCCCAGAGTGTGCATCACGTTCCCAGAACACATACGTTCCCAGAACGCATAAAAACCAGGTCCCGGACATTGGCCACATTCCCAGAATGTGTCATCAAGTAGGTTGCATATCAATGTGTTCCCAGAACACTAACATACGTTCCCAGAACGTATATAACCAGGTCCCAGACACTGGCCACATTCCCAGAATGTGTCATCAAGTAGGTTAGAAATTTGGTATTCCCGGAGTACCCTCCTCATATTCCCAGAATATGATAAACGTTCCTACCAACCCATCTTCCATTCTATATGCATGAATGCACAATCATTGAGGTTGGTTTTTATCTTTAATTCTATTATTATACCAATGTGTTCCCAGAACACTAACATACGTTCCCAGAACGTATCGCAAACCATACTTGGAATATAATCAAGCACCACTCCCAGAGTGTGCATCACGTTCCCAGAACGTATCAAAGAAACCATGTCCCAGACAATGGCCACATTCCCAAAATGTGTCATCAAGTAGGTTGCATCAGTTTGGTACTCCTAGAGTACAGGGTCATGTTCCCATTAATTCCATTATTATGACTTAAAAAACACAACTTCGGAATGATATCTTGAGGTATGGCTTTATTCATAAAATTCACCTTTGAATTTAAGTTTAACATATGCTCATAGACCTGGATTGAGAGAATATATCATTGGTATTAACAATCCTTACTCAAAAACTTAACTTTTATTTTTAAGTTTCAGGTACTAACCGGTTACATCCCAACCTAACCGGTTAGAATTACAGACCTGAATTAGAAACCACTGATTTCCAAAGAATCTTTTCTTGAATTCTCTACTCAATCCAATAGCAGGGTCTTAGCATATCAAAATACCCCAAGTTCAACACATAATATCATTCAAAAGATCTAAGTCATAATCCAAATTTCATTTATGCATAATTTCCTCTTGAAATTATCATTTGATATTAAGGTATTAACTCATCACTTCCAATCTAAACCAAACAGTGCTCAATCACATAGTTTTAGATTGGTCTTTGTATGAAATTATAGCTTAAACTTGAGTACAAATGGTATGGAAACTTGGTCAATTTCAGAAATTCATTTTCTTTGAAAATTGACAGTATCTAACCGGTTACAAATTTCGACTAACCGGTTAGATTATGCAGTCTGTACATTGAAAAATGAGGTTTTGCACACCATTCTTTTCAATATCAAATCTAACCAATTTCAATAATCATAAGAGTTCACATACCTTAATACTAGTATGTTCAGCCACAGAAACATATCTATCTTGCATGCATTCAATTTAGATACTCAAATTGCACATAATTGCACATATTTCACAACTTAATGCATCAATTCACATAATATCCAAATAAGTCATGAATCCAACATCAATATAGCTTGCATGCATCTAGATAACATTTCTCATAACAACAATTGAGCTCAGATTGGCCTCCAAGCCACTTAACCATTTTAACTTATGCCCTTTGAGTCTCTTGGTGACTCATCCTATGTTCTACCACAATTTATTCTCATTCTAGCAAATATTAAGCTTCCCCCTTACCTCTAAATTGTGCTTGATGAATTTAATCACTGGAATTTGCAAGATCTCCCCAGAATCCACAATCTCCATTTTCAGCCAACAACAGGTTTGACATGGTCCAAAAACTACAAGATTTGGCACATGAATTGGACAAACAAATTGGGGAAAACCATCAATACTCACTCTATGCAACATGCTCTAAAGATTTGAACAGATTTGAGACTCAAAAAGTGCATGTGCTTACCCAAATCGAAGTCCAAAGCAAGCTCCAGAAACTCAAAATCAGTGTTGACAACTCCAACACCCTTACTTTGCAAGCTTCGTTCTCTTGATTCAGGGACTCTCAACTCACAAACTTTATATCAATACAAAGCCCTTGATGTGAGCTTTGTAACAGTGTATCACTCATGTTCTAACTCTCAGAAACGAAGGAGAATTTCAGAGACGAATTCACGAACCCTAAACAGAGCATCAGCACTTTAGATCAACAAATCAGCCAAAAATCTCGATCAATTGGGCTATTTATAGAGCAATCAGGCTAACATGCATCAAGACACGTAGCTCCCACTACGATTAGGATGATTTCGTGGCGAATTCTGGGTTAAAACGAGTAATTACTCATCAAACGCACTAACCCAGTTTTTTGAGTTCATCGTGTAACCGGTTACAGAGCCCTTCTTACCGGTTACATACTGATAAAATTCAAAAATTAATAATTTAATTACTCTTTCTTCACAAACCTTTTTAATATTGCAATTAGGTCCCAACCCAAGGACTAAATTACAATATTCACATTTTTGTACAAAATAACCATATAAAAATATATCTCATATTTTTATATATAAAAACACATAATGTACAAAAACTAAAACCTTCAAAACTAATATAAATCAATTATAAAATAATTGTTATAATTAATTTCTTGGTTATTTGGGAGACGAAAATTAGGGGTGTTACACTACTCCCCCACTTAAAAGGAATTTCGTCCCCGAAATTCATCTTCTGAAATTTTCCACTTTTCCAAAATGTTATTATACTAGAAAACTTTATCTAATTCCATAAAAATTGTTTTTAGGGTCCTCCCCCACTTAAAAGAGTTTTGATATAGTTCTTTTATTTCGAAACATTTCAAATAAAATCTTTCAGGAAAAGACTTTTCAAACTAAAACATAAGGATTCTTCGGATAAAACTCTTAATGTTAAAAGAATCCTTTCAAAGAAATATCTTTTTGAATAATACACTTCACACAGCATTTTTCAGATAAAACATTTTTTAGTAAACTTTTTGGGCTACGCACTCTGATCTCTCGAGCACGATCGAAGAAACATTCGTATGACTTCGTTCCTTAACAGCCTGAGACATTAGGGTGATCAGTCCTAATATTCAAACCATTAATAACAAAATCATCCCTTTCAGATATAATCTTTCACAAGAAATACCATACGACAGGTCTTTAAGTTAGATGAACTTAAAGATAGGGTTGTTGGAACCTACAATCGGTGGGTGAAACAACTAGGATACACTAGGAGAACACCTAGAAGGGGGGGTTGAATAGGTGTTAGGGAAACCTTGAAAGATTTTCGCAAGAAACAAATCAAAACGATTAAAACAAATGATTTTCACAAAAATTCTTTAGCCTTAATCGATTAATGACATGAACTAATCGATTAATGCCTCTGTACATTGAAAAATCACTTTTCAATCAAATACGAAAATCAATCAATTAACAAGTATAACCAGAGATTCAGCGGAAACAATTAACACCAATATTCTTTTGATTACCTAGGTTATGAAAATGATTTTCCCCAAAGTTAATTTGAACAATAAAGATTCAATTCAATCAATTATGAAAAATCACTTTTTCTAGGTTTTCAACCAAGAACACAATTAATAACAAGAATTGTAAAGAGTAGAGAGTTTAGAGATACGACACAGTGATTTATCCTGGTTCACTTTCATCCACTTGAAAGCTACTTCAGTCCCCTCTTCAACCAAGAGAGATTCTTCACTATGAGGAATTAGAGTTTCTCAAATTACAAGTAAGTGCCTCACAAGACTCCCTTCTTGCTAGCCTACAAGAGATACCACACCCTTGCCTTGTAACCCTATTGATATCTAATCTAACCTCTTCTCTTGCTTGCCGATACCCCACAACAAGACTTCCAATGCTTGCTTCACTACAAGACTTCCAATTGCTTGTTAACACAACAAGGCTTCCAAGTGCTTGATGAAATGCCACACCAAGGCTTCCAAATAACTTTGCTTGATTCAGAACCAAGACTTCCAATTGTTGTAGATAGCTTGCCTCTTGCAAAGATTACAACTCAAATGAAAACAAAATAACAATCCTATGAATCTCTTTCAAAATTTATGAAATATCAACATGAGAGATTCAAGGTTCTTGATCAAAGAATGTAAAAGTTAAAGCTTTGATCTTGAGAAAGTGAGAGAGAATAGAGTGACTTTGATACTTTGTAAAATGATTATCAAAATGATGTATTATGATCACAAAGGTTAGGAATAGGTTTATATAGAATACCCAAAAGTTAAGAATGGTTAGAAGTGCTTTTGAGAAGTGAAAAACTCATTTAAAAACAGTTACAGCTCGTGTTACTCGAGTAACAAAGTTACTACTCGAGTAATCAGTGTAAAACTTGGTCACTACTCGAGTAATCTAAGTTACTACTCGAGTATTTATGCAAGGCTTCAAAATTCTACTCGAGTAATCAGCCCCTTAATCGAGTATTTGCGCAAGACTGCAAAAGTCTACTCGAGTAATCAAGTGGCTAATCGAGTAGTCAGTTCAAAAAACACTTAAAAACTTGTTTTCTCAAAAACTAAACCTTTTCTTTCAAACCTTTAAGCCACCTATTGATTTTAGGCAAAGTGAATACTCAAAATATGATAAAATCATGCAATCAAAAGAGATTCACTACCCTCTAATGACTCTACCCAAACTCATAAACTAAAAGACTTGTGAGGCGAAAGATAAAACAATAAAACACAAACTACCAAACTAAGTCTTCATGAGCTTGCTCTCTCTTCATCACTTGATGTTTGTTGTTGCTGGTTGAGCTTGAACTTGATCAACACATTTGAAGCTTGTTCAAAACCTTTTGGCATTTATCAAAACATTCTTCATGGATCTTACAATCTCCCCCTTTTTGAAAATGACAAACATGTTTTGAAATTATGAAGTTCATTGAAGTTGTTGATGCTTGAACCATGTGATCACTTGGTGAGACTCTTGATCCCCCTCAATAAATGCTTTTGAAATATGAAATCTAATTGAGTTAAGCTTGATTCTCCCCCTATCTTCAACAACTTTGCTCAACCTACATAAAAACAACAAAACAACCTTTCTCCAAACATACCATTTCTCCAAAAATGGTCAAAACATTCTATTTCTCCCCTTTTTCAAAACATCATATTTCTCCCCCTTTGGCATTATCAAAAAGAAATATATACCAATTGAAATATAAGATCTAAGCCAAAATAGAGAGATTAATAAGATATAACAACCAAAGCATGATAATCATCTAATGATTACTCAATGATATCAATTATAACAAATTGTATACCAATTGTAAAACAATTGTAAGAATTTGATACCAATAGTATTTTCTCAATAGTACAAACAATATCACATTATAAGAAATAATACCAATTGAGAGAACTATGAGCAATATCCAACAATATCAAATTGAAAATACCAATTGTATAATATCAAATGTTACCAATTTGTAGGATCTTCTCCTTAATACCAATTGAAGAAGCAAATGAATGAATAACATATGAAAGTCCTTTTGCTCTTCAATCATACCTACAAAAACAATCATGCTTTGCTTTTTGGTATCCAAATGGTTTTGGATCCATTTTTGTTAGTGTAGGGACTCTCACCCTTTTTCATCCAAACAAAATCTCCTTTAGGTATACCATGCACTTTAATATAACACACATTTGAAGTATGTCCATGAGTACCACAATAGAAACATGTTGGTGCATTTGAAAAATCAACCTTTGAAAAATCAACAACATTTATATGAGATTTACTCTTAGCATTAGTATAACCCAAACCAAACTTGTTTGAATTTTCTCTTTGAAAATTTAACAATGTGCGCAATCTAATATCACCACTTGAGAAACTTGCAAGCTTATTTTTCAAAATAGCATTTTCATCCTTAAGCAACTTGCAATCCTCACAATCAACCACAATATTCACTCTACTAGCACAATCACAAGAAGAACTAGCATATATAAGATCAAGAGTTTCATTTTCAAGATTAAGCTCATCAACTTGTTTTTGAAGTTCTAAAATCTCTTGTTGAAGTTTCAAAATGAGCTTCTTCCTTTCAATATTTTTCAAAGCTAGTTTCTTAAATTGTTCATGCATTTCTTCATAAGCATTATATAACAATTCATACTTAGAAGAAATTTCGGATTTAGTAAGACTTACATCACTTTCGTCGCTTTGATAACTTGATTCATCATTTGAACTTTCCTCTTCATCTACTAGAGCTATCAAGTTGAGACAAGCGGCATCTTCATCATCCGAAAAACTATTTGATTGGCTTTTCTTATCTTCATCATCACTATTCCGAACTATGTATGCTCTTTTAGCTTTTGCATTTTTCTTCTCTTTCTCCTTCTTCTTGAGATACTTAGAGCATGAGTACTTGAGATGACCGGGCTTTCCACATTCATGGCAAACTATACCTTCTTTTGAAGTCTTTGTCTTGTAGTGTGGGGGATCCTTCTCTTTACTTTTGTCTTTGTTCAACCTTCCTTTTCTCCTTAGAATCTTATTGAACTTTCTTAGTAGAAGCTTCATCTCCTCTTCATCAATGTCCGAATCGGAATCTTCATTATCATCATTTTCGGAACTCTCTTCCTTTTTATATGACCTTTGAGCTTTAAGAGCAATTCCTTTTCTTTCTTTGTTCTTGTCCGACTCTTCATGCATATGCAAACGTTCAAGCTCCATTGCATGTTCTTGAAGCTTTCCGAAAAGTGTTGCTAAGTCCATGGTGTCCAAGTCCTTTGATTCAACTATTGCGGTAACCTCAGGTTGCCATTCCCTACTTAGACATCTTAAAACTTTGTTAACAAGTTCACAATTCAAGAAAGTTTTACCAAGAGCAATGAGATGATTAACAATATGAGTAAAACGCTTTTGCATAAAACATATAGATTCATTAGGCAAAATACGAAACAATTCATATTCATGCATCAAAGAGTTTAATCTAGCACGCCTAACTTCACTAATGCCTTCATGTGTGACTTGCAAGGTGTCCCACATTTCTTTGGCATCATGACATTGGGAGACTCTAAAGAACTCATCATAAGATAAAGCGGAGGTGATGATATTCTTAGCTTTTAAATCATATTGAATTTTCCTTTTATCATCATCGGTCCACTTATCTTTGGGAGTTAGGGTAAGCACACCTTCTACATCTTTTGAGGGAATATAAGGACCATTTTCAATGGCTTCCCAAATGTTCACATCTATAGCTTCTATAAAGATTCTAATCCTAATTTTCCAATAACCATAACCCTCTCCACCAAACATAGGAGGGCGATTTATTGAAGCACCTTCACCACCAAAAGAATTCATAGAACCCATTGTAGTTTCCTCAAGGATCTTAACGAAAAAGCTCTATGCTCGTGTCTTTCGACCGAGCTCTGATACCAATTGTTGGAACCTACAATCGGTGGGTGAAACAACTAGGATACACTAGGAGAACACCTAGAAGGGGGGGTTGAATAGATGTTAGAGAAACCTTAAAAGATTTTCGCAAGAAACAAATCAAAACGATTAAAACAAATGATTTTCACAAAAATTCTTTAGCCTTAATCGATTAATGACATGAACTAATCGATTAATGCCTCTGTACATTGAAAAATCACTTTTCAATCAAATACGAAAATCAATCAATTAACAAGTATAACCAGAGATTCAGCGGAAACAATTAACACCAATATTCTTTTGATTACCTAAGTTATGAAAATGATTTTCCCCAAAGTTAATTTGAACAATAAAGATTCAATTCAATCAATTATGAAAAATCACTTTTTCTAGGTTTTCAACCAAGAACACAATTAATAACAAGAATTGTAAAGAGTAGAGAGTTTAGAGATACGACACAGTGATTTATCCTGGTTCACTTTCATCCACTTGAAAGCTACTCCAGTCCCCTCTTCAACCAAGAGAGATTCTTCACTATGAGGAATTAGAGTTTCTCAAATTACAAGTAAGTGCCTCACAAGACTCCCTTCTTGCTAGCCTACAAGAGATACCACACCCTTGCCTTGTAACCCTATTGATATCTAATCTAACCTCTTCTCTTGCTTGCCGATACCCCACAACAAGACTTCCAATGCTTGCTTCACTACAAGACTTCCAATTGCTTGTTAACACAACAAGGCTTCCAAGTGCTTGATGAAATGCCACACCAAGGCTTCCAAATAACTTTGCTTGATTCACAACCAAGACTTCCAATTGTTGTAGATAGCTTGCCTCTTGCAAAGATTACAACTCAAATGAAAACAAAATAACAATCCTATGAATCTCTTTCAAAATTTATGAAATATCAACATGAGAGATTCAAGGTTCTTGATCAAAGAATGTAAAAGTTAAAGCTTTGATCTTGAGAAAGTGAGAGAGAATAGAGTGGCTTTGATACTTTGTAAAATGATTATCAAAATGATGTATTATGATCACAAAGGTTAGGAATAGGTTTATATAGAATACGCAAAAGTTAAGAATGGTTAGAAGTGCTTTTGAGAAGTGAAAAACTCATTTAAAAACAGTTACAGCTCGTGTTACTCGAGTAACAAAGTTACTACTCGAGTAATCAGTGTAAAACTTGGTCACTACTCGAGTAATCTAAGTTACTACTCGAGTATTTACGCAAGGCTTCAAAATTCTACTCGAGTAATCAGCCCCTTAATCGAGTATTTGCACAAGACTGCAAAAGTCTACTCGAGTAATCAAGTGGCTAATCGAGTAGTCAGTTCAAAAAACACTTAAAAACTTGTTTTCTCAAAAACTAAACCTTTTCTTTCAAACCTTTAAGCCACCTATTGATTTTAGGCAAAGTGAATACTCAAAATATGATAAAATCATGCAATCAAAAGAGATTCACTACCCTCTAATGACTCTACCCAAACTCATAAACTAAAAGACTTGTGAGGCGAAAGATAAAACAATAAAACACAAACTACCAAACTAAGTCTTCATGAGCTTGCTCTCTCTTCATCACTTGATGTTTGTTGTTGCTTGTTGAGCTTGAACTTGATCAACACATTTGAAGCTTGTTCAAAACCTTTTGGCATTTATCAAAACATTCTTCATGGATCTTACAAGGGTAATTATCACTATCAGACTTAGTTAGATAGTCAAGTTCTAGAGACATTTCCGTTGGGGAGACAAAGATTTGTCCTATCCCGGTGGTTGTTAATCTCTCTAGCCATAACTGATCTTTCTATTTTTGTAGTGTCCACAGCTATTTATCACATCCAACTGTGATAAAGGTTTTGATCACAGAAAGTTTGGAGTTGAACTTCCAACAGGATATTGATATTTTCAGACAATTAGATTAACGTAATCGAAAAACATTTGACTACGTTAATTCAGATCAAAGGAAGGGAGAGACTTGGGTTGTCTACGTCAGGAGTAGACTCAACTCACATCTCAGCAGGTGAATTCTTTTCGTGCTTGATTCGCTTGTTGTCTAGTCCTTTCTTACCTTTACCTTCAAGACAACCCGATGAATAATTACCTTGACTTCCTGTAGTCGAACCCGATTATCCCTTTAAATATCTCACAACTTAACACAAAGTGATGTGCTCCCTTCTTCCCATATTGAGGTGAACAAACGATTCCTTCCCTAATTTCTTCTTAACCATTCCCCTTTCATTCAAGGTTTCCTTAGCTTCTCTATATCTGTGGTTGATATTCTCCCATTTACTTTTCCTCTTTCTCCAGTTGAGCCTTTATTTCATCAATCTTTCCCTTATTCTGAATTCAGATATTTCTCGCATGAAATTCATGTGCTTTACCATAGTCCTCATATATGCTTACCAACATCGAGAAATTCCTTATCCCTTGATAGTTGATAGCTGACTTAGGTTCGAACATAATCTATTCTTGAAGTTCATACCTTTGGATTTCTTGTAACATCCCGAATTTTAATTGTAATAATAATTAGAATAATAATAAGATTTGGAAGTAAGGATTATCCTAGAAGGGATTTAAAATGATGGATTAGGAGTGCTTTGAGTGCCATATAGGAGTCAAGGAGCATTGGCATTGAAAAGCAAATTTAAAGAAGACCAAACGAGTGTTAAAAATCGAGTTTTCGGTGTTATAAACACCCGACATTAGGAAATTCAAAATAAAAGATTTAAGACTCAAAACACAATTCCCACCGTTGGATATGAAGTTATGATTTTTAGGAAGCTTACTTCCAAATTTGAGCAAGATCCAACGGGTAACGAAGAAGTTATCTCGAATTGAAGCAGGAAGAAAATAGGAGGAAAATAGGAAAATGAATAAATGGGGTACTGGGCAAAATACTCGAGTCTTTTGGAAAAGACTCGAGTGTTTTACAGAGAACTCTCAGGCAATACTCGAGTCTTTTGGAAAAGACTCGAGTGTTTTGGAAAAGACTGGAGTCTTTTGGAAAAGACTGGAGTATTTTTAAAGAAAACACTCGAGTGTTTTGGAAAACACTCGAGTGTTTTGTGCAGACAGCCTTAAAACGCGTTTTGGCCTTCTTCCTCACTCACTCCTCCTTTTCTTTCTCTCTCTTAGGGCACGAATTCTTCCCCTTTCTCTCTCTAAATTCCTTCTCATTTCTCCACTCTAATCCATAATAAATCACTATAAATCAATCTTCATCACATACAAACATCATCTCCTCCATCAATCCCTCTCCTTTTTCTCTCTCTCACGGATTTCTCTCTCTCTCTCCAAGAAGAAGCTTTGTTCTTCCTTCTCCTCAAGGATTTGAGGCTCCAATCTCAACTATTATCAAGGACTATCATTAACCTCACATTCTCTCCCTTAAATTCAAGGTAAATTCCATCTTTCTCTCCTCCCCTTTTTGTCACACGAATTTCCCTCTTGTTCCCGATGAAATTTGAGCTCCATACTATGTAGTGCCACTTTCTCATGTTCTTTTTCATTCACATGGTGTAGAGGAACTCAAGACCCCTCTCCTCTCTCTTCCTTGGATCATAGCTCATTTGGTGGCAAGATTCTCAAGCTTAGGGCAAGTGAAATCGCATTGTCTCTAAGTGTTTGAGGTAAGGGAGTGGATATAGTGAGCTTTGCCCTGTTCTAGGGAGTAGGTTCTAGTTAGTATATAATGCTTGTTAGGGTTATGTGTTAGGGGAGAAAATTAGATTATAAATCCCTAGGTTATTGAATATGGAATTCTAATTGATTAAATATGCATGATGATTGGATGTTAAGACTAGGAAAAGGAAAACCCAATAATATAAGAATGAATTATTTGATAAATGAAATTTGGTTAATGATTATAATGAAGAACAAGAGAATTTGGCTAAAATGATAATTGATGGATGTTGCAAGTATGTGTGGGTAATATGGAGTAAATTGATATAGGAAGGAAAATGGAATGGAAACGATTATATGTGATGAATGTGCGTAATTGTATCTAATTGCTAAATGAGTTTAAATGATAAGTATTATTAATTGTGAACATAGGTCATGGCTTATGAATAGAACTTGTGAATATGGGAAATGGAAGTATAATGACTATGTTTAATAAAAGGTAAAAGATGATTTTAATATGTGGTGTTAAAGTGAAAATGTGAGAAGGTGAAATATGTAAATTAAAATGAAGTGTAATATAAATGTTGGACCATGAATGAGAATGCTATTTGGTATGATTGTGATAACTGAGAAAGGAAATGAATAAGGTAATTACATGAATGATTAGATGTTGAATGTGTGTTGTTGAATTTACATGTGATATACTTGTTTATGTGAGAATATGAAAGTATGTTTTGGCCTCTGATGTGAGGTAATGAATATGGAAAAGTAATTAAGTGTGTTGGCCTCTGATTTGAGGTGACGAGTAAGGAATTAGAGTAATGAGTGTTGACCTCTGACCTGAGGGACACAAGATGGAATGAATGTTATTGAGTGTTGACCTCTGACCTGAGGGACACGATATGAATTAAAATGAATGAGTGTTGACCTCTGACCTGAGGGACACCGGATTAAATAATGAGTTGGGTGTTGACCTCTGACCTGAGGGACACCGGATGGAATATGCATTAGTGTGTTGACCTCTGACCTGAGAGACACACCGTGAATTAAGGGATTGAAGTGTTGACCTCTGACCTGAGGGACACGAAATGGATTATAATGAATGGGTGTTGACCTCTGACCTGAGGGACACATAATTTAAATAAGGAAAGGAATGAGAGCCTCTGCTTTGAGGTGATAAATGGGTTGCATGGAACTGTGCATTGACCTCTGATTTGAGGTGATGTACTATAATGAAATGAGTATGTGAAATGAATAAAAAGGAAAGGAAATGAATGTTGATTGAATGGGAAATGAATAAAGAAAAATGGATATTGAAATGAATAATGAAAGTGGATGGTAAAATGAATATGGATATGGAAATGATGAAATGTGTATGGTGTGCAATATGTGAATATATGCTTATTTGCTAATTGTGTTTGACCTAGTGGGTTGTTATGTCTAGTTAGAAACTGCTTTCTATTTCATGTGCAATGCTCACTCCCTTACAGTTTCAGGTACGGAGATTGAGTTGGCACAGCCCCCGGCCGAGCAGGAGTACTTTCCCTCACAGGGAGAGTAGGGTGTTATGGGTTTTAGATCGTAGCATGGATCGAAGCCTCTCATATTATTTTGATGTAAATTTAATAGGCATATTTTGAATGAGGCTTAGGATGTTTTGATTTTGCTGAAGTTCTAACTTTTGGTTTTAACACTCAAACTTAGTATTTTTCCGCTATTACTCTGATTAATTAATATACTCTGATATATTTGGAGCCCATGGGGCCTTGATATGATTTAGAACTATAATCTGAAGCCCTGCTGGCTATCAGTTGTTTATTTGAAAATTGTTTATACAAGTTAAATTTTGGAAAGTCCGAAAAACAGACAAAACTCCGTCCGTTTGACGGTTGATTTTAATGTAATAAAAATGAATTTTTTAAGTTCACATTTTTAATACTTGGGAAGTAAGGGTAATATTCATTAGGGTGTTACATTTCTCATCCAGTTCACTGCTAACATAAACCAAGACCTATTAAATAGAGGTAAACAAGAAAAATAATATTTATTATACTCTTGAAATCTTCGAAGGAACAAATAAAAAGGAATAATTTTTTTTCTAAAAAATAATATATAATATAAACGGAGGGAGTAATTACTTCTCGATAATATGCTAGGTATTAATGAATGAATATAGAATTGGAAAAAAATAGGTTGAACAAGCTTGTAAAGCAACAAAAGATTTGAAATAAGGGTCATGGTAAAAAGTATTTGAAGGACACTTGTTAAACTTATTAAAAATAAAAAAAATAATACAAGTACCTAGTTTTTCTTTTTCCGAAAATATCAAAAATTACATTTTTCAATGTTTTTCAACTACATATAGCTCATTAACATATACCGTTAAAATATGGGTTGTCCAAGGTAATACTATAAGCATATTGGTGGGTTTAAATCCCCTTCCCCTATTCCCGTTAAAAAAATAAAAAAATACTTTGACTAAAAAAAATACTACTCCCTCCGGTCCTATATATAAGCACCTTTTGAAGATTTTTTTTGGTCCTTAATATAAGCCTCATTTCCAATTTCCAATAGCATTAATTACTTCTTTTTCACAAACACCCCTATTTACTCAACACTTTTTAGATTTACAATAATAATTATAGTGGTACTTTTGAAAAAGTATACCAAATATTTTCATTTTCAATACTACTAACAATATTAACTAATTTTCTTAAAGGGAGTGAAATTGGTCAAATGGTGCTTATATTAGGGACCAGAGGGAGTATAAGCATATTGGAAAAAATTACCTCAATTAAAGAAGTTAATTAATACTACCCCTGTCCCTGATTATAAGGCTTTCTTGGGAAATTTCACGTCCATTAAGAAAGTGAAATAATTTAGTTAATTGTATTGGAAATGTGAACTTTTGATATGTATTTTCAAAATTACCTCTATTAATATTATTGGGAATCTAAAAAGTGTTAAATAAATAGGGGCGTTTGTGGAAAAAAATAATTAATGCTCATTGAAAATTGGTAAATGGCCTTATAAATAGGGACAAAATAAAAGTGTTAAGAGGGCCTTATAATTAGGGACGGAGGGAGTAAGTCATAACATTAAAAATATAAATGGTATTTGTAACCAAAAAAAAATATAAATGGTATTTGTAACCAATTTTATAATTTTTATTGGAACTATAAAAGTAATAAATAAATAAATAAAAATATTTGTGAAAAAATTAATTAAGATCAATAAAAATTACTTATAAATAATACTCTCTTTGTTTCATAATAATGGTAAAAATTAAAAAAAGAACAAAACTCAAAAGATTAAAGAAACATACATTTAATATATTGTCTAACACATCGGCCAATTATTTAATATATTTTGCACTAATCAACTAATCATAATTCAAAATTTGCAATTTTTAAATATTTTCATTAATTATTTTTAACTTTAAATTGAGAAAAACTTTTTGCTATTTTCTACGATCATTATAAGACGATGGAAGTACCATTTTAACATAACCTTATATTTACTCCTACTCCACTAAGGATAGGATAGAGTACCATGCGAGTAACTAGAGATAATTAATACGAGTATTTTTTGTAACCAAGTTGAGTATGATTATTAGGATTTTATTGAATTTTTAAACTTTATTGACTCGCTGGCTCCTCTAGGTGACGGAAAGGAAAATATCTTCAACGTTTCTGTTGAACGTTAGTCGTCTTTTGAACGTTTAAGGAAAGATATCATAGCCAGTATACTTAGTAGTATAAAGACAATATCCATAATAAAAAAGACACAAGCAAAAAAAAAAAAATTAAATTGAATATAATCTACTATATTATTATATATATATAAAAGGATCCCTTTTCAAGGCAACACGTTTGCCGGAGAAATTTTTGAGGCACCACGTTTGTCCCGTGAAACTTTTCTCGCACCAGAGAGTTTGTAGGTAGATGATCATTATCTCTAATAAAATTACAATTTAAAATTAAATAAATTATTTAAATTTATTTAATCATTATATGTATGTAAAATTATTATCCTCAATTATTTGTTGGAAAAAAAAGTAATCATTATCTTCAACAAAAGTATTTAGAAAAATATTAAAAAATCACAAATTTATTTAATCATTATTTATACGTGAAATCATTATCTCCGATTTGTTAAAAAAAAAGGTAATCATTATCCTCAACAAAAATATTAAAAAATTTATAATAGGATCTCACATTCAATTTTACATTTTTTTCACCTTTAGATCTCTCTAATTTTAATAATTTTGTTCTCCGATTATTTCTTATTTTATATCCTAACTAGCTCTTACCTCGTGCAATGCACGGGTTGTTGATATTTTAATTTTTTTTATATTAAATATTTTAAATTAAAGATTATTATTAGCAACAACTAAAAATAATTATATAAAAAGGTAGGAGTTCAAACCAAACTGTACAACGAAATAACATTATCTCTAACCAAAATTACAATTTGAAATTAAATTAATTATTTAAATTTATATAGTCATTATCTGTATGTGAAATCATTATCCTCAATTTGTTGAACAAATCATTATCTTCAACAAAAAATATTTAAAAAATATTAAAAAAAATCACTATATATATATATATATATATATATATAATAGGCTCTCTCATTCAATTTTTAAAGTTCTATCTAATTCTAAGAATTCTCTTCTCCAAATTCTCTCTTTTATTTTTATTTTTTCCCTCATTCATCTACTTAAAGCTCTTAATTTTGATTTTTGAGTGTTTGATGAATTACTTATTAGATGATGCATATTTTGTTATACTTTTAATTGCCTTTTGTTTATTCCTCTACTTAGAGCTCTTAATTTTGATCTTTGAGTGTTTGATGAATTACTTATTAGATGATGCATATTTTGTTATACTTTTAGTTGACTTTTGCTTAATGCAAATTTCAGGAAGAATGACAGCAAAGAGTTACTTCAAACAAGAGCATGACCTTGGTAAGTTGCTTTTTTTTTTTGAAATTTTGGTAAGTTGTTATACACTTACTTTGATTATTCTTTGTTGAAAGAATATGCAAATAATTGATCATTTTCTCTTTTCAAAGAAGAGAAGGGCTAAAGCTCCTAGGATTAGGAAGAAATACCCTGATCGTATTCCGGTGAAAAATAATTTTGGTGAGTCTTTTGCCTGTTTGAAGAAACAATGTTTTTCGATTTATTTATGATTTTTTTTTCATTTTTGTCATGAGATAAGATAAATGATGAAAAAATCAAAATATTTAAATATGAATAATAATAATAATAATAATAAATGTGATAATTATATTAAAAAAATAATAATGGTAAAAAAATATTAATTTATCCATCAAATAAATATAAGAAATATCTTATAATATTATCCAATAAAAAAATCAGAATGTATAATTGGTTTAATTTAATATAATTTTTCATATTAGATGTGATAATTATATTTAAAATATGCTAAATTATCATGTCTTATGCAATAGAAAATATTTTGATTTATCTTTAAATCTACTCATAATATCATCAAACAAAAAAAATATAAAAAGTTTAATTTTCATTTCCCTCCAATAATTAATCATAATATCATGATAAAACGCGTTAACTCATCGATCAACTAAATAAGGAATACATTAATTTAATACTCATCTATACATAGACAAATATAATATTAAATATATAAAAAAAGAGCCAACATTATATTCATAAGAAAATGCAATGTGTTAACCAAGATAGTCAAAAATAACAATTTCAATGTCGTCTTCATGTTCTATGAAATAGTGGATATTCCAATTTATCCTTAAATTTTCTCATAATACCATTAAACAAAAAAGATCAAAATATTTAATTCTGATTTTTTTTTTAATTATCATAATAAATTTGATAATCATATAAAAATATTAATTTATCTATTAAATAAATAAGGAAGATCTAATTCTGATTTACTTTTGATTCATCATAATAAAGTTAATAATCATGTAAAAAAATGTTAATTTATCCATTGAATAAATAAGAAAAATCTCAGATAAAAAATGTTATTTTTTATTTATATAAAGAAGTACAAAATTTTTCAACAAGCTCATTTTTTATTGTTGTTTAATAATAATCTTTACTTTAAAATATTTAAATATTAATAATCTGTGCATTGCACAGGATAAAAATAAAAAAAGTTTAATTTTGATTTCACTCTAATTAATAAAACATGATAATTATCGATAAACTAAATAAGGAATACATTAATTTAATATTAATTTATACATAAATCAATATAATATTAAAAAAATGATCCGTCATTATCTTCCAATGAATTCATGCCCAATGAAATAAGGGATATTATGATTTATCATTAATTATTCTCATAATACCATCAAACAAAAAAAGTCAAAATAATAATAATAATTTTTGATTTATCATAATAAAGTATATTGAATAATCCTTTTTTTATAATCATTTTTGTTATTGTTTAATAATAATCTTTACTTTATAATGAAAATAATAATAATCTTTAATTTAAAATATTTAATATAAAAAAATTTAATATCAATAACTCGTGCATTGCACGGGGTAAGAGCTAGTTAGGAATATATGATTGTTCCACGTAGAGTTGTTTTCGTGGAGTCCTTGGCAATATACTCTTCGGTTCCAATTTATCTGTAATTTTAGAAATTTTACACGAATTAAAAATATCATTTAATATTTCAATTTTATAAAAAATAATAAGATAATTTTACTATATTATCCTCATACTACATTAATTATCATACATT
Source organism: Crotalaria pallida (assembly GCA_037953625.1). Lineage (NCBI taxonomy): Eukaryota > Viridiplantae > Streptophyta > Magnoliopsida > Fabales > Fabaceae > Crotalaria > Crotalaria pallida. Next base: position 4,390,464 of record CM075654.1, on the reverse strand, counting down.
TTATATATTTAAAAATATTTAAAAGCAATATTAAAGTTGAAAAAATTAATTAATGCATCATCAAATTTCTAAAGCGTCAATTTAATATAATTTTTTTTGGTAAGGAATTTTATACAAGTTAAAAATTCTAAAATGACAAATAAAATAGAACGCACAGACTATCATAATTATGTATTATTATTATTCATTAAAATTTTGCTTTTAAAATTGTTATTCATTGGCTTTAGGGCAATATATAAATGATTTTAAAAAAGTTAAATGAAATAAAGCTTTATTAACAAATGTAGGTTTTTTTCTTTTGAGAAAATAAAAATTGAAACTTAAAAATTTAAGGGCAATTTTATTGAGATCTAAAATAATAGTATTGGTTTTGTTGAATTTTTTTTAATGGTTTTGTTGTTTTGTTTGAAGTCCGGCTTTTTGTTTTATTGGCATAATGCATACATGAATTATGCAATAATATACTCCCTTCGTCCCGTATATAACACCATTTTTAAATATGTTTCACGTTTATTAAGAAGTTGATTAATTTAATTAATGGTTTTTGAAATATGAATATTTTATATGTGTTTTCAAAACTACCTCTATTAATAGTATTGAAAATTTAAAAAATGTTAAATAAATAGGGATGTTTATGGAAAGAAGGGAATATGATAGTATTATTTAATTTAATTTAATTAATTATATAAGTATTAATATTATATGTTTTCTAGAATGTTCTTATTGAATGAGATGTTGCCACTTGTATGACATAGATCTTTTTTAGTTTTATTATTTTCTGTTTAAGTTTGTAATCACTATGAATGAAAAATGAATGAGTCTTTTTAATATCATTTGTTATTCTTTATTCTTTAGGTATAATTTTTTAGCGTTCTTGATAGGCAAGCGTATTGGTTCCTATCGTATACAGTAATATATTAGATGTTCTAGACATCATTGACGTGATCTTTACAATTAGAAAGGCTTAGATTACTGGAATTGAAGAATCATGGACATGCTTCAAGCTACAGGGTTGAGCTCCAAAAAGAGATTCACAACATTCTTTGTTGCAATCTTGATAGCTGTCCCTGTTGTTGTTCTCACTGGTACCTTAAAGTCCAAGAACTCAAGCTTCGCATTTTTTGAGGGGTTTTCTGAAAACGTTACATCTGAGTTGTTGAGTAGAAAGTCAAACGTTACAAACAATGGCTTAGAATTCAATGGAAGTGTCCAAGATGTATCACAAGAAAACTCAGGAGGAGGGGCAGATAAGAATAATAATACTGTATCAGAGGTAAGTAATTTTTGTAACGCCCTTGTTAATTAAATTTGCACCCAAGTTAAATTTTTTTTTTCAAAAATTTTAATTTAACTTGCTTTTGATCTTAATTCTTAAGGACCAAAAATCTGTAATTTCTTAATGGTTAAGTTGTTGCAGGGGAAAATTGAAAATGGTACATACCCAATTGAAGGAAGAACTACAGATAGGAATATCACAGCATCAAAAGAAGGTACGTAGTTTAATTTATCTAGTGTAATTCTTTCGGGATATGTTCTCTTCTACTTCTGCTGCATAAGTTTTTATTCATTCTATATTTATTGTTCTTGTATAAATTGGTGAACTGATTGATATAATTTTGTCACAAATTGAATTGTGGGACATTCCCTGACAATACCATGAACATGAACACAATCTCTAGTATACTGTTGTAAATTTCCTCGTCAACTGGGGTATGAATTACCGATACTTAAAATTGGGGTTCTATTGAGTCTCGGCCATACTCGTATCTGTATCAGACAAATTGTGGGTACTTTTGAACACTTTTATCTGTATTATACAACTTATTTGTTATTGATTTTTTTTTTTTGTTATTTTAGATGGAAATGATACACTAACTACATAAATATTTGCATTTTATTATTACTTAAGTTTTAAATTTGGGTTCTTGACTGCTATAAACATCACATTGTTAAAGTTTTAGGAGTTGCTGAAACCACTTTGTGACTGCTATTCAAGTTGCATTGGCCAAATTTGCATGAATAACATAAAGGTTTTTGGACTCTTAGAATCTGCAACCAATATTTAAAACCTTGAGCTTTACAATCTCTCATGCTTACTTTTAAATATTTTTTCTGTCTTATAAGATTTATGATTTGAATATAATCTTATATCATAACTGTAGTTACATTTAACTATTTTTAAGATTTACCATATCTGTGCATCGGTATTGTGTGATATCTGCATCCCATGTTGTATCATTGATAATGTCTTCTAAATGTACAGGGTACAAAACTGGCTCATTCATAAGTTCAACAAATGATTCAACCCCACATACTGCGAATCCTGATAACAGAGAGCAAGTTGCATCATTAACAAGTGTAACAAATGATTCAAGTTTATATTCAATTCATGATGACAAAGAAAAACTGCTTGATGGACTTCTGGCTTCTGGATTTCATGAAGCATCATGCATAAGCAGGTTGCAGTCTCACTTAATCCGCAAAGCTTCTCCTCATAAACCTTCTCCATATCTGATATCGAAACTGCGCTACTACGAAGAAATTCATAGAAGGTGTGGACCTAATAGTAGAGCTTTCGACAAAAACATGATGAAGATTGTACACTCTAAGAACAATGGTGCTGCTGCAAGGTGTAAATACCTTGTTTGGGATCCTGCAAATGGCTTAGGGAACCAAATGATTAGCATTGTTGCAACGTTTCTCTATGCCGTTCTCACAGACAGAGTTCTACTTGTAAGATTTGATAAAGACAAACATGGCCTATTTTGTGAACCATTTCTCAATTCCACTTGGATTTTGCCTGAGAACTCTCCATTTTGGAATCAAGAGCATGTTGAAACATATCAGACTATGCTAAAGAAGGACAAGGCAAGCAATTCAAAAGAGGCTTTACCATCAACTTTGTTTCTAAATCTACAACACATCCATGGTGACCCTGAGAAATTTTTCCATTGTGATCATAATCAAAATCTTCTAAGGAACATACCTTTGTTGATTTTGCAGTCAGATCAATATTTTGTCCCTTATTTGTTCATGATCCCATCTTTCAATGTGGAAATCAACAAAATGTTCCCCGAAAAGGACGCAGTTTTCCACCATTTGGGTCGCTACCTTTTCCACCCTTCGAATGAGGCATGGGGACTAATCAGCAGATTCTATGAGACATACTTGGCTAAAGCAGATGAGATGATTGGCCTTCAGATAAGGGTATTTAGTCCTAAAACTACTCCAAAGAAAGCAATTATGGATTTAGTTTTAAATTGCACAATATACAATAAGATACTGCCAGAATTAGATACACAAAATTCAGTGTCTTATAGGCAAAACCAAACAATAAAGGCTGTTCTTGTGGCATCTTTATATCCAGAGTATGGTGAAAAATTAAGGGCTATGTATCTGAATAAACCAACTGTTAGTGGAGAATTAATTGGAGTTTATCAACCAAGTCATGAAGAGGAACAAAAGTGGCATGATAACATGCATAATATGAAGGCATGGACTGAGATGTATCTACTAAGTTTATCTGATGTGTTGGTCACTACCTCTTTATCAACCTTTGGTTATGTGGCTCAAGGATTGGGAGGTTTGAAGCCTTGGCTTCTTTACAAACTGATTGGTAATGACACATATTTTCCAGCATGTGAAAGGGACTTCTCATTGGAGCCTTGTAATCACATTCCTCCCAAGCATTTCTGTAATGGGAAGTCTATAAAAGACTTCGCTTCTTCTTTCCCTTATTTGAGGGAATGCAAAGATTTTTCTTTTGGAGTGAAGCTGGTTAATGATTCTATCTAGCAATTAACTGTTGCCTATAATGTTGTCTAGTTACATGAGCATAGAATTGGACTTTTCCAAATACACATTTTATGTTATTGTTTGCCATCAAACGACCAAAGTGTTTATTGAATGATCTATTTAATTTCTTAAAATTATTACTCCATCATTTTTATTACTCTTTATTACTCTATCATTTTTATTTACAATATGGTTTTCAATAGGTAACCTAGTTGACAAAATAACAAAGGGCCAAGTTACGTTTTTCGGTATCATATTGGTCCGTCGCGTTTCTTTTCACTATCAATTTGGTCCTCGAATCATCGTTCATGCTATGTGGACCAATAAGGTATGCACACTTGTCATTTCTCTCTCCACCATTGCAAATGTGGGCTAATATGACATTGACACGTAGGATGAACAATGATTTAGGGACCAATTTGATAGCAGAAAGAAACATGAGGGACCAATATGATACCCAAAAAAATAAGGGACAAATTTGAAATTGAAAAATAAGGTAAGGAACCAAATACGTAATTTAGCCAACAACAAAGCTATAAGATATAATGTGCGAGCATATGAGTTCGAATTCCAACAGTTATATAATTTCTTTCCCCCTCCTCATCAAAAACTTTACCTATTGTAGGGTTAACCGATTTGAGACATCCCTTGACCGACCTAGGTTCCGCTACTCAGGACAAATATCCCAACAGTTTGAAGGCTATTCGCCTACTACTCGGACTAATCATCAAACACGGTCGTCAACTGACTGTAAAGCTGGGCCGTCCTCAAGTAGGTCCCCCAGTGGCCAGTTAGACAGGGCTGATCGGCACTCGATCCTAAGCTCGGATCCGAAGCCACCCCCCGTCTGGCACACGGCTTAGACATGAGACCAGATGAACTGTCCAGGCTCCCTGGTACACAGTACTGCGCTATCTACTCCCTAGAGAGCCACAAATATTTACCAGATATTTACGGAGCCTGACATCAGCACGGTAACCCTAACGGGCCTCACCACAGGCCCACACCCGTACACCCTATAAAAGGCATAATCATGCCTTGGGGCCAGGTAAGGTTTTCTCATCCTTATGTTGACACTGTGCACACACCACTAGTTGACAGAGGGAGAACCTGGGTATTCCAACTGAATATTCAGAAACATTCCATAGCCGTCACACATAAACCCCTAATCTCACTCAGATTTCAGGACCACTAGTCATTGGTCTTGACGTCCCCTAGGTCAGGGACATTTCTTATTTTCCGATCCACTACATTGGCGTCGTCTGTGAGAAATGTTAAACTTCGATTCCCAACCACCGTCACGAGATGACAAAACTCGATCTGAACGCTAGCAACGCCCTTGTCCAGCGCTTCCAAAACAGCATCAGGGCCCAAGCACGCCTGGGATCCTCACGATCGCTGCAGGTCTTGCGAGTGGAGGCGAGAAATGCGCTGGACGCAAGCAATACGTTGGCCAGATCCATGGCCGAAAGGCATCAAAAAGGGTCAAGCGAGAGGCCACCACCCCTCTTAGCTTCGACGATAGTGATTTATGGCAACATCCTAAGGGACCATGATGACCCCATGGTCATCACCGCCGCGGTAGGCAACTACACAGTCCGACGGATGCTGGTAGACTAGGGCAGTTCAGCGGATATAATATTCGAACCCCTGTTGACATCTTTGGGCCTGAAAAGGTCAGATCTTTCCCCAGTGATAGGACCTCTGGTAGAGTTTGCAAGGGACATGATCGTTCCCTTGGGACGAATCTGCCTGCCTGTAAGCATGGGAGCAGGACCGTCCACTCAAACGCAGATGGTCCACTTTCACGTGGTCGACTGCTCCTCATCATAAATGGTATTCTGGATAGACCATGCATACATGCTTTCGGAGCGGTAGTTTCCACAATTCACCTAGCCATGAAGTTCGCTGGTTCCTGATGGACAGGTAGTCACGGTTCGAGCTGACCAGGATAAAGCACGAAAGTGTTACAACTCAAGTTTGGGGAAGAGGAAGGCGGAAGAGCCTCTGCAGCTCGAGAAGCCCCAGCTCAGTAAGGGAAAAGTCAACCTTACCGACCTGGATGTCTGCAGTGAAGAAGACAAAACTCGCCCCGCCCCCGAAGGGGAATGGGAGTACGTGCTCCTAGACGACAACCCGGAGCACCGAATTAAGATTGGAGCAGGACTTCCCCAACCCATCAAGGAGGAGCTAGCAAATCTGCTCCGAGCCAACAAGGAATTGTTCGCCTGGACGTAGGCCGACATGCCAGGGATAGATCCGAACTTCATCTGCCACCGGTTAAGCGTGTACCCAGACGCAAAACCCGTGGCCCAAAAAAGGAGACAAGTGCGTGGCGAGAAGGCAACCACGATTGAAGAAAAGGTGGCCGAACTGGTAGAAGCGGGATTCATCCGAGAAATCAACTATACCGATTGGCTAGCAAACACAATACTAGTCAAAAAGTCAAATGGGAAGTGGCGAATGTGAGTAGACTACACTGACCTCAACAAGGCGCAACCTACCAAAGGATGATGAACAAAGTGTTCGATGGGCTCATCGGCGACAAGATGGCAGTCTACGTAGATGACATGATTGCAAAATCAAATAAAAAAGAAAACCACCCACAGGACATGGCAACCATCTTAGATCGGGTTAAACAACACACTATGTGGTTGAACCCCGAGAAATTCACTTTCGGGGTACCGGCAGGCTCATTCCTCGGATTCATGCTCACTGAAAGTGGGATTGAAGCAAACCCTGAAAAGTGTCGAGGAATCCTGGACATGAAAAGCCTCGCCAATGTGAAGTAAGTGCAACAACTCACCGAAAAGGTGGCTGCACTATCAAGATTTCTATCTAAATCCACGAGGAAAGCCCTCCTCTGGTATCAGCTCCTTAGAAAGAACAAGGAGTTTCTATGGGATGAGCGATGTAAAACCGCCTTTCTTGAACTTGAGGAGTACCTGTCCACACCTCCTGTACTGACAAGCCCAAAGGAAGGGGAAATCCTTTACTTATATCTCTCAGTCGGTGAACACGCCGTTAGCTCGATGTTGGTGACAGAAACAAGAAAAACGGAGTCGCCCATTTACTTTGTCAGTAAAGCACTCCACGGGTCTGGAACTAAATACTCCAAGTAGGAGAAAGTGGCTTTCTGCCTCATAATCACAGCGAGGAGGCTAAGACAATACTTCCAGAGCCACAAGATCGTTGTAAGGACCGATCAGCCGATAAGGCAAGTATTGCAAAAGCCCGACCTCGTTGGGAAGATGGTCTCCTGGTTGATTGAGCTTTCCGAGTTTGACCTAGCGTATGAACCTCGGAGGGCAATAAAATCACAGGTCTTAGCAGACTTCGTGGTCGAGTTTACCGAACCTTCTACAGGATCAAACTCCCAGAGCTGAACCCTCTATGTCGACAGATCCAGTAATTTGAAGGGTGCATGAGCTGGAGCTATCTTGGAAAACGAGGAAGGAATCAGCTTAGAGTATTCACTCAAGTTCGAATTCCCCACGTCCAATAACCAGGCCGAGTATGAGGTTGTTCTCGCAGGGATGAGGCTCGCCAAGGAAATGGGGGCTACCATAATATGGATCTTTTTAGATTCACAACTGGTAGTTTCTCAAGTCAAAGGCGAGTACCAAGCGAAGGAACCTATCATTCGGAAGTATCTGGACAGGGTTAGGTTCCTAGCTACCGAGTTTTCATACTTACGGGAACGTTATCTCATGATCGTTAACTTACGGGAGGGAATGAATTTTAAAATTGTGTAACTAGGTCTAAATTTGGCCAAAAATTTTGCAAGGAAATCAACCCTATTTATAATAACAAAAACTTTTTTATGTTTTTTTCTTATTATACTGCGATCCTAATGTAAATGTTAGGTGTACTCCCTTCAGTCTTGATTATAAGCAAAAATAACTAATTTCACAGGTATTAAGAAAAGTTAGTTGAATACATTTAATTTTTTCAAATTCATAGAAAAGTAGACTACTTTAGTAAACTTACATTAGGAATGAAACAAGAATTAAATGATTCAACCACTTTATAGATATATTTTAGGAATGATTGTATTGAGAATAGAAAGTTAGTTAAATTTTGCTTATATTTAAGACCATTAGTATGATGTTTTTTTTTTCTCATAATCATGACCGGAGGGAGTACCTCATAATCAATATCTTGCCCAATACCTTAATATCATTTTAAATATTAAATCTAATTTATTTTAAACTTTATTTTGTATTATATTATACTTCTAATAAACATAAAAGCTAAGTTTGCTATATATATATATATATATATATATATATATATATATTGTATCATAAAATGAAGCTACTTTTCTTTGGATACATTTTACACATTTTCTTGTATATTTTGGGACCTTACATTATCCACCAAATGAACAATACTACAATAGTTCCAACTATGCAGAACCACTAACCAACTTCACTCCATGATGAAAATCCATGCATTCCCTTAAACGAGGAGAAGAAGAAGCAAAATGTTTTTGTGGCTTTCCATTGCACTCATGCTTAGGAGGGAAATGAAAACAAGGCTCATATGAGAAGTCCTGATCACAAGACGGGGAATTGGCCTTTTTCTCTTGTGGGCTCACAAGAAGCCAAGGCCTAAAACCCCCCAAACCTTGAGCCACATAGCCAAAAGTAGAAAAAGATGAAGTTACCAACACATCGGATAAACTTAGTAAATACATTTCTGTCCATGCCTTCATGTCATGCATGTTATCATGAAACTTTTGCTGCTCTTCATGACTTGGTTGATAAACAGCAATTAACTCTCCACTAGCAGTTGGTCTATTCAGATACATAGCCCTTAAACTTTCACCATACTCTGGATATAAAGATGCCACCAGAACAGCCTTTAGAGTTTGGTTTTGATGACTACAAGACACTAAATTTTTTGTATCTAATTCTGGCAGTAGCTTATTCTCTATGGTGCAGCTTAAAATAAGGTCCATCATTGCTTCTTTTGGAGTAGCGTCAGGACTAAATACCCTTATCTGAAGTCCAATTTTCGCATTAGCTTTGGCCAAGTATGTCTCATAAAATCTGTTGATTAGTCCCCATGCCTCATTTGAAGGGTGAAAAAGGTAGCGCACCAAGTGGTGAAAAATTATTGTGTCATTTTCTGGAAACATTTTGGTAATCTCCAATTTAAAAGAAGTGATCATGAACAAAGAAGGGACAAAATATTGATCTGTCTGCGAAATCAACAAAGGAATATTCCTTAGAAGATCTTGATTATGATCACAATGAAAGAATTTCTCAGGATCCTTAGGGATATATTGATGATAGAGAAACAAAGCTGATGGTAAATCAACTTTTGAGATATTGTTGGCCTTATCCTTCTCTAAGATGCTCTCATATGTTTCAACATGTTCTTGATTCCAAAATGGAGAGTTATTAGGCAACATCCAAGTAGAATTTAGAAATGGCTCACAAAATAGACCCTCCATGTCTTTACCAAATCTTACTAGTAGAACTCTGTCTGTAAGCATAGCATACAGAAATGTTGCAGCCATGCTTATTATTCTGTTCCCTAAACCATTAGTAGGTGACCAAATAATATATTTGCACATTGTAGCAGCATCACCATGATTGTTCTTGGAAAGTTGAATGTTTGTCATGCTTTTGTTGTAAGCTTTAGTATTAGGTCCACACCTTCTATGAAGTTCTTCATACTTACGCAATTTTGATATCAGGTATTGAGAAGGTTTGTGAGGAGAAGCTTTGCGGTATAAGTGAGATTGCAACCTGCTTATGCATGATGCTTTATTAAATCCAGAAACCAAAAGTCCTTCAAGCAATTTGTCTTTGTCATCAAGATTTCCTGCGTATGGGGTTGAATTATTTTGTAGGAAGCACATGACTCCGACAAAACATGACATAATTCATGAGGAAGTAACTAGTTATAGATGTTACACGAGATAAATATATAAGATTATGACATCCTCTTATTTTGGTAAAAATTTGAAAAAATCAAAGAAAATAAGAGTTTATGAAATTTATTAATTATAAACGAAAATTATAAAGATTTTCATTATTATTTTCTTTCATTGTTAAAGAATATCATATTTTCTTTCTCAACATTTTAGTATATTTTTATCTATTGTTCAATAAAGGGCCGGTCCCGACATTTTCAAGGTCCTGGGCGAAATGAAAATAAGAGACCACCCCTTTTATAAAAAAATTTCAATTGCAAGTAAATTTTTTATAGTACGAAGATTATTGATATTCACAAGTCTACGTCATTAAATGCAATCAACAAGATTACGTAGGCTACAAATATAATAACTTAATAGGGTGATATTATAAAACAAATAAACAAAATAACAAAATGGGTACCTAGAAGCTAGAAGCAGACTATCCTCAATGACTTGCCTGAATCTTAATGATAAAATAAATAAAAAAAAATGTTAGCTACCACGTAGGGAGCGATCCTAATGTGATTTTACAAGTTTGTCTGGTAGTTTTATTTTTTCCTTTTTTCACATCAAACAAATATTTTCTAGGTACTATCTTAGAAAACAGAACAACTAAACTAAAAAGTGATCAATAACTAAACCTAACACTTTTGGATTCAGGATTGAGAGATGAGACATCAATTACAAATGACATAATACAAATCAAAAAGAACCTGTCAAAAGCAAACGAGGGAAATAAATAACCGTACAATCACAACAACAAAAAAAAAAGTATTTAAGGTACAATACTACAATTGAAAAAAATTAATTTATGCTAATTTCTAATTTAAAAATATTTTTAATTATATATATATATATATGTATAGCTATTAAAAAAAATTTATAATAAAAAAAATAAATTTGAGACCCCTAATTCTCTGGGCCTTGTGCCCACTTGCCCCCTTATAGGGCCGGACCTGGTTCAATAGTAAATATACACAAGCTACATAATATGTGATTTATTATTTTAAATCGAATTTAGAACAAATATTTTTTATATTTTTACCAAAATAATGGAACGAAAGAAATTGTACAACACATAATATCAACATTATACATAAAGTAAATTTAAAAAAATAAATAAATAAAAGAGATATAAAATTAGGAATCTTTTTATTTTGAATTAACTAAAATATAGAATTTATTAGTAAAATTTATAAGATAGTTGTCGACCGTTTTTATAAAAAATAAGCTCAAGAGCTACGAATCTCAAAAAAGTTAATAATTTCCATATTAATCTTATTAATTTTATATCTATACCACTAATTTTCTCCATTTGTAATTTTAACCTTTTAGCATGATAAAATAATCTTATTACATAATATTTAAATTTTATATCTATACAATTAATTTTGATTTAATTTCCATGCATTGCACGGATGGTGCACTAGTTATTTCACAAAACCCAACAAAACCAAAAAGTCTTTTTCCATACATTTGGTGTTTCCCTGTTCAAAAAGTCTTTCTCCAAACAACTTTGTATAAAAAATAATTTGTTTGAGACATTGGTTAAAAAATTAAAAGAGGTGATTTTGTCTTCCAAAATGCTGAATTTAAAATATTGAAAAATGATGGACTTAGATTTTTAATGCAAGTTTTTTCTTATTAGTGTATTTTTTAAAAGACAATTGATTAGCAATACAAAAAAAAAAAAAAAACTGAATGAATAAAAATTTATGCAACAAAAATACCAAAAAAAATGGAATTAATTACCCACCTTCATATGCTACTATATTGTTCTCATCTCTTCCTTCAGTAGTGGCACTGTTTTGAATTTTCCCTTGCAGCACCTTATTAATTAGACCAAATCAATTTTGGAAGCAGAGTTAGTTTTGATCCGAAATGATATAGAATCACTCGTGACAACATTTTTTACCACTCTTTACATTGTAGATTTGTAATTGTCAATTCAATTATAATATGTTACATTTTCAATAAAGTTTAATTTTTGTACTAATCACAAACCTTTGACACAAATAATAACCCAAAGTGTGAGAGATGATATGATCCGTTGGAAACAGAAAGATGAAAGGAAGATGCAATTAAGAATGTTACAAGGTCACATACCTCTGACGCGGTGTTGTTCTTATGAGCTCCTTCTCTTTCCAATGCCTTGCCTTTCAAAAACTCGTTGTTAAGACCAAAACTAGTGTTTTGGTACAATGAAGTCATTATGAGAACTAAAGCTATGAAAAACACAACAAACAGTTTTACAAGACTCTTGGAACTAAACCACATTTTTTTCATAGCAGCTCGATGCATTTCCATGATATTTAGATCAGACACGCATGAGGCGCAGAGCTTTAAGAATGCACATATTCAAGGTCCAAGAACAATAATACCAGATTTTTTGATTTATTAGTTGACTAGAGCAAGGTGGAGAAGCATATTTCATGTCCTCATTGTCAACTCAATAAAACAAATAAGAACCGGTCAATATTATAATTTATATATAGAACTACATAATAACCATTTGGAAAGTTCGCAAAATATGCGGTAAGCGTGTTACATTTTTTTTTTTTTTTTGTTCAATTTCTGATTATCAAAGGTTATGGCCTAATAAAAAATAATATAATGGATACAACTCGTATGTATATATGTTTAGTTGGCACAACCAATTTAAATCAGAAAATAATTTTAAAATAATTATAATAAAGATTAAAAAACTAACATGGACGAATGGAAGGAATTTAAAACACAGGAGGACTAACTGTTTGTATAGACTATATATATATATATATATATATATATATATATATATATATATATATTATTTTAGTAACGTTAGGAGCTTATAAGTGTAATTTGTGTTAATGTGGGTAAAAAAAGTCCTACATTGAATAATAATGGATAAGTTGGAGTGTATATCCATAACTGATAAAATTCATACTCATTGCCTTAATATTTTGAATCAGGATATGATATCAAACCCAGTAATGTGAAATGATGGTTATTGTGGATCCATGTGCGAGGACTTTTGAGAGCTTGCGTCAAAAGTCTTTCGAACAATATAATAGTGAAGCTAGGTTGCTTGTCCCATAACAACAGTGGTACAAACATATTGAGAAGGGTTTAAAAAAGGGTACTATAACCGCTACATAAACAAGTTAAGTTCTTGGTAACACCGTCATATACTCGAAAAAGTTTCTACTCAAAAGAGAGTGATTATATGTTAAGAACTCATTTGAGGAAAAGATTGTGGGTAATAGTTTCCAAGTGTGATTATTTTTGTGGGAAAAAAAAAACTCCCACCTTCAATAACAGTGGACAGCTACTTGAAGTGTACATGAGATAATAAGCAGAGTCGTCCCTAAACCCACGGCAAGAAGGGCAATTACCCTAGGGCCCCTAATTTTTTAATTTGGGACCCCCATTTTTTTTTACCTATAGCTGAAATTAAAAAAAATATAAGTAAGAAAATAAATAAAGAAAACAGGTATAAGCAATATAAAAAAGCCACAAGGCCACAAAACAGAGACTTAGAGTACTCAATAGCAACTTCAAATTTAGAAAGAAAAAAGTAAAGAGGTGGAGAACAAAGACAAAGGGATAGAGGAAGTCAAGGAAAACGAAGAGAAGAGAAACAACTCAATTATTCAAGTGACCAACAACAACGGCGCAACTGTGCAGTGATGGTGGCACACCTGTACATCGAGCCAGCAACGACGGTGACATTATAAAAGAGGACCCCTATTTTTAATTTTGCCTAAGGCCCCAAAAATATTAGAAATGACTCTAGAAATAAGACTCATAGATCAATTGCATAAAGGTTTTGAGTTAAGAAATTATATCAAATCCATTTATTTGTTACATCATATAGCTCATTATTTCAAATATCTCATTTTTATGGGCACCTGTTCTTAATAAGTCTCCAAAAACTAATTTAATTGGTATAGTTAGAAGACATGAAGTGTTATCATCCACCGTTCTATCCAATTGCAATGCTGCCTCCGCCATTCCATAAAAAAATAGTGAAATGATTGCTTCAAATTTTTTTAATTGTTATTACAATAAATTAATTTCAAGTTGTTCATATATCAAATATCGTTAAAGTTATTTGTTTATTGTTCAGATTATATTTTTATTTCATGATATTAAATTCTTTTCTTTTAACTTATGCATTAAATTTATTTTTTCAATTAATCCGTTAAATTCCTTATTTAATATTTTCTTAATTATTGTGTTGAATTAAAAAATTTACTTCATCCCTCCGGTTTATAATATAAGAAAAAATAACTAAAATTATGCTTATTAAAGATGTTAGTTGATTGTATTTAATTTTCTCAAATTAAAAAAATAGAGGTATTTTAGGAATATAGCATTGAGAATGAAAAAATTAAGATAATAAATTTCTAGAGATATTTTAAGAAAATAATATTACGTATGAAACAAAATTTAAGAAGGTTAATAACTTTTTCTTATATTTTAAAATATTATTTCCTTAGGGAGTATCTAAATTACTACATTACCTTTGATTGCTTTCAATACAATTATAAATGCTATTAAAAAACAATTATTTTCTTTAGTCCTAAATGTAAGTTTTTTTGACCAAAATATATATTTATTAGCTAGGAAAGTTAGTTACGACATCCATAGGAGAGTCTTAACATTAATCAGACTCATTAGACTCTGCCACGTCAGCATTATTACATCATCATTGTGTTACCATACTCAACTTCAGACTTTTTATATCTTGCACCACAACAGTTAAAACTTATTAGACTCCTAAGACTCGTGCATCAGCATTACATCATCATGCACTTTTAGACTCAATTTTAGGCTAAAATAATCATTTGGTCCCTTACCTTTTTTTCAATTTCAAATTGGTCCCTAACGTATTTTTGGTTTCAAATTGGTCTCTCATGTTTCTTTTCGCTGTCAGATTTGTCCACATCAGCATTACACATTTATAACAGTACTCCCCGGGAAAACTTCTCAGGAGGTCACCCATCCCAGAATTACTCCAAGTCAAACACGCTTAACTATGGAGTTCTTAAGTGATGGGCTACCGAAAAGAAGATGCATCTTGTTGATATGGGTAGTACCAATCAATTCATTTAAGCCCTCCTGTACTAGTTCCATTCCTACACAGTCTCAGGATCACGGTGTGTCGGTTCATTCATGTACCCCTCCCTTAGAAGTCTTCCAGGAGCCGCTCCTTGTCCGTGCCTCTTGAACCGGCGATTACTCTCCGCCTTTGTCAGCCCGGGGTCTTACATGCCCACCAGCTTCCGCCTGGTTCGTCCATGCCGCTCCTTGTCCGTGCCTCTTGCACCTGCGATTACTCCCCGCACTCGTCAGCCCGGGGTCTTACATGCCCACCAGCTTCCGCCTGGTTCGTCTCCGAACCACACCGTACTTTGAGAGGAGCTACTCTGATACCATTTGTAACATCCCTGTCAGGTAAATGGATTGCGACTGTCCCCACGTACTAACACAGGTCTTTTCAGCGTGCTTTGTCCTCACTCGCACACTTCCCGGGAAAACTTCCCAGGAGGTCACCCATCCTAGAATTACTCCAAGTCAAGCACGCTTAACTATGGAGTTCTTAAGTGATGGGCTACCGAAAAGAAGATGCATCTTGTTGATATGGATAGTACCAATAAATTCATTTAAGCATTCTTGTACTATGTAGTCACATTCCTACACAGTCTCAGGATCACCTTCTCATTCCGGTGTGTTGGTTCATTCATGTACCCCTCCTTTAGAAGCCTGCCAGGAGCCGCTCCTTGTCTGTGCCTCTTGCACCGATGATCACTCCTCGCCCTCGTAAGCCCGGGGTCTTACATGAATCGTTGGACAACTTCGGTATTTTAATGCATTCCATTGATATAAGGTATGCCTTAGTCTCACATCGGCTGGTAAGGTGAACGAAACGTGCCTTATATAGGGCGTGGATACCTTACCTCATGTGGGCTCATTTTGGGGCTCACTACGCTATGACACGGTGAGACCAAGAGCAAAACCGTGATGGTGAAGGATGCCCAAAGCGGACAATATCCACGTGGCGGTGCCAGGGACCTAGTGCCCAGTACCGTACGGCTGGCTGGGGTTGGGCTGTTACATTTGGTATCAGATCTAGGGTCGGTTTGATGTGCCAACAAGGATGTTGGGCCTCCAAGGAGGGTGGATATAAGGTACACCTTAGTCCCACATCGGCTAGTAAGGTGAATGAAGCGTGCCATATATAGGGCCTGGATACCTTACCTCATGTGGACGCGTTTTGAGGCTCACTACACTACGTCACGGTGAGACCAAGAGCAAAACCGTGAGGGTGAAGGATGCCCAAAGCGGACAAT
This sequence comes from Crotalaria pallida, assembly GCA_037953625.1. NCBI lineage: Eukaryota > Viridiplantae > Streptophyta > Magnoliopsida > Fabales > Fabaceae > Crotalaria > Crotalaria pallida. Next base: position 4,374,402 of record CM075654.1, on the reverse strand, counting down.
ATCCACGTGGCGGTGCCAGTACCTAGTGCCCAGTACCGTACGGTTGGCTGGGGTTGGGTTGTTACAAGCTCTGCCACCTTTTTTGCCTACCAAAGATTGGAGACGATCCAAGGCACTAATCATTTTTAACTTTAACAAGACAAAACAAGAAGAGGTTTAGTATCAACATAACAAACTTAACATAAATAAAGTATTCAGCAAATTCTACAAGTACCTAGAAGGTCTTCAGGTTTGTAGGTCCTCCGGGCTACCCTTTGTTGGAATAATTGGTGGTATTGGCTAAAGTCACCCAAGAGGGGGGATGAATTGAGTGATTATAAAAACTTTGAAATTCAATCGAAACTAACGTTCTTCAAGAGATTAACAGAGATTAAACGAGCGGAAGACTTAAAGAACGAATGGAAAACGATTTTAAGCGAATAGAAACACGATATTTAATATTAATAGATAAAACTTATTATATGCATGATTGAAGAAATAAAACACAAAAACTCAATACACGCGCTAAATAGATTAAAACGTGAAAATAGCTTTTATCCGCGAAACTTATAATCAACATAAAATAAACATGCGGAAATAAAAGAGACAAGGGATAGAGAAAATTGCACCGGGGATTTTTATCCTGGTTCGGCAAACAACGCCTACATCCAGTCCTCAAGCGACCCACTTGAGATTTTCACTAAGCCAAGACGCAACGCGTCCCCAAGTACATCCAGAGCGCCCCGCAAGCTACTAGGAATCCCACCGTTCGCAAGGGACCTCGAACAAAATAGCCTAACTACTAGGAATCCCACCGTTCGTATAGCGCTACCCAATACACAAAGGGTTAACTCACCCTATGAACCCGACACACGTTCAATCCTAAGGGAAAACACTCCTTAATATCTAAGGTTGTCACACCCCATACAATCAAATGGATTTGCACGAAGAAATGTGTGCAACTAACAATGAAGCTCTCAAGATAGAGCAGATACTACAATAGAGTCCTATAGCAAATGACAATCTTAAGCAAACTCAAAGTTAAACCAAAATGATGATGATGATCTCTTCTCAAAAAAGGATTTTCAAAGAATAGAGAAGAAGAGAGAGGAAGAGAGTGTGTGTTGGTGTGTTTTTAAAAAATAGAAGAAGCTGCTGCAAAATCAGAATCGTGATCATCCAAAAAAGGAAATAAATCATTCTAGGAATCAGATTGATTTCAGCACGTTTTTCAAAATTTTGAATTGAGTAATCGATTACTTTGGTCACTTTAATTGATTACTTGCTCTCAGGTTTTTCATAAAAGTTGCAGCATTTAAAGCTAATCGATTAGTAGCTTCAAGTAATCGATTACTGTCACTTAAATGACCAGTTCAAGGAAGTAATCTATTACAAGAACCTAATTAATCCATTACTTACACTCTGGTTACAAGTTGCAGCAAGTAATCGATTATTCCAGAAGGGTAATCGATTACTCCAAAGTAAAATAAGATTTTCATGAAAATTTGTAACCAAAGGTTTTCGCAAAACATTTTCATAAAAGCTTTTCCTGGAGCAGAGGTTTAAAAATACTTTTTCTAGGTTTTTCAAGAACAAAAAATATGTCATCATCATAAGGTTATAATTTAGTGCTTTTTAGATTACTATTTGCCTTACAAAAAGTTCTAAGCCCTAAAAGACTAGATCTTCAACCAGGCAAACAATCTTCGCATCATCAAAGTACCTGAACCTGTTCAAACATAATATATATAAAATTGTGTTGTGTCATCACCAAAACATCATAAAGGGAAAACATGAGTTTCAACACTTCCCCTTTTTGATGATGACAAACACTACCTGCAAAACAAGGTTAGTACAGATAATATAACCGCAAATAGTAGAATGATGCAAACAACTCGTAAGATATTAAAAGAGCCACAACTTCACAAAGGAGCACAACTCCCCTGAAGATACAAAAAAGAGGTATAAAGCATAGCTCTTATATCAAGAGAATAACTATAGCTCCCCCTGAATTCATGAATAATCATGAACCTGTTCAACCTGTTCCTATTAACCTGTTTTGCTCATACTTTCTCATGACATACATTTCACCGGCATATTTCTCCCCCTTTTGACATCATCAAAAAGGTGAGATAGGAGATCACATGACAACATAAATAAATAGCAAACCAAATAAAGCCTATTGTCATGATAAGTCAAACCATAATATCCAAAACATGTCAGAGAAAATCCAAATCCAAATCCAAATCCAGAAACAGTTAAACATAATAAACAAAGGTACTAGGGGTTAAGACAGCAAATACTAAAATAATCCAAATAGCAAATAGAGTAAAAAGATCAAGGAGCGGAGCCACAAGCTAATGATCACTGGTGAAAGCTGGTCGATTCTGATGCCTCAAGTGATAGATGTCCTGCTGCATTTCCTCCTTGTTGACATGCATCTGTTCCCTACCGGAGGTGAGTTGAGCAAGAGTGGAATCTACTGAGCGCATGTGGTCATCAGAACGTCTCATATACCCTCTAACATCATCCATGAAGAGCTGCATGTACGGAGGTATATGATGAGGAGGATAGATAGCTTGTAGCGGAATGAAATCTGGATCCTGAGCTGGTGCATGATCTTGATGCTGCTGCTGTTGTTGTTCTTCCTCATCATCGGGGTTATAGTTGTGATTAGACTTGCGCTCTCGTCGATGAGTTTTTGGCATCCAACCTCGATCTTCCATGTTTACCCATCCCATGTTTCCCAAGAAGTTAGTATCCATGCGCATATCAACGTTGGGAGCAGTCCTAGCATCTCCATTTAGAGGAATCCGGAAACGTCTGAATATGTTGATGATTAGGGTTGCATATGGAAGTTTGGATGTCTTCAGCTTCATATCCTTATCAATCGACCGACGAACTTTACCAGCAGTCTCAATCATATGGTTCAAGACAAACCAACCCCAATTGATGGGTTTGTCGTGAAACCAAGCCCACAAAATGTTGTAATCCGAATCCAACAGCCTGAAATAGTTACCTTGTCTTGGAATCAGACAACGATTCAAGATGAAATGCAGCACCCGATACTCAAACTTCAGATTACCCGATGTCAAGACCTTTCCAGTAGGAATTCTATCATCAATAAATTCTTCTTTTGCAATCTTCTTATCATATTCATCTCCCCAAAGACTATCTGAACTAGAACCAGTATAAGTTATTCCATCCATGGGCAAATGAGTAATGTTGATCCATGTGCTCAAACTGATCTTTATGCTTCTCCCCTTAACTTCAGAATATAGAGCCTTTTCTTCAGAATTCCAAACGAGATTGGTGTAGAAGACCCTGACCAAGTCTTCATAAAAATCGCCTCCAATAGTGCTAAACTCAAATAAGCCCTTTTCTTTTAGTAGCACTACTGCAGGAAGGTTGCAATCTTCGCTGTCAAAGGTTTCAGCATCTAAAAATCTTGGAGAGATCACTAAGCATGCTGCAAAGTATTTTTCATAGTCCATAATTTGAGTCGGATTTGAGAACCAACGATTCAACTTTTCTACAGCAATGGGTTGATGAACCGGAGGAGGTGGAGCAGAAGGACTGGCTTCGTTTCTTCTAGGTCGAAAAGGCCTAGGAGCACGACTGGATGAAGGTTGAGCTTGATTCTGAACAACTGGAGGAGATGGCTCATCATCATCGGATTCATCAATAATAGCTCTTCTTTTTGTATGACGAGTCGACATGATCACACAAACTCAGATAATCTCAATCAAAAGTAGATTCTGAACTAGCCAAACTAATCAACTTAATGTTGCAAAGATAACCCAACAAATAAAGTTTTGAACCAAACTACACAGACCAATTGAATATTCCAAGATGCTCTATGTAATAACAGTGCTACCAACACAATATCATGCACTACTAAATCCAAAAGATTCAACAATTCAACTAGGATTCGGTAGCCAATATAGAATATCACAGAGTAGCAGAACTGAGCCAGAGCAGAGAGGGAAGACACTGACCAACCTGAACTGGAGATGAACTGAACCAACTGAACCAGAAAGATAAACCGAGAACCTCAGAACTTAACACTTTGAACCGTGAGGAGGGGACCAAAATACCATTGAACCGGAGCTGAACCAGATCTGAAACAACCATATACTCACTGAACCGGAGCTGACCCAGAAGAGTGAACCGCAACCAGAACCAGGGAGCACTGAACCAATGTCTTCACTGAACCAGATGAACCGGAGAGAAGAGAGATACTGAACCGAATGCATGAACCGGTTTGAACACTTGAGAAACCCACGAACTAGTGAACCAAGGACTTGACAAGGAGATGGTTATGGTGGTTATGAAGGTTTTGACAATGGTGGTTGGTGGAAGAGAGATAGAATGGGTATGATGAGTGGAGAGAGAGAAACGGTTTTGAGAAGGAAGGAGGAAGAATGAGAAGGTTTATGAGTGAGAGAGAGACTATGAGTGATAATGGTAAGGTTTTATGAAGGTGGTGGCTATAGAGGTTGGAGTTGGAGGAAGAAGAAATAGGAGATGGAAGAAGAAGAAGAAGTTAACGAGGAAGGAGGAAGGAGAGGCGTGAATTTGAGTTGGAAAGAGAGAGAGTGAACATGTGAGGGAAATATGAGTGGCTAGGGTTTAGTCAAAAAAGAGGTCCACAAGGTCAAAACGGGTCAAGGCCCATGGTCCACACGAGTTCTTTTATTTTTCCCTTTTTTTTTCAGATACTGTAGCCGGTAATCGATTACTAGCAGTGGTTTAATCGATTATTTTCCTCATTTAATCGATTAATTACTTGCTTTTAATCGATTATGCCTCCTCTGGTCAGAACCTGATGCAACACCTCTAATCGATTACTGAGCTGGCTTTAATCGATTATTTGATGGCATTTAATCGATTACTTCAATCCCTTTAATCGATTACTTCGTCTCTGATGGATTGCATGATGCTGCAGATCTAATCGGTTAAAGTGAGCTTCCTAATCGGTTACTTTGCCATATCTGATCAGAACTGATGCTGAACCCATTGGATAATCGATTACTATTGCAGAGTAATCGATTACTTCTGCATAAATTTCCAGAATTCCTCTTTCTCTGCATAACCAAGCTTCCTTGCATTCTATGAGTAGGATTCTCTGATGCTAGGGAGTATGAGTGATATTAGCTTGTGGTCAAATTACCTTTAGGGGAACTATTTCCTGCAAAACAGATAGTTCTGGATATCTCCAACGCTCAAGTTAGATAATTTGTCACAATAAACAGTAGGAGCTATTAAAGTAAATGATATGAACATTAGGAGTAGAACACAAAATCATATACACTTTTATAACTATGAGTTATATCAAGTTCAATCATAATATGCATTTAGATGCCAACTCAATCAACTCAAGTTTGCACCAAGTAACACATTATGAGTGAAATACTCCACTTTTCCAAGGTAGTAGAATCATGTGTCAAGAATATTAAAAGGAAATTTTCCACACATGATTTGTTTTCAAATTTAATATAACTTGGAATAGTCAAAGTATGATCTTGTATAATCATGGTTATAATACGGATATGACTTGTTTACCTCAACCTTTGCGTGCCATGGAGATTTTGTTTTTGACCATTGCTTTCTTTTCTGATTTTTCATCAAGGTGAATTTTTCATTTCTTCCAGTGAATGCTTTGGTTCTTGTTGACACTATCTTCCTTTGGTCACACCATCTATCTTTAGATATCCACCGAGTCATTTTGAAGTGTTTCTCTCTTTGATTTCCTCTTGGTGTTTCCTTGGGCAAAATATTTTCTACATTCCTGTTACAAGAAGAAACTCTTGGTACCCATCTCATTTTGGGTCCAGGGAGATTAGACTTGGATTCCTTGGAAACTATTGGAACCCACTTCATTTTATTTCTCATATGATAATTTTTCTTATGAAGGCATAAGTGAGAGATGTGACCCGAACGTCCACAATAATTACAAACAATGGGTTTGGGAGATGCTTTGAATTTTTTAAAATCATTTTTGTAAAGCATATATTTATGATCCTTGTATTCAGAATCACATTTGACAACTACTTTACTTGGCTTTTGAATTTCCATATTCTTATCTGAATTGTCTTGGAGCAAACGGATTTTGAACTACACTGAGAATCACAAGAAGCAACCTTAACTGATTTTTTTAATAAAATTGCAATTTTCAATATTTGTAGAGGTGCTATTTTCCAAAGAAATATTTTTCAAATCATCTCTCAAATCATTACGAGTAATACGAGAATTATGGGAACGAGAATCAATTATAGTTACCTCGTGAGGAGTGTATGAGAATGATTCAATTTTGTTGTCTACAGACTCCTCATCTAAAAAGTTAAATTCCAAGTGAGATGTAACACCCAGCTTTTATATAAAAATATCATTCAAAAGGTTTAATAATTAAATGAAGAACTTAAAATTTCCTTTTCATAAATCAAAATTTCATATGAATTTGGTTATTTCAATTACAATATGAGTAGCGCAACTTATAATTTCCTTCTTTCCAAATCTTCCGCTGCGACACTCTGATCCTCAAGCTCCTTGACATGCACGTAAAATGATAACCACTAAGGGTGAGACCTTTTCAAAACACATTGAATTATAAGATAGTAAAATGCACATAATAGCAACTTAAGCATCATAATCAAATCAAGTCGTGAATAACAAAATGCTTCACTTTCATTTTCCCAAAATCAAATTCATTTCCCATTAAAAACCATATGACGTGTGTCTCCTCACGGTCAGAGAACAACACACCCAACATAATACCGCATGTCTCCTCACGGTCAGAGGACAACATACCAAAGATAACATTGCATGTCTCCTCACGGTCAGAGGACAACATACCACTTATCTTTTAGTTTGTACCACTAGGAATTGGTTGCTCCTGCTAGGGCGTTTGTACACCCATTTGGGACTTATACACCCATCAGGACTATCACCCACTAGGCCTCACCCATTAGGACTAATACATATAATCTTATACTTATTCTTATCTCATTCTTTGCATAATCAATTTGCATACTTTAGTCTTTTTTTCATATTTTCCATTCTTTTAGTTTTCGTTGAATTGATCATTTGGGGACATTGTGTAACAGCCCGATTTTCACTTCCAAAACCTTAACTGAATTATTATTAATTTGTTGCAAAAATGAGGCCATTTTTTTTAAAAACATTCGTTCATTAATGATTAACGTCACCCTTTTGAAAATCGAGTTGTCACTTTCGAAACTTCCCATTCAGACACCATCATTGAAGTATAACATCATTTCCATTACGATTAAGACATAAGCCATAAGTACTGGAGTCACACTCCAAAAAGTTTTCCAAAAGCAGGCCATAGTTACAAAAAGATTACAAACCATAATTTAAAAGTAGCTTAATTACATCCATGGTACGTCACAAAGTAATCCTCGATTGGAACTTAGATCCTAGACACACTACACCATCTAGACACAGAACACAGGACATCACTCCTCGGCTGAACTAGCGTCCATCTCCATGTCTTCACTCGAATCCGCCTCCGCTTCGTGATCAGAGTCACTAGCGTTTTCTTCCTCCATCGGTTGAGGAATCACAGCCGCCAATGGTGCGGGATCACCATCATACTCGTGATGCTCCCTCGGTCCACCATCTTGATAGTCACGGAGAGTGACCTGCCCTATGTGAACGTCCAAACTCGTCCCTCGCAGAATGTGCCTTGGATCATCAATCTCCAACCGAGTTTCACCTCTCCAAATCCAGCCTTCAGGAACAACCTCCCACGCTCCTCCCTGAAGAGGCCACATGTGGATTGCTACATGATACGGCATCTACCCGTTGCAATACCGGCAAATGCCAATACGACAAACAGGTAGAAGAGAGTCAGTGTGCCATACACTAACGAGTTGACCGTAAGGTCTCAGGGTAGACTCGATAGAAAGAAATACAGACGACAATGACAACTTGACAAGTATACAGGGCGAGACAAGGTACCCAGGGTGTAGAGGATAAACAGAATATAATAAATAGACAGTACAGGATAGCAAAGCAAGTAAGCATAATAAACGAAATATGCAAAGTATATAAATGGCATATAAGACACATAAAAGCAAAGTATAATTCATCAATCGAAATCATGATTCGCATTCCTGAACAGCACCTTACTTTCTCAATCTTTTCCAACATTCAATTATATCTTTATTCTTTGAATATTAAGTCTTATCATAACTCAGCTCACTCAATGAGGTAGGGGGAAAACCATCACTGAGGAAAAACACACACGTCTACATCTCCTCGGTCTCCATCCAAACCTAGTTGGACGTAGGGATGGAAACAGGCCAGGCCAGCCTACAGGGGCCTATAACAGGCCTAATAATAGGTCAGGCTCAGTCCAGGCTTTTTTTGTAAACAAGCCAGGCTCAGGCTATTTAAAAAGCCTATATAGTCTAAACAAGCCAGGCCTAGGCCATGTAAAAAGCCTATTTAGCTTAACAGGCCGGCCTATATAATTTTTATTATTATTAATTTCATATGTATTTTAAAAATAAAAAATACAATAAATAAAAAACTTAACATGCACAGTTATTAAATGGGAATGGAAACAAGTCCCACATTGCTAATGTGAATTCACATGCATTCACTTTGTGCAAGTATGCAAGTCATCCTATAGGAGGCTTAATATAATGCAAAATATGCAACTATGCAGGCAACTTACATGATGTGGGACTTAATAATATTGATGTGCACTTTGCTTGTCTTGTGTTGGTCAAGCTTGGACTTGGGAAATACAAGTCCCACATCTTTTATTCATGGAGCACAACATGAGAATGTAAGCTATAAAATGGGAATGCAAGTCCCACATCTTTTATTCATGGAGCACAACATGGGAATGTAAGCTACAAAATGGAAATGCAAGTCCCACATCTTTTATTCATGGAGCACAACATGTTCTTTAAGCTATAAAATGTTGTTTTGCCAAGTCATGTTGTGTTGAACCATAAGATCACCGGTTTTGAGTGATTTTTTTGGTTCTCACCGGTTTTGCTTGGACCATTATCGGTTCATTGAACAGGCCAAAGTTTTAGCAATATATAGGCTTGTTGGCCTATTTAAAAATTTCAAAGTATATAGGCTTTTTAATAGGCTTATAGGCCAGGCCAGGCTTTTGCATAGGCCAGGCTCAGGCTTGAAAAATTTATTTAAATAGGCTAACAGGCCAGTCCAGGCCCGAATAATTTATATAGGCCAAGCCTGGTTAAGGCCAAAGCCTGGCTTGGCCTGGCCTGTTTCCACCCTAGTCGGAAGCCAACAGGAGTACGAGACCTTTACCATGCGGGCATGACAGTTGTCTCAACAATTCATTGGTCCCAGACCAGGAGGACTACAACCTCAATCAATACAATTCACATAATTATCATTAATCAACGCTCACTGTACACGCAGTGGCAAATCACAATGCCCCGTTCTAGTCCCTCTCACTGTTATACACTTGCAATCAAGGGGGTGACAGTATCATTTCTAGTTAGCTATGCGGAACTTACCACGGCATTGGACCCAGTCCCTACCACGTTAGTATACCACTTGTGGGATTCGTTCCGCCTAGAAATATACTCTAGGCTTCTTGACGTTCACCGTCCTTACCCTCCCCTCATGCAATCCCCACCTGAGTATCCGTAGATACCCATGGTATCTTCCTCTCCACTACTTCGCACTCTCATACCTCACCGCGTATGTTAGTCTTTTAATGTCTTTTAAGTCTTTTAATATCTTTTAATTAACCTACGGTCGGCTTGCCCTTAGTCCATCCCTTCGACAAGACCCGACCACTAAGGGTTATCTCTTTTCCCCACTTTCACATATCATTCTTTCACTTCCTCAAGCCACTTGGCACAATCACATCATTCCATAGGAATTCACATAGCTCTCTTTAACGATCATTCTCCATCTTGGAATCCATCAGCACGATCTCAGCTCCACGAGTGTAGTCTCCTCGTCCAGTGCATTGTTGCTCCACCACATTTCCTCGAATCACATCACGCATCGCTCTTCCGCTTATCTTTACATTAGACTTTCTCTTTTATGTTCTTATTATCATTCATAATAACATTCAGATTCACCCCACAGAATATAATATTTTCACAATGAAATAGTAAGAGAACTAATACAAAATAATAACAAGCATGCATCAACTTAATAAAACATAAAACACATAACACGTAATAGGTCACATAAGCCTTTCCACATCACCACACGAGCAACTACGTTACGGGCTCACCGCACTCTCACTCACTTACCTCTTAATCCAGCAAGAGAAACACTTTGCCATCGAAAATCTCTAGCTTCTCTTTGAGAGTCGTTCCCACCGTCTACTGAATACCTCGAGGTAAATAAATATACTTTTATTAAAAACCATTTCAATTAAAAATCACAACTTGGTCTCTTTAATAGAAAATCCTTTACTTTCTTTATCCTCTTTGTAAATACGGACGTTTTTCTAAAACAAAGCACAATCCTTTCTAATACTTGAAATCCATTAAAAATCATTTGAAAGCTCATATTAAAATAAATAAAGAATTAATGTATGTGGCTGTATGGAAAAAGTCCAGCCACCTTTTTCAAGTTGTAAAAACATTGAAAAATCAATAATTTTCATTCTAACTTTTGATATATCAAATAGCACTTGAAATCCACACTTTTCATAAATCAAAAACACTTTTTAAATTTGAAAACCTTGAAATAAAATTTTGGACAGCAAGAACTCAAAAGCATGAAAATACTTTTAGAAAATAATCAAATACATTTACCCATTTTCTTTATCAAAACCGAATTGAATAAAACCATAACAACACAATTTAAATAATTTTTCTCAAAGTAAAAACACAAAACATAATCATTTCAACAAGTCAATCACATGCAAAAGAATCTAGCCTATTGAACCTACTATAGGCCGAATCATCATCATAGGAAAAACAAAGTCTTTGATGCACTTTTTCTTCACGCAAAAACCTTAAAATACTAAATAAAAAACATGCATTTCAAACACATGGTTTTAGAAAAATACCACTCCCTTTTTCTTCCCAAAACCGTGACCTTCTTTTGTCACTTCAAACATGTTTTCATGTTTATTTTCCTTTTGCATGTGCTTTGAAAATCATGTAAATCAAAAAGAAAACACATGCAAGAAGCTTTTCATGAAAAACAATCATGATCCTTTTGATTTCAAAGCTTGACCGAATCTCATCAACAAAATTAGGAGAAAGAACTTAAATCTTTAGCTTTTAAATACACATAGATTTAGATCAAAGTAAAAACCATTTTGCAAAAGTTGTTTTTCTTTACTTTCTCATCAAAACCGTGACATGCAAACCAAGAAACAAGACTTTTTGAGTTCAAAAATCACATGCAAGACTTCAAGATGAAAGCTATTGAAAATCAAGGCAAGAATCAAATTTTTTCAAGATTAGAACAATAGATCAAAGTCTTTTTTTAAAAGAAAACCAATTGGTCAGAAAGGATATGTACACATATAAGTTGGAGAGGAAGGTCATGATGAAGATATTGATGATGAAGAATATTAATGTAGAAATTTTTGCTATTCTATCCAATGATACTTCAGATAGTTGTTTTGCTAATCCTTTTTCTACTGTTTGAGTGATGCTGACTTGTTGTTTTATGATGTCAAAAAGAACTATATATTAGTATTTGTTTTGTTACTACCATCTAGCCATTCATGTGAGGTTTGTATGCCTTTGTATTTTTGGGTGGGGTTGGCTTGTTTTATTTGGAATCTTGATTTTGATAAGATTTTCAACCAATCTAATATATATTATAGTATTGTGTTTGGATCTTATGTTTATATTGTTCTTTATCTTGTCCCATGTACTTTTGGTTTTGGAATGGATGAATTTCTTTTATATAAAAACTGTATCCTCATCATTAATAGGTTTTAAACAATGTAAAGAAAATCGTGGCCAAAATGATGTACAAAAGAAAAAAGTGGCTAAAACTGTAAAGAAAATCGTGGCCAAAAGGATGTACAAATTGTGGCCAAAACGATGTACAAAAAAACCGTGGCCAAAACATTGTAAATAAAACCGTGGCCAAAAAATAGAAGGAAAACCGTGGCTTAAATACTTGCCATAAACCGTGGTTTAAAGAAAGAACCACATTTAAGGAACCGTGGCTAAAAGGAGGTAAAGAAAACCGTGGCCAAAAGAATGTAAAGAAAACCGTGGCTTAAAGAAAACCATGGACGAAATGCACTAAATAAAATCGTGGTCTGTTCATGTTTTTAGGCAACGGTTTTCTAAACGTGTGGCCTAAAGTAAAAAAACCGTGGCCTATTAGAATAGTCCACGCCAGCAACAACTACGCACTTAAAACCGTGGTTTAAAGATTAGGCCATGGTTTTTTGACCTTATACCACGGTTTTTCAGCGTGGTCTAAGACCAAAAATGCTATAGTGCAAAGATCAAAGCTTAGAAAAATCAAAGTTAAAATCAAAGCATTCAAACCACCTAGATCAACTTTAACAAACATCAAACCAACATGCATGGACTCAAAACAAAATAAAAATCATCACAACCTAATTTTCTAGACATGGCCGAATGATAAAGTCCATGGTTTAAGGTTCTACAAATTTGTGTGGCTCTTGAAACTCAAGATCAAAGCTAAACAATTACATATAAACATAGATCTACAAAAAAATTAGACATGCAACAACAAATAAACCTTACAAGACTTGGAAAAATAAGAACTACTTCTAACACCCTATGATCTTCGAGTAAACCAAAGAAAAAGAGAAGATCTTCAACCACCTTCACTTGATCTTCAAGGAATCCTAAGGCTTTTGGGCTTGATCTCCTTCTTTTCCTCCTCTCCAAGCTCACAGTTTCACTCTCTCTCTATCTCTCTCTCTAAGAGTTTGATGATACTCTTAGAAAAAGTGTTTGGAAATGAAATGGAAATGTGAAGGAAAGAGTTGGAAATGAACTAGGATTGTGGGCTTAAGTAGGCACACGAGTATTTCCCTTAATGCCCTTGAAGAATTCGGCCAAGAGTATTGCTTAAGGGGCAATATTGGCTTTCCAAAAGTTTGCATGGCTTAGGTCATGTCATGAGACAAATGGAGTGAAATTAGGCTCTAATTGTAACACCATATCTTTTATAATAAAGTTTATTTAGAAAATAGTGAGTTTATAAAAATTTTGACAGGGTTTACTTTAAAAATAATCTTTCCCTTATAATTCAAATCACCTGTCAGATTTCCAGATGTCATTCATATTCATAAAAACAGATATTGCAACTCTTTCATTTACAAAATCTCAATATAAAAGTATAATCCTTATACAATAATAACCTATTGGAATTTGAATCAAGGCATTTACATATTTTTCCTTTATAAAATATAACTAATTTGTCACTTATGATTCCAGAACATAGTGGTTGCGTAAATATGACTATCAAGTCATACTTAGATCTTATTCCCATTAATTGGGAGGAAATGATCCCCGGTGGTGAAATGTCTCTTTTGTCTCCATTGCGGATCCCTAAAAATGTCAACCAAGAGGGTGAGACATTTAAACAGAAATTAAAGAAAACACATAATAACAATAATAGAATATAAGTATATACACATCACACCAATATATGATTCCATATAAATGAAGTTTCCATATTATAATCCAAAATACACAAATGCATATGATGCAATGCAACTCCATAGTACATAATAATCCATATACCCTTTTCCATTGGTTTCCATTTATCCATATGCCCATAATTCCATATTTCCATATTTCCATAATTCCTCACATCGCCCTCCACACAATTGGGAAAAATCAACTAGGAGTAAGTGTTCCCCAACCAATGCTTGCACAGTACTTCACGTGACCGTCCTTCGTACAATTTGGGTTGTTTACCCAAATTGGCTATAGCAGGAACCACTTTGCACTAGTCATGATGTGTATAAGTGACCGATAAAAACTATTATAGTGTGCACAGGACCAATCCCCGACTTATCCAGTACTTCACGTGACCGTCCTTCGTACTGGCTTAGGTCCCCTGGTAGATCAAAGTCCTCAACAATAGTTTTCCGCGATTGTTTCAATAACACAATCTAGTCACTACGACACTCTCGTCCGTCGATTCTATGAACCTTCACGTACCCGTCCTTCAGTCCATAGAATGTTCTCGTATTTTTCCCAATTCCTAACGTCCTTCCTCACTTCTTAATGCACGTGTTTCTACTTATTTTAATTTGATTTAATTAGTCCAACCATTATTCCTTACTTATTTTTATAAAGTTATGAGTTATAACTTAAGAAATTCCAATATAACCACTTATATCGGAATCCATTCCCAACCTTACCATGACCTTAATATTATCATACAAATATCAAGCCAATTAGTAAATAACACATATTCAATTAGTCAAACATATAGTTCATAACTTAAACATAATCATCATTCATCAATTAGTATAGAGCTATAACTTAAGAAATCAAACATAATTCATAACAATCACAAACTAAACATATATAATTATATTACTATGATTATTATTATATCCTTTCTCTAATTTAAGCTAAATATCTCCCCCCTTACCTTTTAGAGAGAGAAAGAGAAATTTGGGGTTTTCTTGGAACCCACACTCCAAGCTCCAATCCTATCTTCTTAGCCTCCTATTCCTTGATCTTAGACACCTTCTAATACTCCTTTGCTGATTACAAGCCGTAATATAATGGATTGAACAAGCTAGGGTTTGAGGATTGATTTGGGATTTTGGGGAAATATGACTTAGAAAGAGATTTGAAAGAGGAAAGTGATTGGGAGGTGATAAGTGAATGATTTGTGGTGTTGATTTAGTGTTATTTGATGTTAAATTGAGAAATTGCAAAACCCTAGAATGAGAGGGAAGAAGAACCCGTGGAGAAGAGAGAGGAAACTTATGAAAAATGCCCCAAAAATCCGTGTTTTGCAACTTAAATCTGGTGCTGCAGAGTCGTGGATATCGATATCCACCTATGCATATCGATATCCAACATCGATATCCCATGTTGGATATAGATGTCCAATGCTAAAAATGACACCACCTTTCGCAATTCAATTGGCCATAACTTTTTCGTTAACCGTTGGATCTTGCTCAAATTTGGAGATAAGTTCCCTAATGATTCCAACTTCACATCCAACGGTGGGTTTTGGGTTTTGAGCTCTAAATATTTAAATTCTAATTCTTCTCCCTTTTTAGAAACTTTAACTATTCTCTAACTATTCTTGGTTCTAATATCTCTCACTGGATTTTTCCTACCACTCTTCACCTCTTAAGTCCACTAATCTCCTAATTAAACTTGGGAATTAAATTAGGGATGTTACAATTCTCCCCCACTTACTGGAATTTCGTCCCTGAAATTCAGCTGAGTTCAAAGAACTAAGAGAAATATCGAGCTATATGCTCCACTGATAGGATGAATCCTATTCTAGACAACGCAATGGGTAGGGCTTTGGGGATTTGCTCCCCCACTTATAACACAACTTCGGTTGGGTTTCTATAACATAATTATTCTACTGCTAATAAGGCTTCTTACTTAGGAGACCTAATTCATTACAACTAACCACAACAGAAAAGCAAATTATCTTAAATTCACTTATAACGTATTATCATTCCCTTAAGGCACAAATATCAAAATTCTAATATTGACATCCGGGAGACATTTTAACACAGGCATCCATAATTAACATACTCAAAGAGAAACAAAAACATCACACATTTATCATTAAGAGGAACAAAACATAAAGCATACTATGTTAGGAGGAATTAACACCGCAAAGTACAATTCATACACAATAAAATAAATAACTAACACCCAACAAAGTCTCAAAAGGCAAAACTTCACTTTAAAATAATTCATAAAAAAAAACATAGGCAGTTTTATCTAAAATCCCATTAAGCAACATCATTTTTAAAAAAATGAAACACAATCAAATACATGTAAATGAAAACAATCAGCACACACAAGGTAGTCTTGTACTGAATCTAATGGAATTAAAGAAAAATTTGAAAGATTCGTTAATGGCAAGACTTGCTTAGGGCCGAAGAAATTTATAATTCATGAAATAATGAAAACTAAGTTTAAGGAGAAATATTTAAATGCACCGAGTTCCAAAACAAATGTGAATAAGCATTGAGAATCTTGAATGGTTACCTAAGATTTATATACATATAGTATAATTAGAAAGGATTGATCAATAATAAGAAAGAAAATACTATCAAACTCCAACAGGGATTATTTCATATAAAAGAAAAAGATTGGGAATGTCCATACATTCCGAGTTGTCAAACATGAAAAGGATTCATTATAAAAGTTAAAGTTTAGTGTTGTGTTAAACATTTTCTTAACAAGATAACCAAGATTGGAAAGTAATTGGATATAATTATAATTGGAACAATAAGGGTTAAGTTTACAGATAGATACAAAGGTTGCATATGAAAATCAAGCTCATAGATGTTGATAATATGGTTTAAAATATTACATGAGCAGATATACTTCAATCCTATGTGTATATAGAAAGTAACTAGTTATTTACTCAAAAACTTTGCCTCTCAAAATTACAAGTTCATCACTTATAAAATATACATATACTCGGAAAGGGGGTTACATTGAAAATATATATATATATATATACACTCGGAAAAGAATTGGAGTTAAGAATTTTCCATGTAAAGGGATATAAGATAACTAACTTTAGAAAAATTTCATTTGATAGTTAACTACAAAGGATTAGTATAGTACTCTTTCAAAATCCCTTTTTATAGTAATTGGAAAATATCCTTTATCTAAAACTAACTTTGAATTGTATTCAAAGCGCATGAAAATAGTTAGAGTTTGGAGAATTATCCTAAAAAGATTCCAAGTAATTGGTCGATAAAAATAGGTTAACTTAATCGTACAGTCATAGTAAATTTAAAATTATAAATACATATACATATACAAGTTAGCCCTTCATAAACAAACAAAATCTACTTCCTATATGAACCTATATATTTATATATACAAGAGACTTAGACTTTAATGCTCAATCAAATCGGACTTAGCTTCTACTAATCAAACGACTCCGGTCCTATAACACAATCTAAAGAAAACCTTTACAATTATAAGACTTTAACTAAACCTAGGCTTACTATTCTCCAAAAGATTTAAGGTTTCCTATTGGGTTCCTTAGGTTAGAATCTCACACAACTGTTCCTATCTCGGGACCCTAGTCGAAACTTCCCTATCGCTCTCTAAACTCTGGTGCTACGGCTTTAATAATGGATGTTAAAATTGGGACTTTAACATTCAACAAACTATATTCCTGGAAATAAATTTTATTAGTTTGAAAATTGTTTGTGATTCCAGAATATAGCTTGTTCAAGAATAATCACACTTTTCCTCGGAGTTCTAAGCGAACTTAAAGGAAAAGACACAACACCCATCACCTTAACTTAGGTTTTAGATTAAGTCTTAATCCTAGGATAGATACATTGCCTTTAACCCACCTTGCTACCTTTACTTACTTTTCTCAATTCCACATTATAGTAGAAAATAATGAAATACCAACCTTCATGGAAAAGATTTGGTACTTGGTGATAATGAAATCCTCAAGAGTTTGCATCTGCCTTAAAATGAGAAAGGCACTTTGTAATTTGAAAATCATTTCATTTAAAACTTTAGCAAATTTATTGGAGAGTAAAAGACATGACAAGCACTCACCAGTCCCAATCATTTTATAAGTTTTCAAACTCGTTTCCCATTAATTTTGAAACTGCTTCAAAGTTTTGAGGATTCCGTAGACAAAGAAAATAGGAATCCTTTATGATTATCAAACCCAAATAAAAGGAATGTATTCTTCAGTTAAAAGAAATTTAGTTTCATTCTCATTTTCAAATCTGGTTGAATGCATTTCCTTTTATTTTAAATTTGATGTTCCAGCTTTCTTTCGAATTGACTTTTGTCACATTCAGTGAATTCCTATTTAATCGACAATTGATGTAATTTAAAGATAAACTACACCATCGTTCAGTTAGTTAGGGATTCGCATTGTTAACAATGCATTCTTAAAGATTGGTATTGCGACACTTGATCAATTATTGAGGTTTGAATTAATTCCATACTTTGAAAAATATCCAAATACTAGTATACTTGACATTCATTATAAATCATAATACTAATACTTTTCAAAATAAAGTCTTAGAAAAGTTTGTTGCAAAAACAATTTTTACAGCTTATCCATAATAGTACATCTATCACCAAAATATAATGTGGAACGAAGAAGACACTTAGGTCTAGTCAATCAAATAGGTCTTAATCGATTAACTTGTTGGTTAATCGATTAATGCCTGATGCACTGCTTTTGGTTAATCGATTAACCTGATGGCTAATCGATTAACGGCTGAGAATATTGTATTCACTAAGAACAATCCTAGTAGTTAAACTCAATACCTATGCGCTTCCGCTGCACACTCTGATACAACTCGGTTACACTCTAATACCTTTCCTACCTTAGACCTAAGAAATAAATCTAACTATTATTTCATTGGATTCAAGGACTTAATGATGTCATCTTCCAATTAAATGTAAATCTCGAGGGGCCCTTCTCGATTCTACATTGCATTGGAGAATAGAATCATTTCCGTACTACCTGAATTCCAATCATATAATAGATACTCCTTATCCATTCCAGAGAGGCTTTAAAAATTTTATTGTAAACAAAAGTTCCATTTTCTTTGTCATATTCATGAAGTGATGCGCTCAATTCAAAACTAAGGATTAGTCCTTCCCGTTGGGGTAGCAATTTTGTGCTCTGGCCCGTTGGGGTTTTCACTTTCCTTAATTTTGATTTCTTGTTCACTTCTCAATTTGACAAAGTCACATTCTGAAAATTAAACTTAGCCCACTTTGGACTGGACATACATGATTAAAATTAACTAAGAGATACACACACAATACCTCTATTACTAAAGATTCACTGCTTATCACAACTTATACTCCTATTCCTTCTGAAATTCTAGCACTTAGTTAACTAATAATTAGTTACTCTCATGTGGAGTAACCCATTGGAGATGTGGAGATCCATACTCCACAGCCGAGGATTGCAACCATTGCTCTGATACCATAAAATGTAACACCATATCTTTTATAATAAAGTTTATTTAGAAAATAGTGAGTTTATAAAAATTTTGACAGGGTTTACTTTAAAAATCGAATCTTTCCCTTATAATTCAAATCACCTGTCAGATTTCCAGATGTCATTCATATTCATAAAAACAGATATTGCAACTCTTTCATTTACAAAATCTCAATATAAAAGTATAATCCTTATACAATAATAACCTATTGGAATTTGAATCAAGGCATTTACATATTTTTCCTTTATAAAATATAACTAATTTGTCACTTATGATTCCAGAACATAGTGGTTGCGTAAATATGACTATCAAGTCATACTTAGATCTTATTCCCATTAATTGGGAGGAAATGATCTCCGGTGGTGAAATATCTCTTTTGTCTCCATTGCGGATCCCTAAAAATGTCAACCAAGAGGGTGAGACATTTAAACAGAAATTAAAGAAAACACATAATAACAATAATAGAATATAAGTATATACACATCACACCAATATATGATTTCATATAAATGAAGTTTCCATATTATAATCCAAAATACACAAATGCATATGATGCAATGCAACTCCATAGTACATAATAATCCATATACCCTTTTCCATTGGTTTCCATTTATCCATATGCCATAATTCCATATTTCCACATTTCCATATTTCCATAATTCCACACATCGCCCTCCACACAATTGGGAAAAATCAACTAGGAGTAAGTGTTCCCCAACCAATGCTTGCATAGTACTTCACGTGACCGTCCTTCGTACAATTTGGGTTGTTTACCCAAATTGGCTATAGCGGGAACCACTTTGCACTAGTCATGATGTGTATAAGTGACCGATAAAAACTATTATAGTGTGCACAGGACCAATCCCCGACTTATCCAGTACTTCACGTGACCGTCCTTCGTACTGGCTTAGGTCCCCTGGTAGATCAAAGTCCTCTACAATAGTTTTCCGTGATTGTTTCAATAACACAATCTAGTCACTACGACACTCTCGTCCGTCGATTCTATGAACCTTCACGTACCCGTCCTTCAGTCCATAGAATGTTCTCGTATTTTTCCCAATTCCTAACGTCCTTCCTCACTTCTTAATGCACGTGTTTCTACTTATTTTAATTTGATTTAATTAGTCCAACCATTATTCCTTACTTATTTTTATAAAGTTATGAGTTATAACTTAAGAAATTCCAGTATAACCACTTATATCGGAATCCATTCCCAACCTTACCATGACCTTAATATTATCATACAAATATCAAGCCAATTAGTAAATAACACATATTCAATTAGTCAAACATATAGTTCATAACTTAAACATAATCATCATTCATCAATTAGTATAGAGCCATAACTTAAGAAATCACACATAATTCATAACAATCACAAACTAAACATATATAATTATATTACTATGATTATTATTATATCCTTTCTCTAATTTAAGCTAAATATCTCCCCCCTTACCTTTTAGAGAGAGAAAGAGAAATTTGGGTTTTCTTGGAACCCACACTCCAAGCTCCAATCCTATCTTCTTAGCCTCCTATTCCTTGCTCTTAGACACCTTCTAATACTCCTTTGCTGATTACAAGCCGTAATATAATGGATTGAACAAGCTAGGGTTTGAGGATTGATTTGGGATTTTGGGGAAATATGATTTAGAAAGAGATTTGAAAGAGGAAAGTGATTGGGAGGTGATAAGTGAATGATTTGTGGTGTTGATTTAGTGTTATTTGATGTTGAATTGAGAAATTGCAAAACCCTAGAGTGAGAGGGAAGATGAACTCGTGGAGAAGAGAGAGGAAACTTATGAAAAATGCCCCAAAAATTCGTGTTTTCCAACTTAAATCTGGTGCTGCAGAGTCGTGGATATCGATATCCATAGGTGGATATCGATATCCAACATCGATATCCCATGTTGGATATAGATGTCCAATGCTAAAAATGACAGCACCTTTCGCAATTCAATTGGCCATAACTTTTTCGTTAACCGTTGGATCTTGCTCAAATTTGGAGATAAGCTCCCTAATGATTCCAACTTCACATCCAACGGTGGGTTTTGGGTTTTGAGCTCTAAATATTTAAATTCTAATTCTTCTCCCTTTTTAGAAACTTTAACTATTCTCTAACTATTCTTGGTTCTAATATCTATCACTGGATTTTTCCTACCACTCTTCACCTCTTAAGTCCACTAATCTCCTAATTAAACTTGGGAATTAAATTAGGGATGTTACACTAATCCTTCAACCTATTGGTTGGTCAATTCCTTAACTATGCTTTACACTAAACTAAACCTATATGCTACTATTCTACTACCTTAGGGTTCAAGAAAAGTCAAACTCCTATCATGCATGCACATACACACATAGCCGAATACACACATGCACACACATACACATAGAAAAATCATTTTCATTTTCTTTCTCATAAAATCACAATTTTCCTTAAATTACAAAATATTAAATACTTAATTATTTCAACTCAAAAATTCAATCCAAAACTCATAAGATTTTCTCATAAAAATCATTTCCTTGGAAATCCTTTATCACTTGAAATCATAAAAGAAATTCAATTTAAGAAATATTCTATCAGAACACTCTTTTTTAAAATACTTTCTCAAAATAAACTTTCTATCGTTAAGACAGATATGAGGTATTCAGACGGGGTGTTACACATTGACTCCTAACGGGGCATTTTTACCTAATGGGACGTTTTAGCCTGATGGGGCGTTTGGCCCTAATGGGGCGTTTGTACACCTAGCAGGAACACCTAGTGTCCCAATGTCCCAATGTCCCAATGATCAATTCAACCGTCCTTAACAACACAAACACATTCACCACAAAGCACACATTTCAAATAGCCATTTATAACAGGTAGAAATCATCCACATTCATGCATTTACTTCATTCTCAATTTTTACATCACATAACAACAAATAATCAACAGCATTTATGTTCCAATATTATTAACCAATGAAACTCATAAACGCATATATTCCAAACTAAGACTAAAACCCAACTTCAAAACATCCTAATTAAACATATTCATCATCAAGTAAACAATTATCATTAGCCATGAAATCTCCTTATGACCACTAATCCTCTTACCACCTACTAGCTTGCATTATTTATTTTCTCATAATTAATTACTTATTCTTAATTATACCCTTTTAATACACATAAAGAATATAGCAACTCTCAACAAACAACATATATTCACAAATTAATCGACATACTCAGGTATGTCTCAGCTTGCTTAAAT
The DNA here is from genome assembly GCA_037953625.1 of Crotalaria pallida. Classification (NCBI taxonomy): domain Eukaryota; kingdom Viridiplantae; phylum Streptophyta; class Magnoliopsida; order Fabales; family Fabaceae; genus Crotalaria; species Crotalaria pallida. Next base: position 4,352,014 of record CM075654.1, on the reverse strand, counting down.
ATAAGTCAGCTCCCTAGGGTTCTTCACTTCCTACATTTACAACATACATAAAGGGGTTTTTAGCAAATTTATGACAATTATATTAAATAATTAAATTAAATCAAAATACATTCAACAATCCTAAACTCAATCTAAAACGGTGCTATTTTATTACCCATAACCCAATTTAATTACTTATCCCAAATCCTATTATATACCCCAACTATCCCTAACTCAAAGTGTGGAAAAATGACCCCTCTTACCTTAGAGAAGGAGAGAGCCCACACAAAGCTCCAGGGACTCCAAATCTACTCCGGATCTACCTTGACTCCAGATCTCTAGACCGATCTCCACTCCGTTCTTTAAGATTGGAGGATAGAGAAAAACCCTTGGAGAGAGAAGGAGAGCCACGAGTGAGAGAGGGCTTGAGGAAGGAGATGGGTCTCATGGTAAAGGCTTGGAATGAAGGGTTTTGAGTGATTTATGGTGGTTGGAGGTGTTTTGTGTGAAAGAGAGAGAAAACCAAAAATGGAGAGAAGAGAGAGAGCCTACAATGGGTGCTCATGAGGAAGGAAATATGAAGAAGATATGAAAAGGAGATGAAACTTTATCTTGAATCCATGGCCTTGATGACTATTGATGAGCTTGAAGAGGAAGAAGAAAGCAACCTGGGCTAGGAGGAGGAGGGAGCAATTTCGTGGGAGAGAAAGAGAGAAGAAGAATGGTGATTATTTGGGGATGGAAGGAAATGAATGAGTGTGAGAGTGTTTTGTTTTTATTTTTGTTGAATAAGGAGTGTGTGGTTAAGAATTAAAGAGAGAAGGAAAAGATTCTTTTTGTGTGGATAGGGAGCCTCCAACGTACACCTTCTTCTCTTTTTTTTTCGTACAGACCTAGTAGTAATCGATTACTTGACCCTAAGTAATCGATTACCCTTCAATGCAACATTTCTTAGTGTTTCTGACAGAGGGCAAGTAATCGATTAACTCATTGAAAAGTAATCGATTACCTCTCCAAAAACACAAGATAATCGATTACTTACAACCCAAGTAATCGATTAATATTGCTGCAATAATTTAGTGTTTTCACCAGAGGGCTTGTAATCGATTAACTCCTACAGAGTAATCTATTACTTCAATGAAAACTCCTATTTGGCCAATTCTAACTCTAAGACACTACACTTAACTCCTACCCATGATTTTCCTATGGTTTTTATCGTAAATTCTAGCTTAGGTTTTTCCTAATTTACTTGGAATTAAATTTTGGGATGTTACAATTCTCCCCCACTTATTGGAATTTCGTCCCCGAAATTCCGCTCAAAATCCTTAATTGGAGAACCATCCCGGAAAAGGTTTGCTAAGCTACGCAACTAACTCATCTTAGGTCTACTCCCCCACTTGGGATTGGCATACCATTCAACATGAATGTGCCACAAGACTCTTGCACTCATTGAAGAGTGCCGACTATAGTTTAATTTGGGTCAACGTCTAGACTACGACTCTAACAGATTTCTAAGGTTAGTAGGCTTCCCTTCGGAATCCTACTTCGAAGGTTGGTCAGGGCACTAATACGTTCTAGGTACTATTACCTTAAAGGGTTAATTATACTCTAACTCCAAATCTACTACTTATATCCTAAACCTAAACTCTAATCAAACACATCCATCGTTCACACAAACATAAAGCATGTATACATCATTTAAGGGTCAAACATTCACAACAACAGTCCACAACATCTTACACCGTAAACCTAAACATAACTCAACCTGGCTTCCTTCCTAACTATTACTAGTCTAGTTTAGGGCTGACACTTACCTCCACAAACACATTCACAAATATCATCACATATATTAAAAAGCGTTTATAAAGGGGTTCGGGAAATAGGACTTACATAGTTTTCAACCAAAATGCGTTTTATAAATTCAATTTCCCAAGGTTTTTGAAGAATTGGAAGATAGCGTCCCTGAACATAATAGAACATCATGGTGAATTCTCAAGTCAATCAAAGTTCATTAGGTTCATTTTTGACCCTACGACCACTTGTAAAAGATTTGTAATGGTCGGGGTGAACCTATGTCAAATCCATTTAAAAATAGTAAACAAACTCCAATTGGCCTCAAAATTTGATGGGACATCACCTATACTTAGCCCAAGGTTGTGTAAAATTGTCAAACCGATTAGAGCACATTAAATTCATTTTGTTTAAAAATACTAGCTTGCTCCAATTGGCTTAAAATGTTACACGAAACAAAGATTCAACCTTAGGGTGCTTATATTAATTCTTCCAAGTCAAACAAAATCCTAAACCCAAAAACTTAGTTTTCCCTTTATATAAAAACCCTGATTACCCCAAAAACACTTAATTACAAACACATACGTCTTTAAAACCTTTGGTTTGAAAAATCACTAGGTATGGGGATTTAAAATTTTGGAAAAGGATCCCACACTAGTGGAAACATTTAGAAAACAAAGATACATTTATAAAAACAAAATTCTTTTGCAAATTAGGTCCCTCTCTTAATGAGGAACAATTAATTCCATTTGAAAATTCACTAAAAATTCTAATCATGCACCTTACCATGATGATACCTTCATCTAATTTCATAAGATCCTAGATGAAGGAGTGACAAATCACTCAAGATGGATAAACTCAAAGAAAGAGGGATTGTGCCTTGGACTTGAAAAACTTAGTTTTAATTCATCTTCAAAAGTGAAAACAATTACATTCCCTTTTCTTTTTACTTCAAGTTTAAAAATTGAGTTTTCTTTCCGAATTGATTTGAGTTGCATAAGAAGGGTTCCTATTTGATCGATGCGTGACTTGATTACAAAATTCCCTACTCGACCACTTAGAAATCCTTGTTTTTCTTACTATTTCTTGAAAATTTGTTGTGCGACCTCATTATCCATTTGGAATAATTGTAGTTCGGTGCAAACTTTTGAAATTCATTTTAAAACTCACAAACATCCAACACAAATTTCACTTTGCACAAAGACTTATCAAGCACACATATCAATCGAGCATACACAAACAAAATTCACTTTCATCAAGAACACAATTTTCAAAGACAACACTTTTAGCCAATGCTTAGTGGAAAGTAATTTGGGATTTCAAACATAAAGAGGGCAATTGAAAAGTTATTAATCCCAAATCATTTTGAAAACATTTTCGAAAGTTTAAATTCATTTCCACATAGACATAGACTTGGTCATACATATACCAAATACACTACCGATGATGTAATCAAAAGTGAGATAAGAACTTCTATGTTGAATTTTAACCCCATCCTCGATTAGATAAACTTCTTTTCGTTACAAAATTTTATTATAGTAACTCGGGGTTCAAGTTCAATCATTAGAAGCTTCAACTTAACTTTCGATTAATATTAAAGTCACCGGAATCAAATTAGTGGTGGAATCAACCACGAGTTCAATAAAGATGTTTCTTTTGTTTTTATGGATTTTAGTCTAACCGATGCAAATTGAGTCATCCGGATAGATTAGAATCGAGGTAGTGAATCATTTTGATTCTCATGATTCCACTTCTAATTTTTGTCCGCTTACTTTAACACTACACCATTCCACATGTAAGTATATTTCGAGAACCCTTTGGATTGAATTCAAGCCACTTCTCACATTGGGCAAAAAGTTTGTTTTTATTTGTAACTCAAATTAATATGATTTAGTGGTTTAAATCCAATCGGTTAGTTCTCGATGCCTATTTTCATTTGATGCTACAATCACTTGAATCAAGTTTAGTTACAGAACCGCTTAATAATTTAGTATAAACATTATTTTTCGTTCTCTTGAATACTAATCAAATCAACGTGACCTTAATCACTTAGTTGGATTAGTATTCGAGATTCATAATTTATTTATTCCATGCGGTTCCATTTCTAATCCCGGTTCAATTACTTTGACACCAAATTACTTAGCAAACAAACATTAAGATCACACACAAAGCACTTAGCAAAGCAAACATACATAAAAGAATTAACACATAAGTTTTATACACAGGAGATACATTGCTAATTCACGATGATGCACAAACTCCTAGATTTCGACGACATCACCTCCCGGTAAATGCAACATCGGATTGGCCAGTTCCAATACTACATTTCATCAGTGGTCATAGCCTTCATTATCCAGTTAAAGTTTATGCCCTCCGTTAATAATTAGTAAGATTTCCTTTGTAAGAAACTTTAAATTTTAATTAACTCAACTTGGAATTTGCATCCCTTAAACAAAAATCAATTTGCACCTTTGAAGTTTTCTGCTTACAAACGTGCCACACTTATAGGATTCAATTCTTTGAATCCCTAAGGGACCCGGCTTAGGTTCCCAAAGAATCACATTCTATTCTCCTTAACTATCAAACATTTTCACCAATCACCAAACAGTAAAATTTTCACTAAAAAGGGTCTTACCTCTGGAGAAGAAGCTTGAGATGAGAGTGTTCGCAGCGAGATCGGGGCCACTTTCCCTCAGGTCGGAAGGAAGGAACTGCTCTGATACCATAAATGTAACACCCAGCTTTTATATAAAAATATCATTCAAAAGGTTTAATAATTAAATGAAGAACTTAAAATTTCCTTTTCATAAATCAAAATTTCATATGAATTTGGGTATTTCAATTACAATATGAGTAGCGCAACTTATAATTTCCTTCTTTCCAAATCTTCCGTTGCGACACTCTGATCCTCAAGCTCCTTGACATGCACCTAAAATGATAACCACTAAGGGTGAGACCTTTTCACAACACATTGAATTATAAGATAGTAAAAAGCACATGATAGCAACTTAAGCATCATAATAAAATCAAGTCGTGAATAACAAAATGCTTCACTTTCATTTTCCCAAAATCAATTTCATTTCCCATTAAAAACCATATGACGTGTGTCTCCTCACGGTCATAGAACAACACACCCAACATAATACCGCATGTCTCCTCACGGTCAGAGGACAACATACCAAACATAACATCGCATGTATCCTCACGGTCAGAGGACAACATACCACTTATCTTTTAGTTTGTACCACTAGGAATTGGTTGCTCCTGCTAGGACGTTTGTACACCCATTTGGGACTTATACACCCATCAGGACTATCACCCACTAGGCCTCACCCGTTAGGACTAATACATATAATCTTATACTTATTCTTATCTCATTCTTAGCATAATCAATTTTCATACTTTAGTCTTTTTTTTCATATTTTCCATTCTTTTAGTTTTCGTTGAATTGATCATTTGGGGACATTGACTCCTAACGGGGCATTTTTACCTAATGGGGCATTTTAGCCTGATGGGGCGTTTGGCCCTAATGGGGCGTTTGTACACCTAGCTGGAACACCTAGTGTCCCAATGATCAATTCAACCGTCCTTAACAACACAAACACATTCACCACAAAGCACACATTTCAAATAGCCATTTATAACAGGTAGAAATCATCCACATTCATGCATTTACTTCATTCTCAATTTTTACATCACATAACAACAAATAATCAACATCATTTATGTTCCAATATTTTTAACCAATGAAACTCATAAACGCATATATTCCAAACTAAGACTAAAACCCAACTTCAAAACATCCTAATTAAACATATTCATCATCAAGTAAACAATTATCATTAGCCATGAAATCTCCTTATGACCACTAATCCTCTTACCACCTACTAGCTTGCATTATTTATTTTCTCATAATTAATTACTTATTCTTAATTATACCCTTTTAATACACATAAAGAATATAGCAACTCTCAACAAACAACATATATTCACAAATTAATCGACATACTCAGGTATGTCTCAGCGTGCTTAAATATAAGTCAACTCCCTAGGGTTCTTCACTTCCTACATTTACAACATACATAAAGGGGTTTTTAGCAAATTTATGACAATTATATTAAATAATTAAATTAAATCAAAATACATTCAAAAATCCTAAACTCAATCTAAACCGGTGCTATTTTATTACCCATAACCCAATTTAATTACTTATCCCAAATCCTATTATATACCCCAACTATCCCTAACTCAAAGTGTGGAAAAGTGACCCCCCTTACCTTAGAGAAGGAGAGAGCCCACACAAAGCTCCAGGGACTCCAAATCTACTCCGGATCTACCTTGACTCCAGATCTCTATACCGATCTCCACTCCGTTCTTTAAGATTGGAGGAGAGAGAAAAACCCTTGGAGAGAGAAGGAGAGCCACGAGTGAGAGAGGGCTTGCGGAAGGAGATGGGTCTCCTGGTAAAGGCTTGGAATGAAGGGTTTTGAGTGATTTATGGTGGTTGGAGGTGTTTTGTGTGAAAGAGAGAGAAAACCAAAAATGGAGAGAAGAGAGAGAGCCTACAATGGGTGCTCATGAGGAAGGAAATATGAAGAAGAGATGAAAAGGTGATGAAACTTGATCTTGAATCCATGGCCTTGATAACTATTGATGAGCTTGAAGAGGACGAAGAAAGCAACTTGGGCTAGGAGGAGGAGGGAGCAATTTCGTGGGAGAGAGAGAAGAAGAATGGTGATTATTTGGGGACGGAAAGAAATGAATGAGTGTGAGAGTGTTTTGTTTTTATTTTTGTTGGATATGGAGTGTGTGGTTAAGAATTAAAGAGAGAAGGAAAAGATTCTTTTTGTGTGGATAGGGAGCCTCCAACGTACACCCTCTTCTCTTTTTTTTTCGTACAGACCTAGTAGTAATCGATTACTTGACCCTAAGTAATCGATTACCCTTCAATGCAACATTCTTAGTGTTTCTGACAGAGGGCAAGTAATCGATTAACTCTTTGAAAAGTAATCGATTACCTCTCTAAAAACACAAGATAATCGATTACTTACAACCCAAGTAATCGATTAATATTGCTGCAATAATTTAGTGTTTTCACCAGAGGGCTTGTAATCAATTAACTCCTACAGAGTAATCGACTACTTCAATGAAAACTCCTATTTGGCCAATTCTAACTCTAAGACACTACACTTAACTCCTACCCATGATTTTCCTATGGTTTTTATCGTAAATTCTAGCTTAGGTTTTTCCTAATTTACTTGGAATTTAATTTTGGGATGTTACATGAGACTTCAAGAATGCTTCAAATAAACTTTCTAACTCATCATCTTCATCTGATGAATTGCTCCTCATGCTGTTGGTGTCATCATTCAAAACTTCATTATGGGAGATAGTCAATTCATCCTTTGAGCTTGTCTCTAGCTGAGTTTCCAGAATGTATCTGTGAACACTTACACTTTCGAAAAGATCATCAGTAGCATAAAGTGTGTGTAGAGTATCTCAAATACATTTAGCATTAACACAATCCTTGATTCTAGCATATGCATCATCGTTTAAGATATTTCTTAAAATATGCATAGCTTGAATATTCAAGGCAAAACATTTTTTGTCAAATTCGTTTAAAACATTTTTTGGGTTTAAATCAAAACCATTTAGCACAATGTACCACAAACGATAATTAACTGACTGAAGATAAAACTTCATTCTAGCACTCTAGTATGCATAATTTTCTGCATTGAAAATTGGTGCATCATTGAATGAACAACCCTCCATTTTAAAAACGAAAACAAATATCCCTATAAGCCAAACCACAAGGATCTTTAACTCAAGCGATTAAGCTTGTTACCAGAGCACGAAGCTCTGATACCAATTGTTGGAATAATTGGTGGTATTGGCTAAAGTCACCCAAGAGGGGGGGGGGGTGAATTGGGTGATTATAAAAACTTTGAAATTCAATCGAAACTAACGTTCTTAAAGAGATTAACAGAGATCAAACGAGCGGAAGACTTAAAGAACGAATGGAAAACGATTTTAAACGAATAGAAACACGATATTTAATATTAATAGATAAAACTTATTATACGCGTGATTGAAGAAATAAAACACAAAAACGCAATACACGCGCTAAATAGATTAAAACGTGAAAATAGCTTTTATCCGCGAAACTTATAATCAACATAAAATAAACATGCGGAAATAAAAGAGACAAGGGATAGATAAAATTGCACCGGGGATTTTTATCCTGGTTCGGCAAACAACGCCTACATCCAGTCCTCAAGCGACCCACTTGAGCTTTTCACTAAGCCAAGACGCAACGCGTCCCCAAGTACATCCAGAGCGCCCCGCAAGCTACTTGGAATCCCACCATTCGCAAGGGACCTCGAACAAAATAGCCTAACTACTAGGAATCCCACCGTTCGTATAGCGCTACCCAATACACAAAGGGTTAACTCACCCTATGAACGCGACACACGTTCAATCCTAAGGGAAAACACTCCTTAATATCTAAGGTTGTCACACCCCTTACAATCAAATGGATTTGCACGAAGAAATGTGTGCAACTAACAATGAAGCTCTCTAGATAGAGCAGATACTACAATAGAGTCCTATAGCAAATGACAATCTTAAGCAAACTCAAAGTTAAACCAAAATGATGATGATGATCTCTTCTCAAAAAAGGATTTTCAAAGAATACAGAAGAAGAGAGAGGAAGAGAGTGTGTGTTGGTGTGTTTTTAAAAAATAGAAGAAGCTGCTGCAAAATCAGAATCGTGATCATCCAGAAACAGAAATAAATCATTCTGGGAATCAGATTGATTTCAGCACGTTTTTCAAAATTTTGAATTGAGTAATCGATTACTTTGGTCACTTTAATCGATTACTTGCTCTCAGGTTTTTCATAAAAGTTGCAGCATTAAAAGCTAATCGATTAGTAGCTTCAAGTAATCGATTATTGTCACTTAAATGACCAGTTCAAGGAAGTAATCTATTACAAAAACCTAATTAATCCATTACTTACACTCTGGTTACAAGTTTCAGCAAGTAATCGATTATTCCAGAAGGGTAATTGATTACTCCAAAGTAAAATAAGATTTTCATGAAAATTTGTAACCAAAGGTTTTCGCAAAACATTTTCATAAAAGCTTTTCCTGGAGCAGAGGTTTAAACATACTTCTGCTAGGTTTTTCAAGAACAAAAAATATGTCATCATCATAAGGTTATAATTTAGTGCTTTTTAGATTACTATTTGCCTTACAAAAAGTTCTAAGCCCTAAAAGACTAGATCTTCAACCAGACAAACAATCTTCACATCATCAAAGTACCTGAACCTGTTCAAACATAATATATATAAAATTGTGTTGTGTCATCATCAAAACATCATAAAGGGAAAACATGAGTTTCAACACCCTTGGCAAGTGTTTTATTTCTGACCTACGTTTAACTGCCTCAGATCAGATGTGGGCTTGATCCCTCAGTTCTTCGAGTAAATCGAGGTCCATCATATGGTTTTGCCGTTTTATGTTTTATTGGAAGTATTCTCTTCTCCATGTGGGCTCGCCTATTTTGTTTGGGATCATTGATTCACATCCATAAGTGAGGAGAAAGGGAGTTTCTATTGTTGTGCTATAAGGTGTTGTGCGGTAGCTCCATAGGACATTTGCGAGGTGATCAGTCCATCTTCCCCCTGAGCTAGCTAACCTTACCTAGATTTCTTTCATGATGACTTTGTTTTCTGCCTCCACTTGTGTGTTCGTCTGTGGATGGTCAACAGAGCCAAAGTGGATTTTGATTTTGAAACCTGCGACCATCTTCTTGAAGCTTTCAGTAGTAAATTAAGGTTCATTGTCCACCACTATGGATTTCGGGACTCCAAATTGTCATATTATGTTGTTTTTGAAAAATTGTTGAACATTTCTCGAAGTGATGAGGATTAGTGGCATGGCCTCGATCCATTTGGTGAAGTAATCGGTTGCAACCGCCAAGTGCTTAAATCCTCCTTTGGACTTCATGAATGTTCCAACCAGATCCATTCCTCATCGATAAAATGGCCACAGGATAGATATTGAGTGTAAATTTTATGGAGGTTCTTGGTATACCATGGCAAATCGTTGGCATTCATTGCACTTTTTCACCAATTGGATGGCGTCTTTGGTCATCGTTGGACAGTAGTACTCGGCCCTGAGGGCCTTTTGAGCTAGAAATTTGGATTCAATGTGTTGTCCACATTCGCCTTCGTGAATTTCCCGTAGAACTGCTTTAGCTTCTCATGGTGCCAAACACTTTAGTAGTGGAATGGATATTCCCCTTTTACAGAGCTTCACGTTGAACAAAGTAAAGTGGGCAAAACTTTGGCGGATCTGGGTGGCTTTCTTTCTATCATCTGGTAGCAATTCGTTTTGGAGTTATTCTATTATAGGAGTTTTCTACGTGTCACTGTCTTCCTCAATGATCATGGTTAACCCGGGAGCATCCTGAGTTTCTTGGATGACGGTACAACCTGAACTCGGGCTCATGGAGCTCACGAGTTTCGCCAATATGTCCGCTCTAGAGTTATTTTCTCTTGGGATGTGTTCCAAGTGGACTTTCTGAAACTGACTGATTAGGTTCGTCACTTTTTAAATCACTCAATTATCATGGGCTTCTGCGTTTTGCTCCGGTGTCAGTTTGGTAGTTAAATCGGCTAAGGTTTTCAATTTTATCAATGCTTGCGGTTCAAATCCAAGTTCGAATTTGGATAGTTCCACGGCCCATGTGATCATTCTTCCCGCTAATTCTAGTTTGTAGAAGATTTGCTTGATGGGTTGGTTGGTTCTGACAACAATTCGGTGACTTTGGAAGTATTGTCGTAATTTTCGGGCTGTAATGACTAAGGCTAGGACCAATTTTTCAATTTTATGGTAGTTTTTCTCTGCACCCTGGAGTACCTTGCTGACAAAGTAGATCGACTTCTGATTCTTGTCGGATTCTTGGACCAACATGGAACTCACTACTGCTCCAGTTATTGCCAAGTAGAGGTACAAGGTTTCACCTGGTTCCGATTTGAAGAGGATGGAAGGGGACGTCAATCTGGCTTTGAATTCTTGAAACGCTACCTAGCATTCTGAGTTCCACTGGAAGTCTTTGTATTTCTTCAAGGCTTTGTAGAGGGGCTTAGCCTTTTTTTGTTGAGGTTGGCAAAATCGGGTCAGAGCTGCGATTCTTTCGGGGAGTTACTGGACCTCCTTAATAGTAGATGGGCTCTTTATGTCAATTACCGCTTTGCACATGTCAAGGCTGGCTTCTATTCCTTTTCTAGTCAACATGTAGCCCAGAAATTTCCCTGCATAAGCACCAAAGGTGCATTTAGAGGGATTGAGTCGCAATTTGTGTTGTTTGAGTCTACGAAAAACCTGCTCTAAATCTTCAATATGGTCTCTGATTTGTGTGGTTTTGACAATCATATCATCGATGTATACTTCTACAATTCTTAAAATGATTTCTTCATAGACCTTATTCATCATTCTTTGATAAATTGGACCAGCATTCTTCAGGCCAAATGACATCACTTTATAATAGTAGATTGCATCTTTTGTGATGAATGTGGTTTTTTCCTAGTTTGACCCCCAGAAGGGGATTTGATTGTATCCATAATACACATCTAGGAACGATAAGAGGTGGTACCCGGAGGAGTTATCAACTCGCTTGCCAACATTGGGAAGTGGATATGGGTCTTTTGGACAACCTTGTTGAGATCGGTGTAGTCAACACACATTCGCCACTTTCCATTAGCTTTTTTGACTAGGATGGTATTGGCCAACCATCTGGAATATCGAATTTCCCTAATGAAACCGTCGTCGAGAAGGTCTTTCCCTTGCGCTTTTATAATCTCTTGTCCTTCTGGTCTGACCTTTCTTCACTTTTGGGCCAACGACTTATGATTAGGGTCACAAGCTAGGCAATGACATGCAAAGTTTGGATCTTCTCTTGGTAGATCAGCCACAGTCCATCCGAAGAGGTCTTCATTCTTGGGTAGGCAGGAGATCAGTTTCAGCTTGATTTCGAGCGCAAGGTCGAATGCTTATCCGCATGGTGTTGGGTGGCATAGGTCTGATTTGTATTTCTTCAATTTCTCCTTCGGGTTGGGGTTTTATCTCCTCAAAGTCTTTTCGAGCATCTAGAATGCATGGGTGTGCCACTTCATGAGTTTTGGTGGTCTGGGTGACTTTTTTATCATTTTGGGGGCCTCCATTTTTAGGTGTTGAGGTTTGCTTAGTTCGACTTGTCTGGCAAGCTCCTGATCTCCATGGATCTCACAGACTTCTTCATCGTGGATGAACTTTACGCATAGGTGAGTCGTTGAGATCACCGCCTTGATCTCTACCATGGTCGTTCTCCCTATCATAGCATTGTAAGGGGTTGCACACTCGGCTAACAAGAACTGGATTTTGCTAGAACACCATCGTGGCTGGGAATGCATAGTGGTTAACAAGGTAACATGCCCCAAGGGTCTGGTCGGTGTTCCTATCAGTCCCATCAGGTCTTGGTATGCGGGGGATAAAATTTCTTGATTTACACCCATGCGCACGAAAGTATGATAGGGAAGGATATTAACCGAACTTCCTAGATTGACCAACACTTTCTTCATCATGTGATTGGCTATCTTCAAGGTGATTAGGAGGGGAGTGTTATGGGGGAGGGTGACTTTTTCGGACCTTTCTGCACATATCTCTATCGAGGGTGGCGTCAAGCTTCACTTATGAGTTTCTTTTGGAAATTCCACGAATCTGGCCATCATGTATTTCTTCTGATCTTCATGTGTTATCCTTTCACCAAGGATACCTCCTGATATCATGTTGGCTCTATCAAAATCTTGTTCATCCATGATAGGCCTGGGATGAATAATTTATGGTTCCCATAGATGACGTCGATGCTCTATCCAATTCGAGCAGATGTCCTTAATCGGGGACGACAGTCCCTTAACTAGGAAAGAGGTGATGGAATTACAAGCGAGCTCTACACACACCTAGAGGGAGAAGGGATGAATAGTTGTAGTGGTTACTTTGCACCATTATCGAATCCTCTAAAAAATATTTGAGTTAGTATCAACGTAATTGGTTGCTGTGAGGAGCACAATTAATTATATGCACAATTATAATCAATTATGCTACAACATAACTGGTAACTGAACCAACTATGCTGAGAGCATTTGATCCGAAAAGCATTTCTTTTCAAAATCTTTTTGCACAATCAGTATACACACTTAACAACAACCAATATTAGATACTAAACAAGTTCTCAAAACACTTGAGAACTATATCTTTATTGGTTCTTGAATCGGATGTGTTAAAGAACGATTTTTTGCAAAATAATCGAAATAAGCGAAACGTAAAGAAGATTAGGGAAAGGAGTACGACACAACGATTTATCCTGGTTTACTTTCAACCTCCCGAGAGCTACATCCAGTCCTCCCATTACGATATGGGAGATTTGCTTCGCTATGAATTTAGAACAATTGTCTTATACAAACACACTTTCAAGATACCTCACTTGACAAGCCAACAAAGGATCCCTCACCATTGCTTTGTACCTCCCTCAATCTTCTAAATTCCCTCGTGAACCTCAACTTGAAAGATACCTCACTCTCAAGTACTATGAAGATACCTAACTTCCTAGATTTCTCCCTTGTGCTAAGAGGATACCTCACCCCTTAAATTTCTCATAATTATGGATTTATCTTTTCATTCTCATAATTATGGATTTCTCTTTTTCATTGGATATAATCATTGGATTTATCATTTTATTCATTTTTCCCAATCCACTTTCTCATTTCTTTCTCATTCCATATTCCTCACAGCACCCTCCACTCTTGGGAAAAGAAAAGTTGTCAGTAAGTGTCTCACAACCAATGCTTGCATAATACTTCACCCCTTAGGTCCTTCATACAACTTGGGTTGCTTCCCCAAGTTGGCTCTAGCCACGACCACCCTCAATCGACCCTGAAGTGTCTAAGTGTATTAACGCTTGTTATTTTTGTACTATCAAACGAAAAAATGAAGAGGACAAGGTCAAGCATTACTTCACTTAAATGTAGGCGCAATAACACCTGATCGTTTTATATCATCACCCAAAAAAAAAGCAGAGAACAAGGTTGAGCACTTAAATACTAAACCATTTTTGGAAGTCTCTACTTTATTTGACAGCTATGCCACTCAGAAAATAATCTCCAAATATTACCAACACATTTCAAGGCTTTGTTTATACTTTTCTTGAAAACTTAAATGTTTAGTTAAAGATTGATATTACTTTCACTCCCAATGTTAATTCATTTCCTTGTTTCCATTGACCATATTATTTTTTATATTTTTCAAATCAAGATTTATGATCAATGAGGAATAGAAATTAAAAAACTCCAACAAAAGAGAAAGCCCATTTTCAAACCTTAAGTAGATCGAGTTTGAATACTATTACTAATGTTTAAATCCCAAAGGGAGATTTGAGAAAAATGTACAACATATATGTAAGTGCTTGAGCTCTATGAACTTTATTATATTAATTTAAAAAAATCTAAAAAAGTAGCAATTAGTAAAATCACATTAAGGAGTAATTTAAATCTTTCTTTGCATTTGTAAATGTATTTTTGATATGTGAGTATATAAAAAGACTAATACTTGTGCTAAAAAGAAATAGAGATAATTATATACCATATAAATGACTTTATTATTAAGGTAAAAAATGTCCATCAAAGTGTATATGCTCTTGCGTTCGATGGCATCCCTATTGTCTTTAGTCTCTTTTTATTGTTTTTGCTTTCTGATATCCAAATTCCTTAGAAAAACCAATAATCGAATATGCACTTTGTTTTCTTTTTTATTCGCACATTAGCATCATAAATATGAGTTCTGTAATGACCTAATTCTCATAACCTAATAATTATAATTATATATGTATGTATCAATTTAATTTATGTAGAAGAGTATTGTGAATTAATCTCAAATGAACGTTTAAATTGTATACGTCGGTAAACCAGGAAAGCATGAGTAACAAGGATTTTAGTGTGCCCTGGGCATCGTGAGCTTAGTAAGAATTAGAGAAGAGAATACCAAATATAGGTTAAGAACCGGAGAAGTGAGCAAACATTGACTAAGGGAGATTTCAATACGATCAGGTGTAATTAAGCTTAGGAAACAAGTTAGGATTCAGAAGCTTGGGATCTAATTCGACTAGTGGATCCCTTCCCAAAGATTAATATAGCAGAGAAAGGAGTTGGAAGGTTACCTTAAGCCATATGGGTAAGCAGAAGAAATTACTAGTGCGTTCGGAGATCCATTTGTAAGAATTTTTGTGGTTGTGTTCGAGTGTTTAATAAAAAGTAACATAGTAAATATGGTTGGAGATGTAAGTTAATGTTATATGAGTTTGATTTAGTGTTAAGAATGATTAAAATTCATGAAATCGGGTTAAAATGTGAAAATCGGCGTTTCGGGGAAACAGGTGCGCCGGGCACGAGCCGCTCAGGCGCGCGGACCAGCGCGCTCACCAGTATTCTAGTGGACGCACCAAAATGTTCCAGAAAAATGGTGCGCCCAGGCGCTCTTGGGAGCACGCTCAGGTGCGCGGTGCTTATAAAAGGCACTAGCAGCACCAAAAACCCAACACCAACGCACCAGACCCGCCCTAGACTCCTTCCAGCTGCGCCAGCACGCACCAGATTTCACTTTTCATGCTCCAACACCACTTTTCTTGCACCAACAAGCCAAGGCAACCCCAAATTCCACCTTAACACCATAAATTAACATCACTAAACACCTTCTGATCAATTCTTACTTTTTATTTCATATTCCTCCATCAAACACCATCTCCTTCTTATACCTATGGCTATGATTCATTCATGATCTTGGGGATTCTTCTCATTCCAACCAAAAGAGAAGAGTTTTAGAAGTCAACCAATTTAATCAAGTGCTTTGGAATTGAGTTTTCATCCCCGTGAGGTAAGGGAGAAACTCTTTTCTTTTAGAATAGAATTTAGGTTTTGGAATTAGTAAATACTTACTAAATATTATGGATTGAACCCTAGGATAGTTGATTCTGTGTACCATATGCTTGTGCATATGGAATAAATCTTTAAAGCTTCGAATTAATTTATAAACTCACAACTTTAATCAATCAAAATTAAGTGTAGACAAGGTGTTCGATGAAATGCCAACACAAATAATTGGTATAATAATACTAACTAAATTACACATAAAAGTGTGGCTTTATACTTATATAAACTCTAAGACTATATTATGCATAATGCTCGAAGAATAGACTATATTATTAATGATTGTATACTATGAATAAAGTATAAAGACCAATATGAAATTTGTGAGAATTGTGTTAAAGTGATATAAACGGAAGTACTAATACCATTATAAAGGAAACATTAGTAAGATAGTAAAAATGAACTAAATAAATATGGAAAATAATCAAACTAGGAATTTGCTTTTCATAATTAGAAAAGACAAAGATAAAGGTATATGAATTTAGTAACTTAATGAGTTGATAATGGAATTCTTATCAGTATTATTTACTTAATTTCAATTCTTAATTTCTATTCTATTATGAAAAGTTGTTCACTCCCTTGTGGTTTAACATTTTAGGTAAGGCTTGGAGGAGTTAAGAACCAGGGTTTCACATCGCAGAAGACGAAGAAAGGCCACTTTTCTCCATTTATCGTTCTAATATCAAGTTGTAAATCACAGAATTTTGTTACGAAACAATTTGTATTTCAACATTTTCCTTAATAAAAATTTATATCTCCTTATTTAAATTGGGATGTTACAAGTTCTACACATTTACTCTCTTTTATAAAAATTAAATCGGGAATCCTTTACCTTTTTTAAGAACAAGAAACTAACTAAGGAAAAGGATCAAGTTGTATCATTCAGACTCATACTTTTAAAGGATAATAACAAATATAAAAGGAAGTACACAGAAAGCAAAAATTCTAAACTAAAAAGCAATTAAGAAAAAACTAAGTAACTACATAATAGAAAAATGGATGGACATATATTTTCTCCAATCATCATCTTATTCTGGTGATGGAATTGGAGGCATCAACAAAGGCAGTTCTAATTGAAAAGGACTAAAATTACATGTATCATAACCAGGAATGACCTTAAATTTGTTTATGCTCAAGTTTGCAACATAAGCACCATGATTATAAGAACATAGGTAAACAATGTCTCCATCATGGGGATGGAAACCTCCCATGCGTTTATGGTAATCGGCACAAAATTCTTTAGGGAGATATGGCAAGAGATTCGTATGGTGGATCAATTGCCATTTTTCATCTTCATGTAACAACTCCCAGACCTTCACATCTTTCAGGCTAATTTCACCGATTCTCAAACTCCCATGAGATGATCCGAGGAATCCAAAGCTCATAATATTCATAGCATCAACATCTCTTGGATATTCAAGGGTCTTGCTCCGATGGCTATAGGGATCAAAAACAAAAATACTCTCTGTGCCCATGAAATACAATGATCCATTGAAGTCATAACTAAGGAGCCAGTGAGGAGCAAAATAAAAACCATTTGGGAGACTCACATTAAGTTGCATCCATTGCTTTGTCTCAGATGAGAAAACCTCCACTTTGAATTGAGCTAATTTTGCAATAAAGGATGGAATGATCACCACCCTGTAGTTGCGATTACTTATGAGGGTTCCTTCGCTTTGTCCTATATAACAAAAAGCATCACAAACAAAACCAACAGCATATATACATACTGAATATGTTACCGGAGGATTTGGTATTTGAATGCATTCCATTGAAAGTGGGTCATAGACATAGTAGCTATAACCACATGTGTATCTAGTATTACAACCCAAAATAAGACCATTAGAACTGCCACACACACTAACTTTTAAAAGCATGGTTGAAGATACAAAGGTTTGTGTTTGACCATTGACTCTTGGAATCAAAGAGGAGGGTGTTGTATTTTGTGCAGGAGGGAATTCAAGGTGAGGTTGAGGTTCATCAAAAAAATGAGGGAAAGTGAGCATGAGCTCACGAGGTGAAATGAACAAGAAGAAAGTATTGTAGAGGGAGTGCTGGTAACAAATGAATAGGTGAATGAAGGAAAGGCTTGAAATCAAACCCAACCATCTTTTTGTGACACACTTACATCTAGCAACAGATCTAGAAGGAAGTCTAGTAAAGATTTCTTGTAAGAGATCATCAGATAGATGGGTGATATTGGTGAGTGAAGATTTTACAGATGAGCTTGGCTTGTCAGCCATAGCCATAGACAAAGTCTTAGACATAGACATAGACATGAGAATAGAATATTGTACTAATTCAAATGTTTCTCCACAGAAAACGCCTTACTACTAGATGGTAAAGCTACAAGAAAGAGGATTACCAATATATAGTTGGTTGGATACTTGGCTTCTTCCTATCCATCTTTAACACAACTAATAAAAAAATTAAAAAATACATTATAATTTTTTTATAGGCATTAATAAACGAAATAAATAAGGTTGATTTTTTTATACATCATTTTCTTATTTAGGATTTTCTTAACCTTAGTCCTAAGAGATGAGATAAGAGACTAAATAAAGTAGGTTTAAATTGAAAAAATAAATATAAATCATTTAACAGATAGTGCGCCAAGCTTCCCGATGACTATTTACTAATTTTTAAACTCTTATCCTCAATATTAGGGCTAAATTAAACCAAACCCCTATGCGTCTGACCAGGATTTTGATGTTACATGTCAGCAAAATTAGTCAAAATTGGTAGTAGGGGTATATGACAAACCCAGAAGTAAAGTCGGGGAGTCAGACATTGAAAAAAATAAGAATAAAGGTATCTGGCAAAAGTACCCCAAACTTCAGGGACTTGTGACATAATTAAGCCCTTTTTTTTTATTTGCAAAACATTTAAATCATATTTTTTTGTTAATTAATTAGAATAATTAGTAATAATTAAGTTATGGTTAAAGCAAAAAGAGTTCAATGAATGTGCATCAACATTTTAAAGCTAAGATATTTCTATATTATCAATATATCATTTATCATTTATATCCGCAATTTTAAATTAAAAGTTAATGATATTTAACACAATAATGATATATAATCTCTAAACAATATAAAAGAACTTTACACTATCGATGCTTAACCCTTTTATTTACTCTATCAATAAAGCTTTTTTCAAAAGTTTTTTTTGAGTATAACCACAAGTATTTCTCACATGAGGTAATAATCCTATTCTAATGATGGATTTTTCTATATTTAAGAATTTTGGGAACAAATAAAACATAAAAGGATAAAGAGTTATTTTGTATTATGAAAATTTTTTAATAAAGTAGAAGAATAAATGATAATCAATATTTCTTTTAAATATACTAGCTATATGGTAAAATATTACTTCTTGTATCAAAATCATTTTTTTTGGTTGCCCACCTGGCTCCCAACTACTATACCTCATTACATTCGGATCTGACTAGGGTCGCATACCTAGTTGTGGCAGGTGAGTCTCGTAACATAGATTTTTTGCATTCACAAGTTATCAAACTTGACACCTTACTTTTGCAAGACAGAACCACTTACCACTCGTACAACCCATCTTGGTTAAGGACTTTTTTCGATGAGTAATAAATAAATAACATATATTATTTGTTTCTTTAATTATATATGCCATAAGTATATAATTACTCTTTTAAGATTAAATGATAAATGTTAATTTTAATGAAATATCATTTAGTGAAAAAAATTGTAAAAGTCAGTCGATACCTTTTAATGATACACGAAGATGTCATTTCTTCTTTATCCGAGGAGAAGAGGCAAAGTCTTATAACGAAAGTAAAAAAAATAATTCTTTAACAACTGAAAAATAATCTTTCCTACAATCATCATTAAATAATATAAACTTTAAAGAATTCAAAATATCAAATCTATGTCTTACAAGGTGAATTCAATTCATACATTAATGGATTAAATGGATGAATTTGCAATATGTTAATGAAAATTTATTTTTTATGGACCAAAATCACTAATTTTTTAGAAATAATTCAACTTTCGTAATTGTGAATGTCTTAGATAAGTTCCTTAAAAAAATAGATAAGTTACTTTTCCAAAAAGTGTCTACAATGTGTACCCTATGACACATTATTTGAATAAACTCATAATGGGCAATTCTGCATGGGGAACTGATATTTTTAAAGAATGTGAAATTTATAAATGCATCAATTCATGATGCAAACTTAATCATCATGGAGCATACATTATAAAAACTATGTTAAAAGGGGGTTCTAAGACACATTTGTTTTTTCTTGAAATAAGTTTCGCAAATAAACCGACCAATACTTCTTTTAAATTAATACTTCCTCTGGTCCTAAATACATGACCTTTTTGAAAAAAATCCTCGCTCATCAAGAAGCTAGTTAATAAGGTTAGTGGAATTGGAAATGTTAATTTTTTATAAACGTTTTTCAAAACTATCCTTATATCACTATTGAGACACTAAATTTGTTGAGTAAATAAGGGGGTATGTTTACTGTTTAATATTTATGGAAATAAGTAATTAAATGTTGTTATTTCCATTTAAAATAGGTGTCCTTGTTAAGGATATTTATTTTGACTAGAGTGGGCTCTTTGTCCTACATACACAATAGAACTAGGTTCCAAATATCAAGATTGCGTAGTTCTATCAGGCACATTGAAATTGTGAATAAGGGAGAGTAAGATGACATTGAACCCATTCCTAAGAGTAGTTAATGATATGCCCCCTATTCTTAGGAATGTTGTTTTGCCATCCCGTGTCTCTTGTTTGAATGAGGTGGCACACTGCTTCAGATCCTAAGGTTAGTTCACTTCGTACTGTTTGGCAATATCCTTCTTGTGGTTGTTAAATCTTCATGGTGGGGTTGGATGCAACTACCACCATTGGGACAACAAGAGTTTAGATCTCTTACTATTGAATATGTCTCTCTAGGGAGTGTAGATGATGTACTCTGAATGTACTGATGGAATTGTGTGTATTGGATGGGTTTGATTCTTTCGATGATGTTAAGTCCCCTGTTTGAAAATGATATTTATAGAATCATGATTGACTTGGTGTATTTACTTAATAAATCTTCTATCTTTGAGAATAACCTTTGTGTACTAATTTTTAAACTCTTATCCTCAATATTAGGGCTAAAGTAAACCAAACCCCTATGCGTCTGACCAGGATTTTGATGTTACATGTCAGCAAAATTAGTCAAAATTGGTAGTAGGGGTATATGACAAACCCAGAAGTAAATTCGGGGAGTCAGACATTGAAAAAATAAGAATAAAGGTATCTGGCAAAAGTACCCCAAATTTCAGGGACTTGTGACATAATTAAGCCCTTTTTTTTTATTTGCAAAACATTTAAATCATATTTTTTTGTTAATTAATTAGAATAATTAGTAATAATTAAGTTATGGTTAAAGGAAAAAGAGTTCAATGAATGTGCATCAACATTTTAAAGCTAAGATATTTCTACATTATCAATATATCATTTATCATTTATATACGCAATTTTAAATTAAAAGTTAATGATATTTAACACAATAATGATATATAATCTCTAAACAATATAAAAGAACTTTACACTATCGATGCTTAACCCTTTTATTTACTCTATCAATAAAGCTTTTTTCAAAAGTTTTTTTTGAGTATAACCACAAGTATTTCTCACATGAGGTAATAATCCTATTCTAATGATGGATTTTTCTATATTTAAGAATTTTGGGAACAAATAAAACATAAAAGGATAAAGAGTTATTTTGTATTATGAAAATTTTTTAATAAAGTAGAAGAATAAATGATAATCAATATTTCTTTTAAATATACTAGCTATATGGTAAAATATTACTTCTTGTATCAAAATCATTTTTTTTGGTTGCCCACCTGGCTCCCAACTACTATACCTCATTACATTCGGATCTGACTAGGGTCGCATACCTAGTTGTGGCAGGTGAGTCTCGTAACATAGATTTTTTGCATTCACAAGTTATCAAACTTGACACCTTACTTTTGCAAGACAGAACCACTTACCACTCGTACAACCCATCTTGGTTAAGGACTTTTTTCGATGAGTAATAAATAAATAACATATATTATTTGTTTCTTTAATTATATATGCCATAAGTATATAATTACTCTTTTAAGATTAAATGATAAATGTTAATTTTAATGAAATATCATTTAGTGAAAAAAATTGTAAAAGTCAGTCGATACCTTTTAATGATACACGAAGATGTCATTTCTTCTTTATCCGAGGAGAAGAGGCAAAGTCTTATAACGAAAGTAAAAAAAATAATTCTTTAACAACTGAAAAATAATCTTTCCTACAATCATCATTAAATAATATAAACTTTAAAGAATTCAAAATATCAAATCTATGTCTTACAAGGTGAATTCAATTCATACATTAATGGATTAAATGGATGAATTTGCAATATGTTAATGAAAATTTATTTTTTATGGACCAAAATCACTAATTTTTTAGAAATAATTCAACTTTAGTAATTGTGAATGTCTTAGATAAGTTCCTTAAAAAAATAGATAAGTTACTTTTCCAAAAAGTGTCTACAATGTGTACCCTATGACACATTATTTGAATAAACTCATAATGGGCAATTCTGCATGGGGAACTGATATTTTTAAAGAATGTGAAATTTATAAATGCATCAATTCATGATGCAAACTTAATCATCATGGAGCATACATTATAAAAACTATGTTAAAAGGGGGTTCTAAGACACATTTGTTTTTTCTTGAAATAAGTTTCGCAAATAAACCGACCAATACTTCTTTTAAATTAATACTTCCTCTGGTCCTAAATACATGACCTTTTTGAAAAAAATCCTCGCTCATCAAGAAGCTAGTTAATAAGGTTAGTGGAATTGGAAATGTTAATTTTTTATAAACGTTTTTCAAAACTATCCTTATATCACTATTGAGACACTAAATTTGTTGAGTAAATAAGGGGGTATGTTTACTGTTTAATATTTATGGAAATAAGTAATTAAATGTTGTTATTTCCATTTAAAATAGGGGTCCTTGTTAAGGATATTTATTTTGACTAGAGTGGGCTCTTTGTCCTACATACACAATAGAACTAGGTTCCAGATATCAAGATTGCGTAGTTCTATCAGGCACATTGAAATTGTGAATAAGGGAGAGTAAGATGACATTGAACCCATTCCTAAGAGTAGTTAATGATATGCCCCCTATTCTTAGGAATGTTGTTTTGCCATCCCGTGTCTCTTGTTTGAATGAGGTGGCACACTGCTTCAGATCCTAAGGTTAGTTCACTTCGTACTGTTTGGCAATATCCTTCTTGTGGTTGTTAAATCTTCATGGTGGGGTTGGATGCAACTACCACCATTGGGACAACAAGAGTTTAGATCTCTTACTATTGAATATGTCTCTCTAGGGAGTGTAGATGATGTACTCTGAATGTACTGATGGAATTGTGTGTATTGGATGGGTTTGATTCTTTCGATGATGTTAAGTCCCCTGTTTGAAAATGGTATTTATAGAATCATGATTGACTTGGTGTATTTACTTAATAAATCTTCTTTCTTTGAGAATAACCTTTGTGTAATCTGGCAAGTGGGCGTAGCCCACATGGTTATCTACCTAGTCTTAAAGCTTAGGAGTTGCAAGTCATGAGTTCAATCCAGGACACCACCGTTTGGTGGTGGATTTAATTTCCTTTCCCTTATCCCTAAAAAAAAAACTTTGTCTCTCAACAAAAAAATCTTCCTATAATCTTATCTCTAAAGAGATAAATGGTAATCTTCTATAATTGAAGATAATCCATTGATAATCTATCAACAATCTTCGATGATTGATTTGTTTATGTTATGGAGTTTCTCTTTAGGAATAAGACTCGTGACTTATCTATAAATAAGATCCATATTCAAACTTCATCGAGCTAGTCCTAACTCTAAACCCTTCATTGTAAGTCGCTTAAGCTCGGTTTCTGTCTTTAAGTCCTTATTGTAAGTCGTAGTAAGTCTTCTGGAGGTCATCAAGTACGATGGGTGTCCTTAGATTGCGACCAGTCCATAACATATGCCCCTAGGTCATTGCTCCGTTGTGGACTTTGAGCTACGAGCAATCCAAGCATTTTGGACAGTCCTTGAAACATTATCAAACACAATTCCTTTTCTAGGCTCATCTATTAGGTTGGGCCTGAAATAAATCTTCGTCTCTTGGATTCTTGTGCACATTTCGAATTTTATCAACAATCATTTCACTCCACTATCACACGTATTGTCTTGGAAGTTGTGCACATTAAACCCCGTCTCATCATTCTATCTTTATGACGACTGAGATTTTGACAATTGTACCTTTTGTCTGCTCGGCCTCTAGACTTTAAATTATAGCTATTTCAAGTTTTGAAAGTTTCACTTCTATCACCTTTTCCATTTGAATTTTGAATTTCTTAGTAGAGGTCGAGTGTTCCTTCAAAACCGCATCTCAGTTTTGTTCTCTTCCATACCACTAAGGTACTCCTTTTTTTTCTCTTAATCTCTTCGTAATGTCTGACTCTGAATACAAATCTAGTTTCTATGTTTCCACCGATAGTGAATCATCATAATTGTGTCATACTAATCCCGATTTCACCGCTGGTGAATCGTGTTCCTCTAATCCCAAATTCTTGACCATGAACGACTTCACGAAGTCGAAATCACTATGATGATGGATGATTTGGGTCCAATATATGATGTTTTGAGCATGATTTAGACTCTCTTTTACTAAGCTTTTGACTTTTTTCTCTTGTAAATTTAGGACTTTTTGTATAGTTTTTAGGAAGTTAGGTAATTTAGAATCCTTTGAACGTTTTGATCCGTTTTGGTTTGTTTCAGGTACTTTTGGAGCATAAATGAAGAAAATAAATATGGAGCATGAAAGAGGATGAAATGACCTTGAAAATGGAGCAATAACGAAGCAAAACGGAGCCGGAGCAGGTGACGCACGCCCAGGCGCCCAGGCGCGCTAAATGCGAGAAAGTGACACTGTTCGCTGTTTTGATCATAACTTGAGATACGCTTATCGAAATGAGGAGATCTTGGTATCCTTTTAAAGCTAAGGAAAAGATCTACAACTTTGCCAGAAATAGACTTGCTCAAATTTGTCCATCGTGGGGGTCAAGGTCAGTGCCGAAGTTGCTATCAGACACAAATACGGGATTCTATAATGATTTTTGATGATAAATTCTATTTGTAGATAAGATTCTTAATGATTAGATTATTCTAATAGGATATTATCATATTATATCAATTGGGATTAGTTTTAGACTTTAAATATAGGTTTTTCCTTTAGGTTTTGTAGACTTTTCAGAGCCAAATAAGAGATTAGAATAAAATTAGCATTAGAGAAGAGAGGCTATTATGCAATTGAGAGCAAGGAGGCAAGGCACAAGGATTGGAGATCAACATTGCTGGAGGGATCCACTTGATGATTGAAGATCTCTTGGGGGTAAATTGATTATTGTCTATAATTATTAGTTTTTCCCTTTCCTTGTATTTCTTCTCCCAATATGTATAATTGAACCTCTTGTTAGGAATAAGGTGGATTTGTATGGATCATAATTTGGCTATTTATTTATGAATTAATGAAATTCTTTTCAAATCAATTACTTGGTTGTGTTTTAATTACAATTCATAGAATTGATCACTTTATGTTTTGTTTTGGTAATCTGAACCTTAATTGGAAAATTAGGATTAAGATTAGGCCTTTCAACCAAACAATATAATTATTCGACACGCCGGGATACTTTTGGGTAATTGTATAACTTTTTTAAATTTTACTCGCTTAAGGGATTAAGGGGTAAAGTTTAGTAAGAAACATAATTTCCATGAGGGATCTAGCTTTTATTGTTTCTGGAGTTTTTGATTTATTGGAAAACATATTTTCATAATTAATAACCTGATCCTACAATAAAACCAAGTTCCTAACCTTTTCCATATTTGCTTCTAAAACCTTTTTGTTTTATGAATTGTTTCATTCTACCTTTTCTCCTATATCTTTCTAAACTCAAAACCCATATATACAAGTTATACATAGTAATCGCAATTAGGTGAAAGAAATTAGAAACAATTTGCAATCCCCGAGTGTAACGATAATTTTACTTACTCTTTATTACTTGTGCGATCAGTACACTTGCCGAATTGCCAACAATGAACATCCTCTAGGGATGTCGTTATTCAAGAACTTAACCCCTTTTCTTCCAAAACCTTGGGGAGAAACAACTATAACAGGAATGTGAACAAGAGACCAAAAAATTGGGAATCTTATAGATGGGTGTGCAAAATCTCATTGCATGCCCAATCAGTCTTCATATGAAACTCGAATCTTCAAAATCTTGTTATTTCCGATGAACATTCTTTTAATTGCTTTCGCATTTGTGTTTCTTCTTCCTATTTAATGTTGAAGTTCATGTGTTCCATGTGTTCCACATGATGTTTTGATGATGACAATACCATATGACAAATTGATGATGACAATTCAAGTGACAGGTTAAGCATTGGATGATGATATTGTGCTTGTTTGATTCAAGCTCAGTGTGTCCTGTGCTTATTGTTTATCTCTTAGGACTGTTCAATGATATCTAGGTACTCAAGGTTGCATATTTTAAGAACTTGGAAAAGAAATTTTTTTTATGAAAACTTTAGGAGAAGACCATATTTTATGAAAATCTTTGTGAAATTTTTTTGCGAAAAACCTCTAGTTACAAATCTTTTAGAAAAACTGTTTTTAAGTAAAAGTAATCGATTACTTTTTCAGATAATCCATTACTTCCTTTAAATTGTGTAACCTGAGATTAGAGATCAGTAAGAATATAATCGATTACTTCTCTTAAAATAATCGATTACTTTCAGGTCTGATACATTTAATATTATTTTAGTTAAAATAATCGATTACTTCTGCGGAGTAATTGGTTACCTTTTCAAAATTCAAATTATCCGTTTTCTCAGAATCCAGATAATCGATTACCCTGGCCAAGGTAATCGATTACCTCCTTTTTTTTTTGAAAATCGTGAAACAATCAATCTGATTTAGAAAATGATTTATTTCCTTTTCTGGATTGATTTCGTTTCAGTTACAAAAGGTTTTCTTCCTCATTTTTGAAACCTAATGCACTACACTCTCTCTAATCCTAGTTTTTGAAAATCAGTCTTTTGAGAGTTTTTCTTCTTCTCCTTTGTTCTGAAAAATTTACAAATCCTTGAGTGCCTAAGATTATCATTGTTATAGTGTTCTTCATTGTTGTATCAACACTATCTAGAGTGCACAAATTGTTAGTGTTCTATCTCTTCTTTATCCAAATCTTTGTAAGGGAAAGTGTGACCCTTAGTGTTAGGGAGTGGATCCCTTAGAGTGAATGTGTGGCACGTTCTTAGGGTGAGGAACCCTTTTTTATTGGGGTAGAGTCTAGATGAACGGTGGGGCACCTAGTAGAAAGACTACCTTAGGTTCTAGGTAGTGGCTACCTAGTGTTTGGTTTGAGGTCCCTTACGAATGGTGGTTCCTAGTAGTGTGCGGGGCTCTCTTGCTTGTAATCGGGGCTGTTTGTCCTTGTTTTGTTTAGTGAAGAAAAGCTCAAGCGGGTCGCTTGGGGATTAGACGTAGGTATTTCGCTGGAAAGGTTGAACCAATATAAAACCAACGGTGCACGTTTCTTTTCCTTGTCTTTTACTTACCATTGTTATTATTGTTCATGTTCTTCATCGTATCAATATAATTATTTTCATATTAATATATTTTAAATGGTTTTAATTTAATTAGCACGTAACCGTTTCTTAGTTTCGATTTAATTTGTTTTGCGCATATTAAGTTATTAATTTCAATATTAGCTTCCACTCAATCTCTCTTAATCGCTTTATTTCGTTTTTTCGCTGCAAGTATAAAGTGATTTTTATTGAAAAACGATTAATTTCCAAAGTGTTAAATGAATTTTTAAATACCCAATTCACACCTCCCTTAGGTGACGGCTGCCAATCCTAACAATTGGTATCAGAGCTTCGTGCTCTGGTAAAGGCTTAACAGCTTGAGTATCAAGATCTGTTGTAGATTGGCATAGTTGGGGCATTTGTTTTTTTATTTTAAATGGAGGGTTTTACATTCGATGATGCACCAATCTTTGACGGGAAAAATTATCTCTATTGGAGTGCTAGAATGAAATTTTGCTTACAATCTATTAGCTTTCAATTATGGAATATTGTGCTTTATGGCTATGATTTAAAACCAAAATGTGTTTTAAATGAATTTGATAAAAAATCTTTTGCCTTGAATATTCAAGCTATGCGCATTCTAAAAATGTCTTGAATGATGAAGAATATGTTAAAATCAAGGATTGTGTTGATGCTAAAAATATTTGGGACACCTTAAAAACACACTATGCTACTGTTGGACTACCAGCAAGTATACCGGGTCAGCAAGTAATATAGTCAGTAAAACCAATTATTGTCCCACAGGGATTGCAAATTGTTCAATTAGTTTTCACCAAAGAGTAGTTAGAAGCGAAATCTATAGGTTTATAATTAATTATTTAAGATTTAGTTTAAATAAAATAAAAACAGAAATTAAACAAAAGTTGTGAGTAATTTAAGAAAACGAGTTCGGAACATGGTTTCATTGTAGGCGTTGTTTATTAATCATGAATCTCTATTTTTTCCTAAATCAAGAATGTGACGCTCTCTTTTTAACTTGAAAATAATTAATATTTCCAAATAGTTTACTACTTGCTATCAAAATTTAGGACTATAAAATTTTACCTTTTTAATATCATTACTTGCTCAATCAAAAACCTCTTTTCAACATAAATCGTTACCTGAATTCGGCATAGTAATATCTTAGGTGTTAGAAACACTCTCGAAAATGCACTTTCTTGATTATAGAATATAATCTTATTGCCGAATCCATTTGTAATTTAAAATTAGAGTTCGCGGAATAAAAATAGTACTTATGGGGCACTGCTGAGGAAAATAAAACATATATATATATATATATATATGATAAAAGTCATACGACATAACCCCATCAATACAGCAGTAGCAAGTAACATCAGTCGAGATAGCAAGAGTTTATAAAATAGATACAACCCAGCTGAATAAAATAAAAACCTCACTCTAAGACCTCTCAAAATATATACAATATATCACATGATCTCAAAATAGAAGTCTCAGAGCAGGTCTTCAGTGTCCTCAGCAGCTCCTCAGATCCTCCACAGCTCTATCCCTAGGATCTAGGATCCAAAACCCCTATGCTATGCAGGCTCCTATGAACCAGCGGGTCCACCTCTAGCAGAAACAGTCGGCTCGACATGCACCTCCTCCTCGCTCTCATCCTCCTCAGGGTCCTCCTCGACCTCGCCCACCACTGGGTCTAAAGTCTGCAGGAGCAGTCCTCTCAAACTCAGTCGGGCCAGGAGAAGGAGTCTCCTCAGTAACAACTCTATGGGATGAAGGATGGGAACGAGTGGCAACTCTAAATCTAAAACTATGAAATCGACGCATAGGTCGAGCCGGGGGTGGTCCTCTATAAGTGTAAAAAGGTGGAACATGCATAGTATAGACTAATGGGATCCTAAATCGACGAGGTCGCACACGCACCAGAGGGTTAGGATGGTAGAGAGTGATCTCCACCTCCCCCTCAAAGGTGGCACGGTGCTCCTCATACGTCCATATACCGCTAGGGATAGGGCGTATCTCGATGCAGGCTAGGTATCTGGCCATCACCTAAACAGGGCACAGGGAGTAAGTATACACATATACATAATGGATAAAGACTAAAGTTACAATCACAAATATATCATGCACAGATCATAATGCAAGTACATATGAGCACACCAATTTTTAACATTATAACTCTTATAATGCAAGTGGCATGATGTATGATTTTCTATCCACAACTGAGGCCTCTAAATGTCCATCTTGGACGTCCATCCAATACACCATTGTGTTCCCAGAACACCGACATTAGTTCCCAGAACATAATGCCGAACCATACTTGGATAAAAAGCATCACTCCCGGAGTGTGCACCATGTTCCCAGAATGCCACGTTCCCAGAACGCATAAAAACCAGGTCCCGGACACTGGCCACATATCTATAATGTGTCATCAAGTAGGTTATACCTTGGTACTCCCGGAGTACCCTCCTCATATTCCCAGAATATGATAAACGTTCCTACCAACCAGACTTCCAGTCTATATGTATGCACCACATAGGGTTGGTTTTATCTTTATCTTAATTAATGTGATTTAGAAATATTCCAATTTCCACTTTTGAATGATTCACTTGAGGTATAATACTTGGCATAAAAATTCCCCTTTGAATTTTCTCAAAAAATGCCTTTATAAAACCCAGATTGAGTAGTATAACTTCAATGGTAATTAAAACTTAACTTTTTATTTTTCAGATTCAGGTACTAACCGGTTACAGTTTCAGGCTAACCGGTTAGAATTACAGACCTGAACTGTTTACCATTGCAATTCAGAAAAACCCTTTTTTCTTGAATTCTCTACCCAATCCAAAACACTTTCAACTTTATTCTTATACCTCAAAAACCATTGTTTTATCATTCAAAAGTCCAAATCACATATCCTTTTCCAATAACCATAATTTCACTTGAAATTATTCCATCAATTTAAGGCACAAATGGAAATCTTTCTCATCTGAATTTGTTGACATTACCACAACTTATATTCAGACATTGCGTATAGAAATTAAGGCTTAGATTTGAGTAAAAACCATTAAAGCTCATAACTGATTTGTAAACTGATTTTTCTTTGAAAATTTACAGTGTCTAACCGGTTACGAAAATCGTGTAACCGGTTAGATTATGCAGTCTGACCATTAAAACAAGAGTTTTAATAACTCATTTTCTTTCTTTCTCAAATCTAACCAATTTCTAGCATACACCAAGTTCTTATGCCTTAAATTAAACATGTTTACACCCAGAAACACATTCATATTGCATGCATCAAGTTTATTGAATTAAATTACATGAAAATTCACATAAACTCAATTTAGCACCACAAAACTGAAATCAAACACTTAAACACAGAATTCAGTCATCATTTAGCTTGCATGCATCAATTAAAATTTGCTCAAAACCACAGTGAGCAAGAAGTTGGCCTCCAAGCCTTTGTGCTTAAAAACACATAATGCCCTTTTGAGTTTCATGAACTCAAATCCTAAATCCTTTGACATTTAGTCTAAATCTAGTATAGTGAAACTTCTCCCATACCTCTAAGTTGATTTGGATGAAAGTTTGACACTAATTTGCAGGAAACTCCACAGATCCTCTCAGAACCAAAGTTCTGTTTCCAGTTTTGTTTTCCAGCAACAGGGTCCAGAAATCATCAAAATTAACATGGAATTTGGCCAAAGAAATTGGGGAAAACGATTAGAACTTGATCTTGGTAACATGCACTAGAAAATAAAAGTGATTTGAAACTTAAACATGATCTGTGCTTACCAAAATCGAAGCTCGAACTCAGCTTCCAGAACCAAGAGAAAACAGAGTTCAGTTCTCCAACTCCAATTTCTAAGGTTGATTTCTCCACACACAAGAGCCCTCAACTCACAAGGTATATATCAATGAAAAGCTCTTGGTGTAAGCTTTTCAGAAGTGTATCTCTCGCTCTCAAACTCTCAAGAACGAAGGAGAAATCGTCCTCCCGAAATCAAAACCCTAACTCACCCTTCTTCAGCAAGAATCAGCTGATCAACCCCCAATCCATCAACAATTCACCTATTTATAGCCAAATCCAGATTACATGCAGCTGGACGCGTGGTTTCCACTTAATATGGGACTGTAATCGTGGCGAATTTTGGATTAATCCAACGATTACTCATCAAAATCCACTAAACCAGTTTCTGTGTTCATCGTCTAACCGGTTACAGGGCATTACTAACCGGTTAGATCAGTTCAAAATTTAAAAATTATTATTTTTAAATCTTTCCCTCCAAGAACCTTTCTAATATTGCTTTTTAGTCCTCATCCAGGGACCAAAATGCAATTTCCTTATATTTTGCATTTATTTGCCATATAAAAATATTTCAACTTATTTTTATATTTAAGGCTAATTAAATACAAAACATAAACTTAGAAAAATTTCTATAAATTAATAATAAAACTTTTTATTATTAATTTCCTATTATTCGGGAGACAAAAATTAGGGGTGTTACAAAGAACAAATTCCTAAGGTAGTAATTATTAGATCCCTCTTGTGCAATCACTGTTTATTATTCAATTTGATAACCCTTAATCCCTTAATGATTAAACCATTGAATAACCTTTAACTTATTAAAACAGTGGAATTTATAAAAAGTTATATAAAAATCCAAAGGTATTCCTACGAGTTGGATAGTTATATTATTTGATTGAAGGCCTATTCTAATCCTTAATCTCCCAATTGAAGAATTAGAGATCCAAAACATAGATTAGCTACTTCCATGCATAACAGTGAAAATACAATCAAACACTTGATTTAGAAACGGAAAAACATCAATTCATTAAATCAATAAACTAATCCATACAAATCCACCAATTCCTAACACGAGGATTTTAGTTACACATTGAGAAAATAAGAACAAAAACCATAGAATAGTAATCCAAAATCATAGATAATTAGGATTACCACGAAGAGATCTTCAATCTTCCAATCTCCGATCTTCTTCTCCTCTAAAGCTCTCCAAGATCATGTAATCTCCCTCTCTCAAAAGCTGTCTAACCTAATTATAAAACTAGAATAAATAGAAAATTACAAAACCTAAACAAATCCATCAGAAATCAGCAAACCAGGCCCGAATGGGCCTGCACCGAGGGACGCGCGCCAGGGCTCCCAGACATCACGTCTGGCGCGCCAGGCCTGATGAAAGCTTGTTCACGAGGTGCGCGCGCCTGGGTGCACCAGCCTGTGCGCCTGGGCGTGTGCCACCTGCTCCGACTCCGTTTCGTTTCGTTCTTGTGCCATTTTCAAGGTCTTTTCGTAGTCTTTCCAGTTCCATATTTATTTTCTTCAATCAAGCTCCGAAAGTACTTGAAATCATGAAAAAATGGATCAAAACGTTCAAAGGACTCTAAACTAATAACAATTCCTAAAACTAATAAAAACATCCTAAGTTTACAAGAGAAACAAGCCAAATCCTTAGTCTAATTCATGCTCAAAACATCATATATTAGACCCAAATCACTCCCCCAAACTTAGCATTTAGCATGTCATAGGCAAAAGTAAAATAAAAATTCCAAAACAAGTTATTACCTTCTAAATCAAAATGTATACACCTAATCGAGGACTTCGACTCACCAACTTAAACACTTATTTTCACAAGCATACATACAATTGAAACCTGGTTAGAGAAACAAACTCAACAAGAACCAATGATTAGTGAACATTCTCAACCTCATAGTGTATATCTCTCATGTGTATCAGGGTCATAATCAATAAAGCACACAAGTTCATGCAATGACAAAGTGTTACATAAGCTTTACCATAGACCAAAATCGCCACTGAAAGTATCGAAAACATGCACAAATCATAAGGTCTTAATTAAGGTTGTAATGAGGTCATGGCTAAAGTGTCAGGTGGGATAAAAGAAAGAAGGAACAAACTAAGGGCTAAAATGCAAATTTCCCTCAAAACAATGAATGAGAAATGAATACTTCTTAAGCACAACTCTACTCACAATAATTTTATTCTTCTTTTCTTTTCATTTTTTTCTACTCTCTACTCTCTTCCAAATTTCTCTTTATTTTTTCTTCTTTTTCAATTACTTCATGGAAGAGAAGTAGACTCACAACACTTTGTACCATTTTTTTTCACTTTTTCATTCCTCTCAATTGCTCATTCATAATTCCTAAGGTACTCACAACGAATCATGCAACTAATGCAGGGTACCAAAGAAAAATCATAATTTCATTAGGCTCAAAATGGACAACTAAGGGAAATATTATCAATGCAAAACATGAAGGTCACGAAAACACATCCTAAGTGCCTTAATCATTTTCATGCATGCAAACAAATATCAATCTTGAAATGGTTATAGGTCAAGTTCTAGACTACAAAGCCAAAGTGAACACACTCATGAAAGAAATAGGGGTCTCAAATCAAAAATAATTCAATAATCACATACCCCTGTCAAGTATAGGCCCAAAATCTCACTAGGCTAAAGGTCAGTTCACTAATCACAAATTCTCAAAAAGTTTGTCAAAATGACCAGATTTCAAAAATATTTATAGGTAAATCAAAACAGTATCATAAATCAATGAGTCTAATCCTAAACTAAGTATTTACATCTATCATCAGAAAAACAATCCAAAGCCTAGAATAATTACCTACTCCTACCAAGGACACAAACCAACACTAAATATGGGAGAAAAATTCAGATCTGAAAATTTTTTATTTTGTACCACTCCCCCAAACTTAGAGGTTGGCTTGTCCTTAAGCAAACTAATCTAACGTATACTACAAAATAAAAATTAAAATAAATGCAAGGAGTTAGGAAACTTCCCTTTGTAGCACAGCATTCTCTCTTGATGCACCACGGAGGAGACTCCCCCAAACTTATTCAAACCTGTGTCACATGAACAAACTAAAAATGGTGCTAAAAACACCTTATTAGTAGTTACAAAATAGAAAGCTCCGACTCTTTATTCAACTAACTAACTAAAAAAAATAAAAACCTACACTACTACTACAAAACTAAAGAGAATCCACCAGGATCCCAAATCCTATGTGTTAAATCCCATGTGATTCAGGAATAACAAGTTACTCCCATATCCCATGGGACAAAGCACGGATGATAGTGGAGTAAGGAAGTTTTAAAAATAAGTTCAATCCCTTCAGGGTCAAAAGGTACATTCCTTACTCCATTCATCATCTCAAACAATTTGTATTTTTTCTCATTCATGAAGGTGTTAATTCCATGAATTAGGAAAACGACATTCTTGGGATCTTTATTCATCCCATGGTACAACAATGAATTATGTTGGTGATTTAGAAAAATATCATGCAAACACAAGGGTTGAACATAATAGAAAGATTTTGAATCATCCAAACATGGAAGAGATTTAACACAATTTTTAAGTTCAGAAAATTCAGCATGCAAGGATAAGTCAAATATCTCTACTATTATCCTACCCTTGTTTGCTTTGTTTTGTTTCACCTCGACTACCTCATGATGCACCTTAATTTCTTTTTCTTCTAAATTTTCAGAGCAATTAGTATTTTGGTCTTCCTTAACGAAAAACTTTTGTACCAATTCCTCTATGACAGATTTCTTATACTCTTTGAAATACAATTCCTTAATCTCATAAATAGAGACATTTGCATCATAAGTAAGAGGGGGTGAAGTCAAAACAAAATTATAAAATTCTAAATCCTCATAAGTCATTATTGTACATTTCAATTAAAACTAAAAAAATAAATTTCACTAATAACTACTTCTAAGTGCCGAAAAAAAATTGAAACGAATTTTAATCCCCGACAACAGGGCGAAAAACTTGTTGTACTACCGTCAAGTATACCGGGTCAGCAAGTAATATAGTCAGTAAGACCAGTTATCGTCCCACAGGAAATGCAAATTGTTCAATTAGTTTTCACCAAAGAGTAGTTAGAAGTGAAATCTATAGTGTCGCGGCCGGGGTCCCGGGTCGCCCTCGGGGCCTCGTCTGCGAGTGGGGGTCGATTGACCCAATATGGAGTCGCCACCGCATTTTGTTGCAAAGATGCGGAAAAAATAATTATTAATTAAAACGGATAAAGATTGGTCTCGAACTAGATAGATTCCGAGTTCGGGAGTCGGTTACGAGTCGGGGAAGGTATTAGCACCCCGTTCGCCCATTCGAAAATGGTACCTTTGATTGATTTTAATTAAAAGACCTAAATAAATTGGTTTGTCAAAATTATTTGTTTTTTATTATTATGCCTGACAAGGTTGCCGTTGGTCCTACGTACCCTCATAAAATGAGGAATCAAGGCTACGTAGTTCTTATTGTTTTAATTTTATATTTTTTAGAAAAAAGGTTTGATGCGAAGAGGAACATGCACAAGACCTTGTCGTTTCGGCAAGGAAAGGTGAATTTCCAAAACGCATTTGGTTAATAAAACATATTTAATAAAATTCATTTAATATTTATAAAAAAAAACTATTTTTAATTTCACTATTTATTTGTAATAGTAAGTTAACGTTTTATTTTACTACTTTAAAAAATAGAATTTATGCGAAGAGGAAAATACATAAGACCTCAACATTTAGACGAGGAAAAATGAGTTTCCAAAGCGCGCATTGTCAATACTGAATTAATAAAATTTAATTAATTATTATTTTAAACATGTTTTTATCTTAAAAATTTATATTATTTTAAAGATGAATTATATAATATTTGTTTTCGGGTGTGAAGAGGAAGTCCTAAAGATCTCACCACTAAACAAATTTGGGTGAGAAAATTGACTTATCGAAACACAACCAACAAATAAAAAATAAAAATTGACTACATTTTGAATTATTATTATTTAATTATTTATTAACTATTATTTTCCCAAAATAAGAACTAGAAGAAAAAAATAAAAAAATAATAAAGTTTGTATCGTGGTACCAAGAATTGTAGCATCAACTAGCATAAACTGAGGCTGGGACGGAAGGAGTATGTAGTGCAAAAACGAATTGGAATTTAAATACTTAGCACAAAAATCGAGAAGAAAATAAATAAATAAATAAAAGAATAAGTGAATACAGTACATAAAATAATCTGGACGATGATGGAAGTGGAGTAGTGTGGGGTGCCAATTGCCAAGCACGAAAACCGGAGAAAGATAGATAATGAAACTGTGTGCATTTCCTCCTCACTCAATACCCAAATTACGAAAGAAAAATTGTGTCATCTAACTCTCACTCTTTTTTTTGGTCCTTCTCTCTCATTTTTTTTTTCGGATTTCTGTGCACCTCTCTTCAAATATTTTTCTCCTCCCCCCAAAGTGAAGAAGGGACCTCTTTTTATAGTAGAAAATAAGTTAAGAAAAATTTGTTAAAAATCAATTCCAAATCTTTTCACAATAATGATAATCTCTATTCAAATATTTTTGATTTTAAAAGAAAATTCTCGATTAAATCAAATTGATTCTCAATTGATTTTTTATATTTAAATTGATCTTGAATTGATTCTCAAAAAAACGATTTTCAATCTTTTGAATTGATTGTCAAAATTTGAATTGACTTTCAATCATTTCAAAAAGAGGATAATCCTTTCCAAATAATTTTTTGATTTGAAATAAAAAGTTTTCAATTGAAAATGAAATATTCTCAACCCAATCAAATTAATTTTCAATCCTCTAATTGATTTTCAAATTTTTTAAAATGATTCTCAAAATTTTCTAAATTGATTTTTAATCAATTCTCAAAATCTTTCTTTTTTAAAAAAAATTGATTTTCAATCTTTTGAATTGATTTTGTCAAAATTTTGGACGCAATCTTTTCAATTAATTTTTCTTCTTAAAAATTTTCAATGCACTTTTTATTTTCCTTGGGGGGACAAAATTGGGTATCTACAGCTGCCCCTCTTTACCTATTGCTTACTTGATAACATGTGATTCAAAGAGTTTCACAAGTTATCATTGTAAGGAATGGGTAAAGAAATAGATACTAATTTTGTTTTCGAGAGGAATGAAAAATCTTGGAACAGTTACTCGAAGGGATGAGATAACCTTGGATCGGTTAATCGAATAATTGAGATGACCTTGGATCAGTCACTCAGAATATGAGACAACCTTGGATCAGTTGCTCGAAAAAATGAGATAATCTTGGATCGGTTACTCGAATAATTGAGATGACCTTGGATCAGTCACTCGAAATATGAGACAACCTTGGATCAGTTGCTCGAAAAAATGAGATAACCTTGGATCGGTTACTCGAATAATTGAGATGACCTTGGATCAGTCACTCGGAATATGAGACAACCTTGGATCAGTTGCTCGAAAAGACGAGATAACCTTGGATCGGTTACTCGAATAATTGAGATGACCTTGGATCAGTCACTCGGAATAGGAGACAACCTTGGATCAGTTATTCGACAAATGAGATAACCTTGGATCGGTTACTCGAATAATTGAGATGACCTTGGATCAGTCACTCGGAATATGAGACAACCTTGTATCAGTTGCTCGACAAATGAGATAACCTTGGATCGGATACTCGAATAATTGAGATGGCCTTCGATCGGTCACTCGGAATACGAGACAACCTTGGATCAGTTGCTCGAAAAGATGAGATAACCTTGGATCGGTTACTCGAATAATTGAGATGGCCTTGGATCGGTCACTCGGAATACGAGACAACCTTGGATCAGTTGCTCGAAAAATGAGATAACCTTGGATCGGTTAATCGAATAATTGATATGGCCTTGGATCGGTCACTCGGAATACGAGACAACCTTGGATCAGTTGCTCGAAAAGATGAGATAACCTTGGATCGGTTACTCGAATAATTGAGATGACCTTGGATCAGTCACTCGGAATATGAGACAACCTTGGATCAGTTGCTCGACAAATGAGATAACCTTGGATCAGTTACTCGAATAATTGAGATGACCTTGGATCAGTCACTCGGAATATGAGACAACCTTGGATCAGTTGCTCGAAAAATGAGATAACCTTGGATCGGTTTCTCGGATAATTGAGATGACGTTGGATCAGTCACTCGGAATACGAGACAACCTTGGATCAGTTGCTCGAAAAGATGAGATAACCTTGGATCGGTTACTCGAATGGTTGATATAATTGCATAGATTTATGAATAAAGTAATTAATGGAATAACAAAAAGTGTGTTTTTGAATGTTTGAATGTGATGATGTAATGTGATGCATTATGAAAATGATATGAAATGTAATGATGCTTGATGTATTTATTTTTATTTGACTTTCAACTGAATTTTGTAATGAAATGCTACTACCTCAAAGGTATGCATGAGTATGATGTATAGATGGAATATGATGCATGATGCAAATTATTTTTAGGGGTATGCATGATGTATGATGCATGCATATGGAATGAAGTCTAACTCAATGTAACATGTCCCTTTTTTTTTGGTTTTTGTTTTTTTTGTTGTTGTTTTTTTTTGCCACCATAATGGACTCGACCGAAGCATGGTTCACCATTTGAAAGAACAAGAATTAATTTGCCCTAGTTTCTTCATCTTTGCCGGTAATCTTCATACTTCAAAAGACAAATTTATCCAGTATTAGCTTGATTTGTGTTTGGCTATCACATGTTTTTTTTTATTATTTTTTTATAGAAAAATAATAAAAAAAAAATCTGCCCCAGTGTTGACTTGATTCGTCTTGAATAGCATATGATCCTCATAAGTGCTTGAGAGAGCTTAGGAGAAAGCTTAATCTGTAGCGGCGATCGATCGCAAGATTTTTTATTATTTTTCTTCATAAAAGAAAATAATAAAAAATCTGCCCCAGTATTGGATTGCTTTATGTTCGAATAATATCAGGGCCCAATGTATGTGCCTGAGAGGATTAGGGAATCAACTCAACAATATTGCCCCAGTGTTGACTTTGAAGAGGGATCACACCCCGCCATGAATTGCCCTTATGTGAAGACTTCACTCATTCCTTTTTATTTGACCCTAACTTTTGCCTAGGTCGCCCTTTCAGGTTTTCAACCTAGCGGGTCGCTCTAACTTTTGCCTAGGCCGCCCTTTCGAGTTTTCAACCTAGCGAGCGATTTTCTTTTTTTTTCTTTTTTGTTTTGGAATGCATATTTATTTAACAAGAAATACTAATGCAAAGATCATGTGATATAAAAGTGTTTGAGTTGATATGAAAGTAGTGGTCTTGATGTATGTGATGGGGTAAATTAATTCATACATTATAAATGAGATATTTTCATCAAAAGTTTCACAAGGTCAATGGAGTCAATTTTATTTTCACCTTGGTGTGTTTTTCAAGTAGATCAATCCTCAACGAGGTCTTTTAAGCTTGTAACTTGGCCAAGGGCTTCAAGGCTTTCATTTTCAAACAAAAGGATATGAGGTTCAAAATACTTGTGTTTCCCTTACCCTTCTTATTTCTCCATTTTCTCCTTCTACCTAGTCTTTCCAAACAAATTTTGCACAATTTTCAAATCATCAAGAGGATTTTCTAATGGTTGCAACGTGGTTAAGGGGTGATGATGTGGCTTGTGAAAGAATGGATATAAAGACCCAAACATTGATGTGGAGCTTAAATGAGAATCTTTCTTTGGTGTGACTCTTAGCATGGTTTGTGCAAGCATCACGGATTCTCCCATCATGCTTCTTGAACTTTTTTTTTGTATTTTTGCTTTCATTCTTTTGACTTTAGTTTTCTTGGGATATCCGTGTGCTCTTTATTTCTCTTGCTTGCACTTCAACCACGGAAACCTCTTCCTTTACATTTGATTCTCATTATTGCTCGGGTAAAAATTGTTTTGAGATTTTGAGAATAAAATTTTCTGTTGGAGCCCAAATGGGGTGAACAATGGATCAAGTGTGTTTGGGTTATGAAAAAAGTAATCCTCTTGATATTTGAATAATTGACAAAAATTGTTTGAAAAACTAACCGCC
Source organism: Crotalaria pallida (assembly GCA_037953625.1). Lineage (NCBI taxonomy): Eukaryota > Viridiplantae > Streptophyta > Magnoliopsida > Fabales > Fabaceae > Crotalaria > Crotalaria pallida. The sequence goes on along the minus strand of CM075654.1, from coordinate 4,311,642 downwards.
CCAGGTTATACACATATTATGGGTTAAATGAAATGATCTTTCTTTCAAAATGTCAAAGCTCAATGGGGTAACTAGGGGTATCTCCTTAATGTTTGGGATTTGCAAAGAATGCGTTGTATCATTGAAAGAATCTACTTGAGGGTCCACACCATTCATGAGTTTCAATTACTCCTTCCAATTTCAAATTTGAATCAAACATCTCAAGTTAATGCAAGAATCAATTTTATTGATTATTTTTTTATGGAAATGTGGTAAGATAGTTTCTTCACATGATCAAACACTAGTAAATGCTTGTTAAAATGATATGCAATGACAACTTTTTTTGGGTTTTTTTTTGCCATGACGAAATGAATGATTAGTTGTGTTCTCTTCATTGTTGAGCTTGTGTAACCGAGGGTTTGAAGCCTCATTCAAAATGGTTCACTTGTCCCTTCATTCAATCTACCATGTTCTTGAGCTTATTTGATGACTTCAACGTGTCAATGGACCTTGCTTATAATCGAGTCCAAAAAGGTGCTTTGGTGAAATAGTGATGGAACCTAGACTTTTCAAAGAATTTTTTTTAATGAATGATGCACATGAATATGATGATGCAAAATGCATGATGTAGTGCCCTTAGAATCCATAAGATCCTATTTGGAGGCGATTAAAATATCTATAGACCACAATCCTATGACATTGTTCTATGGTACAACTAAAGTGTAACACTCTAATTTGATAACTTGAAAAATTGTATATATTTTTTAATTTTCGATTGACACAATCCCCACAGCTTTTTTGAAGGTTAAGTAGGTAACAGATTAACTATTTTGACACCTCTTAATCTTTGATAGTGAATGAAGGGGAATCATGACGGATTTATTCAAGTTCCAAGATAGAATGTTACACAACGTGTATTCAATGGTGGCTCTGGACTTATAAAGGCCCTCAGATCGCCCTCACTCTTTAAGGTGAGGACCCACTTCGCAAACTGTCGACAAGAGGTTGGTTACGCCTCCCAAAATAGGTTAGACGTACCTTCCAAAGGTCATGCTTACAAGAAATGGTTTGCAATCTGAGTGGTACTTCCGCACACTACAAGAGACCATACACTTGGTAAGTCAAAGGTAAGGCGAAAGCACCCCTAAACTTAGAGTTAAAATGACAATACCCGGGTATAGGGTTTTCGTGTGTGTCAAGATCTGTGTAAAAAAAACTATTTCGGGGGCATACAAAGCCCATTTTTTTTTATAATAAATAAAACAAAAAAAATTACAATAAAGAATAAATAATTAAGCAAATATTTAAACAAAAATAATTTAATTAAACAAATATATACAACAAACAATTAATTAAAGACAAACCAATTATAAAAGAAAATAGGTCTATTAAAATAAACCAATCATTTTGGCCCGACTCTCTTATTTGGCTTAGTCCCCAGTGGAGTCACCAGCTGTCGCGGCCGGGGTCCCGGGTCGCCCTCGGGGCCTCGCCTGCGAGTGGGGGTCGATTGACGACCCAATATGGAGTCGCCACCGCATTTTGTTGCAAAGACGCGGAAAAAATAATTATTAATTAAAACGGATAAAGATTGGTCTCGAACTAGATAGATTCTGAGTTCGGGAGTCGGTTACGAGCCGGGGAAGGTATTAGCACCCCGTTCGCCCATTCGATTGATTGATTTTAATTAAAAGACCTAAATAAATTGGTTTGTCAAAATTATTTGTTTTTTATTATTATGCCTGACAAGGTTGCCCCTGGTCCTACGTACCCTCATAAAATGAGGAATCAAGGCTACGTAGTTCTTATTGTTTTAATTTTATATTTTTTAGAAAAAAAGTTTGATGCGAAGAGGAACATGCACAAGACCTTGTCGTTTCGGCAAGGAAAGGTGAATTTCCAAAACGCATTTGGTTAATAAAAATTATTTAATAAAATTCATTTAATATTTATAAAAAAAAACTATTTTAATTTCACTATTTATTTGTAATAGTAAGTTAACATTTTATTTTACTACTTTAAAAAATAGAATTTATGCGACGAAAAATGAGTTTCCAAAGCGCGCATTGTCAATACTGAATTAATAAAATTTAATTAATTATTATTTTAAACATGTTTTTATCTTAAAAAATTATATTATTTTAAAGATGAATTATATAATATTTGTTTTCGAGTGTGAAGAGGAAGTCCTAAAGATCTCACACTAAACAAATTTGGGTTAAAAAATTGACTTATCGAAACACAACCAACAAATAACAAATAAAAATTGACTACATTTTGAATTATTATTATTTAATTATTTATTAAATATTATTTTCCCAAAATAAGAACTAGAAGAAAAAATAAAAAAATAATAAAGTTTGTATCGTGGTACCAAGAATTGTAGCATGAACTAGCATAAACTGAGGCCGGGACGGAAGGAGTATGTAGTGCAAAAAGGAATTGGAATTTAAATACGTAGCACAAAAATCGAGAATAAAATAAATAAATAAAAGAATAAGTGAATACAGTACATAAAATAATCTGAACGATGACGGAAGTGGAGTAGTGTGGGGTGCCAATTGCCATGCACGGAAACCGGAGAAAGATAGATAATGAAACTGTGTGCATTTCCTCCTCACTCAATACCCAAATTACGAAAGAAAAATTGTGTCATGTAACTCTCACTCTTTTTTTTGGTCCTTCTCTCTCTCATTTTTTTTTCGGATTTCTGTGCACCTCTCTTCAATTATTTTTCTCCTCCCCCCAAAGTGAAGAAGGGACCTCTATTTATAGTAGAAAATAAGTTAAGAAAAATTTGTTAAAAATCAATTCCAAATCTTTTCACAATAATGATAATCTCTATTCAAATATTTTTGATTTTAAAAGAAAATTCTCGATTAAATCAAAATAATTCTCAATTGATTTTTTATATTTAAATTGATCTTGAATTGATTCTCAAAAAAACGATTTTCAATCTTTTGAATTGATTGTCAAAATTTGAATTGACTTTCAATCATTTCAAAAAGAGGATAATCCTTTCCAAATAATTTTTTGATTTGAAATAAAAAGTTTTCAATTGAAAATGAAATATTCTCAACCCAATCAAATTGATTTTCAATCCTCTAATTGAGTTTCAAATTTTTTAAAATGATTCTCAAAATTTTCTAAATTGATTTTTAATCAATTCTCAAAATATTTCTTTTTTTAAAAAAAATTGATTTTCAATCTTTTGAATTGATTTTGTCAAAATTTTGGACGCAATCTTTTCAATTAATTTTTCTTCTTAAAAATTTTCAATGCACTTTTTATTTTGTTTGGGGGGACAAAATTGGGTATCTACATATAGGTTTATAATTAATTATTTAAGATTTAGTTTAAATAAAATAAAAACAGAAATTAAACAAAAGTTGTGTGCAATTTAAGAAAACGAGTTAGGAACATGATTTCATTGTAGGTGTTGTTTATTAATCATGAATCTTTGTTTTTCCCTAAATCAAGAACAAAATCCTAAGGTAGACCTCTTGTGCAATCACTGTTTATTAGTCAATTTGATAATTGTTACGCCCTTAAGTGAATAAATCATTGAATAACCTTTAATTTATTAGAACAGTGGAATTTATAAAAATCCAAAGGTATTCCTACGAGTTGGATAGTTATATTGTTTGAATGAAGGCCTATTCTAATCCTTAATCTCCCAATTGAAGAATTAGAGATCCAAAACATAGATTAGCTACTTCCATTCATAATAGTGAAAATACAATCAAACACTTGATTTAGAAATGGAAAAACATCAATTCATTAAATCAATAAACTAATCCATACAAATCCTCCAATTCCTAACACGAGGGATTTAGTTACACATTGAGAAAATAAGAACAAAAACCATAGAAGAGTAATCCAAAATCATAAACAATTAGGATTACCGCGAAGAGATCTTCAATCATCCAATCTCTGATCTTCTTCTCCTCTAAAGCTCTCCAAAATAATGTAATCTCCCTCTCTCAAAAGTTGCCTAACCTAATTCTAAAACTAGAATAAATAGAAAATTAAAAAACCTAAACAAATCCCATCATAAATCAGCAAAACAGGCCCGAATGGGCCTCCACCAGGGGACGCGGGCCTGGGCGCCCAGGGCAACACGCCTGGGCGTGCCAGGCCTGATGAAAGCTTGTTCAGAAGGTGCACCCGCCTGGGCGCACCAGCCTGTGCGCTTGGGCGTGTGCCACCTGCTCCGACTCTGTTTCGCTCCGTTCTTGTGTGATTTTCAAGGTCTTTTCGTCCTCTTTCCAATTCCATATTTATTTTCTTCAATTAAGCTCCGAAAGTACCTGAAATCATGAACAAACGGATCAAAACATTCAAAGGACTCTAAACAAATAACAATTCCTAAAACTAATAAAAACATCCTAAGTTTACAAGAGAAACAAGTCAAATCCTTAGTAAAAGCGAGTTTAATTCATGCTCAAAACATCATATATTAGACCTGTTGGATCACCGGCAAGTTAGCAAGTAGTACAGTCAGTAAGACCAGTTATCGTTCCCACGAGGATTGCAAATTGTTTCTAATTTCTTTCACCTAATTGAGATTACTATCTGAAACTTGTATTGGTTTTAAGAACAATTAGAGGAAGAGTTGAATAATAAAAACAGAAAATAAAACAAGAGGAAAACAATTATGGAAAAGGTTAGGAATGTGGTTTCATTGTAGGACCAGGTTATTAATTATGAAAATCTGTTTTCCAATATATCAACAACTTCAGAAACAATAAAAGCTAGACCCTCATGGCTATGACGTTTCTTACTAAACTTTACCCCTTAATCTCTTTAGTGAGTTTTGGTTTATGAAAGTTATACAGTTACCCAATAGTATTCCTACGAGTTGAATAATTATATTGTTTGGTTGAAAGGCCTAATCTAATCCTAATCTTCCCATTGAGGTTCAGATTACCATAGCAAAACATAAAGTAGCTAATTCTATGAATTGTAATTAAAACATAGCCAAACAATTGATTTAAAAGGAAAAGCATTAATTCATAAATAAATAGCCAAATTAAGATACATACAAATTCACCCTATTCCTAACAAGATGTTTAGTTACACATATTGGGAGAAGAAATACAAGAATGGGAAAAACTCATAATCATAGACAATAATGAATTTACCCCCTAGAGATCTTCAAATCATCAAGTGGATCCCTCCAGCAATGTTGGTCTTCAATCCTTGTGCCTTGCCTCCTTGCTCTCAATTGCAAAACTAGCCTCTCTTCTCTAATCCTAATTCTCTTCCTATTCTCTCAATTTGCCTCTAAAAAGTCTACTAAATCTAATGGAAAAACCTATATTTAAAGTCTAAAACTGATCCTAATTGAATCAGAGCAAATCTAATCAGAATGTAGCCCAATTGGGCCTGCAACGACGTCCGCGCGCCTAGGCGCCCCAGGCTCCATGCCTGGGCGTGCCCAGCTCTAATGCTGGTGCTTAACGGGGGATACGCACCTGGGCGCCTGGGCGTGCCTGCGCGCCCCAACCTGGGCGCCTGGGCGTGCCACCCCTGCTCCGACTCTGTTTCGCTCCGTTCTTGCGCCATTTTCAAGGTCCTTTCGTCCTCTTTCCAGTTCCATATTAATTTTCTTCAATTAAGCTCCGAAAGTACCTGAAATCATGAACAAACGGATCAAAACATTCAAAGGACTCTAAACAAATAACAATTCCTAAAACTAATAAAAACATCCTAAGTTTACAAGAGAAACAAGCCAAATCCCTAGTAAAAGGGAGTCTAAATCGTTCTCAAAACATCATATATTGGACCCAAATCAAGACCCAAATCAGCTACTAATGATCTATTTGAAAGTGTTAGTGTCCCCAGGAAAGAAGAGTTACATCAGCACGAAAAAGTCACAAAGCCTGAATTTACCAACTTCCATGATGAACCTTTTAATGATGATACCAAAAGCATGAGGTGTTGAAGCTCATGTTTCCCCATGATAATGTTTTGATGATGATACAACACAATATTATATTATGTGTTTGAACAGGTTCAGGTACATTGTTGATGCAAGAAGTTTTATTCTCTCCTGTGTTGGAAAACTACACTCGGTGGGTGAAACAACTAGGAGACACTAGGAGAACACCTAGAAGGGGGGTTGAATAGGTGTTATAGAAACTTTGAAAGATTTTCGCAAGAAACAAATCTAAACGATTAAAACCAATGAAAATCAATCAATTAACAAATATTATATCAGAGATTAAGCGGAAACAATCAACACCAATATTCTTATTGATTAACCTAGTTATGAAAATGATTTTCCCTTTATCAATTTGAACAATAAAGATTCAATTCAATCAATTATGAAAAATCACTTTTTCTAGGTTTTCAACCAAGAACACAATTAAAGACTTGAATTGTAAAGAGTAGAGAGTTTAGAGATACGACACAGTGATTTATCCTGGTTCACTTTCATCCACTTGAAAGCTACTCCAGTCCCCTCTTCAACCAAGAGAGATTCTTCACTATGAGGAATTAGAGTTTCTCAAATTACAAGTAAATGCCTCACAAGACTTCCTTCTTGCTAGCCTACAAGAGATACCACACCCTTGCCTTGTAATCCTATTGATATCTAATCTAACCTCTTCTCTTGCTTGCCGATTCCCACAACAAGTCTTCCAATTGCTTGTTCTTCAACAAGGCTTCCAAGTGCTTGATGAAATGCCTCACCAAGGCTTCCAATATAACTTTGCTTGATTCACAAAATCAAGTCTTCCTTTGTTGTAGATAGCTTGCCTTTTGCAAAGATTACAACTCAAATGAAAAACAATAACAATCCTATGAATCTCTTTCAAAAGCTATGAAATATCAACATGAGAGATTCAAGGTTCTTGATCAAAGAATGTAAAAATGAAAGCTTTGATCTTGAGAGAGTGAGAGAGAATAGTGTGGCTTTGATTCTTTGTAAAATTGTGTATCAAAATGATTCTAGTTAATAGAAATGATTAGGAAAAGGTTTATATAGAATACCCAAAAGTTGGAGCAACTTAGAATAGCTTTTGAGAAGTGAAAAACGTATTTAAAATAGTTACAGACCCTGTTTACTCGAGTAAAATAAGTGTTAATCGAGTAATACGAAAGCAAGATAATTTTCACTCGAGTGAGACCAAAAATACTCGAGTAAAGGTGCAGATAATCGATTATCAAAAGTTTGTTAATCGATTATCAGTTCCAAATACACTGCTAATCAATTATGAAAATCTGTTAATCGATTATTAACATTAAAAATCACTTAAAACTTGTTTTCTCAAAAACTAAACCTTTTCTTTCAAACCTTTAAGCCACCTATTGATTTTAGGCAAAGTGAATACTCAAAATATGATATAATCATGCATTCAAAAGAGATTCACTACCCTCTAAGAACTCTACCCAAACTCATAAACTAAAAGACTTGTGAGGCAAAATATAAAACAATAAAACATAAACTACCAAACCAAGTCTTCATGAGTTGGTTCTCTCTTCATAACTTGATGTTTTTTGTTGCTTGTTGAGCTTGAACTTGATCAACACATTTAAGCTTGTTCAAAACCTTTTGGCATTTATCAAAACATTCTTCATGGATCTTACATCTTAAAGATCTAGTCTCTTAGGACTTAGATATTTTTGTAAAGCGGAAATTAGTCTAAAGCACTCAAGTCTATTTTTATATTTTGCTAGATTATGATGATGATGTTTTTCGTTTTGAAAAATAGAAGAAGTATTTTTTACAACCCTTTGCTCCTGGAAAAGTTTTTGTGAAAAACTCTTTTTATGAAAACCTTTGGTTACAAACATTTTTATGAAAATCTAATTATATTCTGGAGTAATCGATTACCCCTTATGGAATAATCCATTATCTACTGCAACCTATAACCAGAGAGTAAGTAATGGGTTAATTAGGTTCATGTAATGGATTACTTCCTTGAACTGGTCATTTAAGTGAAAGTAATTGATTACTTGAAGCTAATAATCGATTATCTTTTTGTAGTGTCCTAGAACACTATATGTCCTTAACCCTCTGCGCCCTCAAGATTACGGTAATCAAGAGTTCAAGAGAAGGTCAAGTATCTATGTATGACCTTATGGTTTTTCTGCAGTTCCAGTTGGGAAAAGCAGGGTTTCCCCAGTCAACAAGTGTGTGCAGAGTGTCAACTTAGGGATGAGAGTACGTACCTGAAACCCTAGCTGTTGTAAGCTATTTATAGGGTTTGGAGGAAGTTGACGTGGGCCGTATGGGCCTCGTATCAAGGTGAGCTGAACCGGGATTCTGTGAGGAAATATAGGAGATTTATTCCCTTAGAATCCGGATAGGATCAGCTCACAATCCCATGTAGAGGTTGTTGCGAGATTCTAGGAGAAACATGCAGAAGAGATAGGAAGCCTTGGTGAGACTGAGTCAACCTACCAGCCGACGTTATGTCTCGGTTCTAGAATCCCGAGCCGATGGAGTGAAGACCGTTGTTGAGGCTCGGTTCCATCAAGTCCGAGCATGGTCTTTTCGTATGCTCGGAATGAACGTGTCCGAGCGTGGGACGTTTGTGTCAAGTAAACCGAGGGAAAGGTCCTTAGAAAATCCTTTATATAGGACTAGTTTTTATGCGGTCGGCAGACCCTACAAGCCCCCCAGCTCGTTAGACTTTGAAAAGTCTGTGACGAGGTAATGAGCGCTTAGGATAGACCTTCCCGCATGCCTCGTGACAATTGTAATCGTGCCGACTGCTTCGAGGTGACGTTTTGGGTTCTCGAGATACAGCGCGTTTCCTTGTAAGTTGTGCCAAATAATTGCGTTTTTGAAATTTGAAAAAGTACCTTTTAGAACTGCCACGTCTCTCCCTATGATTGGTTGCATGCGTCCATGGGCTTTTGGCCCAAATGGCTAAGATGGAGGGAAACTGAAAAGTTTCCTCTTCTAATTGAAACTTATCCTTTCTCTGCCTCATCACTCACTCTACTCCCGAAATTTCTCAGAATCTCCTTATTCTCTCTTCGAGTTCCACTTTGCTGTCTTCGTTCCCAAATCGAGATCCCCCAATCCTTCACCAGTTTTGTAAGATCCATGAAGAATGTTTTGATAAATGCCAAAAGGTTTTGAACAAGCTACAAATGTGTTGATCAAGTTCAAGCTCAACAAGCAACAACAAACATCAAGTTAAGAAGAGAGAGCCAACTCATGAAGACTTAGTTTGGTAGTTTAATGTTTTATCTTTTGCCTCACAAGTCTTTTAGTTTATGAGTTTGGGTAGAGTTTATTAGAGGGTAGTGAATCTCTTTTGAATGCATGATTATATCATATTTTGAGTATTCACTTTGTCTAAAATCCATAGGTGGCTTAAAGGTTTTAAAGAAAAGGTTTAGTTTTTGAGAAAACAAGTTTTTAGTGATTTTTATGCTGATTACTCGAGTAACACATATTTCACTAGAGTAAAATTTATCAAGCTTGCGGCTTACTCGATTAATCATTATTTCACTCGAGTAAAATGTTTTAAGCTTTCGGCTTACTCGAGTAACTCGATCAGATATGGTTTTTTAAATACGTTTTTCACTTCTCAAAAGCTATTCTAAGTGCTCTAACTTTTGGGTATTCTATATAAACCTTTTCCTAATCATTTCTATCATTGAGAATCAACTAGAATCATTTTGATACACAATTTTACAAAGAATCAAAGCCACACTATTCTCTCTCACTCTCTCAAGATCAAAGCTTTCATTTTTACATTCTTTGATCAAGAACCTTGAATCTCTCATGTTGATCTTTTCATAGCTTTTGAAAGAGATTCATAGGATTGTTATTGTTTTTCATTTGGGTTGTAATCATTGCAAGTTAGGCAAACATTCTACAACATTGGAAGCCTTGATTTTGTGAATCAAGCAAGTTTCATTGGAAGCCTTGGTGAGGCATTTCATGAAGCACTTGGAAGCCTTGTTGAAGAACAAGCATTTGGAAGTCTTGTGAGTGAAGCAAGAAATTGGAAGTCTTGTTGTGAGGTATCGGCAAGCAAGAGAAGAGGTTAGCAAGGGTGTGGTATCTCTTGTAGGCTAGCAAGAAGGAGTCTTGTGAGGCATTTACTTGTAATTTGAGAAACTCTAATTCCTCATAGTGAAGAATCTCTCTTGGTTGAAGAGGGGACTGGAGTAGCTTTCAAGTGGATGAAAGTGAACCAGGATAAATCACTGTGTCGTATCTCTAAACTCTCTACTCTTTACAATTCTTGTTATTAATTGTGTTCTTGATTGAAAACCTAGAAAAAGTGATTTTTCATATTTGATTGAACTGAATCTTTATTGTGCAAAATTGATAAAGGGAAAATCATTTTCATAATCTAGGTTAATCAATAAGAATATTGGTGTTGATTGTTTCCGCTTAATATCTGATCATATAATTTTTGTTAATTGATTGATTTTCATTGGTTTTAATCATTTAGATTTGTTTCTTGCGAAAATCTTTCCAAGTTTCTATAACACCTATTCAACCCCCCCTTCTAGGTGTTCTCTTAGTGTTTCCTAGTTGTTTCACCCACCGATTGTAGATTCTAACAATTGGTATCAGAGCTCGGTCGAAAGACACGAGCGTAGAGCTTTTTTGTTAAGATCCTTGAGAAACTACAATGGGTTCTACGAATCCTTTTGGTGATGAAGGTGCTTCAATTAATCGCCCTCCTATGTTTGGTGGAGAGGGTTATGGTTATTGGAAAATTAGGATGAGAATCTTTATAGAAGCTATAGATGTGAACATTTGGGAAGCCATTGAAAATGGTCCTTATATTCCCTCAAAAGATGTAGAAGGTGTGCTTACACTTACTCCCAAAGATAAGTGGACCGATGTTGATAAAAGAAAAATTCAATATGATTTAAAAGCTAAGAATATCATCACCTCCGCTCTATCTTATGATGAGTTCTTTAGAGTCTCCCAATGTAAAGATGCCAAAGATATGTGGGACACCTTGCAAGTCACACATGAAGGCACTAGTGAAGTTAGGCGTGCTAGATTAAATTCTTTGATGCATGAATATGAATTGTTTCGTATGTTGCCTAATGAATCTATATGTTTTATGCAAAAACGTTTTACTCATATTGTTAATCATCTCATTGCTCTTGGTAAAACTTTCGTGAATTGTGAACTTGTTAACAAAGTTTTAAGATGTCTAAGTAGGGAATGGCAACCTAAGGTTACCGCAATAGTTGAATCAAAGGACTTGGACACCATGGACTTAGCAACACTTTTCGGAAAGCTACAAGAACATGAAATGGAGCTTGGACGTTTGCAAATGCATGAAGAGTCGGATAAGTACAAAGAGAGAAAAGGAATTGCTCTTAAATCTCAAAGGTCATATAAAAAGGAAGAGAGTTCCGATGATGATGATAATGAAGATTCCGATTCGGATATTGATGAAGAGGAGATGAAGCTTCTACTAAGAAAGTTCAATAAGATTCTAAGGAGAAAAGGAAGGTTGAATAAGGACAAAAGTAAAGAGAAGAATTCCCCACACTACAAGACAAAGACTTCAAAAGAAGGAATAGTTTGCCATGAATGTGGAAAGCCCGGTCATCTCAAGTACTCATGCTCTAAGTATCTCAAGAAGAAGGAGAAAGAAAAGAAAACTAAAAGGGCATACATAGTTTGGAATAGTGATGATGAACAAGACAAGAAAAGCACAACTAGTAGTTCTTCGGATGATGAACATGTCGCTTGTCTCAACTTGATAGCTCTAGTACATGAAGAGGAAAGCTCAAATGATGAATCAAGTGAGCAAAGTGACGAAAGCGATGTAAGTCTTACTAAATCCGAAATTTCTTCAAATTATGAAATGTTATATAATGCTTATGAAGAAATGCATAAACAATTTAAGAAACTAGCTTTGAAAAACATTGAAAGGAAGAAGCTCATTTTGAAACATCAACAAGAGATTTTAGAACTTCAAAAACAAGTTGATGAGCTTAATCTTGAAAATGAAACCCTTGATCTTATATATGCTAGTTCTTCTTGTGATTGTGCTAGTAGATTGAATATTGTGGTTGATTGTGAGAATTGCAAGTTGCTTAAGGATGAAAATGCTATTTTGAAAAATAAGCTTGCAAGTTTCTCAAATGGTGATATTAGATTGCGCACATTGTTAAATTTTCAAAGAGAAAATTCAAACAAGTTTGGTTTGGGTTATACTAATGCTAAGAGTAAATCTCATAGAAATGTTGTTGATTTTTCTAAAGTTGATTTTTCAAATGCACCAACATGTTTCTATTGTGGTACTCATGGACATACTTCAAATGTGTGTTATATTAAAGTGCATGGTATACCTAAAGGAGATTTTGTATGGATGAAAAAGGGTGAGAGTCCCTACACTAACAAAAATGGATCCAAAACCATTTGGATACCAAAAAGCAAAGCATGATTGTTTTTGTAGGTATGATTGAAGAGCAAAAGGACTTTCATGTGATATTCATTCATTTGTTACTTCAATTGGTATCAAGAAGAAAATCCTACAAATTGGTAACATTCAATATTATACAATTGGTATTTGTTTAGTCACAATTGGTATTGCTCATAGTTCTCTCAATTGGTATTATTTCTTATAATGTGATATTGTTTATACTATTGAGAAAATACTATTGGTATAAATTTCTTACAATTGTTTCAATTAGTATCATGTTGTTGGTATACAATTTATTTGATATTGATGATGCTTTGGTTGTTATATCATATTAGTATCTCTATTTTGGCTTAGATCATATATTTTAAATTGGTATATATTTCTTTTTGATAATGCCAAAGGGGGAGAAATATGATGTTTTGAAAAAATATGATGTTTTGAAAAAGAGGAGATTTGTATTTGAAAGATTTTAAAAAGGGGAGAAATATTATCATTTTGGGGAGAAATAAAATAGTATGTTTGGAGAAAGGTTGTTTTGTTGTTTTTATGTAGGTTGAGCAAAGTTGTTGAAGATAGGGGGAGAATCAAGCTTACTCAATTTGGATTAAAATGTTAAAAGCATTAATTGAGGGGGAGCAAGAGTCTCACCATGTGATCAAATGGTTCAAGCATCAACAACTTCAATGAACTTCAAACGATTTCAAAACATGTTTGTCATTTTCAAAAAGGGGGAGATTGTAAGATCCATGAAGAATGTTTTGATAAATGCCAAAAGGTTTTGAACAAGCTACAAATGTGTTGATCAAGTTCAAGCTCAACAAGCAACAACAAACATCAAGTTAAGAAGAGAGAGCCAACTCATGAAGACTTAGTTTGGTAGTTTAATGTTTTATCTTTTGCCTCACAAGTCTTTTAGTTTATGAGTTTGGGTAGAGTTTATTAGAGGTTAGTGAATCTCTTTTGAATGCATGATTATATCATATTTTGAGTATTCACTTTGTCTAAAATCCATAGGTGGCTTAAAGGTTTTAAAGAAAAGGTTTAGTTTTTGAGAAAACAAGTTTTTAGTGATTTTTATGCTGATTACTCGAGTAACACATATTTCACTCGAGTAAAATTTATCAAGCTTGCGGCTTACTCGATTAATCATTATTTCACTCGAGTAAAATGTTTTAAGCTTTCGGCTTACTCGAGTAATGTAACATCCCAAATTTAATCCCTAGTATAATTGATGATGGGTCAAGCCTAGAGTGAAGGAAATAATGATATTGAGTTAAAAATAGTGGTTTGAAGGCTTGATTTAGGATTAATAACATAGGATATTAGGAAATTCAAAATAAAAGATTTACAACTCTAAACACAAATTCCACCATTGGATATGAAGATATGATTTTTAGGAAGTTACTCGTCAAATTTGAGCTAGATCCGACGGTGAACGAAGAAGTTATCTAGAATTGAAGAAGGAAGAAAATAGGAGGAAAATAGGAAAATGAATAAATGGGGTACTGGGCAAAAATACTCGAGTCTTTTGGAAAAGACTCCAGTCTTTTGGAAAAGACTCGAGTATTTTTGAAAAGACTCCAGTATTTTTAAGGAAAACACTCGAGTCTTTTGGAAAACACTCGAGTTTTTTGTGCAGACAGCCTTAAAAACGTGTTTCAGCCAACAATCTCATTCATAACTCAACTTCACTCTCTCTCCTAGGTCACGAACAAGCTCCCATTCTTTCTTCAAATTTCATCTCAAATCATCAAATACACCCATGATAAACCATTAAAAACCAATCTCCATCACTCACCAACATCATCTCTTCCATCAATCTCTCCTATTGTTCTCTTTCAAGCCATGGGTATGAGTTAGGGTTCAAGAGCTTCAACACCCACTCTTGATTTCTACAATTTCAAGCTCAAAGTAAGTGAAATTCAAGCTTTCCTCCTCATTTCCTTCATGTTATACGAATTTCCCCCATAGTCTCTAACTAATTTGACTTCTTTTGGTTCATGAATCACTTTCTCTCTCCTCCAAGCTTGAAGCTTTCTCTCTCTTGTCTTCCATGGTGGTTTTCAACTCTAGGCCATGGAAGCTTCTCATTTTCTTGAGCTTTGTCAAGAGGCTATGGCATAAATGCTAACTCTTCTTGTTATGGCTATTATATTAGGTTCCTCACTTCTCTCTTGGGTCATAACTCAATTGGTGGCAAGGCTCTCAAGCTTAAAGCAAGTGTAACCGCCTTATCTCTAAGTGTTGAGGTAAGGAGTGGGTATTAGTGAGTATTACCATACTCTGGGGAATAGTTTATAGTATGTATATAATGCTTTCTAAGAGATAGGTGTTAGTATAAGGAATTGGAAACCTAAGTTAGAAAATGATGGTAAATTCTAGAAACGAACCTAGTGTAACTCTACGATGGGGAATAGGAATAATAAATTGATTAGGCAAACCAATAAATTGAACTAGCTAAATGCATGATCTTGCTACTATATGTTATTATAGGTGCTACTTGAGAATAATTGTTAAGTGCTAATGTGTAGGATATTTTATGTGCTTATCTGAGTTGTTGCTAATGATTATATATATTTGGTGTATTCTTGATAATTATTGTGAACTGTTCATTTGTTGCTCTAAGTGTTTAAGCGTTGTGAATTGTAATTGTGTTTATTTACTAGATGGTTTATATGAGATGATAGGAATGGCGTGTTTACTATGGTATATTGATATTTGTTGTTTGTTATGATTATTTGGAAGTAGTGAGTATGTTGGCCTTTGACCTGAGGTGACATACTTTGTCAATATGGTAAGTATGTGGGCCTTTGACCTGAGGCGGCATACTTAACATGTGTGAATAGGGTGAGTATGTTGGCCTTTGACCTGAGGTGACATACTTTGTGAAGTTGGTAAGTATGTGGGCCTTTGACCTGAGGTGACATACTTATCATGTATGTATGGGGTGAGTATGTTGGCCTTTGACCTGAGGTGACATACTTTGTAAACTAGGGATGTATGTGGGCCTTTGACCTGAGGTGACATACATCGCAAATAGAAATTGGAAAAATAAAGATAATGAAAGGGATTGGAAGAAAGGAATGAAGAATGAAAATGGAGAAAAGAAAAAGATACACGAAACATAAGATAGGAAGGTTAGTAGAAGGACATAACGAGATAATTTGGGATGGTAAAGAAGTGTACTAGTATTAATAGGACAATAAGGTATGTAAAACGAATTAATGAGTTAGGTAATTAATGGGTAAAAAGGAAGCGAAAATAGGAGCATAGGTGGTTTTGTCGGATAGGAAAAATGAACAATAACCAAGGAAAAATAATGGAATCGGAATATTGATGCATATTGGTATGAATGTGACTGTTGTGCAATTGATTGAACTATGTGGTAATTGTGTGTGACTTAGTCGGTTATTATGTCATATTGGAAACTGCTTTCCCATTTTATGTGTAATGCTCACTCCTTACTATCTCCACAGGTACTGAGATTGAGCTGGCACAGCCCCCGGCCGAGCAGGAGTACTTTCCCTTACAGGGAGAGTAAGTCATATTAGTAGAGTCGTGTGTCCCGTCCTGACTACTTTTGGGATTTTTGTATATGATGATGATTATGTGTATGTACTGAAAAACATCATTTTGGGGTATAGTCAGGACCACTCCTTGTGGGAAGGGAGTTATTTTGGAGTATTTCATGGAATTTAAATAACTGCTAAAACTTGTATTAGTTTATAATTTTCCGCCGCACTGAAACTCTGATTATGAATGCTTTAATATATGGTTTGGCCCTGATGGCTTTCTGATCTCACTTAAATTATTAACTTAACAGGTTTGCAAGAAAAACTAATTCTTGGAATGTCCATATTACAAAGTAAACTCTGTCCGTTTTGACAGAGATTTTCATAAGTTAAAATGGTATTACTCAGAAAAATTTAAAATCACTATTTTATTATGGGTATTTAAGGGTAATTATTTAGGGTGTTACATTTTGGTATCAGAGCAGTTTCTCCTCGGCCATGGAGTTGTACAAACTCCAAATGATTACTCACCTAGCGAGTAATTGATGCTCATAGTAATAGTTTAGGATTATAATAAGATAATTATAGTACTATGTATTTACTTAGTATTTGAGTCTTATTGGTCGGTTCACTCTGGCTAAGCAGTTGATATTGTTGCAGGTAACTAACGTTTGGCAAGTCCATACGAAGTGTTTTTAAATTTGAAGTTGTGAAGTTAGATTGCTCTTCTGTTAGCTAAATATTGAACTAGTAATGTTTTAGGATAGAAGTGTTTAAAACACTTTGGATTTTCCTTTCCAAATACAATCCTGTTCTTATAGAGAACGTATGAAAGACCTTATAAGGAATTCTTCAGTTTGAGAATTCTAGTATCAAGTAACCAATATTATGTTGTGATGTTGTTATTTGATGCAATGTAAGGTTAGAATTGATCACTCTAATCCTTGCATTTGTTAAATGATGACATTACTGATAGAACCCGACAGTGATGTGTTGTTGGTAGACGTGAGGATGGGATTGATCACCTCAATTCTTGCATCTATCAATAAATGCTATCATTGTAACCTTTAAAGTGAAAGTAGACAACCAAAGAAGTGACATCCAAGGAAAATAATTCTTGTAAGTGAAGCCAACCTTACCCCGAAACATTCGTTCAAAAGCTTCATATAGAGTTAGAGAGTAGATAGAAAATAGTTCTAAAGAAAAGAATTCTTGGTATATGCTACTTGTTCCAAAGTAGTATAGCTAAGTGCTAATCCCTTGGATGAGTTAAGACAGCTCTCCAGAAGTTATTCTTAACCATCATATTAAATAAATCAATCTTGAAGCAATTTGACCGTTGCTTCGAATCTTTTCCCGGTTCTTAGTGTTGGAAACCAACAAGCGGGCTAAGCAAATACTAGAGGGGGGGTGAATAGTATTTTGAAGCACTAATACCAAATATTTCGATTGATAATTGAAGAATGGAGCTAAGACTGAATTTTCTGGAATCAGACACAAAAGACTCGAGTCTTTTTTGAAATACTCGAGTTTTTCAGTGATGAACAACTCGAGTCTTTTCTGAAATACTCGAGTTTTTCCTATCTGATAGCAGAAAAACCAGAAACGAAAATTCAGCAATTTAACTCAAATCAATTCAATAATAAACAGGAACTTATCCAACAGAATAGCAAGCAATCTAAATAACTTTTAAACACAGAGATTCCTTGAACTTGCTACCTAATTGTATAAATCCTAATTGATTGAAATGACTTAAGTCTATTGAGCTAGAAAGTAGATTAAAAGCAATAAACCAACACTCAAGCAATTTTATCCTGGTTCACTCCAACAATGAGCTACATCCAGTCCTCCTAGTCACTTAGGAGTTTCTACTAATAATCAAATTGTTAGAAATTACAAAGGATTGCTTGAGAATGGCCTCACTCAACCTAACCCTTTCAAGAGTGTACCAAACTCTTGATTTCTACCCCAATTTGATTCCGGTGATTGAAGAACTCTTCACAAAGCTTCCTTGAACTCCCTTCAAGAAACTCCACCGGGCTAGGAACCTCCTAGTCTTGTGCTTGAGAACCTCTCAAGACTTCCAACACCCTAAGCCACATAGGGTTTGCTTGGGAACAATCCAAGACTTTGAATAATCAAGCTTTTTGTATGTGTATTACTAATCTCACAATGGATTAGCACAAATAAGCACAGCTCAATGTAAGAATTGAGGCCTAAAACTCAACTTGGAATAAAATGACAATATGAGTGAGAAGTTGAGCTTTTTGGGAATTAACACTTGATAAGAGGAAAGTAAGAAAGCTTGAATCAATATGATCTTGTTGTCTTGTTTGTTCTTGCACAAATTCAAAGAGAAATTTTACAATAAGGTTCTGAATTGCTCTCTTGGGTTGGATGAGACTCAAATGCCCTCAATTGAGTTTTTGAGTCTCTCCAACGTTCATTTTTGCTGACTGGACAAAAATACTCGAGTTTTTTGGTAAATACTCGAGTCTTTTTGGTCGGTCACGAGTGAATTGGTGCACGAACAAGACTAACGGTCATAATTGCTGACCTGGCACAAATACTCGAGTTTTTCTATAAATACTCGAGTGTATACTCGAGTCTTTATCAAAATACTCGAGTATTTTGATCAGATATGCGAAAAATTATTTTTCAATTTTATTTTTCCTCTCAAGTATTAATTTTTGGTCAATCTCAACTTAATAAACATATAAAAATTTATTCCTAGAAGAGACTAACTATTTCTACCCACTCTCAACCACTCTCAACATAAATTAGAAATTTACAATTAATATTTGATTGAGAATGATTGGACACTTGTCTTCTTTTCTTGACTTCTTGTTGATGTTGATGTTACATTATCTTCAAGGCATGATTTGTTAATTATTTTGTCATCATCAAAACATAATCCACATAATTAGGAGCATTGAATTCACACTTAGATAACCACTCATAAGAATAGCCGGTTTTGCCGAATTTGTAAAATCCCTGCGTTGAGACCAAACATCTTAATAATTGACTCAGCCAACGGCAAGTTGTCGTACCCTTCACATTTGGTAGTTGGGTAAATCTTGGAACTAATGTGGACTTCTTCCTTCCTAATCTTTTTAGTCGACTCATGGAAGAAGTTGATTGTGGGGCATTTAGTAGGAATTGTGTATGCTCTAATCAACTAAGCATTGGGGTGCTTCTTGTTCATGAATGCTTGTGTTTTTGAAAGATCCTAAACCTTACCGGTGCTAGTCAATCCTGGTGAGAAGATAAACTCTAAGGCGTTCTATCCTACAAAAATCTTCGCATGCCTCGATCCCAGGGTATCTATTCTGGGAAAGATTCTAAAACTATTCTGGAAATGCTAAATATTTCGAGTTTTCCCGTATCTAGCTAATGCAACTCCTGTCTTGCATCTATCCGAAGGACGATCGGAGGCGGATTAACCCGATCCCACACCCTTTAGCAAAGCGGTAATTGGGTATGTTGATGCCAAGTGGGGGAGCACTTCCTACCCTAATTTAAATTCTGTCTAGGTAGGGGAAAATCGAAGGACTGACGGAAGAAACCAAAGGGGATTAAAGATAGGAATCGCGAGTCCTATCACCGGGGTGATTCTCCATTTACAGAACCTAACGGAATTTCGAGGACGAAATTCCAATAAGTGGGGGAGAATTGTAACATCCCAAATTTAATCCCTAGTATAATTGATGATGGGTCAAGCCTAGAGTGAAGGAAATAATGATATTGAGTTAAAAATAGTGGTTTGAAGGCTTGATTTAGGATTAATAACATAGGATATTAGGAAATTCAAAATAAAAGATTTACAACTCTAAACACAAATTCCACCGTTGGATATGAAGATATGATTTTTAGGAAGTTACTCGTCAAATTTGAGCTAGATCCGACGGTGAACGAAGAAGTTATCTAGAATTGAAGAAGGAAGAAAATAGGAGGAAAATAGGAAAATGAATAAATGGGGTACTGGGCAAAAATAATCGAGTCTTTTGGAAAAGACTCCAGTCTTTTGGAAAAGACTCGAGTATTTTTGAAAAGACTCCAGTATTTTTAAGGAAAACACTCGAGTCTTTTGGAAAACACTCGAGTTTTTTGTGCAGACAGCCTTAAAAACGTGTTTCAGCCAACAATCTCATTCATAACTCAACTTCACTCTCTCTCCTAGGTCACGAACAAGCTCCCATTATTTCTTCAAATTTCATCTCAAATCATCAAATACACCCATGATAAACCATTAAAAACCAATCTCCATCACTCACCAACATCATCTCTTCCATCAATCTCTCCTATTGTTCTCTTTCAAGCCATGGGTATGAGTTAGGGTTCAAGAGCTTCAACACCCACTCTTGATTTCTACAATTTCAAGCTCAAAGTAAGTGAAATTCAAGCTTTCCTCCTCATTTCCTTCATGTTATACGAATTTCCCCCATAGTCTCTAACTAATTTTACTTCTTTTGGTTCATGAATCACTTTCTCTCTCCTCCAAGCTTGAAGCTTTCTCTCTCTTGTCTTCCATGGTGGTTTTCAACTCTAGGCCATGGAAGCTTCTCATTTTCTTGAGCTTTGTCAAGAGGCTATGGCATAAATGCTAACTCTTCTTGTTATGGCTATTATATTAGGTTCCTCACTTCTCTCTTGGGTCATAACTCAATTGGTGGCAAGGCTCTCAAGCTTAAAGCAAGTGTAACCGCCTTATCTCTAAGTGTTGAGGTAAGGAGTGGGTATTAGTGAGTATTACCATACTCTGGGGAATAGTTTATAGTATGTATATAATGCTTGCTAAGAGATAGGTGTTAGTATAAGGAATTGGAAACCTAAGTTAGAAAATGATGGTAAATTCTAGAAACGAACCTAGTGTAACTGTACGATGGGGAATAGGAATAATAAATTGATTAGGCAAACCAATAAATTGAACTAGCTAAATGCATGATCTTGCTACTATATGTTATTATAGGTGCTACTTGAGAATAATTGTTAAGTGCTAATGTGTAGGATATTTTATGTGCTTATCTGAGTTGTTGCTAATGATTATATATATTTGGTGTATTCTTGATAATTATTGTGAACTGTTCATTTGTTGCTCTAAGTGTTTAAGCGTTGTGAATTGTAATTGTGTTTATTTACTAGATGGTTTATATGAGATGATAGGAATGGCGTGTTTACTATGGTATATTGATATTTGTTGTTTGTTATGATTATTTGGAAGTAGTGAGTATGTTGGCCTTTGACCTGAGGTGACATACTTTGTGAATATGGTAAGTATGTGGGCCTTTGACCTGAGGCGGCATACTTAACATGTGTGAATAGGGTGAGTATGTTGGCCTTTGACCTGAGGTGACATACTTTGTAAACTAGGGATGTATGTGGGCCTTTGACCTGAGGTGACATACATCGCAAATAGAAATTGGAAAAATAAAGATAATGAAAGGGATTGGAAGAAAGGAATGAAGAATGAAAATGGAGAAAAGAAAAAGATACACGAAACATAAGATAGGAAGGTTAGTAGAAGGACATAACGAGATAATTTGGGATGGTAAAGAAGTGTACTAGTATTAATAGGACAATAAGGTATGTAAAACGAATTAATGAGTTAGGTAATTAATGGGTAAAAAGGAAGCGAAAATAGGAGCATAGGTGGTTTTGTCGGATAGGAAAAATGAACAATAATCTAGGAAAAATAATGGAATCGGAATATTGATGCATATTGGTATGAATGTGACTGTTGTGCAATTGATTGAACTATGTGGTAATTGTGTGTGACTTAGTCGGTTATTATGTCATATTGGAAACTGCTTTCCCATTTTATGTGTAATGCTCACTCCTTACTATCTCCACAGGTACTGAGATTGAGCTGGCACAGCCCCCGGCCGAGCAGGAGTACTTTCCCTTACAGGGAGAGTAAGTCATATTAGTAGAGTCGTGTGTCCCGTCCTGACTACTTTTGGGATTTTTGTATATGATGATGATTATGTGTATGTACTGAAAAACATCATTTTGGGGTATAGTCAGGACCACTCCTTGTGGGAAGGGAGTTATTTTGGAGTATTTCATGGAATTTAAATAACTGCTAAAACTTATTATGGTTTGGCCCTGATGGCTTTCTGATCTCACTTAAATTATTAAATTAACAGGTTTGCAAGAAAAACTAATTCTTGGAATGTCCATATTACAAAGTAAACTCTGTCCGTTTTGACAGAGATTTTCATAAGTTAAAATGGTATTACTCAGAAAAATTTAAAATCACTATTTTATTATGGGTATTTAAGGGTAATTATTTAGGGTGTTACGAGTAACACTCATTTCACTCGAGTAACTCGATCAGATATGGTTTTTTAAATACGTTTTTCACTTCTCAAAAGCTATTCTAAGTGCTCTAACTTTTGGGTATTCTATATAAACCTTTTCCTAATCATTTCTATCATTGAGAATCAACTAGAATCATTTTGATACACAATTTTACAAAGAATCAAAGCCACACTATTCTCTCTCACTCTCTCAAGATGAAAGCTTTCATTTTTACATTCTTTGATCAAGAACCTTGAATCTCTCATGTTGATCTTTCCATAGCTTTTGAAAGAGATTCATAGGATTGTTATTGTTTTTCATTTGGGTTGTAATCATTGCAAGTTAGGCAAACATTCTACAACATTGGAAGCCTTGGTGAGGCATTTCATCAAGCACTTGGAAGCCTTGTTGAAGAACAAGAATTTGGAAGTCTTGTGAGTGAAGCAAGCAATTGGAAGTCTTGTTGTGAGGTATCGGCAAGCAAGAGAAGAGGTTAGATTAGATATCAATAGGGTTACAAGGCAAGGGTGTGGTATCTCTTGTAGGCTAGCAAGAAGGAGTCTTGTGAGGCATTTACTTGTAATTTGAGAAACTCTAATTCCTCATAGTGAAGAATCTCTCTTGGTTGAAGAGGGGACTGGAGTAGCTTTCAAGTGGATGAAAGTGAACCAGGATAAATCACTGTGTCGTATCTCTAAACTCTCTACTCTTTACAATTCTTGTTATTAATTGTGTTCTTGATTGAAAACCTAGAAAAAGTGATTTTTTATATTTGATTGAATTGAATCTTTATTGTGCAAAATTGATAAAGGGAAAATCATTTTCATAATCTAGGTTAATCAATAAGAATATTGGTGTTGATTGTTTCCGCTTAATCTCTGATCATATAATTTTTGTTAATTGATTGATTTTCATTGGTTTTAATCGTTTAGATTTGTTTCTTGCGAAAATCTTTCAAAGTTTCTATAACACCTATTCAACCCCCCCTTCTAGGTGTTCTCTTAGTGTTTCCTAGTTGTTTCACCCACCGATTGTAGATTCTAACAAGTTTTAGCAACTTCACGCAGGTAACCCCTTCTACTCCTCTTATTTCCATTCCTGCAGTTTTCCTTATTCGTTTGGGGTTGTTTTTCTTTTGGAGTGAGTTTTTCTTTGTAAACGGGTTTTCTGGTTTCGGGATTTTGCAGGGATTTCTGGGTAGAGTTTCTGGGTTTCTTTTGTTTTTAAGTGAGAGGAGTTTATACCTCAATTTGTTTGAATCATGAGGGGATGGAGAGGTTTTAGGGAAGTTTATCGTGAACTCTGTAGGAGATTAGGAGAAAATCCATCTAGTGACAGTGAACCAAGTTCTTCATCCTTTTCTGGGGTTTTTGAAGATTCTGGGAACGAAAGGAATCCATGCTCGGAAAGCTCTACGCCTATCCCTACTATTCCTCCCATCAACTCGGGCTCTTCCGAGTTAAAACCATTAACAGTAGAACATCCATTGAATCCTGCCGACGAGACTAAGTGGTTATTAGCCTATAGATTCGCTGAGCGTAGAGCCCAAGTTAGGCTTAGCCCCGATCATGATATGGGGGATAAAGAACTTGTAGGAAATCCATCTGAGGTAGGGGAAAAAGTTCGGGGCTCGACATTAGATTTAAAGTAAACACTCGTGCTGTAAAAAATCCTAACGCCGAGCCTTTTTCTTTTTCCCCAGAAATGGTGGAACGCAGGTGTGTAACCAATCCTGAAGAATATCCTCTGCCGCCTAATCATGCGCAGTACGATGCTATTTTTGATCGGGAAGTACTGGGGACGAGACCTTCATTGCTAACAACAAATAGTCTTAATCATCTCTGGCCGATACTGACACCTCCGAGAGCCGATGGAAATACCTCAGATTTCGTATTAAGACCTTTGGGAATCGACGATCGGATTTGCTTCGAAGTGCCGGAAAATCGTCAACATTTTTACTTCTATGAAGAAGTAGTAACTAAAGTCGGTATCCGCTTGCCCTTCTCCACCTTCGAGGTCGAAGTCCTCACTCATTTAGGAATAGCCCCAAGCCAATTGCATCCAAGTGGGTGGGCTTTTGTCCGAGCCTTTCAACAATTCTGCGATGTTGAAAAATTGGTCGCGATGGTACGGTCCTTCTTTTGGTTATATGCTCCCCAAGTAAATAAGTTTGGTGATTCCAAGGGTCTTTGGGTGTCCCTAAAGGCTCGGAGGGGACATGCCCTTTTCGCCAAGGTGACAGACTCTTGGAAATCTTTCAAACCTCTCTTCTTCCAATACGAGTATACTGGGGCCGAAGTATGTTGGTTCATGGAACAGGTTGAAGAAGATGGAGTGATGAAGGTCGTGCCTCGGTTTCCATTGGGTTGGACGACTAACATTTATAACCGAGGATCCTCCTTCTATCAATTCGACTATAAGGCGGATTTAACAAAAGCCGAAAGGCGATTATGCGACCACGTTTGGGAATATCTTCAAGCAAATGGTCAAATTGATTCCAAACGAATTCTACTGAAAGATACGCGAGACGAAGTGAAGGCGGAGCTGGGTATTTTTATTTTTATTTTTATTTTATTTTTTTTTGGCGTGTTAATCCATTTTTCTTGCAGAAGCAATGGGGAAGAAAGCAACCAAAGCCAAGAAGAGTGAAGCTCGGGCAGCTAGAGTGTCACAGCTAGCAGCACTCAAAGAGTCTGCGTCCGGTTCTCCAATCAAGGGTCAATCTTCTGAGCCGACCCATCCTGAAAGGCCGACCGTTATCCCCAATACCACCCCCACTGTCAGGGTTACTGGTGTTGAACAGGTGATCAAAAAGGGCCGCGTTTTCGACGCGGTGAATATTGAAGTAGAAGCTCATTCATCTCCCCAAGACGTTCCCGAGCGCCCCCTCAAGAAGACTCGGCTGGATAAAGGAAAAGGTCTCGCTGGACACTGGTTCAATTTGAGCAAGTCCAACAAAAGGATTGAAATTCCCGAGGGTAAAGAAGATGCAGCTGCCAAGACGGTGTGGGGTAGGAAGATGTCCGACTCATTCATTGCCACCGTCTTCCCCCCTGAAAATGCTGAAGTAATCGAGTCTTGGACCCCTGGGACTTGGGAAAATAATTGTAAAGCGTTGGTGAAAAGCTTCTTACGGGGCGCGAGCATTTTCCATCACCTTGGTCATCATGGTGATGATGCTTATGCTGGATTGGCTCCCGAGGAAAAGAAGAAAAGATATGAAGCCAACGAGCGGGAAGATTACTTGGAAATTCAGGTCCAAGGTCTGAATAAAAGGATACAAGAAATGGCAGCTGAAAACGAGAGGCTTCAAAAGATTGCACAAGATTCGGAGGGGGCCAAAGTTCGGGCTGAGACAACACTTCAAGCTGCCGAGGCACAGATAAAGAGGTCGGAAGAAATCCAGAAAAAGGCAGAGGAGGATGCTGCTGCTCTTCTGGTGGCTACGGAGAGAGCTCGCACGGCCGAGCAAGCTGCTGCAGTGGCTCAGGAGCAACATGAGTATGCTAAGGACGAGATACTCAGGCTTCGAGCTTCCTTGGAGAAGATGAGCGCGAAAGCGCTTAAGCATAAGAAAGCAGCTAAGGAGAATCTGTTCAATTGGGACCATGCAATTGAAGATTCTTTCTACAATACTGCCGAGCAACTCCGTGTTTTGAATCCTGGGCTCGTGACCAAGGGTGTTGACCCTAATTTTGCTGTGAAAAAAGGTCAAATTGTCGGCCCGAGTGGAGTTCCCATAGATCTGAACAACTCCTTCCGGACCATTTGGCCGAAGATTCCGAAGGGGAAGGAACCGAGGATGCCGAAGGTGAAGAAGAAGAAGAAGATACATTCAATGCTAACAGCATTGTATTGTCCGATTTAGAATAATTTGATATTTTTTTTTGTAACCGCCCCAGTAGTGGGTTTGAACTTTTTCTATGCTCCTTTGCTCGAAATATTATGATCGTCTATAGTATTCGCAGTCGACTGTTTGCTTCTTTTTATACTTTGTGTTAAGAATTCAAGTGTCAAGACCTCGGAACTCCAGCGCTTTAGCCGAGGTGGATTCCTCTATCCGCGATGTAAAATGATTTTAATAAACCATGTATGAATCGGGAGTCTCAGTAGAATACTTGACGAGTTATAAGCCCTTGTTTGAGCTGTTTATAATCGTTCGCGTCATACACGGTGGCTAATCGAATATGAGGAAAAGTACGTAATACAATGAATTCAATAACAGTCTTTTTATTAATCAGAAGCAGAAAGTACAATGGGCTCGGAGTTCCACCGAGCGTACACCATCATTAAACAGTAATAAACAAATCTAACAATTCTAAAAAGAATAAATAAAGCATGAAATTATGAAACTATGGAAGAAAGATTCTAACTGTAATATCCTTTGAGCTTCGCCGCATTCCATGAATTGTTGATAGGAGCTCCCGAGAGAGTTTCAAGTTTATAGGCTCCCATCCCACTTTTGAAGGTGACTCGGTATGGTCCTTCCCAGCTTTGGGCCAGTTTTCCATCCTTAGCATTCTTAAGACCAATATCGGCCCTTCTTAGGACAAGGTCACCCACCTCGAATTCTCTGGGGTTAACCGAGCGATTATATTCCTTCGCCTGCATCCTTTTAGCGTGCTTTTCTCGTTCGGCGGCCAAATCTCTTACCTCCTCCGACAAAACAAGATCCTCGCAGAGCAAAGTGTTGTTGATGGGGTTTGGCTGCTGCATGGCTCGGAAAGAAAGGATCATTTTCTCAATGGGGATGACTGCGTCGCAGCCATAAGTGAGCCGATAGGGTGTTTCTCCTGTTGAAGTTTGGATGGTGGTGCGATACGACCAAAGTACCTCGTGCAAGTTTTCCACCCAATTTCCTTTTGCTCCTTCAAGTCTCCTCTTGATTCCCTGAATGATAGACCTGTTCACTGATTCCACTTGGCCATTGGTTTGAGGGTGTTCCACCGAGGAGTAGTAGTGTTTAACCCCCAATGCATTGACCAAATCTTGGAACGCCCTTGCTGCAAACTGGGTTCCGTTGTCAGTCACCAATATCTGTGGCACCCCGAATCGTGCCACAACTTGCCTTTCAAAAAACTTTTGCACCTTTGCCGAGGATATGGTTGCCAAAGGCTCGGCCTCAACCCACTTTGTAAAGTAGTCTATGGCCACGATCACCCACTTCAACTGTCCTGGTGCGGTTGGGAACTGCCCAATCAAATCCATTCCCCATTGGTAAAAGGGATAGGGAGATGAAAGAGAATGAAGTTCCTCGGCTGGTTTTTGATAAACGTCACTGTGAAATTGGCATTTATCACACCTTTTCACATGGTCTATCGCATCTTGTTGAAGGGTAGGCCAGTAGTACCCTGCCCTTAGGACTTTTCTAGCCAGTGACTTCCCTCCAATGTGGTGGCTGCCTATTCCTCCATGAACTTCTTCTAGTGCCAGCTTTGCTTCGGCAGGGTCGAGACACCTGAGCATTGGACCGTTGACCCCTCGGCGAAAGAGTACTCCCTCAGCCAGTGCAAATTGAGATGCCTTCCTAACAAGTTTCCTAGCTTCCACCAAGTCGGTCGGCAAGGTCCCTTGTTCCAAATAGCTTGCAATTGGGCTAATCCAGCTTGAATCTAGAGATATGGAGAGGACAACGCTAGGTCCATGCACCATTTCCTGAATTAAACTCTTGTTGTTTTCAGAGTTTTTTGTTGAGGCGAGTTAGGAAAGAATATCCGCTTGGCTATTGCTTTCCCTCGGTATGTGACATATTTCGACTTTTACAAATTCGGATGATAAGAATCTTACTTTTTCCAAGTATTTTTGAAGGATTGGCTCCTTCGCCTGATATTCACCCTTGACCTGTGAAACCACCAATTGAGAGTCGCTAAGAATTTTCACCTCTCGGGCTCCCACTTCTTTTGCCATCCTCAATCCTGCCAAAACAGCTTCATACTCCGCCTGATTGTTGGATGTTGAAAATCCGAACTTCAAGGAGTATTCAAGGGTGACTCCCTCGGATTTCTCCAGAATTATTCCTGCTCCTGCTCCCATCTTATTACTCGATCCATCCACATAGATGTTCCAATCCGAGTTTGAGCTCGTCAATGGCTCAATGAACTCGGTAAGGAAATCAGCCAAGGCCTGAGACTTCATCGCCTTTCTCGGTTCGAAAGTTATTTCAAACTCAGAAAGCTCGATAGCCCAAGTTACCATCCTCCCAGCCAAATCAGGTTTCTGCAATATTTGTCGGATCGATTGAGCCGTTCTGACCGTGATGCGGTGGCTGTGGAAATATTGGCGCAATCGCCTGGCAGTTATTACTAAGCAGAAGGCTAATTTCTCCACTTTTTGATATCTGATTTCTGGTCCCTGGAGAGCTCGACTCACAAAATAAATCGGGGACTCTTTACCTGATTCCTCACGGACCAAAACCAAACTAACCACAGAATCTCCAACCGACGAATAAAGGAAAAGAGTTTCGCCATGGCTCGGACTAGACAGAATGGGAGGCGATGCCAAATAATGTTTAAGGTCAGTAAAGGCCTTTTCACACTCTTCATCCCATTCAAACATCTTCTCCTTCTCTTTCCTCAGCAGCTTGTACCATGGAAGGGCCTTTCTAGCTGACTGAGATAGAAACCTTGAAAGAGCTGCGACCCGACCTGTTAGCTGCTGAACCCCTTTGATGTTCGAGGGACTTTTCATCTCCAAAATGGCTTTGCACTTGTCCGGATTTGCCTCTATTCCACTCTCTGTAAGCATAAACCCGAGGAATGATCCTGCCGGAACTCCGAATGTGCATTTTTCCGGGTTCAGCCTCATATCAAACTGTCTCACCCTTCCTAAGATTTCTTTCAAGTCTTTTACATGATCTTCCTCTTTTAAACTTTTCGCAATCATATCGTCTATATAAACTTCCATCCTCGGCCCAATCAGAGGACCAAAAACCTTGTTCATCATGCGCTGGTAAGTTGCCCCAGCGTTTTTCAATCCGAACAGCATAACATTATAACAATAAGTAGCGTTTTCTGTGATAAACGAGGTTTTTACCTGGTCCGGGGGATACATTGGGATCTGATTGTATCCCGAGTAAGCATCCATAAAGGACAACCTTTGATAGCCAGCCGAACTATCCACCAATTTATCAATGGATGGTAGTGGGTACTGATCCTTCGGGCATACCTTGTTCAGATCTGTGTAGTCCACGCACATCCTCCATTCCCCGTTAGACTTCTTGACTAGCACAGGATTGGCCAACCAATCAGTGTATACCACCTCTCTAATAAATCCAGCTTCCAAAAGCTCAGCTACCTTCTCATCAGTCGCTTGCGCTTTCTCAGTTCCGACCCTTCTCTTCTTCTGACATACTGGCTTGGCGCCAGGATATACACTCAACTTGTGGCAGATGAAGTTAGGATCGATTCCCGGCATGTCTGCCGAGGTCCATGCAAACAAATCCTTGTTTTCAATTAGAAGTTCAGTAAGCTCTTTTTCTAGCTTCTCCGACAGGTCAACCCCGATCTTGACACAGTGAGATGGCTCGGGACCGAGGATGACTTTTTTAAAGTCCCCTTGCGGAGTTGGTCGGGTCTCATCCTCTTCTCTGACGTCAAGATCGGCCAAGTTGACGCTTCCTTTGTTCAATGGTTCCTTCATAATTTTCTCATCATCTAGTTTCAGCTTTGCCAAACTGATGTTATAGCATTTTCGGGCCAACTCCTGATCAGACCGTACTGTTACTACCTTGTCATCCGACCCCGGAAACTTCATGGCCAAATGTACTATCGAAACGACGACACCGAAAGATTGGAGTGCTGTTCTTCCGAAGATAGCGTTATAGGCCGAGGGAGCCTGGACCACGAGCCACTTTACCATTTCGGTTCGGGCAGAAGGTGGTTCACCCATTGTCACTGGGAGGTGGATATGGCCTAATGGAACGATTGAGTGTCCCGTGAAGCCAATCAAGCTTCCCTCGAATGGAGTAAGATCCGACCTTTTTAACTTCAATTTGTCGAACAGATCAAGGAACATGATGTCCGCCGAACTCCCTTGATCGACGAGAATTCTTCTTACTTCATAGTTGCCAATCCGAGCTGTGACGACCATTGGATCGTTATGGTCTTGCAGGATATCTTCAAAGTCTTCATCACTAAAACTGATTACAACATTCTTCTTTCTCGGTTTCTGAATCGGTCGGCTTGCCACCGATAGAACTTGCCCCACGTACTTTTTGCGGTCACACTTCTTTTCCCCACCACCAGCAAACCCTCCAGCAATAGTACCGATAAGGAATTCATTTGCTTTCTGGGATTGTTGTATTGGGGCTCCGCTTGCAGGTGGTGAAGGACTTTTATTCCTCTTCTGCTCGGTTTTTTGAGGCGAGGGGCTCTTCCTTCTAGAACGCTTGCGCAAGGCTTCCCCGATGTAATGCTGAAGCTTGCCATCTCTTACCATCTCTTCAATTAGATCTTTCAGTTGGATACATTGGTCGGTGGTATGCCCCCATCCACCGTGGTGATCGCAATACTTCGATTTATCCTTTTGGGCCGCCTTTCTTAAGGCTGGTGGCCGAGTGATGTTGCGCATTTCAGTATGCATGGTCTCACGAAGGATTTGACTCCTCGGGACCGTTAATTGAGTGTATTCCTCGTACCTGCCTTTGGGAGGCAGTTTATCACCTCTTTCTTGTTCCCTCTTATCTTTCCTTCCTCTTTCCCGAAAACGATCATTCTGACGAGCCTCGTTTTGGCGAGGCCGTTGCTCCTGTCGTCCTTCGGTACCCCTTGCCGCAGTGCTTATCCTTCGGAACTCCTCTAGATTGACATATTTCCTGGACCTTTCTCTAAGTTCTGCCATGTTATGAGGTGGTTCCCCGATCAAACAATCTTTGAAATCTCCGTCCAACAATCCCTGAGTGAGTAGGAGAACAGATACCCCTGACTGCAAACCAGATATGCCACTGGCCTCCTGCTGATACCGGGCCAGGTAGTTGCGTAAAGACTCGCCAGGTCTTTGTGCGACTCCAGCTAAAGAATGATCTGATTTGGGCTGTGACATGCTCGCTGTATATCGATTGAGGAAAGCCCTCCGAAGCTCGGCCCAGGAACTGATGGAATTTGCTGGTAGGGAGTTGAACCATCTCAGCGGCGCCGGGCCTAGCGTCATTGAGAAAGCTCGGCATTTCATTTCATCTTCTCCTCCATAAAACATCATAGAAGATTCATAAGATGCAATGTGATCCATCGGATCAGTCGTCCCATTATAGCGAGAGACGTTCTGATGGCCCATGAAAGCTTGTGGAGTCCGAAATGCCATGATTGCGGTTGTGAACGGGTGCCCCGGATGCGGTTCGGCGGCAGCAGGTTCAGCAACCTCATTCGAAGTGAGGGGTGGAGGCAAGGGAAGATTACTTGGGTTGCCAAGAGCCATGCGAGTGCCTTGCTCGGCAAGCCTAGCCATGCTTTGCTGCTGTAAAGTAGCGATAGCTTGGTTTTGCTTTTCGATTAATGAAGTTTGAGTCCTCAGAATTTCCATAATTGACTCTTCTCTTCTCTTGGCAGAAGAGGTCATCATGTAAGATCTTCCCTGAGACTCGGAACGTTCACCGCCCTGAAGTGTTCCGAAGCGTCCTCTAGTAAATTGTGGTACTCCCCTAAACAAGGGTATTTCTCTATCAGACCGCTCGGTTCGGGAGTTCTCTCGACCATGACGTTCAGCTCGTCGCTCCTCCCCAGTTCGGGATCCAGCAGGGGCTCTTCTAGACTGGAGTGGTCCAGAATCCGCAGTGTCACGCCATTCCGACACATGGCCATCAGAAACACGACGTGGCTGAGATCGTCGTTCATGGCCCTCCACAGCCGGAAAGACGGCGGCTTGTGGTTGGACCTGAGGAACAGCCGGATCAGCAGGGTGGACAACTAGAGGAACTTGGGGGTTCTCGACCTGGTTACCCTCAGGGGGAGCAAGTCTGTCCCTTACATTCCTGCCAGCAGCATTCCTGGGCCTGGCGTTCTTTGGTGGTCTACCTCTAAGGCGACGGCGGAGATCACCTCCTCCTTGGCTGTTATCGTTGTTGTTTGCCATTTCCTGCAGCGAGCGGTGGAAATACTGGTTATTCAGGTCCCCACAGACGGCGCCAATGTAGTGTCCTAGAACACTATATGTCCTTAACCCTCTGCGCCCTCAAGATTACGGTAATCAAGAGTTCAAGAGAAGGTCAAGTATCTATGTATGACCTTATGGTTTTTCTGCAGTTCCAGTTGGGAAAAGTAGGGTTTCCCCAGTCAACAAGTGTGTGCAGAGTGTCAACTTAGGGATGAGAGTACGTACCTGAAACCCTAGCTGTTGTAAGCTATTTATAGGGTTTGGAGGAAGTTGACGTGGGCCGTATGGGCCTCGTATCAAGGTGAGCTGAACCGGGATTCTGTGAGGAAATATAGAGATTTATTCCCTTAGAATCCGGATAGGATCAGCTCACAATCCCATGTAGAGGCTGTTGCGAGATTCTAGGAGAAACATGCGGAAGAGATAGGAAGCCTTGGTGAGACTGAGTCAACCTACCAGCCGACGTTATGTCTTGGTTCTAGAATCCCGAGCCGATGGAGTGAAGACCGTTGTTGAGGCTCGGTTCCATCAAGTCCGAGCCTGGTCTTTTCGTATGCTCAAAATGAACGTGTCCGAGCGTGGGACGTTTGTGTCAAGTAAACCGAGGGAAAGGTCCTTAGAAAATCCTTTATATAGGACTAGTTTTTATGCGGTCGGCAGACCCTACACTTTTAATGTTGCAACTTTTGTGAAAAACCTGAGAGCAAGTAATCGATTACATTGACCAAAGTAATCGATTACCCATTTCAAATTTTGAAAAAAGTGCTGAAATCAATCTGATTCCCATAATGATTTATTTCCTTTTCTGGATGATCACGTTTCTGATTTCAAAGCATCTTCTTCTACTTTTTGAAAATACACTAACACACAACAAACATTATTCTTCTTCTTCACTATTCACTTTTGGAAAATCTTTTTAGAAGAAAAATCATCATAATAATCATCTTCTTCTATTCTTCATTGAAAATCATCAAGAACAAATCCTTGAGTGTGCTTTAGTCTAATTCTTTGCTATAGGTCTTTATTGTAGTATCTGCTCTATCTAGAGAGCCTTCTTGTTAGTTGCACAAATTCTTCGTGCAAACCATTTCCTTGTAAGGGGAGTGTTTACCCTTAGTGATTAGGGAGTGTTATCCCTTAGGTTGAACGTGCGTCACGTTCTTAGGGCGAGATCCCTTTTGTTGGGTAGTGCTAGACGAAAGGTAGTTCACCTAATAGTTAGGCTATTTGTAAAATCTAGGAAAGGTTTTCCTAGTTGTTGTTTTTGAGGTCCCTAGCGAAAGGAGGTTCCTAGTAGCTTGCAGGGCGCTCTAGTTGTATTCGGGGGCGCGAGGCGTCTTTGGTTTATCGAAAAGCTCAAGTGGGTCGCTTGAGGACGGGATGTAGGCCTTTTGCCGAACCAAGATAAAATCCCCGGTGCAAAATTCTCTATCCCTTATCTTTTTACATTTCGCATTTATATTTTGTGATTATCATATTTTCGCGAATAATCCTATTTTCACGTTTGAAATTATATAGCACGAGAATTGCATTTTTTAGAGTGTTAATTTATTCAATCTCGTGAATAATATGTTTTCAATATTAATATAAATATTCGTATTTATTTGTGCTTAAAAACGTTTTCATTCGTTCTTTAAGTCTTCCGCTTCGTTAAAACTCTTTAATATTTTCAAGAATGTTTGATTCGATCGTTTTTCCATTTTTTTATAAACACCCAATTCACCCCCCCCCCTCTTGGATGACGTTTGCCAATACTATCAATAATTCTAACAATTGGTATCAGAGCTTCGTGCTCTGGTAAAAGCTTAACCGCTTGAGTTAAAGATCCATTGTGTATTGGCAGTATTGGGATATTTGTTTTTGATTTTAAAATGGAGGGATTTTCATTCGATGATGCACCATTTTTCGATGGGAAAAATTATGTGTATTGGAGTGCTAGAATGAAGTTTTATCTTCAATCGATTAAGTATCATTTGTGGAATATTGTGCTTAATGGCTTTGATTTAAAACCAAAAAATGTTTTAAACGATTTTGACAAAAAATGTTTTGCCTTGAATATTCAAGCTATGCGGATTTTAAGAAATGTCTTGAATGATGATGCATATGCTAAAATCAAGGACTGTGTTAATGCTAAAAGTATTTGGGATGCTTTACACACACACTATGCTACTGATGATCTTTTGGAAAGTGTAAGTGTTCACAGATACAAAATGGAAAATCAGCAAGAGACAAGCACAAAGGATGAATTGATCATCTCCCATGATGAAGTTTTGAATGATGATACTAAAAGCATGAGGAGCAATTCATCAAGTGAAGATGATGAGTTAGAAAGCCTATTTGAAGCATTCTTGGAGTCACACATGGAATCAAGTTCTTCATATGAGGAGTCTGTAGACAACAAACTTGAACTATTCTCATTTACTCCTCACGAGGTAACTCTAACTAACTCTCATTCCCTAAATCTGCATATTACTCATAATGATTTGAGAGATGATTTGAAAAATATTTCTTTGGAAAATAGCACCTTTACGAAACCTGAAAATTGCAATTTTATTGAAAAACATGTTGAGGTTGCTTCTTGTGTTTCTCATAGTATTACAAAATCCTTTTGCTCTAACTCTTTATTTGACAATTCGGATAAGAATGTGGAAATTCAAAAGTCAAGTAAAGTTGTTGTCAATTGTGATTCTGAATACAAGGATCATAAGTCTATTTTTTACAAAAATGATTTTAGAAAACTCAAAGCATCTCCCAAACCCATTGTTTGTAACTATTGTGGACGTTTGGGTCATATTTCTCACTTATGCCTTTATAAGAAAAACAATCATATGAGAAATAAAATGAAATGGGTTACAAAGGTTTCAAAGGAATCCAAGTCTAATCCCCCTAGACCCAAAATGAGATGGGTACCAAAGGTTTCTCCTTGTAACAGGAATGTAGAAAATCAATTGCCCAAGGAAAAACCAAGAGGAAATCAAAAAGAGAAATGCTTCAAAATGACTCGGTGGATACCTAAAGATAGATGGAGTGGCCAAAGGAAGATAGTGTCAGCAAGAACCAAAGCCTTCACTGGAAGAAATGAAAAATTCACATTGATGAAAAATCATAAAAGAAAGCAATGGTTTAAGGCAAAATCTTCATGGGACACAAGGTTTGAGAAAAGAAAGCAATGGTCTAAGGAAAAATATCCATGGCATACAAGGTTTGAGGTAAGAAAGTCATATTCCTATTATAACCATGATTATACAAGAGCATACTTTGACTATTCCAAGTTATATTGAATTTGAAAACAAATCATGTGTGGTAAAAATGTTTTTGAAATATTCTTGACACATGATTATCATACCTTGGAAAAGTAGAGTACTTCATTCATAATATGATGTCCAGTGCAAACTTGAGTTGATTAAGTTGGCATCTAAATGCATATTATGATTGAACTTGATATGACTCATAGTTATAAAGGAGCATAAGATTTTGTGTGTTACTTTTAATGTGGTTCAAATCAATTTCTTCAATTGCTCTAACTGTTTTACCTTGATAATCTACTAACTTGAGCGTTGGAGATATCCAGAACAATCTGTTTTGCAGGAAACAGTGTTCCAAAATGGTAAGTTGCCCACAAGCTAAAACCACCCATGGTCCCTAGCATCAGAAAAATTAGTCATAGCATGCAAGGAAGCTTGGAATATGCAGAAAAAGAAGAATTATGGAAGTTTGAGTAGAAGTAATCGATTATTCTACAACAGTAATCGATTATCCAGTGGCTACTACATCAGGTCTGAACAGTTAAAGGCAAGTAACCGATTACAGGACTCAGAGCAACTGATTATCTCTGCATCATCATACAACACACCTGAGAAGAAGTAATCGATTACAGGTATTTAAGTAATCGATTACAAAAGGAGAGTAATCGATTAAAGATGTTGCATCACTTACTCACCAGATAGGAAGTAATCGATTACAGGTATGTAAGTAATCGATTACATGAGGAAAGTAATCGATTACACCCCTGCTAGTAATCGATTACCGGCATCAGTATCTGAAAAAAAAAAAGGAATTCGTGTGGACCAAGTGGGCCTTGACCCGTTTTGACCAGAAAAGGACATATTGTTGACTACAAACCCTAGCCACACATCTTACCTCTTCTCACTCACGTTCTCCCCCTCTCTCTCTCATTACAGGACCTCCTCCCTCTTCTCCTTCTTCTTCATCGTTTTCTTATTCTTCTTCCGTCAACCAACCAACCTCCATAGCCAAATCTCTACAAAACCATCACCATTCTCACTCAACTCACCTTCCCTTATCATAAACCTTCATCTCATTCCTTCTCCTCCCCTCAAAATCCGTCCCTCTCTCTTCTCCTCTCCCATTCGGCCAACCATCCTCAACCACCATTAAAACCACCATTCATACACCATTAGTCTCCTCTTTACCACCATTGCCTAACCTCTCAATCATAACCTTCACCTTTGCAAACCCTTGGTTCAAACTCGGTTCAACAAGGATTCTGGTTCAACAAGGATTCTGGTTCAACAAGGTTCATCTCTTCTGGTTCAGTGGTTTTCTGGTTGCTTCTGATTCGGTTCATTCTCGGTTCAGTGGTTCAGTGCAGAGTATTTCAAGTTTCCAGTCTCCTTCTTCATCAAGCTCTTATTGTTAATACATTTGGTATGATGTTCATGCTTACTGAATCTCTGGTTAATATGTTGATATATTGAGATTAGTGGAGTATTACCCTTAGTAGTAGGACTGCATTATTTGCCTTGGTGATTAGGGGTGGAAAGAGGCCAGGCCGGCCTACAGGGGCCTATGACAGGCCGAATAATAGGCCAAGCCCAGGCCAGGCTTTTTTTTCAAATAGGCCAGGCTCAGGCTATTCAAAAAGCCTATATAATCTAAACAAGTCAGGCCCAGGCTATATAAAAAGCCTATTTAGCTTAACAGGCCAGCCTATATAATAATAATAATAATAATAATAATAATTATTATTATTATTATTATTATTGTTTTTATTATTATTGTTATTATTATAATATTTAAAATTTATTATATTCATATTCATATTTATTCACATAACCAAGTCCCACATCGTTTAGCATGGTGCATGCTCTAAGAAGAAGGAATGCTTGGCATGAAGGTAGGAGACTTAATATAATGTAACTATGCAAGTCATCCAAGGCCACGTCTCTGATGTGGGACTTAATATGTCTATGCAAGTTGCTTGGGTTCAAGTCCCACATCGTTTTTTTTTGGACTTAATATGTCTGCACACCTTTTCCCAAGCGACTTGAGCCTTTGCTCTACCACCTTGATCTTTGCCCCAAAGGAATCCTCTACAAACCTTTTCAATTCCTCTAATCACAGATTTAGGGATTATAAAAGTAGTAGCCCAGTAAACATGTATAGTCATGAGAACCGATTGAATGAGTTGAGCACGCCCCTGAAAAGACAAATTACGAGTAGTCCACATGTTTAATCTCTTAGTTATCTTGTCAACAAGCACATTACATGTAGACACACTCTATTTCTTAGTTGTTATGGGTAGTCCCAAATAAGTGAAGGGGAAAGTTCCATTGCTGAATCCTGTAATATTCAGCAACCTCTCTTGTAGACCAGCCCTAGCTCCTGCAATATACATCTGAGATTAACCCTGATTTGCAGTAAGACCTGAACTTCTAGCAAAATCATCAAAAGCATCACAAAGAATTCTCACACTATTTTCATCAGCCTTAGAAAATATCATTAAGTCGTCTGCAAATGCCAAGTTTATCAACCCAATTCTTTTGCACATAGGATGGAATTTGAACTCTCTATCTTTAGTAGCATAGATTAATTTCCTTGATAACATTTCCATCACCATAACAAAAAGAAGGGGGGACATTGGGTCTCCCTGCCTAAGGCCTCTGGTGCTATTGAACTTGCCATTAATACTGCCATTGATCACTAGCTTGTAGGAAACAGTTTTGACACAAACCATAACCCAATTTATAAATTTTTGTGGGAATTTTAGTGCCTCCATACTTCTTTGAATAAAATCCCAATTGACACTGTCATAAGCCTTTTTAAGGTCAACTTTCATCACACATCTAGGAGATACATTTTTCCTTCTATAAAGCCTTAGAAGGTCTTGAGTTATGAGCACATTACGAAGAATAGATCTGTCCTTTATAAAAGCTGCTTGGTTTTCATTAACTAGTAAAGGCAGGCATTCTTGTAATCTAACACAAATTAATTTGGAAATAACCTTATACATGACATTGCAACAAGCTATAGGACGATAGTCACTTACAAGGTTAGGACATTCAATCTTAGGAATAAGCACCAGCAGGGTCTGGTTTGTCTCCTTAAGCATCTTACCAGAAGAAAAGAATTCTTGCACAGCCTCAATCACATTGGCCCCAATCACTGGCCAAGCTGCCTTATAGAAAGCAGCCCCAAATCCATCAGGAACAGGGGCCTTGTCATTCCCAATCTGAAATAAGCACTGTTTAATCTCTTCTGCCTCAAAAGGTCTAAGAAGCCTCAGTTGCTGGTCTGGACTTAGGGTTGATCCTTGATTCACCTCACCCTCTGACATACACCATGGCCTGCACCCATCAAATAGAAGAGACTTATAGAAATTTTCAAAAGCCTCCACTATATGCTCCTGTTTTGTATGAACCCTTCCACTGTTATCTTTGATCATCAGAATCTTGTTCCTATACCTTCTTTCTTTGATAGATTGATGAAAAAATTTGTGTTCAAGTCACCCTCACAAAGCCAATCTTGCTTTGACTTCTGCCTCAAGAAAACAACAGCAGCCTGGTAGGTCTCATAGTGCTCCTCCCTAGCCTCTTTCTCAATTTTTTGGAGATGAGTGTTCATAGGATCATTCTGGAGCATCTCTTGCACAACATCCAGCTTTTCCCTAGCCTGAATTTCCTTCCTGTCAATATCTCTGTATTTCCTATTATTAAGCTCACTCAGCCCAGGTTTAACTCTCTTCAGATTTCTTATAATTCTGAACATAGCATACCCATCATCATCTAAGCTCCAAAGCTGCTTCACAATATCAAGGAATTCACTGTCCATAGCAAGATGATTTAGGAATTTGAACGAACCCCTTCTACAACTTACATTAGTGGACCATTTCACAACCATAGGGCTATGATCAGAAATACCATTATTTATAAAATCAGTTTGCACTTCTGGCCAAACTCTACACCATTCCTCATTCACCAAAACTCTATCAAGCTTACTGGTGATTCTGTCCTCTCCTTCTTGTTTATTTTTCCAAGTATAGTAACAGCCACCATACTTCATATCCTCCAGTTGACAATGAAACACAAAATCTCTAAAATCTTCAATTTGATTATAATCCAGCTGATGGCCCCCAAGCTTCTCTTGGATGTTTAAGCAACAGTTAAAATCACCCATCAACACCCATTTCTCCATCATACTCACCCCTATCTCCTTCAAGTCCTGCCACATGTCTCCTCTTCTCTCAGCATCATTATGGGCATAAACAAAGGTTGTAAGATCCATGAAGAATGTTTTGATAAATGCCAAAAGGTTTTGAACAAGCTTCAAGTGTGTTGATCAAGTTCAAGCTCAACAAGCAACAACAAACATCAAGTTATGAAGAGAGAGCCAACTCATGAAGACTTAGTTTGGTAGTTTGTGTTTTATTGTTTTATATTTTGCCTCACAAGTCTTTTAGTTTATGAGTTTTGGTAGAGTTTATTAGAGGGTAGTGAATCTCTTTTGATTGCATGATTATATCATATTTTGAGTATTCACTTTGTCTAAAATCAATAGGTGGCTTAAAGGTTTTAAAGAAAAGGTTTAGTTTTTGAGAAAACAAGTTTTTAGTGATTTTTATGCTGATTACTCGAGTAACACATATTTCACTCGAGTAAAATTTATCAAGCTTGCGGCTTACTCGATTAATCATTATTTCACTCGAGTAAAATGTTTTCAGCTTTCGGCTTACTCGAGTAACACTCATTTCACTCGAGTAACTCGATCAGATATGGTTTTTTAAATACGTTTTTCACTTCTCAAAAGCTATTCTAAGTGCTCTAACTTTTGGGTATTCTATATAAACCTTTTCCTAATCATTTCTATCAATGAGAATCAACTAGAATCATTTTGATACACAATTTTACAAAGAATCAAAGCCACACTATTCTCTCTCACTCTCTCAAGATCAAAGCTCTCATTTTCATATTCTTTGATCAAGAACCTTGAATCTCTCATGTTGATATTTCATAGCTTTTGAAAGAGATTCATAGGATTGTTATTGTTTTTCATTTGGGTTGTAATCATTTCAAGTTAAGCAAGCTATCTACAACATTGGAAGACTTGATTTTGTGAATCAAGCAAAGTTTCATTGGAAGCCTTGGTGAGGCATTTCATCAAGCACTTGGAAGCCTTGTTGAAGAGCAAGCATTTGGAAGTCTTGTGAGTGAAGCAAGCAATTGGAAGTCTTGTTGTGAGGGATATCGGCAAGCAAGAGAAGAGGTTAGATTAGATATCAATAGGATTACAAGGCAAGGGTGTGGTATCTCTTGTAGGCTAGCAAGAAGGAAGTCTTGTGAAGCATTTACTTGTAATTTGAGAAACTCTAATTCCTCATAGTGAAGAATCTCTCTTGGTTGAAGAGGGGACTGGAGTAGCTTTCAAGTGGATGAAAGTGAACCAGGATAAATCACTGTGTCGTATCTCTAAACTCTCTACTCTTTACAATTCTTGTTATTAATTGTGTTCTTGATTGAAAACCTAGAAAAAATGATTTTTCATAATTGATTAAATTGAATCTTTATTGTGCAAAATTGATAAAGGGAAAATCATTTTCATAACCTAGGTGAATAAATAAGAATATTGGTGTTGATTGTTTCCGCTTAATCTCTGATCATATAATACATGTTAATTGATTGATTTTCATTGGTTTTAATCGTTTAGATTTGTTTCTTGCGAAAATCTTTCAAAGTTTCTATAACACCTATTCAACCCCCCCTTCTAGGTGTTCTCCTAGTGTTTCCTAGTTGTTTCATCCACCGATTGTAGGTTTTTCCACAATTGGTATCAGAGCTCGGTCGAAAGACACGAGCATAGAGCTTTTTCGTTAATATCCTTGAGGAAACTACAATGGGTTCTACGAATCCTTTTGGTGGTGAAGGTGCTTCAATAAATCGCCCTCCTATGTTTGGTGGAGAGGGTTATGGTTATTGGAAAATTAGGATGAGAATCTGTATAGAAGCTATAGATGTGAAGATTTGGGAAGCCATTGAAAATGGTCCTTATATTCCCTCAAAAGATGTAGAAGGTGTGCTTACCCTAACTCCCAAAGATAAGTGTACCGATGATGATAAAAGAAAAATTCAATATGATTTAAAAGCAAAGAATATCATCACCTCCGCTCTATCTTATGATGAGTTCTTTAGAGTCTCCCAATGTAAAGATGCCAAAGATATGTGGGACACCTTGCAAGTCACACATGAAGGCACTAGTGAAGTTAGGCGTGCTAGATTAAATTCTTTGATGCATGAATATGAATTGTTTCGTATGTTGCCTAATGAATCTATATGTTTTATGCAAAAACGTTTTACTCATATTGTTAATCATCTCATTGCTCTTGGTAAAACTTTCTTGAATTGTGAACTTGTTAACAAAGTTTTAAGATGTCTAAGTAGGGAATGGCAACCCAAGGTTACCGCAATTGTTGAATCAAAGGACTTGGACACCATGGACTTAGCAACACTTTTCGGAAAGCTACAAGAACATGAAATGGAGCTTGAACGTTTGCATATACATGAAGAATCGGACAAGAACAAAGAGAGAAAGGAATTGCTCTTAAAGCTCAAAGGTCATATAAAAAGGAAGAGAGTTCCGATGATGATGATAGTAATGATAATGAAGATTCCGATTCGGACATTGATGAAGAGGAGATGAAGCTTCTACTAAGAAAGTTCAATAAGATTCTAAGGAGAAAAGGAAGGTTGAACAAGGACAAAAGTAAAGAGAAGAATTCCCCACACTACAAGACAAAGACTTCAAAAGAAGGTATAGTTTGCCATGAATGTGGAAAGCCCGGTCATCTCAAGTACTCATGCTCTAAGTATCTTAAGAAGAAGGAGAAAGAGATGAAAAATGCAAAACACAAAAGGGCATACATAGTTTGGAATAGTGATGATGAAAAAGACAAGAAAAACACATCAAATAGTTCTTCGGATGATGAAGATGCCGCTTGTCTCAACTTGATATCTCAAGTACATGAAGAGGAAAGTTCAAATGATGAATCAAGTGAACAAAGTGACGAAAGCGATGTAAGTCTTACTAAATCCGAAATTTCTTCCAAATATGAAATGTTGTATAATGCTTATGAAGAAATGCATAAACAATTTAAGAAACTAGCTTTGAAAAACATTGAAAGGAAGAAGCTCATTTTGAAACATCAACAAGAGATTTTAGAACTTCAAAAACAAGTTGATGAGCTTAATCTTGAAAATGAAACCCTTGATCTTATATATGCTAGTTCTTCTTGTGATTGTGCTAGTAGATTGAATAATGTGGTTGATTGTGAGGATTGCAAGTTGCTTAAGGATGAAAATGCTATTTTGAAAAATAAGCTTGCAAGTTTCACAAATGGTGATATTAGATTGCGCACATTGTTAAATTTTCAAAGAGAAAATTCAAACAAGTTTGGTTTGGGTTATACTAATGCTAAGAGTAAATCTCATAGAAATGTTGTTGATTTTTCTAAAGTTGATTTTTCAAATGCACCAACATGTTTCTATTGTGGTACTCATGGACATACTTCAAATGTGTGTTATATTAAAGTGCATGGTATACCTAAAGGAGATTTTGTTTGGATGAAAAAGGGTGAGAGTCCCTACACTAACAAAAATGGATCCAAAACCATTTGGATACCAAAAAGCAAAGCATGATTGTTTTTGTAGGTATGATTGAAGAGCAAAAGGACTTTCATGTGATATTCATTCATTTGTTACTTCAATTGGTATCAAGAAGAAAATCCTACAAATTGGTAACATTCAATATTATACAATTGGTATTTGTTTAGTCACATTTGGTATTGCTCATAGTTCTCTCAATTGGTATTATTTCTTATAATGTGATATTGTTTATACTATTGAGAAAATTTTATTGGTATCAATTTCTTACAATTGTTTTACAATTGATATCATGTTATTGGTATACAATTTGTTTGATATTGAGTTGAATAAAAGCATGGTAACCATCTATCGATGATGCTTTGGTTGTTATATCATATTAGTATCTCTATTTTGGCTTAGATCATATTTTTTTTTAAATTGGTATATATTTCTTTTTGATAATGCCAAAGGGGGAGAAATATGATGTTTTGAATCAAAGGGGAGAAATATTTTTTTTGAAAAATGGTATGTTTGGAGAAAGGTAGTTTGTTTTTGTTGTTTTTATAGGTTGATCAAAGTTGTTGAAGATAGGGGGAGAATCAAGCTTAACTCAATTGGATTTCAAATGTCAAAAGCATAAATTGATGGGGAGCAAGAGTCTCACCAAGTGATCAAATGGTTCAAGCATCAACAATTTCAATGAACTTCATAATTTCAAAACATGTTTGTCATTTTCAAAAAGGGGGAGATTGTAAGATCCATGAAGAATATTTTGATAAATGCCAAAAGGTTTTGAACAAGCTTCAAGTGTGTTGATCAAGTTCAAGCTCAACAAGCAACAACAAACATCAAGTTATGAAGAGAGAGCCAACTCATGAAGACTTAGTTTGGTAGTTTGTGTTTTATTGTTTTATATTTTGCCTCACAAGTCTTTTAGTTTATGAGTTTTGGTAGAGTTTATTAGAGGGTAGTGAATCTCTTTTGATTGCATGATTATATCATATTTTGAGTATTCACTTTGTCTAAAATCAATAGGTGGCTTAAAGGTTTTAGAGAAAAGGTTTAGTTTTTGAGAAAACATGTTTTTAGTGATTTTTATGCTGATTACTCGAGTAACACATATTTCACTCGAGTAAAATTTATCAAGCTTGCGGCTTACTCGATTAATCATTATTTCACTCGAGTAAAATGTTTTCAGCTTTCGGCTTACTCGAGTAACACTCATTTCACTCGAGTAACTCGATCAGATATGGTTTTTTAAATACGTTTTTCACTTCTCAAAAGCTATTCTAAGTGCTCTAACTTTTGGGTATTCTATATAAACCTTTTCCTAATCATTTCTATCAATGAGAATCAACTAGAATCATTTTGATACACAATTTTACAAAGAATAAAAGCCACACTATTCTCTCTCACTCTCTCAAGATCAAAGCTCTCATTTTCATATTCTTTGATCAAGAACCTTGAATCTCTCATGTTGATATTTCATAGCTTTTGAAAGAGATTCATAGGATTGTTATTGTTTTTCATTTGGGTTGTAATCATTGCAAGTTAGGTAAGCTATCTACAACATTGGAAGACTTGATTTTGTGAATCAAGCAAAGTTTCATTGGAAGCCTTGGTGAGGCATTTCATCAAGCACTTGGAAGCCTTGTTGAAGAGCAAGCATTTGGAAGTCTTGTGAGTGAAGCAAGCAATTGGAAGTCTTGTTGTGAGGGATATCGGCAA
The DNA here is from genome assembly GCA_037953625.1 of Crotalaria pallida. NCBI lineage: Eukaryota > Viridiplantae > Streptophyta > Magnoliopsida > Fabales > Fabaceae > Crotalaria > Crotalaria pallida. The sequence goes on along the minus strand of CM075654.1, from coordinate 4,266,792 downwards.
GCAAGAGAAGAGGTTAGATTAGATATCAATAGGATTACAAGGCAAGGGTGTGGTATCTCTTGTAGGCTAGCAAGAAGGAAGTCTTGTGAGGCATTTACTTGTAATTTGAGAAACTCTAATTCCTCATAGTGAAGAATCTCTCTTGGTTGAAGAGGGGACTGGAGTAGCTTTCAAGTGGATGAAAGTGAACCAGGATAAATCACTGTATCGTATCTCTAAACTCTCTACTCTTTACAATTCTTGTTATTAATTGTGTTCTTGATTGAAAACCTAGAAAAAGTGATTTTTCATAATTGATTAAATTGAATCTTTATTGTGCAAAATTGATAAAGGGAAAATCATTTTCATAACCTAGGTGAATAAATAAGAATATTGGTGTTGATTGTTTCCGCTTAATCTCTGATCATATAATACATGTTAATTGATTGATTTTCATTGGTTTTAATCGTTTAGATTTGTTTCTTGCGAAAATCTTTCAAAGTTTCTATAACACCTATTCAACCCCCCCTTCTAGGTGTTCTCCTAGTGTTTCCTAGTTGTTTCATCCACCGATTGTAGGTTTCCCACAAAGGTAGCATAGAAAATTATATTATCAGGCCTGTGTAAAATTTTGCGGTGAATAAATTGGCTTGAATGGCTCATCACTTCAATATGAAACATGTCCTTCTTCCATATAAGAGCCCCAACCTTCAAACAACTTGTTTCTTAACTCTCCAAATGAACTAGCTCTTATTTTATTTTCTAGTATAGCCATGACACCTATATTATACAAACTCAACAACCTTTTAACCTCTTTTTGTTTCAAGGGTTGGTTAAATCCCCTGGTGTTCCAAGATCCTATATTATCCATTAACAATGAGGGCTGTGGAATCCCCCTTATTCCCCTTTACCTGGGATTTTCTTCTAGTCATAACTGGAGTACATTGCCCTTCTATTTGCTCCTTCTCATTCTGCCCCTCCTGCTCTTTGTCAATCCTTTCTGGTTGAGTTTCTTTGACAATAGAAACCTCCTCTTCCTCCTCTACACATTTATCTTTTAAAGCTTCTTTAACAGCTTCAGTTGCTGCTTCTATGTTATCTTCTGGAATTTTCCCTTCCTCTATCTGCTTCTTTAGCTTCAGGGCATCATCCACCTTTTCTATATCTTCTCTTGATGGCCTCCTTTTCTCAACCCAAACCTTCTTAGTTTGTTTTCTACAAGTTTTACTATCATGGCCATACATGGAACAGGAAGCACATAGAACTGGTTTCCATTCATAATCCACCCTCTGTGCAATAATGTTCTCCTTTTCGTCCTCAAAGAATACCTCATCTGGTAGGATAGAAGGGTTGACCTCCACAAGAACCCTCGCATAGTTGATTTTGTTTCTCTCTTTAGTCACATTGTCCACCATGATAGGGGTCCCCACAAGGCTGGCAATCTTGCTTAGAGCATTAGCACCCCAAAACTTGAGATTTAAGTTTGGCAGTTGAATCCAAACTGGAACAGACTCATGAAAGCTCTTGGAAATTGGCTTCCCTGTCCAAGGTGCTATAATTAGAGGCTTTCTATCAAAATGGTAGATACCAACTTCTAAGACTGCATTTCTAGCTTCCATAGAATTGAATCTTACAACCACAGTTCCATCACCATTCATAAGAACTTTATCAATTCCATGTTGTCCCCATATCTTTCTAATATACCCATTTAATACTGCATAGGGAGGCCTGGCCCCTAAGACATAGCAGACAATTGCCTGCTGCCAAAACTTTTCTTCACTCTCAATATCAGATGCCACTATTTTCCCTACTGCAACCCCTTCTTTAATGTTAGGCTCCACAAAGTTCAGTTTTTCTCCAGCATTACGTAGTTTAGTAATGTCAAACGAGTCCCATATTGAAGCTCTTCTAGGCTGCTCTCCTATGATAATTGGATCTGGTAATCGAGTGCTAGTATTCTGTGTTATCAACTCATTGTTCTTGCCTTCTCCTTCTTCTTCAACAACTGCCTTTCCTTTAATTTTAGCACGCAACTCATCAAGTTTTTTCAGCAATGACCCTGCTTTCTTAGGGCTCAAGTCTTCTATGTCTTCCATATCTTCTTCGTCAAGGTTCAAAATGTCTAGGTTTTTAGGAATTGTGTTTGGGGTGGGTGACGGATGGGGTGAGGGGGAATTGGGCGGACGCCCCTTCTTTCTTGCCATGATGGCAAGCAGCGGCGATCAACGATCGACCACGAGGCAAGGCAGGGGATCACGAGAAAGAAAAACCCTAGCAAAGAGACGTCAAACCCAAGACAAAAAAAAATAGTGTATGATTACTTTGATATTGACTAAGTTGACTATATGCCTATAATTAACTAATGAAGTGTTGCTTGTTGTTGTGTGTTAAGTCGATGCTTGGAAGATGATTGAATATGTTATTGATTTTGAAATTTATTGATTTTAAAATAATTTGGTTTGATTTATTTGAGATTTTTAAATTGTGTTCATGGCTGCCCAAAGTTGTTTTGTGATAAAGGTCTGAGTTTTAAAGTGTTAGTTTTGAATAAAAGAGTTATTTAAAACGAAAAATGTTTTTACGATATTTTCGGGGTTTTATCAAAGAAATTTTGTAACATGCCTCTTTGCTGTCCAGAATTACTTGGACTTGCTTTTTATATTTAAAAACGTTTTCATGTGATTTAAAGTAAAGTTTTCAAGTGGTAGTTGATTTAAGAAAAAGCCGGATCGAAAACGATACATTTTTCGGTGTTTTCGAAGTTGATTGAGGTGCTGTCCAAAACGGATCAGCAACTAAAATAAATGATTCAAATTACTTTACTAAATGTTTTCAAAAGGGTTTTTGAAAGTACTTAAGGTATTATAAATATCAGAGTTGTTGGAAAGAAAACGGTTATGTTTTAAGTTACGAAAAAGATTTTCTTAATACAAATTAATTATGTAAACGTATTTTATTTAGTACGAGAAATCTTAAAGACGAGGGATTGGGGCAGTCGGCAGCAAGAAGGATCCGAGGAGACGGTACACATTAAATCGCTGGACCTCAGGTGAGAGAGAAGCTTTCCTAAGACATCGTGGTGGTTAGGTGGTATATTAGGATGTTCCGTATCATCTCAAAGATCGGAACTAAGTGGTTCGGAATCAGTAGTATAAGTGGCAATTGTTTGTGTTGTGTGGCCACTTATACGAAGGTGACAAAGGCCACATTGCTATTGTGTGATGAGTGTGTGATTGATAATATGTTTACGTTTATTGATTTAATTATGCCTAGTGATATTTATTGTTGAAGATTAATATGAGTAACAAGCTGATGGACGTCTGTTACGTCCTGAATAAGAAAATGAAAAGGAAATAAGTAAATTGATGGAAATAAAGATATAAAAAGAAAGGAATAATGATGAAAGATATAAGATGGAATAGAAAGAGATGAAGAATTGAGATTGGGGAAAGAATGAATGATAATGTTGGGAACGAGCTAGAGCTGGGGGAGAATGATGTGAATTGAGTGGATCTGGGCTCCTTTGTTATTGTTTTTGAATGAGACTAGTGTTGAGTTGAGCTTGCTCCTCCATTAGCGCTCAACAAAAGATGATCTTTGAAAATTGTTTTTGAAAAGGTTTTTGAAAAGAAGTTTTTGAGGAGAATTCTAAACAAAATGTTTTTAGAAAAGTTTTGAAATAAAATTTATGAAAAGTTTTTTAAAAAGAGATTTTAAGAGAGTTTTTGAAATATGGTTTTGGGGATGTTTTTGAAAGGATATTTTGAGAAGGTCTTCTTTTTGTAAGGATATTTTTGAAAATCTTTTTGGAAATAATATTTTTGAGAAAGTTTTATGAAATGACATTTTGTGAAAAAGTTTGTGAAAACAATATTTTGTGAAAGTCTGTGAAGAAAGATTTTGTGAAATGATATTTTTGAAAAGATTGTTTTGAGAGAAAGATTGAGAAAGGAGATGCAAGTTTGTTGATGTGATCCCAGCTCTGTGCTATGTGAGGAATGATGAGAGAAATTGTGCTAAGTTAGTGGTCGAGACTCATTGAAGGGATGCACGAAGGATGGGCCGACCTTAGGTTAATTAAAAGATAAAAGACTTTAAAAGACATACGCAGTGAGGTATGAGAGTGCGAAGTAGTGGAGAGGAAGGAACCATGGGTATCTGCTGATACTCAGGAAGAGATTGCATTAGGGGAGGACGATGACGGTGAAACGTCAAGAAGTCTAGAGTATATTTCTAGGCAGAACAAACTCCACATGTGGCATACGAACATGGTAGGGACTGGGTCCAATGCCGTGGTAAGTTCTGCGGGCCCACTAGAAACATACTGTCGCCCCCTAGATTGCAAATCTAGAACAGTGAGAGGGACTGGAGTGGGGCATCTTGTTTCCCACTGTGAGTTGAGACAGTGTGCCTTGATTATATATGAATTAAATTGATATGATATGATTTGAGGTTGAGTCCTCCTGGTCTGGGACCAATTGATTGTGAGACAGCTGTTGTGCCCGCACGGTAAAGGTCCTGTACTCTTGTTTGCTTCTGACTAGGTTGGGAGGATGACCAAGGAGATGTAGACGTGAGTGATAGCCGAGATCGGAATGAATACTTTGAGGATATTTTAACACTCCCCAATCACCAGAGGTTATGAATTGATAAGAGTAGAGGAAAAGAAAATATAGTGATGAAATGGAAATGAATGAGAAAAGGAAAGAATGTTCTTAAGATGTGAAAGTAAGAAGGAAATGAAAGAGGATAACAATAATGCTAATAATGTAAGATAATAATGATAATGATGTCAATAATATGTTTGGTTGTTGTGTGCTTGTATATTGTATTGTGTGTTTGTTCGGTCCTGGTATCTTGCCTATCGTAATCCCACACCGTCGACGATACGTCGTTCGGATTGCTTACTCTCTCCTGTTCGTTGGCATATCGGTGTTGCTGGTATCTCAACGGGCAGATGGAGAATTGCATGGATGTCACCACATGTAACATCCTAAACGTGGTAAGTCGTGATCGCGCATGTGGTGCGAACGCAATAAAGTCGTGACTGGAATACACTGAATGAGAAATGTGATTATAAATTGTGAAATGAGAATAAAGGGCATTATGAGATTAATGTACGAGAATAAAGAGATAAAGTTGACTTGAGAAGTTAATGAATACTTGAAAATGAATTGTGATACATTGACTCTTATTTATGATGTTGTGATTGAATTGTGGTATGTGTATGGCTTAGTGTTGCATTATGTCTTATTTGGAAACTGCCTCCCCATTTTATGTGTAATACTCACTCCTTACTATCTCCACAGGTACTGAGGAAGAGTTTGCACAAGATCAGGCCGAGCAGGAGTACTCTCCCTCACAGGGAGAGTAGGTTACCTTTAGATATGTAGGACATGGGAATGTCCTGGGCCCGGTGATTTGAATCATTTTTGTTGTATATAGAATGTAAATAGCTTTTTGGGGGCCCAGGACGACTCCTTTTGGGAAAGGGGTCTATTTTGGGGAAAAACTGTCTTCCTAACTTGTTTATATCTCTGCTAACTCTGATGTTCTTACTATGATGTTTTAAACTTGCTTCTGATGCGTGCACGAAGTTGCACTAGCTGATACATGTATATATGTGAATAGCCCTGCTGGCCTTGCTATTTGAAAATGTGTTATTTATCAGGTTGCAGGAAAACAGAAATTTTGGGAAAGTCCTAAAAACAAACGAAACTCCGTCCGTTTGACGGGAGATTTTCTTATGAATTAAGAATAACTAAGAGTTTTTACTAATCAATTTATAAGTTAAAAATGAAATTTTCAAGTTGCTATTTTTAATTAAGGGTATAAAAGGGTAAATAAACTTAGGTGTTACATTTTGTGGTATCAGAGCAGTTTCCCTCGGCCTTTGGAGTTATGAGCTACTCCAGTGATTACTCACCGAGTGAGTAATCGATAATTATAGTTTAGAGTCTAGAGTTTATTGATAGGATGTTTATACTATTAATTGTGCTATTAAGCATTAACTGTCGGCCTTGTGCATGACTAAACAGAATGGCTGGTAGACGGATCGATCATGATGGGATCCGAGCTATTATGGAGCAGATGGCTAAGATGCAACAGGATCAGGGGAATAACATCGCAGCAGCAGCAACAGCAACAGCAGCTGCAATGATTCCTCAACCCCCAGCTCCTGTGGCTATTGATTGGTTGGCGCGGTTAAGAAAGAACGATCCGCAGAAGTTCGAAGGCGGTTTCAATCCCGATGGGGCACAGCTATGGTTGCAAGAGATCAAGAATATTCTTAACACTATGGCACCGCCGGAGGAACAGAAGGTTCTGCTTGCACAGTATATGCTGACTAATGAAGCGGAACATTGGTGGCAGCAAATGCGGAGGGGTCTGGAGGCGGACAATCAGGCGATTACATGGGACTTGTTCAAGAGTCGTTTTCTGGGCAAGTACTTTCCGGAAGATGTTCGGAGAGAGAAGGAGATTACTTTTCTGCAGCTCGTGCAAGGAAACATGAGCGTCGGGGAATATGCTTCTAGGTTCGAGGATTTGATTCGGTATGCAGGGAGTTACAGGGATGCAGATGAGAGGACCAAGTGCATCAAGTTCGAGACCGAACTGCGTTCTGAGATCAAAATGGCTTTTGAATATCAGAACATCAGCAACTTGTCTCAACTAATCAACATGACTAGCACGTATGAAAAGAGCCGCAAGCAACGTGCAGCTGAGAAACGCAGCAAGAATGTTCAGAAGTCTGGAGGTCCTGTCAGGGGCAAGAGTTCGGTGCAGCGACCAAGTCCTTACTCCCAGCCTAGATCAGGCCCGGTAGTGAGTACGTATTGTTCTATTCCGACTTGTCCACATTGTGGCAGGCGGCATAGGGGAGATTGCTGGAAGTTGCATCCGAGCAAGAGGGTTGTGACCTGTTTCAGATGTGGTCAGCCGGGTCACATGATGACAAATTGTCCTAAAAATGCAGTTAAAAAGGAGGTGAATGTGGCTAAGGTTCAAAGAGCTGGTGACGACAGGGTGACTCGAAAGGGCAAGGTGTATACTCTTGACAGCGAGGAGGTTACTAATGTTGATGAACTGATTAGAGGTACCGGTTATGTTAATAGTATTCCTTGTGGTATTCTCTTTGATTGCGGAGCTACTCATTCATTTATTTCTTCCGATTGGATGAAGAGGTTAGGGTTGTCTGCAATAGGAATGCCTTATAAATTATCTGTTTCTGCACCCACGAATTCTTCTCTAGTCACATCAACTATGTGTTTGGATTGCCCACTTCGAGTATTGGAGCGGGAATTCAAAGTTAATCTAATCTGTTTGCCTCTAACTAAGCTTGACATCATTCTGGGCATGGACTGGATGTCTCGGCACCATGTTCTGATTGACTGTCATCAGAAATCAATTACTATCAGTGATCTTTCTTTATCTGCCCTGGAGATGAATGAGGAGGCAGAAATCAGTTAGATTCCGGTAGTCTGTGAGTTTCCAGAAGTCTTTCCTTCAGATATTCCTGGATTACCGCCAAACAGAGAAGTGGAGTTTAGTATTGATCTGATGCCCGGTGCAGGTCCTATTTCTATAGCCCAGTACCGGATGGCACCTCCGGAGTTAGAAGAGTTGAAAAAGCAGATAGAGGAGCTTTTGGCTAAGGGTTTGATTAGGCCGAGCGTGTCACCTTGGGGAGCTCCGATTCTTTTTGTTAAAAAGAAGGACGGAAGTCTCCGAATGTGCATCGATTATAGACGTGATCGAGGCCGTACCCGATACAAATAAAAACAGTTTAAGTATAGTACTAGGAAGTGACTCCTAGGTCGTCTCCCAAGGAATATCTTATCAAGCAAAAGGTCGAACACATAGTATGCATAGAAAACAGGGGGTTTTTTTTTGTATTGAATATTGAATAATTGAAATCAAAACAGAATTAAATCAAAACGAAGAAACAGATAAGGAAAAGCGGATAAACCCCTTTGGCTCGCGTTCACAACTCTATCATCGGTCACAAAAGATCAATTTCTTTCCTCTTCACTGTCCAACTCGTGAGAATTAAATACTAAGCGAAAATTCAATTCTCACCCCAAAACCCAAACCTCTAATTAAGCATTAAAAGCCAAAGCATGGAGTTTTTACGAGTTTGCATAAATTAAGCATTCATACACATGGATTATCTCTATATAATGGAACTAAGCGAACCATAACATATCAATAAGCATGAAAACAGTGAATAAAACCAAATAGCATTAAGAACAAAACCTCAAGAGTATGTGATACATTACCAAAGGGATTTAACCTAAGAGTTTAGCCTTCCATGAAGAAAAATACCAAAAACGTGTAGAAAAGGGAAGAGAGAGAAACCCTAGCAGCCACCACAAGCTTGGAGAGAAAAACTAAGCCTTCTCTATGAGAGAGAATGTAAAAAACGTGAATGGAAGGTCTCTCCTAGGGTTTACACGAATTTGGCTTTTTAAATCACAAAACGGGCCTAAATCATGGGCCCAAATCCTAAGGAAAGCTTATCTCTAAATTAAATCTAAAAATATCCTATAGATAAAATCTAAATCTTAAAAGATATAACTAAATCTCAACTAATCCTAAAGATAGATTACAATCTTCACTTCATCATATATCTTCTCTTCCAAAATTAAATCTTCACTCCCAAAATTAAATCTTCACTCCCAAAATGTCCAAAAAGCCCTTGTGCCATATATGACCTGAAAATAGAAATAGAATTAATTAGGCTAAATAATCCCAAATTAAACAATATTCAGAATATTAGTCCAATAAACTCTAAATCACTAAATCAAGCTAAACAATGTCAAATAGGCAACAAGTATCAATAATAGGAGTAAAATAATGCAAGGAAAAATGGGAAATAAAATGCTCATCAAATACCCCCACACTTATCCTTTTGCACTCCTGGGCAAAACTAAGAATTAGGACTGAGAAAATCAATATGCACCAAAGTGAATCATGTAACAAGATTACTAAAACTAATGAATGCAAACCTAAGAGATTACATACTTCACAATGAATTCTAGGAAATGCAAAGAAATGGGCAAAATCGAGCACATGAAGAAAATAAGGACCAAAGAATCAAGGCATCCATGAACATCATCCAATTATTTCAAATATGCAAAGAAAACCAATGACATCAAGAGGGTAGTCACAAAGATGATAGAAACTCACAAGGATCACTCAATAGTGTTTACACTCAAGTGTTTAAGGTTAATCAGTGTTTACACTCAAGGCACATCATGAAAAACAAACACAACCATAAGCTTGACAAGCCTCTAACATCAACAATCAATACACATGCACATTAAGATCAAAAGGTCTTTTCAGGGTTGTAATGGGGCCAAGGACAAGGTAGGATAAAAATATGGGAAATATAGCTAAAACCCAGGGAATAGAGGAGCAATGGGGAACAAGTAAAAAAAAAAAATAAGCACAATCCACCCCAGAATGAAATGGTAAATATAACAACAACCTCTAATTCCAAACCTCCATGCCTCAATCAACCTTTTATTCCATTTTTTTCTTTTTCTTCTTCTTCTTCTTCTTTTTTTTTCTTTTTTTCTTTTTTTTTTTGAATTGCATTACATTGCAGAACTTCACGAACGAAAGAAAAGAAGAAACAATAAAAATGGCATAATGAGATAAAGCCATAATTACATCACCGACCATAGAGGCAAAACCCAGAACTCACAAGAGATGAAGAACAAAGCACCCTCGCTTACTTAATACCCATTCCCAAAACAATTCCAAAGCTCCAACATTTCCTAAGGTTAGGACAATCATGGTTTTTCAGTCATAGGCTTGTAATGAGCTAAAGAACAAAGAAAAGGGATATAAAGGCTCAAAGGGGCTATCAAAGGATAAATTCATTCAAGGTAGGCTCATATGGCTAGTGGCTTATTCAAGAAAAAAAAACAATGCCTAAATCATTTCAAAATGTGCATGGGAATATCAAGTATCAACAAGAGTCAAGTCAAGTTCTAGAGTGCAAGTAATCCAGAGTGCAATCACACATGAAAGAAAAATTAGGTGGCATATATAGCAATCCACCCACAATTAAGGCTCAAATCCTCACAAAAGGGACAATTCTATCACAGTGTTACCACCTCTTAATTATCAAAAGCAACTTTACACACAGAAATGCATGAATTCAGACACAAGATACCAAGACTCTACTAAAATGAAGCAAAAACTTGCAAGAAAATGCCCAAAACTTAGCAAAACCTAAAAAATCAAAGCAAAAATATGCAACCTAAACTACTCTCCCCCCCACACTTAAATCACACATTGTCCTCAATGTAAAACAAATAGCAGAATCAGACAGATATAGACAAGTGGAATAAAAGTAGTAAAGAAGGAGAAAAGAAGACTCCCTAAATCATGGTGGGTCAAAAATGGGGTCGACCAATGAGGCTTCCTCCACAGGTGCATCATCGAAAGAAGGGGTAGTGAGGAAAGGCTTGAGTCGGTGGCCATTGACTTTGAAGCTCTTGTCTGTGGACTCACTCTTGATCTCCACAGTGCCATAAGGAAACACCTGGGTGACTACAAATGGTCCAATCCATTTAGAGCGGAGCTTTCCACTCATGAGTCCAAGCCTAGAGTTGTAGAGCAACACTTTTTGACCAACCAAGAACTCCTTTCTGCAAATTGAGCTAAAGTTATGAATAAACCTGCGATAGAAACCTGCATGGCCAAGAAAAGAACGCACCTCTCGCACGCAAGAGGGGTAAGGCAAATGTGATATTACATGCAGCTTAGCAGGGTCAACCTCTATGCCCTTATGCGAAATAATGTGCCCTAAGACTATGCCTTGTTCTACCATAAAATGACATTTTTCAAAATTCAAGACAAGGTTAGTCTCAATGCACCTATTAAGCACCTTAGACAAACTATCAAGACATGCATCAAAAGAGGAACCATATACACTAAAATCATCCATGAAGACCTCTATGCAATGCTCAAGTAAGTCATTAAAAATACTCATCATACATCTTTGAAAAGTGCCAGGAGCATTGCATAGGCCAAAAGGCATCTTCCTATAAGCAAATGTACCAAAAGGACAGGTAAATGTTGTCTTATGTTGGTCCTCTGGTGCAATACAGATTTGGAAATAACCAGAGAAACCATCTAAGAAGCAATAGTGAGATTTACCTGCCAGGCGCTCCAACATCTGATCAATGAAGGGAAGAGGAAAGTGATCCTTGCGGGTCGCCTGGTTGAGCTTCCTATAATCAATGCAGACTCTCCAACTGTTCTGCACTCTAGTGGGAATCAGCTCATCCTTCTCATTTTTGACAACTGTCACCCCAGACTTCTTGGGAACTACTTGAACCGGGCTAACCCAAGTGCTGTCTGAAATGGGGTAGATAATGCCAGCTTGCAGCAGCTTGGTGACCTCTTTCTTCACCACATCAAGAATCTGGGGGTTCAACCGTCTCTGGGGTTGTCTCACTGGTTTAGCCCCATCCTTCAATAAAATCCGATGCATGCACATGGAGGGGCTAATACCAGGTATGTCTGCCAAAGTCCATCCTATTGCCCTTTTGTTTGCTCTAATCACATCCAGCAGCTGCTTCTCTTGATCAACAGAAAGGGAGGTAGAGATGATCACTGGAAGTTTCTGCTCAGCCTCCAAGTAAGCATATTTGAGATGAGGAGGAAGGGGCTTCAGGTCCAATAAAGGTGCCTGCATCACAGATGGAACTAAAGGAGCAGCAGAATTGGATTCTGCCGCCTGCACCTGAACAAGTGAATTAGACTCATGCAAAACAGAAATGGGGTTAGCATGATCTGAATCTATATCATATGAATCAACAGATGCAGTAGCAGAATTTAAAAACTGGTCAATTTCAATGCATGCAGTGCACATTTCGGAATCAGAACATGCAGAACAAGTAAATGAGCTAGTGAAAGATGGCAAATCATAATCATGCAAAAAGTCTAGAACATGCTCATCAATCAGATCATCAATCAAGTCAACATGAAAAACAGAGTGGTCATCAGAAAAATGTTTCATAGCATCAAAAATATTGAATCGAACCACACTGTCATCAAATTCCATGGAAAGTGTACCTGCATGCACATCTATCTTGGTTCGGGCTGTTTTCAAAAATGGTCTCCCTAATATGATAGGGACAGCACTACGAGAGGTGTCCTCTTCCATATCAAGAATATAAAAATCAGCAGGAAAGATAAGCTCTTCAACCCGAACCAGGACATCCTCTATCAAACCTGCGGGGTAGGCAGTAGATCTATTTGCCAAGTGAATAACCACACCCGTAGGTTGAAGGGGTCCAAGTGAAAGAGACTTGAAAACAGACATAGGCATAACATTAATAGATGCTCCTAAATCTAGCAAAGCATTCTCAAATTTAGTATTACCTATGATACAAGGCACAGAGAAAGTTCCAGGATCCTTACACTTTTCAGGAATATGAGGGACGGGTTTACCTATAAGAGCAGAGACATTTCTTCCCATGTTGATCCTCTCATTGCCCTTGAGCTTCCGTTTGTGTGTGCATAGATCCTTCAAGAACTTTGCATACCTTGGAATTTGCTTGATTGCATCAAGAAGGGGTATGTTGACTTCCACCTTCCTGAATGTGTCAAGTATCTCTTTGTCAATCTCTTCCATTTTCTTGCTTTGAGTCACCCCCCTTGGTGGGAAAGGAAGAGGAATGGGGGGTGGTTGTTGGGCAGCAGCAGGTGTTGTGCTTGTGGAAGGCTGAGTTGGATGGGATTTTCTGGTACTTGTGTGCTCACTCTCCTCGACCATTTGGGTCTTCTTGTTGGGTGAAACTAGATCATCTTTGTTGAGGTCAGATTCTGGTGTGGGTGTGACAATCTGCTTCCCTGACCTTAGACTAATGGCATTCACATTCTGGTTTGGATTGATCACTGTTTGGGATGGCAACTTGTTAGAATTCTGAGATTGCATAGTGTTGATTGTTGTTGCCATCTGTCCCATCTGATTGGTCAAAGATTGAATGGAGGCCTCTTGTCTTTGAATGGAGGCCTCAGGTTGGTCAGCACCAGTCGTGGGCTGCTGCTGCACAGAAGGGCATGCATCTGTGGGGTGCTCAGCGGATGTGCATATGCCACATAATCTAGCAGGCAGAGACAACTTCTTCTGGTTGATGGCCAATTGAGTGACCAAAGTTGTAAGTGAATATATCTTCTGTTCAAGCTTCTCAACCTTACCAGAACTTGTGCCAACATCATTCACTCCTCTCACTATGATTGCATCGCTGTTGCCCCTTGCATGGAATTGTTGACAATTGGAAGCCATCTTCTCAATCTTGACTCTGGCTTCTAAAGGTGTCATGTCTCCTATGGCACCACCACTTGCAGCATCAAGCATGTTTCTCTCCATGAGGTTGAGACCTTCATAGAAATATTGAATAAGCAGCTGCTCTGAGATCTGATGGTGGGGGCAGCTCGCACACAGTCTCTTGAATCTCTCCCAATACTCATAGAGACTTTCTCCACTTTGTTGCCTGATGCCTGATATATCCTTTCGGATTGCTGTTGTTCTGCATGCAGGGAAGAATTTCTCCAAAAATGCCCTCTTCAGGTCATCCCAGATTGTGATAGAACCAGGGGCCAGATCGTACAACCAATCCTTGGCTAGCCCTTCTAGGGAGTGTGGGAATGCCTTAAGACAAACATGATCCTCTTGCACATCATGTGGTTTCATAGTAGCACAGACAATATGGAACTGCTTGAGATGTTTATGAGGATCCTCACCTGCAAGACCATTAAACTTGGGCAACAAATGAATTAGTCCAGACCTTAGCTCATACGGGTCATCGGGATACTGGATGCACAAATCTTCAATAGTGAAATCAGGTGCAGCCAGCTCCCTCAATGTCCTCTCACGTGGTGGAGGTTGAGCCATATTTTCAGAATAATCAGAATAAGAATCAGAATTTATAGGAATAGAAGAAAAAGAAGCAGACTCACTATGTAAAAACTCAATAGACTCACTACCTATGGACTGGTTCCTATTTTGTCTAACTAGTCTGTGATAAGTTCTATCAATTTCAGGGTTATATGGATGAAAGTAGCTTGGGTTTCCCCTAGTCATGTACTGAACAGAACACCATTAAGCATAGCAAACTGTCACTAATATACATGACCAAAATAGGCAACAAAATTTTTTATTTTTTTAAAATTTTTTCTTTATTTTTTTCAGCACCCTAAAATCATGAAAACATACCACAAAAAGTTTTAGGACAAAATTCAAAATGGAACCAAGTCAAACAATTAAATCAGAGACCAAAAACTAAGAAAATAAAACTTGTAAAATAAAAAAGAAATAGTAAAACGGCTTTTTCAGGATCCAGACGAAGGAGTTTTCTGACAAAGTGAGAAAAATCAGATTATTCAGAAAATTCCCTTCGATTTGATATAAAATTCGTCAAATTCCGAGTTACGGGTCAAAAGTTGCGACGATTTGAAGAAAGTGCTGCTAAAACTTGGAAAATTTTTCTGGAACTCACAACCAGTGATGATCTGAGTGATCGTGGTGCCTCAAAACCTTTTTATATGATAAAAGTAGTGTGGATATAAATTTTCGTGCAAAAATTCCACCCACAACTATGTGAACTAGCAACCACAGAATCAATCAAATACACTAATTGCAACAAAATAGCAAAACAGCAAACAGTGCAACTTCAACCGGTTATCAGAATTGACTACTAGACCCTAAATCAGACACACTATAATAACTATACTAACTACGACACTAACTAACTACTAATGACCTTTGGCAAGAACCGATATTCCCCGGCAACGGCGCCAAATTTGATCGAGGCCGTACCCGATACAAATAAAAACAGTTTAAGTATAGTACTAGGAAGTGACTCCTAGGTCGTCTCCCAAGGAATATCTTATCAAGCAAAAGGTCGAACACATAGTATGCATAGAAAACAGGGGGGGTTTTTTTTTGTATTGAATATTGAATAATTGAAATCAAAACAGAATTAAATCAAAACGAAGAAACAGATAAGGAAAAGCGGATAAACCCCTTTGGCTCGCGTTCACAACTCTATCATCGGTCACAAAAGATCAATTTCTTTCCTCTTCACTGTCCAACTCGTGAGAATTAAATACTAAGCGAAAATTCAATTCTCACCCCAAAACCCAAACCTCTAATTAAGCATTAAAAGCCAAAGCATGGAGTTTTTACGAGTTTGCATAAATTAAGCATTCATACACATGGATTATCTCTATATAATGGAACTAAGCGAACCATAACATATCAATAAGCATGAAAACAGTGAATAAAACCAAATAGCATTAAGAACAAAACCTCAAGAGTATGTGATACATTACCAAAGGGATTTAACCTAAGAGTTTAGCCTTCCATGAAGAAAAATACCAAAAACGTGTAGAAAAGGGAAGAGAGAGAAACCCTAGCAGCCACCACAAGCTTGGAGAGCAAAACTAAGCCTTCTCTATGAGAGAGAATGTAAAAAACGTGAATGGAAGGTCTCTCCTAGGGTTTACACGAATTTGGCTTTTTAAATCACAAAACGGGCCTAAATCATGGGCCCAAATCCTAAGGAAAGCTTATCTCTAAATTAAATCTAAAAATATCCTATAGATAAAATCTAAATCTTAAAAGATATAACTAAATCTCAACTAATCCTAAAGATAGATTGCAATCTTCACTTCATCATATATCTTCTCTTCCAAAATTAAATCTTCACTCCCAAAATTAAATCTTCACTCCCAAAATGTCCAAAAAGCCCTTGTGCCAAATATGACCTGAAAATAGAAATAGAATTAATTAGGCTAAATAATCCCAAATTAAACAATATTCAGAATATTAGTCCAATAAACTCTAAATCACTAAATCAAGCTAAACAATGTCAAATAGGCAACAAGTATCAATAATAGGAGTAAAATAATGCAAGGAAAAATGGGAAATAAAATGCTCATCAAGACGATTGAATGCGGTGACTGTGAAAAATAAATATCCTCTCCCTCGCATCGACGATTTGTTGGACCAATTGCGAGGAGCAGCTGTATTTTCGAAGATTGACCTTCAATCGGGATACCATCAAATCCGTATCCGAGAGGAGGACATTCCTAAAACGGCGTTCAGGTCGAGATATGGACATTTTGAATATGTGGTTATGTCCTTTGGTCTCACTAATGCTCCGGCCATCTTCATGGATTATATGAACAGAATATTCAGGCCGTACTTGGATTCTTTCGTCATAGTCTTCATTGACGACATTCTAATCTATTCTAAGAGTCCAAGTGAGCATGCTGAGCATCTGAGAATAGTGCTGCAAATTCTCAAATCCAAACAGCTTTATGCAAAGCTTTCTAAGTGTAGTTTCTGGTTGAATGAAGTGCAGTTCCTGGGGCATGTCATTTCTGAGAAGGGTGTTGCTGTTGATCCTTCTAAGGTGGAAGCGGTACTTAAGTGGGAGAGACCTAAGTCCATTACTGAGATCGGAAGTTTTCTTGGTATGGCTGGGTATTATCGGAGGTTTATTGAGGGGTTTTCTAAATTGGCTCTTCCTTTGACGACTCTTACACGGAAAGGTGTTCCGTTTGAGTGGTCCCCCGAATGTGAAAGTAGTTTCCAAGAATTGAAGAGGCGGTTGACTAGTTCCTCAGTGTTAATTTTGCCAGACCCGACTCAGTCCTTCGTGGTGTATTGTGATGCTTCTAAGCAAGGGTTGGGTTGTGTGTTGATGCAGCAAGGGCAAGTCATAGCTTATGCATCCAGACAATTGAGGCAGCATGAACAGAACTATCCCACTCATGATCTTGAGTTGGCGGCAGTGGTTTTTGCTTTGAAAATCTGGAGGCATTATCTATATGGTTCAAAGTTCGAAGTCTTTAGCGATCATAAAAGTCTTCGCTATCTCTTCGATCAAAAAGAGTTGAATATGAGATAGAGCAGGTGGATGGAATTTCAGAAAGACTATGACTTCGATCTTCAGTATCATCCGGGCAAGGCCGATGTAGTGGCTGATGCACTAAGTCGTAAGACTTTGCATGTCAGCAATCTAATGGTGAAAGAGATGGAATTGATTCAAGAATTTAGTGACCTCAACTTGAACATGCAAGTGAAAGAGAAGAGCATCGTTCTTGAAATGTTGCAGGTTACTAATGACTTGATGGGTCTTATTAAAGAAAGGCAAGCCGATGACGTAGAGCTGCAAAAGTTGTTAAGAGGGGCATCGGGCAATGAAGAGCCCGACTTTGTGAAAGGTTCTGATGGCATCATCCGATTTAGGGGCCGGATATGTGTTCCTATGGATTTCGAAGTTAGAAGAGATATCCTATGGGAAGCACATCGAACCAAGATGAATGTTCATCCTGGTGCAACAAAGATGTACCAAGATCTAAAAAGGATTTATTGGTGGCCGAAGTTGAAAACTGATGTGGCCGATCACGTGTCTCATTGCTTAACTTGTCAGAAAGTTAAGATTGAGCATCAAAAACCTGGTGGTCCTTTGCGATCACTTGAGATTCCGGAGTGGAAATGGGACAGTATAGCTATGGACTTTGTGACGGGTTTACCGAGGACTATTGGAGGATGTGATTCAGTTTGGGTGGTTGTGGACCGTCTTACAAAGTGTGCTCATTTCATTCCTACCCATAAGAAGTATACTCTTGAGAAGTTGACTCAGTTGTACATCAAGGACATAGTGAAGTTGCATGGTGTTCCTACTAGTATAGTATCCGATCGCGATTCGAGATTTCTGTCTAGATTTTGGCAGAGTCTTCAACAGGCATTGGGTACTAAGCTAAAGTTCAGTACAGCTTATCATCCGCAGACAGACGGACAATCTGAGGGTACTATCCAGACACTTGAGGATTTGTTGAGAGCATGTGTCCTGGAACAAGCCGATAGTTGGGAGCAGTTACTACCTTTGATGGAGTTTACTTACAACAACAGTTTTCACTCCAGTATCGGTATGGCACCATTCGAGGCTCTCTACGGAAGAAAATGTAGAACGCCTTTGTGTTGGTTCCAGATAGGTGAAAATCTGTTGACAGGTCCTGACATTGTGAAAGAAACAACGGAGAAGGTCACAATGATCAAGAACAAAATGAAAACTTCACAGGATCGCCAAAAGAGTTATGCAGATAGGCGAAGGAGACCTTTGGAGTTTGATGTTGGAAATCATGTGTTCCTAAGAGTGTCTCCGATCACAGGAATTGGTAGGGCAATCAAATCCAGGAAGTTAACTCCTCGGTTTGTTGGGCCTTATGAGATTCTGGAGAAGGTTGGCCCAGTGGCGTACAAGATTGCATTACCCCCTCATTTGTCAAGGCCTCATGACGTGTTTCATGTTTCACAACTAAAGAAATACGTCCATGATCCTTCGCATGTGGTTACCTTAGATGATTTGCATTTGAAGGAGAATTTGACTTTCGAAGTCCTGCCAGTTAATTGAAGACAGACAGGTGAAGCAACTCAGAGGCAAGGAAATCTCTTTGGTGAAAATGATTTGGATCAGGAACAATGTGGAAGAGGCTACGTGGGAACTGGAGGATAAGATCAGGCAGTCTCATCCACAATTGTTCGATGAATTTCGAGGACGAAATTCAGGTAAGTGGGAGAGAATTGTAACAGCCTAAACTTTGATTTATATGAAATTATTAATTAAAAACCTTAGAAAAATTGGAATAATGACTTAATGAATTTTGGTAGATAGGTGAGTGGTGATTATAGGTCCTAGGGGTTGTATAGAAGGCAGTTGTGGCTTTGGGCAAAGTCAAATAAGCGAAATCGGGAGTTAAATCGGCATTTTAGATGTTAGAAATCGACCGAAAAGAGAAAATTAGAAATTTATTATAGGAAGCTAAGAAAATAAATTCCACCGTTGGATAGGAAGTTTGTGGGGTGAAGAAGCATGTCTAAAAATTTGGACTCGATCCGACGGTCGACGAGAAAGTTACGGCGAGTCGAAGGTTGGAAACCCTGAAACTCGCCCAGGCTCACCATCCATGCGCCCAGGCGGGTGCACTATTCATGGTGCACCAATTCAGTGAAAAACCCGCCCAGGCCAGCCCACCGTGCGCCCAGGCGAGTCGCGGCACGCACCAGCTGCATCAGAGTCCGTGTGTGGCGCGCCAAACCCCAGCTGACTGCACCAGCCATGCACCAGCTTGGTGCTGGTGCTGATCGTGCGCCCAGGCGAGCCTGGCATGCGCCCAGGCGCGTGGCGCAGATCTGATCACATCTGGTCCCTTGATTTTGAGCTTGGTGGCTAAGCAATGAGCCACAGCCACACGATTCTCCAGCAACATCCAAGGCAAAAATAAAACACCAAAAATACATCATACCACCACCTTTCAACTCCTTCATCAACCCATCATCCTCATCAAGTTCCCTCCATTCCAAGACCATCTCCACCATAAATCCACCAAACCACCATACACCTTTGATTTTTGGGCACCTCAACCCAAAATCAAACAAAACCCAACAAGCTTTCACCATGGATATTGATTAAAGCTTCATCCTCTTCCTTCTTGGGCTCACACGAATTGCTCTCTTCTTCACTCTTCTTGGTTTTTCAATTTTTCCACCATTGATTGGGTAAGTAGCTTCATGCCATAAGTTATTTCCTTTTCATTCAAACTCTCCTTAATTCATGGATTTTGTTCTAAAACCCTTAGGGTTCTTGCACTCTTTGTTATATAGGGATTCTTTTTCATGCCTTCCAACTCAAACCAAGGCAAGGACAAGGATAATTCCTCTTGTGCTCTCTCAAATAGGCTTGTCTATCATCATTTCATCATTTCCTTATTGAGGTGGCAAGCTAGACTTAGGAAGTTCAAGTTTCCAAGATTTTGAGCTAGGGCTCACTAAGGTTCTATTTACTCTTTGCTAATTTAAGGTAAGGAGTGGGTTATAGTGAGTATTACCTTACTCTGGGGTTTAGTTTGCAATATGCATATAATGAGTACTACGATTTTTGTGTTAGTTTAGGTTGATATCATATAGAATAATTGCTAAAGTAGAATTTATGACTTAGGGAAATTATATTGATATTGATATGTTTAATCTTGATATTTGGTGATTGTTGATAAATTGAATGCTATGTTATTAAATGACTTGGGAAATGATATTGATTAGAATTCAAGACAAGGAATGACAATAATGAATAAATTAAATAATAATGGAAAGTGCAGTTGAATTGAGGATCGGTGCATTGATAGACTAGGTGCCCCTGCCGGGTGTACCAAAGTCCTAAGGGCCAAGTGCTCAACCAGGCTAAAATCCCATTAGGTACAAATTTCCTGTTAGGCATCAATGCACCAAGACTCATTTCACTCCCGGACTAAAAGATTTAAAATGTGAAAAGTGAATGAAACCAAATAACTGAATGTAATAGAATTGCGGAAATTATATGATAGCATAGCCTAACAGGTGAAGCCTTTTGGGTGTAAAAGTCCTGGTTGAGCGAGAGACCCTTGGGTGTACCAAATGCCTGGCAGGAGCGCTAAAATTTCTAGTGATGCAAACCGGTAATAACCGGGAGTGTTGTCCAGACGTGGTAAGTCGTGATCGCGCATGTGGTGCGAACGCAATAAAGTCGTGACTGGAATACACTGAATGAGAAATGTGATTATAAATTGTGAAATGAGAATAAAGGGCATTATGAGATTAATGTATGAGAATAAAGAGATAAAGTTGACTTGAGAAGTTAATGAATACTTGAAAATGAATTGTGATACATTGACTCTTATTTATGATGTTGTGATTGAATTGTGGTATGTGTATGGCTTAGTGTTGCATTATGTCTTATTTGGAAACTGCCTCCCCATTTTATGTGTAATACTCACTCCTTACTATCTCCATAGGTACTGAGGAAGAGTTTGCACAAGATCAGGCCGAGCAGGAGTACTCTCCCTCACAGGGAGAGTAGGTTACCTTTAGATATGTAGGACATGGGAATGTCCTGGGCCCGGTGATTTGAATCATTTTTGTTGTATATAGAATGTAAATAGCTTTTTGGGGGCCCAGGATGACTCCTTTTGGGAAAGGGGTCTATTTTGGGGAAAAACTGTCTTCCTAACTTGTTTATATCTCTCCTAACTCTGATGTTCATACTATGATGTTTTAAACTTGCTTCTGATGCGTGCACGAAGTTGCACTAGCTGATACATGTATATATGTGAATAGCCCTGCTGGCCTTGCTATTTGAAAATGTGTTATTTATCAGGTTGCAGGAAAACAAAAATTTTGGGAAAGTCCTAAAAACAAACGAAACTCCGTCCGTTTGACGGGAGATTTTCTTATGAATTAAGAATAACTAAGAGTTTTTACTAATCAATTTATAAGTTAAAAATGAAATTTTCAAGTTGCTATTTTTAATTAAGGGTATAAAAGGGTAAATAAACTTAGGTGTTTCATTTTGTGGTATCAGAGCAGTTTCCCTCGGCCTTTGGAGTTATGAGCTACTCCAGTGATTACTCACCGAGCGAGTGATCGAATATTTATAGTTTAGAGTCGAGTTTATTCATAGGATGTTTATACTATTAATTATGCTATTAAGCATTAACTGTCGGCCTTGTGCATGACTAAACAGAATGGCTGGTAGACGGATCGATAATGATGGGATCCGAGCTATTCTGGAGCAGATGGCACAGATGCAACAGAACCAGGGGAATAACATCGCAGCAGCAGCTGCAGCAGCAGCGACAGCAACAGCGGCTGCAATGATTCCTCAACCCCCAGGTCCAGTTGCTATTGATTGGTTGGCGCGGTTCAGAAAGAACGATCCGCAGAAGTTCGAAGGTGGGTTCAATCCCGATGGGGCACAGCTATGGTTTCAAGAGATCGAGAAGATTCTTTATACTATGGCACCACCGGGGGAACAGAAGGTTCTGCTAGCACAGTACATGCTGACTAGTGAAGCGGAACACTGGTGGCAACAGATGCGGAGGGGATTGGAGGCGAACAATCAGGCGATCACATGGGATTTGTTCAAGAATCGTTTTATGGGCAAATACTTTCCTGAAGATGTTCGTAGAGAGAAAGAGATAACTTTTCTGCAGCTCGTGCAAGGGAACATGAGCGTCGGTGAATATGCTGCTAGGTTTGAGGACTTGATCCGATATGCAGGGAGTTACAGGGATGCAGATGAACAGACCAAGTGCATCAAGTTCGAGACCGGACTTCGTTCTGAGATCAAGATGGCCTTTGAATATCAGAACATCAGCAACTTGTCTCAACTGATCAACATGACTAGCACGTATGAAAAGAGTCGCAAGCAACGTGCAGCTGAGAAACGCAGCAAGAATGTGCAGAAGTCTAGAGGTCCTGTCAGGGGCAAGAGTTTGGTGCAGCGACCAGGTCCTTACTCCCAGCCTAGATCAGGCCCAGTAGTGAGTACCTATGGTTCTATTCCGACTTGTCCACACTGTGGCAAGCAGCACAGGGGAGATTGCTAGAGACTGGATCCGAGCAAGAGGATAATGACCTGTTACAAATGCGGTCAGCCGGGTCACATGATGACAAATTGTCCTAGAAACGCATTTAAGAAGGAGGTGAATGTGGCTAAGTTTCAGAAAGCTGGTGACAACAGGGTGACTCATAAGGGCAAGGTGTACACTCTGGATGGCGAGGAAGTTACAGATGCTGATGAACTGATTAGAGGTACCGGTTATGTTAATAATGTTCCTTGTGGTATTCTCTTTGATTGCGGAGCTACTCATTCGTTTATTTCTGCCGATTGCATGAAGAAGTTAGGGTTGTCTGCAATAGAAATGCCTTATAAATTATCTGTCTCTACACCCACAAATTCTTCTGTAGTCACATCAACTATGTGTTTGGATTGCCCACTTCGAGTATTGGAGCGGGAATTCAAAGTAAATCTAATCTGTTTGCCTCTAAATAAACTTGACATCATTCTGGGCATGGACTGGATGTCTCGGCACCGTGTTCTGATTGACTGTCATCAGAAATCAATTACTATCAGTGATCTTTCTTTATTTGCCCTGGAGATATATGAGGAGGCAGAGATCAGTCAGATTCTGATAGTCTGCGAATTTCCAGAAGTCTTTCCTGCAGAGATTCTTGGATTACCGCCAAACAGAGAAGTGGAGTTTAGTATTGATCTGATGCCTGGTGCAGGTCCTATTTCAATAGCCCCGTACCGGATGGCACCTCCGGAGTTAGAAGAGTTGAAAAAGCAGATAGAGGAGCTTTTGGCCAAGGGTTTGATTAGACCAAGTGTGTCACCTTGGGGAGCTCCGATTCTTTTTGTTAAAAAGAAGGACAGAAGTCTCCGAATGTGCATCGACTACAGGCAGTTGAATGCGGTGACTGTGAAAAACAAATATCCTCTCCCTCGCATTGACGATCTGTTGGACCAATTGCGAGGAGCAGCTGTATTTTCTAAGATTGACCTTCGATCGGGATACCATCAAATCCGTATCCGAGAGAAGGACATTCCTAAAACGGCATTCAGGTCGAGATATGGACATTTTGAGTATGTGGTTATGTCCTTTGGTCTCACTAATGCTCCGGCCATCTTCATGGACTATATGAACAGGATTTTCAGGTGGTACTTGGATTCTTTTGTCATAGTCTTTATCGACGACATTCTCATCTATTCTAAGAGTCCAAATGAGCACGCCGAACATCTGAGAATTGTGCTGCAAATTCTCAAATCCAAACAGCTTTATGCAAAGCTTTTTAAATGTAGTTTCTGGTTGAATAAAGTGTAGTTTCTGGGGCATGTCATTTCTGAGAAGGGTGTTCCCGTCGATCCTTCTAAAGTGGAAGTGGTACTTAAGTGGGAGAGACCTAAGTCCATTACTGAGATCAGAAGCTTTCTTGGTATGGCTGGGTATTATCGGAGGTTTATTTAGGGGTTTTCTAAATTGGCCCTTCCTTTGACAACTCTTACACGGAAAGGTGTTCCGTTTGAGTGGTCCCCGGAATGTGAAAGTAGTTTCCAAGAATTGAAGAGGCGGTTGACTAGTTCCCCAGTGTTAATTTTGCCGGACCCGACTCAGTCCTTCGTGGTGTATTGTGATGCTTCTAAGCAAGGGTTGGGTTGTGTGTTGATGCAGCAAGGGCAAGCCATAGCTTATGCATCCAGACAATTGAGGCAGCATGAACAGAACTATCCCACTCATGATCTTGAGTTGGCGGCAGTGGTTTTTGCTTTGAAAATCTGGAGGCATTATTTATATGGTTCAAAGTTTGAAGTCTTTAGCGATCATAAAAGTCTTCGCTATCTCTTCGATCAAAAAGAGTTGAATATGAGACAGAGGAGGTGGATGGAATTTCTGAAAGATTACGACTTCGATCTTCAGTATCATACGGGCAAAGCCAATGCAGTGGCTGATGCACTAAGTCGTAAGACTTTGCATGTCAGCAATCTGATGGTGAAAGAGATGCAATTGATCCAAGAGTTCAGTGACCTCAACTTGAACATGCAAGTGAAAAAGAAGAGCATCGTTCTAGAAATGTTGCAGGTTACTAATGATTTGATTGGTCTTATTAAAGAAAGACAAGTCGACGATTCGGAATTGCAAAAGTTGTTAGAAGGGGCATCGGGCAATGAAGAGCCCGACTTTTTGAAAGGTTCTGATGGCATTATCCGATTTAGGGGTCGGATATGTGTTCCTATGGATTTTAAAGTTAGAAGAGATATCCTATGGGAAGCGCATCGAACCAAGATGAATTTCCATCCTGGTGCAACAAAGATGTACCAAGATTTGAAAAGGATTTATTGGTGGCCGAAGTTGAAAACCGATGTGGCCGATCACGTGTCTCATTGCCTAACTTGTTAGAAAGTTAAAATTGAGCATCAAAAGCTTGGTGGTCCTTTGCAATCACTTGATATTCCGGAGTGGAAATGGGACAGTATAGCTATGGACTTTGTGACGGGTTTACCAAGGACTTCTGGAGGATGTGATGCAGTTTGGGTGGTTTTGGACCGTCTTACAAAGTGTGCTCATTTCATTCATATCCACAAGAAATATACTCTGGAGAAGTTGACTCAGTTGTATATCTGGGACATAGTCAAGTTGCATGGTGTTCCTACCAGTATTGTATCCGATCGTGATCCGAGATTTTTGTCTAGATTTTGGCAGAGTCTTCAGGAGGCATTGGGTACTAAGCTGAAATTTAGTACGGCTTACCATCCGCAGACAGACGGACAATCTGAGCGTACTATCCAAACACTTGAGGATTTGCTGAGAGCATGTGTTCTGGAGCAAGCCGGTAGTTGGGAGCAGCTACTACCTTTGATGGAGTTCACTTACAACAACAGCTTTCACTCCAGTATCGGTATGGCACCATTTGAGGCTCTCTACATGAGGAAATGTAGGACGCCTCTGTGTTGGTTCCAGATAGGTGAGAATTTGTTGACAGGTCCTGATATTGTGAAAGAAACAACTGAGAAGATCACAATGATCAAGAATAAGATGAAAACTTCACAGGATCGCCAGAAGAGTTATGCTGATAGGCGAAGGAGACCCTTGGAGTTTGATGTTGGGGAGCATGTATTCCTAAGAGTGTCTCCGATTACGGGAATCGGTAGGGCAATTAAGTCCAGGAAACTAACTCCTCGGTTTGTTGGGCCTTATGAGATTCTGAAAAAGGTTGGCCCGGTGGCTTACAAGATTGCCTTACCCCCTCACTTTGTAAGATCCATGAAGAATGTTTTGATAAATGCCAAAAGGTTTTGAACAAGCTACAAGTGTGTTGATCAACTTCAAGCTCAACAAGCAACAACAAACATCAAGTTATAAAGAGAGAACCAACTCATGAAGACTTAGTTTGGTAGTTTATGTTTTATTGTTTTATCTTTAGCCTCACAAGTCTTTTAGTTTATGAGTTTGGGTAGAATTTATTAGAGGGTAGTGAATCTCTTTTGATTGCATGATTATATCATATTTTGAGTATTCACTTTGCCTAAAATCAATAGGTGGCTTAAAGGTTTGAAAGAAAAGGTTTAGTTTTTGAGAAAACAAGTTTTAAGTGATTTTTAATGTTAATAATCGATTAACAGATTTTGATAATTGATTAACAGTGTATTTTGTACTGAAAATCGATTAACAAACTTTTGATAATCGATTATCTGAACTTTTACTCGAGTAAAACCTTTTTCACTCGAGTGAAATTTATGCAGCTTTCGTATTACTCGAGTAACACTCATTTCACTCGAGTAACTTGATCAGATATGGTTTTTTAAATACGTTTTTCACTTCTCAAAAGCCATTCTAAGTGCTCCAACTTTTGGGTATTCTATATAAACCTTTTCCTAATCATTTCTATCAACTAGAATCATTTTGATACACAATTTTACAAAGAATCAAAGCCACACTATTCTCTCTCACTCTCTCAAGATCAAAGCTCTCATTTTTATATTCTTTGATCAAGAACCTTGAATCTCTCATGTTGATATTTCATAGCTTTTGAAAGAGATTCATAGGATTGTTTTTGTTTTCTATTGAGTTGTAATCATTGCAAGAGGCAAACATTCTACAACAAAGGAAGCCTTGATTTTGTGAATCAAGCAAGTTTAGTTGAAAGTCTTGAAGAAGCATTTCATTAAGCATTTGGAAGGCACTTTGAAGAATCTCAAAGTACTTGGAAGTCTTGTGAGTGAAGCAAGCAAAGAAGACTTGTTGTGGGGTTATCAACAAGCAAGTAGAGGTTAGATTAGATATCAATAGGGTTACAAGGCAAGGGTGTGGTATCTCTTGTAGGCTAGCAAGAAGGAAGTCTTGTGAGGCATTTACTTGTAATTTGAGAAACTCTAATTCCTCATAGTGAAGAATCTCTCTTGGTTGAAGAGGGGACTGGAGTAGCTTTCAAGTGGATGAAAGTGAACCAGGATAAATCACTGTGTCGTATCTCTAAACTCTCTACTCTTTACAATTCTTGTTATTAATTGTGTTCTTGATTGAAAACCTAGAAAAAGTGATTTTTCTATATTTGATTGAATTGAATCTTTATTGTGCAAAATTGATAAAGGGAAAATCATTTTCATAACCTAGGTGAATCAATAAGAATATTGGTGTTGATTGTTTCCGCTTAATCTCTGATATAATATTTGTTAATTGATTGATTTTCATTGGTTTTAATCGTTTAGATTTGTTTCTTGCGAAAATATTTCAAAGTTTCTATAACACCTATTCAACCCCCCCTTCTAGGTGTTCTCCTAGTGTTCCTATTTGTTTCACACACCGAGTGTAGTTTTCCAACAATTGGTATCAGAGCTCGACCGAAAGACACGAGCATAGAGCTTTTTCGTTAAGATCCTTGAGAAACTACAATGGGTTCTACGAATCCTTTTGGTGGTGAAGGTGCTTCAATAAATCGCCCTCCTATGTTTGGTGGAGAGGGTTATGCTTATTGGAAAATTAGGATGAGAATCTTTATAGAAGCCATAGATATGAACATTTGGGAAGCCATAGAAAATGGTCCTTATATTCCCTCAAAAGATGTAGAAGGTGTGCTTACACTTACTCCCAAAGATAAGTGGACCGATGATGATAAAAGGAAAATTCAATATGATTTAAAAGCAAAAAATATCATCACCTCCGCTCTATCTTATGATGAGTTCTTTAGAGTCTCCCAATGTAAAGATGCCAAAGATATGTGGGACACCTTGCAAGTCACACATGAAGGCACTAGTGAAGTTAGGCGTGCTAGATTAAATTCTTTGATGCATGAATATGAATTGTTTCGTATGTTGCCTAATGAATCTATATGTTTTATGCAAAAACGTTTTACTCATATTGTTAATCATCTCATTGCTCTTGGTAAAACTTTCGTGAATTGTGAACTTGTTAACAAAGTTTTAAGATGTCTAAGTAGGGAATGGCAACCCAAGGTTACCGCAATTGTTGAATCAAAGGACTTGGACACAATGGACTTAGCAACACTTTTCGGAAAGTTACAAGAACATGAAATGGAGCTTGAACGTTTGCAAATGCATGAAGAGTCGGATAAGTACAAAGAGAGAAAAGGAATTGCTCTTAAAGCTCAAAGGTCATATAAAAAGGAAGAGAGTTCCGATGATGATGATAATGAAGATTCCGATTCGGATATTGATGAAGAGGAGATGAAGCTTCTACTAAGAAAGTTCAATAAAATTCTAAGGAGAAAAGGAAGGTTGAACAAGGACAAAAGTAAAGAGAAGGATCCCTCACACTACAAGACCAAGACTTCAAAAGAAGGTGTAGTTTGCCATGAATGTGGAAAGCCCGGTCATCTCAAGTACTCATGCTCTAAGTATCTCAAGAAGAAGGAGAAAGAGAAGAAAAATGCAAAACACAAAAGGGCATACATACTTTGGAATAGTGATGATGAACAAGACAAGAAAAGTACAACTAGTAGTTCTTCGGATGATGAACATGCCGCTTGTCTCAACTTGATAGCTCAAGTACATGAAGAGGAAAGCTCAAATGATGAATCAAGTGAGCAAAGTGACGAAAGCGATGTAAGTCTTACTAAATCCGAAATTTCTTCAAATTATGAAATGTTATATAATGCTTATGAAGAAATGCATGAACATCTCAAGAAATTAGCTAAGAAAAATATTGATAGGAAGAAGCTCATTGAGGAACATCAACAAAAGATTTTAGATCTTCAAAAGCAAGTTGATGACCTTAAGTTAGACAATGAGACTTTGCATCTTATCATTGATAATTCTACTTGTGATTGTGCTAGTAGATTGAATATTGTGGTTGATTGTGAGAATTGCAAGTTGCTTAAGGATGAAAATGCTATTTTGAAAAATAAGCTTGCAAGTTTCACAAATGGTGATATTAGATTGCGAACATTGTTAAATTTTCAAAGAGAAAATTCAAACAAGTTTGGTTTGGGTTATACTAATGCTAAGAGTAAATCTCATAGAAATGTTGTTGATTTTTCTAAAGTTGATTTTTCAAATGCACCAACATGTTTCTATTGTGGTACTCATGGACATACTTCAAATGTGTGTTATATTAAAGTGCATGGTATACCTAAAGGAGATTTTGTTTGGGTGAAAAAGGGTGAAAGTCCCTACACTAACAAAAATGGATCCAAAACCATTTGGATACCAAAAAGCAAAGCATGATTGTTTTTGTAGGTATGATTGAAGAGCAAAAGGACTTTCATGTGATATTCATTCATTTGCTACTTCAATTGGTATCAAGGAGAAAATTCTACAAATTGGTGTTATTCTATTCATGCTTTGGTTATATTTCTTCTATTTTGGCTTAGATCTTATTTCAATTGGTATATATTTCTTTTTGATAATGCCAAAGGGGGAGAAATATGATGTTTTTGAAACAAAGGGAGAAATTTTTAAATGGTATGTTTGGAGAAAGGTTGTTTTGTTGTTTTTATGTAGGTTGAGCAAAGTTGTTGAAGATAGGGGGAGAATCAAGCTTACTCAATTGGATTTCAAATGTCAAAAGCATTAATTGAGGGGGAGCAAGAGTCTCACCAAGTGATCAAATGGTTCAAGCATCAACAACTTCAATGAACTTCAAACGATTTCAAAACATGTTTGTCATTTTCAAAAAGGGGGAGATTGTAAGATCCATGAAGAATGTTTTGATAAATGCCAAAAGGTTTTGAACAAGCTACAAGTGTGTTGATCAAGTTCAAGCTCAACAAGCAACAACAAACATCAAGTTATAAAGAGAGAACCAACTCATGAAGACTTAGTTTGGTAGTTTATGTTTTATTGTTTTATCTTTAGCCTCACAAGTCTTTTAGTTTATGAGTTTGGGTAGAATTTATTAGAGGGTAGTGAATCTCTTTTGATTGCATGATTATATCATATTTTGAGTATTCACTTTGCCTAAAATCAATAGGTGGCTTAAAGGTTTGAAAGAAAAGGTTTAGTTTTTGAGAAAACAAGTTTTAAGTGATTTTTAATGTTAATAATCGATTAACAGATTTTGATCATTGATTAACAGTGTATTTTGTACTGAAAATCGATTAACAAACTTTTGATAATCGATTATCTGAACTTTTACTCGAGTAAAACCTTTTTCACTCGAGTGAAATTTATGCAGCTTTCGTATTACTCGAGTAACACTCATTTCACTCGAGTAACTTGATCAGATATGGTTTTTTAAATACGTTTTTCACTTCTCAAAAGCCATTCTAAGTGCTCCAACTTTTGGGTATTCTATATAAACCTTTTCCTAATCATTTCTATCAACTAGAATCATTTTGATACACAATTTTACAAAGAATCAAAGCCACACTATTCTCTCTCACTCTCTCAAGATCAAAGCTCTCATTTTTATATTCTTTGATCAAGAACCTTGAATCTCTCATGTTGATATTTCATAGCTTTTGAAAGAGATTCATAGGATTGTTTTTGTTTTCTATTGAGTTGTAATCATTGCAAGAGGCAAACATTCTACAACAAAGGAAGCCTTGATTTTGTGAATCAAGCAAGTTTAGTTGAAAGTCTTGAAGAAGCCTTTCATCAAGCATTTGGAAGGCACTTTGGAGAATCTCAAAGTACTTGGAAGTCTTGTGAGTGAAGCAAGCAAAGAAGACTTGTTGTGGGGTTATCAACAAGCAAGTAGAGGTTAGATTAGATATCAATAGGGTTACAAGGCAAGGGTGTGGTATCTCTTGTAGGCTAGCAAGAAGGAAGTCTTGTGAGGCATTTACTTGTAATTTGAGAAACTCTAATTCCTCATAGTGAAGAATCTCTCTTGGTTGAAGAGGGGACTGGAGTAGCTTTCAAGTGGATGAAAGTGAACCAGGATAAATCACTGTGTCGTATCTCTAAACTCTCTACTCTTTACAATTCTTGTTATTAATTGTGTTCTTGATTGAAAACCTAGAAAAAGTGATTTTTCTATATTTGATTGAATTGAATCTTTATTGTGCAAAATTGATAAAGGGAAAATCATTTTCATAACCTAGGTGAATCAATAAGAATATTGGTGTTGATTGTTTCCGCTTAATCTCTGATATAATATTTGTTAATTGATTGATTTTCATTGGTTTTAATCGTTTAGATTTGTTTCTTGCGAAAATCTTTCAAAGTTTCTATAACACCTATTCAACCCCCCCTTCTAGGTGTTCTCCTAGTGTTCCTATTTGTTTCACACACCGAGTGTAGTTTTCCAACACACTTGGCAAGGCTTCATGACGTGTTTCATGTTTCACAATTAAGGAAATACGTCCATGATCCTTCGCATGTGGTTACCTTAGATGATTTGCCTTTGAAGGAGAATTTGACTTTTGAAGTTCTGCCATTTAGAATTGAAGACAGGCAGGTGAAGCAGCTCAGAGGCAAGGAAATCTCTTTGGTGAAAGTTATCTGGATCAGGAACAATGTGGAAGAGGCTACATGGGAACTGGAGGACAAGATCAGGCAGTCTCATCCACAATTGTTCGACGAATTTCGAGGACGAAATTCAGGTAAGTGGGAGAGAATTGTAACATCCTAAACTTTATTTTAAATGAAATTATTAAATAAAAACCTAAGAAAAATTGGAATAATGATTTAATGAATTTTGGTAGATAGGTCAGTGGTGATTATAAGTCCTAGGGGTTGTATAGAAGGCAGTTGTGGCTTCGGGCAAAGTCATATAAGCGAAATCGGGAGTTAAATCGGCGTTTTAGATGTTAGAAATCGACCGAAAAGAGAAAATTAGAAATTTATTATAGGATGCTAAGAAAATCAATTCCACCGTTGGATATGAAGTTTATGGGGTGAAGAAGCTTATCTAAAAATTTGGACCCGATCCAACGGTTAACGAAAAAGTTACGGCGAATCGAAGATTTGAATCCTGTTTCTCGCCCAGGCGCACCAGCCATGCGCCCAGGCGGGTGCACTATTCATTTGGTGCACCAGACAGTGAAAAACCCGCCCAGGCGAGGCACCAATTCGCCTAGGCGAGTGGTGATGCGCACCAGCTGCACCAGTTTGCGTGTGGCGCGCCAAAAACCTCCCTGATCGCACCAGCCATGCACCAGCTTGGTGCTGGTGTTGATCTCCCGCCCAGGCGAGCCTAGCATGCGCCCAGGCGCGTGGCGCAGACCAGATTGAATCTGGTCCGTTGATTCTGGCTTGGTGGCTAAGTTTGCCACACCAGCCACATGATTTTCGTAGGCCAAGGCAGAAAAATAAAGCACCAAAAACATATCATTTCACCACCTTTCAACTCCAACACAAACCCACCATCTTCATCAAACTCTCTCAACCCCAAGAACACTCTCATCATCATCCCACCATAAACACTTGATTCTTGGGCTCCTCAACCCAAAATCAACCAAACCCATCAAGCTTGCATCATGGATTTTGGCTAGGAGCTCATTCCTTTCTCTTCCTTGATTCACACGAGTTTGCTCCCTCTCTTCCTTCTTCTTGGTTTTTCAATTTCCACCATTGATTGGGGTATGTTAGCTTCATGCCATGAATTAATTTCCTTTCCATTTCAACTTTCCTTAGCTCATAGAAATTGTGCTCTAAAACCTTAGGGTTCTTGCACTCATGGTTATGTAGGGAATTGTGTTTCATGCCTTCCAACCAAAACCAAGGCAAGGACAAGGATCACTCATCTTGTGCTCTCTCAAATAGGATTGTGTACCATCATTTCATCATTTCCTTATTGAGGTGGCAAGCTAGGCTTAGGAAATTCAAGTTTCCAAGATTTTGAGCTAGGGCTCACTAAGGTTCTATTTACTTCTTGCTAATTTAAGGTAAGGAGTGGGTTATAGTGAGTATTGCTGTACTCTGGGGTTTAGTATACAATATGTATATAATGGGTACTAAGAGTTATGTGTTAGTTTAGGTTGATATGATATAGAATAATTGTTAAAAATAGAATTTATGACTTAGGGAAATTATTTTGATGTTGATATGTTCCATCTTGATATTTGGTAATTGTTGATGATTTGAATGCTTGATTTGTGAAATGACTGAGATATTATGTTGATTAGAATTCAAGGCAAAGAATGACAATAATGAATAAAGTAAATAATAATGGAAAGTGCAGTGGAATTGAGGATCGGTTCATTGATAGACTAGGTGCCCATGCCGGGTGTACCAAAGTCCTAAGGGTCAAGTGCTCAACCAGGCTAAAATCCCATTAGGTACAAATTCCCTGTTAGGCATCAATGCACCAAGACTCAATTCGCTGCCGGACTAAAAGATCTAAAATGTGTTGAGAATGTGAAAAGTGAATGAATTCAAATAACTGAATGTAATTGAATTGTGGAAATTATGTGATAGCATAGCCTAACAGGTGAAGCCTTTTGGGTGAGAAAGTCCTGGTTGAGCGAGAGACCCTTGGGTGTACCAAATGCCTGGCAGGAGCGTTAAAATTCCTAGTGATGCAAACCGGTTGTAACCGGGAGTGTCGTACAGACGTGGTAAGACGTTATCGCGCTGTGGGTGCGAACGCAGTAAAGACGTGACTGGAACGCACTGAATGAGAAATGTGATTATAAATGATGAAAAGAGAATAAAGGGCATTATGAGATTAATGCATGAGTATAAAGAGATGAAATTGACTTGAGAAACTAATGAATACTTGAAAATGAATTGTGATACATTGACTCTTATTTTGCTGTGATTGAACTGCTATATGTGTGTGGATTAGTGTTACATTATGTCTTAATTGGAAACTGCCTCCCCATTTTATGTGTAATACTCACTCCTTACTATCTCCACAGGTACTGAGGAAGAGTTTGCACCCGATCAGGCCGAGCAGGAGTACTCTCCCTCACAGGGAGAGTAGGTCACTTATAGTTATGTAGGACATGGGAATGTCCTGGGCCCGATGATCTGATGTGAATCATTTTTGTTGTCTATATAATGTAAATAGCTTTTTGGGGGCCCAGGACGACTCCTTTTGGGAAGGGGTCTTATTTTGGGAAAAAAAATTGTTTTCCAACTTGTTTATATTCCGCTTAACTTTGATGCTTATACTCTGATGTCTCATACCGTGGTATCTTGATGTGTGCACGATGTGGCACTAGATGATATATATATATATATATATATATATATATATGTGAATAGCCCTACTGGCTTTGAAGTTGGAATGATGTTGTTTATTAGATTGCAGGAAAACCAGGAATTTTGGGAAAGTCCTAAAAACAAACGAAACTCCGTCCGTTTGATGGGTGATTTTTTATAAATTAAAAAGAAAATTTTAAGTTCACTATTTTAATTAAGGGTATAAAAGGGTAAATAAACTTAGGTGTTACACCACATGGAGCAAGTATGGACGAGGATGGAAGTGTACCCCATACGGCTGGGTATGGATCGGCCATTCCCAGATCGTGATTCCCGATCCGGAACATCTACTCAGTGGAGCTAACCTGGAGTCGCACTTGGGGAAAGTCACCGTATGAGGATATAGGAACTACGCAGAGAAGTTTCGGTACGAGACCCGGAGGAATTCTTCCCTTCTCAATGGAGCGGAGTTGGAATCCATCAGCAATGAGGGGACAGTAACAAGAAGGGCATCATCCTCGAGGGTGAGGAGAGAACGCAAGAAGAAGGAGGAACTTCATCCGATCGTTTTTAATAGGATAGTTTAAGGATAGTGTTATTAGTTTAGATTTGTTATGAATGTTTTGAAGTAAGGATTACCGAGCCATGAACCATTTATGTAATCGAGCTAAGCTTTTAAACTGACTGACGGAATACATCTTTTGCAAAGTAACTCATGCAAAGTTTTTGAAAACTGTCAAGATGATTTGAAACCAAGTTCTTTTATGAAAAAGAAAGTTTTATGAAAACAGATTTTTGGTAACAACTCGGTTTTCGAAAGAGAGTGTTGAAGAACATCAATGACTTTACATTAACATTTTCAAACACTTCAACATTGTTTTACAAAAAAAAATTTGGCCTTATTTTGACAACTTTAATAAACAAAAGTTAGTTGTTTTGAGTTACGAAAATCGGGTTGTTACACTAGGTACCGGGTCAGGAGATGGTGAGACCCTAACAGGACTCCTCGGATCAGATGGAGGAGTCTCCTCGCGGGCGACTCTCGAAGAAAAAGGGTGTGAGTGGGTAGGTCAAAAACGAAAGCTGTAATATGAGCGAGCTGGTCGTGTGGGAGGTGGTCCATGATATGTGTAAAAAGGGGGTACGTGCATAGTGTATATGATGGGAATCCTAAACCTACGAGGACGAAATCAGATCAACGGGTTCGGGTGGTAGAAGGTAACCTCTAGCTCTCCCTCGAACACCGCGCGATGGTCCTCGTAGATCCATGTACCACTAGGAAGTGGCCGGATCTCGATGCAAGCGATGTAACGTGACATCACCTACAAGGGAATAGGGGTAAGCAATTCTATACACATAATCAATAGAGCATAAATATATGTACAATGTGAATGTATAAACATATGCAACAATAACAACAATCACATTTAGCATTTAGCAGATATTGAATGCAAGTAAGGTGCTCACACTTGTTTCATTTATCAACTTTAAATTAAATGAGTGGCATGATGTATGAACTTAGCTCCAAAGCCTATCTCCATCATTCTATGTCACTCTCTGACGTCCATCCTTTACTTCGTCCAGCACTCAACAGTGCGTTGTACTCCTAGGTGTACAACATTCGTGCATTCACCAAGAATGTACACGACAAGCTTGGAATCCATGCCACCCGAGCAAAGTTATAACGTGCCACCCGAGCAACGTCCCGTCATCCAAACGGCCCGTCATCCAAACGGTATAACCATATCAGCATCTCTCTATGTCGACCACGTCGTCAACCATAACGTGTCATCAAGCGAGCCGTCAATTGGCACTCCCAGAGGCCCTCCTCATGTTACCAAAACATGATAAACGATCTATCATCCAAACTCCAAAATGAATGCACTATTTTAACTTAAAGGAAATTGATTAGTATATAACGTGCCACCCGAGCAACGTCTCGTCATCCAAACGGTATAATTATATTAATCAATTTATCTTAAGTACAAATCCCTTGGATTATTGTTATTTAATTATTAACCAAATGATTCAGAATTAAAAAAAATGATATTTTTAATATTCTGGGTAAACTAGTCGAGTGTTTTTCAGAATACTCAAGTGTTCTTCAATTATTTCCAGATTACTCGAGTAGTTCTCGTTTACTCGAGTTGTTCATGTATTTCTGAGGATTTGGGTTTCATGTTCATAAAAATAATCGAGTGATTCATGAGTACTCGAGTGTTCTTCATCAATTCCAGAACACTCGAGTGACTCCTGCATTACTCGAGTGGTTTACCATAAAATATCCCCATACATCAGTTGATACTCGAGTTCTGGGCCTGGTACTCGAGTGTTCTAACACAAAATACACTGTTTTATCAAAATTTCACTCGAGTATCAAACCAAGTACTCGAGTCTTTTCTTGCAGAACAGACTGGAAATTGGTTTTAACATACCATTTTCAATTCTAACCATTTCTAATCCAATCCAATGATCAACAGAGTTCATATAACACATAATGAACATGCTCAAACACTTACAACTCATCAATAAATAGATTTGATAGAGAATCAAGAGTTTATGCATAAAAAATACAATTTCACAACTTAACATATCAAATTGCAAAATACTCAATAAACTTGTGAAATAAAGCTCAATACAGCTTGCATGCATCATATGAAACTTGCTCAAAACAACCATAGAGCATGAGTTGGTCTCCAAACCAAATTTATTATTCAATCTAAGCCCTTAGAGCCTCTTGGTGGCTCTCTAATGAAAATCATGAAATTTAAACTCCATCTAGTGAATAGAAAGACTTCCCCTTACCTTACAGACGTGAATCAACAAGAGAATTTGTAAGTTCCATGATGAATGTTTTGATAATGACAAAGTGTTTTGAACAAGCTACAAAGATGTTGATTAAGTTTCAAGTTCAACAAGCAACAACAAACATCAAGTGAAGAAGAGAGAACAAGCTCATGAAGACATAGTTTGAGTGTAATTGTAATTGTTTTATATTTTGCCTCTCAAGCTTCTTAGTCTTTTATTTTGATGAGTTTGGTTAGAGTTAATAGAGGGTAGTGAATCTCTATCAAGGTCATGATTAAATCATAATTTGAGTTTTCACTTAACCTAAAATCAATAGGTGGCTTAAAGGTTTTAAAGGAAAGGTTTGATTTTTGAGAAAACAAGTTTTAATCAAGTTTCATCAGTGTCTAATCGATTAAGAACATTGTTAATCGATTACTAATCGATTAAGAAGGGATTTAATCGATTAAGTACTGCAGATCTGATTTTTTAAAATACGATTTTCACTTCTCAAAATCAGTTTTTCAAGTGCTACAACTTTTGTGTATTCTATATAAATCTTTTCCTAATCTTTGTGATAAATTAGAACACTTTCATAATCAATTTTACAAGAATCAAGCCACTCTATTCTCTCTCAATTTCAAAGATCAAAGCTTTCATATTTTTATATTCTTTGATCAAGAACCTTTGAATCTCTTGTGTGATTTGTCATAGCTATTGAATGAGATTCATAGGAGTGTCATGTGTATTCATTGAGTTGTAATCTTTGCAAAAAGGCAAGCCAACTACAACAACAAAGAAGACTTGGTGTGTCATTTATCATCAAGCAAGTGAATACTTGTTGTGTGGATTATCAACAAGGGGTAGAGGTTAGATTAGAGAGAAGATCAATAGGATTACAAGGCAAGGGTGTGGAGTATCTCTTGTAGGCTAGCAAGAAGGAAGTCTTGTGAGGCATTTACTTGTAATTTGAGAACTCTAATTCCTCATAGTGAAGAATCTCTCTTGGTTGAAGAGGGGACTGGATGTAGCTTTCAAGCGGGTGAAAGTGAACCAGGATAAATCACTGTGCCGTATCTCTAAACTCTTACTCTTTACATTCAAGTCATTGATTGTGTTCTTGGTTGAAAACCTAGAAAAAGAGTGATTTTCATAATTGATTGAATTGAATCTTTATTGTTCAAATTGATAAAGGGAAAATCATTTTCATAACTAGGATAATCAATAAGAATATAGGTGTTAATTGTTTCCGCTGAATCTCTGGTTATACGTGTAAATTGATTGATTTCCGTATGCGATTGAAAAGTGATTTTTCTGGTTTCTGATAGATCTAATCGATTAAGGACTTTCATAATCGACTAAGATACTTTGAGTTTTCTGATCTTAATCGATTAGAATTCAGATTAATCGATTAAGTGCTGACAAATTTGCAAAAATCATTCGTTTTAATTGTTTCGATTTGTTTCATTCGAAAATCTTTCAAGGTTTCTTAAACACCTATTCAACCCCCCCCCCTTCTAGGTGTTCTCCTAGGGTTCCTTAGTTGTTTCAACCACCAATTGCGGTTTTTCTCAGAATTTGCAAGAAAAAGCTCCACAGCACCAAAACCTCTTCAAGCATCACATGCAGGACAGTTTTGAGTGGAGGTCCAAAATGGAATTGGTTGACATAGGAAACAGAGATAGAAATTGGGGAAATTAGTATTTCTATACTCTATTCAACATCTACTAACTATAGAAACTGAATTAAGACTCAGAGGACTCATGAGCTTACCAAAATCAATGATCAAAGTGAGCTCCCAGAACTGATGACAGCAAACGAGCTCCAACTTTCGAGCTTCAAATCTCCCAACACACTCACTCTCAACTCACAATTTTGGTTTTTATACAAAGCTCGAGATGTGAGCTTTGTATTAGTGTATGGTTTGTTACTCGAATCAACACACAGAGGGAGAATCGAAAGAAACGAATCAAGAACCCTAACTCACGAACTCTTCAACAATTTGGCCAAAATGCTTCACCATTCGAGTTCAATTGGCTTATATAGACAGAGGGCAAGCTCATGTAGACCGACACGACAACGGGAAACGTGGTTGAGAGGTGTTTTCGTGTCAAAGGAAGGGAATCGGTGGTGGTGACTCACCAAACGCACTAACCCGTGCAACTCTGTCCAGAATACTCGAGTATTTTCAGAAATACTCGAGTGTTTTGACCAGTTTTTGAAAATAATAATTTTATTTACTTTCCCTCCAAAACCTTTCCTATAATTACTTCTAGGTCCCAACCCAGGGACTAATATGCAAAATATTTATTTTATGCATAAATACACTTGCAAAAATAAATTCACACATCCACCACTAATAAAATAACAGATTTTTAATCAAAGATTAAATTAGAAATAATTAATTATAATAAATTTTATAATTAACATTTCCTTAATCAGGGATTAAAATTTTGGGGTGTTACACTCTTGTTGTATTCGGGGACGCGAGGCGTCTTTGGTTTATTGAAAAGCTCAAGTGGGTCGCTTGAGGACTGGATGTAGGCCTTTTGCCGAACCAGGATAAAATCCCCAGTGCAAAATTCTCTATCCCTTATCTCTTTACATTTCGCATTTATATTTTGTGATTATCATATTTTCGCGAATAATCCTATTTTCACGTTTGAAATTATATAGCACGAGAATTGCTTTTTTCATAGTGTTAATTTATTCAATCTCGTGAATAATATGTTTTCAATATTAATATAAATATTCGTATTTATTTGTGCTTAAAGACGTTTTCATTCGTTCTTTAAGTCTTCCGCTTCGTTAAAACTCTTAATATTTTCAAGAACGTTTGATTCGATCGTTTTTCAATTCACCCCCCCCCCTCTTGGGTGACGTTTGCCAATACTATCAATAATTATAACATGAGGAGCAACTCAACAAGTGATGATGATGACCTAGAAAGCTTGTTTGAAGCATTTATGGAAACATACATGGAGGCAAGCTCTTCGGATGAGGAGTCAGTAGACAAAGAAATTGAATTACATGCGTTCACTCCTCATGAGGTAACTTTAATTATCTCTTATTCCCATAATCTGCAAATTACAAATAATGACTTGAGCAATGATTTGAAAAGTACTTCTTTAGAAAACAGCACCTCAACTGATTGTGAAAATTGCATATTCTTTGAAAATCATGTTGAGGTTGCACTTTTTAAATCTAGTAGTATTGAAAAATCCTCTTGCACCAACTCTCTACTTGATAAATTGATAATAAGAAGGATATCCAAAAATCAAGTAAGATAGTTGACAAGTGTGATATTCAATATGAAGATAAAAGTACTGATTTTTGTAAAAATATTTTTGAAAAAGGCAAATCATCATTCAAACCCATTATCTGTAATTATTGCGGACATTCGGGTCATATTTCTCATTTGTGTTTATATAATAAAAATTATTATATGAGAAATAAAATGAAATGGGTTCCAAATGTTTTTAAGGAATCCAAGTCTAATCCCCTTGGACCCAAAATAAGATGGGTACCAAAAGGCTCTCCTTGTAACAGTAATATGCAGAATCATTTACCTAATGAAGAACCAAGAGGAAATAAGAAAGAAAGATCATTCGGGGTGATTCACAGAATGGCAAAAGAAAGATGGGTTGACCAAAGGAGGAACAAGCCATCAAGGACCAAAGGATTCTCAAGTAGAAATGGAAAGTTCACTATGGTGAAAAATCAGAAAAGGAAGCAATGGTAAGTCAAGAACAAGGTCATCCTGGCACAAAAGGTCTGAGGTAAATAAGTCATATCCCTATTATAACCAAGATAATTATACAAGAGTGTACTTCGACTATTCCAAGCTTTATCTGTTTTGAAAATAAATCATGTGTGGTAAAAATCTGTTTTAAAATATTTTGTCACATGATTATCAAACCTTGGCATGGCAGTGTACTTCATTCATAATATGGTATTTAGTGCAAACTTGACTTGTTTAAGTTAGCATTTAAATTCATAATATGTATGGACTTGTTATAATTCATAGTTATATAAGGCCTACATGACTTTGAGTATTACCTTGTGTTATCATATGGTTGATGTTAATTCTTTCAATTGCTCTAGTTGTTTTGCATTGATA
Organism: Crotalaria pallida; assembly: GCA_037953625.1. Classification (NCBI taxonomy): domain Eukaryota; kingdom Viridiplantae; phylum Streptophyta; class Magnoliopsida; order Fabales; family Fabaceae; genus Crotalaria; species Crotalaria pallida. The sequence goes on along the minus strand of CM075654.1, from coordinate 4,225,950 downwards.
AGGTTACTAACTTGAGCGTTGGAGATAGCCTGAGATTTGTTTTGTAGGAATCAGCCTTATTAGGTAAGCAACTCTCAACATCCCTTGTGAATCCCTAACATCATCAGAATATGTATGCCTTGTTCATCAGAATTCAATCAGGTCAAATTTGAAGCAGTTTGGCTAGTTTTGGGTGAAGTAATCGATTACCCTGGAAAGCAATCGATTACCTACTGGGTTCATGTACATGCCCGGAAAACAGAAAGGAAGTAATCGGTTACCTCTTGGAAGTAATCGATTACCTACATCAGTTTCTAAATAAAAAAGAGACGCGTACATCTGGGCCAAGTTGGCCTTGTTCACCAAGTTTGACCAAGTGGAGACCCCTCTTGTCTTAACCTAGCAGTCCCACTCTCTTCCCCTTTCCACCAAAAATACGTTATTTCCTTCTTCCCTCTCACTAAATCTTCTTCTTCCTCAACAACAAAAACTCCATATCCATCCACCTTCAAGCTTCAACCCTCATCTCTTCTCAACCTTTAAATACCATTATTCAACCATAAACCTTCATCTTTTCCCTCTTCCTTCACACAAAACTCGTCCCTCTCTCTCACAATAACCCACTCGAACTCCTCCTTCCAACCACCATTAACCACCTTTTCTCCACCATATTCAACCCACTTCAACCAAAATCTTCAACATTACCACCATACCTCAAACCCTAGGCACCAAACCGGTTCACCATTGATCCAACTCGTGGTTACCAAGGACTCACTGGTTCGCTCACCTCGGTTCACTAATTCAGAGAAGCTTTTCGGTTCAGTTCTAGTTCAAGACTAGTTCAGTAAATATGGGTTCAGCTGGTTCGGTTTGTTTTCCTCTCCGGTTCAGCAGTGTTGGTATTGGTTCTCTACGGTTCAGGTTGGTCTAAGTTACATTCTCCTCTCTAGTCACTGTACTGCTACTACATTTGGTATGTTGCACATGGCTACTGAATCTTGTGTTGATATGTTGACCTGATGGGTTTAGCAGTATATATGAACTTTATGTTAAATTGGTATTGATAGTAGCTATGCCCTGTTGCTTTTGTGATATCTGGACATTGTGATTGGTCTGGTTTATCTGGTCTGAGTATATATTCAAGGTTGTGCTAGTTTCCGTCTGGTTGGTTAATTTGCTGGTAGTGTCAGGTTCGGTTGTTTCAGTATCTGGTTATCTGGTTATCAGGTTATCTGGTTCACATCTGTTGTGCCTGGAATTTGTGATCATGTCAAGTAGAAGGCCTAGAAGAAGAGCTCAGATTGTTGATTCAGAGGACGATGAGCCATCACCTCCCATTGCTCGTGCTCAGAGATCGTCTCGCCAGAGTCGATATAAGGCTGGTCCTTCTGCTCCACCTTCTGTCATGCCTCAGCCAGCAACCCTTGTGCAATATAGATGATGGTTTTCTTCACCTGCTCAGATTGCTGATTTTGAGAAATACTTTGCTGCTTGCACTGTCATCTCACCCAGATTTATCGTTAGCGAAGACTTTGGTGAAGATGATTGTGATTTGCCTCCCGTGGTTTTTCTCAGAGAAAAGAACCTTCTTCCCTTATGCTTCATTGGAGGTGACTTCTATGAAGATTTGGTTAAATTTTTCTACACAAATCACCGATGTGATGATGACAATAAGGTTCTATCTTCTGAAGTTAAAGATAAAAAGATCTCAATCAATCTGGATCTTTGGGCTGAAATCACACAACTCCGGTGGATGGTGTCACCTTCACTGAACGTGGTCCAAACAACTTGCGGGTTGATGAGTATAGCAAAGACTCAGCTAAGGAAGAATTTCTAGACAATGACCCTGGCAAGGTTATCACTTCTGATAATCTCAAGTTTCGATTCCAATTGTTACACTACATTCTGAACAGATGCTTAATTCCAAGGCCAGGAAACTACTTTCGGATGATGGATACTGATTTTATTATCTTCTGGGTGCTCTCTCACGACAAGCCGATTAACTGGGGATGGTATGCCCTGTATCACTTGAAGGAAACAACCGCTAAGGTTAGGCGTTCGATTGACCAAAATACAAAGCTCAAAACAACTCGCCTTCCTTATCCTACTTTGATTACTAAAATCTTGCATCGTTTTCGAGTTCCATTGGTTGGCGAATCCAAAACCTCTTTCACCTCGGACATGTGCATCAACAATTCATTCGTTAATACCATGGGTTGGCACTTCTATGAAGACGAGGGCTGGGTACCTTTTGCAACTCGTCGAGGACGAAGAAATGCTGAAGATGATTTCCACGATGAGGAAGAGGCTCCTGCTCATGATCCTGATCTACTTCCTCTGAAAACCTTGTTTCCTCCTGATCATGTGCCTCCCTACATGCAAACCTTCATGGATGATGTCCGTGGGTATATGCAACGATCCGATGCTCATATGAGAATATCTCAGGCTTGCATGGACTCTGTGGACGTAAGGCTTGCTACACTCACCACTGGTTTGGAAAATTTGAACAAAGATATGGGTGTGATACGGCAGGATATCTATGACTTGCGTCATCAAAATAGAGCTGGGACTGGATTCATGGGATCGCATAATGCATAGTTTGAGGGGATTTCAACTTTTAACTTTCTTGAACTTTTATTTATTTTGCTCATCTAACCCTTAGTTAACCTGGATTTGTTTATTCTCTAGTTTCTGACTCTCCAAACTTATGACTACGTACTTATATGGGTTTATTATTATTTTACGTCATGAGTTGTGGTGTTTTTATATTCGTTGAGTTAACCCTTTTTGATGTTGCCCAAAGGGGGAGAGTAATCAGGTTTTCAGGGGGAGAGCAGCAGAAATGCAAAAAGTTCAGGGGGAGCTGATTTGATGAGCTGAATCATCAAGCATATTATTTATGATATAAATATTATGTGTTGTTCTCTAACCTTTGTTTTGCAGGAAGTGTTTGTCATCATCAAAAAGGGGGAGTGTTGAAGTTCATGTGTTCCATGTGTTCCCCATGATGTTTTGATGATGACAACACCATGTGACAAATTGATGATGACAATTCAAGTGACAGGTTAAGTGTAACACCCTCAAAATATCCCAAGTAATTAATAAAATAAAATGATATTACTTGAGAATATATGGACTTGTTTAATTGTTAGAAAATATTGGATTCAAAATTTTTCTTTTTATTTCTAAAAAGTCGGGTGCACAAACCAAAGCATAGGATATTTGGAGAATAGTTTACGTATTACTTTTAAAATCGAATTCGGCGTTTACTTTGCTCAAAAGATAATTTCGCAAATCTTGGATAGCATTCTCTTTGAAGATAAATGTACTCTATTTCATATAAAGAAACTCAAGTATTGCCATCCAGTTTTCGTCTAGCCAAGTGATACCATTTCCAACATGTCATAGCCGAATTCTTTTAAATCAGTATCAGAGTAAGCGGAAATATCAGGACTATGTAATAGACTTTAGAAAGCATGGATTTTATTTATATCAAAAGGTACGTAATACATAGTCCGGCGGTAAGGATCTCCAAAATCCCAGAACAAGTCCATAAAGCTATGTATTTATATGTACATCAAAATAGACCATGGCTCCAGAGTTTTCAAAAGAGATTCCCACAATATATAAAACTCCCAAAGCTGGTCTCATAGCACTGGTCGCGACAGTAGTAGTAGAAGTCCCCAAGAAGTAGCAGCAACCATCAACCAACATCAGCATCAGCAGCTAATCTTCTCCACAGCATCCATCACACCGGATCCTTGATCCTCATCATTTACCTTATGCACATACCTAGGGATCATCGCCTCTCCATTGACTCCCGATAGATTAAACGACAAGCTATCTTCCGCTCTCGTATTCGACAGGATCCTCCTTGATCTTATTTGAAGGAGTAATTACCCTACCATTGGGTACAAGGTCTGATGAAAACGTGACCTTAATAGGACTCCTTGAAATAGACAGGGAAGTCTCCTCTCGAATGACTCTAAGAGAAAAAGGGTATGAGCGGGTAGGTTCGAATTGAAAACTGTTAGACAAGCGAGCTGGTCGAGTGGGAGATGATCCATGGTAAGTATAAAAAGTAGATACATGCATAGCGTATATGATGGGAATCCTAAACCTACGAGGATGTGACCGAACTAGTGGATTAGGGTGATCGGAGGTAACCACTATCTCACCCTCATATACTACTCGGCAATCCTCACAGATCCATATGTCACTAAGAAGTGGGCGGACCTCGATGCAAGCGATGTAACGCGACATCACCTACAAGGGCATAGGGGTAAGCAAATCTATACACATAATCAATAGAGCTTAAATGTAGAAGTGATCATGATTATGCACATATAACCCCAAATCAGTTAACAGCCATGGTTAACACATAGCAGCACTTAATGCAGATACGACATTCATACTCATTCTTAATATCAAACCTTAGCTCAAATAAGGTTAAGTGGCATGATGCCTGACATTCTTCTCTTTCTGAGATTCTCCATCTAATGTCCTCACGGACGCCAATCCAATACCACAATGCATTTCCAAATCGCGAATACGTTACCAAAACGTATGGCGTACCAGCTCGGAAGTGATAAAAACGTCACACTACCTGGTGAACATCACGTCGCCCAAGGACGTAAACCTATCACTTCTCAACATACAATGGGTGTGATAAAAAACGTCACCACATCTGATGAACGTCACGTCGCCTAAGGACGTAAACCTTATCACTTGTGATACACGACAGAGGTGATAAAAAACGTCACCATGTCTGATGAACGTCACGTCGCCTAAGGACGTAAACCTTATCACTTGTGTGCACCACACCCTTCTCAACAAACAACGGGTGTGATAAAAAACGTCACCACATCTGATGAACATCACGTCGCCTAAGGACGTAAACCTTATCACTTGTGATACACGACAGAGGTGATAAAAAACGTCACCATGTTTGATGAACGTCACGTCGCTTAAGGACGTAAACCTTATCACTTGTGTGCACCACACCGTTGAACCATCAAATCAACAGTATACCACATACTGTCCACATTACCAAAATGTGTCATCGAGCTAGCCACACGACTCTGCCTGGAACGTGGTCCATAATACCAATATCGATATGCACATTTCGTCACCAAGACGAACATCCAACGTTCGCAGCAACCAATGCTGGTCACATTACCAAAATGTGACTACAGGCAAATCATAACCAAATTGGTATTCCCAAAGGTCCTTCACATGTTATCATAACATGGTAAACGATCTAGCATTCAAACTCTTCACTTAAAGAATTGATTGGGATATCTCAATTGTATAACGTGCCACCCGAGCAACGTTATGACGTGCCACCCGAGCAACGTCCCGTCATCCAAACGGAATAGTCACATCATCAATCAATTTCTTTCAAGTTTTAGATCGCTTGGATTATTGTCATTTAAGTATTGATCAATGGTTCAGAATTGAAAATGGTATTTCTAATAGTTTGAGTAAAACTACTCGAGTGTTCTTCAATTTCCAGAAATTCATGTTTCAGTTTTCACCAAAATACTCGAGTGTTCTACATAGTACTCGAGTGTTCTTCAGATTTTACCAAATTACTCGAGTGTTCTTCATGATACTCGAGTGTTCTTCATTTTTTCCAAATTACTCGAGTATTCTTAATGATACTCGAGTGTTCTTCATTTTCCAGAAATTCATGTTTCAATTTTAGGTCGAATACTCGAGTATCAACCCCAATACTCGAGTGTTTTCAGACAGAGAACACTGTAATTTGCATTTTAACATACCATTTTCAATTCTAGCCAATTCTAATCCACTCCAATGATCAACAAAGCTTACATTATACATGTTAAACATGTTCCAACACAGAAACCACCAATTATTACATTGAATCAAATCTGAGCAACAATTATGCATAAAACACATTTTTAACAACTCAACATATCAAATTCAGTTCCAACCACTTTTGGCATGAAAACAACTTGCATATAGCTCACATGCAACATATAGAACTTGCTCAGAACCATTTTAGAGTGCAGGTTGGTCTCCAAACCAATTTCCCTATTCCAACTAAGCCCTTAGAGCCTCTTGGTGGATCTCTAATCAAATGCATGCAATTTAAACTCTATCTAGTGAATAGAGAGCTTCCCCCTTACCTCTTAGATGTGAATCAACAGAGACTTTACCCCAAATTTAGCTTCCAAGCTGAATTCCCCAAAATCCACACTGAAACAGAGCAGTTTCTGCAGAGCACCAAGATTGAATTGGTTGATGCATGAAACAGCCATAAAAATTGGGGAAATTAGTCTCTATATACTCTCTACAATTCATACTAGCTAAAGAAACAAGATTCACATGAGGAGGTTACCTGAGCTTACCAAAATCAAGCTCCAAAGTAAGCTCTAGGAACCTGAAACAGCCAACCAACTCCAACTTCTAAGCTTCGATTCTTGCAATCTACGAACTCTCAGCTCACAATCTTGGTATATTTGTGAAGCCCTGAATGTGAGCTTCACAATGGTGTATAGTTTGTGGTTCGAATCAACCCAGAGAGGGAGAATCGATTGAATCAATTCAGAAACCCTAACTGAATCAACACACCCAAACTTTGCCAAATCCTTCACGAATTCGGTGTTGATTGGTTTTTATAGACTTCAATGGAATACATGCACGACGACACGACCTCCATGGACGTGGAAGAGTACTGATTTCGTGTCAACGAGATGAACTCGTTGGTGGTGACTCACCAAACGCACTAACTCGTCAACTCTGACCAGAATACTCGAGTGTTTCCAAAACTACTCGAGTATTTTGACCAGTTTTTGAAAAATATAACTTTTATTTTCCTTCCCTCCAAAATCTTTCTAAAATCACTTCAAGGTCCCAAACAGGGATTAATGTGCAAAATACTTATTTTCTCATATTAAAACTCTCTAATATCATCTTTCATAATAAATTACATGAAATCAAGACTAAAAATAATTAATTATAAATAAACTTTATAACTAACATTTTATTAACCAGGGGTTAAAAATCAGGGATGTTACACTCTTCCCTACTTAAAAGGAATTTCGTCCCCGAAATTCTTCTTTAAAAGTTCTATAATTTCCAAAGTTACACAAAAGTTGTTCTAAGGTTATATATTCAAAATATAGTTAGGAAGAACCCTTCCCCACTTAAAAAGAATTTTCTTATACTTTTTCAAACTTTCTGACCCAAAACGTTTCACAAATAAAATATTTCAATTGAGCCTTTTCTCAAATAAAGCTTTTGCATTCCAAAACATACACAAATCCTTGTTTCTCATAAAAGGGTTTGCTTGATTTTCCTCAAAAATTACCTCGTAATTCCTTCAAATGAAATCTTCTGACTAAAAACTTTTTCGAATAACACCTTTAAAATATATATATATATATATATATATATATATATATACTCCTCAATTAAAACATTTTCCAAAGATCCTTTTTGAGGAAAACCCCGTCCCGTTGCGCACTCTGATCACTCGGCACAAGTAGGAAAATATTCGTATGACTTCATTTCTTAATAGTTGTAAACATTAGGGTGAGCAGTCCTAATATTTAAACTATCAGTAATGAAATCATCCCTTTCAGATATAGTCTTTCTCAAGAAAGACTATACGATTTACCTTTAAATTAGATGAATTTAAAGATAAAGAACATCATTGTCACTATCAGACTTAGTCCGATAGCCAAGTCCTAGAGAAACTTCCGTTGGGGAGACAAATACTTGTCCTGTCCCGGTGGTTGTTAATCTTTCTAGTCTTAACTGATCTTTCTCTTTCTGTAGTGCTCCAGAGCTATTTATCACATCCAACCGTGATAAGGGTTTTGATCACAGAAATTCAAGTTGAAGATTTGTTCAGATAATCGAATTACAAAACGATTTAATTAACGCAATCGAAAACATTTGACTACGTTAATTCAAATCGACCAAGGGATAACTCAGACTACCTATATCCGAATCTAACCACGCATCCTAACAGGATGGAAAACTCTCCCATTCTTGATTTGTTGGTTGACCATTCCCTTGTCGTATTCCCCTTCAAGCAATCCGATGAATAAGACTTCATTTTCTTTTGACCGCAGTCAAATATTCCTTTCCGTTCATCACTATTCAATCCTTGGTGATGCACCTTACCTTCTCAAATAATTTCTTTCCATCGGCTTTTCAGTTACTTTCATGCGATGGAGGTTTCCTTAACTCCTTATGAAATTCCGTTCCCCATAATTGGTTCACTCATAAGCTTCCCGTGCTTAAAAGCTTCTTGTGCTTTCCTCATTATCCATACCAATTCTACACATGCTTGCTAATGTTAGGAATCCCTTGTTCCCCAATGATTGACAACTGGTTTGAAGTTCAAACATCATTCTTTTCAAACTCCGCATGTTTGAACCTTCTATTAACATTGCAATGAATTATGCTTCTCCGATCTTTCGAACTTGACAATATTTTCCCCGAGATTCATATTACCGTACCTCATTTACAACAATTTAATCTCCTTTCTCTAATTTTCAAAAACTTCCTCCTTTTTGTTGCAATTCGCGAATTTGAGTTAAGAATTCCATTGTGATTTGCAACCTTCCCTTCTTACTTATCGTCGGTCTATTTGTATCATCAAGCTCAAACCAATTAGACTCCGTAAAACACTTCCTTAAACTCCGTAGAGCTCACATGAATTGCCTTTCAGTCCATTGTGATTGCTTCCTCATTTGATTTGTCATAACGACGACAGAATCTCCGATCATGAGCCTTTAAGATTCTGTCTGTCGACATTGTCCCTTGTTCAACTCCTCCTCTCGGCTGAACAATTACTTCAATTCTCCAGGGTCATTAACACTTTAAAGCGTAGTGACACAGGAAAAAGGCCTCGAGCCCTCAAAGCAACCTTGATCGTTGCAAAGCTCACGTCATGTGCCCAGTGTATCACCTTGTGTATTCAATCCCTTTGATGCATACTCATCTACCTTCCTTTCTTAAAGTTACTTCCTTCCAAGTCCCGTTCTCGACACATGAAAGTATGCTCCAATACTTTGGCATGAATCAAGTAGGAGTAACACAGGAGGAAATATTATCCTTCCCCAGAATCACGTCCAAATGTGATAAAGGATGATAGATTGAATTTAACTTAGTGCCGCGATCAAATATCTCGACACTATAATCTAACAACTTTAGAAACACGTTTGGGTAGTTTCATAGGGTCTCTAATTTTTAAAACAATTAGGGAAATCTGACTTCAATCTACTCACACATATATGTTGAACAAAAGAATAAGTAACTCCCAAATCGAACACAATCATGCAAAGTTGGTTTTGAAATAAATGGTTACCTTGCACGAGATCGGGAGATTGGTTCTTTTCTACTCTATTCAGGGTAAACGCTTTGCCTTGAGTCTTTGGTTTGCTAGCAAATCTGGTGTGGCTACTTTTCACAGACTCTCTGCAGTAACGTGCAATATGACCCTGCTTCCCACAATTGAAGCAATAACTTGTTGCCCAGCAGATCCTTCCAGAATGATGATGCTTACACTTCTCACAATAAGGAGCATTACTGCGAGACTTAACCCCATCCTTAACTTCAACTCTTCCTTTGCCTCGATTCGGATCCAAATATGGACCTTTATTCCGAAGATCAAATCTTTTCTTTCTTTGTGGTCCATAACTCGGCTGGTTACCCTTTGCTTGATCAGCTAATACTTCCGCCTTCTTATCATCCTCATACATTCGACACATATCTACCAACGTAGGAAAACTTTGAATCTTCTGATAACTGAAAACAGATTTCAGTTCAGGTTTCAAACCACTTTCAAACTTTATACATTTGCTCCTTTCATCAGGATTGTTTTGATAATATGGAGAGTACTTCATCAGTTCCTCGAACTTAGCTGCGTACTCACCTACACTCATGTCTCCTTGCTTTAATTGCAGAAACTCAATTTCCTTTTTCCTCCTTAAATCTTCCGGGAAATATTTATTGAGAAACTTTTCCGTTAACACACCCCAATTAATATCCCTTCCTTCATAGTGCAGGAGCTGAACTGTGTGATTCCACCAGTTCTCAGCCTCGTCTTCTAACATATAAACTGCATATGCCACCTTCTCGGCCTCAGTGCAGTCTAATGTTCTAAAGATCTTATCCATCGTACGAATCCACTTATTAGCCTCCTCAGGCTTAAATCCTCCTTCGAACTTAGGTGGGTTACAACTTCTAAAATCCGCCAAACACTTGGCTTCAGAATTACCAACACTATATTGGTAAGGTGGTTATTGAGATTGCTGTTGCTGCCATTGATGCATAGATTCCATCACAGCGGTGATTCTTTCTAATATCGCATCGGTGCGATTTTGATTTCTAGTCGTCATAATAGACCTGCGCTATAGCTCATGGTCACATACGATGAACTAAGAAACATTCTCCACACAACCTATTCTAAGGTCATAACAATAGTTTTCAACAATGCATACAGTTTCCACAATGTATCAATTGCTCCATTTGAGACAGATAATAGTATTCTAAACAATAAATATGCCCTGTGGATACCTTCTTGATGTTGATGACTACCTTTCTGGAGCTACTTCCACTACTACAGGATCTGACTTTTGCTCTGATACCACTAAGTGTAACACCCTCAAAATATCCCAAGTAATTAATAAAATAAAATGATATTACTTGAGAATATATGGACTTGTTTAATTGTTAGAAAATATTGGATTCAAAATTTTTCTTTTTATTTCTAAAAAGTCGGGTGCACAAACCAAAGCATAGGATATTTGGAGAATAGTTTACATATTACTTTTAAAATCGAATTCGGCGTTTACTTTGCTAAAAAGATAATTTCGCAAATCTTGGATAGCATTCTCTTTGAAGATAAATGTAAACTATTTCATATAAAGAAACTCAAGTATTGCCATCCAGTTTTCGTCTAGCCAAGTGATACCATTTCCAACATGTCATAGTCGAATTCTTTTAAATCAGTATCAGAGTAAGCGGAAATATCAGGACTATGTAATAGACTTTAGAAAGCATGGATTTTATTTATATCAAAAGGTACGTAATACATAGTCCGGCGGTAAGGATCTCCAAAATCCCAGAACAAGTCCATAAAGCTATGTATTTATATGTACATCAAAATAGACCATGGCTCCAGAGTTTTCAAAAGAGATTCCCACAATATATAAAACTCCCAAAGCTGGTCTCATAGCACTGGTCACGACAGTAGTAGTAGAAGTCCCCAAGAAGTAGCAGCAACCATCAACCAACATCAGCATCAGGAGCTAATCTTCTCCACAGCATCCATCACACCGGATCCTTGATCCTCATCATTTACCTTATGCACATACCTAGGGATCATCGCCTCTCCATTGACTCCTGATAGATTAAACGACAAGCTCGCTTCCGCTCTCGTATTCGACATGATCCTCCTTGATCTTATTTGAAGGAGTAATTACCCTACCACTGGGTACAAGGTCTGATGAAAACGTGACCTTAATAGGAATCCTTGAAATAGACAGGGAAGTCTCCTCTCGAATGACTCTAAGAGAAAAAGGGTATGAGCGGGTAGGTTCGAATTGAAAACTGTTAGACAAGCGAGCTGGTCGAGTGGGAGATGATCCATGGTAAGTATAAAAAGTAGATACATGCATAGCGTATATGATGGGAATCCTAAACCTACGAGGATGTGACCGAACCAGTGGATTAGGGTGATCGGAGGTAACCACTATCTCACCCTCATACACTACTCGGCAATCCTCGCAGATCCATATGCCACTAAGAAGTGGGCGGACCTCGATGCAAGCGATGTAACGTGACATCACCTACAAGGGCATAGGGGTAAGCAAATCTATACACATAATCAATAGAGCTTAAATGTAGAAGTGATCATGATTATGCACATATAACCCCAAATCAGTTAACAGCCATGGTTAACACTTAGCAGCACTTAATGCAGATACAACATTCATACTCATTCTTAATATCAAACCTTAGCTCAAATAAGGTTAAGTGGCATGATGCCTGACATTCTTCTCTTTCTGAGATTCTCCATCTAATGTCCTCACGGACGCCAATCCAATACCACAATGCATTTCCAAATCGCGAATACGTTACCAAAACGTATGGCGTACCAGCTCGGAAGTGATAAAAACATCACACTACCTGGTGAACGTCACGTCGCCCAAGGACGTAAACCTATCACTTCTCAACATACAATGGGTGTGATAAAAAACGTCACCACATCTGATGAACGTCACGTCGCCTAAGGACGTAAACCTTATCACTTGTGATACACGACAGAGGTGATAAAAAACGTCACCATGTCTGATGAACGTCACGTCGCCTAAGGACGTAAACCTTATCACTTGTGTGCACCACACCCTTCTCAACAAACAACGGGTGTGATAAAAAACGTCACCACATCTGATGAACGTCATGTCGCCTAAGGACGTAAACCTTATCACTTGTGATACACGACAGAGGTGATAAAAAACGTCACCATGTCTGATGAACGTCACGTCGCCTAAGGACGTAAACCTTATCACTTGTGTGCACCACACCGTTGAACCATCAAATCAATAGTATACCACATACTGTCCACATTACCAAAATGTGTCATCGAGCTAGCCACACGACTCTGCCCGGAACGTGGTCTATAATACCAATATCGATGTGCACATTTCGTCACCAAGACGAACATCCAACGTTCGCAGCAACCAATGCTGGTCACATTACCAAAATGTGACTACAGGCAAGTCATCACCAAATTGGTATTCCCAAAGGTCCTTCACATGTTATCATAACATGGTAAACGATCTAGCATTCAAACTCTTCACTTAAAGAATTGATTGGGATATCTCAATTGTATAACGTGTCACCCGAGCAACGTTATGACGTGCCACCCGAGCAACGTCCCGTCATCCAAACGGAATAGTCACATCATCAATCAATTTCTTTCAAGTTTTAGATCGCTTGGATTATTGTCATTTAAGTATTGATCAATGGTTCAGAATTGAAAATGGTATTTCTAATAGTTTGAGTAAAACTACTCGAGTGTTCTTCAATTTCCAGAAATTCATGTTTCAGTTTTCACCAAAATACTCGAGTGTTCTACATAGTACTCGAGTGTTCTTCGGATTTTACCAAATTACTCGAGTGTTCTTCATGATACTCGAGTGTTCTTCATTTTTTCCAAATTACTCGAGTATTCTTAATGATACTCGAGTGTTCTTCATTTTCCAGAAATTCATGTTTCAATTTTAGGTCGAATACTCGAGTATCAACCCCAATACTCGAGTGTTTTCAGACAGAGAACACTATAATTTGCATTTTAACATACCATTTTCAATTCTAGCCAATTCTAATCCACTCCAATGATCAACAAAGCTTACATTATACATGTTAAACATGTTCCAACACAGAAACCACCAATTATTACATTGAATCAAATCTGAGCAACAATTATGCATAAAACACATTTTTAACAACTCAACATATCAAATTCAGTTCCAACCACTTTTGGCATGAAAACAACTTGCATATAGCTCACATGCAACATATAGAACTTGCTCAGAACCATTTTAGAGTGCAGGTTGGTCTCCAAACCAGTTTCCCTATTCCAACTAAGCCCTTAAAGCCTCTTGGTGGCTCTCTAATCAAATGCATGCAATTTAAACTCTATCTAGTGAATAGAGAGCTTCCCCCTTACCTCTTAGATGTGAATCAACAGAGACTTTACCCCAAATTTAGCTTCCAAGCTGAATTCCCCAAAATCCACACTGAAATAGAGCAGTTTCAGCAGAGCACAAAGATTGAATTGGTTGATGCATGAAACAGCCATAAAAATTGGGGAAATTAGTCTCTATATACTCTCTACAATTCATACTAGCTAAAGAAACAAGATTCACATGAGGAGGTTACCTGAGCTTACCAAAATCAAGCTCCAAAGTAAGCTCTAGGAACCTGAAACAGCCAACCAACTCCAATTTCTAAGCTTCGATTCTTGCAATCTACGAACTCTCAGCTCACAATCTTGGTATATTTGTGAAGCCCTGAATGTGAGCTTCACAATGGTGTATAGTTTGTGGTTCGAATCAACCCAGAGAGGGAGAATCGATTGAATCAATTCAGAAACCCTAACTCAATCAACACACCCAAACTTTGCCAAATCCTTCACGAATTCGGTGTTGATTGGTTTTTATAGACTTCAATGGAATACATGCACGACGACACGACCTCCATGGACGTGGAAGAGTACTGATTTCGTGTTAACGAGACGAACTCGTTGGTGGTGACTCACCAAACGCACTAACTCGTCAACTCTGACCAGAATACTCGAGTGTTTCCAAAACTACTCGAGTATTTTGACCAGTTTTTGAAAAATATAACTTTTATTTTCCTTCCCTCCAAAATCTTTCTAAAATCACTTCAAGGTCCCAAACAGGGATTAATGTGCAAAATACTTATTTTCTCATATTTAAACTCTCTAATATCATCTTTCATAATAAATTACATGAAATCAAGACTAAAAATAATTAATTATAAATAAACTTTATAATTAACATTTTATTAACCAGGGGTTAAAAATCAGGGATGTTACATTAAGCATTGGATGATGATATTGTGCTTGTTTGATTCAAGCTTAGTGTGTCCTGTACTTATTGTTTATCTCTTAGGACTGTTTGTAAATCAATGATATATAGGTACTCAAGGTTGCATATTTTAAAAACTTGGAAAAGAAAATGTTTTTTATGAAAACTTTAGGAGAAGGCCATATTTTATGAAAATCTTTGTGAAATTTTTTTTCGAAAACCTCTGTTTACAAATCTTTTAGAAAAATTGTTTTTAAGTAACAGTATTCGATTACTTTTTCATATAATCGATTACTTCCTTTAAATTGTGTAACCTGAGAGATCAGTAAGAAGATAATTGATTACTTCTCTTAAAATAATCGATTACTTTAATGTCTGATACATTTAATATTATTTCAGTTAAAATAATCGATTACTTCTGCAGAGTAATTGGTTACCTTTTCAAAATTCAAATTATCTGTTTTCTCATAATGCAGATAATCGATTACCCTGGCCAAGGTAATCGATTACCTCCATATTTTTGTTGAAAATTGTGAAACAATCAATCTGATTCAGAAAATGATTTATTTCCTTTTCTGGATTGATTTCGTTTCAGTTACAAAAGGTCTTCTTCCTCATTTTTGAAACCTAATGCACTACACTCTCTCTAATCCTAGTTTTTGAAAATCAATCTTTGAGAGTTACTCTTCTTCTCCTTTGTTCCGAAAAATTTACAAATCCTTGAGAGCCTAAGATTATCATTATTATAGTGTTCTTCATTGTTGTATCAACACTATCTAGAGTGCACAAAATGTTAGTGTTCTATCTCTTCTTTATCCAAATCTTTGTAAGGGAAAGTATGACCCTTAGTGTTAGGGAGTGGATCCCTTATATTGAATGTGTGGTGCGTTCATAGGGTGAGGAACCCTTGTTTTCTAGGGTAGAGTCTAGACTGTAACGCTCTTTCAATACACTTCATAAAATAGAATATTTGAATACATTTCAAAACAAGTTCAATCTGCTGCTCGAAAGATTTTATTCTAAACATTTTATTTCATGAACTCTTGGCTGAAAATTCAACACTAAATTTGGTCCAACATAGATTTGGAAACTTTTCCCATAATCTATAGAAAACACGAGTTTCTAAAACATAGAGTGCATGATAACTTCAAAGTTGGTGGTACAATATCGAAATCAGCTCATAGAATTTTATAACTCGTTAAAGAAAAAGGTTTTAACGGGTATCTTTGTACTAAACTAAAATGATGGTACCAAAGAGCTTAAATTGTTATCTTGGGTTATCATTTTCAAAATATAACTTAAATACTATCACAGTAAAGTTTTAGAGCTGATCCGAGATCTTGGTTCCATAGTCTGTTACATTTGATTTCTGACTGCTGTGCACATCCTCGCAAATCTCTTTTCCTTCTGTTCTCCAACGCTCTTTATGGGTCTCTTATCCTTACTCATCAATGAGAAGGTCACAGTGATGGTCCTTAACCTACAAGGGCACGGGAGTAAGCATTTCCGTTTGCATAATCAAATGAGATAGACATAATAAAATTGATATTAACAATCACAATTATTCAAGTACCACACAAGATGCAAATACATATGAGCACACCCTGTTTTAATATTCTTCATCTTGTAATGCAAGTGGCATGATGCATGGTTCCATCCACAACCGAGGCCTCCAACAATATTGGATATCTGGCAATTGATATCCCGGTGTTCCCAGAACACCACCAAACGTTCCCAGAACGAGTGGCAAACCATACTTGGAAAATAAGCATCACTCCCGGAGTGTGCATCACGTTCCCAGAACGCCTACGTTCCCAGAACGTATAAAACCAGGTCCCGGACACTGGCCACATATCTATAATGTGTCATCAAGTAGGTTACAGTTTCGGTACTCCCGGAGTACCATTCTCATATTCCCAGAATATGAGAATTATTCCTTGCCAACCTATTCTCCATTCCTCTATGAATGAATGCACCACATTCAAGAGCGATTATTATCTTCGATTAATCCACTGTGATTTAGGTACCTCTCGTATTTCCCTTAGAATGATTGATTTGAGGTAATAACCTTGGCATGATGAGATACACTTAAATTAGTTTCAATTATGCCAAGGATCTTGATTTGAGTAGTCTTAGCCCATGGTAATCACTCCTCCTTTTTAAGACTAAATTTTCATTTTTGCAGCTTCAGATACTAACCGGTTACAGTCCCAGACTAACCGGTTAGAGTCACATATCTGAAACTATTTTACCATGGAAATTCAAGAAAACCCCTTTCTCTTGAGATTTCTACTCAATTCACAGACAGCTTTTACCATGGCCTTGTACCTCAAACCTATTGTGTTTATCATTCACAGGCCTAAATCCACAATTCGTTATTAGTGACACATGACTTAATCTTTAAGTTATCACAACACTTCAAGATAGTGATTCTTCTCCCACCATTCCAAACCAACAGTGATTTTATCACTTACTTTATGAACTAGTATATTTTGAAATTAGAGTTAGTTTTGAGTAAGGACAATAGGAACTTTTACCAATTTTAACAGTGCATTTATTTTTGAAATTACACAGCGTCTAACCGGTTACAACAATCGTCTAACCGGTTAGATTAGACAGTCTGTGTACTGAAAATAGAATTTTGCAAGCCTTTCCTTTCAATACTCAATTCTAACTCATTTCAATAGTCATAGAAACTCGTATACCTTGAACAATTTATGCTCAACCATATTCACTCATTAAATCTAGCATACATGTCATGTGAAGCATCAACATTTGCACATAATTACATGTAAACACAAAAGATAGCAAGTGCCAACACACAATTCATTTCCATACATGTAGATCTCAGATTTTATGCATCTATATCATTTGCATGGAACTCTTAGAATTGTTATAATAAAGTTAACTTATTCAGTGGCCTCCAAGCCCTTGCTTAATATACACTATGCCCTTTGTGAGTCTCATGGTGACTCCACCTATTATTCCATGAAATCCATTCTCATTCTAGCAAAAGAAAGCTTCTCCCTTACCTTAAGGTTGATTTCGATGAAGCTCAATACTGAAACTTGAAGAGAATCCAGAATTTTTCTCCCAATTCCTATGTTCTGTTTCAGCCACAATTTCCCTCAACCAGGTTCAAAGACCAGATGATTTGACATATCCATGGGCCAAAGAAATTGGGGAAAACTATCAGAATTCAACTAGGTAACATGTACTAGCTTTGAAAACAAGTTTGAGGCTTAAAGAGTGCATGTACATACCAAGATCATGCCCTAAAGGGAGCCTCAAGAAATGATTTCTGATTCTGGATAGACTCCTTCCTCAATCTTTCAAGACCAATAACTTATGCAATACTCGCTCTCAAGTCGCTCTCCATACCTCAATATAAAGCTAGAAGAATCGTCTTTAACATAGCGTATCTCACTTAGTCTGACTCTCAAAGATCAAAGAGAAATTGACAGAGTAATCTGAAAACCCTAATTCAGTTTCAATACTAACACTCCATCAGCCATACCCTCAATTTGCCTCACAAATCGCCTATTTATAGAGAAATTGATGAGCATGCAGCTCGACACGTATCCCTCACAGGAAATTAAGTGGGTATTCGTGGCAATTCCTGGTAAATTGGTGGATTACTCATCAAATTCCACTATCAGGGTTTTTCTGAGTTCATCGTGTAACCGGTTACAAGGTCTGCCTAACCGGTTACCTACTGATGAATTTCATAAAATTATTAATTTAATAATTTCTTTTCTCATAAGTCCCTTTTAATACTTCATTTAGGTTCTGGCTTAGGGACTAAAATGCAATACCTATATATTTTGATTATTTTCTTACCAACAATCATCTTTACCCTTATTTTAAATATCACTATTAAATTAAAATATAAATTTAAAAGAGCTCAATATCAAACTTTATAATTAAGTCTCGCATTATCCGGAAGACGAAAATTAGGGGTGTTACACTACTCCCCCACTTAAAAGGAATTTCGTCCCCGAAATTTGCTTGGCTATTCTCAAAATATATATATATATATATATATATATATATATATATATATATAATTGGGTTCTCCCCCACTTAAAAGATTAAGATAGGATATTAGTATCCCGAGATATTTCAAATTCAAGAAATCAGAATTCGTCGTCCCACTCTAACATAACCGATTCCCTTTAAGGAAATACATCGTATGAAGAATACGGTCCATAATACTTTCCCCGATAAGACTTCGTTCGATTTCGCTTTCTAAGAGAGCTTTTTGGGTTACACACCCAGATTTCTTGAATATGAATGAAAAGATATTTGTATGATGTCGTTACTCGATAATTTGGAATATTAGGGTGATCAGTCCAAATATTCAAACTATTAGTAATGAATCATACTTTTTAGATATAATCTCTCACAAGAAAGATTATATGATATGTCTTTAAGTCAGATGAACTTAAAGATAAGTTAACGATCACTATTAAGCTCTAGGTGGATAGTCAACGTCTAGAGACATTTCCGTTGGGGAGACAAAAATTTGTCCTAACCCGGTGGTTGTTAATCCCTTTAGCCTTAACTAATCCTCCTATGGCTGCAGTGTTCGCGGATAGTTATCACATCCAATTGTGATAACAGTTTGAATTACAAAATTTTGAATTGGACCTTCAACAAAGTCTTAATATTCTAAGAGGTTAGATTAACTACATTCGGAAACATTTGGCTAAATTGATTCGGAAACGAGATAACTAAGATGGTCAAATTTAGAATCTACTTCATGATCTTTCGTAACATAATAGCTTTGCTTGTCTACATCCTCCGATTGTCAATTTCTGCTTCTCTTCTATCCATTAACCAACCTGACTATCCAAGACTTCTTGCATTGAAAGTTCAATTGTTCTTCTTAATTACTTAGAATTGCCTCGAGTGAAATCCTATGCGGAGTCCTTGAAAGCACTCATTTCCCTCCTTCTACAAAATATTACTATGGAATTTTAACCAACAATTGGGAAATTTTCATATCTATTGAAGAGTCTCCAACAATTCACAAATTTCCATTTATAACTGGTTCAAGTCACAGTATGTAACCGGTTACACGATAAACCTAACCGGTTAGAGTACTGTATCAGACCAGTTACAGCAGTTTTAAAAACACGATTCTCCTTCTTTTCTCCCTCCTAAAATACGATTTCCGCATTCCCCCTTCCTCTTCAAGGCCTAAACCTCTCACATCCTGATTTCCCATCCATTTTCATCACTATCACTCCTAATTCTTTCCCCCATTCTCATTCTCCCCTAGGGTTCCTTTCCAAATTCTGTTTTTCCCCCTTTTTCCAAAACCCTAACCTTTAGAAAGCATGGCTTCCAATCCTCCTCGTCGTGCTAGAGTCAAGTCCACTGCTACCCGACCACCTAGAAGACCAAGAATCGCGTACTACAGTGAGGGCAAATGTGCGGAGAGGTTCGAGAGTTTCTGTGACAGAGGGTTTGGGCTCAAGAGATGGATGAACTTCCGGTGGTGTGCCAACAACAACTTCCAATTTCAGAGGTTGTATGAGTATCAAGGTTTGGTAACTTTCCTGGAGTTGAAGGGTTCTATTTTTCCAAGGTTGATTAGGGAGTTCTATGCCAATTTTAGGGAGTATGAAGGGGGTCATCAGTCCAAAGTGAATGGGGTGATTTTTGATGTTACCCCTATGGATTTTCTGATTGTGGTGAGGAAATCGCAATTGGTGGTTGGAGAGACTTAGGAACCCTAGGAATACACCTAGAAGGGGGGGTTGAATAGGTGTTGAAGCTACCTTGAAAGATTTTCGAACGAAACAAATCTAAACAATCAAAACAAATGATTTTTGCAAATTCTACAGCACTTAATCGATTAAGCAAGTCGTGTACTCGAGTAGTACTCGATTAAGCTTGAACTTAATCGATTAAATATGACAGAAAACAGAAAAATCAATTTTTCATTCGAATACGAAAATCAATCAATTCACATGCAAGATCAGAGATTCAGCGGAAATGATTAACACCTATATTCTTGTTGATTAACCTAGTTATGAAAATAATTTTCCCTTTATCAATTTGAACAATCAAAGATTCAATTCAATCAATTATGAAAAACAATCTTTCTAGGTTTTCAACCAAGAACGCAATCAAATGACTTGAATATAAAGAGTAAGGGTTTAGAGATACGACACAGTGATTTATCCTGGTTCACTTTCATCCACTTGAAAGCTACATCCAGTCCCCTCTTCAACCAAGAGAGATTCTTCACTATGAGGAATTAGAGTTCTCAAATTACAAGTGATTGCCTCACAAGACTCCCTTCTTGCTAGCTTACAAGAGATAACCGACACCCTTGCCTTGTAATCCTATTGATCTTCTCTCTAATCTAACCTCTACCCCTTGTTGATAATCGACACAACAAGTCTTCAATTGCTTGATGATAAACCACACACCAAGGCTTCACTTGCTTGATTCACAACCAAGACTTCTTCTTCTTCTTCAATAAGAATGCACTTGCTTGATGATAAAATCGACACACCAAGACTTCTTGTTTGTTGTAGTGGCTTGCCTTCTTGCAAAGATTACAACACAATAGAAAACACAAAACAATCCTATGAATCTCAATCAAGAGTTATGACAATTCACCATAAGAGATTCAAAGATTCTTGATCAAAGAATATGAAAATATGAGAACTTTGATCTTTAGAAAATGAGAGAGAATAGAGTGGCTTGATTCTTTGTAAAAATGAATATCAAAATGATAGAGTATGTTCACAAAGGTTAGGAAAAGGTTTATATAGAATACCCAAAAGTTGTAGCACTTAAAAACTGATTTTGAGAAGTGAAAAACGTATTTTAAAAATCAGTTCAGCAGTACTTAATCGATTAAGCAAGTCGTGTACTCGAGTAGTACTCGATTAAGTTATCACTTAATCGATTAAGTTGGTACTGTACATGTTCAAAACTTGTTTTCTCAAAATCCAACCTTTCCTTTAAAACCTTTAAGCCACCTATTGATTCTAGGTTAAGTGAAAACTCAAATTATGATTTAATCATGACTTATGAATGAGATTCACTACCCTCTATAATAATCTACCCAAATAAAAAACCTATGAAGCTTGAGAGGCAAAAGATAAAAGAAATACAAATACACTCAAACTTAGGTCTTCATGAGCTTGCTTTCTCTCTTCTTCATTTGATGTTTGTTGTTGCTTGTTGAGCTTGAAACTTGATCAACACTTGTAGCTTGTTCAAAAACACTTTGTCATTATCAAAACATTCATCATGTTCATCATGGAACTAACAATCTCCCCCTTTTTGAAAATGACAATCCATGTTTTGAAATCATTTGAAGTTGTTGATGCTTGAAACATTTGATCACTTGAGAAGACTCTTTCTCCCTCTCAATCAATGCTATAACACTTGAATCCAATTGAGATAGAAGCTTGATTCTCCCCCTATCTTAAACAACTTAGCTCAACCTACATAAAAACAACAAAACAACCTTTCTCCAAATATAATATCATATTTCTCCCATGTTTTGAAAACATACCATTTCTCCCCATGTTTTAAAAACATATTTCTCCCCATTTGAGAAACATTTCATTTAATTCAAAACATCATATTTCTCCCCCTTTGGCATTATCAAAAAGTAATATATACCAATTGAAATATAACATCTAAGCCAAGGTAAGAAATCAATGATCATTTCTTCACAACATTGATACCAATTGAACAAATACAATAGAGCTTTACTTTGAAATGTGATATCAATTGGTAAGAGAATATAACAATGAAATATAATACCAATTGAAAACTAAAAAGATCATAATATCACTTAACAAAGAAGATATCAATGTAAAGAAATATCAATAATCACAAAAACATGATAATCAACTAATAATCTCTCAATGATACAAATTGAATTAACTAAACATTTAGAAAAGTAATATCAATTGAGAAGATACCAATTAAGATAATATATCAATATCAAATATTACCACTTTGTAGGACATTCACTTAAGATGCAAGTGTGATACCAATTGAAGATGTGAATATAGACATTCATAGTTGAGACCAATTGAGAACATGTGTCATTCATTTGCATCTTCAATCAAACCTACAAAACAATCATGCTTTGCTTTTTGGTATCCAAATGGTTTTGGATCCATTTTTGTTAGTGTAGGGACTTTCACCCTTTTTCATCCAAACAAAATTTCCTTTAGGTATACCATGCACTTTAACATAACACACATTTGAAGTATGTCCATGAGTACCACAATAGAAACATGTTGGAGGATTTGAAAAATCAACTTTAGAAAAATCAACAACATTTCTATGAGATTTACTCTTAGCATTAGTATAACCCAAACCAAACTTGTTTGAATTTTCTCTTTGAAAATTTAACAATGTGCGCAATCTAATATCACCACTTGAGAAACTTGCAAGCTTATTTTTCAAAATAGCATTTTCATTTTTAAGCAACTTGCAATTCTCACAATCAATCACAATATTCAATCTACTAGCACAATCACAAGAAGAACTAGCATAGATAAGATCAAGAGTTTCATTTTCAAGATTAAGCTCATCAACTTGTTTTTGAAGATCTAAAATCTCTTTTTGATGTTTCAAAATGAGCTTCTTTCTTTCAATGTTTTTCAAAGCTAGTTTTTCAAGTTGTTCATACATTTCTTCATAAGCATTATGTAACAATTCATATTTAGAAGAAATTTCGGATTTAGATTCACTTACATTGCTATCCTCGCTTTGATAACTTGATTCATCATTTGAACTTTGTTCTTCATCATCTACTAGAGTTATCAAGTTGAGACAAGCAACTTCTTCATCATCCGAAGAACTATTTGATGTGCTTTTCTTGTTATCTTCATCACTATCCCAAACTATGTATGCTCTTTTAGATTTAGAATTTTTCTTGTCTTTCTCCTTCTTCTTGAGATACCTAGAGCATGAATACTTGAGATGACCGGGTTTTCCACATTCATGGCAAACTACACCTTCTTTTGATGTCTTGATCTTGTAGTGTGGGGAATCCTTCTCTTTACTTTTGTCCTTGTTCAACCTTCCTTTTCTCCTTAGAAACTTGTCAAATTCTTTTAACAAAAGTTTCATGTCTTTTTCATCAACATCGGAATCGGAATCTTCACTATCATCATTATCGGAACTATCTTTCTTTTTATATGCACTTTTGACTCTAAGAGCAAGTCCTTTCCTTGATTTGTTCTTATCCGACTCTTCATTGATACTTAATCGTCCAAGCTCCATTTCATGTTCTTGAAGCTTTCCGAAAAGTGTTGCTAGATCCATAGCATCCAAATTCTTAGATTCAACAATAGCCGTTACTTTTGGTTGCCAATTCCTGTCTAAACATCTCAACACTTTGTTAGAAAGTTCACCTTGAAGAAAAGTTTTACCAAGAGCAAGTAAATGATTTATAATATGAGTAAAACGCTTTTGCATATCATTTATAGATTCATTTGGAAGCATATGAAACAATTCATAATCACGCATTAAAGCATTCAATCTAGCTCTCCTAACCTCACTAGTTCCTTCATGAGTCACTTGTAAAGTGTCCCACATTTCCTTAGCACTAGAACATTGAGAAACTCTAAAGAACTCGTCATAGGATAAAGCGGATGTGATGATATTCTTTGCTTTATAATCATATTGTACTTTCTTTCTATCATCATCTTTCCACTTGTCCTCGGGAATCAATTGTTCTACACCTTCAACTAAACTAGAGGGGATATGAGGACCTTTTTCAACTACTTTCCAAATTTCACTATCTATGGCTTGGATAAAGATTTTCATTCTAACTTTCCAATATGCATAGCCTTCTCCGGTAAATAATGGAGGACGACTTATTGAAGCACCTTCACCACCAAAAGAATTCGTAGAACCCATTGCGATTTTCTTAAAGGATCTTTACGAAAAAGCTCTTATGCTCGTGTCTTTCGACCGAGCTCTGATACCAATTGAGGAAATCGCAATTGGTGGTTGGAGAGACTTAGGAACCCTAGGAATACACCTAGAAGGGGGGGTTGAATAGGTGTTGAAGCTACCTTGAAAGATTTTCGAACGAAACAAATCTAAACAATCAAAACAAATGATTTTTGCAAATTCTACAGCACTTAATCGATTAAGCAAGTCGTGTACTCGAGTAGTACTCGATTAAGCTTGAACTTAATCGATTAAATATGACAGAAAACAGAAAAATCAATTTTTCATTCGAATACGAAAATCAATCAATTCACATGCAAGATCAGAGATTCAGCGGAAATGATTAACACCTATATTCTTGTTGATTAACCTAGTTATGAAAATAATTTTCCCTTTATCAATTTGAACAATCAAAGATTCAATTCAATCAATTATGAAAAACAATCTTTCTAGGTTTTCAACCAAGAACGCAATCAAATGACTTGAATATAAAGAGTAAGGGTTTAGAGATACGACACAGTGATTTATCCTGGTTCACTTTCATCCACTTGAAAGCTACATCCAGTCCCCTCTTCAACCAAGAGAGATTCTTCACTATGAGGAATTAGAGTTCTCAAATTACAAGTGATTGCCTCACAAGACTCCCTTCTTGCTAGCTTACAAGAGATAACCGACACCCTTGCCTTGTAATCCTATTGATCTTCTCTCTAATCTAACCTCTACCCCTTGTTGATAATCGACACAACAAGTCTTCAATTGCTTGATGATAAACCACACACCAAGGCTTCACTTGCTTGATTCACAACCAAGACTTCTTCTTCTTCTTCAATAAGAATGCACTTGCTTGATGATAAAATCGACACACCAAGACTTCTTGTTTGTTGTAGTGGCTTGCCTTCTTGCAAAGATTACAACACAATAGAAAACACAAAAGAATCCTATGAATCTCAATCAAGAGTTATGACAATTCACCATAAGAGATTCAAAGATTCTTGATCAAAGAATATGAAAATATGAGAACTTTGATCTTTAGAAAATGAGAGAGAATAGAGTGGCTTGATTCTTTGTAAAAATGAATATCAAAATGATAGAGTATGTTCACAAAGGTTAGGAAAAGGTTTATATAGAATACCCAAAAGTTGTAGCACTTAAAAACTGATTTTGAGAAGTGAAAAACGTATTTTAAAAATCAGTTCAGCAGTACTTAATCGATTAAGCAAGTCGTGTACTCGAGTAGTACTCGATTAAGTTATCACTTAATCGATTAAGTTGGTACTGTACATGTTCAAAACTTGTTTTCTCAAAATCTAACCTTTCCTTTAAAACCTTTAAGCCACCTATTGATTCTAGGTTAAGTGAAAACTCAAATTATGATTTAATCATGACTTATGAATGAGATTCACTACCCTCTATAATAATCTACCCAAATAAAAAACCTATGAAGCTTGAGAGGCAAAAGATAAAAGAAATACAAATACACTCAAACTTAGGTCTTCATGAGCTTGCTTTCTCTCTTCTTCATTTGATGTTTGTTGTTGCTTGTTGAGCTTGAAACTTGATCAACACTTGTAGCTTGTTCAAAAACACTTTGTCATTATCAAAACATTCATCATGTTCATCATGGAACTAACATGTGGGTGGACTCCAATCAGCGGGAACTTATCCCGGTGATCCTGATGATAATCGGCTTAATGTCTGCAACACTGAGGATGTCTACAAAGATAGTTTACGGAACCCGGATTTGTACTTGACTGGTCCTCATAAATCTGTGGGTAACATGACTGTGGAGGACAGGATGATTCTCTATGTCTTGACATACTTACTGACCCCTAGGACTTCTTCCAACCACACTCAAGCCATGGCAGCAGATCTTCGGTATATGTTCGCGATCAAGAACCAAATTCAAGTGAATTGGGTGCAAGTGGTGTGTGCCTACATGGCACAGGCGGCTGATTCGACAGGCGGTTGCTTGCCTTATCCTTTCTTTGTGAGCCAACTCATTGAGTACAAAGGGATTCCCATCCCGGAGGATGAGGAGTTTGAGCCAAGTGAAAGCTTAACCTGCATCAACGATAGGATCCTTCACTCAATGGGAATTTATCAACATGATACGGACGGAATCTGGAAATGGACTGCTGACATCAAAGCCGAAGATGCTGCGGCGGCTGCGGAAAGAGAGCAACAGCGGCAAGAGGAAGAAGGGGCAGGGGTTGAGCCCGAGGATGTGACTATGGGGGATGGGGCTCCAACTACGGTTGGTGGTGAGATTCCGAGGCGCTTTACCCAGCCTTATTCCACTTTTGATGTTGGTGGAGGTTCAGGTCAGGCGGGCGAGACTAACGTTTTTGTTGCTATGGAGGAGAGGACAAACGCCAAGGTGGATGCAGGTTTTGATAGGGTCGAAGGGCGTATGGACAGGATGGATGATCAATTTGCAAATCTGAATGGGCGTTTTGATTCTCTAGGCATCACCATGGAGAACATGCACTTCCTGCTACGCACATTCAGGCGTTTTCAGGGTCCCCCTACACCACCTCCTGCATCTCCTCCTCATGAAGACTAGGGACTTTGAATCTCTTGTTTTGTTTAGAACTTTGACTTTGTAATCCTTATATTATAGCTATGTGGTTCTTGGGGAAATTTTGGGTCTCATCACACTTCTAGTAATATTTTCCCCTTATGCGTCTTGGCTTAATATGCCTATCCTATGTATTTTGCTAATTATGACTTCCGCCGACTACTTAATGTTTTATTTGCGTTGCTATGTATGAACCTTTATGTGCTTGTGATGAATTATCCTTGTCGATCGTACCGTTTCTTTCTATGCTGTTCCTAACTCATTATGTACTTATATATATAAATATCTACATGATACATATCATTTGTATAACAACTGCAATCATATTTCAGAATTACCCCTAATTCTTATTGCTTTAATTTAGCTTGCAACATGAACGACGGACTAAGGGTTTGAAAAACAAAACTCATAGCGTGACACACCTATGATACACCCTGTACAACAGTTCTGAGGGTAAGAGATATAGTGTTCGAAGTGCCGAAACCGCTCAAGACTGGTCCTGCTTTATGATTGTCCATGTCTGCAGACTGTAACCGGTTACAGAATCAGCTAACCGGTTAGGTCATGCAGCAGGACAATTAATTAGAATAAGAGAGGTTTGAACGGATTGAGATTCTTGTTTTACTGTTTCATCGGAACAATACAAACGCTGAGCTAGAGGCAGGAGATAGAATTAGATAAGAATTTCAAATGAGAGATGACAAAAGGGTAAGATATGGAATATTTGAATTACCATTGTTACCCTACCGAAACAAGGAGTGAGTAGCCCTTGTGGTGTATCAATCGTAGCAAGGTCAAATACTAACAGCTGGTCATACCACATTAGGGTTAAGATAACTTATCCCGTACACCATAGTAAATAAGTGTTTCATCCTTATTCACTTTCCTAATGGTCATTTCCCAAGATGACTACGTCATCGATTCATTTTTGATCTTACTGAACCAATACTCGAATCTCACCATGGCAACAAATTTAAAAAGAATACTACTTCCCATATGAGTTTCACTTCGGTCATCTAGTTTTCTTACTAAATAATCTAAACCACTTGCTAAAAAGCCAACCCAATATCAACTTGGACCCAACGAGTGAGCTTGTGAGAATAGATTTCACAAAAAGTAGCACAGCCATCGGAAATTTAATGCTTGAAATCATACCTCAGGAACCAAGAATCAGGATCATTTGCTCTGATACCACAAAATTGTAACGCTCTTTCAATACACTTCATAAAATAGAATATTTGAATACATTTCAAAACAAGTTCAATCTGCTGCTCGAAAGATTTTATTCTAAACATTTTATTTCATGAACTTTTGGCTGAAAATTCAACACCAAATTTGGTCCAACATAGATTTGGAAACTTTTCCCATAATCTATAGAAAACACGAGTTTCTAAAACATAGAGTGCATGATAACTTCAGAGTTGGTGGTACAATATCGAAATCAGCTCATAGAATTTTATAACTCGTTAAAGAAAAAGGTTTTAACGGGTATCTTTGTACTAAACTAAAATGATGGTACCAAAGAGCTTAAATTGTTATCTTGGGTTATCATTTTAAAAATATAACTTAAATACTATCACAGTAAAGTTTCAGAGCTGATCCGAGATCTTGGTTCCATAGTCTGTTACGTTTGATTTCCGACTGCTGTGCACATCCTCGCAAATCTCTTTTCCTTCTGTTCTCCAACGCTCTTTATGGGTCTCTTATCCTTACTCATCAATGAGAAGGTCACAGTGATGGTCCTTAACCTACAAGGGCACGGGAGTAAGCATTTCCGTTTGCATAATCAAATGAAATAGACATAATAAAATTGATATTAACAATCACAATTATTCAAGTACCACACAAGATGCAAATACATATGAGCACGCCCTGTTTTAATATTCTTCATCTTGTAATGCAAGTGGCATGATGCATGGTTCCATCCACAACCGAGGCCTCCAACAATATTGGATATCTGGCAATTGATATCCTGATGTTCCCAGAACACCACCAAACGTTCCCAGAACGAGTGGCAAACCATACTTGGAAAATAAGCATCACTCCCGGAGTGTGCATCACGTTCCCAGAACGCCTACGTTCCCAGAACGTATAAAACCAGGTCCCGGACACTGGCCACATATCTATAATGTGTCATCAAGTAGGTTACAGTTTCGGTACTCCCGGAGTACCCTTCTCATATTCCCAGAATATGAGAATTATTCCTTGCCAACCTATTCTCCATTCCTCTATGAATGAATGCACCACATTCAAGAGCGATTTTTATCTTCGATTAATCCACTGTGATTTAGGTACCTCTCGTAATTCCCTTAGAATGATTGATTTGAGGTAATAACCTTGGCATGATGAGATACACTTAAATTAGTTTCAATTATGCCAAGGATCTTGATTTGAGTAGTCTTAGCCCATGGTAATCACTCCTCCTTTTTAAGACTAAATTTTCATTTTTGCAGCTTCAGATACTAACCGGTTACAGTCCCAGACTAACCGGTTAGAGTCACATATCTGAAACTGTTTTACCATGGAAATTCAAGAAAACCCCTTTCTCTTGAGATTTCTACTCAATTCACAGACAGCTTTTACCATGGCCTTGTACCTCAAACCTATTGTGTTTATCATTCACAGGCCTAAATCCACAATTCGTTATTAGTGACACATAACTTAATCTTTAAGTTATCACAACACTTCAAGATAGTGATTCTTCTCCCACCATTCCAAACCAACAGTGATTTTATCACTTACTTTATGAACTAGTATATTTTGAAATTAGAGTTAGTTTTGAGTAAGGACAATAGGAACTTTTACCAATTTTAACAGTGCATTTATTTTTGAAATTACACAGCGTCTAACCGGTTACAACAATCGTCTAACCGGTTAGATTAGACAGTCTGTGTACTGAAAATAGAATTTTGCAAGCCTTTCCTTTCAATACTCAATTCTAACTCATTTCAATAGTCATAGAAACTCGTATACCTTGAACAATTTATGCTCAACCATATTCACTCATTAAATCTAGCATACATGTCATGTGAAGCATCAACATTTGCACATAATTACATGTAAACACAAAAGATAGCAAGTGCCAACACACAATTCATTTCCATACATGTAGATCTCAGATTTTATGCATCTATATCATTTGCATGGAACTCTTAGAATTGTTATAATAAAGTTAACTTATTCAGTGGCCTCCAAGCCCTTGCTTAATATACACTATGCCCTTTGTGAGTCTCATGGTGACTCCACCTATTATTCCATGAAATCCATTCTCATTCTAGCAAAAGAAAGCTTCTCCCTTACCTTAAGGTTGATTTCGATGAAGCTCAATACTGAAACTTGAAGAGAATCCAGAATTTTTCTCCCAATTCCTATGTTCTGTTTCAGCCACAATTTCCCTCAACCAGGTTCAAAGACCAGATGATTTGACATATCCATGGGCCAAAGAAATTGGGGAAAACTATCAGAATTCAACTAGGTAACATGTACTAGCTTTGAAAAAAAGTTTGAGGCTTAAAGAGTGCATGTACATACCAAGATCATGCCCTAAAGGGAGCCTCAAGAAATGATTTCGGATTCTGGACAGACTCCTTCCTCAATCTTTCAAGACCAATAACTTATGCAATACTCGCTCTCAAGTCGCTCTCCATACCTCAATATAAAGCTGGAAGAATCATCTTTAACATAGCGTATCTCACTTAGTCTGACTCTCAAAGATCAAAGAGAAATTGACAAACTAATCTGAAAACCCTAATTCAGTTTCAATACTAACACTCCATCAGCCAAACCCTCAATTTGCCTCACAAATCGCCTATTTATAGAGAAATTGATGAGCATGCAGCTCGACACGTATCCCTCACAGGAAATTAAGTGGGTATTCGTGGCAATTCCTGGTAAATTGGTGGATTACTCATCAAATTCCACTATCAGGGTTTTCTGAGTTCATCGTGTAACCGGTTACAAGGTCTGCCTAACCGGTTACCTACTGATGAATTTCAGAAAATTATTAATTTAATAATTATTTTCTCATAAGTCCCTTTTAATACTTCATTTAGGTTCTGGCTTAGGGACTAAAATGCAATACCTATATATTTTGATTATTTTCTTACCAACAATCATCTTTACCCCTATTTTAAATATCACTATTAAATTAAAATATAAATTTAAAAGAGATCAATATCAAACTTTATAATTAAGTCTCGCATTATCCGAAAGACGAAAATTAGGGGTGTTACATAGACGAACGATGGGGCACCTAGTAGAAAGACTACCTTAGGTTCTAGGTTGTGGCTACCTATTGTTTTGTTTTGAGGTCTCTAACGAACGGTGGTTCCTAGTAGTGCGTGGGGCACTCTTGCCTGTAATCGGGGTTGTTTGTCCTTGTTTTGTTTAGTGAAGAAAAGCTCAAGCGGGTCGCTTGGGGACTGGACGTAGGCCTTTCGCTGGAAAGGCTGAACCAGTATAAAACCAACGGTGCACGTTTCTTTTCCTTATCTTTTACTTATCGTTGTTATTATTGTTCATGTTTTTCATCGTATCAATATAATTATTTTCATATAATATATTTTAAAGGGTTTAAATTTAATTAGCGCGTAACCGTTTCGTAGTTTTGGTTTAATTTGTTTCGCGCATATTAAGTTATTAATTTCAATATTAGCTTCCGCTCAATATCTCTTAATTGCTTTATTTCATTTTTCCGCTACGAGTATGAAGTGTTTTTATTGAAAAGTGATTAATTTCCAAAGTGTTAAATGAATTTTTAAATACCCAATTCACCCCCCCCCCCCTCTTGGGTGACGGCTGCCAATCCTAACATTTAAGAATTTGCTTGAGTCATATATAGGATTTTTTTGAAGCTAATTACATAATGATGTACAAAATTTTGTTTTCATGCTTTGGGTTGAAACTTCCTCTTGACGCTTTCTTTGTAAATGTCTTGAATAAACTCACAACCAACTTCATCCTAATTTTCTGGAACTTCTAGTGGCCTTTAAAAAAATTTTGGGAGGCTTGATTTCTTTACCAAGGGCCTCCTTTATTTTCCAATGCTCGAAGCCTCCAAATCATAATCTGCACACCAAAAACCTTTCCAAGTGAAATATGAACTAAATGCATGCTAAATTAAAACAAAATGCATGAATAAATATTAAAATAAATACAAACTAATAAGGAAATAATATAATATGCATGCTATGCACACATCAGCGAGACAAGACTACAATGACCAGGTCTTTATGACTGAGCGTGGTTGCAGCATGCACTGCACTACAAAACTAGAGAAATATTGTGCCCCCTTGAGCAACTTGTGAATGGTGAGAGGGAACATGAACGAGGCTAGATATTCAATGTGTATGGGCCCCTTGTGTTATTTTGAATCATGTGATATTATGTTACGACTGGTGTAACATCCCCAAATTTATTAAATAGTTATGTGCATTAGTTAATTAGAATTCATTCATAGTTAAAGTTTAAGTTAATGCATGTAGCTTGCTTTGATTAAATAGTTAGAAGTTTTAAGTTAGATAATTATGAAAAATAGGAATTTTAATATTTTAGTGTGTATTTTATTTTTAAGGAAGTTTTGGAAGGTATTAGATTGTAAAAAAAAATAAAATTAATAATTTAGCATCGGTGCAGACGCACCGGCTAGCAAAATCCTGCATCGGTGCGCAGGATCCATGCATCGGTGCGCAGCACCAGTCCGCACCAGTGGTGCACGAAGTTTCAGCACCAGCTAGTGCATCTGTATGCACCAGATTGCACCACACACGCACCAGAAATAGGCACCAGACGCATCAGCCAGCCAGCCAGGCACCAGCACCAAATGCACCCAGCAGACGGTAACCTGCGCGCCTGAGCGCTGGCACCAGTGCGCCTGGGCGCGCACCGACTTAAAAACTGGTGCTGCTGCAAAAAATCGGCCACACGCACCCTTTCTTTCACTCTCTCTCTTATGCGATTTTCACCCAATGAAAACCCTAAGTCTTCCCATCTCAAAATCAGCCAAAATACTCCAGAAATCATCACTCCCAACTTGATTCTCATCACAAAGTCATGTTTGTCCTTCTCTAAATCTTCATATTTTTCACTAATTCTCTCAAATCCACCCAAAAACCCATGAACCCTAAAACCCCAAATTATGACCTCTTGTTATAGGAATTGGCATAGAAGCTTAAAAAGTGTTGGAGAACAAGAATATAGGAGCTAAAGTGAGGATTTGGATCTTGGTTTAGAGCTTCCACCTTCAACCTTCATTTTTCTCTCTTTCTCTCTTTCTCTCTCCTAAAGGTAAGAGGGGAAGTATTTTTCTTAATTAGGGGAAGGAATTAATTATAATAGTATGTATATAATGATTTGTATGTTGATTATGTGAAAGTAAATTAGTATTTGAACTTAGGGTTTGATTATGTTTAATGATGATGATGTTCTTTGAATTGATGAAGTGAATGCTTGAATGTGTTAAATTGAATGAATGAATGTTATTATTATTATTTTAATGCTATTTACGCTTGAATTGAATGGTGAATATGAAATTAATTGATGCTTGACACTAGGATCCCTTAGGGGTTCATAATAATGATAATAATGCCTAAAGGATTATGTTATACTTGAATATGTACAAAGATGTGATAAATGAATGATGTTATGAATATTCTTGATATCTTATACTTGAATGTTCAATTAATTATGTTTATGTTTCAAGGCCTTAAGTTAGAAAACCCCGCCAAATTGAATTATATAAGTAAAGGATTGATTATTAACAACCACTAAAATGAATTAGAAACACGCATAAATTATGGAGAAGGGTGGACGATAGGAATTAGGAAAGATGGCGTGAAGGTTCTATGAACTGAAGAACAATTGGTGAAGGTTCTATGAACTGAAGAACAATTGGTGAAGGTTCATAGGATTGACGGATGAGAGTATTATAGTGATTAGATTGTGCTAATGAAACAATCGCGGGAATTATTATAGAAGGACTTTGATCCACCAAAGAACTGAGTTCATTACTCACGTTGGGGATTGGTCCTGTGCACACTATGATAATTCTATCGGTCACTTGAATACTTCCTAACTACGGAGGATGGTCCTTGCTATAGCCAATTTTGGGAAAACTACCCCGAAATTGTACGATGAACAATTGGTGAAGTACTGAGCAAGCACAGGTTGAGGGACATTTACTCCTAGTTGATTTTTCCTAAAGTGTGGATGGCGATGTGTGGAAAATAAAAAGTAAAGGAAATATGATTCTTAACACTGTATGATGAACAATTGGTGAAGTACAGTGTAAGCAAAGGTAAAGAACGTAGCAATTACTACGATGTTATAAAAAGGTACAACGGAAGCGTAGCTAAGTCTACGATGTTATGAAAAGAACAAAGTTAAACGAAAAGTGTCGAATGTGAAAAGGAGAAATAAAAGAGGAAATGAAACATATGGAAAAATGTATACTATTGTATTTATTAATTGCTTAAAGCATGCATTTTCATTACGTCCTATTATTGTTTTTAATTGTTTCCTTTGATTTTGAATAAATATCTCACCCTCTTAAGTTGTCTTTTTTTTGTACAGGATAAGGAAAGGACTATGGTCTTTATGCTACCGAGGGGGAATACATTCCCACTAACGGAGTGTGATTCCCTTCCATGATCCATAATCATGGAAATGCAACTACTTATTGCTCCCACTATTTTACTATTTTGGGTTGTATATCTATATATTTACTTTTAAGTTTTACTATGATGTTTATGTTTTGATGCAAATATGTGAATATCACTCCAGATGGATATCTAAATATCCTCCTTACAATTAGTGATGTTCTCTTTTGGAACTTATAATGTATAATTATTCTGATCTGGACTTTGGAAATGTAATGGAAAATCTTATTTCTATGTATGTAAAACAAATATGTATATTTTATTGAATTCTGGATCTGACAGGTACAAATTTTTAAATAAGGGAAAAGTTAATATTTTAAAGTAAACTCTGTCAAATTTTTCCAAAAAAAAATTTCATAATTTAGTAGTTAAAAAAGTAATTAAAAGTAGGACGTTACAGCTAGCCACATGTGGGTGTGGCCTGGTGGTTGCAGCATTGTGTTTTACTTCGAGGCTTGTGTGGTTAAGGTTCCTGTACGTGTCATTTGCTTTTAGAACTAGGTGGTTGAACTATGGAGGAGATGTAGCCATGAGTGCTGACTAAACTTGTTACCCCAATGATATTCCTCCCCATATCATTGGCGGATGCGATAACGTGAAACTTTGATAAAAAATATTATTAATTGTTAGAATTCTCCCCATGTGATTAAGTTGCATGAAATCTTGATAAAAGAGATTAATAATTGTAAGAGTTATGTTTTAAGTGATTAAGTTATGTGAAAGCCTAATCAAAATATGGCTAAGTGTATGAATTGTTTTTAAGCCTTTGATTCAAGTGATTTGATGTTTATATATTTGTGTAAGAATGTGGTGTGTTGGTCTTAATATGCTGGCCACTATAAACCCATACCGTTGACATTTATCCCGTCTAGATCGCTTACTCTCTCCGTTTTTCCCCTTGTATTGTGGACCCTCGTGGTGATGTTCGCAGATGGCAGAGTAAGTGGAATTCCTCACATCAATCTTTCAAGTTGAGGCTCATGATGATGAAGATCAAGAGAACAATCAAGAAGATGAAGTGGAGCAAGAGATGGTTCACGAACCCGAGAAGATTCTAGAGGTTGAGTTTGAGGAGGGTCTTGAGGAGGGTTCTGACCTAAAGGAAGGTGAAGCCATGTTCGAGGAACCTAAAAAATGGTGGTTCGACTCTGTAGAGGCACTTGGCGTGGATTCTAGTGATGAGGGCCAATAATAGCGTATGCTTTAGAGGTGTAGTTTAGTGTTGAACCTTGAGCTCTTGCTGAGCTGCTTGGATAATATTGCTCTACCCCTATCTACTCCATTTCATTTTAATTATCAATTTTTGTATTGAATAATGTGATGGTGCCAATGTTATGCATTGGAAGATTTAGAATAAGTTCCAATGAATAAATGAAATGTCTTTTTGCGCAATTCAATCGTTGTTATAATTTATGAAAAGATTTTGAGAATGGAGTTGTGATAGCTCGATTTGAGAGCTTGAGTAATGTGGTAATTTGAGAAGGAGGAAAACATGATGATGGTTTTGTAAGCGAAATGTTTTTGAAATAAAAGATTACTTTATGAACAAGACTTGTAATTTATTGTTTAAAAAAAATCATTACCCTCAATTTTCACTAATATTGCATAAGTATAAATTTTTTCAAGTAACTAAATCAGGGTGTTACACCCAGTAAGCAATTACTTGTTGTTGATGGTCTAAAATAATATATTTAATTGATTTTATCCCCATTTTATCTTGGTATTTGTTGTTTCTGATGGTTTTTATGTTAGCTATTTAGCATTTGGTAGTTTAGTTTTGCATAATAAATTTCATCACATAATGAATCCTTTTGTAATAATTTCATATAATTTGGAGCTTCGTTTGAAGGCATATTGATATGGAAGCACCTAAGGATGAACGGAGCCATGAAGATTGATCAAAGGAGGTGACTAAAGCCCAAAAAATGGCCTCAAGGGCGCATAAAGATCACGACCAGGCGCAATTGGGGCAAAACATCAAAGAATTAGGCCAAGACGCTAGCAAACGGCCGCCCAAGTGTGACACCCTTTTTGAATATCCAAATAGTTAATATAATAACTATCTCTTATGAATAAAAGTATGGACTTGTAAGTATTCATTGAAGATGTAGAAATAAAAGTTTCTTTCGAGGCGGGTGCACAAAATACAACTTGGAACTCTTGGAGAGGGTAACTTGATTTGTTCTCAATATTGTTTTGAATTCGGTGTTTACTAGGATAATAAAATCTTTTCGTAATTTCTGATAGCATCGGTATTTTTGAAAAGATATTTTCATAGTAAAGTTAGGCGATACTATCCATTTGTTTCTTTCGCAGAACTGATACCATTTTCAAATAAACATAGCCGAATTCCTTCATCAGAGTAAGCGGAAATTATAGGACTATGTAGCTAATAGAGATATAAACATAGATTTTATATATAGATAAAAAAAGAGTCAGGTGATACATAGTCCCAGCGTAAGTCTCCAAGGTCCAGATACAAGTCCATGACAGATCTATATCAAAATAGAACCATAATCCCTAGAGCTCTCAAAAGCATATCTACAAAATATACATATCAAAATAGGAACTCTATAGGTGGTCACATAGATCTGGCAGCATCAGCAGTAGTAGTGATAGTAGTAGCAGTCTCCAGGTAGCAAAAGGAAACATCCTCATCAACCACATCAACAGCAACAGCAGCAGAGTCTCCTCCACAACATCCCCACATCGGATCCCCTGATCCTCATCATATACCCTATACACATACCTAAGGATCATCATCCCTCCACTGACTCCCGGTAGAATGAACGAAAAGCTCGCCTCCGCTCTCATCCTCCACGGGATCCTCCTCGATCTCATCCGATGGAGAGTGTACCCTACCACTGGGTACAGGGTCAGGAGATGGTGTGACCCTAGCGGGGCTCCTCGAATTAGAAGGGGGAGTCTCCTCACGGACGACTCTCGAAGAAAAAGGGTGTGAGCGGGTAGGTCTAAAACGAAAGCTGTGATAAGAGCGAGTTGGTCGTGTGGGAGGTGGTCCATGATATGTGTAAAAAGGGGGTACGTGCATAGTGTATATGATGGGAATCCTAAATCTACGAGGACGAAATTGAATCAGCGGGTTCGGGTGGTAGAAGGTAATCTATACCTCTCCCTCGAACACCGCGCGATGGTCCTTGTAGATCCATGTGCCACTAGGAAGTGGCCGGATCTCGATGCAAGCGATGTAACGTGACATCACCTACAAGGGCATAGGGGTAAGCATTTCTATACACATAATCAATAGAGCATAAATGTATGTACAATGTAAAGGTATAAACATGTAATAATAAACAACAATCACACTTAGCATTTAGCAGATATAAGATGCAAGTAAGATGCTCATACTTATTTCATTTATCAGTCTTAGTTTAAATGAGTGGCATGATGTATGATCTTAGCTCTCAAACCTATCTCCATCATTCTAGGTCACTCTCTGACGTCCATCCTTTACTTCGTCCAGCACTCAACCGTGCATTGTACTCCTAGGTGTACAACATTCGTACATTCACCAAGAATGTACACGACAAGCTTGGAATCCGTGCCACCCGAGCACATCCCGTCATTCAAACGGACCGTCATCCAAACGGTATAACCATATCAGCATCCACTAAGCCGACCACGTCGTCAACCATAACGTGTCATCAAGCAAGCCGTCAATTGGCACTCCCAGCGGCCCTCCACATGTTACCAAAACATGATAAACGATATATCATCCAGACTCCAGAATGAATGCACCATTTTTCGCTTAAAGGAATTGATTGATGTTTTTCTTGTTAATCATACCCGACGTGCCACCCGAGCAGCGTCTCCTCATTCAAACGAAAATTTATCATATCATCAATCAGGTTCCTTTAAGTCTTAGATCACTTGGATTATTGTCATTTAAGTATTACTCAATGATTCAGAATTAAAAATGATATTTTTAATATTCTGGGTGAACTACTCGAGTGTTCTTCAGAATACTCGAGTGTTCTTCACTTATTTCCAGATTACTCGAGTGTTCTTCAGAATACTCGAGTGTTCATGTCTTTCTGGGGATTTGGGTTTCGGCTTCATAAAAATACTCGAGTAGTTCATGAGTACTCGAGTGTTCTTCATCAATTCCAGAACACCCGAGCGACCCCTGCATTACTCGAGTGGTTTACCTTAAGAGATCCCCATGAATCAGTTATTACTCGAGTCCTCGGCCCGATACTCGAGTGTTCTAACACATATTACACTATTTTATCAAAATTTTACTCGAGTATCTAGCCAAGTACTCGAGTCTTTTCTTACAGATCAGACTGGAAACTTGGTTTTAACATACCATTTTCAATTCTAACCATTTCTAGTCCAATTCAATGATCAACAGAGTTCATATACCATATATTAAACATGTTACAACACTTAGCACATATCAAATTACAGATTTGACAGAGAATCATGAGATTATGCATCAAACATGAAAATTCACAACTCAACATATCAAATTGCAAAATACTCAATAAACTTGTGAAATAAAGCTCATTACAGCTTGCATTGGTCTCCAAACCAAAGTTCCTATTCAATATAAGCTCTTAGAGCCTCTTGGTGGCTCTCTAATGAAAATCATGGAATTTAAACTCTATCTAGTGCATGAATTATCTTCCCCTTACCTCTCAAATGTGTACCAACAGAAGATTCCCAAGAAAAAGCTCTCCAACACCAAAAACAACTTTGAGCACCACATGCAAGACAGTTTTGAGTGAAGCACCAAGATTGAATTGGTTGACATATGAAACAAAGATAAGAATTGGGGAAATTAGAATTTCTAAACTCTATGCAACACTTACTAGCTATAAAAACCGAATTGAGACTCAAAGGATTCGTGAGCTTACCAAAAATCGAAATCAAAGTAAGCTCCAGAAAAAGGTTTGACAGAAAACAGCTCCACTTCCAAGCTCCAATTCTTCCACCACACTCACTCTCTACTCACAAATTTTATGTCTATACAAAGCTCGTGATGTGAGCTTTGTATTGGTGTATGATTTGTAATTAAACTCTAAGCACAGAGGGAGAATCGAAGTGAAGAACTCAGGAACCCTAACTTCAACAACCAACTCGAATCTGACCAAATACTTCAACAATTCGGTGTTGATTGGCTTTTATAGACATAGGACGAGTTCATGCATGGCGACACGACGCCAATGAAGTGTTGATGATGGAGTATTCGTGTCAACGGAGGGGAATCGATGGTGGTGACTCACCAAACGCACTAACCCGTGCAACTCTGTCCAGAATACTCGAGTAGTTTAGAAAATACTCGAGTATTTTGCCCAGTTTTTGAAAATAATAATTTTATTTACTTTCCCTCCAAAATCTTTCCTATAATTACTTCTAGGTCCCAACTCAGGGACTAATATGCAAAATGCTTATTTTATGCATAATTACACTCATTAAATAAATACGAACACATCTTCTAAATACATAACACAGAATTTTAATCAAGGATTAAAATAGAAATAATTAATTATAATAAATTTTATAATTAACATTTCATTAATCAGGGATTAAAATTTTGGGGTGTTACACTACTCCCCCACTTACAAGGAATTTCGTCCCCGAAATTCAACTCATACAAACAATTCAGGATAATACCGACGCATCTTATCCTCTAATTCCCAAGATGCTTCCATCACATCGCCACAAATCCAAACGACCTTGACCAAACATATATCCTTTCCTCTAAGCTGCTTGACTCTTCGGTCTTCATTGCGAATAGGCATGGCTTCAAAGGTTAGGTTCTCATGGATTTCTAGGTCATCAGGTTGGATTCTAAGAACAATGGTGGGATCATGGACATATCTTTTTAGTTGAGACACGTGAAACACATTATGAAGATTAGCTAGCGACGGGGGCAGGGCTAATTGATAGGCTACTGGGCCGACTCTTTTAAGGATTTGGTAGGGACCAATAAATTTAGGTGATAGTTTCTGGGTTTTTAAGGCTCTACTAACACCTTTGGTCGGTACTATTCTAAGGAACACATGGTCACCTTCAATAAATTCTAGAGGTTTCCTCCTCCTATCAGCGTAGCTTTTCTACCTACTCTGAGCTGTCCTCATCTTTTCCTGTATCATCTTGATCTTCTCATTTGTTTCTTGAATAAATTCTGGTCCAACCAAAGAACTCTCCCCCACTTGAAACCAACATAATGGTGTCTGACACCTTCTCCCATACAAAGCTTCAAATGGTGCCATTCCAATGCTCGCGTGGAAACTATTGTTGTACGTAAATTCCACGAGCGGCAACATTTGCTCCCAATTCCCTTGACCTTCCAAAACACAGGCTCTTAAGATGTCCTCCAGTGAGTGAATAGTCCTTTCCGTTTGATCATCAGTCTGAGGGTGGTATGCAGAACTCAACTTCAATCTTGAACCCAGAGCTCGATGCACATCTTGCCAAAACTTCGACGTAAACCTCGGATCGCGATCTGACATGATACTTGATGGTACTCCATACAGGCGAACAAATTCCTTGATATACAACTGAGTGAACTTTTCCAAAGAGTAACGCATGTTGACTGGAATAAAATGCGCTGACTTGGTCAAGCGATCTATGATCACCCAGATTGCATCATGACCAGTAGCTATCCTTGGCAATCCTGACACGAAATCCATCGAGATACCATCCCACTTCCATAATGGAATCTCCAAGGGAAGTAATTCTCCTCCTGACCTTTGGTGTTCCACCTTCGCCTTTTGACACACCAAACAACACGCCACATAACTAGCCACATCTTTCTTTAAGCCAGGCCACCAAAACATCTTCTTCAGGTCCTGATACATTTTGGTAGCTCCCGGATGCATATTCAGCTTACTCTTATGCGCTTCATCCAGAATCATTCTTCTTATCTCCATATTATCAGGCACACAAATTCTTGCTTTGAAGCGAAGGATTCCATCCTTTCCCTCTTGAAACTCTAACTCTTTGCCTTCCTCCCTAAGTCTCCTCTTTTCCTTGAGTCCCTCGTCTTCCTGTTGCAATTCACGAATTCTTTGCAAGAACTAATTAGCAATCTGCAGCATCCCCATCTTGATACTTGTTGGCTCCACTTGCATCGTCAAGTTCAAATCTCGAAACTCTTCAATCAACGCAGCTTCCTTGACCATCATCGAACTAATATGCATTGCTTTTCGACTCAATGCATCTGCCACCACATTTTCCTTCCCAGGATGGTAATGAAGCTCGAACTCATA
This sequence comes from Crotalaria pallida, assembly GCA_037953625.1. Taxonomy (NCBI): domain Eukaryota; kingdom Viridiplantae; phylum Streptophyta; class Magnoliopsida; order Fabales; family Fabaceae; genus Crotalaria; species Crotalaria pallida. The sequence goes on along the minus strand of CM075654.1, from coordinate 4,183,949 downwards.
ATCCTTCAAGAACTCCATCCATCGGTGCTGCCTCATATTCAACTCCTTCTGGTCAAAGAGATACTTTAAACTCTTATGGTCACTAAACACCCGGAATGTAGTGCCATAGAGATAGTGCCTCCAAATCTTTAATGAAAAGACAACAGCTGCCAACTCTAGGTCATGAGTTGGATAGTTCATTTCATGAACTTTTAGCTGTCTCGAGGCATAAGCGACTACCTTCCCCTCTTGCATCAAAACACTCCCAAGTCCTTGTTTCGATGCATCACAATACACCTCGAAACTCTTCTGTGTATCGGGCAAAATCAGCACAGGGGATGATGTCAATCTTTCTTTCAGCTCTCGAAAACTCCTTTCACACTTCTCATCCCAAATAAAGGGTTGGTCTTTCTGAGTTAACTTTGTCAAGGGCAGTGCTAACTTCGAGAAACCTTCTATAAATCTTCTGTAGTAACCAGCCAAACCAAGAAAACTCCTCACCTCCGTGACTGACTTTGGTTGCTCCCATTGCAAAACCGAGCTTACTTTCGCCGGATCAACTGCTATTCCTTTGTTTGAAATTACATGCCCTAAGAACTTAACTTCCTCCAGCCAGAACTCACATTTTGTAAGTTTGGCGTACAGCTGCTTCTCCTTTAGAATACTCAACACTATCCTCAAGTGTTCAGCATGCTCCTCCGGGCTCTTGGAATAAATAAGGATATCATCAATGAACACAACCACGAATGAATCTAGATAGGGTCTAAAGATTCGATTCATGTAGTCCATGAAGATAGCTGGCGCATTAGTCAATCCGAATGGCATCACAACATACTCATAATTCCCGTATCGGGATCGAAATGCGGTTTTAGAGATATCCTTTTCCCTAATTCTGATCTGATGGTACCCTGATCTCAGATCAATCTTGGAAAATATTGAAGCTCCACGAACTTGATCCATAAGGTCATCAATCCTCGGCAATGGATACTTGTTCTTGATTGTGACCTTATTCAACTGCCGGTAGTCGATACACATCCTCATACTACCATCTTTCTTCTTGACGAACAAAACCGGAGCACCCTATGGTGACACACTTGGTCGGATCATTTGCTTCTGCAATAACTCCTCGATCTGCTTCTTCATTTCAGCCATTTCTGGTGGTGCCATTCTATAAGGAGCGATAGAAATGGGACCAGCTCCCGGAACTAGATCAATTCCAAATTCAATCTCTCTTCTTGGTGGCAAACCCGGTATCTCATCAGCGAATACCACCGAAAAATCTCTAACAACAGGGATCTCTTCCATCCTTGGACCATTCTCCTCTACTTCAGTGTTGAACAGGCACACGTAGCCAGAGGGTGTTGGGTTTCTATAGGTCACTATCTTCCTATCGCAATCGATGATCACTTGGTTTCGACTTAACCAGTCCATCCCCAAGATCACATCCAATTGTGATAAGGGTAAACAAATCAAATCTACCTTAGAGGTTTGTCCTAACACTTCTATACAACAGTTAAGACATGCTCTAGAAACAACTACAGGAGCATTAGTAGGGATTTCTACTTTCAGAGTATATGGCAATTCAGAAATAGTTAGACCCAAACGATTTACACATTCATAGGAAACGAATGAATGCGTTGCACCAGAATCAAACAAAACATTACAAAGCTGACCATTTAGCAAGTAGTTACCTTGCACCAGATCAGAAGATCGACTGGCCTCCACACCACTAAGTGTGAAAACCCTTCCTTGAGCCATAGGCCTATCAGCAGTTCCTCTTGAATTAGCTTTGACCGGTTCCTTGCAGTCTCTCGCAAAGTGTTCCGGCTTCCCACAGTTGAAACACCCACTTGTTCCCCAACAAACACGGCCATAATGATGGCGCTTGCACTTGTCACAAAATGGAGCCTCGCTCCGAAGGTTCCTTCCATCACTACCTCCAACCTTTCCCTTGCCTTTCCCTCGGCGATCATACGGACCTTTTCCTCGGTTGTTGAAACCCTTGCGCCTTTGAGGTCCACAATTCCGGTTATCTTTTCCCTCGGTTGCTTGCAACTCTTCAGCTTTCTTGTCATCTTCATACATCCTACACATGTCCACAAGTGCAGGAAAGCTTTGAATCCGCTGGTAGCTGAAAATTGACTTCAACTTGGGCCTCAAGCCTCCCTCAAACTTAATACACTTGCTCCTTTCATCGGGGTTGTTCTGATAGTGTGGAGAGTACTTCATCAACTCCTCGAACTTGGCCGCGTACTCACCCACACTCATGCTTCCTTGTTTCAGCTGCAAAAACTCCACCTCCTTATTTCTCCTCAAATCCTCAGGGAAGTATTTATTGAGAAACTTCTCCATAAATACACCCCAATTCACATCCCTTCCTTCATAGTGTAGGAGCTAAACCGTGTGATTCCACCAGTTTTCAGCTTCATCCTCTAGCATGTAGGTTGCATATGCTACTTTCTGAGCTTCCGTGCAATCCAAGGTTCTCAAAATTTTGTCCATGGTGTGAATCCACTTATTAGCCTCCTCAGGTTTAAATCCTCCTTTGAACTTGGGTGGATTACAGCTCCTAAAATCTGCCAGACTCTTTGCCTCGGTATTACCCACATTGCACTGGTGAGGTGGGTTAGCCGGTTGAGGTGGTTGCTAAGATTGTTGTTGTTGCATGAATTCTAGCACCGCGGTAATCCTCTCTAACATCGCATTGGTGTGATTTTGGTTTCTAGTTGCCATAATAGACCTGCGCTATGGGCTTATGGTCACATATGTTGAACTAAAGAAACATTCATCACACCACTTATACTAAGGCGATAATCATAATTTCAAGCAAAACATTAAATTGTATCTAATGCTCAAAACAAGCAAGATACTAACATTCAAAACAATAATTATGCCCTGTGGATACCTGCTTGGTGTTGATGGCTACCTTTCTGGAACTACTTCCACTACTACAGGGTCTGACTTTTTGCTCTGATACCACTCAGTGTGACACCCTTTTTTAATATCCAAATAGTTAATATAATAACTATCTCTTATGAATAAAAGTATGGACTTGTAATTATTCATTGAAGATGTAGAAATAAAAGTTTCTTTCGAGGCAGGTGCACAAAATACAACTTGGAACTCTTGGAGAGGGTAACTTGATTTGTTCTCAATATTGTTTTGAATTCGGTGTTTACTAGGATAATAAAATCTTTTCGTAATTTCTGATAGCATCGGTATTTTTGAAAAGATATTTTCATAGTAAAGTTAGGTGATACTATCCATTTATTTCTTTTGCGGAACTGATACCATTTTCAAATAAACATAGCTGAATTCCTTCATCAGAGTAAGCGGAAATTATAGGACTATGTAGCTAATAGAGATATAAACATAGATTTTATATTAGATAAAAAAAGAGTCAGGTGATACATAGTCCCAGCGTAAGTCTCCAAGGTCCAGATACAAGTCCATGACAGATCTATATCAAAATAGAACCATAATCCCTTGATCTCTCAAAAGCATATCTACAAAATATACATATCAAAATAGGAACTCTAGAGGTGGTCACATAGATCTGGCAGCATCAGCAGTAGTAGTGATAGTAGTAGCAGTCTCCAGGTAGCAAAAGGAAACATCCTCATCAACCACATCAACAGCAGCAGCAGCAGAGTCTCCTCCAGAACATCCCCACATCGGATCCCCTGATCCTCATCATATACCCTATACACATACCTAAGGATCATCATCCCTCCACTGACTCCAAGTAGAATGAACGACAGGCTCGCCTCCGCTCTCATCCTCCACGGGATCCTCCTCGATCTCATCCGATGGAGAGTGTACCCTACCACTGGGTACAGGGTCAGGAGATGGTGTGACCCTAGCTGGGCTCCTCGAATCAGAAGGGGGAGTCTCCTCGCAGACGACTCTCGAAGAAAAAGGGTGTGAGCGGGTAGGTCAAAAACGAAAGCTATGATAAGAGCGAGCTGGTCGTGTGGGAGGTGGTCCATGATATGTGTAAAAAGGGGGTACGTGCATAGTGTATATGATGGGAATCCTAAATCTACGAGGACGAAAACGAATCAGCGGGTTCGGGTGGTAGAAGGTATTCTCTACCTCTCCCTCGAACACCGTGCGATGGTCCTCGTAGATCCATGTGCCACTAGGAAGTGGCCGGATCTCGATGCAAGCGATGTAACGTGACATCACCTACAAGGGCATAGGGGTAAGCATTTCTATACACATAATCAATAGAGCATAAATGTATGTACAATGTAAAGGTATAAACATGTAATAATAAACAACAATCACACTTAGCATTTAGCAGATATAAGATGCTAGTAAGATGCTCATACTTATTTCATTTATCAGTCTTAGTTTAAATGAGTGGCATGATGTATGATCTTAGCTTTCAAACCTATCTCCATCATTCTAGGTCACTCTCTGACGTCCATCCTTTACTTCGTCCAGCACTCAATCGTGTGTTGTACTCCTAGGTGTACAACATTCGTACATTCACCAAGAATGTACACGACAAGCTTGGAATCCGTGCCACCCGAGCACATCCCATCATCCAAACGGACCGTCATCCAAATAGTATAACCATATCGGCATCCACTAAGCCGACCACATCGTCAACCATAACGTGTCATCAAGCAAGCCGTCAATTGGCACTCCCAGAGGCCCTCCACATGTTACCAAAACATGATAAACGATCTATCATCCAGACTCCAGAATGAATGCACCATTTTTCGCTTAAAGGAATTGATTGATGTTTTTCTTTTTAATCATACCCGACGTGCCACCCGAGCAGCGTCTCCTCATTCAAACGAAAATTTATCATATCATCAATCAGGTTCCTTTAAGTCTTAGATCACTTGGATTATTGTCATTTAAGTATTACTCAATGATTCAGAATTAAAAATGATATTTTTAATATTCTGGGTGAACTACTCGAGTGTTCTTCAGAATACTCGAGTGTTCTTCACTTATTTCCAGATTACTCGAGTGTTCTTCAGAATACTCGAGTGTTCATGTCTTTCTGGGGATTTGGGTTTCGGCTTCATAAAAATACTCGAGTAGTTCATGAGTACTCGAGTGTTCTTCATCAATTCCAGAACAATCGAGTGACCCCTGCATTACTCGAGTGGTTTACCTTAAGAGATCCCCATGAATCAGTTATTACTCGAGTCCTCGGCCCGATACTCGAGTGTTCTAACACAAATTACACTGTTTTATCAAAATTTTACTCGAGTATCTAACCAAGTACTCGAGTCTTTTCTTACAGATCAGACTGGAAACTTGGTTTTAACATACCATTTTCAATTCTAACCATTTCTAGTCCAATCCAATGATCAACAGAGTTCATATACCATATATTAAACATGTTACAACACTTAGCACATATCAAATTACAGATTTGACAGAGAATCATGAGATTATGCATCAAACATGAAAATTCACAACTCAACATATCAAATTGCAAAATACTCAATAAACTTGTGAAATAAAGCTCATTACAGCTTGCATGCATCATGTAAAACTTGCTCAAAACATCCATAGAGCATGAATTGGTCTCCAAAACAAAGTTCCTATTCAATCTAAGCTCTTAGAGCCTCTTGGTGGCTCTCTAATGAAAATCATGGAATTTAAACTCTATCTAGTGCATGAATTAACTTCCCCTTACCTCTCAAATGTGTACCAACAGAAGATTCCCAAGAAAAAGCTCTCCAACACCAAAAACAACTTTGAGCACCACATGCAAGACAGTTTTGAGTGAAGCACCAAGATTGAATTGGTTGACATATGAAACAGAGATAAGAATTGGGGAAATTAGAATTTCTAAACTCTATGCTGTTGGAAACCAACAAGCGGGCTAAGCAAATACTAGAGGGGGGTGAATAGTATTTTGAAGCACTAATACCAAATATTTCGATTGATAATTGAAGAATGGAGCTAAGACTGAATTTTCTGGAATCAGACACAAAAGACTCGAGTCTTTTGTGAAATACTCGAGTTTTTCAGTGATGAACAACTCGAGTCTTTTCTGAAATACTCGAGTTTTTCCTATCAGATAGCAGAAAAACCAGAAACGAAAATTCAGCAATTTAACTCAAATCAATTCAATAATAAACAGGAACATATCCAACAGAATAGCAAGCAATCTAAATAACTTTTAAACACAAAGATTCCTTGAACTTGCTACCTAATTGTATAAATCCTAATTGATTGAAATGACTTAAGTCTATTGAGCTAGAAAGTAGATTAAAAGCAATAAACCAACACTCAAGCAATTTTATCCTGGTTCACTCCAACAATGAGCTACATCCAGTCCTCCTAATCACTTAGGAGTTTCTACTAATAATCAAATTGTTAGAAATTACAAAGGATTGCTTGAGAATGGCCTCACTCAACCTAACCCTTTCAAGAGTGTACCAAACTCTTGATTTCTACCCCAATTTGATTCCGGTGATTGAAGAACTCTTCACAAAGCTTCCTTGAACTCCCTTCAAGAAACTCCACCGGGCTAGGAACTTCCTAGTCTTGTGCTTGAGAACCTCTCAAGACTTCCAACACCCTAAGCCACTTAGGGTTTGCTTGGGAACAATCCAAGACTTTGAATAATCAAGCTTTTTGTATGTGTATTACTAATCTCACAATGGATTAGCACAAATAAGCACAGCTCAATGTAAGAATTGAGGCCTAAAAACTCAACTTGGAATAAAATGACAATATGAGTGAGAAGTTGAGCTTTTTGGGAATTAACACTTGAGAAGAGGAAATTAAGAAAGCTTGAATCAATGATGTGTTGTTGTCTTGTTTGTTCTTGCACAAATTCAAAGAGAAATTTTACAATAAGGTTCTGAATTCTCTCTTGGGGTTGGATGAGACTCAAATGCCCTCAATTGAGTTTTTGAGTCTCTCCAACGTTCATTTTTGCTGACTGGGCAAAAATACTCGAGTCTTTTGGTAAATACTCGAGTCTTTTTGGTCGGTCACGAGTGAATTGGTGCACGAACAAGACTAACGGTCATAATTGCTGACCTGGCACAAATACTTGAGTTTTTCTATAAATACTCGAGTATATACTCGAGTCTTTATCAAAATACTCGAGTATTTTGATCAGATATGGGAAAAATTATTTTTCAATTTTATTTTTCCTCTCAAGTATTAATTTTTGGTCAATCTCAACTTAATAAACATATAAAAATTTATTCCTAGAAGAGACTAACTATTTCTACCCACTCTCAACCACTCTCAACATAAATTAGAAATTTACAATTAATATTTGATTGAGAATGATTGGACACTTGTCTTCTTTTCTTGACTTCTTGTTGATGTTGATGTTGCAATATCTTCAAGGCATGATTTGTTAATTATTTTGTCATCATCAAAACATAATCCACCTAATTAGGAGCATTGAATTCACAATCTCCCCCTTTTTGGTGATGACAAAATAATTAACACTTGTACCATTTGTTGAGCTTGAATCACTTGGAGATGCAACTCCCCCTCACTATATGATACTTTTCACCTATCTAAAAATTCAGCTTGTGCAAGATGTTATGACAATTTAATTTTAGCACCAAGCCTATGGTATTAGAGTATTTAACAATTATCAGAGTATATACCATAATTAGAGAATTTTAGGTGCAACAATATCAAGACAAGTGTATAATATCTCTCCCCCTTTTTGTCATACGCCAAAAAAGATGTAACAATTTAGGAAAAGATCAAGGGAGGAGAGGTGCAGAATCGGAAAACCCCATAACCAACTATGCAAAAAAAATAGACTTAATAATAAATATAAAGAGCTCCCCCTGAAGCTTTGCACAAACATCATAATGAAAACCAAATTCATTAACATAAAAACATCATAAAAGGTCCAAATCAAAGGTGCAATAATAAACCCAAAGTCTCAAAACACCAAGTTCTCAAAATACAGAAAATGTAACAAAGACCAATATGATAAAAACGGAATGAAAACTAAGATAGACTGCAAAGGTCAACATCATCAAAACATCGAAGGAGCTGGATCATCTGGAGGAGGATAAAATCGAGAGAAGGCCGCCATCATCTCATCAAACCGGCAGTGCATCTCCCCTGACTGCTGGTCCAGGCAGGCATTAATCTGGGCCGAGTGCTGATCCAAATGAGAATAAAACATGGCAGACTCTGCACTCATCCTAGTGTCTAAGCTAACAAAATCATCACGCTGGCTGTCCAAAGCATGCACAAGGGAGTCCATTCTCCCATCTAAAGTGTCCAGACGTGTGATCACATTCTCTCTCCAGCCCGAGTTGTCAAACCCAGATTGAGATCCAGCGAAGTCATCAAAGTTAATCTGATCAATAGGATCCCCTTCTTCAGCCTGGGCAAATGCAGCAGCTTCCTCTTCCATCTGATGGGCATCCATCCCTTGTTGAGCTGCCACATTTGCAACCCTCTCTAGCTCAGCAATATCAGATCGGTACAAGTATTGACCAGAGGGTTCATGGAATGCCATGTCCTGGTGACTCAAGGTGCCTTTGTTGAGGCAATGCTGGTTCACATGAAGAGTCTTTTTCTCTTCATTGCGTGGGATAGGCACCTTGAAGTAACTCAACAGATAACATACATGCATGGCATAGGGCAGGGTTTTTGGGTGTTTAGACTTAGCAGCAAGGAGCATTCTATCCAAAATTATGCGACTCCAGTTCAGCTTCTCATTGTTCAGGATGGCACTAAGAAGCCTAAGTTCATTGTTTGTGGGTTTGGCATAATTGGGTGAGGTTTGAGGCACTAATTGATGACAAACAATATAATGCAACACCCTAGATTGGACAGTCATGTATGAGGAATGCTTAACTCCTTCGGTCCATACACGACCAGGGCACAAACAACTTTGAAAAATGTCGTCCGCATCGGCCTTTAGAGAATTGTCCCCGTGACGGGTTGTCCCAAAAGCTACAAAGAGGTCCTTAGTGCTAATTTTAAAACGAACACCCTCAACCATTGTTTCTATGACATTGTCCTTTAGCCTAAGGTTTGCATAGAATGTTCTAACTAACCTAGGATATATAGGTCCATGAAATTCCAGAAATTGAATCAGTTTCTGATATCTAAGGTTAGTAACAAAATGGAAACCCTTACTCTCAAGGAAAGTACTATTGATCCATGTGATTACTCCGAATTCTCTGGTGGCAAAGCCTTCCATCCTTTCCAAGCGTTCATCCTCTTGATAGTAGTCGGAAATTTCCTCCTCGGAAGATGAGTCAGCAATCCTTACTCTCTTTCCTTTGCCAGATGATGAAGCCATAGAGGAATTGATGAAAATTGAAGTTTTGGAAAGTTAGGGTTTGAAAAGGGGGTGACGGATTTGAGGTTGAAAAGAGTTGAAATTCGTTGAAATAATGGTAGAAAAGTGATTAGAGGATGTAAAACTAGTAAGATTTGGCAAAAATTTGAGTAAAAACGGAGTTTTGAGGAGAGAGATAGGAGAAAACCGAGAGAGAAGAGAAAGGGGTTCGTGAAACTCGAGTTTGTGGGGGCTGGATTATATATAAACTGGCCAAAATACTCGAGTATATTCAACAATACTCGAGTTGTTCGTTGAAAAATACTCGAGTGTTTGAGAATATACTCGAGTCGTTCATGACTCAGCCCAGATTTCCCCAGAAAACTCGAGTAAAAACGTAAAAACTCGAGTTTGGTCCGAAAGTTCAAATTTCAGGGAAAGCGCAAAATACTCGATTTTTTAGAAAATACTTGAGTTTGGTCTGAAAGTTCAAAAATTGGGGGTTTCGAAAGACTCGAGTGTTTTGAAAAACACTCGAGTGTTTTAATAAAGACTCGAGTGTTTTGATAAACACTCGAGTATTTTTATCAGACCCTGATTAAAAACTTTTTCAATTTAAAACTGATTTAATTTTGAATTAAAATACTCGAGTGTTTTTTGAAAAACTCGAGTATTTTGACAGAACAGAAAGTAAAAACACAGTTTTAAAAGACCAAACACAAATCAAACACAAATGCTTCACTACCAACTTGGAATACAGTACAGAATCACACACAATTAACACATACAATTTCAAATATCATCAAGAACAATTTAACTAAGAATCAATAACACATTAGAGTAAGACTAATATGGTGATTTTTCAAAAAATGACACACAATGCAATTAGCCTATATTAGCTTCATCTAAAATACCAAGTTCTCTCCTAATATGATAAAAGGTGTCCCTTGGTAGAGGTTTTGTAAAAATGTCAGCTAATTGATTTGTGGTACTGACAAATTCAATTGTGCAATCACCCTTTTGTACATGATCTCTTAAAAAGTGATGTCTTATTTCAATGTGTTTAGTTCTTGAGTGATACATCGGATTCTTAGTCAAATTGATTGCACTCGTGTTATCGCATCTAATCGGAATATTTTCAAGTTTCAAACCAAAATCCGATAATTGTTGTTTCATCCATAACGGTTGAGCACAACAACTACCGGCTGCGATATATTCCGCTTCGGCGGTAGAAAGAGCGACACAAGCTTGCTTTTTAGAAAACCATGACACCAATGAACTTCCCAAGAAATGGCAAGTACCACTGGTGCTTTTGCGATCAAGCTTGCATCCCGCGAAGTCGGAATCCGAGTAACCAACTAAACAAAGATTGGCATCAGCAGGATACCATAAACCAGTGTTAATTGTTCCTTTTAGATACTTAAATATATGTTTAACTGCGGATAGGTGAGATTCTTTAGGATTAGCTTGAAATCTAGCACACATGCATACACTAAACATAATATCCGGTCTAGATGCAGTGAGATATAGGAGACTACCTATCATACCCCTATACTTACTAACATCAACCGGTGTACCTTGTTCATCCTTGTCTAGGTAGCATGATGTGCTCATTGGAGTGTAGGCTTCCTTGCACTTGTCCAATCCGAATTTCTCAAGGAGCTCTTTGCAATATTTCCCTTGATGCACAAATATCCCCTCCTTGACTTGCTTTATTTGTAAGCCTAGGAAGAACTTGAGTTCTCCCATCATTGACATTTCAAATTCCTTTTTCATCAAATTTGAAAACTTTCTACAAAGAGACACGTTAGTAGCACCGAAAATGATATCATCAACATAGATTTGTACTAACAAAATGTCATCCTTGGTTTTATAAATAAATAGTGTATTATCAACCTTCCCTCTTTGAAACTTGTTTTCTAATAGAAAGGAACTCAATCGATCATACCAAGCTCTAGGAGCTTGTTTCAATCCATAGAGTGCCTTTTTCAATTTATAAACATGGTTTGGAAATTCACTATTTTCAAAACCGGGAGGTTGTTTGACATACACTTCTTCATTTATAAACCCATTCAAGAAAGCACTTTTAACATCCATTTGATATAAAGTGAATTTCATGATTGAAGCATAAGCAAGTAAAATTCGGATTGCTTCAAGACGTGCAACCGGAGCAAAGGTCTCATCATAATCGATACCTTCCTCTTGGTTGTACCCTTGAGCTACTAGTCTAGCTTTGTTTCTTATAATCAACCCGGATTCATCAAGTTTGTTTCTATAAATCCATTTAGTACCAATTATGGTATGATCATCGGGTTTAGGGACTAGATCCCAAACTTCATTTCTTTCAAATTGGTTTAATTCTTCTTGCATAGCAAGAACCCAATGATCATCCTCAATGGCCTTTTTAATTGAATCGGGTTCAATTTGAGAAACAAATGAGACATAGTGGCAAATGTTTTGAATAGACCTACGAGTAAGTACTCCCTTTGACATATCTCCTATGACTTTGTCTATAGGATGAGCCTTGACCGATTTCCAAGTTGGAGGAAGTTCTTCCCTTACTTCTCCTTCATCAACTTTTGAATTCTCTCTCTCTTTTTCTTCTTTTGAAAAGACAATGCCATCTTCACTAGCATCACATAAAACACAAGGATTTTGCCTTTGTTGTTGTCCCCATAAGTGACATAACCCTTTTCCTTTGGAGTAATCTCAATGAAGTGCCGCTTATCTCCCGTCATGTGCTTCGAACATCCACTATCAAGATACCACAATTGTTTTCCCGTTCGAAGGCACGCCTACAATATGAAATCACTTGTTCACTTTGGGTACCCAAACAATGTTGGGTCCCTTAGGGTTAGTGTTGGGACTTTCTCCCTTCTTAATCCACATATAAGTGCCCTTATTCATTTCAAACTTCTTAATATGGCACTCAATGTTGATATGTCCAACTTTTCCACAATAAGTACAAGTTGGTCTCTTTGATGAGTTTTTCTTAGAAAATGTTCCAACCACCTTGTACTTTTTGTCCTTTTTATGAACATATCCTAAACCGGTTTTGTTGTGATTATGTCTTTGAGAGTTCAACAACCGGTTGAGGTTTCTATCACTATGTGAGATTGTGAGTTTGTTTTTCAACTCTTTCACTTCTTTTTCAAGATCATCACATCTCTCACATGAAGTGATAATTTCCTCATGATTTGCACAATCACTTTGATGACTAGAATTAATAAGTTCCAAGGATTCATTTTGAAGTTTCAACTCATTTATAGATTTTTGCAATTCATCAATTTCATGTTGAAACTCCAAAATTTTCTTTCCTTTTTCCTTATTAATTTTAGCAAGCCTTTTAAATTGAATTAACATTTCATTGTAGGCTTCTTGCAAATCATCATATGAAATGGAGTTTGAAGATGAACAAGAAGAGCTAGAGGTTACCTCATCATCACTTTCACTCATGCCATGATTAGCTCTTGATGAGGACTCATGATTGTTCTTGGCCATGAGACAAAGGTTTGCATTTTCATCACCGGAACTACTTGAAGATGATTCATTGCTCTTCTCCGGTGCATCCCAAACAATGTATGCACGCTTCCCTTTGGTCTCTTGGGTCTTCTTGTCATTCTTCTTCAAGAATGTGGCACATTCCATTCTTATGTGACCAACCCCTCCACATTCATGACACTTAACTCCATCATTGGTACTCTTTTCTCTTTGTTTGGAGTCTTTGGTTCTCTTGAAATTGGATGAAGATCCACCTTTCTTCCCTTTGAAGAATTTGTTGAATCTTTTCACAAACATCCCAAATTCTTCTTGATTTGGTTCACCATCGGAATCTCCACTTGTAGAGCATTCTTCAACTTCTTTTGTAGCTTTGGTTGAAGCTTTGAGTGTTATGCTCTTTTTCTTTTTGTCCGATTCCTCATGCATCCCAAGTCTTGTAAGCTCCATCTCATGCTCTTGGAGTTTGCCAAACAAAGTGGCTAAGTTCATGCTATTTATGTCTCTTGATTCCTTGATGGCGGTTACCTTGGGTTGCCAACTCCTATCAAGACATCTTAGAATTTTGTTAGTAGTTTCACCATTGCGAAATACTTTTCCCAAGGAAATCAAATGATTAACAATGTGAGAGAATCGCTTTTGCAAGTCACTAATGGTTTCATTTGGCAACATGTGGAACAATTCATATTCGTGAGTTAGAGAATTCAATCTTGCATCTCTAACCTCACTTGTTCCCTCATGTGTGACTTGCAAAGTATCCCACATTTCTTTTGCCGATTTACATTGGGAAACTCTATAAAATTCATCATGGGATAAAGCCGAAAAGATGATGTTTTTAGCTTTTAAATCAAATGAAACTTTTCTCTTTTCATCATCATTCCAACTACTCCTTGGAATTTCAACAATTTCATCATTTATTTTCTTTTTGGGAATGAAAGGACCATTTTCAATTGCATCCCAAATATCCATATCAATTGCTTCAATAAAAACTTTCATGCGAGTTTTCCAATAAACATATCCTTCACCATTAAATAGTGGAGGACGGTTTATTGAAGCTCCTTCTCCACCAAAGTTATTGCTAGAGCCCATTAAGTTTCCAAAAGGATCTTTTTCGAAAAAGTTGTTACACTCGATCTTTCGACCGAGCTCTGATACCACTTGTTGGAAACCAACAAGCGAGCTAAGCAAATACTAGAGGGGGGGTGAATAGTATTTTTAAGCACTAATACCAAATATTTCGATTGATAATTGAAGAATGGAGCTAAGACTGAATTTTCTGCAATCAGACACAAAAGACTCGAGTCTTTTGTGAAATACTCGAGTTTTTCAGTGATGAACAACTCGAGTCTTTTCTGAAATACTCGAGTTTTTCCTATCAGATAGCAGAAAAACCAGAAACGAAAATTCAGCAATTTAACTCAAATCAATTCAATAATAAACAGGAACTTATCCAACAGAATAGCAAGCAATCTAAATAACTTTTAAACACAAAGATTCCTTGAACTTGCTACCTAATTGTATAAATCCTAATTGATTGAAATGACTTAAGTCTATTGAGCTAGAAAGTAGATTAAAAGCAATAAACCAACACTCAAGCAATTTTATCCTGGTTCACTCCAACAATGAGCTACATCCAGTCCTCCTAATCACTTAGGAGTTTCTACTAATAATCAAATTGTTAGAAATTACAAAGGATTGCTTGAGAATGGCCTCACTCAACCTAACCCTTTCAAGAGTGTACCAAACTCTTGATTTCTACCCCAATTTGATTCCGGTGATTGAAGAACTCTTCACAAAGCTTCCTTGAACTCCCTTCAAGAAACTCCACCGGGCTAGGAACTTCCTAGTCTTGTGCTTGAGAACCTCTCAAGACTTCCAACACCCTAAGCCACTTAGGGTTTGCTTGGGAACAATCCAAGACTTTGAATAATCAAGCTTTTTGTATGTGTATTACTAATCTCACAATGGATTAGCACAAATAAGCACAGCTCAATGTAAGAATTGAGGCCTAAAAACTCAACTTGGAATAAAATGACAATATGAGTGAGAAGTTGAGCTTTTTGGGAATTAACACTTGAGAAGAGGAAATTAAGAAAGCTTGAATCAATGATGTGTTGTTGTCTTGTTTGTTCTTGCACAAATTCAAAGAGAAATTTTACAATAAGGTTCTGAATTCTCTCTTGGGGTTGTATGAGACTCAAATGCCCTCAATTGAGTTTTTGAGTCTCTCCAACGTTCATTTTTGCTGACTGGGCAAAAATACTCGAGTCTTTTGGTAAATACTCGAGTCTTTTTGGTCGGTCACGAGTGAATTGGTGCACGAACAAGACTAACGGTCATAATTGCTGACCTGGCACAAATACTCGAGTTTTTCTATATATACTCGAGTATATACTCGAGTCTTTATCAAAATACTCGAGTATTTTGATCAGATATGGGAAAAATTATTTTTCAATTTTATTTTTCCTCTCAAGTATTAATTTTTGGTCAATCTCAACTTAATAAACATATAAAAATTTATTCCTAGAAGAGACTAACTATTTCTACCCACTCTCAACCACTCTCAACATAAATTAGAAATTTACAATTAATATTTGATTGAGAATGATTGGACACTTGTCTTCTTTTCTTGACTTCTTGTTGATGTTGATGTTGCAATATCTTCAAGGCATGATTTGTTAATTATTTTGTCATCATCAAAACATAATCCACCTAATTAGGAGCATTGAATTCACATATGCAACACTTACTAGCTATAAAAACCGAATTGAGACTCAAAGAATTTGTGAGCTTACCAAAAATCGAAATCAAAGTAAGCTCCAGAAAAAGGTTTGACAGAAAACAGCTCTACTTCCAAGCTCCAATTCTTCCACCACACTCACTCTCTACTCACAAATTTTATGTCTATACAAAGCTCGTGATGTGAGCTTTGTATTGGTGTATGATTTTTAATTTAACTCTAAGCACAGAGGGAGAATCGAAGTGAAGAACTCAGGAACCCTAACTTCAACAACCAACTTGAATCTGACCAAATACTTCAACAATTCGGTGTTGATTGGCTTTTATAGACATAGGACGAGTTCATGCATGGCGACACGACGCCAATGAAGTGTTGATGACGGAGTATTCGTGTCAACGGAGGGGAATCGGTGGTGGTGACTCACCAAACGCACTAACTCGTGCAACTCTGTCCAGAATACTCGAGTAGTTTAGAAAATACTCGAGTATTTTGCCCAGTTTTTTTACCCAATTTATTTAAATTATAATATTTATATTTTTCCTTTTATTTTATTTGGTGATATTTATTTTAAGAATAATTTAATGGTATTTGTTATTAAAAAAATTGGTTTTGGTTATATAATTATATATGTGTGGCGTTAATACATATATATATGCATATAATTATAAATTTTTATAAGAAAATTATTTTTGGGATAGAAATAATTATGTAAATATATTTTTATCTTGAGGTAATTTTATTAGTGTTTTGAGAGAAATGTGCATTTTTCAAGTTATAGTGTTTTAACTTAGAAAATCCATATCTTTTAAACCGTACGTCCAAAAATTACAAATGATATGTCAAAATGACCGTATTGAAACATAGATTATGAAAATATAAAGCTTTGATTTTTATTTTGGTACTTTCGAAATTTTATTACTGCTACAGTACTGAACGAATTTTTGAATATTAAGAGAAAAGGTGTGATTTTAATGCATTAAATGATCCTTTGACTCAAGTGTATTTTATTTTGAAAACAAAATACTTTTCTGAGGTTTTATATTGGAATACTATTCAAATAAAATATATTTTTGTATTTTCTTATTTACAAAAACTTATGAATTGCATTTTTGAAGGAAATGATCTTAGGACTTCAAAAATTCATAACTTTCAAACCGTAAGTCCAAAAATTATAAACTTTATATGAAAATGATCGTATTGAAATATAGTATCTGAATATGTGAAAATGGAATTTTTATTTTGGCATTTACAAAAAGTACTGTACAGTAGGTAGAAAATCGAATTTTGGTAATTTTAATTAAAAAAAATTATTTTGGGGCATAAAATAATTTAATGGACTATAAAATATTTTTATTGGTATATTTAAATATTTATCTTAGTGATGTTTGACTGCACAGTCCCTATCTAAGTATTTTCTCAATTTTTTTCCGATTTATTTAAAATAATAGTTTAATATGATTGGTTAATAGTGAAGGCACCTCCAAAAGGAACAAATGGAAAATTTTCGCTTCCTTTTTTTTATATAAGTGCCGTCCAAATCAAGAGGGAGAGAGGGGGATGTATTTTCTGAAAATTAGTGGGAGCATCTTTTGAGTTAAAGCTTTAGGAGTTACAAAAAGTCACACTAATACTCATGCATGTTCCAAAGAGAGTGAATTAAATTTGCTGACTCATATTGAGATGGGGGGGGACGTATTTCAGCAGCAAAATGGGGGGAGAATACATTTCTCACTTCATCTATAAATAGGTACTTAGTTTCACCATCTCTTCACACACATTACAAACACTTTGAAAAAAAAATCCTAAGAAGAAGTAGAGAGAGAGGGACGAATTGGCTTAGGAAGGAGGGAGGATTTGCTTTGTCACTTGAAGTTTTCTTTAAAGCTTAAGGAGTAGAGGTAACCCAAAATCACTTATTTATTTAATCTCTTTTTAAGTTGTTTTGTTTTTATTATTGTTGAGTAAAAACTCCTAAATTCTTCTATAGCTAAGTTCTAAATTTTCCTTTTCATTTTAAAGTTATTATTGGATATGTGATATTGTTCTTGAGTCATATGAATTAAGGATGAGAAAAGGGACACAAAAAGGGTGTTTAAAGGGATTTATCTCCCCTTTTCTTTAATTCTTAAGATGGCTGAAATTTTGATGAGTATGATTAATTTAATTTCTGGGTTTATTGTATTTCTTAGATCATATGAATTATAGAAAATTTTGTATGAACAAATAAGTTTTTATTCTTTGTCTTTTAATTGTGTTTGTTTCTTTGTATTAAGGAATAAATAAGAAATAAGTAAATAACAATGGAAAATATAATTTTTGGTATATGCATATATATATATATATATATATATATATATATATATATATATAGGACGTGGCATATATTAGAAGAATTGATGGTTGATTTGTGCATTTTGATATATGAATTGTATTGTTGTTTAATAAAATAAAAGAGAATGAAAATAAATAAGAGAATTAAAATGGATTTTATTTCTATTTTATGATTCTGGACCGTGTGTAATTATATATATATATATATATATATATATATATTATATGGTAATTGTTGTTATTTCATGTGTATTTGAGAATAAAAAACAAATAAGTGTTTTCCTTAAAGTAAAATGAAATGAAAATGATTTGTGAAAAAGGGAACTAAAAAATAATTTTTGGGAAACAAAATAATTCTGGAAATTTTTGGTATTCTTAAAGTGTAGGAAATTGTATTTTATGGAAATTTTATTTAATTGTTATTGTTTGATTGTATTTGATTCTCTTTTTGTTTGGATTTAAGTTAAATAAGAACAATGAATTAGGATAATAAACAAAAATGAAATTTTTTGGAAATATAGAAAAATATAATAGGCCGTGAGGCCTATGGTCTTTTCTTTAAAATAATTTTTGTAATTTGTTTGTTATTTGATGTGTAATTAAAGTGTAGTTTATTGTTTAAAAGAAATAGAACCAAATGGTAGTTGTTATAAATTTATAAGAGCATGTATTTTTGGATGATTATATGAGTAACTGGTCGATGTGATTGAAGATGTTATTTACTGGAAAATGTGAGTTCTTCCGTAAAGAGATCTATTTTATATTTTGTAAATGGTTAAAACTCTTATTTTAAGTATATAAAGTGATGTAATTATATTATATAGATGTTTTCAGAATTAAAAATGCTTTTCCTAATTTTCTAAGTGCTGGTTGAATTTTAGGAGAAAAGAAATTAAGTTAATTGAATTTTTCTAAGTGATTTGATGATTGTTTTAGTATGTCTATGGAATGAATTACATGTTTTTATGGAAAAGATTAATTCTGAAAATTTAATTTTAATTCTGGTAATTTAATTTTTATTCTGGAAAATTAATTAGTCAAGACCCCAAATGATTATTTGTAAGAGTATTGGTAGTACTTAGTTTGTATGTGCAAATATAATGTAGAAACAAATAGAAATGAGTAGTTTTGATTGATTAAAGTGATTTACAAAAAAAAATATTAAGTTGCTGTCCAGAATTTATAATTAATGAAAAAGTAATATTTTGTTAGAAATAATAGTGTTTTAAAGTCTTTGGCATAAGTCGGAATTGTGTATAAATTGTTTTGGATTGTTTTACTTGAACTTCTTGAATTAATGCAACTTTTTCAGTGGCTGTACAGCAGATGCAATCATTTTATTTAGTTTAATTTTAGTCATTTTATTATAGTAGAATTTGTAATAAGAATTTAGGAAAAACAGCATGTGTTTTCGACTCTCTGTTTAAGAGAAAATGAATTTTTAAGTTTGAGTATGCATGCTGTCCAAAAATGTGAAATGTTTGGCATTGATGTTATGACTTGTTCTTGAATGATTAAAAATGTAAATTTCATGCTAATCTTGTAGTATAAGTATTTAGGATTAAAAAGTAGATTTTTAAAAGTAATTTTAGAATACGTATAAGAAAGGTTGTATATGTGTTTAAATGAAATGTTGTTTGTGCTTGTATAAAAATGTGAAGAATGATTTTTATTAAAGTAATTAGGCTATTGTCCAGAATTGTTTTATAAAGTAAAAATATTATTTTAATTAGTTTAACCTTACTTTTAGACCTTAGTGTATGTATCCTTTAGTAATAAATTGAAAAAAGATGCTTTTTAGGGTAATCTTGAATTAATGCTACTCTATTTTTCCTTGCTGTCCAGAATTGTTTTGAATGTGAATATATAATATTTAAATGTCAAATAGATAATAGGACTTGTATGTGATGTATAGGAAAAAGTAGATTAATTTTTAGAGTTATAGTTTAAGAGAAAAATGAGTTTAAAGTTTGTATGTGAGTACTGTACAATTTTGATAAATTGATTTAAGTAATTCTAAAAATGATTTTGAATTAATGTGCGTGTGTGTATATATTGGGGTATGAGTATCATGTTGATAATTTTACTGGTATAAAAGAGTTTGTATATTGATAAATGCTTTTCTATCTCTAAGTAATTTAGGTGTAACTGTAAGGACTAAAATAATTCATGTATGGCTTTTATAATGTTTGAATTGTCTTTTGAAGTATTATAAGAATTAGTGTAACATCCCAAATTTAATTCCAAGCATAATTATTGAGCTAATAAGTCTAGAGCGTAGAAAATAGGTAGATTAATTGCTTAAAGAATTTTGTGACCAAGGTGAGCAGCCATTTTAAGTAATAGGGGTTGTGTAGGAGACATTTGAAGCAACGGGCAAAATTATCTAATCGAAATCGGGGGTTAATCGGCCTTTTAGATGTTAGAAATCGACCGAAAAGAGAAAATTAGTAATTTATTATAGGATGCTAGGAAAATAAATTCCACCGTTGGATATGAAGTTTATGGGGTTAGGAAGCTTGTCTGAAAATTTGGACCCGATCCGACGGTTAACGAAAAAGTTATGGCGAATCGAAGTTTGGAAATTCTGGTGCACGCCCAGGCGCGCACCACTGTTCATTGGTGCTGAGCCAGGAGGTTTTTCGCTTAGGCGCACCATTTCGTGCGCCCAGGCGCGCCTCTGATGCATCAGCACGCACCAGCCACGTTTTTGGCGCACCAATTCAGCTCCTGACCGCACCAGATTCACGCACCACGCACCAGACCAGGAGCTGGTGCCAGACTCGCGCTCAAGCGCGCATTACCCGCGCCCAGGCGCGCGAGACCAGATGCAGCATTTTCAGCCACACGATCTTGGCTTGGGCACCAAGTTGGCTAATCTCCTCCATCCAATCCTTTTCTTCTTGGCAAGGGGCCCTATAGCAAACAAACACAACACCACCAACACACCTTCTTCTCCCTCTTCCACCATGTTCCTCCTTCCCTCTCTCCATGGATTCCAAGAGCCAAATCCATCATCAACATCCAAACACCATGATCAAGGCACTTTCAACCTTGATCTTCATCACCATCAATCTCCATCATGGATCAAGCACAAAGAATCACCCTAAACTCCCTCATCAATTCGTGATTCCCTCTCTCCATCCCCTAGGGCTTCTAAAATCATTGCAAGGGGGGAGTTATTCATACTCAAGCCTTCATCACAAGGACTAAGACCACTCATCATCATAGAAGCTCATATACACCATGGGCATGGGTTTTTGGTGGGGTCTAGGATACAAGGAGCAAGCTTGAGGTCTTCCATCTCTGTCCCTTTATTGAGGTAAGAAGGGAAGTGTTACCTCTACTTAGGGGGTATTTTTCTAGCTTGTATATAGGGGGAATTAAGGGTAGGGAATAAAATAGAAAGAGGAACCTTAGGGAAATTGACTAGAATAGGATTTATGAATGGTTAATGGTGTGATGTCCCTGGGCCGGAAGCACCACATGAGGTGTTTGGGGGTTGTTGCAGCTGACGAGGGTGATCCCGGTCCTACGTATCCCATGAGAGGGGAATCAAGCCACACGTAGTTCTTAGGTTTAGAGAGACGTACCTTAGCCCCTAGGGAGAGGGGGATATATATATATAGGAGAGAGCTGGTTGCCCTAATGGACTTGCTTGAGGCCCAAGTAGGGCCAGCCTGTAATGAGCTATGAGTGAATGAGCTGTAATTGTGGATAAGGTGAGACACGTCACCCTGTCCTTGGTATCGGAATATCTGGGCGGTGTCGGACTCGGAAGTCGGACCTGGGTAGGAGTATGAGGTCGGCCCGTATCTGGTGTCTGTTCGGCCGTTGAGCCTTGAGCTCGGCCCAGAGCACAGAGGGGTGAGAGCATGATATCGGCCCGTGTCTGATGTCTGTTCGGGCGTTGAGCCTTGAGCTCGGCCAAGCATACAGAGGACCTGCTGAAGGGTCCTCAGGTCCTGAGTGAGGGCCACGTGGACCTCGGCTAGGCCGAGTCCACCACATAAGCCCCCCAACTCGGTCAAGACTATTTGAGCCTTGCTCCGAGGTCTTGGTTCAGGTCCTTTTCCCAAGTCCACCACATAAGCCCCCCGGCTCGGCGAGACTTTGTGAGTCTCGAGCCGAGTTAGGAGAAATAAAGCATAGCACTAAGCATCATAGCACTAAGTACCCCCCACCTTCTAGGAAGGGTTTGAGTACTAGTCCACAATCATGTGCTCAAGGCTAGCGAAGGATAGCAGGGCGGGTTAGGAGAAGTCGATCCGCCACATAAGCCCCCCAACTCGGGAAGAGTCGTAGAGACTCTGTGCCGAGTTGAGGTCCTTTCTGCGTCCGTCAGATCAGTGCTGAGTTGGTGATGAGGTAGAAACATGCTTGCAGGCGTGGCCTTCCGCTCGGAGGAGTGTTGCGGATGGTTGATAGTGCTCTTTTGTGCTCGGATGATGAAACTGAAAGAGTACCCCGATCTCGAACCGAGTTCCCGCGGCGAGGGTCATCTCAAACCGAGTACAAGCTCGGTGAGGCTCATCTCGAACCGAGTGCAAGCTCGGTGAGGTACATCTCGAACCGAGTACAAGCTCGGTGAGGTACATCTCGAACCGAGGTCCCGCGGGGGGGATCCGCCACCAGCTCGGTGAGGCTCATCTCGAACCGAGTACAAGCTCGGTGAGGCTCATCTCGAACTGAGTACGCGCGGGGGAATCTGCTCGAACCGAGTTCGCTCGGTGAGGGTCATCTCGAACCGAGTACAAGCTCGGTGAGGCTCATCTCGAACCGAGTCCAAGCTCGGTGAGGAACATCTCGATCCAAGTTCCCGCGGGGGGAGTTCCAGAATGGATTTGGGGATGCTCCGAGATGAGGGTGATGAAGTTATGAGTGTAGTCATATGAACAGATTCCTTGTGGATGGGAGAGAAGAAGCGTTAATTTCTTCATCCATGCTGTTAATTAACCGCAACTGCTGAGTTCCTCGGAATTCGAGAAGTCGGACAAAATCTCACGAGTTGTCGGGAGTGTCTCTCCCCTTTACTTTTCAAAACCTTTGATTCGAGAACAACAGCGCCAGGGGGAGGCATGCAAAACAAGGAATCGCCGAGCAAGTTCGTGGTGTCTGTGCAAAAGAGCCTAGGAAACGCCAAGCTGTAGGCGAATCGACGAGCTTGTCAAGGCTCACGGGGGACCTCTATCAAAGCAGAAGGCGGAGAGGAATGCAGAGGTGAAGAAAGTGCAGTCCATAAAATATTGGCCGAGAATGCCTCTCTGACCTAGAGAAGTCGGCAGACGACATCTTTGACACCTTCGGGAATGCTGTGAGTCAGATTAATATCCTCAACCCCGACCTTCGCCTCAAGGTGTTCAGGGTTGAAGACGGCATGCTGGTGGATTACAACAACAACAATGCCGAGGTTGATAACTCGGCTGACAACCTGTCTGCCCCCCTTGCCGAGAAGGAGAAAGAGATTTTTGATCGTTGTTTTAGACCCGATGAGGGTTGTGCTCTGCATGCGGTAAGGAGAGCTCGGATCCTGCACCGTTCGCCGAGGACAGTGAATTTCCAACGCAAGTTGTTGCACATAGGATGTGGTTGTCTAAACCTTTGACTTCGGACGATTCCCCCTGACCAGTGCAGTAACTTATAAGTTTTCCTCTGAAAAAAGGTACTGTATATAAGTGAATGCGGTAGGGAACTCGGATGCCATCCTCGGCCCCAGTGTAAAAGAGGTTGCTGAGTGAAGTTATGTGAAAACATTTCACAGCAAGCTGTACTTTACCGGGTGTCCCTTGTACCCTGAGCTTATAAGCCGATCTCGAAAGATGTTCACTGTATATAAGCGTCGTGCAACATTTAGGTGGATAATGCTAAATGAGAGGATTTGTACGTACGCACTGTCTGTAGCACTAGTACCGACTTGTATGCGTGAATGCATGTAAGTGCGGTGACAGGGGGGACCGTTCTACCACAAAGGTAGGGTCGAGATGATAACCGTATGCGTGAATGCATGAATTGACCGTTCTACCACCAGGGTAGGGTCGAGATGCTAACAGCTCGGTAGAAACATGAATTGACCGTTCTACTACAAAGGTAGGGTCGAGATGATAACAGCTCGGTAGGAGCATGAATTGACCGTTCTACCACAAAGGTAGGGTCGAGATGATAACAGCTCGGTGGGAGCATGAATTGACCGTTCTACCACAAAGGTAGGGTCGAGATGATAACAGCTCGGTGGGAGCATGAATTGACCGTTCTACCACAAAGGTAGGGTCGAGATGATAACTGCTCGATAGAAACATGAATTAAAGAGAATAATAGCAGCTCGGCAGATCAGATAGAAACATGAATTAGGGAGAATAATAGCAGCTCGGCAGGTGATATATAAACGTGGAATAAAGAGAATAATAGTAGCTCGGGCTCCCTTTTCGATAAACCGCGCAATTTAAAATATAGAATCTCCGAGCTCAGAAATAAGCATGAACTAAGAAATAATGTATGCCTTTGGAATTGTTCACCTTCGAGAAGTCGTGGTGGTCCTGTGAAAACCGAAGAAGATCCAAGCCGAGACGAAAAGTGGGGCCAGTAAGATAATAGAGGCAAACATAGCAGTTTGTCCTAAGAAGATCCAAGCCGAGATGAGAATTGAGATCGTAAGATGACTTCGTTCAAAATAGAGACAATCGTAGCACCTCGGCCTTCCTTTTTTCGACCATCATTCTCCTGAATCTTACATTACATGTAAAATAATAGTAATCAGTGATCGTCGTTAAATTTGACGATTCATGATAATTTATGATAATTAAATAACAACAATGAAAACTGTTGGCAGGCGAAAATAAAACACCGACATAAGAGCAAGATGATTTGAGCAGGTCATACGCAACATATATGAAAGGGGCAAATACTGAAATTTAAGATATTGTTCACCCAAACAGCATTGTCCACAAAAAGATGCATGATTTCAGGTATATCACATTCGACAATTATAAACATGGCAGCAAACCAGATGGGAGCGTTAAAACATGAAACACGACAACCGGAGAGGCAATGTACATCAATTATTATCATATTATCACAACAGGGGAGGCAGAGATTTAAGGACATTTAACAGCAAGAAGACCAGATAAGCAATTTTGTTCAGCAGTACGTCGGGTAGCAACATGTAGAATATCAAATAATAAACACCGAGTAGAGAGACTATAAGGAAGCAAGTATTAAAAGCATATGTCAGAAATAGTTGACCAGGTAAACCAATATCAAGAAGCATGCAAAGTAAACACATAGAATGGCGATGAGATAGGAAAATGATATGGGAACTAAGATTTCTTCCCTGATTCACGAGAGGAGAGGAGTGTCGGATTGAAGAATGTCGAACTGAAGTATGTCAGATAGGAGAATGTCGAATTGAAGTATGTCGGATTAGGAGTATGCAGTCCGTCCTTTTCGAATGGGGTTTGTCGAGCTTTGAGGTCCGACCTCCGTTTTCCTTAGTGTGATGTCGAGCGAGGGAAACTAGCAGAATAGTCGTCATACTCGGATTAAGAGATCGGCTCGAGTGTGAAACACTGTGCGAGTCTTCCGAAATTACCTTGTAAATCCGAGGAGAGAAGAGTGAACTGGGATTATGATTTTCGAAATCATGTAAATCCGAGGAGAGAAGAGTAAACTCGGATTATGATTTCCGAAATCATGTAAATCCGAGGAGAGAAGAGTGAACTCGGATTATGATTTTCGAAATCATGTAAATCCGAGGAGAGAAGAGTAAACTCGAATTATAATTTCTGAAATCATGTAAATCCGGGGAGAGAAGAGTGAACTCGGATTATGACTTTCGACATCATATAAATCCGAGGAGAGAGAGTAAACTCGGATTATGATTTCTGAAATCATGTAAATCCGAGGAAAGAAGAGTAGTGAATGGTTTCCGATATTCCAAATGTACGAGATATAAAAAGGGATGACACTGCCGAAGATCGAACGGGATTGGCACATGTATCCGAAACAGGGAGCCGAACACGAGCTTCTCTATGCTCGGAACACGAGCTCAAAGCAGGGAACTTGATTGTCGTAAATAATATTTGATGACATTAACAGGCGAAAACATATTTTTGACCAATGCGAATCATGCATCAAAATAATGACGTGTAATAAAAATAATTTGCAAGACTTGATATAGAACACTACCCTGATATAGGAATGAGTATTGAGTTGTTGGGCCCATGGTACGTTGATAGCCCAATCCTCTCCTCCTTATTTCTTCCTTTTTCTTCTTTGTGTTTTTTTTTGGAATGGACCAACAGCCCATTAGGGTTGAAATCCTAATGGGGTTGGTAGCAGCTGCGTGTTGATGCTGCTATGTGGAGTAGCCGTGTTACGGCGCCGGCGGCGAGCATGGGTCGAAGGCCACCACTGTTGGTACGGCTTACGCCGGGGGTGGCAGATGAAACGGCGAGACTGGGGAGTGGTGGAAGCATCGCCAAAGCACCGAGAACAAGGGAGTTTGCAGCGGTGGTGGCAGCAACAGGACTGAGACCGTGGAGGTCGATCGGCAGCGGCGATGGATACTCGAGCCAGCCCAAGGCGGAGAGAGCGTAGGAGCGGAAGAGGATGGTGGTGGTGGGTCTCGAATGGCGAAGGACGTCATCGTCCTCGAGGTCGCGATACAAGGCTCTCACCATCTCCATCAAGATCGCGATTCAAGGTCGCGCCTGGTTTTGGATTTTGATTCGGTTCACTGAGGAGAAGGGGTCGCGCTGGGCGATGGAGGCAACCTGGAGCGGCGACGACGGTCCAGATCTGTGAAGGCTGGGAAGAAGTCGACCGTCGGTAGCCAGAGGCCCAACCTTCCTCTTCGATCTTCGCTGATGATGATGGGTTGCTGCGGTTTGAAAACGCAGATCTGAGTTCGAAGCCATGGAAGCCGATGGCTGCTCCACGTCCACAGAGAGACGATCATGAATCGTGTTGGAACCAGAAGAACAGCCATGTTCGAACCAGAGGAAGGAGATAGACCGGTGGCGGAGGCGGTGGCGGCGTAGAGTCGCTGGTGTCTCCGCTGGTCGAAGAGAATGGTGAGGTCGGTGCCATGGAAGAGACGAACGGTACTGTGTACAACACCGGGAATGACACCGCGAACAGCACCGCGAACGGCGTCGGCAGCAACGTGTTCCTCCTCCCTCCTTTTTTTTTATATATTGGTTTTTGTTGTCTTTGAACGTGGATGGGGATCGAAATTTATCGTCCCCACAGACGGTGCCAATGTGATGTCCCTAGGCCGGAAGCACCACATGAGGTGTTTGGGGGTTGTTGCAGCTGACGAGGGTGATCCCGGTCCTACGTATCCCATGAGAGGGGAATCAAGCCACACGTAGTTCTTAGGTTTAGAGAGACGTACCTTAGCCCCTAGGGAGAGGGGAATATATATATAGGAGAGAGCTGGTTGCCCTAATGGGCTTGCTTGAGGCCCAAGTAGGGCCAGCCTGTAATGAGCTATGAGTGGATGAGCTGTAATTGTGGATAAGGTGAGACACGTCATCCTGTCCTTGGTATCGGAATATCTGGGCGGTGTCGGACTCGAAAGTCGGACCTGGGTAGGAGTATGAGGTCGGCCCGTATCTGGTGTCTGTTCGGCCGTTGAGCCTTGAGCTCGGCCCAGAGCACAGAGGGGTGAGAGCATGATATCGGCCCATGTCTGATGTCTGTTCGGCCGTTGAGCCTTGAGCTCGGCCAAGCATACAGAGGACCTGTTGAAGGGTCCTCAGGTCCTGAGTGAGGGCCACGTGGACTTCGGCTAGGCCGTGTCCACCACAAATAGATATGACTTTAATTGTGTATGTTTGTAATTGTCTAAATTCAAGTATTTGTGGGTTTAATAACGAGAGTGAGCTATAGAGTTAGAGATGAGATAGACAATTGGATTTAATGATAAATGGAATAGAGAACTTAATGGTAACTTGAAACAATTGTAGGTTGTGAATGCGTAACAAATAGGGGATAAATAAACAAATAGTTGAACTATGTGAAAATTGGGAATAATGATGATGAATGTAGATTATGGTCTGGTTTGAAAGTCAATAATGAATATAGTGATTAGGAAGTTGGTTATGTTATTGATTTTAGTATTCAGAATGGAATTGGAATGAACATGAATGATGATGAAGGGTAAAATGCAGTTAACGGGAATAAGAAGGAAAATAGGTGAACGGTAAAGAAATCAAGAAAAGGATTAATGGTTAGAGAAAAAGTTAATTAAATGGTATGAATAATTGATTATAATATTGAGTATTATCTATGGACCCTCCAAAATGGAGAGGATACGTTCATGACCCTCCCTATGAGGAGCGGGAAATTATACATTCATGACCCTCCCTATGCGGAGCGGGAAATTATATTATCATGACCCTCCATAAGGGAGTGTGTAGAATTAAAAAGGTTTTGATGAAGGCAAATAAATCAACAAGTTGTCCTTGATGAAGACAAAGCAACAACAACCATTTAGAAGTTTTCCATTTCCCGCTCCCTTGTAATATTTTATATTTATGTTGAGTGTGGGTGGTAGACTTAAGTTTTTACTCAAGTGATTATGAGTTAGTTGGCATGAATACTAGTTGAGCTAAAATAGTGAAAAATCTTAGAAAGGGACTAGGTGCTTTGGAAAATCATTTCTGGTCTTTAATTTTTATAAAAGTAGCAGTAACTACTCGAGTAGTTGGTGCACTACTCGAGTAGTCTGCATTGATGAAAATTAGTCTACTTACTGTCTCC
Source organism: Crotalaria pallida (assembly GCA_037953625.1). Lineage (NCBI taxonomy): Eukaryota > Viridiplantae > Streptophyta > Magnoliopsida > Fabales > Fabaceae > Crotalaria > Crotalaria pallida. The sequence continues at coordinate 4,155,384 of CM075654.1, read as the reverse complement.
TCAACTACTCGAGTAGTCTGTTGACTAATCGATTAGTTCTCAACTAATCGATTAGTTACTTCACTAATCGAGTAGTTTGAGAAACAGTAAGTCCACAAATTTTCTCACTACTCGAGTAGTGCTTCAACTACTCGAGTAGTACGTATCAGATCTGTCAGTATTTTAATTCTAATATGGCTGTTGAAGAGGCAATCAAGGGAGAATCTTTCCTAATTAGTTTTCTAAGGCTCCTCCCTGATTTTGGCGATTTGAAAACTCAATATAATGATTACCTCTTCAACAAGAGCGATATGGATCTTGAGCAAAAACATTGTTTTCAAACCTTGCACCCAAAAAGAACCTTTGATCCAATCCCTTTCTAAGAATCAATCTCTGTCTAGTATTCTAGCTTTCTTTTTCATTGTCAATTGAGATTGGTTGGAGCCGCTTCGCTGTGATCTGATTACTCCATTGAAGAAAGGAAGGAGCACTTGAAGGTTTCAAGAGGCTCTATTGCTAAAGGGAGAAGGTGTTCTTGAAGGTTTCAAGAAGCTCTCTTTGTGGAAGGTTGAAGAGGTTCTTCAACAGAGAATCAATTGAAATTGGGGTAAAGTTCAAGAGTTTGGTACACTCTTGAAGGGTAAGGATTAGATTGAGTGAGGTTCACTAATTAATCCTGTTTGTATCCAATTTAATTGATTATTAGTAGACACTCCCTAAGGTTTTGGGGGGACTGGACGTAGCTCTCAAGTGGGTAGAGAGTGAACCAGTATAATTCCCTGTGTCTATCTTTTATTGCTTTAGTTTATTTCTGTTATTTAATCTTTCTTCAGAACCTTAAGTTAGCAAATCATCCGCTTCTGTTCTTGGTTTCGTGTTAGCGAAATCCTTATTTTGAAAACTCAGTTCACTGTCTGAATTTACACACACTACTCGAGTAGTCCATCAACTAATCGAGTAGTTCATTCATTTTTGGACAGAAAATTATTTTTTGTTTTAAAACAGTAAGCGCGTAATTTGTTTTTATCAATTACTTTCGAAAAATTAGTATCATTACTTCAATTTACTATTCACCCCCCTCTACTAAATTGTTAGGCCGCTTGTTGGTTTCCAACAAGTGGTATCAGAGCTCGGTCGAAAGATCGAGTGTAAAAACTTTTTCGAAAAGATCCTTAAGGAAACCATGGGCTCTAACAATCCTTTTGGAGGGGAAGGCTCTTCAATAAACCGTCCTCCACTGTTTAATGGTGAAGGATATGCTTATTGGAAAGCCAGAATGAAAATATTTATTGAAGCGATTGATATTGATGTTTGGAATGCAATTGAAAATGGTCCCTATATACCTAAAAGAAAAATAAATGATGAAGTTGTAGAAATTCCTAGGGCAAGTTGGAATGATGATGACAAAAAGAAAGTTTCCTATGATTTGAAAGCTAAAAACATCATCACGTCCGCCTTGTCTTATGATGAGTTCTTCAGAGTTTCACATTGTAAAAATGCGAAACAAATGTGGGACATTCTACAACTTACTCATGAAGGGACAAGTGAGGTTAGAAGGACTAGATTAAATACATTAATGCATGAATATGAGTTATTTAGCATGCTCCCTAATGAGTCAGTTAATGACACGCAAAAGCGATTTACTCATATCATAAATCATCTCATAGCTCTTGGTAAAACATTTCTTCATTCTGAAGTTATTAACAAAGTATTGAGATGTTTAAGCAGGGAATGGCAACCCAAGGTCACAGCTATCATGGAGTCAAAGGATTTAGACACCTTGGATCTTGCAACCCTCTTTGGAAAGCTTCAAGAGCATGAGATGGAGCTAGGCCGTCTAACTTTGCATGAGGAGTTGGATAAGAAAAATAAGGGAATCGCACTAAAGACCACCACAAAATCAACTAAGGTATGTGATGATTCCTCTAGCTCTAGTAATGACTCCGAATCTAGTTTAGATGATGAAAGTTTTCAAAAACTAGCAAAGAGGATCCGTAAACGTTTTAAAAATAAAAATGATTTAAAAAGAATAAAGGAACCTAAGGACTCCTACCATAGAAATTGTTCTTCAAAAGATAAAATTAAATGTCATGAATGTGGTAAGAGAGGTCACATAAGACCTCATTGTCCTGAGTATCTTAAGAGACATAAAGATGAAAAGAAAAAGGGCAAAAGAGCCTACATTGTGTGGGATGCACCGGATGAAAACGAAGAGACAAGCTCAAGCACATCAAGTGATGAGGAAGAAGCCAATCTTTGCTTGGTGAGTAGATTTGATGAAGGCGCATCATCAAGTTTCACTTCAAGTAAGCAAGGAACCGAGGTAAATTCCGATTCCGAATCTGAGTCTCATGATTATGAAGAATTATATAATGCTTATGTTGAAATGCATAAAGAATTCAAGAAACTTGCTAAATTAAATGATAAAGGAAAAAGAGCTATTTTGAAATATAAAGAGCAAGTCTTGAATTTAGAAAAATGCATTGATGAACTAAATAGTAAAAATGAAGCACTACAACAAAGTATTGATTCTTTGAAAATTCAAGAAATCCCTCCTTGTGAAAGTTGCAAAAGTCATGAACATGAAGTTACAAATTTGAAAAACACTATTGCAACTTTATCAAGAAGTGATCAAAGATTAAATCAACTTCTTTAAAATCAAAGGAACAATACAAATAAAACTGGCTTAGGATACATGAATGCCAATAAAAAGAATTTTAGAAAAGTTGGTTCTTTTTCAAATGTTAATTATTCTAAAAAGCCAACTTGCTTTTATTGTGGCATTCATGGACACACCTCAAATATTTGTAGAATTAAATCTCATGGTGTGCCTAACGGTTATTATGTTTGGATTGTGAAAGATGAAAATCCTGATAAGCCCAAAACAATTTGGGTACCCTCAAGCAAAACTTAATTTTTTTTTCAAGTACTTTTGAAGGGCTATGTGCTTAAATGTTTTTTTTTAAATTGCCTCTTCATAAGTATATTTGTTTTAGGGGGAGAAAAGTTTTCTTTTCGGGCTATAAATCAACAAGTGTTATCATTGCTCATAATCCAACAATGTGTTATTATGTTCTTCCTTTGGCATATTGCTCTTAATTTAGGCTCCTTTTTGATCATGCCAAAAGGGGGAGAAATGGTGTTGTTGTTTATGCTGTGCAGGTTTCTGATGTTGCATATAGTTAGGGGGAGTTTATGCAAAACAACAAGGTTTATATTGTCAAGGATTTTTCATCATCAAAAAGGGGGAGATTGTAGAATCAAAAAGGTTTTGATGAAGACAAATAAATCAACAAGTTGTCCTTGATGAAGACAAAGCAACAACAACCATTTAGAAGTTTTCCATTTCCCGCTCCCTTGTAATATTTTATATTTATGTTGAGTGTGGGTGGTAGACTTAGGTTTTTACTCAAGTGATTATGAGTTAGTTGGCATGAATACTAGTTGAGCTAAAATAGTGAAAAAGCTTAGAAAGGGACTAGGTGCTTTGGAAAATCATTTCTGGTCTTTAATTTTTATAAAAGTAGCAGTAACTACTCGAGTAGTTGGTGCACTACTCGAGTAGTCTGCATTGATGAAAATTAGTCTACTTACTGTCTCCTCAACTACTCGAGTAGTCTGTTGACTAATCGATTGGTTCTCAACTAATCGATTAGTTACTTCACTAATCGAGTAGTTTGAGAAACAGTAAGTCCACAAATTTTCTCACTACTCGAGTAGTGCTTCAACTACTCGAGTAGTACGTATCAGATCTGTCAGTATTTTAATTCTAATATGGCTGTTGAAGAGGCAATCAAGGGAGAATCTTTCCTAATTAGTTTTCTAAGGCTCCTCCCTGATTCTGGCGATTTGAAAACTCAATATAATGATTACCTCTTCAACAAGAGCGATATGGATCTTGAGCAAAAACATTGTTTTCAAACCTTGCACCCAAAAAGAACCTTTGATCCAATCCCTTTCTAAGAATCAATCTCTGTCTAGTATTCTAGCTTTCTTTTTCATTGTCAATTGAGATTGGTTGGAGCCGCTTCGCTGTGATCTGATTACTCCATTGAAGAAAGGAAGGAGCACTTGAAGGTTTCAAGAGGCTCTAATGCTAAAGGGAGAAGGTGTTCTTGAAGGTTTCAAGAAGCTCTCTTCGTGGAAGGTTGAAGAGGTTCTTCAATAGAGAATCAATTGAAATTGGGGTAAAGTTCAAGAGTTTGGTACACTCTTGAAGGGTTAGGATTAGATTGAGTGAGGTTCACTAATTAATCCTGTTTGTATCCAATTTAATTGATTATTAGTAGACACTACCTAAGGTTTAGGGGGGACTGGACGTAGCTCTCAAGTGGGTAGAGAATGAACCAGTATAATAATTCCCTGTGTCTATCTTTTATTGCTTTAGTTTATTTCTGTTATTTAATCTTTCTTCAGAACCTTAAGTTAGCAAATCATCCGCTTCTGTTCTTGGTTTCGTGTTAGCGAAATCCTTATTTTGAAAACTCAGTTCACTATCTGAATTTACACGCACTACTCGAGTAGTCCATCAAATAATCGAGTAGTTCATTCATTTTTGGACAGAAAATTATTTTTTTTGTTTTAAAACAGTAAGCGCGTAATTTGATTTTATCAATCACATTCGAAAAATTAGTATCGTTACTTCAATTTACTATTCACCCCCCCTCTGCTAAATTGTTAGGCCGCTTGTTGGTTTCCAATAGAGTGGATATTATCAGGACCCTCCATAGAGGAGTGGATATTATCATGACCCTCCATAAAGGAGAGGATATTATCAAGACCCTCTGTAAAGGAGAGGATATCATCATGACCCTTCACTTGCACCGTAAGTGAAGTGAGAACAGGACCCTCCGCTTACTCTCTTAGCAGGAGTGAGAATTGTATATATATATTATCATGACCCTCCGTAAAGGAGTGGATATTTTCAGGACCCTCCGTGAAGGAGTGGATATTATCATGACCCTCCGTAAAGGAGTGGATATTTTCAGGACCCTCCGTGAAGGAGTGGATATTATCATGACCCTCCGTAAGGGAGTGGATATTTTCAGGACCCTCCGTGAAGGAGTGGATATTATCATGACCATCCGTAAGGGAGTGGATATTATCAGGACCCTCCGTAAGGAGTGGAGTATTATAGAATTGTATGTGCAGTATCATGACCCTTCATAAGGAGTAGATAATATCAGGACCCTCTATAGAGGGGTGGAATATTATATGAACAAGGCCCTCCATTAGGAGTGAGTATTAAATGGGATTAAAAGGATAGGTGGGTAAGTGTGTAAAATGATAGAAGTAAGCGATAGAATTAAGAAAGGTTAAGGACATCGTCGAAAGGAATAAGAAATGAACATGGTCAACAACAGGGTATTAAGGAAGCAAGGGAAATTGAAATAGAAAATATAATTCAAGTGATAACGGGTAGTAATCTCTTAGTTGTTCTCTATGTCATTTTAGAATGTATTTTCTAAGTTCTGTGCAATGCTACCCTTCTTGATATATTTTTACAGGTGAAGAAGGAGCTTACACGAGTATGGCCGGGTAGGATTACACTCCACCTCGTGGAATGTTGCTTAGTTAGTTGAGTGACCCTTTGTGGGTCAATAGTTTCAGTTTTGGGAATTTGAAATGTATAATATTTTGGGAAAGCAAACCCACTTTTGAATTGCAATCATTTTCTGAAAAGTGTAATTGAACTAAATTGTATCATTGTTGTTGAAAATGAAGTTTTATGCAGGTTAATCAGGAAAAGTAAATTTTGGGAATGTCCCTAAAACAAAGGAAACTCCGTCCGATTTTACGGAGATTTTCATAAGAAATAAAAGTAACTAAGTGTTTTTCCTAATCATATAGTAGTATTAAAAGAAAATTTTAAATTCATAATAAATTAAGGGTAAAGGTAACTAGGGTGTTACAATTAGGCCATCTATGTTAGTCAAAATGTAAAAATATGTTTGAGTGTTTGTGTATGTATAAGTGTGTGAAGGTGGTAGTTGTTATATAAGCATTATAGTATGGTTTTTGTGGAAATGAAAATGTACTCTAAATAGTCTTCAAAGTATTGGAGTGAGTTTTTAATTATGCCATGTAAAAAGGATTTCTTGATTTTAAAAAGAATTGTTTTAAGCTATGCCCTTAAAAAGGATTTCTTTTTTTAAAGGGATTTCTGCTTTAAAAAGGATTTCTGTTTGAAGGTACTTTGGTACTTTGGGTTTAGTTTTTACCTACGTAGATAGATCGTATAAAGTACTTGCTTGATAGTGATTGTATGTCGTTCATCATTTAAGAAATAAAAGGAATTAAAAGTAAACGAGCTGCTGGAGCTGTGAACGCAAAGGTTGAAAACAGAGTAAGCGTGGAGCTCAGGTGAGAGAGCAACCTTCCTAAGACATAATGGCACTGAGGTAGTATTAGGGCGTTCCGTATCATCTCAAAGGTCGGAACTAGGAATCTATAGGTTGAGTAGTAAGATGGCAAATGTGTGTGTGTTCCGCCGTCCTTACGAAAAATACGATTCCTCAATATTATGTCTGTTAATAATTGTTATATCATGTTGTATATTCTGAAGTTGTATATGGTATATTGCCTTAATGATTTTGGAAATGATAAAATGATAAGTGATGAGATAACAAATATGTTGGGATTATTTTTGAGATAATGATTTATCCTATGGAAGTGTGCTCAATGTATATTGAATTGTTGATCCTATGAAAAAGACTTGAAACATGTGGAAGTATTATTGTGAAAATAAATTATGAGAAATGATTATTTGAGAATCGTTGTTAGTGTACAGTGATGGTGCGAGCGGCACAATGACTTTATTATATCCCTTTAAGTGACTAGCCACGTGAATGACTGTGTCGTGGTTTAAGTCTTGTGGAATCCATTGTACTATAGGGAGGTGTTTGCTATTACCCTTAGAGGTCAAGGCCCGTTAGAAGCGAGGCTTAGAATGGGTCGACCAACTTAGGATAATAAAGACTTAAAAGACTTAAAAGACTTTAAGCTTAAAATCCTTTCTAACTACGCGTTGAGAGAGAAGTAGTGGAGAGGAAAGATACCGTATGCTTGGAGGCCGGAGTCCCTTCAAGTGGTGATTGCGATAGGGGAGGGCAAGGACGGTGAAACGTCAAGAAGCCTAAGAGCGCTTCCCTAGGCGGGACGAAGTTACAATGATCAAGGTCACCTGCTGGGCGTTGATCGTAGCGAGGACTGCACGTACAACTAGGGATAAAGCTGTCACCCCCTTGAGCAAATCTTAGATGGTGTAGAGGGAATCCGAACAAGGCTAAAAGTCACTGATTTTATTACGACGATCATGGCGGTTGGCCATATTGATGGTTCCAACATGGCGGATCTCGAATTGTTTACTATGTTTTGTTTTCTGGCCAACTTGCGTGGTTTCAGCTGGTACGTACCCTTTGACTTTGATGCCTGTGTGGTTAGGATTCTTGTGCGTCCCATCTGCTTTCCGAACTAGGTTGTGGTTGGATATTGAAGGAGGAGATGTATCGTGTGTGCTAACCTACCCTTGCCTCAATGATTTCCCTCCCTAAATCATTGACGGTTGTATTGTGAAAAGACTTAGTGGAGAGTTATGAGTATGGAACACTTGAATAATGAGATTAAATTTTGATGATATGATAAGGATAACGTGGTAATGTTATGACTATGGTGAACACATGATACTATGAGGTGTTAATGGGATAATGTTATAATGTAAAGCTTCTGCTTCGTTAAAGTTGTATGTGTGTAAGTTCTAATGTGATTCCTTGGATTAAGATCATGCCGTCGACGAACATTCCGTCCGGATCGTTGACTCTCTCTCTTCTTTCCTTTCCCTGTGGACATTGGGGACAATGTTCACAGATGTCAGATCATGTAGCATTTCAAGTGATGGTTGCTTAAGTTGGAAGATGATCGTGAGATGAAGTATATTTATAAGGAGGATGCAAACGTGGCAAGCCGAGGAATCTCTCAGATACTTGTGATGGAGGATAGCAATGAAGAATAGTAGTCTAAGTTAGTAGATTCCTTATTTTGTATTCCATCTTTGGATGGGTAGGACATGATTACTCTATCCCGAATGTAACCCCTGTTGTAATAAATGATTCTTTAAAATGGAATAAAAGAAGTTCTTTTGTTATATATCATGTTCATAAGGTAATTAAACTATTTTTCCGCAAGTTAACCATCGACTAAATATGACATTGAGAAAATGAGTTTTTGGAAATGTGTGGATTGTAACATCTCTTTTTGGAAATAGAATTTTATGACGCAAGTACCAAAACATTTTTGTAAACCAAATGAATCAAATTGTATTTATGAAAACCTTTTTGTAAAATAATTAAACTGAATTGATTTTGATAATGTTATATATATGTTAAAAAAAATGGCGCAAATTTTTAGTGAAATTTCTAAGTCCAAATTGGGGTGTTAGATTTAGTGGTATCAGAGCGATGGTTGTCCTTAGTGGCCTTAAGCATAGCCTTATATGCTTTCCTTGTGTGACTCTGGTTGTGTTTGTTGGTGTCTGGTTTTAGTTTTAGAGTAAACTAAGAGTTAGAGTTGATGGAGATGCATGGATGTTTTGCAAGTCTGGCTAGTCAAGGCAATAGAGGCAACGACGCAAACCCTGAATTTCAAAGAGGCCTAAGGTTAGGATTGCAGATAGCTTTCCGCATTTGGAGTTTCCTAAGTTTGGATCGGAAACAGGACAAGGCGACTCGTTGGTAGAAGAATTGAGTTCAAGTCAAGACATTACTCTACTTCGTTTCGATTTTTGAAAAGAACCCAATCACCCTTTCGTATGATTATTGAACTTGATTTTCGCATTTTGGCGATGATTGACCCTTCAAACTAAAAAGACTTCCTGTTTATCAGAAAATACCCAGCCTAATGACCACATTTCCTTCAAATTATTCGACCAAATGCCAAATTTCAGTAAAATTCAAAGTTCTTTTCCCGAATTTTCGTGATTAAAACATAATCCTACCATATAAAGTTATGAAGGAAGTAACACTTGTATGCATAGCACATGAATTTTAAATGGCTGAAGGGACAAAGAGATGGTACGGTTGTGTAAAAACTTAGGGATTTTAGGGAGTATTGGTTTAGAGTCGGTCCTAAGTGGTGCTAAGAAAGGAAGTAGTGAGTAAAAAGTCGAGTAGTTAAAGAGTAATCATAGTCTTAAGGTGGACTTGGATATAAGGTGGTGTGATAAATAGTATAAGTTTGGTCAAAGTTGGGGAGCAAAGGGGTAAGTAGAGTCTATGTTAGAAGAGCATAGTGACAAGTGCCCGTATAACGTAAGTAGTGTGGAAGTAAGTAGTAACTCAGCCGGTGATTATGGTTTTGATATGCATACAAGAAATTACTTCTGGATTGGCACCAACTTCGAAAATAAACTGTCCTTAGCAAGTCCCTTACATAAAGTACCAAAATCCCTTATAAATAATTCATACCCACTTACCTTTAATGCTTCTAATCTGGTCAAACAAAATTTTTGAGACACAATGATTGTTTGTTGCCTACCCTTGAACTTGACTCAATTCAGCTCCCGTGCGGCGTTACGTCAAAGGCTGACCAGTAAAAGAGTAGTGATCAACGAAGACATCAAATGAAGGATATATCCTCGAAAGAAGTAAATGACAAGTGAAGAGTCGTGAGAATGTTTGAATAACCTTATGTGTTTCCTTGCTTGTTTTTGTTTGTATTTCTCGGGACGAGAAATCTCTAAGTTGGGGAGGATTGTGAGACCCGCAATTTTACCCAATTTATTTAAATTATAATATTTATATTTTTGCTTTTATTTTATTTGGTGATATTTATTTTAAGAATAATTTAATGGTATTTGTTATTAAAAAAATTGGTTTTGGTTATATAATTATATATGTGTGGCGTTAATACATATATATGCATATAATTATAAATTTTTATAAGAAAATTATTTTTGGGATAGAAATAATTAAGTAAATATATTTTTATCTTATAAAAATAATTTTGAGGTAATTTTATTAGTGTTTTGATAGAAATGTGCATTTTTCAAGTTATAGTGTTTTAACTTAGAAAATCCATATCTTTTAAACCGTACGTCCAAAAATTACAAATGATATGTCAAAACGACCGTATCGAAACATAGATTATAAAAATATAAAGCTTTGATTTTTATTTTGGTACTTTAGAAATTTTATCACTGCTACAGTACTGAACGAATTTTTGAATATTAAGAGAAAAGGTGTGATCTTAATGCATTAAATGATCCTTTGACTCAAGTGTATTTTATTATGAAAACAAAATACTTTTATGAGGTTTTATATTGAAATACTATTCAAATAAAATATATTTTCGTATTTTCTTATTTACAAAAGCTTATGAATTGCATTTTTGAAGGAAATGATCTTAGGGCTTCAAAAATTCATAACTTTCAAACCGTAAGTCCAAAAATTATAAACTTTATATGAAAATGATCGTATTGAAATATAGTATCTGAATATGTTAAAATGGAATTTTTATTTTGGCATTTACAAAAAGTACTTTACAGTAGGTAGAAAATCGAATTTTGGTAATTTTAATTAAAAAAATTATTTTGGGGCATAAAATAATTTAATGGACTATAAAATATTTTTATTGGTATATTTAAATATTTATCTTAGTGATGTTTGACTGCACAGTCCCTATCTAAGTATTTTCTCAATTTTTTTCCGATTTATTTAAAATAATAGTTTAATATGATTGGTTAATAGTGAAGGCACCTCCAAAAGGAACCAATGGAAAATTTTCTCTTCCTTTTTTTTTTTATATAAGTGCCGTCCAAATCAAGAGGGAGAGAGGGGATGTATTTTCTGAAAATTAGTGGGAGCATTTTGAGTTAAAGCTTTAGGAGTTACAAAAAGTCACATTAATACTCATGCATGTTCCAAAGAGAGTGAATTAAATTTGCTGACTCATATTGAGATGGGGGGGACGTATTTCAGCAGCAAAATGGGGGGAGAATACATTTCTCACTTCATCTATAAATAGGTACTTAGTTTCACCATCTCTTCACACACATTACAAACACTTTGAAAAAAAAAAATCCTAAGAAGAAGTAGAGAGAGAGGGACGAATTGGCTTAGGAAGGAGGGAGGATTTTCTTTGTCACTTGAAGTTTTCTTTAAAGCTTAAGGAGTAGAGGTAACCCAAAATCACTTATTTATTTAATCTCTTTTTAAGTTGTTTTGTTTTTATTATTGTTGAGTAAAAACTCCTAAATTCATCTATAGCTAAGTTCTAAATTTTCCTTTTCATTTTAAAGTTATTATTGGATATGTGATATTGTTCTTGAGTCATATGAATTAAGGATGAGAAAAGGGACACAAAAAGGGTGTTTAAAGGGATTTATCTCCCCTTTTCTTTAATTCTTAAGATGGCTGAAATTTTGATGAGTATGATTAATTTAATTTCTGGGTTTATTGTATTTCTTAGATCATATGAATTATAGAAAATTTTGTATGAACAAATAAGTTTTTATTCTTTGTCTTTTAATTGTTTTTTTTTCTTTGTATTAAGGAATAAATAAGAAATAAGTAAATAACAATGGAAAATATAATTTCTGGTATATGTATATATATATATATATATATATATATATATAGGACGTGGCATATATTAGAAGAATTGATGGTTGATTTGTGCATTTTGATATATGAATTGTATTGTTGTTTAATAAAATAAAAGAGAATGAAAATAAATAAGAGAATTAAAATGGATATTATTTTTATTTTCTGATTCTGGACCGTGTGTAATTATATATATATATATATATATATATATATATATATTTATTTATTTATATTATATGGTAATTGTTGTTATTTCATGTGTATTTGAGAATAAAAAACAAATAAGTGTTTTCCTTAAAGTAAAATGAAATGAAAATGATTTGTGAAAAAGGGAACTAAAAAATAATTTTTGGGAAACAAAATAATTCTGGAAATTTTTGGTATTCTTAAAGTGTAGGAAATTGTATTTTATGGAAATTTTATTTAATTGTTATTGTTTGATTGTATTTGATTCTCTTTTTGTTTGGATTTAAGTTAAATAAGAACAATGAATTAGGATAATAAACAAAAATGAAATTTTCTGGAAATATAAAAAAATATAATAGGCCGTGAGGCCTATGGTCTTTTCTTTAAAATAATTTTTGTAATTTGTTTGTTATTTGATGTGTAATTAAATTGTAGTTTATTGTTTAAAAGAAATAGAACCAAATGGTAGTTGTTATAAATTTATAAGAGCATGTATTTTTGGATGATTATATGAGTAAGTGGTTGATGTGATTGAAGATGTTATTTACTGGAAAATGTGAGTTCTTCCTTAAAGAGATCTATTTTATATTTTGTAAATGGTTAAAACTCTTATTTTAAGTATATAAAGTGATGTAATTATATTATATAGATGTTTTAAGAATTAAAAATGCTTTTCCTAATTTTCTAAGTGCTGGTTGAATTTTAGGAGTAAAGAAATTAAGTTAATTGAATTTTTCTAATTGATTTGATGATTGTTTTAGTATGTCTATGGAATGAATTACATGTTTTTATGGAAAAGATTAATTCTGAAAATTTAATTTTAATTCTGGAAATTTAATTTTTAGTCTGGAAAATTAATTAGTCAAGATCCCAAATGATTATTTGTAAGAGTATTAGTAGTACTTAGTTTGTATGTGCAAATATAATGTAGAAACAAATAGAAATGAGTAGTTTTGATTGATTAAAGTGATTTACATAAAAAAAATATTAAGTTGTTGTCCAGAATTTATAATTAATGAAAAAGTAATATTTTGTTAGAAATTATATTGTTTTAAAGTCTTTGGCATAAGTAGGAATTGTGTATAATTGTTTTGGATTGTTTTACTTGAACTTCTTGAATTAATGCAACTTTTTCAGTGGCTGTACAGCAGATGCAATCATTTTATTTAGTTTAATTTTAGTCATTTTATTATAGTAGAAGTTGTAATAAGAATTTAGGAAAAAACGGCATGAATTTTTAAGTTTGAGTATGCATGCTGTCCAAAAATGTGAAATGTGTGGCATTGATGTTATGACTTGTTCTTGAATGATTAAAAATGTAAATTTCATGCTAATCTTGTAGTATAAGTATTTAGGAGTAAAAAGTAGATTTTTAAAAGTAATTTTAGAATACGTATAAGGAAGGTTATATATATGTTTAAATGAAATGTTGTTTGTGCTTGTATAAAAATGGGAAGAATGATTTTTATTAAAGTAATTAGGCTACTGTCGAGAATTGTTTTATAAAGTAAAAATATTATTTTATTTAGTTTAACCTTACTTTTAGACCTTAGTGTATGTATCCTTTAGTAATAAATTGAAAAAAGATGCTTTTTAGGGTAATCTTGAATTAATGCTACTCTATTTTTCCTTGTTGTCCAGAATTGTTTTGAATGTGAATATATAATATTTAAATGTCAAATAGATAATAGGACTTGTATGTGATGTATAGGAAAAAGTAGATTAATTTTTAGAGTTATAGTTTAAGAGAAAAATGAGTTTAAAGTTTGTATGTGAGTACTGTACAACTTTGATAAATTGATTTAAGTAATTCTAAAAATGATTTTGAATTAATGTGCGTGTGTGTATATATTGGGGTATGAGTATCATGTTGATAATTTTACTGGTATAAAAGAGTTTGTATATTGATAAATGTTTTTCTATCTCTAAGTAATTTAGGTGTAACTGTAAGGACTAAAATAATTCATGTATGGTTTTTATAATGTTTGAATTGTCTTTTGAAGTATTATAAGAATTAGGACATCTATGTTAGTCAAAATGTAAAAATATGTTTGAGTGTTTGTTTATGTATAAGTGTATGAAGGTGGTAGTTGTTATATAAGCATTATAGTATGGTTTTTGTGGAAATGAAAATGTACTCTAAATAGTCTTCAAAGTATTGGAGTGAGTTTTTAATTATGCCTTGTAAAAAGGATTTCTTGATTTTAAAAAGAATTGTTTTAAGCTATGCCCTTAAAAAGGATTTCTTTTTTTAAAGGGATTTCTGCTTTAAAAAGGATTTCTGTTTGAAGGGACTGTGGTACTTTGGGTTTAGTTTTTACCTACGTAGATAGATCGTATAAAGTACTTGCTTGATATTGATTGTATGTCGTTCATCATTTAAGAAATAAAAGGAATTAAAAGTAAACGAGCTGCTGGAGCTGTGAACGCAAAGGTTGAAAACAGAGTAAGCGTGGAGCTCAGGTGAGAGAGCAACCTTCCTAAGACATAATGGCACTGAGGTAGCATTAGGGCGTTCCGTATCATCTCAAAGGTCGGAACTAGGAATCTATAGGTTGAGTAGTAAGATGGCAAATGTGTGTGTTCCGCCGTCCTTACGAAAAATACGATTCCTCAATATTATGTCTGTTAATAATTGTTATATCATGTTGTATATTCTGAAGTTGTATATGGTATATTGCCTTAATGATTTTTGAAATGATAAAATGATAAGTGATGAGATAACAAATATGTTTGGATTATTTTTGAGATAATGATTTATCCTATGGAAGTGTGCTCAATGTATATTGAATTGTTGATCCTATGAAAAAGACTTGAAACATGTGGAAGTATTATTGTGAAAATAAATTATGAGAAATGATTATTTGAGAATCGTTGTTAGTGTATAGTGATGGTGCGAGCGGCACAATGACTTTATTATATCCCTTTAAGTGACTAGCCACGTGAATCACTGTGCCGTGGTTTAAATCTTGTGGAATCCACTGTACTATAGGGAGGTGTTTGCTATTACCCTTAGAGGTCGAGGCCCGTTAGAAGCGAGGCTTAGAATGGGTCGACCAACTTAGGATAATAAAGACTTAAAAGACTTAAAAGACTTTAAGCTTAAAATCCTTTCTAACTACGCGTTGAGAGAGAAGTAGTGGAGAGGAAAGATACCGTATGCTTGGAGGCCGAAGTCCCTTCAAGTGGTGATTGCGATAGGGGAGGGCAAGGACGGTGAAACGTCAAGAAGCCTAAGAGCGCTTCCCTAGGCGGGACGAAGTTACAATGATCAAGGTCACCTGCTGGGCGTTGATCGTAGCGAGGACTGCACGTACAACTAGGGATAGAGCTGTCACCCCCTTGAGCAAATCTTAGATGGTGTAGAGGGAATCCGAACAAGGCTAAAAGTCACTGATTTTATTACGACGATCATGGCGGTTGGCCATATTGATGGTTCCAACATGGCGGATCTCGAGTTGTTTACTATGTTTTGTTTTCTGGCCAACTTGCGTGGTTTCAGCTGGTACGTACCCTTTGACTTCGATGCCTGTGTGGTTAGGATTCCTGTGCGTCCCATCTGCTTTCCGAACTAGGTTGTGGTTGGATATTGAAGGAGGAGATGTATCGTGTGTGCTAACCTACCCTTGCCTCAATGATTTCCCTCCCTAAATCATTGACGGTTGTATTGTGAAAAGATTTAGTGGAAAGTTATGAGTATGGAACACTTGAATAATGAGATTAAATTTTGATGATATGATAAGGATAACGTGGTAATGTTATGACTATGGTGAACACATGATACTATGAGGTGTTAATGGAATAATGTTATAATGTAAAGCTTCTGCTTTGTTAAAGTTGTATGTGTGTAAGTTCTAATGTGATTCCTTGGATTAAGACCATGCCGTCGACGAACATTCCGTCCGGATCGTTGACTCTCTCTCTTCTTTCCTTTCCCTGTGGACATTGGGGACAATGTTCACAGATGTCAGATCATGTAGCATTTCAAGTGATGGTTGCTTAAGTTGGAAGATGATCATGAGATGAAGTATATTTATAAGGAGGATGCAAACGCGGCAAGCCGAGGAATCTCTCAGATACTTGTGATGGAGGATAGCAATGAAGAATAGTAATCTAAGTTAGGAGATTCCTTATTTTGTATTCCATCTTTGGATGGGTAGGACATGATTACTCTATCCCGAATGTAACCCCTGTTGTAATAAATGATTCTTTAAAATGGAATAAAAGAAATTCTTTTGTTATATATCATGTTCATAAGGTAATTAAACTATTTTTCCGCAAGTTAACCATTGACTAAATATGACATTGAGAAAATGAGTTTTTGGAAATGTGTGGATTGTAACATCTCTTTTTGGAAATAGAATTTTATGACGCAAGTACCAAAACATTTTTGTAAACCAAATGAATCAAATTGTATTTATGAAAACCTTTTTGTAAAATAATTAAACTGAATTGATTTTGATAATGTTATATATATGTTAAAAAAAATGGCGCAAATTTTTAGTGAAATTTCTAAGTCCAAATTGGGGTGTTACATAAAACTTGCTCAAAACATCCATAGAGCATGAATTGGTCTCCAAACCAATGTTCCTATTCAATCTAAGCCTTAGAGCCTCTTGGTGGCTCTATAATGAAAATCATGGAATTTAAACTCTATCTAGTGCATGAATTAACTTCCTCTTACCTCTCAAATGTGTACCAACAGAAGATTCCCAAGAAAAAGCTCTCCAACACCAAAAACAACTTTGAGCACCACATGCAAGACAGTTTTGAGTGAAGCACCAAGATTGAATTGGTTGACATATGAAACAGAGATAAGAATTGGGGAAATTAGAATTTCTAAACTCTATGCAACACTTACTAGCTATAAAAACCGAATTGAGACTCAAAGGATTCGTGAGCTTACCAAAAATCGAAATCAAAGTAAGCTCCAGAAAAAGGTTTGACAGAAAACAGCTCCACTTCCAAGCTCCAATTCTTCCACCACACTCACTCTCTACTCACAAATTTTATGTCTATACAAAGCTCGTGATGTGAGCTTTGTATTGGTGTATGATTTGTAATTTAACTCTAAGCATAGAGGGAGAATCAAAGTGAAGAACTCAGGAACCCTAACTTCAACAACCAACTCGAATCTGACCAAATACTTCAACAATTCGGTGTTGATTGGCTTTTATAGACATAGGACGAGTTCATGCATGGCGACACGACGCCGATGAAGTGTTGATGATGGAGTATTCGTGTCAACGAAGGGGAATCGGTGGTGGTGACTCACCAAACGCACTAACTCGTGCAACTCTGTCCAGAATACTCGAGTAGTTTAGAAAATACTCGAGTATTTTGCCCAGTTTTTGAAAATAATAATTTTATTTACTTTCCCTCCAAAATCTTTCCTATAATTACTTCTAGGTCCCAACTCAGTGACTAATATGCAAAATGCTTATTTTATGCATAATTACACTCATTAAATAAATACGAACACATCTTCTAAATACATAACATAGAATTTTAATCAAGGATTAAAATAGAAATAATTAATTATAATAAGTTTTATAATTAACATTTCATTAATTAGGGATTAAAATTTTGGGGTGTTACACCAAGCGCCCAAAAGGTGTCAGTAGGTGCGCTTAAGCGCCCATATCCGCAGTTAAGTGCGAGCGTGAATTTCATAATGGCCCTTATGCGCCCAGTATCAGATTTTTCTGCTTCTTTTGCGATTTTTTAATGAATTTTGGGCTTTTATCCTTATAAGACTCGTGGAAAACTCCAAAAATACGTATTCTAGACATTAGAATCCAAGCTAGAACTCCTAGAACAGAGGGAGAAGATCAAGGGGGAGGTCTCATCCTCGAAGGAAGGAATTCTATAGGAGAGGATCACATTTGGATTTGACTCTGTCACCCATAGAGTTTGTTCTTTTCTTTTTCTTTTTTTTATATATATGTCTAGTTAATCATCTTGTAAAGGATATGCTGGAATTTAATTGTAACTATGTGATTTATAATTTAGATTATGAAGGAGTTCTTATTTTATGTAAATTGTTTGATTATGTTCTTCATTGATATGCATAGAAGTAGCTAATTTGTGTTGTGGAATTCAAATTCTCAATTGGGAAATTAAGGATTGAATTAGACCTTTAATCAAACATTATAATTTCACAACTCGTAGGAATACTTTTGAGAAATTATATAACATTTGTGATTCCATTGTTTTTAATCAAACGATTATTAGTATATAACTCGCTTAAGAGATTAAGGGGTATAAATTAATAATACAAAGTAAATGCTTGATGAATCAGTTCTTACTATGTATGGAATTGTTGTTAAGATAGTAGAAATGATATTCGTAATTGATGTAAATCACTATTACTTCCAACGAAACCATGTTCCTGACACTTTTATCCATTACAAACTCAATCATTTTACACTTTTCTTTCAAAATCAACAATCTTTATCATTCAATTTCCCTTGTTTAACTTCAATAAGGTGATAATTGTCATATCACTAATCCTCGTGCAATCGACACTCTATATATCACTTTATTACTTGTACGACCGATATACTTGGCGGTGTCCCAACACATGCTCCCAAAGGGGTACCTGACTGCTCATTTAATTATTTATTCATTTTTTTTAATTAGAAGATAGATAGAGATAACACATTTGATACTTTAAGCTCAATAACCTTATTTGAAGAATTACATTTCCTATTGCACCATTCACATTCCCAAATATCAAATTTGATCCCATTAAATGTTGACCTCTTTGAAATAAGTCCCTACATTTTTTTTGGGTTTTGATCACTATTTTTCCATTCGGTTTTGGTTCTGGTCCCCGAAGTCAATTATCAATGAAAAATGCTTACTCGGCCCAACAGCATAAGGATAAAATCAAAACAAAACTTAAAAGTAGGGACCAGAACCTTGGGATAGTGAAAATATTAGATCAAAATCGAACTACATTTGCATTATTCTAGACTATAGTTGAATGTTGGGGCCAAAAATTAAAACGAAACAAAAAAACATGGACCAAAACTCAATAAAAAAATTGTAAGGACTAATTTTAAAAAGGTCAACATTTATATGGACCAATTTGATATTTACACCAAATAAAAATGATGGGGATGTATTTCACTAAACCAAAGTGGATGAGTTTAAGTTTCTTTTTCATCCTTACTTTCTTTAAATCAACCTCGATTTTCATGGGTGTGTGATTGAGATTGACGAAATCTGTCTCAAACTCGACCCGTTATCTTATCTAGAGATAACTTGACCCTTTAAAATTTGTGTAGAACAATTTAATCCCTCTAAGACTAATCGAGCGAAGTAAGAGATGATAATTCAATCTTCCCAATCAAGGTTGAATAAACTTGCTTTGGGCTTTAACCATCCCAAGTCGGGTCAATGAAGCCCCCGTATTTTATTAAAGTAGATTGGATTAGGTTTTAATGTCATATGAAAAAATGTCCAGGCCAGGATTTAATCGATTCGGTCAAAAAACCTTCAATTTCTATGGTAGGTTTAGATTAACCTTGTTAGGCCTCACCCGAAATGAAGTCAAAATTTTCATAGATTTATTTATCTCATAAAATAAAAATTGTAAAAATTATTCGGTTATTTAATTTTTTTCATGGGCCAAATTATCCTATAAATAAAATAAAAATAAAAACCGACTTATTTATAAAATAAAAAGGATGGGTGAAAAGTTTAAACCTTGGTTATGAGCAAAATCACGCGACGCACAAAGTAAGGGAAAAGGGGTGTTGAAGGAGGAAGTGGCTAAGAAAGAAGATGAGCAGCGAAACGAAAGGCAAGAGCGGTGGCAACGTTGGAGGAAGTGGATTCAGGTCAAGGTTGGATCACTATCTTTATAGCGGTGACAAGAAACATGTTTTTGTTGGCTTAGCGCTCATCACCGCCGTCTTTTCTGTCCCTTGGTATTTTATGACCAGAGGTACCTTTTCTTATTTCGTAAAATTTTTTTTTCTTTCAAATTTTCATATTTTATCTTCTAATTGGAAATGGGATAAACTATGCTGGTTTTGTGTTAGGAGAAGTATTGTGAAGTTCCTTTAATATGATTTGATTCAAATTGAAGTTGTGGAATATGGGTTTTAGAATCTTGCCTTAAGTGGTTTGTATATCTCCCTCCGGTCCTTATTATAGGACATACTTAACCAAATTATAAATACCAAGGAAAGTGGTTGGTTTTATGAATTATATGAGAATCTTGCCTTCACTGGTGTATATATATATATGAACACATTTAGTAGCCGCCCTGGTAAGGAGAGTATCTAGATGGGAGGGTAATCCAATCACTAAATGTAGAGGGCGACCAAGAAAAATTGCAGGCGACGAAACTTCCGTGGTTTGTCTATAGACATAGATTTACAAATAAAACATGAGTTTATTATATGTGGTGTTAAGTTTTTTACACTATCGGTGCATCATCCACCATCCATGTATATTACTTTTACTTGCAAGTCAATTGTTGTTAACCCATCAATGGTGGATAATATGCCGATAGTGTAAAAAATATAAAATCTTTACATTGTAAGTGCATATATTATTTTCTCATAAAACATTATAGTATTATAGTGTGACCCATGTAGCCTGGGAAAGTGCTTGATTGTTGTTTTCATGTAACAAAACAACACTTGGTTATTATTCTGAATGAGCTGTAGGGTTCTTCTCCGCATGAATGGAGAGTGATGGCTCTGCTCTAACTTCTAAGCTCTCCTTGAGTTGCGGTGGTACTTGCATAGGCGCTTCGATTCAACTATGTGTGTGAGGGAGAGAGTAATAAGCATCAGAGTGATGAATGAATAGTGGTTACTAATTAGTTAATACTCCTTGAGTTATAGATGAGGCGGTGTTGGTGTCTATATGGTCTGCCAATGATGTAGGATCAATGTGAATCTGCATCTCAGGTGGTCAGTGTCAGTGGGAGTCACTATCATAATTATCGACAATTGCAGTAAACCCGATGAAACCATAACCATTGGCAAAACAGCTGCAGGTTGGCTCAGCAGATGGCAAACTAAATGCAGGGTGCAAGCTGGTAGTCTTGTCTGGGATAATGTGAGGGAGGTCGAGTTGGTCTAGTCTGGTTAGCTCACTGGACCTGCCCAATTGAGAAGGTCCAGAAGGGTTATAGATATGGGATAAGTCTAAAAATGATTGTTCAAAATTGAAAAAGGAAAAGAAAAACATCATCTAACCAATGGCTTGGTTTGCATTTGATCTTTCTTTATGTTGAAGGGGACTTGTTTGATGTGTTACTCACATCTAAGTTGCTTACTTGTGGAGAAGTTATGACATTTGAAGTAAGACATCTTTAAACATAAAATGTGTTCATCTAGTATTTCAGATTTATTGCTTAGTTGCATTATACAAAAAGGGTTGGATTTATATATATGTTTTAAATTTAGATGTACCCTTCGCTATATTAATCAGACGTTAAATCTCTTGAATTAACTTAGACTTTATTCAAGAATGGCATTTTGTCCAACACTTAAACGGATAAAGTATAATGTGGTGAAGATATGCAGGAAGGAAATATTATTAGCATCCTTTGTGGGATTTAGGATTCATGAATGAATGAAGTTCTGGACATAGTTTGGCTCTTCATACCTGGATGCTTTCAACAGTTTTCTAGTTGAGATTTCGAGTGAAACTTTGTTTTTTTTCCTTCTATGAACAAGTCTGAGAAATCAGGAAGGGAAAGCTATAGGATAAATTGGAGCCAAAGTGAAAGCAACATAGCAGATATGAAGATGTTCAATTGGATGCGTTAACATAGTACACATTATAGGATTTAGAACAAATACATTAGGGAGAGTTGAGCTAGCCCCTTTTGTGCAAAATATGGTAGAATCGCGCATTAAGACCTGTAGATTTCCCGATAATATCATTTGGAGGGTGGCCCAATAACTAGAGGTAGAGGGAGGGAGTCATAGGAAAAATGTAGTGCAAGCCATTAAGAAGGATTTATATGTGAACGGTTTGCTTATGGACATGATTTATGGCAGGACATTACAGCGTCATCTGATCCATGTAGGTTTTCTTTTGGATTGGTTTCTTTTTATTATAACATTTACAGTTTTCAACGGGTTTTATATTTAGATATTTCTTATATCTCTCCACTTCAGTTACTTAATTTTGTTATGCCTATGTTTCCCTGCAGGATCAAAACAACAGTCTCATCAAGATTACTTGGAAAAAGCTGATAAAGCAAGGAGCCAAAGACTCTCATCAAGTTCTGCTTCTGCTAAATGAAATATTATAAAGCGTTATGTTAAAGAGCATAAATTTCCAGTTACATTCAATTAAAAGGCATTAGAAATGTTTGTTGGTGTCCTTTTTTCTACTTTTAGTTCTTTCCTGTAGAATGGAGATCCATTTTCCAAATTTCCTTGTATTGTACTTCTAGATTGCTCCTTTAAGAGAAACCAATGATGTTTTTAATTTTTTCTTTTAAGGAAATGAACGCCAATGATGTTCAATAACTTGATATAGGAAATTTTCCCTATAAAATAAAATTTATGTGATGTGGCTGTTGGAGCATCCCTAACTTGATAGGGAGGCTCTGGATTTGCTACATTCTTTTTTCTCTTGTTTAGAATTTTTTTCACTGGGATTCTTCTATCAAGGTTTTTAAGAAGGTAGAGATCCTACCATGGTTGTTAAAAACTACTGTTAATACGTAGAAATTTACGAATCTACCTATGGAAAACGAGTTGAAACTAATGGAAGACCGGAATGAAGTGACTCGGGTGGACTCGGGTAGACTCATGTAAACTCGTGAGTTTATGGCCGAGTTACTTTTTTAGTGTTGTCTATAAATCAAAACTCATTTACTTTGTTAGTGTTTTTAAGTGTTACTTTGACTAAAGAACACTTGCTTAGAAATTGATAATTAATTTTTTTTTTTGTTAAGCATTATTATGCTGAGTTTGAAATTATAATTACGCCGGATATGTTATCTTATTATGTTTTGAATTTGAAGTTTGAATATTGATTGATAAATTATCTTATAGTATTGCTTATTAGTATCAACGAATAATATCTTATTATATTTTGTTATTATGTTAAGTTTGAAATTACGAATAGAGAAAATAGTGTATGCACACTGTCAGTAAGTAAAAATAATGCATACTGACAGTGGATGATGCATCGACAATGACACTATCATTGCACAAGTATTAAACTCAAGTTTGAAATGACACCGTTTAATATATAATGTATTGTATAAATATATAATATAAAATTAAAATAACAACATGTTTACTGTAACATCCTTGATTTTAATTTCAAGCTTAATTAGAATAATTCTAAGTTAAGCTAATGGAAATAATAAGAGCAAGCACTATCAAAATGAATTAATCATGACCAAAGTGTATGTATGTGTTAAGAAAGATGTCTTAGAGTTAGAAACCATCAATATGTGAAAATCAAGTGAGGTAATCGATTACCTTAGGGGATGTAATCGATTACTATCATTCTGTGAGAAAGCCCTAAAAATGAATTGAGTGAGGTAATCGATTACTTACGTTCTGTGAGGTGCCACATAGTTAGGAATTCAATGATGTAATCGATTACCAGGCAGGGTAATCGATTACCACACGTGTTCCCAAGAAAAAAAAGTGTCATGAGGAAGCTTCTTGAGGAAGCCATTCATTGTCCACCACATATTTCAAAGCTTCTTAGAGAAGCCATTCAATGTCCACCACTCATTCTATTTCCATGCATTCATGTTCATTTTATTTGTTTGGCTTCTTAGAGAAGCCAAACAAATAAACAAACAAGAGCCTTTATTCATTCATGTCCTTCTTCATTTCCTCCTCTTCTTAAGTGAGCTCCAAGAGCTCATCACTCTTCACCACCACCTTGCACCACCACACGCCCTCCACCTCCACCAAGGGCCACCCATCTTCATCAATAGACACCATAACCAAGCTCCCTCATCACTCACTAAGACCACATCCTCCATTGTCAAGGATCAAGAGCTCAACACTTGTCCCCATTCATTACTTCTTCCCCTTCATGAGCCAAGAACACAACCCCATTTCCATCATCAACAACATCCCACGACTCCACCCTCATCATCTCTCTTGATTTTCTAAGCTACATAGCCTTGGAGAATCACACACCCAAGATCAAGTAAAGGGAACTCAAGAAGTGAAACTTCAAGGGAAGCTAGGGCAAGAAAAGTCAAGCTCTAAGAGGTCATCGAGCTAAGAAAAAGCTAGAGTTCTTTGAAGGTTCCATCTCTCTATCTTCAGTGAGGTAAGGAGGTGGTGTTACCTTTGCTTAGGGAGTAGATTCTAAGTAGAGTATAGGGATGGCTAAGTGTAGGTAAATATATATAATGATAAACCCTAGGGTATGATAATTGGTTAGAAACTAGGCATTTAGTGCTTGGGTGATAAAACCCATTATTATGATGAATGAATAGGGTTATGATATTATGTGCTTGGATTGGTATATGCTTGAGTAGAATTTATTGATGCTTATGTGAAATGAGTAATAGAAAAGTATGAGTTAAATATTAGTAGTGATAGGATTGTAATAATTAGATATGTTAGGTCTTGTGGGAAAACTAATTAAAAGCTTGAAAGGAAGATTTAATAAAGTAGATAATAAGATAATTAGGAATTGTTGGGCTAAGGAATAGTTAAAAATGGGAGTTAGAAACATTTAAGAAACGAGTTTAAGGAATAAAGGAAAAAGAGTACATGGATAATAAGGACTAAATTGAATTACCAAAAAGAAGATGCATCTTGTTGATACAAGTAGTACAAATAAGTTCATTTAAGCATTCCTTTACTATGTAGTCTCATACCTACACAGTCTCAGGATCCCTTTCTCATTCCGATGTATTAATGGTTTATTCATGTATTCCTTCCATAGAAGCTTGCCAAGAGCCGATGTAGAATACATTTATCTCTTGAACCAGTGATCATTCCCCACCCTTGTAAGCCCGAATCATAAAAAAACAGTAGACTACCTATATAGCAGTTAGGAATTTTACACTTTAATTTATGAAAGGACAAATAACTACCCCGTAATTTTACACTTTAAATTTTTTTTAGTTCAACTAGAAAAATGTACTTGTTTGATACGATTGTTTTTTTTTCTTGGATAAAGGGTATTAGAAAAAAGAATTTCGATATGCTTGAACCGAAAAAAAAAATATAAGTAAGGAGCATTTTTGAATTAGTAAGGAGCATTTTTTGAATTTTCACACTTAAAATAATGGATCTAGTTAAATGACATTTGTTAAGGTTTCTATACTTCAAAAAGTATTCATGAATGTGCTTTGTTTTGTATCTCTAGAATATTAAAAAAAAAAATTCAATGATTATCACATTTGGTTTTTTAACAAGTGTACCAAAAACACTTGTTAACATTTGCCTAAAATAATATTGGAGAATAATAAGTACAGTATATGATTTGTATTCCACCGCTGCAAACAAGCATAAATGACAAGGGTTTTAATTTATTAACCCCCAATTTAATCACTTGATCCCCTTTTTTCGCCAAAACCCAAAATTGCCCTTTTTTTTAAGTTTATAACACACTCGCTGGGGCCTAAGCGAGAGTTCAAAAAGAAAAAAAAAATATAGCTCGCTGAGGCGTCAGCGAGCTATGTAAATTTACACACTCGCTGGCCTCTCAACGAGCTTTTTTTTATCTTTTTTAGACTTCTCGCTGAGGGCCCAGCGAGAGTGTAGAATTTGTATAGCTCGCTGAGGTATCAGCGAGCTATATTTTTTTTTTGTTTTTTTGCCTTCTCGCTGAAGACAGAGCGAGAGTATGCTGGACCATAATTTTTTTTCCGAGTCCTTTAATCTCTAAAGTCTAAGAAAAACATATCAGTTCTAAAAATGTTGGACCATACAGCTCTTCACTGTTGTTTTCTTAATTATTAAATTCCCCTCCGAGATAAGATGAAATATGCATAGTTGCAGAGACTTACAGGTTTCAAATTAGTATCAGGTTGAACTTAGTATGTAAACATAAAGATTCATTATACATGTGCTGCCACCCCCATCCTCTTCTCCAATGTGTACCACAAGAAAGAATGTTGTGAAACATTGCTGCTAGTAACTTGAATTAGTCACATACATAAGCCGTTCTTCATACCTTAGAATGCACACTCATAAAATAATAAACAAAACCTTAGTCAAGATCCATGTGTAGAGTACTGCCAGGATGGCACCAACTGGAATAGTGACTGCCCATGAAGTGCAAATCTCTTTCACAGTTTCTAATCTAACACTGTTAAGCCCTCTTGCAAATCCTACGCCCATTACTGCGCCAACTAGAGTATGAGTTCCAGAAGAGCTGTATGGTCCAGCATACTCTCGCTCTGTCTTCAGCGAGAAGGCAAAAAAACAAAAAAAAAAATATAGCTCGCTGAGGTATCAGCGAGCTATACAAATTTTACACTCTTGCTGGGCCCTCAGCGAGAAGTCTAAAAAAGGAAAAAAAAAACTCGCTAAGAGGCCAGCGAGTGTGTAAATTTACATAGCTCGCTGACCCCTCAACGAGCTATATTTTTTTTTCTTTTTGAACTCTCGCTTAGGCCCCAGCGAGTGTGTTATAAACTCAAAAAAAAAGGGCAATTTTGAGTTTTGGCGAAAAAAGGGGGTCAAGTGATTAAATTGGGGGGTTAATAAATTAAAACCCAATGACAAAGGAGAAAACCCACAGGGGCCAAGCCCAAGCCCAAGCCCAAGCCCAAGCCCAAAAATATAATCAGCTACGGAGGAAGGGCCAGAAGCATGTAAAATTGGTGACGGAGTGGTTGATGAAAAGGGGGAAGAATAGGGAGTGGATTTGAGACAATTTGTGATATGAATATGGATATACTAGTTTTGAGTTTGTCATTTTTCTATGCTATATTCAATTATGTTTTTGAGTTTAGAATTTTCGAAATCGAATTTTATTTTATTTTTTTGCCTCGAATTGATATTTTCAACTTATAATATGTATTCAATTCTTAAAAAGTGATGGCTAAAATTTTATGTGCCACAACAACTTATAACATTATAAATTGATTTGTAAATTTTGCTTTGACGTGGATGGAATGGATTGAGTGTTTGCGATGGAACTTTAGGATTTTGAACATATCAAAAATTAAAAAAATTAAAAAAAAGAAAGAAAGAAAGAGAGAACTGAAAAATAAAATCTTTATTATATTATTCTTATTTCAATACTATCATATATCATAAACACATGACTATTTCCTGCCAAATGATGCTGATGAAGAAGAAGTATTGGCAGAGTCATCATCACGCATTTTGATGATTTGTTGTTTAAGGCGTTTTAATGAAGCCTCTAATTCATCCAATTGTTTTGGATTCATGTTATCAATTGGTAAACGATATAGACTCAAACATAGTTTAAGCATTTTTCCTTTTTCACGCTGACGGCGCAATTCAGCTTCAATTTCACGATACTGCTTTATAAGCTCAAAAACATGCGCTTCTTCAGAATCACTCGCGTTGGAGGAGAAATTTGTAATAGCTGCTACTGCAACAAACATAGCCAAGATGTTACTCATCACCATTGACAATTATACAACAATAGTACAATAGTACTCCTCATTAGAATGCATTAGGAAGATATTTATACTACTCTTTTAATTTAAAAAATAATAATAAATCTACTCGCTCCGATTATTCAATTAATAGGTCATAATGAAAATTTAAGGATAAATAATACACATTATTTCAAGTTCAATGTATAAAGCCTCACTGAGTATTATAATAATACTTTTTTTTTTTGAACAAACTGTGGAGGGGAACTTCACAGTCCCAGCACCTGGAGCAACATGGGTGGGGTGCCTCCCCAAGGGATGTTCTTCACAAGGATTCGAGCCTCTGACATTATGATCTTATGGGTTCTCAATATCCTTATGGTCCTAGCATGCTTCCACTAGACCAAACTCATTTGGGTTATTAATAATACTTTAGTAGAAAAATAATAATCTTAATTTATCTTTTTTTGAAAAGGTTACATCATAATGTTGTTTATAAGTACATACTTTCAAGTAAGTTTGTCGTTAAAATGAACAACTGAACAAACAATCAACTTTAAATGATTACGTATTTTTAAGATAACTATACATTTTGCCTGTGAAGCTCCGATACTTAGTACGACACGGATAAGATACGATATCGATACGAGAATTTTTGAAAATTTAAGACACGACACGGCATAGGATACGTTTACAAAAATTTATATATATATATACATATACATATATTAAAAATTTAAAAAAGATATTGTACATTAATTGTTAATTTTCATTCATATTGTAATTAATTTAAAATGACATTAGTACATATATAATTATAATGATCACAATTTAGAGAAAATAGATGGTGCACCGACGGTATAAAGTTCTTTAACACAATCAATTCATCATTCACCGTTCATTTATATTACTTTTATCTAAAAGTCGACGATCATAAACACATGAACAGTCGATGATGGACTAATTACATCATCAGTGCACACTCATTAATCTCCACAATTTAAAAGACATAAAAAGGGTTATTTATCTTATTAAAAATACTAATTAAAAAGTTACTTTTTAAATAATAATAATTATTATTACAAAATTCAAAGTAAAATCAAACAAGTATTTGGGAAGTATCGAAAAAGTATCAGGGAGTATCAGGAAGTATCATAAAAGTATTTTTTAAAAAAATAATTAAAATTAAATAAAAAATAATTGGATACTTTTGGGACACGTACCGGGAAGCTAAGTATCATACGCGTATCGGTATCGGACATGGATACGACACGAATGCTTTTCCATTTTTGGAGTATCACGGCTTCATAGCATTTTGCTATCACATGAATAAATATTTTTACTTATTCACTTTATAGATAAGCTCAACCTTTTGTGTAACTCTCTTTTCATTAAACTGTATTTATTTGACTTTTAATAGCTTCAAAGTATATAAAGTAATTCATTGAATAGCGTTAAAATAATTTTGCTAGCCAAATTATTATATTTTTTTAAAAAGTTAATTGCTTTATAAATCATTTATGAAAAATGATCACGGAAAAAGCTAAGTTTGAGTAACGCCAAGTATAAAAGGTTTTAAAATCAAATATACTAGTGTACCAAAAAAATAATAAAATAAAATATATTATAAATAACTATTTTTTTTTATTTCATCTTTGAAATTGACGCTATCGATTAATTTGATGTTAGCGCTGATACCAAAAATGTAACACCTTACTTTTAATAATATTACATAATAATTTACGAAAATAATTTGCAAGAATTTCCCTTGTTTATTTAAATAAAATACCTTTTTTGTCTGCGTAAGACAACCCAGTTGGTGGCTGCAGGGACACTTAGGATTTTCCCTTCCCCCAGGTCATGGGTTCTAGTCTCAGACCTCCCATGTAAACAAATAAATAAATAAAATAAAATAAAATACCTTTTTATTTTTGGTAACCTGTTAATTCCTTATTATATCTCACTTTATAATATAAGTATAGCTTTGTAAGCCTGTCATAATACCTAATATTTATAGTGAATGTTTATGTAAGACCCACAATTTTCCCTACTTAATTTATTTAACGATTTTATTTTAAAAATCTTTATTAGTGCATTTTATTTTGATAAAATAAAAATGCGAAAATGTGAATATAATTTTATATGATGAATTTTATTTGAGAAATAGTTATTTGATTTCTATTCTAATTTGAATTTTATTATTTTAGTTTGATTTATGAAATTTTCATAATTCCATAACTTTCTGATATATGATCCAAATAAAATGATTTTATAGTTAATGTGATCATATAAAAATGTAGAACTTATTTTATAAGTGTGAATATTTTACCTCATATCTTGCGTAAATTTTATATTTTTAACTTCATAAAAAATTATAGTATTTTATCATTTAATTAAATTAAGGTATAGTTATATATATATATATACACACACACACACACCCTAAAGTGGGAAGGAAAAATTTTATTTCCCTTCCCTAAAGTGTGGCATGGTCCCAAAGAAAGAGGAGGACGGAAAATTTTCAATCTTCTCATGCAAGCAAACTTCAAACCTCTTCCAAATTTAAAATGCAAAAAGTGCAATGATGAATTACAAACCCAAGGGACGCCTTTTTAACCCCAACCCCCAACTACCTCCACTACCCAAAAAGAGACCTTGAATCCCAACCTTTGGATTCTTTAAACCCCAAATTTTTACGCCTTCGCCCCAAGCTTATTCTCCTTTATAAAAACCCCACCTTATTCTACATACATCCTCTTACACACTTAGACAAAAAATAGAGAGAGGGAGAGAGAGAGAGAGAGAGAGGGAGAGAGAGCGTGCGCTCTAGACAGAGAAGGAGAAAACCATGAGGGAGAGAGGAAGATGAGACTCATTAGAAATTTTTTTTCAAGCTTCAAAGGTACATCATAATCTTCTCTATTTTTCTAAGTTATTTTTTACACATGAATGTGAATGTTTTTTTATATATATAATCATAGATGTAGTTTTCTTTTACTTTTTGTGCATGCATGCATTAGTACATGACTTATATGAAAATAAAATGACATGGGTATTGTTTTATTTTATTTATTTATTTCTCTTTGCATGTATGGTTTTTATAAAGATCTAAGCTTTTGAGTATGTTTGAAAATATTTGATATAAATGAAAACTATTTTCTCTTTTACAAAGTTTTAATCTTGTGAAAAGTGAAAATTTTTCTTAAAAATGTTATTTTTATCCATGAATATGTTAAAAGTTCATGCATGTGACATAATGGTTAAGAAAGTAAAATATTTTCATGTGTATGTTTTTTGGTAAAAGAAATAAATACATTACCACGTGTAAAAATTCAGAAACAATCTTATGGCTATATGCATTAATCTTGCCACCTTCTAGGAAGGGTTCAAGATCAACGAATATACCTAACCTCTAGATAGTTTGCCACCTTCTAGGAAAGGTTCAAACTAATCCTAAGGTCAAATGTTCAATGCAAGAATAACTAAAGTTCCTATCTAATCCTGTCTACAATAATAATATTTCTCCACTCTACAAAATTTGGAAAACAATAACTAATCCTATGAGCAACCTCTCTTATAATAGTACTAAAAACGTGATGTATACTCCTTGCCAGGTTGTTGAAAGTTTTACCATTACATTCCGCCCAGATGTGGTATATCAGAGTTGTGAACATAACAAAGATGCACTTGCGCTTGATCTTGTCTTTGAAAGTAAACCGAATCCACCTAACCCAATTATTGTACTTATACGGCCACCTATCAATTCCTATCCAAAGACAAATGTAACACCCTTATCTTTTATAAAGGGAATACAATAATTTATTTAAAACTGATGCGGTGGAAACATAAAAGTTCCCTTTATTGAAAGATAATGAATAAAATTTTCATTTCAAAAACATTTAACTTCAGTGTTACAATGCATCAAATCCAGTAAATGAATATCTTCCTTCTTTGCTTGAGTCTCTGACTTGACAGGTGAACTGACTTTATCTGCTACTTTTACCTACCACCAAAAATGGTAGATGAGAATAAATCACTTGTCATATCGCGTAAGTAGATAATTAATTGGATAATCATAGACAAACACACACGCATAATCATCGTGATGCATATCACATGCTCAATCCTTGATTTACAATCATATTATCTTATCTTTATGTGGCATGATGCATGCTAATTTCATCTCAATCATAACCCGGGGCATCACAGTTTGGAGGAAAATGGGTCCTCACGAGCTTCTTCCGCTTGACCTCTCGCGATTTACAAGCATCATCCGCCTGACACATTCACGACTTATAGGCTTTCTCCACCCAGCGTAACTAGTATAAAAGCCTCACAAATTGGAACAAATCTCAATCAATGCATGAATGCAAGTACGGTTCATTACCAGTCTTTATTATTAACCGATTCATCATTATTCCATCATCATCATCATCATATCACTATCTCACCATCCACAACTCCTCGTGCGAATGCAAATAATTTATCATTTCACTCTTCATAATTATTTTCATTTCATAATTATCGTTTCACATTCATAGTCATTCATCATCACAACCATCATATAAAATGGCCAATCATTCATCATTATACCTCTCAAAGTCAATAAAGGAGTTTGGTTAAGGCTAAGTGTAACACCCTCACATTAATTAGTTAGTTTTTAGGTTTTATTAAAATTGGTGTTAGAAAATTCCTTTTTAAACTTGATTACTTATAAAAACTTTTTACGAAAATCCGGCAGAGTTTCCTCTGTTTTCCGGACTTCCCAAAAATTTATTTCTTTAAACCTGTCAATTCAGAAATATTTAAAAACATAAAACACAACAGCGTAATAGTCAGATCAGATCCTAACGCCCGATTAGTATAAGCCTCAGGGCATACGACTATTACATATTCTAAAATTATAAAAATAGTTGTCCACTCATAATGATAAATATACATTCCACGTGGTGGAATGAAAATCCTGCTCGGCCATGTCCTATGTAAGCTCCACTTTAGTACCTGCAAAATATAGCAAGAAGGGTAGCATTACACAGAACTTAAAAAGATAAATTATACAAGAGACATAGCAATAAACTAAGCCTACCCTATTATTGACATCAGTTACTCATAATTTTCCATACATTTAATTTCCAACAGTTCTTCTCTTATTATCACATTCTTTTAATTCTTAATTTGCTATTCAATTTACCTCATTCACTCATTTATTTCCATTCTTAGTTCTCTGACTATTTCTACATTCTCTTTTATTTTCTTTTTCTTTTTCTTTTCTTTTACCTTATCTTTTGGCCACAGGGTCATCACAACCAACCAGTGTCGTTTACTTATTATTATTTGGCCACAAGGTCATCAGAACCAACCTGCGCCATCTATCATTTTCTATTTGGCGACAGGGTCTTACAACCAACCTGCACCGTTTACTTTTTATTTTTATTAGGCCACAGGGTCATCACAACCAACATGTGCCAATTACCCTTTTTTCCTATTAGGCCACAGGGTCATCACAACCAACCTGTGCCATTTAACATTTATTTTTCTTTCTCATTATTAACTCGTCTTAGCCTTTTCTCTTTACTTTTAGTTCCATAATTCTTTGTAATTCTTTTAATTTCTTACCTCTTCCTAAATCTCTAATATTTGTTTACTTCACTTGTCCCCTTCCTTTATTTTCTTATACTAAGTGTTTCTCTTTACCAATTCTACTCTTGCTTTTAATTAACTTTACTTAGCTTGGTCGTATACTTTGTATTTTAAATTCTCCTTATTAGTTCTTAGTTATTTCTTTGTTTTCCTTTATCTCACCCTATTATTTAACTTATAATTCCCATTTCATTAACTCCATTTTATTCAACTATTCTATTAACTTAACTCAGTTTCCCTATTCTATTATTCTATTCTATTTAACTTTCCTAATATTTTTCTCCCTCATCGTGTTATTATCTTTTCATTAATTTCTTTTACCGGTTTCCTAATTTCATTAAAATCTAAATCATTATTTTGTTTCTATTTCCCTAATCGGCTCCACACATATTTATTATTCCATACTCTAAACCCTCTTTTACCCCACTTAACTCTTTACCTACTAATATACTTATTATCCTTTAGTTTATTGGTTTATTGGTTCTACTCTTTTTTGCCTATTACGTTTACCCTTTATTCCTTTACTCCCAAGTTTAGTTGGTTTTTCGTTAACTTCTCCCTTTGGTTCTTATTCTATGTTTCTCTACGTTTTCGTTCACCATTACCCTATTTAATACCCTAAATACACTCATTCGTTCTGGACCTTGTCCTACACGTACATATTCTATTCCCTAAGGTATGGTTTCCATCAATAATTCTAAATACTCATTTATGTCAGCGGGGACTACCCTAAGGTTCACCAACATATTACTCTATCCTTAGTCATCAATATAGCATCCTAGAATTTACTTCCCAAGTAAAGGTAACACGAACCCTTCTTACCTTAACCTTATAGAGAGAGAGAAGGGAGTACCAAACCCTAACTCTTTAAAATCCCCTCCTTTTGAGTTTCAACCAAATAGCCTCCAAATGTGTAGCGAGAGTGAGGAGGAGAGCTTGATCCTACCTAGCCTTGGTGTAGAGAGAGAAAGCTTCAAAGCTATGGAGGAGAGAGAAAATGAACCATGAAGCAAAAGAGGTAAAAATAGTTAGAGATGATGGCAATAATTCGTGTAACATGGAGGAGGATATGAGGAAATCTTGAATCCATATTACCTTGAGCTTGAAATTGTAGATATGAAGAGTGCGTGATGGAGCTCTTGAACCTAACTCATACCCATGGCTTGAGAGAGAACAATAGGAGAGATTGATACAAGATTTAGTGTTTAAATGTGATGGGAATTGATTTTTAGTGGTTTATTATGGATTAAAGTGGAGAAATGAGAAGGAATTTAGAGAGAGAGAGAGGGGAAGAATTCGTGCCCTAAGAGAGAGAGACAAAGGTGGAGTGAATGAGGAAGAAGACCCCATCACGCTTTATTTTTTCAATGCTGAGTCGTACTACTCGAGTAGTTAGTGTACTACTCGAGTAGTCCCTTCAATTTTATTTTCTGGACTTGCTGTTTGGACAGACTACTCGATTAGTCAGTGCACTAATCGATTAGTCAATGCACTAATCGATTAGTCAGTGCACTTACTCGATTAGTCTGACTTGTTTTCTTTTCTTGGCATTTCAAAATGCCATAACTTCTTCGTTATTCGTCGGATCTTGCTCAAATTTTAAAGAAACCTTCCCTACATAATAATCTTCACATCCAACGGTGGAATTTGGTTTAGAGTTGTAAATCTTTTATTTTTAATTTCCTAATATAGGGTGTTTACAACACCGAAAGCATCGCTTCTAACGCTCTTTTGTTCATCTTTCAACCTCCTTTCTGATGCCAATGCTTCTTGGCTCCTTTATGGCATTCAAAGAACTCCTAATTCATCTTTTTAAATCCTCTTTAGAATAATCCTTGCTTCCAAATCTTACCATTATTCTAATTACTCTTAGAATTAAAATTCGGGATGTTACAATTCTCCCCCACTTATTAGAATTTCGTCCCCGAAATTCCGTTCGGTTCTTTAAATGGAGAACTATCCCATTGGTAAGCTTCTGACTACGATTTTCACTTCCCTTCAGTTTTTTATTTCCCGCTCCAGGTGTGGTTAGAGTCATGCCCATTTCAGTGCTCGTCTTCTAATACTACGCATTATCTCTATCTGCACAAGATCGTCAGTTTTTCTTATTGTTAAAGTTCCATCTCCCATTCCTTGGATTGAAATCCTCCCTCACTTGGCATCGACATAGTTGATTATATCAATGCTAGGGGTATGCTCATTCGTTTCTTAGAATAGAGCACATAGGTTCCCGACCATGTCAATTAATTCCTTCGATTCCATTCTTCCATTGGAGGAATTCCTAAGGTGAAAGTTCGTCGGCATACTTACTTGTCTCCTATGGGGTTTATCTCGGTCAACCGGGGTCCTGTCAAATGCACAGAGTCCCAAAAGACTTAGATTATCACTTGCGGTGCTCCGACATAACATCTTAATTGAGATTCCACTTCGCGACTTCACTTTTATCCTGTTCACCTTTTACTCCCTCAAGTGAGTCCAGCAAGGTCACTCTTAAAATCAATCTTCACCACACTCGCATTCTACTTCGATGCTACTTCCTTCCCGTTCGTTTAATAATTTCAATTCGGTATAGGAATTCCTAAAGATCGATTCTACTTGAGGGTCAAGTTCAAGGTCTAGTTGTTATTTCTCAATTCGGTGTTATTTTGGGGAGGTCTTGTTTTATCCCTAGTTTAACTCTCATTCGATTCTCCGCGAAGCGTTTGGAATTATCTGTTTAGTAGACCCATGGCTTATGGTATGATTACTAGTTATTGTCGCTCGGATAGGATCCGAATTGAGTCGTCAAGTCTCCCCCACTTAGTATCAACATACCTGAGTAAGTCGAAGGCAGCGAGAAAACTGAGTTGATTCCAAGAATTGATTAGCTAGATTCTTAATTGGTTGGCGAGGTGGTACATGGGATTAAGTTGACTGCTAATCGGTATTATTGGTGTTGTTTCAAATTTTCTATGATATGATGGCTCTTCATACCTACGCATACGGCTAAGTTCTCATACAAGTTAGAGGGGTGGTTCGATCATTTAGTTGAATGTTCTCGGTGGAAATATAGAATAAGAGTGTCTTAAATGGGGTTGGTTTGTGAGTCACTATTTATGAGTCTTAGTAAAGATCCTATAGGATTAAAGTTAAATCGGGCTTTCGACAGAGATAGAATTCCTAGATGGTTTATTCGGATCTCAACTAGATGATTGCAATAATATAGCATGTCAATAAATGCGAAGACCGAGGTGGTCAGCCCCAATCTCACATTTATCAACTGTACATCACCGCGTTATTGAATGATAGCATTATCTTTTAACAGATGCAAGAAAAAGGATGACCAATCCTGACCTTACACTCTATTAGAGGACGACACTATCACAAGGTTTTTGGTTAGGTCTCTTGTCACGGTCTTATAACTAAGTAAGGTTTTTCCTACGTGTTCCATTAGATGGTACTCAAGATTGGATTGAAGATGAGTCTTTCTTAGGTTTCACAACGTCTAGAAATACAGGATTAGGAATTTAAAATTCCAAGAGAATTGATTTAGGATTTAATAGAGATGCAGATTGAAAGTACCTAAAATGTTTATCTAAATTTTTGAATCGTCTCGTACCTTTTGTTGGTTTGGCCCTGGTCTCCTTAAGTAGCTGTACCGCAGACCTCAAGGGTATGGACCAGGAAACTGATATTGTCGGAATGTAAGGTTGAGACGTCCAGGACGAAGTCCTGTGTCATTGAGTAATCCCTCTGGGGCTGTGTCTGGTATGATTGCCGACACACCATGAAAGATGTGACAAGACTCGCCTCCGAATATTAATATATCACCCGACCCCAAGATAATTCTTTCTGCTCTCCTTGGATCTCTCTAGTGTCCATAGAGAAACTCAGCCGAGTCACCAATGCAGAATGATACTACTGGTATCCCTCTTTGCAGGCTTCCAACACTTTCGTCACGGTCCTGATGAAGACCAAGCTTTCCATTTTCTTCATAGAAATTGACAATGCAGACATCAGGGAACATGGAAGGGAGTAGGTCCTCCACTTCACTTACACCGCATTCCTTCTCAATCAAAGATTGTGCTTCTTGCATCGCTCCCATAACCAGCTGAATGAAATGATCAGGAATATTGGGTGGTTCGCTTCCATCAATTACCTTTTTGTGTCCATATACTCAGGTTTGAGGATTCCAGTCTAAGCCGAGGCACATCATTTTCAGTCGGAGTCTGGCTCCACTTGTAAAGCCTGGTTGATAAAAACCTCCAGGACCTAAGTCCATCTCACGACAGTTCTTTACTACGCCCACCTGTTCTTCATGAGCCAAGTATTGCTTCAGGAGAACCATTCCCGGTCTCAAAATTATACTCTTCTTCTCACCAACTTGTACCCCCACGTGTTGCTCCTTGTCTTCAATAGTCAATCTAAGCTTACCCATTGCAGAAGTTTGCCCTTCTTGAAAACAGATGTCATACGGCTTGGATTTCAAAGAATCAGCTGGGGAATTGATCTTACGATCAGTAGCTGAACTGCTAGCAGGGGAATGGAAAAACTGATTCTCCATGTTGCTATAGTGTGGCAACAAAGGACTCTGTTGATGCAGACATATACATAATTTAGTACATAACTACATAGGGTTTTATAACTATAAACCTAAGTAACTACTATAGAACTTGACACTATTTCCTGGTTACTCTCTTGGTGAGTAACCATTGGAGATGTGAGTCCACACTCCAAAGGCTGAGGGAAACTGCTCTGATACCAAAATGTAACACCCTCACATTAATTAGTTAGTTTTTAGGTTTTATTAAAATTGGTGTTAGAAAATTCCTTTTTAAACTTGATTACTTACAAAAACTTTTTACGAAAATCCGGCAGAGTTTCCTCTGTTTTCCGGACTTCCCAAAAATTTATTTCTTTAAACCTGTCAATTCAGAAATATTTAAAAACATAAAACACAACAGCGTAATAGTCAGATCAGATCCTAACGCCCGATTAGTATAAGCCTCAGGGCATACGACTATTACATATTCTAAAATTATAAAAATAGTTGTCCACTCATAATGATAAATATACATTCCACGTGGTGGAATGAAAATCCTGCTCGGCCATGTCCTATGTAAGCTCCACTTTAGTACCTGCAAAATATAGCAAGAAGGGTAGCATTACACAGAACTTAAAAAGATAAATTCTACAAGAGACATAACAATAAACTAAGCCTACCCTATTATTGACATCAGTTACTCATAATTTTCCATACATTTAATTTCCAACAGTTCTTCTCTTATTCTCACATTCTTTTAATTCTTAATTTGCTATTCAATTTACCTCATTCACTCATTTATTTTCATTCTTAGTTCTCTGACTATTTCTACATTCTCTTTTATTTTCTTTTTCTTCTTCTTTTCTTTTACCTTATCTTTTGGCCACAGGGTCATCAGAACCAACCTGCGCCATTTACCATTTATCTTTATTAGGCCACAGGGTCATCACAACCAACCTGTGCCGTTTACTTTTTACTATTTGGCCACAGGGTCATCACAACCAACCTGCGCCATCTATCATTTTCTATTTGGCTACAGGGTCTTACAACCAACCTGCACCGTTTACTTTTTATTTTTATTAGGCCACAGGGTCATCACAACCAACCTGTGCCATTTACCCTTTTTTCCTATTAGACCACAGGGTCATCACAACCAACCTGTGCCATTTAACATTTATTTTTATTTCTCATTATTAACTCGTCTTAGCCTTTTCTCTTTACTTTTAGTTCCATAGTTCTTTGTAATTCTTTTAATTTCTTAACTCTTCCTTAATCTCTATTATTTATTTACTTCACTTGTCCCCTTCCTTTATTTTCTTATACTAAGTGTTTCTCTTTACCAATTCTACTCTTGCTTTTAATTAACTTTACTTAGCTTGGTCGTATACTTTGTATTTTAAATTCTCTTTATTAGTTCTTAGTTATTTCTTTGTTTTCCTTTATCTCACCCTATTATTTAACTTATTATTCCTATTTCATTAACTCCATTTTATTCAACTATTCTATTAACTTAACTCAGTTTCCCTATTCTATTATTCTATTCTATTTAACTTTCCTAATATTGTTCTCCCTCATCGTGTTATTATCTTTTCATTAATTTCTTTTATCAGTTTCCTAATTTCTTTAAAATCTAAATCATTATTTTGTTTCTATTTCCCTAATCGGCTCCACACATATTTATTATTCCATAATCTAAACCCTCTTTTACCCCACTTAACTCTTTACCTACTAATATACTTATTATCCTTTAGTTTATTGGTTTATTGGTTCTACTCTTTTTGCCTATTACGTTTACCCTTTATTCCTTTACTCCCAAGTTTAGTTGGTTTTTCCTTAACTTCTCCCTTTGGTTCTTATTCTATGTTTCTCTACGTTTTCGTTCACCATTACCCTATTTAATACCCTAAATACACTCATTCGTTCTGGACCTTGTCCTACACGTACATATTCTATTCCCTAAGGTATGGTTTCCATTAATAATCCTAAATACTCATTTATGTCAGCGGGGACTACCCTAAGGTTCACCAACATATTACCCTATCCTTAGTCATCACTATAGCATCCTAGAATTTACTTCCCAAGTAAAGGTAACACGAACCCTTCTTACCTTAACCTTATAGAGAGAGAAGGGAGTACCAAACCCTAACTCTTTAAAATCCCCTCCTTTTGAGTTTCAACCAAATAGCCTCCAAATGTGTAGCGAGAGTGAGGAGGAGAGCTTGATCCTACCTAGCCTTGGTGTAGAGAGAGAAAGCTTCAAAGCTATGGAGGAGAGAGTAAATGAACCATGAAGCAAAAAAGGTAAAAATAGTTAGAGATGATGGCAATAATTCGTGTAACATGGAGTAGGAGATGAGGAAATCTTGAATCCATATTACCTTGAGCTTGAAATTGTAGAAATCAAGAGTGGGTGATGGAGCTCTTGAACCTAACTCATACCCATGGCTTGAGAGAGAACAATAGGAGAGATTGATGCAAGATTGAGTGTTTAAATGTGATGGGAATTGATATTTAGTGGTTTATTATGGATTAGAGTGGAGAAATGAGAAGGAATTTAGAGAGAGAGAGAGAGAGAGAGGGGAAGAATTTGTGCCCTAAGAGAGAGAGAGACAAAGGTGGAGTGAATGAGGAAGAAGACCCCAACACGCTTTATTTTTTCACTGTTGAGTCGTACTACTAGAGTAGTTAGTGTACTACTCAAGTAGTCCCTTCAATTTTATTTTCTGGACTTGTTGTTTGGAAAGACTACTCGATTAGTCAGAGCACTAATCGATTAGTCTGACTTGTTTTCTTTTCTTGTCATTTCAAAATGCCATATCTTCTTCGTTATCCGTCGGATCTTGCTCAAATTTTAAATCAAGCTTCCCTACATAATAATCTTCACATCCAACGGTGGAATTTGTGTTTAGAGTTGTAAATATTTTATTTTGAATTTCCTAATATAGGGTGTTTACAACACCGAAAACATCGCTTCTAACGCTCTTTTGTTCATCTTTCAACCTCCTTTCTGATGCTAATGCTTCTTGACTCCTTTATGGCATTCAAAGAACTCCTAATTCATCTTTTTAAATCCTTTTTAGAATAATCCTTGCTTCCAAATCTTACCATTATTCTAATTACTCTTAGAATTAAAATTCGGGATGTTACACTAAGTGTAATAAAAGTTGTTATTTTCCAATTCAGGGGTCAAGATAATCGACTACCATAAGGTGATAATCGATTATCACATGTAAATTGAATTTTAATGTTAAATTTTTAGCCTGATAATCGTTTACCTAACCCTGGTAATCGATTATCCTGCATCAGATTGCATATTGAATTGGGTTTTGACATACTAATCTTTGATACACTTAATTTTAACCAAAATCAACATTCAACAGCATTCAAATACATCAAAATACACATGTTAACATGTTCATATCATCATATAATCATCAAAACATCAATCAATTTTCAAGAATTGCATATTATGC
The DNA here is from genome assembly GCA_037953625.1 of Crotalaria pallida. NCBI lineage: Eukaryota > Viridiplantae > Streptophyta > Magnoliopsida > Fabales > Fabaceae > Crotalaria > Crotalaria pallida. The sequence goes on along the minus strand of CM075654.1, from coordinate 4,114,437 downwards.
ATAAATCACAACTTGACATATCAAATTCATTTTCATTGTAAAACAACCAAGTATCAACATTCTATTAACTCATATTCATCATTTTAAACATGCTCAAGTCAAGGTTTTATAAAAAAAAAACCATGGGTTGTCTTGTTGTCCAAACCAAGTAACCTTGTCATGGTTTATATATTTCTCTTTTCACACATAATCAATCAAACATACTTCAATAATTATCCTAGAGATATGAATGATATCTACTATACCTTAGATATTTAGGACAGTTTAGAAACGTTTGGTTCGGCCACAACGTAAAATGCAACGTTGTGCACCAGAAACTTGCACCGACCAGCAGCTTCGTGCACCGACCAGCACCAGAATCAACACCGATGATTTGGGGTCCAATATATGATATTTTGAGCATGAATTAGACTCCCTTTTACTAAGGAATTGGTTTTTTTCTCTTGTAAACTTAGGATGATTTTATTAGTTTTAGGAATTGTTATTAGTTTAGAATCCCTTGAACGTTTTGATCCGTTTTGGGTATGGTTTCAGGTACTTTTTGAGCTTAATTGAGGAAAATAAATATGGAGCTGCAAAGAGGACGAAAGGACCTTGAAAATGGCGCAAGAACGGAGCAAAACGGAGTCGGAGCAGGTGCCACACGCCCAGGCGCGCGCACCACGTTAACCAGATGCATCAGCGCTGGCGCGCCCAAGCGTGGAGCCTGGGGCGCCCAGGCGTGCGTCCCCCGTGCAGGCCCAATCGGGCCTGTTTTGCTGATTTCTGATGGGGATTCTCTTAGGTTTTGTAATTTTCTATTTATTCTAGTTTTAGAATTAGGTTAGACAGCTTTTGAGAGAGGGAGATTACATGATTTTGGAGAGCTTTAGAGGAGAAGAGGATTGAGATTGGAAGATTGAAGATCTCTTCACGGTAATCCTAATTGTCTATGATTATGGATTATTCTTCTATGGTTTTTGTTCTTATTTTCTCAATGTGTAACTAAAACCCTCGTGTTAGGAATTGGTGGATTTGTATGGATTAGTTTATTGATTTAATGAATTGACGTTTTTCCATTTCTAAATCAAGTGTTTGATTGTATTTTCATTGTCATGCATGGAAGTAGCTAATGTATGTTTTGGATCTCTAATTCTTCAATTGGGAGATTAAGGATTAGAATAGGCTTTCAATCAAACAATATAGTTGTTCAACTCGTAGGAATACTTTTTGGTAATTATATAACTTTTTATAAATTCCACTGTTTTAATAAAGGTTATTCAATGGTTTAATCACTTAAGGGATTAAGGGTTATCAAATTGAATAATAAACAGTGATTGCACAAGAGGGATCTAGTAATTACTACCTTAGGAGTTTGTTCTTGATTTAGGGAAAAACAGAGATTCATGATTAATAAACAACGCCTACAATGAAACCACGTTCCTAACTCGCTTTCTTAAATTGCTCACAACTTTTATTTAATCTTAATTAATTAATTACAAACCTATAGATTTCGCTTCTAACCACTCTTTGGTGGAAATAATTGAACAATTTGCAATCCCTGTGGGACGATATATGGTCTTACTGACTGTATTACTTGATGACCCGGTACACTATTCGGTAGTCCAACAACCGGCCCCACCAGGAACATGCACCACGGATCAGCACTAGATGTAATACCCGCAATTTTTCATATTTTAATAAATCAATTTTTCTGGATTCTGATTGGACGGTTATTTTCGGAATTATATAAATTTGTTATTTGATTTAAAATTTTGAATGGGAATGATTATTTGGAATTTATTTTTATAATGGTGGATTATTTTATTTTGTTTTGTGTTTTGAAGGAATTATTATTTATTGGTTTATTTGATTATGTAACTTTGAAAATTCATAACTTTTGATCTGTAAATCCGAATTGAACGAATTTACAGTCAAAACGATCGTATTAAAATATAGAATTTATTTTGGTACAGTTTGGAATTTAATTTGCTGTTCACGAATTTCTCATTATTTTTGAGAAAATTAAAATTTTTTATTTTAGAAAATTGAATCATGATTTTTAAAGTGGTACTTACTGTATTGGAAAAATACTGTTTTCTATTGTGTGATGATACGACACGATTTTAAAGTATTTTGTGCATTTTGAATTTTAAATTGTGAGACACCCATTTATTAGTACACAAGACCCTAGGGTAACCCAATTAAACACAACCTACCTTAATTAAGGTGTAGCCACCCCATATGTACCTATAGGAGACAAGTCATTAATTGCCCTATCCTAATTAAATTCTCAACCAATGCACGTCTCTTCACTATTTAATTTCCCTATTCAATACAACCCTACCCTAAACCTACCTATACCCTATTAAATTAATACTCCTATACATAAAATAAATTTGCAAAGTTCCTACCCTAATTCCCAAGGTCAAATCGTGAGGGAGAAAGAGTGCTAGGGAAGACTCTTAAAATTTTTACACCTCATTTTAATTGATTGAACCCCATTCTAAGTCCCCATTATAAATACCTAGCATCCCCCACATATTTCATTTGTTGTCTTGTCATTCTAACAAAGAGAGAAAAAGAAAATAAGAAGAGGAGAGCAAGGAGAGGGGGAGGTCGTGGGTGAGCTAGGGCAAGGAGGAGGAGATTTTGATTTCCTTCAACCTCATCTTCATCCTTTCTTCTAGGTATACAATACATGCTTGTTCCATTTCCTTTTCTTCTTTATTGTTTTATTCATTTCGGTTTTATGAGCTTTTGGTTAATAAGTGTTGATTTGTTGTTGCATGTTAATTTTTATGAAGGATCTTTGTTTTTTAAATGCTAACAACTAAAGATTTAAGCCTTGAGTTGAAAAAATGACATGCATCCATTGTTTAGGGCTCCACGGTTTTGGTCCCCTTTTATGTCCAAATGATTTTTGCTCTTGCTTTTGACTTGGATAATGAAACAAGAGTGACTTTTAAGGATCTCAAAAGGTATAATATTGTAATGGCTTACTTTGTTAAATTTCCCCAATTTTTGTCATGTATGTTTCGGCCAAGAAGGGAAATTGATGGAACTAAATTTTGTTCTTCATGCATGTTGATTTTTGTTATTGAACTATATTTTTCAAATACTAATGAGTAAAGATTGAAGCTTTAAAATGAAAATTGAACAAACTTGATGTAACATCCCTAATTTAATTCCAAATATGATTAATATAATAATGAGCTTAGGGTGAAGAAAACAACAACATTAAGTTAAAACTAGTGGTGAAATAGAGCAGTTTTGGGTTAAAGACATAGGACTTTAGGAAATTAGAAATAAAAGATTTACAGCTCAAAACATAAATTCCACCGTTGGATATGAAGGTTAGTATGTAGGGAAGCTTGCTTTCAAATTTGAGAAAGATCCGATGGGTAACGAAGAAGTTATGGCGCTTTGAAGTACAAAGGAATGGTGGACTGGATTGGTTAATCGATTAAGCATGGAGTTAATCGATTAAGACCTGATAGATGTTTTGGGCAAAATTGCACTGGTTAATCGATTAACCATCGGTTTAATTGATTAACACGCTGCTGAAGTGAAAAAGTAAAAGGAAACAACACAAATTAAACGCACAAACTCCCTCCCCAAGTTAAGAACAAAGAACCCCAAGCTCCATAGCTCATCTCCAAGGTCTTGATCATCATCCATGGCACTCATCATCATCATCATCATCATCATCAAGCTTCTTCCTTCTCTTTATTTTGGGAGGTGACCCTATCTCCTTCGAGCTCCATCACCATCTTTCCCTTGTTTCTCTCTCTTCATAGCTAGCAAGTGTCAAGGTAAGCTTGATCAAGTTTCTTCCTTCCTTTCCTTTATCCTCACGAATTCCATCATTTATCATTTCTAATCTTGCCTTATCTTTTGATTAATAAGGTGTTATGGCTCATTCTCTCTCTTGAGTTTCTCTCTCTATTCTAAGGAAAGGTGGTAGACTCCTCCACACCATCTTATTGTTGCTTCCCGTCATTCTCCGGCTCATCTATTAACTACTCTTCTTCATCGCCACACTCGGATCATATGGCTCCGATTTTTAAAGCTAGGGTTTGGTATTTTCTCTCTCTCTCTCTCTCTCTCTACGCGGTTGAGGTAAGAGGGGGTGTTACCTTAGCTTAGGGAATGTGTTTCTAGGTAGTGTATAATGGTGATTAAGTGTGATTGGTTTTGTATGTTAATGAACCCTAGGGTAACCGGTAATAATAATGGATAAAGACTTAAGGAAAAGAATAGGGTAAGAATAGGATAAAGACTTAAGGTAATAATAATAATGGACAAAGTTCTTCTATATTAACCTAGTCATCAATTATTCATACATTTAACACATACACAAGCATATATTTACATATAGCACAAGCACCCCAAATTCATCCCTTAGTTATGTTACTTATTAACTTAATATATCCTTAATTCGTTTTAAACCCTAACCCCTCATATACTTCACACAAACATTACTTTTCAAAACATAGTAACACAAATCATTCATACACATATTCACACAATCATCACAATTTACATATTCAATTTCCTAATTTATGCTCTCATTCCTAATTCATTTTATTTATCGTTTATTAATTTTACACTACCACATATACTACATTTAATCATTCAAGCATACATAACAATTATCGCACATAATCATTCACAAGCATCAAATAAAGTTCATATTCTTCATTTAACATTCATAACAACCATTAACACTTAGCATATACATTCAAACACAATTATCAATTAGGGTTCATTTCCTTTATTCCATTGTTCCATTTATTACCTATATATCCCTATATTCTTTCTATCCATTATTAGTGAACTAACATTTCCACAACAATCGCACATATCACAAACATCATCATAAAACACCTATATTCCTACACATATTAAAAATTGGTTTTCTCCTTTTATTGAAAATACTTCATTTATGTCCATGTTAACTACCCTATGGTTCCTTAATTTATATATATACACTACCATATCCTTAACTATCACTATGACATCCCTAGAATCCATTCCCTAAATAGAGGTAACACAACCTTCTTACCTCAAACTTGAAGAGAGAGAGAGAGAGAGAGAGAGAGAGAGGAAGAGAGCTTGATTCCCAAGCCTTGAGTACGTGTAGGGAGAGAAAGCAAATCATGGAGCAAAATGAGACATAAATAGTTAGAGATGTGGGTGCCAAATTCGTGTAACATGATGGAGGAGAGGAGAAAAGCTTGAATCTAACTTACTTTGAGCTTGGAATGATGAAATTGAAGAATGGGTGTTGAAACCCTTGAACCCTAACCCCTTGCCATGATTGAAGAGCAGGAAAATGAGAGATTAATGGAGGTTTTGAGTGTTTATGTGTGATGGAAATCAAATATATGAGGATGATTTGTTGGATTTTTAGGTGGATTTTTGGTGTTGAAGGATCTAGGGTTTGAGAGGAAGAGAGAGAAAGCTCTCAGAACTTGGATGAGAAGAAGGATGAAACTTTGTCTTAGTGATGATGATGAAACTCGTGTGATGGGGTTTGGGTGGTGACGATGATGCTTGTTCTTGGTTCCTTGAGAGGGAATGAAAAAGGTGATGAATGAGGAAGTTGTGTTTGCGTGTTGTTGTTGTTGTGTTTTGCCTTTTTCTTTTGTACGAAGGAATGGGCATGTGGTTATAAATTAATGGCTTCCTGAGGAAGCCACAAATGAGTGGTTGAGAGGAATCAAGGTCTGACGCACGCGCCTGGGCGTGGAGAATGGTGCGCCTAGGCACGGAAAACGCTGTGAGAGCCATTTGTTTTGGCGCCGGTGCTCGGCCCTGATCCCGTAAACCTGTAATTCACTTAAGTGTCCCAAGATCGGTGTGTTATGAATCCGACCAGATCGTGGTCGGTGCTCGTAAACTAAGTGCTAACTGGTCGACGTACGATCGAATCGATCGGGCTGGAGTCATGCTGACTGTGTTAGGACCTCGGTGCTTGGATCCCTTGAGGCACCTATTCGGAATGAGACAAATAAAGCGAAATGCTCGGCGCGTGGAGGCTGAGACACCTTGGCATCGGTGCGAGGTCGGTTTAGCCTCTCGATGGTCGACCGGTGTAGCCTCTTGATGGCCATTAAGAGGCCTAACTTATAATCGGTTGACACAAAGCGACTTGCTGTGGTCGACGGGATATTGCTGAGGTATGTGCGTATGATCATCCGACGCGAAGCGGCTCGATGTGGTCGGCTGGCCACTGCCAAGGGGTGTAAAACGAAACGAGGTCGGTTCTCATGAGCTCAGTGCTAATTGGTCGGTTTTCATGAGCTCAGTGCTAACTGGTCAGTTTTCATGAGCTAGGTCGGACCGAGGTCCGATCCACTGTACTTGAACTCTCTCTCACTCTTTACTAAGGCTTCCCAACTGCTTAACAAAATGACTGTAATCGATTATCACCCCACGGTAATCGATTACATCAACATATTTTCGTGTACTGGTGGCTTCTAACTTTATGGCATACTTCTCAACTCCTATACTCATTTTGGCTATGTTTTTCCCTCATTAAACCCCAACTTATTCTTATGATTTCCATTAGTTTCACTTAGAATTATTCCAATTAAGTTTGGAACTAAAAATCGGAATGTTACATGACACTTCTTTTTTGGAAAAAGAATTTTAAGTATAAGTAAGTGAACAAATCATTTTCAAAAGCTAATCAAATCAAATGATGAAAACCCTTTTTATTAACTCATTTGGGAAGTAAGTGTTAGTAAAAAAAAATTACGCAAATTTTTATGAAAATTCTAAGTCCAAATTGGGGTGTTACATCAAGCATGGTAATATAAGAAAGAACTAAATTGGAAAGATGTGATAAAATTTTTAAAAAAAACGGAGAATAACAAAATAACAATGCAACAATAATTTCATTAAAATTATATAGATCTATATTGTGAAACATGACAACGAAGAATGCACACGATTAACGAATTCAATTTACACGAACATTTTCATCTTTAACATACTCCCTTCGTCCCATAAGTTATGTTCATTTAACCATTTTACTTTGTCCCATAAATTATGTTCATTTAGAAATTCAATATTCATTTATATTTCTTGGCTTAATTATATTGTTGGTCGCTTATCTTATTTTCAAGTTTCATTTTGGTCCTTAATCATTTTTTTTACTTATTTTAGTCCTTTATTTTTTTTTTAAAAAAATCAATTTGTTCTTTTTATCATAACATATTAGTTTTATTGAAATATTCACAACCATAATAAAAAAAAAGACAAATGTTGCCGAAATTTGGAAATATTTCAAGTCACCACCCGATAAGATTAGGAACAGTGGTATTGCTTCGCAAATGATGAAGCAATATGGCTCGCGATATGGTTGATTGATATTGATAGAAATGACAATCTAATAAAGATTCGAATGGAGATGACATAAAGAGCTTTTTGGAGATAGAGCAGTAGAAATATGTTAAACTCTATCAATGAAATGTAATAAGTGCGAATATTACGAGTAAAACTAACATGATTGTCATAGAAGGACCATATTGAATTTCTTTAAAAAAGATAAGGACCAAAATAAGTCAAAATAAAGATTAAGGACTAAAGTGAATCTCGAAAATAAGATAAAGGACCAAAAATATAATTAAACCATATTTCTTTTTCCAAGCATACCCTTATTTATTATATTATCTTTTTTACCACACATTTCTACATCTCTCTTCAATATAATCTTCATATATTTATTATTACCCTCTTCTATTATTGAATGGGGTACAAAATATACCAAATTCTTACAACTTAACTTAGACGGAAGGAGTATAACATAGCATTGATAAATATTGATTTATGAATACTCTCTCCGGTCCTTATTATAAGCCACTTTTTGTGAGAGAAAGGAAACTTATAATAGGGACCGGAGGGAGTATATTAATTTACAATAAACAACTCTATGTCAAAAACATGCAAATCCACAAGTACGAGAATGCAGGTCGATATGTTGATGATGATAATAATAATAATGATGATGATGATCATAATAATAATAATAATAATAATAATAATAAAAAAAAGTGAATTTATATATTTTTTTTCATTTTTAAGAACGCGTGCTTTTTTTTTTAACTACACGTGCTTTTTTCTGATAAGTTCAATTTTAACTTCATATGACCAAATACCATAAATCTATGTATGCATGACCACATTAAAACGCTCCTCTTCCCTATCCTTATCCCTTTGGATGGATTTGAGATAAATAATTAGAATAGTGCACACTGTTCAGGCCCTCAGCCTTTTTTGTCTTCTCTCTTCTCATTAATTTGTTAGTTTGTTGCTTTTCGGGAGGACCATTTTATTTATTTACAAGTATTGAATTAAGAAAAAAATAGATGATGTACCGATAATGTAAAATTTTTTTACATCATCAATGTATCATCCACCATTCATGCATTTAAACTAAATTAAATAACTACAATAAACAATAAGTCACTTCCTCAATTCAATTATGAAGAGGAGAGTTTTATACTGTCTTCACTTGGACTATGTACAAAGAACACCAACCACACTTTCTGGTGGGAATAAGTGGGTCAAGGGTCTCTAGACCCACTATAAGCTATACACAATAATTGATTGATAGAAGACTATTAAAATTAGAGAAATTTCAAATGTAGGGATTGATATGAGATGAGTAGTCACGAATTCCTGCTCCTTCCCAACCCATCCACTCTTCCCACATGTCCCAATCTGGATCATTCATTCCCCTCATTGGCTCATCTATTCCTGCATCATATACTGCCTCGTACACTTGAGCCTCGTTTGATTCTCCCCTTAAATTGGCCATCACAACCTGCATTCAAAATTGAAATTCCAGTTAGATAATTTCGGAGTTATGTAGAGTCTAAATCATCCTATAAAGTAGTCTCTCCTATCTATATTTTAAGAAAATAACCGAAATTAAAAAAAGTTAATAGAGTATATTTTATTTTTTCAAATTCATATAAAAAAAGTTAGCAAGTATATTTTGGTTTTCTTTTATTATGGATTTGAAGGAGTATATATATGGCCATACAAATATGATAAAAGATTAATGGGCTTGTACTAATATATGGATTTGAAGATCAATGCATTATCTATTTTCCCTTCAAACAATGTTAATTGGTGATCATCACATTATTCGAACTACTATGCTTGTATATTTTATACAAAAATTTCTTTTAAAAGTAATTTAGAATGAGTCTGTGCATAGATATTTGATTATAAATTAATAAATTAACTACTACTAATTACTGCAATAATATCAACTTTAGAGCAAAAAGTCCCAATTATTTTACAACCAATGAATAAGGTCATAAAATGAGTCCAAGAAATAGTTCCTATTATTATTTGGTGCAGTGCAAATGAATTCATTATGAGTTTGTTTACTTCCCTATATTCTAACCGAAATGAAATATTTTAGGTGATTGGTAAAGTAACGCACATCATAAGCCTCGTTGATTTGGTGAAACTGAACCCCACAATTGCTTCCTCTGCATACATCTGGATGGTACTGTAACACAAAGAATACCAACTAATCAATATTTCTATCAAAAAATAGTCCCACCAAGAACTCAATCACCAGAACCAGTTTTTCAAAATAAAAAAGGAAAAGCCAAACATCAGTTTAATCAAATATTAAAAATTAACAAACCCTTTAGGATAAATTCATAGCAATTAACTTACAACCTTATACATGTATTTTATACAATGTTAAATCATGCATGCATTTATAATTAATCTAATTAATAGAACGGTTGTCGTTTTAATCATTAATCACCATTACAAAGGTTAGAAAACAATAAATATTATAAAAGATAAATCTAATAACTTTATATAATAGTAATAGTAAGAGGATAAATTATGGATACTAGATAAAAGGATAAATCGAAGATTGCCTCTCTTAGGATCTAAGAAAATATCCACTAAAATTTTATTTTGTTGATATATTCTTTTGAATTTATCTTCAATTTATGATTTATCTAATATCTTTTACCATTAATATATATGATTAATCCCAAACATATATATGATTGGTCCCGAAAGTTTACCGGGTGAATTTTTTATCTTAAAATACCCTTATTAATGAACCTAATAAATCTGGCCAAAATAATCATCTCAACAGGTACTATATTGGGTCTAATATTTGTTTTAAAATTAATTAAATAATTTGACCATGATTTGGAAATATTGATATAAATAAAAGTGTGCAACAAAAAATTCCACGGATCAATTTGGATATATTGTGTCCCAAATAAAATGGCATGAAAAAATAGAGTTAAATAATAATTATGAAGAATAAAACAAGGAAACGTAAGATAGGATAAACAAACAAGGCAAACCTGCAAAGCAAGCTGTCTGAAAGCTTTCCTAACCTCAGATTCAGATGCACCTGGTTGGATCCTTAATGTCTTATAAGGATCCATCACAGCAGAAGAAGAATAAGAGCAACAAATCTTAACCTTCTTATTCTGCTGTCTCCTCTCTCTGAATTTCATCCAATTAGAAGATGAACCATTCCCACCAACAACACCAGCCGCAGCAACAACAGCAGCCATTGCAACAATCAAAATATCTCAGAAACCTTTCAATATCTCACAAATAAGAATTGTATTTGAGAAGAGAAAATAACAACGACCCAGAATTTGTTTGGCTATAAAGTTTGAAACTTTGATCTTTATTTTGGAGGAAAATCAATGGGCACGACAAGTTGTTTGTGATTGAGACCCTTGTGTCTGAACCCTAAAATAGTGTGTTTTCCCCTCTTTTTCTGAAATTTAATAATAAATAAATTGCAATAATTGAGTTCAGGAGATGAAAGGAAACGCAGTGAAATAAAATAAAATAAAACATGTTCTAAAACGGGGAAAGGGAAAGAGATTTATTTATAATGGATCTGGTGGTGAAGAGAGAGAATCTGATTTGGAATTATTCCCCACCCTTATCCATTGAATAAAGCGTGGCATGACGTGGATAATCGTGTTTAGTGGAGAGAATTGAGAAAAAAAAAAAAAAAAACAGCCGGATGCTGGGTCTTATCTTATCTGCTTTTACTTGTATCTTTCACTCACTTTTTTTTTTATAAATTGAAATTTAAATAAAAAAAAAAAAAAAAGGAGGCATGGGATTTAGTCATTGAAAATATTTCTTAAATCCAATTTTTTAATGGTTAAAGTTATTAAATAATCTTATTGAAGTCTTTAAAAATGAGTAATGTGTCAGATTAGTCCCTGACTTTGTAAGCGTCGGTCAAGTTAGTCCCTAACTTTATCGAAATAGCAATTTAGTCCCTGAGATAGGAGAACGTCAATCAAGTTAGTCCTCGCCGTCACTATCGCAGGGATGTATTTGCTTTAAAATGAGATAAAGATAGAGATGTATGTGAATTAAAATGAAATCTCAAGGACTAAATTGCTATTTAGATAAAGTCATGGACTAACTTGATCGGCACTTACAAAGTCAGGGACTAATCTGACATATTATTACTTTAAAAATATTTCTTACCATTAGTATGTTTATCAGTGTTATGCACGGGATGAAAATGTTTGAAGAATCCTAAAAATGAAAGAGTTAATTTTTTTTTTTTCAAAAAAAAAACAAAAGATATGAACTTTAATTTCATCAATGCATATAGTCAAGGAGTCTATGTTAAGAGAATCCAACTAAATATCGTGAAAAACATATTGATATAATTATTCTTTAAAAATTACAACGCCGTGAATGAATGATATTCCATACGAGTAACATTTATGCTAAAAAAAACTCCCAAAAAACTAATCTAGAAAAACATCAAAATTATCTCTATAAAGATTTCAATAACGTGGTCTGCGTAAGATAGCCCAGTTGGTGGCTGCAGGGACACTTAGGATTTCCCCATCCCTCAGGTCATGGGTTCTAATCTCAAATCTCCCATGTAAACCAAAAAAAAAAAAGATTTCAATAACGTGAATGAAATGCACCACACCATTTACGCAAGTAAAATCTTCCGTGAGAATAACCTAAGCTTAAAAGATTAAGAAACCAACAATGAAGGAATTTATTTTTTAAAAAAAATTTAAAGATATCAACTTTTAGGTGAAGGCTAAGTTACACCTCGTTTGTTTTGGTGTTCGCAAACACCACTATTTTTTACCTGTTATAACAGGTATAGCAGATTACCCATTATTTATTATTATATCTTTCAAAGATTTTAGAAATTTTTATCTTTAATTATTTTTTACTCACATCATAAATTTAGAAAGTAATGGTTTTCTTTATTTATTTTTTTTATTCAAAATTTGAAACACACCATAATTTAGTTAAATTAGAATTTATGATTTTTTTAAAAAATAATTATAAAAAAAACTTATACCATAGATACTTAAAAATATATAATATGAGAAATGTGATTTTTCAATTGGAACAAATTAACATAATATAACAATTTATTATAGACAAAAAATACACTATGTGTTTTGTAGAAATATGTTAATTATCAATATTTATGAATTTTTTAAAAATAAAATAATTATAAAAAATATAGCATAGATAATTAAAAAAATATAATATGAGAATGATGATTTTTTAGTCAGAACAAATTAACATAGTACTCCCTCCGTCCAATTATCTTGGTAAAAAAAATGTAGTTTTTTTTTTCACAAATCAAAGTAAAAATAATTAATGAAAAATCTTAAAGATTGTAAAAATAATATGGAAATTTATGTGATAGAAATTTGTAATTAATGATTGAATCATGCATTATATTTTATTTTGAAAATAGAATCATGCATTATATGAAAAAGATATTCTCTTATTTTTGTTGACTACTTTGACTTTTACTAATATAATGGAACGGAGGGAGTATAACATATTATTGTAGAGAAAAATATCCTTATTTGTTTTTGTAGAAATATGTTATAAAAATTTATGATATTTAAATTAAAATTATTAAAAAACTTTTAGCATAGATAATTAAAATATATAATATGAGAAATGTGATTTTTCAGATGGAATAAATTAACATACATAACAGTTTATTGTAGACAAAAATACCTTTGTGTTTTGTATAAATATGTTAATTATAAAAATTTATGATTTTTTAAAAATAAATAACTATAAAAAAAATTATCGCATAGATAATTAAAAAATGAGATTAATGGGTATGCACTGACGGTGTAAAGATTTTTACGCCATCAATCCATCATCCAACATTCATTTGTATTACTTTTAAAAAATCTTTACACTATCTGTGTACCGTCTATTTTCTCTTAAAGAATATGATATGAGAAATATAATTTTTAAGTTGGAACAAATTAACATAGCATAATATATTATTGTAGACAAAAATAGCCTTAAGTGTTTTGTAGAAATATATTTACTTACTCATTAATAACATTAACCATGAATATTTATATTCAAATATTAAAGTTAATAAAGCAAACTATAATGCATTGAAAATGGTATGCAATAGATTGACGACAGCATCTAATAGATCATGATTTCGGGATGTTGAGTCATCGTATAAGTTCACATTATAGGTCATGGTCTACTAAATTAACCTGTCATGTGAATGATACATGGATTGTCAATTAACGTGTTAGATACAACTAAAAAAATTAGATTATGATTATTTTTACTGTTCATTTAAGTTTTTAGTCCCTGAAATTAGGTGCTCTTTTGAAAATGATTCTTGATTTTTTTTCAATGTCTTGGGTCCCTAAACTTTGTTAAATTTTTGAAAATAGTTATTTCATCACTTAATTGATGATATGACCTACGATATGTCACATCACTTTTCCAAAATCGACAAGTGACGCGCTATATGGTATCACGGGACACCACATAATTTTTTTAAATTTATTAAAAAGTTTAATTTTTTTAAAAAAATAATATTTTTTAATTTTTTTTACAAATTTGAATTTTTTAATTTAAAAAAATTAATGTGACATCACGTCGCACATTACTTATCAATATGGTGAATGTGACATGACATATCGTTAGTTATATCATCAATAAAGTGATGAAGGACCATTTCTAAAAATTTAACAAAGTTCAAAGACCTAAAGCATTGAAAAAAAAGTTCAAGGACAAATTCCTAAAGAGCACATAACTTCAAGAACTAAAAACTTAAATATGTCTATTTTTATCTATGATTATAATGCGGTAAGTTTATAACCCTTTAAAATTATAATATGTTTATGTTTGGGTCTCTTAGCTGAAAAATGAATTTAAGTTGATCTGTTTTGTTTGGATATATAGTGTAGCAAATATTATTTTTATTGAGTAAATTACAAAAAAGGTATGGAGTTAGTTATTGTTGTTGCAATGATAAGGGTGAAATAAGAAAATTACATTGGTCTCAAAAAATAATTTACAGCGTCTAAGAAGGAGATGTTGAATTTTGATTATTTTTCCAATAATATAAATTATATTTTGCTAAAATTATTTTTTAATATAGATTTAATAATCTAATATACTAAAAATGAAAAAATAAATTATAATATACAAAACGGAAAAATGAACTTGGTATTAGTAAATTATTTAATTTATACTCTCAAAGTTCATGATAATCCTAGTTATTTAATTTACATTTCATGTGTCAGAGATACTTAAATAAAAATAATAGTTGATTTACATGCTCATAAATTAATATGTCAAAAATAATTTAGTGAAATTAGAATTTATGATTTTTTTAAAATAAATAATTTTAAATAAATTATAGCATAAATGATCATTAAAAATATTTTTATTTATTACTTATTAATAAAAAAAATCTTTAAATGTAAACAATAAATAAGTTCATTAATGAGGTCTATATTTCCAAATTTATTAAGTCCATACATATTACTTATACAACAGGTTGCAGGTAGAATCAATTTTTTAATTAACACATGGTGCATTCAAAAACCAAAAATATTTGGTGCTTTTTTAGCCAAAACCCAACTTTTTTTTAAATTTCATCACTGCATATCACAGAGGTTAAGAGAACCCAACTAAATTTCGTGAATTAAACAAACCACACCATTATCCACAATAAATATAGACTATAATTATATAAATATATATATATATATATATATATAAATAAAGAAAGAGACAAAAATAATCTCTCAAAATTTCAACATCATAGAAATAATCTAAAACTTCGAACTTAATTTTTCAAAAAAAAATAAAAAATAAAAAATAGCTACAATCATATTCTTATTAAGGTACTAATTATATATTATTTTTTTTTGGTTGAAGGTACTAATTATATAGATATAACTATATTCGAAATAAATATTAGTCGGACTCCAACTTTTTAAAGTATAATACAACTACCGATATGATTATAACAAAGAAGCCTAAGTTCTCCTCACTCTACGCTCTTCTAAATTATTGTGTCCATTGAAGCATTGATAAAGAAAGAAGCCTAAAATGTACTTATTCCGGTCCCTATTGTTGGAAACCAACAAGCGAGCTAAGCAAATACTAGAGGGGGGTGAATAGTATTTTGAAGCACTAATACCAAATATTTCGATTGGTAATTGAAGAATGGAGCTAAGACTGAATTTTCTGGAATCAGACACAAAAGACTCGAGTCTTTTGTGAAATACTCGAGTTTTTCAGTGATGAACAACTCGAGTCTTTTCTGAAATACTCGAGTTTTTCCTATCAGATAGCAGAAAAACCAGAAACGAAAATTCAGCAATTTTAACTCAAATCAATTCAATATTAAACAGGAACTTATCCAACAGAATAGCAAGCAATCTAAATAACTTTTAAACACAAAGATTCCTTGAACTTGCTACCTAATTGTATAAATCCTAATTGATTGAAATGACTTAAGTCTATTGAGCTAGAAAGTAGATTAAAAGCAATAAACCAACACTCAAGCAATTTTATCCTGGTTCACTCCAACAATGAGCTACATCCAGTCCTCCTAATCACTTAGGAGTTTCTACTAATAATCAAATTGTTAGAAATTACAAAGGATTGCTTGAGAATGGCCTCACTCAACCTAACCCTTCAAGAGTGTACCAAACTCTTGATTTCTACCCCAATTTGATTCCGGTGATTGAAGAACTCTTCACAAAGCTTCCTTGAACTCCCTTCAAGAAACTCCACCGGGCTAGGAACCTCCTAGTCTTGTGCTTGAGAACCTCTCAAGACTTCCAACACCCTAAGCCACTTAGGGTTTGCTGGGAACAATCCAAGACTTTGAATAATCAAGCTTTTTGTATGTGTATTACTAATCTCACAATGGATTAGCACAAATAAGCACAGCTCAATGTAAGAATTGAGGCCTAAAACTCAACTTGGAATAAAATGACAATATGAGTGAGAAGTTGAGCTTTTTGGGAATTAACACTTGAGAAAAGGAAATTATGAAAGCTTGTGATCAATAATGTGTTGTTGTCTTGTTTGTTCTTGCACAAATTCAAAGAGCAACTTTACAATAAGGTTCAGAATACTCTCTTGGGGTTGGATGAGACTCAAATGTCCTCAATTGGGTTTTTGAGTCTCTCCAACGTTCATTTTTGTTGACTGGACAAAAATACTCGAGTCTTTTGGTAAATACTCGAGTCTTTTTGGTCGGTCACGAGTGAATTGGTGCACGAACCAGACTAACGGTCATATTTGCTGACCTGGCACAAATACTCGAGTTTTTCTATAAATACTCGAGTATATACTCGAGTCTTTATCAAAATACTCGAGTATTTTGATCAGATATGGGAAAAATTATTTTTCAATTTTATTTTTCCTCTCAAGTATTAATTTTTGGTCAATCTCAACTTAATAAACATATAAAAATTTATTCCTAGAAGAGACTAACTATTTCTACCCACTCTCAACCACTCTCAACATAAATTAGAAATTTACAATTAATATTTGATTGAGAATGATTGGGCACTTGTCTTCTTTTCTTGACTTCTTGTTGATGTTGATGTTGCAATATTTTCAAGGCATGATTTGTTAATTATTTTGTCATCATCAAAACATAATCCACCTAATTAGGAGCATTGAATTCACAATCTCCCCCTTTTTGGTGATGACAAAATAATTAACACTTGTACCATTTGTTGAGCTTGAATCCACTTGAAAATGCAACTCCCCCTCACTATATGATACTTTTCACCTATCTAAAAATTCAGCTTGTGCAAGATGTTATGACAATTTAATTTTAGCACCAAGCCTATGGTATTAGAGTATTTAACAATTATCAGAGTATATACCATAATTAGAGATTTTAGGTGCAACAATATCAAGACAAGACAAGTGTAATATCTCTCCCCCTTTTTGTCATAAGCCAAAAAGATGTAACAATTTAGAAAAAGATCAAGGGAGGAGAGGTGCATAATCGGAAAATCCCATAACCAACTATGCAAAAAAAATAGACTTAATAATAAATATAAAGAGCTCCCCCTGAAGCTTTGCACAAACATCATAATGAAAACCAAATTCATTAACATAAAAACATCATAAAAGGTCCAAATCAAAGGTGCAATAATAAACCCAAAGTCTCAAAACACCAAGTTCTCAAAATACAGAAAATGTAACGAAGACCAACATGATAAAAACAGAATGAAAACTAAGATAGACTGCAAAGGTCAACATCATCAAAACATCGAAGGAGTTGGAGCATCTGGAGGAGAATAAAACCGAGAGAAGAGTTTAGAGGATGAAAAACTAGTAAGATTTGACAAAACTTTGAGGAAAATCTGAGTTTTGAGGAGAGAGATATGAGAAAACCGAGAGAGAAGAGAAAGGGGTTCGTGAAACTCGAGTTTGTGGGGGCTGGAGTATATATAAACTCGCCAAAATACTCGAGTATATTCAACAATACTCGAGTTGTTCGTTGAAAAACACTCGAGTGTTTTAGAATATACTCGAGTCGTTCGTGACTCAGCCCAGATTTCCCCAGAAAACTCGAGTAAAAATTGAAAAACTCGAGTTTGGTCCGAAAGTTCAAATTTCAGGAAAACGCAAAATACTCGAGTTTTTGGAAAATACTCGAGTTTGGTCTGAAAGTTCAAAAATTGGGGGTTTCGAAAGACTCGAGTGTTTCAAAAAACACTCGAGTATTTCAATAAAGACTCGAGTGTTTTGAGAAACACGCGAGTATTTTTCTCAGACCCTGATTAAAAACTTTTTCAATTTAAAACTGATTTAATTTTGAATTAAAATACTCGAGTGTTTTTGGAAAAACTCGAGTATTTTGACAGAACAGAAAGTAAAAACTCAGTTTTAAAAGACCAAACACAAATCAAACACAAATGCTTCACTACCAACTTGGAATACAGTACAGAATCACACACAATTAACATATACAATTTCAAATATCATCAAGGACAATTTAACTAAGAATCAATAACACATTAGAGTAAGACTAATATGGTGATTTTCCAAAAATGACACACAATGCAATTAGCCTATATTAGCTTCATCTAAAATACCAAGTTCTCTCCTAATATGATAAAAGGTGTCCCTTGGTAGAGGTTTTGTAAAAATGTCGGCTAATTGATTTGTGGTACTAACAAATTCAATTGTGCAATCACCCTTTTGTACATGATCTCTTAAAAAATGATGTCTTATTTCAATGTGTTTAGTTCTTGAGTGATACACCGGATTCTTAGTCAAATTGATTGCACTCGTGTTATCGCATCTAATCGGAATATTTTCAAGTTTCAAACCAAAATCCGATAATTGTTGTTTCATCCATAACAGTTGAGCACAACAACTACCGGCTGCGATATATTCCGCTTCGGCGGTAGAAAGAGCGACACAAGCTTGCTTTTTAGAAAACCATGACACCAATGAACTTCCCAAGAAATGGCAAGTACCACTGGTGCTTTTGCGATCAAGCTTGCATCCGGCGAAGTCAGAATCCGAGTAACCAACTAGACTAAGATTGGCATCAGCAGGATACCATAAACCAGTGTTAATTGCTCCTTAGATACTTAAATATATGTTTAACTGCGGATAGGTGAGATTCTTTAGGATTAGCTTGAAATCTAGCACACATGCATACACTAAACATAATATCCGGTCTAGATGCAGTGAGATATAGGAGACTACCTATCATACCCCTATACTTACTAACATCAACCGGTGTACCTTGTTCATCCTTGTCTAGGTAGCATGATGTGCTCATTGGAGTGTAGGCTTCCTTGCACTTGTCCAATCCGAATTTTTCAAGGAGCTCTTTGCAATATTTCCCTTGATGCACAAATATCCCCTCCTTGACTTGCTTTATTTGTAAGCCTAGGAAGAACTTGAGTTCTCCCATCATTGACATTTCAAATTCCTCTTTCATCAAATTTGAAAACTTTCTACAAAGAGACACGTTAGTAGCACCGAAAATGATATCATCAACATAGATTTGTACTAACAAAATGTCATCCTTGGTTTTATAAATAAATAATGTATTATCAACCTTCCCTCTTTGAAACTTGTTTTCTAATAGAAAGGAACTCAATCGATCATACCAAGCTCTAGGAGCTTGTTTCAATCCATAGAGTGCCTTTTTCAATTTATAAACATGGTTTGGAAATTCACTATTTTCAAAACCGGGGGGTTGTTTGACATACACTTCTTCATTTATAAACCCATTCAAGAAAGCACTTTTAACATCCATTTGATATAAAGTGAATTTCATGATTGAAGCATAAGCAAGTAAAATTCGGATTGCTTCAAGACGTGCAACCGGAGCAAAGGTCTCATCATAATCGATACCTTCCTCTTGGTTGTACCCTTGAGCTACTAGTCTAGCTTTGTTTCTTATAATCAACCCGGATTCATCAAGTTTGTTTCTATAAATCCATTTAGTACCAATTATGGTATGATCATCGGGTTTAGGGACTAGATCCCAAACTTCATTTCTTTCAAATTGGTTTAATTCTTCTTGCATAGCAAGAACCCAATGATCATCCTCAATGGCCTTTTTAATTGAATCGGGTTCAATTTGAGAAACAAATGAGACATAGTGGCAAATGTTTTGAATAGACCTACGAGTAAGTACTCCCTTTGACATATCTCCTATGACTTTGTCTATAGGATGAGCCTTGACCGATTTCCAAGTTGGAGGAAGTTCTTCCCTTACTTCTCCTTCATCAACTTTTGAATTCTCTCTCTCTTTTTCTTCTTTTGAAAAGACAATGCCATCTTCACTAGCATCACATAAAACACTATCTTCTTTTGAAGACTCATTAAAAACCACATGAATTGATTCCTCAATAGTTAAAGTTCTTTTATTGAAAATTCTATAAGCTTTACTATGAGAAGAATAGCCTAAAAATATGCCTTCATCAGATTTGGAATCAAACTTGCCAATGTGTTCTTTTCCATTATTTAAAACAAAAACTTGGCATCCGAAGACATGAAAATGAGATATATTTGGCTTTCTTCCCTTGTAAAGTTCATAGGGGGTTTTATCCAAAGAGGGCCTTATCAAAATACGATTTAAAACATAACAAGCCGTATTGACGGCATCGGCCCAAAAATATTGAGGTACTCTAGAATCATTTAGCATGGTTCTAGCAAGTTCCTCTAGCACCCTATTTTTCCGCTCTATCACTCCGTTTTGTTCCGGAGTTCTTGGTGCGGAGAATTGGTGCTCAATACCATTTTTAGCACAAAATCTATCAAATTTGTGGTTTTCAAATTCTCCACCATGATCGGTACGAATAATAATTACTTTTTGATTTACTTGGTTTTGCAAAAGTTTGACATGATGTTTAAAAGATTTGTAGGTCTCACTCTTAGTAGTTAAGAATAAAGTCCATGTAAACCTAGAGAAGTCATCAACAATCACCAATGCATAATAGTTGCCACCAAAGCTTTTTATTTGTGATGGTCCAAACAAGTCCATATGAAGCATTTCTAATGGCCTTGATGTGGACATAACCATTTTTGATCCAAAGGTGTTTTTAGTTTGTTTACATTTCTTGCAAGGGGAACAAACACCTTCAATAGAAAAATTTAGCTTTGGTAAACCAACTACTAGATCTTTATATTGAATTTTCTTCAATTGGTTTACATTTATATGAGCGGTCCTACGATGCCATAACCAAGTGTCATTTTCTTTGCTCACTAAACAAGTAGAGACCAAAGAAGTGACTTTGTTCAAATCAACTAAGTAAGTATTATTTGACCTTCTACCAACAAATTTGATTGATTCATCTTTGTCACTTTTAATGAGGCAATGGGTAGAGGTAAAAACTACATGATTGCCAATATCACATAATTGGCTTATGCTCAAGAGATTATGTTCTAATCCTTGAACATAGAGCACATTATCAATAATCAAGTTTGAAGAGTTTCCGATTTTACCAATACCAAGGATTTTGCCTTTGTTGTTGTCCCCATAAGTGACATAACCCTTTTCCTTTGGAGTAAGCTCAATGAAGTGCCGCTTATCTCCCGTCATGTGCTTCGAACATCCACTATCAAGATACCACAATTGTTTTCCCGTTCGAAGACACACCTACAAAATGAAATCACTTGTTCACTTTGGGTACCCAAACAATGTTGGGTCCCTTAGGGTTAGTGTTGGGACTTTCTCCCTTCTTAATCCACATATAAGTGCCCTTATTCATTTCAAACTTCTTAATATGGCACTCAATGTTGATATGTCCAACTTTTCCACAATAAGTACAAGTTGGTCTCTTTGATGAGTTTTTCTTAGAAAATGTTCCAACCACCTTGTACTTTTTGTTCTTTTTATGAACATATCCTAAACCGGTTTTGTTGTGATTATGTCTTTGAGAGTTCAACAACCGGTTGAAGTTTCTATCACTATGTGAGATTGTGAGTTTGTTTTTCAACTCTTTCACTTCTTTTTCAAGTTCATCACATCTCTCACATGAAGTGATAATTTCCTCATGATTTGCACAATCACTTTGATGACTAGAATTAATAAGTTCCAAGGATTCATTTTGAAGTTTCAACTCATTTATAGATTTTTGCAATTCATCAATTTCATGTTGAAACTCCAAAATTTTCTTTCCTTTTTCCTTATTAATTTTAGCAAGCCTTTTAAATTGAATTAACATTTCATTGTAGGCTTCTTGCAAATCATCATATGAAATGGAGTTTGAAGATGAACAAGAAGAGCTAGAGGTTACCTCATCATCACTTTCACTCATGCCATGATTAGCTCTTGATGAGGACTCATGATTGTTCTTGGCCATGAGACAAAGGTTTGCATTTTCATCACCGGAGCTACTTGAAGACGATTCATTGCTCTTCTCCGGTGCATCCCAAACAATGTATGCACGCTTCCCTTTGGTCTCTTGGGTCTTCTTGTCATTCTTCTTCAAGAATGTGGCACATTCCATTCTTATGTGACCAACCCCACCACATTCATGACACTTAACTCCATCATTGGTACTCTTTTCTCTTTGTTTGGAGTCTTTGGTTCTCTTGAAATTGGATGAAGATCCACCTTTCTTCCCTTTGAAGAATTTGTTGAATCTTTTCACAAACATCCCAAATTCTTCTTGATTTGGTTCACCATCGGAATCTCCACTTGTAGAGCATTCTTCAACTTCTTTTGTAGCTTTGGTTGAAGCTTTGAGTGCTATGCTCTTTTTCTTTTTATCCGATTCCTCATGCATCCCAAGTCTTGTAAGCTCCATCTCATGCTCTTGGAGTTTGCCAAACAAAGTGGCTAAGTCCATGCTATTTATGTCTCTTGATTCCTTGATGGCGGTTACCTTGGGTTGCCAAATCCTATCAAGACATATTAGAATTTTGTTAGTAGTTTCACCATTGCGAAATACTTTTCCCAAGGAAATCAAATGATTAACAATGTGAGAGAATCGCTTTTGCAAGTCACTAATGGTTTCATTTGGCAACATGTGGAACAATTCATATTCGTGAGTTAGAGAATTCAATCTTGCATCTCTAACCTCACTTGTTCCCTCATGTGTGACTTGCAAAGTATCCCACATTTCTTTTGCCGATTTACATTGGGAAACTCTATAAAATTCATCATGGGATAGAGCCGAAAAGATGATGTTTTTAGCTTTTAAATCAAATGAGACTTTTCTCTTTTCATCATCATTCCAACTACTCCTTGGAATTTCAACAATTTCATCATTTATTTTCTTTTTGGGAATGAAAGGACCATTTTCAATTGCATCCCAAATATCCATATCAATTGCTTCAATAAAAACTTTCATGTGAGTTTTCCAATAAACATATCCTTCACCATTAAATAGTGGAGGACAGTTTATTGAAGCTCCTTCTCCACCAAAGTTATTGCTAGAGCCCATTAAGTTTCCAAAAGGATCTTTTTCGAAAAAGTTGTTACACTCGATCTTTCGACCGAGCTCTGATACCACTTGTTGGAAACCAACAAGCGGGCTAAGCAAATACTAGAGGGGGGGGGGGTGAATAGTATTTTGAAGCACTAATACCAAATATTTCGACTGGTAATTGAAGAATGGAGCTAAGACTGAATTTTCTGGAATCAGACTCGAAAGACTCGAGTCTTTTGTGAAATACTCGAGTTTTTCAGTGATGAACAACTCGAGTCTTTTCTGAAATACTCGAGTTTTTCCTATCAGATAGCAGAAAAACCAGAAACGAAAATTCAGCAATTTTAACTCAAATCAATTCAATATTAAACAGGAACTTATCCAACAGAATAGCAAGCAATCTAAATAACTTTTAAACACAAAGATTCCTTGAACTTGCTACCTAATTGTATAAATCCTAATTGATTGAAATGACTTAAGTCTATTGAACTAGAAAGTAGATTAAAAGCAATAAACCAACACTCAAGCAATTTTATCCTGGTTCACTCCAACAATGAGCTACATCCAGTCCTCCTAATCACTTAGGAGTTTCTACTAATAATCAAATTGTTAGAAATTACAAAGGATTGCTTGAGAATGGCCTCACTCAACCTAACCCTTCAAGAGTGTACCAAACTCTTGATTTCTACCCCAATTTGATTCCGGTGATTGAAGAACTCTTCACAAAGCTTCCTTGAACTCCCTTCAAGAAACTCCACCGGGCTAGGAACCTCCTAGTCTTGTGCTTGAGAACCTCTCAAGACTTCCAACACCCTAAGCCACTTAGGGTTTGCTTGGGAACAATCCAAGACTTTGAATAATCAAGCTTTTTGTATGTGTATTACTAATCTCACAATGGATTAGCACAAATAAGCACAGCTCAATGTAAGAATTGAGGCCTAAAACTCAACTTGGAATAAAATGACAATATGAGTGAGAAGTTGAGCTTTTTGGGAATTAACACTTGAGAAAAGGAAATTATGAAAGCTTGTGATCAATAATGTGTTGTTGTCTTGTTTGTTCTTGCACAAATTCAAAGAGCAATTTTACAATAAGGTTCAGAATACTCTCTTGGGGTTGGATGAGACTCAAATGTCCTCAATTGGGTTTTTGAGTCTCTCCAACGTTCATTTTTGCTGACTGGACAAAAATACTCGAGTCTTTTGGTAAATACTCGAGTCTTTTTGGTCGGTCACGAGTGAATTGGTGCACGAACCAGACTAACGGTCATATTTGCTGACCTGACACAAATACTCGAGTTTTTCTATAAATACTCGAGTATATACTCGAGTCTTTATCAAAATACTCGAGTATTTTGATCAGATATGGGAAAAATTATTTTTCAATTTTATTTTTCCTCTCAAGTATTAATTTTTGGTCAATCTCAACTTAATAAACATATAAAAATTTATTCCTAGAAGAGACTAACTATTTCTACCCACTCTCAACATAAATTAGAAATTTACAATTAATATTTGATTGAGAATGATTGGGCACTTGTCTTCTTTTCTTGACTTCTTGTTGATGTTGATGTTGCAATATCTTCAAGGCATGATTTGTTAATTATTTTGTCATCATCAAAACATAATCCACCTAATTAGGAGCATTGAATTCACACCTATTTTAAGAAAAAGGATGCATACATATTTTGGTCCTAAATATAGGAAAAAATTAACTAATTTTCTATTCTCGATACAATCATTCCTAAAATGTTTTTAGAAAACAGTAATCTCATTTAATTTTTGTTTCATTCCCAATACAACTCTCCAAAAGTAATCATGTTTTTTTATGATTTTAAAAAAATTAAATACATTTAACTAATTTTCTTAATAAGTATGATTTCGATTGTTTTTTCTTATAATATGGACTGAAAGGAGTATTCCGTAAAAATAATTCTTTAATGAATTTAATTAAATGCATTAACAAAATCACAACATAATTGAAAGACCAGTGGACCGAAAGCAAAACCACCATACTATATGTTAACAGAATAATGTACTTTCTCACATGAGGGGATAACTTTTCTCTTTAATTCTCTCAAATTTTGCCATGTGTCTTTATTTTTTAATTGCTTTTTTTTAATTAAAAAAAACCAAACCAATTAAAATGAGAACAAAAACGCAACGTGCTGAAGAAAACATGATTAGAGTCTTATTGTCATTGCCACCGTGCTCGCCGCTCACCCACCACCGCTTGCCCACCGCTACACATCAGAGAAGAACGTGTGCAGTATTAGCAGGAAACAAATGATCACCACCGCTTGCTGCTTCCCACCGTTGTAACACCCTACATATTAATTACCCTTAAACCATAAATTAGGACTTGAAAATTTCTTTTTAAAACAATGGTGATAACTGCCAACATAATATTTCTTTCCATTAATACAAAAATCATCAGAGTTAAGGGCGGAAGACTTAGTACATCAAAAGCATAAAAGCATAGTTTAATTACATTCGGTCCAGTAAGCCCAATACAAAAAGTACAAAAGCAAATGTTTTAGCTCGGCCCACTGGCCGAGACCCAACTAATTCTCTGACTCTATGACTTACTCTCCCTGTGAGGGAGAGTGAACCTGCTCGGTCGGGGACTGCGTCTGCTCGGGCTCAGTACCTGAAAATGGTAAGGAGGTGAGCATTACACAGAACTTAAGTAAGCAGTTTCTAACATGACATACCGAACTACCAAGCCAAACACAAGTAGTCAATTAGCATATAACTAACAAGTAATCAAACAGTATATCACATGCATACAACATCATTTAGCTCGGTCCATGTTAGTATCCATTATATACATTACATACCCTTTATACCTCGGCTCGACCGGTTGATTCCCCTTATACTCTTTTCTTAATTCCTACACTCGGTTTCTCGGCCACAACTCTCTTCCCTCGGCAATCTATCCCCCTCCCGGTCTCATTACTCATTTATCAGCTTTTACATCGTTTCCAATCTTTTACTCTTCTCGGTTGCATACACCCAGTGCATGTCTTACACCATTTAGGGTCGGATATCGGAGTGTCCATACCTGCGAGTACCCAGTACCCGTCTTACAGCTACGCATACCCAGTATGCGTCTGACGCGATCATTGCACGCACCCAGTACGCGTCTTCTATGATCAGGAGCACTACCGCCTATCATTCTATGGAGTAAGGAGTGCCCATAACTGCGAGTACCTAGTACCCGTCTTATAGCTGCGCATCTCGGCGTCTTACGCGATCAATGCACGCACCCAGTACGCGTCTACTATGACCAGGAACACATCTCACCGATTCCATGCTCGGAACCTTGTGTGAATCATAACTGCGAGTACCCAGTACCCGTCTTACAGCTGCGCATACCCAGTATGCGTCTGACGCGATCAATGCACGCACCCAGTACGCGTCTGCTATGACCCGATCACACAACCATTTCTCTTTAATTCCTCTTATCTTTTTAACCATTTCTTTTAGCTCGGCATCTCTCGGCTCAACCCTATAACCATTTCCTTATTCCACTAATCTTTCTCATTACCTAACCTATTGATTTATCTCTTCATTTCCCCCGTTTACCATTTTCTCAATACCCATTCTCACCCTCTCGTAGCTCGACCACAGATATGGAAAATAAATACCACAACTCATGAACATTTATGCAATGACAACAACATTTATACAGCCACAATGAATAAACACTTAGCCATCATATCATTCAAACAGAACATATAGCATAGAACAATGTTCTTTCCTACCTCAAAACTTATGTTACTAATTCATTCATTGGTTCCCATTACCCTTTTACCTTTCCTCTCTAATATCATCCTATGTTCATTCCCTAATCTAACCCTCATTCTTAGCACCCGTTATGAACACCCTAGAAACCCAAACTCAAGTAGAGGTAACACTCACTCCTTACCTCAAACCGTGAGAGATAAGAGTTGAGAGTTGGGAATGGATTTCCCTCCTTGAGCTTAATACCCCTTGAATCTTTGTCCTCCTAGTTGCACACCCAGCACCGAAATGATCCAGGGACGTGTGATGAGATGAAGAGATGAAGGAAAGTAGCTCTAACTCGTGAGGAGTTATGGTGCAAGAGAGAGGGATTTCGTGAATGAGAAGAGAGAATATGGGAGTTTTATGTTGGAGCTTTAGAGAGAAAAAAGAGAGATACAGATGAGAAAGAGAATGAGAAGTATGTTATGTTGTATATTGGATTTTCTTTTATTCATTTAGGGGAAATATTTGTGTGGTTCTCATTGGAGGCTTCTTTGAGAAGTCAAAATATGTGGATAGGATTCATTGGCTTGTAAAGGAAGCCATGAACAGTGACTTGAAAAAGACATAAAGCCATGACAGCGACAACCGTACGGATGGCACGAAACCCAAAGAACCAACAGCTCATCACGAGCTGTCATGGAGGAGCAAGGATGCGTCGGCTCGATAGTAGATGAACAGCAGTAGTACGAGCCTCCTTCTCGGATAATAATGTGAGATGCGTTGAGGTCGGCTAATTCGAGCTGACAACAGATTTCACGTTCCGTTCCCTCTTAAATCTTTAGCTCGCGTTTCGTTTAGCTCGGCAGGGATCAGTCCGAGGTCCTACATCTACCTCTCTGGTCGGCCTAAGTTCCCTATTGACTCACGACCCTTGTATAACTACGGCTTACTCCTATTCTTAAATAGACATCTATGTATACATATATATATATATATATATATATGTATGAAGTTATTATATTGATATTATTTTTCAGGACGTTACATTCCTCTCCCACTTACAGAAATTTCGTCCTCGAAATTTAGTCGGTATTGAATAGCTGCGGATATGATAGCTTCATCTTCTCTTCGAGCTCCCACGTAGCTTCTTCCACATTGTTCCGATTCCAAATAACCTTTACCAAAGAGATTTCTTTCCCTCTGAGCCGTCTGACTTGTTTGTCCTCAATTTTGACTGGAAGGATCTCGAAGGTCAGGTTGTCCCTTAGTGGTAGCTCATCCACTGCTATCACATGCGATGGGTCATGAATGTATCTCCTGAGCTGCGAAACGTGAAATACATCATGGAGTTTTGACAAGTGTGGAGGTAAGGCAATTCTGTAAGCTACTAGTCCGACTTTCTGCAATATCTGATACGGTCCGACAAACCGAGGGGTCAACTTCTTTGATTTGATAGCTCGGCCAATACCCGTTACAGGGGATACTCGTAAGAACACATGATCTCCCTCAATGAAATTCAAAGGCTTTCTTCTTTTGTCGGCATAGCTCTTCTGTCGGTCTTGTGCTGCTTTCATCTTTCCTTGTATCATTCGGATCTTCTCGGTTGTCTCATGCACAATGTCAGGTCCAATCAACAAGTTTTCTCCTATCTGAAACCAGCATAACGGCGTCCGACACTTCCGACCATACAATGCTTCAAAAGGGGCCATTCCTATACTTGAATGGAAACTGTTGTTGTAGGTAAATTCAACCAATGGCAATAGTGTTTCTCAGCTTTCCGACTGTTCAAGCACACATGTCCTCAGCAAGTCCTCAAGAGTCTGAATGATGCGCTCGGATTGTCCGTCGGTCTGAGGATGATAAGCTATGCTAAACCTCAACTTTGTACCCATGGCTTGCTGCAATCTCTGCCAAAATCGGGATAAGAAACGAGGATCTTGGTCAAACACGATGCTGCTCAGAACACCGTGAAGCCTAACAATGTCCTTTATGTACAGTTGTGTCAACTTCTCCAAGCTATACTTCATGCTAATCGGTAGGAAATGGGCACACTTTGTCAGTCGGTCCACCACAACCCAAATGGCTTCCTGCCCTGATCTCGTTCTTGGTAGACCCGACACAAAATCCATTGAAATGCTGTCCCACTTCCATTGCGGAATCTCCAAGAATTTGAGTAATCCTCCTGGTTTCTGATGCTCAATCTTGGCTTTCTGACATGTTAAACACCGAGACACATAATCCGCCACATCGGTCTTTAATTTTGGCCACCAAAACAACCTCTTGAGATCCTGGTACATCTTTGTGGCTCCTGGGTGAAGACTCATCTTCGTTTTGTGGGCTTCTTCCATTAACTCTCTTCGGACTTCAAAATCCAGGGGAACGCAAACTCGGCCCCGAAATCGTATGAGACCATCGGATCCTTTAGTGAAATCTGGTTCATCCTTGTCTCCTGCTCTTTCTAGTAGGTTCTGGAGTTCTAAGTCGGCAGCTTGTCTTTCCTTGATAAAACCCACAAAATCGTTTGTTACTTGCAGCATCTCCAGTACAACACTATTTTCCTTCTTCTGTACGCCGAGGTTAAGATCACTAAACTCCTGCATCAACTGCATCTCTCGGACCATCATGTTGCTCAAATGAAGGCTCTTTCTGCTCAGCGCGTCAACCACAACGTTGGCTTTTCCAGGATGATAGTGCAAGTTGAAATCGTAATCTTTCAAGAATTCTACCCATCTGCGCTGCCTCATGTTCAATTCCTTCTGGTCGAACAGGTAGCCGAGACTCTTATGGTCACTGAACACTTCAAATTTCGTGTCATACAAGTAGTGTCTCCAAATCTTGAGGGCAAACACCACAACTGCTAGTTCGAGATCGTGGATGGGGTAATTCTGCTCATGCGGTCGAACCTGTCTAGAGGAATAAGCCACCACTTTTCCCTGTTGCATCAACACACAGCCGAGACCCTGCTTCGAGGCGTCACAAAATACGTCAAAGGCTTTGGTCGGATCTAGCAAAATCAACATGGGCGAACTCGTCAACCTTTTCTTTAGCTCTTGAAAGCTCTGTTCACATTCCTCGGACCACTGGTAAGGCGCATCCTTTCTGGTTAACGAGGTTAATGGTAGAGCCAGTTTAGAAAACCCTTCGATAAATCTCCTGTAGTATCCTGCAAGACCAAGGAAACTCCTGATCTCGGTCACCGAGTTAGGTCTCTCCCACTTGAGTACAGCTTCCACCTTAGCAGGATCAACCGCGACACCGTGCTTGGATATTACATGACCGAGGAAATGAACCTCTTTGAGCCAAAAACTGCACTTAGAAAGCTTGGCGTAAAGTTCCTTGTCCTTTAAGACTCGTAACACCATTCTCAAGTGCTTCTCATGTTCGCTTGGACTTCTGGAGTAGATAAGGATATCGTCTATGAAGACTATCACAAACGAATCCAAATAGGGTCGAAAGATCCTATTCATGTAGTCCATAAAGATGGTAGGGGCGTTGGTAAGTCCGAAGGGCATAACCACATACTCAAAATGCCCATACCTTGTCCTGAAAGCTGTCTTCGGAATGTCTTCTTCTCGAATACGGATCTGGTGGTATCCTGATCGGAGATCTATCTTTGAGAATACCGACGCTCCCTTAAGTTGGTCTAATAAATCATCAATCCGAGGGAGGGGATATTTGTTCTTCACCGTTACCGCGTTGAGCTTTCTATAATCAGTGCACATTCTGAGGCTACCATCCTTCTTTTTAACAAACAGGATCGGAGCTCCCCAAGGGGACACGCTTGGTCTAATTAACTTCTTGGCCAAAAGTTCTTCCAACTGTTTCTTAAGTTCTTCTAGCTCGGGAGGCGCCATTCTGTACGGGGCAATTGAAATTGGGCCAGTTCCTGGAATGAGGTCTATACTAAACTCTACTTCCCTTCTCGGCGGTAAGCCAGGCATTTCATCCGAGAAAACTTCTGGGAATTCAACCGGCTACAGGAATTTGGTCTATGGTTGGTTCCTCTGTCGCCTCTAACTTTGCAATAGAAGAGCCACTAAAGATGATGGTTTTCTCTCCGCAGTCGAGCAGGACATGGTGTTCAGACATCCAGTCCATGTCGAGGATAATATCTAGTTTGGTTAGGGGTAGGCAAATCAAATTGACTTTAAACTCTCGGCCTAATACTTGGATAGGACACTCCAAGCACATTTGGGAAGTGATTATGGAAGAATTGGTTGGGGTAGAAATGGATAGTTTATAGGGCATTTCTACTGGGGATAGTTTCAGTTTGTTCATACAGTCAAGGGAAATGAAAGAATGTGTGGCTCCACAATCAAATAGCACAACACACGTGATGTTGTTTACTTGACAAATACCTCGGATCAGCTCGTCGGCATCAGTCACTTCTTCACCATCCATGGTGTAAACTTTGCCTTTCTGTATCGGTCTGTTAACACCAGCCTGTTATGCCTTTGCAACATTGACCTCTTCTTTCACAATGTTCTCGGTACACCGAGCTGCAAAATGACCAGGCTTGCCACAGCGAAAACAGGATCCTCTTGTTCTGCTCGGATCTAGACTCCAACATTCTCCCATGTGTTGCCTTCCACAGTGTTGGCATATCGGATAGGGGCCAGGAACAACCACCATCTGACCACCACTCCTTGGAGTTGTTGACATTCTAGAGCTCGGATTCACATAGGGAGCAGATCTCTGAACAACTCCTTTCCCTCTGATAGGCCCCACTGCTTTCTGTGCCGACCTGCTCCGCTTTCTGTCGGCTTTCCTCTTGAGCCCCTTCTCATAGGTGCTAGCCATCTTTACCAATTGCGAGAGATTGGCAACGTTCTGATATTCGAATGCGAGCCGAACATCATCACGGAGACCAGATTCAAACTTGATGCACTTGGTACGCTCATCAGCATCTTGGTAGCTTCCTGAATAGCGGATCAAATCCTAGAACTGAGCGGCGTATTCTCCGACACTCAAGTTCCTCTGCTCCAGCTTGAGAAAAGCGAGTTCTTTCTCCCTCCTAACATCTTCGGGGAAATACTTGCCGAGGAATCGAGCTCGGAACACATCCCAAGTAATGGCTTGATTAGTCGCTTCCAGTCCTCGACTCTGTTGTTCCCACCAGTGCTCGGCTTCACCAGCCAGCAGAAACTCACTTAACCTCACCCTGTACTCATAGGGCGGTTGTAGAGATCGGAAGATCTTTTCAACATCTTGGAGCCATCTCTGAGCTCCATCAGGATTGTACCCCCCTTCAAACCGAGGCGGTTCGTTCTTCCTAAATTGGCTCATCCAGTCGATCTCTACCGGAGCTGGAGGTTGAGGCTGGAGTGCTGCAGCTGCAGCTGCTGCGGCGATGTTCTGAGCGAAGTTCTCAGCCTGATTTTGCTGAGCCTGCGCTTGGTTCTGCTGCAGTTGAACCAGAGTTTCCAACACGGCAGCAATTCGATCGTTATCAGCTCTTCTCCCAGCCATACTGTTTGGTCATGGAGAGAAAGCCAATTAACCATCGAATAAGGAAATACCTATATATACCTAGACATAAACATCTATAATTTCTATTGTCTAACTTAGACTTCTAGACTTTACTTATTTGTCACTCTCTTGGTGAGTAACCACTAGAGTCCTTTGCAATTCCAATAGGCCGAGGAGAAACTGCTCTGATACCAATTGTAATAGCCCAGCCCCAGCCAGCCGTACGGTACTGGGCACTGGGGCCCAGCACACCGCCACGTGGATATTGTCCGCTTTGGGCATCCTTCACCCTCACGGTTTTGCTCTTGGTCTCACACTAACAGTGAGCCCCAAAACGCGTCCACGTGAGGTAAGGTATCCACACCCTATATAAGGCATACTTCGTTCTCCTTACCAGCCGATATGGGACTAAGGCTTCACCTTACATCCACCCCTCTTGGAGGCCCAACGTCCCCGTTGGCACACTGACCCGGCCCTGGCTCTGATACCAATTGTAACACCCTACATATTAATTACCCTTAAACCATAAATTAGGACTTGAAAATTTCTTTTTAAAACAATGGTGATAACTGCCAACATAATATTTCTTTCCATTAATACAAAAATCATCAGAGTTAAGGGCGGAAGACTTAGTACATCAAAAGCATAAAAGCATAGTTTAATTACATTCGGTCCAGTAAGCCCAATACAAAAAGTACAAAAGCAAATGTTTTAGCTCGGCCCAGGCCGAGACCCAACTAATTCTCCGACTCTATGACTTACTCTCCCTGTGAGGGAGAGTGAACCTGGTCGGCCGGGGACTGCGTCTGCTCGGGCTCAGTACCTGAAAAATGGTAAGGAGGTGAGCATTACACAGAACTTAAGTAAGCAGTTTCTAACATGACATACCGAACTACCAAGCCAAACACAAGTAGTCAATTAGCATATAACTAACAAGTAATCAAACAGTATATCACATGCATACATCATCATTTAGCTCGGTCCATGTTAGTATCCATTATATACATTACATACCCTTTATACCTCGGCTCGACCGGTTGATTCCCCTTATACTCTTTTCTTAATTCCTACACTCGGTTTCTCGGCCACTACTCTCTTCCCTCGGCAATCTATCCCCCTCCCGGTCTCATTACTCATTTATCAGCTTTTACATCGTTTCCAATCTTTTACTCTTCTCGGTTGCATACACCCAGTGCATGTCTTACACCATTTAGGGTCGGATATCGGAGTGTCCATAACTGCGAGTACCCAGTACCCGTCTTACAGCTGCGCATACCCAGTATGTGTCTGACGCGATCAATGCACACACCCAGTACACGTCTTCTATGATCAGGAGCACTACCGCCAATCATTCTATGGAGTAAGGAGTGCCCATAACTGCGAGTACCCAGTACCCGTCTTACAGCTGCGCATCTCGGCGTCTTACGCGATCAATGCACGCACCCAGTACGCGTCTACTATGACCAGGAACACATCCCACCGATTCCGTGCTCGGAACCTTGTGTGAATCATAACTGCGAGTACTCAGTACTCGTCTTATAGCTGCGCATACCCAGTATGCGTCTAACGCGATCAATGCACGCACCCAGTACGCGTCTGCTATGATCCGATCACACAACCATTTTTCTTTAATTCCTCTTATCTTTTTAACCATTTCTTTTAGCTCGGCATCTCTCGGCTCAACCTTGTAACCATTTCCTTATTCCACTAATGTTTCTCATTACCTAACCTATTGATTGATCTCTTCATTTCCCCCGTTTACCATTTTCTCAATACCCATTCTCACCCTCTCGTAGCTCGACCACAGATATGGAAAATAAATACCACAACTCATGAACATTTATGCAATGACAACAACATTTATACAGCCACAACAGTATGAATAAACACTTAGCAAGCATATCATTCAAACAGAACATATAGCATAAAACAATATTCTTTCCTACCTCAAAACTTATTTTATTAATTCATTCATTGGTTCCCATTACCCTTTTACCTTTCCTCTCTAATATCATCCTATGTTCATTCCCTAATCTATCCCCCACTCTTAGCACCCGTTATGAACACCCTAGAAACCCAAACTCAAGTAGAGGTAACACTCACTCCTTACCTCAAACCGTGAGAGATAAGAGTTGAGAGTTGGGAATGGCTTTCCCTCCTTGAGCTTAATACCCTTTGAATCTTTGTCCTCCTAGCTGCACACCCAGCACCGAAATGATCCAGGGACGTGTGATGAGATGAAGAGAGGAAGGAAAGTAGCTCTAACTCGTGAGGAGTTATGGTGCAAGAGAGAGGGATTTCGTGAATGAGAAGAGAGAATATGGGAGTTGTATGTTGGAGCTTTAGAGAGAAAAGAAAGAGATACGGATGAGAAAGAGAATGAGAAGTATGTTATGTTGTATATTGGATTTTCTTTTATTCATTTAGGGGAAATATTTGTGTGGTTCTCATTGAAGGCTTCTTTGAGAAGTCAAAATATGTGGATAGGATTCATTGGCTTCTAAAGGAAGCCATGAACAGTGACTTGAAAAAGACATAAAGCCATGACAGCGACAACCGTACGGATGACACGAAACCCAAAGAACCAACAGCTCATCACGAGTTGTCACGGAGGCTCGGTAGTAGATGAACAACAGTAGTACGAGCCTCCTTCTCGGATAATAATGTGAGATGAGTTGAGGTAGGCTAATCCGAGCTGACAACAGATTTCACGTTCCCTCTTAAATCTTTAGCTCGCGTTTCGTTTAGCTCGGCAGGGATTGGTCCGAGGTCCTACATCTACCTCTCTGGTCGGCCTAAGTTCCCTATTGACTCACGACCCTTGTATAACTACGGCTTACTCCTATTCTTAAATAGACATCTATGTATACATATATATGAAGTTATTATATTGATATTAATTTTTAGGACGTTACAACCGTCATCCACCGTTGCTTGCACCGCGCGTCTGCATTGTGCAGGCATCGCCACCATCGCTACCCAATTTCCCAATCTCAAATATGTTTTCCCTAATCCAAATCTCTAAACTCGTTTTCCCTACTTTTCACAATGAAATTTTTTAGTCATATTATCAACTCATAATATCAAGTCATTATATAGACAAACCAGAGGCACATTACGTGAAGGTGGAGAAGAAGGGCAAGTGACGGTGACTGGCGTCTCCGGCGTGGCGTCCGGGTGGAGACTGAAGTGGCAGTGGCGGAGATTGAAGCGAAGTGACGGTGGTCGGTGGAGGATATGGTGGCTGGCGTGTTTGGTGATGGGTGGATGACTACGAGTGGCTGGCGACGATTGGCTGCAAGCGGCGTGGAAACTGAAGGGGCAGCAACGACGGTAACCCATGGTGGGTATTTCCTTTCTTTCAATCAGGTTGCATCACTTGCTTATGGAAGAGGAAGAGGTCTTTCCGGCGGTGAAGGCTGCATCACTTTCTTCTTCTATTTTGCCCTTTATGATATTTTTGTGTTTTTAGAAAAATCTAAAAAAAAAAGTAAATAAATTAAATAAATAAAGACATGTGGAAGCATCAAAGTGGATTAAGGAGGCAAAATATCTCCTCATATGAGGAGATACTTTATTATGATATGATTAACGCACGAATATTTTTCCTACAACATGAACAATACCATGAAAGTAGCTAAAATTGTTCTACTTAAGTCTCAAAATTGATCCCCATTCATTCTCAATCTCAACTTATAAGTGAAAATTACATGAACATGACCAATAATTTAAGCAAGAAAATCCAAACAAAACAAAACAAAAGTAAAAATATTTTTGGAAAGCTATAAAAAATCACAAAAGAAATAATGAACTGCAACATCATGACAAAATAACCAAAGACTCATTTCTTCTTTCTAGCCTTGGTCTTCTTCAGACCACGAATCTTCTTAGCTCTGTTCTTTTTATCCTTCATTTGCTTCCTAGACTTCTCTACCTTAGTATTATATACATTCTTAGACTTCTATCCTTCATTTGCCAACTCCAAAGTGAGTTCTGAATTTCAAAAGAACAAATAATGTTAGGATCCTTCACATCATATATCGTTACATCCTCGCCAATTTATCTTACTACTAAGCCTTGGAAATATTTGCCCTCCTAGATGAAGATCATCAATATTTCCTCAAGAGAACCTATTGGTTATGAACTTGCAAGTATGGATGGTAACAACCTTGTCCATCACGGTGTGCAGCATTGGCAATAAAATAAAGAAATGGAAGATAACTCTGCCTAGCAGCTCAGCTTCCACATAACACACAGTCACACAGCAGCGAGAGCATATCAATGAAGAATATTTCTTCATAGCAAATGCAACTCTACCTAGACTTAACCAATGGAATCACCCTACAATTGGAAAAGTTGATAAGTAGGTACATAAATGTGCACAATCATGATAAACAAACAAAGGAATTTAATCAAACATGAATAATAATTAAAAATAAAGTTGGAGACATATTCAAGCAATGAAAGAAAGAAATGAAGAGAACTTAATCCGTAGCAACCAAATTTGGCCTAGCAGAAAGTTACTGATAGAAGGTTAGACCTAGCAAAGATTAAAAGAATTATTGTACCTATTTGGAAGAAGGGAATAGGATAGAATAAGATACTGTAGTAATTAAATAAATTAGATTATTAAATAATATTTTATGATTTAATTCTAGAAGGTTCTTAGTGTTTAGGATTATGCCAAGTGTATAGGTATTATTAGTTTTATGGTTGTAATATTTGCTATATAAGGATTGTATCTCTTATGCTCTAGCGTCAATGAAAAATGAATGAAGTCTTTTAGTTTTTTAGTTGTTATTTTCCCTCTTATCTACTTACTCTCTTCTTGGTAGGATTTTCATCCTATCAGTTACATAAACATGTTTTTTAACAGTTGGGATTCTAGAAAATATCATATTTTAATAAAAATTTTATATTTTATCAATTAATCAAACTTCCCAATTTTGAAGAGGCTACCAAGAGTTTCAACTTGAGAATTTCAAACCCTTTAAAGCATATCAGCTGTGAACACCTTCTGCAGAGGAAATAGCTACAAATAGAACACTATACAATAGAATATAAGTGAAAGATTAAATAACAACCATTTCGATAAGCATGTTCTGTCAAACAGTTGGTGTGCATAGCAGATAGTCTCCCCTTAATACAAAATTCATATAGATCCAAACTGCAGAATCACACAATGTAAAGAAGTAATACATAGATAAAAAATAAAAAGTGTATCTGTTGTCAAAATAAAAAGAAAAGGAAATATGCATTTGTCTGAATACAATGGAACCACCTTTGTTACCTCTAGCGTAGCTCAGTAAACCCAGCAGCCAAAATAATATATATATATATATATATATAATGCAATAAAAATATCAGTAATTTCAAAAACGAATCATATCATTTAGCATACCAAATCAGATAATAATAAAATAATAAAATAAAAATAGAGCAAAGGTCATGAAAAATATTCCCTAATTTGCAGAACTTTTCACCCTCATGCCAGTAATGAAGAGCTTCTTTCATTAAAGGAAAACAATGACACCATAATGGGCAAGAAATACAAAGCAAAAGATAAACAATATAAGGAATTAACCAAGATAAAAATTACCTTCTCCTGACCCCATATTTCGAACTCAGCTCACAGCCACCACCTTTTACCACCATCACTCTCAACCAGGAAAACACATCTCATTAATCTATGCACTAGACGGCATCAACCACATCATCCCCGCCAATGATCTTGCCCCAATTGTAACAGAGACCAGCCCTAAAGACCTCTACTTATACTTGACAAGCAGAGAAGGAATCCAAAATATCCTAATACATAGTAATTAAAACCCATTTAATATTCAGGGCTGAATGCGTGGCTAAATTTGGGGTTTCCATGGCAGAATATTCAAATGGAGCACTAACAGTGGCTGTCTGCCACCGGGTGAATCGATTCAAACAAAACTTGAATCGATTCTCAAGATTGAATCGATTCAACCTTTTTTTTTTGAAAATTTGCTTCTAAGTCCTCTAACTCTCGTAATTTGCACTTAAGTCCTTCCCAAAGGCTAAATTGCAAAATTCAATATTTTATGCAAACTCTCAACCAAAAATTATTATTTATTTAAGTACACATAATGTACAAAGTTAAGTTACTAATCAAAATTAATAATCCATTGACTATAATATTTTATATTAATCGGGGATTAAAATTTTGGGGTGTTACAGAATAATTTAGTTAATTGTATTGAAAATATGAACTTTTGATACATAATTTCAAAATTACCCCTATTAATATTATTGAGAATCTAAAAAGTGTTAAATAAATAGGGGTGTTTGTGGAAAAAATTAATTAATGATCATTGAAAATTGATATGAGGCTTTATAAATAGAGACAAAATAAAAGTGTCAAGAGGGCTTTATATTTAGGAACGGAGGAAGTATTAAGCAAAAATATTTTTCCCTTCAGTCCTATATATAAGCCTCATTTGAAGACTTTTCTTTGATCCTTAATATAAGCCTCATTTCCAACTTCTAATGACATTAATTACTTATTTTCCACAAACACCCCTATTTAATCAACACTTTTTAGATTCCCAATAATAATCTTAGGGGTATTTTTGAAAAAGTATACCAAATATTTACATTTCTAATATCACTAACAATATTAACTAAGTTTTTTAAAAGGTGTGAAAATTAGCCAAAAAGGCTTATAATAAAAACCGAAGGGAGTAATATTCCAAAAAGTCAATCTATATAATAGTATAATTTTAAATCTCATGAATTATCCTTTGGGCGTTCAAAACTTACAAAAGATAAAAAATATTCATATAGAAAAATATTTTAACTTTTATTTTTGTCAAAATCAGGTGGTATCTGAGCTTTAATTTTTTTGCCCAACTAATCCATCTTGAATTTATTTTTTTAAAAAAAAAGTTAAAAAACTATATCCCTCCTTGGAGTCTTGTTGGACTATGCGGCCTCCCTCTGCCGCAAATATAAAAAGAGAACACACCGTTTATTCTCTAATCTTGTTCACTCAAATAAAGCCGCCTCTGGTTCCTCTTAAACGATAGCCACCACCAGCAGAAAGAGGTTGGTTGGTTCATTAAACAATGGCTTATGCTGCAAAGAAGCCCGGATTAGAGGCGTCCGAGGACCTCGTCCAAAAAGTTAGGATCATTCTCTCCTCCAACAACGTTGACAATCTTGACAAAGGTATACACGTAGCTTGTCCACGTTATTATCATGAATTAAACCAAAAATCTTGAATAATCAAAATTAAAAAATAATTAGAAACTAAAAACCAAAAGTTATTTGGTTTCAAAGATAGAAAACATATTTAAGCTTATCTATCATGGTGTTCTGGACCTGTTTTTACCATGGGCCATAATCTATATTTAGCGATCTAATATTGCAGGAAAGACAAGATAAGTATGATCATGACAAAGACTACAAGAAATATGGTAAGATACTCAGTGGACCCATGTCGCCTCGGTGTAGGACGACACATCGGCGACACCACTAGGTCGGGAACTTCATGGACTACGTGGCTTGGAAGGCTTTGGATGGAGGAAAGTGCACAAGGCGTTCATGCCTTGACAAAGGGCGTTCATGGTAGATAAGGGACGGGGACGCTAAGATACCCATGACGCTCTGAGACCTAGGACGCCTTAGGACAAAGCCGCTCTAACCTGACCGCTCACCTACCTGGTCGCTCATTTACATGACCGCTCACCTAGTTGACCGCTCACCCACTTGACGCTCACCCAATCACGCTCACCTATTTACAACGTCCACTCTCATCACTCACTACCCATCGCTCACCACAATAGTTCCTGATGGCTCACTTACTGCCTGAGCGGTGACTAACCCACCTCGCTCACCTACTCACAGCGTTCACACACCTCACTCATCCGTTGAGCAGAGACTTGCACAACTCCTAAAACTTAGCCACTAAGTTTTCCCAACACTTGGCCACCAAGTTTACTTGGCAACCAAGTTCTGGCTTTATTACCATCATACCCTTTACCCACTCTATAAGAGAGACTCATTACCTCCCTCCAAAGGACCAACTCCTCTAACTCCTCCAACACCCTCATCATGTTAACGTTCTTTCCCAATCTTAGCGCCCTTTTAACACTTCCCTCATCCTAATACTTTTCCACTCCCATTCACCTTAATAATTGACTCAGCCAAC
This sequence comes from Crotalaria pallida, assembly GCA_037953625.1. Taxonomy (NCBI): domain Eukaryota; kingdom Viridiplantae; phylum Streptophyta; class Magnoliopsida; order Fabales; family Fabaceae; genus Crotalaria; species Crotalaria pallida. The sequence goes on along the minus strand of CM075654.1, from coordinate 4,073,836 downwards.
GACAAGTTGTCATACCCTTCACCTTTGGTAGTTGAGTAAATCTTGGAACTAATGTGGACTTCTTCCTTCCTATTCTTTTTAAATCGATTCTTGGAAGAAGTTGAATGTGGAGCATTTAGTAGGAATTGTGCCTGCTCTAATCAACTAATCATTGGGGCGCTTCTTGTTCATGAACACTTGTGTTTCTGAAAGGTTCTAAACCTTACCGGTACTAGACAATCCTTGTAAGAAGACAAACTCTAAGGTGTTCTATCTTGCAAAAATCTTCGCATGCCACGATCCCAGGGTATCTATTCTGGGAAAGATTCTAAAACTATTCCGAAATGCTAAATATTTCGAGTTTTCCCGTATCTAGCTAATGCAACTCCTGCCTTACATCTATCCGAGGGACGATCGGAAGCGGATTCACCCGACCACACATCCTTTAGCATAGCGGTAATTGGGTATGTTGATGCCAAGTGGGGGAGCACATCCTACCCTAATTTAAATTCGGTCTAGGTAAGGAAAAATCGAAAGACTGGCGGAAGAAACCGAAGGAAAGTAAAGATAAGAGTCACAAGCCCTACCATTGGGATGGTCCTTCATTTAAAAAAACTTAACGGAATTTCGGGGACGAAATTCCAATAAGTGGGGGAGGATTATAACATCCCAAATTTAATTCCAAGTATAATCTATGTTGGGATGGTCTTAGGGTAGAAGAAATGGAGATATAAGTTAGAATTTAGCCAAAAATACATGTAGAACTAGGTTTAAAACATAGAACTTTAGGAAATTTAAAATAAAAGATTGGAAACTCTAAACACAAATTCCACCGTTGGATGTGAAGATTAGTATGTAGGGAAGCTTGCTTTAAAATTTGAGGAAGATCCAACGGGTAACGAAGAAGTTATAGCCTTTCAAAATATGGATACTGCAAAATTGTGCAGCTTAATCACCTCTTAATCGCCTCTTAATCGATTAAGCTGCAATTTAATCGATTAACGTCAGATTGAGTGAAAAGTCTTAATCGCCTCTTAATCGATTAAGAGCTGCTGCTGATGAAAAAAATAAAAGCAAAACACACGCTCTTTCTTTTCCAAATTCGTTTCTTCCTCTTCTCCCTCCTAGGGCACCAAATTTATTCACTCTAATCCACCAAGATTCAAGTAAATCACACTAAATCCATCATCAAATCTCCTTCCTTCTCAACTCCAAGTAAGTGCCCAAGTTCTTAATTTCCTCTTTCTCTCTCTTTTGGTTCGATTCTCTCTCTCTTGCTCCCTTGGAGTTTTCAATCTTCCACCTAGGGAACTCTAGTTTGGTTTATGAATTTCTCCAAGCTTATGGTTAAAGCTTAACAATTTGTTTTGTTATACCCCTTGTATTAGGTTCCTCCCTCTTCCTTTGGATTCTAACTCAATTTGTGGCAAGGCTCTCAAGCTTGGAGCAAGCAAAATCACCTTATCTCCAAGTGTTTGAGGTAAGGGGGTGGGTTTTGCCATGTTCTAGGGAGTGGTTTCTAGTTAGTATATAATGCTTGTTAGGGTTATGTGTTAGGGGAGAAAATTAGATTATAAAACCCTAGGTTATTGAATATAAAATTCTAACTAATTAAATATGTATGATGTTGAACGTAAAGACTAGGAAAAGAGAACCCCATGATATGAAAATGAATTATTTGACAATTGAAACTTGGATAGTGATTACAAAGAAGGGCAAGAGGAATTGGGTAAATGATAGTGAAGTTGACATAAATGAATTCTATGATTATTGATTTTAATTGTGAAGCTTTGCATTAAATGATAATTGACTACTATTGCAAATATGTGTATGTGTTATGGAATAAATTAATATAGGAAGAAACTGGAATGGAAATGATTATATGTGGTGTAAAAGTAAAATTATGACAAGATGATGATATGTATGTTTTGGTGGAATATATTTGTACACTAATTGCTAAATGTGCATAAAGGTGGAAATGGGAAACAAATAATTAAATGTAAAATTAAATGTGAAATGAAGATGTTAATTATGTGACGAAATGTTTAAAATGAGTATGTGATGTATGGATAAGGTTGACCACCAAGTGGTAAAATGACTAATAATTATGAGTATAAGGCATGACCAATGAGCATGAGAAAATGTGATTAATGGTACTGTGTATGCTTAGTTAATAACATGATGGCTATTTGGAAAGATTTGATGATGGGAATAGAAATTGAATGTGGATATCGTATGAATGAGCAAATGTATGTGTTATAATGGTTTGTGTAAGAAGATGAAAGTATGATTTGGCCTCTGATGTGAGGAAATGTGTAATGAATTGTTGATAATGAAAATGGATGTTGAAATGAATAATGAAAATGGGAATCTGGAATGAATAACGAATATAAAAATAATGAAATGAGTATGGTGTGCAATATGTGATGATATGCTTTATTTGCTAGTTGTGTTTGACCTAGCGGGTTGTTATGTCTAGTTAGAAACTGCTTTCTATTTCATGTGCAATGCTCACTCCCTTAACATTTTTCAGGTACGGAGATTGAGCTGGCACAGCCCCCGGCCGAGCAGGAGTACTTTCCCTTACAGGGAGAGTAGGGGTGTTATGGGATTTATAGGATGATATAGACCTAAGCCTCCTACAATGTTTTGATGTAAAATTATATATATACATATATGGGTGAGGCTTAGGACACTTTGTTTTGATAAAATATTATGTTTTGGTTTTTGATATACAAACTTAGCATTTCCGCTAATACTCTGATATGTTTGGAGCCCATTGGGCTTTGATATGACTTATATATATAATCTGAAGCCCTGCTGGCTATTGGATGTTTAATTAAAATTGTTTATCACAGGTTGAATTTTGGAATAGTCCTAAAAACAAACAAAACTCCGTCCGTTTGACGGGTGATTTTTATTAAATTAAAATGAAATTTCAAATTCAAATTTTTGATAGCGGGGTTTTAAGGGTAAAAATCTTAGGTGTTACATTTATGGTATCAGAGCAGTTTCTCCTCGGCCTTGGAGTTATACAAACTCCAAATTATTACTCACCTAGCGAGTAATTGATGCTCATAGTAATAGTTTAAGATTATAATAAGATAACCATAGTACTACGTATTTACTTAGTATTTGAGTCTTATTGGTCTGTTCACTCTGGCTAAGCAGCTGATATGGTTGCAGGTAACTAACGTTTGGCATGTCCATACGAAGTGCTTTTAAATTCGAAGTTGTGAAGTTAGTTTGCTCTTCTGTTAGCTAAATATTGAACTAGCAATGTTTTAGGATAGAAGTGTTTAAAACACTTTGGATTTGCCTTTCCAAATACAATCCTGTTCTTATAGAGAACGTATGAAAGACCTTATAGGGAATTCTTCAGTTTGAGAATTATAGTATCAAGTGACCAATATTATGTTGTGATGTTGTTATTTGATGTAATGTAAGGTTAGAATTGATCACTCTAATCCTTGCATTTGTTAAATGATGACATTACTGATAGAACCCGATAGTGATGTGTTGTTGGTAGACGTGAGGATGGGATTGATCACCTCAATTCTTGCATCTATCAATAAATGCTATTATTGTAACCTTTAAAGTGAAAGTAGACAACCAAAGTAGTAACTTCCAAAGAAAATAATTCTTGTAAGTGAAACCAACCTAACCCAGAAAAACATTCGTTCAAAAGCTTCATATAGAGTTAGAGAGTAGATAGAAAATAGTTCTTAAAAAAAGAAGTCTTGGTATATGCTACTTGTTCCAAAGTAGTATAGCTAAGTGCTAATGCCTTGGATGAGTTAAGACAACTCTCCAGAAGTTATTCTTAACCATCATATCAACTAAACCAATCTTGAAGCAATTTGACAGTTGCTTCGAATCTTTTCCCGATTCTTAGATAACCACTCATAAAAATAGCCGGTTTTGCCGAATATGTAAAATCCCTGCGTTGAGACCAAACATCTTAATAATTGACTCAGCCAACGGCAAGTTGTCGTACCCTTCACCTTTGGTAGTTGAGTAAATCTTGGAACTAATGTGGACTTCTTCCTTCCTATTCTTTTTAAATCGATTCATGGAAGAAGTTGAATGTGGAGCATTTAGTAGGAATTGTGCCTGCTCTTATCAACTAATCATTGGGGTGCTTCTTGTTCATGAACACTTGTGTTTCTGAAAGGTTCTAAACCTTACCGGTTCTAGACAATCCTTGTATGAAGACAAACTCTAAGGCGTTCTATCTTGCAAAAATCTTCGCATGCCACGATCCCAGGGTATCTATTCTGGGAAAGATTCTAAAACTATTCCGAAATGCTAAATATTTCGAGTTTTCCCGTATCTAGCTAATGCAACTCCTGCCTTACATCTATCCGAGGGACGATCGGAAGCGGATTCACCCGACCACACATCCTTTAGCATAGCGGTAATTGGGTATGTTGATGCCAAGTGGGGGAGCACATCCTACCCTAATTTAAATTCGGTCTAGGTAAGGGCAAATCGAAAGACTGACGGAAGAAACCGAAGGGAAGTAAAGATAAGAGTCACAAGCCCTACCATTGGGATGGTCCTTCATTTACTAAACTTAACGGAATTTCGGGGACGAAATTCCAATAAGTGGGGGAGGATTGTAACATCCCAAATTTAATTCCAAGTATAATCTATGTTGGGATGGTCTTAGGGTAGAAGAAATGGAGATATAAGTTAGAATTTAGCCAAAAATACATGTAGAACTAGGTTTAAAACATATAAATTTAGGAAATTTAAAATAAAAGATTGGAAACTCTAAAAACAAATTCCACCGTTGGATGTGAAGATTAGTATGTAGGGAAGCTTGCTTTAAAATTTGAGGAAGATCCAACGGGTAACGAAGAAGTTATGGCCTTTCAAAATCTGGATACTGCAAAATTGTGCAGCTTAATCACCTCTTAATCGCCTCTTAATCGATTAAGCTGCAATTTAATCGATTAACGTCAGATTGAGTGAAAAGTCTTAATCGCCTCTTAATCGATTAAGAGTTGCTGCTGATGAAAAAAATAAAAGCAAAACACACGCTCTTTCTTTCCCAAATTCGTTTTTCCTCTTCTCTCTCCCAGGGCACCAAATTTATTCACTCTAATCCACCAAGATTCAAGTAAATCACACTAAATCCATCATCAAATGTCCTTCCTTCTCAACTCCAAGTAAGTGCCCAAGTTCTTAATTTCCTCTTTCTCTCTCTTTTGGTTCGATTCTCTCTCTCTTGCTCCCTTGGAGTTTTCAATCTTCCACCTAGGGAACTATAGTTTGGTTTATGAATTTCTCCAAGCTTATGGTTAAAGCTTAACAATTTGTTTTGTTATACCCCTTGTATTAGGTTCCTCCCTCTTCATTTGGATTCTAAATCAATTTGTGGCAAGGCTCTCAAGCTTGGAGCAAGCAAAATCACCTTATCTCCAAGTGTTTGAGGTAAGGGGGTGGGTTTTGCCTTGTTCTAGGGAGTGGGTTCTAGTTAGTATATAATGCTTGTTAGGGTTATGTGTTGGGGGAGAAAATTAGATTATAAAACCCTAGGTTATTGAATATAAAATTCTAACTAATTAAATATGTATGATGTTGAACGTAAAGACTAGGAAAAGAGAACCCCATGATATGAAAATGAATTATTTGACAATTGAAACTTGGATAGTGATTACAAAGAAGGGAAAGAGGAATTGGGTAAATGATAGTGAAGTTGACATAAATGAATTCTATGATTATTGATTTTAATTGTGAAGATTTGCATTAAATGATAATTGACTGCTATTGCAAATATGTGTATGTGTTATGGAATAAATTAATATAGGAAGAAACTGGAATGGAAATGATTATATGTGGTGTAAAAGTAAAATTATGACAAGATGATGATATGTATGTTTTGGTGGAATATATTTGTACACTAATTGCTAAATGTGCATAAAGGTGGAAATGGGAAACAAATAATTAAATGTAAAATTAAATGTGAAATGAAGATGTTAATTATGTGACGAAATGTTTAAAATGAGTATGTGATGTATGGATAAGGTTGACCACCAAGTGGTAAAATGACTAATAATTATGAGTATAAGGCATGACCAATGAGCATGAGAAAATGTGATTAATGGTACTGTGTATGCTTAGTTAATAACATGATGGCTATTTGGAAAGATTTGATGATGGGAATAGAAATTGAATGTGGATATCGTATGAATGAGCAAATGTATGTGTTATAATGGTTTGTGTAAGAAGATGAAAGTATGATTTGGCCTCTGATGTGAGGAAATGTGTAATGAATTGTTGATAATGAAAATGGATGTTGAAATGAATAATGAAAATGGGAATCTGGAATGAATAACGAATATAAAAATAATGAAATGAGTATGGTGTGCAATATGTGATGATATGCTTTATTTGCTAGTTGTGTTTGACCTAGCGGGTTGTTATGTCTAGTTAGAAACTGCTTTCTATTTCATGTGCAATGCTCACTCCCTTAACATTTTTCAGGTACGGAGATTGAGCTGGCACAGCCCCCGGCCGAGCAGGAGTACTTTCCCTTACAGGGAGAGTAGGGGTGTTATGGGATTTATAGGATGATATAGACCTAAGCCTCCTACAATGTTTTGATGTAAAATTATATATATATACATATATGGGTGAGGCTTAGGACACTTTGTTTTGATAAAATATTATGTTTTGGTTTTTGATATACAAACTTAGCATTTCCGCTAATACTCTGATATGTTTGGAGCCCATTGGGCCTTGATATGACTTATATATATAATCTGAAGCCCTAATGGCTATTGGATGTTTAATTAAAATTGATTATCACAGGTTGAATTTTGGAATAGTCCTAAAAACAAACAAAACCCCGTCCGTTTGACGGGTGATTTTTATTAAATTAAAATGAAATTTCAAATTCACATTTTTGATAGCGGGGTTTTAAGGGTAAAAATCTTAGGTGTTACAAAAACAATTGGCGACTTCGCTGGGGAGATGTATGTACCGAAATTCATGAGATTGGAAGAACAAAGAAAGATCAGAGAAAAGCAATATTATTTAATCTTAAGTGAAGCTGAGGCTGTTCATGAACATTGGTGGGGAGAAAAGATGTGCCAACAGTATAAGCCGCCCAGCATTCCATTTTTGAAACTGGGATATAAATCCAAAGTTTAAAGCTGCTCTAGCATTTGATCCCAAGTATGAATAATTGAAAAGAAGTGCCCTGATCAAAATTTGAGCGACAAAATCTGGAAAAGTGTTTAAGATCTTTGAAGACCAAATCGAGTTGACCTGTTACTCTTCCTTAACCCTGTTAAACCGTTGAGTCGACTCACCAAGTCAGGGCAACCTGACTAAACCAGTGCAACCGCTAGACATATCGGTGGACACCTGGGCGGTGGTCGTTCCAAAGTACTGTTCTTACCGGCGCAACCAAAGAAGAGCACGCCAATACCCCTGGGCGATGGTCGCTACCGTCATCACAAGGCCGAAAGTACTTTCATGGAGGACAAGAGGAAGCCTGTGTCGCACACCATTTTTGTTACCACATGACCCAGATCTGCCAGGCTCGTAAGCCCAGAGCGACCAACCGCTGTGGCTACCACGAACACCATCTTCGAGAGCGAGTGACAGGGCTGACATCCCACGCGCCACCGCTGTGTCGTCGCCGTTGTGAACACCGTCGCCATCACTGTTTGCACCGTTGTGCCGCTGTGAGTGTGACACGACCCTAGTCAACGAAGAGGGAGGAAGAAGCGAGTCTCTGTTCAGAGAATACTCAAAGAGATGGAGAAAGAAGAAAGGGACATTACTATGTCAGACCAAGAAGCTTCTTGGTCGATGCAAATGAGAGGGAAATTTCTTTGAAAAGTTGTGACGGGAGATAGAAAAGGAAACATTGTAACACCCTGCATTTTTCCCGTACGTGCGTGAACGAATTTTGATAAAAATAAGCCTGGAGGTCTGTTTTACAAAAGGTTTTCAGAAAAATATTTTACCTAAGAGGGAATAGAGTGATGGTTTTCAAGGATTTTTATGAACAAAATGTTTTTATAAATGAAAAGTGAATGATTTTGTTGAAAAGAAAATGCTTTGCTAAATGGTTATTTTATTAAAGGACGATTTTTGAAGAAAGGAATTTAATGATTTGGCTTGGAATTTTATGAGTGCTTGATTCAATAAGTGTACTGTTTGGTGTGTAAAATTAATTGTGTGAAAAAGATTTGTGAATTAATTGCATTATGGTGTAATAAAGAGTAAATGTGATAAGAAAAATAAAATGCAAAGTGCATGTGTGTGTGTATAATACGGTTTGTAGGTAGGAATGTGTATGTATATGTATGTGTGCATGAGTGTTTAACGTGTGGTGCATGAAGATGGCTATAAAATGTGATTTCTTAGAATTAATTTAATTGTGGTATGAATTAGAAATTATAGTAGAAAATAAAATATGAATTATGTGCATATGTGTGTGTTACGGTGTGAGTGTGCATGTGAGTGTTATATGTGTGTGTGTATGAAAGTGCCACAACTATGGTATGCATGTAAGTGAGTGTGTGGATGTGCTATATGTGTTACACGTGTATGTGTGTGTAGAAGTAAGCTAGGGTTGAAATTCTAGAAGCTTAAGGAGGAAGAGACCAAGCCAACCAAGTGCAACCCAACTAAGCTAAATTAAGTCACAAAACCCTAACTAGTTGCTAACTATTACTTAAGCCTAAAGTAACCCTAAGGTCCTAACCTAGCCTACCTTGTCCGGCCCCTTGACTTTGCAAACCTCATCCATGCAAAATTGTGAAGACTAAACCACCCTCCTTGGTTACTCATGACCGAAACTTGTATCTAAGGGCATAAGGGGGAAGATGCATTTGCTCATATAAGGAAGTAGCCTAAGTTCATTCACCCCATTCGTTTCTCACCTTCACCTAAACACAAACACAACACACACTCTAAGATACTCCACAAACTCTTAGAGAAAGAAAGAAAAGAAATAGGAAAAGAGAGAAAGAAGGGGTAGCCGTGACCATAGAGAGAGAATGACCGAAAGCATAGGAAGAAGAAGAAGGGATTAGGAGCTTGATCAACCTCTTATTCTTGTAGATCAAGAGCTAGAAGAACCCCCTTTATCATAGTAGGAACCGAAGATCAAGGAAGAAAATTGTAATAGCCTAGATTTTCCTTTCTAGTTGTAGATCTTTCTTTTCTTCTTGCATGTTTTGTTTTATGGTTGGTAAGATGATTTTATATGTTGATCTTTCTTGATCTTGAACTTTATGGATTAAGCACAATTTGTAATATGATTAACTTGTGCTTGATGTTCGGTTAAGGTTCCTCTTTGCTAGATCTAAAATTTTTAAGTGAATCTCAAGGATCTAAAGACAAACTAAAATTTTTGTGATAACTAGAATAGATCTCCTTGTATGTTTACTTTTTCTCTTCTAAACCGTGAATTGTATGTGTTTATGTGATAATTTGATGAATGAACTTATGATCTAAATGGCTTGCATGTTATGTGTGTGTATTGATCTTGAATATTTGTGCTTAAAAAGCTTGATCTTCGATTTGTACATGTCTTCTTCACGGTTTTGCCTTTATAAGGGACAAGCTAGCTTCATTTTGCTTTTCATGCATGAATTATTGATGGATCTATAGATTTCAAGCATGTAAAAGTCTAAATTTTTGATTAAAAAAAAAAACTTGGAAACAATTTTCATGTCCCATTCGGTTTTGAAACAAATCTTTCTTAAATAATTTTCATTTCCTTTGTGTGTAAATTGTTTGAGTTTGAATAACTAAAGTGATTTCTCAATTGCATCAATTGACCTAGTATTCGATTATAGGCATTTATATTTTTAGGAGGCCTTTCGGCCATGTTAAGTTAATTAAGATCTATGTCCTCTTTCTTTATAAAAAGTTAATGCATGTTTGTGCTAAGATTAGATCTAGTGATTTTAAACACATGCATGTCAATTTTTTTTAAGGAAAGATCATGTTCTCTTTGATATATGTCTCGGTCTTAAAGGAAAATTTAAAGGAATCAAGTTTTACAATGATTTTTCAAGTGTATACCTTAATTGGAACTAAGTGTGTGATTATGTGCATATTTTGTTTTTAGGATCATTATGCCATATCCAATAAAGAATGAAATCTATGCTTTTTATTTTATAAAAAGGTTCATGCATGTTATTCCATGAAGTAAAATTTAATCTTTGCTTTGTTTTGAGAAGAATGATGAACTTGAATTGGTTTAGGTGTGAAAGGTGGTGTGTTGTTTTGAAACATAGCCTTGAAACCCTTACATGATGTGCTTTGACTTTTTGTGATCCGTGCATGTTGAAAAATGTATGAAAACCTTGTTTCCTTGCATCATTAGATTCGGCCATCCTAGGAGAAGTAGGTAGCTAGGTTTTGTTCCTTATTTAGAGTACATGCATAATGAGACTAATTAAATATAAGAGTTTTTGAAAGAGTTTGCATGCCATGATTAAGCTTTGAGAGAAAAAGTATGTGAATCTTTGGAATGCTTTGTGGTTTAACTAATTGTCTTGATTTGAGTTTTGAAAAGAAATTTAAAATTTATAATCTCCCTATTGTATGCTCACGGTTTCTAGATTAAAATAAGGAAAATGATTTCATGAATTTATATGCTCCTTGTGCATTAAATCTTTGCAAAACCATGATTCGGCCAAAGTATATATATGAAGTTAGAAAATTGTTTTCATGAAATGACTTTTGATTATAGCTATGTCCTAGGTACATGATGTTGTATGCTTAATGAGCATGATGTGTGTGTCTTTCTTTTATCTTTTGGGTTTTAATTTCAATATATATATATATGACTTAATTTGATTATGAGAAACAATTTTTTATGGTATTAAATCAATGACTTTTAGTTTTAAAATTTATTTGTAATTAGCAAATAAGGACCATGTGTGATTTGGTTTTGGCTGAGATAATTAAGAGACTAATTTAAATCATTTTCTTAAATCTAATCTAGCTAATCTATTTAGATTAGAATTTAATTGATTGGTTTTGAATGATTGAGGTGTGGTTTGCCTTATGTGAGTTGTGTGTGTGTTCAGAAAAATTGTGTATGCTGCTGATGGTGTTGAACTGACTTTGTTTTACTATTTGTGAACTGTATTTGTGAAAATTATATGTTTGAATTTTAAAGAAATTGAAATTGTTTTATTTAAAAATATGATTTAAAATAACTCCAATTAATTTGGACATTTTATCTTCTTCGATTTTGTGTCTTAAAAGATTTTCCAAGTATGGTTTTAAAATTGTATCTTCTTGGGTTTTCATATTCTGTTTTAAAACATAAAAACATTGACTTTATAACCAGAGTGTTTTCAAACTAAAAGAATGGATTTGTTTAATAAAAGACTGTTTCAAAGAGTTTTCAAAACAAATTGAGATTTTATCGAAACGTTCTAACGCACGGGAAGAAATAGAAAGAACGCGCCCATGAGCTACGACAAGGAAAATCAGCTAGGAGAAAATCTAGATGGTGCGCTCAAGGACTTTGGGAGTAGATTAAAATTATTCCCTGGAAGGAACGCTCTCATAGAAAATATTGAACACTCGCTAAGAAGCAATATAGCAGAAAGTATGCTGAGTGAAAAATGTGCAGTCTCTGATCAACAAAGCACTCAACGGGATATGATAACTTGACCAACAAAACATGCAGCGAAATATAGAAGATCAAGCACTCAGCGGAGAATCTACGCTCTGACCAACGAAGCATAAGGCGCACTCTCAATAATCAGAAAGACAATGGAGGCACCCAAAAGCAAGAAGTTACACTCTCCATAATGAGACGTCCGAAAGCGAGACACATGAAGGCTGAAAATTATCCGAAGATGGGAAATGCGCTTCGACCAATAAAGTCGCTGCAACCTAGACAAGCATAGAAGGCGGAAAAGCCGCTAAAAGCTAAGTATTACGTTTAACATAATTTTTGTTTGACATATTACTTGCATATTTAATATTCCAATATTTGCCACCACGCCATGAATATTTAATTGTGTTATGAGTAGTAGAATCTAAATATAAAATCAATACAAATTTATTGGAGAAAAATTATGTCATGCTAAGCATAGAGCAAATAGTTGAGTTTTAATAGAAAACCCAAAGCGGATAGGAACATCTTTTGCGTCCAAAGTAGGACGCCCAAGTGAGAAAGTACTCTTCCCATGCCCAAGAGCGGGATGGTACGCTCTCCATGACATTAGCCAAGATGCATTATTATGATTTCACACTAAGGTCCTAATGAGTGTTGTCATTATAGATGTTTTAATATGTCTCACAGACAGGAAAATTTGGATTGATGCCGCTGAATGCTCCTCACTTCGCATAATTACAAACTTGTATCTTGCTTATTATCTTACATGAGGAATATATGCATGCTGTATGAAAATATTATCATGATAAAAATATAGGATTTGGAGAGCACACTCACATAATTAGCAAGTTTAAGATTGTTTGAGATATAATGGTATAAGATGATAATATTACTTGAATTGCAAAACTCAAAACTAATGAATCAATGGTATACGAAGAATCATCTTATGCAGGCAACCAATTGTTACAAGACAGAAGACGCCCATGAATTACAACGAAGAAAACCAGCAGCAAGAAAATCTGGATGATATTCTTAAGAACCTTGAAGGTAGAGGAAAATTATTCCTGGAAAGGACGCTCTCATAGAAAAGATCAAATACTCGCTGAAAAGCGAAGCAGCAGAAGGTGCGCTCGGCAAAATGTAAGCTCTACACAACAGTGGAGTGAAAAAAAATGCTCCTGATGCACCAAAAAGGGGCGCACTTACTAATATGAAGCGGAAACTACCCCCAAAGCAAGGAGAACGCCCTCATTGGACAAAAAACTGCAGTAAAAAACAAATACAAAAAAAACGGATTAGACATCAAGCAGACACAAAACTAAGGGCCTGGATGCCAACAGTAGGGGAAAAAGATGAAAGCACCAGAAATGCGAGAAGAATTAGATTTGGCTAAGTGATAAACGGAAAGGCGAGATACAACAAGAAAGTGAATCAATAAAAATGGCTATGTGGAAAGTGAGTTGTTTCAATTCACGCTTGCCACCTTAATCTCACAATAAAGCTAAGTACTCCTAATCTTTTTTTTTACTAGCATAATATGCTCTTTTTTTTTCGCATGTCTGCCAGCATGTCTAAAATTGTTTATCATGAATTTTTGATATATAAAACTTGATTAGATCATTTTCATGTTTTTACGCCTCAAGGAATAGGTGAAAGGAATCATAAGCGTGCTATTTTAGTTAATGATTAAGGATAGACTATTATTCAAGAGGAGAAATGATTTTCATTTGAGGTAGAAAAATAACCATGGTTTAACTGTGCATAATAATTATGGGCATAGAATTGTTTAACAGGAGCTCACGTTTAAGATATACTCAAATACTTGAAATGGTTGTGCCCTGAGTATTTGAAAGAGGCCGACGGAAAGCTCAAACGTGTGGGAAGAAAGAAACAAAAAGAAAGAGAAAAATAAAAAAAAAGAAAGGACCACAAAAAGAGAGAGAGAGAGAGAGAAAAGGAAGAAAACGAAAAAAGAAAAGGTAAAAAAAAGAGAGGAGAACAGAGAAAGAAAAGGAAGAGAAAAGGGAGAGAGAAAAGAAAAAAAGGAAGAAAAAGAAAAGGAATAATGAAAAAAAGAGAGAGAAAAAAAAAGGAAAGAAGAAAAGAGAAAAGAATAGAGAAAAAGAAAGAATCTCCCCACACGTTTAGAAGCGAGGTCTACACCCAATTGGTTGAGCGGGTCGTGTTCCCCACATTTGGAAGGTCTAAGTGTCTAGAGCGGTACACAGACCCAACACTTATGACGCTAACAAACTGGATGGCTGAGCGGGTGTCGTTCCCCCGCCTCCGGTATTTGGATAAAAAGTCTAAGCGATCAGAGGCCAAACGCTTAGACTCACGTGAATACCTGAATTGGTCGTGCCCTAGGTATTTGCAAGGGTCGCCGGAAAGTTCGGACGCTTACTAGACAAGAGGTTATCTGAGCGTCACGAAAAAGACCAAATCACCCAAATGGTTGACAGAGTCGTGTTCCCCACATTTGGAAGATCTAAGTGTCCGGAGTGGTACACAAACCCAACACTTATGATACGGATAAATCTGGATGGTCGAGCGGGTGGCGTTCCCCGCATCCAAGATTCGGATAATCTAGACATGAGCTCCCAGTATAAAACAATCTATGTTTGTATTTGATAAAGAGCATGCATTTGTTTTTAAACATTGCACTAAATATCCATATAATCAAAACGCATTCTTGGATTTCATAGCTAGAATTGGATAAATTCACAAAATAGCATAAATATCAAATCTTCTAACTAGTTTATGCAGCTCAAGTATTAAATGGGGTGTTAACACACCTGTAACACCCTTATAATTACTACCCTTAACTCCCAAGTATTAAAAATGTGTACTTAAAAATTCCTTTTTCATATAATAAAATCACCCGTCAAACGGACGGAGTTTAGTCTGTTTTTCGGACTAATCCAAAAATTCAACCTGTGGTAAACAATTTTAATTAAACAACCAATAGCCAGCAGGGCTTCAGATAATATTTCTAAAACATATCCAGGCCCAATGGGCTCCAAAAATATCAGAGTGCATAATTAATCAGAGTAATAGCGGGAATACTAAGTTTGAGCATTGAAACCAAAAGTTATAACTTTAGCAAAGCAAAACCATCCTAAGCCTCATTCGAGATATGCATATTAAATTTACATCAAAATAACATAAGAGGCTTAGGCCCATATTATATTCTAAATCCCATAATAACCCTACTTTCCCTGTAAGGGAAAGTGCTCCTGCTCGGCCGGGGGCTGTGCAATCTCAATCTCTGTACCTGTAAAGTATAGTAAGGGAGTGAGCATTGCACATGAAATAGAATAGCAGTTTCTAGATAGACATAACAACTAACCAGGCCAAACACAACTAGCAATTTATCCACATAAGTACAAGTTCATCACAAACATGCCATATTTTCCAATTCCATCATTTTATAAGTGTCGATTCCCTTTTTAGTTAATTCCTTTTTACCCTTTGGTTCCCTTTTATTTATTTTCTCCATTTCCAAAGAAATCCCTTTTTAATCCCTTACCTTTTCCTTATTTTTACGGTGTATATATGTCTCCACCAAATCGAAGGCCTACATACATACACCAATCACGATGTATGTCTCCACCAAATCAAAGGCCTACATACATCGTGTTTCCATTACCATTATCTTATTCAATTTTATTCCCCTGTTTCCTTATTCATTTCCTTTTATTTTCGATGTATGTATGTCTCCACCAAATCGAGGGCCTACATACATACACCAATCACGATGTATGTCTCCACCAAATCGAAGGCCTACATACATCGCTTTTCCTTTACCGTTTTACCTCTTTATTATTTGGCCACAGGGTCAATACAACCACCTGCGTCGTGCCACAGGTTCAACACAACCACCTGTGACATGTACCATTTTATTTAGGCCGCAGGGTCAATACAACCACCTGCGCCGCGCCACAGGGTCAATACAACCACCTGTGACATTTACCATTTATCAGGCCACAGGGTCAATACAACCACCTGCGCCGTGCCACAGGGTCAATACAACCACTTGTGACATTTACCATTTTTATTTCCTTTTCCTTTTTATTTACGGTGTATGTATGTCTCCACCAAATCGAAGGCCTACATACATACACCATCGACGATGTATGTCTCCACCAAATCGAAGGCCTACATACATCGCCCCAGTTTCGTTGTATTGTCTCCCCCAAATCGAAGGCCTACAATACAACCCCAATTTTACGATGTATCGTCTCCCCCAAATAGAAGGCCTACGATACATCACCATGTTTATCCAATATTAATTGTCCATATTATTTGTCATTATTTTGTCCACCAATTCCATTTAATGTTTACCAAATCATTCCAAGCACAAGCACCTTCATATTATAAACAAATAGCCACATTTCACATTTCACATAACAATTAGAGTGCAAATAATAAAAAACTTCACCTTTTCATATAATCATGCAACAACCACATTTATTTTCACTTATCCAAATTATTGATTCAAAATCCTACATTTGGGGTTCATGCCATTTATTTCCTCAATTAAAACCTAACCTCATTCTCTACTTCTTAGAATTCCATAATTAATAATTAAGCCTATTTTCAACATTTTCCTTAGTTTCTAAATTAGGATTTCTAATTTCCTACCCTAACATATAAACTCCTAGCCAACCATTATATCTAAACACAAACCCTTTCCTAGAACAAGCCAATGCTCACTATATCCACCCCCTTACCTTAACCAAGGAGAGGAAGAGCGGAAAACCCAAGCCTTCGCTCCGCACGCTCCCAAAACGAAGAGCTCCCAAGCCAAAAAGATAGGGAGAATGATGATAACCTTCTCTAAGCCAAAGGAATGGAAGAATGATGAGATTATTGCCCTATTCAAAGAGAAATTCGAATTTCCCCAAATGGAGGAAAGAGAGAGAGAGAGAGAGAGAAAACCCAACTTAGAGGGAGAGAAGAACTTCAAGAATCATGAATACTTACGTGGAGAGACCAAGAGAGACTTGATGGTGGACTTTGGAGTGATTCCCTTGAAGCTTGATGGATTTGGGATGAGAGATTGGGTGCCCTAGAGAGAGAAATTTCGTGCATTATGGCCAAAATCACGCGTGAACGACCTTTATTTTTTTCCACTGCAGGGTCGTTTAATCGATTATTAATCGATTAAGGGTTTCCCAACATTCTGGTCGTAATCGATTAAGCTGCAGCTTAATCGATTAAGTTGCAGAGTTTGCAGTACCCCGACTTTGAAAGGCCATAACTTCTTCGTTAACCGTTGGATCTTCCTCAAATTTTGACACATGCTTCCTCACCTATCCTACTTTACATCCAACGGTGGAATTTGTGTTTAGAGTTGTAAATCTTTTATTTTGAATTTCCTAATATAGGGTGTTTATAACACCAAAAACATCGCTTCTAACGCTCTTTTGTTCATCTTTCAACCTCCTTTTTGATGCCAATGCTTCTTGATTCCTTTATGGCATTCAAGGAACTCCTAATCCATCATTTTACATCCTTTTTAGAATAATCCTTACTTCCAAATCTTATCGTTATTCTAATTATTATTTGAATTAAAATTCGGGATGTTACATTTTTCCCCCACTTATTAGAATTTCGTCCCCGAAATTCCGTTGAATTCCGTAACTGGAGAACCATCCCATTGGTAAAGCTTCTGAATCTGGTTTTCACGTCCCTTCGATTTTTATTTCCCGCTCCAAGTGTGCTTAGGGTCATGCCCATTTCAATGCTTGTCCTTTAATACAATGTATCTCCTCTATCTGGACAGGATCGTCAATTTTCTTTTTATTAAAGTTCCATCTCCCATTCCTTGGATTGAAATCCTCCCCCACTTAGCATTGACCTACTTGGTTATATCCATGCTAGGGGGTATGCTCATTCGTTGCTCAGAATAGAGTACACAAGTTCCCAACCGGTATCCAAAGCTGAAAAGAGGTCATGTTGTTCAATTTTCTATGACTTGGTGAATTCTCACCTATGCATCTGAGATGCTTGGAACTTGAAGAGAGTGAAGAGGAAAAGAAGAAACATGAAGCACTCAAGGATGAGTCTCATGGTCTTTGCACGATGACCCAGGATGGACTGGATACATGTCAAGCAAGAAGACAATGGAGATTATCCCCAAAGTGTGCGTTTTCAGCAAAGAGCCGTCAAAGGATGCGTTTTCTATGGATCTGCGGCTGATTGATTGGTCTCGGTCAACCGGGGTCTTGTCAAATGCATAGAGTCCCAAAAGACTTAGATTATTACTTGCGGTGTTCCGACATAACATCTTAATTGAGATTCCATTTAGCGACTTCACTTTTATCCCGTTCACCTTTTATTCCTTCAGGTGAGTCTAGCAAAGTCACTCTTAAAATCAATCTTCACCATACTCGCATTCTACTTCGATGCTACTTCCTTCCCGTTCGTTTAATAATTTCAATTCGGTATAGGAATTCCTAAAGATCGATTTCACTTGAGGGCCAAGGTCAAGGTCTAGTTGTTATTTCTCAATTCGGTGTTATTGTTAGGAGGTCTTGTTTTATCCCTAGTTTAACTCTCATTCGATCCTCCGCGGAGCGTTAGGAATTATCTGTTTAGTAGTCCTATGGCTTATGGTATGATTACTAGTTATTGTCGCTCGGATAGGATCCGAATTGAGTCGTCAAGTCTCCCCCACTTAGTATCAACATACCTGAGTAAGTCGAAGGCAGGGAAGAAACTGGGTTGATTCCAAGAATTGATTAGCTAGGTTCTTAATTGGTTGGCGAGGTGGTACATGGGATTAAGTTGACTGCTAATCGGTATTATTGGTGTTGTTTCGAATTTTATAGGATATAATGGCTCTTCATACTTACGTATACGGCTAAGTTCTCATACAAGTTAGAGGGGTGGTTCGATCATTTAGTTGGATGTTCTCGGTGGAAATATAGAATATGAGTGTCTTGAATGGGGTTGGTTTGCGAATTACTGTTTACGAGTCTTAGTAAAGATCCCATAGGATTAACGTTCAATTGGGCTTTCGACAGAGATAGAATTCCTAGATGGTTTATTCGGATCTCAACTAGGTAATTGCAACAATATAGCATGTCAATAAACGCGAAGACCGAGGTGGTCAGTCCCAATCTCACATTTATCAACTGTACATCACTGCGTTATTGAATGATAGCATTATCTTTTAACAGGTGCAAGAGAAAGGATGACCAATCCTGACCCTACACTCTATTAGAGAACGACACTATCACCAGGTTTTTGGTTAGGTCTCTTGTTACGGTCTTATAACTAAGTAAGGTTTTTCCTACGTGTTCCTTTAGATGGTACTCAAGATTGGATTGAAAATGAGTCTTTCTTAGGTTTCACAACTTCTAGAAATACAGGATTAGGAATTTAAAATTCCAAGAGAATTGATTTAGGATGTTCTACACTAAAACTTAATAGAGATGCAGATTGAAAGTACCTAAAAATGTTTATCTAAATTTTTAGAATCGTCTCGTACCTTTTGTTGATTTGGCCCTGATCTCCTTAAGTAGCTGTACCGCAGATCTTAAGGGTGTGGACCAGGAAACTGATATTGTTGGAATGTAAGGTTGAGACGTCCAGGACGAAGTCCTGTGTCATTGAGTAATCCCTCTGGAGCTGTGTCTGGTATGATCGCCGACACTCCATGAAAGATGTGACGAGACTCGCCACCTAATATTAGTACATCACCCGATCCCAAAATAATTCTTTCTGTTTTCCTTGGATCTCTCTGATCTCCATAGAGAAACTCAACCGAGTCACCAATGCAGAACGATACTACCGGTATCCCTCTTTGCAAGCTTCCAACACTTTCGTCACGGTCCTGATGAAGACCAAGCTTTTCATTCCCTTCATAGAAATTGACAATGTAGACATCAGGGGACATGGAAGGGAGTATGTCCTCCACTTCACTTACACCGCATTCCTTCTCAATTGACGATTGTGCTTCTTGCATCGCTCCCATAACCAGCTGGATGAAATGGTCAGGAACGTTGGGCGGTTCGCTTCCATCAATTACCCTTTTGTGTCCATATACTCGGGTTTGAGGATTCCAGTCTAAGCCGAGGCACATCATTTTCAGTCGGAGTCTGGCTCCGCTTGTAAAGCCTGGTTGATAAAAACCTCCAGGACCTAAGCCCATCTCACGACAGTTCTTTACTACGCCCACCTGTTCTTCATGAGTCAAGTGTTGCTTCAAGAGAACCATTCCCGGTCTCAAAATTATATTCTTCTTCTCACCAACTTTCACCCCCACGTGTTGCTCCTTGTCTCCAATAGTCGATCTAAGCTCACCCATTGGAGCAGTTTGCCCTTCTTGAAAACAGATGTCATACGGCTTGGATTTCAAAGAATCAGCCGGGGAATTAATCTTACGATCAGTAGCCGAACTGCTAGCAGGAGAATGGGAGAGCTGATTCTCCATGTTGCTACAATGTGGCAACAAAGGATTCTGTTGATGCGGACATGTATATAATTTAGTACATAACTACATAGGGTTTTATAACTATAAACCTAAGTAACTAATATAGAACTTGACACTATCTATTGGTTACTCGCTTGTTGAGAAAACCACAGGAGTTATGAGTTTAACTCCAAAGGCCGAGGAAAAACTGCTCTGATACCATAAATGTAACACCCTTATAATTACTACTGAAGAATCCATGTGTATGAAGCTATGTTTTGATGAGGAAAACATTGTAATGAAATCAAGTGAAAGCAAGACTAAACATTGTGATGAAATCAAGTGAAAGCAAGACTAAACATTGTGATGAAGTCAAGTGAAAGCAAGTCTCCCAAAGAACAAAAGCAACAAAGTTCAAGAGCTATAAATGTTTCAAAGAAAAGAAAAAGAGAAGAAGAAAGCAAATTTTACAAGAAGAGAGAATCAACTAATCTCTAGACAAGCAAGCAAGGAATCAAAGTTTCATAGAGTTATTTTATATTTTGCTTTGAGTCCTTAGGTTGTTGGGTAGAGTTAGTTTTGGGTAGTGAATCTCAATTAATTAATTTTGATCAAATTAATTTTGAGTTTCATAAAACCAATTAATTAAAATATGTTGTTGCATATATTTCAAAATGTTTTTTAACTATTTTTTAGAATGCATCAATATGTGGCTAAATATTTTAATTAAGGTTGGAAAGAATTGGTTTTAATAGTTAAAGTTTTGAAAATATTTTTTGCTAAATTAATAAACAAAAGTTACAGTGACTAACCGGTTAGTCATACCCAGTAACCGGTTAGTGACTGTTAAGTTTGTTAAAAATTCAGTTTTATGTTTTCATTCTTTATGGGTATCTATATAAACCATTCTTACATCTTAATGAAAATATAGAATCATTCAAATACGTTTTATATCCAGAGGAACAAGCCACACACTCTCTCTTAGATTGAAAAGATCAAAAGCTTTCTTTTACATCTTGTTATCATCTTTTCTACAAACACAAGAATCTCATAATCAACTTGTTCATTGTTATTTGATTGAGATTCATTAGGTTCTGATTTTCTGTAATTCTATGGTGTTGTAATCATTGCATTCAAGGCAAAATAGTCTACAAAAAATTGAAGATCAAGGAAGTCTTGATTGAAGAAAAATCAAGCAAAGGAAGTCTTGATTAAGGTGTATTCAAGCAAAGTGAAGGTTTCTTGGTTGAGGAATAATCAAGAAATTGAAGAAGTCTAAGTGGATAGAGATTCACATAGCAAGAGGGTAGAATTAGAAGATCAAGGAAGGTTGCATAACAAGAGTGAGGTATCTCTTGGTAGCTATCAAGTGAGGAATCTTGAAAGGCTTAGCTTGTAATCAAGGATCTTTAATTCTAGTGAAGAAATCTCTCTTTGTTGAAGAGGGGACTGGATGTAGCTCTCAAGTGGGTGAGAGTGAACCAGGATAAATCTCTTGTGCAGTATCTCTTCCCTAATCTCTTTAATTTCTGAATTATTCATTGTTCTTGCATAAAAACCTAGAAAAGGGATTTTCAAATTAATTGAATCAATTAGTTAGTAATTGTACAAATTAATTTAGGAAAATCATTTTAAAACATCTGTTTAATTGTTTTAATTCTTGGGTTGAAGCATTTCTGCGTTTTACTCTGAGTTCTTGATTGAATTGCAATTATATTCAAAACTGGTTCAGACACTAACCGGTTAGTAAGCTTAGTAACCGGTTAGTCACTGACATTTTGGTTAAAGAAATTCTGTTTTAACCACGTTTTGTTTGAGCTTTGCGAAAATTGTTCAAGGTTGTTTTAACACCTATTCAACCCCCCCTTCTAGGTGTTCTTACGTGTTCATACTATACCACTTGTATTCCAACAAGTGGTATCAGAGCTTTGGTCGGTTAAGATCAAAGCTTAAACGCTTTTACCGGAAAAGATCCTTTTGGTTTACAATGGATAGCATGAACATGTTTAATAATCTGAATATTTTAAATGTTGATGATAAGACTATGAAATTGCTAATGATTAAATTCTTGGAGTTTATGAAAAGTGAAGGAATTTTTCTTATTCAAGAAAGAAGAGAAGAATCAAGTATCTCACATCAACACAAGTCAAAAAGAAGAAATTTCAGCAAGCAAGATGTTACAAGTTTCAACAAAGACAATAAGACTAAGAAGATTTCAAAGGAAAAGCTCAAGTGTCATGAATGTAGAAAAGTGGGACACATCAAATTTGAATGTCCTCAATACTTGAAGAAACTTGAAGATGACAAGAAGAATAACCAAGAATTCAATTCAAAAGTTAATGAAGTTGTGCAAGGTATTTCGGAAGAAGATGGATTCTCAAATTCATGTTTCATTGCATTGCTCGATGAAGAGGCTTCTCAAAGTGACAAAACCATCTTACTTGATAGTGATAGTGAAAATGAGGTATCCTCTTGTTCTTCTTCTAATTCAAATTTACCATCCTATGATACTTTGTACAATACATATGAAGAAATGCATATTGAATTTGAAAGACTTGTCAAAGTTCATGAAAATTAGAAAAAGGTTATTTTGAAGCATCAACAAAAGATTGTTGAAATGGAAAATTATATAAATGAGTTGAAGCTTCAAAATGAATCTTTGAATCTTAAAAATTCCCCTATTATTCATGATTGTGAAAATTGTACTAATGCTGTCCCAACTTGTGAGAAATGCAAAATGCTTGAAAATGAAAATGACATTTTGAAAAATAGACTTGCATCATTCACAAGAGGAGATAAGCATTTAAACAATTTACTTTCTAGTCAAAGGAATTTTTCGAATAGATCCGGATTAGGCTATGTCCATGGAAAGAAAAGAAATTTCAAAGTTGTTGGCTCATTTTCTAAAATTGATTTTTCCATAAAGCCAACTTGCTTTTATTGTGGAAAACATGGACATACAAATAATGTTTGTGAAATAAAAAGGTTTGGAGTACCTAATGGATTGTTTGAGTGGGTTAAGAAAGGTCAAAGTCCTTTATCTAACAAAAATGGACCCAAAACCATTTGGGTACCAAAAACCAAGGCTTGAGTTATTTTGTAGGTATGCTTGAAGGGAATGCACTATGATTTGGATATATTTCAGTACCTTCAAAGCAGATAAATTGGTATGAATTCATAATTTCAAATATCTCAAGTTTAATATATAGTTCTTTGGTACACCTTTGTGAATCATACATAATGAGTTGGATCCTTAAATTCATGTTGTTCTACTTTATTATGGTCCATATGTATATATGTATCCTGCATGATTGGTATTGGCCTTTATTTGATAAGTTTTGGATGTTGCAAAGTGGTCATATCAATTCTGCCATGTTTTTTTGGTATCTGACAGGTACTAACCGGTTAGTACCCCGTGTAACCGGTTAGTGTGACAGCCTGACAGCAAAATAGTGTGTTTTTCAGTGTATTTTTGACCATTATGTTGGTTATTTAATCTGCACATGGTGAATTACTATTTGATTACTAATTTGGACATGTGTGGTATGCTCTCATGAGGTTTTAGATATAATACATTGATATACATGCATATAATCACTGCAATTTACAGCTTTTCACAACTGATTTTTAACACAGTTTTATAATTCATATAGTGTGTAATTGACTGTAAATTTTCTATGACTTTGAAGTATTCCATGTATACATTATATTTACTCTCTGAAAACTTATTTTTAAATGCATTGGATACTAGTTTTGAAGTCTCAAAGTCAGGATTTTAATTCTGATTTTTGCAGTGTTCTGAACTGCAGAGGCTAACCGGTTAGTAACTGACAGTTAGCAGATTTCTTTTATTAATCTGTTTTCTTTCACTTTTGGCAATATTTTATACTTCATATATGCTTTTTGATCATGCCAAAAGGGGGAGAAAGGTGTTGTTTTGTTCTTTTATGCAGGGGGAGAAGAGTTGTTGATATCTTCAACATATTTTCAAGGCTTATGTTGAGGGGGAGCATTGATTCATTCTATGAAGTTTGAAGCAAAAGGAAAGCAAATGTTCATTAATCAACAACAAATTTAAAACAATGTTTGTCATCATCAAAAAGGGGGAGATTGAAGAATCCATGTGTATGAAGCTATGTTTTGATGAGGAAAACATTGTAATGAAATCAAGTGAAAGCAAGACTAAACATTGTGATGAAATCAAGTGAAAGCAAGACTAAACATTGTGATGAAGTCAAGTGAAAGCAAGTCTCCCAAAGAACAAAAGCAACAAAGTTCAAGAGCTATAAATGTTTCAAAGAAAAGAAAAAGAGAAGAAGAAAGCAAATTTTACAAGAAGAGAGAATCAACTAATCTCTAGACAAGCAAGCAAGGAATCAAAGTTTCATAGAGTTATTTTATATTTTGCTTTGAGTCCTTAGGTTGTTGGGTAGAGTTAGTTTTGGGTAGTGAATCTCAATTAATTAATTTTGATCAAATTAATTTTGAGTTTCATAAAACCAATTAATTAAAATATGTTGTTGCATATATTTCAAAATGTTTTTTAACTATTTTTTAGAATGCATCAATATGTGGCTAAATATTTTAATTAAGGTTGGAAAGAATTGGTTTTAATAGTTAAAGTTTTGAAAATATTTTTTGCTAAATTAATAAACAAAAGTTACAGTGACTAACCGGTTAGTCATACCCAGTAACCGGTTAGTGACTGTTAAGTTTGTTAAAAATTCAGTTTTATGTTTTCATTCTTTATGGGTATCTATATAAACCATTCTTACATCTTAATGAAAATATAGAATCATTCAAATACGTTTTATATCCAGAGGAACAAGCCACACACTCTCTCTTAGATTGAAAAGATCAAAAGCTTTCTTTTACATCTTGTTATCATCTTTTCTACAAACACAAGAATCTCATAATCAACTTGTTCATTGTTATTTGATTGAGATTCATTAGGTTCTGATTTTCTGTAATTCTATGGTGTTGTAATCATTGCATTCAAGGCAAAATAGTCTACAAAAAATTGAAGATCAAGGAAGTCTTGATTGAAGAAAAATCAAGCAAAGGAAGTCTTGATTAAGGTGTATTCAAGCAAAGTGAAGGTTTCTTGGTTGAGGAATAATCAAGAAATTGAAGAAGTCTAAGTGGATAGAGATTCACATAGCAAGAGGGTAGAATTAGAAGATCAAGGAAGGTTGCATAACAAGAGTGAGGTATCTCTTGGTAGCTATCAAGTGAGGAATCTTGAGAGGCTTAGCTTGTAATCAAGGATCTTTAATTCTAGTGAAGAAATCTCTCTTTGTTGAAGAGGGGACTGGATGTAGCTCTCAAGTGGGTGAGAGTGAACCAGGATAAATCTCTTGTGCAGTATCTCTTCCCTAATCTCTTTAATTTCTGAATTATTCATTGTTCTTGCATAAAAACCTAGAAAAGGGATTTTCAAATTAATTGAATCAATTAGTTAGTAATTGTACAAATTAATTTAGGAAAATCATTTTAAAACATCTGTTTAATTGTTTTAATTCTTGGGTTGAAGCATTTCTGCGTTTTACTCTGAGTTCTTGATTGAATTGCAATTATATTCAAAACTGGTTCAGACACTAACCGGTTAGTAAGCTTAGTAACCGGTTAGTCACTGACATTTTGGTTAAAGAAATTCTGTTTTAACCACGTTTTGTTTGAGCTTTGCGAAAATTGTTCAAGGTTGTTTTAACACCTATTCAACCCCCCCTTCTAGGTGTTCTTACGTGTTCATACTATACCACTTGTATTCCAACAAGTGGTATCAGAGCTTTGGTCGGTTAAGATCAAAGCTTAAACGCTTTTACCGGAAAAGATCCTTTTGGTTTACAATGGATAGCATGAACATGTTTAATAATCTGAATATTTTAAATGTTGATGATAAGACTATGAAATTGCTAATGATTAAATTCTTGGAGTTTATGAAAAGTGAAGGAATTTTTCTTATTCAAGAAAGAAGAGAAGAATCAAGTATCTCACATCAACACAAGTCAAAAAGAAGAAATTTCAGCAAGCAAGATGTTACAAGTTTCAACAAAGACAATAAGACTAAGAAGATTTCAAAGGAAAAGCTCAAGTGTCATGAATGTAGAAAAGTGGGACACATCAAATTTGAATGTCCTCAATACTTGAAGAAACTTGAAGATGACAAGAAGAATAACCAAGAATTCAATTCAAAAGTTAATGAAGTTGTGCAAGGTATTTCGGAAGAAGATGGATTCTCAAATTCATGTTTCATTGCATTGCTCGATGAAGAGGCTTCTCAAAGTGACAAAACCATCTTACTTGATAGTGATAGTGAAAATGAGGTATCCTCTTGTTCTTCTTCTAATTCAAATTTACCATCCTATGATACTTTGTACAATACATATGAAGAAATGCATATTGAATTTGAAAGACTTGTCAAAGTTCATGAAAATTAGAAAAAGGTTATTTTGAAGCATCAACAAAAGATTGTTGAAATGGAAAATTATATAAATGAGTTGAAGCTTCAAAATGAATCTTTGAATCTTAAAAATTCCCCTATTATTCATGATTGTGAAAATTGTACTAATGCTGTCCCAACTTGTGAGAAATGCAAAATGCTTGAAAATGAAAATGACATTTTGAAAAATAGACTTGCATCATTCACAAGAGGAGATAAGCATTTAAACAATTTACTTTCTAGTCAAAGGAATTTTTCGAATAGATCCGGATTAGGCTATGTCCATGGAAAGAAAAGAAATTTCAAAGTTGTTGGCTCATTTTCTAAAATTGATTTTTCCATAAAGCCAACTTGCTTTTATTGTGGAAAACATGGACATACAAATAATGTTTGTGAAATAAAAAGGTTTGGAGTACCTAATGGATTGTTTGAGTGGGTTAAGAAAGGTCAAAGTCCTTTATCTAACAAAAATGGACCCAAAACCATTTGGGTACCAAAAACCAAGGCTTGAGTTATTTTGTAGGTATGCTTGAAGGGAATGCACTATGATTTGGATATATTTCAGTACCTTCAAAGCAGATAAATTGGTATGAATTCATAATTTCAAATATCTCAAGTTTAATATATAGTTCTTTGGTACACCTTTGTGAATCATACATAATGAGTTGGATCCTTAAATTCATGTTGTTCTACTTTATTATGGTCCATATGTATATATGTATCCTGCATGATTGGTATTGGCCTTTATTTGATAAGTTTTGGATGTTGCAAAGTGGTCATATCAATTCTGCCATGTTTTTTTGGTATCTGACAGGTACTAACCGGTTAGTACCCCGTGTAACCGGTTAGTGTGACAGCCTGACAGCAAAATAGTGTGTTTTTCAGTGTATTTTTGACCATTATGTTGGTTATTTAATCTGCACATGGTGAATTACTATTTGATTACTAATTTGGACATGTGTGGTATGCTCTCATGAGGTTTTAGATATAATACATTGATATACATGCATATAATCACTGCAATTTACAGCTTTTCACAACTGATTTTTAACACAGTTTTATAATTCATATAGTGTGTAATTGACTGTAAATTTTCTATGACTTTGAAGTATTCCATGTATACATTATATTTACTCTCTGAAAACTTATTTTTAAATGCATTGGATACTAGTTTTGAAGTCTCAAAGTCAGGATTTTAATTCTGATTTTTGCAGTGTTCTGAACTGCAGAGGCTAACCGGTTAGTAACTGACAGTTAGCAGATTTCTTTTATTAATCTGTTTTCTTTCACTTTTGGCAATATTTTATACTTCATATATGCTTTTTGATCATGCCAAAAGGGGGAGAAAGGTGTTGTTTTGTTCTTTTATGCAGGGGGAGAAGAGTTGTTGATATCTTCAACATATTTTCAAGGCTTATGTTGAGGGGGAGCATTGATTCATTCTATGAAGTTTGAAGCAAAAGGAAAGCAAATGTTCATTAATCAACAACAAATTTAAAACAATGTTTGTCATCATCAAAAAGGGGGAGATTGAAGAATCCATGTGTATGAAGCTATGTTTTGATGAGGAAAACATTGTAATGAAATCAAGTGAAAGCAAGACTAAACATTGTGATGAAATCAAGTGAAAGCAAGACTAAACATTGTGATGAAGTCAAGTGAAAGCAAGTCTCCCAAAGAACAAAAGCAACAAAGTTCAAGAGCTATAAATGTTTCAAAGAAAAGAAAAAGAGAAGAAGAAAGCAAATTTTACAAGAAGAGAGAATCAACTAATCTCTAGACAAGCAAGCAAGGAATCAAAGTTTCATAGAGTTATTTTATATTTTGCTTTGAGTCCTTAGGTTGTTGGGTAGAGTTAGTTTTGGGTAGTGAATCTCAATTAATTAATTTTGATCAAATTAATTTTGAGTTTCATAAAACCAATTAATTAAAATATGTTGTTGCATATATTTCAAAATGTTTTTTAACTATTTTTTAGAATGCATCAATATGTGGCTAAATATTTTAATTAAGGTTGGAAAGAATTGGTTTTAATAGTTAAAGTTTTGAAAATATTTTTTGCTAAATTAATAAACAAAAGTTACAGTGACTAACCGGTTAGTCATACCCAGTAACCGGTTAGTGACTGTTAAGTTTGTTAAAAATTCAGTTTTATGTTTTCATTCTTTATGGGTATCTATATAAACCATTCTTACATCTTAATGAAAATATAGAATCATTCAAATACGTTTTATATCCAGAGGAACAAGCCACACACTCTCTCTTAGATTGAAAAGATCAAAAGCTTTCTTTTACATCTTGTTATCATCTTTTCTACAAACACAAGAATCTCATAATCAACTTGTTCATTGTTATTTGATTGAGATTCATTAGGTTCTGATTTTCTGTAATTCTATGGTGTTGTAATCATTGCATTCAAGGCAAAATAGTGTACAACAAATTGAAGATCAAGGAAGTCTTGATTGAAGAACAATCAAGCAAAGGAAGTCTTGATTAAGGTGTATTCAAGCAAAGTGAAGGTTTCTTGGTTGAGGAATAATCAAGAAATTGAAGAAGTCTAAGTGGATAGAGATTCACATAGCAAGAGGGTAGAATTAGAAGATCAAGGAAGGTTGCATAACAAGAGTGAGGTATCTCTTGGTAGCTATCAAGTGAGGAATCTTGAGAGGCTTAGCTTGTAATCAAGGATCTTTAATTCTAGTGAAGAAATCTCTCTTTGTTGAAGAGGGGACTGGATGTAGCTCTCAAGTGGGTGAGAGTGAACCAGGATAAATCTCTTGTGCAGTATCTCTTCCCTAATCTCTTTAATTTCTGCATTATTCATTGTTCTTGCATAAAAACCTAGAAAAGGGATTTTCAAATTAATTGAATCAATTAGTTAGTAATTGTACAAATTAATTTAGGAAAATCATTTTAAAACATTTGTTTAATTGTTTTAATTCTTGGGTTGAAGCATTTCTGCGTTTTACTCTGAGTTCTTGATTGAATTGCAATTATATTCAAAACTGGTTCAGACACTAACCGGTTAGTAAGCTTAGTAACCGGTTAGTCACTGGCATTTTGGTTAAAGAAATTCTGTTTTAACCACGTTTTGTTTGAGCATTGCGAAAATTGTTCAAGGTTGTTTTAACACCTATTCAACCCCCCCTTCTAGGTGTTCTTACGTGTTCATACTATACCACTTGTATTCCAACAACTACCCTTAACTCCCAAGTATTAAAAATGTGTACTTAAAAATTCCTTTTTAATATAATAAAATCACCCGTCAAACGAACGGAGTTTAGTCTGTTTTTCGGACTAATCCAAAAATTCAACCTGTGGTAAACAATTTTAATTAAACAACCAATAGCCAACAGGGCTTCAGATAATATTTCTAAAACATATCCAGGCCCAATGGGCTCCAAAAATATCAGAGTGCATAATTAATCAGAGTAATAGCGGGAATACTAAGTTTGAGTATTGAAACCAAAAGTTATAACTTTAGCAAAGCAAAACCATCCTAAGCCTCATTCGAGATATGCATATTAAATTTACATCAAAATAACATAAGAGGCTTAGGCCCATATTATATTCTAAATCCCATAATAACCCTACTTTCCCTATAAGGGAAAGTGCTCCTGCTCGGCCGGGGGCTGTGCATTCTCAATCTCTGTACCTGTAAAGTATAGTAAGGGAGTGAGCATTGCACATGAAATAGAATAGCAGTTTCTAGATAGACATAACAACTAACCAGGCCAAACACAACTAGCAATTTATCCACATAAGTACAAGTTCATCACAACCATACCATATTTTCCAATTCCATCATTTTATAAGTGTCGATTCCCTTTTTAGTTAATTCCTTTTTACCCTTGGGTTCCCTTTTATTTGTTTTCCCCATTTCCAAAGAAATCCCTTTTTAATCCCTTACCTTTTCCTTATTTTTACGGTGTATATATGTCTCCACCAAATCGAAGGCCTACATACATACACCAATCACGATGTATGTCTCCACCAAATCGAAGGCCTACATACATCGTGTTTCCATTACCATTATCTTATTCAATTTTATTCCCCTGTTTCCTTATTCATTTCCTTTTATTTTCGGTGTATGTATGTCTCCACCAAATCGAGGGCCTACATACATACACCAATCACGATGTATGTCTCCACCAAATTGAAGGCCTACATACATCGCTTTTCCTTTACCGTTTTACCTCTTTATTATTTGGCCACAGGGTCAATACAACCACCTGCGCCGTGCCACAGGGTCAACACAACCACCTGTGACATGTACCATTTTATTTAGGCCGCAGGGTCAATACAACCACCTGCGCCACGCCACAGGGTCAATACAACCACCTGTGACATTTACCATTTATCAGGCCACAGGGTCAATACAACCACCTGGCCGTGCCACAGGGTCAATACAACCACCTGTGACATTTACCATTTTTATTTCCTTTTCCTTTTTATTTACGGTGTATGTATGTCTCCACCAAATCGAAGGCCTACATACATACACCATCAACGTTGTATGTCTCCACCAAATCGAAGGCCTACATACATCGCCCCAGTTTCGTTGTATTGTCTCCCCCAAATCGAAGGCCTACAATACAACCCCAATTTTACGATGTATCGTCTCCCCCAAATCGAAGGCCTACGATACATCACCATATTTATCCAATATTAATTGTCCATATTATTTGTCATTATTTTGTCCACCAATTCCATTTAATGTTTACCAAATCATTCCAAGCACAAGCACCTTCATATTATAAACAAATAGCCACATTTCACATTTCACATAACAATTAGAGTGCAAATAATAACAAACTTCACCTTTTCATATAATCATGCAACAACCACATTTATTTTCACTTATCCAAATTATTGATTCAAAATCCTACATTTGGGGTTCATGCCATTTATTTCCTCAATTAAAACCTAACCTCATTCTCTACTTCTTAGAATTCCATAATTAATAATTAAGCCTATTTTCAACATTTTCCTTAGTTTCTAAATTAGGATTTCTAATTTCCTACCCTAACATATAAACTCCTAGCCAACCATTATATCTAAACACAAACCCTTTCCTAGAACAAGCCAATGCTCACTATATCCACCCCCTTACCTTAACCAAGGAGAGGAAGAGCGGAAAACCCAAGCCTTCACTCCGCACGCTCCCAAAACGAAGAGCTCCCAAGCCAAAAAGATAGGGAGAATGATGATAACCTTCTCTAAGCCAAAGGAATGGAAGAATGATGAGATTATTGCCCTATTCAAAGAGAAATTCGAATTTCCCCAAAGGGAGGAAAGAGAGAGAGAGAAAACCCAACTTAGAGGGAGAGAGGAACTTCAAGAATCATGAATACTTACGTGGAGAGACCAAGAGAGACTTGATGGTGGACTTTGGAGTGATTCCCTTGAAGCTTGATGGATTTGGGATGAGAGATTGGGTGCCCTAGAGAGAGAAATTTCGTGCATTATGGCCAAAATCACGCGTGAACGACCTTTATTTTTTTCCACTGCAGGGTCGTTTAATCGATTATTAATCGATTAAGGGTTTCCCAACATTCTGGTCGTAATCGATTAAGCTGCAGCTTAATCGATTAAGTTGCAGAGTTTGCAGCACCCCGACTTTGAAAGGCCATAACTTCTTCGTTAACCGTTGGATCTTCCTCAAATTTTGACACATGCTTCCTCACCTATCCTACTTTACATCCAACGGTGGAATTTGTGTTTAGAGTTGTAAATCTTTTATTTTGAATTTCCTAATATAGGGTGTTTATAACACCAAAAACATCGCTTCTAACGCTCTTTTGTTCATCTTTCAACCTCCTTTTTGATGCAAATGCTTCTTGATTCCTTTATGGCATTCAAGGAACTCCTAATCCATCATTTTACATCCTTTTTAGAATAATCCTTACTTCCAAATCTTATCGTTATTCTAATTATTATTTGAATTAAAATTCGGGATGTTACAACACCCACACTTTACAAAAGGATCCCAAAATACAGATACACCAAGGAAACTCAAAACATCAAACGTTACAGCGAAGTCCCATAAGAAAGCAAGGGATGGAGAGAGAAATAGAAAGGAAAACGAGAAAGAAAGAAACAAAGTTGAAGCAGACTTTCTTCTTTCGGGGGAAGGGCGTGTCAACATTTCCAGAATACTCTGCTCTATCTTAGCATTACCAATAAAGTAGAAAAAGTCTGCTTCAACTGCAAGAGCATTAGGCGGAGAAACACAAGGATCACCGTAGAGCGAAAAGGAACATGAGATATAAAGCAGTAAAGGCACTTTCAAGCGCCCAAGTCAAAAGGAGGTACAAATTTTTATATTATTTATGAAGACATTCAATCACACATAACAATCATACATAGTATTCATTTATTCACACACGACTTTTATTCATTCATTCATCCATTACATCCAAGTATATTGAGACTTAAGAAGAGCATGGTCCTAAGCGGATCTAGAATTGCCATGACACAATGCGTACCGGATGATTAGCAAAGCGGAATAACAACTAGGGGGCTTCCCCTTGAGGAGACAATATCACTCATGGACCAGCACAAAACAAATTTGAATCATCAAGAAAGGGAAGTTCATAACTTTTATTACAATGATCATTGAATTTGAGATAAATGCATTTTATTACTAACAGAATTTTATGCAGCATAAAAAAAAGATTATGGCCTTTAGAGATATTGTGCACTTGAGAAAGAATAAATTCTCCCTCAAGTGCAAGGGGGCTATTGTTCTGGACCTGTTTTTACCATGGGCCATAATATATATTTAGCGATCTAATATTGCAGGAAAGACAAGATAAGTATGATCACGACAAATACTACAAGAAATATGGTAAGATACTCAGTGGACCCATGTCGCCTCGGTGTAGGACGACACATCGACGACACCACTAGGTCGGGAACTTCATGGACTACGTGGCTTGGAAGGCTTTGGATGGAGGAAAGTGCACAAGGCGTTCATGCCTTGACAAAGCGCCTTCATGGTAGATAAGGGACGGGGACGCTCTGATACCCATGACGCTCTGAGACCTAGGACGCCTTAGGACAAAGCAGCTCTAACCTGACCGCTCACCTACCTGGTCGCTCATTTACATGACCGCTCACCTAGTTGACCGCTCACCCACCTGACGCTCACCCAATCACGCTCACCTATTTACAGCGTCCACTCTCATCACTCACTACCCATCGCTCACCACAATAGTTCCTGATGGCTCACTTACTGCCTGAGCGGTGACTAACCCACCTCGCTCACCTACTCACAGCGTTCACACACCTCACTCATCCGTTGAGCGGAGACTTGCACAACTCCTAAAACTTAGCCACTAAGTTTTCCCAACACTTGGCCACCAAGTTTACTTGGCAACCAAGTTCTGGCTTTATTACCATCATATCCTTCACCCACTCTATAAGAGAGACTCATTACCTCCCTCCAAAGGACCAACTCCTCTAACTCCTCCAACACCCTCATCATGTTAACGTTCTTTCCCAATCTCAGCGCCCTTTTAACACTTCCCTCATCCTAATACTTTTCCACTCCCATTCATTCTGAACATTTTCTGTATAATCATAGTGGCCAAGAAAATACCAAGGCAAAACACTGTAAAACACCACAAAATATAGGATACAGAACCACCTCATTTTTCTCCTTTCGTTCCTCCTAAATCAGTGACATGGGTAAAGAGCACTCCGGTCGATCCTCCCGATGATTCTTCATGATGCTCCATCCGTTCTCTCCAAGCCACGGAGGCATGGATTTGATACTTTTACATACATCTCTCAAGCTTACGAACCTTTTATTGTAAATTCCAAAAAGAGACAAAAACACATGGCATGCTTTGAACTTACCTTAACTGTAGTTTTAAGTTGTTTGTTGATTAGTTTGTACCGGCTTGGTGCGTGTTGCCAAGGATAGGCTTCTTATTAGGGTGAAGGGACCTGCTAGAATGCCAACTAAGACTCTACTAATCACCAGCACGAAAGCCCCTCGCAGAGAAGGTAATTTTAGTTTGATATAATTCATTATGGTGTTTGCTTGCATTGCTTGCTTCAAATCAATGATTTTTATTTTCAAATTACATGTATCCTTTGTCTAGAGACTCGTCAGTGCAAATTGTGGTTATGTTTCTCTATATCCTAACATAGACGAATTGTTGTGTGGTTTGATATTATTGGTTCCAAACACATTTACATACGCCATTGATATTATTTTTAATAGAAATTTTATATGAATATTGGAAATCAATTAGGTGAATGACCATTATTCCTAAACCACACATGCGCACAATAATTATTCACTAAAATGCTACTCTTTGTCTCTTGTTACAAGACATCATTTTAATAAATTTCTTATCCTTTTTATACGTCGTTTTAGAATATCTAGGTAGCATTAAAGAGTTCATTCCAAATACACCCTCATAATTTTATAGGGGTTATAGGGTAATGATTACAATAGAGAGATAAATAAATAAAGTTGTAAAATTTTAAATGAGTAATTTTGAAATGACAACATATTTTTTGGATAAATTTGAGAATAATAATTACTTTTTCCTGAGTATATGAATTAGATAAAAGTGACTTATAATAATATTATAATTATTATAATGATACTTTTAAAAAAGTACTTTCCCCGTTACAATATATAAGACTCTTTTGGTAAATTTCACATTCATTAAGAAAATTGATTAATTTAGTTAATGATATTGAAAATATAAATATTTAATATTTATTTTCAAAATTACCCCTATTAATTTTATTGAGAATTTAAAAAGTGTTAAATAAAAATGGGTGTTTTTGAAAAAAAAATTAATTATTGAAAATTGGTATATGATCTTATAAATAAGGACAAAATAAAAATTTTAAAAGGATCATATATTTAGAAATAGAAGGAGGATATCAAAATTTTACATTTTCAATATTACTAATAATATTAATTAGTTTTCTTAATTTTTCATAAATTCCCGAGAGAGGTGCTTGTATTAAGAATTAGATGGAGTATTATTATTATTATTAATAATATTATTATTATTTTTGGTTTAAGTGCTTCATTTGTACAATAATCTTAAATCTAAGAGAACTACTCCTGCATGTCCTCCTATGTATGGGAATTTATTTTGCCACCCCATGTTCTATGGTTGCCATCACAAATATTAAAATAATACCCATCATGCCCTTTTAAAAAAACATATTTTAACACGAGTCGTAAGGGGGCACTACGACCATAAGGTCGTAACACCCCCTTACGACCCTTTAAAACACAAAATTTTAACCGGGTCGTAAGCAGGTGTTACGACCTTCTGGTCATAGTACCTGCTTACGACCACATATTCTTAAACGGTCGTAAGCAGGCTGGTCGTAGCACCTGCTTACGACCCGTATTAAAATACTGTTTTTTCAAGGGTCGTAATGGGGTATTACGACCTGATGGTCGTAGTGCCCCCTTACGACCCGTGTTAAATCCTTATTTTTTTTCTATATAAACCCATTCATACCTGAAATTGTTTTTACCAAATCTTATACTTCATCATACTAAAACTTTGGTTTTAATGGCTGCTGTTGAACCTGAATTTCAAGGTAATTTTCAAATTTCATTCGTAAAGTTTAGTTAGGATTAATGTTTTCAATAATTTATTGTATCCTAATTGATGAATTATTATGGGTTGTTTATTTAATTTTAAAAAATTATTTGTAAAATTTTTACCAGGTCGTAACCCAGTGTTACAACCAGTGTTTATGTTGAAGTCGACCCGTGTTTTTTTTAGGGTCGTAACCAAGTGTTACGACCCGTTTTTTTTTTTGTAATCCTTTTTATTATTATTATTATTATAATATTAATTTTTGTTTATTTTAAATATCTAATATAACATTTTTTTATTGAAATCCTAATATTACATTTTTATTCTAAATTTCTAATATAACTTCTTTTTATTCTAAAGTTCTAATATATAATTTTTTTATGCTAAAGTTGTAATACAACTTTTTATGTTAATTTTAAATTCCTATAACACTGTTTTTTTTAATTCTTTATTTTAAATTCCTAATGTAACATTGTTTTTTTATTTTAAATTCATAATGAAACATTGTTTTTTTCATATTTTTTATTTTAAATTCCTTTTAACATGTTATTTTTAATTTTTTTATTTTAAATCCTAATATAACTTTTTTTTTCATTTAACAATATTATTGCAGACTATAGTGATGACTTTTCACATAATAAGATTTTTGCAAGTAGAGACGAATTGATCCGTTGGGTTCAAGCTGTTGGAAAAGAACAAAAACATGTGATTGTTATATATCGGTCAAACACAGGCGGAGGGACGTATAAGAGAAGACCTAGGGTGTTTTTGGCTTGCGAAAGAAGTGGAAAATATAGGAAAAGAACAAAAGATGAGGTAATGTGTGTATCCAGTACTCGCAAGTCTGAATGCCCTTTCAGGATTAATGCTTGGGATCTTGGTAATGGAAAAGGTTGGATGCTTTCGGTCAAATGTGGCGTCCATAATCACAAACCATGTGAAAGCTTGGAGGGTCATTATGGTAGGCCAACCAAAGAGGAAAAGGAGTTAATCGATAACTTGACAAAGGCAAGGGTCAAACCGAAGGAAATTCTCATTAGTTTGAAAGAACGGAACAAGAACAACACTACTACCTTGAGACAAGTGTACAATGAGCGTCAACGATTTAGAAAAAGTATCAGACATCCCAGGACCCAGATGCAGCATTTATTACACAGATTGACTTCTTCTGGATATGTGACAAATTATGTAAAAGACGAAGAAAGTGATGTGGTCAAGGCCATTTTTTGGGCACATCCAAGTGGAATAACATTATTACATTCGTTCGGTATTGTTCTTGTTATGAATAGTACCTACAAAACAAATAGATACAGATATCCGCTTCTTGAGATCGTAGGTCAAACATCGACAGAGAAGACGTTCCATGTTGCCTTTTGTTATATGGAGGCTGAAAAGGCTTCCTACTTCACATGGGCTCTAGAGCGGCTTCGCAACTTGATTGAAAGTGATGATGCCATGCCTCAGATCATAGTGACTGATAAAGAAGATGCTCTGATTTTGGCAGTTAGGAAGGTATTTCCAACCTCTACTCACTTGCTATGTAAGTTTCACATCTCAAAGAACGTGCAGTATAGAGTGAAGCAGAAGGTTTGTGAGACAAAAGATGAGACACCTATAATGGACGCTTGGAAAGCAGTCGTAGAATCTCGAGACTTGCAAGAGTATACAGATCATTTGAAAAAATTTAAGGATTTGTGCGGAATAATAATTTATGACTACGTGGAACGTACTTACCTGCGACACAACAAGGAGAAATTTGTGGGTGTTTGGGTAAACCAATTGATGCATTTTGGTAATACCACAACTAATAGGTGAGTTAAAAAAACCCAAACATTTTTTTTATGTATATTTTAGTGATGTGTTTTTACCTATTGAGTTTTAAAATAATTGTGAAAAACTTATTGTATATGTTTATTTTTTGTTTTACCAGGGTTGAGAGCGCTCATGCCACATTCAAGAGATTATTGAGAGATAGTCAGGGGGATATGTGCACCAGCTTTGAGGCAATGGAGAACATGCTGGTATGTCAACATACTGATATTAAAGATTCTTTTGAAAGTAGTATCACCAAGGTGGATCATAGTGTAAATAATGATTTCTACAAGGAGTTGCGTCACTTTGTCTCTCGCAATGCGTTAATACGTATTTGGGAGATCATGGAAAGTCTTCGCCAAACAAAAGGGGTAAGCTTATGTTGTGATTGCAAAATCAGAAGAACTCACGGTCTACCATGCGAATGTGAACTTGCAAAATTATTAATATTATTATAATTCCATATACAAACTACTTAATTAGTAATAAATTGTTTTGCAATTTTTACCAAAATAATGATAATGGTTTTTGATCATAAAAAAAATGAAACGTATTTGAAAAGTACTAGTTGTAACATCCCAAGTTTTATTTAAAATGAAATTATTACTTAAAACCTAAGAAAATAATAGAATTAATTGCTTAAAGAATTTTGGGTGACAGGTGAGTAGCAATTATGAGCATTAGGGGTTGTATAGGAGCCACTGGTAGCGAGGGGTAAAATTATCTAAGCGGAATCGGGGGTTAAATCGGCGTTTTAAGTGTTAGAAATCATCCGGTAAGAGAAAATTGGAAATTTATTATAGGATGCTAAGAAATTAAATTCCACCGTTGGATATTAAGTTTAAGGGGGTAAAAAGCTTCTCTAAAAATTTGGGCCCGATCCGACGGTTAACGAAAAAGTTACGGCAAATCGAAGTTTGAAATTTCTAGTGCACGCCCAGGCGCACTGGTGCACACCCAGGCGCACCGGTGCACGTCCAGGCGCACCAGGGTGCAATTCATGCACCAACCCAGTGAGTTTTTCACCCAGGCGCGCCCTCCATGCGCCCCGGCGCGCCTAGGATGCACCAGTCACGCATCCTCATCAATCTGGCGCGCCATTTGCCCCACCAGTCCCGCACCAGGCGCAGCACCACGCACCAGAATGGGAGCTGGTGCCTCTCCCGCGCTCAGGCGCACCTCGACCGCGCCCAGGCGTGTAACACCCTATAAAAATAATTACCCTTAAATACCCCAAAATTAGGATTTAAAAATTTCTTTTAAGATGAATATGATATTTGCCAAATTAATATTTCCTTTCATTAATGATGAGCATTTTATTTCCCATTATTCCTTGCATTATTTTACTCCTATTATTGATACTTGTTGCCCATTTGACATTGTTTAGCTTGATTTAGTGATTTAGAGTTTATTGGACTAATATTCTGAATATTGTTTAATTTGGGATTATTTAGCCTAATTAATTCTATTTCTATTTTCAGGTCATATTTGGCACAAGGGTTTTTTGGACATTTTGGGAATGAAGATTTAATTTTGGAAGAGAAGATATATGATGAAGTGAAGATTGTAATCTATCTTTAGGATTAGTTGAGATTTAGTTATATCTTTTAAGATTTAGATTTTATCTATAAGATATTTATTAGATTTAATTTAGAGATTAAGCTTTCCTTAGGATTTGGGCCCATGATTTAGGCCCGTTTTGTGATTTAAAAAGCCAAATTCGTGTAAACCCTTTAGGGAGACCTTCCATTCACGTTTTTTACATTCTCTCTCATAGAGAAGGCTTAGTTTTGCTCTCCAAGCTTGTGGTGGCTGCTAGGGTTTCTCTCTCTTCCCTTTTCTACACGTTTTTGACTTATTTCATCATGGAAGGCTAAACTCTTAGGTTAAATCCCTTTGGTAATGTATCACATACTCTTGAGGTTTTGTTCTTAATGCTATTTCGTTTTTATTCACTGTTTTCATGCTTATTGACATGTTATGGTTCGCTTAGTTCCATTCTATAGAGATAATCCATGTGTATGAATGCTTAATTTATGCAAACTCGTAAAAACTCCATGCTTTGGCTTTTAATGCTTAATTAGAGGTTTGGGTTTTGGGGTGAGAATTGAATTTTCGCTTAGTATTTAATTCTCACGAGTTGGACAGTGAAGAGGAAAGAAATTGATCTTTTGTGACCGATGATAGAGTTGTGAACGCGAGCCAAAGGGGTTTATCCGCTTTTCCTTATCTGTTTCTTCGTTTTAATTTAATTCTGTTTTGATTTCAATTATTCAATATTCAATATAAAAAAAAACCTTTGTTTTCTATGCATACTATGTGTTCGAACTTTTGCTTGATAAGATATTCCTTGGGAGACGACCTAGGAGTCACTTCCTAGTACTATACTTAAACTGTTTTTATTTGTATCGGGTACGGCCTCGATCAAAATTTGGCGCCGTTGTCGGGGAATATCGGTTCTTGCCAAAGGTCATTAGTAGTTAGTTTAGTTATTATAGTGTGTCGTGTCTGATTTAGGGTCTAGTAGTCAATTCTGATAACCGGTTGAAGTTGCACTGTTTGCTGTTTTGCTATTTTGTTGCAATTAGTGTATTTGATTGATTCTGTGGTTGCTAGTTCACATAGTTGTGGGTGGAATTTTTGCATGAAAATTTATATCCACACTACTTTTATCATATAAAAAGGTTTTGAGGCACCACGATCACTCAGATCATCACTGG
The DNA here is from genome assembly GCA_037953625.1 of Crotalaria pallida. Classification (NCBI taxonomy): domain Eukaryota; kingdom Viridiplantae; phylum Streptophyta; class Magnoliopsida; order Fabales; family Fabaceae; genus Crotalaria; species Crotalaria pallida. The sequence continues at coordinate 4,033,257 of CM075654.1, read as the reverse complement.
TTGTGAGTTCCAGAAAAATTTTCCATGTTTTAGCAGCACTTTCTTCAAATCGTCGCAACTTTTGACCCGTAACTCGGAATTTGACGAATTTTATATCAAATCGAAGGGAATTTTCTGAATAATCTGATTTTTCTGTCTGGATCCTGAAAAGCCATTTTACTATTTCTTTTTTATTTTACAAGTTTTATTTTCTTAGTTTTTGGTCTCTGATTTAATTGTTTGACTTGGTTCCCTTTTGAATTTTGTCCTCAAACTTTTTGTGGTATGTTTTCATGATTTTAGGGTGCTGAAAAAAATAAAGAAAAAAATTTTAAAAAATAAAAAAATTTTGTTGCCTATTTTGGTCATGTATATTAGTGACAGTTTGCTATGCTACATGGTGTTCTGTTCAGTACATGACTAGGGGCAACCCAAGCTACTTGCATCCATATAACCCTGAAATTGATAGAACTTATCACAGACTAGTTAGACAAAATAGGAACCAGTCCATAGGTAGTGAGTCTATTGAGTCTTTACATAGTGAGTCTGTTTCTTTTTCTTCTATTCCTATAAATTCTGATTCTTATTCTGATTATTCTGAAAATATGGCTCAACCTCCACCACGTGAGAGGACATTGAGGGAGCTGGCTGCACCTGATTTCACTATTGAAGATTTGTGCATCCAGTATCCCGATGACCCGTATGAGTTAAGGTCTGGACTAATTCATTTGTTGCCCAAGTTTAATGGACTTGCAGGTGAGGATCCTCATAAACATCTCAAGCAGTTCCATATTGTCTGTGCTACTATGAAACCACATGATGTGCAAGAGGATCATGTTTGTCTTAAGGCATTCCCACACTCCCTAGAGGGGCTAGCCAAGGATTGGTTGTACGATCTGGCCCCTGGTTCTATCACAGTCTGGGATGACCTGAAGAGGGCATTTTTGGAGAAATTCTTCCCTGCATGCAGAACAACAGCAATCCGAAAGGATATATCAGGCATCAGGCAACAAAGTGGAGAAAGTCTCTACGAGTATTGGGAGAGATTCAAGAGACTGTGTGCGAGCTGCCCCCACCATCAGATCTCAGAGCAGCTGCTTATTCAATATTTCTATGAAGGTCTCAACCTCATGGAGAGAAACATGCTTGATGCTGCAAGTGGTGGTGCCCTAGGAAACATGACACCTTTAGAAGCCAGAGTCAAGATTGAGAAGATGGCTTCCAATTTTCCAATTGTCAACAATTTCATGCAAGGGGCAACAGCGATGCAATCATAGTGAGAGGAGTGAATGATGTTGACACAAGTTCTGGTAAGGTTGAGAAGCTTGAACAGAAGATAGATTCACTTACAACTTTGGTCACTCAATTGGCCATCAACTAGAAGAAGTTGTCTCTGCCTGCTAGATTATGTGGCATATGCACATCCGCTGAGCACCCCACAGATGCATGCCCTTCTGTGCAGCAGCAACCAACGACTGGTGCTGACCAACCTGAGGCATATGCCGCCAACATCTTCAACAGTAGAAACCAGCAGCCACAGAACTTTGATCTCTCTACCAATAGATACAACCCTGGTTGGAGGAACCATCCCAACCTGAGATGGTCTGATCAGCAGCAACCTTCACAGGTTCAATTTCAGAACAATTCTAGACCACCATATGTACCTCCTCCAGTCCAGCAACAGAGACAACAACAGGCTAATTCTGCACCACCAGCTCCTACTACTGAGCAGCAGCCTTCATTGGAAGAGCTGATGAAACAGATGACCATGCAAAATCTCCAATTCCAACAGGAAACTAGAGCATCCATTCAAAGACAAGAGGCCTCCATTCAATCTTTGACCAATCAGATGGGACAGATGGCAACAGCAATCAACACTATGCAATCTCAGAATTCTAACAAGTTGCCATCCCAAACAGTGATCAATCCAAACCAGAATGTGAATGCCATTAGTCTAAGGTCAGGGAAGCAGATTGTCACACCCACACCAGAATCTGACCTCAACAAAGATGATCTAGTTTCAACCAACAAGAAGAGCCAAATGGTCGAGGAGAGTGAGCACACAAGTACCAGAAAATCCCATCCAGCTCAGCCTTCCACAATCACAACACCTGCTGCTGCCCAACAACCACCCCCCATTCCTCTTCCTTTCCCACCAAGGGGGGTGACTCAAAGCAAGAAAATGGAAGAGATTGACAAAGAGATACTTGACACATTCAGGAAGGTGGAAGTCAACATACCCCTTCTTGATGCAATCAAGCAGATTCCAAGGTATGCAAAGTTCTTGAAGGATCTATGCACACACAAACGGAAGCTCAAGGGCAATGAGAGGATCAGCATGGGAAGAAATGACTCTGCTCTTATAGGTAAACCCGTCCCTCATATTCCTGAAAAGTGTAAGGATCTTGGAACTTTCTCTATGCCTTGTATCATAGGTAATACTAAATTTGAGAATGCTTTGCTAGATTTAGGAGCATCTATTAATGTTATGCCTATGTCTGTTTTCAAGTCTCTTTCACTTGGACCCCTTCAACCTACGGGTGTGGTTATTCACTTGGCAAATAGATCTACTGCCTACCCCGCAGGTTTGATAGAGGATGTCCTGGTTCGGGTTGAAGAGCTTATCTTTCCTGCTGATTTTTATATTCTTGATATGGAAGAGGACACCTCTCGTAGTGCTGTCCCTATCATATTAGGGAGACCATTTTTGAAAACAGCCCGAACCAAGATAGATGTGCATGCAGGTACACTTTCCATGGAATTTGATGACAGTGTGGTTCGATTCAATATTTTTGATGCTATGAAACATTTTTTTGATGACCACTCTGTTTTTCATGTTGACTTGATTGATGATCTGATTGATGAGCATGTTCTAGACTTTTTGCATGATTATGATTTGCCATCTTTCACTAGCTCATTTACTTGTTCTGCATGTTCTGATTCCGAAATGTGCACTGCATGCATTGAAATTGACCAGTTTTTAAATTCTGCTACTGCATCTATTGATTCATATGATATAGATTCAGATCATGCTAACCCCATTTCTGTTTTGCATGAGTCTAATTCACTTGTTCAGGTGCAGGCGGTAGAATCCAATTCTGCTGCTCCTTTAGTTCCATCTGTGATGCAGGCACCTTTATTGGACCTGAAGCCCCTTCCTCCTCATCTCAAATATGCTTACTTGGAGGCTGAGCAGAAACTTCCAGTGATCATCTCTACCCCCCTTTCTGTTGATCAAGAGAAGCAGCTGCTGGATGTGATTAGAGCAAACAAAAGGGCAATAGGATGGACTTTGGCAGACATACCTGGTATTAGCCCCTCCATGTGCATGCATCGGATTTTATTGGAGGATGGGGCTAAACCAGTGAGACAACCCCAGAGACGGTTGAACCCCCAGATTCTTGATGTGGTGAAGAAAGAGGTCACCAAGCTGCTGCAAGCTGGCATTATCTACCCCATTTCAGACAGCACTTGGGTAAGCCCGGTTCAAGTAGTTCCCAAGAAGTCTGGGGTGACAGTTGTCAAAAATGAGAAGGATGAGCTGATTCCCACTAGAGTGCAGAACAGTTGGAGAGTCTGCATTGATTATAGGAAGCTCAACCAGGCGACCCGCAAGGATCACTTTCCTCTTCCCTTCATTGATCAGATGTTGGAGCGCCTGGCAGGTAAATCTCACTATTGCTTCTTAGATGGTTTCTCTGGTTATTTCCAAATCTGTATTGCACCAGAGGACCAACATAAGACTACATTTACCTGTCCTTTTGGTACATTTGCTTATAGGAAGATGCCTTTTGGCCTATGCAATGCTCCTGGCACTTTTCAAAGATGTATGATGAGTATTTTTAATGACTTACTTGAGCATTGCATAGAGGTCTTCATGGATGATTTTAGTGTTTATGGTTCCTCTTTTGATGCATGTCTTGATAGTTTGTCTAAGGTGCTTAATAGGTGCATTGAGACTAACGTTGTCTTGAATTTTGAAAAATGTCATTTTATGGTAGAACAAGGCATAGTCTTAGGGCACATTATTTCGCATAAGGGCATAGAGGTTGACCCTGCTAAGCTGCATGTAATATCACATTTGCCTTACCCCTCTTGCGTGCGAGAGGTGCGTTCTTTTCTTGGCCATGCAGGTTTCTATCGCAGGTTTATTCAGAACTTTAGCAAGATAGCCCTTCCACTATCCAACTTGCTTCAAAAGGATACCGCATTTGAGTTTGGAGACCAATGCAAGAAGGCATTTGATGAGTTAAAGAGAGCACTCACCACCACTCCCATCATCCAACCACCTGACTGGACTCTCCCATTTGAGCTCATGATTGATGCCTCGAATTATGCTTTGGGAGCAGTTCTCTCCCAAAGGGTTGGTAAGCTGTCTCATGTGATTTATTATGCATCTAGGACTTTAGATTCAGCACAAGTTAATTACACCACAACTGAAAAAGAGCTGTTAGCCATTGTCTTTGCACTTGATAAGTTTAGATCATATCTGTTAGGTTCTAAGGTTGTAGTGTATACTGATCATGCTGCCCTGAAGTATCTTTTGAAAAAGACAGATTCCAAACCTAGGTTGATTAGATGGATGTTGCTCCTCCAGGAGTTTGATCTTGAGATTCAGGATCGGAGTGGTGCACATAACCTTGTCGCAGACCACTTGAGTAGAATAGAGAGAGAGGAGGATGCATTTCCTATCCGGGATGACTTCCCGGATGAGCAGCTTTTAGTTTTGCATGTTTCACATCCCCCTCCCCTTATTCCTTGGTTTGCTGATATTGTAAATTATATAGTTGCATCTGTTTTTCCACCCTTGGCATCCAAAGCTCAAAGAGACAAATTGAAGAGCGATGTCAAGTATTATGTATGGGATGACCCCTATTTGTGGCGTTTTTGCAGTGATCAGGTCATTCGCAGGTGCATTCCAGACCAGGAGATCCAATCGGTTCTCCAATTTTGCCATGCTTCACCAGTTGGAGGCCACCTTGGCACTCAAAGGACAGCACGAAAGGTGCTGGATTCTGGATTTTATTGGCCTACCATCTTCAAGGATGCAAGCAAAATCTGCAGCTCATGTGAGCAATGTCAAAGGGCAGGAGGCACCCTATCTTGGAGGCAACAGATGCCGCAACAACCTATGTTGTTCTGTGAGGTGTTTGATGTCTGGGGTATAGATTTCATGGGCCCCTTTCCTGTTTCTTTTGGTTTTTATTATATCTTACTTGCTGTGGATTATGTATCCAAATGGGTGGAAGCTAAGGCCACCAGGACTAATGATGCTCAGGTTGTTGTAGATTTTGTCAGGACTAATATCCTTTGCAGGTTTGGCATACCTAGAGCCATAGTCAGTGATCAAGGCACACACTTCTGCAATAGATCCATGCAAGCTTTGCTCAAGAAGTATGGGGTTGTGCACAAAGTTTCTACACCATATCACCCCCAAACCAATGGGCAAGCTGAGATTTCAAACAGAGAGATCAAGCGGATTTTGGAGAAGATGGTGAAGCCTAATAGAAAGGATTGGAGCACACGATTGGAGGATGCTCTATGGGCCCATCGGACTGCTTACAAGGCACCCATAGGGATGTCACCTTATCGGGTTGTTTTTGGTAAGGCATGTCACCTGCCTGTGGAGATAGAGCACTGTGCATATTGGGCTGTGAAGCAATGTAACTTAGCTCTTGATCAAGCGGGTGAGGAGAGGAAGCTGCAGTTGAGTGAGCTAGATGAGATCCGTTTGGAGGCTTATGAGAACTCCAAGTTCTACAAAGATAAGACCAAGAAGCTCCATGATAGCTCAATTTCCAGAAAGGAGTTCTTGGTTGGTCAAAAAGTGTTGCTCTACAACTCTAGGCTTGGACTCATGAGTGGAAAGCTCCGCTCTAAATGGATTGGACCGTTTGTAGTCACCCAGGTGTTTCCTTATGGCACTGTGGAGATCAAGAGTGAGTCCACAGACAAGAGCTTCAAAGTCAATGGTCACCGACTCAAGCCTTTCCTCACTACCCCTTCTTTGGATGATGCACTTGTGGAGGAAGCCTCATTGGTCGACCCCATTTTTGACCCACCATGATTTAGGGAGTCTTCTTTTCTCCTTCTTTACTCTTTTTATTGCACTTGTCTATATCTGTCTGATTCTGCTATTTGTGTTCCATTGAGGACAATGTGTGATTTAAGTGTGGGGGGGAGAGTAGTTTAGGTTGCATATTTTTTCTTTGATTTTTTTAGGTTTTGCTAAGTTTTGGGCATTTTCTTGCATGTTTTTGCTTCATTTTAGTAGAGTCTTGGTATCTTGTGTCTGAATTCATGCATTTCTGTGTGTAAAGTTGCTTTTGATAATTAAGAGGTGGTAACACTGTGATAGAATTGTCCCTTTTGTGAGGATTTGAGCCTTAATTGTGGGTGGATTGCTATATATGCCACCTAATTTTTCTTTCATGTGTGATTGCACTCTGGATTACTTGCACTCTAGAACTTGACTTGACTCTTGTTGATACTTGATATTCCCATGCACATTTTGAAATGATTTAGGCATTGTTTTTTCTTGAATAAGCCACTAGCCATATGAGCCTACCTTGAATGAATTTATCCTTTGATAGCCCCTTTGAGCCTTTATATCCCTTTTCTTTGTTCTTTAGCTCATTACAAGCCTATGACTGAAAAACCATGATTGTCCTAACCCTAGGGAATGTTGGAGCTTTGGAATTGTTTTGGGAATGGGTATTAAGTAAGCGAGGGTGCTTTGTTCTTCATCTCTTGTGAGTTCTGGGTTTTGCCTCTATGGTCGGTGATGTAATTATGGCTTTATCTCATTATGCCATTTTTATTGTTTCTTCTTTTCTTTCGTTCATGAAGTTCTGCAATGTAATGCAATTCAAAAAAAAAAAAGAAAAAAAAGAAGAAGAAGAAGAAGAAAAAGAAAAAAAATGGAATAAAAGGTTGATTGAGGCATGGAGGTTTGGAATTAGAGGTTGTTGTTATGTTTACCATTTCATTCTGGGGTGGATTGTGCTTATTTTTTTTTTACTTGTTCCCCATTGCTCCTCTATTCCTTGGGTTTTAGCTACATTTCCCATATTTTTATCCTACCTTGTCCTTGGCCCCATTACAACCCTGAAAAGACCTTTTGATCTTAATGTGCATGTGTGTTGATTGTTGATGTTAGAGGCTTGTCAAGCCTATGGTTGTGTTTGTTTTTCATGATGTGCCTTGAGTGTAAACAGTGATTAACCTTAAACACTTGAGTGTAAACACTATTGAGTGATCCTTGTGAGTTTCTATCATCTTTGTGACTACCCTCTTGATGTCATTGGTTTTCTTTGCATATTTGAAATAATTGGATGATGTTCATGAATGCCTTGATTCTTTGGTCCTTATTTTCTTCGTGTGCTCGATTTTGCCCATTTCTTTGCATTTCCTAGAATTCATTGTGAAGTATGTAATCTCTTAGGTTTGCATTCATTAGTCGTAGTAATCTTGTTGCATGATTCACTTTGGTGCATATTGATCTTCTCAGTCCTAATTCTTAGTTTTGCCCAGGAGTGCAAAAGGATAAGTGTGGGGGTATTTGATGAGCATTTTATTTCCCATTATTCCTTGCATTATTTTACTCCTATTATTGATACTTGTTGCCCATTTGACATTGTTTAGCTTGATTTAGTGATTTAGAGTTTATTGGACTAATATTCTGAATATTGTTTAATTTGGGATTATTTAGCCTAATTAATTCTATTTCTATTTTCAGGTCATATTTGGCACAAGGGTTTTTTGGACATTTTGGGAATGAAGATTTAATTTTGGAAGAGAAGATATATGATGAAGTGAAGATTGTAATCTATCTTTAGGATTAGTTGAGATTTAGTTATATCTTTTAAGATTTAGATTTTATCTATAAGATATTTATTAGATTTAATTTAGAGATTAAGCTTTCCTTAGGATTTGGGCCCATAATTTAGGCCCGTTTTTTGATTTAAAAAGCCAAATTCGTGTAAACCCTTTAGGGAGACCTTCCATTCACGTTTTTTACATTCTCTCTCATAGAGAAGGCTTAGTTTTGCTCTCCAAGCTTGTGGTGGCTGCTAGGGTTTCTCTCTCTTCCCTTTTCTACACGTTTTTGACTTATTTCATCATGGAAGGCTAAACTCTTAGGTTAAATCCCTTTGGTAATGTATCACATACTCTTGAGGTTTTGTTCTTAATGCTATTTAGTTTTTATTCACTGTTTTCATGCTTATTGACATGTTATGGTTCGCTTAGTTCCATTCTATAGAGATAATCCATGTGTATGAATGCTTAATTTATGCAAACTCGTAAAAACTCCATGCTTTGGCTTTTAATGCTTAATTAGAGGTTTGGGTTTTGGGGTGAGAATTGAATTTTCGCTTAGTATTTAATTCTCACGAGTTGGACAGTGAAGAGGAAAGAAATTGATCTTTTGTGACCGATGATAGAGTTGTGAACGCGAGCCAAAGGGGTTTATCCGCTTTTCCTTATCTGTTTCTTCGTTTTAATTTAATTCTGTTTTGATTTCAATTATTCAATATTCAATATAAAAAAAAAACCCTGTTTTCTATGCATACTATGTGTTCGAACTTTTGCTTGATAAGATATTCCTTGGGAGACGACCTAGGAGTCACTTCCTAGTACTATACTTAAACTGTTTTTATTTGTATCGGGTACGGCCTCGATCAATTAATAACAAAAACATCAGAGTTAATAAAGCGGAAGACTTAAAGGCATCAAATTCATAAAGTATAAGTTTAGGTACGTTCAGTTCGATTATTCAAAATACAATCCGTGTTTTAGCTCGGCCCCAACTGGCCGAGACCCAATACAAAACAAAGTTCTAGCTCGGCCCAACTGGCCGAGACCCATCCACCTATCTGACTCTAAATAACTTACTCTCCCTTTGAGGGAGAGTGATCCTGCTCGGCCGGGGACTGCGTCTGCCGGGCTCAGTACCTGAAAAATGGTAAGGAGGTGAGCATTACACAGAACTTAAGTAAGCAGTTTCTAAAATGACATACCGAACTACCAAGCCAAACACAAATAGTCAAAAAGCAAATAAATCACAAGTAATCAAACCCATATATCTCATGCATATATTAACATTTAGCTCGGTTCGCATACCCACATACTCGTCTAGCCCGGCTCACGTCATAAACCAGTTAACTCATTGCTAGCTATACCTCGGTTCATCCTCTCATGTCTCGGATTACCATCTCTATTTCGGGTTCACTACTCAATATTTCACTTTCACATAATTTACAATATTTTACTCTTCTCGGATGCATACACCCAGTGCATGTCTTACACCATTTAAGTCGGATATTGGAGTGTCCATAACTGCGAGTACCACAATACTCGTCTTACAGCTACGAGCACCACAATGCTCGGCTTACGCGATCAATGCACGCACCTAGTACGCGTCTGCTATGACCAGGAACACTACCGCCGATCATTCTATGGAGTAAGGAGTGTCCATAACTGCGAGTACCACAATACTCGACTTACAGCTGCGAGCACCACAATGCTCGGCTTACGCGATCAATGCACGCACCCAGTACGCGTCTGCTATGACCAGGAACACATGCCACCGATTCCGTTCTCGGAACCTTGTGAGTCGTAACTGCGAGCACCACAATGCTCGACTTACAGCTGCGAGCACCACAATGCTCGGCTTACGCGATCAATGCACGCACCCAGTACGCGTCTGCTATGACCCGACCACACAACCATTTCTCTTTAGCTCCCCTTATCTTATTAACCATTACTTTTAGTTCGGCCCACCTCAGCTCACTTCTTTAATTTATTCCTCTTTGCAACTATCTCTGCTCAACCCTTTACCCATTTCTGATTTCCATTATTCCCATTATCTATCTCATCTACCTATCTCATTATATAACTTACTAGCTTGTCTTTTCGATCCACCCTGGTTACCATTTTTCTTATTCTCCATTCTCACCCTCTCTCTCGGCTCGGCCACAGATACAAATAACATACCAAAGCTCAAACATTTATGCACAAAGTTCATAAACAGTTATACAACATCAACAATAAGAATATCGCATTCAACCAATCCATCATGTAAATGCCAGCATCTAGCATTTAACAATATTTTCCATATTTATTTAACATCCATGTTTCTAGTTCATTTATTAGTTCCCTTTACCCTTTTTACCTTTCCTTTCTCATATTAACCTAGATCCATTCCCTAATCTAACACCCACTCTCAGTACCCTTTATGAACACCCTAGAAACCCAAACTCAAGTAGAGGTAACACTCACTCCTTACCTTAAACCGTGTGAGATAAGAGTTGAGAGTTTGAGAATGGTTCCTTGTTGTTTGTCCTTGATCTTAGCACCCTTGAATCCTTCTTACTCCAAGCTGCACACGAGCTCCACCAATCTACACACGAACTCACGGCGGTCCAGGGGCGTCCGGGACGGAAGAGAAGGCGGCGGGGAGGAGGTCTCTGGTTGGTGGAAGAGAGGGAAAAGTTCGTGAGAAGAGGAGAGGAAGAAGATATGTTGGGTTGTTGTTGCTGGACTTTGAGAGAAAAGAGAGAGAGAGACGTAGGCAAGAGAGAAGAATAAAAGTGGGAAGTGTTATGGGTTATGTGTTGAGATTTTCTTTTATTCAAATGTGGAAGATATTTGTGTGGCTCTCATTGGAGGCTTCTTGAGGAAGCTTGAATATGTGGACAGGATTCATTGGCTTCTTGAGGAAGCCATGAATAGTACATTGAAAGGGACATAAAGCAATGATAATGACATAAAGTGGATGCTGGTACAACGTACGGATGGTACGAAACCCAAGGCTATCAGCTCAACATGAGTTGGCACGGAGGAGCTAGGACGTGTTGGCTCGGGTACGTCGGCTAGGATACGTTGGCTCGGTTTGTAGGAACAGCAGTAGTCCGAGCTTCCCTCTCGGACAGAACACTGAGATCGGCTAATCCATACTGGACAATGGGTTTCACGTTGGGTTCCCTTTTAGCTCGGTTCATATGCACACAATCTTATCTAGCTCGGCCGGGATCGGGCCGAGGCCTTAATCTCACATCCTAGGTCGGCCTATGCTCATACTACCCTTCTAACCTTGTACAATTTCTAAGGCTTAATCTTATCCTTAAATAGATATTTATATACTAAAATTATATTATTTAATATTAATTTTCGGGATGTTACATTCCTCTCCCACTTACAGGAATTTCGTCCTCGAAATTTAGTCGGCATAGAACAGTTGCGGATATGACTGCTTCATCTTGTCCTCGAGTTCCCACGTGGCTTCCTCCACATCATTTCGATTCCATACTACCTTGACCAAGGGGATTTCCTTTCCTCTAAGTCGTCTGACTTGTCTATCTTCAACTCGGACTGGTAGGACTTCGAAGGTCAGATTGTCTTTTAGCGGCAGCTCGTCCACTGCTATCACATGCAAGGGGTCATGAATGTACCTCCTGAGTTGCGAGACATGGAACACATCGTGAAGCTTAGACAAGTGCGGAGGTAGAGCAATTCTGTACACTACTGGTCCGACCTTCTCCGATATCTGGTATGGTCCGACAAACCTAGGGGTCAACTTCTTTGATTTGATGGCTCGGCCAATCCCAGTTACAGGGGACACTCGAAGAAATACATGATCTCCCTCGATGAAGTTCAAGGGTTTCCTTCTCTTGTCGGCATAGCTCTTCTGTCGGTCCTGAGCGGCTTTCATCTTCCCTTGTATCATTCGGATCTTCTCAGTTGTATCCTGAACAATGTCGGGACTAATCAACAAGTTTTCACCTATTTGGAACCAGCACAGCGGCGTTCGACATTTCCGACCATACAAGGCTTCGAAAGGAGCCATTCCAATACTTGAATGGAAACTGTTGTTGTAAGTGAATTCGACCAATGGTAATAGTGTTTCCCAGCTTTCCGACTGTTCAAGCACACATGTTCTCAGTAAGTCCTCAAGAGTCTGAATGGTGCGCTCGGATTGTCCATCAGTTTGGGGATGATAAGCAGTGCTAAACCTCAACTTTGTACCCATGGCTTCTTGCAGACTCTGCCAGAATCGAGATAAGAAGCGAGGATCACGGTCCGACACTATGCTGCTCGGAACACCATGGAGTCTGACGATGTCCTTTATGTACAGTTGCGTCAGCTTCTCCAAGCTGTACTTCATGTTGATCGGCAGGAAATGAGCGCACTTTGTAAGTCGGTCCACCACAACCCAAATGGTTTCCTGTCCTGCTCTCGTCCTCGGTAGACCTAATACAAAGTCCATCGAAATGCTATCCCACTTCCATTTTGGAATCTCCAAGTATTTGAGTAATCCTCCTGGTTTCTGATGCTCGATCTTGGCTTTCTGACATGTCAAGCATCAGGACACATAATCTGCCACATCGGTCTTTAACTTTGGCCACCAAAGTAATCTCTTCAGATCCTGATACATCTTTGTGGCACCTGGGTGAATACTCATCTTCGTCTTGTGGGCTTCTTCCATTAACTCTCTTCGGACTTCAAAGTCCATGGGAATGCAAACTCTGCCTCGAAATCGTACGAGACCATCAGGTCCTTTAGTGAAGTCAGGTTCATCCTTGTCTCCGGCTCTTTCTAATAGCTTTTGGAGCTCCAGGTCGGCAGCCTGTCTTTCTTTAATGAAACCCACAAAATCATTGGTTACTTGCAGCATTTCCAATACAACACTGTTTTCCTTCTTCTGTATGCCGAGGTTAAGATCACTGAACTCTTGCATCAGCTGCATCTCTCGGACCATCATGTTGCTCAAGTGAAGACTTTTCCTGCTCAGTGCGTCGGCCACCACGTTGGCCTTTCCAGGATGATAGTGCAAGTTGAAATCATAATCTTTCAAAAATTCCACCCATCTGCGTTGTCTCATATTGAGTTCTTTCTGATCGAATAGATAGCTGAGGCTCTTGTGGTCACTGAACACCTCGAATTTCGTGCCATACAGGTAGTGTCTCCAAATCTTAAGGGCAAACACCACTGCCGCCAATTCGAGATCAAGCGTAGGGTAGTTCTGCTCGTGTTGCCGAAGTTGCCGAGAGGCATAGGCCACCACTTTTCCTTGTTGCATCAGCACACAGCCGAGGCCCTGTTTTGAGGCGTCACAAAATACGTCAAAGGTTTTGGTCGGATCGGGTAAAGTTAACACGGGCGAGCTCGTCAACCTTTTCTTTAGCTCTTGAAAGCTCTGCTCACACACCTCGGACCATTGGTATGGGGCATCCTTTCTAGTTAACGAGGTCAACGGTAGCGCCAGTTTAGAGAATCCTTCAATGAATCTTCTGTAGTACCCTGCAAGACCGAGGAAACTCCTGATCTCAGTCACCGAGTTCGGTCTCTCCCACTTAAGCACCGCTTCCACCTTGGAAGGATCAACTGCTACACCTTGCTCGGATATCACATGCCCGAGGAAATGAACCTCGGTGAGCCAAAAGCTGCACTTAGAGAGCTTAGCGTAGAGATTCTTATCCTTCAAAACTTGCAACACCGTTCTCAGATGCTGCTCGTGTTCACTCAAATTTTGGGAGTAGATGAGGATATCGTCAATGAAAACTATCACAAACGAGTCCAGGTAAGGTCGGAAGATTCTATTCATGTAGTCCATGAAGATAGCTGGAGCGTTGGTAAGTCCAAAGGGCATAACCACGTACTCAAAATGTCCATACCTTGATCGGAAGGCTGTCTTCGGAATGTCTTCTTCTCGGACTCGGATTTGGTGATATCCAGATCGGAGATCTATCTTTGAAAACACCGATGCTCCCTTGAGTTGGTCCAATAAATCATCAATCCGAGGGAGGGGATATTTGTTCTTCACCGTGACCGCGTTGAGCTTCCTATAGTCAGTGCACATTCTGAGACTACCATCTTTCTTTTTCACAAACAGGATTGGGGCTCCCCATGGCGATACGCTTGGTCGGATTAGCTTTTTGGCCAAGAGTTCTTCCAGCTGTTTCTTAAGCTCTTCTAGCTCGGGAGGCGCCATTCTGTATGGAGCAATTGAGATCGGGCCGGTTCCCGGAAGGAGGTCTATACTGAACTCTACTTCTCTATTCGGTGGTAAGCCAGGCATTTCGTCCGAGAAAACCTCAGGGAATTCTCCGACCACAGGAATTTGGTCTAAGGTCGGTTCCTCTGTTGTCTCTAACTTCGCAACATAAGGGCCACTAAAGATTACGGTCTTTTCTCGGCAATCGAGTAAGACATGGTGTTGAGACATCCAGTCCATGCCAAGGATAATATCCAGTTTGGTTAAGGGTAGACAAATCAAATTGACTTTAAATTCTTTGCCTAATACTTGGATAGAACATTCTAGACACATTTTAGAAGTGATTATAGAAGAATTGGTTGGGGTAGAAATGGATAGTTTGTATGGCATTTCTACTGAGGATAGTTTTACTCTATTCATACAGTCCAGGGAAATGAAAGAATGTGTGGCTCCATAGTCAAATAGCACAGCACAAGGAATACTGTTTACTTGGCAAGTACCTCGAATCAGTTCGTCAGCATCAGTCACTTCTTCTCCATCCATAGTGTAAACTTTGCCTCTCTGCATAGGTCGGTTAATACCAGTCTGATGAGCCTTAGTAACATTGACTTCTTCCTTCACAATATTCTCGGTACACCGAGCTGCAAAATGGCCAGGCTTGCCACATCGGAAACAGGATCCTCTGGTTTTGCTCGGATCCAGACTCCAGCATTCCCCCCGGTGCTGCCTTCCACAATGTTGGCATATACGGGCCAGGAACAGTCACCATTTGACCACCACTCCTCGGAGCTGTTGACATTCTGGAGTTCGGATTCACATATGGGGCAGATCTCTGGACAGCTCCTTTTCCTCTGATCGGACCCACTCCTTTCTGTACCGACTTGCTCCTCTTTCCATCAGCTTTCCTCTTAAGCCCTTTCTCATAGGTGCTAGCCATGTTCACCAGTTGCGAAAGATTGGCCACGTTCTGATATTCGAATGCGAGCAGAATATCGTCACGGAGACCAGACTCAAACTTGATGCACTTGGCACGCTCATCAGCATCTCGGTAGCTTCCTGAATAACGGATCAAATCTTCGAACTGAGCGGCATACTCCCCAACGCTCAAGCTTCTCTGTTCCAGCTTGAGAAAAGCGAGCTCCTTCTCTCTCCTTACATCCTCGGGAAAGTATTTTCCGAGGAAGCGAGCTTGGAACAAATCCCAAGTGATGACCTCATTGGCCGCTTCCAGTCCTCGGCTCTGTTGATCCCACCAGTGCTCGGCTTCACTAGCCAGCACAAATTCAGCCAACCTCACCCTGTACTCATAGGGAGGTTGCAGAGATCGGAAAATCTTCTCAATATCCTGGAGCCATCTCTGAGCTCCATCTGGATTATATCCTCCTTCGAACCTAGGTGGTTCGTTCTTCCGAAATCGGCTCATCCAGTCTATCTCGACCGGAGTCGGAGGTTGGGGCTGAAGGGCTGCAGCTGCTGCGGCCGCGGCGATGTTTTGAGCGAGGTTCTCAGCCTGATTCTGCTGAGCCTGCGCTTGGTTCTGCTGTAGCTGAACCAGAGTTTCCAACACAGCAGCAATTCGGTCGTTATCAGCTCGTCTCCCAGCCATGTTGTTAGGTTATGGAGAGAAAGCCAATTAACTTCCGAATGATCAAGTAAATATATATATTTAGACATGTATACCTATAAGCCCTATTGCCTAACCTAGACTTCTAGACTTTACTTATTTGTCACTCTCTTGGTGAGTAACCACTAGAGTCTTTCGCAACTCCAATAGGCCGAGGAGAAACTGCTCTGATACCAAAATGTAACACCCTATAAAAATAATTACCCTTAAATACCCCAAAATTAGGATTTAAAAATTTCTTTTAAGATGAATATGATATTTGCCAAATTAATATTTCCTTTCATTAATAACAAAAACATCAGAGTTAATAAAGCGGAAGACTTAAAGGCATCAAATTCATAAAGTATAAGTTTAGGTACGTTCAGTTCGATCATTCAAAATACAATCCGTGTTTTAGCTCGGCCCCAACTGGCCGAGACCCAATACAAAACAAAGTTCTAGCTCGGCCCAACTGGCCGAGACCCATCCACCTATCTGACTCTAAATAACTTACTCTCCCTTTGAGGGAGAGTGATCCTGCTCGGCTGGGGACTGCGTCTGCTCGGGCTCAGTACCTGAAAAATGGTAAGGAGGTGAGCATTACACAGAACTTAAGTAAGCAGTTTCTAAAATGACATACCGAACTACCAAGCCAAACACAAATAGTCAAAAAGCAAATAAATCACAAGTAATCAAACCCATATATCTCATGCATATATCAACATTTAGCTCGGTTCGCATACCCACATACTCGTCTAGCCCGGCTCACGTCATAAACCAGTTAACTCATTGCTAGCTATACCTCGGTCCATCCTCTCATGTCTCGGATTACCATCTCTATTTCGGGTTCACTACTCAATATTTCACTTTCACATAATTTACAATCTTTTACTCTTCTCGGATGCATACACCCAGTGCATGTCTTACACCATTTAAGTCGGATATTGGAGTGTCCATAACTGCGAGTACCACAATACTCGTCTTACAGCTGCGAGCACCACAATGCTCGGCTTACGCGATCAATGCACGCACCCAGTACGCGTCTGCTATGACCAGGAACACTACCGCCGATCATTCTATGGAGTAAGGAGTGTCCATAACTGCGAGTACCACAATACTCGACTTACAGCTGCGAGCACCACAATGCTCGGCTTACGCGATCAATGCATGCACCCAGTACGCGTCTGCTATGACCAGGAACACATCCCACCGATTCCGTTCTCGGAACCTTGTGAGTCGTAACTGCGAGCACCACAATGCTCGACTTACAGCTGCGAGCACCACAATGCTCGGCTTACGTGATTAATGCATGCACCCAGTACGCGTCTGCTATGACCCGACCACACAACCATTTCTCTTTAGCTCCCCTTATCTTATTAACCATTACTTTTAGTTCGGCCCACCTCAGCTCACTTCTTTAATTTATTCCTCTTTGCAACTATCTCGGCTCAACCCTTTACCCATTTCCGATTTCCATTATTCCCATTATCTATCTCATCTACCTATCTCATTATATAACTTACTAGCTTGTCTTTTCGATCCACCCTGGTTACCATTTTTCTTATTCTCCATTCTCACCCTCTCTCTCGGCTCGGCCACAGATACAAATAACATACCAAAGCTCAAACATTTATGCACAAAGATCATAAACAGTTATACAACATCAACAATAAGAATATCGCATTCAACCAGTCCATCATGTAAATGCCAGCATCTAGCATATAACAATATTTTCCATATTTATTTAACATCCATGTTTCTAGTTCATTTATTAGTTCCCTTTACCCTTTTTACCTTTCCTTTCTCATATTAACCTAGATCCATTCCCTAATCTAACACCCACTCTTAGTACCCTTTATGAACACCCTAGAAACCCAAACTCAAGTAGAGGTAACACTCACTCCTTACCTTAAACCGTGTGAGATAAGAGTTGAGAGTTTGAGAATGGTTCCTTGTTGTTTGTCCTTGATCTTAGCACCCTTGAATCCTTCTTACTCCAAGCTGCACACGAGCTCCACCAATCTACACACGAACTCACGGCGGTCCAGGGGCGTCCGGGACGGAAGAGAAGGCGGCGGGGAGGAGGTCTCTGGTTGGTGGAAGAGAGGGAAAAGTTCGTGAGAAGAGGAGAGGAAGAAGATATGTTGGGTTGTTGTTGCTGGACTTTGAGAGAAAAGGGAGAGAGAGACGTAGGCAAGAGAGAAGAATAAAAGTGGGAAGTGTTATGGGTTATGTGTTGAGATTTTCTTTTATTCAAATGTGGAAGATATTTGTGTGGATCTCATTGGAGGCTTCTTGACGAAGCTTGAATATGTGGACAGGATTCATTGGCTTCTTGAGGAAGCCATGAATAGTACATTGAAAGGGACATAAAGCAATGATAATGACATAAAGTGGATGCTGGTACAACGTACGGATGGTACGAAACCCAAGGCTATCAGCTCAACATGAGTTGGCACGGAGGATCTAGGACGTTTTGGCTCGGGTACGTCGGCTAGGATACGTTGGCTCGGTTTGTAGGAACAGCAGTAGTCCGAGCTTCCCTCTCGGACAGAACACTGAGATCGGCTAATCCAGACTGGACAATGGGTTTCACGTTGGGTTCCCTTTCAGCTCGGTTCATATGCACACAATCTTATCTAGCTCGGCCGGGATTGGGCCGAGGCCTTAATCTCACATCCTAGGTCGGCCTATGCTCATACTACCCTTCTAACTTTTTACAATTTATATACTAAAATTATATTATTTAATATTAATTTTCGGGATGTTACAAGGCGCGCGCGCAGCAGCTGATGCGTCTCCAGCCGCATGATCAGATCTTGGGGGCCAAGATTTGGCACCCCAGCCACACGATGGCTCCTTCCTGGTGCAGAAAAAGATAAGGGTGGGTGACCACCTCCACACCACACACCACACAACCTCAACACAAGCATCATCCCTTCCATTTTATTCTCCAAGGATCCAAGAACAAATCCTCATCAACCAACACAAATTACCCAAAACCAACCCAAAATAATCATCTCCATCATCATCCTCATAAGAATCAAGCCATGGAATGTGAGCTACAACTCCTCCCTTCCCCTCCTTGAAATTCAACTCTCTTTCTCTAGGGCATTCTCACTATCAACACTACTTCTCTTCCAACAAATCCATCATCAAAATCTTTTATTTTTACCTCCAAGTAAGTATCTAAATTCTTGATTCTTCACTCCCTCTCAAATACGAATTTCTCTCCTCACTTAGGGGTCCATACGAATTTTCCCCTTTCAATTGCTAATCTTGTTGAAATATTGAACCTCACTTCAAGGAGCTCCACAATCTCATGGTTATTTTTGTTCTTGTGATTTAAGGAAGCTCAAGACCACTCAACTCCCTCTCTTTCCTTTGGAGCTCTTGATTTTGGGGGCTAGAAGCTAGGGCTTGGGTTCACTCTCTCTCTCCTTGGTTAAGGTAAGGGGGTGGATATAGTGAGCATTGGCTTATTCTAGGAAAGGGTTTGTATTTAGATATAATGGTTGGCTAGGAGTTTATGTGTTAGGGTAGGAAATTAGAAACCCCAATTTAGAAACGAAGGAAAATGTTAAAGATAGGCTTAATTATTAATTATGGAACTCTAGGAATTAGAGAATAAGGTTAGGTTTAATGAAGGAAAATTAAATGGCATGAACCCCTAATTTAGAATTTTAAATCAATAACTTGGACAAGTGAAAAAGAAATGTGGGTGTTGCATGATTACATGAAAGGTGATGTTTGTTATTATTTGTATTCAAATTGTTTATGTGAAAAGTGAATTGTGGTTATTTGATTATAAATATGATGGTGCTTGTGCTTGGAGTAATTTTGTAAATACTAAATGGAATTGGTAGACAAATTAATGACATATAATATGGACAACTAACATTGGATGAGCATGGTGATGTATCGTAGGCCTTCGATTTGGGGGAAACGATACATCGTAAAATGGTGTTGTATTGTAGGCCTTCGATTGGGGGAGACAATACAACGTAAACGGGGCGATGTATGTAGGCCTTCGATTTGGTGGAGACATACATCGTCGGTGGTGTATGTATGTAGGTCTTCGATTTGGTGGAGACATACATACACCCTAAATAAAAAGGAAAAAGGAAATGACAATGGATAAAATAAGATAAACGGTAAAGGAAAAGCGATGTATGTAGGCCTTCGATTTGGTGGAGGCATACATCGTGATTGGTGTATGTATGTAGGCCTTCGATTTGGTGGAGACATACATACACCGTAAATAAAAGTAAGTGAATAAAGGAAACAGGGAATAAAATTGGACAAGGTAAAGGTAATGGAAACGCGATGTATGTAGGCCTTCGATTTGGTGGAGACATACATCGTGATTGGTGTATGTATGTAGGCCTTCGATTTGGTGGAGACATACATACACCGTAAAAATAAGGAAAAAGGTAAGGGAATAAAATTGGATAAGATAATGGTAATGGAAACGCGATGTATGTAGACCTTCGATTTGGTGGAGACATACATCGTGATTGGTATATGTATGTAGGCCTTCGATTTGGTGGAGACATACATACACCGTAAAAATAAGTAAAAGGTAAGGGATTTAAAAAGGGATTTCTTTGGAAACGGGGAAAACAAATAAAAGGGAACCAAAGGGTGGAAAGGAATTAACTAAAAAGGGAATCGACACTTGTAAAATGATGGAATTGGAAAATGTGGTATGCTTGCGATGAAATTGTACTTATGTGAATTAAATTGCTAATTGTGTTTGGCCTGGTTAGTTGTTATGTCTATCTAGAAACTGCTTTTCTATTTCATGTGCAATGCTCACTCCCTTACTATCTTTCAGGTACAGAGATTGAGTTAGCACAGCCCCCGGCCGAGCAGGAGTGCTCTCCCTCACAGGGAGAGTAGGGTTATTATGGGGATTAGGACTATATGTGACCTAAGCCTCCTTATTATTTTGATGTATTTGTGATGTCCATATATTTTTGATGAGGCTTAGGATATTGTCTTTGGCATAGCTATTTTTGAGCATCATGCTAGTTGCACCTAGTACACATATTCCGCTTACACTCTGATAACTGACACTGGATGTTGTATTTTGTGCCCATGGGGCTTTTATCTATTATGTGCATGTGGTGCAGCCCTGCTGGCTGTTGATTTTATATATATGGATTATGTTATATACAGGTTAAATTTTGGAAAGTCCAAAAAACAGACAAAACTCCGTCCATTTGACGGGTGATTTTACTAAACTAAAAAGGAATTTTTAAGTACACATTTTTAATACTTGGGAATTAAGGGTAATATTTATTAGGGTGTTACATTTATGGTATCAGAGCAGTTTCCCTCGGCCTTTGGAGTATGAACTCACTACTCCTATGGTTACTAACCGAGCGAGTAACCCAAGTACTTCGTTTAGTGTCTAATTGAAGTTGTAGGATATTAGTAGTTTTATTTAATTATTCTATCATTAACTGGTTTTCCTTCCATGACCCGACAGTATGGCAGGGAGATGGGCTAACAATGATAGGATTGCTGCAATTCTCGAAACTCTGGTTCAATTGCAGCAGAACCAAGCCCAAGCTCAGCAACAAGAAGCTGAGAATCTTGCAAATCTGCAACAGAACCAAGCCCAAAACATTGCAGTAGCTGCGGCAGCTGCAGTAGCTGCGGCAGCTGCAGTAGCTGCGGCAGCTGCAGCAGCAGCACTACAACCTCCTCCACCACCACCAGTGGAGATTGACTGGATGGGCTGCTTTCGAAAAAGCGATCCACCGAAGTTTGAAGGGGGTTACAACCCCGATGGAGCTCAAAGATGGCTCCAGGAGATGGAGAAGGTTCTTCGCTCGCTGCAACCACCGGGTGACCAGTATATGCGACTAGTGGAGTATGTGCTGATTGGTGAGGCGGAACATTGGTGGGACCAACAGAGGAGAGGCTTGGAAGCAGCTAATGAGCTCATTTCATGGGACCTTTTCAAGGTCCGTTTTCTGGGAAAGTATTTCCCGGAAAATGTAAGAAGGGAGAAGGAGGTGGCTTTTCTTGAGCTGAAGCAAGGGAACCTCAGTGTTGGAGAATATGCAGCTCAATTCGAGGACCTCATTCGTTATTCTGGCAGCTACAGGGATGCAGATGAACGCACTAAGTGTATCAAGTTTGAGGCTGGTTTCAATTCCAAGATCAAAACAGTCTTTGTCTATCAAGGAATCTCTAATCTCTCTCAACTAGTGAACATGACCAGTGCTTATGAAGATTCTCTCAAGCAGGAACAAGCAGAGGAGCGAAGCAAGGCATCTCAGAAATTGGCTGGTCCTATTAGGGGCAAGGGTCCTATGCAGAAATCTGGTCCTTATTCTAATCCTAGACCTTCAGTCCCTAGAGGAGCAGGGCAATCTGCAGTAACTCTTGGTCCTGTTCCTACATGTACACATTGTGGGAGGCAACACAGGGGAGTATGCTGGAATATGGGTCGAAAGGATGGACTCTGCTACTTATGTGGACAAGCCGGTCATTTTGTTTCCAACTGCCCTAAAAATACTGTGAAGAGAGAGGTCAATGTGGCTAGTGCACAGAAATCTGGTGGGAGTCAGCCAATGCAGAAGGGCAAGGTGTACACTCTAGATGGCGAAGAGGTGACAAATGAGGATGAGCTGATCAGAGGTATATGTCATGTTAATGGCAGTTCTTGTGGTGTTTTGTTTGATTGTGGTGCATCCCATTCATTCATTTCTATGGAATGCATGAAGAGACTAGGGTTGTCTACTATAGAAATGCCTTATAAGTTGTCGGTTTCTACCCCTACGAATTCTTCAGTTATTACTTCTCAAATGTGTTTGGATTGTCCACTCCGAGTTTTGGAGCGGGAATTCAAAATCAATCTCATTTGTCTGCCTTTGACTAGATTAGATGTTATCCTGGGTATGGACTGGATGGCTCAGCATCATGTTCTTATTGACTGTCGTAAGAAAGCAGTCATCTTTAGTGATTCTACTCTGTCTGCCATGGAAGTTGATGAAGTTTCTGATGTAAGTCAAATTCCTGTGGTCCGTGAGTTTCCGGAAGTCTTTTCTACGGAGATTCCCGGATTGCCTCCAAGAAGAGAAGTTGAGTTTAGTATTGATCTGAAGCCTGGTACAGGTCCAATTTCTATTGCACCTTACAGGATGGCGCCTCCGGAATTGGAAGAATTAAAGAAGCAGTTGGAGGAGCTATTAGCAAAGGGACTTATCAGGCCAAGTGTATCACCCTGGGGTGCTCTTATCCTCTTTGTCAAGAAGAAGGACGGTAGCCTTCGGATGTGCACTGATTACAGGCAATTGAATGCAGTGACGGTAAAGAACAAATATCCGCTCCATCGCATTGATGATTTGTTGGATCAGTTGAGGGGTGCATCAGTATTCTCTAAGATTGACCTCCGATCGGGATACCATCAGATCCGCATCTGTGAAGAGGACATTCCAAAAACTGCTTTCAGGACGCGTTACGGGCACTTTGAGTATGTGGTGATGCCCTTCGGTTTGACCAATGCTCCTGCAATATTCATGGACTACATGAATAGGATCTTCATGCCATACTTGGATTCTTTTGTCATTGTGTTCATCGATGACATCCTGATTTATTCTAAGAGTCCGGGTGAACATGAAGAACATTTGAGGATTGTGCTGCAGGTCCTCAAAGAAAAGCAGTTGTATGCCAAGCTGTCTAAATGTAGCTTTTGGTTGGATGAAGTCCATTTTCTGGGACATGTGATTTCCGCACAGGGAGTTGTTGTGGATCCCTCCAAGGTGGAAGCAGTGTTAAAGTGGGAGAGGCCCACAACAGTCACAAAAATCAGAAGCTTTTTGGGATTGGCAGGTTACTATCGGAGATTCATTGAAGGTTTCTCCAAACTGGCTCTCCCATTGACAATGTTAACCAGGAAAGAGGTCCCTTATCAATGGTCACAGCAGTGAGAGCAGTTTCTTAGAACTGAAGAAGAGATTGACGAGTTCACCGGTTCTGACCTTGCCGGAACCAACCCAACCCTTTGATGTGTATTGTGATGCTTCGAAGCTAGGCTTGGGTTGTGTACTTATGCAACAAGGCAAAGTTGTGGCCTATGCATCCAGGCAGTTGCGACAGCATGAGCAGAATTATCCGACTCATGACTTGGAATTAGCAGCTGTGGTGTTTGCTTTGAAAATTTGGATACATTACTTGTATGGCACAAAGTTTGAGTTGTTCAGTGACCACAAGAGTCTCCGTTATCTCTTCGATCAAAAGGAGTTGAATATGAGACAGAGGAGATGGATGGAGTTCCTGAAAGATTATGATTTCCATCTTCAATACCATCCGGGTAAAGCTAATGTGGTGGCCGATGCATTGAGTCGTAAAACCCTTCATGTTAGCAACTTGATGGTGAAGGAGATGCAGCTAATTCAGGAGTTTAGTGATCTTAACTTGAACATGCTGGTGAAAGAGAAGAGTATTGTTCTGGAAATGTTGCAGGTTACTAGTGAGTTGATGGATTTGATAAAGGAAAGGCAAGCAGATGATGAAGAACTCCAGAAGTTGTTAGAAGGAGCAGCAAGTAAAGAGGAACCTGATTTCATCAAGGGTGCTGATGGAATCATCAGATTCAGAGGTAGAATATGTGTTCCAATGGACTTCCAGATTCGAAGAGACATATTGTGGGAAGCTCACCAAACAAAACTGAGCTTCCATCCCGGTACAACAAAGATGTATCAGGATTTGAAGAGGATCTATTGGTGGCCAGGGTTGAAGTCTGATGTGGCCGACCATGTGTCTCACTGCTTGACTTGTCAGAAGGTGAAGATTGAGCACCAAAAGCCAGGTGGTCCGTTGCGATCACTTGACATTCCTGAATGGAAGTGGGATAGCATAGCCATGGACTTTGTGACGGGTCTACCTAGAACTACTGCAGGTTGTGATGGTGTATGGGTTGTTGTAGACCGTTTAACAAAGTGTGCTCACTTTATTCCGATCCATAAGAATTACACACTGGAGAAGCTGACACAGTTGTATATTCGGGACATAGTGAAGCTTCATGGTGTGCCTTCGAGTATTGTGTCTGATCGTGATCCGCGGTTTCTATCCAGATTTTGGCAGTCTTCAGCAGGCCTTGGGTACTAAATTGAGGTTTAGTACAGCCTATCATCCTCAAACTGATGGGCAGTCCGAGCGTACTTTTCAGACTTTGGAGGATCTGTTGAGGGCTTGTGTTCTAGAGCAGGCTGGTAGTTGGGAGCAGTTGTTACCATTGATGGAATTTACTTACAACAACAGCTTTCACTCTAGTATTGGCATGGCACCTTTTGAGGCACTCTATGGTAGAAAGTGTAGAACGCCTCTTTGTTGGTTCCAGATCGGGGAGAACTTGTTGACTGGGCCAGAATTGGTGCAAGAAACCACAGAGAAGATCGCGATGATTAAGGATAAAATGAAGACTTCTCAAGACAGGCAAAAGAGCTATGCAGATAAGCGTAGGAGACCCCTAGAGTTCGATGTGGGCGATCATGTGTTCCTTAGGGTGTCCCCTACTACTTGCATTGGTCTGGCAATTAAGTCAAAGAAGCTGACTCCGAGGTTTTTTTGGACCTTATGAGATTTTGGAACGAGTTGGGCCTTTCGCATACAGGATTGCTTTGCCTCCACATTTGTCTAGACTTCATGGTGTATTTCATGTTTCCCAGATGAGGAAGTACATTCATGACCCCTCTCATGTGGTAGCAGCTGACGATTTGCCCTTGAAGGAGAATCTTACTTTTGAGATCCTTCCGATCAGAATTGAGGACAGACAGATTAAGCAGCTCCGGGGTAAGGAAATTTCATTGGTGAAGGTGATTTGGAACAGAAACAAAGTGGAAGAGGCTACTTGGGAGCTGGAGGGCAAGATGAATGAGTCTTATCCTCAGTTGTTTCAGGACAGCTGAATTTCGAGGACGAAATTCTGGTAAGTGGGAGAGAATTGTAACATCCCAAGTTTTATTTAAAATGAAATTATTACTTAAAACCTAAGAAAATAATAGAATTAATTGCTTAAAGAATTTTGGGTGACAGGTGAGTAGCAATTATGAGCATTAGGGGTTGTATAGGAGCCACTGGTAGCGAGGGGTAAAATTATCTAAGCGGAATCGGGAGTTAAATCGGCGTTTTAAGTGTTAGAAATCATCCGGTAAGAGAAAATTGGAAATTTATTATAGGATGCTAAGAAATTACATTCCACCGTTGGATATTAAGTTTAAGGGGGTAAAAAGCTTGTCTAAAAATTTGGGCCCGATCCGACGGTTAACAAAAAAGTTACAGCAAATCGAAGTTTGAAATTTCTGGTGCACGCCCAGGCGCACCGGTGCACGCCCAGGCGCACCAGGGTGTAATTCATGCACCAACCCAGTGAGTTTTTCGCCCAGGCGCGCCCTCCATGCGCCCAGGCGCGCCTAGGATGCACCAATCACGCATCCTCATCAATCTGGCGCGCCATTTGCCCCACCAGTCCCGCACCAGGCGCAGCACCACGCACCAGAATGGGAGCTGGTGCCTCTCCCGCGCTCAGGCGCACCTCGACCGCGCCCAGGCGCGCGCGCAGCAGCTGATGCGTCTCCAGCCGCACGATCAGATCTTGGGGGCCAAGATTTGGCACCCCAGCCACACGATGGCTCCTTCCTGGTGCAGAAAAAGATAAGGGTGGGTGACCACCTCCACACCACACACCACACAACCTCAACACAAGCATTATCCCTTCCATTTTATTCTCCAAGGATCCAAGAACAAATCCTCATCAACCAACACAAATTACCCAAAACCAACCCAAAATAATCATCTCCATCATCATCCTCAAAACAATCAAGCCATGGAATGTGAGCTACAACTCCTCCCTTCCCCTCCTTGAAATTCAACTCTCTCTCTCTAGGGCATTCTCACTATCAACACTACTTCTCTTCCAACAAATCCATCATCAAAATCTTTTATTTTTACCTCCAAGTAAGTATCTAAATTCTTGATTCTTCACTCCCTCTCAAATACGAATTTCTCTCCTCACTTAGGGGTCCATACGAATTTTCCCCTTTCAATTGCTAATCTTGTTGAAATATTGAACCTCACTTCAAGGAGCTCCACAATCTCATGGTTATTTTTGTTCTTGTGATTTAAGGAAGCTCAAGACCACTCAACTCCCTCTCTTTCCTTTGGAGCTCTTGATTTTGGGGGCTAGAAGCTAGGGCTTGGGTTCACTCTCTCTCTCCTTGGTTAAGGTAAGGGGGTGGCTATAGTGAGAATTGACTTGTTCTAGGAAAGGGTTTGTATTTAGATATAATGGTTGGCTAGGAGTTTATGTGTTAGGGTAGGAAATTAGAAACCCCAATTTAGAAACGAAGGAAAATGTTAAAGATAGGCTTAATTATTAATTATGGAACTCTAGGAATTAGAGAATAAGGTTAGGTTTAATGAAGGAAAATTAAATGGCATGAACCCCTAATTTAGAATTTTAAATCAATAACATGGACAAGTGAAAAAGAAATGTGGGTGTTGCATGATTACATGAAAGGTGATGTTTATTATTATTTGTATTCTAATTGTTTATGTGAAAAGTGAATTGTGGTTATTTGATTATAAATATGATGGTGCTTGTGCTTGGAGTAATTTTGTAAATACTAAATGGAATTGGTAGACAAATTAATGACATATAATATGGACAACTAACATTGGATGAGCATGGTGATGTATCGTAGGCCTTCGATTTGGGGGAGACGATACATCGTAAAATGGTGTTGTATTGTAGGCCTTCGATTGGGGGAGACAATACAACGTAAACGGGGCGATGTATGTAGGCCTTCGATTTGGTGGAGACATACATCATCGGTGGTGTATGTATGTAGGCCTTCGATTTGGTTGAGACATACATACACCCTAAATAAAAAGGAAAAAGGAAAGGACAATGGATAAAATAAGGTAAACGGTAAAGGAAAAGCGATGTATGTAGGTCTTCGATTTGGTGGAGACATACATCGTGATTGGTGTATGTATGTAGGCCTTCGATTTGGTGGAGACATACATACACCGTAAATAAAAGGAAATGAATAAAGGAAACAGGGAATAAAATTGGACAAGGTAAAGGTAATGGAAACGCGATGTATGTAGGCCTTCGATTTGGTGGAGACATACATCGTGATTGGTGTATGTATGTAGGCCTTCGATTTGGTGGAGACATACATACACCGTAAAAATAAGGAAAAAGGTAAGGGAATAAAATTGGACAAGATAATGGTAATGGAAACGCGATGTATGTAGGCCTTCGATTTGGTGGAGACATACATCGTGATTGGTATATGTATGTAGGCCTTCGATTTGGTGGAGACATACATACACCGTAAAAATAAGTAAAAGGTAAGGGATTTAAAAAGGGATTTCTTTGGAAACGGGGAAAACAAATAAAAGGGAACCAAAGGGTGGAAAGGAATTAACTAAAAAGGGAATCGACACTTGTAAAATGATGGAATTGGAAAATGTGGTATGCTTGCGATGAAATTGTACTTATGTGAATTAAATTGCTAATTGTGTTTGGCCTGGTTAGTTGTTATGTCTATCTAGAAACTGCTTTTCTATTTCATGTGCAATGCTCACTCCCTTACTATCTTTCAGGTACAGAGATTGAGTTAGCACAGCCCCCGGCCGAGCAGGAGTGCTCTCCCTCACAGGGAGAGTAGGGTTATTATGGGGATTAGGACTATATGTGACCTAAGCCTCCTTATTCTTTTGATGTATTTGTGATGTCCATATATTTTTGATGAGGCTTAGGATATTGTCTTTGGCATAGCTATTTTTGAGCATCATGCTAGTTGCACCTAGTACACATATTCCGCTTACACTCTGATAACTGACACTGGATGTTGTATTTTGTGCCCATGGGGCTTTTATCTGTTATGTGCATGTGGTGCAGCCCTGTTGGTTGTTGATTTTATATATATGGATTATGTTATATACAGGTTAAATTTTGGAAAGTCCGAAAAACAGACAAAACTTCGTCCGTTTGACGGGTGATTTTACTAAACTAAAAAGGAATTTTTAAGTACACATTTTTAATACTTGGGAATTAAGGGTAATATTTATTAGGGTGTTACACTAGTCACATCCATACACAAACTAATTAAGATATCCGAAATATCATTAAAATATCCAAAACTAAAAACTAAATCAATCCTATTGGCGTCTTGCACGACGTGCTCGTCCACCCCTCTGGCTTGATTCTGCACCATCATGAGTCGATCCACCACCTCTGCGCCCTCTCCCACGTACCCTTAAACCCTGAACCTCACGCATGGCAGGGGTGCTAGCATACAATCTGATGTCATGTGTAACATCAGGGTTGTATACCTGATCCCGATCTGCTATATCAACAAGTTGCATAATACTACGCATTCTTGATATTAATTCGATCTACACACGAAAATAATTACAAATTATTACTAAAAAATAAATAGAAATTATTAAAAATATAAATTAAAATTATTAAATAACTTACATTAACAACTTGAAGATCGTGATCCACCCTGGTCGATGTAGGATAAAGATAAGGGTGAGAGTAAGTGTGCACCCAGTCGAGATAATCCTCCGCGCACTCCTCGGGAAAGCTAGCAAGAATGCCATCGACCACATGAACACCCCACTCAGCCCATCGCTCCTCAATCGCCTCAAACAAAGGAAGCCGATGTGGTGTAGGTGGAATATGCTGGATATAGCCAAATTGCCGAAGCACTCGCTCCGGAAGGTACGGTCGTCTAATCTTCCCGCATCGAATGTACCCGGAGTAGAGAGCAATCTCAGCAAATGGCCTGACTGCTCGATGATTGAGAAATGGTTGCCATACAATCTGATCAGCCGTAATGGTCTCCAGGTACTGTCTGAAAGTAGCTTCTGCACCATTACGCCAACGCGCACGCACCCCATGCATATTGACTCATAGAATACAGGTCCTCCAACGCGTGCAGCCACTAAACTCCAGTGGAATTGACAGTCTTGTCAATAAAAAGCGTCGACCCAACAAGGTACAATAGATAGCACCTTGCAGCGTGCTCGTACCGATTTTGATCCATGAACTGCTCCAACCACCTCGTCAATGCCGAGAAAGAAGCCGCACCACCTTTGGTGCGATTCACCTCTTCAGTGGCCTCTTCTGTAGACACTCCTAGAACTTCGTGCAACAAAACCACCGCCTCAGGCTTCGACGGTTTATCCCAAGGGATGAGGTAGCCCGTCACAGGAATATGGAGCAGGGACGAAACGTCGTCCAATGTCACCGTAATCTCGCCACTGAGTAGATGGAAGGTGCACGTGTCTTCATAAAAACGCTCCACAAACGAGCTCAGTATGCGCCTATCCGTCATTTGAAATGACGAATCGATCAGAGGCGCAAGTCCAGAACCTAGAACAAGTGTACGAACTTGTTCCGGTAACTGAGCTAATGACCTCAACCCAAATATCCGGTTAAGAAACCGGTTCATAGGACTAGGATCCTGCAAGTAGGAGATAATAATTAGTTATGCAATTTAATTTAAAAAAAATTACAAAGGCTATGACATTTAACTTAAATATTACTTACATTGCCCTTCCATATCTCCTTGGCCCTGTGGCCGCTATAGGCAGCCAAAAGGGTCTCATCTTGAGCATCGTCAACGTAATCGTCTGATTCCGCTGCATTGACATCTGGATCGTTGTCCCCCGCATTTAAATATGCTGCTGCTGCCGCCTCTGCCTCTGCAGCCTCCGCTGCCGCTGCTCGTGCTGCAGCACGTTCATCCATAAGACGCTTGCGATTCGATGCACTGGGACGGTTTCTCACAGGAGGACGAAGAGGAGAGTCATCGCGGGATGCCATCTGAAAAGAAAAAAAAACAACTTTAATATTATTAACTAACATTGTCTTTTTCATATATCATGCAGGCAAAACAAAGAAAAGCCATGCAGAAATTGCCTAGTTGCTGCAGCAGGTATGGAAAGAGTATACAAAAACAATCACACCATTTGTTAGAATGAGAACAAGATATAGCTATTTATTAGCATGAGAACAAGATATACCAATTTATAAATTAATTGATACTAAAAGTCTTGAAAAGGATGTATTAAGATATACCAATTGAAGGCCATATAATAAAGCTCAATGCATGAGCTCTGGCTGGCGTAGACATGAAGTAAAATATGGCATCACAAAATTGAATAATAATACAACACTATATATTCTTGGAAATAGGCTAGAGAACACTCATAAGTCATAATTGAATCAGAAAATAGAATTTTCCTTAAACATCATTTTGCATCGAAAATGCTACAAAACGTGCACAACATACTGAATGTGCTAATTATGCAGATACCCACGTTAACCACCAATTCACCTGACAATGATTCAATGAAGGTCACTAGAAATTTGTGTATAATAGTTGATTCAATGGTGGAAACATAATAAGGACATTCCCCTGTACCAAAATATTAATACCATTTAATTTAGAACTGACATTAATCAATGAAGTGCAAGTAAGGATGCTGATTATTATGCTAAGAATAGGTAAACAAACTAGAAGTTCTGAAATAGAATGAAGGTGGTCAAGGAGACACAAGTCACAGAGAATTTTTTTGGTCCCAAATACTTGAAAGTGTGACTGAACGAAGAGTGGGGTGTGGGCTTCCAACATTTTTCATGAATATGTTTTGCCGCACACCTAAACAATATGCTTTTTTGGACCTTCAACGAACTCATATGCTTCCATTTTAATTTTAATTTCAACCTTAAACTATGAAAAGCAGCACCACTAGGTAAAATAATTTTCTTATCTTAATACATAAAAGATATACCAGCTACTAGAATTAAAGAATCAGAATGATCATAAAAATAATAAGAAACATGGCAGCCACATGAATAATATCAAAGGCTCTTTAA
Source organism: Crotalaria pallida (assembly GCA_037953625.1). Lineage (NCBI taxonomy): Eukaryota > Viridiplantae > Streptophyta > Magnoliopsida > Fabales > Fabaceae > Crotalaria > Crotalaria pallida. The sequence goes on along the minus strand of CM075654.1, from coordinate 4,001,760 downwards.
GTTCATTGAATGACAGAATACTCGACAGTCAAGAACCACACCTTCCTTTCCTATAGATAGCAGAAACTGACTAGTTCATACAGGACTATTGGTGAATTTTCCAAGCCACAGAAGACTAATATTCATTTTTTTCAATTTTAAAAATTATCATAATCAATTTCCTATAATATTAAGTCAATTTAAAAACTCATTCTTTATCCACGTCCAATCCATTCTCTAAACAAATTAGGGTTTGAAAATTGGGGAAGAAAAATATTACCTCGGAGAAGACACACGGAGAACTAGAGAAATCACACGAAGAAGGTGCACGGAGAAGACGCACGGGGAAGACGCACGGGGAAGAAGCTTTCCGAACTGAGATTTGCGAGTGAGATTGATGGAGGGAGATGCGAGTGAGATTGATGGAGGGAGATGAGAGTGAGAGTGACGGAGCAATGGAGATGCGAGTGAGAGTGACGGAGAATCGATTTCACCGGTGAGAAGAACGGAGAAGGATTTCACCGCCGGTGAGAAGAACAATATTTCGCCGGTGAGAATATGAGAGAGAGGATAAACGTAGTCACTGTATGAGGGAATGAGGAAACTGACTATTTACCCCAGAAATTTACACAGGTCGTAGGGGGTGCTGACGACCTTGAGGTCGTAGCACACCCTTACGACCCTTTAAAAATCATATTTTTAAATAAGTCGTAAAAGGGTGCTACGATCTCGGTCGTAGCACCTGCTTACGACCCCATTAAATTATTACTTTTTGAATTGTCGTAAGGGGGTGTCACGACCTGTAGGTCGTAGCACCCCTTTACGACCCAAGTTAAAATTCAGTTTTTTAAACGGTCGTAAGGGGTTACTACGACCTGATGGTCGTAGTACCCTCTTACGACCCGTCTCAAATTTTGTTTTTTTAAAAGGGCATCATGGGTATTAATTATATATTTGGGGTGGCAACCATAGACAATGGGGTAGCAAAATAAATTCCCCTATGTACAGAGAAAATGTCATAGAGTTAAAAAAGGGGTTCATTATATTTAATGCATCATAGCTACTATTGCACAATTTACAACTCCTAATTACATATTTATTGATAATTATAATTAATCCATTTTATTATGGGTTTTCTTAGGGTTGAAGATCAAAATTTATAAGTAAATTGTTTTTAGGAAAATGTTAATGAGTATCCTAAAGCACATTTTGAGAAATTAAAAGAAGTAAAATATTATTGGAAAATGTGGTATTTAATAAATTGATAAGTTTCATGTGTATGCTTTCAATGAAATGTTACTTTTTTATTGATGGCTTAAAGAATGTTCTAAATACCCTAAATGACCTTAGGGCACTCGTTAACAAACTCTTATTTTTATTCAAAAATGATACTAATAAAAGAATATAAAATGACGTATTTGAGGTTAAGAAAACTTATAATTATTTACATATTTTTTTCCATGGAGTACAAATTTGCAAATCATTATGCCAAAAACAACTTATTGCCACTGATTTTTTTTTATCTGGACGTGCAATCAAAAAATTGTTGTGTGAAATTTTCCATACTTTCATTCATTATTGTAATTTTGATTTATGACAAATTTTTTTCTTTTTACTATTTTCGTGAAATGGAGGGAATATAAAATTGTGTTAGCGACATGCTTCTTTTTTCAGGTCCCAACACATTCAGATTTGAGGTGTGTCACAGGAGGGTCATTGATCTATACAGTTCCCTTGATGTAGTTAAGCAGATTACATCAATCATAATTGAACCTGGTGTGGAGGTTGAGGTGACCATTAAAGTTGCTTGACTTTGGTCACCCTGATGTGGAGTATTTTACAGTGCCTCCGTCTTTATTTATAAGTCATTTTTTTAAGGTTTATTTGTCATTAAATATAAGTTATCTAACAATATTTAGGCAATATTAAATAATCTATACCAAATATATTTCTAATGATTTTACTCTATAGTCCATATTCTAAGAAACGTTTTTTACTTTTCCCATAATAATAATTACATCAATCTAACGGCGAATATCGATTATCCGACACGAGGTATATCGGTTTTCCGACACCATGATGTGTTTCTGGGGTTGTTACACCTAATAAGGTGATCTAGATCCTACGTATCCTTAGTGAAAAGGGAATCAAGACACACGTAGTTCTCAAGAAAATGGTTGGGTTTAGAACATGCCTGACCCTTGTGATAAACGCTAAACTTATAGGGGGAGTTGCTTTATATAGTTCAACTTGACTGGGATTGATAGAGAGACAAGAGGAGTGGAATAATGGAATATTATGTGGTCTTAATGGTGCTTAGTCAACAGCGGTGATGATGGGCTACAATAAGGCCGAAATATGAGAATATTCTATTGGCTTTGTGTTGGCTTTGTAAGCTCAGATCGGCTAGTCAATTATGGTCCATTATATACCCCCGGCTAAGTGTAAGATGAGAGGCTTGTGCTAAGGTATTAGGTCAAGACGTAAAACATTATTTGAGCTGAGTTCCTTACCCCTCGCTGAGTATAGAGATATGCCAAGAGTAAAATCGCAAATTGGATCTTATTATTTACTGGACATGCTTTCAGAATGACAACCCTTAGCCGAGGCATATTCCTCAAACCACAATGTATTTGGCCAACGGCCAAGTTATCGGGTAGCATTCCCCATTTACACTTGTAGTCTTGTCAAAGTCGTCGACTAACCAAGATTGTGGGCCAGTGTGTAATGTACATAATTCGAAGTAAATAAATGAATTAGTGTTTGTCATTAATGAGAAAGGAGAATACTGAGTCTGATGGTGCATGGGTGGGCCTGTTTGGCAAGGATGGTTGGAGACTTTGTGGTGTTCCTTGCACTTAGGTATGAAAATTGATTTTGAATAAATCTTGCTATCATATAGTGCCAGTGTTTAGGTCAGCCTAGGTCGGCTCTATACCTACTTGATAGCATCCTCCAAGGAGGCAGCCATGATTAGGATCGTTTCTATTCAAAGAGTCTTTGATGGTAAGGAAATTATTTGTGAATTCTAAGAATGACTAGGATTGCAATAGAAAACTATGGAAAAAGAGATGATGAAACAAAGGAAATGAAGATAAACTATAATGGAAACACGAAAGGATAGATGGATAATGGATAGTTGGAATGAAGGGGTGAAGAACATGTGCTTTGATATGAGGCTCAAAGCAACTAGGACACCATAATCTCAAGGAGATTGATATCCAGGGTCGCCACAAGAGAATCGACTCTTGATAAAGACCTTCAGGCTCTTAAAGAACCAAAGAGAAGCACATAGCTTTCACTTAACAAATGAACATCCAAGTTGATTTCTAAAGGAAAGGAGAGTACAATATATAGAGAAAGAATGGGCCTTAGGCATGCAAGCCTCACCCCTTTCATCTATCTACATTAATCCTAAGATAAATGCTTCATAATGCATGATGGTTACAAATTAATGAAAGCATAACTCCATAGTCATTCCAAGAGTCTTCATAATCTTCTTTCTCTTCAAATAGGCGTGCAATACTCTCTCTTGATGCTTGGTTGAGTTGGCATCTTGATGAGGCTTGAAATCTCTTCATAAAAATGGCATTTATGTCCCATGATGAATGGAAACTTTCACCTCTTCACTTTCTCCTTCTTTGGACCGAATTCTTTTCTTACTTAGTGATGATTATAATCTCATTATGAGGAGTTCATGAACATTAATGGTCATTCACTAAGCATTAAATGTTTCCAATCAATTTGTAACCACTTTTAAAGTTTGTTCTCATCCTTTACTTAAGGCTTGGTTCTTCTAATTCGTGCACTCCTCTTGGTCTTTAGATATGAGCTTTATTTCATCAAACAAAGTGTCCTTTTATTAATGGCATGTGTCCTCCAAAAGGGCACCTTGTAGGGTAGACCCTTAATTTTCTTCAATCTTTGAGCTTCTTTGTCTTAAGAATGTGTTTGAGTCACCATGGCTTCTCTTGAGGTTTCTATCACTACTTCATTACATAATGAGCCCCCAAATCGGTAAAGTCTGAGGAGACTTGTGCCGATGATAGATCTCTCTCAGGAGGCAGCCCTGATTAGGATCAATTATATACAAGGAGTCTTTGATGGAATGGAAAAGATATTGAGAATTCTAAGAATTATTGGAATGCAAAAGAAAAACTAAGGAAAAGAAGAGATGTTTTGTAGGGAATTAAGACTCAAGAGATCAACAATTGAAGATGAGATCATTCATCAATTCCTCTTGTCTCTCTCACACCTCTTCTCCTTTTTTTTTAGGATAGAATGATTGGTTCAAGTAAACATAAGATCAAGAACTACAAAAAAACAAAGCAAAAACAATAAAGTAAAACATAGGAAATGGAGACAAACTATATTGGACTCACAAAGGATGATGGATGATGGATAGTTGAAATGAAGAAATGAGAAACATGTGCTTTGATATAAGGCTCAAAGCAGCTTGGACGCCACAAACTCATCTACACAGTTTTGATATAAGGAGTTTGATAAGTCCAGGGTCGCCACAAGAAAATCCACTCTTGATAAGATCATCAGGCTCTCAAAGAACCCAAGAAAGCAAAGTTTCCTCACTTAGAAATTTTTGGTAACAATTCTGATTTCATTCATGAGACAAAGAATACATTATATAGAGAAGCAAAAAGACTCTTCACTTATCCTGGGGTTACACGAGTTTAAGGGGGAGTATGTGGCCTAATGATCATTCAATGCTTCAATGTTATCTTCTTTAGGTATAATTTATTTTACCAATTGAAAGAAAACAATAATCTTACCTACCAAGAACACTAAAAATTATACGTAAAGAAAATAACAAAAACTAATAAAAAAGATTTCATTCATTTCATTGCTTCTTTGTGAATATAAAATACATTGACTTATATAGCAAAATAGTAAACCCTACCGGTGGCTGCTGGCACAAGTGGAAGGGGCTTGTGTCCCTTAAGCAAGAGGTCGAGTGTTCGACCCTTGTGTATGGAGCAGGCACACCTGGGAGCTCCGCCACCCGTTTGGGTCCCGACCGGGGAGCGAGAGGGGTTGGGCCTCCCCCAATCCTTTATTTTTTTAAAAAAAAAAACCTAAATTGATGATTAGCCATACAAATGACACCATCATAGCAAGTAACAACATTCTAGAAATTGAAAATATTAGCAATTTAGATACTAACTATCCTATCCCTTTTCTAATGATTAAAATCATTAACATCCTATCAAGGGTTCTTCGTAAATACTGTTCCAAAGAAGGGAGGAATTGGGTGGTCAATGGTCAGGAGGGGTCCTGGGGGGAGGGGGTGATTGTTAGCAATTAGAGGTAGTGACTGGTGAGATCTTGAGATAGTAGGAATTAGGAAAACCGGGGGTGGTGGGGCGACAGTGGTAGGAGGTGACGACAGTCGAGCAGTGGAATAATGGATTGGGTGAAGGATAAAAATGTCTTTTTCCACTAATTAAAAATACAGCATTACTGCTTCCCTTTAAGTTTGCAGCATTGAAGAAATATTCTAAAATAAAACCACTCCCTCTCTCTTTAATGCATAACCTTACTGGTTAATACCTTAACCTTGTTCCTAAAGCAAATGTCAACCTTGATTAGATCAAGGTTTAAACCTTAAAACACCTTAACTTAGTGAATTAGTACTTATAAGATTTACCCGTAACCCACAAGCGTTTCGGCATAATGGACAGGTGGTTTTCAGTTAATAATAGTAAATACTCCACCGGCGGAACAACTTCACTTGAGCCACTACACAACCTTCCATGGCAGAAAAGAAGGAAAATAATGAAGTGAGTCACTTCAGATTCCGTCAAAATCCTCCCCATTTTCTCAATGTTTAGTAGCATATGAATTAACATCAATGGAACCGGGCAAATAAATTGACAAGTACCATCTACCATAAAGAAAAATAACAATAACATGTCAGAGTAACAACTAAGGGTGTCTTGTAAAGTGCACAGAGAAAAAAGGTCACCTCTAAGTTCCATACATCACACTGAATCCTTACCAAACTTCTAAAGATTATGGTTAACCAACATGACTCCAGTCTCCATATTCCAGACACCTCCGTTCATTCCAGGTAACAACTGTTGTTGGCAATGGTAAGTTTCCGAAAAGTTACTTTACCCATCCATGTAACAATGTGCCATTATACTTGCTGAAACATTATTTTCCTTTCATATTCTAAACACACTTATGTACAAAAAAGTCAACATCAAGTTGGAAAGGTGTATTTCACAAATTTACAATCCCCTATTGACAATCAACATCGTGAAATCTGGATATAACATAGTGCAAACATGAACCCCGCTCACCGATGATGCTTCAACATGCTGTAAGAAATTGATGGTTATTGAATTTCTTTCTCAGTTTTATTCTGTTTTCTCTGCAGTTTTATCAGCTTCAGACGATTCGGCAGATGACTCAGGCTGCTTTGTGACAGAAGCACCAGGATCAGAAGGATTTTTGAACTGAATCAAGATCATGGTCATGTTATCACATCCCTCACCACCAGCTGTTGGTGCCAAGCACCTATCAAATACTTTCTCACAAACCGCAGAAAGTTTATTCTCCTGTCCATAGTCATGATAATTTTGTATAAATGTTACAACCAGATTTTGCAAGTACAACAATCAAGATGCTCTAATCAAATTATTTTTATGTAAATATGTGTAAATTAAACCAAGGTAGAAAACTTACTGTCTTTAACTGTCCATGTATGAAGTCCACAAGCTGTTGGCTCGACATGCAATCCCTACATGGATAACAGGTTATGTAATAGCATATAGATTAATATCAGTGAGAAGACAAGAGCTATAAAAATTATCAATGGAGTTTCTAGAGGAAATTAAAATTATAGAGAAACCCACCATATCCCATCACAAGCTATTACAAGAAACTCATCATCATCGCAAAGCTCAATCTGTTACAAACAATATATAAATAAAGCTAAAAATACAAATTGAAGCAAGAAGATAGAGAAGAACACCATAACGAAACATTTTGAATGTTCCGAGATGTATAAGTAATTCGCATCATAATTTTTTTACAAATAATTAATTAATTTATCTTCTTATAATGAACAAAAAAGAGGCACCAAAAAGAAAAATTTATTAGATAAATATTAACTTGTGTATAGCATATAATACACTGACCACTGGGCAATACTTACAGAAGTGATGTCTGGATCCGCAGTCACAATCTGCTTTTCAACAGGCAAAAACTTGTTCTGCTTGAATTCCATGTCTCCTGTGATAGAAAGAATTTATATAAAAACACTTGGGACCAATGAAGGGAAAAAATCTCAAGGCAGTAAAAGTTTCGCTTTCAGGAAAACAATGACATTTTGTTTTTGTTAAGAGTTTTTAACAAAGGAGCATCTATTACCAATTGCTCTAGCCAAGTTTAAACTTCCATTGACCCGTCCAACTTGGATGAACCCACCAGCTTTCAGAATCCTGTCCTTCTCAGCCTCAAGGTCAGGCTTGTGATCTTTAGACAGATTGTGTGCCTGCAAATAAAACTTCATTATATTGCGGCACACAAAACTTGTTAAAAGTTGCTGCACCGTGCAGTTAAAGGGCATGAATTTGTAGACTGCTCAATTTAGGACTATATGAGTCAAAAATATTGTGAGTTAGCTATCAACAAGTGTTAAATCATGCAAGTTTCTTTTGTAGACTGCTCAATTTTGATATACATACAATCAACAAGTGTTAATTAATGCAAACATCCATATTCTTCTCCAAAATTATTAAAAATAAAACATGGTACATCAAAGTTCAACTTAGCTATCTCATAATACAACAAACAAAGCCTTTTCCCTCTAGGTGAGGTCAGCCACATGGGTCAAATGGAGCCACTGTGTTCTATCAAAACCAAATCCGTATCTCAAAATACAGAATGTCAAAAGTACACTGAATTAACAGCCATTATCATCATGCACCTGCATTCTCATTACTGTATGCTTGCATGCCTAATAAAATTAGATAAGATTTAAAAAAGGAATCATGGAAATACCTGGCCCTTCCTTGATAATACACATCTAGAATCACCAGCATTTGCAACGACAAGTTTATTTCCTTGAATGACAGCCACACAAGCTGTGCTTCCACAATTTGGTCCATCGAAATCAGAATGGGGTCCCTAATTTGACACACAAGCACTTCATCAGTTCAAAATGTAACTTTTGTACAGTAGGGATTCAAAGGGCTATCCCCTACATCAAACCTTATAATCATTGCTTGTAATCACTTAATCAGAAAGGCCTCCGGTCAAATTGTCACATAGCTGATAACATCTTCCAAAAATTGACTTTTGAGGTTCACATTTATTCATACACGAGTCTATCACATGTGAATAAGCACCATATGTAAGACGTGGCCAATTCAGGAAATACATGAAACAATGCTGAGATATTTAAATTCCAAGACTATTAATTAAGAAAAGTTATTCCACATCCATGCACAAGCAAAGTAGCACCAAAATGTTTCAGAAACTCTCAACGATTCTGCAAATAACTCCTCAACGATTCAACACTACAAGCCATACTGACCAGGATTTTTTTAAAAATTAATTTAAAGTAGTTTTTCTTCTTCATTAGATTTTATATTGTTAGGAAAAATTTGCCCAGAGAAGAGTTTACAAAATGCAAGGTATGTTCACAAACATTGTTCACAGCTGTTTTTATGCATGGTAATAGAATATGTTAAGAGAATCCACTAAAGTTACTGTAAGCTTAAATTCCATACATCAAAACCTTTCCAACATGAAAAGCAGAAAAATAGAACATGTTAAGAGAAGAAAGCAGTGGAGGTGCAGAAAAACACAAAGTATTCCTTATGTTACCTCCTCAAAAGCCCAATCATCGACGCGGTCATTGGCTTCACCACCCTTGGGAGACCATATAAAACCCTCTAGCATACCAGACAACTTTTCTATTTTATCTCCCAAGACTGCTAATTCTCTCCACCCTCTTTGTCCACGCATCATTTCATCCATTCTGCCCAATATGAAGAAAAAAATAAATAAATATATATATATATAATAAAAAATTAAAAATTAAAAAAACACAGGACATGATTTTGACAGAGGTATTTTTGCGTAAACTCCATAATCCATATCCCCTCGAATATCATTTGGCATAAAAATATCATGTTTATAAAGCCCCAGATGCAAATTGATTTTAACCATTGAGGAATTACGTAAAAAACAAATGTTATCATTCTATAAACAACTCACTTAAGGTGATGAAAATCGTAACCTTTAAACAAGAATAAAGGTCTTCAGTCTTAACACTCATAACCGTGCATTTCAATTTCAAACTCCCTTACTTATGAATATCATTATTATATTATTATCTTAAGACATACTATTTTAGTAAAAATAAGATAAGAGACAAAGAGAATGAATAGATAAAAGGAGAATTTTTAAAACTTTAACACTCACAAGAAAAGGGGAGACCCGGAAGAAAGAAAAAGGAGTTTTAAAAATATTTCCAACTGCCCATGACTTCCTAGTTTTCAGCTAAATTTGTATCCTGGCGACACCAGGATGCCAAATCTACCCTAGGTCATATAAATATAAATTATATAGATAAGGTAAACCATTAGGTGGAACCATTTAATATGAAGTATCAGACAAGGTTGAATTAATTATCTTTTACATACAAATGATGCTTACCCTTTTGTCTAACCCCCGGCTTTTATTGACATCATGTAAAATTAAAGAAAATTCTAAAGAAAAATAATAAGCTAAATTACCTGAGAAAAGATTTCTGTAACGATGTGCCTAGATCTCCAGCTATGTAAGCTTCATGCTTAAGCACTTGCTGGTGTAGATATTTGGCACAGAATTTTGAAACTGCTTTGCCTGCAGATTAATGAGACCATATTGTGGTTTATAAAACTACAAGTTAACCTCAAAACAAAAGCACCATGCTTCAAAAATATTAAACATATGAAACCGCTCTTTCAGATAAATCAGCTTTCGAAGTAATGAAATAAATTTCCTTATACTGTAGTTAGTTTGCAGGGGCAAGTCCAATGGTAAGTAACCAATCCAAATAAACGTAAGCAATATAAAAAAATAAAAAGTAATTTCCTAGCTGCTTTTGAAAATAAGCATGGGTGCAGTAAAAAGTAACAATTGATGAAAAGTTGAGCTAACACTGACCACCATGACCGTCATAAACACCAAAGAAAGATGTAGAGTCGTCCAAATATGGATGAGCTGCATGCTGGCAAGTAATACGGATGAATTAGAAATTAGTATACACAATTAAATAGATTCTGTAAAGTGTAAACATTAAACAGGCTACTGAAGTACAAAAGAATCAAGGCAGTCCAAGCATCTCCATTATTTCCAAAAGATAAGCAATTTCTCATGAGTATAGGTATCCAAGAGGAAGGATATTTATCCCTCTAAAAATTTGAAAAATTATTAGTCACATGAGCACATTCACATCAATAGCTGACTGATAAGAAGAGCTACAAATAAGATAGTTTTTTAAGAGCTACAAATAAGTGATACCTTTCCTCTCTTCAACATAGCAGATTAATGACAAAACATAGTAAACTATAAGTTTAGTTAAACATATGATACTAGTCCTTTTACAACTTTATTAGTCCATTTCGCAGATAGCAAACTTAGCTCATCAGTCCGTATTAAGTCAACACGCCAATCTAGCATAGGGTTGTCCACTTGTCCTTGCACTTGGTTTTATGACAGTGGTGGTAATAAATACATACTACTTTTATACATTAACTTGGACACGGACACGATAAAACACAGATACAACAAATTAGAAAAATTATAGAATACGACACGACTTAAGGTCGGCTCAATGCACGAGGCTCCAACTTGGTAGGGTCTAGGAATGGTAAATGTACGCAGCCTTACCCCACAAGTGGAGATTGTTTCCATGACACGAGTATGGTATAATATATTAAATTAGTATAAAATTAACATAAATCATAAATTGAAAGAGATAAATAATGTTTTAAAAGTTAGCAAAAGCCATTGTATACATAATAAAATAGTAAGATTTATTTATCCAATTATTGTGATATTTCCATCTATATTGGTATATAAATGCAAAAACTTAGAAATCAAAAAATAAATAATGTAGAAAACAACCGAAAAGTATCCGAAACCGAAAGTGTCTGTGAAGTAGACATACGTCTGACCGACAAAACGACAATGACACTATTTTGAAGAGTCTATGCTTCATATTACATGACATCAGCATTATGAAACCGTAAGCGACATACAAAACAAATAACTAACTAACTAACTACCATTCCACTAATTAAACAATGAATGAAAAGGAAAAGATCGCTCACAGCATCTTCCATGGATGCGCGCCAGCCCTGCATAGAAGACAGACCGAATCGAAGCTTGTCATTCTCACCATCTTCAGAAGCCTTCTCAGTTTTCGGTGTGCTCAGGTATATCCCCATATCTCAATTCTCAAACTGCAACAAATCACAACAATAAAATAAATCAAGACATCAATCAAATTCAGTGGAAACTATAAATTAAACTGAATTTGGAAATGGGAATCACCGATTCCCAAACAAAAAAGTCAAATCTAACCACGCATGTTAGCATGTGATGAGATCCTTAAATAATGCTTTAACCATAAAAAAAATGGAAAAAAAAAATTCGAAAAACGGACAAGAGATGCATCAAAATCGAAAATGCATATTCTAGAGTAATAAGGATCAAGCAGAAGACAGAATGCAAAATAATCAAATCGAAGAAATTCAATTCAAGAATTGAGATCACAATCAAAATAACAATCACAATAAGCGGTAATAAGAGCGATGAATGGAAAAGGAAACATTGAATTGAATTGAATTGAATTATTGGAATGAGGAATTAGGGTTTGATGATAGAACACTACTCACTGGTGTGAGTTGTTTCGTAAAGTGGAGGAATTGGGAAAAGAGAGAGAGCGCGTTAGTGTGATCTGATGAGAGATAATATGATATGATGATGACGTAATAATAGTGATAATCAATTTATTTTTATTTTTTTTGTGTGAAAGGGAAGAAATATAAGAAAAAACAAGAATGGAAGAAAGAAGAAAGATGGACGAGGATCCTTTCTTTTTCTCTTGGTTGCCCCTCGTGTAGGAAAGTTCGTTTTGTTGAGTTTAATAAACACGTGCAAGACTCATTCTTCATTTCTTCTACGCATTAAATCGCAATTGAAACAATTTGCATTGGTTAACAACGTGGGATTCATCACTTCATCTCTTAATTAACTAGTAGTCTCGAGTTTGAGCCTTGGATATGGAGCAACTCTCGCTGAGAAACTCCTACCGTTTAGTGCGAGCTCAGTTGGGTCGGACCAGATGAGTCTGAGAACCGATTGGTGTAAAAAAAAAAACAATATGCATTTGTTGATATAAATCATAGCTTTAATTTAATTTAAAAAGTTTGGATGAAATAGAATAATGTTGTAATAGAATTTAATTCTCGATTATTATGTAAATATTGTAATTTACAAAATAAATAAAAGAGAAATAATTTTGTAATGGATCAAAATTGATTAACCGAACCGAACCCACAAAGTCGATCATCAACTCTAATCAACTGTCTATGTTTATTATTTCAAAATTGAGCTAAATTTTTGTTGGAAACACAGCAAACGGCCTAACAATCTACTAGAGGGGGTGAATAGTAGTTGGAAGCAATAATACCAATTTTTCGCGATGTGATTGAAATCTATCGAATAATGCTAGTAGTTTTAAAATGAAAGACTGACTTTGGGCCGAGCAGTATCTGATAATCGGTTATCTAGACCGACCACCGATTATCCGAGCTGCGCTACTCAAAGATCAGGTTTGCAGCGGAAATTTGCTAGCACTATCCGAGCACAAATATAAGTTAAACAAAGCCGACTAAATGCTTGGAATATAAACTGAAAGCGATAAAGAGATAGATAGCCGATTTTATACTGGTTCACCCACCAACACAAGTTGAGCTACGTCCAGTCCCCCCTGAACCCCAGGGAGCCTTTAATAAATTAAATTGATAGAAATTACAAGGGATCAATTAACCCTCCAAGAGAGTACCAAACTCTTGGCTTCTACCTAATTTAACAAACTGCCGAAGAACCTCCTCGGACTTTACAAGTCTTGAAACCTTCAAGACACCTTAAAACCTTCAAGGATTTTCACCAAAGAACCTCTTTGGATTTCTGCTCAGGAACCTCCTAAGACTTCAATCACCAAGAACCTCTTGGACGAGCTTAGAAACCTTCCAAGACTTTCACTACTTGAGAACACCTCAAGACTTAAAGAAATGATTGAGTGAAAAGATGGCTCCAACCCGAAACTCAAATGTGTTTGATTCTGAAAGTTTGATGAACAAAAGAGTTTTTGGTTAAGTGTTTGAGAAAGGATTTTTGTAGAGAACGATATGAAGCTTAGATTCAAAATGTAACAGTTTCTCTCTCTAGCTCTATCGTTCTCTTTTCTGCGTTTTGCTTCACTGTGTATCCTCTTCTTGTTTTTGTTAAAGTTCTTCTTATTTGTGAAGGAAAGTCATGCCTTTTATAATAATCCCAGCATGCATGAGGTAGGAGAGAGAGTGGAAAATATCTTGAACATGTATATCCTTTGCAACGGATATACTAGACAATTTTCGCACTGTTCAGAGATACGTTTGTCCTTTGTCCAGCCGTTTCCACTTCTTTGTAACGTTCTGAATTTGTCTCTCTTGCATTGCTGATTTGAATTTTCAATTGTGAAATCTTAAGGATGGTGACAGATGGGTACTGAGAGATAAGGACAAAATTTCCAACTATGCGCAGTACTATAATGTCAGTACAGAGACGAAGAGGTGCATGCGGCGAATTGCTGAAGGATGAAGAAGATAAATAGTGATGCCGAGCTTGACAATTCTCCGAGCTTGGGAACTTGAGTGATTTATCTTCTCTGAGATGATCGAGCTGACTTCATCAAGCCGAGCTTGGGGACTTGAGTGATAGATCTGATTTGAGCTGATCTGATGTGATGTCGAGCTTGTCAACTAGTTCGAGCTTGACATCTCTCCGAACACGCCTGAGCTTAAGTTGAGCTGCTTTGAGGTGAACAGTGTTGCCGAGCTTGACGAAAGTTCGAGCTTGACAACGTCACCGAGCTTGGGGACTTGAGTGATTATTCTTCTTGATGAACAGTGTTGCCGAGCTTGACGAAAGCTCGAGCTTGACAACGTCACCGAGCTTGGGAAACTTGAGCCGAGCTTGATGACTTTGCACTTGGCATGTGTTCGAGCTTTGAGAACTTTGAGCCGAGCTTGATGATAGTCCGAGCTTGGGAACTGTGAGTGATTAAACTTCTCGGCTGACTGAGTCTGCTTTGAGCGATATCTCGGATTGATCACATTCGAGTACGCCTGAGCTGATTCATTTGTCTTCATCAAAACCCTTGGCTGAGAACCGAGCTTATGATATATTTGTCGTCATCAAAATTTTTGATTTAACAATTTTTGTGTGGAAGATAGAAGAAAAACAAATTTGTTCTAGTTGTTCTGTCCAGATTAAACATGGATTCTTATGAATGAGTTTTAGTCTGATAAAAAGAAATCCTTGGTTCTACGTATCCGTTTGAACAATGTTCTAAGGATTAAGACCACATAGTTCTTATGAGCTCGTAGATATTGTGCATGAGAGAGATATAAATGACGTCGAACTGTTCCTAAGAGTGTTTGGCTATATGCCCATACTCTTAGAAAGGTTGTAACACCCAAGATTTCGAAAGAGGGAATAAACAAATTTCTTTAATAAAATTGCAATTGAAAAAATTGTGAATAAAATTTTGCTTTGAAAATACATTTCATTCTGAGGTTACAATGGAATAGACCATATTAAATATCTTATAGATATGTCCTTTCTTCTGTTTGAGCGTCTAGCTTGACAAATTGCTTCCACATGAATTGGACTCTTTTCTAAATCCAATCTCAACACAAATTTAAGGAAATGGGTGTAAGTCATTATCATATCACATTATCAGATTATTAATTGAATGACTAGAAGTAAATAAACACCAATAGCATAACCTGAGTGCAAGTGATGCGTGCATAAGCAAGTGTCTTACTCATATCAATTATCTTGTATGCAGTGCATGCTCAATATCACAATGTTTTCCATTCACTTTTCATCAACACTTCCTCAATCTCAACACTCAAGGGAAAAGCAATCAGGAGTAAGTCTCTCACTTTCATGTATGCTTCCAACGAGGCTTGCGCCCATCACGAATCCAACCTGGATTAGGCCATGCTGAGAACCACCCTCCGCAATCCTAAGAAAGGAGAGAGTCGGATAAAATTATTGTAATTCTGCAAGACTATCATGGGCGAGGTTAGCTAGACCAACTCATTATAGGACCGTCTTACCCACAATACACTACTAGAAATAAGGCTTTTAAAATCGACCTTTTAAACTCGGTTACTATAAAACCAAGTTAAAAAAAATGCGGTGGCAATTTTGTAAATAAATTCTAACTTTTAAACTCGGTTGTCTGTCTGACCGAGTTAGAAAGTATTTTTTAACTCGGTTGTTAGAATGACCGAGTTAAAAAGTAATTTCTTAACAAAAAAATAAAAAATAAAATACTTTTAAACTCGACTCTATGATGGCCGAGTTAAAAAGTTTTTCAAAAAATAAAGTATAAAAAAGTAAAAGTTTTAAACTCGGCTAAATTACAACGAGTTAAAAAGTCATTCTAAAATCAAAAAAAAAAAAATTAAAAGACTTTCCCTAAACCTAAAAGTCTCATTCCCCTCAAACAATCGATCCTTCCTCTCCTTCCTCTGAGTTCTTCTTCCTCCCCTCCCCATCGAAGCCACCACGTTCTTCGTTCATCTTCCACTGCTCACACTAGAACCGCCCCCATCTCCCTAAAACAAAACAAGGTTCTTCTTCTTCTTCGGTTTCCGCCGCTGCCTTCCTTCCGTCGCTGTTCTCTCTTCTCCGCTGCTGCTTTCTCTGCCTTGCTCGACAGTGCTCGACGGTGCTGGTTTCCGCCATCGTTTTCCCTCCGTTCGAACCCTTCTTGTTCCTTCTTGGTTTCCGCCGCCGCCTTCCCTCCATCTTCCCTCTTGACAGCGAAGACCATCTCTTTCGCCGCTGGTTTCCTCTTCTCTTCCCTCTTCCATTGTTCTTTGCTTCGGTGCTGCTGGTTTGCTCTTCTCTTCCCTCTTCCATTGTTCGAACCCATGCTTGACCTCCTCTGACCACGGTGAGTATTTGCTTTTTATTTGTTATGTTCCTTTTCTTTTCAAGCATGAAAATATGTATCATATATGTTTAGAAGTGGAAGTCTATTTTACAAAAAAAATAGGTTTGCTCACTGAAATATATTAAAGAATGCAAAGACAAGATCTCACCGAGACTTATCAACCAGAATGAGAAAGGCAAAAGCATTTTGTTGGGTTGGGGATGATTTACAACGTGTAGTTAAACCTGATCAATGTTTTGATTTGATGCTTAGTTTCTAATTAATACTAGCTGCTTGGACATAATGTAATGTTACTTTTGCCCATCAATTAGCTATATTACATTATTTCACATAACATTTTCTTTTTGTTCAAGTTGTTCATCTAATTGTGGCTGCTAACAAGATTGATAAGCACCAAAATTATTATTCTATTAGTTTCTGTAGAACTTAAATCCATAGATACTTCCTTGCATGAGGTTAAAACCGATGGCACCATGTTATTTTAATCTTTAGCATCTCTAGAAGGTTAGTGTGATCTCTACAAACATAAAGCTGATGATAAGATAATCATTTCTGAATGACTAATCATTGACTTTGATTTAGATTGCCATCAACAAGCTCTAGTGCATTTTATATGGAGCGTGAACTGAGCATTTCAACATAGTGGTACTAAATCAATTTGCTTGTCATTTATACTTTAGTCATGAAAATAGTGGTTGAACATTTAGCTTTTATCAGTGGTCTGGTCAAATTTGTATTCTTCGCAACCATGCAAGATAAGTTCAGCAACTAGTTGTAAAGCAGGACATATACTCACTTGGTTTGTCTCTGTTTTATTAAGATTGGTGTTTAATATTTCAGGAAAGGGATAAATCTCTGAAGCTACATACCCATATCACAATTGATGCTGGGAGAACACAGATTGCACCAAGTGAGTACTGGAAATATAGTTAACTTACAGCTGCTTGATTTCTTGTATCAGCCACATAATTGAAATCACCATTGTTTATGCTTTAATTTATCCTTGCAGTAATGCAAAATTCATTTCTTCTTTACAATGTGAGGTGTAGTTTTTTTTTTCATTAGCCAAAGTGTAGTTTAATTTAATTTGTTATTTGAGTGCTTATTCAGCCACATAATTGAAATCACCATCTTGCTTATTGATGTATAAATATGCCAAAAGACATGTTTTTTGTTTGAATAACATGTGAAAAGGATGATTGGGTTTACCTTTCTGTTATTTTTATGTACCAATCATTTGCTTATTTTGAATCCTTAGCTGCTTTCTGATTTTCATTTTTTTTCTTCCTTTTTTGCGTTTTTTGTTATCATAGATAGAGGAAGATTTTTCTGCCAAAGGGTTGAACATAGTTGGATATTTTCACGCGAATGAGAGATCGGATGACTACGAGCTTGGTGGTGTGGCAAAGAATATTGGTGATCACATCTGCCGTTACTTTCCCCAAGCTCCAATTCTCTTGGTATGTGCTGGGATTTGTGCTAATTGTTTTCTATCATGTCATTACTGTTTTTAATCTTTTTGTTCCTTCTTCGACTATTCGCAGTTGGATAACAAGAAGCTCGAGGCTTTGAAAAAGAGCAAGGACAGTGGCGCCATAATGCAGGTTAGCTATATTAGTATTAGAAACCACATTCATCAAGGTCAATTATCATTGGTTACTATTATTCTCTCTAGATAATAGTATAAAACATTTGATCAAATAAAGAAATCCTTTAGAGAGCTTTTTGTGAGTGGACTGCATACAATGCTTTGCTTTAGTTGCCAATCCTGACAAATGTGCCTTCCTAAAGAGTAATGGAGAACCTTTTTTGTTTTATTTTTTCTATTATCTCTTTTTGGATGAAATCATGAAAACCTTTGGATGTTTAATGTTTGAACTCGTTAGAAGATGTGTATCTCGTTTGTTTACTTATGCTGATTTTTGCCCAAAATTTAGACAAATATGCTTAAGTTGAAACTAGAGGTCATCTGTTACATTTGGATTTATGTAAAAATGTCTATTGCAGGAAACCTGTTTGGCTTCAAAGGATGCCATGCCTTTTGATTTATTGAAGAAAAAGCTCTTTTCAAGATTAAACACAATGGGGATCAGAATTAAAAAAACTTATGAAGAGGTAAAGTCAGTGGAAATGCTCAGATTGGTTTTTGATTAGTGATATTTATTTTTTGTTATTTCTTTACTAGCCATGAAGTTTATGCTTTGTTATTGCCAAATACCTTGTTTGTTTTCACCGAAATCCTGTACTGTAAAAGAGAACAATTGTGGAGTTCAAATCCTATCTTTCATTTGATAACAGTATATGTTATCCTTCAAGCTCTGTTGTTATTAATACCGAAATGAAACAAAGAAATGCCATGGATGAGTTCTTGGTATTGATTTAGGTATTATGGTGTTTTTCAGGTTATGGATCAGCATAATTGACCATAGGCTGAGCTAAAGACTATTGGTGATTGGTGTCAAATTTGGGTTGCAATGATGAAATAGCTAACTCCTGCACTCTTGTAGACTTTTTTTGGCAGTTGAGTTTCTCCTCTTAGAAGCTGTAAATAAATAGTTTACTTTTTCATATGACATAGGAAGGAATTATTGGTACAAAAGATGCTTAATTCATTTGATTGAAAAAGCTTTGGAAAATTAGTGCATGCTGAACAGCGAACAGTTTAATGCTCTTTTCTTTGTTACACCTTTCTATAGCTATAACCGACGAAATTGTGGTAGTGGCTGCGCTGAATAACTGGCAACAACTTGATGTATCTACGATCCAACAATAATGGTATGAAATTCCAGTTTTACAAGTGGATTGTGATATTGTTAAACATGAATTTTAACCCTTTTGTTGTTGGACCATTAGATATTTTTAATATTCATGTGCTGGAATTTGTTGAGTTGTATGATGGATTTACTTCCTTGTTTTATTGCCTTAGCGAGATTACTTACCTATACTAATTATAAAGTTGCAATCCTTTATTACTAGGAAGATATAAAAAGTTTGTAAAATTAGGAAATTGGCAAAATTTCAATGAAAGAGCTGATTGATACGATTCATCATGAGTATGCCAAAAGTTATCTTTTTTTATTCAGCTATCAAACATCTTTAAAAATAAGAAATTAAGGGTATCGGGTTAGCTGAAATTTAAAAGCTTCTCGGGGCTCTATTTTTAAATCAAGAAGTCCATTACAATATGTTAGTCTGACTAATGTGATCATTATTCTATTTACATTTGTGTTCTACCTAAATCAGTGTTTATTGCTAAATCAGTGATTTGAAAACTGTTCCATCTATTTCTTTGCAGGAGTTCAATGGTAGAGTCAAGGGAGTGAAGGTGGATGCTGTTGACACCACTGGTGCTGGTGATTCTTTTGTGGCAGGACTATTATCACAACTAGCTGAAGATCTTTCATTACTTCATGTGAGCGAATTACCTTTGCTTTTGATATTACCCATCCAAAAGGTTCACATCATAAAACTGTAGAAATTCATGTTGTCTATTATTGTTTGAATTTTCAAAGTGGATTTTCTTTATTTTTTGCAGCTTAGTACTATAATTTTATGAGTAATTATGACAGGAACTAGAAATTCATGCTGATGGAATAGCATGTCTCTATGAATTCAATTTAATTAAAATAATTAAAAAAAAGGACTTTTTAACTCGGTGGTTGTTTTGCCCGAGTTAAAAAGTATTTTTTAACTCGGGCAAAACAACCACCGAGTTTAAAAATTCATACTTTTTAACTCGGTTGACTTAAAGAACCGAGTTAAAAAATACTTTTTAACTCGGTCAATATCAAACCCGAGTTAAAAAATATAACTTTATTAACTCGGTCTTAAAAACACCCGAGTTAAAAAAACTTTTTAACTCGGTTGAACAACCGAGTTTAAAAGTATAATTTTCAACATCAGCGCTTTCTACATCACAGCTGCAACCGAGTTTAAAAGTCCAAAACAACCGAGTTTAAAAGTCTTTTTTCTAGTAGTGATAACTCCCAACCTCCTTCCATTTTCACTTCGGTTCACCTAACCGTCATATATCTTTTCCCTGTACCTTACCGTAACTCCTTCACTTCATGTATGATACATGATTATCATCATTACTTCCTTTATTTACTTAATATTTTTCTTTATTGTAACCAAGTGAGGTAAGTTTGATAGCTAGGTTAAGTTTTGGAATCCCAAAGGGTAATATTGTTATTTAAAAGGCTGGTAATCGATTATCCCTTATTGGTAAATCGTTACTCATAGTTTAAACTCAAATAATATTTACAAAATTGGGCACGATAATCGGTTGCCCACTCCTAGTAGTCAGTTATCAATACCAATTCCCTTTGAAAAATAATCACGATAATCGGTTATCTCCTCATGGTAGTTGGTTACCTCATCAATATCTGAATCCTGAAATTCACTCCCTTTGGGATATCAATGCCAAAACTCTATCATTCTCCTCTGTAAATCCTTTTACATGATAAACCTATTCTTTATATATCAATATACTGATTGTATCTCATAATTCCTACCACATGAGTCATACAATATTAATTACACATACAATTTCACTTAAACCAATTTAAGCATACAATCACTTTCAGCATATAATCACTTTCAACATACATCAAATCATCATTAAATCAACATTTAGTGTATACTCATTCAATTCCAGTTATGGATTGTCTTGACTGCCAAGTGAAGTAATCATGTCATGACTTCAAAATCAATTCCCTCAACCTTATGGAAGCTTGCACTATAACTCATAGTTATCAATCACAAATCCTAGTGATATGAATGAAATCTCACATACCTAATAGTTTTAGAGAACAATACAAACAGGATTGTAAAACCGAAACAAGTTTTGGGCTATTTTGATAACCAGAATTCAACAAGGTTTTGAGATGAAAACACGAGGGATTGATTAGCATTAAATCTTTGCTATGAAAACTAAAACTAGGATAAGAAAGAAAGGCTTAATTTGCACTGAGCTTACCACACGATAAAGACAAATTGGTGGTGCTGCAAATACTGTTTCACTGATAAGTGATTTCCAAGACAAACTATCTAGGACTTTTGGACAAAATTGAGTGAACTAAGGCTAAAGGACTTTAAGAGTTCTTCACACACGAACTATAGAGAAGAACACGAGGTGTTTGAGGATGAGCTGGTGAGGAAAGAGTTGAGGTGAAGCTAGTTGTTTATACGGGAGTTTCACGAGTTAGGCTCATGTTCGAGTTCCATTGGGTTGGTCCAGGCTCTAAGTCCTTCATCATAGATCTCTTGGGCTTAGTTCTTGTCTAAAGCCTTTCACATGGGTCGTAGCAAGTCATTGAGGGCTATCATGTAGTGTTGGTGGCCTTAGCTCGCGACAGGTTCTGGAACTCAAACTAAGATCATGTTTGAGGTGAGCTGGGCGCTTGGGCACAACATTTCAGATCTTAAGGCTAAAGCTCTCAGTACTGTTTTGTAGTGGCCTTCGAAATGTTGTTGATTCTCTACAGTGGAGTTGGTATCAACCACCATCGTGAGAATGGCAAAGATTTGGGGTAATCACCTTGCTAGAATTATCTATGGGGAGTGTTGGGATGACCTATGTATACTTTCCACGTAGTATGATTCTGGTGTTGTGGTTGTGTCTTGGTCGTCTGTTTAGCCCCCTTCTTGAGGCTAATATTTATAGGATCAGGATGAGTAGCTTGACTTGATGTATTTCCTTGATAAATCTTCTATCTTTGAGAATAATTTTCATGTGATCTTATCTTATTTTGATGAGTGATCATCCCTTATACTTGTTGATAATTCATTGATAATATTCTCTGATTGAGCTGTTTATTTGCTAGATATTGACTTTAAGAATAAGTCTCGTGACTTATCCACGGGTTAGGCACATGTTTGAGTTCCATTGGGTTGGTTCAGGCTCTAAGTCCTTCATCATAGGTCTTTGAGCTCAGTTCTTGTCTAAAGCCTTTCACATAGGTCGTAGTAGGTCGTCTGAGGGCTATCATGTAGTGTAGGTGTCCTTAGCTAGTGACAGGTCCGGAACATAAGCCCCTAGGTCATTGCTTTGATGTGAACTTCAAGATACGAGCTATTCCAACATCTTGGACAGCTCAAGTCTAATGCTGAAAATCGCTCCTCTTCCAGACTTGTTTGTTGGGCTGAGTCCAATCACCAACCTTCGCCTCTTGGGTTCTTGTGCATATTTCAAATTTTCAATCATAATTGTTCCCCCAAGTTGTAAATCATGTCATCCAGGAAGTTGTGCACATTAAACGTCATATAATCATCCTATCTCTGTAATGGCTAGGAAGTTCAGTTCACCAGTGTACCCTTTATTTATTCTATATATTCTAGGCTTTAAATACCAACACTTTTCATTTTAGAAAGTTATACTCTTACTCTTCATTGCTTGAATTTTCTAATTGAACTCTTACATCCCTTCTAAAACCCTAATTTGTGAAGTCTTATTCATCGATCAAATTTCTTGAAGTAAGCCTTTTCTTTCTCTTTCGTCTTCTTCGCAATGTTTGTTATTGAGTATGAATCTAGCTTCTATGCCTCTACTGATAGTGAAACATCGGAAACTTGTCACAATGACTTTGGCTTCTCAATTGTAGAGTTAGGTGAATCTTGTTCCTCAAACCCTAAATTCTTGACTATGAATGGTCTTCTGGAGGTCAAGGATACTCTAATGATGGACATCCTCCTAGGACGTCGTTATTCCAAAACCTACCCTTTCGTTTCCACTGTTTTTGGGAAAATCAAGTTCAAGAAGAATTGACAGGAAAACCAAAAAATTGAGAATCTTTCGAGTGGGTGTGCAACAACACGTTGCATGCCAAATTAGTTTTTACTCAAATCTCTGAACTTCAAGACCTCACAATCTGTGGTAAATCCTCTTCATCTCGTTTCCACACTTCAAATCTGGCCTTATATATCACCGAGCTTCTCCGAGCCAACCTAGGCTCTAAGCCTTCCCTTGTAATCCGTTTAAGATCGGATCATGTCATTAATACCCTATCACAAGTCGCAATAAGTCTTTTGAAAGTCATTGTGTAAGGTTAGTGTCCTTAACAGGTTTCATCTTCTTATGGAAGAAGAGAAAATTGAAATGCTTATTAAAAGGGTAGTCAAAACATAAAGGTAATGCACAATTAGCTAGTGTTTGACATGAATGCATATGTTATGTACAATTGTGTAGCATGATGAAATATTTGCATGTTGTCCTTTTAACCAGGCTCTTTAGAGAGAAGTCATGAGTTTCTAATGCCTGAGGTGGAGTTTTCAAGTAAAAGAAATATGTTAGGTTCAGATGAGAGGAACATGGATGATCTAGATTTGTCATTGTTTGATTTTAATATTATAACAATGGCTACATACAATTTCTCAAAAGAAAGTAAACTTGGACAAGGAGGCTTTGGTGTTGTTTATAAAGTAAGAAATTTTTTTATAACAGCCAAACTATAAATTCGAAAAAAGAAACATAATAGTGTATCACCCATTAAAAGTCCTAATAGGAATTATTGTGGTTATACCAAACCAGGGCAGGTTGATAGAAGACCATGAAATTGCTGAAAAGAGATTATCTAAGAATTTTGGCCAAGGAATCAGAATTTAAGAATGAGGTCAAGTTACTTGTCAAGCTTCAACACCCAAATCTTGTTTGCCTTCTTGGTTGCACTATTCAGATGGATGAGAAGATGCTCGACTTCTTGAATTATTGTTGCACTTTCGACGATTAACCAGTTTCTAAAGTGTAAAAATTTGCACTTCCAACACCGGTGAGTAGGAACATATTTTCGACATATAAATGTATTTTTTTTATTATTTTCGATATCCCGAAGTCAAAAACTATTCAACACTAAAGGTATTTTAGCCTTTTTCAAAAAAAAAAAAAAAATAGATGCCAAAAATTTGATTATGGGGACCAAAAATTAAAACTCATTGTCTATATCTTAACAACTTGATAAGCACATTCCTATCGAGATAAGGATAAAACCTAAATTAGCCACCCAATACTATATAACTAGCATATCAAACCAGATATCTTCATCTTATCTCATACAAACACTCAAATATTTCCTAGGCTAGTAAATTCCTTTCAGCGCTGTAAGCATCAATTATTTTTAAGTAAACTAAGGGGAAAATTAAAAAAAGAGACAACATAGATCTAATTTCTGATGCCATTCATCGTCAACTCCATATCCTTGGTGCAAGCTGCTGCCTTTGTCTCCTCTGCCTTAGCCATTCGTGTCACCACCATGTTCGTGGTTAATTCATTTGATTAGGGTTCATTCGCATCGACATAGGAAGAAGGAGCAAGACATGTGATTGTACTTCATTTTTAAAGTTTTGTTTTTCTGAATAAGTCCTAATGAATTTAAAACTAAAAAAAATAAGAGGATTTACAACTAAAAAAATGAAAGCTAAGCTAGTTAAAAAAATATAATTTTTGCAGAGTAGATTGCATTTTAGTCCCTCAATTTACAGTAGATTTTCATTTTAGTCCTTGGAATTAACAAAATTGCTTTTAGGTCCCTAACTTTATAAAAAGTCTTTCACTTTAGTCTCTGACTCTAACATGACGTTAACGGAAAGACGACGTGGCAGTTAGAAATCCCTAGACGATGTCGTTTTTGACATGATGTGGGAATTGGTGTGGTTAGGAAAGTAGTAATAATAATAGTGGTTGTCTTGTTATGTAACCCTACAAAAACGACGTTGTTTAGGGCTCACTAACTACCACGTCTCTTCCCGTTAACGTCCCTTTACGGATGTTAGAGTCAGGGACTAACATTAAACACTTTTAACCAAATTAGGGACCTAAAAGCAATTTTATTAATTCCAGGAACTAAAGTGAAAGTCCAGTACAAATTGAGGGACTAAAGTGACAATCTACTCAATTTTTGCATCAAAACCCTATAGGTAAGGAAAATATTAGACATTATAAAACTTTTTGACTTGTTTATGTTTTTTGCTTCTTGATAGTTCAAATTTCAAAAAGTCATGAATGATCCACGATCACAAACTCAAAATTAGAGCTGTCAAAAACGACTATCTAACCCAATTCGGGCCAGATTGGGCTCATACCAAAAAGCCCGATGTAACATCCCTGATTTTCGTTCCAAGCTTAGTTAGAATAATTCTAAGTTAAGCTAATGGAAATGATAAGAGTAAGCAGGGTCAAAGTGAATGAATCACGGCCAAAGTGTATGTAGGAGTTAAGAGGAATGTCGTTAGAAACCATCAAGATGTGAAAATTAAGTGAGGTAATCGATTACCTTCCCAAGGTAATCGATTACTGCCATTCTGTGAGAAACCCTAAAATTGAGTTTTTAAGGAGATAATCGATTACCTTGGAAAGGTAATCGATTCCCTACCTCCTGTGAGGAACCAAATCATTAGGAATTTAGGGATGTAATCGACGATTACCACACGTGTGCTGATGCAAAAAATAGAGTTATTGGGGACCACTCACTCCAAGCTTCTTGGAGAAGCTTCCCCTCACAACCACACATTGGCCAAGCTTTTTGAGGAAGCTTTTAACCTCAACCACACAATTCCAAATACATGCAACAAACACTCTTCTTTAATAAAACACAACAACAAATACATTCACTCATTCATCAACTACATTTCTTCTTCCTTTCTCCTCTCAATTCTCCAAGAACCAAAGAGCCACATCACTCCACCACCACCAACCTTGTAATGCCCTGATTTTTCGCATTATTAATTTCAGTTTTTATTTATTGAATGAAATAATTAATTCATTGTAAATGATTAGTCAATCTTTGGGTATTTACATAAAATGTCTTTTATTTTATTTATATATTTTCAAGCAAATTCATTTAAAAGGAAATTTTCATATTTAAAATAAATGTGCATACTTTCTATACTTTGTCTAGCTTTTGATATACTTAATAATGAATTATGTTCAGTATCTTCAAATTGTGACGCTATGGTCTCCTTATATATATGTAGTTAATATTTTAATTGATGATTAAATTTTATTTGTTGATACTCTTTAAAATAGTTACCCTATCTTAAAATGTATTCACTTTCTATACTTTACGTTGCTCTTAAATATTCCTTACTATTTCATTTTAATACTTCCAAACTCCTAACTTTATGATTTTCTTATATGTTTTTATTTATACGATGTTTAAACTATGTTATTGGTATTTTTGGTTAAAAAAAGGGGGTCTTGAAAAATCTTGAGAACCCTAAGGTTCTATTTGTGCAGTCGACACCCCCAACCCCATTTGGGCTTCCCCTTCGTCTCTCTCTCCGTCCCGTTCTCTCTCTTTCTCTCCCTCCACAGGTTCCGTTCCCCTGCCGCCACTCTCTCTCCTTCTCCCATGGCTCTCCTTCACTCGGTCTCTCTCTTTCTCTCCGTCGATCTCTCTCTTTCTCTCTCCCTGGAGCCACCATCGCTCGCTCACTGCCGTCGCTCGCCGTGTCTCCGAACTCGAGGCCCTCCAGTCCCGTCGTGAATCGCGACTCCCTCCTGTTGGTTTTGGCCTCAAAATCTTGAGAGGGGGGGTGAATCGAGTTTTATTAATGTATTGTAAAAACCGTTACAAATTAAAAATTGTTTTGAGATGGAGAGATTAAGCGTTTGAAACGGATCGCGAAAACGATAGAAAATATAATTCGAGTAGCACGAAAACGTAAAAAATGAAATAAGCAGAAATTAAAAGAGATAGGGATAGAAAAGCTTGCACCGGTGAATTTTATACTGGTTCAGCCATCCCATCGAAAGGCCTAGTCCAGTCCCCAAGCGACCCGCCTGAGAGTTCTTATACCAAGAAATAGAGCCCCACCCTATTACAACCAAGAGCACCCCACACACTGTAAGAACTACAATCGGTGGGTGAAATAACTAGGAGACACTAGAAGAACACCTAGAAGGGGAGTTGAATAGGTGTTAGAGAAACCTTGAAAGATTTTCGAAAGAAACGAATCGAAATGATTAAAACAAATGATTTTTACAAAAATTTAAGCTCCTTAATCGATTAACTTTAGTACTAATCGATTAATGCCGAAGCTAACTTTTGAACTAATCGATTAACTAAGTCGTTACTCGATTAATGCCGAAAGCTGCTTAAAAACTAATCGATTAATTATCAACTTAATCGATTAATCACCGTTAAAACTGAAAAATCACTTTTCAATCAAATACGAAAATCAATCAATTAACACATAAGATCAGAGATTAAGCGAAATTGATTAACACCAATATTCTTATTGATTACCTAGGTTATGAAAATGATTTTCCCCAAATCAATTTGCACAATTAAGATTCAATTCAATCAATTATGAAAATCAATCTTTTCTAGGTTTTCAACCAAGAACATATGAAATGACTTGAATGTAAAGAGTTAAGAGTTTAGAGATACTGCACAGTGATTTATCCTGGTTCACTTTCATCCACTTGAAAGCTACATCCAGTCCCCTCTTAAACCAAGAGAGATTCTTCACTATGAGGAATTAGAGTTCTCAAATTACAAGTAAATGCCTCTCAAGACTCCCTTCTTGATAGCCTACAAGAGATACTCCACACCCTTGCCTTGCAATCCTATTGACCCTCTAATCTAACCTCTTCCCTTGCTTGTTGATATCCCCACAACAAGTCTTCCAATTGATTTGAGATGCTTCAAAGACTTCCACTTGCTTGATGATGCCTCACACCAAGACTTCCAATTTGCTTGTTAACACAACAAGACTTCCAAGATAACTTTGCTTGATGAACAACCACCAAGGCTTCCTTATGTTGTAGAATATTTGCCTCCTTTGCAATGATTACAACTCAATGAAAATACAATAACAATCCTATGAATCTCTTTCAATAGCTATGAAAATATCAACATAAGAGATTCAAAGATTCTTGATCAAAGAATGTAAAAGTTAAAAGCTTTGATCTATGAAAGTGAGAGAGAATAGTGTGGCTTTGAGAAATTGATTTGTTCTAAAGTGTAATAATGATTCACAAAGGTTTGGAAAAAGTTTATATAGAATACCTAAAAGTTAGGAAACAATAGAAATTGATTTTGCCTTGAAAAGCTTATTTTAAAAAACTGATTCTGCACGTGTTAATCGATTAACACAATGCCTTAATCGATTAACATAGGTCTTAATTGATTAACACTTTTGGTTAATCGATTAACCACTGTTAAAATCAATTAAAAACTTGTTTTCTCAAAACTAAACCTTTTCTTTAAAACCTTTAAGCCACCTATTGATTTTAGGTTAAGTGAATACTCAAATTATGATATAATCATGACCTTGATAGAGATTCACTACCCTCTATATACTCTACCCAAACTCATCAAAATAAAAGACTTGAGAGGCTAAAGATATTACAATAAAACATAAACTAAGTCTTCATGAGTTTGCTATCTCTTCATCAATGTTGAGTGTTGATTTGCTTGTTGAACTTCTTCAAACTTTAAGCTTGATTAAACCATTTGTAGCTTGTTCAAAACCTTTGTCATTATCAAAACATTTTCACTAGATCTAACAATCTCCCCCTTTTTGAAAATGACAAACACGTTTTGAATTTGTTTGAAATTGTTGATGCTTTGATGCTTGAACCATTTGATACTTGGTGAGACTCTTGCTCCCCTCAATAAATGCTTTTGACATTTGTACTCCAATTGAGATAAGCTTGATTCTCCCCCTATCTCCAACAACTTTGCTCAACCTATATAAAAACAACAAAACAACCTCTTCTCCCCCTTTTGGCATTATAAAAAAGTAATATATACCAATTGAAATATAAAATTCTAAGCCAAAATAAGAGAAATTATAACATTCATTTCTTCACAACATTGATACCAAATGTAAAACTAATGAACTATACTTTGAAATGTGATACCAATTGGAAAGAGATATAACAATGAAATATAATACCAATTGTAACTAAAGAGTTATCATATCACTTAACAAAGTAGAATATCAATTGTAAAGAAATATTACAATAATCACAATAGCATGATAAACATATAATGATTACACAATGATATCAATTGAACTTTTGTAGAAGTAATACCAATTGTCAAAGACTAATAGCAAGATTAGAATATACCAAATGTAAGTCCAATTGTGAATACTTGTTATCTCTTATAAGAAATTCACTTGATACCAATTGTGAATATCCAACAATATCAATTGTACCAAAATGTAGGAGTTTCATTTGAGATTTGAAGAAGCAAATAATGAATAACACTTGTAAGCCTTTTGCTCTTCAATCACACCTACAAAACAATCATGCTTTGCCTTTTGGTATCCAAATAGTCTTGGATCCATTTTTGTTAGTTAAGGGACTCTCACCCTTCTTAACCCAAACAAAATTTCCTTTAGGTATACCATGCACTTTAATATAACACACATTTGAAGTATGTCCATGAGTGCCACAATAGAAACATGTTGGTGCATTTGAAAAATCAACTTTAGAAAAATCAACAACATTTCTAAGAGACTTACTCTTAGCATTAGTATAACCCAAACCAAACTTGTTTGAATTTTCCCTTTGAAAATTTAAAAATGTGCGCAATCTAATATCACAACTTGTGAAACTTGCAAGCTTATTTTTCAAATTAGCATTTTCATCTTTAAGCAACTTGCAACTCTCACAATCAACCACAATATTCAATCTACTAGCACAATCACAAGAAGAACTAGCATAAATGAGATCAAGAGTTTCATTTTGAAGATTAAGCTCATCAACTTGTTTTTGAAGTTCTAAAATCTCTTGTTGATGTTTCAAAATGAGCTTCTTCCTTTCAATGTTTTTCAAAGCTAGTTTCTTAAGATGTTCATGCATTTCTTCATAAGCATTATATAAGATTTCATATTTGGAAGAAATTTCGGATTTAGGTTAAGTGAATACTCAAATTATGATATAATCATGACCTTGATAGAGATTCACTACCCTCTATATACCCTACCCAAACTCATCAAAATAAAAGACTTGAGAGGCTAAAGATATTACAATAAAACATAAACTAAGTCTTCATGAGCTTGCTCTCTCTTCATCAATGTTGAGTGTTGATTTGCTTGTTGAACTTCTTCAAACTTTAAGCTTGATTAAACCATTTGTATCTTGTTCAAAACCTTTGTCATTATCAAAACATTCTCACTGGATCTAACACACACTACTAGGAACCTCCGTTCACTAGGGGCATCAATCACACAGCAGGGTTCCTCACCCTACGAACGTCACAACGTTCAACTATGGGATTATCTCCCTACCACTAAGGTTTAGAACAATTGATGTGAGTGATTACAACAAGTATCACGTGTTCTCAAAACACAGATTCTACAGTAAGCTCTATGATAATAAAGTACTGTTTCTCTAGAAGTTACTCAGCTAACAAGGATTTTTGTTCTTCAAAAGTATGAACGTGAAAAGCAGAAGACTTGAGAAGAAGAAGAAAGAAAACATGTAGCTCAGAAAAATATGAATGAATGAACGAATGATCAACTGAATGTTGGAGTGATTTTGTTTTTAAAATAGAAAACGTTTTAGAATCAAAAGGATTTAGAATAAGTGAAACAAAATCAAAATAAAATAAAATAAGATTTGAAATAAGTTTTAAAATCAAAACTAAATCAAAATTATTTACGAAATAAAATAAAGATTTGATTCTTAAAACCAAAAAGGAAATAATTCAAATTTAAAATCATTTTCGAATTTTATAAAATAAATCAGAATCTTTTATATAAAAACAAATCAGGAAATAATCAAAATGATTCTGACACATTTTTCAATAAAACATGAAGTAATCGATTACTTTCTGAAGGTAATCGATTATTCCTTCAAAAATAGAAATTCTTAAATTCATTTGAAAACCATGTAATCGATTACACCAAGAATAGTTAATCGATTACACCACTCCTGTTCAATGTATGATGCAACTCATTATAATCGATTACACTTGACCAATTAATCGATTACTGAGCCTCTGATATGCATATGATGCAACATCATGTAATCGATTACTAAGCCTCTGAAAAATAGATGATGCAACAATTATAATCGATTACTTGAGCCAGTCGATTACTCTTATAAAAAGTAATTGATTAACAAGATTCATTTAATCGATTACAACCTCTCTGATTTTTCTATGATGCAACAAAGTTAATTGATTACTTGAGAAGATAATCGATTACTCTCTCTTGCAAACATACAAATATACAGAGTTTTGTAACATCAAGTATTTTCACTAAGATTAATGCAGAAAACATTTTATCATGCAAAAACACGTTTTTCTTCTTCTCTCTTAAATTGAAAAACTTGTTGGCTTTTGTAACTCTTAAAGAAATAAAAACTTCATTACCTTACAATTGATCTAAGGAGAAGGTTTCTAAACTATGCCTTGCTTGTCTTCAATCTTGAATATGGATGACACTTGAGAGCTTGATCTTGAGTTGGCTTGTTATCATCAAAAAACTATCTTGAATTAAACTTGAAGTCCATAGAGAGTTTGAAACATGTCTTCCAACTAGCTTGACTTCCAACACCTCCTTGCTCAGATCGGCCGCCGCTGTTCCTCCCTGGTTTGTGAGATGCTGTCGTCGTCGATCATGGAAGTCACGGCCGCCGCTACCAATGACCTTGGAGAACATCGCCATGGAGGAGTTTGAAGCTATGGATGCTGGTGGGTGTGATCTGAACCGGTTCGGCCATGAACCGTGTCGGATGGTGCGACCGTGGTTTGGTTCGGGGTAAACCGGATCGTCGTGAACCGGATCAGGACCTCCTTGTTGTGCTTTAAACCTGGTTCTAATGGAACCCTAAAGGTAAGGAGGAGTCATTTTCTATTATTTAAGCACAGGGATTATTGGGTTTATAATGAAATTGGGGAAAGGTAGTAAGTTAGAACTAAAAATCTACTTTATAAATTCAATTTAAAATTTGACTATAATTAATAAAGTATATAATGAAGAATTATATTGTTGGTCGTCTTTTTAACGAAAAGTAGGAAGTGAAGAACCCTAGGGAGTTAATTTAAATTATTTTAATACTGAGACACCCCTGAGGGTGTTGATTGATTGGTTATAATGATTTGATGTGAATGGTTATTTGAATGGTATTATTATTGTGGAGTGTGCTCCTATGATTGTTTGTTTGTCGTTCCATTTATGATTTTTATACATCTATATAGCTAATTATGAAAGAAATATAATTCACAATTGAACTAATATCGAATGATAAATTAGACTATGAATTTATAGAAAGTACCGAGTTAGTAATTAACTAAGAGTAATTTGAGAAGGTTGTGGGTGTTTGTCAATAAAATAAGCTTAAGAATTTACTTTACTCCTAACTTAACCGGTTAGATGAATTTAATAACCGGCTAAGATTATAATAAAATAATTAATGCCATATTATAGAATCATTTACTATACTATTAATCTAGATAATGTTATTAATACTTTCTCATGGATTATTTGCTGTGTTGTGCGGGATCATAGACTTGGTGTATTGTTATTTTGAAAATGAGCTTAAGTATGGCAAATATATTTTTATATCGACTTTTTGCGTTCTCTGATTTTTATTATGATCTTTTATGATCCTTTTGTTTAAATAATTTGAAAATGTCTCACTCCTCGTGGTTTAACATTGTAGGTAACACCGGGACAACGGATTCAGCAGCAGAGCAGGAAGAAAAGGGAGAACTATATTATGTCGTTCTAAATATCAATATTGTAAAATCTCGATATTTTTTTCAACTTTTGTAATAATAAACTTATATTTTGTTACGTATTTTGTATTAAATAAATTTGGGATGTTACAGGAGGGGTAATTTATCTTAATGTACTTGTTACCGTAGGTGAATTCATGATAAGGTGTTGAAGTCTGTATTTCAGTTGTATTTCAGTTTTGAGAAGTACTTCTTGTACTTTTTTGGTTTTAATAAAAGTTATATTTGATGATAAAAAAAATTATTCATGTTTCATTTCTCTTTGCCTCTTACTTGTTTTATTATGCCTATATATTGCTCTCTTTAATTTGATAGATCTTTATTTTGCTGTATATAATTCTTGCCAAGAAGCGGTTCAAAAATTAATTTAGAGCGGTGAAAAAATTAATTCAGATCGGTTCAAAATAATAATTCAGAGCGGTTCAAGAATTAATTCAGTGCGGTTCAAAAGAATAATTCAGAGTGGTTCAAAAGAATTCAGACCGATTCAAAAGAATAATTCAGAGCGGTTCAAAATAGTAATTCAGAGCCGTTCAAAAATTAATTCAGAGCGGTTCAAAAAAATAATTCAGAGCAGTTCAAAAATTAACTCAGACCAGTTCAGAAATTAATTCAGAGCGGTTCATTTTTAAGTTTCAGAGCGGTTAATAACCAGTCTCGTTAATGTAAACCAGACCGGTTCATAACTGCTCTCGTGTAACATGATATTTTTTACAACAGGCACTTTTAGACCGGTTCGGAACCGCTCTGAAACATGGTTCGGAACCGCTCGGAAAAAACTTATTTGTAGTAGTGAGTGTTGGAATGTGATAAAGTGATTGTTGGACCAAGTGTGAGAATGTTGGTTTTGTTTAATTAATTACTTAATTTACTATTTAATTATTTAATTTGAAATAAAACAACTTAAGTGGTTTAATAAGTCAATTCCACTTTTTCTACTATCTTATCCCATTTGACCGAGTTTTTATTTGGCAGTTAAGTTAAACAAATAAAGATAACTATTGAGGGATTTAAGGGGATCTTGTAACACTTTAATTAATATTTACCCTTAATTAATTATTGGACTGGAAAATTTTCTTGAATAACATAATGATTTCATTTTTATTCATGACTTACAGACTGCCGACCAAAAGTACATGTTTATATAAAGCACCGAAGTGCAACACAGTACAGCTTAAACATTCACTTTTACATAACCAAAATATATACATAATATATCATAGTTTTGCTCGGCCAGAGGATCGAGAACATGGACCATTGTCTGACTAAAAGACCTACTCTCCCTGTGAGGGAGAGTGAACATGCTCGGCCAGAAATTGTGTTTGCTCGGACTCGGTACCTGAAAATGGTATGAATGTGAGCATTAGACAGAACTTAAGTAAGCAGTTTCTAACATGACATACCGATCTACCAAGTCATACACAAATAGACAAGTTATACACATAGTCAAATAATCAGTCCAATCATACAACATGCATAACTATTAACATTTTGCTCGGCCCATGAATGACCCCTCGGATATTTTCTTCAGCATGTTTCATATCATAAATTATCGACCTTTTACACTTATGCTCCTATACTTAGTCTCTACATTCACTCGGCTCGGTCTCTTTTTCCATCTTATTCATCTTTTAAAAGTCTTACATTATTTTATCTTCGACCGCGCACACCCAGTGTATGTCTTACACCACTTATGCTCGGATTCTGGAGTGTCCATCATTGCGAGCACCCAGTGCACATCTTACAGCTGTGCACACCCAGTATGCGTCTTACGCGATCAAAGCACGCACCCAGTACGCGTCTTCTATGATCAGGAGCACGTCCAGCCGATTTCTTCTATGGAGTTGAGGAGTGTCCATCATTGTGAGCACCCAGTGCACGTCTTACAGCTGCGCACACCCAGTATGCGTCTTACGCGATCAATGCACGCACCCAGTACGCGTCTTCTATGACCAGGAGCACGTCCTAATCGATTTCATTGCTCAGAACCTTGTGTGAGTCATAACTGCGAGCACCCAGTGCACGTCTTACAACTGCGCACACCCAGTATGCGTCTTACACGATCAATGCACGCACCCAGTACGCATCATCTATGACCCGCTCACACAATCATTTCTTTTTACTTATTCTTTTTCTTCCTTTAATCATTAGTTATTTCTTTAATTTCGGTTATCAGTATTTTATCTCTTTCTCCATCTCAGTCTATTATGGTCGGCTCAAGAAGCATCTACCCAGTATCAAATATATTCAACAGTCATCAGATTTCACACATAATTAATCATGCTTAGCAAACGTACAAATATTCACACCTAGAAAACATGCACATATCCATAATTCATTTGATGGTTTTCTTTTTATTTATTCTTTTCTTTCCCTAATATTAATATATATCCATTATCCTAACCTAACACCCATTCTTAGCACCCGTTATGAACACACTAGGAACCCAAACCTAAGCTAAGGTAACACTCACTCCTTACCTCAACCACAAGAGATAAAGAAATCCGATGAGCTTTTGCCTTGTCCTCGTGTTGGAACTTCACAAATCCGTCACCCCTTGAGTGCTTGGTGGTGCCTTGGCAAAACCCCAGAAATGATGAGAAAGAGTTCGAAATTTAAGAAAAAGTGGAGGGAAAGATTCTTGGTTCTTAATAATAGTAAAGACGTGGTGAATGTTAATAACGAGGGTAGAGTTTGTGAGTACAAGATATGGATGATGATGATGGAAGTGGAGTAGAGAGAGCTCTTGAGCTCTTAAGTTTTTAGAGAGAAAAAGGGTTCACGAAGAAGAAGAATATTGAAAGGTGTTTTCTGCTATAGTTGGCCTTTGCTTTTCTTTTATTATCCTCTGGGAAATAAATATGTGGTTCTAGTGGGAAGCTTCCCTAGGAAGCTTTGGGAATATGTGGCTACAAATTGATGGCTTCTTGAGGAAGCCTCAAACGGTGGCAGGAAAGGACAAACAGTGATTGAAAGAGATGTTTTGACATAAAGGTGATTGAGCAGGAATCAGAGTCTGATGTACGTGCGCCTGGGCGGTAAGAATGGGGCGCCTGAGCGCGGTACTCGTTGTGAGGGCCATTTACTTTAGTATAGGTGTTCGGTCTAGCTCGGTTCTAGCAGCACAGTTCTAACATGCACTGTTCTAACAGCTCGGCAGATGGTCGGTTACCATGAGCTGGATGATAGCTACTCGGATCTTATAAGATCGGCATGAGCTCAGTTATAATAGGCTCAGTTATGATTGCTCGATCCTCATGAGCTCGGATCGGTAGATGAGCTCGGATCGGTAGATAAACTCGGATACATAGATGAGCTCGGATATACTAATGAGCTCAGTTATACTGATGAGCTCGCTTATAATGAGCTTGGTTGTACTAATGGGTTCGGTCATCATGAGCTCGATTATGATGAGCTTGGATTGTTCGACAATTATGCACTCCTAGTTGATTACTTGGTTCGGAGTAGTTTAGAAGCGAGAGGTCGGATTACTGCTTATGCTCGGCTTGTGACTCTGGACTTCGTTTATTGGTCGGATGAGGGATGATAGTCCGGAATAAAGTCGGTTTACGACTCTGAACCCCCTTTGGTCGTCTAAGATAAAATTTGGTCGGACTGAGGGCTACACTTAAACCCGCTTGTTCTTTGCTAGGGCTTAACTGCCACACAGAATGATTGTAGTCGATTAACACCCCTTGGTAATTGATTACACCAAAAGATCTTTATGCACTGATGGTTTCTAACTTCATGGCATACGTCTCTACTCCTACCTACACTTTGGCTATGAGTACTTCACTACATTCCAGCCTCTTCTGATTTTCATTAGCTAAACTTAGACTTTCCTAGTTAAGCTTGGATTTAGAAATAGGGATGTTACAGATCTCATTCCCACTAGAGATGAAATATCCTCTCTAATGGAAAAAGTACTTTTTCTATAAATAGCAATAGAGTCCCTTGCCATGTGCAAAATCAAATAATATTTTCTACTCCATCTAACGAGAGCATATACTTTATAGGCTAGATTTTTGTGTGTTGTGTAACATCTCGATTTCTGATTCCAAGCTTAATCAGAATAAGCCTAGGTTAGGACCAATGAAAGAATCAGTAGTAAATCATGTATAGGAGTTAAGAGTAATGCCAGAGAGTTAGAAACCATCAATTTGTGAAAATTTGGTGATGTAATAGATTACCTTGGGGTGGTAATCGATTACCACCATTCTGTGAGAAGTTCTAAATTTGATTTAAGGGATGTAATCGATTACATCAGGGAAGGTAATCGAATACCAAGCTGCTGTGAGAAATCACTAAATTGCAAAATCAAGGGGGTAATCGATTACTGGCTGAAGTAATCGATTACCAGCTCGTAAAACATTTAAAAATATATGATTTGCAGACCACTCATTTGTGGCTTCCCAAGCAAGCCACTAATTTTTAACCACAAATCCATTTCCTCTCATGCAAGAAATAAAAGAAAAGGCAACAAACAACAACAACACAACACACAAGCACATCATCATCATCTCTTTCATTCTTCACTTTTTCTATTCATGGTTCTAAGACGCACATCATCATCATCAACCCTAAGTCCTAAGATCACACCCACTATTGACAAGCTCAAGAGCTCCCTCCTCACCACCATCCACATGCCTCTCTCTCTCTCTCTCTCTCTCTATTCTTCCTAGCTCATGAATCTTTCTCTCTCTAAACTCTAAGAGCTAAGAATCTCATCCTCGACCTCCATCATCAAGGACCATCATCAAGCATCGCCAGGCCAAGTGTCATCATCCCCTCTTCATCCTTATCACACAACCTCATCATCATCAACAACAGCTTAGAGGTGTTCTTTCTATGCTTCATGGATATGGAGACCACTTCTCTCTCATGCCCTCACCTTTCCAAGTAGAAGCTAGAGCTATTCCTCTATCAAGGTCCACACTTCATACCATCTTAACTCAACCCGTGGAAGCTTTGTAGAGGCTCAAGCCTTAAGGGTTACAAGGGAAAGGAATAGGAAGGCTAGGGCTTGAGGTTCATCATCTCCTCTTGTTGGAGGTAAGAAGGTGGTGTTACCTTGACTTAGGGTATAATTTCTCTTTTGTTATAGTGATCACTAGGGGTACAGGAATAAGTAGAGTATAAAACATTAGGGTAGTTGATATGAATATTGAGAATGAGTATTATGTAAGAAGAGGAGAAACATGTTTGTAGCTTTGTAAGAGTAAGTGAATATGTTTATAGTTAGAAAAGAAATGAATGTTTAAATAGATAATAGATGAGAAAGTGATTAAGAACAAAAGGTGGAATACTCATAATGAGAATAGAGGGAAATAAGGATAAATGATATTTTGAGAACAAGGAAAGTAGATAGAAACCAAGGAAATAAGATAAAAGAATAAGAAAGAGGAATAATGAAAGAAAATAGAAACTCAGGAAATATGATAAAGAATAAGAAAGAAAATGTAAAACAATAAGTAAAGCTAAGGAAGGTAATAATGATAATGTACGAGGGGCCCTTGAGAGGGTGAAGTACTCAGAGTAGAATATGTGTATGAGGGACCCTTGCGGAGGGTGAAGTACTCGGATAGAAAGCGTGTACAAGGGACCCTTGAGAGGGTGAAGTACTCGGAGTAGGATATGTGTATGAGGGACCCTTGCGGAGGGTGAATTACTCGGATAGAAAGCGTGTACGAGGGACCCTTGAGAGGGTGAAGTACTCAGAGTAGGACAAGTGTACGAGGGACCCTTGTGAAGGGTGAAGTGCTCGGAAATAAAACGAGTAGTAATAATGGATGAATATTGTTGAGTAAGTATAATTAATGGTTTTGGACTAGGAAATGAATTGGTTGTAATTAATACTATGAGACGAATTGTAGATGAAAAACAGACTTGAGTCTATTGGTAATAGTTGAGGTTAGTTTAAGTAATTTGCATACAAGGAAATTAAATGGGAATGGGACTACTTAGAGACTTGTTAGGAATTAACTTAAAGAATTAAAAGTCGGAAACAGGTAGGAATGATGAAATAAATATCGCGCCATAGAGAACAAAAAGGGGAAATTAAGAGCGTTTGAGTCGAGAAGTAAATTTAAGGATATTGATGTGCCAATGTATTTAATGATATCGTGCTAATTGAGCTAGAGTTTATGACGTGATTCCTTAGTTTATTTCTATACTTTTGTAGAATCTATTATTCTAAGTTTTGTGTAATGCTACCATTTTTGCCGTTTTTACTAAAGGTACTGAGGCGGAGCTTGCATGAGTTTTGGTCGATCAGGAGTGCACTCCACTCCCTAGAGTGTGGATATTTTGGGGTGGGACCATAGTTGGGTCCTGGAATTTGTTTTGGAAAAGCGCGAGGTATATAACTATTATCTTTTGGGAAACTAATACTATTCCAAGAACTTGTGTATACTTTGGGAATGATGTAAATGAATACACTATGATATAATTTGATATATTTTGCCCTGATGGCTCACTGTTGATGTTATAAATGTTTTAAGACAGGTTTATATGGAAAACTATATTTTTGGGGAGTCGATAAAATAGAGTAAACTCTGTCCAATTTTATTGAGAATTTTCATAAGTAATTAAGGTATCCAAGGACTTTAAATGAGTAACTAAGATCTTTTGAAAGAATTTTTTTTTTAAATAACCAAATTTTAATCGGGTAGTTAGTGTATTAATTAGGGTTGTGTGTTACATGTTGGTACCTTTATTGGGTGTTTGTCTTTGCTGGTTCGTGTGCAGTAGTGTAGTTTAGAATTCTCAAACTATAAACCACAAGCGATTATAGTTGAAGGTAATTATAAAAGATCCTTATTTTTATTGTTTAACTAAATGTTACTCCCTCCGTTTCATATATAATCTTCATAGAGTTTTTGTCTCATGTTTCATATGTATTGTTTTTTTACAAAACTCAATACACAATTTAATGCTATTTTTCCCAACGTACCCCTATTTATCACATTTTTTTTTTCACTTCCAATATATTTCTCTCTCTTTAATAATGATTATATAGGGGTATTCTAATCGAAATACCCAAAATTCTTACTTCATTTAACCATTTCTTAAAACTCATGTATAAGTATAACCTTAAAATACACTTAGGAGGGAGTATATGAGTAATTCTATGGTTGTTGATTGATGTGTTATATAAATTCAATAAAATTAGAAAAGTTATAACCCGACCTATTTAATTCCAACACCTCAATCAACATTGCCAAACCGAAATGGGAACCGCCAAATTATGTTTAGTATACTCTAAGTTTAAAGTATGAAGGTATAATCAAAACCATGGGATTATAACGATTGGGATTCAGAGTGTTATACATGTAACCAAGTTTTAGATGCATCTTCTATCACACAATCAATTTGCTAATTGTCTACAAGAAGAAAATACTCGCTGCATGCTTCATTCTCGGTGGAGTTCTCATGGTATTTGTTGCAAATGCAACTTATTTGGAATCACATCTATTTAAGCTTTCTCAACATCTCTGTTTAGCATGGTCTGTTCTCTAGCTGTGTGACAAAAGAATAAACAAATACTTCATTTTTTTTATGAACGAAAAAACAAATACTTTGACTCATATATATTGTCATGAAATGTTTTTTTTTTTTTTTTTTTACGATAAGGGTATCCTCCGGTCGACAGCCGAAGACTAATTCCTTTCGAGATTAGAGATCATTGTAGTGGGTTTTGTCTTTGTTAACAAAGCTTTTTCTATCATGCTTAAATAATCCAGTTATCTGTCAACTGTATTGAACTTTATTGGTATTATAAAAATATTTAAATAGCCAACTTGAACCACTTATTGACACCACTTTCATACATGGCTTATAAGGAGGTAAAATTTCGTAGTTAATTACGAATACTAAGGGGTGGTGCATGATGAAATGCTATATTTGGCAGAACTAATCAATGCTAATGCTATGATTGCTGCCGTAAAGTGTCTTATTTTTTTTGGTTTCTCAAGGTATCCACTCACGCAACTAGGTGACTAATCATTTCGACATTGTCAAGCCCTTTTGGTGTCTAGTTTCCAAGTAAGGCCTACTCTTATATTCGCAAGAGTGGAGATCGAACCCTTAACCACTTGCTTAAGTAGCAACATATTCCTTACCATCTGTACTAGCCTCCACTGTTCTGTAAAGTGTCTTGTACCAAATGTCAATAGCATATATTAAAAAAATATATCATTCAATCTAGATTTATGAGTAAAAATTGGAGGAATAAATGGTGGAAACATCTCATTCATGTTGCAACCATAACTGAAAGTGCAGAGAGTTTGAAAGGACAACAACAATGAACAATCATAGTTAACTAGTTAAGCTCCATAAAGGAGCTCAAAAATTAAACAGAAACAGTCATACAAACAACTCATGATAGTGAAGACCTGAATAAGTTAGAGCACCCCAGCATGGAAGGAGTAGACCAACATTAAAGTAAGGCTTATACGCACAGTTGAACTTGAAGATAACAATGGCGCTGGAGAGTTTCTAGAGTGGCGAGGGTGGTGATTAACATTTCCACCTCCAGTAACTCCTTTTCCTCTCAGTGCTTTTTCAATTGTGTCACACGATAATTCAGACTTTTCCTCATTGTTACTTTCCTCATCTTTTTTGTGCAGTTTATTAAATGCCTCCTCTTTGCTTCCATAATTATCTAAAGATACAATGAATAAGCAATTTATTAAAAGCAAAAAATAGGGATATTGTTGGATTATGCTACAAATTTTTAGATAATTCCACAAGATGCAACAATTAGAGTTAACTAATTTCTAATAGCTTCTAAACAATTGTAGTAAAAGCTTGTAATAACAACAAATAAGTACCAACTAGAAACGTGTAGATCATCTAAGCTAAGGTAGAAGTTTCTTGTACTATGACTACGCAAATGAAACATGTAGAATAAATAGTAAAATACATATTGATGGAAACTTGTGGAAGTTTCCCCATCACTCTTATAAATAGGTATCTAGGAAGCCATTACAATGTGTAGTCTAATGAAGGGTGATCAATTAAAAATACTATGTATCACCTTATAATCCACCAAATTACTACTGCAACTCTATTCAATCTAATACTTGTTACATTTCATGATCTATCTCCTCCAGTATCCATCTATTTAATTATTATCTCTATCTTCCACTAAAACCCAACAGATATAAACAAGAGTTTAATTTGATGCATCGGCAGTGTGAAGTATTTTTAAATTTTCGACCAATCATAAAAATAAAGTACCGAAATATAAATAAATCTTATAAGCAACTCGAGAACTTTATGATTTGCAGTTTTAAAAGATAAATAACTCCTTAAAAAAATAAAATAGAATAAAATAACTCCTCCTACCGAAAGGTTGCCGTGTTTGCATGTTGCTGTTTGAGGAGTTTAGAACTCTTTGCTCTGATGAGCTGAGATTTCTATGGAAAACTGAGGTTGATATGGCTATAGTACATGAAAGAAAGAGGAACCATGAAAGAAACCTTAGCCTCATTTGATCCTACGAAATTTGGTAGTGAATTATGTTGTGTAGAGTTGAAGTTGGTTTAAGAAGAGAATAAAAAGAGATCAGAGTGAGAATCATGTGAAAAAAGCATTTTTGTGGAGAGTGTGGGGCATGGTTGCGTTGAGTAGAAGCTGATTGTGGCATAAGGAGCTTCCACCATGCTCTACTCAGATTATGTCTAGTTTAAGTTTTTATAATCTTAGCAAAACTTCGCTATTTGAACAAGTAGATTTAATATCGATCTACTTCAAAATATGATATACGGCAATATCTACAAACACTCGCATCAATATATATCATCAATCTATCGTATCAATATTATGTCTAGAAGTTTTAAATTATGGTTTGCATCTAGAATGAAGACCGTGTTACTGTTTAAATTATCGTGATCGCAATTGGGACCACATCAATCTCATTTTCTTTAATTATTTGTAATTTCGTTAACATAATCATATCTATAACTTCAATTTAAAATCTTATAAGGTGCCAAAAGCCCAATGTTCAAAAATTGTGTTTCAATCTAGAACTCGAGAATGTATTTTAGTTGCCTATGTTTTAGGAGTAATCCATGTCATTCAAAGACAGTAATTTGACTGATTTCCCTCAAAACAGTATGCAAAAAGAATTTGCAAACTTGCATGTAAATAAGGCTAATTTTGTGATTCGATCCTGAAAAGAAAATATATACTCAAAGTTGGCACGTATTAACATGTAGCAAGGATACTTGTGATTTGGCAACCACAATGCTAATGTAAACTATCATCAATCATGTCATTACATAATGGTCAACATTAATAAAAATGATATATTTTAAAATTATGTAACTTTAAAAGGATTAAAATAGGCCAAGAATTTTTGCAAGAACTAATAACAAAATCAACATATTTACAAGAACGAAAAACTATTTTAAAACTTTTTTGTTTTTTGTTTTACTACTGAATTTGAGGTTGATTCTTTATAACCAAATTTGAAAGTGACATGGATATGTAATGTTTTTTTCCCTAAAGATGATTGGCATCCGGAAGTTATATTTGATCTTCCTTATCCAGGTTGAGCCAGGACTTGCTATGACTCATTCAAGAAAACAAAATTTTGTGGTGTCTCCATTCACGGAATTCGAGACTGAGAATGTCTAAAATGAACCAAATACCAAGTGACATAGACCAACATTTGTTGGCAACTTGGCATGAATATGTAATTCTATTGCAAAGCTGGAAGGCAGCTCAAAAGACGAGTTAGTGGTCGCAAGAATATAGAACAAAGTAATGTTCCGTATCCTAAGCATGCTTACGGATGAAGATAGTATGTTTTTTCATTTGAACATGATTTTTCATTTGAGTTAACAGAAACGTAGATTTTTGGAAAAATATCTATAAAATTAGTTAGGTTTTTGAGAGATTTTTGGACTTTTAAACATTCAAAGATTATTTTAGAATTAGTTAGGTTTTTGAAAGATTTGTGGAATCTCTTAAACCCGAAAAAAATGATTTCACGGGTATCTTTTGGAACCAATGTAACTTTTAACTCATTTTCAGTTTCTTCATAAAACATTTTAGAATATTTTTATTATTAATACAATTTGGTATTGGCCCTGAATCCTCAAAATACTTTCCCAATAATAATTATGGGGTACTTTTAAAAATAATATCAAATATTTACATTTCCAATGTCGCGAACTAACTTTCTTAAAGGAAGTGAAATTGGTTAAAAGGTGCTTATATTAGGGACCGAAGGAAGTACCATTTATAATTCAAAAGGAATAATTCAGCCCCAATATTGTCAACAGTACACTAAAAATACAAAATCAGGTACAAATTATTTAAGCACTTATCGTGTTATTTTCTAATAAAAATATAAGAAAAATGCTAACAAGTGTCCTTGGGGTACTTGAGGACACTTGTTAAGATACTAAAAGTGGTTTATTGTTATAAAAAAAATGTGATTTTTGGGGTTTTCGAAAGAATGATTAATACCAACTTATGATTGATTTGTCATTCCTAGTAAGCTTAACAA
The DNA here is from genome assembly GCA_037953625.1 of Crotalaria pallida. NCBI lineage: Eukaryota > Viridiplantae > Streptophyta > Magnoliopsida > Fabales > Fabaceae > Crotalaria > Crotalaria pallida. The sequence continues at coordinate 3,957,314 of CM075654.1, read as the reverse complement.
GTGCCCTTAGCAAAACCCAAAATATAATACATGTAATGTAACCATTACTGTATTTATCATTCATTATATACATGTTAAATTATTTGGATTTTCTGAATTTCAAGTTTCTGAATTGAGAGAAAGACATTATAAATAGCATTTTGTATTAAAAAAATAAAATTTAATAATTAACGAGAACTTAGATTCCCAATTAAGATATTTCAAAAAAAAAATCCCAATTAAATTTTATTACCCCCTTTCCATAAGTTATAATCTTTTGGAGATTTCACACAGATTAAGAAATGAGTAAATGATGTAAGAATTTGGTATAATTTGACTAAATTATCCCCATTTAATAAAAAGGGAGAGAGTAATAATAAGTGTATGAAGATTATATAGAAGAGAGATGAACAAATGAGTGATGAAAAAGAGAATGCAATAAATAAGTGTATGTTTGGAAAAAGAAGTATAAATGAGTTTTAGATTTCTAAATGATCATGACTTATGAGACAAAAAAATCTTCAAAAGATTATAACTTATGGGACGAATGGAGTACTTTTTAACTTTATACTCCCTCTGTCCCTTAATATAAGTCATTTTTACCTAATTCACGCATATTAAGAAAAGTAATTATTACTCTAAATTTTATCAAAAAATATGTTGTCATCCCAAAGTTACCCCTATTTAAAACTTTACAACTCTATTCATTTCTTTCTCTATTGTAATTATTACCGTATCACCCCACTAGTACAAAATATATTTTTCAGACCACTTCATTAAGACCGGTTCCGTGCGGAACCGGTCTGAGAGTTTGAATTAATTTAAACCAGACCGGTTCGTTTAAATGACCAGTCTAAAAATATATTAATTGAAACTGGTTCCATTGCGGAACCGGCCTGAAAATTGACATTGGTTCTTATCGGAGTGGTTCATTTTCACAACCAGTCTGGAAAATAGTTAAATAGACTAGGCATTGCTCACGCAACTAAGCCACAACCCACACACTTCCATCTTCACAAAATGAGAACCCTAGCACAGTTCCCTCCATACTCGTGGCTTCCTCCTCCCTGCGTGGATTCGTTGCGCAGCCGTCGTCTCCCCTGCCTCTTCTCAGTGCCGTGAAACTAATTGCTCTCTCTATCTTGCTGCCACGAACTCTCTTCTGTCACTTGCTTCAAGGTATCTCTTTTTTTGCTTCATATTCGATTAAAGATTAGGGTTAGTGTAGGGGGTTGGCGTAGAATGTTTTGGGAGATTGATTGGGGTTGCTGTTCGTTGGCCTAGGTCTGTCACTTGTTTCTTTTGCTTTAATTTCATACCTTTACATTGAGGTTAGCCTATTAAATGTTCGTTTAGAACCCAACATCTCTTCGAATTAATTTTCTCTTGCTTATACTTTGTTTGCATATCTACTCCAAGAGCTCTTTGTCCATGTTGATATTAAGTTGATTAGCATATCTACTCACTGGGTTTCTGTTCTTAATATTATTGATAAATAAATAATATCACCATAATGTGGAATATTTGAATGATATTAATGAGTATAATAATCTCTTAATTTATACTAAACATGGAATTTCTTCTCAGAGCTAGCTAGGAAGGAAGAAGAGACTGGGTGTGGATGGGTTTTAGATAAAGAAGATAAAAAGAAGAGAGTGAGGTGAGAAAAAAGTATAATAAAGGTAGTTTTTGATAAGGATGCTTTTGTAGTTTCACCCCAAAAATGAGGGTGTCAAAATACTTTCCCATGTTCTTATGACCTATGACCCAACCCATGCTATCAAGTTTTTTTTTTTTAAATGACCTATTACTAAGCTCATTCAAGTAATTTTTGGTCAAAATAACATTTGGATTTATTTAAATTTAGCTTGAAGTGAGTCAGCTCGAACCCAATCACATTACTGTACATGTTACTCCGAAAAGAATGTAATGCATATACATCACAGGCACACTTTAACTTTCTTAATATATAATTCATGAGAAAATGGAGAATGCACCGACAGTATAAAAGTTTTTTAAACCAACAGCTTATTGTCCATCCTTCATTCGTGTATGGTAGTTGACTTTTAGATTAAAGTAATACAAACGAATGGTGAATGATGGACTGATGATGTGTAAAAAACTTTACACCATAAGTGCTTACCCATTAATCTCATAATTCATTACACATCTATCACTACGGTGGTGTAAATAATCTTCATCTCTTTGTACTTTATTTTCTTTTCTCCATCTTATTTCTCTACTAAGCACATTATCTGCTTGTAGCATTTTGTCCTCTTAGTTGAAGTCTCCCAGAGCGGACTGTCCAAATATAAAAGTAGAGAATAATTAACATTTGACAAATTGGATTTGTAATACAAGATTAGTATATAGAGTCAACCCTCAATTCATTCTTCATAAGATAGATACAAGGTGCCGTGGCATAAGTCATCAAAAATTCTGTCACCAATTTAGTCTTTAAAAGGATTTAAAACGTTGCCAAACAAGTCGTTGCATTGTCTTAAATGGTGACAAAAAGCTTTGGATTTACTATTTGTCTTGCATCCTCTAAGGACTATAGACCCGTAAGCAAACGCGCATTTCCTATAAACTTCCCAGTCGAAGCTTTCACAGTGCCGCAGCTTTCAAACGTGACATTGGCACCACCGTTTCCCATTGGCTGAGAACTGCCGCATTAATATATTTAAAAAAAAAAAGATAAATGTTGCAGGAGGACCAGCGCCACGTGCCAGCTGTTGCCTAGGTGGCGCTGGTCAAAGTAGCGCCACTCGATGGCGCCAGGGGAGTAGGCGCCACTGTCCCACAGCGCGACACGTGTCAAACATAAAAAGTGATTTTATCATGAAAAAATTAAGGGTTTTGATATACTCAACCCTAAGGACTGAGTTTAAGTATTAAATAGTTTCTTAATTTCACTTATTCCCAACAACAACTTTTATTAGTATTAACTAGGACTAATTGAAAATCGATTTTAATATAATCAACCTTTAGAGCTGAGTTTAAACTTTAAATAGTTTCATCTTTTCACTTATTCCCACCAACTTTTATTAGTATTATTTACGATTAATTAAAAATGTGTATTTTTTAACTTCTATCCTTAATTATTCTGATTTAATATTTTTTACAATATCTCTTATATCCTTTTCTCTTTTAAGTTTTGCTTCTACTAAACATAAAACTTATAAAAAAAAAACAACAGGCTACAACTATGCAACCCTTTATTTATTTGAAACTTTATTTTTAAAACATAAAACAAAATACACCACCCCATATTGGGAAAATCCCTTTGTTCATTTAGTTGTAGGCTGCTGTTTTTTATAAGTTTTATTTTTTTTAGAAGCAAAACATAAAAGAGAAAAGAGAAAAGGGTATAAGAGGTATTGTAAAAAAAAAAAAAAACTCAAATCAAAAGAATTAAAGGTAGAAAGTAAAAAAGATATATTTTTAGTTAATCCAAATTAATACTAATAAAAGTTATTGTCGGGAATAAGTGAAAAGAGGAAACTATTTAATACTTAAACTCAGCCGTAAGGGCTTAATATATCAAAACCGAAAAGTTATAATAATAGTCTTATTTCAGATTTCAACAAATAATACTTTAAAAAAAAATATTTCAACAAATAATAGACTTAGATTTTTTTTTTATACATGCCTTTTTTAAATATGTTTGTTTTTATAAATTAACACCCTCGAAATATTGAATAATACTAGCGAGTATGTTCAAAATCATGGTCTTTGTAAGTAGTACATTCCTATATTTTCTTCAATTTTGTAACTTTTGAACTTTATGTTGCAATATAATAATTTTATAAGTATTTTCAATATTTATTATTTATTTTTATTTTCAAAAAATCTACAAACTATAGATATTCGTAAAATATTTTTGTGTGTTTCTCGTTTTATTTTTTAATCTTCTGCAAAACCTCTAAATTATTTGAAATACTTGGTATTGCTTCTATAATTTATATATCTATTATACTTTGTTATCCGTTAATTTGTTTTTAAACTAAAATTGCCTTTCTTTTATTTTAGAATCAAATGTGTTTAGTTATTAATTTTAAAAATGAAATAAATAAATAACATAAAACACACACACACACACACACACACATATATATATATATATATATATATATATATATATATATATGTGTGTGTGTCTACATGTTTGATCCTGATGTTTTTTTTAAATCCAATAAAAAAAAAAGATGCCCACATAGACATTATTGAAATTTATACAATATATATCTTTCAAACTAATAACTTTTATTTTCATCAATTTAATTAATTTATATGAAAGATGCAAATTGTCCCACATGATTGCTAGCGATAGCTGCGTGAAAGTTTAGCCATACAATCATATTCTTATACTAGCTCTCACCCCGTGCAATGCACGGGTTATTGATAATTTAATTTTTTTTATATTAAATATTTTAAAGTAATGATTATTATTATTATTTTTATTATAAATTAAAGATTGTTATTAAACAACAATGAAAAATAATCTAAATTATCTTGTTCATAAGTTTTGAACTTTCTCATATGAATCAAAGATAATACTTTTTATCTTACATATTCCTTATTTATTTGATGGATAAAATAACATTTATAATATGATAATCAACTTTATCATGTTGAATCAAAATTAAATCAGAATTAAACATTTCGACATTCTGTGTTTGATGGTATTAGGATGAGCATAATTAATGATAAACCAGAACGTTATTTCATTGGACATAAATTCATTGGAATATAATGACTATTCATTTTTTAAATATTATATTTGTTTATGTATAGATCATTATTAAATTAATGTATTCCTAATTTAGTTGATTGATGAATTAATATGTTTTTATATATCTTTATTACATTTATCTTTATATTATGATTAATTAGAGTGAAATCAAAAGTTAACTTTTTGATATTTTTTATTTGATGATATTATGAGTATATTTAAGGATAAATCAAAATATTTCATATTTCACGGGACATGATAATTTATTAGCATTTGTTGAATATAATTATCACCTTTAATATGAAAATCAGAATTAAATCAAAATTATACATTCTTATCTTTTTTATTTGATGGATAGATTAATATTTTTTTAGTACAATTAACATTTTTTTTATATAATTATCTCAAGTTAATCATAAGATAGGATTGTAAAAAGTGTTTATCCTAATTGTTTTAATAATTTTGATTTAATTTTTTTTTGCAAAGATGATGTTTACTTGAGTTATTTTCTTTAGTTTCTTTGTGATTATCACATAATATTGTTTTTTATTCTGATGACATATATGGGTAAATGAATGAGAATTGTTTTAATCTTTTTAAATAAAGATAAGAATTTAGAATCAATGATTTATCTATTAATTTACAATAATGATAATAATAATAATAATAATAATAATAAATATATGAATAATAATATGATAAGAGATAATGATAAGAGATAAGCCTATATAAAAGATGATAAGATATAAAATATAGATAATTTATCTTTATTATTATTTAGTCTTATGAAATTTTTTATTTGGATTATCCTGTAAATTTTAAATTTTTATTTGTTTTAGTAGATTACTACCACTTTTGTGGTTTGCTAGTTCCGTCTAGTTTTATGAAATAATTTTTTTATTGGAATTATTTTTTTAATTTTTAATTTTTAATTATTTTTGGAGGCTACTACATTTGATAATAGAAAAATTTACTAATTAGCTTAATTTTACTAATTCAATTATCATTTTTACTAATTAGTTTAATTTTAGGAGTTAAGCTAATTAGTAAAATTTCTAAAACTAATATTCAATATTATATCAATCTTTAAATGATACACTTTTCAGCTTTGTGTTACGAATATTATTTTTTTAAGAGAAAAACATTATTTAATCCCTTGTGCAGAGAATAAAAATTCTACTATACTACTTATAATTTAAATAAACATTTTCTATTTTACAATTTTTATTTATATATTCCCAAGGTTAATACTTATTATATAAGTTGATAAATTTTATTTATTTATTTATTTATAAGGGTATTGAAAATTATTGTTCTTAAAGAGAAAAAAAGTTATATTTTTTTTAAAGAGAAAAAAAATATAAAGATTGTTACAATCACTAAATGAATTAACATGAAATATCATTGACTTAAATCTCTAGATGGAAAAAATTAAAATAATGTTACGTGAAATTTTTTCATCCATTAGTATTTTATAACTTTTTTTTTTGTTTGGAAAAGAATGTAGGATACAAAATTTTTCATTTTTAATTTTTTTTTAATTTGAAATGTCGATATAAGATTAAGATTTCTGTATAGCATAAAATTATCCTATCCAGAATCATTCCAAAGCAAAAACATGCTACCCAACCTAACACACCACGTAATAATCATTAACAAATGCTTTTATATATAATTATTTTTATCTATTACATTGCAAAAATGAACTTTTCTATTTAGTATAATGAAAATTTTTATTTAACAAATTAAGTGTGTTTATCTTTTTGAGGATAATGATTATTTTTTTTAACAAAATGAGGATAATGATTTCACATTGATGATAATGAAATTTTTAAATTTTAAAAACTTGATATATGATTATATTTTATAATTATTTAAGACGGCACTTTAAGAATTGTAGTTTTTTAGATGAATATAAATTTTTGTTAGATGTTTGAGTTTATCATGGATTCTTTGCTATGACCATAAAAGCCTCATCTATTTGGGTTTATCTTATTGAGGATAATGATTATCTTTTTAACAAACTGATGGGTTTATCTTTTTGAGGATAATGATTATTTTTTTAACAAAATTGAGTTTATCTTTTTGAGGATAATGATTAATTTTTTAACAAACTGAGTGAGTTTTTCTTTTAGGATAATGATTATTTTTTTAACAAAATGAGGATAATGATTTCACATTGAGGATAATTAAATTTTTAAATTTTAAAAACTTGATATATGATTATATTAAAAAGTTTCCATTGTTTAGTTTAAATTTATCATTAACTTAAAAAAAAAAACCTAGACTCTTGTAACACGGCACACGGGTGTATTATTGTATTGCAGAAACAGTGTAAGTTCATGGGAAAGGAGGGAGGGAGATTAGATCTAATGTGTGAGTGAACACTTTATGATTGAAAATTAAAATAGCAAAGTTGAAAAATAAAATAGTAAAGACAACATAAGGAACCGCTTTAAAATCGCAAACAAATGCTAATATAAACAATTATTTTCATCTATTACATTGGGAACAACTCCACCATGGACAAATGCTATTATATACAGTTATTTAAATGCTATTATATACAATTATACTTTCTCTTCATTGCTAGGGAAATTAACCAACTCCTCTAGCTTAAAACACAAATTAATCTCATCTTGCGCAGTTTCCGGACCATCACTCCCATGGATTATATTTCTGCAGGCATAGGCAAGGATAATTATTAGACTGTGATGATCACCAAAAATAATGGAGAGGTTGTGATGATCACGAAAAATAATAGCATGTGTCTTGGCAAAACAATAGAGTACCTTCCAACAATGACATGCCTCTAATAGTCCCCGGCTCTGATTTCTATGGATGATCCATAATTTGATGATTATTGTCAATTTGTCATCAAATTTATAGTTGAAAATATGTGATATCTAAAAAGAGTCCTCGATAATTTGAGTTTATCTTTTTGAAGATAATAATTATTTTTTAAAACAAACTAAGGATAATGATTTCAAATATTTTGAAGATAATAATTAAATTTTTTTAACAAACTAAAGATAATGATTTCAAATATAGATAATTTATTTAATTTCAAATTATAATTTTGGATAGATAATTTATTTAATCTCAAATTATAATTTTGATAAAAACAATGTTATTTAACTACAAACGCTCTGGTGCTAGTATTTCTTAAGCGAACAAACATGGTGCCTCGAAAATTTCTCCAACAAACGTGGTGCCTCGAAAAATGATCTTTTTATATAAGTATAGTAGATATGTGTGTGTATACATATACTTTGTCAATTACTTGGAAAAGAAGAATTGACCTTACTCCTAATTTGTTTTTTTTTTTTTGGAAATAAGCTAATATATTTATGGCCACATAAAGAACATAGGCCTTTTGCTGTCACATATGTTGCACTTAGAGCTGTCAAAACAGGCTGTCCGATCGGGTTCGGGCCCAACCGGGCTCGGGGTCCAAAAACCTGGTTGTAAATTAAGTACACTAATGCAGAGTTCAAACCCGCCCTAAGCGGGCCATGGGTTTGTGCGGGTCAGCCCGCATTTTTTTTAAACCAGAAAAAAAAAGTAATACACCAAAATAGGTAAAAAAAAAACCAGAAATACAAAGTATACGGACAGTGGACTACTTTTTGTGTGTACAAGTATTCCTGCTATTAGGAGTAGTAAAAGTAATACATTAGGAGTAGTGATTGAAAACCAAACCTATTACTAAAAGTAGAGAACGGATTACTAATGCACACAAACCAAACCAAAAAATAATGCTGAGAAAAAATAATGTAGAGAACGGAGAAATTGAAAAAATAAATGTAACATCCTAAACTTTATTTTAAAAGAAATTAATGCTAAAACCCAAGAAATAATTAGATTAATTGCTTAAAGAATTTTGGGTGATAGGAGAGTAGTAATTATGAGTACTAGGGGTTGTGTAGGAGGCATTTGTAGCAAGGGGCAAAATTGTCTAAGCGGAATCGGAGGTTAAATCGGCGTTTTGGATGTTAGAAATCAACCGAAAAGATAAAATTAGAAATTTACTATAGGATGCTAAGAAATTAAATTCCACCGTTGGATGTGAAGTTTAGGGAATTAAGAAGCTTGTCTAAAAATTTGGACCCGATCCGACGGTTAACGAAAAAGTTACGGCGAATCGAAGTTTCAAATTTCTGGTGCACGCCCAGGCGCACCAGGGTGCAATTCATGCACCAACTCAGACAAAAAACCGCCCAGGCGCGCCCTCCCGTTTGCCCAGGCGCGCCCAAGGCGCACCAGCCGCACACCAGCTAGCGAATTGGCGCGCCAATGCCATTGCCACCCGCACCAGCTCCATGCGCCATGCACCAGCTCGTGTGCTGGTGCTGATTCTCGCACTCAAGCGCCAAAAGTCGCGCCGAGGCGCGCGGGAGCAGACCAGATCAGATCTGGTGCGTTGATTTCCAGCTTGGGGCCAAAGTCATGAATTTTTGGCCACACGATTGTGGCTGGCTCCCAAGGCAAAAATAAGAAGTGAAAAGCATTACACTCTCTCATACTCCATCATCAACATCAACCCATCTCCTCACCAATTCTCTCAAACTCAAGAGCAAGGTTCCATCATCCTCATCACATACACTTGATTTTTGAGCAAATCAAACTCAAAATCATCAAACCCCACCAAGCTAGCATCAAGAAATGGGTTGAAAGTTCCTTCCCTTTCCTTCCTCTCTCTCACGCCTAGTCCCTCGCTCTCTTCTCCCTCTTGGTTTTTCAAGCTCATCATCATTTGGGTAAGTGGAACCTTATGTCTAAGTTATGATTCCATTCCCTTTTCTCCTTCACTCATGAAAGTTGTAATTGTTTTCCTTAGGGTTTTCATGTATCCTTGATTATGTAGGAGTCTCAATCTTATGCCTTCCAATCAAGACCAAGAGAAGGGCAAAAACCAACCATCCTTTAATCCCCCTAATAGAATTGTTTATCATCATTTGGCTATAGCTTTGTTGAGGTGGCAAGCAAGGCTTAGGAGGTTCAAAGTCCCAAGGTTTTGAGTTAGGGCAAGCAAAGGTTTTTCTACTTCTTGATATTTTGAGGTAAGGAGTGGGTATTAGTGGGTATTACCATACTCTGGGGATTAGTTTACGATATGCATATAATGGGTACTAAGTATTAATTGTTAGTTAGTATATTGCACCATAGGGTAGTTAATAGCTATAACTTATGACATAGGGAAAATAATTAGATGATGATATGCTTCATTTTTGATATTTGGTATATAAGCATATGATTTGGTGATGTTTATAATTTAAGTGCTTATTTTGTTAAATGATTGAGATATGATGTTATTTAGAAAACAAGGCAAAGAATGGTAATCAAGTATGAATTAAATGATAATGGAAAGTGCAGTTGAATTGAGTATTGATGCATTGATAGACTAGGTGCCCCTGCCGGGTGTATCAAAGTCCCAAGGGCCAAGTGCTCATCAGGCCAAATGCCCATTAGGTCCAAATGCCCTGTTAGGCGTCAATGCACCAAGACTTAATTCACTGCCGAAATAAAGGATATAAAATGCGTTGGAAATGTGAAAAAGAGAAGAAATCAAATAATTGAAATGTACAATGATAAGTGGAAAACATGATAGCATAGCTTGACAGGGTGAAGCCTTTTGGGTGTAAAAGTCCTGGTTGAGCGAGAGACCCTTGGGTGTTCCAAATGCCTGGAAGGAGCATTAAAATCCTACTGATGCAAACCGGTTGTAACCGGGAGTGTTGTCCAGACGCGGTAAGACGTGTCATGCACGTGGGTGCGGCGCAGTAAGTCGTGACTGGGACATACTGAAAGAGAAATGTGGATATAAAGTATGAATAGAGAATAAAAGACTTTATGAAAACAATGGATATTTTGATAATGAATTGTGACATGTTGAGTCTTATTATATTGTGATCGAATTGTTAAATGTGTTTGGCTTGGTATAGCATTATGTCGTAACTGGAAACTGCTTCTCCATTTTATGTGTAATACTCACTCCTTACTATTTCCACAGGTACTGAGGCAGAGTTTGCACTTGACCAGGCCGAGCAGGAGTACTCTCCCTCACAAGGAGAGTAGGTTACTTATATTGTAGGACATGGGAATGTCCTGGGCTCGATAATATGATGTGATCTGTTTTTGTTGTATATATGGTACATAGCTTTTTGGGGGCCCAGGACGACTCCTTTTGGGTAGGAGTCCTTTTGGGAAAATACTATTTTCCAATGACTTGTATATAATTCTGCTGAAACTCTGATGTCTTATACACCGTTTTTCTGATGGGTGCACGAAGTGGCACTAGTTGTGATATATTTATATAGCCCTGTTGGCTTCTGGTTATTGAAAATGTTGATGTTTATCAGGTTACAGGAAAACCACAATTTTTGGGAAAGTCAGAAAAACAAACGAAACTCCGTCCGTTTGACGGGAGATTTTTATAAGTTAAAAAGAAAATTTCAAATTCACTATTTTGCTATGGGTATTTAAGGGTAATTAATTGTAGGTGTTACATTTATGGTATCAGAGCAGTTTCTCTCGGCCTTTGGAGTTATGAGCTACTCCAGTGATTACTCACCGAGCGAGTAATCGAGGATTATAGTTTAGAGTCTAGAATTCAATTATAGGATGTTTATACCATTATTTATTTTATTAAGCATTAATTGTCGGCCTTGTCCATGACTAAACAGTATGGCTGGTAGACGGATCGATAACGACGGGATCCGAGCTATTCTGGAACAAATGGTACAGATGCAACATAATCAGGGGAATAACATAGCAGCAGCAGCCGCAACAGCAGCAACAGCAATGAATCCTCAACCACCAGCTCCATTTGCGATTGATTGGTTGGCACGATTCAGGAAGAATGAGCCGTTAAAGTTCGAAGGAGGGTTCAATCCCGATGGGGCACAACTTTGGTTGCAAGAGATTGAAAAGATCCTGAATACCATGGCACCACCGGAGGAACAAAAGGTTTTGCTGGCACAATACATGTTGACTAGTGAAGCAGAACACTGGTGGCAACAGATGCCGAGGGGCTTGGAGGCGAGCAACCAGGCGATCACTTGGGATTTGTTTAAAACCCGTTTTCTCGGCAAATACTTTCCTGAGGATGTTCGTAGAGAGAAGGAGATAGCCTTTCTGCAGCTAGTGCAAGGAAATATGAGCGTTGGGGAGTATGCTGCTAGGTTTGAAGACTTGATCCGATATGCGGGGAGTTATAGGGATGCTGATGAAAGGACCAAGTGCATCAAGTTCGAAACCGGACTTCGTTCTGAAATCAAGATGGCTTTTGAGTATCAAAACCTCGCCAACCTGTCTCAATTGATCAATATGACTAGCACTTATGAAAAGAGTCGGAAACAACGTGCAGCTGAGAAACGCAACAAAAATGTACAGAAGGCTGGAGGTCCTATTAGGGGCAAGAGTTCGGTGCAGCGACCAGGTCCTTACTCCTAGCCTAGAACAGGCCAAGCAGTGAGTACCTTTGGTCCTTTCCGACTTGTCCACATTGTGGCAGGCAGCATAGGGGAGATTGCTGGAGATTGGATCCGAGCAAGAGGGTAGTAACCTGTTTTAAATGCAGTCAGCCGGGTCACATGATGGCGAATTATCCTAGAAACGCAGTTAAGAAGGAGGTGAATGTGGCCAAAGTACAGAAAGTTAGTGACAAACGGGTGTGTAACATCCCGTTATTTCTAATATCTCTAGCAAAATAATTAAATGATTTAATATGATGTTTTCAAGATTTGAGTCTCGGAACAAAATTTTGATTTCATCATTATATTTGAAATATGTTTTCTAGTCAAAATAAGTATAAATTTGTTATCATACGTTTTCCAAAAATAAAGTAGTGCTTTTATTTAGTTTAATTAACATTTTGACAGGGAGCTCAAGTGGCAAGCCTTAGAGGCATTTTTATAAATAGTTTCTTCAGAAAAATATGTTTAACTTAATATTTTGAGCATCCCTGTAAATTTTCATAATGTTCGGAGGCTGTTTTATTTTTAGCTTCTAAACTGGTTTAATATATTACCTGTTTAAGTTATATATAATAATCTTTTACTAAAAAAATTTTAATATTATATATTATCAAGTTTAATATCAAGATTTAGAAAATATATTTACTTTTGAATTTCGATAATTTTTCTTACGCAATAGCTATCCGGAGGGACCGATAACTTTATTATTTTTCAATCAGTTTTGAGTAATTCAAAATACAATATTGTTTTACCTAAACGTATTTTATTTTTAGTATCATCCAACTTTTAATTATAATCCAAATACCTACACACATTGACCCACAATGAGAACAAATATAATTTGTTTTCCTATAACTACCCTTAGGCAACCGCCCCACCCGTAAGAAAGAAAAAAAATAAAGCCAAAGAAAGTGAGAAAAGTTAGAGGTCCTGAGAGAGAAAGAAGCTTCGAGAGTGAGAGCAACAGAGGGCAAAAACATTTGATTTTTCTTATCTTCCCGATTCAAAAACTCAAGATCTAACCGTTCAATCTCAAATCCTTCCTAGGTATATAATCTCCTCAACTCTCTCTATCCATCTACCTAATTTGTTATACGATCCGTTAATATTTTTATTATCCCTATATTTTCAAATAAAGAGATGTTTTGGAAAAAAGTGATATATCTTTATTGTATAATAATATATATTTATTGTTTTGACAAAAATGAGTTTATTTGATATATATTTTTAATGTTATAATTAGTTTTATCATATGTCCCTATTTAGATCCCGCACGTTATTGTTGACTCTGACCCTCGAATAAAGCTCGGACGTGAACGTGATATTGTTCCTTTTGTCAGGACTCCCAAGTAAGACGGGTTGCGTTACCTTTACTTGGGAAGTAAATTCTAGGATTCTATAGTGGTGACTAAGAATAAGGTAATTAAGAAATAAGTTAATGAACCTTAGGTTAGTCCCCGCTAATATAAATGATATATTTAAAAATAGTTAATGAAAAACCACACTTTAGGGGATAAAATATATGTGCATAGAATAATGTCCGGAGTGAATGAGGGTGTTAGGATATTAAAAGAGTTAATATAGAATTGGAAATGTAGGAAAACATAAAATAAAACCAAGGAAAATTAGTTGAGGAAAAACCAACGAAGCATAGAAGTAAAAGGATATAGAGTAATTATAATAGGCAAGGAGAGTAGAGTGATTGAAATTAAATGCAAGGTAAAAAGAGGAGTGAAAATACGAAAACCATAGGAAAGTGCAGAGTGGTCTTAGTTAAGAGTTGTTGGGTAGTAATGAAATAGAAACAAAATGCTAAACTAAATTTTAAATACAAGTAGGTAATAAGTAAAGAATTTCGTGAAAAAATAACAAGACAATGAGAGGGAATGTAATAATAGTAGATAAATAGAATAGAGAAATAATAAAGGGAAAATAATAGTGTGAGAGAGAGGAATTATAGAAATAATAAAGAATTCAAAAAAGGAATTAAAATATAACGACTATACTAACGCTAAGTGAGTTTAATATAAATTAGGATAATTTAATAAATAGAAGAAGAAAAAGAAGAGAAAGAGAAATACTTAAATATAGGAAAATAATTGAAATGAGAATAAGTCACTAAGGAAAGAAAAGAGAGAAAAGAGAATATTACTGGAAACCAAAAGAAGAGAAAAGATATATGATTAAGAAAAAGAAAAAGGAAGAGAAGAAGAAAAAGAAAAAGAAAAAGAAAGAAAGGTAATGAAGCCCGATGCGAGCCTGTCGAGGCGTGTCGGCACCGATGCGAGCCTGTCGAGGCGTGTCGGTATTAAAAGAATAAAAGCGGCTCGAGCCTGTCGAGGCATGTCGAAAATAAAAGATAAAAGAAGCCCGATGCGAGCCTGTCGAGGCGTGTCGGCACCGATGCGAGCCTGTCGAGGCGTGTCGGTATTAAAAGAACACTGTGGTGCGAGCCTGTCGAGGCGTGTCGATATTAAAAGAACACTGCGGTGTGAGCCTGTCGAGGCGTGTCGATAATAATAAGAATGAAAGACCGATGCGAGCCTGTCGAGGCGTGTCGGCATCGGCGCGAGTCTGTCGAGGCGTGTCGATAATAAAAGATGGAAGACTGATGCGAGCCTGTCGAGGCGTGTCGGCATTAAAAGGAAAAAGAATGGAACTGAAAGAATGAAAAGAGAAATGATATAGAGATGAATAGCGGATTAAGAGTGGAATAAAATGTGGGAAAATGAAAAGATAATTAAAAGTTAAAAGAACGTGAGAATAAGTGAAGAACAAAAAGAAAAATAATTATATGGATATTTATGAGTAACGGATATTAAATATAGGGTAGGCTTAGTTTATTGCTATGTCTCTTGTAGAATTTCTCTTTCTAAGTTCTGTGTAATGCTACTCTTCTTGCTATATTTTGCAGGTATTGAAGTGGAGCTTACATGGGATATGGCCGAGCAGGATTTTCATTCCACTACGTGGGATGTTGATTTGGGTCTGATATATATAGTTTTTGGACTTCATTTTACCCTCTTTTACTTTGATTTGGCTTGTTTTCATAGAAAACTTAGGATCTTTTTATTAGTTTTTAGGAATTTTAGAAGTTGTAGTTTCCCATGAACTTTTTGATCGTTTGTTCAGTGTTTCAGGTGATTTTGGAGCTCAAATGCGAAAAATAATTATGGAATTGGAAAGAGCAGTCAATTTATTATTATCGACACGCAATTAATTGAGTTTTTATTGTATACGTAAAACAGCGCAATTTATGTTTTGGATTGCTTAATTCACAACGAGAGTTGGGATTTTGAATATGCCATGCAATTAATGGTATAATCAGTTCAAGTTATAGAGATATGATTGAATGATTATTGACTTAATAATTCCCTTGTGCTGAATTTGATATTTTCTAATATTGTAATTTGTTGAGAGATCAAGGATTAAGTATTTAGAAAATAAGGGTAATGTTAGAGAGATTTAACTATTGCTACTTGAGAGGAATGATCCATGAATTGAAGGATAATTAAAGGAAAATCTAAATTATAATTGAATAAGTGAAACCTACAATGAAACCAACGTTCCTAACTACTTTTCTCCCATAGTTTCTCAAATTTAATTTAATTTCAGCAACTTAGTTGTTTAGTTAATTAGTGATTTTAAATCTGAATTTTAATTTAAATCAACTTTTTAGTTATAGGATTTATTTTTAATTACATTAAGGTGAAAATATACTAAAAACATAACTCCCTGTGGGACGATATTCGGTCTTCCAGACTATATTACTCGTTGACCCAGTCCACTTGCTGGTACATCAACAAGTTTTTGGCGCCGTTGCTGGGGAGTAGTATTCTTTAGTGTATTTTCGGTACTTAGTGTAGTTATTAGTAAATTCTATTTTTCTTTTTATTTTTCTGTTTTTAATTAGTTTAATTTAGTTTTAATTTAACAGGTGCTGCTTAACCGTTTTTATGCTTTTACGTTCTACAGGTAATCGAGGTCTTGTTCAACTTGATCTCGAATTGGAGCTTAGTGTGAAGCGGTTGAAAAAGCAAGCAAAGCAAGCAAGAAAGATGGCTGAATCACATGGTTTTGGTGGTTCCGGTGCAATACCCCAACCAACAAGGAAGACTTTGGCTGATTACACCACAGTGGATCCAGATGTCTGCACATCCAGTGTAGTCCGGCCAGCAATTACAGCAGCTGCATTTGAGATTGATCCTCAATATATTCATCTCATCAAACAGGATCAATTCTCAGGTGCACCTACTCAAGATCCTACTGAGCACATAGCCAATTTCCTTCAGATGTTGGACTTTTTCAAGATAGAAGGTGCATCAGATGAGGCGATTCGCATGCGTATGTTTCCTCTCTCTTTGAGGGAAAAGGCCTTTACATGGATGAGGAATCAGCCTCCTGGAAGCCTTTCCAGTTGGGATGTTCTGGTCAAGAAATTCATGGCTTAGTTCCTTCCAGCTGGAAAGCAAGCCAAGCTCCGCCAAGATGTCAACTCTTTTGTTCAAGCAGAGGGGGAGCTGTTACATGATGCATGGGAGAGATATAACCAGCTGTTGAAGAAGTGTCCGACACATGCTATACCAGATTGGATGCAGATCCGATTATTCTATGATGGGTTGAGGAACACAAATAAATTCATGATTGATGCAGCAGCTGGAGGGTCCTTGATTAAGAAGACTGTGGAAGAGGCAAAAGAAATCATTGAGACTATGGCCTACAACAGTAGTCAAGCCCTTGCTGACAAAACTATCTTGAAGAATCCAGAACTGAGCACTACCCAGATGCAGACTCTCATTCAGCAGAATAAGGAGATGCATGAGCAGATCACAGCATTAATGAAGAGGATGGGTCAGAATCAGTTGGGAGTAGTGGGTAGCACACTACTGTGCGATTTTTGCAATGGGAACCATAGGAATGGAGAATGTGCCAATGAAATGGGGAAAGAAGCGACTATTGAGGAACAAGCAAAATATGTGGGTGGTGGAGGAAATAGAAACAACATGTACTCCAACACCTACAATCCAGTATATCGCAACCACCCAAATTTCTCATGGCACAGCCCAGCACTGAATCAGCCACAACAACAGCAGAAACCTTCCTAGGAGATAGCACTTGACAAGCTGACCAACTCCACCCAATCTTTCATTGAGGAGACTAGAGCTCAATTTGCCAATCAGGGTGCTAGCATTCGTAATCTGGAGGTGTAAGTGGGTCAGATTGCCAAGCAAATTTCTGAGAGATCAGTGGGAACTTTTCCTAGTGACACCATAGCTAATCCTAAGGAGAGGTGCATGAAGGTGACACTCCGAAGTGGCACAACATATGATGAACCAACTACCAAGGGGAGTGCCACCACTGAAAATTCGAGCAAAGAGAAGGAGCCTAAGGGTGATGCAACATCAAAGAAGAAGGAAGCTGGAATTGAAGCATCGAGTACGCAGGGTCCACCTGCGGATCACATACTGGTTCAGCCCAAGCCACTTCCTTTGCCTTTGAGGGCGCCTTTTCCTCAAAGGTTGAAGAAAGATGAAGACAAGAGGCACTTTCAAAAGTTTCTGGACATGATCAGAAAGATCCAGATTAATATCTCGTTTGCAGAGGCTCTTGAACAAATGCCTCTGTATGCGAGGTTTATGAAGGATCTTCTGACCAAGAAGAAGGGGATGCTCACTGGAGAGACATTTCCAATTGCTGAGAAGTGTAGCAGAATCATAAAGTCCAATCTGCCACCGAAGTTGAAGGATCCGGGAAGCTTCAATCTACCTACAAGCATCGGCAAGGATTATACAGGTAAGGCCCTCTGTGACCTTGGTGCCAGTGTTAATATCATGCCTTTGTCACTTTTTAATAAGTTAGGGATATGAGAGATTAAGCCGACCCCGATTTTATTACAACTAGCTGATAACACCGCCCTCCGTCCTTATGGAGTGGTGGAAGATATCTTGGTGAAAGTTAAGGATTTTATATTACCCCTTGATTTCATGGTGCTTGACATAGAAGAGGATGAGAACATTCCTCTAATTTTTGGAAGGCCTTTCTTGGCTACAGCAGGGGTAATCATAGATGTTCCTAGAGGAGAAGTTATTCTCCGTGTTAATGGTGAGCAAGCAGTGATAAATATTTTTGAAAAACCACCATGCACGGCGGATGACTTCCCCCAAATAAATTGTGTTTCAAACTCTAATGAACATGGCAATGATTTAGAGTTTGTGCACCCTTCTGAAACCCATTGCCCTTAAGCCCCTTCTAGGGGCGATGAGTCAGGCTCGTGACATTAAACAAGCGCTTTTTGGGAGGCAACCCAATTTTAAGTAATTCTCTCTTAGGATAAGCACTTTAGGATAGATGATTTTTTTTAGGATAGTATAGGTAATTTTAGTTATTTTTTTTATTTATTTATTTCTATCTGCAAAAAAAAATAAAAAAATAAAAAAAATAATGCAAGTACAGACCAGACGCGCCTGGGGCGCATGGCCTGGCGCACGTGTCTACTGGTGCCATTTTGGTAGACGCGCCTGAGGGGAGAAACAAAATTCCCCTCACTTCCATTTCATCCCAATTAGGAAAAGCTAAGAACCCTAACCCCAATTTCATCCCCAATTCATAAATTCCATCACATTCAACCTAATTTCATCAAATTAATCACTCACTCTTCCATTAATCATCATTCTCATCATCAATCTCTCCCCTTTTTCATCAAATATTTTCAAAAACCCCATTCCCCTCCATTCTCTTCTCAATTCGGATTTTTGAAAAAAGGCTAGGGAACACGAATTTTTCATTGTTTTAAGGTAAGAATCTCTTCTCTATCCTTCTCTGGTCTGATTTATTTGGATTTGGAAGGTTAGGACTGAGTTCTCTCTTTAAAATTTTGAAGGTTTTGTGCTGCCTGCCAGGTGTTCGATATATTGCCTTTTGCAATTTTTGAACTAAAACATGTTGAGAAGAGAAAAGAGGCCTATGGTGGACAGTAATGGAGAGGTTGGGACGACTTTTGAGCATCCGAAAGTCGCCGAGTTTCATGATGGGAGAATGGTTAAGAGGAGGGTGCAGCCGGAATTGGGTATGGTCCTTGATGAGGCCGTTTCCGGTCAGCAGGTGGTTGGTCTTAGAGGTATGGCGGAGGTGATGGAAGTGATTAATGTGAACAAATGGGAGTCGTGGGTTAGAGGTCCACAGGAGTATTTGAGTAAGAAATTGGTGTGGGATTTTTATTCGCATGCTTGGTGGCGTGCACAATTAGAAAAGAAGGAGGAGTTGTTGCATGGGACGGTTGAGCATCGGAGGGTTGCGTATGTGAGAGGCAAGGAAGTGCTGTATGATGCTGCTACTATAGCACGTGTCTTACACCTTCCTAGCTACTCGCCTACTATGGCCCCCGCTTTGTTCAACACGGATAGTTATGATGATGAGGGTATGTATTCTCTGGATATGCTTCAGAGACATTTGTTCTTGGCTGGAAAAACATGGAATTTAAATATCAATCAAAGGCCAAAACATGTGTCTCAGAGGAATATGCAGGGGGCTGCCTAGTTTTGGGTCCGGTTCATCATGCACAACTTGTACCCCCATTCCCATGATACTGAGATTTCCCCAGCCATATGCCGTTTAGTGTATGCCCTTAAGTCCTGTGTTGTAGTTGATGCGGCATCGCTGATTTCTGATCAGTTGCACCGCTTTGCCTTGAGTGATAAGGGATATGTGGGATTCCCTTGGGTGATACACCAGTTGTGTGCTGCTGTGGGGGTGGTGCTTGGGAGTGATGAGATGAAGGAGATTAAGAGGGCCACCATGCTGACTAAAGCTGTCTGGGATAATTATGTTTTACTTGCTATTAAGACAGCTAGGGAGGATAGACACCCACCCATTATTCTTGACCCACAGCCACCAGTCCAGGATAGAGCAGGATCTTCTCGCCGACCGGCACAGTCGTCAGATGGTGTGGAGGACCTGAGGGTTATGATGCAGTCCATGATGAGGGAGCAGGCACTGCAGGGGCGATATTTGCGGCAGCAGGCTGAGTTCCAGCGTGTACAGTTACGCAGGGACGAGGTCCGCGATGATATTATGAGAGCCTGGAGTGCTGACCAGGGTTATGCTTTTGAGTTGCCCCCTTATTCGGACTATGAGAGGAGTCTGTTGGACTATCCGGTGGATGTACCTGAGCCTGATGATAGAGGGATGGATGAGGACTAGTTTGGGGTTGTTCTTATTTGATATATCTGATGTATTTTCCCCACCCCGCTCTGTACTTGTGATATTATAACTTGTTTTTCATTTTTTAGGATTTAATTTATTTTTTTTAATGAATGGATATTTATTTTGATTATTATCTTGTTGCATCTATATTGCTGAGTTTTATGCAGGCGTGAATGTTGTCTCCTACCATTAGTGGTGCTTTGTTGCACTAGTGCTAACCATTGCAGGTATTAAGTTTGGGGGAGCAACATTTCACTTATGTCTAGTGCTATTTATGTGGATGTGATAGGTAGTATGCTTAATCTGTATGCTTGTCATTTTTGGTTAGTTTTTTTTTAGTATAGGTTTTTAATTTTTATTTTGTAGTTTTTAGGTAGAGTAGTTTGCTTGAGGACAAACCAACTTCTAAGTTTGGGGGAGGATACAAAATAAAAATTGATTTTTAAGACTTGAATTGTTTCCCCATATTTGGTATTGGTTTGTGTCTCTAGTGAAAGTAGGTGATTATTCAAGACTTAGGACTTTTTCTCTGATGATGCATGTATATACTTAGTTTAGGACTGAGACTCATTGACTTTTGACTCTATTTGATTGAACTGTAAATACTGTTGTGAACGGGTTATTTCGACAAATGCTTTCAGAACTTGTGATTAGTGAACTGACTTTAGCCCAGTGAGGTTTTGAGCCTTATATTGAGGGGTAAATTTTATTGAAATATTCTGATATTGAGACCCCTATTCTTTCATGAGTGTGTTCTCTTTGATATTGTCTTCTAGAACTTGACCTGTGACCATTTCAAAATTGATAATTGATTGCATGCATTAAGTGATAAAACCGCAATTGATGGTTGGAGAGACAAAGGAACCCTAGGAATACACCTAGAAGGGGGGGTTGAATAGGTGTACAAGATACCTTGAAAGATTTTCGAACGAAACAAATCGAAACAATCAAAACAAATGATTTTTGCAAATTCTACAGTACTTAATCGATTAACCTGCAATTTACTCGAGTAGTACTCGATTAAACTTGAACTTAATCGATTAGATATGACAGAAAACAGAAAAATCAATTTTTCATTCGAATACGAAAATCAATCAATTCACATGCAAGATCAGAGATACAACGGAAATGATTAACACCTATATTCTTATTGATTAACCTAGTTATGAAAATGATTTTCCCTTTATCAATTTGAACAATTAAAGATTCAATTCAATCAATTATGAAAATCAATCTTTCTAGGTTTTCAACCAAGAACGCAATCAAATGACTTGAATATAAAGAGTAAGGGTTTAGAGATACGACACAGTGATTTATCCTGGTTCACTTTCATCCACTTGAAAGCTACATCCAGTCCCCTCTTCAACCAAGAGAGATTCTTCACTATGAGGAATTAGAGTTCTCAAATTACAAGTGATTGCCTCACAAGACTTCCTTCTTGCTAGCCTACAAGAGATAACCGACACCCTTGCCTTGTAATCCTATTGATATTCTCTCTAATCTAACCTCTACCCCTTGTTGATAATCGACACAACAAGTCTTCAATTGCTTGATGATAAACCACACATCAAGGCTTCTCCTTGCTTGATTCACAACCAAGACTTCTTCTTTTTCTTCAATAAGAATGCACTTGCTTGATGATAAAATCGACACACCAAGGCTTCTTGTTTGTTGTAGTGGCTTGCCTTCTTGCAAAGATTACAACACAATAGAAAACACAAAACAATCCTATGAATCTCAATCAAGAGTTATGACAATTCACCATAAGAGATTCAAAGGTTCTTGATCAAAGAATATGAAAATATGAGAACTTTGATCTTTAGAAAATGAGAGAGAATAGAGTGGCTTGATTCTTTGTAAAACTTGTATGAAATGATTCTAATAGATCACAAATAATAGGAAAAGGTTTATATAGAATACCCAAAAGTTGTAGCACTTGAAAACTGATTTTGAGAAGTGAAAATCGTATTTTAAAAATCAGTTCAGCAGTACTTAATCGATTAAGCAAGTCGTGTACTCGAGTAGTACTCGATTAAGTTAGTCACTTAATCGATTAAGTTGGTACTGCACATGTTCAAAACTTGTTTTCTCAAAATCCAACCTTTCCTTTAAAACCTTTAAGCCACCTATTAATTCTAGGTTAAGTGAAAACTCAAATTATGATTAAATCATGACTTATGAATGAGATTCACTACCCTCTATAATAATCTACCCAAATAAAAAAACCTATGAAGCTTGAGAGGCAAAAGATAAAAGAAATACAAATACACTCAAACTTAGGTCGCTTTCTCTCTTCTTCATTTGATGTTTGTTGTTGCTTGTTGAGCTTGAAACTTGATCAACACTTGTAGCTTGTTCAAAAACACTTTGTCATTATCAAAATATTCATCATGTTCATCATGGAACTAACAATCTCCCCCTTTTTGAAAATGACAACCCATGTTTTGAAATCGCTTGAAGTTGTTGATGCTTGAAACATTTGATCACTTGAGAAGACTCTTTCTCCCCCTCAATCAATGCTTTAACACTTGAATCCAATTGAGATAGAAGCTTGATTCTCCCCCTATCTTAAACAACTTAGCTCAACCTACATAAAAACAACAAAACAACCTTTCTCCAAATATAATATCATATTTCTCCCATGTTTTGAAAACATACCATTTCTCCCCCTTTGAGAAACATTTCATTCAATTCAAAACATCATATTTCTCCCCCTTTGGCATTATCAAAAAGTAATATATACCAATTGAAATATAAGATCTAAGCCAAGGTAAGAAATCAATGATCATTTCTTCACAACATTGATACCAATTGAACAAATACAATAGAGCTATACTTTGAAATGTGATATCAATTGGTAAGAAAATATAACAATGAAATATAATACCAATTGAGAACTAAAAAGATCATAATATCACTTAACAAAGAAGATATCAATGTAAAGAAATATAACACCAAAGCATCATACTTTAATAAGATTTCAATTATATGATCATCATGCTTTAATCAACTCAATGATACCAATTGAATTAACTAAACATTTAGAAAAGTAATATCAATTGAGAAGATACCAATTGAGATAATATATCAATATCAAATATTACCACTTTGTAGGAAATTCACTTGAGATGCAAGTGTGATACCAATTGAAGATGTGAATATAGACATTCATAGTTGAGACCAATTGAGAACATGTGTCATTCATTTGCATCTTCAATCAAACCTACAAAACAATCATGCTTTGCTTTTTGGTATCCAAATAGTTTTGGATCCATTTTTGTTAGTGTAGGGACTTTCACCCTTTTTCATTCAAACAAAATTTCCTTTAGGTATACCATGCACTTTAACATAACACACATTTGAAGTATGTCCATGAGTACCACAATAGAAACATGTTGGAGGATTTGAAAAATCAACTTTAGAAAAATCAACAACATTTCTATGAGATTTACTCTTAGCATTAGTATAACCCAAACCAAACTTGTTTGAATTTTCTCTTTGAAAATTTAACAATGTGCGCAATCTAATATCACAAATGGTGAAACTTGCAAGCTTATTTTTCAAAATAGCATTTTCATCCTTGAGCAACTTGCAACTCTCACAATCAACCACAACATTCAATCTACTAGCACAATCACAAGAAGAACTAGCATATATAAGATCAAGAGTTTCATTTTCAAGATTAAGCTCATCAACTTGTTTTTGAAGATCTAAAATCTCTTTTTGATGTTTCAAAATGAGCTTCTTTCTTTCAATGTTTTTCAAAGCTAGTTTTTCAAGTTGTTCATACATTTCTTCATAAGCATTATGTAACAATTCATATTTAGAAGAAATTTCGGATTTAGATTCACTTACATTGCTATCCTCGCTTTGATAACTTGATTCATCATTTGAACTTTGTTCTTCATCATCTACTAGAGTTATCAAGTTGAGACAAGCGGCTTCTTCATTATCCGAAGAACTACTCGATGTGCTTTTCTTGTCATCTTCATCACTATCCCAAACTATGTATGCTCTTTTAGATTTAGAATTCTTCTTATCTTTCTCCTTCTTCTTGAGATACCTAGAGCATGAATACTTGAGATGTCCGGGCTTTCCACATTCATGGCAAACTACACCTTCTTTTGATGTCTTGGTCTTGTAGTGTGGGGAATCCTTCTCTTTACTTTTGTCCTTGTTCAACCTTCCTTTTCTCCTTAGAAACTTGTCAAACTCTTTTAACAAAAGTTTCATGTCTTTTTCATCAACATCGGAATCGGAATCTTCACTATCATCATCATCGGAACTATCTTTCTTTTTATATGCACTTTTGACTCTAAGAGCAAGTCCTTTCCTTGATTTGTTCTTATCCGACTCTTCATTGATACTTAATCGTCCAAGCTCCATTTCATGTTCTTGAAGCTTTCCGAAAAGTGTTGCTAGATCAATAGCATCCAAATGTTTAGATTCAACAATAGCCGTTACTTTTGGTTGCCAATTCCTGTCTAAACATCTCAACACTTTGTTAGAAAGTTCACCTTGAAGAAACGTTTTACCAAGAGCAAGTAAATGATTTATAATATGAGTAAAACGCTTTTGCATATCATTAATAGATTCATTTGGAAGCATTTGAAACAATTCATAATCACGCATTAAAGCATTCAATCTAGCTCTCCTAACCTCACTAGTTCCTTCATGAGTCACTTGTAAAGTGTCCCACATTTCCTTAGCACTAGAACATTGAGAAACTCTAAAGAACTCGTCATAGGATAAAGCGGATGTGATGATATTCTTTGCCTTATAATCATATTGTACTTTCTTTCTATCATCATCCTTCCACTTATCCTCGGGGATCAATTGTTCTACACCTTCAACTAAACTAGAGGGGATATGAGGACCTTTTTCAACTACTTTCCAAATTTCACTATCTATGGCTTGGATAAAGATTTTCATTCTAACTTTCCAATATGCATAGCCTTCTCCGCATAGCCTTCTCCGGCAAACAATGGAGGACGACTTATTGAAGCACCTTCACCACCAAAGGGATTCATGGAACCCATTGCGATTTTCTTAAAGGATCTTTACGAAAAAGCTCTTATGCTCGTGTCTTTCGACCGAGCTCTGATACCAATTGATAAAACCGCAATTGATGGTTGGAGAGACAAAGGAACCCTAGGAATACACCTAGAAGGGGGGGTTGAATAGGTGTACAAGATACCTTGAAAGATTTTCGAACGAAACAAATCGAAACAATCAAAACAAATGATTTTTGCAAATTCTACAGTACTTAATCGATTAACCTGCAATTTACTCGAGTAGTACTCGATTAAACTTGAACTTAATCGATTAGATATGACAGAAAACAGAAAAATCAATTTTTCATTCGAATACGAAAATCAATCAATTCACATGCAAGATCAGAGATACAACGGAAATGATTAACACCTATATTCTTATTGATTAACCTAGTTATGAAAATGATTTTCCCTTTATCAATTTGAACAATTAAAGATTCAATTCAATCAATTATGAAAATCAATCTTTCTAGGTTTTCAACCAAGAACGCAATCAAATGACTTGAATATAAAGAGTAAGGGTTTAGAGATACGACACAGTGATTTATCCTGGTTCACTTTCATCCACTTGAAAGCTACATCCAGTCCCCTCTTCAACCAAGAGAGATTCTTCACTATGAGGAATTAGAGTTCTCAAATTACAAGTGATTGCCTCACAAGACTTCCTTCTTGCTAGCCTACAAGAGATAACCGACACCCTTGCCTTGTAATCCTATTGATCTTCTCTCTAATCTAACCTCTACCCCTTGTTGATAATCGACACAACAAGTCTTCAATTGCTTGATGATAAACCACACATCAAGGCTTCTCCTTGCTTGATTCACAACCAAGACTTCTTCTTTTTCTTCAATAAGAATGCACTTGCTTGATGATAAAATCGACACACCAAGGCTTCTTGTTTGTTGTAGTGGCTTGCCTTCTTGCAAAGATTACAACACAATAGAAAACACAAAACAATCCTATGAATCTCAATCAAGAGTTATGACAATTCACCATAAGAGATTCAAAGGTTCTTGATCAAAGAATATGAAAATATGAGAACTTTGATCTTTAGAAAATGAGAGAGAATAGAGTGGCTTGATTCTTTGTAAAACTTGTATGAAATGATTCTAATAGATCACAAATAATAGGAAAAGGTTTATATAGAATACCCAAAAGTTGTAGCACTTGAAAACTGATTTTGAGAAGTGAAAATCGTATTTTAAAAATCAGTTCAGCAGTACTTAATCGATTAAGCAAGTCGTGTACTCGAGTAGTACTCGATTAAGTTAGTCACTTAATCGATTAAGTTGGTACTGCACATGTTCAAAACTTGTTTTCTCAAAATCCAACCTTTCCTTTAAAACCTTTAAGCCACCTATTAATTCTAGGTTAAGTGAAAACTCAAATTATGATTAAATCATGACTTATGAATGAGATTCACTACCCTCTATAATAATCTACCCAAATAAAAAAACCTATGAAGCTTGAGAGGCAAAAGATAAAAGAAATACAAATACACTCAAACTTAGGTCGCTTTCTCTCTTCTTCATTTGATGTTTGTTGTTGCTTGTTGAGCTTGAAACTTGATCAACACTTGTAGCTTGTTCAAAAACACTTTGTCATTATCAAAATATTCATCATGTTCATCATGGAACTAACATTAAGATGATTAAGGCATTTAGGGTGTGTTTTTGTGGCCTTCAGATGTTTTGCATTGAAAATAGTTCCCTTAGTTGCCCATTTTGAGCCTTATGATATATGATTTTTCTTTGGTACCCTGCATTGATTGCATATTCTTTGTAGTACCATGGGAATTTTTAATGAGCAATTGAGAGGAATATAGAAAGAAAAAGTGAAAGTAATTGGTGAAAAGTGTATGAGTTCTATTTCTCTTCCAAAGAAAAGAAAAAAGAGAATTAAAAAAAAAATAACAAATGTAAAGGAAGAGAATAGAAGAAAAAAATGAAAAAAAGAAAGGAAGAATAAAATGTTCTTGATGTGAGTGTGAGTCTTTATTGTTTTCATTGCTCATTCATGGTTTTTGAGGGAAACTTGCTTTTGTAAATATTTTTTGCGAGTTAGCCTTTGTTTTATCCCTTCTTTCTTTTATCCCACCTGACACTTTTAGCCATGGCCCCATTACAACCAAAAATAAGACCTTTTGATTTTTGCATGTATTCAATAATTTCAGTGGAGATGTTGGTCTATGGTCAAGCCTATGGTAACACATTATCATTGTTGAACTTGAGTGAATTGAAAATATGACCCTTATACACTTTAGAGAGAAACATTTGAGAGGTTGAGAGTGTTCACTAGTTCTGAGTTCTGATTGGGATTGTTATGTTGACTAGTTTGTGATTGTGTAAATAGCTTGTGATAATATGTGTTGAAGTCATGAGTCGTAGTCTTAGATGAGGTGTATATATGTTGATTTAGGGAGTTTGTGTGACACCCTAAGTTTTATTATACGATTAAACAAAGATTTTATGAGTTTTCTTTGCTTAATTAATTTCTAACTCCATTATCAGAGTGGGGAAGCCTAAATTCATTATTAAAATAGTGGTCTAGAATTTTTCTTTTCCTAACTTTTACAAACAAAGGGGTACACATGTGGAATTACCTAATTACCCTTATTTAGAAAATATATTTAGTAGTATTTAGTTATAGAAAATTTTTAGGAAAAATCCGACAGAGTCTCCTCTGTTTATCGGATATTTTCCATATTTCTTGAAAACCTGCTACCTGCATGAAAGTTAAAAATACATTTTCCAGTTCAGTTCCTTTTACTTATGTGCGGTGCTAGGGTGTTTCCCCAGCTCATTCTATAGCCCCGCACTCATTTAGTTTTGCAACATTACATAGGTATTATTTACAACAAAAATATGCACGGAACGTCCCCGTCATAGCGGAGGAAATCCGGCCCAAAGGTGCTCACACATTGCACCACAAAAATATACTAAGTCATAAGGAAAGTTTAAACTAAGTTTTTATATAAAATCTCAAAATAACTAAATCCAAAACTAGTAGAATAAAAGTATGAACCACTACTCTCCCTAGCTGGGAGAGTGATCCTACTCGGCTGGGACCTCGGAATCTAACTCTGAACCTGAAAAATGGGCGTAAGGGGTGAGAAATCCACGAACCCAGAAATGTCATTTTAAAGAGGCATAAGAACAACTAAGGCATGCAACAATCAATTCATACACATACATAAATCATGCTTCATTGCATACCTTATTGGTTCGAAATTAAATCATATATATATCAATGATAAACACTCTTGGTTTTTCTTCAACTTTAAACATGACTTTTACTTTCACAAGCTTTTAACTTTTGTATCTTAACTTTGCTTGCATTATGAATTCCATTAGGTATTCTTGCTGCACAATTGGTTAGGATGGTATCTTCACCCAATAGGACTTCTTCTCACTAAGGACTTCTTGACCCATAAGACCTTTCCCTCGTTAGGGCCTTTTCTTTATTTTCTTTTCTTCACTCTCTTTCATATATTCTCATTTATTCATATTTCATGATTATATTTGGTAATGCAGCTATTAATCATCGCGTAGGATCCACGTAACCTGACGAGCCTTTGATCTTATGGGGATTTTTCCTGAGCGAGCTTTGTACCTATTGGGGCTAATTCGGGCCTACTTTGCTAGTAGGACCCTGTCCTAACCGTGTGCACCTAATGGGTGTGGATCCCAAAACGCGATTAATAGCTGCTGACCTTCTTATTTTTTTTCCTTACTTTGCATTACCACTTTATTTCTTTCATTTCTCATACTCATAATTTGCAAAGTAACACTTCTCATTTCCAATTCATATAAACTTTTCAAAACATCTCATTTTTTTACTTGAAGTTACATAATTACATATTTACTAACATAAACAATTTCTTACTCCTTATTCTCATAAATTCCTTTTTCAACTTATTACTTACAATGTCCATAAATTCCTCAACTAATGCAAGGTAAACAACTAATACAAAACAAACCACAAATACAACTAATAATCATGCTTATTTCATGTAGCAAATAGGGTCAAGCAATTTCATGAACAATAACATATATATTAAAGAGAGAAAATCATATTATCTAACCCTAAACTTAATCATAATTATACACACCCAAAATTCAACTCCCAAGCCCATGAATCAACCCCCTTACCTTGATTTTGAAGATTAAAGATAGAAAATACCAATTTGAGCTAAAACCCTCTTGCTGGATGAGAGAGAAAAACGTGGAGAGAGGGAGAGAGAGAGCTTCCAATCCTTGATCTTGAGAGATTGATAGAAGATTAAAGGTTTGTGGGTGATGGGGATTGATTTTTAGTGATTATTCATGGGTTTAAGTGATGATTTGAAGGTGCAATCATGGAGAGAAGGGAGAGAAGTTCAGCCCCCAGTAGAGAGAGAAAGCCATGGAAGAATGTGTGAAGAAGAAGGCCAAAACGCTGCTTTCTGTTCTGAAAAACTCGACTTAATCGATTAATACTCGATTAAAATGGCAGTTAATCGATTAATACTCGATTAACCACTACTAATTGCCTTTTCTATTTTTCTTCTATTTTCATCGTGTTTTCAAATCACCATAACTTCTTCGTTAACCGTCGGATCTTGCTCAAATTTTAAAGCAAGGTTCCTAAAAATCCATACTCCATATCCAACGGTGGAAATCTTGATTGGAGTTGTAATTATTTAATTACAATTTTCTGGAAAGGTGATTTAACTTAGCTAAAATTGCACTTTTTAACCCGATTCGATTCCGATTTCGATTCACCCCTTTCTAACTTCTTTCTAACACCTCACATACTCGTTGGATTAATTATCTTAATTTTTATTAATTAACTCTAATATATTTTGATAACAATTAATTAAATAAATTAACTGGAAATTAAATTGAGGACGTTACAGTTTGTCTTTTGTTTAGAATTTTTATTTTACTTTTGCCTGGGACATGCAAAATGCTAAGTTTGGGGAGTGATTTGGGTCTGATATATATAGTTTTTGGACTTCATTTTACCCTCTTTTACTTTGATTTGGCTTGTTTTCATAGCAAACTTAGGATCTTTTTATTAGTTTTTAGGAATTTTAGTAGTTGTAGTTTCCCATGAACTTTTTGATCGTTTGTTCAGTGTTTCATGTGATTTTGGAGCTCAAATGCGAAAAATAATTATGGAATTGGAAAGAGCAGTCAAAGACCTTGAAATAGGAAAAAGAACGGAGAAAATCGGAGCCGGAACAGGTCCGCGCGCCTGGGGCGCGGGGACGGGTGCGCCTGGGGCGCGCAAATGAAGAAATAGGGCAGCAGCAGAGGCGCGCGCCTGGGGCGCGTTATCACGTGCGCTTGGGGCACGCGTGCACCAGAAAAAGCCCAATTGGGCCAAAACTTCAGAAATTGATTGGGATTCTACTTAGAGATATTTTGTAATTATAAATTAGTGATTTAGAATTAGGTTAGGCAACCAACTAGAGGAGAAAAACAGAATTTAGAATTGAAGAGGGAGATTGCATTGATTTGGAGCAATTGAAGATTGAAGAATTTGGGGTAATTTGTCTATGAATTTCCCTATTATGTCTTTTATTCTTCTTATTTCTATGTGTAACTAAAACCCTCGTGTTAGGAACAAGGTGAATTTGTATGGAGTAGCTTATTTCAATTTATGATTTAGATTTTCACTGTTTTTAATTCATGCATTAATTGAGTTTTTATTGTATACATAAACCAGCGCAATTTATGTTTTGGATTGCTTAATTCACAACGAGACTTGGGATTTTGAATAGGCCATGCAATTAATGGTATAATCAGTTCAAGTTATAGAGATATAATTGAATGATTATTGACTTAATAATTCCCTTGTGCTGAATTTGATATTTTCTAATATTGTAATTTGTTGAGAGATCAAGGATTAAGTATTTAGAAAATAAGGGTAATGTTAGAGAGATTTAACTATTGCTACTTGAGAGGAATGGTCCATGAATTGAAGGATAATTAAAGGAAAATCTAAATTATAATTGAATAAGTGAAACCTACAATGAAACCAACATTCCTAACTACTTTTCTCCCATAGTTTCTCAAATTTAATTTAATTTCAGCAACTTAGTAGTTTAGTTAATTAGTGATTTTAAATCTGAATTTTAATTTAAATCAACTTTTTAGTTATAGGATTTATTTTTAATTACATTAAGGTGAAAATATACTAAAAACACAATGTAACATCCCAAATTTAATTCCAAGCAATAATTAATTAATTAATATAGTTAAAGTGGAAGGAATGAGTAGATTAATGACTTAACGAATTTTAGTGGATAGGTGAGTGGTAATTATAAGTCCTAGGGGCTGTAAAGAAGGCAATTGTGGCTTCGGGCAAAGTCATATATGCGAAATCGGGAGTTAAATCGGCGTTTTCGATGTTAGAAATTACCCGAAAAGAGAAAATTAGAAATTTATTATAGGATGCTAAGGAAATAAATTCCACCGTTGGATGTGAAGTTTAGGGGTTAAGAAGCTTGCCTAAAAATTTGGACCCGATCCGACGGTTAACGAAAAAGTTACGGCGAATCGAAGTTTCTAGTTCCTGGTGCACGCCCAGGCGCACCGGGGTGCAAATCGTGCACCAGACCCGTGAGAAAACAGCCTAGGCGCGCCATAAACTCGCCCAGGCGCGCCCTGCGCGCATCAACCCCGCATCAGGCGCACCATTTGGCGCGCCATTCTCTTCCTGACCGCATAAGAACCACGCACCACGCACCACGCACCAGATCTGGTGCTGGTGCCAGAGTCGCGCCTAGGCGCGCGCTGCCCTCGCCCAGGCGCGCAGGGCTGCTAGCTGGTGCGGAAATGGTGCGTGTGGCACCTTGTGAGCCACAAAAATCCTGGCTTGTTGGAGAAGCCAATTCCCTCCCTTATCAATCATTTCCTTCATGCCTTGGACCCCAAAAACAAAGCATCAAGGCATCATCTTCCTCCTCTCTCCAACCGTAGCTCTCCCTCCCTCAAGGACCCAAGCACCATCATCACATTTCTTCTTCCTTCAACCATCAAGCAACACCATAGTCCTAGCTCCAAGTCATGGCAAAGAGTATGAACTTCTTTTCCTCTTCCCACCATTGGCGCACACCCTTCCTTCCTCCTTGGGCATCATCGCCTCTTCTCTCTCTCCATCAACCATAAAACCAAGCTCTCACCCTTAACCATGGCACCCAAGCTCTAATCTTTCCATTTGATTTTCCATGGAGTTCAAGCACCAAGGACCTTCATTCCTCTCTCCATGGTTTCGTTCTTCTCAAGCAAAAATAGAAGGAAATGGGCCACCGACATACCGACATTCACCGGCACCGACCGAAACCGACTCGGTCTTGCTCTCGGTCACTAAAAACGCTTGTAGGATCACCGCCCCGTCTCGTCGGCGAGCTTCGACATTGATCGGTACGAAGTGTGGAGCCTCGGGTCAAGGATCTTTCTTTGGACTCGTCGGTTGAGGTAAGAGGGTTTGTATTACCTTAGCTTAGGAAGTAGATTCTCTTTAGTTATAGTGATGGCTAGGGGTAAAGAGGGAGTTTAGCATAAAACCTTAGGGTATTTGACAATAAAAATAAAGGAAATAATTGATGGAGAATAAAAAGAATAATTAGTGTAAATTGGTGAGAACAAATGTATAAATGAAAATAAAGGAAATAATTAATGAAGGATAGGAGGAGAAACTAGTGAAATTTGTGAGAACAAACATATAAATGACCATGGATAGAAAGGAAGTGATGGACTAAGTAGATATATAATTTGAGGGTAATGAGAGTAACTGGTTGATGAATCATAAGGAAAATTATAAAGGAAATTAAGAGTGGATAATGGAGCGAAAATAATTAGAGACTCGGGATAAGCTTGAAAAGATATGGAGGTTGTGAAAGGAATGAAACATTATATTGATGGGATAACCATGAGATAGGTAAAGAAAAGGGAAAGTAATGATGGACTGGTTCTAATTCGGAAAGATGACGGAATAAATGCATGGAAAGTATACAAGAATGTATGTTAAGAGGAATCGATAAATGAATACTAGAGTAAAATGTTGATTTAATGCTAAGTAAATAATGTGAGTGATAAATGTGTGTAAAAAGGGGATTAATAACGATAAGGGCATTTGTGGCTAAAATGGAGTATGAGTGCTAAAGTGTGCAATGAATTGAATAGAAATTATATAGGGAATGAGATGAAAGTGAGTGAATACTTGAACAATGGAATTATATGGTTAATGTGAGAAGAACCCACCTATTGAGGTGTGAATATAGGAATGTGAAAGGGTGAGTTTATGATGTGAATAATGATTAATGTATAATGACCCTCCCAAAGGGAGTGAGAATCTGATAATGTTTATGAATGACCCTTCCTATGGAAGTGGAAATATGTATAATCTATATGGACCCTCCCCAAGTGGAGTGTTAAAATATAATGGACCCTCCTTAATGGAGCGTGTATAAATATTATGGACCCTCCTTAACGGAGCGTGTATAAATATTATGGACCCTCCATAGTGGAGCGTGTATATAATGGACCCTCCTTAACGGAGCGTGTATAAATATTATGGACCCTCCATAGCGGAGCGTGTATATAATGGACCCTCCATAGCGGAGCGTGTATATAATGGACCCTCCTTAACGGAGCGTGTATAAATATTATGGACCCTCCATAGCGGAGAGTGTATATAATGGACCCTCCATAGCGGAGCGTGTATATGATGGACCCTCCATTACGGAGTGTGATTGATGGACCCTCCATATAGGAGTGGATATGTATATGATTTATGGACCCTCCTCAGAGGAGTGGATAAATGCATGATATGGACCCTCCCTTCGGGAGCGTGATAATGTGAAATGATGGACCCGCCTATATGGCGTGAGTAGATGTGAATAGAACCCGCCCTTGTGGTGTGCGAATAAATTGAAATAATAACCCGCCGAAAGGTGTGCGAATGAATGGAAAGTATTAGAAAGACTTGAAAAGCATAGGGAAAGTATGTAACTGAAAACTTAGGGAAATGTTGAGTCGTATAAGAGGAAAGTGAAGTAGTGTGTGATTGTTTAGTATGGTGTAGGGTAGGTCCTTGGTTTATTACTATGCTTTTGTAGAAGCTATATTTCTAAGTTCTGTGTAATGCTACCCTTCTTGATATATTTTTACAGGTACCGAAGCGGAGCATGCACTAGTCGTGGCCGAGAAGGGGCACACTCCACAACGTGGAGTGTGAACGTTAGGGGGTGATATTATATTGGTCCAAGAATTTAACTTTGGCTTTTGATGTATATAAATATTATGTAACGCCTTTTGGGGAAATTAAACTATTTTATAACTTGATTATTATTGTTTTGGAGATGATGTACTCGAATGTAATGAACCGATTTGTATTTTGCCCTGCTGGCATTCTGTTGATTATATGAAAATATTTATCACAGGTTTTCAAGGCGAACTCTTATTTTTGGGATATCCATAAAACAAAGGAAACTCTGTCCGATGTGACAGATATTTTTACAAGCTAAAATGGTTTTAAAAAGAAATTTTCAAGTCACTAAATAATTCGGGGTAGTTAGAATGTTATTTAAGATAGGGTGTTACATTTATGGTATCAGAGCAGTTTTTCCTCGGCCCTTGGAGTTAATCACTACTCCAGTGGTTACTCATCAAGCGAGTAACCGATGTAAAGTTAGATGTCCAAGTGTTAGAGTCGAGGTAGAAATCCTATTAGAATTATGATTGAATGTATAGGTGTGTGAAGCTATGCATGCATATGTATGTTATTCTCTGTTATGTATGAATTAGTGGTATTAGTTATCGGTGAATTCTCAAGTAGGATAGAATTATAATGAACTAGGATAAAGTTTGAGAGAAAGACTTGGTAGGACAACACTAGGATAAGTAAAATAGGACACATAGGTAGACAGTAACTAGTGTGTGAATATGAATGGATAGCGTTCATTTTGATATTTGTGTGTGTGTTGATGTGAAATGCTGCAATGTATGCTTGAATGATGTGTGTGTTTGATTAGAGTTTTTAGGAATGGTTAAGAAATTGTAGAACTCTGGGTAGAATAGAACCAAACCCATGGTGGTATTGTTGTTTAATGGGTGTAAGAGTAGGATTGGTCGTCCTGGCTCTTACAACTGTTAAGTGACGTTATCATCAATAAACCCGACAGTGATATTACCATTGATGAATGTGAGATTGAGATTGACCACCCCGATCTTTGCATTTATTAATGGCCGATGTCATTGAAAGTTTTTAAGTAGAACAGAAACCAACCCGACATTGAAGGAAGGAAATCGACCTGAATAGTACCCTTTTCAAAACCTTGTATCAAAATTGCTGAGGGAATCCAGTTGACCCTGGAAACTATCTCCAATTCCTTTGGAGAGATAAGCCTGATTTTAGAGATCCAAAGACTTATTCGGAGTCTTACTAGCAAGACTCTTGAAAACAATTAACCGTGAGAAAAACCAACCTTAAAAACCTCGTAGAGTCCCCGCACCGAGACTAACCGATTTGAACTGAAGACCGAGCTCTTCATAGAGTGCAAGAAATTTAGTGGCGTACTAATACAAATGGTATGCCGATTCCAAGTGGGGGAGTAGACCAAAGGGAAGTAAGTATTGTAGTCGAAGGACCCTGCATTGGGATGGCTCTCCATTAAAGGAATCGAACGGAATTTTGGGGACGAAATTCCAATAAGTGGGGGAGAATTGTAACATCCCAAATTTAATTCCAAGCAATAATTAATTAATTAATATAGTTAAAGTGGAAGGAATGGGTAGATTAATGACTTAACGAATTTTAGTGGATAGGTGAGTGGTAATTATAAGTCCTAGGGGCTGTAAAGAAGGCAATTGTGGCTTCGGGTAAAGTCATATATGCGAAATCGGGAGTTAAATCAGCGTTTTCGATGTTAGAAATCAACCGAAAAGAGAAAATTAGAAATTTATTATAGGATGCTAAGGAAATAAATTCCACCGTTGGATGTGAAGTTTAGGGGGTTAAGAAGCTTGCCTAAAAATTTGGACCTGATCCAACGATTAACGAAAAAGTTACGGCGAATCGAAGTTTCTAGTTCCTGGTGCACGCCCAGGCGCACCGGTGCACGCCCAGGCGCACCGGGGTGCATATCGTGCACCAGACCCGTGAGAAAACAGCCCAGGCGCGCCATAAACTCGCCCAGGCGCGCCCTGCGCGCATCAACCCCGCATCAGGCGCACCATTTGGCGCGCCATTCTCTTCCTAGCCGCATCAGAACCACGCACCACGCACCAGATCTGGTGCTGGTGCCAGAGTCGCGCCTAGGCGCGCGCTGCCCTCGCCCAGGCGCGCAGGGCTGCTAGTTGGTGCGGAAATGGTGCGTGTGGCACCTTGTGAGCCACAAAAATCCTGGCTTGTTGGAGAAGCCAATTCCCTCCCTTATCAATCATTTCCTTCATGCCTTGGACCCCAAAAACAAAGCATCAAGGCATCATCTTCCTCCTCTCTCCAACCGTAGCTCTCCCTCCCTCAAGGACCCATTCACCATCATCACATTTCTTCTTCCTTCAACCATCAAGCAACACCATAGTCCTAGCTCCAAGTCATGGCAAAGAGTATGAACTTCTTTTCCTCTTCCCACCATTGGCGCACACCCTTCCTTCCTCCTTGGGCATCATCGCCTCTTCTCTCTCTCCATCAACCATAAAACCAAGCTCTCACCCTTAACCATGGCACCCAAGCTCTAATCTTTCCATTTGATTTTCCATGGAGTTCAAGCACCAAGGACCTTCATTCCTCTCTCCATGGTTTCGTTCTTCTCAAGAAAAAATAGAAGGAAATGGGCCACCGACATACCGACATTCACCGGCACCGACCGAAACCGACTCGGTCTTGCTCTCGGTCACTAAAAACGCTTGTAGGATCACCGCCCCGTCTCGTCGGCAAGCTTCGACATTGATCGGTACGAAGTGTGGAGCCTCGAGTCAAGGATCTTTCTTTGGACTCGTCGGTTGAGGTAAGAGGGTTTGTATTACCTTAGCTTAGGAAGTAGATTCTCTTTAGTTATAGTGATGGCTAGGGGTAGAGAGGGAGTGTAGCATAAAACCTTAGGGTATTTGACAATAAAAATAAAGGAAATAATTGATGGAGAATAAAAAGAATAATTAGTGTAAATTGGTGAGAACAAATGTATAAATGAAAATAAATGAAATAATTAATGAAGGATAGGAGGAGAAACTAGTGAAATTTGTGAGAACAAACATATAAATGACCATGGATAGAAAGGAAGTGATGGACTAAGTAGATATATAATTTGAGGGTAATGAGAGTAACTAGTTGATGAATCATAAGGAAAATTATAAAGGAAATTAAGAGTGGATAATGGAGCGAAAATAATTAGAGACTCGGGATAAGCTTGAAAAGATATGGAGGTTGTGAAAGGAATGAAACATTATATTGATGGGATAACCATGAGATAGGTAAAGAAAAGGGAAAGTAATGATGGACTGGTTCTAATTCAGAAAGATGACGGAATAAATGCATGGAAAGTATAGAAGAATGTATGTTAAGAGGAATCGATAAATGAATACTAGAGTAAAATGTTGATTTAATGCTAAGTAAATAATGTGAGTGATAAATGTGTGTAAAAAGGGGATTAATAACGATAAGGGCATTTGTGGCTAAAATGGAGTATGAGTGCTAAAGTGTGCAATGAATTGAATAGAAATTATATAGGGAATGAGATGAAAGTGAGTGAATACTTGAACAATGGAATTATATGGTTAATGTGAGAACAACCCACCTATTGAGGTGTGAATATAGGAATGTGAAAGGGTGAGTTTATGATGTGAACAATGATTAATGTATAATGACCCTCCCAAAGGGAGTGAGAATGTGATAATGTTTATGAATGACCCTTCCTATGGAAGTGGAAATATGTATAATCTATATGGACCCTCCCCAAGTGGAGTGTGAAAATATAATGGACCCTCCTTAACGGAGCGTGTATAAATATTATGGACCCTCCTTAACGGAACGTTTATAAATATTATGGACCCTCCATAGTGGAGCGTGTATATAATGGACCCTCCTTAACGGAGCGTGTATAAATATTATGGACCCTCCATAGCGGAGCGTGTATATAATGGACCCTCCTTAACGGAGCGTGTATAAATATTATGGACCTGATTTGGGCCAGGAAGTGATGATTTTGATATATATTTGGGCCCTTTTCCTTAGTGCTTTGTTTTGTTTCTCAGCAAATAGATTAATTTTTAGGAGTTTTTAGCAAAATATTTGTATAGATAATTTATTTGTATTTTAATTTTAGTTTTTGTTGAATTTCAGATTATTTGGGCCAAATCAGCTGAAGAGGGGCATTGGTGAAGAAAAAGAAGAAAAAACCCAAGCTGAGAAGAAGATTTTGGGCCAAACAGCCCATTTCAGCGAACCGCGCTTGAGCGTGGAAAAAGCGCGCTCAAGCGCGCTTGGATCAGATGGCCACGTGGCGGCAGCAGAGGGGTCAGTTGACCCAGATTTCAACAGACACGCGCTCAGGCGTGTCTAATCACGCTCAAGCGCGTGTGGTTTTTGCAATAAAAATTGGGGTCTGTGACCCAATTCCAGGCGTTCTGATTGGCTGTTGAAACGCGCTTAAACGCGCTTGAGCGCGCTCAAGCGCGTTTTGATCAGCTGCAGTTACTTAATAACTCGATTTTCATTTTGTTAGGGGACTTTTGATGGTGGCACGAATTCCTTCTCTTACACAGCATATTTTCTTCATCTTCTTGAGCAAGAACAACAAAAACTCAAGGCTTTCAAGGTGTGGTTTTGTAAAGAGTTTGAAACTTGATATTTGGTATGTGAATTTTTCCAAGTTTGCATCTTAATTTCTTGTTTTTGACTATTAGATCTTAAGACTCATTTGGGAATGAAGAATTGTTATGTGTGTTTGTCATATATTTGATTTTGTCTATTGTTAATTGTTATATTTTGTACTTACATCTGGTTTAATTGTCGTGTTTATTTAGACGTAAATATACGATAGGATTATTGTCCGATAGGTATATTAGACAATAAACTGCCTGTGGATGTAAGTTGTGCAATTGTGTAGGGATAGGTATATTGCCTGCAAATTGTATGATTTAATTTATTTTTGACTGAGCAAATATTTTATGGTTAGAAATTTAAGGCTTTGCTCGAGGTATCGAGGAAGATTTATTTTTAACAAACTAGAATAATTTAAGGTATTAAATTATTCTTGATTTTGAAAAATTAATCCAAAAGGTGACAATTGATTTAATAGTTTAAATTAATATTTGAGAACCGGTAACGACAATTCATTCCCGACTTTACGAAACTGCACCACCCCTTTATTTTTCCACACTCGCATTTTATTTATTTATTTGTTTAATTTTATTTTAAACGCGATATTTTTCCAAGTTAATATCATTTTTATGCGCGTAGCTTTATTTATTGAACTTTTTAATTGAAATCACTACTCTCGGTGGAACGACTCGGTCTTACCGATTTTATATCACTTGAGCGACCTGGTATACTTGCCAGTGAGTGAACAAGTTTTTGGCGCCGTTGCCGGGGAGTAGTTTGATTTTAATTTTATAAGTGTAATTCATTCTGCTTCGCACGTTGCTTTTGTACATATTTAGATTTTTGTGAATATTCAATATATATTTAGTTAATTTGTTCTTTCTATTATTTGTGCTGGACAGTGCTACTTGACTTTTCCTTGTTTATGCACTTGCGAAGTGTAGGAGATAAGGACTCCCTTTTGTTTGACAGGGAGATCGAGAAAACTGCTAAAGCAAACAGGAAAGAGGCAAGAAAAGCAAGGCAGCAACAAACTCAGACTCAGAATCAGAATTTGGAACTAATTATGGCGGAAGAACCTCCACCAGCTAGAACTTTAGCAGACTATGCCGTGGTCAACCCAGGAAATTGTGCCACGAGCATAACTGCACCTGCAGTGACAGCCCAGAATTTTGAGATTAAGCCGGCTTACATCCACTTGGTGCAACAAAACCAGTTTAGTGGAGCACCAAATGAGGATCCTGGGGACCATGTGGCAAACACTTTTAAGTATCCTGGACTTCTTCAAAATCCAGGGTGCTACTGATGAGGCGATCAGACTCAGGATGTTCCCTTTATCCCTCAGAGATCAGGCAAAGAGCTGGTTGATGTCTTTTTCACAGGGCACTTTCACAGATTGGGACTCTTTGGTGAGGAAGTTCATTGATAAGTACTTTCCTCCAGCTAGGCAGGCCCGACTCAGACAAGAGCTGAATGCCTTCACTCAGCAAGAAGGCGAGTCTTTGCATGAAGCATGGGAGAGATACAATCAGATGCTGAAGAAGTGTCCCACTCACTCGATGCCAGATTGGATGCAGATTAGATCTTTTTATGATGGACTTCGGCCCTCTATTAAAAATATGATTGATGCTGCAGCAGGAGGTTCATTAGACAGTAAGACAGTACCTGAAGCCAAGGAGTTGATAGAAAGAATGGCCCGGAATAGCAGTCGCACTTCTGAACGGGGTGTGTTAAAAAAAGATGTGGTTGACATGGCTCAGATGCAGACTCTCTTTACTCAGAATAAAGAAATGCAACAACAGATTGCTAGTTTGACCAAGCAACTGGGTCAGGTTCAGCTGGCAGCTGCAGTTTCAGGTTCATCATCATCTTCCTCACCACCAGTGACAGGGCTGATATGTGATTTCTATGGTGGTGCTCATCAGAATGGGAGCTGTGGTACAGATTCTTCAAATTCTCCAGGGGAACAAGTTAACTTTGTAGGCGGTGGTGCACCTCCTAGAAGCAACTTTCAGAACTATCCTCCAGGTGGCTATAGGAACCATCCTAATTTCTCCTGGAAGAGCCCAGCTCTTAATCCTCCTCAAGAGAAGCAGGGTCCAGCTTGGGAAATGGCAGTTGAGAAATTGGCTAAGACAACGACTGGTTTTGTGGAAGAAACTAGGCAAAACTTCAAGAATCAAGGAGCAAGCATAAGGAATCTAGAAGTTCAGATGGGGCAGATGGCGAAACAATTATCAGAAAGACCCAAGGTACTTTTCCTAGTGACACCATTCC
This sequence comes from Crotalaria pallida, assembly GCA_037953625.1. Lineage (NCBI taxonomy): Eukaryota > Viridiplantae > Streptophyta > Magnoliopsida > Fabales > Fabaceae > Crotalaria > Crotalaria pallida. Next base: position 3,915,777 of record CM075654.1, on the reverse strand, counting down.
GAATCCCAAAGAGCAGTGTAAAGCCGTCACTCTTCGTTCCGGGAAATCCTATGAAGAACCAAAGATGGTGAGTGATGATTCAGTGGAAGAGATTTTGGTGCAGCCTGGTGAGCCGGTAGTGCAGCACAGGTTGTGCAACCAGATCAGGGATCAGTTAATGTTCAGAAACAAGCTGATGTGCCAAGGAAGGTAGTTGACAAAGTGCCATTTCCCCAAAGGTTCAAGAAGGAGGAAACTCAGAAACATTTCTCAAAGTTTATGGAAGTGTTTAGGAAACTGCACATAAACATTCCCTTTGCTGAGGCGTTAGAGCAGATGCCGGTGTATGCCAAATTCATGAAGGAGCTCCTCTCCAATAAAAGAAATTTGAGTGACACAGAGACAGTTCTCCTTACTGAAGAGTGCAGTGCGATCATTCAGAAAAAGCTGCCTCAGAAACTCAAGGACCCTGGAAGTTTCACCATACCTTGCAATATTGGAGGACATGAGGTCGGTCGGGCCTTATGCGATCTTGGTGCTAGTATAAATTTGATGCCACTCTCCATTTTCAAAAGGCTTGGTATTGGCGAGGTAAAACCCACCATGATGTGCTTGCAACTAGCTGACCGTACCATCAAAAGGCCATATGGTAAGGTTGAAGATGTGTTGGTGAAAGTGGATAGGTTCATTTTTCCTGCTGACTTTGTAGTCCTAGACATGGAGGAGGACACTGAAATTCCACTTCTTCTGGGTCGGCCCTTCTTAGCCACGGGGCGAGCTTTGATTGATGTGCAGCTAGGAGAACTTAAGCTGAGGGTGCAAGATGAGGAGGTGAGCTTCAATGTTTACAAGTCCATGAAGCTGCCCATGACTGAGGAACATTGTTTCAGAGTGGATGCAATTGACTCTATGATTGCATCAGTTTTTAGTCAAACCAGTCATGATGATGGTCTGTTGGGTGCTGTGATCCATGGAGAGTGCGGTGAAGCAAGTGTTGATGCCGCGGTTGCCCAGTTGGAAATTTCAGATGCATATACAGGGGGCAAGATCAAGGAACTAAGGCCACAGGACAAGGAGGAGCGCTTGGAGCCAGAGCTGAAACCTCTTCCGTCATCTTTGAGGTATGAATTTTTGGATAATTCTAAGTTTTTTCCAGTAGTGATTAATAATGACCTGACTGAACTGGAGACTGATAGATTGCTTAGGGTGCTTAGAAATTATAAATCTGTTATAGGGTGGTCTGTCTCTGATCTGAAGGGGATTAATCCCAGTTTCTGTATGCATAAGATTCTCCTTGAGGAGAATTTTAGGCCAGTCAGGCAACCTCAACGGAGACTCAACCCGACTCTCCAAGAGGTGGTTAGGAAAGAAGTAGTAAAGCTGCTGGATGCTGGAATTATTTATCCAATTTCTGATAGTGCCTGGGTTAGTCCAGTGCAAGTGGTGCCTAAAAAAGGGGGATTGACTGTGGTCAAATCTGAGAATAATGAGTTGATCCCCACTCGAACTGTTTCCGGGTGGCGAGTTTGCATCGATTACAGAAAATTGAATAATGCCACCCGGAAAGATCACTTCCCGTTACCATTTATGGACCAAATGCTTGAAAGGTTAGCTGGGCATGCATACTACTGTTTTCTAGATGGATATAGTGGGTATAATCAAATTTGTGTAGATCCCTTGGACCAGGAAAAAACTGCTTTTACTTGTCCCTTTGGAGTTTTCGCATACCGGAGAATGCCTTTTGGATTGTGTAATGCACCTGCTACTTTTCAGCGGTGCATGTTATCGATTTTCTCCGATATGGTTGAAAACTGCATAGAGGTTTTTATGGATGATTTTTCGGTCCATGGGAAATCTTTTGATGCATGTTTAGCTAACTTGGAAAGAGTTTTAAAAAGATGTGAAGAAACAAATTTGGTTCTTAACTGGGAAAAATGTCAATTCATGGTACGGGAAGGGATTGTTCTAGGCCACCTGATCTCTGAAAAAGGCATTGGGGTGGACAAAGCAAAAATTGAAGTTATTCAAAAGTTGCCACCCCCAGTGAATGTCAAAGGGGTTAGAAGTTTTCTTGGGCATGCCGGTTTTTACCGGAGGTTTATCAAAGATTTTTCAAAAATAGTCAAACCCCTTTGTAATTTACTGGAAAAAGATACCGAATTTAACTTTGATAGTAATTGTGTGAAAGCTTTCGAAATTTTAAAAGAAAAACTAGTGACAGCTCCTATTGTGGTCGCTCCTAAATGGGGGGAACCCTTTGAACTTATGTGTGATGCGAGTGATTATGCAGTGGGAGCTGTACTAGGGCAAAGAATTAATAAAGTGTTTCACACAATTTACTATGCTAGTCGAGTATTGAATGATGCCCAAGTCAATTACTCGACTACTGAAAAAGAACTTTTAGCTGTGGTCTTTGCAATAGATAAGTTTAGGGCTTATTTGATAGGTTCTAAAGTGATTATATATACTGACCATGCAGCTCTGAGGCACCTGTTAGCTAAAAAAGATGCTAAACCAAGGCTAATCAGGTGGATCTTGCTTTTGCAAGAGTTCGATGTTGAAATTAAGGACAAAAAGGGGGTAGAGAATGTAATAGCTGATCATCTGTCTAGGCTACCCCTAGAGACCATAGGTGCAGAAAGTGTAGTGCCTATAAGTGAGAACTTCCCTGATGAACAGTTGTTTGCTCTATCCACACTCCCTTGGTATGCCGATTTGGCTAACTTTTTAGCAGCGAACATGATCCCCAGGGATATGATTTGGCAACAAAGAAAAAAACTTGCACATGATGCCAAGTTCTATTTTTGGGAGGATCCATTTTTGTTCAGGAGAAGTGTGGACGGAGTAATCCGTAGATGTGTGGCAGAGGAAGAAGTGAATGACATCCTTTGGCATTGTCACAATTCACCTAGTGCAGGACATCTTGGTAGTGATAAAACTGCTGCCAGGGTACTCCAATGTGGGTTTTATTGGCCCACAATTTTCAAGGATGCACGAAACTTTGTTTTGAGATGTGATAAATGCCAAAGGATGGGAACTATTTCTAGGAGGAATGAGATGCCACTCCAAGGTATACTTGAGGTTGAAGTCTTTGATGTTTGGGGGATAGACTTTGTTGGTCCATTTCCTCCCTCTTACAACCATAAGTATATCTTGGTCGCGGTTGATTATGTGTCCAAGTGGGTGGAAGCAATCTCCACTCCCACCAATGATTCCAATGTTGTGGTAGAATTCCATAGGAGGAACATTTTTAGTCGATTTGGAGTCCCAAGAGTTCTAATTAGTGATGGTGGGAGCCATTTTTGTAACAAAGTCATGGAGAAGGCTTTAGCCAAGTACGGAGTGCGACACAAAGTAGCTACTCCGTACCACCCACAGACTAGTACAAGTCGAAGTTTCTAATAGATCTATAAAGAGGATTCTAGAGAAGACCGTTAGTACTTCTAGGCGAGACTGGGCTAGGAAGTTAGATGATGCATTGTGGGCATATAGGACCGCGTTCAAAACTCCAATTGGCATGTCTCCATTTCAGGTTGTGTATGGTAAGAGTTGCCATTTGCCCGTTGAGTTAGTTCATAAGGCATTTTGGGCAACTCGATTTTTAAACATGGAAGCCAACCTGGCTGGCGAGAAGCGTTTGTTGCAGCTTAATGAACTTGAAGAGTTCAGGGAGCAGGCATACAACACTTCTCGTGATTTTAAAGCTAAAACCAAAAAATGGCATGACAATCGGATTTTGAATCGGAAGTTTGAACATGGGCAACAAGTATTACTGTTTAATTCTAGGCTTAAGTTTTTTCCAGGTAAGCTTAAGTCTAGGTGGTCCGGTCCTTTTCTGGTAGTGCAGGTTAGTCCATTCGGGGCAATTGAGATCAAGAATGTGCAAACTGGTGCGCTTTTCAAAGTCAATGGACAGCGCCTGAAACACTACCATGGTGGTGAAATTGTGAGGAGTCCAATTCAAGTGGACCTCCGTGATCCTTAGTTTTCTGAGAGGGTCATCCGTCAGGCTCGGGACGTTAAACAAGCGCTGCTGGGAGGCACCCCAGTGGTAACTTTAGTGCTTTTTATTTTCGTTTACGATGAGATATTGTATATATTGTGTGTGTTGTGTTTTTATTTTTTGTAGTGTAGGGTTTTTTTTTTTTTTTTTTTTTAGTTTAAGTTTTGTCATAAAAAAAAAAAAAAACGCTGAAGCGCGTCCAAGCGCGCTTAAGCGTGGCCTGCCACGTTAGCAAAGAAAAGTTGCATCACTGCAACTTGTAAAAAACAGGGGGGAACGCGTTCAAGCGTATTCTGAATCACGCTCAAGCGTGTTTTGTTGCGCTCAAGCGCGTGTTTTTGCGCCCAAGCGTGGTGGGGTGAGTGTTTAATTTTTGGGGTTTCAAATTCTGATGCAACTTATCAAAAACCAGGGGGGAACGCACTCAAGCGCGTTTTCAACCGCGCTCAAGCGCGGTTCCTGACGCTCAAGCGGGGTGAAGCGTGGGGGTTGTTGACCAAAATGAGGGGTGCAAAGTGTTTAAAAACTCAAGTGCGCTTGAACGCGCTTGAGCGCGCTCAGGCGCAATTTAACAGCAGCAGCGATTTAACAATTTGGCCAGCCTTCTTCTTCCCATTTCTACTTCCTCCTCCTTCAAACCCTAATCCCTCTCCACCTAGGTTGTTCCGCCCAGCCACATCCAGCTCTCCCCTCTTCATTTTTCGTCCTTCTTTCTTCATATTCCCTACCTACAAGTTCTCTTCTCTTTCTCTTTTTGTTTTCTTTAGACCTCTCCAAGTACAATTCGAGTTCTTTATTTTTGGTCCTTTTTGTCCGATTTTGTATCCTCAATCTAGGTAAGTTTTTCCTTTTCTTTACTTCTTAGTGTGTTTTGTGTGATTTTTAGGTAGTTATCTTTGTTTTAGGGTATTGTTTGTAGTGTTGTTAGTGTTGCACATTAGGTGTTCGATCAATTGTCCAAGTGAGTTCATCATGTCTGGTAGTACCTTTAGGCAGTCAAAAAAGTCTAAGACCGATGCTTCTTCCTCTGGAGGTGGTCGTCGTCGGCAGTTTGAGGACCCCGAGGTCAAGGTCTTCTATGACTCTCAGTGTAAGGAGAACCGAATTGTTCCTGATACAAGCTTAGATAAGATAGAGGCCCTTCCCACTCGCTATATTGGCGAGAATGTCTTGTTCCAACAGTGGGTGTCTTTCTGTGTTGACCCTGATTATGCGTTATGTGAGCCGGTTGTTTGGGAATTTTTCGCGCACGCGAGATATCGCGAGGTGCGAAACCCGGGCTGTCGGACATCTTGGGTCCGGGGTCATGAAGTTTCTTATTCTCCTGAGTCGATAGCGACGGTTTTGGGTATTCCTTACTATCCGGAGCCGTCCGACTTCTCTGCCTACTACCACTCCCTCACAATAAACAACAATGACCATGACACCCTCAAAACCTCTCTTTTTAAGGCCGGTGCAGATTGGAATTATGGGCGTGGCGGTGCTATCAAGCACGTCACCGCCAAGAACCTCACCCCTCAGGCACGCTTCTGGGTGCGTTTTATTTCGCACAACATCTATCCCCAGTCGCACCAGACTGAGGTGAAGGTGCCGATCTTGCGCATTGCACATGCTATCCTTGAGCCAGTCCAGGTCGACGCAGCTTTGCTGATGTCTAACTTCATTCTTCATGTGGCCCGGGAGGAAAAACCTGGTTCTTTTGGTCTCCCGATGGTCATCCATCGCTTGTGTAGCTCAGCTGGGGTGTTCTTTAGGGACGAGGCGCGCACTTTGCGACGTTTGCCTCGGATGGACCGGGACACCTTTGATACTTATCATGCCATTTCTCTGGGGATTGTTCCGGGTCGTGGTTCCCCACCTCCAGCTGCTGTTCCTCCGCCGACTGCTGCTCAAGCCGATATGCCCCCTAGGCAGCCTGCACCCCCTTCTGTGGACACTGGATGTCTTGTTGGTATGATGGCGCGGCTGTTGCGTCGTCAAAGCCGACAGACAGCTTATTTGAGGATGGAGCAGCGCCGTAATCAGGAGCGTGATGCTCAACTCCGGGCCATGGGAGAGCAGATGGCCATCCCGTTCCACCTGCCTGCTTATACTGATCAGGAGTTGCACTTGTTGTCTGCCTCTTCTTCTTCGGATGATGTGCAGGAGGCCAGGCAAAGTGGAAGCTAGTTTGGTTTTCGAATGTTTTGTTAGGTTTGGGTGTTATTAGTTTTTCTTTTATTGGGGGTGTGGTTTTTGTGTATTTACTAGACTGCTGTTCTTATTAGCTTCGTAATTTCTATTTTATTTGGACATGTATTGGATTCCGTATTATGGTTACTTTATTTATCTTATTAGTATGTGTGGTGTTCTTTATTTTGTTCATATTAATATTGTGTTCTCTTCGTTGTATATATTTGTGTGGTGCTTTGGCATCCTTTGTTTTGATTTTGTACAGGTACCTAAGTTTGGGGGAGATGTCCCACTCCCATGTACAGGTTTCCTTTTGTATATCACGTTTGTGCATAATTTTTTATTTTTTTTTGTATCGATTTTTCTGTTTGCTTGAGGACAAGCCAACCCCTAAGTTTGGGGGAGGGTAACCAAAATAAAAATGAGGATTTTTGCTCATATCTTTTCCTGATTTGTTATTAGTGTGTCCTTGGCATGAGTCTGTAAAAATTTGACTTAGAATAATGTTTGTGATAGGTATTCATATTTAGTACAGGGTTCTGATTTTATTTGCTTGGTATATCCTTTGTATCATATTGTGAATAATTTGTACAAATTCTTTAATTTGGTAACTTTTTGAAGAAATTGTTTAGTAATCCTGCCTGGTGAGTTTTGGGCCAAACACTTGCATAAAGGGGAATTTGTGTTGAATATATATGTGTATCCCCTGAATTTTTCTTCTGTGAGTGTATTCTTCATTAGTATTCGATTCTAGAACTTGACTGTGGACCTTTACAAGATTGAGAAATGTTGCATGCATTGAAATGATTTAGGCAATTAGGTGTTTTTGTTGTGGCCTTCAGACTTTGTTAATAATTGGTTTTTGGTATGTCCCTAATTGTCCATTTTGAGCCTAGAAATGTGAATAAGTGTTTTTGGTACCCTTGTGAATATTGTATATTGTAGTGTGGTGAGTACCTCTGGGCTTGGATGGATACTAGTTGGTTTTTAGTAGATTTTTGAAAACAAAGGGGTTCTCTTCTTAAAAAAAAAATAAAATAAAAAAAAATAAAAAAAAAAAATCCAAGTTTGTTCATACTTGTAAATAAAAAAAAAGAAGGGAAGAGAACAACTTGTAAAAAGAAAAAATGTTGGAAGAAGTGGAATTTTGGATTGTTCTATTATGTGAAAGATTTTGAGTTCATCCAAGTTCCTAAAAAGGGGTATGTTTTAATTTTTAAACCTTAGTTTTTATCCCTTTCTTCTTTTATCCTACCATTGTAGATAAACCTTGGCCCCATTACAACCAGTGAAAGACCTATTGATTTTTGCATGTTTCATTTAGTTCAGTGGAGTTGTAGGTCCGCAGTCAAGCTTATGGTAATTGTTGCTTTTGAATGAATGTGAGTGCTTATTGCTGAACCATACACATGAGGGAATTTGTGAGTGTTGAGTGTGTACTAATTTTTTTTTCTTCACCTAGTTACCTTATTAGTTGATTTGTGAATTTGTAAATAATTTGTGAAAAGGGTGTCCTGAGTAGGTAGTTAGAATTTTGTATTAGCTGTCTATATCTTGATTAGGGATTGTTCTTAGTTTTGATTTTTATTTACTTTTGCCTGGGACATGCAAAATGCTAAGTTTGGGGGAGTGATTTGGGCCAGGAAGTGATGATTTTGATATATATTTGGGCCCTTTTCCTTAGTGCTTTGTTTTGTTTCTCAGCAAATAGATTAATTTTTAGGAGTTTTTAGCAAAATATTTGTATAGATAATTTATTTGTATTTTAATTTTAGTTTTTGTTGAATTTCAGATTATTTGGGCCAAATCAGCTGAAGAGGGGCATTGGTGAAGAAAAAGAAGAAAAAGCCCAAGCTGAGAAGAAGATTTTGGGCCAAACAGCCCATTTCAGCGAACCGCGCTTGAGCGTGGAAAAAGCGCGCTCAAGCGCGCTTGGATCAGATGGCCACGTGGCGGCAGCAGAGGGGTCAGTTGACCCAGATTTCAACAGACACGCGCTCAGGCGTGTCTAATCACGCTCAAGCGCGTGTGGTTTTTGCAATAAAAATTGGGGTCTGTGACCCAATTCCAGGCGTTCTGATTGGCTGTTGAAACGCGCTTAAACGCGCTTGAGCGCGTTTTGATCAGCTGCAGTTACTTAATAACTCGATTTTCATTTTGTTAGGGGACTTTTGATGGTGGCACGAATTCCTTCTCTTACACAGCATATTTTCTTCATCTTCTTGAGCAAGAACAACAAAAACTCAAGGCTTTCAAGGTGTGGTTTTGTAAAGAGTTTGAAACTTGATATTTGGTATGTGAATTTTTCCAAGTTTGCATCTTAATTTCTTGTTTTTGACTATGAGATCTTAAGACTCATTTGGGAATGAAGAATTGTTATGTGTGTTTGTCATATATTTGATTTTGTCTATTGTTAATTGTTATATTTTGTACTTACATCTGGTTTAATTGTCGTGTTTATTTAGACGTAAATATACGATAGGATTATTGTCCGATAGGTATATTAGACAATAAACTGCCTGTGGATGTAAGTTGTGCAATTGTGTAGGGATAGGTATATTGCCTGCAAATTGTATGATTTAATTTATTTTTGACTGAGCAAATATTTTATGGTTAGAAATTTAAGGCTTTGCTCGAGGTATCGAGGAAGATTTATTTTTAACAAACTAAGAATAATTTAAGGTTGATTTTGCAAAATTAATCCAAAAAGTGACAATTGATTTAATAGTTTAAATTAATATTTGAGAACCGGTAACGACAATTCATTCCCGACTTTACGAAACTGCACCACCCCTTTATTTTTCCACACTCGCATTTTATTTATTTATTTGTTTAATTTTATTTTAAACGCGATATTTTTCCAAGTTAATATCATTTTTATGCGCGTAGCTTTATTTATTGAACTTTTTAATTGAAATCACTACTCTCGGTGGAACGACTCGGTCTTACCGATTTTATATCACTTGAGCGACCTGGTATACTTGCCAGTGAGTGAACAGGACCCTCCATAGCGGAGCGTGTATATAATGGACCCTCCATAGCGGAGCGTGTATATGATGGACCCTCCATTACGGAGTGTGACTGATGGACCCTCCATATAGGAGTGGATATGTATATGATTTATGGACCCTCCTCAGAGGAGTGGATAGATGCATGATATGGACCCTCCCTTCGGGAGCGTGATAATGTGAAATGATGGACCCGCCTATATGGCATGAGTAGATGTGAATAGAACCCGCCTTTGTGGTGTGCGAATAAATGGAAATAATAACCCGCCGAAAGGTGTGCGAATGAATGGAAAGTATTAGAAAGACTTGAAAAGCATAGGGAAAGTATGTAACTGAAAACTTAGGGAAATGTTGAGTCGTATAAGAGGAAAGTGAAGTAGTGTGTGATTGTTTAGTATGGTGTAGGGTAGGTCCTTGGTTTATTACTATGCTTTTGTAGAAGCTATATTTCTAAGTTCTGTGTAATGCTACCTTTCTTGATATATTTTTGCAGGTACCGAAGCAGAGCATGCACTAGTCGTGGCCGAGCAGGGGCGCACTCCACAACGTGGAGTGTAAACTTTAGGGGGTGATATTATATTGGTCCAAGAATTTAACTTTGGCTTTTGATGTATATAAATATTATGTAACGCCTTTTGGGGAAATTAAACTATTTTATAACTTGATTATTATTGTTTTGGAGACGATGTACTCGAATGTAATGAACCGATTTGTATTTTGCCCTGCTTGCATACTGTTGATTATATGAAAATATTTATCACAGGTTTTCAAGGTGAACTTTTATTTTTGGGATATCCATAAAACAAAGGAAACTCTGTCCGATGCGACAGAGATTTTTACAAGCTAAAATGGTTTTAAAAAGAAATTTTCAAGTCACTAAATAATTCGGGGTAGTTAGAATGTTATTTAAGATAGGGTGTTACACACAACTCCCTGTGGGACGATATTCGGTCTTCCAGACTATATTACTCTTTGACCCAGTCCACTTGCTGGCACATCAACAGATGTATATTGATTAGTATGAGTGGACAACTATTTTTGTAATTTTAGAATATGTAATAGTCGTATGTCCTGAAACTTATACTAATCGGGCGTTAGGATCTGAACTGATTATTAGACTGTTACGTTTTATGTTTTTAAATATTTCTGGACTGACAGGTTTAAAGAAGAAAAATTTTGGAAAGTCCGAAAAACAGAAGAAACTCTGCCGGATTTTCGTAAGAAGTTTTTATAAGTAATCAAGTTCAAAAAGGAATTTTCTAACACCAACTTTAATAAAACTTAAAATTAACTAATTAAGTGAGGGTGTTACATTTATGGTATCAAAGCGGTTTTTCCTCGGCTTTGGAGTTATGAGTTACTCCAGTGGTTACTCACCAAGCGAGTAACCAAGTAACCAATGTGTATAGTCAAGTGTCTAAGTTAGACAAATAGGATTCTTGTGCAATTAATTGCTAGTACAAGTATTAACTTGTATCTTCTCCAGGACTTAGTCAGTATGGCTGGGAGATGCACTGAAAATGACAAGATTGCTACCATCCTGGAAAATATGGTTCAGATGAATCAGAATCAGGTAGAGAATATGGCAGCAGCAGCACTGAACCTTCAACCACCACCAGCTCCAGCCGAGATCAATTGTTAGATACGATTTAGGAAGAATGAGCCGCCCAAGTTCGAAGGAGGATATAATCCTGATGGAACACAACTCTGGCTCCAGGAGATCGAGAAGATACTCTGAATCATGGCGCCACCGGCTGAGCAGAAAGTGTTGTTGGCGCAGTACATGCTAATTAAGCGTCTAAATTTCAAGAAGGTTTTCCTATCCCAACTAGCGGCCACCAAGTGTCACTCAAGGCTTTCTTAGTGCTTTGGTTGGACCTAGAACAATGTTGCAATTCTTGCAAAGGAACCTCTTGCTTCTTATTCCTATTTGGTCTTATTTAGTTCTAAAGCAGCAATTTGATCACCATCAAAGGTCTTCTCGCTCCAACCGACTAAAGATTGTGAACTCGCAATCTTCTCCTTGTTTCTCAATCTTGAATATAAATCACTCCTGAAGTTTCAATCTTGTCTATTCAATTCGGTTTCTCTTTGATGGGTATAACTCTAGCCATAATTTGTTACATTTTATGAAAAGTCCTTAAATCGTATGATTTTATGCTATATTCCTTAAAAGCAAAAGCACGAACCCTTCGTGAATTCCAAAGATTACGTTTCCTTTCGTTGTTAGATCTTTGCACTCTTCGTGGGAGGTTGTCAGAAAGGCGGTCAAAATCTGATGCATTCGGCTTCCTACTTCCTGGCATGGATATAACCAGGTATGTCGATGCCAAGTGGGGGAGGACTTAGTAACCCAACTAAGCTCTTGACGAAGCAACAAACGGAAACGAGAAGGAAATCCATGCGAGAACAAGACGTAGAATGTCCTAACATAAGCAAGAAAGCGCCAAGGAGTATGGACTTAGAAGTACCCTAAGTGGGAGAACAGAACCGAAGGGAAGTAAAGACCCTAGTCGAAAACCCTGTCAAAGGGATGACTCTCCATTTACGGAGCTGATCGGAATTTCGGGGACGAAATTCCAGTAAGTGGGGGAGAATTGTAACATCCCGTTATTTCTAATATCTCTAGCAAAATAATTAAATGATTTAATATGATGTTTTCAAGATTTGAGTCTCGGAATAAAATTTTGATTTCATCATTATATTTGAAATATGTTTTCTAGTCAAAATAAGTATAAATTTGTTATCATACGTTTTCCAAAAATAAAGTAGTACTTTTATTTAGTTTAATTAACATTTTGACAGGGAGCTCAAGTGGTAAGCCTTAGAGGCATTTTTATAAATAGTTTCTTCATAAAAATATGTTTAACTTAATATTTTGAGTGTCCCTGTAAATTTTCATAATGTTCGGAGGCTGTTTTATTTTTAGCTTCTGAACTGGTTTAATATATTACCTGTTTAAGTTATATATAATAATCTTCTACTAAAAATTTTTAAATATTATATATTATCAAGTTTAATATCAAGATTTAGAAAATATATTTACTTTTGAATTTCGATAATTTTTCTTACGCAATAGCTATCCGGAGGGACCGGTAACTTTATTATTTTTCAATCAATTTTGAGTAATTCAAAATACAATATTGTTTTACCTAAACGTATTTTATTTTTAGTATCATCCAACTTTTAATTATAATCCAAATACCTATACACATTGACCCACAAATGAGAACAAATATAATTTGTTTTCCTATAACTACCCTTAGGCAACCGCCCCACCCGTAAGAAAGAAAAAAAATAAAGCCAAAGAAAGTGAGAAAAGTTAGAGGTCCTGAGAGAGAAAGAAGCTTCGAGAGTGAGAGCAACAGAGGGCAAAAACATTTGATTTTTCTCATTTTCCCGGTCCAAAAACTCAAGATCTAACCGTTCAATCTCAAATCTTTCTTAGGTATATAATCTCCTCAACTCCCTCTATCCATCTACCTAATTTGTTTTACGATCCATTAATATTTTTATTATCCCTACATTTTCAAATAAAGAGATGTTTTGGGAAAAAGTGATATATCTTTATTGTATAATAATATATATTTATTGTTTTGACAAAAATGAGTTCATTTGATATATATTTTTAATGTTACAATTAGTTTTATCATATGTCCCTATTTAGATCTCGCACGTTATTGTTGACTCTGACCCTCGAATAAAGCTCGGACGTGAACGTGATATTGTTCCTTTTGTCAGGACTCCCAGGTAAGACGGGTTGCGTTACCTTTACTTGGGAAGTAAATTCTAGGATTCTATAGTGGTGACTAAGAATAGGGTAATTAAGAAATAAGTTAATGAACCTTAGGGTAGTCCCCGCTAATATAAATGATATATTTAAAAATAGTTAATGAAAAACCACACTTTAGGGGATAAAATATATGTGCATAGAATAATGTCTAGAGTGAATGAGGGTGTTAGGATATTAAAAGAGTTAATATAGAATTGGAAATGTAGGAAAACATAAAATAAAACCAAGGGAAATTAGTTGAGGAAAAACCAACGAAGCATGGAAGTAAAAGGATATAGAGTAATTATAATAGGCAAGGAGAGTAGAGTGATTGAAATTAAATGCAAGCTAAAAAGAGGAGTGAAAATACGAAAACCATAGGAAAGTGCAGAGTGGTCTTAGTTAAGAGTTGTCGGGTAGTAATGAAATAGAAACAAAATGCTAAACTAAATTTTAAATACAAGTAGGTAATAAGTAAAGAATTTCATGAAAAGATAATAAGACAATGAGAGGGAATGTAATAATAGTAGATAAATAGAATAGAGAAATAATAAAGGGAAAATAAGCAAATAATAGTGTGAGAGAGAGGAATTATAGAAATAATAAAGAATTCGAAAAGGGAATTAAAATATAACGACTATACTAACGCTAAGTGAGTTTAATATAAATTAGGATAATTTAATAAATAGAAGAAGAAAAAGAAGAGAAAGATAAATACTTAAATATAGGAAAATAATTGAAATGAGAATAAGTCACTAAGGAAAGAAAAGAGAGAAAAGAGAATATTACTGGAAACCAAAAGAAGAGAAAAGATATATGATTAAGAAAAAGAAAAAGGAAGAGAAGAAGAAAAAGAAAAATAAAAAGAAAGAAAGGTAAATGAAGCCCGATGCGAGCCTGTTGAGGCGTGTCAGCACCGATGCGAGCCTGTCGAGGCGTGTCGGTATTAAAAGAATAAAAGCGGCGCGAGCCTGTCGAGGCGTGTCGAAAATAAAAGATAAAAGAAGCCCGATGCGAGCCTGTCGAGGCGTGTCGGCACCGATGCGAGCCTGTCGAGGCGTGTCGGTATTAAAAGAACACTGCGGTGCGAGCCTGTCGAGGCGTGTCGGTATTAAAAGAACACTGCGATGCGAGCCTGTCGAGGCGTGTCGATAATAATAAGAATGAAAGACCGATGCGAGCCTGTCGAGGCGTGTCGGCATCGGCGCGAGCCTGTCGAGGCGTGTCGATAATAAAAGATGGAAGACCGATGCGAGCCTGTCGAGGCGTATCGGCACCGATGCGAGCCTGTCGAGGCGTGTCGGCATTAAAAGGAAAAAGAATGGAACTGAAAGAATGAAAAGAGAAATGATATAGAGATGAATAGTGGATTAAAAGTGGAATAAAATGTGGGAAAATGAAAAGAGAATTAAAAGTTAAAAGAAAGTGTGAATAAGTGAAGAACTAAAAGAAAAATAATTATATGGATATTTATGAGTAACGGATATTAAATATAGGGTAGGCTTAGTTTATTGCTATGTCTCTTGTAGAATTTCTCTTTCTAAGTTCTGTGTAATGCTACTCTTCATGCTATATTTTGCAGGTATTGAAGTGGAGCTTACATGGGATATGACCGAGCAGGATTTTCATTCCACTACATGGGATGTATATTGATTAGTATGAGTGGACAACTATTTTTGTAATTTTAGAATATGTAATAGTCGTATGTCCTGAAGCTTATACTAATCGGGCGTTAGGATCTGAACTGATTATTAGACTGTTACGTTTTATGTTTTTAAATATTTCTGGATTGACAGGTTTAAAGAAGAAAATTTTTGGAAAGTCCGAAAAATAGTGGAAACTCTACCGGATTTCGTAAGAAGTTTTTATAAGTAATCAAGTTCAAAAAGGAATTTTCTAACACCAATTTTAATAAAACTTAAAATTAACTAATTAAGTGAGGGTGTTACAGGGTGACTCAGAAGGGCAAGGTGTATACTCTAGATGGCGAAGAAGTTACTAAGGCCGATGAGCTGATTAGAGGTACCGGTTATGTTAATGATATTCCTTGTGGTATTCTCTTTGATTGTGGAGCTACTCATTCATTTATTTCTGCCGACTGAATGAAGAAGTTAGGATTATCTCAATAGAAATGCCTTATAAATTATCTGTTTCTACCCCCACAAATTCCTCTGTAGTCACATCAACGATGTGTTTGGATTGCCCACTTCGAGTATTGGAGCGGGAATTCAAAGTAAATCTAATCTGTTTGCCTCTAACTAAACTGGATGTCATTCTGGGCATGGACTAGATGTCTCGGCACCATGTTCTGATTGATTGTCATCAGAAATCAATTACTATTAGTGATTTTCTTTATCTGCCCTGGAAATGAATGAGGAGACAGAAATCAGTCAGATTCCGATAGTCTGCGAATTTCCGGAAGTCTTTCCTGCAGAGATTCCCGGATTACCGCCGAACAGAGAAGTGGAGTTTAGCATCGATCTGATGCCCGGTGTAGGTCCAATTTCAATAGCCTCGTACAAGATGGCACCTCCAGAATTAGCAGAGTTGAAAAAGCAGTTGGAGGAACTTTTGGCTAAGGGCTTAATTAGACCGAGTGTGTCACCCTGGGGAGCTCCAATTCTCTTTGTTAAAAAGAAGGACGAAAGTCTCCGAATGTGTATCGACTACAGGAAGTTGAATGCTGTGACTGTGGAAAACAAATATCCTCTACCTCGCATCGATGATTTGCTGGACCAGTTAAGAGGAGCAGCTGTATTTTCTAAAATTGACCTCCGATCAGGATATCATCAAATCCGTATCCGAGAGGAGGACATCCCTAAAACGGCATTCAGGTCGAGATATGGGCATTTTGAATGTGTGGTGATGTCCTTTGGTCTCACGAATGCTCCGGCCATCTTCATGGACTATATGAACAGGATCTTCAGGCATTACTTGGATTCTTTCGTCATAGTATTTATCGACGACATTCTCATCTATTCTAAGAGTCCAAGTGAGCATGCCGAGCATCTGAGAATAGTGTTGCAAATTCTCAAAGCCAAACAGCTTTATGCAAAGCTTTCTAAATGTAGTTTTTGGTTGAATGAGGTGCATTTTCTGGGGCATGTCATTTCTGAGAAGGGTGTTGTTGTTGACCCTTCTAAGGTGGAAGCGGTTCTTAAGTGGGAGATGTTAGATCCAGTGAGAAGGTTTTGATAATGACAAAGGTTGACAAAGGTTTTGAACAAGCTACAAATGGTTTGATCAAGCTTAAAGTTTGAAGAAGTTCAACAAACAATCAACACTCAACATTGATGAAGAGAGAGCAAGCTCATGAAGACTTAGTTTGTGTTTTATTATAATATCTTTAGCCTCTCAAGTCTTTTATTTTGATGAGTTTGGGTAGAGTCCTATAGAGGGTAGTGAATCTCTATCAAGGTCATGATAATATCATTTTTTGAGTATTCACTTAACCTAAAATCAATAAGTGGCTTAAAGGTTTGAAAGGAAAGGTTTAGTTTTGAGAAAACAAGTTTTTAATTGAATTTAGCAGTGACTAATCGATTAACACACATGTTACAGTGGTTAATCGATTAAGCTATGTGTTAATCGATTAACACGTGCAGAATCAGTTTTTAAAATAAGCTTTTCAAGGCAAAATCATTTTCTATTGTTTCCTAACTTTTGGGTATTCTATATAAACTTTTTCCTAACCTTTGTGAATAGATTAGAACACATAATACATCATTTTGATATTCATTTTACAAAGAATTAAGCCACACTATTCTCTCTCACTTTCATAGATCAAAGCTTTCAACTTTACATTCTTTGATCAAGAATCTTTGAATCTCTTATGTTGATATTTTCATAGCTATTGAAAGAGATTCATAGGATTGTTATTGTTTTCATTTGAGTTGTAATCATTGCAAAGAAGGCAAGCTATCTACAACAAAGGAAGTCTTGGTTGTGAATCAAGCAAACAAGCATTTGGAAGTCTTGGTTGTGAATCAAGCAATTGGAAGTCTTGGTGTGTGGCATCATCAAGCAAGTGGAAGACTTATTGCGGGGATATCAACAAGCAAGGTTAGAGGTTAGATTAGATTCAATAGGATTGCAAGGCAAGGGTGTGGTATCTCTTGTAGGCTATCAAGAAGGGAGTCTTGAGAGGCATTTACTTGTAATTTGAGAACTCTAATTCCTCATAGTGAAGAATCTCTCTTGGTTGAAGAGGGGACTGGATGTAGCTTTCAAGTGGATGAAAGTGAACCAGGATAAATCACTGTGCAGTATCTCTAAACTCTTAACTCTTTACATTCAAGTCATTTCAATATTGTCTTGGTTGAAAACCTAGAAAAGATTGATTTTCATAATTGATTGAATTGAATCTTAATTGTGCAAATTGATTTTGGGAAAATCATTTTCATAACCTAGGTAATCATTAAGAATATTGGTGTTAATCAATTCCGCTTTATCTCTGATCTTATGTGTTAATTGATTGATTTTCGTATTTGATTGAAAAGTGATTTTTCAGATACTGTTCAGATTAATCGATTAAGTTGATTGTTAATCGATTAATTTTTAAGTTGCTTTCGGCATTAATCAATTAGTACCTTAGTTAATCGATTAGTTTGAAAGTAAGCTTCGGCATTAATCGATTAATACTAAAGTTAATCGATTAATCAGTATATTTTTCTAAAAATCATTTTGTTTTAATCGTTTCGTTTTGTTTCTTTCGAAAATCTTTCAAGGTTTCTCTAACACCTATTCAACCCCCCCTTCTAGGTGTTCTCCTAGTGTCTCCTAGTTATTTCACCCACCGATTATAGTTCTTACAGGAGAGGCCTGATGAGCATTTTATTTCCCATTATTCCTTGCATTATTTTACTCCTATTATTGATACTTGTTGCCCATTTGACATTGATTAGCTTGATTTATTGATTTAGAGTTTATTGGACTAATATTCCGAATATTGTTTAATTTGGAATTATTTAGCCTAATTAATTCTATTTCTATTTTCAGGTAATATTTGGCACAAGGACACTTTGGGAAGTTTGGAAATGAAGATTGAAGTATTGAAGTGAAGATTGTAATTTGCATTTAGGTCCCTTTTTAATTGTAATGTTCAGAATAGTGTTTCTTAGGATTTGGGCCCATGTTTTAGGCCCATTTTGTGTCTTAAGAGGGGAAATTCGTGTAACCCCCCCAAGACACACTTTCATTTCAGATTTCTCACTCTCTCTCTAGGTTAGAACTTCTCTCTTGGCTCTCCCAAGTGATGGTGGCTGCTAGGGTTTTGTTCTTCCCCATTTCTACTCGTTTTTCTTCATTTATGGCCATGGAAGGCTAGACTTCAAGGGTTAATCCCTTTGGTATTGTATTATCTACTCTTGAGCTCTTGTTATTAATGCAATTTCGTTTTCTCTTCTCTGTTTTCATGTTTATCGATGTGTAGTGGTTTGCTTAATTCCATTTCGTAGAGATAATACATGAATATAAATGCTTAATTTGTATTAACTCGTAAAAACTCCAATTCTGGTTTCTGATGCTTAATTAGAAGTTAGGGTTTGGAGTGATAACTGAATTTTCGCTTAGTATTTGGTTATCACGAGTTGGACAGAGGAGAGGAGAGGAATCGATCTTTAGTGAGCTAGGATTGAGTAGTGTACGTAGCCAAAGGGGTTTGCCCGCTTTTGTTTCTGATTTTCTTAGTTTTTATATTCTGTTTATGTTTTGTTCTTCACATTTGTCACACACAAAAACCCCCCCATTTTACTGCACACTACGTGTTTGATACTTTGCCTAGACCGATATTCGCTGGGAAACGACCTAGGATCACCTTCCTAGTACTACAGAATAAACACCTTTTATTTTGATCGGGTACGGCCTCGATCAAAATTTGGCGCCGTTGCCGGGGACTATCGGTTCTTGCCAAAGATCATACAGTAGTTAATTAGATTAGTTAGTGTAGTTAGTGTGTGAATAAGCATTCTGATAACTGATTGAAAGTTGCCATGTTTGCTGATTTGCTGTTCTGCACAACTGATGCTATTCTAGTGATTCTGTGAGTGCCATTCAACATAGCTGCGGGTGGAATTTTTGCACGAAAATTGGTATCCACACTTGTTTCATCATATATTAGTGTTTTGATGCATCACAGACACTCAGATATGCACTGGTTGTGAGTTCCAGAAAAATTTTCCAAGTTTCAGCAGCACTTACTATAAATAGGCATAACTTTTGATCAGTAACTCGGAATTTGACGAATTTTATATCAAATCGAAGGGAATTTTCTGAATAATCTGATTTTTCTCACTTCGTCAGAAAACCCCTTCGTTTGGATCCTGAAAAAGCCTGTTTACTATTTCTTTTTTATTTTACAAGTTCTATTTTCTTAGTTTTTGGTCACTGTTTTAATTCTTTGACTTGGTTCCCTTTTGAATTTTGTCCTCAAACTTTCTGTGATATGTTTTCATGATTTTAGGGTGCTGAAAAAAATAAAGAAAAAAAATTTTAAAAAATAATAAATTTTGTTGCCGATTTTGGTCATGCATATCTGTTACAGTATGCTATGGTTGATGCTGTTCTGTTCAGTACATGACTAGGGGCAACCCAAGTTATTTGCATCCTTATAACCCTGAAATTGATAGAACTTATCACAGATTAGTTAGACAAAATAGGAATCAGTCATTAGGTAGTGAGTCAGAGTCATCTTATAGTCCATCTAATTCTGATTCTGTTTCTATTTCTTCTATTCCTTCTACTTTTATTCAATCTGATTCTATACATTGTGATAACATGGCTCAACCCCCACCAAGGGAAAGGACACTTAGGGAGCTGGCTGCACCTGACTTCACTATTGAAGACTCGTGTATCCGGTATCCTGATGAGGATGTTCCTTTTGAGCTTAGAACAGGACTAATCCATTTGTTGCCCAAGTTTCATGGTCTTGCAGGTGAGGATCCTCATAAGCATCTCAAGAAATTCCATATAGTGTGCACCACAATGAAACCACATGATGTGCAAGAGGATCATGTCTGTCTCAGAGCATTTCCACATTCCTTAGAGGGTCTAGCACAAGATTGGTTATCTGACTTGGCCCCTGGTTCCATCACAAGCTGGGATGACTTGAAGAGGGCATTTCTGGAAAAATTCTTCCCTGCAAATAGGACCACTGCAATCAGAAAGGAAATTTCTGGTATCAGGCAACAACATGGAGAGAGTCTCTATGATTATTGGGAGAGATTCAAGAGGTTGTGTGCTTCCTGCCCTCACCATCAGATCTCAGAGCAGCTTCTCATCCAGTACTTTTATGAAGGTCTCAACTTCATGGAAAGAAACATGGTAGATGCTGCAAGTGGTGGTACATTGGGAGATATGACACCCTTACAAGCCAGGAGCAAAATTGAGAAGATGGCTTCCAATTGTCAACAATTCCATGCAAGAAGCAACAGTGATGCAATAGTTGTGAGGGATGTAAATGATGTTGGTGCAGACTCGGGCAAGGTTGAGAAGCTTGAGCAGAAAATTGATTCTCTCACAACATTGGTCACACAATTGGCTGTCAATCAGAAAAAGATGATACTTCCTGCTAGAGTGTGTGGCATATGCACATCCATTGAGCACCACACAGATGCATGCCCTTCCCTTCAGCAGCAACAGCCGATGACAAGTGGTGACCAACCCGAGGCCTATGCAGCAAACATATACAACAATAGAGGCCCACAACAACACAATCATGACCTCTCTTCCAATAGATACAACCCTGGATGGAGGAACCATCCCAATCTGAAGTGGTCTGATCAACAACAACCTCCTCCTAATGTTCCATTTCAGAACACCGCTGGACCGAGCAGACCACCATATGTACCTCCTCCAATCCAGCAGCAAAGGCACCAACAGCAGCAAGTGGTTCATCCTGCACCATCAGCCCCTCCATCCAACCAACCTACCTTGGAGGAGTTGGTGAAGCAAATGACCATGCAAAACCTCCAATTTCAACAAGAGACTAGAGCATCCATTCAGAGACAAGAGGCATCCATTCAGACTTTGACAAATCAGATGGGTCAAATGGCAACTTCTCTCAACAACTTACAATCTCAAAATTCTGACAAGTTGCCATCCCAAACTGTGATCAACCCTCAGAATCAGAATGTGAGTGCCATCAACCTGAGGTCGGGAAAGCAGATTGTCACACCCACACCACAACCTAACCTCAACAATGATGCTCTAGCTTCCTCTAAAGGGAAGAGCCAAGTGGTAGATGAAGGTGAGCATGCTAGCACCAAAGAGAATCATCCAACTCAACCCTCCTCGACTTCAACCACAAGCCCTGCTGTTGTCCTACAACCTCCTCCTGTTCCTCTTCCATTCCCACCAAGAGTGCCTCAAAACAAAAGGGTGGAAGAGGTGGACAAGGACATTCTTGACACATTCAGGAAGGTGGAAGTCAACATACCCCTTCTTGATGCAATAAAACAGATTCCAAGGTATGCGAAGTTCCTTAAGGAGTTGTGCACTCATAAGAGAAGACTCAAGGGCAATGAGAGGATAAGCATGGGAAGGAATGTCTCCGCTCTCATAGGTAAACCTATCCCTCACATTCCTGAAAAATGTAAGGATCCTGGAACTTTCTCTATACCTTGCATCATAGGCAATGTTAAGTTTGAAAATTCTATGCTAGATTTAGGAGCATCAATAAATGTCATGCCTATGTCTGTTTTTAAGTCTCTTTCTCTTGGACCTCTTCAACCTACGGGTGTGGTGATTCAATTGGCAAATAGAAGTACTGCCCACCCCGCAGGTTTGATAGAGGATGTCTTGGTTCGGGTTGAAGAGTTGATCTTCCCTGCTGATTTTTACATACTTGATATGGAAGATGACTCTCCCCGTAATGCTGTTCCTATTATTTTGGGGAGGCCATTTTTGAAAACAGCCCGAACCAAGATAGATGTGCATTCAGGTTCACTTTCCATGGAGTTTGATGGCAGTGTGATCCGATTTGACATTTTCCATGCTATGAAACATTTTCCTGAGGATCACTCTGTTTTCCATGTGGACTTGCTCGATGATTTGATAGATGAGCATATGCTTGACTTTTTGCATCATGATTTTGAATTGCCATCTTTCACTGATTCATTTACTTGTCCATCATGCACTAACTCTGGATGGTGCACCGCATGCACTGAAATAGCCCAGTTTTTAGACTCTGCTACTGCATCTGATGATTCATATGTTATAGATTCAGATTATGCTAACCCTAACCCCATATCTGTTATGCATGAGTCTGATTTACTTGTTCAGGTGCAGGCAGCAGAATCCATTTCTGCTGTCCCTTTAGTTCCATCTATTATGCAGGCACCCTCATTGGACCTGAAGCCCCTCCCTCCTCATCTCAAATATGCTTACTTGGAGGATGAGCAGAAACTCCCAGTGATCATCTCTACCTCACTTTCTGTTGATCAAGAGGAGAAACTGCTGGATGTGATAAGAAAGAACAAGAGGGCAATTGGATGGACTTTAGCGGATATTCCTGGAATTAGCCCCTCCATGTGCATGCACCGCATTTTGTTGGAGGATGGGGCTAAACCAGTGAGACAACCCCAAAGACGATTGAACCCCCAGATTCTTGATGTGGTTAAGAAAGAGGTCACCAAGCTGCTCCAAGCGGGTATCATCTACCCAATTTCAGATAGCACTTGGGTGAGCCCGGTGCAAGTTGTCCCCAAGAAGTCTGGTGTCACAGTTGTCAAAAATGAGAAGGATGAGCTGATTCCCACTAGAGTGCAGAACAGTTGGAGAGTCTGCATTGATTACAGAAAGCTCAACCAGGCGACTCGCAAGGATCATTTCCCTCTCCCCTTCATTGATCAGATGTTGGAGCGCCTGGCAGGTAAATCTCATTATTGCTTCTTAGATGGATTCTCTGGTTATTTTCAAATTTGTATTGCACCAGAGGACCAACATAAGACCACATTTACCTGTCCTTTTGGCACATTTGCATATAGAAAGATGCCTTTTGGCCTATGCAATGCTCCTGCCACATTTCAAAGATGTATGATGAGTATTTTCGCTGACTTGCTCGAGCATTGCATAGAGGTCTTCATGGATGATTTTAGTGTTTATGGCTCCTCATTTGATGCATGTCTTGATAATTTGACTAAGGTGCTTAACAGGTGCATTGAGACTAACCTTGTCTTGAATTTTGAAAAATGCCACTTCATGGTAGAACAAGGCATAGTCTTAGGGCACATTGTTTCGCACAAGGGCATAGAAGTTGACCCTGCTAAGCTGCATGTAATATCACATTTGCCTTACCCCTCTTGCGTGCGAGAGGTGCGTTCTTTTCTTGGTCATGCAGGTTTCTATCGCAGGTTTATTCAGAACTTTAGCAACATTGCCCTTCCTCTTTCCAAGTTGCTTCAAAAGGATGCCCCATGGGAATTTGGAGACCAATGCAAGAGGGCATTTGATGAATTGAAGAAAGCACTAACCACCACTCCCATCATCCAACCACCTGATTGGACCCTCCCATTTGAGCTCATGACTGATGCTTCAAATTATGCTTTGGGAGCAGTTCTCTCCCAAAGGGTTGGTAAGCTGTCGCATGTGATTTATTATGCTTCTAGGACTTTAGATGCAGCACAGGTTAATTACACAACAACTGAAAAAGAACTTTTGGCTATTGTTTTTGCACTTGACAAATTTAGATCATATTTGCTTGGTTCTAAGGTTGTAGTGTACACTGATCATGCTGCTCTGAAGTATCTTTTGAAAAAGACAGATTCCAAACCTAGGTTGATTAGGTGGATGTTGCTCCTCCAGGAGTTTGATATTGAGATTCAGGATCGGAGTGGTGCGCATAACCTTGTCGCAGACCACTTGAGCAGGATAGAGAGAGAGGAGGATGCATTTCCTATCCGGGATAACTTCCCGGATGAGCAGCTTTTATCTTTACATGTTTCCCATCCCCTTCCCCAAACTCCTTGGTTTGCAGACATTGTTAATTATCTCGTTGCTTCTGTTTTTCCTGCCTTGGCATCCAAAGCTCAAAGAGACAAATTAAAGAGCGATGCCAAGCATTATGTATGGGATGACCCCTATTTATGGCGTTTTTGCAGTGATCAGGTCATTCGCAGGTGCATTCCAGACCAGGAGATCCAATCGGTTCTCCAATTTTGCCATGCTTCACCAGTGGGAGGCCACCTTGGTACTCAAAGGACAGCACGAAAGGTGCTGGATTCTGGATTTTATTGGCCTACCATTTTCAAGGATGCGAGCAACATCTGCAGCTCGTGTGAGCAGTGTCAAAGATCAGGAGGCGCCCTATCTTGGAGGCAACAGATGCCGCAACAACCTATGTTGTTTTGTGAGGTGTTTGACGTCTGGGGTATAGATTTCATGGGCCCCTTTCCTGTTTCTTTTGGTTTTTATTATATCTTACTTGCTGTGGATTACGTATCCAAATGGGTGGAAGCTAAGGCCACCAGGACTAATGATGCTCAGGTTGTTGTAGATTTTGTCAGGTCTAATATCCTTTGCAGGTTTGGCATACCTAGAGCCATAATCAGTGACCAAGGCACACACTTCTGCAATAGATCCATGCAAGCTTTGCTCAAGAAGTATGGGGTTGTGCACAAAGTTTCTACACCCTATCACCCCCAAACCAACGGGCAAGCTGAGATTTCAAATAGAGAGATCAAGCGGATTTTGGAGAAGATGGTGAAGCCTAATAGAAAGGATTGGAGCACACGATTAGAGGATGCTCTGTGGGCCCATCGGACCGCTTACAAGGCACCCATAGGGATGTCACCCTATCGGGTTGTCTTTGGTAAGGCGTGCCACCTGCCTGTGGAGATAGAGCACCGTGCATATTGGGCTGTGAAGCAATGTAACTTAGCTCTTGATCAAGCGGGTGAGGAGAGGAAGCTGCAGTTGAGTGAGCTAGATGAGATCCGCTTGGAGGCCTATGAGAACTCCAAATTCTACAAAGAGAAGACCAAGAAGCTTCATGATAACTCCATTTCCAGAAAGGAGTTCTTGGTTGGTCAAAAAGTTTTGCTCTACAACTCTAGGCTTGGACTCATGAGTGGAAAGCTCCGCTCTAAATGGATTGGACCGTTTGTAGTCACCCAGGTGTTTCCTTATGGCACTGTGGAGATCAAGAGTGAGTCCACGAACAAGAGCTTCAAAGTCAATGGCCACCGACTCAAGCCTTTCCTAACCACCCCTTCTTTGGATGATGCACCTGTGGAGGAGGCCTCATTGGTCGACCCCACTTTTGAACAACCATGACTTAGGGAGTCTCCTTTTCTCCTTCCTTACTCTTTTTATTACACTTGTCTATATCTGTCTGATTCTGCTATTTGTGTTCCATTGAGGACAATGTGTGATTTAAGTGTGGGGGGGAGAGTAGTTTAGGTTGCATATTTTGCTTTGATTTTTTTTTAGGTTTTGCTTAGTTTTGGGCATTTTCTTGCATGTTTTTGCTTCATTTTAGTAGAGTTTTGGTATCTCGTGTCTGAATTCATGCATTTCTGTGTGTAAAGTTGCTTTTGATAATTAAGAGGTGGTAACACTGTGATAGAATTGTCCCTTTTGTGAGGATTTGAGCCTTAATTGTGGGTGGATTGCTATATATGCCACCTAATTTTCTGTCATGTGTGATTGCACTCTGGATTACTTGCACTCTAGAACTTGACTTGACTCTTGTTGATACTTGATTGCTCATGCACATTTTGAAATGATTTAGGCACTTTCTTTCTTGAATAAGCTACTAGCCATATGAGCCTACCTTGAATGAATGTATCCTTTGCTAGCCCCTTTGAGCCTTTTTATCCCTTTCCTTGTTCTTTAGCTCATTACAAGCCTATGACTGAAAAACCATGATTGTCCTAACCTTAGGGAATTTTGGAGCTTTGGAATTGTTTTGGGAATGGGTATTAGGTAAGAAGTATGCTTTATGCTTTAATTGGTTGAGTTCTTGGTTTTGCCTCATTGGTTGTTATAGTTATGGCTTCATCTTCATGCCATTTGTGTTGTTTCTTCTTTTCTTTTTGTATATGTCTCAAAAACAAAAAAAAAATATAGAAGACAAAAATACAAAAAAAAATAAAAAAAAATGCAAAAATAAAAAGAAAAAAAAAAGAAGAAAAAAAAAAGAAAAAAAAGTGAATAAAAGGTTGTTGAGGCAAAGAGGATTGGAATTAGTGGTAGTTGATTTTGGGGTGGATTTTGCTTACTTTTTACTTATTCCCCATTGCTCCTCTATTCCTTTGGTTTTAGCTACATTCCCATATTTTTATCCTACCTTGTCCTTGGCCCCATTACAACCCTTAAAAGACCTTTTGATCATTTTGTGCATGTGTGTTGATGGTTGATGTTAGAGGCTTGTCAAGCTTATGGTTGTGTTTGTTTTTCATGATGTGCCTTGAGTGTAAATAATGATTAACCCCAAACACTTGAGTGTAAACACTTTTGAGTGATCCTTGTGAGTTTCTATCATCTTTGTGACTATCCTCTTGATGTCATTGGTTTCTTTGCATACTTGAAGTAATTGGATGATGTTCGCGGATGCTTTGACTCTTTGATCCTTAACCATTTTGTGTGCTTGAGTTTGCCCATTTCTTTGCATTTCCTAGAATTCATTGTGAAGTATGTAATCTCTTAGGTTAGCATTTCTTAGTTGTAGTCATCTTGTTGCATTATTCACTTTGGTGCATATTGATCTTCATAGTCCTATCTTTTGGTTTTGCCCAGGAGTGCAAAAGGATAAGTGTGGGGGTATTTGATGAGCATTTTATTTCCCATTATTCCTTGCATTATTTTACTCCTATTATTGATACTTGTTGCCCATTTGACATTGATTAGCTTGATTTATTGATTTAGAGTTTATTGGACTAATATTCCGAATATTGTTTAATTTGGAATTATTTAGCCTAATTAATTCTATTTCTATTTTCAGGTAATATTTGGCACAAGGACACTTTGGGAAGTTTGGAAATGAAGATTGAAGTATTGAAGTGAAGATTGTAATTTGCATTTAGGTCCCTTTTTAATTGTAATGTTCAGAATAGTGTTTCTTAGGATTTGGGCTCATGTTTTAGGCCCATTTTGTGTCTTAAGAGGGGAAATTCGTGTAACCCCCCCAAGACACACTTTCATTTCAGATTTCTCACTCTCTCTCTAGGTTAGAACTTCTCTCTTGGCTCTCCCAAGTGATGGTGGCTGCTAGGGTTTTGTTCTTCCCCATTTCTACTCGTTTTTCTTCATTTATGGCCATGGAAGGCTAGACTTCAAGGGTTAATCCCTTTGGTATTGTATTATCTACTCTTGAGCTCTTGTTATTAATGCAATTTCGTTTTCTCTTCTCTGTTTTCATGTTTATCGATGTGTAGTGGTTTGCTTAATTCCATTTCGTAGAGATAATACATGAATATAAATGCTTAATTTGTATTAACTCGTAAAAACTCCAATTCTGGTTTCTGATGCTTAATTAGAAGTTAGGGTTTGGAGTGATAACTGAATTTTCGCTTAGTATTTGGTTATCACGAGTTGGACAGAGGAGAGGAGAGGAATCGATCTTTAGTGAGCTAGGATTGAGTAGTGTACGTAGCCAAAGGGGTTTGCCCGCTTTTGTTTCTGATTTTCTTAGTTTTTATATTCTGTTTATGTTTTGTTCTTCACATTTGTCACACACAAAAACCCCCCCATTTTACTGCACACTACGTGTTTGATACTTTGCCTAGACCGATATTCGCTGGGAAACGACCTAGGATCACCTTCCTAGTACTACAGAATAAACACCTTTTATTTTGATCGGGTACGGCTTCGATCAAGGCCCAAGTCCATTACTGAGATCAGAAGCTTTCTTGGTATGGCTGGGTATTATAGGAGGTTTATTGAGGGGTTTTCTAAATTAGCCCTTCCTTTAAATACTCTTACACGGAAATGTGTACCGTTTGAGTGGTCCCCGGAATGTGAAGATAGTTTCCAGGAATTGAAAAGGCGATTAACTAGTTCTCCGGTGTTATTTTTGCCGGACCCGACTCAATCCTTCGTGGTGTACTGTGATGCTTCAAAACAAGGGTTGGGTTGTGTGTTGATGCAGCAAGGACAAGTCATAGCTTATGCATCCAGACAATTGAGGCAGCATGAACAGAACTATCCCACTCACGATCTTGAGTTGGCGACAGTAGTTTTTGCTTTGAAAATCTGAAGGCATCATCTATATGGTTCAAAGTTTGAAGTCTTTAGTGATCATAAAAGCCTTCGCTATCTCTTTGATTAAAAGGAGTTGAATATGAGGCAGAGGAGGTGGATGGAGTTTCTGAAGGACTATGATTTTGATCTTCAGTATTATCCGGGCAAAGCCAATGTAGTGGCTGATGCACTAAGTCGTAAGACTTTGCATGTCAACAATTTGATGGTGAAGGAGATGCAATTGATCCAAGAGTTCAGTGACCTCAACTTGAACATGCAAGTAAAAGAGAAGAGCATTGTTCTAGAAATGTTGCAGGTTACCAATGATTTGATTGGTCTTATTAGAGAAAGGCAAGCCGATGATGCAGAACTGCAAAAGTTGTTGGAAGGGGCAGCGGGCAATGAAGAGCCCGACTTTGTAAAAGGTTCTGATGGCATTATCCGATTTAGGGGTCGGATATGTGTTCCTATGGTTTTCGAAGTTAGAAGAGATATCCTATGGGAAGCACATCGAACCAAAATGAATTTCCATCCCGGTGCAACAAAGATGTACCAAGATTTGAAGAAGATTTACTGGTGGCCAAAGTTGAAAATCGATGTACCCGATCATGTATCTCATTGCCTAACTTGTCAGAAAGTTAAAATTGAGCACCAAAAGCCTGGTGGCCCTTTGCGATCACTTGATATCCCGGAGTGGAAGTGGGATAGCATAGCCATGGACTTTGTGACAGGTCTACCTAGGACTGCTACAGGATGTGATGCAGTTTGGGTGGTTGTGGACCGTCTTACAAAGTGTGCTCATTTTATCCCTATTCACAAGAATCACACACTGGAGAAGTTGACTCAGTTGTATATCAGGGACATAGTAAAGCTGCATGGTGTTCCTACCAGTATAGTATCCGATCGCGATCCGAGATTTCTTAGTATGGCATTGGGTACTAAGCTGAAATTTAGTATGGCTTATCATCCGCAGACAGACGGACAATCTGAGCGTACTATCCAGACACTGGAGGATTTGTTGAGAGCATGTGTTCTGGAGCAAGCTGGTAGTTGGGAGCAGTTACTGTTGTTGATGGAGTTTACTTATAATAACAACTTTCACTCCAGTATCGGTATGGCACCATTTGAGGCTCTCTACGAAAGGAAATGTAGGACGCCTTTGTGTTGGTTTCAGATAGGTGAGAATCTGTTGACAGGTCCTGATATTGTGAAAGAAACAACTGAGAAGATCACAATGATCAAGAATAAGATGAAAACTTCCCAGGATCGCTAGAAGAATTATGCTGATAGGCGAAGGAGACCTTTGGAATTTGATGTTGGGGATCATGTATTCCTAAGAGTGTCTCCGGTTACGGGGATTGGTAGGGCAATCAAGTCCAAGAAACTGACTCCTCGGTTTGTTGGGCCTTATGAGATTCTGGAGAAAGTTGGCCCGGTAGCTTACAGGATTGCCTTACCCCCTTACTTAGCAAGGCTTCATGACGTATTCCGTGTCTCACAGCTAAGTAAATACGTCCATGATCCTTCACATGTGGTCACCTTGGATGATTTGCCTTTGAAGGAGAATTTGACTTTTGAAGTTTTGCCAGTAAGAATTGAAGATAGGCAAGTGAAGCAGCTCAGAGGCAAGGAAATCTCTTTGGTGAAAGTCAGTTGGATCAGGAACAATGTGGAAGAGGCTACATGGGAATTGGAAGACAAGATCAGGCAGTCTCATCCACAATTGTTCGACGCCAACTGAATTTCGAGGACGAAATTCTGGTAAGTGGGAGAGAATTGTAACATCCTAAACTTTATTTTAAAAGAAATTAATGCTAAAACCCAAGAAATAATTAGATTAATTGCTTAAAGAATTTTGGGTGATAGGAGAGTAGTAATTATGAGTACTAGGGGTTGTGTAGGAGGCATTTGTAGCAAGGGGCAAAATTGTCTAATCGGAATCGGAGGTTAAATCGGCGTTTTAGATGTTAGAAATCAACCGAAAAGAGAAAATTAGGAATTTATAATAGGATTCTAAGCAATTAAATTCCACCGTTGGATGTGAAGTTTAGGGAATTAAGAAGCTTGTCTAAAAATTTGGGCCCGATCCGACGGTTAACGGAAAAGTTACGGCGAATCGAAGTTTCAAATTTCTGGTGCACGCCCAGGCGCACCGGTGCACGCCCAAGCGCACCAGGGTGCAATTCATGCACCAACTCAGACAAAAAACCGCCCAGGCGCGCCCTCCCGTTCGCCCAAGGCGCACCAGCCGCACACCAGCTAGCAAATTGGCGCGCCAATGCCATTGCCACCCGCACCAGCTCCATGCGCCATGCACCAGCTCGTGTGCTGGTGCTGATTCTCGCGCTCAAGCGCCAAAAGTCGCGCCCAGGCGCGCGGGCGCAGACCAGATCAGATCTGGTGCGTTGAGTTCCAGCTTAGGGCCAAGGTCATGAATTTTTGGCCACACGATTGTGGCTGGCTCCCAAGGCAAAAATAAGAAGTGAAAAGCATTACACTCTCTCATACTCCATCATCAACATCAACCCATCTTCCTCACCAATTCTCTCAAACTCAAGAGCAAGGTTCCATCATCCTCATCACATACACTTGATTTTTGAGCAAATCAAACTCAAAATCATCAAACCCCACCAAGCTAGCATCAAGAAATGGGTTGAAAGTTCCTTCCCTTTCCTTCCTCTCTCTCACGCCTAGTCCCTCTCTTCTCCCTCTTGGTTTTTCAAGCTCATCATCATTTGGGTAAGTGGAACCTTATGTCTAAGTTATGATTCCATTCCCTTTTCTCCTTCACTCATGAAAGTTGTAATTGTTTTCCTTAGGGTTTTCATGTATCCTTGATTATGTAGGAGTCTCGATCTTATGCATTCCAATCAAGACCAAGAGAAGGGAAAAAACCAACCATCCTTTAATCCCCCTAATAGAATTGTTTATCATCATTTGGCTATAGCTTTGTTAAGGTGGCAAGCAAGGCTTAGGAGGTTCAAAGTCCCAAGGTTTTGAGTTAGGGCAAGCAAAGGTTTTTCTACTTCTTGATATTTTGAGGTAAGGAGTGGGTATTAGTGGGTATTACCATACTCTGGGGATTAGTTTACGATATGCATATAATGGGTACTAAGTATTAATTGTTAGTTAGTATATTGCACCATAGGGTAGTTAATAGCTAGAACTTATGACATAGGGAAAATAATTAAATGATGATATGCTTCATTTTTGATATTTGGTATATAAGCATGTGATTTGGTGATGTTTATAATTTAAGTGCTTATTTTGTTAAATGATTGAGATATGATGTTATTTAGAAAACAAGGCAAAGAATGGTAATCAAGTATGAATTAAATGATAATGGAAAGTGAAGTTGAATTGAGTATTGGTGCATTGATAGACTAGGTGCCCCTGCCGGGTGTATCAAAGTTCCAAGGGCCAAGTGCTCACCAGGCCAAATGCCCATTAGGTCCAAATGCCCTGTTAGGCGTCAATGCACCAAGACTTAATTCACTGCCGAAATATAGGATATAAAATGCGTTGGAAATGTGAAAAAGAGAATGAAATCAAATAATTGAAATGTACAATGATAAGTGGAAAACATGATAGCATAGCTTGACAGGGTGAAGCCTTTTGGGTGTAAAAGTCCTGGTTGAGCGAGAGACCCTTGGGTGTTTCAAATGCCTGGCAGGAGCATTAAAATCCTAGTGATGCAAACCGGTTGTAACCGGGAGTGTTGTCCAGACGCGGTAAGGCGTGTCATGCACGTGGGTGCGGCGCAGTAAGTCGTGACTGGGACATACTGAAAGAGAAATGTGGATATAAAGTATGAATAGAGAATAAAAGACTTTATGAAAACAATGGATATTTTGATAATGAATTGTGATATGTTGAGTCTTATTATATTGTGATCGAATTGTTAAATGTGTTTGCCTTGGTATAGCATTATGTCGTAACTGGAAACTACTTCCCCATTTTATGTGTAATACTCACTCCTTACTATTTCCACAGGTACTGAGGAAGAGTTTGCACTTGACCAGGCCGAGCAGGAGTACTCTCCCTCACAGGGAGAGTAGGTTACTTATATTGTAGGACATGGGAATGTCCTGGGCTCGCTGATATGATGTGATCTGTTTTTGTTGTATATATGGTACATAGCTTTTTGGGGGCTCATGACGACTCCTTTTGGGTAGGAGTCCTTTTGGGAAAATACTATTTTCCAATGACTTGTATATAATTCTGCTGAAACTCTGATATCTTATACACTGTTTTTCTGATGGGTGCACGAAGTGGCACTAGCTGTGATATATGTATATAGCCCTGTTGGCTTATGGTTATTGAAAATGTTGATATTTATCAGGTTACAGGAAAACCACAATTTTTGGGAAAGTCAGAAAAACAAACGAAATCCGTCCGTTTGACGGGAGATTTTTATAAGTTAAAAAGAAAATTTCAAATTCACTATTTTGCTATGGGTATTTAAGGGTAATTAATTGTAGGTGTTACAATAAACAAACCAAAAAAAACGAAGAAAAAAAATACAGAGAACGGAGAAAGGGAGGGAGACTCACGGAGTCACGGTCACGGTCACGGTGGTTGCTGCAGAGGGAGAGGGGAGAAGCGAAAGAACTTCTGGCTTCTGGCGGTGTGTGGTCTCCGCTGCTGCAGTTGGGGCTTCTGGCTTCTCGATGCTGTCGGAGTGAGGTCGTGTGTGAGGCGGTGAGGGAGGGAGCAGACGAGCAGTAGCTAGCCGCCGGAATGTTGTCCTGCACTAGTGCGTGAGGCGGTGAGGGAGGGAGCAGAATCGCAGATATTGAGAGTGAGGGAGGGAGCAAAATCCCAGAGAGTGAGGGAGGGAGATACGGAATTAGGGATTAGGGTAGGTTTAGGTGATGTGTTTTGTGTTTTTTTAATCATTTTTTTTGTTTTTTTTTAAAGTTATGTGGCCCAAACTCGGGGGGCCTGGCCCGGCCCTAGCCCGATTTTTTTAAAACCCTACCTGGCTGGGCTAAATAGCCCGAATTGAATTTATGTCTCAATATGTGCGGCCCAAACTCTATGCTTTTTCGGGCTTTTCGGGCCGGCCCGACAGGTCTAGTTGTACTTGCCTAGTTTTGACCTGGTATATGTTTGTTAATAAAAGAGAAAACTATGATCGCATTTCCCTAATCAATGATTCGTAGCCCTCATTTACACCTCAAACCATAACCCTCACATTCTCTTCTTTCTAACACCATAAGACCTTACTTCCGCAGCCACCATTGTTAGCCACACCTCAGGATACTATACCCCAAACCCTTACCCATTCTTTCTCATCATTTACCATTTAAACCACCTCAACCTCAAACTATAGTAGTTGAATGGCTTAATTATGTCACAAGTCCCTGAAGTTTGGGGTACTTTTGCCAGATACACTTATTCTTATTTTTTTCAATGTCTGACTCTCCGAAGTTACTTATGGGTTTTTCATATACCCCTACTACCAATTATGGTCAATTTTGCTGACATGTAACATCGAAATCCTGGTCAGACGCAGGAGGTTAAGCACGTGGTGCTCCGTGGGCGAAGATCCTTTCTTTCTTTAAATTAAAAACCTAAAAAACTTAATATTTTTATATTTTTAGCTAAATAAAAAAATAAAAAAAAAAGGATTGAAGAAAGAGGTCGTTTTCGCCCATGTAACATCACGCGGCACCACATGACCAACCTCTTGTGTCTGCCCAGGATTCCGATGTTACATGTCAGCAAAATTGGCCAGAATTGATAGTAGGGGTATATGACAAACCCAGAAGTAACTTCGGGGAGTCAGACATCGAAAAAAAAAGAATAAGGGTATCTGACAAAAATACCCCAAACTTCAGGGACTTGTGACATAATTAAGCCTAGTTGAATCTCCAAAACCACAACAAAAACACGCCACGCAATAACAAATCATCATCAAACCCTCTCCTGTAACATCCCTAATTTTAATTCCCAGTTTAATTAAGGAAAACCTAAGTTAGAATTTATAAGGAAAACTGATTTAGGTCCAAATATATATATATATATATATATATATTTGAGCATTATTTGGACTCCCATTTACTATTTATTTGGCTTGTTTCTCTAGCAAATTTAGGACTTTTGAGTAGATTTTAATTATAGTTAGTAGTTGTGAATCCTTTGAACGTTTTGATTCGTTTGCTAGTGTTTCAGGTACTTTTTGGAACTCAAATGGAGAAAATATTTATGGACCTGAAAAGAGGACGAAAATATCTTGCAAATGGAAAAAGAACGGAGCAAAACGGAGTCAGGAACTACCTCGCGCGCCTGGGGCGCGAGGACGGGTGTGCCTGAGGCGCGCCGATTAGACAAAGGAATTCCCATCAGACCCTGCGCGCCTGGGGAGCGAGGTCGCGTGCGCCTGGGGCGCGCGTACCTGCTGGAGGCCCAATTTGACCAGATTCTGAACAAAGTAGAAGAAGAGAAGTCTAATTTGGCTTCATATTTTAGACTTGGTCAGAAATTAGAAGATAAACATGGACCTTATCTACTAGATTTAATTAAGATTTATTTTAGGATTTGTTTTACTCTTTAAATAGAGGATTTGTAAATAGTTTTCAGGAGGTTTTGAGATCATAGAATTCAATTAGGATTAGAGAGAGAGGTTAGTAACATCTATTGAGAGCAAGGGGGCAAGACACAAAGATTGGAGATCATCACTAAAAGAGAGATCTACGTGAGGATTGAAGGTCTCTTGGAGAGTTAACCTGTATTGTCTATGATATGAGGTTTTCTCTTTGCTTTTGTTTTCTTTATTTCAATGTGTAACTAAAACCTCTTGTTAGGAACATGGTGTAAATTGTATGGTATAACTTATTTTAATTTATGATTTAGTGTTTTCCTATTTTAAATCAAGCGTTGATTGTGTTTTTATCACATAAACCTGCGCAATTTATGTTGTGGATTTTCAAAGTTACTAATGAGAATTAGGATTTAGAATAGGCCATGCAATTCAACGGTATAACTATTCAACACAGAGAGATCTAATTGGTTAGTTATACAACTAATTAATTCCATGTTCTTAATAAATTATTTATTCGGTAATATAATTACTTGAGAGATTGAGAATTAATAATCGGAAAAATAAACGGTAGTTGCATAAGTGAAATCTAGTAACTATTAATTTAGGAATTGTTCTTGATTTGAAGGAAAACCTAATTCATAGTTAAATAAGTGAATCATACAACGAAACCAAGTTCCTAACATTTTCCTATTGCTTTCTAACCATCTTATCTCCTCAATCTTTTTATTATTTTTTTATTATTTAAATTCTCCTTCTCCTTCTAAAATTCAATAACAAGTTGCATTTATAATTACGAATTGGTGAAAAGTTATTGAAACAATTTGCAATCCCTGAGTGGAACGATACTCACTTACTATCTGTATTACTTGTCGACCTAGTGCTCTTGCTAGACATTCAACAAGTTTGTGGCGCCATTGTTGGGGATTGAAATTCGATTCTAATTTCTTTTTCGGTACTTTTTGTAATTATTTGTGTAATTTGTACTTTCTCATGTATAATTATAGTTGTAATAGTGATTCAGATTGTGATAGATTTATTCCATATTATCCTTATCCTCCATACTATGTTGCGCAAAATATAAATCCTAGGAAGGCCTAATGGGAAATAGATATAGAGATAATGAATCAGCGGATTAATGATATGAAAAAGGAAAGATACTATTCTCAATTTTCTCATGTGCAGCCTCCCCCTCCTAGTAAAACCCCAATGGAAATAGCTCTAGAGAAATTGGCTCAAACCGCTGAGGATTATGCTAAAGATTGCAAAAATAATTTTGGATTCCCTCGTGTTGAGCCAATTCCTCCCCCTGTGGAGAAAGAGTCATGGGAAATTAACCAAGAGAAATTAGCTCAAAAAGTTAGTAGTAATGTTCAAGAAATTAATTTTATAGATGAAGAAAACAGAAAAAGTTTTGAGAACATAAAAATAGCACTTGAGCAAATTTCAAAACATTTATCTGATGAGTCACAAGCATTATCAACAATTTTTGACTCTCCTAAAAAAGAGGAAGAAGTTGTGGTGATGGATGTGACCAATGATCAAATTCCTTTGGAGGAGCAAAAATCTGAAAAAGAAATTGTGCATGATAGGTTTGAGGAAGAGGATCGAAATATAACAATAGAAGGTTTGAAAATTGTAGAAAAAATTGAACCACCCTTGCATGAGGAATTTGTTGTTATAAAGAATTTTATTCAATCTAGTTCATGCTTGGGTGATTCAAAATTTTTCTATTATATTCAGCCTAAGTACTTTTATGAAAAATATCTAGAGCAATCTGAGTCATTATTAGGCAATCGGAAGCATGAGAAAGTAATCTTCCTGACTAATGGAGTTAACAACTTCATGATGGATGATGGAAGAAAAGAAAATTTTGCTGGGATGATGTATGGATTAAGGAATATACCTTTTAACCCTGGTGGGTTTGAACTCTATTTTGAAAATTCCTTAATCCACCATCATCACCCAAGGTCTTGCCCATGGGATGTGGGCATAACTCATTATTGTTGCATCACATGGGATTTGACCCATAGAATTTGGGATCCTGGTGGATATTTTTTTTGTACATAAGCAGTAGTGTAGGTTTCAATTCTTAGGTAGTTGTTGTTAAAAAAAAACCGAAGTCAAGGACTGTGGGGTGCAGAAAATAAGTTTGAGGGTCCAATCCCAATTATACCATTTTATTTTTTTAGGATTAGATTTATCTTTATCTCCAGGAAGTTTTTTTTATGTTTATCTTATTTTTTTTTTAGCAATAGATATTTTTTAGTCTTATCTTTTAGGATTTGATTAGTTTTTTTATCTTTTTAGGATTAGATTTATCTTCTTAGGATTATTTTTAGAATAGATTTTTTTTAATTTTATTATTTATTTTCGTTTTTTTTATTTTCTATATTTTAGGGATAGATTTTTTTAGGATTAGATTTGTATTTTTAGGATTTGGACCCCATTAGCCCCAATTTTTTTCAATATTGCACCCCAGGACCTGTATCTCACCAAAAATATTGTCCAGCTTTCTTAGGTAGTTTTAATTTTTATTTTTTATTTTTTAGGCTAGATTAGTTTGCCTGAGGACAAGCCAACATCTAAGTTTGGGGGAGGACATACAAAATAAAAAATTTTCAGATCTGAATTTTTCTCTCATATTTTTGGTATTGGTTTGTGTCCTTAGGACTTTTTCTCTGATGATGCATGTACATACTTAGTTTAGGACTTAGACTTTTTGGCTTTTGACACTGTTTGATTGAGCTGTAAATATGGTTGTGAACTAGTTATTTTGACAAATGCTTTCAGAACTTGTGATTGGTGAACTGACTTTAGTCCTGTGAGGTTTTGAGCCTTATATTGAGGTGTATGAATTTTATTGCAATATTCTGATATTGATACTCCTATTCTTTCATGAGTGTGTTCTCTTTGATGATTGTGCTCTAGAACTTGACCTGTGACCATTTCAAAATTGATGATTGATTGCATGCATGAAAATGATTTAGTGTTTTCCTGTTTTAAATCAAGCGTTGATTGTGTTTTTATCACATAAACCTGCGCAATTTATGTTGTGGATTTTCTTAGTTACTAATGAGAATTAGGATTTAGAATAGGCCATGCAATTCAACGGTATAACTATTCAACACAAAGAGATCTAATTGGTTAGTTATACAACTAATTAATTCCATGTTCTTAATAAATTATTTATTCGGTAATATAATTACTTGAGAGATTGAGAATTAATAATCGGAAAAATAAACGGTAGTTGCATAAGAGAAATCTAGTAACTACTAATTTAGGAATTGTTCTTGATTTGAAGGAAAACCTAATTCATAGTTCTTGATTTGAAGGAAAACCTAATTCCTAACCTTTTTCTATTTCTTTCTAACCATCTTATCTCCTCAATCTTTTTATTATTTTTTTATTATTTAAATTCTCCTTCTCCTTCTAAAATTCAATAACAAGTTGCATTTATAATTACGAATTGGTGAAAAGTTATTAGAAACAATTTGCAATCCCCGAGTGGAACGGTACTCACTTACTATCTGTATTACTTGTCGACCTAGTGCTCTTGCTAGACATTCAACAAAAACCAATAGTAAGCCATGGGTAGAAGTTAAGAGTAATGTCTTAGAGTTAGAAATTGTGAAATTTGGGTTTTTGGCAGAGTAATCGATTACCTTGTGGGGAAGTAATTGATTACATGACCTCTAGTAGAAACACTCCAAAGTTGCATCAGTGATTAATCGATTATCTCATAGAAGTAATCGATTACTTTGTGATGAAGTAATCGATTACTTGGGTTGCAAGTAATCGATTATCTTGTATTTTTGAGAAGTAATCAATTACTTTTCAATGGATTAATCGATTACTTGTCCTCTACTGAATGTACTAGAAATGTTGCATCAAAGGAGTAATCGATTACTGTGGGCAAGTAATCGATTACCCTTGTAAAAATCTGGAAAAAAAAAGGTGTGGGGACCACCTTATCCGTGTCTTAGCATAGAAGGGAGCAACCACAGTCACACACTTAACTTTTAGCCTTGTTGATAAAAGAAGAAGGAAAGAAAATAGAAGCAACAACACCAACATAAACTCCTTCTTCTTCTCCACTTCGTCTTCTTCCACCTCCTCCCCTAGGGTTTCATTCTTTCTTCTTCTATCAACCTAGATCAAGAGGCTCTCATTATTTCCATCATCAACTCTTTCTCTTCTTAACTCCAAGTAAGTGTTTTAAATCAAGAACCCTTTCTCTTGTAGGTTTGATGATGTTTTGATGCTAACAAACCAAAGTCAAGCAACAACATTCAACAACAAGTCAAGCACCACCGATAGAGAATTAGATTAAGTTTTTGTTCTATTCTTAATCAAATGTAATATTTTAATTTTGCATTTCATGAGAGTGGGTGGTAGCTTAGGAATCTCAATCTAGGTTTTAATATTGTTTGATTAATAGTGAAGAAAGATTATCTTGATAGAAATAGCTCTAAATAAAGTTTAGATCAATGTAATTTTGAAAAGCAATCTTTTTAATCACTTTTTACAGTGGTTAATCGATTAGCACGAAAGGCTTAATCGATTAACACGTTAAAACTGTACAACATTAATTGTTTAACAAAGGTTAATCGATTAGTGGCTTGTTCATTAATCGATTAATTACTGTTGTATCAGAAAAATAATATTTTTGTTTAAAAGCTTTGCACTTCTACTTTGACAAGGTTACTTTCCCTTTCATATTTTTCTATAGAGAATCATTCTTTCATATTCTTACAAGAGCTATTACTATTCTCAAAGTGTTCTATCAAGATCTTACAATCTTTCAATCTTCTTCACTTTTGTTCATTCAATATTCTTAGATTCATTGTGATTCAAATTTCTAGAGCTTAGTATTTTTGTGTTGAAGCAATCTACAACAAGAGGTTGTAACTTCAAGCATTCAACAACAACAAGTGAAGAATTCACAACTTGGAAGCCTTTGAAGCATCTCAAAGCAAGAGGAAAGGAATTGTTTGAAGAGCATCCCTTCATCAATTCAAGAAGACAAGATACAACAAACAATTGGGTAGATTTCAAGAGATTGGTACTCTCTTTAAGGGGTTAAGATAGGAGAGCTAGAGTGAGATACATCTTTAACCATTGTAATCTAACAATTGTGTATCTAGTAGAAACTCTCTATCTTTGATAGAGGGGACTCGATGTAGCTCTCAAGTGGTAGAGAGTGAACCATGATAAAATCTTGTCTCTTTTGTTTTCTTTCTTCAAGCTTTCATTAATCAAGAACAAACCAATTAATTAGGTTAATTTTGGGGCTTTTACAATTCCTAGTTAATCAACCTAAATTGATTTGGTAAATTTACGTAGTTTTGTTCATTGATTCATTTACCATTTGTTAGTGCATCATTGAATTGTAATCTCCATTGAATTCTGAATAAAGCTGATTTTATGTCAAATTAATCACGAGTTAATCGATTAAGTGATTGATTAATCGATTAGTTTTAGAGCACCATTCAGGTCTTAATCGAGTAACACCTAGTTAATCGATTAGTACTTGAGTGATCTTCTGGCATTAATCGATTAAGCCTGAGATTAATCGATTAAACAGTACATTTTTGTTAGAAAATTTGTTTTCTGAAATCCATTCTCTTTAGAAATTGAAAAGTTTGTATTGAGGCTTCAAAATACTATTCACCCCCCCTCTAGTACATTTTGAGCCGCTTGTTGGTTTCCAACAAGTGGTATCAGAGCTCGGTCGAAAGATCCGAGCATTAAAACGCTTTTTCGCAAAGATCCGATTTTGGAAATCATGGGCTCAAATTTTAATCCTTTTGGTGGTGAAAGAGCTTCCATTAATCGTCCTCCACTATTCAATGGTGAGGGTTACGCTTATTGGAAGGTCCGAATGAAATTTTTTATAGAAGCTATTGATATAGAAATTTGGAATGCCATAAAGAATGGGCCTTTTATTCCGCAAACAAAAGTAAATGATATTGTTGCTTTGAAACCAAAATCAAGCTGGAATGATGATGATAAGAAGAAAGTTCAATATGATTTAAAAGCCAAAAACATCATCACTTCGGCGCTTTCTTATGACGAATTCTTTAGAGTATCACAATGCACTTTTGCTAAACAAATGTGGGACACACTACAAGTCACACATGAGGGCAGTAATGAGGTTAGAAGGGCTAGGCTTAATACTCTCATGCATGAATACGAGCTCTTTCGTATGTTGCCAGATGAAAACATAGGCGACATGCAAAAGCGCTTTACACATATCATTAATCATCTTTCTGCTCTTGGCAAAATTCTAACTAATGGTGAAGTTGTTAATAAAGTGTTAAGATGTCTTAGCAGGGAATGGCAACCTAAAGTCACGGCTATCATGGAGGCTAAGGATCTAGACGAGATTGATTTAGCAACACTATTTGGGAAGCTTCAAGAGCATGAAATGGAGCTAGAAAGATTATCCATGAACGAGGATGCCGATAGAAAGAAGAAGGGGATAGCTCTTAAAACTAATTCAAAATCCCTAAAGGCACAAGAGGAACCCTCACTAATGGATGATTCCGATTCCGACTCCGACATCGATGATGAGACACTCGGGTTATTGGTCAAAAAGCTGGGACGTTTCCTTAAGAAGAAGAATAATTTCAATAGAAATAGATCAAAAGACACTAAGGATGTTCAACCAAGACACAAGACCAATAAAGACAACATCATATGTCATGGGTGTGGAAAGCCGGGCCATTATAGATAAAATTGTCCAACCAACTCAAAGAAGCCCGAAAGTGACAAGTGGAAGTCCAATCAATCAAAAGGCAAAAGGGCATATATAGTGTGGGATGAACCAGAAAATGAATCTTCAACTAGCACATCGAGCTATCCAACCTTTGCTTGATGGCCAAGTTGGGTGAAGAGACATCTTCAAGCATGAAATCAAGTGATAATGCAAATGAGGTAGACTATCTTTTCGATGCTAGTTCTAATTCCAATTCTCCCTCCTTTAGTGAACTATATAATGTGTATGTGGAAATGCATAAAGAGTTGAAGAAATTAGCAAAAATAAATGTTGAAAGAAAGAATTTCATTTTGAAGCAACAAGAAAAGATTTTGGAATTACAAAACTCTCTTGAGGAGTTAAAGCTTCAAAATGAAACACTTGAACTCATTTATGCAAATTCCACATGCGATTGTGATTTGAAAATGAATGAAGTCTCAACTTGTGAGAATTGCAAAACACTTGAAAAAGAAGTTTTTAATTTGAAAGATAGAATTGCAAGGCTCACAAGGGGAGATACTAGTTTAAATCATTTGCTTTCAAATCAAAGGAATAATAGTAATAGAACCGGACTTGGTTATACCAAACCCAAAAATCGAAGTTTTCGCAAAGTTGGTACATTCTCTAAGGTTGATTTTTCAAAAACCCCAACTTGCCATTATTGTGGGATTTTTGGGCATACTTCAAATAAATGCAATATTAAGAATTTTGGTATACCAAGTGGAAAGTATATGTGGATTGTCAAGGGGACCACACCCCAAACTAACATCAAAGGACCCAAGATAACTTGGGTACCTAAATCATGTATATGACTTTGTTTTGTAGATGTGCCTTCGAACACAAGAACGTAGATGGTACTTGGAGAGTGGGTGTTCGAGGCATATGACGGGAGACAAATCGCATTTCATCGAACTTGCTACAAAAGGTGGTGGTCATGTGACTTATGGCGACAACAACAAAGGCAAAATTCTAGGAGTAGGCAAGATCGGTAACGTATCTAACCTTATCATTGAAAACGTCCTATACGTAGAGGGCTTAGAACACAACTTGCTTAGTATAAGTCAACTCTGCGATATGGGCAACAATGTGACCTTTACTTCGGAATTTTGTTTTATGAAAAGTTGTATAGACGATAGTGTTAAGTTCATAGGTCGTCGTTCTAATAACACCTATTTAATCGATTTGGATGAGATAACTTCATTGTTTTCAACATGTTTTAAATCTTTTCATGATGAAGTTCATCTTTGGCACCGATGAATTGCACATGTTAATGTGAATCAATTAAATAAACTACTACGTAAAGACTTAGTGATTGGTTTACCTAAACTTAATTTTAAACTTGATAGTGTTTGTGACTCATGTCAAAAATGCAAGCAAGTTAAAAACTCTTTTAAACCCAAAAATGTGGTAAGCACAACAAAGCCATTGGAGTTAATCCACATGGATTTGTTTGGCCCATCACAAGTTCGAAGTTTAGGTGGCAATTACTACGGCTTTGTTATGGTAGATGACTTTACTCGATTCACATGGATTTTGTTTTTATCCGCCAAAAGCGACACTTATAAAAGTTTTAAAAAGTTTGCCAAACTCATCCAAAATCAATTAAATTTGAAAATAGTGACTATTAGAAGTGATCACGGTGGTGATTTCGAAAACTCAAAGTTTGATGCGTTTTGTGAAAAATATGGAATAAGTCATCAATTTTCAGCCCCTAGGACTCCGGAACAAAACGGAGTTGTAGAAAGGAAAAATAGAGTTTTAGAGGAACTTGCACGGACTATGCTTAAGGAATCTAGAGTTCCCTCTTACTTTTGGGCTGATGCGGTTAATATCGCGTGTTATGTCATTAATAGGGTTCTTATCCGTCCGCATTTAAACAAAACACCTTATGAGTTGTTAAAAGGGCGAAAGCCAAATATCTCTTCTTTTCATGTTTTTGGTTGTAAGGTGTTTGTTTTAAATAACGGTAAGAATCCGGTCGGCAAGTTTGACTCAAAAGTCGACGAAGGTATTTTCATTGGATATTCAACTCATAGCAAGGCTTATCGTATTTTTAACAAAAGAACCTTAACAGTTGAAGAATCAGTTCATGTCGTGTTTGATGAATCTCCGAAAGGAGAGTGTGTTGTTTCTTGTGATGATGAGAATGTAGGTACATTTATGGATCATGAGAAGCCAACACAACAACAAGTAGTAGAGAATCAAGTTGAGAATGGAGAAATGCAAGCACAAGAGAAGGACTTATCACAAGTGTCGCATACCAAACTACCAATTGCTTGGAAAACGAACAAAAATCACCCGGTCTCTAATATTCTAGGTGACATTGCTAAGGGAGTGGTAACCCGAAGCACTTGAATAATTTTTGTTATTATGTTGCTTTTGTTTCACAATTAGAACCTAAGAATATTAATGAGGCACTTCAAGACGAACATTGGGTTATGGCCATGCAAGAAGAGTTAAATCAATTTGAAAGAAACAAAGTTTGGGAGCTTGTGCCAAAACCCGATGACCGTCCTGAAATTGGTACTCGTTGGGTTTATAGGAATAAACTAGATGAGTCGGGTATTATTGTTAGGAATAAGGCTAGGTTGGTAGCTAAGGGTTATAGTCAAGAGGAAGGGATAGACTATGATGAAACATATGCTCCCGTAGCTAGATTAGAAGCCATTAGAATCTTACTTGCTTTTGCATCTATTATGAATTTTAGATTGTATCAAATGGATGTTAAGAGTGCGTTTCTTAACGGATACATTCAAGAAGAAGTGTATGTTTCACAACCTCCCAGATTTGAAGATTTTGAACATCCGGACTATGTTTTTAAATTAAAAAAGGCTTTGTATGGTCTTAAACAAGCTCCTAGAGCTTGGTATGATCGTCTAAGAAATTTTCTAATTGAAAAAGGTTTTAAAAGAGGTGTCGTGGACAATACGCTTTTTATTGAAAGATCCGGTAAGGACATACTTTTAGTCCAAATATATGTTGATGATATTATATTTGGTGCAACTAATGAAAAATTGTGCAAGAAATTTTCAGAAATAATGCAAAGTGAGTTTGAGATGTCTATGATGGGAGAGCTTACTTTCTTCCTTGGACTACAAATCAAGCAACTTGATGATGAGATCTACATTCATTAAGGGAAGTATTGTAGAGAACTACTTAAGAGATTTGGCATGGAGTCATGCAAGGAAGCTTCAACTCCAATGAGCGTCACATGTTACTTGGACAAGGATGAAATCGAAAAACCCGTAGAGGTAACAAAATATCGTGGTATGATAGGTAGTTTATTGTATTTAACTGCTTCTCATCCTGATATTATGTTTAGTGTGTGCATGTGTG
Source organism: Crotalaria pallida (assembly GCA_037953625.1). Lineage (NCBI taxonomy): Eukaryota > Viridiplantae > Streptophyta > Magnoliopsida > Fabales > Fabaceae > Crotalaria > Crotalaria pallida. Next base: position 3,871,026 of record CM075654.1, on the reverse strand, counting down.
CTCGTTTTCAAGCCAATCCAAAAGAGTCACATTTAACTGCTGTTAAGAGGATTATGAAATATTTGAAAGGAACTACCAATACCGGATTATGGTATCCTAGAGATGCTCTTTTGAAATTAATAGGATATTCGGATTCTGATTTTGCGGGTTGTAAAGTTGAAAGAAAAAGTACAAGTGGAACATGCCATTTGATTGGAAGTTCTCTTGTATCATGGTTTTCAAAGAAGCAAAATTGTGTAGCTTTATCAACCGCGGAAGCCGAATATATTGCGGCCGAAAGTTGTTGTGCTCAAATCCTATGGATGAAGCAACAACTTTCGGATTTTGGTTTAAACTTGTCAAAAATTCCTATTAAATGTGACAATACATCTGCAATAAATTTAACCAAAAACCCGGTATTGCACTCTAGAACAAAACGTATTGAGATTAGGCATCATTTTCTAAGGGACCATGTCCAAAAAGGTGATTGTGTTATAGAATTTGTTCAAACCTCAGATCAATTAGCTGACATTTTTACAAAACCATTACCAAGAGATACTTTCTATCGTATTAGAAGGGAACTTGGCATTTTTGATGAATCAACTATTAGCTAATTGTATTTGAAATCATTTTTATTTCATCACCTTAAGCCTATTCCTTTATGTCTTGTTGTTTGAGTTTTTTTTTGTTATATAAAAATCCTTTCATAATTCTCTAAATTAGTAGTTATGTGTGTGTTTTTCTATGATATGTTTGCTTGTATAATTGTGTGTGCTAAATGCTAAATGTCTATATGTGTTTGTGTGCATGAAAATGTTTTTCAAAATTTCAAAAATTTGAGTTTTGTGCACATTAATCGATTAACGGTTAGTCATTAATCGATTAAGTTTTATACACCTTTCAGACTTACTCGATTAATGAAGCTTTAACTCGATTAATTTTTAAACCATCTTCAGGCCTTAATCGATTAATGGCTTCGCTAATCGATTAATGGTACTGGACACGGAAATATAAAAACGCGTTTTCTGCACAGTTGCTCATTTTTTCACTTTTTCTTCACAGTTGCTCTCTTCTCCCAATCTCTCTTATCTTCTCACTTTCGAAATGCATAATAATGATCATAAGGGCTATTGAAACATGTTTTTAACCCAATTTCTTCCATCAAATCTTCTTCCTAACATCATATCTACCACAAATTCCATCAATTTCAACCAATTTCCCCCAAAATCCGAAAACCCCCAAATTTCTCAAACCCTAACCCTAACTTTCTCTCTCCTTGGAAAATGGCCTCCTCCTCCTCAAATCCGAATCCTCCACCACGAAAGAAGCGTTTAACACATAAGGATCGCAACAATGTGTGGTTCTCTCAAGCGGAATGCGAAGAACGTGCACCGAAGTTTGATGACAGAACCTTTGGAGTCATTCGGTACCTTTACTTTCCATGGTTGAAGAAGGAAATGTTTGGTTTTCATGACTTGTTAGTTTCTCAGCAATTACAAAGGTTTTTGGAATTTAATACTCACTATTACCCTAGGCTTGTTAAGCAATTTTATGCTAATTTCACTAAAATTGATGGTGTTTATCAAAGCCAAGTGAGGGGTCATCACTTTGTAATTAAACCTAATGATCTGAAAATTCTGTTTGGTTTGAAAGATGAGGGTACATTCTTGGGTGATGATGAATCGGTTGAACTAAATTTTGATACTGCAACTGTTTATTCTGAGGTTGTTAGACCAGAATTTAATTGGGATAGAGGTACTAAGAAGGTTTCTTTGTTACATGCTGAAGATAGGGTCCTTTTATACATCATTGCTTATTGTCTGATTCCGAAAGGTTCTCAAAATTATGCTCAAGTCCAGGAGGATGACTTGAAACTATTTTATGGAATTAAGCATGATGTTCAGATAAATTGGAACAAGATAGTTTTGGCTAGGATGTATACTGCTGCACAGTCTGCTTCCACTCAGTATTTACCATATCCTATGCACGTGACCAAACTCCTTCGTCATTATGGTGTGCCAATCCCGGAAGGTGAACCGTGTGAGAAGGATCCCGAGGGTAAGTTGTGTTTGAACATTCACCACATCAATCTCATGAAGATTAGCTTTCATAAGCCTACAAGGTCTTGGATGTGGAATTCGCAAATTAAGGCTTTAGAGCAAGCTGCACAACCGACTCCTCAAGCTCCTCAAGCTCCACAAGTTCCACAAGCTGCTCCACCGGATGTTGATGCAATGGAAACTGATCAAGGGGTAAATGTTGAAGATTTTATTGACTTTGACAATTTGGAAGCACCATTTGATGCTCAAGCTGCTCATGCTTCACTTATTCAGCATATGGATACTCGGTTTGATGCAATGGAGCAACGACTTGACATTCAGAATCGTGCAATGGAGCAGAGGATTATGGATCACATCTCTAGTTTCTTTTCCCAACCTCTACCCAACCCTTAGCCCACTATGATCTTATGATGTTTTCACTGTTTTTTGCTGCACTTTTATCATACTCTGATGCTGAACTTTTTTATGTTTTCATGGTTTTTGGGACTTAGTTTCTTTGCTGGACTTTTTTTTGACTGTTTATGGTTTTTGCTATGGTTGGTATGTTATAGGGTCTGTGTATGGCCTTAGAACCTTTATGCTTTCTAATATGCTGCTGAACAATATGACTTTTGGTGTATGAACTATGTGTTTTCAATGCTTTATGGACTTATTATGTAGTATGTTATATGGTCTTGGTTATGGCCTACTTATTTCTGTTTTACTGCATATTATGTCTTTAACTTTGTTTATTCATATATCCAATTGTCTAGTACTTACCTCTCACTTTTGGCAAAAGCTCTTTTTAAAAAAATTCACTACTTTTTAATGATGCCAAAAGGGGGAGAAAAGGTTTGTTGATGTTGTGGCTTTGTAGGTTAAGTTTTTATGTATTTTTCCTAAGTGCGTTACATTTAGGGGGAGTATTTAAAAACTTGGTGCTTTATTGTAAAGAGGGTTTGTCATCATCAAAAAGGGGGAGTTTGTAGGTTTGATGATGTTTTGATGCTAACAAACCAAAGTCAAGCAACAACATTCAACAACAAGTCAAGCACCACTCATGGAGAATTAGATTAAGTTTTTGTTTTATTCTTAATCAAATGTAATATTTTAATTTTGCATTTCATGAGAGTGAGTGGTAGCTTAGGAATCTCAATCTAGGTTTTAATATTGTTTTATTAATAGTGAAGAAAGATTATCTTGAGAGAAATAGCTGTAAATAAAGTTTAGATCAAAGTAATTTTGAAAAGCAATCTTTTTAATCACTTTTTACAGCGGTTAATCATTTAGCACGAAAGGCTTAATCGATTAACACGTTAAAACTGTACAACATTGATTGTTTAACAAAGGTTAATCGATTAGTGGCTTGTTCATTAATCGATTAATTACTGTTGTATCAGAAAAATAATATTTTTGTTTAAAAGCTTTTCATTTCTACGTTGACAAGGTTACTTTCCCTTTCATATTTTTCTATAGAGAATCATTCTTTCATATTCTTACAAGAGCTATTACTATTCTCAAAGTGTTCTATCAAGATCTTACAGTCTTTCAATCTTCTTCACTTTTGTTCATTCAATATTCTTAGATTCATTGAGATTCAAATTTCTAGAGCTTAGTATTTTTGTGTTGAAGCAATCTACAACAAGAGGTTGTAACTTCAAGCATTCAACAACAACAAGTGATGAATTCACAACTTGGAAGCCTTTGAAGCATCTCAAAGCAAGAGGAAAGGAATTGTTTGAAGAGCATCCTTCATCAATTCAAGAAGACAAGATACAACAAACAATTGGGTAGATTTCAAGAGATTGGTACTCTCTTTAAGGGGTTAAGATAGGAGAGCTAGAGTGAGCTACATCTTTAACCATTGTAATCTAACAATTGTGTATCTAGTAGAAACTCTCTATCTTTGATAGAGGGGACTGGATGTAGCTCTCAAGTGGTAAAGAGTGAACCAGGATAAAATCTTGTTTCTTTTTTTTTCTTTCTTCAAGCTTTCATTAATCAAGAACAAACCAATTAATTAGGTTAATTTTGGGGCTTTTACAATTCCTAGTTAATCAACCTAAATTGATTTGGTAAATTTACGTAGTTTTGTTCATTGATTCATTTACCACTTGTTAGTGCATCATTGAATTGTAATCTCCATTGAATTCTGAATAAAGCTGATTTTATGTCAAATTAATCACGAGTTAATCGATTAAGTGATTGATTAATCGATTAGTTTTAGAGCACAATTCAGGTCTTAATCGAGTAACACCTAGTTAATCGATTAGTACTTGAGTGATCTTCTGGCATTAATCGATTAAGCCTGAGATTAATCGATTAAACAATACATTTTTGTTACAAAATTTGTTTTCTGAAATCCATTCTCTTTAGCAATCGAAAAGTTTGTATTGAGGCTTCAAAATACTATTCATCCCCCTCTAGTACATTTTGAGCCGCTTGTTGGTTTCCAACAATTCTTTCTCTCCATAAAACTCCAATATCTCTCTCTCTTACTCTCATGGAGGATTTCAAGCCTTAAACTATAGAAATCTATTTGTTTCATGAACTTTATCAAGGATCAAGGCAAAAATAACCACTTTTCTTCTTATAACTCTTGTGTTAGGTTCCTCCCTCTACTTTGGATCTTAGCTTTTTTGGTGGCAAGCTCTCAAGCTTAGAGCAAATGAAAATCACCTTATCTTTAAGTGTTTGAGGTAAGGGGAGTCTCTTTTCCACACTTTGAGTTAGGGATAGTTAAAGTTTATAATAAGATTTGGGTCTAATAATTAAATTGGGTTGTGGGTGGCAAATTAATAATTGATTAGAAATGATTAGGGGAGATTGTTGTAAATTTGTTTGATTATGTTATATTATTGGAAATGTTTATGTTAATTTTTTTTGTATGTTATTAAAGTGGAAGTGATGAACCCTACGAAGCTGATTTATTTTAAGCACTCTGAGACATACCTGAGTATGTCGACTGATTTGTTGATATATGATGACTATTAAGTGTTATTATTATCTGTTGAGATTTTATATTTGTTCAATAGGTGCTAAATGGGTGTTATTTTGATTAATGAATGGGAAAAATGTTAACAATGTTGGAAAATGAATTGATTAAGAGCTTTGGAGAAAAGGGAAGTGATGGTTTGAGAAAAGAATTATGAAATTAATGAATGGAAGAAAAGTAATAATTCGAGGTCGATTGCGATAAGTCGCGAATCGACCAGGCGCGATAAAAGATTAAACCTTATAAATGCGAGGTCGACTGTGATAAGCCGCGAATCGACCAGGCGCGATAATTGGAACTTAATGCGAGGTCTATTGTGTTAAGCCGCACATAGACCAGGCACGATAACAGGCTAATATTTATATGTGCGAGGTCTAATGTGTTAAGCCGCACATAGACCAGACGCGATAACAGACTAATATTGATTAATGCGAGGTCTATTGTGTTAAGCCGCACATTGACCAGGCCCGACAACAGGCTAATATGTATATATGCGAGGTCTATTGTGTTAAGCCGCACATTGACCAGGCACGATCACAGGCTAATATTTATTAATGCGAGGTTGATGTGTAAGCCGCACATCGACCAGGTGCGATAAAAGGCTAATAGTTATTAATGCGAGGTCGAATGTGTTAAGCTGCACATCGACCAGACGCGATAAAAGGCTAATACTTATTTAACTCTTGAAACCGACTGCGAGGTGGCGCGAATTGGTTTGTAGGAGAAGTAAGCTTATCACACCAAAGAAGATCAAGAGAAATAAGGAAAGTATATATTTGGGAAAAAAATGATATTGAGAATGAGAATATATTAAAAATTGATAACATAAGAATGTTACCTTGTCAAGTAAATGTGATACATGTTGAAGGACCATTGTCTGATTTGACTATTATTCTTGACTTTTTATTGTGAACTATTTACTATCCTTTAATTCACTGTGTTGTGAAAAGGTCTCACCCTTAGTGGTTATCATTTTAGGTAAATGCTGAAGGAGCTTGAGGATCAGAGTGTAGCAGCAGAAGAATGGAAAGAAGGAAATTGTATGTTGTGCTAATTATATTGCGAGTGGAATACCCAAAATCTTTTGTAAACATGTTTTATGAAAAGAAAATTTCAAGTTCCTTGTTTTAATTACAAACTGTTAAATTGTTATTTTTATATAAATCAATCGGGTGTTACATCTCCTCTTGTCGATCTCTCCACCCTGCTCCCAGCACTTCAATAAGCAACTAACCACCCTAATTATTTCTAGATTATTGAATTGTTGTATTATGTATTGTTAGTAAAGAGAAATGGGTTTTGATTATTAAAGTCTATCATTGCATGAGGAACTTCATAGTATGTTGAAAATCATCACCACTGTCAGCAATGCATTTCAATAGTTTTCTTCAATTTTATAACTATTGAATTTTACGTCAAAAACTATTAATTTTACCAACATTTGTAATATTTTATACTTTTTTATTTATAATGAGAAACAATATTCACAGACAAAATTTCTAAATTCTATAGTATTTGTAGAAATTCCACTATGGATATTGCTTTTTATCACAAATAAAAAAACTATGAAATATTGAAATAATGATAAAATTAATAGTTTTCGACATAAAATTCAAGAATTATAAAATTGAAGAAAATATTGAAATACATTGCTTACAGTGATTATGATTTTTAACTTATCAGCAAGTTCCTCGTGTAAACATAGACGTAACTAATCAAATCCATTTCTTCTTGCTAATCGAGAGAGGGAGAGGGAAAGGGCAGTGGTTTGATGATGACTGCTAGTTTTTGGCGATGCTTTTTCGTCTAGGTTGTGCGAGTTCAATTGTTATGTTTTGAGGTTGAGGTGGTTTGAATGGAAAATGTGAAGGAATTGGTAAGGGATTGGGGTAAGGTGTCCCATGGTGGCCTACGATAGTGTCTATGGCTGAAGGATTTTACGGTGGAATAAGAAAAGAAGGTAAGGGTAAGGGAATGAGAGTTGGAAATGAGATTTGTGAATAATTGATGAGGGAAAGAGTATTCGGGTTTTTAATTGATTAACACACATACAGGTCCAAAATTGGGTAGGTGCAAAAAATTAGACCACTCAGGGCCTATATTCCCTAAGGGCCTATGAATATATTAGCTTGTATCCACAAAAAAAAACAAATTAAGAGTAATTTGGGCCCAATATATGATGATTTCGAAAGATAATTGATCCCATTTGACTATGTTTTTGGCTTGTTTCTCAAGTAATTTAGGGAAAAGATTGATTTTTTATCTACTAATGATGAGGAATGAGATCCTTGTGGATTTTGAACCTTTTTTGTTCTAATTTCAGGTTTAGAAAACACTAATTAATGATTCTTGGCTAGGAAAAATAAGGAGTCTTAAAGCCAGAAGATTGAAGCAAAGAAGAGAAGATTTCCGACATTTTTGTGTCACGCACGCTTAAGCGCCGGTGGTTGCATGATTGATTTGGGTGTAATATATGATGTTTTGAGCATGATTTAGACTCCCTTTTACTATGTATTTGGCTTGTTTCTCTTGTAAATTTAGGAATTTTTGTATAGTTTTTAGAAAGTTAGGTAATTTAGAATCCTTTGAATGTTTTGATCTGTTTTGGGTTTGTTTCGGGTACTTTCGGAGCTTAAATGAAGAAAATAAATATGGAGCATGAAAGAGGATGAAAAGACCTTGAAAATGGTGCAAGAACGGAGCGAAACGGAGCCGGAGCAGGTGACACACACCCATGCGCACAGACCTACACGCCCAGGCGCGCAAACTGCGAGAAAGTGACACTGTTCGCTGTTTTGACCATAACTTGAGCTACGCTTATCCAAATGAGGCGATCTTGGTATCATTTTAAAGCTAAGGAAAAGATTTACAACTTTTCCATATATTGCCTTACTCAAATTCGTCCATCTTGGGGGTCAAAATCAGTGCCGAAGTTGCTGTCAGACACAAATATGGGATTCTAGAAGGATTTTGATGATAAATTCTATTTGTAGATAAGGTTCTTAAAGATTAGATTATTCTAATAGGATATTATCATATCATATCAATTGGGATTAGTTGTAGACTTTAAATATAGGTTTTTCCTTTAGGTTTTGTAGACTTTTCAGAGCCAAATAAGATATTCGAATAAAATTACGATTAGAGAAGAGAGGCTGCTATGCAATTGAGAGCAAGGAGGCAAGGCACAAGGATTGGAGATCAACATTGCTGGAGGGATCCACTTGAAGATTGAAGATCTCTTGGGGGTAAATTGATTATTGTCTATGATGATTTGTTTTTCCCATTCCTTTATCTTCTTCTTCCAATATGTATAACTGAACCTCTTGTTAGGAATAGGGTGAATTTGTATGGATCTTAATTTGGTTGTTTATTTATGAATTAATGTTTTTCCTTTCAAATCAATTGCTTGGTTGCGTTTTAATTACAATTCATAGAATTGATCATTTTATGTTTTGCTTTGGTAATCTGAACCTTAATTGGAAAATTAGGATTAAGATTAGGCCTTTCAACCAAACAATATAATTATTCAACTCGTAGGAATACTTTTGGGTAATTGTATAACTCTTATAAACTAACTCACTTAAGGGATTAAGGGGTAAAGTTTAGTAAGAAACATAATTGCCATGAGGGATCTAGCTCTTATTGTTTCTGGGGTTTTTGATTTATTAGAAAACATATTTTCATAATTAATAACCTGATCCTACAATGAAACAAAGTTCCTAACCTTTTCCATATTTGCTCTAAATCCTTTTTATTAGTTTCTGAATTGTTTCATAATTTTAATTCTACACTCCTATCTCTAAACTTAAAACCCATACAAGTTATACATAGTAATCGCAATTAGGTGAAAGAAATTAGAAACAATTTGCAATCCCCGAGTGGAACGATAATTTACTTACTCTTTATTACTTGTGCGATCGGTACACTTGCCGAATTGCCAACAATGCTCAAGCGCGAGGGGTCTTCTATTTTAAAAATGGGGTCAGAAGGATCAGTTTTTACAGGGAGTTGCACGCTCAAGCGCCCAGACTTGCACACTCAAGCGCGCAATGATAAAAATTAGAGTTAAAATTTGATCTTTTTAGGATTGGTTTTAGGGATTTGTTTTGATACTTTTTAAATAGGATTCATTAGGCTTAGGAGTTAGTTACTAGAGTTTAGAGAGAGATTTTGAGAGCATAGGAGGCAAGCACAGAGGCATCCATCTTGGCGATTGGAGATTAGTGGTAACTCTATGTCTTTTGTCATGATTTTCATTATTCTCTTTTCTTCTTCTTCTCTGATTATGTGTAACTAAACTTCTTGTTAGGAATATGGTGGATTTTCATGGATTTTGAATAGTTTTTCCTAATTATGAATTAATGTTTTTCCATATCAATTGTTTGATTATGTGTTTAGTGTTCATAAAATTGATCACCCTATGATTTGGGACTTCATCCTTCAATTGAAAAATTAGGGATTGAATTGACCTTTTAATCAAACTTTATAATTGATCCAACTCGTAGAAATACTTTTGGGAATTATATAACTTTAGAAATTCCAGTGTTCTTAATTAATGGTTATTAAACTAAGATTCACTTAAGAGATTAAGGGGTATGGTTTAAATAATAAACAGTAATTGCCTGAGAAATCAGTTTTTACTAAATCTGGAATCGTTGTTGATATAAGGAAAAACAGAAATTGATAATTGGTAACTACAAATCCTACAATGAAACCATGTTCCTAACCGTTTCCCCAATCGTTTTACAGCCATCTTTTATTTTGTTTTGTTATTTAATTCATTGAAATTCATAAATCAAATAAACCAATTTCAAAGTTTCACTTAGTAATTAGAATTAGGTGAGAATTATTAGAAACAATTTCAATCCTCGTTGGAAATGATAAGTTACTTCTACTCTATTACTTTTGTACAATCTGGTATACTTGCCAAAAAGTCAACAAGTAAGGATAATTCTTTTTTTTTTAAAAAAAGGATCCTTTGATGCAGCAAAAGTGTTGGAGCTCCCTAACACATTATCTAGGCCATTGGATTGTTTGACTGGCCCATATCTTATTGGTTCGATTTTACTCCCTCTCCAGCTCATATATATATATATATATATATATATATATATTTACATTATGTTAATCTCATTCTTGATTATAAACACATAAATAAAATATTTTATTTTATTATATCAACATATAATAGTAGATTATTCATCTTAAAACATAACAAGGATGAATAGAAATGATATAAGGGTTTAAACAAAAAGAAAAAAGAAAGAAGTGAACTAAGGATGATGTCGGGTTTGATACAGGCAGCCCGTGTGCCGATGGGACCTAAACCCATTGTCCTTATCTTAAAGTCGATCTTCTAAATCCCCTCACGCCATTGTGTCATTTTCTTTAATCCCAAACTAGCGTATTTATAGGCACTCCTGTGCCTGTCGATCCGCATTCTCATTGTCATGTTCTTGCTGTAAAGAGTTGCTTTATAATAAAATGATATATTGCAATAAAATCGGCAGTTATTAATGCCATGTTATATGTTAAAGACGTTCATTTTCGTGTAAATTGTAATTTTTAACTGTGTGCATTCTTAGTTGTCATGTTTCAAATTATGAAAATAGATTATTAATGATTTATTGTATTTTTTCAACCTTTAATAACATTATTAACAAGTGCCTCTTAAAGATTAGATTATTCTAATATGATATTATCATATCATATCAATTGGGATTAGTTGTAGACTTTAAATATAGATTTTTCCTTTAGGTTTTGTAGACTTTTCAGAGCCAAATAAGATATTCGAATAAAATTACGATTAGAGAAGAGAGGCTGCTATGCAATTGAGAGCAAGGAGGCAAGGCACAAGGATTGGAGATCAACATTGTTGGAGGGATCCACTTGATGATTGAAGATCTCTTAGGAGTAAATTCATTATTGTCTATGATTATGAGTTTTTCCCATTCTTGTATTTCTTCTCCCATTATGTGTAACTAAACCTCTTGTTAGGAATAGGGTGAATTTGTATGGATCTTAATTTGGCTATATATTTATGAATTAATGTTTTTCATTTTAAATCAATTGTTTGGTTGCGTTTTAATTACAATTCATAGAATTAGCTACTTTATGTTTTGCTTTGGTAATCTAAACCTTAATTGGAAGATTAGGATTTAGATTAGGCCTTTTAACCAAACAATATAATTATTCAACTCGTAGGAATACTTTTGGGTAATTTTATAACTTTCATAAACTAAAACTCACTTAAGGGATTAAGGGGTAAAGTTTAGTAAGAAACGTAATATCCATGAGGGATCTAGCTTTTATTGTTTTTGAAGTTGTTGATTTATTGGAAAACAAATTTTCATAATTAGTAACCTGATCCTACAATGAAACCACGTTTCTAACCTTTTCCATATTGTTTTCTTCTTGTATTATTTTCTGTTTTTATTATTTAACTCTTCCTCTAATCGTTCTCAAAACCAATACAAGTTTCACATAGTAATCTCAATTAGGTGAAAGTATTAGAAACAATTTGCAATCCTCGTTGGAACGATAACTGATCTTACTGACTGTATTACTAGATGACCCAGTATACTTCCCGGTGACCCAACAAGTTTTTGGCGCCGTTGTCGGGGATTGAAATTCGTTTCAATTAGTTTTCGGTACATAGTAGTAGTTGTAGGTGAAATTTATTATTTTTTTTAGTGTTCTTGTTTCGACAGGTGCTGCTTAATCTTTTTGTTGTTTTTGTGCTCTGCAGGTAGCATTATCTATTTGAGTGAAAAGAGGAAGAAGAAACTAGCACAAGAGGAGAGGAACAAATTTAGAAGATGGCTAAAGGAGGAAGGTCTCACGAATCCTCTCCGCCTCCTCCTTCCCGGAAAACTTTGGCTGAATATGCAATTGTAGACCTGGACTTCTGTGCTTCCAGCATAGTCTGGCCAGCCATCACTGCAATTGCATTCGCGATCGATCCGCAGTACGTCCACTTGACCATGCAGGATCAGTTCAGTGGTGCGCGGCATCAAGACCCCAGAGATCATATCGCCAACTTTCTGGGTATGCTCGAATTCTTCAAGATCGAGGGTGCTACGGAGGAGGCCATCAGAATGAGAATGTGGGTGAACAACCAAGCACCCGGGAGTCTTTCCAGCTGGAAAGTTCTTGTCTCCAAATTCATGGATAAGTTTCTTCCAGCTGGAAAGCAAGCAAAGCTGAGGCAGGATGTTCACTCATTCATGCAAGAGGACGACGAACCGTTGCATGAAGCTTGGCAATGCTACAACCAGCTACTGAGGAAGTGCCCAACATATATGCAAGACTGGCAGCAAATATAATCGTTATATAATGGGCTCAACAGATTCAACCAAAGAATGATTGATGCAGCAGCTGGTGGATCGATGATGAAGAAGACTGTTGAAGAGGCCAAAGAAATTATTGCAACCACGGCATTCAACAACAGTTGTAACATCCTACCCTTTTTACCTTTAGATATATTTATTTAAGATGGTGGTTTAATAAGAAAATACTTGGGGTTTTATAAAAATTTTGGCGGAGTTTTGTTTGAAATACGAACTTTCCCCAAATTAATTTTTTTACCTATCAAGTCCAGAACAGCTTGTATAAAAACAAGACCTATAATTACATTTTAGTGGTTGTGTCACACTTTAGAATTATTTAAAAGATGATATCTTTATATCCACCACAACCACTAATACATTCTTAAAAGTTATTATAAAGTCCTTTTTACAAAATCAAGATAGTCTTAACTCCAAGTAAAAGTAAGATTAAAATACAACTTTAATTAATGAAAATATTTTACATTACAGGATCCTAGAATGGTTGCAATAGGGATGAAACCTAAAAGGGGTCTCAACCAATAATATACTCTCTTTTATCGAGAGTGCACTATCTCGGCGTAGAAGCTATGAACATCTTTCTCTGATGGGTACCTAATATGTCAACAGTAAGGGTGAGTAATTTGAATTTAGATTAAAGAAAACATTTTAAAAACAGTAATAAAGCATAAATAAGCATATTCCAAACATCATACAATTTAGATAGTAAGACATAATGGCATCATTCAACTATAAAACAAGGCATACTTATATTATAATGCTTTAATATACAATCACATGATTATGCTATGCACGTCACACTTTAAGAGTTTGATTCTTGAATCCGATGTTACACAATTCATTTCATTTCATTTACTTGAACAATTTGATCGGATTCAATGAATTAACCCATTTATGCAACTTCTTTCACACTTTCACTTTAACATTTACACTTTAACTTTAAATTTAACACTTTAACTTTTCCCTTTTCATTAACACTTTAATATCCTCACATACACCCTCCACTCTGGGGAAAAACCGACCAGGAGTAAGTATTTCTCAACCTCCGATTGGGTGTTTCACCTCCACTTAGGAAGGTTCCTCGCTTACCCGCTTGCACAGTACTTCACACACTCCCCGCATGAGGGTTCCTCGTACAATTTGGTTTGATTCGTCCAAATTGGCTTTAGCAGAAATCACCCTCGACTGGCCAAAACGAGCCAAAGTAATAGAATAACTATGGTTCGCATAGAACCAATCCCCAACACGGGAATCAAACACATGTCCTTTGCAGGATCAAAGTTCTCCACAGTAATTCCAGTAATTTACTTTTGCCCTCATCAAGCGAAACGACGTGTGTTTTTCCCCTACTCCTAACATCCCCTTTACACCATGCATGATGCAATATATACAAGTGCTCTCCAATTGAGGTTTAAACCCTTTTTATTCTTTAGAAAATAGCATAAGTTTGATTCACCTTAATTGGAGAGTGCTTGACCCTAATTTATGCATAACTATTCATACTTTTAGCTTTATAACTTATATACATATCAAACACACACAATCATGTCATTTGAGTTTAAAATAACAATATTCATAAAATTAATACAAATTATAAGCATTGACATAAATACACAAGTATAACATAACAATTCCATAGGGTTTTCTAATCAATCTATACTCTCTTAATCCTACACTTTAACAATAGTTTAAATACACCTAGTAATGTTCCTATTACTATTCCTAAACCCTTTCTCTAATACTAAACCAAAGTACACCCTTTACCTTTAGAAGAGAAGATGAGGAATTAAGAACTTGAGGGAGCACCAACCCCCACTCTAATCCAAGCTTCCTAGCCTCCTATTTCTTGCCCTTAACCACTTTCCAAGACTCCTTTGATGATTGGAATGCTCTATGAGATGGATTGGGAAAGTTAGGGTTTGTGGGTTGATTGGGGTTTTAGAGAAAGAGAGAAGAAATTGAGATTTGAAAGAGGGGAATTGATTAGGGAATGATGGGTGGAAATTTATGGAGTTAATTTGATGTTATAAGGTGGTAACTTGAAGAAATTGAAAGCCCTAGTGAATAAGGAGAAGAAGAACTCGTGTGGAGAGAAGAGGAAACAATGAAAAATGACACTTGGAACACGTGTTTTATGACTGAAAAGCAGCCCTTAATCGATTAATACAGCAGTTAATCGATTAAGGCCTGAAGCTGCCTCTTATCTTAATCGATTAAGCTACTCCTTAATCGATTATTGGCTGAAAGGTGCTTAATGATTAATCGATTAAGGGACCTCTTAATCGATTAACCAGTTGAATTTCCCTTCTTTCATGCATTCTAAGAATCCTAAGCTTACTATAACCCATTCTAACTTATTCTTAGCTAAAACCTACATCCTAAACACATTCTAATCTATTCTTAACTCATACCTTTCTAAACTTAGCTAAATGCTAATTCTAAACACTTACTAATACTAATACTAATTAACACTTCTAAACGGAATCGAAACTTGAGGATGCTACAACACTTATCAAAATTCTACACTAATGCACATAACCACTTAGTGAATTTGGGGATGTTACAGTAGTCAGGGACTAAGGACCTAAGTAGAGCAAAGCGTCCTAAAGAGTTATAATATGGACTCTACTCAAGCCTAGATCTTGATCGAGCAAAAAAAGCAAATGCAGCAGCAGATTGCTGCATTAATGAAGCAGATGGGTCAGATTAATGTGCCAGTTGCATCTACCACTCTGAGGTACGACTTTTGTGGGGGAAGTCACCGGAATGGTGAGTGCGCTTTCGAAGTCAGAAAGGGTCAGACAACCATTGAGGAGCAAGCTAATTTTGTGTGTAGCGAAGTACTTAAAAACAATACGTACTCCAACACCTGCAATCCGGGGCCAACAAATCAGTCCAATACCTCATGGTACAACCCAACACCCAGTACACTAGAGCCACAGAAGCAGAGCTGGGAGAAGGCGATTGAAGTATTAGTTAACTCAACCACAAGCTTGATGGAGAAAACTAGAACCTTCATGGCCGAAACCTGAGCCAACATTCATAACTTGGAGGTACGAGTGGACCAATTGACCAATCAAATGTCAGAGATCATAACCAACTCCAAGGAGCGATGCATGGCAGTCACCCTTCGAAGTGGTAAGTCGTATGAGGAGCCTCTGAAGAAGGGTGATGCAACTGAGGTTGAGAAGAAGGAAGAGAGGCAAAAGCAACCAAGTGGAGGAGACGCAATTGCAATGCAACAGACACAGGATCCACCTGCGGATCACGAGAAAGAGGAAGGCACACCGAAACCTCAGAGGTTGAAGAAAGAGGAACACCAGAAGCAATTCTCCAAATTCTTGGAGATGCTACAGAAGGTGCAGATCAACATCCCATTTGCAGAGGCTCTCGCACAAATGCCTCTATACGCGAGATTCATGAAAGAGTTGCTGACGAAAAAGAAGCGAATGCTCACTGAGGAGACATTCCCGATAGCAAAGAAGTGCAGCAGCATCATCAAATCCAACCTTCTACCAAAGCTGAAGGATCCAGGTAGCTTCACCATTTTAGTTAGCATAGGCAAGGAGTACTCAGGTAAGGCTCTTTGTGACTTAGGAGCTAGCGTAAATATCATGCCTTTGTCTGTGTTTGAGGAATTGAAAATAGGAGAGGTTAAGCCTACCCTGGCATTACTTCAATTAGCTGATAGAACCACCATCTGCCCATACGAAGTGGTGGAAGATATTCTGGTAAACATGAATGATTTTATCCTGCCCTTAGATTTTATGATTTTAGATGTAGAAGAGGATGAAAATATTCCTCTAATTTTTGGAAGGCCATTCTTGGCCACAGCAGGGGCAGTGATTGATGTGCCTAGGGGAGAAGTAATTCTTCGAGTGAATGGTGAGCAAACTACAATTAAAATTTTTTAATCACCGCGGAGAACTTCGATCCTCTCATGTGCATTCAGCACTCGAATGGAGAGAGTGCTGGAAAGAAGTTGAAAATCAAGGTGCCACCCTTGAAAGGATCTTGGCAACCACCCTAACCTCTGAAAAGAGGTGACTCGTCAGGCTCGTGATGTTAAAAAAGCGCTTGTTGGGAGGCAGCCCAATGTTTCAGTAGTTTCTTTTTTTTTCTAGGTAGTTTAGTTTAATTTTTATTTTGTAGTTTTAGGTTAGATTAGTTTGCTTGAGGACAAGCCAACCTCTAAATTTGGGAGAGTGGACAAATTAAAAAATTTTCAGACTTGAATTTTTATCCCATATTTGGTGTTGGTTTGTGTCCTTGGTAGGAGTAGGTAATTATTCTAGGCTTAGGACTGTTTTTCTGATGATAGGTGTAAATACTTAGTTTAGGATTAGACTCATTGATTTTTGATATTGATTTGATTGAGCTGTAAATATTTTTGAGATTTGGTTATTTTGAAAAACTTTTTGAGAATTTGTGAATAGTGAACTGACCTTTAGCCTAGTGAAATTTTGAGCCTATACACTTAAGGGGTATGTGATTTATTGAATTATTTTGATTTGAAACCCCTATTTCTTTCATGAGTGTGTTCACTTTGGCTTTGTGTTCTAGAACTTGACATGTGACCATTTCAAGATTGATAATTGTTTGAATGCATGAAAATGATTAAGGCACTTAGGATGTGTTTTTGTGGCCTTCAGATGATTTGCATTGACATGTTCCCTTAGTTGCCTATTTTGAGCCTAATGAATTATGATTTTTCTTTGGTACCCTGCATTGATTGCATGAATTTTTTGTGAGTACCTTAGGAGTTTTGATTGAGCAATTGAGAGGAACGATTCGATAAGAAAAGTGAAAGAAAAAATGGTACAAAGTGTTGTGAGTATACTTCTCTTCCATGAATGAAATAAATAAGAAAAATGAAAAAGAGAAAAATAAAAGAGAAATTTGGAAGAGAGTAGAGAGAAAAAATGAAAAGAAAAGAAGAAAAGAATAATTGTGAGTTGAATGTGAGTCCTCTTTGTATTCATTGCTCATTCAAAATTTTTGAGGGAAATTTGTTTTTGCATTTTAGCCCTTAGTTTTGTTCCTTCTTTCTTTTATCCCACCTAACACTTTTAGCCATGACCCCATTACAACCCAATTAAGACCTTTTGATTTGTGCATGTTTTCAATACTTTGAGTGGCGATTTTGGTCTATAGTCAAGCTTATGGTAACACTTAGTCATTGCATGAACTTGTGTGCATTATTGATATATGACCCTTGATACACATGAGAGATACACACTGTGAGGTTTAGAGTGTTCACTAGTCTTGAGCTCTTGTGGAGTTTGTTATTCTAACCAGGTTTCAATTGTATGAATTGCTTGTGAAAATAAGTGTCTAAGTCTGTGAGTCGAAGTCCTAGATTAGGTGTGTACATTTTGATTTAGAAGGTAGTCGTTTGTGTTCTATAATTTTTATTTTACTTTTGCTTGGGACATGCAAAATGCTAAGTTTGGGGGAGCAATTTGGGTCCAATATATGATATTTTGAGCATGAATTAGACTCCCTTTTGCTAAGGATTTGGCTTGTTTCTCTTGTAAACTTAGGATTTTAGTATAGTTTTAGGAATTGTTATTAGATTAGGATCCTTTGAATGTTTGGATCCGTTTTGGGTTTATTTCAGGTACTTTTGGAGCTCAATTGAGAGAATAAATACGGAAATAAAAAGAGGACGAAAGGATCTTGAAAATGGCGCAAGAACTGAGCGCAACGGAGTCGGAAGCAGGCTGGCACGCCCAGGTGCGCAACCCCTGTTAACAGCAAGCATCAGAGCTGGGCGCGCCCAGGCGTGTAGCCTGATGCGCCCAGGCATGCGGACGTCGTTGCAGGCACGCGAATGTCGTTGCGAACCCCTATCGTCCCTGACCAGGGTCGAGCTAAGGGCTGCTTCCCCTACCGACAGGTAGAGATACAAAGTTTCTCCCGCCGAGGGACTAGTCAACACGGGGGGGATAGATAATCCTTCAGTTCCTGAAAAGCCTTATTACACGATTCACCCCAATGGAAGTGTCTGTTCTTCCTTAGTAATTGATACCAGGGAAATGCCCTCCTGGCCGCTTGGGGAAGGAAGCGGGACAATGCTGTCATTCGTACAGTTAGTTTCTGAATTCCTCTTATATCAATTGGAATGCACATGTTCATGATGGCTCGACACTGATCAGGGTTGGCTTCAATTCCTCTTTCTGTCAACATGAATCCCAAGAACGCTCCTGCCGGGACCCCGAAAGTGCACTTCTCCGGGTTTAATCGCATGCTATGTTTTCTCACCCTCGATAGGATAGCTCGCAGGTCATTCGGATGGTCTTCCTTCTTCTTGCTTTTTATTATCATGTCATCAACATAGACCTCCAAAGTCGGTCTAATTAGCCCTTCAAATACCTTATTCATCATCCTCTGGTAGGTAGCCCCGGCATTTTTCAATCCGAATGGCATCACCATATAACAATAGGTCCCTTTGTCAGTAATGAAGGTTGTCTTTTCCTGGTCCGAGGGGTACATGGGAATCTGATTATACCCCGAGTAAGCATCTGTGAATGACAAAAGCTGGTAGCCTGCTGAGGTATCCACTAATTTATCAATCACCGGAAGAGGGTAAGGGTCTTTGGGACAGACCCTGTTTAGATTAGTATAGTCAACACACATTCTCCACCTTCCATTGGATTTCCTGACTAAAACTGTGTTTGAGAGCTAGTCCGAGTAACTGACTTCTCTTATGAATCCTGCTGCCAAGAGCTCCTCGACTTTTTCCTCAATCGCTGTCGCTTTTTCTGCCCCCACTCTTCATTTCTTCTGTGCAACTGGTTTTGCGCCCGGATGGACAATGAGTTTATGGCAAATGAAATTGGGTCTATTCCTGGCATATCCGCCGATGTCCAAGCGAATAAGTCCTTATTTTCTGCTAATATTTTTATCAGTTATGCCCTGAGCTCGGGTTGGATCTCTGTTCCCACCTTAATCTTATGGCTTGGACTTGCGGAGTCAATCTCAACGAGGTCCCATCCTCCCCTAGGAATCGGTCTGGTCTCATCTTTCTCGGACCGAACATCCAAGTCTGCCAATAAAACATTCCCTCTGCCTAGGGTGGGACTGGAGATGGTGTTGCTTTCTTCCTTTTTTACTTTCCCCAAACTAACATTGTAACAAATTCTTGCCTTCTCTTGTTCCCCCCTGACTGTTACTACCTTTCCATCAGAACCTTCAAATTTCATTGCTAAGTGGATCGTGGAGACCACAGCACCAAAAGACCGAAGACATGTCCTGCCCAGTATGACATTATAGGCTGAGGGACACTCCACTAATAAGAACCTGATGATCTCGGTCTTGGCCGAGGGAAGGCTACCGAGAGCCATTGGTAATTGGATGTATCCGTAGGGAACGATGGTATCCCCCATAAAACCCACGAGCTTTCCATCGAAAGGGGTAAGATCAGCCTCCCTCAACCGGAGGGCTTTGAAGACGTCCAAGAACATGATATCTGCTGAACTACCCTGGTCAACAAACACCCTGGCCACTTCATAGTTACCGATTAGAGCTGAAATGACCATTGGGTCGTTATGCTCCGGAATGATTCCTTCCAAGTCTTCATCAGAGAAACAGATTGGTACACTCTTCGTTGCTCGCTTTCGAATGGGGTGATGTTGGATTGCCAACACTTGGTTTATGTATTTCTTCCTGTCTCCTCTTCTCTCTTCGCCCCCCGCAAATTCTCCGGCGATGGTGTTGATCCGAAGGTTTTGGGGAGACCTATATGAGTCTGTGATCTCTATTACATTCACTCTTTGCTGACTGGTGGTCTGTTTTCCTGGAGATGGGGTTCTACGACGAGGGTTTTTCTCAGGATAGGGAGATCTTCTCCTAGGTCTCCTGTCGAGGGCTTCTCTAACATACTATTGAAGCTTCCCTTCCCTGATCATTTGCTCGATAATATCTCTCAGCCAAACAGACTCATCGGTGGTATGACCATAACCTCCATGATAATCACAATACTTAGAACGATCCCTTTGTGCACTTCTTTTCAAGGCTGGGGTCTTTAACTGATCCTTAGGTCGGTTTGCATTGTCTCCTTTAGAATCTGGCTCCTCGGAACCGTGAGGGGAGTATAGTCATGGAATTTCGTTCTTCTCGGAAATCTTCTGTCAGACCTCTGGTTAGTTCTCATGTTACTTTCAAGCCTCTCTTCCCTTCTCACTTTTCCTTGAGAGGATTCCCCCTTTTCCCCTACTTCTCGGTTCTTCTGCCATTTATAGAATTCTTCCAAGTTTATGAACTTGGTAGATCTCTGTTGAATCTCGGCCATGTCCCTTGGGGGTTTTCCCACGAGAGAATTCTTGAAGTCTTCGTTTCTCAGTCCCTATGTGAAGAGGAAGACTGCGAAGCTAGGCTCCAAGTTTGGAACCTGTCCTGCTTCGGAGTGGAAACGTGACAAGTATTCTCGCAGGGGTTCATCAGGTTTCTAAAGGACTCCGGCTAGGGCATGGTCTGACTGAGGCTGTACACAACTTGCGGTGTACCTATTCATAAACACTCTTTTAAGATCTGCCCAGGAGTTTACTAAATTCCTAGGGAGGGTCGAGTACCATTTCAGCACAGCAGGCTGCAGGGTCATGGAAAATGCCCTACATTTCATTAGATCTCCGCCTCCATAATAGGTCATGGATCCCTCATAAGACAAAAGATGTTCCAAGGGATCAGTGAGTCCGCTGTACTTTGGAAGATTGGTTGGGCCGAGGAAACCTGGTGGGGTTTGAAATATCATGATATGGGGTGTAAAGGGATGTCCCGGATGGGAATCCCCCTCGGTTGTTCCGACATCAATTATTTGGTTCAAAGGTGGAGGGGGTGGAAGCATCGGTTGTTGCTGTGGACCTTGTTAGGGATTTGGTGCTGGGGTCGGGGTATTGAGGCTATCGACAATCCCAGCCATATGAATTTGTTGTAGGTTGGAAATTGCTTTCTCCTGCCGCTCCAACATCTCGGTCTGACGTTTCAGAAGCTCCTCCAGCTTTTTTTCCCTCTGCGAACGTCGGCCCGTCCCGCCCGAGTATCGAGCATCGATGGATCTTCCAGATCCATGATTTGCGAGGTTCCGAGGTGGTTGAGGTGGGACGACGCTTCTTACTCCTGCCCCTACCGGTCGCTCATGCTGCCCCGAATACTCTATGTAGGGTCCACTATGAGTCCTCTCGATTCCAGAAGGCTGACGTCGCCTACGTTCTGGCCGGGCCAATCTTACGGAAGGTACACTTCTCGCTCCAATTAGCTATCTTTGCAGTTCCCTTGCGTTGTCTGCGCTTCCTTCTCCTTCTCCGTGACGGTTTTCACCCCGTCGGCTGCGGGGTTGCCGAGTGTTTCTGGTGTTGGCCATGATTGTGGTGTTGGTGGTAATCTTGTGCTATTCGATTCCCACAGACGGCGCCAATGTAATGTCTGGGTCCGGAATATCCTTAAAGCTATGAGGAAGCCTTAAAGATCTTAGGGTCCAGGGTTAATCTGTGATGTTTTATGGTACTGGATACCCAATTAGGGTATTCAGAGTTCTCTTAATCACTGTGTGTGCAAGTGGGAATTTAGGGATAGGAGTGCGTACCTGAGCCCCTTGCTAGAGATAGCTATTTATTGGGGAGATGTGTTGGGTACCCTGTTTGGGCCTGTCCAAGGCCAGTAAGGGTGACGTGGCTTCTAGAGGATAAGGATGAGACTCATCCTTATCTTGTCTCAAGCCTTATCCTTGGTTTACCAGGTGCATGGAGCACACGTTCGAGTTGTTGCGGACAAGGGAAGTGGGCGGTCCAAGCCCCCCAGTGCTAAACCGTGATTTGGTGATCGGCCCGCGGACGTGGAGGTCGGCTGAGATTGTTATGTGTCGATGGAGAACCCTGGATGTATAGGCCGAGGGTCGGCCCATCACAAAAAAAAAATTACAGAGAGAGAAAGGGTATAGTGGAGAAAAACATAATTAATGTATTAGAAACCTAAGTAATGATTATATTTCTTAAAATGTGTGTTTTGTTTGAGATAGAGAACGGAAAGAGTATTAAGCAATTGAAGTGAAATATTGTTTTTTGGTGTTAGACTTGTTTAATTCATATTGTTAGACTTCAACAATTTTGAATACCGCTGAATTTTGATTTTTTAATACTCCCTCCGTCCTATTTTATAAGACCCTTTGAGTAAAAAAATTTGGTCCTAAATATAAGACCCTCTTCAAATTTTTTTCCAGAATTACCCTTGACATTTAATCATAATAATATACTCCCTTCGGTCCATATTATAAGCACCCTTTTTGTGAGAGAGAAATGGTGCTTATAATATGGACCGGAGGGAGTAATAAGTTTTAGTGAAAATACATAAATAAAATTGTATTCGAAATTACAAAATTTTGCAAACACTGTAGTTTAATGTTGTAGGTGGTAAAAGTAAAGTAAGAATTAAAGTATTGAAAAGTCAAAACATTTATTATATTCTAATAATTGATAAAAGAGTATATTTGAAACAATATATCAATTTTAGTATAAAATTTAACAATATTGGTGGACGTAAAAATATCCAAAAGGATCTTATAATAAGAGACGGAAGGAAGATAATGAAAATCATGATTACTTTCATTGTTTGATGATGTAATTGGGATACTATTTAATTTTATAATGTTAATTTATTACTATATTATTATATGGTTATATATACACATACGTATATTGAGATCAGTTAGACCACGGTTCGATCACGGTCCAACCATTAAACCTTAAACTACTACCTTAACCGGTTTAATAATACGTCGGATTTTAAAAAAAAAAAAACTTAATCAATTCATTTTAAAAACTTGGTATATCCCGGAAGCATATGCCACCGACCACGTGGAATATAAAAAGATTATTTCTGCTCACACGATTTTTACTTTATTTAATTTTATAGAAAAATTCATAAACAACTAACTTCTCATAAAATATTACTTTCCTTTTTTTTTTTTTTGAACTAAAACATTACTTTTATGTTACAATAGAAAATTTACAAGGAAGGAATAGTGGTCTATCTTAGTTTTAAATTTTTTTATGTTACAATAATTTTTTTTTTATAAAGTTCTAAGGAATTATTTGATACTTCATAATAAAAAATTAAAATTTTCCGTTTAATCTTATAAATAAAGAAAGAAGATTAATATATTTTTTAATAATCAACGGGGCTAACAAGCCCAAAAAAACAACGTTACACTAGTATCAAGAAAGCAATTCCGTAAGCATTCTCACAAACAAGAAGAAATAATACACGGGGACAAGAACCTACATTAGTAACAATAAAAGTGCTATAATGACCTAGATTGGCTAACAAATCCGCTCACCGATTAGCCTCACGAAAGATGTAAGAAATAGAAATTCTCCAATCCAAGCACACAAGTTGTCTGATCTCACGCACAAAATCATAAACATGATTAATATATTAATTTACAAAATCAGTTTACATACAAATAAACATGAAAAAAAAACATGTATCAAAAGATAATATTTGTCTTATTAATAATTCACTAACAAATAACAAATTATTTTTTTATGATATAAACTAATTTTTATGATAACTTGTAACTAGCACAACCAAATTCTTTAACTACTTTAATAAGTATTTTCAACACAACACAAATTAATCAGATCCAATATAATATCCTGGCTAAAAAGATTATTTTCGAATTAGGTAAAGAAGAAAATAATAAAAACAAGAGGAAATGACAAAGAAGGAACATAGTCCACAAAGAGCAAAGTATTCCCTCCGCTCTTTATTATAGGTCACATTTTAGAAGATTTTTTCATCTTAATTTTAAATCACTTTATATTTCGCATGTATTATTTATTGCTTTTTCATTTTTTTGCCTTTATTAAATATTTTGATTATCTATATATTTTTTGTTATTAATTAATAAATGATTTTTAAAAAAAATTTGTGAAAGTAAAACTATAATTTTATAATATATTCCGATAAAATTCATAAAATTAATTATTTTTCTTTATATACGTATTTTCACTATGTACTTGATGTAACAAAGACAAGACAGGAGGTAGCAGTGAGGACAAAGTAATTGACATAAAATTTCCCACCTAGATAAGAAATCTGGACCGTTGAATAAGGGTAATGTCATCGTGATGGTCCCATGACATTTATCAGCATCTCCTCGTTCGGTTGTTAGACACAAAGAAAGAGAAACCTTTAATTTTATTTGGTCGGAGAATCAAGAAGAAAGCCAAATAGCTCTTCCAAAATTATAAAGAAAAAAACAATTTATGTGCAACAAAAACTCTTTAGGGTGGTGAAAAACTTGTAGCATGTATTTTTTATATTAAAGTTTATATCTGAATTAGAAGCTCTTTTATGGAAACACATGGTAAAGATAGGAAGATGGTGATGGATGATGCTTTGAATGGCTTTTCTTTGGTCTCAACCCCTACGATTTACTGGAAATCTAGAAGGAGATCAGGTACTTATAAGTTATAACCCCCTGTTCTTAACTTAACTTAACTTTATATTATGTTATTTGTTACTTTGTGTATTTGCTTTCACTAACTACCATTTAATTATACATGGGTTATAAGATTTGTATTTGGAATTAAATGTTTTTGGTGAGTTTTTGCATGGAATTTGCAAGTTTGCTTGCCCACTGCTTCTTATGAATCTTGTTATATCTGAAGTTGCTGTACAATCTGAAACTGAGATTTCCGGCCATCTTCTTTTATTTGCTGGGTTTGATTTCGGCAATTCCGGTAACATTGTTCCCCGGAGAAAGAGAAGCGTACAAATGTACAACATTAATTTTTATTTATTTTTACATAATCCTAATTGGATGCATATTTTACAATATTCTTAAACACGTTATAATATTTAATTATCCTAGAGACCAAGACTATAAATCTATTATGGTCAAGAACCATATAATAATTTATATAATAATTACTCTATTATGGAGTAATTTCTAACATTGGTTGATAGTTGGTTTGACTTTTATGTTACGAATTTACTATACTTTACTTATTTGATATCATAGTCTTGCACTCTTACCCAACTCCAACTCTTTCTCGTTGTCAATTAATATATGTAACTTAATAGATATTTCCGCCCACATTTTTAAAACCAAAAAAACAAAAGAAGCTAAGCTTTCAGGTGATTAGTACTCCATCCAATTTGAAATATAAGAAAAAAATATTTTTTTTGTTTAAAATATAAGTAAAATTAACTAACTTTCTTAAATTTTGTTTCATTCCTAATATTACTTTCCTCAAACATTTCTAAAAAATTGTTATTTTATTTAATTTTTGTTTTATTCACAATGCTACTTTCATAAATACATCTATTTTTTTTATAAATTTAAAAAAATTAAATAAAATAAACTAATATTCTTAATAAACGTAAAATTAGCCTTTTCGCTTATAATTCAAAGCGGAGAAGTAGCTCATAATGAGTTATCTCAATTTTTTATTTAATTTATTTAATACTCTAACATAGCATCACGACAATTTAAAGCTTTTTTATTTTGTGATTCTAGATTCTAGATATTGATGATTAATTTATTTTGAGAAGGAAAAGAAGAATTAAAAAATACATGTGGTGGATCTTATCATGAATTTGGATCCACTAATTCAGTTTTGGTGTAACTTTATATAACTCAGTTTTTCAACTATTGTATACTTTTATTGTTCAAATATAAAAGTATTTAAAGTGACTCAAAGTTAAAAAACTAAGTGAAAGAGAGTATTACCAAATTTGTGTAAGAGAATCCAAATCCGGTTGGGATAGTTAAACATCATATGTTGGGTAGATTATTGGACAACCACCACCCTTCAACCAACTCTCTTCAGTGTAGCATGCATTTTGGCTCACCAGCTTATGTGAATTTTGGGTTAATCAATGATTCATGTAAACATGTCGATATCACCCTTTCTTTATTCTTTTTTCCTTGTTTTCTATATTAGCATTAGAGTAGACAAGTTCCTTTTATGTTATCTTTGTTCTTACCATATTCAAGGAAGAAATTATAAATATTACTAAATACCAAGATTGGCCATACAACCTGACTAGAAATGATCAAAGTGTGGTTAGTCAAGTGGTAGCTCACTTGGTCCCTTAATCAACTGATCTCGAGTTCGAGCCTTGGGTATGGAGTAACCCCGCTGGGATACCCCTACCGCTTAGTGCGAGCTCAGTTGGATCGGACCAGATGAGTCGGATTCTGGTTAAACCAGATCCGGGTACCGGTTGGTGTACACCAAAAAAAACCTGACTAGAAATGAAGTCATTTTGTCAACCCATAAAGAATAGCATCATGCCATCCGTATGACATGTTATGATTTGTATAATTGGGTGTGAAATGGGACTTGTAATATATTAGGCTTAAAATAGGCTCTTAAGCTCAACTAACACTACATGGAGCCCGTGAATTCTAACCTTAGAAGCAATGACCTACTAAGGGAAATAAAACAAAGGGGATAATATGAAAATATTTATGTCACTTTTTTTTTCATACATTTTTTGACGCATACTTTATAATCGTAGATCTTTTAAACTTTTGCTTATGAGTAGATGATCCAATGATCAAAAAGTAAATCTTCATATGCTAAAATTAAGCTCTTACAGCCAAGGTATAATGTGAGTAACTGAGTATCTAATTAACCCATTAAAGACATCCCGCACCCCCTAAAATGTCAAAACGCATTGTGTTAACCGGTAAAATTATAATATGATCATTTTTTCTGTGATTATAATTTTTCATGGTAAAATTATAATCTGTTAAAATTATAATCTGTTTATATTTGGGTATCTTAGTTGAAAAATGAATTTAAGTTAATCTTTTTTATTTGTATAGTATAAAGAAAATTATTTTTTACTGAGTGAATTACATAAAAAAAAAAAAGGTATAAAGTGATAAGGGATAATTAATGTGTTAGAGTGATAAGGGTAGAATAAAAAAATTACATGAGTCTAAAAAAAATAATCTTATAAAAAATAATTTCATGCTGCTTTAAAGAAACTTTTAGATTTTGATTATTTTCCAAAAATATAATTTAAGATTATAATCTATATTGACAAACAAACACATTAAATTATGATTTTTTGAAAAAAAAAAAAAGTCAAAACAACAATTTTAAGCAATACCAAACATGCATGCTTGCATTCCTGACCAAAAAATAGTGACACCCGGTATATTTTCTTGAGTGCGGAAGGCTTCTTAAAATGTTTGGTTTTCAAGTTAGAAAATCAATTCAGGTTCCAAAATCACGTTGGAGCATAAGCAATTATTAGTAGCGTTGGTATTTCAAAATTGATTCTGAGCTAATTTACCGCCGAACCAAACATGCACGGATCCAATTGGCTTGTATATTAGCAAGCAACATTATTCCTCCTGACCAATAAATAGTAACACCCGGTACATTTTCTTGAGTGGGGAAGGCTTAGTTGATATATTGATCATATACTAAAACTCGATCCGGATTCACTATAATTTTTTTTAGAGTAATATGTCATATTGGTTGTTGACTTTGTGGACACCAATTGATTTAATATCTTGAGATTTTTAAAATTTCTAATTGGTCATGAGATAGGAAAACCCAAGTCACACTAGTCTCTAATGTTAATAACTACCAATGGTCCTTAATGGGTGACTAACAGAATGAGCAAAACGACATCGTTTTTTTCAAAAATAAAAACAATGACAGTTGACTATAGGTCAAATTAGTCTATGAAATTGTGGACACTAGTTATGTTAATCCTTGACTTTGTGAACTAATAACGGCAAAGACTAATGTGATTGACGTTTTATTATTTCGTGAACTAATTTGGAATTTCGATAATCTCGGGTAGCAAATCCTTGTATAGTGAATCCGGAACCACTGATCTCCTTATGTATATTCAATATGCATATTTTGGTAAAATTGATTGGTGCAGATTGCCTGCAAACAGAGTTTTTCATTCTTTTTTTCTCCCCTTTTATCATGTGCAACAAATGATTGTTTTACTTGAACATATTACTATCTTTTAGTTGCAAAAAGAATGGTAACATGTTTCCCACAGCTAGTGGAAGGAATATGGAGGTATCAGAAGATACTACTAATAAAACAGCACCAAGCAAAGAACAAGATCCTCCTCAACCTGCTCCTTCTGATGAAGAGATGCAAAACACAACTCCACCTTCTGAACTTTCGGAGCGTAGAAAGGCGCTGTTTGAACCGCTAGAACCTATCACGAACATCAATGGCAAAAGACCATCAGCCGAGTCTTTACTTCCTCTCCCTGACTTTGAATCAGCAGAGTATCCAAAGGGTTGGCTCAATGGAAAGAAGCGAAAGCTTGTTAATGTGGATGTGGTTGAAAGCATGCGAAGGATTGCTGTCCAAGAAATGAACAGAAAGGTACAAGTTTCATCAACACCTTAACTTGGTAGCTAAGAGAGAAATGTGTGTTTGGAAAGGGAAAAAAAATATCGTTTCAGTAACATATTATATGCATAATCAATTAATATAGTAGAATTTTTTTGTGTTTGGAAATGTTTATTAAAGAACGATTTGAAAATAATCCACTGATATGTTTCGTTTAGATCGTGTAATAAAATAATTTTATTTAGTAAATCACAAAATAAAATTATTAGTATAGAGTAATTTGCATAGATCAATAAATGTGTGGTAATTACTTTTGGAGAGGTGAAATGAGAAAATGTGATTGGTCTAATAGTAGTAATAGCTTTTCTAAAGAAGCTTGAAACTTTGAGCTTCTCTATATCCTTTTTTCCCACATAATAGTTTTTTTTATAATTTAATCAGGTTGAAAATTGAATTATAATTTGGTACATAATTAATCTATACCGAACATGCTCCTTTAAACTGAGGCTGTGATCTATGTTGCAGGAGAGATAGATGAACAGTAAGGTGCACATCCTTTCTGCATCTCAGTGATGATGTATAAATTCATTTTTAATCACATATATTGGATGTTTAAAGACTTAACCATTAACTAAAAATGTACCCCGTAATCATCTAATATACATAATTAATCCCAAGTTAATTCATAATTAATCAATTATAAAAAATGGGGCAAAATTAGTATGCTTGAGATGAAAATTTTAAGTAGTTTATAACTTTATATAGTCATGGGTTGAAAATTTGAAACTGAGACTATGATCTTTGTTACACAGGACAGAGAAATAGATGGGCTAAATGAACAGCTGGAGGAGGATTCAAGATGCCTAGAGCACTTGCAACTCCAGCTTGTGGAAGAAAAGAGCAAACGTGCACAAGTAGAAAGAGAGAATGCAATGCTTAAAGACCAAGTGAACATGCTTATGAACATGTTACAAGAAAGTGAGGAAATTGGTGAAGAAAATGAGCAATTGGGAGATGAAGCCCAAGATGGACATAAATAATGTGTATTAGTTTACCTTGTGTGTGTATTAAATTTTTTTGTTTTCGGATTTTGTCCAGCAAGTTCAGTGGTGCAGCTAACACTGTTTGCTGCTACAGTTATTATAATAGATATAAAAGTCATATAAATTTCATCGAACATGTTATTCGTTTATTTAAAGAAGAACAAATCCATTGAACATGTTATTCGTTTATTTAAAGAAGAAAAAGATAATGCAGATCTTCCAACAAATTTGTTGCAATTAGTTCACATGATGTTTTTCTTTCAAGTTATAATACAGTATTGCCTTAAATATTTTCCAATAAATGTACTAGATTAAAAAACTTAACTAAACACTTGTTCAATACTGACACAAATGTTTACCACATATCTTGTGACCTTTCTACAACACAACTAGTTGAACACTGATTATACAACACACTTGCTCAATACAAGCTTATCCCATGAAAGCTTAAAAGCTTATAAGTTATTTGAGCTACTCAAC
The DNA here is from genome assembly GCA_037953625.1 of Crotalaria pallida. Classification (NCBI taxonomy): domain Eukaryota; kingdom Viridiplantae; phylum Streptophyta; class Magnoliopsida; order Fabales; family Fabaceae; genus Crotalaria; species Crotalaria pallida. The sequence continues at coordinate 3,840,798 of CM075654.1, read as the reverse complement.
CCCTAGTTTATAAATCATTAGCCACCTCGAAAATACGAGCTTAAACACTCGCTTATCGAATACGAACAAAATAGCTACTCCATTCGTTTCATTTTATTTGTTACATTAACTTTTAACTTATTCAAAATTATTTATCACTTTAAAAATTTGAAGATGTATTAATTTTTTCCAACTTTAACCTTGCATTTAAGGTATTAAAATATGTGAAATAAATAATTAATGTACTGTGAAAATATTGTAATAAAATTATCCAATAATTCTCCCGAAATTTAAAGCTTTAAATAACCTTTTTAATTCATATGAAACTCGAAGGTAGGAAGTATTCTTTTAAGCTACAAGGTGATATTACCAAAACACATTCTTAACCTGTAAAGCTCTTCAACCCCTGCTTATTTGTTTTTATGATGAGGCAAGTAAAATAAACATGGATTATTCTGCAACTTAACAACTTCAGGGGCTAGAGATGGCAAGGAAGGATTTTAGCATATATGTATAAACGTTCAACATGCTAATTATTCTTACTTTGTCCGACTGAAAATACATGCATCCCATTATGTTTATAGAGATTCTTCATCAATGTGAATTTCTGAATCCCCCAGAGTCAGATAGCTTGCTGCATAATATGATTATATGTAGTAATATTCACACTGTTGAAGACTACAAGATACTTATGATGACTGCAAGTTGCAAACATTGGCAGATCACTACTATCATCTAACATGATTCACAGAATCCTCAGCCATGTGAAACAGAAACTGGGGCAGAGAAGCTATCCTTGGAAGATTAATGAGCAACTCACCAACTGATTCCTTCCTAGATAAGCCACCCTTCTTGCAGCCAGAACCATCATCATGCGGACATTCCAACTCAACCTCAACCTCCTTGCTTTTGCTTGATGATGATGATGACACATGAGTGGTGATACCAACTTTTCCACCCTCTTTTGCATCTAAACTAATATTACCATTTCCATTTCTGATCCTTGTTGGGTCTTCTGCTGCTGTTGAAGGATCCTTCTGTAAGAGGCAGTATAGTGAGTTAACCCTTGACATGATATATTGTTCATCAGAGGCTGTTGTGAGTTGAGAGTCATTGAACAAGGATTGAGTAAATTCCTCCAGAATAGATCTGTTGTACTGGTTGTCACACTGTTCCGAAATGCAGTTTCCAATGTGGCTAACCAAATCATTCATTGACATTGAAGGGTGAAGTCCAGGCAATTTTATCTGATCAAGATTGTTAAGAAACTTCAATGTTTCAGCTCCTCTACTTCTGAAATCTTTCACGGCATGGAAGTTGTTCATCACTGCATACATAGTATGATAAGTTAACGTCCAAAATTATAACATTCAAGTTAAAACAATTAACATAAGGCATGGTATAATTATAACATGGTGATAATTCTATACGTAGTAGCAACATTCTCTAAGATATACAGATTACAGAATCGATTTAAATTTTGTTCTTTAACATCAATTCACTGCCACAAAGGGACACGAGAGGACTAAAATTCCACCTGGATAGTGCCGTGACTTGGACATAAACATAAACATGTAATGCAATACATTTTGTGATAATCGGTTGGCTGACTAGTAAAACATAAAATATGCATAAGATAAGGATTTGCCAACTGAGATCGAGTTAAATTAGAAACAATGTAGCAAGTAAACACTTAACCCTAAGAAAAACCAAAGAACTTTACCCATTATGTTCGAGAATACCAAGGAAATTGCAAGTTTAAAGAATAAACATAGACTAGCGTACTAAATTTAAATGTTATATAAAGTCCACAGTAATACCTGAGCCACGTGAGGTAATTTCTTGAGAAACATTTTCAAGAGCTTTACCAGCAATATTATGTTCACTTTTCGAGGAAGTAGACTGAACTGCAGATCCTGATTCCACATCATGCAATCCAAAGAGACTAGCACGCTCTTCACTTTTTCTATCAAAGCCAGCACTTGATTCAATTTGGTCAGATCCTGGTTCGAAGTAAAGACTATCCAACACCAGTTCTGACTGTTGACTTAAAAAGTTGAGACGATGATCACATTGAATGAGCTTCTCAAAATGCTTTCCTAACAATCCTTGTGGACATTGCATGAAATGTCGCCTATGGCAATATAGCGAATTACGTCAGTATTCATGTTACTCTCTTCCACCAACAAATCAGTGTAATACTACCCTAGTACATATTAGATACCAAATGAAGAACACTTGTAGTACCTATGTATGCTTGCTTGTCCACCGGTAAAGTCTGAAGTTGCCTGCCACAAAGTATGCTTCCTTGGCTGTGGATTGATCTCCCTAAAAAATAAGGGTCTTCGAGAAAGCTACAACAAATAAGAATACCAACTTAGCATCGTGCTAGAACTACTAATAACAATAAAAATAAAATTATCAAGAGAAATGCTAGAAATTCAACTCTAAGGGCCAAAACTAGGTAGGGGTGCCACAGTGCACTATTGCAGTTCAGCGATGCTATTTATCGAGCAGTATTTCCAGTTAGCAGACAGATCAGACCACTCCCACAGCCAGTATATTGGGTAAAGAAGGACGATTGTTGTCAAACAACGATTGTTAGCCATATTGGATTATTGGTAAAGAAGGACTTCAGTAAAAAGTATATAAATGAAAAGACTCATACCAGTTCTCGTTGTCTCAAAATGTTTGGGACATGAGATATCAAGCGTATTGTTATTGTTAAAGAAGGTTAAACTCCAATTAAATACAAAGTGATAAGACTTATAAAATAGTGTTATAAAATTATGGGTCAATATGAGATAGCTCATAGCAGGCTAATGATTGTGGTTTTCTTGCTTAGCCCATTACCTGAGATCTCCGATACTCGGATCCCTTATGGTCCAAAGAGAGAATGAGATATACTTACCACAACTTCCAGAGTTCCAGGTGCATCCTCAGGGTAGTTGGCCTTGAGAGCCATGATATCAGACCAAGGGATTTCAATCTTATTCTTAAGACAACCATCAAGTACTTCCCATACCAACTTATGCTTTGCAAAGTAACATTTTGCCACCAAATCCCCTTCATATCTAGACTTATACTGAAAAAGTCATAACAACCAAAATCACTATACAGGCATTAAAAAAAAATATATTCACATAAATTAAAACCTTGTTTACATTTTAAAAAACACTAACATCACCTTACTTTCTAACAAACACAAAACAAAAATTATCATACTTCCACAGACACACGTTAAAATAAAATAAAATAATAGAAAAACACTTATTCACATAAATTACAGCCTTATTCACATAAAAAGCACTAAAATTTTCATATTTACTTAAAACAAACACACATCCAAAACAACCACAGTTTCTATAAGACACCAAGCAAAAAAAAAAAAAAAAAACACATCATTATTCACATTAATTACAAGCTTACCTCCCAAGTCCCAATTTTCAAAACAGTAGCAGGAAAATTGGAAGCCTTGAGTTTAGAATCCGCAGTAGCACCAGAACCTTTGACACCCTTATGATCTTTCTTCAGTGCTATTCTACGATCATCATCATCATCTTGTTGAGAGAGCCTCATCTGAATCAAATCCAAAAGCGAAGGACTCTTCCTGAGCCTCAAACCCAAGGGACTTGGCTCATCAAGAGGATTATACAGAGATGGTGGAACTGGAAATGAATCTTCACTTGAACCACTCTGTTTCAAAAAAATAAAACTGGGAAATTAAATGCATGAAAATAAAAGAAAAGAAGAAAATGTTTCTGGGTTATGGAGAATCTATATAAAAGATTGAATTTTTGGAATGAAAATGGAACCTTGGGAGGAGAATCCAATCTGGGTCGTTTGTGATTGGAGTGAAGAGGAGGTGGAAATTCGTCTTGGGTTTCTAGCTTCACTTTTTTGAGGCAGTGATTCTCTGCTTCCGATCTCATAAGCTGAACCATGATGCTGCTGAATGAGAGAGCGAGTCAGTGAGTCAGAATGAGAAGAGGTGAGTTGACTCGGAGCTTTTCTTTCTTTGTTGTATGGGAAATGGCAATGGCGGCCGAAAACAAAACAATACAATAATAATAACAGAGGTTTCTTCTTATCTTGTATCTATCTTATGCAATATTCAATGGGTAAATAAATGTCACGTGCCTAAGAAGAAACGACGACGTATTTTAAATTCAAGAACGAGGGAAGCAGTTAGGTCCAGCAGACTCCTAAATGACTACCATGTCCTTCACTCCTTCTCTCCTTAAATTACACTGGAGTACTTCTACTTCCTTCGGCTTGAATTTAAAAAAATAAAATAAAATAAAAATAAAAACATACATTTTTTTTCTAAATATAAGCAAAATTAAAATTAAGTAAGTTTATTAAATTTTATTTCATTTATCGTGTCATTACCTTGAAACATTCCTACAAAAGCTTAATCTGAAGTTAATACATATACACCCCAGTGATAAAAATAACAAGGTCTAACACAATTGGTATTTCATTTATTTGTATTTATATCTTTTATTTCAAATAAAATATACTTTTTTTAAAAAATATAATTATTGTTTAAATTTTTAATATATTAATTATGTTTTTTCCTATATCATTATAAATAGGATAAAAATTAAAATTTCTAAAGTGTTTTAGTATACAGAAGAATAGGGAGTTCCAAGAGTGTTTTATATAGAAAATTGGGGAGTACATGTGAAACACCAGCTAGATTAAAACTCTTATGCAAGATTTGTGAATGGGATGTAAAGAAAATCCATAGATTTTAGAATACGGTGCATGCAGTGCTGTTGCCTTTGTCGCCTAGTGTGTGGGTGTATTGGGAGATTGGTCCTAGTAGTATGAAACGGTGTTGTGTGCTGCCGTGTGGGTTGGAGGATACGTGGCACCACCAGCAGGATATGGATAAAATGTGGGACCCGGTTCATGAACCTTCTCCCATGTTGTTGTCTTGTAGTTGCGTGATTAATTTGGATGGACAGGTGTAAGCATCTGGTGGGAGGATCTAACACGTAAGCTACTGCGGTGGGACCCACCACATATGCCTCCTTTCGGAATGGATAATGTAAATTTTGTTTAAAGAAATGTTTTATTTTTGTGCGCTTCCTTCCTTCCTTCCTTTCTTCCTTTCTTTCTTTTTCTTAATGGGAAAGGCCTTCAGGCTTTGTTTGGTTAAAAAAAAAAATAGAAAAAGAAAAAATGAGAAGAAAGAAATAGGGAAGAGGGATTATGGAGAGAAAATGAGTAGATTTTATAGTTGTTTGATATGAGAGAAAATGTGAAGAAATTGAAAAGAGGGAAAAGTTGAGTTTTCTTTTCTTTTGTTTGGTTGGAGAGAAAAATGAGAAGAGAGAAAATAATAAATTTGTCAAAAGACAATTAAATCATTATTTTCAAAAATATAAATAATTTTTTTTATTTTTCATATATATCTATATTTCATATGGTCAAAGATTTTTTTTACTTCAATTCTTTATTACATAATAAAATTTTCGAATCCAAATATTATAAAAATAGTTTTTTTATTAAAATAAAAATGTTTTATTTTTTTCAATTAAAGAATTAAAAAAATTAAAGAAAAAAGATGAAGTAAAATGAACAAGTGTAGAACAGATGAGTAATTTTACATGTCAATCACAGTTTTATCTCCAAAATCTCTTCATTTGGGGAGAGAAAACTTTTTTGTGGGTCTCATGTGTTTTTTTTCTCTTCTCTCCATTTTCTCTCCTAAACCAAAAAAGGGAAAATGAAGTTTTCACCCCAAAATCTCTCCTCCCATTTTCTTTCTACCCATTTTCTCTTAAAACAAACAAGGTGTAAATGCTCACTCATGGGCATTCATAGCAGAGTCTTAAGTTAAGATTCACCATACAATGATGTATCAGCATTACATCATCATCATACAGCTATCAGACTCAATTTTAGACTTTTTATATCTTCTACCACAACATAGTCTTAACACCAAACTCACCAAACATGCATCAGCATTACATTATCATGTATTTTTATACACAATTTTACTTCAATAATATTTTTTTAATACAATTTCAATAATATTACTCCCTTCGTTCCTAAATATAAAGCCTCTTTGGGGGATTTCACGTCTATTAAGAAAGTAGAATAATTTAGTTAATTGTATTGAAAATGTGAACTTTTGAAACGTAATTTCAAAATTACCCCTATTAATATTATTGGGAATCTAAAAAGTGTTAAATAAATAGGGGTGTTTGTGGAAAAAAAATAATTAATGATCATTGAAAATTGGTATGAGACTTTATAAATATGGACAAAATAAAAGTGTCAAGAGGGCTTTATATTTAGGGACGGAGAGAGTAATTAAGTAGAATTTATAAAAATAATCCCAAATAATATTTAAATATTGAAATTAAATCAAAGTTAACATTATATTAATCAATGGTACCTACTAAATATTATAAATTACATTAAAATAGAATATAATTCAAATTATTATAATTTAATTAACGCTTCCTTGTTGTCCTCCAAAATGTTGACACAAATGCTCTATTATTTATTTATTTATTTATTATAAACATGTGCTATATATAGCCACACATGGACCATTGCATACTAGAAACAACGCCTATTTTTAATTTCAAATTATTTATTATTTTTTATTTATATAAATATAAAAATATGTACTTCTTTCGGTCTTATTTTTAAACAAAAATAACTAATTTCATAAGTATTTAAGAAAATTATTTAAGTGTATTTAATTTTGTCAAATTCATAAAAAAAAGATTATTTATTTTTTCATAACAAGACCATATATTTAAGAATAAAAAATAAAATATATATATTTAAAAATATTATTTTATTTTTTAAAAAATATTATTATTATTATTATTATTATTTGTAATTATTATATATTATTAATTTATTGTTATTATTTATTTATTTATTTATTATTATTTGTTTATTAAGATATTATAAAGTAAAAAAGGAAGAAAATGACAAAAAACGGGTCCCACAGAATTTTAAGTTAAGTATGTTATTTTAAGACTCAATTTTCTTATTAAAGTGTGCAAGAGAATTAACAGCCGAAAAACTCGGAACCTTTCTTATCAAACAAGGTGTTGTTTAATAAACTCGGTTCTTCTGACGTTACACTCCTATTGGAGCCATATTTTCATTATTCCGAAAGCGCTTATCAAAGCTATAGACTCCAAATGTAGAGAGTTTCTTTGGGACAAGAATTCTACAGGCCATTTTCATGCTGCTGTTGCGTGGAGTCAGGTTTGTTTACCTAAAAATAAGGGTGGTGTAGGCTTTAAAAACTCAAGTGTTTGGAATAGAGCAAACATCGGGAAACAAATTTGGTACATAGATGTGAAAAAAGACACCCAATGGGTCAAGTGGATCAATTCGTTTTATCTGCATGGAACTGATTTCTGGTCCTATGAGTTTAAGCAATCTGAGGGTTGGAATTGGAAACAATTCTCAAAGTAAGAGACGCATTGGGAGTTCATTTTCACAATGATGTATGGCAGCATAATGTGAATGGTATGTATACTATTAACAGTGGTTATAGAATTCTTTTAAATGCCAATCATGCTACCTTTCCAGCTCACAGAATGGTTTGGAATGCGTTAAGTGTTCCAAAGCAAAGATTTGTTGTTTGGTTAATGATGCAAAACATATTACAAATCAAGGATCGGTTATCCAGATTTATTGTTATTCCTACTACATGTGTATTGTGCAATCAGGGGCTAGAATCCAGGAATCATTTGTTTTTTTTTAGTGTGTTTGGAGCAAAGGGTTACTTGATCATGTTTGCTTATGGATAGGCTTAGAGACTTGGCCTTTAAAATTTTCATATTGGTCAAGATGGCTGGTGCATTCCTTCAAAGATAGGGTGCACAAGAGATGTATTTGGGCTACCTATGTGGCCCTTATATATCAGATTTGGAAGGAACGCAACTCACGGTGCTTTAAAAATGTTTCTCATTCGGATGCTTTTGTTTTTAGATTGGTGAAATATGATGTTGCTTGGAAGATAAGACATTGTTATCCTATATTCTCGTCTTAGTCCAATAAGAGCCTCGTCAATAGAATAAATATTGAGCTCACTTGTAATTAGTTTAGTATTTTCTAAGATTATGAACCCTTCCTAGAAGGTGGCATAATCTTGATTAGTCTTGGCATGATCTTTAACCTTGAACCCTTCCTAGAATGTGGCAAGGTTTTTGATTATGACCTTTAGCTTGTATGAGTTTTTCTTAGTTCATTAGTAATGAATTTTTTCATTTCAACCAAAAAAAAAAAAAAAACTACACTACACAAAACAATATATGTATTTTTTCAAAAAAAAAAACAATATATGTATTTTTACTTTTTGTAAAATCATTTATCAATTTTCAATTTTCAATGATCGTTAATTACTTCTTTCCATAAACACCCATATTTATTTAAGGCTTAATTATGTCACAAGTCCCTGAAGTTTGGGGTACTTTTGTCAGATACCCTTATTCTTTTTTTTTCAATGTTTGACTCCCCGGAGTTACTTATGGGTTTGTCATATACCCCTACTACCAATTCTGATCATTTTTTCTGACATGTAACATCGGAATCCTGATCAGACGCATGAGGTTAAGCACTTGGTGCCCCGTGAGCGAAAATCATTTTTTTAAAAAAATTTAAAAAACTAAAGAACTTAATATTTTTATATTTTTAGTTAAATAAAAAAAAGATAAAAGAGAATTGAAGAGAGAGATCGTCTTCGCCCGTGTGATATTACGCGGCACCACATGACCAACCTCCTGCGTCTGATTAGGATTATGATGTTACATGTCATCAAAATTGATCAGAATTGGTAATAGGGATATATGACAAACCCAGAAGTAACTTCGAGGAGTCAAACATAGAAAAAAAAAAGTACAAAGGTATCTGGCAAAAATACACCAAACTTCAGGGACTTGTGACATAATTAAGTCTTTATTTAACACCTTTTTTACTTCAAATAATATTAATAGGGGTAATTTTGAAAATACATATAAAATATTTACATTTTCAATACCATTAACTAAATTAGTGAATTTTTTTAATGGACATTAAATCTTCCAAAAGGATCTTACATATAGAAACGGAGGAAGTAATTCATATGGATATAAAATTAACCTACGAATAGACCTACAAAATTAATATACAAATAAAGTATAGAAAAAATTCACGTTGGAATGCTCAATAGTGTTTAGTTAATATGTGTAGTTTTGGAAAAAAAAATTAAATTCTATTATAAATTAAAAAAAATTGTGTTATTAATAGAAACAAAATAAAAATCCTAAAAGGTTTTTGTAATTTTAATGCTATTTTCCTAAAACATCCCTCGAAAATTGTAATCTTATTTAATTTGTGTTTCATTCTCCATTCTTAATTTTTGTTTGAATGAGTTGAGGCTAACGAGTTGAGAGTTAGTTCATTCGGTTCAAGTGTTATCTTCATGAGGTTGAGGGGAACGAGGCGATAATTAGTTAGTCGATTTCACGTGTGACCTTAATGGGTTTAAAGGGAACGAGTCGATAAGAGAAATAATATATTAAAACCCATTAATTAATTATAAAGAAGTTAATTAGAGAAATTATGAATTTAAAATAATTAAAATAATAATTTAAATGAGTACAGAATATTTACGAATATAGTTAAATATTCGTAATTAAATATTGGAAAGAAATTTGTACTAATAAAGAAAGAATATGTAGGTTTGAGATGGTGTGCTAAGAATATAAGAGAGAAGAAATCTGGAATGTTGATAAGGTGTGATCCAACACTTAGAAATGGTGATCCACGTGAAGATAGGGAGTCGACATTTGCACCGTTGATTGATTGTAATCCAACGACCCAGAAGTGCTGGATCCGTGTGAGGTTTCCTTGGCCTTCGATCCTTAGTGCTTTGTCATTGGTGTTGTGGAGTTAGGGTTAGGGTATTCGACTGTCACTTTCTCCTCTTACAAGGCCACCTCATTCTTCAATCTCTCCTCCATTAACCCTCTACACTTCATTTTCTCTTCCGATAACCCTCTCCTCCCACAATTTTTGGCATTGGGGACCGTTCTTGATGGCCACTTCATTCTCTACTTCATCAACCCTCTTCACTTCAAACAACACAAATTGGTACTTGAATCCCACCAACCAAGTCATAAGTTTGTTCACTCAAACCCCACAAATTGGTACTTGCACCCCATTAAAGAGTCATGATTTTGTTCACTCAAATCCTACCAATTGGTACTTGAACTCACCAACCAAATCATGAGTTTGTTCGCTCAAACCCAAAAAGAAAAAACTTTTTTTTTGAAGTGATTTTAGTAATATTCTTAGGAATTTTATACATAAAAAAAGTAATATTATTAGGAACAAAAATGACAAATTATATAATTGATACCATTTTTTTTTCAAATAATGACAGTTAATTTACATCCCAATTAAATAATGTCATCGTTACATTATATTAAAACAATATCAACCAATATTGTTTTAAAATTCATCCAATATTATCATTCTTAATTAAGATGTGTGTGTGTGTGATTTTTTCTTCCTAATTTTTAAAATTCTCATTTTTTGAAAAAATAATTTAAGGACACAACTTCTTATGCTCGTGTAGACTCGAACTATAGACTATAATTTTTAAGCCATGTTAAACGAATTATTTTGCATTAATACAGTATCATATGTGATATCGTTCAACTTCTTATGATAGTGTAAATAATTTGTACAAATATTGGATAAAAAATCTTACATTCAAATTCATCATTTTTTTAAAATATTGCCCATTATTTTTTCTTTTACATTAACACAACTTATCACATTAAACAAAAATATTAATCTTTTTATCAAAACAAAAGTAATCTAAAAATTAAAACAAAAGTTAAAAAATATTGTTCAAACGTTAAATTATAGCAATAAATAAAATATATTCGAAATTGTAAATTTTTAAATAACTTTTTAGCTAAACGAATTATTTTGCATCAATACAGTATCTTTTTATTTGAGAGCTGTTCCGAACCGTCCTTTTTGTCTTCAAAAAGGATTATTCCAAATTGCTCTCTTTCATGTAGGTTTATTAGTAAGCCACAGTTATAATCGTGACTAAATAAAAAGATATTTTTTTAAAAAAAAATATTTAGCCACACTTTTAACTGTGGCCAACCTAGAAATTATTTAAAAAAAATATGCACAGCTCAAGCTGTGGGCTGTGGCTATATTTTCTTCATCAAACCCAAATTTTATAACATGTCATACTCATTGTTGGACGCTAAAGCCAAGTGATATACTAAAAATCCAATCATATGAAATGAAGGAAGAGTATTCTAGATATTTGTTCAATATACACAATTCTAACATATAGATATAATACAATAGTGTGCTATAAAAGCATGTTAAAAATACAATAGTTTACGGTTCCAACAACTTTTTTCATTCTTGTTGACCATGGTTACAATGTTGAGTATCCTGCAATTATTTCATCCCAGAAAAGAGTTAGTTAATGAATCTATCAAAAATCTAACTTTCTAAGCATAGTAAAGAATAAGATAGAGATGGATGTCAAGACAAGAATCTTACTTCTAAAAAGTTGATTCTCTAATCTGTTTCTCGGTAAATATTCTATACCAAAAAGAGCATTGATACCTTTGAGAACTTTTTATTACGGTCATGATCAAGTCCAGGAGGAGCATTCTGTATGGTCATTAGAAGAACCTATAAATCAAGAAAAATGTAAGTATTTCTCATATATTATGGATGATATGACTTTAAGTTCAACAAACAATGTTTAACATCTGTCTACACATTGTTTCTGAACAACCACTGTAACACCCCTAATTTTCGTCTACCGGATAATAAGGAAATTAATAATAAAAGTTTTATTATTAATTTATATGAATTTTCCAAGTTTATATTTTTTATTTAATTAGCATGAAATATAAAAATAAGTTGAAATATTTTTATATGGCAAATAAATGCAAAAATAAGGATATTGCATTTTAGTCCTTGGGTTAGGACCTAAATGTAATATTGAAAAAGTTCTTGGAGGAAAAGATTTAAAAATATTAATTTTTAAATTTTGTATTGATCTAACCGGTTAGTAACGCCCTGTAACCGGTTAGACGATGAATCCAGAAACTGGGTTAGTGGATTTTGATGAGTAATCACTTGAGTAATCACGAAATCGCCACGAAAACAGCCTCAGATTAGTGGAACACACGCGTCAGTATGCATGCTAATCCAATTTCTCTATAAAAGCCAGTGTGTTGAAGAATCTATGGTTGATTTTGGCTATGTTTGGGGTGAGAGGGGCTGTTAGGGTTCCATAATCGTCTGGAGTAATTCTCCTTCTTCTTTGAACGATAGAGAGTGAGTGATACACTTCTGGAAAGCTTAAATCAAGAGCTTTCCATTGATATAAAGCTTGTGAGTCAAGAGTGTGTGTGGGAGGAGGAATCGACCTGAGAAGCTGAGTGTTGGAAACTGGATTCTGTTTATTCTTAGTTCGGGAAGCTGTGTTTGGGCTCTGATTTTGATCAGTTCAGGTAACCCCTAGGTCTCAAATCACTTTCATTTCTTAGTACATGTTACCCAAATCGATTCCTAATTGTTTTCCCCAATTTCTTTGGCCAATTACTATGTCAAATTTGCTGGTCTTTGAACCCTGTTGATGGAAATCATGGCTGGAAGCAGAACATTGGATTTGTGGGGAGATTTTGGATTTTCTTCAAGTTTAGAGATTATACTCATCAAAAACAACTTAGAGGTATCGGAGAAGTTTACCTTATACTAGATTTAGACTAAAAAACCAAATGATTTAGGATTTGAGTCAACAAAGACTCAAAAGGGCATTATGTGTTTAAGGCACAAAGGCTTGGAGGCCAAATTCTAGCTCAATTCTGTTTTGAGCAACTTTGTGTTGATGCATGCAATTGAATTTGATGCCTAAATCTGAATTTATGTGTGTAGTGTGAGTTTTGTGGCATTGAATTGTGTTTATATGTATTTTTATACAATTTAATACACTAAACCAAATGCATGCAAGTTAAATGTGTTTCTGTGTATGAACATGTTTTTCTTAAGGTATATGAACTCTGTGAATGTTGAAATTTGGTTAGATTTGAGAAATGAAAAGAATGATTTGTCAAACCTTTTGTTTTAGTGGGCTGACTGCATAATCTAACCGGTTACTCGATATTTGTAACCGGTTAGACACTGTAAAATTTCAAAAGAAAATAAGTTTATAAAATCAGTCCTGTGGTTTTCTTAATTCAACTCAAATCTAGACCTTAATTTCATTTGAAACAATCTGAAAATAAGTTGATTATACTGTTACGGTTCAGATTGAAGTTAAAGAGTTAATACCTTAGTGTAATGAGATAATTTCAAGAGGAAATTGTGCTCATTTGGAAATGGAATGTGATTTAGACTTTTGAATGATAAACACAGTGGTTTGAGGTATAAAACAATGTTGAAACTTGTTTATGGATTGGGTAGAGAATTCAAGAAAAAGGGTTTTTTGAATTTCAATGGTAAACAGTTCAGGTCTGTAATTCTAACCGGTTAGCCTGAAACTGTAACCGGTTAGTACCTGAATTTGAAAAATAAAAAGTTAAGTCTTTTTGAGTACCATTGGTTATGTTTTCCCAATCTAAGCCTAATGGCATGTTTTCAAGATAATTCAAGAGAGAATTTTTGTGCCAAAGATCATGCCTCAAATTAATCATTCAAAAGAGAAATTGAAATATTTCTAAATCACAGTAATTAAAGTAAAGATAAAACCAACCTTGATGACACATTCTGGGAATATGGCCAGTGTCCGGGACCTGGTTTTTATGCGTTCTGGGAACGTATGCGTTCTGGGAACGTGATGCACACTCTGGGAGTGATGCTTATTATCCAAGTATGGTTTGGCATTACGTTCTGGGAACGAATGTCAGTGTTCCAGGAACACAAGGGTGTATTGGATGGACGTCCAAGATGGAATTTTAGAGGCCTCAATTGTGGATAGAAAATCATACATCATGCCACTTGCATTATAAGAGATATAATGTTGAAAATTGGTGTGCTCATATGTACTTGCATTGTTATTTGTCCATGACATACTTGTGTTTGTAATTTTAGTCTTTATCAATTATGTATATGTGTATACTTACTCCCTGTGCCCTGTTTAGATGATGGCCAGATACCTAGCTTGCATCGAGATACGCCCTATCCCTAATGGTATATGGATGTACGAGGAGCACCGTGCCACTTTTGAGGGGGAGGTGGAGATCACTCTCTACCACCCTAACCCTCTGGTTCGAGTGCGACCTCGTCGATTTAGGATTCCTTTAGTCTATACTATGCATGTTCCACCCTTTTATACATATAAAGGACCACCCCCGGCTCGACCTGTGCATCGATTCCATAGTTTTCGTTTTAGAGCTGCCACTCGTTCCCATCCTTCCTCCCACAGAGTTGTCACTGAGGAGACTCCTTCTCCTGGTCCGACTGATTTTGAGAGGACTGCTTCTGCAGATCCTAGACCCAGTGGTGAGGTCTCTACCCAGTCAGGCGAGGTCGAGGAGGACCCTATGGAGGATGAGGACGAGGAGGAGGTGCATGTCGAGCCGACTGTTTCTGCTAGAGGTGGACCTGCTGGTTCATAGGAACCTGCATAGCATGGATGTTTTGGATCCTAGATCCTAGGGATAGAGCGGTGGAGGATCAGAGGAGTTGTTGAGGACATGGATGACCTGCTCTGGGACTTCTACTTTTGGATGATGTGATATAGTGTATATATATTTTGAGAGGTCTTAGAGTGAGGTTTTATTTTATGCAGCTGGTTTGTATATATTTTTATAAACTCTTGCTATCTCGACTTATGTTACTTGCTACTGATGATACTGGTGGGGTTTTATCTTGACATCTATATATATATATATATATATATATATATACATATGATGTTTTATTTACCTAAGCAGTGCCCCACAAGTATTACTTTTACTTCCGCATACTCTGGTTTTGACGTAAAAGGATTCGGCGATAAGTTCATATCCTATGCATTCGATCAAATTCAAGAGGCAATAATATTTTCCGTAAATGCTATGAAAATGTTGTATTATATTAGAAAAATATTGTCTCGAGAGTCTTTTTGTAATTAAGATATTATTAAGCCGAATTCAAATGTTCGTCCAAATTAAAAGTGTTTATGATTGAGCAAGTACTAATTGAAAAGGAAAAATTTTCTAGTCCTAATTTTGATAGCAAGTATTTTACATTTGGAAATATTTATTATTTTCGAGATATGAAACGAGGGTGTCACAACCACTAGATATCATTAGAGGATATTTAGAAGGCACAAGCACAACAACAGTAAGAATTAAAACTTAAAAACTACATTGGATTTGTAGCCTATATTTAGAAGTGCAGAAAAAAAGACACCCTTAATATATTTATGCAGACTGATAAGTGTGAAGGCACGAGCACAACTGTAAGCTGTTGGGAAAATATGGAGAATATACACTAGAAAAACACAAAAAATAAAAGTGATGATCTGAGGCGTGTCGGAGACACTGTCCTTAAGAATCTATTCGCGCACCGCGACAATTCCCCAGGATTCAACAGACTCTTCTGATATAAATCAGGAACAGAACTAGCAGTATATTGATTAATGATGTAACCCAAGAAAAGAGCAAATGGTGGAGGAGGGAAAAAAGTTTTTCTCATTGTGAAATTCTATTGTCTACAAAGAAGAAGATCTCATGCTATCTCCAGTGGTTATCTAATATATAGAGTAGTAAAAGAACCCTTTCACCATGCAACATATCACTTCAACTAAGGCACTGTTTGAAAACCAACTATGCACCTTTTCAAATAAGACAGTTGTAACTTTTCACTCTAATAACTACTTAGTAATCAACAAGTTTCAAAAAATTAATAATATAATAATAAATTAACAACAACAAATATTTTTGAAATAATAATAAATAATAAATTTTACAACAATCCCCCACTATTTCAAAAATATTTGAAAAATAAATTGAGAAAATTTCTGGGTTAACATCATGGAAGTAGTGCATCGTACTTGGTGCCTTCTGGGCTATGAACCAAGCTTAGACCGATAGAATTTGACATACGATGCATTGGTGGGGCTGGGCTCTATGAACCAATAACACACTAATGTAAGCAGGGATTCTATCGGTCACACTACAACCCACAATTCCTGCTGTTATCGCCGATTTGCGCTATTACAGCCATGCGCGTGCCTGGGTATTCATGAGTGCTCTATAAATTGTGCCACCAATTTCATAGGAGCGGCTTCACTCCACACTCATATAGGTGATTCATCAAGTGTATGTTGCACTTCATACACCTCCATAAAGGATATGAATTTCATTAAGAGTTTTTAAACTCACCCTCTCTTGAATGCAAGATAGCACAAACTCTACACCATAGGAAAGGAAAAAATTAATAGTGCTAGCAGCATTAAAAAGTGACTTGTTATTACCCATATGAACCTTCTTCATGTGATCTCCAATCACAAAGGTTGGGTTCCCATCACCGTTAATGTCAAGTTGGCTTAAATATGTCACATTCCCCTCGATGTTTCTTGTATCTCAATCTTTCTTTCAAAAGATTTGGTCAGAGGATTGATCAGATCACTTCTGACTTCACATAGTTACTGTGCACCGTAAACACTTTTAGCAATTACTTAATCACATTATCTCATAATCGGATATCTCCATGTCTTCCATTGAAAGACTTATTCTTTACAATGGGTATTGCTACTTGGCAATCACATAAACACAAAAATATTTGCTATATTTATCAACCACTTAATCTTATATTATCAGACATCTCAAGAAATTTCACCTTCTTTAAGGTTAAACCCATGATCGCTCACGATCAATCTCTTCTGAATTTTAGAATTCAGGCATCACACTATATAATTATCATATTTCATCCCCTATCAAATATAGGAGGCAACAACACTTTATTTATTTAAATATACTTGATAGCCCCAAAGACTATCGATCACCAATTCTCACATTGACTATAATAAAGTCTGAAAATAACCACACATATTTGGTCTCATCTGAATCTAAAATCCAGGCGTCAATATATGAAATGTCACAATTCATCTCCCAAAATTAAAGGAGGTAAACCTCAAAATTTTCAACTTATCGTTTCACATTAAAAATAACAAGAGTTTGAGAAATGACCACAACAATAATATCATCTCCTTAATTAGGAGGATTATCACTCATCTTCATTCATATGCATTATCACATGAATCACACTTACAACTCATATAATTTATACTTATAACCCCCACATTTCAATTATACAATCATATCATCATGTAAATGCGAATTTACTCTCATTTTTTAGGCCATATATTAGCACATACAGTAATACACTAGAACCCACCACTCTATAAACAATATGCGGAGTAAAATTAAATCACAAGTAAAAGGAGGCTCCACAAAATGACTTAGATACTAATATAAATTTCCTTCTTTGTTTTTCTTAATTTAAAAAACTAAGCATCCATTCTACTATCCATGAATTGAAAACTTAATGCCCATGAAATAAAGAAAGCATGTTGTCTTAATAGTGGTAACTGGTGCACCATTTCATATATTCAAACAACTTGTTGTTTCATATAAAAATTACGATCACACCGCAGGGCCAAGGACTTATAAGCACCAAGATAGGCAAGGTGCCACATGACTAATAATTTTCTCAATCTTTATTCCATTAATCAACCTATCTTCATCCAACTTCAATTTTATTTTCATAAAAACTATAATAAATACTTAAATTCTCACAATTTAAGTACATGTCAAAAACAATTCTAAATGACATAATCATGGATCAAATATATAACTAATTGCCATTAAGAAGGAATAGAGGGATAACGTACCGCTCTTGTAGACTTGAATGAAAAAATAATCTTACTTGAATTATAAACCAAATACAAGAGCATAGTGTGTTAATCCTTGAGTGCCTTAATCCTCACTTGCTGATGCAACAAACTTTGAGTGCCTTAACCCTGATAGTATCTTCGTTGCATAGTGCGTGTCCATCGATGTAGTCATAGTACATGCCCACAATATAATCTTGCTAGAGTATGTTACCCCATTCACATCAGTCATCACCTTTTGATGCATCATGGCATCTATCATCCGTACTAAACAGAAGCAGTAGAAAATTGAAGTCTGTGACTTCTTCTTCTTAATTATAACAGACACATATATATTCTTCATATGTTAGATTCTTAAGATTGTTGGGAAAATATGGAGAATATACACTAGAAAAACACAAAAAATAAAAGTGATGATCTGAGGCGTGTCGGAGACACTGTCCTTAAGAATCTATTCGCGCACCGCGACAATTCTCCAGGATTCAACAGACTCTTCTGATATAAATCAGGAACAGAACTAGCAGTATATTGATTAATGATGTAACCCAAGAAAAGAGCAAATGGTGGAGGAGGGAAAAAGGTTTTTCTCATTGTGAAATTCTATTGTCTACAAAGAAGAAGATCTCATGCTATCTCCAGTGGTTATCTAATATATAGAGTAGTAAAAGAACCCTTTCACCATGCAACATATCACTTCAACTAAGGCACTGTTTGAAAACCAACTATGCACCTTTTCAAATAAGACAGTTGTAACTTTTCACTCTAATAACTACTTAGTAATCAACAAGTTTCAAAAAATTAATAATATAATAATAAATTAACAACAACAAATATTTTTGAAATAATAATAAATAATAAATTTTACAACATAAGCATTATGTTCACGATTGAGTGTTAGTTCCTTTGGATCACTTGTTACTTTGTTTAGGTTGAAGGAGATGGCCAGCTTATTTGTCTTTGCAAAATGATCCTATTACAGAAGTAGGGCGAAGCATTTATTAAATGGAGGAGAAAGAGTTGCATAAATTGGCCGTACAAGCAAATACTCAAATAAAACAAAAATAAAAAGCTGGATAAATATGACTACATTCAAGTAATAAGTCATCCAGTACAAGGTTAAGCCCTGAAGGAAGATTGATAGTTGGATTTGTATTGATACAGGTATGGATATAAACAGTAAACAAAGTACAAGTAGTCCAAATTAGTTTATGGTTCTATGCAACTTGTGGAGTTTAGATTAGATTACGAGCATCTGTCTTAAGGGAGTGAATTCAGGTGTGTCAATATGAAGTGAATCTTGTTTATGTTCCACCTGTTACCTAACCAGTTAATCTGAAATTGGTAAGAGCTCCCAAAGTACTTAATTCCTGATGGAAATAAATAACAGAACAAGCAGCATTGTACTACATGAATTTCTGAGGAAGAGAATCACGCTTTAATAATCTTCTGTAAAAAGGTATACCTTGATCATAATATCCTATGAGATATCCATAGACCAACGTCTTGAAGTAGCTTGTTTCCAGAAGCATCCTTCTGGTTCATGTCTTGCAAGCTTTCTGTAAGAAGATCTTATCCAGCACCCTCAGCTATGACTATAACCATGTGTCCATTTTCTTTCGGCCTTCTTTGAATAAATTCAAAAAGCCCACCCTTTCCTTCAAGGAAAAAGGGTGACTCTGGAATCAAGCAACAGTCCACATCTCTACTAGCAAGAGTAGCATACATTGCAATAAAACATGCAGTCATAGTATCCATTATAACACAAAAAGCAAACAAGTGTGATTCTAAAGAACATACAGTGGACATATTCGTCATCTGAGTCTTTGACTCACTCACATTTGCATCAAGTGAAAAAAAAGGATCTAAATCATCTGTGTAAAAAGCCTAAAAGAAATATCAAACACTCATCAAGTTATTTAAGTCCACATACCACAATAACGTCCCATAAGCTTTACAACACCAATGCCATTCTCAACACTTTCAGCTTCAACATGTGCTGCATTAATGGCACGTTGAGCCTCTTCAACAGCAGTATCAAAACCAAAGGACTTGTCAATCACCTAAATAAATGAAAAAAGATAATCCAGATGAAGATTATGACAACCGACTCTTCAATAAAAAAATTATGACTTGTGATCCAGCATACCGGGATGTCATTATCTATGGTTTTAGGAATTCCATATCAAAATATATAAGCATATCAAAAGATGCCAAGAATGATAACAGGTCAATCAGGCAGTTAAGATTTGTGCAATCATTTCTTTTTTCCCAATAATTTCATGATATCCCAGCCTGTCCGTTGAAACAACCATCAAGCTTAAACTAACCATAAAAGCTAGTTGCTAGTACTGCACAAACAGACTGCATTTTTGGAAATCAACTTAATAAATATTGCTATATTTTGTTGCCAAGATTATCTTCGAAAATTTCATTATTATATTATCAACAAATGGTATATTAATGCCAACCTGAATAAACAACCCCCCGCCACGAACAACAAGAATAACCGCGAACAATGCCAAAAAGAAGAAGAAGAACGAATGAACGACGAACAACCGTACTTCAAGTCTAATAAATCATATTTACCTACACTTTTTTTTTACCATGCCAATTTCACTTTTCTACCCTAGTTTTTTACTGTCCCAGTCTGAAAACCAAACTCACCGGTGAGCCTTCTAGAAACTCCCTTTTTAATGGATAAACTTGAGCCTCCAAAACCAATGTTCATCTAGCTGTCTTTTCTGCTTTTGCAAAACATTGCAAGTGGTATATGCCTCGAAATAAACATGGCAACTTAATATAATCCCTCCTTCCCTACCTATAACATCTTTGAAAAATTTCAAGTTTATTAAGAAAGTTAACTAATTTAATTAATTGTATTGGAAATATAAACTTTTGATATGTATTTTCAAAATTACTCTTATTATTATTATTGGAAATCTAAAAAGTGTTAAATAAATAAGGGTGTTTGTGGAAAAAAGTAATTAATGGTCATTGAAAATTGGTATGCGGTCTTGTAAATAGGATCAAAATAAAAGTATCAAGAGGGTCTTATAATTAGGGACGAAGAAAGTATTATATATTACTCCCTCCGTCCCTATTTATAGGATCACTTTGGAAGATTTCACCTTCATTAAGAAAGTGGATTAATTTAGTTAATTGTATTGGAAATGTGAACTTTTGATATGTATTTTCAAAATTACCCCTATTAATGTTATTGGGAATCTAAAAAGTGTTAAATAAATAGGGGTGTTTGTGGAAAAAAGTAATTAATTATCATTGAAAATTGGTATAGAGTCTTATATATAGAGACAAAATAAAAGTGTTAAAATGGTCTTATATTTAGGGACGAAGGGAATATATAGTATCCTTATATAAAAATACACATATTATCAAGTTACAATGTTTGTCGTTGAAATCTTCTTACACCATAATGATCGTTGAAATTTTTCTTACAACAAAGCGATTGTAAATAAATAAATTAATCAAAATTTTTAAATCATTATTCGCAACCAAAATATGAAAATTAGAAATTAAATATATTATTCAAGTTTTTCAAATAATTAATTTATTTTATATAAATGCAAATGAAATTTGTTGAATTCGTTATTTATTTTGGAAAAATACAAATCTACTATCTATATATAAAAGGATCTCTTTTCGAGGCACGACGTTTGCCGGAGAAATTTTCGAGGCGCCACGCTTGTTCTGTGAAGCTTTCCTCGTACCAGAGAATTTGTAGGTAGATAATCATTATCTCTAATCAAAATTACAATTTAAAATTAAATAAATTATTTAAATTTATTTAATCATTATATGTTTGTAGGTAAATAATATTATCTCTAACAAAATTACAATTTGAAATTAAATTAATTATTTAAATTTATATAATCATTATCTATATGTGAAATCATTATCCTCAATTTGTTGAACAAATCATTATCCTCAACAAAAATATTTAAAAATATTAAAAAAATCATTATATATATAATTGGCTCTCCCATTCAATTTTTAAAGTTCTATCTAATTCTAAGAATTCTCTTCTCCAAATTCTTTCTTTTATTTTTATTTTTTCCTTCATTCCTCAACTTAAAGTAGCTCTTAATTTTGATTTTTGAGTGTTTGATGAATTACTTATTAGATGATGCATATTTTGTTATACTTTTAATTGACTTTTGTTTATTCCTCTACTTAGAACTCTTAATTTTGATTTTTGAGTGTTCGATGAATTACTTATTAGATGATGCATATTTTGTTATACTTTTAATTGACTTTTGCTTAATGCTAATTTCAAGAAGAATGACATCAATGAGTTACTTCAAACAAGAGGATGACCTTAGTAAGTTGTTTTTTTTTAAATTTTGGTAAGTTGTTATACATGCTTACTTTGATTATTCTTTGTTGAAAGAATATGCAAATAATTGATCCTTTTCTCTTTTCAAAGAAGAGAAGGGCTAAGACTTCTAGGATTAAGAAGAAATATCCTGATCGTATTCCGGTGAGAAATAATTTTGGTGAGTCTTTTGCCTATTTGAAGAAACAATGTTTTTCGATTTATTTATGATTTTTTTTCGTTTTTGTCATAAGATAAAATAAACGATGAAAAAGATCAAAATATTTAAATATGAATAATAATAATAATAAATGTGATAATTATATTAAAAAATATTAATTTATCCATCAAATAAATATAAGAAATATCTTATAATATTATCCAATAAAAAAAATAAGAATGTATAATTTTGGTTTAATTATATATAATTTTTCATATTAGATGTGATAATTATATTTAAAATATGCTTAATTATCATGTCTTATGCAATAGAAAATATTTTGATTTATCTTTAAATCTACTCATAATACCATCAAACAAAAAAATATAAAAAAGTTTAATTTTCATTTCACTCTAATAATTAATCATAATATCATGATAAAACGTGTTAATTCATCGATCAACTAAATAAGGAATACATTATTTTAATACTCATCCATACATAGACAAATATAATATTAAATATATAAAAAAAGGAGCCAACATTATATTCATAATAAAGTGCAATGTGTTAACCAAGATAGTCAAAAATAACAATTTCAACGTCGTCTTCATAATCTATGAAATAGTGGATATTCCAATTTATCCTTAAATTTTCTCATAATACCATTAAACAAAAAAGATCAAAATATTTAATTCTGATTTGTTTTTAATTATCATAATAAAGTTGATAATCATATAAAAATATTAATTTATCTATTAAATAAATAAAGAATATATAATTCTGATTTACTTTTGATTCAACATAATAAAGTTAATAATCATGTAAAAAAATTTTAATTTATCTATTGAATAAATAAGAAAAATATCAGATAAAAATGTTATTTTTAATTTATATAAGGAAGTACAAAATTTTTCAACAAGCTCATTTTTTATTATTGTTTAATAATAATCTTTACTTTAAAATATTTAAATATTAATAATTTATGCATTGCACAGGATAAAAATAAAAAAGTTTAATTTTGATTTCACTCTAATTAATAAAACATGCTAATTATCGATCAACTAAATAAGGAATACATTAATTTAATGTGGATCTATACATAAATAAATATAATATTAAAAAATGAACTGTCATTATCTTCCAATGATTTCATGTCCAATGAAATAAGGGATGTTATGATTTATCATTAATTATTCTCATAATACCA
The DNA here is from genome assembly GCA_037953625.1 of Crotalaria pallida. Classification (NCBI taxonomy): domain Eukaryota; kingdom Viridiplantae; phylum Streptophyta; class Magnoliopsida; order Fabales; family Fabaceae; genus Crotalaria; species Crotalaria pallida. The sequence goes on along the minus strand of CM075654.1, from coordinate 3,817,217 downwards.
TCAAAAAAAAATCAAAATAATAATAATAATTTTTTTATCATAATAAAGTATATTGAATAATCCTTTTTTATAATTATTTTTGTTATTGTTTAATAATAATCTTTACTTTATAATGAAAATAATAATAATCTTTAATTTAAAATATTTAATATAAAAAAATTTAATATCAACAACCCGTTCATTGCACGGGGTAAGAGCTAGTTATATATATAAATTTACTATTTGCTATATCTACTATATACTTATATAAAAAAAATTCCTTTTCGAGATACAACGTTTGTTCGCTTGAGGAATACTCGATCTAGAGTGTTTGTAGGTGGATAACATTATCTCTAACCAAAATTATAATTTGAAATTAAATAAATTATCTAATTGTGAAATCATTATCCTCAGTTTGTTGAAATCATTATCCTCAGTTTGTGAAATCATTATCATCTTCATGTGAAATCATTATAAAAAAAAATTTAAAATAATCATTATATTCAAGATATTATCTAATCCTTAGTTTGTTGAAATCATTATCCTCAGTTTGTGAAATCATTATCATCTTCATGTGAAATCATTATAAAAAAAAATTTAAAATAATCATTATATTCAAGATATTATCTTTGTAACATCCCTGACAGGCAAATGGATTGCGACTGTTAGAGCTGTCAAAACGGGCCTGCGGGCCGAGTTTGGGTCGGCCCGCTTCGGGTTCGGGCCAAACCGGGCTCGAGCCAAAAAGCCCGGTTATAAATTAAGTACCCTAGTATCAAACCCAAACTCGTCCTAAGCGGGCTTCGAGCCGGCCCGCATCACCTTTTTTTTTTTTTTACAATTCAACCACTTCAAAAAAATATATATTTATTTTTCAAAAAAATTAATGAATAAACTTCCTTTATTTTTTACACATATTTTTTTAAACAATAATAAGTGTTTTATTTTTTCACACATTTTTTAAAGGATATATTTGATTTTCTATTCTTACATAAATTAAAATGTATGTATAACTCATATAGGACAATTAATCTTGTGCTTTGATTTGTTCAGGTGCATTTTTGATATGTGAATATTGATAAAAATTAAAGAGATTTTATTATAAGTGTTTTTTTACACATATAAAATTAAAAAAAAAATGTGATTTTTTTCTGGGCCGCCGGGCCGGCCCGAACCCGGACCCGAACCGGGCCGGGCTAAATAGCCCGGGTTGAATAAATAGGCCATATTAAGGAGCCCGAGCCCTATGATTTTTCGGGCTTTTTGGCCCGGCCCGGCTGGCCCGGTCCATTTTGACAGCTCTAGCGACTGTCCCCACAAACAAACATGGGTCTTTTCAGCGTGCTTTGTCCTCACTCATACACTTCCCGGGAAAAATTCCCGGGAGGTCACCCATCTCAGAATTCTCCAAGTCAAGCACGCTTAACTATGGAGTTCTTAAGTGATGGGCTACCGAGAAGAAGATGCATCTTGTTGATATGGGTAGTGTTATGGACCGGATAGTGAGAACCGGTATGCCGGATTCAGATACCGGTCTGAGGCCACAAGAGGCCCAATGAGTCCAGGTCATAATATCGGTCCCAAAGCCCAAAGAAGCCAAATCCGGATACCGGATTGAGGCCGGAAGGGCCCTACAGAACGGATGCCGGATTGAGGCCAAGAAAGGCCCAATAAGCAGGATCCGATTACCAGATTCAGGTTGTCAGGGATCACCCGAACCGGATCCAGATACGGGATAGCATCCTAGGCGAATCTTGGAGACCAGATTCAGATACGGATATGACTTAGAACAGTTGACCTCCTTACCGTTATACCGGTATGAATTCGGACACGTGCATCAAAGAGTCTGGGGAATTCCACTATCCTCACCAGCATAGGATTCCATTCACTTTAATACCAGCCATCATATCAGAGCCGTTTGGGAGGAATCCTACCCGCCACATGAAAGCGGCCATCAATTCGGTTATTGCTGGTATGTGTATATATTGCCTGGTAAGCTATCAGGTATGGACTAACTCATCTCACACAAACACACACACCACCCCCCCAAATTGAGAACGACAAGAGACTGTGTATCTTGGTATTCAAGGTTCTCATTTCACGTCTGACATCAAAAGTGGGATTGCTGGATTCTTAGCCGAATTGTCTACCTACCGTAATCCTACGACAGAACATTGGCGACCACAGTGGGAGCGAGAAACTTATTCCCACCACCTTCTGAAGAAGTCTATGGCAAATCAGTCACAAGAAGAACGCGCTGAACCCAGCCACCACAGTGTGCTGGAAGTGAGGAAAAATGGAGAACAAGCACCTTCTCGTCAGAAGGACCTCAGGGAACGATTAAGTGAAGGAAGGAGAAGAGCAGAACAGGAACGTTCGGGACAAGAGGAACCTTCTCGTCATGAGCAGGAAAAATCGCGACAGAGGCCCCCCCACTAGAGGAGGAAGCGCTTTGCATTCCCGACATGAGAGTAAGGGGTCATCTGGCAGATGCTCGCAGAGGAAAGCAAGCATGGAAACAGAATTGGCTCGCCTACGTAAGCGGTTGGATGAACAGGATAAGTTGCTGAAGGAATTAAGGAAAGGAACATCCCAGTCAGGCGTGGGAAAAGGAAATGAAGTGGAGTTGATTGGGGAACCTGAAGAAAAAGACCACCCATTTTCTGAAAGCATAATGGCTTTCCCCATGCCTGAAAATCTCAAAGCTCCAGCCAATGTAGATCCATACTTCGGGAATTCGGATCCACAGGAGCACATTGATAGCTTTCTGGTGGCAATGTCATGTCAAGGGGCTAAGGACACATACAAATGTCGCACCTTCCCCCTGACTCTGAAAAAAGCGGCTTTGCGCTGGTATTCTAAATTGGAACCTGACTCGATAACAGGGTGGAAAGACTTGGCGGCCAAATTCTTGGGACACTTCACAACAAGCAAAGCACAGCCAAAGTTGAAACACCATTTGTCTCAAATTAAGCAGGAGAAGGGAGAATCGCTGAGAGATTTTCTCACCCGTTTCAATACTGAATACCTTTCAATTAGTGACATAGAGGCTTCAGTGGCTTTGCATCTCTTGATGCGTGCATTAAGACCAGGGGATTTCACAGACCATTTGGTGATGCACAAAATCAAAACCATGGACGAAGTCATGGAAAGAGCTGAAAAGTATATCAACTTGGAGGAGTATCAGAAAGCACAAGACAATTTTGCAGGGGAAACATCCAGAAAAAAGAAAGAGGCCTTCTTCAACAAGGTGCCAGGGAAAGGTCAGCGAGAAGGAGACAAAAACAAAAGACATGATCTGGGGCCTAAAAAGCCCGAAGGTAAATATGACCATTATACGCCTTTAAACACATCTAGATCACAAATCCTTCGTGAGATTATGAATGCAGAACTGATGGAAGTAGATCGTCCACCCCCGTTGAGGAGGCCTCCAACGAAGGAGAATCAGCACAAAAGGTGTAGCTGGCATGGCAGCTATGGACACACCGACGACGAATGTGTCCAACTCAAAGACGCTGTGGAAACTCTGGTAAGAAGAGGAAGACTGAATCGTTACACTCGATCCTTTAGAGGAGGTCCCAATGAGCGCACCCCCACAAGAAGGGTCAGGAGTCCTGTCAGAAGGAGGACAAGAAGCCCACCTAGAAGGAGATCTCGAATGCCCCCAAGGAGAAGCAGAACTCCCAGGCGCACTGCAACTAGGAATTCTCCAGTAAAAAAAGAAGATGCTGGTAAAAGCAACAATGAGGACCTGGAGGTAATTAGCACTATCGTTGGTGGTCTGACGGTAGAAGGGGAATCCATAACGTTCCAGAAAAAACAGTTAAAGCTAGCAACAATGGCAGTTGCTGTGTCAAACAGGCAGAAGGAACTACACCCTCCGATCACATTTACCGAAGCTGATTTGGAAGGAGTGATTCCCAACCACAACGATCCATTAGTGGTAACCGGAATTATTGACAGGTTCCGGGTTTGCTGCATGATGGTGGACCAGGGTAGCTCATCAGATATCATGTTCACAAAACTATTTGACCGCTTGAAGTTGAAATCAGCAGACCTACATCCCTGCCAAAAGGAGTTGATTGGGTTTACAGGTGACACTATCTGACCCAAAGGATACATTGATATCAGGCTGACCTTAGGCACACCCCCTCAGTGTCGAACTGAAAAGTTGCGCTTCCTGGTGGTGGATTGCCCTTCTGCTTACAATGCGATCTTGGGGCGGCCCACTTTGAAGGCTTTTCAGGCGATCGCCTCTTCCTTGCACATGGCGATGAAATTCCCAGATGAGAAAGGATCAGTTGTCACAATACGGGCAGACCAGATGCAAGCCAAAACCTGTTACATAGCTAGTCTGAAAGCAACAAAAGAGAACGCCAAGAAGCAGGTGCAGGCGAAACAGACCAAAGGTTCAGCTTCATCCTCTAGGGTCATGATGGTAGACTTGGACACGCGGGATGATATTAAAGAAGAGCGACCCAAGCCTGAGGGGGAGTTAGAAAAAGTTCAAATCGGGGATGCACCAGAATTGTGGACTCAAGTGGGGAAAGATTTATCAAATGAAGAAAAGGTCAGGTTGGTGGCACTACTAAAAAAGAACAAGAATTTGTTTGCATGGACAGCAGCCGATATGCCAGGGATAGATCCGGATTTTATCTGTCACCGCCTATCAGTTGATCCCAAATTCAAGCCAGTATCACAAAGAAGGAGGAAAATGGGCAATGAAAGGCAGAAGGTGATCGCTGCAAATGTAGAAGAACTCTTACATGCTGGTTTCATTAGGGAAGTCCCTTACACTACCTGGCTCTCTAATGTGGTCCTTGTCAAAAAATCCAGTGGCAAATGGCGTATGTGTGTGGACTACACAGATTTAAACAAAGCATGTCCCAAAGACACCTATCCTCTTCCTAATATTGACAAACTGGTGGAAAATTCCGCTGGGTACCAGTTACTTTCTTTTATGGACGCTTATTCTGGTTATAACCAGATTCCCATGTTTAGTGACGATCAGGAAAAAACCGCTTTCATGACTGACAAAGCAGCATACTGTTACACAGTAATGCCGTTTGGTCTGAAAAATGCAGGTGCAACATACCAGAGGATGATGGACAAAATCTTCGGAGAGCTGATTGGACCGACGTTGGAAGTCTATGTCGATGACATGATAGTGAAATCAACAGAGATTAGAAACCACGAGCAGGATTTGGAAGCGGTCCTTAATAAGGTACGTCAGCATAATATGCGTTTAAATCCGCTGAAGTGCGCCTTTGGTGTCACAGCAGGAAAGTTCCTAGGTTTTATGCTTACTAGCAGAGGAATAGAGGCTAACCTTGAAAAGTGTGATGCAATCACGCAGATGAGGAGCCCAAATTCCGTGAAAGAAGTTCAGCAACTGACCGGTCGCATAGCAGCATTAACAAGATTCCTGTCGAAGTCAGCATACAAGTCTCTTCCACTATTCCAATTGCTCAAAAAGGACCAAGAGTTTAGATGGACTGAGGAGTGCGAAACAGCCTTTCAGGATTTCAAGCATCACCTCTCCAATCCTCCGATCCTGAGCAAACCTGAACCAGGCGAAATCCTCTACTTATATCTAGCTGTAAACAATGAAGTAGTGAGTGCTGCTCTGGTTAGGGATTTGGCTGAAGGACAGAGGCCGGTATATTTTGTGAGTAAAGTGTTACAAGAAACTGAAAGAAGGTATCAGAAGATTGAGAAGATGGCGTTTGCATTGGTGGTCACAGCAAGGCATCTCCGACAATATTTCCAAAGCCACCCCATCGTCGTCAGAACAGATCAGCCTATTCGGGAAGTCTTTCAAAAACCGGACTTAGCAGGTCGCATGATCGCTTGGTCAGTGGAATTGTCCGAATATGGGATCAGCTACGAGTCAAGAACAACAATCAAATCTCAGGTATTGGCAGACTTCGTCGTAGAATTGGCACCAAAGAGGGACTCTGAAGTCTGGACCCTATTTGTTGATGGCTCATCCAATCAGACGGGTGGAGGTGCTGGTGTGATATTGGAGAACGCTCAAGGGATATCAATCGAATATTCGTTAAGGTTCGATTTTCCTACCTCTAACAACCAAACTGAATATGAAGCCTGCCTTAAGGGGATGACGATGGCCAAGGATTTGAAAGCACACTCAATTATACTTTACAGCGATTCGCAGCTGGTGTTTCACAAATTAAGGGAGATTTCCAAGCCAAAGATCCTTTGCTTCAGAAGTACCTCACCAAATGTAAGGAGTTGGCAGGAAGCTTTGACAGCGTGGATTTTCAGCACATTTCGAGAGATCAGAATTCCAGAGCTGATGTCCTATCTAAGCTGGCTAGTACCAAGAAACCAGGAAATCACAGGTCCGTAATCCAGCAAGCCATCTCTCACCCCAGTGCGACATTAGCAGTGGAAGATGAAGAGTCATGGGCTTCCCCTATCCTAGCATTTCTGCTTCATGGAATCCTTCCGAGTGAAGACGACGCCGCAAGAAAAATAAGAAAGATGGCCGCTCACTTTGTTATACAGGATGGATTGCTCTATCGGAGGGGGTTCTCTTCACCTCTACTCAGATGCCTGACTGAAAGAGAATCCGAATTGGCCCTGAAAGAAGTGCACGAAGGGAGATGCAGTCATCATCTAGGAGGGAGAAGTCTGGCGAGGAAGATACTGAGAGCAGGATTCTATTGGCCCAACATACAGTTAGATTCCATGATGCACGTGAAGAAATGCGATCGTTGTCAGAAGCACGCTGATGTTCACTTGGCGCCACCAGAGGAACTCCATTCGATTTCTGCCCCGTGGCCATTCTTTCAGTGGGGTATGGACTTGTTGGGACCATTTCCGCAAGCAGTAGGACAAGTGACTCACTTAGTGGTGGCAGTCGACTACTTCACCAAGTGGATCGAAGCTAAAGCAATCGCCGTTACTACTTCTACTCAGATAGTGAAATTTTTCAGTAACCAAGTCATATCCCGCTTTGGAGTTCCGGCTGTATTGGTCATAGATAATGGCACTCAGTTCACTAGCAAAGCTTTCAAAGAGTTTCTCCAGAAATTAGGAGTTAAACAACGTCTGTCCTCGGTGGAGCATCCGCAAACTAACGGACAAGCCGAAGCAGCTAACAGATGTATACTAAGAGGGTTGAAGAGAAAGCTGGAAGATAGCAAAGGTAAGTGGGTAGATTGCATAGACGCTGTCCTTTGGTCCTACAGAACCACTCCCCACTCTACCACAGGAGAGACACCGTTCAGACTCACATATGGAAGTGAAGCAATGATTCCACTGGAAGTTGGATCTACTAATATGAGGTCAAGGTATTTTAATCTAGAAACTAATGTACGACTCATCAGAGAAAACTTGGATCTCTTACAAGAATCCAGGAAGATGGCAACTGTCCGCATGGCAACAATCCAGTAGCAGTCGGCCAAACAATACAATTCGAAGGTGGTGTCCAGAACCTTCAATGAGGGTGACTTGGTGCTGAGAAGGGCCGATGTACACGGTAATGAGCCTGCACATGGGAAATTGGCAGCCAATTGGGAAGGACCATATCGAGTCCGATCGAAAACTGGAAAGGGAGCTTATTATCTGGAAACACTCACTGGCAGAGGCATCAAGAACCCATGGAATGCAGCTAAGCTTCGCTTCTATTACAGTTGAATTTTGTTATTTGTCTATGCTTTCATAAAAGTTGTTTTATTTTCCAAAAAGGTCGTACAGACCATGACCATTACTATGTATCCAGTTTGTCTTTGTTTAAAAAGGAGGTTACATGTAGACCCCTATTTGGTTTAAATTATGACTGAACTTGTCTTTACATTTTGCTAATGAGAATTATGAAAATTCCATAAGTTACAAGGTTGAATACAATACCCCAATGCGAGTCTGGTATCAAGAATCTGGTATCAGGAATCTGGTATCAGGAAACCGATATCAGAAGTAAAAAAAACCGGTTTCATAAATTCAGGAATCCGCACAATATGTTTTGAAGAACTAGGAATCCGGTATCCGGATTCTGTATTAAGAATCCGGTATCAGGATCCAGTACTGGAAATCCCATACTTAGTGGTTAAATTGGAATTTAAAAAATTGGAATTAACAGTCCGGTATCTGAATTCGGTATCCGAATTCGGAATCAGGAATCATGCGTTTAGAAATAAAAACTCAAGGAAAAGTCCTAAGTATCCGATACTTGATACGCCACTTATCTGACTAGCCATCAGATAAGAAGTGAAATGGGTAAGGAGATGTTCTTATATTAAAATGAACACCACCCATGTACATGCAATGATCCCTATTAGTTTTAGGAAGCTAATAAGTTAAATGGAAAACCATTCGCTGGCTAGAATAGGACTTCCATGGATCAACAAAGAAAAAGGATACGCAAAGGAAATATAACGCAAATACTAAACTGAATTGAAATATCTGAGTACAAGTGCAGTTCGAATCACAAGGAAGGAAAGACAGAAACTAAGTACAACCACAGAAAACGGAATTCAAAATGCAACCTAGAAAGGGAAAAAAACAAAACGCAGAAGCAACAACGCAATAAGAAAAACATGAAAATAAACTGAAAAGCTAAGCAGCAGCATCCCCATTGCCCTCATGTCCACCAGCATCTTCATCTTCAGTCTCCTCATCATCCACAGGGGCCAGGGGATCAGGACAGTCCTCATCATCCAAGTTGACAGGAACCCTACTTCCGTCTCGAAGATAGTTGTAAAGTACTCCATCTTCGACTTTGTGTAAGAAGTGCATGCCCCTGGAAGAGAAGTCGCTGTTGAGGAATGTAACATCCCTAAATTTATTCCCAAACATATTTAGTGTGATAATAGGCTTAGGGTGAAGAGGGATGGGTATGCTAGGTCAATGTTAGGAATTTAGAAGTGTTATTAGAGAATTAAAGCATAGGAATTAAGGAAGTTAGGAGTAGAAGATCCCTAGCTCTAAACCCAAATTTTACCGTTGGATGTGAAAATAAGTGTCTTAGGAAGCTTGCCTCAAAATTTGAGCAAGATCCGACGGTTAACGAAGAAGTTATGAGGATTTGAAGTGCATAGGAAGTAGTGGACTGAACCAGCTTAATCGATTAAGCTGGAGCTTAATCAATTAAACAGGAATGGGTTTATCGATTAAGCACTCACTTAATCGATTAACCACTGTAGTGTCAGCCATAAAACACGAATTTTAAGTGTTGTTCTTCATTTTCTTCTTCTCCCATTCGAATCTCTCTTATTCTCTCTTCCCCAATCCTTCTCCCATGTCAAAGTAACACCAAATCAAACCAAATTAACACCCCATAATCATTCCCCATCATCTCCCCATGATTTTCTATCAACAAAAACCCCAATTTCATTCTCAATCCCTCAAATCCCCAATTCCCAATTCAAAACCCTAACTCTCTCAATCTTCCTCATTGGGTTGGATAATCATCAAGGGAGCTAGGAATTGGTCATGGAGCAAGGAACAAGGGGTTTAAGAGTTTGTTCCAAGAGCTCGGTGGAGTGCTCTCTCTCTCTCTCTCTCTCTCCTTCTCCTCTTCTCTCCAAAAGGTAAGGGGAGTCACTTTTCCACACTTTGAGTTAGGGATAGTTAGGGTTTATAATAGGATTTGAGTTTAATGGTTAGGTTGGGTTATGGGAGATGGATTAAGAGGTAATTAGAATCCAAGAAGGGTAATGGTAGTATATTGGTTAATGATGTTATTTTGGAAATTATTAATGTTTAATATTTTTGTATATTAAATAAGTAGGAAGTGAAGAACCCTAGGGAGATGATTTATTCTAAGCACTCTGAGACATACCTGAGTATGTCGACTGATTTGTGGATACATGTGAATTTTAAAGGTTGTATGTGTTATTTTTATTTGATGATGGATAGTGGGTGATGTGAATGGCTAATTAAAATAATAGGAAGGATAATGAGAGCATGAAAAAGGAAATGTAATGGAATTAATAATAATGGAAGAAAGTAGTGATTATGATATGTAAATTGGAGAGGACTAAGGTTATGAGTTGGACTATATGATAATATAGGAAAATGGTTATAAGGGCTAATGTTAAGGGTGATCTATAAATATTCTGTGATTGGAATGGTTTATATTTATGCATATTGTGATTATTATTGAAATTGTGTTGATGGTTATAATAAATGGACTGGAAATTGAATGTGAGACTATATGTGAAGGTTTATGATTATTTGTACATATTTGTGGTCATGGATTGAAGTTGATTATGACTTATATGAATGGACTGGATTGTTGATTAACTGAAAATGGTAAAGGTAACTTAAGTGGAAACTGATCAGTGGGGCCCGGAACACTAGGTACCCGGCTAGGTGTTCCAATTACCTGTTAGGGCCAATTACCTGCCAGGGCAATTACCCATCAGGCCAAACCGCCCTGTAGGCGCCGGGTGACCCACAGGATCAGTTTTCCACACCAATAATTGGAATAATTAACGGATTGGTAAAAGTACATAGTCCTGCAGGTGATGGTCTGGATGGGTGTAAAGTCCTGGGCAGGTGTTCCAAGTCCCTAGACAGGTGTGCTAATTACCTAGCGGGTATCCAAATCCTAGTGGTGTACGGTAAAAAGGGAAGTGTTTGCAGATCACTGTCTGTGGTTGCTTACACTGTGTGTGTAGATCTCTGCTTGGGGTTACACACATTAATGGAAAATTAATAATGGAAAGGTAAAAAGGAAAAGGGAAGTTTATGTAGATCTCTGTTTGAGGTTACATAAATGATATGGAGTGTTTTCAGATCACTGTTTGTGGTTGCATACACTGGGTGTAGATCTCTGATTTGAGGTTACGCCCAACGGAAGTGTAGATCTCTGATTGAGGTTACACCTAATGGAAAACGAATAAAGGAAATGAAAAGGGAATTAATAAGGGAATTAAAGGGAATAAATAATGAACATGGTAACGGAAGGGAATTAGGAAAGGATTATGGATAATGGAAAATGGATAAAAAGGAATGTATAAGGATATGGGAATGGAATGAATTGGTTGATCCCTGACTTGATTTGATTGTTATTCTTGAGTTTATATTATGAGCTTTATATTATCCTCTGATTCACTGTGTTGTGAAAGGTCTCACCCTTATGTGGTCAACATTTTAGGTTATTGCTAAGGAGCTTGTGGATCAGAGTGCGCAGCGAGAGATCGGGAAAGAAGGAAACTTTATTTTGGGTGCTACTTTATTGTAAATGGATGCCCAAAGTTATTGTAAACTTGATTTGTGAAAAGGAAAATTTTAATTACAACATTTTGATTATATATTTTTACTTATTATTTTGTATATAAAATAAGGGTGTTACAAGGAAATTGGCTTGCTCCACTTCGTTCATGAAGGAGGATTGAACTGACCCAATCCATTTTTCCTTATACATGTCCCTCTGCTCTTCCACCTGTTTGAGGGTGTCCCTCAGTGTATTCAGGGCAGCATCGTTGGCGTCATTAACCTCCTTCAGTTTGTCATTCATCTTCTTAGAAAATTCTTCTTCAGCTTGTGAGAGAGCCTGTTTGGTCTTCCTCAGTTCTGTAACATCCCTCCAAATCCTCAAATTGGTTTGGTTTCTAAATGGAATTATTTTTAAGAAAAGTATTTTTGAAAGAGTGTTTTCTTAAATAAATTTCTTAATTCAGGTTTTCAAAATGGTGAATGATTTTAAAGAACGATTTCTCATAAAGTAAAGTTAGGAGTTTTGAAATTTATTTTGAGAGGGTGATTGACTTTCCAGGAATATGTGTTTGATATTCGATGCTTCACTTTACGCATGAGAAATTTATTCCCTATGTGTGTGCATATATGTATGTACGATTTTGTGTATGTTTGCTCTTGATTAGGTGAAATTTAATGAATATGATTAGGTGTGCATGTGTGTGTAACATGTAAGTGTGCATGTAAATATATATGTGTATGTATGTGTGTAGTACCGTGTGAATGAGTGTGTATATGCATGAAGATGTGTATGTGTCGTGTAAGAATGTGTGTGTGTGCATGAATAGGTGAATATGTGTATGCATGTGTGAGTGCCGTGTGTGAGAGTGTGTGGAGAGCAAGCAACTAAGTTCCTAACTAAGCCTAACCAAACTCTAACTAAACCCCCAACTAGATGATGGAAACCCTAACTAGATGGAAGAAAACCTAAGGAGAGTTCCCAAGTCAAAAACCTAGCATGACCCCTAAAGCCTTATGCCCCCTACATTGTCCCCTTTGGATTTTGCTAAAGACCACCCATGCAATCTTAGGAGAAGCCGAAATTACCCCTCTTTCTTAAGCCTTGGCCGAATTGCATGAAGGCCAAAATAGGAAGTCATGTGCTTTTATATAAGCCTTGGCCTTAGCCTTGATTCACTCATTCACTCTTCATTTCTTCACCTCTTTCGTTCAACACCCACACTAAACACAAGTCTAAGAGCTCCTCAAACTCTTAGACAAAGAACTAGGAAATAGAGAGAAAAAGAAGGAGGAACCGTGAGGCTTAGAGAGGAGAAAGAGGAGGAGATCAAGCCAATACTTAGGAGACCTTGAAGATCAAGAGCTTAGAAGTGTTTAGAAGACTTTTCTTCTTGGTATAAACCGAAGACCTTAGAAGCCTTAGAATTAGTCTTGATTTGTGGCCTTGTAATTTTAACTCTTTTCTTCTCTTGCATGTTTAATTTTATGCACCTATGTGTAATATTACTTTTAACCATGGACTTTCAAGAACTCAAATTTGATTTGTAATTAGTTTGGTTATGTGTGAGGATTCGGCTGGAAATGTTTAGGTTAGATCTTGATATTTTTCATAGTCGATCTTTGTGTTCTTGAAGTCAAATCTTGTAGATTTGGAGTTTTGTTCATGATCTTTGTGAGTTTGAAGTTTATCCTCTTGCATGTTCAATTTTTGTGCTTAAAACCGTAGATCAATGAGTGTGTATGTGTTTATTTGTTCAATCAATGGTTGATCTAAAAGTGTTTCTTGATTTTTGGTCTTGCATGTTACTTGAAAATGATTTTTATGGTTTTAAACTCTTGCATGTTTCGGTTTTGGTGAAAGTCTTAATTTGTGTTTTGATCTTTGAATTTTTGTGTTGATCTTGATGTTTGTTTTGAGTTTTGTAAATGATTTTTGAATAAAAGCCTTTATATTTCTTTAAGTGTGCCTCGGTTTCAACCTCTTTTTCATTTAAAATGATTTTTGACCTTGATTTGTGTTATTATGTTTGATTTCAAGACTTGATCTACATGATTTAAGTGCATGCATGTTGATCTTGACCCTTGGAAATTATTTTCATGTTTCCTTGAGAAATAAATTGAAAGTATTTGTGCTAATGTGTGATTCTTTCATGATTTGATGGAAAAGCTTAGAATTTAACCTTGCATGTGATTTTAAAACGAAAGGAACATGTTTTCTTGTAATCTATGCCTCGGTCTTAGAAGAAAACTAGGGAGATAAGCTTTAAAACAATTTTACTTGAATGAACATGACTTGATTTAAGTGTTTACCTTGTGCATGTCTCGGCTTTTAGAAGGAATTAGGGAGAACAAAGTGATTTTTTTTCCTAAATGGAATTATGTTCTATATTCATATGTGATTCTTGATCTAGACTAGGTGTTATTTTGTGCATGTTGTATTCGGTTGGTTTAGATTAAATCCATGCTTTTTATTTTGAAAGGACTTGGTATGTGCTCTATGTTCTTGCATGATTTTGATTTGATTTGATTCAAGGAAAAATGAATTAAAGTTTGAGGATTTGCCATGTTGAGCTCACGGGTTTTGCTAATAAAAAGAAGAACTAATTGCATGAATTTTGTATGATGTACAAATCATGTTTTGATTTGTGAAATGATTGATTAGGAGTAAGTGTTGTGACTATGTGTACGGTTTGTGTGCTTAAGTATGCTTAAGTGGTTTTGTTTTTGAAATGATTTATGTGTATGCATTTGGTTGGTGAGTGTAGGTATACCTAAATGTCTTTGTTTTTTAAAAATGAAAGTAATTAAATTAAGTGTTTATGTGATCCAAGTGTGTGCTATTCGTGTGTGTATGTGTGTTTGGTTTTGAAATTTATTTGGCTTGATTTATTTGAGTTTGTGAAATAACGTTGTGATTTATTCTGTGATAAAAACTTAAGTTCTCAAAGTGTTAATATTTAACTAAAGAAGTACTTGAAAATAAAATGAGCCTTCACGATGTTTTCAAATTCTATTTAATTGATTTGTGTGAAACATTTCTTTGCTGCCGAAGTTCATTAAAAGTTGTTTTTGATGTTTTAAATTGAGTTCGTGAGACTCAAAGTTTGGTTTTCAAAAGTAAATTGATTTTGAGAAAACCTGGATTGAAACTGGTGAAATTTTTGATGTTTTTGAAATAGGTTCAGGTGCTGTCCAAGACGGACCAGCCACCTAACCTTTTAATTTAAGTTGTTTTATTTGATGTTTTCGAATGATTTTGAAGTATTTAAAGTCTTAACAATTGATTGAAATTGTTTTAAGAAAATAATCATGTTTTAAGATTTTCAACGAGGAATGAAAAACGTTTTGAGCTAAGGAAAGTTTTTTTTAAAAACAAGTTAATAACGAAAATGTGTTTTAATTAATTCAAGGAACATTACAGACAAGGGATTAAGGCAGTGGCAGCAACCAAGATCAGAGGAGACCGTGTACATCTAATTGCTGGACCTCAGGTGAGAGAGAAGCTTTCCTAAGACACCGTGGTAGCTAGGTGATTTATTAGGACGTTCCGTATCATCTCAATGATCGGAACGAAGTGGTCGGAGTCAGTAGTATAAGTGACAATTGTTTGCTTTGTGTGGCCACTTATACGAAGGTGACAAAGACCACAATACTATTGTGAGATGTTGTGTGTGATAGTATGCTTGGTTATTTATTTTTTTTACATAATGATGCTTAGGATTATGATAAGTAAATGGTTGTTGGACATGGTTGTGTCCTTGATAAGAAAATGGAAATGAGAGTGATGGGGTAATAAGAAGAGAAAGATGAGGAAAGATAAGAGGTTGAATGGAAAAGAGAGATACAAGTTGATTGGAAAGGAAGTTGAGAATAATGTTGAGAAAGAGCCAGAGCTGGGGAGTGTGATGTTGATTGTTGAGATGAGAAGTGAACTGAGTTGAGCTGAGCTCCTCTGTTTTGGTTTTAGTCTGGGAATTGGTGTTGAGTTGAGCTTGCTCCTCCACTAACGCTCAGCAAAGAAAGTGTGTTTTGAAAAAGGAAATTTTTATAAAGAGTTGGGAAAAAGAAATATTTTGAAAGGGCTCATGAAATGAAATTTTAAAAAGGTTTTGGAAAGGGATTTTTGAAGTCGTTGTGAAACAATATTTCCAAAGGAGTTTTGTGAAACGATCTTTTGAAGGAATTTTGTGAAGGATCTTTTTGAAAAAATACTTTTGAGAAAAGTCTGTGAAAATTATATTTTGAACATTGGTAAAAATGAGGTTTTGTGAAAGTTTACAAAATGGCATTTGAGGAAGTTGTGAAAAGATTGTTTGAGAAAAGATGTTGAAATGAGATGATTGTGAGAAATGGAGTATGTTGAAAAGTTTGAGAAACGAGATTGAGATTGTGATGAGGTCCCAGCTTTGTGCTATATGAGTTTTGAGAAAAAGAGAGATTTGTTAGTTCCATGGTGAATGTTTTGATAATGACAAAGTGTTTTGAACAAGCTATCATGTGTTGATCAAGTTTCAAGTTCAACAAGCAACAACAAACATCAAGTGAAGAAGAGAGAACAAGCTCATAGAAGACTTAGTTTGAGTGTAATTGTAATTGTTTTATCTTTTGCCTCTCAAGCTTCATAGGTCTTTTATTTGGGTAGAGTTATTTAGAGGGTAGTGAATCTCTATCATAGTCATGATTAAATCATAATTTGAGTTTTCACTTAACCTAGAATCAATAGGTGGCTTAAAGGTTTTAAAGGAAAGGTTTAGTTTTGAGAAAACAAGTTTTAAACAAGTATCAGACATGTTTAATCGATTAAGAACATATTTAATCGATTAGTACTCGATTAAGGCAAGATTTAATCGATTAAGTACTGCTGAACTGGTTTTTTAAAATACGATTTTCACTTCTCAAAATCAGTTTTCAAGTGCTACAACTTTTGGGTATTCTATATAAACCTTTTCCTAATCTTTGTGATTAATATATACATCATTTTCATAATCAATTTTACAAGAATCAAGCCACTCTATTCTCTCTCAATTTCAAAGATCAAAGCTTTCATATTTTCATATTCTTTGGTCAAGAACCTTTGAATCTCTTATTGTGAATTGTCATAGCTATTGATTGAGATTCATAGGATTGTTATTGTGTTTTCTATTGTGTTGTAATCTTTGCAAGAAGGCAAGCCATCTACAACAAACAAGAAGCCTTGGTGTGTCGATTATCATCAAGCAAATCTCATTGGAGAAGAAGAAAGTCTTGGTTGTGAATCAAGCAAAGTGAAGACTTGGTGTGTGGATTATCATCAAGCAATTGAAGACTTGTTGTGTCGATTATCAACAAGGGGTAGAGGTTAGATCAGAGAGAAGATCAATAGGATTACAAGGCAAGGGTGTGGTATCTCTTGTAGGCTAGCAAGAAGGGAGTCTTGTGAGGCATTTACTTGTAATTTGAGAACTCTAATTCCTCATAGTGAAGAATCTCTCTTGGTTGAAGAGGGGACTGGATGTAGCTTTCAAGCGGATGAAAGTGAACCAGGATAAATCACTGTGTCGTATCTCTAAACCCTTAACTCTTTACATTCAAGTCATTGATTGTGTTCTTGGTTGAAAACCTAGAAAAGAGTGATTTTCATAATTGATTGAATTGAATCTTTATTGTTCAAATTGATAAAGGGAAAATCATTTTCATAACTAGGGTAATCAATAAGAATATAGGTGTTAATTGTTTTCGCTGAATCTCTGATCTTACGTGTTGATTGATTGATTTTCGTATGCGATTGAAAAGTGATTTTTCAGTTTCTGATAGATTTAATCGATTAAGTGTTCGTTTAATCGATTAAGGACTTTTGAACTTTCAGGTTTAATCGATTAAATTGCAGGATAATCGATTAAATTTCAGTTTAATCGGTTAAATGCTGTAGAATTTGGAAAAATCATTTGTTTTGATTGTTTCGATTTATTTCTTTCGAAAATCTTTCAAGGTTTCTTTTACACCTATTCAACCCCCCCTTCTAGGTGTGTTCCTAGTGTTCCTTAGTTGTTTCAACCACCAATTGCGGTTTCTTCAATTGGTATCAGAGCTCGGTCGAAAGACACGAGCATAAGAGCTTTTTCGTAAAGATCCTTTAAGAAAATCGCAATGGGTTCTACGAATCCATTTGGTGGTGAAGGTTATTCAATAAATCGTCCTCCATTTTTTGCCGGAGAAGGCTATGCTTATTGGAAAGTTAGAATGAAAATCTTTATCCAAGCCATAGATAGTGAAATTTGGAAAGTAGTTGAAAAAGGCCCTCATATCCCCTCTAGTTTAGTTGAAGGCGTAGTACATTTAATCCTCGAGGATAAGTGGAAGGATGATGATAGAAAGAAAGTTCAATATGATTATAAAGCAAAGAATATCATTACCTCCGCTTTATCCTATGACGAGTTCTTTAGAGTTTCTCAATGTACTAGTGCTAAGGAAATGTGGGACACTTTACAAGTGACTCATGAAGGAACTAGTGAGGTTAGGAGAGCTAGATTGAATGCTTTAATGCGTGATTATGAATTGTTTCAAATGCTTCCAAATGAATCTATTAATGATATGCAAAAGCGTTTTACTCATATTATTAATCATTTACTTGCTCTTGGTAAAACTTTTCTACAAGGTGAACTTTCTAACAAAGTGTTGAGATGTTTAGATAGGAATTGGCAACCAAAAGTAACGGCTATTGTTGAATCTAAAAACTTGGATGCTATGGATCTAGCAACACTCTTTGGAAAGCTTCAAGAACATGAAATGGAGCTTGGACGATTAAGTATCAATGAAGAGTCGGATAAGAACAAAGGAAGAAAGGGACTTGCTCTTAAATTCAATAGATCATACAAAAAGAAAGAGAGTTCCGATGATGATGATAGTGAAGATTCCGATTTGGATGATGATGAAAAAGACATGAAACTTTTACTAAGGAAATTTGACAAGTTTCTAAGGAGAAAAGGAAGGTTGAACAAAGACAAAGGTAAAGAGAAGGATTCTCCACACTACAAGACCAAGACTACAAAAGATGGTGTAGTTTGCCATGAATGCGGAAAACCCGGTCATCTCAAGTATTCGTGCTCTAAGTATCTCAAGAAGAAGGAGAAAGACAAGAAAAATTCTAAATCTAAAAGAGCATACATAGTTTGGGATAGTGATGAAGATAACAAGAAAAGCACATCGAGTAGTTCATCGGATAATTAAGAAGCCGCTTGTCTCAACTTGATAACTCTAGTAAATGATGAAGAACAAAGTTCAAATGATGAATCAAGTTATCAAAGCGAGGAAAGCGATGTAAGTCATACTAAATCCGAAATTTCTTCTAAATATGAATTGTTATATAATGCTTATGAAGAAATGCATGAACAACTTGAAAAACTAGCTTTGAAAAACATTGAAAGAAAGAAGCTCATTTTGAAACATCAAAAAGAGATTTTAGAACTTCAAAAACAAGTTGATGAGCTTAATCTTGAAAATGAAACTCTTGATCTTATATATGCTAGTTCTTCTTGTGATTGTGCTAGTAGAGTGAATATTATGGTTGATTGTGAGAATTGCAAGTTGCTTAAAGATGAAAATGCTATTTTGAAAAATAAGCTTGCAAGTTTCTCAAATGGTGATATTAGATTGCGCACATTGTTAAATTTTCAAAGAGAAAATTCAAACAAGTTTGGTTTGGGTTATAATAATGCTAAGAGTAATTCTCATAGAAATGTTGTTGATTTTTCTAAAGTTGATTTCTCAAATGCACCAACATGTTTCTATTGTGGTACTCATGGACATACTTCAAATGTGTGTTATATTAAAGTGCATGGTATACCTAAAGGAGATTTTGTTTGGATGAAAAAGGGTGAAAGTCCCTACACTAACAAAAATGGATCCAAAACCATTTGGATACCAAAAAGCAAAGCATGATTGTTTTGTAGGTATGATTGAAGAGCAAAGGGCTTACAAGTGTTATTCATACATTTGCTTCTTCAATTGGTATTACTTTTGCATCTCAAAAGAAGTCATACAAATTTGGTACAAGTGATATTGTTAGATATTGATGATTATAGTATCTTCTCAATTGGTATCTCCTCAATTTCTTTTCTAAAGTTCAATTGGTATAATTGATATTGATCACTCAATGCTACTAATTTTGATGATTAGATGATTATCATGCTTTTGTTGTTATTGAAGAAATATCACAATATATCTTATTTCTTTACATAGATGATATCTCAATTGGTATTATGACTTCTTAGTATTTCTATTGGTTCATAATTCATTGTTATATTTTCTTGCCAATTGGTATCTCATTTCAAAGTATAGTACTTGTTATATCTCAATTGGTATCAATGTTGTTTGTAACACCCCAAAATTTTAATCCCCGATTAATGAAATGTTAATTATAATTTAATTATAATTAATAGTTTCTATATTAATCCTTGATTAAAATATGTGTTTATATAACTAGCCTATGTGTGGAAATTATTTAATAAATAATTTAAATGCATAAAATGAGAGTTTTGCATATTAGTCCCTGGGTTGGGACCTAGAAGCAATTATAGGAAAGATTTTGGAGGGAAAGTAAATAAAATAATTATTTTTCAAAATCTGGACAAAACACTCGAGTATTTTCTGGAATACTCGAGTATTCTGGGTCAAACTGCACGAGTTAGTGCGTTTGGTGAGTCACAGCCAACGATTTCCCTTCGTTGACACGAAATCGCCTCCATGCCAACACCAAGGGTGTCGTGTCGTGATGCATGATGCCCCTCCATGTCTGTTTAAGCTCTTCAACCTCCCTAAGCTACGAATTTTGCTCATTCTTGTTGGTGTTGTTGAAGCTAGGGTTTCGAATTCATTCTCTTCGATTCTCTGTCAGTTCTGAGTGTTAAGGTTGGAGTGATACACGAATATAAAGCTCACGTCACGAGCTTTGTATAAACACCAAAATCGTGAGGATTGAGTGAGTGTGTTGGGAGAACGACAGCTTGGAAGTTGCAGTTATTCTGTCAAAGTTGGTTTCTGGAGCTTACTTGGAGATTGATTTTCTGTAAGCTCTCGAGCTCCTGAGTCTCAAACTCAATTCCTTTAGTTAGAACATGTTGTATAGAGTTTAGAAATCTAATTTTCCCCAATTCTTATCTCTGTTTCATGGGTGAACCAATTCGGTTTTGATGGTGCACTCAAAACTGTCATGCATGTGAAGCTCAAAGTGATTTCTGGGGTTGGAGCACTTTTCTTGGATTTCTTTCTGTTGATTCACGTCTGAGAGGTAAGGGGAAGTAATTATATTCACTATATAGAGTTTAAATTCCATGAATTGTGTTAGAGAGCCACCAAGAGGCTCTAAGGGCTTAGATTGAATAGGAACTTTGGTTTGGAGACCAATCCATGCTCTAAAACTGTGTTGGGCAAGTTATGTATCATGCATGCAAGCTTAAATGAACTTTAATTCATGAGTGTTGAGCTTATTCTGCAAATTGAGGTATTGAGTTGTGAAAATGTGTTTTAATGCATGATTACTGGACTCTCTGTCAAATCTGTGTTTTGATATGGAATGAATGTTGTAACATGTTCAAATTATGTTGTATGAACTCTGTGGATCCCTGGAATGGACTGGAATTAAGTAGAAATGAAAATGTTATGTTAAAACCAGGTTTCAGTGTTATCTGCTACGAAACACTCGAGTAAAAGGCAGGGTACTCGAGTAAAATGCTTTCAAAACAATGTAAAATGAACAAGAACACTCGAGTATTTTGTCTGGTACTCGAGTATCGAGCATGACCTGAGGACCATTATAGGCCAAACACTCGAGTCAGTCAAGGTCACTCGAGTATTCTGGAAATATCCAAGAACACTCGAGTAACCCATGAACCACTCGAGTAAATTGATGAATTGAAAACCCAAATCCTCAGAAAGTCATGAACACTCGAGTAACTTCAGGAACACTCGAGTAATCTGGAAAATCTAGAGAACACTCGAGTGGACTGAATTTTACTCGAGTATATTGCCCAGAACCTGAAGAACACCATTTTCAATTCTAGGTCAAATAATTAATGAATTATTGAGAATAGTCCAAGGGATTAAGACTTAAAGAAATTGATTAATACAAATAGATCGTTTGATGACGGTCCTTTTGATAAAGAAATAAGCCTAGGTGGCCTGCAAAGTATTAATCAACTTCCCTTAAGTCTAAAGGATAAAATGCATTCATTCTGGAGTTCGGATGGTAGGACGTATTCATGTTTTGATAAACATGTGGAGGGCCTCTGGGAGTGCCAATACGCTTGCTTGATGACACGTCGTTGACGTGGTCGGCTTAGTGGATGCCGATATGGATATATCGTTTGGATGACGATCCGTTTGGATGACGGGATATGCTCGGGTGGCATGGATACCAAGCTTGTCGTGTACATTCTAGGTGAATGTACAAATGGTTGTATACCTAGGAATACAACGCACTGTTGAGTGCTGGGTTGTCAGGGATGGACGTCAGAGAGTGACATAGTATTATGATGGAGATAGGCTTGAGAGCTAAAATCATGCATCATGTCATTCATTTAATGTAATTGATATACCTGAATTAAGTGTGAGCATCCTATGTGCATAACCTACTTGCTAAGTGTTAAGTGTGATTGATATTAACTGATGCATGTTACATATTTATGTTGCATAATTTATTCTCTATTGATTATGTGTTTAGAATTGCTTACCCCTATGCCCTTGTAGGTGATGTCTCGCTACATTGCTTGCATCGAGATCCGGCCACTTCCTAGTGGCATATGGATCTATGAGGACCATCGCGCGGTGTTCGAGGGGGAGGTAGAGATTACCTTCTACCACCCGAACCCGCTGATGCGATTTCGTCCTCGTAGGTTTAGGATTCCCATCATATACACTATGCATGTACCCCCGTTTTACACTTACCATGGACCACCTCCCACGCGACCAGCTCGCTCTTACCATAGTTTTTCGTTTTCAACCTACCCGCTCTCACCCTTTTACTTCGAGAGTCGTCCGCGAGGAGACTCCCCTATCTGATCCGAGGAGCCCAGTCAGGGTTTCACCATCACCTGACCCGGTACCCAGTGGTAGGGTACACTCTCCCTCGGATGAGATCGAGGAGGATCCGCTGGAGGACGAGAGTGGGAGCGAGCCTGTCGTGAATTCTACTGGGAGTGACTGGAGGGACGACGATCCCTAGGTAAATGTATATGGTGTATGGTGTGGATCTGAGAATCCGGTGTGTGGAGGAGATTTGCTGCTGCTGCTGTGATGGTGATGCTACTACCTTACTCACTTTACTTTTGGGAGACTACTGCTACTACTACTCCATCTGATGCTGCCAGATCTATGTGACTATTCCTAGAGCTATATATTTTGTTATGTATATATATTGTAGATATACTTTTGGAGCACTCTAGAGCTTGTAGTTACACTGTTATATAGATTTGATGATGGACTTGTATATTTTGAAACTTGGAGACTTTACTCATGGGATATGTACTTATGATTCTCTATATCTATGAAAACCTATGTTTATATTCTATCAGTTGCATATTCTAGTAATTTCCGCTTACTCTGATTTAATCTGTTTAAGAGCTCGGCTATAAATGGTATCAGTTCTATCGTACAAAGCAAGGGTAGCTTAAGCTACTTGATACAAAGATATTTTCTAAAAGATCGAATGTTACTCTATTTGCGAAAAGGTTTTAGAAATCGCCGAACTCGATACAATGATTTTGAGATAATATAGACTTTGTTCTCCAAGACTTTCAAGTGACGATTCGTGCACCCGCTTTAAAAGAAGAATTTTATTTACCTATTTTCTTAACACTCACAAGTCCATATATATTATCCAATATAAAAGCATATTTATTAGTTTATATTTGGGTAATCCGAGAAGGGTGTCACATTGAGTGGTATCAGAGAAAAAGTCAGATCCTATAGTAGTAGAAGTGGTTCCAGAAAGGTAGCCATCAACATCAAGCAGGTATCTCCAAAGTATTTAGTACTTTGAATGTTATTAAATTACTTATTGAATTTTGTATTACCCCTAATTTGTTTGTATCTTGTCTCTTTTGAGTACAAGACGCAATTGATTGTAGATTCAATAAGTTTAGGATAGAGCCGTAGTATGGGTGGTGTAATAGAAGTTTCTCTAGTTCAACATATGTGACCATAAGCCCATAGCGCAGGTCTAATATGGCAACTAGAAACCAAAATCACACCAATGCGATGTTGGAGCGAATCACCACGGTACTGGAAGCGATGCAAAGGCAGTCTCAGCAACCCTCTCAACCGGCAAATCCGCCTCAGCAGTGTAATGTGGGTAACACTGAGGCGAAGACTCTGGCTGATTTTAGGAGCTGTAATCCACCAAAGTTTGAAGGAGAATTTAAACCGGAGGAAGCCAACAAATGGATTCATACTATGGACAAGATTTTGAGGACTTTGGAGTGTTCTGATGTTCAGAAGGTGGCGTATGCAACCTATATGTTGGAGGATGAAGCAGAGAATTGGTGGAATCACACCATGCAGCTTTTGGAATATGAAGGAAGGGAGATAAGTTGGGGTGTATTCATGGAGAAGTTTCTCCAAAAGTATTTCCCTGAGGATCTAAGGAGGAAGAAAGAGGTGGAATTCTTGCAGTTGAAGCAAGGTAACATGAGTGTGGGTGAGTACGCGGCAAAGTTTGAAGAGCTGATGAAGTACTCTCCATACTATCAGAACAATCCAGATGAGAGGAGCAAGTGCATTAAGTTTGAAGGAGGTTTGAGGCAAAAGTTGAAGTCAATTTTTAGCTATCAGCGAATCCAAAGTTTTCCTGCACTGGTGGATATGTGTAGGATGTATGAAGACGACACCAAATCTGAGGAGGTGCAAGTCTCGGAAAAGAAGGACAATCAAGGCTATGGATCTCAAAGGCGTAAGGGTTTCAACAATCGAGGCAAAGGTCCATATGATCGCAGAGGGAAAGGCAAGGGCAAGGTTGGTGGTTCTGAGGGAAGAAATTATCGGAGCGAGGCTCCCTTTTGTGACAAGTGCAAGCGCAACCACTATGGTCGTGTGTGTTGGGGGACAAGTGGATGTTTTAACTGTGGAAAGCCGGGACACTTTGCAAGAGATTGCAAGGAACCAGCCAAGGCCAACTCAAGAGGAACTGCAGATAGACCGGTGACTCAAGGAAGGGTCTTCACCCTTAGCGGTGTGGAAGCGAATCGATCTTCTGATCTGGTGCAAGGTAAATACTTGCTTAATGGTCAGTTTTGCCATGTTTTGTTTGACTCTGGTGCAACGCATTCATTCGTTTCGTATGAATGTGTAAACCGATTAGGCTTGATGATGTCTGAAATGCCTTATGTTTTGCAAGTAGAAACCCCTACAAATGCTCCTGTAATTGTTTCTAGAGCATGTCTTAACTGTTGTATAGAAGTGTTAGGACAAACCTCTAAAGTAGATTTGATCTGCTTACCCTTAGCACAATTGGATGTGATCTTGGGAATGGACTGGTTAAGTCAAAACCAAGTGATCATTGATTGCGATAGAAGACTCGTGACCTATAGAAACCCAAAACCCTCTGGTTACATATGTCTGTTCAACACTGAGGTGGGGGAGAGTGGTCCGAGGATGGAAGAGATCCCTGTTGTCAGAGATTTCCCGGAAGTTTTTGCTGATGAGATTCCTGGTCTGCCACCAAGAAGAGAGATAGAATTTGGCATCGATCTAGTTCCGGGAGCTGGTCCCATTTCTATCTCTCCCTATAGAATGGCACCACCGGAAATGGCAGAGATGAAGAAGCAGATTGAAGAGTTGCTGCAGAAACAGATGATTCGACCAAGCGTGTCACCTTGGGGTGCTCCTGTCTTGTTCGTCAAGAAGAAAGATGGTAGCATGAGGATGTGCATCGACTACCGACAGCTGAATAAGGTCACCATCAAGAACAAGTATCCGTTGCCACGGATAGATGACCGTATGGATCAAGTACGTGGGGCTTCAATATTTTCCAAGATTGATTTGAGGTCGGGGTACCATCAGATCAGGATTAGAGAGGAGGACATCTCTAAGACTGCATTTCGATCTCGATACGGACATTATGAGTATGTCGTAATGCCGTTCGGATTGACTAATGCACCAGCTATCTTCATGGACTACATGAATCGAATCTTTAGACCTTATTTAGATTCATTCATGGTTGTATTCATTGATGATATTCTGATTTACTCTAAGAGCCCGGAGGAGCATGCTGAACACTTGAAGATAGTGTTAAGCATCTTGAAGGAGAAGCAGCTGTACGCCAAACTTACAAAGTGTGAGTTCTGGCTGAAGGAGGTTAAATTTTTGGGGCATGTGATTTCAGATAAAGGAATAGCTGTTGATCCAACGAAGGTAAGTTCGGTTTTGCAATGGGAGCAACCAAAGTCGGTTACGGAGGTTAGAAGCTTTCTCGGTTTGGCTGGGTATTACAGAAGGTTCATCGAAGGTTTCTCGAAGATTGCACTGCCTCTGACGAAGTTGACTAGGAAAGATCAACCATTTCTGTGGGATGAGAAATGTGAAAGTAGTTTTCAAGAGCTGAAGGAAAGGTTGACATCGTCTCCTGTATTGGTGTTACCCGATACACAGAAGAGTTTTGATGTGTACTGTGACGCGTCGAAACAAGGTCTTGGGTGTGTTTTGATGCAAGAGGGGCAAGTTGTCGCCTACGCCTCGAGACAGCTAAAATTTCATGAGATGAACTATCCAACTCACGATCTGGAGTTGGCAGCTGTGGTGTTTGCCTTAAAGATTTGGAGGCACTATCTCTATGGCACTACGTTCCGGGTGTTTAGTGACCATAAGAGTTTAAAATACCTCTTTGATCAAAAGGAGTTGAATATGAGGCAATGCCGATGGATGGAGTTTTTGAAGGATTATGAGTTTGAGCTCCATTATCATCCTGGGAAGGCAAACGTTGTGGCGGATGCATTGAGTAGAAAGGCAATGCACATCAGTGCGATGATGGTCAGAGAAGCTGCACTGATAGAGGAATTTCGAGATTTGAGTCCGACGATGCAAGTGGAGCCGACAAGTATCAAGTTGGGGATGCTGCAGATTGCTAACGAGTTTCTGCAAAGGATACGGGAATTGCAACACAAGGATGGGAAACTCATGGAAAAGAGGAAGTTGATGCAAAAAGGTAAGGAGTTGGAATTTCAAGAAGGGAAGGATGAAATCCTTCGCTTTAAAACGAGGATTTGTGTGCCTGATGATTTGGAAGTAAGAAGGATGATTTTGGATGAAGCGCATAAGAGTAAGATGAGTATGCATCCGGGAGCTACTAACATGTACCAGGACTTAAAGAAGCTAGTTTGGTGGCCTGGTTTGAAGAGAGATGTAGCTGAATATGTGGTATGTTGTTTGGTATGTCAAAAGGCCAAGGTGGAACATCAAAGGCCAGGAGGAGAGTTACTTCCTTTAGAGATCCCGTTGTGGAAATGGGATAGCATCTCGATGGATTTTGTGTCGGGATTGCCAAAGACATCTACTGGTCATGATGCAATTTGGGTGATCGTGGACCGTTTGACCAAGTCAGCGCATTTCATTCCCGTGAATATGCGCTACTCATTGGAAAAGCTCACTCAGTTGTACATCAAGGAAGTTGTTCGTCTGCACGGAGTACCATCAAGCATTGTGTCTGATCGCGATCCGAGGTTTACATCAAAGTTTTGGGAAGATCTTCATAGAGCCTTGGGTTCAAAATTGAAGCTAAGTTCTGCATACCATCCTCAGACCGATGGTCAAACAGAAAGGACTATTCAGTCGTTGGAAGACATCTTAAGAGCCTGTGCTTTGGAAGGACAAGGGAATTGGGAGCAGATGTTGCCACTCGTGGAGTTCACTTACAACAACAGCTATCACACGAGCATTGGAATGGCACCATTTGAAGCTTTGTATGGGAGAAAGTGTCAGACGCCGTTATGCTGGTTTCAAGTGGGGGAGAGTTCTCTGATTGGACCAGATATTGTGCAAGAGACCACAGAGCAGATCAAGATGATACAAGAGAAGATGAGGGCAGCTCAGAGTAGGCAGAAAAGCTATGCTGATAGAAGGAGAAAACCCTTAGAGTTTGCTGAAGGAGACCACGTGTTCATTAGAATAGTACCAACCAAAGGTGTTAGTAGAGCCTTGAAAACCCAGAAACTATCACCTAAGTTTATTGGTTCCTATCAAATTCTCAAAAGGATCGGCCCAGTAGCCTATCAATTAGCTTTGCCTCCGTCATTAGCTAACCTCCATAATGTATTCCATGTGTCTCAATTAAAGAAATATGTCCATGACCCCACCATTGTTCTTAGAATCCAACCGGATAACTTAGAAGTCCATGAGAACCTGACCTTCAAAGCTGTACCAGTTCGCATCGAAGATCGAAGAATCAAGCAGCTTAGAGGAAAGGATATCCATCTGGTCAAAGTTGTCTGGGTCTGTGGAGATGTAATAGAAGCATCTTGGGAATTAGAGGATAAGATGCGTCAGGATTATCCTGACTTGTTTGTATGAGTTGAATTTCGGGGACGAAATTCCTTGTAAGTGGGGGAGTAGTGTAACACCCCAAAATTTTAATCCCCGATTAATGAAATGTTAATTATAATTTAATTATAATTAATAGTTTCTATATTAATCCTTGATTAAAATATGTGTTTATATAACTAGCCTATGTGTGGAAATTATTTAATAAATAATTTAAATGCATAAAATGAGAGTTTTGCATATTAGTCCCTGGGTTGGGACCTAGAAGCAATTATAGGAAAGATTTTGGAGGGAAAGTAAATAAAATAATTATTTTTCAAAATCTGGGCAAAACACTCGAGTATTTTCTGGAATACTCGAGTATTCTGGGTCAAATTGCACGAGTTAGTGCGTTTGGTGAGTCACAGCCAACGATTTCCCTTCGTTGACACGAAATCGCCTCCATGCCAACACCAAGGGTGTCGTGTCGTGATGCATGATGCCCCTCCATGTCTATTTAAGCTCTTCAACCTCCCTAAGCTACGAATTTTGCTCATTCTTGTTGGTGTTGTTGAAGCTAGGGTTTCGAATTCATTCTCTTCGATTCTCTGTCAGTTCTGAGTGTTAAGGTTGGAGTGATACACGAATATAAAGCTCACGTCACGAGCTTTGTATAAACACCAAAATCGTGAGGATTGAGTGAGTGTGTTGGGAGAACGACAGCTTGGAAGTTGGAGTTATTCTGTCAAAGTTGGTTTCTGGAGCTTACTTGGAGATTGATTTCTGGTAAGCTCTCGAGCTCCTGAGTCTCAAACTCAATTCCTTTAGTTAGAACATGTTATATAGAGTTTAGAAATCTAATTTTCCCCAATTCTTATCTCTGTTTCATGGGTGAACCAATTCGGTTTTGATGGTGCACTCAAAACTGTCATGCATGTGAAGCTCAAAGTGATTTTTGGGGTTGGAGCACTTTTCTTGGATTTCTTTCTATTGATTCACGTCTGAGAGGTAAGGGGAAGTAATTATATTCACTAGATAGAGTTTAAATTCCATGAATTGTGTTAGAGAGCCACCAAGAGGCTCTAAGGGCTTAGATTGAATAGGAACTTTGGTTTGGAGACCAATCCATGCTCTAAAACTGTGTTGGGCAAGTTATGTATCATGCATGCAAGCTTAAATGAACTTTAATTCATGAGTGTTGAGCTTATTCTGCAAATTGAGGTATTGAGTTGTGAAAATGTGTTTTAATGCATGATTACTGGATTCTCTGTCAAATCTGTGTTTTGATATGGAATGAATGTTGTAACATGTTCAAATTATGTTGTATGAACTCTGTGGATCCCTGGAATGGACTGGAATTAAGTAGAAATGAAAATGTTATGTTAAAACCAGGTTTCAGTGTTATCTGCTACGAAACACTCGAGTAAAAGGCAGGGTACTCGAGTAAAATGCTTTCAAAACAATGTAAAATGAACAAGAACACTCGAGTATTTTGTCTGGTACTCGAGTATCGAGCATGACCTGAGGACCATTATAGGCCAAACACTCGAGTTAGTCAAGGTCACTCGAGTATTCTGGAAATATCCAAGAACACTCGAGTAACCCATGAACCACTCGAGTAAATTGATGAATTGAAAACCCAAATCCTCAGAAAGTCATGAACACTCGAGTAACTTCAGGAACACTCGAGTAATCTGGAAAATCTAGAGAACACTCGAGTGGACTGAATTTTACTCGAGTATATTGCCCAGAACTTGAAGAACACCATTTTCAATTCTAGGTCAAATAATTAATGAATTATTGAGAATAGTCCAAGGGATTAAGACTTAAAGAAATTGATTAATACAAATAAATCGTTTGATGACGGTCCTTTTGATAAAGAAATAAGCCTAGGTGGCCTGCAAAGTATTAATCAACTTCCCTTAAGTCTAAAGGATAAAATGCATTCATTCTGGAGTTCGGATGGTAGGACGTATTCATGTTTTGATAAACATGTGGAGGGCCTCTGGGAGTTCCAATACGCTTGCTTGATGACACGTCGTTGACGTGGTCGGCTTAGTGGATGCCGATATGGATATATCGTTTGGATGACGATCCGTTTGGATGACGGGATATGCTCGGGTGGCATGGATACCAAGCTTGTCGTGTACATTCTAGGTGAATGTACAAATGGTTGTATACCTAGGAATACAACGCACTGTTGAGTGCTGGGTTGTCAGGGATGGACGTCAGAGAGTGACATAGTATTATGATGGAGATAGGCTTGAGAGCTAAAATCATGCATCATGTCATTCATTTAATGTAATTGATATACCTGAATTAAGTGTGAGCATCCTATGTGCATAACCTACTTGCTAAGTGTTAAGTGTGATTGATATTAACTGATGCATGTTACATATTTATGTTGCATAATTTATTCTCTATTGATTATGTGTTTAGAATTGCTTACCCCTATGCCCTTGTAGGTGATGTCTCGCTACATTGCTTGCATCGAGATCCGGCCACTTCCTAGTGGCATATGGATCTATGAGGACCATCGCGCGGTGTTTGAGGGGGAGGTAGAGATTACCTTCTACCACCCGAACCCGCTGATGCGATTTCGTCCTCGTAGGTTTAGGATTCCCATCATATACACTATGCATGTACCCCCGTTTTACACTTACCATGGACCACCTCCCACGCGACCAGCTCGCTCTTACCATAGTTTTCGTTTTCAACCTACCCGCTCTCACCCTTTTACTTCGAGAGTCGTCTGCGAGGAGACTCCCCTATCTGATCCGAGGAGCCCAGTCAGGGTTTCACCATCACCTGACCCGGTACCTAGTGGTAGGGTACACTCTCCCTCGGATGAGATCGAGGAGGATCCAGTGGAGGACGAGAGTGGGAGCGAGCCTGTCGTGCATTCTACTGGGAGTGACTTGAGGGACGACGATCCCTAGGTACATGTATATGGTGTATGGTGTGGATCTGAGTATCCGGTGTGTGGAGGAGATTTGCTGCTGCTGCTGTGATGATGATGCTACTACCTTACTCACTTTACTTTTGGGAGACTACTGCTACTACTACTCCATCTGATGCTGCCAGATCTATGTGACTATTCCTAGAGCTATATATTTTGTTATGTATATATATTGTAGATATACTTTTGGAGCACTCTAGAGCTTGTAGTTACACTGTTATATAGATCTGATGATGGACTTGTATATTTTGAAACTTGGAGACTTTACTCATGGGCTATGTACTTATGATTCTCTATATCTATGAAAACCTATGTTTATATTCTATCAGTTGCATAGTCCAGTAATTTCCGCTTACTCTGATTTAATCTGTTTAAGAGCTCGACTATAAATGGTATCAGTTCTATCGTACAAAGCAAGGGTGGCTTAAGCTACTTGATACAAAGATATTTTCTAAAAGATCGAATGTTACTCTATTTGCGAAAAGGTTTTAGAAATCGCCGAACTCGATACAATGATTTTGAGATAATATAGACTTTGTTCTCCAAGACTTTCAAGTGACGATTCGTGCACCCGCTTTAAAAGAAGAATTTTATTTACCTATTTTCTTAACACTCACAAGTCCATATATATTATCCAATATAAAAGCATATTTATTAGTTTATATTTGGGTAATCCGAGAAGGGTGTCACATTGTTAAGAAATGTTTGTTATAGAGAAATCATGATCATTTCTTTGTTTCTCTATTTTGGCTTAGTATTTTATATTTCAATTGGTATATATATTACTTTTTGATAATGCCAAAGGGGGAGAAATAATATGTTTTGAAGAAACGATATTTTGGGAGAAATGGTATGTTTTGAAAAATAGGAGAAATGATATGTTTTTGGGAGAAAGGTTGTTTTGTTGTTTTTATGTAGGTTGAGCTAAGTTGTTGAAGATAGGGGGAGAATCAAGCTTCTATCAATTGGAATTCAAATATCAAATGCATTGATTAAGGGGGAGCAAGTTTCTCACCAAGTGATCAAATTGTTAAATCATCAACAACTTCAATCAAATTCAAAACATGGTTTGTCATTTTCAAAAAGGGGGAGATTGTTAGTTCCATGGTGAATGTTTTGATAATGACAAAGTGTTTTGAACAAGCTATCATGTGTTGATCAAGTTTCAAGTTCAACAAGCAACAACAAACATCAAGTGAAGAAGAGAGAACAAGCTCAAAGAAGACTTAGTTTGAGTGTAATTGTAATTGTTTTATCTTTTTCCTCTCAAGCTTCATAGGTCTTTTATTTGGGTAGAGTTATTTAGAGGGTAGTGAATCTCTATCATAGTCATGATTAAATCATAATTTGAGTTTTCACTTAACCTAGAATCAATAGGTGGCTTAAAGGTTTTAAAGGAAAGGTTTAGTTTTGAGAAAACAAGTTTTAAACAAGTATCAGACATGTTTAATCGATTAAGAACATATTTAATCGATTAGTACTCGATTAAGGCAAGATTTAATCGATTAAGTACTGCTGAACTGGTTTTTTAAAATACGATTTTCACTTCTCAAAATCAGTTTTCAAGTGCTACAACTTTTGGGTATTCTATATAAACCTTTTCCTAATCTTTGTGATTAATATATACATCATTTTCATAATCAATTTTACAAGAATCAAGCCACTCTATTCTCTCTCAATTTCAAAGATCAAAGCTTTCATATTTTCATATTCTTTGATCAAGAACCTTTGAATCTCTTTTTGTGAATTGTCATAGCTATTGATTGAGATTCATAGGATTGTTATTGTGTTTTCTATTGTGTTGTAATCTTTGCAAGAAGGCAAGCCATCTACAACAAACAAGAAGCCTTGGTGTGTCGATTATCATCAAGCAAATCTCATTGGAGAAGAAGAAAGTCTTGGTTGTGAATCAAGCAAAGTGAAGACTTGGTGTGTGGATTATCATCAAGCAATTGAAGACTTGTTGTGTCGATTATCAACAAGGGGTAGAGGTTAGATTAGAGAGAAGATCAATAGGATTACAAGGCAAGGGTGTGGTATCTCTTGTAGGCTAGCAAGAAGGGAGTCTTGTGAGGCATTTACTTGTAATTTGAGAACTCTAATTCCTCATAGTGAAGAATCTCTCTTGGTTGAAGAGGGGACTGGATGTAGCTTTCAAGCGGATGAAAGTGAACCAGGATAAATCATTGTGTCGTATCTCTAAACCCTTAACTCTTTACATTCAAGTCATTGATTGTGTTCTTGGTTGAAAACCTAGAAAAGAGTGATTTTCATAATTGATTGAATTGAATCTTTATTGTTCAAATTGATAAAGGGAAAATCATTTTCATAACTAGGGTAATCAATAAGAATATAGGTGTTAATTGTTTTCGCTGAATCTCTGATCTTACGTGTTGATTGATTGATTTTCGTATGCGATTGAAAAGTGATTTTTCAGTTTCTGATAGATTTAATCGATTAAGTGTTCGTTTAATCGATTAAGGACTTTTGAACTTTCAGGTTTAATCGATTAAATTGCAGGATAATCGATTAAATTCCAGTTTAATCGATTAAATGCTGTAGAATTTGCAAAAATCATTTGTTTTGATTGTTTCGATTTATTTCTTTCGAAAATCTTTCAAGGTTTATTTTACACCTATTCAACCCCCCCTTCTAGGTGTGTTCCTAGTGTTCCTTAGTTGTTTCAACCACCAATTGCGGTTTCTTCAAGATTGTGCAAAGTTAGTGGTCGGGACTCACTGAAGGGATGTACTAAGGGTGAGCCGGCTATTAGGTTAATTAAATAGATAAAAGACTTTAAAAGACATTAACAACGAACGTGGTGAGATATGAGAGTTAACCCGAAGTAGTGGAGAGGAAGAAACGATAAGTATCTGCGGATACTTAGGACGAGATTGCATTAGGGGAGGACGATGACGGTGAAACGTCAAGAAGTCTAGAGTATTGTTGTAGGCAAAACGAACTCCATATGTGGTGCACTAACGTGGTGGGGACTGGGTCTAATACCGTGGTAAGTTCTGCGCGCGCACTATAACAATACTGTCGCCCCCTAGATTGCAAATCGAGAACAGTGAGAGGGACTGGAACGGGGCATTGTGTTTTGCCACTGCGAGGCAGTGTGCCATGATTATTATGAATTGATATTTGAGGCTGGGCCTCCTGGTCAGGGACCATTTATGTGTGAGACAGCTGTCATGCCCGCGTGGTAAAGGTCCTGTACTCCTGTTTGCTTTCGACTAGGTGGTTGGTTGGCCGAGGAGATGTAGACTGAAAACGTGAGTGCTAACTACAAAGGAAAACGCGTACCTCGATGATTCCTTAACTCCCCTAATCATCGATGGTTATAACTCAATAAAACACTATAAGAAAAGATTTATACCTATATACGAGTGTGAGAGTTGAGAAGTGTGACGGATGAGAAAGAGATTGAGAATGGAAATGTGGAAAGGAAATTAAGTCCCATGAGTGGGAGGAGAAACAAAAAGTGGAGAATGAAGGAGGAACAAAAAGGGATAAGGATAAAGTGAAATAATGATGATGATAATATGTTTGCATGTTGGTTTGTATGTATTGTGTGTTGTTTGTGTGTATCCTATTATCTTGCCTACCGTAATTCCACACCGTCGACGCTACGCGTCCGGAACGCTTACTCTCTCCTGTTCGTTGGCGCATCGGTGTCGCTGGTATTCCAACGGGTAGACAAATCTCCACATGGAAGTCGGTATCCGGTCTCAGGAGGGTCACGGATGGAGAGCCATACCCCCTGGATGGATGTGGATGGGACACACGCAAGTGGTGGTCAAGGACCCGGAGCACAAGTTGAGTGGAGCTACCTCAAGCCCGTGTTTGGGAAGTATGTCCTATGTGGAGTCCAGTTCACAGTCGCCGCCTCAGAGTCAGGGAAAGGAGAACTCAGTAAGACTCTTCGGAGTAGAACTGATGCCAAGCGTTGCAGAAGAGCCTAAGGATGCGAGTTAAGCAAGAACTCAAGGAGGATCGAGATCTTCATCCCATAAGTTTTCATTAGGAAGAGTCGTAGGTAGGATAACTAGATAAGTGATGTATGTGTAGGTCAAGGATTATCGAAGTAATGTATCACTCTTGTAACTCGGCCCAACTTGTACCTTGTGAACTGGTTTGATTTTGTAAAACCGTTTTGAAAGATGTGGAAGTAGGTTTTACGTAACGACCCGGTTTTCCGGTAAGAACGTGAACATGCACCCACATCGTTTTCTTTTTAAAAAAAATGGCCTCATTTTTCACAACTTTTAAAATAAATAACGATTATTTTCGGGAGGCGAAAATCGGGGCGTTACAGAGTGGTATCAGAGCTATGTTAATCCTTTGAAGTCTTAAGCACACGCTTACGCATACATACCTTGTATGTTTGCTTACACGCCGTGTGTGTTTATTTGCATGTTTTGTTCGTTTGCTTGTCTGATGTGTGACTATGTGTGATTGCTAGCGTAAGGATAGGAGTCTGAGATTTGGTCCTTGCCTTTCTAAGGTGAAAGACTTGATTTCTTCCTAGTACCCGTTGTGTTAGATTAAGGACCTTGCTAGTTAAGTAGCTTAGAGAAAGTAGGGTTGAAATCCCATAACCGCAGAGCGGTGTCAGAAGTAGTATCATTAATGGATAAACCTAAGTGTGTTGACCCCGATGTAGTTCTGGTAAGAGGATGGCCATTACCCTTTAAGGAAATAGGATGCCGTTCCTGAACCTCGTGTTTGTTGAATTGTCTCAACAAAGCCAGCATAGTTGGAATCCAAATTTTCTTCATAGACCTTCCCGTTAAACCGTAGCTTTACCAATATTTCTGAGATTTGTTAGTCTGATTTGTGGAATTAGAAGAATCATAGTTTCCCAGATAGTTTAGGCTTGAATGGTCATAGTAGCTACTAGATGAAGTAAAGAACAATAGTAAGCCTAGTCGTAGGTTTGATCCAAGTTGGGGAGTCACAAGGAAGAAAGGAGATGCATACCGACCTTAATTTAAGAAGAATAGTGAGGAAGATTAGACCCCTTGTTTTTATAGGTAGATGCTAGATGGAGAAATAGTAGATGAAAACCCTAGAGTTGGAAGGGAATTAGAGGAAGAAGTAATTGTTTGTGGAACCTAAGATGTAGAGACTAGTGTGTATCTTCGGATTTTAGCCTAAATCTGATACTTTGGAGATGAGTGAACCTTTGTTTGATTGATTTTCCCTAGGTTTATACCCAAGTCTGTGCTCACTGTTACGACATTAAATGGAAGGAACAACATCTTCTTCGGTTAGTCTGTGTGACTTAACCCGGTTCGACACGTGAAGAGTATGCTATGGAGCTTTTCATTTGAGAGCGACACCTAAGGAGTATTGTGAAGAA
This sequence comes from Crotalaria pallida, assembly GCA_037953625.1. Taxonomy (NCBI): domain Eukaryota; kingdom Viridiplantae; phylum Streptophyta; class Magnoliopsida; order Fabales; family Fabaceae; genus Crotalaria; species Crotalaria pallida. The sequence continues at coordinate 3,781,245 of CM075654.1, read as the reverse complement.
TCTACGGTTCGGAAGGGAAAAGGACAGCAGTGAAGCAAAAAAATGAGAATAACGTGAGAGTTGCTGTGCCATGCTGCCTAATCCACAACTTATGTCTCGGGGACGAGAAATCCTTAAGTTGGGGAGACTGTAACATCCCTCAAAATCCTCAAATTGGTTTGGTTTCTAAATGGAATTATTTTTAAGAAAAGTATTTTTGAAAGAGTGTTTTCTTAAATAAATTTCTTAATTCAGGTTTTCAAAATGGTGAATGATTTTAAAGAACGATTTCTCATAAAGTAAAGTTAGGAGTTTTGAAATTTATTTTGAGAGGGTGATTGACTTTCCAGGAATATGTGTTTGATATTCGATGCTTCACTTTACGCATGAGAAATTTATTCCCTATGTGTGTGCATATATGTATGTACGATTTTGTGTATGTTTGCTCTTGATTAGGTGAAATTTAATGAATATGATTAGGTGTGCATGTGTGTGTAACATGTAAGTGTGCATGTAAATATATATGTGTATGTATGTGTGTAGTACCGTGTGAATGAGTGTGTATATGCATGAAGATGTGTATGTGTCGTGTAAGAATGTGTGTGTGTGCATGAATAGGTGAATATGTGTATGCATGTGTGAGTGTCGTGTGTGAGAGTGTGTGGAGAGCAAGCAACTAAGCTCCTAACTAAGCCTAACCAAACTCTAACTAAACCCCCAACTAGATGATGGAAACCCTAACTAGATGGAAGAAAACCTAAGGAGAGTTCCCAAGTCAACAACCTAGCATGACCCCTAAAGCCTTATGCCCCCTACATTGTCCCCTTTGGATTTTGCTAAAGACCACCCATGCAATCTTAGGAGAAGCCGAAATTACCCCTCTTTCTTAAGCCTTGGCCGAATTGCATGAAGGCCAAAATAGGAAGTCATGTGCTTTTATATAAGCCTTGGCCTTAGCCTTGATTCACCCATTCACTCTTCATTTCTTCACCTCTTTCGTTCAACACCCACACTAAACACAAGTCTAAGAGCTCCTCAAACTCTTAGACAAAGAACTAGGAAATAGAGAGAAAAAGAAGGAGGAACCGTGAGGCTTAGAGAGGAGAAAGAGGAGGAGATCAAGCCAATACTTAGGAGACCTTGAAGATCAAGAGCTTAGAAGTGTTTAGAAGACTTTTCTTCTTGGTATAAACCGAAGACCTTAGAAGCCTTAGAATTAGTCTTGATTTGTGGCCTTGTAATTTTAACTCTTTTCTTCTCTTGCATGTTTAATTTTATGCACCTATGTGTAATATTACTTTTAACCATGGACTTTCAAGAACTCAAATTTGATTTGTAATTAGTTTGGTTATGTGAGGATTCGGTTGGAAATGTTTAGGTTAGATCTTGATATTTTTCATAGTCGATCTTTGTGTTCTTGAAGTCAAATCTTGTAGATTTGGAGTTTTGTTCATGATCTTTGTGAGTTTGAAGTTTATCCTCTTGCATGTTCAATTTTTGTGCTTAAAACCGTAGATCAATGAGTGTGTATGTGTTTATTTGTTCAATCAATGGTTGATCTAAAAGTGTTTCTTGATTTTTGGTCTTGCATGTTACTTGAAAATGATTTTTATGGTTTTAAACTCTTGCATGTTTCGGTTTTGGTGAAAGTCTTAATTTGTGTTTTGATCTTTGAATTTTTGTGTTGATCTTGATGTTTGTTTTGAGTTTTGTAAATGATTTTTGAATAAAAGCCTTTATGTTTCTTTAAGTGTGCCTCGGTTTCAACCTCTTTTTCATTTAAAATGATTTTTGACCTTGATTTGTGTTATTATGTTTGATTTCAAGACTTGATCTACATGATTTAAGTGCATGCATGTTGATCTTGAACCTTGGAAATTATTTTCATGTTTCCTTGAGAAATAAATTGAAAGTATTTGTGCTAATGTGTGATTCTTTCATGATTTGATGGAAAAGCTTAGAATTTAACCTTGCATGTGATTTTAAAACGAAAGGAACATGTTTTCTTGTAATCTATGCCTCGGTCTTAGAAGAAAACTAGGGAGATAAGCTTTAAAACAATTTTACTTGCATGAACATGACTTGATTTAAGTGTTTACCTTGTGCATGTCTCGGCTTTTAGAAGGAATTAGGGAGAACAAAGTGATTTTTTTTCCTAAATGGAATTATGTTCTATATTCATATGTGATTCTTGATCTAGACTAGGTGTTATTTTGTGCATGTTGTATTCGGTTGGTTTAGATTAAATCCATGCTTTTTATTTTAAAAGGACTTGGTATGTGCTCTATGTTCTTGCATGATTTTGATTTGATTTGATTCAAGGAAAAATGAATTAAAGTTTGAGGATTTGCCATGTTGAGCTCACGGGTTTTGCTAATAAAAAGAAGAACTAATTGCATGAATTTTGTATGATGTACGAATCATGTTTTGATTTGTGAAATGATTGATTAGGAGTAAGTGTTGTGACTATGTGTACGGTTTGTGTGCTTAAGTATGCTTAAGTGGTTTTGTTTTTGAAATGATTTATGTGTATGCATTTGGTTGGTGAGTGTAGGTATACCTAAATGTCTTTGTTTTATAAAAATGAAAGTAATTAAATTAAGTGTTTATGTGATCCAAGTGTGTGCTATCCGTGTGTGTATGTGTGTTTGGTTTTGAAATTTATTTGGCTTGATTTATTTGAGTTTGTGAAATAACGTTGTGATTTATTCTATGATAAAAATTTAAGTTCTCAAAGTGTTAATATTGAACTAAAGAAGCACTTGAAAATAAAATGAGCTTTTGCGATGTTTTCAAATTATATTTAATTGATTTGTGTGAAACATTTCTTTGCTGCCCAAGTTCATTAAAAGTTGTTTTTGATGTTTTAAATTGAGTTCATGAGACTCAAAGTTTGGTTTTCAAAAGTAAATTGATTTTGAGAAAACCCGGATTGAAACCGATGAAATTTTCGGTGTTTTTGAAATAGGTTCAGGTGCTGTCCAAGACGGACCAATGATTTGGGTCTAATATATATAGATTTGAGCATTGATTTGACTCCCTTTTACTATGTATTTGGCTTGTTTCTCTAGCAAAGTTAGGACGTTTTAGTAGATTTTAATTATCTTTAGTAGTTTAGGGTCCCTTGGAACGTTTTGATCCTTTTTGGGTATGTTTCAGGTACTTATGGAGTTTAAATGCAAAATATATTGATGGATTTGGATAGAGGATGAAAAGAGCTTCGAAACGGTCCAAGAACAGAGTAAAACGGAGTCCGGAGCAGTCCGTTGCGCTCCAGGCGTGAGGACGGATGCGCCCCAGGCGCACAAACCGCGTAAAAGTGACGCTGCTTGGTATTTTGGCCATAACTTGAGCTACGCTTATCCAAATAAGGCGATCTTGGTATCATTTTAAAGCTAAGGAAAAGATCTAAAACTATACCAGATATAGCCTTGCTCAAATTCGTCCAACTTCAGGGTCAAAATCAGGGCCGAAGTTGAGTGTCAGACATGAGAAAGCCCAATTTGACCAGATTATGAACAAAATAGAAGAAGAGAAGTCTAATTTGGCCTCATATCTTAGATTTGGTCAGAAATTAGAAGATAAACATGGACCTTATCTATTAGATTTAATTAAGATTTATTTTAGGATTTATTTTACTCATTAAATAGATGATTTGTAAATAGTTTTCAGTAGGTTTTAAGATCATAGAATTCAATTAGGATTAGAGAGAGAGGTTAGTAACATCTATTGAGAGCAAGGAGGCAAGGCACAAGGATTGAAGGTCTCTTGGAGAGTTAACCTGTATTGTCTATGATATGAGGTTTTCTCTTTGCTTCTGTTTTCTTTAATTCTATATGTGTAACTAAAACCTCTTGTTAGGAACATGGTGTAAATTGTATGATGTAACTTATTTTAATTTATGATTTAGTATTTTGCTGTTTTTGATTCATGCATTAATTGAGTTTTTAATACATAAACCTGATCAATTTATGTTTTGGATTTCTTAATTCACAACGGAAGTTGGGATTTTGAATAGGCCATGCAATTAATGGTATAATCAGTCCAAGATATAGGAATATAATTGGATGATTATATGGCTTTTTAATTCCCTTGTGCTGGATGGATATTTTCTTATATTGTAATTTGTTGAGGGGTCAAGGATTAAATATATAGAAAATAAGGGTAATGTTAAGAGGAATCTAACTATTGCTATTTGAGAGGAATAGTCCATGAATTGAAGGATAATTAAAGGAAAATATAAATCATAGTTAAAATAAGTGAATCATACAATGAAACCAAGTTCCTAACCTTTTTCTATTGCTTTCTAATCATCTTATCTCCTCAATCTTCTTTATTTTATTATTATTCAATTTCTTCTTCTCCTTCTAAATTTCAATAACAAGTTGCACTAATAATTACGAATTGATGAAAAGTTATTAGAAACAACTTCGATCCCTGTGGGACGATATTCGGTCTTCCAGACTATATTACTTGCTGACCTAGTCCTCTTGCTAGACAATCAACAAGTTTTTGGCGCCGTTGCCGGGGATTGAAATTCGATTCTAATTTCTTTTCGGTACTTTTTATAATTATTTGTGTAATTTTTACTTTCTCATGTATAATTATAATTGTAATAGTGATTCAGATTGTGATAGATTTATTCCATATTATCATTATCCTCCATACTATGTTGCACAAAATATAACTCCTAGGAAGGCCCAATGGGAAATAGATATAGAGATAATGAATCAACAGATTAATGATATGAAAAAGGAAAGATATTATTCTCAATTTTCTCATGTGGAGCCTCCTCCTCCTAGTAAAACCTCAATGGAAATAGCTCTAGAGAGATTTGCTCAAGCCACTGAGGATTTTGCTAAAGAGCGCAAAAATAATTTTAGATTCCCTTGTGTTGAGCCAATTCCTCCCCCCGTGGAGAAAGAGTCATGGGAAATTAACCTAGAGAAATTAGCTCAAAAAGTTAGTAGTAGTGTTCAAGAAATTAGTTTTATAAATGAAGAAAACAGAAAAAGTTTTGAGAACATAAATATAGCACTTGAGCAAATTTCAAAATATTTATCTGAGGAGTCACAAGCATTATCAACAATTTTTGACTCTCCTAAAAAAGAGGAGGAAGTTGTGGTGATGGATGTGACCAATGATCAAATCCTTTTGGAGGAGCAAAAATCTGAAAAAGAAATTGTGCATGATAGTTTTGAGGAAGAGGATTGAAAAATAAAAATAGAAGGTTTGAAAATTGTAGAAAAAATTGAACCACCCTTGCATGAGGAATTTGTTGTTATAAAGAATTTTATTAAATCTAGTTCATGCTTGGGTGATTCAAATTTTTTCTATTATATTCAGCCTAAGTACTTTTATGAAAAATATCTAGAACAATCTGAATCATTATTATGCAATAGGAAGCATGAGAAAGTAATCTTCTTGACTAATGGAGTTAACAACTTCATGATGGATGATGGAAGAAAAGAAAACCCAAGGTCTTTCCCATGGGATGTGGGCATAACTCATTATTGTTGCATCACATGGGATTTGACCCATAGAATTTGGGATTCTGGTGGATTCTTTTTGACATAAGCAGTAGTGTAGGTTTCAATTCTTAGGTAGTTTTGTAAACAAAAAAAAAAAAAAAATAAAAATTGTGGTACAGACCTCGTGCGCCCCAGACGCACGCGGTGAGGCGCGCGGGTTGCTACAGAGTTGGGGGGAATTTTTCTAGTTTCCCCAAAGGGGTGCAAAAGTTCAGTTTTGGGGTCAAATTCTGATTCTATCATCTTATCTCTTAGGATTAGATTTATTTTTATTTTTTTTATTTTTAGTAATAGATATTTTTTTTATCTCATCTTTTAGGATTAGATTAGTTTTATATCTTTTAGGAATTTGTTATATCTTTTTAGGAATTTGTTTTATCTTTTTAGGAATAGATTTATCTTTTTAGGATTTTTTTTGGAATAGATTTTTTTTATTTTTAATTTATTTTCGTTTTTTTATTTTCTATTTTTTAGGGATAGATTTATTTTAGGATTAGATTTGTTTTTGTAGGACTTGGACCCCATTAGCCCCAATTTTTTCAATATTACACCCCAGGCCCCTGTACCTCACAAAAAAAATATTGTCCAGCTTTTTAGGTAGTTTTTAATTTTTATTTTGTAGTTTTAGGGTAGATTAGTTTGCTTGAGAACAAGCCAACATCTAAGTTTGGGGGAGTATATACAAAATAAAAATTAAAATTTTTCAGATCTGAATTTTTCTCTCATATTGGTATTGGTTTGTGTCCTTAGCAAGAGTAATTAATTTTTCTAACCTTAGAACTTTTTCTCTTTTGATGCATGTGCATACTTAGTTTAGGACTAAGACTCATTGACTTTTGACTCTATTTGATTGAGCTGTAAATATAATTGTGAACTGGTTATTTTGACAAATGCTTTCAGAACTTGTGATTAGTGAACTGACTTTAGCCATGTGAGCTTTTGACCCTATTGAGGGGTATGAAATTTTTATGAAATATTCGGATATTGAGACCCCTATTCTTTCATGAGTGCGTTCACTTTGATATTGTCTTCTAGAACCTGACCTGTGACCATTTCAAAATTGATAATTGATTGTATACATTAAGATGATTAAGGCACCTAGGATGTGTTTTTGTGGCCTTCAGATATTTTGCATTGATAAATAAATTCCTTAGTTGCCCATTTTGAGCCTTATAATGATATATATTTTTTCTTTGGTACCCTCTTACATTAATTGACTCTATTGTGAGTACCTTGGGAATTGTGAATGAGCAATTAAGTGGAATGTGATTGAATGAGAATGTGATGAAAAAAGAAAAAAGATAAAAAGCGTATGAGTTCTATTTCTCTTCCAAGAAAAAGAAAAAGAAAAGAAAAAAAGAAAAAAGAAAGTAAAGAATGAAGTAATGAATCAAATGAAAAAGTGAAAAGGAAGAGAATAGAGAAGGAAGGGCATGATCAAAAGAAAGAAAAAAAAAAGATGTTTTTAATGAGAGTTTTGGTCTTTATTGTATTCATTGCTCATTCATGGTTTTTGAGGGAATTTTGCTTTGCAATTAGCCCGTAGTTTTATCCCTTCTTTCTTTTATCCCACCGAACACTTTTAGCCATGGCCCCATTACAACCAAAAATAAGACCTTTTGATTTTTGCATACTTTCAATAATTTCAGTGGAGATACTGGTCTATGGTCAAGCCTATGGTAACACATTATCATTGTTGAACTTGAGTGAATTGAAAATATGACCCTTATACACTTGAGAGAGATACACTGAGAGGTTGACAGTGTTCACTAGTCCTGAGTTCTGATTGGGTTTGTTACTCTAACTAGTTTGTGATTGTGTAAATAGTTTTTGATAATATATGTTTGAGTCATGAGTCGAAGTCTTAGATTAGGTGTATTCATGTTGATTTAGGGAGTTTGTCTTTTGTTTAGAATTTTTATTTTACTTTTGCCTGGGACATGCAAAATGCTAAGTTTGGGGGAGTGATTTGGGTCTAATATATATAGATTTGAGCATTGATTTGACTCCCTTTTACTATGTATTTGACTTGTTTCTCTAGAAAAGTTAGGACGTTTTAGTAGATTTTAATTATCTTTAGTAGTTTAGGGTCCCTTGGAACGTTTTGATCCTTTTTGGGTATGTTTCAGGTACTTATGGAGTTTAAATGCAAAATATATTGATGGATTTGGATAGAGGATGAAAAGAGCTTCGAAACGGTCCAAGAACGGAGTAAAACGGAGTCCGGAGCAGTCCGTAGCGCCCCAGGCGTGAGGACGGATGCGTCCCAGGCGCACAAACCGCGTAAAAGTGACGCTGCTTGGTATTTTGGCCATAACTTGAGCTACGCTTATCCAAATAAGGCAATCTTGGTATCATTTTAAAGCTAAGGAAAAGATCTACAACTTTATCAGAAATAGCCTTGCTCAAATTCGTCCATAGTCAGGGTCAAAATCAGGGCCGAAATTGAGTGTCAGACATGAGAAAGCCCAATTTGACCAGATTATGAACAAAATAGAAGAAGAGAAGTCTAATTTGGCCTCATATCTTAGATTTGGTCAGAAATTAGAAGATAAACATGGACCTTATCTATTAGATTTAATTAAGATTTATTTTAGGATTTATTTTACTCTTTAAATAGAGGATTTGTAAATAGTTTTCAGTAGGTTTTAAGATCATAGAATTCAATTAGGATTAGAGAGAGAGGTTAGTAACATCTATTGAGAGCAAGGAGGCAAGGCACAAGGATTGAAGGTCTCTTGGAGAGTTAACCTGTATTGTCTATGATATGAGGTTTTCTCTTTGCTTCTGTTTTCTTTAATTCTATATGTGTAACTAAAACCTCTTGTTAGGTACATGGTGTAAATTGTATGATGTAACTTATTTTAATTTATGATTTAGTATTTTGCTGTTTTTGATTCATGCATTAATTGAGTTTTTAATACATAAACCTAATCAATTTATGTTTTGGATTTCTTAATTCACAACGGAAGTTGGGATTTTGAATAGGCCATGCAATTAATGGTATAATCAGTCCAAGATATAGGAATATAATTGGATGATTATATGGCTTTTTAATTCCCTTGTGCTGGATGGATATTTTCTTATATTGTAATTTGTTGAGGGGTCAAGGATTAAATATATAGAAAATAAGGGTAATGTTAAGAGGAATATAACTATTGCTATTTGAGAGGAATAGTCCATGAATTGAAGGATAATTAAAGGAAAATATAAATCATAGTTAAAATAAGTGAATCATACAATGAAACCAAGTTCCTAACCTTTTTCTATTGCTTTCTAATCATATTATCTCCTCAATCTTCTTATTTTATTTTATTATTATTCAATTTCTTCTTCTCCTTCTAAATTTCAATAACAAGTTGCACTAATAATTACGAATTGGTGAAAAGTTATTAGAAACAACTTCGATCCCTGTGGGACGATATTCGGTCTTCTAGACTATATTACTTGCTGACCTAGTCCTCTTGCTAGACAATCAACAAGTTTTTGGCGCCGTTGCTGACCTAGTCCTATTAATTTAAGTTGTTTTATTTGATGTTTTTGAATGATTTTGAAGTATTTAAAGTCTTAACAATTGATTGAAATTGTTTTAAGAAAATAATCATGTTTTAAGATTTTCAACGAGGAATGAAAAACGTTTTGAGGTAAGGAAAGTTTTTTTTAAAAACAAGTTAATAACGAAAATGTGTTTTAATTAATTCAAGGAACATTACAGACAAGGGATTAAGGCAGTGGCAGCAACCAAGATCAGAGGAGACTGTGTACATCTAATTGCTGGACCTCAGGTGAGAGAGAAGCTTTCCTAAGACACCGTGGTAGCTAGGTGATTTATTAGGACGTTCCGTATCATCTCAAAGATCGGAACGAAGTGGTCGGAGTCAGTAGTATAAGTGGCAATTGTTTGCTTTGTGTGGCCACTTATACGAAGGTGACAAAGACCACAATACTATTGTGTGATGTTGTGTGTGATAGTATGCTTGGTTATTTATTTGTTTTACATAATGATGCTTAGGATTATGATAAGTAAACGACTGTTGGACATGGTTGTGTCCTTGATAAGAAAATAGAAATGAGAGTGATGGGGTAATAAGAAGAGAAAGATGAGGAAAGATAAGAGGTTGAATGGAAAAGAGAGATACGAGTTGATTGGAAAGGAAGTTGAGAATAATGTTGAGAAAGAGCCAGAGCTGGGGAGTGTGATGTTGATTGTTGAGATGAGAAGTGAATTGAGTTGAGCTGAGCTCCTCTGTTTTGGTTTTAGTCTGGGAATTGGTGTTGAGTTGAGCTTGCTCCTCCACTAACACTTAGCAAAGAAAGTGTGTTTTGAAAAAGGGTTTTGAAAAAGGAAATTTTTATAAAGAGTTGGGAAAAAGAAATATTTTGAAAGGGCTCATGAAATGAAATTTTAAAAAGGTTTTGGAAAGGGATTTTTGAAGTCGTTGTGAAACAATATTTCCAAAGGAGTTTTGTGAAACGATCTTTTGAAGGAATTTTGTGAAGGATCTTTTTGAAACAATACTTTTGAGAAAAGTCTGTGAAAATGATATTTTGAACATTGGTAAAAATGAGGTTTTGTGAAAGTTTACAAAATGGCATTTGAGGAAGTTGTGAAAAGATTGTTTGAGAAAAGATGTTGAAATGAGATGATTGTGAGAAATGGAGTATGTTGAAAAGTTTGAGAAACGAGATTGAGATTGTGATGAGGTCCCAGCTCTGTGCTATATGAGTTTTGAGAAAAAGAGAGATTGTGCAAAGTTAGTGGTCGGGACTCACTGACGGGATGTACTAAGGGTGAGCCGGCTATTAGGTTAATTAAATAGATAAAAGACTTTAAAAGACATTAACAACGAACGTGGTGAGATATGAGAGTTAACCCGAAGTAGTGGAGAGGAAGGAATGATAAGTACCTGCGGATACTTAGGACGAGATTGCATTAGGGGAGGACGATGACGGTGAAACGTCAAGAAGTCTAGAGTATTGTTGTAGGCAGAACGAACTCCATATGTGGTGCACTAACGTGGTGGGGACTGGGTCTAATACCGTGGTAAGTTCTGCGCGCGCACTATAACAATACTGTAGCCCCCTAGATTGCAAATCAAGAACAGTGAGAGGGACTGGAATGGGGCATTGTGTTTTGCACTGCGAGGCAGTGTGCCATGATTATTATGAATTGATATTTGAGGCTGGGCCTCCTGGTCAGGGACCATTTATGTGTGAGACAGCTGTCGTGCCCGCGTGGTAAAGGTCCTGTACTCCTGTTTGCTTCCGACTAGGTGGTTGGTTGGCCGAGGAGATGTAGACTGAAAACGTGAGTGCTAACTACGAAGGAAAATGCGTACCTCGATGATTCTTTAACTCCCCTGATCATCGATGGTTATAACTCAATAAAACACTATAAGAAAAGATTTATACCTATATACGAGTGTGAGAGTTGAGAAGTGTGACGGATGAGAAAGAGATTGAGAATGGAAATGTGGAAAGGAAATTAAGTCCCATGAGTGGGAGGAGAAACAAAAAGTGAAGAATGAAGGAGGAACAATAAGGGATAAGGATAAAGTGAAATAATGATGATGATAATATGTTTGCATGTTGGTTTGTATGTATTGTGTGTTGTTTGTGTGTATCCTATTATCTTGCCTACCGTAATTCCACACCGTCGACGCTACGCGTCCGGAACGCTTACTCTCTCCTGTTCGTTGGCGCATCAGTGTCGCTGGTATTCCAACGGGCAGACGGATCTCCACATGGAAGTCGGTATCCGGTCTCAGGAGGGTCACGGATGGAGAGCCATACCCCGTGGATGGATATGGACGGGACACACGCAAGTGGTGGTCAAGGACCCGGAGCACAAGTGGAGCTACCTCAAGCCCGTGTTTGGGAAGTATGTCTTATGTGGAGTCCGTTTCACAGTTGCCGCCTCAGAGTCAGGGAAAGGAGAACTCAGTAAGACTCTTCGGAGTAGAACTAATGCCAAGCGTTGCAGAAGAGCCTAAGGATGCGAGTTAAGCAAGAACTCAAGGAGGATCGAGATCTTCATCCCATAAGTTTTCATTAGGAAGAGTCGTAGGTAGGATAACTAGATAAGTGATGTATGTGTAGGTCAAGGATTATCGAAGTAATGTATCACTCTTGTAACTCGGCCCAACTTGTACCTTGTGAACTGGTTTGATTTTGTAAAACCGTTTTGAAAGATGTGGAAGTAGGTTTTATGTAACGACCCGGTTTTCCGGTAAGAACGTGAACATGCACCCACATCGTTTTCTTTTTAAAAAAAAATGGCCTCATTTTTAGCAACTTTTAAAATAAATAACGATTATTTTCGGGAGGCGAAAATTGGGGCGTTATAAGTACGGCCGCTTGGGAAGCTATCTGCTCAGCCATCTCGGCCTCCTTCTTCACATAAGCAGCCAAATCCACTGCCTCTTTCCCAACAAACAAGACCTTTTCAGCATTATCCTCTAAGAATTAGAGTGTGGAGGCAGCACGGAGTTGGTGTTTCTTTAAAGACTTCATCAGGTTAACGAATTCACGATGCGTCATTCCTTGGAAGCGGTGAGAGTCAGTATCAGTCACCAACATGAGACCAAATTGTTCACTTAGGCTTTCCTCCCACACTGAGGAAGTGAAGCCAGAAGACCCTATTGGAAACCAACAAGAGGCCTAACAATCGAGTAGAGGGGGGGGGGGGTGAATAGGAGATTGAAGCTAATATGACAATTTTTCGATTTATTGAAAATGATTGAATGTTGTTCACGGTTTTAAGATAAAAGCCGAGAGAAATCCGAGCGCACAGGGTTAAACGATTAACCAAATAGATGAACAGATTGGTTAATCGGTTAACCGAGCTGCTGCGAAGCCGAGCTTTGAGAACAACACTCAAGGCCGAGCTTTGAGACTGACGAGCTTGGATGCTCGAAAAACAGCGGAAAATACTTAAGCAAGACAGCAACCGAAAAGCAGTAAATAAATAAGAAGGAACACCAGAAATTTATCCTGGTTCACTCTCACCTTGAGAGCTAGTCCAGTCCCCTCTAAAAACCTTTTAGAGAGCTTTTACTAAAAATCGATTCTTTGGGTTACAAAACGGATTTACAAGAGACTACCCCTCTAAACCTATTCAGCCAACCGAGTATACCAAACTCGTGAAAAACTACCCAATAACAAATCGATGACCAAAGAACCTCTTTGGAACCTTTTCAACAGAGAAGCTTTCTCGATCAGAGACCAGCTCCTTATAACCGCAAATACAATGAAGAATATAATGAAAGAGAATGGCTCCAATTTGAAACACTCTTCGAATGCGTTTGAAAGATTGAAGTTCAAGAGTGAGTTGATTTTGTGAAGGGTAATCACAAAGAAGAGATGAGTTGAACTTAGAGTTAGGATTTGAAAATTTAAATCTCTAAATTCTTGAGAAGATTCAAATGATCTTCTTCTCTGTGAGTTTTTGATTCTGCTCTGTTTTTCGAAAGAGAATGAAATTGAGGTTCAAAGGAAATTGTTCAAAGATCTCTATATATGTTATCGTTGAAAAACACCCCTTTTATAAGCTCCTCTGATTTTAGAAAAGAGAGAGAGAGAGCTGTACGGAAAAGCCATGGGGTTTCCAACGGCTACATTTTGACAGCAGAGCAGTGATGGTGACCCTTCACCAACCTTTGATTTTAACTCATTTTGAAATTCAAACTTGTTGCTGTGTTGGAGTTAAAAACCTAACTTCTACCCAGACTCAATGGTAATAAAAAGTACGGAACTGCTGAGCAAAGTCTGAAGGTTGAAGATGAAGTTGTTGAAGATGAACAGAGATAGCCGAGCTTGAGTTTTGTTTCGTGCTTGGTCTTGAATTGGTGTTGCCGAGCTTGAGCTTTGTTCAGGCTTGGTCTTGGATTGGTGTTGCCGAGCTTGAGCTTTGTTCGAGCTTGACAATCAGACTTGAGCTTTGAAGAACAGATCCAAGTTTTGGCCTTTGCTTAAGGCTCATGCTTAATCCGAGCTTATTTGATCTTTCTGATGTGTGGCTTCTTTCAACATTCCGAGTGTGTACCGAGTCAACCAGCATCCGAGCTTACTGTCTTGAAGTGAAGAGCCGAGCTTGCACAATTGGATGAACTTAGGCCGTGATCAAGGGCCGAGCCCAGTCCGAGCTAGAGCCTTAAATGTCGACTGGCTGTAGGTAGCGAAGAGACCTAATTTTCTGAGCTTCTGCCTTTGGCGGAACGCATGCGCAAAACTAAGTCTGACGCATTTCATTTGACATTGACTCTAAGCCGAGCTCATTTATTTGACATTATCAAAATCTCTTTGATTCTACCGAGCGTATTCATTTGACATCATCAAAAGCTCTTTGATTCTACAATCTCCCCCTTTTTGATGATGACAAACATTCTTTTTGAAAGATTGTTGATTTTTGTGCTCTTCCCCTGACTGTATGCTTGTAAACTGATTGGTCTTAGCACTAATCGGAATTTGCTCGAAGATATACCACATGATGCTATGACAAAGCTCAGATCAGACTGCACTACTTGTTGTGACCGTTTGTCGAAGAGTAGCTTGAAAGTTTGTGGAGCTGCTCGTTAAACACTCCCCCTGAGTTTATGCTCGCTCGCAAACACCTTTCTCCCCTATCTGCACAGAATCAACAACAACAAACACCTTTCTCTCCCTTTTGGCATGATAAAAAAGGAGCCAAAGATTAAGCACATGTGCCAAAAGAGAGTTGAAACCAAAGGTGAAACCAAAATAGACAAGTAAGGACATTACTGTCCCACTTGTTGAAAAATAAAATGAGTTACTTGATACCATTTGATGGTAACAAGGCTTGAAATTTTGGAAAGTTTCCTCCCCTTGAAGAATATAAAAGGATAATCGAGGAAGAAAATTTTCATGAAATAAGCATCATCTCTCTCCCCCTTTAACAGTGAAAACATTCTTCTCATAAATAGAAATTAATTTAAAAGGAGAGGAAGAAGAGTTTGAGGATGTGAAATTTCAGGAATTTAAACAAATACACAATTGTACGTAAAAAAATCGAGATTATGAAGGTTATCAATTGATATACTGAAAACCAAGTTGATACACGCTGAACTCATCCAGAATGCCGAGCTTACGCCGAGCATACACTGGATTCATCCAGAATGCCGAGCTCACGCCGAATTTTATAAAAGGTTTCCCTCGGCAATGGTTTTGTAAACACATCGGTTAATTGATTTTCAGTGCTAACAAACTCAATGACACAGTCACCTTTTTGAACATGATCTCGTAGAAAATGATGCCTAATTTCAATGTGTTTTGTTCGAGAGTGATACACTGGATTCTTAGTTAGATTGATTGCACTTGTATTGTCACATTTGATAGGAGTGTGATATAAAATTAAGCCAAAATCTGATAACTGTTGTTTCATCCAAAGAATTTGAGCACAACAATTACCAGGAGCAATGTATTCGGCTTCAGCTGTTGACAGGGCAACACAAGCTTGCTTTTTAGAAAACACTGCCGAGCAAGTGACATGTACCGCTTGTGCTTTTTCGGTCAAGCTTTCACCCAGCAAAATCTGAATCCGAATACCCAATCAAACTGAGATTGGCATCCCTAGGATACCACAGACCAGTGTTCACAGTTCCTTTTAAGTATTTAAAAATTCTTTTAACCGCCGAAAGATGAGATTATTTGGGATTAGCTTGAAAGCGAGCACATAAACAAACACTGAACATAATATCAGGCCGAGATGCTGTCAAATATAGAAGGCTTCCTATCATGCCTCTATATTTGCTTACATCCACGGCTTTACCTGACTCATCCTTGCCGAGATAGCTGGACATGCTCATGGGAGTGGCAGCTTCTTTGCAATTTTCTAAGCCAAATTTCTTGAGGAGTTCCTTGCAATATTTTCCTTGATGCACAAAGGTTCCTCCCTCAACTTGCTTTACTTGCAGCCCAAGGAAGAATGTGAGTTCTCCCATCATTGACATCTCGAATTCACCTTGCATTAATTCAGAGAACTTCTTGCAAAGAGACATATTAGTAGCACCAAAAATTATATCATCAACATAAACTTGTACTAACAGTATGTCCTTCTTGGATTTATAAATGAACAAAGTTGTGTCAACCTTTCCTCTTTCAAACCCTTGTTCAAGTAGAAATGAGCTCAAACGATCATACCAAGCTCTTGGAGCTTGTTTCAAACCGTAGAGCCTTTTTCAGTTTAACACATGGTTTGGATATTTAAAATTTTCAAAACCAGGAGTTTGCTTTACATAAACTTCTTCATTTATAAAACCATTTAAGAATGCACTCTTTACATCCATTTGATAAAGGGTGAAATTCATAATAGATGCAAAAGCAAGCAAAATTCGGATTGCTTCAAGTCTAGCAACTGGAGCGAAGGTTTCATCATAATCGATACCTTCCTCTTGGTTGTAGCCTTGAGCAACTAATCTTGCTTTGTTTCTTATAATTAATCCTAATTCATCTGTTTTATTTCTGAAAATCCATTTCAAGCCAATTATCGTATGATCATTGGGCCGAGGAACCAATTCCCAGACATCATTTCTGATGAATTGATTCAGTTCCTCTTGCATGGCAATTGCCCAATGTTCATCTTCAATGGCTTGATCAACCGAATTAGGTTCAATTTGAGAAACAAAGGAAGCGAAATTGCAAAAAATCTGAATAGAACGACGAGTTAAAACTCCCTTAGTCATGTCGCCGAGCACATTCTCTATTGGATGGTCCTTGATTCTCTTCCAGGCTGGACTGAGCTCAAAACGCTCTGCTTGGCTCGGAATGAGTTCGGACTGATCATTGTGCTGTTGGCTCGGACAGAGTTCGGTCTGTTCCTTGTTTGTTCTGCTCGGAACAAGCTCGTCCCTCTGATCTTTGTCTCTGGCAGTTTCATCCTTTTTAGCTCTCTCAGTTGTTGTGCTTGGATCGTGTTCGGCCATAGGCTGATCCTCTCTATCTGCACAACTAACAATGTCTCTTTGAGGAGATTCATCAAATACCACATGTACGAACTCTCTCACCGTGGAGGTCCTTTTGTTAAAGACTCTGAATGCTTTACTATGAGTAGAATAACCCAAAAATATTCCTTCATCGGCTTTTGAATCAAATTTGCTGAGATGCTCTTTTCCATTATTTAAAATGAAAACTTTGCAACCAAATGCATGGAAATGAGAAATTTTTGGTTTTCTACCCTTGTAGAGTTCATATGGAGTTTTCTTTAAAATTGGTCTGATGAGGATGCGGTTCATTACATAGCAAGCTGTGTTTACCTCATCGGCCCAGAAATAATGTGGCAAATTGTATTCGTTTAGCATGGTTCGGGCTAGCTCTTCAAGAACTCGGTTTTTCCGTTCCACAACTCCGTTTTGTTCGGGAGTCCGAGGAGCAGAAAACTGATGTTCTATGCCGAACTTAGAACAAAACTTGTCGAATTTGTAGTTCTCGAACTCACCACCATGGTCTGTTCGGATTACAACTACTTGTTGGTTTGTTCGGTTTTGGAGTTGCTTGACAAGCTCTTTAAAATTTTCAAAAGTGTCACTTTTTGATTTTAAAAATAGAGTCCATGTAAATTTGGAAAAGTCATCTACAATTACTAAGGCATAGAGATTGCCACCAAAGCTTTTGACTTGTGATGGTCCAAACAAATCCATGTGTAACATTTCCAAGGGTCGAGTTGTTGAGACCATCAACTTAGACGAAAAATCGTTTTTCTTTTTAGTTGGTTTGCACTTCTTGCATGAAGAGCAAACCCCCTCAATATTAAAATTTAGCTTTGGTAAACCAATCACTAAGTCTCTTGATTGTATTTTCTTTAACTAATTTATATTTATTTGAGCTGTCCTTCTATGCCATAACCATGTGTCACTTTCTTTGCTAACCAAGCATGTGGTTACCAAAGAGGTGATTTCATTCAAATCAACCAAATAAGTATTGTTATATTGTTTTCCAACAAATTTGACAGAGTTGTCCTCATCACTTCTAATAATGCAATGGGCAGAGGTAAAAACAACATGGTTACCAATATCACAAAGTTGGCTAATGCTTAAAAGATTGTGTTCTAGCCCTTTTACAAGTAAAACATTATTGATAACCAAGTTGGCAGAATTACTGACTTTACCTTCACCCAATATTTTACCTCGGTTGTTATCACCATAAGTGACGTAGCCCTTATCAGAATGTGAAAGTTCAATGAATAAGTTTTTGTTCCCCGTCATGTGCTTCGAGAAGCCACTATCAAGGTACCATCTATTCTCCTTTGCTCGGAAGCACACCTGCATCACAAAAACATTACTTCTTTGATTCGGGTACCCAAAATGTTTTGGGTCCCTGGGGGTTAGCAGTTGGTTCTTTCCTTTTAACTACCCAAACAAAATTGCCCTTGGCTACACCATGACGTCGGATTTTGCATACATTTGGTGTATGACCATGAAGACCACAGTAGGAGCAGCTCAGCTTTTTCGAGTTATTAAAGTTTGAGACATGGCCGAGTTTTCTTACTATTTTCTTTTTGTTCTTGGTGTAACCAAGTCCAGTTTTGTTCGAATAGTTTCTCTGTTCGGCTAACAGCCTATCAAACAAACCATCACTCTTATTGACAGTTGCACTTTTAAATTTTAGTTCAGAAATTTCTTTCTCATATTTAGTGCAGCAGTCAAGATTTTCATTTTTCAATTGAGTGATAGTGTTTTCCAATGACTTGTTTCTGCTTTTCAGAGTTTCAATTGAATTTTCCAACTCAAGAACTTGCTCTTTATAGTTTGAGAGATTCTGTTTCAACTTAATGAAATTTTTAGCAAGCTTCTTGAATTTGGTTTGCATTTCAAGATAAGCAGAATACAATTCATCAGTGTCATTAAATTCAGATTCAGAGTCAGAATCAGAAGTAGAGGTTACCTCAGTGTTTTTATGTTCGGACACTGTTCGGCTACCTGAGGTTTCCTCGCTGTGTTTGCCCATTAAGCATTTGAAACTTGATCTTTGCTTTGTTGCGCCAAGTGCCGAGCTCGATGAGTCTTCTTGATCGGCATATCGAAAACTTGAACATGGTTCCTCATCTTCACACTCCGAGCAGGAGTCATATACAGGAAGGTCTTGTTCATCAATTCTGAGTACTGAGCTCGATACTTCCTTTTCACAATTAGAGCACGATTCTTGCTTGGAACTAGTTTGGTTCGGGCTTCTGAACATAGTTTCCCTTCCCATCAAGCACTGAATTGCTTTCTCTTTTTCATCGGCTGAACTGGAGTTTGAGCTGGTATTGTTGTTAGGTGCATCCCATACTATGTAAGCTCTCTTCTTCTTGTGGTCCTTGTTCTTCTTCATTTCTTCACCACCTTGCTTTTGCAATCTTGGACAGTATGTTCTGATGTGACCCGCTTCACCACATTCATGGCATCTAACTCGGTCTTTTGAACTTGAGCCTTTGTGGTGAGTGTTTTTGGTATCTCTTGCTCGGTTTATGAAGTTCTTTTTGCCTTTGAAAAATTTGCTGAACTTCCTGACCATGAGACCAAAGTCTTCCTCATCCATGTCCGAGCTGGACTTATCTTCAGAGGATTCTTTGGTTGCCTTTATAGCAGCTTTGAGGGAAATTCCCTTCTTCTTCTTATCAGATTCTTCATGCATGGTCTGTCTGCCGAGCTCCATCTCATGCTCTTGAAACTTGCCGAACAAAGTGGCTATGCTCATTGTGTCCAAGTCCTTAGCTTCCATAATGGCAGTGACATTTGGCTGCCATTCTCTGCTAAGACATCTAAGCACTTTGTTAGTTATCTCAGCATTTTGAAATGTTTTGCCGAGAGCATTTAGATGGTTTATAATATGAGTAAACCGCTTCTGCAAATCATTTATATTTTCATTTGGCAGCAATCGGAATAACTCATATTCAATGATCAGAGTATTTAGCCTTGCTCGTCTGACCTCACTTGTCCCTTCATGTGTAAGTTGAAGAATATCCCACATTTCTTTTGCAGATTTGCAACTTGATACTCTAAAAAATTCATCATAGGACAAAGCTGAGGTGATGATGTTTTTGGCTTTTAAATCGAAGGATACTTTCCTTTTATTGTAACACCCTATTAGTATACTATTACTATAGATTAGCCTTTTATCTTAGAAAACGTTCGGGGTTTATAAAATTTTCGACGGAGTTTCCTTTAAAAATCAGACTTTTCCCCGAATAAATATTAAACCTGTCAGTCCAGAACAACTTTCAATTTAATAAAGTATAACTTTCAGCTCAAAATAGACAACACTATACAATGCTTTCATCTTGTTCCCATGAGAAGAGAGAACTTATGCATTAATGGAATACATTTAAAATAAAATCGTCATTATCAATTAAAATACAATATTTATAAAAATCTAATCTTTACAAATCAGGACCTATGAATGGTTGCACTATAGTTGGGACCATAAGGTCACCAATATCAGTATACTCTTTACAAGAAGAGTATACCTTTTACGGCCTTGACTTTCACATGTGCCTGTCTCCAATGTGTACCTAATATGTCCACTGTAAGGGTGAGAACTTTGAATAATAATCAAGGAAAACACTTAAAACGACAGTAATAAAACATAACTAGACATACCCAAACATCTTTCATCATATTCATATTATCCCATTCAACAATAACAATTCTATATCTTATCATTTAACCAATTCACACTTTTCACCTTTCCTTAAACAATAACAATAACAATAACAATACTTTACGATGCTTTTATGCTCAAACATATGAACAATGCATGTAACTTTATACCATTGTGATTTAATCCCTGAATCCAATGTAACACTATAACTTTTCACTGTATTCACTATAACACTTTAACACTTTCATTGGATTCAGCGAATTAAACTCGTTTATGACAATGAATGCACTTCTCCATTTCCAATAACAATAACAATTTCCTCACCCCACTACACCCTCCACTCTGGGGAAAACCGACCAGGAGTAAGCATTTCCCAACCCCTGTTTGGATGCTTCATATCCTCTAGGAATATCGCTCCTCCGCTTGCACAATACGTCACACTCCTCTAGGGTAGTGTACAACGTACAATTTGGATTGATTCGCCCAAATTGGCTCTAGCAGAAATCACCCTCACTGGCCACGAAAATCCAAAGTAACTGACAGAATTATTATGGTTTGCATAAAACCAATCCCCGACACGGGTTGCGAACCCGACCCTTTGGAAGATCAAAGGTTTCCATAACAATTCTCAGCGATTGTTTTAATGGCACAATCTAGTTACTTTTGCCTTCACGAATAGAAACGTAAGTTTTCCCCGTTACACCTAAGGTCCACCTTACTCCCTGAATGCACGTGTTTCTAGTTCATTTTATGGTGTTTACAATAGTCAATCCTCTTTACCATTATACCAATTTGGTTGGGCTCTCTAACTTAGAGCAATAGGCCATAACAATATATAATAATTACCATTTATATATATATATATATATATACTATCTTTAAATTATTAAATCATTCCAATTCATAACCATTCAAGTACCAACATCATCAATTTCACATATACCCTTCAATTTTGACAATATTAATTTCATTAACCATAACAGTTACTCATTCCTTTAGTCCAATAACAATCATAACAATATCAATAATCATGACAATAACATTTATTCATTCATTTCATTCAATATCAATTAAAACAATCACTTACTAACATCAAACCCTAAGTTCATAACATATATTTCACCCACAACATACAAAGCATACAAATCACCTATACACATATCAAAATACATCTAGGTATAACCTTATTACTATCATTAAATCCCTTCCCTAATTAGAACCAAAGTAACCCCCTTACCTTGAGGAGAGAGAAAGTGAAATTGGGGTTTTCTCCAAACCCACTCACCAAGCTCCAATCATTATCTCCTAGCCTCCTATTCCATGCTCTTATACCCTATCTATGACTCCTTGAAGGATTGGAAGGCTCTATGATTAAGATTGGGAAAGTTAGGGTTTTGGGTTCCCAATTTGGGGGTTTGAGAGAAAGGGATGGAAACATGAGATTTGGGAGGAGAACTACATCAATAAGTGATGAGGAGATGATTTCTAGTGTGGATTTGATGTTATTTGGCTTTGATTTGGTGTTATTTTGAGTGATTGAAGCATGAGAGAAAGAGAGAAGAAGAGAGGGCTTCGTAGAGAGAGAAAGAGTCGAGTAGAGGAGAGAGAAACTTATGGAAAAAGTGAAGGAAAAGCGTGTTTTTAATCAGATTTGGCAGGAGGTAATCGATTACTTCTTATGAATAATCGATTACTTCTTCAATGCAACAACCTAGTACAAAATCCTGAGACCAAATAATCGATTAAGCCCTTCAAAATAATCGATTATTTCACTGAAATCACAAGGTAATCGATTACTTCACCCAAGTAATCGATTACTCTGCTGCAACACTTTGTGTGATTTCATCTGAGAGCAAGTAATCGATTAAACCCTTCTAAGTAATCGATTACTTGATGCAAAATACCATTTTGATGACTTTCTAAACCTATTTCATTCTCTTAGGCTCCTATAATCATCTAGGTTTGGATTACTACTCAAAACCTTATTCCTATACTATTTAAACCCATTCTAAGTTAGCTTTACCTCATACAATTCTACTTTTGGCTAAACTCTACACTCTAAACACTAAAACACCTACTAACTGCCTTTAATAACTATTCTAAACGAACATCGGAAATTGGGGATGTTACATTTATCATCATCATCCCAACTTTCCCATGGGATTTCTACAACTTCTTCATTAATTTTTCTTTTAGGGACAAATGGCCCGTTTTCAATAGATTTCCAAATTTCCATATCTATGGCTTCAATGAAAATTTTCATTCGAGCTTTCCAATAAGCATAACCCTCACCATTGAATAGTGGTGGTCTGTTTATGGAAGAGCCTTCACCTCCGAAGGGATTGTTAGTAGCCATTCGGTTACCTCAAGGATCTTTTCGAAAAAGTTTTTACACTCGATCTTTCGACCGAGTTCTAATACCACTTGTTGGAAACCAACAAGAGGCCTAACAATCGAGTAGAGGGGGGTGAATAGGAGATTGAAGCTAATATGACAATTTTTCGATTTATTGAAAATGATTGAAAGTTGTTCACGGTTTTAAGATAAAAGCCGAGCGAAATCCGAGCGGACAGGGTTAAATGATTAACCAAATAGATGAACAGATTGGTTAATTGGTTAACCGAGCTGCTGCGAAGCCGAGCTCTGAGAACAACACTCAAGGCCGAGCTTTGAGACTGACGAGCTTGGATGCTCGAAAAACAGCGGAAAATACTTAAGCAAGACAGCAACCGAAAAGCGGTAAATAAATAAAAAGGAACACCAGAAATTTATCCTGGTTCACTCTCACCCTGAGAGCTAGTCCAGTCCCCTCTAAAAACCTTTTAGAGAGCTTTTACTAAAAATCGATTCTTTGGGTTACAAAATGGATTTACAAGAGACTACCCCTCTAAACCTATTCAGCCAACCGAGTATACCAAACTCGTGACAAACTACCCAACAACAAATCGATGACCAAAGAATCTCTTTGGAACCTTTTCAACAGAGAAGCTTTCTCGATCAGAGACCAGCTCCTTATAACCGCAAATACAATGAAGAATATAATGAAAGAGAATGGCTCCAATTTGAAACACTCTTCGAATGCGTTTGAAAGATTGAAGTTCAAGAGTGAGTTGATTTTGTGAAGGGTAATCACAGAGAAGAGATGAGTTGAACTTAGAGTTAGGATTTGAAAATTTAAATCTCTAAGTTCTTGAGAAGGTTCAAATGATCTTCTTCTCTGTGAGTTTTTGATTCTGCTCTGTTTTTCGAAAGAGAATGAAATTGAGGTTCAAAGGAAATTGTTCAAAGATCTCTATATCTGTTACCGTTGAAAAACACCCTTTTTATAAGCTCCTCTAATTTTAGAAAAGAGAGAGAGAGAGCTGTACGGAAAAGCCATGGGGTTTCCAACGACTACATTTTGACAGCAGAGCAGTGATGGTGACCCTTCACCAACCTTTGATTTTAACTCATTTTGAAATTCAAACTTGTTACTGTGTTGGAGTTAAAAACCTAACTTCTACCCAGACTCAACGGTAATAAAAAGTAGAACTGCTGAGCAGAGTCTGAAGGTTGAAGATGAAGTTGTTGAAGATGAACAGAGATAGCCGAGCTTGAGTTTTGTTTCGAGCTTGGTCTTGAATTGGTGTTGCCGAGCTTGAGCTTTGTTCAGGCTTGGTCTTGGATTGGTGTTGCCGAGCTTGAGCTTTGTTCGAGCTTGACAATCAGACATGAGCTTTGAAGAATAGATCCAAGTTTTGGCCTTTGCTTAAGGCTCGTGCTTAATCCGAGCTTATTTGATCTTTCAGATGTGTGGCTTCTTTCAACATTCCGAGTGTGTACCGAGTCAACCAGCATCCGAGCTTACTGTCTTGAAGTGAAGAGCTGAGCTTGCACAATTGGATGAACTTAGGCCGTGATCAAGGGCCGAGCCCAGTCCGAGCTAGAGCCTTAAATGTTGACTGGCTGTAGGTAGCGAAGAGACCTAATTTTCCGGGCTTCTGCCTTTGGCGGAACGCATGCTCAAAACTAAGTCTGACGCATTTCATTTGACATTGACTCTAAGCCGAGCTCATTTATTTGACATCATCAAAATCTCTTTGATTCTACCGAGCGTATTCATTTGACATCATCAAAAGCTCTTTGATTCTACAGAGCCCTGACCAGCATCAAAGTGGGATCCAGTAGGGGAACCGGATTGGAAAGGTTTCTGATCTTTCCTCTTTTGAGCAGCACCTTCAGGACTGTCAAGGACTACGGTGACTGAAGGAGGACGGCTAACACTGGTCTTACTACGCTTGGGGGCCCTCCTTGGAGCATTTCCAATAGCAGCAGCAAGAGAAGCCAAGTCTTGGGGGCTTGCCATTTTCTCTGCATAAAAACAATACAAAAGCATTAATAATTCTAAAGGTTACGAAAGCAAGTAAAAAGTACACATTAGGTATCCTACCGAATTCCGAACGCAAGGAATCCGGCTCCGCATCAATTATCTTCCTGGCACTGATGTACCCGAGTCGTTCATACAAGGCAAAGAAAAATGCTATGGTTGATCGCTCTACATCGGTAAGGACATTGTTGGGGGTAAGGAAAGAACGTGCCGTAATTTTTGAGTTTTAATCAGACCAAAAGAGAGGGAAATATGGATTTCCCCCATGGTCAAAGAAGAAAGGCAGGGAATGTGGGGCTCCTACTATCTTGAAGTATTCACTTTTAAATCCTTTCCACGTCTCGAAGTAGGTTTCAAAAACTTTCCAGTTGAGACGGGATTTCAGTGTAACCCAAGACCATTTACCTTTAACTTTACTTGAAGCAAACGGTCCAAAGAAAGTGAAGAACACAGGGATAGTACAAGCTAGGTTGAAGTGGTTGCAAAAGAGTTGGAAAGCCCTCAGATAACACCAACCGTTAGGATGGAGCTGTGTTGGAGCAAGTTCTAAGTGGCTGAATACCCTACATTCAAAGTCAGTAAACGGAATTCGGACTCCAAAAGTCTCAAAGAGAACCACATACATAAAAAATAAATTTTCGAGGGGACTGCCTACAGAGCAAATTCGGTTTTGAGAAGAAGGGCCCTCTAAGGCATAAAAGTTTGGAACAACTCCCGGTCTGGCAAGTTCAGCACTATTGTGCTACACCTGTAGACGTTGGACATCTACAAAGATGGAGGGTCTACCTAAGGCGTCAAGGTCTACATCCTCATAACCAGTAATGACAGCAGGGAGGATGAATTCCTCACGGTTTGTTTCAGACCACTTCTTCCCCATCTCGGATTCCTGAGAGGAAGGGTAGAAAGAAGACTTAGAAGGAATGCTCGAGACTTTGCTAAACATATCCCTAATGATCCATTTCTTCACTAGTTCGTCTAAAGCTTTCTTTTCATGCTCAGAAAAAGAAGAGTTTTGAAGACCACAGGGTTGGCTAACAGAGTTACAAGGGGTGGCAGAAAAGGACTTAGACGAATTGGAAGAACAAGAACATGGGGGTTTGTTGGAAGGAAGTGAGTCCATAATAAGAGAAAAAAGTAAGGGGTAAGAAGTTATGTACCTGAGATTGAGAGAAGGAATAGAAGGAGTAAATTTGTAGGTAGCAAAGGGACAAAATACGTGATCGAGGCCGTACCCGATACAAATAAAAACAGTTTAAGTATAGTACTAGGAAGTGACTCCTAGGTCGTCTCCCAAGGAATATCTTATCAAGCAAAAGGTCGAACACATAGTATGCATAGAAAACAGGGGGGGTTTTTTTTTGTATTGAATATTGAATAATTGAAATCAAAACAGAATTAAATCAAAACGAAGAAACAGATAAGGAAAAGCGGATAAACCCCTTTGGCTCGCGTTCACAACTCTATCATCGGTCACAAAAGATCAATTTCTTTCCTCTTCACTGTCCAACTCGTGAGAATTAAATACTAAGCGAAAATTCAATTCTCACCCCAAAACCCAAACCTCTAATTAAGCATTAAAAGCCAAAGCATGGAGTTTTTACGAGTTTGCATAAATTAAGCATTCATACACATGGATTATCTCTATAGAATGGAACTAAGTGAACCATAACATATCAATAAGCATGAAAACAGTGAATAAAAACGAAATAGCATTAAGAATAAAACCTCAAGAGTATGTGATACATTACCAAAGGGATTTAACCTAAGAGTTTAGCCTTCCATGAAGAAAAATACCAAAAACGTGTAGAAAAGGGAAGAGAGAGAAACCCTAGCAGCCACCACAAGCTTGGAGAGCAAAACTAAGCCTTCTCTATGAGAGAGAATGTAAAAAAACGTGGAATGATAGATGGCTCCCAGGGTTTACACGAATTTTGCTTTTTAAATCATAAAACGGGCCTAAATCATGGGCCCAAATCCTAAGGAAAGCTTATCTCTAAATTAAATCTAAAAATATCTTATAGATAAAATCTAAATCTTAAAAGATATAACTAAATCTCAACTAATCCTAAAGATAGATTACAATCTTCACTTCATCATATATCTTCTCTTCCAACATTAAATCTTCATTCCCAAAATGTCCAAAAAGCCCTTGTGCCAAATATGACCTGAAAATAGAAATAGAATTAATTAGGCTAAATAATCCCAAATTAAACAATATTCAGAATAGTAGTCCAATAAACTCTAAATCACTAAATCAAGCTAAACAATGTCAAATAGGCAACAAGTATCAATAATAGGAGTAAAATAATGCAAGGAAAAATGGGAAATAAAATGCTCATCAAATACCCCCACACTTATCCTTTTGCACTCCTGGGCAAAACTAAGAATTAGGACTGAGAAAATCAATATGCACCAAAGTGAATCATGTAACAAGATTACTAAAACTAATGAATGCAAACCTAAGAGATTACATACTTCACAATGAATTCTAGGAAATGCAAAGAAATGGGCAAAATCGAGCACACGAAGAAAATAAGGACCAAAGAATCAAGGCATTCATGAACATCATCCAATTATTTCAAATATGCAAAGAAAACCAATGACATCAAGAGGGTAGTCACAAAGATGATAGAAACTCACAAGGATCACTCAATAGTGTTTACACTCAAGTGTTTAAGGTTAATCAGTGTTTATACTCAAGGCACATCATGAAAAACAAACACAACCATAGGCTTGACAAGCCTCTAACATCAACAATCAACACACATGCACATTAAGATCAAAAGGTCTTTTCAGGGTTGTAATGGGGCCAAGGACAAGGTAGGATAAAAATATGGGAAATGTAGCTAAAACCCAGGGAATAGAGGAGCAATGGGGAACAAGTAAAAAAAATAAGCACAATCCACTCCAGAATGAAATGGTAAACATAACAACAGCCTCTAATTCCAATCCTCCATGCCTCAATCAACCTTTTATTCCATTTTTTTTTCTTCTTCTTCTTTCTTTTTTTTTCAATTGCATTACATTGCAGAACTTCATGAACGAAAGAAAAGAAGAAACAATAAAAATGGCATAATGATATAAAGCCATAATTACATCACCGACCATAGAGGCAAAACCCAGAACTCACAAGAGATGAAGAACAAAGCACCCTCGCTTACTTAATACCCATTCCCAAAACAATTCCATAGCTCCAACATTCCCTAAGGTTAGGACAATCATGGTTTTTCAGTCATAGGCTTGTAATGAGCTAAAGAACAAAGAAAAGGGATATAAAGGCTCAAAGGGGCTATCAAAGGATAAATTCATTCAAGGTAGGCTCATATGGCTAGTGGCTTATTCAAGAAAAAACAATGCCTAAATCATTTCAAAATGTGCATGGGAATATCAAGTATCAACAAGAGTCAAGTCAAGTTCTAGAGTGCAAGTAATCCAGAGTGCAATCACACATGAAAGAAAAATTAGGTGGCATATATAGCAATCCACCCACAATTAAGGCTCAAATCCTCACAAAAGGGACAATTCTATCACAGTGTTACCACCTCTTAATTATCAAAAGCAACTTTACACACAGAAATGCATGAATTCAGACACAAGATACCAAGACTCTACTAAAATGAAGCAAAAACATGCAAGAAAATGCCCAAAACTTAGCAAAACCTAAAAAATCAAAGCAAAAATGTGCAACCTAAACTACTCTCCCCCCCACACTTAAATCACACATTGTCCTCAATGTAAAACAAATAGCAGAATCAGACAGCTATAGACAAGTGGAATAAAAGTAGTAAAGAAGGAGAAAAGAAGACTCCCTAAATCATGGTGGGTCAAAAATGGGGTCGACCAATGAGGCTTCCTCCACAGGTGCATCATCCAAAGTAGGAGAGGTTAGGAAAGGCTTGAGTCGGTGGCCATTGACTTTGAAGCTCTTGTCTGTGGACTCACTCTTGATCTCCACAGTGCCATAAGGAAACACCTGGGTGACTACAAACGGTCCAATCCATTTAGAGCGGAGCTTTCCACTCATGATTCCAAGCCTAGAGTTGTAGAGCAACACTTTTTGACCAACCAAGAACTCCTTTCTGCAAATTGAGCTATCATGGAGCTTCTTGGTCTTCTCTTTGTAGAACTTGGAATTCTCATAGGCCTCCAAACGGATCTCATCTAGCTCACTCAACTGCAGCTTCCTCTCCTCACCCGCTTGATCAAGAGCTAAGTTACATTGCTTCACAGCCCAATATGCACGGTGCTCTATCTCCACATGCAGGTGGCATGCCTTACCAAAAACAACCCGATAAGGTGACATCCCTATGGGTGCCTTGTAAGCAGTCCGATGGGCCCATAGAGCATCCTCCAATCGTGTGCTCCAATCCTTTCTATTAGGCTTCACCATCTTCTCCAAAATCCGCTTGATCTCTCTGTTTGAAATCTCAGCTTGCCCATTGGTTTGGGGGTGATATGGTGTAGAAACTTTGTGCACAACCCCATACTTCTTGAGCAAAGCTTGCATGGATCTATTGCAGAAGTGTGTGCCTTGATCACTGACTATGGCTCTCGGTATGCCAAACCTGCAAAGGATATTAGTCCTGACAAAATCTACAACAACCTGAGCATCATTAGTCCTGGTGGCCTTAGCTTCCACCCATTTGGATACATAATCCACAGCAAGTAAGATATAATAAAAACTAAAAGAAACAGGAAAGGGGCCCATGAAATCTATACCCCAGACATCAAACACCTCACAGAACAACATAGGTTGTTGCGGCATCTGTTGCCTCCAAGATAGGGTGCCTCATGCCCTTTGACATTGCTCACATGAGCTGCAGATTTTGCTTGCATCCTTGAAGATGGTAGGCCAATAAAATCCAGAATCCAGCACCTTTCGTGCTGTCCTTTGAGTGCCAAGGTGGCCTCCAACTAGTGAAGCATGGCAAAATTGGAGAACCGATTGGATCTCCTGGTCTGGAATGCACCTGCGAATGACCTGATCACTGCAAAAACGCCACAAATAGGGGTCATCCCATACATAATACTTGGCATCGCTCTTCAATTTGTCTCTTTGAGCTTTGGATGCCAAGGGTGGAAAAACAGATGCAACTATATAATTTACAATATCAGCAAACCAAGGAGTAAGGGGATGGGGATGTGAAACATGCAAAACTAAAAGCTGCTCATCCGGGAAGTCATCCCGGATAGGAAATGCATCCTCCTCTCTCTCTATTCTGCTCAAGTGGTCTGCGACAAGGTTATGCGTACTACTCCGATCCTGAATCTCAAGATCAAACTCCTAGAGGAGCAACATCCACCTAATCAACCTAGGTTTGGAATCTGTCTTTTTCAAAAGATACTTCAGGGCAGCATGATCAGTATACACCACAACCTTAGAACCTAACAGATATGATCTAAACTTATCAAGTGCAAAGACAATGGCTAACAGCTCTTTTTCAGTTGTGGTGTAATTAACTTGTGCTGAATCTAAAGTCCTAGATGCATAATAAATCACATGAGACATCTTACCAACCCTTTGGGAGAGAACTGCTCCCAAAGCATAATTCGAGGCATCGGTCATGAGCTCAAATGGGAGAGTCCAGTCAGGTGGTTGGATGATGGGAGTGGTGGTGAGTGCTCTCTTTAGCTCATCAAATGCCTTCTTGCATTGGTCTCCAAACTCAAATGTGGTATCTTTTTGAAGCAAGTTGGATAGTGGAAGGGCTATCTTGCTAAAGTTCTGAATAAACCTGCGATAGAAACCTGCATGGCCAAGAAAAGAACGCACCTCTCGCACGCAAGAGGGGTAAGGCAAATGTGATATTACATGCAGCTTAGCAGGGTCAACCTCTATGCCCTTATGCGAAATAATGTGCCCTAAGACTATGCCTTGTTCTACCATAAAATGACATTTTTCAAAATTCAAGACAAGGTTAGTCTCAATGCACCTATTAAGCACCTTAGACAAACTATCAAGACATGCATCAAAAGACGAACCATATACACTAAAATCATCCATGAAGACCTCTATGCAATGCTCAAGTAAGTCATTAAAAATACTGATCATACATCTTTGAAAAGTGCCAGGAGCATTGCATAGGCCAAAAGGCATCTTCCTATAAGCAAATGTACCAAAAGGACAGGTAAATGTAGTCTTATGTTGGTCCTCTGGTGCAATACAGATTTGGAAATAACCAGAGAAACCATCTAAGAAGAAATAGTGAGATTTACCTGCCAGGCGCTTCAACATCTGATCAATGAAGGGAAGAGGAAAGTGATCCTTGCGGGTCGCCTGGTTGAGCTTCCTATAGTCAATGCAGACTCTCCAACTGTTCTGCACTCTAGTGGGAATCAGCTCATCCTTCTCATTTTTGACAACTGTCACCCCAGACTTCTTGGGAACTACTTGAACCGGGCTTACCCAAGTGCTGTCTGAAATGGGGTAGATAATGCCAGCTTGCAGCAGCTTGGTGACCTCTTTCTTCACCACATCAAGAATCTAGGGGTTCAACCGTCTCTGGGGTTGTCTCACTGGTTTAGCCCCATCCTCCAATAAAATCCGATGCATGCACATGGAGGGGCTAATACCAGGTATGTCTGCCAAAGTCCATCCTATTGCCCTTTTGTTTGCTCTAATCACATCCAGCAGCTTCTTCTCTTGATCAACAGAAAGGGAGGTAGAGATGATCACTGGAAGTTTCTGCTCAGCCTCCAAGTAAGCATATTTGAGATGAGGAGGAAGGGGCTTCAGGTCCAATAAAGGTGCCTGCATCACAGATGGAACTAAAGGAGCAGCAGAATTGGATTCTGCCGCCTGCACCTGAACAAGTGAATTAGACTCATGCAAAACAGAAATGGGGTTAGCATGATCTGAATCTATATCATATGAATCAACAGATGCAGTAGCAGAATTTAAAAACTGGTCAATTTCAATGCATGCAGTGCACATTTCGGAATCAGAACATGCAGAACAAGTAAATGAGCTAGTGAAAGATGGCAAATCATAATCATGCAAAAAGTCTAGAACATGCTCATCAATCAGATCATCAATCAAGTCAACATGAAAAACAGAGTGGTCATCAGAAAAATGTTTCATAGCATCAAAAATATTGAATCGAACCACACTGTCATCAAATTCCATGGAAAGTGTACCTGCATGCACATCTATCTTGGTTCGGGCTGTTTTCAAAAATGGTCTCCCTAATATGATAGGGACAGCACTACGAGAGGTGTCCTCTTCCATATCAAGAATATAAAAATCAGCAGGAAAGATAAGCTCTTCAACCCGAACCAGGACATCCTCTATCAAACCTGCGGGGTAGGCAGTAGATCTATTTGCCAAGTGAATAACCACACCCGTAGGTTGAAGGGGTCCAAGTGAAAGAGACTTGAAAACAGACATAGGCATAACATTAATAGATGCTCCTAAATCTAGCAAAGCATTCTCAAATTTAGTATTACCTATGATACAAGGCACAGAGAAAGTTCCGGGATCCTTACACTTTTCAAGAATATGAGGGATGGGTTTACCTATAAGAGCAGAGACATTTCTTCCCATGCTGATCCTCTCATTGCCCTTGAGCTTCCGTTTGTGTGTGCATAGATCCTTCAAGAACTTTGCATACCTTGGAATCTGCTTGATTGCATCAAGAAGGGGTATGTTGACTTCCACCTTCCTGAATGTGTCAAGTATCTCTTTGTCAATCTCTTCCATTTTCTTGCTTTGAGTCACCCCCGTTGGTGGGAAAGGAAGAGGAATGGGGGGTGGTTGTTGGGCAGCAGCAGGTGTTGTGCTTGTGGAAGGCTGAGCTGGATGGGATTTTCTGGTACTTGTGTGCTCACTCTCCTCGACCATTTGGCTCTTCTTGTTGGTTGAAACTAGATCATCTTTGTTGAGGTCAGATTCTGGTGTGGATGTGACAATCTGCTTCCCTGACCTTAGACTAATGGCATTCACATTCTGGTTTGGATTGATCACTGTTTGGGATGACAACTTGTTAGAATTCTGAGATTGCATAGTGTTGATTGTTGTTGCCATCTGTCCCATCTGATTGGTCAAAGATTGAATGGAGGCCTCTTGTCTTTGAATGGATGCTCTAGTTTCCTGTTGGAATTGGAGATTTTGCATGGTCATCTGTTTCATCAGCTCTTCCAATGAAGGCTGCTGCTCAGTACTAGGAGCTGGTGGTGCAGAATTAGCTTGTTGTTGTCTCTGTTGCTGGACTGGAGGAGGTACATATGGTGGTCTAGAATTGTTCTGAAATTGAACCTGTGAAGGTTGCTGCTGATCAGACCATCTTAGGTTGGGATGGTTCCTCCAACCAGGGTTGTATCTATTGGTAGAGAGATCAAAGTTCTGTGGCTGCTGGTTTCTACTGTTGAAGATGTTGGCGGCATATGCCTCAGGTTGGTCAGCACCAGTCGTGGGCTGCTGCTGCACAGAAGGGCATGCATCTGTGGGGTGCTCAGCGGATGTGCATATGCCACATAATCTAGTAGGCAGGGACAACTTCTTCTGGTTGATGGCCAATTGAGTGACCAAAGTTGTAAGTGAATCTATCTTCTGTTCAAGCTTCTCAACCTTACCAAAACTTGTGCCAACATCATTCACTCCTCTCACTATGATTGCATCGCTGTTGCCCCTTGCATGGAATTGTTGACAATTGGAAGCCATCTTCTCAATCTTGACTCTGGCTTCTAAAGGTGTCATGTCTCCTAGGGCACCACCACTTGCAGCATCAAGCATGTTTCTCTCCATGAGGTTGAGACCTTCATAGAAATATTGAATAAGCAGCTGCTCTGAGATCTGATGGTGGGGGCAGCTCGCACACAGTCTCTTGAATCTCTCCCAATACTCATAGAGACTTTCTCCACTTTGTTGCCTGATGCCTGATATATCCTTTCGGATTGCTGTTGTTCTGCATGCAGGGAAGAATTTCTCCAAAAATGCCCTCTTCAGGTCATCCCAGACTGTGATAGAACCAGGGGCCAGATCGTACAACCAATCCTTGGCTAGCCCCTCTAGGGAGTGTGGGAATGCCTTAAGACAAACATGATCCTCTTGCACATCATGTGGTTTCATAGTAGCACAGACAATATGGAACTGCTTGAGATGTTTATGAGGATCCTCACCTGCAAGACCATTAAACTTGGGCAACAAATGAATTAGTCCAGACCTTAGCTCATACGGGTCATCGGGATACTGGATGCACAAATCTTCAAGAGTGAAATCAGGTGCAGCCAGCTCCCTCAATGTCCTCTCACGTGCTGGAGGTTGAGCCATATTTTCAGAATAATCAGAATAAGAATCAGAATTTATAGGAATAGAAGAAAAAGAAGCAGACTCACTATGTAAAGACTCAATAGACTCACTACCTATGGACTGGTTCCTATTTTGTCTAACTAGTCTGTGATAAGTTCTATCAATTTCAGGATTATATGGATGCAAGTAGCTTGGGTTGCCCCTAGTCATGTACTGAACAGAACACCATGTAGCATAGCAAACTGTCACTAATATACATGACCAAAATAGGCAACAAAATTTTTTTATTTTTTTAAAATTTTTTCTTTATTTTTTTCAGCACCCTAAAATCATGAAAACATACCACAAAAAGTTTGAGGACAAAATTCAAAAGGGAACCAAGTCAAACAATTAAATCAGAGACCAAAAACTAAGAAAATAAAACTTGTAAAATAAAAAAGAAATAGTAAAACGGCTTTTTCAGGATCCAGACGAAGGAGTTTTCTGACAAAGTGAGAAAAATCAGATTATTCAGAAAATTCCCTTCGATTTGATATAAAATTCGTCAAATTCCGAGTTACGGGTCAAAAGTTGCGACGATTTGAAGAAAGTGCTGCTAAAACTTAGAAAATTTTTCTGGAACTCACAACCAGTGATGATCTGAGTGATCGTGGTGCCTCAAAACCTTTTTATATGATAAAAGTAGTGTGGATATAAATTTTCGTGCAAAAATTCCACCCACAACTATGTGAACTAGCAACCACAGAATCAATCAAATACACTAATTGCAACAAAATAGCAAAACAGCAAACAATGCAACTTCAACCGGTTATCAGAATTGACTACTAGAGCCTAAATCAGACACGACACACTATAATAACTATACTAACTACGACACTAACTAATTACTAATGACCTTGGCAAGAACCGATATTCCCCGGCAACGGCGCCAAATTTGATCGAGGCCGTACCCGATACAAATAAAAACAGTTTAAGTATAGTACTAGGAAGTGACTCCTAGGTCGTCTCCCAAGGAATATCTTATCAAGAAAAAGGTCGAACACATAGTATGCATAGAAAACAGGGGGTTTTTTTTTTGTATTGAATATTGAATAATTGAAATCAAAACAGAATTAAATCAAAACGAAGAAACAGATAAGGAAAAGCGGATAAACCCCTTTGGCTCGCGTTCACAACTCTATCATCGGTCACAAAAGATCAATTTCTTTCCTCTTCACTGTCCAACTCGTGAGAATTAAATACTAAGCGAAAATTCAATTCTCACCCCAAAACCCAAACCTCTAATTAAGCATTAAAAGCCAAAGCATGGAGTTTTTACGAGTTTGCATAAATTAAGCATTCATACACATGGATTATCTCTATAGAATGGAACTAAGCGAACCATAACATATCAATAAGCATGAAAACAGTGAATAAAAACGAAATAGCATTAAGAATAAAACCTCAAGAGTATGTGATACATTACCAAAGGGATTTAACCTAAGAGTTTAGCCTTCCATGAAGAAAAATACCAAAAACGTGTAGAAAAGGGAAGAGAGAGAAACCCTAGCAGCCACCACAAGCTTGGAGAGCAAAACTAAGCCTTCTCTATGAGAGAGTGATCGAGGCCGTACCCGATCAAAATAAAAGGTGTTTATTCTGTAGTACTAGGAAGGTGATCCTAGGTCGTTTCCCAGCGAATATCGGTCTAGGCAAAGTATCAAACACGTAGTGTGCAGTAAAATGGGGGGGTTTTTGTGTGTGAAAAATGTGAAGAACAAAACATAAACAGAATATAAAAACTAAGAAAATCAGAAACAAAAGCGGGCAAACCCCTTTGGCTACGTACACTACTCAATCCTAGCTCACTAAAGATCGATTCCTCTCCTCTCCTCTGTCCAACTCGTGATAACCAAATACTAAGCGAAAATTCAGTTATCACTCCAAACCCTAACTTCTAATTAAGCATCAGAAACCAGAATTGGAGTTTTTACGAGTTAATACAAATTAAGCATTTATATTCATGTATTATCTCTACGAAATGGAATTAAGCAAACCACTACACATCGATAAACATGAAAACAGAGAAGAGAAAATGAAATTGCATTAATAACAAGAGCTCAAGAGTAGATAATACAATACCAAAGGGATTAACCCTTGAAGTCTAGCCTTCCATGGCCATAAATGAAGAAAAACGAGTAGAAATGGGGAAGAACAAAACCCTAGCAGCCACCACCACTTGGGAGAGCCAAGAGAGAAGTTCTAACCTAGAGAGAGAGTGAGAAATCTGAAATGGGAGTGTGTCTTGGGGGTTACACGAATTTCCCCTCTTTAGACATGAAAATGGGCCTAAAACATGGGCCCAAGTCCTAAGAAACACTATTCTGAAAATTACAATTAAAAAGGGACCTAAATGCAAATTACAATCTTCACTTCAATACTTCAATCTTCATTTCCAAACTTCCCAAAGTGTCCTTGTGCCACATATGACCTGAAAATAGAAATAGAATTAATTAGGCCAAATAATCCCAAATTAAACAATATTCGGAATATTAGTCCAATAAACTCTAAATCACTAAATCAAGCTAATCAATGTCAAATGGGCAACAAGTATCAATAATAAGAGTAAAATAATGCAAGGAATAATGGGAAATAAAATGCTCATCAAATACCCCCACACTTATCCTTTTGCACTCCTGGGCAAAACCAAAAGATAGGACTATGAAGATCAATATGCACCAAAGTGAATCATGCAACAAGATGACTACAACTAAGAAATGCAAACCTAAGAGATTACATACTTCACAATGAATTCTAGGAAATGCAAAGAAATGGGCAAACTCAAGCACTCAAAATGGTTAAGGATCAAAGAGTCAAAGCATCCGCGAACATCATCCAATTACTTCAAGTATGCAAAGAAACCAATGACATCAAGAGGATAGTCACAAAGATGATAGAAACTCACAAGGATCACTCAAAAGTGTTTACACTCAAGTGTTTGGGGTTAATCATTATTTACACTCAAGGCACATCATGAAAAACAAACACAACCATAAGCTTGACAAGCCTCTAACATCAACCATCAACACACATGCACAAAATGATCAAAAGGTCTTTTAAGGGTTGTAATGGGGCCAAGGACAAGGTAGGATAAAAATATGGGAATGTAGCTAAAACCAAGGGAATAGAGGAGCAATGGGGAATAAGTAAAAAGTAAGCAAAATCCACCCCAAAATCAACAACCACTAATTCCAATCCTCTTTGCCTCAACAACCTTTTATTCACTTTTTTTTTCTTTTTTTTTTCTTCCTTTTTTTTTTCTTTTTATTTTTGCATTTTTTTTTATTTTTTTTTGTTTTTGAGAGATATACAAAAAGAAAAGAAGAAACAACACAAATGGCATGAAGATGAAGCCATAGCTACAACAACCAAAGAGGCATAACCAAGAACTCAACCAATTGAAGCATAGAGCACACTTCTTACCTAATACCCATTCCCAAAACAATTCCAAAGCTCCAAAATTCCCTAAGGTTAGGACAATCATGGTTTTTCAGTCATAGGCTTGTAATGAGCTAAAGAACAAGGAAATGGATAAAAAGGCTCAAAGGGGCTAGCAAAGGATACATTCATTCAAGGTAGGCTCATATGGCTAGTAGTTTATTCAAGAAAGAAAGTGCCTAAATCATTTCAAAATGTGCATGAGCAATCAAGTATCAACAAGAGTCAAGTCAAGTTCTAGAGTGCAAGTAATCCAGAGTGCAATCACACATGAAAGAAAATTAGGTGGCATATATAGCAATCCACCCACAATTAAGGCTCAAATCCTCACAAAAGGGACAATTCTATCACAGTGTTACCACCTCTTAATTATCAAAAGCAACTTTACACACAGAAATGCATGAATTCAGACACAAGATACCAAAACTCTACTAAAGTGAAGCAAAAACATGCAAGAAAATGCCCAAAACTAAGCAAAACCTAAAAAAAAAAAAATCAAAGCAAAATATGCAACCTAAACTACTCTCCCCCCACACTTAAATCACACATTGTCCTCAATGGAACACAAATAGCAGAATCAGACAGATATAGACAAGTGTAATAAAAAGAGTAAGGAAGGAGAAAAGGAGACTCCCTAAGTCATGGTTGTTGAAAAGTGGGGTCGACCAATGAGGCCTCCTCCACAGGTGCATCATCCAAAGAAGGGGTGGTTAGGAAAGGCTTGAGTCGGTGGCCATTGACTTTGAAGCTCTTGTTCGTGGACTCACTCTTGATCTCCACAGTGCCATAAGGAAACACTTGGGTGACTACAAACGGTCCAATCCATTTAGAGCGGAGCTTTCCACTCATGAGTCCAAGCCTAGAGTTGTAGAGCAAAACTTTTTGACCAACCAAGAACTCCTTTCTGGAAATGGAGTTATCATGAAGCTTCTTGGTCTTCTCTTTGTAGAATTTGGAGTTCTCATAGGCCTCCAAGCGGATCTCATCTAGCTCACTCAACTGCAGCTTCCTCTCCTCACCCGCTTGATCAAGAGCTAAGTTACATTGCTTCACAGCCCAATATGCACGGTGCTCTATCTCCACAGGCAGGTGGCACGCCTTACCAAAGACAACCCGATAGGGTGACATCCCTATGGGTGCCTTGTAAGCGGTCCGATGGGCCCATAGAGCATCCTCCAATCGTGTGCTCCAATCCTTTCTATTAGGCTTCACCATCTTCTCCAAAATCCGCTTGATCTCTCTATTTGAAATCTCCGCTTGCCCGTTGGTTTGGGGGTGATAGGGTTTAGAGACTTTGTGCACAACCCCATACTTCTTGAGCAAAGCTTGCATGGATCTATTGCAGAAGTGTGTGCCTTGGTCACTGACTATGGCTCTAGGTATGCCAAACCTGCAAAGGATATTAGACCTGACAAAATCTACAACAACCTGAGCATCATTAGTCCTGGTGGCCTTAGCTTCCACCCATTTGGATACGTAATCCACAGCAAGTAAGATATAATAAAAACCAAAAGAAACAGGAAAGGGGCCCATGAAATCTATACCCCAGACGTCAAACACCTCACAAAACAACATAGGTTGTTGCGGCATCTGTTGCCTCCAAGATAGGGCGCCTCCTGCTCTTTGACACTGCTCACACGAGCTGCAGATGTTGCTCGCATCCTTGAAAATGGTAGGCCAATAAAATCCAGAATCCAGCACCTTTCGTGCTGTCCTTTGAGTACCAAGGTGGCCTCCCACTGGTGAAGCATGGCAAAATTGGAGAACCGATTGGATCTCCTGGTCTGGAATGCACCTGCGAATGACCTGATCACTGCAAAAACGCCATAAATAGGGGTCATCCCATACATAATGCTTGGCATCGCTCTTTAATTTGTCTCTTTGAGCTTTGGATGCCAAGGCAGGAAAAACAGAAGCAACGAGATAATTAACAATGTCTGCAAACCAAGGAGTTTGGGGAAGGGGATGGGAAACATGTAAAGATAAAAGCTGCTCATCCGGGAAGTTATCCCGGATAGGAAATGCATCCTCCTCTCTCTCTATCCTGCTCAAGTGGTCTGCGACAAGGTTATGCGCACCACTCCGATCCTGAATCTCAAGATCAAACTCCTGGAGGAGCAACATCCACCTAATCAACCTAGGTTTGGAATCTGTCTTTTTCAAAAGATACTTCAGAGCAGCATGATCAGTGTACACTACAACCTTAGAACCAAGCAAATATGATCTAAATTTGTCAAGTGCAAAAACAATAGCCAAAAGTTCTTTTTCAGTTGTTGTGTAATTAACCTGTGCTGCATCTAAAGTCCTAGAAGCATAATAAATCACATGCGACAGCTTACCAACCCTTTGGGAGAGAATTGCTCCCAAAGCATAATTTGAAGCATCAGTCATGAGCTCAAATGGGAGGGTCCAATCAGGTGGTTGGATGATGGGAGTGGTGGTTAGTGCTTTCTTCAATTCATCAAATGCCCTCTTGCATTGGTCTCCAAATTCCCATGGGGCATCCTTTTGAAGCAACTTGGAAAGAGGAAGGGCAATGTTGCTAAAGTTCTGAATAAACCTGCGATAGAAACCTGCATGACCAAGAAAAGAACGCACCTCTCGCACGCAAGAGGGGTAAGGCAAATGTGATATTACATGCAGCTTAGCAGGGTCAACTTCTACGCCCTTGTGCGAAACAATGTGGCCTAAGACTATGCCTTGTTCTACCATGAAGTGGCATTTTTCAAAATTCAAGACAAGGTTAGTCTCAATGCACCTGTTAAGCACCTTAGTCAAATTATCAAGACATGCATCAAATGAGGAGCCATAAACACTAAAATCATCCATGAAGACCTCTATGCAATGCTCGAGCAAGTCAGCGAAAATACTCATCATACATCTTTGAAATGTGGCAGGAGCATTGCATAGGCCAAAAGGCATCTTTCTATATGCAAATGTTCCAAACGGACAGGTAAATGTGGTCTTATGTTGGTCCTCTGGTGCAATGCAAATTTGAAAATAACCAGAGAATCCATCTAAGAAGCAATAATGAGATTTACCTGCCAGGCGCTCCAACATCTGATCAATGAAGGGGAGAGGGAAATGATCCTTGCGAGTCGCCTGGTTGAGCTTTCTGTAATCAATGCAGACTCTCCAACTGTTCTGCACTCTAGTGGGAATCAGCTCATCCTTCTCATTTTTGACAACTGTGACACCAGACTTCTTGGGGACAACTTGCACCGGGCTCACCCAAGTGCTATCTGAAATTGGGTAGATGATACCCGCTTGGAGCAGCTTGGTGACCTCTTTCTTAACCACATCAAGAATCTGGGGGTTCAATCGTCTTTGGGGTTGTCTCACTGGTTTAGCCCCATCCTCCAACAAAATGCGGTGCATGCACATGGAGGGGCTAATTCCAGGAATATCCGCTAAAGTCCATCCAATTGCCCTCTTGTTCTTTCTTATCACATCCAGCAGTTTCTCCTCTTGATCAACAGAAAGTGAGGTAGAGATGATCACTGGGAGTTTCTGCTCATCCTCCAAGTAAGCATATTTGAGATGAGGAGGGAGGGGCTTCAGGTCCAATGAGGGTGCCTGCATAATAGATGGAACTAAAGGGATAACAGAAATGGATTCTGCTGCCTGCACCTGAACAAGTGAATCAGACTCATGCATAACAGATATGGGGTTAGGGTTGGCATAATCTGAATCTATAACATATGAATCATCAGATGCAGTGGCAGAGTCTAGAAACTGAGCTATTTCAGTGCATGCGGTGCACCATCCAGAGTTAGTGCATGATGGACAAGTAAATGAATCAGTGAAAGATGGCAATTCAAAATCATGATGCAAAATGTCAAGCATATGCTCATCTATCAAATCATCAAGCAAGTCCACATGGAAAACAGAGTGATCCTCAGGAAAATGTTTCATAGCATGGAAAATGTCAAATCGGATCACACTGCCATCAAACTCCATGGAAAGTGAACCTGAATGCACATCTATCTTGGTTCGGGCTGTTTTCAAAAATGGCCTCCCCAAAATAATAGGAACAACATTACGGGGAGAGTCATCTTCCATATCAAGTATGTAAAAATCAGCAGGGAAGATCAACTCTTCAACCCGAACCAAGACATCCTCTATCAAACCTGCGGGGTGGGCAGTACTTCTATTTGCCAATTGAATCACCACACCCGTAGGTTGAAGAGGTCCAAGAGAAAGAGACTTAAAAACAGACATAGGCATGACATTTATTGATGCTCCTAAATCTAGCATAGCATTTTCAAACTTAACATTGCCTATGATGCAAGGTATAGAGAAAGTTCCAGGATCCTTACATTTTTCAGGAATGTGAGGGATAGGTTTACCTATGAGAGCGGAGACATTCCTTCCCATGCTTATCCTCTCATTGCCCTTGAGTCTTCTCTTATGAGTGCACAACTCCTTAAGGAACTTCGCATACCTTGGAATCTGTTTTATTGCATCAAGAAGGGGTATGTTGACTTCCACCTTCCTGAATGTGTCAAGAATGTCCTTGTCCACCTCTTCCACCCTTTTGTTTTGAGGCACTCTTGGTGGGAATGGAAGAGGAACAG
Source organism: Crotalaria pallida (assembly GCA_037953625.1). Taxonomy (NCBI): domain Eukaryota; kingdom Viridiplantae; phylum Streptophyta; class Magnoliopsida; order Fabales; family Fabaceae; genus Crotalaria; species Crotalaria pallida. The sequence goes on along the minus strand of CM075654.1, from coordinate 3,739,473 downwards.
GAGGAGGTTGTAGGACAACAGCAGGGCTTGTGGTTGAAGTTGAGGAGGGTTGAGTTGGATGATTCTTTTTGGTGCTAGCATGCTCACCTTCATCTACCACTTGGCTCTTCCCTTTAGAGGAAGCTAGAGCATCATTGTTGAGGTTAGGTTGTGGTGTGGGTGTGACAATCTGCTTTCCCGACCTCAGGTTGATGGCACTCACATTCTGATTCTGAGGGTTGATCACAGTTTGGGATGGCAACTTGTCAGAATTTTGAGATTGCAAGTTGTTGAGAGAAGTTGCCATTTGACCCATCTGATTTGTCAAAGTCTGAATGGATGCCTCTTGTCTCTGAATGGATGCTCTAGTCTCTTGTTGAAATTGGAGGTTTTGCATGGTCATTTGCCTCACCAACTCCTCCAAGGTAGGTTGGTTGGATGGAGGGGCTGATGGTGAAGGATGAACCACTTGCTGCTGTTGTTGCCTTTGCTGTTGGATTGGAGGAGGTACATATGGTGGTCTGCTCGGTCCAGCGGTGTTCTGAAATGGAACATTAGGAGGAGGTTGTTGTTGTTGATCAGACCACTTCAGATTGGGATGGTTCCTCCATCCAGGGTTGTATCTATTGGAAGAGAGGTCATGATTATGTTGTTGTGGGCCTCTATTGTTGTATATGTTTGCTGCATAGGCCTCGGGTTGGTCACCACTTGTCATCGGCTGTTGCTGCTGAAGGGAAGGGCATGCATCTGTGGGGTGCTCAATGGATGTGCATATGCCACACACTCTAGCAGGAAGTATCATCTTTTTCTGATTGACAGCCAATTGTGTGACCAATGTTGTGAGAGAATCAATTTTCTGCTCAAGCTTCTCAACCTTGCCCGAGTCTGCACCAACATCATTTACATCCCTCACAACTATTGCATCACTGTTGCTTCTTGCATGGAATTGTTGACAATTGGAAGCCATCTTCTCAATTTTGCTCCTGGCTTGTAAGGGTGTCATATCTCCCAATGTACCACCACTTGCAGCATCTACCATGTTTCTTTCCATGAAGTTGAGACCTTCATAAAAGTACTGGATGAGAAGCTGCTCTGAGATCTGATGGTGAGGGCAGGAAGCACACAACCTCTTGAATCTCTCCCAATAATCATAGAGACTCTCTCCATGTTGTTGCCTGATACCAGAAATTTCCTTTCTGATTGCAGTGGTCCTATTTGCAGGGAAGAATTTTTCCAGAAATGCCCTCTTCAAGTCATCCCAGCTTGTGATGGAACCAGGGGCCAAGTCAGATAACCAATCTTGTGCTAGACCCTCTAAGGAATGTGGAAATGCTCTGAGACAGACATGATCCTCTTGCACATCATGTGGTTTCATTGTGGTGCACACTATATGGAATTTCTTGAGATGCTTATGAGGATCCTCACCTGCAAGACCATGAAACTTGGGCAACAAATGGATTAGTCCTGTTCTAAGCTCAAAAGGAACATCCTCATCAGGATACCGGATACACGAGTCTTCAATAGTGAAGTCAGGTGCAGCCAGCTCCCTAAGTGTCCTTTCCCTTGGTGGGGGTTGAGCCATGTTATCACAATGTATAGAATCAGATTGAATAAAAGTAGAAGGAATAGAAGAAATAGAAACAGAATCAGAATTAGATGGACTATAAGATGACTCTGACTCACTACCTAATGACTGATTCCTATTTTGTCTAACTAATCTGTGATAAGTTCTATCAATTTCAGGGTTATAAGGATGCAAATAACTTGGGTTGCCCCTAGTCATGTACTGAACAGAACAGCATCAACCATAGCATACTGTAACAGATATGCATGACCAAAATCGGCAACAAAATTTATTATTTTTTAAAATTTTTTTTCTTTATTTTTTTCAGCACCCTAAAATCATGAAAACATATCACAGAAAGTTTGAGGACAAAATTCAAAAGGGAACCAAGTCAAAGAATTAAAACAGTGACCAAAAACTAAGAAAATAGAACTTGTAAAATAAAAAAGAAATAGTAAACAGGCTTTTTCAGGATCCAAACGAAGGGGTTTTCTGACGAAGTGAGAAAAATCAGATTATTCAGAAAATTCCCTTCGATTTGATATAAAATTCGTCAAATTCCGAGTTACTGATCAAAAGTTATGCCTATTTATAGTAAGTGCTGCTGAAACTTGGAAAATTTTTCTGGAACTCACAACCAGTGCATATCTGAGTGTCTGTGATGCATCAAAACACTAATATATGATGAAACAAGTGTGGATACCAATTTTCGTGCAAAAATTCCACCCGCAGCTATGTTGAATGGCACTCACAGAATCACTAGAATAGCATCAGTTGTGCAGAACAGCAAATCAGCAAACATGGCAACTTTCAATCAGTTATCAGAATGCTTATTCACACACTAACTACACTAACTAATCTAATTAACTACTGTATGATCTTTGGCAAGAACCGATAGTCCCCGGCAACGGCGCCAAATTTTGATCGAGGCCGTACCCGATCAAAATAAAAGGTGTTTATTCTGTAGTACTAGGAAGGTGATCCTAGGTCGTTTCCCAGCGAATATCGGTCTAGGCAAAGTATCAAACACGTAGTGTGCAGTAAAATGGGGGGATTTTTGTGTGTGACAAATGTGAAGAACAAAACATAAACAGAATATAAAAACTAAGAAAATCAGAAACAAAAGCGGGCAAACCCCTTTGGCTACGTACACTACTCAATCCTAGCTCACTAAAGATCGATTCCTCTCCTCTCCTCTGTCCAACTCGTGATAACCAAATACTAAGCGAAAATTCAGTTATCACTCCAAACCCTAACTTCTAATTAAGCATCAGAAACCAGAATTGGAGTTTTTACGAGTTAATACAAATTAAGCATTTATATTCATGTATTATCTCTACGAAATGGAATTAAGCAAACCACTACACATCGATAAACATGAAAACAGAGAAGAGAAAATGAAATTGCATTAATAACAAGAGCTCAAGAGTAGATAATACAATACCAAAGGGATTAACCCTTGAAGTCTAGCCTTCCATGGCCATAAATGAAGAAAAACGAGTAGAAATGGGGAAGAACAAAACCCTAGCAGCCACCACCACTTGGGAGAGCCAAGAGAGAAGTTCTAACCTAGAGAGAGAGTGAGAAATCTGAAATGGGAGTGTGTCTTGGGGGTTACACGAATTTCCCCTCTTTAGACATGAAAATGGGCCTAAAACATGGGCCCAAGTCCTAAGAAACACTATTCTGAAAATTACAATTAAAAAGGGACCTAAATGCAAATTACAATCTTCACTTCAATACTTCAATCTTCATTTCCAAACTTCCCAAAGTGTCCTTGTGCCACATATGACCTGAAAATAGAAATAGAATTAATTAGGCCAAATAATCCCAAATTAAACAATATTCGGAATATTAGTCCAATAAACTCTAAATCACTAAATCAAGCTAATCAATGTCAAATGGGCAACAAGTATCAATAATAAGAGTAAAATAATGCAAGGAATAATGGGAAATAAAATGCTCATCAGAGAGAATGTAAAAAAACGTGGAATGATAGATGGCTCCCAGTGTTTACACGAATTTTGCTTTTTAAATCACAAAACGGGCCTAAATCATGGGCCCAAATCCTAAGGAAAGCTTATCTCTAAATTAAATCTAAAAATATCTTATAGATAAAATCTAAATCTTAAAAGATATAACTAAATCTCAACTAATCCTAAAGATAGATTACAATCTTCACTTCATCATATATCTTCTCTTCCAACATTAAATCTTCATTCCCAAAATGTCCAAAAAGCCCTTGTGCCAAATATGACCTGAAAATAGAAATAGAATTAATTAGGCTAAATAATCCCAAATTAAACAATATTCAGAATAGTAGTCCACTAAACTCTAAATCACTAAATCAAGCTAAACAATGTCAAATAGGCAACAAGTATCAATAATAGGAGTAAAATAATGCAAGGAAAAATGGGAAATAAAATGCTCATCAATACGTGTGCAGCAGAGAAGAAATGGAGAAGTGATTCTTAACACTAAAGGCTTCTCTCTATTTATAAGGGGAGTTCGGATTCTATGAGGGGTAGATAGAAGGATGGTTGCATTAAATAAATGACCACTCAGAAGCCATATCAGTTGAAGAGTGATAAGTCATAATGCTTAAAAGGAAGAGGTATGTCAGTTGAAGTGAAAAGTCATGACTGCAATAAAGCATCACCTCTTTTCATCTTCCCAAGGAATTGAAGATCAGTTACTACACCTTTTCAGAAGCCCAGTTGGAAAGGTGAACCTGAATTCGTGGATGACTTGGGTATTGTGCAAAAAATGGTTCGGTTTCCAACATGGTTCGGTATCCAATAGCCCTCTAAAGACAAGTGAATGACAAAGTAGCTCAGACAAGACATGACCATGAAGAATTCCGACTTATGTCAGATTGGAGCTGAGTCTGTAAACAAGAGCTTAGCCTTGGAAATCTAATTCTTGGGAGATGTGAAGTCTTGGAAAGATGCCAAATTCAAATTTTGAATTCGAATTCGAATTGGAATGTGCATGTTCATGTTCCCGATATAGGGATGCTGAAGTCACCATCTCGAGAAACAAAGCAGACATAATTAGGGGAAAGCCGGAATTCGGAGTCCTTGGAAACTGGACCTTGGAAACTTCCGGATTGAAGAGCAAGTGACATTCACAGACAAAAACCTTCATCTTGAATTCGGCAGTTCGGTCTGCGCAGCGCATTGTGAAGCCGACATCCGGATTGTCGGAGCTACTCAGAAACTCATGGAACATTGCATGAACCATGACTTGGGGGGCTACTGTTATGGACCGGATAGTCAGAACCGATATGCCGGATTCAGATACCGGTCTGAGGCCACAAGAGGCCCAATAAGTCCAGGTCATAATATCGGTCCCAAAGCCCAAAGAAGCCGAATCTGGATACCGGATTGAGGCCGGAAGGGCACTACAGGACGGATGCTGGATTGAGGCCAAGAAAGGCCCAATAAGCAGGATCCGATTACCGGATTCAGGTTGTCAGGGGTCACCCGAACCGGATCCAGATACGGGATAGCATCCTAGGCGAATCTTGGAGACCGGATTCAGATACGGATATGACTTAGAACAGTTGACCTCCTTACCGTTATACCGGTATGAATTCGGACACGTGCATCAAAGAGTCTGGGGAATTCCACTATCCTCACCAGCATAGGATTCCATTCACTTTAATACCAGCCATCATATCAGAGCCGTTTGGGAGGAATCTTACCTGCCACATGAAAGCGGCCATCAATTCGGTTATTGCTGGTATGTGTATATATTGCCTGGTAAGCTATCAGGTATGGACTAACTCATCTTACACAAACACACACACCACCCCTCCAAATTGAGAACGACAAGAGACTGTGTATCTTGGTATTCAAGGTGCTCATTTCACGTCTGACATCAAAAGTGGGATTGCTGGATTCTTAGCCGAATTGTCTACGTACCGTAATCCTACGACAGAACAGGTAGTACCAATCAATTCATTTAAGCCTTTATGTACTATGTAGTCCCATTCCTACACAGTTTCAGGATTACCCTCTCATTCCGGTGAGTCGGTTCATTCATATACCTCTCCCTTAGAAGCCTGCCAGGAGCCGCTCCTTGTCTGTGCCTCTTGTAACACCCTATATAATAATTACCCTTAAAAACCCGAAAATTAGGATTTAAAATTTCTTTTCATTAATACCAAAAACATCAGAGTTATAAAGCGGAAGACTTTAATTCGACCAAAGCATAAAAATTCCATAACAGGGACACCGAGATCATATTCAAAATACAAGTTCAATAAAAGTTTAGCTCGGCCCAACTAGGCAATCCGAGGTCAAAAATACAAAAGAGTGTTTTAGCTCGGCCCAACTGGCCGAGACCCAACAAGTTCTCCTACTCTAAATAACTTACTCTCCCTGTGAGGGAGAGTGATCCTGCTCGGCCGGGGACTGTGTCTGCTCGGGCTCAGTACCTGAAAAATGGTAAGGAGGTGAGCATTACACAGAACTTAAATAAGCAGTTTCTAACATGATATACCGAACTACCAAGCCAAACACAAGTAGTCAAATAGCACATAAATTACAAGTAATCAAACCATATATCACATGCATATATCATCATTTAGCTCGGTTCACGTCGCACAATGTTATCTAGCTCGGTTCACATCGTTACTCAGTTTGTCCATTACCTATTAACTATACCTCGGCACAACCTACCAATTTCCCTTATACCCTTTCCTTAATTCTTACATTCAGCTTCTCGGCCACTATTCTCTTACCTCGGCAAACCAACTCTATCTCGGATTTATTACTCATTATTCCATTTTCACATAGTTTACAATCTTTTACTCTTCTCGGATGCATACACCCAGTGCATGTCTTACACCATTTAAAGTCGGATATCGGAGTGTCCATAACTGCGAGTACCCAGTACCCATCTTACAGCTGCACATACCCGGTATGCGTCTGACGCGATCAATGCACGCACCCAGTACGCGTCTTCTATGACCAGGAGCACTACCGCTGATCATTCTATGGAGTAAGGAGTGTCCATAACTGCGAGCACCCAGTACTCGTCTTACAGCGGCGCATCTCGGCGACCAGGAACACATCCCACCGATTCTGTGCTCGGAACCCTGTGTGAATCATAACTGCGAGTACCCAGTACCCGTCTTACAGCTGCGCATACCCAGTATGCGTCTGACGCGATCAATGCACGCACCCGGTACACGTCTGCTATGACCCGATCACACAACCAATTCTCTTTAATTCCTCTTACCTTTTAACCATTTTAGTTTGGCCTATCTCGGCTCACCCTTTTCACATTATTCCTTCCCTCATTATTCTCTCTCATTATTTTCTTTGCTCGGCCTCTCTCGGCTCACCCCGTTAACCATTCCCTTTTTCCTTTAACCTTTCTCATTATCTGACTTATTACTCTACCTCTCCTACTATCCATATTTACCATTTTCTCAACCCTTTCACAACCTCTCCCAGCTCGGCCACAGATATCAGCAATAAATATCAAAGCTCATAAACAACTATACTCAAAGTTCATAAACACTTATACAACAACAACAATAAGAATAAAAGCATTCAACCAATCCATCATGTAAATACCAACATATAGCATAAAACAATATTCCTCCCTACTCCAAACTCATGTTTCTAGTTCATTTATTAGTTCCCTTTACCCTTTTTACCTTTCCTTTCTCATGTTATCCTATTCTCATTCCCTAATCTAACACTCACTCTTAGTACCCTTTATGAACACCCTAGAAACCCAAACTCAAGTAGAGGTAACACTCACTCCTTATCTCAAACCGTGAGAGATAAGAGTTGAGAGTTTGAGAATGGCTTCCTTGATGCTTGACCTCTTGAGCTTAACACCCCTTGAATCCTTTCCTCCAAGCTGCCACGAGTTCCTCCAAGCTGCCACGAGTTCCTCCAAGCTGCACACTAGCTCCACGACGGTCCAGGGACTCCGGGACGGGAAGAGAAGACGGCGGAAAGGGAGAGTTCTCCGGTTGATGGAGCTTGGTGGAAGAGAGGGAAATGTTCTTGAGAAGAGAGGGAGAAAGAAAGTGTTGGGGCTGCTGGAACTTTGAGAGAAAGAGAGAGAGAGACGTAGGGAGAAGAAGAATGAGAAAAGTGAAAAGTGTTGTGTTATGTGTTGGGATTTTCTTTTATTCATTTAGGGGGAATATTTGTGTGGCTCTCATTGGAGGCTTCCATGAGAAGTCAAAACATGTGGCTAGGATTCATTGGCTTCTAGAGGAAGCCATGAATAGTGACTTGAAATGAAAGGGACATAAATCAATGACAGTGACATAAAGTGAAGAATAATACATAGTACGGATGGTACGAATCCCAAAGGGCCAACAGCTCAACATGAGCTGGCAAGGAGGAGCTAGGACGTGTCGGCTAGGATACGTCGGCTCAGATACGTCGGCTCGGTATGTAGGGACAGTAGTAGTCCGAGCTTCCTTCTCGGATGATACTGTGAGGTGCTCTGAGGTCGGCTGATCCGAGCTTGACACAGATTCCGCGTGTGAACCTATTTAGCTCAATCGGAATCGGTTCGAGGTCCTATACCTACATACTAGGTCGGCCCATGCTTCCTATTACCTCACTACCCTTATACAATTTCTAAGGCTTAATACTACTCTTAAATAAATATTTATATACTATATATATATGTATATCTAAAGTTATTATATTAAATATTAATTTTCAGGATGTTACATTCCTCTCCCACTTACAGGAATTTTGCCCTCGAAATTTAGTCGGCATTGAACAGTTGCGGATATGACTGCTTCATCTTCTCCTCGAGTTCCCAAGTAGCTTCCTCCACATCATTCCGATTCCAGACGACCTTAACCAAGGAGGTTTCCTTCCCTCTGAGCCGTCTGACTTGTTTGTCTTCAACTCGGACTGGTAGGACTTCGAACGTCAGGTTGTCTCTTAGCGGTAGTTCGTCTACTGCTATCACATGCGAGGGGTCGTGGATGTACCTCCTAAGTTGCGAGACATGGAACACATCATGGAGCTTAGACAAGTGTGGAGGTAGAGCAATTCTGTAAGCTACTGGTCCGACCTTCTCCGATATCTGGTACGGTCCGACAAACCTAGGGGTCAACTTCTTTGATTTGATAGCTTGGCCGATTCCCGTTACAAGGGATACCCGAAGGAATACATGATCTCCCTCGATGAAGTTTAAGGGTTTCCTTCTCTTGTTGGCATAGCTTTTCTGTCGGTCCTGAGCTGCTTTCATCTTTCCTTGTATCATTCGGATCTTCTCGGTTGTCTCATGAGCAATGTCGGGACCAATCAATAAGTTTTCTCCTATCTGGAACCAGCATAGCGGCGTTCGACATTTCCGACCATACAATGCTTCGAAAGGAGCCGTTCTGATACTTGAATGGAAACTGTTGTTGTAGGTGAATTCGACCAAGGGCAGAAGTGCTTCCCAACTTTCCGACTGTTTGAGCACACATGTCCTCAACAAATCCTCAAGGGTCTGAATGGTGCGCTCGGATTTCCATCGGTCTGAGGATGATAAGTTGTGCTAAACCTCAACTTTGTACCCATGGCTTCTTGAAAACTCTGCCAGAATCGAGATAAGAAGCGAGGATCACGGTCCGACACTATGCTGCTCGGAACACCATGAAGTCTGACAATGTCCTTTATGTACAATTGCGTCAGCTTCTCTAGGCTGTACTTCATGCTGATCGGCAGGAAATGGGCACACTTTGTAAGTCGGTCCACCACAACCCAAATGGCTTCCTGTCCTGATCTCGTCCTTGGTAGACCCGACACAAAGTCCATCGAAATGCTGTCCCACTTCCATTGTGGAATCTCCAAAGATCTGAGTAATCCTCCTGGTTTCTGATGCTCGATCTTGGCTTTCTGGCATGTCAAACACCGAGACACATAATCCGCCACGTCGGTCTTCAACTTCGGCCACCAAAACAACCTCTTCAGATCCTGGTACATCTTTGTGGCACCTGGATGAAGACTCATCTTCGTCTTGTGGGCTTCTTCCATTAACTCTCTTCGGACTTCAAAGTCCATAGGAATGCAAACTCGGCCCCGAAATCGTACGAGACCATCGGGTCCTTTAGTGAAGTCGGGTTCGTCCTTGTCTCCTGCCCTTTCCAGTAGCTTCTGGAGTTCTAGGTCGGCAGCCTGTCTTTCCTTGATGAAACCCACAAAATCATTGGTTACTTGCAGCATTTCCAGTACAACACTGTTTTCCTTCTTCTGTATGCCGAGGTTAAGATCACTGAACTCCTGCATCAACTGCATCTCTCGGACCATCATGTTGCTCAAATGAAGACTCTTCCTGCTCAGGGCGTCGGCCACAACGTTGGATTTTCCAGGATGATAGTGCAAGTTGAAGTCGTAATCTTTCAAAAATTCCACCCATCTGCGCTGCCTCATGTTCAGCTCCTTCTGGTCGAACAGGTAGTAGAGACTCTTGTGGTCACTGAACACTTCAAACTTCGTGCCATACAGGTAGTGTCTCCAAATCTTAAGGGCAAACACCACGGCTGCCAAATCAAGATCATGGGTGGGGTAATTCTGCTCGTGTTGCCGAAGTTGCCGAGAGGCATACGCCACCACTTTTCCCTGTTGCATCAACACACAGCCGAGACCCTGCTTTGCGGCGTCACAAAACACGTCAAAGGCTTTGGTCGGATCGGGCAAAATCAACACGGGCGAACTCGTCAACCTTCTCTTTAGCTCTTGGAAGCGCTGTTCGCACACCTCGGACCATTGGTAAGGGGTATCCTTCCGGGTTAACGAGGTCAAGGGTAGAGCCAGTTTAGAAAATCCTTCAATGAATCTCCTGTAGTACCCTACAAGACCAAGGAAACTCCTGACCTCGGTTACTGAGTTAGGTCTCTCCCACTTAAGTACCGCTTCCACCTTGGAGGGATCAACTGCTACACCGTGCTCGAATATCACATGTCCGAGGAAATGAACTTCCTTGATCCAAAAACTGCACTTAGAAAGCTTGGCGTAAAGTTCCTTGTCCTTTAAGACCTGCAACACCGTTCTCAAGTGCTGCTCGTGCTCACCGGACTTCTGGAGTAGATAAGGATATCGTCGATGAAGACTATCACAAACGAGTCCAGATAGGGTCGGAAGATCCTATTCATGTAGTCCATGAAGGTGGCAGGAGCGTTGGTAAGTCCGAAGGGCATAACCACATACTCAAAATGCCCATATCTCGTCCTGAATGCTATCTTCAGAATATCTTCATCTCGGATACGGATCTGGTGGTATCCAGATCGGAGGTCTATCTTTGAGAACACCGACGCTCCCTTGAGTTGGTCCAATAAGTCGTCAATCCGAGGAAGGGGATACTTGTTCTTCACCGTTACCGCGTTGAGCTTCTGATAATTGGTGCACATTCTGAGGCTACCATCTTTCTTTTTAACGAACAGGATCGGAGCTCCCCAAGGTGATACGCTTGGTCGGATTAGCTTTTTGGCCAAAAGTTCTTCCAGTTGTTTCTTAAGCTCTTCCAGCTCGGGAGGTGCCATTCTGTACGGAGCAATTGAGATCGGTCCAGTTCCCGGAATAAGGTCTATACTGAACACTACTTCTCTTCTCGGCGGTAAGCCAGGCATTTCGTCCGAGAAAACCTCTGGGAATTCTCCGACTACAGGAATTCAGTTTAAGGTCGGTTCCTCTGTTATCTCTAACTTCGCAACAGAAGGGCCACTAAAGATGACAGTTTTCTCTCGGCAGTCGAGCAGGACATGGTGTTGGGACATCCAGTCCATGCCGAGGATAATATCGAGCTTAGTTAGGGGCAAACAAATCAAATTGACCTTAAACTCTCGACCTAATACTTGGATAGGACACTCTAGACACATTTGGGAGGTGATTACAGAAGAATTGGTTGGGGGTAGAAATGGATAATTTGTAAGGCATTTCTACTGGGGATAATTTTAGCTTGTTCACACAGTCCGTTCACCAAAAATATTGGTTTCAGAAACTTTTCTATCAAAAATGTCATTACAAAAGACCTTCTCGAAGTTTATAAAAATTTCCCTTCAAAGCCTTTCCTAAAAATTCTTTTTAATAATATTTCTCAAAAATCTCTTTTCAAAACATTTTCAAAGAATTTCCTTTTCATAATCTCTTTTCAAAAATCTCTTCGAAAATTTCTTTTTTAAAAATCTTCTCGAAAATTTCTTTTCAAAAACCTTTTCAAAAACTGCCTTTCGAAAATATTTTCAAAAGTTACATCTTTGCTGAGCGCTAATGGGGGAGCAAGCTCAACTCAACACTAGTCCCAGACTAAAACCAAAAACAAAGGAGCCCAGCTCCACTTAAATCTCATCTCATATCCAACAAACAACATCATTCTCCCCAGCTCTGGCTCGTTCTCAACGCTATCATTTCATTCTTTCCCCCAATCTCAACTCTTTCTTTCTTTTCCAACACATATCTTATTCTCACTCATTATTCCTTTCTCATTGTGCCTTTTACTTTACATTCTTACTCATTTCATTCTATTCTCAGGACGTAACAGACGTCCATCAACCATTTACTCATATTAATTAACAGCAATGATCATTATCGGGCATAATGACATAAAGATATAAAAGCATACTGACAATCACACACTCATCACACAATAACAATGTGGTCTTCGTCTTCTTCGTATGAGTGGCCACACAAGACAAACAATTGCCACTATACTACTGACTTAGAACCACTAAGTTCCGATCTTTGAGCTGATACGGAACGTCCTAATATATCACCTAGCTACCACGGTGTCTTTAGGAAAGCTTCTCTCTCACCTGAGGTCCAGCAATGTAATGGGTACCGTCTCTTCGAATCCTTTTTGTTGCCGGCTACCCCAATCCCTTGTCTTTAAGATTCCTCGTACTAAATAAAATACACTTATGTTATTTTCTTGCATTAAGAAAATCTTTTCTTAGTTCGTGACACTTTCCGTTCTTAGTCGAAAGGCTTAAAACACTATCGTCTTATGAAAACAATTCTCATATTTTATAGCACTTTAAATATTTTAAAACCATTTGAAAAAATTTAATACAATGATTTAAATCAAATTATGTGGTTCCTGGTCCATTTTGGACAGCACCTCAATTACGTTCGAAAACACCGAAAAAATGCCCCGTTTTCAATCTGGGTTTTTCTTAAATCAAATATCACTTGAAAACTTTGCTTTAAATCACTTGAACACATTTTCAAGGTTTAAGAAACAGTTATAAATAATTCTGGACAGCAAAGAATCATTTTACAAAATCACCTTGATGAAACTCCGAAAACATTTCGAAAACACTTTTCACTTTAGATAATTTTAAAATTAACACTTTAAAACTCAAATCTCTATCATAAAACAAACTTTGGACAGCCCTAAACACAATTTAAAAAAATTTCAATTAAATCAAATGGAATTTTCTTGAAATCACTCAATTTCAAAATCAATTATACATTCACTTATTTCTCAAGCCTCAACCAACACATAGATAAACAACACTTCACCAAGCATACAACCAATTAAATCAACATCAAGGCAAGTATACAAATAGTTCATAACACAAACACTTAAGCATGCATAAATTCACAAACTACGTCGATCCAAAGATTTAAATCAAGCATAATTATTTCGTTTACTTTAAACAACTTCATTCTTTTCAAAAATCATCATGTGCATTTTATTTCATGCAATTAAACTTCCTAAATTTATTTACTCCATATGACCGAATGACATCAAGCGAAACAATTCAAAGATCACAAATTTAAAGCACATAAATCAACTTAGTTTATTTCAAGCACTTAAATTCTATTTCCTTTCTAATGCAACAAAATCATTTAATTCATTTATTCCTTATATTTTCCAATTAAAGCCGATTATAAATTTAAGTATTTATAACACAATTTAAAACACTTGAATTTAACAATATTCTCCAAGACATACTCATTATTCTAAGTCAATTCATGAGAAAAAGAATCCTAGTCTACTAATCATGTATAGGCCGAATCTAAGTTTGACAAAAACAAGGTTTTATTTTCAAATGCATCAAAACAAAAATCACTTTTTCAAAACTTATTCCTTTTGGGTTCTTTTACAAAACCGAATTGAAAAAAACCACAACACAATTCAAATGCATTTTTCTCAAAATAAAATCACAAACCTAATCATTTTAACAAGTCAATCACCTGCAAGAATGAATCTAGCCTATTGATCCTAGTGTAGGCCGAATCATCATTATTGGAAGAACAAAGTCTTTGGTGCAATTTTCTACATGCAAACCTTAAAATTAACAAATCAAAAAATGCACTTTCAACACATGGTTTTAGAAAAATACCACTCCCTTTTTCTTCACAAAACCGTGACCTCTTGGTCATTTCAAACATATTTTCATTTTTATTTTTCTTCTGCATGCACTTTAAAAATCATATAAATCAAAAAAAGAAAACACATGCAAGGAACTTTTTATGAAAACACCCATGATCTCCTTGATTTTCAAAGCTTGACCGAAACCAATTAACAAAATCAAGAGGAAGAACTTAAATCTTTAGCTTTGAAACACACATAGATTTAGATCAAAGTAAAATATCACTTTGAAAAAGTTGTTTTCCTTTGTTTCTCATCAAAATCGTGACATGAAAACCAAGAAGCAAAACTTTTTGAGTAAAAGAGTCACATGCAAGACTTCAAGATTAAGGCAAGAATCAAATCTTTTTCAAGATCAAAACAATAGATCAAAGTCCTTTTTGAAAAGAAAACCAAAGATCAAAGCACTTAATCCACTTTGATCATCTTTAACAAGCATCAAATTAACATGCATGAACTCAAAACAAAATGAAAATCATCATAACCTAAGTTTCTAGACATGACCGAATGGTAGAGTCCATGGTTCAAGGTTCTACAAGTTGGTTTGGTTCTTGAAACTCAAGATCAAAGCTAAATAGGTACTTACAAACATAGATCTTCAAGAAAATTAGACATGCAACAACAATTAACTTTACAAGACTTGGGAAATTAAGAACTATCCTAACACTCTATGATCTTCGAATAAACAAAGAAAAGAGAGGATCTTCAACCACCTTCACTTGATCTTCAAGGAATCCTAAGGCTTTTGGGTTTGATCTTCTTCTTCTTCTCCTCTTGAAGCTCACGGTTTCTCCCTCTCTCTCTCTAAGAGGTTTGATGAGCCTCTTAGAGTGTGTTTAGGAAAGTGAAGTAGAAATGAAGGAAATGAATGGGAGAATGGGTGAAATGAACTAAGGGTGATGGTTTATATAGGAAACTCATGTGTTTCCTCTTTGTCCTTGTGAAATTCGGCCTTAGGTGCAATGGGAGGGGCAATTTTGGCTCTTCAAAACTTTGCATGGGTGGAGGTTATCAAACTTAGGGGGACATGGTGTAGGAAATTAAGGAACTAGGTCTCCTAAGTGTAGTTACTTTTTGGCTAATGGTTAGGACTTAGTTACTAACTTAGTTATTTAGGATCCTTAGCCTAGTCCATGACTTCTTGTCCAAGAAAATAAAATCCTAGCCCTCATTCATGCATGCATACACGTAGCACACACACACTCTCACACGTATCACACACATCAACACTTATGCATGTATTATCTTTTCATTTCTTAATCAATTCTATTTTAGAGCATATAATCACCACTTCACACACTAATCCAAATATTTCAAGGAATCATACTCACACACAATTAAATCGAAAATAATTCTTATTCATCATGAAACGACTTACACAAAATCACATTTCCTTTATAAAAACACCAAGCACATAGACTTTTCAAAAAAATTATTTTCTAAACATTTGACATTACTTAAAGAAATCCTTTCTTTAAAATATTCATTACTTTAAAAACGTGAATTAGAAAATTTATTTAAGACAATATTCTTTCAAAAATGCTTTTCTCTAAAATAACTTTCTTTAGTATTTTAAATTAATACGAGGAATTTGTGGGGAATTACACATTTCATTTCTTCATTTCCACCTTTCATTTCTTTCATTCCCACTTCATTCCAAACACAATTGTTGAGAGAAAAAATCAAAGCTCTCAACACATAGAGAAATAGAGAGGGAGGCCGTGAATGAGAAGAAGAAAGAGGGAGAAGTCCAAACCAAAACCTAAGCCTTTCTTTGATGATCCAAGACCTTAGAAGTTTGGAGATCAACCTTTTCTTTGGTGGGTATCTGGAATGAACATGAAGAAATTGTAATCATGTAGATTTTCTTTTGATTTTGTAATTTTACTTTCTTTTCTTCTTTTACATGTCTTATTTTATGTTTGATCATGAACTTTTAAAGCTTAAAGGAACTTATAAACGTCGAACTAATGGACTTCATAACTCAATTAAGGTCTTCATGAAAGATCTTAAAAGTTTTTCAACATAAATCCTAAAGATCTAAAGGTTGTTGAGATTTTTGTAAAGTTTAAAGCAAACCTCTTTGCATGTTAATTTTTCAAGCTTAAATGATGAGCACAAGTATGTTTGTGCTTGGTCATGGATTTTCAAGCTTAAAGGGATTTGTAAATGTCTAACTAACGGATTTCATAACTCGTTTAAAGTTTTTCATAAGGGATCCTAAAGCTTTTCAAACTAAATCTTCTAAATCAAAAGGTTTGATGGGATTTTTGTAAAGTTTAAAGTAAATCTCTTTGTATGTTGAATTTTCTTTCTTAAACCGTGATTTAAGGATGTATTGGTGTTGCATGTTGATTTGTTGATGATCTTGATGATTTAAGTTCATGCATGTGTTAATTAACCTTTGATCTTGAATTTTTAAGAATAAATGAACTTATAAAACCCTAGATCAAGAGCCAAATGATTCGGCCTTGACTTGATCTAGGAGTCTTGATGCTTTTTAATTTAATTCAAGTCATTGCATGTTAATCTTATGATTAGAAAAGTTGATTTCAGTGGTTGAAAGTGTTTGATTTTAACTTGATCTTAATAAAGCTTTAATTTTGTTTTGATCTTTGAAAAGTTTGGTTCCTGAATTCTTTTCATGAAATTTATAAATAAAAAGTTTTGATTTTGTGTTGATCTATGGACAAGTCTTGAGTTTTAATACATGCATGTTGTTTTTGAACCAAAAAGATTTAATCCCTCTTCATTTCATGCCACGGTTTTGACCACTTCTTACTCAAAGTAATTTTATCTTTGATTTATGTCATTATGATTGATTCTATGACTTGATCTATAAGATTTAGGTCCATACATGTGGTTTTTGAACAAAAAGATTTTTATTTCCTTAAGGATCACCACGGTTTTGTAAAAGAACCAAAAGAAATAAGTTTTTGAAAAATGATTTTTGTCTTGATTCGTGTTCTATATGCATGCATGTGAAAGATTTGAAAATAAAACCATGATCTATGATGATGTGTATTCGGTCTAAGTCTAGAGCTAGGAATCATGCCTTGTGTAACACCCCAAATTTTCACTTCCTGATATCATAAAATTGTAATTATGAAAGATTATTTTATAATTATTTTCTTAATCATAATTATATTTATTCTTTAAAATTAGATTAATTCTGTGTTAGTGTTAGTATTTGTTAGAGGTGGAAAAATATTTGGACAAGAGTATTATATGTAAAAATTAAAGTTTTTACATATTAATCCCTGAATTAGGGCCTAGAAGCAATATTAGAAAAGTTTTGGAGGGAAGGGCATTAAAATAAATATTTTTGAAAATTGATCAAAATCACTCGAGTATTTTTGGAAACACTCGAGTAATCGAGTCAGTGGAGAACTCGTTAGTGCGTTTGATGAGTCAACACACAACGATTCTTTGTTGATCGACACGAAAACACCCCAGGACACGTTAATGGGCATCGTGGCGAGCTGCATGATCAAGAGTAGCGTCTATTTAAGCTCTTGGTTGAAGAGGGTGGAGGATTTTGGTTGATTTGCTCCGAAATTTCAAAGTTAGGGTTCCTGATTTCGTGCTCTGATTATTCAATCGTGTTTGAGAGTTGAATTGAGAGTAATACACCATTGTAAAGCTCACATCACGAGCTTAGCAGGTCGCATGATCGCTTGGTCAGTGGAATTGTCCGAATATGGGATCAGCTACGAGTCAAGAACAACAATCAAATCTCAGGTATTGGCAGACTTCGTCATAGAATTGGCACCAAAGAGGGACTCTGAAGTCTGGACCCTATTTGTTGACGGCTCATCCAATCAGACGGGTGGAGGTGCTGGTGTGATATTGGAGAACGCTCAAGGGATATCAATCGAATATTCGTTAAGGTTCGATTTTCCTACCTCTAACAACCAAGCTGAATATGAAGCCTGCCTTGTGGGGATGACGATGGCCAAGGATTTGAAAGCACACTCAATTATACTTTACAGCGATTCGCAGCTGGTGTTTCACAAATTAAGGGAGATTTCCAAGCCAAAGATCCTTTGCTTCAGAAGTACCTCACCAAATGTAAGGAGTTGGAAGGAAGCTTTGACAACATGGATTTTCAGCACATTTCGAGAGATCAGAATTCCAGAGCTGATGTCCTATCTAAGCTGGCTAGTACCAAGAAACCAGGAAATCACAGGTCCATAATCCAGCAAGCCATCTCTCACCTCAGTGCGACATTAGCAGTGGAAGATGAAGAGTCATGGGCTTCCCCTATCCTAGCATTTCTGCTTCATGGAATCCTTCCGAGTGAAGACGACGCCGCAAGAAAAATAAGAAAGATAGCCGCTCACTTTGTTATACAGGATGGATTGCTCTATTGGAGGGGGTTCTCTTCACCTCTACTCAGATGCCTGACTGAAAGAGAATCCGAATTGGCCCTGAAAGAAGTGCACGAAGGGAGATGCAGTCATCATCTAGGAGGGAGAAGTTTGGCGAGGAAGATACTGAGAGCAGGATTCTATTGGCCCAACATACAGTTAGATTCCATGATGCACGTGAAGAAATGCGATCGCTGTCAGAAGCACGCTGATGTTCACTTGGCGCAACCAGAGGAACTCCATTCGATTTCTGCCCCGTGGCCATTCTTTCAGTGGGGTATGGACTTGTTGGGACCATTTCCGCAAGCAGTAGGACAAGTGACTCACTTAGTGGTGGCAGTCGACTACGTCACCAAGTGGATCGAAGCTAAAGCAGTCGCCGTTACTACTTCTACTCAGATAGTGAAATTTTTCAGTAACCAAGTCATATCCTGCTTTGGAGTTCCGGTTGTATTGGTCATAGATAATGGCACTCAGTTCACTAGCAAAGCTTTCAAAGAGTTTCTCCAGAAATTAGGAGTTAAACAACGTCTGTCCTCGGTGGAGCATCCGCAAACTAACGGACAAGCCGAAGCAGCTAACAGATGTATACTAAGAGGGTTGAAGAGAAAGCTGGAGGATAGCAAAGGTAAGTGGGTAGATTGCATAGATGTTGTCCTTTGGTCCTACAGAACCACTCCCCACTCTACCACAGGAGAGACACCATTCAGACTCACATATGGAAGTGAAGCAATGATTCCACTGGAAGTTGGATCTACTAATATGAGGTCAAGGTATTTTAATCTAGAAACTAATGTACGACTCATCAGAGAAAACTTGGATCTCTTACAAGAATCCAGGGAGATGGCAACTGTCCGCATGGCAACAATCCAGCAGCAGTCGGCCAAACAATACAATTCGAAGGTGGTGTCCAGAACCTTCAATGAGGGTGACTTGGTGCTGAGAAGGGCCGATGTACACGGTAATGAGCCTGCACATGGGAAATTGGCAGCCAATTGGGAAGGACCGTATCGAGTCCGATCGAAAACTGGAAAGGGAGCTTATTATCTGGAAACACTCACTGGCAGAGGCATCAAGAACCCATGGAATGCAGCTAAGCTTCGCTTCTATTACAGTTGAATTTTTTTATTTGTCTATGCTTTCATAAAAGTTGTTTTATTTTCCAAAAAGGTCGTACAGACCATGACCATTACTATGTATCCAGTTTGTCTTTGTTTAAAAAGGAGGTTACATGTAGACCCCTATTTGGTTTAAATTATGACTGAACTTGTCTTTACATTTTGCTAATGAGAATTATGAAAATTCCATAAGTTACATGGTTGAATACAATACCCCAATGCGAGTCTGGTATCAGGAATCTGGTATCAGGAATCTGGTATCAGGAAACCGATATCAGAAGTAAAAAAAAACCGGTTTCATAAATTCAGGAATCCGCACAATATGTTTTGAAGAACTAGGAATCCGGTATCCGGATTCTGTATTAAGAATCCGGTATCAGGATCCAGTACTGGAAATCCCATACTTAGTGGTTAAATTGGAATTTAAAAAATTGGAATTAACAGTCCGGTATCTGAATTCGGTATCCGAATTCGGAATCAGGAATCATGCGTTTAGAAATAAAAACTCAAGGAAAAGTCCTAAGTATCCGATACTTGATACGCCACTTATCTGACTAGCCATCAGATAAGAAGTGAAATGGGTAAGGAGATGTTCTTATATTAAAATGAACACCACCCATGTACATGCAATGATCCCTATTAGTTTTAGGAAGCTAATAAGTTAAATGGAAAACCATTCGCTGGCTAGAATAGGACTTCCATGGATCAACAAAGAAAAAGGATACACAAAGGAAATATAACGCAAATACTAAACTGAATTGAAATATCTGAGTACAAGTGCAGTTCGAATCACAAGGAAGGAAAGACAGAAACTAAGTACAACCACAGAAAACGGAATTCAAAATGCAACCTAGAAAGGGAAAAAAACAAAACGCAGAAGCAACAACGCAATAAGAAAAACATGAAAATAAACTGAAAAGCTAAGCAGCAGCATCCCCATTGCCCTCATGTCCACCAGCATCTTCATCTTCAGTCTCCTCATCATCCACAGGGGCCAGGGGATCAGGACAGTCCTCATCATCCAAGTTGACAGGAACCCTACTTCTGTCTCGAAGATAGTTGTAAAGTACTCCATCTTCGACTTTGTGTAAGAAGTGCATGCCCCTGGAAGAGAAGTCGTTGTTGAGGAATGTAACATCCCTAAATTTATTCCCAAAAATATTTAGTGTGATAATAGGCTTAGGGTGAAGAGGGATGGGTATGCTAGGTCAATGTTAGGAATTTAGAAGTGTTATTAGAGAATTAAAGCATAGGAATTAAGGAAGTTAGGAGTAGAAGATCCCTAGCTCTAAACCCAAATTTTACCGTTGGATGTGAAAATAAGTGTCTTAGGAAGCTTGCCTCAAAATTTGAGCATGATCCGACGGTTAACGAAGAAGTTATGAGGATTTGAAGTGCATAGGAAGTAGTGGACTGAACCAGCTTAATCGATTAAGCTGGAGCTTAATCAATTAAACAGGAATGGGTTTATCGATTAAGCACTCACTTAATCGATTAACCACTGTAGTGTCAGCCATAAAACACGAATTTTAAGTGTTGTTCTTCATTTTCTTCTTCTCCCATTCGAATCTCTCTTATTCTCTCTTCCCCAATCCTTCTCCCATGTCAAAGTAACACCAAATCAAACCAAACAACACCCCATAATCATTCCCCATCATCTCCCCATGATTTTCTATCAACAAAAACCCCAATTTCATTCTCAATCCCTCAAATCCCCAATTCCCAATTCAAAACCCTAACTCTCTCAATCTTCCTCATTTGGTTGGATAATCATCAAGGGAGCTAGGAATTGGTCATGGAGCAAGGAACAAGGGGTTTAAGAGTTTGTTCCAAGAGCTCGGTGGAGTGCTCTCTCTCTCTCTCTCTCTCTCCTTCTCCTCTTCTCTCCAAAAGGTAAGGGGAGTCACTTTTCCACACTTTGAGTTAGGGATAGTTAGGGTTTATAATAGGATTTGAGTTTAATGGTTAGGTTGGGTTATGGGAGATGGATTAAGAGGTAATTAGAATCCAAGAAGGGTAATGGTAGTATATTGGTTAATGATGTTATTTTGGAAATTATTAATGTTTAATATTTTTGTATATTAAATAAGTAGGAAGTGAAGAACCCTAGGGAGATGATTTATTCTAAGCACTCTGAGACATACCTGAGTATGTCGACTGATTTGTGGATATATGTGAATTTAAAGGTTGTATGTGTTATTTTGATTTGATGATGGATAGTGGGTGATGTGAATGGCTAATTAAAATAATAGGAAGGATAATGAGAGCATGAAAAAGGAAATGTAATGGAATTAATAATAATGGAAGAAAGTAGTGATTATGATATGTAAATTGGAGAGGACTAAGGTTATGAGTTGGACTATATGTTAATAGAGGAAAATGGTTATAAGGGCTAATGTTAAGGGTGATCTATAAATATTCTGTGATTGGAATGGTTTATATTTATGCATATTGTGATTATTATTGAAATTGTGTTGATGGTTATAATAAATGGACTGGAAATTGAATGTGAGACTACATGTGAAGGTTTATGATTATTTGTACATATTTGTGGTCATGGATTGAAGTTGATTATGACTTATATGAATGGACTGGGTTGTTGATTAATTGAAAATGGTAAAGGTAACTTAAGTGGAAACTGATCAGTGGGGCCCGGAACACTAGGTACCTGGCTAGGTGTTCCAATTACCTGTTAGGGCCAATTACCTGCCAGGCCAATTACCCATCAGGCCAAACCGCCCTGTAGGCGCCGGGTGACCCACAGGATCAGTTTTCCACACCAATAATTGGAATAATTAATGGATTGGTAAAAGTACATAGTCCTACAGGTGATGGTCTGGATGGGTGTAAAGTCCTGGGCAGGTGTTCCAAGTCCCTAGACAGGTGTGCTAATTACCTAGCGGGTATCCAAATCCTAGTGGTGTACGGTAAAAAGGGAAGTGTTTGCAGATCACTGTCTGTGGTTGCTTACACTGTGTGTGTAGATCTCTGCTTGGGGTTACACACATTAATGGAAAATTAATAATGGTAAGGTAAAAAGGAAAAGGGAAGTTTATGTAGATCTCTGTTTGAGGTTACATAAATGATATGGAGTGTTTGCAGATCACTGTTTGTGGTTGCATACACTGGGTGTAGATCTCTGATTTGAGGTTACGCCCAACGGAAGTGTAGATCTCTGATTGAGGTTACACCTAATGGAAAACGAATAAAGGAAATGAAAAGGGAATTAATAAGGGAATTAAAGGGAATAAATAATGAACATGGTAACGGAAGGGAATTAGGAAAGGATTATGGATAATGGAAAATGGATAAAAAGGAATGTATAAGGATATGGGAATGGAATGAATTGGTTGATCCCTGGCTTGATTTGATTGTTATTCTTGAGTTTATATTATGAGCTTTATATTATCCTCTGATTCACTGTGTTGTGAAAAGGTCTCACCCTTATGTGGTTAACATTTTAGGTTATTGCTAAGGAGCTTGTGGATTAGAGTGCGCAGCGAGAGATCGAGAAAGAAGGAAACTTTATTTTGGGTGCTACTTTATTGTAAATGGATGCCCAAAGTTATTGTAAACTTGATTTGTGAAAAGGAAAATTTTAATTACAACATTTTGATTATATATTTTTACTTATTATTTTGTATATAAAATAAGGGTGTTACAAGGAAATTGGCTTGCTCTACTTCGTTCATGAAGGAGGATTGAACTGACCCAATCCATTTTTCCTTATACATGTCCCTCTGCTCTTCCACCTCTTTGAGGGCGTCCCTCAGTGTATTCAGGGCAGCATCGTTGGCGTCATTAACCTCCTTCAGTTTGTCATTCATCTTCTTAGAAAATTCTTCTTCAGCTTGTGAGAGAGCCTGTTTGGTCTTCCTCAGTTCTGTAACATCCCTCCAAATCCTCAAATTGGTTTGGTTTCTAAACGGAATTATTTTTAAGAAAAGTATTTTTGAAAGAGTGTTTTCTTAAATAAATGGCTTAAATATGAAAATGGTCCCTGTAAATATTGACTTATTTGAAATTGGTCCTTGTAAGATTTTTCTTTTGATTTTGGTCCCTGTACTTACAAAACGTTTTGGTTTTGGTACCTCATGTTAAATTTTGGTCCCCATAATTATGTTGGTAGTTTGTTTTGGTCCCTATATTATTTAGATTTGATAGGTTTAGGTCCCTCCGGTGTCATGGTTTTTGAACTGGTTTTCTTATATAATGTAAGTTGTCTGTTTACCCTTGAGAAATAATGCAAGAATATCATCCTTAATTGGTCATAGAATATTGTAGGGTCTGCCGACCCAATAAGGACTAAGTCTTATATAAGGGATTCTTCAAGGACCCCTCCCTCGGTTTACTCAGCTCAATCGTCCCTCGCTCGGACTCGCTGGTTCCGAGTACAATAAAAGACCAGGCTCGGACTTGATGGGGCCGAGCCTCGCCAATGGTCTTCAGCCCATCGGCTCGGGACTTCAGGGCCGAGATATAACGTCGGCTGGTAGATAGATTCAGTTACCACAGCTTCCTATCCCTTCCGCAAGTCTCTCCTGGAATCTCGCAACAGCCTAGACATGGGATCATAAGTTGATCCTATCCAGATTCTAAGAGCATAAACCTCCGATATTATCTCACAGAATCCAGGTTCAGCTTAACTCTAGTACAAGGCCCATACGGCCCATATCAGCTTCCTCAAACCCTATAAATAGCTAACTACAGCTAGGGTTCAGGTACGTACTCTCATCCCTAAGTTGACACTCTGCACACACTTGTTGACTGGGGAAACCCTGCTTTTCCCAACTGGAACTGCAGAAAAACCATAAAGTCACACATAAACACTTGATCCTCTCTTGAACTCCTGATTACCATAATCTTGAGGACTTAGAGGGTTAAGAACATAGTGTTCAAGGACACTACAAATATAATATATTACATTTTCGGCATTTTCCATCCACATATAACAAGAGGGACCAAAACCAAAAAAATTTATAAATATAGGGACCAAAACCAAAAGAAAAATTTTACAGGGACCAATTTCAAAAAAGTCAATATTTATAGGGACCATATTCATATTTAAGCCTAAGTAAATTTCTTAATTCAGGTTTTCAAAATGGTGAATGATTTTAAAGAACGATTTCTCATAAAGTAAAGTTAGGAGTTTTGAAATTTATTTTGAGAGGGTGATTGACTTTCCAGGAATATGTGTTTGATATTCGATGCTTCACTTTACGCATGAGAAATTTATTCCCTATGTGTGTGCATATATGTATGTACGATTTTGTGTATGTTTGCTCTTGATTAGGTGAAATTTAATGAATATGATTAGGTGTGCATGTGTGTGTAACATGTAAGTGTGCATGTAAATATATATGTGTATGTATGTGTGTAGTACCGTGTGAATGAGTGTGTATATGCATGAAGATGTGTATGTGTCATGTAAGAATGTGTGTGTGTGCATGAATAGGTGAATATGTGTATGCATGTGTGAGTGCCGTGTGTGAGAGTGTGTGGAGAGCAAGCAACTAAGTTCCTAACTAAGCCTAACCAAACTCTAACTAAACCCCCAACTAGATGATGGAAACCCTAACTAGATGGAAGAAAACCTAAGGAGAGTTCCCAAGTCAACAACCTAGCATGACCCCTAAAGCCTTATGCCCCCTACATTGTCCCCTTTGGATTTTGCTAAAGACCACCCATGCAATCTTAGGAGAAGCCGAAATTACCCCTCTTTCTTAAGCCTTGGCCGAATTGCATGAAGGCCAAAATAGGAAGTCATGTGCTTTTATATAAGCCTTGGCCTTAGCCTTGATTCACCCATTCACTCTTCATTTCTTCACCTCTTTCGTTCAACACCCACACTAAACACAAGTCTAAGAGCTCCTCAAACTCTTAGACAAAGAACTAGGAAATAGAGAGAAAAAGAAGGAGGAACCGTGAGGCTTAGAGAGGAGAAAGAGGAGGAGATCAAGCCAATACTTAGGAGACCTTGAAGATCAAGAGCTTAGAAGTGTTTAGAAGACTTTTCTTCTTGGTATAAACCGAAGACCTTAGAAGCCTTAGAATTAGTCTTGATTTGTGGCCTTGTAATTTTAACTCTTTTCTTCTCTTCCATGTTTAATTTTATGCACCTATGTGTAATATTACTTTTAACCATGGACTTTCAAGAACTCAAATTTGATTTGTAATTAGTTTGGTTATGTGTGAGGATTCGGTTGGAAATGTTTAGGTTAGATCTTGATATTTTTCATAGTCGATCTTTGTGTTCTTGAAGTCAAATCTTGTAGATTTGGAGTTTTGTTCATGATCATTGTGAGTTTGAAGTTTATCCTCTTGCATGTTCAATTTTTGTGCTTAAAACCGTAGATCAATGAGTGTGTATGTGTTTATTTGTTCAATCAATGGTTGATCTAAAAGTGTTTCTTGATTTTTGGTCTTGCATGTTACTTGAAAATGATTTTTATGGTTTTAAACTCTTGCATGTTTCGGTTTTGGTGAAAGTCTTAATTTGTGTTTTGATCTTTGAATTTTTGTGTTGATCTTGATGTTTGTTTTGAGTTTTGTAAATGATTTTTGAATAAAAGCCTTTATATTTCTTTAAGTGTGCCTCGGTTTCAACCTCTTTTTCATTTAAAATGATTTTTGACCTTGATTTGTGTTATTATGTTTGATTTCAAGACTTGATCTACATGATTTAAGTGCATGGATGTTGATCTTAAACCTTGGAAATTATTTTCATGTTTCCTTGAGAAATAAATTGAAAGTATTTGTGCTAATGTGTGATTCTTTCATGATTTGATGGAAAAGCTTAGAATTTAACCTTGCATGTGATTTTAAAACGAAAGGAACATGTTTTCTTGTAATCTATGCCTTGGTCTTAGAAGAAAACTAGGGAGATAAGCTTTAAAACAATTTTACTTGCATGAATATGACTTGATTTAAGTGTTTACCTTGTGCATGTCTCGGCTTTTAGAAGGAATTAGGGAGAACAAAGTGATTTTTTTCCTAAATGGAATTATGTTCTATATTTATATGTGATTCTTGATCTAGACTAGGTGTTATTTTGTGCATGTTGTATTCGGTTGGTTTAGATTAAATCCATGCTTTTTATTTTGAAAGGACTTGGTATGTGCTCTATGTTCTTGCATGATTTGATTTGATTTGATTCAAGGAAAAATGAATTAAAGTTTGAGGATTTGCCATGTTGAGCTCACGGGTTTTGCTAATAAAAAGAAGAACTAATTGCATGAATTTTGTATGATGTACGAATCATGTTTTGATTTGTGAAATGATTGATTAGGAGTAAGTGTTGTGACTATGTGTACGGTTTGTGTGCTTAAGTATGCTTAAGTGGTTTTGTTTTTGAAATGATTTATGTGTATGCATTTGGTTGGTGAGTGTAGGTATACCTAAATGTCTTTGTTTTATAAAAATGAAAGTAATTAAATTAAGTGTTTATGTGATCCAAGTGTGTGCTATCCGTGTGTGTATGTGTGTTTGGTTTTGAAATTTATTTGGCTTGATTTATTTGAGTTTGTGAAATAACGTTGTGATTTATTCTATGATAAAAACTTAAGTTCTCAAAGTGTTAATATTGAACTAAAGAAGTACTTGAAAATAAAATGAGCTTTTGCGATGTTTTCAAATTCTATTTAATTGATTTGTGTGAAACATTTCTTTGCTGCCCAAGTTCATTAAAAGTTGTTTTCGATGTTTTAAATTGAGTTCATGAGACTCAAAGTTTGGTTTTCAAAAGTAAATTGATTTTGAGAAAACCCGGATTGAAACCGGTGAAATTTTCGGTGTTTTTGAAATAGGTTCAGGTGCTGTCCAAGACGGACAAGTGATTTGGGTCTAATATATATAGATTTGAGCATTGATTTGAATCCCTTTTACTATGTATTTGGCTTGTTTCTCTAGCAAAGTTAGGACGTTTTAGTAGATTTTAATTATCTTTAGTAGTTTAGGGTCCCTTGGAACGTTTTGATCCTTTTTGGGTATGTTTCAGGTACTTATGGAGTTTAAATGAAAAATATATTGATTGATTTGGATAGAGGATGAAAAGAGCTTCGAAACGGTCCAAGAACGGAGTAAAACGGAGTCCGGAGCAGTCCGTAGCGCTCCAGGCGTGAGGACGGATGCGCCCCAGGTATTTTGGCCATAACTTGAGCTACGCTTATCCAAATAAGGCGATCTTGGTATCATTTTAAAGCTAAGGAAAAGATCTACAACTTTACCAGATATAGCCTTCTCAAATTCGTCCATCTTCAGGGTCAAAATCAGGGCCGAAGTTGAGTGTCAGACATGAGAAAGCCCAATTTGACCAGATTATGAACAAAATAGAAGAAGAGAAGTCTAATTTGGCTTCAGATTTGGTCAGAAATTAGAAGATAAACATGGACCTTATCTATTAGATTTAATTAAGATTTATTTTAGGATTTATTTTACTCTTTAAATAGAGGATTTGTAAATAGTTTTCAGTAGGTTTTAAGATCATAGAATTCAATTAGGTTTAGAGAGAGAGGTTAGTAACATCTATTGAGAGCAAGGAGGCAAGGCACAAGGATTGAAGGTCTCTTGGAGAGTTAACCTGTATTGTCTATGATATGAGGTTTTCTCTTTGCTTCTGTTTTCTTTATTTCTATATGTGTAACTAAAACCTCTTGTTAGGAACATGGTGTAAATTGTATGATGTAACTTATTTTAATTTATGATTTAGTATTTTGCTGTTTTTGATTCATGCATTAATTGAGTTTTTAATACATAAACCTGATCAATTTATGTTTTGGATTTCTTAATTCACAACGGAAGTTGGGATTTTGAATAGGCCATGCAATTAATGGTATAATCAGTCCAAGATATAGGAATATAATTGGATGATTATATGGCTTTTTAATTCCCTTGTGCTGGATGGATATTTTCTTATATTGTAATTTGTTGAGGGGTCAAGGATTAAATATATAGAAAATAAGGGTAATGTTAAGAGGAATCTAACTATTGCTATTTGAGAGGAATAGTCCATGAATTGAAGGATAATTAAAGGAAAATATAAATCATAGTTAAAATAAGTGAATCATACAATGAAATCAAGTTCCTAACCTTTTTCTATTGCTTTCTAATCATCTTATCTCCTCAATCTTCTTATTTTATTTTATTATTATTCAATTTCTTCTTCTCCTTCTAAATTTCAATAACAAGTTGCACTAATAATTACGAATTGGTGGAAAGTTATTAGAAACAACTTCGATCCCTGTGCGACGATATTCGGTCTTCCAGACTATATTACTTGCTGACCTAGTCCTCTTGCTAGACAATCAACAAGTTTTTGGCGCCGTTGCCGGGGATTGAAATTCGATTTAATTTCTTTTCGGTACTTTTTATAATTATTTGTGTAATTTGTACTTTCTCATGTATAATTATAATTGTAATAGTGATTCAGATTGTGATAGATTTATTCCATATTATCATTATCCTCCATACTATGTTGCACAAAATATAACTCCTAGGAAGGCCCAATGGGAAATAGATATAGAGATAATGAATCAACAGATTAATGATATGAAAAAGAAAAGATATTATTCTCAATTTTCTCATGTGGAGCCTCCTCCTCCAAGTAAAACCTCAATGGAAATAGCTCTAGAGAGATTTGCTCAAGCCACTGAGGATTTTGCTAAAGAGCGCAAAAATAATTTTAGATTCCATTGTGTTGAGCCAATTCCTCCCCCCGTGGAGAAAGAGTCATGGGAAATTAACCTAGAGAAATTAGCTCAAAAAGTTAGTAGTAGTGTTCAAGAAATTAGTTTTATAAATGAAGAAAACAGAAAAAATTTTGAGAACATAAATATAGAACTTGAGCAAATTTCAAAATATTTATCTGAGGAGTCACAAGCATTATCAACAATTTTTGACTCTCCTAAAAAAGAGGAGGAAGTTGTGGTGATGGATGTGACCAATGATCAAATCCTTTTGGAGGAGCAAAAATCTG
Organism: Crotalaria pallida; assembly: GCA_037953625.1. Lineage (NCBI taxonomy): Eukaryota > Viridiplantae > Streptophyta > Magnoliopsida > Fabales > Fabaceae > Crotalaria > Crotalaria pallida. The sequence goes on along the minus strand of CM075654.1, from coordinate 3,710,115 downwards.
AAAAAGAAATTGTGCATGATAGTTTTGAGGAAGAGGATCGAAAAATAAAAATAGAAGGTTTGAAAATTGTAGAAAAAATTGAACCACCCTTGCATGAGGAATTTGTTGTTATAAAGAATTTTATTAAATCTAGTTCATGCTTGGGTGATTCAAATTTTTTCTATTATATTCAGCCTAAGTACTTTTATGAAAAATATCTAGAACAATCTGAATCATTATTATGCAATAAGAAGCATGAGAAAGTAATCTTCTTGACTAATGGAGTTAACAACTTCATGATGGATGATGGAAGAAAAGAAAACCCAAGGTCTTTCCCATGGGATGTGGGCATAACTCATTATTGTTGCATCACATGGGATTTGACCCATAGAATTTGGGATCCTGGTGGATTCTTTTTGACATAAGCAGTAGTGTAGGTTTCAATTCATAAGTAGTTTTGTAAACAAAAAAAAATAAAAAAAAATAAAAATTGTGGTACAGACCTCGTGCGCCCCAGGCGCACGCGGTTGCGCGCCTCAGGCGCGCGGGTTGCTACAGAGTTGGGGGGAATTTTTCTAGTTTCCCCAAAGGGGTGCAAAAGTTCAGTTTTGGGGTCAAATTCTAATTCTATCATCTTATCTCTTAGGATTAGATTTTTTTTTTATTTTTTTTATTTTTAGTAATAAATATTTTTTTTATCTCATCTTTTAGGATTAGATTAGTTTTATATCTTTTAGGAATTTGTTATATATTTTTAGGAATTTGTTTTATCTTTTTAAGATTAGATTTATCTTTTTAGGTTTTTTTTTTGGAATAGATTTTTTTTTATTTTTAATTTATTTTCGTTTTTTTTTATTTTCTATTTTTTAGGGATAGATTTATTTTAGGATTAGATTTGTTTTTGTAGGATTTGGACCCCATTAGCCCCAATTTTTTCAATATTACACCCCAGGCCCCTGTACCTCACAAAAAAAATATTGTCCAGCTTTTTTGATAGTTTTTAATTTTTATCTTGTAGTTTTAGGGTAGATTAGTTTGCTTGAGGACAAGCCAACATCTAAGTTTGGGGGAGTATATACAAAATAAAAATTAAAATATTTCAGATCTGAATTTTTCTCTCATATTGGTATTGGTTTGTGTCCTTAGCAAGAGTAATTAATTTTTCTAACCTTAGGACTTTTTCTCTTTTGATGCATGTGCATACTTAGTTTAGGACTGAGACTCATTGACTTTTGACTCTATTTGATTGAGCTGCAAAAATAATTGTGAACTGGTTATTTTGACAAATGCTTTCAGAACTTGTGATTAGTGAACTGACTTTAGCCATGTGAGCTTTTGAGCCTATTGAGGGGTATGAAATTTTTATGAAATATTCTGATATTGAGACCCCTATTCTTTCATGAGTGCGTTCACTTTGATATTGTCTTCTAGAACTTGACCTATGACCATTTCAAAATTGATAATTGATTGTATGCATTAAGATGATTAAGGCACCTAGGATGTGTTTTTGTGGCCTTCAGATATTTTGCATTGATAAATAAATTCCTTAGTTGCCCATTTTGAGCCTTATAATGATATATATTTTTTCTTTGGTATCCTCTTACATTAATTGACTTTATTGTGAGTACCTTGGGAATTGTGAATGAGCAATTAAGTGGAATGTGATTGAATGAGAATGTGATGAAAAAAGAAAAAAGATAAAAAGTGTATGAGTTCTATTTCTCTTCCAAGAAAAAGAAAAATAAAAAGAAAAGAAAAAAAGAAAAAAGAAAGTAAAGAATGAAGTAATGAATCAAATGAAAAGGTGAAAAGGAAGAGAATAGAGAAGGAAGGGCATGATCAAAAGAAAGAAAAAAAAAGATGTTTTAATGAGAGTTTTGGTCTTTATTGTATTCATTGCTCATTCATGGTTTTTGAGGGAATTTTGCTTTGCAATTAGCCCGTAGTTTTATCCCTTCTTTCTTTTATCCCACCGAACACTTTTAGCCATGGCCCCATTACAACCAAAAATAAGACCTTTTGATTTTTGCATACTTTCAATAATTTCAGTGGAGATACTGGTCTATGGTCAAGCCTATGATAACACATTATCATTGTTGAACTTGAGTGAATTGAAAATATGACCCTTATACACTTGAGAGAGATACACTGAGAGGTTGAGAGTGTTCACTAGTCCTGAGTTCTGATTGGGTTTGTTACTCTAACTAGTTTGTGATTGTGTAAATAGTTTTTGATAATATATGTTTGAGTCATGAGTCGAAGTCTTAGATTAGGTGTATTCATGTTGATTTAGGGAGTTTGTCTTTTGTTTAGAATTTTTATTTTACTTTTGCCTGGGACATGCAAAATGCTAAGTTTGGGGGAGTGATTTGGGTCTAATATATATAGATTTGAGCATTGATTTGACTCCCTTTTACTATGTATTTGGCTTGTTTCTCTACAAAAGTTAGGACGTTTTAGTAGATTTTAATTATCTTTAGTAGTTTAGGGTCCCTTGGAACGTTTTGATCCTTTTTGGGTATGTTTCAGGTACTTATGGAGTTTAAATGCAAAATATATTGATGGATTTGGGTAGAGGATGAAAAGAGCTTCGAAACGCTCCAAGAACGGAGTAAAACGGAGTCCGCAGCAGTCCGTAGCGCCCCAGGCGTGAGGACGGATGCGCCCCAGGCGCACAAACCACGTAAAAGTGACGCTGCTTGGTATTTTGGCCATAAGTTGAGCTACGCTTATCCAAATAAGGCGATCTTGGTATCATTTTAAATCTAAGGAAAAGATCTACAATTTTATAAGAAATAGCCTTGCTCAAATTCATCCATCTTCAGGGTCAAAATCAGGGCCGAAATTGAGTGTCAGACATGAGAAAGCCCAATTTGACCAGATTATGAACAAAATAGAATAAGAGAAGTCTAATTTGGCTTCATATCTTAGATTTGGTCAGAAATTAGAAGATAAACATTGACCTTATCTATTAGATTTAATTAAGATTTATTTTAGGATTTATTTTACTCTTTAAATAGAGGATTTGTAAATAGTTTTCAGTAGGTTTTAAGATCATAGAATTCAATTAGGATTAGAGAGAGAGGTTAGTAACATCTATTGAGAGCAAGGAGGCAAGGCACAAGGATTGAAGGTCTCTTGGAGAGTTAACCTGTATTGTCTACGATATGAGGTTTTCTCTTTGCTTCTGTTTTCTTTATTTCTATATGTGTAACTAAAACCTCTTGTTAGGAACATGGTGTAAATTGTATGATGTAACTTATTTTAATTTATGATTTAGTATTTTTCTGTTTTTGATTCATGCATTAATTGAGTTTTTAATACATAAACCTGATCAATTTATGTTTTGGATTTTTTAATTCACAACGGAAGTTGGGATTTTGAATAGGCCATGCAATTAATGGTATAATCAGTCCAAGATATAGGAATATAATTGGATGATTATATGGCTTTTTAATTCCCTTGTGCTGGATGGATATTTTCTTATATTGTAATTTGTTGAGGGGTCAAGGATTAAATATATAGAAAATAAGGGTAATGTTAAGAGGAATCTAACTATTGCTATTTGAGAGGAATAGTCCATGAATTGAAGGATAATTAAAGGAAAATATAAATCATAGTTAAAATAAGTGAATCATACAATGAAACCAAGTTCCTAACCTTTTTCTATTGCTTTCTAATCATCTTATCTCCTCAATCTTCTTATTTTATTTTATTATTATTCAATTTCTTCTTCTCCTTCTAAATTTCAATAACAAGTTGCACTAATAATTACGAATTGGTGAAAAGTTATTAGAAACAACTTCGATCCCTGTGGGACGATATTCGGTCTTCCAGACTATATTACTTGCTGACCTAGTCCTCTTGCTAGACAATCAACAAGTTTTTGGCGCCGTTGCTGACCTAGTCCTATTAATTTAAGTTGTTTTATTTGATGTTTTCGAATGATTTTGAAGTATTTAAAGTCTTAACAATTGATTGAAATTGTTTTAAGAAAATAATCATGTTTTAAGATTTTCAACGAGGAATGAAAAACGTTTTGAGCTAAGGAAAGTTTTTTTTAAAAACAAGTTAATAACGAAAATGTGTTTTAATTAATTCAAGGAACATTACAGACAAGGGATTAAGGCAATGGCAGCAACCAAGATCAGAGGAGACCGTGTATATCTAATTGCTGGACCTCAGGTGAGAGAGAAGCTTTCCTAAGACACCGTGGTAGCTAGGTGATTTATTAGGACGTTCCGTATCATCTCAAAGATCGGAACGAAGTGGTCGGAGTCAGTAGTATAAGTGGCAATTGTTTGCTTTGTGTGGCCACTTATACGAAGGTGACAAAGACCACAATACTATTGTGTGATGTTGTGTGTGATAGTATGCTTGGTTATTTATTTGTTTTACATAATGATGCTTAGGATTATGATAAGTAAACGGTTGTTGGACATGGTTGTGTCCTTGATAAGAAAATGGAAATGAGAGTGATGGGGTAATAAGAAGAGAAAGATGAGGAAAGATAAGAGGTTGAATGGAAAAGAGAGATACGAGTTGATTGTAAAGGAAGTTGAGAATAATGTTGAGAAAGAGCCAGAGCTGGGGAGTGTGATGTTGATTGTTGAGATGAGAAGTGAACTGAGTTGAGCTGAGCTCCTCTGTTTTGGTTTTAGTCTGGGAATTGGTGTTGAGTTGAGCTTGCTCCTCCACTAACGCTCAGCAAAGAAAGTGTGTTTTGAAAAAGGGTTTTGAAAAAGGAAATTTTTATAAAGAGTTGGGAAAAAGAAATATTTTGAAAGGGCTCATGAAATGAAATTTTAAAAAGGTTTTGGAAAGGGATTTTTGAAGTGGTTGTGAAACAATATTTCCAAAGGAATTTTGTGAAACGATCTTTTGAAGGAATTTTGTGAAGGATCTTTTTGAAACAATACTTTTGAGAAAAGTCTGTGAAAATGATATTTTGAACATTGGTAAAAATGAGGTTTTGTGAAAGTTTACAAAATGGCATTTGAGGAAGTTGTGAAAAGATTGTTTGAGAAAAGATGTTGAAATGAGATGATTGTGAGAAATGGAGTATGTTGAAAAGTTTGAGAAACGAGATTGAGATTGTGATGAGGTCCCAGCTCTGTGCTATATGAGTTTTGAGAAAAAGAGAGATTGTGCAAAGTTAGTGGTCGGGACTCACTGACGGGATGTACTAAGGGTGAGCCGGCTATTAGGTTAATTAAATAGATAAAAGACTTTAAAAGACATTAACAACGAACGTGGTGAGATATGAGAGTTAACCCAAAGTAGTGGAGAGGAAGGAACGATAAGTATCTGCGGATACTTAGGACGAGATTGCATTAGGGGAGGACGATGACGGTGAAACGTCAAGAAGTCTAGAGTATTGTTGTAGGCAGAACGAACTCCATATGTGGTGCACTAACGTGGTGGGGACTGGGTCTAATACCGTGGTAAGTTCTGCGCGCGCACTATAACAATACTGTCGCCCCCTAGATTGCAAATAAAGAACAGTGAGAGGGACTGGAATGGGGCATTGTGTTTTGCCACTGCGAGGCAGTGTGCCATGATTATTATGAATTGATATTTGAGGCTGGGCCTCCTGGTCAGGGACCATTTATGTGTGAGACAGCTGTCGTGCCCGCGTGGTAAAGGTCCTATACTCCTGTTTGCTTCCGACTAGGTGGTTGGTTGGCCGAGGAGATGTAGACTAAAAACGTGAGTGCTAACTACGAAGGAAAACGCGTACTCGATGATTCCTTAACTCCCCTGATCATCGATGGTTATAACTCAATAAAACACTATAAGAAAAGATTTATACCTATATACGAGTGTGAGAGTTGAGAAGTGTGACGGATGAGAAAGAGATTGAGAATGGAAATGTGGAAAGGAAATTAAGTCCCATGAGTGGGAGGAGAAACAAAAAGTGAAGAATGAAGGAGGAACAATAAGGGATAAGGATAAAGTGAAATGATGATGATGATAATATGTTTGCATGTTGGTTTTTATGTATTGTGTGTTGTTTGTGTGTATCCTATTATCTTGCCTACCGTAATTCCACACCGTCGACGCTACGCGTCCGGAACGCTTACTCTCTCCTGTTCGTTGGCGCATCAGTGTCGCTGGTATTCCAATGGGCAGATGGATCTCCACATGGAAGTCGGTATCCGGTCTCAGGAGGGTCACGGATGGAGAGCCATACCCCGTGGATGGATGTGGACGGGACACACGCAAGTGGTGGTCAAGGACCCGGAGCACAAGTGGAGCTACCTCAAGCCCGTGTTTGGGAAGTATGTCTTATGTGGAGTCCAGTTCACAGTTGCCGCCTCAGAGTCAGGGAAAGGAGAACTCAGTAAGACTCTTTGGTGTAGAACTGATGCCAAGCGTTGCAGAAGAGCCTAAGGATGCGAGTTAAGCAAGAACTCAAGGAGGATCGAGATCTTCATTCCATAAGTTTTCATTAGGAAGAGTCGTAGGTAGGATAACTAGATAAGTGATGTATGTGTAGGTCAAGGATTATCGAAGTAATGTATCACTCTTGTAACTCGGCCCAACTTGTACCTTGTGAACTGGTTTGATTTTGTAAAACCGTTTTGAAAGATGTGGAAGTAGGTTTTATGTAACGACCCGGTTTTTCGGTAAGAACGTGAACATGCACCCACATCGTTTTCTTTTTTAAAAAAAATGGCCTCATTTTTAACAACTTTTAAAATAAATAACGATTATTTTCGGGAGGCGAAAATTGGGGCGTTACAAGTACGACCGCTTGGGAAGCTATCTGCTCAGCCATCTCGGCCTCCTTCTTCACATAAGCAGCCAAATCCACTACCTCTTGCCCAACAAACAAGACCTTTTCAGCATTATTCTCTAAGAATTGGAGTGTGGAGGCAGCACGGAGTTGGTGTTTCTTTAAAGACTTCATCAGGTTAACGAATTCACGATGCGTCATTCCTTGGAAGCGGTGAGAGTCAGTATCAGTCACCAACATGCGACCAAATTGTTCACTTAGGTTTTCCTCCCACACTGAGGAAGTGAAGCCAGAAGACCCTGTTGGAAACCAACAAGAGGCCTAACAATCGACTAGAGGGGGGGGGGGTGAATAGGAGTTTGAAGCTAATATGACAATTTTTCGATTTATTGAAAATGATTGAATGTTGTTCACGGTTTTAAGATAAAAGCCGAGCGAAATCCGAGCGCACAGGGTTAAACGATTAACCAAATAGATGAACAGATTGGTTAATCGGTTAACCGAGCTGCTGCGAAGCCGAGCTCTGAGAACAACACTCAAGGCCGAGCTTTGAGACTGACGAGCTTGGATGCTTGAAAAACAGCGGAAAATACTTAAGCAAGACAGCAACCGAAAAGCGGTAAATAAATAAAAAGGAACACCAGAAATTTATCCTGGTTCACTCTCACCCTGAGAGCTAGTCCAGTCCCCTCTAAAAACCTTTTAGAGAGCTTTTACTAAAAATCGATTCTTTGGGTTACAAAACGGATTTACAAGAGACTACCCCTCTAAACCTATTCAGCCAACCGAGTATACCAAACTCGTGACAAACTACCCAACAACAAATCGATGACCAAAGAACCTCTTTGGAACCTTTTCAACAGAGAAGCTTTCTCGATCAGAGACCAGCTCCTTATAACCGCAAATACAATGAAGAATATAATGAAAGAGAATGGCTCCAATTTGAAACACTCTTCGAATGCGTTTGGAAGATTGAAGTTCAAGAGTGAGTTGATTTTGTAAAGGGTAATCACAAAGAAGAGATGAGTTGAACTTAGAGTTAGGATTTGAAAATTTAAATCTCTAAGTTCTTGAGAAGATTCAAATGATCTTCTTCTCTGTGATTTTTTGATTCTGCTCTGTTTTTCGAAAGAGAATGAAATTGAGGTTCAAAGGAAATTGTTCAAAGATCTCTATATCTGTTACCGTTGAAAAACCCCCCTTTTATAAGCTCCTCTGATTTTAGAAAAGAGAGAGAGAGAGCTGTACGGAAAAGCCATGGGGTTTCCAACGGCTACATTTTGACAGCAGAGCAGTGATGGTGACCCTTCACCAACCTTTGATTTTAACTCATTTTGAAATTCAAACTTGTTGCTGTGTTGGAGTTAAAAACCTAACTTCTACCCAGACTCAACGGTAATAAAAAGTACGGAACTGCTGAGCAGAGTCTGAAGGTTGAAGATGAAGTTGTTGAAGATGAACAGAGATAGCCGAGCTTGAGTTTTGTTTCGAGCTTGGTCTTGAATTGGTGTTGCCGAGCTTGAGCTTTGTTCAGGCTTGGTCTTGGATTGGTGTTGCCGAGGTTGAGCTTTGTTCGAGCTTGACAATCAGACTTGAGCTTTGAAGAACAGATCCAAGTTTTGGCCTTTGCTTAAGGCTCATGCTTAATCCGAGCTTATTTGATCTTTCTGATGTGTGGCTTCTTTCAACATTCCGAGTGTGTACCGAGTCAACCAGCATCCGAGCTTACTGTCTTGAAGTGAAGAGCCGAGCTTGCACAATTGGATGAACTTAGGTCGTGATCAAGGGCCGAGCCCAGTCCGAGCTAGAGCCTTAAATGTCGACTGGCTGTAGGTAGCGAAGAGACCTAATTTTCCGAGCTTCTGCCTTTGGCGGAACGAATGCGCAAAACTAAGTCTGACGCATTTCATTTGACATTGACTCTAAGCCGAGCTCATTTATTTGACATCATCAAAATCTCTTTGATTCTACCGAGCGTATTCATTTGACATCATCAAAGCTCTTTGATTCTACAATCTCCCCCTTTTTGATGATGACAAACATTCTTTTTGAAAGATTGTTGATTTTTGTGCTCTTCCCCTGACTGTATGCTTGTAAACTGATTGGTCTTAGCACTAATCGGAATTTGCTCGAAGATATACCACATGATGCTATGACAAAGCTCAGATCAGACTGCAATACTTGTTGTGACCGTTTGTCGAAGAGTAGCTTGAAAGTCTATGGTGCTGCTCGTTAAACACTCCCCCTGAGTTTATGCTTGCTCACAAACACCTTTCTCCCCTATCTGCACAGAGTCAACAACAACAAACACCTTTCTCTCCCTTTTGGCATGATAAAAAAGGAGCCAAAGATTAAGCACATGTGCCGAAAGAGAGTTGAAACAAAAGGTGAAACCAAAATAGACAAGTAAGGACATTACTGTCCCACTTGTTGAAAAATAAAATGAGTTACTTGATACCATTTGATGGTAACAAGGCTTGAAATTTTGGAAAGTTTCCTCCCCCTGAAGAATATAAAAGGATAATCGAGGAAGAAAATTTTCATGATATAAGCATCATCTCTCTCCCCCTTTAACAGTGAAAACATTCTTCTCATAAATAGAAATTAATTTAAAAGGAGAGGAAGAAGAGTTTGAGGATGTGAAATTTCAGGAATTTAAACAAATACACAATTGTACGTAAAAAAATCGAGATTATGAAGGTTATCAATTGATATACTGAAAACCAAGTTGATACACGCTGAACTCATCCAGAATGCCGAGCTTACGCCGAGCATACACTGGATTCATCCAGAATGCCGAGCTCACGCCGAATTTTATAAAAGGTTTCCCTCGGCAATGGTTTTGTAAACACATCGGCTAATTGATTTTCATTGCTAACAAACTCAATGACACAGTCACCTTTTTGAACATGATCTCTTAGAAAATGATGCCTAATTTCAATGTGTTTTGTTCGAGAGTGATACACTGGATTCTTAGTTAGATTGATTGCACTTGTATTGTCACATTTGATAGGAGTGTGATCTAAAATTAAGCCAAAATCTGATAACTGTTGTTTCATCCAAAGAATTTCAGCACAACAATTACCAGCAGCAATGTATTCGGCTTCAGCTGTTGACAGGGCAACACAAGCTTGCTTTTTAGAAAACCAAGACACAAGGGCACTACCGAGCAAGTGACATGTACCGCTTGTGCTTTTTCGGTCAAGCTTGCACCCAGCAAAATCTGAATCCGAATAAGCTTGCACCCAGCAAGCTTACATCCATGGCTTTACCTGACTCATCCTTGCCGAGATAGCTGGACGTGCTCATGGGAGTGGCAGCTTCTTTGCAATTTTCTAAGCCAAATTTCTTGAGGAGTTCATTGCAATATTTTCCTTGATGCACAAAGGTTCCTCCCTCAACTTGCTTTACTTGCAGTCCAAGGAAGAATGTGAGTTCTCCCATCATTGACATCTCGAATTCACCTTGCATTAATTCAGAGAACTTCTTGCAAAGAGACATGTCAGTAGCACCAAAAATTATATCATCAACATAAACTTGTACTAACAGTATGTCCTTCTTGGATTTATAAATGAACAAAGTTGTGTCAACCTTTCCTCTTTCAAACCCTTGTTCAAGTAGAAATGAGCTCAAACGATCATACCAAGCTCTTGGAGCTTGTTTCAAACCGTAAAGAGCCTTTTTTAGTTTAACACATGGTTTGGATATTTAAAATTTTCAAAACCAGGAGGTTGTTTTACATAAACTTCTTCATTTATAAAACCATTTAAGAATGCACTCTTTACATCCATTTGATAAAGGGTGAAATTCATAATAGATGCAAAAGCAAGCAAAATTCGGATTGCTTCAAGTCTAGCAACTGGAGCGAAGGTTTCATCATAATCGATACCTTCCTCTTGGTTGTAGCCTTGAGCAACTAATCTTGCTTTGTTTCTTATAATTAATCCTAATTCATCTGTTTTATTTCTGAAAATCCATTTCAAGCCAATTATCGTATGATCATTGGGCCGAGGAACCAATTCCCAGACATCATTTCTGATGAATTGATTCAGTTCCTCTTGCATGGCAATTGCCCAATGTTCATCTTCAATGGCTTGATCAACCGAATTAGGTTCAATTTGAGAAACAAAGGAAGCGAAATTGCAAAAATTCTGAATAGAACGACGAGTTAAAACTCCCTTAGTCATGTCGCCGAGCACATTCTCTATTGGATGGTCCTTGATTCTCTTCCAGGCTGGACTGAGCTCAAAACGCTCTGCTTGGCTCGGAATGAGTTTGGACTGATCATTGTGCTGTTGGCTTGGACAGAGTTCGGTCTGTTCCTTGTTTGTTCTGCTCGGAACAAGCTCGTCCCTCTGATCTTTGTCTCTGGAAGTTTCATCCTTTTTAGCTCTCTCAGTTGTTATGCTTGGATCGTGTTCGGCCATAGGCTGATCCTCTCTATCTGCATAACTAACAATGTCTCTTCGAGGAGATTCATCAAATACCACATGTACGAACTCTCTCACCGTGGAGGTCCTTTTGTTAAAGACTCTGAATGCTTTACTATGAGTAGAATAACCCAAAAATATTCCTTCATCGGCTTTTGAATCAAATTTGCCGAGATGCTCTTTTCCATTATTTAAAATGAAAACTTTGCAACCAAATGCATGGAAATGAGAAATTTTTGGTTTTCTACCCTTGTAAAGTTCATATGGAGTTTTCTTTAAAATTGGTCTGATGAGGATGCGGTTCATTACATAGCAAGCTGTGTTTACCTCATCGGCCCAGAAATAATGTGGCAAATTGTATTCGTTTAGCATGGTTCGGGCTAGCTCTTCAAGAACTCGGTTTTTCCGTTCCACAACTCCATTTTGTTCGGGAGTCCGAGGAGCAGAAAACTGATGTTCTATGCCGAACTTAGAACAAAACTTGTCGAATTTGTAGTTCCCGAACTCACCACCATGGTCTGTTCGGATTACAACTACTTTTTGGTTTGTTCGGTTTTGGAGTTGCTTGACAAGGTCTTTAAAATTTTCAAAAGTGTCACTTTTTGATTTTAAAAATAGAGTCCATGTAAATCCGGAAAAGTCATCTACAATTACTAAGGCATAGAGATTGCCACCAAAGCTTTTGACTTGTGATGGTCCAAACAAATCCATGTGTAACATTTCAAAGGGTCGAGTTGTTGAGACCATCAACTTAGACGAAAAATCGTTTTTCTTTTTAGTTGGTTTGCACTTCTTGCATGAAGAGCAAACCCCCTCAATATTAAAATTTAGCTTTGGTAAACCAATCACTAAGTCTCTTGATTGTAGTTTCTTAAACTAATTTATATTTATGATGAGCTATCCTTCTATGCCATAACCATGTGTCACTTTCTTTGCTAACCAAGCATGTGGTTACCAAAGAGGTGATTTCATTCAAATCAACCAAATAAGTATTGTTATATTGTTTTCCAACAAATTTGACAGAGTTGTCCTCATCACTTCTAATAATGCAATGGGCAGAGGTAAAAACAACATGGTTACCAATATCACAAAGTTGGCTAATGCTTAAAAGATTGTGTTCTAGCCCTTTTACAAGTAAAACATTATTGATAACCAAGTTGGCAGAATTACTGACTTTACCTTCACCCAATATTTTACCTCGGTTGTTATCACCATAAGTGACGTAGCCCTTATCAGAATGTGAAAGTTCAATGAATAAGTTTTTGTTCCCCGTCATGTGCTTCGAGCAGCCACTATCAAGGTACCATCTACTCTCCTTTGCTCGGAAGCACACCTGCATCACAAAAACATTACTTCTTTGATTCGGGTACCCAAAATGTTTTGGGTCCCTGGGGGTTAGCAGTTGGTTCTTTCCTTTTAACTACCCAAACAAAATTGCCCTTGGCTACACCATGACGTCGGATTTTGCATACATTTGGTGTATGACCATGAAGACCACAGTAGGAGCAGCTCAGCTTTTTCGAGTTATTAAAGTTTGAGACATGGCCGAGTTTTCTTACTATTTTCTTTTTGGTCTTGGTGTAACCAAGTCCAGTTTTGTTCGAATAGTTTCTCTGTTCGGCTAATAGCCTATCAAACAAACCATCACTCTTATTGACAGTTGCACTTTTAAATTTTAGTTCAGAAATTTCTTTCTCATATTTAGTGCAGCAGTCAAGATTTTCATTTTTCAATTGAGTGATAGTGTTTTCCAATGACTTGTTTCTGCTTTTCAGAGTTTCAATTGAATTTTCCAACTCAAGAACTTGCTCTTTATAGTTTGAGAGATTCTGTTTCAACTTAATGAAATTTTTAGCAAGCTTCTTGAATTTGGTTTGCATTTCAAGATAAGTAGAATACAATTCATCAGTGTCATTAAATTCAGATTCAGAGTCAGAATCAGAAGTAGAGGTTACCTCAGTGTTATTTTGTTCGGACACTGTTCGCCTACCTGAGGATTCCTCGCTGTGTTTGCCCATTAAGCATTTGAAACTTGATCTTTGCTTTGTTGCGCCAAGTGCCGAGCTCGATGAGTCTTCTTGATCGGCATATCGGAAACTTGAACATGGTTCCTCATCTTCACACTCCGAGCAGGAGTCATATACAGGAAGGTCTTGTTCATCAATTCTGAGTACTGAGCTCGATACTTCCTTTTCACAATTAGAGCACGATTCTTGCTTGGAACTAGTTTGGTTCGGGCTTCTGAACATAATTTCCCTTCCCATCAAGCACTGAATTGCTTTCTCTTTTTCATCGGCTGAACTGGAATTTGAGCTGGTATTGTTGTTAGGTGCATCCCATACTATGTAAGCTCTCTTCTTCTTGTGGTCCTTGTTCTTCTTCATTTCTTCACCACCTTGATTTTGCAATCTTGGACAGTATGTTCTGATGTAACCCGCTTCACCACATTCATGGCATCTAACTCGGTCTTTTGAACTTGAGCCTTTGTGGTGAGTGTTTTTGGTATCTCTTGCTCGGTTTATGAAGTTCTTTTTGCATTTGAAAAATTTGCTGAACTTCCTGACCATGAGACCAAAGTCTTCCTCATCCATGTCCGAGCTGGACTCATCTTCAGAGGATTCTTTGGTTGCCTTTATAGCAGCTTTGAGGGAAATTCCCTTCTTCTTCTTATCAGATTCTTCATGCATGGTCTGTCTGCCGAGCTCCATCTCATGCTCTTGAAACTTGCCGAACAAAGTGGCTATGCTCATTGTGTCCAAGTCCTTAGCTTCCATAATGGCAGTGACATTTGGCTGCCATTCTCTGCTAAGACATCTAAGCACTTTGTTAGTTATCTCGGCATTTTGAAATGTTTTGCCGAGAGCATTTAGATGGTTTATAATATGAGTAAACCGCTTCTGCAAATCATTTATATTTTCATTTGGCAGCAATCGGAATAACTCATATTCAATGATCAGAGTATTTAGCCTTGCTCGTCTGACCTCACTTGTCCCTTCATGTGTAAGTTGAAGAATATCCCACATTTCTTTTGCAGATTTGCAACTTGATACTCTAAAAAATTCATCATAGGACAAAGATGAGGTGATGATGTTTTTGGCTTTTAAATCGAAGGATACTTTCCTTTTATTGTAACACCCTATCTTTATATACTAATACTATTACTATAGATTAGCCTTTTATCTTAGAAAACGTTCGGGGTTTATAAAATTTTCGACGGAGATTCCTTTAAAAATCGGACTTTTCCCCGAATAAATATTAAACCTGTCAGTCCAGAACAACTTTCAATTTAATAAAGTATAACTTTCAGCTCAAAAAGACAACACTATACAATGCTTTCATCTTGTCCCCATGAGAAGAGAGAACTTATGCATTAATGGAATACATTTAAAATAAAATCGTCATTATCAATTAAAATACAATATTTATAAAAATCTAATCTTTACAAATCAGGACCTATGAATGGTTGCACTATAGTTGGGACCATAAGGTCACCAATATCAGTATACTCTTTACAAGAGTATACCTTTTACGGCCTTGACTTTCACATGTGCCTGTCTCCAATGTGTACCTAATATGTCCACTGTAAGGGTGAGAACTTTGAATAATAATCAAGGAAAACACTTAAAACGACAGTAATAAAACATAACTAGACATACCCAAACATCTTTCATCATATTCATATTATCCCATTCAACAATAACAATTCTATATCTTATCATTTAACCAATTCACACTTTTCACCTTTCCTTAAACAATAACAATAACAATAACAATACTTTACGATGCTTTTATGCTCAAACATATGAACAATGCATGTAACTTTATACTATTGTGATTTAATCCCTGAATCCAATGTAACACTATAACTTTTCACTGTATTCACTATAACACTTTAACACTTTCATTGGATTCAGCGAATTAAACTCGTTTATGACGATGAATGCACTTCTCCATTTCCAATAACAATAACAATTTCCTCACCCCACTACACCCTCCACTCTGGGGAAAACCGACCAGGAGTAAGCATTTCCCAACCCCTGTTTGGATGCTTCATATCCTCTAGGAATATCGCTCATCCGCTTGCACAATACGTCACACTCCTCTAGGGTAGTGTACAACGTACAATTTGAATTGATTCGCCCAAATTGGCTCTAGCAGAAATCACCCTCACTGGCCACGAAAAGCCAAAGTAACTGACAGAATTATTATGGTTTGCATAAAACCAATCCCCGACACGGGTTGCGAACCCGACCCTTTGGAAGATCAAAGTTTTCCATAATAATTCTCAGCGATTGTTTTAATGGCACAATCTAGTTACTTTTGCCTTCACGAATAGAAACGTAAGTTTTCCCCGTTACACCTAAGGTCCACCTTAATCCTTGAATGCACGTGTTTTAGTTCATTTTTCGGTGTTTACAATAGTCAATCCTCTTTACCATTATACCAATTTGGTTGGGCTCTCTAACTTAGAGCAATAGGCCATAACAATATATAATAATTACCATTTATATATATATATACTATCTTTAAATTATTAAATCATTCCAATTCATAACCATTCAAGTACCAACATCATCAATTTCACATTTACCCTTCAATTTTGACAATATTAATTTCATTAACCATAACAGTTACTCATTCCTTTAGTCCAATAACAATCATAACAATATCAATAATCATGACAATAACATTTATTCATTCATTTCATTCAATATCAATTAAAACAATCACTTACTAACATCAAACCCTAAGTTCATAACATATATTTCACCCACAACATACAAAGCATACAAATCACCTATACACATATCAAAATACATCTAGGTATAACCTTATTACTATCATTAAATCCCTTCCCTAATTAGAACCAAAGTAACCCCCTTACCTTGAGGAGAGAGAAAGTGAAATTGGGGTTTTCTCCAAACCCACTCACCAAGCTCCAATCCTTATCTCCTAGCCTCCTATTCCATGCTCTTATACCCGATCTATGACTCCTTGAAGGATTGGAAGGCTCTATGATTAAGATTGGGAAAGTTAGGGTTTTGGGTTCCCAATTTGGGGGTTTGAGAGAAAGTGATGGAAACATGAGATTTGGGAGGAGAACTACATCAATAAGTGATGAGGAGATGATTTCTAGTGTGGATTTGATGTTATTTGGCTTTGATTTGGTGTTATTTTGAGTGATTGAAGCATGAGAGAAAGAGAGAAGAAGAGAGGGCTTCGTAGAGAGAGAAAGAGTCGAGTAGAGGAGAGAGAAACTTATGGAAAAAGTGAAGGAAAAGCGTGTTTTTAATCAGATTTGGCAGGAGGTAATCGATTACTTCTTATGAATAATCGATTACTTCTTCAATGCAACAACCTAGTACAAAATCCTGAGACCAAATAATCGATTAAGCCCTTCAAAATAATCGATTATTTCACTGAAATCACAAGGTAATCGATTACTTCACCCAAGTAATCGATTACTCTGCTGCAACACTTTGTGTGATTTCATCTGAGAGCAAGTAATCGATTAAACCCTTCTAAGTAATCGATTACTTGATGCAAAATACCATTTTGATGACTTTCTAACCCTATTTCATTCTCTTAGGCTCCTATACT
Organism: Crotalaria pallida; assembly: GCA_037953625.1. NCBI lineage: Eukaryota > Viridiplantae > Streptophyta > Magnoliopsida > Fabales > Fabaceae > Crotalaria > Crotalaria pallida. Next base: position 3,693,366 of record CM075654.1, on the reverse strand, counting down.
CATCTAGGTTTGGATTACTACTCAAAACCTTATTCCTATACTATTTAAACCCATTCTAAGTTAGCTCGACCTCATACAATTCTACTCTTGGCTAAACTCTACACTCCAAACACTAAAACACCTACTAACTGCCTCTAATAACTATTCTAAACGAACATCAGAAATTGGGGATGTTACATTTATCATCATCATCCCAACTTTCCCATGGGATTTCTACAACTTCTTCATTAATTTTTCTTTTAGGGACAAATGGCCCGTTTTCAATAGATTTCCAAATTTCCATATCTATGGCTTCAATGAAAATTTTTATTCGAGCTTTCCAATAAGCATAACCCTCACCATTGAATAGTGGTGGTCTGTTTATGCAAGAGCCTTCACCTCCGAAGGGATTGTTAGTAGCCATTCGGTTTCCTCAAGGATCTTTTCGAAAAAGTTTTTACACTCGATCTTTCGACCGAGTTCTGATACCACTTGATGGAAACCAACAAGAGGCCTTACAATCGAGTAGAGGGGGGGGGGGTGAATAGGAGATTGAAGCTAATATGACAATTTTTCGATTTATTGAAAATGATTGAATGTTGTTCACGGTTTTAAGATAAAAGCCGAGCGAAATCCGAGCGGACAGGGTTAAACGATTAACCAAATAGATGAACAGATTGGTTAATCGGTTAACCGAGCTGCTGCGAAGCCGAGCTCTGAGAACAACACTCAAGGCCGAGCTTTGAGACTGACGAGCTTGGATGCTCGAAAAACAACCGAAAATACTTAAGCAAGACAGCAACCGAAAAGCAGTAAATAAATAAAAAGGAACACCAGAAATTTATCCTGGTTCACTCTCACCCTGAGAGCTAGTCCAGTCCCCTCTAAAAACCTTTTAGAGAGCTTTTACTAAAAATCGATTCTTTGGGTTACAAAACGGATTTACAAGAGACTACCCCTCTAAACCTATTCAGCCAACCGAGTATACCAAACTCGTGACAAACTACCCAACAACAAATCGATGACCAAAGAACCTCTTTGGAACCTTTTCAACAGAGAAGCTTTCTCGATCAGAGACCAGCTCCTTATAACCGCAAATACAATGAAGAATATAATGAAAGAGAATGGCTCCAATTTGAAACACTCTTCGAATGCGTTTGAAAGATTGAAGTTCAAGAGTGAGTTGATTTTGTGAAGGGTAATCACAGAGAAGAGATGAGTTGAACTTAGAGTTAGGATTTGAAAATTTAAATCTCTAAGTTCTTGAGAAGATTCAAATGATCTTCTTCTCTGTGAGTTTTTGATTCTGCTATGTTTTTCGAAAGAGAATGAAATTGAGGTTCAAAGGAAATTGTTCAAAGATCTCTATATCTGTTACCGTTGAAAAACACCCTTTTTATAAGCTCCTCTAATTTTAGAAAAGAGAGAGAGAGAGAGAGAGAGCTGTACGGAAAAGCCATGGGGTTTCCAACGACTACATTTTGACAGCAGAGCAGTGATGGTGACCCTTCACCAACCTTTGATTTTAACTCATTTTGAAATTCAAACTTGTTACTGTGTTGGAGTTAAAAACCTAACTTCTACCCAGACTCAACGGTAATAAAAAGTAGAACTACTAAGCAGAGTCTGAAGGTTGAAGATGAAGTTGTTGAAGATGAACAGAGATAGCCGAGCTTGAGTTTTGTTTCGAGCTTGGTCTTGAATTGGTGTTGTCGAGCTTGAGCTTTGTTCAGGCTTGGTCTTGGATTGGTGTTGCCGAGGTTGAGCTTTGTTCGAGCTTGACAATCAGACTTGAGCTTTGAAGAACAGATCCAAGTTTTGGCCTTTGCTTAAGGCTCGTGCTTAATCCGAGCTTATTTGATCTTTCTGATGTGTGGCTTCTTTCAACATTCCGAGTGTGTACCGAGTCAACCAGCATCCGAGCTTACTGTCTTGAAGTGAAGAGCTGAGCTTGCACAATTGGATGAACTTAGGCCGTGATCAAGGGCCGAGCCCAGTCCGAGCTAGAGCCTTAAATGTTGACTGGCTGTAGGTAGCGAAGAGACCTAATTTTCCGGGCTTCTGCCTTTGGCGGAACGCATGCTCAAAACTAAGTCTGACGCATTTCATTTGACATTGACTCTAAGCCGAGCTCATTTATTTTACATCATCAAAATCTCTTTGATTCTACCGAGCGTATTCATTTGACATCATCAAAAGCTCTTTGATTCTACAGACCCCTGACCAGCATCAAAGTGGGATCCAGTGGGGGAACCGGATTGGAAAGGTTCCTGATCTTTCCTCTTTTGAGCAGCACCTTCAGGACTGTCAAGGACTACGGTGACTGAAGGAGGACGGCTAACACTGGTCTTACTACGCTTGGGGGGCCTCCTTGGAGCATTTCCAATAGCAGCAAGAGCAGCCAAGTCTTGGGGGCTCGCCATTTTCTCTGCATAAAAACAATACAAAAGCATTAATAATTCTAAAGGTTACGAAAGCAAGTAAAAAGTACACATTAGGTATCCTACCGAAGTCCGAACGCAAGGAATCCGGCTTCGCATCAATTATCTTCCTGGTACTGATGTACCCGAGTCGTTCATACAAGGCAAAGAAAAATGCTATGGTTGATCGCTCTACATCGGTAAAGACATTGTTGGGGGTAAGGAAAGAACGTGCCGGAATTTTTGAGTTTTTATCAGACCAAAAGAGAGGGAAATATGGATTTCCCCCATGGTCAAAGAAGAAAGGCAGGGAATGTGGGGCTCCTACTATCTTGAAGTATTCACTTTTAAATCCTTTCCACATCTCAAAGTAGGTTTCAAAAACTTTCCAGTTGAGACGGGATTTCAGTGTAACCGAAGACCATTTACCTTTAACTTTACTTGAAGCAAACGGTCCAAATAAAGTGAAGAACACAGGGAGAGTAAAAGCTAGGTTGAAGTGGTTGCAAAAGAGTTGGAAAGCTCTCAGATAACACCAACCGTTAGGATGGAGCTGTGTTGGAGCAAGTTCTAAGTGGCTGAATACCCTACATTCAAAGTCAGTAAACGGAATTCGGACTCCAAAAGTCTCAAAGAGAACCACATACATAAAAAAGAAATTTTCGAGGGGACTTCCTACAGAGCAAATTCGGTTTTGAGAAGAAGGGCCCTCTAAGGCATAAAAGTTTGGAGCAACTCCCGGTCTGGCAAGTTCAGCACTGTTGTGCTACACCTGTAGACGTTGGACATCTACAAAGATGGAGGGTCTACCTAAGGCGTCAAGGTCTACATCCTCATAACCAGTAATGACAGCAGGGAGGATGAATTCCTCACGGTTTGTTTCAGACCTCTTCTTCCCCATCTCGGATTCCTGAGAGGAAGGGTAGAAAGAAGACTTAGAAGGAATGCTGGAGACTTTGCTAAACATATCCCTAATGATCCATTTCTTCACTAGTTCGTCTAAAGCTTTCTTTTCATGCTCAGAAAAAGAAGAGTTTTGAAGACCACAGGGTTGGCTAACAGAGTTACAAGGGGTGGCAGAAAAGGACTTAGACGAATTGGAAGAAGAAGAACATGGGGGTTTGTTGGAAGGAAGTAAGTCCATAATAAGAGAAAAAAGTAAGGGGTAAGAAGTTATGTACCTGAGATTGAGAGAAGGAATAGAAGGAGTAAATTTGTAGGCAGCAAAGGGACAAAATACGTGTGCAGCAGAGAAGAAATGGAGAAGTGAATCTTAACACTAAAGGCTTCTCTCTATTTATAAGGGGAGTTCGGATTCTATGAGGGTTAGATAGAAGGATGGTTGCATTAAATAAATGACCACTCAGAAGCCATATCAGTTGAAGAGTGATAAGTCATAATGCTTAAAAGGAAGAGGTATGACAGTTGAAGTGAAAAGTCATGACTGCAATAAAGCATCACCTCTTTTCATCTTCCCAAGGAATTGAAGATCAGTTACTACACCTTTTCAGAAGCCCAGTTGGAAAGGTGAACCCGAATTCGTGGATGACTTGGGTATTGTGCAAAGAATGGTTTGGTTTCCAACATGGTTCGGTTTCCAATAGCACTCTAAAGACAAGTGAATGACAAAGTAGCTCAGACAAAACATGACCATGAAGAATTCTGACTTATCTCAGATTAGAGCTGAGTCTGTAAACAAGAGCTTAGCCTTGGAAATCTAATTCTTGGGAGATGTGAAGTCTTGGAAAGATGCCAAATTCAAATTTTGAATTCGAATTCGAATTGGAATGTGCATGTTCATGTTCCCGATATAGGGATGCTGAAGTCACCATCTCGAGAAACAAAGCAGACATAATTAGGGGAAAGCCGGAATTCGGAGTCCTTGGAAACTGGACCTTGGAAAATTCCGGATTGAAGAGCAAGTGACATTCACAGACAAAAACCTGCATCTTGAATTCGGCAGTTCGGTCTGTGCAGCGCATTGTGAAGCCGACATCCGGATTGTCGGAGCTACTCAGAAACACATGGAACATTGCATGAACCATGACTTGGGGGGCTACTGTTATGGACCGGATAGTCAGAATCGATATGCCGGATTCAGATACCGGTCTGAGGCCACAAGAGGCCCAATAAGTCCAGGTCATAATATCGGTCCCAAAGCCCAAAGAAGCCGAATCTGGATACCGGATTGAGGCCGGAAGGGCCCTACAGGACGGATGCTGGATTGAGGCCAAGAAAGGCCCAATAAGCAGGATCCGATTACCGGATTCAGGTTGTCAGGGGTCACCCGAACCGGATCCAGATACGGGATAGCATCCTAGGCGAATCTTGGAGACCGGATTCAGATACGGATATGACTTAGAACAGTTGACCTCCTTACCGTTATACCGGTATGAATTCGGACACGTGCATCAAAGAGTCTGGGGAATTCCACTATCCTCACCAGCATAGGATTCCATTCACTTTAATACCAGCCATCATATCAGAGCCGTTTGGGAGGAATCTTACCTGCCACATGAAAGCGGCCATCAATTCGGTTATTGCTGGTATGTGTATATATTGCCTGGTAAGCTATCAGGTATGGACTAACTCATCTTACACAAACACACACACCACCCCCCCAAATTGAGAACGACAAGAGAGTGTGTATCTTGGTATTCAAGGTGCTCATTTCACGTCTGACATCAAAAGTGGGATTGCTGGATTCTTAGCCGAATTGTCTACGTACCGTAATCCTACGATAGAACAGGTAGTACCAGTCAATTCATTTAAGCCTTTATGTACTATGTAGTCCCATTCCTACACAGTTTCAGGATTACCCTCTCATTCCGGTGAGTCGGTTCATTCATATACCTCTCCCTTAGAAGCCTTCCAGGAGCCGCTCCTTGTCTGTGCCTCTTGTAACACCCTATATAATAATTACCCTTAAAAACCCGAAAATTAGGATTTAAAATTTCTTTTCATTAATACCAAAAACATCAGAGTTGTAAAGCGGAAGACTTTAATTCGACCAAAGCAAAAAAATTCCATAACAGGGACACCGAGTTCATATTCAAAATACAAGTTCAATAAAAGTTTAGCTCGGCCCAACTAGGCAATCCGAGGTCAAAAATACAAAAGAGTGTTTTAGCTCGGCCCAACTGGCCGAGACCCAACAAGTTCTCCTACTCTAAATAACTTACTCTCCCTGTGAGGGAGAGTGATCCTGCTCGGCGGGGGACTGCGTCTGCTCGGGCTCAGTACCTGAAAAATGGTAAGGAGGTGAGCATTACACAGAACTTAAATAAGCAGTTTCTAACATGACATACCGAACTACCAAGCCAAACACAAGTAGTCAAATAGCACATAAATTACAAGTAATCAAACCATATATCACATGCATATATCATCATTTAGCTCGGTTCACGTCGCACAATGTTATCTAGCTCGGTTCACATCGTTACTCAGTTTGTCCATTACCTATTAGCTATACCTCGGCACAACCTACCAATTTCCCTTATACCCTTTCCTTAATTCTTACATTCAGCTTCTCGGCCACTATTCTCTTACCTCGGCAAACCAACTCTATCTCGGATTTATTACTCATTATTCCATTTTCACATAGTTTACAATCTTTTACTCTTCTCGGATGCATACACCCAGTGCATGTCTTACACCATTTAAAGTCGGATATCGGAGTGTCCATAACTGCGAGTACCCAGTACCCGTCTTACAGCTGCACATACCTGGTATGCGTCTGACGCGATCAATGCACGCACCCAGTACGCGTCTTCTATGACCAGGAGCACTAGCGCCGATCATTCTATGGAGTTAGGAATGTCCATAACTGCGAGCACCCAGTACTCGTCTTACAGCGGCGCATCTCGGCGACTTGCGCGATCAATGCACGCACCCAGTACGCGTCTGCTATGACCAGGAACACATCCCACCGATTCTGTGCTCAGAACCCTGTGTGAATCATAACTGCGAGTACCCAGTACCCGTCTTACAGCTGCGCATACCCAGTATGCGTCTGACGCGATCAATGCACGCACCCGGTACACGTCTGCTATGACCCGATCACACAACCAATTCTCTTTAATTCCTCTTACCTTTTAACCATTTTAGTTTGGCCTATCTCGGCTCACCCTTTTCACATTATTCCTTCCCTCATTATTCTCTCTCATTATTTTCTTTGCTCGGCCTCTCTCGGCTCACCCCGTTAACCATTCCCTTTTTCCTTTAACTTTCTCATTATCTGACTTATTACTCTACCTCTCCTACTATCCATATTTACCATTTTCTCAACCCTTTCACAACCTCTCCCAGCTCGGCCACAGATATCAGCAATAAATATCAAAGCTCATAAACAACTATACTCAAAGTTCATAAACACTTATACAACAACAACAATAAGAATAAAAGCATTCAACCAATCCATCATGTAAATACCAACATATAGCATAAAACAATATTCCTCCCTACTCCAAACTCATGTTTCTAGTTCATTTATTAGTTCCCTTTACCCTTTTTACCTTTCCTTTCTCATATTATCCTATTCTCATTCCCTAATCTAACACTCACTCTTAGTACCCTTTATGAACACCCTAGAAACCCAAACTCAAGTAGAGGTAACACTCACTCCTTACCTCAAACCGTGAGAGATAAGAGTTGAGAGTTTGAGAATGGCTTCCTTGATGCTTGACCTCTTGAGCTTAACACCCCTTGAATCCTTTCCTCCAAGCTGCCACGAGTTCCTCCAAGCTGCCATGAGTTCCTCCAAGCTGCACACTAGCTCCACGACGGTCCAGGGACTCCGAGACGGGAAGAGAAGATGGCGGAAAGGGAGAGTTCTCCGGTTGATGGAGCTTGGTGGAAGAGAGGGAAATGTTCTTGAGAAGAGAGGGAGAAAGAAAGTGTTGGGGCTGCTAGAACTTTGAGAGAAAGAGAGAGAGAGACGTAGGGAGAAGAAGAATGAGAAAAGTGAAAAGTGTTGTGTTATGTGTTGGGATTTTCTTTTATTCATTTAGGGGGAATATTTGTGTGGCTCTCATTGGAGGCTTCCATGAGAAGTCAAAACATGTGGCTAGGATTCATTGGCTTCTAGAGGAAGCCATGAATAGTGACTTGAAAGGGACATAAATCAATGACAGTGACATAAAGTGAAGAATAGTACATCGTACGGATTGTACGAATCCCAAAGGGCCAACAGCTCAACACGAGCTGGCACGGAGGAGCTAGGACGTGTTGGCTAGGATACGTCGGCTCAGATACGTCGGCTCGGTATGTAGGGACAACAGTAGTCCGAGCTTCCTTCTTGGATGATACTGTGAGGTGCTCTGAGGTCGGCTGATCCGAGCTTGACACAGGTTCCGCGTGTGAACCTATTTAGCTCAGCCGGAATCGGTTCGAGGTCCTATACCTACATACTAGGTCGGCCCATGCTTCCTATTACCTCACTACCCTTATACAATTTCTAAGGCTTAATACTACCCTTAAATAAATATTTATATACTATATATATATATGTATATCTAAAGTTATTATATTAAATATTAATTTTCAGGATGTTACATTCCTCTCCCACTTACAGGAATTTCGCCCTCGAAATTTAGTCGGCATTGAACAGTTGCGGATATGACTGCTTCATCTTCTCCTCGAGTTCCCAAGTAGCTTCCTCCACATCATTCCGATTCCAGACGACCTTAACCAAGGATATTTCCTTCCCTCTGAGCCGTCTGACTTGTTTGTCTTCAACTCGGACTGGTAGGACTTCGAACGTCAGGTTGTCTCTTAGCGGTAGTTCGTCTACTGCTATCACATGCGAGGGGTCGTGGATGTACCTCCTAAGTTGCGAGACATGGAACACATCATGGTGCTTAGACAAGTGTGGAGGTAGAGCAATTCTGTAAGCTACTGGTCTGACCTTCTCCGATATCTGGTACGGTCCGACAAACCTAGGGGTCAACTTCTTTGATTTGATAGCTTGGCTGATTCCCGTTACAGGGGATACCCGAAGGAATACATGATCTCCCTCGATGAAGTTTAAGGGTTTCCTTCTCTTGTTGGCATAGCTTTTCTGTCGGTCCTGAGCTGCTTTCATCTTTCCTTGTATCATTCGGATCTTCTCGGTTGTCTCATGAACAATGTCGGGACCAATCAATAAGTTTTCTCCTATCTGGAACCAGCATAGCGGCGTTCGACATTTCCGACCATACAATGCTTCAAAAGGAGCCGTTCCGATACTTGAATGGAAACTGTTGTTGTAGGTGAATTCGACCAAGGGCAGAAGTGCTTCCCAACGTTCCGACTGTTTGAGCACACATGTCCTCAACAAATCCTCAAGGGTCTGAATGGTGCGCTCAGATTGCCCATCGGTCTGAGGATGATAAGCTGTGCTAAACCTCAACTTTGTACCCATGGCTTCTTGCAAACTCTGCAAGAATCGAGATAAGAAGCGAGGATCACGGTCCGACACTATGCTGCTCGGAACACCATTAAGTCTGACAATGTCCTTTATGTACAATTGCGTCAGCTTCTCTAGGCTGTACTTCATGCTGATCGGCAGGAAATGGGCACACTTTGTAAGTCGGTCCACCACAACCCAAATGGCTTCCTGTCCTGATCTCGTCCTTGGTAGACCCGACACAAAGTCCATCGAAATGATGTCTCACTTCCATTGTGGAATCTCCAAAGATCTGAGTAATCCTCCTGGTTTCTGATGCTCGATCTTCGTCTTGTGGGCTTCTTCCATTAACTCTCTTCGGACTTCAAAGTCCATAGGAATGCAAACTCGGCCCCGAAATCGTACGAGACCATCGGGTCCTTTAGTGAAGTCGGGTTCGTCCTTGTCTCCTGCCCTTTCCAGTAGCTTCTGGAGTTCTAGGTCGGCAGCCTGTCTTTCCTTGATGAAACCCACAAAATCATTGGTTACTTGCAGCATTTCCAGTACAACACTGTTTTCCTTCTTTTGTATGCCGAGGTTAAGATCACTGAACTCCTGCATCAACTGCATCTCTCGGACCATCATGTTGCTCAAATGAAGACTCTTCCTGCTCAGGGCGTCGGCCACAACGTTGGCTTTTCCAGGATGATAGTGCAAGTTGAAGTCGTAATCTTTCAAAAATTCCACCCATCTGCGCTGCCTCATGTTCAGCTCCTTCTGGTCGAACAGGTAGCCGAGACTCTTGTGGTCACTGAACACTTCAAACTTCGTGCCATACAGGTAGTGTCTCCAAATCTTAAGGGCAAACACCACGGCTGCCAAATCAAGATCATGGGTGGGGTAATTCTGCTCGTGTTGCCGAAGTTGCCGAGAGGCATACGCCACCACTTTTCCCTGTTGCATCAACACACAGCCGAGACCCTGCTTTGCGGCATCACAAAACACGTCAAAGGCTTTGGTCGGATCGGGCAAAATCAACACGGCGAACTTGTCAACCTTCTCTTTAGCTCTTGGAAGCTCTGTTCGCACACCTCGGACCACTGGTAAGGGGTATCCTTCCGGGTTAACGAGGTCAAGGGTAGAGCCAGTTTAGAAAATCCTTCAATGAATCTCCTGTAGTACCCTGCAAGACCAAGGAAACTCCTGACCTCGGTTACTGAGTTAGGTCTCTCCCACTTAAGTACCGCTTCCACCTTGGAGGGATCAACTGCTACACCGTGCTCGAATATCACATGTCCGAGGAAATGAACTTCCTTGAGCCAAAAACTGCACTTAGAAAGCTTGGCGTAAAGTTCCTTGTCCTTTAAGACCTGCAACACCGTTCTCAAGTGCTGCTCGTGCTCACTCGGACTTCTGGAGTAGATAAGGATATCGTCGATGAAGACTATCACAAACGAGTCCAGATAGGGTCGGAAGATCCTATTCATGTAGTCCATGAAGGTGGCAGGAGCGTTGGTAAGTCCGAAGGGCATAACCACATACTCAAAAAGCCCATATCTCGTCCTGAATGCTATCTTCGGAATATCTTCATCTCGGATACGGATCTGGTGGTATCCAGATCGGAGGTCTATCTTTGAGAACACCGACGCTCCCTTGAGTTGGTCCAATAAGTCGTCAATCCGAGGAAGGGGATACTTGTTCTTCACCGTTACCGCGTTGAGCTTCCGATAATCGATGCACATTCTGAGGCTACCATCTTTCTTTTTAACGAACAGGATCGGAGCTCCCCAAGGTGATACGCTTGGTCGGATTAGCTTTTTGGCCAAAAGTTCTTCCAGTTGTTTCTTAAGCTCTTCCAGCTCGGGAGGTGCCATTCTGTACGGAGCAATTGAGATCGGTCCAGTTCCCGGAATAAGGTCTATACTGAACTCTACTTCTCTTCTCGGCGGTAAGCCAGGCATTTCGTCCGAGAAAACCTCTGGGAATTCTCCGACTACAGGAATTCAGTTTAAGGTCGGTTCCTCTGTTATCTCTAACTTCGCAACAGAAGGGCCACTAAAGATGACAGTTTTCTCTCGGCAGTCGAGTAGGACATGGTGTTGGGACATCCAGTCCATGCCGAGGATAATATCGAGCTTAGTTAGGGGCAAAAAGATCAAATTGACCTTAAACTCTCGACCTAATACTTGGATAGGACACTGTAGACACATTTGGGAGGTGATTACAGAAGAATTGGTTGGGGTAGAAATGGATAATTTGTAAGGCATTTCTACTGGGGATAATTTTAGCTTGTTCACACAGTCCGTTCACCAAAAATATTGGTTTCATAAACTTTTCTATCAAAAATGTCATTACAAAAGACCTTCTCGAAGTTTATAAAAATTTCCCTTCAAAGCCTTTCCTAAAAATTCTTTTTAATAATATTTCTCAAAAATCTCTTTTCAAAACATTTTCAAAGAATTTCCTTTTCATAATCTCTTTTCAAAAATCTCTTCGAAAATTTCTTTTTTAAAAATCTTTTCGAAAATTTCTTTTCAAAAACCTTTTCAAAAACTGCCTTTCGAAAATATTTTCAAAAGTTACATCTTTGCTGAGCGCTAATGGAGGAGCAAGCTCAACTCAACACTAGTCCCAGAGTAAAACCAAAAACAAAGGAGCCCAGCTCCACTTAAATCTCATCTCATATCCAACAAACAACATCATTCTCCCCAGCTCTGGCTCGTTCTCAATGCTATCATTTCATTCTTTCCCCCAATCTCAACTCTTTCTTTCTTTTCCAACACATATCTTATTCTCACTCATTATTCCTTTCTCATTGTGCCTTTTACTTTACATTCTTACTCATTTCATTCTATTCTCAGGACGTAACAGACGTCCATCAACCATTTACTCATATTAATTAACAACAATGAACATTATCGGGCATAATGACATAAAGATATAAAAGCATACTGACAATCACACACTCATCACACAATAACAATGTGGTCTTCGTCTTCTTCGTATAAGTGGCCACACAAGACAAACAATTGCCACTATACTACTGACTTAGAACCACTAAGTTCCGATCTTTGAGCTGATACGGAACGTCCTAATATATCACCTAGCTACCACGGTGTCTTAGGAAAGCTTCTCTCTCACCTGAGGTCCAGCAATGTAATGGGTACCGTCTCTTCGAATCCTTTTTGTTGCTGGCTGCCCCGATCCCTTGTCTTTAAGATTCCTCGTACTAAATAAAATACACTTATGTTATTTTCTTGCATTAAGAAAATCTTTTCTTAGTTCGTGACACTTTCCGTTCTTAGTCGAAAGGCTTAAAACACTATCGTCTTATGAAAACAATTCTCATATTTTATAGCACTTTAAATATTTTAAAACCATTTGAAAACATTTAATAAAATGATTTAAATCAAATTATGTGGTTCCTGGTCCATTTTGGACAGCACCTCAATTACGTTCGAAAACACCGAAAAAATGCCCCGTTTTCAATCTGGGTTTTTCTTAAATCAAATATCACTTGAAAACTTTGCTTTAAATCACTTGAACACATTTTCAAGGTTTAAGAAACAGTTATAAATAATTCTGGAAAACAAAGAATCATTTTACAAAATCACCTTGATGAAACTCCGAAAACATTTCGAAAACACTTTTCACTTTAGATAATTTTAAAATTAACACTTTAAAACTCAAATCTCTATCATAAAACAAACTTTGGACAGCCCTAAACACAATTTAAAAAAAATTTCAATTAAATCAAATGGAATTTTCTTGAAATCACTCAATTTCAAAATCAATTATACATTCACTTATTTCTCAAGCCTCAACCAACACATAGATAAACAACACTTCACCAAGCATACAACCAATTAAATCAACATCAAGGCAAGTATACAAATAGTTCATAACAAACACTTAGGCATGCATAAATTCACAAACTACGTCGGTCCAAAGATTTAAATCAAGCATAATTATTTCGTTTACTTTAAACAACTTCATTCTTTTCAAAAATCATCATGTGCATTTTATTTCATGCAATTAAACTTCCTAAATTGATTTACTCCATATGACCGAATGACATCAAGCGAAACAATTCAAAGATCACAAATTTAAAGCACATAAATCAACTTAGTTTATTTCAAGCACTTAAATTCTATTTCCTTTCTAATGCAACAAAATCATTTAATTCATTTATTCCTTATATTTTCCAATTAAAGCCGATTATAAATTTAAGTATTTATAACACAATTTAAAACACTTGAATTTAACAATATTCTCCAAGACATACTCATTATTCTAAGTCAATTCATGAGAAAAAGAATCCTAGTCTACTAATCATGTATAGGCCGAATCTAAGTTTGACAAAAACAAGGTTTTATTTTCAAATGCATCAAAACAAAAATCACTTTTTCAAAACTTATTCCTTTTGGGTTCTTTTACAAAACCGAATTGAAAAAAACCACAACACAATTCAAATGCATTTTTCTCAAAATAAAATCACAAACCTAATCATTTTAACAAGTCAATCACCTGCAAGAATGAATCTAGCCTATTGATCCTAGTGTAGGCCGAATCATCATTATTGGAAGAACAAAGTCTTTGGTGCAATTTTCTACATGCAAACCTTAAAATTAACAAATCAAAAAATGCACTTTCAACACATGGTTTTAGAAAAATACCACTCCCTTTTTCTTCACAAAACCGTGACCTCTTGGTCATTTCAAACATATTTTCATTTTTATTTTTCTTCTGCATGCACTTTAAAAATCATATAAATCAAAAAAAGAAAACACATGCAAGGAACTTTTTATGAAAACACCCATGATCTCCTTGATTTTCAAAGCTTGACCGAAACCAATTAACAAAATCAAGAGGAAGAACTTAAATCTTTAGCTTTGAAACACACATAGATTTAGATCAAAGTAAAATATCACTTTGAAAAAGTTGTTTTCCTTTGTTTCTCATCAAAATCGTGACATGAAAACCAAGAAGCAAAACTTTTTGAGTAAAAGAGTCACATGCAAGACTTCAAGATTAAGGCAAGAATCAAATCTTTTTCAAGATCAAAACAATAGATCAAAGTCCTTTTTGAAAAGAAAACCAAAGATCAAAGCACTTAATCCACTTTGATCATCTTTAACAAGCATCAAATTAACATGCATGAACTCAAAACAAAATGAAAATCATCATAACCTAAGTTTCTAGACATGACCGAATGGTAGAGTCCATGGTTCAAGGTTCTACAAGTTGGTTTGGTTCTTGAAACTCAAGATCAAAGCTAAATAGGTACTTACAAACATAGATCTTCAAGAAAATTAGACATGCAACAACAATTAACTTTACAAGACTTGGGAAATTAAGAACTATCCTAACACTCTATGATCTTCGAATAAACAAAGAAAAGAGAGGATCTTCAACCACCTTCACTTGATCTTCAAGGAATCCTAAGGCTTTTGGGTTTGATCTTCTTCTTCTTCTCCTCTTGAAGCTCACGGTTTCTCCCTCTCTCTCTCTAAGAGGTTTGATGAGCCTCTTAGAGTGTGTTTAGGAAAGTGAAGTAGAAATGAAGGAAATGAATGGGAGAATGGGTGAAATGAACTAAGGGTGATGGTTTATATAGGAAACTCATGTGTTTCCTCTTTGTCCTTGTGAAATTCGGCCTTAGGTGCAATGGGAGGGGCAATTTTGGCTCTTCAAAACTTTGCATGGGTGGAGGTTATCAAACTTAGGGGGACATGGTGTAGGAAATTAAGGAACTAGGTCTCCTAAGTGTAGTTACTTTTTGGCTAATGGTTAGGACTTAGTTACTAACTTAGTTATTTAGGATCCTTAGCCTAGTCCATGACTTCTTGTCCAAGAAAATAAAATCCTAGCCCTCATTCATGCATGCATACACGTAGCACACACACACTCTCACACGTATCATACACATCAACACTTATGCATGTATTATCTTTTCATTTCTTAATCAATTCTATTTTAGAGCATATAATCACCACTTCACACACTAATCCAAATATTTCAAGGAATCATACTCACACACAATTAAATCGAAAATAATTCTTATTCATCATGAAACGACTTACACAAAATCACATTTCCTTTATAAAAACACCAAGCACATAGACTTTTCCAAAAACTTATTTTCTAAACATTTGACATTACTTAAAGAAATCCTTTCTTTAAAATCACTCATTACTTTAAAAACGTGAATTAGAAAATTTATTTAAGACAATATTCTTTCAAAAATGCTTTTCTCTAAAATAAATTTCTTTAGTATTTTAAATTAATACGAGGAATTTGTGGGGAATTACACATTTAATTTCTTCATTTCCACCTTTCATTTCTTTCATTCCCACTTCTTTCCAAACACAATTGTTGAGAGAAAAAAATCAAAGCTCTCAACACATAGAGAAATAGAGAGGGAGGCCGTGAATGAGAAGAAGAAAGAGGGATAAGTCCAAACCAAAACCTAAGCCTTTCTTTGATGATCCAAGATCTTAGAAGTTTGGAGATCAACCTTTTCTTTGGTGGGTATCTCGAATGAACATGAAGAAATTGTAATCATGTAGATTTTCTTTTGATTTTGTAATTTTCCTTTCTTTTCTTCTTTTACATGTCTTATTTTATGTTTGATCATGAACTTTTAAAGCTTAAAGGAACTTATAAACGTCTAACTAATGGACTTCATAACTCAATTAAGGTCTTCATGAAAGATCTTAAAAGTTTTTCAACATAAATCCTAAAGATCTAAAGGTTGTTGAGATTTTTGTAAAGTTTAAAGCAAACCTCTTTGCATGTTAATTTTTCAAGCTTAAATGATGAGCACAAGTATGTTTGTGCTTGGTCATGGATTTTCAAGCTTAAAGGGATTTGTAAATGTCTAATTAACGGATTTCATAACTCGTTTAAAGTTTTTCATAAGGGATCCTAAAGCTTTTCAAACTAAATCTTCTAAATCAAAAGGTTTGATGGGATTTTTGTAAAGTTTAAAGTAAATCTCTTTGTATGTTGAATTTTCTTTCTTAAACCGTGATTTAAGGATGTATTGGTGTTGCATGTTGATTTGTTGATGATCTTGATGATTTAAGTTCATGCATGTGTTAATTAACCTTTGATCTTGAATTTTTAAGAATAAATGAACTTATAAAACCCTAGATCAAGAGCCAAATGATTCGGCCTTGACTAGATCTAGGAGTCTTGATGCTTTTTAATTTAGTTCAAGTCATTGCATGTTAATCTTATGATTAGAAAAGTTTATTTCAGTGGTTGAAAGTGTTTGATTTTAACTTGATCTTAATAAAGCTTTAATTTTGTTTTGATCTTTGAAAAGTTTGGTTCCTGAATTCTTTTCATGAAATTTATAAATAAAAAGTTTTGATTTTGTGTTGATCTATGGACAAGTCTTGAGTTTTAATACATGCATGTTGTTTTTGAACCAAAAAGATTTAATCCCTCTTCATTTCATGCCACGGTTTTGACCACTTCTTACTCAAAGTAATTTTATCTTTGATTTATGTCATTATGATTGATTCTATGACTTGATCTATAAGATTTAGGTCCATACATGTGGTTTTTGAACAAAAAGATTTTTATTTCCTTAAGGATCACCACGGTTTTGTAAAAGAACCAAAAGAAATAAGTTTTTGAAAAATGATTTTTGTCTTGATTCGTGTTCTATATTCATGCATGTGAAAGATTTGAAAATAAAACCATGATCTATGATGATGTGTATTCGGTCTAAGTCTAGAGCTAGGAATCATGCCTTGTGTAACACCCCAAATTTTCACTTCCTGATATAATAAAATTGTAATTATGAAAGATTATTTTATAATTATTTTCTTAATCATAATTATATTTATTCTTTAAAATTAGATTAATTCTGTGTTAGTGTTAGTATTTGTTAGAGGTGGAAAAATATTTGGACAAGAGTATCATATGTAAAAATTAAAGTTTTTACATATTAATCCCTGAATTAGGGCCTAGAAGCAATATTAGAAAAGTTTTGGAGGGAAGGGCATTAAAATAAATATTTTTGAAAATTGATCAAAATCACTCGAGTATTTTTGGAAACACTCGAGTAATCGAGTTAGTGGAGAACTCGTTAGTGCGTTTGATGAGTCAGCACACAACGATTCTTTGTTGATCGACACGAAAACACCCCAGGACACGTTAATGGGCATCGTGGCGAGCTGCATGATCAAGAGTAGCGTCTATTTAAGCTCTTGGTTGAAGAGGGTGGAGGATTTTGGTTGATTTGCTCCGAAATTTCAAAGTTAGGGTTCCTGATTTCGTGCTCTGATTATTCAATCGTGTTTGAGAGTTGAATTGAGAGTAATACACCATTGTAAAGCTCACATCACGAGCTTTACAAAGACATAAGATTTGAGAGTTGTGGTTTCTTGAGGAAGGAGAATCGAAGCTCGAAAGTGTGGTATCCTTAGCTGTCAAGTGCGAAAACCTGAGGTCTGGAGCTTACTTGGAGCTAGGATTTTGGTAAGTTTATGAGCTCTCTGAACCTCAAATTCGTTCATACCTCTAGTTTAAGTTGCAGAGAATCAATCTTAACAATTTTCCCTAATTTCTAAAACGTTTTTGCATGTCAAATCCTCTTATCTTGGTACCCTGCTCAAATATGGTTGCATGCAAAGGGTTTTTGGGGTTTAACATTTCCAGCCAATTTCTCTGCAATCTCAGTGTTGATTCATGACCTAGAGGTAAGGGTGAAGCTTTTAACTCACTAGAATAAGTTTAAATCATGTGAATTTAGGTTGAGAGTCAACAAAAGACTCTATGGGCATAGTTGGAATTAGGTTTAAGGCTTGGAGGCCTTTCTGGGTTCAAATACTGGTTTGGAAAAGTTTATTATGTTACATGCATGCTATTCCAAAGCTGTGATTGTGCTAAATGTGCCTAGAATTGGATTTGGTATGTTGAGTTGTGGAAAAATGGATTTTATGTATAATTGATGAAATTCTGTGATTCAGTGTAAAATGTTGTTAATTCTATATTGGAACATGTTTAAAATGTGTAATATAAGCTCTGTTGATCATTGGTTTTGATTGGAATTGACTATAGTTGGAAATGGTATGTTAAAACTCAATTTGCAGTGTTGTCTGTCTGCAAATACTCGAGTATTAAGGATGATACTCGAGTATTTTGACTATTTTGGAAAAGTTGAATTTCTGGAAAATAAAGAACACTTGAGTCTCATGAAGAACACTCGAGTATTTTAATGAATTTTTAAAATGAAGTTCTGGAAACAAAGAACAACTCGAGTGTCATGAAGAACACTCGAGTATTTTGATGAATCTGAGAAACACTCGAGTCTAGGAAAATTCACTCGAGTCTTTTGGACCAAGGACAGAAAAGTAATTTTCTTTTAACATACCTAAAGTAAAGTCAATTAAGATCAACTATGCTTATGGGAAGGAATCATGTTCAAATAAAAGAACGGGGAAATTATTAACAACATTGTAATTCACTGATGGAATAATATTGGATGCACATGATAAGATTATTGGTTAATCTTAATGGATAAATTTTATGTGCATACATGCATGGAGAAAGAAGATGGAACTAATTCGGTGATAACTGGCTCGATGACACATTTTGGTAATGTGGGCAGCATTAGGGAATGCTGTTACGTCTTGGTGACGTTGTGTGCACACTCTCCAAGCAGTTTCACAATACATGTTGGTCATGTATGCGAATTAATGGATTGAACGTTCAATGGACAATGGAAATGGGAGACATGCATCATGACACATAAATTATGGGACTCATATAATTGAATCATGTTTGTTCATTTGCATATGCATCTGGATACTTGGAACTTGCGATTGTTACTTGCTTTATTTATTCTTATTCGATTATGTAGATTATATTGCTTACCCCTTATGCCCATTATAGGTGATGGCACGCTATCTAGCTAGCATCGAGTTACGTCCGCTCCATAGCGGAGTGTGGTACTACGAGGACCATAGAGCCACATTTGAGGGTGAGGTAGAGGTGACTCTATATCACCCTAACCCTTTGGCTCGTGTCCTTCCTCGTAGGTTTCGCATCCCTATTATCTATACTTTGCATGTACCCCCTTTTTATACATATCATGGACCACCCCTGACTCGACCAGCTCGTCGCTTTCATTCCTTTCATTTTAGAGCTGCTACTAGATCTCACCCCTCTTCTTCTCAAGTGATCCGTGAGGAGACTCCTATACCTAGTCCGATGAGTCCGGTTCATGGGACTCCTTCAGCTGACCCAGTGCCCAGTGGTAGGGCACCCACTCAGTCGGACGAGGTAGAGGAGGATCATGAGGAGGCTGAGAGTGAGGGCGAGCCAGTCGAGCACTCCACTGGGAGCCAGTGGGGAGTTGGGGATCCACCAGGTGATGCATAGTATAGATGATTAGGATGTGAGACAGGTGGAGCAGCTGCTGGAGACTCTGGAGACGATGCTATGGAGGAGGATCACTGGACCACTGCTGGGATTTTCATGTTTTGCTCTATATATATATTGTACATATTTTTGAGAGATCTCAGTGTGGTGGTCTTTTCTTTTGGCTTTATATTATGGACTTGTATTTTGTAAACTCTTGCTACCTCGACCTGACTTTGATGTATGTTGGTACTATTATATTATGACATGTATGGTTATGTTTATATATATATATATATATATATCTCTTTATATAAATGGCATGAAACGTGAATTATCAAGTCAAGGTCCCTATTTTCCACTTACTCTGATAATTGTGATTTTAGTGCTGAGTTGGGAAGTTTTTAATAGTCGTAATGAAAACCCAACTTATGGATGAAAGGATTATTTTCACCAATTGTTTCATAACAAAATTTTTTATTACTTCTATACTTACGCAAGTCCATATACTCTATTCAATAAACAATAGAGAAACTATATTTTATAATATACAAGAGAGGGTGTGACACTTTTATGGTATCAGAGCACAATGGTCCTGATTCTTGATCCTCTCAAGCATAATCTGCCAGAAGATGCTACAGTAGGGTAAAGTTTCTTAGCTATTTGATTCATTTCATATAGCCTTAGTTCTATTAGTGATTGTTTAGAATAGAACTAGATAGATTTCAATGTTTAGATAGATCTTTAACGACCTAGGTCCATAGTGCAGGCTCACTATGGCATCGCGATATAGAAACCATACGAACGATCTGCTGGAAAGAAAATTTGCAGCAGAATCAGCATCAGCAACATCCATCTCAGCCCGTTAATCCACCTCAAGTGGGTGCGGCAGCTGTGGAAGCCAAAACTTTGTCGGATTTCAGGAGCTGCAATCCGTCGAAGTTCGCTGGTGGGTTTAAACCGGAAGAAGCTAATAAGTGGATCTTGGAGATGGACAAGATCTTTAGAACTTTGGAATGCTCCGACACTCAGAGGATAGTTTATGCTGTTTTCATGCTGGAAGGCGAAGCGGAACATTGGTGGAATCATACTGCTCAGTTACTTGCTCATGAAGGAAGAGAGGTAACTTGGGAAGTATTCATGGAAGAATTTCTCAAGAATTATTTTCCTGATGACTTAAGGAGGAAGAAAGAAGTGGAGTTTCTGCAACTCAAACAAGGCAGCATGAGTGTAGGCGAATATGCTGCAAAATTTGAAGAATTGATGAAATACTCTCCTTACTATCAGATGAATCCGGATGAAAGGAGCAAGTGTATTAAGTTTGAGGGAGGACTGAGACCTGAATTAAAGTCGGTGTTCAGTTATCAAAAGATTCAAAGCTTTCCTACGTTGGTTGATATGTGTAGGATGTACGAGGATGATAAAAAGGCGGAGACAGTACAGATTGTGGAAGGAAAGAAGGAACATCAGGGATATGGACCACAGAGGCGGAAGGGGCATGACCACCGTCATAAAGGTCCTTATTCTCATAAGAATATGGGAAAGGGCAAGATATCGGATGATCGAAACACCTCTTACAATAATGCTCCTTATTGTGAGAAGTGCAGCCGTCATCACTTTGGAAAATTCTGTTGGTCTCACAGTGGGTGTTTTAACTGCGGGAAACCTGGTCATTTTTCTCGCGATTGCAAGGAACCACCCAAGAACACTCCAAGAGGATCTATGGACAAGCCAGTAACCCAAGGTCGAGTTTTCACCCGTAGTGGTGCTGAAGCGAATCAGACTCCGGGACTTGTGCAAGGTACTTATTTGCTCAATGACCAACCTTGTAGAATTTTATTCGATTCAGGAGCCACTCATTCATTTGTTTCATTTGAATGTGTGAATCGTTTGAAATTGTCAGTGTTTGAATCACCCTATTGTCTTAGGGTAGATGTAACACCCCGATTTGGCAACTTGAAAATATATTTCTTTAATCATAAAAAGTAGTGAAAATATGGGCCAATTTTTTTTTTGAACATGTAACATGATTGAGTAGCATGAGTATGAGAACCATTAAGTTTTTCAAAACTCCTTCGCAATTAAAAGGGTGCTCTCGTACTTCATGCTAGAGTTCAAGTCCCAAACCGAAGTGTCACAAGACACTACACTTTGCAACTTGATTCTTCTCAACTCAATTATCAGGGCCCTTATCTTTCCTAAAACAAACAGTGGTGGTCACAAAATAAATTTCGTTCACAAAAGTTTGGGGTTACATCATAGTATTGCAATGACACTAAGTAAATACAGGGAATACAAAATACTTCCGAAAATATAAAAGATCTACCATCAAGCCCATTGATTGAAGACGAAGGTCCACGGAAATTGCCTAGCTAGCATCGGCATCGGCTACGTCCGCCCTCGAGTATCTATGTCCTCGTACGATTCTTGCGTGCATGCAAAGGCATCAGGTGTCCACCATGACAGTCAGCTGTCACACCGATCTCGATGTCTTCACGCCACCTCCACCCTTGATAACTCACTTCCCACCTTTCTTTGACTCAATTGTCGAACGTGAACTTGACAAGATCCAGAGACTAAGGGAGAGACATCATAACAACATACATACAGAAAGAAGACTGGAGAGAGTAAGTATTCCCAAGCATGTTATGCCAACGATGTGGGATTACAATAGGTAAGATATTAAGATAGACAAGCCATACAAGCAAACAATACAAAAGTAATCGCTTTCAATCCCACCTTACACACAAACTTTTACATTTTCATCATTACTTTTCTTCTCCCAAAACTTTCATAAATCACTTCCGCTGCGCACTCTAATTTCATCACCACAACATTTCATTTTCTTTTCCGAACAGTCGCTTAAGAATTATTTCTCTTACAATATAAGTCATCTTTTCTTACTTAAGTTTTATGAATTCGTATCCATCAATGATGCAAGGGATTTTAATCATCATTGAGGAGGGTTACTTTCAAAGTTAGCACACTCGTCCACATCTCCTCGGTCATCCATCCAACCTAGTCGGAAGCAAACAGGAGTACAGGACCTTTACCGTGCGGGCACGACAGCTGTCTCAAACACAAATGGCCCCAGGCCAGGAGGTCTCATCCTCAAATCATAATCATATCAATCATACCACACTGCCTCGCAGTGGCAAACAAGATGCCCCACTCCAGTCCCTCTCACTGTTCTCGATTTGTAATCTAGGGGGCGACAATATGTTTCTAGTGAGCTCGCAGAACGTGCCACGGCATTAGACCCAGTCCTCACCACGTTAGTGCGCCACATGTGGAGTTGTTCTACCTATAAACATACTCTAGACTTATTGACGTATCACCGTCATTGTCCTCCCCTAATGCAATCTCGTCCTAAGTATCCGCAGATACTTATCGTTTCTTCCTCTCCACTACTTCGCACTCTCATGCCTCACCACTTATGTTCATATCTTTAAAAGTCTTTTTGTAACACCCCAAAATTTTAATCCCCGATTAATGAAATGTTAATTATAAATTAATTATTTCCATATTAATCCTTGATTAAAATATGTGTTCATATAGTTGGTATATGAGTGTGAAATTATTTAATAAATATAATAAATGCCTAAAATGAGTATTTTGCATATTAGTCCCTGGGTTGGGACCTAGAAGCAATTATAGGAAAGTTTTTGGAGGGAAATTAAATAAAATAATTATTTTTCAAAAATTGGGAAAAATACTCGAGTATTTTCTGAAAAACTCGAGTATTTTGGGTCAAACTGCACGAGTTAGTGCGTTTGATGAGTCACCATGAACGATTCCCTCTTCCCGCCACGAATACTCCTTCCCCAACACCTCAAGGCTTTCGTGTCGCCTTGCATGAGAGCTTCCTTGCTCTATTTAAGCTCAACAACAACAGATTCGTGAAGCTTTTTGGTTATGTTTGGGTTGTTGATGAAAGTTAGGGTTTCGGATTTGTCCTCTTCGATTCTCCTTAAATTCTGAGTGTTAGGATTCGAGTGATACACGAATACAAAGCTCACATCACGAGCTTTGTGTAAACACCAAAATCGTGAGGATTGAGTGAGTGTGTTGGAGGATTCAAGGAGTTGAAGTGAAGCTGTTCTTGGTCAAGTTTGTGTCTGGAGCTTACTTTGATCTTGAATTCTGGTAAGCTCATGAATCCCTGAGTCTCAAATTCGAGTTCCTTAGTTATATTATGTTGCATAGAGTCTAGAAAACCTAATTTCCCCAATTTTATTCTCTGTTTCATGGGTAAACCAATTCCACTTTGGTGTTGCACTCAAAATGCTCTGCATGTGGTGCTTGAAGTTGGTCTGAGAGTTGTGGAGCTTTTCTTTGGGGATTTCTTGTTTGATTCACATCTGAGAGGTAAGGGGAAGTAATTATATTCACTAGATAGAGATTAAATTCCATGATTTGTGTTAGAGAGCCACCAAGAGGCTCTAAGGGCTTAGATTGAATAGGGTCTTTGGTTTGGAAACCAAGCTTTGCTCTAAAACTGTGTTGAGCAAGTTCTATATCATGCATGCAAGCTTAAATGAACTTTGTTTCATGAGTATTGTGCTTATTGTGTAAATTGAAGTATTGAGTTGTTAAAATGTGTTTTTATGCATGATTTATTAATTCTCTGTCAAATTGGTTATTTGATATGAAATGAGTGTGGAAACTTGTTCAATATATGGTGTATGAACTATGGTGATCACTGGTTTGGGTTAAAAAAGTTTAGAAATTGAAATGGTATGTAAAAACCAAGTTTCAGTCTGTTCTGTCTGCAAACACTCGAGTATATGGCTTAACACTCGAGTATTTCGTGATGCATCAATGTGAAAATTGGCGCACAAACTTGAGAACCAGGCTAGGCACTCGAGTATTTCAGATGCAACAAGAGTAAAAATTAATGAACAACTCGAGTAATATGTGAACTACTCGAGTATTCTGGGTAATGGACTACTCGAGTATCTCATGAATTACTCGAGTATATTTTTGAAGATCTGAAAACCTGAATCTCTAAACAGACATGAACGACTCGAGTATAATCATGAACTTCTCGAGTAAAATCTGGAAAATGATAAACTACTCGAGTATTATGGAAAACACTCGAGTATTTTTAGTCAGATACTTAAAAATACCATTTTCAATTCTAAGTCATTTTGTAACACTTAAAGGACGATAAACCAAGTGATCCTGGACTTAAAGGAAATTGATTAACGTTATGATATTTTCATTTGAATAACGATACGTTGCTCGGGAGGCACGTAATGTATTAATAAAAGGATAAAACATCAATCAATTCCCTTTAAGTAAAGTAATGCATTCATTCTGAAGTTGGGATGGTAGGACGTATATCATGTTTTTGGTAAACATGTGGAGGGCCTCTGGGAGTGCCAATACGCTTGCTTGATGACACGTCGTTGAGGTGGTCGGCTTAGTGGATGCCGATATGGTTATACCGTTTGGATGACGGTCCGTTTGGATGACGGGATATGCTCGGGTGGCATGGATACCAAGCTTGACGTGTACATTCTAGGTGAATGTACGAATTGTTGTATACCTAGGAATACAACGCACTGTTGAGTGCTGGGTTGTCAGGGATGGACGTCAGAGAGTGACATAGTATGATGGAGATAGGCTTGAGAGCTAAAGTCATGCATCATGCCACTCACTCAAATCAATTGTGATAAATGAAATAAGTGTGAGCATCCTAAGTGCATTAATTAACTGCTAAGTGTTATATGTGATTGTTGTTAATTGATACATATTTACATACTCATATTGCACAATTTATTCTCTGTTGATTATGTGTATAGAATTGCTTACCCCTATGCCCTTGTAGGTGATGTCTCGTTACATTGCTTGCATCGAGATCCGGCCACTTCCTAGTGGCACATGGATCTATGAGGACCATCGTGCGGTGTTCGAGGGAGAGGTAGAGGTTACCTTCTACCACCCGAACCCGTTGATCCGATTCCGTCCTCGTAGATTTAGGATTCCCATCATATACACTATGCATGTACCCCCGTTTTACACTTACCATGGACCACCTTCCACGCGACCAGCTCGCTCCTATCACAGTTTCCGTTTTCGACCTACCCGCTCTCACCCTTTTACCTCGAGAGTCGTTCGCGAGGAGACTCCCCCTTCTGATCCGAGGAGCCCAGTCAGGGTTTCACCATCACCTGACCCAGTACCCAGTGGTAGGGTACACTCTCCCTCGGATGAGATCGAGGAGGACCCGGTGGAGGACGAGAGTGGGAGCGAGCTTGTCGTGCATTCTACTGGGAGTGATTGGAGGGACGATGATCCCTAGGTTTGTGCATAGGGTATGTGATGAGGATCAGGGGATCCGATGTGTGGAGGCTGTGGAGGAGATCTTGCTGCTGCTGCTGTGTTGATGATGATGCTACTACCTTACTACTTATGTTTATTGGAGACTGCTGTTATCACTACTACTACATCTGATGCTGCCGGATCTACGTGACCACCCTTAGAGTTTTATTTTGATTATGTATATATGTTGTAGATATACTTTTGGGGTTCTCTAGGGATTTGGTCATGTTATTATGTAGATCTGTTTATGGACTTGTATTTTGGAATCTTGGAAGCTTTGATATGGGGCTATGTACTTATGACTCTTATTATATATATTATCCAATATAAAAGCTTAATTACTATATTATATTTGGGTAATCCGGAAGGGTGTCACACTTTTAACTCTTTTAATTAACCTAATGATCGGCTCACCCTTCGTACATCCCTTCAGTGAGTCCCGATCGCTATCTTTGCACATATCTTTCTCTCTCATCAAAGCACAGAGCTGGGTTCACATCATCACACTTACATCACATTCCACAACTTGGTTCAACTATCTTACACCATCCTCTTTCTCAAAATTTCAACTCTCAAAACTTTTTCTTAAAATCTCAAAATCACAAACTTTTAAAAATTAGCTCAAAATCGTTTCGTACCACCTTCTCAAAATCTCACTTTCTAAAAATTTCCTTCTCATAATAAAATATCTGTTCACAAACCTTTCTTAAAAACTTACTTCTTAAATTCTTACAAAATCCCTTCGCATAAATCTTTCAAAATATCTTTTCACACAATTTATCAAAAGTCTTGTTTCGAGAACTCTTTTCAAAAATTCTCCTTTTTAAAAACCTTTTCAAATAAAACTTCATTTCAAAAATATTTTCAAAAGAATTTCTTTTCACACATCCTTTTCTAAAATTTTCCTTTCACCACTCTCCACAAATCTCTTTTCCAAAAATCCTTTCAAAACTCTTTGCAAAACTTTGTTAAAACTGCTTTTCAAAAACCTTTCCCAAATTACAACTTTGCTGAGCGCTAATGGAGGAGTAAGCTCAACTCAACATTAGTCCCAGACTAAAACCAAAAGCAAAAGGAGTCCAACTCCACACAATTCACATCTCACCTTAACAACAACATTACTCTTCCCAGCTCTGGCTCATCCATCTCATATTTATCAATTCTTAATCCTCACTGGTTATAAATTCTACAACATTTCAACATCACTCACAAATTTTACCTTACATTTCTTTTATTCTTCTAATTCATTATTCTTTACATTATTCTCACTCTCATCATAAATTCATCAAATAGACCAATAAACAACACGCGAGCATTCAAATATCATTATATAAACTCATTACCTAATCCCAAGTGGTCTTTGTCCATTTCACACGAGTGGCCACACAAACAAACAATTGCCACTGTGTTACTGACTCAGAACCACTAAGTTTCGACTTTTGAGATGGTCGAAACACTTAATACATTACCTAAATACCACTGTGTTTGGGGGAAACTTCTCTCTCACCTCAACCGATGACGATCTTCAATGCGCTCCTTGGTTTCCATTGCGGCGTTCGTAACTGCTTCCCGATCGTTACTGGCACTCAAATATTTCCCTCTTATTAAAAATCATTCTTATTCAATTATCTTGAAAATAAAGCAACATTGCAAAACTTTTTATTTGCAAACAAAGGTATTCGCTTCATGTTAACACTTTGAAGTCAATTTGGGTTTCTCACAATTAAAATCAAGTAAAACATTCATTTAAAGAAAATAAAAGTTTTAGAATACTTGTTAAAACATAGTTAGTTTGTAAAACACCTTTTGAATTAAAACCATGAACTTCAAAAATCATTTGAAAATCTTTTCAAAACAATACCTTTCAATTAATCAAATCATTCTTCTTACTTTATTTTCTTAAAAACCGAATCAAAAGAAAATGAAACAGAATTACATCAAAAACTTTTTTTTTAAAGTCATTAAACACTTAAATCATTCAAACACACACATAAACAATTATAATATCACAACCATTCATCATTCATGCACATAAAACAAAATCAAACACAACTCCTATTATTTTCTATACATAGCTGAATCCCTTCTAGATAGGATAAGGTGATATTCACACTTTCAAACATACATATAAAGCATGCACATATGGAAAATAACTTTTAAACATATTATCCTACTTTAAACATCATGCCTAAAATAAATATTAAAAGAAAAGGAGTATCTTCACTTAAAATTATGCTAATCATCTTCCTAATCAATTAGCTTTATCTCTAAATTATCATGCAAGGAAAATCAACTCATGTTCCTTTATTTTTCAACCAAACCGAATTGATCATAGAAAAATAATTCAAACTCATAACAATATAGACACATACCAAATCAATCTTATTCACTCAAGGCTAACTCAAACAACAGCACACAAGGAAATAAAAATGGTTTGAATAAAATTTGTTCCAAAACCGAATAGGACCATAAAAATTGTTTTTAAGTTTTTAATCAAAAATTTAGATTTTCATATGCTTAAAATCCATAAATCTATCAATGAAATACACATGCAAAACAAAATAACAACTTTAGTATTCTTAAGAGCAAAACCGTGAGTTTCACACATAATTCTTTAAATTTTAATTTATTTTCCTTTAAATAGATTTATCACAATAAAAGTCAAAGGTCATATCAAAATCTTTAGATCACATAGATTTCATCATGCATGTAACTAAAATAATAATCAGTTATGGTTTCCTACATTTCCTAGGTTTGGCCGAATAGCACAATGTATAAAGGATAAGATCTTGGGTTCTATTTTCACATGCAAAGCTTTAAAATAACACTTTCTTTCCAAACATCAACGAAATCATCATCACACACACAAAATCTTGTTAAAAATATTTTTTGTACCAAAAATCATTTTTAAAACTTATTATTATAATTTTCTCTTTAAAATTGTGACATGCATCAAAAGAAAGTTAAGATCAAACACAAAACAAACACATAGTGTCCATGTTTCATGCTTTTGTAAAGACCTACCATAAATCAAGACATGCATAAGAAGATCAAGGCAAGAACATAAACTTAATCACAAAACCTAAACAAAACCGTGAAGAAGAAATCTTACGAATTAAAGATCAAAGCTTTCAAACACAAATATTCAAGATCCATACCTAAAAACAACATGCAAGGTACTTAAACTTCTAGATCATGAGAAAAAGAGTACATGCATCACAAAAATTAAATTTAAATAAAGTCCTTCACAAAGTCATTTACAAAACTAAAATTATTACATTAAAACTTCCTTAAACAACTACCTTAAACAAAAATCCTAGTCTTCAAGCTTCAAACTCTCCTCTCCTTCTCCCATGTTTGCTTCGGCCTCTTCTTCTTAGGGTTGGTTCTCTTCCTAATCTTTGAAGAGGAAGGTGTTTGGATAAAGAGATCAAAGGTATTTGGGTAAGAAATTTGGGGTTGTCACTCTTCTCCTCTCGGCCACTCTCTCTTTTCCATGGGTCTCAAGAGCTTTTGTGTGCTCTTGGACCAAAGTGGGTATGTTTGTGTGTGAAAGGAAATGAATGAAGGAAAATGAGAAATGAATCGACTAGCCTAACACTCCCACATACACGGTTTTATGGCTAAAACAAGGGATGGAAATTTCCCTTCTTGCCCTCGGTTCAAGGCATGGGTTCAAGGGCAATTTGGTCTACTCCTAATGTTGCATGGGGGCTCTTCTTCGTGGGAGACAAAGGGAAAGGAAAGTCCTCCCTAGGCTCCATTACTCATCACCCTACTTCTCCTATTTGTTTGCCACCTAGTTCCTACTTGCATGAGATTTAAGAAAATAAACCTCCCTCGGCCTTCTTTAACTACACTTGGACGAACAACATGCACACACACACATAAACATTTAATTTCTTTTTCATTTCATCATATCATCACTTAACATTTCACTATGGAACCATGCACACACATTCACATCATACACATATTTTCATTTCATGTCATCATAGCAACACATAGCATTAAGTTATAAAATCATGCATGTGTTAACACATATTCAATCACACATGCATACAACACTTTGGCACTTCATGTTTTCTACTCATACACACGACACATACACACACGCTTACACATACATACATCATATTCACATTCACACAATTCATGCATTTCAAATTTATCATTCAATTTTATTTCTTAAGATGAGAAAACACGCATATACATCATGCAATCCACACAATTCATGCACTCATTCATTTAGTTTCACTAATTAAATTTCATACACCATTTATTCACAAATCACACATTTACAAATCCCAAAATTTCCAAAATACAAACTTTAAAGAAAATCAATAAACCATATCAATTAAATCACAAAATTTAGTAAAACCATATGTTCTCATAAATCAGGGACTTTTAAAGAAACCATTTATTAAAAACCTCAAATCATATAAAAGAAAATTCGTTTCTTTAAGAAATCTCAAATAACAAAATCATAACTTGGTTTTCAAGAAATTAAGCTCAAATAAAAACCACTTGCTAAAACATTTTTCTGAAAATCCATCTTAAATTCTCAAAAATTCTTTTTAAACAAAACCTCATTGATTTATTTAAGTCCAGAAGATGCGGGATGTTACATTCTCCCCAACTTGAAGATTTCTCGTCCTCGAGAAATGATGCGCAAAACCATCTTGCTCAAGAGTGCGTAGCTACTCATAGCAATCCTTTTCCTCATTCTCATATGAACTGACTGTTGCGACGTACCATTTATTCGCTATCTTCACGAAAAAAAAATTTCCGAAACGATTCTTTAACAGAAGCAGTCTCTTGGGTCAATCCATTGTCAAATACAATGGTGTACAACGACAAGGCTTTGCTAAGCGGGTTAAAACTTTAAGGGTGTTCAGAGTTGCTGAAACAAGTAGCAACATAAAAAGGAATGTCATGCTTTTGTAAATCTGGACAAGGATACTGCTATCACGATTACCTTCTTAGCTTACTCCTTCCTAGTGATTTCCGGCCTAATCAAGTCATCTAAAAGCCTCAAATTTTCCATCTACTCCCCAACTTTAATGACTCTTATCACTATCAACCTCAACCACATACACAGACTCCAGTCCAACAAAACTCTCAATCCTTACCATTACCTTAGATTCCACTAAACGTTTACCCTTATAACTTCGTCTTATTCATCACTAATCCTTCTTTTCTTGAAGCTATCGCTAACATATACTCACTTCACTCCTCCTATTCCCTATGGACTGCAGCCACTTGAGCGTTCTAACTCCTTTTTCCATCCTTCATGTTTCACCGTGAGGTCTAAATCCATTGAATCTCCTTCAATCCTATGGTTACCTATCTAATTAAAGGTCTTTATTCCTAACATGGCTCTTCTAATCCACAATTTATCGTCACGTTCCATCACCCGTCCTAACATTGATCATCACTTAAGGGTTCTAACCATAAATGTCTTCACTTTATCTACCGAATTCCACACCATTAATAACAATTAGCACTAAACTATATCATTTACTCCTTCTAACTCTAATTCTAGGATCACAACTCTTCGGACTTATCCTAGACTTCCTACTGCCTTGATACTATCTGAACCAAAATTCCAGACAAATCACCCTCATCCACACTTAATTCTAACTGACTCATATGGTCCTCCCAAAACTTAAAGACATCCTTACTCTACCTTATGACCAACACATCTCCCTTACTCATACCTTCTAATCCTCTAACCAATCAACACCTCACAGTCCATTCTTAGTTCAGGGTTAACTACTTGACTGGCATAAGTCATCATCAAAAATTTGGGATTCAAACGGCTTGACAATAGGGAAGGCTTATAAATTGAGTTCACAAATTCAGGTTCAATCAAATTAGGAAGATTCAAGGCTACTTTAGAGATCAATTTGGGTAACAAGCAATATAAGGTAGGTTCATGATTCAAATCAAGAGTACAAAGGTTATTCTGAATAAAAGGGCTCACAACAAGCAAGGGTTCCAACAAAGAATGAGAAGCTCAAACAATAATATTAGGTTTTGGTAGGATTCGAATCCTCGAGTTATACGACAAGTTCTGACGCATTCCAACAGCATGTGCACACTCTCAGCATTCCTATTTCTAATCATCCTAGAATAGCACACAAGACTCACAAAGGAAGTATGTTTCCCATATATTGAATTACTTAGATCAATCATTGCTCTGATACCAAACTGTAACACCCCGATTTGGCAACTTGAAAATATATTTCTTTAATCATAAAATGTAGTGAAAATATGGGCCATTTTTTTTGAACATGTAACATGATTGAGTAGCATGAGTATGAGAACCATTAAGTTTTACCAAACTCCTTTGCAATTAAAAGGGTGCTCTCGTACTTTATGCTAGAGTTCAAGTCCCAAACCGAAGTGTCACAAGACACTACACTTTGCAACTTGATTCTTCTCAACTCAATTATCATGGCTCTTATCTTTCCTAAAACAAACAGTGGTGGTCACAAAATAAATTTCGTTCACAAAAGTTTGGGGTTACATCATAGTATTGCAATGACACTAAGTAAATACAGGGAATACAAAATACTTCCGGAAATATAAAAGAACTACCATCAGGCCCATTGATTGAAGACGAAGGTCCACGGAAATTGCCTAGCTAGCGTCGGCCTCGGTTACGTCCGCCCTCGAGTATCTATGTCGTCGTACGATTCTTGCGTGCATGCAAGGGCATCAGGTGTCCACCATGACAGTCAGCTGTCACACCGATCTCGGTGTCTTCACGCCACCTCCACCCTTGATAACTCATTTCCCACCTTTCTTTGTCTCAATTGTCAAACGTGAACTTGACAAGATCCGGAGACTAAGGGAGAGACATCATAACAACAGACATACAGAAAGAAGACTAGAGAGAGTAAGTATTCCCAAGCATGTTATGCCAACGATGTGGGATTACAATAGGTAAGATATTAAGATAGACAAGCCAAACAAGCAAACAATACAAAAGTAATCGCTTTCA
Organism: Crotalaria pallida; assembly: GCA_037953625.1. Lineage (NCBI taxonomy): Eukaryota > Viridiplantae > Streptophyta > Magnoliopsida > Fabales > Fabaceae > Crotalaria > Crotalaria pallida. The sequence continues at coordinate 3,660,890 of CM075654.1, read as the reverse complement.
TTCCCACCTTACACACAAACTTTTACATTTTCATCATTACTTTTCTTCTCCCAAAACTTTCATAAATCACTTCCGCTGCGCACTCTGATTTCAACACCACAACATTTCATTTTCTTTTCCGAACAGTCGCTTAAGAATTATTTCTCTTACAATATAAGTCATCTTTTCTTACTTAAGTTTTATGAATTCGTATCCGTCAATGATGCAAGGAATTTTAATCATCATTGAGGAGGGTTACTTTCAAAGTTAGCACACTCGTCTACATCTCCTCGGTCATCCATCCAACCTAGTCGGAAGCAAACAGGAGTACATGACCTTTACCGTGCGGGCACGACAGCTGTCTCAAACACAAATGGCCCCAGGCCAGGAGGTCTCAGCCTCAAATCATAATCATATCAATCATGGCACACTGCCTCGCAGTGGCAAACAAGATGCCCCACTCCAGTCCCTCTCACTGTTCTCGATTTGCAATCTAGGGGGCGACAATATGTTTCTAGTGAGCTCACAGAACGTGCCACGACATTAGACCCAGTCCCCACCACTTTAGTGCGCCACATGTGGAGTTGTTCTGCCTAGAAACATACTCTAGACTTCTTGACGTATCACTGTCATTGTCCTCCCCTAATGCAATCTCGTCCTAAGTATCCGCAAATACTTATCGTTTCTTCCTCTCCACTACTTCGCACTCTCATGCCTCACCACGTATGTTCATATCTTTAAAAGTCTTTTAACTCTTTTAATTAACCTAATGACCGACTCACCCTTCGTACATCCCTTCAGTGAGTCCCGATCGCTATTGTAACACCCTATATAATAATTACCCTTAATTACCCCAAAATTAGGATTTAAAAATTTCTTTTAAGATGAATATGATAGTTGCCAAAATAATGTTTCCTTTCATTAATAACAAAAACATCAGAGTTAACAAAGCGGAAGACTTAAATACATCAAATACATAAAGTATACGTTTAAGTACATCAGTTCGTCAAAATACAAAACAATATTTTAGCTCGGCCCAACTGGCCGAGACCACATCAGCTATCCGACACTAAATGACTTGCTCTCCCTATGAGGGAGAGTGAATCTGCTCGGCCGGTGACTGCGTCTGCTCGGACTCAGTACCTGAAAAATGGTAAGGAGGTGAGCATTACACAAAACTTTAATAAGCAGTTTCTAAAATGACATACCGAACTACCAAGCCAAACACAAGTAGTCAAATAGCAAATAAATCACAAGTGATCAATCCCATATATCTCATGCGTATATCAACAATTAGCTCGGTTTGCATACCCACGACCTCATCTAGCTTGGCACACCTCATAAACCAGCTTACTCTCTGCTTACTAGTTATACCTCGGTTCACTTCGGCCACTAATCTCTTCCCTCGTATTCATTATTCACTATTCCACTTTTACATGGCTTCCAATCTTTTACTCTTCTCGGATGCATACACCCAGTGCATGTCTTACACCATTTAAGTCGGATATTAGAGTGTCCATAACTGCGAGTACCACTATACTCGTCTTACAGCTGCGAGCACCACAATGCTCGGCTTACGCGATCAATGCACGCACCCAGTACGCGTCTGCTATGACCAGGAACACTATCGCCGATCATTCTATGGAGTAAGGAGTGTCCATAACTGCGAGTACCACAATACTCGTCTTACAACTGCGAGCACCACAATACTCGGCTTACGCGATCAATGCACGCACCCAGTACGCGTCTGCTATGACCAGGAACACATTCCACCGATTCCGTTCTCGGAACCTTGTGAGTCATAACTGCGATCACCACAATGCTCGACTTACAGCTGCGAGCACCACAATGCTCGGCTTACGCGATCAATGCACGCACCCAGTACGCGTCTGCTATGACCCGACCACACAACCATTTCTCTTTAATTCCCCTTATCTTATTAACCATTACTTTTAGTTCGGCCCACCTCAGTTCACCTCTTTCATTTATTCCTCTTTGTATTAATCTCATTATTTACTTAGCTCGGCCTATCTCGGCTCAACCCTTTACTCATTTCCGATTTCCCTCATCCCTATTATCTACCTCATCTACCTATCTCATTATATAACTTATTAGTTTGTCTTTTCGATCCACCCTGGTTACCATTCTTCTCATTCTCCATTCTCCATTCTCACCCTCTCTCGGCTCGGCCACAGATACAAATACCAAATATCAAAGCATCATAAACACTTATACCTCAACAACCACATGAACAAAACATTTAGTCAATCCATCATATAAAATGCAGCATATGAAATATAGCATGTAATCAAAAGTGATATTCCATCTTCACTTAAAATCCATGTTTCTAGTTCATTCATTAATTCCCCTTTTACCCTTTTTACCATTTCTCTTCTAACCTTAACCTATGTCCATTCCCTAATCTAATACCCACTCTTAGTACCCTTTATGAACACCCTAGAAACCCAAACTCAAGCAGAGGTAACACTCACTCCTTACCTCAAAAACGTGAGAGATAAGAGTTGAGAGCTTGAGAATGGCTTCCTTGACCTTGTGAGCTTCACACCACTCGAATCCGTGTCCTCCTTGCTGCCACCACAACACTATGCCGGTCCAGGAACGCCGGAGTAGAAGAACGACAATATGTTTCTAGTGAGCTCGCAGAACGTGCCACGACATTAGACCCAATCCCCACCACTTTAGTGCGCCACATGTGGAGTTGTTCTGCCTAGAAACATACTCTAGACTTCTTGACGTATCACCGTCATTGTCCTCCCCTAATGTAATCTCGTCCTAAGTATCCGCAGATACTTATCGTTTCTTCCTCTCCACTACTTCGCACTCTCATGCCTCACCACGTATGTTCATATCTTTAAAAGTCTTTTAACTCTTTTAATTAACCTAATGATCGGCTCACCCTTCGTACATCCCTTCAGTGAGTCCCGATCGCTATCTTTGCACATATCTTTCTCTCTCATCAAAGCACAGAGCTGGGTTCACATCATCACACTTACATCTCATTCCACAACTTGGTTCAACGATCTCACACCATCCTCTTTCTCAAAATTTCAACTCTCAAAACTTTTTCTTAAAATCTCAAAATAACAAACTTTTACAAATTAGCTCAAAATTGTTTCGTACCACCTTCTCAAAATCTCACTTTCTAAAAATTTCCTTCTCATAATAAAATATCTGTTCACAAACCTTTCTTAAAAACTTACTTCTTAAATTCTTACATAATCCCTTCGCATAAATCTTTCAAAATATCTTTTCACACAATTTATCAAAAGTCTTGTTTCGAGAAATCTTTTCAAAAATTCTCCTTTTTAAAAACCTTTTCAAATAAAACTTCATTTCAAAAATATTTTCAAAAGAATTTCTTTTCACACATCCTTTTCTAAAATTTTCCTTTCACCACTCTCCACAAATCTCTTTTCCAAAAATCCTTTCAAAACTCTTTGCAAAACTTTGTTAAAACTGTTTTTCAAAAACCTTTCATAAATTACAACTTTGCTGAGCGCTAATGGAGGAGCAAGCTCAACTCAACATTAGTCCCAGACTAAAACCAAAAGAAAAAGGAGTCCAACTCCACACAATTAACATCTAACCTTAAAAATAACATTACTCTTCCCAGCTCTGGCTCATCCATCTCATATTTATCAATTCTTAATCCTCACTGGTTATAAATTCTACAACATTTCAACATCACTCACAAATTTTACCTTACATTTCTTTTATTCTTCTAATTCATTATTCTTTACATTATTCTCACTCTCATCATAAATTCATCAAATAGACCAATAAACAACACGCAAGCATTAAAATATCATTATATAAACTCATTACCTAATCCCAAGTGGTCTTTGTCCATTTCACACGAGTGGCCACACAAACAAACAATTGCCACTGTGTTACTGACTCAGAACCACTAAGTTTCGACTTTTGAGATGGTCGAAACACTTAATACATTACCTAAATACCACTGTGTTTGGGGGAAACTTCTCTCTCACCTCAACCGATGACGATCTTCAATGCGCTCCTTGGTTTCCATTGCGGCGTTCGTAACTGCTTCCCGATCGTTACTGACACTCAAATATTTCCCTCTTATTAAAAATCATTCTTATTCAATTATCTTGAAAATAAAGCAACGTTGCAAAACTTTTTATTTGCAAACAAAGGTATTCGCTTCCTCTTAACACTTTGAAGTCAATTTGGGTTTCTCACAATTAAAATCAAGTAAAACATTCATTTAAAGAAAATAAACGTTTTAGAATACTTGTTAAAACATAGTTAGTTTGTAAAACACCTTTTGAATTAAAACCATGAACTTCAAAAATCATTTGAAAATCTTTTCAAAACAATACCTTTCAATTAATCAAATCATTCTTCTTACTTTATTTTCTTAAAAACCGAATCAAAAGAAAATGAAACAGAATTACATCAAAAACTTTTTTTTAAAGTCATTAAACACTTAAATCATTCAAACACACACATAAACAATTATTATATCACAACCATTCATCATTCATGCACATAAAACAAAATCAAACACAACTCCTATTATTTTCTATACATAGCCGAATCCCTTCTAGATAGGATAAGGTGATATTCACACTTTCAAACATACATATAAAGCATGCACATATGGAAAATAACTTTTAAACATATTATCCTACTTTAAACATCATGCCTAAAATAAATATTAAAAGAAAAGGAGTATCTTCACTTAAAATTATGCTAATCATCTTCCTAATCAATTAGCTTTATCTCTAAATTATCATGCAAGGAAAATCAACTCATGTTCCTTTATTTTTCAACCAAACCGAATTGATCATAGAAAAATAATTCAAACTCATAACAATATAGACACATACCAAATCAATCTTATTCACTCAAGGCTAACTCAAACAACAGCACACAAGGAAATAAAAATGGTTTGAATAAAATTTGTTCCAAAACCGAATAGGACCATAAAAATTGTTTTTAAGTTTTTAATCAAAAATTTAGATTTTCATATGCTTAAAATCCATAAATCTATCAATGAAATACACATGCAAAACAAAATAACAACTTTAGTATTCTTAAGAGCAAAACCGTGCAGAATTCTTTAAATTTTAATTTATTTTCCTTTAAATAGATTTATCACAATAAAAGTCAAAGGTCATATCAAAATGTTTAGATCACATAGATTTCAACATGCGTGTAACTAAAATAATAATCAATTATGGTTTCCTACATTTCCTAGGTTTGGCCGAATAGCACATTGTATAAAGGATAAGATCTTGGGTTCTATTTTCACATGCAAAGCTTTAAAATAACACTTTCTTTCCAAACATCAACGAAATCATCATCACACACACAAAATCTTGTTAAAAATACTTTTTGTACCAAAAATCATTTTTAAAACTTATTATTATAATTTTCTCTTTAAAATTGTGACATGCATCAAAAGAAAGTTAAGATCAAACACAAAACAAACACATAGTGTCCATGTTTCATGCTTTTGTAAAGACCTACCATAAATCAAGACATGCATAAGAAGATCAAGGCAAGAACATAAACTTAATCACAAAACCTAAACAAAACCGTGAAGAAGAAATCTTACGAATTAAAGATCAAAGCTTTCAAACACAAATATTCAAGATCCATACCTAAAAACAACATGCAAGGTACTTAAACTTCTAGATCATGAGAAAAAGAGTACATGCATCACAAAAATTAAATTTAAATAAAGTCCTTCACAATGTCATTTACAAAACTAAAATTATTGCATTAAAACTTCCTTAAACAACTACCTTAAACAAAAATCCTAGTCTTCAAGCTTCAAACTCTCCTCTCCTTCTCCTATGTTTGCTTCGGCCTCTTCTTCTTAGGGTTGGTTCTCTTCCTAATCTTTGAAGAAGGTGTTTGGATAAAGAGATCAAAGGTATTTGGGTAAGAAATTTGGGGTTGTCACTCTTCTTCTCCTCTCGGCCACTCTCTCTTTTCCATGGGTCTCAAGAGCTTTTGTGTGCTCTATGTTTGTGTGTGAAAGGAAATGAATGAAGGAAAATGAGAAATGAATCGACTAGCCTAACACTCCCACATACACGGTTTTATGGCTAAAACAAGGGATGGAAATTTCCCTTCTTGCCCTCGGTTCAAGGTATGGGTTCAAGGGCAATTTGGTCTACTCCTAATGTTGCATGGGGGGTCTTCTTTGTGGGAGACAAAGGGAAAGGAAAGTCCTCCCTAGGCTCCATTACTCATCACCCTACTTCTCCTATTTGTTTGCCACCTAGTTCCTACTTGCATGAGATTTAAGAAAATAAACCTCCCTCGGCCTTCTTGAACTACACTTGGCCGAACAACATGCACACACACACACACATAAACATTTAATTTCTTTTTCATTTCATCATATCATCACTTAACATTTCACCATGGAACCATGCACACACATTCACATCATACACATATTTTCATTTCATGTCATCATAGCAACACATAGCATTAAGTTATAAAATCATGCATGTGTTAACACATATTCAATCACACATGCATACAACACTTTGGCACTTCATGTTTTCTACTCATACACACGACACATACACACACGCTTACACATACATACATCATATTCACATTCACACAATTCATGCATTTCAAATTTATCATTCAATTTTATTTCTTAAGATGAGAAAACACACATATACATCATGCAATCCACACAATTCATGCACTCATTCATTTAGTTTCACTAATTAAATTTCATACACCATTTATTCACAAATCACACATTTACAAATCCCAAAATTTCCAAAATACAAACTTTAAAGAAAATCAATAAACCATATAAATTAAATCACAAAATTTAGTAAAACCATATGTTCTCATAAATCAGGGACTTTTAAAGAAACCATTTATTAAAAACCTCAAATCATATAAAAGAAAATTCGTTTCTTTAAGAAATCTCAAATAACAAAATCATAACTTGGTTTTCAAGAAATTAAGCTCAAATAAAAACCACTTGCTAAAACATTTTTCTGAAAATCCATCTTAAATTCTCAAAAATTCTTTTTAAACAAAACCTCATTGATTTATTTGAGTCCAGAAGATGCGGGATGTTACAGTAGAGACCCCTACTAATTCACCCGTGATTGCTTCAATGGTTTGTCTTAATTGTAAAATTAGGATAGTAGACCGAGTCTCCCAGTTAGATTTGATCTGCTTACCTTTGTCCCAATTGGATGTAATCTTGGGCATGGACTGGATGACTGAAAATCATGTGGTTATTGATTGTGATAAGAAGACAATTTTATTCAAGGATTCAATCTCAGAAAAATATCTCTGCTTAGAGGGAGATTGAATTCTCTGCTATTGAACCGGAGGAAGGAGAAAAGTCTGTGGAGGAGATTCCGATTGTTCGAGAATTTCTGGAAGTATTTTCCGAGGAAATGCCAGGATTACCACCCAAGAGGGAGATTGAATTTGGAATCGAGTTGATCCCAGGTACTGGTCCCATTTCTATTGCTCCTTATAGAATGGCACCACCCGAGATGGTTGAATTGAAGAAACAGATAGAGGAGTTGCTGCAGAAACAACTTATCAGACCAAGTGTATCCCCATGGGGCGCTCCAGTGTTATTTGTCAAGAAAAAGGATGGAAGCCTTAGAATGTGTGTGGATTATAGACAGTTGAATAAGGTGACCATAAAGAACAAGTATCCTTTGCCAAGGATTGATGATCTCATGGATCAGGTGAGAGGAGCTTCTGTGTTTTCTAAGATTGATCTGAGATCTGGGTATCATCAGATCAGGATCAAGGAGGAAGATATCCCTTAGACTGCATTTCGATCTCGATACGGACATTACGAGTATGTTGTAATGCCGTTCGGATTAACAAATGCACCAGCCATTTTCATGGATTATATGAATCGGATTTTTAGACCATATCTGGATTCATTCGTGGTAGTTTTCATTGATGACATCCTGATATATTCTAAGAATCCGGAAGAACATGCAGAACACCTCCGAATAGTACTAAAGATTCTAAAGGAGAAGCAGCTCTACGCCAAAATCTCTAAGTGTGAGTTTTGGTTAAAGGAAGTTCAGTTCTTGGCGCATGTGATCTCAGAGGGTGGCATAACTGTTGACCCAGCTAAAGTTGAATCGGTTTTGAAGTGGGTTCAACCAAAGACAGTCACAGAAGTCCGAAGCTTCTTAGAGCTGGCTGGGTAATATAGAAGATTCATTGAGGGATTTTCGAAGATTGCATTACCCCTCACCAAGCTGACCCGGAAGGATCAACCATTCATATGGGACGAGAAGTGGGAAAGGAGTTTTCTGATGCTTAAGGAAAGATTAACATCTTCACCAGTGTTAATCTTACCTGACCCTCACAAGGAGTATGAAGTGTACTGTGATGCATCAGGACAAGGGCTTGGGAGTGTTTTAATGTAAGAAGGAAAGGTTGTGGCATATGCATCTCGTCAACTGAAAGTTCACGAGGTAAATTATCCCACCCATGATTTGGAACTTGCTGCAATAGTCTTTGCACTGAAGATATGGAGGCATTATCTCTATGGCACTACATTTCGGGTGTTTAGTGACCATAAGAGTTTGAAGTATTTATTTGATCAGAAGGAGTTAAATATGAGGCAGCGTCGGTGGATGGAATTTTTAAAAGACTACGACTTTGAGCTTCACTACCATCCTGGTAAGGCTAATGTTGTAGCAGACGCTTTGAGTCGTAAAGCGATTTATGCAAGCTCCATGATGATTAAGGAAGCGGCTTTGATTGAAGAGTTTCGGGATCTAAGTCTGGTGATGCAGGTGGAACCAAGTCACATTAAGATGGGCATGTTTCAAATTTCTAGCGTATTCTTGGCTCGAATTCGAGAATTGCAACATGAAGATCAGGAACTATTGGAAAAGAGGGAGCTGATGAAAGGAGGAAAAGAGTCGGATTTCTCGGAAGGGTCGGATGGAATTCTTCGTTTTAAAACAAGAATTTGCATACCGAAGAACTTGGAGATTAGGAGGCTGATTTTGGATGAGGCACATAAAAGTCAGATGAGCATGCACCCTGGATCGACAAAGATGTACCGGGATTTGAAAAGCATGTTTTGGTGGTTGGGCCTTAAGAAGGACGTTGCGGATTATGTAGCATCATGTTTCATTTGTCAAAAAGTTAAGGTGGAACATCAGAAACCTGGAGGAATGTTGCAACCCCTAGATATTCCACTATGGAAATGGGATAGTATTTCCATGGATTTTGTGACTGGACTGCCAAAGACAGTTGCAAACCATGATGCAATCTGGGTAATTGTGGACCGTCTTACTAAGTCGGCGCATTTCATTCCGGTGAATATGCGCTATTCTATGGAAAAGCTTACCCAACTTTATATTCGGGAAGTGGTACGATTGCGTGGAGTGCCATCCAGTATTATTTCGGATCGTGATCTGAGGTTCATGTCTAGATTCTGGTCAAGCCTGCATCAAGCTCTGGGGACGAGGCTTAAGATGAGTTCAGCATATCACCCTCAGACAGATAGGCAAACTGAAAGGACCATTCAAACTTTGGAAGATATTTTGCGAGTGTGTGTGTGTTGGAAGAACGAGGAAGTTGGGACCAGATTTTACCACTCGCAGAATTCACATACAACAATGGATATCATGCAAGTATCGGTATGGCACCGTTCGAGGCATTGTATGGGAGAAAATGCCAAACCCCGCTATGTTGGTTTCAAGTGGGGGAGAATTTACATCTTGGTCCAGATGTGGTGCAACAGACAACCGAAAAGATCAGAATGATTCAAGAAAGGATCAAGGCTGCTGATAGTCATCAGAAAAGTTATGCTAATCAAAGAAGAAGACCTTTATAATTTGCAGAAGGCGACCATGTATTTCTCAGGATTGTACCGCTGAAGGGTGTGAGTAGAGCGTTGAGACCTCAAAAGCTTTCGCCTAAGTTTATAGGTCCCTACCAAATCCTTAAGCGAGTAGGACCGGTAGCTTACCAAATAGCTCTTCCACCATCTTTAGCCAATCTGCACAATGTTTTTCATGTATCTCAATTGAAAAAGTTCGTGCATGACCCAACCACGATCCTTCAGATTCGTCCAGATGACTTAACCTTACGAGAAAACTTAACCTTTAAGGCTGGCCCAGTCAAAGTGGAAGATAGGAGGACCAAACAGCTAAGAGGAAAGGATATTCCGTTGGTCAAAGTCGTGTGGCAAAGTGGGAATGTATTCGAGACAACTTGGGAATTAGAGTATCAAATGCGTAAAGATTATCCTGAGTTATTTTTGTAAGTTGAATTTCGAGGACGAAATTCCTGTAAAGTGGGGGAGTAGTGTAACACCCCAAATTTTCACTTCCTGATATAATAAAATTGTAATTATGAAAGATTATTTTATAATTATTTCCTTAATCATAATTATATTTATTCTTTAAAATTAGATTAATTCTGTGTTAGTGTTAGTATTTGTTATAGGTGGAAAAATATTTGGACAAGAGTATTATATGTAAAAATTAAAGTTTTAACATATTAATCCCTGAATTAGGGCCTAGAAGCAATATTAGAAAAGTTTTGGAGGGAAGGGCATTAAAATAAATATTTTTGAAAATTGATCAAAATCACTCGAGTATTTTTGGAAACACTCGAGTAATCGAGTCAGTGGAGAACTCGTTAGTGCGTTTGATGAGTCAACACACAACGATTCTTTGTTGATCGACACGATAACACCCCAGGACACGTTAATGGGCATCGTGGCGAGCTGCATGATCAAGAGTAGCATCTATTTACCCTCTCTATTGAAGAGGGTGGAGGATTTTGGTTGATTTGCTCTGAAATTTCAAAGTTAGGGTTCCTGATTTCGTGCTCTGATTATTCAATCGTGTTTGAGAGTTGAATTGAGAGTAATACACCATTGTAAAGCTCACATCACGAGCTTTACAAAAACATAAGATTTGAGAGTTGTGGTTGCTTGAGGAAGGAGAATCGAAGATCGAAAGTGTGGTGTCCTTAGCTGTCAAGTGCGAAAACCTGAGGTCTGGAGCTTACTTGGAGCTAGGATTTTGGTAAGTTTATGAGCTCTCTGAACCTCAAATTTGTTCATACCTCTAGTAAGTTGCAGAGAATCAATCTTAACAATTTTCCCTAATTTCTAAAACGTTTTTGCATGTCAAATCCTCTTATCTTGGTACCCTGCTCAAATATGGTTGCATGCAAAGGTTTTTGGGGTTTAACATTTCCAGCCAATTTCTCTTCAATCTCAGTGTTGATTCACAACCTAGAGGTAAGGGTGAAGCTTTTAATTCACTAGAATAAGTTTAAATCATGTGAATTTAGGTTGAGAGTCAACAAAAGACTCTATGGGCATAGTTGGAATTAGGTTTAAGGCTTGGAGGCCTTTCTGGGTTCTAAATACTGGTTTGGACAAGTTTATTATGTTACATGCAAGCTATTCCAAAGCTGTGATTGTGCAAAATGTGCCTAGAATTGGATTTGGTATGTTGAGTTGTGGAAAAATGGATTTTATGTATAATTGATGAAATTCTGTGATTCAGTGTAAAATGTTGTTAATTCTATATTGGAACATGTTTAAAATGTGTAATATAAGCTCTGTTGATCATTGGTTTGGATTGGAGTTGCCTATAGTTGGAAATGGTATGTTAAAACTCAATTTGTAGTGTTGTCTGTCTGCAAATACTCGAGTATTAAGGATGATACTCGAGTATTTCGACTATTTTGGAAAAGTTGAATTTCTGGAAAATAAAGAACACTCGAGTCTCATGAAGAACACTCGAGTATTTTAATGAATTTTTAAAATGAAGTTCTGGAAACAAAGAACAACTCGAGTCTCACGAAGAACACTCGAGTATTTTGATGAATCTGAGAAACACTCGAGTCTAGGAAAATTCGCTCGAGTCTTTTGGACCAAGGACAGAAAAGTAATTTTCTTTTAACATACCTAAAGTAATGTCAATTAAGATCAACTATGCTTATGGGAAGGAATCATGTTCAAATAAAAGAACGGGGAAATTATTAACAACATTGTAATTCACTGATGGAATAATATTGGATGCACATGATAAGATTATTGGTTAATCTTAATGGATAAATTTTATGTGCATACATGCATGGAGAAAGGAGATGGAACTAATTCGGTGATAACTGGCTCGATGACACATTTTGGTAATGTGGGCAGCATTAGGGATTGCTGTTACGTCTTGGTGACGTTGTGTGCACACTCTCCGAGCAGTTTCACAATACATGTTGGTCATGTATGCGAATTACTGGATTGAACGTTCAATGGACAATGGAAATGGGAGACATGCATCATGACACATAAATGATGGGACTCATATAATTGAATCATGTTTGTTCATTTGCATATGCATCTGGATACTTGGAACTTGCGATTGTTACTTGCTTTATTTATTCTTATTCGATTATGTGGATTATATTGCTTACCCCTTATGCCCATTATAAGTGATGGCACGCTATCTAGCTTGCATCGAGTTGCGCCCGCTCCCTAGCGGAGTGTGGTACTACGAGGACCATAGAGCCACATTTGAGGGTGAGGTAGAGGTGACTCTATATCACCCTAACCCTTTGGCTCGTGTCCGTCCTCGTAGGTTTCGCATCCCTATTATCTATACTTTTCATGTACCCCCTTTTTATACATATCATGGACCACCCCCGACTCGACCAGCTCGTCGCTTTCATTCCTTTCGTTTTAGAGCTGCTACTAGATCTCACCCCTCTGCTTCTCGAGTGATCCGTGAGGAGACTCCTATACCTAGTCCAATGAGTCCGGTTCATGGGACTCCTTCAGCTGACCCAGTGCCCAGTGGTAGGGCACCCACTCAGTCGGACGAGGTAGAGGAGGATCCTGAGGAGGCTGAGAGTGAGGGCGAGCCAGTCGAGCACTCCACTGGGAGCTAGTGGGGAGTTGGGGATCCACCAGGTGATGCATAGTATAGATGATTAGGATGTGGGACAGGTGGAGCAGCTGCTGGAGACTCTGGAGACTATGCTACGGAGGAGGATCACTGGACCACTGCTGGGATTTTCATGTTTTGCTCTATATATATATTGTACATATTTTTGAGAGATCTCAGTGAGGTAGTCTTTTCTTTTGGCTTTTTATTATGGACTTGTATTTTGTAAACTCTTGCTACCTCGACCTGACTTTGATGTATGTTGGTACTATTATATTATGACATGTATGGTTATGTTTATATATATATATATATATATATATATATATCTTTATATAAATGGCATGAAACATGAATTATCAAGTCAAGGTCCCTATTTTCCGCTTACTCTGATAATTGTGATTTTAGTGCTGAGTTGGGAAGTTTTTAATAGTCGTAATGAAAACCCAACTTATGGATGAAAGGATTATTTTCACCAATTGTTTCATAACAAAAATTTTTATTACTTCTATACTTACGAAAGTCCATATACTCTATTCAATAAACAATAGAGAAACTATATTTTATAATATACAAGAGAGGGTGTGACACCTTGTCTCCATGAAAAAGGACACATGCATGACAATTTCTTTTTGATTTAAGAATTTTGTGTTTTGCATGTTGAAAAAGTGAACCTAAAACCTTGTTTTTGCCATAATAAGATTCGGCCTATGCATTTAGAATAGACTAGGATTCTTTTTCCTTGAAGTGACATAAAAATGATAAGTGAGTTTTGTGCCACATTGTTAAGGCAAATTGTTTGAAATGGTGTTGTGAATGTTTGATTTTTTTTATTCGGTTTTTGGATTACAAATAAAGGAAATAAATGAACTAATTGATTTGAGAGTAAAGTTTTGTGTTTAATTGGATATATGTGTGGGTATGTGCATTCGGGTAAGAGTAAAAGAGAGAGTAAATGATTTTGTTGCATGAAAAAAAATATAGAATCTAAATGCTCAAAATAAACCAAATTGAATTGTGTTTAGATTTGTAATTCTTAACTTGTTTTTCCTTCATTCTATTCGGCCATGTAGTGTAGATGAGCCTAAGAAGTTTAGTTACATGAAAATAAATTTATATAATGATTCTTAAAAAGGATTTAAGTTGTTTAAAGTAAGAAAATAAATATAAATATGATTGGTTTAAATCTTGATTCAACTTGGTTGTGAACATATGCATGCCTAAGTGTTTTGTTTTGTGAAAATGAATTTGTGAGTAGTACGATCGCTTGGATGCTAACTAAGTTGATTATATGCTTCTAATTGATTAATAAAGTGTTAATTTTATGCTGAAGAAATTATTTGAAAATGAAATAGCATCATGATATATTAAGTTGCCTTGGTTGATTTCAAATGTTTATTTGTGAAAGTGTTTGTTTGAAACTGAATGTTTAAATTGTAACTAAGTTGAACGATTGGTTTTGAAATTAATTGAATTTGGGTTTTGATTAAAATGATTTTTGTAAAGTAATCCTTCGCTGTCCCGGGTTATTTAAAATTGTTTCTTAACTTTGAAAATGTTTTCATATGATTTAAAGTAAAGTTTTCAAGTAATATTTGATTTAAGAAAAAGCCGGATCAAAAACGGTGCATTTTTCGGTGTTTTCAAATTTAATTAAGGTGCTGTCCAAAAACGGATCAGCAACCAAATAAATTGGTTAAAATTATATCACTACATGTTTTCCAAATGATTTTGAAAGTACTTAAGGCATTAGAGAATGTTAGGATGATTTGAGAGGAAACGATTATGTTTTAAGTTTTCTGACGAGGAACGAAAAGTGTTTTGAAAATAAGAAAGATTTTCTTAATACAAGTTAATAACGTGAGCGTATTTTATTTAGTACAAGGAATTTGAAAGACGAGGGATTGGGGCAGCCAGCAGCAGAAAGGATCCGAGGTGACGGTACGCACTTAATAGCTGGACCTCAGGTGAGAGAGAAGCTTTCCTAAGACACCGTGGTAGTTAGGTGATATATTAGGACGTTCCGTATATCTCAAAGATCGGAACTAAGTGGTTCGGAGTCAGTAGTATAGTGGCAATTGTTTGTATTGTGTGGCCACTTATACGAAGATGACGAAGACCACATTGTCATTGTGTGATGTTTGTGTGACTGTTAGTATGTTTATATTTATTTATCTAATTATGCATGTTGAAACTGAATGCTGTTAAATAAATTGAGTAACATACTGATGGACGTCTGCTACGTCCTGAATAAGAAAATAAAAATGAAATAAATGAGTTGTGACACTAATGAAGACACAATAAGAGAAAGGAATAATGAGTGGAAATAGTATATGTGATGGAAAAGAGAGAAAGAGTTGAGATTGGGGAAGAATGCATGATAATGTTGAGAACGGGCCAGAGCTGGGGGAGAATGATGTGAATTGAGTGGAGCTGGGCTCCTTTGTTTTTGTTTTAGACTGAGACTAGTGTTGAGTTGAGCTTGCTCCTCCATTAGCGCTCAGCAAAAATGTGATTTTGAAAAAAAAAGGTTTTTGAAAAGAGACTTTTGAAAAATAATTTTGAAAATAAATTTTGCAAAAGAGGTGTGAAAAGAAATTTTCGAAAAAGGTTTTTGAAAAGAAATTTTTGAAAAGATTTATGAAAAGAGATTTTCGAAAAGATTTGTGAACAGAGATTTCTAAAAAGGGGTTTGTGAAGATAGATTTTTGAAAAGGCTTATGAAAAGAGATTTTCTTTTAAAAGTTTTGTGAAAAGATACATCTTGAGAAAAGTTTTGGGAAACAACCTTTTTGGAAGAGTTTTGTGAAAAGATGTACCTTTGCAAAGTTTTGGGGAAACAATTTTTTTGATAAAGTATTTGAAATGATACTTAAAGAGAGTCTTTTTGAAATGATATTTTGGAGAAAATTTTATGAGATAACATTTTTGAGAAAAAGTTTGTGAAAACGATATTTGTGAAAGTTTGTGAAAGAAAATTTTGTGAAATGATATTTTCGAAAAGATTGATTTGAGAAAAGATTTTGAAATAAGATTTTTGGAGAAAGGTTGAGGAATGAGATGCGAGTTTGAGGTTGTGATCCCAGCTCTGTGCTATGTGAGAATGATGAGAGAAAGATTGTGCCAAGTTAGTGGTCGGGACTCATTGAAGGGTTGCACGAAGGATGGGCCGATCTTAGGATAATTAAAAAGATAAAAGACTTAAAAGACATCCGCGGTGAGGTATGAGAGTGCGAAGTAGTGGAGAGGAAGGAACCATAAGTATCTGCGGATACTTAGGAGGAGATTGCATTAGGGGAGGACGATGATGGTGAAACGTCAAGAAGTCTAGAGTATGTTTCTAGGCAGAACGAACTCCACATGTGGCGTACGAACGTGGTAGGGACTGGGTCCAATGCCGTGGTGAGTTCTGCGGGCCCACTAGAAACATACTATCGCCCCCTAGATTGAAAATCTAGAACAGTGAGAGGGACTGGAGTGGGGCATCTTGATTGCCACTGTGAGACAGTGTGCCATGAATATTTATGAATTGATATGATTTTAATTGAGGCTGTAGTCCTCCTGGTCAGGGACCATTTGATGTGTGACAGTTGTCGTGCCCGCACGGTAAAGGTCCTGTACTCCTGTTTGCTTCCGACTAGGTTGGGTGGATGACCGAGGAGATGTAGACGTGAGTGATAGCCGAGAATGAAATGGATATTTTGATGATATCTTGAGTACCCCATTCATTACAGATTGTTAATTGATAAATACCGGATGAGAAGAGAAGTATAGTTGTAAAAAGGAAATGAGAGGAAAGGAAAAGATATTCATCAGAAGTAAAAGTAAGTTGATGAAAATGATAAGAAGGATGATGATGATGATAACTATAATACAAAATAATAAGGGTAATGTTATACTTGAGTGTTGTGTGTGTTTGTATGTCTGTATGGTCCTATTATCTTGCCTATCGTAATTCCACACCGTCGACGATGCGTCGTTCGGATCGCTTACTCTCTCTTGTTCGTTGGCATATCGGTGCTGCTGATATCTCAACGGGCAGATGGAGTATCGGATGGACGTCACTACGTAGAGTAAGTATGGACGAGGATGGAAGCGTACCCCCTGCGGTTGGGTATGGACCGGCTACACGCAAATTATGATTTCCGATCCGGAGCATCAACTTAGTGGTGCTAACTTGGAGCCGCACTTGGGGCAAGTCACCTTACGAGGCTACAGGAACTACAAAGAGAAGATTCTGTATGAGACTCAGAGGAACTCCACCACTCTCGATGGAGCGGAGCTGGAATTTTCTAGTAAGGAGGGAACAACAACAAGGAGGGCATCATCCTCGAGAGCACGGAGAGGACGCAAGAAGAAAGAGGAGCTTCACCCAATTGTCTTCCAGAGAAATGTTTAAGTATAGGATTATAGTTTAAGCTGTAGCAAGTGGTTTGTGTTAAGGATTACCTAAGTGATGGACCATTGATACAACTTAGCTGTTCTGAAGCATGCCCTACTTTTCATATCGCCTTGTGATAAATGTTTAATGTCCTTTCGATGTAATGCCAAGAACTATTTGAATTTGGAAGCCCAACCGTTTTCCCTAATGAATGTTTTTAAAAATCTAAATGGAAAATTTTTGGTTTTAGTAACAACTCAGTTTTCGAAAAGGAGGATTGAAGAACCCCAATGATTTTTCAATAATATTTAGGAACACTTCAAAAATGTCTTACAAAAAAAAATAAAAAAATTGGCCTCATTTTTGCAACCTAAATGAATGAAAGTTGGTTATTTTCGAGATATGAAAATTGGGCTATTACAAAGATAATCCCAAAAGGAAAAATTCATTAAAAATCAAAAACCATTTTTCTTGATTAATTTCTTGAAAATTCGTCCTTTACAGTACTGGAAAATAATTTTCGCAAATCAATCCAGAAAATTATGAAAGATACATTTTTGAAATCTACGTTTCAATACGATCGTTTTGATATAAAGATCATAAAAATCGGAGTTACGGTTAAAAAGTTATGGATTTTTGAAGTTGATAAATCTTTTAAAGTCCATAAAAAAATTCATTTTTACAAATCACCAACAATAAAATCATTTCTCATAAAAAAATCATTTTTACTAATTCCATAAAAATATTTGTTTATCAAAATTCCGTAAAATCAATATTTTACTTCGTAATTAAATAAAATACTCATTGAAAACCTTTTGAAAAACAATTTCTTAAAACTCTTCTTTAATCAAATTTTATTTATCCTAGTCGGAAAACGCGGGATGTTACATTCTCCCCAACTTGCAGATTTCTCGTCCTCGAGAAATGCTACGCAGAGTTCCGCGATCAACGGATGTCGGATTCCTTGGAGTGCTTCTCTCAATTTATAACAGCAATCGTCGTCTTCGAGTTGTCGCATATGCATCGTTCTTTCAAAGGTGATCTTCGTAGGCCATTTCATCATCGGACACAACGAAATACTAATGGTATAGCTTTGTCAACAAGAGTTCAAAGGGTTCAATGGTTTCGAAACAAAATTCAAAAAGAATAACACGCTTATGCCAATGCTGACAAGGGTACTACTTTCCTCTTGGTCTTTCTTCCTTAATTTGACTCTTCTCATCCTTCTAAGCATAGGTGGGTTATTACAAACCTAAAATCTCTGTTTACTCCCCAACTTTGACGGATAATATTCCTATACATCACATCTATCCAATAACATTTGACAGGGACTAAGGTCATAAAATTTCCCAACGTCCCCTAATCCTAGTTTATTTTACAAGACTTCCCATCACTTTGTTCAAGCCTTATCGGGGTATCATCCTAAATTCTTCTAACTAAACCAAATTTTGTGCTCTAAACCATTAAAAACTCTCCAACTCAGGGATTTATCCTTATGATTAACGATCTTAGAACCTAATGACACTCTTAACTCCACAGCTTATAATCACCTATATCCATTAAAACATCAAATCTTGGTCATTTAACCTAATTTTGGTCGTCACTTAAAGGTTCCATCCGTTAATTTCACCACTCCATCTAGTTGATCTTATGGTCCTATTATAGGTTTACATCTATCCCAATCATTCACCTACTCCAACTAAAGCTTTTCTAACTCCAACTCTTTCAGACTCGTCCCAGATATCCACCATCTTAACACCATCTATACCATTACTTGGGTTAGACTACTATCAAACTTTTCAGTTTCAATTCTTTTTATACATTCCACTATCTTACTTATGGTTCTAGGGGTACTCTTATTCTAATGTATCACATCCGTCCATGCTTATTCCTTCCTCAATCATTATAACTCTTTCCTTAACAACACCTCACCGTCTACCTTATAACTTAGATGTGTCTAGTTGATTGGCATAAGGTGTCAGGGTCTAAAGTTTTCATGGAAGGATTTTAGAGAGAACAAACATATTGTCAAGACAACTCAACAACACATAGGGTTTACATGGGAAGAAGTTTACATAAGGAAAAGAGGGTTCTAGTCGCAAAACAAAGTCGAATGTCAATAGCTCAGAGGTCGTTACAAACAAAAAGGGATTCTCAACAAAAGAGGTTTCAACAGTCAAGAGAGGTTCAGGTCTCAAAGAATAAAGTGTCCTTATGATTCTGATCACTGTTCCTTGTACCATCGTAGACAAATCCTTGACACGTTTCGAAGATAAAGGAATAGAACGATAGAGATAGAACGATCGCTCTCGTAACTTCGTACTCCTATTCTCACTCATCGTAATTCTAACACTAACACACAGACAGGCACACAAGCGAACATGTAAGCCCATGCATCAGGCTACTTGGGACAACCATTTCTCTGATACCAAGATTAGTAGTAGGTAATCCCTTCGAGCACTGTATTCCCTGCAACTACTTAGTTAACATTTCTATATCATTTTGTACCCCGCTTGGAATTCTATTGAGTATGGCTTTTTAAGAAACAAGGTTTTTATGAAAACAAGATTCGAAAATGTTTTCTCAAAAGAGATTTGTGAAGCCAAGTTACAAAGTGCGATGTTAAGTAACATCTCGGTTTGGAACTTGACTCGTGATGTGTGACATGAGAACGTTACTTTATGACAATCAAGTTACTGAAATGTTTTTGAACATAAAGGTTCTCATGCCCACGTCATCATTAAAAAAAAATTTCCCAAACTTTTACTATATTTTGTTAAAGAGATAATGTTTTCAAGTTGCCGAAATCGGGGTGTTACAGAGTGGTATCAGAGCGGCTCCTCTCCCAATACGGTGTGGTTCGGGGACGAACCAGGCGGAAGCTGGTGGGCATGTAAGACCCGGGCTGATGAGGGCAGGGAGTGATCGCCGGTGCAAGAGGCACGAACAAGGAGCGGCTCCTGGTAGGCTTCTAAGGGAGGGGTACATGAGACTGTGTAGGTATGGGACTACATAGTACAGGAAGGCTTAAATGAATTGATTGGTACTACCCATATCAACAAGATGCATCTTCTTTTCGGTAGCCCATCACATAAGAACTCCATGGTTAAGCGTGCTTGACTTGGGGTAATCCTGGGATGGGTGACCTCCTGGTAAGTTTTCCCGAGAAGTGTGCGAGTGAGGACAAAGCACGCTGAAAAGACTCGTGTTGGTATGTGGGGATAGTCACAATCCATTTGCCTGCCAGGGACGTTACAAGGCTTACTATGGGTTTCATCATGAATTCTAGCTTAGGTTTTCCTAATTAGACTTGGGACTAAAATAAGGGATGTTACAATTTGGGTCCAATATATGATGTTTTGAGCATGATTTAGGCTCCCTTTTACCAAGGATTTGGCTTGTTTCTATTGTAAATTTAGGAATTTTTGTGTAGTTTTTAGAAAGTTAGGTAATTTAGAATCCTTTGAATGTTTTGATCCATTTTGGATATGTTTCAGGTGTTTTGGAGCTTTATTTGGAGAAAATATTATTGGAGCTAAGAAGAACATAAGAAGACCTTGAAAATGGCACAAGAACGGAGAGAAACGGAGTCGGAAAATACTGAGCACTCCCGGGCGCGGGAATGGCGCGCCCAGGCGGCGTGCAGTGGTTATTTAAGGGTGATCAGATATAGCGCGCCCGGGCGTGCTGGTCTGCATGCCCAGGCGCACGAGTCACGAGAAAGCCCAATTGGACCAATTTCTGATCAGCTTTGAAGGATTTTGATAAGATTAGACTTTTATCTATTTATTTTAGGATTAATATTAGTTTTAGAGGGAGAGAATTAGTGAGTTTTAGTCAGTTGTTAGCAGCCATGAGTCATTCTTAGAGATTAGAATTGAGTTTGAAGGAGATTTACACAGTTTTGGGAGCATTCGAAGGAGGGATCCGGAGAAGATTGAAGATTCAAAGCATATATATGTGGTAATTTAGGGATAAATATCATAGTTATTTGTTTTCTTCTTCTCTATCATTATGTGTAACTAAACCTTTTGTGTTAGGAACATGGTGGATTTGTATTTGTAATTTATTTTTATGAATTAATGTTTTTCAGATTTAAATCAAGTGTTTAATTGTGATTTTATTGTTATACATGGAAGTAGCTAATCTATGTTTTGGATTTCTAAATCTGAATTGGAAAATTAGGATTTAGAATAGGTCATGCAATTAAACAATATAATGATTCAATTTGTAGGAATACTTTTGGATTATTATATAACTTGATAATTCATTGTTCTTAATTAAGGTTATTCAGTGGTTTAAATTTCTAAGGAATTAGGATTTAATAAATTGGATAATAAACAGTAATTTCATAAGAGGAATCTAGGAATTACTATTTTCTGAATTTGTTCTTGATTTGAATGAAAAATATTGATTTATAATAAATAAGTGAACATACAATGAAACTAAGTTCCTAACCAAGTTCTTCCATTTAATTTCTCTTTTATTTTATTTTCAGCATATAATTCTTCCTTTTAATTTATTTATTTAATTTTGAATTTTTCATTTTAATAGATTTTATTCTAGATTTTACCTTAGGTAGAGATAGATTGAACAACGGGTACGATATCTGGTCTTAACCGACTATATTACTTTGCGATCTAGTATACTTGCTAGAGAATGATCAGGAGATCGCTAGGACAATGCTTGGTCCTTGTACGGTTTCCTGTATCAGCGAACTATTGTGACCTGATCCTTTGGTTCTTGCTAGCTTGGAGAGTATATCCACCCGACTATTGGATTCTCGGGGGATATGGATGATCTCCAAATGAGAGAACTCTGTTGCCAGGAATATGACCCTGTCAAGATATTTTTGAAGCATGGGTTCCTTGGCTTGGTATTCTCCCTTGATCTGGGAGACCACCAACTGTGAATCTGAGAAGATTTGTAACGTTGTGGTTTCCATTTCCTTGGCTAGCAATTATTTGTTTTTTGTGTTTTATAGGTTCATAAGAAAACAAACAGTATTGATTATTGCGACTATTATTATGTAATGAAATTTTTGAAAGAGATTGTCCAGCATCACTGGGATAATAAAATCACTCAAACCGTTTGTAATTCAATCGGTTATGTTATTGCTTTGGTTATATTTTTCAATTGGTTATATTATCCTTGAAAGTGGTTATTTTATTGCGTTAGTTACATTTCTTCGATGACTACAACTACATTAGAAATTATAGCCTCAAACAACTTGACGATCTAAAAGAAGAATTTGCTTCTTATTTCCTAGAATTATTTCCTCCCTTGTTTTAGGTCTATAGCTTTAGTTATAGGTTGTCCTCTATATTCTCTTTGTAGCGTTTTGTTTCATAATATTGTTATATTTGTACTATATATTATTTGTCCTCGTTATGATATTCTAAACCCGCATGCATATCTTTATTGATGATGTCATTACTAATTTTTTGTTTGAATACATAACCAATGTCTCAATTATTTTTTATCTTAAAATTTTTAGTTCGTATATTGTGGTTTCAATGGTACGTATGTAAATATGTAATAATAAATGAAAAAGTCGAAAGGAGGGGTGATTCATTATAAAAATGGCAACGGGTTTAAGTAGTAATTATGGTGTCAATATAGCCACAACTGAAGTGTGGCCATACTTTTTCTTTTAAAAAAAAAAATTAAACGAGACCGGTTAAAAAATTTATATCCAAAATTAGTCGAGGTTAAAACCGTGGCTAACTAATTAAAAAATTAAATGAGACCACCGGTTCTAAAAATAAAGATAATTTGGTTCAAAAGTTATATAAGACAAGTACTTTATTCATAATAAGACCAATACGAACTAATCTCCTTAATTTAAAATGTGACCTGTTCAATTTGGTCTGATTTGGATTAACATATACAACATCGACATTTTTATTTCAGGTTCGGAACACGTTGTGTTAGTGTTTCAAAATCGGCTTGAAAAAATATATATGTAGTAGCGTAATCGAAATAGTTTCACTAACCAAAAGAGTATTTTTTCCCTGTATACATGACATCACTAGTATTAAACCTGAATAAGAAATTTTTTACCTTGTATTTAGTCTAAGTTGAACAACATTGGGAAAATAATCTATTTTTTATAAATGTAACAAATTGGTCAACAAACTTTGTGAAAAATAGTTTGAATTACAACAACAATTTTTTTTGGAATGTAATTAGTTGGCCATGATTTAAGGCATTTGCTAAAATATGAAGTAAACTACATAAACAGTTTGATTCCATACGTAACTCCCCTGAATCTCTCCATTTGATAAGGGATGAACCTGTCATATAATATTAATAGATACCCAAAAGCACATGTATGTCTCCTTATATAAATGAAATTGATGTAATTTATAAGACAACAAACAAGAGAATAAAAGGGAAAGGAAAAAGAGAAGAGGATGGACACCAACACTTTTCCAAGGAAGTTTCTCGCATTTATTCTCTTCACCCTTTTCTTAAATTTATTCATCACTTCACTAGCAAGAGCAATTAATTCTTCTTCCATTTCAATGAGTTCAACTCAAAAAGCTAAGGAGAACAACACTGCCCAAATTCCCTTGAAAATTACTCCTGCCGAAACCTCCATTGCAAAGAAAAGTATCACAAGAATTGCAAGTAATTCTTCTTCCGTTTCGAACAATTCCACTCAAAAGGCTAAGGGAAACAACATTTCCCACATTCCCTTGAAGGCTTCTCCCACTAAAACCTTCATTACGAAGAAAAGCAACTCAACAATCGCAAATAAATCTTCTCCTATTTTGAAGAATCCACCTCAAAAAGCAAAGGGAAACATTTCCCACATTCCCCTGAAGACTTCTCCCACCAAAACCTTCATTACGAAGAAAACCAACTCAACAATCGCAAATAAATCTTCTCCCGTTTTGAAAAATCCACCTCAAAAAGCAAAGGGAAACATTTCCCACATTCCCTTGAAACCTTCTTCTGCCAATACCATCATTACAAACAAATATACCTCAACAATCACAAATAATTCTTCTTCTGTTCCGACGAATTCAACTCAAAAAGTTAAGGAAAACAACATTTCCCAGATTCCCGTGAAGCCTTCTTCTCCCAATACCATCATTACGGACAAATATAACTCAACAATCGCAAATAATTCTTCTTCTGTTTCGACGAATTCCACTCAAAAAGCTAAAGAAAACAACATTCCCCAGATTCCCCTGAAACATTCTTCTGCCGAAACCTTCAAAACCTTCATTATGAATAAATGTAACCAAACAGTATCTCCAGTGCTATGCTATGATTATTTATCTCCACATTCTTCTAAAATTGAAGAAGATCCTAAAAAGCTTTGCGACATCTCTATCGCCGTTGCATTAAATGTGACTCGCACAGCATCTTCCACCATATTAAGTAGTCAGAAGAGCAATAATTTGTCAAAGTTTGAGACAGACCTTTTACAACTCTGCAGTAAAAATGTTGCCACCTCAATAGGGCAGCTTCAAGACGCTCTTATAGCCATGGGAAATTTGAATGGTACTGCTAACGCAATTCAGATTAGCAAAATTAAGACTTTGTTAGATTCTTCAGTCACCGAAACAGGATATTGCTTTGGTGATGATAAATACGATTCGAACAACAAGGATGAAATTGTCGCTTGGACGGTGTATGAGGAAGTATTTTACGCATCAGCAACGAGTACCTTTGCTTTGACTTTCTTCAACAAAGTCTTCCACTAATTAAGTGAAGCCTAACCAAGGGTTTTCGTTCGTCTTGCTTTATTAAAACTTCTCACCAAGCTTTGGCATATATTTTTCAACATGAGAAGGAGGTTACAAAGATATGTGGTACATGCTACTGGTTTAAGGGCTTCGTTATTTTATTTTTTCCATTTTCTTATTCCCCTGGTCATAGTATGGGTTATTGGTTTAAAGGTTCAACTAGTGAATCACTAATTAAACCACACACTAGTGAAAATCAAATAATGATATAAAATAATAAATATTAATTATGTAATTATTTAATTTTAATAATAAAGGTTAAATAAAGAAATTTCATATATGTTCATTTATGCCATAAAACATGTCAAAGATCCTAAGAAAAGATATCAAATAATAATTTAGAGAATATAAAAAATACATTCACTTAATATCACGCTAGCATCATTTTCTCTCTGGAAAATATGAGTGTATTAAGGGATGTTATTATATAAGAGATTATATATATATATATATATATTTATGATAAACCAAAGTATGTTCCTAACGAGAGTACTAGAGGTGCTACAATCCAACATTATTTTAATGATGTAACACCCCGATTTGGCAACTTGAAAACTTAAATTCAAGGTAGTGAAAATTAGGGCCATTTTTTTTTAAACAAGTGTTACACAAGATGAGAACATTTCGATTTTCAAAACACAGTTACAATTAAAACTCATGTTCTCATGTTGCACAACTCTTTTCAAGTTCCAAACCGAGATGTCACAAGACACCGCACTTTGAAACTCGTTTTCTAAAACATCATTTAAAACATTAGCCCGTTTATTTGTTTCCAAATCATCAGTGTTGCATAAAACAGTTGCCGGGTTACAGTATGATAGAGCTAAGTAACTAAGTACTTACAATGGAGTACAAAGCTCTGAGGGGGGATTCCTATCCTCTAGTCATGCACACCAAAACTGTCTCTTTATCTTCGCATCTTGGCAGCCCACACTCTCAGTCCACCAGCAGAGTTGTCGCATCCAACCATCTCTGGAGTCTCACTCAGAGAGTCGTCGGGTACTTGCCTTTCCTGGCACTATGCCATCTACCGGTTGCAATATCAGCATTTGCCAATACGACAACACGGTAGGAGAGAGTCAGTGTTCCGAACACCAACGGGTTGACCATGCGGTCTCAGGGTAGGTTAAATATAAAGAAAGACAGGGGGTATAATAAAACAACGTAACTAAAACATCATCAACATACATAACAAGTAATGCACATAGCATACATGATTCACACATAACAAAACATATCATGATGATCTAAACACACCAATACCGTCACTCTTAACCAATTAATTCATTCCCGCTTTTATAATCACATTCACAGAATCTTTCTCACGAGCTTTCACAATTTTTCTCAATCCTCCTTCCACCACAATTTCCACACTTATCTCTTAATCCAAGAATTCTTTTTTATCGTTGTCTTATAAACTTTTGCTCGATACTTGATATCTTCATATACTTTTCTGTAAAACATCTTTGTCTATTAAGTTTTATTATCTCGATTAGCATCAATGATGAGGGGGAAACATCATTGAGCTCACACACGTCTACATCTCCTCGGTCAACCACCCAACCTAGTCGAAAGCAAACAGGAGTACAAGACCTTTACCACGCGGGCACGACAGCTGTCACACAAACAAATGGTCCCAGACCAGGAGGCCCAGCCTCAAATCATATCATATCAATTCGTAAACAGGCACGCTCTCAGCGGCAAACACAAATGCCCCGTTCCAGTCCCTCTCACTGTTCTCGATTTGCAATCAAGGGGGCGACGGTATATTTCTAGTCTGCAGTGCAGAACGTGCCACGACATTAGACCCAGTCACTACCACGTTAGTACGCCACATGTGGAGTTGTTCTGCCTAGAAATATACTCTAGACTTCTTGACGTTTCACCGTCATCGTCCTCCCCTCATGCAATCTCCTCCTAAGTATCCGCAGATACCTATGGTTCCTTCCTCTCCACTACTTCGATACGACACTCATACCTCACCGCATTTGTAAATGTCTTTTAAAGTTTTACAATTTAATTAACGGCATAATCCTAACAGTCGGCTCGTCCTTGGTGCATCCCTTCAACGAAGCCCGACCACTAAACGCATTCCATTCCCCCTAAATCTCAATGGCCCTTGGCCTCAAAATCAAATTTCATGCATCTCAGCATTATTCTCAACAACTCTTACTCAACAGTATTCCTTATCAACATCATCAATCTCTTTTCCTCGTCTTTCTCAAAACATCTTTTCACAAAACTTTTCGAAAACACGATTTCACAAAACTTTACTTCACAAAACATTTTCAAAAACCTCATTTCATAAACCTCTTCGCAAAACTTTTTCAAAAGATGATATTTCCAAAAACTCTCACAAAATATCATTTTCACAAAAACTTTTTAAAAATCTCTTTTCAAAACCATTTTCAAAAACTCACATTTTTCGGTGAGTGTTAATGGAGGAGCAAGCTCGACTCAACACTAAGCTTCTTCCCAAAAACATGAACGAGGAATCACATCTCACTTCCAACCACATTACATTTTCACAACCACGCTTCCGCTAGCCTCATCAGATGTTTCATTCCTTCTCACTCAACTTTCACTTTCTTTCTTACTTTATCTCTTTTACATTCCATTCGCATCATGCTTTATCTTTTTCTTAACCATTCCAACAATCTTTTCTTTAGTCTTACTTATCGCTCATTTTTCACTTAATTACGCTCATGTTTCTCATTCGCATTCTCTTTTCTCTTTTCAATCTCATCTCATTACTTTCACGGTTTCATTAATATGGTTTCACTACTCAGACATAATCAAATAATCTTAAACAGAATTAAATATGCACAACTATTAAACAACAAGTAAACATTTAGCACATAGATTTCTATTGCCTAATTCGCAGTACATTCACAATCCATCCATTCGGATTGCGGGCAACCGCGTTACGGGACCACAGCACTCTCAATCACCTGGATGACGAATCATCCGAAAGCTTTCCAAGATTCCCAGTCTCTAACCTTGCCACGTTTCCTTCGCGTCCGACACCCGAACTAGAACATTATTTTTCCCCGTGCGTTAGAGCGTTTTCGATAAATTCTTGGTTTCGTTTTGAAAACTCTTTGAAATAATTCTTTTTTTGAAACACATTGCCAATATCCAAAAATTCCAAATCAAATAAAAAAGGTTTTCAAGAAACTTTAAAACAACTTATAAAATAATCTCTTTTTCCAAAACAGAATCTATTTCTTTTAAAACACTTGGGTTGAAAAAATCATTTTATTGAATAAATTCTTAAGAAAACAACTCTTTGAAAATCTTTCTTAGATCAAACACAAAATTCAAAACCAATCAATTAATTTATTTAATTCTAAACATCACACATCAACAAACACTGATTAAAGAAGGCCATTTAAAAATCTCAAATCAAAGCAAATTGTTTAAACCATACTTTTTCAAATAAAACATTTTCAATTCCTTTAAAATACAAACATGGATTTTTCACAAACAAATTTCACAAACAGAGTTCACAAGCAGATTCAGAACAATTTATATTCAGTACATTCAATTAGCACAAAAACAGTACATACAAGTTTTAGAGCATACTAAGCACACCTCATATAAATCACATTTTTAATCACTTAAAAATCATTAGTCATATTATAATCTTAATAAATTAATTTAATTACACTTAAGAAAATAATTTAATTTAATCTTCTAATTAATTTAACATAAACCGAATTGCTAATAGATAATAATTCCTACTCACCAATAAATTTAAAACTAAAAATCATTGATTTATCACCATAAAAATTCTTTTCACATAATCAGATCAAACCAAAACAATTAAAAGAAATACACAACACTTTCACAAAATATCATGCACCTAAGAATATAGTTATCATCATGGTCATTTCATTAAAATAATTTTCTTACCATTTAAACATATAGTGACCGAATCCTATATGTACATCATTGCAAAGATTTAAAACATAAAATCATGAAGTCATTTTCTTTCTTTTTATCTAAAAACCGAGAGCATATAATAAAAAGGTTAACAATTTTAATTCATTTTTTTGCAACAAGAATCAAAGTAACCATTTACATCATAAGTCATTCCAAAAATTCACATGTATTTTCTTTTAAATTCAATTACCACATGCATGTACTTTAAGTCCTTAGATTCAAAGAATTTCATTATGCATGTACCCTAAATAAGGGACAACCTAGCTACCTATCTAATACCTAGTATGGCCGAAAGTCAACATGCCTTAAAACAAGGATTTTGAATTTACTTTTTAAACATACAAGTCATGCATTTCACAAAATAAAAACATGCAAAACAATACATTACATTCACATCAACCTTCACAAAATAAATCTCAAATTCATTATTTTATAAAAATTTAAGTTATGCTTCAAGCTTCTAAGAATGACATGCATGTACCTTAAATCATTAGATTTAGTCCTAAAACAAACATGCATCAATTTTTATTTTTTTTATAAATTAAAAAGCATGGATCCTTAAATTAATTAAACATGGCCGAATGGCCTCCCAAAAAAAATAGTTCATGCATATAATCAACACTTACTGAAAATCATGTTTATGCTTGAAAATCATTTTAAAACTTGTTACTTTAATTTTTTTTTTCTCAAAAACCGAATCAAGCACAAAATAAAAACATGATTTTTCTCTTAAAAAAAATTAACATGTAAACCAAAAATCTAAACATTTTTCACACATCAAATAAAGATAATTACATGCACATACTCAAAACAACTACAATCAACACAAAATTAACATGCAAGACTAGACCATGAATTTATTTATCAAATAACCACATAAACACATATATAGATCACGGATCTAGACAAGAAAATAGACATGCAAGAGGAATCAAAGCAAACACACAAACTTAAACACAATTCTTACATAAACCACGAAGAAGAAAATATACAAATTAAAGATCAAAGCTTTTAAGCACAAATACTCAAGATCAATACATACACACAACATGCAAGCCATTTAATTTCACTTTATCATCAATTCAACTTAGATCTTAGGTTTAAAGCATATACACATCACGGTTTAGAAGAGAAAAAGTAGACATGCAAGATAATCTATTTAGTTTTCACAAAAATCTTAATTTTCTTTAGATTTTTTTAAAGATTTAGTTAGAAAAATAGTAGATCCAACAATAAAAATTCCAAATCGAAACAAAAGCATAAAAATAACATATTACAAATTAGTCTAAGTCCTTAAAGTCCAAGATCAAGCAAGATCAACACATGAAATCATATTACAAACCATAAAATAGAACATGCAAGAAGAAAAAGAGTAGATCTTCAAACAAAAAAGAAAATGCTACACTATTACAAGTCTTCTCTTGGATCTTCAAATCCTACCATGAAAGGGTTGGTTATTCTAGCTCTTGATCTACAAGGATGTGGCTTGGTTAAGTTTGGGTCTCCTTCTTTCTCCTTCTCTATGTCTCACGGCTCCCTCTCCTTTTCTTCTCTCTATTATTTTCTTTTCTTTTCTTTTCTTTCTCTAAGAGTTGAATGAGTCTCTTAGAGAGTGTTGTGTTTGTGTGTGAAGAAATGAAATGAAGTGGTGTGGAGATGGATCAAGGCACTTTATATTTGTAAGCAAGTTCACTCTCCCCCTTATGCCCTTGGGTGCAAGTTTCGGCCATGAGCCATGAAAAGGGTAAATTTGGGCTTCCAAATGTTTGCATGGATGAGGTTTGTCAAAGTCAAGGGGACAAGGCAAGCTAGTCTAGGAATTTAGAGGTCACTTAGGCTTAAGTGATAGTTAGCAACTAGTTGGGGTTTGTCACTTGGTTTTGTTCATGGTTACACCTAGTTGGCTTTGTTTTTTTTTTTTTTACTTCCTAAGTTTCTAGAATTTTAAATTTATGCACATACACATGCACACACACGTAGCACACACACACACCTACATACATGCACCAACCGTGGCACTTTCCTACACACACATGTCTTCTTATTTTTTTATTTTCTTAAAGGTTCTAAATTCATACAATAATGAAATTAGTTCTAAGAAATCACAATTTCAAAATCATTTCATGCATCACACATCACACACACACCAAACCAAGCATTCATCATACAGTACACACAATTAAATCAAACACATTTCACACAAAAATTCAAATCAAATCAATAAGTCAACTTTCTTAAAACACAAATCCAAAAATTCGTATTTCTTAATTCTGAAAAAAAACTTTCATAAATCAATCCAGAAAAATCTGAAATTTACATTTTTAAAATCTAATTTTCAAGACGATCGTTTTGATATAAAGATCATAAAAATCCAAATTACGGTTAAAAAGTTAGAAATTTTTCAAGTTAACAGATCCAAAAATTCCATTTCAAACAAAAATCTCTCTTTAGAAAAATCACAATTCATTCCTTAAAAATCAAATCAACAAAATCATTCACTTCTCTTTTATAAAAACATTTTGTTTATAAAATTCCATGAAAATCAACTCTTTATTTCTCATTCTCGTAAAACACTTTTCCAAAAATCTTTTATAAAACAGAACTTCGGGTTTTATTTTAACAAATTCGTTCTAGCACGTACGGGAAAAATGCGGGGTGTTACATTCTCCCCAACTTGAAGATTTCTCGTCCTCGAGAAATACCGTGTAGAGTCTGTCTGATCGGCGGACGCGTAGCTCTGTGAAGAAATTACTTTCCTTTTAACTGCAGTTATCGTCGTATCTTCGAATACGTACTATCTATTCATCACCTTTTCAAATGAACCGAACGAATTACTTGCAAAAGTAATCTCTTGGGTACTTTCAACAGCAAACATGATGGGTTACAAACAGTATGGTTTCACCGACAACAAGGGACTGAGAGGTTCAAAGGCATCAAAGCAATGTTCAAGGATAACAGGGTTACGGGCTTTTGGGGTCAAGACGCTCCTACACTCAGGGTTATATCCCGCTTATCCATTCAAGCCTACACAAGCTACTCCTCAAAACCTCACACTTTCCGACTACTCCCCAACTTGGATGACACACGCCACATTTATTCTTATGGACTTGTCCTCCAAATACTCCTACCCTTCACGACTTTTTGGTCACTCTTACAAGATTTTCCCTTCACTTAGCTCCAATCTATTATCTTATTGTCTTATATCTCACTAGACAATGATCCTTATCAGACTTCTAGGGTCACCATTAAATCTTTCCTTTACTCTAGCAACCACTAATCCTCAAGTAATACTCGTTGTCTCACTCCCTATCTTAAACACTTGATCATATAACTTAGACAATTCTAAACCCTTTTTCCTTTTTCCACCATTCTCCTCCTATTCTAAACCATCAAAACTTCTTAATTCTAATCAATTTTCATGACTCACCACTCGTCTAAGACTAAAAAGGGTACTTCTAATTTCTCCAAGACTCATACATCCTTCCTTAACCTTTGCAACTTTTACCTAACAACACTTCACAACCTACTTCCCGGTTTAAGACTTGGTACAAGAGGGTCGGGGTTTCAAATTCATATTAAGAGTTTAGGAAAGAATAAATATCGGGTCAAAAATCAAACGAGGAAACTTCGGGTTCATACACAATCAGGGCTTCAAAAATCATAGGTTAAGATTTTCAGAGAAAAGGTTCTTTCAGACGCCATGCCAAAGCAATTTGGCAATGCATATGGTTTACACAAGGAAGACTTCAATAATAAAAGGAGGGTTCTAGTCAAAGACGAGATCTCAAATAACTTAGAGGTTACCACCAACAAAGGGGTTCACATCAAAGGAGAATTCAACGAAAGAAGGTCCGAATCACGCATCAACATCCATGTTGTACTGTTCACTGCTCCTTGTTCCCGCTGTAGACGAAAACTTGCCATGTTCCATAGAAACATTCGCACATTCTTAGCGTTTCTATTCTCATCTATCGCTATCTTAATACTAACGCACACACATTGTCATATAGTAGAGTATGTAAGTCCATGCATAAGGTTACTTAGTTTAACCACTGCTCTGATACCACAACTGTAACACCCCTTTTTGGCAACTTGAAAACTTAAATTCAAGGTAGTGAAAATTAGGGCCATTTTTTTTTTTAAACAAGTGTTACACAAGATGAGAACATTTCGATTTTCAAAACACAGTTATAATTAAAACTCATGTTCTCATGTTGCACAACTCTTTTCAAGTTCCAAACCGAGATGTCACAAGACACCGCACTTTGAAACTCGTTTTCTAAAACATCATTTAAAACATTAGCCCGTTTATTTGTTTCCAAATCATCAGTGTTGCATAAAACAGTTGTCGGGTAACAGTATGATAGAGCTAAGTAACTAAGTACTTACAATGGAGTACAAAGCTCTGAGGGGGGATTCCTATCCTCTAGTCATGCACACCAAAACTGTCTCTTTATCTTCGCATCTTGGCAGCCCACACTCTCGGTCCACTAGCAGAGTTGTCGCATCCAACCATCTCCGGAGTCTCACTCAGAGAGTCGTCGGGTACTTGCCTTTCCTGGCACTACGCCATCTACCGGTTGCAATATCAGCATTTGCCAATACGACAACACGGTAGGAGAGAGTCAGTGTTCCGAACACCAACGGGTTGACCATGCGGTCTCAGGGTAGGTTAAATATAAAAAAAGACAGGGGGTATAATAAAACAACGTAACTAAAACATCATCAACATACAAAACAAGTAATGCACATAGCATACATGATTCACACATAACAAAACATATCATGATGATCTAAACACACCAATACCGTCACTCTTAACCAATTAATTCATTCCCGCTTTTACAATCACATTCTCAGAATCTTTCTCACGAGCTTTCACAATTTTTCTCAATCCTCCTTCCACCACAATTTCCACACTTATCTCTTAATCCAAGAATTCTTTTTTATCGTTGTCTTATAAACTTTTGCTCGATAATTGATATCTTCATATACTTTTCTGTAAAACATCTTTGTCTATTAAGTTTTATTATCTCGATTAGCATCAATGATGAGGGGGAAACATCATTGAGCTCACACACGTCTACATCTCCTCGGTCAACCACCCAACCTAGTCGGAAGCAAACAGGAGTACAGGACCTTTACCACGCGAGCACGACAGCTGTCACACAAACAAATGGTCCCAGACCAGGAGGCCCAGCCTCAAATCATATCATATCAATTCGTAAACAGGCACGCTCTCAGTGGCAAACACAAATGCCCCCTTCCAGTCCCTCTCACTGTTCTCGATTTGCAATCAAGGGGGCGACGGTATATTTCTAGTCTGCAGTGCAGAACGTGCCACGGCAATAGACCCAGTCACTACCATGTTAGTACGCCACATGTGGAGTTGTTCCGCCTAGAAATATACTCTAGACTTCTTGACGTTTCACCGTCATCGTCCTCCCCTCATGCAATCTCCTCCTAAGTATCCGCAGATACCTATGGTTCCTTCCTCTCCACTACTTCGATACGACACTCATACCTCACCGCATTTGTAAATGTCTTTTAAAGTTTTACAATTTAATTAGCGGCATAATCCTAACAGTCGGCTCGTCCTTGGTGCATCCCTTCAACGAAGCCCGACCACTAAACGCAATCCATTCCCCCTAAATCTCAATGGCCCTTGGCCTCAAAATCAAATTTCATGCATCTCAGCATTATTCTCAACAACTCTTACTCAACAGTATTCCTTATCAACATCATCAGTCTCTTTTCCTCGTCTTTCTCAAAACATCTTTTCACAAAACTTTTCGAAAACACGATTTCACAAAACTTTACTTCACAAAACATTTTCAAAAACCTCATTTCATAAACCTCTTGGAAAAACTTTTTCAAAAGATGATATTTCCAAAAACTCTCACAAAATATCATTTTCGCAAAAACTTTTTAAAAATATCTTTTCAAAACCATTTTCAAAAACTCACATTTTTCGGTGAGTGTTAATGGAGGAGCAAGCTCGACTCAACACTAAGCTTCTTCCCAAAAACATGAACGAGGAATCACATCTCACTTCCAACCACATTACATTTTCACAACCACGCTTCCGCTCGCCTCATCAGATGTTTCATTCCTTCTCACTCAACTTTCACTTTCTTTCTTACTTTATCTCTTTTGCATTCCATTCGCATCATGCTTTATCTTTTTCTTAACCATTCCAACAATCTTTTCTTTAGTCTTACTTATCGCTCATTTTTCACTTAATTACGCTCATGTTTCTCATTCGCATTCTCTTTTCTCTTTTCAATCTCATCTCATTACTTTCACGGTTTCATTATTATGGTTTCACTACTCAGACATAATCAAATAATCTCAAACAGAATTAAATATGCACAACTATTAAACAACAAATAAACATTTAGCACATAGATTTCTATTGCCTAATTCGCAGTACATTCGCAATCCATCCATTCGGATTGCGGGCAACCGCGTTACGGGACCACAGCACTCTCACTCACCTGGATGACGAATCATCCGAAAGCTTTCCAAGATTCCCAGTCGCTAACCTTGCCACGTTTCCTTCGCGTCCGACACCCGAACTAGAACATTTTTCCCCGTGCGTTAGAACGTTTTCGATAAATTCTTGGTTTCGTTTTGAAAACTCTTTGAAATAATTCTTTTCTTGAAACACATTTCCAATATCCAAAAATTCCAAATCAAATAAAAAAGGTTTTCAAGAAACTTTAAAACAACTTATAAAATAATCTCTTTTTCCAAAACAGAATCTATTTCTTTTAAAACACTTGGGTTGAAAAAATCATTTTATTGAATGAATTCTTAAGAAAACAACTCTTTGAAAATCTTTCTTAGATCAAACACAAAATTCAAAACCAATCAATTAATTTATTTAATTCTAAACTTCACACATCAACAAACACTGATTAAAGAAGGCCATTTAAAAATCTCAAATCAAATCAAATTGTTTAAACCATACTTTTTCAAATAAAACATTTTCAATTCCTTTAAAATACAAACATGGATTTTTCACAAACAGAGTTCACAAGCGATTCAGAACAATTTCTATTCAGTACATTCAATTAGCACAAAAACAGTACATACAAGTTTTAAAGCATACTAAGCACACCTCATATAAATCACATTTTTAATCACTTAAAATCATTAGTCATATTATAATGTTAATAAATTAATTTAATTACACTTAAGAAAATAATTTAATTTAATCTTCTAATTAATTTAACATAAACCGAATTGCTAATAGATAATAATTCCTACTCACCAATAAATTTAAAACTAAAAATCATTGATTTATCACCATAAAAATTCTTTTCACATAATCAGATCAAACCAAAAGAATTAAAAGAAATACACAACATGTTCAAAATATCATGCACCTAAGAATATAGTTATCATCATGGTCATTTCATGAAAATAATTTTCTTACCATTTAAACATATAGTGACCGAATCCTATATGTACATCATTGCAAAGATTTAAAGCATAAAATCATGAAGTCATTTTCTTTCTTTTTATCTAAAAACCGAGAGCATATAATAAAAAGGTTAACAATTTTAATTCATTTTTTTACAACAGGAATCAAAGTAACCATTTACATCATAAGTCATTCCAAAAATTCACATGTATTTCCTTTTAAATTCAATTACCACATGCATGTACTTTAAGTCCTTAGATTCAAAGAATTTCATTATGCATGTACCCTAAATAAGGGACAACCTAGCGACCTATCTAATACCTAGTATGGCCGAAAGTCAACATGCCTTAAAACAAGGATTTTGAATTTACTTTTTAAACATACAAGTCATGCATTTCACAAAATAAAAACATGCAAAACAATACATTACATTCACATCAACCTTCACAAAATAAATCTCAAATTCATTATTTTATAAAAAATTAAGTTATGCTTCAAGCTTCTAAGAATGACATGCATGTACCTTAAATCATTAGATTTAGTCCTAAAACAAACATGCATCAATTTTATTTTTTTTTATAAATTAAAAAGCATGGATCCTTAAATTAATTAAACATGGCCGAATGGCCTCCCAAAATAAATAGTTCATGCATATAATCAACACTTACTGAAAATCATGTTTATGCTTGAAAATCATTTTAAAACTTGTTACTTTAATTTTTTTTCTCAAAAACCGAATCAAGCACAAAATAAAAACATGATTTTTCTCTTAAAAAAAATTAACATGTAAACCAAAAATCTAAACATTTTTCACACATCAAATAAAGATAATTACATGCACATACTCAAAACAACTACAATCAACACAAAATTAACATGCAAGACTAGACCATGAATTTATTTATCAAATAACCACATAAACACATATATAGATCACGGATCTAGACAAGAAAATAGACATGCAAGAGGAATCAAAGCAAACACACAAACTTAAACACAATTCTTACATAAACCACGAAGAAGAAAATATACAAATTAAAGATCAAAGCTTTTAAGCACAAATACTCAAGATCAATACATACACACAACATGCAAGCCATTTAATTTCACTTTATCATCAATTCAACTTAGATCTTAGGTTTAAAGCATATACACATCACGGTTTAGAAGAGAAAAAGTAGACATGCAAGATGATCTATTTAGTTTTCACAAAAATCTTAATTTTCTTTAGATTTTTTTAAAGATTTAGTTAGAAAAATAGTAGATCCAACAATAAAAATTCCAAATCGAAACAAAAGCATAAAAATAACATATTACAAATTAGTCTAAGTCCTTAAAGTCCAAGATCAAGCAAGATCAACACATGAAATCATATTAAAAACCATAAAATAGAACATGCAAGAAGAA
This sequence comes from Crotalaria pallida, assembly GCA_037953625.1. NCBI lineage: Eukaryota > Viridiplantae > Streptophyta > Magnoliopsida > Fabales > Fabaceae > Crotalaria > Crotalaria pallida. The sequence goes on along the minus strand of CM075654.1, from coordinate 3,623,057 downwards.
AAAGAGTAGATCTTCAAACTAAAAAGAAAAAGCTACACTATTACAAGTCTTCTCTTGGATCTTCAAATCCTACCATGAAAGGGTTGGTTATTCTAGCTCTTGATCTACAAGGATGTGGCTTGGTTAAGTTTGGGTCTCCTTCTTTCTCCTTCTCTATGTCTCACGGCTCCCTCTCCTTTTCTTCTCTCTATTATTTTCTTTTCTTTTCTTTTCTTTCTCTAAGAGTTGAATAAGTCTCTTAGAGAGTGTTGTGTTTGTGTGTGAAGAAATGAAATGAAGTGGTGTGGAGATGGATCAAGGCACTTTATATTTGTAAGCAAGTTCACTCTCCCCCTTATGCCCTTGGGTGCAAGTTTCGGCCATGAGCCATGAAAAGGGTAAATTTGGGCTTCCAAATGTTTGCATGGATGAGGTTTGTCAAAGTCAAGGGGACAAGGCAAGCAAGTCTAGGAATTTAGAGGTCACTTAGGCTTAAGTGATAGTTAGCAACTAGTTGGGGTTTGTCACTTGGTTTTGTTCATGGTTACACCTAGTTGGCTTTGTTTTTTTTTTTTACTTCCTAAGTTTCTAGAATTTTAAATTTATGCACATACACATGCACACACACGTAGCACACACACACACCTACATACATGCACCAACCGTGGCACTTTCCTACACACACACATGTCTTCTTATTTTTTTATTTTCTTAAAGGTCCTAAATTCATACAATAATGAAATTAGTTCTATGAAATCACAATTTCAAAATCATTTCATGCATCACACATCACACACACACCAAACCAAGCATTCATCATACAGTACACACAATTAAATCAAACACATTTCACACAAAAATTCAAATCAAATCAATAAGTCAACTTTCTTAAAACACAAATCCAAAAATTCGTATTTCTTAATTCTGAAAACAAACTTTCATAAATCAATCCATAAAAATTTGAAATTTACATTTTTAAAATCTAATTTTCAAGACGATCGTTTTGATATAAAGATCATAAAAATCCGAATTACGGTTAAAAAGTTAGAAATTTTTCAAGTTAACAGACCCAAAAATTCCATTTCAAACAAAAATCTCTCTTTAGAAAAATCACAATTCATTCCTTAAAAATCAAATCAACAAAATCATTCACTTCTCTTTTATAAAAACATTTTTTTTATAAAATTCCTTGAAAATCAACTCTTTATTTCTCATTCTCGTAAAACACTTTTCCAAAAATCTTTTATAAAACAAAACTTCGGGGTTTATTTTAACAAATTCGTTCTAGCACGTACGGGAAAAATGCGGGGTGTTACAAATGACATTACTTTGAGGAAAGGCATATATAGTTGTAACCGGTACTCCAGTATGAGAAACCTACATTTTTTAGTCTTAAGGAGGAAAACCAAATTCATGAGCAAACCTTAATCAAGATTAACAACCTGTAACTTCAACATGCTTTTCCTTGAAGATAAATTTATTACTTTGAAACCATTTAGACCAGTGATTTGAATCCGAACAATCCGGAGGATGGAGAGTGGCCCTCCTCGACGTCGGAGAAAGAGAAGACACTTCTAGTACCTAAAAAGATAAATTAGAAGGTAAGTAATAACAAAAAGCTTAAGCAATGTTTCTAAAATAGTATCAGAAAGGTTCAAAATAAATAAATATATATGTCCATAATCGAATCATAAAACAGAAATTACACAAATATCCAGAATATTTCATAAACGACAATCTCAACAATATTAACATGAATGATGCATGTCCTATTCTGACTCAATCCATGCAATGCATGCTCATCTCTCATATATCCAACACTGGATCCCATAATTCAACAACTCATATTCCAAAAATCCGTATTTATCCATTAGATCCAATAGTTGGAGTTTTCTCATAACAATCACACAATCTCCAACATATCCAAATCTCAATACCATAATCACCTCACATCACCCTCCACTCCGGGGAAAGACTGACTGGGAGTAAGCATTCCTCAACCAATGCTTGCACAATACTTCACCCCCAGGGTTCTTCCTACACTTGGGTTAACAATCCAAGTTGGCTATAGCAGGAATCCCCCTCCACGGCCACCAGGTCCTACCCAACAAAAATTCCTGCGGTTATTTTAGTGGCACAACCTAGTTACTAGAGCACGCCTTGCGTGAACCTTCACGTTGTGTCTTTTCCCTACCCTGACGTCCTTATTCCTTGACATTCTACTTCTTGTCCTCGACCGACTTTCCTTATCGCTTCCGCTTATTACACCGTTAAGACCTTAGTTGGGTCACTAAGTTCTCCTCCACTTGGCATCGACATACCTGGTTATATGAACGCCAGGAGGCAGGGAATTGGATGCGTCAGCCTCTGATTGTCTTTCATACGACTTTCAATGAAGAGTGTAAGAATCTAACAACAAAAGAAAATGTAATCTTTGGAATCCAAGAAGGGTTTGTGCTTTTGCTTCAAATAAGATAGCCCAAGATCATGCGATTCAAAGACTTTTCATAGGATGCAACAAATTATGGTTAGAACTTTCCTCATCAAAGAGGAACCGAATTGAATAGACAAGACTAAAATTCCAGGAACGATCGATATTCAAGGATGAGAAACAAAGAGAAGGTTTGAGTTCACAACCCTTATTCGGTTGAAGCGAGAATATACATTTAGTTGGGATTTGAAATTTGTTGCATCAAGGTTGAATCAATACCAAAAATAATAAAGAGAAAGAAGTTTATTTCACTTTCAAGATGGAATGTTGTGTTGAGTTGACTACCTATTGATAGTCGATGGGTTGGACTACATTTCCTAAGGTTTTGAGAAGTCTCGCATTCGCACGAATGTAACTTCTTGTACTCAACAAAGAGTATGGGTCTATTACTCAACTTGGTTGGTCTTGGTGTGGAGACTTACAAAGCTGTTAGGGTTTGCTTTTCTCTTAGGTTTAGAAATGGTACCTATAGAGTTCGCTCGATTCTTTCCAATTTCCCATGTTCAGCTACACTACTCTTAAACCAATAAGGTCATTTAAGGCTCTTATTCTTTAGTTTGGTTCTGGGTTTGCTTCCAATTCTATGTAAAGAGTTCGGAAAGAACACCCCTTTTGGGTTGGTTTCTTCTTTCAAAGAGATCTATCTCCTTGGAGAGTTCCTATTTCAATTTTGCTAAGAAAGTTGCAATGATATCATCCGTTAACAGATGAAAAGATTGAGGTGACCAATCCCAACCACACGACTATTAACAGCACAACATTGTTGGGTTTACTGATAACATCGTCACTTAACAGATGTAAGAATCAGAGTGGTCAGCTCTAAGCTTACATTCTATTAAACGACAACACCATCACATGATTTGGTTAGGTTTCAAATATACTACAAAACTTATTAATTTTTCCTTAAGGCTTCTCATGATTTCCTAACGGCTGGACGAAGTCTATATATATTATCTAAGTCCACAGTCCTTCGTTTGAACGACCGAGGACCCTTATTCTACTCCTGTTGTTAGTAGCTCCCAAGAAGATGCTTTTCTCAAAATTCTAATCTATGAGTAATTATCGGGGAAAATAAGCGTGCAAGTCCTCTTCCGGAAAAATATAAAGGTGTTGGTTACCTAACATCATCCAGTCAGGCCCAGACACTAATTTGATCCAAAACTCTTGGCTAGATACCTAAAGGGGATGAGTTGAGTACACTTTGTAACATCTTTGCTAAAAGACTCGTGGGGTTGTAGACTTAGTGTTTACAAAGCATTTTCAAGTTGGAACGTTCTAATCTTTTCATGCATTTCTAAAGGAAATCAAAGGGACGTGTGGTACCGCAGAAATGTAGTACGCCTCATAGAAATTCAACAGTACAACACATGCCTCTCTACATAGGTTGGCTCCCAGTTGCCAGTCGTGCCTTTGTTGCACTCACTTACTTCTTCCTCGGGCGTTCAGGACAGATTGCAACAACATGTCCCGATTGCTCGCAATAAAGACAGAGGCCCTCTTTCCTGCGCTGGTCCAAAATCCTGCATATACGTTTATGGGCTTTCCCGCAGTGTTGACATGGTGGCCTAGCACTTGGAGCAGTCGCACTTTGAGTGTTGGAGTTAACATATGGAGTTTCTTCTTGAACCTGTCCTTTTTGTTAGGATCGTGGCTGAAAATCTCGAGAGGGGGGTGAATCGAGTTTTATTAGATTATTGTGAAAGCACGTATAATTAAAAAATATTTTCTCGTTGGTGAGATTAAGAGATTGTGATGGAGAGCGATAGCGTTTGATAAACAAAATAAGAGTTGTGCGAAAACGTAAATAATAGAAATTGCGGAAATTAAAAGAGATAAGGAAGAAGAACATGCAAACCAATTTTTATACTGGTTCCGTCAATCCAGCGAGTGACCTATGATTTTGGTCCAATATATGATGTTTTGAGCATGATTTAGACTCCCTTTTACTATGGATTTGGCTTGTTTCTCTTGTAAACTTAGGACTTTTTGTATAGTTTATAGGAAATTAGGTAATTTAGAATCCTGTGAACGTTTTGATCCGTTTTGGGTTTACTTCAGGTACTTTTGGAGCCTAATAGAAGAAAATAATTATGGAGCTGAAAAGATGATGAAAGGATCTTGAAAATGGCGCAAGAACGGAGCGAAACGGAGTCGGAAGTAGGCTGGCACGTTCAGGCGTGGAATCTGCACGCCCAGGCACGTGACCCCCGGTCAACAGTCATAGAATCAGACCTGTGCGCCCAGGCGCGCGAGGGACGCAGAAGCCCAATTGGGCTGATTTCTGATCATTTTTGCTTCCAATAAATTGGGATTAGTTTTAGACTTTAAATATAGGTTTTTACTTTAGGTTTTGTACACTTTTTAGAGCCAATTCAGAGATTAGAATAAATTAGGGTGTTCTGCAATTGAGAGCAAGGAGACAAGGCACAATGATTGAAGATTGGAAGATTGAAGATCTCTTGGGGGTAATCTAATTATTGTCTATGATTATTAATTTTTCCCATTCCTTGTATTTTGCCTTCCAATATGTATAATTGAACCTCTTGTTAGGAATAAGGTGAATTTGTATGGATCTTAATTTGGCTGTTTATTTATGAATTAATGTTTTTCCTTTCAAATCAATTGCTTGGTTGTGTTTTAATTACAATTCATAAAATTGATCACCTTATGTTTTTCTTTGGTAATCTAAACCTTAATTGGAAAATTAGGATTAAGATTAGGCCTTTCAACCAAACAATATAATTATTCAAATTGTAGGAATACTTTTGGGTAATTGTATAACTCTTCTAAACTAGAACTCAATTAAGGGATTAAGGGGTAAGAAACGTAATAGCCATGAGGGATCTAGCTTTTATTGTTTCTAGAGTTTTTATTTATTGGAAAACATATTTTCATAATTAATAACCTGATCCTACAGTGAAACAAAGTTCCTAACCTTTTCCATATATTCTTCTAAATCCTTTTTAGTTTCTGATTTGTTTCATTCTGCCTTTTCTCCAAGCCATTCTAAACTCAAAAAATCCATACAAGTTATACATAGTAATCGCAATTAGGTGAAAGAAATTAGAAACAATTTGCAATCCCCTGTGGAAAGATAATTTATTACTCTTTATTACTTGTGCGATCGGTATACTTGCTGAATTGCCAACAAGTTTTTGGCGCCCTTGCCGGGGATTGAAATTCGATTCTAATTTTTTCTGGTACCTATTTGTAATTACTTGTGTAACTTGTCCCTTTTCATGTATAACTATAGTTTTAATAATGATTTTGATTGTGATAGATTTATTTCGGATCCTTATTCTCCATACTATTATGCACAAAACATAAGTTATAGGAAAACTTCATTAGAAATAGCTTTAGCGAAATTAGAAACTACAGCTAATAAATTTTTTTATGTGGAGCCAATTCCTGTGGAGAAAGCTCCATGGGAAATAGCTTTATAGAAATGTGCTCAAAGCACTAAAGATTTTGTTGAACAAGTTAGAAACGATGATCAAATCTTAAGTGCTAGTAGAAAGAACCTGCAAATGCAAGTTGAACACATAATTTTTGACTCTCTTCAAAGAGTGGAAAAAGTGGTGGTGATGGATGTGACCAATGATGAAACTCCTATGGAGAAGCAAATTGAAAAAAATGTGCATAATGAGTTTGAGGAAGTGGACTGAGATAAAACAATAGAAGGGGTGAATACGGTAGAAAAATTTGATCCACCCTTGGATGATGAATTTCTAGCAATTAAAAATTTTGTCAAATCTATTGCATGCTTGGATGACTCAATATTTTTTTCACTATATTCAACCTTTGCGCTTTCATGAAAATTCTAAAAATCAATCTAAATCATTATTGAACAATAGGGAACATGAAAAGGTAGTTTTCCTAATTCATGGAATTAACACCTTCATGAATGGGAAAAGAAATAACTTGTCTGAGATGATGCATGGAGTAAGGAATGCACCTTTTGACCTTGGTGGGATTGAACTTATTTTTAAAACTTCCTTACTCCACCATCATCCGGGAGTTGTCCCATGGGATGTCGGAATAACTTGTTATGGCTGCATCACATGGGATTTAACCTATAGAATTTGGGATCTTGGTGGAATCTTTTTTAATTATGTAGTAGTGTAAGTTTTTATTTTTTTAGTTAGTTAGTGAATAAAGAGTTTGGAGCTTTCTATCTAACCAATAATGAGGTGCTTCTAGCACTATTTTTAGTTGTTCATGTGACATAGGTGAACAAGTTTGGGGGAGTCTCCTCCATGGTGCATCAAGAGAGAATGTTGTGCTACTAAGCGAAGTCTCTAACTTCTTGCTTTTGTTTTTAATTTTTATTCTATAGTTTTGGGTTAGTTTAGTTTGCTTGAGGACAAACCAACCTCTATATTTGGGGGAGTGGACAAAATAAAAATTATTTTTTCAGATCTGAATTGTCCTCCCATATTTGGTGTTGGTTTGTGTCTTGGGTAGAAGTACATGATTATTCTAGGTGTAGGACTATTTTTCTGGTTATATATGTAAATACTTGATTAAGGATGATGACTCATTGATTGTATAACACTAATTGGATTGAGTTGTAGTTTTGTTGAGAACTAGTTATTTTTATAAACTATTTTGGAACAAGTTATTAGTGAATTGACTGTTTAGCCTGTGAGTTTTTGAGCCTATACACTTGACAGGGGTATGTGACTTATATTGATTTTATTTTGTGATTGAGACCCCTATTTCTTTCATGAGTGTGTTCACTTTGATTTTGTGTTCTAGAACTTGACCGGTGACCATTTTGAGATTGATAATTGTTTGCATGCATTAAGATGATTAAGACACTTAGGATTGTGTTTTTGTGGCCTTCAATTGATTTGTATTGATAATATTTCCCTTAGTTTCCCATTTTGAGCCTAATGAAATTATGATTTTTCTTTGGTTCCCTGCATCTATTGAAATATTTTTGTTAGTACCTTAGGAATTTTGAATGGGCAATTGAGAGTAATGAATAGGAAAAAAGTAAAAGTAAGTGGTGAAAAGTGTTATAAGTTATATCTCTCTTCCAAGTGAAAAAAAAAAAGAAATTAAAAAAATTTGGAAGAGAGTAGAGGAAAAAAAGTGAAAAGAAAAGAAGTGTGTGATGTGTGATGGTGTGTTGTTTATACGAATAGGACAAAGACCACATTGTTGTGTGTGATGTGTGATGGTGTGTTGTTTATATTTGTTTGCTTATGCATGTTGATATTTTAAGTGTTGAAGTGAATTAATATGAGATGATTAATGATGATAGCAAGAGAGATTAGAATTAAAAGACATCAAGAAAAGAGATAACCCTTGTTTGGCTTAAGTCCTTGTGGAGCAAGGCAGCCTTAGCATGATAAGACATTGAGAGTGGAGATAATGACAAGAGATTTGAGAATGATTGGAAGAGATAAAGGGATGAGATCGGGAAAGATTTAATGATGTGATGTGAGCGAGCCGGAGCTGGGAAGGATTGTGATGTTGTATTGAAAGTAATGAGAGAGAAGCTTGATTCTTTGATTTTGTTTTCTTGGACTGAGACTGGTGTTGAGTTGAGCTTGCTCCTCCACTAGCTCTCAAGAAGAGAAGGTTTTTGAGAAAAACTTTGAAAAGAAATGTTTGAAAAGGATTTTTGAAAAGAGTTTGTGAATTGAAATTTTTGAAAACAAGTTTTTGAAAATATATTTTGAAAGTGATTGTGAAAGGAGATTTTGGAAGAGGGTTTATGAAATGAAATATTTTTAGAAAAGGTGATTAACTGAAGTTTTGGAAAAGGTTTTACGAAATGAAATTTTGAAAAGGGTTGAGAAGTTGTGAAGTGAGATTATTCTATAAAAGGATGTTGTTGAGGAAAGTTTGTGATGAAATCCAAGTTGTGAATGTGATCCCGCTCTGTGCCAAGTTTGAGTTATGAGAAGTGATGCAAAGATAGCGGTCAGGACTCATTGAAGGGATGCACGAAGGGTGAGCTGACCACTAGGATAATAAAAGATAAAAGATTTTAAAAGACATTAACAGCGAACGCGGTGAGGTATGAGAGTTAACCCGAAGTAGTGGAGAGGAAGGAACCATAGGTATCTTCGAATACTTAGGAGGAGATTGCATTAGGGGAGGACGATGACGGTGATACGTCAAGAAGTCTCGAGTACTTTTCTAGGCGGAACAACTCCACAAGTGGCGCACTAACGTGGTGGGGACTGGGTCTAATGCCATGGCAAGTTCTGCATGATCAGCTAGAAATTGTACTGTTGTCGTTATTTGGGTGGGGAAGGAGTAAGCGGTTGGAGTGGATCAGAGGTACAACCCCATTTTGATGTTTTTAAGGTAGCAACGAATTTTCAAGGTGAGAGAGAAGAATTCCTAAGACATTGTTGTCTATAACTATAGATACCTTTTTCTAATCCTAGTTTTTGGAGAACTCAGAGAATCACATGCTTCTTATTCTTCCTCTCCATTGTTTGAGTGTCCTCAATGCTTGAATGACATAATATACCATTGCCATAGAACTTCAAGTTATATTATTCGCACTATCTACAGTGCTTCAGTTGTATATATTAATCCTATGTTTCCCCTAAAGTATACCGTAGTGGTTAGTAAGTGGCATCCTTGGAGAGCAGGTGTGTCACCTTTGTTATAATAGTGTGAGGTATGTTATTGTAGTATTGTGTGAGGTATGTTATTGTAATATTGTGTGATTGAGATTCCTTGCGAAAGGTCAAACCAAGTACTTTGTGACGCTCTCTGGGTTGTATTGAAGTTCGAAACTTCAACGGAAGCATGATATTGAGGGCCTTGACATAAGCCTCACCATAACCTTTACAAGAATGTGGGACTGACCAGGGAGGCCGAATCAGGATAAAAATCAGCATTAGTTTGCATTCTCTCTATCCCTTAACTCTCTTTTTTCTATCGGGATTATTTTTGTTTTTATTATCATTTCCGCGCAACTCAATGTAAATGCATGAAAATGTAAATGCAAAGTCACTGGTCCAAATGATTCCAAAGTAATAAATTTATATTTGAGGAAAAGCATGTTGATGTTACAGGATTGTAATCTTGATTAAGCTTGCTCATGGGTTTGGTTCTCCTCCTTAAGACTACTAAATGTAGGTTTCTCAAACTAGTGTACCGGTCCGACCCTTACGACTATATGTACCTTTCCTCAAAGTAAAGTGTTTAAAATAATGTTGGGTTATAGTACCTCTAGTACTCTCTTTATGAACATACTCTGGTTTATCATACATATGTCATCTAATATATCGTAACATCTCTTAATACACTCATGTTTCGCACAGAGAAGACAATACTAGCATTATATTAAAGAGATTGAATAAGATACAAGTAAAGGGAATGTATTTTTTTAATATTCTCTGTATTATTAGATGTCTTTTTCTTAGGATCTTTGACATGTTTTATGGCATAAATGCACACATATATGATATTTCTTTATTTAACCTTTATTATTAAAATTTAATAATTAAATTAATTTGTTATTTATTATTGTGTATTTTTATTTGATTTTCACTAGTTTGTGGTTTAATTAGTGATTCACTAGTTGAACCATTAAACTAATAACCCAACACTCTGACCAGATGAATAAAAAATAAAATAAAATCATTAAGCCCTTAAACTGGTAGTGTGTACCACATATCATTATAAACTCCTCATCATGATGAAAAATATATGCCAAAGCCTGGTGAGAAGTTTTAATAAAGAAAAATGAATGAAAACCCTTGGTTAGGCTTCACTTAAAAATGAATGAAAACCCTTGGTTAGGCTTCACTTAATAAAGAAAAATGAATGAATGATCTAAGTGTTTTAACATGTTCAATATATGGTATATGAACTTTGTTGATCATTGGATTGGATTAGAAATGGTTAGAAATGAAAATGGTATGTAAAAACCAAGTTTTCAGTCTCTTCTGTCTAATAATACACGAGTAGATGACTCGATACTCGAGTACTTCGTGATGCACTAGTAGGTCTTTTGGCACCACGACTTGAGTATCAGGTTTGGGACTCGAGTATTAACAGATGCAGCAAGAGTGTAGTTTGATGAACAACTCGAGTAATGCATGAACTACTCGAGTATTCTGGGTTGATGAACAACTCGAGTATTTCATGAACTACTCGAGTAATTTTTAGAAAACCTGAAACTTGACTTTCTGAAAAAGTAAGAACGACTCAAGTATAATTATGAACTGTTGGAAACCAACAAGCGGCTCAATATAGTCTAGAGGGGGGTGAATAGAATATTGAAGCCTTATTACAGATTTTTCGTCCACCTAAGAGAATGGTTTTATGAAAATAAATTTTCTTAAAAAATTCAAGTCAGATTACTCGAGTAACTCAAGACTTCACTCGAGTAATACGCAAGCAAAAATAATTTCACTCGAGTATTCAGCAAATCACTCGAGTATTACGAAAGCTATTTTTAAATCACTCGAGTAACAGAAAACCTACTCGAGTATTGTTCATAAACTGAAAGCAGATTACTCGAGTGACAAGAACTTTACTCGAGTAAACTGGGTAAAATTCAATTAAAACTCAGTTTTCAATGGAGTTCTTCAAGAATAACAATGCTATGATGATTCAACAAATTATGAATGATTAATATGAACAATTTCAAGTAATATTAACATGCAATTTTAGATCAATTGAGTAGAATTAAGAAAACCCCAATTCTAACCTAAAAATGCAATTGTTAATGAATTAATGCAATACAAGGAATGAAAATAAAAGAGACACAAGGATTTATCCTGGTTCACTTTCACCCACTTGAAAGCTACTCCAGTCCCCTCTTAAATCAAGAGAGATTCTTCACTAGAAATCTTCAAATGTAGATTTTACAATGTTTTAAGATGCAACTAGATTCTTAGTTCTCCTATCTTAAAACCCAACTCAAAGTGTGTACCAAACACTTTGATCTAATCTACCCCTTTTGAGAATTCTAGATTTCCTTGCTAATTGATTGAAGATGCTTCCAACCAATCCTCTTTTCTTGCTTTGATTTGATCCTCAAAGTCTTCCTTGTGAGATTCTTCACTTGTGTTGAAACTTCAATGATGCAATCATAAATTGCAAATCTTCAACAACCACTAAGAACAAAAATTATGATCTCAAGAATATTTGAACAATGAGAGAAATAGAGTGAAGAATGAAAAGTTCTTTGTTGAATCTTGATAGCTCTTGAAAAAAGTAAAATAGCTCTTGAATTGCTTTTGAAAGTGTATAGAAAATTGTAAGAATAAAAATGTCTATCCCTTGTGAAAGAGAAAATTAAGTCCTTTTAAAATTTTCAAACACTGATTGAATTACTCGAGTAAACCATATAACTTCACTCGATTAAAACATGTCAGATTAAGTTAATCGAGTGATGTGTAAACCATTACTCGATTAACCTGTCATGACATAAATTACTCGAGTGACCCAATACTCATTACTCGAGTAAACTGATCAGAATCTGAATAAAAACAAGGTTTTTCTAAAAGGATTTTCACAAAACTTTTAATAGAGCTATTTAATCAAGATTTAAAGTATATTCACTCTTAATCAAACATTATTTAAATATTCTTAAAATCACCTAAGCTACCCACACCAATGAGATGCATTGCATAAAAATAAAGATTACATTGAAATAGAATTAATAAACATCCTAATTCTAATCTTCATGTGGTGTAGCTTGCTTGTTGCCAATGTTGTTGCTTGGAGAGAGATTGTTAGCATCAAAACATAAGAATCCTACATGAACTACTCGAGTAAAACTGGAAACTGAGGAACTACTCAAGTGCTATGAATAATACTCGAGTATTTTAGCCAGAAACTTAAAAATACCATTTTTAATTCTGAATCATTCTGTTACACTTAAAGGACAATAATCCAAGTGATCTTAGACTTAAAAAGAAATTGATTGATGATATGGTGATTTTCTTTAAGTAATAATACGTTGCTCGGGCGGCACATAATGAATTAATAAAAAGAAATACATCAATCAATTCCTTTAAAATAAAGATAATGCATTCATTCTGGAGTTCGGATGTTAGATCGTTATTCATGTTCTTGTAACATGAGGAGGGCCTCTGGGAGTGCCAATTGACGGCTCGATTGATGACACATTATGGTTGACGACGTGGTCAGTACTACGAGATGTTGATGATATGGTTATACCGTTTGGATGACGGGACGTTGCTCGGGTGACACGGATTCCAAGCTTGTCGTGTACATTTTTGGTGAATGTACGAATGTTGTACACCTAGGAGTATAACGCACTATTGAGTGCTGAGAATGAAGATGCAAGGTCACTCAATGATGTTTTGATGAATACAACTTAGTTTGGCAAACCTACAACAACAATCTCAAAGAACTAGTTTTACTATCCATTCATATATTTGTATTTTTAATTGTTTATTATTTTTATTATATGAGTGTGGGTGGTAGAATTAGGATTAGTAATCTCAATTTGAAATTAAGGAATTTATTATGTTTGGAATTGATATTATATTGATAGAGAAAATAGCTCAAGTTTTTATTAAAATTAATCAGTGAAAATTGCAAAATAAAAGAAAAGGTTTTTAGCAGTGTTTAATCGATTAAATATTAGGTTAATCGATTACTAATCGATTAAGACATCGTTTAATCGATTAAAGGCTGTTAAATCTGATTAATTAAAAGCTTTTCTAAATCAACTTGGTTGAGGTGACGAACCATTACTTTTGCACAACATTTTTTTCATCTTTTCAACATTCTTTGAGCTAAGATTCTCTCATTAAACATCATCTCTATCAATGTTCTTTTGAATCTCAATTTCAATACATACTTCATTCTTTTGATTCCAAATTGAAGATTCAATGTTCTTGAACATTATTAGTTGAATCAATCTTGTAACAAAGGGTTACGTTCTTCAAGATTCAACAAAAGCAAAGTTTCAATTGAGGCAATTGAAGAAAGAAGGTTGGAGCACTACCTTGGAGCAATCGGGGATTCATTGCTAGAAGCTCATACGGATCGAATTAAAGGTTGGAGCACTACCTTGAGCAATTGGAGGATTCATTGCTAGAAGCTCATACGGATTGAAAGCGACTTTCGATCAAAGACCACGAGGAAGATTGGAATAAAAGATTTGGGGTAGATTCATATGATTTGGTACATCATATGAGATTGGGTTAGGATCGTGTGTGTGAGGATTCTAAACAATCATTGTATACTAATCTTTTATTTCATAGTGTAGCAAATCACCCAAGTCAGAAGGGGTGGACTGGATGTAGCTCATCGTTTATGAGTGAACCAGAATAAAATCCTCGTGTCATCTTGTTCTTTTCGTTTTTACGTATTCGTGATTAAAATCAATCTTGTGAGAGTAATTGATTAGGATTAGATTTGGGAAAGTTAATTGCGTATTCGTTATATTCTGTTTAATTGATTCGTGATTAATTGCCTTAGTTTAATTCTTGATTCATAGAGTTTTCGTGTAATCTTTGAATTGAATTGAATTCTGAATTTCTACATTTCTTCAGCGTTTAATCGAGTATTAATCGATTAAGGAAAAATTATTTTCAGGTCTTAATCGATTAAGTTTCAGTTTAATCGATTAAATCAGTACAAATTGCTTAAAATTGAACTGTTTCTGAACCGTTTTTGATCACTTTCGAAATTCTGGTATCGTAGCTTAACCATTCTATTCACCCCCCCTCTAGAAGGTTATTTTAGCCGCTTGTTGGTTTCCAACAAGTGGTATTAGAGCTCGGTCGAATAAACCGAGTGTAAAAACTTTTTCGAAAAGATCCATTTGGAAACCATGGCAAATCAAAATCCTTTTGGAGGAGAAGGTGCAGCTATTAATCGTCCCCCACTATTTAGTGGTGAGGGGTATGCTTACTGGAAAGTAAGGATGAAAATTTTTATACAAGCTATTGATAACGAAATTTGGAAAGCTATCGAAAAGGGTCCTCATATTCCATCTAGTGTAGTTGATGGAGCGGCTCAATTGACCCCGGAAGAAAAGTGGACCGATGATGATAAGAAAAAGATCCAATTTGACTATAAGGCTAAGAATATCATCACGTCCGCTTTGTCATATGATGAGTTTTTTAGAGTCTCCCAATGCGCTAGTGCAAAGGAAATGTGGGACACTTTACAAGTGACTCACGAGGGAACTAGCAAAGTTAGGCGAGCTAGATTAAATGTTTTGATGCGTGAATATGAGTTATTCCAAATGTTGCCTAATGAAAATATTAATGATATGCAAAAGAGGTTTACTCATATTATAAATCACTTGCTTGCTCTTGGTAAAACATTTTTACAAGGAGAACTTTCTAACAAAGTTTTGAGATGCTTGGACAGGAATTGGCAACCCAAGGTCACCGCAATCATTGAATCGAAGAACTTGGATACTATGGATCTCGCTACTTTGTTTGGGAAATTGCAAGAGCATGAGATGGAGCTTGGACGCCTAACCTCGAATGAAGAATCCGACAAGAAGAAAAAGGGTATCGCATTGAAAGCATCATCAAAAATTGTAGATACTCAAAATGACTCTTCTCTAGATGATGACTCGGATTCAGATTTGGATGATGAGTCACTAGCTCTCATGGTTAAGAACTTCAGAAAATTTCTAAAGCGGAAAGGAAATGCAAGAAGGTTCAATACAAAGGAAAGCAAGGAAACTCCACAAAGATCGAAAACTCCTAGAGACAAGATAATATGTCATACATGTGGGAAAGCGGGTCACATCAAATATCATTGTCCTCAAAAGCCTAAAAAGTCCGATAGTGATAAGAAGAGGTCCAACAATCACAAGGCTAAGAAAGCCTATATTGTTTGGGACGAACCCGAAGATGATACTAACTCTAGCACTTCGGAGGAGGAAGAATCGGCAAATTTGTGTCTAATGGCTAAGGACGACATAGAAGCTTCCACTAGTCACACGTCTCTTGAGCAAACAAGTTCAAAGGAGGTACATTCTAAACCTAACTCTGATTTGGATTCGGATAATGAATCTTGCTCTTCCCCTTCATATGATGCACTTTATAATGCCTATGTTGATATGCATGCCGAACTTAAAAAACTAGCTAAAATCAACATAGAGGCTAAGAAAGCCATTTTGAAGTACCAAGAAAAGATTAATGAGATGCAAAAACACATTGATGAGCTTGTACTTCAAAATGAGACTTTAGAACTCATTTACTCTAATGCATCATGTGAATGTTGTGTTTCTACTGCTGTGATTTCCGATTGTGAAAGGTGCAAGACTTATGAAAATGAATTACATGATTTGAAAGAAAAACTTGCCACCTTTAAAAAGGAAAAAGAAATTTACATGATTTGCTCTCTAGACAACGAGACAATGCAAATAGAACCGGTTTGGGATACATCAAACCAAAGAACAAATCCTATAGACAAGTTGGAAATTTTTCAAAGGTTAATTTTTCTAGAAAACCAACATGTTTCTATTGTGGTATCTTTGGTCATACTTCAAACTTTTGCAAAATCAAAAATTATGGTGTACCCAATAAGGAATTTATTTGGATTGTTAAGGGAGAGAAACCGGATATTAACCCCCAAGGACCCAAAATTGTTTGGGTACCTAAGTCTTCCATATAATTTGTTTTTGTAGGTGTGCCTTCGAACGAGAGATGATCGTTGGTATTTGGACAGCGGTTGTTCAAGGCACATGACGGGAGACAAGAGACATCATCATCTTGTTTTTGAGATTTTGTGTTTTAAAAATCATCATGTTTCTCTAAATGTCCTGGTTAAGTGTGATATCTCATGTGATTTGCTTAATTTGTGCTAAATGTGTTTACATGTTGTATTCCTAATTGTGTTCATTAGCTGTTAACTGTGATTATGTGCTTTGAATATGTTTTCCATGAGTTTTGCATCAAAAACTAAGTTAAAAATGCATTTTTCAATAATATAATCGATTAAATAAATGTCTCATCGATTAAGGAAAAGTGAGCTATCTGACCTTAATCGAGTAGTCACAGTTTAATCGATTGAAACGTTCAAAATACACATGCCTTACTCGATTAAATTGAAGGTTAATCGATTAATAATCGATTAAGCAGATTTTTAATCGATTAAGTCGTGAATTTTCTGATACATTAAAACTGCATTTTTGACATTTTCTGTACTTTTCTCTCACTATTCTCAGGCGTTTCTTCTCACTTCTACACGGATTTTACTCATTTCTCACGACAAACACTTAATTTCTTCACAATTTCTTCTATATTCTTCATTAAAAACATACTATTACTCATTCTCTTCATCAATTTTACTTCGAAACTCTCAATTTTTCAAAACCCCCAAATTTCCATCAAAACCCTAAGAGCACTAATATGGCCCCTCCTTCCACTTCAACCGGAAAACGCAAGAAGCAAAGGGTCAATCTGGACTTGGATTCACACTATTATTCCAAGGAGATGCGACAAGAGCGTGAAGCCGGTTTTGCACGTCGGGAATTTGGTCACATACGGTTCATGAATATGAAGTGGCTACTTGCACAGAGGTTTGAATGTTCTTCTCTATTTGTAGAACAAAGTCTTCAGAAATTTCTTAGTTTCCATTGCAATATCTACCCTAGGCTTGTGAGAAAATTTTATGCAAATCTTAAGTATGAGGATGGGACATACAAGTCTGTTGTTAAGGGTAAAGTACTGCAAATTAGGCCACAGGATCTGAACAATTTGTTTGGGTTAAGTATTACTGGTACATTCTTAAATGATCCTGACAGTGACATTCTTATTGATTGTGATATTGCAAATGTATTTACACAAACTGTTAGGGCTGGTTATAGTTGGTCTAAGGGTACTAAGAATGTTGGAATTATGAAAGAAGACTACAGGCTACTATTATATGTTATTTCCTATTGCTTGATTCCGAAGACTAATTAGAATTATGCTCAAGCTAATGCGGATGAGTTGAGGATTTTTTATGGTCTTCGTGCACATGTCCCTATCAACTGGTCAAGGGTTGTTTTGGATAGGATGTTGATTGCTGCAGGTTCTTCTGGTTCTGCCACTTTACCATATGCTATGCTTGTTTCTAAGCTGGTATCATTCTATGGTGTTGTGATTATTGAAGATGAGGAGGAAATTTTTATTGGTGATCAAAATTGTATCAATGCTGCTTTGTTACATGGTTTGGGTATGGATGAATATCCTGAACCAAAGTCTTGGATGTGGAAGATTGATATCCAAAAGCGTGAGGAACAAAAGAAGGCGGATGAGGAGATTGCGCGTCGCATGGCTGAAATGGACGGTGCTGGTCCGTCTGATCCTACACCGCTTGATGCTTTTAATGTTGAGGATTTCATGGACATTCCCAGTGCTGATCAAGGGCACCCTCCACCACACTCTACCGCTGGATTTGATTATTGGGCACTTTATGATGGACTTTCCGGTCAGATAGATGAGCGTTTTGCTCAAATGGAGGCTAGACAGTATGCTATAGAGGAACGCCAGTAGGCGATATTGGAGCATGGGTTTGCGGACATGGCTATTCGTCAGCAGGCGATGGAGGATCGCTTCTTTGGTGCTCTTGGGAGAATGTTTCCACAACCACCACCACAATGATTTTCCTACATTTTATCATGCATCTCATCATGTTTTCATGACTTATCTCATTAGTTTTACTATGTTTTTTTTTGTTGGATGTCTCTGATTATGTTTCTGCATTATGGTTTTTAGTATGGTTCGTTTTATTATCCGGTTTGTTAGTTTGTGATCATGTTTTCAGACTTATGTTTTTTTATGATGTTTTGGGCTGTTGCTTTGTGATGTATTATGGATGCTTTGGCACATTATGGATTATGTTATTATGCTATCTTTAGTAGTTATGTGCTTGAGTATTTTAGCCCTTTACTTATCCTTTATATAGTTTGAAATATGATTATTATGTGTTACTAATTCTCACCTTTGGCAACATATTATTATACTATTTTTTTTTATTAATGCCAAAAGGGGGAGAAAGGTTGGATTGTTTGTTTTTATTTTGTAGGTTGTTGATACTTTCCTAAGTGTGCTAACATTTAGGGGGAGTATTGATTGATTGGTGTTAAGTTTGTCATTCATCAAAAAGGGGGAGATAATTGATAATGGTATATATTACTTTGAAGAAATAAATGTGAATTTCTCTATTTTGGCTTAGTATTTTATATTTAAATTGGTATATATATTACTTTTTGATAATGCCAAAGGGGGAGAAATGGTATGTTTGGGAGAAATGATATGTTAGAAATGTATGTTTTGAAAAATGGGAGAAATGATATGTTTTTTTTTGGGAGAGAGGTTGTTTTGTTGTTTTTATGTAGGTTGAGCTAAGTTGTTGAAGATAGGGGGAGAATCAAGCTTCTATCAATTGGATATCAAATATCAAATGCATTGATTGAGGGGGAGCAAGTTTCTCACCAAGTGATCAAATTGTTAAAGCATCAACAACTTCAATCAAATTCAAAACATGGTTTGTCATTTTCAAAAAGGGGGAGATTGTAAGTTCCATGATGAATGTTTTGATAATGACAAAGTGTTTTGAACAAGCTATCATGTGTTGATCAAGTTTCAAGTTCAACAAGCAACAACAAACATCAAGTGAAGAGAGAAAACAAGCTCATGAAGACTTAGTTTGAGTGTAATTGTAATTGTTTTATCTTTTGCCTCTCAAGCTTCTTAGGTCTTTTATTTGGGTAGATTATTTAGAGGGTAGTGAATCTCTATCATAGTCATGATTAAATCATAATTTGAGTTTTCACTTAACCTAGAATCAATAGGTGGCTTAAAGGTTTGAAAGGAAAGGTTTAGTTTTGAGAAAACAAGTTTCTAAAATGTGCAGTATGGATTTAATCGATTAAGGATGAATTTAATCGATTACTACTCGATTAAGTGAAGATTTAATCGATTAAACACTGCTGAACTGGTTTTTTAAAATACGATTTTCACTTCTCAAAATCAGTTTTCAAGTGCTACAACTTTTGTGTATTCTATATAAACCTTTTCCTAATCTTTTTGATTAATTACATCACTTTCATAATCAATTTTACAAGAATCAAGCTACTCTATTCTCTCTCAATTTCAAAGATCAAAGCTTTCATATTTTCATATTCTTTGATCAAGAACCTTTGAATCTCTTATTGTGAATTGTCATAGCTATTGATTGAGATTCATAGGATTGTCATTTGTGTTTTCTATTGTGTTGTAATCTTTGCAAGAAGGCAAGCCATCTACAACAAACAAGAAGCCTTGGTGTGTCGATTATCATCAAGCAAATCTCATTGGAGAAGAAGAAAGTCTTGGATGAAAATCAAGCAAAGTGAAGCCTTGGTGTGTGGATTATCATCAAGCAAAGAAGACTTGTTGTGTCGATTATCAACAAGGGGTAGAGGTTAGATTAGAGAGAAGATCAATAGGATTACAAGGCAAGGGTGTGGTATCTCTTGTAGGCTAGCAAGAAGGGAGTCTTGTGAGGCATTTACTTGTAATTTGAGAACTCTAATTCCTCATAGTGAAGAATCTCTCTTGGTTGAAGAGAGGACTGGATGTAGCTTTCAAGCGGATGAAAGTGAACCAGGATAAATCACTGTGTCGTATCTCTAAACCCTTAACTCTTTACATTCAAGTCATTGATTGTGTTCTTGGTTGAAAACCTAGAGAAAGATTGATTTTTCATAATTGATTGAATTGAATCTTTATTGTTCAAATTAACTTTGGGAAAATCATTTTCATAACCTAGGTAATCAATAAGAATATAGGTGTTATTTGTTTTCGCTGAATCTCTGATCTTACGTGTTGATTGATTGATTTTCGTATGCGATTGAAAAGTGATTTTTCAGTTTCTGATAGATTTAATCGATTAAGTGTTCGTTTAATCGATTAAGGACTTTTGAACTTTCAGGTTTAATCGATTAAATTGCAGGTTAATCGATTAAATTTCAGTTTAATCGATTAAGTGCTGTAGAATTTGCAAAAATCATTTGTTTTGATTATTTCGATTTGTTTCGTTCGAAAATCTTTCAAGGTTTCTTTTACACCTATTCAACCCCCCCTTCTAGGTGTGTTCCTAGTGTTCCTTAGTTGTTTCAACCACCAATTGCGGTTTCCTCAGAGAAGTAAAGGATGGACGTCAGAGAGTGACATAGAATGATGGAGTTAGGCTTGAGAGCTAGATTCATACATCATGCCACTCATTTAACCTATGATTTGATAAATGAAATAAGTATGAGCATCTTACTTGCATTAATTATTTGCTAAGTGCTAAATGTGGTTGTTGATAATTGTTGCATGTTTACACCTTCACATTGTACATATATTTATGCTCTATTGATTATGTGTATAGAATTGCTTACCCCTATGCCCTTGTAGGTGATGTCACGTTACATCGCTTGCATCGAGATACGGCCACTTCCTAGTGGCATATGGATCTACGAGGATCACCGCGCGGTGTTCGAGGGAGAGGTAGAGGTTCCGTCCTCGTAGGTTTAGGATTCCCATCATATACACTATGCACGTACCCCCTTTTTAAACATATCATGGGCCGCCTCCCACACGACCAGCTCGCTCATATCACAGCCTTCGTCTTCGACCTACCCGCTCACACCCTTTTTCTTTGAGAGTCGTCCGCGAGGAGACACCCCTATCTGATCCGAGGAGCCCTGTTAGGGTCTCACCATCTCCCGACCCTGTACCTAGTGGTAGGGTACCCACTCCATCGGATGAGATTGAGGAGGATCCTGTGGAGGACGAGAGCGAAGGCGAGCCTGTCGTTCATTCTACCGGGAGTCAGTGGAGGGACGATGATCCCTAGGCATATGGTACATGATGAGGATCAGAGGATCCGGTGTGAGGATGCTGTGGAGGAGATACTGCTGCTGCTGATGATGATGATGGTTGATGATATTCACTACTTCTGCTACCTGGAGACTTCTATTACTACTACTGCTGCTTCCAAATCTATGTGGCCACCTCTAGAGTTCATATTTTTGAGATGTATATTTTGTATATATACTTTTGAGAGCTCTAGGGTTATGGCATTATTTTGATATAGATCTGTCATGGACTTGTACTTGGAGCTTGGAGACATGACCACTTGGGACTATGTATTTTATGACTTATATATATATATATATATGTCTTATGTTCATATTACAACTGTATATAGTCCTGCTATTTCCGCTTACTCTGATTTATTTTATTTAAAGAATTCGGCTACGATAGAAAACAATGGTATCAGTTTCCGCAAAACGAAAGAAGGGATGGCATCGCTTTATTTCTATTATGTAAAGGCAATTTCAAAGTACCGATGCTAACTGGTATGTGAAAAGGTTTTTGAAAACGCCGAATTTAATACAACGTTATAAACAATATGAATTATTCTCTCCAAGAATTCCATGTTTTGGATTGTGCACCCGCTTTAAAAGAAAAATTTTATTTCTACATTTTATAAATACTTACAAGTCCATATTTTATTAAATTAATAGATAGTTATTATATTAACTATTTGGATATTATAAAAGGGTGTCACACTGAGTGGTATCAGAGCAAAAGTTAGTTCTTGTAGTAGTTGAAGTGGTTCCAGAAAGGTAGTCATCAACATCAGGCAGGTATCCACAAGGTATATTTATTGTTTTGAATGCTAGTATCTTGCTTTCTTTGAGCATTAGATACAATTGAATGTGTTGTTTGAGGTTATAGTTATAGCCTTAGTATAGGTAGTGTGAGGAATGTTTCTTTAGTTCAACATATGTGACCATAAGTCCATAGCGCAGGTCTATTATGGCAACTAGAAACCAAAATCACACTAACGCTATGTTAGAGAGAATTACCGCGGTGCTGGAATCCATGCAACAACAACAATCTCAGCAACCACCTCAACCGGTTAATCCGCCTCACCAGTGTAATGTGGGTAACACCGAGGCGAAGAGTTTGGCAAACTTTAGGAGTCGTAATCCACCTAAGTTTGAAGGAGGATTTAAACCTGAAGAGGCCAATAAGTGGATTCACACCATGGACAAGATTTTGAGGACTTTGGATTGCACGGAAGCTCAGAAAGTGGCATATACAGTCTACATGCTAGAAGATGAAGCTGAGAACTGGTGGAATCATACAGTTCAGCTCCTACGTTATGAAGGAAGGGATGTGAATTGAGGTGTATTTATGGAGAAGTTTCTCAATAAATACTTCCCTGAGGATTTGAGGAGAAAGAAGGAAGTGGAATTCTTGCAATTGAAGAAAGGAGACATGAGCGTGGGTGAGTACGCGGCCAAGTTTGAGTAATTGATGAAGTACTCTCCATACTACCAGAACAACCCTGATGAAAGAAGCAAGTGTATCATGTTTGAGGGAGGCTTAAGGCCCAAAGTGAAGTCTATTTTCAGCTATCAACGGATCCAAAGCTTTCCTGCACTTGTGGACATGTGTAGGATGTATGAGGATGACAAGAAAGCTGAAGGATTGCAAGCATCAGAGAGGAAAGATAGCCAGAATTATGGACCTCAGAGGCGCAAAAGTTTCAACAATCGAGGCAAGGGTCTGTATGATCGCCGAGGGAAAGGCAAAGGAAAAGTTGGAGGTAATGATGGAAGGAATTTTCGGAGTGAGGCTCCATTCTGTAACAAGTGCAAGCGCCGCCATCATGGCCATTTTTGTTGGGGAACCAGTGGCTGCTTTAATTGTGGAAAACCGGGACACTTTGCAAAGGATTGCAAGGAACCGGCCAAGATCAATTCAAGAGGAACGACGGATAGGCCTATGGTTCAAGGAAGGGTTTTCACGCTTAACGGTGTGGAAGCAAGCCGATCCTCTGATCTTGTGCAAGGTAATTACTTGCTAAATGGTCAGTTTTGTAATGTGTTGTTTGATTCTGGTGCAACGCATTCATGTGTTTCATATGAATGTGTAGATCGTTTGAGTTTACCCGTATCTGAGTTATCCTACACTCTGAAAGTAGAAACCCCTACTAATGCTCCTGTAGTTGTTTCTAGAGCATGTCTTAATTGTTGTATAGAAGCGTTAGGACAAACCTCTAGGGTAGATTTGATCTGTTTACCCTTATAGCAATTGGATGTTATCTTGGGGATGGACTGGTTAAGTCAAAACCAAGTGATCATCGATTGTGATAAAAAAGTAGTGACCTATAGAAACCCAAAACCCTCTGGCTATATGTGCTTGTTCAACACTGAAGTGGAGGATGATGGCCCGAGGATTGAAGAGATACCCGTTGTCAGAGATTTTTCGGAGGTATTCGCTGACGAGATACCTGGCTTTCCATCGAAAAGAGAGATTGAATTTGGCATCGACTTAGTTCCGGGAGCTGGTCCCATTTATATCACTCCTTATAGAATGGAACCACCGGAGATGGCTGAAATGAAGAAGCAGATGATCCGGCCTAGTGTGTCGCCTTGGGGTGCTCCGGTTTTGTTCGTCAAGAAGAAAGATGGTAGTATGAGGTTGTGCATCGACTACCGGCAGTTAAATAAGGTCACAATCAAGAACAAGTATCCTTTACCAAGGATAGATGACCTTATGGATCAAGTTCGTGGGGCTTCAGTATTTTCCAAGATTGATCTGAGATCAGGGTACCATCAGATCAGGATTAGGGAAGAGGATATCTCTAAGACCGCATTTCGATCCCGATACGGGCATTATGAGTATGTTGTGATGCCGTTCGGATTGACTAATGCGCCAGCTATTTTCATGGACTACATGAATCGAATCTTTAGACCCTATTTAGATTCATTCGTGGTTGTGTTCATTAACGATATCCTTATTTACTCCAAGAACCCGGAGGAGCATGCTGAACACTTGAGGATAGTGGTGAGTATTCTGAAAGAGAAGCAGATGTACGCCAAACTTACAAAGTGCGAGTTTTGGTTGGAGGAAGTTAAGTTTTTGGGGCATGTGATCTCGAACAAGGGGATAGCAGTTGACCCGGCGAAAGTAAGCTCAGTTTTGCAATGGGAACAACCGAAGTCGGTCACGGAGGTGAGAAGCTTTCTTGGTTTGGTTGGTTACTATATAAGATTTATAGAAGGTTTCTCGAAGATTGTACTACCCTTGACGAAGTTAACTCGGAAAGACCAACCATTTATATGGGATGAGAAGTGTGAAAGGAGTTTCCGAGAGTTGATGGAATGATTGACATCATCTCCTGTGTTGATTTTGCCTGATCCACAAAAGAATTTTGAGGTGTACTATAATGCATCGAAACAAGTACTTGGAAGTGTTTTGATGCAAGATGGAAAGGTAGTCGCTTACGCCTCGAGACAACTAAAATTTCATGAAATGAACTATCCAACTCATGACCTAGAGCTGGTAGCTGTTGTCTTCGCACTAAAGATTTGGAGGCACTATCTCTATGGCACTACGTTCCGAGTGTTTAGTGACCATAAGAGTTTAAAGTACCTCTTCGACCAGAAAGAGTTGAATATGAGGCAACGTCGATGGATGGAGTTCTTGAAAGATTATGAGTTTGAGCGTCATTACCATCCTGAGAAAGCGAACGTTGTGGCGGATGCATTGAGTCGAAAGGCAATGCATATCAGTGCAATGATGGTTAGAGAAGCTGCATTGATAGAAGAATTTAGAGATTTGAGCCTAACGATGCAAGTGGAGCCGACAAGTGTCAAAATGGGGATGCTGCAAGTTGCTAATGAGTTCTTGCAAAGGATTCGTGAGTTACAACAAGAAGATGAGGGGCTTAAGGAAAAGAGGAAGCTTATAGAAGAAGGCAGGAGTTAGAGTTCGAAGAGGGGAAAGATGGAATCCTTCGCTTTAGAGAAAGGATTTGTGTGCCTAATGATCTGGATGTAAGGAGGATGATTCTGGATGAAGCGCGTAAGAGCAAGATGAGTTTGCATCCGGGAGCTACCAAAATGTATCAGGACCTGAAGAAGATATTTTGGTGGCCTGGCTTAAAGAAAGATGTGGCTATGTACGTAGCGTGTTGTTTGGTGTGTAAGAAGGCGAAGGTGGAACACCAAAGTCCAGGAGGAGAATTACTTCCCTTGGAGATCCCGTTATGGAAATGGGATAGTATTTCAATGGATTTCGTGTCTGGGTTGCCAAGGACAGCTACTGGTCATGATGCAATCTGGGTGATCATAGATCGATTGACGAAGTCAGCGCATTTTATTCCAGTTAATATGCGCTACTGTTTGGAAAAGCTCACTCAGTTGTACATCAAGGAGGTTGTTCTCCTGCATGGTGTACCATCAAGTATCGTGTCAGTTCGCGACCCAAGGTTTACATCGAAGTTTTGGCAAGATCTACATAAAGCTTTGGGTTCAAGATTGAAGATGAGTTCTGCATACCATCCTCAGACTGATGGTCAAACGGAAAGGACTATTCCGTCGCTGGAGGACATCTTAAGAGCTTGTGTTTTGGAAGGACAAGAAAATTGGGAACAAATGTTGCCGCTCGTGGAATTTACTTACAACAATAGTTATCATACGAGCATTGGAATGGCACCATTTGAAGCTCTGTATGGGAGGAAGTGTCAGGCACCATTATGCTGGTGTCAGGCACCATTATGCTGGTGTCAAGTGGGGGAGAGTTCTCTGGTTGGACCGGATTTTGTGCAAGAAACAACTGAAATGATCAAGATGATACAAGAGAAGATGAAGACTGCTCAAAGCAGACAGAAGAGCTATGCTAATAGGAGAAGGAAACCCTAAGAATTTGCTGAAGGTGACCATGTCTTTATTAGAATAGTACCAACCAAAGGTGTTAGTAGAGCATTAAAAACCCAAAAACTATCACCTAAGTTTATTGGTCCCTACCATATTCTTAAAAGAGTCGGTCCAGTAGCCTATCAATTATCCCTGCCCCCATCATTAGCTAATCTTCATAATGTGTTTCACGTGTCTCAGTTGAAAAGGTATGTCCATGATCCCACCATTGTTCTTAGAATCCAACCTGACGACCTAGAGATCCATGAGAATCTAACCTTTGAAGCTATGCCTCTCTGCATTGAAGATCGAAGAGTCAAGCAGCTTAGAGGGAAGGATATTCATTTGGTCAAGGTTATCTGGATTTGTGGTGATGTGATGGAAGCATCTTGGGAATTAGAGGATAAGATGCGTCAGGATTATCCTGAGTTGTTTGTGTAAGTTGAATTTCGGGGACGAAATTTCTTGTAAGTGGGGGAGTAGTGTAACACCCCAAAATTTTAATCCCTAATTAATGAAATGTTAATTATAAAGTTTATTATAATTAATTATTTCTATTTTAATCTTTGATTAAAAATTTGTGCCTATATTTAGGGAATGTGTGTGAATTTATTTAATAAGTATAATTATGCATAAAATAAATATTTTG
This sequence comes from Crotalaria pallida, assembly GCA_037953625.1. Taxonomy (NCBI): domain Eukaryota; kingdom Viridiplantae; phylum Streptophyta; class Magnoliopsida; order Fabales; family Fabaceae; genus Crotalaria; species Crotalaria pallida. The sequence continues at coordinate 3,596,282 of CM075654.1, read as the reverse complement.
CATATTAGTCCCTGATTTTGGGACCTTGAGGTAATTATAGGAAAGGTTTTGGAGGGAAAGTAAATAAAATAATTATTTTTCAAAAACTGGGCAAAATACTCGAGTATTATCGTGACTACTCGAGTATTCTGGTCAGAGTTGCACGAGTTAGTGCGTTTGGTGAGTCACCACCAACGATTCCGCCGTGGTGACACGAATACTCCCTCCTCAACACTTCAACGGCGTCGTGTCGCTGTGCATGAGTCTCCCAACCCAATATTTAACCTCGATTGCCTCTGAGAATCCACCATTTTGCCAAATTGTTGAAGAGTTAGTGAGTAAGGGTTCTTGAATCGTTCTCTTCGATTCTCCCTCTGTGTTTTGATTCGAGTCACAAACTATACACCAATACAAAGTTCACATCTAGAGCTTTGTATAGACACCAAATTCGTGAGCTGAGTGTGTGTGTGGGGAAAGAATTGAAGCTTGGAAGTGGAGCTTGTTGCTGTCAAACCATTCTCTGGAGCTTACTTTGATCCCTTATTTTGGTAAGCTCACGTATTCTGAGTCCCAAATTCGTTTCTCTAGTTAGTAGATGTTTCATAGAGTTTATAAATATTAATTTCCCCAATTTCTATCTCTATTTCCTATGTCAACCAATTCAATCTTGGTACTCCACTCAAACTTCTCTGCATGTGGGTGCTTGAAGTGTTTCTTGGTGCTGTGGAGCTTTTTCTTGCAAATTTCTTGTTAATTCACGTCAGTGAGGTAAGGGGAAAGCTTTCTATTAACTAGATAGAGTTTAAATTCCATGAATCTAAGTATAGAGCCACCAAGAGGCTCTAAGGGCTTAGATTGAATAGGGAAATTGGTTTGGAGACCAACTTGTGCTCTAAAATGGTTGTGAGCAAGTCCCATATGATGCATGCAAGCTGTTTTGAGCTTAAATTCACAAGTTTATTGAGTATATTGCAATTTGATATGTTGAGTTGTGAATTTCCATGTTTTATGCATAATCTTATGATTCTCTGTCAAATCTGTAATTTGATATGATCTAAGTGTTTTAACATGTTCAATATATGGTATATGAACTCTGTTGATCATTGGATTGGATTAGAAATGGTTAGAAATGAAAATGGTATGTAAAAACCAAGTTTTCAGTCTGTTTTGTCTGATAATACTCGAGTAGATTACTCGATACTCGAGTACTTCGTGATGCACCAGTAGGTCTTTTGGCACCACGACTCGAGTATCAGGTTTAGGACTCGAGTATTAACAGATGCAGCAAGAGTGTAGTTTGATGAACGACTCGAGTAATGCATGAACTACTCGAGTATTCTGGGTTGATGAACAACTCGAGTATTTCATGAACTACTCGAGTAATTTTTAGAAAACCAGAAACTTGACTTTCTGAAAAAGTAAGAACTACTCGAGTATAATTATGAACAACTCGAGTAAAACTGGAAACTGAGGAACTACTCGAGTACTATGAATAATACTCGAGTATTTTAGCCAGAAACTTAAAAATACCATTTTTAATTCTGAATCATTCTGTTACACTTAAAGGACAATAATCCAAGTGATCTTATACTTAAAAAGAAATTGATTGATTATATGGTGATTTTCTTTAAGTAATAATACGTTGCTTGGGCGGCACGTAATGAATTAATAAAAAGAATTACATCAATCAATTCCTTTAAAATAAAGATAATGCATTCATTCTGGAGTTCGGATGTTAGATCGTTATTCATGTTCTTGTAACATGAAAAGGGCCTCTGGGAGTGCCAATTGACGGCTCGCTTGATGACACGTTATGGTTGACGACGTGATCAGTACTGCAAGATGTTGATGATATGGTTATACCGTTTGGATGACGGGACGTTGCTCGGGTGGCTCGGATTCCACGCTTGTCCTGTACATTTTTGGTGAATGTACGAATGTTGTACACCTAGGAGTACAACGCACTGTTGAGTGCTTGGAAGTAAAGGATGGACGTCAAAGAGTGACATAGGATGATGAAGTTAGGCTTGAGAGCTAGATTCATACATCATGCCACTCATTTAACCTAAGAGTTGATAAATGAAATAAGTATGAGCATCTTACTTGCATTAATTATTTGCTAAGTGCTAAATGTGGTTGTTGATAATTGTTGCATGTTTACACCTTCACATTGTACATATATTTATGCTCTATTGATTATGTGTATAGAATTGCTTACCCCTATGCCCTTGTAGGTGATGTCACGTTACATCGCTTGCATCGAGATCTGGCCACTTCCTAGTGGCATATGGATCTACGAGGATCACCGCGCGGTGTTCGATGGAGAGGTAGAGGTTACCTTCTACCACCTGAACCCACTGATTCGGTTCCGTCCTCGTAGGTTTAGGATTCCCATCATATACACTATGCACGTACCCCCTTTTTACACATATCATGGACCGCCTCCCACACGACCAGCTCGCTCATATCACAGCCTTCGTCTTCGACCTACCCGCTCACACCCTTTTTCTTTGAGAGTCGTCCGTGAGGAGACACCCCTATCTGATCCGAGGAGCCGTGTTAGGGTCTCACCATCTCCCGACCCTGTACCTAGTGGTAGGGTACCCACTCCATCGGATGAGATTGAGGAGGATCCTGTGGAGGACGAGAGCGAAGGCGAGCCTGTTGTTCATTCTACCGGGAGTCAGTGGAGGGACGATGATCCCTAGGCATATGGTACATGATGAGGATCAGAGGATCCGGTGTGAGGATGCTGTGGAGGAGATACTGCTGCTGCTGATGATGATGATGGTTGATGATATTCACTACTTCTGCTACCTGGAGACTTCTACTACTACTACTGCTGCTGCTTCCAGATCTATGTGACCACCTCTAGAGTTCATATTTTTGAGATGTATATTTTGTATATATACTTTTGAGAGCTCTAGGGTTATGGCATTATTTTGATATAGATCTGTCATGGACTTGTACTTGGAGCTTGGAGACATGACCACTTTGGACTATGTATTTTATGACTTATATATATATATATATATATATATATATATATATATATGTCTTATGTTCATATTACAACTGTATATAGTCCTGCTATTTCCGCTTACTCTGATTTATGTTATTTAAAGAATTCGGCTACGATAGAAAACAATGGTATCAGTTTCCGCAAAACGAAAGAAGGGATGGCATCGCTTAATTTCTATTATGTAAAGGCAATTTCAAAGTACCGATGCTATCTGGTTTGTGAAAAGGTTTTTGAAAATGCCGAATTTAATACAACGTTATAAACAATATGAATTATTCTCTCCAAGAATTCCATGTTTTGGATTGTGCACCCACTTTAAAAGAAAAATTTTATTTCTACATTTTCTAAATACTTACAAGTCCATATTTTATTCAATTAATAGATAGTTATTATATTAACTATTTGGATATTATAAAAGGGTGACACACTTTTCTTGCTTGCGGTTTGTCTATGAACTGGTTTGATCTGAAAACAATTACTCCAGCTTCATGGAAGGGACGTATTCAACTTTCTTTTTACATCATCATGTGGATGAAAATGAAAAGGTGGGAATTATATTTTTGCATGAAAAACATATTTTTGCATGAAAATGAAAATTAAAAGTCACTGGTTCAAATGAGTCCATAGTAATAAATTTATCTTTGAGAAAAAGCATGTTGATGTTACAGGATTGTAATCTTGATTAAGGTTGCTCATGGGTTTGGTTCTCCTCCTTAAAACTACTAAATGTAGGTTTCTCAAACTAGTGTACCGATCCGACCCTTACGACTATATGTACCTTTCCTCAAAGTAAAGTCATTAAAATAATGTTTGGTTATAGTACCTCTTTTACTCTCTTTATGAACATACTCTGGTTTATCATATGTAATAGCCCGATTTTCGTAACACAGAATAACCAACTTTCATTTATTAAGTTATTAAAAATGAGGCCATTTTTTTTCTGAAAACATTATTGAAATGTTATTGGTGTACCTTAACATCCTTCCTTGAAAATCAAGTTGTTACTGAAACACATATGTACTTACATGGATCTTCAAAAACTTTTATCATCGGAAAATAATTTGGTTTTAAACCCAACATAGCTCTTGATATTTCATCGGAAAAATTTATACAAATCCCAAAAGGTTCCATGCATACACTTCCTTGAAAATAGGGCATAATCTAAGATAAACTGAATTACATAAATAGTTCATCACTTAGGTAATCCTTGACTCAAAACACTCACAACAGACTCAAACTAATAACACTATCCTTAAACCTTCCTTTCGAAAACAACCGGATGAAGTTTCCCTTTCTTCTTGTGTCCTTTCTTCGCTCCCGAAGAAGATGCCATCTCTGCCGCTGCTCTCCCATTGTCGTTCGACTCTAACTCCACTCCACATAGAGTGGTGGAGCTTTCCGGAGTCTCATTCCGCACCTTCTCTTCATAGCTTCTGTATCCTCGTACGGTAACTTGTCCCAAATGCGGTTCCACGTTGACTCCGCTCAGTCTGTGTTCCGGGTCTTGAATCACTATCTGGGTGCATCCAGTCCATACCCAACCATAGGGAGTAGGCTTCCAACCGTTTCCATGTCTTTTCCAGGTGGTGACCTCCATACGGTACTCTATCTGCCCGTTGAAATACCAGCAGCACCGATATGCCAACGAACAGGAGAGAGTAAGCAATCCGAACGACGAGTCGTCGACGGTGTGGGTTTACGATAGGCAAGATATCAAGACAATACAAACATAACAAGCAACATACATGCACATAATATTCAAGTATATCATCAATCATCATTATCAATACTCATTATCATGCCAGTCTTATTTTCACTTCTCAATATAACATTCTTTCTTTCTCAATTCTCTTCCCATTCTCAACTTGCAGATCTTTCACTTTCATTCTTTTCCCTCTTCATAGGGTTTCTTTCATATTTCCATACTTTCCATTCTCGGTTCCTTTCTCATTATCAATATCTTATAACTTTTGCTTCTTATAATTATAAGTCTTTTCTTAACAAGTCTTATTAGATCATAACCATCGATGATCGGGGAATTTAAAGTATCATCGAGGTACTCGTTTCTTTCGTAGTTAGAACACACACATCTACATCTCCTCAATCATCCACCCAACCTAGTCGGAAGCAAACAGGAGTACAGGACCTTTACCACGCGGGCACGAAAGCTGTCTCAACAAATCAAATGGCTCCAAGCCAGGAGAACTGTAGAAACTCAGGTACAGTCTCAAATCAAATCAATTCATATAATATCAAGGCACACTATATAAAAATCGGGTACGGTGGCAAAATCACATTGCCCCGTTCCAGTCCCTCTCACTGTTCAAGATTTGCAATCTAGGGGGCGTCAGTACTAGTTCTAGTTGCGCTGCAGAACTTACCACGGCTTTGGCCCCCAGTCCCTACCACGTTCGTATGTCGCATGTGGAGTTCGTTCTGCCTAGAAAGTACTCAAGACTTCTTGACGTTTCACCATCATTGTCCTCCCCTAATGCAATCTCCTCCCGAGTATCCGCAGATACCCATGGTACCTTCCTCTCCACTACTTCGATATCACACTCATAGCTCACCGCGTTCGCATTTGTCAATGTCTTTTAAAGTTTATCTTTTTAATTAACCTAAGGTCGGCCCATCCTTGGTGCATCCCTTCAACGAGTCTCGACCACTAACTTTTAACATCACTTTTCCTTTCTTTTCTCAACATAGCACAGAGCTAGGATCGCATCAACAATCTTGCTTCTCATCTCATAAACTTTCTCAACATCTCCTTTCATTCTTTCTCAAAGTCTCATTTCAAAAACTCTCTCAAAATATCATTTCACAAATTTTCTCAAAATATCATTTAGTAAATTTTCTCAACATTCCCTTCATAATCTTTCTCAAAATTTTGTTTCATAATCTTTCTCGAAATCACAATCTTTCTGAACATCTCATTTCACAACATCTCATCTCATAAACTTTCTCAAAATATCATTTTGCAAACTTTCTCAAAAATTTCATTTTGTAAACTTTCTCAAAAATCTCGTTTCGTAAACTTTCTCAAAAATCTCGTCTTGTAAACCTTTTCAAAAATCTCTTTTCATAAACTTTCGCATAAATCTCATTTTGTAAACTTTCTCAAAAATCTCATTTCGTAAACTTTTCTCAAAAATCTCATTTCATAAACTTTTCTCAAAAATCTCATCTCAGTGAGCATTAGTGGAGGAGCAAGCTCAACTCAACACCAATCTCATACCAATGAACAACAACAAAGGAGCCCAGCTCCACTCATATCACATTTCATCTCGTAACCTTTCTCATCATATCTCTTTTGGAACAACAGCCCTCTGGCTTCACTTTCACATCTCATGTCACATCTCATATCATTTCTCATTTCAACCAACAACAACAGCATTACTTTTCCCAGCTCTAGCTTATCCGCATCATTGTCATCAAATCTTTCCCCAATCTCAACTCTTTATCTCTTTCCCAATCACTTTCGTAACTCTTATCATTATTTCCTTTCTTAAAGTCTTATCATGGCGGCCTTACTACATAAGGACTTAGGCCAAACAGGGTGTTATATCTTTCCTTTGTGTCTTTTACTTTCAATTTTATTTCATCACTTTCACAACTTATTCATATCTTTTCGTTCTCAAGACATAACAGATGTCCATCAGCATGTTACTCTTATTGTTTAACAATTCACATATCATCATACATAATTAAACAAATAAACATAAGCATGCTATTTCATATCATCACATGTAAATTCATCACATAACAGCACGTGGTCTTTGTCTCCTTCGTATAAGTGGCCACACAACACAAACAATTGCCACTATACTACTGACTGACGATCTTTGAGATGATCCGGAACGTCCTAATAAATCACCTAAATACCACGGTGTCTTAGGAAAGCTTCTCTCTCACCTCAAGTCCAGCAATAAATTGTACACAGTCTTCGTGGATCCTTGTCGCTGCCAGCTGCCCCAATCCCTCGTCTTTTGAATTCCTCGAATTAAATAGAACACATTTACGTTATTAACTTATATCAAGAAAATCTTCTTCTAACTCAAACACAATTCATTTCTCGTCGGGTAACATAGAACATAATTATTTTTCTCAAAACAACTCTAATATTTTCTAGTACTTTAAGTACTTCAAAACCATTGGAAAACATCTAATAAAATAATTTAAACCAATTGATTTGGTTGCTGGTCCGTCTTGGACAACACCTTAAACATATCCAAAAACCCCGAAAAATTCACCGTTTTTAATCCGGCTTTTCTTAAATCAATTACCACTTGAAAACCATACTTTAAATCCCATGAACACATTTTTAAAGTTAAGGAACAACTTTAAGCAACTCTGGAGAGCAAAGAATTGCTTCACAAAATCACTTTAATAAAAATCCGAAAACATCGTAAAAGTACTTTTGTCTCAAATAATTCTTTAGCTCAAAATTAACACTTTAAAATTCAAGCCTTTGTCATAAAAAAAATCTTGGACAGCCATAAACACAATCCAACAGTCTCAAATAAATCACATCGAACTTATCCGGAATCAATTAATTCCAAAACCAATTACGTACCCGAATATTTTCCAAACATTAACCAACACACAAACAACAACAACACTTCGAATTGTAACACCCCTCAAAATCCTCATCCTGTTTTAATTTCTAAAAAGAATTATTTTTTTTTGTAAAAGAAAATCTTATTACCACAGAGCAAAATAAATACATCACAGCAACAACAAGAGGAGCAACAGAGGACTAGTTGTTGGAGTTGGTTCGGGGGTTTGGCTTTTAGCCGAGGATCCCGACTCTCCTCTCACAGCAGCCAGTTGAGCCATCCTGGCCGAAGCAGCAGCACTCTTCTTAGCTTTTGATGCTTTCTTCCCCATTTTTTCTGCAACAAGGAAATATGCTTTAGACCGAGAAAAAAAAATGTAGATATACCCAGCTCGGCCTTCACTTCGGCCCGTGTTCTCTTCAGCAATATTTTCTTGGTATCAATTTGACCATTCGCCTTGAGGTATTCCCAAACTCGGTCACACAACCGTCTCTCGGCCTTCGTCAAATCGACCTTATAGTCAAATTGATACAAGGAGGCCCCTCGGTTATAGATACCGTTCGACCAACCCAGAGGGAAGCGAGGTACGACTTTGATTTCTCCTTCTTCCTCAACCTGCTCCATAAACTAGCACACACCAGCCCCATTGTACTCATACCGAAAAAAGAGAGGCTTGAAGGACTTCCAAGAGTTGGTGACTTTAGCGAAAAGTGCGTGGTCCTTCCGAGCTTTCAGTGACACCCAAAGCCCATTGAAGTTGCCGAACTTGTTCACTTGAGGGGCATATAGCCAAAAGAAAGCTCGAAGTGTGGCAACTAAACCTTCGGCGTCGTAGAACTGTTGGAATGCTCGTACAAATGCCCATCCACTCGGGTGTAGCTGACTCGGGGCTATGCCTAAGTGGTTGAGTACTTCGATTTCAAAAGTCGAAAAGGGCATGCGGATTCTGACCTTTGTTACTATTTCTTCGTAGAAGTAGAAGAATTGTTGATTTTGCGGCACTTCAAAGCAGATCCGGTCGTCGATGTTCACGTGCCTTAACTCAAATTCCGACGCATTCCCATCTGCGCTCGGAGGGGTTAGGAGAGGACGAAGGTGGTTCAAACTGTTACTCATCAGCAACGAAGGCCTCGTTCCAAGCACCTCCCGATCAAAGACTTCATCGTACTGCACATGATTGGGCGGTAAAGGATATTCTTCAGGATTGGTGTCACACCTGCGCTCCACCATATCTGGGGAAAAAGTAAAAGGCTCGGCGTTAGGATTTTTTACAGCAGATGTTTTAATTCTAAAGTTAAGGCTGAACCTTGGACTTTTTCCCCCCTCTTTCCTCGGATCTCCCAAAGGCTCTTCCTCTATTGCACAGCGCTCGGGGCTAATCCTAACCTGAGCTCTACGTTCAGCAAACCTATAAGCCAACAACCACTTACTATCCTCAGCGAGATCCGATGGGTATTCTACGGCTAACGGTTTTCTCTCGGTGGATCCCCGGCTGATGGGGGGGTGGAAGGATATACTGCATCATCAGTATCAGAATTCCCAACATCCCCAGAACTCCCAGAAAATGTTGAATCACTATCACTAGAAGGCTCTTCTCCTAATTTTCTACAGTGTTCGCGATAAATTCTCCTTAAATCCCTCCACCCTCTCATGATTAGCTAACCCCTTAATACTACCTACCCAGAAATCCCAGAAATCCAAGATTTCTCAAACCCCTGAAAAACCAATACAGATTACTCAAATCTCAAACCCCTGCAAAACCCAGAAACCAAAACCCCTTTTATGAAAAAAGAAGAAACCACAAGAATAAAAACAGAAGGAGTGGAAAAAATTACCTGTGTTTAGTGGTTGGTTTCTCTGAAAAAGTTGACAGTAATCGATGATCGTGAAAAGCGTGGAGAAGAGCAGAAGAAGTGTACGGGAAAAGGAGAAATGAGTGAGAGCTTTTTCTGGATTGAGAGTGAGAAATGCTGGTTTGAGAAAGGGTGGAATGAAATAAGCATGGGATATGAATAACCCCCAGCAAATGGTTCAGTTTACTCCCCTGATGTACGTGTGGGCCGAAAGCCCATTATCTTACTCAGCCACTCACACGATGAAACGTGGTAGTAACAAAGAGGCGCTTTTTCAAATTTCAAAATTTGCAATGATGTGGCACAACTCTCAAGGACACGCGCTGTACCTAGAGAACCCAAAACGTCACCTCGGACAGGCTACCTGGTTACAGCTGTCACACACTGATCGAGGCCGTACCCGATCAAAATAAAAGGTGTTTATTCTGTAGTACTAGGAAGGTGATCCTAGGTCGTTTCCCAGCGAATATCGGTCTAGGCAAAGTATCAAACACGTAGTGTGCAGTAAAATGGGGGGGGTTTTTGTGTGTGACAAATGTGAAGAACAAAACATAAACAGAATATAAAAACTAAGAAAATCAGAAACAAAAGCGGGCAAACCCCTTTGGCTACGTACACTACTCAATCCTAGCTCACTAAAGATCGATTCCTCTCCTCTCCTCTGTCCAACTCGTGATAACCAAATACTAAGCGAAAATTCAGTTATCACTCCAAACCCTAACTTCTAATTAAGCATCAGAAACCAGAATTGGAGTTTTTACGAGTTAATACAAATTAAGCATTTATATTCATGTATTATCTCTACGAAATGGAATTAAGCAAACCACTACACATCGATAAACATGAAAACAGAGAAGAGAAAATGAAATTGCATTAATAACAAGAGCTCAAGAGTAGATAATACAATACCAAAGGGATTAACCCTTGAAGTCTAGCCTTCCATGGCCATAAATGAAGAAAAACGAGTAGAAATGGGGAAGAACAAAACCCTAGCAGCCACCACCACTTGGGAGAGCCAAGAGAGAAGTTCTAACCTAGAGAGAGAGTGAGAAATCTGAAATGAAAGTGTGTTCTTGGGGGTTACACGAATTTCCCCTCTTTAGTCATGAAAATGGGCCTAAAACATGGGCCCAAGTCCTAAGAAACACTATTCTAAAAATTACAATTAAAAAGGGACCTAAATGCAAATTACAATCTTCACTTCAATGCTTCAATCTTCATTTCCAAACTTCCCAAAGTGTCCTTGTGCCAAATATTACCTGAAAATAGAAATAGAATTAATTAGGCTAAATAATCCCAAATTAAACAATATTCGGAATATTAGTCCAATAAACTCAAAATCACTAAATCAAGCTAATCAATGTCAAATGGGCAACAAGTATCAATAATAGGAGTAAAATAATGCAAGGAATAATGGGAAATAAAATGCTCATCAAATACCCCCACACTTATCCTTTTGCACTCCTGGGCAAAACCAAAAGATAGGACTATGAAGATCAATATGCACCAAAGTGAATCATGCAACAAGATGACTACAACTAAGAAATGCTAACCTAAGAGATTACATACTTCACAATGAATTCTAGGAAATGCAAAGAAATGGGCAAACTCAAGCACACAAAATGGTTAAGGATCAAAGAGTCAAAGCATCCGCGAACATCATCCAATTACTTCAAGTATGCAAAGAAACCAATGACATCAAGAGGATAGTCACAAAGATGATAGAAACTCACAAGGATCACTCAAAAGTGTTTACACTCAAGTGTTTGGGGTTAATCATTATTTACACTCAAGGCACATCATGAAAAACAAACACAACCATAAGCTTGACAAGCCTCTAACATCAACCATCAACACACATGCACAAAATGATCAGAAGGTCTTTTAAGGGTTGTAATGGGGCCAAGGACAAGGTAGGATAAAAATATGGGAATGTAGCTAAAACCAAAGGAATAGAGGAGCAATGGGGAATAAGTAAAAAGTAAGCAAAATCCACCCCAAAATCAACTACCACTAATTCCAATCCTCTTTGCCTCAACAACCTTTTATTCACTTTTTTTTTTCTCTTCTTTTTTTTTTCTTTTTATTTTTGCATTTTTTTTTTTTGTATTTTTGTCTTCTATTTTTTTTTTGTTTTTGAGAGATATACAAAAAGAAAAGAAGAAACAACACAAATGGCATGAAGATGAAGCCATAACTATAACAACCAATGAGGCAAAATCAAGAACTCAACCAATTAAAGCATAAAGCACACTTCTTACCTAATACCCATTCCCAAAACAATTCCAAAGCTCCAAAATTCCCTAAGGTTAGGACAATCATGGTTTTTCAGTCATAGGCTTGTAATGAGCTAAAGAACAAGGAAAGGGATAAAAAGGCTCAAAGGGGCTAGCAAAGGATACATTCATTCAAGGTAGGCTCATATGGCTAGTAGCTTATTCAAGAAAGAAAGTGCCTAAATCATTTCAAAATGTGCATGAGCAATCAAGTATCAACAAGAGTCAAGTCAAGTTCTAGAGTGCAAGTAATCCAGAGTGCAATCACACATGAAAGAAAATTAGGTGGCATATATAGCAATCCACCCACAATTAAGGCTCAAATCCTCACAAAAGGGACAATTCTATCACAGTGTTACCACCTCTTAATTATCAAAAGCAACTTTACACACAGAAATGCATGAATTCAGACACAAGATACCAAAACTCTACTAAAGTGAAGCAAAAACATGCAAGAAAATGCCCAAAACTAAGCAAAACCTAAAAAAAAAATCAAAGCAAAATATGCAACCTAAACTACTCTCCCCCCACACTTAAATCACACATTGTCCTCAATGGAACACAAATAGCAGAATCAGACAGATATAGACAAGTGTAATAAAAAGAGTAAGGAAGGAGAAAAGGAGACTCCCTAAGTCATGGTTGTTGAAAAGTGGGGTCGACCAATGAGGCCTCCTCCACAGGTGCATCATCCAAAGAAGTGGTGGTTAGGAAAGGCTTGAGTCGATGGCCATTGACTTTGAAGCTCTTGTTCGTGGACTCACTCTTGATCTCCACAGTGCCATAAGGAAACACTTGGGTGACTACAAACGGTCCAATCCATTTAGAGCGGAGCTTTCCACTCATGAGTCCAAGCCTAGAGTTGTAGAGCAAAACTTTTTGACCAACCAAGAACTCCTTTCTGGAAATGGAGTTATCATGAAGCTTCTTGGTCTTCTCTTTGTAGAATTTGGAGTTCTCATAGGCCTCCAAGCGGATCTCATCTAGCTCACTCAACTGCAGCTTCCTCTCCTCACCCGCTTGATCAAGAGCTAAGTTACATTGCTTCACAGCCCAATATGCACGGTGCTCTATCTCCACAGGCAGGTGGCACGCCTTACCAAAGACAACCCGATAGGGTGACATCCCTATGGGTGCCTTGTAAGCGGTCCGATGGGCCCATAGAGCATCCTCCAATCGTGTGCTCCAATCCTTTCTATTAGGCTTCACCATCTTCTCCAAAATCCGCTTGATCTCTCTATTTGAAATCTCCGCTTGCCCGTTGGTTTGGGGGTGATAGGGTGTAGAGACTTTGTGCACAACCCCATACTTCTTGAGCAAAGCTTGCATGGATCTATTGCAGAAGTGTGTGCCTTGGTCACTGACTATGGCTCTAGGTATGCCAAACCTGCAAAGGATATTAGACCTGACAAAATCTACAACAACCTGAGCATCATTAGTCCTGGTGGCCTTAGCTTCCACCCATTTGGATACGTAATCCACAGCAAGTAAGATATAATAAAAACCAAAAGAAACAGGAAAGGGGCCCATGAAATCTATACCCCAGACGTCAAACACCTCACAAAACAACATAGGTTGTTGCGGCATCTGTTGCCTCCAAGATAGGGCGCCTCCTGCTCTTTGACACTGCTCACACGAGCTGCAGATGTTGCTCGCATCCTTGAAAATGGTAGGCCAATAAAATCCAGAATCCAGCACCTTTCGTGCTGTCCTTTGAGTACCAAGGTGGCCTCCCACTGGTGAAGCATGGCAAAATTGGAGAACCGATTGGATCTCCTGGTCTGGAATGCACCTGCGAATGACCTGATCACTGCAAAAACGCCATAAATAGGGGTCATCCCATACATAATGCTTGGCATCGCTCTTTAATTTGTCTCTTTGAGCTTTGGATGCCAAGGCAGGAAAAACAGAAGCAACGAGATAATTAACAATGTCTGCAAACCAAGGAGTTTGGGGAAGGGGATGGGAAACATGTAAAGATAAAAGCTGCTCATCCGGGAAGTTATCCCGGATAGGAAATGCATCCTCCTCTCTCTCTATCCTGCTCAAGTGGTCTGCGACAAGGTTATGCGCACCACTCCGATCCTGAATCTCAAGATCAAACTCCTGGAGGAGCAACATCCACCTAATCAACCTAGGTTTGGAATCTGTCTTTTTCAAAAGATACTTCAGAGCAGCATGATCAGTGTACACTACAACCTTAGAACCAAGCAAATATGATCTAAACTTGTCAAGTGCAAAAACAATAGCCAAAAGTTCTTTTTCAGTTGTTGTGTAATTAACCTGTGCTGCATCTAAAGTCCTAGAAGCATAATAAATCACATGCGACAGCTTACCAACCCTTTGGGAGAGAACTGCTCCCAAAGCATAATTTGAAGCATCAGTCATGAGCTCAAATGGGAGGGTCCAATCAGGTGGTTGGATGATGGGAGTGGTGGTTAGTGCTTTCTTCAATTCATCAAATGCCCTCTTGCATTGGTCTCCAAATTCCCATGGGGCATCCTTTTGAAGCAACTTGGAAAGAGGAAGGGCAATGTTGCTAAAGTTCTGAATAAACCTGCGATAGAAACCTGCATGACCAAGAAAAGAACGCACCTCTCGCACGCAAGAGGGGTAAGGCAAATGTGATATTACATGCAGCTTAGCAGGGTCAACTTCTAAGCCCTTGTGCGAAACAATGTGCCCTAAGACTATGCCTTGTTCTACCATGAAGTGGCATTTTTCAAAATTCAAGACAAGGTTAGTCTCAATGCACCTGTTAAGCACCTTAGTCAAATTATCAAGACATGCATCAAATGAGGAGCCATAAACACTAAAATCATCCATGAAGACCTCTATGCAATGCTCGAGCAAGTCAGCGAAAATACTCATCATACATCTTTGAAATGTGGCAGGAGCATTGCATAGGCCAAAAGGCATCTTTCTATATGCAAATGTGCCAAAAGGACAGGTAAATGTGGTCTTATGTTGGTCCTCTGGTGCAATACAAATTTGAAAATAACCAGAGAATCCATCTAAGAAGCAATAATGAGATTTACCTGCCAGGCGCTCCAACATCTGATCAATGAAGGGGAGAGGGAAATGATCCTTGCGAGTCGCCTGGTTGAGCTTTCTGTAATCAATGCAGACTCTCCAACTGTTCTGCACTCTAGTGGGAATCAGCTCATCCTTCTCATTTTTGACAACTGTGACACCAGACTTCTTGGGGACAACTTGCACCGGGCTCACCCAAGTGCTATCTGAAATTGGGTAGATGATACCCGCTTGGAGCAGCTTGGTGACCTCTTTCTTAACCACATCAAGAATCTGGGGGTTCAATCATCTTTGGGGTTGTCTCACTGGTTTAGCCCCATCCTCCAACAAAATGCGGTGCATGCACATGGAGGGGCTAATTCCAGGAATATCCGCTAAAGTCCATCCAATTGCCCTCTTGTTCTTTCTTATCACATCCAGCAGTTTCTCCTCTTGATCAACAGAAAGTGAGGTAGAGATGATCACTGGGAGTTTCTGCTCATCCTCCAAGTAAGCATATTTGAGATGAGGAGGGAGGGGCTTCAGGTCCAATGAGGGTGCCTGCATAATAGATGGAACTAAAGGGACAACAGAAATGGATTCTGCTGCCTGCACCTGAACAAGTGAATCAGACTCATGCATAACAGATATGGGGTTAGGGTTGGCATAATCTGAATCTATAACATATGAATCATCAGATGCAGTAGCAGAGTCTAAAAACTGGGCTATTTCAGTGCATGCGGTGCACCATCCAGAGTTAGTGCATGATGGACAAGTAAATGAATCAGTGAAAGATGGCAATTCAAAATCATGATGCAAAAAGTCAAGCATATGCTCATCTATCAAATCATCAAGCAAGTCCACATGGAAAACAGAGTGATCCTCAGGAAAATGTTTCATAGCATGGAAAATGTCAAATCGGATCACACTGCCATCAAACTCCATGGAAAGTGAACCTGAATGCACATCTATCTTGGTTCGGGCTGTTTTCAAAAATGGCCTCCCCAAAATAATAGGAACAGCATTACGGGGAGAGTCATCTTCCATATCAAGTATGTAAAAATCAGCAGGGAAGATCAACTCTTCAACCCGAACCAAGACATCCTCTATCAAACCTGCGGGGTGGGCAGTACTTCTATTTGCCAATTGAATCACCACACCCGTAGGTTGAAGAGGTCCAAGAGAAAGAGACTTAAAAACAGACATAGGCATGACATTTATTGATGCTCCTAAATCTAGCATAGCATTTTCAAACTTAACATTGCCTATGATGCAAGGTATAGAGAAAGTTCCAGGATCCTTACATTTTTCAGGAATGTGAGGGATAGGTTTACCTATGAGAGCGGAGACATTCCTTCCCATGCTTATCCTCTCATTGCCCTTGAGTCTTCTCTTATGAGTGCACAACTCCTTAAGGAACTTCGCATACCTTGGAATCTGTTTTATTGCATCAAGAAGGGGTATGTTGACTTCCACCTTCCTGAATGTGTCAAGAATGTCCTTGTCCACCTCTTCCACCCTTTTGTTTTGAGGCACTCTTGGTGGGAATGGAAGAGGAACAGGAGGAGGTTGTAGGACAACAGCAGGGCTTGTGGTTGAAGTCGAGGAGGGTTGAGTTGGATGATTCTCTTTGGTGCTAGCATGCTCACCTTCATCTACCACTTGGCTCTTCCCTTTAGAGGAAGCTAGAGCATCATTGTTGAGGTTAGGTTGTGGTGTGGGTGTGACAATCTGCTTTCCCGACCTCAGGTTGATGGCACTCACATTCTGATTCTGAGGGTTGATCACAGTTTGGGATGGCAACTTGTCAGAATTTTGAGATTGCAAGTTGTTGAGAGAAGTTGCCATTTGACCCATCTGATTTGTCAAAGTCTGAATGGATGCCTCTTGTCTCTGAATGGATGCTCTAGTCTCTTGTTGAAATTGGAGGTTTTGCATGGTCATTTGCCTCACCAACTCCTCCAAGGTAGGTTGGTTGGATGGAGGGGCTGATGGTGAAGGATGAACCACTTGCTGCTGTTGTTGCCTTTGCTGTTGGATTGGAGGAGGTACATATGGTGGTCTACTCGGTCCAGCGGTGTTCTGAAATGGAACATTAGGAGGAGGTTGTTGTTGTTGTTGATCAGACCACTTCAGATTGGGATGGTTCCTCCATCCAGGGTTGTATCTATTGGAAGAGAGGTCATGATTATGTTGTTGTGGGCCTCTATTGTTGTATATGTTTGCTGCATAGGCCTCGGGTTGGTCACCACTTGTCATCGGCTGTTGCTGCTGAAGGGAAGGGCATGCATCTGTGGGGTGCTCAATGGATGTGCATATGCCACACACTCTAGCAGGAAGTATCATCTTTTTCTGATTGACAGCCAATTGTGTGACCAATGTTGTGAGAGAATCAATTTTCTGCTCAAGCTTCTCAACCTTGCCCGAGTCTGCACCAACATCATTTACATCCCTCACAACTATTGCATCACTGTTGCTTCTTGCATGGAATTGTTGACAATTGGAAGCCATCTTCTCAATTTTGCTCCTGGCTTGTAAGGGTGTCATATCTCCCAATGTACCACCACTTGCAGCATCTACCATGTTTCTTTCCATGAAGTTGAGACCTTCATAAAAGTACTGGATGAGAAGCTGCTCTGAGATCTGATGGTGAGGGCAGGAAGCACACAACCTCTTGAATCTCTCCCAATAATCATAGAGACTCTCTCCATGTTGTTGCCTGATACCAGAAATTTCCTTTCTGATTGCAGTGGTCCTATTTGCAGGGAAGAATTTTTCCAGAAATGCCCTCTTCAAGTCATCCCAGCTTGTGATGGAACCAGGGGCCAAGTCAGATAACCAATCTTGTGCTAGACCCTCTAAGGAATGTGGAAATGCTCTGAGACAGACATGATCCTCTTGCACATCATGTGGTTTCATTGTGGTGCACACTATATGGAATTTCTTGAGATGCTTATGAGGATCCTCACCTGCAAGACCATGAAACTTGGGCAACAAATGGATTAGTCCTGTTCTAAGCTCAAAAGGAACATCCTCATCAGGATACCGGATACACGAGTCTTCAATAGTGAAGTCAGGTGCAGCCAGCTCCCTAAGTGTCCTTTCCCTTGGTGGGGGTTGAGCCATGTTATCACAATGTATAGAATCAGATCGAATAAAAGTAGAAGGAATAGAAGAAATAGAAACAGAATCAGAATTAGATGGACTATAAGATGACTCTGACTCACTACCTAATGACTGATTCCTATTTTGTCTAACTAATCTGTGATAAGTTCTATCAATTTCAGGGTTATAAGGATGCAAATAACTTGGGTTGCCCCTAGTCATGTACTGAACAGAACAGCATCAACCATAGCATACTGTAACAGATATGCATGACCAAAATCGGCAACAAAATTTATTATTTTTTAAAATTTTTTTATTTATTTTTTTCAGCACCCTAAAATCATGAAAACATATCACAGAAAGTTTGAGGACAAAATTCAAAAGGGAACCAAGTCAAAGAATTAAAACAGTGACCAAAAACTAAGAAAATAGAACTTGTAAAATAAAAAAGAAATAGTAAACAAGCTTTTTCAGGATCCAAACGAAGGGGTTTTCTGACGAAGTCAGAAAAATCAGATTATTCAGAAAATTCCCTTCGATTTGATATAAAATTCGTCAAATTCCGAGTTACTGATCAAAAGTTATGCCTATTTATAGTAAGTGCTGCTGAAACTTGGAAAATTTTTCTGGAACTCACAACCAGTGCATATCTGAGTGTCTGTGATGCATCAAAACACTAATATATGATGAAACAAGTGTGGATACCAATTTTCGTGCAAAAATTCCACCCGCAGCTATGTTGAATGGTACTCACAGAATCACTAGAATAGCATCAGTTGTGCATAACAGCAAATCAGCAAACATGGCAACTTTCAATCAGTTATCAGAATGCTTATTCACACACTAACTACACTAACTAATCTAATTAACTACTGTATGATCTTTGGCAAGAACCGATAGTTCCCCGGCAACGGCGCCAAATTTTGATCGAGGCCGTACCCGATCAAAATAAAAGGTGTTTATTCTGTAGTACTAGGAAGGTGATCCTAGGTCGTTTCCCAGCGAATATCGGTCTAGGCAAAGTATCAAACACGTAGTGTGCAGTAAAATGGGGGGGGGGGGGGTTTGTGTGTGACAAATGTGAAGAACAAAACATAAACAGAATATAAAAACTAAGAAAATCAGAAACAAAAGCGGGCAAACCCCTTTGGCTACGTACACTACTCAATCCTAGCTCACTAAAGATCGATTCCTCTCCTCTCCTCTGTCCAACTCGTGATAACCAAATACTAAGCGAAAATTCAGTTATCACTCCAAACCCTAACTTCTAATTAAGCATCAGAAACCAGAATTGGAGTTTTTACGAGTTAATACAAATTAAGCATTTATATTCATGTATTATCTCTACGAAATGGAATTAAGCAAACCACTACACATCGATAAACATGAAAACAGAGAAGAGAAAATGAAATTGCATTAATAACAAGAGCTCAAGAGTAGATAATACAATACCAAAGGGATTAACCCTTGAAGTCTAGCCTTCCATGGCCATAAATGAAGAAAAACGAGTAGAAATGGGGAAGAACAAAACCCTAGCAGCCACCACCACTTGGGAGAGCCAAGAGAGAAGTTCTAACCTAGAGAGAGAGTGAGAAATCTGAAATGAAAGTGTGTTCTTGGGGGTTACACGAATTTCCCCTCTTTAGTCATGAAAATGGGCCTAAAACATGGGCCCAAGTCCTAAGAAACACTATTCTAAAAATTACAATTAAAAAGGGACCTAAATGCAAATTACAATCTTCACTTCAATGCTTCAATCTTCATTTCCAAACTTCCCAAAGTGTCCTTGTGCCAAATATTACCTGAAAATAGAAATAGAATTAATTAGGCTAAATAATCCCAAATTAAACAATATTCGGAATATTAGTCCAATAAACTCAAAATCACTAAATCAAGCTAATCAATGTCAAATGGGCAACAAGTATCAATAATAGGAGTAAAATAATGCAAGGAATAATGGGAAATAAAATGCTCATCACACACTCCCGAACTAAGGCATCCGAAAAGGTCAACCCTAAACGCTTGTCACCTCGTCACAGACTTTCTAAAGTCTTACGAGCTGGGGGGCTTGTAAGGTCTGCCGACCATATATGGACCTAAGTCTTACTAAAGGGATTCTCTAAGGGAATTTCCCTCGGTTCACTTAACATTAACGTCCCTCACTCGGACTCATGGATTCCGAGCATACCCAAAAGGACCAGGCTCGGACTTGGTGGAACCGAGCCTCATCATCGGTCCTCAATCCATCAGGCTTGAGACTCTAGGCCGAGACATACCATCGGCTAGCAGATAAGCTCAGACCCACCGAGGCTTCTATCCCTTCCGCAAATCTCTCCTAGATTCTCGCAACAGCCTAGACATGAGATCTTCAGCTGATCCTATCAAGATTCTAAGAGCATAATCCTCCGATATTATCTCACAGAATCCCGGCTCAGCTCAACCCTGATACAGGGCCCAAACGGCCCATATCAGGCCCCTCCAAATCCTATAAATAGCTTACTACAACTAGGGTTTCAGGTACGTACTCTCATCATTAAGTTGACACTCTGCACACACGTTGACTGGGGAGAACCTGCTTTTCCCAACTGGAACTGAAGAAATACCATAAATCACACATTAACTCTTGATCCTCTCTAGGGCTCATGATTCCATAGTCTTGAGCACTTAGAGGGTTAAGGACATCTAGTGTTCCAGGGCACTACAAGTTCCCACACCTGATTTATTTCGAACTGGTTTAATTCCTCTTGCATTGCCAAAAGCGAATGCTCATCAAGCATAGCCTCAGAATAATTCTTTGGTTCTACTTGAGAAACAAATGCAAAGAAGTTACACAGATTGCTAATAGAATTGCGAGTACTTACACCTTTTGAAATGTCTCCGATGATCTGATCAATAGGATGGTGCCTCGATGTTCTCCATTCCTTAGGCAATTCAGTGTTGAGTTCCATTGATTGTTCTTGAGTTTTCTCCTCAACTGTTTCATTTGATTTTCCATTGCTTTTTGAATGCTCCTTTCCTTTTGCATTCGGCTCCTCATCCTCATCGATGAATAAATCTCCAAGAATACCTGAAATGTCATTAACAGATACCTTTCCCAACCTCCAGTGATCGGATTCGTCAAATGATACATGAATAGATTCTTCAATAGTATTACGAGATTTATTGTAAATCCTATATGCTTTGCTCGAAGCAGAATATCCAAGGAAAATGCCCTCATCAGCTCTAGCCTCAAAACTTCCTAGATTTTCTCTACCATTATTATGCACATAACATTTACATCCAAAAACTCGAAAATGGGAAATATTTGGTTTTCTCCCCTTGTACAACTCATAGGGGGTTTTCTTTAAAATAGGCCTAATTAAAACACGGTTCACAACATAACAAGCTGTACTCACTGCATCGGCCCAAAAGTATGCAAGCAAATTCATGTCATTAAGCATTGTTCTTGAAAGCTCTTTTAATGAACGATTTTTCCTCTCCACAACCCCATTTTGCTCAGGAGTTCTTGGAGCGGAAAAATAATGCTTAACTCCATGTTTTTCGCAAAACTTTTCAAAAAGATGATTTTCAAATTCTCCACCATGATCAGTTTTAATGGATGCAATGCTTAAATGCAATTAGTTTTGAATAATCTTGGCTAGCTTTTTAAATTCATGAAATGCATCATTTTTATGAGTAATAAAAAGCGTCCACGTATACCTAGAATAGTCATCCACAATAACTAAACAATAATAGTTGCCACCAAAGCTTTTCGTTTGACAAGGTTGATCGAGGCCGTACCCGATACAAATAAAAACAGTTTAAGTAGAGTACTAGGAAGTGACTCCTAGGTCGTCTCCCAAGGAATATCTTATCAAGCAAAAGGTCGAACACATAGTATGCATAGAAAACAGGGGTTTTTTTTTTTGTATTGAATATTGAATAATTGAAATCAAAACAGAATTAAATCAAAACGAAGAACCAGATAAGGAAAAGCGGATAAACCCCTTTGGCTCGGGTTCACAACTCTATCATCGATCACAAAAGATCAATTTCTTTCCTCTTCACTGTCCAACTCGTGAGAACTAAATACTAAGCGAAAATTCAATTCTCACCCCAAAACCCAAACCTCTAATTAAGCATTAAAAGCCAAAGCATGGAGTTTTTACGAGTTTGCATAAATTAAGCATTCATACACATGGATTATCTCTATATAATGGAACTAAGCGAACCATAACATATCAATAAGCATGAAAACAGTGAATAAAAACGAAATAGCATTAAGAAAAAAACCTCAAGAGTATGTGATACATTACCAAAGGGATTTAACCTAAGAGTTTAGCCTTCCATGAAGAAAAATACCAAAAACGTGTAGAAAAGAGAAGAGAGAGAAACCCTAGCAGCCTCCACAAGCTTGGAGAGCAAAACTAAGCCTTCTCTATGAGAGAGAATGTAAAAAAACGTGAATGGAAGGTCTCCCCAGAGTTTACACGAATTTGGCTTTTTTAAATCACAAAACGGGCCTAAATCATGGGCCCAAATCCTAAGGAAAGCTTAATCTCTAAATTAAATCTAAAAAATATCTTATAGATAAAATCTAAATCTTAAAAGATATAACTAAATCTCAACTAATCCTAAAGATAGATTACAATCTTCACTTCATCATATATCTTCTCTTCCAAAATTAAATCTTCATTCCCAAAATGTCCAGAAAGCCCTTGTGCCAAATATGACCTGAAAATAGAAATAGAATTAATTAGGCTAAATAATCCCAAATTAAACAATATTCAGAATAGTAGTCCAATAAACTCTAAATCACTAAATCAAGCTAAACAATGTCAAATAGGCAACAAGTATCAATAATAGGAGTAAAATAATGCAAGGAATAATGGGAAATAAAATGCTCATCAAATACCCCCACACTTATCCTTTTGCACTCCTGGGCAAAACTAAGAATTAGGACTGAGAAAATCAATATGCACCAAAGTGAATCATGTAACAAGATTACTAAAACTAATGAATGCAAACCTAAGAGATTACATACTTCACAATGAATTCTAGGAAATGCAAAGAAATGGGCAAAATCGAGCACAGGAAGAAAATAAGGACCAAAGAATCAAGGCATTCATGAACGTCATCAAATTATTTCAAATATGCAAAGAAAACCAATGACATCAAGAGGGTAGTCACAAAGATGACAGAAACTCACAAGGATCACTCAATAGTGTTTACACTCAAGTGTTTAAGGTTAATCAGTGTTTACACTCAAGGCACATCATGAAAAACAAACACAACCATAGGCTTGACAAGCCTCTAACATCAACAATCAACACACATGCACATTAAGATCAAAAGGTCTTTTCAGGGTTGTAATGGGGCCAAGGACAGGGTAGGATAAAAATATGGGAAATGTAGCTAAAACCCAGGGAATAGAGGAGCAATGGGGAACAAGTAAAAAAAAATAAGCACAATCCACCCCAGAATGAAATGGTAAACATAACAACAACCTCTAATTCCAATCCTCCATGCCTCAATCAACCTTTTATTCTATTTTTTTTTCTTTTTTTTTCCTTCTTCTTCTTTCTTTCTTTTTTCTTCATCATTCATTTTTTCAATTTTTTTTTGAATTGCATTACATTGCAGAACTTCATGAACGAAAGAAAAGAAGAAACAATAAAAATGGCATAATGAGATAAAGCCATAATTACATCACCGACCATAGAGGCAAAACCAGAACTCACAAGAGATGAAGAACAAAGCACCCTCGCTTACTTAATACCCATTCCCAAAACAATTCCAAAGCTCCAACATTCCCTAAGGTTAGGACAATCATGGTTTTTCAGTCATAGGCTTGTAATGAGCTAAAGAACAAAGAAAAGGGATATAAAGGCTCAAAGGGGCTATCAAAGGATAAATTCATTCAAGGTAGGCTCATATGGCTAGTGGCTTATTCAAGAAAAAAAAACAATGCCTAAATCATTTCAAAATGTGCATGGGAATATCAAGTATCAACAAGAGTCAAGTCAAGTTCTAGAGTGCAAGTAATCCAGAGTGCAATCACACATGAAAGAAAAATTAGGTGGCATATATAGCAATCCACCCACAATTAAGGCTCAAATCCTCACAAAAGGGACAATTCTATCACAGTGTTACCACCTCTTAATTATCAAAAGCAACTTTACACACAGAAATGCATGAATTCAGACACAAGATACCAAGACTCTACTAAAATGAAGCAAAAACATGCAAGAAAATGCCCAAAACTTAGCAAAACCTAAATCAAAGCAAAAATATGCAACCTAAACTACTCTCCCCCCCACACTTAAATCACACATTGTCCTCAATGGAACACAAATAGCAGAATCAGACAGATATAGACAAGTGCAATAAAAAGAGTAAGGAAGGAGAAAAGAAGACTCCCGAAATCATGGTGGGTCAAAAATGGGGTCGACCAATGAGGCCTCCTCCACAGGTGCATCATCCAAAGTAGGAGAGGTTAGGAAAGGCTTGAGTCGGTGACCATTGACTTTGAAGCTCTTGTCTGTGGACTCACTCTTGATCTCCACAGTGCCATAAGGAAACACCTGGGTGACTACAAACGGTCCAATCCATTTAGAGCGGAGCTTTCCACTCATGAGTCCAAGCCTAGAGTTGTAGAGCAACACTTTTTGACCAACCAAGAACTCCTTTATGCAAATTGAGCTATCATGGAGCTTCTTGGTCTTCTCTTTGTAGAACTTGGAATTCTCATAGGCCTCCAAATGGATCTCATCTAGCTCACTCAACTGCAGCTTCCTCTCCTCACCCCCTTGATTAAGAGCTAAGTTGCATTGCTTCACAGCCCAATATGCACGGTGCTCTATCTCCACAGGCAGGTGGCATGCCTTACCAAATACAACCCGATAGGGTGACATCCCTATGGGTGCCTTGTAAGCAGTCCGATGGGCCCATAGAGCATCCTCCAATCGTGTGCTCCAATCCTTTCTATTAGGCTTCACCATCTTCTCCAAAATCCGCTTGATCTCTCTGTTTGAAATCTCAGCTTGCCCATTGGTTTGGGGGTGATATGGTGTAGAAACTTTGTGCACAACCCCATACTTCTTGAGCAAAGCTTGCATGGATCTATTGCAGAAGTGTGTGCCTTGATCACTGACTATGGCTCTAGGTATGCCAAACCTGCAAAGGATATTAGTCCTGACAAAATCTACAACAACCTGAGCATCATTAGTCCTGGTGGCCTTAGCTTCCACCCATTTGGATACATAATCCACAGCAAGTACGATATAATAAAAACCAAAAGAAACAGGAAAGGGGCCCATGAAATCTATACCCCAGACATCAAACACCTCACAGAACAACATAGGTTGTTGCGGCATCTGTTGCCTCCAAGATAGGGTGCCTCCTGCCCTTTGACATTGCTCACATGAGCTGCAGATTTTGCTTGCATCCTTGAAGATGGTAGGCCAATAAAATCCAGAATCCAGCACCTTTTGTGCTGTCCTTTGAGTGCCAAGGTGGCCTCCAACTGGTGAAGCATGGCAAAATTGGAGAACCGATTGGATCTCCTGGTCTGGAATGCACTTGCGAATGACCTGATCACTGCAAAAACGCCACAAATAGGGGTCATCCCATACATAATACTTGGCATCGCTCTTCAATTTGTCTCTTTGAGCTTTGGATGCCAAGGGTGGAAAAACAGATGCAACTATATAATTTACAATATCAGCAAACCAAGGAATAAGGGGAGGGGGATGTGAAACATGCAAAACTAAAAGCTGCTCATCTGGGAAGTCATCCCGGATAGGAAATGCATCCTCCTCTCTCTCTATTCTACTCAAGTGGTCTGCGACAAGGTTATGTGCACCACTCCGATCCTGAATCTCAAGATCAAACTCCTGGAGGAGCAACATCCATCTAATCAACCTAGGTTTGGAATCTGTCTTTTTCAAAAGATACTTCAGAGCAGCATGATCAGTATACACCACAACCTTAGAACCTAATAGATATGATCTAAACTTATCAAGTGCAAAGACAATGGCTAACAACTCTTTTTCAGTTGTGGTGTAATTAACTTGTGCTGAATCTAAAGTCCTAGATGCATAATAAATCACATGAGACATCTTACCAACCCTTTGGGAGAGAACTGCTCCCAAAGCATAATTCGAGGCATCGGTCATGAGCTCAAATGGGAGGGTCCAGTCAGGTGGTTGGATGATGGGACTGGTGGTGAGTGCTCTCTTTAGCTCATCAAATGCCTTCTTGCATTGGTCTCCAAACTCAAATGTGGTATCCCTTTGAAGCAAGTTGGATAGTGGAAGGGCTATCTTGCTAAAGTTCTGAATAAACCTGCGATAGAAACCTGCATGGCCAAGAAAAGAACGCACCTCTCGCACGCAAGAGGGGTAAGGCAAATGTGATATTACATGCAGCTTAGCAGGGTCAACCTCTATGCCCTTATGCGAAATAATGTGCCCTAAGACTATGCCTTGTTCTACCATAAAATGACATTTTTCAAAATTCAAGACAAGGTTAGTCTCAATGCACCTATTAAGCACCTTAGACAAACTATCAAGACATGCATCAAAAGAGGAACCATATACACTAAAATCATCCATGAAGACCTCTATGCAATGCTCAAGTAAGTCATTAAAAATACTCATCATACATCTTTGAAAAGTGCCAGGAGCATTGCATAGGCCAAAAGGCATCTTCCTATAAGCAAATGTACCAAAAGGACAGGTAAATGTAGTCTTATGTTGGTCCTCTGGTGCAATACAGATTTGGAAATAACCAGAGAAATCATCTAAGAAGCAATAGTGAGATTTACCTGCCAGGCGCTCCAACATCTGATCAATGAAGGGAAGAGGAAAGTGATCCTTGCGGGTCGCCTGGTTGAGTTTCCTATAATCAATGCATACTCTCCAACTATTCTGCACTCTAGTGGGAATCAGCTCATCCTTCTCATTTTTGACAACTGTCACCCCAGACTTCTTGGGAACTACTTGAACCGGGCTTACCCAAGTGCTGTCTGAAATGGGGTAGATAATGCCAGCTTGCAGCAGCTTGGTGACCTCTTTCTTCACCACATCAAGAATCTGGGGGTTCAACTGTCTCTGGGGTTGTCTCACTGGTTTAGCCCCATCCTCCAATAAAATCCGATGCATGCACATGGAGGGGCTAATACCAGGTATGTCTGCCAAAGTCCATCCTATTGCCCTTTTGTTTGCTCTAATCACATCCGGCAGCTGCTTCTCTTGATCAACAGAAAGGGAGGTAGAGATGATTACTGGAAGTTTCTGCTCATCCTCCAAGTAAGCATATTTGAGATGAGGAGGAAGGGGCTTCAGGTCCAATAAAGGTGCCTGCATCACAGATGGAACTAAAGGAGCAGCAGAATTGGATTCTGCCGCCTGCACCTGAACAAGTGAATTAGACTCATGCAAAACAGAAATGGGGTTAGCATGATCTGAATCTATATCATATGAATCAACAGATGCAGTAGCAGAATTTAAAAACTGGTCAATTTCAATGCATGCAGTGCACATTTCGGAATCAGAACATGCAGAACAAGTAAATGAGCTAGTGAAAGATGGCAAATCATAATCATGCAAAAAGTCTAGAACATGCTCATCAATCAGATCATCAATCAAGTCAACATGAAAAACAGAGTGGTCATCAGAAAAATGTTTCATAGCATCAAAAATATTGAATCGAACCACACTGTCATCAAATTCCATGGAAAGTGTACCTGCATGCACATCTATCTTGGTTCGGGCTGTTTTCAAAAATGGTCTCCCTAATATGATAGGGACAGCACTACAAGAGGTGTCATCTTCCATATCAAGAATATAAAAATCAGCAGGAAATATAAGCTCTTCAACCCGAACCAGGACATCCTCTATCAAACCTGCGGGGTAGGCAGTAGATCTATTTGCCAAGTGAATAACCACACCCGTAGGTTGAAGGGGTCCAAGTGAAAGAGACTTGAAAACAGACATAGGCATAACATTAATAGATGCTCCTAAATCTAGCAAAGCATTCTCAAATTTAGTATTACCTATGATACAAGGCACAGAGAAAGTTCCAGGATCCTTACACTTTTCAGGAATATGAGGGACGGGTTTACCTATAAGAGCAGAGACATTTCTTCCCATGTTGATCCTCTCATTGCCCTTGAGCTTCCGTTTGTGTGTGCATAGATCCTTCAAGAACTTTGCATACCTTGGAATCTGCTTGATTGCATCAAGAAGGGGTATGTTGACTTCCACCTTCCTGAATGTGTCAAGTATCTCTTTGTCAATCTCTTCCATTTTCTTGCTTTGAGTCACCCCCCTTGGTGGGAAAGGAAGAGGAATGGGGGGTGGTTGTTGGGCAGCAGCAGGTGTTGTGCTTGCGGAAGGCTGAGCTGGATGGGATTTTATGGTACTTGTGTGCTCACTCTCCTCGACCATTTGGCTCTTCTTGTTTGTTGAAACTAGATCATCTTTGTTGAGGTCAGATTCTGGTATGGGTGTGACAATCTGCTTCCCTGACCTTAGACTAATGGCATTCACATTCTGGTTTGGATTGATCACTGTTTGGGATGGCAACTTGTTAGAATTCTGAGATTGCATAGTGTTGATTGCTGTTGCCATCTGTCCCATCTGATTGGTCAAAGATTGAATGGAGGCCTCTTGTCTTTGAATGGATGCTCTAGTTTCCTGTTGGAATTGGAGATTTTGCATGGTCATCTGTTTCATCAGCTCTTCCAATGAAGGCTGCTGCTCAGTACTAGGAGCTGGTGGTGCAGAATTAGCCTGTTGTTGTCTCTGTTGCTGGACTGGAGGAGGTACATATGGTGGTCTAGAATTGTTCTGAAATTGAACCTGTGAAGGTTGCTGCTGATCAGACCATCTCAGGTTGGGATGGTTCCTCCAACCAGGGTTGTATCTATTGGTAGAGAGATCAAAGTTCTGTGGCTGCTGGTTTCTACTGTTGAAGATGTTGGCGGCATATGCCTCAGGTTGGTCAGCACCAGTCGTGGGCTGCTGCTGCACAGAAGGGCATGCATCTGTGGGGTGCTCAGCGGATGTGCATATGCCACATAATCTAGCAGGCAGGGACAACTTCTTCTGGTTGATGGCCAATTGAGTGACCAAAGTTGTAAGTGAATCTATCTTCTGTTCAAGCTTCTCAACCTTACCAGAACTTGTGCCAACATCATTCACTCCTCTCACTATGATTGCATCGCTATTGCCCCTTGCATGGAATTGTTGACAATTGGAAGCCATCTTCTCAATCTTGACTCTGGCTTCTAAAGTTGTCATGTCTCCTAGGGCACCACCACTTGCAGCATCAAGCATGTTTCTCTCCATGAGGTTGAGACCTTCATAGAAATATTGAATAAGCAGCTGCTCTGAGATCTGATGGTGGGGGCAGCTCGCACACAGTCTCTTGAATCTCTCCCAATACTCATAGAGACTTTCTCCACTTTGCTGCCTGATGCCTGATATATCCTTTCGGATTGCTGTTGTTCTGCATGCAGGGAAGAATTTCTCCAAAAATGCCCTCTTCAGGTCATCCCAGACTGTGATAGAACCAGGGGCCAGATCGTACAACCAATCCTTGGCTAGCCCCTCTAGGGAGTGTGGGAATGCCTTAAGACAAACATGATCCTCTTGCACATCATGTGGTTTCATAGTAGCACAGACAATATGGAACTGCTTGAGATGTTTATGAGGATCCTCACCTGCAAGACCATTAAACTTGGGCAACAAATGAATTAGTCCAGACCTTAGCTCATACGGGTCATCGGGATACTGGATGCACAAATCTTCAATAGTGAAATCAGGTGCAGCCAGCTCCCTCAATGTCCTCTCATGTGGTGGAGGTTGAGCCATATTTTCAGAATAATCAGAATAAGAATCAGAATTTATAGGAATAGAAGAAAAAGAAGCAGACTCACTATGTAAAGACTCAATAGACTCACTACCTATGGACTGGTTCCTATTTTGTCTAACTAGTCTGTGATAAGTTCTATCAATTTCAGGGTTATATGGATGCAAGTAGCTTGGGTTGCCCCTAGTCATGTACTGAACAGAACACCATTAAGCATAGCAAACTGTCACTAATATACATGACCAAAATAGGCAACAAAATTTTTTTATTTTTTAAAATTTTTTTCTTTATTTTTTTTCAGCACCCTAAAATCATGAAAACATGCCACAAAAAGTTTGAGGACAAAATTCAAAAGGGAACCAAGTCAAACAATTAAATCAGAGACCAAAAACTAAGAAAATAAAACTTGTAAAATAAAAAAGAAATAGTAAAACGGCTTTTTCAGGATCTAGACGAAGGAGTTTTCTAACTAAGTGAGAAAAATCAGATTATTCATAAAATTCCCTTCGATTTGATATAAAATTCGTCAAATTCCGAGTAACGGGTCAAAAGTTGCGAAGATTTGAAGAAAGTGCTGCTAAAATTTGGAAAATTTTTCTGGAACTCACAACCAGTGATGATCTGAGTGATCGTGGTGCCTCAAAACCTTTTTATATGATAAAAGTAGTGTGGATATAAATTTTCGTGGAAAAATTCCACCCACAACTATGTGAACTAGCAACCACAGAATCAATCAAATACACTAATTGCAACAAAATAGCAAAACAGCAAACAATGCAACTTCAACCGGTTATCAGAATTGACTACTAGACCCTAAATCAGACACGACACACTATAATAACTATACTAACTACGACACTAACTAACTACTAATGACCTTTGGCAAGAACCGATATTCCCCGGCAACGGCGCCAAATTTGATCGAGGCCGTACCCGATACAAATAAAAACAGTTTAAGTATAGTACTAGGAAGTGACTCCTAGGTCGTCTCCCAAGGAATATCTTATCAAGCAAAAGGTCGAACACATAGTATGCATAGAAAAGAGGGGTTTTTTTTTTTGTATTGAATATTGAATAATTGAAATCAAAACAGAATTAAATCAAAACGAAGAAACAGATAAGGAAAAGCGGATAAACCCCTTTGGCTCGCGTTCACAACTCTATCATCGGTCACAAAAGATCAATTTCTTTCCTCTTCACTATCCAACTCGTGAGAACTAAATACTAAGCGAAAATTCAATTCTCACCCCAAAACCCAAACCTCTAATTAAGCATTAAAAGCCAAAGCATGGAGTTTTTACGAGTTTGCATAAATTAAGCATTCATACACATGGATTATCTCTATATAATGGAACTAAGCGAACCATAACATATCAATAAGCATGAAAACAGTGAATAAAAACGAAATAGCATTAAGAACAAAACCTCAAGAGTATGTGATACATTACCAAAGGGATTTAACCTAAGAGTTTAGCCTTCCATGAAGAAAAATACCAAAAACGTGTAGAAAAGATAAGAGAGAGAAACCCTAGCAGCCTCCACAAGCTTGGAGAGCAAAACTAAGCCTTCTCTATGAGAGAGAATGTAAAAAAACGTGAATGGAAGGTCTCCCCAGAGTTTACACGAATTTGGCTTTTTTAAATCACAAAACGGGCCTAAATCATGGGCCCAAATCCTAAGGAAAGCTTAATCTCTAAATTAAATCTAAAAAATATCTTATAGATAAAATCTAAATCTTAAAAGATATAACTAAATCTCAACTAATCCTAAAGATAGATTACAATCTTCACTTCATCATATATCTTCTCTTCCAAAATTAAATCTTCATTCCCAAAAGGTCCAAAAAGCCCTTGTGCCAAATATGACCTGAAAATAGAAATAGAATTAATTAGGCTAAATAATCCCAAATTAAACAATATTCAGAATAGTAGTCCAATAAACTCTAAATCACTAAATCAAGCTAAACAATGTCAAATAGGCAACAAGTATCAATAATAGGAGTAAAATAATGCAAGGAATAATGGGAAATAAAATGCTCATCAAAGCTTTTCGTTTGACAATCTTGGCTAGCTTTTTAAATTCATGAAATGCATCATTTTTATGAGTAATAAAAAGCGTCCACGTATACCTAGAATAGTCATCCACAATAACTAAACAATAATAGTTGCCACCAAAGCTTTTCGTTTGACAAGGTCCAAAAAGATCCATATGTAAAAGTTCCAAGGGCCTTTAAGTTGAAACAAGGTTTTTAGAAGGAAAATTTGCCCTTGTGAGTTTTGATTTAGAGCAAGGATCACATTTTTCAGAAAAAGAAAAATTTTGCTTTGGCAATCCAACTACTAAGTTTTTAGAAGAAATTTTATTTAAATGAGCAATGTGGATGTGACCTATTCTACGATGCCATAGCCACGATTCATCCTCTTTGGATAATAAACATTTCTACGATGCCATAGCCACGATTCATCCTCTTATGTGATTCTTGATTTGATTTAAGGAAAATAAATTAAAAGTTTGATTATTTTTCCAAAGTTGTAGCTCACAGTTTTTGTTAGGAAAAGAAGAAATAATTCCATGATTTTGTGAGTGTTTGATAATGCATGAATCTTGCTTTGATGTGTGTATATTTTCGGTCCATGCATGTTAAGTGGGTTAGGAATTCTTTTTCATGAAAGTGACCTAGGGATAATGTATGCTAAGCGAATTAAGTTAAGAAAGAGTTTATGTGTTTGAATGATTATGTATTTGTGTATTCGGTTTAGGAGTTTGAATATGTCTAGGTGTTTTTGTTTTATAAAAATGAAATGTTTTTGAAATTAATTATGTGTTGAACGATTTTAATTAAGTGTTTGATTTGTGAAATATTTGCTTAAGAATGAATGTTTGTTTGTGATTTAATACTTGATTTAGTGTCTATGTGACCTAAATAACAAAGTGTGTTGCTAATTGTATGTGTGGTTTTAAAATTTATTTGGTTTGATTTATTTGAGTTTGTCAGATTATGTTTGTGGATGTGTTTTATAACAAAAACTTGAGTTTTTAAGGTATTAATATTGAACTAAAGAGTATTTGAAATGAAAAAAGTTTTTACGATGTTTTCGGGTTTTATAAATTTGATTTTTGTGAAACTATTCTTTGCTGTCCACGTTTATTTAAAATTGTTTTCTTGATTTCTAAATTGAGTTCATGAGACTCAAAGTTTGGTTTTCAAATGGTAATTGATTTTAAAAAAAAAACTCGGATAGAAACCGGTGAATTTTTCGGTGTTTTTGAATAAGGTTTTGATGTTGTCCAAGACGGACCATTGACCTAACCCATTGATTTAAATTGTTTTATTTGATGTTTTCAAAGTGTTTAAAGAACTAAGGAAAGTTAAAAGTGTTTTAAGAGAATAATCATGTTTTAAGATTTCCGATGAGGAACGAAAGAACGTTTTAGTTAAGAAAAAGTTTTCTTGAAACAAGTTAATAATGAAAATGTGTTTTTAATTAATTTGAGGGATGATACAGACGAGGGATTAAGGCAGTGGCAGCAACCAAGATCAGAGAAGACCGTGCGCATTTAATCGCTGGACCTCAGGTGAGAGAGTAGCTTTCCTAAGACACCGTGGTAGTAGCTAGGTGTTATATTAAGACGTTCCGTATCAGCTCAAAGATTGGAACTCAGTGGTTCTGAGTCAGTAGTATAGTGGCAATTGTTTGCTTTGTGTGGCCACTTATACGAAGAGGACAAAGACCACCTTGTTGTGTGTGATGTTTGTATGCTAATGTTGTGCTGTTTATATTGGTTCATCTATGCATGTTGATATTATTATTATTTGTTGAGTATGAGATGATGTCTGGTAATGACGATAAAGGAGATTAGAAATAAAAGACACCAAGAGAATATATAACCCTTGTTTGGCTTAATTCCTTGTGGAATAAGGCTGCCCTGATAAGACATTGAGAGTGGAGACAAGGATAAGAGGATTGAGAATGATTGGAAAGGAAATAGAAAAGAAAGATAGAAAGTGATAAAGAGATGAGATTGGTGATGAATGCTTGATAATGATGCGAATGAGCCAGAGCGAGGACGGAATGTTGATGTGTTTGGAAAGTAAAAGGTGTTGTGAGTGAAGCTTGATTCTTTGATTTTTGTTTTCTTGGACTGAGTCTAGTGTTGAGTTGAGCTTGCTCCTCCACTAGTTCTCAAGAAGAGAAAGTTTTTGAGAAAAAATTTTGGAAAGGAAATTTTTGAAAAGGTTTTTGAAAATGAGATTTTTGGAAAGAATTTTTGAAAAGAAATTTTTTGAAAAGAGTTTGCAAACTGGAATTTTGAAAATGAAATCTTGAAAGCGGTTCCCAAAATGAGATTCTTGAAAAGAGTTTACAAAATATATTTTTAAAGGGGTTCCCAAAATGAGAAAATTTTTCCAAAATAGATTTTCTGAAAGGGATTGTGAAAAGAGGTTTTGAAAAATGATTTTGAAAAGAAATTTTTGGAAAAGGAGTTGTGAATGGAGAATTTTGAAAAGATGTATGAAATGAAATTTTTAGAAAAGGGTTTATGAATTGAGGTTTTGGAAGAGACTTTTATGAAAAGGTTGTTTGGAGAGAAGTTTTGTGATAAGATTCAAGTTGTGAGTGTGATCCCGCTCTGTGCCAAGTTTGAGAAAGGAAAAGTGATTCAAAGTTAGCGGTCAGGACTCATTGAAGGGATGCACGAAGGGTGAGCTGACCATTAGGTTAATTAAAAAGATAAAAGCCTTTAAAAGACATTAACAGCGAATGCGGTGAGGTATGAGAGTTAACCCGAAGTAGTGGAGAGGAAGGGACCATAGGTATCTTCGGATACTTAGGAGGAGATTGCATTAGGGGAGGACGATGACGGTGACACGTCAAGAAGTCTAGAGTACTTTTCTAGGCGGAACGAACTCCACAAGTGGCGCACTAACTGTGGTGTCCTAGACGGCGAGGACCTCCGAGGGTGTAGGAGATGACCTTCGAAGGAGCCTCTGTCTAGGGATGATATGTGATGTTTGGGGGAAGTCCTCAGATGGCTAAGGGAAAGAGCCAAGAAGCAACCCTAATCACTGGTGTGTGAGGGTGGCAATTAGGGTTAGAGGACGTACCTGAGCCCCATGTAATACTGAGCTACTTATAGGGGGGAGCTGGTTGCCCTAATGGGCTTGCTTTAGGCCCAAGTAGGGCCAGCCTGTACTGAGCTAGGAGCGGATAAGGTTGGATGAACTGTCCTTGTGGATAAAGTAGTGAGCTGTCCTTGTGGATAAGGATAAGGCTGTACTGAGCTATGAGCTGTCCTTGTGGATAAGGTGAGACGCGTCATCATGTCCTTGATGTCGGACTCTGAGGGAGGTGTCGGATTCTGGGGGGTGTCAGTCAAGGAGGTCGGACCTTGATAGGAGCATGAGGTCGGCCCGTATCTGACATCTGTTCGGCCGCCGAGCATTGAGCTCGGCCAAGACTCAGAGGGCTTCCTGAAGGGTTCTTAGGTCTTTAGCGAGGAGTCCGAGGACCTCGGCTAGGCCGAGTCCACCACATAAGCCCCCCAGCTCGGTCAAGGCTATCTGAGCCTTGTTCCGAGGTTCTGGTTTAGGTCCTTTTCCCGAATCCACCTCATAAGGGCCGAATTCACCACATAAGCCCCCCAGCTCGGTCAAGGCTATCTGAGCCTTGTTCCGAGGTTCTAGGGAATTCGGACGATAAGTCTGTCAAGAGCTGGATCCAGCTGTCTCTGACGTCCTTTCATTATGACGGTGTAGGTTTGACAGCTATCTACTCATCAGTACCGAAGTGACGTTTGCTTCTATCGGATCTAACACGTGTCAGAAATTGCGACCTACGAAGCGTCACCATCATTGTGACGTTGCTCGAGGTCCATAATTTCCGCTGATACGCGCCACGTGTCTTAGTATGTGTAGTTGTACGCTGGGTTCGGCTTTTTGGGGCTAGGCCCAAACTTCGAATTTGAGGGGGAAAACGGTTTCCCTTCCCCCTCTATCCCAGGAAACTGCTTCTCCTTCTCTTTCCATCGATCATTCTCTTTTTCCTACGTAAAAAGAAAACCTTCTTTCTCTCCCCACAGAAGCATTCCCATTGAACCTTATTCCTCTTCTCTGCCCACCGCCTTCTTCTTCTTCAGCAGTGACTTCTTTTCACTTTACAAGTTTACGATTTCCTTTGCTCCCAATCTCTCTAAGGTACTGTTATACTTGCTTTTTCTTTTTCGTCTCTGTTTCCTTCTTCTTTCTAGCTTTTGCTTCTTTCTTTACTGCTTTATGATTTATACGGTGGGGGATTGGAATGTTTTATTTTTGGTTTCTATTTTCATGGCGGTGGGGTTTTTCCCTTAGGTTTTGTGGCTCTGATTTTGGGGAATAATACTGGGGTTTAAGGTTTTTCTGGATTTGGGTGTTTTGATTCCTGGGGTTTTGGCCTTCTTCGGTTTAGGCGTGTTTTGAGATTTTTGGAGAGTTTTTGATTCTTGTTTTTTGTTCATTTTTCAGAAATCCAACGGAGTGGATTGGGTTCAGTATGAGTAGGGAATGGTTTAGGAAATGGGCTGGGGTAGTGTCCCTGTCGTCTAGCAGTAGTGATGAGGAGGACGGCTCTTCCTCCTCGTCCTGTTCCTCAACGGAGGTAGACGAGGCGCTCCGTCGCCAAAGGGAGTATAGGCAGAAATACGAGAGGCGAGTTCTAGAGGCTGATCCCGTTGAGGTAGTTTATCCTCGGAATTGGGAGGAGAAGAGGGAGTGGATACGGCAATACGCCTGGGCCGAGTTTGTTGATGGTAGGGAACGTGCCGACATCGAGAGGATGGAGAAGGAGGGAATGTACGAACGAGGGGTACCTGTGGTAGAGGGGAGATGCTCGCCCCTCGGAACTACTTCGAGGGGGTTCTCTGGGGGGTTATTTTTCGTAACCCGTAAGACTAATACCGAGCTCCCCTGTTCTTCCACAGGTACCATGCCGCTCAGGAAGTGCGTCAGGCGACCTGAACTTTATCCCGCGCCTTTTGATGCCGAGAAATACGAGTGGGTTGACCTGGAGCCCAAAGGAATTCAGTCCAATCTTTGCTCAGAGGACAAGCTTGCCGAGGTAACGAGGGCCGTCCTACCTTGCCCATGGGACACCACCGGAACTTCTTAAGAAGTGCTCCCCTGTTCGGCAAATGACAGAATATGCAGCCGGACTGACAATAATTCTTTTTTCTTTTATGCCGATCTGATCCACAATCTCGGCGTGACCCTCCCCTTCACCGACCTAGAAATGAGAGTCTTAAATGAGCACGGACTAGCTCCATCCCAACTTCATCCTAATACTTGGTCATTCCTCCGAGCGTTCCAGAAGTACTGCGGTGCCAGACGTTTGGTGTGTACGGTTCGATTATTTTTGTGGATGTACAACCCGTTCGTCAGTAATAAAGACGGGGTTACTGGTCGTCTTTGGGTGTCGGCCAAAGCCCGAGCTCATTGTGGGCTGTTTGGCATGTTTTCTGAGTCTTGGAAGCGCTTCAAACCGAGATTCTTCAAATACAAGTATGTTGGGGCGGGGCTGCCTTGGTTGCGGTCCGAGATAGGACCGAAGTTCCCTCTGGAGTGGACCTCCGAGTTCTTCAATCGTCATTCCGGTACACCGCAGAGGTGGTCGGGTGTAACACTAGATGCCGATGAGTCTGTAACGGCTCACCATTTTCAAACAGAGTACCGCGCCCGGAAATTTCAACTCGATGTTGGAGTCTTCCTAAAGTGTCTTGACGATGAAGTCTTAACAAAGATTGGTAGTTACTTTTGCTCTTGCATTTGTGCCTTTTCTTTCAATTCTCTTATACTAATATATATATATATATATTTTTTTACAAAAGAACATTGGTCCGAGATGTCTTCCAGGGCGCTGAAAGTTGCTTTCGAAGCTCGGAGGAAGAAAAAGCCCGAGGTCTCTTCTGCAGACGCCGTGTCGTCCGAGGTTTCTACAGATACGCTATCGGCCGACTCTGGTCCCCTCCATCCTACCCCTCCTGCTGTTATTATTGCTCCTCCTCCTCCTACCTCGCCGAGTCCCAGCACCGAGGTAGCCCTTGTTGCAAATGTGCCGCCTCCAAGCACTGAAACTCAACCAAGGCTGCCAGCTACCCCTACCAAACCATCACTCAAAGACACTCTTGTCAAAATGTCAGGTGCGGAATGGAAGAAGAAAGCGGAGGAAATGGCTTGCCAGCTGAAGAGAGCCACTACTATGTTTAATGTGCTGGCCGAGGTAGCTGATGATGTGGCGGACGGTCTTTCGCCTACTAAGAAAAAGGCTCGGTCGGCTATGGCGGCCGAGGTGGAGGAGCTGAAGAGTAGCAAGAGGTCAGCCGAACAAAAATTGGCTGAGGCTGAGGAGGAGCACCGTCGACAGATGGAAGAGCTTCGAAAAAGGCATGAAGAGGATTTGGCCCAAGCCAAAGCAGATGCGAAAGAGGTTGGTCGGCAGGAGGGCCTGGCCGAAGTGGAAAAGGTTAGGGGTCTGCTGAAGAAGAGGGCTGCCCAGGCTCTAAAGCATAAGGTAGCGGCTCGGGAGTCGGACTTCGACCTTGAAAGGGTGGCTGGCAAGGTTTTCACCAATGCGGTTGAGCAGGTTCTTCACATGAATCAGGGGCTCCGCATTCGGTACGTCGGCGCATCTGCCGGATTCGGAGTGGAGAATGGAAAGATGGTTGACTATGAAAATGGTGGAGCCGAGGTTGATTTGGACCAGCCTGAGGAGAATCTGCCCAACCCACTGGTTGAAAGGATGGATGAGGAGTTCGACCCGCGGACGGTCGTCCTTTCTGATGTTGAGGAAGATGTAGCGTAAGTCCCTTATGCTGGGCAGCTTATACCTTGTCTATGTCCTTTTATAACATATCTGACGATGTTGACACCTATTTACTTATTGTAGCTCGTTTATTTTTAAAGCAAACAGTGGTGGCTCCTCTTCCTTCTTCTCTGGGGACGGGTCGGCCTTGGCTTTTCCTTTATCATTGTCCGGGCTGCGAGATCTTCTCCGACCTCATCTTTCCACTCCCTCTCGTACATACTACTGTAGCTTGCCTCTTCTTACCATATCCTCAATGACATCTCGAAGCCATGTGCATTGGTCGGTATGGTGGTCGTACCCGTCATGAAAATTGCAGTATTTGGACTTGTCTCTCACATAGTTTTGATTTCTGAGGAAGGGGGGGCGGGGTACACTCCTCAGTTCGGTCTGCATGGTCTCCCTCCAGACTTGAGACCTCGGGACCGTGAGGGGGGTGTAAGAGTCATATTTGGTGATGTATGGACGTCGACGGTCCTCTTGTTGGGAGCGGCCTCGGTCTCCCTGATCTGCTCTTCCTCCTCTTTCATCCCTGTTACCCCGAGGACGGCCTCGGGGGAGGGCATTCTGCGAGCTGGCCTGAGCATTTTCCAGTCTGCTCGACTGTCCCTTGCTGAATTCTTCAAGGTTTATATACTTGTTTGATCTCTGTCTTAGTTTGGCCATGTCCCTTGGTGGCTTTCCAATAAGTGAATCTTTGAAGCCTCCTTCGGCCAATCCCTGGGTCAAAAGGAGGACGGCCACCTCGGGAGAGAGATTTGGGACCGAACTGGACTCACTGTGAAACCTGTGCAAGTACGCACGTAAGGATTCATCTGGCTTCTGGGTCACTGTCGCTAGCGTGTGGTTCGACCTGCGTTGCACACAGCTGGCAGTGTATCTGTTGAGGAAGACGCGCTTCATTTCTGCCCAGTTGTTGACAGAGTTTTTAGGAAGTGTTGAATACCACCGAAGGACTGGGGCCTGGAGGGTCATAGAGAAAGCTCGGCATTTCAGCCGATCTCCTCCTCCGTGAAAGTTCACGGCTCCTTCATAGGACAGGACATGTTCCTGAGGGTCAGTAAGGCCATTATATCTGGGAATGTTACTGGGCCCTAGGTACCCAGGTGGTGGTTCATAGGCCATGACGGCAGGGGTGAAAGGATGTCCAGGATGGGAATCGTCCAGCTCAGGTTGTTGCTGGTCGGGAGTAAGTGTAAGTTGTGTGACAGTCGTGTGTGGTGTTGCAAAGGTTTGTGGAGTTAACGGGTGTTGTGGTGGAAGAGATGGGGGAGGGGGTGGTGGAGGGAACTCGTTCGGGGCCGGAGCTTGGACAGAAGCTCGTTCAGCTAATCTTTGCATAGCAACTTGTTGGAGATCTGCAATAGCCTTACCTTGTTGCTCTACGATTCTCATTTGCTGTCTCATCAGAGACAAGAGTTTAGCATCCCGTGAGAGCGTAGACTGTCGTGAGTTTGAACGGTGTGTTGTACTGACTGAGTGAGCACGCTCGTCGCGGTGGCGGTGCTGTTCAGTGTTGGTTTCTCCGAGCTTAGAGAGTAACTGCACGCGCCGACCTCCACCAGGAAACTGGGTTGGGTTTGCGGTGTCTTCAGTGTGGATGGTGTAGGGTCCACTATGAGTATGAGTGAAACGTCAAGAAGTCTAGAGTACTTTTCTAGGCGGAACGAACTCCACAAGTAGCGCACTAACTGTGGTGTCCTAGACGGCGAGGACCTCCAAGGGTGTAGGAGATGACCTTCGAAGGAGCCTCTGTCTAGGGTTGATATGTGATGTTTGGGGGAAGTCCTCAGATGGCTAAGGGAAAGAGCCAAGAAGCAACCCTAATCACTGGTGTGTGAGGGTGGCAATTAGGGTTAGAGGACGTACCTGAGCCCCATGTAGTACTGAGCTACTTATAGGGGGGAGCCGGTTGCCCTAATGGGCTTGCTTTAGGCCCAAGTAGGGCCAGCCTGTACTGAGCTAGGAGCGGATAAGGTTGGATGAGCTGTCCTTGTGGATAAAGTAGTGAGCTGTCCTTGTGGATAAGGATAAGGCTGTACTGAGCTATGAGCTGTCCTTGTGGATAAGGTGAGACGCGTCATCATGTCCTTGATGTCGGACTCTGAGGGAGGTGTCGGATTCTGGGGGGTGTCAGTCAAGGAGGTCGGACCTTGATAGGAGCATGAGGTCGGCCCGTATCTGACATCTGTTCGGCCGCCGAGCATTGAGCTCGGCCAAGACTCAGAGGGCTTCCTGAAGGGTTCTTAGGTCTTTAGCGAGGAGTCCGAGGACCTCGGCTAGGCCGAGTCCACCACACTAACGTGGTGGGTACTGGGTCTAATGCCGTGGCAAGTTCTGCATGATCAGCTAGAAATTGTACTGTCGCCCCCTAAATTGCAAGTCTAGAACAGTGAGAGGAACTAGAGTGGGGCATCTTGTTTGCCACTGTAGTGAGACAGTGTGCCTTGTATATGTATATGAATTGAATTGATATGATTTGAGGCTGAGTCCTCCAGGTCTGGGACCATTTGTTTTGAGACAGCTGTCGTGCCCGCACGGTAAAGGTTCTGTACTCCTATTTGCTTCCGACTAGGTGGATGGATGGCCGAGGAGATGTAGACTTGAAACGTGAGTGCTAACTACGAACGGACGCGTACCTCGATGATTCTTTAATTCCCCGATCATCGATGGTTATAATTTGATAAAACTTCTTAAGAAAAGATTTATAATTAAGAAAAGTAAAGTTTATGAAGTTTTGATGATGAGGATGAGAGGTCTGGATCAAGTGATGGAGACCCTTGAGAAAGGAAATCAAAGAAGTGAAGGATGGGATATCGAGAATGATAAAGGAATTGAGGAATAAAGAGCGACATAAGAATAAGATTGGTAAAGTAAGGAATATTGATAATAATAAAATGTGATAATGATCATATGCTCGAGTGTTGTGTGTGCTTTGTTTGTGTTATGTGTGTTGTCTTGATATCTTGCCTGCGGTAAATCCACAACGTCGACGACTTGTCGTTCGGTTCGCTAACTCTCTCCTGCCCGTTGGTATATCGGCGCTTCTGGTACTCCAACGTGCAGATGGAGTATCGCATGGAGATTGCTACCTGGACTCGACATGGATGTGGCTGGAGGCGTACCCCATCTGGTTGGGTATGGATTGGCGACACGCAGATCGTGATTCCGAATCCTGAGCATCGACATAGTGGAGCTAACCTAGGAGCATTGCTGGGACATGTTTCTGTCCGAGGATACCGAGATTACGAGGAGAAGGTGCGATGTGAAGTTCAGAGGATTTCTTCTTCTACTCCAGCTAGGATGCAGTGGGTGCCAAAGAACGATGGACCCGCAGCAAGGGAAATGGCTTCATCTTCTGGAGTAAAGCAAGGACGCAAGAAGGAGGATCATGAGTTGCACCCCATAGTCTTCATTAGGAAGAGTTAGAGGTAGGGTAATTAGTTTAAGTTGGTGTAAGTGTGTGAGTTAAGGATTATCTTAGCAAAGTACCACTGCTGTAATTATGCCCTACTTCTATTTTGTGGACTTTTGTTTTAAAAAGAATATGAAGTTGTTTTTGAAAGATTTGGAAGTGAAGGTGCGGAATGGTTTTTACGTAACAACCCGGTTTTCGAGTAAGGACGTGAATATGCACCGACGGCTTTTAAAACTCTTCAAAATTAAAAAAAAATTGGCCTCATTTTTAGTAACTTTTT
The DNA here is from genome assembly GCA_037953625.1 of Crotalaria pallida. Taxonomy (NCBI): domain Eukaryota; kingdom Viridiplantae; phylum Streptophyta; class Magnoliopsida; order Fabales; family Fabaceae; genus Crotalaria; species Crotalaria pallida. The sequence continues at coordinate 3,554,091 of CM075654.1, read as the reverse complement.
TTTTAAAAACAATGATTATTTTCGGGTGGCGAAAATCGGGCTGTTATAGAAGTGGTATCAGAGCGATGTTAATCCTTTGCGGCCTTAAACCCATGCTCACATGCTTTGTTTGTTTGTTTGCTTGGTTGGTTGTTGTGTGACTATGTGTGCTTGCTAGTATAAGGATAGGAGCATAAGATTAGATTCTCATCTTTTAAAGATGTAAGATTTTGTTTGTGGCTTAAGTTTGGCAGAGCTAGTCTAAGGAACCTATTCCTCCCATAGTTTGAAGGGAATGGACCAAGTAGGGAGTAAATAGATTCTATGGTTAAAACCCCTTAACCTTTAGTGTTTCACCAGTGTTTGACGAATCCCAGTTTGTTGACCTAGACTCACCCTTGTCCAAAGAGTAGTCGATACCTTTGAAGATGTAGGATGTTATTCCTGAACTTTCTGTTTGTTGAATTGCTTTAACAAAACAGTTAGTATTGCTCAAATTTGAACTCTTTCTTCATGAACCCTATATTCCCCGTAGCCTCATCTAACCTCTTCAAGACTCCTTAGCCCAAATAGTGGAATCAGACGTACCATAGTTACCCAGATAGTTTAGGCTTGAATGATTGTGGATGGATAAATGGCGGTTATTGGGTAAAAAGTAGAGTAATGATAAGTTTAGTAGTAAGATTGACCAAAGTTGGGGAGCCACAAGAAAGGAAAAGAGGTGTATGTTGGTCTTAAGATGAGGGAATAGTGAGGAAGATTAGACCCTTTTGTTCCCTAATTAGATGTTAGACAAAGAAAGTGGTAGATATGATTGGTGTTTAGAAGGGTAGGTGAAGTTATTTTGAGGCAATAGAACCCAAGTTGTCATAGAAATCCCCTAAGATGGAAGCATGGTGGATGGAAAACCTTAGGGTTAGAAGGGAATTAGAGGAAGGAGTGATTTGTTTGTAGGTTCGCAAGATCCTAGAGTGTAGGAGATAGTGAGTATTTCAGGCTAAACCCGATGCTTTTGGAGATGTGTGAATTTGTTTGCTTGATTTCCCCTGGGTCTGTACCCAAAGTTGTGCTCGCTGTGGTGGCGATCAGCTAAAGGAACGACATCTTCTTCGGTTAGTCTATGTGACTTAACCCGGTTCGGCGCGTAAATGGTATGCTATGGAGCTTCTTCATCCGAGAACGACACACGAGGAGTATTGTGAAGAGTTTACTGTCAGTAAAGGAAAGGACGATCCAAAAGCGAAAGTGAGGATGATGTGAGAGTTGCTATGCCCTGCTGCCCAATCCGCAACGTATTTCTCAGGGACGAGAAATCTTTAAGTTGGGGAGAATGTAACACCCCTCAAAATCCTCATCCTGTTTTAATTTCTAAAAAGAATTATTTTTGAGAAAAGTATTTTTGAAAGGGTATTTTCTTAAATAAATGCCATAATTCACGTTTTCAAAGTGTAAATGATTTTAAAGAAATGATTTTTCAAGAAATAATGTTGTGATTTCTAGAGTTGAGTTCTTGAAATAATTGTGTGCTTAAAATTCTTTTAAGGAAATGGTGAATTTTTCAACAAGAAATTATTGGATGAAAAGGTGTTTTGATTTCTAAAAATATATGCTTGATTTTTTTGGTGTATTATCATGCATGAATGATTTATTTGTCTATGTGTGCATGAAGATGTATGTACGGTTTTTACATGCATGTATTTTTAGAATTTATAGAGGAAAGAACATGATAATATATGCATGAATGTATATGTTAGTAAAATGTATGTATGTGAATATGTATGTATGTGTGTTGGTATGATATGTATGTGCATGTGTAACGTGTATGCATGTATATGTGTGTGTGCCGTATGTGTGAGTGTGAAAGCCTAGAATTTTATCTAAGTGTGGAGACCAAGTAACCAAGTTCCTAACCAAACCCTAACTATATGGTGGAAACCCTAATGGAGTGCCAACTAACCATTAAGCCTAGATTGACCTTAAGCACCTAATGTCCCCTACATGTCCCCTTAAGAGATGCTAACCTCCACCCATGCAAAAATAGGGAAGGCCGAATTTACCCCTCTTTCTAGAAGCTTGTGGCCGAACCAACCAAGGGCAAAGTAGGAAGCCATGAGTTGTTTATATAAGTCTTGGCCTTTGATGCATTTCACTCACTTCTCATTTCTTCATTTCCTTCGCCCAAAACACCAAACCAAATACAAGTTCTAAGAGCCTCTCAAACTCTTAGACTAAGGGAAGAAAATAGAAAGATAGAGAAAGAGAGAAAGAAAAGGAGGCCGTGAGTTAGGAAAGGAACAAGGTGGAGAGATCAAGCCAAACTTAGGAATTCTTTGAAGATCAAGTGCTAGAAGACCTTATTTTCTTGGTATAAACCGAAGATCCTAGAAGAATTAGAATTAGTTTTGTTTGTAATCTTGTAATTTTTCTTTTCTTCTCTTGCATGTTCATTTTATGTCTTGAAAGGTGACTCTATGTGTTGATCTTTCTTAACTATGGACTTTTAAAGACTCCATTTAATTTGTAATATGTGTAGATTATGTTTGATGATTCGGTTGGTGTTGTTTATGTTTGATCTTGATGTTTTTCTTTTAGATCTAAAGTTTTGTTCATGATCTTTGTGAAATTAAAGTAGATCTTCTTGCATGTTTGATTTTATGCTTAAAACCGTGAACTATGAGGTGTTTATGTGTTTGTTTGATAAATTCATATTTGATCTAAATTCATTTTTAATTTTTAGTCTTGCATGATTTGCTAGAAAAAGCTTAGGACTTAATTCTTGCATGTTAAATTTAAATAAAAGATTATGATTTCTTGTATTGCATGTCTCGGTTTTGGAAGAGAATTAGGGAGAACAAAATGATTTTTCTAATTTGACTTATGTTATATGTTCTTATGTGATTCTTGATTTGATTTAAGGAAAATAAATTAAAAGTTTGATTATTTTTCCAAAGTTGTAGCTCACGGTTTTTGTTAGGAAAAGAAGAAATAATTCCATGATTTTGTGAGTGTTTGATAATGCATGAATCTTGCTTTGATGTGTGTATATTTTCGGTCCATGCATGTTAAGTGGGTTAGGAATTCTTTTTCATGAAAGTGACCTAGGGATAATGTATGCTAAGCGAATTAAGTTAAGAAAGAGTTTATGCGTTTGAATGATTATGTATGTGTGTATTCGGTTTAGGAGTTTGAATATGTCTAGGTGTTTTTGTTTTATAAAAATGAAATGTTTTTGAAATTAATTATGTGTTGAACGATTTGAATTAAGTGTTTGATTTGTGAAATATTTGCTTAAGAATGAATGTTTGTTTGTGATTTAATACTTGATTTAGTGTCTATGTGACCTAAATAACAAAGTGTGTTGCTAATTGTATGTGTGGTTTTAAAATTTATTTGGTTTGATTTATTTGAGTTTGCGAGATTATGTTTGTGGATGTGTTTTATAACAAAAACTTGAGTTTTTAAGGTATTAATATTGAACTAAAGAGTATTTGAAACGAAAAGAGTTTTTACGATGTTTTCGGGTTTTATAAAATTGATTTTTGTGAAACTATTCTTTGCTGTCCACGTTTATTTAAAATTGTTTTCTTGATTTCTAAATTGAGTTCATGAGACTCAAAGTCTGGTTTTCAAATGGTAATTGATTTTTTAAAAAAAAACCCGGATTGAAACCGGTGAATTTTTCGGTGTTTTTGAATAAGGTTATGATGCTGTCCAAGACGGACCAGTGACCTAACCCATTGATTTAAATTGTTTTATTTGATGTTTTCAAAGTGGTTTCAAAGTGTTTAAAGAACTAAGGAAAGTTAAAAGTGTTTTAAGAGAATAATCATGTTTTAAGATTTCCGACGAGGAACGAAAGAACATTTTAGTTAAGAAAAAGTTTTTTTGAAACAAGTTAATAATGAAAATGTGTTTTTAATTAATTCTAGGGTTGATACAGACGAGGGATTAAGGCAGTGGCAGCAACCAAGATCAGAGAAGACCGTGCACATTTAATCGCTGGACCTCAGGTGAGAGAGTAGCTTTCCTAAGACACCGTGGTAGTAGGTGTTATATTAAGAGGTTCTGTATCAGCTCAAAGATCGGAACTCAGTGGTTCTGAGTCAGTAGTATAGTGTCAATTGTTTGCTTTGTGTGGCCACTTATACGAAGAGGACAAAGACCACCTTGTTGTGTGTGATGTTTGTATGCTAATGATGTGCTGTTTATATTGGTTCATCTATGCATGTTGATATTATTATTTGTTGAGTATGAGATGATGTCTGGGAATGACGATAAAGGAGATTAGAAATAAAAGACACCAAGAGAAGACATAACCCTTGTTTGGCTTAAGTCCTTGTGGAATAAGGCTGCCCTGATAAGACATTGAGAGGGGAGACAAGGATAAGAGGATTGAGAATGATTGGAAAACAAATAGAAAAGAAAGATAGAAAGTGATAAAGAGATGAGATTGGTGATGAATGCTTGATAATGATGCGAATGAGCCAGAGCGAGGACGGAATGTTGATGTGTTTGGAAAGTAAAAGGTGTTGTGAGTGAAGCTTGATTCTTTGATTTTTGTTTTCTTGGACTGAGTCTAGTGTTGAGTTGAGCTTGCTCCTCCACTCGTTCTCAAGAAGAGAAAGTTTTTGAGAAAAACTTTTGGAAAGGAAATTTTTGAAAAGGTTTTCGAAAATGAGATTTTTGGAAAGAATTTTTGAAAAGAGTTTGCAAACTAGAATTTTGAAAATGAAATCTTGAAAGGGGTTCCCAAAATGAGATTCTTGAAAAGAGTTTACAAAATATATTTTTAAAGGGGTTCCCAAAATGAGAAAATTTTCTCAAAATAGATTTTCTGAAAGGGATTGTGAAAATAGGTTTTGAAAAATGATTTTGAAAAGAAATTTTTGGAAAAGGAGTTGTGAATGGAGTTTTTGAAAAGATGTCTGAAATGAAATTTTTAGAAAAGGGTTTATGAATTGAGGTTTTGGAAGAGACTTTTATGAAAAGGTTGTTTGGAGAGAAGTTTTGTGATAAGATTCAAGTTGTGAGTGTGATCCCGCTCTGTGCCAAGTTTGAGAAAGGAAAAGTGATGCAAAGTTAGACTCATTGAAGGGATGCACGAAGGGTGAGCTGACCATTAGGTTAATTAAAAAGATAAAAGCCTTTAAAAGACATTAACAGCGAATGCGGTGAGGTATGAGAGTTAACCCGAAGTAGTGGAGAGGAAGGAACCATAGGTATCTTCGGATACTTAGGAGGAGATTGCATTAGGGGAGGACGATGACGATGACGGTGAAACGTCAAGAAGTCTAGAGTACTTTTCTAGGCGGAACGAACTCCACAAGTGGCGCACTAACGTGGTTGGGACTGGGTCTAATGCCGTGGCAAGTTCTGCATGATCAGCTAGAAATTGTACTATCGCCTCCTAGATTGCAAGTCTAGAACAGTGAGAGGAACTGGAGTGGGGCATCTTGTTTTCCACTGTAGTGAGACAGTGTGCCTTGTATATGTCTATGAATTGAATTGATATGATTTGAGGCTGAGTCCTCCTGGTCTGGGACCATTTGTTTTGAGACAGTTGTCGTGCCCGCACGGTAAAGGTTTTGTACTCCTGTTTGCTTCCGACTAGGTGGATGGATGGCCGAGGAGATGTAGACTTGAAACGTGAGTGCTAACTACGAACGGACGCGTACCTCGATGATTCTTTAATTCCCCGATCATCGATGGTTATAATTTGATAAAACTTGTTAAGGAAAGATTTAAAATTAAGAAAAGTAAAGTTTATGAAGTTTTGATGATGAGGATGAGAGGTCTGGATCAAGTGATGGAGACCCTTGAGAAAGGAAAGAAAAGAAGTGAAGGATGGGATATCGAGATAGATAAAGGAATTGAGGAATAAAGAGCGACATAAGAATAAGATTGGTAAAGTAAGGAATATTGATAATAATAAAATGTGATAATGATCATATGCTCGAGTGTTGTGTGTGCTTTGTTTGTGTTATGTGTGCTGTCTTGATTTCTTGCCTGCGGTAAATCCACAACGTCGACAACTTGTCGTTCGGTTCGCTAACTCTCTCCTGCCCGTTGGTATATCGGCGCTTCTGGTACTCCAACGTGCAGATGGAGTATCGCATGGAGATTGCTACATGGACTCGACATGGATGTGGCTGGAAGCGTACCCCATCTAGTTGGGTTTGGATTGGCGACACGCAGATCGTGATTCCGGATCCTGAGCATCGACTTAGTGGAGCTAATCTAGGACCACTGCTGGGACAAGTTTCTGTCCGAGGATACCGAGATTACGAGGAGAAGGTGCGATGTGAAGTTCAGAGGATTTCTTCTTCTACTCCAGCTAGGATGCAGTGGGTGCCAAAGAACGGCGGACCCGCAGCAAGGGAGATGGCTTCATCTTCTGGAGTAAAGCAAGGACGCAAGAAGGAGGATCATGAGTTGCACCCCATAGTCTTTGATGAGCATTTTATTTCCCATTTTTCCTTGCATTATTTTACTCCTATTATTGATACTTGTTGCCTATTTGACATTGTTTAGCTTGATTTAGTGATTTAGAGTTTATTGGACTACTATTCTGAATATTGTTTAATTTGGGATTATTTAGCCTAATTAATTCTATTTCTATTTTCAGGTCATATTTGGCACAAGGGCTTTTTGGACATTTTGGGAATGAAGATTTAATTTTGGAAGAGAAGATATATGATGAAGTGAAGATTGTAATCTATCTTTAGGATTAGTTGAGATTTAGTTATATCTTTTAAGATTTAGATTTTATCTATAAGATATTTTTAGATTTAATTTAGAGATAAGCTTTCCTTAGGATTTGGGCCCATGATTTAGGCCCGTTTTGAGATTTAAAAAGCTAAATTCGTATAAACCCTAGGAGAGAGCTTCCATTCACGTTTTTTTTCATTCTCTCTCATAGAGAAGGCTTAGTTTTGCTCTCCAAGCTTGTGGTGGCTGCTAGGGTTTCTCTCTCTTCCCTTTCTACACGTTTTTTGGTATTTTTCTTCATGGAAGGCTAAACTCTTAGGTTAAATCCCTTTGGTAATGTATCACATACTCTTGAGGTTTTGTTCTTAATGCTATTTCGTTTTTATTCACTGTTTTCATGCTTATTGATATGTTATGATTCGCTTAGTTCCATTATATAGAGATAATCCATGTGTATGAATGCTTAATTTATGCAAACTCGTAAAAACTCCATGCTTTGGCTTTTAATGCTTAATTAGAGGTTTGGGTTTTGGGGTGAGAATTGAATTTTCGCTTAGTATTTAGTTCTCACGAGTTGGACAGTGAAGAGGAAAGAAATTGATCTTTTGTGACCGATGATAGAGTTGTGAACGCGAGCCAAAGGGGTTTATCCGCTTTTCCTTATGTGTTTCTTCGTTTTGATTTAATTCTGTTTTGATTTCAATTATTCAATATTCAATATAAAAAAAAACCCCCCTGTTTTCTATGCATACTATGTGTTCGACCTTTTGCTTGATAAGATATTCCTTGGGAGACGACCTAGGAGTCACTTCCTAGTACTATACTTAAATTGTTTTTATTTGTATCGGGTACGGCCTCGATCAAATTTGGCGCCGTTGCCGGGGAATATCGGTTCTTGCCAAAGGTCATTAGTAGTTAGTTAGTGTCGTAGTTAGTATAGTTATTATAGTGTGTCGTGTCTGATTTAGGGTCTAGTAGTCAATTCTGATAACCGGTTGAAGTTGCACTATTTGCTGTTTTGCTATTTTGTTGCAATTAGTGTATTTGATTGATTCTGTGGTTGCTAGTTCACATAGTTGTGGGTGGAATTTTTCCACGAAAATTTATATCCACACTAATTTTATCATATAAAAAGGTTTTGAGGCACCACGATCACTCAGATCATCACTGGTTGTGAGTTCCAGAAAAATTTTCCATGTTTTAGCAGCACTGTCTTCAAATCGTTGCAACTTTTGACCCGTAACTCGGAATTTGACGAATTTTATATCAAATCGAAGGGAATTTTCTGAATAATCTGATTTTTCTGACTTTGTCAGAAAATTCCTTCGTCTGGATCCTGAAAAAGCCGTTTTACTATTTCTTTTTTATTTTACAAGTTTTATTTTCTTAGTTGTTGGTCTCTGATTTAATTGTTTGACTTGGTTCCCTTTTGAATTTTGTCCTCAAACTTTTTGTGGTATGTTTTCATGATTTTAGGGTGCTGAAAAAAATAAAGGAAAAAATTTTAAAAAATAAAAAAATTTTGTTGCCTATTTTGGTCATGTATATTAGTGACAGTTTGCTATGCTACATGGTGTTCCGTTCAGTACATGACTAGGGGCAACCCAAGCTACTTGCATCCATATAACCCTGAAATTGATAGAACTTATCACAGACTAGTTAGACAAAATAGGAACCAGTCCATAGGTAGTGAGTCTATTGAGTCTTTACATAGTGAGTCTGCTTCTTTTTCTTCTATTCCTATAAATTCTTATTCTTATTCTGATTATTCTGAAAATATGGCTCAACCTCCACCACGTGAGAGGACATTGAGGGAGCTGGCTGCACCTGATTTCACTATTGAAGATTTGTGCATCCAGTATCCCGATGACCCGTATGAGCTAAGGTCTGGACTAATTCATTTGTTGCCCAAGTTTAATGGTCTTGCAGGTGAGGATCCTCATAAACATCTCAAGCAGTTCCATATTGTCTGTGCTACTATGAAACCACATGATGTGAAAGAGGATCATGTTTGTCTTAAGGCATTCCCACACTCCCTAGAGGGGCTAGCCAAGGATTGGTTGTACGATCTGGCCCCTGGTTCTATCACAGTCTGGGATGACCTGAAGAGGGCATTTTTGGAGAAATTCTTCCCTGCATGCAGAACAACAGCAATCCGAAAGGATATATCAGGCATCAGGCAACAAAGTGGAGAAAGTCTCTATGAGTATTGGGAGAGATTCAAGAGATTGTGTGTGAGCTGCCCCCACCATCAGATCTCAAAGCAGCTGCTTATTCAATATTTCTATGAAGGTCTCAACCTCATGGAGAGAAACATGCTTGATGCTGCAAGTGGTGGTGCCCTAGGAGACATGACACCTTTAGAAGCCAGAGTCAAGATTGAGAAGATGGCTTCCAATTGTCAACAATTCCATGCAAGGGGCAACAGCGATGCAATCATAGTTAGAGGAGTGAATGATGTTGGCACAAGTTCTGGTAAGGTTGAGAAGCTTGAACAGAAGATAGATTCACTTACAACTTTGGTCACTCAATTTGCCATCAACCAGAAGAAGTTGTCTCTGCCTGCTAGATTATGTGGCATATGCACATCCGCTGAGCACCCCACTTATGCATGCCCTTCTGTGCAGCAGCAGCCCACAACTGGTGCTGACCAACCTGAGGCATATGCCGCCAACATCTTCAACAGTAGAAACCAGCAGCCACAGAACTTTGATCTCTCTACCAATAGATACAACCCTGGTTGGAGGAACCATCCCAACCTGAGATGGTCTGATCAGCAGCAACCTTCACAGGTTCAATTTCAGAACAATTCTAGACCACCATATGTACCTCCTCCAGTCCAGCAACAGAGACAACAACAGGCTAATTCTGCACCACCAGCTCCTACTACTGAGCAGCAGCCTTCATTGGAAGAGCTGATGAAATAGATGACCATGCAAAATCTCCAATTCCAACAGGAAACTAGAGCATCCATTCAAAGACAAGAGGCCTCCATTCAATCTTTGACCAATCAGATGGGACAGATGGCAACAGCAATCAACACTATGCAATCTCAGAATTCTAACAAGTTGCCATCCCAAACAGTGATCAATCCAAACCAGAATGTGAATGCCATTAGTCTAAGGTCAGGGAAGCAGATTGTCACACCCATACCAGAATCTGACCTCAACAAAGATGATCTAGTTTCAACCAACAAGAAGAGCCAAATGGTCGAGGAGAGTGAGCACACAAGTACCATAAAATCCCATCCAGCTCAGCCTTCCACAAGCACAACACCTGCTGCTGCCCAACAACCACCCCCCATTCCTCTTCCTTTCCCACCAAGGGGGGTGACTCAAAGCAAGAAAATGGAAGAGATTGACAAAGAGATACTTGACACATTCAGGAAGGTGGAAGTCAACATACCCCTTCTTGATGCAATCAAGCAGATTCCAAGGTATGCAAAGTTCTTGAAGGATCTATGCACACACAAACGGAAGCTCAAGGGCAATGAGAGGATCAACATGGGAAGAAATGTCTCTGCTCTTATAGGTAAACCCGTCCCTCATATTCCTGAAAAGTGTAAGGATCCTGGAACTTTCTCTGTGCCTTGTATCATAGGTAATACTAAATTTGAGAATGCTTTGCTAGATTTAGGAGCATCTATTAATGTTATGCCTATGTCTGTTTTCAAGTCTCTTTCACTTGGACCCCTTCAACCTACGGGTGTGGTTATTCACTTGGCAAATAGATCTACTGCCTACCCCGCAGGTTTGATAGAGGATGTCCTGGTTCGGGTTGAAGAGCTTATCTTTCCTGCTGATTTTTATATTCTTGATATGGAAGAGGACACCTCTTGTAGTGCTGTCCCTATCATATTAGGGAGACCATTTTTGAAAACAGCCCGAACCAAGATAGATGTGCATGCAGGTACACTTTCCATGGAATTTGATGACAGTGTGGTTCGATTCAATATTTTTGATGCTATGAAACATTTTTCTGATGACCACTCTATTTTTCATGTTGACTTGATTGATGATCTGATTGATGAGCATGTTCTAGACTTTTTGCATGATTATGATTTGCCATCTTTCACTAGCTCATTTACTTGTTCTGCATGTTCTGATTCCGAAATGTGCACTGCATGCATTGAAATTGACACCTCTTGATGAGCATCTGTTGATTCATATGATATAGACTCAGATCATGCTAACCCCATTTCTGTTTTGCATGAGTCTAATTCACTTGTTCAGGTGCAGGCGGCAGAATCCAATTCTGCTGCTCCTTTAGTTCCATCTGTGATGCAGGCACCTTTATTGGACCTGAAGTCCCTTCCTCCTCATCTCAAATATGCTTACTTGGAGGCTGAGCAGAAACTTCCAGTGATCATCTCTACCTCCCTTTCTGTTGATCAAGAGAAGCAGCTGCTGGATGTGATTAGAGCAAACAAAAGGGCAATAGGATGGACTTTGGCAGACATACCTGGTATTAGCCCCTCCATGTGCATGCATCGGATTTTATTGGAGGATGGGGCTAAACCAGTGAGACAACCCCAGAGACGGTTGAACCCCCAGATTCTTGATGTGGTGAAGAAAGAGGTCACCAAGATGCTGCAAGCTGGCATTATCTACCCCATTTCAGACAGCACTTGGGTAAGCCCGGTTCAAGTAGTTCCCAAGAAGTCTGGGGTGACAGTTGTCAAAAATGAGAAGGATGAGCTGATTCCCACTAGAGTGCAGAACAGTTGGAGAGTCTGCATAAATTATAGGAAGCTCAACCAGGCGACCCGCAAGGATCACTTTCCTCTTCCCTTCATTGATCAGATGTTGGAGCGCCTGGCAGGTAAATCTCACTATTGCTTCTTAGATGGTTTCTCTGGTTATTTCCAAATCTGTATTGCACCAGAGGACCAACATAAGACTACATTTACCTGTCCTTTTGGTACATTTGCTTATAGGAAGATGCCTTTTGGCCTATGCAATGCTCCTGGCACTTTTCAAAGATGTATGATGAGTATTTTTAATGACTTACTTGAGCATTGCATAGAGGTCTTCATGGATGATTTTAGTGTATATGGTTCCTCTTTTGATGCATGTCTTGATAGTTTGTCTAAGGTGCTTAATAGGTGCATTGAGACTAACCTTGTCTTGAATTTTGAAAAATGTCATTTTATGGTAGAACAAGGCATAGTCTTAGGGCACATTATTTCGCATAAGGGCATAGAGGTTGACCCTGCTAAGCTGCATGTAATATCACATTTGCCTTACCCCTCTTGCGTGCGAGAGGTGCGTTCTTTTCTTGGCCATGCAGGTTTCTATCGCAGGTTTATTCAGAACTTTAGCAAGATAGCCCTTCCACTATCCAACTTGCTTCAAAAGGATACCACATTTGAGTTTGGAGACCAATGCAAGAAGGCATTTGATGAGCTAAAGAGAGCACTCACCACCACTCCCATCATCCAACCACCTGACTGGACTCTCCCATTTGAGCTCATGACCGATGCCTCGAATTATGCTTTGGCAGCAGTTCTCTCCCAAAGGGTTGGTAAGATGTCTCATGTGATTTATTATGCATCTAGGACTTTAGATTCAGCACAAGTTAATTACACCACAACTGAAAAAGAGCTGTTAGCCATTGTCTTTGCACTTGATAAGTTTAGATCATATCTATTAGGTTCTAAGGTTGTGGTGTATACTGATCATGCTGCTCTGAAGTATCTTTTGAAAAAGACAGATTCCAAACCTAGGTTGATTAGATGGATGTTGCTCCTCCAGGAGTTTGATCTTGAGATTCAGGATCGGAGTGGTGCACATAACCTTGTCGCAGACCACTTGAGCAGAATAGAGAGAGAGGAGGATGCATTTCCTATCCGGGATGACTTCCCGGATGAGCAGCTTTTAGTTTTGCATGTTTCACATCCCCTTCCCCTTATTCCTTGGTTTGCTGATATTGTAAATTATATAGTTGCATCTGTTTTTCCACCCTTGGCATCCAAAGCTCAAAGAGACAAATTGAAGAGCGATGCCAAGTATTATGTATGGGATGACCCCTATTTGTGGCGTTTTTGCAGTGATCAGGTCATTCGCAGGTGCATTCCAGACCAGGAGATCCAATCGGTTCTCCAATTTTGCCATGCTTCACCAGTTGGAGGCCACCTTGGCACTCAAAGGACAGCACGAAAGGTGCTGGATTCTGGATTTTATTGGCCTACCATCTTCAAGAATGCAAGCAAAATCTGCAGCTCATGTGAGCAATGTCAAAGGGCAGGAGGCACCCTATCATGGAGGCAACAGATGCCGCAACAACCTATGTTGTTCTGTGAGGTGTTTGATGTCTGGGGTATAGATTTCATGGGCCCCTTTCCTGTTTCTTTTGGTTTTTATTATATCTTACTTGCTGTGGATTATGTATCCAAATGGGTGGAAGCTAAGGCCACCAGGACTAATGATGCTCAGGTTGTTGTAGATTTTGTCAGGACAAATATCCTTTGCAGGTTTGGCATACCTAGAGCCATAGTCAGTGATCAAGGCACACACTTCTGCAATAGATCCATGCAAGCTTTGCTCAAGAAGTATGGGGTTGTGCACAAAGTTTCTACACCCTATCACCCCCAAACCAATGGGCAAGCTGAGATTTCAAACAGAGAGATCAAGCGGATTTTGGAGAAGATGGTGAAGCCTAATAGAAAGGATTGGAGCACACGATTGGAGGATGCTCTATGGGCCCATCGGACTGCTTACAAGGCACCCATAGGGATGTCACCTTATCGGGTTGTTTTTGGTAAGGCATGCCACCTGCCTGTGGAGATAGAGCACCGTGCATATTGGGCTGTGAAGCAATGTAACTTAGCTCTTGATCAAGCGGGTGAGGAGAGGAAGCTGTAGTTGAGTGAGCTAGATGAGATCCGTTTGGAGGCCTATGAGAATTCCAAGTTCTACAAAGAGAAGACCAAGAAGCTCCATGATAGCTCAATTTGCAGAAAGGAGTTCTTGGTTGGTCAAAAAGTGTTGCTCTACAACTCTAGGCTTGGAATCATGAGTGGAAAGCTCCGCTCTAAATGGATTGGACCGTTTGTAGTCACCCAGGTGTTTCCTTATGGCACCATGGAGATCAAGAGTGAGTCCACAGACAAGAGCTTCAAAGTCAATGGCCACCGACTCAAGCCTTTCCTAACCTCTCCTACTTTGGATGATGCACCTATGGAGGAAGCCTCATTGGTCGACCCCATTTTTGACCCACCATGATTTCGGGAGTCTTCTTTTCTCCTTCCTTACTCTTTTTATTGCACTTGTCTATAGCTGTCTGATTCTGCTATTTGTGTTCCATTGAGGACAATGTGTGATTTAAGTGTGGGGGGAGAGTAGTTTAGGTTGCATATTTTTGCTTTGATTTTTTTTTAGGTTTTGCTAAGTTTTGGGCATTTTCTTGCATGTTTTTGCTTCATTTTAGTAGAGTCTTGGTATCTTGTGTCTGAATTCATGCATTTCTGTGTGTAAAGTTGCTTTGGATAATTAAGAGGTGGTAACACTGTGATAGAATTGTCCCTTTTGTGAGGATTTGAGCCTTAATTGTGGGTGGATTGCTATATATGCCACCTAATTTTCTTTCATGTGTGATTGCACTCTGGATTACTTGCACTCTAGAACTTGACTTGACTCTTGTTGATACTTGATTGCTCATGCACATTTTGAAATGATTTAGGCACTTTCTTTCTTGAATAAGCTACTAGCCATATGAGCCTACCTTGAATGAATGTATCCTTTGCTAGCCCCTTTGAGCCTTTTTAATGGGAAATAAAATGCTCATCAGTCTTCATTAGGAAGAGTCAGAGGTAGGGTAATTAGTTTAAGTTGTTGTAAGTGTGTGAGTTAAGGATTATCTTAGCAAAGTACCACTGCTGTAATTATGCCCTACTTCTATTTTGTGGACTTTTGTTTTAAAAAGAATATGAAGTTGTTTTTGAAAGATTTGGAAGTGAAGGTGCGGAATGGTTTTTACGTAACAACCCGGTTTTCGAGTAAGGACGTGAATATGCACCGTCGGCTTTTAAAACTCTTCAAAATAAAAAAAAAATTGGCCTCATTTTTAGTAACTTTTTTTTTATAAACAGTGATTATTTTCGGGTGGCGAAAATCGGGCTGTTACACGAATCAACTTGAAACATTATTATGCGAGTTCATTTTTAAACAATATAATTACTTAGACATATATGCATGCAAAACCAAATGTAATCAAAGAATTAAGCCAAAGATATAAACTTTGTACACTCCAAACAATCAAATCATGTTCAAGCATCAAATTGCATCTTTTGGTTTATAAAACAAAGTTTCCTTAACACCTTTATCATTTAGGGCCGAAAATATGCACAAATCAAAACAACGATTTGTTCACATCAAAGACACAAGATCATGCAATTATTTATTCCTTTTTTATTCTAAAAAAAACCGTGAGCCCTTCTTGAAAAATTAAACAAACTTTAATTCATTTTCTTAACTTAAATCAATTTATTAAATCAAGTACCACATCAAAGTCTTATCTTTCATACCTTAGAAATTTTATGCATGTATTCAAAGTATTTAGATTAAACAAACATTAACATGCATATACATTAAATGAGAATCAAGTGGAAATTCCTTTATTTCTTTAACCCAAACCTAATAGAAAATATATAACCACCACACCACTTCAAACAATTTAATCTTAGCATTAACCCATAAAACATACTCATTACTTCATGTCACTTCATGAGAAAGAATCCTAACCTAGTTAACATGCATTGGCCGAAAACTCATCATGATCAAGACAAGGTTTTTGGTTCATTTTTCAACATGCAAAAATTAAGATTCATGGGTTTAATCATGCACTTTCTTACACAAAATTTTAAAAACATCATTTCCCTTTTTAAAGTACTAAACCGAATCATCATCATTACTTGAGCAAGGTTTTTAAATTCAAATCTTATGCATGCACTTTAAAGTTCTTAAATCAAGTAAAGATTTACATGCATGTGCCTTTTTCATGAGAAACAAGACATGATCTTTTGGTTCTAAGCTTGAACCGAATAAACATCATTAGAAATCAAGATTTAACTTCAAATCTTTAACATGCAAGAATACAAGACATAGATCAAGTTAAAAATCATTTTTCAAAGCTTGTTTCCTTGGTTTCTTTGCAAAACCGTGATGATTATCAAGGAAAAACCAAATCTTTTCACTCAAAAACAACATGCATGTACTTAGATCTTGTAACTCAAGTCATAGAATCAATTATAATAGTACAAATCAAAGATCTAAATAATTTTGGGTAAAAAGAGGCCAAAACCGTGATATGCATTGAAGAAAGACCAAATCTTTTTGTTCAAAAATCACATGCGAAGCTCAAGATCAAAACTTTTTCATGGATCAAGTCAAGATCAAGGCTTTATCAAGATCAAATCAAAATCAAGACATGCAAGCACTTAAATCAACCAAGATCACCATCAAACCAACATGCAAGACTAAAGACTTCAACTTTATCATTACTCAAGTTTAGATCACACATTTATTTATCAAATAATCTCTTAAATACATCATGGTTCACGGTCCAAGTAAGAAAATTTAACATGCAAAGAGATTTACCTTAAACTTCACAAAAATATTAAACAACTCTTTAGATCTTTAAGATTTAGTTTGAAAAGTATCAAGATCCATTATATAAGTCCTAACCGAATCATAAAGTCCATTGTTTAACACATTACAAGTTTCTTTTAGTTTCAAAAGTCCATGATCATGCATAACAACACATGCACTCATCATCAAGACTATGAAAATCAACATGCAAAGAAAGAAAGGAAGAAAGATCACAAGATCAAAAGAAAAATCTAAACTATTACAACTCCTTCATGATTTTCGAACCACCCACCTATGAAAGGGTTCATCTTCTAGCTTCTAAGTTCTTGGATCTTCAAGGAAAGTCTTAGGTTTTTGGCTTGAACTCCTCCTCTTCTTCCTCTCTTCCTCACGGCTTCTCTCTCTCTCTAAGAGTTTTGGTTTGCTCTTAGAGTTGTGTTTAGAAGGAAATGAGAAATGAAGGAAATGAAATGAATTGTGTGAAAATGAACTAAGGCCAAAGATATTTATAGGTAAACCGTGAAGTCTCTCTTTTGCCCTTGGTTTGGTTTCGGTTTACACACAAATTGGAGGGGCAATTTTGGCACTTCAATAAATTGCATGGGTGGATTTTATCAAGGGGACATCTAGGAGTAATTTTAGGGCTTTAGGTCACTTCATGCATGATTTATTTCTACTACTTCATTTTTCCTACTAACTTAATTTCTTATGGTTCTAATTATTCTATTAGCTCCTTGTCTTAAAAATAAAATCCTAGGCTTACATACATACATACATATACACGTAGCACACATACACATATACATAGGAAATAAATTTTTCTCATGATATTACTCATGTATAAAAATAACCATCTCTTTGAAGCATAAAAACATTAAATACACAACCATTCCAAAACTCAATTTCTAAAACTTATAATATAATTCCATGGAAACCATTCCTTTAAAAATCATTCACCACTTTGAAATCATGAAATAAGATATTCCTTCAAGGAAATACTCTTTCCAAAAACACTTTCTCAAAAATAAATCTCTTTAGTACTTAAAACAATACGAGGAATTTGCGGGTCGTCACATCATACATATGTCATCTAATATATTGTAACATCTCTTAATACACTCATGTTTTGCACAGAGAAGATGATACTAGCATTATATTAAAGAGATTGAATAAGATACAGGTAAAGGGAATGTATTTTTTTAATATTCTCTGTATTATTTGATGTCTTTTCCTTAGGATCATTGACATGTTTTATGGCATAAATGCACACATATATGATATTTCTTTATTTAACCTTTATTATTGAAATTTAATACTTAAATTAATTTGTTATTTATTATTGTGTATTTTTATTTGATTTTCACTAGTCTGTGGTTTAATTAGTGATTCACTAGTTGAACCATTAAACCAATAACCCAACACTCTGACAAGATGAATAAAAAATAAAATAAAATCATTCAGCCCTTAAACTGGTAGCGTGTACCACATATCATTATAAACTCCTCATCATGATGAAAAATATATGCCAAAGCCTGGTGAGAAGTTTTAATAAAGAAAAATGAATGAAAACCCTTGGTTAGGCTTCACATAATTAGTGGAAGGCTAGATTGAAGAAAGTCAAAGAAAAGGTACTCGCTGCTGATGCGTAAAATACTTCCTCATACACCGTCCAAGCGACAAGTTCATCCTTGTTGTTCGGATCGTATTTATGATTACCATAGCAATATCCAGTTTTGGTGACCGAATCATCTAACATAGTCTTAATTTTGGAAATCTGAATCGGGGTAGCAGTACCATTCAAATTTCCAAGGGCAATGAGAGCGTCATGAAGCTGCCCTATTGCGATGCCAACATTTTTACTGCAGAGTTGTAAAAGGTTAGTTGCAGCCTTTGACAAATTATTGCTCTTCTGACTATTTAATATGGTGGAAGATGCCGTGCGAGTAGCATTTAATGCAACGGCGACAGAGATGTCGCAAAGCTTCTCAGAGTCTACTTCAATTTTAGAAGCATGTGGAGATAAATAATCGTAGCATAGCGTTGGAGATACTGTTGATTTACATTTTTCCATAATGAAGGTTTTGAAGGTTTCGGCAGAAGAATGTTTCAAGGGAATCTGGGGAATGTTGTCTTCCTTAGCTTTTTCAGTGGAATTCGTCAAAACAGAAGAAGAATTATTTGTGATTGTTGAGTTAATTGTCATGATGGTATTGGCAGAAGCAGGCTTCAAGGGAATCTGGGGAATGTTGTTTTCCTTAGCTTTTTGAGTGGAATTCGTCGAAACAGAAGAAGAATTATTTGTGATTTTTGAGTTAATTTTAATGATGGTATTGGCAGAAGCATGCTTCAAGGGAATCTCGGGAATGTTGTTTTCCTTAGCTTTTTGAGTGGAATTCGTCGAAACAGAAGAAGAATTATTTGCGATTGTTGAGTTATATTTCTTCGTAATGATGGTATTGGTAGAAGAAGGCTTCAAGGGAATGTGGGAAATGTTTCCCTTTGCTTTTTGAGGTGGATTCTTCCAAACAGGAGAAGATTTATTAGCGATTGTTGAGTTGCTTTTCTTATTAATGAAGGTATTGGTGGGAGAAGGCTTCAAGGGAATATGGGAAATGTTGTTTCCCTTAGACTTTTGAGTGGAATTGTTCGAAACGGAAGAAGAATTAGTTGTGACTGTTGTGATACTTTTCTTCGTAATGGAGGTTTCGACAGGAGAACCTTTCAAGGGAATTTGGGTAGTGTTGCTTTCCTTAGCTTTTTGAGTTGAATTCGTCGAAATGGAAGAATAATTATTTGCGGCTGCTGGTGAAGTGATGAAGTAATGTAAGAAAAGGGTGAATAGAAGAAATGCGAGAAACTTCCTTGGAAAAGTGATGGTTTCCATCTTCTTCTCTTTCTCTTTTCCCTTTTCTTCTCTTGTTTGATGTCTTTTAAGTGACATCAATTTCATGATTTATATAAGGAGACATACATGTGCTTTTTGGTATCTATTAATATTATATGACAGGTTTTCATCCCTTATAATATGGAGAGTTTCGAGGGAGTTATGTATGGAATGAAACTGCATATGTGATTTCATTCATATTTTCGCAAATGTCTTAAATGATGGCCAACTAATTACATTCCAAAAAAACTTGTTGTTGTAATTCAAACTATTTTTCGCATATGTTTTGTTGACCAATTAGTTACATATCTAAAAAAAATAGATTATTTTCCCAATGTTATTCAAGCTGGTGGATAGAGCAACAAGGGAAAAATATTTAAATATTTCTTATTTAGGTTTAATTGATTATATCAGATTATCTATCCTGGTGATGTCATGTATATAAGGGTAAAATGCTATTTCGGTTATTGAAACTATTTTAATTTCATTACTACATAAATATTTTTTGAAGCCGGTTTCGAAACACTAACAAGACCTGTTCCTTTTTTTTTGGTAAAATGAAAATTCATTACCACAATGCAAAATGTCTCACAATCAAAAGGCTATTACCATATACTTGCCACCTTATAGGAAGCGCTCAAGGTAGGATAATACCTAAATCCTAATAGGATCTTGCCACCTTCTATGAAGGGTTCAAGAAGCCTAAAGGACCAAAAAGAACTAATCAATTACATCATAATTTAATGTTTATTCTATCAACTAGGAGCTTATTACTCCAATTCCTAAAACTAGGAATACAAAAATTAATTCCCCAAGCAACCTCTCACCTAACTAATCTAAAACTATAAGAGACATGCTTCATAGTGTTGGTGAAGATGCGCCTATTCCTCTCAGGCCATATCTAATAACAAGCTGCTGCAAAGAACCTTAAAATCTCTATACTTTTGAGGATTGTTAAACCCTCTAATATTCCAAGTGATCCATTGGCCATTGAGGCCTTATGAATACCCACACCACCTTTACCTTGTTCATACCTTATCTAAATTAGAAAAATAGTTATAATTAGAAAAATAATTTAAATTAAATAGAAATTATCCCTCTAAATATTTTCACATTTCAAAATAATATTTACATTATATTTTCGAAACATTTTTATTTATAAATTCGGAGGTAATTCCTGTGGATGTTACACTACTTCTAATAACCTTCTATTCCCTATTTTTACTATTACATTGATTATATGAATATGTATTTGTTCGATTGTGATATGAATGTTTTATAAAAAAATTATGATTTTATGTGTTTAGTTATGAAAGGATAAAAATGATTTATTTTTTTTTGGTAGAATAAAAAATTCTATTACCACAAGCAAAAAATAAATACATCAGTCAACTCAATGCCTTTTATCTGCCACCTTCTAGGAAGGGTTCAGAAAAAGACAAAGAGGGAAAACAGAACTAAAATTCCTCAAGGGCCACCTTCTAGGAAGGGTTCCCTCAAGACAAGCTAACAAATCTCACTACAAATCCTGTCTACTAAACCTTTATTGGACCAACTCCTAAAATTATAATAACAAAAGGATATTCTAAAAGCTATTTCTTTTTTAATCAAAATAAACCTCTGGTTGGGAGTACTAGATCTATTGTTGAAAGCTCTTTCATTTCTTTCCTGCCACGTGTGGTAAAGAGCAGCTACCACAACAGCCCAAAGGAGTCTCTTCATCGGCTTCCTGGACACAGCGAACATCACCCATCTCTTCCAGCTCTCAAATCGTGAAGGGAACCATCGAATACCCAGCCAATCCATGCAACGAGAAATCAATTCAGAGCTCCAAGAGCATTCAAAGAAGATATGAGACAGCTCAGCAGCAAGACATAGATTGCAAAAATTCGGTAAGAAACTCCAAATCATTTTGTCTCTTGTCATTAGTTTGCCATGCATAATCATCCATGAAATGAAACAATGTTTAGGAACATTGATTCAATTCCAGATGAATTTAGTCATAGGGAACAAAGTTAGGTCTCCCTTAAGGAATCTGTATCCCGAATTTACGGTGTAGAGGCCATCAGAGCTTGCTCTCCAATGATTATTAGAAAAACCCACACAAATCTTATCTCTGACCTTCAATAATTGCTTCCATTGCCAACTCTGCCCCTGAATCCATTGACAATCCCAGATCGAATTCTGTTTAATGTAATAGGAATGCAACCAACGAACCCAAAGACATTCCTTATTCTCAGCAATACACCACACCTGCTTACCCAAGGCTGCTATGTTCCATAATCTGCAATCCTAAATGCCAAGACCCCCAAACCGCTTCTCATTACACACAGTGGCCCAAGCAACTTTTGCTTGATACTTCCCTTGCTCATCTGCATTCCAAAGGAAACGCCTACACTGTCTTTCAATTTCCTTGAAAATAGATGCAGGCACAATAAAAATAGATGCCCAATACACATGAAAACTTAAGAGAACAGAATTAATAAGACATACTCTGGCTTGATATGAGAGGTTCCTAGACCTCCAATAAGTAATATTCTTCATTACCTTGTCCATCAAACTCTGGCAAGTATTTGCATTCCACTTCCTAGATGAAAGAGGGATGCCCAAATACCTACAAGGAAACTGCCCTTCTTGGAATCCAGTAATCTCCATAAGGCTGTTTTTAGTATGCTGATTAATCCCAGCCATGAATATGTGAGATTTTTCAGGACTAACTTGTAGCCCTGACCAGAGATGAAAATCCTGAAGTGATTCTTTTACCAATCTGACACTAGCTGGGTGTGCCTTGCAGAAGACCATAAGGTCATCTGCAAAAGCCAAGCTAATCAAGCCAACCTCCGTACATTCTGGATGAAACCTAAAATTTATTGCTTTAGAAGCCAAATTTAGTCTCCTAGTAAGAATGTCCATAGCTAGCACAAACAATAGAGGAGACATAGGATCCCCCTGCCGAATACCTCTAGAAGCCCAGAATCTATTTCCTTGGTGACCATTCACAACAATAGAATATGAAACAGATCTGATGCAAGCCATTACCCAATTTATAAACTTCAAAGGAAACTTTAGAGCTAGCAACATCCTTTCAATAAAATTCCACTCCAAAGTATCATAAGCTTTCTTGATGTCAAGCTTGATCATACACCTAGGAGAAATAGACTTCCTGCCATAGAACCTAACAAGCTCCTGAGACAAGAGAATGTTATGAAGGATACTCCTATCCTTTATAAAAGCATTCTGATTATCTGAAACCAAGGATGGTAGAACAGTAGCCAATCTGTTGCAAACAATCTTTGATATGCATTTATACACAGTGGAACAACATGCAATAGGACGAAATTGGTGGACCTTAGAAGGTGCATCAACTTTAGGGATCATTACTAAATTAGTATGATTCACTTCTCTTAACAAATAGCCACCAGAGAAAAAATTCTTGATTGCCAAGCACACATCCTTCCCTACTGTATCCCATGTTGAATGAAAGAAACCAGAGCCAAATCCATCAGGTCCAGGTGCTTTGTTCTTATTAATAGAGAACATAGCATCCTTAATTTCTTCATCAGAAATTGGTTTGATTAGAGATAATTGCTGATCCCTACTCAAACAATTTCCCTGATCTATCACATCCTGACCAAATAACTCCCCTCTGCTTGTGCTAAAAAATAAACTCTGGTAGAAGTCCTCAAACAAAGCCATAATTCCTGATTGACCTATCACAGCATCTCCCCTATCATCCAGCAATCTCACCACTCTGTTTTGATACCTCCTCCTCCTAATAGAGTCATGAAAAAGCTTGGAGTTTGTATCTCCATATCTCAACCAATCCAGCTTAGCTTTTTGATTTTGAAAAAGAAAAGCATCCTGTTGAACCTTGCTATACTGACTTGCAATCTCCTTCTCAGCTTCATGAAGAAAAGAGTCAAAAGGATTCAAAATAATCTCATTTTGAATAGCCTCTAACTTACCTTTAAGTTCAGCTTCTCTAATATCAATATTTGAGAAATGCAATCTGTTCAAGTTTGATAAAGGCTTCTTTAAGTCCTTTAGTTTCTTCCATAACACATACATTCTACTACCTTCAATCTCTCTCTGCCAAACTTGGTCAACAATGCTCTGATAACTAGAGTGGTTAGCCCACATGTTAAAAAACTTGAAAGAATGTTGAACAGGCTCTATCTGACCACCCCAATCAATCAAAATGGGAGAATGATCTGAAAGACCAGGATTAGCAAACATAGCACAGACATTAGGCCAAGCCCTACACCACTCTCCATTCACCAAAGCCCTATCCAGTTTTGCAATGATTCTATCTAAGCCTGATTGTTTATTGCACCAAGTGAAAAAACAACCTGCCTGATTCATATCTAAAAGACCACAATCATCCATACACCTCTGAAGATCCCTTGAACTATTAAGATCAATAGGGTTGCCTTCAATCTTCTCATGATCATTCAAACATGTATTAAAATCCCCCAAAACAATCCAAGGAATATTAATAGAGCCTGTAGATAAACTAGAGATTGCCAAAGCTCTGTCCTCACCTGATTATCATTGTCTGCATAGACAAAAGTCACATATAATTTCTCCTGATTTTGAAGTCTAGTAGTCAGGCAGTGAACATACTGATGAGAATAATCAATTATAAGCACATCAAAGACATCTTTCGTCCAAATAACCCATATTCTCCCAAGAGGGCAGGCATTCAAATTAATAAAAGACCCCCAACCATTAGCAATCTTATTATAGCTTGAAAATTATTGCTTCTCAATTTATTTTCTAAAATAGCAAGTAAACCTACTTTATTTTCTTTATACAAATTTTGAACCTGTTTTTGTTTTCGAGGGTGGTTCATCCCTCAAATGTTCCACACAGCTATCTTATCCATGGGGAGGAAGCTTTGAAGATTCCCCTTTATGAGTCTGTGACACCTTCTGTTGTACTTTACTTCTTACACCTACTGTAGTCCATCCTTCATTATCATCTTCCTTCTGTTTCCCTCTATCCTCTGCCAAAGTTGTTATAGTCAAGTCATTAACCACAGCTGCAACTGCTTCTAGGCCACTAACCACATTCTCCTCTGGCACAACACCATTATGAATACTATCTTTTAATTTTAAAGCCTCATCAAGCTTTTGCATTTCCCCCTGAGTAGGTTTCTTTTTCTCAACCCATTGCTGTTTCACCCCTTTCTTCTCTCCTTTCCTACACATCTTAGTATCATGACCATAGCAAGAACATACAGAACAGAGAGTAGGTTTCGACTCATAAGAAACCTTTTGAGAAACAATATTACCTTTGTCATCCTCAAAATGAACCTCCTCAGGTAAGATTGCTGGGTTTACCTCCACCAGAACCCTAGCAAAACTAATTCTATTCTTTTCTTCAGTCACCTTATCTGCCATGATAGGAGTACCAACCAAACTTGAAATTTTACCTAGGGCAGTAGCTCCCCAAAATTTCAAATTAAGGTTAGGAAATTGTATCCACACAGGAACCCTGTCTAGGAAGCTCTTGGTTACTGGCCTTCCTGTCCAAGGGGCTATAATCAGAGGCTTTTTGTCAAAGTGAAAAACACCTACCTCCAATACATTATTTCTTCCTTCCAAATCATTAAAACGTACAATGAGAGTACCATCTGAATTCATCAAAATCTTGTCTATTCCAAACTGCCCCCATGCTTTCTTAATAAAACCACTCAAAATAGGGTATGGTGGATTAGCACCAAGCACATAACACACCACTGAATTTTGCCAGTATTTTACTTCCTCTTCCACATCACAAGGATCAATCTTTCCAATTGAAATTCCATCTTTTAACTCTGGCTAATGAAAACTCAATTTGCCCCCTGCATTACGAAGCTTTGAGATATCAAACTTCTCCCATACATTAGGCCTTGGCTGTATCACCTCTTTAGGATTTGCATTATTTGCTGTCTTCTCATGCATATTATCCTCTATTTCAACTGTTTCCACTGTTTGTTCCACAGGGCATTCCTTATTGTTTACTCTGGCACGAATCAGATCTATTCCTTGCAGCAAAGATGTGCGTTGCGTGGGGGACAAGGCATCAATGATCTCTAAGTCTTCCTCATCTAAACGTGAAAAATCAAACAATTGTTGCTGCTTTTCAGATTTCCCAGACGAAGAAGGCGGTTGTGGAGATTTAGGAGCAGGAGATTTTGGGGGTCTCCCCCTCTTCTTAGCCATGATTTATGGTTGTTTATAGATTAAAGTATTTTGATTATGAAAAGTGTAATTTATAAAGAGATAAATAAAAAACACAAACCTTCTTCAATCCAAAATTTTGTTCTTTAAAGTTTGAGTGTTCATGAAAGTTTTTTTTAAAAAAGAAAAGAGGGAGATGGGTGAAATTTTTGAAAGAGATAAGAAAACGAAAGTATTTTTTTTTATGACTGAGTGTTTGTGTTAAGTTACATGATTTTTGTTAATTGTCAAGTCTTTTGAAACATTTCTCATACTTAGACTATGGATACTTTTGGGCAAGCCATGGAATCATTAGAATAATTTTTAAGGTTTATGTCGTTGTTATCCAAAAAGTTCTATGTCAGGTATGTTGGTTGAAAAATGATACTTTGTTGAAATATGCATGAGAATAAACCTTTATTTAAATGTTAGGATTTTGTTTGAATGATTTTTGAGTTTTAGAGTTTGAAACTCTAAATGAGTTCTTTTCTTTCCAAAAATATATGATAGTGTTTATGGACTTATAAAAAATAATTTGGTTAAGTGGAAACTTACACTTTTGGTAATACTTTGTATGTAAGATTTGTGGTTGAACTTTAAGAGTTTAGAAAGATTGTTATAAAAATGTTATTTGCTTTTCAGAATTTATAGTAAAGATATTATGAACTTAAAAATTGTTTTTTCATGCCTAGGACTTAGAAATTGTAGTGGTAATTGTTAGATAAAAATTTTGTTGAGTTTTATTGTTTTAGAAATATTTTTCAAGAAGGTGTAATTGCTGTCCAAAAATTTTTGACGAGCTAAGTTTATGTAATATGATTATTGTTTATGACTTTTGTAACTCTTTATGTTTTTAAAGTTTTAAACAACCTGGAAATTTTATCAGTTGT
Source organism: Crotalaria pallida (assembly GCA_037953625.1). Classification (NCBI taxonomy): domain Eukaryota; kingdom Viridiplantae; phylum Streptophyta; class Magnoliopsida; order Fabales; family Fabaceae; genus Crotalaria; species Crotalaria pallida. The sequence goes on along the minus strand of CM075654.1, from coordinate 3,527,840 downwards.
GATTTCTAATTTTTGATGTACATACCTATGATTACGTACACCTTTGATTTAAAGGATTTTATTACATTCATATATAGTAGGTTAGTATAGTTAAATAGTTTTTAATTAAGATGTTGTCGTTATTAGAGTGGTGAAGGGGTAGGCAGTTGAGTGGATCAGAGGTACAACCCCATTTTGATGTTTCTGAGGCAGCAAGGAATTTTCAAGGTGATAGAGAAGCATTCCTAAGACAATGTGGTCTATAACTATAGATACCTTTTTCTAATCCTAGTTCTTGGAAAACTCAGAGAATCACATGCTTCTTCTTCTTCCTCTCCATTGTTTGAGTATCCTCAATGCTTGAATGACATAATATACCATTGCCATAGAACTTCATGTTGTATTATTCGCACTATCTACAATGCTTCAGTTGTATATATTAATCCTATTTTTCCCAAAAAGTATACTGTAGTGGTTAGTAAGTGGCATCCCTGGAGAGCAGGTGTGTCACCTTTGTTGTAATAGTGTGAGGTATGTTATTGTAGTATTGTGTGATTGAGATTCCTTGCGAAAGGTCAAACCAAGTACTTTGTGACGCTCTCTGGGTTGTATTGGTGTTCGAAACTTCAACGGAATCACGATACTGAGGGCCTTGACATAAATAAGCCTCACCATAACCTTTACATGAATGTGGGACTGACTAGGGAGGACGAATCGGGATAAAAATCATTAGTTTGCATTCTCTCTATCCCTTAACTCTCTTTTTTCTATCGGGATTATTTTTGTGCATATTATCGTTTCCAAGCAACTCAATATTTTCTATATTATCATAAATTATTGTGTACAATAAATAAAACCATAAATTATTTTTTAAGTTATGTTCATTCAAATAATCTTAAATATAATTAAAATAATTAGATTCACACCCCCCACCCCTTTAAAGGTTGGAGGCCAATTCCAACATAGGGTACTTTGAATGAACTAAAAGTTTGAAATACATTGGATTTGTATATCGTATGAATAATATTACTCAGAATGAATGATTGAGAAAAAATAGCATTTTTACTAGAGCTGATAACTGGACAATGTTGGTAAGTAGTTAGCAAGTAATGCCAATCATTATTTGAATCTGCAAGATCCTAAGCCACAAACCTTAGGAGGTATTATGGTACGAATATTCAAGACTTTTTGGACGTAATTAATGAAACAAAAAGCAAAGGCCTTCAAATGATAGGTTATTGAGCGTGAAAGGATTCATACAATGACAAGTTTGATCCACAATGATGCTTCTTGTGTCCTTCAGTGGTGTTGAGGAAAACACAAGCCATCCTTTTCTTGCTTGCAGTTTGTCTACGAACTGGTTTGATCTGAAAACAATTACTCCAGCTTCATGGAAGGGACGTATTCAACTTTCTTTGACAACATCATGTGGATGAAAATGCAAAAGGTGGGAATTATATTTTTGCATGAAAATGAAAACGCAAAATCACTGGTCCAAATGATTAAGCCCTTAAACTGGTAGTGTGTACCACATATCATATAAACTCCTCATCATGATGAAAAATATATGCCAAAGCCTGGTGAAAAGTTTTAATAAAGAAAAATGAATGAAAACCCTTGGTTAGGCTTGACTTAATTAGTGGAAGGCTAGATTGAAGAAAGTCAAAGAAAAGGTACTCGCTGCTGACGCGTAAAATACTTCCTCATAGACCGTCCAAGCGACAAGTTCATCCTTGTTGTTCGGATCGTATTTATGATTACCATAGCAATATCCAGTTTTGGTGACCGAATCATCTAACATAGTCTTAATTTTGGAAATCTGAATCGGGGTAGCCGTACCATTCAAATTTCCGAGGGCAATGAGAGCGTCTTGAAGCTGCCCTATTGCGATGCCAACATTTTTACTGCAGAGTTTTAAAAGGTTAGTTGCAGCCTTTGACAAATTATTGCTCTTCTGACTATTTAATATGGTGGAAGATGCCGTGCGAGTAGCATTTAATGCAACGGCGACAGAGATGTCGCAAAGCTTCTCAGAGTCTACTTCAATTTTAGAAGCATGTGGAGATAAATAATCATAGCATAGCGTTGGAGATACTGTTGATTTACATTTTTCCATAATGAAGGTTTTGAAGGTTTCGGCAGAAGAATGTTTCAAGGGAATCTGGGGAATGTTGTCTTCCTTAGCTTTTTCAGTGGAATTCGTCAAAACAGAAGAAGAATTATTTGTGATTGTTGAGTTAATTGTCATGATGGTATTGGCAGAAGCAGGCTTCAAGGGAATCTGGTACTAATATTCAATAATGTTACTCAGAATGAATGATTGAGAAAAAATAGCATTTTTACAGGAGCTAATAACTGGACAATGTTGGTAAGTAGTTAGCAAGTAATGCCAATCATTATTTGAATGTGCAAGACTCTAAGCCACAAACCTTAGGTGGTATTATGGTACTAATATTCAAGAATTTATGGACATAAATAATGACACAAAAAGCAAAGGTCTTCATATGGTAGGTTATTGAGCGTGAAAGGATTCGTACAATGACAAGTTTGATCCACATTGATGCTTCTTGTGTCCTTCAGTGGTGTTGAGGAAAACACAAGCCATCCTTTTCTTGCTTGCGGTTTGTCTATGAACTGGTTTGATCTGAAAACAATTACTCCAGCTTCATGGAAGGGACGTATTCAACTTTCTTTGACAACATCATGTGGATGAAAATGAAAAGGTGGGAATTATATTTTGGCAAGAAAAACATATTTTTGCATGAAAACGAAAATGCAAAGTCACTGGTCCAAATGATTCCAAAGTAATAAATATATCTTTGAGGAAAAGCATGTTGATGTTACAGGATTGTAATCTTGATTAAGGTTGCTCATAGGTTTGGTTCTCCTCCTTAAGACTACTAAATGTTGGTTTCTCAAACTAGTGTACCGGTCTGACCCTTACGACTATATGTACCTTTCCTCAAAGTAAAGTCATTAAAATAATGTTGGGTTATAGTACCTCTAGTACTATCTTTATGAACATACTCAGGTTTATCATACATAAGTTATCTAATATATTGTAACATCTCTTAATACACTCATGTGTCGCACATAGAAGACGTTACTAGCATTATATTAAAGAGATTGAATAAGATACAAGTAAAGGGAATGTATTTTTTTAATATTCTCTGTATTATTTGACGTCTTTTCCTTAGGATCATTGACATGTTTTATGGCATAAATGCACACATATATGATATTTCTTTATAATTTAACCTTTATTATTAAAATTTAATAATTAAATTAATTTGTTATTTATTATTGTGTATTTTTATTTGATTTTCACTAGTTTGTGGTTTAATTAGTGATTCACTAGTTGAACCATTAGACCAATAACCCAACACTCTGACAAGATGAATAAAAAATAAAATAAAATCATTAAGCCCTTAAACTGGTAGTGTGTACCACATATCATATAAACTCCTCATCATGATGAAAAATATATGCCAAAGCCTAGTGAAAAGTTTTAATAAAGAAAAATGAATGAAAACCCTTGGTTAGGCTTCACTTAATTAGTGGAAGGCTAGATTGAAGAAAGTCAAAGAAAAGGTACTCGCTGCTGACGCGTAAAATACTTCCTCATAGACCGTCCAAGCGACAAGTTCATCCTTGTTGTTCGGATCGTATTTATGATTACCATAGCAATATCCAGTTTTGGTGACCGAATCATCTAACATAGTCTTAATTTTGGAAATCTGAATCGGGGTAGCCGTACCATTCAAATTTCCGAGGGCAATGAGAGCGTCTTGAAGCTGCCCTATTGCGATGCCAACATTTTTACTGCAGAGTTTTAAAAGGTTAGTTGCAGCCTTTGACAAATTATTGCTCTTCTGACTATTTAATATGGTGGAAGATGCCGTGCGAGTAGCATTTAATGCAACGGCGACAGAGATGTCGCAAAGCTTCTCAGAGTCTACTTCAATTTTAGAAGCATGTGGAGATAAATAATCGTAGCATAGCGTTGGAGATACTGTTGATTTACATTTTTCCATAATGAAGGTTTTGAAGGTTTCGGCAGAAGAATGTTTCAAGGGAATCTGGGGAATGTTGTCTTCCTTAGCTTTTTCAGTGGAATTCGTCAAAACAGAAGAAGAATTATTTGTGATTGTTGAGTTAATTGTCATGATGGTATTGGCAGAAGCAGGCTTCAAGGGAATCTGGGGAATGTTGTTTTCCTTAGCTTTTTGAGTGGAATTCGTCGAAACAGAAGAAGAATTATTTGTGATTGTTGAGTTAATTGTAATGATGGTATTGGCAGAAGCATGCTTCAAGGGAATCTGGGGAATGTTGTTTTCCTTAGCTTTTTGAGTGGAATTCGTCGAAACAGAAGAAGAATTATTTGCGATTGTTGAGTTATATTTCTTCGTAATGATGGTATTGGTAGAAGAAGGCTTCAAGGGAATGTGGGAAATGTTTCCCTTTGCTTTTTGAGGTGGATTCTTCCAAACGGGAGAAGATTTATTAGCGATTGTTGAGTTGCTTTTATTGTTAATGAAGGTTTTGGTGGGAGAAGGCTTCAAGGGAATATGGGAAATGTTGTTTCCCTTAGACTTTTGAGTGGAATTGTTCGAAACGGAAGAAGAATTAGTTGTGACTGTTGTGATACTTTTCTTCGTAACGGAGGTTTCGACAGGAGAACCTTTCAAGGGAATTTGGGTAGTGTTGCTTTCGTTAGCTTTTTCAGTTGAATTCGTCGAAATGGAAGAATAATTATTTGCGGCTGCTGGTGAAGTGATGAAGAAATGTAAGAAAAGGGTGAATAGAAGAAATGCGAGAAACTTCCTTGGAAAAGTGATGGTTTCCATCTTCTTCTCTTTCTCTTTTCCCTTTTCTTCTCTTGTTTGATGTCTTATAAGTGATCAATTTCATGATTTATATTAGGAGACATACATGTGCTTTTTGGTATCTATTATTATTATATGACAGGTTTTCATCCCTTATAATATGGAGAGTTTCAAGGGAGTTATGTATGGAATGAAACTTTATATGTGATTTAATTCATATTTTTGCAAATGTCTTAAATGATGGCCAACTAATTACATTCCAAAAAAACTTGTTGAAATTCAAACTATTTTTCGCATATGTTTTGTTGACCAATTAGTTACATATCTAAAAAAATAGATTATTTTCCCAATGTTATTCAAGCTGGTGGACAGAGCAACAAGGGAAAAATATTTCTTATTTAGGTTTAATTGATTATATCAGATTATCTATCCTGGTGATGTCATGTATATAATGGTAAAATGCTATTTTGGTTATTGAAACTATTTTGATTTCATTACTACATAAATACTTTTTGAAGCCGGTTTTGAAACACTAACAAGACCTGTTCTTTTTTTTGGTAAAATGAAAATTCATTACCATAATGCAAAATGTCTCACAATCAAAAGGCTATTACCATATACTTGCCACCTACTAGGAAGCGCTCAAGGTAGGATAATACCTAAATCCTAATAGGATCTTGCCACCTTCTATGAAGGGTTCAAGAAGCCCAAAGGACCAAAAAGAACTAATCAATTACATCATAATTTAATGTTTATTCTATCAACTAGGAGCTTATTACTCAAATTCCTAAAACTAGGAATACAAAAATTAATTCTCCAAGCAACCTCTCACCTAGCTAATCTAAAACTATAAGAGACATGCTTCGTAGTGTTGGTGAAGATGCGCCTATTCCTATCAGGCCATATCTAATAACAAGTTGCTGCAAAGAGCCTTGAAATCACTATGCTTTTGAGGGTTGTTAAACCCTCTAATATTCCAAGTGATCCATTGGCCATTGAGGCCTTATGAATACCCACACCACCTTTACCTTGTTCATACCTTATCTAAATTAGAAAAATAGTTATAATTAGAAAAATAATTTAAATTAAATAGAAATTATCTCTCTAATTATTTTCACATTTCAAAATAATAATTACATTATATTTTCGAAACATTTTTATTTATAAATTCAGAGGTAATTCATATGGGTGTTACACTACTTCTAATAACCTTCTATTCTCTATTTTTACTATTACAATGATTATATGAATATGTATTTGTTCGATTGTGACATGAATGTTTTATAAAAAATTATGATTTTATGTGTTTAGTTATGAAAGGATAAAAATGATTTATGGTTGTTTATAGATTAAAGTATTTTGATTATGAAAAGTGTAAATTATAAAGAGATAAAAAAACACACACCTTTTTCAATCCAAAATTTTGTTCTTTAAAGTATGAGTGTTCATGAAAGTTTTTTTAAAAAAAGAAAAGAGGGAGATGGGTGAAATTTTTGAAAGAGATAACAAAATGAATGTATTTTTTTTATGACTGAGTGTTTGTGTTAAGTTACATTATTTATGTAAATTGTCAAGTCTTTTGAAACATTTCTCACACTTTGACTATGGACACTTTTGGACAAGTCGTGGAATCATTAGAATAATGTGTAAGGTTTATCTCGTTGCTATCCAAAAAGTTCTAAGTCAAGTATGTTGGTTGAAAAAGGATACTTTGTTGAAATATGCATGAGAATAAACCTTTATTTAAATGTTAGGATTTTGTTTGAAACTCTAAATGAGTTATTTTCTTTCCAAAAATATATAATAGTGTTTATGGACTTATAAAAAATAATTTGGTTAAGTGGAAACTTACACTTTTGGTAATACTTTGTTAGTAAGATTTTTGGTTGAACTTTAAGAGTTTAGAAAGATTGTTATGAAAATGTTATTTGCTATTCAGAATTTATAGTAAAGATATTATGAACTTAAAAAGTGTTTTTTTCATGCCTAGGACTTAGAAATTGTAGTGGTAATTGTTAGATAAAAATTTGGTTGAGTTTTATTGTTTTAGAAATATTTTTCCAGAAGGTGTAATTGCTGTCCAAAAAATTTCGACAAGCTAAGTTTATGTAATATGATTATTGTTTATGACTTTTGTAACTCTTTATTTTTTTAATGTTTTAAATGACCTGGAAATTTTATAAGCTGTGATTTCAAATTTTTGATGTACGTACATATGATTATGTACACCAATGGTGTAAAGGATTTTATTACATTCATATAGAGTAGGTTATTATAGTTAAATAGTTTTTAATTTAGATGTTGTCGTTATTAGAGTGGTGAAGGGGTAGGCGGTTGGAGTGGATCAGAGGTACAACCCCATTTTGACGTTTCTGAGGCAGCAACGAATTTTCAAGGTGATAGAGAAGCATTCATAAGACACCATGGTCTATAACTATAGATACCTTTTTCTAATCCTAGTTTTTGGAAAACTCAGAGAATCACATGCTTCTTCTTCTTCCTCTCCATTGTTTGAGTATCCTCAATGCTTGAATGACATAATATACCATTGCCATAGAAATTCATGTTGTATTATTCGCACTATCTACAGTGCTTCAGTTGTATATATTAATCCTATTTTTCGCAAAAAGTATACTGTAGTGATTAGTAAGTGGCATCCCTAGAGAGCAGGTGTGTCACCTTTGTTGTAATAGTGCGAGGTATGTTATTATAGTATTGTGTGATTGAGATTCCTTGCGAAAGGTCAAACCAAGTACTTTGTGACGCTCTCTGGGTTGTATTGGGGTTCGAAACTTCAACGGAATCACGATACTGAGGGCCTTGACATAAATAAGCCTCACCATAACCTTTACATGAATGTGGGACTAACTAGGGAGGACGAATCAGGATAAAAATCATTAGTTTGCATTCTCTCTATCCCTCAACTCTCTCTTTTCTATCGGGATTATTTTTGTGCATATTATCGTTTCGAAGCAACTCAATATTTTCTATATTGTCATAAATTATTGTGTAAAATAAATACAACCATAAATTAATTTTTAAGTTTATGTTCATTCAAATAATCTTAAATATAATTAAAATAATTAGATTCACACCCCCCCTCTAAAGGTTGGAGGCCAATTCCAATATAAGGTACTTTGAATGTAAAAGTTTGAAATACATTGGATTTGTATATCGTATGAATAATATTACTCAGAATGAATGATTGAGAAAAAATAGCATTTTTACTGGAGCTGATAACTGGACAATGTTGGTAAGTAGTTAGCAAGTAATGCCAATCATTATTTGAATGTGCAAGATTCTAAGCCACAAACCTTAGGTGGTATTTTGGTACTAATATTCAAGAATTTATGGACATAAATAATGACACAAAAAGCAAAGGCCTTCATATGGTAGGTTATTGAGCATGAAAGGATTCATACAATGACAAGTTTGATCCACATTGATGCTTCTTGCATTGTGTCCTTCAGTGGTGTTGAGGAAAACACAAGCCATCCTTTTCTTGCTTGCAGTTTGTCTACGAGCTGGTTTGATCTTAAAACAATTACTCCAGCTTCATGGAAGGGACGTATTCAACTTTCTTTGACAACATCATGTGGATGAAAATGCAAAAGGTGGGAATTATATTTTTGCATGAAAATGAAAATGCAAAATCACTGGTCCAAATGATTTCAAAGTAATAAATTTATCTTTGAGGAAAAGCATGTTGATGTTACAGGATTGTAATCTTGATTAAGGTTGCTCATGGGTTTGGTTCTCCTCCTTAAGACTACTAAATGTAGGTTTCTCAAACTGGTGTACCGGTCCGATCCTTACGACTATATGTACGTTTCCTCAAAGTAAAGTCTTTGAAATAATGTTGGGTAATATTACCTCTAGTACTCTCTTTATAAACATACTCTGGTTTAACATTCATATATCATCTAATATATTGTAACATCTCTTAATGCGCTCGTGTTTCGCACAGAGAGGATGATGCTAGCTGTAAGACTCCTTGTATATCATCTTACTTTATAAGAAAAGTAATAAGTTTATGATTTCTTGGACTTGTCATTGTTGGAAAAAGATCTGACAATAAAATTTTTCCCTCCATTTGAAAATTCCTTTTTCAAAGATTTGATTAATAATGAATTTGACTAATAAAATCAGAGTTTGCGGAAACATGATAAGTTAATTATATTATACTCTCAAAATATATCAAGTGTAACAAGTCCATGGATACCAAATAAGTATTATTATAAGACTAAATTCATTCTATGATACCTCTCTCAAAATATGTATAATATAAATTATACTAAAATAGAGAGTTTATAGAGCTGGTCACTCGTCCTTTGTCCAAACGTCCATCTGGCCGGATCCTCGATATCTATGTAACACCCCGATTTGGAAAACTCGAAATAAACACTCATCAAATACTAATTAATTCTTTTTGGAAAAATAGGGTGATTTTTTTTTGAAAGCAAACAAGAATAACACTCGACTGTCAAGCTTTCCAAAACAAGGTATTACTTTTTAAAATCCTTTTTCTCAAAAACGTTTGCGGAAATTTTCTGAAAGCAGTTTGACATTTGGAAACTCACTTTCAACAAGTGAGCAAAACATTTGGACCATTTAGAAAATATGTTCGACTTGCTTAAGAAGGGTTTACCTGTCCGACTGTGACAGTCCTTCAAGTAAACAGTTTGAAAACAGATCATAAAGGTTCTTACAAATGTGGCCACCACAGAACATCGGTGCCATTCTTACATAAACGTATGTCTTAACAAAAGCAATTCCAAAAGAAAAGGGATACACTTGATAAGCATAACAGCAATGGTCCATCGGGAACCTAGTTGTAACTACTAGCAGAAGCTCTTTCTCGATCCACAACGTAATTCTTCAAAAGCAATCTTTGTCGTCCATCAGTAGCCCTCTCGTCGGCGCATCACGATCAGTAGGTCCTCCCTCCGGGAGTAGCATCACCCGCTCCACCGTCTTTTGGAATCGAAGGTTCATAGGCACATGTGCACAAGAAGTTGAGAGAGTAAGTTATCCGAATGGAATTACTCCCATCGACTTCTTGGAATTACACTAGCGACGCATACCAGAACATAACAAACAACACAAACAGCACAAACAGATAATTATGCAAAATGCATGAGTATGCAATGCAATCGTCGCATTAACTAACTCTTTATCTTTCACTTAAGGGAATCCTTTTAATTAGTTATCTCGCAAGGTTGAATCTCTCAGCAATTCGTTTCTCAAAGTCGAAGTCTCTTAGTTCACATATCTCGAGTTCATCGTATCGGAATTCAAGCTTTAGGGTTTCGGGTTCAGGTCTACATCTCCTCGTATTCCATCCACCTAGTCGGAAGCAAGCAGAAGTACAGGATCTCTACCACACCGGCTCCTGGAGACTACACCAAGATACACTATAAAATGCCCGGGAAAAATGTCATGACAAAGGGTGTCAACCTCCACCATGTTCAAGCATCCCTCTTCTGATCCTGATTTAGTCAAGGGGGCGTCAGTCATCTGTCTAGTGATCATGCAGTACTTCAGCTACGACACCAGACTACCTACCCAACCTCAGATGGTCAACCCAGGTCACTGTAGCTTTTCCCCGCCTAGACAGACTCCTCTTAGGCTTCGTGACGAGTCACCGTCATTGCCTTCCCCTATCCTAATCATCAAGTGATTACCACGCAGGTAAGCACCGTGTCTTCCTCTCCACTACTTCGGGTAAAGGTTTTGAGTCGTAAAGGTTATACTCAATTATCCTAATGTCGACCCATCCTAAGTCACCTCCGCCATATAGCACCAACCATATGCATGTTGCTTCTTGTGGGACTCGACTACTATATTCGACGGGCTTCGACCCATCCTGAGTCATTCTCAACACGTAGCCACAACCATATTGATACACTTTCAACATACGGCAACAGCCATATAGATACACTTTCAACAGGTGGCTACGACCACATAGATACACTTTCAACAGGTGGCTACGACCACATAGATACACTTTCAACAGGTGGCTACGACCACATAGATACACTTTCAACAGGTGGCTACGACCACATGGAAATCATCTCAACACATGGCTACAACCATGTAGATACACTCTCAACATATTCCACAGTCATTGCGTCCATGTTCAAAACTTCATCGTCACATTCACATCATCAGCTCGATCCACATACTCGGCGCATCAGCATCATCCAGTTCCATTGCGTGCTCCATCCCTTAGAGTCTCGCTCTAATCGTTGGGGAATTTCTTATAATTTTCTATGTCTTTTCTACTCATATCTTATATCGCGGGATGATGCATTATGCTCATGCAATGACAATATGACACAATATATCTCAACATAAATAAATATATCAGTCAATCAATACCATGTAATGGTATAGGTCTGAGTCTTCGTATACCTCGATATAGACAATCACACAATTTATCGGGTATACTACTAGCTACGTTAGACCTTTAGTTCGACTTTGAGAGAGTACGGAGTGTCCTAGCATACTCACTAGACACCAAAGCGTCTTAGGATAACTTCTCTCTCACCTGGATTCGCAGTTACCGAATCTACAAGTTCCGAGCGATCTGCTCCCTTCGTAGTCTACCCGACTCCAACTTCTTTCAAGTCCCAGAAGGTAAATATATGAGTATTAAACTTTATTTAATTATCATCCTTAAAATTATTCTCAAGACAACTTAAGAAAATTCAAACATTGTCTTCATTTAAAACCAAAACATCAATTCTCTTTGACTCAAACTTGTCCCAAGTCAACACTAACTTTTACCCTTTAAAATCATGAGAAAACAATCAATTAAATTCATTTAAAACAAAAGTTTCTTTGCTGGTCCCCTTTGGACAGCAATGAGTTCAAATCCAAAAACACCGAAAAATCGCACTTTTCAAATCAACTTTGACCTAGATCCAATATCCTCAAAAACTCAACTTTAAAACACTTTGAAAATACTTTTAAATAGGAAATGTGACTAGAAAATTCTGGACAGCATCATGTCCTAAGTTTTAAATTCATTTCCCATTGTTTAAAACCAAATTCAAAAGCATAAACAACCAAGAATCATGAAAACAATCAAATAGACACTTTGATCGATAATTCATCAAGTTCAAACACTTAAAACCAATTGTGGACAACATAGTATTCAAATAGAATAAATCAAACAATCATTCATTTATTTCAAACACCACATAATCACAATTCATCAAGTTAAGTCAAACATAGCATACTCACATACTCATCCACATGTGTGACTCAATCAAATAAGGAAAATCAAACTCTTAAGTACACACGAACCGAATCATGCATCATATATATACTTAGTCACATTTTCATTGATCTTTCACTTAATTAATTCCATCTTAGCAAAACTTCATCTTATTAAACTTAAACATGTCAAAACCGTATGCATCAAGGGTTGTTTAAAAATTATTTTCTTCAAGAATCAACTTCACAATCAACACATATTTTCATCTCATGAACACATATACATTCAAGAGAATTTAACTCAAAAGTTAAGGTCCAAACCGTGACCTTAACTAGATTTTCTTAAAAATGTTTTCAAAGTTTCAAGACTCAAAAACAACTCCAAATTCAATCAACAATTTTCACATAATTCATCAAACAAGTAAAAACACAATCCTAGCATATTTTCTTATACAAAACCGTGAGCACCATACAACTCCGAAACAATTTTATTTCACATTTAACACTTAAGATCAACACAAAGTTCATGGAGATCATATACACATAACCAAAATCCAACATCAAAACCTCTAACCTAAAGATCAAGTACGAACCGTGGCTAATCATAGTAATGCACACAATTTATACTCACTCAAACATCACTAAATTGCAAGATCACAACATGCAAGAGACCAAACAAAAGAAAATCAAGCTTACATGCACAACAAAAAAGAACCGTGGCTAACATAAAATAAATCATCAAGTACGTCATAGATCAAATATAGATCGTAACATGCATGAAGTCACAAACACTAGATCCTTGAAAAACTTTTCATGAAAAATTAAAATCAAGTTCTCTTCCAAGACACTTTTAAGAAATCAAAGAGGAAAACTTTAAGGTCATGGAGGAAAACATTTTCTTAACAAGACTTCAAGATAAAGTTTAAAAATCAACATGCATGGTAGTAAAACCTTTAGATCTAACACAAAAGCAAATATGCATCAACAAAAACAAAGTCTTTTAGAAGGAAAGCATGAAAATGAAAAAGAATCAAAGAAAAGGGTTTAAAACTTTTAGATCATGAAACAAATTTCTTACTTAATCAAAAACTTTCAAAAATCAAGTCCAATTCCTTGGTTTCTCTCCTCTCTCCTCACGGTTCACCACTCCTCTTCCTAGTCCATGGTCTTTCTACTTCTCTTTTCACTATCTTAGCTTGATCTTGCTTAGGTTATGAAGAGTTCAAAGTTTGGTTCTCTCTTCCTTACAATTCGGCTACTCTCTCTCTTGTCACTAAGAGTTTGATTTTCTCTTGGTGTTGTGTTTAGTTTGGGAAAAGAAATGGAAGAAAGTGTGTGTGTTGATGAAATAATGGAGGAGAATTCACTCACTCCCTCACGGTTTTAGGGTGTTGGGTGTGTGTGTTAGTGTTGTTGAGAGAAAGAAGAATTGGTGAAGAATGAAGAATGAAGAACAACTCACACTCTCCCTCTCACAGTTTTTGGCCCCTTCTTTTATGTTTCTCCACTTTTCTTATTTGCCATTAAGGGCTTGCATGGAGGGCTAGCTTGCAAATACTTGGGGACTAAGTCACAAAACTTGGAGGCCAAGTTTTTCTCTAAAGTCCCCCACGGCTCCTTCCTCCCTCCTTCCTAATCTTCACTTTTTCTTCTCCCTTATGTCATGCTTGGTCATGAAGATGATGTCATTAGCTTGACTTTTGAGCATGCCACTTGTTAACCATGCAAATGAGCTTGGTGGCCATGCCATGCATCTAGGTATTCGTCCATAGGAGGTTTAGGATAGGTTAGATTAGCTAATTAGGTTTAAGGCACTAATTAGGGTTCTAATCATGATTACGGTAGGATTAGGTTAATTAATCTAGGTTTAGCCCACTAATCCTTAGTGATTAGGGCTTAATCAAGGATTAAGGTACTAATCAAAAACTTAATCATAGGTTTAAGGAAAACTAATTCTAGATTAGCTTACTAACCTAAAAGGGTTTAGGGTTTAAGAGAGTAATTAAGTTCTTAATCAAGGATTAAGAGCTCGATTAGGGCTGAATCAGCGATTAGGGCATCAATTAGGGTTTCCAGAGGTGATTGGACTTTGATTCTTTGAAACTTAGAGAAAATAATCCTCCATGAAATTGTATGAATCAATAAAACAAAAATCTTAATTAAAACCTTAAACAATCAAGCACACAAAGTCACAACACAAGCAAATCAAATTTCAAAACATAAGGGTCCATTATGTAATCGAAACTCTTTTAAATCGATTTTTTAATTAATTAGGTTAAAATAATTTCTTGATTAGGGACTTGTAGAAGTGAGTCAAATGGGCAGATGTTACAATCTACACAAAGTGTTCCTAACCCACACTATCTATACCCTGCATGCACCTAAGGGACATCTCCCTTCACTGAATTTTGTGCAAGCTAGATATACGATCAATACCTAATAAGGGCATGGGGTTAGCTATACATATTCGCATAATCAAATTAGAATAAAACTAACATACACAAGTTGCAACACCCCACAAATTCCTCGTATTACTTTTAAATACTAAAGAGATTTATATTTTTGAGAAAGTGTTTCGAAAGAATATTTTCTCGAATAAATTTCTTATCTTATGATTTCAAAGTGATGAGTGATTTTAAAGGAGTGGTTTTCATGAAATAATGTTAAGAGTTTAGAAATTGAGTTTTTGGAAAAGTTTATGTATTTGATATTTTTATGTTTTAAAGAAATTGTGACTTTTATGTATGAGTCATTTTATGAGAAAAAAATCTATTTTCTATGCATGTGAATGTATGTATGTGTGGTATTTCTATGTGTATATGCTTGAGGTTATAAGGGATTAAATTAGTAAAAGAAGTTGATAATGCATGTATGTATGTATGTGTATGTGTGTAATACGTGTGTATGTGTATATGTACATGTTTAGGATTTTATTTTTAAGATGAAGAGTTAATAGGGTAGATTAGGACCAAAAGGGAATTAATGGGTAGAAAATTTAATTAGCAAAAATAAACCATTATGTGTAAAGTAACCTAAAACCTAAACCTACTTCTAGGTGTTCCTTTGATAAACACCACCCATGCAACTTATGGAAGAGCCAAAATTGCCCTTCACACTCCCTCATGACCAAATTCTCCATAAGGGTAAAAGGGGAAGTGCACCAATTGCCTATATAAGGCATGAACCTTAGTTCATTTTCACCTCATTTCCCTTTTCATTTCTCCTTACACTTCCTAAACACATATCTAAGAGTCCCATTAAGCTCTTAGAGAAAAGAGAGAGAGAGAGAGAGAGAAAGAAAGAAAGTGTTGGTCGTGAGTAGGAAGGAGGAAGAAGGAGAAGTCCAAGCCAAAAACCTAATCTTTCCTTGAAGATCCAAGACCTTAGGAGCCAGAAGACCATGATCTTGGTGGGTATTTCAAAGAAGCATGAAGAAGTTGTAATAGTTAGGTTTCCTTTTTGTTTTGTGAATTTTTCTTCTTTTCTTTCCCTGCATGTTAATTTTCCAAGTTTAAATGATGATACAAATGTTGTTTGTGCTTAATCATGGACTTTTAAGACTAAAAATAACTTGTAAAAACATAAATCATGGACTTTATGTTTCGGCTAAAGCTTTTCATAAGAGATCTTAAGGTTTTTCCATCTAAATCTTCTAGATCTAAAGGTTTGATGAGATTTTTGTGAAGATTGAAGTGAATCTCCTTGCATGTTGAATTTTCTTTCTTAAAACCGTGAACCATGATGTGTTTAAGGGTTTATTTAATAAACAAATGTGAGATCTAAACTTGGTTGATAATAAAGTTAAGATCTTTAGTGTTGCATGTTGATTTGATGATGATTTTAATGATTTAAGTACATGCATGTGTTAAATAAACCTTGATCTTGAATTTTTAAGAATAAATAAACTTATAGAACCCTAGATCAAGAGCCAAGTGATTCGGCCTTGACTAGTAACATAAGTCTTGATGCTTTTTAATTTATTCTTAGTCCTTGCATGTTAATCTTAAGTTTAGACAAGTTGATTTGAGTTGTTAAAATTCTTTGATCTTGATTTGATTTTTATAAAGCTTGGATTTTTGGTATTGATCTTTAAAAAGCTTTAATATTTGTTTTGATCTATGAAAAAGTTATAATCTTGAAGCCACGCATGTCATTTTGGAACAAAAAGACTTGATTTTCTTCAATGTTCATCATGGTTTTGGCCTCCTTTTACCCAAAATGATTTTTATCTTTGATTTGTACTATGGTGATTGAATTTATGATTTCATCTACAAGATCTAGGCACATGCATCTTGACTTCTTCTTGATTCAAAGATTTTTAAAGTGCATGATTTAATTTCATAAATCTTGAATTGTGCCATGTTGAAAAAGGAACCAAAGATATTGTTTTGGCTATATGAGTTTTCTGCCTATGCATGCAACTAGACTAGGTTTCTTTTTCAATGAAGTGACTTAAAAGTAATAAGTATGTTTTGTGAAATCATGCTAAATTAATTGGTTTGGAAAAAGACTTGTGTTTAAAATGTATATATGTGTACATATGTGTATGTATATTCGGCCATGTAGTCTAAGTAAGCCTAGGGAATTTAGTTGCATGAAAATAAATTTACCTAGTGATTTTGAAAGGAATTAAATTGTTGTGTTTGGTTTGTATCCTTGTGAGTATGTGAATGCTTAAGTGTTTTGTTTTATGAAAATGAAAATGATTAGGAAATAATTAAGTGAAGAAGTGTTTGATTTATAATTAAATTAAATGATTAATTAATTACTTGTATGATTTAATTCATTTTGTGTTGTTGTGGATGTGTGTCAGTCGATGTTTGAAAAATATTTGAGTGTGTAATTGGTTTTGAAATTAATTGATTTTAAGATAATTCCATTTGATTTAATTGAGATATTTAGATTGTATTTAACAGCTATTCAAGAATTGTTTCATGACAAAAGCTTAAGTTTTAAAGTGTTAAATTTGAGTCAAAGAAGTATTTGAAGTAAAATGTGTTTTTACGATGTTTTCGAATCTTATTAAAGTGATTTTGTAAAATGACTCTTTGCTGTTCAGAATTGTTTGGACTTGTTTCTTAATTTTAAAACGTTAGTACACGTAATTTAAAGTAAAGTTTTCAAGTGATATTTGATTTGAGAAAAAGCCGGATTAAAAACGGCAAATTTTTCGGTATTTTCGAATGTGATTAAGGTGCTGCCCAAGACGGACCAGCAACCAAATAAATTGGTTCAAAACTATTTTATTAAATGTTTTCAAATGGTTTTGAGGTACTTAGAGTACGAGAAAAAGATAGAACCGTTTTGAGAAAACAATTACGTTTTTAAGCCTTCCGACGAAGAACAGAATGTGTACTGAGATAAGAAAAGGTTTTCTTATACAAGTTAATAACGTAAGCGTGTTTTATTTAATACGAGGAATGGTATACACGAGGGATTGGAGCAGCCGGCAGCAAAAAGGATCCGAGGAGACGGTACGCATTTAATCGCTGGACCTCAGGTGAGAGAGAAGCTTTCCTAAGACATCGTGGTAGTTAGGTGATATATTAGGACATTCTGTATCAGCTCAAAGATCGGAACTCAGTGGTTCTGAGTCAGTAGTATAGTGGCAATTGTTTGTATTGTGTGGCCACTTATACGAAGAAGACAAAGACCACATTGTTGTGTGTGATGATTGTATGCTGATTATGTGATATAGCATGCTTTATTTACTGTTTAATTATGCATGATTATATTTAAACTGTTAATTAATTTGAGTAGCATGCTGATGGACATCTGCTACGTCCTGAAAATGAAAATAATTGAGTAAGTTTATGAAAGTAAAAGACACAATGAGAAAGGAATAATGATAAAAGATATTAGACTGATTGGACAAGGGAAGTGTGTTGAGAAGAGATAAAGGGGTGAGATTAAGGAAAGAGTTAATGATAATGATGAGGATGAGCCAGAGCTGGGGAAGATATTGTTGTTGTTGAAATGAGATGTGACCTGAGTGGAACTTGGTTCCTTTGTTGAGATTAGTATGAGGCTGGTGTTGAGTTGAGCTTGCTCCTCCACTAGTGCTCACTAAAATGAGATTTTTGAAAAAGGTTTACGAACTAAGATTTTTGAGAAAATTTGTAAAATGATATTTTGAAAAAGATTGTGAAAGGAGGTTTTGTGAAGAGTTGTGAAACGAGGTTTTTAGAAATTCCGTGAAATGAAATTTTTTAGAAAGCTTGTGAAATAAGATTTTTAGGAAAGTTTATAAAAAGGAGATTTTTGAAAAAGAGTTTACGAAATAAGATTTTTGAGAAGGTTTACAAACGACATTTTTTTGTGAAAGTTTAGGAAAAGAGATTTTTGAAAAGGTTTACAAAAGGAGATTTTGGAAAATTTACAAAACTAGATTTTTGAGAAAGTTTTATAAACTAAAGTTTTCGAAAAAGTTTCTGAAAGGGATATTTTGTGAAGATTTATGAAACAAGATTTTGGAGAAAGTTTATGAGATGATATTTTCGAGAAAGTTTATGAATTGAGAAAGTTCGAGAAATGAGATTTTGAGAGAATTTGAGAAATAAGATTTTGAGAAAGATTGTGGAATGAGATTGCGATATGAGATTGATTGAGAAAGATTGTGAAAAGAGATGCAAGTTGCCGATGTGATCCCAGCTCTGTGCTATGATGAGAAAAGAAAGGAACAGTGATGTTGAAAGATAGCGGTCGGGACTCATTGAAAGGATGCACGAAGGATGGGCCGACCATTAGGTTAATTAAAAAGATAAAATATTTTAAAAGACACTAACATACGCGAACGCGGTGAGCTATGAGTGTGATATCGAAGTAGTGGAGAGGAAGAGACCATGGGTATCAGGGATACTCAGGTGGAGATTGCATTAGGGGAGGACGATGACGGTGAAACGTCAAGAAGTCTTGAGTACTTTCTAGGCAGAATGAACTCCATATGTGGTATACGAACGTGGTAGGGACTAGGTCCAATGCCGTGGTAAGTTCTGCAGCGCAACTAGAATAGTACTGACGCCCCCTAGATTGCAAATCTTGAACAGTGAGAGGGACTGGAATGGGGCATCTTGAATTGCCACTGTACCCGAGTTTTCTACAGTGTGCCTTGATTATATATATGAATTGAAATGATATGATTGGAATTGAGACTGTACCCGAATTTTCTACAGTTCTCCTGGCTTGGAGCCAATTGAGTGTTGAGACAGCTGTCGTGCCCGCACGGTAAAGGTCTTGTACTCTTGTTTGCTTCCGACTAGGTTGGGTGGATTACCGAGGAGATGTAGACTTGAATCGTGAGTGCTAACTGCGAAAGAAACGCGTACCTCGATGATACTCTAACTCCCCCGATCATCGATGGTTCTAATTCAATAAGACTTAACAAGAAAAGAAATATAATTAAGAGAAGCAAAAGCTTAAGAAATATGGATAATGAGAAGAGATTGAGAATGGAAAATATGGAAAAGTGAGTGAAAACCCCATGGAGAGAGGGAGATGAATGAAAGTAAGGAAATAAGAAGGAAAGAATGATTATGTTGAGAAAGGAATTAAGTTGGGTGAGATAATAATGAATGATGATAAGTTTGGAAAGATGAGGAATAACAATAAGGATAATGATAAGGATAATGATAAGATGATTGAATGTTATGTTGTGTGAATGTTGCTTGTCTTGTTTGTATTGTCTTGATATCTCGCCTATCTAATCCCACACCGTCGACGATGCGTCGTTCGGATCGCTTACTCTCTCCTGTTCGTTGGCATATCGGTGTTGCTGGTATCTCAACGGGCAGATGGAGTATCGTATGGAGATCGCTACTTGGAGTAGGCATGGTAGTGGCTGGAAACATACCCCCTTTGGTTGGGTATGGATCGGCTACACCCAGATCGAGATTCCAAACCCGGAACACCAACTGAGTGGAGCTAACTTGGGGCCGCACTTGGGGAAAGTCACCGTGCGTGGATAAAGGAGCTACGAGGAGAAGAAACGGTGCGAGACCCAGAGGAACTCCATCACTCTAAATGGAAGGGAGTCGGAGCCAAATGACAAAGGGAAAGCGGTGACAGAGATAGCATCTTCGTCGGAGAGGAAGAAAGGGCGCCAGATGAAGAAGAAGAAACTTTATCCGATTGTGTTCGATAGGAAAGTTTAAGGATAGTATTGTTAGTTTAGGTTTGCTGTGAGTGTTCTGAGTTAAGGATTACCTAAGTGATGAACTAATTATGTAACTCGGCTTATTTTGGAACATGCCCTATTTTCAAAAGTGTAAGAATGCAACTTTGTGAGAATTGTGTAAGTTACCTTTTTATGTGATACAAAGAGTTATGATAGGTTTGCAAACAAACTGTTTCTCTGCCAAATGTTTTCAGAAACCCAAGTGAATAAGTGTTGGTTTTAGTAACAACTCAGTTTTCGAAAAAGAGTGTTGAAGAACAACAAGAACTTTTCAATAACGTTTTCGAATTCTTCAACAATGTTTAAAAAGAAATTAGCCTCATTTTTGGCACTTTAATAAGTAAAAGATAATTATTTTTGGTTTACGAAAATCGGGCTGTTACACAAGTAATCATGTAGCAAATCAGAATGCATAGCCATATGAGTACCCCCGGTTAATCATAATAAGTCTTTCAATGCAGGTGGCATGATGCATGCTTTCTATCTCACAATCCTGAAGGCCTCCAATACTAATCAATCTCGGACGTTCATCAAATACACCAATGTGTTCCCAAAACACTAACATACGTTCCCAAAACGTATAGCAAACCATACTGGAATATAACAAGCACCACTCCCAGAGCATGCATCACGTTCGCAGAACGTATAGCAAACCATACTTGGAATATAAATAAGCACCACTCCCAGAGTGTGCATCACGTTCCCAGAGCGCATCAAAGAAATCGTGTCCCAGACAATGGCCACATTCCCAGAATGTGTCATCAAGTAGGTTGCACACCAATGTGTTCCCAGAACACATCAAAGTAACCATGTCCCAGACACTGGCCACATTCCCAGAATGTGTCATCAAGTAGGTTGCATCAATTTGGTACTCCCAGAGTACCCTCCTCATGTTCCTAGAACATGACAAACGATCCTTGCCAACCTATTTCATCACCTTTCACAATGCATGAATGCACACATAATTATTAAGGTTGGTCTTTCCATTAATTCCATTATTATGACTTAGAAAACACAACTTCTGAATGATATCTTGAGGTATAACTTTACTCATAAAATTCACCCTTGAATTTAAGTTAAACATATGCTCATAGACCTGGGTTGAAAGAATATAATCGTTGGTATTAACAATCCTTACTCAAAAACTTAACTTTTATTTTTATGTCTCAGGTACTAACCGGTTACATCATAACCTAACCGGTTAGAATTACAGACCTGAACTAAAAACCATGATTTTCAAAGAATCTTTTCTTGAATTCTCTATTCAATCCAATAACAAAGTCTTAGCATAACAGAATACCTCAAGTTCAATCCATATTAACATTCAAAAGATCTAAGTCATAATCCAATATCATTTATGCATAATTTCCTCTTGAAATTGTGACACCCTCTTCTCCTACCATGTAATTATTATACTAAATATGCTATTACTTGGAAAGATATGGACTTGTTAGTGTTTAGAAAATGTGGAAATCAAAACTTTCTTTACATTTTCTATCTGGCGGGTGCACAAACCAAAAAAAATGGTATTCTTGGAGTATATAATTTATATTGTTTTATACATGGTATGGAATTCGGCATTCACTAAGACAATATAATCTTTTCATAATTTAGATAGCATCGATACTTTTGAAAACGTATTTACATAGTAAGATTATACTATCCATTTGTTTCTTTCGCGGAAATGATACCATTTCAAATAACGTAGCCGAATTCTTTAAATAACCTTTATCAGAGTGAGCAGAAAATTATAGGACTATGTAACCAATAGAAATATGAATATAGATTTTATATATATATATATATATATATATGAAGAGTCATGTGATACATAGTCCATACATAAAAGTCTCCAAGACCCCAGTACAAGACCATAATATAATATATGCATCAAAAGTAGACCATCGCTCCAAAGTTCTCAAAAGATATATCTACAATATATAAATATCAAAATATAAACTCTAGAGGTGGTCACATAGATCTAATAACAGCAGTGGTAGTAGTAGTAGTAGTCTCCAGATAGCAAAAGTAGTAAACATCATCAGACATCATCATCAACAGCAGTAGCAGCAGTATCTCCTCCACATCATCCCCACACCGGATCCCCTGATCCTCATCATTTACCATACACACGTACCTAGGGATCATCGTCCCTCCACTGGCTCCCGGTAGAATGAACGACTGGCTCGCCTCCGCTCTCGTCCTCCACAGGGTCCTCCTCGATCTCATCCGATGGAGTGGGTACCCTACCACTGGGTACAGGGTCAGGAGATGGTGAGACCCTAACAGGGCTCCTCGGATCAGATGAGGGAGTCTCCTCGCGAACGACTCTCGAAGAAAAAGGGTGTGAGCAGGTAGGTCGAAAACGGAAAATGTGATACGAGCGATCTGGTCGTGTGGGAGGTGGTCCATGATATGAGTAAAAAGGTGGTACGTGCATAGTGTATATGATGGGAATCCTAAACCTACGAGGACGAAATCGAATCAGCGGGTTCGGGTGGTAGATTGTAACCTCTACCTCTCCCTCGAACACCGCGCGATGGTCCTCGTAGATCCATATGCCACTAGGAAGTGGCCGGATCTCGATGCAAGCGATGTAACGTGACATCACCTACAAGGGCATAGGGGTAATCAATTCTATACACATAATCAATAGAGCATAAATATATGTACAATGTAAAGGTATATACATATGCAACAATAAACAACAATCACATTTAGCATTTAGCAGATATTGAATGCAAGTAAGATGCTCATACTTGTTTCATTTATCAACCTTAGATTAAATGAGTGGCATGATGTATGAACTTAGCTCTCAAGCCTATCTCCATCATTCTATGTTACTCTCTGACGTCCATCCTTTACTTCGTCCAACACTCAATAGTGCGTTGTACTCCTAGGTGTACAACATTCGTACATTCACCAAGAATGTACACGACAAGCTTGGAATTCGTGCCACCCGAGCACGTCCCGTCATCCAAACGGTAAACCATACTATCAGCATCTCACTATGCCGACCACGTTGTAACACCCCGCAAATTCCTCGTACTGTTTTAAATAATTAAACAATCTAATTAGAGAAAATATTTTTGAAAGAATGTTTTCTTGAAGTAAATTTTTTATTTTATTATTTTAAATGGTGAATAATTTTGAAGAAATAATTATGTGTTGGACATTTTTGGAGTTTTAAAGAAATTTTGATTTTATCAAAGAACGATTTTTATTTGAAATGAAATTTTTGGGTTAGTTAACTTTGAAAATCCATATCTTTTCAACCGTAACTCCGAATTTTATGATCTTTATATGAAAACGATCGTATTAAAATGTAGATTTCAAAAATGTAACTTTTATAATTTTCTGGGTTGGTTTGCAAAAATTTATTTTTGGGGTATTTAAAGGACGAATTTTGAGAGAATAACTTAGTAAAAATAGTTAAGGACTTCAAATGAATTTTTCCTTTTGAGAATATCTTTAATATATTAAAATATGATTTTTGAAAATGATATGAGGGTCATAATTATAGCCAAATGGTACAGTTTATTTGTAACATCCCCAAATTTACTAAGTGGCTAGGTGTATTAGTGAGTAGGATTCCGATGAGTGTCGAGTATCCTTAAGTGTCGATTTCGTTTAGAAACGATAGTTGGTATTAGAACTAGTATGTGTTTAAGTGTTTAGAATGTGGTCTTTAGCTTAGAGTGGGTTTATATGAAATACAAGTAAGTTAGAATAGGTTTAGAGTGAAGAGAAAGGAATGTGTTAGGTTAAGATGGTGGTGTAGAAATGTTATTTAAGGATTAAGAGCATAGGACTTTAGGAAATTAAGAATAAAAGATCCATAGCTCTAAACCCAAATTCCACAATTGTATGTTAAGATAAGTGTCTTAGGAAACTTGCCTCAAAATTTGAGCAAGATCCGACGGTTAACGAAAAAGTTACGGCACTTTGAAGTGCAAAGGAATGGTGGGTTGAACCAGTTAATCGATTAAGCTTTGAGTTAATCGATTAAGACCGAATGATGCACACGACTTAATCGATTAAGCATGAGGTTAATCGATTAAGGCAATTACACTGGTTAATCGATTAACCACCCAGTTAATCGATTAACCACTGCTAAAACAACCTTATAAACTCGTTTTTGAGCCATTTTTCACAGAATTTCCTCTCTCCTCTCCACGAATTCTCTCTTCTCCTTCCCTAGGGATTTTGATTTCTTCGAGTTCCCACCATAGAAAATCAAATTAAACACCCCAAATGACTTCCCTATCACTCCTTCATACATTCCCCTCTCTCAATTTTCAATTCCCTCTCTTTCTCACAAAACCCCCAAATTGAACCCTAAACCCTAAAGTGTGCAATTGACCAAGTGGAGTCTCAAACCCATCCAAGAAGCTTGGGGAGCCATAGGAATCAAGAGAGGAAGAACATAGGAGCGTGGATTAAAGTCGGTGTCGGTGCTCCCTCAATCTCTCACTTTCTCCTCTTCTCTTCAAGAGGTAAGGGGTGTACTTTGGTCTAGTATTAGAGGAAGGGTTTATTTATAGTAATAGAGTTATAATTGGGTATATTATTGATTGGTTAGGTTGATGGTTAGGATGGTAGAGTATAGTTAGAAATTCTAATTTTTAGGGATATGTTATATTAACTGATTTTGTTAATTGTTAAAGTAGGAAGTTAAGAACTCTAGGAAGGTGATTTAAATTACAGTCCCTGAGACATACCTGAGTATGTCGACTGATTGTTGATTGATATTGTTTGTATTAATATTATCAAAGTGTATATAAGTAAATTGTAAATGACATTCATATAGTTATGCATCAAATAGGGCCAAGTATTTCTCAATTGAGTTTAAACCAATTAAATGACATTTTCTAAAGAATCAAGAGGGTCTTAAATTCAATTGAGAAACACTTTAGATATTGGATCATGCATGGTGAAAAGGTGGACGTTAGGAGTAGGGGAAAAACATACGTCGCTTTGCGATTGATGAGGACAAGAGTAAATGTTAGGAATTACTATGGGGGACTTTGATCTTCCAAAGGACATGGGTTCATCACCCATGTCGGTGATTGGTCCGATGCAAACCATAGTAATTCTATTTACTTTGGCTCCTTTTGGCCAGTGATAGTGATTTCTGCTAGAGCCAATCTGGGCGAATTAATCCAGATTGTACGTTGTTAACACTACCCTAGAGGAGTGTGACGTATTGTGCAAGCGGGTGAGCGAGGGGCCTTCCTAAGTGGAGGTGAAGCATCCAAACAGGGGTTGAGAAATGCTCCCTCCTGGTCGGTTTTTCCCCAGAGTGGAGGGGGTTGTGAGGTGGTTGTGTTGTTATTGTTATTGAAAAGGGAAAGTGTTATAGGTACATTGTGTGAGGAACCCTCCTTCGGGGAGAATGTGAAGCACAATGTACCCAATTGTTAAAAGTGTTAAAAGTTAAAGTGTTAAAAGTGTTATAGGTACATTGTGTGAGGAACCCTCCTTCGGGGAGAATGTGAAGCACAATGTACCCAATTGTTAAAAGTGTTAATTGTTAAAGTTAAAGTGTGAAAGTGAAAGGGAAAGTGTGAATGCATTGTATAGATGTTTTAATTCTTCGAATCCGATTAAAATTGTTAAAGTGTTTAAATTGAAATGAAATGTTTAATATCGGATTCAAGGATTAAATCACCTAAGTGTGACGTTAGCAGGGCATAACCATGTGTTTGTGCATTATAGTATTATATTAAAGTATTAGACCCTTATAATTATAGTTCTTAAACTGAATAGTGTTAACATGCCTTACTTGTTAATCGAATTGTGAATTGTATAATTGTTATTGTTTGTGTTTGAATATACCTATTTATGATTTATTACTGTTTTTAAACGTTTTCTTTGATCTAGATTTCAAAGTACTCACCCTTACAGTGGACATATTAGGTACACCAAGGAGACAGGCACAGAATGTCAAGGCCGAGAAAGTGATACTTTGTTGGAGAGTATATTATTTAGGGGTGACCTCACGGTCCCATTTGCAGGGCAACCATTCATAGGTTTATATTGTAATAAATAGATTTTTTTAAATATAATTGTAATTTAATGATTTTATTTTGTTTAAGCGTTTTGTATATTAAAGAGTTATATGTATATTCTTATTTTGAATTGAAAGTTTTATTTTACTCGATTTGCAAACTGTTCTAGACTGACGGGTTTAATCCTATTCGGGGAAAGTCCAATTTTTAAAGGAAACTCTGTCAAAAATTTTATAAACCCCGAATATTTTCATAAATAAATATGAAATTAAGTATTTTCTTAAAGTATAAAAATGTAGGATGTTACATTATTAGTCAAAGAGAAAGTGTGTTTAAGTGTTAATATTTATATTTGATTATTGAAGGAGAAATTATTTCATGACTAATTGTGTGATTGAGTGGGATTGCAATGTGTATGTAAATGTGTATATATGTATGTACGTATAATTGTGTGTATTTTACCCGTGTGTGTGTGTGTATGCATGAACCTAGGATTTTTATTTCTTAAGCAAGTAACCAAGTGAACTAACTAGAACCATAACCAAACTAGATTAGAAGGAAAACCCTAACTAGAAACCAACTACCCATTAGCCCTAAAATGACCCCTAATACCCGAGACTATCCTACCTTGTCTCCTTAAGTTTGATAACCTCCACCCATGCAAGTTTTTGTAAGGACAAAATCGCCCCTCCCATTTGTGCATAACCAAGACCAAACCAAGGGCAAAAGAGGGACTTCACGGTTTGCCTATAAATACCTTTGGCCTTAGTACATTGGCACACAACTTATTCCATTCCCTTCCTTTCATTTTTCCATTCCCAAACACAATTGTTGTAGAGCAAAAATCAAAGCTCTCAACACACATAGAAAGAGAGAGAAACCGAGGGGAAGAAGGAGGGAGAAGGGGGAAGTTCAAGCCAAAAACCTAAGTCTTTCCTTGAAGATCCAAGAACTTAGAGCTAAAAGACCTTGATTCGGTGGGTGATTTGAAGAGTCCAAGAAGTTTAGAGTAGCTTTTATTTTTATAAGCCTTTTTGATCTTCAATTCTTCTTTGCATGTCTAGTTTTATGGTTGATCTATGGTTGTATGTAATGTTTAAGCTTTAATCTTGAATTTCAAGAATCACATGAACTTGTAATAAACTAAACTAAGGACTTTATATTTTGGTTAAGGCTTTTCTTAAGAGATCTCAAAGTTTTTCAAACTAAATCTTTTAGATCTAAAAGTTTGATGAGATTTTTGTAAAGCTTGGAGTAAAATTCTTGCAGGTTGATTTAATGATGATCTTGATGTTTGATGTACATGCATGTGTTATTTGTGCCTTGATCTTGAATTTTTAAGGGTAATGGAACTCGTAAAACACTAGATCCTAAGCCTTATGATTCGGTCATAACTTAGAGTTTAGGTCTGGATGCTTTTTAAATTTATGCATGTTAACTTTGTGGTTAGAAAAATTGATTTGAGTTGTTAAAGTGTTTTGATTTTTGATTTGATCTCTAAAAAGCTTTGATTTTGCCTTGATCTTGGAAAAAGGTTTTGATCTTGAGTTATGCATGTGATTTTCAAACCAAAAGCCTTAATCTTGAACCTTGCATGTAACCCTTGAACAAAAAGTTTGATCTTTTCTAATGCATGTCACGGTCTTGGTAAAAGAAACCAAAGAAATAAGCTTTTGAAAAATGATTTCCATCTTGATCCATGTCTAATGCTCTTGCATGTTAAAGATTTAAAGTTAAACTCTTGATTTTGGGTAATGAACATTCGGTTTAAACTTAAACCAAGAGATTATGTTTTGTTTTTCATAAAAAGGACACATGCATGTGATTTCTACTTGATTTAAGGACTTTTTTTAAGAGCATGATTTGATTCATGAACCTTTATGTGTGCATATTGAAAAAAAATGAACCAAAAACCTTATTTTTGTCATGATTGAATATTCAGCCTATGCATGAAAATAGATTAGGAATCTTTAAAGTGACATAAAAGTAATAAGTGTGTTTTGTAAAATATTGTTAAATTAATATGTTTGAAATGGTGCGGTGAATATTTGATTTCTATTCGGTTTTGATCAAGAGACAAAAGAAACAAATGAATTAAATAGTCTAGGAAAAAGTTTTATGCTTAAAAATATGTATATGTGTGTATTCGGTTTTAAGAGAAAGGAAGAATAAATGATTTTGTTTCATGGAAAAGAAAATGGGGTTTAAGTGCTTGAAATAATTAAGTTGATTTATGTAACAGCCCGATTTTCGCTTCCGAAAACTTAACTGAATTATTATTATTTTATTGCAAAAATGAGGCCATTTTTTTTTAATTTTTAAAACATGAGTTCATTGAGTTCTACCACCACCCTTTCGAAAATCGAGTTGTCACTTTCGAAACTCATCACTCAAAACATCATCAATGTATAATAAAACTGTTTTCAATTTAAAATGAAAACATGAGCCACAAGTGCTGGAGTCAAACTCCAAAAGTTTTCCAAAAGTAGGCCATCATTACAAAAGAGATTACAAACCAAAATAAAAAGTAGCTGATTACATCTGTAGTACATTGCAATATAATCCTCGACTGGAACTCAGATCCTAGACACACAACATCCTTTAGACACAGACAATAGGGAATCACTCCTCAACGGAACTAGCATCCGTCTCCATATCTTAGCTCAAATCCGCCTCCGCTTCGTGATCGGAATCACTAGCATCCTCTTCCTCCATTGGTTGAGGAATCGCAGCCGCCAAGGGTGCAGGATCACCACCAAACTCGTGATACTCCCTTGGTCCACCATTCTGATAATCACGGAGAGTGACTTATCCCACGTGCACGTCCATGCTTGCTCCTCGTAGAATATGTCTCGGATCGTCGATCTCCAATCGAGTTTCGCCACGCCAGATCCAACCATCAGGTACCATCTCCCATGCTCCTCCCTCCAGAGGCCACATATGGATTGCTACATGATACGCCATTTACTCGTTGCAATACCGGCAGATGCCAATACGACAACCAGGTAGGAGAGAGTTAGTGTGCCAACACTAACAAGTTGACCGTAGGGTCTCAAGGTAGACTCGACAGGAAGAAGAACAGACAACAACGACACTTGACCAGTATACATAATGAGACAAGATACCCAAAAGCGTAGAGAACACACAGGATACGCTTAAGTGGACAGAACAGGATAGCAAAGCAGGTATCATAATAATCGAAATAAACAAGGTAGATAAATGATAAATAAAGCATATGAAGGTACTGCATAATCCACCAATGCCAAAAACATGATTCTCAAAACAACCTCAACTCATCAATATTCTTATCATCATTCAAGTTTATCTTTATTCTTTGGTTATTAAGTTTTATCATATCTTAGCTCACTCAATGAGGTAGGGGAATCACCATCACTGAGGATAAACGCACTCTCTAAATCTCCTCGGTTTTCATCCACACCTAGTCGGAAGCCAACAGGAGTACAGGACCTTTACCACGCGGGCACGACAGTTGTCTCAACAGAATGGTCCCAGACCAGGAGGATCTCGTCCTTAAATCATATCAATAACATTAAGGCTCACTGTCCACGCAGTGGCAAACACAATGCCCCGTTCCAGTCCCTCTCACTGTTGTAGACTTGCATTCAAGGGGTGACAGTATCATTTCCAGTTAGCTATGCGATACTTTCCACGGCATTAGACCCAGTCCCCACCACGTTAGTGTGCCACTTGTGGGATTCGTCCCGCCTAGAAATATACTCGAGGCTTCTTGACGTTTCACCATCCTTGCCCTCCCCTCATGCAATATCCACCTGAGTATCCGCAGATACCCATAGTATCTTCCTCTCCACTACTTCACACTCGTATACCTCACCGCGTATATTAATGTCTTTTAGTGTCTTTTAAAATCTTTTAAAGTCTTTTAACATCTTTAGTTAACCTAAGATCGGCTTGCCCTTAGTACATCCCTTCGACAAGACCCGATCACTAAGGGTTACATCTTTCCCCACTTTCACATAATCAAACCATCACTTTCTCAAGCCACACGGCCACCATGCCATCACATCATTCTCACATACATTCACATATCTCTTTTGCACAATCATTTCTATCACACATTTTCTAGCACAAATCTCAGCTCCACGAGCGCAATGTTCTCATCCGGCACTTTGCTACTTCCACCACCTTATCTTGAATCTCAACACATATATCTCTTTCACATATCCTCATACTTTACTTTCGCTTTCTCATAAGCATTCATAACGACATTCAGACTCATTTTGCGAAGAGCAACTTTTACAAAAGAATGAGAAAGGAACTAACAAAGGATAGGAATAAACATACACTAATTCAAGAAACATAGAACAGAATATCGCGTAAACTCATGTTACCACCATACGAACAACCATGTTACGGGCTCACCACAATCTCACTCACCTCTTAATCCAGCAAGAGAAATACTTTGACCTTGGGGATCTCTAGCTTCTCTTTGAGAATAGTTCCCACCATCCACTGAATAACCTCGAGGTAAATAAATACACTTTTATAAAAAATCATTTCAATTAAAAATTACAACTTGATCTTTTGAATAGGAAATCCTTTACTTTCTTTATTCTTTTCTTAAATTACATGGGTTTATCAAAACAACTTTCAATCTTTTCTCATAATTGAAATCCTTGGAAAATCATTGGAAAACTTCACATTAAAATAAATAAAACAAATGGTTTATGTGGCTGTATGGAAAAGTCCAGCCACCATTTCAATTTGAAAAACATCGAAAAATCCACAATTTTCATTCTAATTTTTTATAAAACACATAACACTTGATATCTACCTTTTTCACAACTCAAAATCATTTTTAAAAGTGAAATACTTTGAAATAAATTCTTGGACAGCAAAGGATAAAGAAATCAAACTATAAAAATACTTTTAGAAATAATCAAATACATTTATCCCTTTTCTTTCATGAAAACCGAATTGACCCAAAAGTAAAACAACACAATTCAAACAAATTTTCTTAAAACAAAGTCATAAAACATAATCATTTCAAGGAGACAATTTCATGCAAAAAGAATCTAGCCTATAAACCTAACATAGACCGAATCATCACTAGAGGAAAACAAAACCTTTGATGCATTTCTTTTTCATGCAAAAACCTTTAAACATTAAATCAAAAACATGCACATATAGATCCATGGTTTTTGAAAATACTACTCCTTTTCTCACCAAAACCGTGACCTACTTGTGTCACTTGGAACAAGATTTCATTTTTATTTTCCCTTGCGTGTGCCTTAAAAATCATGGAAATCAAAAAGAGAACTCATGCAAGAAAACTTATCATGAAAAACAATCATGAGCTTTGTTTTTAAAGCTTGACCGAAAAGTACATCAACAAGATCAAGAGGAAAACTTAAATCTTTAACTTTGAAATAAACATAAATTTAGATCAAAACAAAAATCATTTGAAAAGAAAATTGTTTTCCTTTGTCTCTCCTCAAAACCGTGACATGCATGTCAAGAACCAAAACTTTTGAGTTCAAAAATCACAAATCAAACTTCAAGATCAAAAGCTTTAAAAATCAAGGCAAGAAAACAAGCCCTTTTTAAGATCAAAGCAATAGATCAAAGATTCTTGAAATAAAAATCAAAGATCAAAGCTTTAGAAAATCAAAGTTGAAATCAAAGCATGAAAATCATTTAGATCAACTTTATCAAGCATCAAACTAACATTCATGGACTCAAAATGAAATAAAAATCACCACAACCTAATTTTTTAAGCATGACCGAATGATAATGTCCATGGTTTAGGGTTCTACAAGTTTATGATACTCTTGGAACTCAAGGTCAAGGCTTTACAAGTACTTACAAACATAGATCTTCAAAGAAATTAGACATGCAACAACAAAGAACTTTACAAGACTTGGAAAATCAAGAACTACCACTAACATCCTATGATCTTCGAATAAGCTAAAGAAAAAGAAAGGATCTTCAACCTTCTTCTCTTAGTCTTCAAGGATCCTAAGGCTTTGGGTTTGATCTTCTTCTTCCTCTCCTCTTGAGCTCACGGTTTTTCTCTCTCTCTAAGTTTCTCTAAGAGTTTGTTGAAGACTCTTAGGAAAAGTGTGTTGGTTTGGAAAAGAAATGAGAAGCAAATGAATGGAAGTTCTATGATTTGGGGTATAAGAAAACAACAAGGCTTTTCCCTTCTTGCCCTTAAAACAATTCGGCCAAGAGTGTTGAATGAAAGGTAGAATTGGCCATATGAAGGCTTGCATGGCTCAAGCCAAGCCATTGGACAAATGAAGTAGGATTAGGCTTAATCTCACTTCCTATTGGTTGGTCAAACTCTTAATCAAGCTTTACACTAAACTAAACCTAGGGCTATTTGGCTACTAACCTCGGGTGCAAGGAAGTCAAAAATGGCATCATGCATGCACCACCCACACACACCACACAACCGACACATATGCACACACATGCACCTTATTTCATTTTTATTTTCTTTTTCATAAAACCATCATTTTCAATAAAATACCAAAGCATTAAATACTTAAGGAATTCAATCCAAAAAAAATTCAATTCAAAACTCAATCCAAAAATTCAATTTAAATTTCATAAGGTTCTTCTCAAAACAAAATTCATTCTCTTAAAAACTCTTTGTCACTTGAAATCACAAAAAGGAATTTAATTTAAGAAATATCCTTTCAAATCACACCTTTTAAAATACTTAATCCAAATAATCTTTTTAGGGTTTTAAAACAAATTCGAGGCATTCAGACAGGGTGATACAATTTATGTGTTTTAGATTTGTAATCTTTGGATTTGCTTTCTTGGATTTCATTCGGCCACATAGTGTAAATAAGTCTAGGAGGTTTAGTTGCATGAAAATGAATTTACTTAATGATTTTTGAGAAGAATTAAATAATTCAAAGTAAAAGAAAAACAAATGTGCTTGATTTACATCTTTGGTTTCATTCGGTTTGTATGCCTAAGTGTTCTTGTGTTATGAAAGAAAATGCTTTGGGAATTTGATGAGACTATTTTCATGTTAATGGATATTTGAAAAATAGATGACTTATATGATTTAATTGTGAGAGTGTTGTTTATTGTTGTGTGTCAAGTTAATTGAATGTGCTTTGGAAAAATATTTAAGTACTTGATTGGTTTTGAAAATTAATTGATTTTAAGATAAATTCATTTGATTTATTTGAGATTTTTAGATTGTGTTCATGGCTGTCCAAAACTTGTTTTATGATAAAAAGCTTAAGTTTTAAAGTGTTGATTTTAAGATAAAGAATTAATTAAGAAAAAAAGAGCTTTTACGATGTTTTCGGAATTATTATCAAAATGATTTTCGTAAAATAAACTCTTTGCTGTCCAAAATTATTTAAAATAATTTCTCAACTTTGAAAACGTGTTTGTGAGATTTAAAGTATAGTTTTCAAGTGTTAATTGATTTAAGAAAAGTCGAAGTGAAAACGGTGTACTTTTCGGTGTTTTCGAATGCGGTTAAGGTGCTGTCCAAGATGGATCAGCAGCTAACCCAAATGAATTAAATTATTTTATATGATGTTTTCAAATGATTTTGAAGAATTTAAAGTGCTAGAAAGTATTAGAGTTGTTTTAAGAAAATAATTACGTTTTTAAGTCCTCCGATAAGGAATGAAATGTGAAATGAGTTAAGAGAATATTTTCTTAATACAAATTAATGACGTAAACGTATTTTATTTAGTACGAGGAATCTTAAAGACGAGGGATTGGGGCAGCTGGCACAGACAAGGATCCAAGGAGAGCGTACGCATTAAATTGCTGGACCTCAGGTGAGAGAGAAGCTTTCCTAAGACACCGTGGTGTTTAGGTGATATATTAGGACGTTCCGTATCATCTCAAAGATCGAAACTTAGTGGTTCGGAGTCAGTAGTATAAGTGGCAATTGTTTGTATTGTGTGGCCACTTATACGAAGGTGACGAAGACCACATTATTGTTGTGTGATGATTGTGTGAAATAGCATGCTTGTATGTTTATTTATTTAATTATGCATGATGATAATTATATTGATGACTAATGTGAACAACACGCTAATGGACGTCTGTTACGTCCTGAAAACATAAATGAAATAAATAAGATTGTAAAGTAAAGACATCATGAGAAAGAAATAAGAAATAAGAAATAAGAATATGAGATTTATTGGAAAAGAGATAAAGCGTTGAGATTGGGGACATATTTGATGATGAGAATGAGGTTAAGCCAGAGCTGGAAAAGTGGTGTTGTGTTGATATGTGAAATGAGTGGTGATTTAAGTGGAGTTGGGCTCCTTTGTGATATTGTTGAAGTGAAACTGGTGTTGAGTTGAGCTTGCTCCTCCACTAGTACTCATTGAAACAATATGTTTTTGAAAAGTTTTTGAAATAAGGTTTTTGAAAAGATTTATGGAAAGAGATTTTGAAGAGGTTTTTGAAAATGAGATTTTTAAAGATTTGCGAAACGAGATTTTTAGAAAACTGGTGAAATACTATTTTAAGAAAATTTGTGAAAAGAGGTTTTGGAAAAGTCTGTGAAATAAGTTTTCGGGAAAAGTTTGTAAAATGAAGTTTTGACTGTTTATGAAAAGAGATTTTTAGAAAAGTTGTGGAACGAGATTTTTAGCAAGTCATGAAAAGAAGTTTTTAGAAAGTTCGTGAAATAAGATTTTTGAGAAAGTTTGTAAGAGTTTATGATTTGAGATTTTAAGAAAAAGTTCTGCGAGTTGAGACTTTGAGAGAGATGATGATATGAGATTGTTGAGACAAGTCGAGTAATAAGATGCAAGTGTGATGAGGTGAACCCAACTCTATGCTCTGATGAGAAAAGATTGTGCAAAGTTAGTGGTCGGGACTCATTGAAGGGATGCACGAAGGATGGGCCTACCTTAGGTTAATTAAAAGATAAAAGACATTAAAAGACATTAACGCGGTAAGGTATGAGAGTGCGAAGTAGTGGAGAGGAAGGTACCCCGGATATCAGGGATATTCGGGTTGTGAATGCAATAGGGTAGGCTCGGGCGGTAAAACGTCACATTTCCTTGAGTACTACTCTGGGCGGAACGAATTCCATATGTGGTAGCCAGACGTGGCGGGGACTGGGTCCTAATGCCGTGGTAAGTTTTGCGTCCGGAACCGGAATAGTGCTGTCACCCCTATGGAATTTCGAGAACAGTGGAGAGGGACTGGAGTGGGGCATCTTGATTGCCACTGTGAGACAGTGTGCCTTGATATATATATGAATTGAATGAATTGATTTGAGGATGTATTCCTCCTGGTCTGGGACCATATGTTGTGAGATAGCTGTCGTGCCCGCACGGTAAAGGTCCTGTACTCCTGTTCGCTTCCGACTAGGCTGGGTGGATAACCAAGGAGATGTAGACGTGTGAGACGATGGTAATAAAGGGAGTCCCTCGATGATATTATGATTCCCAAATCATCGATGGTTATGATTTGATAAGACTTGATAGTGAAAGATTTGTAACTGAGATTGAGAAATTAATTGAGAAAGAAGGAATGTGTATATAAGTTTGGTAAGACAAGGAAAATAATGATAATAATCATGATGATAATAATGATATGCTTGATTGTTGTGTTGTATGTTGGTTGTGTGTTGTATGCTTGTATGGTCTTGATATCTCGCCTACTGTAATCCCACACCGTCGACGATTCGTCGTCCGGAACGCTTACTCTCTCCTGTTCGTTGGCATATCGGTGCTGCTGATATCTCAACGGGCAGATGGAGCATCACGTGGAGATCATCACTCTAAATGGATTGGAGCTGAAGCTTAACGTCAGCAGGAAGGTAATGACCGAAGCGACTTCACTTTAGGGGAAGAAAAAAGGGTGCAAGAGGAAAGGGAAACTTCATCCGGTGGTCTTCATCAGAGTAACGCAACGGAAGCGACAACAGTAAATTTAGTTTAAGTTATGATTTGTGTTTTGAGTCAAGGATTACCAAGCAATGTGCCAATTATGTAACTAAGCCAAGTTTTAATTCTGTATTGTGGAATACTCTATTTGGAAGAACAAACAATGTAATCTTTTGGGAAAATGTTATGATGCTTTTGAAATAAGTCACTGTATGAAGATGAAAGTTTTATGTGATAAA
The DNA here is from genome assembly GCA_037953625.1 of Crotalaria pallida. Classification (NCBI taxonomy): domain Eukaryota; kingdom Viridiplantae; phylum Streptophyta; class Magnoliopsida; order Fabales; family Fabaceae; genus Crotalaria; species Crotalaria pallida. The sequence continues at coordinate 3,491,519 of CM075654.1, read as the reverse complement.
CAATTTTAGTAACAACTCGATTTTCAGTAAAAAGTGGTACACTTAACAAGGACACTTCAAATTGTTTAAAAAAAAATTTGGCCTCATTTTTGCCACTTTAATTAGTAAAAGTCAATTATTTTTGGTTTACGAAAATTGGGCTGTTACAGAATGGTATCAGAGCAATGGTAATCCTTAGTGGCCTTAAGCATGGGCTTACATGCTTTGTTTGTGTAACTCTGTGTGTGTTTGCTAGCATAAGGATAGGATCATAGGGTTAAGTACTCGTCTTTCTAGGATGTGAAACTCTGTTTACGGATTAAGGACTACTGTATTAGCCTAAGGAGCCTGTTCATCCTATAGTCTGAGGAAAGTGGACCAAATAGGAAGTAAATAGATTCTAAGATTGAGACCCCTAACTTTTGCTGTTGCATTACTGTTTGAAAGAAACCAGTTTGTTGACCTAGACGTACCCTTGCCCAAGAGTCGCCGGTACCTTTGAGGGAGTAGGATGTTATTCTTGGAGTCCTTGTTTGTTGAATTGCTTCAACAAAACCGACAATATAATTGAAACTTGAATCTTTTCTTCATGAGCCTTACTACCAAACCGTAGCTTTACCTTTCTTTTCCAAGAATTCCTTAAATTGATTTGCAGAATTGGAAATGTCATGATTACCCAGAAAGTTTAGGCTTGAATTATTAATGAGGAATTAGTGGTTGAAGTTGATTAAGAATAGAACGAAATAGTGAATTTAGTAATAAGTTTGGTCAAAGTTGGGGAGCTACAAGGAAGAAAAGAAGCGTATGTTACCGATTATTGAGGAAGATTTGAGGACTAGGATTGCCTTATACCATAAACATAGGTTTAGATGGAGAAAGTAATGGGCATGATTGATATTTAGGAAGAATCTAAGGATAAAAGTGAGGTTGTTAGGAGGAAGTAGAACCAAAGTTGCAATAGAATTCCCCTTAAGCTGGAGAAATAATGGACGAAAGCCTTAGAGTTAGAAGGAGAGCTAGAGGAAGGAGTAATTGTTATAAATTAGTTATAGAAGGTAGTATATATATATATTCCAGGGTTTTAGGCTAAACCCGGTACTTTTGGAGATGTTTGAATTTATGATTGTTTAATATTCCCTGGGTCCGCACCCAAGATTGTGCTTTTTATAACGACAACTAGTCAAAAGACGATATCCCTTACGGTTATTCCGATGGACTTGACCTGATTCGGCACGCAAGCGATAGTACGAGTGGAACTTCTTCATCCGAAAGCAACACACGAGGAGCATTGCAAGGTGAATTATGCCAGCAAAGGAAATTCGACTACGAAGTGAGAATGAGAACATTCTTCTGGACCTCACCGTGATACGAGAATTCTTGTGCTCTGCTGCCCAATCCGTAACGTATTTCTCGGGGACGAGAAATCTTTAAGTTGGGGAGAATGTAACACCCCGCAAATTCCTCGTAATGTTTTAAATAATTAAACAATCTAATTGGAGAAAATGTTTTTGAAAGAATGTTTTCTTGAAGTAAATTTATTATTTTATTATTTTAAGTGGTGAATAATTTTAAAGAAGTAATTATGTGTTGGACATTTTTGGTGTTTTAAAGAAATTGTGATTTTATCAAAGAACGATTTTTATTTGAAATGAATTTTTTGGGTTTATTAACTTTGAAAATCCATATCTTTTCAACCGTAACTCCGAATTTTATGATCTTTATATGAAAACAATCGTATTAAAATGTAGATTTCAAAAATGTAACTTTTATAATTTTCTGGGTTGGTTTGCAAAAATTTATTTTTGGGGTATTTAAAGGACGAATTTTGAGAGAATAACTTAGTAAAAATAGTTAAGGACTTCAAATGAATTTTTCCTTTTGAGAATATCTTTAATATATTAAAATATGATTTTTGAAAATGAAATGAGGGTCATAATTATAGCCAAATGATACAGTTTATTAGTCAAAGAGAAAGTGTGTTTAAGTGTTAATATTTATATTTGATTATTGAAGGAGAAATTATTTCATGACTAATTGTGTGATTGAGTGGGATTGCAATGTGTATGTATATGTGTATATATGTATGTATGTATAATTGTGTGTATGTTACCCGTGTGTGTCTATGCATGAACTTAGGATTTTTATTTCTTAAGCAAGTAACCAAGTGAACTAACTAGAACCATAACCAAACTAGATTAGAAGGAAAACCCTAACTAGAAACCAACTACCCATTAGCCCTAAAATGATCCCTAATACCCTATACTATCCTACCTTGTCTCCTTAAGTTTAATAACCTCCACCCATGCAAGTTTTTGTAAGGACAAAATCGCCCCTCCCATTTGTGCATAACCAAGACCAAACCAAGGGCAAAAGAGGGACTTCATGGTTTGCCTATAAATACCTTTGGCCTTAGTAAATTGGCACACAACTTATTCCATTCCCTTCCTTTCATTTTTCCATTCCCAAACACAATTGTTGTAGAGCAAAAATCAAAGCTCTCAACACACATAGAAAGAGAGAGAAACCGAGGGGAAGAAGGAGGGAGAAGGGGGAAGTTCAAACCAAAAACCTAAGTCTTTCCTTGAAGATCCAAGAACTTAGAGCTAGAAGACCTTGATTCGGTGGGTGATTTAAAGAGTCCAAGAAGTTTAGAGTTGCTTTTATTTTTATAAGCCTTTTTGATCTTCAATTCTTCTTTGCATGTCTAGTTTTATGGTTGATCTATGGTTGTATGTAATGTTTAAGCTTTAATCTTGAATTTCAAGAATCACATGAACTTGTAATAAACTAAACTAAGGACTTTATATTTCGGTTAAGGCTTTTCTTAAGAGATCTCAAAGTTTTTCAAACTAAATCTTTTAGATCTAAATGTTTGATGAGATTTTTGTAAAGCTTGGAGTAAAATTCTTGCATGTTGATTTAATGATGATCTTGATGTTTGATGTACATGCATGTGTTATTTGTGCCTTGATCTTGAATTTTTAAGGGTAATGGAACTCGTAAAACACTAGATCCTAAGCCTTATGATTCGGCCATAACATAGAGTTTAGGTCTGGATGCTTTTTAAATTTATGCATGTTAACTTTGTGGTTAGAAAAATTGATTTGAGTTGTTAAAGTGTTTTGATTTTTGATTTGATCTCTAAAAAGCTTTGATTTTGCCTTGATCTTGGAAAAAGGTTTTGATCTTGAGTTATGCATGTGATTTTCAAACAAAAAGCCTTAATCTTGAACCTTGCATGTAACCCTTGAACAAAAAGTTTGATCTTTTCTAATGCATGTCACGGTCTTGGTAAAAGAAACCAAAGAAATAAGCTTTTGAAAAATGATTTCCATCTTGATCCATGTCTAATGCTCTTGCATGTTAAAGATTTAAAGTTAAACTCTTGATTTTGGGTAATGAACATTCGATTTAAACTTAAACCAAGAGATTATGTTTTGTTTTTCATAAAAAGGACACATGCATGTGATTTCTACTTGATTTAAGGACTTTTTTTTAAGAGCATGATTTGATTCATGAACCTTGATGTGTGCATATTGAAAAAAAAATGAACCAATTAAAAACCTTATTTTTGTCATGATTGAATATTCTGCCTATGCATGAAAATAGATTAGGAATCTTTAAAGTGACATAAAAGTAATAAGTGCGTATTGTAAAATATTGTTAAATTAATATGTTTGAAATGGTGTGGTGAATATTTGATTTCTATTCGGTTTTGATCAAGAGACAAAAGAAACAAATGAATTAAATAGTCTAGGAAAAAGTTTTATGCTTAAAAATATGTATATGTGTGTATTCGGTTTTAAGAGAAAGGAAGAATAAATGATTTGTTTCATGGAAAAGAAAATGGGGTTTAAGTGCTTGAAATAATTAAGTTGATTTATGTGTTTTAGATTTGTAATCTTTGGATTTGCTTTCTTGGATTTCATTCGGCCACATAGTGTAAATAAGTGTAGGAGGTTTAGTTGCATGAAAATGAATTTACTTAATGATTTTTGAGAAGAATTAAATAATTCAAAGTAAAAGAAAAACAAATGTGCTTGATTTACATCTTTGGTTTCATTCGGTTTGTATGCCTAAGTGTTCTTGTGTTATGAAAGAAAATGCTTTGGGAATTTGATGAGACTATTTTCATGTTAATGGATATTTGAAAAATAGATGACTTATATGATTTAATTGTGAGAGTGTTGTTTATTGTTGTGTGTCAAGTTAATTGAATGTGCTTTGAAAAAATATTTAAGTACTTGATTGGTTTTGAAAATTAATTGATTTTAAGATAAATTCATTTGATTTATTTGAGATTTTTAGATTGTGTTCATGGCTGTCCAAAACTTGTTTTATGATAAAAAGCTTAAGTTTTAAAGTGTTGATTTTAAGATAAAGAATTAATGAAGATAAAAGCGCTTTTACGATGTTTTCGGAATTATTATCAAAATGATTTTCGTAAAATAAACTCTTTGCTGTCCATAATTATTTAAAATCATTTCTCAACTTTGAAAACGTGTTTGTGAGATTTAAAGTATAGTTTTCAAGTGTTAATTGATTTAAGAAAAGTCGGAGTGAAAATGGTGTACTTTTCGGTGTTTTCGAACGCGGTTAAGGTGCTATCCAAGATGGATTAGCACCTAACCCAAATGAATTAAATTATTTTATATGATGTTTTCAAATGATTTTGAAGAATTTAAAGTGCAAGAAAGTATTAGAGTTGTTTTGAGAAAATAATCACGTTTTTAAGTCCTCCGATAAGGAATGAAATGTGAAAAGAGTTAAGAGAATGTTTTCTTAATACAAATTAATGACGTAAACGTATTTTATTTAGTACGAGGAATCATAAAGACGAGGGATTGGGGCAGCTGGCAGAGACAAAGATCCAAGGAGAGCGTACACATTAAATTGCTGGACCTCAGGTGAGAGAGAAGTTTTCCTAAGACACCGTGGTGTTTACGTGATATATTAGGACGTTCCGTATCATCTCAAAGATCGGAACTTAGTGGTTCGGAGTCAGTAGTATAAGTGGCAATTGTTTGTATTGTGTGGCCACTTATACGAAGGTGACGAAGACCACATTATTGTTGTGTGATGATTGTGTGAAATAGCATGCTTGTATGTTTATTTATTTAATTATGCATGATGATAATTATATTGATGACTAATGTGAACAACACGCTGATGGACGTCTGTTACGTCCTGAAAACACAAATGAAATAAATAAGATTGTAAAGTAAAGACATCATGAGAAAGAAATAAGAAATAAGAATATGAGATTTATTGTAAAAGAGATAAAGCGTTGAGATTGGGGACAGATTTGATGATGAGAATGAGGTTAAGCCAGAGCTGGAAAAGTGGTGTTGTGTTGATATGTGAAATGAGTGGTGATTTAAGTGGAGCTGGGCTCCTTTGTGATATTGTTGAAGTAAAACCGGTGTTGAGTTGAGCTTGCTCTTCCACTAGTACTCATTGAAACAATATGTTTTCGAAAAGTTTTTGAAATAAGGTTTTTGAAAAGATTTATGGAAAGAGATTTTGAAGAGGTTTTTGAAAATGAGTATTTTTGAAAAAGGTTTTTGAAATGAGATTTTTAAAGATTTGCGAAACGATATTTTTATAAAACTGGTGAAATACTATTTTAAGAAAATTTGTGAAAAGAGGTTTTGGAAAAGTCTGTGAAATAAGTTTTCGGGAAAAGTTTGTAAAATGAAGTTTTGACTGTTGATAAAAAGAGATTTTTAGAAAAGTTGTGGAACGAGATTTTTAGCAAGTCATGAAAAGAAGTTTTTAGAAAGTTCGTGAAATAAGATTTTTGAGAAAGTTTGTAAGAGTTTATGATTTGAGATTTTAAGAAAAAGTTTTGCGAGTTGAGACTTTGAGAGAGATGATGATATGAGATTGTTGAGACAAGTCGAGTAATAAGATGCAAGTGTGATGAGGTGAACCCAGCTCATGAGAAAAGATTGTGCGAAGTTAGTGGTCGGTGAGACACCCTTCCGAATTACCCAAATATAATATAGTATTTAAGCTATTATATTCGATAATATATGTTCTTGTGAGTGTTAAGAAAATAACTGAAATAAAATTTTCTTTTAAAGCGGGTGCACAAATCGTCATTTGGAATTCTTGGAGAATAAGCTCTAAACCATTTCAAAACATTTGTATCGAGTTCGACGATCTCTAAAACCTTTTCACAAATAGGGTAACATTCGCTCTTTGGAAACATCTTTGTATCATACAAGTAAGTAAAGTTACCCATGCTTTGTTCGATAAGACTCATACCATCAAATAATATTTATAGCCGAGCTCTTAAATAGATTAAATCAGAGTAAGCGGAAATTATTGGACTATGCAACTGATAGTAATATAAACATAGGTTTTATATATATAATAAGAGTCATAATACATAGTCCCATCATGATAGTCTCCAAGACCCATAAGTACAAGTCCATAAAAACAGATCTACATCACAGTGTAACTACAACCCTAGAGTATTCCAAAAGTATATCTACAATATATATACATAACCAAAATACAACTCCAGGGGTAATCACGTAGATCTGGCAGCATCAGATGTGGTAGTAGTAGTAGCAGTCTCCAAAAACACAAGTAGTAGCATCATCATCATCACAGCAGCAGCAAAGTATCATCCACAGCCTCCACAACATCGGATCCTCTGATCCTCATCATATACCCTATACACATACCTAGGGATCATCGTCCCTCCAATCACTCCCAGTAGAATGCACGACAGGCTCGCTCCCACCGGATCCTCCTCGATCTCATCCGAGGGAGAGTGTACCCTACCACTAGGTACCGGGTCAGGTGATGGTGAAACCCTGACTGGGCTCCTCGGATCAGAAGGGGGAGTCTCCTCGCGGACGACTCTCGAGGTAAAAGGGTGAGAGCGAGTAGGTCGAAAACGAAAACTATGATAAGAGCGAGCTGGTCGCGTGGGAGGTGGTTCATGGTAAGTGTAAAACGGGGTACATGCATAGTGTATATGATGGGAATCCTAAATCTACGAGGACGGAATTGGATCAACGGGTTCGGGTGGTAGAAGGTAACCTCTACCTCTCCCTCGAACACCGCACGATGGTCCTCATAGATCCATGTGCCACTAGGAAGTGGCCGGATCTCGATGCAAGCAATGTAACGAGACATCACCTGCAAGGGCATAGGGGTAAGCAATTCTATACACATAATCAACAGAGAATAAATTGTGCAATATAAGTATGTAAATATGCATCAATTAACAACAATCACATATAACACTTAGCAAATAATTAATGCACATAGGATGCTCACACTTATTTCATTTATCACAATTAATTTAAATGAATGGCATGATGCATGACTTTAGCTCTCAAGCCTATCTCCATCATACTATGTCACTCTCTGACGTCCATCCCTGACAACCCAACACTCAACAGTGCGTTGTATTCCTAGGTAAACAACAATCCGTACATTCACCTAGAATGTACATGACAAGCTTGGAATCCATGCCACCCGAGCATATCCCGTCATCCAAACGGACCGTCATCCAAACGGTATAACCATATCGGCATCCACTCAGTCGACCACGCCAACGACGTGTCATCAAGCAAGCGTATTGGCACTCCCAGAGGCCCTCCACATGTTTACCAAAAACATGATATACGTCCTACCATCCAAACTCCAGAGTGAATGCATTTTATCTTTTGGACTTAAGGGAAATTGATTAATACTTTACAGGCCACCTAGGCTTATTTCTTTATCAAAAAGGACCGTCACCAAACGATCTATTTGTATTAACCAATTTCTCTAAGTCTTGATCCCTTGAACTATTATTAATCATTCCTTAATCAATTAAGTCAGAATTGAAAATGGTGTTTTCAGGTTCTGGGTAATTTACTCGAGTAAAATTCAGTACACTCGAGTGTTCTCCAACTTTTCCAGATTACTCGAGTGTTCTTAAGATTACTCGAGTGTTCATGACTTTCTGAGGATTTGGGTTTCAAATTCAATAAATTACTCGAGTAGTCCATAGGTTACTCGAGACTCGAGTGGTTGGCCTTAACTTGTCCTCAGGTCATGCTCGATACTCGAGTAGTAGACACGATACTCGAGTGTTCTAACTTCATTTACATTGTTTTTCAAACGTTTTACTCGAGTACCCTGTACATTACTCGAGTGTTTCGCAGCAGTTTACACTGAAAACTTAGTTTTATCATACCAATTTCATTTCTACTCATTTCCAGTCCATTCCAAGGATCAACGGAGCACACATAACATAATTTGAACATGTTACAACATTCATTTCATATCAAAACATAGATTTGACAAAGAATCCAACAATTATGCATAAAATGCACATTTTAACAACTCAACACCTCAAATTGCATAATATGCATAAAACTCATAAGGTAAAGTTCATTTAAGCTTGCATGCATGATATAGAACTTGCTCAACACAGTTTTAGAGCATGGATTGGTCTCCAAACCAAAGTTCCTATTCAATCTAAGCCCTTAGAGCCTCTTGGTGGCTCTCTAACACAATTCATGGAATTTAATCTCTATCTAGTGAATATAATTACTTCCCCTTACCTCTCAGACGTGAATCAAACAGGAATTGACAAGAACAAAGCTCCAAACTTCTCAGACCAACTTCAATCACCATATGCAGAGCATTTTGAGTGCAACACCAAAGTGGAATTGGTTTATACATGAAACAGAGAATAGAATTGGGGAAATTAGATTTTCTAGACTCTATACAACATGAACTCACTAAAGAAACTGAATTTGAGACTCAAGGATTCGTGAGCTTACCAGAATCAATGATCAAAGTAAGCTCCCAGACCAAGGCTTGACAGAAAAAGCTTCACTTCAACTCCACTACTACAGAATTGCAAAAAAGTTCCCAAATATTAATCCCGGTTCCGTTCCGGAACTGGGATTAATAAACAAATGATAGTTAAAAAATACCATGAATTTATTGATCCCAGTTATAAAAAACACGGAACTGGGATCAATATTATAACATAAATAATTTTTATTTTTTAAAAAATTAAAAATCACACCAACCTTATTTATCCCATTGATTTACTTCAACCGGGATGAATAATAAATAATCGGAACCGGGATCAATATTATCAACCAGAGGGGGAACCCTAATTTTTTTCTCTTCCTGCTAGCCGCCACCCCCCTCCCATATCTACTTCTTCCCTTGGCCTTAGCTTTCTCGTTCTCTCCCACTTCCAGACCGCCATCGTCGCCGCCCCAGTTGTGGCCACCTTCTTCTTCTTCATTTGATTCCCTTCTATGTTTCGCGCTGATCCTCGGTCCCTTGCTCTCTCTCTCTGTCGTGCGTTTGTCCCCAAGCCCTGTTCTCGTCGCTGCAGGGCCCTGTTCGTGGCTGGAGTTTGCTTGCATAGGTGAAAACGTAGGTGTGGAGGGTCTTTTCGACGGAGGAGGAGGTGGGCATTGGAGGAGAGCTTGACAGAAGAGACCACCACCCTTTCCTCCCTCTATCTAAACCGATTCAAACCGACAAAGAACCAAGTGCCTAGACCGATTTGAACCTCTTTAATCCATGGCCGCGATTTGAGGAGATTGGTGAATCCGAATCCACTATTGATGGCGATGGTGGAAGCTTAAGATGACTACAAAAGTCGCATTCATGGTGGCTTTTGTGTTTCGAATTGGAGAGGAAGAGAGATCGTCATTTTCTAGCATGTGTACGGGGCCGACGACCATCAAATCCTTGACCTCCGTGTTCGTTGCCCCTGGTACGGCCACTTCAACTTTATTGCTTTAGTGGTTCACTTTAATACTGAAAAACTCTAGTAATTTGGTTGTTTGCTTGAAGTATTTCTTATAATTAGGGGATGTATTTGACTTGGAGCCCTACAACATTGATATTGTTTATTATGTCTAATTGTTATTTATGTTTCTGTTGCACTAATGTAGAAATTAGAGAGTACCTGATTTTTTATTAAGCCCTAAAAAATAGAATTAAAAAAATTAGAGAATATATCTTCGTTAATTGGGGGACCAGTGATCCCCCAATTGCTAATGCAGTTTAACTTCATTTTCACTCGTATTGTATTTCCTGTCATTCTTTTTATTGGGTGTTTTTTGTTCCCTCTGTCATAATTCATACTATATTTCCTGTCATTCTTTCTATTGGGTGTTTTCTTTTTGCACTAAATGTGTAAAACTGAATGCAAAATTAGCCCCTTCATAAAATTTATGTTTATGAGCCAATTCCAATTTTGATGAAATTAAAACTATATTCTATGTTACAATTTCCATTTCACTCATTCATGCGTTTAAACAGCCTTCACTAAATACTTTGTTGCAACTTCCAAATGTACGCAGGGGCCTATTTTCATAAATTGGGTGCTATTTCCATCACCTAATTCTAAACAGCAGTCATTGTGTATTATTACTCACGATGTTGATATGTCCTCCTAGGACTATGCTCAATATCACCTAATACAAGGATGATGAATTATGAGAAAAATACAAGGTAAGAACCACAAGTTATGAATTATGAGTTAAATACAAGGTAAGAACCACACTCTTGAATTGATAGCTATTGTGCCACTTCTAGGATTAGAAAGTTGGGTTATAGTGGTGGAGGGGATGCGGTGTTGCAGGACATGTATCCAGAAGGAATATAGGATAGGAAGAGAACATGAGGAAGCTAATGCTGGGTATTTTTGTCAATAATTGCCAGCGAAGTAGTCCTGTTCTGCACATATTAAATGGATCAACATGTTCAATTCTTTTAGCAGATTGTCTTGTTCTGTTCCACTTAAAAAATGCACCTAACATGGAATGAAACCCATATGTCCTGTTCCGTCCCGTTCCTCTAGGAAATATTGTTTGAATTAAAATAAAGACTGTGAGGCTTTCAAAATATTTTCATGTGATATGGAGCTACTGGTGGAGATATAACAGAATCTACATGTCTACTTACATCTAACCGCAAATTCAAAAATATTGGTTATAGTGATCCCCCAATTGCTAATGCAGTTTAACTTCATTTTCACTCATATTGTATTTCCTGTCATTCTTTCTATTGGGTGTTTTTTGTTCCCTCTGTCATAATTCATACTATATTTCCTGTCATTCTTTCTATAGGGTGTTTTTTTATGAATACAATGCAATTTTTGTGTTTGCAATGCAAATGTTAGTTATTGAAAGCTTAATAATTGTGCTTCCTTTTGTTTTTTAATCTTTTTGTTGCACTGTCCTTATAACAAATTTTCAGGAAACTTATTATACTATTGCTTAACTAATGTTTTGGTTATTTAATGAGATGCATTTTTTTTTGTGGTCATATTTGCAGAAGCAAAAAACTGGAGCATCTGCTGATTTTCAAGAAGTTGGTCCTGGTGGAAAAGCAAAAACTAAAAGCCAGTTTATAAACTTGGTTTTTTTACATTTTCAGTTGCTTTCTCTAAAATTTGATTTGGTTCTTATTGCATTAACTTTGGATCATTTACATATAAAATAACACAATGGATTGTTCTGTGAATTATTATACACCTTGTTCTATCCTTAGGAGACACTAAAAATGAGATGGTTTGCAAGCTGAAATGATAATTTATTGGTCATAGAATTACTTTCACTTGTGGAATTTTTCATGACCATATTTTAATTTTTTGCCTAGAAACACACAGTTCTCTTCTTTCAGAAGCCCTGTTGGTATAATTTATGTGTATGTATATGAGTGAACTACATGTGTAGTTATGTTGTTTGGATATATATTTTAAACCTTCTAGTCCCTTGTCTATTTCAGCTCGCGGAACTTTTTCCAAATGGTTGCATGGACAACCATGGGATTAAGCGTGGAATATGCAGTGCAAAAGAGAGGCGGAGAGCCCTGCACAGCAAACATAAGGTATGCCTTTTGTTAATAGTGATTTTTAATACTAGTGAAAAATATTGGATTCTTGATGATTCAAATTGCATGAATTCATCTTGGCCTATTATTAGAAGAGTACAAAAACATGCTTTTAGATCTTTTTATGCACATGACAAGCAAAATATGATATTTTTCATGACAATGTTGCTTTTAAGTAGATCTTTATCTCATTTGATTTACTTGTGTATTACTAGGATCAGGAAAATATCAAGAGGAAGAAATTGTTGATACCTAAGGAAGAGGAGGATGTTCAACTTGATACTAGTTCAATTGCTCCACAGCAGAACCTGTGAGAGAAATCAGCTCCAGAATCCAGCAGTCCTGCTTTTACTTCAGTGAACAAGCCAGTTTCTAATATAAGCACAATTGCCCAGATCCCCAGTCCTTCTATGAATGGGCGAAAACAACGAAAAGCAAAGTCAAGTTCAAGTATTGCGCTGGAAAATTCCAAGGTTGAGAATGGTGGTTTAACAAAGAAGGTAAAGAGAAAACCAGAACATGACTTGGGAGGTGCACATTTTGCTCTAGAGAAGCAGCAACAGCTAAGTTCTTTGCAGGGAGAAGCAAGGACAAAATCAAAGTCTGTAAAGCAGTCTACAAGTCTTCCTACCAAGTCAAAGCTTCAGTCAACATCTATCCCTGGTGTAGAGCAGTCTAGCTAACATGATAATATGATACCAGCTAGGAGGTTTACATAACAGAGTCTGTTACAAAGTTTTATGGTTTTGTTTTTCGTTTTTTAATATCCTAATTGCACAAGTAAAATAACTTGAACCCATTTTTCCTTTTTGATTGAAGTTGTATAATACACTTTAATTTTGTGCAGGTTGGACTTTAATTTTGTGAATTTGTGCTCTATGAAAATCATTGCTCTAATGTATATATAATTATGGCATTTATTTGTTGAAAAAAAAATGTTGACAATTTATTTAAATATATTGATATAGCAAATATTATAAATTAAAATATATATATATATATATAATACTAAATAGCAAATATTATAAATTTAAAAAAAAATTATATTCACTAAAGATCCCGGTTCATTTTAAAAAATTCAACAGTGATCATATATATTAAAGATCCCGGTTCATTATTAAAAATAAACAGTGATCATATATATTATTGATCCCGGTTCCTTGTTTTTTTATTGATCCCGGTTCCGTGTTTTCTAAAATACCTGGGATCAAAAGTATCATACTTGTTATACCAGGGGATACAATCCCGGTTCGGAACCGGGATCAATAGGCATGCGGAACCGGGATCTTTTAGCATTTCTGTTGTAGTGCTCCTTGAATCTTCCACCACACTCACTCAATCCTCACGATTTTGGTGTTTATACAAAGCTCGAGATGTGAGCTTTGTATTCGTGTATCACTCAAGCCCTAACACTCAGAACTGAAAGAGAATCGAAGGCAACAAATCTGAAACCCTAACTTCATCAACAAACCCAAACTTAGCCAAATTCTTCACAAATTCGATGTTGTTGAGCTTTTATAGACATGGAGAAGGCCCATGCAGGACGACACGACGCCTTCGAGCTGTTGATGATGGAGTATTCGTGTCAAGGAGAGGGAATCGTTCATGGTGACTCATCAAACGCACTAACTCGTGCAATTTGACCCAGAATACTCGAGTATTCAGAATAATACTCGAGTGTTTTGCCCAGATTTTTGAAAAATAATTATTTTATTTACTTTCCCTCCAAAACCTTTCCTATAATTGCTTCTAGGTCTCTACCCAGGGACTAATATGCAAAACTCCTATTTTATACATTATTATATTTATTAAATAATTTCACACACCTAAGCTAGTCAAATGAACACATATTTTAATCAAGGATTATCATAGAAACCATTAATTATAATTAAATTATAATTAACATTTCATTAATCGGGGATTAATATTTTGGGGTGTTACACTACTCCCCCACTTACAAGGAATTTCGTCCCCGAAATTCAACTTATACAAACAAATCAGGATAATCCTGACGCATCTTATCCTCTAATTCCCAAGATGATTCTATCACATCTCCACAAACCCAGACGACTTTGACCAGACGAATATCCTTCCCTCTAAGCTGCTTGATCCTTTGATCTTCAATACGAACTGGCACAACTTTGAAGGTTAGGTTCTCATGAATTTCTAAGTCATCAGGTCGGATTCTAAGGACAATGGTGGGGTCATGGACATATCTCTTTAATTGAGACACATGGAATACATTATGAAGGTTAGCTAATGACGGAGGCAGGGCTAACTTATAAGCTACTGGGCCGACTCTTTTGAGGATTTGATAGGGACCAATAAACTTAGGTGATAGTTTCTGGATTTTTAAGGCTCTACTAACACCTTTGGTTGGTACTATTCTAATAAATACATGGTCTCCTTCGGCGAATTCTAAAGGTTTCCTTCTTCTATCAGCATAGCTTTTCTGCCTACTTTGAGCTGCCCTCATGTTTTCTTGTATCATCTTGATCTGTTCCGTGGTCTCTTGCACAAAATCTGGTCCAACCAGAGAATTCTCCCCCACTTGAAACCAGCATAACGGCGTCTGACACTTTCTCCCATACAGGGCTTCAAATGGTGCCATTCCAATACTCGTGTGGTAACTGTTGTTATAAGTAAACTCCACGAGCGGCAACACCTGCTCCAAATTCCCTTGACCTTCCAAGACACAGGCTCGTAGAATGTCCTCCAATGACTGAATAGTCCTCTCCGTTTGGCCATCAGTCTGAGGATGGTATGCAGAACTCAGTTTCAATCTTGAACCCAAGGCTCTATGCAGATCTTCCCAAAACATCGATGTAAACCTCGGATCACGATCTGACACAATGCTTGATGGTACACCGTGCAGACGAACAACTTCCTTGATGTACAACTGAGTGAGCTTTTCCAACGAGTAGCGCATATTCACGGGAATGAAATGCGCCGACTTAGATAAACGATCCACGATTACCCAGATGGCATCATGACCAGTAGATGTCTTTGGCAATCCTGACACAAAGTCCATCGAGATACTATCCCATTTCCACACAGGAACTTCCAAGGAAAGTAACTCTCCTCCTGGCCTTTGATGTTACACTTTCGCCTTTTGACACACCAAACAACAGGCCACATACTCAGCTACATCTTTCTTCAAACCAGGCCACCAAAATAGCTTCTTTAAGTCCCGGTACATTTTGGTAGCTCCCGGATGCATACTCATCTTACTTTTATGCGCTTCATCCAGAATCATCCTTCTTACTTCTAAATCATCAGGTACACAAATCCTTGTTTTAGAGCGAATGATTCCATCCTTCCCTTCTTGAAACTCCAATTCCTTGCCTTCTTCCATCAACTTCCTCTTTTCTATGAGTTTCCCATCCTTGTGTTGCAATTCCCGAATCCTTTGTAGAAACTCGTTAGCAATCTGCAGCATCCCCATCTTGATACTTGTCGGCTCCACTTGCATCGTCAGACTCAAATCCCGAAACTCCTCTATCAGTGCAGCTTCTCTGACCATCATTGCACTGATGTGCATTGCCTTTCTACTCAATGCATCTGCCACAACATTGGCCTTCCCCGGATGGTAATGGAGCTCGAACTCATAATCTTTCAAAAACTCCATCCATCGACGCTGCCTCATATTCAACTCCTTTTCATCAAAGAGGTACTTTAAACTCTTATGGTCACTGAACACTCGGAACGTAGTGCCATAGAGATAGTGCCTCCAAATCTTTAATGCAAACACCATAGCTGCCAGCTCCAAATCATGAGTTGGATAGTTCATTTCATGAACTTTTAGCTGTCTCGAGGCATAGGCGATGACTTGCCCTTCTTGCATCAAAACGCACCCAAGGCCTTGTTTCGACGCGTCACAGTACACATCAAAGCTCTTCTGTGTATCGGGCAGAATCAATACCGGAGACGATGTCAACCTTTCCTTCAGTTCCCGAAAACTCCTTTCACACTTCTCATCCCAAAGGAATGGTTGATCTTTCTGAGTCAACTTCGTCAAAGGCAGTGCGATCTTCGAGAAACCTTCTATAAATCTTCTATAGTACCCAGCCAAACCAAGAAAGCTTCTCACCTCCGTGACCGACTTTGGTTGCTCCCATTGCAAAACCGAACTCACTTTCGTCGGATCAACGGCTATTCCTTTGTCTGAAATCACATGCCCCAAGAACTTAACCTCCTTCAGCTAGAACTCACATTTTGTAAGTTTAGCGTACAATTGCTTCTCCTTTAGGATGCTCAACACCATCCTCAAGTGTTCAACATGCTCCTCCGGGTTCTTGGAATAAATAAGGATATCATCTATGAACACAACCATGAATGAATCTAAATAAGGTCTAAAGATTCGATTCATGTAGTCCATGAAAATGGCTGGTGCATTAGTCAATCCGGACGGCATGCAGTCTTAGAGATAATGCAGTCTTAGAGATATCCTCTTCTCTAATCCTGATTTGATGGTACCCTGACCTCAGATCAATCTTGGAAAATACTGAAGCTCCACGAACTTGATCCATAAGATCATCTATCCTCGGCAACGGATACTTGTTCTTGATGGTGACCTTATTCAGCTGCCGGTAGTCAATGCACATCCTCATACTACCATCTTTCTGTAGGATTCTCATGTTTTGATGCTAACAATTTCTCTCCAAGCAACAACATTGGCAACAAGCAAGCTACACGACATGAAGATTAGAATTAGGATTTTTATTAATTCTATTTCAATGTAATCTTTATTTTTTATGCAATGCATCTCATTGGTGTGGGTAGCTTAGGTGATTTTAACAATACTTAAATAATGTTTGATTAAGAGTGAAGATACTTTAAATCTTGATTAAATAGCTCTATTAAAAGCTTTGTGAAAATCCTTTTAGAAAAACCTTGTTTTTATTCAGATTCTGATCAGTTCACTCGAGTAATGAGTATTGGTTCACTCGAGTAATTTATGTCATGACAGGTTAATCGAGTGATGGTTTACACATCACTCGAGTAACTTAATCTGACATGTTTTAATCGAGTAATGTTATATGGTTTACTCGAGTAATTCAATCAGTTTTTGGAAAATTAAAAAAGGACTTAATTTTCTCTTTCACAGATGATAGACATTCATTCTTACAATTTTCTATATACTTTGAAAAGCAATTCAAGAGCTATTTTACATCTTTCAAGAGCTATCAAGATTCAACAAAGAACTTTTCATTCTTCACTCTATTTCTTTCATTGTTCAAATATTCTTGAGATCATAATTTTTGTTCTTAGTGGTTGTTGAAGATTTGCAATTTGTGATTGCATCATTGAAGTTTCAACACAAGTGAAGAATCTCACAAGGAAGACTTTGAGGATCAAATCAAAGCAAGAAAAGAGGATTGGTTGGAAGCATCTTCAATCAATTAGCAAGGAAATCTAGAATACTCAAAAGGGGTAGATTAGATCAAAGTGTTTGGTACACACTTTGTGTTGGGTTTTAAGATAGGAGAAGTAAGAATCTAGTTGCATCTTAAAACATTGTAAAATCTACATTTGAAGATTTCTAGTGAAGAATCTCTCTTGATTCAAGAGGGGACTGGAGTAGCTTTCAAGTGGGTGAAAGTGAACCAGGATAAATCCTTGTGTCTCTTTTATTTTTCATTCCTTGTATTGCATTAATTCATTAACAATTGCATTTTTAGGTTAGAATTGGGGTTTTCTTAATTCAACTCAATTGATCTAAAATTGCATGTTAATATTACTTGAAATTGTTCGTATTAATCATTCATAATTTGTTGAATCATCATAGCATTGTTATTCTTGAAGAACTCCATTGAAAACTGAGTTTTAATTGAATTTTACCCAGTTTACTCGAGTAAAGTTCTTGTCACTCGAGTAATCTGCTTTCAGTTTATGAACATTACTCGAGTAGGTTTTCTGTTACTCGAGTGATTTAAAAATAGCTTTCGTAATACTCGAGTGATTTGCTGAATACTCGAGTGAAATTATTTTTGCTTGCGTATTACTCGAGTGAAGTCTTGAGTAACTCGAGTAATCTGACTTGAATTTTTAAGAAAATTTATTTTCATAAAACCATTCTCTTAGGTGGACGAAAAATCTGTAATAAGGCTTCAATATTCTATTCACCCCCCCCCCCCTCTAGACTATATTGAGCCGCTTGTTGGTTTCCAACAAGTGGTATCAGAGCTCTGACGAAAAATCCGAGCCTTAAAAAGCTTTTTCGAAAAGATCCTTTTACTTGGAAATAATGGGCTCAATTTCAAATCCTTTTGGTGGTGAAGGAACTTCCATTAATCGTCCTCCACTATTCAATGGTGAGGGTTATGCTTATTGGAAGGTCCGCATGAAAATTTTTATTCAAGCAATAGATATGGAAATTTGGAACGCCATAGAGAATGGACCTTTTGTTCCTCAAACGAAAGTAAATGATGTTGTTTCGATCAAACCTCAATCGAGTTGGGACAATGATGATAAGAAGAAAGTTGCATTTGATTTAAAAGCTAAAAATATCATCACGTCCGCTCTTTCTTATGATGAGTTCTTTCGAGTATCTCAATGTGTTGATGCTAAACAAATGTGGGACACATTACAAGTCACACATGAGGGCACTTCGGAGGTTAGAAGGGCTAGGTTAAATACACTCATGCATGAATATGAACTCTTTCGTATGTTACCTAATGAAAACATAGGTGACATGCAAAAGCGGTTCACTCATATCATAAATCATCTTTCTGCACTTGGAAAAGTTATTACAAATGGTGAAGTTGTTAATAAGATTTTGCGATGTCTTAGCAGGGAATGGCAACCTAAGGTGACGGCCATTATGGAAGCTAGAGACGTGGATCAAATTGATTTAGCAACTCTATTCGGAAAACTTCAAGAGCATGAAATGGAGCATGGACGGTTATCCATGAATGAAGATGCCGACAGAAAGCAAAAGGGGATTGCTCTTAAATCAACTTCAAAATCTCTTAAGGCACAAGAGGAAAACTCTCAAGTGGATGACTTGGACTCCGATATAGATGATGAGACCCTTGGCTTGCTAGTTAAAAAGCTTGGTAGGTTCTTTAAGAGTAAGGGAAACTTTAATAAGAATAGACAAAGAGATTCTAAGGACTCACAACCAAGAAATAAGACTAACAAGGATTACATCAAGTGTCATGGGTGTGGAAAGCTTGGTCACTATCGATCAAAATGCCCAACTCATTCTAAGAAGTCGGAAGGTGACAACTCTAAGTTCAACTCATCTAAAGGAAAAAGGGCTTACATAGTATGGGATGAAGAGGAGAGTCAATCAACATCTAGCTCATCGGATGATGAAGAACTTGCAAATCTATGTTTGATGACGAAGCTTGATGAAGAGGAATCTTCGAGCATTAAATCAAGTGACAACGTCAATGAGGTAGATTATCTTTCCGATGCTAGTTCTAGTTCTAATTCTCCTTCATTCAATGAGTTGTACAATGTGTATGTAGAGATGCATAAAGAGTTGAAGAAACTTGCTAAAATAAATGTTGAAAGAAAGAATTTCATAATGAAGCAACATGAAAAGATAATTGAACTTCAAAAAGATTTAGAAGAACTTAAGCTTCAAAATGAAACTCTTGAACTCATTTATGCAAACTCTACATGCAATTGTGAATTGAAATCAAATGAGACTCCATCTTGTGAAAATTGCAAGTCTTTGGAAAAAGAAGTTTTTAATTTGAATGATCGACTTGCAAGGCTCATGAAAGGAGATACTTCATTAGATCATTTGCTTTCAACTCAAAGGAACAATAGCAATAGATCCGGTCTTGGCTATACCAAACCTAAGAAACGCAATTATCGCAAAGTTGGTGGATTTTCAAAGAATAAGATTTCTAAAAACCCAACTTGCCATTATTGTGGGATCTTTGGGCATACCACAAATAAATGTAATATAAAGAAATTTGGTATACCAAGCGGTGAATATATTTGGATTGTTAAGGGGACTTCTCTCCATGCTAACAACAAAGGACCCAAGACCACTTGGGTACCTAAGTCAACCAAATGATATCTTTCTTGTAGGTGTGTCTTCGAACCAAAGAGCGCAAATGGTACTTGGATAGTGGTTGTTCGAGACACATGACGGGAGACAAAACGCACTTCATGGAACTTACTCCGAAAAGTGATGGATTTGTGACATACGGCGACAACAACAAGGGCAAAATTCTAGGAGTCGGGAAGATCGGTAACGTATCTAACCTTGTCATAGAAAATGTCCTATACGTAGAAGGCTTAGAACACAACTTGCTTAGTATAAGCCAACTATGCGATATGGGCAATTATGTGACTTTTACCCCGGAATTATGTTTCATTAAGTCTTCTATAGATGATAGTGTTAAGTTTGTTGGTCGTCGCTCTAATAACACTTACTTAATTGATTTGGATGAGATAACTTCACTATTTTCAAAATGTTTCAAATCTTTTAATGATGAAATTCGTCTTTGGCATAGACGAATTGCTCATGTGAATGTGAATCAATTAAACAAACATTTGCGAAAAGATTTAGTGATTGGTTTGCCTAAACTAAATTTTAAACTTGATGGCATTTGTGACTCTTGTCAAAAGTGCAAGCAAGTTAAAAGTTCTTTTAAACCTAAAAATGTGATAAGCACAACAAAGCCTTTGGAGCTAATCCATATGGATTTGTTTGGCCCTTCACAAATTAAAAGTTTAGGTGGCAATTACTATGGATTTGTTTTAGTAGACGATTTTACTAGATTCACATGGACTTTATTTTTATCCGCAAAAAGTGAAGTTTATAAATGTTTTAAAAAGTTTGCCAAACTCATCCAAAATCAACTAAGTTTGAATATTGTGTCTATTAGAAGTGATCACGGAGGTGAGTTTGAAAACACTATGATTGATGCGTTTTGTGATAAGTTTGGTATTGATCATCAATTTTCGGCCCCTAGGACTCCGGAGCAAAACGGAGTTGTAGAAAGGAAAAATAGAATATTAGTGGAACTTGCTCGTACTATGTTGATAGAATCAAATGTTCCTAAATATTTTTGGGCTGATGCAGTAAACATTGCTTGTTATGTGCTTAATAGGGTTCTTATTCATCCGCATTTAAATAAAACACCTTATGAACTTTTAAAAGGGCGAAAGCCAAATATTTCACATTTTCATGTTTTTGGGTGTAAGGTGTTTGTTTTAAATAACGGAAAGGAACCGGTCGGCAAGTTTGACTCCAAAGCCGACGAAGGCATATTCATAGGTTATTCAACCCATAGCAAAGCATATAGAGTCTACAATAAAAGAACATTAACCGTTGAGGAATCCGTGCATGTTGTATTTGATGAATCTTCGAAAGAAGATTGTGTTGTTTCTTGTGATGATGATAATATAGGTACATTTTTTGATCATGAGAAGTCAACACCACAACAAATGGAAGAGAATCAAATTGAAGATGGAGAGGTGCAAGCACAAGATAGAGACTTAGCACAAGAGATTCAATCTCAATTACCAATAGCTTGGAAATCAAACAAAAATCATCCGATTTCTAACATCTTAGGTGACATTGCGAAGGGAGTGGTAACCCGACGCACTTTAAATAATTTTTGTTATTATGTTGCCTTTGTATCTCAAATAGAGCCTAAAAGTATCAAAGAGGCTGTTCAAGATGATCATTGGATTATGGCCATGCAAGAAGAATTAAATCAATTTGAAAGAAACCAAGTTTGGGAGCTTGTGCCAAAACCCGATGATCGTCCTGTAATTGGTACTCGGTGGATCTATAGGAATAAGTTAGATGAATCGGGTATTATTGTTAGGAATAAAGCTAGGTTGGTAGCACAAGGTTATAGTCAAGAAGAAGGAATCGATTACGATGAGACATATGCTCCTGTTGCTAGACTAGAAGCTATTCGTATTCTTCTCGCTTTTGCTTCGATAATGAATTTTAAATTGTATCAAATGGATGTTAAGAGCGCCTTTCTTAACGGATACATTCAAGAGGAAGTTTACGTGTCACAACCTCCTGGATTCGAGAGTTTTGAGTATCCGGACTACGTTTTCAAACTGAAAAAGGCTTTGTACGGTTTGAAACAAGCTCCTAGAGCTTGGTACGACCGACTAAGCAATTTTTTATTACAAAAAGGTTTTAAACGAGGCACTGTTGACACTACACTTTTTATTGAACGTTCCGGTAAGGATATTTTATTGGTTCAAATATATGTTGACGATATTATATTTGGTGCTACTAATGAGAACTTGTGTAAGAAGTTTTCAGACTTGATGCAAAGCGAATTCGAGATGTCGATGATGGGAGAGCTTACATTCTTTCTTGGCTTTCAAATAAAGCAGCTTAATGATGGCATTTATATTCATCAGAGTAAATATTGTAGAGAGCTTCTCAAATGTTTTGGGATGGATTCGTGCAAATCCGCTTCTACACCAATGAGCGTTGCATGCTACCTAGATCAAGATGAGGCTGGAAAAGCGGTAGAGTTAACGAAGTATCGTGGTATTATTGGTAGTTTGTTATACTTAACTGCATCTTGGCCTGACATCATGTTTAGTGTATGTATGTGCGCACGTTTTCAAGCAAAACCGAAAGAGTCGCATCTAACTGCTGTCAAAAGAATTATGAAATACTTAAAGGGTACAACGAATACTGGACTTTATTATCCTAGGGATGCTTTTCTAAAACTTATAGGTTATTCGGACTCTGACTTTGCCGGTTGTAAAGTTGAGCGAAAAAGTACAAGTGGAACATGCCATTTAATTGGTAATTCACTTGTATCGTGGTTTTCTAAAAAGCAAAATTGTGTAGCTTTATCAACCGCGGAGGCCGAATACATAGCAGCCGGTAGTTGTTGTGCTCAAATCCTTTGGATGAAACAACAATTATCTGATTTTGGTTTAAATTTGACAAAAATCCCTATAAAGTGTGATAACACTTCGGCAATAAATTTGACTAAAAATCCAGTATTACACTCAAGGACAAAGCATATTGAAATTAGGCATCACTTTTTGAGAGATCATGTTCAAAAAGGTGATTGTGTTATTGAGTTTGTTCAAACTTCGGATCAATTAGCTGATATCTTTACAAAACCATTACCAAGGGACACATTTTATAAGATTCGAAGAGAACTTGGTATTTTTGATGAATCAACTATTAGCTAATTGTATTTGATGCTTTTCGAAATCACCTTCAAGCCTATTTCAATGTGATTTGTATTTTGAGTTGTTGTATCTTATTAAAGTGTTTCTTATTTTTTTTTATGTAGTTATGTGTGTATGTTTTCTATAATATGTTAATTGCTTTATTTGTATGTGTGTTACTTGCTAAATGCTAAGTGTTTCTATGTGTTTGTGTATGAAAAATGTTTTTGCATGAAAAATTGAAATTTTTAAAATTTTGGACAGTTCACTCGAGTAACAGATATTTCACTCGAGTAATTTTAAAATCTCTTTCGTATTACTCGAGTAAATCTGTTTGTCACTCGAGTAACTTTAAAATCTCTTTCGTATTACTCGAGTAATTCTGTTTGTCACTCGATTAATTTTAAAACGACTTTCGTATCACTCGATTAGTTCATCCATCACTCGAGTAAATATTTTTTAATCTTCGGCACACTCGAGTAACATTTCTTTTCACTCGATTACTGCTCGAATCACTCGAGTAATGCATGAACATCACTCGAGTAACTTACGTGATTTTAAAAACTGAACTGTTGAAACTGCATCATTTTTCACGTTTCTTTCTCTCTCTTGTTCGTATTTCTCTCTTCTCTCTCATACGGTTCTTCATCAAATCATCATTTTCAGCCACAAATCTTCTCAAATCATACAAATTTCTTCCATATTTCATCATTATATCATCATTTCTACTCATTTCATTCATCATTTTCACCAATTTCACCCAAAATCCGAAAATTCCCAAATCAAAACCCTAACCCCAAAACCGAATCTGCACTTTCTGAATCAATGTCTTCTTCCTCACAATCTCAACCTCCTCGAAAGAAAGCAAAGCAAGGAGCAGGCCGTAATGACCCCTGGTTTTCTGGAATCAACCAAGACTTGCGGGAACCGAATTTTATCAATCGCTCTTTTGGTCTTACAAGGTATGTTAAGTTTGCTTGGTTGCATAAGGAGCAATTTTCATTTGTAGAGGATTTGGAATTTCAGAATTTGAAGAGGTTTTTAGAATTTGAGACTCATTATTACCCTAGGCTTGTCAGACAATTTTATCAGAATTTTACTAAGCTAGATGGTGAGTATCAAACACTGGTTAGAGGACATCATTTTGTTATAAAGCCTGAAGATTTGACAATGTTGTTTGGTTTAGAAAACAAGGGAACTTTTATTGGTGATGATGACTGTCTGGATTGGGATGTGGATACTAATAAGATTTATACTGATTTGTTGCGTATTGGTGAATCTTGGAGTGATAGGACTACTAGAACTGTATCACCTTTGCATGTTGTGGATAGAGTGCTCATGTACATTGTTTCTTATTGTTTGATTCCAAAATGTAATCAAAATTATGCACAATTGGGAGATGATGATCTTATTTTGTTTCATGGGATCAAAAAGAGATATGAGATGAATTGGAATAAAATGTTTTTAGCTCGTATGGAAGCTGCTGCTCAATCTCCTCCTACCCAATTCTTGCCATATCCTATGCATGTTACCAAAATAATGAGGTATTACCGTGTTCCAATCCCTGATGATGAGCCAGTTGTGACGGAAAAGAAAAATAACTGGTGTCTTAATGATTCACACATTAGTTATATGAAAATTGCTTGGCATATGGAAAGTCGCACTTGGTTATGGAAATCACAGATTAAGGAAATGGTTGAAGCTGCAAAGGCTGCAAGAGCTTCAGGTTCTAGGAAAAGGACTTTACTTGGTGATAGGGCTGGTGCATCTTCTTCTGCTCCTCCTTCTTCTACTGATCCGATGGATACCGATCGCATTGAGGACTATATCAATTTGGACAATCTTGGTACTCCATTTGATGCACAGGCTGCTCATGAGTCATTGGTTGAGCACATCAATGCTCAATTCGCTCAGTTGGAGATGAGACAGGATGTGAAGAATATTGCCATGGAGCATCGTTTAATGGATTATACGTCTGGCCTATTTTCTCACCATTTCCCTCCTCCTCCACCTGATTCCTAGACCTGTGGATGCTGATGATGTTTTGCTGATTGAAATATGTTTCATGTTTCATATGCATATTTCTGACTATGTTATGTTTATGTTTCTGTTTCATGTTTCTGACTCTTTTACTACTATGTTTTAGGACCTTGTGTATGGTCTAGTTTGGATAGTTTCGTTCGCTTATTTGCTATGGTTGATATTTTTTTGTTTTACACTATGATTTGCTGCTTAGTGTGATACTCTGCTATTATGGATTATGGTGCAATATTTGTTGTGCGTTTATATTCGTTGTGGCACTATTATGGTTTATTTTGGTATTGTCTTTATTGTTATATTTTTTTTACCATTGTGAACTACTTACCTTCAACTTTTGGCAATGGACTTTTCTCAACTTTCATATCTTTTTAATGATGCCAAAAGGGGGAGATTATTTTGTTGATGTTGTTCTTGTAGGTTAAGTTTTATTATATTTTTCCTAGGTGTTTTACATTTAGGGGGAGTATGTTAAAACTTAGTGCTTAATTGAAAAGGAGGTTTGTCATCATCAAAAAGGGGGAGTTTGTAGGATTCTCATGTTTTGATGCTAACAATTTCTCTCCAAGCAACAACATTGGCAACAAGCAAGCTACACCACATGAAGATTAGAATTAGGATTTTTATTAATTCTATTTCAATGTAATCTTTATTTTTTATGCAATGCATCTCATTGGTGTGGGTAGCTTAGGTGATTTTAAGAATACTTAAATAATGTTTGATTAAGAGTGAAGATACTTTAAATCTTGATTAAATAGCTCTATTAAAAGCTTTGTGAAAATCCTTTTAGAAAAACCTTGTTTTTATTCAGATTCTGATCAGTTCACTCGAGTAATGAGTATTGGTTCACTCGAGTAATTTATGTCATGACAGGTTAATCGAGTAATGGTTTACACATCACTCGAGTAACTTAATCTGACATGTTTTAATCGAGTAATGTTATATGGTTTACTCGAGTAATTCAATCAGTTTTTGGAAAATTATAAAAGGACTTAATTTTCTCTTTCACAGATGATAGACATTCATTCTTACAATTTTCTATATACTTTGAAAAGCAATTCAAGAGCTATTTTACATCTTTCAAGAGCTATCAAGATTCAACAAAGAACTTTTTATTCTTCACTCTATTTCTTTCATTGTTCAAATATTCTTGAGATCATAATTTTTGTTCTTAGTGGTTGTTGAAGATTTGCAATTTGTGATTGCATCATTGAAGTTTCAACACAAGTGAAGAATCTCACAAGGAAGACTTTGAGGATCAAATCAAAGCAAGAAAAGAGGATTGGTTGGAAGCATCTTCAATCAATTAGCAAGGAAATCTAGAATACTCAAAAGGGGTAGATTAGATCAAAGTGTTTGGTACACACTTTGTGTTGGGTTTTAAGATAGGAGAACTAAGAATCTAGTTGCATCTTAAAACATTGTAAAATCTACATTTGAAGATTTCTAGTGAAGAATCTCTCTTGATTCAAGAGGGGACTGGAGTAGCTTTCAAGTGGGTGAAAGTGAACCAGGATAAATCCTTGTGTCTCTTTTATTTTTCATTCCTTGTATTGTATTAATTCATTAACAATTGCATTTTTAGGTTAGAATTGGGGTTTTCTTAATTCAACTCAATTGATCTAAAATTGCATGTTAATATTACTTGAAATTGTTCATATTAATCATTCATAATTTGTTGAATCATCATAGCATTGTTATTCTTGAAGAACTCCATTGAAAACTGAGTTTTAATTGAATTTTACCCAGTTTACTCGAGTAAAGTTCTTGTCACTCGAGTAATCTGCTTTCAGTTTATGAACATTACTCGAGTAGGTTTTCTGTTACTCGAGTGATTTAAAAATAGCTTTCGTAATACTCGAGTGATTTGCTGAATACTCGAGTGAAATTATTTTTGCTTGCGTATTACTCGAGTGAAGTCTTGAGTTACTCGAGTAATCTGACTTGAATTTTTAAGAAAATTTATTTTCATAAAACCATTCTCTTAGGTGGACGAAAAATCTGTAATAAGGCTTCAATATTCTATTCACCCCCCCTCTAGACTATATTGAGCCGCTTGTTGGTTTCCAACACTTTCTTCTTGACAAACAAAACCGGAGCACCCCAAGGTGACACACTTGGTCGGATCATCTGCTTCTGTAGTAGTTCCTCAATTTGCTTCTTCATTTCTGCCATTTCTGGTGGTGCCATTCTATAGGGAGCGATAGAAATGGGACCAGCTCCCGGAACTAGGTCGATACCGAATTCATTTTCTCTTCTTGGTGGCAGACCAGGGATCTCGTCAGCAAAAACTTCCGGAAAATCTTTGACAATAGGGATCTCTTCCATCCTTGGACCATTCTCCTCCACCTCAGAGTTGAACAGGCACACGTAGCCTGAGGGTTTTGGGCTTCTATAGGTCACTACTTTTCTATCACAATCAATGATTACTTGGTTTTGACTTAACCAGTCCATTCCCAAGATCACATCTAGTTGTGCCAAGGGTAAGCAGATCAAATCTACTTTAGAGGTTTGTCCTAAAACTTCTATACAACAGTTAAGACATGCTCTAGAAACAATTACAGGAGCATTGGTAGGGGTTTCTACTTTGAGAGTATAAGGCATTTCAGACATAATCAAGCCTAACCGGTTTACACATTCATACGAAACGAATAAATGCGTTGCACCAGAGTCAAACAAAACATGACAAAACTGACCATTAAGCAAGTATTTACCTTGCACCAGATCAGAAGACCGACTTGCTTCCACACCGCTAAGGGTGAAAACTCTTCCTTGAGCCATAGGTCTATCAGCAGTTCCCCTTGAGTTGGCTTTGGCCGGTTCCTTGCAGTCCCTTGCAAAATGCCCCGGCTTCCCACAATTAAAGCAACCACTTGTCCCCCAACACACACGGCCATAGTGATTGCGCTTGCACTTGTCACAGAATGGAGCCTCGCTCCGATAATTCCTTCCCTCAGAACCACCAGCTTTGCCCTTGCCTTTCCCTCTACGATCATACAGACCCTTGCCTCGATTGTTGAAACCCTTACGTCTTTGTGGTCCATAGCTCTGATTGTCCTTCTTTTCCAAGACTTGCACCTCCTCAGCCTTTGTATCATCTTCATACATCCTACACATATCCACAAGTGCAGGAAAGCTTTGAATCCGCTGGTAGCTGAAAATCGACTTCAACTTTGGCCTCAAGCCTCCTTCAAACTTAATGCATTTACTCCTCTCATATGGATTGTTCTGATAGTATGGAGAGTACTTCATCAGTTCCTCGAACTTAGCTGCGTACTCACCCACACTCATGTTCCCTTGCTTCAGCTGCAAGAACTCCACTTCCTTCTTCCTTCTCAAGTCCTCAGGGAAATACTTTTGGAGAAACTTCTCCATGAATACTCCCCAACTTACATCCCTTCCTTCATATTGCAGAAGCTGCATCGTGTGATTCCACCAATTCTCAGCTTCATCCTCTAACATATAAGTTGCATACGCCACCTTTTGAGCATCCGAACACTCCAACGTCCTCAGAATCTTGTCCATAGTGAGAATCCACTTATTTGCTTCTTCCGGCTTAAATCCTCCTTCGAACTTTGGCGGATTGCAACTCCTAAAATCAGCCAAAGTCTTCGCCTCAGCGTTACCCACATTACACTGATGAGGCGGGTTAGCCGGTTGAGATGGTTGCTGAGACTGCCGTCGCATAGCTTCCAACATCGTGGTGATTCGTTCAAGCATCGCGTTGGTGTGATTTTGGTTTCTAGTTGCCATATTAGACCTGCGCTATGGGCTTATGGTCACATATGTTGAACTAAAGCAACTTCCATTACACTACCTATACTACGGCTCTATCTTAAACTTCTAAATCTACAATCAATTGCGTCTTGTACTCAAAAGAGACAAGATACAAACAAATCAAGGGTATTTAAACCTCAACAAGCAAAAATAATAACATTCAAAGTAATATAAATGCTTTGGAGATACATGCTTGACATTGATGACTACCTTTCTGAACTACTTCCACTACTACAGGATCTGACTTTTGCTCTGATACCACTAAGTGTGACACCCTTCCGAATTACCCAAATATAATATAGTATTTAAGCTATTATATTGGATAATATATGGACTTGTGAGTGTTAAGAAAATAACTGAAATAAAATTTTCTTTTAAAGCGGGTGCACAAATCGTCATTTGTAATTCTTGGAGAATAAGCTCTAAACCATTTCAAAACATTTGTATCAAGTTCGGGGATCTCTAAAAACTTTTCACAAATAGGGTAACATTCGCTCTTTGGAAACATCTTTGTATCATACAAATAAGTAAAGTTACCCTTGCTTTGTTCGATAAGACTGATACCATCAAATAATATTTATAGCCGAGCTCTTAAATAGATTAAATCAGAGTAAGCGGAAATTATTGGACTATGCAACTGATAGTAATATAAACATAGGTTTTATATATATAAAAAGAGTCATAATACATAGTCCCATCATGACAGTCTCCAAGACCCAGAAGTACAAGTCCATAAAAACAGATCTACATCACAGTGTAACTACAACCCTAGAGTATTCCAAAAGCATATCTACAACATATATACATAACCAAAATACAACTCCAGGGGTAATCACGTAGACTCGGCAGCATCAGATGTGGTAGTAGTAGTAGCAGTCTCCAAAAACACAAGTAGTAGCATCATCATCATCACAGCAGCAGCAAAGTATCCTCCACAGCCTCCACAACATCGGATCCTCTGATCCTCATCATATACCCTATACACATACCTAGGGATCATCGTCCCTCCAATCACTCCCAGTAGAATGCACGACAGGCTCGCTCCCACTCTCGTCCTCCACCGGATCCTCCTCGATCTCATCCGAGGGAGAGTGTACCCTACCACTGGGTACCGGGTCAGGTGATGGTGAAACCCTAACTGGGCTCCTCGGATCAGAAGGGGGAGTCTCCTCGCGGACGACTCTCGAGGTAAAAGGGTGAGAGCGGGTAGGTCGAAAACGAAAACTATGATAAGAGCGAGCTGGTCGCGTGGGAGGTGGTCCATGGTAAGTGTAAAACGGGGGTACATGCATAGTGTATATGATGGGAATCCTAAATCTACGAGGACGGAATCGGATCAACGGGTTCGGGTGGTAGAAGGTAACCTCTACCTCTACCTCGAACACCGCACGATGGTCCTCATAGATCCATGTGCCACTAGGAAGTGGCCGGATCTCGATGCAAGCAATGTAACGAGACATCACCTACAAGGGCATAGGGGTAAGCAATTCTATACACATAATCAACAGAGAATAAATTGTGCAATATAAGTATGTAAATATGCATCAATTAACAACAATCACATATAACACTTAGTAGATAATTAATGCACATAGGATGCTCACACTTATTTCATTTATCACAATTAATTTAAATGAATGGCATGATGCATGACTTTAGCTCTCAAGCCTATCTCCATCATACTATGTCACTCTCTGACGTCCATCCCTGACAACCCAGCACTCAACACTGCGTTGTATTCCTAGGTATACAACAATTCGTACATTCACCTAGAATGTACACGACAAGCTTGGAATCCATGCCACCCGAGCATATCCCGTCATCCAAACGGTATAACCATATCGGCATCCACTCAGCCGACCACGCCAACGACGTGTCATCAAGCAAGCGTATTGGCACTCCCAGAGGCCCTCCACATGTTTACCAAAAACATGATATACGTCCTACCATCCAAACTCCAGAATGAATGCATTTTATCTTTTGGACTTAAGGGAAATTTATTAATACTTTATAGGCCACCTAGGCTTATTTCTTTATCAAAAAGGACCGTCACCAAACGATCTATTTGTTTTAACCAATTTCTCTAAGTCTTGATCCCTTGAACTATTATTAATCATTCCTTAATCAATTAAGTCAGAATTGAAAATGGTGTTTTCAGGTTCTGGGTAATTTACTCGAGTAAAATTCAGTACACTCAAGTGTTCTCCAACTTTTCCAGATTACTCGAGTGTTCTTAAGATTACTCGAGTGTTCATGACTTTCTGAGGATTTGGGTTTCAAATTCAATAAATTACTTGAGTAGTCCATAGGTTACTCGAGTGTTCATCCTGATTTCCAGAATACTCGAGTGACCCTGAATGACTCGAGTGGTTGGCCTTAACTTGTCCTCAGGTCATGCTCGATACTCGAGTAGTAGACACGATACTCGAGTGTTCTAACTTCATTTACATTGTTTTTCAAACGTTTTACTCGAGTACCCTGTACATTACTTGAGTGTTTCGCAGCAGTTTACACTGAAAACTTAGTTTTATCATACCAATTTCATTTCTACTCATTTCCAGTCCATTCCAAGGATCAACAGAGCACACATAACATAATTTGAACATGTTAGAACATTCATTTCATATCAAAACACAGATTTGACAGAGAATCCAACAATTATGCATAAAATGCACATTTTAACAACTCAACACCTCAAATTGCATAATATGCATAAAACTCATACGGTAAAGTTCATTTAAGCTTGCATGCATGATATAGAACTTGCTCAACACAGTTTTAGAGCATGGTTTGGTCTCCAAACCAAAGTTCCTATTCAATCTAAGCCCTTAGAGCCTCTTGGTGGCTCTCTAACACAATTCATGGAATTTAATCTCTATCTAGTGAATATAATTACTTCCCCTTACCTCTCAGACGTGAATCAAACAGGAATTGAAAAGAACAAAGCTCCAAACTTCTCAGACCAACTTCAATCACCATATGCAGAGCATTTTGAGTGCAACACCAAAGTGGAATTGGTTTATACATGAAACAGAGAATAGAATTGGGGAAATTAGATTTTCTAGACTCTATACAACATGAACTCACTAAAGAAACTGAATTTGAGACTCAAGGATTCGTGAGCTTACCAGAATCAATGATCAAAGTAAGCTCCCAGACCAAGGCTTGACAGAAACAGCTTCATTTCAACTCCTTGAATCTTCCACCACACTCACTCAATCCTCACGATTTTGGTGTTTATACAAAGCTCGAGATGTGAGCTTTGTATTCGTGTATCACTCAAGCCCTAACACTCAGAACTGAAAGAGAATCGAAGGCAACAAATCTGAAACCCTAACTTCATCAACAAACCCAAACTTAGCCAAATTCTTCACAAATTCGATGTTGCTGAGCTTTTATAGACATGGAGAAGGCCCATGCAGGACGACACGACGCCTTCGAGTTGTTGATGATGGAGTATTCGTGTCAAGGAGAGGGAATCGTTCATGGTGACTCATCAAATGCACTAACTCGTGCAGTTTGACCCAGAATACTCGAGTATTCAGAATAATACTCGAGTGTTTTGCCCAGATTTTTGAAAAATAATTATTTTATTTACTTTCCCTCCAAAACCTTTCCTATAATTGCTTCTAGGTCACTACCAAGGGACTAATATGCAAAACTCCTATTTTATACATTATTATATTTATTAAATAATTTCACACACCTAAGCTAGTCACATGAACACATATTTTAATCAAGGATTATCATAGAAACCATTAATTATAATTAAATTATAATTAACATTTCATTAATCGGGGATTAAAATTTTGGGGTGTTACAGTCGGGACTCATTGAAGGGATGCACGTAGGTTGGGCCGACCTTAGGTTAATTAAAATATAAAAGACATTAAAAGACATTAACGCGGTAAGGTATGAGAGTGCGAAGTAGTGGAGAGGAAGGTACCCCGGATATCAGGGATATTTGGGTTGTGAATGAAATAGGGTAGGCTCGGGCGGTAAAACGTCACGTTGCCTTGAGTAATATTTTGGGCGGAACGAATTCCATATGTGGTAGCCAGACGTGGCGGGGACTGGGTCCTAATGTCGTGGTAAGTTCTGCGTCCGGAACCGGAATAGTGCTGTCACCCCTATGGCATTTCGAGAACAGTGGAGAGGGACTGGAGTTGGACATCTTGATTGCCACTGTGAGACAGTGTGCCTTGATATATATATATGAATTGAATGAAATGATTTGAGGATGTAATCCTCCTAGTCTGGGACCATATGTTGTGAGATAGCTGTCGTGCCCGCACGGTAAAGGTCCTGTACTCCTGTTCGCTTCCGACTAGGCTGGGTGGATAACCAAGGAGATGTAGATGTGTGAGACGATGGTAATAAAGGGAGTCCCTTGATGATATTATGATTCCCAAATCATCGATGGTTATGATTTGATAAGACTTGATAGTTAAAGATTTGTAAGTGAGATTGAGAAATTAATTGAGAAAGAAGGAATGTGTATATAAGTTTGGTAAGACAAGGAAAATAATGATAATAATCATGATGATAATAATGATATGCTTGATTGTTGTGTTGTATGTTGGTTGTATGTTGTATGCTTGTATGGTCTTGATATCTCGCCTACTGTATGTAAGTTCCATTGAGAATGTTTTGATAATGACAAAAGGTTTTGAATATGCTACAAAGGTGTTGATCAAGTTCAAGCTCAACAAGCAAACAACACTCAACAAATCATGAAGAGAGAGCAAGCTCATGAAGACTTAGTTTGAGTATTATTGTAATATCTTTAGCCTCTCTAGCTTAAGTCTTTTATTTGATGAGTTTGGTTAGAGTTCTACAAAGGGTAGTGAATCTCTATCAAAGGTCATGATTATATCATAATTTGAGTTTTCACTTAACCTAAAATCAATAGGTGGCTTAAAGGTTTGAAAGAAAAGGTTTAGTTTTGAGAAAACAAGTTTCTAAGTGATTTTGCACTTGCTTAATCGATTAAGGAAGTATTTAATCGATTAAGACATTTTGAGCAACAGTGCTTAATCGATTAAGCTGATATTTAATCGATTAAGAGCTGTAGATCTGGTTTTTAAAATACGTTTTTCACTTCTCAAAATCAGTTTTAAGTGCTACTAACTTTTGGGTATTCTATATTAACCTTTTTCCTAATCATTGTGATTATTGAACATCATTTTTACATCAATTATACAAAGAATCAAGCCACTCTATTCTCTCTCAATTTCATAGATCAAAGCTTTCTATTTTCACATTCTTTGATCAAGAACTCTTGAATCTTTCATATTGATATTGTCATAACTATTGGAAGAGATTCATAGGAGTGTCATTTTGTTTTTCTATTGTGTTGTAATCTTTGCAAGAGGCAAGCCATCTACAACAACATTGAAGCTTTGGTGTGTCGATTATCATCAAGCAAGTTCATTCAAATTGAAGAAGAAGTCTTGGTTGTGAATCAAGCAAAGTGAAGTCTTGTTGTGAGGTATCAACGAGCAACGTGAAGACTTGTTGTGTGGATTATCAACAAGGGTAGAGGTTAGATTAGAGAGAAGGTCAATAGGATTGCAAGGCAAGGGTGTGGTGTATCTCTTGTAGGCTATCAAGAAGGGAGTCTTGAGAGGCATTTACTTATAATTTGAGAACTCTAATTCCTCATAGTGAAGAATCTCTCTTGGTTGAAGAGGGTACTGGATGTAGCTTTCAAGTGGATGAAAGTGAACCAGGATAAATCACTGTGCCGTATCTCTAAACCCTTACTCTTTACATTCTTGTTATTCATTGTGTTTTTGTTTGAAAATCTAGAAAAGATTGATTTTCATAATTGATTGAATTGAATCTTATATTGTGCAAATTGATTAATGGAAAATCATTTTCATAACATAGGTAATCGATAAGAATGTTGGTGTTAATCCTTTCCGCTGAATCTCTGATCTTACGTGTTGATTGAAAAGTGATTTTTTAGTTTTTAACTGTCATAATCGATTAGTAATCGATTAAGTGAATTCATGCTAGCTGGTCTTAATTGATTAAATCTTAGATTAATCGATTAAAAGTTCAGTTTAATCAATTAAGTGCTGTAGATTTTGCAAAAATCATTCGTTTTAATTGTTTCGATTTGTTTCGGTCGAAAATCTTTCAAGGTTTCTTTAACACCTATTCAACCCCCCCCCCCCTTCTAGGTGTTCTCCTAGGGTTCCTTAGTTGTTTCAACCACCAATTTCGGTTTTCCACACTTTAATCCCACACCGTCGACGATTCGTCGTCTGGAACGCTTACTCTCTCCTATTCGTTGGCATATCGGTGCTGCTGATATCTCAACGGGCAGACGGAGCATCACATGGAGATCATCACTCTAAATGTATTGGAGCTGGAGCTTAACGTCAGCAGGAAGGTAATGACCGAAGCGACTTCACTTTCGGGGAAGAAAAAAGGGTGCAAGAGGAAAGGGAAACTTCATCCGGTGGTCTTCTTCAGAGTAACGCAGCGGAAGAGACAGCAGTAAATTTAGTTTAAGTTATGATTTGTGTTTTGAGTCAAGGATTACCAAGCAATGTGCCAATTATATAACTACTCCAAGTTTTAATTATGTATTGCGGAATACTCTATTTGGAAGAACAAACAATGTAATCTTTTGGGAAAATGTTATGATGCTTTTGAAATAAGTCACTTTATGAAGATGAAAGTTTTATGTGATAAACGATTTTAGTAACAACTCGATTTTCAGTAAAGAGTGGTACACTTAACAAGGACACTTCAAACTGTTTAAAAAAAAATTTGGCCTCATTTTTGCCACTTTAATTAGTAAAAGTCAATTATTTTTGGTTTACAAAAATCAGGTTGTTACACACGTCGTCAACCATAACGTGTCATCAAGCGAGCCGTCAATTGGCACTCCCAGAGGCCCTCCTCATGTTACCAAAACATGATTAACGATCTATCATCCAAACTCCAGAATGAATGCATTATTTTAACATAAGGGAATTGATTGGTGTTTTTCTTTTTATTAATACCCGACGTGCCACCCGAGCAACGTCTCGTCTTTCAGAAGAAATTACCATACCATCAATCAATTTCTTTTAAGTCTTAGATCACTTGGATTATAGTCCTTTCAGTATTACACAAACGATTCCGAATTAAAAATGGTATTTTTAGTATTCTGGGCAAAACTACTCGAGTGTTCTTCAGAATACTCAAGTGTTCTTCATTTTTTTTTCCAGATTACTCGAGTAGTTCATGGCTACTCGAGTAGTTCATACTTTCAGAAAGTCCAGATTTCAGATTCTTAAAAATTACTCGAGTAGTTCATGAGTAGTCGAGTGTTCTTCATCAAATCCAGAATAATCGAGTGGCTCATGCATTACTCGAGTGGTTTACCAGAACAGGTTCCTGTGCATCAGTTAATACTCGAGTTCTAGGCCTGGTACTCGAGTGTTCTAACACAAAGATACACTATTTTATCAAAAATTACTCAAGTGTCAAGCTAAGTACTCCAGTCTTTTCTTACAGAACAGACTGGAAACTTGGTTTTAACATACTATTTTCAATTCTAACCATTTCTAGTTCAATCCAATGATCAACAGAGTTCTTATATCACATATTGAACATGCTCAAACACTTAGAACACATCAATTTACAGATTTCACAGAGAATCAAGAGATTATGCATAAAACATACAAATCCACACCTTAACATATCAAATTGCAATATACTCAATAAACTTGTGAATTTAAGCTTAAAACAACTTGCATGCATCATATGGAACTTGCTCAAAACAACAATAGAGCATCAATTGGTCTCCAAACCAAATTTCCTATTCAATCTAAGCCCTTAGAGCCTCTTGGTGGCTCTCTAATTAAATTCATGAAATTTAAACTCAATCTAGTGAATAGAAAGCCTTCCCCTTACCTCAAAATCGTTTGAGAACTGAAATTGGATAGAAAAACGAACTCCAAGCTAGTTTCCCCAAGAATCATATGACAACAACACAGTTTTGAGTGAGGCCATAAAACCAAAGATTTTGATTGTGAAATCATGCAAAACAATTGGGGAAAGTAATTAGAAATCGTTCTCTGCAACATACATTAGAGAATGGAATGAAATTGAAGTCTCAAAGGTTCAAGGGCTAACCAAAATCGATTGCTCAAGTAAGCTCCAGGAACTAAAACCAACTTCAACTCCTTCCCTTCTCAGATTCGATTCTCACTCTATACTTGCTCTCAGCTAACAAACTTAGTATCTTTACGAAGCCCTGGATGTGAGCTTCGTATTCGTGTATCACTCGAGATCAAACACTCAAAAATGAAGAGGAATCGAAGGAAACAAATTCAGAACCCTAACTTCCCAATTTCATCAACAATAGCTTCAGATTTGTTGATGAATAGCTTAAATAGACACTTGAAGCTTGCATGCAGGTCGACACGACACCATTGAGGTGTTGAGGGTGGAGTATTCGTGTCATTGGAAGGAAATCGTTGGTGGTGACTCACCAAATGCACTAACTCGTGCAACTCTGACCAGATCACTCGAGTCTTTTCAGAAACACTCGAGTGTTTTGACCAGTTTTTGAAAAAATAATAATTTTATTTTCATTCCCTCCAAAACCTTTCCTATAATTACTTCTAGGTCCCAACTCAGGGACTAATATGCAAAATGTTTATTTTATGCATAAATATACCTACAAAATAACTTCACACATCCACTAGCAACATAATCACAGTTTTAATCCATGATTAAAAATAGAAATAATTAATTATAATAAAATATAAAATTAACTTTCCATTAATCAGAGATTAAAATTTTAGGGTGTTACACTACTCCCCCACTTATAAGGAATTTCGTCCCCGAAATTCAACTTATACAAACAATTCAGGATAATCCTGACGCATCTTATCCTCTAATTCCCAAGATGCTTCCATCACATCACCACAAATCCAGACAACTTTGATTAAACAAATATCCTTCCCCCTAAGCTGCTTGATTCTTCGATCTTCGATGCGAATAGGCATGGCCTCAAAGGTTAGGTTCTCATGGATTTCTAGGTCATCAGGTTGGATTCTAAGAACAATGGTGGGATCATGGACATACCTTTTTAACTGAGACACATGGAATACGTTATAAAGATTTGCTAATGACGGGGGAAAGGCTAATTGGTAGGCTAATGGGCCGACTCTTTTAAGAATCTGGTAGGGACCAATAAACTTAGGTGATAGTTTCTGGGTTTTCAAGGCTCTACTAACACCTTTGGTTGGTACTATTCTAACGAACACATGGTCACCTTCAGCAAATTTTAAGGCTTTCCTTCTCCTATCAGCATAGCTTTTCGGCCTACTCTGAGCCGTCTTCATCTTCTCTTGTATCATTTTGATCTTCTCAGTTGTTTCTTGTACAAAATTTGGTCCAACCAGAGAACTCTCCCCCACTTGAAACCAGCATAATGGTGTCTGACACTTTCTCCCAAACAGAGCTTCAAATGGTGCCATACCAATGCTCGCATGGTAACTATTGTTGTAAGTAAATTCCACGAGCGGCAACATTTGTTCCCAATTTCCTTGACCTTCCCAAACACAAGCTCTTAAGATGTCCTCCAATGACTGAATAGTCCTTTCCGTCTGACCATCAGTCTGAGGATGGTATGCAGAACTCAACTTCAGTCTTGAACACAAGGTTCTATGCAGATCTTGCCAAAACTTCGATGTAAACCTCGGATCGCGATCTGATACGATACTTGATGGCACACCATGCAGGCAAACAACATCCTTGATATACAACTGAGTGAGCTTCTCCAAAGGGTAGCACATATTAACTAGAATAAAATGCGCTGACTTCGTTAAGCGATCTACAATCACCCAGATTGCATCAT
This sequence comes from Crotalaria pallida, assembly GCA_037953625.1. Lineage (NCBI taxonomy): Eukaryota > Viridiplantae > Streptophyta > Magnoliopsida > Fabales > Fabaceae > Crotalaria > Crotalaria pallida. The sequence continues at coordinate 3,452,845 of CM075654.1, read as the reverse complement.
GACCGGTAGTTGTCCTTGGCAATCCAGACACGAAATCCATTGAAATACCATCCCATTTCCACAATGGAATTTCTAAGGGAAGTAATTCTCCTCTTGGCCTTTGGTGTTCCACCTTCGCCTTCTGACACGCTGATGAGCATTTTATTTCCCATTATTCCTTGCATTATTTTACTCTTATTATTGATACTTGTTGCCCATTTGACATTGATTAGCTTGATTTATTGATTTAGAGTTTATTGGACTAATATTCCGAATATTGTTTAATTTGGAATTATTTAGCCTAATTAATTCTATTTCTATTTTCAGGTAATATTTGGCACAAGGACACTTTGGGAAGTTTGGAAATGAAGATTGAAGTATTGAAGTGAAGATTGTAATTTGCATTTAGGTCCCTTTTTTAATTGTAATTTTCAGAATAGTGTTTCTTAGGACTTGGGCCCATGTTTTAGGCCCATTTTCATGTCTAAAGAGGGGAAATTCGTGTAACCCCCAAGACACACTCCCATTTCAGATTTCTCACTCTCTCTCTAGGTTAGAACTTCTCTCTTGGCTCTCCCAAGTGATGGTGGCTGCTAGGGTTTTGTTCTTCCCCATTTCTACTCGTTTTTCTTCATTTATGGCCATGGAAGGCTAGACTTCAAGGGTTAATCCCTTTGGTATTGTATTATCTACTCTTGAGCTCTTGTTATTAATGCAATTTCGTTTTCTCTTCTCTGTTTTCATGTTTATCGATGTGTAGTGGTTTGCTTAATTCCATTTCGTAGAGATAATACATGAATATAAATGCTTAATTTGTATTAACTCGTAAAAACTCCAATTCTGGTTTCTGATGCTTAATTAGAAGTTAGGGTTTGGAGTGATAACTGAATTTTCGCTTAGTATTTGGTTATCACGAGTTGGACAGAGGAGAGGAGAGGAATCGATCTTTAGTGAGCTAGGATTGAGTAGTGTACGTAGCCAAAGGGGTTTGCCCGCTTTTGTTTCTGATTTTCTTAGTTTTTATATTCTGTTTATGTTTTGTTCTTCACATTTGTCACACACAAAAACCCCCCCATTTTACTGCACACTACGTGTTTGATACTTTGCCTAGACCGATATTCGCTGGGAAACGACCTAGGATCACCTTCCTAGTACTACAGAATAAACACCTTTTATTTTGATCGGGTACGGCCTCGATCACACGCCAGACAACACGGCACGTACCTAGCCACATCTTTCTTTAAGTCAGGCCACCAAAATATCTTCTTCAGGTCGTGATACATTTTGGTAGTTCCCGGATGCATACTCATCTTACTCTTATGCGCTTCATCCAGAATCATTCTCCTTACTTCCAAATTATCAAGCACACAAATCCTTGTTCCAAAGCGAAGGATTCCATCTTTCCCCTCTTGGAACTCTAACTCCTTGCCTTTTTCCATAAGCTTTCTCTTTTCTTTAAGCCCCTCATCTTCTTGTTGCAACTCACGAATCCTCTGCAAGAATTCATTAGCAATTTGCAGCATCCCCATCTTAACACTTGTCGGCTCCACTTACATCATTAGGCTCAAATCTCTAAATTCCTCTATCAATGTAGCTTCTCTGACCATCATTGCACTAATATGCATTGCTTTTTGACTCAATGCATCTACCACCACGTTTGCTTTCCCAGGATGGTAATGAAGCCCAAACTCATAATCCTTTAAGAACTCCATCCATCGGCGTTGCCTCATATTCAACTCTTTCGTGTCAAAGAGGTACTTTAAACTCTTATGGTCACTAAACACCCGGAACGTAGTGCCATAGAGATAGTGCCTCCAAATCTTTAGAGCGAAGACAACAGCTGCCAGCTCTGGATCATGGGTTGGATAGTTCATTTCATGAACTTTTAGTTGTCTCGAAGCGTAAGCGACTACTTTCCCATCTTGCATCAAAACACTCCCAAGACCTTGTTTCGATGCATCGCAATACACCTCAAAATTCTTCTGTGGATCAGGTGTAACATCCTAAAAATTGATATTAATATAATAGATTTAAATATATAAATTTATTTAAGAATATAATTAAGTCGTAGAAACTGTACCAGGGTCGCGAGGTAATGGGAAGCATAGGCCGACCTGATAAGTGAATGTCGAACCTCGTACCGATCCCCGCCGAGCTAAAATAAAACGAACGAACGATCTAGTATCAGCTCGGATTAGCCGACCTCAAGTGCACCGCAGTGTTAACTGAGAGGAGGCTCGGACTATTGCTATCTCTCCATGGCGAGCCGACGTCTCCATGCTTCGCGACAGCTCATATTGAGCTGTTGATCCCTTGGTTTTCGTACCATCCGTATGGCTGTCACTGTCAATCACTTTATGTCCTTATCAAGTCACTATTTATTTCTTCCCTTAGAAGCCAATGAATCCTGTCCACATAATCTAGCTTCTCCAAGAAGCCTCCAATGAGAACCACACAAATAATTTCCCCTAAAAGAATAAAAGAAAGCCATACACAACACAACACACTTTTCCTTCTCATTTCTCCTCCGTCTCCCTCATTCTCTTTGGAACTTCACACACACACAAACCTAACATATTCTCTCTTCTCATTCACGAAAACCTCTTTTCTACACCATCAAATACCCACGAATTAGGGGCTGCTCTCCTTCACCTCTTCATCTCAACAAACGTCCCTGGAGCATTCAGTGTTGGGTGTGCAGCTAGGAAGAAAAAGGTTCAGGGAGTTCTAAACTCTCAAGGTCAAGCAACAAGGAAAGTCTCACTCAAACTCTCAACTCTTACTTCCCACGGATTGAGGTAAGGAGTGAGTGTTACCTCTACATGAGTTTGGGTTCTTATTGTGTTCATAACGGGTGCTAAGAGTGGGTGTTAGATTAGGGAATAGACATAGGATAATATTAGGGAGAAAAGGAAAAAGGGTAATAGAAGCCAATGAATGAATTAGAAACATGAGTTTTGAGGTAAGAGGGAACATTATTTTCTGCTGTACGTTTTTTTTTTTAAAATTACATGCGGACTGACTAAGTGTTTTATTTATGCTATTGTTATTGTATAAATGTTTATGAAACTTGGTATTCATTGTTTATGCCTCACGAGTGAAAATCTGTCTGTGGCTGAGCATGAGAGGTTGAAAGTGGGCATGAGATATGGCTAGACGTGGTTAGTAGGAGTGTTAAATAAATGAAATAGATAAGATTTAATGGAAGAAGGGTGTGGTTAAAGGGTTGAGCCGAGAGAGGCCGAGCAAAGAAATGGTTAAAAGGATAAAAGAGTAATTCAAGAGAAATGGTTGTGTGATCGGGTCATGAAAGACGCGTACTGGGTGCGTGCATTGATCGCATCAGACGCATACTGGGTATGTGCAGCTGTAAGACGGGTACTGGGTACTCGCAGTAATGATTCACACAAGGTTCCGAGCACGGAATCGGTGGGCAATGCTTCTGGTCATAAAGTACTACAGAATAAACACCTTTTATTTTGATCGGGTACGGCCTCGATCAAAATTTGGCGCCGTTGCCGGGGATTATCGGTTCTTGCCAAAGATCATACAGTAGTTAATTAGATTAGTTAGTGTAGTTAGTGTGTGAATAAGCATTCTGATAACTGATTGAAAGTTGCCCTGTTTGCTGATTTGCTGTTCTGCACAACTGATGTTATTCTAGTGATTCTGTGAGTGCCATTCAACATAGCTGCGGGTGGAATTTTTGCACGAAAATTGGTATCCACACTTGTTTCATCATATATTAGTGTGTTGATGCATCACAGACACTTAGATATGCACTGGTTGTGAGTTCCAGAAAAATTTTCCAAGTTTCAGCAGCACTTACTATAAATAGGCATAACTTTTGATCAGGTTGTCGGAATTGGACGAATTTTATATCAAATCGAAGGGAATTTTCTGAATAATCTGATTTTTCTGACTTTGTCAGAAAACCCCTTCGTTTGGATCCTGAAAAAGCCTGTTTACTATTTCTTTTTTATTTTACAAGTTCTATTTTCTTAGTTTTTGGTCACTGTTTTAATTCTTTGACTTGGTTCCCTTTTGAATTTTGTCCTCAAACTTTCTGTGATATGTTTTCATGATTTTAGGGTCCTGAAAAAAATAAAGAAAAAAATTTTAAAAAATAATAAATTTTGTTGCCGATTTTGGTCATGCATATCTGTTACAGTATGCTATGGTTGATGCTGTTCTGTTCAGTACATGACTAGGGGCAACCCAAGTTATTTGCATCCTTACAACCCTGAAATTGATAGAACTTATCACAGATTAGTTAGACAAAATAGGAATCAGTCATTAGGTAGTGAGTCAGAGTCATCTTATAGTCCATCTAATTCTGATTCTGTTTCTATTTCTTCTATTCCTTCTACTTTTATTCAATCTGATTCTATACATTGTGATAACATGGCTCAACCCCCACCAAGGGAAAGGACACTTAGGGAGCTGGCTGCACCTGACTTCACTATTGAAGACTCGTGTATCCGGTATCCTGATGAGGATGTTCCTTTTGAGCTTAGAACAGGACTAATCCATTTGTTGCCCAAGTTTCATGGTCTTGCAGGTGAGGATCCTCATAAGCATCTCAAGAAATTCCATATAGTGTGCACCACAATGAAACCACATGATGTGCAAGAGGATCATGTCTGTCTCAGAGCATTTCCACATTCCTTAGAGGGTCTAGCACAAGATTGGTTATCTGACTTGGCCCCTGGTTCCATCACAAGCTGGGATGACTTGAAGAGGGCATTTCTAGAAAAATTCTTCCCTGCAAATAGGACCACTGCAATCAGAAAGGAAATTTCTGGTATCAGGCAACAACATGGAGAGAGTCTCTATGATTATTGGGAGAGATTCAAGAGGTTGTGTGCTTCCTGCCCTCACCATCAGATCTCAGAGCAGCTTCTCATCCAGTACTTTTATGAAGGTCTCAACTTCATGGAAAGAAACATGGTAGATGCTGCAAGTGGTGGTACATTGGGAGATATGACACCCTTACAAGCCAGGAGCAAAATTGAGAAGATGGCTTCCAACTGTCAACAATTCCATGCAAGAAGCAACAGTGATGCAATAGTTGTGAGGGATGTAAATGATGTTGGTGCAGACTCGGGCAAGGTTGAGAAGCTTGAGCAGAAAATTGATTCTCTCACAACATTGGTCACACAATTGGCTGTCAATCAGAAAAAGATGATACTTCCTGCTAGAGTGTGTGGCATATGCACATCCATTGAGCACCCCACAGATGCATGCCCTTCCCTTCAGCAGCAACAGCCGATGACCAGTGGTGACCAACCCGAGGCCTATGCAGCAAACATATACAACAATAGAGGTCCACAACAACACAATCATGACCTCTCTTCCAATAGATACAACCCTGGATGGAGGAACCATCCCAATCTGAAGTGGTCTGATCAACAACAACAACCTCCTCCTAATGTTCCATTTCAGAACACCGCTGGACCGAGTAGACCACCATATGTACCTCCTCCAATCCAGCAGCAAAGGCAACAACAACAGCAGCAAGTGGTTCATCCTGCAGCATCAGCCCCTCCATCCAACCAACCTACCTTGGAGGAGTTGGTGAGGCAAATGACCATGCAAAACCTCCAATTTCAACAAGAGACTAGAGCATCCATTCAGAGACAAGAGGCATCCATTCAGACTTTGACAAATCAGATGGGTCAAATGGCAACTTCTCTCAACAACTTGCAATCTCAAAATTCTGACAAGTTGCCATCCCAAACTGTGATCAACCCTCAGAATCAGAATGTGAGTGCCATCAACCTGAGGTCGGGAAAGCAGATTGTCACACCCACACCACAACCTCACCTCAACAATGATGCTCTAGCTTCCTCTAAAGGGAAGAGCCAAGTGGTAGATGAAGGTGAGCATGCTAGCACCAAAGAGAATCATCCAACTCAACCCTCCTCGACTTCAACCACAAGCCCTGCTGTTGTCCTACAACCTCCTCCTGTTCCTCTTCCATTCCCACCAAGAGTGCCTCAAAACAAAAGGGTGGAAGAGGTGGACAAGGACATTCTTGACACATTCAGGAAGGTGGAAGTCAACATACCCCTTCTTGATGCAATAAAACAGATTCCAAGGTATGCGAAGTTCCTTAAGGAGTTGTGCACTCATAAGAGAAGACTCAAGGGCAATGAGAGGATAAGCATGGGAAGGAATGTCTCCGCTCTCATAGGTAAACCTATCCCTCACATTCCTGAAAAATGTAAGGATCCTGGAACTTTCTCTATACCTTGCATCATAGGCAATGTTAAGTTTGAAAATGCTATGCTAGATTTAGGAGCATCAATAAATGTCATGCCTATGTCTGTTTTTAAGTCTCTTTCTCTTGGACCTCTTCAACCTACGGGTGTGGTGATTCAATTGGCAAATAGAAGTACTGCCCACCCCGCAGGTTTGATAGAGGATGTCTTGGTTCGGGTTGAAGAGTTGATCTTCCCTGCTGATTTTTACATACTTGATATGGAAGATGACTCTCCCCGTAATGCTGTTCCTATTATTTTGGGGAGGCCATTTTTGAAAACAGCCCGAACCAAGATAGATGTGCATTCAGGTTCACTTTCCATGGAGTTTGATGGCAGTGTGATCCGATTTGACATTTTCGATGCTATGAAACATTTTCCTGAGGATCACTCTGTTTTCCATGTGGACTTGCTTGATGATTTGATAGATGAGCATATGCTTGACTTTTTGCATCATGATTTTGAATTGCCATCTTTCACTGATTCATTTACTTGTCCATCATGCACTAACTCTGGATGGTGCACCGCATGCACTGAAATAGCCCAGTTTTTAGACTCTGCTACTGCATCTGATGATTCATATGTTATAGATTCAGATTATGCTAACCCTAACCCCATATCTGTTATGCATGAGTCTGATTTACTTGTTCAGGTGCAGGCAGCAGAATCCATTTCTGCTGTCCCTTTAGTTCCATCTATTATGCAGGCACCCTCATTGGACCTGAAGCCCCTCCCTCCTCATCTCAAATATGCTTACTTGGAGGATGAGCAGAAACTCCCAGTGATCATCTCTACCTCACTTTCTGTTGATCAAGAGGAGAAACTGCTGGATGTGATAAGAAAGAACAAGAGGGCAATTGGATGGACTTTAGCGGATATTCCTGGAATTAGCCCCTCCATGTGCATGCACCGCATTTTGTTGGAGGATGGGGCTAAACCAGTGAGACAACCCCAAAGACGATTGAACCCCCAGATTCTTGATGTGGTTAAGAAAGAGGTCACCAAGCTGCTCCAAGCGGGTATCATCTACCCAATTTCAGATAGCACTTGGGTGAGCCCGGTGCAAGTTGTCCCCAAGAAGTCTGGTGTCACAGTTGTCAAAAATGAGAAGGATGAGCTGATTCCCACTAGAGTGCAGAACAGTTGGAGAGTCTGCATTGATTACAGAAAGCTCAACCAGGCGACTCGCAAGGATCATTTCCCTCTCCCCTTCATTGATCAGATGTTGGAGCGCCTGGCAGGTAAATCTCATTATTGCTTCTTAGATGGATTCTCTGGTTATTTTCAAATTTGTATTGCACCAGAGGACCAACATAAGACCACATTTACCTGTCCTTTTGGCACATTTGCATATAGAAAGATGCCTTTTGGCCTATGCAATGCTCCTGCCACATTTCAAAGATGTATGATGAGTATTTTCGCTGACTTGCTCGAGCATTGCATAGAGGTCTTCATGGATGATTTTAGTGTTTATGGCTCCTCATTTGATGCATGTCTTGATAATTTGACTAAGGTGCTTAACAGGTGCATTGAGACTAACCTTGTCTTGAATTTTGAAAAATGCCACTTCATGGTAGAACAAGGCATAGTCTTAGGGCACATTGTTTCGCACAAGGGCATAGAAGTTGACCCTGCTAAGCTGCATGTAATATCACATTTGCCTTACCCCTCTTGCGTGCGAGAGGTGCGTTCTTTTCTTGGTCATGCAGGTTTTATCGCAGGTTTATTCAGAACTTTAGCAACATTGCCCTTCCTCTTTCCAAGTTGCTTCAAAAGGATGCCCCATGGGAATTTGGAGACCAATGCAAGAGGGCATTTGATGAATTGAAGAAAGCACTAACCACCACTCCCATCATCCAACCACCTGATTGGACCCTCCCATTTGAGCTCATGACTGATGCTTCAAATTATGCTTTGGGAGCAGTTCTCTCCCAAAGGGTTGGTAAGCTGTCGCATGTGATTTATTATGCTTCTAGGACTTTAGATGCAGCACAGGTTAATTACACAACAACTGAAAAAGAACTTTTGGCTATTGTTTTTGCACTTGACAAATTTAGATCATATTTGCTTGGTTCTAAGGTTGTAGTGTACACTGATCATGCTGCTCTGAAGTATCTTTTGAAAAAGACAGATTCCAAACCTAGGTTGATTAGGTGGATGTTGCTCCTCCAGGAGTTTGATCTTGAGATTCAGGATCGGAGTGGTGCGCATAACCTTGTCGCAGACCACTTGAGCAGGATAGAGAGAGAGGAGGATGCATTTCCTATCCGGGATGACTTCCCGGATGAGCAGCTTTTATCTTTACATGTTTCCCATCCCCTTCCCCAAACTCCTTGGTTTGCAGACATTGTTAATTATCTCGTTGCTTCTGTTTTTCCTGCCTTGGCATCCAAAGCTCAAAGAGACAAATTAAAGAGCGATGCCAAGCATTATGTATGGGATGACCCCTATTTATGGCGTTTTTGCAGTGATCAGGTCATTCGCAGGTGCATTCCAGACCAGGAGATCCAATCGGTTCTCCAATTTTGCCATGCTTCACCAGTGGGAGGCCACCTTGGTACTCAAAGGACAGCACGAAAGGTGCTGGATTCTGGATTTTATTGGCCTACCATTTTCAAGGATGCGAGCAACATCTGCAGCTCGTGTGAGCAGTGTCAAAGAGCAGGAGGCGCCCTATCTTGGAGGCAACAGATGCCGCAACAACCTATGTTGTTTTGTGAGGTGTTTGACGTCTGGGGTATAGATTTCATGGGCCCCTTTCCTGTTTCTTTTGGTTTTTATTATATCTTACTTGCTGTGGATTACGTATCCAAATGGGTGGAAGCTAAGGCCACCAGGACTAATGATGCTCAGGTTGTTGTAGATTTTGTCAGGTCTAATATCCTTTGCAGGTTTGGCATACCTAGAGCCATAGTCAGTGACCAAGGCACACACTTCTGCAATAGATCCATGCAAGCTTTGCTCAAGAAGTATGGGGTTGTGCACAAAGTCTCTACACCCTATCACCCCCAAACCAACGGGCAAGCGGAGATTTCAAATAGAGAGATCAAGCGGATTTTGGAGAAGATGGTGAAGCCTAATAGAAAGGATTGGAGCACACGATTGGAGGATGCTCTGTGGGCCCATCGGACCGCTTACAAGGCACCCATAGGGATGTCACCCTATCGGGTTGTCTTTGGTAAGGCGTGCCACCTGCCTGTGGAGATAGAGCACCGTGCATATTGGGCTGTGAAGCAATGTAACTTAGCTCTTGATCAAGCGGGTGAGGAGAGGAAGCTGCAGTTGAGTGAGCTAGATGAGATCCGCTTGGAGGCCTATGAGAACTCCAAATTCTACAAAGAGAAGACCAAGAAGCTTCATGATAACTCCATTTCCAGAAAGGAGTTCTTGGTTGGTCAAAAAGTTTTGCTCTACAACTCTAGGCTTGGACTCATGAGTGGAAAGCTCCGCTCTAAATGGATTGGACCGTTTGTAGTCACCCAAGTGTTTCCTTATGGCACTGTGGAGATCAAGAGTGAGTCCACGAACAAGAGCTTCAAAGTCAATGGCCACCGACTCAAGCCTTTCCTAACCACCCCTTCTTTGGATGATGCACCTGTAGAGGAGGCCTCATTGGTCGACCCCACTTTTCAACAACCATGACTTAGGGAGTCTCCTTTTCTCCTTCCTTACTCTTTTTATTACACTTGTCTATATCTGTCTGATTCTGCTATTTGTGTTCCATTGAGGACAATGTGTGATTTAAGTGTGGGGGGAGAGTAGTTTAGGTTGCATATTTTGCTTTGATTTTTTTTTAGGTTTTGCTTAGTTTTGGGCATTTTCTTGCATGTTTTTGCTTCATTTTAGTAGAGTTTTGGTATCTCGTGTCTGAATTCATGCATTTCTGTGTGTAAAGTTGCTTTTGATAATTAAGAGGTGGTAACACTGTGATAGAATTGTCCCTTTTGTGAGGATTTGAGCCTTAATTGTGGGTGGATTGCTATATATGCCACCTAATTTTCTGTCATGTGTGATTGCACTCTGGATTACTTGCACTCTAGAACTTGACTTGACTCTTGTTGATACTTGATTGCTCATGCACATTTTGAAATGATTTAGGCACTTTCTTTCTTGAATAAGCTACTAGCCATATGAGCCTACCTTGAATGAATGTATCCTTTGCTAGCCCCTTTGAGCCTTTTTATCCCTTTCCTTGTTCTTTAGCTCATTACAAGCCTATGACTGAAAAACCATGATTGTCCTAACCTTAGGGAATTTTGGAGCTTTGGAATTGTTTTGGGAATGGGTATTAGGTAAGAAGTGTGCTTTATGCTTTAATTGGTTGAGTTCTTGATTTTGCCTCATTGGTTGTTATAGTTATGGCTTCATCTTCATGCCATTTGTGTTGTTTCTTCTTTTCTTTTTGTATATCTCTCAAAAACAAAAAAAAAATAGAAGACAAAAATACAAAAAAAAAATGCAAAAATAAAAAGAAAAAAAAAAAAAAGAAGAGAAAAAAAAAAGTGAATAAAAGGTTGTTGAGGCAAAGAGGATTGGAATTAGTGGTAGTTGATTTTGGGGTGGATTTTGCTTACTTTTTACTTATTCCCCATTGCTCCTCTATTCCTTTGGTTTTAGCTACATTCCCATATTTTTATCCTACCTTGTCCTTGGCCCCATTACAACCCTTAAAAGACCTTTTGATCATTTTGTGCATGTGTGTTGATGGTTGATGTTAGAGGCTTGTCAAGCTTATGGTTGTGTTTGTTTTTCATGATGTGCCTTGAGTGTAAATAATGATTAACCCCAAACACTTGAGTGTAAACACTTTTGAGTGATCCTTGTGAGTTTCTATCATCTTTGTGACTATCCTCTTGATGTCATTGGTTTCTTTGCATACTTGAAGTAATTGGATGATGTTCGCGGATGCTTTGACTCTTTGATCCTTAACCATTTTGTGTGCTTGAGTTTGCCCATTTCTTTGCATTTCCTAGAATTCATTGTGAAGTATGTAATCTCTTAGGTTTGCATTTCTTAGTTGTAGTCATCTTGTTGCATGATTCACTTTGGTGCATATTGATCTTCATAGTCCTATCTTTTGGTTTTGCCCAGGAGTGCAAAAGGATAAGTGTGGGGGTATTTGATGAGCATTTTATTTCCCATTATTCCTTGCATTATTTTACTCTTATTATTGATACTTGTTGCCCATTTGACATTGATTAGCTTGATTTATTGATTTAGAGTTTATTGGACTAATATTCCGAATATTGTTTAATTTGGAATTATTTAGCCTAATTAATTCTATTTCTATTTTCAGGTAATATTTGGCACAAGGACACTTTGGGAAGTTTGGAAATGAAGATTGAAGTATTGAAGTGAAGATTGTAATTTGCATTTAGGTCCCTTTTTTAATTGTAATTTTCAGAATAGTGTTTCTTAGGACTTGGGCCCATGTTTTAGGCCCATTTTCATGTCTAAAGAGGGGAAATTCGTGTAACCCCCAAGACACACTCCCATTTCAGATTTCTCACTCTCTCTCTAGGTTAGAACTTCTCTCTTGGCTCTCCCAAGTGGTGGTGGCTGCTAGGGTTTTGTTCTTCCCCATTTCTACTCGTTTTTCTTCATTTATGGCCATGGAAGGCTAGACTTCAAGGGTTAATCCCTTTGGTATTGTATTATCTACTCTTGAGCTCTTGTTATTAATGCAATTTCGTTTTCTCTTCTCTGTTTTCATGTTTATCGATGTGTAGTGGTTTGCTTAATTCCATTTCGTAGAGATAATACATGAATATAAATGCTTAATTTGTATTAACTCGTAAAAACTCCAATTCTGGTTTCTGATGCTTAATTAGAAGTTAGGGTTTGGAGTGATAACTGAATTTTCGCTTAGTATTTGGTTATCACGAGTTGGACAGAGGAGAGGAGAGGAATCGATCTTTAGTGAGCTAGGATTGAGTAGTGTACGTAGCCAAAGGGGTTTGCCCGCTTTTGTTTCTGATTTTCTTAGTTTTTATATTCTGTTTATGTTTTGTTCTTCACATTTGTCACACACAAAAACCCCCCCATTTTACTGCACACTACGTGTTTGATACTTTGCCTAGACCGATATTCGCTGGGAAACGACCTAGGATCACCTTCCTAGTACTACAGAATAAACACCTTTTATTTTGATCGGGTACGGCCTCGATCACACGCCAGACAACACGGCACGTACCTAGCCACATCTTTCTTTAAGTCAGGCCACCAAAATATCTTCTTCAGGTCGTGATACATTTTGGTAGTTCCCGGATGCATACTCATCTTACTCTTATGCGCTTCATCCAGAATCATTCTCCTTACTTCCAAATTATCAAGCACACAAATCCTTGTTCCAAAGCGAAGGATTCCATCTTTCCCCTCTTGGAACTCTAACTCCTTGCCTTTTTCCATAAGCTTTCTCTTTTCTTTAAGCCCCTCATCTTCTTGTTGCAACTCACGAATCCTCTGCAAGAATTCATTAGCAATTTGCAGCATCCCCATCTTAACACTTGTCGGCTCCACTTACATCATTAGGCTCAAATCTCTAAATTCCTCTATCAATGTAGCTTCTCTGACCATCATTGCACTAATATGCATTGCTTTTTGACTCAATGCATCTGCCACCACGTTTGCTTTCCCAGGATGGTAATGAAGCCCAAACTCATAATCCTTTAAGAACTCCATCCATCGGCGTTGCCTCATATTCAACTCTTTCGTGTCAAAGAGGTACTTTAAACTCTTATGGTCACTAAACACCCGGAACGTAGTGCCATAGAGATAGTGCCTCCAAATCTTTAGAGCGAAGACAACAGCTGCCAGCTCTGGATCATGGGTTGGATAGTTCATTTCATGAACTTTTAGTTGTCTCGAAGCGTAAGCGACTACTTTCCCATCTTGCATCAAAACACTCCCAAGACCTTGTTTCGATGCATCGCAATACACCTCAAAATTCTTCTGTGGATCAGGTGTAACATCCTAAAAATTGATATTAATATAATAGATTTAAATATATAAATTTATTTAAGAATATAATTAAGTCGTAGAAACTGTACCAGGGTCGCGAGGTAATGGGAAGCATAGGCCGACCTGATAAGTGAATGTCGAACCTCGTACCGATCCCCGCCGAGCTAAAATAAAACGAACGAACGATCTAGTATCAGCTCGGATTAGCCGACCTCAAGTGCACCGCAGTGTTAACTGAGAGGAGGCTCGGACTATTGCTATCTCTCCATGGCGAGCCGACGTCTCCATGCTTCGCGACAGCTCATATTGAGCTGTTGATCCCTTGGTTTTCGTACCATCCGTATGGCTGTCACTGTCAATCACTTTATGTCCTTATCAAGTCACTATTTATTTCTTCCCTTAGAAGCCAATGAATCCTGTCCACATAATCTAGCTTCTCCAAGAAGCCTCCAATGAGAACCACACAAATAATTTCCCCTAAAAGAATAAAAGAAAGCCATACACAACACAACACACTTTTCCTTCTCATTTCTCCTCCGTCTCCCTCATTCTCTTTGGAACTTCACACACACACAAACCTAACATATTCTCTCTTCTCATTCACGAAAACCTCTTTTCTACACCATCAAATACCCACGAATTAGGGGCTGCTCTCCTTCACCTCTTCATCTCAACAAACGTCCCTGGAGCATTCAGTGTTGGGTGTGCAGCTAGGAAGAAAAAGGTTCAGGGAGTTCTAAACTCTCAAGGTCAAGCAACAAGGAAAGTCTCACTCAAACTCTCAACTCTTACTTCCCACGGATTGAGGTAAGGAGTGAGTGTTACCTCTACATGAGTTTGGGTTCTTATTGTGTTCATAACGGGTGCTAAGAGTGGGTGTTAGATTAGGGAATAGACATAGGATAATATTAGGGAGAAAAGGAAAAAGGGTAATAGAAGCCAATGAATGAATTAGAAACATGAGTTTTGAGGTAAGAGGGAACATTATTTTCTGCTGTACGTTTTTTTTTTTAAAATTACATGCGGACTGACTAAGTGTTTTATTTATGCTATTGTTATTGTATAAATGTTTATGAAACTTGGTATTCATTGTTTATGCCTCACGAGTGAAAATCTGTCTGTGGCTGAGCATGAGAGGTTGAAAGTGGGCATGAGATATGGCTAGACGTGGTTAGTAGGAGTGTTAAATAAATGAAATAGATAAGATTTAATGGAAGAAGGGTGTGGTTAAAGGGTTGAGCCGAGAGAGGCCGAGCAAAGAAATGGTTAAAAGGATAAAAGAGTAATTCAAGAGAAATGGTTGTGTGATCGGGTCATGAAAGACGCGTACTGGGTGCGTGCATTGATCGCATCAGACGCATACTGGGTATGTGCAGCTGTAAGACGGGTACTGGGTACTCGCAGTAATGATTCACACAAGGTTCCGAGCACGGAATCGGTGGGCAATGCTTCTGGTCATAAAAGACGCGTACTAGGTGCGTGCATTGATCGTGTAAGCCGCTCCCTCACTCCATAGAATGATCGGCGGTAGTGCTCCTGGTCATAGAAGATGCGTACTGGGTGCGTGCATTGATCGCGTCAGACGCATACTGGGTATGTGCAGCTGTAAGACGGGTACTGGGTGTGACACCCTCATTTTATATCTTGAAAATAATTAATATTTCCAAATGATTGAATACTTGCTGTCAAAAGTCGGGACTGGAAAATTTTTCCCTTTTCAATGTTTACTTGCTTATTTATAAATCCTTCTTTCATGGACAAATGAATTGAATTCGGCGTAATATTACTTTAATTACGAAAAGGCTCTCAAGACAATGTTTTTTAAACATACACTACTACATAATTGCAAAAAAGTTCCCAGATATTAATCCCGGTTCCGTTCAGGAACTGGGATTAATAGACAAATGATAGTTAAAAAATACCATTGATTTATTGATCCCGGTTATAAAAAACACGGAACCGGGATCAATGTTATAACATAAATAATTTTGTATTTTTTTTAAAATTAAAAATCACACCAACCATATTTATCCCATTGTTTTACTTCAACTGGGATGAATAAAAACACGGAACCGGGATCAATAAATAAATATAAATATGTGCATTTTTGTGTGTTAATCAAAGGGAAACCCTTGCTGCCGCCCCTTCCCGTACGTATACTCCTCCTTCTTCGTGGGTCTCTTCTCCCTCCACCGGTTTCTGTTCGCGCCGCCGCTCACCTAGCCACTGTCGCCATCGCGCGCAACCTCCCTCTTCCGGCATCTCCATCTCGCGCTCTCCCTCTTTCCTTCTCCTCCCTCGCATTTTTCTCTCTCTCGGTTGGGATGCGAATCGCAACCCAACCTTTGTCGCTACAGGACCGAACCACTGCTCAGGTGCGGCGTTCATCGCCATCGTGTGCCTCTCTCCCTCTTGCCTCGGGCCTCTTTCTCTTCAAGTTAAGTTGATTGCTATAAACTTGAATTTATATTTTACATCACATATTCTTCTTCTTATGACACTTAGTTATAGACTAAGGAGATTCAATTAGCTGTACTTTTGGATTATCTGTATTTGTTTTTGTCTTATCTTTTTCGTTTATAGAAATAGGTTATCTTATTAGATCTTGTTCACTTTGATGAGTTCAAGTAAAAGATTCACGATTAATAGGTAAAGTATGATTAGATTTTCCTGGTATATTTTAAATTTTAATGTTGTGGATCCTGTGCCATCTTTCAAGAGACTAAATAAAAGATTGATGTTGTTAATTGATTGAATTCATGATTATAAATAGACCTGTTAATTGCTTTGATTGACAACATTTCATTCTTTGTAGGAGAGGATGAATGGATAAAAACAAAGTAACTAAACTTGTGCAATTTCCTCTCATTATTCCCTCTACATGAAGCAATATGCTCTGCTTTGCCAAAAATATCAGCACTCCCAGTAAATTTCTGGGTTGCAACTACCCTCTGGTCTTTGCTTCGCCTATGAAGGTGAATTTTTGGGTATTTCCTTCGTTTCATTCTTGTTTGTTAGCTTTTTCATGTTTCTCTGTTACATGTGAGTTGATGGGGAGAATGGCCATTTAAAATGGTCCAACTCATTATAAAAAACAAATTTAAAAATCCTTAAGCAATCAGAAATGTGCCTTAACAAGGCATTTTTTTAGTGAAGATATGCTGCTATAAGCGCATTGCATTTCCTGTATTTTTTTAATATTATAGAAGTTATTAAGAGGGAAAAGATAGTACAAATGCCAGAGGATATTAAATCCTCAAGAGCCTAACAAATGACATTTGAACATACAAGGAGAAACAAAAATTATGAACAAAAGACATGCAATGAAGCATGCTAATCTCTTTGCAGAGCTGCCAGAGACACCCCCTAATAATAAAGTGCCAGAGCTGTCACATTTGTTCTGTAAAATGTGATAGTGGATGCTTGACAATCTTGGGTGACGCGTTTTTGTTATAATTGTATTTGAAGGTACACTATGAAACTACTGGCCCAGAGATATGGAAAGGTACATATGATAAAATTGTTGCACTTGTTAGTGGGATAGGTACTGGTGGTACCATAATAGGTGCTGGGAAGTTTCTTAAAGAGCAGAATCCCAACATAAAGGTTAGCTTATAATATATGTGTGTTCAGATAAAATATAGGGCAATAATATGTGTACATGATTTTCCCCAAGAATGGAGCCATGTTGGTAATCTGGCTCTTATGTTGTTATTTTTCTGCAATTTTTCATCCTTTAAATTTTTTGCCTTTCTGCAGCTGTATGGTGTGGAACCAGTTGAAAGTCTGGTGCTCTCCGGAGGAAAGCCAGGTGATTTTTAAGTTAATAAGTGCTTTGCTTCTCAGTGATAAACGTGTTTTTCAGTTGCTTTTTCTTGCGAAACATAAAATGTCACATGACAAATTGATATTTTATTTTGTCTTGTATTGTTTTATTGTCAGCTATTAATTGTTTCTTTTTGACAAGTTGTTAAAGAGTATTAGCATTAAAGAGTGATTGCTTTTCTGTTAAGTTATGTCCCTTTCACTCCTTTCCTATCCCACAGGAAACACTGATTTTCTTTTTGATCTGCTTGCCCATCATATTGTTAAAAAGTGATTGTCAATCCCACTAGCTTTTCTTGTTAATGGAGCAGCACTTATTGTATCTATCCTTTCCTTGTTAATGTAACCACAATAAATGTACTCTTTAACTATCACATGCTAAATCAAGCATGTCAAGCTGTTGCCACTTTATTATTAGGCTATACTACAAATTTTCTTAACCATCTCAAATTACTACTTCAATCTAAAGGTGAAATTATCTATTAAGTTTTTAGCATATGTATGAATGTATATGCTGAAATTTAGTGTTGCATCTTTACATTTGATTTATTTGCATGGCAAGTGATTATTCATCAGTTTCTCGTTTTTAAATGTAAGCAGAAATATATTTGGCTCCAGTGGCGGAGCCAAGATTTCAACGCAAGGGGTGTCAAGACTAAATAATATATACTTCCTCGGATGTCAGGCAGGTAGTACCGATTCAAAATTTCAGAGGGTGGCTGGGGGAGGCGCTCAGTGTGGAGCCCGTAGTGGCAGATGCAGGCAATGTGACATAAAGATTAAAATTTGAATGAAGTTTGGACTAAAATGCAATATACTGAAAACATAAAGATTACAAAAAATTGGATGACCTGCTGCGAAAGGTTAGTTATCCAGCATCACTTGACAGACCAAATTTTTTTAGGACCATCATAGAAATCCTCCCTGTCTGATGACCTATTAGTTAGGCAATATTAACTATGAAGTTGTTGTGCTGTCATTCTTATTAGGCAGAGTTCATTTTGACACGGGTTTTCCTTTTCATGTTTATAGTTTTTTGTCCTATGAAGAGAAGCGTACAAGTATGTTGGTTTTAGGTTTATATGCAAAATAATTCTTTTCCATCTTGAGGGTTAATGACTTTCTCTTTTCATTATGGATTTTTTGACGGCTAGGGGTATACTTGTTTCTGTCATGAGGATATTCACGAAAGCTTTTTACTCACAAGATGCCTCGGGCCTGCGAAAAAGTGCAAACCTCTACTTTGGTGTATCAATTGTAATTATGTTTATATATATATATATATATATATATATATATGTGTGTATAGTTTTATACAACATAGTGCACAGACTTCCTGTTATCAAGTACTATAATGAACTCAATATTCAGGAGGCCAATGAGGGTGAAGACAGTGGACCCTTGACTGGATCTGTATGGTTAAGAAAAAAAATTTAAAATTGCCGGGGTGACCACGACATCTGCCTGTCACCCCTTCCCTCCACCCTTCTTTGGCTCAGTTCATATTATTATTTTTATATTGCCTGGAATATCTGTCTTTACAAATTATGTTACCGATAAATAAGCATATATGTCTCTAGTTTTCCTGCTACATGAATCCCACATTGGAAATCTGATTTGGTCTTCTCGATTTCCTGCTACATGAATCTGATTTGCTCAATAATAAAATCCAGCAAATTTTTAAGTGCAATTTGTGCCTGAGCACTGATATATCGGTTTAAAAGGTCATATGAACTGATCCATTATGGACCTTAATGTATTGTTTCTTTGGTACCTCACAAAGTAAACCATCCTCCTTTTTTTTTTTTGCTTTGAACTTCTTAGCATTCATGATTACAGTTTAGCAGTTACTGAGTCTCTTAAAGATGATTTAACAAGTTTTAGACTATAAAGGATTCTGACCATTCTTTGTTGCTTTGGTTGCAGATTATATACTATGGTTACAGTTGCACTCAGGGCTGGTTCTTCACACCTTTCACAAGTGATCCAGGTTTAAGGTAGTATTGCTTTTGCTTTATCCATGTTTCTATTTGCACTTTAATTACTACCTTAGAATATTCAGAAATAAAAAATTCTTAAAATTCCTCTTTGACATCAGGGGACTTAGAAACATTTTGTGTATGCATGACTTCCTTCCCTCACTCACTCTTAATTTCTTGGTAATTATATTACGTGTCAAGATTGCTATTGTGGTGATTGCCAATTTGCCACTGACTTCTGATCATTTCATACTGAATATATAAACTTTGCTTAGTTAATTAAGTTTGTTAATTGTGTTTTTCAAATTTATTGATGTTTGACTGAAAAGGACTTTTTATTTACTTTCAGAGAGACTTTGTTGTAGCTAATGAAGTCAAGGATGAATGGACAACATATGTTCTCGACGAGTTATCTTAGCTTAGTTTTGAATTTAGGGCACCATATATATTTTTGAATGTGACTATGTAGCATCTATATGATCGAGCTTGGCCTTTTGTATGTATGGAGCCATTTGTTTTGGTTTGGGAGTTATCTATCTTAAATGTGTATTGACATTCACGTTTCTAATGTATATAATTATGACATTTATTTGTGGCAAAAATGAATGTTGACAATTTACTTAAATATATGGATATAGCAAATATTATAAATTAATATATATATATATATACTAAATAGCAAATATTATAAATTTAAATATATATATATATTCACTAAAGATCCCGGTTCATTTCAAAAAACTCAACAGTGATCATATATACTAAAGATCCCGGTTCATTTTAAAAAACTCAACAGTGATCATATATACTAAAGATCCCGGTTCATTTTAAAAAACTCAACAGTGATCATATATATTAAAGATCCCGGTTCATTATTAAAAATCAACAGTGATCATATATACTATTCATCCCGGTTCCTTGTTTTTTATTGATCCCGGTTTCGTGTTTTCTAAAACACCTGGGATCACAAGTGTCAGACTTGTTATATACAATCCTGGTTCGGAACCGGGATCAATATGCATGCGGAACCGGGATCTTTTAGCATTTCTGTTGCAGTGATAGTAAAACATCTTTGTAGTCCTTATTAAAATATATTATTTGTCTCTCGAGTTTGATCAAATGTATAAAATATAAACTTATTGCCGAATCCTTTTTCAATCAAAATGTGACACCCTTCCGGATTACCCAAATATAATATAGTATTTATGCTTTATATTGGATAATATATGGACTTGTGAGCTAAGAAAATATGGTAAAAAAAAATTCTTTAAAGCGGGTGCACAATTCATCTAATGGAACTCTTGGAGAATAAATTCTAAAATCCTTTAAAACACTTGTATCGAGTTCGGCGATTTCTAAAACCTTTTCTCAAGCAGGATAACATTCGTTCTTTAGAAATTTCTTTACATTTTACAATCAATTGAAGCTACCCATACTTTGTTCAATAAAACTGATACCGTCAATTAATACTTATAGCCGAGCTCATTTATAAGTTAAATCAGAGTAAGCGGAAATTACTGGACTATGCAACTGATATAATATAAACATAGATTTTCATATATACGAAAGAGTTATACATACATAGTCCATGAGATAAGTCACCAAGTTCCAAAATATAGCAAGTCCATATAAACAGATCTACATCACTATGATACTATAACCCTAGAGTAAAACATATGTACAATATATACATCATCAAAATACAACCCCAGGGATAGTCACGTAGATCCATCAGCATCAGATGCAGTAGTAGTAGCAGCAGTAGTCTCCCAAAAACATAGGTAATAAGGTAGTAGCATCATCATCATAGCAGCAGCAGCACATCTCCTCCACACACCGGATCCTCGGTTCCACATCATACACCATATACATGTACCTAGGGATCATCGTCCCTCCAGTCACTCCCAGTAGAATGCACGACAGGCTCGCTCCCACTCTCGTCCTCCACCGGATCCTCCTCGATCTCATCCGAAGGAGAGTGTACCCTACCACTGGGTACCGGGTCAGGTGATGGTGAAACCCTGACGGGGCTCCTCGGATAAGAAGGGGGAGTCTCCTCGCGGACAACTCTCGAAGTAAAAGGGTGAGAGCGGGTAGGTCGAAAATGAAAACTATGGTAAGAGCGAGCTGGTCTCATGGGAGGTGGTCCATGATAAGTATAAAACGGGGGTACATGCATAGTGTATATGATGGGAATCCTAAACCTACGAGGACAGAATCGCATCAGCGGGTTAGGGTGGTAGAATGTGAACTCTACCTCCCCTTCATACACCGCGCGATGGTCCTCATAGATCC
This sequence comes from Crotalaria pallida, assembly GCA_037953625.1. Classification (NCBI taxonomy): domain Eukaryota; kingdom Viridiplantae; phylum Streptophyta; class Magnoliopsida; order Fabales; family Fabaceae; genus Crotalaria; species Crotalaria pallida. Next base: position 3,431,544 of record CM075654.1, on the reverse strand, counting down.
ATACGCCACTAGGAAGTGGCCGGATCTCGATGCAAGCAATGTAACGAGACATCACCTACAAGGGCATAGGGGTAAGCAATTCTACTCACATCATCAATAGAGAATAAATCATGCAACATATGAAAGATAATAATGCATCAATTATTAACAATCACATATAACACTTAGCAGTTAATGAATGCACATAGGATGCTCACACTTATTTCATTTATCACAATTAATTTAAATGAGTGGCATGATGCATGACTTAAGCTCTCAAGCCTATCTTCATCATACTATGTCACTCTCTGACGTCCATCCCTGACAACCCAGCACTCAACAGTGCGTTGTATTCCTAGGTATACAACAATTCATACATTCACCTAGAATGTACACGACAATCTTGGTATCCATGCCACCCGAGCATATCCCGTCATCCAAACAGACCGTCATCCAAACGGTATAACCATATCGGCATCCACTCAGCCGACCACGTCAACGACGTGTCATCAAGCAAGCGTATTGGCACTCCCAGAGGCCCTCCACATGTTTACCAAAAACATGATATACGTCCTACCAGTATGAATGCATTAACTTTACTTAAAAGGAATTGATTAATGTTTCGTCCTTTTCTTAATACACTACGTGCCTCCCGAGCAACGTATCATCATTATTCAAATGAAAATATCATAACATCAATCAGTTTCTTTTAAGTCCAGGATTACTTGGTTTATTGTCCTTTAAGAGTTACAAAATGACTTAGAATTGAAAATGGTATTTTAAGTGCCTGACTAAAAATACTCGAGTGTTTTCCAAAATACTCGAGTAGTTTATCATTTTCCAGATTCTACTCGAGCGGTTCATAATTATACTCGAGTCGTTCATGTCTTTTCAGAGATTTAGGTTTTCAGGTCTTCATAAATATACTCGAGTAATTCATGAGATACTCGAGTATTCCATTACCTAGAATACTCGAGTAGTTCATACATTACTCGAGTGTCCAATCTGATTCCCAAGTTGGTGCGCCAATTTTCACTCTGGTGCACCACGAAATACTCGAGTGTTAAGCCAAATACTCGAGTATATGCAGACAGAACAGAGTGAAACTTGGTTTTTACATACCATTTCAATTTCTAAACACTTTTAATCCAAACCAGTGATCACAGTAGTTCATATACCATATATTGAACATGTTGCAATACTCATTTCATATCAAATAACCAATTTGACAGAGAATCAACCATTTATGCATAATTTACACAATTTAGCAACTCAACACCTCAAATTGCAAAATAAGCATAACACTCATAAAACAATGGTCATTTAAGCTTGCATACATGGTATAAAACTTGCTCAACACAGTTTTAGAGCAAAGCTTGGTCTCCAAACCAAAGTTCCTATTCAATCTAAGCCCTTAGAGCCTCTTGGTGGCTCTCTAACACAAATAATGGAATTTAATCTCTATCTAGTGAATATAATTACTTCCCCTTACCTCTCAGACGTGAATCAACAGAAAGAAATCCAAAGAAAAGAGCTCCAACACCAGAAATCAACTTGAACTTCACATGCAGAGCAGTTTTGAGTGCATCACCAAAACCGAATTGGTTTACCCACAAAACAGAGATAAGAATTGGGGAAAATTAGATTTCTAGACTCTATACAACATCAACTAACTAAAGGAATTAAGTTTGAGACTCAGGGATTCACGAGCTTACCGAAATCGATGATCAAAGTAAGCTCCAGACACCAACTCAAGCAAGGACAGCTTCACTTCAAGCCTTCGATTCTCTCAATCCACACACTCAAACCTCACAACTTTGGTGTCTATACAAAGCTCGTGATGTGAGCTTTGTATTGGTGTATCACTCGAAGTCTAACACTTAGAATCAAAAGAGAATCGAACGAGACGAATTCGAAACCCTAACTATGTCAACACAAGCAAGATTGAGCAAAATTCCCACGAATTCGTGGTTGATAAGCTTATATAGACATGGAGAAGGTTCATGCAGTGCGACACGACATCCTTGAGCTGTTGAAGATGGTGTAATCGTGTCAACAAAGCGAACTCGTTGGCTGTGTGATCGAGGCCGTACCCGATCAAAATCAAAGGTGTTTATTCTGTAGTACTAGGAAGGTGATCCTAGGTCGTTTCCCAGCGAATATCGGTCTAGGCAAAGTATCAAACACGTAGTGTGCAGTAAAATGGGGGGGTTTTTGTGTGTGACAAATGTGAAGAACAAAACATAAACAGAATATAAAAACTAAGAAAATCAGAAAATCAGAAACAAAAGCGGGCAAACCCCTTTGGCTACGTACACTACTCAATCCTAGCTCACTAAAGATCGATTCCTCTCCTCTCCTCTGTCCAACTCGTGATAACCAAATACTAAGCGAAAATTCAGTTATCACTCCAAACCCTAACTTCTAATTAAGCATCAGAAACCAGAATTGGAGTTTTTACGAGTTAATACAAATTAAGCATTTATATTCATGTATTATCTCTACGAAATGGAATTAAGCAAACCACTACACATCGATAAACATGAAAACAGAGAAGAGAAAATGAAATTGCATTAATAACAAGAGCTCAAGAGTAGATAATACAATACCAAAGGGATTAACCCTTGAAGTCTAGCCTTCCATGGCCATACATGAAGAAAAACGAGTAGAAATGGGGAAGAACAAAACCCTAGCAGCCACCACCACTTGGGAGAGCCAAGAGAGAAGTTCTAACCTAGAGAGAGAGTGAGAAATCTGAAATGGGAGTGTGTCTTGGGGGTTACACGAATTTCCCCTCTTTAGTCATGAAAATGGGCCTAAAACATGGGCCCAAGTCCTAAGAAACACTATTCTAAAAATTACAATTAAAAAGGGACATAAATGCAAATTACAATCTTCACTTCAATGCTTCAATCTTCATTTCCAAACATTCCAAAGTGTCCTTGTGCCAAATATTACCTGAAAATAGAAATAGAATTAATTAGGCTAAATAATCCCAAATTAAACAATATTCGGAATATTAGTCCAATAAACTCAAAATCACTAAATCAAGCTAATCAATGTCAAATGGGCAACAAGTATCAATAATAGGAGTAAAATAATGCAAGGAATAATGGGAAATAAAATGCTCATCACTGTGACTCATCAAACGCACTAACTCGTGCAGTTTGACCCAGAATACTCGAGTATTCCAAAAAATACTCGAGTGTTTTACCCAGATTTTGAAAAATAATTATTTTATTTACTTTCCCTCCAAAACCTTTCCTATAATTGCTTCTAGGTCCCAACCCAGGGACTAATATGCAAAATATACATTTTAGGCATTTAAATTATTTATTAAATAATTTCTCACATGCAAGCTAATTACATACACACATATTTTAATCAAGGATTAATTTAGAAACTATTAATTATAATTAAATTATAATTAACATTTCATTAATCGGGGATTAAAATTTTGGGGTGTTACACTACTCCCCCACTTACAAGGAATTTCGTCCCCGAAATTCAACTCATACAAACAAATCAGGATAATCCTGACGCATCTTATCCTCTAGTTCCGAAGATGCTTCTATTACATCTCCGCAGACCCAGACAACCTTGACCAGATGGATATCCTTCCCTCTCAGCTCCTTGATTCTTCGATCTTCGATGCGAACTGGCACAGCTTTAAAGGTTAGGTTCTTATGAACTTCTAAGTTATCCGGTTGGATTCTAAGGACAATGGTGGGGTCATGGACATATTTCTTCAACTGAGACACGTGGAACACATTGTGGAGGTTAGCTAATGATGGAGGCAGGGTTAACTGATAAGCTACTGGCCCGATTCTTTTGAGAATTTGGTAGGGACCAATGAACTTAGGTGATAATTTCTGGGTTTTCAAGGCTCTACTAACACCTTTGGTTGGTACTATTCTAATGAACACGTGGTCTCCTTCAGCAAACTCTAAGGTTTTTCTCCTTCTATCAGCATAGCTTTTCTGCCTACTCTGAGCTGCCCTCATCTTCTCTTGTATCATTTTGATCTGCTCCGTGGTCTCTTGCACAAAATTTGGCCCAACCAGAGAATTCTCCCCCACTTGAAACTAGCATAACGGCGTCTGACAATTTCTCCCATACAAAGCTTCAAATGGTGCCATTCCAATGCTCGTGTGATAGCTGTTGTTGTAAGTGAACTCCACGAGTGGCAACATTTGCTCCCAATTCCCTTGTCCTTCCAAAGCACAGGCTCGTAGAATGTCCTCCAATGACTGAATAGTCCTTTCCGTTTGACCATCAGTCTGAGGGTGATATGCAGAACTTAGCTTCAATCTTGAACCCAAGGCTCTATGCAGATCTTCCCAAAACTTTGATGTAAACCTTGGATCGCGATCAGACACAATGCTTGATGGTACTCCGTGCAAACGAACAACTTCCTTGATGTACAACTGAGTGAGCTTTTCCAATGAGTAGCGCATATTTACGGGAATGAAATGCGCTGACTTGGTCAAACGGTCCACGATCACCCAAATTGCATCATGACCAGTAGATGTCTTTGGCAATCCCGACACAAAATCCATCGAGATGCTATCCCATTTCCACAACGGGATCTCTAAAGGGAGTAACTCTCCTCCTGGCCTTTGATGTTCCACCTTGGCCTTTTGACATACCAAACAACATGCCACATATTCAGCTACCTCTCTCTTCAAACCAGGCCACCAAAATAGCTTCTTTAAGTCCTGGTACATTTTAGTAGCTCCCGGATGCATACTCATCTTACTCTTATGCGCTTCATCCAAAATCATCCTTCTTACTTCCAAATCATCAGGCACACAAATCCTCGTTTTAAAGCGAAGTATTCCGTCCTTCCCTTCTTGAAATTCAAACTCCTTACCTTCTTGCATCAACTTCCTCTTTTCCATGAGTCTCCCATCCTTGTGTTGCAATTCCCGTATCCTTTGCAGAAACTCGTTAGCAATCTGCAGCATCCCCATCTTGATACTTATCGGCTCCACATGCATCGTCAGACTCAAATCCCGGAACTCCTCTATCAGTGCGGCTTCTCTGACCATCATTGCACTGATGTGCATTGCCTTTCTACTCAATGCATCCGCCACAACGTTTGCCTTCCCAGGATGATAATGGAGCTCAAACTCATAATCCTTCAAAAACTCCATCCATCGGCGTTGCCTCATATTCAACTCCTTTTGATCAAAGAGGTATTTTAAACTCTTATGGTCACTAAACACCCGGAACGTAGTGCCCTAGAGATAGTGCCTCCAAATCTTTAAGGCAAACACCACAGCTGCCAACTCCAGATCGTGAGTTGGATAGTTCATCTCATGAACTTTTAGCTGTCTCGAGGCGTAGGCGACAACTTGCCCCTCTTGCATCAAAACACACCCAAGACCTTGTTCGACGCGTCACAGTACACATCAAAACTCTTCTGTGTATCGGGCAACACCAATACAGGAGACAATGTCAACCTTTCCTTCAGCTCTTGAAAACTACTTTCACATTTCTCATCCCACAGAAATGGTTGATCTTTCCTAGTCAACTTCGTCAGAGGCAGTGCAATCTTCGAGAAACCTTCGATGAACCTTCTATAATATCCAGCCAAACCAAGAAAACTTCTGACTTCCGTGACCGACTTTGGTTTCTCCCATTGCAAAACCGAACTTACCTTCGTCGGATCAACGGCTATTCCTTTGTCTGAAATCACATGCCCCAAGAACTTAACCTCCTTCAGCCAGAACTCACATTTTGTAAGTTTGGCGTACAATTGCTTCTCCTTCAGGATGCTCAACACTATCTTCAAGTGTTCAACATGCTCCTCCGGGCTCTTAGAGTAAATCAGAATATCATCAATGAACACAACCACGAATGAATCTAAATAAGGTCTAAAGATTCGATTCATGTAGTCCATGAAGATAGCTGGTGCATTTAGTCAATCCGAACGGCATTACGACATATTCATAATGTCCGTATCGAGATCGAAATGCAGTATTAGAGATATCCTCTTCTCTAATTCTGATCTGATGGTACCCCGACCTCAAATCAATCTTGGAAAATACTGAAGCCCCACGAACTTGATCCATAAGGTCATCTATCCGTGGCAACGGATACTTGTTCTTGATGGTGACCTTATTAAGTTGTCGGTAGTCGATGCACATCCTCATACTACCATCTTTCTTACAGACGAACAAGACAGGAGCACCCCAAGGTGACACGCTTGGTCGAATCATCTGTTTCTGCAGTAGCTCCTCAATCTGCTTCTTCATTTCCGCCATTTCCGGTGGTGCCATTCTATAGGGAGCGATAGAAATGGGACCAGCTCCCGGAATTAGGTCGATACCGAATTCAATCTCTCTTCTTGGTGGCAGACCAGGAATCTCGTCAGCAAACACTTCCGGAAACTCTCGGACAACATGAATCTCTTCCATCTTCGGACCAACTTCCTCCATCTCAGCATTGAACAGACACACGTAACCAGATGGTTTTGAGTTTCTATAGGTTACCAGTTTTCTATCACAGTCAATGATCACTTGGTTCTGACTTAACCAGTCCATCCCCAAGATCACATCTAATTGTGCTAAGGGTAAGCAGATCAAATCTACTTCAGAGGTCTGTCCTAACACTTCTATACAACAGTTAAGACATGCTCTAGAAACCATTACAGGAGCATTGCTAGGGGTTTCTATTTTAAGAACATAAGGCATTTCAGACATGAGCAAGCCTAAACGGTTTACACATTCATATGAAACAAATGAATGCGTTGCACCAGATTCAAACAAAACATGGCAAAACTGACCATTAAGCAAGTATTTACCTTACACCAGATCAGAATATCGATTCGCTTCCACACCACTAAGGGTGAAGACCCTTCCTTGAGTCACCGGTCTATCTGCAGCTCCTCTGGAATTGGCCTTGGCTGGTTCCTTGCAATCTCTTGCAAAGTGTCCCGGCTTTCCACAGTTAAAACATCCACTGGTTCCCAAACATACCCTACCATAGTGATTGCGCTTGCACTTGTCGCAGAATGGAGCTTCATTCCGATAGTTTCTTCCTTCAGAACTACCAGCTTTACCCTTGCCTTTCCCTCTACGATAATATGGACCTTTACCTCTATTATTGAAACCCTTTCGTCTCTGTGGTCCATATCCTTGATTGTCCTTCTTTTCCACAACTTGCACCTCCTCAGCCTTGGTATCATCTTCATACATCCTACACATATCTACCAATGCAGGGAAACTTTGAATCCGCTGATAGCTGAAAATTGACTTCAACTTTGGCCTCAATCCACCTTCAAACTTGATGCACTTGCTCCTCTCGTCTGGATTGTTCTGGTAGTATGGAGAGTACTTCATCAGCTCCTCAAATTTAGCTGCGTACTCACCCACACTCGTGTTCCCTTGTTTCAGTTTCAAGAATTCCACCTCTTTCTTCCTCCTTAGATCCTCAGGAAAATATTTCTGGAGAAACATCTCCATAAATACTCCCCAGCTTATCTCCCTTCCTTCATATTGCAAAAGCTGTATGGTGTGATTCCACCAATTCTCCGCTTCATCCTCCAACATGTAGGTTGCATATGCCACATTCTGAACATCAGAACACTCCAAAGTCCTCAAAATCTTGTCCATAGTATGAATCCATTTGTTGGCTTCCTCCGGTTTAAATCCTCCTTCAAACTTTGGCGGATTGCAGCTCCTAAAATCAGCCAGAGTCTTCGCCTCAGTGTTACCCACATTACATTGATGAGGCGGATTTGCCGGTTGAAAGGGTTGCTGAGACTGCCTTTGCATCGCTTCCCGTACCGTGGTGATCCTTTCTAACATCGTATTAGTGTGATTTTGGTTTCTAGTTGCCATATTAGACCTGCGCTATGGACTTATGGTCACATTTGTTGAACTAAAGAAACTTCCATTACACTACCTATACTAAGGCTCTATCTTAAACTTATTAAATCTACAATCAATTGCGTCTTGTACTCAAAAGAGACAAGATGCAAACAAATCAGGGGTAATACAAAACTCAATAAGTAATTTAATAACATTCAAAGTACTAAATACTTTGGAGATACCTGCTTGATGTTGATGGCTACCTTTCTGGAACCACTTCTACTACTACAGGATCTGACTTTTGCTCTGATACCACTAAGTGTGACACCCTTCCGGATTACCCAAATATAATATAGTATTTATGCTTTATATTGGATAATATATGGACTTGTGAGCTAAGAAAATATGGTAAAAAAAAATTTTCTTTAAAGCGGGTGCACAATTCATCTAATGGAACTCTTGGAGAATAAATTCTAAAATCCTTTAAAACACTTGTATCGAGTTCGGCGATTTCTAAAACCTTTTCTCAAGCAGGATAACATTCGTTCTTTAGAAATTTCTTTACATTTTACAATCAATTGAAGCTACCCATACTTTGTTCAATAAAACTGATACCGTCAATTAATACTTATAGCCGAGCTCATTTATAAGTTAAATCAGAGTAAGCGGAAATTACTGGACTATACAACTGATATAATATAAACATAGATTTTCATATATACGAAAGAGTCATACATACATAGTCCATGAGATAAGTCACCAAGTTCCAAAATATAGCAAGTCCATATAAACAGATCTACATCACTATGATACTATAACCCTAGAGTAAAACATATGTACAATATATACATCATCAAAATACAACCCCAGGGATAGTCACGTAGATCCATCAGCATCAGATGCAGTAGTAGCAGCAGCAGTAGTCTCCCAAAAACATAGGTAATAAGGTAGTAGCATCATCATCACAGCAGCAGCAGCACATCTCCTTCACACACCGGATCCTCGGTTCCACATCATACACCATATACATGTACCTAGGGATCATCGTCCCTCCAGTCACTCCCAGTAGAATGCACGACAGGCTCGCTCCCACTCTCGTCCTCCACCGGATCCTCCTCGATCTCATCCAAAGGAGAGTGTACCCTACCACTGGGTACCGGGTCAGGTGATGGTGAAACCCTGACGGGGCTCCTCGGATAAGAAGGGGGAGTCTCCTCGCGGACAACTCTCGAAGTAAAAGGGTGAGAGCGGGTAGGTCGAAAATGAAAACTATGGTAAGAGCGAGCTGGTCGCATGGGAGGTGGTCCATGATAAGTATAAAACGGGGGTACATGCATAGTGTATATGATGGGAATCCTAAACCTACGAGGACGGAATCGCATCAGCGGGTTAGGGTGGTAGAATGTGAACTCTACCTCCCTTCATACACCGCGCGACGGTCCTCATAGATCCATACGTCACTAGGAAGTGGCCGGATCTTGATGCAAGCAATGTAACGAGACATCACCTACAAGGGCATAGGGGTAAGCAATTCTACTCACATCATCAATAGAGAATAAATCATGCAACATATGAAAGATAATAATGCATCAATTATTAACAATCACATATAACACTTAGCAGTTAATGAATGCACATAGGATGCTCACACTTATTTCATTTATCACAATTAATTTAAATGAGTGGCATGATGCATGACTTTAGCTCTCAAGCCTATCTCCATTATACTATGTCACTCTCTGACGTCCATCCCTGACAACCCAGCACTCAACAGTGCGTTGTATTCCTAGGTATACAACAATTCGTACATTCACCTAGAATGTACACGACAAGCTTGGAATCCATGCCACCCGAGCATATCCCGTCATCCAAACGGACCATCATCCAAACGGTATAACCATATCGGCATCCACTCAGCCGACCACGTCAACGGCGTGTCATCAAGCAAGCGTATTGGCACTCCCAGAGGCCCTCCACATGTTTACCAAAAACATGATATACGTCCTACCATCCAAACTCCAGTATGAATGCATTAACTTTACTTAAAAGGAATTGATTGATGTTTCGTCCTTTTCTTAATACACTACGTGCCTCCCGAGCAACGTATCATCATTATTCAAATGAAAATATCATAACATCAATCAGTTTCTTTTAAGTCCAGGATCACTTGGTTTATTGTCCTTTAAGAGTTACAAAATGACTTAGAATTGAAAATGGTATTTTAAGTGCCTGACTAAAAATACTCGAGTGTTTTCCAAAATACTCGAGTAGTTTATCATTTTCCAGATTCTACTCGAGCGGTTCATAATTATACTCGAGTCGTTCATGTCTTTTCAGAGATTTAGGTTTTCAGGTCTTCATAAATATACTCGAGTAATTCATGAGATACTCGAGTATTCCATTACCCAGAATACTCGAGTAGTTCATACATTACTCGAGTGTCCAATCTGATTCCCAAGTTGGTGCGCCAATTTTCACTCTGGTGCACCACGAAATACTCGAGTGTTAAGCCAAATACTCGAGTATATGCAGACAGAACAGAGTGAAACTTGGTTTTTACATACCATTTCAATTTCTAAACACTTTTAATCCAAACCAGTGATCACAGTAGTTCATATACCATATATTGAACATGTTGCAATACTCATTTCATATCAAATAACCAATTTGACAGAGAATCAACCATTTATGCATAATTTACACAATTTAGCAACTCAACACCTCAAATTGCAAAATAAGCATAACACTCATAAAACAATGGTCATTTAAGCTTGCATACATGGTATAAAACTTGCTCAACACAGTTTTAGAGCAAAGCTTGGTCTCCAAACCAAAGTTCCTATTCAATCTAAGCCCTTAGAGCCTCTTGGTGGCTCTCTAACACAAATAATGGAATTTAATATCTATCTAGTGAATATAATTACTTCCCCTTACCTCTCAGACGTGAATCAACAGAAAGAAATCCAAAGAAAAGAGCTCCAACACCAGAAATCAACTTGAACTTCACATGCAGAGCAGTTTTGAGTGCATCACCAAAACCGAATTGGTTTACCCACAAAACAGAGATAAGAATTGGGGAAAATTAGATTTCTAGACTCTATACAACATCAACTAACTAAAGGAATTAAGTTTGAGACTCAGGGATTCACGAGCTTACCGAAATCGATGATCAAAGTAAGCTCCAAACACTAACTCAAGCAAGGACAGCTTCACTTCAAGCCTTCGATTCTCTCAATCCACACACTCAAACGTCACAACTTTGGTGTCTATACAAAGCTCGTGATGTGAGCTTTGTATTGGTGTATCACTTGAAGTCTAACACTTAGAATCAAAAGAGAATCGAACGAGACGAATTCGAAACCCTAACTATGTCAACACAAGCAAGATTGAGCAAAATTCCCACGAATTCGTGGTTGATAAGCTTATATAGACATGGAGAAGGTTCATGCACTGCGACACGACATCCTTGAGCTGTTGAAGATGGTGTAATCGTGTCAACAAAGCGAACTCGTTGGCTGTGACTCATCAAACGCACTAACTCGTGCAGTTTGACCCAGAATACTCGAGTATTCCAGAAAATACTCGAGTGTTTTACCCAGATTTTGAAAAATAATTATTTTATTTACTTTCCCTCCAAAACCTTTCCTATAATTGCTTCTAGGTCCCAACCCAGGGACTAATATGCAAAATATACATTTTAGACATTTAAATTATTTATTAAATAATTTCTCACATGCAAGCTAATTACATACACACATATTTTAATCAAGGATTAATTTAGAAACTATTAATTTTAATTAAATTATAATTAACATTTCATTAATCGGGGATTAAAATTTTGGGGTGTTACACAAAATCAGAGTATGCGGAAGTAAAAGTAATACTTATGGGGCACTGCTGAGGTAAGTAAAACATAACATATATATATATATATATATATCATAACATAAAACCCCATCAGTATCATCAGTAGCAAGTAGTAAGAGTCGAGATAGCAAGTTTGGTGAAATATATACAAACCCGCTGCATAAAATAATCCTCACTCTAACACCTCTCAAAATATATACAATATATCACATAATCCAAAAGTAGAAGTCTCAGATCCTCCACAGCTCTATCCCTAGGATCTAGGATCCAAAACATCCAGGATATGCAGGCTACTATGAACCAACAGGTCCACCTCTAGCAGAAACAATCGGTTCGACATGCACCTCCTCCTCGTCCTCATCCTCCATAGGGTCCTCCTCGACCTCGCCTGACTGGGTAGAGATCCCACCACTGGGTCTAAGATCTGTAGAAGCAGTCCTCTCAAAATCAGTCGGACCAGGAGAAGGAGTCTCCTCAGTGACAACTCTATGGGAGGAAGGATGAGAATGAGTGGCAGCTCTGAAACGAAAACTATGAAATCGACGCACAGGTCGAGCCGGGGGTGGTCCTCTATATGTATAAAAGGGTGGAACATGCATAGTGTAGACTAAAGGGATCCTAAATCGTTGAGGTCGCATCCGAACCAGAGGGTTAGGTGGTAGAGAGTGATCTCCATCACCCCCTCAAAAGTGGCACGGTGCTCCTCATACGTCCATATGCCACTAGGGATAGGGTGTATCTCGATGCAAGCTAGGTATCTGGCCATCACCTAAACAGGGCATAGGGAGTAAGTATACACATATACATAATTGATCAAGACTAAAATTACAAACACAAGTATGTCATGGACAGATACCAATGCAAGTACATATGAGCACACCAATTTTCAACATTATATCTCTTATAATGCAAGTGGCATGATGCATGATTTTCTATCCACAACTGAGGCCTCTAAAAGTCCATCTTGGACGTCCATCCAATACACCCTTGTGTTCCCGGAACACTAACATTCGTTCCCAGAACGTAATGCCAAACCATACTTGGATAATAAGCATCACTCCCGGAGTGTGCAACACGTTCCCAGAACGCATACGTTCCCAAAACGCATAAAACAAAACCAGGTCCCGGACACTGGCCACATTCCCAGAATGTGTCATCAAGTAGGTTACAATTTGGTACTCCCGGAGCACCCTCCTCATATTCCCAGAATATGATAAACGTTCCTACCAACCAAAATTCCATTCTATATGGATGCACAAACATCAAGGTTGGTTTTATCTTCACATTAATTACTGTGATTTACAAATATTCCAATTTCTCTTTTGAATGATTAATTTGAGGCATAATCTTTGGCACAAAAATTCTCTCTTGAATTATTTCAAAAACATGCCATTAGGCTTAGATTGGGAAAACATAACCAATGGTATTCAAAAAGACTTAACTTTTTATTTTTCAAATTCAGGTACTAACTGGTTACAGTCTCAGGCTAACCGGTTAGAATTACAGACCTGAACTGTTTACCATTGAAATTCAGAAAACCCTTTTTCTTGAATTCTCTACCCAATCCATAAACAAGTTTTAACATTGTTTTACACCTCAAAACCATTGTGTTTATCATTCAAAAGTCTAAATCACATTCTATTTCCAAATGAGCATAATTTCATCTTGAAATTATCTCATTACACTAAGGTATTAACTCTTTAACTTCAATCTGAACCATAACAGTATAATCAACTTATTTTCAAATTGTTTCCAATGAAATTAAGGTTTAGATTTGAGTAGAATTAATAAGACCACAAAACTGATTTAATAAACTTATTTTCTTTTGAAATTTTACAATGTCTAACCGGTTACAAATGTCGAATAACCGGTTAGATTATGCAGTCAGCACACTAAATCATGAGGTTTGACAACCCATTCCTTTCACTACTCAAATCCAACCAAATTTCAACTTTTAAAAGAGTTCATATACCTTAAGTAAATATGTTTAACCACATAAACATATTCAACTTGCATGCATTAAGTTTCTTGTATCAAATTGCATAAAAATAAATATAAACACAATTCAACACCACAAAACTTATAAACATTTAGATTCAGATTCAGGCATCAACATCAATTGCATGCATTAACATAAAGTTGCTCAAAACAGAATTGAGTTAAAATTTGGCCTCCAAGCCTTTGTGCTTCAAACACATAATGCCTTTTGAGTCTTTATTGACTCAAGTCCTAAATCACTTGATTTTAGTCTAAATCTAGTATAAGGTAAGCTTCTCCCATACCTCTAAGTTGTTTTTGATGAGTAAAACCTCTGAACTTGAAGAAAATCCAAAATCTCCCCACAAATCCTATGTTCTGCTTCCAGCCACAATTTCCATCAACAAGGTTCAAAGACCAGAGAATTTGACATAGGAATTGGTCAAATAAATTGGGGAAAACAATTAGAACTTAATATAGGTAACATGCACTAAGGAATGAAAGTGATTTGGGGCTTAAGGATTGTCTGTACTTACCAAAATCCAGCCTCAAACCAAGTTTCCCGAATCAGAAAACCCAGAACTCAGTTTTCCCAACTCCAACTTCTAATGGTGATTTCTCTTCACACAGGGACTCTCAGCTCACAATCTTGATATCAACACAAAGCCCTTGACGTAAGCTTTGTGAATGTATATCACTCGTTAATCAACACTCAGAGAAGAAGGAGAATTTGCTCACACGAAACAGAAACCCTAAATCAACCTCTCAACACAAAACTCAGATGAATCAACCCCCAATCCTTCAGAAATCGAGCAATTTATAGGCAAATTGGAGTAACATGCACGGTGACGCGTGTTATCCACTAGATTAAGGTTGTATTCGTGGTGATTATACGAATTAATCAAGTGATTACTCATCAAAACGCACTAACCCAGTTTCTGGGTTCATCGTCTAACCAGTTACAGGGCATTACTAACCAGTTAGGTCAGTACAAAATTTAAAAATTATTATTTTTAAATCTTTCCCTCCAAGGTGTAACACCCCGCATTTTTCCCGTACATGCGTAAACGATTTTTAACGACAGAAACCTTGAAATGATGATTTTTCAGAAAAAGTGTTTTCATAAGAAAAAATGAAGAGCTGATTTCCATGGATTTGTGTAAACAAAATATTTTCATGAGTGAAAAGTAAATTATTTGCAAATGGTGATTTTTATTAAAAGATGATTTTGTTAAAAATAAAGTTTTTGGGTCTGTTACCTTTGAATATGTGTACCTTTTAAACCGTAACTCGGAATTTGATGATCTTTATATGAAAACGATCGTTTTGAAACCTAGAATTTTAAAATGTAATTTTTAGAATTTTCTGGGCTGATTTAAAAAATTTATTTCCAGAATTTAAGAATACGAATTTTTAAGAAATGGTGTTTTGTGATGTGTTTTGGTAGGAACTTTTGTGTGATGTGTTTGATTTAATGTGTATGTAATATGTGCTGTATGAAAATGGTTGTGAAGTTATGATTTCCTAGAACTAATTGAATTGTTATGTGAATTAATAATTTTTAAGTAAGTGTGATTAGAAATAAAAAATTTGAAAGGCATGTATGCATGTGTGTGTGTGTGAGTGCCACGGGAGGAGCTTGTGCTTATAGGTGTGTATGTGTCATGCGTGTGTGTGTGTGTGTGTGCATGATAAGCTTAAGGAGTAAGAAACCTAAGGAACTAAGTGTAACCATAACCAAACTAGAAGAAAAACCCTAACCAAGAGCTAATTACCCATTAGAACCTAGGTGACCCCTAAGACATAGCCCACTCCTCCATGTTCCCTTGACTTTGGTGACCTTAGCCATGCAAACTTATGCTAGGACCAAATCGCCCTCCTTGGTTGTACTTAGGCCGAATTCTTCAAGGGCTAAATGGGGAATTGTGAACTTTCCTATATATGAATGAAACCTTAGTTCATTTCACCTCCACTCACTTCATTTCCACCCTTCGAACCTCAACACCCTCTAAGAGCCCATCCAAACTCTTAGAGAGAAATAAGAAAAGAAATAGAGAAAGAGAGAAGGAGAAGTTGGCCGTGAGCCTTAGGAGAAGAAGGAGGAGATCCACCTTAGATCAAGCCAATTTCTTTAAAGAGCTAAGCATTAGGAGCTTGAAGAACCACCCTTCTTGCTAGGAAACCCGAAGAGAAAGAGGAAGAATGTAATAGTCTAGTTTTTCTTTTAGTTGTAGATCCTTTTTATTTTCTTCTTGCATGTCTATTTTTGTGAGTTGTAAGATGAATTCATGTGTTATTCTTTCTTGTTCTTGGATTTTCATGGACTAAAAGTAAGTTGTAATATGTGTAACTCTATGTTTGTGATTCGGTTTGCATTTTCTTTGCTAGATCTAAATATTTTTCTAACTCAAACTTGAAGATCTAAGGTTTTGTTTAATATTTTGTGAAGTCTAACCTAGATCCTTCTTGCATGTGCATGTTTTCTTGTTCTAAACTATGATCTATGTGTGTTTATGTGCTTATTTGATAAATTAGTTCATGATCTAAGTTTAATGAATGGTAAAATAAATTATTTGGCTTTGCATGTTTAATTTCTTTGCTAAACCGTGAGCTATGATATTTTTAAGAAATGATTTGACAAATAAATTTGTGACTTGAACTTGATTTGAGATTTTTAGTCTTGCATGTTAAAGTTTCTTGTTTAAAATGATGATTATTATATGTTTGTGTGATTTATTTATGAGTAAATGTATGATCTAAAGTTTCTTGTTGATTTATGTGCAAGCATTTTATGATCCAAGTTTCTAAAGCATGCATGTTATTTTAAGTAGAAAAATCATGTTTTGTTTAAGTGCATGTCACGGTTTTTTCAAAGAGAAAATTTAGAAAACAAGTTTGAAAATAATTTTAAAGTGAAAACATGGTTTAGTTTAAAGTACTTGGTTTTTATGTGAACCTTATTTGGTAAAAGGCCATTCTTCCATATTAATAAAAATGAATCCCATGCTTTCATGTTTATACATGAGAGTGATAGGACTAGATCTAGTAAATTTGAGTGCATGCATGATATTTTTAGGAGTTTAAAATGTAAATCTTGATTTTTATTTAGGACTAAGCAATGAACTTGAGTCATGTGTGGATGTGATGTGAATAAATGATGTGGTGTGATGTTTGATTTAATTCTGTAATGTTTGGTGTATTGAAAAAGTGAATGAAACCTTGTTTTCTTGCATTCTAATATTCGGCCATGAGAGATATAAGTAGGAAATTATATTTAATCATTGTTTAAGTTGTATGTATGATGAAATTAATTTAATTTAAAGGCCTAGAATGTGCATGCATGAATAAATTGCATTTAAAAGAAAATATATGTGTGTGACTTTGCAATGATTTGTGAATTCTCTTTTAATGCTCTCGGTTTAGTCCAAAAAGGAAAGAAAATGATTTCAATTGTTTTGTGCTTATTTGTATGCATTAATCTTTGTAAAATTGCATTTATATGAATCGGTCTAAGCATGCCAGAATAGTTAGGAAAATTTGTTTATATGAAATGTTCTATGTAAATAACTATGTGTTGTATATAGGATGCTATGTGTGTGATTGGAATGATATGTTGTTGTTTTAATTTTCCTTTCGGTTTGTAAAAATAAAATAAATAAATTGATTTAATAATTAAAAAGGAATTTTGTGTTAATAATTCAATGGCCTTTAATACAATTAGCCTTGTGTGTGAAATTGTGAATGTTTTATAAAGTGATGTGTTTTCTATATTTGAATTTCCAAAGGATTGAAAATGTTTTACTGAAAGTATGATCCAAGAAACTTAAATTGATTTTCTTAAGTTCTGAATTTTGTTTAACAAAGAATAATGATTTTTGTAACATGAGTTCTGTTTTAAAGTGATTAATTTTAAGTTGTTTCAATGTTTTCTTAAAAACGTCTTATTATAAACTTGATTTGGATTCGAAAAACCTTTTTGGGGATATGAACAATGTGTTTTCAAAGAGAAATGATTTCAAAGTGTCTTCTAAAAAAAATTAAATGAATTCGTTAAAACGTTTTCTAACGCACGAGGAAAAATGCTATAGTTCGGACGACAGAAGCAAAGGAAACGAGACGGGATAAGCGATCGGGAAATCTCAGAGAGCTTACGAAGGCCTTCGGTATTTGAGGTGAGAGAGGGGCTTCCCTTAAGACGCCGTGGTAGTAGGTAACTTATTAAGAGGTCCAATCATCTCAAAGGTTGGACTCCAATCTCATTTAGCGTAGTGGTGTATGTGATAGCAATTGCTTGATTGTGTGTTTGACTATCCACCCGAACGTTTGATATTGGTTTATTAATTATGATATTATGTTTCCTGTTAGCTTATGTTTGAGCCATTTATTGTTCTGTCGTACAAATGATCTATTGACTGATTAAGTAATTATGTTGTTGTTCGAGAAATATTGTGTGCGGAATAATGTGTTGATCAGAATAAAACTATAAAAGTAAGAAAATGCAATTGAAAGAAGGAAGAGTGAGAATAAAGGTTGTATGAATATGGAATAATGACGAGCAGTTGGAATGGCAAAGATATAAAGAGATGAGATGGAGATGAGTTATGGAAGTGAGTTGAGATATGGGATTGAGATGTGGTTTGGCTCTTGTTGTTTTTGGTTTTAGTCTGGGACTAGTGTTGAGTTGAGCCTGATCCTCCATTAGCGCCCAGCAAAAATGTGATTTTATTTATGTTTTTGGAAAGAGCCTAGTGTTGAGTTGAGCTTGCTCCTCCATTAGCACTCATCCAAAAACGTGATTTTGAAAAAGGTTTTCGAAAAGATATTTTTGAGGAAGTTGTGAAACAATATTTTTGAAAGTATTTTATGAACAATCCTTTTTGAAACGTTTTGTGAAAAGATATATTGTTGAGAAAAGTTTTTGGAAAGAATCTTTTGATAAAGTTCTTTGAAATGCTATTTTGAGAAAATCTTTTATAATAATATTTGAGAAAGTCTTTTGTAAGGACATTTTTTGAGAATGTCTTTTTGAAACAATATTTCGAGAAAGTTTCGTGAAAGGATATTTTTGAGGAAACTTATGAAAGAATATTTTTGAAAGAGTTGTGTGAAGTGAAAGTTTTGTGAAACGATATTTTCGAAAAAGTTTTGCAAAAGATGTTTTTGAGAAAAAAAAGAGGAAATGAGCCTTGAGAAAGAGAGGAATTTTTGTGCATCGAGATGAGATGAGAAAGATGATGAAATGTGATAAGAAAAGTTGATGAGATGAGATGAGAAAAAGTGTGATATGAGATGTAGAAATGAGATGTGATGAATTGGGGAACGGATTGCGATTAGTGGTTGGGTTTCATTGAAGGGATGCACCAAGGGTGAACCGACCGTTAGGAGTAAGCCGTTAATTAAAAGCCTGAAAACTTTAAAAGATTATTAAAAGACATGAATAACTCGGTGAGGTATGAGAGTGTGTCGAAGTAGTGGAGAGGAAAAAATGATAAGTATCTACGGATACTTAGGACGAGATTGCATTAGGGGAGGACGATGACGGTGAAACGTCAAGAAGTCTACAGTACTGTTCTAGGCAGAACGAACTCCATAAGTGGTGCACTAACGTGGTGGGGACTGGGTCTAATACCGTGGTAAGTTCTGCACTCGAGACTAGAACTATACACTCGCCCCCTAGATTGCAAATCGAGAACAGTGAGAGGGACTGGAACGGGGCATTTGTGATTGCCGCTGAGAGCGTGCACTGTTAATTATGATTATGATTTGAGGCAAGGCCTCCTGGTCTGGGACCATTTATGTGTTGTGACAGCTGTCGTGCCCGCGTGGTAAAGGTCCTGTACTTCTGTTTGCTTCCGACTAGGTGTGGATGGATGACCGAGGAGATGTAGATGTGAGTGCAGTTTTCCTCAATGATGGTTCCCCAAGTCATTGAGTGAGTTGAAATGATAAGACTTAATAAACTTAAAGATTCGAGAAGAATGGTTTAGTGATGGTGTTAAATATAGAATGAGACGTGAGAAGAGATGATAACATGGTATTCATATGATGATTATGATGTTTGTGTAATGATGATGATGATTATGTTTGTTTATATGAGTTGTTTGTCATTTACTGCTTTATCTTAATAATTGCCTATCGTAAATCCACATAGTCGACATTACATGTTTTGGGTAGCTCACTCTCTCCTATATGTCTGTTTGGTATTGGGAAAATTCTGTATGGTCTTTAGAAAGGAAACATGGAGAGACTGCTAGCTCATTACGAGGAAGAAAAGGAAACACGAGAAGCTGCTATGGAATGTATCTTAGGAGGCTGCTAAGGATGGCGCTGCTGATAACCCGAGAATTTGACAAGAATCAGAGTAGCGCAGCGGAAGCGTTAGTGTCGATGACTAGCAGCTAGGTAATTCCCTTTCAGAGTTTTGTAATTCCATTGCAGTTACTTATAAATCCTGGCTCTATAGTGCTGTAACCCCAACTAAAGTTTATTTTAGTACTAATGTTTTGAAATGAGTAACGGGCCGTGTTTTAAACAATGTTTTTGAAAACGAGTTTCAAAGTGCAGTGTCTTGTGACATCTCGGTTTGGAACTTGAAAGGTGTATGCAACGTGAGAACAAGAGTTTTAAATTGTAACAGTGTTTGGAAAACCTAAATGTTCTCATCTTGCATAACACTTGTTCAAAAAAAAAAAAGAAAATTGGCCCAAATTTTCACTATAAACAGTTGTGGTTTCAAGTTGCCAAATCGGGGTGTTACACAAGGACTTTTTCAATATTACATTTAGGTCCTAACCCAAGGACTAGAATGCAATTTTCTTATTTTTGCATTTATTTGCCATATAAAAATATTTCAACCTATTTTTATATTTCCGGCTAATTAAACACAAAACATGAACTTGAGAAATTCATATAAATTAATAATAAAACTTTTATTATTAATTCCCTATTATCCGGGAGACTAAAATTAGGGGTGTTACACTGGGTACTCGCTGTTATGGACACTCCGGGATCCGACCCTAAATGGTGTAAGACATGTACTGGGTGCATGCAGCCGAGAAGAGTAAAAGATTGTAAAATATGTAAAAGATCAATAACGAGTAGTGTGATCGAGAGAGAAATGGATTGCCGGGAAGGGGGAGTAGTGGCCGAGTAACTAAGTATAAGAATTAAGGAAAGAGTACGAGAATCGGTAGGACGAGTCGAGGTATAACTAATAGGTAATGGATATACTGGATAATGATGTGAACCGAGCTAAATGATAATGTATACATGTGGTATGCTGCCTGATTGTTATATATGCTAATTGACTACTTGTGTTTGGCTTGGTAGTTCGGTATGGCATATTAGAAACTGCTTACTTAAGTTATGTGTAATGCTCACCTCCTTACCATTTGTTATATACTTAATAAAATTTTTTATTTACCAAAAAAAAATGCTCACCTCCTTACCATTTTTCAGGTACTGAGCCCGACCAGACGCAGTCCCCGGCCGAGCAGGTTCACTCTTCCTCACAGCGAGAGTAAGTTATTAGAGTCGGATAGCTAAGATGAGCCTCGGCCAGTTGGCCGAGTTAAAACCATGTATTTTGTATTTTGGATAATGGAATCGGTGTAATCATTTTACTGCACTGTTTACCCCTTCCGATTGAACTTCAGTCTTTCGCTATATGTACAACTCTGATAATTTTGTATCAATGGAAAGAAATATTATTTTGGCAATTATTATCATATCTGTTTTAAAATAAATTTTCAATTCCTAATTTTCGTTTTAAGGGTAAATGTTAATTAGGCTGTTACATTTTTGGTATCAGAGCAGTTTCTACTCGGCCTATTGGAGTTGCAAAGGACTCCAGTGGTTACTCACCAAGAGAGTAGCAAATAAGTAAAGTCTAGAGTCTAAGTTAGTCAATAGATCTTATAGATTTATGTATATACATATATGTATTTATTTAATTATTCGATGGTTAATTGGCTTTCTCTCCATGACCAAGTAGTATGGCTGGGAGAAGAGCTGATAACGATCGAATTGCTGCTGTGTTGGAAACTCTGGTTCAACTGCAGCAGAACCAAGCGCAAGCTCAGCAGAACCAGGCTGAGAAACTTTCTCAGAACATAGCCGCAGCCTCAGCAGCTGCAGCTGCAGCCCTTCAGCAACCGTCACCGGCTCCGGTCGAGATCGACTGGATGAGCCAATTTAGGAAGAACGAACCACCTCGGTTTGAAGGGGGTTATAATCCTGATGGGGCTCAGAGATGGATCCAAGACATTGAGAAGATCTTCCGATCCCTGCAACCGTCCTATGAGTATAGGGTGAGGTTAGCTGAATTTGTGCTGGCTAGTGAAGCCGAGCACTGGTGGGAGCAACAGAGCCGAGGACTGGAAGCGGCAAATGAAGCCATTACTTGGGATTTGTTCCGAATCCGATTTATCGTCAAGTATTTTCCCGAAGACGTTAGGAGGGAGAAAGAACTTGCTTTTCTCAAACTGGAGCAGAAGAACTTGAGTGTCGGAGAATATGCCGCTCAATTCGAGGATTTGATTCGTTATTCAGGAAGCTACCGAGATGCTGATGAGCGCACCAAGTGCATCAAGTTTGAGTCTGGTCTCCGTGATGATATTCGGCTCGCATTCGAATATCAGAATGTGGCCAATCTCTCGCAATTGGTGAACATGGCCAGTACCTATGAGAAGGGGAACAGGTCGACACAGAAAACAGTGGGTCCAATCAGGGGGAAAGGAGTTGTTCAGAGATCTGCTCCCTATATGAATCCGAGCTCCAAAGTGTCACCAGCTCTAAGGAGTGGTGGTCAAATGGTGGTTGTTCCTGGCCCCTATCTGATATGCCAGCACTGTGGAAAGCGGCACAAGGGAGAATGCTGGAGTCTGGATCCGAGCAGAGCAAGAGGATCCTATTTTCGCTGTGGCAAGCCTGGTCATTTTGCCGCTCGGTGTACCGAGAACATTGTGAAGGAAGAGGTCAATGTGACAAAGGCTCACCAAACTGGTACTAACCGACCGATGCAGAGAGGCAAAGTTTACACTATGGATGGTGAAGAAGTGACAGACGCCGACGAACTAATCTGAGGTACTTGTCAAGTAAACAGCATTCCATGTGCGGTGTTATTTGATTGTGGAGCCACACATTCTTTCATTTCCCTTGACTATATGAACAGGCTGAAACTATCCCCAGTAGAAATGCCTTACAAGTTATCCATTTCTACCCCAACCAATTCTTCTGTAATCACCTCCCAAATGTGCCTAGAGTGTCCTATCCAAGTGTTAGGCCGAGAGTTTAAAGTCAATTTAATCTGTTTGCCCCTGACTAAACTAGATATTATCCTCGGCATGGATTGGATGTCTCAACACCATGTCCTGCTCGATTGTTTTTTGGTAAAGAAAAAATTGCATTACCAACGAACAAATGAATACACATGAAAGGCAATCATCCAATTCTAGCCACCTTCTATGAAGGGTTCTAGTCTTAGATTATCCCAAAAAAATTAGAATAAAAACAATCTGTGACGCTCTCTTTTTAATTTGAAAATAATTAATATTTCCAAATAGTTGAATACTTGCTATCAAAATTAGGTCTAGAAAATTTTTCCTTTTTAATATTAGTACTTGCTCAATCAAAAACCCTCTTGGATATAAACTATTTCTTGAATTCGGCTTAGTAATAATTTAGTTTCGAAAGGACTCTCGAGATAACAGTTCCTAAAGTTTCGAAAACATTGTTTGTAGTTATTATTAAAACATATCACTTGTCTCTCGAGTGGTTTTGAATAAGTAAAAACATAACTTTATCACTGAATCCCTTTTAAATATAAATCAGAGTTCGCGGAAGTAAAAATAATACTTATGGGGCTCTGCTGAGGAAAATAAAACATCATATATATATATATATATATATATGTCATAGCATAATATGAAACCCCATCAGTACAGTAAGTAGCAAGTAACATCAGTCGAGATAGCAAGAGTTTATAAAAACATATACAACCCAGCTGTATGAAATAAAACTTCACTCTAAGACCTCTCAAAATATATACAATATATCACATAATCTCAAAATAGAAGTCTCAGAGCAGGTCTTCAGTGTCCTCAGCAGCTCCTCAGATCCTCCACAGCTCTATCCCTAGGATCTAGGATCCAAAACACCTATGCTATGCAGGCTCCTATGAACCAGCAGGTCCACTTCTAGCAGAAACAGTCGGCTCAACATGCACCTCCTCCTCGCTCTCATCCTCCACAGGGTTCTCTTCGACCTCGCCCGACTGTGTAGAGACCCCACCACTGGGTCTAGGATCTGTAGAAGCAGTCCTATCATAATCAGTCGAACCAGGAAAAAGAGTCTCCTCAGTGACAACTCTATGGGAAGAAGGATGGGAACGAGTGGCAGCTCTAAAACGAAAACTATGAAAACGACGCATAGGTCGAGCCGGGGGTGGTCCTCTATATGTGTAAAAAGGTGGAACATGCATAGTATAGACTAATGGGATCCTAAATCGACGAGGTCGCACACGCACCAGAGGGTTAGGGTGGTAGAGAGTGATCTCAACCTCCCCCTCAAAAGTGGCACGGTGCTCCTCATACGTCCATATACCGCTAGGGATAGGGCGTATCTCGATGCAGGCTAGGTATCTGGCCATCACCTAAACAGGGCACAGGGAGTAGGTATCGACAAATACATAATTGAGAAAGACTAAAATTTACAATCACAAATATATCATGGACAGATCATAATGCAAATAGATATGAGCACACCAGTTTTTCAACATTATAACTCTTATAATGCAAGTGGCATGATGTATGATTTTCTATCCACAACTGAGGCCTCTAAATGTCCATCTTGGACGTCCATCCAATACACCATTGTGTTCCTGGAATACCGACATTCGTTCCCAGAACGTAATGCCGAACCATACTTGGATAATAAGTATCACTCCCGGAGTGTGTACCACGTTCCCAGAACGCATACGTTCCCAGAACGCATAAAAACCAGGTCCCGGACACTGGCCTCATATCTATAATGTGTCATCAAGTAGGTTATAATTTGGTACTCCCGGAGTACCCTCTTCATATTAATTAATGTGATTTAGAAATATTCCAATTTCTATTTTGAATGACTTGTTTGAGGCAAAATCTTTGACATAAAAATTCTCCTTTGAATTTTCTCAAAACATGTCTTTAAAACTTAGATTGGGAAAAATATAGTCAATGGTATTTAAATACTTAACTTTTTATTTTTCAGATTCAGGTACTAACCGGTTACAGTCTCAGGCTAACCGGTTAAAATTACAGACCTGAACTGTTTACCATTGCAATTCAGAAAAACCCTTTTTTCTTGAATTCTCTACCCAATCTATACACCATTTAAACCTTGTTTTATGCCTCAAAATCACAGTTTCCATCATTCAAAATTAAAATCACATTTGTTTCCAACAATACATAATTTTCTCTTGAAAATTATTTCATTGGATTAAGGTATAACCTCCTACCCTCAATCTGAACCATGACACTTGATATCCAGATTTCTCATAATGGAATTACAGCATAGATTTGAGCCAAATTTCCAAAGACTTAAGGACTGATTTGATAAATTAATTTTCTTTGAAATTCTGCAGGGTCTAACCGGTTAGATTATGCAGTCAGTCCCTTAAATTAAGGGTTTTGACGCATCATTTTCTTTGTTTCTCAAATCTAACCAATTTCCAGCATTTACCAGGGTTCATATACCTTAACCAACCATGTTTCATCACAGAAACCAAATCAAAGTGCATGCCTTAAGCTTTTTGTATCAAATTGCATAAAAATCACATAAACACAATTTTAATACAACAAACTCAACACAACCATTCAAACTCAGAATTCAGTGTTAACATACTTTGCATGCATCAAATTGAAGTTGCTCAAAACCACAATGAGCAAGGTTTTGGCCTCCAAGCCTTTGTGCCATATTGCACATAATGCCCTTTTTGAGTTTTGTGAACTCAAATCCTAATTCATTCGATTTTTTAGTCTAAATCTAGTATAGTGTAGACTTCTCCCATACCTCTATGTCGATTTTGATGAGTATAACCTCTGAACTTGAAGAAAATCCACAATCTCCTCACACTTCCTAAGCTCTGCTCCCAGATTCGGTTTTCCAGCAACAGGGTCCAGAAACCACCAAATTTGACATAGGAATTGACCAAAGAAATTGGGGAAAATGATTAGAACTTAATCTAGGTAACATGCCCTAAGGAATCAAAGAGATTTGAGACTTTAAGATTGACTATACTTACCAAAATCAGCTCTAGAACTCAGCTTCCAGAACATGCACAACTGAGAACTCAGAATTTAGCTCTCAACTTCCCCAGTCGATTTCTCCTTCCACACAGACCCTCAACTCACAAATTTGGTGTTTTTACAAAGCTCAAGATGTAAGCTTTCCAATGGTGTATGGATCTCAAGCTCACTCTCAGAAACAGGGACGAATTTCTCCACACGAAAATGAAACCCTAACAGCTCTTCTTCAACCCAGAAATTCAGAATTCAACCCCAACACCTCAAGAATCCATCAATTTATAGGGAATTTGATCTTGCATGCAGGGCGACGCGTGTATTGCCACTAATCCCAGGCAGTAATCATGGCAATTACGGAGTTAATCAAGTGATTACCCATCAAAATCCACTAACCCAATTTCTGGGTTCATCGTCTAACCGGTTACAGGAAAATACTAACCGGTTAGATTAGTACAAAATTTAAAAATTATTATTTTTAAATCTTTCCCTCCAAGAACCTTATTAATATTACTTTTAAGTCCTCATTCAGGGACCAAAATGCAATATCCTTATATTTTGCATTTATTTGCCACATAAAAATATTTCAACTTATTTTTATATTCATCGCTAATTTAAATACAAAACATAAACTTGGAAAATTTCTATAAATTAATAATAAAAGTTATTATTATTAATTTCCTATTATTCGGGAGACGAAAATTAGGGGTGTTACACTATTCCCTCACTTAAAAGGAATTTCGTCCCCGAAATTCTAGATTACAAAAACAACTCCGGATACTCTTGACGCATCTTCTCCTCTAATTCCCATGTAGCTTCAGATACGTCAGCATTCTCCCAAATCACCTTGACCAAAGGTATTTCCTTTCTTCTGAGCTGCTTGACTTCACGATCCTCTATCTGAACCTAGTTTCAACCTTGTCCCCATCGCTTCATGCAAACTCTTCCATAATTGCGACGAAAATCTAGGGTCCCGGTCTAACACAATGATCGAAGGCACTCCGTGAAGACGAACTACCTCCTTGATATAGATCTGGGTAAGCTTGTTCAAAGGATAGCGCATATTTATCGGAATAAAATGCGTCGACTTGGTTAACCTATCCACAATCACCTAGATTGCATCATGATTAGCTGTTGTCCTCGGTAAACCAGACACAAAGTCCATTGAAATGCTATCCCACTTCCATTGGGGAATCTTCAGAGGTTGCAACTGTCCTCCCGGTTTCTGATGTTCTACCTTCGCTTTCTGACAAATCAAGCACGCCGCCACATATTCTGCCACGTCCTTTTTCAATCCCGACCACAAAAACATCTTTTTCAAGTCTTGATACATTTTGGTTGATCCAGGATGCATACTCATCGGACTCTTATGGGCTTCGTCAAGAATCAGTCTTCTAACTTCCTGATCTTTTGGTATACAAATCCTTGCCCTGAACGAAGGATTCCATCCTGCCAAATCTTGAAATCAGGTTCCCTTCCTTCTGAACCTAGTTTCATCTTTTCCATCAATTCTTCGTCTGCTCGTTGCAACTCCCGAATTCTTTCCAAGAACTCGTTTGTGATTTGCAACATCCCCAACTTGATGCTTGATGGCTCCACTTGTGTCAACAAGCTCAAGTCTCTGAATTCTTCAATCAGCGCTGCCTCTTTAACCATCATCGCGCTTATGTGGATTGCTTTCCGACTCAACGCATCTGCAACCACATTCGCTTTACTCGGATGATAGTGGAGTTTAAAGTCGTAATCTTTCAAAAACTCCATCCATCTTCTTTGCCTCATGTTCAACTCTTTCTCGTCGAACAGATATTTCAAATGTAAGTTCCATGATGAATGTTTTGATAATGACAAAAGGTTACAAAGTGTTTTGAACAAGCTATCATGTGATGATCCAGTTCAAGTTCAACAAGCAACAACAAACATCAAGTGAAGAAGAGAGAACAAGCTCATGAAGACTTAGTTTGAGTGTAATTGTAATTGTTTTATCTTTTTCCTCTCAAGCTTCATAGGTTTTCATTTGGGTAGTTTGTTTAGAGGGTAGTGAATCTCATTCATAAGTCATGATTAAATCATAATTTGAGTTTTCACTTAACCTAGAATCAATAGGTGGCTTAAAGGTTTGAAAGGAAAGGTTGGTTTTTGAGAAACAAGTTTCTAAAATGTACAGTATGGATTTAATCGATTAAGGATGAATTTAATCGATTACTACTCGATTAAGTGAAGATTTAATCGATTAAACACTGCTGAACTGATTTTTAAAATACGTTTTTCACTTCTCAAAATCAGTTTTTCAAGTGCCATAACTTTTGGGTATTCTATAAAAACCTTTTCCTAACCTTTGTGATTATAACCCATACCTTTGTGATTATAACCCATCATTTTTGATATTCATTTTAAAAAGAATCAAGCCACTCTATTCTCTCTTAATTTCAAAGATCAAAGCTTTTTTATTTTCATATTCTTTGATCAAGAACCTTTGAGTCTCTTGTGTGATTTGTCATAGCTATTGATTGAGATTCATTAGGATTGTTATGTGTATTCATTGAGTTTTAATCTTTGCAATAAGGCAAGCCACTACAACAAACAAGAAGCCTTGGTGTGTCGATTATCATCAAGCAAAGTTCAAGCAATTGAAGAAAGACTTGTTGTGAATCAAGCAAGGAGAAGCCTTGGTGTGTGGATTATCATCAAGCAATTGAAGACTTGTTGTTTCGATTATCAACAAGGGGTAGAGGTTAGATTAGAGAGAAGATCAATAGGATTACAAGGCAAGGGTGTCGGTTATCTCTTGTAGGCTAGCAAGAAGGAAGTCTTGTGAGGCAATCACTTGTAATTTGAGAAATCTAATTCCTCATAGTGAAGAATCTCTCTTGGTTGAAGAGGGGACTGGATGTAGCTTTCAAGCGGATGAAAGTGAACCAGGATAAATCACTGTGTCGTATCTCTAAACCCTTACTCGTTATATTCAAGTCATTTGATTGCGTTCTTGGTTGAAAACCTATAAAGATTGATTTTCATAATTGATTGAATTAAATCTTTATTTGTTCAAATTGATAAAGGGAAAATCATTTTCATAACTAGGATAATCAATAAGAATATAGGTGTTAATCATCTCCGCTGAATTTCTGATCTTACATGTTAATTGATTGATTTTCGTATTCGATTGAAAAGTGATTTTTCAGTTTCTGATAGATTTAATCGATTAAGTGTTCGTTTAATCGATTAAGGACTTTTGAACTTTCAGGTTTAATCGATTAGTACTCGATTAAATTGCAGGTTAATCGATTAAATTTCAGGTTAATCGATTAAGTGCTGTAGAATTTGCAAAAATCATTTGTTTTGATTGTTTCGATTTGTTTCGTTCGAAAATCTTTCAAGGTATCTTGTACACCTATTCAACCCCCCCTTCTAGGTGTATTCCTAGGGTTCCTTTGTCTTTCCAACCACCAATTGCGGTTTCTTCAATTGGTATCAGAGCTCGGTCGAAAGACACGAGCATAAGAGCTTTTTCGTAAAGATCCTTTAAGAAAATCGCAATGGGTTCCATGAATCCCTTTGGTGGTGAAGGTTATTCAATAAGTCGTCCTCCATTGTTTGCCGGAGAAGGCTATGCATATTGGAAAGTTAGAATGAAAATCTTTATCCAAGCCATAGATAGTGAAATTTGGAAAGTAGTTGAAAAAGGTCCTCATATTCCCTCTAGTTTAGTTGAAGGTGTAGAACAATTGATCCCCGAGGACAAGTGGAAAGATGATGATAGAAAGAAAGTTCAATATGATTATAAAGCAAAGAATATCATCACCTCCGCCTTGTCCTATGATGAGTTCTTTAGAGTTTCTCAATGTACTAGTGCTAAAGAAATGTGGGACACTTTACAAGTGACTCATGAAGGAACTAGTGAGGTTAGGAGAGCTAGATTGAATGCTTTAATGCGTGATTATGAATTGTTTCAAATGCTTCCAAATGAATCTATTAATGATATGCAAAAGCGTTTTACTCATATTATTAACCATTTACTTGCTCTTGGTAAGATTTTCTTACAAGGTGAACTTTCTAACAAAGTGTTGAGATGTTTAGACAGGAATTGGCAACCAAAAGTAACGGCTATTGTTGAATCTAAAAACTTGGATGCTATGGATCTAGCAACACTTTTTGGAAAGCTTCAAGAACATGAAATGGAGCTTGGACGCTTGAATATCAATGAAGAGTTGGATAAGAACAAAGAAAGAAAGGGACTTGCTCTTAAAGTCAAGAGTAGATCTTACAAAAAGAAAGAGAGTTCTGATGATGATGATAGTGAAGATTCCGATTCGGATGTTGATGAAAAAGAAATGAAACTTTTACTAAGGAAATTTGACAAGTTTCTAAGGAGAAAAGGAAGGTTGAACAAGGACAAAAGTAAAGAGAAGGATTCCCCACACTACAAGACCAAGACATCAAAAGAAGGTGTAGTTTGTCATGAATGTGGAAAGCCCGGACATCTCAAGTATTCATGCTCTAGGTATCTCAAGAAGAAGGAGAAAGACAAGAAAAATTCTAAATCTAAAAGAGCATACATAGTTTGGGATAGTGATGAAGATAACAAGAAAAGCACATCGAGTAGTTCATCGGATGATAAAGAAGCCGCTTGTCTCAACTTGATAACTCTAGTAGATGATGAAGAACAAAGTTCAAATGATGAATCAAGTTATCAAAGCGAGGAAAGCGATGTAAGTCATACTAAATCCGAAATTTCTTCTAAATATGAATTGTTATATAATGCTTATGAAGAAATGCATGAACAACTTGAAAAACTAGCTTTGAAAAACATTGAAAGAAAGAAGCTCATTTTGAAACATCAAAAAGAGATTTTAGAACTTCAAAAACAAGTTGATGAGCTTAATCTTGAAAATGAAACTCTTGATCTTATATATGCTAGTTCTTCTTGTGATTGTGCTAGTAGAGTGAATGTTGTGGTTGATTGTGAGAATTGCAAGTTGCTTAAAGATGAAAATGCTATTTTGAAAAATAAGCTTGCAAGTTTCACAAGTGGTGACATTAGATTGCGCACATTGTTAAATTTTCAAAGAGAAAATTCAAACAAGTTTGGTTTGGGTTATACTAATGCTAAGAGTAAATCTCATAGAAATGTTGTTGATTTTTCTAAAGTTGATTTTTCAAATGCACCAACATGTTTCTATTGTGGTACTCATGGACATACTTCAAATGTGTGTTATATTAAAGTGCATGGTATACCTAAAGGAGATTTTGTTTGGATGAAAAAGGGTGAAAGTCCCTACACTAACAAAAATGGATCCAAAACTATTTGGATACCAAAAAGCAAAGCATGATTGTTTTGTAGGTATGATTGAAGAGCAAAGAGAGCTTACAAGTGTTATTCATATTTGCATCTTCAATTGGTATCAAAAGAAGTCCTACAATATGTTACAAATGTTGTTGATAGATTTGTGAACTTCATATGGTATCTTCTCAATTGGTATTACTTTTCTAAATGTTTAATTAAATCATTTGGTATCATTGAGTAGATTCATAGATGGTTATCATGATATAGTGACATGCTTTGGTTGTTATTAAAGAAATATCACAATTGGTATCAAATATTTGTTGATATATGTACTTCTTTACAATTGATATCTTCTTTGTTAAGTGATATTATGATCTTTTTAGTCCTCAATTGGTATCATATTTCATTGTTATATTCTCTTGCCAATTGATATCACATTTCAAAGTATAGTTCTATTGTATTTGTTCAATTGGTAGCAATGTTGTAAAGTAATGATCATTGATTTCTTACCTTGGCTTAGATGTTATATTTCAATTGGTATATATTACTTTTTGATAATGCCAAAGGGGGAGAAATATGATGTTTTGAATTGATTGGAATGTTTCTCAAAGGTGGAGAAATAATATGATTTTTAGATGTTTGTTTGGAGAAAGGTTGTTTTTGTTGTTTTTATGTAGGTTGAGCAAAGTTGTTGAAGATAGGGGGAGAATCAAGCTTATCTCAATTGTATTCAAATGTCAAAAGCATTTATTGAGGAGGAGCAAGAGTCTCACCAAGTGATCAAATTGTTAAAGCATCAACAACTTCAAAGAACTTTTGGAGAACTTCAAAACATGGTTTGTCATTTTCAAAAAGGGGGAGATTGTAAGTTCCATGATGAATGTTTTGATAATGACAAAAGGTTACAAAGTGTTTTGAACAAGCTATCATGTGATGATCCAGTTCAAGTTCAACAAGCAACAACAAACATCAAGTGAAGAAGAGAGAACAAGCTCATGAAGACTTAGTTTGAGTGTAATTGTAATTGTTTTATCTTTTGCCTCTCAAGCTTCATAGGTTTTCATTTGGGTAGTTTGTTTAGAGGGTAGTGAATCTCATTCATAAGTCATGATTAAATCATAATTTGAGTTTTCACTTAACCTAGAATCAATAGGTGGCTTAAAGGTTTGAAAGGAAAGGTTGGTTTTTGAGAAAACAAGTTTCTAAAATGTACAGTATGGATTTAATCTATTAAGGATGAATTTAATCGATTACTACTCGATTAAGTGAAGATTTAATCGATTAAGCACTGCTGAACTGATTTTTAAAATACGTTTTTCACTTCACAAAATCAGTTTTTCAAGTGCCATAACTTTTGGGTATTCTATAAAAACCTTTTCCTAACCTTTGTGATTATAACCCATACCTTTGTGATTATAACCCATCATTTTTGATATTCATTTTAAAAAGAATCAAGCCACTCTATTCTCTCTTAATTTCAAAGATCAAAGATTTTTTATTTTCATATTCTTTGATCAAGAACCTTTGAATCTCTTGTGTGATTTGTCATAGCTATTGATTGAGATTCATTAGGATTGTTATGTGTATTCATTGAGTTGTAATATTTGCAATAAGGCAAGCCACTACAACAAACAAGAAGCCTTGGTGTGTCGATTATCATCAAGCAAAGTTCAAGCAATTGAAGAAAGACTTGGTTGTGAATCAAGCAAGGAGAAGCCTTGGTGTGTGGATTATCATCAAGCAATTGAAGACTTGTTGTGTCGATTATCAACAAGGGGTAGAGGTTAGATTAGAGAGAAGATCAATAGGATTACAAGGCAAGGGTGTCGGTTATCTCTTGTAGGCTAGCAAGAAGGAAGTCTTGTGAGGCAATCACTTGTAATTTGAGAACTCTAATTCCTCATAGTGAAGAATCTCTCTTGGTTGAAGAGGGGACTGGATGTAGCTTTCAAGCGGATGAAAGTGAACCAGGATAAATCACTGTGTCGTATCTCTAAACCCTTACTCTTTATATTCAAGTCATTTGATTGCGTTCTTGGTTGAAAACCTAGAAAGATTGATTTTCATAATTGATTGAATTAAATATTTATTTGTTCAAATTGATAAAGGGAAAATCATTTTCATAACTAGGATAATCAATAGGAATATTGGTGTTAATCATCTTCGCTGAATTTCTGATCTTACATGTTAATTGATTGATTTTCGTATTCGATTGAAAAGTGATTTTTCAGTTTCTGATAGATTTAATCGATTAAGTGTTCGTTTAATCGATTAAGGACTTTTGAACTTTCAGGTTTAATCGATTAGTACTCGATTAAATTGCAGGTTAATCGATTAAATTTCAGGTTAATCGATTAAGTGCTGTAGAATTTGCAAAAATCATTTGTTTTGATTGTTTCGATTTGTTTCGTTCAAAAATCTTTCAAGGTATCTTGTACACCTATTCAACCCCCTCTTCTAGGTGTATTCCTAGGGTTCCTTTGTCTTTCCAACCACCAATTGCGGTTTCTTCATCAAACTCTTATGGTCACTAAATACTTGGAATGTAGTGCCATAGAGATGATGTCTCCATATCTATAAGGCAAACACGATCGCAGCCAATTCTAAATCATGTGTCGGGTAATTCACTTCATGATTCTTCAATTGTCTCGATGCATACGCCACTACTCTTCCTTCTTGCATCAATACACAACCCAGTCCTTGCTTAGATGCATCACAGTACACTTCAAAACTCTTGTGAGGATCAGGTAGAATTAACACAGGAGACGATGTTAATCTTCCCTTCAACTCACGGAAACTAACTTCGCACCGATCGTCCCACACGAACGGTTGATCTTTCCGAGTCAACTTAGTCAAAGGCAATGCAATCTTAGAAAATCCTTCTATGAACCGACGATAGTATCCAGCCAGCCCTAAGAATCTTCTCACCTCCGTCACCGTCTTAGGTTGTTCCCAACTTAGCACTGAACTTACTTTCGCTGGATCCACCGCAATTCCTTCTTTAGAGATCACATGTCCTAGAAACTTCACTTCATTCAACCAACACTCACACTTCGTAAGCTTGGCATATAGTTGCTTCTCCTTCAGGACCTTTAACACAATCCTGAGATGCTCATCATGCTCTTCCGGATTTTTAGAATAGACCAAAATATCGTCAATAAATACCACCACAAACAAATCCAAATATGGTCTAAAGATCCGGTTCATATAGTCCATGAAAATAGCAGGTGCATTAGTCAATCCGAACGGCATCACAACATACTCATAATGACCGTATCGAGATCGAAATGCAGTCTTGGGTATATCCTCCTCCTTTATCCTGATCTGATGATAACCCGATCTCAGATCAATCTTGGAGAATACTGCAGCTCTCCTCACTTGGTCCATAAGGTCATCAATCCTTGGCAAAGGATACTTATTCTTAATAGTGACCTTGTTCAACTGCCTGTAGTCCACGCACATCCTCATACTCCCATCTTTCTTCTTTACAAACAGTAATGGGGCTCCCCAAGGCGAAAACGCTTGGCCTGATCATCTGTTTCTGCAACAGTTCCTCAATTTGCTTCTTCATCTCTGCCATTTCTGGTGGTGCCATTCTATAAGGAGCAATAGAGATGGGACCAGCTCCAGGGACTAAGTCAATCCCAAACTCTAACTCTCGCTTCGAAGGTAATCCTGGTATCTCTTCAGGAAATACTTCCGAAAATTCCCTCACCATCGGAATCTCTTCGATCGGCATCGACTCTTCTTCTCCAGAAGCCGAGAATAAACACATATAACATTCCGGTTCAAGGGTCCTATATTGAATTGTCTGTTCCTTACAATTGATGATCACTTGGTTCTTCATCAACCAATCCATACCCAAGATCACATCCAATTGTAACTTAGGAAGACAAACCAAATCTACCTTGGAAAGACGACCCAAAATTTCTACATCACACCCTAAACAGACTTTAGCGGTGAAGATCGGTATTCCCGTAGGGGTATCTATACTAAGATAGCAGGGTGAATCAGAACAAAATAAGATTCAGCCTACTCACACATTCGGGGGAAACAAAAGAATGTGTAGCTCCAGAATCAAACATGATTTTGCAAGGTTGATTATTAAGCAGAAAATTACCTTGCACGAGATTCGGGGTTTGGGTTGCTTCACTCCCACTCAGGGTAAACACTCGTCCTTGTACCACAGGCTTTCCAGCAGATCCCTTTGCATCTCCCTTTGCAGATTCCTTGCATTCCCGAGCAAAGTGACCTTGCTTCCCCCACTTGAAACATCCCCCTGTAGACCAGCAAAACTGACCATGATGATAACGTTTGCATTTCTCGCAATAAGGAGCATTATCGCGAGACTTATTCCTGTTATCCATCACTACCTTGCCCTTACCCTTGTTCTTAGAATATGGACCATTATTACGATGATCAAACTTCTTCTTCCTTTGTGGTCCATAGTTCTGTCCAACCCCTTTCACTTGACTTCCAATTAACTCAGCCTTCTTATCATCTTCACAAATGCAGGGAAACTCTGAATCCTTTGATATCTGAAGATAGACTTCAGCTCTGGTCTTAGTCCACCTTCAAACTTCACACACTTACTCCTTTCATCAGGGTTATTCAAGTAATAGGGAGAGTACTTCATTAGCTCCTCGAATCTGGCAGCATACTCCCCTACACTCATATCCCCCTACTTCAATTGCATGAATTCCACTTCCTTCTTTCTTCGCAAATCTTTTGGAAAATATTTATTAAGAAACTTTCCATAAATACTCCCCAGTTGATTGCCCTCCTTTCAAAATTCAGCAATTGAACCGTGTGATCCCACCAGTTTTCAGCTTCCCCATGAAGCATGTAAACCGCATAGGTCACCTTCTGTTCATCAGAACACTCCAGAGTTCGGAAAATCTTATTAATCTCATACAACCACTTGTTCGCCTCATCAGGTTTATATCCTCCCTCAAACCTTGGTGGGTTGCATTTCCTGAACTCCGACAGAGTCTTAGCATCAGGATTCGCCATGTTGCCAGCAGATGGGTTACCAACTCTCCCTTGAGATGATTGTTGTCTCTGCTGCTGCTGCATGCCTTCCAGCACGGTCGTGATTCGTTCTAACATTTCATTAGTAACATTTCTATTCCGGGTTGCCATAGAAAGACCTGCACTATGGGCTTTGGGTTACTAAAAAGGTCTTTTAAAAACATGAATACTACCACTAACTTACTCAAATCATATTCAATCCACATTGAATATCATACTTAGCTGCATCTTCGGGGCCATGAGGAACAGGACCAATGCTCTGATACCACCAAAGGTGTGACGCTCTCTTTTTAACTTGAAAATAATTAATATTTCCAAATAGTTGAATACTTGCTATCAAAATTAGGGCTAGAAAATTTTTCCTTTTTAATATTAGTACTTGCTCAATCAAAAACTCTCTTGCATATAAACTATCTCTTTATCAAAAATATCTCCATTTTTCAAAATATCAATTTCATTTTGAATCAAGGAGTGTTTTTGTAAAGAGTCCAAGTTTTTATTTTCTAAAGATATCAAATCATCATTCAAATCATTATATGCAAATTGTAGATTATTAGAACAAGGACTATTTGAAGTTACCTTATGAGCCGTGTAATTTGATATTTCATTTTCATCTTCCAACGACTCCTCATCCGAAGAACTTGATTCTTCCAATGAGTCTATAAAGCTTTCAAATAGTCTCTCTAATTCATCTTCATCGCATGTTGAACTACTCCCCACGCTTTCAGTATCTTCGTATTCTTCTTCCATGGAGTTAGTTCTTTCATGCTCTACATCACTTTCTTCTTTCTCCTCCTTTTTCCTGTGGACACTAACACTTTCATGAAGATCATTAGTAGCATAGTGTGTATTCAAAGTGTCCCACATATCCTTAGCATTCAAATAATTTTCAATAATAGCATATGCATCAACATTCAAAGAATTTTTCAAAATATGCATAGCTTGAATATTGAATGAAAAAGATTTTTCATCAAAATCATTTAAAACATGTTTTTGATCAAAACCATGAAGAACAATATGCCATAAACGAAAACTAATAGATTGTAAAAATATTTTCATTCTCGCACTCCAATAATGAAAATTATTTCCATAAAAAAATGGTGCTTCATCGAATGAAAATCCCTCCATATTAAAAACAAATAAAATATCCCAACGCTGCCAATCTACAACGGATCTTTAGCTCAGGCTGTTAGGCCTTTACCAGAGCACGAAGCTCTGATACCAATTGTTAGAATAATTGATAGGATTGGCAGCCGTCACCCAAGAGGGGGGGGGGGGTGAATTAGGTGTTTATGAATGTAACACACCTTGTATATCATCTTACTTTATAAGATAAGTAAGAAGTTTATGAAAACTTGGACTTGTTATCGTTGGAAAAAGATCTGAAAATAATAATTTTCCCTTCCCTTGAAAATTCCTTTTCACCAACACTTGATTAGTAATGAGGTTGACTAACAAAATCAGAGTTTGCGGAAACATAGTAAAATCATCATATTATACCCCCAAAATATATCAAGTGTAACAAGTCCATTAATACCAAATGAGTATAATTATGAAACTGAGTTCCTCTTATGATACCTTTTTCCAAAATATGTATCATATAAATTCTATTAAAAATAGAAATGTTATAGAGCTAGTCACTGGTCCTTTGTCCAAACATCCTTCTGGTCGGATCCTCGATATCTGCACAACGGGTTCCCAACCCACACTTTCTATACTCTGCATGCACCTAAGGGACATCTCCCTTTACTGATTCTTGTGCAAGCTAGATACACGATCAACACCTAATAAGGGCATGGGGGTTAGCTATACATATTCGTATAATCAAATGAGAATAAAACTAACATCCACAAGTTAACATGTAGCAAATCATGATGCATAATCATATGAGCACACCCGGTTAATCATAACAATTCTTTCAATGCAGGTGGCATGATGCATGATTTCCTTCCACAACTGAGGCCTCTAAATGTCCATCTTGGACGTCCATCCGATACACCGTTGTGTTCCCGGAACACTGACATTCATTCCCAGAACGTAATGCCAAACCATACCTGGATGATAAGCATTCACTCCCAGAGTGTGCATCACGTTCCCAGAACGTGTAGCAAACCTTACTTGGATAAATAAGCATCACTCCCAGAGTGTGCATCATGTTCCTAGAACGCATACGTTCCCAGAACGTATAAAAACCAGGTCCCGGACACTGGCCACATATCTATAATGTGTCATCCAGTAGGTTCCTTATCAATGTGTTCCCAGAACACTATCATACGTTCCCTGAACGTATATAACCAGATCCCAAACACTGGCCACATATCTATAATGTGTCCTCAAGTAGGTTACAATTCGGTACTCCCGGAGTACCCTCCTCATATTCCCAGAATATGATAAACGTTCCTACCAACCAAACTTCCATTCTATATGAATGCACAATCATCAAGGTTGGTTTTTATGTTTAATTCCATTATTAAACCAATGTGTTCCCAGAACACTCACATACGTTCCCAGAACGTATCACAAACCAAACTTGGAATGAAATCAAGCACCACTCCCAGAGTGTGCATCACGTTCCCAGAACGTGTCCAAGAAACCATCTCCCAGACAATGGCCACATTCCCAGAATGTGTCATCAAGTTGGTTGCATCAGTTTAGTACTCCTAGAGTACAGGGTCAAGTACCCGAACATCACAAACTATCCCTACCAACCTATTTCATTACCTTTCTCTATGCATGTATTGCATGCATAATTACTAAGGTTGGTCTTTCCATTAATTACTGTGATTTAGAAATATTCCAATTTCTCTTTTGAATAATTTATTTGAGGTATAGTCTTTGACACAAAAATTCTCCTTTGAAATATCCCAAAACATGTCATTAAACTTAGATTGGGTAAAACAAAGTCAATGGTATTCAAAAACTTAACTTTTTATTTTTCAGATTCAGGTACTAACCGGTTACAGTTCCAGTCTAACCGGTTAGAATTACAGACCTGAACTGTTTACCATTGTAATTCAGAAAATCCTTTTTCTTGATATCCCTACCCAATCCATAAACCAGTTTAACAATGTTTATACCTCAAACCACTGTTTATATCATTCAAAAGTCTAAATCACCTTTCATTGTCCAATGAGCATAATTTCCTCTTGAAACTATCTCATTACCTTAAGGTATTAACTCTCAATTTTCAGTCTGAATTATTACAATAAAATCAACTTATTTTCAGATTGTTTTCCATGAAATTAAGGCCTAGATTTGAGTAGGATTTATAAAACTAAAATGCTGATTTTATAAACTTATTTTCTTTTGCATTTTAACAGGGTCTAACCGGTTACGAATATTATGCAGTCTGATACTAAAACATGAGTTTTAACAAACCATTCTCTTCACTACTCAAATCTAACCAAATTTCAACCTTTAATAAAGTACATATACCTTAAATAAATATGTTTAAACACAGAAACATATCTATCTTGCATGCAATTCAATTTGGATACACAAATTGCACATAATTGCCCATATTTCACAACTTAATGCATCAATTCACATAATATCCAATTAAGTCATGAAATCAACATCAACATAGCTTGCATGCATCCAAATAACATTTCTCAAAACAACAATTGAGCTCAAATTGGCCTCCAAGCCATCTATCCATTTCAACTTATGCCCTTTGAGCCTCTTGGTGACTCATCCTATATTCTACCACAATTTATTCTCATTCTAGCAAATAGTAAGCTTCCCCCTTACCTTAGGTTCGTGCTTGATCCAAAACATTGCAGAGAGAAAGGCTCCAACATAGATTCCCCACAAATCCTAGGTTCTGCTCTTAGCCACTATTTCCATCAACAGGGTCCAAAGACCAGAAAATTTGACATAGTAATTGGCCAAAGAGATTGGGGAAAATAGTTAGAATTCAGAGTAGGTAACATACACTAGAGAATCAAAGAGGTTTGAGACTTAGGGATTGACTAAGCTTACCAAAATCGAGTCTGGAAATCAGCTTCCAGAATCAGAATCAACATAGAACTCAGCTTTCTACCTTCAACTTCCAAGCTTGATTTCTCCTTCCACACTAACTCTCAGCTCACAAATTCTATGTCTACACAAAGCCCTTGATGTGAGCTTTGTGAATGTGTAACACTCGCTCAACAAAACTCAGAGATGAATGAGAATTTTCCGTCACGATTTTGGAACCCTAACCCAGCTTCTTCAACAAGAAATCAATTGAGCAACCCCTAATCCATCAGAAATCCACCTATTTATAGACAAATTAGACCTCCATGCAAGGCGACGCGTGTCTCCCACCATGAATCGAGTGGGATTCGTGGCGAATTCTGGGTTAAACCACGTGATTACTCATCAAACGCACTAACCCAGTTTTCTGAGTTCATCGTGTAACCGGTTACAAAGCCCCTCTAACCGGTTACATACTGGTAAAATTCAAAAATTAATAATTTAATTACTCTTTCTTCAAAAACCTTTTTAATATTGCAATTAGGTCCCAACCCAAGGACTAAATTACAATATTCACATTTTTGTACAAAATAACCATATAAAAATATATCTCATATTTTTATATAATAAAAACACATAATGTACAAAAACTAAAACCTTCAAAATCAATTATAAAGTAATTGTTATAATTAATTTCTTGGTTATTTGGGAGACGAAAATTAGGGGTGTTACAATGAAAACATTGGAAAATATTTTCTTTAAAACTTTTTCAACAAACTTAAAGAGATTTTGCAGCGGAAAACAATATAATGTTGAAAATCGATTGCGCTTAGGCGAATAATATTAATACTATTATGAAAAACTAATATGCGCGGATACGAATTAAATAAGAACAATGAAAACCGTTACCGCGCTTATTATTTTAAATTCGCTTAAAATAGATTATTACGAAAATAGTTGTTATGATGCACAACAAATAAATATAACAACAGAAAATAAAAGAGATAGGGATAGAAGAGATTGCACCGGAGATTTTATCCTGGTTCGGCAAACCCGGCCTACTCCAGTCCCCAAGCGACCCGCTTGAGATTTTCACTATACCAAGACGCCACGCGTCCCCAAGTACAACCAAAGCGCCCCGCAAGCTACTAGGAATCTCCTTTCGCCAGGGACCTCAACAACCAGATAGCCAAACTACTAGGTGCCCCACCGTTCGTCTAGCACTACCCACACAGCAGGGTTCCTCACCCTACAACCACGAACGCAGCACGTCCGCACTAGGAGATCCACTCCCTGGTCACTAAGGGTTACACACCCCTTTACAACAATGGTTATGGTATGAGTGATTGGTACATGACCTATATTGCACTCTTAATAGTGCGGATACAACAATATAAGGCTCTAACAAAAGTGTGTTCTATACAACACGAATACAACAATAAAGCTCTATGTCAATGAAGTTAAATCACAAGTGTATAGGCCAAAGTAAAGTTTTTCTTCTCAAAAGATATGAACGATAAAACCAGAGAATTGAGAAGGAGAAGAAGAAGAAGCTTTCGGAAGAAAAAGGTTGGATAAGAAAATATGAAAAGATCAAATCATTTTAAACACATTTTTAACACATGTTTAAAATCAAAAACCAATCTTAAAGATTTAAGAATTAAAACCAAGGATTTGAAAATATTTGAAATTCAAATTTTGAAATTGAAAAATAGAATCAGAATCAAATCAAAACTGATTTTGGAAATAAATCAAATTTAAAATAAGAATGAAATCAAATCGGGAAATATTCAAAATTGATTTTCTGAAATTAAATAAATAAAATAATATTTTTGAAATCAAAATAAAATCAAATAGATTTAAAGAATAAAATAAAATAGAATAAAATCAATTTTGAAATTAGAAACAAATAAAATAGATTTAGGAAATAAATCAAAGATTTGATTCTTAAAAACAAATAAGGAAATATTTTCAAAAACAAAATCAAATTCGAATTTTGAAAATAAATCACAATCAATTATGTAAAAACAAATCAGGAAATAAATCAAAATGATTCTGACACGTTTTTCAATAAAACTTGAGGTAATCGATTACTTCAGGAGAATAATCGATTATCCCCTTAAAAATAGCAACTTTTAAATTCTTTTGAAAAACTAGTAATCGATTACAACATAGAATTTAATCGATTACTTCACTTTTGTTTAATATATGATGCAACTGATATAATCGATTATCACTGGTCAAATAATCGATTACACAGCCTCTGGAAAATATATGATGTAACTCCAGTAATCGATTATCTGTGCCAAGTAATCGATTACTTTCATACAAAAAGTAATGGATTAGCCAGGTTCAAATACTCGATTACACACTCTCTGGATTTTCTATGATGCAACATAAATAATCGATTATCTTGAAAGAGTAATCGATTATCTCTGTCAAAACTTGTCTTAACAGATTTTCACAATTTAGAGAAATCCAGCTAGAGGTTGTCAAGATATATTTTCACAGTGAATCAGTTAAGTCTTTAAAAAATATGTTTTAAGAAAAACTATTTTCGCAATTAAAAACATTTTTCATAAACTAAGTTAAAAACAGATTTTCATGAAAACATATTTTGCAATTAAAACATTTTTCATAAAAAGTCCTTTTCTTCTCCTTAACATGAAAAACTAATTTTGGCCATTAGACACTTGTAATAAAAATTCATTACCTTACAAATTTCCTATGGGCCAGGCTATACTAAACTTGAACATGAAGCTTGAGCCTTGACTTTAGCCTTGAAGCTTGATGCTTGAACTTGATGCAGCTTGATGCTTGAAACTTTGAATCTTGTTTGTAATCATCAAAACATTATCTTCTAGAATCCTTCTAGCATTACTCTTTACGTCCTTTGCGGCAAGCTTGACTTCCAACACTCCCCCTTTTTTATGATGACAAACCCTTTTCTGAGTTTCTTCATCACAAGCATTAAGCAGAAAGTATAGCACAATATAGTCCAATAATATCATAGGAAATTTAAATACAAATAGAGAATATAGAGAATAATTGATTAAGCCATGAAATAGTTTCTCTTCATTCTCATAACCTCCCCCTGCATATATGGTTAGTATGCACATGAAGCTCAGAATTCTTCTCCCCCTTTTGTCAACATCAAAAAGGTGGTGAGAAGACTTTAGCATGATTAGGGTTCTTCTCCCCCTTTGTACTATACTTCCCCTGAAATACTGAATAGATACATTAATAATAACAAGGGAGTAAATACAAATAGACACATAGTCAATTTCTCCCCCTATTTGACATCATCAAAAGTAAGTATGGGATACAAAAGAATTTCTTCCCAATACACAATAAAAAGCAGCATGATGTCAAAATGGGATGAAGAAGCAAAAACATGTTCTAAATGCAAATATTCCAATAATATTTTTCTCCCCCTTTCTAAAAGATTTTTCCAAAAATAAACATAATTTGAAGGGAGATGAAAAATGCATCATAAAAACATGTGAATGCTCACTATCATCAAAAATTTAAAATCCTATATGCCATGACAATAATAACATATAATTCATAACAGCACATATTGTTATATAAGGCATATATCACATAAACAAGTATCATATGATAAAAAAAATAAGAGTAGTGATACTTATCGAGATGACGCTTTCCATGTATGTAGTCATTCCATTTGTGGAGTTTCTTCCTTGGATAGAGTATCATTAATTATCTTGTAGAAAACTCCACTTGTTCAGTATGTTGCACTTCTTCCACTCCAAGAGATCATTCACATATCGCAGAGTCACTATCAAGTGCATGAGTATTGCCCAGTTCTCTTGTCATTTGAATGCATTAACCATAAGTTTGTAGAGAACGTTGCATACAGATACTTGTAGTAATACCTACAAAACTAATTAGCGCGTGTTTCTCTTGGTATCCAAGATAATTGGATCCTTAAGGATTAGTAGCACAAGCATAAATAAGCATTTTGACTTTTCAAATATTGAAGCACATGAAGGACAACATAGTCAAATGCACTTAAAAAATATGCTCATGTACACAAATGCATGTCTTATATCAATATATATATCTAGTATGACATGTCATGACATCAACACATA
This sequence comes from Crotalaria pallida, assembly GCA_037953625.1. Taxonomy (NCBI): domain Eukaryota; kingdom Viridiplantae; phylum Streptophyta; class Magnoliopsida; order Fabales; family Fabaceae; genus Crotalaria; species Crotalaria pallida. The sequence goes on along the minus strand of CM075654.1, from coordinate 3,387,239 downwards.
AAGAGAGTATTCATGTGAAAACAAGGATTTTAAAAAATATTTTAATACACATGATACAACTCACTATGTGGTGAAAAATAATGCAATGCACAAAAAAAAATATAATCATGTGTTTAAAAAGATTTTCAAATAAAGAAAGACACACATGATTTATTTTATCCAAGGAGTTATCATGAGAAATAAAAGATTTTCAAAAAGATTTCAACACTCATGATACACCTTGGTATGCATAAAAAATAGAGTAGTCCAGGTATACCTTTGTGTAGTCGTTGTTATAGGTGGAATGATAATTTGATACCTTGGACTTGTTGATCAACAAGGCGTTTGTCCTTACCCATTTCTTCTTGCTTGAGGTCCTAGACCATTTGATTTCACTTTTAGACACGTAATGAGATGTTTTGGATGGGAGCATCTTCCTCCTTTGACCATTCCATCTATTTCTTGTCCTCTTAGACATCACCCTTGATAGTTTATCCTTTTCTTCACCACTTGGTTCATCCTTAGGCTTGTTTCGTTTCTCAACCCATATACTTATTGTCCTCTTAGGTACACCCCATAAGACTTTCTTTTGACAACTTAGATCTTCTTTTTGTTTGGATTCCTGCACATTTAGAACACTAGAAGAACTTTTTGGTACCCATTTCATCTTGGGTCCTTTGGGGTTAGTCTTAGGTTCCTTAGAAGCCTTTGGAACCCATTGCAAATTATTTCTCATATTATAAGTTTTACGATAAAAGCATAAATGAGAAATATGTCCTAAATTACCACAATAATTGCAAATAATGGGTTTAGATGATGATTTGACTTTTTCAAAATTATTTTCATGAAACTTGGAATTTTTTATTTCACATTGAAAAATATTATTGTCATCAACTTTACTTGATTTTTGGATATCCACATTATTTTCAATTTCATCAAGTAAAGAATTTGAACAATTTGATTTTTCAATGTTACTTTCAAAAAGTGCTTCCTCAACTTGTTTTTCAATATGTAAGCAATTTTCAAAAATGGTTGAGGAGTTGTTTTCTAAAAATATCTTTTTATCAAAAATATCTCCATTTTTCAAAATATCAATTTCATTTTGAATCAAGGAGAGTTTTTGTAAAGAGTCCAAGTTTTTATTTTCTAAAGATATCAAATATCATTCAAATCATTATATGCAAATTGTAGATTATTAGAACAAGGACTATTTGAGGTTACCTTATGAGCCGTGTAATTTATATTTCATTTTCATCTTCCAACGACTCCTCATTCGAAGAACTTGATTCTTCCAATGAGTCTATAAAGCTTTCAAATAGTCTCTCTAATTCATCTTCATCACATGTTGAACTACTCCCCACGCTTTCAGTATCATCGTATTCTTCTTTCAGGGAGTTAGTTCTTTCATGCTCTACATCACTTTCTTCTTTCTCCTCCTTTTTCATGTGGACACTAACACTTTCATGAAGATCATTAGTAGCATAGTGTGTATTCAAAGTGTCCCACATATCCTTAGCATTCAAATAATTTTCAATAATAGCATATGCATCAACATTCAAAGAATTTTTCAAAATATGCATAGCTTGAATATTTAATGAAAAAGGTTTTTCATCAAAATCATTTAAAACATGTTTTTGATCAAAACCATGAAGAACAATATGCCATAAACGAAAACTAATAGATTGTAAAAATATTTTCGTTCTCGCACTCCAATAATGAAAATTATTTCCATCAAAAAATGGTGCTTCATCGAATGAAAATCCCTCCATATTAAAAACAAATAAAATATCCCAACGCTGCCAATCTACAACGGATCTTTAGCTCAGGCTGTTAGGCCTTTACCAGAGCATGAAGCTCTGATACCAATTGTTAGATTGATAGGATTGGCAGCCGTCACCCAAGAGGGGGAGGGTGAATTGGGTGTTTATGAAAACATTGGAAAATATTTTCTTTAAAACTTTGTCAACAAACTTAAAGAGATTTTGCAGCGGAAAACAATATAATGTTGAAAATCGATTGCGCTTAGGCGAATAATATTAATACTATTATGAAAAACTAATATGCGCGGATACGAATTAAATAAGAACAATGAAAACCGTTACCGCGCTTATTATTTTAAATTCGCTTAAAATAGATTATTACGAAAATAGTTGTTATGATGCACAACAAATAAATATAACAACAGAAAATAAAAGAGATAGGGATAGAAGAGATTGCACCGGAGATTTTATCCTGGTTCGGCAAACCCGGCCTACTCCAGTCCCCAAGCGACCCGCTTGAGATTTTCACTATACCAAGACGCCACGCGTCCCCAAGTACAACCAGAGCGCCCCGCAAGCTACTAGGAACCTCCTTTCGCCAGGGACCTCAACAACCAGATAGCCTAACTACTAGGTGCCCCACCGTTCGTCTAGCACTACCCACACAGCAGGGTTCCTCACCCTACAACCACGAACGCAGCATGTCCGCCCTAGGAGATCCACTCCCTAGTCACTAAGGGTTACACACCCCTTTACAACACTGGTTATGGTATGAGTGATTGGTACATGACCTATATTGCACTCTTAATAGTGCGGATACAACAATATAAGGCTCTAACAAAAGTGTGTTCTACACAATACGAATACAACAATAAAGCTCTATGTCAATGAAGTTAAATCACAAGTGTATAGGCCAAAGTAAAGTTTTTCTTCTCAAAAGATATGAACGATAAAACCAGAGAATTGAGAAGGAGAAGAAGAAGAAGCGTTCAGAAGAAAAAGGTTGGATCAGAAAATATGAAAAGATCAAATCATTTTAAACACATTTTTAACACATGTTTAAAATCAAAAACCAATCTTAAAGATTTAAGAATTAAAACCAAGGATTTGAAAATATTTGAAATTCAAATTTTGAAATTGAAAAATAGAATCAGAATCAAATCAAAACTGATTTTGGAAATAAATCAAATTTAAAATAAGAATGAAATCAAATCCGGAAATATTCAAAATTGATTTTCTGAAATCAAATAAATAAAATAATATTTTTGAAATCAAAATAAAATCAAATAGATTTAAAGAATAAAATAAAATAGAATAAAATCAATTTTGAAATTAGAAACAAATAAAATAGATTTAGGAAATAAATCAAAGATTTGATTCTTAAAAACAAATAAGGAAATATTTTCAAAAACAAAATCAAATTCGAATTTTGAAAATAAATAAAAACAAATCTAGAAATAAATCAAAATGATTCTGACACGTTTTTCAATAAAACTTGAGGTAATCGATTACTTCAGGAGAATAATCGATTATCCCCTTAAAAATAGAAACTTTTAAATTCTTTTGAAAAACTAGTAATCAATTACAACATAGAATTTAATCGATTACTTCACTTCTGTTTAATATATGATGCAACTGATATAATCGATTATCACTGGTCAAATAATCGATTACACAGCCTCTGGAAAATATATGATGTAACTCCAGTAATGGATTAGCCAGGTTCAAATACTCGATTACACACTCTCTGGATTTTCTATGACGCAACATAAATAATCGATTATCTTGAAAGAGTAATCGATTATCTCTGTCAAAACTTGTCTTAACAGATTTTCACAATTTAGAGAAATCCAGCTAGAGGTTGTCAAGATATATTTTCACAGTGAATCAGTTAAGTCTTTAAAAAATATGTTTTTAGAAAAACTATTTTCGCAATTAAAAACATTTTTCATAAACTAAGTTAAAAAAAGATTTTCATGAAAACATATTTTGCAATTAAAACATTTTTCATAAAAAGTCCTTCTCTTCTCCTTAACATGAAAAACTAATTTTGGCCATTAGACACTTGTAATAAAAATTCATTACCTTACAAATTTCCTATGGGCCAGGCTATACTAAACTTGAACATGAAGCTTGAGCCTTGACTTTAGCCTTGAAGCTTGATGCCTGAACTTGATGCTTGAAACTTTGAATCTTGTTTGTAATCATTAAAACATTATCTTCTAGAATCCTTCTAGCATTACTCTTTACGTCCTTTGGGGCAAGCTTGACTTCCAACAAACAGAGTCGGGACCTACCCCGCGCGCCGGAGGCGCTGGGACGGGTGCGCCTGGGGCACGCTGATTAAAACAAAGGAATTTCCATCAGAGTTCGCGAGCCTGGGGCGCGAGGTCGCGTGCGCCTGGGGCGCGAGTACCTGGAGGCCCAATTTGACCATATTCTGAACAAAGTAGAAGAGGAGAAGTCTAATTTGGATTCATATCTTAGACTTGGTCATAAATTAGAAGATAAACATGGACCTTATCTACTAGATTTAATTAAGATTTATTTTAGGATTTGTTTTACTCTTTAAATAGAGGATTTGTAAATAGTTTTCAGTAGGTTTTTGAGATCATAGAATTCAATTAGGATTAGAGAGAGAGGTTAGTAACATCTATTGAGAGCAAGGAGGGAAGGCACAAAGATTGGAGATCATCACTACAAGAGAGATCTGCATGAGGATTGAAGGTCTCTTGGAGAGTTAACCTGTATTGTCTATGATATGAGGTTTTCTCTTTGCTTCTGTTTTCTTTATTTCTATGTGTAACTAAAACCTCTTGTTATGAACATGGTGTAAATTGTATGGTGTAACTTATTTTAATTTATGATTTAGTGTTTTCCTGTTTTAAATCAAGCGTTGATTGTGTTTTTATCACATAAACCTGCGCAATTTATGTTGTGGATTTTCTAAGTTACTAATTAGAATTAGGATTTAGAATAGGCCATGCAATTCAACGGTATAACTATTTAATATAGAGAGATCTAATTGGTTAGTTATATAACTAATTAATTCCATGTTCTTAATAAATTATTTATTCGGTAATGTAATTACTTAAGAGATTAAGAATTAATTATCTGAAAAATAAACGGTAGTTGCATAAGAGAGATCTAGTAGCTACTAATTTAGGAATTGTTCTTGATTTGAAGGAAAACCTAATTCATAGTTTAATAAGTGAATCATACAATGAAACCAAGTTCCTAACATTTTTCTATTGCTTTCTAACCATCTTATCTCCTCAATCTTTTTATTTTTTTTACTATTTTATTTAAATTCTCCTTCTCCTTCTAAAATTCAATAACAAGTTGCATTAATAATTACGAATTGGTGAAAAGTTATTAGAAACAATTTGCAATCCCCGAGTGGAACGATACTCACTTACTATTTGTATTACTTATCGACCTAGTACTCTTGCTAGACATTCAATAGGTAGCACCATAATCAAACAAAACTTTACAGAGTTGACTATTAAGAAGAAGGGTACCTTGCACGAGATCAGGGGCTTGATTGGCTTCAGCACCATTGAGAGTAAATACCTTCCCTATAGCCACAGGTCTATTCACCGATCCCTTCGAGTTGTTGGTTTTGGCCTCAAAATCTCGAGAGGGGGGGGGTTAATCGAGTTTTATTAATGTACTGTAAAAACCGTGACAAATTAAAAATTGAATTAAGATGGAGAGATTAAACGTTCGAAAAGGATCGCGAAAACGATATAGAAATAATAAACGAGTAGCGCGGAAATGTAAATAATAAAATATGCGGAAATTAAAAGAGATAGGGATAGAAAAGCTTGCACCGGTGAATTTTATACTGCTTCAGCCTTCCCGTCGAAAGGCCTAGTCCAGTCCCCAAGCGACCCGCCTGAGAGTTCTTATACCAACCAAGAGCACCCCGCACACTACTAGGAACCTCCGTTCGCTAGGGTCTCAATCACACAGCAGGGTTCCTCGCCCTAGGACGTATCACACGTCCACTAAGGGATTCTCTCCCTAACCACTAAGGTTTAGAATGAATACAATGATAGTGATTACAATAGCTTTTTGTGTTTTCAAAACACGGATACAACAATATGCTCTATGATAGTGAAGAAGTGTTTCTCTTAGAAGTTTACTCAGCCAATAAAAGTTTTGTTCTTCAAAAGACTATGAACAATGAAGATCAGAAAAACTTGAGAAGATGAAGAAGAGAGAACGTGCAGAAGAATGAATAAAAAAAATCACGTTATGAATGTTGGAGTGAAACTTATTTAAAAAGAAAACAATTTTGAATCAAAAAGGATTTTTAATAAGTAAATCAAAATCAAAAAAGAATAAAATAAGATTTGAAATAAGTTTTAAAATCAAAACAAAATTAAAACGATTTACGAAATAAAATAAAGATTTGATTCTTAAAACCAAAAAGGAAATAATTCAAATTTAAAATCATTTTTGAATTTTATAAAATAAATCAGAATCTTTTATATAAAAACAAATCAGGAAATAATCAAAATGATTCTGACACATTTTTCAATAAAACATAAAGTAATCGATTACTTTCTGAAGGTAATCGATTATTCCTTCAAAAATAGAAATTCTTAAATTCATTTGAAAAACATGTAATCCATTAGGCTAATAATAGTTAATCGATTACATCACTCCTGTTCATTGTATGATGCAACTCATAATAATCGATTACACTAAGGAGTTAATCGATTACTGAGCCTCTGGTTTGCATATGATGCAACATCATGTAATCGATTACTACAGAGCTTGTAATCGATTACTAAGCCTCTGAAAAATATATGATGCAACAATTATAATCGATTACTTGACTAATGTAATCGAATACTTTCATAAGAAAGTAACTGATTAACAAGATTCAGTTAATCGATTACAGCCTCTCTGATTTTTCTATGATGCAACAAAGTTAATCGATTACTTGATAAGATAATCGATTACTCTCTTTTGCAAACATACAAATATACAGAGTTTTAACACTCCCCCTTTTTGATGATGACAAACAACCATTCTGATATGCTCTTTATAATCTGCATCACAAGTGTTATACAAGCAACAACATATATATATATATAATAACAAAACCTTCCTTAGAATATAAAATACAGGAAATAAAATAATCCATATCATCTCCCCCTGTATAGATGCACAAAAAATAAATCGATTTGACCAAAATTTGCATCTTTCAGAGTATCTCCCCCTGTATGTAATAGTCAAATATATCAGAATATCTCTCCCCCTTTTGTAATCATCAAAAAGATGTGCAATCTCCCCCTGAAACACTAAGAAGATGCATCAATAATAACAAGAGAGATAAACAGACTCACATACTCAAAATAGGTGAGAGGCAGAAGTTAAACCAATTTCTCTACGAATGAAAAAGAAACTTTCTTTTGGAAGCGGTTTCGTAAAGATATCAGCTAACTGCCGCGAAGTATCAACATACTCAATAATGCAATCACCCTTTTGAATATGATCACGAATAAAATGGTGTCGAATCTCTATATGCTTCGTGCGAGAATGTTGCACTGGGTTTTTGGTAATACTAATAGCACTGGTATTATCACATTTAATGGGAATGTGATCTAGACTTACACCGAAGTCTAGGAGTTGCTGTTTCAACCACAAGATCTACGCACAACAACTACCTACGGCGACATATTCAGCCTCAGCTGTAGATAGGGCCACACTAGACTGTTTCTTGCTAGCCCATGATACCAAAGAATTGCCAAGAAGATGACAAGTGCCGCTAGTGCTTTTTCTATCTACTTTGCAGCCAGCAAAGTCAGAATCAGAATACCCAACAAGATTACACGATGAACCTTTGGGGTGCCATAAACCCATGTCAGTTGTGCCAGACAAATATTTCATTATACGCTTGGCAGCAACCATGTGCGTTTCTTTTGGATTCGACTGGAACCAAGCACAAAGACAGACACTAAACATGATATCCGGCCTACTTGCCGTTAAATAGAGAAGGGATCCGATTATACCTCGATACTTTGTAATTTCTATGGATTTACCTCCTTCATCTTTGTCCAGATAACAGGATGTGCTTATCGGTGTTGCTACTGCCTTGGCCTTATCCATGCCAAATCTTTTCAGTAATTCCTTGCAGTATTTTGTTTGGCTAATGAAAATTCCGTCCTTTGCTTGCTTTATTTGTAATATCAGGAAAAAGTTCAGTTCGCCCATCATAGACATCTCGAACTCTTCCTGCATCATACTCGAAAATCCCTTGCAAAGGATTTCATTAGTAGCATCGAAAATAATGTCATCAACATAAATTTGAACTAAAAGAATGTCCTTTCCTTTCTTTTTAATAAAAAGTGTGTTATCAACCTTCCCTCTTTCAAAATTATTTTCTAATAAAAATTTGCTAAGACGGTCGTACCACGCTCTAGGAGCTTGTTTCAAACCGTACAAAGCCTTTTTCAATTTAAAAACATAATCTGGGTGTTCATAACTTTCAAAGTCAGGAGGTTGACACACATAAACTTCTTCATTTATAAAACCATTAAGAAAGGCACTCTTTACGTCCATTTGATATAATTTAAAATCTAAAATGCATGCAAAAGCTAAAAGCAGTCTAATGGCTTCCAACCTAGCAACAGGGGCAAATGTTTCCTCATAATCTATCCCCTCTTCCTGGTTGTAACCTTGTGCAACTAGCCTAGATTTGTTTCAAACAATTAAACCACCATCATCAAGTTTATTTTTATAAATCCACTTAGTTCCAATCATCGGATGAGATAGGAACAAGTTCCCACACCTGATTTCTTTCGAACTGGTTTAATTCCTCTTGCATTGCCAAAAGCCAATGCTCATCAAGCATAGCCTCAGAATAATTCTTTGGCTCTACTTGAGAAACAAATGCAAAGAAGTTAACAGATTGCTAATAGAATTGCGAGTACTTACACCTTTTGAGATCCGATGATCTGATCAATGGGATGGTGCCTAGATGTTCTCCATTCCTTAGGCAAATCAGCGTTGAGTTCCAAGGATTGTTCTTGATTTTTCTCCTCAACAGATTCAACTGATTTTTCCTTGCTTTCGGAATGCTCCTTTCCTTTAGCATTTGGCTCCTCATCCTCATCAATGAACAAATCTCCAAGAATACCTGAAATTTCATTAACAGATACCTTTCCCAACCTTCTGGGATCGGATTCGTCAAATGATACATGAATAGATTCTTCAATAGCATTACGAGATTTATTGTAAATCCTATATGCTTTGCTAGAAACAGAATATCCAAGGAAAATGCCCTCATCAGCTCTAGCCTCAAAACTTCCTAGATTTTCTCTACCATTATTATGCACATAACATTTACATCCAAAAACACGAAAATGGGAAATATTTGGTTTTCTCCCCTTGTACAGCTCATAGGGGGTTTTCTTTAAAATAGGCCTAATTAAAACACGGTTCATAACATAACAAGCTGTACTAACTGCATCGGCCCAGAAGTATGCAGGCAAATTCATGTCATCAAGCATTGTTCTTGAAAGCTCTTTTAATGAACGATTTTTCCTCTCCACAACCCCATTTTGCTCAGGAGTTCTTGGAGCGGAAAAATAATGCTTAATTCCATGTTTTTCGCAAAACTTTTCAAAAAGATGATTTTCAAATTCTCCACCATGATCATTTTTAATGGATGCAATGCTCAAATGAAATTGGTTTTGAATAATCTTGGCTAGTTTTTTAAATTCATGAAATGCATCATTTTTATGAGTAATAAAAAGCGTCCATGTATACCTAGAATAGTCATCCACCACAACTAAACAATAATAGTTGCCACCAAAGCTTTTCGTTTGACACGGTCCAAAAAGATCCATATGTAAAAGTTCCAAGGGCCTTTGAGAAGAAACAAGGTTTTTAGAAGGAAAAGATGCCCTTGTGAGTTTTGATTTAGAACAAGGATCACATTTTTCAGAAAAAGAAAAATTTTGCTTTGGCAGTCCAACTACTAAGTTTTTAGAAGAAATTTTATTTAAATGAGCCATGTGGATGTGACCTATTCTACGATGCCATAGCCACGATTCATCCTCTTTAGATAATAAACATTTCACATCATTTGAGGGAATTGAATCAAAATCAATAACATAAACATTGTTTACCCTGCGAGCAATTAGCTTAATAAGATTATCAATTTTTCCCTCGATAATACATCTATCAGAATCAAATATAACCCTATTGCCCTTATCACACAATTGACTAATACTTAGCAAATTGTGTTTCAGGCCCTCAACATGTAAAACATTTTCAATGCAAGGGTTAGGAGGTGTACCAATTTTACCGACTCCGAGAATCTTTCCTTGATTGTTATCTCCGAAGGTCACATGTCCTTGGTCATTAGACATGAGATGCGAAAATTTAGATTTATCTCCAGTCATATGTTTTGAGCATCCGCTGTCCAAGTACCACCATGACTTCCTTTCTTCCGGAGTAACCTACAAGCAAAGAATTTCAAGGTTTCTTTTTAGGTACCCATATCTTTTTGGGTCCTTGAGCGTTAGTATAGCCATAGTTTAAATCATGCCACCTTCTAGTTTCATTGTTCGGTTTAACGAACTTCACTTTTCGGTGTATGCATTCATGTGCACCATGGCCCTTCTTACCACAAATATGAAAAATAATTAAAGGTTTCTTATGATTACTAGCAGGGACAAAAATGGTACTTAATTTCTTTTGATGCCTACCGGGTTGATATCCTAAACCCGCTCTATTGAAGAAACATTTTTGCCTCCCTAGCATCAAATTTAAAGTATTTCTACCTTTTGTAAATTTAGCAAGGGTTTCTTTTAGATCCTCAACTTCTTTAACCAAGTCCTTGCAGAATTTACAAGAAGAAGAACTAGCTTTAAATTTAATGTTATTACTCAAAGTGTTTGAAGAATTTTCAAAGTCAAATTCGATTAGCTCCTTATTTTGATTTTTCAAAAATTCATTTTCTTTACTAAGTTCTTTATTCTTTTCCAAAAGAGAAGCTGAATTTTTCTTTTCTAGAGAAACCAATAAGGATAACCTCATCGATTCCTCATGCAATTCTTCAAATGCTTCTAGTAATTCATCATAAGAAAAGTTAAGTTCAGTGATTACCTCATTTTCGTAAGCCATCAAGCATATGTTGGTGGTCTCCTCTTGTTCGTTTGAATCTTCATCCGAACTTCCTTCATTGTCTAGCCATGCCAGATATGCTTGCTTCCCTTTCTTTGAATTTGAGGTGCCTTTTTCTGAATTCTCTTTCTTTTTCAACTGATAGCAATCTGCTCTGATGTGACCAGGCTTGCCACACTCATGACATGTAATGGTTGAGCCTCCACTCTTGTTGTTGTCTCTTCTATTGAAATTCTTCTTCCTCAGAAATTTCCCGAACTTTTTCACTAATAGACCCATGTGTTCATCATCCAATAATTCTTTGTCCGAGTCACTATCAGGTGCAGGTGCTTCAGCCTTGAATGCCAAACTTTTAACCTTTTTGTTTACTTCTTCATGCTGAGCCAACCTTTTTAATTCACTTTCATGTTCTTGTAACTTCCCAAAGAGAGTTGCCAGCGTCATAGTTGAAAGATTTCTTGATTCAACAATTGTCGTCACTTTGGGTTGCCATTCTCTTCCCAAACACCTTAGGACTTTGTTGATGAGATCCTCATTGGTGAATTTCTTCCCCAATGCCGTCAATTGATTTACAATCATTGTGAAACGTTTTTGGATCTCTTGAATCGATTCTCCATCTTTCATTCTGAATAACTCATATTCACCAGTCAGCGTGTTGATTCTCGATCTCTTTACTTTAGTTGTACCTTCATGCGTGACTTCCAGCGTATCCCACATCTGTTGTGCTGTCTCGCATGTTGATATCCTGAAAAACTCATCATAGCTCAAAGCAGATGTTATAATATTTTTCGCTTTCAAGTCGTATTGGACTCTACGTTCCTCCTCCTCCGTCCATTCAGCCATAGGCTTATCGACAGTGTTACCATTAACCACATAGGTAGGAACATAGGGACCATTTACAACAACATCCCAAACTTTTAATCCAACTCCTTGAATGTCAAAATAATATATAGCCAATTAGAATATCTAAAACGTATTTAATTAATTATTCTAATATCAGTGGCAATTAACAATATCGATTACGGACAAGTTTTAGATCATTGTTAAGAGATTATATAATCTAGTCTAAATAAACCAAGCTTATGTGTTTGTTGGCTAGAATTGGTATCTTTCTAAATTTTAATTCTATTGGTTAATTAAATCCTAAGAGCTTGTTTAGGATTGTTAATCAATAAGAGTAGTAATTAAAGAGCTTGTTTTGATTACCAATTAACTAATGAGAGATTAGGTTATCAGAGCTTGTTAATAACCATTGCCAATTTATTACTAATTATATGAATTAACTTTATTTCAATGATCAATTCCAGAACCAAAACCGAGATTATACCTTTGACTAGATGCTTTCTTACTATTGTCTTAATATCTTAAATTACTTTCGATTTTAATTTTTGTTCTAGTCATTAAATTAATTAATCTCAAAACCCCTTTTATTTATAAAAGAAATAAATCTAAAACCAATCCTTGTGGGTTTGACCCTACTTCCACTATTTACAAATCTTTCGAAGTAGGTACTTTTATTTTGTTGGGTTCGGCACTCACCAAATTTTGGCGCCGTTGCCGGGGATTGGTGTTATCAGATTTATTTCTTTATTTTTATTTTATTTGTTACTTAATATATTTTATGCATGCCAAGATCTTCTCGCACAGGAGAACTTCAATTCGATCCAGATATTGAGAAGACAATTCGCAAATTGAGAAAAGAGAATAAACAACGTTCTCAAAAGGTGTCACCGTCTTCAACTCCTGACTAAAACTCCGAAGTGGATTTAATTGAATCATCTAGTGATTCTGAAGAGAATGAAATGGCTAATGCCAATCAAGAAAAAACTTTAAAAGAGTTGGCAATACCAGATTTAACTCAACAACCACTTTGCATTGTATATCCAGATTTAGATAGTGGTTCTGAGCTAAAATCTGGTCTAATACATTTGTTACCTACCTTCCATGGAATGGAGAATGAAGATCCTCACAAGCATCTAAAAGAATTTCATGTAGTATGCTCAGGTATGAAGCCGCATGGAGTAACAGAAGAGCAATTAAAGCTACGAGCATTCCCGTTCTCTTTAGCTAATAAAGCCAAAGATTGGCTATACTATTTGCCTCCCGGATCTATTAATACGTGGACAGAATGTTTGAGAGCATTCCTTGACAAATTTTTCCCTACTTCAAGAGCTGCAAATATGAGAAGAGAGATATGTTCAATAAAGCAAAAAGATGTGGAAACACTTCATGAATATTGGGAAAGATTCAAGTTATTGTGTTCAAGTTGTCCTCAACATGGGATTTCTGAACAACTCCTTATTCAATATTTCTATGAAGGATTGTTACCCATGTAAAGGAAGATGATGGACGCAGCTAGTGGAGGTGCTATAGTGAACAAAACTCCTCAAGCAGCTAGAGACTTAATCTCCACTATGGCCGACAATTCACAACAGTTTGGCTCTAGACAAGACATATCATCTAGAAGAGTAAATGAGGTAAGTACGTCTGATCTTGGACAACAAATTTTTGAATTAACAGCTCTTGTTCGACAACTTGCAATAGGACAAATGCAGCAAGTCAAGACATGTGGAATCTGTCTTGCTCCTAATCATCCTACTGATATGTGCCCAACATTACAAGAAGGAACACAAGAACAAGCAAATGCAGTTGGAGGATTTCCTCTTCCACCACAAAGAAAATATGATCCCTTTTCAAACACATATAACCCTGGATGGAGGGATCATCCTAATTTAAGTTATGGAGCAAGAACACAAAATTTCCAAAATTTCCAAAATAGACCGGTAGGTGTAACAGCCTGATTTTCGTAAATCAAAATAATTAGCTTTTACTTGTTAAAGTTGTAAAAATGAGGCCAATTTTTTTTTTGCAAAACATTGTTGACATGATTGAAAAGTCCTTGGTGTTCTCAACACCCTTTTTCGAAAACCGAGTTGTTACTAAAACAAATACTTACTTATTTGGTGTTTCAAAAACGTATGGTAGGAGAACAGTTTGGTTACAACACAAGTAGTTCTTTTTCATAGCATTAAAAAGGACCTAAACATCTCCCACAAAGTTGTGTTCTTACATTCCTTAAAACGTAGGGCATGCTTCAGAATACTTGAAGTGCATCAATAGATCATCGCTTAGGTAATCCTTAACACAAACACTCACCACAATCTAAGCTAACCCCACACTATTCTAAGACTATCCTATTGAAGGCGATCGGATGAAGTTCCTCCTTCTTCTTACTCCATCCTCTCGCTCTCGAGGATGATGCCCTTCTTGTCGCTGTCCCCTCGTTGCTAATGGATTCCCGCTCCGCTCCATCGAGAAGGTAAGAAATCCTCCGGGTCTCGTATCGAAACTTCTCTGCGTAGTTCTTGTATCCTCGGACCGTGACTTGGCCCAAGTGCGGCTCCAGATTAGCTCCGCTCAGTTGATGCTCCGGATCAGGAATCACGATCTGGGTGTAGCCGATCCATTTCCAACCGTCGGGGGTGCGCTTCCATCCTCTTCCATACTTACTCCAGGTAGTGACGTCCATCCGATACTCCATCTGCCCGTTGAAATATCAGCAGCACCGATATGCCAACGAACAGGAGAGAGTAAGCAATTTGAACGACTCATTGTCGACGGTGTGAGATTACGATAGGCAACATAATAGAACCACACAAACATACAGTACAACACATACAGCAATCAAGTATTTTATCAACATTGTTATTATTATTGTCTGTCATTATCTTATCAACTTACTTTGCTTCTGGTAAACATTCTTTCCTTTTCTCTCTCTTTTTCATTTTGTAACTTTACTTCACTTTTCTTCCAGACTTATCAATTCATCATCTTTAATGATAGGGGGATTTTAAGATCTCATCAATGTATTCATTCCATTCTCGGCTATCACACATGTCTACATCTCCTCGGTCATCCATCCAACCTAGTCGGAAGTAAACAGGAGTACAGGACCTTTACCGTGCGGGCACGACAGCTGTCTCATCAACAAATGGTCCCAGACCAGGAGGACTCAGCCTCAAATCAAATCAATTCAATTCATATATAACAAGGCACACTGTCTCATAGTGGCAATCAAGATGCCCCAATCCAGTCCCTCTCACTGTTCTAGATTTGCAATCTAGGGGGCGACAGTATGTTTCTAGTGGGCCCGCGGAACTTACCACGACATTAGACCCAGTCCCTACCACGTTAGTACGCCACATGTGGAGTTTGTTTTTCCTAGAAACATACTCTAGACTTCTTGACGTTTCACGGTCATCGTCCTCCCCTAATGCAATCTCCTCCTAAGTATCCGCAGATACTTATGGTTTCTTCCTCTCCACTACTTCGCACTCTCATACCTCACCGCGTAAGTCTTTTAAGTCTTTTATCTTTTTAATTATCCTAAGGTCGGCCCATCCTTCGTGCAACCCTTCAATGAGTCCCGACCACTAACTTGGCACAATCTTTCTCTCATCAAATCTCACATAGCACAGAGCTGGGATCACATCAACGAATTCTCACCTGATATCTCATTCCACAAAATACATTCCACCCTCTCTCTTGACAATCCACAATCTTTTCTCAAAACAATCTTTTCCCAACCTTTCTCCAAATGCCATTTTACATGCTTTCACAAAACTTCATTTCATAAACATTTTCATAAAATTCCCTCTTGTAAATTTCTCAAAAATCTAGTTTCACAACTGCTCAAAATCTCTTTTCAAAGATTTTCTCAAAAACCTCTTTTCACAAAGTTTCTAGAATTTCTTTTCACAACCTTTCACAAATTTTCCTTTCGAAACTTTTCTGAAAATACTTTTTATAATATTTCTCAAAAATCTCCTTTTAAAAAAAACATTTTCAAAGAAATTTCTTTTCACAAATCCATTTGTAAAAATTTCTTTTCGCCATTCTCCACAAGATCTCTTTTTCAAAAATCTTTTCGAAAATCTCTCTTTTCAAAAACCTTTTCAAAAACCGTTTTTTTAAAAACCTTTTCAGAAATTACAACTTTGCTGAGCGCTAATAGAGGAGCAAGCTCAACTCAACACTAGTCCCAGACTAAAACCAAAAACAATAGGAGCCCAGCTCCGCTCAAATCACATCTCATATCAACATCACTCTCCCCAGCTCTGGCTCGTTCTCAGCATTATCATTTCATTCTTTCCCCAATCTCAACTCTTTCTCTTTTCTAATCCATCTTATCTCTTTACTTCTGATTCAATTTTCTTTATTTTCATTTTCTTACTCAGGAAGTAACAAACGTCCATCAGCCATTCACTCATTACAATCAGCAGTAATAAGTATCATCAGATATAATTAAATAAATAAATAAAAGCATGCACACAACATCACACAATAACATTGTGGTCTTTGTCACCTTCGTATAAGTGGCCACACAAAACAAACAATTGCCACTTATACTACTGACTCCGAATCACTTAGTTCCGATCTTTGAGATGATACGGAACGTCCTACTAAATCACCTAACTACCACGGTGTCTTAGGAAAGCTTCTCTCTCACCTGAGGTCCAGCTATTTAATGCGTACCGTCACCTCGGATCCTCTGTGCTGCTGACTGCCCCAATCCCTCGCTTTTCAAATTCCTCGTACTAAATGAAATATGCTTACGTTATTAACTGATATTAAGAAAATATTTTCCATAACCTAGACACTTCTCATTCCTCGTATTAAATAAAACACACTTACGTTACTAACGTGTGTTAAGAAAATCTTTTCTTAGTTCGTGATACCTTTCGTTCTTTATCGAAAAACTTAAAATACCATTGTTTTATCGGAACAACTCTCATTCTTTCTAGTACTGTAAATCTTTTAAAACCATTTGAAAACATTTCATAAAATGATTTAAATAAATTTATGTGGTTGCTGGTCCAATTTGGACAGCACCTCAATTCCGTTCGAAAACACCGAAAAATGCCCCGTTTTCAATCCGGTTTTTCTTTAATCAAATATCACTTGAAAACCACACTTTAAATTATATGAAAACATTTTTAAACACAAGAAGCATGTCCAAATAATTCTGGACAGCAAAGAGTTATTTTATAAAAATCATTTTGATAAAACCCCGAGAACATCGTAAAAACACTTTCTCGTTTAAAACAACTCCTTTATTTAAATTAACCTTTTAAAATTCAAGTCTTCATCACCAAGCAACTTTGGACAGCCATAAACATAATTTAAAAATTTCAAATAAAACACAATGAAATTTTCTTAAAACCAATTTATTTCAAAACCGATCACACGTTCAAACATTTTTCACACATCCATTAACACATAAACAACAAGCAACACTTCAACAAGTATATGACCAATTAAATCAACATCAAGGCACTTATGCAACACAAAACACTTAGGCATGTATAGATTCACAACCATATTGAACTAAAGATTTAAATCAAGCGTTTTTACTTCAAACATTTTAAATCCTTTTCAAAAATCATTATATAAATTTGTTTCCATGTAACTAAATTCCCTAGACTCATTTATATTACATGACCGAACATAATCAAGAAAATAAGTCAAAACATACAAATCACTTGGTTTATTTTAAGCACTAAATTTCTGTTTTCTTTTTCATGCAACAACATCATTTAACCTTCCCTTTTCTCCTAACCGAATACACACACATATGTCCAATTAAACACAAAACTTTCCAAAATTATTTAATTCATTTAGGTCCTTTATTTTTAACTTAAAAACCGAATATAATTTAGACATTCACAACACAATTTCAAACATATTAGTTTAACAAGATTTTGCAAAACACATTCATTGTTTTTATGTCACTTTATTGAAAAAGAACCCTAATCTATTTTCCTTGTCTAGGCCGAACCTCATTTTGACAAAAACAATATTGTTGGTCTACTTTTTCACATGCAAAAACACAAGATTTGTAAATCAAAAGAAATCAACATGCCTGTGTCCTTTGTCATGGAAACAAAACATGATTTCCTATGTCTAGGCTTTGACCGAATGCACATCATTATAAATCAAGGTTTTATTTTCAAATCTTTCACATGCAAGACCACAAGGCATGAATCAAGTTAAAAATTATTTTTCACAATGTTGTTTCCTTGGTTTATTTGTAAGACTGTGAGGCTCATTAAGAAAATGAAATCTTTTTACTCAAAAACCACATGCATGCACCTAATTCTTGTAAATCAAGTCATGGAATCAATCATAATGACATAAATCAAAACAAAAATCATTTTGAGTAGAAAAGATCAAAACCGTGACATACAAACATAAGGATCAAGACTTTTTAAAGATAAAAACCAAAGATCAAGGCCTTATAAAAATCAAAACCAAGATCAAAACATTTAAACTACTCAAATCAACTTTTTCAAACATAAAACAAACATGCAAGAACCCAAATCAAAATAAAAGCATCATGACCTAGTTTCTCTAGTCATGACCGAATTATATAATCTAGGATCTAATGTTTTATGGGTTTATTAAGTCTAAAAATTCAAGATCCAAGTATAAATAACACATGCATGCACACAAAGCACCAAGATCAACATCAAATCAACGTGTAATACCCAAGATCTTTAGACCTCATATTTATTTTGCAAATTTCCTCTTAAAAAGCTTCATGGTTTACGGTTTCAAGAAGGAAAATTCAACATGCAAAAGGATTCATTTTAGTCTTCACAAAAATCTTATCAAATCTTTAGATATAAAAGATTTAGCTTGAAAAACTTCAAGATCCTTCACGAAAACTAGATCAAGTTAAAGAGTCCGTTATTTAGACGTTTAGAAGTTATTTTTAGCTTTGAAAATTCATGATCAAGCACAAAAATACTTGTACTCATCATTTAGGCTTGAAAGATTAACATGCAAAAGAAAAGGAGAAGGAAATTACAAGATCAAAAGAAAAATCTATCCATTACAATTTCTTTCATGATTTTCGGACTACCCACCCAATCAAGGTTTCTAACTTCTACGGTCTTGGTTCTTCAAAGAAGACTTTGGTTTTTGGCTAGATCTTCCTCCTCCTTCCTCCTTATAGCTCACGGCCTCACCCTCTATATTCTATGTGTTGAGAGCTTTGATATGTGCTTTCAACAAAGGTGTTTGGAAAGTGAATGGAAATGAGAGAAATAAATGAGAAGAGGGTGAAAGAAACTAAGGGTGGTGGCTTATATAATCAACTCATGCTCTTCCTCTTTTGACCTTGTAAGTTTCGGCCATGTGTGTAGATGGGAGGGGTAATTTTGGCTCTTCAAGGATTTGCATGGGTGGAGTTTAGCATTGCTAAGGAGACAATGTAGGGGACATTAGGTGCTTACACAATTCTAAGCATACATTCATGCAAAAAAACCGTACATACACATACATGCACACACATTGAAAATGGATTTTCTTATTTATAACATCATATATATAAAAATCAAAATTCCCTTAAAATACCAAAAATATCAATTTAAAACTCATCTTGAAAATGGATTTTCTTATTTATAATTATTTTTCAAACTCAATTTTAAAACTCATCACATTATTTCATGGAAATCATTTCTTTAAATTCATTTTCCACTTTGAAAATGTGAATTAAGAAATTTATTTAAGAAAATATTATTTCAAAAACATTTTTCTCAAAATAAATCTCTTTAGTATTTTAATTCAGTACGAGGAATTTGCGGGGTGTTACAGTAGGTCCATCACATGAATCAACTTCTAAGCCCGGAATGTCTCTCGAAGACATGGTTAAGGCATTGGTCACTAATTCACATCAATTCCAACGAGAGACAAGGACCAGCATTCAAAACTTGGAAAATCAAGTAAGCCAGCTGGCCACCACCATGAGTCGAATGGAATCACAAAACTCAAGTAAGTTGCCTTCACAAACTATTTTGAATCCAAAGCAGAATGCTAGTGCAATTACTTTGAGAAGCGGAAAAGAACTTGAACAACCTAAGATGACATCTAAACATGAGAAAGAGTTAGAAAAGGAAGTGGCTACGAAAGAAGTTACTACACAAAAACAATCAATTAATGAACCACCTAAAGCAATAATAATTCCTCCCCCCTTCCCTAGCCGATTTGCAAAGTCTAAAAAGGAAGAGGAAGAAAAGGAGATTCTTGAAACCTTTCGCAAGGTAGAGGTAAATATCCCACTTCTTGATGATATAAAACAGATACCTCGTTATGCAAAGTTTCTTAAGGAGTTATGCACATCCAAAAGAAAGTTGAACGGTAATGAGAAAATTCACATGGGAGAGAATGTATCCGCAGTAATTCAAAAGAAATTGCCTCCTAAATGCAAGGATCCAGGTATGTTCACTATCCCTTGCAAGATAGGTAGTGTTAAAATTGAAAAAGCAATGTTAGATTTGGGAGCTTCTATTAATGTCATGCCTCGTTCTATTTATGAATCATTGAATATTGGAAATTTAAAAGAAACAGGCGTAATTATCCAACTAGCTGATCGATCCAATGCATATCCTGAGGGTGTTTTAGAAGATATATTAGTTCAAGTCAATAATTTGGTGTTTCCTGCTGATTTTTATGACATTGATATGGGGGAAAATGATTCTTTTAATCCATCTCCTATCTTGTTAGGGAGACCATTTCTTAAAACATCTAGGACTAACATTAATGTTCATGATGGGACACTAACTATGGAATTCGATGGTGAGATTATTAAATTTAGTATTTATAACTCCATGAAATATCCCAACGATGACCATACAATATTTAGTATAGATGTTATTGATTCTTTAATGCAAAAAATATTTGAACTTGATAGTGGTGACCCATTAAAAGTTGCACTTGATAACAATGATTTGAAAAATGTAGAAAAAGAATTGAACTAAATTATGAATTACAAGAGATAATATTTGAACTAACTTCTCTTCATCCTATTAAGCATAATGTATCTTATATTATTCTGCCTATGGATGATGTTAAACTTCTTCCTTTTATTGTGCAAGCCCCAAAGTTAGAACTTAAGGAATTACAAAATCATCTTAAATACTTGTATTTAGGAGAAGGAGAAACACTTCCTGTAATTGTCTCGAACAAACTAAGTGCTTTACAAGATGAAAGATTGATTAGGCTTCTAAGAGAATATAAGGAAGTGATTGGATGGACTATGGCTGATCTCAAAGGCATAAGTCCAGCCACATGCATGCACAAAATATTGTTAGAAGAAGGCTCTAAACCTTCAATAGAAGCTCAACGTCGATTGAATCCGCCAATGATGGAAGTGGTTAAAAAGGAAATTCAAAAACTTCTTGGTGCAGGTATGATCTACTAAATTTCAGATAGTAAATGGGTGAGCCCAATACAAGTTGTTCCAAAGAAAACAGGTATAACTGTAGTGAAAAATGCTGATGGGGAGTTAGTTCCCACCCGAGTTCAAAATGGATGGCCAGTTTGCGTAGATTATAGAAAGTTAAATGCATTAACTCGAAAAGATCACTTTCCTCTCCCATTTATTGACCAGATGCTTGAAAGATTAGTTGGTCGAGCTTACT
Organism: Crotalaria pallida; assembly: GCA_037953625.1. Taxonomy (NCBI): domain Eukaryota; kingdom Viridiplantae; phylum Streptophyta; class Magnoliopsida; order Fabales; family Fabaceae; genus Crotalaria; species Crotalaria pallida. Next base: position 3,365,869 of record CM075654.1, on the reverse strand, counting down.
ATTGTTGTCTTGATGGATACTCTGATTTTTATCAAATTCCCGTAGCACCAGAAGATCAAGAAAAAACAACCTTCACATGCCCATTCGGTACGTTTGCTTATCGACGTATGCCATTTGGTCTTTGTAATGCTCCGGCCACATTTCAAAGGTGCATGGTTAGTATATTTTCAGAATATGTAGAGGATATAATAGAGGTATTTATGGATGATTTTACTGTTCATGGTGATTCTTTTGATATATGTTTAAATAACCTTGCAAAAGTGCTTGATAGATGCATAGAATCAAACCTTGTTTTAAATTATGAAAAATGTCATTTTATGGTTGATCAAGGAAATATTCTAGGTCATATAATGTCTTATAAGGGTATTGAAGTTGATAAAGCTAAGATAGATGTTATTAAATCTTTACCTTACCCCACGAATGTGCGGGAAGTTCGATCTTTTCTTGGACATGCAGGATTTTATAGACGCTTTATAAAAGATTTCTAAAAATAAGCAGGCCCTTATGTTATTTGCTTCAAAAAGATGTAGCATTTGAGTTCGATAATGAATGCAAAATTTCATTTGACAAATTAAAAGAGTTACTAACTTCAGCTCCGATCGTACAACCACAAAACTGGAATCTTCCATTTGAGATCATGTGTAATGCAAGTAATCATGCAGTGGGTGCCGTGCTTAGACAAAGGGTTGGAAAAGCAGCACATGTCATATACTATGCTTCGAGAACTCTTGATAATGCACAATGCAACTATACAACAACCGAAAAAGAACTTTTGGCTATAATTTTTGCTTTAGAAAAATTTCGATCTTATTTACTTGGCACTAAAGTTATTTTTTATTCTGATCATGCAGCTCTCAAATACTTGCTATCTAAGAAGGAAGCTAAACCAAGGCTCATTCGATGGATTCTCTTACTAGAAGACTTTGATTTGGAGATACGTGACAAGAAGGGTGCTGAAAATTTGGTTGCTAACCATCTTAGTAGATTAGTATATAATGAAGAAGCAACATCTTTGCAAGATGATTTTCCTGATGAACATCTTTTGGCTATCTAAAGGACAAATCCATGGTATGCATATATTGTTAATTATTTAGTAACCAAAACATTACCTAACAATTTATCTCGGAATCAAAAGAATAAGGTTAAAAGTGATGCTAAATACTATATATGGGATGATCCATATCTTTGGAAACATTGCTCTGACCAAGTTATTTGAAGGTGCGTTTCTGAAAATGAATTTCTCTCGATCCTTAAATTTTGCCATTCATATGCGTGCGGAGGACATTTTGGTCCTAAGCGAACAGCTCGAAAGGTGTTAGAATCTGGATTATTTTGGCCAACATTATTTCATGATTCATACATGTTTTGTAAAACATGTGAGCAATGCCAAAGGACTGGTAATTTAAGTCATAGCGACCAAATGCCACTTACTCCTATCCATGTGTGTGAAATATTGGATATATGGGGAATAGATTTTATGGGACCATTCCCTTCATCATTTGGTAATGTTTATATTCTTCTTTCTGTGGATTATGAATCCAAATAAGTTGAGGCAAAGGCTACAAGAACTGACGATGCTAAAGTGGTAGTGGATTTCGTTAAATCTAATATTTTTTCAAGGTTTGGTACGCAACGAGCATTAATTAGCGATCGAGGTACTCACTTTTGTAATCGATTAATGGAATCCTTACTAAAAAAAATATAATGTGACTCACCGAGTTTCAACGGCTTATCATCCACAAACAAGCGGACAAGCTAAAGTGTCTAATAGAGAAATCAAGTCTATACTCGAAAAGACAGTTAATCCAAATAGAAATGATTGGAATATTCGACTTGATGATGCCTTATGGGCCTACCGAACAGCTTACAAGACACCTATAGGTATGTCCCCTTTTCGTTTGGTGTTTGGTAAGCCTTGCCATCTTCCGGTGGAATTAGAGCATCGAGCTTATTGGGCAGTAAAACAATTCAATATGAGGATAGATGAGGAAATTACAATTACAAGAGTTAGAAGAAATTCGCAATGATGCTTACGAAAGTTCGCGAATTTACAAAGATAAGACGAAAGTTTTTCATGATAAAATGAGTTCTAGAAAGAATTTTTCTGTAGGTCAAAAGGTTTTTCTTTTTCATTCTAGACTCAAACTATTTCCTGGTAAGTTACGTTCTCGTTGGGTTGGTCCATTTATTGTTACTAATGTTTTTCCCCATGGTGCAGTTGAAATACAAAGTCCAACATCTAGTAAAATTTTTAAAGTGAATGGCCATCGCTTAAAACATTTTTATGAAGGATTTCAGGTGTGCAATTTGGAAGAAATGAAGCTGATGCATCCTATTTATGCACCCTAAGCACAAGTATTGCCCAGGAAAACTAAATAAATAAATCATAAATTGATATATGTGTATATATATATATATACATATTAAAAATAACAATAAAACCAAAGGGATATCCCAACCATCGTTAACGTAACATCATGGAAGCTTTCTTAACTTATTATTTTCATCTCAATCACTCATTTAATTTGTATATTTATGTGTGTCTATATATTTGTTTATTTATTATCTTTATCCACTTTATGTTTTAAGTGTGGGGAAGCATTTGGGATAATGCTTCATGTAACATCCTAGAAATTAACAATAAAATAATATATATAAATATTTATTTAAGGATAGGATTAAGCCTTAGAAATTGTATAAGGGTAGTGAGGTAATAGGAAACCTAGACCGACCTAGTATGTAGGTATAGGACCTCGGACCGACCCCGGCCGAGCTAAATTGGTAATACGCGAAATCTATTGTCAAGCGCGGATTAGCCGACCTTAGCGCACCTCACAGTATCATCCGAGAAGGAAGCTCGGACTACTGCTGTCCCTACATACCAAGCCGACGTGCCCGAGCCGACGTATCCTAGCCGACATATCCTAGCTCCTCCGTGCCAGCTCATGTTGAGCTGTTGGCCTTTGGTTTTCGTACCATCCGTACGGTACTACCCTTCACTTTATGTCATTGTCATTACTTTATGTCACCATCGTTGCTTTATGTCCTTTTCAAGTCACTATTCATGGCTTCCACTAGAAGCCAATGAATCCTAGCCACATGTTTTGAATTCTCATGGAAGCCTCCAATGAGAGCCACACAAATATCCTCCCGAAAATAATAAAAGTGAAACCAAATCCACAACACACAACACTTTGCATTCTCACCCTTATTCTCTCCCCTTCGTCACTCTCATTTGCTCCCTCATCTTCTTCTTTGAAGTCCAGCAACAACCAACCCAACATATTTTCCCCTATTTTCTCACGAATATCTCCCTCTCTTCCACCCAGTCTCACCCAACCGGAGACCTCCTCCCCGCCGTCTTCTCTTTCATCCCGGAAGCCCCTGGACCGCTGTGGAGTTTGTGTGTAGTTTGGTGGAGTTGTGGCAGCTTGGAGGAAAGGATTCAAGGGGGTAAGCTCAAGGTCAAGCATCAAGGAAAGCCATTCTCAAGCTCTCAACTCTTATCCCTCACGGTTTGAGGTAAGGAGTGAGTGTTACCTCTACTTGAGTTTGGGTTTCTAGGGTGTTCATAAAGGGTACTAAGAGTGGGTGTTAGATTAGGGAATGGATCTAGGTTAATGTTAGAAAGGAAATGGTAAAAAGGGTAAAAGGGAACTAATAAATGAACTAGAAACATGAGTTTGAAGTAGGGAGGAATATTGTTTTATACTATATGTTGGTATTTACATGATGGATTGGTTGAATGCTTTTATTCTTATTGTTGTTATGTAAGTGTTTATGAACTTTGTTGTATAAATGTTTATGAGCTTTGATATTTGTTATTTATATCTGTGGCCGAGCTGGGCCGAGCTGGGAGAGGTTGCGAATGGGTTGAGAAAATTGTAAATATGGATAGTAGGAGAGATAGAGTAATACGTCAGATAATGAGAAAGGTTAAGGGAAAAGGGGAATGGTTAAAGAGACTAAGAGGTTGAGCCGAGATAGGTCGAACTAAAATGGTTAAAAGGATAAGAGAAATAAAAGAGAAATGGTTGTGTGATCAGGTCATAGCAGACGCGTACCGGGTGCGTGCATTGATCGCGTAAGTCGCCGAGATGCGCCGCTGTAAGACGAGTACTGGGTGCTCGCAGTTATGGACACTCCTTACTCCATAGAATGATCAGCGGTAGTGCTCCTGGTCATAGAAGACGCGTACTGGGTGCGTGCATTGATCGCGTCAGACGCATTCCGGGTATGTGCAGCTGTAAGATGGGTACTGGGCACTCGCAGTTATGGACACTCCGATATCCGACCTTAAATGGTGTAAGACATGCACTGGGTGTATGCATCCGAGAAGAGTAAAAGATTGTAAGATATGTAAAAGTGGAATAATGAGTAATGAATCCGAGATAGAGATGGTGATCCGAGGTAAGAGAATAGTGGCCGAGAAACCTAGCGTAAGAATTACGAAAAGGGTATAAGGGGAATTACCAAGACGAACCGAGGTATAACTAATAGGCAATGGATAACTGGATTAGGATGTGAGCCGAGTTTAATGAGGGTGTATGGTGTGAGCCGAGCTAAATGAAATTGCATGATGTGGACCGAGCTAAGTGATGAGGTATGCATGTGATGAGGTATGCATGTGATATATGGTTTGATTACTTGTTATTTATATGCTATTTGGCTACTTGTGTTTGGCTTGGTAGTTTGGTATGACATTTTAGAAACTGCTTATTTAAGTTCTGTGTAATGCTCACCTCCTTACCATTTTTCTGGTACTGAGCCCGAGCAGACGCAGTCCCCGGCCGAGCAGGATCACTCTCCCTCACAGGGAGAGTAAGTTATTTAGAGTAGGAGAATTTGTTGGGTCTCGGCCAGTTGGGCCGAGCTAAAACACTTTTGTATATTTTGACTTCGGCTTGCCTAGTTGGGCCGAGCTAAACTTTTATTGAACTTGTATTTTGAAATATGAACTCGGTGTACCTGTTTTTGAACTTTTATGTTTTAATCGAATTTAAGTCTTCCGCTTTATAACTCTGATGTTTTTGTATTAATGAAAAGAAATTTTAAATCCTAATTTCGGGTTTAAGGGTAATTATTATATGGGGTGTTACATTTTTGGTATCAGAGCAGTTTCTCCTCGGCCTATTGGAGTTGCAAGGGACTCCAGTGGTTACTCACCAAGAGAATGACAAATAAGTAAAGTCTAGAAGTCTAAGTTAGACAATAGATCTTATAGAAGTATATGTTGATGTATATATATATCTTTACTTTTTCGGTGGTTAATTGGCTTTCTCTCCATGACCGAACAACATGGCTGGGAGAAGAGCCGATAACGACCGAATTGCTGCTGTGTTGGAAACTCTGGTTCAACTGTAGCAGAACCAAGCGCAGGCTCAGCAGAATCAGGCTGAGAACCTCGCTCAGAACATTGCCGCAGCCGCAGCAGCTGCAGCTGCAGCCCTTCAGCCTCAACCTCCGGCTCCGGTCGAGATCGACTGGATGAGCCGATTTCAGAAGAACGAACCACCTCGGTTTGAAGGGGGTTACAATCTTGATGGGGCTCAGAGATGGCTCCAAGATATTGAAAAGATCTTCCGATCTCTGCAACCGCCCTATGAGTACAGGGTGAGGTTGACCGAGTTTGTGCTGGCTAGTGAAGCCGAGCACTGGTGGGAGCAGCAGAGCCGTGGATTGGAAGCGGCTAATGAAGTTATCACTTGGGATTTGTTCCGAGCTCGATTCCTCGGAAAGTAATTTCCTGAAGATGTCAGGAGAGAGAAGGAGCTGGCCTTTCTCAAGCTGGAACAAAGGAACTGGAGTGTCGGAGAATAAGCTGCTCAGTTCGAGGATTTGATCCGCTACTCAGGCAGCTACAGAGATGCTGATGAACGTACCAAGTGCATCAAGTTTGAATCTGGTCTCCGTGACGATATTCGGCTCGCATTCGAATATCAGAACGTGGCCAACCTCTCGCAATTGGTGAACATGGCTAGCACCTATGAGAAGGGGCTCAAAAGGAAAGCCGACGGAAAGCGGAGCAGGTCGGCACAGAAAGCAGTGGGTCCAATCAGAGGAAAAGGAGCTATCCAGAGATCTGCTCCCTATGTGAATCCGAGCTCAAGAGTGTCAACGACTCCGAGGAGCGGTGGTCAGATTGTGGTGTCCCTGGTCCCTATCCGATATGCCAACATTGCGGGAGGCAGCACAAGGGTGAATGCTGGAGTCTGGATGTTACCAGAGCAAGAGGATCCTAATTTGTCTAGAGTGTCCTATCCAAGTATTAGGCCGAGATTTTAAGGTCAACCTAATTTGTTTGCCCCTAACCAAACTGGATATCATCCTCTGCATGGACTGGATGTCTCAACACCATGTCTTGCTCGACTGCCGAGAGAAAACTGTCATCTTTAGTGGCCCTTCTGTTGCGAAGTTAGAGTCAACAGAGGAACCGACCTTAGACTGAATTCTTGTAGTCGGAGAATTCCCAGAGGTTTTCTCGGACGAAATGCATGGCCTACCGCCGAGCAGGGAAGTAGAGTTCAGTATAGACCTTATTCCGGGAACTGGTCTGATCTCAATTGCTCCGTACAGAATGGCACCTCCTGAGCTAGAAGAGCTTAAGAAGCAACTGGAAGAACTTTTGGCCAAAAAGCTAATCCGACCAAGCGTATCGCCTTGGGGAGCTCCGATTTTATTTGTTAAAAAGAAAGCTGGTAGCCTCAGGATGTGCACTGATTATCGGAAGCTTAACGCGGTAACGGTGAAGAACAAGTATCCCCTCCCTCGGATTGACGACTTATTGGACCAACTCAAGGGAGCGTCGGTGTTCTCAAAGATAGACCTCCGATCTGGATACCACCAGATCCGAGTCCGAGAAGAAGACATTCCGAAGACAGCCTTCAGGACGAGGTATGGGCATTTTGAGTATGTGGTTATGCCCTTCAGACTTACCAACGCTCCTGCCATCTTCATGGACTACATGAATAGAATCTTCCGACCTTACCTGGATTCGTTTGTGATAGTTTTCATCGACGACATCCTCATTTACTCTCGGAGTCCGAGCGAACACGAGCAGCACTTGAGAATGGTGTTGCAGGTCTTGAAGGACAAAGAACTCTATGCCAAGCTTTCTAAGTGCAATTTTTGGCTCAAAGAGGTTCATTTCCTCGGACATGTGATATCCGATCAAGGTGTGGCGGTTGATCCCTCTAAGGTGGAAGCTGTGCTTAAGTGGGAGAGACCCAACTCGGTGACCGAAGTCAGGAGTTTCCTTGGTCTTGCAGGGTACTACAGGAGATTTATTGAAGGATTTTCTAAACTGGATCTACCGTTGACCTCGTTAACCCGAAAGGATACACCTTACCAGTGGTCCGAAGGGTGCGATCAGAGCATCCAAGAGCTAAAGAAAAGGTTGACGAGCTCGCCCGTGTTGATTTTTCCCGATCCGACCAAAGCCTTTGATGTATTTTGTGACGCCTCGAAGCAGGGTCTCGGCTGTGTGTTGATGCAACAGGGAAAGGTGGTGGCTTATGCCTCTCGGCAACTTCGGCAACACGAGCAGAATTACCCCACACATGATCTCGAATTGGCAGCTGTGGTGTTCGCCCTTAAGATTTGGAGACACTACCTGTATGGCACGAAGTTTGAAGTGTTCAGTGACCACAAGAGTCTCGGCTACCTGTTCGACCAGAAGGAGCTGAACATGAGGCAGTGCAGATGGGTAGAATTCTTGAAAGATTACGATTTCAACTTGCATTATCACCCTGGAAAAGCCAACGTTGTGGCGGACGCACTGAGCAGGAAAAGCCTTCATCTGAGCAATATGATGGTCCGAGAGATTCAACTGATGCAGGAGTTTAGCGATCTTAACCTCGGCATACAGAAGAAGGAAAATAGTGTTGTGCTGGAGATGCTGGAAGTAACAAATGACTTTGTGGGATTTATCAAGGAAAGACAGACTGCCGACCTAGAACTCTACAAGCTACTGGAAAGAGCCGGAGATAAGGATGAACCCGACTTCACTAAAGGACTTGATGGTCTCGTACGGTTTTGGGGCCGAGTTTGCATTCCTATGGACTTTGAAGTCCGAAGAGAGTTAATGGAAGAGGCTCATAAAACGAAGATGAGTCTTCACCCAGGAGCCACATAGATGTACCAGGATCTGAAGAGGTTGTTTTGGTGGCCGAAGTTGAAGACCGACGTGGCGGACTATATGTCTCGGTGTTTGACATGTCAGAAAGCCAAGATCGAGCATCAAAAACCAAGAGGATTCAAATCATTGGAGATTCCGCAATGGAAATGGGACAGCATTTCGATGGATTTTGTGTCGGGTCTACCAAGGAAGAGATCAGGGCAGGAAGCCATTTGGGTTGTGGCGGACCGACTTACAAAGTGTGCCCATTTTCTGCCGATCAGCATGATGTACAACTTGGAGAAGCTGACGCAACTGTACATAAAGGACATTGTCAGACTTCATGGTGTTCCGAGCAGTATCGTGTCGGACCGTGATCCTCGCTTCTTATCTCGTTTCTGGCAGAGTTTGCAAGAAGCCATGGGTAAAAAGTTGAGGTTTAACACAGCTTATCATCCTCAAACCGATGGACAATCCGAGCGCACCATTTAGACTCTTGAGGACTTGCTGAGGACATATGTGCTCGAACAGTCGGAAAGTTGGGAAGCACTTTTGCCATTGGTCGAATTCACCTACAACAACAGTTTCCATTCAAGTATCGAAATGGCTCCTTTCGAAGCATTCTATGGCTCCTTTCCAGATAGGAGAAAACTTGTTGATTGGTCCCGACATTGTGCATGAGACAACCGAGAAGATCCGAATGATGCAAGGAAAGATGAAAGCAGCTCAAGATCGACAGAAGAGCTATGCCGACAAGAGAAGAAAACCCTAGAACTTCATCGAAGGAGATCATGTATTCCTTCGGGTATCCCCTGTAACGGGTATCGGCCAAGCTATCAAATCAAAGAAGTTGACCCCTAGGTTTGTCGGACCATACCAGATATAGGAGAAGGTCGGACCAGTAGCTTACAGAATTGCTCTACCTTCGCACTTGTCTAAACTCCATGATGTGTTCCATGTATCACAACTTAGGAGGTAGATTCATGAGCCCTCACATGTGATAGCAGTGGACGAGCTGCCGCTAAAGGACAACCTGACCTTCGAAGTCCTTCCAGTCCGAGTTGAGGACAAACAAGTAAGACGACTCAGAGGAAAGGAAATCTCCTTGGTCAAGGTCGTCTGGAATCGGAATGATGTGGAGGAAGCTACTTGGGAACTCGAGGACAAGATGAAGCAGTCATATCCGCAACTGTTCAATGTCGACTAAATTTCGAGGACGAAATTCCTGTAAGTGGGAGAGGAATGTAACATCCTAGAAATTAACAATAAAATAATAAATATAAATATTTATTTAAGGATAGGATTAAGCCTTAGAAATTGTATAAGGGTAGTGAGGTAATAGGAAGCCTAGGCCGACCTAGTATGTAGGTATAGGACCTCGGACCGACCCCGGCCAAGCTAAATTGGTAATACGCGGAATCTATTGTCAAGCGCGAATTAGCCGACCTCAGCGCACCTCACAGTATCATCCGAGAAGGAAGCTCGGACTACTACTGTCCCTACATACCGAGCCGACGTGCCCGAGCCGACGTATCCTAGCCGACATATCCTAGCTCCTCCGTGCCAGCTCATGTTGATCTGTTGGCCTTTGGTTTTCATACCATTCGTACGGTACTACCCTTCACTTTATGTCATTGTCATTACTTTATGTCACCATCATTGCTTTATGTCCTTTTCAAGTCACTATTCATGGCTTCCTCTAGAAGCCAATGAATCCTAGCCACATGTTTTGACTTCTCATGGAAGCCTCCAATGAGAGTGTGATGGATTAGACTTAAGAGCCTACCAATAGGCCCAACCCAACTAAGCTAGGGTTACACACAACACACCTAACAGGTAATCCCCTATAAGAACCACAAGGCTATGGGGGCTAAGGTATGTTCTCTCATCCCTACTCTCAAGAACTACGTGTGGCTTGATCCCCTTGTCACTGGGGTACGTAGGACCGGGGTCACCCTCGTCAGCTGCAACAACCCCAAAAACTCATCGTGGTGTTCCATCAATATCGGGACACAACATTGGCGTCGTTTGTGGGGACGATAAACTTCGATCCCCATCCAAAAAAAAACTTCGATCCCCATCCAAAAAAAAATCGGTCATGGTGTTGACAAGGCTGTCACGGTGTCGTTCACGGCACAGTCCCTCGGTACTATTCATCGCCGGTGTGCACGGTGACGTTCAAGGTGACCGGCTCAATAAAGGCACCGCCGTAAAGGTTGTTCCGGACCGTGCGTTCCTCTTGCAACCGCGGAGTCCATGGCTTCCTCTTCGACCCCAAACACCGACACCAACGACGATACCGGTGCACAAGCCATGGGTGTCGTCTTGTTCCATGCGTGAACAAACGGTCTTTGTAACACCCTTATAATTACTACCCTTAACTCCCAAGTATTAAAAATGTGTACTTAAAAATTCCTTTTTAATATAATAAAATCACCCGTCAAACGGACGGAGTTTAGTCTGTTTTTCGGACTAATCCAAAAATTCAACCTGTGGTAAACAATTTTAATTAAACAACCAATAGCCAGCAGGGCTTCAGATAATATTTCTAAAACATATCCAGGCCCAATGGGCTCCAAAAATATCAGAGTGCATAATTAATCAGAGTAATAGCGGGAATACTAAGTTTGAGTATTGAAACCAAAAGTTATAACTTTAGCAAAGCAAAACCATCCTAAGCCTCATTCGAGATATGCATATTAAATTTACATCAAAATAACATAAGAGGCTTAGGCCAATATTATATTCTAAATCCCATAATAACCCAACTTTCCCTGTAAGGGAAAGTACTCCTGCTCGGCCGGGGGTTGTGCAATCTCAATCTCTGTACCTCTAAAGTATAGTAAGGGAGTGAGCATTGCACATGAAATAGAATAGCAGTTTCTAGATAGACATAACAACTAACCAGGCCAAACACAATTAGCAATTTATCCACATAAGTACAAGTTCATCACAAACATACCATATTTTCCAATTCCATCATTTTATAAGTGCCGATTCCCTTTTTAGTTAATTCCTTTTCACCCTTTGGTTCCCTTTTATTTATTTTCCCCATTTCCAAAGAAATCCCTTTTTAATCCCTTACCTTTTCCTTATTTTTACGGTGTATATATGTCTCCACCAAATAGAAGGCCTACATACATCGCGTTTCCATTACCATTATCTTATTGAATTTTATTCCCATGTTTCCTTATTCATTTCCTTTTATTTTCGGTGTATGTATTTCTCCACCAAATCGAAGGCCTACATACATACACCAATCACGATGTATGTCTCCACCAAATCGAAGGCCTACATACATCGCGTTTCCATTACCATTACCTTCTTCAATTTTATTCCCCTGTTTCCTTATTCATTTCCTTTTATTTTCGGTGTATGTATGTCTCCACCAAATCGAAGGCCTACATACATCGCATTTCCATTAACGTTACCTTATTTTATCCAATGTCCTTTCCTTTTTCCTTTTTATTTCGGGTGTATGTATGTCTCCACCAAATCGAAGGCCTACATACATACACCACCGACGATGTATGTCTCCACCAAATCGAAGGCCTACATACATCTCCCCGTTTACGTTGTATTGTCTCCCCCAAATCGATGGCCTACAATACAACCCCATTTTACGATGTATTGTCTCCCCCAAATTGAAGGCCTACAATACATCACCACCTTTATCCATTATTAGTTGTCCATATATATATACCATTATTTTGTCCACCAATTCCATTTAATTTTTACCAAATCATTCCAAGCACAAGCACCATCATGTTATAAACAAATAGCCACATTTCACATTCCACATAACAATTAGAATGCAAATAATAACAAACTTCACCTTTTCATATAATCATGCAACAACCACATTTTCTTTTCACTTGTCCGAATTATTGATTCAAAGTCCTAAATTAGGGGTTCATACCATTTATTTTCCTCAATTAAAACCTAACATCATTCTTTACTTCCTAGAGTTCCATAATTACCAATTAAGCCTATTTTTAACATTTTCCTTAATTCCTAAATTGAGATTTCTAATTTTCTACTCTATCACATAAACTCCTAGCCAACCATTATATCTAAATACAAACCCTTTCCTAGAACAAGCCAATGCTCACTATATCCACCCCCTTACCTTAATCAAGGAGAGGGAGAGCGGAAAAACCCAAGCCTTAGCTCCGAACGCTCCCAAAACAAAGAGCTCCAAACACACGTAGGTAAAGAGAGTGTTGATAATCTTCCCTAAGTCAAAGGAATGGAATGAGGATGAAATTATTGCCCCATTTCAAGAGGAAATTCGAATTTCCCCAAAGAAGGGAAAGAGAGAGAGAGAAAATCCAAATTAGAGAGAGAGAGGAACTTCAAGAACATGAGTACTTACTTGGAGAGATAAAAAGGGACTTGATGATGGGTTTTGGAGTGATTCCCTTGAAGCTTGATGGATTTGGGATGAGAGGTTTTGTGCCCTAGAGAGAGGAAATTCGTGCATTTTGGCAAGAACAACGTGTGGATTCGCTTTTATTTTTTTCACAGCAACAACCTTTAATCGATTATTAATCGATTAAATTAAATTGCAGCTTAATCGATTAAGAGGCGATTAAGCTGCACAATTTTTCAGTATCCAGACTTTGAAAGGCCATAACTTCTTCGTTAACCGTTGGATCTTCCTCAAATTTAAAGCAAGCTTCCTCACCTATCCTACTTCATATCCAACGGTGAAATTTGTGTTTAGAGTTGTAAATCTTTTATTTTGAATTTCCTAATATAGGGTGTTTATAACAGCAAAAACATCGCTTCTAACGCTCTTTTGTTCATCTTTCAACCTCCCTTTTGATGCCAATGCTTCTTGATTCCTTTATGGCATTCAAAGAACTCCTAATCCATCATTTTACATCCTTTTTAGAATAATCCTTACTTCCAAATCTTATCATTATTCTAATTACTCTTAGGATTAAAATTCGGGATGTTACAATTCTCCCCCACTTATTAGAATTTCGTCCCCGAAATTCTGTTGAGTTCCGTAAATGGGAGAACCATCCCATTGGTAAAGCTTCTGACTACGGTTTTCACTTCCCTTCGGGTGTGATTAGGATCATGCCTATTTCAATGCGTGTCCTCAAATACAATGTATCATCTCTACCTAGACAGGATCGTCAGTTTTCTTATTATTAAAGTTCCATCTCTCATTCCTTGGATTGGAATCCTCCCCCACTTAGCATTGACATACTTGGTTATATCCATGCTAGGGGGTATGCTCATTCATTGCTCAGAATAGAGTACACAGGTTCCCAACCGGTATCCAAAGCTGAAAAGAGGTCATGTTGTTCAGTTTTCTATGACTTGGCGAATTCTCACCTATGCATCTGAGATGCTTGGAACTTGAAGAGAGTGAAGATGAAAAGAAGAAACATGAAGCACTCAAGGATGAGTCTCATGGTCTTTGCATGATGACCCAGGATGGACTGGATACATGTCAAGCAAGAAGACAATGGAGATTATCCCCAAAGTGTGCGTTTTCAGCAAAGAGCCGTCGAAGGATGCATTTTTTATGGATCTGCGGTTGATTGATTGGTCTCGATCAACCGGGGTCCTATCAAATGCACAGGGTACCAGAGGACTGAGATTATCACTTGCGGTATTCCGACGTAACGTCTTGATTGAGATTCTACTCCGTGACTTCACTTTTATCCCTTTCACCTTTTACTCCTTCAAGTGAGTCTAGCAAAGTCACTCTTATAATCAATCTTCACCGCGTTTGCATTCTACTTCGATGCTACTTCCTTCTCATTCGTTTAATAATTCCAATTTGGTAAAAGAATTCCTAGAGATCGATTCCACTTGAGGGTCAAAGTCAAGGTCTAGTTTTACCTCTAGTTTAACCCTCATTCGATCCTCCGCAGAGCGTTTGGGATTATCTATTTGGTAGTCCTATAGCTTATGGTATGGTTTCTAGTTATTGTCGCTTGGATAGGATCCGAATTGAATCGTCAAGTCTCCCCCACTTAGTGTCAACATACCTGAGTAAGTCGAAGGTAGGGAGGAAACTGGGTTGATTCCAAGAATTGATTAGCTAGGTTCTTAATTAGTTGGCGAGGTGGTACATGGAATTAAGTTGACTGCTAATCGGTATTATTGGTGTGGTTTTGAATTTTTTATGACATGATGACTCTTCATACCTACACGTATGGCAAAGTTCTCATACAAGTTAAAGGGGTGGTTCGATCATTTAGTTGGGTGTTCTCGGGGAAATATAGAATATGAGTGTCTTGAATGCGGTTAGTTTGCAAATCATTGTTCATGAGTCTTGATAAAGATCCTATAGGATTAACGTGCAATCGGGTTTTCGACAGTGATAGAATTCGTAGATGGTTTATTCGGATCTCAACTAGGTGATTGCAATAATATAACATATCAATAAACGTAAAGACCGAGGTGGTCAGTCCCAATCTCACATTTATCAACTGTACATCACTGCGTTATTGAATGAGAGCATTATCTTTTAACAGATGCAAGAGAAAGGACGACCAATCCTAACCTTACACTCTATTAGAGGACGACACTATCACAAGGTTTTTGGTTAGGTCTCTTGTTACTGTCTTATAACTATGTAAGGTTTTTCCTACGTGTTCCTTTAGATGGTACTCAAGATTGAATTAAAGATGAGTATTTCTTAGGTTTCACAACGTCTAGAAATACAGGATTAGGAATTTAAAATTCCAAGAGAATTGATTTAGGAGGTTCTACTCTGAAACTTAATAGAGATGCAGATTGCTAGTTTCTAAAATGCTTATCTAAATTTTTGACTCGTCTCGTACCTTTGGTTAGCTTGGCCCTGATCTCCTTAAGTAGCTGGACCGCAGACCTCAAGGGTGTGGACCAGGAAACTGACATTGTCGGAATGTAAGGTTGAGACGTCCAGGACGAAGTCCTGTGTCATTGAGTAATCCCTCTGGAGCTGTGTCTGGTATGATCGCCGACACTCCATGAAAGATGTGACGAGACTCGCCACCGAATATTAGTACATCACCCGATCCCAAAATAATTCTTTCTGTTTTCCTTGGATCTCTCTGATCTCCATAGAGAAACTCAGCCGAGTCACCAATGCAGAACGATACTACCGGTATCCCTCTTTGCAAGCTTCCAACACTTTCGTCACGGTCCTGATGAAGACCAAGCTTTCCATTCCCTTCATAGAAATTGACAATGCAGACATCAGGGGACATGGAAGGGAGTATGTCCTCCACTTCACTTACACCGCATTCCTTCTCAATTGACGATTGTGCTTCTTGCATCGCTCCCATAACCAGCTGGATGAAATGGTCAGGAACGTTGGGCGGTTCGCTTCCATCAATTACCCTTTTGTGTCCATATACTCGGGTTTGAGGATTCCAGTCTAAGCCGAGGCACATCATTTTCAGTCGGAGTCTGGCTCCGCTTGTAAAGCCTGGTTGATAAAAACCTCCAGGACCTAAGCCCATCTCACGACAGTTCTTTACTACGCCCACCTGTTCTTCATGAGTCAAGTGTTGCTTCAAGAGAACCATTCCCGGTCTCAAAATTATATTCTTCTTCTCACCAACTTTCACCCCCACGTGTTGCTCCTTGTCTCCAATAGTCGATCTAAGCTCACCCATTGCAGAAGTTTGCCCTTCTTGAAAACAGATGTCATACTGCTTGGATTTCAAAGAATCAGCCGGGGAATTGATCTTACGATCAGTAGCCGAACTGCTAGCAGGAGAATGGGAGAGCTGATTCTCCATGTTGCTACAACGTGGCAACAAAGGATTCTGTTGATGCGGACATGTATATAATTTAGTACATAACTACATAGGGTTTTATAACTATAAACCTAAGTAACTAATATAGAACTTGACACTATCTGTTGGTTACTCGCTTGTTGAGTAAACCACAGGAGTTATGTGTTTAAACTACAAAGGCCGAGGAAAAACTGCTCTGATACCATAAATGTAACACCCTTATAATTACTACCCTTAACTCCCAAGTATTAAAAATGTGTACTTAAAAATTCCTTTTTAATATAATAAAATCACCCGTCAAACGGACGGAGTTTAGTCTGTTTTTCGGACTAATCCAAAAATTCAACCTGTGGTAAACAATTTTAATTAAACAACCAATAGCCAGCAGTGCTTCAGATAATATTTCTAAAACATATCCAGGCCCAATGGGCTCCAAAAATATCAGAGTGCATAATTAATCAGAGTAATAGCGGGAATACAAAGTTTGAGTATTGAAACCAAAAGTTATAACTTTAGCAAAGCAAAACCATCCTACGCCTCATTCGAGATATGCATATTAAATTTACATCAAAATAACATAAGAGGCTTAGGCCCATATTATATTCTAAATCCCATAATAACCCAACTTTCCCTGTAAGGGAAAGTACTCCTGCTCGGCCGGGGGCTGTGCAATCTCAATCTCTGTACCTGTAAAGTATAGTAAGGGAGTGAGCATTGCACATGAAATAGAATAGCAGTTTCTAGATAGACATAACAACTAACCAGGCCAAACACAATTAGCAATTTATCCACATAAGTACAAGTTCATCACAAACATACCATATTTTCCAATTCCATCATTTTATAAGTGTCGATTCCCTTTTTAGTTAATTCCTTTTCACCCTTTGGTTCCCTTTTATTTATTTTCCCCATTTCCAAAGAAATCCCTTTTTAATCCCTTACCTTTTCCTTATTTTTACGGTGTATATATGTCTCCACCAAATCGAAGGCCTACATACATCGCGTTTCCATTACCATTATCTTATTCAATTTTATTCCCCTGTTTCCTTATTCATTTCCTTTTATTTTTCGGTGTATGTATGTCTCCACCAAATCGAAGGCCTACATACCTACACCAATCACGATGTATGTCTCCACCAAATCGAAGGCCTACATACATCGCGTTTCCATTACCATTACCTTATTCAATTTTATTCCCCTGTTTCCTTATTCATTTCCTTTTATTTTCGGTGTATGTATGTCTCCACCAAATCGAAGGCCTACATACATACACCAATCACGATGTATGTCTCAACCAAATCGAAGGCCTACATACATCGCGTTTCCATTACCGTTACCTTATTTTATCCAATGTCCTTTCCTTTTTCCTTTTTATTTCGGGTGTATGTATGTCTCCACCAAATCGAAGGCCTACATACATACACCACCGACGATGTATGTCTCCACCAAATCGAAGGCCTACATACATCGCCCCGTTTACGTTGTATTGTCTCCCCCCAAATTGAAGGCCTACAATACAACCCCATTTTACGATGTATTGTCTCCCCCAAATCGAAGGCCTACAATACATCACCACCTTTATCCATTATTAGTTGTCCATATATATATACCATTATTTTGTCCACCAATTCCATTTAATGTTTACCAAATCATTCCAAGCACAAGCACCATCATATTATAAACAAATAGCCACATTTCACATTTCACATAACAATTAGAATGCAAATAATAACAAACTTCACCTTTTTCATATAATCATGCAACAACCACATTTTCTTTTCACTTTTCCGAATTATTGATTCAAAGTCCTAAATTAGGGGTTCATACCATTTATTTTCCTCAATTAAAACCTAACATCATTCTTTAATTCCTAGAGTTCCATAATTACCAATTAAGCCTATTTTTAACATTTTCCTTAATTCCTAAATTGAGATTTCTAATTTTCTACCCTATCACATAAACTCCTAGTCAACCATTATATCTAAATACAAACCCTTTCCTAGAACAAGCCAATGCTCACTATATCCACCCCCTTACCTTAATCAAGGAGAGGGAGAGCGGAAAAACCCAAGCCTTAGCTCCGAACGCTCCCAAAACAAAGAGCTCCAAACGCACGTAGGTAAAGAGAGTGATGATAATCTTCCCTAAGTCAAAGGAATGGAATGAGGATGAAATTATTGCCCCATTTCAAGAGGAAATTCGAATTTCCCCAAAGAAGGGAAAGAGAGAGAGAGAGAAAATCCAAATTAGAGAGAGAGAGGAACTTCAAGAACATGAGTACTTACTTGGAGAGACAAAAAGGGACTTGATGATGGGTTTTGGAGTGATTCCCTTGAAGCTTGATGGATTTGGGATGAGAGGTTTTGTGCCCTAGAGAGAGGAAATTCGTGCATTTTGGCAAGAACAACGTGTGGATTCGGTTTTATTTTTTTCACAGTATCAGCCTTTAATCGATTATTAATCGATTAAATTGCAGCTTAATCGATTAAGAGGCAATTAAGAGGCGATTAAGCTGCACAATTTTTCAGTATCCAAACTTTGAAAGGCCATAACTTCTTCGTTAATCGTTGGATCTTCCTCAAATTTTAAAGCAAGCTTCCTCACCTATCCTACTTGACATCCAACGGTGAAATTTATGTTTAGAGCTGTAAATCTTTTATTTTGAATTTCCTAATATAGGGTGTTTATAACACCAAAAACATCGCTTCTAACGCTCTTTTGTTCATCTTTCAACCTCCCTTTTGATGCCAATGCTTCTTGATTCCTTTATGGCATTCAAAGAACTCCTAATCCATCATTTTACATCCTTTTTAGAATAATCCTTACTTCAAAATCTTATCATTATTCTAATTACTCTTAGGATTAAAATTCGGGATGTTACAGTCTTCGCCGCCAAGACCCGTGCAAGCATGACGATGAAAAGGGCCACATGACCAGCGCAGGAATCGCGCCTACTTCTCACTGTGCCGCGACTGGGTGTCGGGGATGGTGGTCCTTGATCTTGTCACCACACCGAGGAGGGCGAAAAAGCAATAGCAACGAGGTAGTTGCCGCTGTGTGCAGTTCACCAAGGAGGAGGGTACGTTGGTGTGACCGGTGTCGTTAACGACGCAAGCCCAGCAACTGCTCTTTGATGCCAAACTGCCGCCTCTCATCTTCCTCAGTTGTCGCAAGCCCAGTCGTGGCAACCACCGTCAAGTTCACCCTCCACAGCCGCCACCGGTGTGAGCCGCACCACCCGTGTCGGTCTGATCGAGGCCGTACCCGATCAAAATAAAAGGTGTTTATTCTGTAGTACTAGGAAGGTGATCCTAGGTCGTTTCCCAGCGAATATCGGTCTAGGCAAAGTATCAAACACGTAGTGTGTAGTAAAATGGGGGGGTTTTTGTGTGTGACAAATGTGAAGAACAAAAGATAAACAGAATATAAAAACTAAGAAAATCAGAAACAAAAGCGGGCAAACCCCTTTGGCTACGTACACTACTCAATCCTAGCTCACTAAAGATCGATTCCTCTCCTCTCCTCTGTCCAACTCGTGATAACCAAATACTAAGCGAAAATTCAGTTATCACTCCAAACCCTAACTTCTAATTAAGCATCAGAAACCAGAATTGGAGTTTTTACGAGTTAATACAAATTAAGCATTTATATTCATGTATTATCTCTACGAAATGGAATTAAGCAAACCACTACACATCAATAAACATGAAAACAGAGAAGAGAAAATGAAATTGCATTAATAACAAGAGCTCAAGAGTAGATAATACAATACCAAAGGGATTAACCCTTGAAGTCTAGCCTTCCATGGCCATAAATGAAGAAAAACGAGTAGAAATGGGGAAGAACAAAACCCTAGCAGCCACCACCACTTGGGAGAGCCAAGAGAGAAGTTCTAACCTAGAGAGAGAGTGAGAAATCTGAAATGGGAGTGTGTCTTGGGGGTTACACGAATTTCCCCTCTTTAGTCATGAAAATGGGCCTAAAACATGGGCCCAAGTCCTAAGAAACACTATTCTAAAAATTACAATTAAAAAGGGACCTAAATGCAAATTACAATCTTCACTTCAATGCTTCAATCTTCATTTCCAAACATCCCAAAGTGTCCTTGTGCCAAATATTACCTGAAAATAGAAATAGAATTAATTAGGCTAAATAATCCCAAATTAAACAATATTCGGAATATTAGTCCAATAAACTCAAAATCACTAAATCAAGCTAATCAATGTCAAATGGGCAACAAGTATCAATAATAGGAGTAAAATAATGCAAGGAATAATGGGAAATAAAATGCTCATCACGGTCTCTGGTCCCCGTTCCGCACCGGCGCTGCAACATTGCCGCATCACCATTCTGCAGCATAGTTGCTGCAATAGGCTTTCAACCCTAATGGGCTCCAGGCCCATTAACGAAAAGAAAACCAGGGAAGGGCCTTAGATCAAGTCAAAGCCAAAAATAAAAAGCAATTCGGATCAAAGCTTCACAGCAACAAATCTTCTAACTTCTAAATCAGGGAAGCTATTCTTTTTAATTTTTAATAATGTCACACATATTTAATTGACTCACATGACTATTAGTTAACAGAAATAAATTATATTTTTGTTAATTTATGTCATTACGTGTCACTTACTATTTTTATAGCAATATTATATATTATATAAATTGCCAATAATTATCATTATTGTGGTTATAAATTGTCAATCTCGAACGACAATAACTAATTAATTATTATTTTCGTACACACATGCAAGGTACACGTATGATGGCCCGAGCAGCTGAGTGACCCATTTCAAGATTCTCATCAATGGGCAAATCGTTTTCCAAGCATAGTGAACACAATAACATGTTACTCTATTCAAAACGTATTGATAATGGCGAGGACCCCCGTGCCGAGTTTCCCTCTTTACGCTTGTTGTAACAGCCCGATTTTCGTAAACCAAAAATAATTAACTTTTACTTATTAAAGTTGTAAAAATGAGGCCAATTTTTTTTTGTAACACATTGTTGAAAAATCATTGGTGTATTTAAAAGTCCTTTTGCTGAAAATCGAGTTGTTACTAAAACATTTATTTTCAGAAAACTTTCATTTTCATAAAAAGACTTGTTTCCAAATCATCATGATATTTCCTCAAAGACTACATTGTTTGTTCTTCCAAAATAGAGTATTCCACAATACAGAATTAAAACTTGGCTTAGTTACATAATTGGCACATAGCTTGGTAATCGTTGACTCAAAAACACCATTCACAAACTTAACCTAAACACTCTACTTTCGCTTCCTTCTGATGAAGACATCCGGATGGAAATCTCCTTTCTTCTTGCGCCCTCTCTTCACTCCCGAAAATGAAATCGTTTCTATCGCTGCTCTGTGGTTGTCATTCAGCTCCATCTAAAGAGATGATCTCAACGCGATACTCCATCTGCCCGTTGAGACATCAGCAGCACCGATATGCCAACGAACAGGAGAGAGTAAGCGATCCGAACGACGCATCGTCGACGGTGTGGGATTACAGTAGGCGAGATATCAAGACCATACAAGTATACAACACACATACAACATAACAATCAAGCATATCATTATTATCATCATATTTCCTGTCATTATTTTCCTTGTCTTACCAAACTTATTAACATTCTTTCTTTCTCATCTACTTTCTCAATCTCTGTCCAATCTTCCTTACTACGTCTTATCAATTCATAACCTTCGATGATTGGGGGAGAAATCATAATATCATCGAGGTACTCCCTTCGTTACCGTCGTCTCTCACGTCTACATCTCCTCGGTCATCCATCCAGCCTAGTCGGAAGCAAACAGGAGTACAGGACCTTTACCGTGCGGGCACGACAGCTGTCTGAAACTCAAATGGTCCCAGACCAGGAGGTCTCAGCCTCAAATCATAATCATATCAATTCATATACATGGAACACTGTCTCACTACAGTGGCAAACAAAATGCCCCACTCCAGTCCCTCTCACTGTTCTAGATTTGCAATCTATGGGGCGACAGTATATTTCTAGTGGGCCCGCAGAACTTACCACGGCATTAGACCCAGTCCCCACCATGTTAGTGCACCACATGTGGAGTTTGTTCTACCTAGAAATATACTCTAGACTTCTTGACGTTTCACCGTCATTGTCCTCCCCTAATGCAATCTCCTCCTAAGTATCCGTAGATACTTATGGTATCTTCCTCTCCACTACTTCGCATTCTCATACCTCACCGCGTATGTCTTTTAAGTCTTTTATCTTTTTAATTATCCTAGGTCGGCCCATCCTTCGTGCATCCCTTCAATGAGTCCCGACCACTAACTTTGCACAATTTTCTCTCATCATTTCTCGCATAGCACAGAGCTGGGATCACCTCAACAAGCTCGCATCACAATCTTTCTCATCTCATTTCTCAAACTTTCTCAGCACTCTCAATCTTTTTCAAAACACTCTTACTTTCTTCAAAACACATTTTCATAGACTTTATGGAAAATCCCATACCATAAGCTTCACCAAATATCCTTTCGAAAACTTTCACATAAAATCTTTTCACGATTGTTCACAAAGATACGGTTTTCCGAAACCTTTCTCAAAATGTTATTTCGCAACAATTTCTCAAAATCATTATTTCAAAAGACTTTCTCAAAAACGTCATTACAAAAGACCTTCTCGAAAATACCCTTTCAAAACTTTATCAAAGAATTGTTTTCCAGAAACTTCTTTCCAAATATATAGGTTTTCACAAAACTTTTCAAAAAGATCGTTTCACCACAACTTTTTCAAAAAGATTCTTTCGGAAAGCTCCTTTGGAAATATTGTTTCATAACCTTTTTCAAAAATCTCATTTCGAAAGCCTTTTTAGAAATTTCTTTTCAAAAACCTCTTTTTAAAAACCTTATTCAAAATCACATTTTTGCTGAGCGCTAATGGAGGAGCAAGCTCAACTCAACACTAGTCACAGACTAAAACCAAAAACAAAAAGGAGCCCAGCTCCGCTCAAATCACATCTCATCCTCATAATCAACATCACTTTCCCCCAAGCTCTGGCTCGTTCTCGACATCAACATTCGTTCTTCCCCAATCTCAACTCTTTCTCTCTTTACCAACACATATACTATTTCCACTCAGTGTTCCTTTCTCTTAATGTGTCTTCATTACTTTCACAACTCAATTATTTCATTTTTATTTTCTTATTCAGGACGTAGCAGACGTCCATCAGCATATTATTCAACAGCAATAAATACCATTAGGTAGAATAAAAGCAATAAACATAAACATGTTATCAAACATCACACAATAAGGATGTGGTCATTGTCACCTTCGTATAAGTGGCCACACAACACAAACAAATGCCACTATAGTACTGACTCCGAACCACTTAGTTCCGATCTTTGAGATGATACGGAACGCCCTAATATATCACCTAACTACCACGGTGTCTTAGGAAAGCTTCTCTCTCACCTGAGGTCCAGCAATTTAATGCGTACCGTCGCCTCGGATCCTTTGTGCTGCCGGCTGCCCCAATCCCTCTTCTTTCAAATTCCTCGTACTAAATAAAATACACTTACGTTATTAGCTTGTGTTATGAAAATCTTTTCTATAACTTAGACACTTCTCATTCCTCGTATTACATGAAACACTTTACATTATTGACTCATACGAGAAAACCTTTTCTTAGTTCAATACTGATCTTTTTCTTGGAATACTTTAACATTTTTCTAATAATTTATATACTTTCAAAAATCATTTTGAAAACTTTTAATAAGGTAATTTAAATTATTTATCTTGGTGGCGGGTCCGTTTTGGACAGCACTTTAATTGTTTTAAATCATGTGAAAACGTTTTTAAGCATAAAAAGCAAGTCCAAGTAATTCTGGACAGCAAAGATGGTTTTACAAAATTACTTTATTAAAACTCTGAAAACATGGTAAAAACATTTTTTGGTTTAAATAACATTTTTACTCAAACTAGCACTTTAAAATTCAAGTTTTATCATAACACAAACTTGGACAGCCATAAACAAACTTAAGTAAATCAAATCAAATTTTCTTAAAATCAACTTATGTTAAAACCGTTCACTCACTCAAATATTTTTCAATCATAACTAACACACAACATCAAACAACACTTTAACAATTTATTGGATACATTCAAACAACCAATATCAAAGCAACTATGCAATTCCCACATGATTCATTTACACAACATAAAACACTTAGGCATGCAAATATTCATAAATCAAGTTTCAAGCTAAACACATCAATATTTATTTTCCTTACTTTAAACAATTTATATCGTTCTCAACAATCATCATGCACATTTTATTTCATGCAATTAAACTCTCTAAACTTATTTAGACTATGTAACCGAATGCAATCAAAGGAAGCAAGTCAAACATTATAATTTAAATCTCATGAATCAACTAGGTCCACTTTAGGCATTCAAATTCCATTTTCTTTTTCATGCACAAAATTATTTATTCTTCTTTTTTCTCATAACCGAATGCACATAAGCACACACTCACACACATTCATTTAAGCACAACACTCTTAAAAGATTAATTTAATTTATTTACTTCCTTTAATTCTAATTAAAGGGCCGATTAGAAAATAAATATTCACCACACGATTTCAAGCAATTTATTCTAACACAATTCATTAAAATATACTCATTTCTTTTAAGTCATTTCATGGAAAAGGAATCCTAATATAGCTAGCATGAGTAGGCCGAATATCATCATGATACAACAAGGTTTTATTTTCAAATATTCATCATGCATGCACATAGAACATGGATCAATGCAAAGATAAATTTTCAAGAACTTGTTTCCATGTCTTCTTTATAAAAACCGTGAGTTCTATGAGGAAAATAAAAATCTTTTATTCAAAACCAAATGCATGTTCCTAAATCTCACAAATCAAGTCATGAAATCAATCAATTGATACAACAAAAGATAGAAATTGTTTTAAGTTGAAAGAAGAACCAAAACCGTGACATGCAAAGAAGAATGAGCAACTCTTTTGGGTTCAAAAACACATGCATGAATTAAAGATCAAGCTTTTTCAAAGATAAACACAAGATCAAAGCTTTGGTCAAGTTTAAAATCACATCAAGCATCTTCACTACTTAGATTAACTTTTCTAAACATAAAAATAGCATGAAATCACTTAGACCAATTTAAAAGCATCTAGACCTATTTCTTCTACCCATGGCCGAATCATTTAGTTTTTTTATTTGGTGATTTATGAGTTCATTTATTCTTAGAAATCCAAGATCAAGATATAAGGAGGACATGCAAAGAAAAATAAGAATCATAAGGCCACAAAATCAACATGCAAGAGGAAATCAATACAATATATGAATTTGAAAACATCACTTTAAACAAATACCGTGATGAAGAAAAACAACAAGTAAGAAATCAAAACTTTTCAACATCAACATTTAAGATCAAGGCATGGAAATAACATGCATGACACTTAGGCCTCAAGATCACTCAAAAATAATTACATGCATCACAAAAATTAAACAAAGTCCATTAAAAGTCCTTTACAACATAAAAAATCACTTAATCAAACTCTCTCTACCTTAATTCCTAACTTAAATCTTCAAATCTCCTCTTCTCCTCCTTTAAGGTTTGCTTCGGTCTCTCTTCTTCTAGGGTTGAGAGGTGATTTTCTCCTTAGGTTTTGATGAAGGATGTGGGTGGAGGAAGAAAATAAGGGTATTAGATCAAAAAGCTTTGATTTTTCACTCTTCCTCTCCTCTCCTCTCTCACGGCTTCACTCTCTTTCTTTCTATGTCTCAAGAGTTTGGGAATGCTCTTGAGATTTGAGTGTGTTGATGGAAGAATGAAATGAAGAAGGAAATGGGCTAAACACACACTCACTCACCCACATGGTTTTAAGGACAAAAGCAAGGGTGTGAAATTTCCTATTTTTTCCATGGTTCAAGGTGTAGAATGAAGGGAAATTTAGTCTACGCATATTGTTGCATGGGAGGGGTCTTTTCGTGGGGGACATGGTGGAGGGAAAGTCCTCCCTAGGCTTCATGACTCACACCACCTAATCTCCTCATATTTTCTATTTAAGATTTCATTTTCTTAACACTTAAGAAAATTGTATCCTATTTGGTTCTTCTATTCCTTTATGGCCGAACCACACATGCATACACAAACATATAATTGCATTTCATGTTATCATAATAAACACATAGCATGAATCCATGGAATAATGCATATATTTGACATATATATATCTTGCACATACACGCATCATACATACATTCATGCACCATGCACATATTCCTATTTCTTCATTTATTTAATCCCTATGTAACCCTAAGCATGCACACATACACCTACGCATACACGTATTATACATATAAATATACACATGTCTAAAAAAATAATTCTTTTCCATCATAAAGGGGTCCATACAAAGATTACAAATATATATATATATATTTTAAAAAAATCATCAAGCGTATAAATTTTTCCAAAAACTTAATTTCTAAATTTTGGACTTTATTTAAAGAAATCATCTCTTTAAAATCCTTTATTATTTTGAAAACGTGAATTTTAAGAAAATCATTTAAGAAAACACTCTTTCAAAACACTTTTCTCAAAAATAATTTCTTTAGTGTTTTAAATTAATACGAGGAATTTGCGGGGTCTTACACTTGTGTTCCGAGCGTAGAGAAGCCTGTGTACGGTTTCTTGCTTCGAATACATGTGCCAACTGCGCGCGGACCTTCGACAACGTCCTCCCTTTTGGTATCTCATACATTCAGAATGTCGGGAATCACGCACTACCATTCTCTTCTTGGATTCGTAAGACGATTGTGGAAACCTCGCACTGTGTTCCCCACTAGAGTCTCTCATTCCGGGTATGAAGAATATTTTGTTGATTTCCCCTGCTCGGAATCGTTTGCTAATTATGAAGAATCTCATATCGGGTTTCCCTGTCATTATCCGAGCACGAAGAAAGCTATCAACCATCAGTGATACTCTTCCTAATAAAAGGCATCAACTTGCAAACAATCTTCTACATCATCACTAACCCTTGGAAAAGGACATCGGATCAGACCAGCAACTCGGCACAGAGTCTCTTCGACTCTTCCCGAGCTGGGGGGCTTGTGATGGATTAGACTTAAGTGCCTACCAATAGGCCCATCCCAACTAAGCTAGGGTTACACACAACACACCTAACAGGTAATCCCCTATAAGAACCACAAGGCTATGGGGGCTAAGGTATGTTCTCTCATCCCTACTCTCAAGAACTACGTGTGGCTTGATCCCCTTGTCACTGGGGTACGTAGGACCGGGGTCACCCTCGTCAGCTGCAACAACCCCAAAATCACATCGTGGTGTTCCATCAATACCGGGACACTACAGAGAGCCACACAAATATCCTCCCTAAAATAATAAAAGTGAAACCAAATCCACAACACACAACACTTTGCATTCTCACCCTTATTCTCTCCCCTTCGTCTCTCACATTTGCTCCCTCATCTTCTTCTTTGAAGTCCAGCAACAACCAACCCAACATATTTTCCCCTCTTTTCTCACGAATATATCCCTCTCTTCCACCCAGTCTCACCCAACCGGAGACCTCCTCCCCGCCGTCTTCTCTTCCGTCTCAGACGCCCCTGGACCGCTGTGGAGTTCGTGTGTATTTTGGTGGAGTTGTGGCAGCTTGGAGGAAAGGATTCAAGGGGGTAAGCTCAAGGTTAAGCATCAAGGAAAGCCATTCTCAAGCTCTCAACTCTTATCCCTCACGGTTTGAGGTAAGGAGTGAGTGTTACCTCTACTTGAGTTTGGGTTTCTAGGGTGTTCATAAAGGGTACTAAGAGTGGGTGTTAGATTAGAGAATGGATCTAGGTTAATGTTAGAAAGGAAATGGTAAAAAGGGTAAAAGGGAACTAATAAATGAACTAGAAACATGAGTTTGAAGTAGGGAGGAATATTGTTTTATGCTATATGTTGGTATTTACATGATGGATTGGTTGAATGCTTTTATTCTTATTGTTGTTATGTAAGTGTTTATGAACTTTGTTGTATAAATGTTTATGAGCTTTGATATTTGTTATTTATATAAGTGTTTATGAACTTTGTTGTATAAATGTTTATGTAAGTGTTTATGAACTTTGTTGTATAAATGTTTATGCTATTGCCCTTTTTGGATGGGCATATTTACTTGAAAGGATTTGGATAGGAAAGTTTGGTTTTGGCGGGATTGGTTGAACGCTGTTGATCTCCTGAAGAGGAGTTATTGGAAAAACTGGGAAGATATCTTCTTCTTCATCTGAAGATGTTGAGATAAGGCTTGAGTCTGATTCTTGTAGAGCAAAAGCAGTGTTTTCATCTGCTTCGCTTTGTTCTGAGAATATGGATTCAACATCACCTTCAAGGGGTCCAAGATAATGAATCATCTTGGCTGCCTTAGCAGACTTACTTGGACATTCTTTGGCGTAATGACCTTTCTTTCCACAGATAAAACAGCGTTGTCCTTTTGACTTTCCTTTGTGACTTTTTCTTCTGAAGAATTTGACATTCTTCCTTTTATTTTTGCTCTTGGAGAAAACTTCAACATTCTTCTTGTGATTTTTCTTTTTCATCTTGCAGTCACAGTGCTTGTCTTTACATTTCATTTCTAAATATGATTTTTTGCAGGGCTGCTTGAATTTTGCCTTTTGATTAATAACATCTGTAAACAGCTGATGTTGTCTGCAAAATTTTTCATGGGCTTCAAGAGTGCACTGATGAATTTCTCCTAGTGAGCAGGTGGACACTTCTTTCTGTAAGTTGGCTAAGGCCATCTTAGAAACTTCTGGTTGTAATTCTTGAGGAAGAGAGGCCACATAAGTATGCTTGAGACTAGGATCATTGAATCCATTGAGAAGATAGAACCTTTGTGACATTCTCTTATAATGCCGGTTTAGATCCTTAATCTTCAGTGAGCAACATTTCATATCAAAGTACTCTTGCCTTAACCTTTGTTCATGAATCGAGACATTTCCGATGAACTCAGCATGGAGATGTCCAATGAATTCTGACACATCTCTAGATCTGAGAAGTTGGTCTTGATTCACCGCTCCTAGGGTGATGTACCATTCTTTCATGACGCCCGTCATCCTAGAACAAAATTCTTCAAGGACCTTATAAGAATCAGCTGATGGACTTAGAAACTTGGTGTCAAGCCATGCCTTGAAGTCTAATAATCTTTTTCTCCATTTGTCAGGGGGGATGTCATCAAAAGTAAAGAAGGGTCCTCCATTCCCCTTTTTCTTGGGCCGGAGAGAATTTCCTTGGTCTCCTTCCATGCTCTCAGGAGGAGATTCATACTGATAATCTCCTTCGTCATCTCGATCCACCATCAAAATTCGGGAAACATCGGCAAATCCTTTTTCTGAGTTTTGTTCGGAAAATTCCAAAGTGGAATTTGTATCTTCTGAGGATTGCGAAAAGCTAGAGATATCAGATGTGTCTGACGTCTCTCCTTGTGCGCCGGATGCTATAAAAGCTTCTGCTTGGAAGATTACTCCTTTGCCATGAGACTTAGGAGTAGGTGGTTTCGTCTTTTCTTCTTCCTTTTCTGAAGATGAAGAGGCAATCCTTTGGGTTTTTTGCTTTCTTGGGCGGATAGCAGGTTTTGAAGATGACTGAGGAGCCATATGTGTCAAAGGTCTTTGAGAAAAGATGGGAGATACTCTCGAAATATTGTGAGAGACTAACCCTGGAGTTTCTTTGAAGATAAGGCTAGTATAAACTGGAGGTTTAGTAGGAGACAAAGAAGGACTCCATCGGGAACGAACGCCTGGGCTTTGATTTTCAGAGGCCCTTGATTGAGCTAGATCCTCCATATGCTTTATTTCTTCTTTTAGGCGTGTCAGTTCTCTTTCCTTTTGGACAAATTCATCTCCCCAAGTCCGGCTTTCAAGAAATTCTTGTAATTGCAACTCTATTTGTGCTATCTTCTTTTTATTTTTTTCATAGAGTTTTTGGAGAGTTGATGATAAATATTGGAGCTTCTGATTATTTGCCCCAATTTCATCTGTAATCTTGTCCATTTTGGCATCAATTTTGTGTAGGATTGCATTCTGTGCTTTGCTATTTTCTGTATGCCAGTTGAGTACTTCTTCCGCTTGGCTCAAAGGTTTGTATTTTCCATCTGATTGAATTTCTGTGCTCTGAACAAAAGGCTTTGATGCTCTGCTTCCAGAAGGATCTACAGTTCTTTCCAAAGGAGGAAAATCTGAGGGCGAGAACATCATGCAGGGAACTGGAGTGGATTCTATTGTAGAGGTCTTCAGGGGCTTGCATCCTCTGTAAGAATCTTTAGGAGACCAGCTGATTAAGTTGGGATCATCTGGAGGATGAGGGCTCAACAATCCTTCCTTTTCCAGTATAGCTAGAGCTTCATGGTATATAGGCAAAGCAGGCTGTTTCTTGTGGATTCCTATCCAAGGGCCATTATCTAGATCCGATCTCCTCTGAGGGGGAGGAGATGGTTTGCATCTGGCATTTCTTCTTTTTCTGGGAGTTTCCTCTTCTCCATCAGAGTCCCAGAAATGGGAGTATTTACATTCACAGTCAGGATGACACATACTTGGGTCTATATCCCAAATAAAATGTCCATTTATCCTATCTGTAAAGACTGGGCTTGCATCAGATTTGAAGCTATGAACAGGGATATCCTCTTCACTGGGTATTGGTGTGATCATCATCGAATGAAAGATAGTAGGTGTACTGCTTGGTTCTCCCTCAGGCTTCTTGAAATGGGTCCTGACCAATCCGTCAGTGGATCTTCTGAAGGTAGCTTCAAAAGACTGGATGGGTTTCTGTTCTTGATGCAACTTTTCATAGGAGGTAACCCATTCTAAAGGGATGAGTTTCTTTAATTCTTCTCTAGGAATTCTCCTCGGGATCTGCATTATAGAAGGAGACCTGTTGGCACTAAACGATAGAGAGAGAAATATTATGAGAAGAAGGTTTATGTTTTGCCCAAGCACCTTATGAGAAGGAGGTCATTGCTCAGCTAGAGTTGTGGAATGAGAGGAGTACCGGCAAGTATGAGAAGAAGTAGGAACCGCGACAGAGGAGAAGAATATTAAGGTTTTCATAACTTTTAGGTCCAATAACTCAAGATCCAACCGTCCAATATCAAATCCTTCTTAGGTATATAATATCCTCAACTCCCTCTACCTATTTATATAATTTATTTTACGATCCGTTAATATTTTTATTATCCCTATATTTTCAAATAAAGATATGTTTTAAAGAAAAGTGATATATTTTCATTGTATAATGATATATATTTATTATATTGACAAAAATGAATTTAGTTTATTATATTTATATATATTTAATGTTATAATTAATTTTAACTCGTGTCCCTATTTAGATCCAACACGTTATTGTTGTCTCTGACCCTCGAGTAAGGCGCGGACGTGAACGTGGTATTGTTCTTTTGTCATGAACCCCAGGTAAGAAGGGAAGTGTTACCTCTACTTAGGGGGTATTTTCTAGCTTGCATATAGGGGGAATTAAGGGCAGGAAATAAAATAGAAAAGAGAAACCTTAGGAAATTGACTAGAATAGGATTTATGTATGGTTAATGGATACGACTTTAATTGCGTATGTTTGTAATTGTCTAAGTCTAAGTAATTGTGGGTTGATAATGAGAGTGAGTTATAGAGTTAGAGATGAGATAGACAATTGGATATAATGATAATTGAAAAAAAGGACTTAATGGTAACTTGGAACAATTGTAGGTTGTGAATGAGTAACAAATAGGGGATAAATAAACAAATGGTTGAACTAAGCGAAAATTGGGAATAATGATGATGGATGTAGATTATGGTTTGGCTTGAAAGTCAATGATGAATATAGTGATTAGGAAGTTGATTATATTATTAATTTTAGTGTTTAGAATGGAATTGGAATGAACATGAATGATGATGAAGAGTAAAATGCAGTTAACAGAAATATGAAGGAAAATAGGTGATTGGTAAAGAAATCAAAGAAAAGGATTAATGGTTAGAGAAAAAGATAAGTAGATGGTATGAATGATTGAATATGATATTGAGTATTAATATGGACCCTCCGAAAGGAGTGGATATTTTCAGGACCCTCCGTGAAAGAGTGGATATTATCATGACCCTCCGAAAGGAGTGGATATTTTCAGGACCCTCCGTGAAGGAGTGGATATTATCATGACCCTCCGAAAGGAGTGGATATTTTCAGGACCCTCCGTGAAGGAGTGGATATTGTCATGACCCTCCGAAAGGAGTGGATATTTTCAGGACCCTCCATAGAGGAGTGGATATTATCATGACCCTCCGAAAGGAGTGGATATTTTCAGGACCCTCCGTAGAGGAGTGGATATTATCATGACCCTCCGAAAGGAGTGGATATTATCAGGACCCTCCGTAAGGAGTGGAGTATTATAGATTTGTATGTGCAGTATCATGACCCTTCATAGGGAGTGAATAATATCAGGACCCTCCGTAGAGGAGTGGAATATTATATAGACAAGAAGGAGTAGATAATAACAGGACCCTCCATAGAGGAGTGAAGTATTATATGGACAGAACCCTCCATTAGGAGTGAGTATTAAATGGGATTAAAAGGATAGGTAGGTAAGTGTGTAAATTATAGAAGGAAATGATAGAATTCAAGAAAGGTTAAGGAAATAGTTGAAAGGAATAAGAAATGAATATGGTCAACAATAGGGTATTAAGGAAGCAAGGGAAATTGAAATAGAAAATATAATTCAAGTGATAACGGGTAGTAATCTCTTAGTTGTTCTCTATGTCATTTTAGAATGTATTTTCTAAGCTCTGTGTAATGCTACCCTTCTTGATATATTTTTACAGGTGAAGAAGGAGCTTACACGAGTATGGCCGGGCAGGATCACACTCCACCCCGTGGAGTGCTGTGTAGTTAGTTGGGTGACCCTTAGTCGGTAAATGGTTTATTTTAAATGTGGCATTTGAAATGTATTATACTTTATTGTAATTATTTTCTAAAATGACTCGAACTGAATTGTATTTTGGCCCTGCTGGCCCATTGTTGATGAAAATGAAATTTTATGCAGGTAAATCAGGAAAAGTGAATTTTGGGAAAGTCCCTAAAACAAAGGAAACTCCGTCCGATTTTACGGAGATTTTTATAATAAGCAAATATAACAAAGAGTTTTCATGATCACCTAATTGTATTAAAATAAAATTTTTAAATTCATAATTAATTAAGGGTAAAAGTAGCTAGGGTGTTACATTATGGTATCAGAGCAGTTTTTCCTCGGCCCTTGGAGTTATTCATTACTCCAGTGGTTACTCATGAAGCAAGTAAACCGATTTGAAGTTAGATGTTCAAGTGTTAGAGTCGAGGTAGGAATCCTATTAGGATTATGATTGAATATATGGATGTGTGAAGTTATGTATGCCTTTGTATGCTATCCTTTGTTGTGCATGACTTAGTGGTACTGGTTGTTAGTGAATTCCCTAGGCAAGCTAGCATTATAATAAAATGAGATAGAAGTTGAGAGAAAATTTGGTAGAATAATAACATGATAAGATAAATAGGGTTTATAGGTAGATAATGTTTAATGTGAGAAAATGAATGAGTAGCAGTCAATATGTCATTTTCGAATATTTATTGCTTGTTAAGTATATGTGTAGATGTAAGATTAAACCTTAAGTTAGAAAATGTAGATAATGACGAGATTAGTGGGATGTAGGGATTGAACTCATTTTAGTGTTTGTGAATATATATTGAGTATGATTTATGCATGGGTGAGGATGTGTGTCTAAGTATGTTTATTTACTAGGACGAATGAATTATGAACCTTCACTTTGATTTTTGTGAATATATGTTAATGTGAGATGTTGTTATGCATGTTTGAATTATGAATGTGCTTGATTAGAGATTTTTGTCATAGTTATGGAATTGTAGAACTCTGGGTAGAATAGAACCAAACCCATGGTGGTATTGTTGTTTAATGGGGTGTAAGAGTAGGATTGGTCGTCCTGGCTCTTACAACTGTTAAGTGACGTTATCATCAGTGAACCCGACAGTGATATTACTATTGATGAATGTGAGAATGGGACTGACCACCTCGATCCTTGCATTTATTAATGGTTGATGTCATTGAAAGTTTTTAAGTAGAACAGAAACCAACCCGACATAGAAGAAAGGAAATCAACCTGAATAGTACCCTTTCCAAATCTTTGTAGCAAAATTGCTGAGGGAATCCAGTTGACCTTAGAAACTATTCCCAATTTCCCTTGGGAAGTTAGACCAAACCTTGGTAGTCTTAGACCCATTCGGAGTCTTACTAGCAAGACTCTTGAAACGATTAGCAGCGAGAAAAACCAACCTTGAAAACCTCATAGAGTCTCCACGTTGAGACTAACCAAGTTGAACCATAGTCCGTACTCTTCATTGAGTGCAAGAAATTGGTGGCGTACTAATGCAAGTGGTATGCCAATTCCAAGTGGGGGAGTGGAACCAAAGGGAAGTGAGTATTGTAGTCGAAAGACCCTGCATTTGGGATGGTTCTCCATTGAAGGATTCGAACGGAATTTCGGGGACGAAATTCTAATAAGTGGGGGAGAATTGTAACATCCCAAATTTCAATCCCAAATATAATTAGAATAATAGCGAGATTAAAATAATAGTAATAATAACAAGGTTAAATGAGTGTTAAAAAGGAATATTTTAGCGTTAGAACTGTATAATAATAGAAAATTAAGAATAAAATACTTAAATGATTTAATATGATGTTTTTAAAATTTGAGTGTCGTAATAAAATTTTGATTTCATCATTATAATTGAAATATATTTTCTAGCCAAAATAAGTATAAATTTGTTATCATAAGCTTTACAAAAATGAAAGAGTAGTTTTATTTAGTTTAATTAATATTTTGACAGGGAGCTCAAGTGGCAAGCCTTAGAGGCATTTTTATAAATAGGTTCTTTAGAAAAAAACGTTTAATTTAATATTTTGAACATTTTTGTAAATTTTCATAGCGTTATGAAATTGTTTCATTTTTAGCTCCCAGATTGATTTTAATATATTGCCGGTATATGTTATATTCAATGATTTGTTATTTCAAAATTATAAATATTATATTTTATCAAGTTTAATATCAGGATTGAGAAACTATATTTACTTTTGAATTTCGATACTTTTTCTTACGCAATAGCTATATGTAGGGACATGTAACTTTAATATTTTTGAATCAGTTTTGAGTAATTAAAAATATAATATTGTTTTACTTAAATATATTTTATTTTTAGGATCGTCAAACTTTTAATTATAATTCAAAATATCTACCCACATTGATCTACAAATGAGAGCACATTATTAAAATATATATAAAAACCTAATTCTACCCAAGCCCCTGTACCCCACCGTAAACCAAAGTAAAAGAAAAAAAATAAAATAAAACTACCCAGTACCCCACCGCCCCACATAGCTATAACATATATGTATGTACCCCATACCCCCGTGAAAACAAATAAAAAAAAAAAGAGAAAGAAAGAAAGGTGCGTGAAACCATAGAGAGAGCATCAGAGAGAGAAATATTATGAGAAGAAGGTTTATGTTTTGCCCAAGCACCTTATGAGAAGGAGGTCATTGCTCAGCTAGAGTTGTGGAATGAGAGGAGTACCGGCAAGTATGAGAAGAAGTAGGAACCGCGACAGAGGAGAAGAATATTAAGGTTTTCATAACTTTTAGGTCCAATAATTCAAGATCCAACCGTCCAATCTCAAATCCTTCTTAGGTATATAATATCCTCAACTCCCTCTACCTATTTATATAATTTATTTTACGATCCGTTAATATTTTTATTATCCCTATATTTTCAAATAAAGATATGTTTTAAAGAAAAGTGATATATTTTCATTGTATAATGATATATATTTATTATTTTGACAAAAATGAATTTAGTTTATTATATTTATATATATTTAATGTTATAATTAATTTTAACTCGTGTCCGTATTTAGATCCAACACGTTATTGTTGTCTCTGATCCTCGAGTAAGGCGCGGACGTGAACATGGTATTGTTCTTTTGTCATGAACCCCAGGTAAGAAGGGAAGTGTTACCTCTACTTAGGGGGTATTTTCTAGCTTGCATATAGGGGGAATTAAGGGCAGGAAATAAAATAGAAAAGAGAAACCTTAGGGAAATTGACTAGAATAGGATTTATGTATGGTTAATGGATACGACTTTAATTGCGTATGTTTGTAATTGTCTAAGTCTAAGTAATTGTGGGTTGATAATGAGAGTGAGTTATAGAGTTAGAGATGAGATAGACAATTGGATATAATGATAATTGGAAAAAAGGACTTAATGGTAACTTGGAACAATTGTAGGTTGTGAATGAGTAACAAATAGGGGATAAATAAACAAATGGTTGAACTAAGCGAAAATTGGGAATAATGATGATGGATGTAGATTATGGTCTGGCTTGAAAGTCAATGATGAATATAGTGATTAGGAAGTTGATTATATTATTAATTTTAGTGTTTAGAATGGAATTGGAATGAACATGAATGATGATGAAGAGTAAAATGCAGTTAACAGAAATATGAAGGAAAATAGGTGATTGGTTTAATCAAGAAAAGGATTAATGGTTAGAGAAAAAGATAAGTAGATGGTATGAATGATTGAATATGATATTGAGTATTAATATGGACCCTCCGAAAGGAGTGGATATTTTCAGGACCCTCCGTGAAGGAGTGGATATTATCATGACCCTCCGAAGTGGATATTTTCAGGACCCTCCGTGAAGGAGTGGATATTATCATGACCCTCCGAAAGGAGTGGATATTTTCAGGACCCTCCATAGAGGAGTGGATATTATCATGACCCTCCGAAAGGAGTGGATATTATCAGGACCCTCCGTAAGGAGTGGAGTATTATAGAACTGTATGTGCAGTATCATGACCTTCATAGGGAGTGAATAATATCAGGACCCTCCGTAGAGGAGTGGAATATTATATAGACAAGAAGGAGTAGATAATAACAGAACCCTCCATAGAGGAGTGAAGTATTATATGGACAGAACCCTCCATTAGGAGTGAGTATTAAATGAGATTAAAAGGATAGGTAGGTAAGTGTGTAAATAATAGAAGGAAATGATAGAATTCAAGAAAGGTTAAGGAAATAGTTGAAAGGAATAAGAAATGAATATGGTCAACAATAGGGTATTAAGGAAGCAAGGGAAATTGAAATAGAAAATATAATTCAAGTGATAACGGGTAGTAATCTCTTAGTTGTTCTCTATGTCATTTTAGAATGTATTTTCTAAGTTCTGTGTAATGCTACCCTTCTTGATATATTTTTACAGGTGAAGAAGGAGCTTACACGAGTATGGTCGGGCAGGATCACACTCCACCCCGTGGAGTGCTGTGTAGTTAGTTGGGTGACCCTTCGTCGGTCAATGGTTTATTTTAAATTTGGCATTTGAAATGTATTATACTTTATTGTAATTATTTTCTAAAATGATGTACTCGAACTGAATTGTATTTTGGCCCTGCTGGCCCATTGTTGATGAAAATGAAATTTTATGCAGGTAAATCAGGAAAAGTGAATTTTGGGAAAGTCCCTAAAACAAAGGAAATTCCGTCCGATTTTACGGAGATTTTTATAATAAGCAAATATAACTAAGAGTTTTCATGATCACCTAATTGTATTAAAATAAAATTTTTAAATTCATAATTAATTAAGGGTAAAAGTAGCTAGGGTGTTACAAACATGACAAGACAAAATACTAACGACTTCATATATAAAGAATACTCAGGATAATAATATAGGAACCATGCATTCATGCTATGCATATGACAAATACATTCACATAAGCATATAGGAAACGCTTATAAACAAAGTATATAAATAGAACATATCATAATTTAATAACCACATACTCATTGCATGAAGCATCATCATTCTTCTCAGACATTCCGGTCTCATCACCATTTTCTCAATCTTTCCAACAATCACTTATACTTTCCTTCTTTTTTGAATCTTTCTCATTTTCTCTTAAATTCTTTATGCGTTCTTTCTTATAATCTTTTTATCATTATTAAATCTTATCAAACGGTTAGAATCAATGATGAGGGGGAAACATCATTGATATCGCAAACGGAAGCAAACGGGAGTACAGGACCTTTACCACACGGGCACGACAGCTGTCACACAAACAAATGGTCCCAGACCAGGAGGCCCTGCCTCAAATCATATCAATTCAAATATCATATCAATGCACGCTCTCAGCGGCAATCACAAATGCCCCGTTCCAGTCCCTCTCACTGTTCTCGATTTGCAATCAAGGGGGCGACAGTATAATTTCTAGTTTGCGATGCGGAACTTACCACGGTATTAGACCCAGTCCCTACCACGTTAGTGCACCACATGTGGGATTCGTTCCGCCTAGAAATATACTCTAGACTTCTTGACGTTTCACCGTCATCGTCCTCCCCTCATGCAATCTCCTCCTAAGTATCCGTAGATACCTATGGTTCCTTCCTCTCCACTACTTCGATACGACACTCATACCTCACCGCGTATATAAATGTCTTTTATGTCTTTTAAAGTTTTTTGAATTTTAATTAAACGGCTTAATCCTAACAGTCGGCTCGTCCTTGGTGCATCCCTTCAACGAAGCCCGACCACTAATCGCAAACTGTTTCCCCCTAAATCTCAATGGCCCTTGGCCTCACATCACTTTCTCACGCATCTCATCATCATGATTCTCAAAGCTTACTCTCAGCATATTCTCATCAACATCATCAACATCTTTTCCTCGTTTTTCTCAAAATCTCTTTTCGCAAAACTTTTTCGAAAGCTTAATTTCACAAAACTTTTGCGTCACAAAACATTTGCAGAAACCTCATTTCATAAATCATTTCACAAAACTTTTTCAAAAATAATGTTTCCAAAAACTTTCACAAAATATTATTTTCATAAAAGCTTTTTCAAAAATCTCTTTTCAGAAACCTTTTTCAAAAATCACATTTTTGGGTGAGTGCTAATGGAGGAGCAAGCTCAACTCAACACTAAGCTTCTTCCCAAAAACGTGAACGAGGAATCACATCTCCATTCAAACCACATCTCACTTTCATAACAGCATTACTCTTCTCCAATCACAACTCTTGGTATTCCATTACTTATAGAACCTTTATGATCATTCCTCTTTCTTTCAATCACATTTTCTCACTTTTACAATTCATTCATCTCATCAACTCATTTCTTTCTCAATCTTATTCGTGTTACATTTTATCTCTTTCTCAATCCTTTCCCTTTAATTTCTCACTCTTTTTCATAATTCGCATCATCCCTTATAACCACATTCAACTTTTCAGACAGAACAGGATATACTCAACAATACGCTCACAGAGAATTTCAATGCATAACCAAAATTATTCATGCAACATATTTAAAAAAACAGATAAACGTCTAGCACATATATGCATCACGTATGATAATGCAGCATGTAACATATTAGACTCGATGTGCTCAGTTTAGAACTGAGTCTACGCGTCACGATGACCTAGGCCTACTGCATCTCTCACCTCACACTCAAGCATCTGAAATCGTTGCGAGTCCTTCCCAATAAGTCGACCATTCCGCTTCTTGGCTTATACGTACCTCGTACTAAATAGACGATGCCAACATTATAATTCTATCTTAAACAATTGTCCTACTCAGTATTAAAACGCGTTTTCGAAAACTCTTTTTATTTCTCGTCGGAAAACCGCAAAACGTCAAGACTTTTTCAAATCAAATTCAACTTTTGAAAATACTTTAAATATCTCAAAACCTTTTTAAAAAAAATTGACAAAAAAATTTAAAACCATTTGTTTTTGGTTGCTAGTCCGTTCCGGACAGCCACTAACCAAAGCTCAAAAACACCGAAAAACTTAACTTTAGTTCATACAAGACTTGTTATAAAATAAACATTTAAATGATTTATTTTTAAAACTTAACATTGTGAAATGAATTATGGGAAGCAACCACTAAGTTCAAGGTCATTCAATTAAATCAAGACTATATTATTTCAAAAACCAATTAGTTTTCACAACCAATTAAAAAATCAAACACAACACTTTGGTTCACTAAATGATTCATTTATACATAACCTAAACATATCATCCAACAATCACTTATTCAATCATTTTAAGACATCATAATCATCGTACAAGGAAGCCAAGTCATAACATCAAATATAATATTCATATTCATCAAAAACGTTCAAATAGGAACTTAGTGTGATTACAAGTAAAACACAAAAGATAAAATCCAAAACTAAATCAAATAAATTTATTTAATATTAAAGATTTCAAGAACATACTAATACATGATAAAGTTCATCATATAAAAATTTCAAGTCATTTAAACAATCCTAAGCTAGGTTTCAAATCAAATTTCTCATGAAAAACAACATAGTACTGTTGCTGGTCAGAGGCAAAAACGTCATTATTAAAAATAGTTGCTCAACTTAGAATTGCATAAAAATTGTTATAAATCTTCCTTATACAATCAAGACTATCTCATAAAATTTTCAGATTATTTGGAGTTGTGTAAATCATCTTTTTCTAATTAAATTTGTCACTAAGTCCAGAAAATCTGAACCAAGTGGTTCACTGTATTGCCTTTATTAAAAATATCAAATCAACTCCAAATCTCTTAAAAGTTTACAGATAACATCTAGGGAGGTTCAGGAAGCTACCATAAAAATTTCAAACCATTTCAAGTAGCACAAGTTCGAAAATTCTGTTTCTCTTTAAACTGAAAAACTCATTTTCTCAAAATTGTTTTCACAAAGTTTGTTTTCATAGAAATAGGAAATAAATTCCAAAAATCATTTAAAAATTCAGAGGAGTTCATTTTAACATACTTAGGTCAGTGACAAAATTCCAGAATTATTGAACATATAAAAACATCATTTTTCAAAGTTAAATATACACATATCTCAAATTCAGCACAACATTTATTCAACAAATTTGTTTTATCTCTTTCTTTTTATGAAAATCAAAAATACACTCATACATACAATCAACACCAAAAATCAATCCATCAATTATATTTCCTTTGAAAACCAAATTAATTTTTCATGAAAACAATTTACTTTAATTTAAATGAAACATGCATCAATCATCCAAAATAGAAATCAAGAGTCAAAATAAACTAACCTAGATCTTGACATACACATATTTAAATTTAGTAGATCTTAGGAAAATCATGCATGCATGTAAAACCGAATCAATCAAGAAACAAGATCATTAGCACAAAAATTCTTTTAAAACCAGATCAAACATCAGGTTCTTTAAAACATAGTAGAAATCAAGATCTTTGCATGCATGTAATTAAAAACACTAGATCTAGCTCATAAACAAACATGCATTAAAGGACAACTTCAAAAATCAATTTCTTTTCCAAAGACATGCAATAAACCAAAGTTCATCAAAGAAAACAAAATCATTTACACCAAAATAGTTATAAAACAGAATCACTTTAATCTTTTTTTTTGTCAAATAATCACATAAACATACATGGATCATGGTTTAGAGAAGGAAAAATAGACATGCAAAGAGATTCCTTTTAGGTTTTCACAAAAATCTTAGTTTTCTCTTTAGATCTTTAAGGTTTAGTTAGAAAAACATTTAGATTCATCAAAGAGAAATCCCAACCGAAACATCAAGCATGAGTTTAACATATTACAAATTATTCTTAAGTCCATAAAGTCCAAGATTAAAGAATAACAACACATGAAATCATCTTTAAACTTATAAAAATCAACATGCAAGGAAGAACAAGAAGTAGATCTACAACTAGAAAGAAAATCTATACTATTACAAAAATCTTCATCTTGATCTCCAAGTCCTACCATGAAAAGGGGTTGGTCTCCAGCTCTTGATTTTCAAGGAAAGCTCCTAGGTTTTGGGCTTGAAGTCCTCCTTCTTCCTCTTCCAATCCTACGGCCATCTCTCCCTCTCTCTCTTTCTATTTCTTTTCTTCTTTTTCTCTAAGAGTTTAATGAACTCTTAGGGATTGTGTTTGTGTTGGTGTGAAAAGGAAAGTGGAAGAATGAAAGAAAGGAACGAAGGAAAGAAAAATTGAATGGAAAAATGAAAGAAAATGAAGGTGTGAATGGGAATAAGAGGAAATGGACTAAGGGTGGAGCTTTGTTTCTCTTCCTTGGTCTTGGTTTGGTTCGCCTAACTTGCATCTAGGAGGGGTAGTCTTGGCTTTCTAAGGCTTCTACTTGGTCCCCAAGTTTTTCCATTTTCTTTTCTTTTTATTTTTATTTTCCCTTTCCCACTTAATCAACATGCAAAGGCTCTTAAGCCTACACATACACACACACGTGTCAAACACACACACATCACACATGTACTCTTCATGCACACACCCACTAAGCCGTGGCACTCCCTCCATGCACACACATGTTCTACTTTTTTTTTTTTCTAATCACCTTATAATTACTAATCAATTTACATAATCAAGCAATTAACTCTAAAATTAAAATCATACATACACATATAAGCGCACTTTCATATATCATATACACACTCATATTCAATCACACATTTGATCACACAATAATTTCTTCTTTCCTTAAATAATAAAACATACATAATAACAATTTAAACACATTTTCTTTTCACATAATAAACTGTACTTATTGGTTGCACTTATAGCCCTTATTTCATTTTCTAAAATCATACTTTAATATATTCAAGATAATCCCAAAGGGAAAAATTTATTAAAGATCAAAAACTATTTTTCATGATTTATTCCTTGAAAATTCGTCCTTTATCACACTGAAAAACAATTTTCGCAAACCAACCCATAAAATTATGAAAGATACATTTTTGAAAACTACATTTCGATACGATCGTTTTGATATAAAGATCATAAAAATCGAAGTTACGGTTAAAAAGTTATGGATTTTCGAAGTTAGTCAATCTTTCAAAGTCTATAGAGAAAATTCATTTTGACAAATCATCATCAATAAAAATCATTTCTCATTAGAAATCCTTTTTACTAACTCCATAAAAATATTTGTTGATCAAAACTCCATAAAATCAACACTTTACTTCGTACTTGAATGAAACACTCATCGAAAACTCTTTGTATAACGATTTCTCAAAACTTTTTCTTTAATAAATTTTACTCGTCCTAGTCGTAAAAACGCGGGATGTTACATTCTCCCCAACTTGCAGATTTCTCGTCCTCGAGAAATGCGACGCAGAATTCCACGATCAACGAATGTCAGACTCCTCTGAGTGATTCTCTCAATCTATAACAGCAGTCGTCGTCCTTGAGTCGTCGCATATGCATCGTTTTCTCAAAGGTAATCAGACACAATGGGATACTAATGGTATAGCTTTGTCAACAAGGGTTCAAAGGGTTCAATAGTTTCGAAACAAAGTTCAAAAAGAATAGCACACTTATGCCAATCCGGGCAAGGATACTACTTTCCTCGTGGTCTTTCTTCCTTAGTTTGACTCTTCTCATCCTTTCAGGCCTAGGTGGGTTACTACAAACCTCAAAATCTACGTTTACTCCCCAACTTTAACGAATCATATTCCTATACATCACTCCTATCCAATAACATTTGACAGGGACTAAGGCCATAAAATTTCCCAATGTCCACTAATTATAGTTTATCTTACAAAACTTCTCATCACTTTGTTCAAGCCTATCTTAAATTCTGCTAACTAAACCAAATTTTCGTGCTCTAAACCATTAAAAATTCTCCAACTCAGGGATTTATCCTTCAGATTAGCGATCTTAGCACCTAAGGACACTCTTAATTCCACAGCTCATGGTCACCTATGTCCATTAAAATGTCAAATTTTGGTCATTTAACCTAATTTTGGTCGTCATTTAAAGGTTCTATCCGTTAATTTCACCATTCCATCTATTTGATCTCATAGTCCTATCATAGGTTCACACTTACCCCAATCATTCACCATCTTAACACC
This sequence comes from Crotalaria pallida, assembly GCA_037953625.1. NCBI lineage: Eukaryota > Viridiplantae > Streptophyta > Magnoliopsida > Fabales > Fabaceae > Crotalaria > Crotalaria pallida. The sequence goes on along the minus strand of CM075654.1, from coordinate 3,322,012 downwards.
ATCTATACCATTACTTGGGTTAGACTTCTATCAAACTTTTCAGTTTTAATCCTTTTATACTTCCCACTATCTTACTCAAGGTTCTAGGGGTACTCTTATTCTAATGTATCACATCTGGTTATACTTATTCCCTCCTCAACCGTTATAACTCTTTCCTTAACAACACCTCACCATCCACCTTATAACTTAGGCATATCTAGTCGATTGGCATAAGGTGTCAGGGTCTAAGGTTTTCATGGAAAGCTTTTAGAGAAACAAACGTATTGTCAAGGCAACTCAACAACACATAAGGTTTACATAGTAAGAAGTGTCAACAAGGAAAAGAGGGTTCCAGTCACAAAACAAAGTCGCATGTAAATAGCTCAGAGGTCGTTGCAAACAAAAAGGGATTCTCCACAAAAGAGGTTCAACAGCCAAGAGAGGTTCAGGTCACAAAGAATAAAGTCTTTTTATGTTTCTGATCACTGTTCCTCGTACCATCGTAGACAAACCCGTGACACGTTCCAAAGATAGAGATATAGAACGATAGAAATAGAACGAACGTTATAGGTGGTATGATAGAGATGCTCACGTGACTTCGTACTCCTACTCTCACTCATCTTAATTCTAACACTAACGCACAGACAGACACACAAACAAGCACGTAAGCCCATGCATCAGGCTACTTTGGATAACCATTGCTCTGATACCACTCTGTAACCCCCCGATTTCGGCAACTTGAAAAACATTATCTCTTTAACAAAATATAGTAAAAATTTGGGAAAATTTTTTTTTACATGGTGACATGGACATGAGAAGCTTTAAGTTCAAAAACATTTTAGTAACTTAATCGTAATAACGTTCTCATATCACACATCTCGAGTCAAGTTCCAAACCGAGATGTTACTTAACATCGCACTTTGTAACTTGGTTTCGCAAATTTCTTTTGAGAAAAACATTTTCAAATATTGTTTCATAAAGCCTCGTTTCTTAAAAACCATACTCAATAAAATATCAAGTGGGGTACAGACTGATATGACAATGTTAACCAAGTAGTTGCAGGGAGTACAGTGCTCAGGGATTACCTACTGCTAGTCTTGACCTCTAATCTTTCTCGCTGAAGTCCACCGCAGAGCTTCGTATAGACATACTGCAGGGTCACCCATCTATCCGTTGCAATATCGGAGTAACCCGATACGACAACATGATAGGAGAGATGGTCAGTGTAACACCCCTAATTTTCGTCTCCCGAATAATAGGAAATTAATAATAAAAAGTTTTATTATTAATTTATAGAAATTTTTTTTCAAGTTTATGTTTTGTATTTAATTAAGCCTTAAATAATAAAATAAGTTGAAATATTTTTATATGGCAAATAAATGCAAAATATAAGGATATTGCATTTTGGTCCCTGAATGAGGACTTAAATGTAATATTGAAAAGGTTCTTGGAGGGAAAGATTTAAAAATATTAATTTTTAAATTTTGAACTAATCTAACCGGTTAGTAATGCCCTGTAACCGGTTAGACGATGAACCCAAAAACTGGGTTAGTGGATTTTGATGAGTAATCACTTGATTAATCCCGAATTCGCCACGATTACAGCTTGAATCTAGTGGAAAACCACACATCAACCTGCATGTTAGTTCAAATTGTTTATAAATAGTTGAATTCTGAAGAATTGGGGGTTGGTTCTGCTGAATTGTGTTGAAGAAGAACAATTAGGGTTCCAAATTCGTGCTGAGCAATTCGTCTCCTTCTTTGAGAGTTAGAGAGCGAAACACACCTCTCTGAAAAGCTTGAATCAAGGGCTTTTCAGTGATATACACCTTGTGAGTTGAGTGTTCGTGTGGATGGAGGAATCAAGCTTGGAAGCTAAGAGTGGGAAACTGAGTCCTGTTCTGGAAGCTGAATTTCAGCTTTGATTTTGGTAAGTACAGTTCACCATTGAGCCTCAAATCTCTTTGATTCTCTAGTGCATGTTACCTATATTGAGTCCTAATTGTTTTCCCCAATTTCTTTGGCCAATTTCTATGTCAAATCTTCTGGTTTTTGGACCCTGTTGATAAAAATCGTGGCTGAGAGCAGAATTGTGGATTTGTGGGAATCTGTGGATTGATCTTCAAGCTCAGTGGTAATACTCATCAAAAATCGACTTAGAGGTATGGGAGAAGTCTACCTTATACTAGATTTAGACTAAAAATCAAGTATTTAGGATTTGAGTTAACAAAACTCAAAAAGGGCATTATGTGTGAAAAAGCACAAAGGCTTGGAGGCCAAATTTTAGTTCAATGTTGCTTTGAGCAACTTTGTGTTGATGCATGCAATGGATAATGATACTGGAATTTGCATTTGAATGCTTATTTTAAGTTTTGTTGGGTTAAATTGTGGTTATATTGCTTTTTATGCAATTTGATGCAAAAAGCTTAATGCATGCACATTGAATCTGTTTCTGTGATGAAATATATTTGTTTAAGGTATATGAACCCTGGTAAATGATGAAATTTGGTTAGATTTGAGAAATGGAAAGAATGATATGTCAAAACTCTTGTTTTAATGGACTGACTGCATAATCTAACCGGTTACTCGATATTTGTAACCGGTTAGACACTGCAAAATTTCAAAAGAAAATCAGTTTATAAAACAGTCCTGAAGTTTCACTAGTTTTACTCAAATCTATACTTTAATTTCATTGGAAATAATCTGAGAAGGAGCTGATAACACTGGCTTGGTTCAGATTTAAGGGTGAGGGTTATTACCTTAATTTAAGAATATGATTTCAAGAGGAAATTATGTTCTTTTGGAAACAAAATGTGATTTGGACTTTTGAATGATGAAAACAGTGGTTTTTGAGGTATAAAACAATGTTAAACTTTTTATGGATTGGGTAGAGAATTCAAGAAAAAGGGTTTTCTGAATTACAATGGTAAACAGTTCAGGTCTGTAATTCTAACCGGTTAGCCTGAAACCGTAACCGGTTAGTACCTGAATCTGAAAAATAAAAAGTTAAGTTTTGAATACCATTGGTTATGTTTTTCCCAATCTAAGTTTAAGGGCATGTTTTGAGATAATTCAAAGGAGAATTTTGTGCCAAAAATTATGCCTCAAATAAATCATTCAAAAGGTGAAATTGGAATATTTCTAAATCACATTAATTAATGCAAAGATAAAACCAACCCTGATATTTGTGCATCCATATAGACTGGAAGTTTGGTTGGTAGGAACATTTATCATATTCTGGGAATATGAGGAGGGTACTCCGGGAGTACCAAAATATAACCTACTTGATGACACATTATAGATATGTGGCCAGTGTCCGGGACCTGGTTTTTATGCGTTCTGGGAACGTATGCGTTCTGGGAACGTGGTGCACACTCCGGGAGTGATGCTTATTATCCAAGTATGGTTTGGCATTATGTTCTGGGAACAAATGTCGGTGTTCCGGGAACACAAGGGTGTATTGGATGGACGTCCAAGATGGACTTTAGAGGCCTCAGTTGTGGATAGAAAATCATACATCATGCCACTTGCATTATAAGAGATATAATGTTGAAAAATTGGTGTGCTCATATGTATTTGCATTATTATCTGTCCATGATACACTTGTGTTTGTAATTTAGTCTTTATCAATTATGTATATGTGTATACTTACTCCCTGTGCCCTGTTTAGGTGATGGCCAGATACCTAGCTTGCATCGAGATACGCCCTATCCCTAGTGGTATATGGACGTATGAGGAGCACCGTGCCACCTTTGAGGGTGAAGTGGAGATTACTCTCTACCACCCCAACCCTCTGGTGCAAGTGCGACCTCGTCGATTTAGGATCCCATTAGTCTATACTATGCATGTTCCACCCTTTTATACATATAGAGGACCACCCCCGGCTCGACCTATGCGTCGTTTTCATAGTTTTCGTTTCAGAGCTGCCACTCGTTCTCATCCTTCTTCCCATAGAGTTGTCACTGAGGAGACTCCTTCTCCAGGTCCGACTGACTTTGATAGGACGGCTTCTGCAGATCCTAGACCCAGTGATGGGGTCTCTACACAGTCGGGCGAGGTCGAGGAGGACCCTGTGGAGGACGAGAGCGAGGAGGAGGTGCATGTCGAGCCGACGGTTTCAGCTAGAGGTGGACCCGCTGGTTCATAGGAGCCTGCATAGCGTAGATGTTTTGGATCCTAGATCCTAGGGATAGAGCTGTGGAGGATCTGAGGAGCTGCTGAGGACACGGATGACTTGCTCTGAGACTTCTAATTTTGGGTTTTGTCATATCTTGTATATATTTGAGAGGTCTTAGAGTGAGGTTTTATTTTATGCAGCTGGTCTGTATATGTTTCATCAAACTTGCTATCTTGACTTTTTACCACTTTCTACTGACTGTACTGATGGGGTTTTATGTTATGACATATATATGTGTATGATGTTTTCTTTACCTCAGCAGTGCCCCATAAGTACTATTTTACTTCCGCGAACTCTGATTTCTATTTGAAAAGGATTCAGCAATAGGTTTATGTTTTATATACTCAAATCCAACTCGAGAGACAAATGATATGTTTTAATGAGAATCACAAATAACTTTTTCTATGATTAAGGAAATGTTCTCTCGGAAGCCTTTTTCGAACTTAAGATATTACCAAGCCGAATTCAAATAATGGTTCATGTTAAAAAGGGTTTCTAATTGAGCAAGTACTAATTTAAAAAGGAAAAATTTTTCTAGTCCTAATTTTGATAGCAAGTATTCAACTATTTGGAAATATTACTTATTTTCAAGATAGAAAAGAGAGCGTCACACCCTTTGGTGGTATCAGAGCATTGGTCCTGTTCCTCATGGCCCCGATGATGCAGCTAAGTATGGTATTCAATGGTAATTGAATATGTTTTGAGTAAGTTAGTAGCATTTATGTTTCAAAGACCTTTTTAGTGACCCAAATCCCATAGTGCAGGTCTTTATATGGCAACCAGAAATAGAAATATTACTAACGAAATGTTAGAACAAATCACGACCGTGCTGGAAGGCATGCAGCAGCAGGAGAGACAACAACCATCTCAAGGGCGAGCTGGTAACCCATCTGCTGACAACATGGAGAATCATGATGCTAAGACTCTGTCGGAGTTCAGAAAATGCAACCCACCAAGGTTTGAGGGAGGATATAAACTTGATGAGGCGAATAAGTGGTTGTATGAGATTAACAAGATTTTCCGAACTCTGGAGTGTTCTGATGAACAGAAGGTGACCTATGTAGTTTACATGCTTCATGGGGAAGCTGAAAATTGGTGGGATCACACTGTCCAAATGCTGAATTTTGAAAGGAGAACAATCAACTGGGGAGTATTTATGGAGAAATTTCTTAATAAATATTTTCCATAAGATTTAAGGAGAAAGAAGGAAGTGGAATTCATGCAATTGAAGCAGGGGGATATGAGTGTAGGAGAGTATGCTGCCAGATTTGAGAAGCTGATGAAATACTCTCCCAACTACTTAAATAACCCTGATGAAAGGAGTAAGTGTGTTAAGTTTGAAGGTGGGCTGAGGCCGGAGCTGAAGTCTATCTTCAGTTATCAAAGAATTCAGAGTTTCCCTGCACTTGTGGATATGTGCAGAATGTATGAGGATGACAAGAAAGCGGAGTTGATCGGAGGTCAGGTGAAAGGGGTTGGACAGAGTTATGGACCACAAAGGAAGAAGAAGTTTGATCATCGGAGTAATGGACCATATTCTAAGCACAAGGGTAAGGGAAAGGCGGTGATGGATAACAAGAACAAGTCTCGTGATAATGCTCCTTATTGCGAGAAGTGTAGGCGTTATCATCATGGTCAGTTCTGCTGGTCCACAGGAGGATGTTTCAAGTGTGGAAAGCAAGGTCACTTTGCTCGTGAGTGCAAAGAATTCGTAAAGGGTGAGGCAAAGGGATCTGCTGGCAAGCCTGTGCTGCAAGGAAGAGTATTTACCCTAAGTGGGAAGGAAGCAACCCAAACCCCAAATCTCGTGCAAGGTAACTTTCTGCTTAATAACCAACCTTGCAAAATCATGTTTGATTCTGGAGCTACACATTCTTTTGTTTCTCCTGAATGTGTAAATAGATTGAATCTTGTTGTTTCTGATTCACCTTGCTATCTTAGTATAGATACCCCTACGGGAATACCGATTTTCACCACTAAAGTTTGTTTAGGGTGTAATGTAGAAGTTTTGGGTCGTCTTTCTAAGGTAGATTTGGTTTGTCTCCCTAAGTTACAATTGGATGTGATCTTGGGTATGGATTGGTTGATGAAGAACCAAGTGATCATCAACTGTGAGGAAAAGACAATTCAATATAGGACCCTTGAACCGGAAGGTTATATGTGTTTATTCTCGGCTTCTGGGGAAGAAGAGTCAATGCCGATAGAGGAGATTCCGATGGTGAGGGAATTTCCCGAAGTATTTCCTGAAGAGATACCCGGATTACCTCCGAAGCGAGAAATAGAGTTTGGGATTGATTTAGTCCCTGGAGCTGGTCCCATCTCTATTGCTCCTTATAGGATGGCACCACCAGAAATGGCAGAAATGAAGAAGCAGATAGAAGAATTGCTGCAGAAACAGAAGATCAGGCCAAGCCTTTCGCCTTGGGGAGCTCCATTACTGTTTGTAAAGAAGAAAGATGGGAGTATGAGAATGTGTGTGGATTACAGGCAGTTGAATAAGGTCACTATTAAGAATAAGTATCATTTGCCAAGGATTGATGACCTTATGGACCAGGTTAGGGGAGCTGCAGTATTTTCCAAGATTGATCTGAGATCGGGCTATCATCAGATCAGGATAAAGGAGGAGGATGTACCTAAGACTGCATTTCGATCTCGATACGGCCATTATGAGTATGTGGTGATGCCGTTCGGATTGACTAATGCACCTGCTATTTTCATGGATTATATGAACCGAATCTTTAGACCATATTTGGATTTACTTGTGGTGGTATTTATTGATGATATTCTGGTCTATTCTAAAAATCCGGAAGAACATGAAGAGCATCTCAGAATTGTGTTGAAAGTCCTGAAGGAGAAGCAATTATATGCCAAACTTACGAAATGTGAGTTTTGGTTGAACGAAGTGAAGTTTTTGGGGCATGTAATCTCTAAAGAAGGAATTGCGGTGGATCCAGCAAAAGTAAGTTGAGTGTTAAGCTGGGAACAGCCTAAGACTGTGACCGAGGTGAGAAGTTTCTTGGGGTTAGCTGGATACTATCGTCGGTTCATAGAAGGATTTCCCATGATTGCATTGCCTTTGACTAAGTTGACTCGGAAAGATCAACCATTTGTGTGGAACGATCGGTGTGAAGTTAGTTTCCGTGAGTTGAAGGAAAGGTTAACATCGTCTCCTGTGTTAATCTTACCTGATCCTCATAAAAGTTTTGAAGTGTACTGTGATGCATCTAAGCAAGGACTGGGTTGTGTATTAATGCAAGAAGGAAGGGTAGTGGCTTATGCATCGCGACAATTGAAGAATCATGAGGTGAATTACCCGACACACGATTTAGAATTGGCTGCGATCGTGTTTGCCTTAAAGATATGGAGACATCATCTCTATGGCACTACATTCCAAGTATTTAGTGACCATAAGATTTTGAAATATCTGTTCGACCAGAAAGAGTTGAACATGAGGCAAAGAAGATGGATGGAGTTTTTGAAGGATTATGACTTTAAACTCCACTATCATCCGGGTAAAGCGAATGTGGTTGCAGATGCTTTGAGTCGGAAAGCAATCCACATAAGTGCAATGATGGTTAAGGAAGCAGCTTTGATTGAGGAATTCAGAGACTTGAGCTTGTTGACACAAGTAGAGCCATCAAGTATCAAGTTGGGGATGTTGCAAATCACAAATGAGTTCTTGGAAAGAATTCGGGAGTTGCAACGAGCAGACAAAGAATTAATGGAAAAGATGAAGCTAGGTTCAGAAGGAAAGGAACCTGATTTCAAGATTGGAACAGATGGAATACTTCGTTTCAGGACAAGGATCTGTATACCAAGAGATCAGGAAGTTAGAAGATTGATTCTTGACGAAGCCCATAAGAGTCGGATGAGTATGCATCCTGGATCGACCAAAATGTATCAGGATTTGAAGAAGATGTTTTGGTGGTCTGGACTGAAAAAGGATGTTGCTGAATATGTGGCGGCGTGCTTGATTTGCCAAAAAGCTAAAGTAGAACATCAGAAACCAAGAGGACAGTTGCAACCTTTGAGGATTCCCCAGTGGAAGTGGGATAGCATCTCAATGGATTTTGTGTCTGGTTTGCCATGGACAGCAGCAAATCATGATGCCATCTGGGTAATCGTGGATAGGTTAACTAAGTCGGCGCATTTTATCCCGATAAATATGCGCTACCCTTTGAACAAGCTTACCCAGATCTATATCAAGGAGGTAGTTCGTCTTCACGGAGTGCCTTCGAGTATTGTGTCAGACCGAGATTCCAGATTTTCGTCGCAGTTCTGGAAAAGTTTGCATGAGGCAATGGGAACAAGATTGAAATTGAGCTCTGCGTATCATCCACAGACTGATGGTCAGACGGAGAGAACGATTCAATCTTTGGAAGATGTGTTGAGGGCTTGTGCATATGAAGAACAAGGAAGTTGGGATCAAGTGTTACCCCTTGCAGAACTCACATACAACAACAGCTATCATGCGAGCATTGGAATGGCACCGTTCGAGGCGTTGTATGGAAGGAAATGTCAAACCCCGCTATGTTGGTTCCAAGTGGGGGAGAATTTGATGGTTGGACCGGAAATGATACAGCAAACATCTGAGAAGATTAAGATGGTTCAGGCAAAGATGAAAGCGGCTCAGAGTCGGCAGAAGAGTTATGCGGATAAGAGGAGAAAACCATTAGAATTTTCAGAGGGCGATCATGTGTTCCTTCGGGTAGTTCCGATGAAAGGAATCAGTAGAGCTTTGAGAACCCGAAAGCTTTCGCCTAAGTGTATAGGTCCATACCAAATCCTTAAGAGAGTGGGTCCTGTTGCTTATCAATTGGCTTTACCACCCTCTTTATCTAATTTGCACAACGTCTTTCACGTTTCGCAGTTAAAGAAGTACGTGCATGACCCATCAGTTATTCTAAAACTCCAACCTGATGACCTAACTCTGAAGGAAAACCTGACCTTTGAGACCAGACCGGTTCAGATAGAAGATCGTGAAGTTAAGCAGCTCAGGGGAAAGGAAATACCTTTGGTTAAGGTGGTATAGGAAAATGCAGACGTGGCTGAGGCAACATGGGAATTAGAGGAGAAGATGCGTCAAGAGTATCCAGAGTTATTTTTGTAAGATAGAATTTCGGGGACGAAATTCCTTTTAAGTGGGGGAGTAGTGTAACACCCCTAATTTTCGTCTCCCGAATAATAGGAAATTAATAATAAAAAGTTTTATTATTAATTTATAGAATTTTTTTTTCAAGTTTATGTTTTGTATTTAATTAAGCCTTAAATATAAAAATAAGTTGAAATATTTTTATATGGCAAATAAATGCAAAATATAAGGATATTGCATTTTGGTCCCTGAATGAGGACTTAAATGTAATATCGAAAAGGTTCTTCGAGGGAAAGATTTAAAAATATTAATTTTTAAATTTTGAACTAATCTAACCGGTTAGTAATGCCCTGTAACCGGTTAAACGATGAACCCATAAACTGGGTTAGTGGATTTTGATGAGTAATCACTTGATTAATGTAACATCCCGCTATTTTTAATACTTTTAGTAAAATAATTAAATGATTTAATATGATGTTTTCAAGATTTGAGTCTCGGAATAAAATTTTGATTTCATCATTATATTTGGAATATGTTTTCTAGTCAAAATAAGTATAAATTTGTTATCATACGTTTTCCAAAAATAAAGTAGTACTTTTATTTAGTTTAATTAACATTTTGACAGGGAGCTCAAGTGGCAAGCCTTAGAGGCATTTTTATAAATAGTTTCTTCTGAAAAATATGTTTAACTTAATATTTTGAGCGTCCCTTTAAATTTTCATAGTGTTCGGAGACTGTTTTATTTTTAGTTTCTGGACTGATTTAATATATTACCAGTATAAGTTATATATAATGATCTTCTATTTCAAAATTATAAATGTTATATTTTATCAAGTTTAATATCAGGATTGAGAAAAATATATTTACTTTTGAATTTTGATAATTTTTATTACGCAATAGTTATGCGGAGGGACCGGTAACTTTATTATTTTTTAATCAGTTTTGAGTAATTTAAAATACAATATTGTTTTACTTAAATGTATTTTATTGTTTGAATCGTCAAACTTTTAACTATAATCCAAAATACCTACACACATTGACCCACCAATATATATAAATATATATCTTCCTAGTACTACCCATTACCCTATATTATTCCCTAGCCTACCCAGCCCAGCCCGTAGCCACCCCAAACCAAAATAATACCCCTTGATGATGCAAAGGAGACTTCCCAAGCTGGTTCCTTGGTGGCATTTGATCGTCTCAGATTCGATTTCAACTTCCACCGACCACTTCATGACAGTGAGCTTGCAGAAATTGAAGGATTAATCAATGGATGGATCCAGGATGCAACGCTTCTTCAAACCAAAATTAGAAATAAAAGAAAGAACCCACCCTAACCCAGCGTGAGAGAGAAAGAAGTTAACTAAATAGAAAAGAAACACGGGAAGAGATAGTAGCAGCGACAGAGTTGGGGGAAACTTTCGTTTCTTCCAACTTCCTGGTCCAATAACTCAAGATCTAACCATCCAATCTCAAATCTTTTTTAGATTCAACACGCTATTGATCTTGACCCTGGAGCGAGTGGCGAATGTTGGCTCTATCGTTATTGCTAGGATTTCCAGGTAAGGGGAGTCTCTTTTCCACATTTTGAGTTAGGGATAGTTGGGGTTTATAATAGGATTTGAGTTTAATAGTTAAGTTGGGTTGTGGGTGATAGATTAAGAGGTAATTAGAATTAAAGAAGGGAAATGGCGGTATATTGGGAAATGTTGCTATCTTGGAAATTGTTAATGATGAACCTTGGTATATTAATTAAGTAGGAAGTGAAGAACCCTAGGGAGATGATTTATTTTTAAAGCACTCTGAGACATACCTGAGTATGTCGACTGATTGGTTAATATATGTTGATTGTAAATTGTTATGGTCATAAATTGGGAATTTATTATGTACACTAAGTACTTTAAGGGTGTTATTTTGATTTTATGCTGGATAGTAGGTGGTATAAATGGCTAAATAAAATGGAAATGCTATGTGACGGAAATAGTAATGGAATTGAAAAGTAATTATGATGGGTAAATTGAAAAGGATTGAATGTTATGATATAAGTGGCTAATTAAGAGTGTTCACGTCTATTGAAAATGTGTGAAGTTAATTTTGAATGCTAAAAGGATATTTAATTGTGAAATGATAATATACGGATAGATTGGACTATGTGATAATAAAGGAAAATGGTTATAATTGCTAATTGTGGAATGTGACCCCTAAATGGGATTATTTGGAAATGTATATGATGTTGGATGATAAATGCTTATTTATGATTATGTGTGTGATTATTTGGAGAATGCTTGTGATTAGTTGTGTATGGGTTATGTGTTTTCAAATAAATTGTTACTTGTTATGAATGACTAATTGATTTGTGTGCTTTGTAATGAAATGTTTAAACTAAAAGACTAGAGATCTATGATGATATAAGTATACTGTAAATCTAAGGACAAAATATACGTATGGGCTTGGTGCTCACTTAAGCTACGGCAATGTGAGGCCAAGTGTAAAATATAAGTATGTACATTGGTGCTCACTTAAGCTACGGCAATGTGAGGCTAAGGGCTTGGTGCTCACTTAAGCTACGGCAATGTGAGGCCAAGTGTAAAATATAAATATGTACGTTGGTGCTCACTTAAGCTACGGCAATGTGAGGCTAAGGGCTTGGTGCTCACTTAAGCTACGGCAATGTGAGACCAAGATAAAAGAAAGGAAATGAAAATGATTATATATATGTGTTGAAAACTGTTTGAGGTTACATAAATGAGATGGGGTGTATGCAGGTCACTGTTTGTGGTTGCATACACTGAGTGTAGATCTCTGCTTGAGGTTACACCCAATGGAAAAAGGAATTAAAATAAAAGGAACTAATAATGAAAAAGGTAACGAAATGGTAATGGAAAGGATTAAGGAAATGAATAGGGTTAATGGAAAATGGATAAAAAGGAATGTATAAGGAAATGGGAATGAAAGGAAGTGGTTGATCCCTGACTTGATTTGATTGTTATTCTTGAGTTTATATTATGAGCTTTATATTATCCTCTGATTCACTGTGTTGTGAAAAGGTCTCACCCTTATGTGGTTAACATTTTAGGTGCTTGAGCCAGGAGTTTGGAGATCAGAGTGCTCAGCGGATCAGTCGAAAGAAAGGAACTCAAGTGTATTATACTATATTGTAATTGAAAGCCCCCAACGCGATTTGCGAACTCTGGTTTATAAAAGAAAATTTAAAGTCCGATATTTTTTTTTCAAACGTTTATTGATTATTATCCATTATAAAGTTGGGGTGTTACAATTAATCCCGAATTCGCCACGATTACAGCTTGAATCTAGTGGAAAACCACGCGTCAACCTGCATGTTAGTTCAATTTGTTTATAAATAGTTGAATTCCGAAGAATTGGGGGTTGGTTCTGCTGAATTGTGTTGAAGAAGAACAATTAGGGTTCCAAATTCGTGCTGAGCAATTCGTCTCCTTCTTTGAGAGTTAGAGAGCGAAACACACCTTTCTGAAAAGCTTGAATCAAGGGCTTTTCAGTGATATACACCTTGTGAGTTGAGTGTTCGTGTGGATGGAGGAATCAAGCTTGGAAGCTAAGAGTGGGAAACTGAGTCCTGTTTTCTTCCTGTTCTGGAAGCTGAATTTCAGCTTTGATTTTGGTAAGTACAGTTCACCATTGAGCCTCAAATCTCTTTGATTCTCTAGTGCATGTTACCTATATTGAGTCCTAATTGTTTACCCCAATTTCTTTGGCCAATTGCTATGTCAAATCTTCTGGTTTTTGGACCCTGTTGATAAAAATCGTGGCTGAGAGCAGAACTGTGGATTTGTGGGAATCTGTGGATTGATCTTCAAGCTCAGTGGTAATACTCATCAAAAATCGACTTAGAGGTATGAGATAAGTCTACCTTATACTAGATTTAGACTAAAAATCAAGTATTTAGGATTTGAGTTAACAAAACTCAAAAAGGGCATTATGTGTGAAAAAGCACAAAGGCTTGGAGGCCAAATTTTAGTTCAATGTTGCTTTGAGCAACTTTGTGTTGATGCATGCAATGGATAATGATACTGGAATTTGTATTTGAATGCTTATTTTAAGTTTTGTTGGGTTGAATTGTGGTTATTTTGATTTTTATGCAATTTGATGCAAAAAGCTTAATGCATGCACATTGAATATGTTTCTGTGATGAAATATATTTGTTTAAGGTATATGAACCCTGGTAAATGATGAAATTTGGTTAGATTTGAGAAATGGAAAGAATGATATGTCAAAACTCTTGTTTTAATGGACTGACTGCATAATCTAACCGGTTACTCGATATTTGTAACCGATTAGACACTGCAAAATTTCAAAAGAAAATCAGTTTATAAAACAGTCCTGAAATTTCACTAGTTTTACTCAAATCTATACTTTAATTTCATTGGAAATAATCTGAGAAGGAGCTGATAACACTGGCTTGGTTCAGATTTAAGGGTGAGGGTTATTACCTTAATTTAAGGATATGATTTCAAGAGGAAATTATGTTCTTTTGGAAACAAAATGTGATTTGGACTTTTGAATGATGAAAACAATGGTTTTTGAGGTATAAAACAATGTTAAACTTGTTTATGGATTGGGTAGAGAATTCAAGAAAAAGGGTTTTCTGAATTACAATGGTAAACAGTTCAGGTCTGTAATTCTAACCGGTTAGCATGAAAACGTAACCGGTTAGTACCTGAATCTGAAAAATAAAAAGTTAAGTTTTTGAATACCATTGGTTATGTTTTTCCCAATCTAAGTTTAAGTGCATGTTTTGAGATAATTCAAAGGAGAATTTTGTGCCAAAAATTATGCCTCAAATAAATCATTCAAAAGGAGAAATTGGAATATTTCTAAATCACAGTAATTAATGCAAAGATAAAACCAACCCTAATATTTGTGCATACATATAGACTGGAAGTTTGGTTGGTAGGAACGTTTATCATATTCTGGGAATATGAGGAGGGTACTCCGGGAGTACCAAATTATAACCTACTTGATGACACATTATAGATATGTGGCCAGTGTCCGGGACCTGGTTTTTATGCGTTCTGGGAACGTATGCGTTCTGGGAACGTGGTGCACACTTCGGGAGTGATGCTTATTATCCAAGTATGGTTCGGCATTATGTTCTGGGAATAAATGTCAGTGTTCCGGGAACACAAGGGTGTATTGGATGGACGTCCAAGATGGACTTTAGAGGCCTCAGTTGTGGATAGAAAATCATACATCATGCCACTTGCTTTATAAGAGATATAATGTTGAAAAATTGGTATGCTCATATGTATTTGCATTATTATCTGTCCATGATATACTTGTGTTTGTAATTTAGTCTTTATCAATTATGTATATGTGTATACTTACTCCCTGTGCCCTATTTAGGTGATGGCCAGATACCTAGCTTGCATCGAGATACGCCCTATCCCTTGTGGTATATGGACGTATGAGGAGCATCGTGCCACCTTTGAGGGTGAAGTGGAGATTACTCTCTACCACCCCAACCCTCTGGTGCGAGTGCGACCTCGTCGATTTAGGATCCCATTAGTCTATATTATGCATGTTCCACCCTTTTATACATATAGAGGACCACCCCCGGCTCGACCTATGCGTCATTTTCATAGTTTTCGTTTCAGAGCTGCCACTCGTTCTCATCCTTCTTCCCATAGAGTTGTCACTGAGGAGACTCCTTCTCCTGGTCCGACTGACTTTGATAGGACGGCTTCTGCAGATCCTAGACCCAGTGGTGGGGTCTCTACACAGTCGGGCGAGGTCGAGGAGGACCCTGTGGAGGATGAGAGCGAGGAGGAGGTGCATGTCGAGCCGACGGTTTCAGCTAGAGGTGGACCCGCTGGTTCATAGGAGCCTGCATAGCGTAGATGTTTTGGATCCTAGATCCTAGGGATAGAGCTGTGGAGGATCTGATGAGCTGCTGAGGACACGGATGACTTGCTCTGAGACTTCTACTTTTGGGTTTTGTCATATCTTGTATATATTTGAGAGGTCTTAGAGTGAGGTTTTATTTTATGCAGCTGGTCTGTATATGTTTCATCAAACTTGCTATCTCGACTTTTTACCACTTGCTACTGACTGTACTGATGGGGTTTTATGTTATGACACATATATGTGTATGATGTTTTCTTTACCTCAGCAGTGCCCCATAAGTACTATTTTACTTCCGCGAACTCTGATTTCTATTTGAAAAGGATTCAGCAATAGGTTTATGTTTTATATACTCAAATCCAACTCGAGAGACAAATGATATGTTTTAATGAGAATCACAAATAACGTTTTCTATGATTAAGGAAATGTTCTCTCGGAAGCCTTTGTCGAACTTAAGATATTACCAAGCCGAATTCAAATAATGGTTCATGTTAAAAAGGGTTTCTAATTGAGCAAGTACTAATTTAAAAAGGAAAAATTTTTCTAGTCCTAATTTTGATAGCAAGTATTCAACTATTTGGAAATATTACTTATGTTAGAATTATTGATAGGATTGGCAGCCAACGCCCAAGAGGGGGTGAATTGGGTGTTTACGAAAACATTGGAAAATATTCGATTTAAAACTTTTTCAACAAACTTAAAGAGATTTTGCAGCGGAAAACAATATAATGTTGAAAAGCGATTGCGCTTAGGCGAATAATATTAATACTATTAAGAAAAACTAATATGCGCGGCACAATTAAAAAGATAACAATGAGAAGCGTTACCGCACTAATTAATTTAAAACAATTAAATTAATTATTATGAAAATAATCGTTATGATGCACGAATGAAAATTATAACAACAATGCACATGAAACAACAATAACGAAAATAAAGAGATGAGGGATAGAAGAGATTGCACCAGAGATTTTATCCTGCTCCGGCAAACCCAGCCTACTCCAGTCCCCAAGCGACCCGCTTGAGCTTTTCACTAAACCAAAGACGCCTCGCGTCCCCAAGTACAACCAGAGCGCCCCGCAAGCTACTAGGAACCTCCTTTCGCCAGGGACCTCAATAAACCAGATAGCCTAACTACTAGGTGACCCACCGTTCATCTAGCACTACCCAATACACAACAGGGTTCCTCACCCTACAACCACGAACGCAACACGTCCGCACTAGGAGATTCACTCCCTAGTCACTAAGGGTCACACACCCCTTACACAAATGGTTATGGATATGGAGATTGAGTACAACCACTATAATGCACTCTTCTTAGTGCTGATACAACAATTTGGCTCTCTAACAAAAGTGTGTTCTAATCAACACGAATACAACAATATAAGCTCTAGTAGTGGTTCTGAATTTAAATCACAAGTATTATGGCCAAGATAATTTTTCTCTTCAAGAAATAATATCAAAGTTTAAGAACTGGTTGAAGGAGAAGAGAAGAAGAGAAGAACGTGTAGAAGAAAAAGGTTGGATCCGAAAATATGAAAAGATCAAATCATTTTAAACACATTTTTAACACATGTTTAAAATCAAAAACCAATCTTAAAGATTTAAGAATTAAAACCAAAGATTTGAAAATATTTGAAATTCAAATTTTGAATTTGGAAAAATAGAATCAGAATCAAATCAAAACTGATTTTGGAAATAAATCAAATTTAAAATAAGAATGAAATCAAATCCGGAAATATTCAAAAATGATTTTCTGAAATCAAATAAATAAAATAATATTTTTGAAATCAAAATCAAATCAAATAGATTTAAAGAATAGAATAAAATAGAATAAAATCAATTTTGAATTCAAAAATAAATCAAAGATTTGATTCTTAAAAACAAATAAGGAAATATTTTCAAAAACAAAATCAAATTCGAATTTTGAAAATAAATCAGAATCAATTATGTAAAAACAAATCAGGAAATAAATTAAAATGATTCTGACACGTTTTTCAATAAAACTTGAGGTAATCGATTACTTCAAGAAGATAATCGATTATCCCTTTAAAAATAGAAACTTTTAAATTCTTTTGAAAAACCAGTAATCGATTACAACATAGAATTTAATCGATTACTTCACTTCTGTTTAATATATGATGCAACTGATATAATCGATTATCACTGGTCAAATAATCGATTACACAGCCTCTGAAAAATATATGATGCAACTCCGATTATCTGTGCCAAGTAATCGATTACTTTCATACAAAAAGTAATGGATTAGCCAGGTTCAAATACTCGATTACACTCTCTCTGGATTTTCTATGATGCAACATAAATAATCGATTATCTTGAAAGAGTAATCGATTATCTCTGTCAAAACTTGTCTTACCAGATTTTCACAATTTAGAGAAATCCAGCTAGAGGTTGTCAAGATATATTTTCACAGTGAAACAGTTAAGACATTAAAAATACGTTTTTAGAAAAACTCTTTTTGCAATTAAAAACATTTTTCATAAACTAAGTTAAAAACATATTTTCATGAAAACATATTTTGCAATTAAAACATTTTTCACAAAATGTTCTTTTCTTCTCCTTAACATGAAAAACTAATTTTTGCCATTAGACACTTGTAATAAAAATTCATTACCTTACAAATTTCCTATGGCCAGGCTATACTAAACTTGAACATGAAGCTTGAGCCTTGACTTTAGCCTTGAAGCTTGATGCTTGAACCTGATGCAGCTTGATGCTTGAAACTTTGAATCTTGTTTGTAATCATCAAAACATTATCTTCTAGAATCCTTCTAGCATTACTCTTTACGTCCTTTGGGGCAAGCTTGACTTCCAACAACTTATTTTCAAGATAGAAAAGAGAGCGTCACAGTCAGCATTCCAGAAGTACAAACATGACAAGACAAAATACTAACGACTTCATATAGAAAGAATACTCAGGATAATAATATAGGAACCATGCATTCATGCTATGCATATGACAAATACATTCACATAAGCATATAGGAAACACTTATAAACAAAGTATATAAATAGAACATATCATAATTTAATAACCACATACGCATTGCATAAAGCATCATCATTCTTCTCAGACATTCCAGTCTCATCACCATTTTCTCAATCTTTCAAACAATCATTTATACTTTCCTTCTTTTTTGAATCTTTCTCATTTTCTCTTAAATTCTTTATGCGTTCTTTCTTATAATCTTTTTATCATTATTAAATCTTATCAAACGGTTAGCATCAATGATGAGGGGGAAACATCATTGAGCTCGCACATGTCTACATCTCCTCGGTCATCCACCCAACCTAGTCGGAAGCAAACAGGAGTACAGGACCTTTACCACGCGGGCACGACAGCTGTCACACAAACAAATGGTCCCAGACCAGGAGGCCCTGCCTCAAATCATATCAATTCAAATATCATATCAATGCACGCTCTCAGCGGCAATCACAAATGCCCCGTTCCAGTCCCTCTCACTGTTCTCGATTTGAAATCAAGGGAGCGACAGTATAATTTCTAGTTCGCGATGCGGAACTTACCACGGTATTAGATCCAGTCCCCACCACGTTAGTGCACCACATGTGGGATTCGTTCCGCCTAGAAATATACTCTAGACTTCTTGACGTTTCACCGTCATCGTCCTCCCTTCATGCAATCTCCTCCTAAGTATCCGTAGATACCTATGGTTCCTTCCTCTCCACTACTTCGATACGACACTCATACCTCACCGCGTATATAAATGTCTTTTAAGTCTTTTAAAGTTTTTTGAATTTTAATTAAACGGCTTAATCCTAACAGTCGGCTCGTCCTTGGTGCATCCCTTCAACGAAGCCCGACCACTAATCGCAAACTGTTTCCCCCTAAATCTCAATGGCCCTTGGCCTCACATCACTTTCTCACGCATCTCATCATCATGATTCTCAAAGCTCACTCTCAGCATATTCTCATCAATATCATCAACATCTTTTCCTCGTTTTTCTCAAAATCTCTTTTCCCAAAACTTTTTCGAAAGCTTAATTTCACAAAACTTTTGCTTCACAAAACATTTTCAGAAACCTCATTTCATAAATCCTTTTACAAAACTTTTTCAAAAATAATGTTTCCAAAAACTTTCACAAAATATTATTTTCACAAAAGCTTTTTCAAAAATCTCTTTTCAAAAACCTTTTTCAAAAATCATATTTTTGGGTGAGTGTTAATGGAGGAGCAAGCTCAACTCAACACTAAGCTTCTTCCCAAAAACGTGAACGAGGAATCACATCTCCATTCAAAACACATCTCACTTTCATAACAACATTACTCTTCTCCAATCACAACTCTTGGTATTCCATTACTTATACAACCTTTATGATCATTCCTCTTTCTTTCAATCACATTTTCTCACTTTTACAATTCATTCATCTCATCAACTCCTTTTTTTCTCAATCTTATTCGTGTTACGTTTTATCTCTTTCTCAATCCTTTCTCTTTAATTTCTCACTCTTTTTCATAATTCGCATCATCCCTTATAACCACATTTAACTTTTCAGACAGAACAGGATATACTCAACAATACGCTCACAGAGAATTTCAATGCATAACCAAAATTATACATGCAACATATTTAACAAAACAGATAAACATCTAGCACATATATGCATCACGTATGATAATGCAGCATGTAACATATTAGACTCGATGTGCTTAGTTTAGAACTGAGTCTACGCGTCACTATGACCTAGGCCTACTGCATCTCTCACCTCACACTCCAGCATCTGAAATCGTTGCGAGTCCTTCCCAATAAGTCGACCGTTCCGCTTCTTGGCTTATACGTACCTCGTACTAAATAGACGATACCAACGTTATAATTATATCTTAAACAATCGTCCTACTAAGTATTAAAACGCGTTTTCGAAAACTCTTTTTATTTCTCGTCGGAAAACCGCAAAACGTCAAGACTTTTTCAAATCAAATTCAACTTTTGAAAATACTTTAAATATCTCAAAACCTTTTTAAAACAATTGACAAAACAATTTAAAACCATTTGTTTTTGGTTGCTGGTCCGTTCCGGACAGCCACTAACCAAAGCTCAAAAACACCGAAAAACATAACTTTAGTTCATACAAGACTTGTTATAAAATAAACATTTAAATGATTTATTTTTAAAACTTAACATTGTGAAATGAATTAAGGGCAGCAACCACTAAGTTCAAGGTCATTCAATTAAATCAATACTATATTATTTCAAAAACCAATTAGTTTTCACAACCAATTACAAAATCAAATTTTAACCAAAATCCGAATTCAAGAACCTGTCTCTCTCTCGCGACCGTACCCTAGGTACTGCCGCCGCCTTCTGCCGTCATGGGCAAAAAGAGAGGGAGGCCCCCTAAAACACCTTCGTCTACGTGCAAGAACGATAGCCTTTCTGTTTCTCCATCAATGAACGATAGCCTTTCTGTTTCTCCATCGAAGATCGATTTCTCACAGCTTGATGAGGAGGACCTGGAAGATATAGAAAACTTAAGCCCCAAGCAAGCAGAATTATGGGTGCAAAAGATTGATATCCTGAGAGCAAAGATCAAGGAAAAGGCGACATCAACAGGGAATAAGGATCTTACAAACGTGGACAAGGACTCAGCACCACAGAGTGATAGGTCTGTGAATCCTAATAATGGTGTAGTGACAACTGATCAGGGGGCAGACAACCATAAGCAGCCAAATGTCTGGGAGAAATTTGATATTAGCAAACTGAGGAATGCAGGTGAGAAATTACAATTCTATAAACCTGAACTGAAGGAAGGTGTGGCTGTAGGTAAAATACAGAGCATTGATGTAGAGAATGAGTTGACCTACTGGGAGAATGCTTTGGTTTGCTATGTGTTAGGAGCCAAACCCCCATTCCCTGTCCTGAATGGTTACATTAGGAAAGTATGGGGTAAACATGGAGTAGACAAGGTATTGATGAACTCTGATGGCACTTTCATTGTCAGATTCAATAGCAGTGATGGAATGAATGCTGTGCTAGATATAGGCCTGTTTCATTTTGATAGAAAACCTATAATAATTACTCCTTGGATAGGGAAACCTATGACCAGAGAGTTTCTGGATAGAGTGCTGTGTGGGTGCAGTTGCCAAACCTAAATCTGAAATACTGGGGAGCTGTGGCACTAGGGAAGATCTCTAGTTTGATTGGTACACCAATTATGGTGGACCAAGTCACAAAGGAGAGGAATAGAATTAATTATGCAAGAGTTCTAGTAGAAGTTAATCCTAAATTATTACCTGATGAAGTTTACTTTGAGGATGAAAAAGGTATTGTTATTAGCCAGAAGGTTATATATGAATGGAAGCCAGTCCTATGTGCTAAATGCTCAACATATGGCCATGATTCTAAGATGTGCAGAAAAGGTGTTAAGCAGCAGTGGGTGCAGAAGAATAAGCCAACACAGAAGGACATTGATGAGGTGGTCAGTGCTGTTCAGACTAAGGAAGCTATTGCAAATGGAACTATTCCTCATGAGAACATTGATCATGCAAGGGAAGAAGCTGAAAAGGTATTGGAAGCTGCCATTGATAAGGACAAAGAGAGAAATACAGGAAGTGATAAGGGAACTGATCAGGCAGAGGTACTTGCTGAAGGAAATGATGAAGGGTGGATACTAGTACAAACAAGGAGTAAGGCACAGAATAAGAACACAGTTTTGCTAAGAGGGTCTACCTCAAAGCAAGGACATGATGGATAAGATTGCTGCATGGAATATAAGAGGGATGAATAGCCCTCTTAAACAAGATTCTATTCAAGATTTATGTAGATATAATAGTATAGGCTTACTTGGTATTCTAGAGAATAAACTGAGAACTAGATGTTTTCAGCAAGTTAGGAATAAGGTGGCTCCTGGCTGGGGCTCTCTAGACAATCAGCAGCAGATGAAAAAAGGAGTGAGTTTCAAATTTTTCAATATGTGGTCTAGACACAGTGAGTTTATGCATCTAGTGTCTCGAGTTTGGGATAGATCAGTGCAGGGTCACAAAATGTTTCAAGTTTGTATGAAGCTCAAGGAATTAAGACAGCCTCTTAGGGATCTTAATAAGGCAGCTTTTGGTCATGTTGACAGAAAAGAAATTCAGATTAGAGATGACTTGGATGTTGTGCAATCTGAATTAAAATTTAAGCCAGAGGACATTACTCTTCAGCATAAAGAGAAAGAGCTCACTGGACAATACATGGAAGTGAAAGAAGCAGCTTATATGTTCCTTAGACAGAAGGCTAAGATAAATTGGCTAAGGTATGGGGATGAAAATACAAGGGTGTTCCATAACTCAATCAAGCAAAGACAATATAGGAACAGAATTTTGAGGCTTCAAACTGCTCAAGGAGTTATCATAGATCAGCAGCAGATAGCTCAAGCATTTCTAAATTATTATCAGGAGCTATTCAGGGCCAGAAACAGTAGCAACATAGTAAATAAGGACATATTTAAGGAGGGTAATGTCTTATCCTCTGATCAGCAGTTATCTCTCATCATGCCTTTCACTGATCAGGAAGTTAAGGAAGCTATGTTCTCAATCCACTAGGACAAGGCTCCAGGTCCAGATGGATATGGTTCTGGGTTTTTCAAATCAGCTTGGGAAATTGTTGTCTCTGACTGTGTTGAAGCAGTCCAACAGTTTTTTCAAACAGGGAAACTTCTAAAGGAAGTGAATCATACTTTATTGGTAATGATCCCTAAAGTGGATTACCCAAGTAATGTGAGTGAATTTAGACCCATTGCATGCTGCAATACAATCTATAAATGCATTACTAAGCTCATTTGCAGTAGATTAAGTAAGGTGCTGCCTCATCTAGTCCAAGATAATCAGGGTGCGTTTGTGAAAAACAGGAGTATTATGCATAACATTCTAATCACTCAGGATTTGATTAAGCTTTACCAGAGAAGGAATATTTCACCAAGGTGCATGATGAAAATAGATCTGAGGAAAGCCTATGATTCTATTGAATGACATTCTATTAAGATACCTATTGCTAATTATAGGTTTTCAAGCTGGATCCTTTCCTTGTAGGTATCTTGGTATTCCTCTCATGGCTAGGAAATGGAACAAGAACTCATGCAACTATCTGATTCAGAAAGTTACAGCTAGACTTTTAACTTGGAAGACTAGAAACCTATCTTATCAAGGTAGACAGTGTTTAGTTAATTCTGTGCTAACTAATCTACATGTTTAACTTGGATGTAGTATGCAGACCTCAAATTCATGGGGGTTTAAACATAAGGAATACTAAGCTATGGAACTATGCAGCTATGGGTAAGCAAGTGTGGTGGATTGTGAGTGATCAACAGAATCTTTGGGTTAAATGGGTTCATACGATTTACATAAAGGAACAAAATTTTTGGGATTGCACAGCTTTACAACATCACAATTGACACTGGAAAAAGATTCTTAATGTCAGGGACAAGCTTAAAGCTGGATTTCAAGGAAATACCTGGATTGCAGACAGGATTGGTAAGTACAGCATCAAGTCGGGCTATAATTTCCTGGCTGGTGCGCATCAACGATTCCCAATGCACAAAATCGTCTGGAACCCTCTTACTCAGCCGAAGCACAGATTCAATCTCTGGCTAATCATTCATGGAAGGTTGGATACTAAGGATTGCATGAGCTGGCTTGGAGTTCCAAATCACTGCTGCCTTTGTGTAGCTGCGAATGAAACTCATAAGCATTTGTTTTTTGAATGCATGTGGGCAAGAGAAATTATGAAGAGAAGCTGTGAATGGATTGAGTTAGATTCTTACCCTCACAAAATGAATCAGTGGCAGAGATGGCTGGCGCATGGGTTCAGGGACAAGTTTCGAAGGAGGATTGTAATTGCTTTATGGGCGGCGGTGTGCTATCAGATTTGGCTTGAAAGAAATTTAAGAACTTTTCAGGACACCAAACGGTCAATTGGCACCATTTTCAGGATAGTTAAGAGGGACTTACCTCTTAGGATACATAGTTATTTGGATTCTTTTAGGGACTGGAACAATAATAACTTGGTACAGAGGATATGTAATGAACTTTAATTTTTTACTTCATAGTTTGCCTGAACCCTTCGTAGAAGGTGGCAGGAAATTATGAAGTAGGGCTACTTTTGTCATTGTGAACCCTTCCTAGAAGGTGGCATGATGCTTAAATGGTGCCATGTGATGTATTTATTTTGCTCTGTGGTAATAAGCATTTCTTTTACCAAAAAAAATTACAAAATCAAACACAACACTTTGGTTCACTAAATGATTCATTTATACATAACCTAAACATATCATCCAACAATCAATTATTCAATCAATTTAAGACATCATAATCATCATACAAGGCAGCCAAGTCATAACATCAAATATAAAATTCATATTCATCAAAAATGTTCAAATAGGAACTTAGTGTGATTACAAGTAAAACACAAAAGATAAAATCCAAAACTAAATCAAATAAATTTATTTAATATTAAAGATTTCCAGAACATACTCATACATGATAAAGTTCATCATATAAAAATTTCAAGTCATTTAAACAATCCTAAGCTAGGTTTCAAATCAAATTTCTCATGAAAAACAACATAGTACTGTTGCTGGTCAGAGGCAAAAACGTCATTATTAAAAATAGTTGCTCAACTTCGAATTGCATAAAAATTGGTATAAATCTTCCTTATAAAATCAAGACTATCTCATAAAATTTTAAGATTATTTGGAGTTGTGTAAATCATCTTTTTCTAATTAAATTTGCCACTAAGTCCAGAAAATCTGAACCAAGTGGTTCACTGTTTTGCCTTTATTAAAAATATCAAATCAACTCCAAATCTGTTCAAATTTTACCGAGAAAATCTAGGGAGGTTCAGGAAGCTACCATAAAAATTTCAAACCATTTCAAGTAGCACAAGTTCGAAAATTCTGTTTCTCTTTAAACTGAAAAACTCATTTTCTCAAAATTGTTTTCACAAAGTTTGTTTTCATAGAAATAGGAAATAAATTCCAAAAACCATTTAAAAATTCAGAGGAGTTCATTTTAACATTCTTAGGTCAGTGAAAAAATTCCAGAATTATTGAACATATAAAAACATCATTTTTCAAAGTTAAATATACACATATCACAAATTCAGCACAACATTTATTCAACAAATTTGTTTTATCCCTTTCTTTTTATGAAAATCAAAAATACACTCATACATACAATCAACACCAAAAATCAATCCATCAATTATATTTCCTTTGAAAACCAAATTAATTTTTCATGAAAACAATTTACTTTAATTTAAATGAAACATGCATCAATCATCCAAAATAGAAATCAAGCTTTTTAAACTAGAAATCAAGAGTCAAAATAAACTAACCTAGATCTTGACATACACATATTTAAATTTAGTAGATCTTAGGAAAATCATGCATGCATGTAAAACCGAATCAATCAAGAAACAAGATCATTAGCACAAAAATTCTTTTAAAACCAAATCAAACATCAAGTTCTTTAAAACATAGTAGAAATCAAGATCTTTGCATGCATGTAATTAAAAACACTAGATCTAGCTCATAAACAAACATGCATTAAAGGACAACTTCAAAAATCAATTTCTTTTCCAAAGACATGCAATAAACCAAAGTTCATCAAAGAAAACAAAATCATTTACACCAAAATAGTTATAAAACCGAATCACTTTAATCATTTTTTTTGTCAAATAATCACATAAACATACATGGATCATGGTTTAGAGAAGGAAAAATAGATATGCAAAGAGATTCCTTTTAGGTTTTCACAAAAATCTTAGTTTTCTCTTTAGATCTTTAAGGTTTAGTTAGAAAAACATTTAGATTCATCAAAGAGAAATCCCAACCGAAACATCAAGCATGAGTTTAACATATTACAAATTATTCTTAAGTCCATAAAGTCCATGATTAAAGAATAACAACACATGAAATCATCTTTAAACTTATAAAAATCAACATGCAAGGAAGAACATGAAGTAGATCTACAACTAGAAATAAAATCAATACTATTACAAAAATCTTCATCTTGATCTCCAAGTCCTACCATGAAAAGGGGTTGGTCTCTAGCTCTTGATTTTCAAGGAAAGCTCCTAGGTTTTGGGCTTGAAGTCCTCCTTCTTCCTCTTCCAATCCTACGGCCATCTCTCCCTCTCTCTCTTTCTATTTCTTTTCTTATTTTTCTCTAAGAGTTTAATGAACTCTTAGGGGTTGTGTTTGTATTGGTGTGAAAAGGAAAGTGGAAGAATGAAAGAAAGGAACGAAGGAAAGAAAAATTGAATGGAAGAATGAAAGAAAATGAAGGTGTGAATGGGAATAAGAGGAAATGGACTAAGGGTGGAGCTTTTTTTCTCTTCCTTGGTCTTGGTTTGGTTCGACTAACTTGCATCTAGGAGGGGTAGTCTTGGCTTTCTAAGGCTTCTACTTGGTCCCCAAGTTTTCCCATTTTCTTTTCTTTTTATTTTTATTTTCTCTTTCCCACTTAGTCAACATGCAAAGACTCTTAAGCCTACACATACACACACACGTATCAAACACACACACATCACACATGTACTCTTCATGCACACACCCACTAAGCCGTGGCACTCCCTCCATGCACACACATGTCCTACTTTTTTTTTTCTAATGACCTTATAATTACTAATCAATTTACATAATCAAGCAATTAACTCTAAAATTACAATCATACATACACATATAAGCACACTTTCATATATCATATACACACTCATATTCAATCACACATTTGATCACACAATAATTTCTTCTTTCCTTAAATAATCAAACATACATAATAACAATTTAAACACATTTTCTTTTCACATAATAAACTGTACTTATTGGTTGCACTTATAGCCCTTATTTCATTTTATAAAATCATACTTTAATATATTCAAGATAATCCCAAAAGGAAAAATTTATTAAAGATCAAAAACTATTTTTCATGATTTATTCCTTGAAAATTCGTCCTTTATCACACTGAAAAACAATTTTCGCAAACCAACCCAGAAAATTATGAAAGATACATTTTTGAAAACTAAATTTCGATACGATCATTTTGATATAAAGATCATAAAAATCGGAGTTACGGTTAAAAAGTTATGGATTTTCGAAGTTAGTCAATCTTTCAAAGTCTATAGAGAAAATTCATTTTGACAAATCATCATCAATAAAAATCATTTCTCATTAGAAATCCTTTTTACTAACTCCATAAAAATATTTGTTGATCAAAACTCCATAAAATCAACACTTTACATCGTACTCGAATGAAACACTCATCGAAAACTCTTTGTAAAACGATTTCTCAAAACTTTTTCTTTAATAAATTTTACTCGTCCTAGTCGTAAAAACGCGGGATGTTACACGTGCATTGATCGCGTCAGACGCATACCGGGTATGTGCAGCTGTAAGACGGGTACTGGGTACTTGCAGTTATGGACACTCCGATATCCGACCTTAAATGGTGTAAGACATGCACTGGGTGTATGCATCCGAGAAGAGTAAAAGATTGTAAGATATGTAAAAGTGGAATAATGAGTAATGAATCCGAGATAGAGATGGTGATCCGAGGTAAGATAATAGTGGCCGAGAAACCTAGCGTAAGAATTACGGAAAGGGTATAAGGGGAATTACCGATACGAACCGAGGTATAACTAATAGGCAATGGATAACTGGATTAGGATGTGAGCCGAGTTTAATGAGGGTGTATGGTGTGAGCCGAGCTAAATAAAATTGCATGATGTGGACCGAGCTAAGTGATGAGGTATGCATGTGATATATGGTTTGATTACTTGTTATTTATATGCTATTTGGCTACTTGTGTTTGGCTTGGTAGTTCGGTATGGCATTTTAGAAACTGCTTATTTAAGATCTGGGTAATGCTCACCTCCTTACCATTTTTCAGGTAGCCCGAGCAGACGTGGTCCCCGGCCGAGCAAGATCACTCTCCCTCACAGGGAGAGTAAGTTATTTAGAGTAGGAGAATTTGTTGGGTCTCGGCCAGTTGGGTCGAGCTAAAACACTTTTGTATATTTTGACTTCGGCTTGCCTAGTTGGGCCGAGCTAAACTTTTATTGAACTTGTATTTTGAAATATGAACTCGGTGTACCTATTATTGAACTTTTATGCTTTAATCGAATTTAAGTCTTCCGCTTTATAACTCTGATGTTTTTGTATTAATGAAAAGAAATTTTAAATCCTAATTTCGGGTTTAAGGGTAATTATTATATAGGGTGTTACACTTCACTCTAAGTGTGGGGATGGGGTATGCTCATGAAAAAAAAAGATTTATAAACAAAAATAAAAATCTATTTTCTATAATTTTTTTAAAAAAAAGAAGAAGAAGAAGAAGAAGAAGCATACTTTCTTGCATTTAATTCAACGTTTTGTCCTCAATAATAACTTAAGTCTAAGTTTGAGGTTAGAAGATACTTGAATTTTTCATTTTATTTGAGAATTATTGTGTATGACTATATGACCTTAACTTACATGCAATACTTTCTTTAGTCTAAGAATTAGCATCAAAGCTTCTGTATCTTGATGCATGCTATTGAACATAACCAGAAATTGTGAGGTTAAACCATACACATATCAAGAGATTAAAGTGCGCAAATATATTCCCTTCTTAACATGATTGAGTGAATGTTTATACTTGATCCTATTGTTCTAGAACTTGACCTGTGACCTTATCGAGGCGAATTTGAAATTTTCATGCATGTTGTGAAATGATTGAGGCACTTAGGAATTTAAGCCTTCAGAGATAAACACATATATCCATTAGTTGCCCATGATTGAAGCCAAACACATAATTATTCTTTTTCTTAATACCCTCTTACTGTTTAAATATTAAGTACTGTGAAGAATATCAACTTGAGTAACCCGAATAAAGCTAACTATTGCGAACCATTTATTCTTATGATGGTCTGAGAAGTGAAACAACCGTGTCGTTCCTCTCTACAAGCTCTCAAGCAAAACACAAACATGATCATTGTATATAAAATTTGATCAATGCTTGAGTTATCATAAAATTGGAATGCTTGTAGGATTGTAAAATTAAATCCAACGAATAAGAGGAGGATGGAGAATCAAAAAATAAATAAATAAATAAATAAAAAAATTAAAAAAAAAATGAAAAGTTGACCTAAAGATAAAAAGATGGTTAGATGGTGACACAAGTTGATTTTTCACAGATAGTACTACTGTTGACAAAATATATTAGCCATTTGCAAAATTATCTCCTTTGTTCTTATATCTCACCTTTAAACACAACCCCCTGGCCACATTACAACCAAAGTAAAGACCTCATGATCATTTCATGCATGTAAATAAATAGTGGAGATATTGGTCTATGGTCAAGCCTATGGTAACAAAGGTCTTGAGACATAGAGCGAAATTACTTGAACCTTAAACACATACAAGACAACAGTAAGTTGATAAATCCAAACTCAATATCTTGCATCAAAAATCAGAGTTTTAAGACACTAATTGGGAGTAGATTCGTTATTGTATACAAGATTTGGTCATATTATGGTATTGTATATAGTTCTCCTATAAAATGGTCACTTCAATGATTTTGATCTCTTTCTTATTCTAAATTATAGCTTGAGGACAAGCTATGTTTAAGTGTGGGGATATTTTGATAAAGATTAAAATCTCATAACTTAATATGGTATATTTGGATATATTTTGGTTTTTAATTATATGAATCACACTTATTTTTAAGTATTTTATTATAATTTATGAGTTTGATATACTTTGAATATTTTATACCATAAAGTTAAAACTGATTTATATATTAATAATATTAATATTACTATTACTATTAACCTTCTTATTGTTGTTGTTACCTTGTTGTTGTTATTATTGTTGTTATTATTATTATTACATCATACCTAATTTACTATTAATTTTGTTGTAGGAAATGAGTTGGTTACGTGCTTTGCATGTCTGAAACAAACTTCAACTAATGATGACCACAACAAACTTCAACTAATGGTTACGTGGTTTGCATGTATATTACAATGTTGCTTTTGGTTGGCAAACGGGAGAATAGCAACTATGCATGGAGAAAGCACTATAATTAACAACAAGCAGCATGTATAAAAAGGACATGAAACGAAGAGAAAAAGGGAGAGAATTTTTAGAGAAGGAAACACAAATAAAAGAAGTTAGAGAAGAAATACTACATGTGTAAAAAAAAAAATCTAAAATTCTCTCATACAAAGTCATGAGTAGCTAATTGTATTAAATCTGGTTGAAGGATAATCAAGGTTTGGTTCTTCAATGGATTGTGAGAAAGTTGTACTTTAATTGTTTCATTATAATTTTTAATATTTATATATTCTCCATACATGTTTGACAATATTATTTAGATCTTTTAATAAAAGGCCTATTATTTGAATGTCAAAATAATATATAGCCAATTAGAATATCTAAAACGTATTTAATTAATTATTCTAATATCAGTGGCAATTAACAATATCGATTACGGACAAGTTTTAGATCATTGTTAAGAGATTATATAATCTAGTCTAAATAAACCAAGCTTATGTGTTTGTTGGCTAGAATTGGTATCTTTCTAAATTTTAATTCTATTGGTTAATTAAATCCTAAGAGCTTGTTTAGGATTGTTAATCAATAAGAGTAGTAATTAAAGAGCTTGTTTTGATTACCAATTAACTAAGGAGAGATTAGGTTATCAGAGCTTGTTGATAACCATTGCCAATTTATTACTAATTATATGAATTAACTTTATTTCAATGATCAATTCCAGAACCAAAACCGAGATTATACCTTTGACTAGATGCTTTCTTACTATTGTTTTAATATCTTAAATTACTTTCGATTTTAATTTTTGTTCTAGTCATTAAATTAATTAATCTCAAAACCCCTTTTATTTATAAAAGAAATAAATCTAAAACCAATCCTTGTGGGTTCGACCCTACTTCCACTATTTACAAATCATTCGAAGTGGGTAATTTTATTTTGTTGGGTTCGGCACTCACCATCCCGTCATCCAAACGGTAAACCATACTATCAACATCTCATTGTGCCGACCACGTCGTCAACCATAACGTGTCATCAAGCGAGCCATCAATTGACACTCCCAGAGGCCCTCCTCATGTTACCAAAACATGA
Organism: Crotalaria pallida; assembly: GCA_037953625.1. NCBI lineage: Eukaryota > Viridiplantae > Streptophyta > Magnoliopsida > Fabales > Fabaceae > Crotalaria > Crotalaria pallida. Next base: position 3,290,742 of record CM075654.1, on the reverse strand, counting down.
TAAACGATCTATCATCCAAACTCCAGAATGAATGCATTATTTTAACTTAAAGGAATTGGTTGGTGTTTTTATTTTTATTAATACCCGACGTGTAACCCGAGCAACGTCTCGTCTTTCAGAAGAAATTACCATACCATCAATTAATTTCTTTTAAGTCTTAGATCACTTTGATTATAGTCCTTTCAGTATTACACAAACGATACAGAATTAAAAATGGTATTTTTAGTATTCTGGGCAAAACTACTCGAGTGTTCTTCAGAATACTCGAGTGTTCTTCATTTTTTTTCCAGATTACTCGAGTAGTTCATGGCTACTCGAGTAGTTCATACTTTCAGAAAGTCCAGATTTCAGATTCTTAAAAATTACTCGAGTAATTCATGAGTACTCGAGTGTTCTTCATGAAATCCAGAATACTCGAGTGGCTCATACATTACTCGAGTGGTTTACCAGAACAGGTTCTGTGCATCAGTTAATACTCGAGTTCTAGGCCTGGTACTCGAGTGTTCTAACACAAAGATACACTATTTTATCAAAAATTACTGAAGTGTCAAGCCAAGTACTCGAGTCTTTTCTTACAGAACAGACTGGAAACTTGGTTTTAACATACTATTTTCAATTCTAACCATTTCTAGTTCAATCCAATGATCAACAGAGTTCTTATATCACATATTGAACATGCTCAAACACTTAGAACACATCAATTTACAGATTTGACAGAGAATCAAGAGATTATGCATAAAACATACAAATCCACAACTTAACATATCAAATTGCAATATACTCAATAAACTTGTGAATTTGAGCTTAAAACAGCTTGCATGCATCATATGGAACTTGCTCAAAACAACAATAGAGCATCAATTGGTCTCCAAACCAAATTTCCTATTCAATCTAAGCCCTTAGAGCCTCTTGGTGGCTCTCTAATTAAATTCATGAAATTTAAACTCTATCTAGTGAATAGAAAGCTTTCCCCTTACCTCAAAATCGTGTGAGAACTGAAATTGGACAGAAAAACGAACACCAAGCTAGTTTCCCCAAGAATCATAAGACAACAACACAGTTTTGAGTGAGGCCATAAAACCAAAGATTTTGATTGTGAAATCATGCAAAACAATTGGGGAAAGTAATTAGAAATTGTTCTCTGCAACATACATTAGAGAATGGAATGAAATTTAAGTCTCAAAGGTTCAAGGGCTTACCAAAATCGATTGCTCAAGTAAGCTCCACGAACTGAAACCAACTTCAACTCCTTCCCTTCTCAGATTCGATTCTCACTCTATACTTGCTCTCAGCTAACAAACTTAGTATCTTTACAAAGCCCTGGATGTGAGCTTCGTATTCGTGTATCACTCGAGATCAAACACTAAAAAATGAAGAGGAATCAAAGGAAACAAATTCAGAACCCTAACTTCCCAATTTCATCAACAAAAGCTTCAGATTTGTTGATGAATAGCTTAAATAGACACTTGAAGCTTGCATGCAGGTCGACACGACACCATTGAGGTGTTGAGGGTGGAGTATTCATGTCATTGGAAGGAAATTGTTGGTGGTTACTCACCAAACGCACTAACTCATGCAACTCTGACCAGAACACTCGAGTCTTTCGGAAACACTCGAGTGTTTTGACCAGTTTTTGAAAAAATAATAATTTTATTTACTTTCCCTCCAAAATCTTTCCTATAATTACTTCTAGGTCCCAACTCAGGGACTAATATGCAAAATGTTTATTTTATGCATAAATATACCTACAAAATAACTTCACACATCCACTAGCAACATAATCACAGTTTTAATCCAAGATTAAAAATAGAAATAATTAATTATAATAAAATTTATAATTAACTTTCCATTAATCAGAGATTAAAATTTTGGGGTGTTACAGAAATTAGCATTTAATATAAGGTATAAACTCATCACCTCTAATCTAAACCAAACAGTGCTCAAACACATAGTTTTAGATTGGTTTTCTATATGAAATTCTAGCTATAAATGGTATGAACACTTAGCCAAGTTCATAAACCTTTTTCTTTTGAAAACTGATAGTATCTAACCGGTTACAGCTTCAGACTAACCGGTTAGATTATGCAGAAAATACACTAAAAAGTGGGGTTTTGCATACCATTCTTTCCAATACTCAAATCTAACCTATTTTCATCATTAACCAAAGTTTAATACCATAAAGTACACATGTTTAAACACTTAAACATATCACAAATTCATGCATGCAAAATCATCATACACCAAAAGTGCATAAATCACATATTTCACAACTTAATGCATCAACTCACATAATATCCAAATAAGTCATGAAATTGTCATCACAATAGCTTGCATGCATCATATTATAATTGCTCAAAACTCAGAAATGAGCTAAAGTTGGCCTCCAAGCCATAAAACTAATTCAAGCTATACCCTTAGAGTCTCTTGGTGACTCATCCTATTTACCAAACATGTTTATCCTCATTCTAGCAAATAGTAAGCTGCCCCCTTTGATGAGCATTTTATTTCCCATTTTTCCTTGCATTATTTTACTCCTATTATTGATACTTGTTGCCTATTTGATATTGTTTAGCTTGATTTAGTGATTTAGAGTTTATTGGACTAATATTCTGAATATTGTTTAATTTGGGATTATTTAGCCTAATTAATTCTATTTCTATTTTCAGGTCATATTTGGCACAAGGGCTTTTTGGACATTTTGGGAGTGAAGATTTAATTTTGGGAGTGAAGATTTAATTTTGGAAGAGAAGATATATGATGAAGTGAAGATTGTAATCTATCTTTAGGATTAGTTGAGATTTAGTTATATCTTTTAAGATTTAGATTTTATCTATAGGATATTTTTAGATTTAATTTAGAGATAAGCTTTCCTTAGGATTTGGACCCATGATTTAGGCCCGTTTTGTGATTTAAAAAGCCAAATTCGTGTAAACCCTTGAGAGACCTTCCATTCACGTTTTTTTTACATTCTCTCTCATAGAGAAGGCTTAGTTTTGCTCTCCAAGCTTGTGGTGGCTGCTAGGGTTTCTCTCTCTTCCCTTTCTACACGTTTTTGGTATTTTTCTTCATGGAAGGCTAAACTCTTAGGTTAAATCCCTTTGGTAATGTATCACATACTCTTGAGGTTTTGTTCTTAATGCTATTTCGTTTTTATTCACTGTTTTCATGCTTATTGATATGTTATGGTTCGCTTAGTTCCATTATATAGAGATAATCCATGTGTATGAATGCTTAATTTATGCAAACTCGTAAAAACTCCATGCTTAGGCTTTTAATGCTTAATTAGAGGTTTGGGTTTTGGGGTGAGAATTAAATTTTCGCTTAGTATTTAATTCTCACGAGTTGGACAGTGAAGAGGAAAGAAATTGATCTTTTGTGACCGATGATAGAGTTGTGAACGCGAGCCAAAGGGGTTTATCCGCTTTTCCTTATCTGTTTCTTCGTTTTAATTTAATTCTGTTTTGATTTCAATTATTCAATATTCAATAAAAAAAAATACCCCCCCTGTTTTCTATGCATACTATGTGTTCGACCTTTTGCTTGATAAGATATTCCTTGGGAGACGACCTAGGAGTCACTTCCTAGTACTATACTTAAACTGTTTTTATTTGTATCGGGTACGGCCTCGATCACCCTTACCTCTAAGTTGTGCTTGTTGAGTTTAATCACTGGAATTTGCAAGATCTCCCCAGAATCCACAATCTCTATTTTCAGCCAACAACAGGTTTGACAGGGTCCAAAAACTATAAGATTTGACACATGAAATGGACAAACAAATTGGGGAAAACCATCAATACTCACTCTATGCAACATGCACTAAAGATTTGAACAGATTTGAGACTCAAAAAGTGTGTATACTTGCTCAAATCGAAGCTTGAAGTAAGCTCCAGAAATTCAGAATCAGTGTTGACAGCTTCAACACCCTTACTTTGCAAGCTTTGTTCTCTCGATTCAGGCACTCTCAACTCACGATTTTTAAGTCAATACAAAGCCCTTGATTTAAGCTTTGTAGAGGTGTATCACTCACACTCTAACTCACAAGGACAAGAGAGAATCGAAGGAATGAATTCGGGAACCCTAAAACAGAGCAGAATTTCAACTTAGAGCAAAAATGGGTTTCATTTCATCAACACAAGGCTATATATAGCAAAATCAGAGTTCCGTGCATGTTGACACATCTTTCCCCACTAAGATTAAGATGATTTTGTGGCTAATTTGGGTTAAAACGCGTGATTACTCATCAAACGCACTAACCCAGTTTCTGAGTTCATCGTGTAACCGGTGACAAAGCCCTTCTAAACGGTTACATACTGATAAAACTTCATAAATTAATAATTTAATTACTCTTTCTTCAAAAACCTTTCTAATATTGCAATTAGGTCCCAACCCAAGGACTAAATTACAATATTCATATTTTTGTACAAAATAACCATATAAAAATATATCTCATTTTTATATATATAAAAACACATAATGTACAAAAACTCAAACTTTCAAAACTAATATAAATCAATTATAAAATAACTGTTATAACTAATTTCTTTGTTATTTGGGAGACGAAAATTAGGGGTGTTACACTACTCCCCCACTTAAAAGGAATTTCGTCCCCGAAATTCATCTTCTGAAATTTTCCACTTTTTTTCAAAATGTTCTTTAGGGTCCTCCTCCACTTAAAAGAGTTTCGATATAATTCTTTTATTTCGAAACATTTCTAATAAAATCTTTCAATTTAACAATAAAGATTCTTTGCATAAAAACTCTTATGTGAAAGAATTCTTTTTAAAAGAAATACTCTTTTGAGTAATACATTTCACATAAACATTCTTCAAGTAAAACACTTTTCAATAAACTTTTTGGTAAACACTTTTTGTGTTGCGCACTCTGATCACTCGAGCACGATTAAAGAAATATTTGTATGACTTCGTTCCTTAACTGCTTGAGACATTAGGGTGATCGGTCCTAATATTCAAACCATTAAAAACAAAATCATCCCTTTCAGATATAGTCCTTCGCAAGAAAGACCATACGACAGGTCTTTAAGTTAGATGAACTTAAAGATAAGGTAATTATCACTATCTGACTTAGTTAGATAGTCAAGTTCTAGAGACATTTCCGTTGGGGAGACAAAGATTTGTCCTATCCCGGTGGTTGTTAATCTCTCTAGTCATAACTGATCTTTCTATTTCTGTAGTGTCCACAGATATTTATCACATCCAACTGTGATAAAGGTTTCGATCACAAAAAGATTGGAGTTGAGCTTTCAACAGGATATTGATATTTTCAAACGATTAGATTAACGTAATCGAAAAACGTTGACTATGTTAACTCAGATCAAAGGAATAGATAACTCGGGTTATCTACATCAGAGTTATACTCAACTCTCATCCCACTAGATAAGCGCTTCTTTAACTTCTCTATATCTGTGGTTGATATTCTCACATGTACTTTTCCTCATTCTCCAGTTGAGTCCTCAGTTCACCAACCTCTTTCTTGTTCTGGACTCAAATACTTCTCACATAAAATTCATGTGTTTTCCTATTGTCCTCATAGATCTTAAATATGATGAATTCTTCAATTTGACTATTTGTGCACTTCCTACCATACAAAGCTTCAAACGGTGCCATTCCGATACTCACATGATAACTGCTGTTGTAGGTAAACTCTGCGAGCGATAGAATCTGATCCCAACTTCCTTGTTCTTCCAAGGCACAGGCTCTTAAGATATCCTTTAGCGTCTTAATAGTTCTCTCGGTCTGGCCATCTGTTTGAGGATGATAAGCTGAACTGATCTTCAATCTTGTACCCAAGGCTTGATGTAAGCTTGACCATAGCTTTGACACAAACCTTGGATCTCGGTTTGACACAATACTTGAGGGTATGCCATGCAACCAAACAACCTCCTTAATATAAATTCGAGTGAATCTTTCCAAATCATAGCGCATATTCACGGGAACGAAATGCGCCGACTTCGTCAAACGATCCACGATCACCTAAATTGCATCATGATCTGCTACTGTTCTTGGCAACCCAGATATGAAATCCATAGAGATGCTATCCCACTTCCATTGTGGAATATCTAAAGATTGCAGTTGTCCTCCAGGTTTCTGATGTTCTGCTTTGGCCTTCTGGCAAACAAAACACGAAGCCACATATTCTGCTACACCTTTCCTTAGTCCAGACCACCAAAATAACCTCTTCAGATTCTGGTACATCTTGGTTGATCTTGGATGTATACTCATCCGGCTCTTATGTGCTTCTCCTAAGATCATTCTTTTAACTTCCGAATCCCTGGGCAGACAAATTCTCGTCTTGAAACGAAGAATTCCATCTGCTCCAACACTAAAGTTCAGTTCCTTTCCTTCAGTCATCAATTTCTTCTTCTATTTCAACTCCTTATCTTCTGGTTGTAATTCACGAATCCGATTCAAGAATTCGTTGGTGATTTGCAATATTCCTAGTCTAATGCTAGATGGTTCAACTTGCATTATCAGACTTAGGTCTCTGAACTCCTCGATCAGAATAACCTCCTTGACCATCATTGAGCTCACATGAATAGCCTTTCCGCTTGAAGCACCTGTAACTACGTTTGCTTTGCCAGGATGATAATGGAGCTCAAAGTCATAACCTTTTAGAAACTCCATCTATCGCCTTTGCCTCATATTCAACTTCTTTTGATTAAACAGATACTTTAAATTCTTATGGTCACTAATCATCCGGAATGTAGTGCCATAAAGGTAGTGTCTCCAAATCTTCAAAGCAACACGATTGTTGCTAACTCCAGGTCGTGTGTCGGGTATTTCACTTCATAACTCTTCAACTCTTCTTCTTCTTATTGTTATTCACATTTATGAACTCTAAACTTGTTCATGCATCACTACCTTCTTATCTTAGTACTTATCGTCTCTTTTGCATCATCCAGCTCAATTCTCTTTCTTCTCCGATTGGAATAGCTCCTTAATTTTAGCTCTTGATTAGTCCATAAGTATTATGATTCCATCCTCTTAAATCAATTTCAATGATGAATCAAGGGATTAAGTTATTTTACCACATTAAATCCTTCCTTAAATTTTACTTAGGTGATTGACATTGAGTTTAGATTGGAGGAAGATGTTTATTGATACCATAAGTTCCTTCACAAATGACTTAAATTTTTATTTTAAACTTTCAGCTTCTAACCGGTTACAAGAAACTCTAACAAGTTAGTAAGTACAATTTTAGAAATAAAACCAAAGAATTTCAAGACCATTTTCTTTACATCATCCAATCCAACTCAAAATAGGATTTAATCATAATCTAATACCTTGATTCCAACTGAATTCATCACTGAAATGATTTAAATCATAATATACTCACATTTTTCCATAATTCTTCTTGGACTAATCATATTATATTAGGGTATAATCCATCAGTACCCCACTAAAATTAAACAACATCCTATCATTCCATACAAACAGTTGATCTTTCCAAGTCAACTTGGTCAAAGGTCATGCAATCTTAGAAAATCCTTCAATAATCCGGCGATAGGATCCAGCCAGCCCTAAGAAACTTCTTACTTTAACCATAGTCTTAAGTTGTTCACATCACACCACTGAATTCACCTTCGCTGGATCCACCACAATTTCTTCTTTAAAGATCACATGCACTGCGAACTTAACTTCGCTCAACCAAAACTCATCTTTGGTGAGCTTAGCACACAACTACTCCTCCTGAGGGATTCTCAACACAATCATGAGATGTTCCTCATGCTCCTCCGGATTCTTAGAATAAACCACAAAACAAATCCAAATATAGTCTAAAGATCCAGTTCTTATAATCCATAAAAGAACAGGTGCATTTGTCAATCCGAACGGCATTATTTCCTACTCATAATGTCCGTATCGAGATCAAAATGCAGTCTTAGGTGTATCCCTGTCCCGAATCCTGATTTGGGGTTAATCCAACTTCCAATCAATCTTAGAAAACACTTAGACTCCTTTAACCTGATCCAACCATAACCTTTTTAGCAACTTTTCTACGTGTTTCTTTCATTTGACCATTCCCGATGGTACCATATTATAAGGATAATAGAGATAGAATCAGTTTCAAAAATTAACTTCATTCCAAACTCTATCTCTTACTCAAGGGTAAACCTGACATTATTTCTTGTAACCAAGATTTCTTTAACCCCTTTTTTCCTTTCCTTCACTGCTACCCAGAAACAAACACATGGATCCATTGGATTCCAGATTCGAAGCTTGGGAATCCCAGTACAGGGTTGTTCTATCATCATCAATCATGATCACTTCATCTCTCGGCTTCCAAACCGTGTCTAAGATCAAATGTAATCATGACACAGGTAGATAGACAAAGTCTAATACCTTAATAGAACAATTCAGACATACATTGGGAACAACTACAAGAAGATTTGTAGGAGTCTCTACTTTGAGATAGCAGATTGGATAAGACATAGAGCAACTTTGATCAATACCCGTATCCATAAGGAACAAAAGAAAGGATAGCTTTAGAGTTTAACAAACTCAACAAGGTTGACCTTTAAGAAGATGACTGCCTTGCCCTCGGTCTGAGAAGTTGATTAACTTTAACACTAGTGAGGGTAAACACTCTTCCCCAGAGTCAAGGACTTAACTACAACTCCTTAAGATTTCCCTATCACAGGTTCTATGAGAACGTAATAAACCAACACTAAGGTTTTGGGTTTACAACATGTCTAAAGAGAAGCATACAACTATAATACTTCTACTTAGACTACACAGAACACTTCTTAATAGCAGACTAAGCTACTTATCTAGAGCCATTACACATAACCTTAGATCTAGTTTGGAAGTATATGAAAGCATACTTCCCAGGAAACATTGCAGATATCGATGACCAGCGTATTGGACCACACACCCAAGGACCAAGAGTCAGGACCATTGCTCTGATACCATAAAAGTGTAACACTCCTTGTATATCATCTTACTTTATAAGAAAAGTAATAAGTTTATGATTTCTTGGATTTGTCATTGTTGGAAAAAGATCTGACAATAAAACTTTTCCCTCCATTTGAAAATTCCTTTTTCAAAGATTTGATTAATAATGAATTTGACTAATAAAATCAGAGTTTGCGGAAACATGATAAGTTAATTATATTATACTCTAAAAATATATCAAGTGTAACAAGTCCATGGATACCAAATAAGTATTAATATAAGACTAAATTCATTCTATGATACCTCTCTCAAAATATGTATAATATAAATTCTACTAAAAATAGAGAGGTTATAGAGCTGGTCACTGGTCCTTTGTCCAAACATCCATCTGGCCGGATCCTCGATATCTGCACAAAGGGTTCCCAGCCCACACTATGTATACTCTTCATGCACCTAAGGGACATCTCCCTTCACTGAATTTTGTGCAAGCTAGATATACGATCAACACCTAATAAGGGCTTGGGGGTTAGCTATACATATTGGCATAATCAAATAAGAATAAAACTAACATACACAAGTAATCATGTAGCAAATCAGAATGCATAACCATATGAGCACCCCCGGTTAATCATAATAAGTCTTTCAATGCAGGTGGCATGATGCATGCTTTCTATCTCACAATCCTGAGGCCTCCAATACTAATCAATCTCGGACGTTCATCCAATACACCGTGCCAATGTGTTCCCATAACACTAACATATGTTCCCAGAACGTATAGCAAACCATACTTGGAATATAACAAGCACCACTCCCAGAGCATGCATCACGTTCCCAGAACGTATAACAAACCATACTTGGAATATAAATAAGCACCACTCCCAGAGTGTGCGTCACGTTCCCAGAACGCATCAAAGAAACCATGTCCCAGACAATGGCCACATTCCTAGAATGTGTCATCAAGTAGGTTGCACACCAAAAATGTGTTCCCAGAACACATCAAAGAAACCATGTCCCAGACACTGGCCACATTCCCAGAATGTGTCATCAAGTAGGTTGCATCAATTTGGTACTCCCAGAGTACCCTCCTCATGTTCCTAGAACATGACAAACGATCCTTGCCAACCTATTTCATCACCTTTCACCATGCATGAATGCACACATAATTATTAAGGTTGGTCTTTCCATTAATTCCATTATTATGACTTAGAAAACACAACTTCTGAATGATATCTTGAGGTATAACTTTACTCATAAAATTCACCCTTGAATTTAAGTTAAACATATGCTCATAGACCTGGATTGAAAGAATATAATCGTTGGTATTAACAATCCTTACTCAAAAACTTAACTTTTATTTTTATGTCTCAGGTACTAACCGGTTACATCATAACCTAACCGGTTAGAATTACAGACCTGAACTAAAAACCATGATTTTCAAAGAATCTTTTCTTGAATTCTCTATTCAATCCAATAACAAAGTCTTAGCATAAAAGAATACCTCAAGTTCAATCCATATTATCATTCAAAAGATCTAAGTCATAATCAAATTTCATTTATGCACAATTTCCTCTTGAAATTATCATTTAATATTAAGGTATAAACTCATCACCTCTAATCTAAACCAAACAGTGCTCAAACACATAGTTTTAGATTGGTTTTTTATATGAAATTCTAGCTTAAACTTGAGTATAAATGGTATGAACACTTAGCCAAGTTCAGAAACCGTTTTCTTTTGAAAACTGACAGTATCTAACCGGTTACAGCTTCAGACTAACCGGTTAGATTATGCAGAAAATACACTAAAAAGTGGGGTTTTGCATACCATTCTTTCCAATACTCAAATCTAACCTATTTTCATCATTAACCAAAGTTTAATACCATAAAGTACACATGTTTAAACACTTAAACATATCACAAATTCATGCATGCAAAATCATCATACACCAAAAGTGCATAAATCACATATTTCACAACTTAATGCATCAAATCACATAATATCCAAATAAGTCATGAAATTGTCATCACAATAGCTTGCATGCATCATATTATAATTGCTCAAAACTCAGAAATGAGCTAAAGTTGGCCTCCAAGGCATAAAACTAATTCAAGCTATGCCCTTAGAGTCTCTTGGTGACTCATCCTATTTACCAAACATGTTTATCCTCATTCTAGCAAATAATAAGGTGCCGCCTTACCTCTAAGTTGTGCTTGTTGAGTTTAATCACTGGAATTTGCAAGATCTCCCCAGAATCCACAATCTCTATTTTCAGCCAACAACAGGTTTGACAGGGTCCAAAAACTATAAGATTTGACACATGAAATGGACAAACAAATTGGGGAAAACCATCAATACTCACTCTATGCAACATGCCCTAAAGATTTGAACAGATTTGAGACTCAAAAAGTGTGTATACTTACTCAAATCGAAGCTTGAAGTAAGCTCCAGAAATTCAGAATCAGTGTTGACAGCTTCAACACCCTTACTTTGCAAGCTTCGTTCTCTCGATTCAGGCACTCTCAACTAACGATTTTTAAGTCAATACAAAGCCCTTGATTTAGGACAAGAGAGATTCGAAGGAATGAATTCGGGAACCCTAAAGCAGAGAAGAATTTCAACTTAGAGCAAAAATGGGTTTCATTTCATCAACACAAGGCTATATATAGCAAAATCAGAGTTCCATGCATGTTGTCACGTCTTTTGTGACATCCGTCAAAATCCTCGTATTTCTTTTAAGCAATAAAGAGATCTATTTTTGAGAGAATTTTTTAAAGAGCATTTCTTTGAATGAATTTCTTATTTCATGATTTTAAAGTGGTGAATGATTTTTAAAGGAGTGGTTTTCATGGGATATTATTATGAGTTTTAAAATTGAGTTTTTGGAACTGTTATGTATCTAATATTTTTATGCTTCGAAGAAATTGTGATTTTTATACATGAGTGATTTTATGAGAAAAATTTATTTCCTATGCATGAATGTGTATGTATGTATGGTATTGCCATATATGTGTATGCTTAGGATTTTATTTTAGGACAAGAAGTTTATAGAGTAAATTAGAATCCTATGGAAATTGAGTAAAGTGGAATTTGGTGGAAGAATGTGAATTAAGGAGAAAAGCAAACAATAGGAATTAGGATGAGTGCCTTAATTTACTCCTTTTTTGTCTAGGTTGATAAGACCTAAACCATGCAACAAAACAAAGTGTCAAAACTACCCCTCACAAACACACATGGACTGAAATTGTTCCAAGGGAAAAGAAGGGAGTTATGGTTTGCCTATATATATAGCTAGCCCTTAGTTCATATCCCTTCCTTCATCCATTCACTTCTTCATTTCCTCATTTCCAAACACAACTCTAAGAGCCCATCAAACTCTTAGAGAGAGAGGGAGAGAGAGAGAGAGGGTCGTGAGAGTGAGAAGAAGGAAGAAGAAGAAGAAGAGATTTAAGGCTTGATCCAAGGCTTTTTCTTTGAAGATCAAAGTGTAAGAAGCTTGAAGATCTTTCTTTCTTGGTGTGTGTTTCGAAGATCATAAGAAGAGTTTAGAGTTAGTTTTGGATTTTTGGCTTTGTAATTTATTTTCTTTTGCATGTTGATTTTATGGTTTAGTTAATGATTGCATGTGTTGGTTATGCTTTGATCATGAATTTTTAGAGCTAAAGAAACTTGTAAAATGCTAAATCATGGACTAGATGATTCGGCCATGGTTAGTAAACCATGTGTTGATGATTTTTAAGTAGATCTAGGTAGTTGCATGTTGATTTTATGTTTAGAAAAGTTGATCTATGTAATTGCATGTCTTGATCTTAACTTGATTTATGATAAAGCTTTGATCTTGAGTCTTGCATGTTGTTTTTGAGCAAAAAGATTTGATCTTTCTTTGATGTTCATCACGATTTTGAAAGAAACCAAGGAAAATAAGCTTTTGAAAATGATTTTGATCCAAAAAGGACTTGATCTATGTATTATGTTCTTTGCATGTTAAATTAAAGTGAAAAAGATTTAATCTTTCTTGATGCATGTCACGGTTTTGAAGAAATAATTAGGGTAGTAAGCTTTAAAAATGATTTTTAGTATAAAAAGGATTTGATCTAAGTGTTTAACCTTATGCATGCAAGAGATTTGAAATGAAACTTTGTTTAAGTGATGATGATGATTAGGTTTGATGCTTGAAGAAGGAAATGATGTTTTAAAATTTTGTGTGAGCAAGTATATGATTTGGTTTATGAAACTTGATCTTTGCATGTTGAAAAATGAACCAAAAATCTTGTCTTGGTCATGATAAGATTCGGCCAATGCATGTTAACTAGGTTAGGATTCTTTTCATGAAGTGACATGAAGTAATGAGTGTGTTTTATGGATTGATGCTAATGTAGTGTCCCGGTATTGACGGAACACCACGATGTGTTTTTGGGTTGTTGCAGCTGACGAGGGTGACCCCGGTCCTACGTACCCCCAGTGATAAGGGGATCAAGCCACACGTAGTTCTTGAGAGTAGGGATGAGAGAACATACCTTAGCCCCTATAGCATGGTGATACTTATAGGGGAAGTTGTGTTGTGGTGCCTTATGGGCTTGTTCGGCCCAGTAGGGCTGACGTGGCTCTTAGAGGATAAGAAGGATGAGTTATTCACCCTTATCCTGTACTAGAGAGCTCATACTTATCCTGTAGCGGTAGGATTTATTATTGGTTAACCCTACAAGCCCCCCAAGCTCGTATAGGCTCGAAGAGCCTGTGCTGAGCTTTTGAGAGTTGGTGATGACATAAAACATGTTTGCGGCTGAGAACTTTTTATTCAGAGGAGTGTCGTGGATGGTTGATTAGGACGTATAAGACTGTTCGCAGTCAAGGCCCTTAGTCGTGTATCGTCATGTACTGAGTTCAAAGTCGAATTGGACTAACAGTTTTAAAGTAACGATGCTTTTAAGGAGACGTCCTTTTATGCGCTTGCCATGGTGAAAGCCGAAAGGCTTGTGCCAAGGTATGCTGGCACGACTCAAACTGTTATTTGAGTTCGAGGTGTGCTAATATTATCACCAATTGGATCGTAACGTTTACGAGGGATTGCTGTCGGAATGACAATCTTAGCCGAGGTGTATTCCTCGATCCGCGATGTATTTGGCCAGATATGAGCCGAGAAGCTTTGAGCCGAGAGGCTAAGCCAAGTTATCAGGTCACAATCCTCGTTTTTGTAACACCCCAAAATTTTAATCCCCGATTAAGTAAATGTTAATTATAAAATTAATTATAATTAATGATTTCTATTTTTAATCCTTGATTAAAATATGTGTTTATGTAGTTAGGAAATGTGTGTGGATTTGTTTAATAAATATAATTATGCATGGAATAAGTATTTTGCATATTAGTCCCTCGGTTGGGACCTAGAGGTAATTATAGGAAAGATTTTGGAGGGAAAGTAAATAAAATAATTATTTTTCAAAAATGGGGCAAAATACTCGAGTATTTCTCGGAAAACTTGAGTATGCTGGTCAGAGTTGCTCAACGTTAGTGCGTTTGGTGAGTCAGCACCAACGATTTCGTGTCGTTGACACGAAATCACCTCCATTCCATGTCCAGGGAGGTCGTGTCGACCTGCATGATCATTCTCCCATCCTTTTTAAGCCAATCCACACCGAGTTGTTGAGGTTCTTGGTCAAATTCGAAGTTGGTTATTGAAGCTAGGGTTCCTGAGTTTAGGCGTTCGATTCTTCTTCTCTGAGCCGAATTGAACTACAAATCATACACTAATACAAAGCTCACATCACGAGCTTTGTATAAACACTGGAATCGTGAGGATTGAGTGAGTGTGGTGGAAGAATTGGAGCTTGGAAGTGTAGCTGTTCTTTGTCAAACCCTTCTCTGGAGCTTACTTGGAGCCTTGATTTTGGTAAGCTCCCGTGTTCATTGAGTCTCAAATTCAATTTCTCTAGTTAGTTTGAGTTGCATAAAGTATAGAAATACTAAATTCCCCAATTCTTATCTCTGTTTCATGTGTGAACCAATTCAATCTTGGTGCTGCACTCAAAAATGTCTTGCATGTGGTGCTTAAAGTCATTTTTGGTGTTGGAGAGCTTTTTCTTTGGAATTCTCTGTTGGTGCACGTCTAAGAGGTAAGGGGAAGTTGTTTTATGCACTAGATAGAGTTTAAATTCCATGATTTTCATTAGAGAGCCACCAAGAGGCTCTAAGGGCTTAGATTGAATAGGAACTTTGGTTTAGAGACCAATTCATGCTCTATGGTTGTTGTGAGCAAGTTCTATATCATGCATGCAAGCTGTAATGAGTATTCTTTCACAAATTTGTTGAGTATTTTACAAATTGAAGTGTTAAGTTGTGAAATTATGTGTTTGATGCATAATCTTGTGATTCTCTGTCAAATCTGTAATTTGATATGTATTAAGTGTTGTAACATGTTCAATATATGGTATATGAATTGTTTTGATCATTGGTTTAGGTTAAAAATGTTTAGAAATGAAAATGGTATGTAAAAACCAAGTTTTCAGTCTGTTCTGTCTGATAAAACTCGAGTATATGGCTCAATACTCGAGTATTCCGTGATGCACCAGTGTGCATTTTGGCGCACAACTCGAGTATCTGGCTTGAGACTCGAGTATTAACAGATGCAACAATAGTCAAGTGTGATGAACGACTCGAGTAATGCATGAACTACTCGAGTATTCTGGATTGATGAATGACTCGAGTATTTCATGAACTACTCGAGTATTTTCATGAAAATCTGAAACCTAATTTTCTGAAAATATGAGAACCACTCGAGTATAATGATGAATTACTCGAGTAAAACTGGAAACTGATGAACTACTCGAGTATTATGAAGAATACTCGAGTATTTTAGTCAGAAACTTAAAAATACCATTTTCAATTCTAAGTCATTTTGTTAACACTTAAATGACAACAAACCAAGTGATCCGGGACTTAAAAAGAAATTGATTGGCATAATGAATGTTTTCATTTGAGTAATGATACGTTGCTCAGGAGGCACGTAAGATATTAATAAAAGAATAAAACGTCAATCAATTCCTTTTTAACTAAGTGATGCATCCATTTTGGAGTTGGATGGTAGGTCGTTTAACATGTTTTGGTAACATGTGGAGGGCCTCTGGGAGTGCCAATACGCTTGCTTGATGACACGTTAAAGACGTGGTCGGCTTAGTGGATGCCGATGTGGTTACACCGTTTGGATGACGGTCCGTTTGGATGACGGGATGTGCTCGGGTGGCACGGATTCCAAGCTTGTCGTGTACATTCTTGGTGAATGTACGAAATGTTGTATACCTAGGAATACAACGCACTGATGAGTGCTGGGTTGTCGGGGATGGACATCAGAGAGTGACATAGATTGACGGAGATAGGTCGAGAGTTAAAATTCATGCATCTTGCCATTCATCTAAATTAACTGTGATAACTGAAATAAGTATGAGCATCCTACTTGCATTCAATAATTGCTAAGTGCTAAATGTGATTGTTGTTCATTGTTGCATATTTACATATTGTACATTTCTACTCTATTGATTATGTGTATAGAATAGCTTACCCCTATGCCCTTGTAAGTGATGTCTCGATACATCGCTTGCATCGAGATCCGGCCACTTCCTAGTGGCACATGGATCTATGAGGACCATCGCGCGGTGTTCGAGGGAGAGGTAGAGATTACCTTCTACCACCCGAACCCGTTGATTCGATTTCATCGTCGTAGATTTAGGATTCCCATCATATACACTATGCACGTACCCCCGTTTTACACATATCATGGACCACCTCCCACACGGCCAGCTCGCTCTTACCACAGCTTTCGTTTCAGACCTACCCGCTCACACCCTTTTTCCTCGAGAATCGTTCGCGAGGATACTCCCCCTTCTGATCCGAGGAGTCCAGTCAGGGTCACACCATCTCCTGACCCCATACCCAGTGGTAGGGTACACTCTCCATCGGATGAGATCGAGGAGGATCCCGTGGAGGATGAGAGCGGGGGCGAGCCTGTCATTCATTCCATAGGGAGTCAGTGGAGGGATGATGATCCCAGGGTACGTGTATAAGGTGTATGATGAGGATCAGAGGATCCAGTGTGGGGATGTTGTGGAGGAGATTCTGCTGCTGCTTTTGATGTGGATGTTTCTTTTGCTACCTGGAGACTGCTACTGCCATTTCACTACTGCTGCCGATGCTGCCAGATCTATGTGACCACCTCTGGAGTCTATATTTTGAGATGTACATATTGTATATATACTATGAGTACTCTAGGGCTATGGTTTTATTTTGAGCATAGATCTTTATGGATTTGTGTAGGGATCTTGGAGACTAATGACGAGACTATGTATCACCTGACTTTTTATATATATGTATATCAAACCTATGTTATAGTTCTAGTAGCTGCATAGTCCTCTACTTTCCGCTTACTCTGATTTAATCTTTTTAAAGAGCTCGACTACGAAAAGGATTAGATGGTATCAGTTTTACAAAACAAAAGAAAGGATAGCTTCATTTACTTTTTATCATAAAAAGACGATTTCAAATACGAATGCTATTCCACTTATGAAAAGGTTTTAGTGATCGCCGAACTCAATACAACTGATTTCAAATGGTTTAGAATTTCTTCTCCAAGAATCCCAAGTTTTGGTTTGTGCACCCGCTTGAAAAGAGAAATTTTAATTTTCATCATTTCTATACAATAACAAGTCCATATATATTACAAGTAATACTTATTTTTTTGTAATATTTACTTGTATGGGAAAAGGGTGTCACAGTTTTCACTTGTAGCCTCGCCGATCTGGCCGGCTAACCGAGATCGTGGGCAAGTGCGTAAGAACATGATCCGAAGTGAGTGAGTTTAAAATATATCCTTAATAAGGAAGGTAAATTATCAATTTGTTGCCTCATGGGACGTGGTGGTCCTCTTTGGCACGACATTTGATCTCGAGTAACTTATGCATCATATAATATCAGTATCAAGGTCGGCCAATGCCTCATCACATACCAGTCCCCTACTCGGTAATGCCTGAAAAGGCTTGTGTCGAGTTCATAAGGTCTGTGAAACGCTCGGGATCAAAGTGGGCGAAGAAAGGTTAGAGTATCAAGATCAACTCTGTACACCCTCCTTTACCTGAAAAAGGAGATCAAGAAAGCTCGTAGAAGATTGTGCCGGGTATATAAGAATTGTGAGACATTTATTGTTGTTGTTCGAGGCACCCTCGGACTCAGTATAGGTCCGAAAGCTCGGTGAGAGGTTCTAAAAATGTCAAATATTGCCGGAGCCTCTGCTGCTCAGGGCTTTACAGTTCTTCTCGGATTATTTTGTAGAGTCGGAGTCCGTTCCTTCCCCGAAGCAGCGAACATCGTGTTCGAGAATAGCCAATCGACCCGAAGAGTTGGAGGCTCGAATTACTTTCAAGTCTCGGAGTCCATTCTACCTGCCAAGCAGTAAGCTTTATGGCCGAATAAGGTCACTCGAGTGGAAGTCATCGAAAGTTTATCGAGCTGATGAAGCAGCCGAGGATGCTGAGAAGGGAAAGAATGAAGCCGAGGAGGCAAGAACAGGTAGAGAAGCCAAGGACGACCGTTTCCCTTGTCGGAACTGTTTTGTCAACTTCAATTGTTGAACCCCTTTTGAATCCGAGTAATTAGGGCGAAGGCAAGCTGATATATCATCATAATAACAAAGCTGAAGCAAACTTTTACTCCATTGCATAACCAACCCCTTTACTCGATAAAGCCTGAAGAGGCTTGTGCCGAGTTAAGAAGTCCTTTAAGGTGTGAGTTGTTTTCCGCCAATTAGATCGTGTTCATCCAAGCCTCTTTGAGAGACTGTCGGATTCAGATCTGTGTAGGCGAACGCTGAGCGAAGGTTGATTATTTGCGAGTTGTGGGTGTTGGAAGTCAAGCTGGTTGGAAGGCATGCTTCAAACTCTCTATGGACTTCAAGTTTAATGCAAATATATGTTTTGATGATAACAAGCCAACTCAAGTTCAAGCTCACAAGTGCAAGCGTCAAGATTGAAGACTCAAGCAAGCCTAAGAATAGAAACCTTCTCCTTAGATCAAATGTAAGGTAATGAAGTTTTTGTTTACTTAGAAGTTTCAAAGCCAACAAAGTTTTTATTTTTGAAGAGAAGAAGAAAAACGTATTTTCTGCATATAAAATGTTTTTTTGCATTTCATCGGAGTAAAAATAGTTGATGTTACAAAACTCTGCATATTTATATGATTGCAAAAGAGAGTAATCGATTATCTCTTGCAGTAATCAATTAACTCTGTTGCATCATAGAAAAATCAGAGAAGCTGTAATCGATTAACTGAAGTTTGTTAATCAGTTACTTTCTTATGAAAGTAATCGATTACAACAGTCAAGTAATCGATTATAATTGTTGCATCCTATATTTTTCAGAGGCTTAGTAATCGATTACATGATGTTGCATCATATGCAAAACCAGAGGCTTAATAATCGATTAACTCCTCAGTGTAATCGATTATCATAAGTTGCATCATACAATGAACATGAGTGATGTAATCGATTAACTATTCTTAGCCTAATCGATTACATGTTTTTCAAATGTATTTAAGAATTTCTATTTTTGTAGAAATAATCGATTATTCCTTAAAGTAATCGATTACTTCATGTTTTATTGAAAAACGTGTCAGAATCATTTTTATTATTTCCTGATTTGTTTTTATATAAAAGATTCTGATATATTTTATAAAATTCGAAAATGATTTTAATTTTGAATTATTTCCTTTTTGGTTTTAAGAATCAAATCTTTATTTTATTTCGAAAATCGTTTTGATTTTATTTTGATTTTAAAACTTATTTCAAATCTTTGTTTATTCCTTTTTGATTTTGTTTTATAAATTCAAAATCGTTTTTGATTCAAAAATATTTTTCTTTTTAAATAAAGATCACTCCAACATTTCAAAACAGTTTTAGTTTTACGTTCAGACAATTTTTTCCAATTTTTCACGTTCTCTCTTCTTCTTCTTCTCAAAGTGTTCTGCTTTTCATTGTTCTAATATTTTGAAGAACAAACCTTGTTGGTTGCGTAAACTCTAAGACAAACTTCTTCTTCATTATCATAAGAGCTTATTGTAGAATCTGTGTTTTTGAGAACACGTGATACTTATTGTAATCACTCACATCTATTGTATTCAACCTTAGTGGTAGGGAGAGAATCCCATAGTTGAACGTTGAGGCGTTCGTAGGGCGAGGAACCCTGCTGTGTGATTGAGGCCCCTAGCGAACGGAGGTTCCTAGTAGTGTGCGGGGTGCTCTTGGTTGTAATAGGGTGCGGCTCTATTGCTTGGTTATAAGAACTCTGAGGCGGGTCGCTTGGGGACTGGACTAGGCCTTTCGACGGGAAGGCTGAACCAGTATAAAATTCTCCGGTGCAAGCTTTTCTATCCCTATCTCTTTTACTTTCCGCATATTTAATTTCTTACGTTTCCGCGCTACTCAATTATTGTATTTCTATCATTTTCGCGATCCGTTTCATTCGTTTAATCTCTCCATCTCAAATAAATTTTTTAATTTGATACGAATTTTTCAATACATAATAAAACTCGATTCACCCCCCTCTCGAGATTTTGAGGCCAAAACCAACAGTGGGTGTGGAATCAGCATTGTGTGGTTCCTTGGAGATGCTAGGATCCGAATTAGATCACTGGGTGTTGGCACTGCGGACCGTTCTACCATATAGGTAAGGTCACGATGGTGCGTAAACCAAGGAAAAAATGATCGGCAACCGGTGTGAAGGACTTGAATTAAGTTGGATCGTCATACTCGAACTCGAATTAACATAGGTCATCATGCTCGGCAGATCCGATCGTTATGTGTGTACCTTTTTATGATGTATAAAAACAACGATTAGAATATCCAGTAATAGATGATATGTAATGACATTAATTAGCGAAGTATGAATTAATTCACTGTTAATTACGATTATTATCTAAGATAACACATGTCATGTGGTAAGTGATTCAATAGTAACACATGTCATGTGGCAAGTGATTCAATAGTAATGAATATGACAGTTAAACCATGAAATTGAAATAATATTAATGGGGTAATGAGAAAGATCTTTCCGTGTCAGTCTTCGTGTTTAGACTATTTCTGAATGTTGATATGCCCGGCACCCTCTTGGCAGTGAGGCATTTCCTCTTTTATTGTTGAAATGGGCGGTTGCCTAGTGTTCTTCATCCTCTTCCTACCAAAAACCCTGTATGCCGTTATGGACAAGTCATTGTGTAGCACTTGTGTGAGCAAGGTCGAGATACCGAGGAGGGATCTTGACAACGATCGTCTTTTGGCTCTAAGTGACCGTGAGAGGCAAGGGTGTCGTGGCAGAGGGTACGAGGATGTTGTAGGCTTTGGTTGTGTTATTTGAAGCGGGGATCCGAGTAGTGACGTTGAGGTCATAATCAATGATAAATTGAAATGGTCACAGTAAGCATGTGTAATAGAGGAGACAACCATGTCATCGTGAGATTTTGCCGAACCCTGTTGAAGGCGCTGTAATATTAGATGCCCATCGTGACTGAGTAGTCTAGCACCGATTAATTTGAGGATATCTTTGGCGGTCGGAAGCTCGAAATGGGCCTTTTAGAGAAATGGGCCATCATAATCGTACCTCGCATGTGTAAACAAAATTAATCATTGGTAATCGTCGTTATTTAACAATTTATAACAATTAAATAACGATAATAACAATTATTAGCAAAGATACGATGTATAATATCGGTATAGAGGTAGTATGATTTAATAATATCACACGTAATAAACATAATAATGACAATTATTGAGGTTAATACCCTCGTAAATCATAGAAGATTGTCTACGAAAAGAAGCATGATTATAAATATATCACGCGTTATAAAAATAATAATAATGATGCTAATAATCGTAAATTATAGATAATGACTTTTATTGTGAAGAATATTTTGCATCATGTCATGTATCTTAAAAGAAAGAAAGATAAAATGATCATATACTATCAAATAATAAGAAGCATATTATGAAAATAATTAGCAAAAATATTTAATTTTAATTCTTCAGATAATTACAAAGAGCATATCAAGATATTCATTTAAATTAATCGTAAGTATGTTGAACAATAGCAGGTAGTCAAATAGTAGCATCATGATATGAATGATGATATGGCAATATACATGATAAAAATAAAAAGACTACTTCCCTAGATTTGAGGCGTGAGTCAGTCTTGTTTTGCCGATGAGGCGGCTCCTTATTTGAAGGTTGAATTTTATTTGGGCCTGTATCTCTTAAGCCCGTATAATATTTTTTTTTGTTTGGGCCTGTTTGGCCCATTTAGGTTGGGTCATCTAGATCATTTACTGAATAGAACAGATCATCATACATGTACCTCGCATATGTATACGAAAAGAATAATTAGTGATCGTCGTCAAAGCTTGACAATTTATAAAAACAATAATGATAATTATTGGCAATTTATATAATATGTAATATTGCTATAAAAATAGTAAGTGACACGTAATGACATAAATTAGCAATTTATTTTTGCTGTTAACTAATAGTCATGTGAGTCAATAAAATATTTGTGCAGTTATTAAAAATTAGAAGAAATAGCCTGATTTAGGAGTGTGCTGCTGTTGTTGGGCCCATGAAGACGTTGAGGCCCGTTTTTCTTTTTTCTGGGCGGTTTGGGCTGATGGCCTGCTAGGGCTTTCCTCCTGCATCCACGGGTTCTGCTCCCTCTATGCAGGGTTGCCATGTGCAGCGGCGGCAACATGGAACCAGGGGGGTGCTCGCCGACTTCGAAGGCAACGGTGCTTGGAGGCTATTTCGAGTGGCAATTTCGACCGCAGAGGGAGAAAGAGAAAACGACGCGGTGGTTGGTGACAGCGGCGGTTCCAGCTTCGTGGCCGGAGGCGCAACAGTGAGGGTTTGGCGATGGTGGCCTCGCTATTTTTGCTGAAGGCAGAGGCATTGCCAAATGTTTCGTGCCTCGATCTCGACGGCAACGCGAAGATGGTGTTCGAAACTGGTGGTTGGCGTAGGTTGGCGCAGCGGAGAATCGCGAACCGCTAAAACCAAAGAATCGATTCGCGGATCGTGGAGCTCGCACCGGAGAAGCACAAACATAGAATCGATCACGCGCTTCGTCCCTGGCTCGCGGTGGGGAAACCCTTTTCTTCTTCTACGATCGTTGTTCCCGCCGTGAACAACACCAACCAGCTGCAGCAGAGTCGTCCCCCAGCCGCGAACAGCACCAGCGCAATGATGGTGATGAGAATCTGGTGTGGTTGTGTCGGGAACGCCATAATGAGGGACTGTAGTTGTGAACAACATCAGCAGACAGGACGGCACCGGCAGCAATGGTGATGCCTGGCGGTCACGGCGCAGGCGGTGGTTCGAAGGGAAGAGAGAATAACCCCGTTGCCGTGAAGAAAGATGAACGACTTCTGATTTTTTTTTGTCATTGTGGATGGGAATTGGAGTTTAACGTTCCCCACAGACGGCGCCAATGTAGTGTCCCGGTATTGACGGAACACCACAATGTGTTTTTGGGTTGATGCAGCTGACGAGGGTGACCCCGGTCCTACGTACCCCCTGTGATAAGGGGATCAAGCCACACGTAGTTCTTGAGAGTAGGGATGAGAGAACATACCTTAGCCCCTATAGCATGGCGATACTTATAGGGGAAGTTGTGTTGTGGTGCCTTATGGGCCTGTTCGGCCCAGTAGGGCTGACGTGGCTCTTAGAGGATAAGAAGGATGAGTTATTCACCCTTATCCTGTACTAGAGAGCTCATGCTTCTCCTGTAGCGGTAGGATTTATTATTGGTTAACCCTATAGCTAGGTTAGTTGGTTTGAAATTGTGTTGTGCTTATTTCTTTTCTATTCGGTTTTGGAGTTGAAAAATGGAAAAAAGAGTTTAGTTATTTCAAGAAAAGTTTTCAATGATTTTGATTTTATTTCTTTGCTGTCCAGAAATTATTCTTAAGGTATTCTATTCTAAAAGTGTTTTCAATTGATGAAAAGTGTGAATTTTTAAGTACCGTTTGAGATAATAAAAGCTAGATTGAAAAATATCGATTTTTAGGTGTTTTAAGAAATTAAAATGTGGCTGGACCGATTTCATACAGCAACCTAATGTTATTTTTATTTGTGTTATTATTATGAGTTTTCAAATGATTTTGAGAAATTCCAAGTGCACGAAAAGATTGGAGTTGTTTTGATAAATGATTGTATTTTAAAGAGAATGATGAGAAGAAATAAAAGTTTTCATATTTTGAGTGAAGAAGAATAAAGTGATGTATTTTAATTGAA
Source organism: Crotalaria pallida (assembly GCA_037953625.1). Lineage (NCBI taxonomy): Eukaryota > Viridiplantae > Streptophyta > Magnoliopsida > Fabales > Fabaceae > Crotalaria > Crotalaria pallida. The sequence goes on along the minus strand of CM075654.1, from coordinate 3,266,525 downwards.
ATAAATTATGACGTAAACGTATTTTTAAAATACGAGGTATTCTTTAGACGGTGGAACGGAATCGCAAGGAGAAGCGAGAGGCTATCAAGGACAAGGCGATTCACCTGCTGGACTAAGAGGTGGGAGTGTTGCGAACCTACGACATAGTGGCGTTTAGACTGAATATTTGGACTGTGTAAATCGTTGAGATTTACTTGATATACTAAGTGCTACTTGATTATTTGTCTGTTTGAAAATGTTAATTGTTTATCTGTTTAGTTATCTATAATGCATGATTGGTTTCGTTACGTATCTGATTTCATTGTATTGATATTGCTGAGAATATTTTATTCTGTCTGGAAAACTCTGGCTGATATTACGTGTGATCATGAGAAATGAATAACACTTGAGATTTTTTGAAAAGCTTAAGGAAAGTTGATAAGCGATGAGATCTAAGAATGTTCCAGTTAAGCAATGATGCTGAGATTGTGCTCAAGGACTCACGAGTGATGATGATTGCCAAGTATCAGATGGATACAAGAGGCTTATGAGATTTTCTTATGGGAATTATTTGATGTGTTGTGATGCCAAGTGACTATTGGATATGAAAGTAATATGTGATTCTTTGGGGAACGGATTTAACCCTTAGTGGTCGGGACTTTTCGAAGGGATGAATCAAGGGCGAGCCGACCTTAGGTTAATTAAAAATATAAAAGACTATAAAAGACTCTAACCAAAGCGATGAGCAATGAGTGCGAAGTAGTGGAGAGGAAGATACTATGGGTATCAGGGATACTCAGGTGGAGATTGCATGAGGGGAGGACAAGGACGGTGAACGTTAAGAAGCCTGGAGTATATTTCTAGGCGGAACAAATTCCACATGTGGCGTCGAGCGGATCGATTTCGAATGGTCGTGGTAAGTTCTGCATCGCGAACTAGAAATAGTACCGTCACCCCCTTGATTGCAAATCTAGAACAGTGGGAGGGACTGGAATGAGGCTCTGTGATTTTGCCATTGTACCCGATTTTCTACAGTGTGCCTTGATTATATAATTTGATTTGAGACTGTATCCGATTTTCTACAGTTCTCCTGCCATTGAGCTTTGTTGAGACAACTGTCAAGCCTGCGTGGTAAAGGTCCCGTACTCCTGTTTGCTTCTGACTAGGATGGATGGATGACCGAGGAGATGTAGACGTGTGTACTGACTGATTTTCCTCAGTGATGGTTTTTCCCCACCACATTGAGTGAACCGATTTGATAAGACTTAAGAATGATGAAAGATTCAAGGAAAGAAAGTATAAGAGAATTTACTGAAAGATTGAGAAAGACTCTGATAAGATTTGAATACTCGAAAAGATTGTGATACCAAGTGCATTGATTTATATGGCAATGAGTTGTGATCTTGATGTATTCGGAATGCTGATATATGCTTTGTGTATAAGTGCTTTCTATATGCTTATGTGGATAACATGTTCAGTTATGATGACGTTGTTATGATTATACTGTTCTACATGTTTATATTACGATGTTCTGTATAGTCTGGTTATATTGTCCTGCTTTATCTATTTTGTTCTATTATTTGTCTGTCTCTATATTTGAGTCTATGGTGAAACCACATGGTCGACACGTAAATGTTCGGAACACTGACTCTCTCCTACCATGTTGTCGTATTGGCGTTTGCCGGTATTGCAACGGGTAGATGGCGTATCGTGTAGCGGTTCACATGTGGCCTCTTCAAGGAGGAACATTTATAGGTTGTCCCTGAAGGATGGATATGGAAAGGCGATACTCGGTTGGAGATCGACGATCCCAGACACATTTTGCGAGGGACGAGTTTGGATGTGCATGTAGGGCATGTCACTCTTCGTGATTATCAGGATGGTGGACCAAGGGAACATCATGAGTATGATGGTCAACCCGCACCGTTAGCAGCAGTGACTCCACAGCGGATGGAGGAGGAAGATGTGCACGAAGCTGATGCGGATTCTAGTGTGAAGATGGAAACGGATGCTGGTTCGGATGGAGAGTGAAGCCCGATGTTTCTGATAGTGTCTAGATGTCATAGTGTCTAGGATCTAGTTCCCAATCGAGGATTACCTTTGTGAAGTACTAGTAATGTAATCATCATGCTACTTTTATCTATGTTTTTAGTTAAGTTTCTAAACTTGGGTATGTAATCTTTTGTAACCATGAACAACTTTTGAAAAATGTTGGAGGCGAGACTCCGATGCTACTGGTTTATGATCATGGCAATGATGATGTTATGTATTTTCAATGGTATTTCAGTTGTTGGAAGTTTCAAGTAACATCTCGATTTTTAGTGAAGTAATATTATCAAATGATGAACTTGTGTTTTTTTTTTTAAAATGGTCTCATTTTTACAACAAACTAATAGCAAGTTAGTAATAGTTTTGGAAGTGAAAATTGGGCTGTTACTTCTTTCCCCACTAAGATTAAGATGATTTTGTGGTGAATTCTGGGTTAAAACGCGTGATTACTCATCAAACGTACTAACCCAGTTTCTGAGTTCATCGTGTAACCGGTTACAAAGCCCTTCTAACCGGTTACATACTAATAAAACTTCATAAATTAATAATTTAATTACTTTCTTCAAAAACCTTTCTAATATTGCAATTAGGTCCCAACCCAAGGACTAAATTACAATATTCATATTTTTGTACAAAATAACCATATAAAAATATATCTCATATTTATATATATAAAAACACATAATGTACAAAAACTCAAACTTTCAAAACTAATATAAATCAATTATAAAATAACTGTTATAACTAATTTCTTTGTTATTTGGGAGACGAAAATTAGGGGTGTTACACTATCATTGTATTAAAGAGATTGAATAAGATCTAGTAAAGGGAATGTATTTTTTTAATATTCTCTATATTATTTGATGTCTTTTACTTAGGATCATTGATATGTTTTATGGCATAAATGCACACATATATGATATTTCTTTATTTAACCTTTATTATTAAAATTTAATAATTAAATTAATTTGTTATTTATTATTGTGTATTTTTATTTGATTTTCACTAGTCTGTGGTTTAATTAGTGATTCACTAGTTGAACCATTAAACCAATAACCCAACACACTGACAAGATGAATAAAAAATAAAATAAAATCATTAAGCCCTTAAACTGGTAGCGTGTACCACATATCATTACAAACTCCTCATCATGATGAAAAATATATGCCATAGCCTGGTGAGAAGTTTTAATAAAGAAAAATGAATGAAAACCCTTGGTTAGGCTTCACTTAATTAGTGGAAGGCTTGATTGAAGAAAGTCAAAGAAAAGGTACTCGCTGCTGACGCGTAAAATACGTCCTCATACACCGTCCAAGCGGCAAGTTCATCCTTGTTGTCCGGATCGTATTTATGATTACCATAGCAATATCCAGTTTTGGTGACCGAAACATCTAACATAGTCTTAATTTTTGAAATCTGAATCAGGGTAGCCGTACCATTCAAATTTTCGAGGGCAATGAGAGCGTCTTGAAGCTGCCCTATTGCGATGCCAACATTTTTACTGCAGAGTTGTAAAAGGTTAGTTGCAGCCTTTGACAAATTATTGCTCTTCTGACTATTTAATATGGTGGAAGATGCCGTGCGAGTAGCATTTAATGCAACAGCGACAGAGATGTCGCAAAGCTTCTCAGAGTCTACTTCAATTTTAGAAGCATGTGGAGATAAATAATGGTAGCATAGTGCTGGAGATACTGTTAATTTACATTTTTCCATAATGAAGGTTTTGAAGGTTTCGGCAGAAGAATGTTTCAAGGGAATCTGGGGAATGTTGTCTTCCTTAGCTTTTTCAGTGGAATTCGTCAAAACAGAAGAAGAATTATTTGTGATTGTTGAGTTAATTGTAATGATGGTATTGGCAGAAGCAGGCTTCAAGGGAATCTGGGGAATGTTGTTTTCCTTAGCTTTTTGAGTGGAATTCGTCGAAACAGAAGAAGAATTATTCGTGATTGTTGAGTTAATTGTAATGATGGTATTGGTAGAAGCAGGCTTCAAGGGAGTCTGGGGAATGTTGTTTTCCTTGGCTTTTGGAGTGGAATTCGTCGAAACAGAAGAAGAATTATTTGCGATTGTTGAGTTATATTTCTTCGTATTGATGGTATTGGTAGAAGAAGGCTTCAAGGGAATGTGGGAAATGTTTCCCATTGCTTTTTGAGGTTGATTCTTCCAAACCGGAGAAGATTTATTAGCGATTGTTGAGTTGCTTTTATTGTTAATGAAGGTTTTGGTGAGAGAAGGCTTCAAGGGAATGTGGGAAATGTTTCCCTTTGATATTTCAGGTGGATTCTTCCATACGGGAGAAGATTTATTAGCGATTGTTGAGTTGCTTTTCTTATTAATGAAGATATTGGTGGGAGAAGGCTTCAAGGGAATGTGGGAAATGTTGTTTCCCTTAGCCTTTTGAGTGGAAATGTTCGAAACGGAAGAAGAATTAGTTGCGACTGTTGTGATACTTTTCTTCGTAATGGAGGTTTCGGCAGGGGAACCTTTCAAGGGAATTTGGGTAGTGTTGCTTTCCTTAGCTTTTTGAGTTGAATTCGTCGAAATGGAAGAATAATTATTTGCGGCTGCTGGTGAAGTGATGAAGAAATGTAAGAAAAGGGTGAATAGAAGAAATGCGAGAAACTTCCTTGGAAAAGTGATGGTTTCCATCTTCTTCTCTTTCTCTTTTCCCTTTTCTTCTCTTGTTTGATGTCTTATAAGTGACATCAATTTCATGATTTATATAAGGAGACATACATGTGCTTTTTGGTATCTATTAATATTATATGACAGGTTTTCATCCCTTATAATATGGAGAGTTTCAAGGGAGTTATGTATGGAATGAAACTGTATATTTGATTTAATTCATATTTTCGCAAATGTCTTAAATGATGGCCAACTAATTACATTCCAAAAAAACTTGTTATTGTAATTCAAACTATTTTTTGCATATGTTTTGTTGACCAATTAGTTACATATCTAAAAAAAATAGATTATTTTCCCAATGTAATTCAAGCTGGTGGACACAGCAACAAGGGAAAAATATTTCTTATTTAGGTTTAATCGATTATATCAGATTATCTATCCTGGTGTTGTCATGTATATAAGGGTAAAATGCTATTTCGGTTATTGAAACTATTTTGATTTCATTACTGCATAAATATTTTTTGAAGCCGGTTTTGAAACACTAATAAGACCTGTTCCTTTTTTTGGTAAAATGAAAATTCATTACCACAATGCAAAATGTCTCACAATCAAAAGGCTATTACCATATACTTGCCACCTTCTAGGAAGCGCTAAGGTAGGATAATACCTAAATCCTAATAGGATCTTGCCACCTTCTATGAAGGGTTCAAGAAGCCTAAAGGACCAAAAAGAACTAATCAATTACATCATAATTTAATGAGTAATATGTCAGATCAGTCCCTGACTTTGTAAGCATCGGTCAAGTTAGTCCCTGACTTTATCAAAATAGCAATTTAGTCCCTGAGATTTCATATTAATTCACATACGTCCCTATCTTTATCCCATTTTAAATCAAATACATCCTTGCGATAATTATGGCAGGGACTAACTTGATCACGTTCTCCTATCTCAGGGACTAAAATGCTATTTCGATAAAGACAGGGACTAACTTGATCTAAGCTTACAAAGTCAGGGACTAATCTGACATATTACTCATAATTTAATGTTTATTCTATCAACTAGGAGCTTATTACTCCAATTCCTAAAACTAGGAATACAAAAATTAATTCTCCAAGCAACCTCTCACCTAGCTAATCTAAAACTATAAGATACATGCTTCATAGTGTTGGTGAAGATGCACCTATTCCTCTCAGGCCATATCTAATAACAAGCTGCTGCAAAGAGCCTTGAAATCACTATCTTTTGAGGGTTCTGAAACCCTCTAATATTCCATGTGATCCATTGGCCATTGAGGCCTTATGAATACCCACACCACCTTTACCTTGTTCATACCTTATCTAAATTAGAAAAATAGTTATAATTAGAAAAATAATTTAAATTAAATATAAATTATCTCTCTAATTATTTTCACATTTCAAAATAATATTTACATTATATTTTCGAAACATTTTTATTTATAAATTCGGAGGTAATTCCTGTGGGTGTTACACTACTTCTAATAACCGTCTATTCCCTATTTTTACTATTACAATGATTATATGAATATGTATTTGTTCGATTGTGACATGAATGTTTTATAAAAAAATTATGATTTTAGGTGTTTAGTTATGAAAGGATAAAAATGATTTATGGTTTTTTTTGGTAAATAAAAAAAAATTTATTACCAACTTGCAAATATGAAACAAAACAAAAATCCTCTATTTATCGCCACCTTCTAGGAAGGGTTCAATAAATAGAGGATTAAAACCTACCCAATCCCAAAAAAATTAGAGCTGTGCCTGAATTCTAGTTACAAGGGTAGAATTATTCCAACTTCTAAACTCTACAAATTTTAAGGAAAATCTATACGCCAATTCACGAATAGCATTGTTGTAGACTTGCACCGGGTCCTGATGCACATTCTGAAACACACGCCTATTCCTTTCGCACCAGGTATGATAAATGACCGAGGCTATAAGTGCACACCTGATCCTCTTTTGCACTCTCATTGTAGCACCAAAACGCAGCCAGCGCGACCACTGATTGAATCTAATAGGCACCATGTCAATACACAACCATTTAGCCAACAAGTCTAAAAGAGCTCTACTCCATTGACATTGAAAAAATAAATGATCTCTTGTTTCAGCCTCCACACTACACAGAGGGCATAAGACTGAATCAAGAGTGAGAAATCTGCTCAATCTATCTCTAGTTCGCAATTGGTCTTGAGCTGCCATCCACATAATAAAATGATTTATGGTTGTTTATAGATTAAAGTATTTTGATTATGAAAAGTGTAATTTTATAAAGAGATAAATAAAAAACACACACCTTCTTCAATCCAAAATTTTGTTCTTTAAAGTATGAGTGTTCATGAAAGTTTTTTTAAAAAAAGAAAAGAGGGAGATGGGTGAAATTTTTGAAAGTGATAAGAAAATGAAAGTATTTTTTTATGACTGAGTGTTTGTGTTAAGTTACATGATTTTTGTTAATTGTCTAGTCTTTTAAAACATTTCTCATACTTTGACTATGGATACTTTTGGACAAGCCATGGAATCATTAGAATAATGTTTAAGGTTTATGTCATTGCTATCCAAAAAGTTCTATGTCAAGTATGTTGGTTGAAAAATGATACTTTTTTGAAATATGCATGAGAATAAACCTTTATTTAAATGTTAGGATTTTGTTTGAATGATTTTTGAGTTTTAGAGTTTGAAACTCTAAATGAGTTCTTTTCTTTCCAAAAATATATGATAGTGTTTATGGACTTATAAAAAATAATTTGGTTAAGTGGAAACTTACACTTTTGGTAATACTTTGTAAGTAAGATTTTTGGTTGAACTTTAAGAGTTTAGAAAGATTGTTATAAAAATGTTATTTGCTATTCAGAATTTATAGTAAAGATATTATGAACTTAAAAAGTGTTTTTTCATGCCTAGGACTTAGAAATTGTAGTGGTAATTGTTAGATAAAAATTTGGTTGAGTTTTATTGTTTTAGAAATATTTTTCAAGAAGGCGTAATTGCTGTCCCAAAAATTTCGACAAGCTAAGTTTATGTAATATGATTATTGTTTATGACTTTTGTAACTCTTTATTTTTTTAAAGTTTTAAACGACCTGGAAACTTTATAAGCCGTGATTTCAAATTTTTGATGTACGTACATATGATTACGTACATCCATGGTTTAAAGGATTTTATTACATTCATATAGAGTAGGTTAGTATAGTTAAATAATTTTTAATTTAGATGTTGTCGTTATTAGAGTGGTGAAGGGGTAGGCGGTTGGAGTGGATCAGAGGTACAACCCCATTTTGACGTTTCTGAGGCATCAATGAATTTTCAAGGTGATAGAGAAGCATTCCTAAGACACCGTGGTCTATAACTATAGATACCTTTTTCTAATCCTAGTTTTTGGAAAACTCAGAGAATCACATGCTTCTTCTTCTTCCTCTCCATTGTTTGAGTATCCTCAATGCTTGAATGACATAATATACCATTGCCATAGAACTTCATGTTGTATTATTCGCACTATCTACAGTGCTTCAGTTGTATATATTAATCCTATTTTTCCCAAAAGTATACTGTAGTGGTTAGTAAGTGGCATCCCTGGAGAGCAGGTGTGTCACCTTTGTTCTAATAGTGTGAGGTATGTTCACTAGTACAAAATATATTTTTCAGACCACTTCATTGAGACCAGTTTCGTGCGGAACCAGTCTAGAAGTTGGAATTAATTTAAACCAGACTCGTTCATTTAAATGACCAGTCTAAAAATATATTAATTGAGACTAGTTTCGATGCGGAACCGGTCTGGAAGTTGGCATTGATTCATACCAGAATGGTTAATTTTGACAACCAGTCTGAAAAATAGATAGATTAATTTAAAAAAAACCCTACCCCTCACTTTCTTTCTCCATACCGCCGCCCCTGCCCCTCACTTTCTTTCTCTCCCTCGTCTCTTATAGGGTTGGCCGCCGCCCTTCGGCGCCACCCAGATAGCCACCACCGTCGTGAGGGGAGGCTCGCAAATCGCGATTTGGCCTTCACCTTTGCCTCCCTCGCGCTCTCTCTTTCTTTCTCTCTCTCTCTCCACCTATGGTTATCGCGAGTTGCGATCCGAAAACCCCGCCACCATCGTCGTTGGGAAGACCGTCACCGCTGTCGCACCCTCTCTCTGCTAGCCTCCACCGCCTCCAGCGTTGCGACGAATCGGAACCACCGGCAACCCAGCCGTCGTCGCTGCTTCTTACATCGCCATTCGTCATCTCCACCACCTTGAAGCTTACGGCGTCTTGCCTCACCATCGCTGTTGGGGAGTCGTACGAATCACGAATCGGACCACTGGAAAGCCATGGCCTCCATCTTCTCCGTTCGTTGTCGGCATCTTCTGCGGGTTCGAACCGAACCGGTGGCTATGGGTCATTGCTCGCTGCTGTGTGCCCCCACTTGTAGTGGTGCTGCTGTCAGATCTAGAATCTGGTTGCCTCTATTGCTTCAAAAATCAGTTTTGAGGTTAAATCCCTAATACCTTTTAACTGTTCTGTATTGTGTTTTAATAATAATAGTACTAATTTTAATATTATTAATGGTAATTATAAAGTGTTAGATTGTTTTGGAAATTTCAATTCAGAATGGTAGTATTATTAAGCTGAAATGAAACTGAATGCAACAACTGAAATGAAGCCAGTTACATGGCCTAGCTTTACTGACATTCACCCTTTTGCACCAACTAAACAAGCTCAAGGTTATCAGATACTTGCAAGTTTAAATAAAATTAGAACAATAATGACAAAAGGAGTTGGGATAGTAGTTGTTTTTTTTGTGTCCAAACAAGAAAATATGGTTTCAGGAAATGTTTGATAATTTAGGTGACCTATTGTGTGACATTATTGGGTTTGACTCCTTCTCTCTGCAACCTAATATTGGTGCTGCTGGAAAATATGTTGGACTGATGGTTATTTGTGCATATCATTTGGTAAATGACTTCAGTCTTTATGAACATTTTGGTTAACTTTCATGGACAATGTTACTTATTAGTTACTGGGATACGAAAGCAGGATGGTTTTTATTGATTTACCATGGCTTTAACGGTTTCAATTGTTGTTCGATTTTAACAATGAATTTTGCAGTCCAAAATTTTGTTTTATTCTCTTGCTGCGATCTTGTGCAGTCCAATTGTTATTTATTCTTGTGCAGGGGCTATCATTATAGCTTGAAAGTTCATTGGTGTCATTAATTACATTCAACAAATGTTTTAGTTTTGCTTTCCGAACAATTGATATACACATTTATGAAATTCTTAGCAAAGTTAGTTTGAGAGATAAGACACTAAAACTAAATATGTTTTTGGCAAATAGTTATCAGCTACTTATACTTCCTCTCATTATTTTCTTAGCCAACTGTTGCAGCCATAGAAGCAGGGAAAGACATAGCATTGTCCAACAAAGAGACAATGATTGTTGGAGCCCCTTTTGATCTTCCTCTTGCTCAAAAGCATAACATAAAAATTCTTCCTGTTGATTCAGAACATCCTGCCATTTTCCATGTATTTAAGTACATCATCTACACACACTCATCTCCCTTACCGTTTATTCCGTCCTTGACTGATGTTGTTGGTTACATTTTCTTTGTTTGTCAGTACATTGCTCTTGCCTTGGCTCATATCAGTGAGAAGCTACAAATTCCCTTGTCTGGTCAGCTCTATAGGTCGAGCAAAATTGTGATCTATGCTTGAAATTTTCAAAAAGTTAAGAAGTGGGCTCTGCATAGTTGCATAGTTACATAGTTGCTAGTGTCTATCACGTTTGGACTACTAGGAAACAAACTAATTTTTTAAATTCAAATGTGCTATAGTATTGAAAATTAAAATAATAATTCTCGTATGCCAACACAAACTACTACATCCCCTCCAACTTCATGCCTCTCCTGCAAACCCATTTCAATTTCTCGTAGTTCTAGTGCTACTGTGTATCACAGGGGAAATTTTGCAGTCTCAGTTGCCTTCAACCCCCAAGGAAACTTTGACATCTCTTTATTTGATGAAGATGGTAACACCTAAATTTGGTACACTTGTATTGCTCAGTCATTTTATTGTATTCTCATAATTCATTAGAACAAAATAGCAAATGGACCAATGATATATTAGGAGAGATAGATAGATGGGCATGGTACTTTATTCTAATTAATGGTAGAGCTAGCTAGTCCAATTATCATATAAAGATATAAATATGATTGGTGGTGTAAAGAGAATAATGAAATTGTCACCTGTGGAGCATTAAAATTAAAGATAACATATTAACATTAAAATGTATGTGCTGCTCTTGATGTGTTTTGAATCTTCCTGCTTAGCTCTTGTCATTAGCAGAAATTGTGCTGCTGATAGCAAGCCACACTAACATATTTTTGAACTAGAATACTCGTCTGCTTTCTATTTAAAATAATTTAGTAAAATGCTAATACAATTAGTGAATAAAGAAAATAGTGGAATCTTATGTTGTAGTAGTGCTCTATGCATTTTAATGGGACTATATTTGAACAGATTTTGGTTAACAGATGAGTCTAAAGCTGCACCTCTTATGCCCCCAGCTGAAGGCCGATTTGATGTTGTTATTGACAATGATGTTATTTCTCGTCTTGACTTGTCCCCTTTCCAATCTGCAACAGGCATGATAATTCCTTATAATAATTCTTTTATCTTTGCTCATTGAAAATTAAAATGAAGTTTCTGGTTGTGTATCGATGTAAAAGTGGAAGTAGTTAAATGAAATGAACTTTTATGTGGTTACAGATGAGATCACGTTCTTCTTGTTTATTTCTTGGATATGGGGATTGTGAATGTTAAAACATTGTCTATTTTCTGCTACCATATATGAAATAACGAAATCTACATTTCATGGTCTATTGATACTCCATGCCCTCCATGCTTTTTTGGTTTACTCGTACTCAAAAACACTGATGTGCTCATACACAGTTCACTATTTTTATGCTTCAGGTGCTACGTTTTTAAGGTTATGGGTGGGCCAATCTAACCCAGATTCAAGTACAATTCTGTTGGCAATCTTGTACAGACATAATTTGGTATGTAATTAAAGTATTCTGATTTTTAACTAGTTTGATCTTCCCTAGTGATTTGCATCAGTTTCTCGTTAATTTTAGAGCTTTTGGTTTCCATAAAGATGCTAAGATTTTGTGGCAATGTGCTGTGTTTGCTAATCTTTGGTGCATTTGGTTAGAAATGAAATAGGTCAGCTTACAAAAAAATTTGGCATGTGAGTGAGCAAGAGACAACATCAGGACCAACTGTGTTGCACCTTGGTTCATCAGAACTCCAATCACTGAAGCTGTAAGTTCTCCTAATGTTAACTTTTTGGCACATAGGACACTCCAATGATGTGACATCATTCAATTGTGGCATTGAATTGACTGCTCAATAGATGTAAAACAATTCATCTATAGCCACTTGGTAATATATAGTTCTGGTGGTAAAAGAGTAGAGTTAAGAAATTAGCTAAAATTTCTGCATAAGCAAAATTGTGTCACTGATAGTGGTATGTACTATTGCAGATTCTGAATGACAAGGATTTTTTGGGACAAATAAACTCTAGGACTCCTATAAAAACCATTTTTCTTATCAAGGTTGTATTCACTATCCTACTCCTACTTAACCTAATGTAACACCCATAATTTTCGTCTCCCAAATAACCAAGAAATTAATTATAACAATTATTTTATAATTGATTTATATTGGTTTGGAAAGCTTTAGTCTTTGTACATTATGTGTTTTTATATATAGAAATATGAGAAATATTTTTATATGGTTATTTTGTACAAAAATATGAATATTGTAATTTAGTCCTTGGGTTGGGACCTAATTACAATATTAGAAAGGTTTTTAGAAAGAAAGGAATTAAAATCTTAATTTTTGAATTTTATCAGTATGTAACCGGTTAGAAGGGCTCTGTAACCGGTTACACGATGAACCCAGAAATTAGGTTAATGGATTTTGATGAGTAATCACTGGAACTAACGAAAATTTGCCACGAATCAGCCTTCATATTTAGTGGGATACGCGTGTCGCCTTGCATGCAAGCCTGATCTCTCTATAAAAACCCGAATTGTTGATGAATTTGGGTTGATTTTCGGATTGAAGTGTTAAAATTCTGTTTCTAGGGTTCTGAGATTCGTCCCTGTAATTCTACTTCGTTTCTGAGAGATAAACTGCAAGTGATACACTATTACAAAGCTTGAATCAAGGGCTTTGTATTGATATAAGGTTTGTGAGTTGAGAGTTCCTGAGCTAGGAGAAATCGATTCACGAAGTTGGAGGTTCAAAACTGTCACAGTTCTGTATTGGGTTTCTAGAACTAACTTTGAACTTCGATTTTGGTAAGTTCAAGCCTTCTCTTGTTCTAGACTTGATTTCCTTTCAAAGTTCATGTTGCATGGTTTTGATAATGATCATTTTCCCTAATTTCCATGTCCATTTCATGTTCCAAATTCCTTGATCAATCTACCCTGTCAAAACGGTCCTGGTTTGAGGAGGAGCTTTGGGTGTTGGTGTTCTACCTCAAATCTCTACTCAAATCTTGTTCAAGCACGAACCTAAGGTAAGGGGGAAGCTTACTATTTGCTAGAATGAGAATAAATTGTGGTAGAACATAGGATGAGTCACCAAGAGACTCAAAGGGCATAAGTTAAAATGATTAAGTGGCTTGGAGGCCAATCTGAGCTCAATTGTTGGTATGAGCAATGTTATCTAGATGCATGCAAGCTATATTGATGTTGGATTCATGACTTATTTGGATATTATGTGAATTGATGCATTAAGTTGTGAAATATGTGCAATTATGTGCAATTTGAAGTATCTAAATTGAATGCATGCAAGATAGATATGTTTCTGTGGCTGAACATACTAGTATCAAGGTATGTGAACTCTTTTGATTGATGAAATTGGTTAGATTTGAGTATTGAAAAGAATGGTATGCAAATCCTCATTTTTCAATGTACAGACTGCATAATCTAACCGGTTAGTCGAAATTTGTAACCGGTTAGATACTGTCAATTTTCAAAGAAAATGAATTTCTGAAATTGGCTAAGTGTCCATACCATTTGTACTCAAGTTCAAACTATAATTTCATACAAAGACCAATCTAAAACTATGTGATTGAGCACTGTTTGGTTTAGATTGGAAGTGATGAGTTAATACCTTAATATCAAATGATAATTTCAAGAGGAAATTATGCATAAATGAAATTGGATTATGACTTAGATCTTTTGAATGATATTATGTGTTGAACTTGAGGTATTTTGTTATGCTAAGACCTTGTTATTGGATTGAGTAGAAAATTCAAGAAAAGACTCTTTGAAAATCAGTGGTTTTGTAATTCTAACCGGTTGGGTGATGATGTAACCGGTTAGTACCTAAAACTTAAAAATAATTGAGTAAGGATTTTTAATACCAATGATATATTCTCTCAATCCAGGTCTATGAGCATATGTTAAACTTAAATTCAAAGGCGAATTTTATGAATAAAGTCATACCTCAAGATATCATTCCGAAGTTGTGTCTTCTAAGTCATAATAATGGAATTAATGGGAACATGACCCTGTACTCTAGGAGTACCAAACTGATGCAACCTACTTGATTACACATTCTGGGAATGTGGCCATTGTCTGGGACATGGTTTCTTTGATACGTTCTGGGAACGTGATGCACACTCTAGGAGTGGTGCTTGATTTTATTCTAAGTATGGTTTGCGATACGTTCTGGGAACGTATGTTAGTGTTCTGGGAACACATTGATATAATAATAGAATTAAAGATAAAAACCAACCTTAATGATTGTGCATTCATGCATATAGAATGGGAGATGGGTTGGTAGGAACGTTTATCATATTCTGGGAATATGAGGAGGGTACTCCGGGAGTACCAAATTTGTAACCTACTTGATGACACATTCTGGGAAGGTGGCCAGTGTCTGGGACCTGGTTTTTATACGTTCTGGGAACGTATGTTAGTGTTCTGGGAACACATTGATTTGCAACCTACTTGATGACACATTCTGGGAATGTGGCCAGTGTCCGGGACCTGGTTTTTATGCGTTCTGGGAACGTATGCGTTCTGGGAACGTGGTGCACACTCTGGGAGTGATGCTTATTTATCCAAGTATGGTTTGACATTACGTTCTGGGAACGAATGTCAGTGTTCCGGGAACACAACGGTGTATTGGATGAACGTCCAAGATGGACTTTGTTAGAGGCCTCAGTTGTGGAAGGAAATCATGCATCATGCCACCTGCATCGAAAGAATTATTAAGATTAACCGGGTGTGCTCATATGATTATGCATCATGATTTGCTACATGTTGACTTGTGGATGTTAGTTTTATTCCCATTTGATTATGCGAATATGTATAGCTAACCCCCATGCCCTTATCAGGTGTTGATCGTGCATCTAGCTTGCACAAGAACCAGTAAAGGAAGATGTCCCTTAGGTGCATGCAGAGTGTAGAAAGTGTGGGTTGGGAACCCGTTGTGCAGATATCGAGGATCCGGCCAGATAAATGTTTGGACAGAGGACCAGTGACCAGCTTTATAACATCTATGTTTTTAATAGTGTTTATATGATACACATTTTGAAAGAGGTATCCTAAGATGAATTTGGTTTCATAATAATATTTATTTGGTATCCATGGACTTGTTACACTTGATATATTTTGAGAGTATAATTTGACTATTTTACTATGTTTCCGCAAACTCTGATTTTGTTAGTTAACTTCATTATTAATTAAGTGTTTGTGAAAAGGAATTTTCAAGGGAAGGGAAAATTCTTATTTTCAGATCTTTTTCCAACGATAACAAGTGCAAATATTCATAAACTTATTACTTTTCTTATAAAGTAAGATGATATACAAGGAGTGTTACATCTAACCTTGCCATTTTTTGTTTATTAGAATGCTGCTCTTATTCTTTTCCTCATTTTTTTCAACTTCTGTCCTCTTAATGTGCTGTACACAATGAAGGTGGCTGATCCCTGGCTTTATGATTATTATGATTCTATAATAAAGGGAGTGATGGCATGATGCTATAGAGAGTTAGAGATAGATACCGGGACTGGAGTCCTGAACTTATTAAAAAGAAAAATTTGTGGCACACTTTTTATTATTAATATATAATAGAAGAGCCAAACTGTTTGAACGTAATCTCCTAGACACTTAACAACAATGGACCAATTTGTCTTATCTTTTGATTCATATTTGTTGATTTTGTGTTGATTAAATAGGTTCAATTTCTTCTAATTGTGTTGATTAATTAAAGATTTAATTCCCTTGTGTGTTAAATTGGTTGAAGTTAGGGTTTGGGTAAAATTCATAAAATAGGATTGGGGTTTTTTGTGTTAAATTTCTGAATTGTTGTTTTTAAATTAAGGAAATGAAACTATCCTCTTGTCAATTTGTGAAATGTGGTTCTAGGACCAGATTGTTGTGATTGTGGATTTTCTCCATTGTCTTGCAGACAATTTTTATCTGTTTTTGCTTTTAATTAAAGATAAGTGTATCTGATTTCCAAACATGCAGATAAGTGTATCTGGTTTCCAGCAGGAATGTTGCAGATGCATGGAAAAATTGAAGGAGTGACTTTGCAATCTTGGAGTTTTTATGCAGGGATATTGACGACTCTAGTTATGTAGTTTTTTTTATTCTTTTTGCTGGTGTAGGAGGTTAGGAGTTTTTGTTCTGTTTGTTAGTTTCCAACAGTAAGAGGTGTGTTTTCGCTAGTATTTGATCTTTGTAAGCAACCCGTTAATTCTATGGTGTAATGTATTTGGTTTTGGTCTTTATCCGGAAGCAATGCTTTTGCTTCTAGTTTTTAATAATATTTTATTTGATAAATCTTTCTTTATATATATATATAATTATGTATTGCTTCTTGGCAAAAATTTTAAATTCCCTATGAGCAGAGACTTAAATGGGATGACTATAAATATGGCAAGCATTACTAAATTGGTATATGTTCAAATATTGAGATTGGTTGGTTCAAAAATTAATTTAGATCGATTCAAAAGAATAATTCAGAGTGATTCAAAAAGAATAATTCAGAGCGGATCAAAAATTAATTCAGAGCGGTTCATTTTTTAATTCAGAGCGATTCAAAGTTATAATTCAGACCGGTTCAAAGAATTATTCAGACCGGTTCAAAATTATTATTCAGACCGGTTCAAAATTATTATTCAGACAGGTTCAAAAATTTAAATCAGAGCGGTTAATAACCAGTCTCGTTAATATAAAAAAGACCGGTTTATAACTGGTCTCATTTAACATGTATTTTTAGCAACAGGGGCTTTAAGACCGGTTCGGAACCGGTCTGAAAAATGGTTCGGAACCGGTCTGAAAAATGTATTTTGTACTAGTGGTTATTGTAGTATTGTGTGATTGAGATTCCTTGCAAAAGGTCAAACCAAGTACTTTGTGACGCTCTCTGGGTTGTATTGGGGTTCAAAACTTCAACGGAATCACGATACTGAGGGCCTTGACATAAATAAGCCTCACCATAACCTTTACATGAATGTGGGACTGACTAGGGAGGACGAATCAGGATAAAAATCATTAGTATGCATTCTCTCTATCCCTTAACTCTCTTTTCTCTATCGGGATTATTTTTGTGCATATTATCATTTCCGAGCAACTCAATATTTTCTAATTATCATAAATTATTTTGTACAATAAATATAACCATAAATTATTTTTTTAAGTTTATGTTCATTCAAATAATCTTAAATATAATTAAAATAACTAGATTCACACCCCCCCTCTAAAGGTTGGAGGCCAATTCCAATATAGGGTACTTTGAATGTAAAAGTTTGAAATGCATTGGATTTGTATATCGTATGAATAATATTACTCAGAATGAATGATTGAGAAAAAATAGCATTTTTAATGGAGCTGATAACTGGACAATGTTGGTAAGTAGTTAGCAAGTAATGCCAATCATTATTTGAATGTGCAAGGATGGTGGACCAAGGGAACATCATGAGTATGATGGTCAACCCGCACCGTTAGCAACAGTGACTCCACAGCGGATGGAGGAGGAAGATGTGCACGAAGCTGATGCGGATTCTAGTGTGAAGATGGAAACGGATGCTGGTTCGGATGGAGAGTGAAGCCCGATGTTTCTGATAGTGTCTAGATGTCATAGTGTCTAGGATCTAGTTCCCAATCGAGGATTACCTTTGTGAAGTACTAGTAATGTAATCATCATGCTACTTTTATCTATGTTTTTAGTTAAGTTTCTAAACTTGGGTATGTAATCTTTTGTAACCATGAACAACTTTTGAAAACTGTTGGAGGCGAGACTCCGATGCTACTGGTTTATGATCATGGCAATGATGATGTTATGTATTTTCAATGGTATTTCAGTTGTTGGAAGTTTCAAGTAACATCTCGAATTTTAGTGAAGTGATATTATCAAATGATGAACTTGTGTTTTTTTTTTTTTTTAAAAATGGTCTCATTTTTACAACAAACTAATAGCAAGTTAGTAATAGTTTTGGAAGTGAAAATTGGGCTGTTACTTCTTTCCCCACTAAGATTAAGATGATTTTGTGGCGAATTCTGGGTTAAAACGCGTGATTACTCATCAAACGTACTAACCCAGTTTCTGAGTTCATCGTGTAACCGGTTACAAAGCCCTTCTAACCGGTTACATACTGATAAAACTTCATAAATTAATAATTTAATTACTTTCTTCAAAAACCTTTCTAATATTGCAATTAGGTCCAACCCAAGGACTAAATTACAATATTCATATTTTTGTACAAAATAACCATATAAAAATATATCTCATATTTATATATATAAAAACACATAATGTACAAAAACTCAAACTTTCAAAACTAATATAAATCAATTATAAAATAACTGTTATAACTAATTTCTTTGTTATTTGGGAGACGAAAATTAGGGGTGTTACACTATCATTGTATTAAAGAGATTGAATAAGATCCAGTAAAGGGAATGTATTTTTTTAATATTCTCTATATTATTTGATGTCTTTTACTTAGGATCATTGATATGTTTTATGGCATAAATGCACACATATATGATATTTCTTTATTTAACCTTTATTATTAAAATTTAATAATTAAATTAATTTGTTATTTATTATTGTGTATTTTTATTTGATTTTCACTAGTCTGTGGTTTAATTAGTGATTCACTAGTTGAACCATTAAACCAATAACCCAACACACTGACAAGATGAATAAAAAATAAAATAAAATCATTAAGCCCTTAAACTGGTAGCGTGTACCACATATCATTACAAACTCCTCGTCATGATGAAAAATATATGCCATAGCCTGGTGAGAAGTTTTAATAAAGAAAA
Source organism: Crotalaria pallida (assembly GCA_037953625.1). Lineage (NCBI taxonomy): Eukaryota > Viridiplantae > Streptophyta > Magnoliopsida > Fabales > Fabaceae > Crotalaria > Crotalaria pallida. The sequence continues at coordinate 3,247,516 of CM075654.1, read as the reverse complement.
ATGAATGAAAACCCTTGGTTAGGCTTCACTTAATTAGTGGAAGGCTTGATTGAAGAAAGTCAAAGAAAAGGTACTCGCTGCTGACGCGTAAAATACGTCCTCATACACCGTCCAAGCGGCAAGTTCATCCTTGTTGTCTGGATCGTATTTATGATTACCATAGCAATATCCAGTTTTGGTGACCGAATCATCTAACATAGTCTTAATTTTTGAAATCTGAATCGGGGTAGCCGTACCATTCAAATTTCCGAGGGCAATGAGAGCGTCTTGAAGCTGCCCTATTGCGATGCCAATATTTTTACTGCAGAGTTGTAAAAGGTTAGTTGCAGCCTTTGACAAATTATTGCTCTTCTGACTATTTAATATGGTGGAAGATGCCGTGCGAGTAGCATTTAATGCAACGGCGACAGAGATGTCGCAAAGCTTCTCAGAGTCTACTTCAATTTTAGAAGCATGTGGAGATAAATAATGGTAGCATAGTGCTGGAGATACTGTTAATTTACATTTTTCCATAATGAAGGTTTTGAAGGTTTCGGCAGAAGAATGTTTCAAGGGAATCTGGGGAATGTTGTCTTCCTTAGCTTTTTCAGTGGAATTCGTCAAAACAGAAGAAGAATTATTTGTGATTGTTGAGTTAATTGTAATGATGGTATTGGCAGAAGCAGGCTTCAAGGGAATCTGGGGAATGTTGTTTTCCTTTGCTTTTTGAGTGGAATTCGTCGAAACAGAAGAAGAATTATTTGTGATTGTTGAGTTAATTGTAATGATGGTATTGGCAGAAGCAGGCTTCAAGGGAGTCTGGGGAATGTTGTTTTCCTTAGCTTTTGGAGTGGAATTCGTCAAAACAGAAGAAGAATTATTTGCGATTGTTGAGTTATATTTCTTCGTATTGATGGTATTGGTAGAAGAAGGCTTCAAGGGAATGTGGGAAATGTTTCCCATTGCTTTTTGAGGTCGATTCTTCCAAACCGGAGAAGATTTATTAGCGATTGTTGAGTTGCTTTTATTGTTAATGAAGGTTTTGGTGGGAGAAGGCTTCAAGGGAATGTGGGAAATGTTTCCCTTTGATATTTCAGGTGGATTCTTCCATACGGGAGAAGATTTATTAGCGATTGTTGAGTTGCTTTTATTATTAATGAAGATATTGGTGGGAGAAGGCTTCAAGGGAATGTGGGAAATGTTGTTTCCCTTAGCCTTTTGAGTGGAAATGTTCGAAACGGAAGAAGAATTAGTTGCGACTGTTGTGATACTTTTCTTCGTAATGGAGGTTTCGGCAGGGGAACCTTTCAAGGGAATTTGGGTAGTGTTGCTTTCCTTAGCTTTTTGAGTTGAATTCGTCGAAATGGAAGAATAATTATTTGCGGCTGCTGGTGAAGTGATGAAGAAATGTAAGAAAAGGGTGAATAGAAGAAATGCGAGAAACTTCCTTGGAAAAGTGATGGTTTCCATCTTCTTCTCTTTCTCTTTTCCCTTTTCTTCTCTTGTTTGATGTCTTATAAGTGACATCAATTTCATGATTTATATAAGGAGACATACATGTGCTTTTTGGTATCTATTAATATTATATGACAGGTTTTCATCCCTTATAATATGGAGAGTTTCAAGGGAGTTATGTATGGAATGAAACTGTATATGTGATTTAATTCATATTTTCGCAAATGTCTTAAATGATGGCCAACTAATTACATTCCAAAAAACTTGTTGTTGTAATTCAAACTATTTTTCACATATGTTTTGTTGACCAATTAGTTACATATATAAAAAAAATTAGATTATTTTCCCAATGTTATTCAAGCTGGTGGACACAGCAACAAGGGAAAAATATTTCTTATTTAGGTTTAATCGATTATACCAGATTATCTATCCTGGTGATGTCATGTATATAAGGGTAAAATGCTATTTTGGTTATTGAAACTATTTTGATTTCGTTACTACATAAATATTTTTTGAAGCCGGTTTCGAAACACTAACAAGACCTGTTCTTTTTTTTTTTGGTAAAATGAAAATTCATTACCACAATGCAAAATGTCTCACAATCAAAAGGCTATTACCATATACTTGCCACCTTCTAGGAAGCGCTCAAGGTAGGATAATACCTACGTCCTAGTAGGATCTTGCCACCTTTTATGAAGGGTTCAAGAAGACTAAAGGACTAAAAAGAACTAATCAATTACATCATAATTTAATGTTTATTCTATCAACTAGGAGCTTATTACTCCAATTCCTAAAACTAGGAATACAATAGTTAATTCTCGAAGCAACCTCTCACCTAACTAATTTAACACTATAAGAGACAGGCTTCATAGTGTTGGTGAAGATGCGCCTATTCCTCTCAGGCCATATCTAATAACAAGCTTCTGCAAAGAGCCTTGAAATCTCTATGCTTTTGAGGGTTGTTAAACCCTCTAATATTCCAAGTGATCCATTGGCCATTGAGGCCTTATGAGTACCCACACCACCTTTACCTTGTTCATACCTTTTCTTCCCTTGCATGTTTATTTTATGGTTGATCTAAGCTTGCATGTAATGCTTTTGCTTTGATCTTGATTTTTAAGACCTAAATAAATTTGTAATGAACTAAATGATGGACTCTCTAATTCGGTTGATGTTGTTTATGTTGGATCTTGATGTTTTTCTTTTAGATCTAAAGTTTTATTTATGACCTGTGTGAGTGTGAAGTGGATCTTCTTGCATGTGTGATTTTAGTGCTTGAAACCGTAGATCAAGAGGTGTGTAAGTGTTTGTTTTGTAAATAAATGTTTGATCTAAATTTATCTTTAATTTTTGGTCTTGCATGTTAGTTTATGATGTTGATCTTGAACCATGTATGTGTAATTTTGATTTGATCTTAATGAAAGTCTTGATTCTTGATTTTTGTTGTGATCTTGATTTTTTGTTTTGAGTTTTATAAATGATTTTTGAACAAAGCCTTCCTATTTTCTCAAAGGCATGTCACGGTTTTTGGTCTCTTTTTCATCTAAAGTAATTTTTGTCTTTGATTTGTGTCTTGATCTTTAATTTTGTTTTGACTACAAGCTTTGCATGAACAAGCTTTAGTATTTTCTTTGTGTATGTCTCGGTTTTGGTCTCTTTTTCATTTAAGTTGATCTTTGTCTTTGAAATGTGTTCTTATATTTAATTTTATGACTTGATCTACATAATTTAGATGCATGCATGTTGGTCTTGAACTTTGAAAAAGTTATTTTTATGTTCTTTGAGAAATAAATTGAAAGAGTTGTGTTGATCTATGATTTTTATTTATTTTGGTAGGAAAGTTTAAGATTTGTTCTTGCATGTTAAATTTAACTAAAAGACTATGTGTTTTCTTGTAATGCATGCCTCGGTTTTGAGAAGAAAATTAGGAGAGTAAGCATTGAAATAATTTTCCTTGCATGAACATGATTTAATCTAAGTGTTGGTCTTGTATGATGCATTCGGCCATGTTTGATTCATATCCATGCTTTTTATTTTATGTGAACTTGATATATGCTTTATGTATTTGCATGATTTTGATTTGATCTAAGGAAATAAATTAAAGTTTGATGGGTTTTCTAATGAGTAAGCTCACGGTTTTGTCAAGGAAAAAGGAATAAATAATTGCATGATTTTGTGTGTTTGATGATTGCATGAATGTTGCCATGATTGTGAGTAGTTTCGGTTTATGCATGTGAATTAGGTTAGGAATTCTTTCTCATGAAGTAACCTAGGAATAATGAAGGTATTTTGTAAAATAATTAATTAGAAATGAGTTTTGTGTTTGAATGATTATGTATGTGTGTATTCGGTTTTTGAATTTGAATATGCCTAAATGATTTTGTTTTACAACAAAATGAAATGTTTTTGAAAGTGATTATGTGTTGAATAATTTGAATCAAGTGTTTGATTTGTATAATGTTTGATTAAGAATGAGTGATTGGTTTGAAATCAAATTGAGTACTTGACTAATTGTCTATGTGCCTTGTTTGATCAAAGAGTGTTGCTAATTGTATGTGTGGTTTTGAAATTTATTTGATTTGACTTATTTGAGTTTGATTTGGTTTGATATTTAAGATTTATTTAATCATGAAACTTGAGTTTTTAAAGAATTAATGTTGATCTAAAGAGTATTTGAAACAAAAACGAGTTTTTACGATGTTTTCGGATTTTATTAAATTGATTTTTGTAAAGTATTTCTTTTCTGTCCAAGTCTATTTAAAATTGTTTTCTTGATTTCTAAATTGAGTTCATGAGACTCAAAGTTTGGTTTTCAAAAGGCAATTGATTTGAGCAAAACCAGGATTGAAACCGGTGAATTTTTCGGTGTTTTTGAATGAGGTTAAGGTGCTGTCCAAGACGGACCAGCAACTTAACCAATTGATTTAAATTGTTTTATGTGATGTTTTCAAAGTGATTTCAAAGTGTTTAAAGAATTAAGAAAAGTTAAAGGTGTTTTAAGAAAACAATCATGTTTTAAGATTTCCGACGAGGAATGAAAAGCATTTTAAGTTAATAAAAGTTTCTTGATAAAGTTGGTAATGAAAATGTGTTTTTATTTAATTCGAGGGACGTTACAGACGAGGGATTAAGGCAGTGGCAACAACCAAGATCAGAGAAGACTGTGCACATCAAATCGCTGGACCTCAGGTGAGAGAGTAGCTTTCCTAAGACACCGTGGTAGTAGGTGTTGTATTAAGACGTTCCGTATCAGCTCAAAGATTGGAACTAAGTGGTTCTGCGTCAGTAGTATAGTGGCAATTGTTTGCTTTGTGTGGCCACTTATACGAATAGGACAAAGACCACATTGTTGTCTGTGATGTGTGATGATGAATTGTTTATGTTTGTTATCTATGCTTGCTGATATTATATATATACGGTTAAGTATGTGATAATGAGAAATAATTAATGATGATAGTAAATGATATGAGAAATAAAAGATACCAAGAGAGATAATCCCTTGTTGGCTTAAGTCCTTATGGAATGAGGCAGCCTTATCTTGATAAGACATTAAGAGTGGAGATAATGATTGAGAAGAGATGATGAAATGAGAGTGGTAAAGATGTAATGATGTGATGTGATTGAGCCAGAGCTGGGAAAGTATGATGATGTGGAAATGAAAGTGAAGAATGATGAGGATGGAAATTGGATTCTTGATTTTGTTTTCTTGGACTGAGACTGGTGTTGAGTTGAGCTTGCTCCTCCATCAACTCTCAAGAAGAGAAAGTTTTTGAGAAAAACTTTTGAAAACACATTTGGTTCAAGAGTGTCATCAAACTCTTGAAACCCATAGAAAGAAAGAAAGAAACCTGTGAAGAAAAGAAGAAACCCTTAACCCCAAACTTTTTCAATTCCTCTTCTCAACCATCTTAGCCTTCAAAGATCAAGGAGAAAACCCATCAATCCTAGTAGAAGGGGGAGAAGCCGAGGCAAAACCCAAGAGGAGAAGAGGAGGAGATTTGAGGATTTAAGTTAGGATTAAGGTAGAAAGAGTTTTGGTTTTCATTGTTGTAAAGGACTTTTAATGGACTTTGATGTAAAATTTTGATGCATGTAATTTCTTTGAGTGATCTTGAAGTCTAAGTGTCATGCATGTCCTTTTTGTGTTTTGATCTCGAATAATTGGTGCTTAAAATGTTTTGATCTCTTACTTGTAAAACTCCTTATCACGGTTTTGGCTGGAAGTTGTGATTAAAGCTTAGGAATTGTTTGATACCTACATGCATATTGGTTTTATGGCCTTATAATCCTTACTTCTCTTTACATGTTTTCCTTGTGTGTTGATCTTGAATTTTTATAAATAAATGAACTTATAAATCATCAAATCCATGACTAAATGATTCGGCTATGAGTAGAAGGAGTAGGTCTTGATGTTCTTGACTTGATCTTAGTAATTTTATGACTTATTGTGTTAAATTTTAGCTCGTTCCTACGGTTTGTTTAAAGATTGGAGTTTAAGTTCATGTTTTTGTCTTGATCTTCTTTTGCATGTTCTAATCTATGTTTGATATTTTTAAGAGAACATGAAGCTTGAATTTTTGTGTTAAGTTTTGATTCTTTATGTGCATGTCACGGTTTTCCAAAGAAAATGTACCTAATAAGCTTTAAAACTAATTTTTAGCATAAAAAGAATTGGAGTCAAAGTTGTATGTGTATGATGATGGGGATTCGGTTTGTAATCTTAAAAAGGGATAAAATGATGCTTTTGAACCTTGCATGAGGTAATCTAGGAATTTGAGTGTTTGCATGTGAAAATAAAATTATAAGACTTTGTTTCGGTCAAGACTTGGGAGAGTAGGAAATCATGCTTTTCTTACATGCATGTTGAAAATTGTCACCTAGAAATTGTAGGTACATGCATGTGCTTGTTTTAAGGGATGAAGACCATGACATTATTCTTGACTTCATTATGTTAAGAAGTTAAACTTGTATTTGCCCAAATTGTTGTACAACTCACGGATATTTCACAAAGAAAATAAGAAAACGAGTTTTAGAAAATGATAATTGCCTTAATTCATGATCTACGTGCATATTTGATTTTTGGCCCTCTAATGATACTATTCGGTCTATACATGATTAGCTAAACTAGGATGCATTTTCCACAAAATGACTTAGAAGAGATAAGTATATTTTAAGGAATGAAATAAATTAAATTAATTGAGTATGTGTTTGAATGAATATGTGTTTATGTGTGTGTTGTGTGTATTCGGTTGAAAATAGAATTTGAATACCTAAAACAAAAGGAATTGATGCATGTTATTTAAATGGTGATATTTGGTTTGTTTCTGTGACACCCTTCTTGATTATCCAAATGTAATATAGTACTTAAGTTATAATAGTGGATAATATATGGACTTGTGATTATTAAGAAAATGTGAAAATACAATTTTCTTTGAAAAGCGGGTGCACAAACTAAAACTTGGAATTCTTGGAGAAGAAATTCGAAATCATTTTAAACAATTATATCGAGTTCGACAAGTTTTAAAATCTTTTAGTGAATTGGGTAACCTTCGTATCTTGAAATCATATTTATGTAATAGAAATTGAGTGAAGCTACCCCTTGCTTTAATTGATAAACGGATACCATCGGATACTTTTCACAGCCGAACTCTTAAATAGATTAAATCAGAGTAAGCGAAAATTATAGGACTATGCAACTAGTAATAATATCAAACATAGATTTTATATATGAAAAGAGCCATGTCTACATAGTCCCATCATCAGTCTCCAAGAACCATATACAAGTCCATCACAGATCTACATCCTCATATAACCATAGCCTAGAGTACTCAAAATTATATCTACATAATATATACATAACAAAATATGGACTCTAGGAGTGGTCACGTAGATCCGGCAGCATCAGATGTAGTAGTAGTGATAGCAGTAGTCTCCAAGGAACATAAGTAGTAAGGTAGTAGTAGCATCATCATCAAAGCATCAGCAGCAGTAAAGTATCCTCCACAGCCTCCACACATCGGATCCACTGATCCTCATCACATACCATATGCACATACCTAGGGGTCATCGTCCCTCCCATCACTCCCAGTAGAATGCACGACAGGCTCGCCTCCGCTCTCGTCCTCCACCGGATCCTCCTCGATCTCATCCGAGGGAGAGTGTACCCTACCACTGCGTACAGGGTCAGGTGATGGTGAGACCCTGACTGGGCTCCTCGAATCAGAAGGGGGAGTTTCCTCGCGGACGACTCTAGAAGAAAAAGGGTGTGAGCGGGTAGGTTGAAAATAAAAACTGTGATATGAGCGAGCTGGTCGTGTGGGAGGTGGTCCATGGTAAGTATAAAAGAGGGGTACGTGCATAGTGTACATGATGGGAATCCTAAATCTACGAGGATGAAACCGGACCATCGAGTTGGGATGGTAGAAGATAACCTCTACCTCTCCCTCGAAGATCCTCGTAGATCCATATGCCACTAAAAAGTGGCCGGATCTCGACGCAAGCGATGTAACGTGACATCACCTACAAGGGCATAGGGGTAAGCATTTCTATACACATAATCAACAGAGTATAAATTTACACAATATGAATTTGTAAATATGCGACAATGAACAACAACCACATTTAGCACTTAGCAGTTATTGAATGCAATTAGGATGCTCATACTTGTTTCATTTATCACACTTAATTCAAATGAGTGGCATGATGCATGAATCTAGCTCTCATGCCTATCTCCATCATTCTATGTCACTCTTTGACGTCCATCCCTGACAACCCAGCACTCACCAGTGCGTTGTATTCCTAGGTATACAACAGTTCGTACATTCACCAAGAATGTACACGACAAGCTTGGAATCAATGCCACCCGAGCAATGTTATAACGTGCCACCCGAGCAACGTACCGTCATCCAAACGGCCCATCATCCAAATGGTATAACCGTATCAGCATCCACTCAGCCGACCACGTCAACGACGTGTCATCAAGCAAGCGTATTGGCACTCCCAGAGGCCCTCCTCATGTTACCAAAACATGATAAACGACTTACCATCCAAACTCCAAATGAATGCATCATTTTCACGATTGAAGGAAATTGATTAATATATTACATGCCACCTAGGCACATTCCATCATCCAAACGGACCGTCATCCAAACGGTGTATCCATATTAATCAATTCCTCTTAAGTTCAGATCCCTTGGATTATGGTTATGAAATCCTTAACCAATTTGAGTTAGAATTGAAAATGGTGTTTCTCAGGTTCTGGGTAAATTACTCGAGTATAATTCAGCATACTCAAGTGTTTTTCAACTTTTCCAGATTACTCGAGTGTACTTAGGGTTACTCGAGTGTTCATGACTTTCTGAGGATTTGGGTTTCAAATTCAATAAATTACTCGAGTAGTTCATGGGTTACTCGAGTGTTCATCATGATTTCCAGAATACTCGAGTCACCCCTGCATTACTCGAGTGGTTTGCCTTAACATGTCCTCAGGTCTTGCTCGATACTCGAGTACCAGACACAATACTCGAGTGTTCTTGCTCAAATTACATTGTTTTACAAACGTTTTACTCGAGTACCTAGTCTAATACTCGAGTGTTTCGCAGCAGAAAACACTGAAATCTTAGTTTCAACATACCTTTTTCATTTCTACTCATTTCCAGTCCATTCCAAGGATCAACAGAGTTAACATATCATAATTTGAACATGCGACAAGATTCATTTCATATCAAATAACAGATTTGACAGAGAATCAACCATTAATGCATAAAGTACTCAATTTGGCAACTCGATACCTCAAATTGCAAAATAAACATCACACTCATGAAACAATGATCATTTAAGCTTGCATGCATGATTTAGAACTTGCTCAACACAGTTTTAGAGCATGACTTGGTCTCCAAACCAAAGATCCTATTCAATCTAAGCCCTTAGAGCCTCTTGGTGGCTCTCTAATGCATTTAATGGAATTTAAACTCTATCTAGTGTACGAAACTTACTTCCCCTTACCTCTCAGACGTGTTCCAACCAAGAATTTCCAAGAGAAAGCTCTCCAACCCCAGGAATCACTTTGAGCTTCACATGCATGACAGTTTCGAGTGCAGCACCAAAATTGAATTGGTTCACACATGAAACAGAGATAAAAATTGGGGATTTTAGTTTTCCTAGATTCTATGCAACATAAACTAACTAGAGAAATCGAATTGAGACTCATAGGATTCGTGAGCTTACCAGAAATCGGAATCAAAGTGAGCCCCCAGAACCACTTTGACAGATAACAGTCTCAACTTCCAAGCTCCAAATCTTCCACCACACTCACTCAATCCTCACGATTTTAGTGTCTATACAAAGCTCGTGATGTGAGCTTTGTATTGGTGTATAATTTATCACTCAGATCAGCACACAGAGGAAGAATCGAATGAAACGATTCAAGAACCCTAACACACTAACTCTTCTTCAATTTGGCAAAATGGGTTGCTTAATCCGTCAACCACGGCTTAAATACTTGGCCAAAACCTTCATGCAGCTCGACACGAAGGCATTGAAGTGTTGAGGAAGACGATTTCGTGTCAACACACGAGAATCGTTGTTGGTGACTCACCAAACGCACTAACTCGTGCAACTTTGTCCAGAATACTCGAGTATTCCAGAAAATACTCGAGTAGTTTGCCCAGTTTTTGAAAAATAATTATTTTATTTACTTTCCCTCCAAAATCTTTCCTATATTTGCTTCTAGGTCCCAACCCAGGGACTAATATGCAAAAATACCTATTTCATGCATAAATATATTTATTAAAATAAATTCTAATAATATAAACACAGGTTTTAATCAAAGATTAAAAATAGAAATAATTAAATATAATAAACTTTATAATTAATATTCCATTAATCCAGGATTAAAATTTTGGGGTGTTAGCACCACAACCAGGCAACGCATCACAAAGCTGACCATTTAGCAAGTAATTACCTTGCACAAGATCGAAGGATTGACTTGCTTCTCCACCTCTAAGCGTGAAAACCCTCCCTTGCACCATGGGTTTGTCAGTTGCCCCTCGTGAACTAGCCTTGGTCAGTTCCTGGCAATCCTTCGCAAAGTGTCCCGGTTTCCCACAATTGAAGCAGTTATTTGTTCCCCAACAAAAACGACCATGATGACGACGCTTGCACTTGTCGCAGAAAGGAGCCTTACTTCGGAAGTTACCTCCATCACTACTTCCAACTTTTCCTTTGCCCTTCCTCCGGCGATCATACGGACCCTTGCCTTGATTATTGAAACCTTTGTGCCTTTGAGGTCCATAATTTTGACTATCTTTCCTCTCTGATGCTTGCAGTTTTTCTGCTTTCTTGTCATCCTCATACATTCTACACATGTCCACCAATGTAGGAAAACATTGGATCCTTTGATAACTGAAAGTAGACTTCAACTTGGGCCTTAAGCCTCCCTCAAACTTGATACACTTACTCCTTTCATCGGGGTTGTTCTGATAATATGGAGAGTACTTCATCAATTCCTCGAACTTGGCTGCGTACTCTCCCACACTCATGTCTCCTTGCTTTAGCTGCAAGAACTCCACTTCCTTCTTTCTCCTCAAATCCTCAGGGAAGTATTTATTGAGGAACTTCTCCATAAATACATCCCAATTAACCTCCCTTCCTTCATAATGCAGGAGTTGAACCGTATGGTTCCACCAGTTCTCAGCCTCATCTTCTAACATGTAGACTGCATACGCCACCTTCTGAGCTTCTGCGCAGCCCAACGTTCTGAAGATCTTATCCATGGTATGAATCCACTTATTAGCCTCCTCAGGTTTAAATCCTCCTTTAAACTGGATTACAACTCCTAAAATTCGCCAAACTCTTAGCCTCGGTAATACCCACATTACACTGATGAGGTGGGTTAACCGATTGCGGTGGTTGCTGAGATTGCCATTGCTGCATAGCCTCCAGCACCGCGGTAATTTTCTCTAACATCGCATTGGTGTGATTTTGGTTTCTAGTTGCCATAATGGACCTGCGCTATGGACTTATGGTCACATATGTTGAACTTAAAGAAACTTTCATCACACCACCTATACTAAGACCATAGCTTATACCTTTAAATCCACAATTAATTGGGTCTTGTGCTCAAAAGAGACAAGATACAAACAAATCAATTGTATCTAAAGCTCAACAAGTAAGATACTAGCATTCAAAGCAATGAATATGCCTTGGAGATACCTGCTTGATGTTGATGGCTACCTTTCTGAAACTACTTCCACTACTACAAGATCTGACTTTTGCTCTGATACCACTCAGTGTGACACCCTTCTTGATTATCCAAATGTAATATAGTACTTAAGCTATAATAGTGGATAATATATGGACTTGTGATTATTAAGAAAATGTGAAAATACAATTTTCTTTGAAAAGCGGGTGCACAAACTAAAACTTAGAATTCTTGGAGAAGAAATTCGAAATCATTTTAAACAATTATATCGAGTTCGACAAATTCTAAAATCTTTTAGTGAATTGGGTAAACTTCGTATCTTGAAATCATATTTATGTAATAGAAAATGAATGAAGCTACCCCTTGCTTTAATTGATAAACGGATACCATCGGATACTTTTCACAGCCGAACTCTTAAATAGATTAAATCATAGTAAACGGAAATTATAGGACTATGCAACTAGTAATAATATCAAACATAGATTTTATATATGAAAAGAGCCATGTCTACATAGTCCCATCATCAGTCTCCAAGAACCATATACAAGTCCATCACAGATCTACATCCTCATATAACCATAGCCTAGAGTACTCAAAAGTATATCTACATAATATATACATAACAAAATATGGACTCTAGGATTGGTCACGTAGATCCGGCAGCATCAGATGTAGTAGTAGTGATAGCAGTAGTCTCCAAGGAACATAAGTAGTAAGGTAGTAGTAGCATAATCATCAAAGCATCAGCAGCAGCAAAGTATCCTCCACAGCCTCCACACATCGGATCCACTGATCCTCATCACATACCATATGCACATACCTAGGGGTCATCGTCCCTCCCATCACTCCCAGTAGAATGCACGACAGGCTTGCCTCCGCTCTCGTCCTCCACCGGATCCTCCTCGATCTCATCCGAGGGAGAGTGTACCCTACCACGGCGTATAGGGTCAGGTGATGGTGAGACCCTGACTGGGCTCCTCGAATCAGAAAGGGGAGTCTCCTCGCGGACGACTCTAGAAGAAAAAGGGTGTGAGCGGGTAGGTTGAAAATAAAAATTGTGATATGAGCGAGCTGGTCGTGTGGGAGGTGGTCCATGGTAAGTGTAAAAGAGGGGTACGTGCATAGTGTACATGATGGGAATCCTAAGTCTACGAGGATGAAACCGGACCATCGAGTTGGGATGGTAGAAGATAACCTCTACCTCTCCGTCGAAGACCGCTCGGTGATCCTCGTAGATCCATATGCCACTAAAAAGTGGCCGGATCTCGACGCAAGCGATGTAACGTGACATCACCTACAAGGGCATAGGTGTGACGTCCTCACTTTAATTAGTTAATTTTTAGGTTTTAATAAAATTGGTGATTTAAAATTTCTTTTTTAAAACTTAAATACTTGTAAAAATCCTTAGGAAGAATCCGACAGAGTTTCCTCTGTTTATCGGACTTTCCAAAATTTTCTTCTTTTAAACCTGTCAAACCAAAATTATTTAAAAACATAAAACACAAAAATATTACAAACAACTTAAATGATCCTACGCCCGATTAGAACTAGTCCCAGGGCATAAAACTATTACATATTCAGTTTTACAAAATAACAGTCCACTCAAAACAAAATATATATATATCCCACGTAGTGGAACATAAATCTGCTCGGCCATGACCCATGTAAACTCCGCTTCTGTACCTGTAAAAGTATAGCAAGAAGGGTAGCATTACACAGGACTTAGGAAGATAAATTCTAAAAGAAGACATAGCAAATAACTAAGCCTACACTATTCTGAATCTTCCTTATTCATAAATTTTCATATATAATTAAGTTCTTCTAATTTTTCTCTTATTTTTACATTCTTTTAATATACATTTCTTCACTTATTTTTTTCATTCCATTAATATACATTTATTCATAAAGCTTGCATATAATTTATTTCTTCTAATTCTTTTAATCTTTGGTTTTCCTTTCTTTCTTTCATTTTTATTAGCATACTTATACATGAAGATTCATGTGCTTGCTTTCTTTTAATTCCATTCTTTATTTCATTTTACAGTATTCATTATGTAGTCCAACCTCAGCCAGCCGTACGGTACTGAGCGCCGACTAATTCTTTTAATGCCGATACGCCTCGTCAGGATCGCATCGGACTTTTATCTTCTCTTTTGCTTTACTAGCAAAATAATAATTCCATTAGGTATTCTTGCTTGCACATTGGTTAGGATGGTATCTTCACCCAATAGGACTTCTTCTCACTCAGGACTTCTTGACCCATAAGACCTTTCCCTCGTTAGGGCCTTTTCTTTATTTTCTTTTCTTCACTCTCTTTCATATATTCTCATTTATTCATATTTCATGATTATATTTGGTAATTCAGCTATTAATCATCGCGTAGGATCCACGTAGCCTAACGAGCCTTTGATCTTATGGGGATTTTTCCTGAGCGAGCTTTGTACTTATTGGGGCTAATTCGGGCCTACTTTGCTAGTAGGACCCTGTCCTAACCGTGTGCACCTAATGGGTGTGGATCCCAATACGCGATTAATAGCTGCAGACCCTATTGCTTTTCTTTTACTTTACATTACATTTCCATTTCAGAAATAACACATATACATGATTTGTATTATAGCATTTCTTTTATGTTTGTATCTTATCTTTGATCTGTATTTTCATTTATGTCTTATCATGTGACTTTTTATCATTTTCTTTATCTTCACTTAAAGGTGTTAGCATACAAAACTAACATTCACAACATTCGCACATTCACAATCATTTTCCCAATATAAACCCCTTACCCCTTCCTTATCTTTTCGATTAATTAATTGATTACTATTCTTCTTTAACTATCTTTATTAATTTCCCACACATACCCAATATTCTGATTCATTCATTAGCTTGTGATACCTCTAATCTTACTAAGTCCTAAGTTCATTTTTAAGACCCATTATCTCACATATAAGCATTCAAGCATAACAACACAATTCACTTACACATAGCATTACAAATAATTTGGCGGGTTTATTTTATTTATTCACCTACTCTATTTATTACCTTTATTTCCCTATAGTTTCCTCATTCATTATCCGTTCATTTAACATTTCCATACTAAATTCACACATTACAAACATCATCATATACTACATATATTCGCAATTTATCTAATGAGTTCATTTCCTTTATTCCTAAGCTTTGTTTATTGTCTATTGCAATTACCCTATTGTATATTATTCTAACTAATCTTTTCTATTCTCAGCTACCACTATAACATCCTAGAATTTACTCTTTAAGTAAAGGTAATGTGAACAACCCTTCTTACCTCTTTGAAGAGCAAGAACCAAAATGGGGTTTTGAGGGAGCATCCTCACCAAGCTCTAATCCATGCCTCTTAGCTTCCTATTCCTTGCCCTTAATCACTTCCTAAGCTTCCTTGCATGATTAGAAGACCCTATGCCACCGATTACACAAATTGGGGTTTGATAGAGAATTGGAATTTCATGAGAAAGAGGAAGTAATATGTGTTTTTGGAGAGGGAAAATTCATGAGGAATTGATTTGGAAGTGATTTGTGGCACTAATTTTTGATAACTTTGAGTGATTATGGGGATTGGAAGGATTTAGGGTTTTGAATTGGGAATTGAGGATTTGAGGGATTGAGAATGAAATTGGGGTTTTTGTTGATAGAAAATCATGGGGATTTGATGGGGAATGATTATGGGATGTTAATTTGATTTGATTTGGTGCTATTTTAACATTGGAGAAGGATTGGGGATGAAAACCCTAGAGAGAAGCCGGAGAAAAGAAGAGTGAGAAAGTGATATTTGGGGTTAAAATGACCCCAACTTGTGTTTTTATTTTTGCTGATCTGCTAAAAACACTCTAGTCTTTTCCAAATCACTCGAGTGAATTCATGAAAAATACTCGAGTCTTTTCTAAAAGACTCGAGTGAATTTGAGGGCTTTGCCTTTCCCCGATTCTGGATCTGTAAAACACTCGAGTCTTTTCACAAAGAATCGAGTAGAGGCTTAAAAGACTCGAGTATTATTGCCCAGTACCCATTTATTCATTTTCCAATTTCCTCCTATTTTCTTCCTGCTTCAAATCGAGATAACTTCTTCGTTACCCGTTGGATTTTGCTCAAATTTGAAAGCAAGCTTCCTAAAATCCTTAAATTCATATCCAACGGTGGAATTTGGGATTTGTGCTCTAAATATTTAAATCTTAATTTTTTCCTTATATTTTGAAACTT
The DNA here is from genome assembly GCA_037953625.1 of Crotalaria pallida. NCBI lineage: Eukaryota > Viridiplantae > Streptophyta > Magnoliopsida > Fabales > Fabaceae > Crotalaria > Crotalaria pallida. Next base: position 3,231,648 of record CM075654.1, on the reverse strand, counting down.
TAGCTATTTGAGGGCTATTTTACTTCGTACAATTATTTAACTTAGCTTTTCCATCACCTTCCACATACTAAATCTATTATCCTCGTAATTTAACATTGGAATAAAATTAGGGATGTTACAATTCTCCCCCACTTATTAGAATTTCGTCCCCGAAATTCCGCTCGATTCCTCAAATGGAGAATCATCCCATTGGTAAAGCTTTTAACTATGGTCTTCACTTCCCGCTCTAGGTGTGGTTAGGTCCATGCCTATTTCAATGCTTGTCTTCTAAGACCACGTATTATCTCCATCTGCACTTGATCATCGGCTTTCTTATTATTAAAGTTCCATCTCCCAATCGTTTGGATTGAAATCCTCCCCCACTTAGCATCGACGTACTTGATTATATCAATGTTAGGAGTAGGTTCGGTCGCTACTAAGCATGGAGTGTATGGATTTCCCAAGCGTTCTTCGGAAGTGGGAGTGAAGGGGGGTTTGACTACTTGTGGTGGCATTGAATCATACTAGATTCCTACAATTTGGCAAACTCCTGCATACACATCCGAGTTCTATCACTAGATACCTGAAACTCGAAGAGAGTGAAGATGAAAAGAAGAAACTAGAAGCATTCAAGGGAATGCTTAATGGGCTTTGCAAGATGACCAAAGACGTGAGAGGTGATGAGAGTGTAGAAATTTCAACATCTTATCGTATCGTGGCTTTTTCCATAATGTTCGGTGACTAGCGAGTATCGGTCAGCTGCCAACATAAAAGAATCGTGCAGCACCGACATTGTGGGGTAGCAACATGACTGGTTACATGTCGCCCCTGAAGATAATAGAGATTTATCCCAGAGAATGCATCTTCGTTGGAAAATCAACGAAAGATGTGTTTTCTACAGAGCGATGGTTGACTTGATCGATCTCGGTAAGGGTACCTGGTAAAGGGGTCCAGCATTCGTCATACGAGGTGACTGAATTGAGTAGTCAAGATGAGAACTACATGAACGTTTGATATTTACCAATGAAAACAAAGAGAAGGATTCAAGAGTTCACCAACCTTAGTTGGTTGAAACAAGGACACATTTGATTAGGATTGAAATTGTTGCATCAAGATTGGTTCGGAACCAAGAAGGTCAGAACAAGAAGACAGAGGTTTACTTGCACAAATTAAACCATTATCCATGGTTCAACGGAAACACAAATAAAGTCTTGAACGATACTTGGCGGCCATGGATTGAGGTATACCAGCACTCTTGAAATTTAGACGCTTTATTGGGCAGTATCAGAGATCTACGAAACTTAAATCTCACGTTGAGTGCATGCCAGCAACCCGGTTTCAGCTTATCCCAAACTGGATCTTAAAGGAGATACGTTGTGAATTTGGTATGGACTAAAAGTGCTAATGAGATTAGCCTCGAGGTCCCTACTTGTCCTCCATTGTCCTTGAACAAAAAGGTTTGTATCACTTGAAGTTGTGGTCCACCTTTCCCTTGTGACACTCTTGAGTGTTTCATCACTTTCGAGATTGAAGTTGAGCTAACAACCTATTGTTGATCGACGGGTTGGATTAAATTCCTAAGGGTTGCGAAGGCTTGTGTTCGCACACATCCAGGTTCTTATACTGAATGAGGAGTACAGATTAATAGTTTAACCTTGTCGGTCTTGATGTGGAGACCCACTAAGTCGTTAAGGTTTACCCCTTCTCGCGGTGTCTTTTCAGAAACCATGATAAGATTCCCGTTAAAACTTGAACTCCCGGAATCTGATTTGGCTTTTCATGGAATTTATAAGTGATTCCTATAGGGTTGGTTATATTTCCAAAGATTAGGCATTCGGCTATGCCATTCCTAAACTGATGAAATAGCTTAAGACTCTTCTCTTCTAATTTCGCTTTGGGATCTACTTTCCGGTTCTATGTAAAGAGTTCGGAAAGAACACCATTCGGTTGGTTTCCTTGCTTTCAAGGGATCTATTTCCTTGGAGAGTTCCTATTTTGATTGTTTCAACTTCATTAAGAAGATTTCAATGATATTATCTGTTAATAGTTGCAAAGGTTGAGGTGATCAATCCCAACTTCACGTCTATCAACAGCGCACCAATGTCGGGTTCTTACTTTTACCAGAGACCATGATTCAATGGTTCAGTCTTGGTTGATCTCGGGGTGGATACTTTGTAAGGTTGACAAGATTTTGGCTTTTCTCACAGGCGACCGTTCAGAAATCTTAGTGGGAAGACTCCCAACAGATCACGGACTACCAGTGTCTGGCTTGGCTTTTCGAAAAAGCTGGAGATGGTTTCTAGGGTGAACTTGATTCCCTTCCTTCTGAAAGAGATACTTCTCGGGGAAATTGAATGCCTGGTTGGAGTTTGTGCTACTTCGAAGTCTTCAATGACATTGACTGTTGACAAGTGCGAAGATCGAGATGGTCAGTCTCAATCTCACATGTATCAATAGCAACAACATCATCGGGTTTGTTGATGATAGCATCATTTAATAGTTGAAAGAGTAAGGACGACCAATCCTACCCTTACACTCTATTTAAACGATAACACCATCGAGGGAATTAGTTAAGCTTAAACTAGCGTCCTATCGTCTTTGCCACTACTTAATCCTGGTTAAGATAGCAATTGAACACATATATGCATAGATAGCTATATATGCATCCCATTCGCCTAACTTAGACACTTGACTATACATATCGGTTACTCGCTTGGTGAGTAAACCACAGGAGTTGTGAGTCCAAACTCCAAGGCCGAGGAAAAACTGCTCTGATACCATAAATGTGACGTCCTCACTTTAATTAGTTAATTTTTAGGTTTTAATAAAATTGGTGATTTAAAATTTCTTTTTTAAAACTTAAATACTTGTAAAAATCCTTAGGAAGAATCCGACAGAGTTTCCTCTGTTTATCGGACTTTCCAAAGTTTTCTTCTTTTAAACCTGTCAAACCAAAATTATTTAAAAACATAAAACACAAAAATATTACAAACAACTTAAATGATCCTACGCCCGATTAGAACTAGTCTCAGGGCATAAAACTATTACATATTCAGTTTTACAAAATAACAGTCCACTCAAAACAAAATATATATATATCCCACGTAGTGGAACATAAATCTGCTCGGCCATGACCCATGTAAACTCCGCTTCTGTACCTGTAAAAGTATAGCAAGAAGGGTAGCATTACACAGGACTTAGGAAGATAAATTCTAAAAGAAGACATAGCAAATAACTAAGCCTACACTATTCTGAATCTTCCTTATTCATAAATTTTCATATATAATTAAGTTCTTCTAATTTTTCTCTTATTTTTACATTCTTTTAATATACATTTCTTCACTTATTTTTTTCATTCCATTAATATACATTTATTCATAAAGCTTGCATATAATTTATTTCTTCTAATTCTTTTAATCTTTGGTTTTCCTTTCTTTCTTTCATTTTTATTAGCATACTTATACATGAAGATTCATGTGCTTGCTTTCTTTTAATTCCATTCTTTATTTCATTTTACAGTATTCATTATGTAGTCCAACCTCAGCCAGCCGTACGGTACTGAGCGCCGACTAATTCTTTTAATGCCGATACGCCTCGTCAGGATCGCATCGGACTTTTATCTTCTCTTTTGCTTTACTAGCAAAATAATAATTCCATTAGGTATTCTTGCTTGCACATTGGTTAGGATGGTATCTTCACCCAATAGGACTTCTTCTCACTCAGGACTTCTTGACCCATAAGACCTTTCCCTCGTTAGGGCCTTTTCTTTATTTTCTTTTCTTCACTCTCTTTCATATATTCTCATTTATTCATATTTCATGATTATATTTGGTAATGCAGCTATTAATCATCGCGTAGGATCCACGTAGCCTAACGAGCCTTTGATCTTATGGGGATTTTTCCTGAGCGAGCTTTGTACTTATTGGGGCTAATTCGGGCCTACTTTGCTAGTAGGACCCTGTCCTAACCGTGTGCACCTAATGGGTGTGGATCCCAATACGCGATTAATAGCTGCAGACCCTATTGCTTTTCTTTTACTTTACATTACATTTCCATTTCAGAAATAACACATATACATGATTTGTATTATAGCATTTCTTTTATGTTTGTATCTTATCTTTGATCTGTATTTTCATTTATGTCTTATCATGTGACTTTTTATCATTTTCTTTATCTTCACTTAAAGGTGTTAGCATACAAAACTAACATTCACAACATTCGCACATTCACAATCATTTTCCCAATATAAACCCCTTACCCCTTCCTTATCTTTTCGATTAATTAATTGATTACTATTCTTCTTTAACTATCTTTATTAATTTCCCACACATACCCAATATTCTGATTCATTCATTAGCTTGTGATACCTCTAATCTTACTAAGTCCTAAGTTCATTTTTAAGACCCATTATCTCACATATAAGCATTCAAGCATAACAACACAATTCACTTACACATAGCATTACAAATAATTTGGCGAGTTTATTTTATTTATTCACCTACTCTATTTATTACCTTTATTTCCCTATAGTTTCCTCGTTCATTATCCGTTCATTTAACATTTCCATACTAAATTCATACATTACAAACATCATCATATACTACATATATTCGCAATTTATCTAGTGAGTTCATTTCCTTTATTCCTAAGCTTTGTTTATTGTCTATTGCAATTACCCTATTGTATATTATTCTAACTAATCTTTTCTATTCTCAGCTACCACTATAACATCCGAGAATTTACTCTCTAAGTAAAGGTAACGTGAACAACCCTTCTTACCTCTTTGAAGAGCAAGAACCAAAATGGGGTTTTGAGGGAGCATCCTCACCAAGCTCTAATCCATGCCTCTTAGCTTCCTATTCCTTGCCCTTAATCACTTCCTAAGCTTCCTTGCATGATTAGAAGACCCTATGCCACCGATTACACAAATTGGGGTTTGATAGGGAATTGGAATTTCATGAGAAAGAGGCAGTAATATGTGTTTTTGGAGAGGGAAAATTCATGAGGAATTGATTTGGAAGTGATTTGTGGCACTAATTTTTGATAACTTTGAGTGATTATGGGGATTGGAAGGATTTAGGGTTTTGAATTGGGAATTGGGGATTTGAGGGATTGAGAATGAAATTGGGGTTTTTGTTGATAGAAAATCATGGGGATTTGATGGGGAATGATTATGGGATGTTAATTTGATTTGATTTGGTGCTATTTTAACATTGGAGAAGGATTGGGGATGAAAACCCTAGAGAGAAGCCGGAGAAAAGAAGAGTGAGAAAGTGATATTTGGGGTTAAAATGACCCCAACTCGTGTTTTTATTTTTGCTGATCTGCTAAAAACACTCGAGTCTTTTCCAAATCACTCGAGTGAATTCATGAAAAATACTCGAGTCTTTTCTAAAAGACTCGAGTGAATTTGAGGGCTTTGCCTTTCCCCGATTCTGGATCTGTAAAACACTCGAGTCTTTTCACAAAGAATCGAGTAGAGGCTGAGAACACTCGAGTCTTTTCTAAAAGACTCGAGTATTATTGCCCAGTACCCATTTATTCATTTTCCAATTTCCTCCTATTTTCTTCCTGCTTCAAATCGAGATAACTTCTTCGTTACCCGTTGGATTTTGCTCAAATTTGAAAGCAAGCTTCCTAAAATCCTTAAATTCATATCCAACGGTGGAATTTGGGATCTGAGTTCTAAATATTTAAATCTTAATTTTTTCCTTATATTTTGAAACTTTAGCTATTTGAGGGCTATTTTACTTCGTACAATTATTTAACTTAGCTTTTCCATCACCTTCCACATACTAAATCTATTATCCTCGTAATTTAACATTGGAATAAAATTAGGGATGTTACAATAGGGGTAAGCATTTCTATACACATAATCAACAGAGTATAAATTTACACAATATGAATATGTAAATATGCGACAATGAACAACAACCACATTTAGCACTTAGCAGTTATTGAATGCAATTAGGATGCTCATACTTGTTTCATTTATCACACTTAATTCAAATGAGTGGCATGATGCATGAATCTAGCTCTCATGCCTATCTCCATCATTCTATGTCACTCTTTGACGTCCATCCCTAACAACCCAGCACTCACCAGTGCGTTGTATTCCTAGGTATACAACAGTTCGTACATTCACCAAGAATGTACAGGACAAGCTTGGAATCAATGCCACCCGAGCAATGTTATAACGTGCCACCCGAGCAACGTACCGTCATCCAAACGGCCCATCATCCAAATGGTATAACCGTATCGGCATCCACTCAGCCGACCACGTCAACGACGTGTCATCAAGCAAGCGTATTGGCACTCCCAGAGGCCCTCCTCATGTTACCAAAACATGATAAACGACTTACCATCCAAACTCCAAATGAATGCATCATTTTCACGATTGAAGGAAATTGATTAATATATTACATGCCACCTAGGCACATTCCGTCATCCAAACGGACCGTCATCCAAACGGTGTATCCATATTAATCAATTCCTCTTAAGTTCAGATCCCTTGGATTATGGTTATGAAATCCTTAACCAATTTGAGTTAGAATTGAAAATGGTGTTTCTCAGGTTCTGGGTAAATTACTCGAGTATAATTCAGCATACTCGAGTGTTTTTCAACTTTTCCAGATTACTCGAGTGTACTTAGGGTTACTCGAGTGTTCATGACTTTCTGAGGATTTGGGTTTCAAATTCAATAAATTACTCGAGTAGTTCATGGGTTACTCGAGTGTTCATCATGATTTCCAGAATACTCGAGTCACCCCTGCATTACTCGAGTGGTTTGCCTTAACATGTCCTCAGGTCTTGCTCGATACTCGAGTACTAGACACAATACTCGAGTGTTCTTGCTCAAATTACATTGTTTTACAAACGTTTTACTCGAGTACCTGGTCTAATACTCGAGTGTTTCGCAGCAGAAAACACCGAAATCTTAGTTTCAACATACCATTTTCATTTCTACTCATTTCCAGTCCATTCCAAGGATCAACAGAGTTAACATATCATAATTTGAACATGGGACAACATTCATTTCATATCAAATAACAGATTTGACAGAGAATCAACCATTAATGCATAAAATACTCAATTTGGCAACTCGATACCTTAAATTGCAAAATAAACATCACACTCATGAAACAATGGTCATTTAAGCTTGCATGCATGATTTAGAACTTGTTCAACACAGTTTTAGAGCATGACTTGGTCTCCAAACCAAAGTTCCTATTCAATCTAAGCCCTTAGAGCCTCTTGGTGGCTCTCTAATGCATTTAATGGAATTTAAACTCTATCTAGTGTACGAAACTTACTTCCCCTTACCTCTCAGACGTGTTCCAACCAAGAATTTCCAAGAGAAAGCTCCCAACCCCAGGAATCACTTTGAGCTTCACATGCATGACAGTTTCGAGTGCAGCACCAAAATTGAATTGGTTCACACATGAAACAGAGATAAAAATTGGGGATTTTAGTTTTCCTAGATTCTATGCAACATAAACTAACTAGAGAAATCGAATTGAGACTCATAGGATTCGTGAGCTTACCAGAAATCGGAATCAAAGTGAGCCCCCAGAACCACTTTGACAGATAACAGTCTCAACTTCCAAGCTCCAAATCTTCCACCACACTCACTCAATCCTCACGATTTTAGTGTCTATACAAAGCTCATGATGTGAGCTTTGTATTGGTGTATAATTTATCACTCAGATCAGCACACAGAGGAAGAATCGAATGAAACGATTCAAGAACCCTAACACACTAGCTTCATAGTGTTGGTGAAGATGCGCCTATTCCTCTCAGGCCATATCTAATAACCAGCTTCTGCAAAGAGCCTTGAAATCTCTATGCTTTTGAGGGTTGTTAAACCATCTAATATTTCAAGTGATCCATTGGCCATTGAGGCCTTATGAGTACCCACACCACCTTTACCTTGTTCATACCTTTTCTTCCCTTGCATGTTTATTTTATGGTTGATCTAAGCTTGCATGTAATGCTTTTGCTTTGATCTTGATTTTTAAGACCTAAATAAATTTGTAATGAACTAAATGATGGACTCTCTAATTCGGTTGATGTTGTTTATGTTGGATCTTGATGTTTTTCTTTTAGATCTAAAGTTTTATTTATGACCTGTGTGAGTGTGAAGTGGATCTTCTTGCATGTGTGATTTTAGTGCTTGAAACCGTAGATCAAGAGGTGTGTAAGTGTTTGTTTTGTAAATAAATGTTTGATCTAAATTTATCTTTAATTTTTGGTCTTGCATGTTAGTTTATGATGTTGATCTTGAACCATGTATGTGTAATTTTGATTTGATCTTAATGAAAGTCTTGATTCTTGATTTTTGTTGTGATCTTGATTTTTTGTTTTGAGTTTTATAAATGATTTTTGAACAAAGCCTTCCTATTTTCTCAAAGGCATGTCACGGTTTTTGGTCTCTTTTTCATCTAAAGTAATTTTTGTCTTTGATTTGTGTCTTGATCTTTAATTTTGTTTTGACTACAAGCTTTGCATGAACAAGCTTTAGTATTTTCTTTGTGTATGTCTCGGTTTTGGTCTCTTTTTCATTTAAGTTGATCTTTGTCTTTGAAATGTGTTCTTATATTTAATTTTATGACTTGATCTACATAATTTAGATGCATGCATGTTGGTCTTGAACTTTGAAAAAGTTATTTTTATGTTCTTTGAGAAATAAATTGAAAGAGTTGTGTTGATCTATGATTTTTATTTATTTTGGTAGGAAAGTTTAAGATTTGTTCTTGCATGTTAAATTTAACTAAAAGACTATGTGTTTTCTTGTAATGCATGCCTCGGTTTTGAGAAGAAAATTAGGAGAGTAAGCATTGAAATAATTTTCCTTGCATGAACATGATTTAATCTAAGTGTTGGTCTTGTATGATGCATTCGGCCATGTTTGATTCATATCCATGCTTTTTATTTTATGTGAACTTGATATATGCTTTATGTATTTGCATGATTTTGATTTGATCTAAGGAAATAAATTAAAGTTTGATGGGTTTTCTAATGAGTAAGCTCACGGTTTTGTCAAGGAAAAAGGAATAAATAATTGCATGATTTTGTGTGTTTGATGATTGCATGAATGTTGCCATGATTGTGAGTAGTTTCGGTTTATGCATGTGAATTAGGTTAGGAATTCTTTCTCATGAAGTAACCTAGGAATAATGAAGGTATTTTGTAAAATAATTAATTAGAAATGAGTTTTGTGTTTGAATGATTATGTATGTGTGTATTCGGTTTTTGAATTTGAATATGCCTAAATGATTTTGTTTTACAACAGAATGAAATGTTTTTGAAAGTGATTATGTGTTGAATAATTTGAATCAAGTGTTTGATTTGTATAATGTTTGATTAAGAATGAGTGATTGGTTTGAAATCAAATTGAATACTTGACTAATTGTCTATGTGCCTTGTTTGATCAAAGAGTGTTGCTAATTGTATGTGTGGTTTTGAAATTTATTTGATTTGACTTATTTGAGTTTGATTTGGTTTGATATTTAAGATTTATTTAATCATGAAACTTGAGTTTTTAAAGAATTAATGTTGATCTAAAGAGTATTTGAAACAAAAACGAGTTTTTACGATGTTTTCGGATTTTATTAAATTGATTTTTGTAAAGTATTTCTTTTCTGTCCAAGTCTATTTAAAATTGTTTTCTTGATTTCTAAATTGAGTTCATGAGACTCAAAGTTTGGTTTTCAAAAGGCAATTGATTTGAGCAAAACTCGGATTGAAACCGGTGAATTTTTCGGTGTTTTTGAATGAGGTTAAGGTGCTGTCCAAGACGGACCAGCAACTTAACCAATTGATTTAAATTGTTTTATGTGATGTTTTCAAAGTGATTTCAAAGTGTTTAAAGAATTAAGAAAAGTTAAAGGTGTTTTAAGGAAACAATCATGTTTTAAGATTTCCGACGAGGAATGAAAAGCATTTTAAGTTAATAAAAGTTTCTTGATAAAGTTGGTAATGAAAATGTGTTTTTATTTAATTCGAGGGACGTTACAGACGAGGGATTAAGGCAGTGGCAACAACCAAGATCAGAGAAGACTGTGCACATCAAATCGCTGGACCTCAGGTGAGAGAGTAGCTTTCCTAAGACACCGTGGTAGTAGGTGTTGTATTAAGACGTTCCGTATCAGCTCAAATATTGGAACTAAGTGGTTCTGCGTCAGTAGTATAGTGGCAATTGTTTGCTTTGTGTGGCCACTTATACGAATAGGACAAAGACCACATTGTTGTCTGTGATGTGTGATGATGAATTGTTTATGTTTGTTATCTATGCTTGCTGATATTATATATATACGGTAAAGTATGTGATAATGAGAAATAATTAATGATGATAGTAAATGATATGAGAAATAAAAGATACCAAGAGAGATAATCCCTTGTTGGCTTAAGTCCTTATGGAATGAGGCAGCCTTATCTTGATAAGACATTAAGAGTGGAGATAATGATTGAGAAGAGATGATGAAATGAGAGTGGTAAAGATGTAATGATGTGATGTGATTGAGCCAGAGCTGGGAAAGTATGATGATGTGGAAATGAAAGTGAAGAGTGATGAGGATGGAAATTGGATTCTTGATTTTGTTTTCTTGGACTGAGACTGGTGTTGAGTTGAGCTTGCTCCTCCATCAACTCTCAAGAAGAGAAAGTTTTTGAGAAAAACTTTTGAAAACACATTTGGTTCAAGAGTGTCATCAAACTCTTGAAACCCATAGAAAGAAAGAAAGAAACCTGTGAAGAAAAGAAGAAACCCTTAACCCCAAACTTTTTAAATTCCTCTTCTCAACCATCTTAGCCTTCAAAGATCAAGGAGAAAACCCATCAATCCTAGTAGAAGGGGGAGAAGCCGAGGCAAAACCCAAGAGGAGAAGAGGAGGAGATTTGAGGATTTAAGTTAGGATTAAGGTAGAAAGAGTTTTGGTTTTCATTGTTGTAAAGGACTTTTAATGGACTTTGATGTAAAATTTTGATGCATGTAATTTCTTTGAGTGATCTTGAAGTCTAAGTGTCATGCATGTCCTTTTTGTGTTTTGATCTCGAATAATTGGTGCTTAAAATGTTTTGATCTCTTACTTGTAAAACTCCTTATCACGGTTTTGGCTGGAAGTTGTGATTAAAGCTTAGGAATTGTTTGATACCTACATGCATATTGGTTTTATGGCCTTATAATCCTTACTTCTCTTTACATGTTTTCCTTGTGTGTTGATCTTGAATTTTTATAAATAAATGAACTTATAAATCATCAAATCCATGACTAAATGATTCGGCTATGAGTAGAAGGAGTAGGTCTTGATGTTCTTGACTTGATCTTAGTAATTTTATGACTTATTGTGTTAAATTTTAGCTCGTTCCTTACGGTTTGTTTAAAGATTGGAGTTTAAGTTCATGTTTTTGTCTTGATCTTCTTTTGCATGTTCTAATCTATGTTTGATATTTTTAAGAGAACATGAAGCTTGAATTTTTGTGTTAAGTTTTGATTCTTTATGTGCATGTCACGGTTTTCCAAAGAAAATGTACCTAATAAGCTTTAAAACTAATTTTTAGCATAAAAAGAATTTGAGTCAAAGTTGTATGTGTATGATGATGGGGATTCGGTTTGTAATCTTAAAAAGGGATAGAATGATGCTTTTGAACCTTGCATGAGGTAATCTAGGAATTTGAGTGTTTGCATGTGAAAATAAAATTATAAGATTTTGTTTCGGTCAAGACTTGGGAGAGTAGGAAATCATGCTTTTCTTACATGCATGTTGAAAATTGTCACCTAGAAATTGTAGGTACATGCATGTGCTTGTTTTAAGGGATGAAGACCATGACATTATTCTTGACTTCATTATGTTAAGAAGTTAAACTTGTATTTGCCCAAATTGTTGTACAACTCACGGATATTTCACAAAGAAAATAAGAAAACGAGTTTTAGAAAATGATAATTGCCTTAATTCATGATCTACGTGCATATTTGATTTTTGGCCCTCTAATGATACTATTCGGTCTATACATGATTAGCTAAACTAGGATGCATTTTCCACAAAATGACTTAGAAGAGATAAGTATATTTTAAGGAATGAAATAAATTAAATTAATTGAGTATGTGTTTGAATGAATATGTGTTTATGTGTGTGTTGTGTGTATTCGGTTGAAAATAGAATTTGAATACCTAAAACAAAAGGAATTGATGCATGTTATTTAAATGGTGATATTTGGTTTGTTTCTGTGACACCCTTCTTGATTATCCAAATGTAATATAGTACTTAAGTTATAATAGTGGATAATATATGGACTTGTGATTATTAAGAAAATGTGAAAATACAATTTTCTTTGAAAAGCGGGTGCACAAACTAAAACTTGGAATTCTTGGAGAAGAAATTCGAAATCATTTTAAACAATTATATCGAGTTCGACAAGTTTTAAAATCTTTTAGTGAATTGGGTAACCTTCGTATCTTGAAATCATATTTATGTAATAGAAATTGAGTGAAGCTACCCCTTGCTTTAATTGATAAACGGATACCATCGGATACTTTTCACAGCCGAACTCTTAAATAGATTAAATCAGAGTAAGCGGAAATTATAGGACTATGCAACTAGTAATAATATCAAACATAGATTTTATATATGAAAAGAGCCATGTCTACATAGTCCCATCATCAGTCTCCAAGAACCATATACAAGTCCATCACAGATCTACATCCTCATATAACCATAGCCTAGAGTACTCAAAATTATATCTACATAATATATACATAACAAAATATGGACTCTAGGAGTGGTCACGTAGATCCGGCAGCATCAGATGTAGTAGTAGTGATAGCAGTAGTCTCCAAGGAACATAAGTAGTAAGGTAGTAGTAGCATCATCATCAAAGCATCAGCAGCAGTAAAGTATCCTCCACAGCCTCCACACATCGGATCCACTGATCCTCATCACATACCATATGCACATACCTAGGGGTCATCGTCCCTCCCATCACTCCCAGTAGAATGCACGACAGGCTCGCCTCCGCTCTCGTCCTCCACCGGATCCTCCTCGATCTCATCCGAGGGAGAGTGTACCCTACCACTGCGTACAGGGTCAGGTGATGGTGAGACCCTGACTGGGCTCCTCGAATCAGAAGGGGGAGTTTCCTCGCGGACGACTCTAGAAGAAAAAGGGTGTGAGCGGGTAGGTTGAAAATAAAAACTGTGATATGAGCGAGCTGGTCGTGTGGGAGGTGGTCCATGGTAAGTATAAAAGAGGGGTACGTGCATAGTGTACATGATGGGAATCCTAAATCTACGAGGATGAAACCGGACCATCGAGTTGGGATGGTAGAAGATAACCTCTACCTCTCCCTCGAAGATCCTCGTAGATCCATATGCCACTAAAAAGTGGCCGGATCTCGACGCAAGCGATGTAACGTGACATCACCTACAAGGGCATAGGGGTAAGCATTTCTATACACATAATCAACAGAGTATAAATTTACACAATATGAATTTGTAAATATGCGACAATGAACAACAACCACATTTAGCACTTAGCAGTTATTGAATGCAATTAGGATGCTCATACTTGTTTCATTTATCACACTTAATTCAAATGAGTGGCATGATGCATGAATCTAGCTCTCATGCCTATCTCCATCATTCTATGTCACTCTTTGACGTCCATCCCTGACAACCCAGCACTCACCAGTGCGTTGTATTCCTAGGTATACAACAGTTCGTACATTCACCAAGAATGTACACGACAAGCTTGGAATCAATGCCACCCGAGCAATGTTATAACGTGCCACCCGAGCAACGTACCGTCATCCAAACGGCCCATCATCCAAATGGTATAACCGTATCAGCATCCACTCAGCCGACCACGTCAACGACGTGTCATCAAGCAAGCGTATTGGCACTCCCAGAGGCCCTCCTCATGTTACCAAAACATGATAAACGACTTACCATCCAAACTCCAAATGAATGCATCATTTTCACGATTGAAGGAAATTGATTAATATATTACATGCCACCTAGGCACATTCCGTCATCCAAACGGACCGTCATCCAAACGGTGTATCCATATTAATCAATTCCTCTTAAGTTCAGATCCCTTGGATTATGGTTATGAAATCCTTAACCAATTTGAGTTAGAATTGAAAATGGTGTTTCTCAGGTTCTGGGTAAATTACTCGAGTATAATTCAGCATACTCAAGTGTTTTTCAACTTTTCCAGATTACTCGAGTGTACTTAGGGTTACTCGAGTGTTCATGACTTTCTGAGGATTTGGGTTTCAAATTCAATAAATTACTCGAGTAGTTCATGGGTTACTCGAGTGTTCATCATGATTTCCAGAATACTCGAGTCACCCCTGCATTACTCGAGTGGTTTGCCTTAACATGTCCTCAGGTCTTGCTCGATACTCGAGTACCAGACACAATACTCGAGTGTTCTTGCTCAAATTACATTGTTTTACAAACGTTTTACTCGAGTACCTAGTCTAATACTCGAGTGTTTCGCAGCAGAAAACACTGAAATCTTAGTTTCAACATACCTTTTTCATTTCTACTCATTTCCAGTCCATTCCAAGGATCAACAGAGTTAACATATCATAATTTGAACATGCGACAAGATTCATTTCATATCAAATAACAGATTTGACAGAGAATCAACCATTAATGCATAAAGTACTCAATTTGGCAACTCGATACCTCAAATTGCAAAATAAACATCACACTCATGAAACAATGGTCATTTAAGCTTGCATGCATGATTTAGAACTTGCTCAACACAGTTTTAGAGCATGACTTGGTCTCCAAACCAAAGATCCTATTCAATCTAAGCCCTTAGAGCCTCTTGGTGGCTCTCTAATGCATTTAATGGAATTTAAACTCTATCTAGTGTACGAAACTTACTTCCCCTTACCTCTCAGACGTGTTCCAACCAAGAATTTCCAAGAGAAAGCTCTCCAACCCCAGGAATCACTTTGAGCTTCACATGCATGACAGTTTCGAGTGCAGCACCAAAATTGAATTGGTTCACACATGAAACAGAGATAAAAATTGGGGATTTTAGTTTTCCTAGATTCTATGCAACATAAACTAACTAGAGAAATCGAATTGAGACTCATAGGATTCGTGAGCTTACCAGAAATCGGAATCAAAGTGAGCCCCCAGAACCACTTTGACAGATAACAGTCTCAACTTCCAAGCTCCAAATCTTCCACCACACTCACTCAATCCTCACGATTTTAGTGTCTATACAAAGCTCGTGATGTGAGCTTTGTATTGGTGTATAATTTATCACTCAGATCAGCACACAGAGGAAGAATCGAATGAAACGATTCAAGAACCCTAACACACTAACTCTTCTTCAATTTGGCAAAATGGGTTGCTTAATCCGTCAACCACGGCTTAAATACTTGGCCAAAACCTTCATGCAGCTCGACACGAAGGCATTGAAGTGTTGAGGAAGACGATTTCGTGTCAACACACGAGAATCATTGTTGGTGACTCACCAAACACACTAACTCGTGCAACTCTGTCCAGAATACTCGAGTATTCCAGAAAATACTCGAGTAGTTTGCCCAGTTTTTGAAAAATAATTATTTTATTTACTTTCCCTCCAAAATCTTTCCTATATTTGCTTCTAGGTCCCAACCCAGGGAATAATATGCAAAAATACCTATTTCATGCATAAATATATTTATTAAAATAAATTCTAATAATATAAACACAGGTTTTAATCAAAGATTAAAAATAGAAATAATTAAATATAATAAACTTTATAATTAATATTCCATTAATCCAGGATTAAAATTTTGGGGTGTTACAGTTTCCTTGGCTTCCATTCGGTTGTGTAGTTTAAATAGATTTCGGAAGTCTAATTACATGAATAAAATGCGTATAGCGATGTAAATATGTTGATGTGAAACTTGACTCAATTCGGTTCATGAATAATTGCATGCCTAAGTATTGTTTGTTATTGGGTGTTAGTTATACTTGAAAAATGTGTGGATGTGTGAACGGTCTTGAAATGATTTGTTTAAGAAAATTTGATTTGATTCGATTTACTTAAGATTTTTAGATTATGTCATGGCTGTCCCAAAATTGTTTTATGACGAATACATGGATTTTCAAAGTGTTAATTCTAAGTTAAGAAGTTGTTTAAAGTAAAAGATGTTTGATGATATTTTCGGAGTTTTATTAAAATAATTTTATAAAACTGTTTTGCTGTCCCGAATTGGTTGGACTTGTTTTTTTTACAATTAAAAATATTTTCATATGATTTAGAGTAAAGTTTTAAGAGGAAATTGATTTAAGAAAAAGTCGGATCAAAATTAGTTATGTTTTCAGAGTTTTCCCCACGAAAGAAAAAGACAAATACTGAACTAAGAAAAGATTTTCTTGAATAAGTTAATGACGTAAACTGTTTTATTTAATATGAGGAATGCTATAGAAAAGGGGTTGGGTGCAGCTGGCAGATGGCAGCACACGGATCCGAAAAGAGCACACAATCAAGAGCTGGACCTCAGGTGAGAGAGAAGCCTTCTTAAGACACCGTGGTAGCTAGGTGATTTATTAGGACGTTACGCATCATCTCAAAGATCGGAACTTCGTGGTTGGCGTTAGTAGTATAAATGGCAATTGTTTGCTTTGTGTGGCCACTTATACGAAGGTGACAAAGACCACAACGTTATTGTGTGATGTGGTGTGTGATAGCATGTTTGTTCATTTATTTATTTAGTTATTCATGATGCTTAGTGTATGCTGAATGACTGTTGGACATAGTTATGTCCTTAAGAAGAAAATAAAAACGAAATTGGAAAGTGATGGGATAATAAGAAAAGAACGATAAGGAAAGATAAGAGACTGAGTGGAAAGGAGAGATAAGAGCTGACTGGAAAGGAAACTGAAAGGGAAAATGAGAACGAGCCAGAGCTGGGGAGAGTAATGTGAATGGTTGGAATGAGAGGTGAACTGAGCTGAGCTGAGCTCCTCTGTTCTTGGTTTTAGTCTGGGAGCTAGTGTTGAGCTGGGCTTGCTTCTCCACTAGCACTCAGCACAAAATGTGTTTTAAAAAGGAAGGAATTTTTGAAAAGGTTTTGAAAAAGGTTTGTGAAATGAAGTCTTTGAAAAGGTTTTTGAAATGGAAGTTTTGAAGAAGTTGCGAAAACAATGTTTCCAAAGGAATTCTATGGAACGGTCTTTTAAAAAGTTTTATGAAAGATTATTTTTTTTTCTTGAAACAACACGTTTGAGAAAGTCTTTTTGAAATAATATTTTGTGAAGTTGGTGAAAGTGGGTTATTGTGAAAGTCTTAGAGGGGGTATGTTTGCAAAAATCAAGAAATAGAGTTTTAAAGAGTAGTGAGATTGAGATTTTGAGAAGGATGGTAAAAAGAAAGATTGAGAGAAGAGATATGAATTCAGTTAGGTGATCCCAGCTCTGTGCCGCATGAGTTATGAAACAGAGAAAGATTGTGCAAAGTTAGTGGTCGGGACTCACTGAAGGGTTGCACTAAGGGTGAGCCGGCAAATAGGTTAATTATATAAAATGCTTTAAAAGACATTAACCACGAATACGGTGAGCTATGAGAGTGCGAAGTAGTGGAGAGGAAGGTACCTCGGATATCAGGGATATTCGGGTTGATGAATGCATTAGGGTAGGCTCGGACGTTAAAACGTCACGTTGCCTTGAGTACTATTCTGGGCAGAACGAACTCCATATGTGGTGCACTAACGTGGTGGGGACTGGGTCTAATACCGTGGTAAGTTTTGCACCCGGGACCGGAATAGTGCTGTCACCCCTATGGCAGTTCAGGAACAGTGAGAGGGACTGGAGTGGGGCAATTGTTTGCCACTGTGAGGCAGTGAGCCATGTTATTATGTATTGAGGCTGGGCCTCCTGGTCTGGGACCATTTGTGATTGACAGCTGTCGTGCCCGCACGGTAAAGGTCCTGTACTCCTGTTTGCTTCCGACTAGGTGGTTGGTTGGCCGAGGAGATGTAGGCTTGAGATGTGAGTGCTAACTACGTAAGAAACGCGTACCTCGATGATCCTTTAATTCCCCTGATCATCGATGGTTATAAATCAATAAAACGTTATGAGAAAAAGATTTGTATATAAGAAAGTGAGAATTGAGAAGGGTGGGAAATGAGAATGATGTTGAGAATAAGAAGGAGAGTTGAAAAGGAAATTCGGAAAAGGAATTAAACCCCGTGGTGGGAGGAGAAATAATAGTGGAAAGCTAATAAGAAATTAATAATGAAACAGTATATTAGCTACGTTGTATGTTGCTTTGTATATGGTGTGTGTTATGTGTGTATGTGTCCTATTATCTTGCCTACCGTAATTCCACACCGTCGACGCTACGTGTCCGGAATGCTTACTCTCTCCTGTTCGTTGGCGCATCGGAGCTGCTGGTATTCCAACGGGCAGATGGATCATCGCTTGGAAATCTCTACGTGGCTTAGAGACGGGAACGGATGGAAGGCGACACGCTACGGATGGGAATGGATAGGTCATGCTCAGTTGACGATCGTGGATCCGAGACACCAATTGGGCGGAGGGTCAACGAGTTTGGGACTAGGAAGCGTACCCTTTATAGGATATAATTCCGAATCACCACCTCGGATAAGAAGGGAGGAGAACCCTGTGAAGTTGTTTGGGGTGGAGCTCAAACCGAGCTCCACAGGAGATCCAACAAGTGTGAAGGAGTCATCTTTCGGTACCAAAGCGTCTACCAGGGAAAAGAAGAAATTGTACCGGGTTGTCTTGATAGGAGCAAGGAATTAGTAATGGAAATAGAATAGGCTGTTAATTATGTTTGTATTCAGGATTACCTAAGTTGTAAGCTATTACTGTACTGTAACTATTCTGAAGCATGCCCGGCTTGGAAGAAATCAATACACCCCTTTTATGAAATGTGTTTAATTTTCTTAAGAAAATGAATGGAGTTGCTTAAGCGGAACTAACATGTTTTTGATAATAAAATGTTTTCGGAAAATGAAGTAGATGAGTTTGGTTCCAAGTAACAACTCGGTTTTCGAAATAGAACGTTGGAGGATATTTATAATTGTTCAAGAAAGATTTTCAAACCCTTCAACAATGTTTTATAAAAAAAAAAACTGGCCTCATTTTTACAACACAAACAAATAAAAGTCAATTGTTTTAGTTTACGAAAATCGGGCTGTTACAGAATGGTATCAGAGCTTATGGTAATCCTCTGTAGCCTTAAGCATGGGCTTCATGCTTTGCTTGTGTGACTCTGTATGCTTGTTAGTATTTAAGTAGGAATAGAAGGATAAGCTTTTGTCCCTTAGGACATGGAATTAGTCTGTAGTTTAGCATCAACCGTATTAGTTTAAGGACCTTTTGGCTCCATAAGAGTAGACCATGAATAGGTCCTGAGATTAAGACCCTGCACCTCTGATGTATTGTTAGTAATTGTTTAGACCTAGATTTTCTTAACCTTAGCATGCCTTTCTATGGGGACAATTAGCACCTTTAAGAATAGAGGTTGCCACTCCTTAGTTTCCTTGTTTGTTGAATTGCTTCAACAAACGTTCTTGCTGTCCGGATTTGAATCCTTTTCTTCATGAACCCGTATCATGTTGTAGCCTTACCAAATCCATCTAAAACTCTTAGTCCGAACTGCGGAGTTGGAGATACCCTATCCACCCAAATAAATTAGGATTGAGTAATTAAGGAAGGAGAATTAGTCTAAGATAAGTAGAACTTAAGATCACCATGAGATAGTTGAATCCAAGTTGGGGAGTCACAAGGAGGGAAAGGAGCATATGTTATCAGTCGTTAGAAGAGATTTTGAGTGAAGCTTAGATGATAACAGTATCCCTTTAAGTTAGAAAGAATAGATGAAGACCCTAGGATCGGAAAAAGAATCATAGGAGAAACGGATTAGATAGAGAATAGTGAGTAATCGAGGATTTTTAGATAGAATCCTTGTTTTTGGAGATGTATGAATTTTTGCTTGCTTGATTTCCCCTTAAGTCCGTACCTCTGAATTGGACTTTCTGCGACGACGACCAGCTACGGAAGCGGCACCTTCTTCGGTTAGTCCGTTGGACTTAACCCGACTCGACACACAAGTGGCGGTACGAGTGGAATCTCTCCACCTGGAAGCGGTTAAAGAGGAATATCAGAACGACATGAGAATGCTGTTGCCCTACTGCCCAATCTACAATGTATTTCTCGGGGACGAGAAATCCTTAAGTTGGGGAGAATGTAACACCCCGCAAATTCCTCATATTATTTTAAAACACTAAAGGAACTTATTTTTGAGAAAAGTATTTTGAAAGGTTATTTTCTTAAATGATTTCCTTAAAATTCACGTTTTCAAGATAAAGAATGGCTTTAGAAAAGTGATTTCCTAAAGTAAACCAAGTTTTGGAAAAGTTTAAATGTTTGTGATTTAATTTGTAATTGTGTATGCGGTGTGGATGTTACTTGTGTGATGCTTATATGTGTGCTAAGTATATGCATTATCCATGATGCCATGTTATGTTTTGTTTTGATCAACATGAAAATAACTTAAGTGTGCATATGTGTGAGTAATTCGGCCATCCTAAGACTAAAAGGACCAAGTAGAAGCAATTTCCTTAAGTATTAAGAAAAGGAAGTTGGCATAGAAAGAAGGAGGTATGAGTCATGAACACTAGAAGGGACTAGGAGAGATGAGTCATGAAGCCTAGGAAGACTTCCCTCCACCCTTGTCTCCCACGACTTGCCTCCTTCCATGCAACTATTAGGATGACCCAAATTTCCCTCCTTTTACCCATTGAACCGAGGATACCAAAGGAAATTGTCCCTTCCTTACTCTTGTCCTAAAACCGTGGGTGTATGAGTGTTGGCTTGGATTCCTATCTCATTTCTTTCATTTCTTTTCTTCCTCACACCAACACCCACACAAACACAACTACAAACACATTTGGTTCAAGAGTGTCATCAAACTCTTGAAACCCATAGAAAGAAAGAAAGAAACCCGTGAAGAAAAGAAGAAACCCTTAACCCCAAACTTTTTCAATTCCTCTTCTCAACCATCTTAGCCTTCAAAGATCAAGGAGAAAACCCATCAATCCTAGTAGAAGGGGGAGAAGCCGAGGCAAAACCCAAGAGGAGAAGAGGAGGAGATTTGAGGATTTAAGTTAGGATTAAGGTAGAAAGAGTTTTGGTTTTCATTGTTGTAAAGGACTTTTAATGGACTTTGATGTAAAATTTTGATGCATGTAATTTCTTTGAGTGATCTTGAAGTCTAAGTGTCATGCATGTCCTTTTTGTGTTTTGATCTCGAATAATTGGTGCTTAAAATGTTTTGATCTCTTACTTGTAAAACTCCTTATCACGGTTTTGGCTGGAAGTTGTGATTAAAGCTTAGGAATTGTTTGATCCCTACATGCATATTGGTTTTATGGCCTTATAATCCTTACTTCTCTTTACATGTTTTCCTTGTGTGTTGATCTTGAATTTTTATAAATAAATGAACTTATAAATCATCAAATCCATGACTAAATGATTTGGCTATGAGTAGAAGGAGTAGGTCTTGATGTTCTTGACTTGATCTTAGTAATTTTATGACTTATTGTGTTAAATTTTAGCTCGTTCCTTACGGTTTGTTTAAAGATTGGAGTTTAAGTTCATGTTTTTGTCTTGATCTTCTTTTGCATGTTCTAATCTATGTTTGATATTTTTAAGAGAACATGAAGCTTGAATTTTTGTGTGTTAAGTTTTGATTCTTTATGTGCATGTCACGGTTTTCCAAAGAAAATGTACCTAATAAGCTTTAAAACTAATTTTTAGCATAAAAAGAATTTGAGTCAAAGTTGTATGTGTATGATGATGGGGATTCGGTTTGTAATCTTAAAAAGGGATAGAATGATGCTTTTGAACCTTGCATGAGGTAATCTAGGAATTTGAGTGTTTGCATGTGAAAATAAAATTATAAGACTTTGTTTCGGTCAAGACTAGGGAGAGTAGGAAATCATGCTTTTCTTACATGCATGTTGAAAATTGTCACCTAGAAATTGTAGGTACATGCATGTGCTTGTTTTAAGGGATGAAGACCATGACATGATTCTTGACTTCATTATGTTAATAAGTTAAACTTGTATTTGCCCAAATTGTTGTGCAACTCACAGATTTTTCACAAAGAAAATAAGAAAACGAGTTTTAGAAAATGATAATTGCCTTAATTCATGATCTACGTGCATATTTTATTTTTGGCCCTCTAATGATACTATTCGGTCTATACATGATTAGCTAAACTAGGATGCATTTTCCACAAAATGACTTAGAAGAGATAAGTATATTTTAAGGAATGAAATAAATTAAATTAATTGAGTATGTGTTTGAATGAATATGTGTTTATGTGTGTGTTGTGTGTATTCGGTTGAAAATAGAATTTGAATACCTAAAACAAAAGGAATTGATGCATGTGATTTAAATGGTGATATTTGGTTTGTTTCCTTGGCTTCCATTCGGTTGTGTAGTTTAAATAGATTTCGGAAGTCTAATTACATGAATAAAATGCGTATAGCGATGTAAATATGTTGATGTGAAACTTGACTCAATTCGGTTCATGAATAATTGCATGCCTAAGTATTGTTTGTTATTGGGTGTTAGTTATACTTGAAAAATGTGTGGATGTGTGAACGGTCTTGAAATGATTTGTTTAAGAAAATTTGATTTGATTCGATTTACTTAAGATTTTTAGATTATGTCATGGCTGTCCCAAAATTGTTTTATGACGAATACATGGATTTTCAAAGTGTTAATTCTAAGTTAAGAAGTTGTTTAAAGTAAAAGATGTTTGATGATATTTTCGAAGTTTTATTAAAATAATTTTATAAAATTGTTTTGCTGTCCCGAATTGCTTGGACTTGTTTTTTTTACAATTAAAAATATTTTCATATGATTTAGAGTAAAGTTTTAAGAGGAAATTGATTTAAGAAAAAGTCGGATCAAAATTAGTTATGTTTTCAGAGTTTTCCCCACGAAAGAAAAAGACAAATACTGAACTAAGAAAAGATTTTCTTGAATAAGTTAATGACGTAAACTGTTTTATTTAATATGAGGAATGCTATAGAAAAGGGGTTGGGTGCAGCTGGCAGATGGCAGCACACGGATCCGAAAAGAGCACACAATCAACAGCTGGACCTCAGGTGAGAGAGAAGCCTTCCTAAGACACCATGGTAGCTAGGTGATTTATTAGGACGTTCCGCATCATCTCAAAGATCGGAACTTCGTGGTTGGCGTTAGTAGTATAAGTGGCAATTGTTTGCTTTGTGTGACCACTTATACGAAGGTGACAAAGACCACAACGTTATTGTGTGATGTGGTGTGTGATAGCACGTTTGTTCATTTATTTATTTAGTTATTCATGATGCTTAGTGTATGCTGAATGACTGTTGGACATAGTTATGTCCTTAAGAAGAAAATAAAAACGAAGTTGGAAAGTGATGGGATAATAAGAAAAGAACGATAAGGAAAGATAAGAGACTGAGTGGAAAGGAGAGATAAGAGCTGACTGGAAAGGAAACTGAAAGGGAAAATGAGAACGAGCCAGAGCTGGGGAGAGTAATGTGAATGGTTGGAATGAGAGGTGAACTGAGCTGAGCTGAGCTCCTCTGTTCTTGGTTTTAGTCTGGGAGCTAGTGTTGAGCTGGGCTTGCTCCTCCACTAGCACTCAGCACAAAATGTGTTTTAAAAAGGAAGGAATTTTTGAAAAGGTTTTGAAAAAGGTTTGTGAAATGAAGTCTTTGAAAAGGTTTTTGAAATGGAAGTTTTGAAGAAGTTGCGAAAACAATGTTTCCAAAGGAATTCTATGGAACGGTCTTTTAAAAAGTTTTATGAAAGATTATTTTTTTCTTGAAACAACACGTTTGAGAAAGTCTTTTTGAAATAATATTTTGTGAAGTTGGTGAAAGTGGGTTATTGTGAAAGTCTTAGAGGGGGTATGTTTGCAAAAATCAAGAAATAGAGTTTTAAAGAGTAGTGAGATTGAGATTTTGAGAGGGATGGTAAAAAGAAAGATTGAGAGAAGAGATATGAATTCAGTTAGGTGATCCCAGCTCTGTGCCGCATGAGTTATGAAACAGAGAAAGATTGGGCAAAGTTAGTGGTCGGGACTCACTGAAGGGTTGCACTAAGGGTGAGCCGGCAAATAGGTTAATTAAATAAAATGCTTTAAAAGACATTAACCACGAATACGGTGAGGTATGAGAGTGCGAAGTAGTGGAGAGGAAGGTACCTCGGATATCAGGGATATTCGGGTTGATGAATGCATTAGGGTAGGCTCGGACGGTAAAACGTCACGTTGCCTTGAGTACTATTCTGGGCAGAACGAACTCCATATGTGGGGCACTAACGTGGTGGGGACTGGGTCTAATACCGTGGTAAGTTCTGCACCCGGGACCGGAATAGTGCTGTCACCCCTATGGCAGTTCAGGAACAGTGAGAGGGACTGGAGTGGGGCAATTGTTTGCCACTGCGAGGCAGTGAGCCATGTTATAATTTATTGAGGCTGGGCCTCCTGGTCTGGGACCATTTGTGATTGACAGCTGTCGTGCCCGCATGGTAAAGGTCCTGTACTCCTGTTTGTTTCCGACTAGGTGGTTGGTTGGCCGAGGAGATGTAGGCTTGAGATGTGAGTGCTAACTACGTAAGAAACGCGTACCTCGATGATCCTTTAACTCCCCTGATCATCGATGGTTATAATTCAATAAAACGTTATGAGAAAAAGATTTGTATATAAGAAAGTGAGAATTGAGAAGGGTGGGAAATGAGAATGATGTTGAGAATAAGAAGGAGAGTTGAAAAGGAAATTCGGAAAAGGAATTAAACCCCGTGGTGGGAGGAGAAATAATAGTGGAAAGCTAATAAGAAATTAATAATGAAACAGTATATTAGCTAGGTTGTATGTGGTGTGTGTTATGTGTGTATGTGTCCTATTATCTTGCCTACCGTAATTCCACACCGTCGACGCTACGCGTCCGGAGTGCTTACTCTCTCCTGTTCGTTGGCGCATCGGTGCTGCTGGTATTCCAACGGGCAGATGGATCATCGCTTGGAAATCTCTACGTGGCTTAGAGACGGGAACGGATGGAAGGCGACACGCTACGGATGGGAATGGATAGGTCATGCTCAGTTGACGATCGTGGATCCGAGACACCAATTGGGCGGAGGGTCAACGAGTTTGGGACTAGGAAGCGTACCCTTTATAGGATATAATTTCGAATCACCACCTCGGATAAGAACGGAGGAGAACCCTGTGAAGTTGTTTGGGGTGGAGCTCAAACCGAGCTCCACAGGAGAGCCAACAAGTGTGAAGGAGTCATCTTTCGGTACCAAAGCGTCTACCAGGGAAAAGAAGAAATTGTACCCGGTTGTCTTGATAGGAGCAAGGAATTAGTAATGGAAATAGAATAGGCTGTTAATTATGTTTGTATTCAGGATTACCTAAGTTGTAAGCTATTACTGTACTGTAACTATTCTGAAGCATGCCCGGCTTGGAAGAAATCAATACACCCCTTTTATGAAATGTGTTTAATTTTCTTAAGAAAATGAATGGAGTTGCTTAAGCGGAACTAACATGTTTTTGATAATAAAATGTTTTCGGAAAATGAAGTAGATGAGTTTGGTTCCAAGTAACAACTCGGTTTTCGAAATAGAACGTTGGAGGATATTGATAATTGTTCAAGAAAGATTTTCAAACCCTTCAACAATGTTTTATAAAAATAAAAAAAAAACTGGCCTCATTTTTACAACACAAACAAATAAAAGTCAATTGTTTTAGTTAACGAAAATCAGGCTGTTACAGTGTGCCTTGTTTATATGTGAATTGATATGATTTGAGGCTGGGCCTCCTGGTCAGGGACCATTTGTTGTGTGATAGCTGTCGTGCCCGCACGGTAAAGGTTCTGTACTACTGTTTGCTTCCGACTAGGTGGATGGTGGCCGAGGAGATGTAGGCATGAGACGTGAGTGCTAACTACGAACGGACGCGTACCTCGATGATTCTTTAATCCCCCTTAATCATCGATGGTTATAAATTTGATAAGACTTGTTAAGAAAAGATTTATAATTAAGAAAAGTATAAGTTGATGAAGTTTTGATGAGGAGGAGGAAAAGTTTGGAACAAGTGAAGGAAACCCTTGAGAAGGGGAAAAAGTGAAAGATTGGGAATGGTGAATGAAGACGTGATTGGGAAAATGATTGGAAATTAAAAGATGTATATGTAAGAAAGATAATAAGATAATAATAACTAAGAACTGTGATGTTATGCCTGAGTGCTGTGTGGTGTGCCTTGTTTGTTTTGTGTGTGTTGTCTTGATATTCCGCCTGCGGTAAATCCACAACGTCGACGACTTGTCGTTCGGTTCACTAACTCTCTCCTGCTCGTTGGCATATCGGTGTTTCTGGTACTCCAACGTGCAAATGGATTATCGCATGGAGATTTCAACATGGACCAGACATGGATGCGGCTGGAAGCGTACCCCATCTGGCTGGGTGTGGATTGGCGACACTCAGATTGTGATTCCGGACCCAGAGCATCGACTTTGCGGAGCCAACCTAGGACCACTGTTGGGACAAGTATCTGTCCGAGGATACAGAGACTATGAAGAGAAGGTGCGATGTGAAGCTCAGAAGATTGCTTCTGATCCAACTAGGATGCAGTGGGTGCCCAAGAATGGTGGGCCATCAGCGACAGCAGTGACGTCTTCTTCTGGAGTTAAGAAAGAGTGCAAGGAGGATCGGGAGCTTCACCCGATAGTTTTCATTAGGAAGAGTCGTAGGTAGGGTAGTTAGTTTAAGTTGTGTAAGTGTGAGTCAAGGATTTTCTTAGCAATGTATCACTCTTGTAACTATGCCCTACTTTATTTTGTGAACTGGCCGAATGTTTAAAACTGTTTTGAAGGATTTTGAAGGGAAGGTGCGTAATGGTTTTAAGTAACGACCCGTTTTCAAGTAAGAATATGAGCATGCACCAACCGCTTTGCCACAACTCTCTTTTAAAAAAAAATGGCCATATTTTTAGCAACTTTTTAAATAAACGATGATGGTTTTCGGAGGTGAAAATCAGGGCGTTACAGAGTGGTATCAGAGCGATGTTAATCCTTTGTGGCCTTAAGCCATGCTTTGTTTTGCTTGCTTGTTTGTTTGCTTGTTTGTTTGTGTGATGGTGAGTGCTTGCTAGTGCAAGGATAAGAGTTTGAGATTAGGTTCTCGTCTTCTTAAGATGTAGGGCTTGATTGTCCCTAGTGCTTGTTGCGTTAGATTAAGGACCCTGTTGGCTATGTAGAAAGTAGAAGTGAATCGATTTTAAGATTAACATCCTATATCCTTTGCCAAAACCTAAGTTTGTCGACCCCGATGCATCTTTTTGGTATTACCCTTAAGAAAATAGAATGTTATTCTTGAGACTCGTGTTTGTTGAATTGTTTCAACAAAGGCAGTCAGTCGGAATCCAAATTCTTTCTTCAGCCTTCCTATTAAACCCTAGCCTTACCAATCTTTTTCTAAGATTTGCAGATCTGATTTGTGATATTAGGAATGTCATGGATATCCCGATAGTTAGGTTTAAACAATCCAGGAAGAATAAGTAGTTGAAACCAAGTAAGAAAACCAGAGTCTAGTAGTAAGTTTGACCCAAGTTGGGGAGCCACAAGGAAGAAAAGAGGTGCATATTAATCTTAGTTTGAGAGAATAGTGAGGATGATTAGACCTCTTTTACTCTATAGCTAGATGTCTAGACGGAGAAAGTGGTAGGATAGTGAGAACCTAAGGTGTAGAAAGTAGTGCGTATCTCAGGATTTTAGACTAAACCCGATGGTTTTGGAGATGTGTGAATGTTGTTTGCTTGTTTTCCCGGGGTTTATACCCAAGGTTGTGCTCTCTGAAGCAATGATCAGCTAAAGGAACGACATCTTCTTTGGTTAGTCTGTGTGACTTAATCCGGTTCGACCCGTAAGTGGTTGCTATGGAGCTTCTTCACCCGAGAGCGACACACGAGGAGTGTTGTGAAGAGCCTACTATCAGTAAAGGAAAGGACGACCTTAAAACGAAAGTGAGGATGATGTGAGAGTTGCTTTGCCCTGCTGCCCAATCCGCAACGTATTTCTCGGGGACGAGAAATCTTTAAGTTGGGGAGAATGTAACACCCCTCAAAATCCTTGTACGGTTTTAATTTATAAAAAGAATTATTTTTTTGAGAAAAGTATTTTTAAAGGGTGTTTTCTTAAATAAATTTCTTAAATCATGTTTTCAAAGTGATAAATGAATCTAATGAAATGATTTTTCATGAAATAATGCCATGATTTTTAAAGTTCATTTTTTTTTGGAAATGATGATATAATAAGAATTATTTTATAAAAGTGTATTTTGTGTGTGTGATACTTTGGTGCCATTATAATTTCTATGCATGAATGATTTATTTTTCCATGAGTGCATGTAGATGTATATACGGTTTTGTATGCTTAGTATTATATGGAATTTAATTAGTAAATGAATGTGATTATATATTCATGAATGTGTGTGTTGGCATGATGTATATATGTGCATGAGTGTAGGTGTTAGGCGTGAGAATGAGTGAATATATGCATGAATGTGGGTGTGATTAAGGAGTGTATGTGTGAGCCTATGTGTGTGTGTGTGTGTGTGTTAAAAGCCTAGAATTTTCCAAGGAGTGGAGACTAAGTAACCAAGTAACTAAAACCTAACCCATACTCAACTAAACCCTAACTAAATAGTTGAATCCTAATGGAGAACCCTTAAGTCAAAAGCCTAGAATGAACCCTAAGCCCCTTATGTTCCCTATATTGTCTCCTTAAGAAATACTAAACTCCACCCATGCAATTTTGTGGAGCACCGAATTTACCCCTCCCTTTAGAAGCTCTTGGCCGAAGCAACCCAAGGACAAAATAGGAAATCATGAGTGTTTATATAAGCTTGGCCTTTGGTGCATTTCATTCATTTCCATTTCATTTCTTCACTTCCTTCGTCCCACACACCAACACAAACACAAGTCTAAGAGCCTCCTTGTTTTGTGTGTGTTGTCTTGATATTCCGCCTGCGGTAAATCCACAACGTCGACGACTTGTCGTTCGGTTCGCTAACTCTCTCCTGCTCGTTGGCATATCGGTGTCTCTGGTACTCCAACGTGCAAATGGATTATCGCATGGAGATTTCAACATGGACCAGACATGGATGCGGCTGGAAGCGTACCCCATCTGGCTGGGTGTGGATTGGCGACACTCAGATTGTGATTCTGGACCCAGAGCATCGACTTTGCGGAGCCAACCTAGGACCACTGTTGGGACAAGTATCTGTAACATCCCGAATTTTAATTCTAATAATAATTAGAATAACAATAAGATTTGGAAATAAGGATTATCCTAAAATGGATTTAAAATGATGAATTAGGAATTCTTCGAGTGCCATGAAGGAGTTAAGGAACATTGGCATCGAAAAGCAAATTTAGAGAAGACCAAACGAGTGTTAAAAATTGATTTTTCGGTGTTATAAACACCCGACATTAGGAAATTCAAAATAAAAGATTTAAGACTCAAAACCCAATTCCCACCATTGGATATGAAGGTATGATTTTTAGGAAGTTGCTCGTCAAATTTGAGTAAGATCCGGCGGTGAATGAAGAAGTTATGGGTATTTGAAGTTAGGGAGAAAATAGAAGAAAAATAGAAAAGCAAACTAGCAGTATCTGATCATTTTACTCGAGTATTGATAGAAACACTCGAGTATTGACAGAAACACTCGAGTGTTTACAGAAACACTCGAGTATTTTGCGGTCTGCAACTTTAAAAACGCGTTTTGGGGGTTGAAACCCCCATTCCAACCCCACTTTCTCTCTCCACTCGACCTCCCTCCCTCCTCCGACTCCGACGGCCACCATCACCGCCGCCCAGAGCCACCACCACCACCATAGCCTTCTTTTCCTCTCTCTTTTCCTCTCCTCCACTCCATAGATCTCTCTCTTTCTCCCACTTGACTCTCTCTCCTCCCCTCTCACCCTCCACCAACTGGCCGCCGCCATCTCCGGCCGCCACCGCCACTCCACCACGAGCCACCATCACTATCCCCCACCACCACCATCAAGACCTCTCCCTCTCCCCTTTGTTTCTCTTCCCTTGAATTCGATCCCTCTCTCTCTCCCACGAGCTTTCTCTCTCTCTCCTCCCGGTGTCGAAGAGCAACACCGTCACCGGGATCGAGATCGATTGTCCTCGCCGTGCTTGGAATCAAGGATTGGGGAAGCTTAGGATCCAGTTGGAGCCGAGCTAAAGCGTGAGTCGGGGAGTAAAGCGCCAGCTTAAGGTTACCCCTCACTATCACCGATTGAGGTAAGGGGTTTCATTACCAGTCCTTAAGGGGTGTATTTCTGGGTAGTTATATCTATCGCTAGGACCGGGAGAAATGTTAATTGCTAACGAACCTTAGGGTAACATGCTAATAATGAAGAAAGATAGATGGAGTATATAGGGGAACCAAATAGTGATGAATAAAAAGGTAAGTAACAGAATAACTAATTAATTAGATTGGTAGGGTGTGGCAGAAGAATAGAAATGGGGAATAGGGAAATAAATTAGTAATGAACAAATGAGAGTAAAGAGAATTAAAGTATAATTGTATGTGGTAAAATCAGGTAAAAGTTAAACGGAATTCGTAGACAAAATAATGACAAATAATATGGACAATTAATATTGGATAAATATGGTGATGTATCGTAGGCCTTCGATTTGGGGGAGATGATACATCGTAAAATTGGGGTTGTATTGTAGGCCTTCGATTTGGAGGAGACAATACAACAAAACTAGGGCGATGTATGTAGGCCTTCGATTTGGTGGAGACATACATCGTGATTGGTGTATGTATGTAGGCCTTCGATTTGGTGGAGACATACATACACCGTAAATAAAAGGGAAAAGAATAAGGAAAAAGGTAAGGGGATATAACGGGATTTATTTGGAAATGGGGAAAATAATTAAAAAGGAAAAATGGAAAAGGAAATGGAAAATGGTAATGAAAAGGAAAATGGATAATAGAGTGGACATTGAGAAATGAAATAAGAAGGTAAACAATGGAATTGATATAGGAATTAGAGGAAAGAAATAAGGAGAATAATTATGGAAATGCTAGACATAAACGAATAATGGAAAACGGATAAAGGATGAAAATAAGAGGATGGGAAAGGAAGAAAAAGTAATAGGTTAGTTGGAAAGAGAGTGAATAGAGAAACTAGGGTGATTAGGAAAAAGGGGTAAAAAGGATAGAGCGAAAGTAATAAGGAACAAGAATAATTAGAGGTTAGGAATTATTTAAAAGGAAACAATTAAAAAGAAAAAGAATTGGGAAACAGTTAGGAAGTAAAAAGGGAAAAGAAGAGCATGAATTAAGTAGTATAGCATAGGCTTGAATGGTCTTGGTGTTTCGTATATATCTGCTTAGAAATCTCTCTTTTAAGTTCTGTGTGATGCTTCCCCTGTGTGGTTAATATTTTTCAGGTACACAAGTGGAGCATACACTAGTGCTGGCCGAGCAGGATTTTAAGTTCCACTACGTGGAATGTATTTTACATATTTTGAGTGGATAATTATTTTTTGTAAATTATATATGAATTAGTAGTTTGCCCTGAAATTGCATTAATCGGGCGTTAGGATCTGTTACAACTTTTAAACTGTTGTGGTTTATGTTTTTAAACAATTCTGGACTGACAGGTTTTTAGAAGAAAATTTTTGGGAAGTCCGGAAAACAGAGGAAACTCTGCCGGATTTTCGTAAAACCTTTTAAAGAAATTTAAGTGTTAAAAATAAATTTTCAAACTCCGATTTTAATAAAACCTAAAATTATCTAATGAATGTGAGAGTGTTACATTTTGGAATCAGAGCAGTTTTTCCTCGGCCTCGGAGTTTGGACTCACAACTCCTGTGGTTTACTCACCAAGCGAGTAACCGATATGTATAGTCAAGTGTCTAAGCTAGGCGAATAGAATACATATATAACTACCTATTTATAAATGTACTCACTTACTATCTTCTCCAGGCTTAGGTTGTGACAGCAAAAGACTATAGGATGTTAGTTTGAACTCAACTGGATCCCTCGATGGTGTTGTCGTTTAATAGAGTGTAAGGGTAGGATTGGTCATC
The DNA here is from genome assembly GCA_037953625.1 of Crotalaria pallida. Classification (NCBI taxonomy): domain Eukaryota; kingdom Viridiplantae; phylum Streptophyta; class Magnoliopsida; order Fabales; family Fabaceae; genus Crotalaria; species Crotalaria pallida. Next base: position 3,199,515 of record CM075654.1, on the reverse strand, counting down.
CTTACTCTTGCAACTATTAAGTGATTATATCGTCAGCAAACCTGACAATGATGTTGCTATTGATAAATGTGAGATTGAGACTGACCATCTCGATCTTCGCGCTTGTCGATTGTCAATGTCATTGAAAGCTTCGAAGTAGCACAAAAACCAATCCAACATAAGATTTTATGAGAAGTATCACCTTTAGAAGAAAGTAGGCCGACTTGAACGATTCCTTCTTTGGATCCTTCACGTGATGTTCTTGAGGGAATCAAGCTCACCCTAGACACCATCTCCAGCTTCTCTAAAAAGCTAGATCAGACTTGGACAGTCCGAAACCTACTGGGAGTCTTACCAACAAGATTCCTGAACGGTCGCCCACGAGAAAAGCATGTCTTGACAACCTTACCAAGTATCCCCGCCGAGACCAACCAAGGTTGAGCAATTGAACAATGGCCTTCGGTAAAAATAAGAACCCGACAATGGTGAGCTGTTGATAGACGTGAGGTTGAGATTGATCACCTCAATCTTTGCAACTATTAACGGATGATATCATTGCAATCCTCTTAATGAAATTGAAACCATAGAAATGGAAACTCTCCAAGGGAGTAGATCCTTTGGAAACACAGAAACCAACCCGAATGGTGTTCTTTCCAAGTTCCTTAAACGGAAGCGGATAGTAGGCCCAAAACGAAACCAAAGCATAAGAGCCTTATGCCATCTTATCTATTTAAGAGTAGCGTAATCGAATACTCTATCTTAGAAAGGATGGAATAAACTCTATAAGAACCACCCCTAACCATCAAAAAGCCAAACTGAAACTTAGATAACCCAAGTCTCATCGGGAATCTTACCAAGGTTCCTGAATAGTCATCTATTAGAAAAGCTTAACTGATAACCTCTTGAAGTCTCTACACAGAGACCAAACAAATTGAATGAATGACCACCAACGGGTCGTCCACCCAGCACGAATCTCAATTTCTAGAATAGTGCGAGTCTTAAGGTGATAGAAAGGACAGATCCCATTAGTTTTCTTGTTCTGTAACAAATCCATTCAAGCTTTCCTTAAGATCCAACTTGAAATAGGTTGTAAGGGATTGTTGACATACATCCAAGGTATCCCTTGAGTGTCATTGATCTTAAATGATGCTTAATAGAACGTTCAAAAGTCAAGAACGTCTGCCAACCTCAATTCGTGATCATCAAAAATCATTTCAGACTTTAATAGTAATTCTGAAAGGCTTAGTTAGTACCTCAATTCGTGCAAGTAGATCTCTTCCTCCTCATTCTTCTTGGTTTGACTTTACCTTGAAGTAGCGACTTTTGATTACGGATTAAAGATTTCTCGCTCTAATCTACTGAACATTGTAAACTTACGAGTTTCTCCTTGTTTCTTATCCTGGAATACCCATCGTTCTTGGAGTTCCAGTCTTATTTATTCGATCCGATTCCTCGTGGACGAGGAAATTTCTAGTCAAAAGCTGCTACAATCTGCAAAAAGTCCTTGGATCGCATAATCTTAGGTTGTTTTTCTTAAAGCGAAAGCGCAAATTCCTTGTGAATTCCAAAGATTACGTTTCCTGCTGTTGTTAGATTATTACACTCTTCATTGAAAGTCGTATGAAAGGCAGTCAGAAGCCGACACGTTCGATTCCCTACTTCCGGACACCGGCATAATTGGGTAAGTCGATAATAAGTGGGGGAGACTTAACGACTCAATTCGGGTCCTATCCGAGCGACAATAACTAGTAATCATACCATAAGCCATAAGACTACTAAATAGATAATTCCAAATGCTTCACGGAGGATTGAATGAGAGTTAAACTAGAGTTAAAACCATACCTCCCCGAAATAACACCGAATTGAGGAGTAACATCTAGGCCTTGACCGAGACCAATCAATTAGCCGCAGATCCATAGAAAACGCATCCCTCGACGACTCTCTACTGAGAAGGCACACTGTGGGGATAATCCCCATTGTCTTCTTGCTTGACATGTATCCAGTCCATCCTGGGTCATCTTTCAAAAACCATGAGACTCACTCTTGAGCGCTTCATGTTTCTTCTATTCATCTTCACTCTCTTCAAGCTTCAAGCATCTCCGATGCATAGGTGAGAATTGCCAAGTCGTAGAAGCCCAGCATAGTTCGATGCCTACCGATAGACAGTCACATACGTGTCCTCTTCTCAGCCTTGGATACCGGTAAGGAACTTGCGTACTCTATTCGGAGTAACTAATGAGCATACCCACCTAGCATGGATATAATCAAGTATGTCGATGCTAAGTGGGGGAGGATTTCAATCCAAGGAATGAGAGATAGAACTTTAATAATAAGAAGACTGACGATGCTACGCAGATAGAGATAGTACGTAGTATTAGAAGACGAGCATTGAAATAGGCATGAACCTGACCACACCTGGAGCGGGAAATAAAAACAGAAGGGAAGTGAAGACCGTAGTCAGGAGTTTACCAATGGGATGATTCTCCATTTAAGGAACCAAACGGAATTTCGGGGACGAAATTCTAATAAGTGGGGGAGAAATGTAACATCCCGAATTTTAATTCTAATAATAATTAGAATAACAATAAGATTTGGAAATAAGGATTATCCTAAAATGGATTTAAAATGATGAATTAGGAATTCTTCGAGTGCCATGAAGGAGTTAAGGAACATTGGCATCGAAAAGCAAATTTAGAGAAGACCAAACGAGTGTTAAAAATTGATTTTTCTGTGTTATAAACACCCGACATTAGGAAATTCAAAATAAAAGATTTAAGACTCAAAACACAATTCTCACCGTTGGATATGAAGGTATGATTTTTAGGAAGTTGCTCGTCAAATTTGAGCAAGATCCGACGGTGAATGAAGAAGTTATGGCTATTTGAAGTTAGGAAGAAAATAGAAGAAAAATAGAAAAGCAAACTAGCAGTATCTGATCATTTTACTCGAGTATTTTGTGAAATACTCGCGTATTTTGGGATTTTGGGTCAAAATACTCGAGTATTGATAGAAACACTCGAGTATTGACAGAAACACTCGAGTGTTTACAGAAACACTCGAGTATTTTGCGGTCTGCAACTTTAAAAACGCGTTTTGGGGGTTGAAACCCCCATTCCAACCCCACTTTCTCTCTCCACTCGACCTCCCTCCCTCCTCCGACTCCGACGACCACCATCACCACCGCCCAGAGCCACCACCACCACCACCATAGCCTTCTCTTCCTCTCTCTTTCCCTCTCCTCCACTCCATAGATCTCTCTCTTTCTCTCACTTGGCTCTCTCTCCTCCCCTCTCACCCTCCACCAACCGGCCGCCGCCATCTCCGGCTGCCACCGCCACTCCACCACGAGCCACCATCACTATCCCCCACCACCACCATCAAGACCTCTCCCTCTCCCCTTTGTTTCTCTTCCCTTGACTTCGATCCCTCTCTCTCCCACGAGCTTTCTCTCTCTCTCCTCCCGGTGTCGAAGAGCAACACCGTCACCGGGATCGAGATCGATTGTCCCCACCGTGCTTGGAATCAAGGATTGGGGAAGCTTAGGATCTAGTTGGAGCCGAGCTAAAGCGTGAGTCGGAGAGTAAAGCGCCAGCTTAAGGTTACCCCTCACTATCACCGATTGAGGTAAGGGGTTTCATTACCAGTCCTTAAGGGGTGTATTTCTGGGTAGTTATATCTATCGCTAGGACCGGGGGAAATGTTAATTGCTAACGAACCTTAGGGTAACATGCTAATAATGAAGAAAGATAGATGGAGTAAATAGGGGAACCAAATAGTGATGAATAAAAAGGTAAGTAACAGAATAACTAATTAATTAGATTGGTAGGGTGTGGAAAAAGAATAGAAATGGGGAATAGGGAAATAAATTAGTAATGAACAAATGAGAGTAAAGAGAATTACAGTATAATTGTATGTGGTAAAATCAGGTAAAAGTTAAACGGAATTCGTAGACAAAATAATGACAAATAATATGGACAATTAATATTGGATAAATATGGTGATGTATCGTAGGCCTTCGATTCGGGGGAGATGATACATCGTAAAATTGGGGTTGTATTGTAGGCCTTCGATTTGGGGGAGACAATACAACGAAAATAGGGCGATGTATGTAGGCCTTCGATTTGGTGGAGACATACATCGTGATTGGTGTATGTATGTAGGCCTTCGATTTGGTGGAGACATACATACACCTTAACTAAAAAGGAAAAAGGAAAGAATAATGGATAAAATAAGGTAAACGGTAACGGAAAAGCGATGTATGTAGGCCTTCGATTTGGTGGAGACATACATCGTGATTGGTGTATGTATGTAGGCCTTCGATTTGGTGGAGACATACATACACCGTAAATAAAAAATGAATAAGGGAAACAGGGAATAAAATTGGATAAGATAATGGTAATGGAAAAGCGATGTATGTAGGCCTTCGATTTGGTGGAGACATACATCGTGATTGGTGTATGTATGTAGGCCTTCGATTTGGTGGAGACATACATACACCGTAAATAAAAGGAAATGAATAAGGGAAACAGGGAATAAAATTGGATAAGATAATGGTAATGGAAAAGCGATGTATGTAGGCCTTCGATTTGGTGGAGACATACATCGTGATTGGTGTATGTATGTAGGCCTTCGATTTGGTGGAGACATACATACACCGTAAATAAAAGGGAAAATAATAAGGAAAAAGGTAAGGGGATATAACGGGATTTATTTGGAAACGGGGAAAATAATTATAAAGGAAAAATGGAAAAGGAAATGGAAAATGGTAATGAAAAGGAAAATGGATAATAGAGTGGACATTGAGAAATGAAATAAGAAGGTAAACAATGGAATTGATATAGGAATTAGAGGAAATAAATAAGGAGAATAATTATGGAAATGCTAGACATAAACGAATAATGGAAAACGGATAAAGGATGAAAATAAGAGGATGGGAAAGGAAGAAAAGGTAATAGGTTAGTTGGAAAGAGAGTGAATAGAGAAACTAGGGTGATTAGGAAAAAGGGGTAAAAAGGATAGAGCGAAAGTAATAAGGAACAAGAATAATTAGAGGTTAGGAATTATTTAAAAGGAAACAATTAAAAAGAAAAAGAATTGGGAAACAATTAGGAAGTAAAAAGGGAAAAGAAGAGCATGAATTAAGTAGTATAGCATAGGCTTGAATGGTCTTGGTGTGTCGTATATATCTGCTTAGAAATCTCTCTTTTAAGTTTTGTGTGATGCTTCCCCTGTGTGGTTAATATTTTTCAGGTACACAAGTGGAGCATACACCAGTGCTGGCCGAGCAGGATTTTATGTTCAACTACGTGGAATGTATTTTACATATTTTGAGTGGATAATTATTTTTTGTAAATTATATATGAATTAGTAGTTTGCCCTGAAGTTGCATTAATCGGGCGTTAGGATCTGTTACGACTTTTAAACTGTTGTGGTTTATGTTTTTAAACAATTCTGGACTGACAGGTTTTTAGAAGAAAATTTTTGGGAAGTCCGGAAAACAGAGGAAACTCTGTCGGATTTTCGTAAAACCTTTTAAAGAAATTTAAGTGTTAAAAAGAAATTTTCAAACTCCGATTTTAATAAAACCTAAAATTATCTAATGAATGTGAGAGTGTTACAGTATCTGTCCGAGGATACAAAGACTATGAAGAGAAGGTGCGATGTGAAGCTCAGAAGATTGCTTCTGCTCCAACTAGGATGCAGTGGGTGCCCAAGAATGGTGGGCCATCAGCGACAGAAGTGACGTCTTCTTCTGGAGTTAAGAAAGAGTGCAAGGAGGATCGGGAGCTTCACCCGATAGTTTTCATTAGGAAGAGTCGTAGGTAGGGTAGTTAGTTTAAGTGGGGGAGTAGTGTAACACCCCTAATTTTCGTCTCCCGAATAATAGGAAATTAATAATAAAAAGTTTTATTATTAATTTATAGAAATTTTTCAAGTTTATATTTTGTATTTAATTAGCCTTAAATATAAAAATAAGTTGAAATATTTTTATAAGGCAAATAAATGCAAAATATAAGGATATTGCATTTTGGTCCCTGAATGAGGACTTAAAGGTAATATTGAAAAGGTTCTTGGAGGGAAAGATTTAAAAATATTAATTTTTAAATTTTGTACTAATCTAACCGGTTAGTAATGCCCTGTAACCGGCTAGACGATGAACCCAGAAACTGGGTTAGTGGATTTTGATGAGTAATCACTTGATTAATCCCGAATTCGCCATGATTACAGCTTGAATCAAGTGGAAAACCACGCGTCAATGTGCATGTAACCTGGGTTGGTCTATATATAGATGAATTGTTGATGAAATTAGGGTTGAATTTCTGAAATTGAGAAGGGAGGCTTTGTTCTAGGGTTTCATTTTCGTCCTGAGGAATTCGTCCTTGTTTCTGAGAGTGATATTGAGAGCCATATACCATTACAAAGCTTACATCTTGAGCTTTGTAAAGATACCAAATTTGTGAGTTGAGGGTTTGTGTGGAAGGAGAAATCGACTTGGGAAGTTGGAACTGGAATAGCTGGTGTCTGAGTTTTCTGGTTCAGGAAGCTTAGTTTGGGACTGGATTTTGGCAAGTATAGTCAACCTCTAAGTCTCAAATCTCTTTGATTCTCTAGTGCATGTTACCTATTTTGAGTCCTAACTGTTTTCCCCAATTTCTTTGGCTATTTACTATGTCAAAACTTCTGGTCTTTGGACCCTGTTGGTGAAATTCGTGGCTGAGAGCAGAGCTGTGAGTTTGTGAGAAATCTGGGGAGTTTTCCTAAAGTTCTGTGTCAATCTTCATCAAATTCAGTCTTAAGGTATGGGAGAAGTCTACCTTATACTAGATTTAGACTAAAATTCAAGTGATTTAGGATTTGAGTTAACAAAACTCAAAAAGGGCATTATGTGCAATATGGCACAAAGGCTTGGAGGCCAAATTCTTGCTCAATGTAGTTTTGAGCAACTTTATGTTGATGCATGCAAAGTATATTGAATACTGAATTCTGGATTTAAATGCTTATGATAAGTTTTGTTGTATTAAATTGTGTTTATGTGAATTTTTATGCAATTTGATGCAAAAAGCTTGATGCATGCACTTTGAATTTGGTTTCTGTGATGAAACCTGTTTGTTTAAAGTATATGAACCCGGTTGAATCATGAATAATTGTTAGATTTGAGAATTAAAGAAAAAGACGTGTTAAAACCCTTATTTTGAAGGACTGACTGCATAATCTAACCGGTTACTCGATATTCATAACCGGTTAGACACTGCAGAATTTCAAAAGAAAATTAGTTTATGAAACAGTCCTGAAGTTTCACTAATTTTACTCAAATCTATACCTTAATTTCACTGGAAAGAATCTGAAAATGAGGTAACAATACTTTCTTGGTTCAGATTTTAAGGTAAAGGGTTAATACCTTAAATTAATGGAATAATTTCAAGAGGAAATTATACTTTATTGGACACAGAATGTGATTGGAACTTTTGAATGATGAAAACTGTGATTTTTGAGGCACAAAACAATATTTAACTTGTTTACGGATTGGGCAGTGAATTCAAGAAAAAGGGTTTTTCTGAATTGCAATGGTAAACAGTTCAGGTCTGTAATTCTAACCGGTTAGCCTGAAACTGTAACCGGTTAGTACCTGAATCTAAAAAATAAAAAGTTAAGTTTTTGAATACCATTGATTTTGTTTTACCCAATCTAAGTTTAAGGGCATGTTTTGAGAAAATTCAAAGGAGAATTTTATGCCAAAGTGTATGCCTCAAATAAATCATTCAAAAGGGAAATTGGAATATTTCTAAATCACATTAATTAATGTAAAGATAAAACCAACCCTGATATTTGTGCATCCATATAGACTGGAAGTCTGGTTGGTAGGAACGTTTATCATATTCTGGGAATATGAGGAGGGTACTCCGGGAGTACCAAATTATAACCTACTTGATGACACATTATAGATATGTGGCCAGTGTCTGGGACCTGGTTTTTATGTGTTCTGGGAACGTATGCGTTCTGGGAACGTGGTGCAGACTCCGGGAGTGATGCTTATTATCCAAGTATGGTTCGGCATTATGTTCTGGGAACAAATGTCGGTGTTCCGGGAACACAAGGGTGTATTGGATGGATGTCCAAGATGGACTTTTAGAGGCCTCAGTTGTGGATAGAAAATCATACATCATGCCACTTGCATTATAAGAGTTATAATGTTGAAAACTGGTGTGCTCATATGTAATTGCATTATGATCTGTCCATGATATATTTGTGATTGTAATTTTAGTCTTTATCAATTATGTATATGTGTATACTTACTCCCTGTGCCCTGTTTAGGTGATGGCCAGATACCTAGCTTGCATCGAGATACGCCCTATCCCTAGTGGCATATGGACGTATGAGGAGCACCGTGCCACTTTTGAGGGGGAGGTTGAGATCACTCTCTACCACCCTAACCCTCTGGTGTGAGTGCGACCTCGTCGATTTAGGATTCCCGTAGTCTACACTATGCATGTTCCACCTTTTTATACATATAGAGGACCACCCCCGGCTCGACCTATGCGTCGTTTTCATAGTTTTCGTTTTATAGCTGCCACTCGTTCCCATCCTTCCTCCCATAGAGTTGTCACTGAGGAGACTCCTTCTCCTGGTTCGACTGACTTGGATAGGACTGCTTCTGCAGACCTTAGACCCAGTGGTGGGGTCTCTACACAGTCGGGCGAGGTCGAGGAGGACCCTGTGGAGGATGAGAGCGAGGAGGAGGTGCATGTTGAGCTGACTGTTTCTGCTAGAGGTGAACCCGCTGGTTCATAGGAGCCTGCATAGCGTAGATGTTTTGGATCCTAGATCCTAGGGATAGAGCTGTGGAGGATCTGAGGAGCTGCTGAGGACACGGATGACTTGCTCTGGGACTTCTGTTTTGGATTTTGTTATATATATTGTATATATCTGAGAGGTCTTAGAGTGAGCTTTTATTTTATGCAGTTGGTCTGTATATGTTTCATCAAAACTTGCTATCTTGACTTTTTATCACTTGCTACTGACTGTACTGATGGGGTTTATATTATGACTTATATATATGTGATGTTTCTTTACCTCAGCAGTGTCCCATAAGCATTACTTTTACTTCCGCGAACTCTGATTTCTATTAAGAAAGGATTCGGCGATAAGTTTATGCTTTATATATTCAACTCGAGAGGCAAATGGTATGTTTTAATATTAACTATGAAGAGTATTTTCTATAGTTAAGGAAATGTTATCTCGAGAGCCTTTTCGAAAGCTAAGATATTGTTAAGCCGAACTTTCAAAAATGGTTTATGTTCAAAAGGGTTTATGAACGAGCGAGTACTAGTTCTAAAAAGGAAAAAAAAAATTTCCATCCCAAATTTTGATAGCAAGTATTCAATAATTTGGAAATATTAATTATTTTCAAGTTAAAAAGAGAGTGTCCCAATCATAGACTAATTACGAATAAACACACAAGACACACAAACAAAGTATGTAACCCATGCATTCAGCTAATTAGATCAACCATTGCTCTGATACCATAAATGTAACACCCCGATTTGGCAACTTGAAAATATATTTCCTTTTTATAAAATGCAGTGCAAATGTTGGCCAATTTTTTTTTAAGTAACATGGGCATGAGAACTGTTAAGTTTCCAAAACTCGTTTGTATTTAAAATTGGGGTTCTCACGTCTCATGTTAACCTTCAAGTTCCAAACCGAGATGTCACAGGACACCGCACTTTGAAACTTGTTTCTTTTAATTTCTATTAGTTCCAACCTAGATAGCAGGTTACTTCAAAGTCTCAACTCTCCACTTACTCCCCAACTTTAATGACTCTTATTATTGTATATCCAGTTACGGACATAAACTCAATTTCCAGAAAAACTCTCAATCCTTACCACTTTCGATTTATCCTACCATACCTCTCTTCACTTCGTTCAAATTCATCTCATCATTGACTTAAATTCCGTCAATATTTACCCTTATAGGTCTACCCTATTCATCATTAGTTCTTCCTTTCTTCAAGCAATTACTAATCCTCAAGAGACATGTACTTCATTTTACTCCTTCTATTACATACTGGTTGTAATAAATTAAGCATCCTAATGCTTTTTCTATCCCTTTATGTTCCACCTTAGGGTCTAAATCCACTGAAATTCCTCCAATCCAAGGACTATCTATCTAAACAAAAGGTCTTTACTCCTAGTAATGCTTCTCAAATCCGCATTTTACCATCATCTTCGTCTATCGAAGCGCCACATTTCCATCATTCGTTCTAACTTTGATCATCACTTTAGGGTTCTAGTGGTAAATTCCTTCACCTCATCTATTCAATTCCCCACTATTAGCAGCGATTCGCACTCAATCAGATCATTTACTCTCTCTAACTCCAATTCTATGATCACAAATTCTTCCGGCTCGTCTCAGACTTCCTACTGTCTCAATACCATCTACGCCAAGATTTTAGATAAATTATCCTCACACATACTTAGTTCTGACTAATCCATACGATCCGCCATCTTACTTAAGGCTCAAAAAGGCATCCTTACTCTAATTCATGGCCAATACATCTCACTTATTCGTACTTTCTAGCCCTTACTCTCCTCGAATATTGCAAATTTTGCCTAACAACACCTCACGATCCACTCCTGGTTTAGGGGTAGCTATCCGAATGGCATAGGTTATAACCAAACTTTTGGGAATCAAACAGCTTGACAATAGGTAGGGCTCATAAACTGAGTTCACAATTTAGGCTTAATCGAAATTAAGTCAGAAAGGCACAGGGTTATTTCAGAGATCAGTTCAGGTAATAAACAACATGAAGTAAGTTCAAGTCTCAAATCAAATCAAGAGTTCAAAGGTTATTCTGAACAAAAGGAATCACAACAAACAAGGGTTTTAACAAAGAATGGTAAGTTCAAACAATAAGACTAGGCCTTGCTATGATTCTGATTCTCGGATTCTACGGTGAGTCCCGGCGCATTCCAGACAAGCATTCACACACTCTTAGCACTTCTATCTCCAACCATCATAGACTAATTACGAATAAACACACAAGACACACAAACAAAGTATGTAACCCATGCATTCAGCTACTTAGATCAACCATTGCTCTGATACCATCAATGTAACACCCCGATTTGGCAACTTGAAAATATATTTCCTTTTTATAAAATGCAGTGAAAATGTGGGCCATTTTTTTTAAGTAACATGTGTAACACCCCGTAAATTCCTCATATTAATTTAAAACACTAAAGAAACTTGTTTTTAAGAAAAATGTTTTGGAAGAGTATTTTCTTAAATGATTCCCTTAAAATTCACGTTTTCAAAGCTAATGAATGATTTTAAAGTAATGATTTTCTAAAACTAATGTTCAACATTTAGAAATTTGATTTTTGAAGAAAGTTTATATGATGAATGATTTTATAAATATGTTGTGATCTATTTGTGATGAACTAGAATTATTCCTAGGTGTGTGTGTATATATATATATATATATATATATATACAGCTTTGGCATGCTTAGAATGATGTGAGGATTTAATTTATGTGTGAATGTGTGTGAGCAATGTGTGACACATGAATGTGTGAATGTATGTATGTAAATATGTGCAATACGTGTATGATGAATATGTATGCATTGTTTAAAAGACATTAATCGCGAACGTGGTGAGTCGTGAGAGTTAACCAGAAGTAGTGGAGAGGAAGGAACGATAAGTATCTGCGGATACTTAGGACGAGATTGCATTAGGGGAGGACGATGACGGTGAAACGTCAAGAAGTCTAGAGTATTGTTATAGGCAGAACGAACTCGATAAGTGGTGCATTAACGTGGTGGGGACTGGGTCTAATACTATGGTAAGTTCTGCGCGCGCACTATAACAATACTGTCGCCCCCTAGATTGCAAATCGAGAACAGTGAGAGGGACTGGAGTGGGGCATCTTGTTTGCCACTGCAAGGCAGTGTGCCATGATTATTGTGAATTGATATTATTGAGGCAGAGCCTCCTGGTCTGGGACCATTTGTGTTGTGACAGCTATCGTGCCCGCACGGTAAAGGTCATGTACTCCTATTTGCTTCCGACTAGGTGGTTGGTTGGCCGAGGAGATGTAGTCCCGAGATATGAGTGCTAACTACGAAAGAAACGCGTACCTCGATGATTCTTCAACTCCCCTGATCATCGATGGTTGTAATTCAATAAAATATTATAAGAAAAGAGTTATATAAGTGAAAATCGAAAAGTGTGGAAATGAGAAAGAGCTTGAGTATGGGAATGTAGAGAAGAGGGTGAGATCCATGAAAGAGATTGGAAACAAGAGTGGAAAAGTATGAAGGAAGTAATGATAAGATGAAACGAATATGGTTTGGGAATAATAAAAGATAGTATGCTTATCTTGAGTGTATGTTGTGTGTTATTTGTGTGTATGTCCTATTATTTTGCCTACCGTAATTCCACACCGTCGACGCTACGCGTCCGGATCGCTTACTCTCTCCTGTTCGCTGGCACATCGGTGTCGCTGGTATCCCAACGGGCAGATGGATCTCCACATGGAAGTCGGTATCCGGTCTCAGGAGGATCGCGGATGGAAAGCCATATCTCGCAGATGGGTTTGGACGGGACACACGCAAGTGGTGGTCGATGACCCGAAACACAAGTAGAGCGGCACTACGGCAAGTTCGTGTTTGGGAAGTATGTCCTATGTGGAGTACAGTTCACGGTCGCCGCCTCGGAGCCAGAGAACAGAGAACCCCGTGAGACTATTCGGAGTGGAGCTTAAGCCATGTTCGGAAGGAGAGCCCAAGAAGGTAGCAGTTGCATCATCGTCCGGCCTGAAGATACTGATGAGGAGGAGGAAGATAGGCCCGATCTTCTTTGATAGGAGAAAGAAGCCAATAGTAGAATTAGAATAAGGTGTTTGTATTCAGGATTACCTAAGTCATGGACCATTACTGTACTTCAACTATTTTGGGTATGCCCGACTTTTTATAATGCTACTTTTTATGAAGCATGTTTAAAGTTCTTTGAGTAAATGAATGGAGTTGTTTAAGTTGAAACTAAACTGTTTTCTTAGTGAGATGTTTTTGAAAACAAAGTGGAAGAGTTTTGGTTTCACGTAACAACTCGGTTTTCGAAAGAGAAGGTGAAGGACACTAATAACCTTGTCAAATATGTATTCAAGTCCTTCACCAATGTTAAAAAAAATGGCCTCATTTTTTCAACATCAATAAATAAAAGTCAGTTGATTTAGTTTTCGAAAATCGGGCTGTTACAGAATGGTATCAGAGCTTATGGTAATCCTTAGCGGCCTTAAGCATGGCCTTACATGCTTTGCTTGTGTGTGACTCTGTGTGTGTTTGCTAGCAACTGAGTAGGAGTAGGAGGATAAGCTTTTGTCTCTTAGAACATGAAGCCTAGCATGTAGCTTAGCAACAACCGTATTAGCTTAAGAAACCTTTTGGCTCTATAAGGGTAGACCACGAATAGACTCTACCGTTAAGACCCTATACCCCTTATGTTTCATTAATGATTGTTAGACTTAGATTTGTTTAGCCTTAGCCTACTATTGTGCAGGGATAGCTATCACCCTTGAGCACGTAGATTGCCATCTCTTGCTCCTGTGCTTGTTGAATTGCTTCAACAACACATTCTTGTTGCTAAAAATTTGGACCCTTTCCTTCACGAACCCCTAACACCTCGTGATTCTATCCAAGACTTCTTGACCCGAATGCCGGAGTTGGAAGTACCCTACTTACCCAATTGAATTAGGCTGGAGTAATAAAGGAAGGAAAAGTAGTTTGAGTCAAGTAAGGACATCAGACCCCTGTGAGTTTAGTTATAAGCTGAATCCAAGTTGGGGAGTCACAAGGAGGGAAAGAAGCATATATTATTAGTCATTAGAAGAGATTTTGAGTAAAGCTTAGATAGTAATAGAATTCCCTTTAGCTAGAGAAGAATAGACGAGAACCCTGGGATTAGGAAGAGATTTGTATTAGGTAGAGAGTAGTGGATATTTAAGGATTTTTAGATAAAATCCTTGTTTTTGGAGATGTGTGTATGTTTGCTTGCTTGATTTTCCCTAAGTCCGTACCTCTGGTTGGGTTTTCTGTGACAACGACCGGCTAAGGAGCGGCATCTTCTTCGATTGGTCCAATGGACTTAACCCGACTTGACACGCAAATGACGGTACGAGTGGAATCCCTCCATCTGGAAGCGGTTAAAGAGGAATATCTGAGCGACATGAGGACACTGTTGCCCTGCTGCCCAATCTACAACGTATTTCTCGGGGACGAGAAATTCTTAAGTTGGAGAGAATGTAACACCCCGTAAATTCCTCATATTAATTTAAAGCACTAAAGAAACTTGTTTTTAAGAAAAATGTTTTGGAAGAGTATTTTCTTAAATGATTTCCTTAAAATTCACGTTTTCAAAGCTAATGAATGATTTTAAAGTAATGATTTTCTAAAACTAATGTTCAACATTTAGAAATTTGTTTTTTGAAGAAAGTTTATATGATGAATGATTTTATAAATATGTTGTGATCTATTTGTGATGAACTAGAATTATACCTAGGTGTGTATATATATATATATACGGCTTTGGCATGCTTAGAATGATGTGAGGATTTAATTTATGTGTGAATGTGTGTGAGCAATGTGTGACACATGAATGTGTGAATGTATGTATGTAAATATGTGCAATACGTGTATGATGAATATGTATGCATTGTTTCATGAGTGTATGCTATGTGTTGATGCAAATAAAATCATATGTGCATGTGTGTGTTAATATGTGTGATTCGGCCATGATAAGAGAAGAAGACTAAGAAGGAACCCTTTTCCCTTAAGCCTTAAGAAAATGAAATTTAAAATAGAAAATGGGAGGAGAAATAGGGTGAGTGACTCATGAAACCTAGGGAGAAACTAAGGGGATGAGTCATGAACCTATGGAGGACTTTCCTTCCTCCATGTCTCCCACGATTTGACCCAAGCCATGCAACAATTGGGGCTTGACCGATTGTAACACCCTATGATTAAATACCCTTACTCCCCTTTATATTAAAATATGAGCTTAAAAATTCCTTTTTAAATTATGAAAATCAACCGTCCAACGGACGGAGTTTCGTTTGTTTTTCGGACTTTTCTAAGTCTTCGACCTGATAAACGCATTTATATAATATCAACAGGAGCCAGTAGGACTCAAATATAAACATGTATGCATCACATAGTTGCCCCATGGGCTCAAGTGTAAAACATCAGCATCAGTTTGTCAGGGGCCAGCAAAAATGCCAAGTATGTAAGTCAAGAGGCCATACAACAACTATGCCCAAAAATGAATCAATACACCATGCACAAAAGAAACTATCCTAAGCCTCACTAAAAAAAAAGACATATACAGCTCATACACATCCAATGATACGGAGGCTTAGGTCACACAAAAAAAAATGTAAATATCTAATCCCCATAACCCTACTCTCCCTGGGAGGGAGAGTGCACCTGCTCGGCCGGGGGCTGTGCAATCTCAATCTCTGTACCTGTAAAGAATAGTAAGGGAGTGAGCATTGCACATGAAATAGGAAAGCAGTTTCTCATTAGACATAATTACCCACTAAGCCAAGCACAATTATCAATTAGATCATATAACACAATTTATCCACAGGCACATATCATGCATTCACAATTTAGCAATCCATTTCAGATTTCATTTATATTTCTCATTACTTATCATTCTATTTCACTTTTCATCTCTTTCATTCTTGTCATCTGTTCATCTTTTCAACATTTTCATCCCTTTATCCCTTTCGTCTTTCATATCACTTTCATCATTTTAAATTTCCAATTTCATTACCTTTACTTACTCATAATATCAGTTTTCAACTCATATCCATAAGTCATACGCTTTTTCGAAATCATACACCGTATGTCACCTCACAATCAGAGGCTAACATACCCAAATGACATCGTATGTCTCCTCACGGTCAGAGGACAACATACACACATCTCATCATCTTTTAAATCATTTTATCTTTTCTTTACCATTAGGGATTAGCGCACCTGTTAGGCATTTCACACCCACTAGGACTTTCACCCAATCCAGGTAACTTTCCACCTATTAGGCCACGGTTGACACCCATTAGGACTAAAAACAACATCTCAACTCTTTTACCATCACATTCACATTTTCTATTTTCAAAACTTTTATTATTGTGCAGCATGATTGATCCATTGGATACCCCCGCCTAACGGGCATTTACGGGACCTAATAGGTAACTTGCACCTGGATTGGGTAACTTGTGCCTAATGGGTAACTTGTCACCTAACAGGGCACCTAATGGGTCGGTGTATCCCAAGGATCAATCATAACTGCAACTTTAATTATTCTTATAATTCTATTTATTTATATTCAAGACATTTATCACACTTAGAATCATTGGCAACATTACTTGCATTATCACATAAAAGAAAAATCCACATATATTCCAAATAACTCACAAATTTGATCAATTGCTCACATAAACAGATATTCACCAATTCAATCAGTATTTAATATAAAGAGCATTTAGCATTAATACATACCAATTTCTATGCATTCTCAAAGTTTACTTTTTATTTTTTTTAATTAAATCAAACTACTCTATTCCTTCATAATCCTAGGGATTTAATAACACCAAAATAACATATAAATCCTAGCAAGCTCTTATGAACTAATTTGAAACTATTCCCTAGAACAAACCAATGCTCACTATATCCACTCCCTTACCTTAAGTCAAGGGGAGAGTGGGATGAACCTTAACCCAAAAGCTAGCCTTAACCCAAGATCCTTTATGCCCCACAAAGAGCTCCCAAGAGAGGTGATTGGAGGAAAATGAGAACTTGATCTCCCTTAAGCCATGAAACAAAGAAAGAACATAAGAACATGGAAACCCAAAGGAGTGGGGTTCGAATTTATGAGAGGAAAAAGGGAGAGAAATCATATGGAGCACAAAGAGAGTAAAAGGAGGAGTAAGCTTTACCTAAGAAGTTTGCTTATGGCTTGATGAGCTTGCAAGGGAGAAGAAACAACCTTGGACCTTGGTGGAGGGGAGTAGAACTCGTGGGGGAGGAGTGAAAGAAGAAAGGGAGTAAACTTTGTTGATGGAAGAATGAATGAGAAATGGGAAAGAGTTTTGTTTTATTATTTATGAAGGGAGGAAACATGTGGTCCTAATTTAAAGAGGAAAGGGGAGATTCCCTTTGTGCGGTTGAGGAGCCACACGTGTAACACCTTTTCTTTATTTTTTTTTGTTCAGACTCAACAAGTAATTGATTACCCAGGGCAGATAATCGATTAACGCTTCAATGTAACATTTTGTGGCTTCCAACCTGAGGCCTTGTAATCGATTAATGACCCTAAAATAATCGATTACAATTTGATGCAACAAATTTGGTATTTTCAGCAGAGGCTCAGTAATCGATTACTTGTCCAGGAGTAATTGGTTACCCTTCAATACAACATTTTTGTGCATTGTTGGCTGAGAGCTTGTAATCGATTAAATCATACCCATAATCGATTATTTTGCTGCTTTTTTCATCTTTTCAGAATTTCTAACTCTAAAACCTTTTCCTTATGTCCTATACCCATTTGGCCATGACTTCTATATTAAACCTAGCTCTTAACTGTCTAGTACTCATAAATTCATCACCAACTAATACAACCACTTTAGTTAATTCATATTATATTAAGCATACTAAATTGAGGATGTTACACCGATTTGCCCTTCTTTCAGACCTTGAACCAAGGCTAAAATGGGAAAATTCCACCCCTTATTCTTGCCCTCAAAACCGTGTGAGTGTATGTGTTGCCTTTGGCTCATATTTCATTCCTTTCATTCACTTCCTTTCCCACACCAACACAAACACATTTTCCTTCATGAGCATCATCAAGCTCTTGAAGACTTAGAGAAAAAGAGTGAACCCGTGAGGAAGAGAAGAGAAAAAGAAGAGTGAAACTCCAAAGTTTTCATCCCAAAACTTCTCTAATTCCTTTCTTAGTCATCTTCTTCACCAAAGATCAAGGAGAAACCCCCATCAACCCTAGAAAGAAGAAGGAACCGAGGCAAATCCAAGAAGAGGAGAAGAAGAGATTTAAATATTTAAGTTAGAAATTAAGGTAGAATGAGTTTTTGGTTAAGTGATTTTGTGTTGTAAAAGACTCTTAATGGGCTTTGTTTAATTTTGTGATGCATGTAACTATTCTTGAATGATATTAAGGACTAAGTGTCATGCATGTTATTTTTATGCTTGGATCTTGAATGTTGATGTTAAAAAGTTTTGATCTCTTGCTTGTAATCTTCTTTGTCACGGTTTTGTTTGGAGTTGTGTTTAAAATTCATGAATTGCTTTGATTTCCACATGCATGTTGATTTTGTGGCTTGATGATCCTTGTCCTTCTTTGCATGTTCTTCTTATGTTTTGATCTTGGATTTTTGTGAATAAATGAACTGGTAAATCACCAAATCAAAGACAAAATGATTCGGCCATGAGTAGAAATTTTAGGCCTTGTTGTTCTACTTTGATCTAAATGATTTCATGCTACTTCTATGTTACTTTCTAGCTTACTTTCATGGTTTGTTTGAAGACTTGAGTTTAAGTCTATGTTTTTGTCTTGATCTTCTTGTGCATGTCTTGATCTATGGTTGATTTTAAAGAAAACATGAAACTTGAATCTTGTATGTTTAACTTGAGTGTAAAGTCTTGATTCCTTGAGTGCATATCACGGCTTTTCAAAGAAAAGAAGTTTAGCAAGCTTTAAAAATAATTTTTGTACAAAAAGAATTTGAACCAAGGTTTGTGTATGTATGACAATGATTCGGTTGATGATTAAAAAGGGTAAAATGATGTTTTACATGACATGATTCATGAGTTAGGCACTTCATGTAGAAAATAAATTATAAGACTTTGTTTCCTTGCATGACATCATTCGGTCTAGCCTAGGAAACTATACTAGATTATCATTTTACTTGCATGCATGTTGAGAATTGCTTCACCTAGGAATCTTAAGCACATGCATGTGTTTTCCTTAAAGGATAAAAGACCTTGACATAATCTTTGACTTTATTATGTTAAGAAACTAAATTTTTGTTTGCTAAACTTTCTAGTGAAGCTCACGGATCTCATAAAAGAAAATAAGAAAGCAAGACTTTTGGAAAAATGATCTATGCCTTGATTCATGATCTATGTGCATATTTGATTTTGCCTTGCCATGACACTATTTGGCCTATGCATGTTAGCTAAACTAGGATGCATTTTTCAATAAAATGACTTAGAGGAAATAGGTGTATTTTGAGGAATTATGCTAAAACAAATTGTTTGAACTTGTGTTGTGAACTTTTATTTTCTAATAGGTTCTTTTCTTAGAAATAAAGGAAATAAATAAATCTAATTGATCATGGAAGGGTGTTGTGTTTAAATACCTATTGGAATGAATGTGTGCCTATGTGTGCTGTGAGTATTTGGTTGAGGTTAAAAGAAAATGAAATGCCTTGAATGAATAAGTTGATTCATGTGATTTAAGTTGTGAGGTTTGATTTATTTCCTTTGCTTTATTCGGTTATGTGGTCTGGATAGGTTTAGGAAGCTTAATTACATAAATAAGATGTGCATGGAAATAAATGTTGATGTATTTGGTTTGGAATCTGATTTTTTTGTTTGGTTTATGAATGAGTAATATGTCAGATTAGTCCCTGACTTTGTAAGCATCGGTCAAGTTAGTCCCTGACTTTATCGAAATAGCAATTTAGTCCCTGAGATTTCATTTTAATTCACATAAGTCCTTATCTTTATCCCATTTTAAAGCAAATACATCCCTGCGATAGTGACGGCAGGGACTAACTTGATCGACGTTCTCCTATCTCAGGGACTAAATTGCTATTTCGATAAAGTCAGGGACTAACTTGACTGACGCTTACAAAGTCAGGGACTAATCTGACATATTACTCGTTTATGAATACTTACATTCCTAAATGTTATTTGCAATTATATGTGGTGTGATTTATTTGGATGTCATGTTGTGTTCATGACTGTCCCAAAGCTTGTTTTAGGATTAAAACATGGATTTTTAAAGTGATGTTTTACATTAAAAAGTTATTTAAAGTAAAGAGTGTATTTACCATATTTTCAGAGTTTTATTAAAGTAATTTTATAAAACCGTTTTGCTGTCCAAAATTACATGGACTTACCTTTTTACAGTTAAAAATATTTTCACATGATTTAGAGTAAAGTTTTAAGTGGAAATTGATTCAAGAAAAAGTCGGATCGAAAATAGTTATATTTTCAAAGTTTTCCCAACGAAAGAAAAAGACAAGTATTAAACTAGAGAAAAGATTTCTCAAATAAGTTAATAACGTAAAGTGTTTTATTTAATGTGAGGAATGCTATAGAAAAGGGGTTGGGTGCAACTGGTAGTGGCAACACATGGATTCGAAGAAGAACACACAATCAACAGCTGGACCTCAGGTGAGAGAGAAGCTTTCCCTAAGACATCGTGGTAGCTAGGTGATTTATTAGGACGTTCCGTATCATCTCAAAGATCGGAACTTTGTGGTTGGCGTTAGTAGTATAAGTGGCAATTGTTTGCTTTGTGTGGCCACTTATACGAAGGTGACAAAGACCACACTATTATTGTGTGATGTGGTGTGTGATAGCATGCTTTGTTGTGTACTTATTTATTTAGTTATGATGCTTATTATCATGATGAGTGGACGGGTGTTGGACGTTGTTGTGTCCCTAATAAAAGAACGAAGGTAAAATGAAAGAGTTGAGAAAGTGTTGAGGTTGGAGGTGATAGTACAATAAGGAATAAGAATGATAATAAAAGATATGAGGTTGAGTGACAAAGCAATAAGAGTTGATTGGAAAAGAAATTGATGATGATAAGAATGAGCCAGAGTTGGGATGCGTGATGTGAATTGTTGGAATAAGAGATGAAGTAAATGGAGCTAGGCTCCTTGGGCCTTGGTTTTAGTCTGGGTACTCGTGTAGAGTTGAGCTTGCTCCTCCATTCGTGGCCAGCAAAAATGTGTCTTTGAAAAAGGAATTTTACGAAAGGAATTGTGAAAAGAAACATTTCTGAACAAGGTTTTATGAAACGAAATTTTGGGAAAGGTTTTTGAAAAGGGAATTTTTGAAGAAGCTTGTGAAACAGGATTTTTCAAAGGAATTTTTATGAAACGATCTTTTTGAAAGAAGTTTTATGAAAGGATGTTTCGAAACAGCGTTTTTGAGAAAGTTTTACGAAATGACCTCTTGAGGAAAAGTGTATGGAAACAATATTTTGTGAGTGTTGGTGAAAGTTGATTTTGTGAAATTTTTGGAGGTAGTATTTGAGAAGTCGAGGGATGATGTTTCTAGAAAGAAGTGAGATTAAGATTTTGTGAATGATGATTTGAGAGAAAAGATGAGAATTCGGTGATGTGATCCCAGCTCTATGTTATATGAGTTATGAGAAAGAGAAAGATTGTGCAAAGTTAGTGGTCGGGAATCATTGAAGGGATGCACGAAGGGTGAGCCGACTATTAGGTTAATTAAAAAGATAAAAGACTTTTAAAAGACATTAATCGCGAACGCGGTGAGTCGTGAGAGTTAACCCGAAGTAGTGGAGAGGAAGGAACGATAAGTATCTGCGGATACTAAGGACGAGATTGCATTAGGGGAGGATGATGATGGTGAAACGTCAAGAAGTCTAGAGTATTGTTATAGGCAGAACGAACTCCATAAGTGGTGCACTAACGTGGTGGGGACTGGGTCTAATACCGTGGTAAGTTCTGCGCGCGCACTATACAATACTGTCGCCCGCTAGATTGCAAATCGAGAACAGTGAGAGGTACTGGAGTGGGGCATCTTGTTTGCCACTGCGAGGTAGTGTGCCATGATTATTCTGAATTGATATTATTGAGGCAGAGCCTCCTGGTCTGGGATCATTTGTGTTGTGACAGCTATCGTGCCCGCACGGTAAAGGTCATGTACTCCTGTTTGCTTCCGACTAGGTGGTTGGTTGGCCGAGGAGATGTAGGCCCGAGATATGAGTGCTAACTACAAAAGAAACGCGTACCTCGATGATTCTTCAACTCCCCTGATCATCGATGGTTGTAATTCAATAAAATATTATAAGAAAAGAGTTATATAAGTGAAAATCGAAAAGTGTGGAAATGAGAAAGAGCTTGAGTATGGGAATGTAGAGAAGAGGGTGAGATCCATGAAAGAGATTGGAAACAAGAGTGGAAAAGTATGAAGGAAGTAATGATAAGATGAAACGAATATGGTTTGGGAATAATGATAATAGTATGCTTATCTTGAGTGTATGTTGTGTGTTATTTGTGTGTATGTCCTATTATTTTGCCTACCGTAATTCCACACCGTCGACGCTACGCGTCCGGATCGCTTACTCTCTCCTGTTTGTTGGCACATCGGTGTCGCTGGTATCCCAACGGGCAGATGGATCTCCACATGGAAGTCGGTATCCGGTCTCAGGAGGATCGCGGATGGAAAGCCATATCTCGCGGATGGGTTTGGACAGGACACACGCAAGTGGTGGTCGATGACCCGGAACACAAGTTGAGCGGCACTACGGCAAGTTCATATTTGGAAAGTATGTCCTATGTGGAGTACAGTTCACGGTCGCCGCCTCGGAGCCAGAGAATAGAGAACCCCGTGAGACTATTCGGAGTGGAGCTTAAGCCATGTTCGGAAGGAGAGCCCAAGAAGGTAGCAGTTGCATCGTCGTCCGGCGTGAAAATACTGATGAGGAGGAGGAAGATAGGCCCGATCTTCTTTGATAGGAGAAAGAAGCAAATAGTAGAAATAGAATAAGGTGTTTGTATTCAGGATTACCTAAGTCATGGACCATTACTTTACTTCAACTATTTTGGGTATGCCCGACTTTTTATAATGCTACTTTTTATAAAGCATGTTTAAAGTTCTTTGAGTAAATGAATGGAGTTGTTTAAGTTGAAACTAAACTGTTTTCTTAGTGAGATGTTTTTGAAAACAAAGTGGAAGAGTTTTGGTTTCACGTAACAACTCGGTTTTCGAAAGAGAAGGTGAAGGACACTAATAACCTTGTCAAATATGTATTCCAGTCCTTCAACAATGTTAAAAAAAAATGGCCTGATTTTTGCAACATCAATAAATAAAAGTCAGTTGATTTAGTTTTCAAAAATCGGGCTGTTACAGAATGGTATAAGAGCTTATGGTAATCCTTAGCTGCCTTAAGCATGGCCTTACATGCTTTGCTTGTGTGTGACTCTGTGTGTGTTTGCTAGCATCTGAGTAGGAGTAGGAGGATAAGCTTTTGTCTCTTAGAACATGAAGCCTAGCATGTAGCTTAGCAACAACCGTATTAGCTTAAGAAACCTTTTGGCTCTATAAGGGTAGACCACGAATAGACTCTACCGTTAAGACCCTATACCCCTGACGTTTCATTAATGATTGTTAGACTTAGATTTGTTTAGCCTTAGCCTACTATTGTGCAGGGATAGCTATCACCCTTGAGCACGTAGATTGCCATCTCTTGCTCCTGTGCTTGTTGAATTGCTTCAACAACACATTCTTGTTGCTAAAAATTTGGACCCTTTCCTTCATGAACCCCTAACACCTCGTGATTCTATCCAAGACATCTTGACCCGAATGCCGGAGTTGGAAGTACCCTACTTACCCAATTGAATTAGGCTGGAGTAATAAAGGAAGGAAAAGTAGTTTGAGTCAAGTAAGGACATCAGACCCCTGTGAGTTTAGTTATAAGCTGAATCCAAGTTGGGGAGTCACAAGGAGGGAAAGAAGCATATATTATTAGTCATTAGAAGAGATTTTGAGTAAAGCTTAGGTAGTAATAGAATTCCCTTTAGCTAGAGAAGAATAGACGAGAACCCTGGGATTAGGAAGAGAGTTGTATTAGGTAGAGAGTAGTGGATATTTAAGGATTTTTAGATAAAATCCTTGTTTTTGGAGATGTGTGTATGTTTGCTTGCTTGATTTTCCCTAAGTCCGTACCTCTGGTTGGGTTTTCTGTGACAACGACCGGCTAAGGAGCGGCATCTTCTTCGATTGGTCCAATGGACTTAACCCGACTCGACACGCAAATGACGGTACGAGTGGAATCCCTCCATCTGGAAGCGGTTAAAGAGGAATATCCGAGCGACATGAGGACACTGTTGCCCTGCTTCCCAATCTACAACGTATTTCTCGGGGACGAGAAATTCTTAAGTTGGGGAGAATGTAACACCCCGTAAATTCCTCATATTAATTTAAAACACTAAAGAAACTTGTTTTTAAGAAAAATGTTTTGGAAGAGTATTTTCTTAAATGATTTCCTTAAAATTCACGTTTTCAAAGCTAATGAATGATTTTAAAGTAATGATTTTCTAAAACTAATGTTCAACATTTAGAAATTTGATTATTGAAGAAAGTTTATATGATGAATGATTTTATAAATATGTTGTGATCTATTTGTGATGAACTAGAATTATTCCTAGGTGTGTATATATATATATATATATACGGCTTCGGCATGCTTAGAATGATGTGAGGATTTAATTTATGTGTGAATGTGTGTGAGCAATGTGTGACACATGAATGTGTGAATGTATGTATGTAAATATGTGCAATACGTGTATGATGAATATGTATGCATTGTTTCATGAGTGTATGCTATGTGTTGATGCAAATAAAATCATATGTGCATGTGTGTGTTAATCTGTGTGGTTCGGCCATGATAAGAGAAGAAGACTAAGAAGGAACCCTATTCCCTTAAGCCTTAAGAAAATGAAATTTAAAATAGAAAATGGGAGGAGAAATAGGGTGAGTGACTCATTAAACCTAGGGAGAAACTAAGGGGATGAGTCATGAACCTATGGAGGACTTTCCTTCCTCCATGTCTCCCACGATTTGACCCAAGCCATGCAACAATTGGGGCTGGACCGATTTTCCCTTCTTTCACACCTTGAACCAAGGCTAAAATGGGAAAATTCCACCCCTTATTCTTTCCCTCAAAACCGTGTGAGTGTATGTGTTGCCTTTGGCTCATATTTCATTCCTTTCATTCACTTCCTTTCCCACACCAACACAAACACATTTTCCTTCATGAGCATCATCAAGCTCTTGAAGACTTAGAGAAAAAGAGTGAACCCGTGAGGAAGAGAAGAGAAAAAGAAGAGTGAAACTCCAAAGTTTTCATCCCAAAACTTCTCTAATTCCTTTCTTAGCCATCTTCTTCACCAAAGATCAAGGAGAAACCCCCATCAACCCTAGAAAGAAGAAGGAACCGAGGCAAATCCAAGAAGAGGAGAAGAAGAGATTTAAAGATTTAAGTTAGAAATTAAGGTAGAATGAGTTTTTGGTTAAGTGATTTTGTGTTATAAAAGACTCTTAATGGGCTTTGTTTAATTTTGTCAAGCATGTAACTATTCTTGAATGATCTTAAGGACTAAGTATCATGCATGTTATTTTTATGCTTGGATCTTGAATGTTGATGTTAAAAAGTTTTGATCTCTTGCTTGTAATCTTCTTTGTCACGGTTTTGTTTGGAGTTGTGTTTAAAATTCATGAATTGCTTTGATTTCCACATGCATGTTGATTTTGTGGCTTGATGATCCTTGTCCTTCTTTGCATGTTCTTCTTATGTTTTGATCTTGGATTTTTGTGAATAAATGAACTGGTAAATCACCAAATCAAAGACAAAATGATTCGGCCATGAGTAGAAATTTTAGGCCTTGTTGTTCTACTTTGATCTAAATGATTTCTTGCTACTTCTATGTCACTTTCTAGCTTACTTTCACGGTTTGTTTGAAGACTTGAGTTTATGTCTATGTGTTTGTCTTGATCTTCTTGTGCATGTCTTGATCTATGGTTGATTTTAAAGAAAACATGAAACTTGAATCTTGTATGTTTAACTTGAGTGTAAAGTCTTGATTCCTTGAGTGCATATCACGGTTTTTCAAAGAAAATAAGTTTAGCAAGCTTTAAAAATAATTTTTGTACAAAAAGAATTTGAACCAAGGTTTGTGTATGTATGACAATGATTCGGTTGATGATTAAAAAGGGTAAAATGATGTTTTACATGACATGAATCATGAGTTAGGCACTTGCATGTAGAAAATAAATTATAAGACTTTGTTTCCTTGCATGACATCATTCGGTCTACCCTAGGAAACTATACTAGATTATCATTTTACTTGCATGCATGTTGAAAATTGCTTCACCTAGGAATCTTAAGTGCATGCATGTGTTTTCCTTAAAGGATAAAAGACCTTGACATAATATTTGACTTTATGATGTTAAGAAACTAAATTTTTGTTTGCTAAACTTTCTTGTGAAGCTCACGGATCTCATAAAAGAAAATAAGAAAGCAAGACTTTTGGAAAAATTATCTATGCCTTGATTCATGATCTATGTGCATATTTGATTTTGCCTTGCCATGACACTATTCGGCCTATGCATGTTAGCTAAACTAGGATGCATTTTTCAATAAAATGACTTAGAGGAAATAGGTGTATTTTGAGGAATTATGCTAAAACAAATTGTTTGAACTTGTGTTGTGAACTTTTATTTTCTAATAGGTTCTTTTCTTAGAAATAAAGGAAATAAATAAATCTAATTGATCATGGAAGGGTGTTGTGTTTAAATACCTATTGGAATGAATGTGTGCCTATGTGTGCTGTGAGTATTTGGTTGAGGTTAAAAGAAAATGAAATGCCTTGAATGAATAAGTTGATTCATGTGATTTAAGTTGTGAGGTTTGATTTATTTCCTTTGCTTTATTCGGTTATGTGGTCTGGATAGGTTTAGGAAGCTTAATTACTTAAATAAGATGTGCATGGAAATAAATTTTGATGTATTTGGTTTGGAATCTGATTTTTTTGTTTGGTTTATGAATACTTACATTCCTAAATGTTATTTGCAATTATATGTGGTGTGATTTATTTGGATGTCATGTTGTGTTCATGGTTGTCCCAAAGCTTGTTTTAGGATTAAAACATGGATTTTTAAAGTGATGTTTTAAATTAAAAAGTTATTTAAAGTAAAGAGTATTTTTACCATATTTTCAGAGTTTTATTAAAGTAATTTTATAAAACCGTTTTGCTGTCCAAAATTACTCGGACTTACCTTTTTACAGTTAAAAATATTTTCACATGATTTAGAGTAAAGTTTTAAGTGGAAATTGATTCAAGAAAAAGTCGGATCGAAAATAGTTATAGTTTCAAAGTTTTCCCAACGAAAGAAAAAGACAAGTATCAAACTAGAGAAAAGATTTCTCAAATAAGTTAATAACGTAAAGTGTTTTATTTAATGTGAGGAATGCTATAGAAAAGGGGTTGGGTGCAACTGGCAATGGCAACACATGGATTCGAAGAAGAACACACAATCAACAGCTGGACCTCAGGTGAGAGAGAAGCTTTCCCTAAGACATCGTGGTAGCTAGGTGATTTATTAGGACGTTCCGTATCATCTCAAAGATCGGAACTTTGTGGTTGGCGTTAGTAGTATAAGTGGCAATTGTTTGCTTTGTGTGGCCACTTATACGAAGGTGACAAAGACCACACTATTATTGTGTGATGTGGTGTGTGATAGCATGCTTTGTTGTGTACTTATTTATTTAGTTATGATGCTTATTATCATGATGAGTGGACGGGTGTTGGACGTTGTTGTGTCCCTAATAAAAGAACGAAGGTAAAATGAAAGAGTTGAGAAAGTGTTGAGGTTGGAGGTGATAGTACAATAAGGAATAAGAATGATAATAAAAGATATGAGGTTGAGTGACAAAGCAATAAGAGTTGATTGGAAAAGAAATTGATGATGATAAGAATGAGCCAGAGTTGGGATGCGTGATGTGAATTGTTGGAATAAGAGATGAAGTAAATGGAGCTAGGCTCCTTGGGCCTTGGTTTTAGTCTGGGTACTCGTGTAGAGTTGAGCTTGCTCCTCCATTAGTGCCCTACAAAAATGTGACTTTGAAAAAGAGTTTTTGAAAAAGGAATTTTACGAAAGGAATTGTGAAAAGAAACATTTCTGAACAAGGTTTTATGAAACGAAATTTTGGGAAAGGTTTTTGAAAAGGGAATTTTTGAAGAAGCTTGTGAAACAGGATTTTTCAAAGGAGTTTTTATGAAACAATCTTTTTGAAAGAAGTTTTATGAAAGGATGTTTCGAAACAGCATTTTTGAGAAAGTTTTACGAAATGACCTCTTGAGGAAAAGTCTGTGGACACAATATTTTGTGAGTGGTGGTGAAAGTTGATTTTGTGAAATTTTTGATGGTAGTATTTGAGAAGTCGAGGGATGATGTTTCTAGAAAGAAGTGAGATTAAGATTTTGTGAATGATGATTTGAGAGAAAAGATGTGAATTCGGTGATGTGATCCCAGCTCTGTGCTATATGAGTTATGAGAAAGAGAAAGATTGTGCAAAGTTAGTGGTTGGGACTCATTGAAAGGATGCACGAAGGGTGAGCCGACTATTAGGTTAATTAAAAAGATAAAAGACTATTAAAAGACATTAATCGCGAACGCGATGAGTCGTGAGAGTTAACCCGAAGTAGTGGAGAGGAAGGAACGATAAGTATCTGCGGATACTTAGGACGAGATTGCATTAGGGGAGGACGATGACGGTGAAACGTCAAGAAGTCTAGAGTATTGTTATAGGCAGAACGAACTCCATAAGTGGTGCACTAACGTGGTGGGGACTGGGTCTAATACCGTGGTAAGTTCTGCGCGCGCACTATAACAATACTGTCGCCCCGTAGATTGCAAATCGAGAACAGTGAGAGGGACTGGAGTGGGGCATCTTGTTTGCCACTGCGAGGCAGTGTGCCATGATTATTGTGAATTGATATTATTGAGGCAGAGCCTCCTGGTCTGGGACCATTTGTGTTGTGACAGTTGTCGTGCCCGCACGGTAAAGGTCTTGTACTCCTGTTTGCTTCCGACTAGGTGGTTGGTTGGCCGAGGAGATGTAGGCCCGAGATATGAATGCTAACTACGAAATAAACGCGTACCTCGATGATTCTTCAACTCCCCTGATCATCGATGGTTGTAATTCAATAAAATATTATAAGAAAAGAGTTATATAAGTGAAAATCGAAAAGTGTGGGAAATGAGAAAGAGCTTGAGTATGGGAATGTAGAGAAGAGGGTGAGATCCATGAAAGAGATTGGAAACAAGAGTGGAAAAGTATGAAGGAAGTAATGATAAGATGAAACGAATATGGTTTGGGAATAATGATAATAGTATGCTTATCTTGAGTGTATGTTGTGTGTTATTTGTGTGTATCTCCTATTATTTTGCCTACCGTAATTCCACACCGTCGACGCTACGCGTCCGGATCGCTTACTCTCTCCTGTTCGTTGGCACATCGGTGTCGCTGGTATCCCAACGGGCAGATGGATCTCCACATGGAAGTTGGTATCCGGTCTCAGGAGGATCGCGGATGGAAAGCCATATCTCGCGGATGGGTTTGGACGGGACACACGCAAGTGGTGGTCGATGACCCGGAACACAAGTTGAGCGGCACTACGACAAGTTCATGTTTGGGAAGTATGTCCTATGTGGAGTACAGTTCACGGTCGCCGCCTCGGAGCCAGAGAACAGAGAACCCGGTGAGACTATTCGGAGTGGAGCTTAAGCCATGTTCGGAAGGAGAGCCCAAGAAGGTAGCGGTTGCATCGTCGTCCGGCGTGAAGATACTGATGAGGAGGAGGATGATAGGCCCGATCTTCTTTGATAGGAGAAAGAAGCCAATAGTAGAATTAGAATAAGGTGTTTGTATTCAGGATTACCTAAGTCATAGACCATTACTGTACTTCAACTATTTTGGGTATGCCCGACTTTTTATAATGCTACTTTTTATGAAGCATGTTTAAAGTTCTTTGAGTAAATGAATGGAGTTGTTTAAGTTGAAACTAAACTGTTTTCTTAGTGAGATGTTTTTGAAAACAAAGTGGAAGAGTTTTGGTTTCACGTAACAACCCGGTTTTCGAAAGAGAAGGTGAAGGACACTAATAACCTTGTCAAATATGTATTCCAGTCCTTCAACAATGTTAAAAAAAATGGCCTCATTTTTGCAACATCAATAAATAAAAGTCAGTTGATTTAGTTTTCGAAAATCGGGCTGTTACAACATGGGCATGAGAACCGTTAAGTTTCCAAAACTCTTTTGTATTTAAAATTGGTGTTCTCACGTCTCATGTTAACCTTCGAGTTCCAAACCGAGATGTCACAGGACACCGCACTTTGAAACTTGTTTCTTTTAATTTCTATTAGTTCCAACCTAGACAGGTTGCTTCAAAGTCTCAACTCTCCACTTACTCCCCAACTTTAGTGACTCTTATTACTGTATATCCAGTTACGGACATAAACTCAATTTCCAAAAAAACTCTCAATCCTTACCACTTTCGATTTATCCTACCATACCTCTCTTCACTTCGTTCAAATTCATCTCATCATTGACTTAAATTCCGTCAATATTTACCCTTATAGGTCTATCCTATTCATCATTAGTTCTTCCTTTCTTCAAGCAATTACTAATCCTCAAGAGACATGTACTTCATTTTACTCCTTCTATTACATACTGGTTGTAATAACTTAAGCATCCTAATCCTTTTTCTATCCCTTTATGTTCCACCTTAGGGTCTAAATCCACTGAAATTCCTCCAATCCAAGGACTATCTATCTAAACAAAAGGTCTTTACTCCTAGTAATGCTTCTCAAATCCGCATTTTACCGTCATCTTCGTCTATCGAAGCGCCACATTTCCATCATTCGTTCTAACTTTGATCATCACTTTAGGGTTCTAGTGGTAAATTCCTTCACCTTATCTGTTCAATTCCCCACTATTAGCAGCTATTCGCACTCAACCAGATCATTTACTCTCTCTAACTCCAATTCTATGATCACAAATACTTCCGGCTCGTCTCAGACTTCCTATTGTCTCAATACCATCTACGCCAAGATTTTAGATAAATTATCCTCACACATACTTAGTTCTGACTAATCCATACGATCCTCCATCTTACTTAAGGCTCAAAAAGGCATCCTTACTCTACTTCATGGCCAATACATCTCCCTTGTTCGTACTTTCTAGTCCTTACTCTCCTCGAATATTGCAAATTTTGCCTAACAACACCTCACGATCCACTCCTGGTTTAGGGGTAGCTATCTGACTGGCATAGGTTATCACCAAACTTTTGGGAATCAAACAGCTTGACAATAGGTAGGGCTCATAAACTGAGTTCACAATTTAGGCTTAATCGAAATTAAGTCAGAAAGGCACAGGGTTATTTCAGAGATCAGTTCAGGTAATAAACAACATGAAGTAAGTTCAAGTCTCAAATCAAATCAAAGAGTTCAAAGGTTATTCTGAACAAAAGGAATCACAACAAACAAGGGTTTTAACAAAGAATGGTAAGTTCAAACAATAAGACTAGGCCTTTCTATGATTTTGATTCTCGGATTCTACGGTGAGTCCCGGCGCATTCCAGACAAGCATTCACACACTCTTAGCACTTCTATCTCCAACCATCATAGACTAATTACGAATAAACATACAAGACACACAAACAAAGTATGTAACCCATGCATTTAGCTACTTAGATCAACCGTTGCTCTGATACCATAAATGTAACACCCCGATTTGGCAACTTGAAAATATATTTCCTTTTTATAAAATGCAGTGAAAATGTGGGCCAATTTTTTTTTTAAGTAAAATGGGCATGAGAACTGTTAAGTTTCCAAAACTCTTTTGTATTTAAAATTGGTGTTCTCACGTCTCATGTTAACCTTCAAGTTCCAAACCGAGATGTCACAGGACACCGCACTTTGAAACTTGTTTCTTTTAATTTCATTTGCAATAGCCCTGCTTCTTTCATAACTCGAATCATTGGTACCACTTAAAACATTCTTCGTAAACATAAATTAGGGGTTACAAGTTGGTACTGCAATAATATCTAAGTAAATACAGGGAAACACAATACGGCTAACAAAAGAAAGAACTACCACTAGGCCCACACTAAGCTGATGTTGAAGGATCCACAGGAGGTGCCTCACTAGGATCAAACTCGTACACCTCAGCCTCTGAGTCGTCGAAGTTGAAACACCCCTATTCGGCAACTTGAAAACTTAAATTAAATATAGTAAAAATTAGGGCCATTTTTTTTACAAGTGTTATGTGAACGTGAGAACACTTGAACTTTTAAAACATAGTCACAATTTTACTCGTGTTCTCACATCACATAAACTCTTTCATGTTCCAAACCGAGATGTCACAAGACACCGCACTTTGAAACCATTTTTCTAAAACATAATTTAAAACGTAGCCCATTCAATTGTTTCTAAACATCTGTCAAAATTTTTCCAGGGTACAGTAGGATAGAGCTAGGTAACTAAGAACTTACGAGGGAGTACAATACTCTGAGGGGAAATGCCTAGCTTCTAGTCATGCGCCCTAAGACTCCTCATCTAACTCCGAATCTCGATAAATTCCGTTCATGGTCTGCCAGTAGTGTTGTCCTCATCTGCTGCCCAAGGGGTTTCTCCGCCGAGTCGTATCCTTTCCACGGAGATGTTCCTACCTCCCGAACAAGCTGGATCCGGAACCTCAATCTCTTTTGCGTCTAATCATCATTCAAATTTCCCAGAGATGAAAGAGAGGCAGGAGTATAGAAGAAGAGGAGAGAGTAAGCTACCCAAACAGTTATGTCGACTGTGTGGAATTACAATAGGCAAATACTAAGGAAAAACAATATATGACACACAAACAATAACAACATCACTGTTACCTACGTATAAATAAACACAATCTTATACTTAACTTTTCATAGCCACATTCTTAAATTCTTCCTTATAAACTTTCACAGTTTCACTCAATCCTTTTCCATCAGGAGTTCCAAACTCATCACTCATCTCCATGATTCTTTCTTACACTTATCTTTTATATCTTTTCCAATAATTGATATCTCATTATACTTCTCTTTGAAACATCTTTGTCTTTTAAGTTTTTAGCGTTCCGGTTCACTCAATGATGGGGGAAACATCATCATCGAGGAAATCACACAAGTCTACATCTCCTCGGTCATCCACCCAACCTAGTCAGAAGCAAACAGGTGTACAAACAGGAGTACACCCAACCACGCGGGCACGACAGCTGTCACACAACAAATGGTTCCAGACAAGGAGGCCTTGCCTCAAATCATAATCAAAATTCACATTATACAATGCACGCTCTCAGCGGCAATCACAAATGCCCCGTTCCAGTCCCTCTCACTGTTCTCGATTTGCAATCAAGGGGGCGACAGTATAATTTCTAGTTCGCGATGCAGAACTTACCACGGTATTAGACCCAGTCCCCACCACGTTAGTGTGTAACATCCCAAATTTAATTCCTAGTATAATTGATGATGGGTCAAGCCTAAAGTGAAGGAAGTAATGATATGGAGTTGAAACTAGTGGTTTGAAGGCTTAATTTAGGATTGATAACATAGGATATTAGGAAATTCAAAATAAAAGATTTACAACTCTAAACACAAATTCCACCGTTGGATGTGAAGATTCGTATGTAGGGAAGCTTACTTTAAAATTTGAGAAAGATCCAACGGGTAACGAAGAAGTTATGGCCTTTCAAAATCTGGATACTGCAAAATTGTGCAGCTTAATCGCCTCTTAATCGATTAAGCTGCAATTTAATCGATTAAACACTGTTGCTGAGGAAAAAAATAAAACGAAATCAACATTCTTTTCCCTCATTGTTCGACCTCTTCTTCTTCTTCTCCTCTAGGGCTTCATTCTTTTCCTTCAAATCATCAAAAAGCAAGGGTGATACTCCATTCCCATCATCAAACTTCCTTCCTCCTTGCTCCAAGTAAGTATTCAAGCCTTTAATTCCTTCCCTTTCTCTCTCTAATTCGAGTTTTCTCTCTCCTCCCTCTCATGGAGGTTTTCATTTCTAAGCATAGAACCTTCATGTTTTCCATGGGGTTTAGTTTGAGAATCATGGAATGAGCAATAACCCTCATTTTTGTGGCTTTATAATAAGTTCTATCACTCTCTTCTGGATTTTGAGCTCTTGGTGGGCAAACTCAAGTATAGGACACTTGGACTCTCCTTATCCTTAAGTGTTTGAGGTAAGGGAGTGGATATAGTGAGTTTTGCCTTGTTCTAGGGAGTAGGCTCTAGTTAGTATATAATGCTTGTTAGGGTTATGTGTTAGGGGAGAAAATTAGATTATAAAACCTTAGGTTATTGAATATAAAATCTTAATTAATTAAATATGCATGATGATTGGATGTTAAGACTAGGAAAAGGAAACCCAATAATATGACAATGAATTATTTGATAAATGAAACTTGGATAAGGATTAAATTGAAGTACATGAGGAATTGGGTAATATGATAGTGAAGTTGACATAAATGAATTCTAAGATTATTGATTTTAATGGTAAAGTCTTGTATTAAATGATAATTCACTGCTATTAAATGATATGATTTAGAAATATAATCTGAAGCCCTGCTGGCTATTAGTTGTTTATTTGAAAATTGTTTATACATGTTAAATTTTGGAAAGTCCGATAAACAGACAAAACTCCGTCCGTTTGACGGGTGATTTTACTAAACTAAAAAGGAATTTTTATATTCACATTTTTAATACTTGGGAATTAAGGGTAATATTTATTAGGGTGTTACATTTATGGTATCAAAGCAGTTTCTCCTCGGCCATGGAGTTGTACAAACTCCAAATGATTACTCACCTAGCGAGTAATTGATGCTCATAGTAATAGTTTAGGATTATAATAAGATAATTATAGTACTATGTATTTACTTAGTATTTGAGTCTTATTGGTCTGTTCACTCTGGCTAAGCAGTTGATATGGTTGCAGGTAACTAATGTTTGGCAAGTCCATACGAAGTGCTATTAAATTCGAAGTGGTGAAGTTAGATTGCTCTTCTGTTAGCTAAATATTGAACTAGTAATGTTTTAGGATAGAAGTGTTTAAAACACTTTGGATTTGCCTTTCCAAATACAATCATGTTCTTATAGAGAACGTATGAAAGACCTTATAAGGAATTCTTCAGTTTGAGAATTCTAGTATCAAGTAACCAATATTATGTTGTGATGTTGTTATTTGATGTAATGTATGGTTAGAATTGATCACTCTAATCCTTGCATTTGTTAAATGATGACATTACTGATAGAACCCGACAGTGATGTGTTGTTGGTAGACGTGAGGATGGGATTGATCACCTCAATTCTTGCATCTATCAATAAATGCTATCATTGTAACCTTTAAAGTGAAAGTAGACAACCAAAGAAGTGACATCCAAGGAAAATAATTCTTGTAAGTGAAGCCAACCTTACCCCGAAACATTCGTTCAAAAGCTTCTTATAGAGTTAGGGAGTAGATAGAAAATAGTTCCAAAGAAAGGATGTCTTGGTGTATGCTACTTGTTCCAAAGTAGTATAGCTAAGTGCTAAACCCTTGGATGAGTTAAGAAAACTCTCCAGAAATTATTCTCAATCATCATATCAACTAAACCAATCATTGAGCAATTTGACAATTGCTTCAAATCTTTTCCCGTTCCTAGATAACCATTCGTAAGAATAGCCGGTTGTGCCAAATTTGTGAAATCCCTGCGTTAAGACCAAACCACCTTAATAATTGACCCAGCCAATGGCAAGCTTGTTGTACCCTTCACCTTTGGTAGTTGGGTAAATCTTGGAACTAATGTGGACTTCTTCCTTCCTATTCTTTTTAATCGATTCATGGAAGAAGTTGATTGTGGAGCATTTAGTAGGAATTGTGTTTGCTCTAATCAACTAAGCATTGGGGGGATACTCTTAACCTTTTGGGGTGCTTCTTGTTCATGAATGCTTGTGTTTTTGAAAGGTTCTAAATCTTACCGGTGCTAGTCAATCCTTGTGAGGAGACAAACTCTAAGGCGTTCTATCCTACAAAAAACTTCGCATGCCACGATCCCCAGGGTATCTATTCTGGGAAAGATTCTAAAACTATTCCGGAAATGTTAAATATTTCGAGTTTTCCCGTATCTAGCTAGTGCAACATCTGCCCTGCAACTATCCGAAGGACGATCGGAAGCGGATTCATCCGATCCCACATCCTTTAGCATAGCGGTAATTGGGTAAGTCGAAGCCAAGTGGGGGAGCACTTCCTACCCTAATTTAAATTCTGTTTAGGTAAAGACAAATCGAAAGAGTGGCAGAAGAAACCAAAGGGAATTAAAGATAAGAATTGCAAGTCCTATCACCGGGATGATTCTCCATTTACTAAACTTAACGGAATTTCGGGGACCAAATTCCAATAAGTGGGGAGAATTGTAACGTCCCAAATTTAATTCCTAGTATAATTGATGATGGATCAAGCCTAAAGTGAAGGAAGTAATGATATGGAGTTGAAACTAGTGGTTTGAAGGCTTGATTTAGGATTGATAACATAGGATATTAGGAAATTCAAAATAAAAGATTTACAACTCTAAACACAAATTCCACCGTTGGATGTGAAGATTAGTATGTAGGGAAGCTTGCTTTAAAATTTGAGGAAGATCCAACGGGTAACGAAGAAGTTATGGCCTTTCAAAATCTGGATACTGCAAAATTGTGCAGCTTAATCGCCTCTTAATCGATTAAGCTGCAATTTAATCGATTAAACACTACTGCTGAGGAAAAAAATAAAACGAAATCAACACTCTTTTCCCTCATTGTTCGACCTCTTCTTCTTCTTCTCCTCTAGGGCTTCATTATTTTCCTTCAAATCATCAAGAAGCAAGGGTGATACTCCATTCCCATCATCAAACTTCCTTCCTCCTTGCTCCAAGTAAGTATTCAAGCCTTTAATTCCTTCCCTTTCTCTCTCCTCCCTCTCATGGAGGTATTCATTTCTAAGCATAGAACCTTCAAGTTTTCCATGGGGTTTAGTTTAAGAATCATGGAATGAGCAATAACCCTCATTTTTGTGGCTTTATAATAGGTTCTATCACTCTCTTGTGGATTTTGAGCTCTTGGTGGGCAAACTCAAGTATAGGACACTTGGACTCTCCTTATCCTTAAGTGTTTGAGGTAAGGGAGTGGATATAGTGAGCTTTGCCTTGTTCTAGGGAGTAGGCTCTAGTTAGTATATAATGCTTGTTAGGGTTATGTGTTAGGGGAGAAAATTAGATTATAAAACCTTAGGTTATTGAATATAAAATCTTAATTAATTAAATATGCATGATG
The DNA here is from genome assembly GCA_037953625.1 of Crotalaria pallida. Lineage (NCBI taxonomy): Eukaryota > Viridiplantae > Streptophyta > Magnoliopsida > Fabales > Fabaceae > Crotalaria > Crotalaria pallida. Next base: position 3,162,307 of record CM075654.1, on the reverse strand, counting down.
ATTGGATGTTAAGACTAGGAAAAGGAAACCCAATAATATGACAATGAATTATTTGATAAATGAAACTTGGATAAGGATTAAATTGAAGTACATGAGGAATTGGGTAATATGATAGTGAAGTTGACATAAATGAATTCTAAGATTATTGATTTTAATGGTAAAGTCTTATATTAAATGATAATTCACTGCTATTGCAAATATGTGTATGAGTTATGGAATAAATTAATATAGGAAGAAAAGGGAATGGAAACAATTATATGTGATGAATGTGCGTATTTGTATCTAAATGCTAAATGAGTATAAATGTTAAGTATTGTCAATTGTGAACAAAGGTCATGGCTTATGAATTGAACTTGTGAATATCGGAAATGGAAGCAAATGATTTTGTGTAAACAAAATGTAAAAGGTGATGTTATTATGTGGTGACAAAGAAAATATGTGAGAAGGTGAAATATGTAATTTGAAATGAAGTGTAATTTAAATGTTGGACTATGAAAGAGAATACTATTTGGTATGATTGTGATAACTGAGAAAGGAAATGAATAAGGTAATTACATGAATAATTAGTTGTTGAATGTGTGTTTTTGTATTTAAATGTGTTAAAATTGATTGAACACATTTAAATAAAGTTGGTGTGTTGTTAAAATTGGTGTGTTGACCTCTGACCTGAGGGACACAGAATGAAATAAAGTGTTGACCTCTGACCTGAGGGACACAAGATGAAATGAATGTTATTGGGTGTTGACCTCTGACCTGAGGGACACCGGATGAAATAAAGAACTGAGTGTCGACCTCTGACCTGAGGGACACATAATTTAAATATGGAAAAGTATAAGGGCCTCTGTTTTGAGGTGATAAATGTGTTGAATGAAAATTGTTCATTGGCCTCTGATTTGAGGTGATGTATTGAAATGAAATGAGTATGTGAAATGAATAAAAAGAAAAGGAAATGAATGTTGATTGGATGTTGAAACGAATAAGGAAAATGGATGTTGAACTGAATAATGGAAATGGACGTTGAAATGAATAATGAATATGGAAATGTTGAAATGAGTATGGTGTGCAATATGTGAATATATGCTTATTTGCTAATTGTGTTTGACTTAGCGGGTTGTTATGTCTAGTTAGAAACTGCTTTCTATTTCATGTGCAATGCTCACTCCCTTACATTTACAGGTGATGAGATTGAGCAGGCACAGCCCCCGGTCGAGCATGAGTACTTTCCCTTACAGGGAGAGTAGGGTGTTTTGGGTTTAAAATATAATATAGACCTAAGTCTATTATAATATTTGGATGTAAATTCAATATGTATATTTTGAATGAAACTTAATATGTTTTGTTTTAACAAAGTTATATGTTTTGATTATGACACTCAAACTTAGTATTTTTCCGCTATTACTCTGATTAATTATGCACGTTGATATATTTGGAGCCCATGGGGCCTTGATATGATTTAGAAATATAATCTGAAGCCCTGCTGGCTATTAGTTGTTTATTTTAAAATTGTTTATACAGGTTAAATTTTGGAAAGTCCGATAAACAGACAAAACTCCGTCCGTTTGACGGGTGATTTTACTAAACTATAAAGGAATTTTTATCTTCGCATTTTTAATACTTGGGAATTAAGGGTAATATTTATTAGGGTGTTACATAGTGCACCACATGTGGGATTCGTTCCGCCTAGAAATATACTCTAGACTTCTTGACGTTTCACCGTCATCGTCCTCCCCTCATGCAATCTCCTCCTAAGTATCCGCAGATACCTATGGTTCCTTCCTCTCCACTACTTCGATACGACACTCATGCCTCACCGCGTTTGTAAATGTCTTTTAGAGTCTTTTAAGGTTTTAGCGAGTTTTAATTATCAGCTGAATCCTAACAGTCGGCTCGTCCTTGGTGCATCCCTTCAACGAAGCCCGACCACTAAACGCGAATCCGTTCCCCCTAAAATCTCAATGGCCTCAAGCCTCATATCAATCTCATCTCAATATTAACATTCTCGTCAGCTCATGCTCAGCATAATTCTCCTCAACTTCCTCAAGACTCATTCCCTCTTCTTTCTCAAAAACTCTTTTCGCAAAACTTTTTCGAAAATAATATTTCGTAAACTTTCTCAGGATGTTCTTTCAAAATACTTTATTAAAAGATTGGTTCCAAAAACTTTTCTCAAAAATATATCTTTTCACAATTCTTTTCAAAAGTTTCTTTTCAAAAACTGTTTTCAAAAATCACATTTTTGGATGAGTGCTAATGGAGGAGCAAGCTCAACTCAACACTAGGCTTCTTTCCAAAAACGTGGACGAGGGATCACATCTCTACTCCACCACATCTCACTTCCATAATCACGTTCTCTTTCAAATTTTCAACTCTTTATCTTTTTCCTTCACTCACATCACCTTTATCTCTTTCTCATTCGTTTCTTATAACTTTCTCTTTAGTCTTAATGCATCATCTATTTCTTTCTCAATTCTTTCTCATATCCCTTATTCGCATCTCTTTTCTCTTTTAGTCTCATTTCCTAATTATTATCATTTCAGGTCTCAGGGTAAAATCAAACATCTCCTAACAACTTAATTAAATTACTTCCCATACTAAACTAACCAACAGCTCATGCATAGTAAACATCATATCATCTCAACAAACATAGTAACTATAGACAACACTTCTGTAACATCCCAAATTTAATTCCAAATATAATCTATGTTGGGATGGTCTTAGGGTAGAAGAAATGGAGATATAAGTTAGAATTTAGCCAAAATTACATGTAGAACTAGGTTTAAAATATAGAACTTTAGGAAATTGAAAATAAAAGATTTACAACTCTAAACGCAAATTCCACCATTGGATGTGAAGATTAGTATGTAGGGAAGCTTGCTTTAAAATTTCGGGAAGATCCAACGGGTAACGAAGAAGTTATGGCCTTTCAAAATCTGGATACTGCAAAATTGTGCAACTTAATCGCCTCTTAATCGCCTCTTAATCGATTAAGCTGCAATTTAATCGATTAAACACTGCTGCTGAGGAAAAAAATAAAACGAAATCAACACTCTTTTCCCTCATTGTTCGACCTCTTCTTCTTCTTCTCCTCTAGGGCTTCATTCTTTTCCTTCAAATCATCAAGAAGCAAGGGTGATACTCCATTCCCATCATCAAACTTCCTTCCTCCTTGCTCCAAGTAAGTATTCAAGCCTTTAATTCCTTCCCTCTCTCTTTATAATTCGAGTTCTCTCTCTCCTCCCTCTCATGGAGGTTTTCAATTCTAAGCTTAGAACCTTCAAGTTTTCCATGGGGTTTAGTTTGAGCATCATGGAACGAGCAATAATCCTCCTTTTTGTGGCTTATTAATAGGTTCTATCACTCTCTTGTGGATTTTGAGCTCTTGGTGGGCAAACTCAAGCATAGGACACTTGGAATCTCCTTATCCTTAACTGTTTGAGGTAAGGGAGTGGATATAGTGAGCTTTGCCTTGTTCTAGGGAGTAGGATCTAGTTAGTATATAATGCTTGTTAGGGTTATGTGTTAGGGGAGAAAATTAGATTATAAAACCTTAGGTTATTGAATATAAAATTCTAATTAATTAAATATGCATGATGATTGGATGTTAAGATTAGGAAAAGGAAACTCAATAATATGAAAATGAGTAATTTGATAAATGAAATTTGGTAAATGATTATATTGAAGTACATGATTAATTGGGTAATGTGATAATAAAGTTGACATATATGATTTCTATGATTATTGATTTTATTTGTAAAGTTGTGAATTAAATGATAATTAATTACTGTAGCAATTATATGCATGTGTTGTGAAATAAATTGATATAGGAAGAAAGGGAATGGAAATGATTAAATGTCATGAATTTGCATATTTGTATCTAATTGCTAAATGAGTAAAAATGTTAAGTATTATCAATTGTGAATAAAGGTCATGGCTTAGGAATTGAACTAATGAATATGGGAAATGGAAGTAAAACGATTATGTGGAAATAAAAAGGTAAAAGGTGATATATGCAAAATTAAAATGAAGGGCGAATCTAAATGTTGGGCTATAAAAGAGAACACTATTTGGTATGAATGTGGTAACTAAGAAAGGAAATGAATACGGAAATTACATGAAAGATTATGTGTTGATTGTGGTTAAATGCGTTTATGAATGAATTGTTTCTCATGAGATTAATGTTTAAGTATAATCTGGGTGGTTGTATGAGGTACCTTCCGGTGTGGAGGTGAAGTACCCACCGGCCAAATTGTATGAGGTACCTTCCGGTGTGGAGGTGAAGTACGATGGTATGAGGTACCTTCCGGTGTGGAGGTGAAGTACAACGATATGAGGTACCTTCCGGTGTGGAGGTGAAGTATCCCTAGGCCACATTGTATGAGGTACCTTCCGGTGTGGAGGTGAAGTACAATGGCGCGAAATGTATTTTTAAGAATAAGATGTTAAAATGTGTTGACCTCTGACCTGAGGGGCACGAAATGAATAAAATGTTAAAATGTGTTGACCTCTGACCTGAGGGACACCTAATTTAAATAACGAAATGTATGAGGTACCTTCCAGTGTGGAGGTGAAGTACAATGGTGTGTAATGTATCTTAAAGAATGAAATGGAAAGAAAAAGGAAAGGGGTGTTGAAATGAAGAATGAAAATGGCTATTGAAATGAAATAAGTATGTGAAATGAGTAAATTAATAAGGGAAATGAATGTTGAAAAGAATACTGAAATTGGACGTTGAAATGAATAATGAAGATGGAAATGTGAAATAAGTAACGAGTATGGAAATAATGAAATGAGTGTGGTATGCTATATGTGAAAATATGCTTATTTGCTAATTGTGCTTGACCTAGTGGGTTGTTATGTCTAGTTAGAAACTGCTTTCTATTTCATGTGCAATGCTCACTCCCTTACATTTTCAGGTACGGAGATTGAGTTGGCACAGCCCCCGGCCGAGCAGGTGTACTTTCCCTCACAGGGAGAGTAGGGTGTTATGGGATTTAGATCATAGCATGGACCTAAGCCTCTTATATTATTTTGATGTAAATTGAATATGCATATTTTGAATGAGGCTTAGGATGTTTTACTTTGCTAAAGTTATAACTTTGCCCACACATAACAACAGATAAACAAACAAACGCTCACTATCCCTCTTCCTCGCCTTAACGAGACCGGGTCCAACCTTTGAGATGATTGGACGCCTTAATATGTTGCCTAATACCACGGCGTCTTAAGGGGAGCTTCTCTCTCACCTCGATGATGAAGCATCTAAAAGCGTTCCGAGATTTTCCGTTGCAAGCTTTTCCACGTTCCCTTTGCGTCCAACACCCGAACTAGACATTTTTCCCGTGCATTAGAACGTTTTCGATAAATTCTTAATTTTGTTTTAAAATGCGTTGCTAAAATCCGAAGGTCTTAGATCCCAATTAAAAAGGGTTTTAAAGAACACTTTGAACAATTAAAATAATCTTTTATTAAAACAATTCCATTCTCCGAGTTTAGAACATTCTAGTTAAAGAAAATCAGTGTTCTTAAGTTTTAAAACAGGATATCAAAAATCCAAGAAAATAAAATTTCAAAACCATATACTTTGAAAATCTTTTAAGACACAAGACTTTAAGAAAATAAGATTCCAAATTGATTTGAGTTGTTTTAAATCACATCTTTAAATAAAACATTTTTCAATTTCTTTAAAGTACAAACATGGATTTTTTTACAAACACAGTTCACAAACAGTAAAACAAATTCAATTCCACACAACAGCAGCACACACAATTTCCTAAGCACTCACAAACTCACATAATGAAAATCACACTTTTAGTCATGCAACATCCTTAATTAAATTGCAATCTTAATAAATTAACTCAATTACTCCTTAGAAATAATTTAAACTCACTCTTTTAATTAGCCCACCATAACCGAATCATATATGGTTAGAAATTCCTAGTCTCTAATAAATTTTAACAACTTGAAATGATTGAATTAACATTACAAAATTTTCTTTTTCGCATGATCAAATCAAATCAGTTTTATTTCTTAAAACCAAAAAGATAAAAGAAGGACACACATATCATTTTCATCAAGCATACAGCATCATGTATCTAAACATAACCATTTACACAAGTCATTTCATAAAAACAAGTTTTTCCAACTATGTTCACATGCTTGGCCGAATCATGCATACATGGTTTTGCAAAGATTTATTGCACAAAGAACATGTAAGATCATGAAATTATTTTCTTTAATTTGGGTCCAAAAACGTGAGCACACCTAGGATAAAAATCAACATTTATAATTCATTTTTATGACTTAAATCAAAACAACAAGTTGAATCACAACTCACTTCAATGATTCACCATAATTTTCTTTCAAAGAAACTAATCATGGCATGCAAATACTTTTTAAAGTTCCTATATTCAATTAATCTTATTATGTATGTATCCTAAATGAGAAACAAACCTAGCTATCTACTTCTCCTAGGATGGCCGAATCTCATGATGCAAGGGAAAACAAAATCTCATTTATTTTAAACATTCACGAGTCACAAAGTTAAAGCAAATCATGTAGGGTTTCAAGACTATTTTTCAAAACAACACACCATATCCCATACACAAATAAATTCTAGATTATCATTTTCCTCAAAACAAGATAAAGATTTAATTTTAAAGCCATGAAAATAACATGCATGAACTTTTTATAAATAAAAAGTATAGATTTTATTATTTATGGGATATGACCGAATGGTCCGAAAACAAATTATGTACCAAATCAAACACTTGTTTAAATCATGTTTGTTCTTGAAAAATCATTTCAACTTGTTACTTTAATTGTTTTCTTAAAAACCAAAACACAAATAAAAAGGAAAACATGATCTTTTAAAATTACATGCATGTATTTATGATCACTAGATCTAGCCTCAACATAAACATGCATCAACTTTTATAAAAAGCATGGATCTTAAATAAACCAAACATAGCCAAAATAACACATGCACAACATCAAACACTTGATCAATTCATGGAAATGAGAAATCACTTTATTTCTTTTACTTTTTGATCAAACCGAATGAAGTATAAGAAAAATAGCTCAAACTTCCAATGACATAGTCATGCCCCAAATCACTTTAGTTGTTCAAACTCAAACAATAACAAACAAAGAAAATGAAAACTATTTACGAAGATTTGTTCCCAAAACCGAATGGGACATGAAAATTGTTTTCAAGTCTTTAATAAAAAGTTTAGACTTTTACATGCTTGGAATTCATAGATCCATCAATAAATCATACATGCAAAACAAAATGAAACTCACTTGATCCTTATAAAGGCAAAACCGTGAAGAAGAAAATGTACAAATTAAAGATCAAAACACACAACATGCAGGCCATTTGATTTCACTTTATTATTAATTAAACTTAGATCATGAATTTTTTTTTTCCAATAAGCACATACACACACAATTCACGGTTTAGAGAAAGGAAAGTAGACATGCAAGAAGATCCATTTTAATTTTCACAAAACCTTAGTTTTTCTTTTGATCTTTAAGATTTCATTTAGAAAAATTTCAAGATCTAACAAAAGAGTCTTAACCGAAATATCAAGCACATATTTAACATATTACAATTTATTCTTAGTCCATAAAAATCCTTGATCAAGCAAGATCAACACATAAGAATAACATGCAAGAAGAAAAGAAAGATCTACAACTAGAAAGAAAATTCTAAACTATTACAATTTTCTCCTTGATCTTCGGTTCCTACCATGACAAGGTTGGTCTTCTAATCTTCCTAGCACCTAGATCTTCAAGGATGAAAGGTTGATTAAGCTTAGAATCCTCTTCCTTCTTCCTCCTAAGCTCTCGGCCAACTCCCTCTATCTCTCTCTATTTCTTTTCTTTTCTTTCCCCAAGAGTTTGATAAATCTCTTAGAGATATGTTTGTGTTGGTGTGGAGAATGAGAAGTGAATGAGGTGAATGAACTAAGGCCAACTCTATATAAAAGCAATTCAAAATTTCCTTCTTTAGCCTTGAGAAGCAATTCGGCCTTGTCTGCTTGGGAAGGGTAGATTTGGGCTTCCAAAAGTTTGCATGGGTGGAAGTTATCAAAACCAAAGGGGACAAGGTAGGCTAGGTCAAGACTTTAGGGTTACTTTAGACTTAAGTACTAGTTAGGAATTACTTAGGGTTTGGCCACAATTCCAACTTAGTTTGGCTTACTTAGTTGCTAGTTTGGTTAGGGCTTTACTTACTCCTTAAACTCCTAGAATCTTAGGCTTACACACACACATGCACACATACACGTAGCACACATATAGCACACCCACATACATGCACACACTCATCGTGGCACCTTCATGCACACACACATGTCCTTCATTTTATTTTCTAATCACATTCTCTTAAAATCCTGAATCCATTTAATAATTAAATTAATTCTAAGAGCCCACATTTTCATGCATCATACATCACATACAATTTATGCCAAGGCAACATCGCAAACACATTTTTCTCAAAAATTCGTGTTTTGCCATTCTGAAAATAAATTTTTATAAATCAACCCAGAAAATTCTGAAAATTATATTTTTAAAATCTACGTTTCGTTACGATCGTTTTGATATAAAGATTGTGAAAATCCGAGTTACGGTTTAAAAGATATGAATTTTCCAAGTTTGCAAAATCCAAAATTTCCCTCTTAAATAAAAATCACTTCTTAATAAAACACAACTCTTTTCTTAAAAATCAAACCAACAAAAATTTATTCACTTTGCATTCAGAAATCCTTGAGAACCAACACTTTATTTCCCTCTTAGATAAAATATTTTCTGAAAACCTTTTGTAAAACAGACCTCCAAGTTTATTTTATCAAAAATTCGTTCACGCACGTACGGGAAAAATGCGGGGTGTTACATTCTCCCCAACTTGAAAATTTCTCGTCCTCGAAAAATGCTGCGTAGAGTCTGACTAATCTGTGGACGCGTGACTTCTTAAAGAAATTCCTTCCTTCTCTATCCTCAACAATCGTCGCATCTTCGAACACGTACCATCTATTCGTTGCCTTTTCAAATGAATCGGACGGATTACTTGCAAAAGTAATCTCTCAGGGTATTTTCAATCAACAAACATGATGGGGTAGAAACAATATGGTTTCACTGTCAACGAGGGACTGAGGGTTCAAGATATTAAAACAGTGTGCAACAACAAGGTCACGGACAATTGGGGTCAAGACGTCACTACACTCAGGGTTAAACTCTTATCATCAGTTCAAGCCTAAACAAACTATTCCTCCAAAAACTCACATCTCCAACTACTCCCCAACTTAGATTACACATATTTCTCAACTCTTCATCTATTATCACAAACTTAACTTCCAACTACTCCCATCCTTCACTAATCTTTGATCAACCCTTACAAAAGTTCCCATCACTTAACTCCGGTCTATACTCTGATCGTCTTACTTCTCACCATATGCTTGTCTTAATCAGACTCCTAGAGTTATCATTAAACCTTCCTTTTACTCTAATCTACCACTATCTATCCATTTCCCAACTCTGATCAAGACACTTATAACTCTAACCCAAATTATCACCTTAATTTCTCCCTCATCTTATCACCAACTAAACCATTAATTTAACCCATTAAAACTTCTTAATTCGAATCTCTTCACACCACTCATCTAAGACTCAAAAAGAACATTTCTATTTTCTCCGAGACTTATACATCCTGACTAGTCCTTATTCTCCTTAGTCTTCACAACTTCTACCTAACAACACTTCACAACCTCCTTCCTTACTTAACTATATCTACTGGATTGGGTACAGGGGTCAGGGCTTAAAGTTTTCATCAAGACTTTAGAAGAGAATGAATGTCGGGTCAAAATCAAAAGAGGCAACTTCAGGTTCATAAACAATCAAGGCTTCAAAAATCATGGGTTAAGATTTTCAGAAAAAAAGGGTCCTTTCAAACGTCATGCCAAAGCAATTTGGCAATGCATAGGATTTACACAAGAAGGGATTCAGTAATAAAAGAGAATACCCGTCACAAGACAAGGTCTCAAATAACCTAGAGGTTATTACAAACAAAGAGGTTCACATCAAAGAAGAATCGAAAGAGGATCCGAATCATGCATCAACATCTCGTGACAACACCGATCTCTGCTCCCCGTTTTCGTTGCGGACGAATCTGACACGTTCCATGAAAACATTCACGCACTCTTAGCGTTCCTATTCTCGTCTAGCGCAATCCTAATACTAACTTACACACAAAGACACATAGCAGAGTATGTAAGTCCAAGTATAATGTTCTTAGATCAACCATTTCTCTGATACCACAACTGTAACACCCCGATTCGGCAACTTGAAAACTTAAATTAAATATAGTAAAAATTAGGGCCATTTTTTATTTTTTTTACAAGTGTTATGTGAACGTGAGAGCACTTGAACTTTTAAAACATAGTCACAATTTAACTCGTGTTCTCACATCACATAAACTCTTTCAAGTTCCAAACCGAGATGTCACAAGACACCGCACTTTGAAACTTGTTTTCTAAAACATAATTTAAAACGTAGCCCATTCAATTGTTTCAAAATATCTGTCAAAATTTTGCCAGGGTACAGTAGGATAGAGCTAGGTAACTAAGAACTTACGAGGGAGTACAATACTGTGAGGGGAAATCCCTAGCTTCTAGTCATGCGCCCTAAGACTCCTCATCTAACTCTGAATCTAGATAAATTCCATTCACGGTCCGCCAGTAGTGTTGTCCTCATCTGCTGCCCAAGGGGTTTCTCCGCCGAATCGTATCCTTTCCACGGAGATGTTCCTACCTCCCGAACAAGCTGGATCCGGAACCTCAATCTCTTTTGCATCTAATCATCATACAAATTTCCCAGAGAAGAAAGAGAGGCAGGAGTACAGAAGAAGAGGAGAGAGTAAGCTACCCAAACAGTTATGTCGACTATGTGGAATTACAATAGGCAAATACTAAGGAAAAAAAATATATGACACACAAACAATAACAACATCACTGTTACCTACGTATAAATAAACACAATCTTATACTTAACTTTTCATAGCCACATTCTTATATTCTTCCTTATAAACTTTCACAGTTTCACTCAATCCTTTTCCATCAGGAGTTCCAAACTCATCACTCATCTCCATGATTCTTTCTTACACTTATCTTTTATATCTTTTCCAATAATTGATATCTCATTATACTTCCCTTTGAAACATCTTTGTCTTTTAATTTTTTAGCGTTCCGGTTCACTCAATGATGGGGGAAACATCATCATTGAGGAAATCACACACGTCTACATCTCCTCGGTCATCCACCCAACCTAGTCGGAAGCAAACAAGAGTACAGGACCTTTACCACGCGGGCACGACAACTGTCACACAACAAATGGTCCCAGACCAGGAGGCCTTGCCTCAAATCATAATCAAAATTCACATTATACAATGCACGCTCTCAGCGGCAATCACAAATGCCCCGTTCCAGTCCCTCTCACTGTTCTCGATTTGCAATCAAGGGGGCGACGGTATAATTTCTAGTTCGCGATGCGGAACTTACCACGGTATTAGACCCAGTCCCCACCACGTTAGTGCACCACATGTGGGATTCGTTCCGGCTAGAAATATACTCTAGACTTCTTGACGTTTCACTGTCATCGTCCTCCCCTCATGCAATCTCCTCCTAAGTATCCGCAGATACCTATGGTTCCTTCCTCTCCACTACTTCGATACGACACTCATGCCTCACCGCGTTTGTAAATGTCTTTTAGAGTCTTTTAAGGTTTTAGCGAGTTTTAATTATTGGCTGAATCCTAACAGTCGGCTCGTCCTTAGTGCATCCCTTCAACGAAGCCTGACCACTAAACGCGAATCCGTTCCCCCTAAAATCTCAATGGCCTCAAGCCTCATATCAATCTCATCTCAATATCAACATTCTCGTCAGCTCATGCTCAGCATAATTTGTGACGCTCTCTTTTTAACTTGAAAATAATTAATATTTCCAAATAGTTGAATACTTGCTATCAAAATTAGGGCTAGAAAATTTTTCCTTTTTAATATTAGTACTTGCTCAATCAAAAACCCTCTTGGATATAAACTATTTCTTGAATTCGGCTTAGTAATAATTTAGTTTCGAAAGGACTATCGAGATAACAGTTCCTAAAGTTTTGAAAACATTGTTTGTAGTTATTATTAAAACATATCACTTGTCTCTCGAGTGGTTTTGAATAAGTAAAAACATAACTTTATCACCGAATCCCTTTTAAATATAAATCAGAGTTCACGAAAGTAAAAATAATACTTATGGGGCTCTGCTGAGGAAAATAAAACATCATATATATATATATATATATGTCATAGCATAATATGAAACCCCATCAGTACAGTAAGTAGCAAGTAACATCAGTCGAGATAGCAAGAGTTTATAAAAACATATACAACCCAGCTGTATGAAATAAAACCTCACTCTAAGACCTCTCAAAATATATACAATATATCACATAATCTCAAAATAGAAGTCTTAGAGCAGGTCTTCAGTGTCCTCAGCAGCTCCTCAGATCCTCCACAGCTCTATCCCTAGGATCTAGGATCCAAAACACCTATGCTATGCAGGCTCCTATGAACCAGCAGGTCCACCTCTAGCAGAAACAGTCGGCTCCACATGCACCTCCTCCTCGCTCTCATCCTCCACAGGGTCCTCCTCGACCTCGCCCGACTGTGTAGAGACCCCCACCACATGGTCTAGGATCTGCAGAAGCAGTCCTATCATAATCAGTCGGACCAGGAAAAAGAGTCTCCTCAGTGACAACTCTATGGGAAGAAGGATGGGAACGAGTGGCAGCTCTAAAACGAAAACTATGAAAACGACGCATAGGTCGAGCCGAGGGTGGTCCTCTATATGTGTAAAAAGGTGGAACATGCATAGTATAGACTAATGGGATCCTAAATCGACGAGGTCGCACACGCACCAGAGGGTTAGGGTGGTAGAGAGTGATCTCAACCTCCCCCTCAAAAGTGGCACGGTGCTCCTCATACGTCCATATACCGCTAGGGATAGGGCGTATCTCGATGCAGGCTAGGTATCTGGCCATCACCTAAACAGGGCACAGGGAGTAAGTATACACAAGTACATAATTGAGAAAGACTAAAATTTACAATCACAAATATATCATGGACAGATCATAATGCAAATACATATGAGCACACCAGTTTTTCAACATTATAACTCTTATAATGCAAGTGGCATGATGTATGATTTTCTATCCACAACTGAGGCCTCTAAATGTCCATCTTGGACGTCCATCCAATACACCATTGTGTTCCCGGAACACCGACATTCGTTCCCAGAACGTAATGCCGAACCATACTTGGATAATAAGCATCACTCCCGGAGTGTGCACCACGTTCCCAGAACGCATACGTTCCCAGAACGCATAAAAACCAGGTCCCGGACACTGGCCACATATCTATAATGTGTCATCAAGTAGGTTATAATTTGGTACTCCCGGAGTACCCTCCTCATATTCCCAGAATATGATAACGTTCCTACCAACCAGACTTCCAGTCTATATGTATGCACAAATATCAGGGTTGGTTTTATCTTTACATTAATTAATGTGATTTAGAAATATTCCAATTTCTATTTTGAATGACTTGTTTGAGGCAAAATCTTTGACATAAAAATTCTCCTTTGAATTTTCTCAAAACATGTCTTTAAAACTTAGATTAGGAAAAATATAGTCAATGGTACTTAAATACTTAACTTTTTATTTTTCAGATTCAGGTACTAACCGGTTACAGTCTCAGGCTAACCGGTTAGAATTACGGACCTGAACTGTTTACCATTGCAATTCAGAAAAACCCTTTTTTCTTGAATTCTCTACCCAATCTATACACCATTTAAACCTTGTTTTATGCCTCAAAATCACAGTTTCCATCATTCAAAATTAAAATCACATTTGTTTCCATCAATACATAATTTTCTCTTGAAAATTATTTCATTGGATTAAGGTATAACCTCTTACCCTCAATTTGAACCATGACACTTCATATCCAGATTTCTCATAATGGAATTACAGCATAGATTTGAGCCAAATTTCCAAAGACTTAAGGAGTGATTTGATAAATTAATTTTCTTTGAAATTCTGCAGTGTCTAACCGGTTACGAATATCGAGTAACCGGTTAGATTATGCAGTCAGTCCCTTAAATTAAGGGTTTTGACACATCATTTTCATTGTTTCTCAAATCTAACCAATTTCCAGCATTTACCAAGGTTCATATACCTTAACCAACCATGTTTCATCACAGAAACCATATCAAAGTGCATGCCTTATGCTTTTTGTATCAAATTGCATAAAAATCACATAAACACAATTTTAATACAACAAACTCAACACAACCATTCAAACTCAGAATTCAGTGTTAACATACTTTGCATGCATCAAATTGAAGTTGCTCAAAACCACAATGAGCAAGGTTTTGGCCTCCAAGCCTTTGTGCCATATTGCACATAATGCCCTTTTTGAGTTTTGTGAACTCAAATCCTAATTCATTCGATTTTTTTAGTCTAAATCTAGTATAGTGTAGACTTCTCCCATACCTCTAAGTCGATTTTGATGAGTATAACCTCCGAACTTGAAGAAAATCCACAATCTCCTCACACTTCCTAAGCTCTGCTCCCAGATTCGGTTTTCCAGCAACAGGGTCCAGAAACCACCAAATTTGACATAGGAATTGACGAAAGAAATTGGGGAAAATGATTAGAACTTAATCTAGGTAACATGCCCTAAGGAATCAAAGAGATTTGAGACTTTAAGATTGACTATACTTACCAAAATCAGCTCTAGAATTCAGCTTCCAGAACATGCACAACTGAGAACTCAGAATTTAGCTCTCAACTTCCCCAGTCGATTTCTCCTTCCACACAGACCCTCAACTCACAAATTTGGTGTTTTTACAAAGCTCAAGAAGTAAGCTTTGCAATGGTGTATGGATCTCAAGCTCACTCTCAGAAACAGGGACGAATTTCTCCACACGAAAATGAAACCCTAACAGCTCTTCTTCAACCCAGAAATTCAGAATTCAACCCCAACACCTCAAGAATCCATCAATTTATAGGAAATTTGATCTTGCATGCAAGGCGACGTGTGTATTGCCACTAATCCCAGGCAGTAATCGTGGCGATTACGGAGTTAATCAAGTGATTACTCATCAAAATCCACTAACCCAATTTATGGGTTCATCGTCTAACCGGTTACAGGGCAATACTAACCGGTTAGATTAGTACAAAATTTAAAAATTATTATTTTTAAATCCTCCAAGAACCTTATTAATATTACTTTTAAATCCTCATTCAGGGACCAAAATGCAATATCCTTATATTTTGCATTTATTTGCCACATAAAAATATTTCAACTTATTTTTATATTCATGGCTAATTTAAATACAAAACATAAACTTGGAAAATTTCTATAAATTAATAATAAAATTTTATTATTAATTTCCTATTATTCGGGAGACGAAAATTAGGGGTGTTACACTACTCCCCCACTTAAAAGGAATTTCATCCCCGAAATTCTAGATTACAAAAACAACTCCGGATACTCTTGACGCATCTTGTCCTCTAATTCCCATGTAGCTTCAGATACGTCAGCATTCTCCCAAATCACCTTGACCAAAGGTATTTCCTTTCCTATGAGCTGCTTGACTTCACGATCCTCTATCTGAACTGGTCTGGTCTCAAAGGTCAGGTTTTCCTTCAGAGTTAAGTCGTCAGGTTGGAGTTTCAGAATAACAGATGGGTCATGCACATACTTCTTTAATTGCGAAACGTGAAAGGCGTTGTGCAAATTGGATAAAGAGGGTGGTAGAGCCAATCGATAAGCAACAGGACCAACTCTCTTAAGGATTTGGTATAGACCTATACACTTAGGCGAAAGCTTTCGGGTTTTCAAAGCTCTACTAATTCCTTTCATCGGGACTACCCGAAGGAACACATGATCGCCCTCAGAAAACTCTAATGGTTTTCTCCTCTTATCCGCATAACTCTTCTGCCAACTCTGAGCCGCTTTCATCTTTGCCTGAACCATCTTAATCTTCTCAGATGTCTGCTGTATCATTTCGGGTCCAACCATCAAGTTCTCCTCCACTTGGAACCAACATAGCGGGGTCTGAAACTTCCTTCCATACAACGCTTCGAACGGTGCCATCCCAATGCTTGCATGGTAGCTATTGTTGTATGTGAATTCTACAAGAGGTAACACTTGATCCCAACTTCCTTGTTCTTCAAGTGCACACGCTCGCAACACATCCTCCAAAGATTGAATTGTTCTCTGCGTCTGGCCATCCGTCTGTGGATGATACGCAGAACTCAATTTCAACCTTGTCCCCATCGCTTCATGCAAACTCTTCCAGAATTGCGACGAAAATCTAGGGTCCCGGTCTGACACAATGCTCGAAGGCACTCCGTGAAGACGAACTACCTCCTTGATATAGATCTGGGTAAGCTTGTTCAAAGGATAGCGCATATTTATCGGAATAAAATGCGCCGACTTGGTTAACCTATCCACAACCACCCAGATTGCATCATGATTTGCTGCTGTCCTCGGCAAACCAGACACAAAGTCCATTGAGATGTTATCCCACTTCCATTGGGGAATCCTCAGAGGTTGCAACTGTCCTCCCGGTTTCTGATGTTCTACTTTTGCTTTCTGGAAAGTCAAGCACGCCGCCACATATTCCGCCACGTCCTTTTTCAATCCCGACCACCAAAACATCTTTTTCAAGTCTTGATACATTTTGGTTGATCCAGGATGCATACTCATCTGAATCTTATGGGCTTCGTCAAGAATCAGTCTTCTAACTTCCTGATCTTTTGGTATACAAATCCTTGCCCTGAAACGAAGGATTCCATCCTGCCCAATCTTGAAATCAGGTTCCCTTCCTTCTGAACCTAGTTTCATCTTTTCCATCAATTCTTCGTCTGTTCGTTGCAACTCCCGAATTCTTTCCAAGAACTCGTTTGTGATCTGCAACATTCCCAACTTGATGCTTGATGGCTCCACTTGTGTCAACAAGCTCAAGTCTCTGAATTCTTCAATCAGCGCTGCCTCTTTAACCATCATCGCGCTTATGTGGATTGCTTTCCGACTCAACGCATCTGCACCCACATTCGCTTTACCCGGATGATAGTGGAGTTTAAAGTCGTAATCTTTCAAAAACTCCATCCATCTTCTTTGCCTCATGTTCAACTCTTTCTGGTCGAACAGATATTTCAAACTCTTATGGTCACTAAATACTTGGAATGTAGTGCCATAGAGAAGATGTCTCCATATCTTTAAGGCAAACACGATCGTAGCCAATTCTAAATCGTGTGTCGGGTAATTCACTTCATGATTCTTCAATTGTCTCGATGCATACGCCACTACTCTTCCTTCTTGCATCAATACACAACCCAGTCCTTGCTTAGATGCATCACAGTACACTTCAAAACTCTTGTGAGGATCAGGTAGAATTAACACAGGAGACGATGCTAATCTTCCCTTCAACTCACGGAAACTAACTTCGCACCGATCGTCCCACACGAATGGTTGATCTTTCCGAGTCAACTTAGTCAAAGGCAATGCAATCTTAGAAAATCCTTCTATGAACCGACGATAGTATCCAGCCAGCCCTAAGAAACCTCTCACCTCCGTCACCGTCTTAGGTTGTTCCCAACTTAGCACTGAACTTACTTTCGCTGGATCCACCGCAATTCCTTCTTTAGAGATCACATGCCCTAGAAACTTCACTTCATTCAACCAGAACTCACACTTCGTAAGCTTGGCATATAGTTGCTTCTCCTTCAGGACCTTTAACACAATCCTGAGATGCTCTTCATGCTCTTCCGGATTTTTAGAATAGACCAAAATATCGTCAATAAATACCACCACAAACAAATCCAAATATGGTCTAAAGATCCGGTTCATATAGTCCATGAAAATAGCAGGTGCATTAGTCAATCCGAACGGCATCACAACATACTCATAATGACCGTATCGAGATCGAAATGCAGTCTTGGGTATATCCTCCTCCTTTATCCTGATCTGATGATAACCCGATCTCAGATCAATCTTGGAGAATACTGCAGCTCCCCTCACTTGGTCCATAAGGTCATCAGTCCTTGGCAAAGGATACTTATTCTTAATAGTGACCTTGTTCAACTTCCTGTAGTCCACGCACATCCTCATACTCCCATCTTTCTTCTTTACAAACAGTAATGGGGCTCCCCAAGGCGAAACGCTTGGCCTGATCATCTGTTTCTGCAACAGTTCCTCGATTTGCTTCTTCATCTCTGCCATTTCTGGTGGTGCCATTCTATAAGGAGCAATAGAGATGGGACCAGCTCCAGGGACTAAGTCAATCCCAAACTCTATCTCTCGCTTCGGAGGTAATCCTGATATCTCTTCAGGAAATACTTCCGGAAATTCGCTCACCACCGGAATCTCTTCAATCGGCATCGACTCTTCTTCTCCAGAAGCCGAGAATAAACACATATAACCTTCCGATTCCAGAGTCCTATATTGAATTGTCTGTTCTTTACAATTGATGATCACTTGGTTCTTCATCAACCAATCCATACCCAAGATCACATCCAATTGTAACTTAGGAAGACAAACCAAATCTACCTTGGAAAGACGACCCAAAATTTCTACATCACACCCTAAACAAACTTTAGCGGTGAAGATCGGTATTCCCGTAGGGGTATCTATACTAAGATAGCAGGGTGAATCAAAAACAATAAGATTCAGCCTACTCACACATTCGGGGGAAACAAAAGAATGTGTAGCTCCAGAATCAAACATAATTTTGCAAGGTTGATTATTAAGCAGAAAATTACCTTGCACGAGATTCGGGGTTTGGGTTGCTTCACTCCCACTCAGGGTAAACACTCGTCCTTGTACCACAGGCTTTCCAGCAGATCCCTTTGCATCTCCCTTTGCAGATTCCTTGCATTCCCGAGCAAAGTGACCTTGCTTCCCACACTTGAAACATCCCCCTGTGGACCAGCAAAACTGACCATGATGATAACGTTTGCATTTCTCGCAATAAGGAGCATTATCGCGAGACTTGTTCCTGTTATCCATCACTACCTTGCCCTTACCCTTGTTCTTAGAATATGGACCATTATTCCGATGATCAAACTTCTTCTTCCTTTGTGGTCCATAGTTCTGTCCAACCCCTTTCACTTGACTTCCAATTAACTCAGCCTTCTTATCATCTTCATACATTCTGCACATGTCCACAAGTGCAGGGAAACTCTGAATCCTTTGATAACTGAAGATAGACTTCAGCTCTGGTCTTAGTCCACCTTCAAACTTCACACACTTACTCCTTTCATCAGGGTTATTCAAGTAATAGGGGGAGTACTTCATCAGCTCCTCGAATCTGGCAGCATACTCCCCTACACTCATATCCCCCTTCTTCAATTGCATGAATTCCACTTCCTTCTTTCTTCGCAAATCTTCTGGAAAATATTTATTAAGAAACTTCTCCATAAATACTCCCCAGTTGATTGCCCTCCTTTCAAAATTCAGCAATTGAACCGTGTGATCCCACCAGTTTTCAGCTTCCCCATGAAGCATGTAAACCGCATAGGTCACCTTCTGTTCATCAGAACACTCCAGAGTTCGGAAAATCTTATTAATCTCATACAACCACTTGTTCGCCTCATCAGGTTTATATCCTCCCTCAAACCTTGGCGGGTTGCATTTCCTGAACTCCGACAGAGTCTTAGCATCAGGATTCGCCATGTTGCCAGCAGATGGGTTACCAACTCTCCCTTGAGATGATTGTTGTCTCTGCTGCTGCTGCATGCCTTCCAGCACGGTCGTGATTCGTTCTAACATTTCATTAGTAACATTTCTATTCCGGGTTGCCATAGAAAGACCTGCACTATGGTCTTTGGGTTACTAAAAAGGTCTTTAAAAGACATGAATACTACCACTAACTTACTCAAATCATATTCAATCAACATTGAATACCATACTTAGCTGCATCTTCGGGGCCATGAGGAACAGGACCAATGCTCTGATACCACCAAAGGTGTGACGCTTTCATTTTAACTTGAAAGTAATTAATATTTCCAAATAGTTGAATACTTGCTATCAAAATTAGGGCTAGAAAATTTTTCCTTTTTAATATTAGTACTTGCTCAATCAAAAACCCTCTTGGATATAAACTAATTCTTGAATTCGGCTTAGTAATAATTCAGTTTCGAAAGGACTCTCGAGATAACAGTTCCTAAAGTTTCGAAAACATTGTTTGTAGTTATTATTAAAACATATCACTTGTCTCTTGAGTGGTTTTGAATAAGTAAAAACATAACTTTATCACCGAATCCCTTTTAAATATAAATCAGAGTTCGCGGAAGTAAAAGTAATACTTATGGGGCTCTGCTGAGGAAAAAAAAACATCATATATATATATATATGTCATAGCATAATATGAAACCCCATCAGTAAGTAGCAAGTAACATCGATCGAGATAGCAAGAGTTTATAAAAACATATACAACCCAGCTGTATGAAATAAAACCTCACTCTAAGACCTCTCAAAATATATACAATATATCACATAATCTCAAAATAGAAGTCTCAGAGCAGGTCTTCAGTGTCCTCAGCAGCTCCTCAGATCCTCCATAGCTCTATCCCTAGGATCTAGGATCCAAAACACCTATGCTATGCAGGCTCCTATGAACCAGCAGGTCCACCTCTAGCAGAAACAGTCGGCTCAACATGCACCTCCTCCTCACTCTCATCCTCCACAGGGTTCTCCTCGACCTCGCCCGACTGTGTAGAGACCCCACCACTGGGTCTAGGATCTGCAGAAGCAGTCCTATCATAATTAGTCGGACCAGGAAAAAGAGTCTCCTCAGTGACAACTCTATGGGAAGAAGGATGGGAACGAGTGGCAGCTCTAAAACAAAAACTATGAAAACGACGCATAGGTCGAGCCGGGGGTGGTCCTCTATATGTGTAAAAAGGTGGAACATGCATAGTATAGACTAATGGGATCCTAAATCGACGAGGTCGCACACGCACCAGAGGGTTAGGGTGGTAGAGAGTGATCTCAACCTCCCCCTCAAAAGTGGCACGGTGCTCCTCATACGTCCATATACCGCTAGGGATAGGGCGTATCTCGATGCAGGCTAGGTATCTGGCCATCACCTAAACAGGGCACAGGGAGTAAGTATACACAAATACATAATTGAGAAAGACTAAAATTTACAATCACAAATATATCATGGACAGATCATAATGCAAATACATATGAGCACACCAGTTTTTCAACATTATAACTCTTATAATGCAAGTGGCATGATGTATGATTTTCTATCCACAACTGAGGCCTCTAAATGTCCATCTTGGACGTTCATCCAATACACCATTGTGTTTTCGGAACACCGACATTCGTTCCCAGAACGTAATGCCGAACCATACTTGGATAATAAGCATCACTCCCGGAGTGTGCACCACGTTCCCAGAACGCATACGTTCCCAGAACGCATAAAAACCAGGTCCCAGACACTGACCACATATCTATAATGTGTCATCAAGTAGGTTATAATTTGGTACTCCCGGAGTACCCTCCTCATATTCCCAGAATATGATAACGTTCCTACCAACCAGACTTCCAGTCTATATGTATGCACAAATATCAGGGTTGATTTTATCTTTACATTAATTAATGTGATTTAGAAATATTCCAATTTCTATTTTGAATGACTTGTTTGAGGCAAAATCTTTGACATAAAAATTCTCCTTTGAATTTTCTCAAAACATGTCTTTAAAACTTAGATTAGGAAAAATATAGTCAATGGTACTTAAATACTTAACTTTTTATTTTTCAGATTCAGGTACTAACCGGTTACAGTCTCAGGCTAACCGGTTAGAATTACGGACCTGAACTGTTTACCATTGCAATTCAGAAAAACCCTTTTTTCTTGAATTCTCTACCCAATCTATACACCATTTAAACCTTGTTTTAAGCCTCAAAATCACAGTTTCCATCATTCAAAATTAAAATCACATTTGTTTCCAACAATACATAATGTTCTCTTGAAAATTATTTCATTGGATTAAGGTATAACCTCCTACCCTCAATCTGAACCATGACACTTCATATCCAGATTTCTCATAATGGAATTACAGCATAGATTTTAGCCAAATTTCCAAAGACTTAAGGACTGATTTGATAAATTAATTTTCTTTGAAATTCTGCAGTGTCTAACCGGTTACTCATGCAGTCAGTCCCTTAAATTAAGGATTTTGACACATCATTTTCTTTGTTTCTCAAATCTAACCAATTTCCAGCATTTACCAGGGTTCATATACCTTAACCAACCATGTTTCATCACAGAAACCATATCAAAGTGCATGCCTTAAGCTTTTTGTATCAAATTGCATAAAAATCACATAAACACAATTTTAATACAACAAACTCAACACAACCATTCAAACTCAGAATTCAGTGTTAACATACTTTGCATGCATCAAATTGAAGTTGCTCAAAACCACAATGAGCAAGGTTTTGGCCTCCAAGCCTTTGTGCCATATTGCACATAATTCCCTTTTTGAGTTTTGTGAACTCAAATCCTAATTCATTCGATTTTTTTAGTCTAAATCTAGTATAGTGTAGACTTCTCCCATACATCTAAGTCGATTTTGATGAGTATAACCTCTGAACTTGAAGAAAATCCACAATCTCCTCACACTTCCTAAGCTCTGCTCCCAGATTCGGTTTTCCAGCAACAGGGTCCAGAAACCACCAAATTTGACATAGGAATTGACCAAAGAAATTGGGGAAAATGATTAGAACTTAATCTAGGTAACATGCCCTAAGGAATCAAAGAGATTTGAGACTTTAAGATTGACTATACTTACCAAAATTGTAACACCCCAAAATTTTAATCCCCGATTAATGAAATGTTAATTATAAATTAATTATAATTAATTATTTCCATATTAATCCTTGATTAAAATATGTGTTCATATAGTTGGTATATGAGTGTGGAATTATTTAATAAATATAATAAATGCCTAAAATGAGTATTTTGCATATTAGTCCCTGGGTTGGGACCTAGAAGCAATTATAGGAAAGGTTTTGGAGGGAAATTAAATAAAATAATTATTTTTCAAAAATTGGGAAAAATACTCGAGTATTTTCTGAAAAACTCGAGTATTCTGGGTCAAACTGCACGAGTTAGTGTGTTTGATGAGTCGCCATGAACGATTCCCTTCTCCTGCCACGAAATCGTCTCCTTGCCAACGCCATGGGTGGCGTGTCGACATGCATGAGCTCCCTCTATCTCTATTTAAACCCATCAACACCGTGAAGTTAGGAATTTTGCTCAATCTTGCTCTTGTTGACAAAGCTAGGGTTTCGAATTTGCCCTCTTCGATTCTCTTTCAATTCTGAGTGTTAAGGCTTGAGTGATACACGAATACAAAGCTCACATCACGAGCTTTGTATAGACATAAAGATTGTGAGCTGAGAGTGAGTGTGTTGTTAGTATCGAAGCTGAGAAGTTGAGGCTGAGTTGCAGTCATCAGTTCTGGGAGCTTAATTTGGGTTTGATTTCTGGTAAGCTCACGAATTATTGAATCTCAAATTCGGTTTCCTTAGTTAGATTATGTTGCATAGAGTCTATAAAATCTAATTTCCCCAATTTTATTCTCTGTTTCATGGGTAAACCAATTCCACTTTGGTGTTGCACTCAAAATGTTCTGCATGTGGTGCTTGAAGTTGGTCTGAGAGTTGTGGAGCTTTTTTTGGGGATTTCTTGTTTGATTCACATCTGAGAGGTAAGGGGAAGTAATTATATTCACTCGATAGAGATTAAATTCCATGATTTGTGTTAGAGAGCCACCAAGAGGCTCTAAGGGCTTAGATTGAATAGGGTCTTTGGTTTGGAGACCAAGCTTTGCTCTAAAACTGTGCTGAGCAAGTTCTATATCATGCATGCAAGCTTAAATGAACTTTGTTTCATGAGTATTGTGCTTATTGTGTAAATTGAAGTATTGAGTTGTTAAAATGTGTTTTTATGCATGATTTATTGATTCTCTGTCAAATTGGTTATTTGATATGAAATGAGTATGGTAACATGTTCAATATATGGTATATGAACTATTGTGATCACTGGTTTGGGTTAAAAATGTTTAGAAATTGAAATGGTATGTAAAAACCAAGTTTCAGTCTGTTCTGTCTGCAAACACTCGAGTATATGGCTTAACACTCGAGTATTTCGTGATGCACCAGTGTGAAAATTGGCGCACCAACTTGAGAACCAGGCTAAGCACTCGAGTATTTCAGAGGCAACAAGAGTAAAAATTAATGAACAACTCGAGTAATATGTGAACTACTCGAGTATTCTGGGTAATGGACTACTCGAGTATCTCATGAATTACTCGAGTATATTTTTGAAGATCTGAAAACTTGAATCTCTAAACAGACATGAACGACTCGAGTATAATCATGAACTACTCGAGTAAAATCTGGAAAATGATAATCTACTCGAGTATTATGGAAAACACTCGAGTATTTTTAGTCAGATACTTAAAAATACCATTTTCAATTCTAAGTCATTTTGTAACACTTAAAGGACGATAAACCAAGTGATCCTGGACATAAAGGAAATTGATTGACGTTATGATATTTTCATTTGAATAACGATACGTTGCTCGGGAGGCACGTAATGTATTAATAAAAGGATAAAACATCAATCAATTCACTTTAAGTAAAGTAATGCATTATTCTGGAGTTGGGATGGTAGGACGTATATCATGTTTTTGGTAAACATGTGGAGGGCCTCTGGGAGTGCCAATACGCTTGCTTGATGACACGTCGTTGACGTGGTCGGCTTAGTGGATGCCGATATGGTTATACCGTTTGGATGACGGTCCGTTTGGATGACGGGATATGCTCGGGTGGCATGGATACCAAGCTTGACGTGTACATTCTAGGTGAATGTACGAATTGTTGTATACCTAGGAATACAACGCACTGTTGAGTGCTGGGTTATCAGGGATGGACGTTAGAGAGTGACATAGTATGATGGAGATAGGCTTGAGAGCTAAAGTCATGCATCATGCCACTCATTTAAATCAATTATGATAAATGAAATAAGTGTGAGCATCCTAAGTGCATTAATTAACTGCTAAGTGTTATATGTGATTGTTGTTAATTGATACATATTTACATACTCATATTGCACAATTTATTCTCTGTTGATTATGTGTATAGAATTGCTTACCCCTATGCCCTTGTAGGTGATGTCTCGTTACATTGCTTGCATCGAGATCCGGCCACTTCCTAGTGGCACATGGATCTATGAGGACCATCGCGCGGTGTTCGAGGGAGAGGTAGAGGTTACCTTCTATCACCCAAACCCGTTGATCCGATTCCGTCCTCGTAGATTTAGGATTCCCATCATATACACTATGCATGTACCCCCGTTTTACACTTACCATGGACCACCTCCCACGCGACCAGCTCGCTCCTATCACAGTTTCCGTTTTCGACCTACCCGCTCTCACCCTTTTACCTCGAGAGTCGTCCGCGAGGAGACTCCCCCTTCTGATCCGAGGAGCCCAGTCAGGGTTTCACCATCACCTGACCCGGTACCCAGTGGTAGGGTACACTCTCCCTCGGATGAGATCGAGGAGGACCCGGTGGAGGACGAGAGTGGGAGCGAGCCTGTCGTGCATTCTACTGGGAGTGATTGGAGGGACGATGATCCCTAGGTTTGTGCATAGGGTATGTGATGAGGATCAGGGAATCTGATGTGTGGAGGCTGTGGAGGAGATCTTGCTGCTGCTGCTGTGTTGATGATGATGCTACTACCTTACTACTTATGTTTCTTGGAGACTGCTGTTATCACTACTACTACATCTGATGATGCCGGATCTACGTGACCACCCTTAGAGTTTTATTTTGATTATGTATATATGTTGTAGATATACTTTTGGGGTTCTCTATGGATTTGGTCATGTTATTATGTAGATCTGTTTATGGACTTGTATTTTGGGATCTTGGAAGCTTTGATATGGGGCTATGTACTTATGACTCTTATTATATATATATACCTATGTTCATCTTACTAGTAATTGCATAGTCCGATAATTCCGCTTACTCTGATTTAATCTATTTGAGGGCTCGGCTGTGAAAACTATTCGATTGTATCAGTTTTATCAAATAAAGCAAGGGTAGCTTCAGTTATTTTCTATAATATAAAACACGGTTCCAAAAGATGAATGCTACCCAACTTTCGAAAAGGTTTCAGAAATCGCCGAATTCAATATAACTGTTTTGGTAATACCTTAGGGTTTATTCTCCAAGAATTCCAAGTGTTGATTTGTGCACCCGCTTTTAAAAGAAAATTTTATTTCCATATTTTCTTAATCCTCACAAGTCCATATATTATCCAATATAAAAGCTTAATTACTTTATTATATTTGGGTAATCCGAAAGGGTGTCACACTGAGTGGTATCAGAGCAAAAGTGAGATCCTGTAGTAGTGGAAGTAGTTTCAGAAAGGTAGCCATCAACATCAAGCAGGTATCTCCAGGGCATTTACACTATTTGAATGTTATCATTTTGTTTGTTGAGCTTTAGATACCCTTGATTTGTTTGTATCTTGTCTCTTTTGAGTAAAAGACACAATTGATTGTTGATTTAAGAGTTTAAAATATAGCCCTAGTATAGGTGGTGTAATTGAAGTTTCTGTAGTTCAACATATGTGACCATAAGCCCATAGCGCAGGTCTAATATGGCAACTAGAAACCAAAATCACACCAACGCGATGTTAGAACGAATCACCACAGTGTTGGAGGCTATGCAACGACAATCTCAACAACCATCTCAACCGGTTAACCCGCCTCATCAGTGTAATGTGGGTAACGCTGAGGCGAAGACTTTGGCTGATTTTAGGAGCTGTAATCCACCAAAGTTCGAAGGAGGATTTAAACCGGAAGAGGCAAATAAGTGGATTCACACCATGGATAAGATTCTGAGAACATTGGAGTGTTCTGATGCTCAAAAGATGGCGTATGCAACCTACATGTTAGAGGATGAAGCTGAGAATTGGTGGAATCACACGATGCAGCTTCTGCAATATGAAGGAAGGGAGGTAAGTTGGGGAGTATTCATGGAGAAGTTTCTCCAAAAGTATTTCCCTGAAGATCTAAGGAGGAAGAAGGAGGTGGAATTCTTGCAGCTGAAGCAAGGAAATATGAGTGTGGGTGAGTACGCAGCCAAGTTTGAGGAGCTGATGAAATACTCTCCATACTATCAGAACAATCCAGATGAGAGGAGCAAATGCATAATGTTTGAAGGAGGCTTGAGGCCAAAGTTGAAGTCGATTTTCAGCTACCAGCGGATTCAAAGCTTTCCTGCACTAGTGGACATGTGTAGGATGTATGAAGACGATACCAAGGCTGAGGAGATGCAAGTCTCAGAGAAGAAGGACAATCAGAGCTATGGACCCCAGAGGCGTAAAGGTTTCAATAACAGAGGCAAAGGTCCATATGATCGCCGAGGGAAAGGCAAAGGAAAAGCTGGTAGTTCGGATGGAAGGAATTATCGGAGCGAGGCTCCATTCTGCGATAAGTGCAAGCGCAATCACTATGGCCGTGTGTGTTGGGGGACAAGTGGTTGCTTTAACTATGGAAAGCCGGGACATTTTGCAAGGGACTGCAAGGAACCGGCCAAAGCCAACTCAAGAGGAACTGCAGAAAGACCTATGGCTCAAGGAAGGGTTTTCACCCTTAGTGGTGTGGAAGCAAACCGATATTCTGATCTGGTGCAAGGTAAATACTTGCTTAATGGTCAGTTTTGTCATGTTTTGTTTGATTCTGGTGCAACGCATTCATTTTTTTCGTATGAATGTGTAAACCGGTTAGGCTTGATGATATCTGAAATGCCTTATACTCTCAAAGTAGAAACCCCTACTAATGCTCCAGTAGTAGTTTCTAGAGCATGTCTTAACTATTGTATAGAAGTGTTAGGACAAACATCTAAAGTAGATTTGATCTGCTTACCCTTGGCACAATTAGATGTGATCTTGGGAATGGACTGGTTAAGTCAAAACCAAGTAATCATTGATTGTGATAGAAAAGTAGTGACCTATAGAAATTCAAAACCCTCCGGCTACGTGTGCCTGTTCAACTCTGAGGTGGAGGAGAATGGTCCAAGGATGGAAGAGATCCCTATTGTCAGAGACTTTCCGGATATTTTTGCTGATGAGATCCCTGGGTTGCCACCAAGAAGAGAGATTGAATTTGGTATTGATCTAGTTCCGGGAGCTGGTCCCATTTCTATCGCTCCCTATAGAATGGCACCACCGGAAATGGCAGAAATGAAGAAGCAGATGATTCGACCAAGTGTGTCACCTTGGGATGCTCCGGTTTTGTTTGTCAAGAAGAAAGATGGTAGTATGAGGATGTGCATCGACTACCGACAGCTGAATAAGGTCACCATCAAGAACAAGTATCCATTGTCGAGGATAGATGACCTTATGGATCAAGTTCGTGGAGCTTCGGTATTTTCCAAGATTGATTTGAGGTCGGGGTACCATCAAATCAGGATAAGAGAAGAGGATATCTCTAAGACTGCATTTCGATCCCGATACGGGCATTATGAGTATGTCGTGATGCCGTTCGGATTGACTAATGCACCAGCTATCTTTATGGACTACATGAATCGAATCTTTAGACCTTATTTAGATTCATTCGTGGTTGTGTTCATAGATGATATCCTTATCTATTCCAAGAACCCGGAGGAGCATGCTGAACACTTGAGGATGGTGTTGAGTATCCTAAAGGAGAAGCAATTGTACGCCAAACTTACAAAATGTGAGTTCTGGCTAAAGGAGGTTAATTTCTTGGGGCATGTGATTTCAGACAAAGGGATAACCGTCGATCCGACGAAAGTGAGTTCAGTTTTGCAATGGGAGCAACCAAAGTCGGTAACGGAGGTGAGAAGTTTTCTTGGCTTGGCTGGGTACTATTGAAGGTTTATAGAAGGTTTCTCGAAGATCGCACTGCCTTTGACGAAGTTGACTCGGAAAGATCAACCATTCCTTTGGGATGAGAAGTGTGAAAGGAGTTTTCGGGAACTGAAGGAAAGGTTGACATCGTCTCCGGTATTGATTCTGCCCGATACACAGAAGAGCTTTGATGTGTACTGTGACGCGTCAAAACAAGGCCTTGGGTGCGTTTTGATGCAAGAAGGGCAAGTCGTCGCCTATGCCTCGAGACAGCTAAAAGTTCATGAAATGAACTATCCAACTCATGATTTGGAGCTGGCAGCTGTGGTATTTGCATTAAAGATCTGGAGGCACTATCTCTATGGCACTACGTTCCGAGTGTTCAGTGACCATAAGAGTTTAAAGTACCTCTTCGATCAAAAGGAGTTGAATATGAGGCAACGTCGATGGATGGAGTTTTTGAAAGATTATGAGTTCGAGCTCCATTACCATCCGGGGAAGGCCAATGTTGTGGCATATGCATTGAGTAGAAAGGCAATGCACATCAGTACAATGATGGTCAGAGAAGCAGCACTGATAGAGGAATTCCGGGATTTGAGTCAGACGATGCAAGTGGAGCCGGCAAGTATCAAGATGGGGATGCTGCAGATTGCTAATGAGTTTCTGCAAAGAATTCGGGAATTGCAACGCAAGGATGAGAAACTCATGGAAAAGAGGAAGTTGATGGAAGAAGGCAAGGAATTGGAGTTTCAAGAAGGGAAGGATGGAATCCTTCGCTTTAAAACAAGGATTTGGGTGCCTGATGATTTAGAAGTAAGAAGGATGATTCTGGATGAGGCGCATAAGAGTAAGATGAGTATGCATCCGGGAGCTACCAAAATGTACCAGGACTTAAAGAAGCTATTTTGGTGGTCTGGTTTGAAGAAAGATATAGCTGAGTATGTGGCCTGTTGTTATGTGTGTCAAAAGGCGAAAGTGGAACATCAAAGGCCAGGAGGAGAGTTACTTTCCTTGGAAGTTCCTGTGTGGAAATGGGATAGTATCTCGATGGATTTTGTGTCGGGATTGCCAAGAACATCTACTGGTCATGATGCCATCTGGGTGATCGTGGATCGTTTAACCAAGTCGGCACATTTCATTCCCGTGAATATGCGCTACTCGTTGGAAAAGCTTACCCAGTTGTACATCAAAGAAGTTGTTCGTCTGCACGGTGTACCATCAAGCATTGTATCTGATCGCGATCCGAGGTTTACATCGAAGTTTTGGGAAGATCTGCATAGAGCCTTGGGTTCAAAATTGAAGTTAAGTTCTGCATACCATCCTCAGACTGATGGTCAGACGGAGAGGACTATTCAGTCACTGGAGGACATTTTGCGAGCCTGTGCGTTGGAAGGTCAAGGGAACTGGGAACAAATGTTGCCACTCGTGGAGTTCACTTACAACAAAAGTTATCACACGAGTATTGGAATGGCACCATTTGAAGCTTTGTATGGAAGAAAGTGTCAGACGCCGTTATGTTGGTTTCAAGTGGGGGAGAATTCTCTGGTTGGGCCAGACTTTGTGCAAGAGACCACGGAACAGATCAAGATGATACAAGAGAAGATGAGGGCAGCTCAAAGTAGGCAGAAAAGCTATGCTGATAGGAGAAGGAAACCTTTAGAGTTTGCCGAAGGAGACCATGTATTCATTAGAATAGTACCAACAAAAGGTGTTAGTAGAGCTTTAAAAACCCAGAAACTATCACCTAAGTTTATTGGTCCCTATCAAATCCTCAAAAGAGTCGGCCCAGTAGCTTATCAGTTAGCCCTGCCTCCGTCATTAGCTAACCTTCATAATGTATTCCATGTGTCTCAATTAAAGAGATATGTCCATGACCCCACCATTGTCCTTAGAATCCAACCTGATGACTTAGAAGTTCATGAGAATCTAACCTTCAAAGCTGTGCCAGTTCGCATTGAAGACCGGAGAGTTAAACAGCTTAGAGGGAAGGACATTTGTCTGGTCAAAGTCGTCTGGGTTTGTGGTGATGCGATAGAATCATCTTGGGAATTAGAGGATAAGATGCGTCAGGATTATCCTAACTTGTTTGTATAAATTGAATTTCGGGGACGAAATTCCTTGTAAGTGGGGGAGTAGTGTAACACCCCAAAATTTTAATCCCCGATTAATGAAATGTTAATTATAAATTAATTATAATTAATTATTTCCATATTAATCCTTGATTAAAATATGTGTTCATATAGTTGGTATATGAGTGTGGAATTATTTAATAAATATAATAAATGCCTAAAATGAGTATTTTGCATATTAGTCCCTGGGTTGGGACCTAGAAGCAATTATAGGAAAGGTTTTGGAGGGAAATTAAATAAAATAATTATTTTTCAAAAATTGGGAAAAATACTCGAGTATTTTCTGAAAAACTCGAGTATTCTGGGTCAAACTGCACGAGTTAGTGTGTTTGATGAGTCACCATGAACGATTCCCTTCTCCTGCCACGAAATCGTCTCCTTGCCAACGCCATGGGTGGCGTGTCGACATGCATGAGCTCCCTCTATCTCTATTTAAACCCATCAACACCGTGAAGTTAGGAATTTTGCTCAATCTTGCTCTTGTTGACAAAGCTAGGGTTTCGAATTTGCCCTCTTCGATTCTCTTTCAATTCTGAGTGTTAAGGCTTGAGTGATACACGAATACAAAGCTCACATCACGAGCTTTGTATAGACATAAAGATTGTGAGCTGAGAGTGAGTGTGTTGTTAGTATCGAAGCTGAGAAGTTGAGGCTGAGTTGCAGTCATCAGTTCTGGGAGCTTAATTTGGGTTTGATTTCTGGTAAGCTCACGAATTATTGAATCTCAAATTCGGTTTCCTTAGTTAGATTATGTTGCATAGAGTCTATAAAATCTAATTTCCCCAATTTTATTCTCTGTTTCATGGGTAAACCAATTCCACTTTGGTGTTGCACTCAAAATGTTCTGCATGTGGTGCTTGAAGTTGGTCTGAGAGTTGTGGAGCTTTTTTTGGGGATTTCTTGTTTGATTCACATCTGAGAGGTAAGGGGAAGTAATTATATTCACTCGATAGAGATTAAATTCCATGATTTGTGTTAGAGAGCCACCAAGAGGCTCTAAGGGCTTAGATTGAATAGGGTCTTTGGTTTGGAGACCAAGCTTTGCTCTAAAACTGTGCTGAGCAAGTTCTATATCATGCATGCAAGCTTAAATGAACTTTGTTTCATGAGTATTGTGCTTATTGTGTAAATTGAAGTATTGAGTTGTTAAAATGTGTTTTTATGCATGATTTATTGATTCTCTGTCAAATTGGTTATTTGATATGAAATGAGTATGGTAACATGTTCAATATATGGTATATGAACTATTGTGATCACTGGTTTGGGTTAAAAATGTTTAGAAATTGAAATGGTATGTAAAAACCAAGTTTCAGTCTGTTCTGTGTGCAAACACTCGAGTATATGGCTTAACACTCGAGTATTTCGTGATGCACCAGTGTGAAAATTGGCGCACCAACTTGAGAACCAGGCTAAGCACTCGAGTATTTCAGAGGCAACAAGAGTAAAAATTAATGAACAACTCGAGTAATATGTGAACTACTCGAGTATTCTGGGTAATGGACTACTCGAATATCTCATGAATTACTCGAGTATATTTTTGAAGATCTGAAAACTTGAATCTCTAAACAGACATGAACGACTCGAGTATAATCATGAACTACTCGAGTAAAATCTGGAAAATGATAAACTACTCGAGTATTATGGAAAACACTCGAGTATTTTTAGTCAGATACTTAAAAATACCATTTCAATTCTAAGTCATTTTGTAACACTTAAAGGACGATAAACCAAGTGATCCTGGACATAAAGGAAATTGATTGACGTTATGATATTTTCATTTGAATAACGATACGTTGCTCGGGAGGCACGTAATGTATTAATAAAAGGATAAAACATCAATCAATTCCCTTTAAGTAAAGTAATGCATTCATTATGGAGTTGGGATGGCAGGACGTATATGATGTTTTTGGTAAACATGTGGAGGGCCTCTGGGAGTGCCAATACGCTTGCTTGATGACACGTCGTTGACGTGGTCGGCTTAGTGGATGCTGATATGGTTATACCGTTTGGATGATGGTCCGTTTGGATGACGGGATATGCTCGGGTGGCATGGATACCAAGCTTGACGTGTACATTCTAGGTGAATGTACGAATTGTTGTATACCTAGGAATACAACGCACTGTTGAGTGCTGGGTTGTCAGGGATGGACGTCAGAGAGTGACATAGTATGATGGAGATAGGCTTGAGATCTAAAGTCATGCATCATGCCACTCATTTAAATCAATTATGATAAATGAAATAAGTGTGAGCATCCTAAGTGCATTAATTAACTGCTAAGTGTTATATGTGATTGTTGTTAATTGATACATATTTACATACTCATATTGCACAATTTATTCTCTGTTGATTATGTGTATAGAATTGCTTACCCCTATGCCCTTGTAGGTGATGTCTCGTTACATTGCTTGCATCGAGATCCGGCCACTTCCTAGTGGCACATGGATCTATGAGGACCATCGCGCGGTGTTCGAGGGAGAGGTAGAGGTTACCTTCTATCACCCGAACCCGTTGATCCGATTCCGTCCTCGTAGATTTAGGATTCCCATCATATACACTATGCATGTACCCCCGTTTTACACTTACCATTGACCACCTCCCACGCGACCAGCTCGCTCCTATCACAGTTTCCGTTTTCGACCAACCCGCTCTCACCCTTTTACCTCGAGAGTCGTCCGCGAGGAGACTCCCCCTTCTGATCCGAGGAGCCCAGTCAGGGTTTCACCATCACCTGACCCGGTACCCAGTGGTAGGGTACACTCTCCCTCGGATGAGATCGAGGAGGACCCGGTGGAGGACAAGAGTGGGAGCGAGCCTGTCGTGCATTCTACTGGGAGTGATTGGAGGGACGATGATCCCTAGGTTTGTGCATAGGGTATGTGATGAGGATCAGGGGATCCGATGTGTGGAGGCTGTGGAGGACATCTTGCTGCTGCTGCTGTGTTGATGATGATGCTACTACCTTACTACTTATGTTTCTTGGAGACTGCTTTTATCACTACTACTACATCTGATGCTGCCGGATCTACGTGACCACCCTTAGAGTTTTATTTTGATTATGTATATATGTTGTAGATATACTTTTGGGGTTCTCTAGGGATTTGGTCATGTTATTATGTAGATCTGTTTATGGACTTGTATTTTGGGATCTTGGAAGCTTTGATATGGGGCTATGTACTTATGACTCTTATTATATATATATATATACCTATGTTCATCTTACTAGTAATTGCATAGTCCGATAATTCTGCTTACTCTGATTTAATCTATTTGAGGGCTCGGCTGTGAAAACTATTCGATGGTATCAGTTTTATCAAATAATGCAAGGGTAGCTTCAGTTATTTTCTATAATTTAAAATACGGTTCCAAAAGATGAATGCTACCCAACTTTCGAAAAGGTTTCAGAAATCGCCGAATTCAATATAACTGTTTTGGTAATACCTTAGGGTTTATTCTCCAAGAATTCCAAGTGTTGATTTGTGCACCCGCTTTTAAAAGAAAATTTTATTTCCATATTTTCTTAATCCTCACAAGTCCATATATTATCCAATATAAAAGCTTAATTACTTTATTATATTTGGGTAATCCGGAAGGGTGTCACAAAAATCAGCTCTAGAACTCAGCTTCCAAAACATGCACAACTGAGAACTCAGAATTTAGCTCTCAACTTCCCCAGTCGATTTCTCCTTCCACACAGACCCTCAACTCACAAATTTGGCGTTTTTACAAAGCTCAAGATGTAAGCTTTGCAATGGTGTATGGATCTCAAGCTCACTCTCAGAAACACGAAAATGAAACCCTAACAGCTCTTCTTCAACCCAGAAATTCAGAATTCAACCCCAACACCTCAAGAATCCATCAATTTATAGGCAATTTGATCTTGCATGCAGGGCGACGCGTGTATTGCCACTAATCCCAGGCAGTAATCGTGGCGATTACGGAGTTAATCAAGTGATTACTCATCAAAATCCACTAACCCAGTTTCTGGGTTCATCGTCTAACCGGTTACAAGGCAATACTAACCGGTTAGATTAGTACAAAATTTAAAAATTATTATTTTTAAATCTTTCCCTCCAAGAACCTTATTAATATTACTTTTAAATCCTCATTCATGGACCAAAATGCAATATCCTTATATTTTGCATTTATTTGCCACATAAAAATATTTCAACTTATTTTTATATTCATGGCTAATTTAAATACAAAACATAAACTTGGAAAATTTCTATAAATTAATAATAAATTTTTTTATTATTAATTTCCTATTATTCGGGAGACGAAAATTAGGGGTGTTACATAATTCTCCTCAGCTTCCTCAAGACTCATTCCCTCTTCTTTCTCAAAAACTCTTTTCGCAAAACTTTTTCGAAAATAATATTTCGTAAACTTTCTCAGGATGCTCTTTCAAAAGACTTTATTAAAAGATTGGTTCCAAAAACTTTTCTCAAAAATATATCTTTTCACAATTCTTTTCAAAAGTTTCTTTTCAAAAACTGTTTTCAAAAATCACATTTTTGGATGAGTGCTAATGGAGGAGCAAGCTCAACTCAACACTAGGCTTCTTTCCAAAAACATGGACGAGGGATCACATCTCTACTCCACCACATCTCACTTCCATAATCACGTTCTCTTTCCAATTTTCAACTCTTTATCTTTTTCCTTCACTCACATCACCTTTATCTCTTTCTCATTCGTTTCTTATAACTTTCTCTTTAGTCTTAATGCACCATCTATTTCTTTCTCAATTCTTTCTCATATCCCTTATTCGCATCTCTTTTCTCTTTCAGTCTCATGTCCTCATTATTATCATTTCAGGTCTCAGGGTAAAATCAAACATCTCTTAACAACTTAATTAAATTACTTCCCATACTAAACTAACCAACAGCTCATGCATAGTAAACATCATATCATCTCAACAAACATAGTAACTATAGACAACACTTCGGTCTCAGCGACTTGTAGGGATAGCCCACACATAACAACAGATAAACAAACAAACGCTCACTATCCCTCTTCCTCGCCTTAACGAGACCGGGTCCAACCTTTGAGATGATTGGACGCCTTAATATGTTGCCTAATACCATGGCGTCTTAAGGGGAGCTTCTCTCTCACCTCGATGATGAAGCATCTAAAAACGTTTCGAGATTTTCCGTTGCAAGCTTTTCCACGTTCCCTTTGCGTCCAACACCCGAACTAGACATTTTTCCCGTGCGTTAGAACGTTTTCGATAAATTCTTAATTTCGTTTTAAAATGCGTTGCTAAAATCCGAAGGTCTTAGATCCCAATTAAAAAGGGTTTTAAAGAACACTTTGAACAATTAAAATAATCTTTTATTAAAACAATTCCATTCTCCGAGTTTAGAACATTCTAGTTAAAGAAAATCAGTGTTCTTAAGTTTTAAAACAGGATATCAAAAATCCAAGAAAATAAAATTTCAAAACCATACTTTGAAAATCTTTTAAGACACAAGACTTTAAGAAAATAAGATTCCAAATTGATTTGAGTTGTTTTAAATCACATCTTTAAATAAAACATTTTTCAATTTCTTTAAAGTACAAACATGGATTTTTTTACAAACACAGTTCACAAACAGTAAAACAAATTCAATTCCACACAACAGAAGCACACACAATTTCCTAAGCACTCACAAACTCACATAATGCAAATCACACTTTTAATCATGCAACATCCTTAATTAAATTTCAATCTTAATAAATTAACTCAATTACTCCTTAGAAATAATTTAAACTCACTCTTTTAATTAGCCCACCATAACCGAATCATATATGGTTAGAAATTCCTAGTCTCTAATAAATTTTAACAACTTGAAATGATTGAATTATCATTACAAAATTTTCTTTTTCGCATGATCAAATCAAATCAGTTTTATTTCTTAAAACCAAAAAGATAAAAGAAGGACACACATATCATTTTCATCAAGCATACAGCATCATGTATCTAAACATAACCATTTACACAAGTCATTTCATAAAAACAAGTTTTTCCAACTATGTTCACATGCTTGGCCGAATCATGCATACATGGTTTTGCAAAGATTTATTGCACAAAGAACATGTAAGATCATGAAATTATTTTCTTTAATTTGGGTCCAAAAACCGTGAGCACACCTAGGATAAAAATCAACATTTATAATTCATTTTTATGACTTAAATCAAAACAACAAGTTGAATCACAACTCACTTCAATGATTCACCATAA
This sequence comes from Crotalaria pallida, assembly GCA_037953625.1. Lineage (NCBI taxonomy): Eukaryota > Viridiplantae > Streptophyta > Magnoliopsida > Fabales > Fabaceae > Crotalaria > Crotalaria pallida. The sequence goes on along the minus strand of CM075654.1, from coordinate 3,124,945 downwards.
TTTTCTTTCAAAGAAACTAATCATGGCATGCAAATACTTTTTAAAGTTCTCGTATTCAATTAATCTTATTATGTATGTATCCTAAGTGAGAAACAAACCTAGTTATCTACTTCTCCTAGGATTGCCGAATCTCATGATGCAAGGGAAAACAAAATCTCATTTATTTTCAACATTCATGAGTCACAAAGTTAAAGCAAATCATGTAAGGTTTCAAGACTATTTTTCAAAACAACACACCATATCCCATACACAAATAAATTCTAGATTATCATTTTCCTCAAAACAAGATAAAGATTTAATTTTAACGCCATGAAAATAACATGCATGAACTTTTTATAAATAAAAAGTATAGATTTTATTATTTATGGGATATGACCGAATGGTCCTAAAACAAATTATGTACCAAATCAAACACTTGTTTAAATCATGTTTGTTCTTGAAAAATCATTTCAACTTGTTACTTTAATTGTTTTCTTAAAAACCAAAACGCATATAAAAAGGAAAACATGATCTTTTAAAATTACATGCATGTATTTATGATCACTAGATCTAGCCTCAACATAAACATGCATCAACTTTTATAAAAAGCATGGATCTTAAATAAACCAAACATAGCCAAAAATAACACATGCACAACATCAAACACTTGATCAATTCATGCAAATGAGAAATCACTTTATTTCTTTTACTTTTTCATCAAACCGAATGAAGTATAAGAAAAATAGCTCAAACTTCCAACAACATAGTCATGCCCCAAATCACTTTAGTTGTTCAAACTCAAACAATAACAAACAAAGAAAATGAAAACTATTTACGAAGATTTGTTCCTAAAACTGAATGGGACATGAAAATTGTTTTCAAGTCTTTAATCAAAAGTTTAGACTTTTTCATGCTTGGAATTCATAGATCCATCAATAAATCATACATGCAAAACAAAATGAAACTCACTTGATCCTTATAAAGGCAAAACTGTAACACCCCTAATTTTTGTTCCCCAAATAACCAAGAAATTAATTATAACAATTATGTTATAATTGATTTAGATTAGTTTTGAAGGTTTTAGTTTTTGTACATTATGTGCTTTTATATATAAAAATATGAGATATATATTTTTATATGGTTATTTTGTACAAAAATGTGAATATTGTAATTTAGTCCTTGGGTTGGGACAGAATTGCAATATTAGAAAGGTTTTTGAAGTAAAAGTAATTAAATTATTAATTTTTGAATTTTATCAGTATGTAACCGGTTAGAAGGGCTCTGTAACCGGTTACACAATGAACTCAGAAACTGGGTTAGTGGATTTTGATGAGTAATCACCCAATTAATCCAGAATTCGCCACGAATACAGCCCTAATCCAGTGGAAAACACGCGTCAAGGTGCATGCAAGCTTGATTCTTCTATAAAAACCCTCAATTCTGAAGAATTGGGTTGTTGCTGCTCTGAAATTAGGGGGAAGCTCTGTTCTAGGGTTTCAGAATCGTTTCTTGCAATTCTCTTTCGTTTCTGAGAGTTAGAACATGAGTGATACACGGTTACAAAGCTCACATCAAGGGCTTTGTATTGATATAAAGTTTGTGAGTTGAGAGTCCCTGAATCAAGAGAACGAAACTTGCAAAGTAAGGGTGTTGGTGCTGCCAAACCTCAGCTTCTAGTTTCTGGAGCTGACTTTGAAGCTCGATTTTGGTAAGCTCAAGCCTTCTCTTGTTCTAGACTTGAGTTCCTTTCAAAGTTCATGTTGCATGGTTTTGATAATGACCATTTTCCTTAATTTCCATGTCCATTTCATGTTCCAAATTCCTTGATCAATCTACCCTGTCAAAACGGTTCTGATTTGAGGAGGAGCTTTGGGTGTTTGGTGTTCTACCTCAAATCTCTGCTCAAATCTTGTTCAAGCACGAACCTAAGGTAAGGGGAAGCTTAATATTTGCTAGAATGAGAATAAATTGTGGTAGAATATAGGATGAGTCACCAAGAGACTCAAAGGGCATAAGTTGAAATGGTTAAATGGCTTGGAGGCCAATTTGAGCTCAATTTTTGTTTTGAGCAATGTTATCTGGATCCATGCAAGCTATGTTGATGTTGATTTCATGACTTAATTGGATATTATGTGAATTGATGTATTAAGTTGTGAAATATGTGCAATTATGTGCAATTTGAGTATCTAAATTGAATGCATGCAAGGTGAATGTGTTTCTGTGATTAAAAATGTTTACTTAAGGTATATGAACTCTTTTGAATGTTGAAATTGGTTAGATTTGAGTAATGAAAAGAATGGTTTGCAAAACCTCATATTTCAGTGTGCTGACTGCACAATCTAACCGGTTACTCGATAATTGTAACCGGTTAGACACTGTAAAATTGTCAAAGAAAATAAGTTTCTGAAATCAGTTCTGTGGCCTTATCAATGTTACTAAAATCTAGACCCTAATTTCACTGGAAGTCAATCTGAAATGAAGTTGATTTTGTTGTAATAACTCAGATTGAAAATTGGGAGTTAATACCTTAACATCAAATGATAATTTCAAGAGGAAATTATGCACAAATGAAATGGGATTATGACTTAGATCTTTTGAATGATATTATGTGTTGAACTTGAGGTATTCTTTTGTGCTAACACCTTGTTATTGGATTGAGTAGAGAATTCAAGAAAAGATTTATTGAAAATCAATGGTTTTGTATTCAGATCTGTAATTCTAACCGGTTAGGTGATGAGGTAACCGGTTAGTACCTGAAACTTAAAAATAAAAGTTAAGTTTTTGAGTAAGGATTTTTGATACCAAAGATTACATTCTCTCAATCCAGGTCTACGAGCATATGTTAAATTTAAATTCAAAGTTGAATTTTATGAGTAAAGCCATACCTCAAGATATCATTCAGAAGTTGTGATTTCTAAGTCATAATAATGGAATTAATGGAAAGACCAACCTTAGTAATTATGTATGCAATGCATGCATAGAGAAAGGTAATGAAATAGGTTGGCAAGGATGGTTTGTGATGTTCGGGGTACTTGACCCTGTACTCTAGGAGTACTAAACTGATGCAACCTACTTGATGACACATTCTGGGAATGTGGCCATTGTCTGCGACATGGTTTCTTGGACACGTTCTGGGAACGTGATGCACACTCTGGGAGTGGTGCTTGATTTTATTCCAAGTATGGTTTGCGATACGTTCTGGGAACGTATGTGAGTGTTCTGGGAACACATTGGTATAATAATAGAATTAAACATAAAAACCAACCTTAATGATTGTGCATCCATATAGAATGGAAGTTTGGTTGGTAGGAACGTTTATCATATTCTGGGAATATGAGGAGGGTACTCCGGGAGTACCAAATTATAACCTACTTGATGACACATTATAGATATGTGGCCATTGTCTGGGACCTGGTTTTATACGTTCTAGGAACGTATGTTAGTGTTCTGGGAACACATTGATATGCAACCTACTTGATGACACATTATAGATATGCGGCTAGTGTCCGGGACCTGGTTTTTATGCGTTCTGGGAACGTGGTGCACACTTTGGGAGTGGTGCTTATTATTCCAAGTATGGTTTGCTACACGTTCTGGGAACGTGGTGCACACTCTGGGAGTGATGCGTAATATCCAAGTATGGTTCGGCATTACGTTCTGGGAACGAATGTCGGTGTTCCGGGAACAGAAGGGTGTATTGGATAGACGTCCAAGATGGACTTTTAGAGGCCTCAGTTGTGGAAGGAAATCATGCATCATGCCACCTGCATTGAAAGAATTATTATGATTAACCGGGTGTGCTCATATGATTATGCATCACGATTTGCTACATGTTAACTTGTGGATGTTAGTTTTATTCTCATTTGATTATGCGAATATGTATAGCTAACCCCCATGCCCTTATTAGGTGTTGATCGTGCATCTAGCTTGCACAAGAATCTGTAAAGGGAGATGTCTCTTAGGTGCATGCAGAGTGTAGAAAGTGTGGGTTGGGAACCCGTTGTGCAGATATCGAGGATCCGACCAGAAGGATGTTTGGACAAAGTACCAGTGACCAGCTCTATAACATTTCTATTTTTAATAGAACTTATATGATACATATTTTGGAAAAAGGTATCATAAGAGGAATTCAGTTTCATATTTATACTTATTTGGTATTAATGGACTTGTTACATTTGATATTGGGGGTATAATATGATGATTTTACTATGTTTCCGTAAAACTCTGATTTTGTTAGTCAACCTCATTACTAATCAAGTGTTTGTGAAAAGGAATTTTCAAGGGAAGGGAAAATTATCATTTTCATATCTTTTTCCAACGATAACAAGTCCAAGTTTTCATAAACTTCTTACTTTTCTTATAAAGTAAGATGATATACAAGGAGTGTTACACTTTTATGGTATCAGAGCAATGGTCCTGACTCTTGGTCCTTGGGTGTGTGGTCCAATACGTTGGTCATCGATATCTGCAATGTTTCCTGGGAAGTGTGCTTTCATACACTTCCAAATTAGAGCTAAGGTTATGTGTAATGGCTCTAGATAAATAGCTTATTCTTCTATTAAGAAGTGTTCTATGAAGTCTCAATAGAAGTATGATAGTTGTATGCTTCTCCTTAGATATGTTGAAAATCCAAAACCACAGTGTTGGTTTATAATGTTTTCATAGAACCAGTGATGAGGAAATTTTAAGGAGTTGTAGTGGAGTCCTTGACTCTGGGGAAGAGTGTTTACCCTCACTAGTGTGAAAGTTAATCAACTTCTCAGACTGAGTGCAGGGCAGTTATCTTCTTAAAGATCAACCTTGTTGAGTTTGTTAAACTCTAAAGCTATTCTTCCTTTTGTTCCTTATGGATAAGGGTAGTGATCAAAGTTTCTCTATGCCTTATCCAATCTGCTATCTCAAAGCAGAGAATCCTACAAATCTTTTGTAGTTGTTTCCAAGGTATGTCGGAATCGTTCTATTAAGGTATTAGACTTTGTCTATCTACTTGTGTCATGATCTCATTTGATCTTAAGCACGGTTCGGGGGCCGAAGGATCAAGTGATCATGATTAATGATGATAGAACAACTCTGTATTGGGATTCCTAAGTTTCGAATCTGGAATCCAATGAACCCAGGTGTTGCTTCTGGACAGCAGTGAAGGAGAAATGGGGGTTAAAGAAATTTTGGTTGTAAGAAATGATGTTAGGTTCACCCTTGAGCAAAGAAATAGAGTTTGGAATCAAGTTTATTCTTGAAGCTGATTCCCTCTCTACTATCCTTACGATATGGTATCATCGGGAATAGTCAAATGGGAGAAACACGTAGAGGAGTTGCTAAAAGAATTGGTTGGACCAGGTTAAAGGAGTCTAAGTGTTTTCTAAGATTGATTGGCGGTTGGATTAACCCCAAATCAGGATTCGAGGTAGGGATACACTTGAGACTGCATTTTGATCTCGATACGGGCATTATGAGTAGAAAATAATGCCGTTCGGATTGACTAATGCACCTGTTCTTTTATGGATTATATTTGGATACGTTTGTGGGTTATCCTGAGAATCCGGAGGAGCACGAGAAACATCTCAGGATGGTGTTGAGAATTCTGCAAGAGGAGTAGTTGTGTGCTAAGCTCACCAAAGATGAGTTTTGGTTGAGCTAAGCTAAGTTCGCAGGGCATGTGATCTTTAAAGTAAGAAGTCCTTAGGGCTGGCTGGGTACTATCACCGGAGTATTTAAGGATTTTCTAAGATCGCATGGCCTTTGATCAAGTTGACTTGGAAAGATCAACCGATGGTATTGAATGATAGGATGTTGTTTAATTATGGTGGGGTGATGATGGATTATACCCCAACATAATATGATTAGTCCAAGAGGAATTATGGAAAATGTGAGTAGATTATGATTTAAATCATTTCAGTGATGGATTCAGTTGGAATCAAGGTATTAGATTATGAATAAATCCTATTTTGAGTTGGATTGGATGATGTAAAGAAAATGGTTTTGAAATTCTTTTGTTTTATTTCTAAAACTATACTTCATAACCGGTTAGAGTTTCTTGTAACTGGTTAGAAGCTGAAAGTCTAAAATAAACATTTAAGTAATTTGTGAAGGAACTTTTGGTATCGATAACCATCTTCCTCCAATCCAAACTCAATGTCAATCATTTAATTAAAATTTGAATAAGGATTTAATGTGATAAAATAACTTAATGCCTTGATTCATCATTGAAATTGATTTAAGAAGATTGAATTATAATACTTATGGATTAATCGAGAGTTGAAGTTAAGGAGCTACTCCAATTAGAGAAGGTAGAGGATTTAGCTGGACGATGCAAAAGAGACGATAAGCATTAAGATAAGAAGGTTGTGATTCATGAACAAGTTTGAAGTTTGAAAGTATGAATGACAATAAGAAGAGGAAGAGTTGAATGTGAGACAAAGGCGATGGATGGAGTTTCTAAAAGATTATGACTTTGAGCTCCATTATCATCCTGGCATAGCAAAACGTAGTTGCAGACGATTTGAGTTGATAGGCTATTCATGTAAGTTCAATGATGGTTAAGGAGGTTATTCTGATTGAGGAATTCAGAGACCTAAGTCTAGTAACCCAAGAGGAACCCTCTAGTATTAGATTGAGAATGTTGTCAATCACCAACGAATTCTTGAATCGGATTCATGAATTTCAACCAGAAGATGAGGAGTTGAAAGAGATGAATGAGATTTAATCCTTGGAATATTGTCTAGGACAACCTAGATGAGAAATCCAAAGGCACGAATTTCAAGAATAGATTATGTTCGAACCCAAGTTAGCTATCAACTAACAAGGAATAAGAATTTCTCAATGTTGGAAGCATGTGTGAGGACTATGGGAAAGTACATGAGCTTCATGCGAGAAAGGTCTGAGTTCAGAATAAGAGAAAGAATGATGAAATACAGGTCCAACTGAAGAAAGAGGAAAAGTAAATGGGAGAATATCAACCACGGAAATATCGAGGTTAAGGAATCCTCGATTGGAGAAAAGTGACTAAGGAGGAAATAGGAAAGGGAACATTTGTCCATCTCGAGGTGAAAACTGTGAGGCACATCACTTTGAGTTTAGTTGTGATGTACCTAAGGGAATAACCAATTCCGATTGTAGGAAGCTGGAGTATTATTCACCGAATTGTCTTGAAGGAAAAGGTGATAAAGAAATGGACGAATCCAGCACAAGAAGAATTCACCAGCTGAGATGAGAGTTGAGTGTGATCCTAACGTAGACCACCCAAGCCTATCTCTTCCTTTGATCTGAATTAACGTAGTCAAATGTTTTTCGATTACGTTAATCTAATATTTGAAAATATCGATATCCTGTTGGAAGTTCAACTTCAATCTTTCCGTGATCAAAACCCTTATCACAGTTGGATGTGATAATATCTGTGGACACTATAGAAATAGAAAGATCAGTTATGGCTAGAGAGATTAACAACCACCGGGATAGGACAAATCTTTGTCTCCCCAACGGAAATGTCTCTAGAACTTGACTATCTAACTAAGTCTGATAGTGATAATTACCCTATCTTTAAGTTTATCTAACTTAAAGACCTGTCGTATGGTCTTTCTTGCGAAAGATTATATCTGAGAGGGATGATTTTGTTATTAATGGATTGAATATTAGGACTGATCACCCTAATGTCACAAACTATTAAGAAATGAAGTCGTACAAATGTTTCTTTGATTGTGCTCGAGAGATCAGAGTGCGCAGCCCAAAAAATTTTTCCAAAAAGTTTATTGGAAAGTGTTTTAATTGAAGAATATTTATGTGAAGTGTAAAGAGTATTTCTTTTAAAAGAAATTCTTTCAACTAAGAGTTTTATGCAAAGAATTTTGGTTTAAGGTGAAAGGTTTTATTAGAGATGTTTCGAAATAAAAGAACTATATCGAAATTCCTTTTAAGTGGGGGAGGACCCTAAAGAACAAATTGATGAGCATTTATTTCCCATTTTTCCTTGCATTATTTTACTCCTATTATTGATACTTGTTGCCTATTTGACATTGTTTAGCTTGATTTAGTGATTTAGAGTTTATTGGACTATTATTCTGAATATTGTTTAATTTGGGATTATTTAGCCTAATTAATTCTATTTCTATTTTCAGGTCATATTTGGCACAAGGGCTTTTTGGACATTTTGGGAATGAAGATTTAATGTTGGAAGAGAAGATATATGATGAAGTGAAGATTGTAATCTATCTTTAGGATTAGTTGAGATTTAGTTATATCTTTTAAGATTTAGATTTTATCTATAAGATATTTTTAGATTTAATTTAGAGATAAGCTTTCCTTAGGATTTGGGCCCATGATTTAGGCCCGTTTTGTGATTTAAAAAGCTAAATTCGTGTAAACCCTAGGGGGAGACCTTCCATTCACGTTTTTACATTCTCTCTCATAGAGAAGGCTTAGTTTTGCTCTCCAAACTTGTGGTGGCGGCTAGGGTTTCTCTTTCTTCCCTTTCTACACGTTTTTGGTATATTTCATCATGGAAGGCTAAACTCTTAGGTTAAATCCCTTTGGTAATGTATCACATACTCTTGAGGTTTTGTTCTTAATGCTATTTCGTTTTTATTCACTGTTTTCATGCTTATTGATATGTTATGGTTCGCTTAGTTCCATTCTATAGAGATAATCCATGTGTATGAATGCCTAATTTATGCAAACTCGTAAAAACTCCATGCTTTGGCTTTTAATGCTTAATTAGAGATTTGGGTTTTGGGGTGAGAATTGAATTTTCGCTTAGTATTTAATTCTCACGAGTTGGACAGTGAAGAGGAAAGAAATTGATCTTTTGTGACCGATGATAGAGTTGTGAACGCAAGCCAAAGGGGTTTATCCGCTTTTCCTTATCTGTTTCTTCGTTTTGATTTAATTCCGTTTTGATTTCAATTATTCAATATTCAATACAAAAACCCCCCCTGTTTTCTATGCATACTATGTGTTCGACCTTTTGCTTGATAAGATATTCCTTGGGAGACGACCTAGGAGTCACTTCCTAGTACTATACTTAAACTGTTTTTATTTGTATCGGGTACGGCCTCGATGAAATTTGGCGCCGTTGCCGGGGAATATCGGTTCTTGCCAAAGGTCATTAGTAGTTAGTTAGTGTCGTAGTTAGTATAGTTATTATAGTGTGTCGTGTCTGATTCAGGGTCTAGTAGTCAATTCTGATAACCGGTTGAAGTTGCACTGTTTGCTGTTTTGCTATTTTGTTGCAATTAGTGTATTTGATTGATTCTGTGGTTGCTAGTTCACATAGTTGTGGGTGGAATTTTTGCACGAAAATTTATATCCACACTACTTTTATCATATAAAAAGGTTTTGAGGCACCACGATCACTCAGATCATCACTGGTTGTGAGTTCCAGAAAAATTTTCCAAGTTTTAGCAGCACTTTCTTCAAATCGTCGCAACTTTTGACCCGTAACTCGGAATTTGACGAATTTTATATCAAATCGAAGGGAATTTTCTGAATAATCTGATTTTTCTCACTTTGTTAGAAAACTCCTTCGTCTGGATCCTGAAAAAGCCGTTTTACTATTTCTTTTTTATTTTACAAGTTTTATTTTCTTAGTTTTTGGTCTCTGATTTAATTGTTTGACTTGGTTCCCTTTTGAATTTTGTCCTCAAACTTTTTGTGGTATGTTTTCATGATTTTAGGGTGCTGAAAAAAAAATAAAGAAAAAATTTTAAAAAATAAAAAAATTTTGTTGCCTATTTTGGTCATGTATATCAGTGACAGTTTGCTATGCTTCATGGTGTTCTGTTTAGTACATGACTAGGGGCAACCCAAGCTACTTGCATCCATATAACCCTGAAATTGATAGAACTTATCACAGACTAGTTAGACAAAATAGGAACCAGTCCATAGGTAGTGAGTCTATTGAGTCTTTACGTAGTGAGTCTGCTTCTTTTTCTTCTATTCCTATAAATTCTGATTCTTATTCTGATTATTCTGAAAACATGGCTCAACCTCCACCACGTGAGAGGACATTGAGGGAGCTGGCTGCACCTGATTTCACTATTGAAGATTTGTGCATCCAGTATCCCGATGACCCGTATGAGCTAAGGTCTGGACTAATTCATTTGTTGCCCAAGTTTAATGGTCTTGCAGGTGAGGATCCTCATAAACATCTCAAGCAGTTCCATATTGTCTGTGTTACTATGAAACCACATGATGTGCAAGAGGATCATGTTTGTCTTAAGGCATTCCCACACTCCCTAGAGGGGCTAGCCAAGGATTGGTTGTACGATCTGGCCCCTGGTTCTGTCACAGTCTGGGATGACCTGAAGAGGGCATTTTTGGAGAAATTCTTCCCTGCATGCAGAACAACAGCAATCCAAAAGGATATATCAGGCATCAGGCAACAAGTTGGAGAAAGTCTCTATGAGTATTGGGAGAGATTCAAGAGACTGTGTGCGAGCTGCCCCCACCATCAGATCTCAGAGCAGCTGCTTATTCAATATTTCTATGAAGGTCTCAACCTCATGGAGAGAAACATGCTTGATGCTGCAAGTGGTGGTGCCCTAGGAGACATGACACCTTTAGAAGCCAGAGTCAAGATTGAGAAGATGGCTTCCAATTGTCAACAATTCCATGCAAGGGGCAACAGCGATGCAATCATAGTGAGAGGAGTGAATGATGTTGGCACAAGTTCTGGTAAGGTTGAGAAGCTTGAACAGAAGATAGATTCACTTACAACTTTGGTCACTCAATTGGCCATCAACCAGAAGAAGTTGTCCCTGCCTGCTAGATTATGTGGCATATGCACATCCGCTGAGCACCCCACAGATGCATGCCCTTCTGTGCAGCAGCAGCCCACGACTGGTGCTGACCAACCTGAGGCATATGCTGCCAACATCTTCAATAGTAGAAACCAGCAGCCACAGAACTTTGATCTCTCTACCAATAGATACAACCCTGGTTGGAGGAACCATCCCAACCTGAGATGATCTGATCAGCAGCAACCTTCACAGGTTCAATTTCAGAACAATTCTAGACCACCATATGTACCTCCTCCAGTCCAGCAACAGAGACAACAACAGGCTAATTCTGCACCACCAGCTCCTAGTACTGAGCAGCAGCCTTCATTGGAAGAGCTGATGAAACAGATGACCATGCAAAATCTCCAATTCCAACAGGAAACTAGAGCATCCATTCAAAGACAAGAGGCCTCCATTCAATCTTTGACCAATCAGATGGGACAGATGGCAACAGCAATCAACACTATGCAATCTCAGAATTCTAACAAGTTGCCATCCCAAACAGTGATCAATCCAAACCAGAATGTGAATGCCATTAGTCTAAGGTCAGGGAAGCAGATTGTCACACCCACACCAGAATCTGACCTCAACAAAGATGATCTAGTTTCAACCAACAAGAAGAGCCAAATGGTCGAGGAGAGTGAGCACACAAGTACCAGAAAATCCCATCCAGCTCAGCCTTCCACAAGCACAACACCTGCTGCTGCCCAACAACCACCCCCCATTCCTCTTCCTTTCCCACCAAGGGGGGTGACTCAAAGCAAGAAAATGGAAGAGATTGACAAAGAGATACTTGACACATTCAGGAAGGTGGAAGTCAACATACCCCTTCTTGATGCAATCAAGCAGATTCCAAGGTATGCAAAGTTCTTGAAGGATCTATGCACACACAAACGGAAGCTCAAGGGCAATGAGAGGATCAGCATGGGAAGAAATGTCTCTGCTCTTATAGGTAAACCCGTCCCTCATATTCCTGAAAAGTGTAAGGATCCTGGAACTTTCTCTGTGCCTTGTATCATAGGTAATACTAAATTTGAGAATGCTTTGCTAGATTTAGGAGCATCTATTAATGTTATGCCTATGTCTATTTTCAAGTCTCTTTCACTTGGACCCCTTCAACCTACGGGTGTGGTTATTCACTTGGCAAATAGATCTACTGCCTACCCCGCAGGTTTGATAGAGGATGTCCTGGTTCGGGTTGAAGAGCTTATCTTTCCTGCTGATTTTTATATTCTTGATATGGAAGAGGACACCTCTCGTAGTGCTGTCCCTATCATATTAGGGAGACCATTTTTGAAAACAGCCCGAACCAAGATAGATGTGCATGTAGGTACACTTTCCATGGAATTTGATGACAGTGTGGTTCGATTCAATATTTTTGATGCTATGAAACATTTTTCTGATGACCACTCTGTCTTTCATGTTGACTTGATTGATGATCTGATTGATGAGCATGTTCTAGACTTTTTGCATGATTATGATTTGCCATCTTTCACTAGCTCATTTACTTGTTCTGCATGTTCTGATTCTGAAATGTGCACTGCATGCATTGAAATTGACCAGTTTTTAAATTCTGCTACTGCATCTGTTGATTCATATGATATAGATTCAGATCATGCTAACCCCATTTCTGTTTTGCATGAGTCTAATTCACTTGTTCAGGTGCAGGCGGCAGAATCCAATTCTGCTGCTCCTTTAGTTCCATCTGTGATGCATGCACCTTTATTGGACCTGAAGCCCCTTCCTCCTCATCTCAAATATGCTTACTTGGAGGCTGAGCAGAAACTTCCAGTGATCATCTCTACCTCCCTTTCTGTTGATCAAGAGAAGCAGCTGCTGGATGTGATTAGAGCAAACAAAAAGGCAATAGGATGGACTTTGGCAGACATACCTGGTATTAGCCCCTCCATGTGCATGCATCGGATTTTATTGGAGGATGGGGCTAAACCAGTGAGACAACCCCAGAGACGGTTGAACCCCCAGATTCTTGATGTGGTAAAGAAAGAGGTCACCAAGCTGCTGCAAGCTGGCATTATCTACCCCATTTCCGACAGCACTTGGGTAAGCCCGGTTCAAGTAGTTCCCAAGAAGTCTGGGGTGACAGTTGTCAAAAATGAGAAGGATGAGCTGATTCCCACTAGAGTGCAGAACAGTTGGAGAGTCTGCATTGATTATAGGAAGCTCAACCAGGCGACCCGCAAGGATCACTTTCCTCTTCCCTTCATTGATCAGATGTTGGAGCGCCTGGCAGGTAAATCTCACTATTGCTTCTTAGATGGTTTCTCTGGTTATTTCCAAATCTGTATTGCACCAGAGGACCAACATAAGACTACATTTACCTGTCCTTTTGGTACATTTGCTTATAGGAAGATGCCTTTTGGCCTATGCAATGCTCCTGGCACTTTTCAAAGATGTATGATGAGTATTTTTAATGACTTACTTGAGCATTGCATAGAGGTCTTCATGGATGATTTTAGTGTATATGGTTCCTCTTTTGATGCATGTCTTGATAGTTTGTCTAAGGTGCTTAATAGGTGCATTGAGACTAACCTTGTCTTGAATTTTGAAAAATGTCATTTTATGGTAGAACAAGGCATAGTCTTAGGGCACATTATTTCGCATAAGGGCATAGAGGTTGACCCTGCTAAGCTGCATGTAATATCACATTTGCCTTACCCCTCTTGCGTGCGAGAGGTGCGTTCTTTTCTTGGCCATGCAAGTTTCTATCGCAGGTTTATTCAGAACTTTAGCAAGATAGCCCTTCCACTATCCAACTTGCTTCAAAAGGATACCACATTTGAGTTTGGAGACCAATGCAAGAAGGCATTTGATGAGCTAAAGAGAGCACTCACCTTCTTCCCACCATGATTTAGGGAGTCTTCTTTTCTCCTTCTTTACTACTTTTATTACACTTGTCTATATCTGTCTGATTCTGCTATTTGTTTTACATTGAGGACAATGTGTGATTTAAGTGTGGGGGGAGAGTAGTTTAGGTTGCATATTTTTGCTTTGATTTTTTAGGTTTTGCTAAGTTTTGGGCATTTTCTCGCATGTTTTTGCTTCATTTTAGTAAAGTCTTGGTATCTTGTGTCTGAATTCATGCATTTCTGTGTGTAAAGTTGCTTTTGATAATTAAGAGGTGGTAACACTGTGATAGAATTGTCCCTTTTGTGAGGATTTGAGCCTTAATTGTGGGTGGATTGCTATATGTGCCACCTAATTTTTCTTTCATGTGTGATTGCACTCTGGATTACTTGCACTCTAGAACTTGACTTGACTCTTGTTGATACTTGATATTCCCATGCACATTTTGAAATGATTTAGGCATTGTTTTTCTTGAATAAGCCACTAGCCATATGAGCCTACCTTGAATGAATTTATCCTTTGATAGCCCCTTTGAGCCTTTATATCCCTTTTCTTTGTTCTTTAGCTCATTACAAGCCTATGACTGAAAAACCATGATTGTCCTAACCTTAGGGAATGTTGGAGCTTTGGAATTGTTTTGGGAATGGGTATTAAGTAAGCGAGGGTGCTTTGTTCTTCATCTCTTGTGAGTTCTGGGTTTTGCCTCTATGGTCGGTGATGTAATTATGGCTTTATCTCATTATGCCATTTTTATTGTTTCTTCTTTTCTTTCGTTCATGAAGTTCTGCAATGTAATGCAATTCAAAAAAAAAAAAAAAAGAAGAAGAAAAAAAAAATGGAATAAAAGGTTGATTGAGGCATGGAGGATTGGAATTAGAGGTTGTTGTTATGTTTACCATTTCATTCTGGGGTGGATTGTGCTTATTTTTTTTACTTGTTCCCCATTGCTCCTCTATTCCCTGGGTTTTAGCTACATTTCCCATATTTTTATCCTACCTTGTCCTTGGCCCCATTACAACCCTGAAAAGACCTTTTGATCTTAATGTGCATGTGTGTTGATTGTTGATGTTAGAGGCTTGTCAAGCCTATGGTTGTGTTTGTTTTTCATGATGTGCCTTGAGTGTAAACACTGATTAACCTTAAACACTTGAGTGTAAACACTATTGAGTGATCCTTGTGAGTTTCTATCATCTTTGTGACTACCCTCTTGATGTCATTGGTTTTCTTTGCATATTTGAAATAATTGGATGATGTTCATGGATGCCTTGATTCTTTGGTCCTTATTTTCTTCGTGTGCTCGATTTTGCCCATTTCTTTGCATTTCCTAGAATTCATTGTGAAGTATGTAATCTCTTAGGTTTGCATTCATTAGTTTTAGTAATCTTGTTACATGATTCACTTTGGTGCATATTGATTTTCTCAGTCCTAATTCTTAGTTTTGCCCAGGAGTGCAAAAGGATAAGTGTGGGGGTATTTGATGAGCATTTTATTTCCCATTTTTCCTTGCATTATTTTACTCCTATTATTGATAGTTGTTGCCTATTTGACATTGTTTAGCTTGATTTAGTGATTTAGAGTTTATTGGACTATTATTCTGAATATTGTTTAATTTGGGATTATTTAGCCTAATTAATTCTATTTCTATTTTCAGGTCATATTTGGCACAAGGGCTTTTTGGACATTTTGGGAATGAAGATTTAATGTTGGAAGAGAAGATATATGATGAAGTGAAGATTGTAATCTATCTTTAGGATTAGTTGAGATTTAGTTATATCTTTTAAGATTTAGATTTTATCTATAAGATATTTTTAGATTTAATTTAGAGATAAGCTTTCCTTAGGATTTGGGCCCATGATTTAGGCCCGTTTTGTGATTTAAAAAGCTAAATTCGTGTAAACCCTAGGGGGAGACCTTCCATTCACGTTTTTACATTCTCTCTCATAGAGAAGGCTTAGTTTTGCTCTCCAAGCTTGTGGTGGCTGCTAGGGTTTCTCTTTCTTCCCTTTCTACACGTTTTTGGTATATTTCATCATGGAAGGCTAAACTCTTAGGTTAAATCCCTTTGGTAATGTATCACATACTCTTGAGGTTTTGTTCTTAATGCTATTTCGTTTTTATTCACTGTTTTCATGCTTATTGATATGTTATGGTTCGCTTAGTTCCATTCTATAGAGATAATCCATGTGTATGAATGCCTAATTTATGCAAACTCGTAAAAACTCCATGCTTTGGCTTTTAATGCTTAATTAGAGGTTTGGGTTTTGGGGTGAGAATTGAATTTTCGCTTAGTATTTAATTCTCACGAGTTGGACAGTGAAGAGGAAAGAAATTGATCTTTTGTGACCGATGATAGAGTTGTGAACGCAAGCCAAAGGGGTTTATCCGCTTTTCCTTATCTGTTTCTTCGTTTTGATTTAATTCCGTTTTGATTTCAATTATTCAATATTCAATACAAAAACCCCCCCTGTTTTCTATGCATACTATGTGTTCGACCTTTTGCTTGATAAGATATTCCTTGGGAGACGACCTAGGAGTCACTTCCTAGTACTATACTTAAACTGTTTTTATTTGTATCGGGTACGGCCTCGATCACAAATTTTTGGGAGCAAGATGAAGTTTTCTAGTATAAAAATACTTTGGGAAAGTGGAAAATTTCAAAAGATGAATTTCGGGGACGAAATTCCTTTTAAGTGGGGGAGTAGTGTAACACCCCTAATTTTGTTCCCCAAATAACCAAGAAATTAATTATAACAATTATGTTATAATTGATTTAGATTAGTTTTGAAGGTTTTAGTTTTTGTACATTATGTGCTTTTATATATAAAAATATGAGATATATATTTTTATATGGTTATTTTGTAAAAAAATGTGAATATTGTAATTTAGTCCTTGGGTTGGGACCGAATTGCAATATTAGAAAGGTTTTTGAAGTAAAAGTAATTAAATTATTAATTTTTGAATTTTATCAGTATGTAACCGGTTAGAAGGGCTCTGTAACCGGTTACACGATGAACTCAGAAACTGGGTTAGTGGATTTTGATGAGTAATCACCCAATTAATCCAGAATTCGCCACGAATACAGCCCTAATCCAGTGGAAAACACGCGTCAAGGTGCATGCAAGCTTGATTCTTCTATAAAAACCCTCAATTCTGAAGAATTGGGTTGTTGCTGCTCTGAAATTAGGGGGAAGCTCTGTTCTAGGGTTTCAGAATCGTTTCTTGCAATTCTCTTTCGTTTCTGAGAGTTAGAACATGAGTGATACACGGTTACAAAGCTCACATCAAGGGCTTTGTATTGATATAAAGTTTGTGAGTTGAGAGTCCCTGAATCAAGAGAACGAAACTTGAAAAGTAAGGGTGTTGGTGCTGCCAAACCTCAGCTTCTGGTTTCTGGAGCTGAGTTTGAAGCTCGATTTTGGTAAGCTCAAGCCTTCTCTTGTTCTGGACTTGAGTTCCTTTCAAAGTTCATGTTGCATGGTTTTGATAATGACCATTTTCCCTAATTTCCATGTCAATTTCATGTTCCAAATTCCTTGATCAATCTACCCTGTCAAAACGGTTCTGGTTTGAGGAGGAGCTTTGGGTGTTTGGTGTTCTACCTCAAATCTCTGCTCAAATCTTGTTCAAGCACGAACCTAAGGTAAGGGGGAAGCTTAATATTTGCTAGAATGAGAATAAATTGTGGTAGAATATAGGATGAGTCACCAAGAGACTCAAAGGGCATAAGTTGAAATGGTTAAATGGCTTGGAGGCCAATTTGAGCTCAATTGTTGTTTTGAGCAATGTTATCTGGATCCATGCAAGCTATGTTGATGTTGATTTCATGACTTAATTGGATATTATGTGAATTGATGTATTAAGTTGTGAAATATGTGCAATTATGTGCAATTTGAGTATCTAAATTGAATGCATGCAAGGTGAATGTGTTTCTGTGATTAAACATGTTTACTTAAGGTATATGAACTCTTTTGAATGTTGAAATTGGTTAGATTTGAGTAATGAAAAGAATGGTTTTCAAAACCTCATATTTCAGTGTGCTGACTGCACAATCTAACCGGTTACTCGATAATTGTAACCGGTTAGACACTGTAAAATTGTCAAAGAAAATAAGTTTCTGAAATCAGTTCTGTGGTCTTATCAATGTTACTCAAATCTAGACCCTAATTTCACTGGAAGTCAATCTGAAATGAAGTTGATTTTATTGTAATAATTCAGATTGAAAATTGGGAGTTAATACCTTAACATCAAATGATAATTTCAAGAGGAAATTATGCACAAATGAAATGGGATTATGACTTAGATCTTTTGAATGATATTATGTGTTGAACTTGAGGTATTCTTTAGTGATAAGACCTTGTTAGTGGATTGAGTAGAGAATTCAAGAAAAGATTTATTGAAAATCAATGGTTTTGTATTCAGGTCTGTAATTTTAACCGGTTAGGTGATGCGGTAACCGGTTAGTACCTGAAACTTAAAAATAAAAGTTAAGTTTTTGAGTAAGGATTTTTGATACCAAAGATTACATTCTCTCAATCCAGGTCTACGAGCATATGTTAAATTTAAATTCAAAGGTGAATTTTATGAGTAAAACAATACCTCAAGATATCATTCAGAAGTTGTGTTTTCTAAGTCATAATAATGGAATTAATGGAAAGACCAACCTTAGTAATTATGTATGCAATGCATGCATAGAGAAAGGTAATGAAATAGGTTGGCAAGGATGGTTTGTGATGTCCGGGGTACTTGACCCTGTACTCTAGGAGTACTAAACTGATGCAACCTACTTGATGACACATTCTGGGAATGTGGCCATTGTCTGGGACATGGTTTCTTGGACACGTTCTGGGAACGTGATGCACACTCTGGGAGTGGTGCTTGATTTTATTCCAAGTATGGTTTGCGATACGTTCTGGGAACGTATGTGAGTGTTCTGGGAACACATTGGTATAATAATAGAATTAAACATAAAAACCAACCTTAATGATTGTGCATCCATATAGAATGGAAGTTTGGTTGGTAGGAACGTTTATCATATTCTGGGAATATGAGGAGGGTACTCCGGGAGTACCAAATTATAACCTACTTGATGACACATTATAGATATGTGGCCAGTGTCTGGGACCTGGTTTTATACGTTCTGGGAACGTATGTTAGTGTTCTGGGAACACATTGATATGCAACCTACTTGATGACACATTATAGATATGTGGCCAGTGTCCGGGACCTGGTTTTTATGCGTTCTGGGAACGTATGCGTTCTGGGCACGTGGTGCACACTTTGGGAGTGGTTCTTATTATTCCAAGTATGGTTTGCTACACGTTCTGGGAACGTGGTGCACACTCTGGGAGTGATGCGTATTATCCAAGTATGGTTCGGCATTACGTTCTGGGAACGAATGTCGGTGTTTCGGGAACACAAGGGTGTATTGGATGGACGTCCAAGATGGACTTTTAGAGGCCTCAGTTGTGGAAGGAAATCATGCATCATGCCACCTGCATTGAAAGAATTATTATGATTAACCGGGTATGCTCATATGATTATGCATCACGATTTGCTACATGTTAACTTGTGGATGTTAGTTTTATTCTCATTTGATTATGCGAATATGTATAGCTAACCCCCATGCCCTTATTAGGTGTTGATCGTGCATCTAGCTTGCACAAGAATCTGTAAAGGGAGATGTCTCTTAGGTGCATGCAGAGTGTAGAAAGTGTGGGTTGGGAACCCGTTGTGCAGATATCGAGGATCCGACCAGAAGGATGTTTGGACAAAGGACCAGTGACCAGCTCTATAACATTTCTATTTTTAATAGTACTTATATGATACATATTTTGGAAAAAGGTATCATAAGAGGAATTCAGTTTCATAATTATACTTATTTGGTATTAATGGACTTGTTACATTTGATATATTCTGGGGGTATAATATGATGATTTTACTATGTTTCCGCAAACTCTGATTTTGTTTGTCAACTTCATTACTAATCAAGTGTTTGTGAAAAGGAATTTTCAAGGGAAGGGAAAATTATTATTTTTAGATCTTTTTCCAACGATAACAAGTCCAAGTTTTCATAAACTTCTTACTTTTCTTATAAAGTAAGATGATATACAAGGAGTATTACAAAAACCGTGAAGAAGAAAATGTACAAATTAAAGATCAAAACACACAACATGCAAGCCATTTGATTTCACTTTATTATTAATTAAACTTAGATCATGAATTTTTTTTTCCCAATAAGCACATACACACACAATTCACGGTTTAGAGAAAGGAAACTAGACATGCAAGAAGATCCATTTTAATTTTCACAAAACCTTAGTTTTTCTTTTGATCTTTAAGATTTCATTTAGAAAAATTTCAAGATCTAACAAAAGAGTCTTAACCGAAATATCAAGCACATATTTAACATATTACAATTTATTCTTAGTCCATAAAAATCCTTGATCAAGCAAGATCAACACATAAGAATAACATGGAAGAAGAAAAGAAAGATCTACAACTAGAAAGAAAATTCTAAACTATTACAATTTCCTCCTTGATCTTCGGTTCCTACCATGACAAGGTTGGTCTTCTAATCTTCCTAGCACCTAGATCTTCAAGGATGAAAGGTTGATTAAGCTTAGAATCCTCTTCCTTCTTCCTCCTAAGCTCTCGGCCAACTCCCTCTATCTCTCTCTATTTCTTTTCTTTTCTTTCCCCAAGAGTTTGATAAATCTCTTAGAGATATGTTTGTGTTGGTGTGGAGAATGAGAAGTGAATGAGGTGAATGAACTAAGGCCAACTCTATATAAAAGCAATTCAAAATTTCCTTCTTTAGCCTTGAGAAGCAATTCGGCCTTGTGTGCTTGGGAAGGGTAGATTTGGGCTTCCAAAAGTTTGCATGGGTGGAAGTTATCAAAACCAAAGGGGACAAGGTAGGCTAGGTGAAGACTTTAGGGTTACTTTAGACTTAAGTACTAGTTAGGAATTACTTAGGGTTTGGCCACAATTGTAACGCCCCAATTTTCACCTTCCGAAAGTTTTCATTACTGAATTAAATGTTACCAAATATGAGGCCATTTTTTTTTTGTAGAGATGTGGATGCACGTTTATGCTCTCGCCTGAAAACCGGGTCGTTACGTGAAACTTACCTCCACATCTTTACCGAACCATTTCCTAGATCTTTACCAATAGATTAGGGCCCGTTCACAAAACAAAAATAGGGCAACATTACAGGAGTGATACATTGCTCAGTTAATCCTTGATACCCACCTATTTACAACTACTTAGACTAAACACCCTGCTTACGGCTTTGCCTATTGAAAACTAAGGGATGAAGATCCTAATCCATCTTGCGTTCTGTCTTCACTCCTGAAGAAGAAGTAATCTCCCTTGCTGCCGGTCCACCATTGCTGGGCACCCACTGCATCCTAGAGGGAGTAGAAGAAGTCTTCAGAGTATCGCAGCGTAGCATCTCCTCGTAGTCTCGGTATCCTCGTACAATTACTTGTCCCAGCAAAGGTCCTAATTTGGCTCCTCCCAGTCGATGTTCTGGATCCGAAATTGTGATTTGGGTATCACCAGTCCATACCCAACCAGAGGGGATACGCTTCCAGCTACATCCATACTTGGTCCAGATAGCAACCTCCATGTGATACTCCATCTGCACATTGGTGTCACGGAAGCACCAAAGTACCAATGGGCAGGAGAGAGTTAGCGAACCGAACGACGAATCGTCGACGTTGTGGATTTACCGCAGGCGCGGTATCAAGACCACACACACAATACAAGCAATGTACACACAGCAAGCACTCAAATAAATTCCTATCACATTTCATGGTCATCTTAACTCTTTATTATCTTATCATCATTCTTAATATAACGACTTTCTTTTAGCCTTCTCAATTCCATACTTGATCCTTCACTTATCCATTTCTTTCTCGAGGGCTCAACCCTTTCCTTCCACACTTTCCATATTCATCACCAACCATTCACACACTTTTCTTGTCTTAATTATTACTCTTTTATTTGTCAAGTCTTATTGAATTAGAGCCATCGATGATTAAGGGGAAATTTAAGAATCATCGAGGTGCGCGTTCGTTCGTAGTTAGCACTCAAATCTCAAGTCTACATCTCCTCGATCATCCATCCACCTAGTCGGAAGCAAACAGGAGTACAGAACCTTTACCGTGCGGGCACGACAGCTGTCAACAACACATGGTCCCTGACCAGGAGGCCCAGCCTCAAATCAATATATAACATGGCACGCTTTCAGCGGCAAACAAAATGCCCCACTCCAGTTCCTCTCATTGTTCTAGACTTGCATCTAGGGGGTGACAGTACAATTCTAGTGTGCACGCAGAACTTGCCACGGCATTGGACCCAGTCCCCACCACGTTAGTGCGCCACTTGTGGAGTTGTTCTGCCTAGAACGGTACTCTAGACTTCTTGACGTTTCACCGTCATCGTCCTCCCCTACTGCAATCCCCACCTGGGTATCCGCAGATACCCATAGTATCTTCCTCTCCACTACTTCGGGTTTTGGGATAACTCTCATATCTCGCCGCGTTCGCTGTTAATGTCTTTTAAAGGCTTTTATCTTGTTTAATCCTAATGGTCAGCTCACCCTTCATGCAACCCTTCAATGAGTCCTGACCGCTAACTTTGCATCACTTTCATTCATCAAACTCAGCACAGAGCGGGATGGCCTTCACAAATCTCATTAGCATTCTCAACATCTTTTCCTCGTCTTTCTCAAAATCCCCTTTCACAAAACCTTTTTGAAAACATAATTTCTCAAAACTTTCGCTTTACCAAAATAATTTCAAAGATTCCCTGTCGTAAATTCTTTCACAAAACTTTTTCAAAGATAATATTTCCAAAAACTTTCACAAAAATATTATCTTCACAAAAGCTTTTCAGAAAACTCTTTTCAAAAACCTTTTTCAAAAATCACATTCTTGGGTGAGTGTTAATGGAGGAGCAAGCTCAACTCAACACTAAGCTTCTTCCCAAGAACATGAACGAGGAACCATATTTCCATTCACACCACAACTCACAGCATCACTCTTCTTCCAATATCATCTCAACATTTCATCCTCGCTTTGGCTCATTCACACCGTTCATACAATATCCTTTCAACTCTCCTCTCTTATCTCGTCTTAACTATCATCTCCATTCTCCCATCGTTATCATTACTCTCAGTGTCTTGTCAAGATAAGGCTGCCTTATTCCGTAAGGACTTCAGCCAACAAGAGATCAACCTTCTTTGTGTCTTTTACTTTAATTCCTTTAATAACAATCTATAGTATTGATCATGCATAAACAAACATAAACAACACATCATCAACAAACAATATCACACACAATAATGTGGTCTTAGTCTTGTTCGTATGAGTGGCCACACAAGCACACAATTGCCACCATACTACTGACGCAGAACCACTTGGTTCCGATCTTTGAGTTGATACGGAACGTCTTAATACAACACCTACTACCACGGTGTCTTAGGAAAGCTACTCTCTCACCTGAAGTCCAGCAGTCTGATGAACACGGTTTCTTCTGATCTTGTCTGCGGCCATTGCTTCAATCCCTCGTCTGTAACATTCCTCGGTTTAATTAAAACTCGTTTTCTCAAAATTACTCAAGCTTTTCTTAGTTCTTGAATTCTTAATAACCATTTGAAAACATCACATAAAACAACTTAAATTGATTGGTTAGGTTGTTGGTCCGTCATGGACAGCACCTTAACCATGTTCCAAAAATACCGAAAATTCACCGGCTTTTAAACCCGGGTTTTTCTTAAAATCGATAAGCTTTTTGAAAACCAAACTTTGAGTCTCATAAACTCATTTTAAAACATCAAAACAACTTTAAAACAAGCTTGGACAGCAAGGAAAGATTTTTCAGAAATTCAGTTTAAAACTCAAAAACATCGTAAAATACTCTTTAGTTTTAAATACTTTTGAAATCAATTATAAATGCTTTGAAAACTTTAAGCTTTGTCACAAGATAGATCACAAACAAAATTTCACATACATAAACTAAATACACACACGGTTATCAACACGTCTTGGTGAACCAAGTCATATGCATTAAGCATTTCACACATCAAACACTCAATTCAATTGCCTTCAAACACAAAGACATTTAAACATGTCAAGGGTCCTAAACCGAATACACATACACATAGTCAAACACAAACTCTTTCACAACTTAATTAATTTAGCATTGTTTCTATATTACCTCATGGAAAGGAGTACTAAACTAATTTCCATGCAGGGTCCGAAACACACCATAAATCAAAACAAGATTCATGCATCATCAAACACACACAAAATCATGCAATTCTTTAATTAAAATCCAAGAGTTCAATCATGGCAATTACTCAAACTTCAATTTGTTTTTCCTTAAGTCAAACCGAATTGTGAGAACATAAAGCATATACCAAATTCTCATGAAATAGAGAGCATGGGTTCAATCTAACAAAACCGAGTACAACATGCACCCAAAATAAACACCTAGTTTAGATCTAGAATCTCATAGGGACATGGAATTATGGAGCACATACTAGCTTCCTCAAAGCAAAAGCATGGATCTTAAATCTTATCATGGCCGAATGTATTATTCACAAGATCAACACATGGTCATGTAAAGGAAATTATTTTAAATTTATTTCCCTAATTCTCTTCCAAAACCGAAACATGCACAATGGACACATTTGACCTTTTCATTTTAAAATTTAACATGTATGCACTTAATTCATGTAGATCAAGTCTAATAACACCTAAAAGCATAAATCAAAGACAAAGACCATTTTAAAATGAAAAGAGGTCCAAAACCGAGGCATCCATCAAAGCAAAATAAGAAAGCTTTGGTTCAAAAATCCTTTTAAAATTCCAGATCAAATGAAATTCAAGAATCAAAACACAAATCGAACAAGAATTATTTTAGATGAAAAAGAGACCAAAACCGTGACATCGTTAAGGAAAACATCAAGCTTTTGGTTCGAAAATTATTTACAAAACCCAAAACAAAATCAAGGTCAAAACATAATTTAAGAAGCAAGATTTTTACCAAGATCAAATCAAAATCACACATACACGGTTCAAGATTAACTTCACAAATTAACATGCAAAATCAAGAAAATCAAAACAAAGTTAGATCAATTATAGATTTAACAAATAAACACACAAACATCTCCTTAGTTCAAGGTTTTAAGCATAGAATCAAACGTGCAAGAGAATTTAGATCAAGTTCACGAAGATCATGATCAAGACTTTAGGTCAAGAAAATTTAAATTAAAACATATAGATCCACCATGAAACATCAAGGTCTAACATGAGAATTTACAACCAAATCATAAAGTCCATAGTTTAACTTATTACAAATTTATTTAAGTCCAAGAAAAACAAGATCAAGGTAAAAACACTACATGCAAGCTTAACTCATACCGAAACATAAACATGCAAAGAAAGAAAATAAAATTACAAATCAAGAACTAATACTAAGGCTTCTATATCTTTGGTTTATACCAAGGAGAAGATGACCTTCTAAAACACTTGATCTCCAAAGCTCCTAGGTTTGGCTTACTCTCCTCTTCCTCTTCCTTCCTAAACCTCACGGTTCCTCTTCTTCTCTTTCTCTTCTTCTATTTTCTAGTTCTTTGTCTACGAGTTTGAGGAGTTCTTAGACTTTGTGTTTGGGTGGGTGTTGGACGAAAGAAGTGAAGAGAATGAAGTGAAGGATGGATGAAAGGGTACTAAGGCCAAGGCTTATATCAACAACACAAGTGTTCCTATTTTCTCCTTCATGAAACTCGGTCTTGGTTTAATTGGGAGGGGCGGATTCGGCTATTCACAAAATTGCATGGGTGAAGCTTATCAACACCCAAGGAAACACGTAGGGAACATAAGGACTTAGAGTCATGCTAGGTTGTTGACTTGGGGCTCTCATTAGGGTTTCAACCACATAGTTAGAGTTTAGTTGGATTTAGTTGGGTTTTAGTTGAGAACTTAGTTTCTTACTAATTAGGCTTCCACTCACTCACTCCCATACGTGTCATACACCCACATCCACACATTCACCTTCTCATGCACAAACACCCCCTTGCACGACACATACACCCTTCTAGGCACACTTAGTCATATTTACCTAATAGTTTAATCTTCCTTTACATGCATGACCTTATATGCTCATCCATACATACATAGGAAAATAATTCATGCATGCATTCATTCATTCACGTTACACACATATATGCACATATACATATGTTTACAAGCACACTTATGCATCCTAATCGTCTTCATTAATTTAATCAAGAGCATATATGTACACAAGAATCGTACATACACATATAGGAAATTATTCATGCATAGAAACTATAATTGCCCCTACAATATTAAGCACATATTCATAGAAATCAATCACCATTTCAAAACAAATTTCAAAACTCATAACTTCATTGTAGGAGAAAAAAAATCACCCTTTAAAATCACTTAACATCTTGAAAACACGAATTAAAAGTTTTATTAAGGAAAATACTCTTCTCAAAAATACTTTTCTTAAAATAATTCCCTTTTTTTTTTAGAAATCAAACCAATTCGAGGATTTTGAGGGATGTTACAGTCTCCCCAACTTAAAGATTTCTCGTCCCCGAGAAATTAAGTCGTGGATTAGGCAAATGGCACAGCAAACCTTTAAAATGCTTCTCGTGTGTCGTTCTCTGACGGAGATTCCAAAGAATCACCAGTTCCATGTCGACTAGTTAAGCCACACCGACTAACCGAAGAAGATATCGTTCCTTCCACTGATTGTCGCCATAACTAGCACCATTTGGGTATTGACCCAAAGAAAATTAAGCAAACAGATTTCACACATCTCCAAAGGCACCGGATTAAACCTAAAATCCGAAGATACACACTACTTTCTATTCCTTAGGTTCTTACAATCACTCTTTCCTCCTAATTCTACACCTACTTCTAAGGTCTCCATCTACTATGTCTCTGTCTAATCGTCTAACCGTAGAACAAAGGGATCCAATCTACTTTACTATCCTCTCAAACTAAGGCCAATATACACGTCTCCTTTCTTCCTTGCGACTCCCCAACTTTGATCAAACCTACTACTAGGCTCCTATTGTTCTATACCGCGTTTCACAACCACCACTTGATCACTTAAGCCGAAACAACTTTGATTCTCCTAACTCCTCTAATCAGGTGAATAAATCCTAGGGATATGGTTGACGATACTGCGGTCTAGTAGGAAAGGTTCATGAAGAAAAGGTTTGGATCCTTACTAGGTTGACTATCTTTGTTGAAGCAATTCAACAATCACTGGTTCAGGGATAACATTCTATTTCTCCAGGTACCGGCTATTTCTTGTACTTAGGATACGTCGGGTCAACCCACTTAATGTTTATCCGTCGATGATATTATTTCTAATATCACTCCGTGGTTATGGAATTTTGGTTCCTCTTGGGTTCAGGGTCTCTATGTTTCTACCTACTTTTCTAAACGGTCTTAACCAACAGGGTTTCCAGTCTAACGCTGTAACCGCTAAGGATAGACCAAGGTCTACTTCTGAGAAAGACAGGGATCTAATCTCACACTCTACCTTGCACTAGAAAGCGCTCCTAAAGACACACAAGCAATCAAACAGCACACAAGGCAAGAAAACAATCACACAAGACACGGGCTTGATGCCACAAAGACTAACACAGCTCTGATACCACTCTGTAACGCCCCGATTTTCACCTTCCGAAAGTTTTCATTACTGAATTTTATGTTACCAAAAATGAGGCCATTTTTTTTTGTAGATATGTGGATGCACGTTTACGCTCTCGCCTGAAAACCGGGTCGTTACGTGAAACTTACCTCCACATCTTTACCGAACCATTTCCTAGATCTTTACCAAAAGATTAGGGCCCGTTCACAAAACAAAAATAGGGCAACATTACAGGAGTGATACATTGCTCAGTTAATCCTTGATACCCACCTATTTACAACTACTTAGACTAAACACCCTGCTTACGGCTTTGCCTAATGAAAACTAAGGGATGAAGATCCTGATCCATCTTGCGTTCTGTCTTCACTCCTGAAGAAGAAGTAATCTCCCTTGCTGCCGGTCCACCATTGCTGGGCACCCACTGCATCCTAGAGGGAGTAGAAGAAGTCTTCAGAGTTTCGCAGCGTAGCATCTCCTCGTAGTCTCGGTATCCTCGGACAATTACTTGTCCTAGCAAAGGTCCTAATTTGGCTCCTCCCAGTCGATGTTCTGGATCCGGAATCGTGATTTGGGTATCACCAGTCCATACCCAAGCAGAGGGGATACGCTTCCAGCTACATCCATACTTGGTCCAGATAGCAACCTCCATGTGATACTCCATCTGCACATTGGTGTCACGGAAGCACCAAAGTACCAATGGGCAGGAGAGAGTTAGCAAACTGAACGACGAATCGTCGACGTTGTGGATTTACCGCAGGCGCGGTATCAAGACCACACACACAATACAAGCAATGTACACACAGCAAGCACTCAAATAAATTCCTATCACATTTCATGCTCATCTTAACTCTTTATTATCTTATCATCATTCTTAATATAACAACTTTCTTTTCGCCTTCTCAATTCCATACTTGATCCTTCACTTATCCATTTCTTTCTCGAGGGCTCAACCCTTTCCTTCCACACTTTCCATATTCATCACCAACCATTCACACACTTTTCTTGTCTTAATTATTACTATTTTATTTGTCAAGTCTTATTGAATTAGAGCCATCGATGATTAAGGGGAAATTTAAGAATCATCGAGGTGCACGTTCGTTCGTAGTTAGCACTCAAATCTCAAGTCTACATCTCCTCGATCATCCATCCACCTAGTCGGAAGCAAACAGGAGTACAGAACCTTTACCGTGCGGGCACGACAGCTGTCAACAACACATGGTCCCTGACCAGGAGGCCCAGCCTCAAATCAATATATAACATGGCACGCTTTCAGCGGCAAACAAAATGCCCCACTCCAGTTCCTCTCACTGTTCTAGACTTGCATCTAGGGGGTGACAGTACAATTCTAGTGTGCACGCAGAACTTGCCACGACATTGGACCCAGTCCCCACCACGTTAGTGCACCACTTGTGGAGTTGTTCTTCCGAGAACGGTACTCTAGACTTCTTGACGTTTCACCGTCATCGTCCTCCCCTACTGCAATCCCCACCTGGGTATCCGCAGATACCCATAGTATCTTCCTCTCCACTACTTCGGGTTTTGGGATAACTCTCATATCTCGCCGTGTTCGCTGTTAATGTCTTTTAAAGGCTTTTATCTTGTTTAATCCTAATGGTCAGCTCACCCTTCATGCAACCCTTCAATGAGTCCTGACCGCTAACTTTGCATCACTTTCATTCATCAAACTCAGCACAGAGCGGGATGGCCTTCACAAATCTCATTAGCATTGTCAACATCTTTTCCTCGTCTTTCTCAAAATCCCCTTTCACAAAACCTTTTTGAAAACATAATTTCTCAAAACTTTCGCTTTACCAAAATAATTTCAAAGATTCCCTTTCGTAAATTCTTTCACAAAACTTTTTCAAAGATAATATTTCCAAAAACTTTCACAAAAATATTATCTTCACAAAAGCTTTTCAGAA
This sequence comes from Crotalaria pallida, assembly GCA_037953625.1. NCBI lineage: Eukaryota > Viridiplantae > Streptophyta > Magnoliopsida > Fabales > Fabaceae > Crotalaria > Crotalaria pallida. Next base: position 3,095,703 of record CM075654.1, on the reverse strand, counting down.
AACTCTTTTCAAAAACCTTTTTCAAAAATCACATTCTTGGGTGAGTGTTAATGGAGGAGCAAGCTCAACTCAACACTAAGCTTCTTCCCAAGAACATGAACGAGGAACCATATTTCCATTCACACCACAACTCACAGCATCACTCTTCTTCCAATATCATCTCAACATTTCATCCTCGCTCTGGCTCATTCACACCGTTCATACAATATCCTTTCAACTCTCCTCTCTTATCTCGTCTTAACTATCATCTCCATTCTCCCATCATTATCACTACTCTCAGTGTCTTATCAAGATAAGGCTGCCTTATTCCATATGGACTTCAGCCAACAAGAGATCAACCTTCTTTGTGTCTTTTACTTTAATTCCTTTAATAACAATCTATAGTATTGATCATGCATAAACAAACATAAACAACACATCATCAACAAACAATATCACACACAATAATGTGGTCTTAGTCTTGTTCGTATGAGTGGCCACACAAGCACACAATTGCCACCATACTACTGACGCAGAACCACTTGGTTCCGATCTTTGAGCTGATACGGAACGTCTTAATACAACACCTACTACCGCGGTGTCTTAGGAAAACTACTCTCTCACCTGAAGTCCAGTAGTCTGATGAACACGGTTTCTTCTGATCTTGTCTGCGGCCATTGGTTCAATCCCTCGTCTGTAACATTCGTTTAATTAAAACTCGTTTTCTCAAAATTACTCAAGCTTTTCTTAGTTCTTGAATTCTAAAAAACCATTTGAAAACATCACATAAAACAACTTAAATTGATTGGTTAGGTTGCTGGTCAGTCTTGGACAACACCTTAACCATGTTCCAAAAATACCGAAAATTCACCGGCTTTTAAACCCGGGTTTTTCTTAAAATCGATAAGCTTTTTGAAAACCAAACTTTGAGTCTCATAAACTCATTTTAAAACATCAAAACAACTTTAAAACAAGCTTGGACAGCAAGGAAAGATTTTTCAGAAATTCAGTTTAAAACTCATAAACATTGTAAAATACTCTTTAGTTTTAAATACTTTTGAAATCAATTATAAATGCTTTGAAAACTTTAAGCTTTGTCACAAGATAGATCACAAACAAAATTTCACATACATAAACTAAATACACACACGGTTATCAACACGTCTTGGTGAACCAAGTCATATGCATTAAGCATTTCACACATCAAACACTCAATTCAATTGCCTTCAAACACAAAGACATTTAAACATGTCAAGGGTCCTAAACCGAATACACATACACATAGTCAAACACAAACTCTTTCACAACTTAATTAATTTAGCATTGTTTCTATATTACCTCATGGAAAGGAGTACTAAACTAATTTCCATGTAGGGTCCGAAACACACCATAAATCAAAACAAGATTCATGCATCATCAAACACACACAAAATCATGCAATTCTTTAATTAAAATCCAAGAGTTCAATCATGGCAATTACTCAAACTTCAATTTGTTTTTCCTTAAGTCAAACCGAATTGTGAGAACATAAAGCATATACCAAATTCTCATGAAATAGAGAGCATGGGTTCAATCTAACAAAACCGAGTACAACATGCACCCAAAATAAACACCTAGTTTAGATCAAGAATCTCATAGGGACATAGAATTATGGAGCGCATACTAGTTTCCTCAAAGCAAAAGCATGGATCTTAAATCTTATCATGGCCGAATGTATTATGCACAAGATCAACACATGTTCATGTAAAGGAAATTATTTTAAATTTATTTCCCTAATTCTCTTCCAAAACCGAAACATGCACAATGGACACATTTGACCTTTTCATTTTAAAATTTAACATGTATGCACTTAATTCATGTAGATCAAGTCTAATAACACCTAAAAGCATAAATCAAAGACAAAGACCATTTTAAAATGAAAAGAGGTCCAAAACCGAGGCATCCATCAAAGCAAAATAAGAAACCTTTGGTTCAAAAATCATTTTAAAATTCCAGATCAAATGAAATTCAAGAATCAAAACACAAATCGAACAAGAATTATTTTAGATGAAAAAGAGACCAAAACCGTGACATCCTTAAGGAAAACATCAAGCTTTTGGTTCGAAAATTATTTACAAAACCCAAAACAAAATCAAGGTCAAAACATAATTTAAGAAGCAAGATTTTTACCAAGATCAAATCAAAATCACACATACACGGTTCAAGATTAACTTCACAAATTAACATGCAAAATCAAGAAAATCAAAACAAAGTTAGATCAATTATAGATTTAACAAATAAACACACAAACATCTCCTTAGTTCAGGGTTTTAAGCATAAAATCAAACGTGCAAGAGAATTTAGATCAAGTTCACGAAGATCATGATCAAGACTTTAGGTCAAGAAAATTTAAATTAAAACATATAGATCCACCATGAAACATCAAGGTCTAACATGAGAATTTACAACCAAATCATAAAGTCCATAGTTTAACTTATTTCAAATTTATTTAAGTCCAAGAAAATCAAGATCAAGGCAAAAACACTACATGCAAGCTTAACTCATACCAAAACATAAACATGCAAAGAAAGAAAATAAAATTACAAATCAAGAACTAATACTAAGGCTTCTAGATCTTTGGTTTATACCAAGGAGAAGATGACCTTCTAAAACACTTGATCTCCAAAGCTCCTAGGTTTGGCTTACTCTCCTCTTCCTCTTCCTTCCTAAACCTCACGGTTCCTCTTCTTCTCTTTCTCTTCTTCTATTTACTATTTCTTTGTCTACGAGTTTGAGGAGTTCTTAGACTTTGTGTTTGGGTGGGTGTTGGACGAAAGAAGTGAAGAGAATGAAGTGAAGGATGGATGAAAGGGTACTAAGGCCAAGGCTTATATCAACAACTCAAGTGTTCCTATTTTCTCCTTCATGAAACTCGGTCTTGGTTTAATTGGGAGGGGTGGATTCGGTTATTCACAAAATTGCATGGGTGAAGCTTATCAACACCCAAGGAAACACGTAGGGAACATAAGGACTTAGAGTCATGCTAGGTTGTTGACTTGGGGCTCTCATTAGGGTTTCAACCACATAGTTAGAGTTTAGTTGGATTTAGTTGGGTTTTAGTTGGGAACTTAGTTTCTTACTAATTAGGCTTCCACTCACTCACTCCCATACGTGTCACACACCCACATCCACACATTCACCTTCTCATGCACAAACACCCCCTTGCACGACACATACACCCTTCTAGGCACACTTAGTCATATTTACCTAATAGTTTAATCTTCCTTTACATGCATGACCTTATATGCTCATCCATACATACATAGGAAAATAATTCATGCATGCATTCATTCATTCACGTTACAGACATATATGCACATATACATATGTTTACAAGCACACTTATGCATCCTAATCGTCTTCATTAATTTAATCAAGAGCATATATGTACACAAGAATCGTACATACACATATAGGAAATTATTCATGCATAGAAACTATAATTGCCCCTACAATATTAAGCACATATTCATAGAAATCAATCACCATTTCAAAACAAATTTCAAAACTCATAACTTCATTGTAGGAGAAAAAAAATCACCCTTTAAAATCACTTAACATCTTGAAAACACGAATTAAAAGTTTTATTAAGGAAAATACTCTTCTCAAAAATACTTTTCTTAAAATAATTCCCTTTTTTTTTTAGAAATCAAACCAATTCGAGGATTTTGAGGGATGTTACAACAATTCTAACTTAGTTTGGCTTACTTAGTTGCTAGTTTGGTTAGGGCTGTACTTACTCCTTAAACTCCTAGAATCTTAGGCTTACACACACACATGCACACATACACGTAGCACACATATAGCACACCCACATACATGCACACACTCATCGTGGCACCTTCATGCACACACACATGTCCTTCATTTTATTTTCTAATCACATTCTCTTAAAATCCAGAATCCATTTAATAATTAAATTAATTATAAGAGCCCACATTTTCATGCATCATACATCACATACAATTTATGCCAAGGCAACATCACAAACACATTTTTCTCAAAAATTCGTGTTTTACGATTCTGAAAATAAATTTTTATAAATCTACCCAGAAAATTCTGAAAATTATATTTTTAAAATCTACGTTTTGTTACGATCGTTTTGATATAAAGATTGTGAAAATCCGAGTTATGGTTCAAAAGATATGAATTTTCCAAGTTTGCAAATCCAAAATTTCCCTCTTAAATAAAAATCACTTCTTAATAAAACACAACTCTTTTCTTAAAAATCAAACCAACAAAAATTTATTCACTTTGCATTCAGAAATCCTTGAGAACCAACACTTTATTTCCCTCTTAGGTAAAATATTTTCTGAAAACCTTTTGTAAAACAGACCTCCAGGTTTATTTTATCAAAAATTCGTTCACGCACGTACGGGAAAAATGCGGGGTGTTACAAAAGTCCTCATCAGGATCCTCTTCTGGATCTTCCTCGGGGTCGTCCTCCTGCATAGCCTCGAAAGCCTCGTCTGGTAGATCATCCAGAATTTCATCCAACTCCTCTAGCTCCTCGGCCTCGGGATCAATCCGCGCAAGTAAAGGCATCGGATGCCCACCTTGATAGTCAAGTGGTCCACCAGTCTGCAAGTCCGCAAGCACAAAACGATAGGTGCGAACATCAGGCATTGTCCCTTACAGAGTATGGTTGGGATCAAAGATGCGCACTTCAGTGACTCCACGCCATTCCCAACCTCTATAATTAACTTCCCATCTTCCTTCATCCCGAATGTCGAAAGTAAACTTGACAGGGTCCATAGGCTATGGGATTGACATCATATAAAAAAGCACACAAAACAGAAATCTCGAGAGAGTAAGTATTCCCAAGCATTCAATGCCAACAATGTGGAATTACAATAGGCAAGATATTAAGAAATATCAACATCATACAAACACTACAACAGATAAAGAGTATTCTCATATTCATTTCCATCATCAGCATCCAATTCACGACACTTATCGATATCATTACTTTCTCTTTCTCAAGATTCTTAACATAACCACATCACATTCTGTGAATCTCTTATTCTAATTCGTTCCATCTTCATATAATCTCATATGCTTTTCCATTCTTTCATTCTTGGAATCATTTCTTAATATTATACACTTCAGCTTTTCTTATTTAAGTATTATGAATTCGTATCCATCAATGATGCGGGGAAAATTAATCATCATTGAGGAGGTCATTTAACATAGTAAGCACACACGTCTACATCTCCTCGGTAATCCACCCAACCTAGTCGGAAGCAAACAGGAGTACAGGACCTTTACCACGCGGGCTTGACAGCTGTCTCAACAAATGCCAGGAGAACTGTAGAAAATTCGGTACAGTCTCAAATCAAATCATATAATAAAGGCACACTGTAGAAAATCCGGTACAATGGCAAAATCTTAGAGCCCCGTTCCAGTCCCTCTTACTGTTCAAGATTTGCAATCTAGGGGGCGACAGTATTTTCTAGCTGCGTTGCAGAACTTACCACGGCCATCCGGAATCGATCAGCCCGGCACCACATGTGGAATTCGTCCGCCTAGAAAAGTACTCTAGACTTCTTGACGTTTCACCGTCATCGTCCTCCCCTAATGAAATCTCCACCTGAGTATCCCTGATACCCATGGTATCTTCCTCTCCACTACTTCGATATCGCACTCATAACTCACCATGTTAATTCAAGTCTTTTAGAGTTTTAATATTTCAATTAACATCTTAACCTAAGGTCGGCTCATCCTTAGTGCATTCCTTCAACGAGTCCCGACCACTAATCGATAATTCGCTTTTCTTAACTTAGCACAAAGCTTGAACATCAACAACTTGCGTTTCATCTCTTGGGCTTTCACAATACAATCTCATATCTCAGCTCAGGGCATCAGTATTTCAGCTTCACGTTTCACAACTGAGGAGCACAACTCAACTCATATCATGCCTCTTTCTCATGAGTCTCATCAGCATTACTTTCTGCAATTCTTGCTCAACAGCAATCATTATCATCAGCCCTAATCACATTCTTACGAATTCCACAATATTTCAAAATCTTTCTCAAACTTTAACTCGTTTCTCTTTGATCATTTCGTATTATTTATTTCTTAATCGTAACTCTCATCAACATTATTCTCACCATCATTATTATCATCAACATTATTACCATAATCAATAGCAATTCAGATCTCATCATGCATAATAAACTCTTTAGAAAATAAACATAGGCATACTAGTATCAAGTATTGTCATATAAACTCATCACATAATCTTACGTGGTCTTTGTCTCCTTCGCATAAGTGGCCACACCACAATACAATTGTCACTATGCTACTGACTCAAAACCACTAAGTAAAATAAAATAAAAATAAATCATGGAATATCCTAAATATTCAAGGCATAACATCTAACACACAAACAAACATATATGCAATGCTTTAGGGCATTATATTCCTTAACAACTCAAAATCACACATCCATATTCACATCAAGTCATGCACTCATTCATCTAAAATTTACTATTTAAATTTGCATATAATTATTTTACTCTCATGATAAGAAAACACTAATGTTTACAAACTTGAAAATTCCAAAGATATACTTCTTTAGGAAATTAATAAACTGCACTAATTGGCTATAGGTATGAGCTTCGCTTTATTTTCTAAAACCATATATTCACATAATTAAAAGATCTCCAAAAGGAACAATTTATTTGAGGTCTCCAATTATTTTCAACACTCAATACTTTCGAAATTCACACTTTACAGACCTGAAAAAATAAAATTTTGCAAATAGATCCAGAAAGTTATAAAAATTCAATTTTCAAATTCTAAGTTTCAACGCGATCGTTTTCATATAAAGATCATAATTTTCCGAGTTACGGTTGAAAAGATATGCATTTTCAAAGCTACTATATTCACTTTAGTTTATAAGGGAAAATTCATTTCTTCAAGAAATTACAAATAACAAAACCATAACTTATACCTCATTAATTCAAACTCAAATAAAATCATTTGCTTCGAGTTTATAAAACATTCATCTAAAAAAAATCCTTCTTAAATTCTCAAAATTCACTTTAAACAAAACCTTATTGATTTATTCAGGTAAGGAAAAATGCAGGATGTCACACAAACAGATTCAACAATAGGAGTAGATGGATTCATTATAGTTTCAAGGACAAAATCAGGAGGAAGTGTCTTTATGTAGTGTTTGCATCAGCTTGTTATCAGATATGGGCTGAGAGGAATAGGCACATCTTCACCAACACTATGAAGCATGTCTCTTATAGTTTTAGATTAGTTAGGTGAGAGGTTGCTTGGAAAGTTAATTTTTGTATTCCTAGTTTTAGGAATTGGAGAAAAAAGCTCCTAGGTGATAGAATAAACAATGAATTATGATGTAATTGATTAGTTCTCTTTTGTCCTTTAGGCTTCTTCAACCCTTCATAGAAGATGGCAAGATCCTATTAGGATTTTGGTATTATCCTACCTTGAGCGCTTCTTAGAAGGTGGAAAATATAAGGTAATAGCCTTTTGATTATGAGACATTTTGCATTGTGGTAATGAATTTTCATTTTACCAAAAAAAAAAGAACAGGTCTTGTTAGTGTTTCCGAACCGGCTTCAAAAAATATTTATGTAGTAATTAAATCAAAATAGTTTCAATAACCGAAATAGCAATTTACCCTTATATACATGACATCACTAAGATAGATAATCTGATATAATTGATTAAACCTAAATAAGAAATATTCTTCCCCTGTTGCTCTGTCCACCAGCTTGAATAACATTGGGAAAATAATCTATTCTTTTTTTGAAATGTAACTAATTGGTCAACAAAACATATATGAAAAATAGTTTGAATTACAACAACAATTTTTTTTTGGAATGTAATTAGTTGGCCATCATTTAAGACATTTGTGAAAATATGAATTAAATCACATATACAGTTTCATTCCATACATAACTCCCTTGAAACTCTCCATATTATAAGGGATGAAAACCTGTCATATAATATTAATAGTTACCAAAACGCACATGTATGTCTCCTTATATAAATCATGAAATTGATGTCACTTATAAGACATCAAACAAGAGAAGAAAAGGGAAAAGAGAAAGAGAAAAAGATGGAAACCATCACTTTTCCAAGGAAGTTTCTTTCATTTCTTCTCTTCACCGTTTTCTTACATTTCTTCATCACTTCACCAACAGCCGCAAATAATTATTCTTCCATTTTGACGAATTCAACTCAAAAAGCTAAGGAAAGCAACACTACTCAAATTCCCTTGAAAATTTCTCCAGCCGAAACCTCCATTACGAAGAAAAGTATCACAACGGTCGCAACTAATTCTTCTTCCGTTTCGAACAATTCCACTCAAAAGGCTAAGGGAAACAACATTTCCCACATTCCCTTGAAGCCTTCTCCCACCAAAACCTTCATTAATAAGAAAAGCAACTCAACAATTGCTAATAAATCTTCTCCCGTTTGGAAGAATCCACCTCAAAAAGCAAAGGGAAACATTTCCCACATTCCCTTGAAGCCTTCTTCGACCAATACCATCATTATGAAGAAATATAACTCAACAATCGAAAATAATTCTTCTTCTGTTTCGACGAATTCCACTCAAAAAGCTAAGGAAAACAACATTCCCCAGATTCCCTTGAAGCCTGCTTCTGCCAATACCATCATTACAATTAACTCAACAATCACAAATAATTCTTCTTCTGTTTTGACGAATTCCACTCGAAAAGCTAAGGAAAACAACATTCCCCATATTCCCTTGAAGCCTGCTTCTGCCAATACCATCATTACAATTAACTCAACAATCACAAATAATTCTTCTTCTGTTTTGACGAATTCCACTGAAAAAGCTAAGGAAGACAACATTCCCCAGATTCCCTTGAAGCCTGCTTCTGCCAATACCATCATTACAATTAACTCAACAATCACAAATAATTCTTCTTCTGTTTTGACGAATTCCACTGAAAAAGCTAAGGAAGACAACATTCCCCAGATTCCCTTGAAACATTCTTCTGTTGAAACCTTCAAAACCTTCATTATGAAAAAATGTAAATCAACAGTATCTCCAGCGCTATGCTATGATTATTTATCTCCACATGCTTCTAAAATTGAAGTAGACGCTGAGAAGCTTTGCGACATCTCTGTCGCCGTTGCGTTAAATGCTACTCGCACAGCATCTTCCACCATATTAAATAGTCAGAAGAGCAATAATTTGACAAAGGCTGAAACTAACCTTTTACAACTCTGCAGTAAAAATGTTGGCATCGCAATAGGGCAACTTCAAGACGCTCTCATTGCCCTCGGAAATTTGAATGGTACGGCTACCCCGATTCAGATTGCCAAAATTAAGACTATGTTAGATGATTCGGTCACCAAAACTGGATATTGCTATGGTAATCATATATACGATCCGAACAACAAGGATGAACTTGTCGCTTGGATAGTGTATGAGGAAGTATTTTACGCGTCAGCAGCGAGTACCTTTTCTTTGACTTTCTTCAATCAAGCCTTCCACTAATTAAGTGAAGCCTAACTAAGGGTTTTCATTCATTTTTCTTTATTAAAACTTCTCACCAGGCTTTGGCATATATTTTTAATCATGATGAGGAGTTTATAATGATATGTGGTAAACGCTACCAGTTTAAGGGCTTAATGATTTTATTTTATTTTTTATTCATCTGGTCAGAGTGTTGGGTTATTGGTTTAATGGTGGTTCAACTAGCGAATCACTAATTAAACCACAGACTAGTGAAAATCAAATAAAGATATACAATAATAAATAACAAATTAATTTAATTATTAAATTTTAATAATAAAGGTTAAATAAAGAAATATGATATATGTGTGCATTTATGCCATAAAACATGTCAAAGATCCTAAGGAAAAGACATCAAATAATACAGAGAATATTAAAAAAATACATTCCCTTTACTTGTATCTTATTCAATCTCTTTAATATAATGCTAGTATCATCTTCTCTGTGCGAAACATAAGTGTATTAAGAGATGTTACAATATATTAGATGACATATGTATGATAAACCAGAGTATGTTCATAAAGAGAGTACTAGAGGTACTATAACTCAACATTGTTTTAATGACTTTACTTTGAGGAAAGGTACATATAGTCGTAAGGATCGGACCGGTACACTAGTTTGAGAAACCTACATTTAGTAGTCTTAAGGAGGAGAACCAAACCGATGAGCAACCTTAATCAAGATTTCAAACTTGTAACATCAACATGCTTTTCCTCAAAGATAAATTTATTACTTTGAAATAATTTGGACCAGTGATTTTGCATTTTCATTTTCATGCAAAAATATGCTTTTCATGCAAAAATATAATTCCCACCTTTTGCATTTTCATCCACATGATGTTGTCAAAGAAAGTTGAAAACACACGACTAAAAATATGCGAATTTCCTGCGGAATTTTCTGCGAATATAGACCAATTATTCGCAGGAAATGAAATTGATTTCCTGCGGATTTTTGTGTGACTAATAATCCCCAGGTAATACCTTCGTGGGTAATTACTTACTGCGGATTATAAGCCGCATGAAATTACTTGTGCATTATTTACGCATTTCTATTGAAAATCCAGTGTATATTTGTGATGAATTTATCAATTTTACGTGGAAAATCCGTGCCATTTTTTTAGGAAGTTATTCGTATGAAATTTCGCAACACTCAAATCCGCAAGAAAATCCGCATGAAATTAATTCGTAGGAAACTCTGCAGCAAAATTATCCACGATTCAATTTGCTGAATAATCGGCAAGAAATTAATTCGTAGGAAACTCCGCAAGAAATTAATTCGTAGGAAATACCGCAGGACAAAAAATCAAATCCACAAGAAAATCCCAATATATTGAATTTCATATATTTGAAGGAAAATACGCAAGAATATATTATATGCAAAAAAAATGGCAAGAATTACTATTCGAAAAAAATTTATTCCGCATGAAAATCCCTAATAAATTAAATTTGCAAAAATAATCACCTATATTACATACCATTTTTGCTCCATAAAAATTCTATTATAGCTAAATATTCACAATATTAGCCATAATGATTCAAAAGTGAACAAACTCATTCAATTCTAACAAATTCTAAAAAAAAAAATACTAAAGTATCAAAATATTATAACTAATAAAGTCGCCATAAAACATCATATGTCACCTAAAAGATATATATTACTTCTCCTACTCATCCCCTAAAACATTATCTCCATCTCCATCTCCATCCTCATCTTCATCTTCATAATCATATTCTTCATTTTCTTCATCGTCATTTTCGTAGCTTTGTCGAGAAGAAGAAGAAGAGGCAGCAAATCCCAAGTGTTGCATCAATTGTTGTAATTGATGTTTGGTTTCGTTAAACTCCTTTTTCACCTCTAGTTTCTCTTGATGCTCTTTTTGCAATGACTCATTTAAAGCATGAACTTGACTCCTGATGGCATCAACATCTTCTGGAGGAGTGGAAAATTGCATTGACTTTTTGAAGATTGAACTAGAATCCTCCCTACAGAGCCAAGTCCAAAGATTCTTCCCTTCTTTCCACCAACTGCATCTACCCATATATCAATATCAGAGGGCATAACATTTGTTTGTTGGCTGCTACCATCTCCTTTATCCTCCCTCATTGGTGACAAGTTTTGAGAAGAAAACTCTAACTTTTTATGTTGAAATTTTTCCTGCACCACATGTTTGTATAAGAGTGAACCACATGAACATAACCTTTAAGGGAAATTATAAATATAAAAGTTATCATTTTTATGAATTGACATTATAATAATGTTTTAATAACTAAGATACTTGAAGTAACTATAACAACACCATGACATTATAGGCAAACCAAAATCAAGATATATAACAATCACTTAATCATGTAAAACATGTTTATAATCTATCAATCTAATTACTAATAATATACTTGAAATAACTATAAAAACTCCGGGACATTATAAGCAAATCAAATTCAGCGGATATAACAACCATCTAACCATGTGCAACATATTTATAATCTATCAATTTATTCACACAAATCTAAGAAATACATCACTGATATCATTCACAATATCAGTACACACAACACCTGTAACACCCCGATTTGGCAACTTGAAAACATAAATTAAATATAGTGAAAATTAGGGCCATTTTTTTTTAAAAAACAAGTAAGGTATGAATACGAGAACATTTAACTTTTCAAACAATGGTTACAATCAAAATCACATGTTCTCATATTCATGGACCTTTCAAGTTCCAAACCGAGGTGTCACGGGACATCGCATTTTGAAACCCGTTTTCAAAACATTAATTAACACGTGGCCCAGTTTACTATGTTTCAAACATCAGTGTTTTAATTAAAACTTTAGTCGGGGTACAGGAGTATAGAGCTAGGTAACTAAGGACTTACATTGGAGCGCCATGCTCTGAGGGGAGACCTAGCTTCTAGTCATACACTCTAACATCCTTAGTCTAGTTCTGCATCTTGATGGATCCCGCTCACGGTCCACCAGTAAGGTCGTCCTCGTCTACTGCCCCAGAGATCTTTCCACCGAGTCGTCTCCTTTCCACGGAGGTGTTCCTATTTCCCGAACAGGCTGGATCTGGAACCTCAATTTCTTTTGCGTCTATTCGGCGTACGACATTTTCCAGAAGAAGAAAGAGAAGCAGAAGTACAGAAGAAGAGGAGAGAGTAAGCTACCCAAACAGTTATGTCGACTGTGTGGAATTACAGTAGGCAAGTATTAAGGAAAAACCATAAGCAACACAAACAACGACAACATCATTATTACGTACGTATAGAGAGACGCCATCTCATACTTAGCATTTCATAGTCACACACTCAAATTCACCCTCACAAACTTCCACAATTTTATCCAATCCATCAGGGGTTCCAAACTCATAACTCATCTCAATAATCCTTTCTTACATTTATCTTCAAATTTTTTTCCAATTAATTAATATCTCTTTACGTTCCTCTTTGAAACATCTTTGTTCTTTAAGTTTTAGCGTATCGGTTCGCTTCAATGATGGGGGAACATCATCATTGAAGGAGTCACACACGTCTACATCTCCTCGGTCATCCACCCAACCTAGTCAGAAGCAAACAGGAGTACAGGACCTTTACCACGCGGGCACGACAGCTGTCCAACACATAAAAGGTCCCAGACCAGGAGGCCTTGCCTCAAATCATAATCATATCATTTAATCAATGCACGCCCTCGGCGGCAAACACAATTGCCCCATTCCAGTCCCTCTCACTGTTCTCGATTTGCAATCAAGGGGGCGACAGTATAATTTCTAGTTCGCGATGCGGAACTTACCACGGTATTAGACCCAGTCCCCACCACGTTAGTGCACCACATGTGGGATTCGTTCCGCCTAGAAATATACTCTAGACTTCTTGACATTTCACCGTCATCGTCCTCCCCTCATGCAATCTCCTCCTAAGTATCCGCAGATACTTATCGTTCCTTCCTCTCCACTACTTCGAATCGACGCTCATACCTCACCGCAATTGTAAATGTCTTTTAAATCTTTTATAGCTTTAATGTTTTAATTAGCGGCTTAGTCCTAACAGTCGGCTCGTCCTTGGTGCATCCCTTCAACGAAGCCCGACCACTAAACGTAAACTGTTCCCCCTAAAATCACAATGGCCTCAAGCCACACATCAATCTCATCTCAATATCAACTTTCTCGTCATCTCATGCTCATCATAATTCTTTTCAACTTCCTCAAGACTCATTCCCTCTTCTTTCCCAAAAACTCTTTTCGCAAAACCTTTCCAAAAAGATGACTCCATGAAATTCTTTTCAAAAGTTTCTTTTCAAAAACTGTTTTCAAAAATCATGTTTTTGGGTGAGTGTTAGTGGAGGAGCAAGCTCAACTCAACACTAAGCTTCTTCCCAAAAACATGCATGAGGGATCACATCTTTACTCCACCACTTCTCACTTCATAATCGCACCCTCTTTCCAATTCCAATTCTTTATCTTTTCCTTCACTCACATCATCTTTCTCATTCGTTTCTTATAACTTTCTCATCAATCTTAATGCACCGACTATTTCTTTCTCAATTCCTTCTCATATCTCTTATTCGCATCTCTTTTCTCTTTCAGTCTCATTTCCTCATTATTATGATTTCAGGTCTCAGGGTAAAATCAAACCTCTTTTAACAACTTAATTAAATTACTTCACATACTAAACTAACCAACAGTTCATGCATAGTAAACATCATATCATTTCAACAAACATATTAACTATAGACAACACTTCGGTCTCAGCGACTTGTAGGGATGGCCCACAACAAACAAACAAACAAACACTCGTTATCCCTCTTCCTCGCCTTAACGAGACCGGGTCCAACCTTTGAGATGATTGGACGCCTTAATATGTTGCCTAATACCACGGCGTCTTAAGGGGAGCTTCTCTCTCACCTGGATGACGACACATCCCAACGCTTTCCAAGATTTTCCGTTGCTAGCCTTGCCACATTCCCCTCGCGTCCGACACCCGAACTAGACATTTTTCCCGTGCGTTAGAACGTTTCGATAAATTATTAATTTCGTTTTGAAATTCTTTGAAATAATTCTAGTCTTGAAAACACGTCGCCAATATCCGAAGGTTTCAAATCCCATTTAATTTGAAAAGATTTTTCAAGGACACTTTAAAATAATTAAAATAATTCTTTTATTAAAACAAATCCACAAACGGTATTTCAAAACAACAGTAGTTCAATACATTTAGCTAGTATAAAGAACGATTACACATTCACAATTACCATTCATGCAAGTCACATTTCATATCATTCACCAATTATTAATTAAATCTTAACCTTAATTAATTTAATTAAATTAGATTACTCTTAAGAAAACAATTTATATTAAGCATTGAGATTAATTCACCAAGGACTGAATCACCATGGTTACTAATTCCTAATCTCTAATAAGTTTTAACATCTTGAAATTATAGAATTATCATTACAAAATTTCTTTGATCATATACTCAAATCAATTCGCTTATTTTTATTTCTTAAAACCAAAAAGATAAAAGAAAGACACACACCATACAGTATCACACACATAGCTATAATCATCAATTGTTTCATGAAAACCATTTTCCAATTACATGCACAGGCTTGGCCGAATCATACAGGTAAGGTTTTGCACAAATGAAATCATTTTCTCTCTTATGACCTAGAAACCGTGAGCACATAATTGGAGAAATTATCAATTCTAATTCCTTTTAAGAAAACCTAAATTAAGCCGACAAGTTAAATCACCGAGCATTTCAAAGATTCACAACACATTTTCTTTGCAACACCTATTCATGACATGCAAACTCTTTTAAGTTTCTTATATTCAATTAGTTTCATGATGCATGTATCCTAATTGAGAGACAAATCTAGCTACCTACTTACCCTAGGATGACCGAACCTAATGATGCAAGGAAACAAGGTTGCTTACTCATTTTTCAACACCCACAAAAGTCATGCATGAACTTTCTACACAATAAATGCTTAGATTCCATATTTTTTTGGACATGGCCGAGTGGCCTCACAAAATGTGGCACACACAAAATTTAAATACTAAATCAAATTATGCACATAACCAACACTAGATCTAGACATGTTTATTGAAAATCATTTTAAAACTTGTTACTTTATTTATTTTCTTAAAAATCATAACTCATATAAAAAGGAAAACATGATTTTTCATTAAAAATTAACATGCATGCCTTCGAAATTACTAGATCTAATTCTGAATACAATCATGCATCAACTTTTACAAAAGAAGGCATGAATCTTAAACAATCAAACATGGCCGAATGGCCTTTCACACAACATAAAACACTTGATCAATTCATGCAAAGGAGAAATCACTTTAGTTATTCAAATTCAAATAATAACACACAAGGGGAATGAAAATTGTTTCCAAGTTTTTAATCAAAAATTTAGACTTTTATATCTTTAAAATCTATAGATCCATCAATACATCATATATGCAAAACAAAATAAAACTAACTTGATTCTTATAAGACAAAAACCGTGAAGAAGAAAAGTATAAATCAAAGATCAAAGCTTTTCAAGCACAAACATTCAAGATCAACACATACACATAACATGCAAGCCATTTAATCAAACTTAGATCATACATCACAGTTTTGAAAGAAAAGGAGACATGCAAAAAGATTCACATTAGTTTTCACAAAACCTTAATTTTTCTTTAGATCTTTAAATGTTTAGTTAGAAAAATTTTAGATCTAGCAAAGAAAAGTCTTGATCGAACATCAAATACAAATTGTTCTTAGTCCATAAAGTCCAAGATCAAGAAAGATCAATGAACGAAATCGTCTTACAAACCATAAAACAAAACAAGTAAGAAGAAAAGAAATATCTACAACTAGAAGAAAATTCTAAACTATTACAATCTCCTCCTTGATCTTTGGTTCCTACCATGACAAAGTTGGTCTCTAGTCTTCTAACACTTGGATCTACAAGGGAAAACTCCTAGGTTTGAACTTGAATGCCTCCTTCCTTTTTCTCTTCAAGTCTCACGGCCAACTACCCCTCTCTTCCACTCTATTTCTTTTCTTTCTCTAAGAGGTTGGTGAGCCCCTTAGAGATGTGTTTGTGTTAGTGTGAAGAAATGGGAAGTGAATTGGGTGAATGAACTATGGCCAATTCTATATAAAGGCAACTCGAAATTTCCTTCTTTAGCCTTGAGAGGAAATTCGGTCATGTGCAACCAAGAGGGGCGATTTAGTCCTCTCAATTTTGCATGGATGAGGTTTGTAAAGTCAAGGGGACCAAATGAAATAGACTAGGCCTTTAGGGGTCATCTTAGGTTTAACTAGTAGTTGGCTTTTGGTTAGGATTTGTCATTTGGTTTGGTCCTTGGTTATATTTAGTTGGCTTGGTTGCCTTACTCCTTAAGCTCCTAGAATCTTAGGTTGACACCCACACACACATGCATACTCACACGTAGCACACACATATAGTACACTCACACTCACACTTGCATGCACAACCATGGCACCTTCTCACACACACACATGTTCTTTTTATTTTATTTTCCAATTACATTTTCTTATTCCTCCTCATACATCACACTTTCAAACACAAATAAACACATATACACACATTTCTATCTTCACCTATATAGACGTATAGCACACATGCATACATACATACTCATACATGAAATCCGTACCACATACACATACATATTCATTCACATTTTATTTTCTACTATAATGTCCAATTCATACACAATGAAATTAACTCTAAGGAATCACATTTCATGGCCATCTTCATGCATCACACATTAAACACACATACACACATATTAAATCAAGCACTCATAAAAAAAATTTTAAGCCAAATTAATAAATTTATTTTCTTCAAGACACAACTCAAGATTCATATTTTTCAATCCCAAAAGAAAAATCGTTCTCAAAAATCATCTTTATTAAAACCGCCATTTAGCCAAGCATTAACAAAATCATTCACTTTTTATTTATAAAAACATTTGGTTTGTAGAAATCCAGAAAACCAATACTTTATTTCCTGTCCTCAAAACTCTTTTCTGAAAAATCTTTTACAAACCAGAATTTTAGGGTTTTGTTTAATCAAATTCGTTCATGCACGTACGGGAAAAATGCGGGGTGTTACAACACCCATCATCCACCTGTACCTCTTTATCAACATATACTTCTCGATAGACCACTGTTTACAATACTATTGCAAAAGTAACTATAACAATGACATCACATTAAAAACATACAAAAATCAGCATATGTAGCAGTCACTTAACCATGAACAACTTGTTTATAATCCTCTTTTTCATTCTAACCATAGAGAAGTTCTTCAATTTTCATATTTAAAGTGTGCACATATTGAGCACATAGTTAATAACATAGCAGAATAAGAGAAACTAGAACAAGACCACCATTAATTCTAGAAAATGAAAAGCAACCAGCAAATGACAAAAGACAAAACCAACCTCTGCACCCCTAAACACAACTTCCCTAATCCTTGATTAAACATAAGTTGGTATAATATGGTAATTACATAAGCGTCCTGTGCATGATGACCCACCCAAGTTTTGTCTTTCTTTTGATGGGTACGAAAGTAAAAATCTACAAGCGGTAGATCTGACCCAAGTTCTGCCTTCTATAATTAATAAATAATATCAATGTTGCTGATTTTTTAAAAAAATAATTATTGAAATAACATATTATTATTAATACCATTCTCTTCCAATGCTCACGATGAGGTATTGATCCACCAGTGTGAAGTGATGCACCAGCCATTGAGTCACGATTTCTCTTATTTGTTTCAGATATTTTCTTGAATTCAGAGGATTGCTAATGTTGCTTCAACTGTGCCCATACTGAATCTCCAATCTAACTCGATCTTCGGTCTGAGTTCTTTCGAGCTTCTTGCAATAATTGAGTCAATTTTATTGAACCTCTTTTCTCAAATTACGCCGCACCATGTCATTGTATTGAGGCAGCCAAGTAAAGTCCTTCTGCATACATTTTGAAAATAATGAAAAAATAAAACCAAGACATTAGACATGTATTTTATAAATATAGTAAAAAATAAATTATCATGAACCATTTATTATTGAAGTTGTAGATTTATTACTTGAAACATATCAAACCATGTATCCCGTTGGTCAGTAGACATCTTCTTCCATGATGGTTTAGCCTCATCGAATTTTTTGCACGAAGAAATGTTTGAAATAACCAACTTGTTTTTATCAAACCTATTTATAACATAATGAAAAATGAAAAACATTTAAAAAAATACAATCATATCATAAATTGGAATAGTGAGAAAACTCACCCATCCCCTTCAGGGACTATCACAATTTTGTTTTCATTATTGCCTCCTGTAGCATGACTAGAAGAAGAAGCAGGTGTTTGATTGATCACTGGAGATTCTTGAGTGTGAGGGACTTGTGTAGGGATAGGTTGAGGTTTTGTAGGCTCAGGTGTAGTTGAATAAGGTGCAGGTGTAGGGATAGGTTGAGATTGTGTAGGCTCAGGTATGGTTGAATGAGGTGCAGGTGGAAGCAAGGTAAAACGAGATTGACCTTGAGATTGAGTGGATTGAGGTGCAGGTGGAGGCAAAGAAGAATGAGACTGAACTTGAGATTCAGTGGCACGTGGAGGTAAGGTAGAAGGAGGCTAAGTTTTAGATTAAGATTGATTGGATTGAGATTGAGGTTGAACATGTTTTGATTGAGGATTTCTACTTTGATTGGTGTGAGTTAGCAAGGCACTTGTAGGATTTATCAATGGAATATGATCAGCCCGTGAAGAGTTAACAGTGCGTGATGCAGCTTGTGCATGCTTCTTTTGTTTGCCCTTTTTAGTTATCTTCTCAAATTTCTTGGATTTTTCAGAATCTGTCATCTTTAAATTAAAATCTGCAACAAAGATTTTTTTTAGATAAGATAAAACTTCATTAAAAAAGATTATATAAGTAGAAGATGTATTCATGTAATAAAGAGTACATCAAACAATATTTATCACAATAGATCAAAAAGCTACAAAGCTTCTAACGCAACCATCCAAAAGCAGATACAGAACCAAATGTCAGTTCCTTTTAAGTAAAAACATGTTTGCATGACATTTAGAGCACCTAAAAAAATAGCAGCAGCAAACAATACCAAAATAGTAGCAAAAATAGTAAACCAACATCAAAATATTGCAAGCCAGTAGCAAAAAATAGCATGACATTAAATCTGCAACAAAGATAAACTGACAAACTAAACGTGAGGAAGAAGAGAACAAGATATAAGGCAATTGATGAAACAGTAAACCAACAACAGAAATAGAGATAAAATACTAAACTAAACTTGAGGAAGAAGAGAACAAGTAATGATAAAATAGTAAACCAGCAGCAAAATATAGCTAATAATGATAAAACAGTAATAAAAGCATTAGAAATTGTAAGTGTGATTTATGAATGGAAGGACAAAAAAAACACTACCAAAAAAACAAACATTCAATTCCAAATAACAATAAAAAATAACTAATATTATTAAATTTCCCATTCATCTTCATCGTCCTCATTCTCGTCGTCCTCATCATCGTCATCGTCATCGTCTTCCTCTTCCTCTTCCTCTTCATCTTCTTCTTCTTCTTCTTCTTCGTCATGTTCTTCTTCATCCTCACTGACATCTAACTCATCGTTGTCAGATTCTACTTCCATTTCTTCATTAATAGAAATATTTTCTGGCACAAAAGGTAAATCAACCTCCTCCCCATCAACTTCATTATCCTGCAACTGACCGATTAGGTCATCCAAAATCGCACCACTAACACGTGACTCCTCTACTTGGAAAGCAACTTCCAAATTATATCTATCATCGACAACCCCCTGAGGTTTGGTCTTCATAACTACCAACCAATCAACCTTGTCCCTTTGTCTTCCAGGATAAGGTGAATAATAAACTTGAGTTGCTGTTATTGGAAATATAAAAGGATCA
The DNA here is from genome assembly GCA_037953625.1 of Crotalaria pallida. Lineage (NCBI taxonomy): Eukaryota > Viridiplantae > Streptophyta > Magnoliopsida > Fabales > Fabaceae > Crotalaria > Crotalaria pallida. Next base: position 3,075,193 of record CM075654.1, on the reverse strand, counting down.
AATTTTCCATATTTTCTTCCCTTTCGAACCTCTACAATCTCATATTGTTTATGCATCCTTGTCCCTTGGTTTGAAGGGTCAAACCAATCACAATAAAACAAAATTAAATTCCTTCCCTTTTGACTTGGCCATTCCAATTCAAGAATCTCTTTCAGAACACCATAATAATCATTTGAGGTTTCATCGTGCCCAATTCCACTAACACATAACCCACTATGGTATGTTTTTTTACCTTCACCCCAAACAGTTGTGTGAAACCTATATCCATTTACATCATACATAGGCCATGACTTTGCCTCTCTTAAAGTTCCTCGTGCCATGTCATACAAGTCAGAATTTTGTAACCTCAATTGATGATTATTGTTGACCTATTAATAATAAAAATAATTGCTCATGTAAGACATATTGAATAAATTCCCTTTAAATTAAATTTTTTAAAATTAATGCTTACATATTCTTGAAACCACCGTGGGAAATCAGCTTCTATTTGTTTATCAATGACACTACTATCAAGGTCTCCATATGCACTCTTTATAGTTTCTGCATATAAACTGCACAAGAGCTTATATTAAGTATAAATTTAGTATGAGCTGAATGTGTAAAGACAAAGTGTGATTGTTACTTACTTAATAAATGGCTTAACCTCGTCACAATTTAAGAGAACATGTAATTGGGTAGCTAACAATTCTTTATCATCAAGCCATCTTTGTATGTTCTTACCGGACGTTTGGCCAACTAGCCTAAATATAGACAATGTTGGTTCAATTTGTTCTCGATGAATCCCTTCAGTTGCATTAGCTTTACCAAAGACATCAGATTCAAAATAATGAGAACTGAAGTGAGACATCTCTTGTGTAACAGCCCGATTTTCGTAACTCAAAAGTAACAAACTTTTATTCATTTAAGTTGCAAAAATGAGGCCAATTTTTTTTTTGTAAAACATTGTTGAAGTGTTTGAAAATGTTATCGAAAAGTTCTTGTGGTACTTCAACACTTTCTTTCGAAAACCGAGTTGTTACTAAAACCAATACTTAATCATCTGGGTTTTCAAAAACATTAATCAGGAAAACGGTTTGGTTCCAACTCAAAATAGTTCATTGCATTACATCGAAGGACTTAAACATTTCTTCAAAAGTTGTATTTGTACACCTCGTTAAAAGTAGGGCATGTTCCAGAATAAGAAAGTTACATCACTAGTTCATCACTTAGGTAATCCATAACACAAAACACAAACAACGATTTATCCCTAACACACGACTGGCACTTCCTTCTGATGAAAACAACCGGATTCAGCTTCCTTTCCTTTTTTGCTAATGCCTTCGTACCGGAGGGTGATGCTGCCTCATTTGCTGACTCTCCTTCGGAACTTGGCTTGAGCTCTACCCCGAACAACTTCACCGGTTTCGCCTTAGCTTCTTCCCGTGGCGGTGGTTCATTGCTATTGTAACAGCCCGATTTTCACTTCTCGAAAATAATCATCATTTATTTAAAAAGTAGCTAAAAATGAGGCCATTTTTTTTTTGAAAAAGTTTTAGAAAAGCCATTGGTGCATGTTCACGTCCTTACTTGAAAACCGGTTTGTTACTTAAAACCTTTCCGCACCTTCACTTTCAAATTTTTCAAACTATTTCATATTTTTTGTTAAAACAAAGTTCGGCCAGTTCACAAAATAAAAGTAGGGCATAGTTACAGAAGTGATACTTCGCTCAGATAATCCTTGACTCAAAACTATTAACAACTTAATCTATTTACCCTACCTCTGAATCTTCCTAATGAAAACTATAGGGTGCAACTCTCGATCCTCCTTCTTGTATCCTTGCTTAACTCCAGAGGATGAAGCCTTCTCCCTTGCTGCTGGCCCGCCATTCTTTGGCACCCATTGCATCGTAGTTGGAATAGAAGAAGTCCTCCAAGTTTCACATCGCACCTTCTCCTTGTAGTATCGGTATCCTCGGACAGAAACTTGTCCCAAGAGCGGTCCTAGGTTAGCTCCGCAAAGTCGATGCTCTGGATCCGGAATCATGATCTGAGTGTCGCCAATCCATACCCAACCAGACGGGGTACGCTTCCAGCCACATCCATGTCTAGTCCAGGTTGCAATCTCCATGCGATACTCCATCTGCACGTTGGAGTAGCAGAAGAACCCATATACCAACGGGCAGGAGAGAGTTAGAGAACCGAACGACGAATCGTCGACGTTGTGGATTTATGGCAGGCGGGATATCAAGACAGCACACACAATACAGACAATACTCACAACACAGCACTCAAGCATAACAACATATTATCATTCTTTTCATTCTTTCTTATCTTTTATTCCTCAATTCCTTTCTCATTCTCAATATCCAAACCTTCACTCCTTTTCTTTCCCTTTTCAAGGGTCTCATATCTGTCTCCTTCCACACTTCCATTCATCAACAATTCATGTACCTTACCTTTGTAGGATTCTCATGTTTTGATGCTAACAATCTCTCTCCAAGCAACAACATTGGCAACAAGCAAGCTACACCACATGAAGATTAGAATTAGGATTTTTATTAATTCTATTTCAATGTAATCTTTATTTTATGAAATGCATCTCATTGGTGTGGGTAGCTTAGGTGATTTTAAGAATATTTAAATAATGTTTGATTAAGAGTGAAGATACTTTAAATCTTGGTTAAATAGCTCTATTAAAAGTTTTGTGAAAATTCTTTTAGAAAAACCTTGTTTTTATTCAAACTCTGATCAGTTTACTCGAGTAATGAGTATTGGATCACTCGAGTAATTTATATCATGATAGGTTAATCGAGTAATGGTTTACACATCACTCGAGTAACTTAATCTGACATGTTTTAATCGAGTGAAGTTATATGGTTTACTCGAGTAATTCAATCAGTTTTTGGAAAATTATAAAAGGACTTAATTTTCTCTTTCACATAGATTACACATTCATTCTTACAATTTTCTATATACTTTCAAAAGCAATTCAAGAGCTATTTTACATCTTTCAAGAGCTATCAAGATTCAACAAGAAACTTTTCATTCTTCACTCTATTTCTCTCATTGTTCAAATATTCTTGAGATCATATTTTTGTTCTTAGTAGTTGTTGAAGATTTGCAATTTGAGATTGCATCATTGAAGTTTCAACACAAGTGAAGAATCTCACAAAGAAGACTTTGAAGATCAAATCAAAGCAAGAAAAGAGGATTGGTTGGAAGCATCTTCAATCAATTAGCAAGGAAATCTAGAATACTCAAAAGGGGTAGATTAGATCAAAGTGTTTGGTACACACTTTGAAGTTGGGTTTTAAGATAGGAGAACTAAGAATCTAGTTGCATCTTAAAACATTGTAAAATCTACATTTGAAGATTTCTAGTGAAGAATCTCTCTTGGTTTAAGAGGGGACTGGAGTAGCTTTCAAGTGGGTGAAAGTGAACCAGGATAAATCCTTGTGTCTCTTTTATTTTCATTCCTTGTATTGCATTAATTCATTAACATTTGCATTTTTAGGTTAGAATTGGGGGTTTTTCAATTCTACTCATATGATCTAAAATTGCATGTTAATATTACTTGAAATTGTTCATATTAATCATTCATAATTTGTTGAATCATCATAGCATTGTAATTCTTGAAGAACTCCATTGAAAACTGAGTTTTAATTGAATTTTACCCAGTTTACTCGAGTAAAGTTCTTGTCACTCGAGTAATCTGCTTTCAGTTTATGAACAATACTCGAGTAGGTTTTCTGTTACTCGAGTGATTTAAAAATAGCTTTCGTAATACTCGAGTGATTTGCTGAATACTCGAGTGAAATTATTTTTGCTTGCGTATTACTCGAGTGAAGACTTGAGTTACTCGAGTAATCTGACTTGAATTTTTAAGAAAACTTATTTTCATAAAATCATTCTCTTAGGCGGACGAAAAATCTGTAATAAGGCTTCAATATTCTATTCACCCCCCCCTCTAGAATATATTGAGCCGCTTGTTGGTTTCCAACAAGTGGTATCAGAGCTCGGACGAAAAATCCGAGCCTTAAAAAGCTTTTTCGAAAAGATCCTTTTTACTTGGAAACAATGGGCTCAATTTCAAATCCTTTTGGTGGTGAAGGAGCTTCCATTAATCGTCCTCCATTATTCAATGGTGAGGGTTACGCTTATTGGAAGGTCCGCATGAAAATTTTTATTCAAGCCATAGATATGGAAATTTGGAACGCCATAGAGAATGGACCTTTTGTTCCTCAAACAAAAGTAAATGATGTTGTTTCTATAAAACCAAAATCGAGTTGGGACAATGATGATAAGAAGAATGTTGCATTTGATTTAAAAGCTAAAAATATCATCACGTCCGCTCTTTCTTATGATGAGTTCTTTCGAGTATCTCAATGTGTTGATGCTAAACAAATGTGGGACACATTACAAGTCACACATGAGGGCACTTCGGAGGTTAGAAGGGCTAGGCTAAATACACTCATGCATGAATATGAACTCTTTCGTATGTTACCTAATGAAAATATAGGTGACATGCAAAAGCGGTTCACTCATATCATTAATCATCTTTCTGCACTTGGAAAAGTTATAACTAATGGTGAAGTTGTTAATAAGATTTTGAGATGTCTTAGCAGGGAATGGCAACCTAAGGTGACGGCCATTATGGAAGCTAGAGACGTGGATCAAATTGACTTAGCAACTCTATTCGGAAAGAGCATGAAATGGAGCTTGGGCGGTTATCCATGAATGAAGATGCCGATAGAAAGAAAAAGGGGATAGCTCTTAAATCAACTTCAAAATCCCTTAAGGCACAAGAGGAAAACTCTCAAGTGGATGACTCGGACTCCGATATAGACGATGAGATCCTTGCTTTGGTAGTTAAAAAGCTTGGTAGGTTCCTTAAGAAAAAGGGGAACTTTAATAGAAATACACAAAGAGATTCTAAGGACTTACAACCAAGAAATAAGACTAACAAGGATCACATCAAGTGTCATGGATGTGGAAAGCTTGGTCACTATCGATCAAAATGCCCAACTAATTCTAAGAAGTCAGATGGTGACAACTCTAAGTTCAACTCATCTAAAGAAAAAAGGGCTTACATAGTATGGGATGAAGTGGAGAGTCAATCAACATCTAGCTCATCGGATGATGAAGAACTTGCAAATCTATGTTTGATGACGAAGCTTGATGAAGAGGAATCTTCGAGCATTAAATCAAGTGAGAACGTCAATGAGGTAGATTATCTTTCCGATGCTAGCTCTAGCTCTAATTCTCCTTCATTCAATGAATTGTACAATGTGTATGTAGAGATGCATAAAGAGTTGAAGAAACTTGCTAAAATAAATGTTGAAAGAAAGAATTTCATAATGAAGCAACATGAAAAGATAATTGAACTTCAAAAAGATTTGGAAGAACTTAAGCTTCAAAATGAAACTCTTGAACTCATTTATGCAAACTCTACATGCAATTGTGAATTGAAATCAAATGAGACTCCATCTTGTGAAAATTGCAAGTCTTTGGAAAAAGAAGTTTTTAATTTGAATGATCGACTTGCAAGGCTCATGAAAGGAGATACTTCATTAGATCATTTGCTTTCAACTCAAAGGAACAATAGCAATAGATCCGGTCTTGGCTATACCAAACCTAAGAAACGCAATTATCGCAAAGTTGGTGGATTTTCAAAGAATAAGATTTCTAAAAACCCAACTTGCCATTATTGTGGGATCTTTGGGCATACCACGAATAAATGTAATATAAAGAAATTTGGTATACCAAGTGGAGAATATATTTGGATTGTTAAGGGGACTTCTCCCCATGCTAACAACAAAGGACCCAAGACCACTTGGGTACCTAAGTCAACCAAATAATATCTTTCTTGTAGGTGTGTCTTCGAACCAAAGAGCACAAATGGTACTTGGATAGTGGTTGTTCGAGACACATGACGGGAGACAAGACGCATTTCATGGAACTTACTCCGAAAAATGATGGATTTGTGATATACGGCGACAACAACAAGGGCAAAATTCTAGGAGTCGGGAAGATCGGTAACGTATCTAACCTTGTCATAGAAAATGTCCTATACGTAGAAGGCTTAGAACACAACTTGCTTAGTATAAGCCAACTATGCGATATGGGCAATTATGTGACTTTTACTCCGGAATTATGTTTCATTAAGTCTTCTATAGATGATAGTGTTAAGTTTGTTGGTCGTCGCTCTAATAACACTTACTTAATTGATTTGGATGAGATAACTTCACTATTTTCAAAATGTTTCAAATCTTTTGATGATGAAATTCGTCTTTGGCATAGACGAATTGCTCATGTGAATGTGAATCAATTAAACAAACTTTTGCGAAAAGATTTAGTGATTGGTTTGCCTAAACTAAACTTTAAGCTTGATGGCATTTGTGACTCTTGTCAAAAGTGTAAGCAAGTTAAAAGTTCTTTTAAACCTAAAAATGTGATAAGCACAACAAAACCTTTGGAGCTAATCCATATGGATTTGTTTGGCCCTTCACAAATTAAAAGTTTAGGTGGCAATTACTATGGATTTGTTTTAGTAGACGATTTTACTAGATTCACATGGACTTTATTTTTATCCGCAAAAAGTGAAGTTTATAAATGTTTTAAAAGATTTGCCAAACTCATCCAAAATCAACTAAGTTTGAAAATTGTGTCTATTAGAAGTGATCACGGAGGTGAGTTTGAAAACACTAGGATTGATGCGTTTTGTGATAAGTTTGGTATTGATCATCAATTTTCGGCCCCTAGGACTCCGGAGCAAAACGGAGTTGTAGAAAGGAAAAATAGAATATTAGCGGAACTTGCTCGTACTATGTTGAATGAATCAAATGTTCCTAAATATTTTTGGGCCGATGCGGTAAACACCGCTTGTTATGTGCTTAATAGGGTTCTTATTCGTCCGCATTTAAATAAAACACCTTATGAACTTTTAAAAGGGCGAAAGCCAAATATTTCACATTTTCATGTTTTTGGGTGTAAGGTGTTTGTTTTAAATAACGGAAAGGAACCGGTCGGCAAGTTTGACTCCAAAGCCGACGAAGGTATATTCATAGGTTATTCAACCCATAGCAAAGCATATAGAGTCTACAATAAAAGAACATTATCCGTTGAGGAATCCGTGCATGTTGTATTTGATGAATCTTCGAAAGGAGATTGTGTTGTTTCTTGTGATAATGATAATATAGGTACATATTTGGATCATGAGAAGTCAACACCACAACAATTGGAAGAGAATCAAATTAAAGATGGAGAGGTGCAAGCACAAGATAAAGACTTAGCACAAGAGATTCAACCTCAATTACCAATAGCTTGGAAGTCCAACAAAAATCATCCGATTTCTAATATCTTAGGTGACATTGCGAAGGGAGTGGTAACCCGATGCACTTTAAATAATTTTTGTTATTATGTTGCCTTTGTATCTCAAATAGAACCTAAGAATATCAAAGAGGCTCTTCAAGATGATCATTGGATTATGGCCATGCAAGATGAATTAAATCAATTTGAAAGAAATCAAGTTTGGGAGCTTGTGCCAAAACCTAATGATCGTCCTGAAATTGGTACTCGATGGGTCTATAGGAATAAGTTAGATGAATCGGGTATTATTGTTAGGAATAAAGCTAGGTTGGTAGCACAAGGTTATAGTCAAGAAGAAGGAATCGATTATGATGAGACATATGCTCCCGTTGCTAGACTAGAAGCTATTCGTATTCTTCTCGCTTTTGCTTCAATAATGAATTTTAAATTGTATCAAATGGATGTTAAGAGCGCCTTTCTTAACGGATATATTCAAGAGGAAGTTTATGTGTCACAACCTCCCGGATTCGAGAGTTTTGAGCATCCGGACTACGTTTTCAAACTGAAAAAGGCTTTGTACGGTTTGAAACAAGCTCCTAGAGCTTGGTACGATCGACTAAGCAATTTTTTATTACAAAAAGGTTTTAAACGAGGCACTGTTGACACTACTCTTTTTATTGAACGTTCCGGTAAGGATATTTTATTGGTTCAAATATATGTTGACGATATTATATTTGGTGCTACTAACGATATCTTGTGTAAAAAGTTTTCAGACTTGATGCAAAGCGAATTCGAGATGTCGATGATGGGAGAGCTTACATTCTTTCTTGGCCTTCAAATAAAGCAGCTTAATGATGGCATTTATATTCATCAAAGTAAATATTGTAGAGAGCTACTCAAACGTTTTGGGATGGATTCGTGCAAATCCGCTTCTACACCAATGAGCGTTGCATGCTACCTAGATCAAGATGAGGCTGGAAAAGCGGTAGAGGTAACGAAGTATCATGGTATTATTGGTAGTTTGTTATACTTAACTGCATCTAGGCCTGACATCATGTTTAGTGTATGTATGTGTGCACGTTTTCAATCAAAACCGAAAGAGTCGCATCTAACTGCTGTCAAAAGAATAATGAAATACTTAAAGGGTACAACGAATACTGGACTTTATTATCCTAGGGATGCTTTTCTAAAACTTATAGGTTATTCGGACTCTGACTTTGCCGGTTGTAAAGTTGAGAGAAAAAGTACAAGCGGAACTTGCCACTTGATTGGTAATTCACTTGTATCGTGGTTTTCTAAAAAGCAAAATTGTGTAGCTTTATCAACCGCGGAGGCCGAATACAAAGCAGCAGGTAGTTGTTGTGCTCAAATTCTTTGGATGAAGCAACAATTATCTGACTTTGGTTTAAATTTGACAAAAATCCCTATAAAGTGTGATAATACTTCGGCAATTAATTTGACTAAAAATCCAGTATTACACTCAAGGACAAAGCATATTGAAATTAGGCATCACTTTTTGAGAGATCATGTTCAAAAAGGTGATTGTGTTATTGAGTTTGTTCAAACTTCGGATCAATTAGCTGATATCTTTACAAAACCATTACCAAGGGACACATTTTATAAAATTCGAAGAGAACTTGGTATTTTTGATGAATCAACTATTAGCTAATTGTATTTGATGCTTTTAGAAATCACTTTCAAGCCTATTTCAATGTGATTTGTATTTTGAGTTGTTGTGTATCTTATTAAAGTGTTTCTTAACTTTTTTGATATGTAGTTATGTGTGTATGTTTTCTATAATGTGTTAATTGCTTTATTTGTATGTGTGTTTCTTGCTAAATGCTAAGTGTTTCTATGTGTTTGTGCAATGAAAAATGATTTTTTGCATGCAAAATTGAAATTTTTACAATTCTGGGCAGTTCACTCGAGTACCAGATATTTCACTCGAGTAATTTTAAAATCTCTTTCGTATTACTCGAGTGATTCTGTCTGTCACTCGATTATTTTTAAAATGACTTTCGTATTACTCGATTAATTCATTCATCACTCGAGTAAAAACGTTTTAACTTTCGGCATACTCGAGTAACATTTCTTTTTCACTCGATTACTGCTCGAATCACTCGAGTGACGCAAGAACATTACTCGAGTAACTTACGTGATTTTAAAACCTGAACTGCTGAAATCAGTTTCATTTTCTCATTTCTTTCTCTCTATTGTTCGACTTTCTCTCTTCTCTCTCATATGGTTCTTCATCAAATCATCATTTTCAGCCACAAAAACTCACAAATCATACAAATTTCTTCCATATTTCATCATTATATCATCATTTCTACTCCTTTCACTCATCCTTTTCACCAATTTTACCCAAAATCCGAAAATCCCCAAATCAAAACCCTAACCCCAAAACCGAATCAATGTCTTCTTCCTCACAAATTCAACCTCCTCGCAAGAAAGCTAAGCAAGGAGCAGGTCGTAATGATCCCTGGTTTTCTGGAATCAACCGAGACTTGCGGGAACCGAAATTTATCAATCGCTCTTTTGGTCTTACAAGGTATGTTAAGTTTGCTTGGTTGCATAAGGAGCAATTTCAGTTTGTAGAGGATTTAGAATTTCAGAATTTGCAGAGGTTTTTGGAATTTGAGACTCATTATTACCCTAGGCTTGTCAGACAATTTTATCAAAATTTTACTAAGCTAGATGGTGAGTATCAAACAATGGTTAGAGGACATCATTTTGTTATAAAGCCTGAAGATTTGACAATGATGTTTGGTTTAGAAAACAAGGGAACTTATATTGGTGATGATGAATGTCTGGATTTGAATGTGGATACTAATACGATTTATACTGATTTGATGCGTACTGGTGAATCTTGGGGTGATAGGACTACTAGAACTGTATCACCTTTGCATGCTGTGGATAGAGTGCTCATGTACATTGTATCTTATTGTTTGATTCCAAAATGCAATCAAAATTATGCACAATTGCAAGATGATGATCTTATTTTGTTTCATGGGATTAAAAAGAGATATGAGATGAATTGGAATAAAATGTTTTTAGCTCGTATGGAAGCTGCTGCTCAATCTCCTCCTACTCAATTCTTGCCATATCCTATGCATGTTACCAAGATCATGAGGTATTACCGTGTTCCAATCCCTGATGATGAGCCAGCTGAAAAGGAAAAGAAAAATAACTGGTGTCTTAATGAGTCACACATTAGTTAATGAAAATTGCTTGGCATAGGGAGAGTCGCACTTGGTTATGGAAATCACAGATTAAGGAAATGGCTGAAGCTGCAAAGGCTGCAAAAACTTCAGGTTCTGGGAAAAGGACTTTACTTGGTGATAGGGCTGGTGCTTCTTCTTCTGTTCCTTCTCATTCTATTGATCCGATGGATACCGATCGTGTTGAGGATTCTATTGATTTTGACAATCTTGGTACTCCATTTGATGCACAGGCTGCTCATGAGTCATTGGTTGAGCATATTAATGCTCAATTCGCTCAGTTGGAGATGAGACAGGATGTGAAGAGTATTGTCATGGAGCATCGTTTGATGGATTATATGTCTGGCCTCTTTTCTCACCATTTTCCTCCTCCTCCACCTGATTCCTAGACCTGTGGATGCTGATGATGTTTGATGTTGATTTCTGTTTCATGTTTCATATGCATATTTCAGACTATGTTCTGCTTATGTTTCTGTTTCATGTTTATGACTCTGTTGCTACTACATTTTAGGACCTTGTGTATGGTCTAGTTTGGTTTGTTTTGTTTGATTATGTGTTATGGTTGATGTCTTTTTGCTTTACACTATGATTTGCTGCACAGTGTGATACTCTGATATTGTGGATTATGGTGCTATATTCATTATGCGTTTATATTCATTGTGGCACTATTGTGGTTTATTTTGGTATTGTCTTTATTGTTATATATTCTTTTATATATACCAATGTGAACTACTTACCTTCACCTTTTGGCAAAGGACTTTTCTCAATTTTTTTTATCTTTTTAATGATGCCAAAAGGGGGAGAATATTTTGTTGATGTTGTTCTTGTAGGTTAAGTTTTATTATATTTTTCCTAGATGTTTTACATTTAGGGGGAGTATGTTAAAACTTAGTGCTTAATTGAAAAGGAGGTTTGTCATCATCAAAAAGGGGGAGTTTGTAGGATTCTCATGTTTTGATGCTAACAATCTCTCTCCAAGCAACAACATTGGCAACAAGCAAGCTACACCACATGAAGATTAGAATTAGGATTTTTATTAATTCTATTTCAATGTAATCTTTATTTTATGAAATGCATCTCATTGGTGTGGGTAGCTTAGGTGATTTTAAGAATATTTAAATAATGTTTGATTAAGAGTGAAGATACTTTAAATCTTGATTAAATAGCTCTATTAAAAGTTTTGTGAAAATTCTTTTAGAAAAACCTTGTTTTTATTCAAACTCTGATCAGTTTACTCGAGTAATGAGTATTGGATCACTCGAGTAATTTATATCATGATAGGTTAATCGAGTAATGGTTTACACATCACTCGAGTAACTTAATCTGACATGTTTTAATCGAGTGAAGTTATATGGTTTACTCGAGTAATTCAATCAGTTTTTGGAAAATTATAAAAGGACTTAATTTTCTCTTTCACATAGATTACACATTCATTCTTACAATTTTCTATATACTTTCAAAAGCAATTCAAGAGCTATTTTACATCTTTCAAGAGCTATCAAGATTCAACAAGAAACTTTTCATTCTTCACTCTATTTCTCTCATTGTTCAAATATTCTTGAGATCATATTTTTGTTCTTAGTAGTTGTTGAAGATTTGCAATTTGAGATTGCATCATTGAAGTTTCAACACAAGTGAAGAATCTCACAAAGAAGACTTTGAAGATCAAATCAAAGCAAGAAAAGAGGATTGGTTGGAAGCATCTTCAATCAATTAGCAAGGAAATCTAGAATACTCAAAAGGGGTAGATTAGATCAAAGTGTTTGGTACACACTTTGAAGTTGGGTTTTAAGATAGGAGAACTAAGAATCTAGTTGCATCTTAAAACATTGTAAAATCTACATTTGAAGATTTCTAGTGAAGAATCTCTCTTGGTTTAAGAGGGGACTAGAGTAGCTTTCAAGTGGGTGAAAGTGAACCAGGATAAATCCTTGTGTCTCTTTTATTTTCATTCCTTGTATTGCATTAATTCATTAACATTTGCATTTTTAGGTTAGAATTGGGGGTTTTTCAATTCTACTCAATTGATCTAAAATTGCATGTTAATATTACTTGAAATTGTTCATATTAATCATTCATAATTTGTTGAATCATCATAGCATTGTAATTCTTGAAGAACTCCATTGAAAACTGAGTTTTAATTGAATTTTACCCAGTTTACTCGAGTAAAGTTCTTGTCACTCGAGTAATCTGCTTTCAGTTTATGAACAATACTCGAGTAGGTTTTCTGTTACTCGAGTGATTTAAAAATAGCTTTCGTAATACTCGAGTGATTTGCTGAATACTCGAGTGAAATTATTTTTGCTTGCGTATTACTCGAGTGAAGACTTGAGTTACTCGAGTAATCTGACTTGAATTTTTAAGAAAACTTATTTTCATAAAATCATTCTCTTAGGCGGACGAAAAATCTGTAATAAGGCTTCAATATTCTATTCACCCCCCCTCTAGAATATATTGAGTCGCTTGTTGGTTTCCAACAACCTTTCTTAATTATAAATCTTTTCTCATCATGTGTTATTGAATTATAACCATCGATGATCGGGGATTTAAGAATCATCGAGGTACGCGTTCCTTCGTAGTTAGCACTCACATTTCAAGTCTACATCTCCTCGGTCATCCATCCACCTAGTCGGAAGCAAACAGGAGTACAGGACCTTTACCATCTGTCTCACAAACAAATGGTGCCAGACCAGGAGGACTACAGCCTCAAATCATATCATATCAATTCAATTCATATATAAACAAGGCACACTGTCTCACTCACAGTGGCAAACAAGATGCCCCACTCCAGTCCCTCTCACTGTTCTAGACTTGCAATCTAGGGGGCGACAGTACAATTCTAGTATGCACGCAGAACTTGCCATGGCATTGGACCCGGTCCCTACCACGTTAGTACGCCACTTGTGGAATTCGTTCTGCCTAGACAAGTACTCTAGACTTCTTGACGTTTCACCGTCATCGTCCTCCCCTAATGCAATCTCCACCTGAGTATCCGCAGATACCCATAGTATCTTCCTCTCCACTACTTCGGGTTAACTCTCATACCTCACCGCGTTCGCTGTTAATGTCTTTTAAAGGCTTTTATCTTTTTACTTAACCTAATGGTCGGCTCAACCTTCGTGCAACCCTTCAATGAGTCCCGACCGCTATCTTTGCATCACTTTTCCTTTCACATCTTAGCACAGAGCGGAATAACTTTCACAGCTTGAATCTCATCACAAAACATTTCTCAAAAAAACTTTTTATAATTTTCTCAAAACTTTCACAAAAACTTCATTTCACAAATCCTTTTCAAAAATTTCGTTTCGTAAAACCTTTTCAAAATTTTCCTTTTCATAAATCCTTTTCAAAAAATCTCCTCTCCTAATTTCTTTTCAAAAATCTCCTTTCGAAAACTCATTTCAAAAATCTTTTTTCGAAAATCTTTTTCAAAAACTCATTTCACAATTTCTTTTCAAAAATTTGTTTTCGAAAGTTTTTCTCATTTTGGGAATCCCTTTCTAAAAATTTCCTTTCATAAATCTTTGTCATAAATCTCATTTTCGTAAAACCTTTTCGAAATTTCTTTTCAAAAGTTTTTCTCAAAAACTTTCTTTTCTTGAGAACTAGTGGAGGAGCAAGCTCAACTCAACGCTAGGCTCTGTCCAAGAAATATTAATAAGAATCAAGCTTCACTCTCATTGCATTTCACTTTTCAAACACCACCAACATTCCTTCCTCGCTCTGGCTCATTCGCATCGCATCACGAATTCTTTTACAATCTCATCTCTTTGTCTCTTTTTCCATCAATCCTTTTCATTTCCTTTCCGATCATTCTTAATCCTATTATCACTACCTCCATTCTGAAAGTCTTATCAAGGCTGCCTAGTTCCATCAGGACTCAAGCCAAACAGGGATTATTTCTTTTCTTGGTGTCTTTTAATTCTAATCTATTTGATTATCATTATCAATTATTTCACATCCAACAAATGATAATATCAACATGCATAGATAAACAAATGTAAATAACACATCATTAGCACACAAGCATCACACACAACAAGGTGGTCTTTGTCCTGTTCGTATAAGTGACCACACAAGGCAAACAATTGCCACTATACTACTGACTCAGAACCACTGAGTTCCGATCTTTGAGCTGATACGGAACGTCTTAATACAACACCTACTACCACGGTGTCTTAGGAAAGCTACTCTCTCACCTGAGGTCCAGCGATTAGATACGTGCAGTCTTCTCTGAACTAGATTGCTGCCACTGCCTTAATCCCTCGTCTGTAACATCCCTCGAATTAATTAAAATACATTTTCATTACTATCTTTTATTAAGAAAACATTTTTCATCCTTCGTCGGAAATCGTAAAATATGATTGTTTTCTTAAAATGACTCAAACATTTCTTAGTTCTTCAAATACTTAAAAATCACTTTGAAAACATCAAATAAAACAATCTAAATCAATTGGTTTGGTTGTTGGTCCGTCTTGGACAGCACCATAACCTCATTCAAAAACACCGAAAAATTCACCGGTTTCGATCCGGGTTTTTCTAAAATTAATGAACTTTTGAAAACCAAACTTTGAGTCTCATGAACTCAATTTAGAAATCAAGACAACAATTATAAATAAACTTGGGCAGCAAGGAATAGTTTCACAAAAATCAATTTAATAAAACCCGAAAACATCGTAAAAACTCTTTTTATTTCAAATACTCTTTAGGTCAATATTAATTCTTTAAAACTCAAGTTTTTGTTGTAAAACAAATCTTAAAACACAACTTCACAAATTCAAATAGATAAAACCAAATTAAGTTCAAAACGATTACACACACGGCCAACCACACACTTTGATCAAACAAAACATATAAACAATTATTCAATTATTCACTTTGATTACAAACCATTCATTCATTCATAAGCAAATATTTCACAAATCAAACACTTAAGTAAATTATTCAACACACAATTACTTTCAAAAACATTTAATTTTTGTAAAACAAAAACACTTAAACATGCTTAAGCTCACAAACCGAATGCACATACATAATTTCACTTAAACACAAAACTTAGTCCTAATCAATTATTTTATCAAATATCTTCATTATTCCTATATTACTTCATGGAAAAGAATTCTAACCTAATTAACATGCATAGACCGAAAATCATCACACAAATCAAAACAAGATTCATGCATCATCAAACATACAAAATCATGCAATTACTTCATCTTTTTCTTAATGAAACCGTGAGCTTCAACTTGGAAAATAATCAAACTTTAATTTATTATTATTATTTTTTTTAAACAAATCAAAATCACACAAGAACATAGAACATAATTCAATTTAGAAAAAAAAATCATTCTGTTCTCCCTAATTTTCTTTCAAAAACCGAGGCATGCAATACAAGAAATCATGGTCTTTTATTTAAATTTAACATACAAGAATGAATCTTAAGCTTTTCTAGCAAATCATGCAAGAATCATATATTAACACAAACACTTTCAATTTATTTCTCAAAAGGACATGAAAATAACTTTTTCAAAGCTCAACACCAACATGCATGCACTTAAATCATGTAGATCAAGTCATGAGGCTAAACATACTAACACAATTTAAAGACAAAAATCCTTTTGAATGAAAAGGGACCAAAAACCGAGACATTATTAAAGAAAATAAGAAAGCTTTGTTCAAAAATCATTTACAAAACTCAAAACAAAATCAAGATCAAAACCAAAATCAAAGATCAAAACAAGAGTTAAAGATCAAAACACAAATCAAAGCTTTTTCTTAAGATCAAACCAAAAATCAAGACATGCAAAGGTTCAAGGTCATCATCAAACAACATGCAAGACCAAAAATTAAATATAAGCTTAGATCAAACATTGATGCATCAAATAAACACTAAAACATTTCATGATCTACGGTTTTAAGCATCAAAATCAAACATGCAAGAAGATTTACTCCAAGTTCACAAAGATCATAAGCAAAACTTTAGATCAAAGAGATTTAACTTGAAAAAAAACATTTAGATCTATCATGAAAATCATCAACCGAATCATCAAACATAAGCTACACATATTACAAATAAATTTAAGTCTTTAAAAATCCATAGTTAAGAAAGATCAACACATAAAGTCATCTTTCAAAACATAAAATGAACATGCAAAGAAAAGAAACAAGGATTACAAGATTACAAATAAAACTAGTTCTACTCTTCTAGGATCTTCGGTTTATACCAAGAAAATAGGTCTTCTAGCACTTGATCTTCAAAGAATTCCTAGGTTTAGGGCTTGATCTCCTCTTCTTCTTCCTTCTCCTACCTCACGGTTCCTATCCTTCTTTCTCTCTTTCTCTATTTTCTTTTTCTTAGTCTAAGAGTTTGAGAAGCTCTTTAGACTTGTGTTTGGGTGGCTGTATGGGCGAAGGAAATGAAGAAATGAGGTGAGAAATGAATGGTAATGCATCTAAAGCCAAGACTTAAATAAGCAACTCATGGCTTCCTATTTTGCCCTTGGTTGGTTCGGCCACAAGCTTCTAGAGGAAGGGGTAATTTCGGTTCTCCATAAAATTGCATGGGTGGAGGTTAACATTGCTTAAAGAGACAAGGTAGGGAACATTAGGTGCTTAGGGGTCACTTAGGGGCAAAGACTATTTGGCACTCCATTAGGGTTTCCATTCACTTAGTTAGGACTTAGTTAGGACTTAGTTACTTGGTCTCCACTTAAGGAAATTTCTAGGCTTTCCTCCACACTCACACACATACATGACACACACATATATACATGCATACACATACTCACTTACACGCCTAACACACACATACATACATATTCACATGCATATATTATACTAACACATACATTCATGCATATATAATCATACTCCTTTACTAATTAAATTTTCACATAATCAAAGCATACATGCATATATCCAAAAACCGTACATGTTCATGCACACACATAGAAAATAAATCATTCATGTATAATAATCATAATAACACCAAAAATATCAAGCACATATATTTTAATAAATTAAACCACCTTTTCATAAAATACTTCTTGTTGAAAAATTTACTATTTCACTAAAAGAATTTTTTTGTCACATAATCATTTCCAAAAACTCAACTTTAAAATTCATAACATTATTTCATGAAAAACCATTCCTTTAAAATCACTTACCACTTTGAAATCGTGAATAAAGAAATTTATTTAAGAAAATATCCTTTCAAAAATACTTTTCCCAAAAACAATTCTTTTTAGAGATTAAAACAGCACGAGGAATTTGAGGGGTGTTACATTCTCCCCAACTTAAAGATTGCTCATCCCCGAGAAATACGTTGTGGATTGGGCAGCAGGGCACAACAACTCTCACATCATCCTCAATTTCGCTTTAAGGTCGTCCTTTCCTTTTTTGGCAAAAGGCTCTTCACATACTCCTCGTGTGTCGCTTTCGGATGAAAAAGCTCCATAGCATAACCATTTACGTGTCGAACCGGGTTAAGTAACACAGACTAACCGAAGAAGATGTCGTTCCTTTAGCTGATCGCCGCCACAGCGAGCACAATCTTGGGTACAGACTCAAGGGAAGATCAAGCAAACAAAATTCACACATCTCCAAAACTGCCGGGCTTAGCCTAAAGCCCTAAGGTATTTACTACCTTCTACACTTTAGGTTCTCACTAACCTACAAACAATCACTCCTTCCTCTAATTCCCTTTCTAACTCTAAGACTTTCATCCACTACTTCTCCATCCTAAGGGAAATTCTATGACAACCTTGGTTCTATTTTCTCAAAACAACCTTACTTATCCTCCTAAACATCAAACAACTTACCACTTCCTCCGTCTAAACATCTAACTATAGAACAAAGGGATCTAATCTACCTCACTATTTCCTCAGATTAAGGTCACTATACACCTCTTTCTTTCCTTGTAACTCCCCAACTTTGATCAAACCTATTACTAGACTCACCATTGTTCTACTTTTTACCCAATAATCCACTATTCATCCATCCACAATCATTCAAGCCTAAACTATTTGGGAAACTATGACACTCCTAATACCACAAACCGGGTTAGCAAATCTTGGAAAAGATTGGTAAGACTATGGTTTAATAGGAGGCTCATGAAGAAAAGTTTAGGTTTCAACTATACTGATTGTCTTTGTTGAAACAATTCAACAAACACGGGGTCTCAAGAATAACATCCTACATCCTTAGAGGTAATCACTATCCTTGTACCAAAAGGGTACATCGGGGTCAACGAACTTAGGTCAAACAATGATACTACCTCAAGGGTCATGGGATCTCCATCTTAGAATCCGCCTAAACTTACTTAACCATTAGGGTCCTTAACCTAACACAGCAGGCACTAGGGACAAACCAAGTCTTTCACCTTAGAAAGACAAGAACCTAATCTCACACTCTTATCCTTACACTAGCAAACATACTTAGTCACACAAACAAATGAGCAAGCAAACAAACAAGCAAAGCACATAAGCATGGCTTAAGGCCACAAAGGAATAACATCGCTCTGATACCACTCTGTAACAGCCCGATTTTCACTTCTCGAAAATAATCATCATTTATTTAAAAAGTAGCTAAAAATGAGGCCATTTTTTTTTAAAACGTTTAAGAAAAGCCATTGGTGCATGTTCACGTCCTTACTTGAAAACCGGGTTGTTACTTAAAACCTTTCCGCACCTTCACTTTCAAATTTTTCAAACTATTTCATATTTCTTGTTAAAACAAAGTTCGGCCAGTTTACAAAATAAAAGTAGGGCATAGTTACAGAAGTGATACTTCGCTCAGATAATCCTTGACTCAACACTATTAACAACTTAATCTATTTACCCTACCTCTGACTCTTCCTAATGAAAACTATAGGGTGCAACTCTCGATCCTCCTTCTTGTATCCTTGCTTAACTCCAGAGGATGAAGCCTTCTCCCTTGCTGCTGGTCCGCCATTCTTTGGCACCCATTGCATCCTAGTTGGAATAGAAGAAGTCCTCCAAGCTTCACATCGCACCTTCTCCTCGTAGTCTCGGTATCCTCGGACAGAAACTTGTCCCAAGAGCGATCCTAAGTTAGCTCCGCAAAGTCGATGCTCTGGATCCGGAATCACGATCTGAGTGTCGCCAATCGATACCCAACCAGACGGGCTACGCTTCCATCCACATCCATGTCTAGTCCAGGTTGCAATCTCCATGCGATACTCCATCTGCACGTTCGAGTACCAGAAGCACCGATATACCAACGGGCAGGAGAGAGTTAGAGAACCGAATGACGAATCGTCGACGTTGTGGATTTACGGCAGGCGGGATATCAAGACAGCACACACAATACAGACAATACTCACAACACAGCACTCAAGCATAACAACATATTATCATTCTTTTTATTCTTTCTTATCTTTTATTCCTCAATTCCTTTCTCATTCTCAATATCCAAACCTTCACTCCTTTTCTTTCCCTTTTCAAGGGTCTCATCTCTGTCTCCTTCCACACTTCCATTCATCAACAATTCATGTACCTTACCTTTCTTAATTATAAATCTTTTCTCATCATGTCTTATTGAATTATAACCATCGATGATCGAGGATTTAAGAATCATCGAGGTACGCGTTCCTTCGTAGTTAGCACTCACGTTTCAAGTCTACATCTACTCGGCCATCCATCCACCTAGTCGGAAGCAAACAGGAGTACAGGACCTTTACCGTGCGGGCACGACAGCTGTCTCACAAACAAATAGTCCCAGACCAGGAGGACTACAACCTCAAATCATATCATATCAATTCAATTCATATATAAACAAGGCACACTGTCTCACTCACAGTGGCAAACAAGATGCCCCACTGCAGTCCCTCTCACTGTTCTAGACTTGCAATCTAGGGGGCGACAGTACAATTCTAGTGTGCACGCAGAACTTGCCATGGCATTGGACCCGGTCCCTACCACGTTAGTACGCCACTTGTGGAATTCGTTCTGCCTAGACAAGTACTCTAGACTTCTTGACGTTTCACCGTCATCGTCCTCCCCTAATGCAATCTCCACCTGAGTATCCGCAGATACCCATAGTATCTTCCTCTCCACTACTTCGGGTTAACTCTCATACCTCACCGCGTTCGCTGTTAATGTCTTTTAAAGGCTTTTATCTTTTTACTTAACCTAATGGTCGGCTCACCCTTCGTGCAACCCTTCAATGAGTCCCGACTGCTATCTTTGCATCACTTTTCCTTTCACATCTTAGCATAGAGCGGAATAACTTTCACAGCTTGAATCTCATCACAAAACTTTTCTCAAAACAACTTTTTATAATTTTTTCAAAACTTTCACAAAAACTTCATTTCACAAATCCTTTTCAAAAATTTCGTTGCGTAAAACCTTTTCAAAATTTTCCTTTTCATAAATCCTTTTCCGAAAATCTCCTCTCCTAATTTCTTTTCAAAAATCTCCTTTCGAAAACCCATTTCAAAAATCTCTTTTCGAAAATCTTTTTCAAAAACTCATTTCACAATTTCTTTTCAAAAATTTGTTTTGGAAAGTTTTTCTCATTTTGGGAATCCCTTTCTAAAAATTTCCTTTCATAAATCTTTGTCAAAAATCTCATTTTCGTAAAACCTTTTCGAAATTTCTTTTCAAAAGTTTTTCTCAAAAACTTTCTTTTCTTGAGAACTAGTGGAGGAGCAAGCTCAACTCAACGCTAGGCTCAGTCCAAGAAATATTAATAAGAATCAAGCTTCACTCTCATTGCATTTCACTTTTCAAACACCACCAACATTCCTTCCTCGCTCTGGCTCATTCGCATCGCATCACGAATTCTTTTACAATCTCATCTCTTTGTCTCTTTTTCCATCAATCCTTTTCATTTCCTTTCCGATCATTCTTAATCCTCTTATCACTACCTCCATTCTGAAAGTCTTATCAAGGCTGCCTAGTTCCATCAGGACTCAAGCCAAACAGGGATTATTTCTTTTCTTGGTGTCTTTTAATTCTAATCTATTTTATTATCATTATCAATTATTTCACATCCAACAAATGATAATATCATCATGCATAGATAAACTAATGTAAATAACACATCATTAGCACACAAGCATCACACACAACAAGGTGGTCTTTGTCCTCTTCGTATAAGTGGCCACACAAGGCAAACAATTGCCACTATACTACTGACTCAGAACCACTGAGTTCCGATCTTTGAGCTGATACGGAACGTCTTAATACAACACCTACTACCACGGTGTCTTAGGAAAGCTACTCTCTCACCTGAGGTCCAGTGATTAGATACGTGCAGTCTTCTCTGAACTGGATTGCTGCCACTGCCTTAATCCCTCGTCTGTAACATCCCTCGAATTAATTAAAATACATTTTCATTACTATCTTTTATTAAGAAAACATTTTTCATCCTTCGTCGGAAATCATAAAATATGATTGTTTTCTTAAAATGACTCAAACATTTCTTAGTTCTTCAAATACTTAAAAATCACTTTGAAAACATCAAATAAAACAATGTAAATCAATTGGTTTGGTTGTTGGTGTAACAGCCCGATTTTCGTAAACCAAAATAATTGACTTTGTGTATTAGAAGTTACCAAAAATGCGGCCAAATTTTTTTTTTTAATATTTAAAACATTGTTGACATGTTTTGAAAAGTACTTGGTGTTTTCAACACCCATTTTCGAAAACCGAGTTGTTACTAAAAACTTTTCTTTTTATAAAACATTTGTTTCAATAGAAGAACTTGGTTCTAAATCATCTTGACAATCTTTCAAATCTTCGCATGAGTTACTTAGCAAGAAATGTATTCCATCAATCAGTTTGAAAACTTAGCTTGATTACATAAATGGTTCATGGCTTGGTAATCCTTGACTAAAACACAAATCATAACCTAAAACTAAATTTACTACTATCGCTTCCGCTGCGCTACTCTGATGAAGACCACCGGATGAAGCTTCCCTTTCTTCTTGCACCTTTTCTTCATCCCCGAAAGTAAAGTCACTTCTGTCATTACTTTCTCGTTGACGCTAAGGTCCAGCTCCAACTCATTCAGAGTGATGATCTCCACGTGATATTCCGTCTGCCCGTTGAGATACCAGCAGCCCCAATATGCCAACGAACAGGAGAGAGTAAGGGATCCGAACGACGAGTCGTCGACGGTGTGGAATTACGATAGGCAAGATAGAAGGACCATACAAATACATAATAAAAACCACAATCAAGTATGTTATCAACATTATGATCAGTCTTATCATCATTATTCTTATCTTCTATTATCTTTTCAAACTTAATTTCACTTCTCATAAACATACATTCTTTCTCACTCCCCTTCATTCTCATACTCACAATTCCTTCTTACAAAATATCATCGGGATACTCATTTTGTTCTCGGTTATCACTCACGTCTACATCTCCTCGGTCATCCACCCAACCTAGTCGGAAGAAAACAGGAGTACAGGACCTTTACCACGCGGGCACGACAGCTGTCACAACATATAAATGGTCCCAGACCAGGAGGATCTCGTCCTCAAATCATTTCAATAATCACAAGGCTCACTGTCCACGCAGTGGCAAATACAATGCCCCGTTCCAGTCCCTCTCACTGTTCTCGATTTGCAATCTAGGGGGCGACAGTATGTTTCTAGTGGGCCCGCAAAACTTACCACGGCATTAGACCCAGACCCCACCACATTAGTGCGCCACATGTGGAGTTTGTTCTGCCTAGAAACATACTCTAGACTTCTTGACGTTTCACCGTCATCGTCCTCCCCTAATGCAATCTCGTCCTAAGTATCCGCAGATACTTATCGTTTCTTCCTCTCCACTACTTCGCACTCTCATACCTCACCGCACATGTCTTTTAAGGCTTTTATCTTTTAATTATCCTAAGGTCGGCCCGTCCTTCGTACAACCCTTCAACGAGTCCCGACCACTAACTTTACGCAAACTTTCTCTCATCATAGCACAGAGTTGGGATCACATCACAATTTCCACTCTCATTTCTCAAGCTTTCTCAGCATACTCCATTTCTTACAATCATCTCATTTCAACATCTTTCCACCATCACATTCCGAACCTCTTCTCAAAATAATCTTTTCACAAATTTCTCAAATGCCATCTTATAAACTTTCACAAAACATCTTCACAACTGCTCAAAATCTCTTTTCAAAGATTTTCTCAAAAACCTCTTTTCACAAAATTTCAAAAATCTCTTTTCATAGCCTTCCACCCAAACTTCTTTGAAAAATACTTCTTATAATATTTCTCAGAACCTCTGTTCATAACGTTTTCAAAAGAATTTCTTTTCACCATCTTCCACAAAATCTCTTTGTCCAAAAATCTTTTCATAAAGCTCTTCTCAAAGACCTTTTCAAAAACTACTTCTCAAAAGCCTTTTTCAAAAACCATTTTATAAAAACCTTTTTCAAAAATAATATCGTTGCTAAGCGCTAGTGGAGGTGCAAGCTCAACTCAACACTAGTTCCCAGACTAAAACCAAAACAAAGGAGCCCAGCTCCATGATATTCACACCATCAATCAACATCACTCTTCCCAGCTCTGGCTCGTACTCAACATTATCATTCATTTTTTCCCCGATCTCAATTCTCTCTTTCCTTTCCAACACATACTCCATTTCCAACCATTATTTCTCTTTCATTATGTCTTTACTTCACAACCTTATTTATTTAGCTTCTATTTTTAGGACGTAGCAGACGTCCAACAGCATATCACTTATTTTCATTAACAGCAATAACATAAGGCATAATCAAATAAACATATAAAAGCACGCTATCATTCACACAAACATCACACAACAATATGGTCTTCGTCACTTCGTATAAGTGGCCACACAATCAAACAATTGCCACTTATACTACTGACTCCAACCACTTAGTTCCGATCTTTGAGATGATACGGAAGGTCCTAATAAATCACCTAACTACCACAGTGTCTTAGGAAAGCTTCTCTCTCACCTGGGGTCCAGCTATTTATTGCGTACCGTCACCTCGGATTCTCTTCGCTGCTGACTGCCCCAATCCCTTGTCTTTAAGATTCCTCGTTCTAAATAAAATACGCTTACGTTATTGATTTGTATTATGAGAATCTTTGCTTAACTCAAACACGCTTCATTCCTCGTCGGAAAATTTAAAACATGATGGTTTTCTCAAAACAACTTCCACATTTTCTAACACTTTAATTTCTTTAAAACCATTTGAAAACATCTCATAAAACGGTTTAAATTATTTAATTTGGTTGCTGGTCCGTCTTGGACCGCACCATAACCCCGTTCAAAACACCGAAAAAATTCACCGGTTTCCATCCGGGTTTTGCTCAAATCAATTTCCTTTTGAAAAACCAAACTTTGAGTCTCATGAACTCAATTTAGAAATCAAGAAAACAATTTTAAATAACCCTGGACAGCAAAGAAATGTTTCTCAAAAATCAATTTAATAAAACCCAAAAACATCGTAAAACTCTCTTTATTACAAATATTCTTTAATTTAACACCAACAACTTCAAACTTCAAGTTTTGTTATAAAAAACACTTAAACAACCATGAACACATTTTCACAAACTCGAATACATCAAATCAAATTGGATTTAAAATGATTACATACACGGCCAACCACACACTTTTGATCAAACAAGACACATAAGCAATTAATCAAGTATTCAGCTTAATCACAACAAACATTCATTCTTAAACAAATATTTCATCTTGTCCAACTTAATTCATTTCTCAACCTGATCATTCTTTCCTTCTTATTTCCTTACTTTCATTCATATCTCTCTTCATGGGATGTCCTTCATCTTTCCATCCTTTCCATTCTCAGTCTCTCTTTCTCATTATCCACATTTCTTAAGTTTTTGCTTCTCTTAATTAATTTCGCAAATTCTAGATAGCATCATTTTTGAAGATAGAATTTCACATAACAGAACTTAAGTAATGCCATCCAGTTTTTCATCTAACCAACTGATACCATCTCAAAATGTCATAGCCGAATTCTTTTTAAATCAATATCAGAGTAAGCGGAAATAACATGACTATGTAATAAACTATGATATAAACATGGATTTTATTTATATATAAAGATACGTAAAACATAGTCCAGCGATAAAGAACTCCAAATTCCTAGAACAAGTCCATAAGGTTCTGTATATATATATATGAACATCGAAATAGACCACGACTCAAGAATTTTCAAAAGGAGTATTCCCAGAACCAAAAAAACTCCAAAACTGGTCTCATAGCACTGGTAGCAGCAGTAGTAGCAGCAATCGTCATCTATCATCATCAGTAGCACAACTCCTCCACAACAACCATCACACCGGATCTCTGATCCTCATCATTTACCTTATGCACATACTTAGGGATCATCACCTCTCCATTGACTCCCGATAGAATGAACGACAAGCTCGTTTCCGCTCTCGTCTTCGACAGGATCCTCCTTGATCTTATTTGAAGGAGTAGTTACCCTACCACTGGGTACAAGGTCTGATGAAAATGTGACCTTAATACGACTCCTTGAAATAGATGGGGAGTCTCCTCTCGAATGACTCTAAAAGAAAAAGGGTATGAGCCGGTAGGTCCGAATTGA
The DNA here is from genome assembly GCA_037953625.1 of Crotalaria pallida. NCBI lineage: Eukaryota > Viridiplantae > Streptophyta > Magnoliopsida > Fabales > Fabaceae > Crotalaria > Crotalaria pallida. The sequence continues at coordinate 3,049,102 of CM075654.1, read as the reverse complement.
AAACTGTGATACAAGCGAGCTGGTCGAGTGGGAGATGATCCATGGTAAGTATAAACGTTGGTACATGCATAGGGTATATGATGGGAATCCTAAACCTACGAGGATGTAACCGAACCAGTGGATTAGGGTAATCAAGGGTAACCACTATCTCACCCTCATACACCACTCGGCAATCCTCGCAGATCCATATGCCACTAAGAAATAGGCGGACCTCGATGCAAGCGGTGTAACGGGACATCACCTACAAGGGCATAGGGGTAAGCAAATCTATACACATAATCAATAGAGCATAAATGTTGAAGTAACATGATTATGCACAGATAACCCCAAATCAGTTAACAGCCATAGTTAACACTTAGCAAATACTTAATGCAAATAAGATGTTCACACACTCATTCCTGATATCCAGCCTTAACTAAATTAAGGGTAAGTGGCATGATGCCTAACATTCTTCTTTTTCTGAGATTCTCCATCAAATGTCCTCACAGACGTCAAACCAATATCACAGTGTATTCCCATATCACGAATACGTTACCAAAACGTATAGCGTACTAGCTCGGAAGTGATAAAAACGTCACACTACCTGGTGAACGTCACGTCGCCCAAGGACGTAAACCTATCACTTCTCAACATACCATGGGTGTGATAAAAAACGTCACCACATCTGATGAACGTCACGTCGCCTAAGGACGTAAACCTTATCACTTGTGATACACAACAGAGGTGATAAACAATGTCACCATGTCTGATGAACGTCACGTCGCCAAAACATAAACCTTACCACTTGTGTGCATCACACCCTTCTCAACAAACAACGGGTGTGATAAAAAACGTCACCACATCTGATGAACGTCACGTCGCCCAAGGACGTAAACCTTATCACTTGTGATACACAACAGAGGTGATAAACAACGTCACCATGTCTGATGAGCGTCACGTCGCCCAAGGACGTAAACCTTACCACTTGTGTGCATCACACCGTTGAGCCATCAAATCAACAGTATACCACATACTGCCCACATTGTCCACCTTAATGTGTCATCGAGCTAGTAGCAACTTTTAGTATTTCCAAAGGTCCTACTCATGTCACCCGAACATGAATAAACAATCCGGCACTCAAGCTCTTAACTTAAAGAAAATTGATTGGTCTACCTCAAGTGATAATATATAACGTGCCACCCGAGCAACGTTATGACGTGCCACCCGAGCACCGTCCCGTCATCCAAACGGAATAATCATATCATCAATCAATTTCTTTTAAGTCTTAGATCGCTTAGATTATTGTCATCTAAGTGTTGACCAAATAGTTCAGAATTGAAAATGGTATTTTTAAGATTTTGGGTAAATTACTCGAGTGTTCTTCAGAAGACTCGAGTGTTCTTCAACTATTTCCAGATTACTCGAGTGTTCTTCAGACAACTCGAGTGTTCATGTCTTTCTGGGATTTGGGTTTCAGATTCATAAAAATACTCGAGTGATTCATGAGTAACTCGAGTGTTCTTCATTATTTCCAGAATACTCGAGTGACCCCTGCATTACTCGAGTGGTTTACCTTAACATATCCCATGCATCACTCGATTACTCGAGTTCTGGGCATGGTACTCGAGTGTTCTTGCTCAAAATACATTGTTTTACCAAAATTTCACTCGAATAACCAGCCTAATACTCGAGTCTTTTGTTGCAGAACAGACTGAAATCTTGGTTTTAATACACCATTTTCAATTCTAACCATTTTTAGTCCGATCCAATGATCAACAGAGCTTAAATTATACATATTAAACTTGTTCCAACACAGAAACCACCACTTAATACACTGAATCACATCTAAGCAACAATTATGCACAAAAACACATTTTTAACAACTCAACATACCAAATTCGGTTCCAAACACTTTTAGCATGAAAACAACTTTCATATAGCTCACATGCAACATATAGAACTTGCTCAGAAAAATTTTAGAGTGCAGGTTGGTCTCCAAACCAATTTCCCTATTCAAACTAAGCCCTTAGAGCCTCTTGGTGGCTCTCTAATCTCATACATGCAATTTAAACTCTATCTAGTGAATAGAGAATCCCCCAAACTCCACACTGAAACAGAGCAGTTTCAGCAGAGCACCAAGATTGAATTGGTTGATGCATGAAACAGCCATAAAAATTGGGGAAATTAGTTTCTATAAACTCTCTACAATTCTTACTAGCTAAAGAAACAAGATTTACATAGAAAGGTTGCCTGAGCTTACCAAAATTAACGACCCAAGTAAGCTCCAGAAACTGGTTGGCAGCACCCAACCGTTCACTTTCGAGCTCCAATTCTCCCAGCTCACACAATCTCAACTCACAATTTTGGTGTCTTTGTGAAGCCCTGAATGTGAGCTTCACAATGGTGTATAATTTGTGGTTCGAATCAACCCAGAAAGAGAGAATCGATTGAATCAATTCAGAAACCCTAACACACGCAACACTTCACGAATTGAGCAAAGGGGTTGATTGATTAATCAACCATGGCTTAAATAGCCATTCATGGAGTTCATGCAGCTCGACACGAAAGCCATGGACGTGTTGAAGGCTTGATTTCGTGTCAAACGGCGGTGACTCATTGGTGGTGACTCACCAAACGCACTCACTCGTCAACTCTGACCAAAATGCTCGAGTACTCCCAAAAACACTCGAGTATTTTGCCCAGTTTTTGAAAAATATTAATTTTATTTTCTTTCCCTCCAAAATCTTTCTAAAATTACTTCAAGGTCCCAAACAGGGATTAATGTGCAAAATATTTATTTTGTCATATTAAAACTCTCTAATATTATCATTCATAATAAATTTCTTTGAAATCAAGAATAAAAATAATAAATTATAAATAAGCTTTATAATTAACATTTTATTAATCAGGGGTTAAAAATCTGGGATGTTACACTCTTCCCCACTTAAAAGGAATTTCGACCCCGAAATTCTTTCTTTAGAAATCCTATAATTTCTAGGTTTACACAAAAAGTTGTTCTAAGGTTATATATTTTCAAAATATAGTTAGGAAGAACCCTTCCCCACTTAAAATGAATTTTCTTACACTTTTTCAAACTCTCTGTCCCAAAATGTTTCACAAAATATTTCAGTGAACTTTTTCTCAAATAAAATTTTTGCATTCTAAAGCATATACAAATCCTTGTTCACATAAAAGGGTTTTTCTTAAACATCCTCGAAAATTATCTTGTAATTCTTTCAAATGAAATCTTTTGACTAAAAACTTTTTCGAATAATACCTTTAAAATTTGTATATGTATATATACTCCTCAATTAAAACATTTTCCAAAGAATTTTTTTTTTAGGAAAAACCCCGTCCCATTGCGCACTCTGATCACTCGGGCACGAGTAGGGAAATATTCGTATGACTTCATTTCTTAATAGTTGTAAACATTAGGGTGATCAGTCCTAATATTTAAACTATCAGTAATGAAATCATCCCTTTCGGATATAATCTTTCTCAAGAAAGACTATACGATTTACCTTTAAGTTAGATGAACTAAAAGATTGAGAGTATTATTGTCACTATCAGACTTATTCAGATAGCCATGTTCTAGAGAAACTTTCGTTGGGGAGACAAATACTTGTCCTATCCCGGTGGTTCTTAATCTCTCTAGTCTTAACTGATCTTCCTCTTTCTGTAGTGCCAAAGACATTTATCACATCCAACTATGATAAGGGTTTTGATCACAGAAATTCAAGTTAAAGACTTGTTTAGATATACCAATTACAAAACGATTTAATTAACGCAGTCGAAAGCATTTGACCACGTTAATTCGAATCGACAAAGGGATAACTCAGACTACCTATATCCGAATCTAATCACGTATCCTAACAGGATGGAAAACTCTCCCATTCTTGATTTGCTGGCTGGCCATTCCCTTTTCGTATTTCTCCTTCAAGCAATCCGGTGAATAAGACTTCATTCTCTTGTGACCGAAATCAAATATCCTTTCCGTTCATCACTATTCAATCCATGATGACGCACCTTACCTTCTCAAATAATTTCTTTCCATCGGCTTTTCAGTTACTTTCATGCGATTGAGGTTTCCTTAACTCCTTATGCATGAAATTCTGGTCCCCATAATCAATTCACTTATAAGCTTCCCGTGCTTTCCTCATCATCCATACCCATTCTACACATGTTCACCAATGTCCAGAATCCCTTATTCCTTAATGGTTGATAACTGGTTTGAGATTCACACATCATTCCTTTCGAACTCCGCATGTTTGAACCTTCTATCAAAATTGCAACGAAACATACTTCTCCGATCTTTTAAATTTGGCAATGTTTTCCCCGAGATTCATATTGCCCTACCTTATTTCCAACAATTTAATCTCCTTCCTCCAATTTTTCAAAACTTCATCCTAGAGTAATTCCCAAGTGATATGCCAATCCTTTGCTTCCAATATCATATTTACATAATTCCACTATGTCTTAGCTTCACCACTTAACATATAAGTGGTATAACCTTCACTCATCCATTTTGCATAATTCCATAATTAGCCTTAAATTTCCAAATCATCCGGAATCCAAATTCTTGTTCTTAAAATGTCCCCTATGGAACTTAGGTTTCTTCCCTTTCGAAATCAATCTCTTATTTGTCCTTAGTTCTTCGGTTCTTTGTTGCTATTCACGAATTCGAGTTAGGAATTCTATTGTGATTTGCAGCCTTCCCTCCTTACTTCTCGTCGTCTACTGGTATCATCAAGCTCGAATCTATTAGACTCCTTAAATCCACTTCCTTAAACTCCGTAGAGCTCACATGAATTGCCTTTCAGCCCATTGTGATTGCTTCCTCATTTGATTTGTCATGACGACGACAGAGTCTCTGATCATAAGCCTTTAGGATTCTGTCTGTCGACGTTGTCCCTTGTTCAACTCCTCCTCTCGGTTGAACAATTACTTCGACTCTCCAGGGTCATTAACGTTCAAAGCGTAGTGACACGGGAAAAAGGCCTCGAGCCCTCAAAGCAACCATGATCATTGCAAAGCTCAAGTCATGCGCCAAGTGTATCACCTTGTGTATTCAATCCCTTTGATGCATACACATCTACCTTTCTTTCTTAAAGTTACCTCCTTCCAAGTCATGGCCTCGACACATGAAAATATGTTTCAATATTTTGGCATGAATCAAGTAGGGTAACACAGGAGGAAATGCTATTCTTCCCTTCAATGACTGAGAGTGCTTGTTGTTCTTCTTATTTCATGTAGAAGGCTACTTCTTCCGGATTACCTTGGTTGAAGATTTTTGACTTTAGAAAGTCCACTTAACAATAGGATTCGATCAATCTTTTCCCAAAATCACATTCAAAGGGGACAAAGGATAATAGATCGAATTTAACTTAGTGCCTCGATCAAATATCTCGACACTATAATCTAAACAAACTTTTAGGAACAAATTTGGGTAGTTTCATGGGGTCTCAAATTTTAAAACAGTAAGGGTAATTCGACTTCAACCTACTTGCACATATATATATTGAACAAAAGAATGGGTAACTCCCGAATCGAACACAATCATGCAAAGTTGGTTTTGAAATAAATGGTTACCTTGCACGAGATCAGGAGATTGGTTAGCTTCTACTCCATTCAGAGTAAACACTTTGCCTTGAGTCTTAGGTTTGCTAGCAAGTCGGGTGTGGTTACTTTTCATAGATTCTCTGCAATGACGTGCAACATGACCCTGCTTTCCACAGTTGAAGCAATTACTCGTTGCCCAGCAGATCCTTCCATAATGATGATGCTTACACTTCTCACAGTAAGGAGCATTACTGAGAGGCTTAACTCCATCCTTAACTTCAGCTCTTCCTTTGCCTCGGTTCTGATCACAATATGGACCCTTATTCCGAGGATCAAATCTTTTCTTTCTTTGTGGTCCATACTTATGCTGGTTACTCTTTGCCTGATCAGCTAATACTTTAGCCTTCTTATCATCCTCATACATTCGACACATATCTACTAACGTAGAAAAACTTTGAATCTTCTGATAACTGAAAACAGATTTCAGTTCAGGTCTCAGACCACCTTCAAACTTGATGCATTTGCTTCTCTCATCAGGATTGTTTTGATAGTATGAAGAGTACTTCATCAGTTCCTCGAACTTAGCCGCGTACTCACCCACACTCATGTCTCCTTGCTTTAATTGCAGAAACTCAATTTACTTCTTCCTTCTTAAGTCTTCCGGGAAGTATTTATTGAGAAACTTCTCCATAAACACATCCCAATTAATATCTCTTCCTTCATAGTGCAGGAGTTGAACTGTGTGATTCCACCAATTCTCAGCCTCGTCCTCTAACATATAAACTGCATACGCCACCTTCTGAGCCTCAGTGCAGTCTAATGTTCTAAAGATCTTATCCATAGTACGAATCCACTTATTAGCCTCCTCAGGCTTAAATCCTCTTTCGAACTTAGGTGGGTTACAACTTCTAAAATCCGCCAAACTCTTGGCTTCAGAATTACCAACACTATATTGGTAAGGTGGTTGTTGAGATTGTTGTTGTTGCCATTGATGCATAGATTCCAACACCACGGTGATTCTTTCTAATATCGTGTCGGTGCAATTTTGGTTTCTAGTCATCATAATAGACCTGCGCTATAACTTATGGTCACATATGATGGACTACAAAAACATTCTTCACACAACCTATACTAAGATTCTAACAATAGCTTTCTACAATGAATTCAATTTCTACATTATATCAATTGCTCCATTCGAGCAAGATACTGATATTCAAAACAATAAATATGCCCTGTGGATACCTGCTTGATGTTGATGACTGCCTTTCTGGAACTACTTCCACTACTACAGGATCTGACTTTTGCTCTGATACCACTAAGTGTGACACCCTCAAAATATCCCAAGTACACTACTACAAAATAGATAATAAAAGACGGTATTTTAAGGGCGGTTCCTTAATGGAACTGCCCTCTTTTGTTTAAATTGATTTAAGAGAAAGGTTATTTTCTTTAACCAGCCTTAAAAATCTTATTTTTAGGGGCGGTTGCTTAACGGAACTGCCCTCTTTTGTTTAAATTGATTTAAGAGAAAGGTTTATTTATTTAACCAGCCTTAAAAATCTTATTTTTAGGGGCGGTTGCTTACAGGAACCACCTTCATTTTGGTTTAACAGGGATGAATAAATTGATTATTTTGGTGCATACAGAGGGAAAACCTAATTTCCCTTCTTCTTCCCTACGTGAGCCGCCGCCCCCATCCCTTCTTGTCTCCCTCTCTCTTCGTTCCTTCTCCCTCCGTCAACCCCCGTTCACCTCGCCACCACCAAGCCGTCGCTGCCGTCGTCACCGTCAACCTTCCTCTCTCTTCCCCGTTGCTCTCTCTCCTCCGTCTCTTGCGCTGTCGTTCTCGAACCCGGTCCTCATGGCTCGGGTAGACGCCGGCGCCGCCACCAAACACCCTTGCCATAACCACAGAGCCACACATCCCTTGCTCTCTCCTTCAATCACGAACCCAACCAGCATCGCGCCGTCGCCTCCCTCCAGCATGCATTATTAACTATTGCGCCTGAGTATGCCTTTGGTTCGTCAGAGTCCCAGCAGGAGTTGGTTGTGGTTCCTCCGAACTCAACTATGTATTATGAGGTTGAGCTTGTATCATTTGAGAAGGTTACAATTTACAACTCAACTATGTATTATGAGTTCTAGTAATGGCTCTTCCCATTTATAACTATTGCATAATTGAGCTTATGTGTAGTATAAAATTTTATATATCCTTTTGAACTTCAACAAATAACTCATTCATTAGCATTCTGCTAGTTTTAGTACCTGGTTTTGCTAGTGGTTGAATCTTAACATAAAAATGTCGAGATGGAAACATGATGCCTTTTCAAAATTCAAGATACTGCAAGGCCATTTACTTTCATTAGAAAGTACCCTGAGACTATCTTCTATTACAGTTTATGAAACAGTATTGCTGGGGTCTTCAACACTTCGTCACTTTAACAGGCCAACATGAACATTATCTTACAAATCCCACTCTTTTAAATGCCATTCTTTTTAGTACCATGCACCCCAAGTGAGCTACCTGTTGTTAAGGTGGCTGCTACTGTGTTGGCAAGGTAAATTTTGTGATTTTGCAGTTGCATGTTAACAGACTTAAGTGTTCTATTTTTTTTATCAATTGGCATACACTTACATACTGTTTTTGCAGATCCTATAATGTGTTACAAAGCAGTCCTGTCATAGTAAAGTTGATTCCTGCTGTGGGTATTATCATATTATTTTCATTACATATGTTATTTGTTGTGAATGGTTGAAAACTAGTATTCCAAATTATTTAAGTCAAAAATCTTATAGTCAAATTATTTTGACCAATTAAAATAACTTATACTTGCAGGCACACTTTTGAAATAACATATGTCTTCCATTGTTAATGAAATTCAATCTAACCCTAGTATGAGATATGATCCAAATCATTGTTAAATGAAATAAATACTTTTTAGTCACTACCAAAACAATTATGATTAATTTACTATATTTTTTTAGACTTTGTTTTATCTCAATTTTAAGAATGGGTGATTAAGAGTTAAAAATAATAAAAATCTTTGGATTAGCTAAATTCATTACTAGAAAATATTTTAAATATTTAACTTCTTAATACAACAATATTGTAGAAGAGGTTGAGTTTTTTTTTTGGTAAAGAAAAATCAAATACCACAAGCAAATGAATACACGAGTCAAAGTCTCTAAATCATAGTGTTGAAAGGAACACTATAACCAGAGTCAAAGGAAAATTATAACTCTAAGCAAATTCTAGAAACTAAAGCACTATTCTGCCAAGTTCTAAAGTTATGAAACTTAAAAGCAATTCTATAAGATACTTCCTTTCTAATTTGCTTGAATACTTGAGAGACGTTTAGCTGGGTGCCATTAAACGTGCGTCGATTCCTTTCAGCCAATGTATGGTAAATAAGAGATGAGAATAACAAAGGAATGCAGCTCCTTCTTGTTTTGTCTTTGAAAGCATGAAGAGTCCATCTTGTCCAGCTGTTGTAACGAAAAAGGGCAGTGATCAATACCAAACCAATTACAGCATATTTCAACCAGTGCTTTACTCCAATTACATTCAAAGAAGAGGTGATTCCTAGACTCTTCTTCAGCAAGGCATAGACAACAATGATTTGGACCATAGACAACAGTCCTCAGTCTATCAGTGGTGCTAAGTTTGTTATGAGAAGCTAGCCAGGCAATGAAACAGTGTCTTCTGACATTTGCTTTATTCCACACAAAACTATGCAGAGGGTAAGTAGGATAGCTGCTTGCCAAATAAGAGTAGCCCCTCTGAATCGTGTATTTGCCATCATTTGCTCCCAGCCATTGATCATTGAGATAACCAAGCCTGAGATCCTCTCTAATTTTAAGAATTTGCTTCCAGTGCCAGCTTGCATTTTGAGTGCTATTACAAGACCAAAAGGATTGGTCTTTAATATACACTGAGTGCATCCAACGAACCCACAGATTATCTGCCTTAGAAGCTAAGTCCCATACTTGTTTTCAATAACAGTAGACATGCCAATTAGGACTTGCCACAAATCCTTCCTTTCTTCCCCTTCATTTGCTGCATAAACGAAAGTGGCAAAGAAACTCTCCTGATTCATCTTCTCAGTAACAAAACAATGAATGTACTGCTCTGATCTAGCAACCACCACCACATCAAACATGTCAATCCTCCAAATCAACCAGATTCTACCAACAGTACACAAGTCTAAATTATGAAAGGAACCCCAACCAGAGGCTATTTTATTCTGAACACTTTGAAATGAATGCATTCTCAACTTATTTTCTAAAATAGCAAAAAGACCTATTCTATGCTTACTATACAAATCAACAATTTCTTGTAAAGTTGATTCCTCCGAACTCAACTATGTATTATGAGGTTGAGTTATTAATTATAGGGATGAGCTGAAGTTCTTTAATCTGTACTGTTATTATTTATGTTAGAAGTTAGAACGCTGGTAAAAATAAATTGAATATGTTACTGAATGCTACGGGCTTGCATCCTTAACTGGACTGTAATACAAAGCAACTGGCCAAGTTTGAAGGGAAAGTATTCCTAATATCTTTTTCTTTGAGGAGAAGGAGTCCTGGGACCTGAACACTCAAGAGAAAATTGAAGCTGCTGGTAAGAAGAAAGAAGAAGGGAATGTGTTGTTTAAAGCTGGTAAATATGCAAGAGCTTCCAAAAGATATGAAAAGGTAGTCAAAAGTTTAATTATCTGGTTATTTTTATGAACGTTCTAGATGTGAAAGACTCAATTTTAGATTTTAAGTAGCTTTTCAAATTCATTATTTACATGATGTAAATATGAGGGTATTCTATGCATAAGGTTCAATGCTATTTTAAATTTCTGCTGATTATGTGAGTGTTATTCGAACCGAAAGGTCTGAAAAATCTAACCATGGCCAATAGTATGAGCGGATGTGAGGCCACCTGCATCATCATTTTGGGTACCTTTTTGTTGGTCCTGTTCCAAGCTAAGAGTGGATGATTTGTTCATAATCATGTGAATGGCACGACAGAGAGTCAAATGTGGGAAGAAATAGAATCATAATTACCTTATAGTTTTCCTATGATTTGTTGCTCTACACTATTAAGTCATAATTATGTTGGAGATTAGAATTGCATTTCTCATAGGAATCTAGAATTTCCTAATTATTATGCTCAACTAATTTTAATAAGACCTGAAGTTAATGAAGCTGACATGAAGTTATCAAAGGTGATTAGAATTAGAAGTCTAACCTGTCAAAAGCTGATTAAATTTGCAGAAGCTGATTAATAGCATTGTAACCATGATAAATATAAATGAATTAGCTGATAGTTATGGCAATGGTTGGATGATATGATTATCTTTATATTTTATACCTATGCATGTGTTTATTCTAGAGTACATATGCTACAAATTTCTTTAAAAAAATATATGTTTCTGCTCCAGCAGTTATGTTTCTGTCATATGTGGTGGACTAGTATTGTGTTTGCTGTCATCTGGTTTTGGCTTGCTGCATCCATAATGTTCAGTTTGTTAATCTCAATGGAACTCATTGGTTTGCTTTATGTCAACTAGCTTGTAGAAGAAACTAGTTGAATGGCTTGAGTCAATGTACATGTTTTTGGAAGAACATCTAATAATGCCTTTTTTTCATTTAATCAATAAAATGGCTATGCGATGGTTTTGCTGATTGGGTTTATTTATGCAAACTAAAACGGAAAAATAACATGTTTCTAGAGTTTTCTGGATCAATTGCTCTCTCTGCACGTGGTGTTTGTGACTTCCCATTGAAAACTGCATTTGCACAATCAACAGGTGCTAGTGGCATGTTAAAGATAAATGACGCAAAGGGTTAATTTTAGTACTTCACACACTATGTTTCCTTATTTGTTTAATTTATACCTTGTTCGCTAGATTTTATTAGTGTCATGTTACATCTATGACATTCCCGCTCATTCACTGGACGTCAATGGTAAAGTGAGTTGCACTGGGATTTTTTCAGACTAATGCATATTCATGTATTAAGCTAGTATCTTCAATTTTCAAGATATCTTACTAATTCAATTTTCCTCTACAAACTAAATAGATTCTCATTCTTCTTTTTATAATTCCCTGTTGTTCTGCTGTAAAAAAGAGCAGAAAATGCTGCTTTGTGATGTCGAATGTACTCTATCTCTCGCACAATGTGTGTGCATGGCATGATAAACAGACTAAAGGTGTATATTATCTCTAGAATCTTGTTTTCTTATCATATGCAATACTGCTTATGCTTGTAGGAAATTGGTGATAGGTTTTTAGGAGTAAAGTTTGGATTTTGAAGCCATTTTAGTTGTTTTAATCTTTTCCTTGTCAATTTCTTTTTGTTTCTGTTTTAGTTGGTTATGACTGGAGCTGCTATTGGTGTTGTTGATAAAACTTGAATGGTGGCCTTTAACTACTTGGAGGGGTTTCAGGGATGGTGAGCAATTGCTTGGATTTCCATCTACCTCTATTACTTTGGTACTCCTTCAACATGCAGGAACATCTCTGTGACCTGTTGGTGTTAATTGTGTTTGTCAGGCTCCTTACTCTTAATTACTGAACTACTCCAATTTTGAGCTTTTTATGGTGTACATGTTTGATATTCTGTTTTATAATTGATACATTTGGAATTTTTTTTAATGAATGTTGTAGTTCATGAGCGATTGTGTAATGTTTTTAACTGCGTGTAAAGTTTGTAGTTCATTCTAATGCTTATTATGTCTGTTCTCACAAGATTTTTTTTGCTGGACTTGTGATCTTGTGATTTTGTAATGTAAACACTTATTATACTCATCATAGTGATGTTATTACTATGCAGCTCTTTTAACGAAATTATTTTGTTAGATTAGATTATGTTTGATGCATATTTTTTTTTTGTGAATCTTGCATTATTTTTGAAATAACATAGAAATTAAAAAAAATGAGAAAATGGTCTATTTGGTTTCCCAAAGATACACCGGGCATCAGCTTAGTCCCCGAAAGATTTTGGGCATCAATTTAGTCCCCCAAAGATCAAAATGGGCATCACGTTAGTCCCACCGTTAAAAAATCCGTTAATATTATTAAAAAAATAATAAAAAATTACGAAAAATAATAAAAAATTCAGAAAATTTTTATAAAAATCTCTAAAATATTTTTAAAAAATACATATATTTTTTTATATTTAAAAAATTAATAATTAATTCATAAAATGATAAAAAATTCTGAAATTTTTTAAAAAATTATGAAAAAAGTGTATTTCTTTTTTTTAAATATTTATAAAATAATAAAAAACTATGAAAATAAAAAATTCAGACAAATTTTAAAAAACATGCAAAATATTTTTTAAAAAATTATGAAAATAATAAAAATTTCATCAATATATTTTAAAAAAATAGGTAAAATATTTTTTTAAAAAATATGAATTATATTTATTTTTAAAAATTTTATAAACTAAATCTGCTTTTGCACAAGGGTTATATGGGTTAGAACATTATCGTTTAAGAATTTTCATAAAAAATTCAGAATATTTAGAAAATTAAAAAATATCCGAAAATTACTGAAAAATAATAATTAAATTTTAAAATTTTTTAAAATAGTTTAATGGATTTAAAAAACTTTTCTTATTTTTTACTTATTTTTCCGAATTTTTAATAATATTTTAAAACTTTCTGAATTTTTTATTATTTTTATGAATTTTCTATTACTTTTTAGAATATTTAAAAACAAAAAAAAATAAAATTTTCAAATATTTTTAAAAATATTTTAAAAAAAGAAAGACACTTTTTCAAAAATTTTAAAATATTTTACAGATTTTATAAGTTTTTTTTATTATTTTCTGAATTTTTTATTATTTTTCGTAATTTTTTACTATTTTTTTAATAATATTAACGGATTTTTTAACGGTGGGACTAACGTGATGCCCATTTTGATCTTTGGGGGACAAAATTGATGTCCAAAATCTTTCAGGGACTAAGCTGATGTCCGGTGTATCTTTGGGGGACCAAATAGACCATTTTCTCTAAAAAAATTTACACGTTTTGTAATGAATAATTCCAAAAATTATTTAGGGATTAAAAAAAAACTTAAAACAAGAGAGGTTCACAAAATAGGAAGCAGACAACAAAAAAATAAAAGAGGGCGGTTCAAAAAATTTAATAGAGGGCGGTTCAAAAAATCATAAAGAGGGCGGTTCAAATGAAATGAACAAAGGAGATTATTTAAATAAAAAAAGGTGGTTCGGAACTGCCCTTAAAAAAATTAAAGAGGGCGGTTCCGAACCAAACTCAAAAAGGCAGTACTTACAAAGGCGATACATTTAAGAAGGGTTCGGAACCGCCCTCTTTTATGCAAAATAACCTCCCTCAAAACGTTTTTCTGTAGTAGTGGTAATTAATAAAAATAAAATGCTATTACTTGAGAATATATGGACTTGTTTAATTGTTAGAAAATACTTGATTCAAAATTTTTCTTTTCATTTCTAAAAAGTCGGGTGCACAAACCAAAGCGTAGGATATTTGGAGAATAATTTACATATTACTTTTGAAAAACGAATTCGACATTTGCTTTGCTCAGAAAATAATTTCGCAAATTCTAGATAGCATCCTTTTTGAAGATAGAATTTCACATAACAGAACTTAAGTAATGCCATCCAATTTTTCATCTAACCAACTGATACCATCTCAAAATGTCATAGCCGAATTCTTTTTAAATCAATATCAGAGTAAGCGGAAATAACATGATTAGAAATCAAGACCCTTAACAACTCAAATCATCAAGATCATCATCAAATCAACATGCAACACCAAGGATCTTAACTTTATTACCAACCAAATTTAGATCTCACATTTATTTATCAAATCATCTCTTAAAAACATCATAGTTCACGGTTTAAGAAAGAAAGTTCAACATGCAAAGAGATACACTTTAAACTTTACAAAAATCTCCAAAACTTTTTAGATCTTTAAGATTTATGTTCAAAAACTTTAAGATCTTTCATGAAGACCTTAATCGAGTTTTGAAGTCCGTTGTTTAGACATTTACAAGTTCCTTTTAGCTTTTAAAAATCCATGATCAAGCACAAACACAATTGTACTCATCATTTAAGTTTGGAAAGTTAACATGCAAAGAAAGAAAAAAAGAACAATTCACAAAACTAAAAAGGGAAACCTAACTATTACAATTTCTTTATGATCCTTCGAAATACCCACCAAGATTAAAGTCTTCTAGCTCCTAAGGTCATGGATCTTCAAGGAAGAGCTTAGGTTGTGGTTTAGATTCCTCTTCTTCTTCCTCTCTTTCTCACGGCCACTCTCTCTCTCTCTCTCTCTCTTTCTCTTTCTTCTAAGAGCTTAATGGGACTCTTAGAGATGTGTTTAGGAAATGAAGTAAAAATGAATGGAAAAGAACTAAGGGTGGTGGTTTATATAGGCAACTCATGGACTTCCTACCTTGCCCTTGAGTAATTCGGCCTTAGGTGCAAATGGGAGGGCAATTTTGGCAACTCAATAATTTGCATGGGTGGAGGTTATCAATTTTAAGGGGATAATGAGGAGTGGATTAAGGAACCATGTCACTCTAGGTTTAGTTACTTCTTTGGCTTCTAGTTAGGGTTTTCTACACACTTAGTTTGGTTATGGTTAGCACTTTGTCCATGTGGTTTCTTGTCCAACACTTAGGGAAATTAATCCTAGGCCTTCCCCCACATACATACATACGTTACACATATACATATATTCATGCATTATCATATTCTTTCCACTTATTTAATTTCCATATAAACCTAAACATACACATACATACCAAAACCGTGCATACATACACACACATGCATAGAAAATAATTCTTTTCATCATAAAATGACTCATGTATAAAAATCATAAATCTTTTAAAGCATAAAAATTGTAAACACATTACCACTCCAAAACATAATTTCTAAAACTCATATTAGCACTTCATGAAAACCATTTCTTTAAAATCATTCCTCACCTTGAAAACGTGAGTTAGGAAATTAATTTAAGAAAATATTCTTTCAAAAAAACTTTTCTCAAAAATAAACCTCTTTAGTATTTTAAAATAATACGAGGAATTTGCGGGGTGTTACATTCTCCCCAACTTAAAGATTTCTCGTCCCCGAGAAATACGTTGTGGATTGGGCAGCAGGGCACAAAATTCTCACATCACTGTGATTCCCATAAGAACACTCTCACTTTCACTTCGTGGTCGCATTCCCTTTGTTGGCATAATCCACCTTGCAGTGCTCCTCGTTTGTTGCTTTCGGACGAAGAAGTCTCACAAGCGTCACCACTTGCGTGTCGAATCGGTTTAAGTCCAACGGACTAACCGAAGGGGATATCGCTCCTTCCACTGATCGTCGTCACAGAGAGTCCAACCGTAGGTACGGAGTTAGGGAAAATCAAGCAAACAAAAATTCACACATCTCCAAAAGCACGGGGTTTAGCCTAAAACCCTTGGGTACTCACTACTCCCTATTACTTGGGACTCTCAATAATCCTTAAGTAACTACTCTTTCCCCTAATTCTCCTTCTAACTCTAAAGCTTTCATCCATCATATCTCCAACATAAGGGGAATCCTACTACAACTTGGGTTTACTCCCTCAAAACAACCTCACTTTCCTCATTAAATGCATCCTAAACCTTAGTCAGGCCTATCACTTTCTCCGTCTAAACCTCTGATTATGGTATAAGGTAATCCTAATCCTCAAATTTTCCTCAGAATTTCCTCTAATACCCGGTAAGGTACACCTATTTTCTTCCTTGTGACTCCCCAACTTTAATCAAACTTATTACCAAATCCATTATAATCTTACACTCTTACTCAATTTCAACCATTGACCCATCCTTGATCATTCAAGCCTAAACTATCTGGGTATCCATGACACTTCCAACTCCACAAATCAAGCTAATGAATCTTGGAAAGGGTCGGTAAGGCTACGGTTTGATAGTAAATCTTTTTGAAGAAAAGGGTTCAAATTTCAACTATATTGTCTGTTTTGTTGAAGCAATCCAACAAATACGGGAATCTAGGGACAACCTCCTATATCCTTAAGGGTAATATCTTTCCTTGTACCAAAGGTGCGTTAAGATCAACAACTTAGGTCTATCAATCAGGGATATAACATCAATGGGGTCTTAGCCTTAGGATCTACTTTGTAGCACCCCTAATTTTCATAAAAAATTCAGAATATTTAGAAAATTAAAAAATATCGGAAAATTACTGAAAAATAATAATTAAATTTTAAAATTTTTTAAAATAGTTTAATGGTTTTAAAAAACTTTTCTTATTTTTTACTTATTTTTCCGAATTTTTAATAATATTTTACATCTTTCTGAATTTTTTATTATTTTTATGAATTTTCTATTACTTTTTAGAATATTTAAAAACAAAAAAAATAAAATTTTCAAATATTTTTAAAAATATTTTAAAAAAAGAAAGACACTTTTTTCAAAATTTTTAAAATATTTTACAGATTTTATAAGTTTTTTTTATTATTTTCTGAATTTTTTATTATTTTTCGTAATTTTTTACTATTTTTTTAATAATATTAACGGATTTTTTAACTGTGGGATTAACGTGATGCCCATTTTGATCTTTGGGGGGCAAAATTGATGCCCAAAATCTTTCAGGGACTAAGCTGATGCCCGGTGTATCTTTGGGGGACCAAATAGACCATTTTCTCTAAAAAATTTACACGTTTTGTAATGAATAATTCCAAAAATTATTTAGGGATTAAAAAAAAACTTAAAACAAGAGAGGTTCACAAAATAGGAAGCAGACAACAAAAAAATAAAAAAAAAATAAAAGAGGGCGTTTCAAAAAATTTAATAGAGGGCGGTTCAAAAAATCATAAAGAGGGCGGTTCAAATGAAATGAACAAATGAGGTTATTTAAATAAAAAAAGGTGGTTCGGAACTGCCCTTAAAAAAATTAAAGAGGGCGGTTCCGAACCACACTCAAAAAGGCAGTACTTACAAAGGCGATACATTTAAGAAGGGTTCGGAACCGCCCTCTTTTATGCAAAATAACCTCCCTCAAAACGTTTTTCTGTAGTAGTGGTAATTAATAAAAATAAAATGCTATTACTTGAGAATATATGGACTTGTTTAATTGTTAGAAAATACTTGATTCAAAATTTTTCTTTTTATTTCTAAAAAGTCGGGTGCACAAACCAAAGCGTAGGATATTTGGAGAATAATTTACATATTACTTTTGAAAAACGAATTCGACATTTGCTTTGCTCAGAAAATAATTTCGCAAATTCTAGATAGCATCCTTTTTGAAGATAGAATTTCACATAACAGAACTTAAGTAATGCCATCCAGTTTTTCATCTAACCAACTGATACCATCTCAAAATGTCATAGCCGAATTCTTTTTAAATCAATATCAGAGTAAGCGGAAATAACATGACTAGAAATCAAGACCCTTAACAACTCAAATCATCAAGATCATCATCAAATCAACATGCAACACCAAGGATCTTAACTTTATTACCAACCAAATTTAGATCTCACATTTATTTATCAAATCATCTCTTAAAAACATCATAGTTCACGGTTTAAGAAAGAAAGTTCAACATGCAAAGTGATACACTTTAAATTTTACAAAAATCTCCAAAACTTTTTAGATCTTTAAGATTTATGTTGAAAAACTTTAAGATCTTTCATGAATACCTTAATCGAGTTTTGAAGTCCGTTGTTTAGACATTTACAAGTTCCTTTTAGCTTTTAAAAATCCATGATCAAGCACAAACACAATTGTACTCATCATTTAAGTTTGGAAAGTTAACATGCAAAGAAAGAAAAAAAGAACAATTCACAAAACTAAAAAGGGAAACCTAACTATTAAAATTTCTTTATGATCCTTCGAAATACCCACCAAGATTAAAGTCTTCTAGCTCCCAAGGTCATGGATCTTCAAGGAAGAGCTTAGGTTGTGGTTTAGATTCCTCTTCTTCTTCCTCTCTTTCTCACGGCCACTCTCTCTCTCTCTCTCTCTCTCTCTCTCTCTCTCTCTTTCTTCTAAGAGCTTAATGGGACTCTTAGAGATGTGTTTAGGAAATGAAGTAAAAATGAATGGAAAAGAACTAAGGGTGGTGGTTTATATAGGCAACTCATGGACTTCCTACCTTGCCCTTGAGTAATTCGGCCTTAGGTGCAAATGGGAGGGCAATTTTGGCAACTCAATAATTTGCATGGGTGGAGGTTATCAATTTTAAGGGGATAATGAGGAGTGGATTAAGGAACCATGTCACTCTAGGTTTAGTTACTTCTTTGGCTTCTAGTTAGGGTTTTCTACACACTTAGTTTGGTTATGGTTAGCACTTTGTCCATGTGGTTTCTTGTCCAACACTTAGGGAAATTAATCCTAGGCCTTCCCCCACATACATACATACGTTACACATATACATATATTCATGCATTATCATATTCTTTCCACTTATTTAATTTCCATATAAACCTAAACATACACATACATACCAAAACCGTGCGTACATACACGCACATGCATAGAAAATAATTCTTTTCATCATAAAATGACTCATGTATAAAAATCATAAATCTTTTAAAGCATAAAAATTGTAAACACATTACCACTCCAAAACTTAATTTCTAAAACTCATATTAGCACTTCATGTAAACCATTTCTTTAAAATCATTCCTCACCTTGAAAACGTGAATTAGGAAATTAATTTAAGAAAATATTCTTTCAAAAAAACTTTTCTCAAAAATAAACCTCTTTAGTATTTTAAAATAATACGAGGAATTTGCGGGGTGTTACATTCTCCCCAACTTAAAGATTTCTCGTCCCCGAGAAATACGTTGTGGATTGGGCAGCAGGGCACAAAATTCTCACATCACTGTGATTCCCATAAGAACACTCTCACTTTCACTTCGTGGTCGCATTCCCTTTGTTGGCATAATCCACCTTGCAGTGCTCCTCGTTTGTTGCTTTCGGACGAAGAAGTCTCTCAAGCGTCACCACTTGCCTGTCGAATCGGTTTAAGTCCAACGGACTAACCGAAGGGGATATCGCTCCTTCCACTGATCGTCATCACAGAGAGTCCAACCGTAGGTACGGAGTTAGGGAAAATCAAGCAAACAAAAATTCACACATCTCCAAAAGCACGGGGTTTAACCTAAAACCCTTGGGTACTCACTACTCCCTATTACTTGGGACTCTCAATAATCCTTAAGTAACTACTCTTTCCCCTAATTCTCCTTCTAACTCTAAAGCTTTCATCCATCATATCTCCAACATAAGGGGAATCCTACTACAACTTGGGTTTACTCCCTCAAAACAACCTCATTTTCCTCATTAAATGCATCCTAAACCTTAGTCAAGCCTATCACTTTCTCCGTCTAAACCTCTGATTATGGTATAAGGTAATCCTAATCCTCAAATTTTCCTCAGAATTTCCTCTAATACCCGGTAAGGTACACCTATTTTCTTCCTTGTGACTCCCCAACTTTAATCAAACTTATTACCAAATCCATTATAATCTTACACTCTTACTCAATTTCAACCATTGACCCATCCTTGATCATTCAAGCCTAAACTATCTGGGTATCCATGACACTTCCAACTCCACAAATCAAGCTAATGAATCTTGGAAAGGGTCGGTAAGGCTACGGTTTGATAGTAAATCTTTTTGAAGAAAAGGGTTCAAATTTCAACTATATTGTCTGTTTTGTTGAAGCAATCCAACAAATACGGGAATCTAGGGACAACCTCCTATATCCTTAAGGGTAATATCTTTCCTTGTACCAAAGGTGCGTTAAGATCAACAACTTAGGTCTATCAATCAGGGATATAACATCAATGGGGTCTTAGCCTTAGGATCTACTCTGTAACACCCCTAATTTTCGTCTCCCGAATAATAAGAAATTAATAATAAAAAGTTTTATTATTAATTTATAGAATTTTTCAAGATTATGTTTTGAATTTAATTCGCCTTAAATATAAAAACAAGTTGAAATATTTTTATATGGCAAATAAATGCGAAATATAAGAATATTGCATTTTGGTCCCTGAATGAGGGCTTAAAAGTAATATTGAAAAGATTCTTGGAGGGAAAGATTTAAAAATATTAATTTTTAAATTTTGAACTGATCTAACCGGTTAGTAATGCCCTGTAACCGGTTAGACGATGAACTCGGGAACTGGTTTAGTGGATTTTGATGAGTAATCGCTTGATTAATCCAAAATTCGCCACGATTACAGCCTTGGATTAGTGGAGAACCACGCGTCGCCCTGCATGCTATCTTAATTTGTCTATAAATAGTGGAATTTCTGAAGAATCAACGGTTGATTGCTACAATTCTTGTTGAAGAAAGGTAATTAGGGTTCCAAATTCGTTCTGAGCAATTCGTCTTCTTCTTTGAGAGTTAGAGAGTGAAACACACCTTTCTGGAAAGCTTAAATCAAAAGCTTTCCAGTGATATACACCTTGTAAGTTGAGTGTTCGTGTGGGTGGAGGAATCAAGCTTGGAAGCTAAGAGTTTGAGTCTGAGTTCTCTGTTGTTCTGGTTCTGGAAGCTGAATTCCAGATTCGATTTTGGTAAGCATAGTTAACCTTTAAGTCTCAAACCTATTTGATTCTCTAGTTCATGTTACCTACTTTTAATTCTAACTATTTTCCCCAATTTCTTTGGTCAAATCCTATGTCAAATTTGGTGGTTTCTGGACCCTGTTGCTGGAAACCGAATCTGAAAACAGAACTTTGGGTCTGAGAGGAAGTTGTGGATTTTTCTTCAAACTAGTGTCAAATCTTCATCAAAACCATCTTAGAGGTATGGGAGAAGTCTTCACTATACTAGATTTAGACTAAATGTCAAATGAATTAGGATTTGAGTTGGCAAAACTCAAAAGGGCATTATGTGTTTTTAAGCACAAAGGCTTGGAGGCCAAAATCTTGGCTCAATTCTGTTTGAGCAAGTTTAGATTGATGCATGCAAAGTGTATGAATGTTAAATTCTGGATTGGAATGATTAGAATGAGTTTTGTTGTGTTAAATTGTGTTTATATGGATTTTTATGCAATTTGATGCAAAGACTTGATGCATGCACTTTGAATATGATTTCTGTGATGAAACATATTTGTTTAAGGTATATGAATTTCATTAAATGATGGATTGTGGTTAGATTTGAACATTAAAGGAAATGGTGTGTCAAAACCTTCAATTTGAAGGACTGACTGCATAATCTAACCGGTTACTCGATTTTCGTAACCGGTTAGACACTGCAGAATTTTAAAGAAAATTAGTTTATTAAGTTAGTCCTTAAGTGTTTGGGAGTTTTGCTCAAATCTATACTGTAAATCCATTATAAATAATCTGAATATAAAGTTTTATGATTCAGATTGGAAGTAAAGAGTTATACCTTAAATTCATAAAGTAATTTTCAAGAGAAAATTATGTATGATTGGAAACAAATGTGATTTTAATTTTTAATGATGGAAACTGTGATTTTGAGGCATAAACAGTTCAGATCTGTAATTCTAACCGGTTAGCCTGAAACTGTAACCGGTTAGTACGTGAGTCTGAAAAATAAAAAGTTAAGTTTTTGAATACCATTGGCTTTGTTTTATCCAATCTAAGTTAAAAGGCATGTTTTGAGAAAATTCAAAGGAGAATTTTATGCCACATATTATGCCTCAAATTAATCATTCAAAATGGAAATTGGAATATTTCTAAATCACATTAATTAATGTAAAGATAAAACCAACCCTGATATTTGTGCATACATATAGACTAGGAGTCTGGTTGGTAGGAACGTTTATCATATTCTGGAAATATGAGGAGGGTACTCCGGGAGTACCAAGTTATAACCTACTTGATGACACATTATAGATATGTGGCCAGTGTCCGGGACCTGGTTTTTATGTGTTCTGGGAACGTGGTGCACACTCCGGGAGTGATGCTTATTATCCAAGTATGGTTCGGCATTACGTTCTGGGAACGAATGTCGGTGTTCCGGGAACACAAGGGTGTATTGGATGGACGTCCAAGATGGACTTTAGGGGCCTCAGTTGTGGATAGAAAATCATACATCATGCGACTTGCATTATAAGAATTATAAGAATTATGCGTCGTTTTCATAGTTTCCGTTTTAGAGCTGCCACTCGTTCCCATCCTTCCTCCCATAGAGTTGTCACTGAGGAGACTCCTTCTCCTGGTCCGACTGATTATGATAGGACTGCTTCTGCAGATCCTAGACCCAGTGGTGGGGTCTCTACACAGTCGGGCGAGGTCGAGGAGGACCCCGTGGAGGATGAGAGCGAGGAGGAGGTGCATGTTGAGCCGACTGTTTCTGCTAGAGGTGGACCCGCTGGTTCATAGGAGCCTGCATAGCATAGGTGTTTTGGATCCTAGATCCTAGGGATAGAGCGGTGGAGGATCTGAGGAGCTGCTGAGGACACTGAAGACCTGCTCTGAGACTTCTATTTTGAGACCATGTAATATAGTGTATATATTTTGAGAGGTCTTAGAGTGAGGTTTTATTTTATACAGCTGGGTTGTATATGTTTTTATAAACTCTTGCTATCTTGACTGATGTTACTTGCTACTACTGTACTGATGGGGTTTTATTTTATGCTATGGTCTATATATATATATATGACGTTTATTTTCCTCAACAGAGCCCCATAAGTATTATTTTTACTTCCGCGAACTCTGATTTCAATTTACAAGGGATTCGGCGATAGGTTTATATTTTATATATTCAAATCTTACTCGAGAGGAAAATTATATGCTTTAATGATAACTACTAAGGTTTTCTATAATTAAGGAAGTGCTTTCTCGAGAGTCTTTTCGAATCTAAGATATTACCATGCCGAATTCATGAAATGGTTTATGTCAAAAAGAGGTTTTTGATTGAGCAAGTAATAATATTAAAAAGGAAAAATTTTCTAGTCCTAAATTTTGATAGCAATTAGTAAACTATTTGGAAATATTAATTATTTTCAAATTGAAAAGAGAGCGTCACATACTCACTTTCTACTTAGTCTACTTTTCTCAAACTACAGGACAAACAGGTTCCTTACAGCAGGCACTATACCACAAACAAGGTCTCACATCCTATAAAGACGAGAACTTAATCTTATGTTCCTATCCTTACACTAGCAAACACACAGAGTCACACAAACAAAGCATGTAAGCCCATGCTTAAGGCCACTAAGGATTACCATAAGCTCTGATACTATTCTGTAACAGCCCGATTTTCATAACTCAAAAGTAACCAACTTTTATTCATTTAAGTTGCAAAAATGAGGCCAATTTTTTTTTTTGTAAAACATTGTTGAAGTGTTTGAAAACGTTATCGAAAAGTTCTTGAGGTACTTCAACACTTTCTTTCGAAAACCGAGTTGTTACTAAAACCAATACTTCTTCATCTGGGTTTTCAAAAACATTTATCAAGAAAACGGTTTGGTTCCAACTCAAAATAGTTCATTGCATTACATCGAAGGACTTAAACATTTCTTCAAAAGTTGTATTTGTACACCTCGTTAAAACTAGGGCATGTTCCAGAATAAGCAAGTTACATCCCTAGTTCATCACTTAGGTAATCCTTAACACAAAACACAAACAACGATTTATCCCTAACACACTACTGGCGCTTCCTTCTGATGAAAACAACCGGATTCGGCTTCCTTTCCTTTTCTGCTGATGCCTTCGTACCGGAGGGTGATGCTGCCTCGTTTGCCGACTCTCCTTCGGAACTTGGCTTGAGCTCTACCCCGAACAACTTCACCGGTTTCGCCTTAGCTACTTCCCGTGGCGGTGGTTCATTACTATCGTATCCCAGCACAGAGACACTTCCCAAACACGATCCCAATGTCGACTTATTTAACTTGTGTTTCGGATCCGCGATCAACATCTCAGTATATCCCATCCACGCCCATCCATAACGGGTGGGTTTCCAGCCGCTTCCTCGATGACGCCATGTGGTAATCTCCAAGCGATGCTCCATCTGCCCGTTGAGATACCAGCAGCACCGATATGCCAACGAATAGGAGAGAGTAAGCGATCCGAACGACGCATCGTCGACGGTGTGGGATTACGATAGGCGAGATATGTAACACCCCGCATTTTCCCGAACGTGCGTAAACGAATTCGTCAAAAATAAACCTTGAATTTTGTTTTCCAAAAAGGATTTTCTAAAGAGGATTTCTGATTTTATTAAAAAGTGAATTTCTTTATGGAATAAATTTGCATTTTTGGATTTGTGAACTTTGAAAGTGTGATCTTTTGAATTTTCTGGATTGATGTACAAAATTTATTTTGAAATTTTGAAGGACGAATTTTTAAGAAAACATGATTTTTGAGAGTTAATAACTTTAAATAAATTTGTCTTTTGGAAATCTCTTATTTTTAGATTTTTAATTATGTATCTTGTGTACATAATTATTTTACTTTGAAAGAGCCTAAGTTTTCTTTGTAATAAAAATATATTCTTGAAGGAAATTAAACCAATTGCCATGACATGAAATTAATTCATGATGTATGTTCAATATGACATGTGTTTGTTTTAATGAGTGAATGTCGCTTAAAAATAAATATGTGTGTACATATGATTCTTGGAAATGTGTGCATATTTGTGTGAATTAATGATCATAATACCATAAGTGAATATGATTAGAAAAATATAGAATGTGTGTGTGTGCATATGTGTGTTACGGTTTTAGCATGTGTGTGTGTGTGAATGACTTTTGAAAGTATTGCATAAATTGCATGAATTAATGACTATGGTGCCTTGAATAAATAAGAGTAGAAAATGAAAATGAAGATGCATGATGTGTGTGCATGTGTGTGTGCCACGATGTTGGTGTGTGTGTGTAAGCTAGTGAGAAGGGTTGTGAAATGGATTAGAGACCAAGTGGGATCACATGGGTAGAAGGGGAGATTTGAAATGACTATGCATGATGAAACCCCCTAGCCTATGCACCATGTTCCCTTTGATTTAACCCTTGCCATGCAAACTTTTGGAAACCCCATTTTGCCCTCCCAATTGATGCCTTGGCCGAACCACACTCCAAGGGCAAAGAAGACCAATTTGGTGCCCTTAAATAAACCAAGCATTAGTTCATTTCTTCACTTTTCTTTCCATTTCCTTTCCATTACACTCAAACACTTTCTAAGGGACCATCACACCCTTAGAAAAGAAAAGAGAGAGGAGAGAAAGAAAGTGTGGCCGTGAGGAACACAAAGGAAGAGGAAGGAGATTTAGATCAAGACCTTGAATTTCTTTGGAGATCAAGAACCTTAGAAGTTAGAAGACCCACTTTCTTGGTAGGTTATGTGAAGATCAAGAGGAGAACCATGAGAGTTAGGATTTTCTTTTGGTTTTGCAATTTTTCCTTTTTCTTTTTTCATTGCATGTTTATTTTCATAGCTTGAGAGATGAGTGCAAGTGTGACCTAGATTCTACTATGGACTTTTAAATTGGTTTGTAATATGTGAACTCATGGACTCTATGTGCTTCGGTTATGGCTTCATTAGGTAGATCATGATGATTTTCTAAACAAACTTTTTAAGGATCTAAATTATTACTTGAGACTTTTGTGAAAACTTAAATGAAACTCCATGCATGTTGGATTTCTTCTCTTAAATCGTGATCTGTAAGGTTTTCTTGAAAAGTTTTGGTAAATAAATTATAATCTAAGTTTGGTTTGTAATAAATTGAACATTTAAAGTCTTGCATGTTGATTTCTTTTGCTCAATCCGTGATCTATGTGCAATCATGTGAATGTTTGATAAACTCTTGCATGATCTAAGCTTGTTTGAGATGAAAATAGGGATTTTAGCTTTGCATGTTGACCTTGTGATGATTTTGGTTGATCTTTGTGTGTGCATGTTTTAATCCATATTCATTATCTTAAATGTTAGGACTTTGAGGTGTGCATGTCAATTTTCAAGTAAAGAAATTAAGTTTTCCTTTATGTATGTCTCGGTCTAGAGGAAATAAGTAGGGTAATGATCTTTAAAATGATTTTTCTTTTTATGAGCATGATTTGATGTAAAGATTTGTGTTATATTTGTTGTGTTGGTGTGAGGGCCATTCGGCCATGAGTGGCGAGAGTGTGTTGGTGCTTGATTATTAGGTGCATGTATGTATTGAGGATAGATTTAGTAGGTATTGAGTTCATGCATGCTATTCTTTTTAGAAGACCAAGTTATAATTCAAAATTTTATTTAATAAAAATCATAAGTTGAGTTTTAACAAAAAGTTTAAGGAAATTTCATGATGGTTCATGCATGTTGATGTAATATGATTTGCTTTAATTGTCTTTAGTGCATTGAAAAGTGAACTAAGATTTTTGTCTCATGTATGATGATATTCGGCATTGAGATAGGAAATAGGGAAGTGTGCTTGATAATCATTTGAGTGCATGTAGACTAAGGTTAGTCTCATTTAGGAGCATAAAGATGCATACATGAAATGATTTGTGACTTTCCTTGTTGTTTTGACCTAAGTTAAGAAAAAAAATGAAATTGAAATTGTTTAATATCCCTATGATGCTTACGGTTATAGTCTTGGAAAAAATAAAATGATTTCATTGTTTCATGCCTTTGGTTGTATGTTATATCTTTGCAAGATTTTACTCGAATAATTCGGTCAGTGCATGTTTAGATGGTTAGAGTATTTTCTTTTTTTGAAATGACTAATGAGAGTGATTACATTCTATGTTTGTGTTATCATATGTTTGATACAATGATGTGCTAATTTCTTTTATTCTTTTCGGTTTTAGAGACTAGGAATAGGTAGAATTAATTAAATTAATTTTCATGATGTTAATCCCATGATTTCAAGGTTTAGAATTTATTAGAATTAGGAAATGTTAATTATAGGCAATTCGGTTTTGCCATGATTTAATTCCTGTGCATGATTGAAATTGTGTGTTAGTGTTATAATTTGATTAGTTAATTTCTTTAACCCAAAAGTGTTTTGCAATAAGTGAATGATGAATGTTTTGGGATTTTGATGAACTAGTTAATGTGATCCTAGAGTTTTATCTTTAATCCTTGCATTCTGATGAGTGTTTTAAAAATTATGTTTTCATAACATGAATGTTTTAAATTATGTTTTTAATAAAGAAAGGAAGTTTATTTGAATAAAAGAGTATTTCTAAATTGTTTTCAAAGTTTTTTTTTCAAAAACCGTTTTAATCATGAATTTGAAAATCTTGGACAATGATAACGAGTTTTTAAAAGAGAAATTGTTTTCAAAACGAATTCAACGAATGTATCGAAAGCGTTTCTAACGCACGGGAAAATTTCTTAGTTCGAGCGATGGACGCAAGGATATGAGGCGAGGAACTATGATTGGGAAACTTTGGAGAGCGTTAGAATGTTCGTCATCGAGGTGAGAGAGGGGCTTTCCCTTAAGACGCTGTGGTAATTAGGTAACATATTAAGGCGTCCAATCATCTCAAAGATTGGAGTTCAATCTCATTTAGCGTAGTGGTGTATGTGATAGCACTTGTTTGATTGGTTTAGCTATCCACCCGAACGACTGAGATTGGTTTATCAAAAATGATGTTATGTTTTCTGATTGTTCGTGTTGAATTATTTAATTATCTTATGATTGTTTATATGTTAATATGATATTATTGGGAATTATTTGATTGTGCGTTAGTAATGAAGTTATGATAGTAATAAACTAAGAATGAAAAGAAAAGAATAATGGATCCGAATAATGAAATGAATAAGAGAGAGAGGCGAGCTATGACGAGAATGAATTGTGAGAGAAGAAATGGTGATTGGAAATTTGGAAAGAATGAGAGGAGTTGCTGATGCTGCCGAGCCCAAATTGGCGAGAAAGGACACCAGTGATGCTGCCGAGTCACAATTGGCAAAGAGGACAATGATGGCGTGCTAAGTGACAACTGACTTGAAATAGTGATGCTAATATTGTTGAGCCAAGATTAGTGAGGGCAATGTTGCTGTGATATGAGAGAGAGAAAGATGATGCAATGATGTTGTGATGATTCAAGTGACAGTATATGAGCTTTAGGGGGACTAGATGCGAACGATTAGTGATCGGGCCTCATTGAAGGGATGCACCAAGGATGAGCCGATCATTAGGAATAAGCCGTAATTAAAATCCTTTAAAATCTTTTAAAAGACATTAACAAATGCGGTGAGATATGAGCGTCGTATCGAAGTAGTGGAGAGGAAGGAACCATAAGTATCTGCGGATACTTAGGAGGAGATTGCATTAGGGGAAGACAATGACGGTGATGCGTCAAGAAGTCTAGAGTACTTTTCTAGGTGGAACAATTCCACAAGTGGCGCACTAACGTGGTGGGGACTGGGTCCAATGTCGTGGCAAGTTCTGCTTTCGAAACTAGAATAAGTACTGTCACCCCTTAGATTGCAAATCTAGAATAGTGAGAGGGACTGGAATGGGGCATTGTGATTTGCCACTGCGAGACAGTGAGCCTTGATTAATGATATTGAGAATTGAATTGATTTGAGGATGTATTCCTCCTGGTCTGGGACCATATGTTGTGAGACAGCTGTCGTGCCCGTGTGGTAAAGGTCTTGTACTCTTGTTTGCTTCCGACTAGGTTGGGTGGTTGACCGAGGAGATGTAGACGTGTGTGAACTCAATGATGTTTCCCCCTCATCATTGATGCTAACCGAAATTGATAAGACTTAAATAACCCAGATGTTCCAAAGATAAGGGTAATAATAGTAATAACAATAATAGTGATGAAAATAATACTGATATCAAGTGATGGATCAGATTTATGAGTGGAATATGATATGAGTGCCTTGAAGCATCCAATGTATTTGAGAATAAGAAATGAAAGAGAAGTAGCGTGGTGGAGGATGTGATCTTAATGAATTTACAAATATTGAAGTGGATGATCGAGTGATTGTGTATGTGTATGACCTATTAGTTACAATGTGTGGACTTGATTTACTTTATGTTATTGTTGGATTTATTTACTTATATTTATTTTGTCTTAATATTTACCTGATGTAATCCCACATAGTTGACATTGCCGTTTTGGGTAGCTCACTCTCTCCATCATTTCTGTCATGTATTGTATAAACTCTGTACGGATTCTAGATGGCCAATATTGCGAGATATCAGTTGATGTGGGAAAAAGGTGCAACTCCACGGAGAGGTGACAATAGCACCATGTCTGTTTATGTGATGTTCTTCATAGAGATTCCGCGTAGGAGAGCAGAGCTAGAAGAGAGGGATGCTGCTTCGGAGGAGGACACAGATGATAAATTTGACGACTCCACGGTGAAGGTTGCTGATGAGGCTGAGGAGGAGGAGGATCCCGACCTTTGGTTTGAGGATGACTCAGAGGAGTATCTTAGTGATGAGAGCTGGATCTTTAGCCCTGAGGATCTGCTGGCAGATGACGAGGACGAGTGACAAAGTAGTATTAGAATGCATGCGTTAGTAAAGGTCCATGACTAGAGGATTAAGTAATTCCCTTTTGAGTTATGTATTCCACTATGAGTTCTTAGCAACCTGGTGATGCCAAGCTGTAACCCCAACTAGTTTATTCAAGTACTGATGTTTTGTAAACTAAATCAAATGGGCTATCTTGTTTAAATGATTTATTGGAAAACGAGTTTCGAAGCGCGGTGTCTTGTGACATCTCGATTTGGAACTTGAAAGGGTTAAGCAATATGAGAAGATGAGTTTTAAGTTGTAAACAAGTTTTGAAAACCTAAATGCTCTCATCTTGTATAACGCTTGTAAAAAAAAAATATGGCCCCAATTTTCACTTAAAATGATTATGGTTTCAAGTTGCCAAATTGGGGTGTTACAAGATATCAAGACAATACAAGCATAGCAACACACACACATACAACATAACAACCAAGTATATTATCATTAACATCATCCCTTATCATCATTCATCCTCATCTTGTCCAACTTAATTCAATTCTCAACCTGATCATTCTTTCCTTCTTATTTCCTTACTTTCATTCATATCTCTCTTCATGGGATGTCCTTCATCTTTCCATCCTTTCCATTCTCAGTCTCTCTTTCTCATTATCCACATTTCTTAAGTTTTTGCTTCTCTTAATTATAAATCTCTTCTTATCGAGTCTTATTGATTTATAACCATCGATGATCGGGGGAGTTAAAGATCATCGAGGTACGCTTTCCTTTCATAGTTAGCACTCACGTCTCAAGTCTACATCTCCTCGGCCATCCACCCAACTTAGTCGGAAGCAAACAGGAGTACAGGACCTTTATCGTGCGGGCACGACAGTTGTCTCACAATCAATTGGCCCCAGGCCAGGAGAACTGTAGAAATCTCTGGTACAGTCTCAAATCAATTCATATCATTTCAATTCATATATATATAATCAAGGCACACTGTAGAAAACTCGGGTACAGTGGCAATCAAGATTCCCCACTCCAGTCCCTCTCACTGTTCAAGATTTGCAATCTAGGGGGCGTCGGTACTATTCTAGTTGCGCTGCAGAACTTACCACGGCATTGGACCCAGTCCCTACCACGTTCATATACCACTTGTGGAGTTCGTTCTGCCTAGAAAGTAATCAAGACTTCTTGACGTTTCACCGTCATCGTCCTCCCCTAATGCAATCTCCGCCTGAGTATCCGCAGATACCCATGGTTCCTTCCTCTCCACTACTTCGGTATCACACTCATACCTCAACGCGTTCGTGTGTTAGAGTCTTTTAAAGTCTTTTATCTTTTAATTTAACCTAATGGTCGGCCCATCATTCGTGTATCCCTTCAATGAGTCCCGACCGCTATCTTTCAACATCACTGTTCCTTTCCTTTCTCATCATGGCACAGAGATGGGATCACATCGGCAAACTTGCATCTCTTTTCACAATCTTTCTCAATCCATCTCATGTCACAATCTCATTCCATAATCCTTCTCAAAAATTGTATTTCTCAAATTTCCTCAAGATCTCATTTCTCTAACTTTCTCATTTCATAAACTTTCGCAAAAATATTCTCTCATAAACTTTCTCCAAAATCTTGTTTCATCAATCTTTACAAAATATCCTTTCAGAAATTTTTTTCAAAAATATCAGTTTGTAAAACTTTCTCCAAAAAATTCTATTTTTGTAAACTTTCCAAAAATTTTCTTTTGTAAACCTTTTCAAAAATCTCCTTTCATAAATTTTCACAAAAGTTTCGTTTGTAAACCATCTCAAAATCTTATTTCGTGAACTCTTTTTCAAAAATCTCTTTCTGTATCTTTTCTAAAAATCTTATTTCACAAGCTTTCTAAAAATCTCATTTCACAGAATTTCTAAAAACCTTGTTTCACAAACTTTTCGCAAAATCTCCTTTCACAATCTGTTTCAAAATATCATTTCACAAATTTCTCAAAAATCTCAGTTCGTAAATCTTTTTCAAAAATCTTATTTTAGTGAGCACTAGTGGATGAGCAAGCTCAACTCAACACCAGCCTCATAATAATCTCAACAAGGAACCCAGTTCTATTCAGATCACGTCACATTTCAATCCACAACAATATCTTTCCCAGCTCCGGCTCATCCTCATCATTATTCTTAATTTTTTCCTTAATCCCATCCCTTTATCTCTTCTCAACACACCTCTCTTGTCCAATCAGTCTAACATCTTTCATTATTATTCCCTTCTCATCGTGTCTTTTACTTTCATAAACTTACTCAATTACTTTCATTTTCAGGACGTAGCAGCCGTCCATCAGTATGCTACTCAAATTAACTAACAATTTAAATATCGTCATGCGTAATTAAACAGTAAATAAAGCATGCTATAACATATCATCAACATACAACCATCACACACAACAATGTGGTCTTTGTCCTCTTTGTATAAGTGGCCACACAATTCAAACAATTGCCACTATACTACTGACTCAGTACCACTACGTTCCGATGATAGGGAACATCCTAATAAATCACCTAACTACCACGGTGTCTTAGGAAAGCTTCTCTCTCACCTGAGGTCCAGCGATTAATTGCGTACCGTCTCCTCGGATCCTTTTTGCTGCCAGCTGCCCCAATCCCCCGTCTCTCAAATTCCTCGTACTAAAGAGAATACGCTCACATTATTAACTTGTATTAAGAAAATCTTTCTTAATTTCGAAACACTTTTCGTTCCTCGTCGGAAGACTTAAAACATAACCGTTTTCTTTCAAACAACTCTAATATTTTCTAATACCTTAAGCACTTTCAAAAACCATTTTGAAAACATTTAGTAAAGTAATTAAAATCATTTAATTTAGTTACTGGTCCGTCTTGGACAACACCTTAACCATATTCAAAAACACCGAAAAATTCACCGTTTTCAATCCGGGTTTTTCTCAAATCCATTACCATTTGAAAACCACAATTTAAATCACATGAACACATTGTTAAAGTTAAGGAACAATTTTAAATAATTCGGAACAGCGAAGGATTACTTCACAAAAATCATTTTAATAAAAATCCGAAAGTGATTAATTTCAAAACCAACCGCTTAACTTACTTATAAACTAAACATCCATTTCCAAACAAACACTTTCACAAATAAACATTTGAAATCAATCAAGACAACTTGATACATCATTTATGTTTTGAAAGATGACTTTATGCGTTGATCTTTCTTAACAATGGACTTTAAAAGACTTAAATTTATTTGTAATATGTGTAGCTTATGCTTGATGATCCGGTTGATGATTTTCATGATAGATCTAGATGTTTTTCAAGTTAAATCTCTTTGATCTAAATTTTTGCTTATGATCTTTGTGAACTTGGAGTAAATCTTCTTGCATGTTTGATTTTGATGCTTAAAACCGTAGATCATGAAATGTTTTAGTGTTTATTTGATGAATCAATGTTTGATCTAAGCGTATTTTTAATTTTTGGTCTTGCATGTTGTTTGATGATGACCTTGAACCTTTGCATGTCTTGATTTTTGGTTTGATCTTAAGAAAAAGCTTTGATTTGTGTTTTGATCTTTGACTCTTGTTTTGATCTTTGATTTTGGTTTTGATCTTGATTTTGTTTTTAGTTTTGTAAATGATTTTTGAACAAAGCTTTCTTATTTTCTTTAATTATGTCTCGGTTTTTGGTCCCTTTTCATTCAAAAGGATTTTTGTCTTTAAATTGTGTTAGTATGTTTAACCTCATGACTTGATCTACATGATTTAAGTGCATGCATGTTGGTGTTGAGCTTTGAAAAAGTCATTTTCATGTCCTTTTGAGAAATAAATTGAAAGTGTTTGTGTTGATCCATGATTGTTGCATATTTTGTTAGAAAAGCTTAAGATTCATTCTTGCATGTTAGATTTAAATAAAAGACTATGATTTCTTGTATTGCATGCCTCGGTTTTTGAAAGAAAATGAGGGAGAACAAAATGATTTTTTTTCTAAATTGAATTATGTTCTATGTTCTTGTGTGATTTTGATTTGTTTTAAAATAATAATAATAATAATAATAATAAAAAATTAAAGTTTGAGTAATTTTCCAAGTTGAAGCTCACGGTTTCATTAAGAAAAAGATGAAGTAATTGCATGATTTCGTATGTTTGATGATGCATGAATCTTGTTTTGAATTGTGTGATGATTTTCGGTCTATGCATGTTAATTAGGTTAGAATTCTTTTCCATGAAGTACTATAGGAATAATGAAGGTTATGGTTCTGTCCAAGATGGACCAACAACCAAACCAATTGATTTAGATTGTTTTATTTGATGTTTTCAAAGTGATTCTTAAGTATTTGAAGAACTAAGAAACGTTTGAGTCATTTTAAGAAAACAATCATATTTTACGATTTTCGACGAAGGATGAAAAATGTTTTCTTAATAAAAGATAGTAATGAAAATGTATTTTAATTAATTCGAGGGATGTTACAGACGAGGGATTAAGGCAGTGGCAGCAATCCAGTTCAGAGAAGACTGCACGTATCTAATCACTGGACCTCAAGTGAAAGAGTAGCTTTCCTAAGACACCGTGGTAGTAGGTGTTTTATTAAGACGTTCCGTATCAGCTCAAAGATCGGAACTCAGTGGTTCTGAGTCAGTAGTATAGTGGCAATTGTTTGTCTTGTGTGGCCACTTATATGAAGAGGACAAAGACCACCATGTTGTGTGTGATGTTTGCATGATTGACGATGTGTTGATTATGTTTGTTTATGTATGTTAATGTTATAAAATGTTGAGATATGTTAAGTAATTGATAACGATAATAAAATAGGTTAGAATTAAAAGACGCCAAGAAAAGAAATAATCCCCGTTTGGCTTAAGTCCTGATGGAACCAGGCAGCCTTGATAAGACTTTCAGAATGGAGGTAGTGATAAGAGGATTAAGAATGATCAGAAAGGAAATGAAAATGATTGATGGAAAAAGAGACAAAGAGATGAGATTGTAAAAGAATTCGTGATGCGATGCGAATGAGCCAGAGCGAGGAAGGAATGTTGGTGGCGTTTGAAAAGTAAAATGCGATGAGAGTGAAGCTTGATTCTTATTAATATTTCTTGGACTGAGCCTAGCGTTGAGTTGAGCTTCCTCCTCCACTAGTTCTCAAGAAGAGAAAGTTTTTGAGAAAAAACTTTTGAAAAGAAATTTTTGAAAAGGTTTTACGAAAAATGAGATTTTTGACAAAGATTAATGAAAGGAAATTTTTAGAAAAGGGGTTCCCAAAATGAGAATTTTTGAAAAGAGTTTACGAAAAAGAAATTTTGAAAGGGATTCCCAAAATGAGAAAAACTTTCCAAAACAAATTTTTGAAAAGAAATTGTGAAATTAGTTTTTGAAAAAGATTTTCGAAAAGGGATTTTTGAAATGGGGTTTCGAAAGGAGATTTTTGAAAAGAAATTAGGAGAGGAGATTTTTGAAAAGGATTTATGAAAAGGAAAATTTTGAAAAGGTTTTACGAAACGAAATTTTTGAAAAGGATTTGTGAAATGAAGTTTTTGTGAAAGTTTTGAGAAAATTATAAAAAGTTGTTTTGAGAAAAGTTTTGTGATGAGATTCAAGCTGTGAAAGTTATTCCGCTCTGTGCTAAGTTGTGAAAGAAAAGTGATGCAAAAATAGCGGTCGGGACTCATTGAAGGGTTGCACGAAGGGTGAGCCGACCATTAGGTTAAGTAAAAAGATAAAAGCCTTTAAAAGACATTAACAGCGAACGCGGTGAGGTATGAGAGTTAACCCGAAGTAGTGGAGAGGAAGATACTATGGGTATCTGCGGATACTCAGGTGGAGATTGCATTAGGGGAGGACGATGACGGTGAAACGTCAAGAATTCTAGAGTTCTTTTTCTATGCAGAACGAATTCCACAAGTGGCGTACTAACGTGGTAGGGACCTGGTCCAATGCCGTGGCGAGTTCTGCGTGCACACTAGAATTGTACTGTCGCCCCCTAGATTGCAAGTCTAGAACAGTGAGAGGGACTGGAGTGGGGCATCTTGTTTGCCATTGTAAGTGAGACAGTGTGCCTTGTTTATATATGAATTGAATTGATATGATATGATTTGAGGCTGTAGTCCTCCTGGTCTGGGACCATTTGTTTGTGAGACAACTGTCGTGCCCGCATGGTAAAGGTCTTGTACTCCTGTTTGCTTCCGACTAGGTGGATGGATGGCCGAGGAGATGTAGACTTGAATGTGAGTGCTAACTACGAAGGAACGCGTACCTCGATGATTCTTAAATCCCCAATCATCGATGGTTATAATTCAATAAGACATAATGAGAAAGGATTTATAATTAAGAAAAGTAAGGTACATGAATCGTTGATGAATGGAAATGTGGAAGGAGACAGAGATGAGACCCTTGAAAAGGGAAAGAAAAGGAGTGAAGGTTTGGATATTGAGAATGAGAAAGGAATTGAGGAATAAAGGATAAGAAAGAATAATAAAGAATGATAATATGTTGTTATGCTTGGGTGTTGTGTTGTGTGTGCCTTGTTTGTATTGTGTGTGCTGTCTTGATATCCCGCCTGCGGTAAATCCACAACGTCGTTGACTTGTCGTTCGGTTCGCTAACTCTCTCCTGCTCGTTGGGTATATCGGTGCTTCTGGTACTCCAACGTGCAGATGGAGTATCGCATGGAGATTGCAACCTGGACTAGACATGGATGTGGCTGGAAGCGTACCCCATCTAGTTGGGTATGGTTGGCGACACTCAGATCGTGATTCCGGATCCAGAGCATCAACTTTGCGGAGCTAACCTAGGACCGCTCTTGGGACAAGTTTCTGTCCGTGGATACCGAGACTACGAGGAGAAGGTGCGATGTGAAGCTTGGAGGACTTCTTCTGTTCCAACTAGGATGCAATGGGTGCCAAAGAATGGCGGACCAGCAGCAAAGGAGAAGGCTTCATCCTCTCGAGTTAAGCAAGGATACAAGAAGGAGGATCGAGAGTTGCACCCTATAGTTTTCATTAGGAAAAGTCAGAGGTAGGGTAAATAGATTAAGTTGTTAATAGTGTTGAGTCAAGGATTATCTGAGCGAAGTATCACTTCTGTAACTATGCCCTACTTTTATTTTGTGAACTGGCCGAACTTTGTTTTAATAAGAAATATGAAATAGTTTCAAAGTTTTGAAAGTGTAGGTGCGGAAGGGTTTTTAAGAAACAACCCGGTTTTCATGTAAGGACGTGAACATGCACCAATGGCTTTTCTAAAATGTTTTCAAAAAAAAAAAAATGGCCTCATTTTTAGCAACTTTTTAATCAAATGATGATTATTTTTGGGTGGCGAAAATCGGGCTGTTACATCTTTGGTGGGCTTGGTGACTTGGGTTTTATTAGGTGAATAAGGATGAGAGGATTGTGTTTGGGGTTTGTTTGTGGTGGATGATTGTATAGTTTGTGTCCTCTGGGTGTAGTGTAACACCCTTATTTTATATACAAAATAATAAGTAAAAAATAATCATAATGTTGTAATTAAAAATTCCTTTTTCACAAATCAAGTTTACAATAACTTTGGACATCCATTTACAATATAGTAGCACCCTAAATATAGTTTCCTTCTTTCCCGATCTCTCGCTGCGCACTCTGATCCACAAGCTCCTTAGCAATCACCTAGAATGTTAACCACAAAAGGGTGAGACCTGTTCACAACACAGTGAATCAGAGGATAATATAAAACTCATAATATAAAAGCAAGAATAACAATCAAATCAAGTCAGGGATCAACTAATTCATTCCATTCCCATATCCTTATACATTCCTTTTTATCCATTTTCCATTATCCATAATCCTTTCCTAATTCCCTTCCGTTACCATGTTCATTATTTATTCCCTTTAATTCCCTTATTAATTCCATTTTCATTTCCTTTATTCGCTTTCCATTATGTGTAACCTCAATCAGAGATCTACACTACCATTGGGCGTAACCTCAAATCAGAGATCTACACCCAGTGTATGCAACCACAAACAGTGATCTGCAAACACGCCATATCATTTATGTAACCTCAAACAGAGATCTACATAAACTTCCATTTTCCTTTTTACCATTCCATTATTAATTTTCCATTAATGTGTGTAACCCCAAGCAGAGATCTAGACACACAGTGTAAGCAACCACAGACAGTAATCTGCAAACACTTCCCTTTTTACCGTACACCACTAGGATTTGGATACCCGATAGGTAATTGGCACACCTGTCTAGGGACTTGGAACACCTGCCCAGGACTTTACACCCATCCAGACCATCACCTATAGGACTATGTACTTTTACCAATCCATTAATTATTCCAATTATTGGTGTGGAAAACTGATCCTGTGGGTCACCCGCCACCTACAGGGCGGTTTGGCCTGATGGGTAATTGGCCTGGCAGGTAATTGACCCTAACAGGTAATTGGAACACCTAGCCGGGTACCTAGTGTTCCGGGTCCCACTGATCAGTTTCCACTTTAGTTACCTTTACCATTTTCATTTAATCAACAGTCCAGTCCATTCATATAAGTCATAATCAACTTCAATCCATGACCACAAATATGTACAAATAATCATAAACCTTCACATGTAGTCTCACATTCAATTTCCAGTCCATTTATTATAACCATCAACACAATTTCAATAATAATCACAATATGCATAAATATAAACCATTCCAATCACAGAATATTTATAGATCACCCTTAACATTAGCCCTTATAACCATTTTCCTCTATTATCATATAGTCCAACTCATAACCTTAGTCCTCTCCAATTTACATATCATAATCACTACTTTCTTCCATTATTATTATTTCCATTACATTTCCTTTTTCATGCTCTCATTACCCTTCCTATTATTTTAATTAGCCATTCCCATCACCCACTATCCATCATCAAATCAAAATAACACATACAACCTTTAAAATTCACATACATCCACAAATCAATTGACATACTCAGGTATGTCTCGGAGTACTTAAAATAAATCATATCCCTGGGGTTCTTCACTTCCTACTTATTTAATAATAAAAAAATTAAACATTAACGATTTCCAAAATAACAATATTACCCAATATACTACCATTACCCTTCTTTAATTCTAATTACCTCTTAATCCATCACCCACAACCCAACTTAACTATTAAACTCAAATCCTATTATAAACCCCAACTATCCCTAACTCAAAGTGTGGAAAAGTGACTCCCCTTACCTTTTGATGAGAAGAGGAGAAGGAGAGAGAGAGAGAGCGCACTCCACCGAGCTCTTGGAGTAACCTCTTAAACCCCTAGTTCCTTGCTCCATGACCAATTCCTAGCTCCCTTGATGATTATCCAACCCAATGAGGAAGATTGAGAGAGTTAGGGTTTTGAATTGGGAATTGGGGATTTGAGGGATTGAGAATGAAATTGGGGTTTTTGTTGGTAGAAAATCATGGGGAGTTGATGGGGAATGATTATGGGGGTGTTAATTTGGTTTGATTTGGTGTTACTTTGACATGGGAGAAGGATTGGGGAAGAGAGAAGAAGAGAGCTTCGAATGGGAGAAGAGGAAAATGAAAAACAACACTTAAAATTCGTGTTTTATGTCTGATTCAGCAGTGGTTAATCGATTAAGAACCGATTACGAGGCGATTAAGGTTTTGCACACTATCTGACCTTAATCGATTAAACTACAGGTTAATCGATTAAGCTGCATAGTTTTGCAGAATCCCGTACTTTGAAAGACCATAACTTCTTCGTTACCCGTTGGATCTTGCTCAAATTTGAAAGCAAGCTTCCCTACATACTAATCTTCACATCCAACGGTGGAATTTGTGATTTGAGCTACCAATCTTTTATTTTAAATTTCCTAAGGTTCTATGCTTAAAGCTTCAATTTTTCACTCCTAATTACCCCATTTCTCACTTAATATCACCACTTCTTCTACTCTAAGACTATCACAACATAAGCTACACTAAAAATTAAGTTTGGGATGTTACAATTATCCCCCACTTATTGGAATTTCGTCCCCGAAATTCCGTTCGACATCCTTAATTGGAGAACCATCCCGGAGAAAGGTTTCGAGGCTATGAGGCCTACTTCACTTCTGTCCTACTCCCCCACTTAGAATTGGCATACCATTCCGCATGAGTACGCCTCTAAGCTCTTGTACTCCTTGAGGAGTACCGACTATGATTTAATTTAGCCTGCCTCAAAGCGAAGACCCTATCGAGTTTTCTAAGATCAGCTGAGTTTCCCTTCGGAATTCTACATCAAAGGTTGGAAAGGGTATTAATACGCTCTAAACACTATTACCCTCAAGGGTTGATCATAGTCTAGCTCCAAAATCTAACAATTATCCTATTCCTACGCCCTTAACAACCACATTCATCATTCAAAAAACATAGATCATGTAAAAGTCATTCAAAGTTAAAGCATACACAACAACAACTCCCAATAACATTTAGTTCAAGTACAAATGCCATACCAAGAACTAGACATGGAGATTTAGAATTTAGTAAAAAGATTCCATACAGGTGATGCTTTGTAGAAAAACGGTTTTGCATTTATAAAACAAAATCCCTTGAAATCGGATTCCTCCCTTAATGAAGGGAACACTGAGTTTTACTTTAAAATTTAATGAAATTTTGAATCGTGCACGTCACCATAAAGAGCTGCCTCCATCTAGTTTCACAAGAGTCTAAATGAGGAAGTGTAATTTTGTTCCAATTCGTCAAACTTAAAGAAAAGGGATATGCTGTTACTTTAAACAAAATTAGTTTAGTAAGTTTTCAAAATTTAGAACAATTGCATTCCCTTTTTCTCCAAAAATTGAATTTCATTCCAAATTGACTTGGGTTTGTATATAGAAAATTCCTATTTAATCGACGAGTGACTTGGTTAAAGCAATTGAGCTAATTCACTGATCGATTACTTAGAAATCCTTTCATCCTTTATTACTTTCTTAAAAATTTTTGTCGTGTAACCTCATAATCCATTTGGAAGGTTTGTGGTTTGGTGCACCCTTTTGAAGTTTATTTTGAACATTCACATACGCAAACAAATAATCGTAATACTATTCACTCACAAATATCAAGCACATAGGTCAATCAGACAACCACAAATATGCATGAATAATAGTCCTATCTATCCTAGGATTTCATAGCTACTAACTAGACCCGTAATCCTAGCTACTCGCTAAGGGCTTTCTAGGATTCCTAATCCTAGGACAAAACACAAAAGCTCATAATTTGAAAGTCATTTGAAAATGCTTGCAAAATTTGAAACCATCCAAGTTAAACATAAAATGTATACATGTACATATATGGATATGTACATACACCAACATAGTCAAGTTTTTATTTTGAAAGCAAATCCTGAAAATAATACTTTTAGTCGTTGTTGTGATTGAAATGGATTTTGGGACTATTAAATATGGGGAGGGTAATTGAAAAGTTTAGTCCCAGATTATCGTTTGGTAGCATTTTCGAAAGTTTAAATCCATCTCAATCATAACATAAACTTTTTCGTATATGCACATATGTAGATATATTCTTTCAAATATACAAAAATAATTTTGAGTCCGAAAATAGGAGTTCCCTTTATATCGGGAAGCCTTTTGAAATCGAACGGAAATTGCAACACAATTAGTTTTAGAAATGGTTTGGAATCATGTTGCAAAAATGTTTAATAATTTGGGTTGTAAAAATACTTACCACAAATGCAACAACCGTATATGGTAATAACCCAGAAATATTAATACTACAGGGTGACCATCTGAATATACAAATAAGCAAATAATTTAGTAGCATCAAGCACAAGCATGCATGAACACATGACATATGAAATAACAAACATATGCAATGCACCACGATCATTTAGCACAACACCTAGTATTTATAATAGTACCATCAAGTGTGTTATGTATATACATATACATGTGGAACAACACATACATATGTATATAGATACATACAAATACTATTATAGATCTAATCCAAAACTCGTGTAAAGACCTCCCGATTGAATTTAAACCCTTGGTGCTGATTGAGTAAAATCTCTTGTCATTCAAAAATCCAATTATTGTCACTTGGGTTTAATTTCAATCGATAGGACTCCATACTTATCTTTCGTTTATTATTAAAGTTATCGAAATTAAATTAGTAGTGGAGTCAACTACTAATCTGATATAAAAGTTGTTATTGTTCTTCGTGGATTCTAATTTAAGCGATGTGAATTAAATCACTCGTATAAATTAGAATCGGGCAAGAAGTTATTTTAATTCTCTTGATTCCACTTCTAATTTTCGTTCTCTTGCTTTAATGCTAAAATATTCCGCGTATAACATATTATGAGAACCTTTCGATTGAATCCGAACCGCTTCCACGAGTTAGGCAAAAGTCCTCTTATATTCGTAAATCAAATTGGTGTGGTTCAGCGATTCAAATTCAATTGGTCAGTACTAAATGCTTATTTCACACTTGGTGTCACAGTTAGTCGAATCGAGATTAGTAATGGAATTGACTATTAGTTTAATTTTAAGTATTCTTTTTTGCTCTCTCAAGTACTAGTCTAATCAATGTGAAATTAATCCCTTGATTAGATTGGCATCGAGATTCTAACATATAAAAATCCATATGGTTCCATTTCAAATCTCCATCCAACTACTTTGATACCCAACTACTTGTCAAATCCAAGTATTCAAGTAGTAAACAATTAAACACAACGAAACAAAGAGAATCATATATTTGGCATTAAGGTTTCATACATCGGAAATTGTTTACAACTTCACGGTAGTACACAAACTCTTGAATTTCGGTGACTTCACCTCCCAATAGATATAATGTCGGATTGGCCATTTCCAACATTACATTTAATAGGTGGTAGTAGTCCTCGCAATTCGGTTGAATTCCTGTACTACATGTTCAATTGCTTAATTAGATTTCCTTTGTATAAAACTTTAACTTTCGATTAGTCCAAAAACTCAACATTTATGCTCTCGACTAATCGTGTTAATACCACTTAGGTTTCCTGTTTGCAATTGGGTGAATACTCAGAATATCCAATTCTTTGAATCACTAAGGGATCCTGCTTAGTTTCCAAAGAATTCTATTCTCTTTTCGCTTTCATAAAAATTTCTTAGTTTAACAATTGTTGTCATTTCCCATTGCCAACATAAACTTACTCGAATATCACTTTAACATCAAAATTTCCACTTGTATAAGTCTCACCTTTAGAGAAGAAGCTTGAGATGAGAGTGTTCGCAGCGAGATCGGGACAACTTTCCCTCAGGCCGAAAGGAAGAAACTGCTCTGATACCATAACTGTAACACCCTTATTTTATATATAAAATAATAAGTAAAAATATAATCATAATGTTGTAATTAAAAATTCCTTTTTCACAAATCAAGTTTACAATAACTTTGGACATCCATTTACAATATAGTAGCACCCTAAATATAGTTTCCTTCTTTCCCGATCTCTCGCTGCGCACTCTGATCCACAAGCTCCTTAGCAATCACCTAAAATGTTAACCACATACGGGTGAGACCTTTTCACAACATAGTGAATCAGAGGATAATATATAGCTGTTGGCGTTCTGGCAAGTGCACCAGTTCGTGACAAGTAATAAAGTGGAAGTGGGTTGTCGTTCCCAACGAGGACTAAAATCGATTAAAATAATTCTCACCTAAGTCGTAGTTACTACGTGAAATTCAAATTAAAATTAAATTGATTGGAAAATTCTTAACTAAATTAAATTAAAAACAAAAACGCAAATAAAAAGGGGTTGTGAAAGAATTTGGGAAAGCTTGGGAACTTGTTTAATTGTAAGTTCCTATAATAATTGCTAACGAATCAATGATTTTCCTAAGTATTGAACCAATTTTGCTAAGGTAAAAGCAGCCTAATTCCTTAGGTCAACCTTGTTTCTTAGTAATTTAATCTCCCTTAATTCCTTATGCAGAGCTTTAAATCCTAATCTTACCAACTAAAGTTCAATCAAAATTATTAGAAGGTTATCCAATTCATAGACATATTCCTATACCTATGTAATTGAATTGTTTGATTAAAGGTCTAAATCCTAATTCAATATTCCTATTCAATTAGAATTACCAAATCATAAACGACGTCAAATTCATGATAATCAATTAAAACATAATCAAACACAATACTTAATGGAAAAACATCAATTCATTAAGCAAAAACTATGAAGGTTCCATACAAATCCACATGTTCCGAAATAAGGGTTTAGTTCATGATAGAGAAGAGAGAAACAATAAACATGATAAAAATAAACATAATTACCAAGCCACTTGTGTCTTCAATCTCAATTCTTCACCAAAGCTCTCCAATTATCAATTCCCAATTGTTCAGAATAATCCTAAATATCAATCCTAATCTATTTTAAAAACCTCCAAAAGCCAATCTTTTACAAATCCATTAAAACAAAAACAAATCCCAAACAGATCTGTCAT
The DNA here is from genome assembly GCA_037953625.1 of Crotalaria pallida. NCBI lineage: Eukaryota > Viridiplantae > Streptophyta > Magnoliopsida > Fabales > Fabaceae > Crotalaria > Crotalaria pallida. The sequence continues at coordinate 3,004,734 of CM075654.1, read as the reverse complement.
GCGCGCCTGGGTATGGCGTTGGCACGCCTGGGCGCGCCTCTGAAATCCACTAGTTCTTCTCCCTTCATGACACGCGCGCCTGGGCGCATGGTGCCGCGTGTCTGACTGAACTGTTGAAGCAATTTTAGCAATTTGACCCCAACACTGATGCCTTGACCCCTTGCATGCCTGGGCGTGCTAACCCTGCGCCTGGGCGTGCAAGTGTAAATTTTCACTTTTTCTTCACTTTAACTTCAATTCCTCAAAGTCCAGCTTCAATTTCTTCTTCCCATCTCCAATTTGGCACTAAAAACACCTGAAACACTAACAAACACATCAAAACGAATAACACCCTACCTAAACACTTAACAAATAAAAATCCTAATAAAAGACTTAACTTTGCTTAAGAACACACCAAAACCAAAGTAAATAAGGGTTAAATAAGGTACAAAAACATCATATTTCAACCTCAAATCACTCCCCAAACTTGACATTTTGCATGTCCCAAGCAAAAGTAAAATAAAAATTTCCAAGCACAGTGTTACCTCCTAAATCAAAACACATATTGCTAATCTAAGACTTCGACCTTCCAACTCCGACACATAAATTCTCAAACAGCTACTCAATCAAAACCTGGTTAGAATAACAAACTCCAAGGAAACTAAGGAAGCGAACTCTCTCAATCTCTCAGTGTATCTCTCTCAAGTGTGTACTGGGTAAATTGATTCAATGCACTCAAGTTCATGCAATGACAATGTGTACCATATGCTTGACTATAGACCAAATCTCCACTGAAATTATTGACTACATGCACAAATCAAAAGGTCTTAGTTCAGGTTGTGATGGGGCCATGGCTAAAAGATGAAGGTGGGATAAAGAAAGAATGGATGCACAAAGGGCTTAATCAATGCAATCAGAATAATTCCCTTTAAAATTCATGAATGGAGCAACTAAACTCAACAATCAATTACATCTCACTCCAACTCAAACACCCTTTCTTTTGTTTTTCTCAAATCATTCATTCTACTCTCTTCTTCTTTTATTATTTTTTTTAATTTTTTTTATTTTTTTTAGAAGAAAAGTAGAACTCATGTCCTTTTTCACACTTTCACCTTAGCTTTTTCACAATATTCCTCTTAATTGCTCCATTACGAATTCCAAAGGTACTCTACAAAATTATGCAAATTATCCTGGGTACCAAAGAAACTCACTTAACTTTAAAAGCTCAAATTGGGAAACTAAGGGATATCAATTTTTATTCAAATTGTTGAAGGCCACAAAAAACACAAACCTAGGTGCCTTTATCATCTTTATGAATGCAGACAATTATCAATTTCAACCGGTCACAAGTCAAGTTCTAGACACATTATCAAAGTGAACACACTCAAGAAAGAATAAGGGGTCTATCAAAGTCAAGTCCTAGCATTGAAGAAGGACAGTTTATGGGTTCGTTGGATTGGTGGTGTCTATTTGAAGGAAGGAGACATTTGGGAGTATACTGCTAGGCCACAGGATAACTGGCATTGGAAACAGATCATGAAAATAAGGGATAAATTCAGGCCTGCATACTTAAATGGATTATGGATCAACAACAGCTATTCGGTGAGACAAGGGTATAAACTTTTGCTTGACTTCCAAGCAACAGTTTTTTGGTGGAAAATTGTATGGAACATGGCTTCTATACCTAAGCATAACTTTATCTTTTGGTTGGCAGTGCAGGACAGATTGAAAACTAAGAGCAATTTAGCAGCCTTTGATGTTGGGGATCCAACTTGCATACTGTGTTATGATAATTTTGAAGATAGAGACCATTTGATGTTTGATTGTGGGTGGAGTCAGGAGCTGCTGACTTTGGCCGCAAACTGGATTGGTGTAGATGTTTGGCGCACCAGCTTTCCGCACTGGCTGCGCTGGCTGACCTATGCCTTCCGCAACAAGAGGCGCGCGCAACTGGTGTATGCAACGATGGCTGCGTGCGTATACAATGTTTGGTTGGAGCGCAACAGGAGATTGTTCAATGGCACAAACAGGACACCTGCTCAAGTTTTTGTTCTCATGAAAAAGGACCTTGCAACCAGATTTCTTGTTCATTTTGATTCAATTAATAAGTATTGTAATCATGTCATAGCATCTAAAATCCAGGCAGAATTATAATGCTAGACTAGATTTTCTTAGCATACTTGGTTTATTTGCTTTTGTTTAGGGCAATGTCCAACCCTACATAGTAGGTGGGGATGTTACCTAAACATTGTTGGATATTGAGTTGTAATTTTGTGCGGTTTTTGTTTAATGAATTTTTATTTACCAAAAAAAGAATAAGGGGTTTCATCAAATAATCATCACAATTTCAAATTCATACCCCTTTCAATTATAGGCCCAAATTCTCACTAGGCTAATGGTCCATTCACTTACCAGAGTTTCCAAACAATTTGTCAAAATAACCAGTTTTCAAAAGAATTACCGCTCAATGAATTAAGCATCAACAATCAGAAAGTCTAATCTCAAATCAGCAAAAGCATTTATTATTAGGAGAACAACACTAATCCAGAAAAATTATCTACCTCTACCTAGGACACTTACTAAAACACAAATTTGGGGACAAATTATTTCATTGCTTTTCTTTTTGAATTTTTGTACCACTCCCCCAAACTTGGGTTGTGGCTTGTCCTCAAGCAACTAGACACTAGACACAAAAATAGCAAAAGAAAAGAAAGAAAAGGAAAACAAAGAACAGAGACTTCCCTTTGTAGCGCAGTATCCACAGGATCCAAGAAGCTGACTCCCCCAAACTTGTGTACCTGCACATATGTAACAAAAATTGGCGCTTGCAGCACCGCATTAGTCAACAAATATAAGAAGCTCTAATCCGACAAGGACGACTCACTAAACTAAGAACCTAATGACACCTAAAACGACCCCCTAAAACTAGAACACCACAATCACTCCTCAATGGACATCCTCGTCCATCTCATGGGACGAATCCTCATCCAAAAGACCAAAATCCTCCTCTGTGTAAGGAGGAACAGCAAATGGTAATCCCTGAGACTCTCGCCAATCCCTCATATAGGCATCCCGGTCTTGGTTTCGGCACATCTCTCGGCGCCACAACTCAGCTGTCCGGGCCTGGCATCGCAAAATGCGATCCTGCCCCTGTAAAATCCTAGACTGGCCACCCCTCCACTCTGTTTGTCCCGTCATCAGGGACTGCATCATGCACATCATCTCATCCATGCCTCCAGGTTGTGAAACCGGAGGGGTGGAGGGGCCAGCCTCATCTGCAGGTGGTAACTCAACAACTGGGGGCATTGGGGGAGGTGCATTGCCTGCTGGGTGTCCTAATTCGCGCAACGCCTTACGCTCTAAAGCTAAGAAATGGTCCCAAGTGGACCACATCATCCTAGGAGTCCTCCGAAGTGCGCATACATCATCCCTAAAATATACACCAGCGGCTGTACACAGTTTGTGGATAACCCAGGGGAATCCAACATAGCCATTGTCCTTCATGGCAAAACTGTGCATCCTATCAGAAATAATAGTGGCCGCATCAGCCACTACCCCCTCAAGCAAAGCATACACCAACCTGCACACCCTAGGTGGAACCTCAGTATCATGAGATCTAGGATCTAAATTATGCACGACGAACCGAACCCAAAACCGAGCAACACCGATTAAGTTCTTTTGATACACATGCTTGACCGTGTTAGACATGGACAAGTTCCAGTCAGTTCCGGGTAGAAACAAGGCCCTCTTAATCTTGTCCAGCGGATACTGCTCATTATCCTCAAAACTAGAGGACGTGAACATCGCAGGGCCAGCCTCAAGTGGGTACATGGGAAGTCCCATGACGCGAGCAATGGTGGCCGCATCATAAGGGACTTCAATGCCCCGCACATAACTAACACGACGGCTACCTGACTCTAGTGCTTTCTTTTTGATCCGCCAATGAGCATGGGAATAAAATTCCCCCACTAAAGCTTGACTGAAATACTCATCAGTCTCTCCAATCCAGCCTACCCACTGATTAATATCTAGGGCCGTCTGCACCTCCTCAATCTCCCGAACACCTACAACATGCTGTCCTAAAGTGCCCTCTGATAAATAGAGCATACTAGTCTCCGGGGTGGTACCCCTACGAATCATCTTAGAGTTGTAAAACTCCGAGACATCAACGTGCTCAAACGTTTTCTTGCCTGAACCACTAGCACCAGCCTTTCTCTTTCCCCTATTCATAATGACAACTCTCCTAGACAAACTATCGAACACCTAAGAGGAACTCTAATCTAGACTCAACTAACACAAACTCTAAACTCAAACTCTAACACTAAACACTACCACTAACTAAGACACACTACGAAAACCTACGACACAACTAATTCAGAAATAATCAGTAAATAAAATAGAAAAAACAAAATAAACAAAATAAAAAACAACTACCCTAGAGAATAAAAAGAAAATAAAATAAAATTAAGAAAAATTAGAGAGAAGGGTAAAGAGGCAAGGAAAACCGTATTTGGAGAGAGGAGGGAAAGAGAAACCGGCGGTGGAGAAGAGGAAGTGGCAGCGGCCTTGGATAGAGGGGCGGCGGTTTGGTGGTGAGAAGAGAGGCGGCGGTTTTGGGCTTGAGTGACAAGGGAGATGAGACTGTGAGGAGTGAGGAAGGGAACGAAAGTAAGGGAGGAAGAAACGGTGGTGGTCTTGGGAAAGAGAGGAGTGTGGATCGACGGCTGCTGTGTAGAGGAAAAGTGAAGAAGAATGACTTAGGGTTGAAGAAGAAAGGATTGGGCCGGATCTGTTGGGTATTGGCTTAAAACAGACCGCGCGCCTGGGCGCGTTCACAGGTCTGATGGTTCCTTTTTTTATTTTCGCCCGCGCCTGGGCGTGCAAAGGAGCGCGCCTAGGCGCAACTCTATCTGTCCAGCCACCCAAAATTGCACTTCACGAATTGGGTTTTGCACCCCCTTTCTTCAGCCTTGCACCCAGCGCGCCTGGGTATGGACCCATCACGCCTGGGCGCACCGTACAGACCCCCAAATATATATTTTTTTAAAATAAAAATCCTACACTAATAGTAAAAGAAAAACTGAAATTAACTGACTTACCACTAGGTTGCCTCCCAGAAAGCGCTTGTTTAACATCCCGAGCCTGACGGATGACACTAGATTGAAATTAAGGATCTTTGAGCTCCACTTGAGATGAGCTCTTGTCAATTACCTCCCCGGCAACGGCGCCAAAAACTTGTTGGCGTTCTGGCAAGTGCACCAGTTCGTGACAAGTAATAAAGTGGAAGTGGGTTGTCGTTCCCAACGAGGACTAAAATCGATTAACATAATTCTCACCTAAGTCATAGTTACTACGTGAAATTCAAATTAAAATTAAATTGATTGGAAAATTCTTAACTAAATTAAATTAAAAACAAAAACGCAAATAAAAAGTGGTTGTGAAAGAATTTGGGAAAGCTTGGGAACTTGTTTCATTGTAGGTTCCTATAATAATTGCTAACGAATCATTGATTTTCCTATGTATTGAACCAATTTTGCTAAGGTAAAAGCAGCCTAATTCCTTAGGTCAACCCTGTTTCTTAGTAATTTAATCTCCCTTAATTCCTTAAGCAGAGCTTTAAATCCTAATCTTACCAACTAAAGTTCAATCAAAATTATTTGAAGGTTATCCAATTCATAGACATATTCCTATACCTATGTAATTGAATTGTTTGATTAAAGGTCTAAATCCGAATTCAATATTCCTATTCAATTAGAATTACCAAATCATAAACGACGTCAAATTCTTGATAATCAATTAAAACATAATCAAACACAATACTTAATGGAAAAACATCAATTCATTAAGCAAAAACTATGAAGGTTCCATACAAATCCACATGTTCCGAAATAAGGGTTTAGTTCATGATAGAGAAGAGAGAAACAATAAACATGATAAAAATAAACATAATTACCAAGCCACTTGTGTCTTCAATCTCAATTCTTCACCAAAGCTCTCCAATTAACTATTCCCAATTGTTCAGAATAATCCTAAATATCAATCCTAATCTATTTTAAAACCCTCCAAAAGCCAATCTCTCACAAATCCATTAAAACAAAAACAAATCCCAAACAGATCTGTCATGCGTGCCTGGGTATGGCGTTGGCACGCCTGGGCGCGCCTCTGAAATCCACCAGTTCTTCTCCCTTCGTGACACGCGCGCCTGGGCGCATGGTGCCGCGCGCCTGGGCGCGCGTCTGACTGAACTATTGAAGCAATTTTAGCAATTTGACCCCTTGCACGCCTGGGCGTGCTAACCCTGCGCCTGGGCGTGTAAGTGTAAATTTTCACTTTTTCTTCACTTTAACTTCAATTCCTCAAAGTCCAGCTTCAATTTCTTCTTCCCATCTCCAATTTGGCACTAAAAACACCTGAAACACTAACAAACACATCAAAATGAATAACACCCTACCTAAACACTTAACAAATAAAAATCCTAATAAAAGACTCAACTTTGCTTAAGAACACACCAAAACCAAAGTAAATAGGGGTTAAATAAGGTACAAAAACATCATATTTCAGCCTCAAATCAAAAGCTCATAATATAAACTCAAGAATAACAATCAAATCAAGTCAGGGATCAACTAATTCATTCCATTTCCATATCCTTATACATTCCTTTTTATCCATTTTCCATTATCCATAATCCTATCCTAATTCCCTTCCGTTACCATGTTCATTATTTATTCCCTTTAATTCCCTTATTAATTCCATTTTCATTTCCTTTATTCGCTTTCCATTATGTGTAACCTCAATCAGAGATCTACACTACCATTGGGCGTAACCTCAAATCAAAGATCTACACCCAGTGTATGCAACCACAAACAGTGATCTGCAAACACGCCATATCATTTATGTAACCTCAAACAGAGATCTACATAAACTTCCCTTTTCCTTTTTACCATTCCATTATTAATTTTCCATTAATGTGTGTAACCCCAAGTAGAGATCTATACACACAGTGTAAGCAACCACAAACAGTGATCTGCAAACACTTCCCTTTTTACCGTACACCACTAGGATTTGGATACCCGCTAGGTAATTGGCACACCTGTCTAGGGACTTGGAACACCTGCCCAGGACTTTACACCCATCCAGACCATCACCTGTAGGACTATGTACTTTTACCAATCCATTAATTATTCCAATTATTGGTGTGGAAAACTGATCCTGTGGGTCACCCGGCGCCTACAGGGCGGTTTGGCCTGATGAGTAATTGGCCTGGCAGGTAATTGACCCTAACAGGTAATTGGAACACCTAGCCGGGTACCTAGTGTTCCGGGCCCGACTGATCAGTTTCCACTTTAGTTACCTTTACCATTTTCATTTAATCAACAGTCCAGTCCATTCATATAAGTCATATCAACTTCAATCCATGACCACAAATATGTACAAATAATCATAAACCTTCACATGTAGTCTCACATTCAATTTCCAGTCCATTTATTATAACCATCAACACAATTTCAATAATAATCACAATATGCATAAATATAAACCATTCCAATCACAGAATATTTATAGATCAAATCACCCTTAACATTAGCCCTTATAACCATTTTCCTCTATTATCATATAGTCCAACTCATAACCTTAGTCCTCTCCAATTTACATATCATAATCACTACTTTCTTCCATTAATATTATTTCCATTACATTTCCTTTTTCATGCTCTCATTACCCTTCCTATTATTTTAATTAGCCATTCCCATCACCCACTATCCATCATCAAATCAAAATAACACATACAACCTTTAAAATTCACATACATCCACAAATCAGTTGACATACTCAGGTATGTCTCAGAGTACTTAAAATAAATCATCTCCCTGGGGTTCTTCACTTCCTACTTATTTAATAATCAAAAAATTAAACATTAACAATTTCCAAAATAACAACATTACCCAATATACTACCATTACCCCTCTTTAATTCTAATTACCTCTTAATCCATCACCCACAACCCAACTTAACTATTGAACTCAAATCCTATTATAAACCCCAACTATCCCTAACTCAAAGTGTGGAAAAGTGACTCCCCTTACCTTTTGAAGATAAGAGGAGAAGGAGAGAGAGAGAGAGAGAGCGCGCGCGCACTCCACTGAGCTCTTAGAGCAACCTCTTAAACCCCTAGTTCCTTGCTCCATGACCTGAGGAAACCGCAATTGGTGGTTGGAGAGACAAAGGAACCCTAGGAATACACCTAGAAGGGGGGGTTGAATAGGTGTACAAGATACCTTGAAAGATTTTCGAACGAAACAAATCTAAACAATCAAAACAAATGATTTTTGCAAATTCTACAGCACTTAATCGATTAACCTGCAATTTACTCGAGTAGTACTCGATTAAACTTGAACTTAATCGATTAAATATGACAGAAAACAGAAAAATCAATTTTTCATTCGAATACGAAAATCAATCAATTCACATGCAAGATCAGAGATTCAGCGGAAATGATTAACACCTATATTCTTATTGATTAACCTAGTTATGAAAATGATTTTCCCTTTATCAATTTGAACAATTAAAGATTCAATTCAATCAATTATGAAAATCAATCTTTCTAGGTTTTCAACCAAGAACGCAATCAAATGACTTGAATATAAAGAGTAAGGGTTTAGAGATACGACACAGTGATTTATCCTGGTTCACTTTCATCCGCTTGAAAGCTACATCCAGTCCCCTCTTCAACCAAGAGAGATTCTTCACTATGAGGAATTAGAGTTCTCAAATTACAAGTGATTGCCTCACAAGACTTCCTTCTTGCTAGCTTACAAGAGATAACCGACACCCTTGCCTTGTAATCCTATTGATCTTCTCTCTAATCTAACCTCTACCCCTTGTTGATAATCGACACAACGAGTCTTCAATTGCTTGATGATAAACCACACACCAAGGCTTCACTTGCTTGATTCACAACCAAGACTTCTTCTTCTTCTTCAATAAGAATGCACTTGCTTGATGATAAAATCGACACACCAAGACTTCTTGTTTGTTGTAGTGGCTTGCCTTCTTGCAAAGATTACAACACAATAGAAAACACAAAACAATCCTATGAATCTCAATCAAGAGTTATGACAATTCACCATAAGAGATTCAAAGGTTCTTGATCAAAGAATATAAAAATAGAAAAGCTTTGATCTTTGAAATTGAGAGAGAATAGAGTGGCTTGATTCTTTGTAAAACTTGTATGAAATGATTCTAATCTATCACAAATAATTGGAAAAGGTTTATATAGAATACCCAAAAGTTGTAGCACTTGAAAACTGATTTTGAGAAGTGAAAATCGTATTTTAAAAATCAGTTCAGCAGTACTTAATCGATTAAGCAAGTCGTGTACTCGAGTAGTACTCGATTAAGTTAATCACTTAATCGATTAAGTTGGTACTGCACATGTTCAAAACTTGTTTTCTCAAAATCCAACCTTTCCTTTAAAACCTTTAAGCCACCTATTGATTCTAGGTTAAGTGAAAACTCAAATTATGATTAAATCATGACTTATGAATGAGATTCACTACCCTCTATAATAATCTACCCAAATAAAAAACCTATGAAGCTTGAGAGGCAAAAGATAAAAGAAATAGAAATACACTCAAACTTAGGTCTTCATGAGCTTGCTTTCTCTCTTCTTCATTTGATGTTTGTTGTTGCTTGTTGAGCTTGAAACTTGATCAACACTTGTAGCTTGTTCAAAAACAGTTTGTCATTATCAAAACATTCATCATGTTCATCATGGAACTAACAATCTCCCCCTTTTTGAAAATGACAACCCATGTTTTGAAATCGCTTGAAGTTGTTGATGCTTGAAACATTTGATCACTTGAGAAGACTCTTTCTCCCCCTCAATAAATGCTTTAACACTTGAATCCAATTGAGATAGAAGCTTGATTCTCCCCCTATCTTAAACAACTTAGCTCAACCTACATAAAAACAACAAAACAACCTTTCTCCAAACAAACATCTAAAAATCATATTATATTTCTCCCATGTTTCAAAACATACCATTTCTCCCCCTTTGAGAAACATTTCATTCAATTCAAAACATAATATTTCTCCCCCTTTGGCATTATCAAAAAGTAATATATACCAATTGAAATATAACATCTAAGCCAAGGTAAGAAATCAATGATCATTTCTTCACAACATTGATACCAATTGAACAAATACAATAGAGCTATACATTGAAATGTGATATCAATTGGTAAGAGAATATAACAATGAAAAAATAATACCAATTGAGAACTAAAAAGATCATAATATCACTTAACAAAGAAGATATCAATGTAAAGAAATATAACACCAAAGCATCATACTTTAATCAACTCAATGTTACCAATTGAATTAACTAAACATTTAGAAAAGTAATATCAATTGAGAAGATACCAATTGAGATAATATATCAATATCAAATATTACCACTTTGTAGGACATTCACTTGAGATGCAAGTGTGATACCAATTGAAAATGTGAATATAGACATTCATAGTTGAGACCAATTGAGAGCATGTGTCATTCATTTGCATCTTCAATCAAACCTACAAAACAATCATACTTTGCTTTTTGGTATCCAAATGGTTTTGGATCCATTTTTGTTAGTGTAGGGACTTTCACCCTTTTTCATCCAAACAAAATTTCCTTTAGGTATACCATGCACTTTAACATAACACACATTTGAAGTATGTCCATGAGTACCACAATAGAAACATGTTGGAGGATTTGAAAAATCAACTTTAGAAAAATCAACAACATTTCTATGAGATTTACTCTTAGCATTAGTATAACCCAAACCAAACTTGTTTGAATTTTCTCTTTGAAAATTTAACAATGTGCGCAATCTATTATCACAAATGGTGAAACTTGCAAGCTTATTTTTCAAAATAGCATTTTCATCCTTGAACAACTTGCAACTCTCACAATCAACCACAACATTCAATCTACTAGCACAATCACAAGAAGAACTAGCATAGATAAGATCAAGAGTTTCATTTTCAAGATTAAGCTCATCAACTTGTTTTTGAAGATCTAAAATCTCTTTTTGATGTTTCAAAATGAGCTTCTTTCTTTCAATGTTTTTCAAAGCTAGTTTTTCAAGTTGTTCATACATTTCTTCATAAGCATTATGTAACAATTCATATTTAGAAGAAATTTCGGATTTAGATTCACTTACATTGCTATCCTCGCTTTGATAACTTGATTCATCAATTGAACTTTGTTCTTCATCATCTACTAGAGTTATCAAGTTGAGACAAGCGGCTTCTTCATCATCCGATGAACTACTCGATGTGCTTTTCTTGTTATCTTCATCACTATCCCAAACTATGTATGCTCTTTTAGATTTAGAATTTTTCTTGTCTTTCTCCTTCTTATTGAGATACTTAGAGCATGAGTACTTGAGATGACCGGGCTTTCCACATTCATGGCAAACTACACCTTCTTTTGAAGTTTTGGTCTTATAGTGTGGGGAATCCTTCTCTTTACTTTTGTCCTTGTTCAACCTTCCTTTTCTCCTTAGAAACTTGTCAAACTCTTTTAACAAAAGTTTCATGTCTTTTTCATCAACATCGGAATCGGAATCTTCACTATCATCATCATCGGAACTATCTTTCTTTTTATATGCACTTTTGACTCTAAGAGCAAGTCCTTTCCTTGATTTGTTCTTATCCGACTCTTCATTGATACTTAATCGTCCAAGCTCCATTTCATGTTCTTGAAGCTTTCCGAAAAGTGTTGCTAGATCCATAGCATCCAAATTTTTAGATTCAACAATAGCCGTTACTTTTGGTTGCCAATTCCTGTCTAAACATCTCAACACTTTGTTAGAAAGTTCACCTTTAAGAAAAGTTTTACCAAGAGCAAGTAAATGATTTATAATGTGAGTAAAACGCTTTTGCATATCATTTATAGATTCATTTGGAAGCATATGAAATAACTCATAATCACGCATCAAAGCATTCAATCTAGCTCTCCTAACCTCACTAGTTCCTTCATGAGTCACTTGTAAAGTGTCCCACATTTCCTTAGCACTAGAACATTGAGAAACTCTAAAGAACTCGTCATAGGATAAAGCGGATGTGATGATATTCTTTGCTTTATAATCATATTGTACTTTCTTTCTATCATCATCCTTCCACTTATCCTCGGGGATCAATTGTTCTACACCTTCAACTAAACTAGAGGGGATATGAGGACCTTTTTCAACTACTTTCCAAGTTTCACTATCTATGGCTTGGATAAAGATTTTCATTCTAACTTTCCAATATGCATAGCCTTCTCCGGCAAACAATGGAGGACGACTTATTGAAGCACCTTCACCACCAAAGAGATTCATGGAACCCATTGCGATTTTCTTAAAGGATCTTTACAAAAAAGCTCTTATGCTCGTGTCTTTCGACCGAGCTCTGATACCAATTGAGGAAACCGCAATTGGTGGTTGGAGAGACAAAGGAACCCTAGGAATACACCTAGAAGGGGGGGGGTTGAATAGGTGTACAAGATACCTTGAAAGATTTTCGAACGAAACAAATCTAAACAATCAAAACAAATGATTTTTGCAAATTCTACAGCACTTAATCGATTAACCTGCAATTTACTCGAGTAGTACTCGATTAAACTTGAACTTAATCGATTAAATATGATAGAAAACAGAAAAATCAATTTTTCATTCGAATATGAAAATCAATCAATTCACATGCAAGATCAGAGATTCAGCGGAAATGATTAACACCTATATTCTTATTGATTAACCTAGTTATGAAAATGATTGTCCCTTTATCAATTTGAACAATTAAAGATTCAATTCAATCAATTATGAAAATCAATCTTTCTAGGTTTTCAACCAAGAACGCAATCAAATGACTTGAATATAAAGAGTAAGGGTTTAGAGATACGACACAATGATTTATCCTGGTTCACTTTCATCCGCTTGAAAGCTACATCCAGTCCCCTCTTCAACCAAGAGAGATTCTTCACTATGAGGAATTAGAGTTCTCAAATTACAAGTGATTGCCTCACAAGACTTCCTTCTTGCTAGCTTACAAGAGATAACCGACACCCTTGCCTTGTAATCCTATTGATCTTCTCTCTAATCTAACCTCTACCCCTTGTTGATAATCGACACAACAAGTCTTCAATTGCTTGATGATAAACCACACACCAAGGCTTCACTTGCTTGATTCACAACCAAGACTTCTTCTTCTTCTTCAATAAGAATGCACTTGCTTGATGATAAAATCGACACACCAAGACTTCTTGTTTGTTGTAGTGGCTTGCCTTCTTGCAAAGATTACAACACAATAGAAAACACAAAACAATCCTATGAATCTCAATCAAGAGTTATGACAATTCACCATAAGAGATTCAAAGGTTCTTGATCAAAGAATATAAAAATAGAAAAGCTTTGATCTTTGAAATTGAGAGAGAATAGAGTGGCTTGATTCTTTGTAAAACTTGTATGAAATGATTCTAATCTATCACAAATAATTGGAAAAGGTTTATATAGAATACCCAAAAGTTGTAGCACTTGAAAACTGATTTTGAGAAGTGAAAATCGTATTTTAAAAATCAGTTCAGCAGTACTTAATCGATTAAGCAAGTCGTGTACTCGAGTAGTACTCGATTAAGTTAATCACTTAATCGATTAAGTTGGTACTGCACATGTTCAAAACTTGTTTTCTCAAAATCCAACCTTTCCTTTAAAACCTTTAAGCCACCTATTGATTCTAGGTTAAGTGAAAACTCAAATTATGATTAAATCATGACTTATGAATGAGATTCACTACCCTCTATAATAATCTACCCAAATAAAAAACCTATGAAGCTTGAGAGGCAAAAGATAAAAGAAATAGAAATACACTCAAACTTAGGTCTTCATGAGCTTGCTTTCTCTCTTCTTCATTTGATGTTTGTTGTTGCTTGTTGAGCTTGAAACTTGATCAACACTTGTAGCTTGTTCAAAAACACTTTGTCATTATCAAAACATTCATCATGTTCATCATGGAACTAACATGACCAATGTAACACTCTCACTTTTATTAGTAATTTTTAGGTTTTATTAAAAAAATCAGAGTTTAAAAAATTTCTTTTTAACACCTAAATTCCTTTAAAAGGTTTTACGAAAATCCGGCAGAGTTTCCTCTGTTTTCCGGACTTCCCAAAAATTTTCTTCGAAAAACCTGTCAGTCCAGAATTGTTTAAAAACGTAAACAACAACAGTTTAAAAGTCATAACAAATCCTAATGCCCAATTGGTACAAGTTTCAGGGCAAGTTACTAATTCATATTATAAATTACATTAAATAATTATCCACTCAAAATATGTAAAATACATTCCACGTAGTGGAACTTAAAATCCTGCTCGGCCAGCACTGGTGTAAGCTCCACTTGTGTACCTGAAAAATATTAACCACACAGGGGAAGCATCACACAGAACTTAAAAGAGAGATTTCTAAGCAGATATATACAACACACCAAGACCATTCAAGCCTATGCTATACTACTTAATTCATGTTCTTCTTTATTTTCACTTTATCCTTTGTACTCCTTTTTCCTAATCACCCTAATTTCTCTCTTCACTCTCTTTCCAATTAACCTATTTCTTTTTCTTTCTTTCCCATCCTCTTATTTCCATCCTTTATCCGTTTTCCATTATTCATTTATAGTTAGCATTTCCGTAATTATTATCCTTATTTATTTCCTCTAATTCCTATATCAATTCCATTGTTTACCTTCTTATTTCCTATTCCAATGTCCATTCTATTATTTATTTTTCCTATCTATTACCGTTCTCATTGCCCTTTTCCATTAACATATATATATATATACATATACATAATACGACCTTAACCATTTCCATTATCCCTTTTTTTTATTTCCCTAAATCCTTTCCATTATTTTGTTCATTATTCCTTCCCTTTAATTCCTTTACCCTTTTCCATTTTTATTTCCTTTTTCCCTTATTATTGTGTGTAACCCCAAACAGAGATCTACACACCTGGTTTGCAACCACAAACAGTGATCTGCAAACGCTGTGTATGCAACCACAAACAGTGATCTGCATACGTATGCAACCACAAACAGTGATCTGCATACGTGTATACAACCACAAACAGTGATCTGTATACACCCATCTCGTTTATGTAACCTCAAACAGAGATCTACATAAACTTCCCTTACCTTTTTATTACTTGGCCACAGGGTCAATACAACCACCTGCGCCGTGCCACAGGGTCAATACGACCACCTGTGACGAGTACCATTTTATTAGGCCACAGGGTCAATACAACCACCTGCGCCGTGTCACAGGGCCAATACAACCACCTGCGACATTTACCATTCTATTAGGCCACAGGGTCAATACAACCACCTGCGCCGTGTCACAGGGTCAATACAACCACCTGCGCCGTGCCACAGGGTCAATACAACCACCTGCGACATTTACCCTTTTTATTTGGCCACAGGGTCAATACAACCACCTGTGTCATTTAACATTTAGGTCTCACTACTAACTCGTTTTAGTCCTTTCCCTTTTACTTTTAGTCCCTTAATTCTCTTAATTCTTTTAATTTCTTTTAATTACTTCCCTATTCCCTTTCTCTTCTTTTTCTTCCTCTCTTCCTTTTCCTTTTTCCTTTTACTAATTATTCAAGTTTACATCCAATTCCACTTAGCGTTAGTATAGTCGTTATATTTTAATTCCCTTTTTTAACTCTTAATTATTTCTATAATTTCTCTCATTGGTTCATTTCTAAATTTATTTCCCTATTCACCATTTCTATTATTTTACCACACCCTACCAATATAATTAATTAGTTATTCTGATACTTACCTTTTTATTCATCACTATTGGTTTCCCCATATTTACTCCATCTATCTTTCTTCATTATTAGCAGGTTACCCTAAGGTTCGTTAGCAATTAACATTTCCCCCGATCCTAGCGATAGATATAACTACCCAGAAATACACCCCTTAAGGACTGGTAATGAAAGCCCTTACCTCAATCGGTGATAGTGAGGGGTAACCTTAATCTGGCGCTTTACTCCCCGACTCACGCTTTTAGCTCGGCTCCAACTTGATCCTAAGCTTCCCCAATCCTTGATTCCAAGCACGGTGGGGACAATCGATCTCGATCACGGCGACGGTGTTGCTCTTCGACACCGGGAGGAGAGAGAGAAAGCTCGTGGGAGAGAGAGAGAGAGGGATCGAAGTCAAGGGACGAGAAACAAAGGGGAGAGGGAGAGATCTTGATGGTGGTGGTGGGGGATAGTGATGGTGGTTCGTGGTGGAGTGGCGGTGGTGGCCGGAGATGGCGGCTTGTGGGGCGGCGGTGGGGGCTGCTGGTGGTGGAGAGAGGAGAGGGAGGGCTCAATGGAGAGAGAGAAAAAGAGAGAGAGAGAGAGAGAGAGAGTTGATGGTGGAATGTGAGGGAAGGAGGGAAGGGAGAGGTGAAGAGTGGTGGTTGTGGGTGGTGGTGGCTGCCCTGGAGGAGGAGGGCGGAGGAGGGTGGAACAGGGGAAGAAAAATGGGGTTTGGGGGTGGGTTTCAGCCCCAAAACGCGTTTTTAATGTTTCAGATCGAAGTAATTTCGCTTAAGCGAAATCTGTTCGCTTAAGCGAACCCCATATGTGTTGCTACTGGATCATTTTCGCTTAAGCGAAATATTTTCGCTTAAGCGAAATGAGCAGCTACTGCTACTTCATTTTTCTATTTTTCAGCTATTTTCTCCCAACTTCAAATAGCCATAACTTCTTCGTTCACCGTCGGATCTTGCTCAAATTTGATGAGTGACTTCCTAAAAATCATATCTTCATATCCAACGGTGGGAATTGTGTTTTGAGTCTTAAATCTTTTATTTTGAATTTCCTAACGTCGGGTGTTTATAACACCGAAAAATCGATTTTTAACACTCGTTTGGTCTTCTTTAAATTTGCTTTTCGATGCCAATGCTCCTTAACTCCTCTATGGCTCTCAAAGAACCCCTAATCCATAATTTTAAATCCCTTCTAGGATAATCCTTACTTCCAAATCTTACTATTATTCTAATTATTATTAGAATTAAAATTCGGGATGTTACATTTCTCCCCCACTTATTAGAATTTCGTCCCCGAAATTCCGTTTGGTTCCTTAAATGGAGAACCATCCCATTGGTAAACTTCGGACTACGGTTTTTACTTCCCTTCGGTTTTTATTTCCCGCTCTAGGTGTGGCTAGGTCCATGCCTATTTCAAGGCGGGTCTTCTAATACTACGTATTATCTCTGCCTGCACAGGAGCGTCAGTTTCCTTATTATTAAAGTTCCATCTCCCATTTCTTGGGTTGAAATCCTCCCCCACTTAGCATCGACACACTTGATTATATCAATGCTAGGGGGGTATGCTCGTTCGTTTCTCATAATAGAGTACGCAAGTTCCTTACCGGTATCCAAGGCTGAGAAGAGGACACGTGGGTGACTATCTATCGGTAAGCATAGAACTACGCCGGGTTTCTACGACTTGGCAATTTCTCACCTTTGCATCTGAGATGCTTGAAGCTTGAAGAGAGTGAAGATGAAAAGAAGAAACATGAAGCACTCAAGAATGAGTCTCATGGTCTTTGCAAGATAACCCAGGATGGACTGGATACATGTCAAGCAAGAAGACAATGGAGATTATCCCCAAAGTATGCATTTTCAGCAGAGAGTCGCCGAAGGATTCGCTTCTATGGATTTGCGACTAACTGGTTGGTCTCGGTCAATCGGGGTCCTATCAAATGCACAGGGTCCCAAAAGACTGAGATTATCACTTGCGGTGTTCCGACGTAACATCTTGATTGAAATTCCACTTCGTGACTTCACTTTTATCTCGTTCACCTTTTACTCCTTCAAGTGAGTCTAGCAAAGTCGTTCTTAAAATCAATCTTCACCGCTTTTGCATTCTACTTCGATGTTATTTCCTTCTCATTCGTTTAATAATTCCAATCCGGTAAAAGAATTCCTAGAGATCAATTCCACCTGAGGGTCAAGGTCAAGGTCTAGTTTTACCTCTAGTTTAACCCTCATTCGATCATCCGCAGAGCGTTTGGAATTATCTATTTGGTGGTCCTATAGCTTTTGGCATGGTTACGAGTTATTGTCGCTCGGATAGGATCCGAATCGAGTCGTCAAGTCTCCCCCACTTATTATCAACATACCTGAGTAAGTCGAAGGCAGGGAGGAAACTGAGTTGACTCCAGGGATAGATGAGCTGGGTGCTTAATTGGTTGGAGAGGTGGTACATGGATTTAAGTTGACCGTTAATCGGTCTAATCGGTGTGGTTTCGAATTTTCTATGATATGACAACTCTTCATGCCTACGCATGCGGCTAAATTCTCATACGAGTTAGAAGGGTGGTTCAATTACTGAGTTGAATGTTCTCGGTGGAAATACAGAATAAGAGTGTCTTGAATGGGGTTGGTTTGTGAATCACTGTTCATGAGTCTTAGGAAAGATCCTATAGGATTAAAGTTTAATTGGGCTTTCGACAGGGATAGAATTCCTCGATGGTTGTTTCTGATTTTTTCAACTAGATGATTGCAATAATATAGTATGTCAATAAACGCGAAGACCAAGGTGGTCAGTCCCAATCTCACATTTATTAACTGTACATCATTGCATTATTGAATAATAGCATTATCTTTTAACAGGTGCAAGAGAAAGGATGACCAATCCTGACCTTACACTCTATTAGAGGACGACACTATCACAATTGAGCTTGGTGAAATTTCTAACTAAGGTTTTAACACTTATAGACTCCTTCTAGATTGCACTACTCACACTTATTCTAGGCAAAGACGCTAAAGTAATCAGTTGATGCAGCATTAACATGAAAAGTACCTTGGATAAGTTCATTCCTCGTTCTACATGCCCATAGGACAGTTTGCAGCACGGTGTCCGGGTTGCCCGCATTGGAAGCAGAGACCTTCCTTTCTACGCTGTTCAAGCATCCAACACATACGAGTATGGGATCCTCCACAATGTGGACATTGTGGCCTTGTCCTTGGAGCGGTCGCACTCTGTCCCGCATTCTCTGGCACTATTGCTCTGGTGCGATTAACAGCGTACGGACCTGATCCTTGAGCCAGTCCCTTACCCTTGTTGAGACGTACTTCATTTGGTATATTCTTGCTCCTTTCCTCTGCTTCCTGCTGATTCAAACTCTTCTCATAAGCGCTAGTCATATTCACCAGTTGAGAGAGGTTAGCTATACCCTGGTGCACAAAGATAGTCCGAATTCTGGCATTGAGACCTGTTTCAAATTTAATACACTTGGTGCGTTCGTCTGCGTCCCGATAACTGCCAGAATAGCGAATCAGATCTTCAAATTGTGCCGCATACTCACCAACATTCATACTTCCCTGCTCCAGCTGCAGAAAAGCGATCTCCTTTTCTCTACGAACATCCTCAGGAAAATACTTCCCCAGGAAGTGAGCCTTAAAAAGATCAAAAGTGATATCCTGATTGGCTGCCTCCAATTCTCTTCGCACTCGTTCCCACCAATACTCTGCTTCATCAGTCAACATATACTGCGCTAGCAACACAGTTTGTTCAACAGGTGGCGCCATGGTGCGAAGGATCTTCTCAATTTCCTTGAGCCATCGCTGAGCTCCATCAGGATTATACCCTCCTTCGAACCTAGGCGGTTTGCATTTCCTAAATCGAGCCATCTAGTCAATTTCGACAGGAATGGGTGGTGGATTCAATGCTAGTGCTGCTGCGGCTGCGGCTGCTGCGATGTTTTCAGCTTGGTTCTGTTGCATTCGGGCCTGATTCTGATTCATTTGAATCAGATTCTCCAATATGGCAGCCATCCGCTCATTTTCGGCACGTCGTCCAGCCATACTGTTAGGTCATGAAGGGAACAACCAATTAAAGGCTGAATACTTAATCAATAACCTAAATATCCTAATCCTAGACTTAGACTCTTACTAAACAAATCAGTTACTCGCTTGGTGAGTAACCATCGGAGATGTGAGTCCACACTCCAAAGGCCGAGGAAAAACTGCTCTGATACCAAAATGTAACACTCTCACTTTTATTAGTAATTTTTAGGTTTTATTAAAAAAATCGGAGTTTAAAAAATTTCTTTTTAACACCTAAATTCCTTTAAAAGGTTTTACGAAAATCCGGCAGAGTTTCCTCTGTTTTCCGGACTTCCCAAAAATTTTCTTCGAAAAACCTGTCAGTCCAGAATTGTTTAAAAACGTAAACAACAACAGTTTAAAAGTCATAACAAATCCTAATGCCCAATTGGTACAAGTTTCAGGGCAAGTTACTAATTCATATTATAAATTACATTAAATAATTATCCACTCAAAATATGTAAAATACATTCCACGTAGTGGAACTTAAAATCCTGCTCGGCCAGCACTGGTGTAAGCTCCACTTGTGTACCTGAAAAATATTAACCACACAGGGGAAGCATCACACAGAACTTAAAAGAGAGATTTCTAAGCAGATATATACAACACACCAAGACCATTCAAGCCTATGCTATACTACTTAATTCATGTTCTTCTTTATTTTCACTTTATCCTTTGTACTCCTTTTTCCTAATCACCCTAATTTCTCTCTTCACTCTCTTTCCAACTAACCTATTTCTTTTTCTTTCTTTCCCATCCTCTTATTTCCATCCTTTATCCGTTTTCCATTATTCATTTATAGTTAGCATTTCCATAATTATTCTCCTTATTTATTTCCTCTAATTCCTATATCAATTCCATTGTTTACCTTCTTATTTCCTATTCCAATGTCCATTCTATTATTTATTTTTCCTATCTATTACCGTTCTCATTGCCCTTTTCCATTAACATATATATATATATATATACATATACATAATACGACCTTAACCATTTCCATTATCCCTTTTTTTTTATTTCCCTAAATCCTTTCCATTATTTTGTTCATTATTCCTTCCCTTTAGTTCCTTTACCCTTTTCCATTTTTATTTCCTTTTTCCATTATTATTGTGTGTAACCCCAAACAGAGATCTACACACCTGGTTTGCAACCACAAACAGTGATCTGCAAATGCTGTGTATGCAACCACAAACAGTGATCTGCATACGTATGCAACCACAAACAGTGATCTGCATACGTGTATACAACCACAAACAGTGATCTGTATACACCCATCTCGTTTATGTAACCTCAAACAGAGATCTACATAAACTTCCCTTACCTTTTTATTACTTGGCCACAGGGTCAATACAACCACCTGCGCCGTGCCACAGGGTCAATACGACCACCTGTGACGAGTACCATTTTATTAGGCCACAGGGTCAATACAACCACCTGCGCCGTGTCACAGGGTCAATACAACCACCTGCGACATTTACCATTCTATTAGGCCACAGGGTCAATACAACCACCTGCGCCGTGTCACAGGGTCAATACAACCACCTGCGCCGTGCCACAGGGTCAATACAACCACCTGCGACATTTACCCTTTTTATTTGGCCACAGGGTCAATACAACCACCTGTGCCATTTAACATTTAGTTCTCACTACTAACTCGTTTTAGTCCTTTCCCTTTTACTTTTAGTCCCTTAATTCTCTTAATTCTTTTAATTTCTTTTAATTACTTCCCTATTCCCTTTCTCTTCTTTCTCTTCCTCTCTTCCTTTTCCTTTTACTAATTATTCAAGTTTACATCCAATTCCACTTAGCGTTAGTATAGTCGTTATATTTTAATTCCCTTTTTTAACTCTTAATTATTTCTATAATTTCTCTCATTGGTTCATTTCTAAATTTATTTCCCTATTCACCATTTCTATTATTTTACCACACCCTACCAATATAATTAATTAGTTATTCTGATACTTACCTTTTTATTCATCACTATTGGTTTCCCCATATTTACTCCATCTATCTTTCTTCATTATTAGCAGGTTACCCTAAGGTTCGTTAGCAATTAACATTTCCCCCGATCCTAGCGATAGATATAACTACCCAGAAATACACCCCTTAAGGACTGGTAATGAAACCCCTTACCTCAATCGGTGATAGTGAGGGGTAACCTTAATCTGGCGCTTTACTCCCCGACTCACGCTTTTAGCTCGGCTCCAACTTGATCCTAAGCTTCCCCAATCCTTGATTCCAAGCACGGTGGGGACAATCGATCTCGATCACGGCGACGGTGTTGCTCTTCGACACCGGGAGGAGAGAGAGAAAGCTCGTGGGAGAGAGAGAGGGATCGAAGTCAAGGGAAGAGAAACAAAGGGGAGAGGGAGAGATCTTGATGGTGGTGGTGGGGGATAGTGATGGTGGTTCGTGGTGGAGTGGCGGTGGTGGCCGGAGATGGCGGCTTGTGGGGCGGCGGTGGTGGCTGCTGGTGGTGGAGAGAGGAGAGGGAGGGCTCAATGGAGAGAGAGAAAAAGAGAGAGAGAGAGTTGATGGTGGAATGTGAGGGAAGGAGGGAAGGGAGAGGTGAAGAGTGGTGGTTGTGGGTGGTGGTGGCTGCCCTGGAGGAGGAGGGCGGAGGAGGGTGGAACAGGGGAAGAAAAATGGGGTTTGGGGGTGGGTTTCAGC
Source organism: Crotalaria pallida (assembly GCA_037953625.1). Classification (NCBI taxonomy): domain Eukaryota; kingdom Viridiplantae; phylum Streptophyta; class Magnoliopsida; order Fabales; family Fabaceae; genus Crotalaria; species Crotalaria pallida. Next base: position 2,982,177 of record CM075654.1, on the reverse strand, counting down.
CCCAAAACGCGTTTTTAATGTTTCAGATCGAAGTAATTTCGCTTAAGCGAAATCTGTTCGCTTAAGCGAACCCCATATGTGTTGCTACTGGATCATTTTCGCTTAAGCGAAATATTTTCGCTTAAGCGAAATGAGCAGCTACTGCTACTTCATTTTTCTATTTTTCAGCTATTTTCTCCCAACTTCAAATAGCCATAACTTCTTCGTTCACCGTCGGATCTTGCTCAAATTTGATGAGTGACTTCCTAAAAATCATATCTTCATATCCAACGGTGGGAATTGTGTTTTGAGTCTTAAATCTTTTATTTTGAATTTCCTAACGTCGGGTGTTTATAACACCGAAAAATCGATTTTTAACACTCGTTTGGTCTTCTTTAAATTTGCTTTTCGATGCCAATGCTCCTTAACTCCTCTATGGCACTCAAAGAACTCCTAATCCATAATTTTAAATCCCTTCTAGGATAATCCTTACTTCCAAATCTTACTATTATTCTAATTATTATTAGAATTAAAATTCAGGATGTTACAACCAATTCCTAGCTCCCTTGATGATTATCCAACCCAATGAGGAAGATTGAGAGAGTTAGGGTTTTGAATTAGGAATTGGGGATTTAAGGGATTGAGAATGAAATTGGCGTTTTTGTTGGTAGAAAATCATGGGGAGTTGATGGGGAATGATTATGGGGTGTTAATTTGGTTTGATTTGGTGTTACTTTGACATGGGAGAAGGATTAGGGAAGAGAGAAGTAGAGAGCTTCGAATGGGAGAAGAGGAAAATGAAGAACAACACTTAAAATTCGTGTTTTATGTCTGATTCAGTAGTGGTTAATCGATTAAGAACCGATTAAAAGGCGATTAAGGTTTTGCACACTATCTGACCTTAATCGATTAAATTACAGGTTAATCGATTAAGTTGCATAGTTTTGCAGAATCCCGTACTTTGAAAGACCATAGCTTCTTCGTTACCCGTTGGATCTTTCTCAAATTTGAAAGCAAGCTTCCCTACATACTAATATTCACATCCAACGGTGGAATTTGTGATTTGAGCTACCAATATTTTATTTTAAATTTCCTAAGGTTCTATGCTTAAAGCTTCAATTTTTCACTCCTAATTACCCCATTTCTCACTTAATATCACCACTTCTTCTACTCTAAGACTATCACAACATAAGCTACACTAAAAATTAAGTTTAGGATGTTACATGTAGAAAGGGTTTCTAGAGGAAGAGGATTGTAGTTTCTTGGAGAGTTGTTTTTCAATTCGAATAGATAGACGAATTACGTCGTCTAAAGTCCAATATTGTTGTAGTTGGACCAGATGGGCAACTTCTACATTTACTCCTCCAAGATATCGGGCTATGGTTTGTTCGTCCTTCTCTTGAATGTCACATTTCATCATGAGCTTCTCAAATTCCCTGGTATATTCTTCCACCGACAGAGACTTTTGTCGCAAGTTGTGTAATTGAATGAAATTATCTTGATAATAATGGTCGGGTAAGAACTTGCGTGTTAGTTGACAATGCATCTTGTCCCAAGATTTTATTTTACTTTTTTCTTCTCTTTTACGCTTCTTTTTAAGATTCTCCCACCATATGCAAGCGTGTTTTTTGAGCTTTATTGCGACAATTTTGACCTTTTGAGTATCGGGGACTTCTTTTAACTCGAATACTCGTTCAATGGTTTGTAACCAGTCAACAAACTCATCAGGTTGAAGTTGACCTTCAAAATCTGGGATATCGACTTGAATGTTATCATTCCAAATTCGTTGTCATTGTGGTTGACGACTAGCACTAGTAGATGAATCACTATCATCGGATTCTCCGTGCAATCGTCTTGCTTGTTCCTCCAATTGTGTTTGTTGCATTTCTATAGTGGTTTGAAGTTGTTGAATTAATCTTCTTAATTCTTCTATTTCATTTCCAGTAGCATTTCGTTTCGGAGGCATTTTGATTTGTGGGTAAAATAGTAATTTGGGGAGTTAATGGGTATTTTGGTAATTTTATGGGTCAGGGGTATTTTGGCAAGTAGGGGTATTATGGCAATTTTAGGTGAGTCAAGGGTATTTTGGTAATTTTGGGAAGTAGGGGTATTATGGTAATTTTAGGTGAGTCAAGGATGAAAATATAATTTTGATTGGAGTGGCAATTTTGCAATTATGGTAAACAGAAAGAGCAAAATAGTAAATTAAGGACAATGACAATTTTTGTAATTATGTGTTAATGGCAATTTTGTGAATTTTTTTAAAAAGTGAATGGCATAATGGTTATTACGATATCATCTTCAACCTCCAGACTTCAGCAGGCTGATGTTGCAGGAGGGTGGCGCGTGGTTTTCCGGCGGGGGTGCGTTCGGGCACCTGCGACGGCTTACTGCGACACAGCTTTGTAACCCAAAGTTTTGGGACCTTCCGAACACTTCTACGGGGTCGGTTTTTGAAGAAAAAGCTCCGAAAGTGTGTTTTCGAAAGAAGCCCGAATTGGCTCCGGTAGTGAAACTCACAAACAGCTTTCTAACAAAACCTATGGCATAGGAAGCTAATGGGAACCTTGCTCTGATTACCAATATGGCTCAGGAGCCTAAAGGAAGAATTCTTAAGAAAGAAAATTCTCAATGAAAAAATGAATTGGTATTCAATATGTTATATCCCTTGTGTTACATGTATGCATGGTATTTATAACCAAGAAATATGCTAAAAATGAATGTAACAAAATGGTTTGCCAAAGATGGCATTAACAAAATGACTTGTAAAAGTTGACGTGAGTTGTAACAACTTGTTATATTAAGCATGTGTGTTGAGTTATTGCCTAATTCTGGTTCATGAAGTCTATTTTCTTAGGAAATAAGAAAGTAAGGATTTGAAGGAAATTAGTAGGAAATGTGAGATGGTGAGTTCAATGATGCATGATAAGACTTTCTCCTTAAATCACTCCACATTGTTCCACCAAGACAAGACCATTGCCATGCAACAATTGAATTGGCCGAAATTACCCTTGAATTGGAACCCTAAACCCGAAATTGGGAAGGAAACCCCATGCCCTTGCCTTTGCCTATATATATATATATATGCGTGTGAGTGTGAGCTAGTTTGGTCCATATTTTCATTTCATTCTTCTCATTTCATTTCCATCCTATAAGTCTCTACACACTCGGTCTCAAGAGCAACACCAAGCTCTTGAGACATAGAAAGAGAGAGAGTGAGGCCGAGAGGAAGAAGAGGAAAAGGAGAGTGAAGATCCAAGTTTCTCAACATATCATCCTTGATTTCTTTCTTCAATCACTTTCTTTATTCAAAGACCAACATATCCTCTGCTGATGATCACTTGGAATGATGATTGAAATGGCATGCTTCTGATTATTTGTTTAAGAGTTTTGAATTATGCATGATGATAATAAGTATTGTTGTTGAGTACGAATAACATGTTGATGGACATCTGCTATGTCTTGATTATGAATTATAATTATTTGAAACTATAGAAATGATATGAATAAGTCTGTGAAGGTGATGAAATATGAAAGAGAAGAAAAATTAATGAGATAATATGGAAAAGAGTGTGAAAGTAAAAGATATAAAGATAAATATATAATACCCTGTTTGGCCTAAGTCCTTATTGAATAAGGCAGACTTGATAAGACATTGAGAAAAGAAATAATGATAAGAGATATGAGAATGATCTGAAAAGAGATATGAGTTGAGCTTGAGAAAGATTTAAGATGTCATGAAAGTTAAGAGAATGTGATGAGAGATAAGATAAGATGTGAATGAAAGTATTGTGATGATGTTGAGCAAGGATTGATAATGTTACTGAGTAAGAGCTGATGTTGATGAGACAGAGCTGAGGAAAGCAATGTGGTTGATTGTTTACTGGAAACGAAATGTGATATGAGTGGAGCTGGGCTCCTTTGTTGTTGTTCATTGGTATGAGATTGGTGTTGAGTTGAGCTTGCTCCTCCACTAATGCTCACTAAGATGAGATATGATATTAGTGGAGCTGGGCTCCTTCGATGGCGTTTAAAGATGAGAAATGTTGTATTTGAGAAAGATTATGAGATGAGTTGTTGAGAAAGATTATGAGATGAGTTATTGAGAAAGATCATGAGATGATTTATTGAGATAGAGTATGATATGAGATGCAAGTACGTGGATGCGATCCCAGCTCTGTGCTCTGTTGAGGAATGAAAGGAAAAGTAATGTTAAAAGTTAGTGGTCGGGACTCGTTGAAGGGATGCACCAAAGACGGGGCGACCTTAGGTTAATTAAAAAGATGAAAGACTATAAAAGACATTGACGAATGCGAATGCGGTGAGCTATGAGTGTGATATCGAAGTAGTGGAGAGGAAGATACCATGAGTATCAGGGATACTCAGGAGGAGATTGCATTAGGGGAGGACGATGAGGTGAAACGTCAATAAGTCTTGAGTACTTTCTAGGCAGAACGAACTCCACATGTGGTATACGAACGTGGTAGGGACTGGGTCCAATGTCGTGGTAAGTTCTGCAGCGCAACTAGAACTAGTACTGACGCCCCCTAGATTGCAAATCTTGAATAGTGAGAGGGACTGGAGCGGGGCTATGTGATTTTGCCATTGTACCCGATTTTTCTACAGTGAGCCTTGATATTATATGATTTGATTTGATTTGAGACTGTACCCGATTTTCTACGGTTCTCCTGGCTTGGTGCCATTTGATTTGTTGAGACAGCTGTCGAGCCCGCGCGGTAAAGGTCTTGTACTCCTGTTTGCTTCCGACTAGGTTGGGTGGATGACCGAGGAGATGTAGACGTGTGTGCTAACTGCGAACGTAACGAGTGCCTCGATGATATTTTAAAATCCCCCGATCATCGATGGTTGTGATCTGATAAGACTTGATAAGAAAATTTTAAGAGTCGTGAAAGGACTTATAATTATAAGAATGAAATCTGATGAAATGTTGACAATGAGAAAGGAATCGAGAATGGAAAGTATGGGAAGATGAATGAAACCCTATGAAGAGGGAAAGGAATGAAAGTGAAAGATTTACAAGTTGAGATTGAGAAAGAAAGAATGTTTATGTTGAGAAATGATAATAAGTTGGGCAAGATAATGAATGATGATAATGATGATGATAATGAAAACTTGAATGTTGTGTTATATTTATGTTGCATTGTTATGCTGTATATGTGTGATGTTGTATGTTTGTATAGTCTTGATATCTTGCCTATCGTAAACCCACACTGTCGACGATGCGTCGTTCGGATTGCTTACTCTCTCCTGTTCGTTGGCATATCGGTGTTACTGGTATCTCAACGGGCAGATGGAACATCATATGGAGATCACCACCTGGAAAAGGCATGGAAATGGTTGGAAGCCTACTCCCTATGGTTGGGTATGGACAGGTTACACCCAAATATTGATTCAGGACACGGAACACCGACTGAGCGGAGTCAACATGGAACCGCATTTGGGACAAGTCACCGTACGAGGATACAAAAGCTATGAAGAGAAGGTGCGGAATGAGACTCAGGAAAGCTCCACCACTCTATGTGGAGTGGAGTTAGAGTCGAACGATAATGGGAGAGCAGCGGCAGAGATGGCATCATCTTCGGGAGAGAAGAAAGGGCGCAAGAAAAAAAGGAAACTCCATCCGGTTGTTTTTGACCATAAGGTTTAAGGGTAGTGTTATTAGTCTAAGTCTTTTGTTAGTATTGTAAGTTAAGGATTACCGTAGTAATGTACCACTTATGTAATTATGCCCACTTTTATTTTGTGAACTGTCGGAACTTATGTTTTAAAAGATCATCAACTATGTCAAGTTATGTGTGGATACTTGTTATCCATAATTTGTGAAGATGATGTAGATGAAACATGAAGGAACTGAACGAAGTTATTTTGAAAGATTTGGAAGTTCATGTAAAGGAATGTTTTAGTAACAACTCGGTTTTCAGTAAAAGAATTTTAAGTGCACCAATGACATATCAATAGTGTTTTCAAAAAAAAATAAAAAATGGCCACATTTTTTTGCAACTTAATAAATAAAAGTTGGTTACTTTGTGTTACGAAAATCGGGCTGTTACATATTCCATTGTGTCTGATGGTGAAATGACCCAAAGGATTACTTTTGAATGTAATCGATCGACTCACCCCTAAGAACCATGAAAGAATGGTGGAACTGCGATGACTCAAAGACGACAACTACTGTTACAGATTGAGAGAATCACTCCAAGGAGCTCGACATTCTTTGATCGTGTAATCCGGCGTAGCATTTCTCGAGGACGAGAAATATTTAAGTTGGGAAGAATGTGACATTCTGTATTTTCCTAACTAAGATAAATAAATTTTTATTAAAGTAGAGTTTTGAGATATTGTTTTACAAAGGATTTTTAGAGAGTATTTTATTCGTTTACGTAATAAGTTGTCGATTTTACGGAGTTTTGGTAAACAAATATTTTTATAGGGTTCAATCAAATGATTTTATTGAGTTTGGACTGATTTAATTAATGAGAAGTGAGTTATGATTTTATTGTTGGTGACTTCTTATAGGAATGAATTTCCTTGTGAACTTTAATAGATTTAACAACTTCATAAATTCATAACTTTTTAACCGTAACTCCGAAAATTATGATCCTTATATGAAAACGATCGTCTTGAAATGTAGAATTTGAAAATATAATTCTTATATTTTCCTGGATTGATTTACAGAATATTATTTTCCAGGTTTGTAAAGTACGAATTTTTAAAGTATTAAGTGTTGAAAATAGTTAGAGACCTCAAACAAATTATTCCTTTTGGAGATCTCTTAATTATGTGAAAATATGATTTTAGAAAATAAAGTAAAGCCTATATTTACAGCCAATTAGTGCAGTTTATTAACCCCCTTAAGAAGTATATTTTCGGAATTTTAGTTGGTAAACATTAGTGTTTACTAGTCATGAAAGTAAAATAAATTTTATGCAATTTAAATAGTGGATTGGAGATGAATGAGTACACATTTGATGTGAATATGAGTGTGTGTATGATGTTTGTTTGAATGATGAAAATGTAAAGAGTATGTGTTGAATGTTATACCTTGAATTTTTAAGATATTCCATGATCTAATTACATGTGCTTGTAATTGTCCCTTTTTAATATCATGAAAGGAAAAATTTTATTTCCCTTTTATGTGTCTGACTCGGCCATAGGTGAACCAAAGAGGACCAATTTGAAGTCTATTTTCTTAGAAATAAGAAAGGATTTGAAGGAAATTAGTAGGAAATGTGAGATGGTGAGTGCAATGATGCATGATAAGACTTTCTCCTTAAATCACTCCACATTGTTCCACCAAGACAAGACCATTGCCATGAAACAATTGAATTGGCCGAAATTACCCTTGAATTGGAACCCTAAACCCGAAATTGGGAAGGAAACCCCATGCCCTTGCCTTTGCCTATATATATATGCGTGTGAGTGTGAGCTAGTTTGGTCCATATTTTCATTTCATTCTTCTCATTTCATTTCCATCCTATAAGTCTCTACACACTCGGTCCCAAGAGCAACACCAAGCTCTTGAGACATAGAAAGAGAGAGAGTGAGGCCGAGACGAAGAAGAGGAAAAGGAGAGTGAAGATCCAAGTGTCTCAACATATCATCCTTGATTTCTTTCTTCAATCACTTTCTTTATTCAAAGACCAAGAAGAGAGATCTTGAAGCTTAAGATTTGTGATTTTGGTTTAAGGTAGTTGTTGAGCTTTTCAAGTTGTTTAATGACTATCTAATCATGTTTGTAAAGGACTTTGTGATGAACTATATTTAAACTTAAAGATCTATGGTTGCATGTGTTTGTTCTGATGTGATCTTGAAGTTTAAGCTACATGCATGTTGTTTTTAAGTGTTGATCATGAATACTAGTGCTAGAAAGTTTGGATCTTTAACTTGTGCCCTTCTTATCACGGTTTTGACTAGAGTTTGTGCTTAGACTTGTTTGTTTGTCTTGATTTTTATGTGCATGTAATGATCTATGCTTGACCTATGATAAAGCATGGAACTCGAGTTTTGCATGTTAAATTTGAGTGAAAAGATTTAAGTTTTCTTTGATGCATGTCACGGTTTTGAAGAGAAATTAGGGTAACAAGCTTTAAAAATCATTTTCAATATAAAAAGAGTTTGATCTAAGTATTTTATTCTTGCATGTAAAAAAAAGAGAGAGGATTTGAAACAAGATTTTGTTTAATTGATGATGATGATTCGGTTGATGCTTGCAAAAGAAAATGGTGCTTTGAAGTTTTGCATAAACAAGAACATGGTGTGATTTATGAGTCTTGAACCTTGCATGTTGAAAATGAAACCAAAGATCTTGTCTTTTTATATGATGACATTCGGTCAAGCCTAGGGAGAATAGAAAATCATGTTTAATCATCATTTAAGTTACATGCATGATGAGATTTATTTAATCTAAGGATTTAAAGTACATGCATGAAATTATAAAGGTTTGAAAGATAAAGATCTTGATATTATACTTGATTTTATTGTGTTGATATAAGTTAAAGAAATGAAATTAATGTTTGTTAAAATTTTATGTGAAGCTCACGGTTTTAACCCCCTAAATATCAAAGTTGGTTCATTTTATCTTGCATGTATCTTTTCTTCATGGATCTATGGATTTTAAGCTACGTGAGTCTAGATCTTTGTTTAAAAACATGGAAGTGATCTAGTATTTATTTTCATACTCAATTCGGTTTTAGTTAAAAGATAAAGGAAATAAAGTGAGTGAAATGATTCAATTAATTGAAAAGTGTTACTTTGAGAAGATCTTTATATAATTATTTAATTGTATGGTTCTAATTAAATGGTGGTTTGTATGTGAAGACCCTTAAGATAAATGTGACCTTTAAAGGAGTCAAGAAACCATTTACGTTTTTATTTTAATAAGCAAGTGTTCGAAAAGAATATTGTAAGTTTTAAATTCCTAAGCATGTTACTAAACAAATGTTTTTAGTTGATCATGATTGTGAACTTAAATCAAAGTTGATTTCAAACTATTGAGAAGAAGAGAATACTCTATTTTCAATTAAGAAGCTTTTGGTAATGATTCTTTGTTTTCAAAATGATTTTATTAAGAATGATTTCAATGAAAGAGAAATGTTTTAGTTGCCAGTAACGATCGGAAAGCGATTATGAACATCGCATTGGAATCCAAGGAGCATATTGGGAGTTCGCTACCGGTAGAGGTGAGAGAGAAGTTTCCCTAAGACACCGTGGTATTTAGGTGATTTATTAGGACGTTCCTGATCATCTCAAAGATTGGAACTTGGTGGTTCTGAGTCAGTAGTATAGTGGCAATTGTCTGTGTTGGTGTGGCCACTTATACGAAGGAGACAAAGACCACATGTTGTTATGTGATGGAATTATATGATGATGATTTGAAATCACATGCTTATGTTTATCTGTTTAAATGTTTAATTATGCATGATGATATTTGAATTGTCGATTAACAAGAGTAACATGCTGATGGGCATTTGCTATGTCTTGATTGTGGATTATAATTATGTGAAATTACAGCAATGATGAATTAAAAAGAGAACAAGTTATCCGAAAGAGAAGATATAACACCCTGTTTGGCTTAAGTCCTTATTGAATAAGGCAACTTTGATAAGACATGGAGAAACGATATGAGTTAAGATTGTGAAAAGATTTAAGATATCATGAAAGCCCTAAGAATGTGGTAAGAGATAAGATATGATGTGAACGAAAAGTATCGTAATGCTGAAGAGCAAGAATCGATAATAATCATGCTGATGAAAATAATGCTGTTGAGCAAGAGCTGATGAAAGCATTGCTGCTGATGTTCACTGGAATGAGATGTGATATGATTTGAGCTTTGCTCCTCTGCTGATGATCACTTGGAATGAGATTTGTCTTGAGTTGAGCTTTGCTCCTATACTGATGATCACGTGGAATGAGATTTGCCTTGAGTTGAGCTATGCTCCTCCGCTGATATTCTGAAAAGAGTTATGTTACTATTCTGAGAAAGTTTACGAGATGAGATGCAAGATTGTTGATGCAATCCCAGCTCTGTGCTATGTTAAGAAAAGAAAAGAAAAGTAATGTTGTAAATTAGTGGTCATGACTCGTTGAAGGGATGCACCAAGGATGAGCCGACCTTTGGTTAATAATTAAAACCTCAAAGCTTTAAAAGACTTTAATTTATGCGGTGAGTTATGAGTGCGAAGTCGAAGTAGTGGAGAGGAAGATACTACGAGTATCTGCGGATACTCGGGTGGAGATTGCATTAAGGGAGGGCAATGACGGTGAAACGTCAAGAAGCCTAGAGTATTTTTCTAGGTGGAACGAATCCCACAGGTGGCGACGGGTGATCGATCCCGATCGGCCGTGGTAAGTTCTGCACCCGGAACTAGAATAGTACTGTCACGCCCTAGACTGCAAATCTTGAACAGTGAGAGGGACTGGAACGGGGCTCTGTGATTTTGCCGCTGTAACAGCCAGATTTTCGTAACCCATAATAACTAACTTTTCATTTATCAAAGTTGCGAAAATGAGGCCAAATTTTTTTTTTGTAAAAACATTATTGAAATGTCATTGGTGTACTTAAAATCCTTCGCTGCAAACCGAGTTGTTACTAAAACCTTCCTTTACATAAAACATTCATTTCCATAAAGTGACTGTTGGAATAATTGGTGGTATTGGCGAGAATCACCCAAGAGGGGGGGGGGTGAATTGGGTGTTTACAAAACTTTGAAAATTTATCGAAATAAAACGTTCTTTTAGAAAATAATAGAGATTAAAACGAGCGGAAGACTTAAAGAACGATTTAAAACGTTTTTTAAGCAAACAACTTAAATAGTATTACTTATGAATATGAAAAACATAATATACACGGGATAGATTTAAGAAAACATTACATAGAAAAACCACAATCCTCGTGTTATATAGATTAAATCTTGAAAGTACTTTTAATCACGAAAATACGATTAACACAAAATAAACGTACGGAAAGTAAAAGATAAGGGATAGAAAATTGTACACCGGAGAATTTTATCCTGGTTCGGCCAACAATGCCTACATCCAGTCCTCAAGCGACCTGTAACGATCCGATTGTCTATAACCTAATAATCATACTTATGTATCGACTCGTGAGGAAGAGTGGTATGAATTAGTATTACATGGAAATTTAAATGGTAAACGTCATTGAGCACAGAAAGCATGAGTAGAGGCATCTTAGGGAAGAAGGAAAATGGACGTAGCTGAGCACGGTAGATTAAATATAGAGTAAAGAATTTAGAAGTTAACAGGTAGTAGATCCAGAGGAATGATGTAAATTGTCCAAGGCTATGAAGCCGGTTGAGACCGGAAGGATATAACAACCTAGGTTCCTGAGTTTAATAGCCATGATCATGTGGGTGAACTCAGGTTGGAAGAACTTAAGTGAAGAGAAGTCTGAATGAATAGTAGTTAGGACAAAGTGTTGCCATTTCCCGATCAAGATCGATAAGACGAATATAAGGCTGGGGTGTAGGTGTGTCCTGTGTATTATGACCCTAATTAGAAGTTGGGAAAAGAGAATACCAAAATATAGACCAAAAACCATTTAATAGAACAAGCATTAACTAGGAAAGTTTTGCATGATCGGGTGTAATGAAGCTTGGGGAAATAAACTAGGGTCGGCGACTTAGGACATGATCCGATGATTTAGTCCCTCCCTAAAGAATAATATAGTGGAGAAAGGAATGGGAGAATTTTCTAAGTCACGTGGATAAGAAAAGGGAATAATCGGTATGTTCGGAGGCCAGTTTATAGGAAATTTCGAAGTGTTGGGATCGGGGTATTTGAAGAAGGGCAAAATAGTAAATATAGTGTGAGATGTAAATTTATGCCAGATAGGTTTAATTCAGTGTTAGGAGTGATTAAAATCCATAAAATCGGGTTAAACATGCGAAAATCGGCGTTTCGGGGCAAACCGGTGCACCGGTGCATGAGCCGGTGCGCCCAGGATGCACCGGTGCGGAAATGTGCAGCACCAGACGCACCGGTGCTGCACAGTTGCCACAGCCACTGGTGCGCTCAGGCTCCAGGATCCTTGCGCTCAGGCGCACCAGCATGCGCTCAGGCGCGCACCACCTGCGCTCAGGCGTGCCAGAATCAGCAACACCAGAAAAATCTCACAAGCACCAGAATTCTCTAGAAACCGCGCACGCCCAGGCGCCCAGGCGCCCGGTGCCTATATAAGGCACCAGGCACCAGACTGGAGCGCCAATTTCACCAGCCAGACGCACCAGACCCATTCTAACCGCACCAGACAGCCCAAACACGTACCAGAATGAAGAAACCATGCACCAAACTCATTTTTCTTGCATCAATCAACTATGATACCTCCAAATACAACCTCTAAGTCATAATTTAGCATCAACCAACACCTTTTTCATAATTCCCAACTCTTGATTCCTTAGTTCTCACTAAACCCTCTTACTTTCCCAATCCTATGGCCATGACCACCTATGAACTTGGAGGATTTCTTGCATTTTAACAAAAGGAGAAGCATATAGAGGCCCAAAACAACATAGATCAAGCACTTGGAGTCGAATTTTCTTCCCCGGAGGTAAGGGAGGAACTCTTTTCTTTTAGAATAGATTTTAGGTCTTGGAATTAGTAAATTTCTACTGAATATGGTAAACTAAACCCTAGAATAGTCGATTCTGCGCTCCATACCCCTGTGTGTATGGAGATTTAACTGTTAAAGGCTTGAATTAATTCATAAAACTCTCACTTTAAATCAATTAAAATCTACGCACACAAGGTGTTCGACAAAATGCCGATCTAAGTAAATTGTATTGCTAACTCAAATATCCTTAAAAGTGTACCTTGTACTTATATAAATTCCATGACCCTATTTTATATTATGCCTCAAGAGTGTAATATATAATTAATGTTTAGATACTATGAAAAGATTAAGATCAATACAATGCTAATGTAGTCTGAGTTTGTAGTATATATATATATATATATATATATATATATATATATATATATATAGAATCTTTTATACTAATTAAAAGATATATAATTAATCTTCATAGTTATGCATCAACATATAAATTTCTACACATACATAAAGTCTAGGCCTGGGGTGTAAAGTGAACCATGTTGCTAAATATTGTATACCAATTTAAGAGTGTAACTTAAAGAAAACATAAGAACCTAGGGAAATTGTAGTGAAAGATTACACTAGCAAAAAAAAACTATGAAAAGATATAATATCAATATGGTGGTAACCAAATAATGCATGAAGAAGAACTACACTTACAAATCTAAGTATAATTCTAAAAGCTCACTAGGACGAAAGTACACAAATTTAATAATCCCATGATTTGATAATTGGATTCTTGTCAGTGTTATTTGCTGAATTTCATTTCTTAATTTCTATTCTACTATGAAAAGTTGTTCACTCCCTTGTGGTTTAACATTTTAGGTAATGTTTGGAGGAGTCAAGAACCAGAGTTTCACATCACAAACAACGAAGAAAGGCCATTTTCCTCCAATTATTGTTCTAATATCAAGTTGTAAATCCCATGTTTTATTACAAGAAAATTTGTATTTTAACATTTAATTAGTAAAATTTATATTTCCTAAATTAAGTTGGGATGTTACAATTTGGTATCAGAGCAGTTCTTTCCTTCCGGCCTGAGGGAAATGGTCCCGATCCCGTTGTGAAACTCCAGTTCTATACTCCTCATACCACAGGGAGTAGAATGTAGGATTAGGTATGGTAAATTAAAGTGATGAGTTGTCGGGCACAAGGAAGTCAAAAGGATGTAGCACCATAAGAAAATGAAAAATGGTTGTTTTTATACTAATGAATTAAAAGAAACTAATGAATACACCACTAGAATGTACGGAAAGAACTATGTTGACGACACGAGCGAAAGGAATGCAAGTTCTGAATGTTAATCGGCAGGGTCGGGTTTCCACCGCAACAGCGTAGTTGACTAGTGTGTGGCACACAGTCTGAGTCTGCTGTCAATGTGTAGCCGACCAATGCCAAAACGTTGTTGTATGAGACAAATTGGAGCGAAATCTTGAGGGGGTGATTTAATTCTTGCATAGTGCATAAGGAATGCATTCATGTGGTAGGAAAGTAAAGAAATGTTTTATGTATCACTAGCTATTCTGTTTTAATGTCTACATAAAATCAAAGTGAAAGTAACCAAGTTTTGAAAAAAAATTTCTTCTTAATGGCTATGATAATGAAAATCGTATATTTTTTCTTTAAACCCTTCTTCTTTTCAAAATCACTCTTTTTCTCTAGTTAAATTTCATTAAGAATCTATTGCAACATGAATAATGAATGAAAACGAAAATACTTGTTAAACCATGTTTGAATCAAGTCACACATTTTTAAAGAGAAATGAATTGTTTTCAAAATTTTGAAAAAAAAAATTTATGGATAGTTTTTTTTAATGACCTTGATGACATAATCCATGCAGACAAGTTACAGTCACAAACTATTTCATCTTGTTTTACAAATGAAATTTTTGGAAGATCATATCATCTAGGAATTTCTCAATCGATCTGGAAATACATTCACCAATACTTGATTTTTTTAAAAGTAATAATTATCTACATAAGTAAGTTTTCTTAGTGTAAGGTAAAGAGTTAGGAGTAATAGCATGACACTTAGAAATAGTAACAAACTTTTGAAATATTAGTAAACCTTTTGTGTTTGCATAATAGATCATGTTTGAAACAATATAAGATGGGAATAACTATAGAAGGAAACTACTTAAATTGGTTGTGTGAAGCAGATAGTCTAAAGACGACCACGTGATTATTCACTTTGATAACCATTGCATGATATGAATGCGAAAGGAAGTTATTGAAAGTGTTTACAGGAAAGGGTATCCTGATTTTAAGCTAAGTTATATGTAATGGCAAGCATGAGAATGTGAGGAACTTAAAGACTTGCATATGCATTGTAACATTTCATTGCATTTTCATATCATTGATAGGTACTTACACTTCCCAATTGGAATCATTCTCAATATTGAATTGATAATAATCGTTAATTTTTAAAAGTATGAGTATGAATCCAATTGGAAAGCATTAGTATCATGCATCATAATACGTCATACATGGAGGAATAAGGGGGAAACAGTGAGGAAGTTGGGAAAGACATATGCGGAGGCACGTGAATGATATGTGACTAGGTTGTGCTAATGAAACAACCGCGGGAATTGTCGTTGGGTGGAACTTTGATCCCCCTAGGAGGGCATAGACTGGCCACCTATGTCGGGGGATTGGTTTCGCGTTAACCACGATAATTCTATCGGTCACAGAGTCATTTTCGGATCGGTTGAGGGTGGTTCCCTGCTATAGCCAACTTGGGCCTTCAACCCAAGTTGTACTGGACTGAGATTGATGGCCAGTACCGAGCAAGCAGTGGTAGAGAGACACTTACTCCCGGTTGGTCTTTCCCTGGAGTGGAGGGCGAAGTGAGGAAATCGAGTGAACCATGGATGTCTCATACAACGATGATGATAAGAGGAATGTATGTGACCTGAGTTTCAATATATAAGTTGGAAAGTGCTAAGTGATGGATCTAAATGCAATAATGAAAACCTTATACAACAAGTACAGAGAACGAACTGCCACATGAATCTCTAAAAGTATAAATCATGATGTATAGAGAAAGGGAAACACAAGCTGGATAGCATTGAGGAATGGAATGTAAGATTGGGACTGATCACCCCAATGCTTACATTCATTAGGAAATAATGTCATGGAAATCTATAAGTTTGAACATCTTAAAGAAAAGAAAAGTGATTTTGTAATAAGTGGTGCTAATCCTTTTGACCCTCCAAGATTATCGATATTAGCTGTACATGGTTGTGATGATGACTTGTCCTAAGGGCAATGCTTGATTCTGTGATTTAATTAGAAGGAGAATATGGAAGTTTATTGGGAAGAGAAAAGTGATTAAGTAAAAACCATAGGACAAGAAGAGTGTAATTACTGGTAGCCAAATGAATATAAGTATAGATAGAATAAATAAAAAGACAAGATGATTTGGACGATAGAAATTAATTATAAGACATACGGATAGGTATATGACCATAAAGGATCAAAGTTAGTAAAGCAGTAATTAGAATTGTGTAAACCTTATTGTAAAGCGAGAATGTGTTAATTTTAAATTACAAGCCAATGGTAGTAAATCGATGAAACTATGATATGTAATAAATTGTTCGGTAAGTGTTTGTTTGGTAATAAAATTGAATAAGAGGCTAACGAATCTCAAACAAAAATAATGCAGTGAATTAATGATGTAGTAACGATAGCTGATAGTAAGAAGTTTGGAAAGGAAAACAAAAGAATCAAAAGTATATGTATGAATATCAATTCTATTTCCCAAATCTTAGATAAACTGTATACCCCAGGAGGTTAGAGTGGTATAAGAACCAAAAGGAGAGTTAGTCAAATTCTAAGTGGGGGAGTTAAACCTCTCACCATATCTCTTCACCATAGAAGAGAGTAAGTTAACCCTGAAAGAAAACCATATTGAAACTGTATTTATAATAACTTTAATTGGATTAAATTGCAGACTCCAAAGAAATGGCAGAAAGGAATGTAGATTTAGTGGAGAAAATAACCGCTATATTAGGAAACCTCATACGAGCCAATCAAAACCCCGAGACAACTGACTTTCAACGACTTACGGAATTCTGTAAAGTAAATCCTCCTAAATTTGAAGGTGGCTCTGACCCGACCAAGGCACAGAAATGGATTCGAAACTTGGAAAAGATCTTTACCATAATGAACTGCACTGACACCCAAAAAGTCCTCTTTTCCACCTATGGGTTAACAGAAGAAGCTGATAACTGGTGGGAAAATACTAAAATACTGCTGGAAAAGGAACCTAGCGAGATTACTTGGATAGTATTCAAGGAAAAGTTCTTAGAAAGGTATTCCCCGGAAGAAAAACGGAGCCAAAAAGAAATGGAATTCCTTGATCTGAAACAAGAAAACATGAGTGTGGAAGAATACGTAGCCCGATTCGAAGAGCTTATCTGATACTCCACGTACTATAAATCCAACCCCGACGAGAAGTTCAAATGTACCAAATTTGTGAGTGGCCTTCGACCTGAAATCAAAGTAACCTTCGGGTATCAAAATATCTGAAGCTTCCCAACATTAGTGAATATGTGCCTCACCTACGAAAAAGATTTAGAAGCCCAAAAGAAATCCGAAGAGAAAGGCAAGGAACCCATGGTACAAGAGGAATGCTACACCCTGAGTATTAATACAATAGGAAGCAAGAGGAAACCAGATAGTGAAAGATCTAAATCAACCAACCCCTCCCAATGCGAAATTTGTCATAAACACCACTCAGGAAAATGTCGGAAGTTACGAGTAAGATGTAATCGCTGCAAGGAGTCAGGGCACTATGGCAAATATTGCCCGAATGAAAGAAAGAGAAGCGATCTATAGTTTATAAAAATTAGAGTAACCTTTCCTAGTTTTATAGCGGTGAAACATCAAGAAACTTTGTTATGTAATCAAAAGAACATTAAGTGTGCTGTAAGTAATTGAAATAATACGTAACTATGTAGTTTGAGTTTATTTCTGAACTTCTACACTGTGTCCTTACAAAACTTCCTGACTGAATCATTTGGAAGAACTCACCCCACTACTCCTCAGTCAAATTTCGAGGACGAAATTCCTACAAGTGGGGGAGAATTGTAACGATCCGATTGTCTATAACCTAATAATCATACTTATGTATCGACTCGTGAGGAAGAGTGGTATGAATTAGTATTACATGGAAATTTAAATGGTAAACGTCATTGAGCACAGAAAGCATGAGTAGAGGCATCTTAGGGAAGAAGGAAAATGGACGTAGCTGAGCACGGTAGATTAAATATAGAGTAAAGAATTTAGAAGTTAACAGGTAGTAGATCCGGAGGAATGATGTAAATTGTCCAAGGCTATGAAGCCGGTTGAGACCGGAAGGATATAACAACCTAGGTTCCTGAGTTTAATAGCCATGATCATGTGGGTGAACTCAGGTTGGAAGAACTTAAGTGAAGAGAAGTCTGAATGAATAGTAGTTAGGACAAAGTGTTGCCATTTCCCGATCAAGATCGATAAGACGAATATATGGCTGGGGTGTAGGTGTGTCCTGTGTATTATGACCCTAATTAAAAGTTGGGAAAAGAGAATACCAAAATATAGACCAAAAACCATTTAATAGAACAAGCATTAACTAGGAAAGTTTTGCATGATCGGGTGTAATGAAGCTTGGGGAAATAAACTAGGGTCGGCGACTTAGGACATGATCCGATGATTTAGTCCCTCCCTAAAGAATAATATAGTGGAGAAAGGAATGGGAGAATTTTCTAAGTCACGTGGATAAGAAAAGGGAATAATCGGTATGTTCGGAGGCCAGTTTATTGGAAATTTCGAAGTGTTGGGATCGGGGTATTTGAAGAAGGGCAAAATAGTAAATATAGTGCGAGATGTAAATTTATGCCAGATAGGTTTAATTCAGTGTTAGGAGTGATAAAAATCCATAAAATCGGGTTAAACATGCGAAAATCGGCGTTTCGGGGCAAACCGGTGCGCCGGTGCATGAGCCGGTGCGCCCAGGATGCACCGGTGCGGAAATGTGCAGCACCAGACGCACCGGTGCTGCACCGTTGCCACAGCCACTGGTGCGCTCAGGTGCCAGGATCCGTGCGCTCAGGCGCACCAGCATGCGCCCAGGCGCGCACCACCTGCGCTCAGGCGTGCCAGAATCAGCAACACCAGAAAAATCTTGCAAGCACCAGAATTCTCTAGAAACCGAGCACGCCCAGGCGCCCAGGCGCGCGGTGCCTATATAAGGCACCAGGCACCAGATTGGTGCGCAAATTTCACCAGCCAGACGCACCAGACCCATTCTGACCGCACCAGACAGCCCAAACACGTACCAGAATGCAGAAACCATGCACCAAACTCATTTTTCTTGCATCAATCAACTATGATACCTCCAAATACAACCTCTAAGTCATAATTTAGCATCAACCAACACCTTTTTCATAATTCCCAACTCTTGATTCCTTAGTTCTCACTAAACCCTCTTACTTTCCCAATCCTATGGCCATGACCACTTATGAACTTGGAGAATTTCTTGCATTTTAACAAAAGGAGAAGCATATACAGACCCAAAACAACATAGATCAAGCACTTGGAGTCGAATTTTCTTCCCCGGAGGTAAGGGAGGAACTCTTTTCTTTTAGAATAGATTTTAGGTCTTGGAATTAGTAAATTTCTACTGAATATGGTAAACTAAACCCTAGAATAGTCGATTCTGCGCACCATACCCCTGTGTGTATGGAGATTTAATTGTTAAAGGCTTGAATTAATTCATAAAACTCTCACTTTAAATCAATTAAAATCTACGCACACAAGGTGTTCGACAAAATGCCGATCTAAGTAAATTGTATTGCTAACTCAAATATCCTTAAAACTGTACCTTGTACTTATATAAATTCCAAGACCCTATTTTATATTATGCCTCAAGAGTGTAATATATAATTAATGTTTAGATACTATGAAAAGATTAAGATCAATACAATGCTAATGTAGTCTGAGTTTGTAGTATATATATATAGAGAATCTTTTATATTAATTAAAAGATATATAATTAATCTTCATAGTTATGCATCAACATATAAATTTATACACATACATAAAGTCTAGGCCTAGGGTGTAAAGTGAACCATGTTGCTAAATATTGTATACCAATTTAAGAGTGTAACTTAAAGAAAACATAAGAACCTAGGGAAATTGTAGTGAAAGATTACACTAGCAAAAAAAAACTATGAAAAGATATAATATCAATATGGTGGTAACCAAATAATGCATGAAGAAGAACTACACTTACAAATCTAAGTATAATTCTAAAAGCTCACTAGGACGAAAGTACACAAATTTAATAATCCCATGATTTGATAATTGGATTCTTGTCAGTGTTATTTGCTGAATTTCATTTCTTAATTTCTATTCTACTATGAAAAGTTGTTAACTCCCTTGTGGTTTAACATTTTAGGTAATGTTTGGAGGAGTCAAGAACCAGAGTTTCACATCACAAACAACGAAGAAAGGTCGTTTTCCTCTAATTATTGTTCTAATATCAAGTTGTAAATCCCATGTTTTATTACAAGACAATTTGTATTTTAACATTTAATTAGTAAAATTTATATTTCCTAAATTAAGTTGGGATGTTACACGACCCACTTGAGCTTTTCACTAAACCAAGACGCAACTGCGTCCCCAAGTACATCCAGAGCGCCCCGCAAGCTACTAGGAATCCCACCGTTCGCAAGGGACATCAAATACAATTAGCCTAACTACTAGGAATCCCACCGTTCGTATAGCGCTACCCAAAACACAAGGGTTATCTCACCCTATGAATGCGACACACGTTCTATCCTAAGGGAAAACACTCCTTAAACACTAAGGCTGTCACACCCCTTACAAAGATATGATTTTGCACGAAGAAATTTGTGCAACTAACAATAAGCTCTCTAAGTAGAGCAGATACTACAATAACGTCCTATAGCAAAATAATAAGCTCAAGAAAACTCAAGGCTATAACACTATGATGATGATGATAATGATTTTTATTTTTCTTCTCAAAAGGATTTTCAAAGAATTGAAAAAGGAGAAGAAGAAGAAGAAGAGCTTTTTTTCAAAATGAAAAAGGAAGAATATTTAAAGAGGTAGAAGAAGCAGCCAAAAAATCAAAACAAAATCATCCAAAAAAGGAAACAAATCATTCTGGGCATCATGTTTGATTTCAGCACGTTTTTCAAAATTTGAATAAAATAATCGATTACTTTGGTCATGATAATCGATTACATGCTCTCAGGTTTTTCACAAAAGTTGCAGCATTGAAATATAATCAATTATTAGTTTCTGGTAATCGATTACTTACACCTAAATGACCAGTTCAAGGAAGTAATCCTTTACAAGATCCTAAATAATCCATTACATTCTCTCTGGTTACAAGTTGCATTAAGTAATCGGTTATACTAGAAGGGTTAATCGATTACTCCTTATAAAAAATAGATTTTCATGAAAAAGGTTGTAACCAAAGGTTTTCGCAAAACATTTTTCACAAATAAGATTCCTGGAGCAAAAGATTTAAAAAGACTTCTTCTAGGTTTTTCAAGAAAAATAATATCATCATCACATAGGTTATAATTCTAAGTGCTTAAGAGTATTAACTGCCTTACAAAGATATCTAAGCCTAAAGCTAGATCTTCAACTTGAAAACCATCTTTGCAATCTTCAAAGTACCTGAACCTGTTAAGCATATATAAATTGTGTTGTGTCATCATCAAAACACTAAGAAGGAAACAATGAGTTTCAACACTCAGTTTCAACACTCCCCCTTTTTGATGATGACAAACACTACCTGCAAAACAAAGGTTAGTACGAAAAAACTTTCAAAACATATGGCTCTTTAAATGCATAAGAGCACCACAATATAAATCAAGCTCATCATAAGCTCTCAAACTGAGCTCCCCCTGAATTCATGAAATATCATGAACATGATAAACCTGTACTGAACATGATCAACATTTTTCACAATCAACCTGTTTTCTCCAAGATACCTCATGAATCTCCTTTGCTCCTTTTTCTCCTTTTTCTCCCCCTTTTGACATCATCAAAAAGGTGAAGAGGGACAAGAGAAATAGCATATGACAACAAATATAAATAACACACCAAAAGGATAATATTGTCATAATGCAATGAGCTGAATCCAAACAAGTCAGATAAAATCACGAAATCCAGGAACAAGAAAAAAACATAACCAATAACAGTACTAGGGGGTTACGAGCATAAGCATAAAATATCCAAATAGCATAAAATAGATAAACTGAGAGAACAGAGTGAGGTGCCACAAGCTGAGCTATCACTGGAACGGAGGAAGGTTCTGATGCCTCAGATGATATATCTCTTGCTGCACTGCCTCCATATCAACGTGCATCTGTTCCATGCCGGAGGTGAGCTGTGCAAGCGAAGTGTCCACTGAATGCATGTGTTCATCAGAACGCCTCATGTATCCTCGGACATCGTCCATGAACAACTGCATGTACGAAGGAATGTGATCTGGTGGATAGAGAGCTTGTAGCGGAATGAAATCAGAATCCTGAACAGGTACACTATCAGGTTGTTGCTGCTGCTGCTGATCTTTTTCATCTGGGTCATAGTTGTGATTGGACTTGCGTTCCCGCCTTTGAGACTTTGGTCTCCAGCCACTACCTTCCATGTTGATCCAACCCATGTTTCCCAAGAAGTTCGTGTCCATGCGCATATCAGCATTAGGAGCAATTCTAGCCTCTCCGTTCAAGGGAACACGAAAGTGCCTGAGAATGTTGGTTATCACAGTAGCATAGGGAAGCTTGGAAGTCTTATTCTTCATGTCTTTGACAATTGATCGGCAGACTTTTCCAGCAGTCTCAATCATGTGATTCAGGACAAACCAACCCCAATTGATCGGTTTGTTGTGAAACCAAGCCCAGAAGATAATATAATTAGACTCAAGTACCCTGAAGTAATTCCCTTTCCTAGGAATCAGGCAACGAGTCAAAATGAAGTGAAGAACTCGATACACAAATTTCAGATTTCCAGAAGTGATCACTTTTCCAGCAGGGATGCGGTCATCAATGAATTCTTCTTTTGCAGCTTTCTTGTCATACTCGTCTCCCCATAGACTCTCAGAACTAGAGCCAGTGAAAGTGATACCATCCATGGGCAGGTGAGTAATGTTAATCCAAGTGTTCAAACTGATTTTGATGCCTTTCCCTTTAACCTCGGAATAAAGAGTCTTTTCATCAGCATTCCAGACAAGATTAGTGTAGAAGACTCTGACTAAATCTTCATAGTAGTCTCCTCCAATAGTACTGAACTCAAAGAGACCTTTCTCTTTCAAGAGCATCACAGCCGGGAGATTACAATCATCGCCATCAAAAGTCTCAGCATCAAGATACCTCGGAGAAATTACCGAACAAACAGCAAAATACTTTTCATAGTCCATAATCTGAGCAGGGTTAGAGAACCAACGATTCAACTTTTCCAAAGCAATCAGTTGGTGAACCGGTGGAGGTGGAGCAGAAGGACCTGCATCACTCTGTCTAGTCCTTGGAGGCCTAGGAACACGACTAGACGAAGGTTGAGCCCTTCTCTGAACAACCGGAGGTGAAGGCTCATCATCATCTGATTCCTCAATGATTACCCTTCTCTTCGAGTGACGGGATGACATGATCTCAGAACAAATAATGTGACAAATATAGAATTCTGAATCAACTTGAATCAAAGCAACAGGCTATGCTAACCAGACAGATTGCAGCACAACACAAATAGCAAACCAGACTACCAGATACTTAACTCAGCAGTGTCAACTTCATAAACTCATCAATGAACAGCATATCAACAAATCACTATAATGAAGATACTGAAGAAGAAGAACAGTGAACCAAGAACCTGAACCGGAGAAGAAATACTGAACCGAAGTAGATCTGAACACTGAACCAGACAGGTTATCAACTGAACCGAAGACCTTATCAACACTGAACCGAACCAAAACAAACCGGAGAATTGAACCAGTCAAAGAACCGAACGCCAATCTGAACCAGAAAGTCTAAACCAGTGAACCGAAATCTTTTCACATCAACACTCTTGAACCAGTGATGAAGAACCAGATCTGAACTTGAAGATCAAGTGCCATGAATCATGCAAACCTTAAGAAAACCATGTTTAACCAAGCATAGAGAGTAAGGTTTTGACAATGTGAAGCAAGAACTAGAGGTTTCAATGGTGGTTTTGGTGGTGGAATAGAGAAAACCGTATGAGAGAGAGAAAGAGAGATAGGGGCGGTTTTGATGAGAGAAGTGGAGAAGATGAAGGTTTATGAGAGAAGGAAGTGATATGAGTGAGAATGGTGAAGGTTTGATGAAGGTTTGTGGGTGGTTATGGAGTTTGGTGGAAGAAGGAAGAAGATGAAGTGGGAAGGAGAGAGTATCGTGGGAGAGAGAGAAGGAGGAGGCCGTAGGATTTTTTAATTTTTTTTTTATTTTATGGGAAGAGAGAGTGTGTAAGAAGGTGTGTGGCTAGGGTTTATTCAACTTGTGGTCCACACTTGGTCAACTTGGGTCAAAAGGCCCACACGATCTGCACTTTTCCCTGTTTTTTTTTCAGATACTGTAGCCGATAATCGATTATTTCCTTGATATAATCGATTACTTCTTCCATTAATCGATTACTTTTATGCTTTTAATCGATTATCTCTCCTCTGGTCAGAACTGATGCACCATTTATACTCGATTATATCCACTCCTTTAATCGATTATAATGCCTCTGATGATTTGCATGATGCTGCAGATTTAATCGATTCTTCTAATCCTTTAATCCATTATTTCTTCATAACTGATCATAACTGGTTCAAAATTCACGTGGTAATCGATTACTGTTGCAGAGTAATCGATTACTTCTGCACAAACTTCCAGAATCCTCCTTTTCTGACTGACAAACTTCAATAACTTCTGATGCATGATTTCTGATGCCAGGAACCGTTAGTGACATTCAGCTTGTGGTCAACTTACCTTTAAGAAACCTGTTTCCTACAAAACAAATAGTTCTGGCTATCTCCAATGCTCAAGTTAGATACATTGATATAATAAACAAATGAGCTCTTTAATTTACTGAAATAGAACAAAGAAAATAATATAACAAATCATATGCTTATTATAAGTATGAGTTATACCAAGATTAATCATAATATGCATTTGATACTAACTTGATTACCTCAAGTTTGTATTAAATAACATTTTATGAAGTTCTTTGACATTTCCAAGATATGATGATCATGTGATGATAAAATTTTCAACACATGATTTATTTTCTAAAATTAGTATAGCTTGGAATAGTCAAAGTATGTTCTTGAATAATCATAACTATAAATAGTATATGACCTGTTTACCTCAGACTTTGTATGCCATGGAGCTTTTGCCTTTGGCCAATGATCCCTTTTCTCAATTGCTTTGTGCCAAGGTGACTTTGTTCTAGACCAATAATTCCTTCTATGATTTTATTAATATGTACTTTCCATTTCTTCCATTTGACGCTGTTGATCTTGATGGGGCTATACTTCTTTGGTTACTCCATCTGTCTTCAGATATCCAAGGGGACCATGTGATAAAAAGGGTACTTCTAATTTCTCCAAGACTCATACATCCTTACTTCTTACTAACTACTCATCATTCTTCCTTAACCTTTGCAACCTTTTCTTATCAACATTTCACAACTTACTTCCTATCTTAGGGATATCTATTGGATTGGTACAGGATGCAAGGGTTTAGCATTCTTGCTAAAGCTTTAGGAATGAACAATGCTGGGTCAAGGATCAAGAAGAAACTTTGGGTTCATCAATAATCAAGGTTTTGTCAAAAACAGGGTCTAAGATTTTTTTTTCAAGCGCCGTGCCAAAACAATTTGGCACATATAGGGTTTTCACAAGATAATTTTCAACCAGGAAAAGAAAGATTTTAGTAACATAACAAGATCACACGACAAGAGTTTGACGGTCTTCACAAAAAAAGGGTTTCACGTCAAAGGAGAGTTCAACAAAAGAAGATTCGAATCACGCATCAATATCCCATGTCGACACTGATCGCTGCTCCTTGTTCCCGCTGTAAACGAAAACTGACACGCTCCATGAAAACATTCGCGCACTCTTAACGTTCCTATTCTTTTCTATCGCACACATAGAAAACATAGCAGAGTATGTAAGTCCATGCAGAGGTTACTTAGATTAACCCTTGCTCTGATACCACAACTGTAACACCCCGATTTGGCCACTTGAAAACTTAAACTCAAAGTAGTGAAAATTAGGGCCATTTTTTTTTTGCAAACAAGCGTTATGCAATATGAGAACATTTAACTTCTCAAAACATGGTTACCTCAAAAACTCATGTTCTCATGTTGCGCAAAACTTTTCAAGTTCCAAACCGAGGTGTCACAAGACACCGCACTTTGAAACCCGTTTTCAGACATCATTAAAACATAGCCCATTTTCTTGTTTTCAAAAACATCAGTACTAAACAAAACTCTTGCCGGGGTACAGTATGATAGAGCTAGGGAACTAAGCACTTACAATGGAGTACAATGCTCTGAGGGGATTGCCTAACTTCTAGTCATGCACACCAACTGTCCTTCTATCTTCACATCTTGGCAGCCCAGGCTCTCAACCATTTTAGGAGTCTCCCACAGAGGGTTGTCGGGTACTTGCCTTTCCTGGCACCACGCCATCTACCGGTTGCAATATCAGCATTTGCCAATACGACAACACGGTAGGAGAGAGTCAGTGTTCCGAACACCAACGGGTTGACCATACGGTCTCAGGGTAGGTTCAAAATAAAATAAACAGAGAATACGACAGAACTAATACAGCATAGCCAAAACATCATCAACAGGCATAACATGTAATACACGTAGCATATAAGAATCACATAAAACAAAACATATCATAATGATCTAAACACACCGATACCGTCACTCTTAACCAATTAATTCATTCCCGCTCTTACAATCACATTCTCAGAATCTTTCTCACGAGCTTTCACAATTATTCTCAAACCTTCTTTCATCATAGTTTCCATACTCATCTCTTATTCCAAGAATTCTTTCTTATCGTTGTCTTATAAACTTTTGATCGATACTTGATACTTTAGTATACTATTCCTTGAAACATCTTTGTCTATTAAGTTTTATTAATTCGGTTAGCATCAATGATGAGGGGGAAACATCATTGAGCTCACACACGTCTACATCTCCTCGGTCAACCACCCAACTTAGTCGGAAGCAAACAGGAGTACAGGACCTTTACCACGCGGGCACGACAGCTGTCACACAAACAAATGGTCCCCGACCAGGAGGCCCAG
Source organism: Crotalaria pallida (assembly GCA_037953625.1). Taxonomy (NCBI): domain Eukaryota; kingdom Viridiplantae; phylum Streptophyta; class Magnoliopsida; order Fabales; family Fabaceae; genus Crotalaria; species Crotalaria pallida. Next base: position 2,955,229 of record CM075654.1, on the reverse strand, counting down.
CCTCAAATCATATCATATCATAAACAAGCATGCTCTAAGCGGCAAACACAAATGCCCCGTTCCAGTCCCTCTCACTGTTCTCGATTTGCAATCAAGGGGGCGACAGTATATTTCTAGTCTGCAGTGCAGAACGTGCCACGGCATTAGACCTAGTCCCTACCACGTTAGTACGCCACATGTGGAGTTGTTCCGCCTAGAAATATACTCTAGACTTCTTGACGTTTCACCGTCATCGTCCTCCCCTCATGCAATCTCCTCCTAAGTATCCGCAGATACCTATGGTTCATTCCTCTCCACTACTTCGATACGACACTCATACCTCACCGCACTTGTAAATATCTTTTAAAGTCTTTTAAAGTTTTACGTTTTAATTAGAGGCTTAATCCTAACAGTCGGCTCGTCCTTGGTGCATCCCTTCAACGAAGCCCGACCACTAAACGCAATCCATTCCCCCTAAATCTCAATGGCCCTTGGCCTCAAAATCAAATCTCATGCATCTCAGCATTATTCTCAACAACTCATACTCAACAGTATTCCTTATCAACATCATCAGTCTCTTTTCCTCGTCTTTCTCAAAATATCTTTTCGCAAACTTTTTCAAAAGATGATATTTCCAAAAACTTTCACAAAATATCGTTTTCACAAAAACTTTTCAAAAATCTCTTTTCAAAACCATTTAAAAAAAATCATATTTTTGGATGAGTGTTAATGGAGGAGCAAGCTCAACTCAACACTAAGCTTCTTTCCAAAAACATGAACGAGGAATCACATCTCAATTCAACCGCATTACATTTTCACAACCACGCTTCCACTCGCCTCATTAGATGTTTCATATCATTTCAACTCAAATTCCACTTTCTTTCTTACTTTATCTCTTTTGCATTCCATTCGCATCATGCTTTATCTTTTCTCAATCATTCCAACAACCTTTTCTTTAGTCTTACTTATCGCTCATCTTTCACTTAATATACTCATGTTTCTCATTCCCATTCTCTTTTCTCTTTTCAATCTCGTCTCATCACTTTCACGGTTTCATTATTATGGTTCCACTACTCAGACATAATCAAACAATTTCAAACAGAATTAAATATGCGCAACTAGTAAACATTTAGCATGTAACTAAAACAAGTAAACATTTAGCACACAGATTTCTATTGCCTAATTCGCAGTACCCTCACAATCCATCTATTCGGATTGCGAGCAACCACGTTGCGGCATCACAGCACTCTCACTCACCTGGATGACGATTCATCCGAAAGCTTTCCAAGGTTCCCAGTCGCTAACCTTGCCACGTGTCCTCCGCGTCCGACACCCGAACAAGAACAATTTTCCCCGTGCGGTAGAACGTTTTTGATTAATTCGTAATTTCGTTTTGAAAATTCTTTGAAACAATTCTTTTCTTAAGAACTCATTATTAATATCCAAAGACTCCAAAACCAAATCGGATTTCAAATGAAAGATTTTCAAGAAAACTTTGAAAACAATAATAATCTTTTCATTAAAACAAATTCATTCTTTTTAATTTAAAACACTCTGATTATAAAAATCATTTTCCTGGACCATTAAACAAAATCCAAAACTCTAGGAAATAAACCAAATCAAAATCAAACATTGATCAAAGATTATTATTTAAAAATTTCAAATTAACTTAAGTTATTTAAATCACATTTTTCAAAAACATTTTTCAAATCCTTTAAGATCTATAGATTTCACAAACACAGTTCGCAAATAGTATCCCAATTTAATACATTCAGTTAGCACACAAACAGCACAATTTCAAAACAATTAAAGCGTTCACAAACAGTACATACAAGTTCCAAGCATTCATAAGCACACACCACACAACTCATATATTTAATCATTCAAAACAATTAATTAAATCATAACCTTAACAAATTAATTTAATTACACTTAAGAAAATAATTTAATTTAATCTTCTAATTAATTTAATACAACCCGAATCACACATAGTTATTAATTTCCCAATCACCATTGAATTTTAAACTAAAACCCATTGAATTAACCTTACAAAATCTTTTCACATAATTTAAGCAAACCAAAAAGAAACACACACCACTTTCACAAAGCATCATGCACCTAGAATTATAGCTATCATCATGGTCATTTTATGAAAATAATTTCCCTACCATTTTAAACATACATAGACCGAATTACTCACATAAAAATTTGCAAGATCTAATGCACACATAAAAACATACAATCATGAAGTCATTTTCATTCTTTTATGATGGAAAACTAAGGACATACAATTCATGAAATTTTCTTCTTTATTTTAAGACCAAGACCGTGAACATACAGTAGGCAAAATTAACAACTTAAATTTCATTTTCCAAAACAAAATCAACACACACTTTAAATCACAAATTATCACACATATTTCTTTTAAATTCAATCACTTCATGCATGCACCCTTAAATTCAATTATCCTTCTCATGCATGCAACCTATATGGGGGACAAGCATAGCTACCTATTTTCCTAGTATAGCCGAAAGTCGACATGTAAAAAGACATGGTTTCATTTATTTTCAACACACACAAAATCACATAATTACAACCAAGGCATGTAAAGTACTCATCATTCATTCACATCAACCTTCACAAAATAAACTTCAATTTCATTATTTTATAAAAATCAAGGTTACACTTTAAATTTCCAAAAATAACATGCATGCACTTGAAATCAAGGGATCTAACCTTAAAAGAAACATGCATCAACTTTTACAAAATAAAAAGCATAAACTCCACTTTTTCCTAATCATGGCCGAATGGCCTCTAAAAAAATAGTTCATGCACATAATCAAATACTCAATGAAAACCATGTTTATGCTTGAAAATCATTTTTAAGACTTAGTTTCTTTAATTTTTTTTTAAAACCGAATCATATATATAAAAAGAAACACAAACTTTTCACTTAAAAATAACATGTGAGTCAAGGATCTAAACATTTTTAATCCACTTAACAAAAATAATTACATGCACATACTCAAAACAACTATGATCAACACAAAATTAACATGCAAGACTAGATCATGAATTTATTTATCAAATAACCACATAAACACACATATAGATCACGGATCTAAACAAGAAAATAGACATGCAAGAAGGATTCAACATGCAAGCCAAATAATTTTACTTTATTATTTATTAAATTTAGATCATAGATTTACTTCACAAACATACACTTAGAGCACGGTTTAACAAGGAGATCTAGCATGCAAAGACCAAAAATTAACAAACAATTTTAGATCATGGATTTATTCATTTAAATCATCACATAAGCACATAGGATCCACGGTGTAGAGCAAGAAAATTAGACATGCAAAGGGATTCATTTTAGTTTTCACAAAAACCTTAATTTTCTTTAGATCTTTAAAGATTTAGATAGAAAGATAGTAGATCCAACAACCAAAATCCAAACCGAAACAAAAGCATAAAAATCACATATTACAAATTAGTCTAAGTCCTTAAAGTCCTTGATCTAACAAGATCAACACATAATAACCACATGCAAGAAGAAAAGAAGTAGATCTTCAAACTAAAAAGAAAAAAGCTACACTATTACAAGTCTTCTCTTGGATCTTCAAGTCCTACCATGAAAGAATGGGTTCTTCTAGCTCCTAATGCTCTTGATCTACAAGGAACAAGGCTTGGTTGAGTTGAAATCTCCTCTTCTTCCTTCCTAAGGCTCACGGCCATCTCCCGCTTTCTTTCTCTATTTTTCTTTTCATTTTCTATCTAAGAGTTTAAGGAGTCTCTTAGAAGTTGTGTTGGTGTGGGTGGAAGAAATGAGAATGGGTGAAGAGAAGTAAAAATGAGGTAATGGACTAAGGCTCACCCTATTTATAAGCAAATTAAATTTCCTCCTTGTGCCCTTGTAGGTGGTTCGGCCATAACACAATGGGAGGGGTAGTTTTGGCATCACAAAAACTTGCATGGGTGCATTTTATCAAATGCAAGGAGACAAAATTGCATGGCTAGGCTTTTAGGGGTCAAGCTAGGCTTAAGTATTAGTTTGCATTTAGTTAGGGTTTTGCACTTGGTTTGGTTACAACACTAACTTGGTTTTCTATTTGGTTTCTACTTTCTAAATCTTTAAGCTTCTAGAATTCCTACACCCTAACATACATACACACACATACACGGTTATACATACACACATATATACATACGTAGCACACTCACACACCTACATACATTTTACATTTTATTTCTTAATCTTATTTACTTAAATTTCATCAAATCACACAACAAGGCAATCAATTCACAATTCACATTCACACAACAATTCTCATGTACCATATAGAAAACACACAGTACACACACATGAAATAAAACATACATCACATAAGATTTCAAGCCCAAACCAATAAATTTATTTTCTTCAATGCAAATTCTCAAAAATCCGTATTTTATAATTTTGAAAATAAATTTTCGTAAATCAACCCAAAAAAATCTCAAAATTATATTTTTAAAATCTATGTTTCAAGACGATCGTTTTGATATAAAATTCATGAAAATCCGATTTACGGTTAAAAAGTTACAAATTTTTCAAGTTAACAGACCCAAAATTCCATTTCAAACAAAAATCTCTTTTTTGAAAAATCACACTTTTGCAAGTCATTTTCATTTCAACAAAATCATTCACTTATCTTTTATAAAAACATTTTGTTTATAAGGTTCCATGAAAATCAACTCTTTATTTCTTATTCTCGTAAAGCACTTTTCCAAAAATCTTTTATAAAATAGAACTTCGGTGTTCATTTTAACAAATTTCGTTCTCGCACGTACGGGAAAAATGCGGGGTGTTACATTCTCCCCAACTTGAAGATTTCTCGTCCTCGAGAAATGCTGTGTAGAGTCTGTCTGATCGGCGGACGCGTAGCTCTGTGAAGAAATTCCTTTCCTTTTAATTGCAGTTATCGTCGTATCTTCGAATACGTACTATCTACTCGTCGTTCTTAAGAGCGGATCAAACGGATTACTTGCAAAAGTAATATCTTGGGTACTTTCAACAACAAACATGATGGGTTACAAACAGTATGGTTTCACCGACAACAAGGGACTGAGAGGTTCAAAGGCATCAAAGCAATGTTCAAGGATAATAGGGTTACGGGCTTTTGGGGTCAAGACGCTCCTACACTCAGGGTTATATCCCGCTTATCCATCCAAGCCTAAACAAGCTACTCCTCAAAACTTTACACTTTCCGACTACTCCCCAACTTGGATGACACATACCACATTTATTCTTAGAGACTTATCCTCGCAAATACTCTTACCCTTTACTGCTTTTTGGTCACTCTTACAAGATTTCCCATCGCTTAACTTCGATCTATCCTCTGATTGTCTTACTTCTCACCATATACTTGCCTTAACCAAAGTCCTAGAGCCACTATTTTATCCACCTTTTGTCCTAGCAACCACTAATCCTCAAGAAACATACACGACCTTACTCTTATTCTCAACCATTCAGTCATATAACTTAGACAATTATAATCCTGTTTATACTTTCCACCATTCTCCTCCTATTCTAAACCATTAAAACTTCTTAATTCTAATCAATTTTCATGACTCACCACTCATCTAAGACTAAAAAGGGTACTTCTAATTTCTCCAAGACTCATACATCCTTACTTCTTACTAACTATTCCTCATTCTTCCTTAACCTTTGCAACCTTTTCTTATCAACATTTCACAACTTACTTCCTATCTTAGGGATATCTATTGGATTGGTACAGGATGCAAGGATTTAGCATTCTTGCTAAAGCTTTAGGAATGAACAATGCTGGGTCAAGGATCAAGAAGAAACTTTGGGATCATCAATAATCAAGGTTTTGTCAAAAACAGGGTCTAAGATTTTTTTTTCAAGCGCCGTGCCAAAACAATTTGGCACATATAGGGTTTTCACAAGAAAATTTTCAACCAGGAAAAGAAAGATTTTAGTCACAGAACAAGATCACACAGCAAGAGTTTGAGGGTCTTCATAAACAAAGGGTTTCACGTCAAAGGAGAGTTCAACAAAAGAAGATCCTAATCACGCATCAATATCTCATGTCGACACTGATCGCTGCTCCTTGTTCCCGCTGTAAACGAAAACTGACACGCTCCTTGAAAACATTCGCGCACTCTTAACATTCCTATTCTTTTCTATCGCTATTTTAATACTAACACACACACAGAACACATAGCAGAGTATGTAAGTCCATGCAGAGGTTACTTAGATTAACCTTTGCTCTGATACCACAACTGTAACACCCCGATTTGGCCACTTGAAAACTTAAACTCAAAGTAGTGAAAATTAGGGCCATTTTTTTTTGCAAACAAGCGTTATGCAATATGAGAACATTTAACTTCTCAAAATATGGTTACCTTAAAAACTCATGTTATCATGTTGCGCAAAACTTTTCAAGTTCCAAACCGAGGTGTCACAAGACACCGCACTTTGAAACCCGTTTTCAGACATCATTAAAACATAGCCCATTTTCTTGTTTTCAAAAACATCAGTACTAAACAAAACTCTTGCCGGGGTACAGTATGATAGAGCTAGGTAACTAAGCACTTACAATGGAGTACAATTCTCTGAGGGGATTGCCTAACTTCTAGTCATGCACACCAACTGTCCTTCTATCTTCACATCTTGGCAGCCCAGGTTCTCGGTCCACAAGAAGAGTTGTCGCTCTCAACCATTTTAGGAGTCTCCCACAGAGGGTTGTCGGGTACTTGCCTTTCCTGGGACCACGCCATCTACCGGTTGCAATATCAGCATTTGCCAATACGACAACATGGTAGGAGAGAGTCAGTGTTCCGAACACCAACGGGTTGACCATACGGTCTCAGGGTAGGTTCAAAATAAAATAAACAGAGAATACGACAGAACTAATACAGCATAGCCAAAACATCATCAACAGGCATAACATGTAATACACGTAGCATATAAGAATCACAATTATGCTCTCTTTAAAAGAGAGTGGTGATTCTCGGCATAGAAGTTATGAACGTCTTTCTCCATTGGGTACCTAATATGGTCAACAGTAAGGGTGAGTAATTTGAGAAATAATCAAGGAAAACACTTAAAATAACAGTATTAAAGTATAATTAGACATACCCACACACATTTATTCATATTCATTTGTCCTATCCAATTTCACTATTTCTAGACCGTAACATTTTACTATTCCTTTATGCTATATATATATATATATATCCACAATCCATCACATAACAATGCTTTGATGCTCAATCATATGAGTGTGAAATGCACTTTATACTATTATGGTTTAACTCCTGAATCCAATGTAACACTTTCCACTTTACTTTATACACTTTATACACTTTAACACTTTCATTGGATTCAGTGAATTAAACCTATTATATAACAATGAATGCTCTTCTCCATTTAAAATAACAATAACACTTTAACGATTGGGTACACTGTGCTTCACATTCTCCCCGCAGGAGGGTTCCTCACACAATGTACCTTAACACTTTATCCGATAACAACACAACCCTCCCTCCACTCTAGGGAAAAACCGACCAGGAGTAAGTATTTCTCAACCTATAGTTGGGTGCTTCACCTCCACTTAGGAAGGTCCTTCGCTCACCCGCTTGCACAACACTTCACCTCCACTTAGGAAGGTCCCTCATGTAATTCGGATTGATTTGCCCGAATTGGCTTTAGCAGAAATCACCCTCGACTGGCCAAAAGAAACCAAAGTAAATAGAATTATTATAGTTTGTGTAGGACCGATCCGCAACACGGGAATCAAACCCATTGCCTGTGCAAGATCAAGGTCCTCTATAATAATTCCCATAATTTACTTTTGTCCTCATCAATCAATAAGACGTGTGTTTTTCCCCGTACACCTAAGGTCCACCTTACTCCATAATGCACGTGTTTCTAATTCATTTTATGTGGTTTTCATTAGTTGAACCTTTAATAATTATATCCAATTGGTTGGGTCTCTAACTTAGGATTTGGCCATGCTTTATATATATATATATATATATAGACAATCGCATCCAACAACAATAGGTTCACAATCGTGCCATTCATTCATTTCGTTTCATAACAGTTACAACAATTTATTTCTAACAGAATCCTAAGTTCATAACATACATACACTCATAGTAAACATATATAGCATATCCCACCAATAATCATAATCATATTATTCATTTAATCAATTAATTCAGTAACAATCTAATTACCAATTACTAAACACCCTAAGTCAATTACACACACTTTTGTTTTCCAACATAACAATGTCAACATAGAAATCAAACATACACATATAAAATACATCTAATTATAGCCCTATTACTATTATTAAGCCCTTCCCCTAATTAAGACCAAAGTACCCCCCTTACCTTTAGGAGAGAGAAAGAGAATTGGGGTTTTTGTTGGAGCTCCACACCAAGCTCCAATCCATGCTCCATGACTCCTATTCCTTGCCCCTCTAGCATCTCCTAATACCAATTGAATGATTTGGAGGCTCAATTTGATGAATTAGAAAAGTTAGGGTTTTGGGGTTTTGATTTGGGGGTTTTTGAGAGAGAGGAATTTAATGGAGATTGAGATAGGGAAAATGATTGGGGATTGATAGGGAGTGATTATATGAAGTTGATTCCATGGGATTTGGTGTTACTTTGATTATTTGAAGAAGATTGGAGAAGAGGAAGAAGAGAGCTCGAGCTTGAGGAGAGAGAAGGAGCTGCTGAATCTGTTTTGAAAATCACGTGTTCTTCAACTTAACTACAGGGGTTAATCGATTAATTCGACCCCTTAATCGATTAACAAGGCCATTAATCGATTAAGGCCGAAAGAGCAATAAACTTTAATCGATTAATCTGCTATCTACTCGAGTAGATCCGAAAGGTGCTTAAATTCTAATCGATTAAGGCCCTTATTAATCGATTAACTCAGTGGAAAATGGCTTTATTTCACACTTCTAAGACTCTTAGGCTTTCACAACTCTTTCTAACTTAACTTAACACCAAAACCTACACTCTAAACACAATCTAACCTATTCTTAACTCAATACAACTTACACTTAGATAAATTTCTAATTCTAAACAAGTCTAAACAATTCTAAACAATTATAATTACTAATATCAATACTAATTAACACTTCTAACCGAATCTGACACTTAAGGATTCTCTAACACTTATGAAATTCTACTAACTAATATTCCTAATGTCTTTATAAAATTGGGGATGTTACAGAATGCGACTGGAGCAGGCAGCTACTGCAGTTATTGGCTAACTGGTTATGCATTGATACTGTGCATTATAAGTTTAAGAATCTGGCTAAATGGTTGAGGTTTGGCAGTAATAATAAGAGGGTGAAAGGGCTTCATTGTGCAGTTGTAGCTTCAACCATTTATTATGTTTGGCATGAGAGGAATGCTTGTTTGTTTTTGCATCAGAACTGTGAGCCTTGGCAAGTGTTTACGATTGCTAGCAGAGAATTAGCTCATAGGATTATTTTGATGTATCCTGAGTTTAGGAAGTGGAATAATAGGATTCTAGTTGATAGGATCTTGCATTTTTGTACTTAGGTTTTTCATATTTTTGCTTGTAATTAAGGTCTTTTGACTTAGAACCCTTCCTAGAAGGTGGCTAAAGTCATAAGTTCTTTTGGTTTGTTTTATATTTGCTTGGTTTGGTAATAAAATTTTTATTTACCAAAAAAAAATTTTAGGTACATATTCAAGGCTCTATGCAGCAGCTTGTTATCATATATGGGCTGAAAGGAATAGGCTCATCTTCACCAACACTATGAAGCATGTCTCTTATAGTTTTAGATTAGTTAGGTGAGAGGTTTCTTGGAGATATAATTTTTGTATTCCTAGTGTTAAGAATTGGAGTAATAAGCTCCTAGTTGATAGAATAAACGTTGAATTATGATGTAATTGATTAGTTCTTTTTGGTCCTTTAGGCTTCTTGAAATCTTCATAGAAAGTGGCAAGATCCTATAAGGATTTAGGTATGATCCTACCTTGAGCGCTTCCTAGAAGGTGGCAAGTATAGGGTAATAGCCTTTTAATTGTGAGAATTTTTGCATTGCGGTAATGAATTTTCATTTACCAAAAAAAAGAACAAGTCTTGTTAGTGTTTCGGAATCGGCTTCAAAAAATATTTATGTAGTAATGAAATCAAAATAGTTTCAATAACCGTAATAGAATTTTACCCTTATATACAAGACATCACCAGGATAGATAATCTGATATAATTGATTAAACCTAAATAAGAAATATTTTTCCCTTGTTGCTTGTCCACCGGCTTGAATAATATTGGGAAAATAATCTATTTTTTTTTTAGAAATGTAACTAATTGGTCAACAAAAAATATGTGAAAAATAGTTTGAATTACAACAACAAGTTTTTTTGGAATGTAATTAGTTGGCCATCATTTAAGACATTTGCGAAAATATGAATTAAATCACATATACAGTTTCATTCCATACATAACTCCCGTGAAACTCTCCATATTATAAGGGATGAAAACCTGTCATATAATATTAATAGATACCAAAAAGCACATGTATGTCTCCTTATATAAATCATGAAATTGATGTCACTTATAAGACATCAAACAAGAGAAGAAAAGGGAAAAGAGAAAGAGAAGAATATGGAAATCATCACTTTTCCAAGGAAGTTTCTCGCATTTCTTCTGTTCACCCTTTTCTTACATTTATCCATCACTTCACCAGCAGCCGCAAATAATTATTCTTCCATTTCGACGAATTCAACTCAAAAAGCTAAGGAAAGCAACACTACCCAAATTCCCTTGAAAAGTTCTCCTGCCGAAACCTCCATTACGAAGAAAAGTATCACAATAGTCGCAACTAATTCTTCTTCCGTTTCGAACAATTCCACTCAAAATGCTAAGGGAAACAACATTTCCCACATTCCCTTGAAGCCTTCTCCCACCAAAACCTTCATTAATAAGAAAAGCAACTCAACAATTGCTAATAAATCTTCTCCCGTTTGGAAGAATCCACCTCAAAAAGCAAAGGGAAACATTTCCCACATTCCCTTGAAGCCTTCTTCGACCAATACCATCATTACGAAGAAATATAACTCAACAATCGAAAATAATTCTTCTTCTGTTTCGACGAATTCCACTCAAAAAGCTAAGGAAAACAACATTCCCCAGATTCCTTTGAAGCCTGCTTCTGCCAATACCATCATTACAATTAACTCAACAATCACAAATAATTCTTCTTCTGTTTTGACGAATTCCACTCAAAAAGCTAAGGAAAACAACATTCCCCATATTCCCTTGAAGCCTGCTTCTGCCAATAGCATCATTACAATTAACTCAACAATCACAAATAATTCTTCTTCTGTTTTGACGAATTCCACTGAAAAAGCTAAGGAAGACAACATTCCCCAGATTCCCTTGAAGCCTGCTTCTGCCAATACCATCATTACAATTAACTCAACAATCACAAATAATTCTTCTTCTGTTTTGACGAATTCCACTGAAAAAGCTAAGGAAGACAACATTCCCCAGATTCCCTTGAAACATTCTTCTGCTGAAACCTTCAAAACCTTCATTATGAAAAAATGTAAATCAACAGTATCTCCAGCGCTATGCTATGATTATTTATCTCCACAAGCTTCTAAAATTGAAGTAGACGCTGAGAAGCTTTGCGACATCTCTGTCGCCGTTGCATTAAATGCTACTCGCACGGCATCTTCCACCATATTAAATAGTCAGAAGAGCAATAATTTGACAAAGGCTGAAACTAACCTTTTACAACTCTGCAGTAAAAATGTTGGCATCGCAATAGGGCAGCTTCAAGACGCTCTCATTGCCCTCGGAAATTTGAATGGTACGGCTACCCCGATTCAGATTGCCAAAATTAAGACTATGTTAGATGATTCGGTCACCAAAACTGGATATTGCTATGGTAATCATATATACGATCCGAACAACAAGGATGAACTTGTCGCTTGGATTGTGTATGAGGAAGTATTTTACGCGTCAGCAGCGAGTACCTTTTCTTTGACTTTCTTCAATCAAGCCTTCCACTAATTAAGTGAAGCCTAACTAAGGGTTTTCATTCATTTTTCTTTATTAAAACTTCTCACCAGGCTTTGGCATATATTTTTAATCATGATGAGGAGTTTATAATGATATGTGGTAAACGCTACCAGTTTAAGGGCTTAATGATTTTATTTTATTTTTTATTCATCTGGTCAGAGTGTTGGGTTATTGGTTTAAGGGTGGTTCAACTAGCGAATCACTAATTAAACCACAGACTAGTGAAAATCAAATAAAGATATACAATAATAAATAACAAATTAATTTAATTATTAAATTTTAATAATAAAGGTTAAATAAAGAAATATCATATATGTGTGCATTTATGCCATAAAACATGTCAAAGATCCTAAGGAAAAGACATCAAATAATACAGAGAATATTAAAAAAATACATTCCCTTTACTTGTATCTTATTCATTCTCTTTAATATAATGCTAGTATCATCTTCTTTGTGCGAAACATAAGTGTATTAAGAGATGTTACAATATATTAGATGACATATGTATGATAAACCAGAGTATGTTCATAAAGAGAGTACTAGAGGTACTATAACTCAACATTATTTTAATGACTTTACTTTGAGGAAAGGTACATATAGTCGTAAGGATCGGACCGGTACACTAGTTTGAGAAACCTACATTTAGTAGTCTTAAGGAGGAGAACCAAACCGATGAGTAACCTTAATCAAGATTACAAACTTATAACATCAACATGCTTTTCCTCAAAGATAAATTTATTACTTTGAAATAATTTGGACCAGTGATTTTGCATTTTCATTTTCATGCAAAAATATGCTTTTCATGCAAAAATATAATTCCCACCTTTTGCATTTTCATCCACATGATGTTGTCAAAGAAAGTTGAAAACACACGACTAAAAATATGCGAATTTCCTGCGGAATTTTCTGCGAATATAGACCAATTATTCGCAGGAAATGAAATTGATTTCCTGCGGATTTTTGTGCGACTAATAATCCCCAGGTAATACCTTCGTGGGTAATTATTTATTGCGGATTATAAGCCGCATGAAATTACTTGTGCATTATTTACGCATTTCTATTGAAAATCCAGTGTATATTTGTGATGAATTTATCAATTTTACGTGGAAAATCCGTGCCATTTTTTTAGGAAGTTATTTGTATGAAATTTCGCAACACTCGAATCCGCAAGAAAATCCGCATGAAATTAATTCGTAGGAAACTCTGCAGCAAAATTATCCACGATTCAATTTGCTGAATAATCGGCAAGAAATTAATTCGTAGGAAACTTCGCAAGAAATTAATTTGTAGGAAATACCGCAGGACAAAAAATCAAATCCACAAGAAAATCCCAATATATTGAATTTCATATATTTGAAGGAAAATACGCAAGAATATATTATATGCAAAAAAAATGGCAAGAATTACTATTCGAAAAAAATTTATTCCGCATGAAAATCCCTAATAAATTAAATTTGCAAAAATAATCACCTATATTAGAATCAGAACGCGTTTTCGAAAACTCTTTTTATTTCTCGTCGGAAAATCGCAAAACGTTAAAACTTTTTCAAATCAAACTTTTCCCAAGTTAAATACCACTTAAAATTTAAACTTTAAACCAATCAAATAAATTTTTAGGATGGAAAAACAATTTAAATAAAATCTGGACAGCAATTACACAAGTCCATAAATCACTTTTCAGAAAACCCGAAATCATCGTGAAAATCATTCTTGAATTTAGATAATACTTGGTTATAAAATAAACACTTAAACGATTTATTTTTCAAACTTAACATTGTGAAATGAATTAAGGGCAGCAACCACTAAGTCCAAGGTTTTTCAATTAAATCAAAATTAAACCATTTCAAAAACCAATTAACTTTCAAAACCGATTACAAAATCAAGCACAACACTTTGGTTAATTAAATAATTCATTCATGCACAACCTAAACATATCATCAAACAATCACTTATTCAATCATTTCAAGGCATCATAATCATCACACAAGGCAGCCAAGTCATAACATCGAGTATAAAAATTTATATTTATCAAAAACATTTAAATAGAATCCTAGTGTGATTAAAGGTGAAGCACAAAAGATAAAATTCAAAACTAAATCAAATTAATTTGTTAAATCTTAAAAATTTCCAGAACATACAAATATATAATAAAGTTCATCATATAAAATTTTCAAGCCATTTAAACAATCCTAAGCTAGGTTTCAAATTAGGTTTCAAATGAAAAACAAAACGGAGCTGTTGCTGGTATGAGGCAAAAATGACATTATTAAAAATAGTTGATCAACTCCGAATTGCATAAAAATTGGTATAACTCTTCCTTATACAGTCAAGACTATCTCATAAAATTTTCAGATTATTTGGAGTTGTGAAAGTCATAGTTTCCTAATTAAAATTGTCACTAAGTCCAGAAAATCTGAACCAAGTGGTTCACTGTTTTCCCTTTTTTAAACATATCAAATCAACTCCAAATCACTTCAAATTTTACAGAGAACATCTAGGGAGGTTCAGAAAGCTACCATAAAAATTTCAAACAATTTGAAGTAGCACAAGTTCGAAAAGTCTGTTCATCATTAAACTGAAAAACTTATTTTCTTAAAATGGTTTTCATAAGGTTGGCTCTCATAAAAATAGAAAATCAATTCCAAAAATCATTTAAAAATTCAGAGAAGTTCCTTTTAACATCCTTAGGTCAGTGACAAAATTCCAGAATTATTTAACACACACAAATATCATTCATCAAGGTTAAATTCACACATACTCACAATTTCAGCATACACTTTATTTAACAAATTTGTTCATTCATTTATTTCTATGAAAATCAAAAATACACTCATACACATAATTCAACACATAGTTTCATGACATCAACACATATTCATTCAAGAAAATTTAACTCAAAAGCTAAGGCCCAAACCGTGACCTTGGCTAGGTTTTTCAAAAACATTTTCAAGAATTCAAGGCTTCTAAGAACAACCCCACATCCATCAACAATTTCACATCATTCATTAAACAAGTAAAATACAACCCTAGAATATATTTTCCTACATGAAACCGTGATTACAAACAAGTCTCTAAACAATTTTTTATTTCACATCTAACACACAAAATCTCTTAAAGTTTATGGTTTCCTTAAAAAGAATTTTCTTAAAGATTCAAACTTCCAAAACATACTCAAAATCCAAAGATATTCACATGCACATAACACAAATCTAACATCAAAACTCCTAACCTAAAAATCAATCAAAACCGTGGCCATCATAAGAAAAATCACCAAGAAAAATTTAATCATTTCCAAAGATCTTTACATTAAAATTAAAGTATCAACCATATCATAGTTCATGCATGGATCTTGACATGCATGCAATCAAAATTACTAGATCTAACTTAAAAATCAACATGCAAGAAGGATTTATGTTAAGCTTCACAAAATCTTTAACCATACTTTAGATCTTTAAAGATTTAGTTAAGAAAACATTTAGATCCTTTAAGAAAAGTTCAACCGAAACATCAAACATGAAGTTTTAACATATTACAAATTAATTGAGTCCTTAAAGTCCAAGATCAAAGATGAACAACACATAAAATCATCTTTAAACTTATAAAAATCAACATGCAAGGAAGAACAAGAAGTAGATCTACAACTAGAAAGGAAAATCTATACTATTACAAAATCTTCATCTTGATCTCCAAGTCCTACCATGAAAAGGGGTTGGTCTTCTAGTCGCCTAACACTTGGATCTTCAAAGAATCAAGGCTTGATCTAGCATGTGTTTTCCTTCTCCTTCTCCTCTATGCCTCACGGTTCTCTCTTTTTTTTTTCCATGTCTCAAGAGCTAATGTTGCTCTTGGGACTAAGTGTTTGTGGTGGAAGTGTGAAAGGAAGGAAATGAAATGGAAAAAATGAAATAGATGAATGAAGGCTACGAAGGAAATGAATGGGAATAAAAGGGAATGAACTAGGGGTGAACTTTATTTCCCTTCCTTGACCCTTGGTTTTGGTTCAGCCCTAATGCACCTAGGAGGGCAATTTTGGCAACATTAAAACACATACTTGGTCCCCAAGTTCTTGGTTTCTTTTCTTTTTATTTTATTTTCCCTTTCCACTTAGTCATCAAGAAAATGCATCCTAAACCTACACATACACCCACTCATACATGTGTCACTCATACACGTATTACACCTACATCATGCATGCACACACACAAACAAAAAAAAATCGTGGCACTCCTCCATGCACACACATGTCTTACAAATTTTCATTTCTTAATCATATTTATTTATAATTATCAACTCATAACCAAGCAATTAACTCTAAAATTCCCATTCACACAATTATACATTCACTTATAAGCACACCTTCACATTCAATCACACATTGATCACTCAAGCACACACTTTAATCACATGCATAATAACAATTAAACACATTTTCCTTCAAATAATAAACTGTACTTATTGGTTGCACTTATAGCCCTTATTTCATTTTCTAAAATCATACTTTAATATATAGAAGATAACCCCAAAAGGAAAAATTTATTAAAAATCAAAAACTATTTTTCATGATTAATTTCTTTAAAATTCGTCCTTTACAGTACTGGAAAATAATTTTCGCAAACCAATCCATAAAATTATGAAAGATACATTTTTGAAAACTACATTTCGATACGATCATTTTGATATAAAGATCATCAAAATCGGAGTTACGGTTAAAAAATTATGAATTTTCGAAGTTGATACATCTAAGAAAATTCATAAAGAAATTCATTTTCGCAAGAAATCACCAACCAATAAAATCATTTCTCATAAAAAAATCATTTTTACTAATTCCATAAAAATATTTATTTATCAAAACTCCATAAAATAAACACTTTATTTCGAAATCGAATAAAATACCCATTGAAAACCTTTTGTAAAACAATGTTTCAAAACTTTTCTTTAATTAAATTTAATTTATCCTAGTCGGAAAAACGCGGGATGTTACAGAGTATGTTCATAAGAGAGTACTAGAGGTACTATAACCCAACATTATGTTAATGACTTTACTTTGAGGAAAGATACATATAGTCGTAAGGACCGGACCGGTACACCAGTTTGAGAAACCTGTAACACCCCAATTTGGACATAGAATTTTCACTAAAAATTTGCGCCATTTTTTTTTATAACATTATCTAAGTCGATTCGGTTTAATTCTTTAGGGTTAACCAATAATAAATCCTATCACTACAGGATAAGCACGAGCTCTCTAGTACAGGATAAGGGTGAATAACTCATCCTTCTTATCCTCTAAGAGCCATGTCAGCCCTACTGGGCCGAACAGGCCCATAAGGCACCACAACACAACTTCCCCTATAAGTATCGCCATGCTATAGGGGCTAAGGTATGTTCTCTCATCCCTACTCTCAAGAACTACGTGTGGCTTGATCCCCTTATCACTGGGGGTACGTAGGACCGGGATCACCCTCGTCAGCTGCAACAACCCCAAACACACATCGTGGTGTTCCATCAATACCGGGACACTACATTGGCGCCGTCTGTGAGGAACGATAAACTTCGATTCCCACAAAAAAAAATAAAAAAAAATACACAACGAAGAGGATGAAGCACCAAGGCGTGGCTGCCGTGCCGCTGTTAGCATTAAGGACACGGTGAACCCTGCCTTCGCTGTTCGGGACCGCCGCCACCATGCGCCTCCAGAGGATCGATTACCATCGCAGCAGGACCCTGGTTCGGAATCGGGCACGCTTCCTTCAGAACTGCGAGCACAGCGTCGAACCCAGCACCACCGTGAAGACCACCTCTGGTCGCCACAGCTTCTGAATCGCCCCAATCCCACGTGCATCCTCCACCACGCGACACATGCTGGAACTCATGGCTTCAGGTTCGGGCACAGGTGCAACGGCGATGGCTGTTCTCTCCTTCTCCTTCTTCTTGTTTGACGCGTCGTGGTGGGACTGAAGGGCGACGAACCAGATCTCTCGTTCTCATCTTCTTCTTGCTTGACGGGTCGTGGTGGAACTCACGATCTGAGGAAAGCGAACCGGACTATCTCTCTCACCGCCACGAAGTCGTGGTATCATCGACCGCAGCAGAGCGACGAAAGCTCCGCCGCTGGCATAAACTGCCACCATCGTGAGTCCTGTACGTCACCACCGCACCACCATACGAGGATCCAAACAGCAACGAGCATGTGCCTTCGCTGAGCGCCGTCAGCGCCGTCAACGCCCTCACTCGGGTTGCGCCCCTCCTCCGCCAGTTCTTGCCGCCGCCGCCGCTGTACAATAGCCACCCGTGCGCAGCAACTGCTGCAAACCCTCATTAGGGTTCCAGCCCTAATGGGCTGTTGGCTGTTGGCCCAACCTCAAAAAAAAAAAAGGGCCTCAACAGGCCCTAACAAACAAAAAGAAAAAGAAAAGGGCCTCAACAGGCCCTAACCAAAAAAAAAAAAAAAAAGGGTCCAGCAGCCCCATCCAAAAAAAAAAAAAGAGAAAAAAGGGAGGAATGGACTTTCAGTACTCATTGGGCCCAACTGGGCAAATTCTTGACAAGGCATTCTTAGGGATATCAACAACGGGCCCAACAACTCCGCAACCTACTTCTAAATCAGGGAAGCTACTACTTCTAATTTTTAATAATTGCATAAATATTTTATTGACTCACGTGACTATTAGTTAACAGCAAAAATAAATTATGCCTTTGCTAATTTATGTCATTACGTGTCACTTACTATTTTATAGAAATATTATATATTATATAAATTGCCAATAATTATCATTATTGTGGTTATAAATTATCAACTTGGACGGCAATAACTAATTAATTATTGTTTTCGTATATGCATACGAGGTACATGGTCCGAGCTATTAGACCACCCATTTCAAGATTTTGGTCAATGGCTTATTATTTTCCGAGCTCTGTGAATACAATTATGTCACTTTATTCGGAACATGGTGATAACGGCAAGGACCCCTCGCGCCAAATTTCCCTCTTTTACCTTGTCCCCGAGTATAGAAAGCCTCGTGCTCGGTTCCCCACTTCGAATACAGGTGCCAACTACGTGCGGACCCTCGACAGCGTCCCCCTATTGGTATCTCATACATTCAGAATAGCGGAAGCCATGCACTACCTCGGGTTCATAAGACGACTACGGAAACCTCGCACCATGTTCCCTACTTAAAGTCAACTGCTCGACGGAGCTCATTTGAAAAGGATTAACAGAAGACTTCAATCCAACGGTCTTCAATCCAACATTCCTCACCTCAGTAAATCAGGGAAGGAATTCTCGTTCCCATATTATTTTTCTATTTACTTGGCATTCTATGTTTTTACTTTGCACACATGTTGATATTAACTCAACTGACGTAATATTTCTGACATGTGCTTTTAATACTTAGCTTCTTATAATTCTTTTACATGTCGCTTATTATTTGATATATATATCGCGCATCCTCATTTTTCATGAATTAATGCATTCATCATTTGATTTGTGGTCATTAAATACTCTGGCATATTTATAAATGTCCTTCAATTACAATTATTGAGCATAATATACCTGAAATTATGCGTCTTTTCATGGGCAATCCTGCCTATTTGCACGATATTTAACTATTGTCTTTTCAGTCACGATATTATTATATTATTACGTGTGATATTAATAAATCATACTAACTCTATACCAATATTATACATCGTATCTTTGCCAATAATTGTCATTATTGTTAATTGATTGCTATAAATTGTCAATTTAATGACGATTACCAATTATTAATTTTGTTTACATATGAGAGGTACGAGTATGATAGCCCACTTCTCTAAAAGGCCCATTTCGAGTAGTGACCTTTTTAAACAAAGCCCATTCCGAGCTTCAGACGGCCAAAAGATACCCTCCAAATTAATTGGTGCTAAACTGCTCAGTCACTATTGGCGTCTAATATTAGTATCTTCAACGTGCCAAAGCCTGCCACATCCTCGCACCCTCTGCCATGACACCCTTGCCTCTCACGGTTACTTACAGCCAAAAGACATCCTTGTTAACATCCCTCCTCGGGATCCAGCATTGCTCACACGAGTACTACACAATGATTTGCCCATAATGGCGTACAGGGGTTTTGGATGAAAAAGGGTGAGGAATACCGGCTAACCACGCATTCTAGTGATAGAAGAAGAAAGGCCTCAATGCCAAAAGGATGTCGGGCATATCAACATTATTCAGAAATAGTCTAACCACGAAGACTAACAGGGAAGGATCTTTCTCATTACCCCATTAATATTATTTCAATTTCATGGTTTAATTGTCATATTCATTATTATTGAATCACTCACCACATGACATGTGTTATCTTAGATAATAATCGTAATTAACAGTGAATTAATTCATACTTCGCTATTAATGTCATTACATATCATTTACTACTTGATATTCTAATAGCTGTTTTTATACATCATGTAAAGGTACAAATTTGATGGTCGGAACTACCGGGCGCAATAGCCCGAGCTTGTACTTGGTTCGAGATGTTCCTCACCCAGCTTTTACTCGGTTCGAGATGAGCCTCACCGAGCTTGTACTTGGTTCGAGAAGTTCCTCACCAAGCTTGTACTCGGTTCGAGATGAGCCTGACCGAGCTTGTGGTGGATCCCCCCGCGGGAGCTCGGTTCGAGATCGGGGTACTCTTTCAGTTTCATCATCCGAGCACAAAAGAGCACTATCAACCATCCGCAACACTCTTCCGAGCGGAAGATCACGCCTGCAAACAATGTTTTATGTCACCACTAACTCTCAAAAGCTCAGCACAGGCTCTTCAAGCCTATACGAGCTTGGGGGGCTTGTAGGGTTAACCAATAATAAATCCTATCGCTACAGGATAAGCACGAGCTCTCTAGTACAGGATAAGGGTGAATAACTCATCCTTCTTATCCTCTAGGAGCCATGTCAGCCCTACTGGGCCGAACAGGCCCATAAGGCACCACAACACAACTTCCCCTATAAATATCGCCATGCTATAGGGGCTAAGGTATGTTCTCTCATCCCTACTCTCAAGAACTACGTGTGGCTTGATCCCCTTATCACTGGGGGTACGTAGGACCGGGGTCACCCTCGTCAGCTGCAACAACCCCAAACACACATCGTGGTGTTCCATCAATACCGGGACACTACAAATTCTTTTACCAAAAAGATTTTCATAAATACAATTTAATTCATTTGGTTTAAAAAAATGTTTTGGTACTTAGACTTGCGTCATAAAATTCTATTCCCAAAAAGAGATGTTAACATCCAACACATTTCCAAAAACTCATTTTCTCAATGTCATATTTAGTGGATGGTTAACTTGCGGAAAAATAGTTTAATTACTTTATGAACATGATATATAACAAAGAAACTTCTTTTATTTTATTTAAAATAATCCATATTACAACTGGGGTTACACTCGGGATAGAGTAATCATGTCCTACCCATCCAAAGATGGAATAAAAAACAAAAACTATCCTAGACTACTAGTCTTCATCATTTTCTTCCACCGCAATTGTCTGGAATATTCTTTGATTGTTGCTTCTGCTTCCTTCTCGTATGTATGTCGTCTCGTGATCCTCTTTCGACTTGAGCAACCGCTACTCGAGATAGTACATGATCTGTCATCTGTGAACATTGTTCCCCAATGTCCACAGGAAAGGGAAATAGAGAGAGTAAGCACTTCCGAACGATATGATCGTCGACGGCGCGGGCTTACAATAGGGGAATATTAAGATCATACAAGCATATCATAGCGTACATCATTATTATCATTACCTTATTCCATTTATTACCATAAAGTCCTTCCAAAAAGGATATACCTCATGACTGTTATAATTATTTATCTTTAAGCTCTAAGTTTTATTATCGTAACCACCGGAAATTCGTGAAGGGGTACCACCACCGAGGCTCAAGGGTTTGGTAGCACACACGTTACATCTCCTCCATCATTCCAGCCACATCCTAGTTCGGAAAGCAGATGGGACGCACAGGAACCCTAACCATGCTGGCATCGATGTCGAAGGGTACGCACCAACAAGTATCCAACAACCGAAGTAAAATCATTTCGTCAATACAGTTTCCAAAATACAGCGACATCTAGCCCCATTCGGGTTCCCTCTCACCATCCAAGACTTGCTCAAGGGGGCGACAACGCTATCTCTAGTTGATCGTGCAGTTCCTCGCTACGACATTGCCTACAACCGAAAGACAAGTCCTTGTAGTCTTGTCCCGCCTAGAGAAGCACTCGAGGCTTCTTGACGTTCACCGTCCTTGCCCTCCCCTATCGCAATCACCACTTGAAAGTACACCGGCCTCCAAGTATTCGGTATCTTTCCTCTCCACTACTTCACTCTCAACGCGTAGGTTTTGGAGAGGGGTTCCTAAGTCTTCTAAGTCTTTTAAGTCTTTTAAGTCTTTTCTTAAACCTAAGTTTTGGTCGACCCATTCTAAGCCTTGCTGCTAACGGGCCTCGACCTCTAAGGGAAACATCAAACACCCTTCTACAGTACAGTGGAATCCACAAGACTTAGACCACGGCACAGTCATCCACGTGGCCAGTCACTTAAAGGGAATATTTAGCAAAGTTATTTTGTGCCGCTTGCACCATCACTGTACACTACTATCGCTTCCGCAATTCCACATTATTCTTTAACCATTCTTATATTTTCATAATAGTATTTCCAAGATATGCCAAATCCTTCTCATGGAACAACCGATCGAAAAACACAAAGAACTCTTTTCATAGGAACCACCGAACATTAATTTCCTTTCCATAAGATGAACCATTATTTCCAAAATATAATATACAATACAAAAATATACAACATAGCATAAGCAATTATCAACCGACATACAATAAATATCGAGGAATCGTGTTTTTCGTATAAACGGCGGGATACACACTCAATTGCCGTTTTACTACTTGACCGATAGATTCCTAGTTCCGACCTTTGAGATGATACGGAACGTCCTAATATTACCCTACATGCCACTATGTCTTAAGAAGGCTTCTCTCTCACCTGAAGTTGCAGCTACAAAATTAGTGTCCTCTTGCTTTGAAGTCACGTCACCCAAATCCGAACGAAAGCCTCTACTCCTTAAGCTTTTTAGAAAACTTCAAGCAACAAGCAATTCCTCCCTCCTTCCTTAGCTTACTCGACCCTCTCTCTCTATTTCTCTCTTAGAATTTTATTTATTTTTTCTTGTGAAACCATCAAGATTTGTGTGTGAAAAATGTGGGAACTAAGGCTATCTATTTATAGGTGTTGAAGTGATCCATTTCCCTCAATTTTCAGAGGCAAATTCTTCCCCCCTTCATCAAGTCTCATTCAAAAATTTTCATTGGTTCATTGTGGAGGTGCCTACATAATATCCAATCATATTAACTATCAAAATTTGATTTTCTACCTACTGTACAAAATTTTTCGTAAATATAAAAATAAAAAATTTATTTTTACATATTAAGATTCTAAATTTTAATACGATCGTTTTCATATAAAGTTTATAATTTTTGGACTTACGGTTTGAAAGTTATGAATTTTTGAAGTCCTAAGGTCATTTCTTCAAAAATACACTTCCTAAGCTTTTCAAATATTTTAAAATAAGAAAAATACGAAAATAAATTTTATTTAAATGATAATACATTATACAACTTCAGAAATGTATTTTTATTTTAAAAATAATTATACTTGAGTCAAAAGGTTATTAAATGCATTAAAACCATACATTGATTCTTAAAACTCAAAAATTCGTTTACTACTGTAGCAGTGATAAAATTTCGAAAACTATAAAATAAAAATCAAAACTTTATATTTTCATAATCTAGATTTTGATATGATCGTTTTGACATATCATTTGAAATTTTTCGACGTACGGTTTAAAAGTTATGAATTTCTAAAGATAGGATATTCTAATCCATCAAAAGACAATTCATTTTCTAAAAATCATTTAAATCAAATACTTTACCTTAAAATATTTTATTTAAATAGGCTAGGGAAAACATTGGTATACATATAATTTATACATATATGTCACGTATATATATATATATATATATATATATATATATATATATTCATATATATATATATTTCATATGATTTTTAATTAAATCCAGGTATCAAAATCAAGCATAATTTCCTAATTTCAATTATAAAATCACAAATAAATTGGGTAAAATTGTGGGTCTCACAAAACCTACATTTAGTAGTCTTTAGGAGTAGAACCAAACCCATGAGCAACCTTAATCAAGATTACAAACCTGTAATATCAACATGCTTTTCCTCAAAGATATATTTATTACTTTGAAATCATTTGGACGAGTGATTTTGCATTTTCATTATCATGCAAAAATATGTTTTTCATGCAAAAATATAATTCCCACCTTTTGCATTTTCATCCACATGACGTTGTCAAAGAAAGTTGAATACATCCCTTCCAATGAAGCTGGAGTAATTGTTTTCAGATCAAACCAGGTCGTAGACAAACTGTAAGCAAGAAAAGGATGGCTTGTGTTTTCCTCAAAACCACTGAAGGACACAAGAAACATCAATGTGGATCAAACTTGTCTTTGTACAAATCCTTTCACGCTCAATAACCTACCATACGAAGGCCTTTGCTTTTTGTGTCATTATTTAGAAATTCTTGAATATTAGTACCATAGTACCACCTAAGGTTTGTGGCTTAAAATCTTGCACATTCAAATAATGATTGGCATTACTTGATAACTACTTACCAATGTTGTCCAGTTATCTGCTCTTGTAAAAATGCCATTTTTTCTCAATCATTCATTCTGAGTAATATTATTCATACGATATACAAATCCAATGTATTTCAAACTTTTAGTTCATTCAAAGTACCCTATGTTGGAATTGGCCTCCAACCTTTAGAGGGGGGGTGTGAATCTAATTATTTAAATTATATTTAAGTTTAATAGAATGAACATAAACTTAAAAAATAATTTATGATTGGATTTAGTGTACACAATAATTTATGATAATATAGAAAATATTGAGTTGCGCGGAAATGATAATAAGCACAAAAATAATCCTGATAGAAAAAATAGAGTTAAGGGATAGAGAGAATGCAAACTAATGATTTTTATCCTGATTCGGCCACCCTGGTCAATCCCACATTCATGTAAAGGTTATGGTGAGGCTTGTGTCGAGGCCCTCAGTATCGTGCTTTTGTTGACGTTTCGAACCCCAATACAACCCAGAGAGCGTCACAAAGTACTTGGTTTGACCTTTCGCAATGCAAGGAATCTCAATCACACAATACTACAATAACATACTTCAAACTGTTATAACAAAGGTGACACACTTGCTCTCCAGGGATGCCACTTACTAACCACTACGGTATAGTTTTGGGGGGAAAATAGGATTAATATATACAACTAAAGCACTGTAGATAGTGCGAATAATACAACTTGAAGTTCTATGGCAATGGTATTGTAGTGGATCTGAGACATAGATCCACCACGATGTGTGTTTGGGGTTGTTGCAGCTGACGAGGGTGACCCCGGTCCTACGTACCCCCAGTGATAAGGGGGATCAAGCCACACGTAGTTCTTGAGAGTAGGGATGAGAGAACATACCTTAGCCCCTATAGCATGGCGATACTTATAGGGGAAGTTGTGTTGTGGTGCCTTATGGGCCTGTTCGGCCCAGTAGGGCTGACGTGGCTCTTAGAGGATAAGAAGGATGAGTTATTCACCCTTATCCTGTACTAGAGAGCTCATGCTTATCCTCTAGCGGTAGGATTTATTATTGGTTAACCCTACAAGCCCCCCAAGCTCGTATAGGCTCGAGAAGAGCCTGTGCTGAGCTTCTGAGAGTTGGTGGTAACATAAAACATTGTTTGCAGGCGTGGTCTTCCGCTCGGAAGAGTGTTGCGGATGGTTGATAGTGCTCTTTTGTGCTCGGATGATGAAACTGAACGAGTACCCCGATCTCGAACCGAGTTCCCGCGGGGGGATCCGCCACAAGCTCGGTGAGGCAAGCTCGGTGAGGCTCATCTCGAACCGTGTGCAAGTTCGGTGAGGCTCATCTCGAACCGAGTGCAAGCTCGGTGAGGAACATCTCGAACCGAGTACCCGCGGGGGGAGTTCCAGAATGGATTTAGGGGTGCTCCGAGATGAGGGTGATGAAGTTATGAGTGTAGTCAAAGTCGAATTGGACTATTGTTTTAAAAGTCACGTCATTTTTAAGGAGACATCCTTTTATGCGCTTGCCATGGTGAAAGCCGAAAGGCTTGTGCCAATGTATGCTGGTACGACTCCAACTGTTATTTGAAGTTCGAAGTGTGCCAAGATTATCACCAATTGGATTGTAACGTTTACGAGGGATTGCTTGTCGGAATGACAACCTTAGCCGATGTGTATTCCTCGATCCGCGATGTATTGGGCCAGATATGAGCCGAGAGGCTTTGAGCCGAGAGGCTAAGCCAAGCTATCGGGTCGCAATCCTCGTTTTCACTTGTAGCCTCGCCGATCTGGCCGGCTAACCGAGATCGTGGGCAAGTGCATAAGAACATGATCCGAAGTGAGTAAGTTTAACATATGTCCTTAATGAGGACGGTAAATGATCAATTTGGTGCCTCATGGGACGTGGTAGTCCTCTTTAGCACGACATTTGATCACGAGTAACTTATGCATCACATAATACCAGTATTCAAGGTCGGCCAATGTCACGATGTATACGCCTCATCACATACTAGTCCCCTACTCGGTAAAGCCTGAAAAGGCTTGTGTCGAGTTCATAAGGTCTGTGAAACGTTCGGGATCAAAGTGGGCCTCGGACTTGGTATAGGTCCGAAAGCTCGGTGAGAGGTTCTAAAGATGTGGTGCGAAGGCACCCAAATATAACCGGAGCATCTGCTGCTCAGGGCTTTACAATTCTTCTCGGATTATTTTAAAGAGTCGGAGTCCATTCTACCCGCCGAGCAGTAAGCTTCATGGCCGAATAAGGTTACTCGAGTGGAAGTCATCGAAAGTTTATCGAGCTGATGAAGCGGGCGAGGATATCGAGAAGGGAAAGAATGAAGCCGAGGAAGCAAGAACAGGTAGAGAAGCCAAGGACGACCGTTTCCCTTGTCGTAACTGTTTAGTCAACTTCAATTGTTGAACCCCTCTTGAATCCGAGTAATTAGGGCGAAGGCAAGCTGATCGATCATAATAATAAATTTGAAGCAAACCTTTACTCCATTGCATAACCAACCCCCTTTCTCGCTAAAGCCTGAAGAGGCTTGTGCCGAGTTAAGAAGTCCTTTAAGGTGTGATAGTCGTTTTCCGCCAATTAGATCGTGTTCATCCAAGCCTCTTTGAGAGACTGTCGGATTCAGATCTGTGTAGGCGAACGCTGAGCGAAGGCTGAATATTTGCGAGTTGTGGGTGTGGAATTAGCAGTGTGGTTCCTCGGAGATGCTGGGATCCGACTTAGATCACTGGGTGTTGGCACTGCGGATCGTTCTACCAAATAGGTAAGGTCGCGATGGTGCGCAAACCATGGAAAAATTGATCGGCAACCGGTGTGAAGGCTTGAATTAAGTTGGGTCGTCATACTCGGACTCGAATTAATCATAGGTCATCATGCTCGGCAGATCCGATCGTTCTGTTTGTACCTTTTTATGATGTATAAAAATAACGATTAGAATATCAAGTAATAGATGATATGTAATGACATTAATTAGCAAAGTATGAATTAATTCACTGTTAATTACGATTATTATCTAAGATAACACATGTCATGTGGTAAGTGATTCAATAGTAATGAATATGACAGTTAAACCATAAAATTGAAATAATATTAATGGGGTGATGAGAAAGATCCTTCCCTGTCAGTCCTCGTGTTTAGACCATTTCTGAATGTTGATATGCCTGACACCCTCTTGGCAGTGAGGCGTTTCCTCTTTTATTGTTGGAATGGGCGGTTGCCTAGTACTCTTCATCCTCTTCCTACCAAAAACCCTGTATGCCGTTATGGATAAGTCATTGTGTAGCACTTGTGTGAGCAAGGCCGAGATCCCGAGGAGGGATCTTGACAACGATCGTCTTTGGCTCTAAGTGACCGTGAGAGGCAAGGTTTTCGTGGAAGAGGGTACGAGGATGTTGTAGGCTTTGGTCGTGTTATTTGAAGCGGGAATCCGAGTAGTGACGTTGAGGTCATGATAAATTGAAATGGTCACAGTAAGCATGTGTAATAGAGGAGACAGCCATGTCATCATGAGATTTTGCCGAACCCTGTTAAAGGCGCTGTAATATTAGATGCCCATCGTAACTGAGTAGTCTAGCACCGATTAATTTGAGGATATCTTTGGCGGTCGGAAGCTCGAAATAGGCCTTTTAGAGAAATGAGCCATCATAATCGTACCTCGCATGTGTAAACAAAATTAATAATTGGTACTCGTCGTTATTTAACAATTTATAACAATTATATAACGATAATAACAATTATTTGGCAAAGACACGATGTATAATATCGGTATAGAGGTAGTATGATTTTAATAATATCACACGTAATAAACATAATAATGACAATTATTGGGGTTAATAACCTCGTAAATCATAGATGATTGTCTACGAAGAGATGCATGATGTATCACGCGCAATAATTGAAATGAATGACATTTATAAATAAGTCAAAGCATTTAATGACAACAAATCAAATGATGAAAGCTTATCCATGAAAAACGACAATGCACAATTGTCGGAAACTGGCTAATGCCATTCGAAAGGCAATGTATATCAAATGTTATTATCCTATCATGACAGGAAAGACAGATATTCAAAAACATTCAGCAGCAAAGAAATTTGGCTAACAATATGCCACGTACCAGCATGCATACAAAAAATCATAATTAGGGAATATCAAATAATTTTTGACATGTGATGAAATTATAAGGAATCAAGCATTAGAAGCACATGTCAAAAGTATTGCATCAGGTAAATTAATATCAGCATGTGTGCAAAGTAATCACGTAAAATGCCAAGTAAATAGGAAAGTAATATAGGAACGAGGATTCCTTCCCTGATGCGTCGAGATGAGGAATGTCAGATCAAAGACTGTTGGGCTAAAGTCCTCTGGTAATTTTTTTGAAAAGAGTTTCGCCGAGCGGTTGGCCTCTGTCAATCCTTTCCAAGCGGGTTTCGTTACGCAGTTGAATGAAAGACTAGTAGGGAACGTTTACGCAGTCATCGTATAAATTCGAGGAGAGAGGAGTAGTGCGAGGTTCTTGACATTCCGGATGTATGAGATATAAAAAAGGGGGACGCTGTCGAAGGTCCGCGCACAGTTGGCACATGTATCCAGAGTGTGAAAACGAGCACGGGGTTCTCTATACTCGGAGACGAGCTCAAAGAAGGAAATTCCACGCAGGGGTCCTCGCCATTATGTTCCCAATAGAGTAACATGATTGTATTCGCGATGCTCGGAAAACCATTTGCCCATTAATGAGAATCTTGAAATGGGTCGCTCAGCTATTCGGGCCATCATGCGTGTACCTTGTATGTGTGAACGAAAATAATAATTAATTATAAATTGTCGTTCAATATTGACAATTTATGACCATTAAATAATAATTATTGGCAATTAATAAATGACATGTAATCAATTTAATCATGCGCTAATTGACAATTGCAAGTAAAAATGTTACTTCCCTGTTTTTTAGGAACGAGTTGTTGGGCCAATAGAGGTGTTGATAGTCCATTCCTCAACCTCCTTCTTCTTTTTCTTTTTTCTTTTTTTTTTTGGATGGGGCTGCTGAACCCTTTTTTTTTATACTGGGCCATTGGCCTTTTTTTTTTTTGGCCCCTTTGGCCCGTTACCTTTGGAACCCTAGGGTTCCTTCCTCTTCCAGCAGGAGCAGCTGCTGCGTGCTGTACACCAACGGGAATGCGGCGGCGGTAAGAACTGCAGATACCGGTGTCGGCGGAAACGTTGCTGCGACTTCACGTTGTTCGTCGAATTGCGGCGGCGGCGACTAGCGAGGAAGAGCACTGTGTCCACGGAATCAGCGACGGTTCTGCGTGGCGGTGGTGGTCCCTGCTGGAATCAGAGGCGGTTGTCGGTGCGGTTCTTTCCCCGATTGATCGCGGAGAGAGAGAGAGTGAAAGTGGATCGCGCGGGCTCGACGGCAGAAACCGTTCGAGGTTTTGGGGTTCGAAGAAAACGCAGCAACGGAAAACGCAGCCTTGAGGCTCTGATTACCGGAGAAGATGAGCCGCGAGATAACCACAGAGTCGTGAGTGGAGGCTCTTCGCCGTTCTTGAACGAGTGGCGATTCAGAGCTTGTTCCAGTGTTAGGAGCGGCGACCCTGTTCTTCTCCGTCCTCCATGGATCCTTCATCTTCATTCCTCACATGACCCAAAGCAGCCTTGATGGCGGCGGCTCATCGAACTGGCCACCGGGAACGGCACTGGCAGCAACGGCGAAACCTGGCGATCACGGCGCAGGCGGTGGTTCGAAGGGAAGAGAGAAGAACCGCGTTGAACCCCTGCTGATTTTGATTTTTTTTTAGAGTGTGGATGGGAATCGAAATTTACCGTTCCCCACAGACGGCGCCAATGTAGTGGATCTGAGACATAGATCCACCATGATGTGTGTTTGGGGTTGTTGCAGCTGACGAGGGTGACCCCGGTCCTACGTACCCCCAGTGATAAGGGGGATCAAGCCACACGTAGTTCTTGAGAGTAGGGATGAGAGAACATACCTTAGCCCCTATAGCATGGCGATACTTATAGGGGAAGTTGTGTTGTGGTGCCTTATGGGCCTGTTCGGCCCAGTAGGGCTGACGTGGCTCTTAGAGGATAAGAAGGATGAGTTATTCACCCTTATCCTGTACTAGAGATCTCATGCTTATCCTGTAGCGGTAGGATTTATTATTGGTTAACCCTACAGGTATATTATGTCATTCAAGCATTGAGGATACTCAAACAATGGAGAGGAAGAAGAAGAAGCATGTGATTCTCTGAGTTTTCCAAAAACTAGGATTAAAAAAAGGTATCTATAGTTATAGACCACGGTGTCTTAGGAATGCTTCTCTTTCACCTTGAAATTTTGTTGCTGCCTCAGAAACATCAAAATGGGGTTGTATCTCTGATCCACTCCAACCGCCTACTCCTTCACCACTCAAATAACGACAACATCTAAATTAAAAACTATTTAACTATACTAACCTACTGTATATGAATGTAATAAAATCCTTTAAATCATAGGTGTACGTAATAATAGGTACGTACGTCAAAAAATTGAAATCACAACTTATAAAATTTCCAGGTCGTTTAAAACTTTAAAAAATAAAGAGTTACAAAAGTCATAAACAATAATCATATTACACAAAATTAGCTAGTCAAAATTTTTCGGACAGCAATTACACCTTTTTGAAAAATATTTCTAAAACAATAAAACTCAACCAAATTTATATCTAACAATTACCACTACAATTTCTAAGTCCTAGGCATGAAAAATCACTTTTTAAGTTCATAATATCGTTACTAAAAATTCTGATTAGTAAATAACATTTTTAAAACAATCTTTCTAAACTCTTAAAGTTCTACCAAAAATCTTACTTACAAAGTATTACCAAAAGTATAAGTTTACACTTGACCAAATTATTTTTTATAAAACAATAAACACTATCATATATTTTTGGAAAGAAAAGAACCCATTTAGACTTTCAAACTCTAAAATTCAAAAATCATTCCAACAAAATCCTAACATTAAATAAAGGTTTATTCTCATGCATATTTCAACAAAGTATCAATTTTCAACCAACATACTTGACTTAGAACTTTTTGGGCAACAACGATCTAAACCTTAAACATTATTCTAATGATTCCATGGCTTGTCCAAAAGTATCCATAGTCTAAGTATGAGAAATGTTTCAAAAGACTTGACAATTAACAAAAATTGTAATACCCCAAAATTTTAATCCCTGATTAATGAAGGTTTATTTATAATTAATTATTTTAATCCTTGATTAAAAAGCTATTTAGCATGAATGTGTTTGATAAAAGAAAATATTTAGAAATGACTAGATAATTATTAATATGTGAAAATAAGGTTTTTACATGCATATTAAGTCTTTGTTTTAGGACCTAAAAACAATAATAAAAAGGTTTTGGAGGGAAATGAAATAAAAATATTTATTTTTCAAATATTGGCCAAAAGACTCGAGTCTTTCTAAAAAGACTCGAGTATTCTGGACAACTTAGCACGAGTTAGTGTGTTTGGTGAGTCACCAATCGAATTACCTCACGAGTTGACACGAAATCAACTCAGCGACACGTCCTGGTCTTCGTGTCGACTTGCATGAGCATTTAATCTGGCTATATAAACCCATTGTGTTGATGAATCAAACCATTTTGCCAAGTTTCTGAAAATTACATGAGTTTAGGGTTCCTGAGTTCTCTCGTTCGATTCGTTCTTGTTCTTGAGAATTGACACACTAATTATACACCATTGTGAAGCTCACGTTCAGGGCTTCACAAAGTTACCAAAATTGTGAGCTGAGTGTGTGTGTGTGTGTGTGTGAGAGAGAGAGAGAGAGAAGAATCGAAGCTCGAAAGTTCGGGTCTCTTTGTTGTCAAACCAGAAAACAGAAACATGGTGAGCTCAAGTTTCCTCTTGGTTTGAAACTTGTTAGATTACAAATTTAATGTTGCAGAGATCATAGTATAACCATTTTCCCCAAATCTTATGCATGTTTGATGGGTCAAATTCTCTGGTTTATACACCCTGTCAAAACGTTTCTGGTATGAGGAGGAGCTATGAGTGCATGGTGTTCTACCTCAAATCTCTGCTCAAATCTTGTTTAAGCACGACCCTAAGGTATGGGGGAAGCTAACCATTTTCTAGAATGAGAATGATATGCATTAAAAATAGGAAGAGTCACTATGAGACTCTTTGGGCATAGTTTGAAATAGGAGTATGGCTTGGAGGCCTCTCTGAGCTTAAACTTTGGTTTGAGCAAGTTTATAATGCTGCATGTGAGCTATGTGAGTGCTGATTTCATGCTAAAAGTTAATGGAATTGATTTTGGTATGTCAAGTTGCTTAAAATGTGAATTTATGCATAATTGATGATCAGTTATGATTCCCTATATTTTGATATAATTTTTGTGTTGAAACATGCATAAAGATGACTCTGTTGATCATTGGTTTTAGTTGAATTTGGTTAAAAATGAAAATGGTATGCTAAAACCCAATTTTCAGTGTTTTACTGTCAGCAAGACTCGAGTGTTTGATTCAAGACTTGAGTATTTTCTAATGCACTAGTGCATCTGTCAGCACCAACACTCGAGTATTTGAATCAAGACTCGAGTATTGTCTGATGCAACATTTGAAATATTCTGAAGAACCACTCGAGTATTGATGAACCACTCGAGTATTCTGGATTGATGAACAACTCGAATCTTTTGTAAACCACTTGAGTATTTTGGAAAAAATATGATACACAAATTTTTAGAGAACTTATGAACCACTCGAGTTCTTTTACGAACCACTCGAGTATTCTGGGCAGACTAAAACACAGGTTTCAGAAAGCTGATGAACTACTCGAGTCTTTTGGCTAAGACTCGAGTCTTTTTGACCAGAGTATTGAAAAATGCCATTTTGAGTTTAGCTAAGTTTATTTAAATCTAATGACACTTATAGTGAATAAAATCATGTTTCAAGCGAAAAATTATATTATCAAATACATTGAAATATTCATTGATGAATTTATTACATGTTGCACATAATGAGATTAATGGATAATATTTAATGGAATATTTATGTGCATTCATGCATGGTGATAAGGCGATAAGATATCGTTTGTTATGTTCGAGGAACATGAGGAGGATACTCTGGGAGTACAAAATCGACACGACAAGTTTGATGACACATTCGAGGAATGTGGGAAACATTCTGGGGAATGTTGTTGAGGATGACACGTACATTAGGTTTGGAACGTTTTGGTACCAAGCTTGTTTGTTGTTGTTATTCGTTCTGGGAACGTGAGATTGTACTCTGGGAGTACCAAAGGTTGTATGACAAGCTGGATGACACATTTTGCGAATGTGGGCAACATTTGGGGGAATGTTGTTGAGACTGATGAGAATACATTCTGGGAACGTGAACGTACATTCCGAATGGGACGTTTTGATATTGTGCCAAACTTGCTCGTTGCAACATGCTTGTTGACACATTTTGGTAATGTGGCCAGCATTGGTTGTTGTGAACGTGGATGTTTTGTCTTGGTGACACGACGCACACTTTGGTAGTGGCGTTATGGACCACGTTCCAAGCATGTTTGCTATATGGATTACGACTTCCTTGTTGTCACATTTTGGTAATGTGGCCATCATTGGTTGTTGTGAACGTGGATATTCTGTCTTGGTGACGCGACGCACACTTTGGTAGTGGCGTTATGGACCACGTTCCAAACATAGTCGTGCGACTTGCTCGATGATGCACTATATGTAGTGTGGGCAACATTGTGGGATGTTGTTGATGTGGATATTACGTCTTGGTGACGCGACACACACTATTGGTAGTGGCGTTATGGATTATGTTCTGAGCAGGTTAGCTATACGTTATGAGAACGTATACGGGTTGTTTGGATGGACGTCAGCTAGTATGATATATAGTTGGAGATTTCTCAGGAATTGAGAGAAAGAAAGCATGCATCATGCCACCTATATTGAAAGATAAATAAATGGCGTGTGCTCATGTGTATATGTATTTCTATCATGTTGGGTTGCTTACTTGTGGATGTTAGAAATTTATTCTCATTTGATTATACAATGAGTATAGCTTACCTCATGCCCTTATTAGGTGTTGGCCATGTACCTAGATAGACTAGAGATCAGTGCATAGACATCTTGGGATAGGAACTCCTTGTACAGCTCTTGAAGGCCTGACCAAGTGGATAAATGGACGAAGGACCGTTGACCAGCTCTAGATCATCTCTAATTTTGATAATAATATTATTTACATTTTAAGAGATGTATCAGAGAGAAAAACATAGTTTTATTACTTTGGTATTATGCGGTACTCATGAAGTTATGGTAATTCATTTATGGATCAGCATCCTAATGTACTTTTGATCAACTCTGAATTATATGATAAAATTATTTGGTCATATTTCCGCTGACTTTGATTTTATTATTTGAACTCGATACGAAGAAAGTATTGATGAAGTTAAACTCCTGAGATAACTGTTCATTGACTACTTTAATTATTTAAAGATCATAACTTTTGGAAATTAATTCGAGCTCTCGAAGTTATCTCAAACGATTATAAATACTTAATGAACAATCATTTCTTCTATCGAAATTCAATCTCAATTACGTTTTTCAAATTGAGTACCTTAATCAAATGATTTATGGAAAGGATAACCATTTTTATATTCCAATTTTTACTTAGAAAACACTTTAATATAATCTAATTCCCTTATAAGTGAACTTTTTATATTTTAAGAAAAGACGTTACAAAAATCATGTAACTTGACACAAACACTCAATCATAAAAAAAATACTTTCGTTTTCTTTTCTCATTCAAAAATTTCACTCATCTCCCTCTTTTATTTTTTTTTAAAAAAAAGAAAACTTTCATGAACACTCATACTTTAAAGAACAAAATTTTGGATTAAAGAAGGTGTGTGTTTTTTATTTATCTCTTTATAAATTACACTTTTCATAATCAAAATACTTTAATCAATAAACAACCATGAATCATTTTTATCCTTTCATGACTAAGCACATAAAATCATTGTACATATTCATATAATCATTGTAATAGTTAAAATAGAGAATAGAAAGTTATTAGAAGTAGTGTAACACCCATAGGAATTACTTCCGAATTTATAAATAAAAATATTACGAAAATATAATGTAAATATTATTTTGAAATGTGAAAATAATTAGAGGGATAATTTCTATTTGATTTAAATTATTTTTCTAATAATAACTATTTTTCTATGTTAGGTAAGGTATGAACAAGGGAAAGGTGCTCTGGTATTCATAAGGCCTCAATGGCCAATGGATAGCATTTACACTTGGAATATTAGAGGGTTTAACAAGTGTGACACCCTTGTTATATATTTTGAAAATAATAAATATTTCCAAATATAGAATACTTGCTATCAAAAATTGGGTCTAGAAAATTTTTCCTTTTTAACTTATACTTGCTCAATTATAAACACGTTTAACCTTGACAAATAATTTGAATTCGGCTTAATAATACCTTAATTACAAAAACCTCTTGAGACCATGTAAAAATTGATCGGCAACCGGTGTGAAGGCTAAAACCCAATTTTCAGTGTTTTACTGTCAGCAAGACTCGAGTGTTTGATTCAAGACTTGAGTATTTTCTAATGCACTAGTGCATCTGTCAGCACCAACACTCGAGTATTTGAATCAAGACTCGAGTATTGTCTGATGCAACATTTGAAATATTCTGAAGAACCACTCGAGTATTGATGAACCACTCGAGTATTCTGGATTGATGAACAACTCGAATCTTTTGTAAACCACTTGAGTATTTTGGAAAAAATATGATACACAAATTTTTAGAGAACTTATGAACCACTCGAGTTCTTTTACGAACCACTCGAGTATTCTGGGCAGACTAAAACACAGGTTTCAGAAAGCTGATGAACTACTCGAGTCTTTTGGCTAAGACTCGAGTCTTTTTGACCAGAGTATTGAAAAATGCCATTTTGAGTTTAGCTAAGTTTATTTAAATCTAATGACACTTATAGTGAATAAAATCATGTTTCAAGCGAAAAATTATATTATCAAATACATTGAAATATTCATTGCTGAATTTATTACATGTTGCACATAATGAGATTAATGGATAATATTTAATGGAATATTTATGTGCATTCATGCATGGTGATAAGGCGATAAGATATCGTTTGTTATGTTCGAGGAACATGAGGAGGATACTCTGGGAGTACAAAATCGACACGACAAGTTTGATGACACATTCGAGGAATGTGGGAAACATTCTGGGGAATGTTGTTGAGGATGACACGTACATTAGGTTTGGAACGTTTTGGTACCAAGCTTGTTTGTTGTTGTTATTCGTTCTGGGAACGTGAGATTGTACTCTGGGAGTACCAAAGGTTGTATGACAAGCTGGATGACACATTTTGCGAATGTGGGCAACATTTGGGGGAATGTTGTTGAGACTGATGAGAATACATTCTGGGAACGTGAACGTACATTCCGAATGGGACGTTTTGATATTGTGCCAAACTTGCTCGTTGCAACATGCTTGTTGACACATTTTGGTAATGTGGCCAGCATTGGTTGTTGTGAACGTGGATGTTCTGTCTTGGTGACACGACGCACACTTTGGTAGTGGCGTTATGGACCACGTTCCAAGCATGTTTGCTATATGGATTACGACTTCCTTGTTGTCACATTTTGGTAATGTGGCCATCATTGGTTGTTGTGAACGTGGATATTCTGTCTTGGTGACGCGACGCACACTTTGGTAGTGGCGTTATGGACCACGTTCCAAACATAGTCGTGCGACTTGCTCGATGATGCACTATATGTAGTGTGGGCAACATTGTGGGATGTTGTTGATGTGGATATTACGTCTTGGTGACGCGACACACACTATTGGTAGTGGCGTTATGGATTATGTTCTGAGCAGGTTAGCTATACGTTATGAGAACGTATACGGGTTGTTTGGATGGACGTCAGCTAGTATGATATATAGTTGGAGATTTCTCAGGAATTGAGAGAAAGAAAGCATGCATCATGCCACCTATATTGAAAGATAAATAAATGGCGTGTGCTCATGTGTATATGTATTTCTATCATGTTGGGTTGCTTACTTGTGGATGTTAGAACTTTATTCTCATTTGATTATACAATGAGTATAGCTTACCTCATGCCCTTATTAGGTGTTGGCCATGTACCTAGATAGACTAGAGATCAGTGCATAGACATCTTGGGATAGGAACTCCTTGTACAGCTCTTGAAGGCCTGACCAAGTGGATAAATGGACGAAGGACCGTTGACCAGCTCTAGATCATCTCTAATTTTGATAATAATATTATTTACATTTTAAGAGATGTATCAGAGAGAAAAACATAGTTTTATTACTTTGGTATTATGCGGTACTCATGAAGTTATGGTAATTCATTTATGGATCAGCATCCTAATGTACTTTTGATCAACTCTGAATTATATGATAAAATTATTTGGTCATATTTCCGCTGACTTTGATTTTATTATTTGAACTCGATACGAAGAAAGTATTGATGAAGTTAAACTCCTGAGATAACTGTTTATTGACTACTTTAATTATTTAAAGATCATAACTTTTGGAAATTAATTCGAGCTCTCGAAGTTATCTCAAACGATTATAAATACTTAATGAACAATCATTTCTTCTATCGAAATTCAATCTCAATTACGTTTTTCAAATTGAGTACCTTAATCAAATGATTTATGGAAAGGATAACCATTTTTATATTCCAATTTTTACTTAGAAAACACTTTAATATAATCTAATTCCCTTATAAGTGAACTTTTTATATTTTAAGAAAAGACGTTACAAAAATCATGTAACTTAACACAAACACTCAATCATAAAAAAAATACTTTCGTTTTCTTTTCTCATTCAAAAATTTCACTCATCTCCCTCTTTTATTTTTTTTTTAAAAAAAGAAAACTTTCATGAACACTCATACTTTAAAGAACAAAATTTTGGATTAAAGAAGGTGTGTGTTTTTTATTTATCTCTTTATAAATTACACTTTTCATAATCAAAATACTTTAATCAATAAACAACCATGAATCATTTTTATCCTTTCATGACTAAGCACATAAAATCATTGTACATATTCATATAATCATTGTAATAGTTAAAATAGAGAATAGAAAGTTATTAGAAGTAGTGTAACACCCATAGGAATTACTTCCGAATTTATAAATAAAAATATTACGAAAATATAATGTAAATATTATTTTGAAATGTGAAAATAATTAGAGGGATAATTTCTATTTAATTTAAATTATTTTTCTAATAATAACTATTTTTCTAAGTTAGGTAAGGTATGAACAAGGGAAAGGTGCTCTGGTATTCATAAGGCCTCAATGGCCAATGGATAGCATTTACACTTGGAATATTAGAGGGTTTAACAAGTGTGACACCCTTGTTATATATCTTGAAAATAATAAATATTTCCAAATATAGAATACTTGCTATCAAAAATTGGGTCTAGAAAATTTTTCCTTTTTAACTTATACTTGCTCAATTATAAACACGTTTAACCTTGACAAATAATTTGAATTCGGCTTAATAATACCTTAATTACAAAAACCTCTTGAGACCATGTAACATCCCTAAATTTATTCCCAAACATATTTAGTGTGTTAATAGGCTTCGAGTGAAGAGGGATGGGTATGCTAGGTTAATGTTAGGAATTTAGAAGTGTTATTAGAGAATTAAAGCATAGGAATTAAGGAAGTTAGGAGTAGAAGATACCTAGCTCTAAACCCAAATTCCACCGTTGGATGTGAAGATAAGTGTCTTAGGAAGCTTTCCTCAAAATTTGAGCAAGATCCGACGGTTAACGAAGAAGTTATGACGATTTGAAGTGCATAGGAAGTAGTGGACTGAACCAGCTTAATCGATTAAGCTGGAGCTTAATCGATTAAGCAGGAATATGTTAATCGATTAAGCACTCACTTAATCGATTAACCACTATAGTGTCAGCCTTAAAACACGAATTTTAAGTGTTGTTCTTCATTTTCCTCTTCTCCCATTCGAAGCTCTCTTCTTCTCTCTTCCCCAATCCTTCTCCCATGTCAAAGTAACACCAAATCAAACCAAATTAACACCCCATAATCATTCCCCATCAACTCCCCATGATTTTCTACCAACAAAAACCCCAATTTCATTCTCAATCCCTCAAATCCCCAATTCCCAATTCAAAACCCTAACTCTCTCAATCTTCCTTATTGGGTTGGATAATCATCAAGGGAGCTAGGAATTGGTCATGGAGCAAGGAACTAGGGGTTTAAGAGGTTGCTCCAGGAGCTCGGTGGAGTGCTCTCTCTCTCTCCCTCTCTCTCTCTCTCCTTCTCCTCTTCTCTTCAAAAGGTAAGGGGAGTCTCTTTTCCACACTTTGAGTTAGGGATAGTTGGGGTTTATAATAGGATTTGAGTTTAATGGTTAGGTTGGGTTATGGGAGATGGATTAAGAGGTAATTAGAATCCAAGAAGGGTAATGGTAGTATATTGGTTAATGTTGTTATTTTGGAAATTGTTAATGTTTAATCTTTTTCTATATTAAATAAGTAGGAAGTGAAGAACCCTAGGGAGATGATTTATTTTAAGCACTCTGAGACATACCTGAGTATGTCGACTGATTTGTGGATATATGTTAATTTTAAAGGTTGTATGTGTTATTTTGATTTGATGATGGATAGTGGGTGATGGGAATAGCTAATTAAAATAATAGGAAGGATAATGTGTAACATCCCGAAAATTAATATTAAATAATATAATTTTAGTATATAAATATCTATTTAAGGATAGGATTAAGCCTTAGAAATTGTACAAGGTTAGAAGGGTAGTATGAGCATAGGCCGACCTAGGATGTGAGATTAAGTGTAACAACCTATTTTATTTTATCTATTTTGAAAATATGGATTTGAAAATTCCTTTTTATTTAAAATACTTATTATAATTTTTCCGGAAAATCGGACAGAGTCTCCTCTGTTTTTCCGACTTTCCCAAAATTTAGTTTTGACCTGTAACCTGTTCAAAACAGTTTTCAATAACCACCAGACAGCCAGATATAATATATAACATATTTAGACTCTTTTAACATCAAATATTAAAATAGAAACTTTTAAACTGTTGCAGGTAAAATTAAATACCCCGGGCCACCAATTTCTCCAAAATACACATTGGGAATACATACATAATCCATAATTATACAAAATACATCGAATACCCAAATGTGGCCCGGTTTAACTCAATTTAATAAACGACTCAAAGTAATATAAAGACTCGATTTCACACTTCCTGTGGGAAATGTGTTCCTGCTCAGCCTCGATATCTGCAAACTCAACCTGTACCTGTGTTGGTTGTAAGGGTGAGAATTGCACGAACTAGTAATGCATAATACATGCCAAGTCATACACAATTAGAAATTAACCAAATAATGCAAACATATCACGCCCAATCACCTATCCACTGCAAACACAAACATCTCCAATTATTCGCATTTCCTAATTAATGTCAATTCCTATTCTATTTCCGTTCTCTTAGCTTTCTATCCTCACCTAAACTTAAACTCTAAATTCTTCTTCCATTTCTCCTTTTTACTCACATTCTTCCTATTTTATCCAGTTAACTAATTCTAATCTCTATCTCTCCTTTCTTCATCTCATTCATCACCCTCTCAACTTTCTTCTTTTTATTTCTTTTCATTTCATTCTTTTTCATTTCATTCTTTTCATTTCTTTTTACTTTTTCGGGATCTTTGTGGTTTCACAATTGCGTTCCCCAATCTTTCAGAGGATACGTCTTACGGATGCGTACGGATCCCCAAAGGCCGCACGACTAACTCAACCACTGCGCACTCTGCCAAGGCGGCTTACGTTTCCTGCACCCGAGAGCGTGTCTTACACGGCCAGAATGCCACAAAAATCCTTGGCTATGCGAGTTTGCCACTGCGTTCCCCAATCTTTCAGAGGATACGACTTACCAATGCGTACGGATCCCCAAAGGCCGCACGACTAACTCAACCCTTGCACACGTTCCAGCCAGCGGCTTATTGCGGGTGTTGCGCACCCGACTTGTTGCACCCCACCATGTGTCTTACAGGATTCAAACCGCATACCAATATTCTCTTTTCTTTTCTTTTTATTCTTTTTCCCTTTTCTTTTTAATCGACACGCCTTACCAGGCTCGCACCGGACTTCCATTTTCCTTTACTTTTCCTTTATTTCATTTTTAATCAATTTTAGTCCGCCCTCGTCTAACACCTTTTTCCTTCTACTCTCATTTTCCTCTTTTTCTTTTCTACTACAACTAATCTATTTCCTTATAATTAACTCACAATCATTTCTAATAACACTTCCTATTTTCCCCATTTTATTTCCCTTACATTTTCATCTATGTGTTACCATCAAATTCAAAGCTCACTCCTCCGTTCACTCCTTTCCGTTTTCAATCAATCTCTAAATACAACATACATACACCATTCAATATATTTAATAATTACATTATAATACAAGTCATTATCCAATTAATTCACATAATTTAGCACATACATATCATTCTTATATTTTCAACAATTACACCTAATTCATGGCCTCAATTAGCATTTAGCAGTTCACAACACAATTATCAGGACATATATATCAATTAATCACTTAGCATAATTAAATCATCAATTCATATTATAATTCATAAATATCAATCCCTAATATCAACTACACAAACCAATTAACCTCAACACGCACACACATACTAGTTACAAAACCACCGTGTGGAAATAAACCCCTTACCTTAAAATAATTAGGATAGAGAGAACCTTAACCGGGTTAGGAGTCCTAATGCAGGAGGGTTGTCGATTGAGCTTAGTGTCCGTAATCACTGCTCCGAGGGGTGTTGGAGTTCGTCAATATTTGGAATGGAATGGGTTGATGAACTCCCCTTTTCTCTCTCTTGCTGGCCGAAATCTTCAAGGGCCAAGGGAGTCCATGGTTTTGTCTTTGGTTGCCAAAGTGAGTAATAATAATAAGTAAAAGTGAAATTAATACTAAAATAAAAAGGAAATTGAGAGGAAAGGCTTGGTTATTGCTTACCCACACTTCCAATTATGATGGAAGAATCTCCATGGAAGCAAGGAAGCACAAATTGATGATGATCCCTATTGAAGCAAAGAGGGGAGAGGAAACCTTGATGATCACGGAGGGTGAAGCTTGAAGCTCACACCATGGAATCCATGGAAAGCTTGAGGATGGAGATGATGATGGAGAAGCTTGAGGTGGTGATGGTAACTCAAATTGGAAGAGGGGAAAGAGAGATTGAGGGGTGCCTTGAAGCTTAGGAACAAAACCTAAGACATTAATGGAGGAAGAGAGGGAGAGGGAGGGAGCCCTAGCTCCATGGAGAAGAAGAAGATGAGGGAGAAGAAGGGTGGTTCGAATGGGAGAAGGGAAGGGAGGGTTTGGGGGTTAAAATGGGTTTTGGGGTGGGAAATGGCGAAAATGCCCTTAAAATCGCGTGTTCAGTGTTGCAGATCGCAATATTTTCGCTTAAGCGAAGCATTTTCGCTTAAGCGAAGCCCTTACAGTGTTGCCATGGAACCTATTTCGCTTAAGCGAAATCTACTCGCTTAAGCGAGCTCCTGAGGTGTTGATTCTGTGACATTTTCGCTTAAGCGAAATCATCAGGTACTGCTACTTCATTTTTCTATTTTTCAGCTATTTTCTCCAAACTTCAAACAGCCATAACTTTTTCGTTCACCGTCGGATCTTGCTCAAATTTGACGAGCAACTTCCTAAAAATCATATCTTCATATCCAACGGTGGAAATTTTGTTTTGAGTCCTAAATATTTTATTTTGATTTTCTAACCTACGTTATATTTTAATACCGAATTATCTATTTTTCTAGCCTGTTCCTAACTTCAATTTAATGCTCCTTTCTTTTCCTAGACCAATATTATTATTATTTATATTTTCTAATGCTTGAACACTTATTTTAATACCCATTTATGGTTTTATTATTATTATCTCAATTATATCAAACTGTTATTAATTTATTTGCACTTAGGTTTAAAATTTGGGATGTTACATTTCTCCCCTACTTATTTGAATTTCGTCCCCGAAATTCCATCGAGTAACCTAGGGAGATAACAAACCCTTGAGAATTAATGTACAACAACCTCGCATCTCTTCGTCATTTACTCCCCTACCCGGGATTTGTCCAAGAGACTTAATTGCCACAACTCCCGCTCGTTCCCTAGAATGTTCACTCCCTTTGATCAGACTCCTGTTTATTCTTCTAAGTGCGCAACCCAAGGTTTTTGGTCATTCGGGCCACAATATAGAGTCCTGAGACTCTAAGAATGACATTGTTGTCAGGTTGCAGTTCTCCTAATCACAACACTTGAAGAATTCATAGCACTTCATTTCCTTGCTTGAATTTAGCAAAAGTCAGTCCGACATTCAACTTGACTTCATCCGAATCCTATTTCATTGTCGTTCCAGCTTACTCGATTCCTAGCTCCGCTTCATCTTGAAGAAGCTAAAATTGGTTTCTGCTTGGAAATAGAGGTCAAGGTCTCATTCTACCTTTCAGTTCCGTGTTTGTTCGGATTTCTCCTAACT
Source organism: Crotalaria pallida (assembly GCA_037953625.1). NCBI lineage: Eukaryota > Viridiplantae > Streptophyta > Magnoliopsida > Fabales > Fabaceae > Crotalaria > Crotalaria pallida. Next base: position 2,910,796 of record CM075654.1, on the reverse strand, counting down.
CGTTCGAGGTTGGTTCTCCACCAGTTCCTAGTGACCTTCTTAGCGGTTTACGTAAGGTTTTTAAGAATAATGGTCTTGGACAACCATTGGTGAGGATAACATTGTTAATGGTTGGGTTGATGTCAGACATAATGTCATCATCAATTTGAGAGATATTGGTGGCCTGTGCCAGTTTGTTATACCTTTCCAAAGTGTGGGAAGAGATAACTGCGGATGTTCAACATCTCATCCGTTTTCGATCTTGATGTTTCTGTGGATACACTAAGGTAGTTTGCGTTCTAATTTTGCTCGGCTGTCGTTCTCATTCTTTACCATCACTCGGATGGGTTTCGGGTAGGACTATAAGGTTCTTCCCTACTTAGTATCGACATACTTACGTAGATCGATACCAAGGGGTAACTGAGCAGATGTTAAGAATTAGTGGTTCTACTTTTCGATTAGGTGACGGGTTCAGACAACAAGATTGGATGAACTACTTGTTGGGTTTTCTAAGATATGGCGGTTTCACGTTCTTGCATCTCTCTATGTTCCTATACTAGAGAGGATTGTCATGGGTAGCTTTGTCGCACGATCGATTGTAACGAATTTCCACAAGATTTCTAGTGAGTTTGAATTTAATTTGACCTTCTTCAGGTCGGAATTCCTATGTCAATGGTTCTAATCAGATTTGAGAGATTGCAATGATATATCTGCCAGTAAATGCAAGGACTGGGGTAGCTAGTCTCACTCCTTCATCTAGCAACAGCACATCATCACGTTCTTCAGGATTTGCAATGCTGTCGTCAGTCAATAAACGCGAAGACCGAGGTAGTCAGTCCCAATCTCACCTTTATTAACTGTACGTCACTGCGTCATGAAATGATAGCATTATCTTTTAACAGATGCAAGAGAAAGGATGACTAATCCTGACCTTACACTCTATTAGAGGACAACACTATCCCAAGGTTCTTGGTTAGGTCTCTTGTCACGGTCTTATAACTAAGTAAGGTTTTCCCTACGTGTTCCATTAGATGGTGCTCAAGATTAGATTGAAGGTGAGTATTTCTTAGGTTTCATCACGTTTGGAATTACAGGATTAGGAATTTAAAATTCCAAGAGAATTGATTTAAGATGCCTTACACCGAGACTTAATAGAAATGAAGGCTTTAAACACTTAGAGTACTTTTTTAAAATTCAGGATTAAATCGAAAACATAGAATTCTTAGATATTGTAATTATTCGGTAATAGAGGTTTAGGAAGTACGATTCTAGGTAATTCGGATTAAGATGTTCCCGCTAAAAATAAATAGAGATGCAGATCGAAAGCACTTAAAATGTTTGTCTAGGTTTTTGAATTGTCTCATACCTTTTGTTGGTTTGGTCCTGATCTCCTTAAGTAGCTGCACCGCAGACTTCAAGGGTGTGGATCAGGGAGCTGATATTGTCGGAATGTAAGGTTGAGACGTCCAGGACGAAGTCCTGTGTCATCGAGTAATCCCTCTGGGGCTGTGTCTGGTATGATTGCTGACACACCATGAAAGATGTGACGAGACTCGCCACCGAATATTAACACATCGCCTGACTCCAAGATAATTCTTTCTGCTCTCCTTGGATCTCTCTGGTCTCCATAGAGAAATTCAGCCGAGTCTCCAATGCAGAATGATACTACCGGTATCCCTCTTTGCAGGCTTCCAACACTTTCGTCACGGTCCTGATGAAGACCAAGCTTTCCTTTTTCTTCATAGAAATTGACAATGCAGACATCAGGAGACATGGAAGGGAGTATGTCCTCCACTTCACTTACACCACATTCTTTCTCAATCAAAGATTGTGCTTCTTGCATCGCTCCCATAACCAGTTGAATGAAATGATCAGGAATGTTGGGTGGTACGCTTCCATCAATTACCCTTGTGTGTCCATATACTCGGGTTTGAGGATTCCAATCTAAGCCAAGGCACATCATTTTCAGTCGGAGTCTGGCTCCACTCGTAAAACCTGGTTGATAAAAACCTCCAGGACCTAAGCCCATCTCACGACAGTTCTTTACTACGTCCACCTGCTCATCATGAGTCAAGTATTGTTTCAAAAGCACCATTCCCGGTCTCAAAATTATACTCTTCTTCTCAACTACTTGTACTCCCACGTGTTGCTCCTTGTCTTCAATAGTCGATCTAAGCTTAACCATTGCAGAGGTTTGCCCTTCTTGAAAACAGATGTCATACGGCTCGGATTTCAAAGAATCAGCCGGGGAATTGATCTTACGATCAGTAGCCGAACTGCTAGCAGGGGAATCGAAAAACTGATTCTTCATGTTGCTACAGTGTGGCAACGAAGGATTCTGTTGATGCAGACACATATATAATTTAGTACATAACTACATAGGATTTTATAGCTATAAACCTAAGTAACTACTATAGGACTTGACACTACTTTTCGGTTACTCTCTTGGTGAGTTAACCATTGGAGTAACTCGCAACTCCGAGGCCGAGGACAACTGCTCTGATACCATAAATGTAACAACCTATTTTATTTTATCTATTTTGAAAATATGGATTTGAAAATTCCTTTTTATTTAAAATACTTATTATAATTTTTCCGGAAAATCGGACAGAGTCTCCTCTGTTTTTCCGACTTTCCCAAAATTTAGTTTTGACCTGTAACCTGTTCAAAACAGTTTTCAATAACCACCAGACAGCCAGATATAATATATAACATATTTAGACTCTTTTAACATCAAATATTAAAATAGAAACTTTTAAACTGTTGCAGGTAAAATTAAATACCCCGGGCCACCAATTTCTCCAAAATACACATTGGGAATACATACATAATCCATAATTATACAAAATACATCGAATACCCAAATGTGGCCCGGTTTAACTCAATTTAATAAACGACTCAAAGTAATATAAAGACTCGATTTCACACTTCCTGTGGGAAATGTGTTCCTGCTCAGCCTCGATATCTGCAAACTCAACCTGTACCTGTGTTGGTTGTAAGGGTGAGAATTGCACGAACTAGTAATGCATAATACATGCCAAGTCATACACAATTAGCAATTAACCAAATAATGCAAACATTTCACGCCCAATCACCTATCCACTGCAAACACAAACATATCCAATTATTCGCATTTCCTAATTAATGTCAATTCCTATTCTATTTCCGTTCTCTTAGCTTTCTATCCTCACCTAAACTTAAACTCTAAATTCTTCTTCCATTTCTCCTTTTTACTCACATTCTTCCTATTTTATCCAGTTAACTAATTCTAATCTCTATCTCTCCTTTCTTCATCTCATTCATCACCCTCTCAACTTTCTTCTTTTTATTTCTTTTCATTTCATTCTTTTTCATTTCATTCTTTTCATTTCTTTTTACTTTTTCGGGATCTTTGTGGTTTCACAATTGCGTTCCCCAATCTTTCAGAGGATACGTCTTACGGATGCGTACGGATCCCCAAAGGCCGCACGACTAACTCAACCACTGCGCACTCTGCCAAGGCGGCTTACGTTTCCTGCACCCGAGAGCGTGTCTTACACGGCCAGAATGCCACAAAAATCCTTGGCTATGCGAGTTTGCCACTGCGTTCCCCAATCTTTCAGAGGATACGACTTACCGATGCGTACGGATCCCCAAAGGCCACACGACTAACTCAACCCTTGCACACGTTCCAGCCAGCGGCTTATTGCGGGTGTTGCGCACCCGACTTGTTGCACCCCACCGTGTGTCTTACAGGATTCAAACCGCATACCAATATTCTCTTTTCTTTTCTTTTTATTCTTTTTCCCTTTTCTTTTTAATCGACACGCCTTACCAGGCTCGCATCGATGCCGATACGCCTTACCAGGCTCGCACCGGACTTCCATTTTCCTTTTCTTTTCCTTTATTTCATTTTTAATCAATTTTAGTCCGCCCTCGTCTAACACCTTTTTCCTTCTACTCTCATTTTCCTCTTTTTCTTTTCTACTACAACTAACCTATTTCCTTATAATTAACTCACAATCATTTCTAATAACACTTCCTATTTTCCCCATTTTATTTCCCTTACATTTTCATCTATGTGTTACCATCAAATTCAAAGCTCACTCCTCCGTTCACTCCTTTCCGTTTTCAATCAATCTCTAAATACAACATACATACACCATTCAATATATTTAATAATTACATTATAATACAAGTCATTATCCAATTAATTCACATAATTTAGCACATACATATCATTCTTATATTTTCAACAATTACACCTAATTCATGGCCTCAATTAGCATTTAGCAGTTCACAACACAATTATCAGGACATATATATCAATTAATCACTTAGCATAATTAAATCATCAATTCATATTATAATTCATAAATATCAATCCCTAATATCAACTACACAAACCAATTAACCTCAACACGCACACACATACTAGTTACACAACCACCGTGCGGCAATAAACCCCTTACCTTAAAATAATTAGGATAGAGAGAACCTTAACTGGGTTAGGAGTCCTAATGCAGGAGGGTTGTCGATTGAGCTTAGTGTCCGTAATCACTGCTCCGAGGGGTGTTGGAGTTCGTCAATATTTGGAATGGAATGGGTTGATGAACTCCCCTTTTCTCTCTCTTGCTGGCCGAAATCTTCAAGGGCCAAGGGAGTCCATGGTTTTGTCTTTGGTTGCCAAAGTGAGTAATAATAATAAGTAAAAGTGAAATTAATACTAAAATAAAAAGGAAATTGAGAGGAAAGGCTTGGTTATTGCTTACCCACACTTCCAATTATGATGGAAGAATCTCCATGGAAGCAAGGAAGCACAAATTGATGATGATCCCTATTGAAGCAAAGAGGGGAGAGGAAACCTTGATGATCACGGAGGGTGAAGCTTGAAGCTCACACCATGGAATCCATGGAAAGCTTGAGGATGGAGATGATGATGGAGAAGCTTGAGGTGGTGATGGTAACTCAAATTGGAAGAGGGGAAAGAGAGATTGAGGGGTGCCTTGAAGCTTAGGAACAAAACCTAAGACATTAATGGAGGAAGAGAGGGAGAGGGAGGGAGCCCTAGCTCCATGGAGAAGAAGAAGATGAGGGAGAAGAAGGGTGGTTCGAATGGGAGAAGGGAAGGGAGGGTTTGGGGGTTAAAATGGGTTTTGGGGTGGGAAATGGCGAAAATGCCCTTAAAATCGCGTGTTCAGTGTTGCAGATCGCAATATTTTCGCTTAAGCGAAGCCCTTACAGTGTTGCCATGGAACCTATTTCGCTTAAGCGAAATCTACTCGCTTAAGCGAGCTCCTGAGGTGTTGATTCTGTGACATTTTCGCTTAAGCGAAATAATTTTCGCTTAAGCGAAATAATTTTCGCTTAAGCGAAATCATCAGGTACTGCTACTTCATTTTTCTATTTTTCAGCTATTTTCTCCAAACTTCAAACAGCCATAACTTTTTCGTTCACCGTCGGATCTTGCTCAAATTTGACGAGCAACTTCCTAAAAATCATATCTTCATATCCAACGGTGGAAATTTTGTTTTGAGTCCTAAATATTTTATTTTGATTTTCTAACCTACGTTATATTTTAATACCGAATTATCTATTTTTCTAGCCTGTTCCTAACTTCAATTTAATGCTCCTTTCTTTTCCTAGACCAATATTATTATTATTTATATTTTCTAATGCTTGAACACTTATTTTAATACCCATTTATGGTTTTATTATTATTATCTCAATTATATCAAACTGTTATTAATTTATTTGCACTTAGGTTTAAAATTTGGGATGTTACATTAAGGCCTCGGCCCGATCTCGACCGAGCTAGATAAGATTGTGTGCTTATGAACCGAGCTAAAAGGGAACCCAACGTGAAACCCATTGTCCAGTCTGGATTAACCGATCTCAGAGTCCTGTCCGAGAGGGAAGCTCAGACTACTGCTGTTCCTACAAACCGAGCCAACGTATCTTAGCTGACGTACCCGAGCCAACACGTCCTCGCTCCTCCGTGCCAGTTCATGTGGAGCTGTTAACCCTTTGGTTTTCGTACCGTTCGTACGGTACTGTCCTTCACTTTATGTCAGTATCACTGCTTTATGTCCTTTTCAATGTACTGTTCATGGCTTCCTCAAGAAGCCAATGAATCTTGTCCACATATCCAAGCTTCCTCAAGAAGCCTCCAATGAGAGCCACACAAATATATTCCACATTTGAATAAAAGAAAATCCCAACACATAACCCATAACACTTCTCACTTTTATTCTTCTCTTTTCCCTACGTCTCTCTCTCTTTCTCTCAAAGTCCAGCAGCCCTAACACTTCTTTCTCCCTCCCTTCCCACGGATATTCCCCCCCCTCCAGCAACCAAACCTCAACCGGAGACCCTCCTTCTCTCCGTCCCCGTTTTAATCTGGAGTCCCTGGGCCGCCGTGAAGTTCGTGTGTAGCGTGGCGTGGTGGTGGCAGCAAGGAGGAAAAGGATTCAAAGGTGTGAAGCTCCAAGATCAAGCATCAAGAAAACCATTCTCAAACTCTCAACTCTTATCTCACACGGTTTGAGGTAAGGAGTGAGTGTTACCTCTGCTTGAGTTTGGGTTTCTAGGGTGTTCATAAAGGGTACTAATAGTGGGTATTAGATTAGGGAATGGACATAGGTTAATGTTAGAAGAGAAATGGTAAAAAGGGAAAAAGGGGAATTAATGAATGAACTAGAAACATGGATTTTAGGTGAAGATGGAATATCACTTTTGATTACATGCTATATTTCATATGCTGTATTTTATATGATGGATTGACTAAATGTTCTGTGCATACGGTTGTTGTGGTATAAGTGTTTATGAGCTTTGATATTTGGTATTTGTATCTGTGGCCGAGCCGAGAGAGGGTGAGAATGGAGAATGAGAAAAATGGTAACCAGGGTGGATCGAAACGACAAACTAATAAGTTACATAATGAGTTAGGTAGACGAGATAGATAATAGGAATAATGGAAATCGGGAATGGGTGAAGGGTTGAGCCGAGATAGATGCAAAGAGGAATAAATTAAAGAGGTGAACTGAGGTGGGCCGAACTAAAAGTAATGGTTAATAAGATAAAGGGAATTAAAGAGAAATGGTTGTGTGGTCGGGTCATAGCAGACGCGTACCGGGTGCGTGCATTGATCGCGTAAGCCGAGCATTGTGGTGCTCGCAGTTGTAAGACGAGCATGGTGGTGCTCGCAGTTATGACACACAAGGTTCCGAGAACGGAATCAGTACGAAGTGTTCCTGGTCATAGCAGACGCGTACTGGGTGCGTGCATTGATCGCGTAAGCCGAGCATTGTGGTGCTCGCAGCTGTAAGACGAGTATTGTGGTACTCGCAGTTATGGACACTCCTTACTCCATAGAATGATCGGCGGTAGTGTTCCTGGTCATATCAGACGCGTACTGGGTGCGTGCATTGATCACGTAAGCCGAGCATTGTGGTGTTCGCAGCTGTAAGACGGGTATTGTGGTACTCGCAGTTATGGACACTCCAATATCCGACCTAAATGGTGTAAGACATGCACTGGGTGTATGCATCCGAGAAGAGTAAAAGATTGTAAACTATGTGAGTGGAATAATGAGTAATGGTAATCCGAGGTAAGAGAATGTAAACCGAGGTATAGCTAGTATTGGGTAAGCTGGTTTATGATGTGAGCCGAGCTAGACGAGGATGTGGGTATGCGAATCGAGCTAAATGTTGATATATGCATGAGATATATGGGTTTGATTACTTGTGACTTATTTGCTATTTGACTACTTGTGTTTGGCTTGGTAGTTCGGTATGTCATTCTAGAAACTGCTTATTTAAGTTCTGTGTGATGCTCACCTCCTTACCATTTTTCAGGTACTGAGCCCGAGCAGACGCAGTCCCCGGCCGAGCACGATCACTCTCCCTCACAGGGAGAGTAAGTTATTTAGAGTCAGATAGGTGGATGGGTCTCGGCCAGTTGGGCCGAGCTAAAACACTGATTGTATTTTGAATGACCGAACTGAATGTACCTAAACTTATACTTTATGTATTTGATGCATTTAAGTCTTCCGCTTTATTAACTCTGATGTTTTTGTTATTAATGAAAGGAAATATTATTTTGGCAAATATCATATCCATCTTAAAGGAAATTTTAAATCCTAATTTTTGGGGTAATTAAGGGTAATTATTTCATAGGGTGTTACATAATGAGAGCATGAAAAAGGAAATGTAATGGAAATAATAATAATGGAAGAAAGTAGTGATTATGATATGTAAATTGGAGAGGACTAAGGTTATGAGTTGGACTATATGATAATAGAGGAAAATGGTTATAAGGGCTAATGTTAAGGGTGATCTATAAATATTCTGTGATTGGTATGGTTTATATTTATGCATATTGTGATTATTATTGAAATTGTGTTGATGGTTATAATAAATGGACTGGAAATTGAATGTGAGACTACATGTGAAGGTTTATGATTATTTGTACATATTTGTGGTCATGGATTGAAGTTGATTATGACTTATATGAATGGACTGGACTGTTGATTAAATGAAAATGGTAAAGGTAACTAAAGTGGAAACTGATCAGTGGGGCCCGAAACACTAGGTACCTGGCTAGGTGTTCCAATTACCTGTTACGGCCAATTGTTAGAAGTCAAGCCTTCCCAAGGACTTCAAGTGATATTCAAAGTTTTGATGATTACAAACAAAGTCAATCAAGCTCACAAGTCAAGCTATCAAGGTTCAAGCAAATGAAGACTGAAGTTGTGTCTTTCCCTTTTCCCCTAGAAAACAATGTAAGGTAATGGATATAGTTACGTAAGTATAAAGGCCATAACTTACCTTAATAGAGAAGAATGTTTTTCTAAGTAAGGAGAAGGAAAAGTGTTTTACAAAGGTTTTTCATCAAATTGTTTTAACTTAGTTTCTATGGAAATAGATGATGAAACAAACTCTGGATGTTTTTTTCTAAGTCATGAAAATCTATTTTTTACAAGTGCAAGAAGGGATAATCGATTACCTTCTCAACGTAATCGATTACTTTTGTTGCATCATAGAAAAACCAGAGTGCTTGTAATCGAGTATTTGAAAATGGCTAATCAGTTACTTTTTGAAAGAGAAGTAATCGATTACCTGCTTCAAGTAATCGATTAGAATTGTTGCATCATATATTTTTCAGAGACTCAGTAATCGATTACCTGTTCCTAAGTAATCGATTACCTGCTTTTAAATGTTGCATCACATATTTTTCCAGGGGCTCTGTAATCGATTATCTTGCCCTGAATAATCGATTACTTGTTTTGTTTTTAAAGGTGATAATCGATTACCTTAGGAAAGTAATCGATTACATTAAATGATTTTTTGGAAAACGTGTCAGAATCATTTTGATTTGTTTCCTGATTTGTTTTTACTTAATTGATTCTGATTTATTTTCAAAATTCGAATTTGATTTTATTTTTGAAAATATTCCTTTTTGGTTTAAGATTCAAATCTTTTATTTTATTCTTTAAATCTATTTGATGTGGTTTTGATTTTAAATCTTATTTTATTTTATTTCTAAAATCGTTTTTGATTTTTTTTTGATTTTGAATTTGAATTATTTCCAAAATTGTTTTTTGATTTGATTCTGTTTTTAATTTTGAAATTCAAATTCAAATCTTCAAAATCTATTTATAAGAATGTTTTTATCTCTTTAAAAGTTAACTCTTCTGATATCTATTTTTGAAAAAGGTTTTCACGTTTTGTTCTTCTTCTTCTCCTATTCTTCAGAAAAGCTTTTTCACATTCTATCTTTTTGAAAAGAAGAAAAGGGTTGGCCTAGTACTTATTTTGTTATATCCATTTCCATAGAACTCATATTGTTGTATCTGTGTTGCTTAGAACACTTTATTGTTAGAGTGGCCTTATCTTGTTGTATCAGCACTAAGAAGAGTGCATTATATTGGTTGTACCCAATCACATATCATAACCCGTTGTTGTAAGGGGAGTGTATCCCTTAGAGACTAGGGAGTGAATCTCCTAGTGCGGACGTGCGGCGTTCGTGGTTGTAGGGTGAGGAACCCTTGTGTATTGGGTAGTGCTAGACGAACGGTGGGGCACCTAGTAGTTAGGCTATCTGGTTGTTGTTGAGGTCCCTAGCGAAAGGAGGTTCCTAGTAGCTTGCGGGGCGCTCTGGTTGTACTTGGGGACGCGAGGCGTCTTTGGTATAGTGAAAGCTCAGGCGGGTTGCTTGGGGACTGGAGTAGGCCGGATTTGCCGAACCAGGATAAAAATCTCCGGTGCAATCTCTTCTATCCCTCATCTCTTTATTTTCTCTATTATATATAATTGTTGCGCGTCATAACAACTATTTTCGTAATAATCTATTTTAAGCGAATTTAAAATAATAAGCGCGGTAACGGTTTTCGTTGTTCTTATTTAATTCGTATCCGCGCATATTAGTTTTTCATAATAGTATTAATATTATTCGCTTCTGCGCAATCTCTTTCATCAATATATTGTTTTCCGCTGCAAAATCTCTTGTGTTTTAATTAAAACGTTTTAAATCGATTATTTTCCAAGGTTTTCGTAAACACCCAATTCACCCCCCTCTTGGGTGATGGCTGCTAATCCTAACAATAATTCTAACAATTGGTATCAGAGCTTCGTGCTCTGGTAAAGGCCTAACAGCCTGAGTTAAAGATCCGTTGTAGATTGGCAGCGTTGGGATATTTTATTTGTTTTAATATGGAGGGATTTTCATTCGATGAAGCACCATTTTTTGATGGAAATAATTTTCATTATTGGAGTGCTAGAATGAAAATATTTTTACAATCAATTAGTTTTCGTTTATGGCATGTTGTTCTTAATGGTTTTGATTTTAAGCCAAAACATGTTTTAAATGATTTTGATGAAAAATCCTTTACATTCAATATTCAAGCCATGCATATTTTGAAAAATTCTTTGAATGTTGATGTATATGCTATAGTTGAAAATTGTGAAAGTGCTAAGGATATTTGGGACACTTTGATAACACACTATGCTACTAATGATCTTCATGAAAGTGTTAGTGTCCACAGAAAAGAGGAGAAGAAACAAGTTGAAATTGACATCAAGCTTGAGAGGACTAACTCCCTAGACAAAAGTTATGATGATGAAACTATAAGCAAGGGGAGTAGCTCAACAAGCGATGACGATGAACTAGAAGGATTATTTGAAAGCTTCATGGATTCAATGGAGGAATCGAGTGGCTCGGACGAGGAATCAATGGAAAATGAAAATGAAGTATCCGACCACTTAGACCATATAAACCATGAGGTAATTTCAAAAAATTCTTGCTCTAACAATCTACAAATTACTTATAATGACTTGAGTGATGAAATGATAATTTTAGAAAACAATGACTTGGACTCTTTACAAGATTTGTCTCCAAACAAAAATATTTTTGATACTTTAAAAAGTGGAGATAATCTTGATAAAGAAAATATTTTAGAAGATTGTTCCTCAACCCATTTTGAAAAATGCGTATGTCTTGAGAAATATGTTGAGGATACGAATTTTGAAAACCATAATATTGAAAAAGCTATTGGTCCTAATTCCTTGCTTGGTGAAGTTGAAAATAATGTTGATATTCAAAAACCAACTAAAGAATTGAACAATAGTGCTTTGCTTTTTGAAAACAAAAATACCAAGTCTTATGAACCTATCATTGAAAAAGTCAAATCATCACCTAAGGCCATTATTTGTAACTATTGTGGTTGTTCGGGTCATATTTCTCATTTATGCTTTTATCGGAAAAATCACAATATGAGAAATGACTTGAAGTGGGTTCCAAAAGTTCCAAAGGAATCCAAGACTAACGTTCAAGGACCCAAAATGAGATGGGTACCAAAAGGTTCTTCTGGTAATTTGTTTATGCAGGATCTCACTTATAAGAAAGAACCTAGAGAAAGAAAGAAAGAAAAAACATACAAATTGATATCTCATAAATCAAGGGCTAAATGGAAAGATCGAAGGAGACACAAGTTCTCAAACACCAAAGCTTCACGAAGGAAAAATGGAATGCATGCTATGGCAAACAAACAACACTGAAGACATGGTTAAGGACAAGTACTCCCTTGATCAACAGGTTTGAAAAGGTTAATGTACATTCATTATATGCCAATGACTATACTAGAGTGCACTTAGACTATTCCAAGCTTAATCCATATTGAAAATATATCTGTGGTAGACCGACCCTAAGCCTACCCTTAACCTACACGGCCAACCAGATTAATCAATCTGACAGGTCACGCCTACCCAGGCCGAGCGCTTGTCCAAGGACCCATCATGGCGCCTCAGGACCGACCACATGGGGCTTGCCCCGCAAGAAGTCCGAGCTAGGGGCGCATGAGCCTAACCTGCCAACAGGGATAAGATTCTCCACTACAGGATAAGGATGAATGACTCATCCTACATCCTAAACGGGACACGTCAGCTGCCTTGCTGGTCCTCCGTACAGGCCCACAAGGTACAATGTCACCCCTATAAATAGTTGTCTCCAGCAAGGGGCTCGGGTACGTTCTCTCTCTCCCTAATTTCACATCGGCACACACTGTGATTAGGGAAACCCTAGTTGTCCCAACTGGACCTCTAGCATACCCAAACTATCATACACTAACCTCAGTCCATCCATTAGTTCTTGGGTCTCTCTATACCTTTGAACTAGGGGTGCATCTGAAACACCGTGTCCTAGACACGACATTGGCGCCGTCTGTGGGAAATCTGATAAACTGTACCCCCACTCAAAAAATGGTAAACCCATGTGGAAACGCCGCAAACAGCTCACGCGGCGCAAACCACCAGACCGGAAGGAACCGCCAGAGACTGGAAGAAGGCAGCGCTGACAATGGAAGAGATCTGGAAGGAAGAAATCCTCCCCACCAAAGCATGCCTTCGGTGAGACTGGAAATTCCATCCCGCAGCCACCACTCAGTACCAGCCCGAACTCACAGTGGTCCATACACCGTTCATTCTAGGCAAACAAACCCCAACCCCCCCAATCATGTACCAAACCACGGCTCTGGCCGCTCTTTTGACGCCCGTGTCTCCGGCGAAGAAAGGGGACACTCCCAAGGCCGAAGGGAAACCCAGCTTGAGGAAATAATCAAACAACAAGCCCAAATGTTGGAGCAGCAGGGAAGGGCCATAGCAGAGCTCCAGCAGATCCACATGCAGGCGGTTGCTGTGCGGGCAGTAGAAACAACCCCGGTAACCATACCAGCCCAGGATCCTCAAGGCCCCATCGCCCTTCCCCCACCACCTCCGCATTCCTTGGCCCCACCAGCCCTTGCAGCCAATTATGAGACCGATGATAGCGCTCACCCGAGCCACCCCTTCACTCCGCGAATCATGGCTTATAAGACACCCTCCGCATTCCTCGGCCCCACCAGTGTAGCGAAATATAACTGGTTAAGCGACCCTTTGGAACACATTTTATCTTTTGAAGGCGCTATGAACTTTTATGATGGAGGAGACCTGATGAAGTGCCGAGCCTTTTCTATGACTTTGCAACCACCTGTTTTGAGGTGGTACTCGGCCCTGCCTAGGAACTCTGTCAACTCCTGGGCAGAAATGAAGAGAGTTTTCCTGAACAGATATACTGCTAGCTGCGTCCAGCCAAAGTCCGACCACGCACTAGCAGGTGTCATGCAACAACCCGAAGAACCCTTGAGAGAGTATCTGTCCCGTTTCCATTCCGAGGCAGGATCCGTCCCAAACCTTGAACCGAGCTTCCCGGTCTTCCTTTTTACTCAGGGACTTCGGAATGGAGACTTCAAAAACTCATTAGTGGGAAAACCGCCGAGGGATATGGCGGAGTTAAGACATCGTTCCACCAAGTTCATAAATTTGGAGGAATTCAGCAAATGGCAGAGAAACAGGGAAAGAGGTGAGCGAGGGGAACCTTCTTCTCAGGGAAAGTCAAGAAGAGATGATAGAAGAGATGACAGAAGAGATGACAGGAGGGACGAACAAAGAAGAGGACCCAGAGGGGATAGAAGGTTCAGTGCTCCCCGAGCAAAATTCGAGCAGTACACTCCCCTCATGGTCCCAAGAAGTCAGATACTGCAGGAAACAATGCAAACCGACCTTCGAATGGTAGAAAGACCTTCCCCCTTAAAAAGAAGTCAGCGCCAAGACCGTTCCAAGTTCTGCTCGTATCATGGGGGATACGGGCATACTACAAACAAGTGCACTTGGCTAAGGGATGTCATCGAGCAACTAATTAGAGATGGAAAGTTACAACCGTATGTCAGGGAGGCACTCAACCGACATGCTCGAAGAAGAACCCCCTCCCCAGACAGAAACATCCGACCTCCAACCAGAGAAGCCAACCATAACACCAGTCAGCAACCATCTGATCCACAGAGAGTAGCCATGGTAGAAGCAACTACAGACCAATCCCCGCAAAACCTTAGAGTCAACACCATAGCAGGAGGTTTCGGGGGGGGGGGGGAGGAGAAAAGAGATCTGACAGGAAAAAATACATCAATCAAGTGCTCGCCGTCCATGACCATCCGATCCGAAAAAGAACCACAAAAAGTGTACCGATCTGTTTTTCTGATGAAGATTTAGAAGGGATCATCCCAGGTCACAACGACCCAATGGTCATTACTGCCTTGGTCGGCAACTATGAGGTTGCCAGGATATTCGTCGACCAAGGCAGTTCGGCAGACATCATGTTCTTGAACCTTTTTGAAGCCCTAAGGTTAAAAACTTCCGACCTAACCCCATTCGAGGGAAAGTTAATCAGCTTTACAGGGGACGCAGTGGTTCCTAAAGGACACATCCAACTACCGGTAACACTTGGGAACCACCCCTCGGCGAGGACTGAGATAATCAAGTTTCTTGTCATCGATTGCCCATCAGCATATAATGCCTTCCTCGGCAGAACATGCCTACAGGCTTTCGGTGCGGTCGTCTCAACCGTTCATCTGGCCATGAAATTTGAAGGCTCAGATGGAACCGTTGTTGCTATCCGAGCTGAGCAGGAAAAAGCTAGACTATGCTACAATGCTAGTTTAGCAAAACTCAAAAGCCCTGAAGAAACTCAGCCAAAGTTATGTTTGAATAAAGGAAATGTACTTTTGACAGACTTGGATGTCAGATCCGAGTTGGATGATACAAGACCAACCCCACAAGGTGAGTGGGAATTCATTGTGTTAGATGAAGAGCTCCCGAGCAGGAAGGTGAAGCTAGGGACCAACCTTTCGGAGACAATACGAGCAGAGGTGCTCGAACTTCTAAAGTAAAACAAGGACCTTTTTGCATGGAACTCGGCTGATATGCCGGGGATTGATCCAAACCTAATTTGTCATCGTCTTAGCGTTCACCCGACCGCCAAGCCAGTTGCCCAGAAAAAGAGAAGAGTAGGCACGGAGAAAGCTGCAGTGATTGAAGAAAAAGTGGCCGAGCTCCTCGCCGCCGGATTCATCCGAGAGGTCAACTACTCCGAGTGGCTTTCAAACACAGTATTGGTCAAAAAATCAAACGGGAAGTGGCGCATGTGCGTCGACTACACCGACTTGAATAAAGCTTGCCCAAAAGACCAATACCCCCTCCCCATTATAGACAAACTTGTGGACAACTCAGCTGGCTACCAACTCCTCTCCTTTATGGATGCATACTCGGGGTACAACCAAATCCCGATGTACCCTCCTGATCAGGAGAAAACGGCCTTCATCACCGAAAGGGCTACTTATTGCTACACGGTAATGCCTTTCGGATTGAAAAACGCTGGCGCAACCTACCAGCGGATGATGAACAAGGTCTTCTCTGGTTTGATTGGTCCTACTATTGAGGTGTACATTGATGATATGATAGCCAAGAGCAAGAAAAAGGAAGATCATCCTCAGGACTTAGCAGCCATACTGGAAAGAATCAGAAGGTACAACATGCGCCTGAACCCCGATAAGTGCACCTTCGGGGTTCCGGCTGGGGCCTTTTTAGGTTTCATGCTCACAGAGAGGGGCATTGAGGCCAACCCAGAGAAATGCCAAGCTATTCTGAACATGCATAGCCCGTCTAATGTGAAGGAGGTCCAGAGGCTGACTGGTCGGATAGCAGCCCTCTCAAGATTCCTCCCTCAAGCAGCTAAAAAAGCCCTCCCGTGGTACCAACTTCTCAGAAAAAACAAAACTTTTCATTGGAATGACTCTTGCGAACAAGCGTTTGCTGAGCTCAAGGAATACCTCTCGGCCCCTCCCGTCCTCACAAGTCCTCGGGAGGGGGAACCACTGTTTTTATACTTGTCTGTTAGTGAAACATCTGTTAGCTCGGCCCTGGTCAAGGACGACTCAGGGACCGAGCGACCCATCTACTTTGTCAGCAAGGCCCTCCAAGGACCCGAAATAAGATACTCCAAAATAGAGAAGCTCGCTTTTGCTTTGGTAATTGCTGCCAGGAGACTCCGGCAATACTTTCAGAACCACCCCATTATAGTCAAAACAACTCAGCCAATAAGGCAGGTACTTCACCGACCTGACTTAGCGGGAAGGATGGTCTCTTGGTCCGTTGAGCTATCAGAGTTTGACGTCACTTACGAGCCGCGGAGAACTCTCAAGTCCCAGGTCCTAGCGGACTTCGTTTCAGAATTATCAGACCATAACCATCCCAGCCAGCCCCAACCTTGGAAGATTTATGTTGATGGTTCCAGCCACAGTAAGGGGGCTGGGGCAGGAATAATCCTTGAAAATGCCGAGGGCATCAGCGTAGAGTATTCCCTCAAATTTGAGTTTCCCACCTCAAACAACCAAGCAGAGTATGAGGCGGTGATAGCCGGTCTGCGGATGACCCACCAAATGGGGGCTTCAGAAATTGAAGTTTTCAGCGATTCTCAATTGGTTGTATCTCAGGTCAAAGGCGAGTTTCAAGCAAAGGAACCAATTCTCCAGAAATACCTAGAACAAGTCAAAACCCTCTCAGATCTTTTTCCTCAGTTTTCCATCACTCACATCCCTAGGACCTGCAATGGACGAGCTGATATTCTCTCCATGCTCGCTAGCACTAAAGGCCCGGAAAACAACAAAAGCCTAGTCCAAGAAACTGTCCACCAGCCAAGTGTTGTTCTGGCATTATCTCTGACCACCGATTGGATGGACCCCATTAAGCAGTATCTCAAATTCCATGTCCTACCAACCGACCCCACCCAAGGAAAAAAGTTAGTCAGGCAAGCTGCTCAATATGCCATGATCGGGGACACTTTGTATAAACGGGGAATGGACTCCCCTATGCTGAAGTGTCTGAACCCTTGGCCGAGGTCCACGAAGGAATCTCGAGCCACCATGTAGGTGCAAAAGCTCTAGCCCGTAAAGTACTCCGAGCAGGCTATTACTAGCCTACACTCCTAAGCGATGCTTCAGAACATGTAAAGAGATGCAAGTCCTGTCAGCTTCACAGAAAGATTTTCCAACGCCCCCCGACGGAGCTACACTCAATGATCGCTCCATGGCCCTTCTATCAGTGGGGCATGGACATCATTGGAAAATTCAAAACAGCTCCGGGGCAGCTAAAGTTTGTGGTGGTCGCGATTGATTATTTCACAAAATGGGTCGAAGCCGAGGCTTTGGCCACAATTTCTTCAGCTAAAATCCAAAAATTCTTTCTTAGACAAGTCATCGCTCGTTTCGGTGTCCCACACATTCTGGTGACCGACAATGGTACACAATTCACAGCCAAGGTCTTTCAAGAACTGGTCGACCACTTCCACATTACCCACCATTTCTCATCGGTCGAACACCCGCAGACGAACGGACAGGCAGAAGCAGCAAATAAAGTTATCATTGACGGGATAAAAAAGAGATTGTATGAAGCCGAGGGATCATGGGTTGACCTCCTCCCCGAGGTATTATGGTCAATACGAACGACCATTCACACCTCGACAGGAGAAACCCCATTTCGACTAACATATGGTTGTGAGGCTGTGTTGCCTATTGAAACTCGGATTCCCACCTTCCGAGTATCCGAACGTCCCGTAGAAGTGAACGATGGTTTGTTGAAAGAAGAGCTGACTCTCAGCGAGGAGATCCGATCGCTCGCGACTGATCATGAGAAAAAAGCAAAAGAAAGGCAGTCCCGAGAATACAACAAGCGGGTGGTTCCAAGGAGCTTTACTGTAGGGGATCTAGTCCTCAGACGAGCCGACATCGGCTTAAAAAACTCAAAAGAAGGAAAGTTGGCAAGGAATTGGGAAGGCCCTTACAGGGTCGTCTCAAAAACTGGCTCGGGGGCATACAGATTGGAGACACTAACAAAGCAACAACTGAACAACTCCTGGAATGCTACCAAGCTTAAACCTTACTACAGCTGATGGAGACCCACCACAACTCTTGCAAAGTTTCAACCCTGATTTTAAAATTCTGTTGTTTAAATTACATGTCATTTATTTCAAGCACTTCTATGTTTATGTTACATTTGATTTTTATTGTTTGCAAGCAATTAAAAAAAAAGAGAGCTTAATGAAGATCTATCTTTTTTGGTCATTCATCTTGTCTTCTTACTGTCAACGTACTAACCATTTCCTCTCGGCTCGCCACCGAGGCGAACTTGGGGGTTTATACACGTCCTTCCAACGGGGACTTATAAACTAACAATCACAAGTACTTTTAGTAGATGCCCGGCTAAAAACCTAAACGGTTTCTGTAAGCCGAGGACCGAGGATCCCACCTTGGCCAAAGGTAGGAGATCCGAAATCTAAACAACAGTTTACAACGAAATAAAGAACAGTGCAAAATCTTGACGAAATTAAAACATCAACATTTCATAAGGAATTCAAAGGACAAGTAAAGCAATATTTTGATCAAACCGATCATACTACACTTCATATTACAAAAAAAAAAGAAAATACATCATAAACATCTATTCTTCATCCTCGGAAAGGGCAATGGACGACCCATCGAAATCAGCTTCATCTTCATTCTCCAAGTCCAAGGGGTCGGGGAGATTCGGCACTGATAAGTCCACCTCCCTATCCTCGTGGGCATAGTCAATAATACGGTCACCGTCGACACCAAAATTGGGACTCGCACCTAACACTCAGATCCCCGGATTCATAAGGGACAATTGTTTAACAGCATTCACAAAAGAATCATTCACTGCATGATCCCAATTAAAGTGGTTCCGCTTGGTAGTAACCTTATGTTTCAAAGCTTTCCGATGAGCCTTTGTCAATTCCCCCTGCAACCGAGCCACCTCATTCTCAGAATTTGTCAACCGACCCTGCACACCCTCCAGCTCGGCAACCTTCTGCTGAGCTTCAGCCAATTTCTCTTGAGCAATATGTAGCAGCCTTCCCTTCTCAGCCTCCCTTCCACCAACATCCTCCAAAGCCTTTTGAGCGGTCTCCCGAGCTCTTTCAGATACTTCAAGTTTTTTCTGCAGGTCGGTGTTGGCCTCGGTCAGAGACTGAAGATTTGCCTCACTCTCCTTAATCTGAGTTAACAGATTTTTTGCTTGTTGGGCAGCAACTTTCCTTTTCTCCTTTTTAGTAATCGAAAGTGTTGCGCTGATATCTTCGGCATGCTTACTAAGGTGGAACATGTAGCTAGCAGCCCTCAGCATATTTTTGCCCAATAAATCACAGTGACATTTCAAAGTGGCAGTCGTCTGGTCCGACAATCTCTTATCATCATTAGGAGTGTAAACCAAGTCAACAAATTTTTCCTTTAGCTTTTGAGCCCAAACAGTCTCCTCCTCGGGATCCGGAACGTCAAACCACAAATTACCCCTCTGTAGTGGTTTCAGAATCTCAACAACTTTGCCTTTACCCTTATCTACCCTAGCCCTTTTGGACAAAGGCACTCGGTCCTCCTCTTCTTCCTCATCCACCCGAGCGATAGACTTCCCAGTAACCACCTCCGCCACTCGAACAGATGGTGATCGGACATCTTGCACCACTTCAACTTCAGGTGACGCCACGGCCACCATGACCGATCGAGTTGCTTCCGAGGAAACGGCTCCACCAGAAGAGCCGACCGCTTCGACTTTTCTTGACTGAGCAAGCTCCCTTATACGTTTAGCAGCCTTGTTCTCCCTAGCCATCTTAACTGCAAATCAAATATACAAAGGGTTAAAAAAAAAGGGTGCATGTACCAAGCTCGGCTTTCACAAGCTCTTGTGGAAAAATAATAATGTTCCTAATATCAACTTGGCCATTTTCTTTAAGATAGCTGAAGAAGGTATCGCATGTATGCCTCTCGTCGGCCGATAGTTCAGTTTCGTAGTGAAATTGGTAATGTTTTGGGTGTCTGTTGAAATAGTCAGATGACCAGGATAGAGGAAACCGAGGGCGATCATCCTCCATAAACCAGCACTTCCCCCTTCCGACAAATTGGTACTTGAAAAACAAAGGTTTAAAGGTTTTCCACGAATCAGTGTACTTAGCAAAGAGAGCATGGTCGTTGCGTGCCTTCAATGATACCCACAATCTTTTGGTTCATCCTTTCTCAAAAATGTTTACTTGTGGTATGTATAACCATAGGAATGCTCGGAGCGAGCATGTCAATCGGCGAGCCTCACAAAATTTTTGAAACGCCCGGACAAACGCCCAACCACTAGGATGTAGTTGGGTGGGAGCCAGGCGCAGCCGCTGGAGTAGGGCCATCTCAAGGTCGGAAAACGGCATTTTAACACACAGCCTTATCACGACCTCCTCGTACATAAAAAATTCTTTGCGATTCTCTTCGATCGCTATACATACTCGATCATTGGCCGACGGAGGGTTAATTGTGTATGATGTTCCCGTTTCATCCACAGGGCAAGGGAGTATGTTGGCTCGGATATGACTCAAGCTGCTGTTGATTAAGGCGGACGGCGTACCGAGCACCTCTAAATCAACCCAGTCATAGGCTCCAGAGTTCGGAGGCACAGGAAATTCATGAGGATGTGTAACGCACCGTCGAACCATACCTGGGGAAAGGGAAGTCTCGGCGTCAGAATCTACAAAATCAAAATCTTTAAACAACCTAACCCTAGGTTTATTGGTCCTATAGCCGAGCCTACTACACCTTCCCCTAACCCTTATGGCTTTTTCCCAAAAGGGTTTTTCCCAAGTACGGTTCGAGGGGCGGGGGGCCACTTGGGCCTGCTCCTCCGCCGCCTGATACTGTAACCTCCTACTCTCCTTTTCCTCAAAAGTCTGGGTAAGTTCCACCGATAATGGCATCTCCGTCGTGGGATCCGCCATACGATGGCGGAAAGGCGGTGGCAGGATGTCTAGCACTTCCAAGTCAGAAGAAGATGAAGATGAAGAGGAGGAAGAATCCTCAATATCGCCTAAACCCAAAATTCTTGACAACTCCTCATACCATGACCAGTTAACACCCATGATAAAAGCTTAGGAAACCCAGAAAACACATAAAGAAACTCTAAACCCAACAAGAGCCAGAAACCCAGAACCTAAGAAGATGAACAGTGCAAACAGAAAAAGAAAAAGAGATAGAAACAAGAACCAGAGAGCAAAATACCTGAGACTAGAAGAAGAGGATAGGCACGAACTGATTAGCACAACGAAGAGGAAGCAGCAAGCGTCAAGAATGACAGTAGTAATGGCTTGAGAATGGTCAAAGGAATCTGAAATTCTAAAAGGAGATGAAAACGCAGAGAGAGGAAGAGGGAGTCAAAAGAGAGAGTTTGGAAGAAAATGGAAAAGAGGAAGTGGAAAGGGTAGTTGAAGTTCAAAAAGAAACTTCCCTCCCCACGTTTCAGTTAATGGGCCTGATGGCAGAAGCCCAATTCCACATTGAGCCACCCAAAAAGCCACGTGGCGCACAATCAGTGGAAAGAAGCATTTAAAAAAACCCAAAAGGCAACATGCGTAATAATGACGCTTCTGACACAAACAGCACGTGTCAGCAGAAGGACACTCAAACGTCCCCTCAGTCAGTCGAAGGGACAGCGAGGCGCTATGAGCTGTCCTGAACTCATCGCTTCACCCCGAACCTAATACCCGGCACCTTCAAAAGACACCTTCGAAGAACTCTCAGCTCGGCTCAAGACTCAAAAAGTCTTACCGAGCTAGGGGGCTTATGTGGTAGACCGACCCTAAGCCTACCCTTAACCTACACGGCCGACCAAATTAATCAATTTGACAGGTCACGCCTACCCAGGCCGAGCGCTTGTCCAAGGACCCATCATGGCGCCTCAGGACCGACCACATGGGGCTTGCCCCCCAAGAAGTCCGAGCTAGGGGCGCGTGAGCCTAACCTGCCAACAGGGATAAGATTCTCCACTACAGGATAAGGATGAATGACTCATCCTACATCCTAAACGGGACACGTTAGCTGCCTTGCTGGTCCTCCGTACAGGCCCACAAGGTACAATGCCACCCCTATAAATAGCTGTCTCCAGCAAGGGGCTCGGGTACATTCTCTCTCTCCCTAATTACACATCGGCACACACTGTGATTAGGGAAACCCTAGTTGTCCCAACTGGACCTCTAGCATACCCAAACTATCATACACTAACCTCAGTCCATCCATTAGTTCTTGGGTCTCTCTATACCTTTGAACTAGGGGTGCATCTGAAACACCGTGTCCTAGACACGACAATATCATGTGTGGTAAACTAATCTTTTTAAAATCTTTTGACACATGATCATCTTTACTTGGAATAGTTGTACCCTACAATAGCTCATTGACATTCATATGAAGTGCATAACACATCTCTTGCTCATAAGCTCTTAATAGTACTTTATTTCTTCAAAGTTTTATCGCTCTGCACCTTATTATGTTAAACTTATATTAACTTGAGCGTTAGAGATATCCCGAGCATGTGCTTTGTAGTAAAATGAATAGGTCTGGAAGTGTGAGACAATGTAATCGATTACATCTAAAAAGTAATTGATTACCAGCCTTCGGGAGAACCAAAGTATGGAAGATTGAGAAGCAGTAATCGATTACCTCTTTGAGAATAATCGATTACCTGCACCAGATATCAAAAATAAAAGAAAAGGAGCAGCCATCAAAGGAAATAGATGGGTCAGTCAAAAGAAAAATACGTCTAACAACATCAAAGCTTCACACAAAGAATATGAAAGAACCGTCATGGTCAAAAATTAAAAAGGTGAAGCAATGGGTAAAGGTGACTACCTCCTTGATCTACTAGCCTAAGGTATCGAACTCTTATTCCTCTTATATCAATGACTACACAAAGGTATACTTGGACTATCCTAAATTTTGTTCATACTAAGGTGTATCATGAATGTTAAAACCTTTTTAAATATTTTTTTTAAAATATCATGATCACTTCTTAGTTGAATTAAATCATGTGTGCTTTACTTTATTTTGAAAATCTTTTAGCACATGATTATTTTTGGTATAGTCCTACATACCTGTTACATATAGTGTATTATATCATGCGTGCTTAAACTTGTTTATTATTACATGATTACACTTTTATATGTGATGTTGTTATAGCGCTTTGATATATGAGGACATGCATGTGTTTATAAGAACAGGTTTGGTATGACGTGTGTGAGACCCACAATTTTACCCAATGTATTTGTGATTTTATAATTAAAATTAGGAAATTATGCTTGATTTTGATACCTGGGTTTATATAAAAATATATATATATGAAAATATATATGTATACACGTAACATATATAGGTATATATGTTATATACCAATGTCTTCCCTAGCCTATTTAAATGAAATATTTTTAAGGTAAAGTATTTGATTTAAATGATTTTTAAAGATGAAATGATTTTTGATGGATTAGAGTATCCTATCTTTAGAAATTCATATCTTTTCAACCGTACGTCGAAAAATTACAAATGATATGTCAAAACGATCGTATCAAAATCTAGATTATGAAAATGTAAAGCTTTGATTTTTATTTTTGAGTTTTCGAAATTTTATCACTGCTGCAATAGTGAACGAATTTTTGAGTTTTAAGAACCAATGTATGGTTTAATGCATTAAATAGCCTTTTGACTAAAGTATATTTTATTTTGGAAAATGAAAATACATTTCTGAAGTTGTATAGTGTACTATTATTCAAATTAAGTGTATTTTCGTATTTTTATTATTTTAAAATATTTGAAAAGCTTAGAAAATGTATTTTTGAAGGAAATAATCTTAGAACTTCAAAAATTCATAACTTTCAAACCGTAAGTCCAAAAATTACAAACTTTATATGAAAACGATCGTAATAAAATGTAGAATCTTAATATGTAAAAATAAAATTTTTATTTTAATATTTACGAAAATTTTTGTACAGTAGGTAGAAAATCAAATTTTGATAGTTAATATGATGGGATAATTATGTAGGCACCTCCACAATGAACCAATGAGAAATTTTCTCTCCTGTTTTTAATAATATGCACCGTCCAAAATAAGTGGGAAGAGGGGAAGAATAAGTTCTGAAGTTTGTGAGAATAAACCTTGAATTAAAAAGCTTTAGGAATCAACAAAATCCCATTTAATGCTAGTTCATGTTCCAAGTAGTGTTTGAAAATTTTTGAATGAAACTTGATGAAGGGGGGCCGAATTTTAGGTCAGAAAAATGAAGGGAAATGCATCTCCAAACACCTATAAATAGATAGCCTTAGTTCCACATTTTTCACACACAAACACTTGATAGTTTTACAAGAGAAAAAAAATAAAATTCTAAGAGAGAAAAAGAGAGAGAGGGACGAGTAAGCTAGGAGGGAGGAAGGAATTGCTTGGTTGCTTGAAGTTTTCTAAAAAGCTTAAGGAGTAGAGGTAACCCAAAATCACTTATTTATTTAAGTTAATTTTAAGTTGTTTTGTTGTTATTATTGAATAAAAACTTCTAACTTCTTCTATAGTCAAGTTCTAAATTTTCCTTTTCATTTTAAAGTTATTTTTGAATATATGAATTAAGAATGAGAAAAGGGACACAAAAAGAGTGTTTAAAGGGATTTATCTCCCCTTTTCTTAAATTCTTAAGATGGCTAATAGTTTTGATGAGTTTGAGTCATTTAATTTCTGGGTTTATTTTAATTCTTAGAACATGAGAATTGTAGAGAATTTTGTGTGAACAAATAAGTTTTTATTCATTGTCTTTTTGAATTGTTTTGTTCTTTGTTTTAAGGAATGAAAAAGAAACAAGTAAATAACAATGGAAAAACAATAATTTCTAATATGTATATATATAAACCGTGGTATATATTAAGAAATTTGAGGATTGATTTGTGTATTTTAGTATGTGTATTGTATTGTTGTTTAATAAAATAAAAGAGAATGGAAATGAATAAAAAGATTAAAATGGATTTTATTTTGGTTTTTATTTTCTTTCTTTTCTGGACCGTGTGGATGTATATTGTGTGATAATTGTTGTTATTTCATGAATGTTTGAGTTATAATTAAGTCTTTAAAAAGAATGAAAACAAATAAGTACTTTTCTTTGAAGTAGAAATGAAATGAAATGATTTAAAGGAACTAAAAATGACTTTTTAGAAATAAAATGAATTCTGGAAAAATTTGATGTTATTGAAGTTTATGGAATTATATGTTATGAAATTTTGATGTAATTGTTATTGTTTGATTTTATGTTATTTCCTTTTGTTTGATTTAAGTTAAGAACAATGAATAAATGAACAAAAAAATAAATTTCTGGAAACAATAAAAATATAATATACCGTGAGGTCTATGGTATTATTTTTAAATTATTTTTGTTATTTGTTTGTTGTATGGTTTGTAATTAAATTATAGTAGATTATTTAAAAGAAATAGGAACAAATGGTAGTTGTTATAAACCTATAAGAACATGTATTTTTGATTAATTGTATGTGTATGTGGTTGATGTGGTTGTAAGTGTTAGTTGCTGGAAAAAAATGAATTATTTTCTAAAAGGGATCTATTTTATATTTGTTAATGATTAAACCTCTTATTTTTAGTATACCAAATGATGTAATTATATTATATAGATGTTTTAGGAATTGAAAATATTTTTCTAACTTTTCTATATGCTAGTCGAATTTTAGAAGAAAAAGGAATTAAAGTAATTAAATTTTTCTAATTGATTTGATGATTGCTTTAGTATGTTTATGGAATATATTACATGTTTATATGGAAAAGATTAATTTTGAAAGTTTTATTTTAATTCTGGAAATTTAATCTTTATTCTGAAAAATTTATTTATTTAAGACCCCAAGTGATTATTTTTAAGAATGTTAGTGATACTTTGTGTAGGGTTAACCAATAATAAATCCTACCGCTACAGGATAAGCATGAGCTCTCTAGTACAGGATAAGGGTGAATAACTCATCCTTCTTATCCTCTAAGAGCCATGTCAGCCCTACTGGGCCGAACAGGCCCATAAGGCACCACAACACAACTTCCCCTATAAGTATCGCCATGCTATAGGGGCTAAGGTATGTTCTCTCATCCTACTCTCAAGAACTACGTGTGGCTTGATTCTCTTATCACTGGGGGTACGTAGGACCGGGGTCACCCTCGTCAGCTGCAACAACCCCAAACACACATCGTGGTGGATCTATTTCTCAGATCCACTACATTGGCGCCGTCTGTGGGGACGGTAAACTTCGATCCCCATCCCCGTCCAAAAAAAAAATAAAAAAATATATATAAAAAAATGCCACCACCGTGAATTGGTGCGACAGTGAAGGACATTAAATCTCCCCAAGGTTGTGCCGCTGTCGCTCACGATGTCGTTCACGTCACCGAAGGTTAAAATGTGGAGTCCAAACGTCTTCCTCCGCCAATCCTTGTTGCGGGTCGCATCTGCTCTTCGTTGACGATAACGGCACCGTCGCGGTGCTCATCTCCATCGACGTGAATTATCTGTTCACCATCCTTAGGAAGAATGCGAGCGTCGCTCCTCCACGGTCACCATCCTCCTCCTGCTCTGCGCCTTCTCTGTTCAGGAACGCTGTCATGACCCCATACTCAATCACGAGTTCTCATTATGAATCCGCCATCATCGCTCTCATGTTTGCTGCGCCTTTGTTCGCCGTGGATGAAGGTGATCGAGGCCGTACCCGATCAAAATAAAAGGTGTTTATTCTGTAGTACTAGGAAGGTGATCCTAGGTCGTTTCCCAGCGAATATCGGTCTAGGCAAAGTATCAAACACGTAGTGTGCAGTAAATGGGGGGGGGGGGTTTGTGTGTGAGAAATGTGAAGAACAAAACATAAACAGAATATAAAAACTTAAGAAAATCAGAAACAAAAGCGGGCAAACCCCTTTGGCTACGTACACTACTCAATCCTAGCTCACTAAAGATCGATTCCTCTCCTCTCCTCTGTCCAACTCGTGATAACCAAATACTAAGCGAAAATTCAGTTATCACTCCAAACCCTAACTTCTAATTAAGCATCAGAAACCAGAATTGGAGTTTTTACGAGTTAATACAAATTAAGCATTTATATTCATGTATTATCTCTACGAAATGGAATTAAGCAAACCACTACACATCGATAAACATGAAAACAGAGAAGAGAAAACGAAATTGCATTAATAACAAGAGCTCAAGAGTAGATAATACAATACCAAAGGGATTAACCCTTGAAGTCTAGCCTTCCATGGCCATAAATGAAGAAAAACGAGTAGAAATGGGGAAGAACAAAACCCTAGCAGCCACCACCACTTGGGAGAGCCAAGAGAGAAGTTCTAACCTAGAGAGAGAGTGAGAAATCTGAAATGAAAGTATGTCCTTGGAGGTTACACGAATTTCCCCTCTTAAGACACAAAATGGGCCTAAAACATGGGCCCAAATCCTAAGAAACACTATTCTGAAAATTACAATTAAAAAGGGACCTAAATGCAAATTACAATCTTCACTTCAATACTTCAATCTTCATTTCCAAACTTCCCAAAGTGTCCTTGTGCCAAATATTACCTGAAAATAGAAATAGAATTAATTAGGCTAAATAATTCCAAATTAAACAATATTCGGAATATTAGTCCAATAAACTCTAAATCACTAAATCAAGCTAATCAATGTCAAATGGGCAACAAGTATCAATAATAGGAGTAAAATAATGCAAGGAATAATGGGAAATAAAATGCTCATCAAATACCCCCACACTTATCCTTTTGCACTCCTGGGCAAAACCAAAAGATAGGACTATGAAGATCAATATGCACCAAAGTGAATCATGCAACAAGATGACTACAATTAAGAAATGCAAACCTAAGAGATTACATACTTCACAATGAATTCTAGGAAATGCAAAGAAATGGGCAAACTCAAGCACACAAAATGGTTAAGGATCAAAGAGTCAAAGCATCCGCGAACATCATCCAATTACTTCATGTATGCAAAGAAACCAATGACATCAAGAGGATAGTCACAAAGATGATAGAAACTCACAAGGATCACTCAAAAGTGTTTACACTCAAGTGTTTGGGGTTTATCATTATTTACACTCAAGGCACATCATGAAAAACAAACACAACCATAAGCTTGACAAGCCTCTAACATCAACCATCAACACACATGCACAAAATGATCAAAAGGTCTTTTAAGGGTTGTAATGGGGCCAAGGACAAGGTAGGATAAAAATATGGGAATGTAGCTAAAACCAAGGGAATAGAGGAGCAATGGGGAATAAGTAAAAAGTAAGCAAAATCCACCCCAAAATCAACAACCACTAATTCCAATCCTCTTTGCCTCAACAACCTTTTATTCACTTTTTTTTTTCTTTTATTTTTGCATTTTTTTTTTGTATTTTTGTCTTCTATTTTTTTTTTGTTTTTGAGAGATATACAAAAAGAAAAGAAGAAACAACACAAATGGCATGAAGATGAAGCCATAACTATAACAACCAATGAGGCCAAACCAAGAACTCAACCAATTAAAGCATAAAGCATACTTCTTACCTAATATCCATTCCCAAAACAATTCCAAAGCTCCAAAATTCCCTAAGGTTAGGACAATCATGGTTTTTCAGTCATAGGCTTGTAATGAGCTAAAGAACAAGGAAAGGGATAAAAAGGCTCAAAGGGGCTAGCAAAGGTTACATTCATTCAAGGTAGGCTCATATGGCTAGTAGCTTATTCAAGAAAGAAAGTGCCTAAATCATTTCAAAATGTGCATGAGCAATCAAGTATCAACAAGAGTCAAGTCAAGTTCTAGAGTGCAAGTAATCCAGAGTGCAATCACACATGAAAGAAAATTAGGTGGCTTATATAGCAATCCACCCACAATTAAGGCTCAAATCCTCACAAAAGGGACAATTCTATCACAGTGTTACTACCTCTTAATTATCAAAAGCAACTTTACACACAGAAATGCATGAATTCAGACACAAGATACCAAAACTCTACTAAAATGAAGCAAAAACATGCAAGAAAATGCCCAAAACTAAGCAAAACCTAAAAAAAATCAAAGCAAAATATGCAACCTAAACTACTCTCCCCCCACACTTAAATCACACATTGTCCTCAATGGAACACAAATAGCAGAATCAGACAGATATAGACAAGTGTAATAAAAAGAGTGAAGAAGGAGAAAAGAAAACTCCCAAAGTCATGGTGGGAAGAAGGTGAGTGCTCTCTTCAGCGGATCGAATGCCATCTTGAATTGGTCTCCTAATCGAAGGACTATGTTTCTGAAGTTCACAAGTGGCACCCCAGGTAGATATGCTAAAGTCCATCCGACTGCCCTCTTGTTCTGTCTAATCATATCTAGCAGTTTCTCCTCTTGATCAACAGAAAGTGAGGTAGAGATGATCACTGGGAGTTTCTGCTCATCCTCAAAGTAATCATATTTGAGATGAGGAGGGAGGGGCTTCAGGTCCAATGAGGGTGCCTGCATAATGGATGGAACTAAAGGGACAGTAGAAATGGATTCTGCTGCCTGCACCTGAACAAATGAATCAGACTCATGCATAACAGAGAGGGGGTTAGCAGAATCTATAATATGAGAATCATCAACAGATGCAGTGTCAGAAACTAGAAATTGATCAATGCATGGCATGCATATTTCGGAATCAGTACATGCAGGACAAGAAAATGAGTCTGTAAATGATGGCAAATCAGGATCATGCAAAACATCAAGCACATGTTCATCAATCTCATCAAGAAAGTCTATATGAAAGACAGCGTGGTCATCAGAAAAATTTTTCATAGCATGGAAAATGTCAAATCGGATCACACTGCCATCAAACTCCATGGAAAGTGAACCTGAATGCACATCTATCTTGGTTCGGGCTGTTTTCAAAAATGGCCTCCCCAAAATAATAGGAACAGCATTACGGGGGGAGTCATCTTCCATATCAAGAATGTAAAAATCAGCAGGGAAGATCAACTCTTCAACCCGAACCAAGACATCCTCTATCAAACCTGCGGGGTGGGCAGTACTTCTATTTGCCAATTGAATCACCACACCCGTAGGTTGAAGAGGTCCAAGAGAAAGAGACTTAAAAACAGACATAGGCATGACATTTATGGATGCTCCTAAATCTAGCATAGCATTTTCAAACTTGACATTGCCTATGATGCAAGGTATAGAGAAAGTTCCAGGATCCTTACATTTTTCAGGAATGTGAGGGATAGGTTTACCTATGAGAGCGGAGACATTCCTTCCCATGCTTATCCTCTCATTTCCCTTGAGTCTTCTCTTTTGAGTGCATAACTCCTTAAGGAACTTCGCATACCTTGGAATCTGTTTTATTACATCAAGAAGGGGTATGTTGACTTCCACCTTCCTGAATGTATCAAGAATCTCCTTGTCCACCTCTTCCACCCTTTTGTTTTGAGGCACTCTTGGTGGGAATGGAAGAGGAATGGGAGGAGGTTGTAGGACAACAGCAGGTTTTGTGGTTGAGCTTGAGGAAGGTTGAGTTGGATGACTCTCCTTGGTGCTAGGATGTTCACCTTCCTCTATCACTTGGCTCTTCCCTTTAGAGGGAGCTAGAGCATCATTGTTGAGGTGAGGTTGTGGTGTGGGTGTGACAATCTGCTTTCCTGACCTCAGGTTGATGGCACTGACATTCTGATGCTGAGGGTTTATCACTGTTTGGGAAGGCAACTTGTCAGAATTTTGAGATTGCAAGTTGTTGAGAGAAGTTGCCATTTGACCCATCTGATTTGTCAAAGTCTGAATGGATGCCTCTTGTCTCTGTATGGATGCTCTAGTTTCTTGTTGAAATTGGAGGTTTTGCATGGTCATTTGCCTCACCAACTCCTCCAAGGTAGGTTGGTTGGATGGAGGGGCTGATGGTGCAGGATGAACCACTTGCTGCTGTTGTTGTTGCCTTTGCTGCTGGATTGGAGGAGGTACATATGGTGGTCTGCTCGGTCCAGCGGTGTTCTGAAATGGAACATTAGGAGAAGGTTGCTGTTGTTGATCAGACCACTTCAGGTTGGGATGGTTCCTCCATCCAGGTTTGTATCTATTGGAAGAGAGGTCATGATTGTGCTGTTGTGGGCCATTATTGTTGTATATGTTGGCCGCATAGGCCTCGGGTTGGTGACCACTTGCCATCAGCTGTTGCTGCTGAAGGGAAGGGCATGCATCTGTGGGGTGCTCAATGGATGTGCATATGCCACACACTCTAGCAGGAAGTATCATCTTTTTCTGATTGACAGCCAATTGTGTGACCAATGTTGTAAGTGAATCAATTTTCTGCTCAAGCTTCTCAACCTTGCCCGAGTCTGCACCAACATCATTTACATCCCTCACAACTATTGCATCACTGTTGCTTCTTGCATGGAATTGTTGACAGTTGGAAGCCATCTTCTCAATTTTGCTCCTGGCTTGTAAGGGTGTCATATCTCCCAATGTACCACCACTTGCAGCATCTACCATGTTTCTTTCCATGAAGTTGAGACCTTCATAAAAGTACTGGATGAGAAGCTGCTCTGAGATCTGATGGTGAGGGCAGGAAGCGCACAACCTCTTGAATCTCTCCCAATAATCATAGAGACTCTCTCCATGTTGTTGCCTGATACCAGAAATTTCCTTTCTGATTGCAGTGGTCCTATTTGCAGGGAAGAATTTTTCCAGAAATGCCCTCTTCAAGTCATCCCAGCTTGTGATGGAACCAGGGGCCAAGTCAGATAACCAATCTTGTGCTAGACCCTCTAAGGAATGTGGAAATGCTCTGAGACAGACATGATCCTCTTGCACATCATGTGGTTTCATTGTGGTGCACACTATATGGAATTTCTTGAGATGCTTATGAGGATCCTCACCTGCAAGACCATGAAACTTGGGCAAGAAATGGATTAGTCCTGTTCTAAGCTCAAAAGGAACATCCTCATCAGGATACCGGATACACGAGTCTTCAATAGTGAAGTCAGGTGCAGCCAGCTCCCTAAGTGTCCTTTCCCTTGGTGGGGGTTGAGCCATGTTATCACAATGTATAGAATCAGATTGAATAAAAGTAGAAGGAATAGAAGAAATAGAAACAGAATCAGAATTAGATGGACTATAAGATGACTCTGACTCACTACCTAATGACTGATTCCTATTTTGTCTAACTAATTTGTGATAAGTTCTATCAATTTTAGGGTTGTATGGATGCAAATAACTTGGGTTGCCCCTAGTCATGTACTGAACAGAACAGCATCAACCATAGCATACTGTAACAGATATGCATGACCAAAATCGGCAAGAAAATTTTTATTTTTTAAAATTTTTTCTTTATTTTTTTAAGCACCCTAAAATCATAAAAACATATCACAGAAAGTTTGAGGACAAAATTCAAAAGGGAACCAAGTCAAAGAATTAAAACAATGACCAAAAACTAAGAAAATAGAACTTGTAAAATAAAAAAGAAATAGTAAACAGGCTTTTTCGGGATCCAAACGAAGGGGTTTTCTGACGAAGTGAGAAAAATCAGATTATTCAGAAAATTACCTTCGATTTGATATAAATTTCGTCAAATTCCGAGTTACGGATCAAAAGTTACGCCTATTTATAGTAAGTGCTGCTGAAACTTGGAAAATTTTTCTGGAACTCACAACCAGTGCCTATCTGAGTGTCTGTGATGCATCAACACACTAATATATGATGAAACAAGTGTGGATACCAATTTTCATGCAAAAATTCCACCCGCAGCTATGTTGAATGGCACTCACGGAATCACTAGAATAGCATCAGTTGTGCAGAACAGCAAGTCAGCAAACAGGGCAACTTTCAATCAGTTATCAGAATGCTTATTCACACACTAACTACACTAACTAATCTAATTAACTACTGTATGATCTTTGGCAAGAACCGATAATCCCCGGCAACGGCGCCAAATTTTGATCGAGGCCGTACCCGATCAAAATAAAAGGTGTTTATTCTGTAGTACTAGGAAGGTGATCCTAGGTCGTTTCCCAGCGAATATCGGTCTAGGCAAAGTATCAAACACGTAGTGTGCAGTAAATGGGGGGGGGGGGGGGGTTTGTGTGTGAGAAATGTGAAGAACAAAACATAAACAGAATATAAAAACTTAAGAAAATCAGAAACAAAAGCGGGCAAACCCCTTTGGCTACGTACACTACTCAATCCTAGCTCACTAAAGATCGATTCCTCTCCTCTCCTCTGTCCAACTCGTGATAACCAAATACTAAGCGAAAATTCAGTTATCACTCCAAACCCTAACTTCTAATTAAGCATCAGAAACCAGAATTGGAGTTTTTACGAGTTAATACAAATTAAGCATTTATATTCATGTATTATCTCTACGAAATGGAATTAAGCAAACCACTACACATCGATAAACATGAAAACAGAGAAGAGAAAACGAAATTGCATTAATAACAAGAGCTCAAGAGTAGATAATACAATACCAAAGGGATTAACCCTTGAAGTCTAGCCTTCCATGGCCATAAATGAAGAAAAACGAGTAGAAATGGGGAAGAACAAAACCCTAGCAGCCACCACCACTTGGGAGAGCCAAGAGAGAAGTTCTAACCTAGAGAGAGAGTGAGAAATCTGAAATGAAAGTATGTCCTTGGAGGTTACACGAATTTCCCCTCTTAAGACACAAAATGGGCCTAAAACATGGGCCCAAATCCTAAGAAACACTATTCTGAAAATTACAATTAAAAAGGGACCTAAATGCAAATTACAATCTTCACTTCAATACTTCAATCTTCATTTCCAAACTTCCCAAAGTGTCCTTGTGCCAAATATTACCTGAAAATAGAAATAGAATTAATTAGGCTAAATAATTCCAAATTAAACAATATTCGGAATATTAGTCCAATAAACTCTAAATCACTAAATCAAGCTAATCAATGTCAAATGGGCAACAAGTATCAATAATAGGAGTAAAATAATGCAAGGAATAATGGGAAATAAAATGCTCATCAGAAGGCAATCGTTGGTCTCAAGGCTGCGTTATATGGCTGCGATTCTCTGGTGTGAGTCCCAAAACCTCGAACGGTCTCCGCCGCCAAGCCTCGGCGTTCCGCTTTCTCTCTCCCTCCGCGATCATTCGCAAATCCTCTTCTCTCTTCGTTCACAAAGCCACCAAACCAGAGAAGGTGTTCGCACACCCGCCGCCACGCACACCCGCAGGGACCACCGCCGCCACGTACGGTCCTGATTCCAGCCGGGACCGTCGCCGCCACGCACACCCGCCGCCGCTTGCCCCTGCGGTGCTCACCCGAGCTTGCCACCGGCGCTGCAACTCAGCAGCACCTTTTCGCTCACATGCTGCAGCAACTGCTGCAAACTCTCTAGGGTTTCAACCCTAATGGGCTGTTGGCCCATTCCAAAAAAAAAAAAAAAGTCCAGCAGCCCCATCCAAAAAAAGAAAAAAAAAGGGCCTAATCAGTCCCAAAAACAAAAAACAAAAAAAAAGTCCAGCAGCCCCATCCAAAAAAAGAAAAAACAAAAAACAAAAAAAAAAGGCCTCAACAGGCCCTGACAGAAAAAATAAAAAAGGGCCTAATCAGGCCCAAAAACAAAAAAAAAAAGGCCTCAACAGGCCCTAATAGAAAAAAAAGGGCCTAATAAGGCCCAAAAAAAAAAGGGCATCAACAGGCCCTAACATAAAAAAAAAGGGCCTAATCAGGCCCAAAACCAAGAAAAAAAAAGAAGAAGAAGAAGAAGAAGAAGAAGAAGAATGTGGACAACAACAACAACTCGTTCCTCAAAACAGGGAAGTAACCTTTTTATTCAATTGCCAATATCACTCGTTAGCGCATGATTAATTTGATTACATGTCATTTATTAATTGCTAAATAATCATCATTACGGTTATAAATTGTTAACTTTGAACAACAATAACTAATTAATTATTATTTTTGTACGCATATGCGAGGTACACGTATGATAGCCCGAGCCAGGGTATGAATGTTCTAAATGGCCCAACCTATACGGGCTTATTTGATACGGGCTAAACATGCCCAAATTAATTTAAAGAAAATGAAGGTCAGGCCTCGATGCTCAACAAAAGCTCATTTGAAAAGGATTGGTAGAAGGGAAGGAATTCTCATTCCAATATTATTCTTCTATTTATTTAGCACCTTACATGATTATTTGCACACATGCTGATATTAACTCAGCTGACGCAATATTTCTGAAATGTGCTTTTAATACTTAGTTCCTTTTAAGTCCTTTACATGTCGCTTATTATTTGATATATATATCGCGTATTCTCATTTTTCATGGATAAGCTTTCATCACTTGACTTGTTGTCATTAAATGCTTTGACATATTTATAAATGTCCTTCAATTACAATTATTGCGCATGATATACCTGAAATTATGCGTCTTTTCATGGGCAATCCTGTCTATTTGCACAATATTTAACTATTGTCTTTTCAGTCACGATATTATTATATTATTACGTGTGATATTACTAAATCATACTACCTCTATACCGATATTATACATAGTATCTTTGCCAATAATTGTCATTATTGTTGTTTGATTGCTATAAATTGTCAATTTAACGACGATTACCAATTATTTTACATATGCGAGGTACGAGTATAATAGCCCACTTCTCTAAAAGGCCCATTTCGAGTAGTGACCTTTTTAAACAAAGCCCATTCCGAGCTTTAGACCGCTAGAAGATATCCTCAAAATTAATTGGTGCTAAACTGCTCAGTCACTATTGGCGTCTAATATTAGTATCTTCAACGTGCCAAAGCCTGCCACATCCTCGCACCCTCTGCCATGACACCCTTGCCTCTCACGGTTACTTACAGCCAAAAGACATCCTTGTTAACATCCCTCCTCGGGATCCAGCGTTGCTCACACGAGTGCTACGCAGTGATTTGCCCATAATGGCGTACAGGGGTTTTGGATGAAAAAGGGTGAGGAATACCGGCTAACCACACATTCTAGTGAAGAAAGGCCTCAATGCCAAAAGGATGCCGGGCATATCAACATTATTCAGAAATAGTCTAATCACGAAGACTAACAGGAAGGATCTTTCTCATTACCCCATTAATGTTATTTCAATTTCATGGTTTAATTGTCATATTCTTTATTATTGAATCACTCACCACATGACATGTGTTATCTTAGATAATAATCGTAATTAACAGTGAACTAATTCATACTTCGCTATTAATGTCATTACATATCATTTACTACTTGATATTCTAATAGCTGTTTTTATACATCATGTAAAGGTACAAATTTGATGGTCGGAACTACCAGGCGCAATAGCCCGAGCACGATGGCCAAAAATGATTCGAGTGTTTCACGCATAACCAAGTCAGGATTCCTATCATCCGAAAACATGCACAAGCCGACCACAGGTCTAAATCCACAAGCCCATTGTATTTACTGCTTCAATTAAATAAACGTTCTGTTATTGAATTCATTGTATCACGTACTTTTCCTCATAACCGATTAGCCCTCGCTTATGACGCGAACGATTATAAACAGCTCCAACAAGAGCTTATAACTCGTCAAGTACTCCAAAGAAGATTCCCGATTCGAACATGATTTGTTATAACAATCATCGTATACATCGCGGATAGAGGAACCCACCTCGGCTAAAGTGCTGGAGTTCCGAGGTCTTAACACTTGAATTCTTAACAAAAAGAACAAAAAGAAGCACAAAATCATAACGGATATTATAAATATTCACTCATTTTCGGATCACGTCCTGACGCACTTGCCTACGATCTCGGTTGGCCGACCAGATCGGCGTGGCTACAAGTAAAAACGGGAATTGCTACCTCGATAACTTGGCCATCGGCCAAATATGTCGCAGGATCAAGGAATGCACCTCGGCCAAGGCATTCATTTCGACAGCATCCCCCGTAGACGTTACGATCCAATTCATGATATTACTTTTAACACACCCCAATAAAAGAGGTGTATGAATCTCCGAATCGCGATACTCTTCCGAGTAAAAGACCTTGGCTGCGAACATTCTTTTACATCACCGCCAAGCCTCAGAAAAGAACGACTGATCGACCCAAAAGGGCTCTAAACACGGCACAGTCTCTATGACTCTTCCCGAGCTAGGGGGCTTGTGTCGTGGACCGGACTCTGGTCCGACCTACACTCATAACTTCATCACCCGGAGCACCCCCAAATCCATTCTGGAACTCCCCCTGCGGGAACTAGGTTCGAGATGAGCCTCACCGAGCTTGTACTCGGTTCGAGATGTTCCTCACCGAGCTGGTGGCGGATCCCCCCGCGGGACCTCGGTTAGAGATGAGCCTCACCGAGCTTTCACTCGGTTCGAGATGAGCCTCACCGAGCTTTTACTCGGTTCGAGATGTTCCTCACCGAGCTTGGATTCGGTTCGAGATGTTCCTCACCGAGCTTGTACTCGGTTCGAGATGTTCCTCACCGAGCTTTCACTCGGTTCGAGATGTTCCTCACCGAGCTTGGATTTGGTTCGAGATGTTCCTCACCGAGCTTGTACTCGGTTCGAGATGTTCCTCACCGAGCTTTCACTCGGTTCGAGATGAGCCTCACCGAGCTTTTACTCGGTTCGAGATGTTCCTCACCGAGCTTGGATTCGGTTCGAGATGTTCCTCACCGAGATTTTACTGGGTTCGAGATGTTCCTCACCGAGCTTTTACTCGGTTCGAGATGTTCCTCACCGAGCTTTTACTCGGTTCGAGATATTCCTCACTGAGCTTGTACTTGGTTCGAGATGAGCCTCACCGAGCTTGTACTCGGTTCGAGATGTTCCTCACCGAGCTGGTGGCGGATCCCCCCCGCGGGACCTCGGTTCGAGATGAGCCTCACCAAGCTTGTACTTGGTTCGAGATGTTCCTCACCAAGCTTGTACTCGGTTCGAGATGAGCCTCACCGAGCTTGTGGCGGATCCCCCACGGGAACTCGGTTCGAGATCGGGGTACTCTTTCAGTTTCATCATTCGAGCACAAAAGAGCACTATCAACCATCCGCAACACTCTTCCAAGCGGAAGACCACGCCTGCAAACAATGCTTTATGTCACCGCCAACTCCCAGAAGCTCAGCACAGACTCTTCAAGCCTATACGAGCTTGGGGGGCTTGTAGGGTTAACCAATAATAAATCCTACCGCTACAGGATAAGCATGAGCTCTCTAGTACAGGATAAGGGTGAATAACTCATCCTTCTTATCCTCTAAGAGCCATGTCAACCCTACTGGGCCGAACAGGCCCATAAGGCACCACAACACAACTTCCCCTATAAGTATCGCCATGCTATAGGGGCTAAGGTATGTTCTTTCATCCTACTCTCAAGAACTACGTGTGGCCTGATCCCCTTATCACTGGGGGTACGTAGGACCGGGGTCACCCTCGTCAGCTGCAACAACCCCAAACACACATCGTGGTGGATCTATTTCTCAGATCCACTACATTACTACACTTTGTTTATATGTGCAAATATAATGTAGAAACAAATAGAAATGAGTATTTTGATTGATTAAAAGTGATTTATAAAAAAATATATTAAGTTGCTGACCAGAATTTATAATTAATGAAAAGTTAATATTTTATTAGAAATAATAGTG
The DNA here is from genome assembly GCA_037953625.1 of Crotalaria pallida. Lineage (NCBI taxonomy): Eukaryota > Viridiplantae > Streptophyta > Magnoliopsida > Fabales > Fabaceae > Crotalaria > Crotalaria pallida. The sequence goes on along the minus strand of CM075654.1, from coordinate 2,871,985 downwards.
TTTTAAAGTATTTGGCATGAGTAGGAATTGTGTATAATTGTTTTGGATTGTTCTACTTGAACTTCTTGAATTAATGCAACTTTTCTGTGGCTGTACAGCAGATGCAACTATTTTATTTTGTTTTAATTTAGTCATTTTATTATAGTAGAAGTTGTAATAAGAATTTAGGAAGAAACGGCATGTGTTTTCGATTTTCTGTTTAAGAGAAAATGAATTTTTAAGTTAGAATATGTATGCTGTCCAAAATTCTAAATTAGTTGCATCAATGATAGAAATTGTTTTAGATTAAATCAATATGTGAATTTTATGCTAAGACTTTTTATATATAGAGTTAAAAAGGAAATATAAAAGTGACTTTGTAAATGTATGCCTTAATGTTCTAGTTGTTTACTAAATTGTTGTCTTAGTGGTGCTTGTATGTGGAATGTCTTGTAAAAGTGATTTTGAGTTTGTATTGTATACTATCCAAATTTAATGAATTGATTTAAGTAATTATAAAAATGATTTTAATGTATGAGTGTATGTTTGGGTATAGTTATCATATTGTTTGAATTTAGTAAATAAGAAGTGTATGTGGTTGTTTCATGATTATATGAAAAGGTGAAGTTTGTTATTATTTGCAATCTAATTGTTATGTGAAATGTGAAATGTGGCTCTTTGTTTATAATATGATGGTGCTTGTGCTTGAAATGATTTGGTAAACATTAAATGGAATTGGTGGACAAAATAATGATATATATATATGGACAACTAATAATGGATAAAGGTGGTGATGTATTGTACGCCTTCGATTTGGGGGAGACAATACATCGTAAAATGGGGTTGTATTGTAGGCCTTCGATTTGGGGGAGACAATACAACATAAACGGGGCGATGTATGTAGGCCTTCGATTTGGTGGAGACATACATCGTTGGTGGTGTATGTATGTAGGCCTTCGATTTGGTGGAGACATACATACACCCTAAAAAAAAGGAAAAAGGAAAGGACATTGGATAAAATAAGGTAACGGTAATGGAAACGCGATGTATGTGGGCCTTCTATTTGGTGGAGACATACATCGTGATTGGTGTATGTATGTTGGCCTTCGATTTGGTGGAGACATACATACACCGAAAATAAAAGGAAATGAATAAGGAAATAGGGGAATAAAATTGAATAAGGTAATGGTAATGGAAACGCGATGTATGTAGGCCTTCGATTTGGTGGAGACATACATCGTGATTGGTGTATGTATGTAGGCCTTCGATTTGGTGGAGACATACATACACCGAAAATAAAAGAAAATGAATAAGGAAACAGGGGAATAAAATTGAATAAGGTAATGGTAATGGAAACGCGATGTATGTAGGCCTTCGATTTGGTGGAGACATACATCGTGATTGGTGTATGTATGTAGGCCTTCGATTTGGTGGAGACATACATACACCGAAAATAAAAGGAAATGAATAAGGAAACAGGGGAATAAAATTGAATAAGGTAATGGTAATGGAAACGCGATGTATGTAGGCCTTCGATTTGGTGGAGACATACATCGTGATTGGTGTATGTATGTAGGCCTTCGATTTGGTGGAGACATACATACACCAAAAATAAAAGGAAATGAATAAGGAAACAGGGGAATAAAATTGAATAAGGTAATGGTAATGGAAACGCGATGTATGTAGGCCTTCGATTTGGTGGAGACATACATCGTGATTGGTGTATGTATGTAGGCCTTCGATTTGGTGGAGACATACATACACCGAAAATAAAAGGAAATGAATAAGGAAATAGGGGAATAAAATTGAATAAGATAATGGTAATGGAAACGCGATGTATGTAGGCCTTCGATTTGGTGGAGACATACATCGTGATTGGTGTATGTATGTAGGCCTTCGATTTGGTGGAGACATATATACACCGTAAAAATAAGGAAAAGGTAAGGGATTAAAAAGGGATTTCTTTGGAAATGGGGAAAATAAATAAAAGGGAACCAAAGGGTGGAAAGGAATTAACTAAAAAGGGAATCGACACTTGTAAAATGATGGAATTGGAAAATGTGGTATACTTGCGATGAAATTGTACTTATGTGAATTAAATTGCTAATTGTGTTTGGCCTGGTTAGTTGTTATGTTTATCTAGAAACTGCTTTTCTATTTCATGTGCAATGCTCACTCCCTTACCATATTGAGTTAGCACAGCCCCCGGCCGAGCAGGAGTGCTCTCCCTCACAGGGAGAGTAGGGTTATTATTGGGATTAGGATATTATTTTTGGCATAGCAATGTGTTAAGCATCATGCTAGTTGCACCTAGTATTTATTTTCCGCTTAAATTTTGATAACTGATACAGGATATTATATTTTATGCCCATGGGGCTGTTATATGATATGTGCATGAGATGAAGCCCTGTTGGCTGTTGGTTGTTTATATTGATAATGTTATTCACAGGTTAAAATTTGGAAAAGTCCGAAAAACAGGCAAAACTCCGTCCGTTTGACGGGTGATTTTATTATATTAAAAAGGAATTTTTAAGTACACATTTTTAATACTTGGGAATTAAGGGTAGTAATTATAAGGGTGTTACATTTTTCAAGAGATCTAGTGTTTTCATTTACATGCACGCAAAGATCTTGACTTAAAAATAATAGATCTAATATGTTTAAGAACTTAATGTTCAATTCGGTTTTAAAAGGACTTTTGTGCTCATGATTTTATTTTCTTGATTTGATTTTGGGTGCATGTAAAGGAAAATTATTTTTATAAAAGAGTTTAACTTAATGCATGAAATTTTTGATAAAATGAACTTATTTTCTTTATGCATATTTCGGTGGTGGCTTAAATCTTTAAAGAAGAATTTTACATGAAATATTTGATACATGCATGTACCATTTCCTTTAAGATCTATAAATTTTAAGTATGTGCATGTCTAGATCTAGGATAGTTTGATTTGATTCTTGATTTTTAGTTTTAAAGGCTTGATTTTTGGATGTTGATGCATGTTGTATTTAAATTAAAGAAAATTATTTTATCTTTTGTGTTTTACTTGTAGTCACACTAGGATTCTATTTGAATGTTTTTGATGAATGTGAACTTTTATGCTTGATATTATGACTTGGCTGGCTTGTGTGATAACCATAATGTCTTGAAGTAATTGAATGAATGATTGTTTGATGATATGTCTAGGTTATGCATGAATGAATTAATTAGTTAACCAAAGTGTTGTGTTTGATTTTGTAATTAGTTTTGAAAATTAGTTGGTTTAATCTTGATTTAATTGAAGAACCATGGACTTAGTGGTTGCTGCCCTTAATTCATTTCACAATGTTATGTTTTGAAAAATAAATCATTTAAGTGTTTATTTTATAGCAAAGTATTATAGGAACTAAAGAATGATTTTACGGTGTTTTCGGATTTTCTGAAAAATGGTTTATGGACTAGTATACTTGCTGTCCAGATTATTTAAGTTGTTTTTCAATCTTAAAAATTTATTTGGTTGGTTTAAAGTTCAAGTTTTAAGTGGTATTTAAATTGAGAAAGACTTGGATTGAAAAGGTTAAGTTTTTCGGTGTTTTTGAGTTTTGGTTAATGGCTGTCCGGAACGGATCAGCAACCAAAACTAATGATTTTAAAGTGTTTTGTAAATTGTTTTAAAAAGATTTTGAGATAATTAAAGTATTTTCAAAAGTCGAATTTGATTTGAAAAAGTTTTGACGTTTTGCGATTTTCCGACGAGAAGTAAAAAGAGTTTTCGAAAACGCGTTTTAATACTAAGTAGGACAATTATTTAAGATAGACTTGTAATGTTAGTATCATCTCCCTTAGTACAAGGTGCGTATAAGTCAAGAAGCGGAACGGCCGACTTGTTGGGAAGGACCCGCAACGATTTCAGAAGCTGGTACGAGAGGTGAGAGATGCAGTAGGCCTAAGTCATCGTGACGCGTAGTCTCAGTCCTAAACTGAGTACATCGAGTCTAATTGAGTATTTTTCATAGGTCATGAGCTGCATAATTATATGTGATCAATATGTGCTAGATGTTTACCTATTGGTTTAAATATGATGAATGATTGATTTTATTATGTATTGAATTTCTATGAGAGTTATCCTGTGGAGTATATCTTGTTCTGTTTGGAAAAGTTGTATGTGAATATATGTAATAATGATAATCATGAAAAAGAAATAAGTCATGAAGCGAATAAATTGTGAAAGAGATAAATAGCGATTGAAAGCGAGACATGAGCTGAAAATTAAGAAGAGATAAATTGATATGAAAAGATGATTCATAAAATGGCGACAAGAGATACCCGATAAGGCGAGCGGAAGCGTGGTGATGACAATGCTGTTGATGGTGCTGCTAAGGAACGACAAAGGAGAGTGAAGCTGATGATGCTGTGGAACAACAATCGAGGAGAACGACGCTGATCAAAGATGATGAGAATGATGCTGAGCATGAGCTGATGAGAATGATGATAATGTGATGAAAGAGATTTGAGGCAAGATGCCATTGAGAATTTAGGGGGAACAGATCGCGATTAGTGGTCGAGCTTCGTTGAAGGGATGCACAAAGGACGAGTCGACTGTTAGGATTAAGCCGCTAATGAAAACCCTAAAAGAATTAAAAGACTTTAAAAGACATTTACAAACGCGGTGAAGTATGAGTGTCGTATCGAAGTAGTGGAGAGGAAGATACTATGGGTATCTACGGATACTCAGGTGGAGATTGCAGGAGGGGAGGGCAAGGACGGTGAAACGTCAAGAAGCCTGGAGTATATTTCTAGGCGGAACGAATCCCACATGTGGCGTACTAACGTGGTAGGGACTGGGTCCAATGCCGTGGTAAGTTCTGCATCGCGAACTAGAAATTATACTGTCACCCCCTCGATGCAAGTCTAGAACAGTGAGAGGGACTGGAACGGGGCATTTGAGATTGCCGCTGAGAGCGTGCATTGATATGATATTATATGAATTGAATTGATATGATTTGAGGCTGAGTCCTCCTGGTCTGGGACCATTTGATTGTGAGACAGCTGTCGTGCCCACATGGTAAAGGTCCTGTACTCCTGTTTGCTTCCGACTAGGTTGGGTGGATGACCGAGGAGATGTAGACGTGTGTGCGAGTTCAATGATGTTTCCCCCTCATCATTGAGCGAACCGTTTGATAAGACTTAATAATGATAAAAGATTACAAGAAAGAAAGCATAAGGAATTTATGAAGAATTGAGAAAGATTCAAGGAAGAAAGAAAGTATAAGTAATTGTTGGAAAGATTGAGAAAGATGGTGATGAGACTCAAATGCTTGAAGGCATGTGATGCCAAGTGCAGTGATTTGTGCTGTGATGAGCTATAATATGATATGCTTTGTTTATACGTGCTTTCTATATGCTTATGTGAATATAATTGTTATGTGCATCATATGATTAATTGTCATGTTCTAGTTAGTGAGAAGTATCGGTCAAGTCCTGCATTTAGATTTAGTTTACTCTGCATATTCTTTTTATATGAAGTTATATTTCTACTGTCTTGTCATGGATGTACTTCTGGAATACTCATGTTGTCGTATCGGGTTATTCCGGTATTGCAACGGATAGATGGCCGACCCTGCAGTAATTCTGTACGTTATCTCGAAAAAGCTGCTGCAGTGGACTTCAGTTAGGAAGAGTAGACATCAAGATTAAGTAGTAGGTAATCCCTTCGAGTACTGTATCCCTTGCAACTACTTGGTTGACATTGCTATATCATTTTGTACCCCGCTTGGAATTTTATTGAGTATGGTTTTTAAGGAACAAGGTTTTATGAAATGAGAAATGAAAATGTTTTCTCAAAAGAGATTTGTGAAGCCAAGTTACAAAGTGCGATGTTAAGTAACATCTCGGTGTGGAACTTGACTCGTGATGTGTGACATGAGAATATTATTTTATTGCAATCAAGTTAACGAAATGTTTTTGAACTTAAAAGCTTCTCATGTCCATATCACCTTATAAAAAAAAATTTTACCCAAATTTTTACTATATTTTTGTTAAAGAGATGATGTTTTCAAGTTGCCGAAATCGGGGTGTTACACCTAAAGCTTAAATGATGAGTACAAGTGTGTTTGTACTTGATCATGGATTTTAAAGTTTAAAGCAACTTATAAACTTCTAACTAACGGACTTCATAACTCCATTAAGGTCTTCATGAAAGATCTTAAAGTTTTTTTTCAACATAAATCTTAAAGATCTAAAGGATTGTTGAGATTTTGTAAAGGGTTAAAGCAAACCTCTTTGCATGTTTAAAATTCTTGCTTAAAACCGTGATTTGTGATGTATTTATGAATTTATTTGATGATTAAATGAATAATCTAAACTTGCTTAACAATAATGTTGAGATCTTGGGTGTTGCATGTTAGTTTGATGATGATCTTGATGATTTGAGTACATGCATGTCTTGTTTATGCTTTGATCTTGAATTTTTAAGAATAAATGAATTTATAAAACACAAAAACCTAAACTATGTGATTCGGCCTTGACTAGATGTATGGGGTCTTGATGCTTTTTAATTTAATTTAAGACATTGCATGTTAATCTTATGATTAGAAAAATTGATTTGAGTGGTTGAAAGTGTTTGATTTTAACTTGATCTTTAACTTGTTCATGAAAAGACTTGGGTTTTGAACTTTGCATGTAATTTATAAATAAACATTTTAATCTTGTGTTGATATGCATATTGTTTTGAATAAAAGACTTGATTTCTTTAAATGTTCATCACAGTTTTGGGTCTTTTATTATTCAAAGTGATTTTTATCTTTCATTTGTGCTACAACAATTGATTTCATGAGTTGATCTACAAGATTTAGGTTCATGCATGTGGTTCTTGAATAAAGAAATTTTATTTTTCCAAATAAACCTCACGGTTTCACATAAAAACTAAGACAATAAGTTTTTGGAAAAATGCTTTTAACTTGATTCATGTTTTGTGATCTTACATGTGAAAGGTTTAAAGTCAAGTCTTAATTTTTGGTAATAATGTTTTGGTTTTAAGCTTGGAAAAAGAAATGATGAATTGTTGAATAAGAAAATGTATGACTTGATTTATGAACCTTGTGTTTTTGCATGTTGAAAAGATGAACCAAAGACCTTGTTTTAACCATGATGAGATTCGGCCTAGGCATAGTAACTAGACTAGGATTCTTTTTCAATGAAGTGACTTAAAAACAATGAGTATGTTTTGTAGCATTATGTAAAATAAATGTGTTTAAAAATTGTGTTATGAATATTTAATTTCTATTCAATTTTTAATTTTTTTATAAGGGAAATAAATAAATAAATTAAATGATTTTGGAAAAGTATTGTGTTTAAATATATATATATATAAATGTGTGTATGTGCATTCGGTTGGAGGGAATGGAAGAATAAATAATTTTGTTGCATGAAAAAGAAAATAGAATTTAAGTGCTTGAAATAAACCAAGTTGATTTATGTGTTTAAAATTGGTGGTCTTTGAATTGTTGTGTTTGGTTTGTATCTTTGTGAATACGTGATTGCCTAAGTGTTGTGTTTCATTAAGTGAATAAGTGTGTGATTTGTGATTAAATTAATGATTCATTTTGTATTGCTTGTTGTTTATGTGTTAGTTGATGTTTGAAAAATGTATGGGTGTGTAATTGGTTGATTTTAAGAAAATTCCATTTGATTTATTTGAGATTTTTAAATTGTGTTTATGGCTGTCCAAAGTTTGTTTCATGATGAAAATTTGAGTTTTAAAGTGTTAATTTTAAATTAAAGAGTCCTTTAAAACGAAAAGTGTTTTTACAATGTTTTCGGGGTTTTATCAAATGATTTTTGTAAAATGGCCCTTTTCTGTCCAAAGCTGTTAGGACTTGTTTCTTAATTTTAAAAGTGAATACAAGTAAGTTAAAATAAAGTTTTCAAGTGAAAATGGATTTAAGAAAAAGTCGGGTTGAAAACGGTGCATTTTTCGGTGTTTTTGAATATACTTAAGGTGCTGTCCAAGATGGACCAGCAACCAGATAAATTGATTTAAATCATTTTATTAAATGTTTTCAAATGGTTTTGAAATATTTAAAGTACTAGAAAATATGAGAGTTGTTTTGATAAAACAATAGTGTTTTAAGTTTTGTGATAAGGAACAGAAAGTGTCATGAATTAAGAAAAGATTTTCTTAATACACGTTAGTAACGTAAGTGTTTTATTTAATACGAGGAATGAGAAGTGTCTAAGTTATAAAAAAGATTTTCATAACACAAGCTAATAACGTAAGTGTATTTTTGTAGGGTTAACCAATAATAAATCCTATCGCTACAGGATAAGCACGAGCTCTCTAGTACAGGATAAGGGTGAATAACTCATCCTTCTTATCCTTTAAGAGCCATGTCAGCCCTACTGGGCCGAACAGGCCCATAAGGCACCACAACACAACTTCCCCTATAAGTATCGCCATGCTATATAGGGGCTAAGGTATGTTCTCTCATCCCTACTCTCAAGAACTACGTGTGGCTTGATCCCCTTATCACTGGGGGTACGTAGGACCGGGGTCACCCTCGTCAGCTGCAACAACCCCAAACACACATCGTGGTGTTCAATCAATACCGGGGACACTACATTGGCGCCGTCTGTGGGGAACGATAAACTTCGATTCCCACCAAAAAAAAATAAAAAAAAAATACACAACGAAGAGGATGAAGCACCAAGGCGTGGCTGCCGTGCCGCTGTTAGCATTAAGGACACGGTGAACCCTGCATTCATCATTTGATTTGTGGTCATTAAATACTCTGGCATATTTATAAATGTCCTTCAATTACAATTATTGAGCATAATATACCTGAAATTATGCGTCTTTTCATGGGCAATCCTGCCTATTTGCACGACATTTAACTATTGTCTTTTCAGTCACGATATTATTATATTATTATGTGTGATATTACTAAATCATACTAACTCTATACCAATATTATACATCGTATCTTTGCCAATAATTGTCATTATTGTTAATTGATAGCTATAAATTGTCAATTTAACGACGATTACCAATTATTAATTTTGTTTACATATGAGAGGTACGAGTATGATAGCCCACTTCTCTAAAAGGCCCATTTCGAGTAGTGACCTTTTTAAACAAAGCCCATTCCGAGCTTCAGACGGCCAAAAGATACCCTCCAAATTAATTGGTGCTAAACTGCTCAGTCACTATTGGCGTCTAATATTAGTATCTTCAACGTGCCAAAGCCTGCCACATCCTCGCACCCTCTGCCATGACACCCTTGCCTCTCACGGTTACTTACAGCCAAAAGACATCCTTGTTAACATCCCTCCTCGGGATCCAGCGTTGCTCACACGAGTACTACACAATGATTTGCCCATAATGGCGTACAGGGGTTTTGGATGAAAAAGGGTGAGGAATACCGGCTAACCACACATTCTAGTGATAGAAGAAGAAAGGCCTCAATGCCAAAAGGATGTCGGGCATATCAACATTATTCAGAAATAGTCTAATCACGAAGACTAACAGGGAAGGATCTTTCTCATTACCCCATTAATATTATTTCAATTTCATGGTTTAATTGTCATATTCATTATTATTGAATCACTCACCACATGACATTTGTTATCTTAGATAATAATCGTAATTAACAGTGAATTAATTCATACTTCGCTATTAATGTCATTACATATCATTTACTACTTGATATTCTAATAGCTGTTTTTATACATCATGTAAAGGTACAAATTTGATGGTCGGAACTACCGGGCGCAATAGCCCGAGCATGATGGCCAAAAATGATTCGAGTGTTTCACGTATAACCCAAGTCAGGATTCCTATCATCCGAAAACATGCACAAGCCGACCACAGGTCTAAATCCACAAGCCCATTGTATTTACTGCTTCAATTAAATAAACGTTCTGTTATTGAATTCATTGTATCACGTACTTTTCCTCATAACCGATTAGCCACCGGTTATGACGCGAACGATTATAAACAGCTCCAACAAGAGCTTATAACTCGTCAAGTACTCCAAAGAAGATTCCCGATTCGAACATGATTTGTTATAACAATCATCGTATACATCACGGATAGAGGAACCCACCTCGGCTAAAGTGCTGGAGTTCCGAGGTCTTAACACTTGAATTCTTAACAAAAAGAAGCACAAAATCATAACGGATATTATAAATATTCACTCATTTCGGATCACGTCCTGACGCGCTTGCCTACGATCTCGGTTGGCCGACCAGATCGGCGTGGCTACAAGTAAAAATGGGAATTGCTACCTCGATAACTTGGCCATTGGCCAAATATGTCGCAGGATCGAGGAATGCACCTCGGGCAAGGCAGTCATTCCGACAGCATCCCTCGTAGACGTTACGATCCAATTCATGATATTACTCTTAACACACCCCGATAAGAGAGGTGTATGAATCTCCGAATCGCGATATTCTTCCGAGTAAAAGACCTTGGCTGCGAACATTCTTTTACGTCACTGATGAGCATTTTATTTTCCATTATTCCTTGCATTATTTTCCTATTATTGATACTTGTTGCCCATTTGACATTGATTAGCTTGATTTAGTGATTTAGAGTTTATTGGACTAATATTCCGAATATTGTTTAATTTGGAATTATTTAGCCTAATTAATTCTATTTCTATTTTCAGGTAATATTTGGCACAAGGACACTTTGGGAAGTTTGGAAATGAAGATTGAAGTATTGAAGTGAAGATTGTAATTTGCATTTAGGTCCCTTTTTAATTGTAATTTTCAGAATAATGTTTCTTAGGATTTGGGCCCATGTTTTAGGCCCATTTTGTGTCTAAAGAGGGGAAATTCGTGTAACCCCCAAGAACACACTCCCATTTCAGATTTCTCACTCTCTCTCTAGGTTAGAACTTCTCTCTTGGCTCTCCCAAGTGGTGGTGGCTGCTAGGGTTTTGTTCTTCCCCATTTCTACTCGTTTTTCTTCATTTATGGCCATGGAAGGCTAGACTTCAAGGGTTAATCCCTTTGGTATTGTATTATCTACTCTTGAGCTCTTGTTATTAATGCAATTTCGTTTTCTCTTCTCTGTTTTCATGTTTATCGATGTGTAGTGGTTTGCTTAATTCCATTTCGTAGAGATAATACATGAATATGAATGCTTAATTTGTATTAACTCGTAAAAACTCCAATTCTGGTTTCTGATGCTTAATTAGAAGTTAGGGTTTGGAGTGATAACTGAATTTTCTCTTAGTATTTGGTTATCACGAGTTGGACAGAGGAGAGGAGAGGAATCGATCTTTAGTGAGCTAGGATTGAGTAGTGTACGTAGCCAAAGGGGTTTTCCCGCTTTTGTTTCTGATTTTCTTAGTTTTTATATTCTGTTTATGTTTTGTTCTTCACATTTGTCACACACAAAAACCCCCCATTTTACTGCACACTACGTGTTTGATACTTTGCCTAGACCGATATTCGCTGGGAAACGACCTAGGATCACCTTCCTAGTACTACAGAATAAACACCTTTTATTTTGATCGGGTACGGCCTCGATCAAAATTTGGCGCCGTTGCCGGGGAATATCGGTTCTTGCCAAAGGTCATTAGTAGTTAGTTAGTGTCGTAGTTAGTATAGTTATTATAGTGTGTCGTGTCTGATTTAGGGTCTAGTAGTCAATTCTGATAACTGGTTGAAGTTGCGCTGTTTGCTGTTTTGCTATTTTGTTGCAATTAGTGTATTTGATTGATTCTGTGGTTGCTAGTTCACATAGTTGTGGGTGGTATTTTTGTACGAAAATTTATATCCACACTACTATTATCATATGATGATGTTTTGTTAAGCCACTGTCACTCAGATCATCACTGGTTGTGAATTGCAGAAAACCTTTTTCAAGTTTTATCAGCACGAATTTCAAACAGCCATAACTTTTGATCCGTAACTCGGAATTGGACGAATTTTATATCAAATCGAAGATAATTTTCCAAATTGTGAAATCGAAATTTCGATAATGGGAAGGCCCCCAAAATTCGGTTGTTTACTATTTCTTTTTTATTTTACAAGTTTATTTTTCTTGTTTTTTGTTCGTAACTTATTTGTTTGACTTGGTTCCCTTTTGAATTTTGTCCTCAAACTTTCTGTGATTGGTTTTCATGATTTTAGGGTGCTAAAAAAAATAAAGAAAAAATTTTAAAAAATAAAAAATTTTTGTTGCCTGTTTTGGTCATGCATATTAGTGATAGTTTGCTATGCTTAATGGTGTTCTGTTCAGTACATGACTAGGGGCAACCCAAGCTACTTGCATCCATACAACCCTGAAATTGATAGGACTTATCACAGATTAGTTAGACAAAATAGGAATCAGTCATTAGGTAGTGAGTCAGAGTCATCTTATAGTCCATCTAATTCTGATTCTGTTTCTATTTCTTCTATTCCTTCTACTTTTATTCAATCTGATTCTATACATTGTGATAACATGGCTCAACCCCCACCAAGGGAAAGGACACTTAGGGAGCAGCTGGCTGCACCTGACTTCACTATTGAAGACTCGTGTATCCGGTATCCTGATGAGGATGTTCCTTTTGAGCTTAGAACAGGACTAATCCATTTGTTGCCCAAGTTTCATGGTCTTGCAGGTGAGGATCCTCATAAGCATCTCAAGAAATTCCATATAGTGTGCACCACAATGAAACCACATGATGTGCAAGAGGATCATGTTTGTCTCAGAGCATTTCCACATTCCTTAGAGGGTCTAGCACAAGATTGGTTATCTGACTTGGCCCCTGGTTCCATCACAAGCTGGGATGACTTGAAGAGGGCATTTCTGGAAAAATTCTTCCCTGCAAATAGGACCACTGCAATCAGAAAGGAAATTTCTGGAGAGAGTCTCTATGATTATTGGGAGAGATTCAAGAGGTTGTGTGCTTGCTGCCCTCACCATCAGATCTCAGAGCAGCTTCTCATCCAGTACTTTTATGAAGGTCTCAACTTCATGGAAAGAAACATGGTAGATGCTGCAAGTGGTGGTACATTGGGAGATATGACACCCTTACAAGCCAGGAGCAAAATTGAGAAGATGGCTTCAAACTATCAACAATTCCATGCAAGAAGCAACAGTGATGCAATAGTTGTGAGGGATGTAAATGATGTTGGTGCAGACTCGGGCAAGGTTGAGAAGCTTGAGCAGAAAATTGATTCTCTCACAACATTGGTCACACAATTGGCTGTCAATCAGAAAAAGATGATACTTCCTGCTACAGTGTGTGGCATATGCACATCCATTGAGCACCCCACAGATGCATGCCCTTCACATCCATCACCAATTGGACCGTAACGTTTACGAGGGATTGCTGTCGGAATGACAACCTTAGCCGAGGTGTATTCCTCGATCCGCGATGTATTGAGCCATATATGAGCCGAGAGGCTTTGAGCCGAGAGGCTAAGTCAAGCTATCGGGTCGCAATCCTCATTTCCACTTGTAGCCTCGCCGATCTGGCCGGCTAACCGAGATCGTGGGCAAGTGCGTAAGAACATGATCCGGAGTGAGTTTAACATATGTCCTTAATAAGGACGGTAAATGATCAATTTGGTGCCTCCTGGGACGTGGTGGTCCTCTTTGGCACGACATTTGATCTCGAGTAACTTATGCATCATATAATACCAGTGTCAAGGTCGGCCAATGTCAACTATGTATATGCTTCATCACATACTAGTCCCCTACTCGGTAAAGTCTGAAAAGGCTTGTGTCGAGTTCATAAGGTTTGTGAAACGCTCGAGATCAAAGTGGGCCTCGGACTCGGATTAATCATAGGTCATCATGCTCGGCAGATCCGATCGTTATGTTTGTACCTTTTTATGATGTATAAAAACAACGATTAGAATATCAAGTATGATATGTAATGACATTAATTAGCGAAGTATGAATTAGTTCACTGTTAATTACGATTATTATCTAAGATAACACATGTCATGTGGTGAGTGATTCAATAATAATGAATATGACAATTAAACCATGAAATTGAAATAATATTAATGGGGTAATGAGAAAGATCCTTCCCTATTAGTCTTCGTGGTTAGACTATTTCTGAATAATGTTGATATGCCCGACATCCTTTTAGCATTGAGGCCTTTCTTCTTCTATCACTAGAATGTGTGGTTAGCCGGTATTCCTCACCCTTTTTCATCCAAAACCCCTGTACGCCATTATGGGCAAATCGTTGTGTAGCACTCGTGTGAGCAACGCTGGATCCCGAGGAGGGATGTTAACAAGGATGTCTTTTGGCTGTAAGTAACCGTGAGAGGCAAGGGTGTCATGGCAGAGGGTGCGAGGATGTGGCAGGCATTGGCACGTTGAAGATACTAATATTAGACGCCAATAGTGACTGAGCAGTTTAGCACCAATTAATTTTGAGGATATCTTTTGGCGGTCTGAAGCTCGGAATGAGCTTTGTTTAAAAAGGTCACTACTCGAAATGGGCCTTTTAAAGAAGTGGGCTATTATACTCGTACCTCGCATATGTAAAATAATTGGTAATCGTCGTTAAATTGACAATTTATAGCAATCAAACAACAATAATGACAATTATTGGCAAAGATACTATGTATAATATCGGTATAGAGGTAGTATGATTTAGTAATATCACACGTAATAATATAATAATATCGTGACTGAAAAGAAAATAGTTAAATATCATGTAAATAGACAGGATTGCCCATGAAAAGACGCATAATTTCAGGTATATCATGCGCAATAATTGTAATTGAAGGACATTTATAAATATGTCAAAGCATTTAATGACAACAAGTCAAGTGATGAAAGCTTATCCATGAAAAATGAGAATGCGCGATATATATATCAAATAATAAGCGACATGTAAAGGACTTAAAAGGAACTAAGTATTAAAAGCACATTTCAAAAATATTGCGTCAGCTGAGTTAATATCAGCATGTGTGCAAATAATCACGTAAGGTGCTAAATAAATAGAAGAATAATATTGGAATGAGAATTCCTTCCCTGATTCAGTGAGGTGAGGAATGTCGATTTGAAGCCTTCTACCAATCCTTTTCAAATGAGCTTTTGTTGAGCATCGAGGCCTGACCTTCATTTTCTTTAAATTAATTTGGGCCTGTTTAGCCCGTATCAAATAAGCCCATATAGGTTGGGCCATTTAGAACGTTTACTCGCTGGCTCGGGCAATCATACGTGTACCTCGCATATGTATACGAAAAGAATAATTAGTGATTGTCGTCCAAGCTTGACAATTTATAAAAACAATAATAATAATTATTGGTAATTAAATAATATTGCTTTAAAAATAGTAAGTGATACGTAATGACATAAATTATCAAAAGTATAATTTATTTTTGCTGTTAACTAATAGTTATGTGAGTCAATAAAATAATGAGCAATCATTCAATATAATATATAATTGTAGTGAATGACATTTATCAATATGTCAAAGCATTTAATGACAAAAAATCAAATGATAAAAGCTTATCCATGAAAAACGACAATGCACAATTGTCAGAAACTGCCTAATGCCATTCGAAAGGCAATATTCCACGTACTAGCATGTATGAAAAATCATGAGTACAGTATAAGTGACATGTAAATGAAATTAAAAGAATACATAAAAACATTAGGAGCATATATCAAAAGCATTGTATCAAGTAAATTAATATTAGCATGTGTTCGAGGTAATCACTTAAAATGCTAAGTAAATAAGAAAGTAATGTAGGAATGAGAATTCCTTCCCTGATTCAGTGTGGCGAGGAATGTCGGGTTGAAGACAATTAGATTGAAGTCTCCTGTCAATCCTTTTCCAAGCGAGTTTCGTTGAGAGGTTGACCCGGAACGAGAGACTCTATTGGGGAACACAATGCGAGGTTTCCACAATCGTTTTATGAATCCGAGGAGAGAAGAGTAGTGTGTGGTTCCCGATGTTCTGAATGTATGAGATACCAAAAGGGGACGCTGCCGAGGGTCCGCGCGCAGTTGGCACATGTATTCGAAGCAAGGAACCGTACACAGTCTTCTCTACGCTCGAAACACAACCCCCATCATCAATTGTCTTCACAGAGCTCGGAAACGATTTGCCCATTGATGAGAATCTTGAAATGGGTCGCTCAGCTGCTCGGGCCATCATACGTGTACCTTGCATGTGTGTATGAAAACAATAATTAATTAGTTATTGTCGTTCAATATTGACAATTTATAATATTTATTTAATAAATGACATGTAATCAAATTAATCATGCGCTAATAAGTGATATTGACAATCGAATAAAAAAGTTACTTCCCTGTTTTGTTGTTGAGGCCTCTCTCTTTTTTTTTTTTTTGTGTTAGGGCCTGTTGAGGCCCCTTTCTTTTTTTTTTGTTAGGGCCTGTTGAGGCCCCTTTCTTCTTTTTTTTTGTTAGGGCCTGTTGAGGCCCTTTTCCTTTTTTTTTTGTTAGGGCCTATTGAGGCCCCTTTCTTTCTTTCTTTTTTTTTTGTTTGTTAGGGCCTGTTGAGGCCCCTTTCTTCTTTTTTTTTGTGTTAGGGCCTGTTGAGGCCCCTTTCTTTTTTTTTGTTAGGGCCTGTTGAGGCCCCTTTCTTCTTTTTTTTTGTTAGGGCCCTTTTCCTTTTTTTTTTGTAAGGGCCTGTTGAGGCCCTTTCTTTCTTTTTTTTTGTTTTTGGGCCAGAGGCCCACTAGGGCTGGAACCCTAAGCACCAGCAGCAGTAGCGTGCTACGCGCCAAGATGGGTGCTGCTATGCATAGCGGCGGCTGCGGTAAAGAGGGGACAATGCTGCCGACACCGGCGGCGGCGGACACGGCGGGTACAGCAAATGTTGTTGTTCCCGACGGCGGTGGCAGTAGGTGCAAACACGAGACCGGAGAATGGTGGAGACCTCACCAAGGCCGGAGATCGCGAAGCCTTTTTTTGCATCGTTATACGTGCGCCACCATTTGTGTTGTTGATGATGGCGGCTCAAAGTCGTCTTGCTGCCATGGAAATCGATCTCTGCTCCGGTTCGAGATCCTCTTTCGCGATGATTCAGCCATGGCAATGTTTGCAGAGTCATGAATCCTTGAAGTCACGTTAGTTGGCGACGATTGCTGATCTCCTCATGTTGCAGTGATATGGGTTGGAAGCCGGGTGGCACCAGGAGGCTGTGAGGCGGCGCTTGTTTATGCCCTTCGCTGCGAGTGTGGTGGAGGAGATGATGAGGCGATGCTTGCTGCTGCCTCTGACGCAAGGGTGAAGCAAGGGTAGCGCATCAACAGAGCAAGGACAGAACCGCCAAGATTTCGATCATATCATGATCCTGGAGTCTCCGTCCTCATCCTCAACGCACAGATACACCGGCAGTGGTGGCGATGCAGACTCAAGTCAAAACGGGCCACGATCGAACACAACTACCTCAACCGATGGCACAGTGGCGGCACCGATTCGAGCCAGCAAGAGACGAAGAGAGCGTGGGAGTGGAAGAGGACGGTGGCGGCGGACTCGATCCTGCCATCGAAGGAGCGGCAGAGAGGGACATGCTCGTTGGTGGTGGCCGCAACCACGTTGTTGTTCTTCCTCCCTTCTTTTCTTTTCATATTTTTTTTTATATTTTTTTTTTATTTTTTAGATGGGAATCCAAGTTTATCGATCCCCACAGACGGCGCCAATGTAGTGTCCCGGTATTGATGGAACACCACGATGTGTGTTTGAGGTTGTTGCAGCTGACGAGGGTGACCCCGGTCCTACGTACCCCAGTGATAGGGGGATCAAGCGACACGTAGTTCTTGAGAGTAGGGATGAGAGAACATACCTTAGCCCCTATAGCATGGCGATACTTATAGGGGAAGTTGTGTTGTGATGCCTTATGGGCCTGTTTGGCCCAGTAGGGCTGACATGGCTCTTAGAGGATAAGAAGGATGAGTTATTCACCCTTATCCTGTACTAGAGAGATCATGCTTATCCTGTAGCGGTAGGATTTATTATTGGTTAACCCTACACCCCTGTTTGTTGAATTGCTTCAACAAAACAGTTAGTATTGTTAAAATTCGAACCTTTTCTTCATGAACCTTACCAACAACCCGTAGCCTTATCGACCCTATTCGAGATTCATTAGCCCGAATTGTGAAATTTGAAGTGCTATAGTTACCCAACTAGTTTAGGCTTGAACTATCAAGGAAAGATAAATGGTTTAAATCAGGTGAGGGCATAAGATCACCGTGGATTTAGTTATAATTTTGATCAAAGTTGGGGAGTTACAAGGAAGAGAAGAGGCGTATGTTACCAGTTATTAGAGGAAATTCTGAGGAAGTTTGAGGATTAGAAATGCCATACACAATAATCAGAGGTTTAGATGGTGAAAGTGATAGGTTTGATTGATGTTTGGGATGAATCTAAGGAGAAAAGTGAGGTTGTTTGAAGGAGTAAATAAACCCGAGTTGGGATAGAATTCCCTTAAGTTAGAGAAATGATAGACGAAAACCTTAGAGTTAGAAGGAGGACTGAAGAAAGGAGTGATTATTGAGAACCTAAGTTGTAGAGGATAGTGAATATTTAAGGATTTTAGGTGAAACCTCATACTTTTGGAGATGTGTGAATTTTTGTTTGCTTGATTTTCCCTAAGTCCGTACCTATGGTTGGACTTTTTGTGACGACGACTAGCTAAGGGAGCGACATCTTCTTCGGTTAGTCCGTTGGACTTAACCCGATTCGACACGCGAGCGGTTGTGCGAGTGCGACTTCTTCGTCTGAAAGCAACAAACGAGGAGCACGGCAAGGTAAATCAGACCAACAAAAGAGGACACGACCCTGAAGCGAAGAGAGAGTGCTCTTATGGAAACCAAAGTGACGTAATAATTTTGTGCCCTGCTTCCCAATCCACAACGTATTTCTCGGGGACGAGAAATCTTTAAGTTGGGGAGAATGTAACACCCCGCAAATTCCTCGTATTAATTTAAAATACTAAAGAAATTTATTTTTGAGAAAAGCGTTTTGAAAGAATAATTTCTTAAATGATTTTCCTAATTCACGTTTTCAAAGTGATGAGTGATTTTGAAGAAATAATTTTCATAAGAAAATACTGTAAGTTTTAAAGTAGAGTTTTGAGAAAATAATTATATGTTAGACATTTTTATGCCTTAAAGAAATGGTGATTTATAAACAAGGGAATTTTTCTGAAAAAGAGATTTGTTTTCTAAGTATATGTGTTGGTTGATACGTACTTAATGTATGATTGTGTGAATATAATTCCTTGAAATATTTGAATTATTATGTGAATTGGTGATTATATGTTTTAAATTAGAATTGATTAGGAAATAAAAAGATAATACATGAGTGTATATATGTGTATGTGTATATGTGTGTGGCGTGTGTATGTATGTGTGTGCAAGTTTAGAATTTTTATTTGTGGGGAAAGGAACTAAATGGGTTAAGATTAGAACCATGAGGGAACTAAGTGGGTGGAGAACCCTAACTAGGAGCCAAAGAGTAACTAAACCAAAAGAAACTTAGTTCCTTAATTCACTCCTCATTGTCCCCTTAGAAATGATAATCTCCACCCATGCAACAAATTGAATTGCCAAAATTGCCCTCCCAATTGCACCTTGGCCGAATTCTAAGAAGGGAAAGATAGGAAGTCCATGAATTGCTTATATAAACCCTTGGCATTAGTTCATTTCATCTACTCTTCCATTCATTTCTTTCATTTCTACTTCACTTACCTAAACACATTCTAAGAGGCTCATCAAACCTCTTTGAGAGAGAGATAGGCCGTGGGTAAGGAGGAGAAAGAAGGAGGAAAATCAAGCCAAAAATCTAAGCCTTCCTTGAAGATCCAAGACCCTAGAAGCTTGAAGATCAACCCTTTCTTGGTGGGTAGTTCAAAAATTATGAAGAAATTTGTAATAGTTTAGATTTTCCTTTTGATCTTGTGATTTTTCTTTCTTTTCTTCTTTGCATGTTAATTCCTAAAGCTTAAATGATGAGTACAAGTGTGTTTGTACTTGATCATGGATTTTAAAGTTTAAAGCAACTTATAAACTTCTAACTAACGAACTTCATAACTCCATTAAGGTCTTCATGAAAGATCTTAAAGTTTTTTTTCAACATAAATCTTAAAGATCTAAAGGATTGTTGAGATTTTGTAAAGGGTTAAAGCAAACCTCTTTGCATGTTTAAAATTCTTGCTTAAAACCGTGATTTGTGATGTATTTATGAATTTATTTGATGATTAAATGAATAATCTAAACTTGCTTAACAATAATGTTGAGATCTTGGGTGTTGCATGTTAGTTTGATGATGATCTTGATGATTTGAGTACATGCATGTCTTGTTTATGCTTTGATCTTGAATTTTTAAGAATAAATGAATTTATAAAACACAAAAACCTAAACTATGTGATTTGGCCTTGAATAGATCTATGGGGTCTTGATGCTTTTTAATTTAATTTAAGACATTGCATGTTATTCTTATGATTAGAAAAATTGATTTGAGTGGTTGAAAGTGTTTGATTTTAACTTGATCTTTAACTTGTTCATGAAAAGACTTGGGTTTTGAACTTTGCATGTAATTTATAAATAAACGTTTTGATCTTGTGTTGGTATGCATATTGTTTTGAATAAAAGACTTGATTTCTTTAAATGTTCATCACGGTTTTGGGTCTTTTATTATTCAAAGTGATTTTTATCTTTCATTTGTGCTACAACAATTGATTTCATGAGTTGATCTACAAGATTTAGGTTCATGCATGTGGTTCTTGAATAAAGAAATTTTATTTTTCCTAATAAACCTCACGGTTTCACATAAAAACTAAGACAATAAGTTTTTGGAAAAATGCTTTTAACTTGATTCATGTTTTGTGATCTTACATGTGAAAGGTTTAAAGTCAAGTCTTAATTTTTGGTAATAATGTTTTGGTTTTAAGCTTGGAAAAAGAAATGATGAATTGTTGAATAAGAAAATGTATGACTTGATTTATGAACCTTGTGTTTTTGCATGTTGAAAAGATGAACCAAAGACCTTGTTTTAACCAGGATGAGATTCGGCCTAGGCATAGTAACTAGACTAGGATTTTTTTTCAATGAAGTGACTTAAAAACAATGAGTATGTTTTGTAGGATTATGTAAAATAAATGTGTTTAAAAATTGTGTTATGAATATTTAATTTCTATTCGATTTTTAATTAAAGATAAGGGAAATAAATAAATAAATTAAATGATTTTGGAAAAGTATTGTGTTTAAATATATATATATATATGTGTGTGTGTGTGTGTGTGTGTGTGTATGTGCATTCGGTTGGAGGGAATGGAAGAAAAAATAATTTTGTTGCATGAAAAAGAAAATAGAATTTAAGTGCTTGAAATAAACCAAGTTGATTTATGTGTTTAAAATTGGTGGTCTTTGAATTGTTGTGTTTGGTTTGTATCTTTGTGAGTACGTGATTGCCTAAGTGTTGTGTTTCATTAAGTGAATAAGTGTGTGATTTGTGATTAAATTAATGATTCATTTTGTATTGCTTGTTGTTTATGTGTTAGTTGATGTTTGAAAAATGTATGGGTGTGTAATTGGTTGATTTTAAGAAAATTCCATTCGATTTATTTGATATTTTTAAATTGTGTTTATGGCTGTCCAAAGTTTGTTTCATGATGAAAATTTGAGTTTTAAAGTGTTAATTTTAAATTAAAGAGTCCTTTAAAATGAAAAGTGTTTTTACAATGTTTTCGGGGTTTTATCAAATGATTTTTGTAAAATGGCCCTTTGATGTCCAAAGCTGTTAGGACTTGTTTCTTAATTTTAAAAGTGAATACAAGTAAGTTAAAATAAAGTTTTCAAGTGAAAATGGATTTAAGAAAAAGCCGGGTTAAAAACGGTGCATTTTTCGGTGTTTTTGAATATACTTAATGTGCTGTCCAAGATGGACCAGCAACCAGATAAATTGATTTAAATCATTTTATTAAATGTTTTCAAATGGTTTTGAAATATTTAAAGTACTATAAAATATGAGAGTTGTTTTGATAAAACAATAGTGTTTTAAGTTTTGTGATAAGGAACAGAAAGTGTCATGAATTAAGAAAAGATTTTCTTAATACACGTTAGTAACGTAAGTGTTTTATTTAATACGAGGAATGAGAAGTGTCCAAGTTATAGAAAAGATTTTCATAACACAAGCTAATAACGTAAGCGTATTTTATTTAGTATGAGGAATTTGAAAGAAGAGGGATTGGGGCAGCCGGCAGCAAAAAGGATCAGAGGAGACGGTAAGCATTTAATAGCTGGACCTCAGGTGAGAGAGAAGCTTTCCTAAAACACCGTGGTAGTTAGGTGATATATTAGGACGTTCCGTATCATCTCAAAGATCGGAACTAAGTGGTTCGGAGTCAGTAGTATAGTTGCAATTGTTTGTGTTGTGTGGCCACTTATACGAAGGTGACAATGACCACATCGTCGTTGTGTGATGTTTGTATGATTGATAGCATGTTTATGTTTATTGCTTTTATTCTGCCTAATGATATTTATTGATGTTGAATAATATGCTGATGGACGTCTGTTACGTCCAGAAAATGAAAATGAGATAAGCAAGTTAAGGAAAGTAAAGATATAAGAGAAAGGAATAATGATGAAAAGATATAAGATGAAATAGAAAGAGATGAAGAATTGAGATCGGGGAAAGAATGAATGATAATGTTGAGAACGAGCCAGAGCTGGGGGAGAATGATGTGAATGGAGTGGAGCTGGGCTCCTTTGTTTTTGTTTTCGACTGAGACTAGTGTTGAGTTGAGCTTGCTCCTCCATTAGCGCTCAGCAAAAATGTGATTTCGAAAAAAGTTTTTTTTTTTAAAAAAAAAGATTTTTGAAAAAGATT
Organism: Crotalaria pallida; assembly: GCA_037953625.1. Lineage (NCBI taxonomy): Eukaryota > Viridiplantae > Streptophyta > Magnoliopsida > Fabales > Fabaceae > Crotalaria > Crotalaria pallida. Next base: position 2,849,207 of record CM075654.1, on the reverse strand, counting down.
TTGAAAAGAGATTTTTCAAAAGAGGTATGAAAAGAAATTTTCGAAAAAGGTTTTTGAAAAGAGATTTTAAAAAAAAAATTTGTGAAAAGAGATTTTCAAAAAGATTTGTGAACGGAGAATTTTGGAAAGGGTTTGTGAAGAGAGATTTTTTTGAAAAGGCTTATGAAAAGAGATTTTCTTTTAAAAGTTTATGAAAAGATATGTCTTGAGAAAAGTTTTGTGAAACAATCTTTTGAAAGAGTTTTGTGAAAAGATGTATTTTTGAGGAAAGTTTTGGGGAAACAATCTTTTTGATAAAGTATTTGAAAGGATATTTAAAGAGAGTCTTTTTTTGAAATGATATTTTGGAGAAAATCTTATGAAATAACATTTTTGAGAAAAAGTTTGTGGAAATTGTGTTTTTGTGGAAGCTTATGAAAAGAAATTTTGTGAAGGTTTTTGAAATAGAAATTTTGGGAAAGATTGCGATGCGAGTTGTTGATGTGATCCCAGCTCTGTGCTATGTGAGAAATGATGAGAGAAAGATTGTGCCAAGTTAGTGGTCGGGACTCATTGAAGGGTTGTACGAAGGATGGGTCGACCTTAGGATAATTAAAAAGATAAAAGACTTAAAAGACATCCGCGGTGAGGTATGAGAGTGCGAAGTAGTGGAGAGGAAGGAACCATAAGTATCTGCGGATACTTAGGAGGAGATTGCATTAGGGGAGGACGATGACGGTGAAACGTCAAGAAGTCTAGAGTATGTTTCTAGGCAGAACGTGTTGGAAACCAACAAGCGGCTCAATATAGTCTAGAGGGGGGGTGAATAGAATATTGAAGCCTTATTACAGATTTTTCGTCCACCTAAGAGAATGGTTTTATGAAAATAAGTTTTCTTAAAAATTCAAGTCAGATTACTCGAGTAACTCAAGTCTTCACTCGAGTAATACGCAAGCAAGAATAATTTCACTCGAGTATTCAGCAAATCACTCGAGTATTACGAAAGCTATTTTTAAATCACTCGAGTAACAGAAAACCTACTCGAGTATTGTTCATAAACTGAAAGCAGATTACTCGAGTGACAAGAACTTTACTCGAGTAAACTGGATAAAATTCAATTAAAACTCAGTTTTCAATGGAGTTCTTCAAGAATTACAATGCTATGATGATTCAACAAATTATGAATGATTAATATGAACAATTTCAAGTAATATTAACATGCAATTTTAGATCAATTGAGTAGAATTGAAAAACCCCCAATTCTAACCTAAAAATGCAAATGTTAATGAATTAATGCAATACAAGGAAAGAAAATAAAAGAGACACAAGGGTTTATCCTGGTTCACTTTCACCCACTTGAAAGCTACTCCAGTCCCCTCTTAAACCAAGAGAGATTCTTCACTAGAAATCTTCAAATGTAGATTTTACAATGTTTTAAGATGCAACTAGATTCTTAGTTCTCCTATCTTAAAACTCAACTTCAAAGTGTGTACCAAACACTTTGATCTAATCTACCCCTTTTGAGTATTCTAGATTTCCTTGCTAATTGATTGAAGATGCTTCCAACCAATCCTCTTTTCTTGCTTTGATTTGATCCTCAAAGTCTTCCTTGTGAGATTCTTCACTTGTGTTGAAACTTCAAAAATGCAATCACAAATTGCAAATCTTCAACAACCACTAAGAACAAAAATATGATCTCAAGAATATTTGAACAATGAAAGAAATAGAGTGAAGAATGAAAAGTTTCTTGTTGAATCTTGATAGCTCTTGAAAGATGTAAAATAGCTCTTGAATTGCTTTTGAAAGTGTATCTAAAATTGTAAGAATGAATGTATATCTTATGTGAAAGAGAAAATTAAGTCCTTTTATAATTTTCCAAAAACTGATTGAATTACTCGAGTAAACCATATAACTTCACTCGATTAAAACATGTCAGATTAAGTTACTCGAGTGAGGTGTAAACCATTACTCGATTAACCTGTCACGACATAAATTACTCGAGTGATCCAATACTCATTACTCGAGTAAACTGATCAGAGTTTGAATAAAAACAAGGTTTTTCTAAAAAGATTTTCACAAAACTTTTAATAGAGCTATTTAATCAAGATTTAAAGTATCTTCACTCTTAATCAAACATTATTTAAATAGTCTTAAAATCACCTAAGCTACCCACACCAATGAGATGCATTGCATAAAATAAAGATTACATTGAAATAGAATTAATAAAAATCCTAATTCTAATCTTCATGTGGTGTAGCTTGCTTGTTGCCAATGTTGTTGCTTGGAGATAGATTGTTAGCATCAAAACATGAGAATCCTACAAACTCCCCCTTTTTGATGATGACAAACCTCCTTTTCAATTAAGCACTAAGTTTTAACATACTCCCCCTAAATGTAAAACATCTAGGAAAAATATAATAAAACTTAACCTACAAGAACAACATCAACAAAATATTCTCCCCCTTTTGGCATCATTAAAAAGATAAAAAAATTTTGAGAAAAGTCCTTTGCCAAAAGTTGAAGGTAAGTAGTTCACAGTGGTATATATAAAAGAATATATAACAATAAAGACAATACCAAAATAAACCACAATAGTGCCACAATGAATATAAACGCATAATGAATATAGCACCATAATCCACAATATCAGAGTATCATACTATGCAGCAAATCATAGTGTAAAGCAAAAAGACAGCAACCATAGCACACCATCTAACGAAACAAACCAAACTAGACCATACACAAGGTCCTAAAAACGTAGTATCAACAGAGTCATAAACATGAAACATAAACAGAAACATAACATAGTCAGAAATATGCATATGAAACATGAAACAGAAATCAACATCAAACATCATCAGCATCCACAGGGCTAGGAATCAGGTGGAGGAGGAAAATGGTGAGAAAAGAGGCCAGACATATAATCCATCAAACGATGCTCCATGGCAATACTCTTCACATCCTGTCTCATCTCCAACTGAGCGAATTGAGCATTAATGTGCTCAACCAATGACTCATGAGCAGCCTGTGCATCAAACGGAGTACCAAGATTGTCAAAATCAATAGAATCCTCAACACGATCGGTATCCATCGGATCAATAGTAGAAGGAGGAACAGAAGAAGATGCACCAGCCCTATCAAGTAAATTCCTTTTCCTAGAACCTGAAGCTCTGGCAGCCTTTGCAGCTTCAGTCATTTCCTTAATTTGTGATTTCCATAACCAAGTGCGACTCCCCCTATGCCAAGCAATTTTCATATAACTAATGTGTGACTCATTAAGACACCAGTTATTTTTCTTTTCCTTTTCAGCTGGCTCATCATCAGGGATTGGAACACGGTAATACCTCATGATCTTGGTAACATGCATAGGATATGGCAAGAATTGAGTAGGAGGAGATTGAGCAGCAGCTTCCATACGAGCTAAAAACATTTTATTCCAATTCATCTCATATCTCTTTTTAATCCCATGAAACAAAATAAGATCATCATCTTGCAATTGAGCATAATTTTGATTGCATTTCGGAATCAAACAATAAGAGACAATGTACATAAGCACTCTATCCACAGCATGCAAAGGTGATACAGTTCTAGTAGTCCTATCACCCCAAGATTCACCAGTACGCATCAAATCAGTATAAATCGTATTAGTATCCACATTCAAATCCAGACAGACATCATCACCAATATAAGTTCCCTTATTTTCTAAACCAAACATCATTGTCAAATCTTCAGGCTTTATAACAAAATGATGTCCTCTAACCATTGTTTGATACTCACCATCTAGCTTAGTAAAATTCTGATAAAATTGTCTGACAAGCCTTGGGTAATAATGAGTCTCAAATTCCAAAAACCTCTGCAAATTCTGAAATTCTAAATCCTCTACAAACTGAAATTGCTCCTTATGCAACCAAGCAAACTTAACATACCTTGTAAGACCAAAAGAGCGATTGATAAATTTCGGTTCCCGCAAGTCTCGGTTGATTCCAGAAAACCAGGGATCATTACGACCTGCTCCTTGCTTAGCTTTCTTTCGAGAAGGTTGAATTTGTGAGGAAGAAGACATTTGGTTCGGTTTTGGGGTTAGGGTTTTGATTTGGGGATTTTCGGATTTTGGGTAAAATTGGTGAAAAGGATGAGTGAAAGAAGTAGAAATGATGATATAATGATTAAATATGGAATAAATTTATATGATTTGTGAGTTTTTGTGGCTGAAAATGATGATTTGATGAAGAACCATATGAGAGAGAAGAGAGAAAGTCGAACAAAAAGGAGAAAGAAATGAGAAAATGATACAGATTTCAGCAGTTCAGGTTTTAAAATCACGTAAGTTACTCGAGTAATGTTCATGCGTCACTCGAGTAATTCGAGCAGTAATCGAGTGAAAATTAAAGTTACTCGAGTATGCCGAAAGGTAAAACGTTTTTACTCGAGTGATGAATGAATTAATCGAGTAATACGAAAGTCTTTTTAAAAATAATCGAGTGACAGACAGAATCACTCGAGTAATACGAAAGTCTTTTTAAAATTACTCGAGTGAAATATCTGGTACTCGAGTGAACTGCCCAGAAATATAAAAAATTCAATTTTTCATGCAAAAATCATTTTTCATGCACAAACACATAGAAACACTTAGCATTTAGCAAGTAACACACATACAAATAAAGCAATTAACACATTATAGAAAACATACACACATAACTACATATCAAAAAAGTTAAGAAACACTTTAATAAGATACAACAACTCAAAAAACAAATCACATTGAAATAGGCTTGAAGGTGATTTCTAAAAGCATCAAATACAATTAGCTAATAGTTGATTCATCAAAAATACCAAGTTCTCTTCGAATTTTATAAAATGTGTCCCTTGGTAATGGTTTTGTAAAGATATCAGCTAATTGATCCGAAGTTTGAACAAACTCAATAACACAATCACCTTTTTGAACATGATCTCTCAAAAAGTGATGCCTAATTTCAATATGCTTTGTCCTTGAGTGTAATACTGGATTTTTAGTCAAATTAATTGCCGAAGTGTTATCACACTTTATAGGGATTTTTGTCAAATTTAAACCAAAGTCAGATAATTGTTGCTTCATCCAAAGAATTTGAGCACAACAACTACCTGCTGCTATGTATTCGGCCTCCGCGGTTGATAAAGCTACACAATTTTGCTTTTTAGAAAACCACGATACAAGTGAATTACCAATCAAGTGGCAAGTTCCGCTTGTACTTTTTCTCTCAACTTTACAACCGGCAAAGTCAGAGTCCGAATAACCTATAAGTTTTAGAAAAGCATCCCTAGGATAATAAAGTCCAGTATTCGTTGTACCCTTTAAGTATTTCATTATTCTTTTGACAGCAGTTAGATGCGACTCTTTCGGTTTTGATTGAAAACGTGCACACATACATACACTAAACATGATGTCAGGCCTAGATGCAGTTAAGTATAACAAACTACCAATAATACCATGATACTTCGTTACCTCTACCGCTTTTCCAGCCTCATCTTGATCTAGGTAGCATGCAACGCTCATTGGTGTAGAAGCGGATTTGCACGAATCCATCCCAAAACGTTTGAGAAGCTCTCTACAATATTTACTTTGATGAATATAAATGCCATCATTAAGCTGCTTTATTTGAAGGCCAAGAAAGAATGTAAGCTCTCCCATCATCGACATCTCGAATTCGCTTTGCATCAAGTCTGAAAACTTTTTACACAAGTTATCGTTAGTAGCACCAAATATAATATCGTCAACATATATTTGAACCAATAAAATATTCTTACCGGAACGTTCAATAAAAAGAGTAGTGTCAACAGTGCCTCGTTTAAAACCTTTTTGTAATAAGAAATTGCTTAGTCGATCGTACCAAGCTCTAGGAGCTTGTTTCAAACCGTACAAAGCCTTTTTCAGTTTGAAAACATAGTCCGGATGCTCAAAACTCTCGAATCCGGGAGGTTGTGACACATAAACTTCCTCTTGAATGTATCCGTTAAGAAAGGCGCTCTTAACATCCATTTGATACAATTTAAAATTCATTATTGAAGCAAAAGCGAGAAGAATACGAATAGCTTCTAGTCTAGCAACAGGAGCATATGTCTCATCATAATCGATTCCTTCTTCTTGACTATAACCTTGTGCTACCAACCTAGCTTTATTCCTAACAATAATACCCGATTCATCTAACTTATTCCTATAGACCCATCGAGTACCAATTTCAGGACGATCATTAGGTTTTGGCACAAGCTCCCAAACTTGATTTCTTTCAAATTGATTTAATTCATCTTGCATGGCCATAATCCAATGATCATCTTGAAGAGCCTCTTTGATATTCTTAGGTTCTATTTGAGATACAAAGGCAACATAATAACAAAAATTATTTAAAGTGCGTCGGGTTACCACTCCCTTCGCAATGTCACCTAAGATATTAGAAATCGGATGATTTTTGTTGGACTTCCAAGCTATTGGTAATTGAGGTTGAATCTCTTGTGCTAAGTCTTTATCTTGTGCTTGCACCTCTCCATCTTCAATTTGATTCTCTTCCATTTGTTGTGGTGTTGACTTCTCATGATCCAAATATGTACCTATATTATCATTATCACAAGAAACAACACAATCTCCTTTCGAAGATTCATCAAATACAACATGCACGGATTCCTCAACGGATAATGTTCTTTTATTGTAGACTCTATATGCTTTGCTATGGGTTGAATAACCTATGAATATGCCTTCATCGGCTTTGGAGTCAAACTTGCCGACCGGTTCCTTTCCGTTATTTAAAACAAACACCTTACACCCAAAAACATGAAAATGTGAAATATTTTTCTTTCGCCCTTTTAAAAGTTCATAAGGTGTTTTATTTAAATGCGGACGAATAAGAACCCTATTAAGCACATAACAAGCGGTGTTTACCGCATCGGCCCAAAAATATTTAGGAACATTTGATTCATTCAACATAGTGCGAGCAAGTTCCGCTAATATTCTATTTTTCCTTTCTACAACTCCGTTTTGCTCCGGAGTCCTAGGGGCCGAAAATTGATGATCAATACCAAACTTATCACAAAAAGCATCAATCCTAGTGTTTTCAAACTCACCTCCGTGATCACTTCTAATAGACACAATTTTCAAACTTAGTTGATTTTGGATGAGTTTGGCAAATCTTTTAAAACATTTATAAACTTCACTTTTTGCGGATAAAAATAAAGTCCATGTGAATCTAGTAAAATCGTCTACTAAAACAAATCCATAGTAATTGCCACCTAAACTTTTAATTTGTGAAGGGCCAAACAAATCCATATGGATTAGCTCCAAAGGTTTTGTTGTGCTTATCACATTTTTAGGTTTAAAAGAACTTTTAACTTGCTTGCACTTTTGACAAGAGTCACAAATGCCATCAAGCTTAAAGTTTAGTTTAGGCAAACCAATCACTAAATCTTTTCGCAAAAGTTTGTTTAATTGATTCACATTCACATGAGCAATTCGTCTATGCCAAAGACGAATTTCATCATCAAAAGATTTGAAACATTTTGAAAATAGGGAAGTTATCTCATTCAAATCAATTAAGTAAGTGTTATTAGAGCGACGACCAACAAACTTAACACTATCATCTATAGAAGACTTAATGAAGCATAATTCCGGAGTAAAAGTCACATAATTGCCCATATCGCATAGTTGGCTTATACTAAGCAAGTTGTGTTCTAAGCCTTCTACGTATAGGACATTTTCTATGACAAGGTTAGATACGTTACCGATCTTCCCGACTCCTAGAATTTTGCCCTTGTTGTTGTCGCCGTATATCACAAATCCATCATTTTTCGGAGTAAGTTCCATGAAGTGCGTTTTGTCTCCCGTCATGTGTCTCGAACAACCACTATCCAAGTACCATTTGCGCTCTTTGGTTCGAAGACACACCTACAAGAAAGATATCATTTGGTTGACTTAGGTACCCAAGTGGTCTTGGGTCCTTTGTTGTTAGCATGGGGAGAAGTCCCCTTAACAATCCATATATATTCTCCACTTGGTATACCAAATTTCTTTATATTACATTTATTCGTGATATGCCCAAAGATCCCACAATAATGGCAAGTTGGGTTTTTAGAAATCTTATTCTTTGAAAATCCACCAACTTTGCGATAATTGCGTTTCTTAGGTTTGGTATAGCCAAGACCGGATCTATTGCTATTGTTCCTTTGAGTTGAAAGCAAATGATCTAATGATGTATCTCCTTTCATGAGCCTTGCAAGTCGATCATTCAAATTAAAAACTTCTTTTTCCAAAGACTTGCAATTTTCACAAGATGGAGTCTCATTTGATTTCAATTCACAATTGCATGTAGAGTTTGCATAAATGAGTTCAAGAGTTTCATTTTGAAGCTTAAGTTCTTCCAAATCTTTTTGAAGTTCAATTATCTTTTCATGTTGCTTCATTATGAAATTCTTTCTTTCAACATTTATTTTAGCAAGTTTCTTCAACTCTTAATGCATCTCTACATACACATTGTACAATTCATTGAATGAAGGAGAATTAGAACTAGAGCTAGCATCGAAAAGATAATCTACCTCATTGACGTTCTCACTTGATTTAATGCTCGAAGATTCCTCTTCATCAAGCTTCGTCATCAAACATAGATTTGCAAGTTCTTCATCATCCGATGAGCTAGATGTTGATTGACTCTCCACTTCATCCCATACTATGTAAGCCCTTTTTCCTTTAGATGAGTTGAACTTAGAGTTGTCACCATCTGACTTCTTAGAATTAGTTGGGCATTTTGATCGATAGTGACCAAGCTTTCCACATCCATGACACTTGATGTGATCCTTGTTTGTCTTATTTCTTGGTTGTGCGTCATTAGAATCTCTTTGTCTATTTCTATTAAAGTTCCCCTTTTTCTTAAGGAACCTACCAAGCTTTTTAACTACCAAACCAAGGGTCTCATCGTCTATCCTCTTGTGCCTTAAGGGATTTTGAAGTTGATTTAAGAGCTATCCCCTTTTTCTTTCTATCGGCATCTTCATTCATGGATAACCGCCCAAGCTCCATTTCATGCTCTTGAAGCTTTCCGAATAGAGTTGCTAAGTCAATTTGATCCACGTCTCTAGCTTCCATGATGGCCGTCACCTTTGGTTGCCATTCCCTGCTAAGACATCTCAAAATCTTATTAACAACTTCACCATTAGTTATAACTTTTCCAAGTGCAGAAAGATGATTAATGATATGAGTGAACCGCTTTTGCATGTCACCTATATTTTCATTAGGTAACATACGAAAGAGTTCATATTCATGCATGAGTGTATTTAGCCTAGCCCTTCTAACCTCCGAAGTGCCCTCATGTGTGACTTGTAATGTGTCCCACATTTGTTTAGCATCAACACATTGAGATACTCGAAAGAACTCATCATAAGAAAGAGCGGACGTGATGATATTTTTAGCTTTTAAATCAAATGCAACATTCTTCTTATCATCATTGTCCCAACTCGATTTTGGTTTTATAGAAACAACATCATTTACTTTCGTTTGAGGAACAAAAGGTCCATTCTCTATGGCGTTCCAAATTTCCATATCTATGGCTTGAATAAAAATTTTCATGCGGACCTTCCAATAAGCGTAACCCTCACCATTGAATAGTGGAGGACGATTAATGGAAGCTCCTTCACCACCAAAAGGATTTGAAATTGAGCCCATTGTTTCCAAGTAAAAAGGATCTTTTCGAAAAAGCTTTTTAAGGCTCGGATTTTTCGTCCGAGCTCTGATACCACTTGTTGGAAACCAACAAGCGGCTCAATATAGTCTAGAGGGGGGTGAATAGAATATTGAAGCCTTATTACAGATTTTTCGTCCACCTAAGAGAATGGTTTTATGAAAATAAGTTTTCTTAAAAATTCAAGTCAGATTACTCGAGTAACTCAAGTCTTCACTCGAGTAATACGCAAGCAAGAATAATTTCACTCGAGTATTCAGCAAATCACTCGAGTATTACGAAAGCTATTTTTAAATCACTCGAGTAACAGAAAACCTACTCGAGTATTGTTCATAAACTGAAAGCAGATTACTCGAGTGACAAGAACTTTACTCGAGTAAACTGGATAAAATTCAATTAAAACTCAGTTTTCAATGGAGTTCTTCAAGAATTACAATGCTATGATGATTCAACAAATTATGAATGATTAATATGAACAATTTCAAGTAATATTAACATGCAATTTTAGATCAATTGAGTAGAATTGAAAAACCCCCAATTCTAACCTAAAAATGCAAATGTTAATGAATTAATGCAATACAAGGAAAGAAAATAAAAGAGACACAAGGATTTATCCTGGTTCACTTTCACCCACTTGAAAGCTACTCCAGTCCCCTCTTAAACCAAGAGAGATTCTTCACTAGAAATCTTCAAATGTAGATTTTACAATGTTTTAAGATGCAACTAGATTCTTAGTTCTCCTATCTTAAAACTCAACTTCAAAGTGTGTACCAAACACTTTGATCTAATCTACCCCTTTTGAGTATTCTAGATTTCCTTGCTAATTGATTGAAGATGCTTCCAACCAATCCTCTTTTCTTGCTTTGATTTGATCCTCAAAGTCTTCCTTGTGAGATTCTTCACTTGTGTTGAAACTTCAAAAATGCAATCACAAATTGCAAATCTTCAACAACCACTAAGAACAAAAATATGATCTCAAGAATATTTGAACAATGAAAGAAATAGAGTGAAGAATGAAAAGTTTCTTGTTGAATCTTGATAGCTCTTGAAAGATGTAAAATAGCTCTTGAATTGCTTTTGAAAGTGTATCTAAAATTGTAAGAATGAATGTATATCTTATGTGAAAGAGAAAATTAAGTCCTTTTATAATTTTCCAAAAACTGATTGAATTACTCGAGTAAACCATATAACTTCACTCGATTAAAACATGTCAGATTAAGTTACTCGAGTGAGGTGTAAACCATTACTCGATTAACCTGTCACGACATAAATTACTCGAGTGATCCAATACTCATTACTCGAGTAAACTGATCAGAGTTTGAATAAAAACAAGGTTTTTCTAAAAAGATTTTCACAAAACTTTTAATAGAGCTATTTAATCAAGATTTAAAGTATCTTCACTCTTAATCAAACATTATTTAAATAGTCTTAAAATCACCTAAGCTACCCACACCAATGAGATGCATTGCATAAAATAAAGATTACATTGAAATAGAATTAATAAAAATCCTAATTCTAATCTTCATGTGGTGTAGCTTGCTTGTTGCCAATGTTGTTGCTTGGAGATAGATTGTTAGCATCAAAACATGAGAATCCTACAGAACGAACTCCACATGTGGCTTACGAACGTGGTAGGGACTGGGTCCAATGCCGTGGTGAGTTCTGCGGGCCCACTAGAAACATACTGTCGCCCCCTAGATTGCAAATCTAGAACAGTGAGAGGGACTGGAGTGGGGCATCTTGTTTGCCACTTTGAGTTGAGACAGTGTGCCTTGATTTTATATGAATTCAATTGATATGATACGATTTGAAGTTGTAGTCCTCCTGGTCTGGGACCAATAGAATGTGAGACAGCTGTCGTGCCCGCACGGTAAAGGTCCTGTACTCCTGTTTGCTTCCGACTAGGTTGGGTGGATGACCGAGGAGATGTAGACGTGAGTGATAGCTGAGAACGAAATGTACTCCCCGACGATATCTGATGATTCCCAAAGTAAAGGAATAATATGTGAATTGAAAAGATGAAATTCTGAGTGTGAAAAAGGAAAAAGGATTGAGAAAGAATGAATAATTAAGAGAAGCGAAATTAAATTTAGAAAAGAAATTGAAGAATAATAATAAGGACAATATGACCGATAATGTTGAGATTGATATCATGCTTGATTGTTGTGTGCTTTATGTGGTATGGTATGTTTGTATGGTCCTTCTATCTTGCCTATCATAATTCCACACCGTCGACGATGCGTCGTTCGGATCGCTTACTCTCTCCTGTTCGTTGGCATATCGGTGCTGCTGGTATCTCAACGGGCAGATGGAGTATTGCATGGATATCACCATGTGGAATAAGTACGGAAGAGGTTGGAAGCACACCCCATGCGGCTGGGCATGGACCGGCTACACGGAGATCGTGATCCAAGATCCGGAGCATCAACTGAGTGGAGCTAATCTAGAGCCGCACTTGTGACAAGTCAACGTACGAGGATTCAGTAGCTACGAGGAGAAGGCACGGTATGAGCAGCGGAGGAACTTTACTGCATCAGGTGGAGGGCTGCTGGAGTCCAATAACAATGAGGGGACAACCACGAGGACGGCATCATCTTCGAGAACGAGGAGAGGGCGTAAGAAGGAAAAGGAGCTACGCCCCCTTGCTTTCAATAGGAAAGTTTAAGGATCATGTAGTCAGCTTAGGTTGTTGTGAGTGTTGAGAATTAAGGATTACCTAAGTGATGAATCATCCATGTAACTTAACTCGTTTTGAAACTTGCCCTACTTATATTGCAACTTTGTGAAGAATGTCCAATGGCCCTTCTGATGAAACGTAAAGACCTATTTTAAATTAGAACTAAACCATTTTCCTGAAAAATGTGTTTGTAAACCCAAGTGGATAAGTTTTGGTTTTAGTAACAACTCGATTTTCGAAAAAGAGTGTTGAAGAATAGCAAGAATACTTTCGTAATGATTTCAAACACTTTCGTATTGTTTTACAAAAAAAAAAAAATTGGCCTCATTTTTGCAACATAAATGAATGAAGGTTGGTTATTTTAAAGTTACGAAAATCGGGATGTTACAGAATGGTATCAGAGCTTATGGTAATCCTTAGTGGCCTTAAGCATGGGCTTACATGCTTTGTTTGTCTGACTCTGTGTGCTTGCTAGTGTAAGGATAGGAGCATATGTTTAGGTTCCCATCTTTTAGGATGAAAGAATTTGTTTGTAGCTTAATGTTAGCCAAGTTAGTATAAGAAACCTGTTTATCCTGTTGTTTGAGGAAAGAAGATTAAGTAGAAAGCGAATAGATCCTAAGATTGAGAACCCTTAACCTTTGATGTTTCATTAGTGCTTGATAAATGTCAGATTGTTAACCTAGATGTACCCTTGTCCAAAGAGTAATCGGCATCTTCGAGGGAATAAGGTGTTACTCTTGGAACCCCTTGTAGTGTCCCGGTATTGATGGAACACCACGATGTGTGTTTGAGGTTGTTGCAGCTGACGAGGGTGACCCCGGTCCTACGTACCCCCAGTGATAAGGGGATCAAGCCACACGTAGTTCTTGAGAGTAGGGATGAGAGAACATACCTTAGCCCCTATAGCATGGCGATACTTATAGGGGAAGTTGTGTTGTGATGCCTTATGGGCCTGTTCGGCCCAGTAGGGCTGACATGGCTCTTAGAGGATAAGAAGGATGAGTTATTCACCCTTATCTTGTACTAGAGAGCTCATGCTTATCCTGTAGCGGTAGGATTTATTATTGGTTAACCCTACAAGCCCCCCAAGCTGGTATAGGCTCGAAGAGCTTGTGCTGAGCTTCTGAGAGTTGGTGGTAACATAAAACATTGTTTGCAGGCGTGGTCTTCCGCTCGGAAGAGTGTTGCGGATGGTTGATAGTGCTCTTTTGTGCTCGGATGATGAAACTGAACGAGTACCCCGATCTCGAACCGAGTTCCAGCGGGGGGATCCGCCACAGGCTCGGTGAGGCTCATCTCGAACCGAGTACAAGCTCGGTGAGAAACATCTCGAACCGAGTACAAGCTCGGTGAGGTACATCTCGAACCGAGTACAGCTCGGTGAGGCTCATCTCAAACCGAGTACAAGCTCGGTGAGGAACATCTCGAACCGAGTACAAGCTCGGTGAGGCTCATCTCGAACCGAGTACAAGCTCGGTGAGGAACATCTCGAACCGAGTACAAGCTCGGTGAGGCTCATCTCGAACCGAGTGCAAGCTCGGTGAGGTACATCTCTAACCGAGTTCAACCGAGTGCAAGCTCGGTGAGGTACATCTCTAACCGAGTTCCCGCGGGGGAATCCGCCACAGGCTCGGTGAGGCTCATCTCGAACCGAGTACAAGCTCAGTGAGGCTCATCTCGAACCGAGTACAAGCTCGGTGAGGCTCATCTCGAACCGAGTGCAAGCTCGGTGAGGAACATCTCGAACCGAGTACAACCGAGTGCAAGCTCGGTGAGGTACATCTCTAACCGAGTTCCCGCGGGGGAATCCGCCACAGGCTCGGTGAGGCTCATCTCGAACCGAGTTCCCGCGGGGGAATCCGCCACAGGCTCGGTGAGGCTCATCTCGAACCGAGTACAAGCTCGGTGAGGAACATCTCGAACCGAGTTCCCGCGGGGGGAGTTCCAGAATGGATTTGGGGATGCTCCGAGATGAGGGTGATGAAGTTATGAGTGTAGTCAAAGTCGAATTGGACTATTGTTTTAAAAGTCACGTCATTTTTAAGGAGACATCCTTTTATGCGCTTGCCATGGTGAAAGCCGAAAGGCTTGTACCAATGTATGCTGGCACGACTCAAACTGTTATTTGAGTTCGAGGTGTCCTAAGATTATCACCAATTGGACCGTAACGTTTACGAGGGATTGCTGTCGGAATGACAACCTTAGCCGAGGTGTATTCCTCGATCCGCGATGTATTGAGCCATATATGAGCCGAGAGTGATGAGCATTTTATTTCCCGTTATTCCTTGCATTATTTTACTCTTATTATTGATACTTGTTGCCCATTTGACATTGATTAGCTTGATTTAATGATTTAGAGTTTATTGGACTAATATTCCGAATATTGTTTAATTTGGAATTATTTAGCCTAATTAATTCTATTTCTATTTTCAGGTAATATTTGGCACAAGGACACTTTGGGAAGTTTGGAAATGAAGATTGAAGTATTGAAGTGAAGATTGTAATTTGCATTTAGGTCCCTTTTTAATTGTAATTTTCAGAATAGTGTTTCTTAGGATTTGGGCCCATGTTTTAGGCCCATTTTGTGTCTTAAGAGGGGAAATTCGTGTAACCCCCAAGGAGAGACTCCCATTTTCAGATTTCTCACTCTCTCTCTAGGTTAGAACTTCTCTCTTGGCTCTCCCAAGTGGTGGTGGCTGCTAGGGTTTTGTTCTTCCCCCTTTCTACACGTTTTTCTTGATTTATGACCATGGAAGGCTAACTTCAAGGGTTAATCCCTTTGGTATTGTATTATCTACTCTTGAGCTCTTGTTATTAATGCAATTTCGTTTTCTCTTCTCTGTTTTCATGTTTATCAATGTGTAGTGGTTTGCTTAATTCCATTTCGTAGAGATAATACATGAATATAAATGCTTAATTTGTATTAACTCGTAGAGATGATACCCCTTCGTTTGGATCCTGAAAAAGCCTGTTTACTATTTCTTTTTTATTTTACAAGTTCTATTTTCTTAGTTTTTGGTCACTGTTTTAATTCTTTGACTTGGTTCCCTTTTGAATTTTGTCCTCAAACTTTCTGTGATATGTTTTCATGATTTTAGGGTGCTGAAAAAAATAAAGAAAAAAATTTTAAAAAAAATAAAAAATTTTGTTGCCGATTTTGGTCATGCATATCTGTTACAGTATCCTATGGTTGATGCTGTTCTGTTCAGTACATGACTAGGGGCAACCCAAGTTATTTGCATTCATACAACCCTGAAATTGATAGGACTTATCACAGATTAGTTAGACAAAATAGGAATCAGTCATTAGGTAGTGAGTCAGAGTCATCTTATAGTCCATCTAATTCTGATTCTGTTTCTATTTCTTCTTTTCCTTCTACTTTTATTCAATCTGATTCTATACATTGTGATAACATGGCTCAACCCCCCACCAAGGGAAAGGACACTTAGGGAGCTGGCTGCACCTGACTTCACTATTGAAGACTCGTGTATCCGGTATCCTGATGAGGATGTTCCTTTTGAGCTTAGAACAGGACTAATCCATTTGTTGCCCAAGTTTCATGGTCTTGCAGGTGAGGATCCTCATAAGCATCTCAAGAAATTCCATATAGTGTGCACCACAATGAAACCACATGATGTGCAAGAGGATCATGTCTGTCTCAGAGCATTTCCACATTCCTTAGAGGGTCTAGCACAAGATTGGTTATCTGACTTGGCCCCTGGTTCCATCACAAGCTGGGATGACTTGAAGAGGGCATTTCTGGAAAAATTCTTCCCTGCAAATAGGACCACTGCAATCAGAAAGGAAATTTCTGGTATCAGGCAACAACATGGAGAGAGTCTCTATGATTATTGGGAGAGATTCAAGAGGTTGTGCGCTTCCTACCCTCACCATCAGATCTCAGAGCAGCTTCTCATCCAGTACTTTTATGAAGGTCTCAACTTCATGGAAAGAAACATGGTAGATGCTGTAAGTGGTGGTACATTGGGAGATATGACACCCTTACAAGCCAGGAGCAAAATTGAGAAGATGGCTTCCAATTGTCAACAATTCCATGCAAGAAGCAACAGTGATGCAATAGTTGTGAGGGATGTAAATGATGTTGGTGCAGACTCGGGCAAGGTTGAGAAGCTTGAGCAGAAAATTGATTCTCTCACAACATTGGTCACACAATTGGCTGTCAATCAGAAAAAGATGATACTTCCTGCTAGAGTGTGTGGCATATGCACATCCATTGAGCACCCCACAGATGCATGCCCTTCCCTTCAGCAGCAACAGCCGATGACCAGTGGTCACCAACCCGAGGCCTATGCGGCCAACATATACAACAATAGTGGCCCACAACAGCACAATCATGACCTCTCTTCCAATAGATACAACCCTGGATGGAGGAACCATCCCAACCTGAAGTGGTCTGATCAACAACAGCAACCTTCTCCTAATGTTCCATTTCAGAACACCGCTGGACCGAGTAGACCACCATATGTATCTCCTCCAATCCAGCAGCAAAGGCAACAACAACAGCAACAAGTGGTTCATCCTGCACCATCAGCCCCTCCATCCAACCAACCTACCTTGGAGGAGTTGGTGAGGCAAATGACCATGCAGAACCTCCAATTTCAACAAGAAACTAGAGCAGCCATTCAGAGACAAGAGGCATCCATTCAGACTTTGACAAATCAGATGGGTCAAATGGCAACTTCTCTCAACAACTTGCAATCTCAAAATTCTGACAAGTTGCCTTCCCAAACAGTGATCAACCCTCAGAATCAGAATGTGAGTGCCATCAACCTGAGGTCAGGAAAGCAGATTGTCACACCCACACCACAACCTCACCTCAACAATGATGCTCTAGCTTCCTCTAAAGGGAAGAGCCAAGTGATAGAGGAAGGTGAACATCCTAGCACCAAGGAGAGTCATCCAACTCAACCTTCCTCAAGCTCAACCACAAAACCTGCTGCTGTCCTACAACCTCCTCCCATTCCTCTTCCATTCCCACCAAGAGTGCCTCAAAACAAAAGGGTGGAAGAGGTGGAAAAGGAGATTCTTGATACATTCAGGAAGGTGGAAGTCAACATACCCCTTCTTGATGTAATAAAACAGATTCCAAGGTATGCGAAGTTCCTTAAGGAGTTGTGCACTCAAAAGAGAAGACTCAAGGGCAATGAGAGGATAAGCATGGGAAGGAATGTCTCCGCTCTCATAGGTAAACCTATCCCTCACATTCCTGAAAAATGTAAGGATCCTGGAACTTTCTCTATACCTTGCATCATAGGCAATGTCAAGTTTGAAAATGCTATGCTAGATTTAGGAGCATCCATAAATGTCATGCCTATGTCTGTTTTTAAGTCTCTTTCTCTTGGACCTCTTCAACCTACGGGTGTGGTGATTCAATTGGCAAATAGAAGTACTGCCCACCTCGCAGGTTTGATAGAGGATGTCTTGGTTCTGGTCGAAGAGCTGATCTTCCCTGCTGATTTTTACATTCTTGATATGGAAGATGACTCCCCCCGTAATGCTGTTCCTATTATTTTGGGGAGGCCATTTTTGAAAACAGCCCGAACCAAGATAGATGTGCATTCAGGTTCACTTTCCATGGAGTTTGATGGCAGTGTGATCCGATTTGACATTTTCCATGCTATGAAACATTTTCCTGAGGATCACTCTGTCTTTCATATATACTTTCTTGATGAGATTGATGAACATGTGCTTGATGTTTTGCATGATCCTGATTTGCCATCATTTACATTCTCATTTTCTTGTCCTGCATGTACTGATTCTGAAATGTGCATGTCATGCATTGATCAATTTCTAGATTCTGACACTACATCTGTTGATGATTCTCATATTATAGATTCGGCTAACCCCCTCTCTGTTATGCAAGAGTCTGATTCTTTTGTTCAGGTGCAGGTAGCAGAATCCATTTCTGCTGCCCCTTTATTCCCATCTGTCATACAGGCACCCTCATTGGACCTGAAGCCCCTCCCTCCTCATCTCAAATATGCTTACTTGGAGGATGAGCAGAAACTCCCAATGATCATCTCTACCTCACTTTCTGTTGATCAAGAGGAGAAGATGCTAGATATGATTAGACAGAACAAGAGGACAGTCGGATGGACTTTAGCATATCTACCTGAGGTGCCACTTGTGAACTTCAGAAACATAGTCCTTCGATTAGGAGACCAATGCAAGATGGCATTCGATCCGCTAAAGAGAGCACTCACCTTCTTCCCACCATGACTTCGGGAGTTTTCTTTTCTCCTTCTGCACTACATTCATTGCACTTGTCTATATCTATCTGATTCTGCTGATTGTGTTACATTGAGGACAATGTGTGATTTAAGTGTGGGGGGAGAGTAGTTTAGGTTGCATATTTTGCTTTGATTTTTTTTAGGTTTTGCTTAGTTTTGGGCATTTTCTTGCATGTTTTTGCTTCATTTTAGTAGAGTTTTGGTATCTTGTGTCTGAATTCATGCATTTCTGTGTGTAAAGTTGCTTTTGATAATTAAGAGGTAGTAACACTGTGATAGAATTGTCCCTTTTGTGAGGATTTGAGCCTTAATTGTGGGTGGATTGCTATATATGCCACCTAATTTTCTTTCATGTGTGATTGCACTCTGGATTACTTGCACTCTAGAACTTGACTTGACTCTTGTTGATACTTGATTGCTCATGTACATTTTGAAATGATTTAGGCACTTTCTTTCTTGAATAAGCTACTAGCCATATGAGCCTACCTTGAATGAATGTATCCTTTGCTAGCCCCTTTGAGCCTTTTTATCCCTTTCCTTGTTCTTTAGCTCATTACAAGCCTATGACTAAAAAACCATGATTGTCCTAACCTTAGGGAATTTTGGAGCTTTGGAATTGTTTTGGGAATGGGTATTAGGTAAGAAGTGTGCTTTATGCTTTAATTGGTTGAGTTCTTGGTTTTGCCTCATTGGTTGTTATAGTTATGGCTTCATCTTCATGCCATTTGTGTTGATTCTTCTTTTCTTTTTGTATATCTCTCAAAAACAAAAAAAAAATAGAAGACAAAAATACAAAAAAAAAAAATAAATAAAAATGCAAAAATAAAAAAAAAAGAAGAAAAAAAAAAGAAGTGAATAAAAGGTTGTTGAGGCAAAGAGGATTGGAATTAGTGGTTGTTGATTTTGGGGTGGATTTTGCTTACTTTTTACTTATTCCCCATTGCTCCTCTATTCCCTTGGTTTTAGCTACATTCCCATATTTTTATCCTACCTTGTCCTTGGCCCCATTACAACCCTTAAAAGACCTTTTGATCATTTTGTGCATGTGTGTTGATGGTTGATGTTAGAGGCTTGTCAAGCTTATGGTTGTGTTTGTTTTTCATGATGTGCCTTGAGTGTAAATAATGATTAACCCCAAACACTTGAGTGTAAACACTTTTGAGTGATCCTTGTAAGTTTCTATCATCTTTGTGACTATCCTCTTGATGTCATTGGTTTCTTTGCATACATGAAGTAATTGGATGATGTTCGCGGATGCTTTGACTCTTTGATCCTTAACCATTTTGTGTGCTTGAGTTTGCCCATTTCTTTGCATTTCCTAGAATTCATTGTGAAGTATGTAATCTCTTAGGTTTGCATTTCTTAGTTGTAGTCATCTTGTTGCATGATTCACTTTGGTGCATATTGATCTTCATAGTCCTATCTTTTGGTTTTGCCCAGGAGTGCAAAAGGATAAGTGTGGGGGTATTTGATGAGCATTTTATTTCCCGTTATTCCTTGCATTATTTTACTCTTATTATTGATACTTGTTGCCCATTTGACATTGATTAGCTTGATTTAATGATTTAGAGTTTATTGGACTAATATTCCGAATATTGTTTAATTTGGAATTATTTAGCCTAATTAATTCTATTTCTATTTTCAGGTAATATTTGGCACAAGGACACTTTGGGAAGTTTGGAAATGAAGATTGAAGTATTGAAGTGAAGATTGTAATTTGCATTTAGGTCCCTTTTTAATTGTAATTTTCAGAATAGTGTTTCT
The DNA here is from genome assembly GCA_037953625.1 of Crotalaria pallida. NCBI lineage: Eukaryota > Viridiplantae > Streptophyta > Magnoliopsida > Fabales > Fabaceae > Crotalaria > Crotalaria pallida. Next base: position 2,828,838 of record CM075654.1, on the reverse strand, counting down.
TAGGATTTGGGCCCATGTTTTAGGCCCATTTTGTGTCTTAAGAGGGGAAATTCGTGTAACCCCCAAGGAGAGACTCCCATTTTCAGATTTCTCACTCTCTCTCTAGGTTAGAACTTCTCTCTTGGCTCTCCCAAGTGGTGGTGGCTGCTAGGGTTTTGTTCTTCCCCCTTTCTACACGTTTTTCTTGATTTATGACCATGGAAGGCTAACTTCAAGGGTTAATCCCTTTGGTATTGTATTATCTACTCTTGAGCTCTTGTTATTAATGCAATTTCGTTTTCTCTTCTCTGTTTTCATGTTTATCAATGTGTAGTGGTTTGCTTAATTCCATTTCGTAGAGATAATACATGAATATAAATGCTTAATTTCTATTAACTCGTAAAAACTCCAATTCTGGTTTCTGATGCTTAATTAGAAGCTAGGGTTTGGAGTGATAACTGAATTTTCGCTTAGTATTTGGTTATCACGAGTTGGACAGAGGAGAGGAGAGGAATCGATCTTTAGTGAGCTAGGATTGAGTAGTGTACGTAGCCAAAGGGGTTTGCCCGCTTTTGTTTCTGATTTTCTTAGTTTTTATATTCTGTTTATGTTTTGTTCTTCACATTTGTCACACACAAAAACCCCCCCATTTTACTGCACACTACGTGTTTGATACTTTGCCTAGACCGATATTCGCTGGGAAACGACCTAGGATCACCTTCCTAGTACTACAGAATAAACACCTTTTATTTTGATCGGGTACGGCCTCGATCAAAGAGGCTTTAAGCTGAGAGGCTAAGTCAAGCTATCGGGTCGCAATCCTCGTTTCCACTTGTAGCCTCGCCGATCTGGGCAAGTGCGTAAGAACATGATCCGGAGTGAGTTTAACATATGTCCTTAATAAGGACGGTAAATGATCAATTTGGTGCCTCCTGGGACGTGGTGGTCCTCTTTGGCACGACATTTGATCTCGAGTAACTTATGCATCATATAATACTAGTGTCAAGGTCGGCCAATGTCAACTATGTATATGCTTCATCACATACTAGTCCCCTACTCGGTAAAGCCTGAAAAGGCTTGTGTCGAGTTCATAAGGTCTGTGAAACGCTCGGGATCAAAGTGGGCCTCGGACTCGGATTAATCATAGGTCATCATGCTCGGCAGATCCGATCGTTATGTTTGTACCTTTTTATGATGTATAAAAACAACGATTAGAATATCAAATAATAGATGATATGTAATGACATTAATTAGCGAAGTATGAATTAGTTCACTGTTAATTACGATTATTATCTAAGATAACACATGTCATGTGGTGAGTGATTCAATAATAATGAATATGACAATTAAACCATGAAATTGAAATAATATTAATGGGGTAATGAGAAAGATCCTTCCCTGTTAGTCTTCGTGGTTAGACTATTTCTGAATAATGTTGATATGCCCGGCATCCTTTTAGCATTGAGGCCTTTCTTCTTCTATCACTAGAATGCGTGGTTAGCATGTATTCCTCACCCTTTTTCATCCAAAACCCCTGTACGCCATTATGGGCAAATCACTGTGTAGCACTCGTGTGAGCAACGCTGGATCCCGAGGAGGGATGTTAACAAGGATGTCTTTTGGCTGTAAGTAACCGTGAGAGGCAAGGGTGTCATGGCAGAGGGTGCGAGGATGTGGCAGGCTTTGGCACGTTGAAGATACTAATATTAGACGCCAATAGTGACTGAGCAGTTTAGCACCAATTAATTTTGAGGATATCTTTTGGCGGTCTGAAGCTCGGAATGGGCTTTGTTTAAAAAGGTCACTACTCGAAATGGGCCTTTTAAAGAAGTGGGCTATTATACTCGTACCTCGCATATGTAAAATAATGGGTAATCGTCGTTAAATTGACAATTTATAGCAATCAAACAACAATAATGACAATTATTGGCAAAGATACTATGTATAATATCGGTATAGAGGTAGTATGATTTAGTAATATCACACGTAATAATATAATAATATCGTGACTGAAAAGACAATAGTTAAATATCGTGTAAATAGACATGATTGCCCATGAAAAGACGCATAATTTCAGGTATATCATGCGCAATAATTGTAATTGAAGGACATTTATAAATATGTCAAAGCATTTAATGACAACAAGTCAAGTGATGAAAGCTTATCCATGAAAAATGAGAATGCGCGATATATATATCAAATAATAAGCGACATGTAAAGGACTTAAAAGGAACTAATTATTACAAGCACATTTCAGAAATATTGCGTCAGCTGAGTTAATATGAGCATGTGTGCAAATAATCACGTAAGGTGCTAAATAAATAGAAGAATAATATTGGAATGAGAATTTCTTCCCTGATTCAGTGAGGTGAGGAATGTCGATTTGAAGCCTTCTACCAATCCTTTTCAAATGAGCTTTTGTTGAGCATCGAGGCCTGACCTTCATTTTCTTTAAATTAATTTGGGCCTGTTTACCCCGTATCAAATAAGCCCATATAGGTTGGGCCATTTAGAACGTTTACTCGCTGGCTCGGGCTATCATACGTGTACCTCGCATATGTATACGAAAAGAATAATTAGTGATTGTCGTCCAAGCTTGACAATTTATAAAAACAATAATAATAATTATTGGTAATTAAATAATATTGCTATAAAAATAGTAAGTGATACGTAATGACATAAATTATCAAAAGTATAATTTATTTTTGCTGTTAACTAATAGTTATGTGAGTCAATAAAATAATGAGCAATCATTCAATATAATATATAATTGTAGTGAATGACATTTATCAATATGTCAAAGCATTTAATGACAACAAATCAAATGATGAAAGCTTATCCATGAAAAACGACAATGCACAATTGTCGGAAACTGCCTAATGCCATTCGAAAGGCAATATTCCACGTACTAGCATGTATGAAAAATCATGAGTACAGTATAAGTGACATGTAAATGAAATTAAAAGAATACATAAAAACATTAGGAGAATATATCAAAAGCATTGTATCAAGTAAATTAATATTAGCATGTGTTCGAGGTAATCACTTAAAATGCTAAGTAAATAAGAAAGTAATGTAGGAATGAGAATTCCTTCCCTGATTCAGTGTGGCGAGGAATGTCGGGTTGAAGACAATTAGATTGAAGTCTCCTGTCAATCCTTTTCCAAGCGAGTTTCGTTGAGAGGTTGACCCGGAACGAGAGACTCTATTGGGGAACACAATGCGAGGTTTCCACAATCGTCTTATGAATCCGAGGAGAGAAGAGTAGTGTGTGGTTCCCGATGTTCTGAATGTATGAGATACCAAAAGGGGACGCTGCCGAGGGTCCGCGCGCAGTTGGCACATGTATTCGAAGCAAGGAACCGTACACAGTCTTCTCTACGCTCGAAACACAACCCCCATCATCAATTGTCTTCACAGAGCTCGGAAATGATTTGCCCATTGATGAGAATATTGAAATGGGTCGCTCAGCTGCTCGGGCCATCATACGTGTACCTTGCATGTGTGTATGAAAACAATAATTAATTAGTTATTGTCGTTCAATATTGACAATTTATAATATTTATTTAATAAATGACATGTAATCAAATTAATCATGCGCTAATAAGTGATATTGACAATTGAATAAAAAAGTTACTTCCCTGTTTTGTTGTTGTCGCCCACTTTCTTCTTTCTTCCTTTTTTTTTAGGGCCTGTTGAGGCCCCCCTTTTTTTTTTGTGTTAGGGCCTGTTGAGGCCCCTTTCTTTTTTTTAGGGCCTGTTGAGGGCCCTTTCTTCATTTTTTTTTGTTAGGGACTGTTGAGGCCCTTTTCCTTTTTTTTTGTTAGGGCCTGTTGAGGCCCCTTTCTTTCTTTCTTTCTTTTTTTTTGTTTGTTAGGGCCGGTTGAGGCCCCTTTCTTCTTTTTTTTTTTGTGTTACGGCCTGTTGAGGCCCCTTTCTTCTTTTTTTTGTTAGGGCCTGTTGAGGCCCTTTTCCTTTTTTTTTTGTTAGGGCCTGTTGAGGCCCCTTTCTTCTTTTTTTTGTTAGGGCCTGTTGAGGCCCTTTTCCTTTTTTTTTTGTTAGGGCCTGTTGAGGCCCTTTCTTTCTTTTTTTTTGTTTTTGGGCCAGAGGCCCACTAGGGCTGGAACCATAAGCACCAGCAGCAGCAGCGTGCTACGCGCCAAGATGGGTGCTGCTATGCATAGCAGCGGCTGCGGTAAAGAGGGGACAATGCTGCCGACACCGGCGGCGGTGGACACGGCGGGTACAGCAAATGTTGTCGTTCCCGACGACGGTGGCAGTAGGTGCAAACACGAGACCGGAGAATGGTGGAGACGTCACCGAGGCCCGAGATCGCGATGCCTTTTTTTGCATCGTTATACGTGCGCCACCATTTGTGTTGTTGATGATGGCGGCTCAAAGTCGTCTTGCTGCCATAGAAATCAATCTCTGCTCCGGTTCGAGATCATCTTTCGCGATGATTCAGCCATGGCAATGTTTGCAGAGTCGTGAATCCTTGAAGTCACGTTAGTTGGTGACGATTGCTGATCTCCTCATGTTGCAGTGATATGGTTTGGAAGCCGGGTGGCACCAGGAGGCTGTGAGGCGGCGCTTGTTTATGCCCTTCGCTGCGAGTGTGGTGGAGGAGATGATGAGGCGATGCTTGCTGCTGCCTCTGACGCAAGGGTGAAGCAAGGGTAGCGCATCAACAGATCAGGGACAGAACCGCCAAGATTTCGATCATATCATGATCCTGGAGTCTCCGTCCTCATCCTCAACGCACAGATACACCGGCAGTGGTGGCGATGCAGACTCAAGTCAAAACGGGCCACGATCGAACACAACTACCTCAACCCATGGCACAGTGGCGGCACCGATTCGAGCCAGCAAGAGACGAAGAGAGCGTGGGAGTGGAAGAGGACGGTGGCGGTGGACTCGATCCTGCCATCGAAGGAGCGGCTGAGAGGGACATGCTCGTTGGTGGTGGCCGCAGCCACGTTGTTGTTCTTCCTCCCTTCTTTTCTTTTTATATTTTTTTTATATTTTTTTTTATTTTTTAGATGGGAATCCAAGTTTATCGATCCCCACAGACGGCGCCAATGTAGTGTCCCGGTATTGATGGAACACCACAATGTGTGTTTCAGGTTGTTGCAGCTGACGAGGGTGACCACGGTCCTACGTACCCCCAGTGATAAGGGGATCAAGCCACACGTAGTTCTTGAGAGTAGGGATGAGAGAACATACCTTAGCCCCTATAGCATGGTGATACTTATAGGGGAAGTTGTGTTGTGATGCCTTATGGGCCTGTTCGGCCCAGTAGGGCTGACATGGCTCTTAGAGGATAAGAAGGATGAGTTATTCACCCTTATCCTGTACTAGAGAGCTCATGCTTATCCTGTAGCGGTAGGATTTATTATTGGTTAACCCTACACCCCTGTTTGTTGAATTGCTTCAACAAAACAGTTAGTATTGTTAAAATTCGAACCTTTTCTTCATGAACCTTACTAACAACCTGTAGCCTTATCGACCCTATTCGAGATTCATTAGCCCGAATTGTGAAATTTGAAGTGCTATAGTTACCCAACTAGTTTAGGCTTGAACTATCAAGGAAAGATAAATGGTTTAAATTAGGTGAGGGCATAAGATCACCGTGGATTTAGTTATAAGTTTGATCAAAGTTGGGGAGTTACAAGGAAGAGAAGAGGCGTATGTTACCAGTTATTAGAGGAAATTCTGAGGAAGTTTGAGGATTAGAAATGCCATACACAATAATCACAGGTTTAGATGGTGAAAGTGATAGGTTTGATTGATGTTTGGGATGAATCTAAGGAGAAAAGTGAGGTTGTTTGAAGGAGTAAATAAACCCGAGTTGTGATAGAATTCCCTTAAAATAGAGAAATGATAGACGAAAACCTTAGAGTTAGAAGGAGGACTGAAGAAAGGAGTGATTATTGAGAACCTAAGTTGTAGAGGATAGTGAATATTTAAGGATTTTAGGTGAAACCTCATACTTTTGGAGATGTGTGAATTTTTGTTTGCTTGATTTTCCCTAAGTCCGTACCTATGGTTGGACTTTCTGTGACGACGACTAGCTAAGGGAGCGACATCTTCTTCGGTTAGTCCGTTGGACTTAACCCGATTCGACACGCGAGCGGTTGTGCGAGTGCGACTTCTTCGTCTGAAAGCAACAAACGAGGAGCACGGCAAGGTAAATCAGACCAACAAAAGAGGACACGACCCTGAAGCGAAGAGAGAGTGCTCTTATGGAAACCAAAGTGACGTAATAATTTTGTGCCCTGCTGCCCAATCCACAACGTATTTCTCGGGGACGAGAAATCTTTAAGTTGGGGAGAATGTAACACCCCGCAAATTCCTCGTATTAATTTAAAATACTAAAGAAATTTATTTTTGAGAAAAGTGTTTTGAAAGAATAATTTCTTAAATGATTTTCCTAATTCACGTTTTCAAAGTGATGAGTGATTTTGAAGAAATAATTTTCATAAGAAAATACTGTAAGTTTTAAAGTAGAGTTTTGAGAAAATAATTATATGTTAGACATTTTTATGCCTTAAAGGAATGGTGATTTATAAACAAGGGAATTTTTCTGAAAAAGAGATTTGTTTTCTAAGTATATGTGTTGGTTGATACGTACTTAATGTATGATTGTGTGAATATAATTCCTTGAAATATTTGAATTATTATGTGAATTGGTGATTATATGTTTTAAATTAGAATTGATTAGGAAATAAAAAGATAATACATGAGTGTATATATGTGTATGTGTATATGTGTGTGGCGTGTGTATGTATGTGTGTGCAAGTTTAGAATTTTTATTTGTGGGGCAAGGAACTAAATGGGTTAAGATTAGAACCATGAGGGAACTAAGTGGGTGGAGAACCCTAACTAGGAGCCAAAGAGTAACTAAACCAAAAGAAACTTAGTTCCTTAATTCACTCCTCATTGTCCCCTTAGAAATGATAATCTCCATCCATGCAACAAATTGAGTTGCCAAAATTGCCCTCCCAATTGCACCTTGGCCGAATTCTAAGAAGGGCAAGATCGGAAGTCCATGAATTGCTTATATAAACCCTTGGCATTAGTTCATTTCATCTACTCTTCCATTCATTTCTTTCATTTCTACTTCACTTACCTAAACACATTCAAAGAGGCTCATCAAACCTCTTTGAGAGAGAGATAGGCCGTGGGTAAGGAGGAGAAAGAAGGAGGAAAATCAAGCCAAAAATCTAAGCCTTCCTTGAAGATCCAAGACCCTAGAAGCTTGAAGATCAACCCTTTCTTGGTGGGTAGTTCGAAAATTATGAAGAAATTTGTAATAGTTTAGATTTTCGTTTTGATCTTGTGATTTTTCTTTCTTTTCTTCTTTGCATGTTAATTCCTAAAGCTTAAATGATGAGTACAAGTGTGTTTGTACTTGATCATGGATTTTAAAGTTTAAAGCAACTTATAAACTTCTAACTAATGGACTTCATAACTCCATTAAGGTCTTCATGAAAGATCTTAAAGTTTTTTTTCAACATAAATCTTAAAGATCTAAAGGATTGTTGAGATTTTGTAAAGGGTTAAAGCAAACCTCTTTGCATGTTTAAAATTCTTGCTTAAAACCGTGATTTGTGATGTATTTATGAATTTATTTGATGATTAAATGAATAATCTAAACTTGCTTAACAATAATGTTGAGATCTTGGGTGTTGCATGTTAGTTTGATGATGATCTTGATGATTTGAGTACATGCATGTCTTGTTTATGCTTTGATCTTGAATTTTTAAGAATAAATGAATTTATAAAACACAAAAACCTAAACTATGTGATTCGGCCTTGACTAGATCTATGGGGTCTTGATGCTTTTTAATTTAATTTAAGACATTGCATGTTAATCTTATGATTAGAAAAATTGATTTGAGTGGTTGAAAGTGTTTGATTTTCACTTGATCTTTAACTTGTTCATGAAAAGACTTGGGTTTTGAACTTTGCATGTAATTTATAAATAAACGTTTTGATCTTGTGTTGGTATGCATATTGTTTTGAATAAAAGACTTGATTTCTTTAAATGTTCATCACGGTTTTGGGTCTTTTATTATTCAAAGTGATTTTTATCTTTCATTTGTGCTACAACAATTGATTTTGTAACACCCTCACAATTAATTAATTAAATTGATGTTTTAATGAAAATGGTACTTGAAAATTTCGACGAAAATCCGGCAGAGTTTCCTCTGTTTTTCGGACTTTCCCAAAATTTCCTGTTTATACCTGCTCAGACCAGATAAATTTTAAAACATAAAACATAATAATTTTACAACCAGATGAATTCCTAATGCCCGACTAATACACGTTCCATGGCATACACTAATACATATATTAAATTTCCAAAATAACATTTTTGAATATAAACTAAAGCCCACTCATAACAACTTTACACTCCACGTGGTGGAGTGTACTCTTGCTCGGCCACGACTTGTGCAAGCTCCTTCTACACCTGTAAAAATATAGCAAGAAGGGTAGCATTACACAGAACTTAAGAAATAATTTCTAAGAAGTCATAGGAATAACCAAGCCTAACATTTCTATTATCATACTACAAATATAGACATTCATACACTCACTTTTGCCCACTCTTCATTTAACTCTTATATTTGTCTTTATTTATGCTTAGTTTTTCTTAGATAAATTCGTATATTTTATTCTTATTTCATTCCTTTGATTTTTACAGTTATCATTATTCTTTCACCTTTTAAAATTATTGTCTTTCCTCCATCTATCTTTGCCAATCTCAACTATCCCCTGAGCCACTAGGACCGTCAGGGTTGTAATTCAATTCTTTTAGTTATTTCCAGAGTCACTAGGACCGTCCGGTTAGTTATTCAATTCTTTTAGTTATTTCCGGAGTCACTGGGACCGTCCGGTTAGTTATTCCCTGAGTCACTAGGACCGTCAGGGTTACGCTGGTTATCCCCAGAGTCACTAGGACTGTCCAGGTTGCGCTACGACAGAGTCACTAGGACCGTCCGCCGCTATTATTTAAATTCTCCCCTGAGTCACTAGGACCGTCAGGGTTGTACATTAATTCTTTTAGTTAATTCCGGAGTCACTAGGACCGTCCGGTCCGGAGCAACTGGTTATTCCTATGACTTCTTAGAAATTATTTCTTAAGTTCTGTGTAATGCTACCCTTCTTGCTATATTTTTATAGGTATAGAAGGAGCTTGCACAAGTCGTGGCCGAGCAAGAGTACACTCCACCACGTGGAGTGTAAAGTTGTTATGAGTGGGCTTTAGTTTATATTCAAAAATGTTATTTTGGAAATTTAATATATGTATTAGTGTATGCCATGGAACGTGTATTAGTCGGGCATTAGGAATTCATCTGGTTGTAAAATTATTATGTTTTATGTTTTAAAATTTATCTGGTCTGAGCAGGTATAAACAGGAAATTTTGGGAAAGTCCGAAAAACAGAGGAAACTCTGCCGGATTTTCGTCGAAATTTTCAAGTACCATTTTCATTAAAACATCAATTTAATTAATTAATTGTGAGGGTGTTACATTATGGTATCAGAGCAGTTTTTCCTCGGCCTTGGAGTTTGGACTCACAACTCCTGTGGTTTACTCACCAAGCGAGTAACCGATATGTATAGTCAAGTGTCTAAGTTGGGCGAAATATATAACTAACTATTTATATATGTGTGCACACTCTATCTTCTCCAGGATTAGGTTGTGACAGCGATAGACTATAGGTTGTTAGTTTTAACTCAACTGAATCTCTCGATGGTATTGTCGTTTAATAGAGTGTAAGGGTAGGATTGGTCATCCTTATTCTTGCAACCATTAAGTGATGATATCATCAACAAATCCGATGATGATGTTGCTTTTGATAAATGTGAGATTGAGACTGACCATCTCGATCTTCGCACTTGTCGATGGTCAATGTGTCATTGAAAGCTTCGAAGTAGCACAAAAACTAACCCGACATAAGATATCCTGTTTAGAAGAAAGGAAGTCGACCTGAACAGTACCTTTTCCGAATCCTTCATGCGAAGTTCTTGAGGGAATCAAGCTCACCCTAGAAACCATCTCCAGCTTCCCTGAAAAGCTAAACCAGACTTTGGCAGTCTGAGACCTATTGGGAGTCTTACCAACAATATTCCTGAACGGTCGCCTGCGAGAAAAGCAAATCTTAACAACCTTACCAAGTATCCACATCGAGATCAACCAAGTTTGGACAATTGAATCATGGTCTTCGGTGAAAATAAGAACCCGACAATGGTGCGCAGTTGATAGATGTGAGGTTGGGATTGATCACCTCAATCTTTGCAACTATTAACAGATGATATCATTGCAATCCTCTTAATGAAATTGAAACAATCAAAATAGGAACTCTCCAAGGGAATAGATCCTTTGTAAGCAAAGGAACCAACCCGAATGGTGTTCTTTCTGAGCTATTTACACATAACTGGAAAGTAGAACCCAAAACGATACTAGAAGAGAAGAGTCTTAAGCTATCTTGTCGGTTTAAGAGTAGTATGGTTGAATGCCTAATCTCTGAAAATCCAACAAACTCTATAGGAATCACTTCTAAATTCCATGAGAAGCCAAATCAGATTCCAGTAGTCCAAGGCTTACCGAGAATCTTGTCGAGGTTCCTGAAAGGACACGGCGAGAAAAAGTAAACCTTAACAGCTTCATGAAGTCTCCACACCGAGCGAGGCCAACCAAGTTGAACAAACGACCAGTACTTTTCGTTAAGTACAAGACCCTGAAAGTATGTAGATGTTAAAGTTCTTGAACCTTAGGAAATTCGGTCCAACCCAGCGACTACCAACGGATAGTTAACTCAACACGGCCTTCGACCTCAACTCATGGCCGTTAAGTTTCATTCAAGCTTTATTAGTAACTCATTTGTGCAAGTAAACCTCTTCCTTCTTAATATCCTTGGTTGTAATTCAACATTGAAACAACAATTTTAATCCCAATTGAATATGTCCTCGCATCAACCAACTAAGGGTTGTGAACTCGCAACCTTCTCCTAGTTTCTCATTCTGGAACATCGATCGTTCCTGAAATTTTAATATTGTCTTTTCAATTCGGTTTCTCTTTGATGAGTAAAGCTTTAACCAGAATTTGTTGCATCCTATGAAAAGCCTTTGAATCGTATGATCTTAGGCTATCATCTTTGAAGCAAAAGCACAAACCCTTCTTGAATTCCAAAGATTACATTCCTTTCGTTGTTAGATTCTTACACTCTTCATTGAAAGTCGTATGGAAGACGATCAGAAGCTGACACAGTCAATTCCCTGCTTTCTGGCGTTGCTATAACCAGGTATGTCGATGCCAAGTGGGGGAGAACATAGTAACCCAACTAAGGTTTTAACGGTGTAACAAGCGGGAGCGATAAGGAAAGTCGGGTGAGAACAAGAAGTGAAGTGTTTTGACAAAGATCGGAAGCGTCAAGGGGTATGAACTCGGAAGTATCCTAGGCGGGAGAGCAAAACAAAAGAGAATTAAAACCCGTAGTCATAAGCTTTATCAATGGGATGGTTCTCCACTTACGGAATCGAATGGAATTTCGGGGACGAAATTCTAATAAGTGGGGGAGAATTGTAACATCCCAAATTTTAACCCCAAGTATAATTAGAATAATAGCAAGATTGAAATAATAGTAATAATAATAATAAGGTTAAAGGAGTGTTAAAATGGATCTTTTAACGTTAGAAACGTAAAAAAATTGAAAATTAAGAATAAAGTAATTAAATGATTTAATATGATGTTTTCAAGATTTGAGTGTCGTATTAAAATTTTGATTTTATCATTTTAATTGAAATATGTTTTCTAGTCAAAATAAGTTTAAATATGTTACCATGCGTTTTTCAAAAATAAAAAGTACTTTTATTTAGTTTAATTAACATTTTGACAGGGAGCTCAAGTGGCAAGCCTTAGAGGCATTTTTATAAATAGTTTCTTCAGAAAAATATGCTTAACTCAATATTTTGAGCGTCCATGTAAATTTTCATAGTGTTCGGAGGCTGTTTTATTTTTAGCTTCTGGACTGGTTTAATATATTACCGGTTTAATTATATATAATAATCTTCTACTTCAAAATTTTAATACGACACTCAAATCTTGAAAACATCATATTAAATCATTTAATTACTTTATTCTTAATTTTCAATTTTTTTACGTTTCTAACATTAAAAGATCCATTTTAACACTCCTTTAACCTTATTATTATTATTACTATTATTTCAATCTTGCTATTATTCTAATTATACTTGGGGTTAAAATTTGGGATGTTACAGATTTCATGAGTTGATCTACAAGATTTAGGTTCATGCATGTGGTTCTTGAATAAAGAAATTTTATTTTTCCTAATAAACCTCACGGTTTCACATAAAAACTAAGACAATAAGTTTTTGGAAAAATGCTTTTAACTTGATTCATGTTTTGTGATCTTACATGTGAAAGGTTTAAAGTCAAGTCTTAATTTTTGGTAATAATGTTTTGGTTTTAAGCTTGGAAAAAGAAATGATGAATTGTTGAATAAGAAAATGTATGACTTGATTTATGAACCTTGTGTTTTTGCATGTTGAAAAGATGAACCAAAGACCTTGTTTTAACCAGGATGAGATTCGGCCTAGGCATAGTAACTAGACTAGGATTCTTTTTCAATGAAGTGACTTAAAAACAATGAGTATGTTTTGTAGGATTATGTAAAATAAATGTGTTTAAAAATTGTGTTATGAATATTTAATTTCTATTCGATTTTTAATTAAAGATAAGGGAAATAAATAAATAAATTAAATAATTTTGGAAAAGTATTGTGTTTAAATATATATATATATATATGTGCGTGTGTGTGTGTGTGTGTGTGTGTGTGTGCGCATTCGGTTGGAGGGAAAGGAAGAATAAATAATTTTGTTGCATGAAAAAGAAAATAGAATTTAAGTGCTTGAAATAAACCAAGTTGATTTATGTGTTTAAAATTGGTGGTCTTTGAATTGTTGTGTTTGGTTTGTATCTTTGTGAGTACGTGATTGCCTAAGTGTTGTGTTTCATTAAGTGAATAAGTGTGTGATTTGTGATTAAATTAAATGATTCATTTTGTATTGCTTGTTGTTTATGTGTTAGTTGATGTTTGAAAAATGTATGGGTGTGTAATTGGTTGATTTAAAGAAAATTCCATTCGATTTATTTGAGATTTTTAAATTGTGTTTATGGCTGTCCAAAGTTTGTTTCATGATGAAAATTTGAGTTTTAAAGTGTTAATTTTAAATTAAAGAGTCCTTTAAAATGAAAAGTGTTTTTACAATGTTTTCGGGGTTTTATCAAATGATTTTTGTAAAATGGCCCTTTGCTGTCCAAAGCTGTTAGGACTTGTTTCTTAATTTTAAAAGTGAATACAAGTAAGTTAAAATAAAGTTTTCAAGTGAAAATGGATTTAAGAAAAAGCCGGGTTGAAAACGGTGCATTTTTCGGTGTTTTTGAATATACTTAAGGTGCTGTCCAAGATGGACCAGCAACCAGATAAATTGATTTAAATCATTTTATTAAATGTTTTCAAATGGTTTTGAAATATTTAAAGTACTATAAAATATGAGAGTTGTTTTGATAAAACAATAGTGTTTTAAGTTTTGTGATAAGGAACAGAAAGTGTCATGAATTAAGAAAAGATTTTCTTAATACACGTTAGTAACGTAAGTGTTTTATTTAATACGAGGAATGAGAAGTGTCTAAGTTATAGAAAAGATTTTCATAACACAAGCTAATAACGTAAGCGTATTTTATTTAGTATGAGGAATTTGAAAGAAGAGGGATTGGGGTAGCCGGCAGCAAAAAGGATCAGAGGAGCCGGTACGCATTTAATAGCTGGACCTCAGTTGAGAGAGAAGCTTTCTTAAGACACCGTGGTAGTTAGGTGATATATTAGGACGTTCCGTATCATCTCAAAGATCGGAACTAAGTGGTTCGGAGTCAGTAGTATAGTGGCAATTGTTTGTGTTGTGTGGCCACTTATACGAAGGTGACAATGACCACATCGTCGTTGTGTGATGTTTTTATGATTGATAGCATGTTTATGTTTATTGCTTTTATTCTGCCTAATGATATTTATTGATGTTGAATAATATGCTGATGGACGTCTGTTACATCCAGAAAATGAAAATGAGATAAGCAAGTTAAGGAAAGTAAAGATATAAGAGAAAAGAATAATGATGAAAAGATATAAGATGAAATAGAAAGAGATGAAGAATTGAGATCGGGGAAAGAATGAATGATAATGTTGAGAACGAGCCAGAGCTGGGGGAGAATGACGTGAATTGAGTGGAGTTGGGCTCCTTTGTTTTTGTTTTAGACTGACACTAGTGTTGAGTTGAGCTTTCTCCTCCATTAGCGCTCAGCAAAAATGTGATTTTGAAAAAAGTTTTTTAAAAAAAAAGATTTTTGAAAAAGATTTTGAAAAGAGATTTTGCAAAAGAGGTATGAAAAGAAATTTTCGAAAAAGGTTTTTGAAAAGAGATTTTAAAAAAAAGATTTGTGAAATGAGATTTTCAAAAAGATTTGTGAACGGAGATTTTTGGTAAGGGTTTGTGAAGAGAGATTTTTTTGAAAAGGCTTATGAAAAGACATTTTCTTTTAAAAGTTTATGAAAAGATATGTCTTGAGAAAAGTTTTGTGAAACAATCCTTTGAAAGAGTTTTGTGAAAAGATGTATTTTTGAGGAAAGTTTTGGGGAAACAATCTTTTTGATAAATTATTTGAAAGGATATTTAAAGAGAGTCTTTTTTTGAAATGATATTTTGGAGAAAATCTTATGAAATAACATTTTTGAGAAAAAGTTTGTGGAAACTGTGTTTTTGTGGAAGCTTATGAAAAGAAATTTTGTGAAGGTTTTTGAAATAGAAATTTTGGGAAAGATTGCGATGCGAGTTGTTGATGTGATCCCAGCTCTGTGCTATGTGAGAAATGGTGAGAGAAAGATTGTGCCAAGTTGGTGGTCGGGACTCATTGAAGGTTTGTACCAAGGATGGGCCGACCTTAGGATAATTAAAAAGATAAAAGACATAAAAGACATCTGCGGTGAGGTATGAGAGTGCGAAGTAGTGGAGAGGAAGGAACCATAAGTATCTGCGGATACTTAGGAGGAGATTGCATTAGGGGAGGACGATGACGGTGAAACGTCAAGAAGTCTAGAGTATGTTTCTAGGCAGAACGAACTCCACATGTGGCGTACGAACGTGGTAGGGACTGGGTCCAATGCCGTGGTGAGTTCTGCGGGCCCACTAGAAACATATTGTCGCCCCCTAGATTGCAAATCTAGAACAGTGAGAGGGACTGGAGTTGGGCATCTGTTTGCCACTGTGAGTTGAGACAGTATGCCTTGATTTTATATGAATTCAATTGATATGATATGATTTGAGGCTGTAGTCCTCCTGGTCTGGGACCAATAGAATGTGAGACAGCTGTCGTGCCCGCACGGTAAAGGTCCTGTACTCCTGTTTGCTTCCGACTAGGTTGGTTGGATGACCGAGGAGATGTAGACGTGAGTGATAGCTGAGAACGAAATGTACTCCCCGACGATATCTGATGATTCCCAAAGTAAAGGAATGATATGTGATTGGAAAAGAAGAAATTCTGAGTGTGAAAAAGGAAAAAGGATTGAGAAAGAATGAATAATTAAGAGAAGCGAAATTAAATTTAGAAAAGAAATTGAAGAAGAATAATAAGGACAATATGACCGATAATGTTGAGATTGATATCATGCTTGATTGTTGTGTGCTTTATGCTTGATTGTTGTGTGCTTTATGTGGTATTGTCGACGATGCGTCGTTCAGATCGCTTACTCTCTCCTGTTCGTTGGCATATCGGTGCTGCTGGTATCTCAACGGGCAGATGGAGTATTGCATGGATATCACCATGTGGAATAAGTACGGAAGAGGTTGGAAGCACACCCCATGCGGCTGGGCATGGACCGGCTACACGGAGATCGTGATCCAAGATCCGGAGCATCAACTGAGTGGAGCTAATCTAGAGCCGCACTTGGGACAAGTCAACGTACGAGGATTCAGTAGCTACGAGGAGAGGGCACGGTATGAGCAGCGGAGGAACTTTACTGCATCAGGTGGAGGGCTGCTGGAGTCCAATAACAATGAGGGGACAACCACGAGGGTGGCATCATCTTAGAGAACGAGGAGAGGGCGTAAGAAGGAAAAGGAGCTACTCCCCCTTGCTTTCAATAGGAAAGTTTAAGGATCGTGTAGTCAGCTTAGGTTGTTGTGAGTGTTGAGAATTAAGGATTACCTAAGTGATGAATCATCCATGTAACTTAACTCGTTTTGAAACTTGCCCTACTTATATTGAAACTTTGTGAAGAATTTCCAATGGCCCTTCTGATGAAACATAAAGAACTATTTTAAATTAGAACTAAACCATTTTCCTGAAAAAAGTTTTTGTAAACCCAAGTGGATAAGTTTTGGTTTTAGTAACAACTCGATTTTCGAAAAAGAGTGTTGAAGAATAGCAAGAATACTTTCGTAATGATTTCAAACACTTTCGTATTGTTTTACAAAAAAAAATAATTTGGCCTCATTTTTGCAACATAAATGAACGAAGGTTGGTTATTTTAAAGTTACGAAAATCGGGCTGTTACAGGAGTCCCAACGGAAGTGTGTACACCCATTCGGTTGATATTATCCCTAGACGTCCCAGTGAAAGTTTTATTCACTTGGTTGATATTGTAAGATCCAGTGAGAAGGTTTTGATAATGACAAAGGTTGACAAAAGGTTTTGAACAAGGTACAAGTGTTTGTGATCAAGCTCAAGTATGGATAAGTTCATCAAACAACAACAAACAACAAATGATGAAGAGAGAGCAAGCTCATGAAGATTCAATTTGTATTTAATTGTAATATCTTTAGTTTGAGTCTTTTATTTTGATGAGTTTGGGTAGAGTCTTTAGAGGGTAGTGAATCTTTATCATGTGCATGATTATATCATAATTTGAGTATTCACTTGACCTAAAATCAATAGGTGGCTTAAAGGTTTGAAAGGAAAGGTTTAGATTTGAGAAAAAAAGTTTTTAAGTGAATTTAGAAGTGGCTAATCGATTAATGGGTTAGGTTAATCGATTAACAAACATGTTACAATGGTTAATCGATTAAGCCATAAGTTAATCGATTAACACCTGTAAAACTGGTTTTTAAAATACGATTTTAACTTCTCAAAATGAGTTTTTCAAGTTTCCTAACTTTTGGGTATTCTATATAAACCTTTTCCTAATCATTGTGATCAACTAACATCATTTTCATATCAATTTTACATAGATCAAAGCCACACTATTCTCTCTCACTTTCATAGATCAAAGCTTTCAACTTTTACATTCTTTGATCAAGAATCTTTGAATTTCTTATGTTGATATTTTCATAGCTATTGAAAGAGATTCATAGGATTGTTATTGTTTTCAATTTGGTTGTAATCATTGCAAGGAGGCAAACGTTCTACAACACAAGGAAGCCTTAGTGGTTGTTCATCATGTAACATCCTGAAAATTAATATTAAATAATATAATTTTAGTATATAAATATTTGCTTAAGGATAGGATTAAGCCTTAGAAATTGTACAAGGTTAGAAGGGTAGTATGAGCATAGGCCGACCTAGGATGTAAGTATAGGACCTCGGTTTGATCCCAACCGAGCTAGATGAGATTGTGTGCATATGAACCGAGCTGGATGGGAACCAAACGCGGAACCTGTTGTCCATTCCGAATTAGCCGACCTCAACGAACCTCACAGTATCATCCGAGAAGGAAGCTCGTACTACTGCTGATCCGACATACCGAGCCGACATGTCCTAGCCGACACGTCCTAGCTCCTTCGTGCCAGCTCATGTGGAGCTATTGACCCTTTGGTTTTCGTACCGTCCGTACGGTACTATACTTCACTTTATGTCATTGTCATTCACTTTATGTCACTATCATTGCTGCTTTATGTCCCTTTCAATGTACTATTCATGGCTTCCTCAAGAAGCCAATGAATCCTAGCCACACATTCTAGCTTCCCCAAGAAGCCTCCAATGAGGACCACACAAATGTTTCCCTCAAATGAATAAAAGAAAATCCAATACACTACACACAACACTTCTAACTCTCATTCTCTCTTTCCCCTACATCTTTCTCTCCCATTTTCTCTAAGGTTTCAGCAACCCACAAGCCCCAACATACTTTCTTTCTTTCCCTCTCTTCTCACGAATATTCCCCCTCTCTTCCACCAAGTCCCACCCAACCGGAGACCTCCTCCCCGCCGTCTTCCCTTTCGTTCTGGAGTCCCTAGACCACTGTGGAGTTCGTGTGTGGCTGGTGGAGCTTGTGTGCAGCTTGGAGGAACTCGTGGCAGCTTGGAGAAAAGGAATCAAGGGTGTGGAGTTCAAGAGGTCAAGCATCAAGGAAACCATTCTCAAACTCTCAACTCTTATCTCTCACGGTTTGAGGTAAGGAGTGAGTGTTACCTCTACTTGAGTTTGGGTTTCTAGGGTGTTCATAAAGGGTACTAAGAGTGGGTGTAGATTAGGGAATGGATCTAGGTTAATGTTAGAAAGGAAATGGTAAAAAGGGTAAAGGGAACTAATAAATGAACTAGAAACATGAGTTTGAAGTAGGGAGGAATATTATTCTATGCTACATGTTAGTATTTACATGATGGATTATTGTTGTTGATGTATAAGTGTTATGAACTTTGTTGTATAAATGTTTATGAGCTTTGATATTTGTTATTTATATCTGTGGCCGAACTGGGCCGAGCTGAGAGAGGTTGAGAACGGGTATGAGGAAATGGTATATATGGAAAGTAAGAGAGATAACGTAATAAGTCAGATAATGAGAAAAGATAATGGAATAAGGAAATGGTTAAAGGGGTGAGCCGAGAGAGGCCGAGCTAAATAGATGGTGAGAAAGATTAAGAGGTTGAGCCGAGAGAGGCCGAGCTAAGAGAATAATGAGATTAATGTAAAGAGGAATAATTTAAAGGGTTGAGCCGAGATGGGCCGAACTGAAATGGTTAAAAGGATAAGAGGAATTAAAGAGAAATGGTTGTGTGATCGGGTCATAGCAGACGCGTACTGGGTGCGTGCATTGATCGCGTCAGACGCATACTGGGTATGTGCAGCTGTAAGACAGGTACTGGGTACTCGCAGTTATGATTCACACAAGGTTCCGAGCACGGAACCGGTGGGATGTGGTCCTGGTCATAGCAGACGCGTACTGGGTGCGTGCATTAATCGCGTAAGTCGCCGAGATGCGCAGCTGTAAGACGAGTACTGGGTGCTCGCAGTTATGGACACTCCTAACTCCATAGAATGATCGGCGGTAGTGCTCCTGGTCATAGTAGACGCGTACTGGGTGTGTGCATTGATCGCGTCAGATGCATACTGGGTATGTGCAGCTGTAAGACGGGTACTGGGTACTCGCAGTTATGGACACTCCGGTATCCGACCTTAAATGGTGTAAGACATGCACTAGGTGTATGCATCCGAGAAGAGTAAAAGATTGTAAACTATGTGAAAATGGAATAATGAGTAATGAGTCCGAGGTAGAGAGATGGTTTACCGAGGTAAGAGGATAGTGGCCGAGATGCCGAGTGTAAGATTTATGGAAAGAGGATAAGGGGAATCGGTAGGATGTGCCGAGGTATAGCTAATAGGTGATGGATAAACTGGGTTATGATGTGAACCGAGCTAAATTAGATGGTAGGATGTGAGCCGAGCTAATTGATGTTGTACGATGTGAACCGAGCTAAATGATGATGTATGCATGTGGTTTGATTACTTGTTATTATATGCTAACTGTCTACTTGTGTTTGGATTGGTAGTTCGGTATGGCATTTTAGAAACTGCTTATTTATGTTTTGTGTAATGCTCACCTCCTTACCATTTTTCAGGTACTGAGCCCGAGCAGACGCAGTCCCCGGCCGAGCAGGATCACTCTCCCTCACAGGGAGAGTAAGTTATGTAGAGTCAGATAGGTGGATGGGTCTCGGCCATTTGGGCAGAGCTAAAATATTGTTTTGTATTAGGTCTCAGCTAGTTGGGCCGAGCTAAAACACTTTTGTATATTTTAACCTCGGATTTCCTAGCTGGGCCGAGCTAAACTTTTATTGAACTTGTAGTTTGAAATATGAACTTGGTGTATCTGTTACTGGACTTTTCTGCTTTAATCGAATTAAAGTCTTCTGCTTTTCAACTCTAATGTTTTTGTATTAATGAAAAGAAATTTTAAATCCTAGTTTTGGGGTAATTAAGGGTAATTATTATATAGGGTGTTGCACATCAAGCAAAAGAAGTCTTGGAAGTCTTGTTGTGTTAACAAGCAATTGGAAGCCTTGGTGTGAGGTATCATCAAGCATTTGGAAGACTTGTTGTGGGGATATCAACAAGCAAGGGAAGAGGTTAGATTAGATTCAATAGGGTTGCAAGATAAGAGTGTGGTATCTCTTGGAGGCTATCAAGAAGGGAGTCTTGAGAGGCATTTGCTTGTAATTTGAGAACTCTAATTCCTCATAGTGAAGAATCTCTCTTGGTTGAAGAGGGGACTGGATGTAGTTCTCAAGTGGATGAGAGTGAACCAGGATAAATTTCTGTGCAGTATCTCTATTCCCTTAACTCTTTACATTCTTGTCAATTCATTGTGTTCTTGGTTGAAAACCTAGAAAAGATTGATTTTTCATAAGTTATTGAATTGAATCTTAATTGTGCAAATTCATTTGGGAAAATCATTTTCATAACCTAGGTAATCAATAAGAATATCGGTGTTAATCATTTCCGCTTAATCTCTGATCATATGTGTTAATTGATTGATTTTCGTATTCGATTGAAAAGTGATTTTTCAGTTTTAACAGTGATTAATCGATTAACTGAAGCTGTTAATCGATTAACCAAAAGCAAGCTTTCAGGCACTAATCGATTAATTGGTCAGCTTAATCGATTAACTTGTGTTTTTCAAGGGTTAATCGATTAATCAACTTGCTTAATCGATTAAGGGCTGAAACTTTGTGTAAAAAATCATTCATTTTGATTGTTTCGATTCGTTCCTTTCGAAAATCTTTCAAGGTCTCTCTAACACCTATTCAACCCCTCCTTCTAGATGTTTTCCTAGTGTATCTTAGTTATTTCACCCACCGATTGTGTAACACCCTATAATTTATACCCTTAATTCCCCTTAGTAAATATACGGATTTAAAAATTCATTTTTATTACATTAAAATCAACCGTCAAACGGACGGAGTTTTGTTTGTTTTTCAGACTAATCCAAAATTTATCCTGTGATAGACAACTTCAAATAAACAACCCATAGCCAGCAGGGCTTCAGATTATATTTCTAAAACATATCAAGGCCCAAAGGGCTCCAAATATATAAGAGTGCATTAATTAATCAGAGTAATAGCGGAAAATACTAAGTTTGAGTGTCATAATCAAAACATAAAACTTTGCTAAAACAAAATATACTAAGCCTCATTCAAACTATGCATATTGAATTTACATCCAAATATTATAATAGGCTTAGGTCCATATTATATTTTAAACCCATAACACCCTACTCTCCCCGTAAGGGAAAGTACTCCTGCTCGGTCGGGGGCTGTGCCAGCTCAATCTCCGCACCTGAAAATGTAAGGGAGTGAGCATTGCACATGAAATAGAAAAGCAGTTTCTAGATAGACATAACAACTCACCAGGCCAAACACACTTAGCAATTTATTCACATAATCACATTACCATCGTAAGCATACCACATTTTCCAATTCCATCATTTTATAAGTGCCGGTTCCCTTTTAGTTAACTCATTTTCACCTTATGATTCCTTTTTTTAATTATTTTCCCCGTTTCCAAATAAATCCCGTTATATCCCCTTACCTTTTTCCTTATTCTTTTCCTTTTATTTACGGTGTATGTATGTCTCCACCAAATCGAAGGCCTACATACATACATCCATCACGATGTATGTCTCCACCAAATCGAAGGCCTACATACATCGCTTTTCCATTACCATTATCTTATCCAATTTTATTCCCTGTTTTCCCTTATTCTTTTCCTTTTATTTACGGTGTATGTATGTCTCCACCAAATCGAAGGCCTACATACATCGCTTTTCCATTACCATTATCTTATCCAATTTTATTCCTTTTTTTCCCTAATTCATTTCCTTTTACTTTCGGTGTATGTATGTCTCCACCAAATCGAAGGCCTACATACATACACCAATTACGATGTATGTCTCCACCAAATCGAAGGCCTACATACATCGCTTTTCCTTTATCGTTTACCTCTTTATTATTTGGCCACAGGGTCAATACAACCACCTGCGCCGTGCCACAGGGTCAACACAACCACCTGTGACATGTACCATTTTATTTAGGCCACAGGGTCAATACAACCACCTGCGCCGCGCCACAGGGTCAATACAACCACCTATGACATTTACCATTTATCAGGCCACAGGGTCAATACAACCACCTGCGCCGTGCCACAGGGTCAATACAACCACCTGTGACATTTACCATTTTTATTTCCTTTTCCTTTTTATTTACGGTGTATGTATGTCTCCACCAAATCGAAGGCCTACATACATACACCATCGACGATGTATGTCTCCACCAAATCGAAGGCCTACATACATCTCCCCAGTTTCGTTGTATTGTCTCCCCCAAATCGAAGGCCTACAATACAACCCCAATTTTACGATGTATCGTCTCCCCCAAATCGAAGGCCTACGATACATCACCGTATTTATCCAATATTAGTTGTCCATATTTTATGTCATTATTTTGTCTACCAATTCCTTTTAATATTTACCAAATCATTCCTAGCACAAGTACCATCACAATGATCACCCAATAGCCATAATTCACTTTCCTAATTAACACCATTCCAATGTTTAAGAAATACCAAATAGAACACATAATTACATCCACCACTATTCATACAGATCACTTTTCACATAAACAATTAGTGCAAATTGTAACACCCTATCTTAACTAACATTCTAACTACCCCGATTTATTTAGTGACTTGAAAATTTCTTTTTAAAACCATTTTTAGCTTGTAAAAATCTCTGTCAAATCGGACAGAGTTTCCTTTGTTTTATGGATATCCCCAAAAATAAGAGTTCTCCTTGAAAACCTGTTTAACATTGTTATATAACCAGCAGTATGCCAACAGGGCAAAATACAAATTAGTTCAATACATTCGAGGACATTGTCTCCAAAATAATAATCAAGTTATAAAATAGTTTAATTTTCTCAAAAGGTATCACATAATATTTATATACATCAAAAGCCAAAGTTAAATTCTTGGACCAATATAATATCACCCCCTAACGTTCACACTCCACGTTGTGGAGTGTGCCCCTACTCGGCCACGACTAGTGCATGCTCTACTTCGGTACCTGTAAAAGTATATCAAGAAGGGTAGCATTACACAGAACTTAGAAATATAGCTTCTACGAAAGCATAGTAATAAACCAAATTCCTACCCTACTCCATACTATCCAAATAATATACTACCTCACTTTCCTTTTATACAGCTCAACATTTCCCTATGATTTCAGTTACATGATTTCCCTATGCCTTTCTAGTCTTTCTATTCCATTCCATTCATTCGCTCACCTTTCGGTGGGTATTATTTCCATTGATCGCACACCACAAGGGCGGGTCCTAATTATACCTAGTCACACTCCCTACGGGAGGGTCTAAAATTCACACTCTATTGTGGAGGGTCCTACTCTACACACGCTCCGTTATGGAGGGTCGAACCTAATCTATACATGCTCCGTTATGGAGGGTCCATCCTAATCTATACACGCTCCGTTATGGAGGGTCGAACCTAATCTATACACGCTCCGTTATGGAGGGTCCATCCTAATCTATACACGCTCCGTTATGGAGGGTCCATACTAATCGTTAGTATTGTCGCACTCCCTTTGGGAGGGGTCGTTCATACCTAAACTCACCTTTCACATTCCTATACCCACACCTAAATAGGTGGTCCTTTCTCACATTAACAATATAATTTCCCATTGTCCAATTATTACTCTCATTACTAACCCATTTATTATCTAATTTCCTTTCAATTCCATTATTCAACTCAAGTCATTATCTACAACAATTATCCTTTTTACTTAACATACTTATCTCTATATTTTCCTTAATTATTGCACCTCGTACTCCTAAATTAAAACAAGTCTATCACTAACACTTTCCCTTTTCTTTACCTATCTCTTGGTTATCCCAATAATATAACATTTCATTCCTTCCACAATTTCCATGCCTTTTCAAGCTTACAACGAATCTCTAATTATTTTTGCTCCATCATTCACTCTTAGTTCCTTTATAATTTCCTTATGTTTTGTCATCCAGTTATTCTCATTACCCTCTAATTATATATATCTACTTTGTCTATTATTCACTTCCTATCCACTCTTATTCATGCATTTGTTCTCACAAATCTCACTAGTTACTCTTTCTATTCTCCACTAATTGCTTCCTTTATTTTCATTATCAAATACCCTAAGGTTTTTATGCTATACTCCCTCTCTACCCCTAGACATCGCTATAACTAAAGAGAATCTACTTCCTAAGCTAAGGTAATACGAACCCTCTTACCTTTTTAAGAGGTGATGATGAATTTCAAGTCCTAGCTCTTGGATCCTTGGTGTGTGAGTTCGTTATCCTTGACTTGTTTTGAGTTGGAAAGCATGAAGCCAAAACCCCCAAGTGATGATGAAAATTGAAAAGTCCAAGAAGAAGGAAGGAGGGATCAAATCGTGTGGAGGAAGGAGGAAGAGATGATGGAGGAAATGTGGTGGTGTTGTTGTTGTAATTTGTTTTATGCCAAGACAAGGTGAATCGGACGGCTGAGATGGGCCAACTTGCTGCCCAAGCTGAATCCAAGGCACCAGATCTGATCTGGTGTCGCGCGCGCCTGAGCGCGGTTCAGACGTGCTGGTGATGCGAGCTTGCGCGCGTGCTGGTGCTGGTGGGGCGTGCTGGTGCGCCATTTTCCCTTGGCTGGTGCGACAGGTACGCACGGGGCGCGCCTGGGCGCATGATTGGCGCGCCTGAGCGTCTAGCTCCCTGAGTTGGTGCACCAATTGCACCCTGGTGCGCCTGGGCGTGCACCGGTGCGCCTGGGCGTGCACCAGAACTTGAAACTTCGATTTGCCGTAACTTTTTCGTCAACCGTCGGATCGGGCCCAAATTTTTAGACAAGCTTCTTCAACCCATAAACTTCATATCCAACGGTGGAATTTATTTTCTTGGAATCCTATAATAAATTTCTAATTTTCTCTTTTCTGTCGATTTCTAACATCGAAAACGCCGATTTAACTCCCAATTTCGCTTATATGACTTTGCCCGAAGCCACAATTGCCTTCTATACAGCCCCTAGGACTTATAATTACCACTCACCTATCCACTAAAATTCGTTAAGTCATTAATCTATCCATTCCTTCCACTTTAACTATATTAATTAATTAATTATTGATTGGAATTAAATTTGGGATGTTACACAAATAACAACAAAGTTCACTTTTTCATATAATCATGCAACAACCACATTTTCTTTTCACTTTTTCGAATTATTGATTCAAAGTCCTAAATTAGGGGTTCATGCCATTTATTTTCCTCAATTAAAACCTAACCTCATTCTTTACTTCCTAGAGTTCCATAATTACCAATTAAGCCTATTTCTAACATTTTCCTTAATTCCTAAATTGAGATTTCTAATTTCATACCCTAACATATAAACTCCTAGCCAACCATTATATCTAAATACAAACCCTTTCCTAGAACAAGCCAATGCTCACTATATCCACCCCCTTACCTTAACCAAAGAGAGCGAAAGTGGAAGAACCCAAGCCGTAGCTCCAAGTGCTCCCAAAACCAAGAGCTCCGAACGCACGAAGATGGAGATAGTGATAATAATCTTCCCTAAGCCAAAGGAATGGAATGATAATGAGATTATTGCCCCATTCACAGAGAAATTCGAATTTCCCCAAAGGGAGGAAAGAGAGAGAGAGAGAAAACCCAACTTAGAGGGAGAGAGGAACTTCAAGAATCATGAATACTTACGTGGAGAGACCAAGAGAGACTTGATGGTGGACTTTGGAGTGATTCCCTTGAAGCTTGATGGATTTGGGATGAGAGATTGGGTGCCCTAGAGAGAGAAATTTCGTGCATTATGGCCAAAATCACGCGTGAACGACCTTTATTTTTTTCCACTGCAGGGTCGTTTAATCGATTATTAATCGATTAAGGGTTTCCTCACTTTCTGGACTTAATCGATTAAGCTGCAGCTTAATCGATTAAGTTGCAGGATTTTCAGCACCCCGACTTTGAACGGCCATAACTTCTTCGTTAACCGTTGGATCTTCCTCAAATTTTGACACAGGCTACCTCACATATCCTACATCATATCCAACGGTGGAATTTGTGTTTAGAGTTGTAAATCTTTTATTTTGAATTTTCTAATATAGGGTGTTTATAACACCAAAAACATCGCTTCTAACGCTCTTTTGTTCATCTTTCAACCTCCCTTTTGATGCCAATGCTTCTTGATTCCTTTATGGCATTCAAAGAACTCCTAATCCATCATTTTACATCCTTTTTAGAATAATCCTTACTTCCAAATCTTATCGTTATTCTAAATATTATTTGAATTAAAATTCGGGATGTTACATTTCTCCCTCACTTATTAGAATTTTGTCCCCGAAATTCCGTTGAATTTCGTAACTGGAGAACCATCCCATTGGTAAAGCTTCTGACTATGGTTTTCACTTTCCTACGATTTTTTTTATTTTTTTTTTAATTTCCCGCTCCAGGTGTGGTTAGGGTCATGCCTATTTCAATGCTTGTCCTTTAATACAATGTATCTCCTCTATCTGGACAGGATCGCCAGTTTTCTTTTTATTAAAGTTCCATCTCCCATTCCTTTGATTGAAATCCTCCCCCACTTAGCATTGACATACTTGGTTATATCCATGCTAGGGGGTATGCTCATTCGTTGCTCAGAATAGAGTACACAGGTTCCCAACCGGTATCCAAAGCTGAAAAGAGGTCATGTTGTTCAGTTTTCTATGACTTGGCGAATTCTCACCTATGCCTCTGAGATGCTTGGAACTTGAAGAGAGTGAAGATGAAAAGAAGAAACATGAAGCACTCAAGGATGAGTCTCATGGTCTTTGCACGATGACCCAGGATGGACTGGATACATGTCAAGCAAGAAGACAATGGAGATTATCCCCAAAGTGTGTGTTTTCAGCAAAGAGTCGTCGAAGGATGCGTTTTCTATGGATCTGCGGCTGATTGTTTGGTCTCGGTCAACCGGGGTCCTGTCAAATGCATAGAGTCCCAAAAGACTTAGATTATCACTTGCGGTGTTCCGACATAACATCTTAATTGAGATTCCATTTTGCGACTTCACTTTTATCCCGTTCACCTTTTATTCCTTCAAGTGAGTCTAGCAAAGTCACTCTTAAAATCAATCTTCACCATACTCGCATTCTACTTCGATGCTACTTCCTTCCCGTTCGTTTAATAATTTCAATTCGGTATAGGAATTCCTAAAGATCGATTTCACTTGAGGGCCAAGGTCAAGGTCTAGTTGTTATTTCTCAATTCGGTGTTATTTTTAGGAGGTCTTGTTTTATCTCTAGTTTAACTCTCAATTCGGTGTTATTTTTAGGAGGTCTTACAGCTGCGCATACCCAGTATACGTCTGACGCGATCAATGCACGCACCCAGTACGCGTCTTCTATGACCAGGAGCACATCCCACCGATTCCGTGCTCGGAACCTTGTGTGAGTCATAACTGCGAGCACCCAGTACCCGTCTTACAGCTGCACATACCCAGTATGTGTCTGACGCGATCAATGCACGCACCCAGTACGCGTCTTCTATGACCCGATCACACAGCCATTTCTCTTTAATTACTCTTTTATCCTTTTAACCATTTTCTTACTCGGCCTCTCGGCTCAACCCCTTAGTTATTTCCCGTTTCACTGGTTTCCCACATTATTTGATCCTTTAACCTATCTTTTCTTCCCTCAATCTCTAGTCACCTGTCTCATACTCCCTCTCAGCCTCTCTTTCTCGGCCACAGACAGTATTTAAGTGCGAAGTATAAACAATGAATGTCACAACTCATAAACGTTTGTACATCAATAATAGTATAGATAAAACACTTAGCCAGTACACAAGGTAATTAAAAACATTTGGCAGAAAAACAGTGTTCCCTCTTACCTCAAAATACATATTTCTAGTTCCTTCATTAGTTTTTATCACCCTTTTATCTTTTCTCCCTAATATTATCCTATGTCTCTTCCCTAATCTAACACCCACTCTTAGCACCCTTTATGAACACACTAGCAACCCAAACTCAAGTAGAGGTAACACTTACTCCTTACCTCAATCCGTGAGAGAAATAAGTTTGAGATCTTGAGTGTGGCTTCTTGATATTTGACCACGTGGGCTTATAAGCCCCCTTGAACCGTTTTCCTCCTAGCTGCACTCCCACGCACCAAAAGCTCCCGGACGTCCGAAACGGGGAAGGAATGGAGTGAAGAAGAGTTTCCAGTTGGTGAGTCTTGGTGGAGGGAAAGTGAAAGAGAGATATGCGCGAGTGAGAGGAGAGTATGTTAGATTTTGAGTGTTGAAGTTTCAGAGAAAATGAGAGAGACAATGTAGAGAGATAATAGAAAGTGCTATTGTGTTTGTGGGTTTTTCTTTTATCCATATGTGTAAATTATTTGTGTGGTTCTCATTGGAGGCTTCTTGGAGAAGCTTAGAATATGTGGACAGGATTCATTGGTTTCTAAAGGAAGCCATAAACAGTGACTTGACAAGGACATAAAGCGGTTGATAGAGACAGTCGTACGGATGGTACGAAAATCAAGGAATAAACAACTCAGCATGAGCTGTCATGGGGAAACAAAGAGACATCGGCTCGACACGGAGAGACAGTAATAGTCCGAGTCTCCTCTCGGTCAACACTACGAGGTTCCGCTGTGGTCGGCTAATCCGAGTTGACACCAAATCTTGCATTCGTTTTCATCTAACTCGGTAGGGATCCGTCATTTACCTATCTGGTCGGCTCGTGCTTCCTGTTATCCTCAGGACACTTATGCAATCTCTATGACTCAATCTTATTCTTAAACAATTTTTTACTTAAACCTATTATATTAAATATTAAATTTCGGGATGTTACAAATAATGTGCCTTGTATGAGCGGAATGAGTTTATGTTTGCAAATGGGAATACTAATAATTGTCAAATTAAGAAAATTGTGTATAAAAGTGGAAACGAAAGTGAATTCTTTGGAACCTAAGAAGATCCCTTAGGGATTCAAGGAATCACATATTGTAAGTGTTTATCCATTTGCAAACAGGAAACTTATAAGGGGTGCAAATTGATTTTTGTCTAAGGATGAAAGTTTTAAGTTTTGAGTTAATCAAACCTCGAAGTTTCTTACAAAGAAAATCCTACTAATCGAAACGAAGTACATAAACTTTAACTAGATGGCGAGGGCTATTACCACTGATGGAATGTAGTGTCGGAACTGGCCAATCCGATGTTGCATTTATCGGGAGGTGACGTCGTCAAAATCTAGAAGCTTATGCATCATCGTGAATTAGTAATTGATTTTCTAAGTATGAAAGTTTTGTGTTAGTTCTTTTATGTTTGGTTGCTTTGCTATGTGCATTGTGTGTGATTTTAATGTATGGTTGTTGAGCAAATTGGTGTCGAAGTAATTGAAGAGGGATTAGAAATGGGACCGCATGGAATAAACAAATTATGATCTTGAATATTAATCCAATCGAGTGATCAAATTCATGTCGATTACACTAGTATCTGAGAGGACCAAAAATAATGTCTAAATTAAATTAATGGTCGAATCCCATAGCTAATCTCAATTCAAATAATTGTGATACCAATAGGTGAAACAAGAAATGAGTGCTGATCGATCGTATTTGAACCGCTGAACCATATTAATTTGAATTATAATCATAAAACTAACTTTTTGTCCCAGTCGGGGAAGCGGTTCGAATTTCATCAGTAAGTTCTCGAAATATGTTTTCACGTGAAATAGTTTAGCGTTATAGTAGGTGGAAAGAAAGTAGAAGTGGAATCATGAAAATCAAAATAATTTATTAACTTGATACTAAATCTAACCGAGTGATTTAGTTCACATCGACTAGATTAGGATCCATGAAAAAGAACAAAGACATTTGTATTAAATTTGTAGCTGATTCCACAGCTAATTTGATTCCGATGACTTTAATACTAAACAAAAGATATGTATGGAGTTCCTATCAATTGGATTTGAACCCCGAGTATAACTATAAGATTTTATAAATAGAAAGAGGTTTCTTTAATCGAGAAAGGGGTTGGAAATTCAATCTAGAGGTTCTCTCATCATTCAGTTTAGATTGATGTCAGTAGTTATGTACATATAAAGTCTATGCTTATGTGGGGATGAGTTTAAACTTTTGAAAATGTTTTCAAACAATTTTGAAACTAAGAGCTTTTCGATTTCCATCCCCATGCTTAAGGTTCTAAACTACTTGCCGCTAAGCATTGACTAAAAATGCTGCCTTTCGAATTTATGTTCAGGATAAAATTAATTTGGATGGTGTACCTTGGATTGACTTACGTGCTTGATGTTAATATATGATAAATGAATGTTGTTTGATTATGTGAGTGTTTAAAATGAATTTTGAAAGGCGCACCCTAACACAATCATTCCAAATGGATCGTGAGGTCGCACGTCAAATTTTTAAGAATCAGTAAGAAAAGCAAGGAATCCTAAGTAATCGAGGAGTGAATTAACTAAATTGTTTTCTTTAACAAAGTCACACTTCGATTCAAAAAGAACCCTTCCTATGCGACTCAAACCAATTTGGAATGAAACTTAAATTTTTAAATTTGAAGTCAAAGGGAATGTAATTGTTTCAACTTTTGAAGATGAACTAAACTAAATTTTTCCAAGACCAAGGCATATTCCCTTTTTCTTTGAGTTTCCCAATCTTGAGTGATCTTTCACTCCTTCATCTAGGCTCTTAATGAAATTAGATGGAGGTATTTCTGCATGGAGAGGTGCATGATTAAAAGTTTTATTGAATTTTCAAATGAAACTAATTGTTCCTCATCAAGAGAAGAACTGAATTTCCAAAGAATTTTGATTTTGTAAATGTAAAATTGTTTTTATAAGTGTTTTACTAGTATGGGATTTTCTTTTTAAATTTTAAATCCCCATACCTAGTGATTGTTCAAACCAAGGATTTTAAAGATGTATGAGTTTGTGGATTAGGTGATTGTTGGGAAAATCAGGGTTTTTATATAAAGTGGAAAACTAAGTTTTTGGGTTTAGGATGTTTGATTTACTTGGAAGGTTTGACATAAACACCCTAAGGTTGAATCATTTCTTCATGTAACATTACAAACCAAATGGGGCAAGTTAGTGTTTCAAACAAAGCTAATTTAATGTGCTCCGATTGGTTTGATAATTTTACACAACCTTGGGCTAAGTATAAGTGTTGTCCCTTTAAATTTTGAGGGCAATTGGAGTTTGTCTACTATTTTAAATGAATTTGACGTAGATTCACCCACGACAATTACAAATCCTTGACGAAGTGGTCGTAGGGTCAAAAATGAACCTAATGAGCTCCGATTGACTTGAAAATTTACCATAATGTTCTTTTATGTGCAGGGACACCATCTTCCAATTTTTCAAAAACATTAGGGAATTGAATTGATGAAAATGCATTTTTGGTTGTAAGTCATGCAAATCCTATTCCTTGAACCCCTTTTGAATCGATTTTCAAATATGTGATGATTCTTATGAATGTGTGTGTAGAGGTAAGTGTTAGCTCTAGGTTAGACTAGGATTAGCTTAGGAGGAAGTAAAATTGAGTCGTGTTTATGTTTAAGTGTGTGATGTCATGGATTGTTGTTGTGAATGTTTGAACCATGTATGAGGATTATATGATTAATGTTTGTCTGGATGATGAATGTGGTTGATTAGGGCTTAAGTATAGGACATTAGTGGTAGGTCTGGAGCTAGATTATAGTCGACCCAAGCGGGTATTAGTGCTGAGAGAGTCATAGTACCTTTTCCAAACCCTCTGGGAGTTTTATTAGTAGGACTCCTGAAATATTTTAACTGAAGTAAGAGTAAACCTTAGCAGATCTAATTTAGCCTCCACATCGAGACTGACCAAATTAAACCATAGGCGGTACTCTTCAATGAGTGCAAGAGTTTAGTGGTGTACTAATGCTGAGTAGTATGCCGAATCTAAGTGGCTGAGTAGAACCAAAGGAAGTAAGTCCCGTAGTTTAAAACCCTTTTGTCCGGGATGGTTCTCCATTTAAGGAAATTAAACGGAATTTCGCGGACGAAATTCCAATAAGTGGGGGAGTATTGTAACATCCCTAATTTATTTTCCGAGTTTGATTATTAGAATGTTAGACTTAAGAGGTGGATAGTGGTAGGAATTTAGAATGATAGCTAGTAGAACCAAAAATAGTTAGAAAATAGTTAAAGTTTCTATATAGATAGAAAAATTAGGATTTTAAGATTGGTAGCTCAAAACCCGATTTCCACCGTTGGATGTGAATTTGAGGGTCTTAGGAAGCTTGCCTCAAAATTTAAAGCAAGATCCAACGGGTAGCATAGAAGTTGTAGCTTTTAGAAGTGTGAGGGTAGATTTTTAAGTTCTGGCCCAAGCGAGATTTTGCTCGCCCAAGCGAATCAGCCATGATCAGACCCTGAGTTCCTGAGTAGTTTTCGCTCCAGTGAGACCACGCTCGCTCCAGCGAAAGTTCAGCTCGCCCAAGCGAGTAGCTTTTCGCTCAAGCGAAGAGCAGCTCGTGTTAGTCCCATATATCTTATCCGTTTCTCGCTCAAGCGAGAAATAGCTCGCCCAAGCGAAAAAGATCTGATCAGTTTAAAAGATGTCGACCCAGCCTCTTCTTCATTCACTCCTCTTCGCCCCTTTCTCTCTCTATACCCCCAAATCACCCTCCAACACCCACAAATCACCCATAAACCACCTTCAATCCTCCTCCCATGGAGATTCACCTTCCCCCTCATGTATTCCCTTTTATTTACTTTCCTTTGGTGTCTCTCTCTCTCTGGAGCTTTCTCTCTCTTCCAGGGCTTTTCTCTCTCTTCCAATCTCAAGAACCATGTGGAGATCGGTTAAGGAAGCGGGAATCAGAGTAGATAGGAGGTAGATTCAAGGTCCTCGAAGCTTCAATCGGGCTTCCTCTCTCTCCAAGGTAAGGGGAGTCTCTTTTCCACATTTTGAGTTAGGGATAGTAAGGGTTTATAATAGGATTTGAGTTTAATAGTTAAGTTGGATTGTGGGAGCCAGATTAGGATGTGATTAGTATTAATGAGGGGTGATTATTTTATATTGGTTAATTTTGTTACTATGGAAACTGTTTATGTTTAATCTTCTGGTATATTAATTAATTAGGAAGTGAAGAACCCTAGGGAGGTGATTTATGTTAAGCACTCCGGGACATACCTGAGTATGTCGACTGATATATGTTGATTTTAAGCGGGTTGTTATCTGTTGATAATTTATTATGTTCACTAAGTGTTATATGTGTGCTATTGTGAGTTAATGCTGGATAGTGGATGATGTAATTGCTAAATATAATGGGAACAAGAAAAAGGAAAGGAAATGTAATGGAAATAATAACAGAAGAAAGAAGTTATTATGATGTGTATCTTGAATAGGAATGAAGTTGTTGATCTGGATTATGTGATAATAAGGGACAGTGGTCCTAAGGGCTAGAATATTGAATGTGGTTAAATGCTAATTATGGAATGTAACCTTAAATGTGAATCTCTGGAAATGTTTTTAATGATGGATGACATACATGTATATATTTGTTAATGTTCATGGAACTTTGATTATGGAATATAAATGAATGGAATGGTTTGTTGATTATTAATCATGGTAAAGGTAACTAAAGTGGAAACTGATCAGTGGGGCCCGGAACACTAGGTACCCGGCTAGGTGTTCCAATTACCTGTTAGGTCCAATTACTTGCCAGGCCAATTACCCATCAGGCCAAACCGCCCTGTAGGCGCCGGGTGACCCACAGGATCAGTTTTCCACACCAATAATTTGATTAAATAAATGGAATGGTAAAAGTACATAGTCCTACAGGTTATGGTCTGGATGGGTGTAAAGTCCTGGGCAGGTGTTCCAAGTCCCTAGACAGGTGTTCCAATTACCTAGCGGGTACTCCAAATCCTAGTGGTGTACGGTAAAAAGGAAAAAGGGAAGTCTATGTAGATCTCTGTTTTGAGGTTACATAGATGATATGGAGTGTATGCATATCATTGATTTGTGGTTGCATACGCTGTGTGTAGATCTCTGTTTTGGGGTTACACACAATGGTAAGGTGTAGATCTCTGATTTGAGGTTACACCCAATGGAAAGTGTAGATCTTTGATTGAGGTTACACATAATGGAAAAGGAATTAAAGGAAAAGGAAATAGAAATGGACAAGGTAATGTAATGGTATTGGAAAGGACTAAGGAAAGGAGAAATGGATAATTGGAAATGGATATGGATATGTTAGGTTTAAAAGCTAATGAGAATGTGATGAATTGGTTGATCCCTGACTGGACTTGGTTATTATTCTTAAGTTTATATTATGAACTGTACACTATCTTTTGATTCACTGTGTTGAGAAAAAGTCTCACCCTTAGTGGTTAACATTTTAGGTGATTGCTAAGGAGCTTCTGGATCAGAGTGGCGCAGCGGAAGAATGGAAAGAAGGGATCTTTAGATTTGTGCTACTTATATTGTAAATCGATGCCCAAAGTTATTGTAAACTTGATTTATGAAAGAAAAATTTAACTACATTATTTTAATTATAGACTTTTACTTTTTTAATTTATAAATAAGAATAAGGGTGTTACACTTGTTAATCGATTAATTGTTTTCAAGTATCAGTGATTAATCGATTAGCATAGTTCATTAATCGATTAAGCAGTTCAATTTTTGTTAGAAAATTTGTTTTCTCAAAACCATTCTCATTTGCTATCGAAAAATTGGTATCAAGGCTCCAAAACACTATTCACCCCCCTCTAGTATTTTTTTAGCCGCTTGTTGGTTTCCAACAGAATTATGCTGTGTATTTTGTTATCTGATATATATATATGGTTGTGTACTTGTCTTTATATATGCCTACTTTAATTCCACCCGTCGACGAGAAATCGTTCAAGATGGCTCATTCTCTCTTCTACCCTATTTCTTCTGCTGGTATTCTATACCACACAGCGCAGATGGTATATAGCATCAGGATCTTGGCATGGAACCATCGGCTTGGAGGTCATTGATCCACTGTTCATCCTTGCGGGATCAGATGTACGAGACATGATGAGCAAGCTAGTGCTGACAGACCATAAGTGTACGATGAGGCCAACATTTCTCGACGATGATGAAGAGAGATTTGAAGATGATGATGAGCTTTTCGAGCTGGCAGGATTGCCCGGTGATGGTGGTGGTGTCCTATAGTATAGGTTTTTAATTACGTTTTAAGTATGTAATGCATTATCTTGAGATGTACTTAAAAAGGAATGGCTTTACCCTGATGTAACTATTTTAAAGATGCAATATGTTTTGGAAAATTTACTACACTGATAATTTGACTGGATTTGAAAGTACTATTTGTAAAACAAGCTAAGGTTATTCTGATGAACGAAATATTTTATGAAAATGGAAGAAAGAGTTTCAAAGCATGATGTTGGTAACATCTCAATTTGGAACTTGATGCATGATGACCGACATAAATGGTTTATTTTACAAGAACACGTTTTTATGAAAATGATCTCATGTCCACGTCACCAATGTTTTTTTAAAAAAATTCCCAGATTTTTCACTAAATAATAATATATTCAAGTTGCTAAATTGGGGTGTTATATTCCCAGATTTTGAAATGTGAAAATAATTAGAGGGATAATTTCTATTTAATTTCAATTATTTTTCTAATTATAACTATTTTTCTAATTTAGATAAGGTATGAACAAGGGAAAGGTGGTGTGAGTATTCATAAGGCCTCAATGGCCAATGGATAACATTCTCACTTGGAATATTAGAGGGTTTAACAACCCTCAAAAGCATAGAGATTTCAAGGCTCTTTGCAGCAGCTTGTTATTAGATATGGGCTGAGAGGAATAGGCGCATCTTCACCAACACTATGAAGCATGTCTCTTATAGTTTAAGATTAGTTAGGTGAGAGGTTGCTTGGAGAATTAATTTTTGTATTCCTAGTTTTTTTAATTGGAGTAATAAGCTCCTAGTTGATAGAATAAACATTGAATTATGATGTAATTGATTAGTTCTTTTTGGTCCTTTAGGCTTCTTGAACCCTTCATAGAAGGTGGCAAGATCCTATTAGGATTTAGGTATTATCCTACCTTGAGCACTTCCTAGAAGGTGGCAAGTATAGGGTAATAGCCTTTTGATTGTGAGACATTTTGCATTGTGGTGATGAATTTTCATTTTACCAAAAAAAAAAGAAGAGGTCTTGTTAGTGTTTCAAAACTGGCTTCAAAAAATATTTATGTAGTAATGAAATCAAAATAGTTTCAATAACCGAAATAGCATTTTACCCTTATATTCATGACATCACCAGGATAGATAATCTGATATAATCGATTAAACCTAAATAAGAAATATTTTTCCCTTGTTACTCTATCCACCAGCTTGAATAACATTGGGAAAATAATCTATTTTTTTTAGAAATGTAACTAATTGGTCAACAAAACATAAGTGAAAAATAGTTTGAATTACAACAAGTTTTTTTTTTGGAATGTAATTAGTTGGCCATCATTTAAGACATTTGCGAAAATATGAATTAAATCACATATACAGTTTCATTCCATACATAACTCCCTTAAAACTCTCCATATTATAAGGGATGAAAACCTGTCATATAATATTAATAGATACCAAAAAGCACATATATGCCTCCTTATATAAATCATGAAATTGATGTCACTTATAAGACATCAAACAAGAGAAGAAAAGGGAAAAGAGAAAGAGAAGATGGAAACCATCACTTTTCCAAGGAAGTTTCTCGCATTTCTTTTCTTCACCCTTTTCTTACATTTCTTCATCACTTCACCAGCAGCAGCAAATAATTATTCTTCCATTTCGACGAATTCAACTCAAAAATCTAAGGAAAGCAACACTACCCAAATTCCCTTGAAAAGTTCACCTGCCGAAACCTCCATTGCGAAGAAAAGTATCACAACAGTCGCAACTAATTCTTCTTCCGTTTCAAACAATTCCACTCAAAAGGCTAAGGGAAACAACATTTCCCACATTCCCTTGAAGCCTTCTCCCACCAAAACCTTCATTACTAAGAAAACCAACTCAACAATCGCTAATAAATCTTCTCCCGTTTTGAAGAATCCACCACAAAAAGCAAAGGGAAACATTTCCCACATTCCCTTGAAGCCTTCTTCTGCCAATACCATCATTACAAAGAAATATAACTTAACAATCACAAATAATTCTTCTTCTGTTTTGATGAATTCCACTGAAAAAGCTAAGGAAAACAACATTCCCCAGATTCCCTTGAAGCCTTCTTCTGCCAATACCATCATTACAATTAACTCAACAATCGCAAATAATTCTTCTTTTGTTTCGACAAATTCCACTAAAAAAGCTAAGGAAAACAACATTCCCCAAATTCCCTTGAAGCCTTCTTCTGCCATTACCATCATTACAATTAACTCAACAATCACAAATAATTCTTCTTCTGTTTCGACGAATTCCACTCAAAAAGATAAGGAAAACAACATTCCCCAGATTCCCTTGAAGCCTTCTTCTGCCAATACCATCATTACAATTAACTCAACAATCACAAATAATTCTTCTTCTGTTTCGACGAATTCCACTGAAAAAGCTAAGGAAGACAACATTCCCCAGATTCCCTTGAAACATTCTTCTGCCGAAACCTTCAAAACCTTCATTATGAACAAATGTAAATTAACAGTATCTCCAGCGCTATGCTACGATTATTTATCTCCACATGCTTCTAAAATTGAAGTAGATCCTGAGAAGCTTTGCGACATCTCTGTCGCTGTTGCATTAAATGCTACTCGCACAGCATCTTCCACCATATTAAATAGTCAGAAGAGCAATAATTTGTCAAAGGCTGCAACTAACCTTTTACAACTCTGTAGTAAAAATGTTGGCATCGCAATAGGGCAGCTTCAAGACGCTCTTATTGCCCTCGAAAATTTGAATGGTACGGCTACCCCGATTCAGATTTCCAAAATTAAGACTATGTTAGATGATTCGGTCACCAAAACTGGATATTGCTATGGTAATCATAAATACGATCCAGACAACAAGGATGAACTTGTTGCTTGGACGGTGTACGAGGAAGTATTTTACGCGTCAGCAGCGAGTACCTTTTCTTTGACTTTCTTCAATCAAGCCTTCCACTAATTAAGTGAAGCATAACCAAGGATTTTCATTCATTTTTCTTTATTAAAACTTCTCACCAGGCTTTTGCATATATTTTTCATCATGATGAGGAGTTTATAATGATATGTGGTACACACTACCAGTTTAAGGGCTTAATGATTTTATTTTATTTTTTATTCCTCTGGTCAGAGTGTTGGGTTATTGGTTTAATGGTTCAACTAGTGAATCACTAATTAAACCACAGACTAGTGAAAATCAAAAAAGATATAAAATAATAAATTAATTTAAATATTAAATTTTAATAATAAAGGTTAAATAAAGAAATATCATATATGTGTGTTCATTTATGCCATAAAACATGTCAAAGATCCTAAGGAAAAGACATCAAATAATATAGAGAATATTAAAAAAAAAAGAAATTCTCTTTACTTGTATCTTATTCAATCTCTTTAATATAATTCTAGTATCATCTTCTCTGTGAGAAACACGAGTGTATTAAGGGATGTTACAATATATTAGATGATATATGTATGATAAACCAGAGTATGTTCATAAAGAGAGTACTAGAGGTACTATAACCCAACATTATTTTAATGACTTTACTTTGAGGAAAGATACATATACTCGTAAGGATTGGACCGCTACACCAGTTTGAGAAACCTACATTTAGTAGTTTTAAGGAGGAGAACCAAACCCATGAGCAACCTTAATCAAGATTACAAACATGAAACATCAACATGCTTTTCCTCAAAGATAAATTTATTACTTTGAAATCATTTGGACCATTGATTTTGCATTTTCATTTTCATACAAAAATATGCTTTTCATGCAAAAATATAATTCCCTAGTTGTTATCTTGGCATGCCTATCTCAGCTAGGAAGTTGTCTAAGAATACTTGCCAGACCCTAGTTGACAAGGTTAGTAACAGAATAAGTATTGGAGCTCGAGGAATTTATCTTATCAGGCTAGATGTTGTTTAATCAACTCTGTGTTACTAAGCTTACATATTTATTGGGCAAGCATTTTCATTATCCCGAAATCTGTTCTAAGAGATGTGGATAATAAATGCAGAGCCTTTCTATGGGGGCAAAATCAGCAAGGTCATTATACTGCTAGTGTTGCTTGGGAGTCAGTGTGTAGACAAAAATCTAAAGGAGGCTTAAATTTCAAAAATTCTATTCTATGGAACAGAGCAGCAGTGGGTAAACAAATTTGGCACTTATCTAATAATTCAGAATTGTTCTGGATAAAATGGATTAGCACGATCTACTTGAAAGACTCTAATTTTTGGAACTATACCCCTAAATCTAGTGATAGCTGGCATTGGAAGCAGGTTATTAAAATTAGAGAAATTAAGGGCAGGTTTTGTTAATAATACCTGGGCTCTTACTCAATCTGGGGAGTATTCGATTGCTAGTGCTTATTTGCATCTGCTGGGTCCTTTGTGTAACACCCCAAAATTTTAATCCCCGATTAATGAAATGTTAATTATAAATTAATTATAATTAATTATTTCCATATTAATCCTTGATCAAAATATGTGTTCATATAGTTGGTATATGTGTGTGAATTGATTTAATAAATATGATAAATGCCTAAAATGAGTATTTTGCATTAGTCCCTGGGTTGGGACCTAGAGGTAATTATAGGAAAGATTTTTGAGGGAAGGTAAATAAAATAATTATTTTTCAAAAATTGGGAAAAATACTCGAGTATTTTCTGAAAAACTCGAGTATTCTGGGTCAAATTGCACGAGTTAGTGCGTTTGGTGAGTCAGCACCAACGATTCCGTGTTGGTGACACGAAATCATCTTCATTCCACGTCCAGGGAGGTCGTGTCGACCTGCATGAGTCTCCTCAATTCCTATTTAAGCTCATCAACAATCCTTGGCTGAGAATTTTTGATCAAACTTGCTTTGTTGATGAAGTTAGGGTTCCTGGATTCAAGTAATCGATTCTCTTTCCCTGTTTCGATTCAAGTTGTAAACTAAACACGAATACAAAGCTGACATCACGAGCTTTGTATAAACACAAAAATTGTGAGATTTGAGTGAGTGTGGTGGAAGATTCAAGGCTTGGAAGTGGAGCTGTTCTTGGCCAAGCTTGTGTCTGGAGCTTACTTTGATCTTGATTTCTGGTAAGCTCATGAATCTCTGAGTCTCAAATTCGATTTCCTTAGTTAGATTATGTTGCATTGAGTCTAGAAAATCTAATTTCCCTAATTCTATTCTCTGTTTCATGTGTGAACCAATTCCACTTTGGTGTTGCACTCAAAACTGCTCTGCATGTTGGGTTAAAGTGCTTTTGGTGCTGTGGAGCTTTTCTTTGGGGAATTTCTTGTTTGATTCACGTCTGATAGGTAAGGGGAAGTAATTATATTCACTAGATAGAGTTAAATTTCATTAATTGTGTTAGAGAGCCACCAAGAGGCTCTAAGGGCTTAGTTTGAATATGAACTTTGGTTTGGAGACCAATCCATGCTCTATGACTGTGATGAGCAAGTTTTATATCATGCATGCAAGCTTAAATGACCACTGTTTTATGAGTATTATGCTTATTTTGCAATTTGAGGTGTTGAGTTGCTAAATTGTGTAAATTATGCATAAATGGTTGATTCTCTGTCAAATTGGTTATTTGATATGAAATGAGTATTGCAACATGTTCAATATATGGTATGTGAACTGTTTTGATCATTGGTTTGGGTTAAAAATGTTTAGAAATTGAAATGGTATGTAAAAACCAAGTTTCAGTCTGGTCGGTCTGCAGATACTCGAGTATTTGGCTTAACACTCGAGTATTTCGTGGTGCACCAGAGTGAAAATTGGCGCACCAACTTGAGAATCAGATTGGACACTCGAGTAATATATGAACTACTCGAGTATTCTGGGTAATGGAATACTCGAGTATCTCATGAATTACTCGAGTATATTTATGAAGACCTGAAAACCTAAATCTCTGAAAAGACATGAACGACTCGAGTATAATTATGAACCACTCGAGTAGAATCTGGAAAATGATAAACTACTCGAGTATTTTGGAAAACACTCAAGTATTTTTAGTCAGATACTTAAAAATACCATTTTTAATTCTAAAACATTTTGTAACTCTTAAAAGACAATAAACCAAGTGATCCTGGACTTAAAGGAAATTGATTGATGTTATGATGTTTTCATTTGAATAATGATACGTTGCTTGAGAGGCACGTAATGTATTAATAAAAGGATAAAACATCAATCAATCCCTTCTAAGTAAAGTTAACGCATTCATATTGGAGTTTGGATGGTAGGACGTATATCATGTTTTTGGTAAACATGTGGAGGGCCTCTGGGAGAGCCAATACGCTTGCTTGATGACACGTCGTTGA
Source organism: Crotalaria pallida (assembly GCA_037953625.1). Lineage (NCBI taxonomy): Eukaryota > Viridiplantae > Streptophyta > Magnoliopsida > Fabales > Fabaceae > Crotalaria > Crotalaria pallida. The sequence goes on along the minus strand of CM075654.1, from coordinate 2,787,007 downwards.
CGTGGTCGGCTGAGTGGATGCCGATATGGTTATACCGTTTGGATGACGGTCCGTTTGGATGACGGGATATGCTCGGGTGGCATGGATACCAAGCTTGTCGTGTACATTCTAGGTGAATGTACGAATTGTTGTATACCTAGGAATACAACGCACTGTTGAGTGCTGGGTTGTCAGGGATGGACGTCAGAGAGTGACATAGTATGATGGAGATAGGCTTGAGAGCTAAAGTCATGCATCATGCCATTCATTTAAATTAATTGTGATAAATGAAATAAGTGTGAGCATCCTATGTGCATTCATTAACTGCTAAGTTTTATATGTGATTGTTGTTAATTGATGCATATTTACATATTCATATTGCACAATTTATTCTCTATTGGTTATGTGTATAGAATTGCTTACCCCTATGCCCTTGTAGGTGATGTCTCGTTACATTGCTTGCATCGAGATCCGGCCACTTCCTAGTGGCACATGGATCTATGAGGACCATCGCGCGGTGTTTGAGGGAGAGGTAGAGGTTACCTTCTACCACCCGAACCCGTTGATCCGATTCCGTCCTCGTAGATTTAGGATTCCCATCATATACACTATGCATGTACCCCCGTTTTACACTTACCATGGACCACCTCCCACGCGACCAGCTCGCTCTTACCATAGTTTTCGTTTTCGACCTACCCGCTCTCACCCTTTTAATTCGAGAGTCGTCCACGAGGAGATTCCCCTTTCTGATCCGAATAGCCCAGTCAGGGTTTCACCATCACCTGACCCGGTACCCAGTGGTAGGGTACACTCTCCCTCGGATGAGATCGAGGAGGATCCGGTGGAGGACGAGAGTGGGAGCGAGCCTGTCGTGCATTCTACTGGGAGTGATTGGAGGGACGATGATCCCTAGGTATATGCATATGGTATGTGATGAGGATCGGTGGATCCGATGTGCGGATGCTGTGGAAGAGACTTGCTGTTGCTGCTGTGTTGATGATGATGCTACTACCTTACTACTTATGTTTCTTGGAGACTGCTGCTATCACTACTACTACATCTATTGATGCCAGATCTACGTGACCACCCTTGCAGTTTATGTTTTGGTTATGTACATATATTGTAGATATACTTTTGGAGTACTCTAGGGGTTTAGATACACTATTATGTAGATCTGTTTATGGGCTTGTATATGTTGGATCTTGGAGACTTTGATCATGGGACTATGTACTCACTACTCTTCATATATATATATATATATTGAAAACTTATGTTTATCTTACCATTAAATCGTATAGTCCGATAAATTCCGCTTTACTCTGATTTAATCTACTTAAGAGCTCGGCTATAAATATTATTTGATGGTATCAGTTTTATCGAACAAAGCATGGGTAACTTTGATTACTTGTATGATACAAAGATGTTTCCAAAGAGCGAATGTTACCCTATTTGTGAAAAGGTTTTAGAGATCGCCGAACTCGATACAAATGTTTTGAAATGGTTTAAAGTTTATTCTCCAAGAATTCCAAATGACGGTTTGTGCACCCGCTATATAAGAAAATTTTATTTTCCACATTTTCTTAACACTCACAAGTCCATATATTATCCAATATAAAAGCTTAATTACTATATTATATTTGGGTAATCTGGAAGGGTGTCACACTGAGTGGTATCAGAGCAAAAGTCAGATCCTGTGGTAGTGGAAGTAGTTCAGAAAGGTAGCCATCAACATCAAGCAGGTATCTCCAGGGCATGCACATCATTTTGAATGTTATTATTTTGCTTGTTGCGCTTTAGATACCCTTGATTTGGTTTGTATCTTATCTCATTTGAGTACAAGACACAATTGATTGTAGATTTAAGCGTTAAAAATATAGCTCTAGTATAGGTGGTGTTATGAAAGTTTCTTTAGTTCAACATATGTGACCATAAGCCCATAGCGCAGGTCTAATATGGCAACTAGAAACCCAAATCACACGAACGCGATGTTAGAAAGGATCACCACGGTGCTGGAAGCCATGCAGCGACAATCTCAACAACCATCTCAACCGGTCAACCCGTCTCATCAATGTAATGTGGGTAACGCTGAGGCGAAGACTTTGGCTGATTTTAGAAGCTGTAATCCGCCAAAGTTTGAAGGAGGATTTAAACCGGAAGAGGCCAACAAGTGGATTCACACCATGGACAAGATCTTGAGAACGTTGGAGTGTTCTGATGCTCAAAAGGTGGCGTATGCAACCTACATGTTAGAGGAGGAAGCTGAGAATTGGTGGAATCACACGACGCAGCTTCTGCAATATGAAGGAAGAGAGTTAAGTTGGGGAGTATTCATGGAGAAGTTTCTCCAAAAGTATTTCCCTGAGGACTTGAGAAGGAAGAAGGAGGTGGAGTTCTTGCAGCTGAAGCAAGGAAACATGAGTGTGGGTGAGTACGCAGCTAAGTTTGAGGAGCTGATGAAGTACTCTCCATACTATCAGAATAATCCAGATGAGAGAAGTAAATGCATTAAGTTTGAAGGAGGCCTGAGGCCAAAGTTGAAGTCGATCTTCAGTTACCAGCGGATTCAAAGCTTTCCTGCACTGGTGGACAAGTGTAGGATGTATGAAGATGATACAAAGGCTGAGGAGATGCAAATCTCAGAGAAGAAGGACAATCAAGGCTATGGACCTCAGAGGCGTAAAGGTTTCAGCAATCGCGGTAAAGGTCCGTATGATCGCCGAGGGAAAGGCAAAGGAAAAGCTGGTGGTTCTGATAGAAGAGATTATCGGAACGAGGCTCCATTCTGTGACAATTGCAAGCACAATCACTATGGCCGTGTGTGTTGGGGGACAAGTGGTTGCTTTAACTGTGGAAAGTCGGGACATTTTGCAAGGGACTGCAAGGAACCGGCCAAAGCCAACTCAAGAGAGGCTGCTGATAGGCCTATGGCTCAAGGAAGAGTTTTCACCCTTAGTGGTGTGGAAGCAAGTCGGTCTTCTGATCTGGTGCAAGGTAAATACTTGCTTAATGGTCAGTCTTGTTATGTTTTGTTTGACTCTGGTGCAACGCATTCATTTGTTTCATATGAATGCGTAGACCGTATAGGCTTAATTATGTCTGAAATGCCTTATACTCAAAGTAGAAACCCCTGTCAATGCTCCTGTAGTTGTTTCTAGAGCATGTCTTAACTGTTGTATAGAAGTGTTAGGACAAACCTCTAAAGTAGATTTGATCTGCTTACCCTTAGTACAATTAGATGTGAGGAGAATGGTCCAAGGATGGAAGAGATCCCTATTGTCAGAGACTTTCCGGAAGTTTTTGCTGATGAGATCCCTGGTCTGCCACCAAGGAGAGAAATTGAATTCGGTATCGACTTAGTTCCGGGAGCTGGTCCCATTTCTATCGCTCCCTATAGAATGGCACCACCGGAAATGGCGGAAATGAAGAAGCAGATTGAGGAACTGTTACAAAAGCAGATGATTCGACCAAGCGTGTCACCTTGGGGTGCTCCGGTTTTGTTTGTCAAGAAGAAGGATGGCAGCATGAGGATGTGCATCGACTACAGACAGTTGAATAAGGTCACGATCAAGAACAAGTATCCATTGCCGAGGATAAATGACCTTATGGATCAAGTTCGTGGAGCTTCAGTATTTTCTAAGATCGATTTGAGGTCAGGATACCATCAGATCAGGATAAGAGAAGAGGATATCTCTAAGACTGCATTTCGATCTCGATACGGACATTATGAGTATGTCGTGATGCCGTTCGGATTGACTAATGCACCAGCCATTTTCATGGACTACATGAATCGAATCTTTAGACCTTATTTAGATTCATTCGTGGTTGTGTTCATTGATGATATTCTCATTTACTCTAAGAGCCCGGAGGAGCATGCCGAACACTTGAGGATAGTGTTGAGCATCCTAAAGGAGAAGCAATTGTACGCCAAACTTACAAAGTGTGAGTTCTGGCTGAAGGAGGTCAAGTTCTTAGGGCATGTGATTTCGGACAAGGGAATAGCCGTTGATCCGACGAAAGTGAGTTCGGTTTTGCAATGGGAGCAACCAAAGTCGGTCACGGAGGTGAGAAGCTTTCTTGGTTTGGCTGGGTACTATAGAAGGTTTATAGAAGGTTTCTCGAAGATCGCACTGTGTAACATCCCAAATTTAATTCCAAGTATAATCTATGTTGGGATGGTCTTAGGGTAGAAGAAATGGAGATATAAGTTAGAATCTAGCCAAAAATACGTGTAGAACTAGGGTTAAAAACATAGAACCTTAGGAAATTCAAAATAAAAGATTTACAACTCAAAACTTAAATTCCACCGTTGGATGTGAAGTAGAATAGGTGAGGAAGCTTGCTTTAAAATTTGAGCAAGATCCGACGGGTAACGAAGAAGTTATGGCATTTTGAAATGCCAAGAAAAAGGAGACAATCCAGACTACTCGAGTAGTGCCTGAATTAATCGAGTAGTCCACTGACTACTCGAGTAGTTTGAGCAAATAGAAAGTCCAGAAAATTTGGAAACTACTCGAGTAGTGCGTACTGCATCAGAAAAAAAAATAAAACGTGAATGAGGGCCTTCTTCCCCATTCATTCCCCTTTGCTCTCTCTCTCTAGGGCTCGAAACCCTCCTCTTTCTCTCTCTAAATCCCACCTCAAATCATCAAATACATCCATGATAAACCATTAAAAACAAATCCCATCACTCACAAACATCATCTCTTCCATCAATCTCTCCTATTGTTCTCTCTCAAGCTATGGGTATGAGTTAGGGTTCAAGAGCTTCAACACCCACTCTTGATTTCCACCATTTCAAGATCAAAGTAAGTGAGATTCAAGCTTTCCTCCTCATTTCCTTCATGTTACACGAATTTCCCCCATCATCTCTAACTATTTTTACCTCTTTTGCTTCGTGGTTCACTTTCTCTCTCCTCCATAGCTTGAAGCTTTCTCTCTCTTGTCTTCCATGGTGGTTTTCAACTCTAGGCCATGGAAGCTTCTCATTTTCTTGAGTTTTGTCAAGAAGCTATGGCATAAATGCTAACTCTTCTTGTTATGGCTATTATATTAGGTTCCTCACTTTTCTCTTGGGTCATAACTCAATTGGTGGCAAGGCTCTCAAGCTTAAAGCAAGTGTAACCGCCTTATCTCTAAGTGTTGAGGTAAGGAGTGGGTATTAGTGAGTATTACCATACTCTGGGGAATAGTTTACAGTATGTATATAATGCTTGCTAAGGGTTAGGTGTTAGTATAAGGATTAGGAAACCTAAGTAAGAAAATAATGGTAATATTAGAAACGAACTTAGTGTAACTCTATGATGGGAATAGGAAATATAATTTGATTAGACAAAACAATAAATTGAACTAGCTAAATGCATGACCTTGCTACTATATATTATTATAGGTGCTACTTGAGAATAAGTGTTAAGTGTAAATGTGTAGGATATTTTAGGTGCTTATCTGAGTTGTTGCTAATTGATATATATATTTGGTATATTCTTGATAATTATTTTGAACTGTTCAATTGCTGCTCTAAGTGTTTAAATGTTGTGAATTGTAATTGTGTTTATTTACTAGATGGTTTATATGAGATTATTAGGAATGGTGTGTTTACTATTGTATATTGATATTTGTTATTTGTCATGAATGTTTGGAAGTGGTGAGTATGTTGGCCTTTGACCTGAGGTGACATACTTTGTAAATATGGTAAGTATGTGGGCCTTTGACCTGAGGTGACATACTTATCATGTGTGTATAGAGTGAGTATGTTGGCCTTTGACCTGAGGTGACATACTTTGTGAATAGGGTAAGTATGTGGGCCTTTGACATGAGGTGACATACTTATCATGTGTGTATAGGGTGAGTATGTTGGCCTTTGACCTGAGGTGACGTACTTCGTAAATTGGGGATGTATGTGGGCCTTTGACCTAAGGTGACATACATCGTAAATGGGAATCGGAAAATAAATGAAATGAAAAGGATAGGAAGAAAGGAACGAGGAATGAAAATGGAAATAGATACAAGAAAAATAAGATAGGAAGGTTGGTAGAAGGATATGACAAGATAATTTGGGGTTGTATTAGAAATGTATTAGTAATAATAGAACAAAAAGGGTATGTAAAATGAATTAAAGAGTTAGGTAATTAATGGGTAAAAAGGAAAAGGGAATAAGAGCATAGGTGGATTAGTCGGATAAGTAAAATGAACTATTACTTAGGAAAAATAATGGAATCGGAATATTGATGCATTTTGGTATGAATGTGGCTGTTGTGGAATTGATTGAACTATGTGGTAATTGTGTGTGACTTAGTCGGTTATTATGTAATATTGGAAATTGCTTTTCCCATTTTATGTGTAATGCTCACTCCTTACTACTTCCACAGGTACTGCGATTGAGCTAGCACAGCCCCCGACCGAGCAGGTTCGCTCTCCCTCACAGGGAGAGTTGTTAGAAATATTGATAGGATTAGCAGCCGACACCCAAGAGGGGGGTGAATTGGGTGTTTATGAAAACATTGCTTTCAAATCGTTTTCAATAAAATTAAAGAGATTTTGCAGCGGAAAACTAATATATTGAATAAAAACGATTTTGCGGAAGCTTTAATAATAATAATAATAATAATAAAAACTAATATGCGCGGAAAACAAATTAAAATAAGAACAACGAAAACAATGTTACCGCGCTAATTAATCTAAAATCCTTTAAATTAATTATTATGAAAATAATCGCTATGATGCAACAATGATAATTATAACAACAATGCACATGCAACAACAATAACGAAAATAAAGAGATGAGGGATAGAAGAGATTGCACCGGAGATTTTATCCTGGTTCGGCAAACCCGGCCTACTCCAGTCCCCAAGCGACCCGCTTGAGCTTTTCACTAAACCAAGACGCCACGCGTCCCCAAGTACAACCAGAGCGCCCCGCAAGCTACTAGGAACCTCCTTTCGCCAAGGACCTCGATACACAACTAGGAAAACCTTTCCTAGATTTCCAGATAGCCTAACTACTAGGTGACCCACCGTTCGTCTAGCACTACCCACACACAAAGGGTTCCTCACCCTACAACCACGAACGCAGCACGTTCGCACTAGGAGATTCACTCCCTAGTCACTAAGGGTTACACACCCCTTACAACACTGGTTATGGTATGAGTGATTGGGTACAAGACCTATAGTGCACTCTCAATAGTGCTGATACAACAATAAAAGGTCACTCTAACAAATATGTGTTCTAAGCAACACAGATATAGCTCTATGATAATGAAGTCAAAAGAAGTGTTACCAGGCCAATACAAGGTTTAGTTTTTCTTAGAAAAGATGAGCGTGAAAACCAGAGAAGAACAAAGAAGAAGAAGAAGAAGCAACGTGAATGAGAAAATCAGAATTGTTGAATGTAGAAGTGTAGAGATTTTTAAAAACAAATAAATAGAGTTTTTTTTAGAAATCAAAATCAAATCAAAAGATAAAATAAAAGATTTAAGAATTAAAACCAAAGATTTGAAATTTGAATTTTGAATTTGAAAATAGAATCGGAATAAAATCAAAAACGATTTTGGAAATAAAATAATTTTAGTTTTAAAATCAAAACCAAATAAAAAAGATTTAGAAAATAAAACAAAGATTTGATTCTTAAAACGAAAAAGGAAATAATTCAAATTTAAAATCATTTTCGAATTTTATAAAATAAATCAAAATCTTTTATATAAAAACAAATCAGGAAATAATCAAAATGATTCTGACACGTTTTTCAATAAAACTTGAGGTAATCGATTACTTCAGGGAGGTAATCGATTATCCCTTTAAAAATAGAAACTTTGAAATTCATTTTAAAAACCAGTAATCGATTATCACATGCATGTAATCGATTACTTCACTTCTGTTTAATGTATGATGCAACACATATAATCGATTACCACTTATTCTAATAATCGATTACAGAGCCTCTGATTTTTATATGATGCAACATCATGTAATCGATTATCTCAAAGCAATAATCGATTACTTTGTCTCAGGAAAATATATGATGCAACAATTATAATCGATTACTTGAGCCAAGTAATCGATTACTCTCATAAGAAAGTAATGAATTAGCAAAGTTCACTTAATCGATTACAAACTCTCTGATTTTTCTATGATGCAACAAAGTTAATCGATTAACTCTAGCAAGTAATCGATTACTCCTTCTTGCATACATACAAATATTCAGAGTTTTGTAACATAAGTTATTTTCACCAAAACTAAGATATAAAAACTGATTTTCACAAAACTTCTTTTTCTTCTCCTTAGTTATGAAAAATATATTTAGAAAAACTTATATTGGCCTTTTAACATAATATAAACCTTGACTTCATTACCTTACATGATGTCCTAAGGGAAAGGGCTAAAAGGTCTTCATTTGCTTGAATCTTCAACTTCATTAGCTTGATTCTTCAACTTGAAGCTTGGACTTGAAGGATGAGGAACTTGTGATTGCACTTGAAATGAACTTGAGAATCTTGAGTTTGTTATCATCAAAACCATATAATACTTGCACTTGAAGTCCTTGGGAAAGCTTGACTTCCAACACTCCCCCTTTTTGATGATGACAAACCTGTATTCTGAATGATCTGCATCACAAGTGTTACACAAGCAAATGTATATATATTATAAACACATCCTTATCCCTAGAACACTAAGAATAAAAAGGATACTCTCCCCCTGCATAAATGCATTAGATATAACAGTTAAACGCTTTGCATCCTTGCATCATTCAGCATCATTCAACATCATTCAGGAATTATTCTCCCCCTTTTGTCAACAGCAAAAAGTGGGTTCAGAATTCTTCTCTTGTTGTTATGCTTGAACTTTTCTTCTCCCCCTTTTGTTATTCATCAGATATGCCATGAATCTCATAATTCTTCTCCCATGAGTAAGCTTGACTTCTCACTTTTCTTTCCATGGGAGTTATCACAGGATCCCTTTTGTTTTCATCAAAGGAGCAAATGGTATGGCGTTCCGAGATCTCCCCTTTTTGTCCTTTTATATGAAAATATGAATATTTCTCCCCCTGAATGTGATAGATCTCCCCCTTTTGGTCAATTGAAAATACATGCTAAACTCCCCCTGAAACACTGGGTAGAAGCATTAATAATAACAAGGAGATTGTTTCATACTTTACTCCCCCTATTTGACATCAGCATAAGGAGTTATGGGAAACAAAAAAAATTTGTCCCAATACATAGTTAAAAAGACGCATGATGTCAAGATAGAGTGAAGTAGCAAACATGTTTTTATGCAGATTTGAAAAATTTTCTCCCCCTTTCTAAAAGAATGAAACAACCAAGCAAGATATAACGGGAGATCAAATGCATCATTAAAACATGTGTATGCTTACTATCATCACAAAAATTTGAGAGTCCTATATGCCATGACAATAAATATTCAATGCACTTCAGCACATAATATCACGTAGCACATATCATAAGTAGAAGCATCACAAAATGATTAAAATAATTAAAAGATCAGTGATACTTATAGTGATGATTTGAAAACGAGAGCTTTGGAGTTCCTTCTATTGATAAATTCATTATGTAGTATTTTGAAGGATGTCTCCTCTTATTCAACGTGTTGCACTTCTTCCATTCCAAGAGATCGTATTAATATTGCAGTATCACTTTCAATGGCTTGAATATCGTCAAGTTCTCTTTTCATTTGAGTCCATCGAATCATAGATTTTTCAGAGAACATTGCATCATTGAGACTTGTAGTAATACCTGCAAGGTTATCGTTTGTGACACTTTCTCAAGTTATAATGTTTGTACGTGCACTTGTGAAGTTCTTCCTTTAGGTTTCTTGTCCTTATTGAATACATTGAAGCGAACTCCACTTGTGTCCATCATGTCACATTTCCCTTGATTATGTTCATGACCCTCTTTGGTATTCTTTCGATTAATCTCATAGTGCATGAATCCTCTTGTGCTTGAAATATCACCTGCAATACTACTTAAGATAATACTTTTGGTATCCAAAGTCTTGGATCCTTAAGGATTAGTTGCATCTCTTCACTAATATCAAGGATATTATGAAGGTAAAATATGAATGAACAATTTTAAATATATGCACTAATCATAAAAGGAAATATCACCATGCCATGCTTATGTTATAAGTCCATGTCGTACCAAACATGTCCTTACAAATACAAGCATGTCCTCATATATCAATTCAATATCATTACATATAAAGCGTAATCATGTGATAGGAGATAACAACAAAAATTTTTAACCTCACATGATGTAACACACTATATGTAACAGGTATCTAGGACTATACCAAAAATAATCATGTGCTAAAATTTTTTTTTCAAAAGGTGTAAAACACACATGATTTAATTCAACCAAGGAGTGATCATGATAATTAAAAATATTTTTTTAAAAAAAAATTTAGCACTCATGATCCACCTTAGTATGAATAAAAATTAGAATAGTCCAAGTATACCTTTGTATAATCATTGATATAAGAGGAATAAGAGATTGATACCTTAGGTTTGTTGACCAATGAAGTTCTTGCCTTTACCCATTGCTTCACCTTTTGATTTTTGAACATATCGGATCTTCCATTTTTCTCATGTGAAGCTTTGGTGTTGGTAGGCATCTTTCTCCTTTGATCGACCCATTTAGTTCTTGTCCTCTTAGCTACCATCTTTGTTATTTTCCCTTTTTCTCCTCCACTTGGTTTATGCCATTGCTTTTTGTTTGAGGTCCTCAATCTTATGTTTTCACCTTTTTGCACATGAGAAGCTTTTGTTGTGAACATCTTTCTCTTTTGACTACAATGCTTATCTTTGGACCAATGACCCATTGACTTCATTGACTTCCCCTTACGTTTTCCAATTGGTTCACCCTTTGATTTAATTTCCTGTACATTTTTAACACAAGGAGAACCTTTTGGTACCCATTTTTTCTTGGGTCCTTGGGGGTTAGTCTTAGATTCCTTAGAGGCCTTTGGAACCCATTGCAAGCTATTTCTCATATTATAATTCTTACGATAAAAGCACAAATGAGAAATATGTCCTAAACAACCACAATAATTACATGTAATGGGTTTGGATGATGATATGATTTTTTCAAAATTATTTTCATGAAACTTGGAATTTTTTATTTCACATTGAAAAATATTATTGTCATCGACTTTACTTGATTTTTGGATATCCACATTATTTTCAATTTTATCAAGTAAAGAATTTGAACAATTTGATTTTTCAATGTTACTTTCAAAAAGTGCTTCCTCAACTTGTTTTTCAATATGTAAGCAATTTTTAAAAAGGGTTGAGGAGCTGTTTTCTAAAAATATCTCTTTATCAAAAATATCTCCATTTTTCAAAATATCAATTTCATTTTCAATCAAGGAGAGTTTTTGTAAAGAGTCCAAGTTTCTATTTTCTAAATATATCAAACCATCATTCAAATCATTATATGCAAATTGTAGAGATTTAGAACAAGGACTAATTGAAATTACCTCATGGTCCTCATGAGCCAAGTAGTCGGATGTTTTAATTTCATCTGTCATTGATTCCGCATCCGAGTCACCTGATTCCTCTAGTGAGTCCATAAAGGTTTCAAAAATCCTCTCTAAGTCATCGCAGTCGCTTGTTGAGTTACTCCCCACGCTTTCACTTTCATCATCAGAATCTTCGTCTAGGGAGTTGGTCCTTTCACGTTCTATAGCAACTTCTTGTTGTTCCTTCTCCTCTTTCCTGTGGACACTTACACCTTCAACAAGATCATTAGTAGCATAGTGTAGATGTAGAGTGTCCCAAATATCCTTAGAATTTTCACAATTCTCAATAATAGCAAATGCATCATGGTTCAAAGCATTTTTCAAAACATGCATAGCTTGAAAATTCAAGGAAGAAGATTTTTCATCAAAACCATTAAGAACAACATGAAATAAACGAAGGCTAATAGATTGTAAAAATAATTTTCATTAATATTTTCATTCTCGCACTCCAATAATGAAAATTATTTCCATCAAAAAATGGTGCTTCATCGAATGAAAATCCCTCCATATTAAAAAAAATAAAAATATCCCAACGCTGCCAATCTACAACGGATCTTTAGCTCAGGCTGTTAGGCCTTTACCAGAGCAGGAAGCTCTGATACCAATTGTTAGAAATATTGATAGGATTGGCAGCCGACACCTAAGAGGGGGGTGAATTGGGTGTTTATGAAAACATTGGTTTCAAATCGTTTTCAATAAAATTAAAGAGATTTTGCAGCGGAAAACTAATATATTGAATAAAAACGATTTTGCGAAAGCTTTAATAATAATAATAATAAAAACTAATATGCGCGGAAAACAAATTAAAATAAGAACAACGAAAACAATGTTACCGCACTAATTAATTTAAAATCCTTTAAATTAATTATTATGAAAATAATCGCTATGATGCAATAATGATAATTATAACAACAACGCACATGCAACAACAATAACGAAAATAAAGAGATGAGGGATAGAAGAGATTGCACCGGAGATTTTATCCTGGTTCGGCAAACCCGGCCTACTCCAGTCCCCAAGCGACCCGCTTGAGCTTTTCACTAAACCAAGACGCCACGCGTCCCCAAGTACAACCAGAGCGCCCCGCAAGCTACTAGGAACCTCCTTTCGCCAGGGACCTCGATACACAACTAGGAAAACCTTTCCTAGATTTCCAGATAGCCTAACTACTAGGTGACCCACCGTTCGTCTAGCACTACCCACACACAAAGGGTTCCTCACCCTACAACCACGAACGCAGCACGTTCGCACTAGGAGATTCACTCCCTAGTCACTAAGGGTTACACACCCCTTACAACACTGGTTATGGTATGAGTGATTGGGTACAAGACCTATAGTGCACTCTCAATAGTGCTGATACAACAATAAAAGGTCACTCTAACAAATATGTGTTCTAAGCAACACAGATATAGCTCTATGATAATGAAGTCAAAAGAAGTGTTACCAGGCCAATACAAGGTTTAGTTTTTCTTATAAAAGATGAGCGTGAAAACCAGAGAAGAACAGAGAAGAAGAAGAAGAAGCAACGTGAATGAGAAAATCAGAATTGTTGAATGTAGAAGTGTAGAGATTTTTAAAAACAAATAAATAGAGTTTTTTTTAGAAATCAAAATCAAATCAAAAGATAAAATAAAAGATTTAAGAATTAAAACCAAAGATTTGAAATTTGAATTTTGAATTTGAAAATAGATTCGGAATAAAATCAAAAACGATTTTGGAAATAAAATAATTTTAGTTTTAAAATCAAAACCAAATAAAAAAGATTTAGAAAATAAAACAAAGATTTGATTCTTAAAACGAAAAAGGAAATAATTCAAATTTAAAATCATTTTCGAATTTTATAAAATAAATCAAAATCTTTTATATAAAAACAAATCAGGAAATAATCAAAATGATTCTGACACGTTTTTCAATAAAACTTGAGGTAATCGATTACTTCAGGGAGGTAATCGATTATCCCTTTAAAAATAGAAACTTTGAAATTCATTTTAAAAACCAGTAATCGATTATCACATGCATGTAATCGATTACTTCACTTCTGTTTAATGTATGATGCAACACATATAATCGATTACCACTTATTCTAATAATCGATTACAGAGCCTCTGATTTTTATATGATGCAACATCATGTAATCGATTATCTCAAAGCAATAATCGATTACTTTGTCTCAGGAAAATATATGATGCAACAATTATAATCGATTACTTGAGCCAGGTAATCGATTACTCTCATAAGAAAGTAATGGATTAGCAAAGTTCACTTAATCGATGACAAACTCTCTGATTTTTCTATGATGCAACAAAGTTAATCGATTAACTCTAGCAAGTAATCGATTACTCCTTCTTGCATACATACAAATATTCAGAGTTTTGTAACATAAGTTATTTTCACCAAAACTAAGATATAAAAACTGATTTTCATAAAACTTCTTTTTCTTCTCCTTAGTTATGAAAAATATATTTAGAAAAACTTATATTGGCCTTTTAACATAATATAAACCTTGACTTCATTACCTTACATGATGTCCTAAGGGAAAGGGCTAAAAGGTCTTCATTTGCTTAAATCTTCAACTTCATTAGCTTGATTCTTCAACTTGAAGCTTGGACTTGAAGGATGAAGAACTTGTGATTGAACTTGAAATGAACTTGAGAATCTTGAGTTTGTTATCATCAAAACCATATGATACTTGCACTTAAAGTCCTTGCGAAAGCTTGACTTCCAACAAGAGTAAGTCATATTAGTTGAGTCGTGGGTCCCGTCCTGACTACTTTTGCGATTTTTTGTATATGATGATGATTAGGTGTATGTACTGAAAAACATCATTTTGGGGTATAGTCAGGACCAGTCCTTGTGGGAAGGGAGTAATTTTGGAGAATGTTATGGAATTTTAATAACTGCTAAAACTGGTATTAGTTTTTAATTTTCCGCCGCACTGAAACTCTGATATAAATGCTTTAACATATGGTTTGGCCCTGATGGCTTTCTGATTTCACATGAATTATTAAATTAACAGGTTTACAGGAAGAAACTCAATTCTTGAAATGTTCATATTACAAAGTAAACTCTATCCGTTTTGATAGATATTTTCATAAGTTAAAATGGTATTAACCAGAAAAATTTAAAATCACTATTTTATTATGGGTATTTTAGGGTAATTAATTAGGGTGTTACACACTGCCTTTGACGAAGTTGAGTCGGAAAGATCAACTATTCCTACGGGATGAGAAGTGTGAAAGGAGTTTTCGAGAATTGAAGGAAAGGTTGACATCGTCTCCTGTATTGGTTCTGCCCGATACACAGAAGAGTTTTGATGTGTACTGTGACGCGTCGAAACAAGGTCTTGGGTGTGTTTTGATGCAAGAAGGGAAAGTCGTCGCCTATGCCTCGAGACAGCTAAAAGTTCATGAAATGAACTATCCAACCCATGATCTGGAGCTGGCAGCTGTGGTGGTTGCATTAAAGATCTGGAGGCACTATCTCTATGGCACTACGTTCCGAGTGTTCAGTGACCATAAGAGTTTAAAGTACCTCTTCGATCAGAAAGAGTTGAATATGAGGCAGCGTCGATGGATGGAGTTTTTGAAAGATTATGAGTTCGAGCTCCATTACCATCCGGGGAAGGCCAATGTTGTGGCAGATGCATTGAGTAGAAAGGCAATGCACATCAGTGCAATGATGGTCAGAGAAGCTGCACTGATAGAGGAATTCCGGGATTTGAGTCTGACGATGCAAGTGGACCCGACAAGTATCAAGATGGGAATGCTGCAGATTGCTAATGAGTTTCTACAAAGGATTCGGGAATTGCAACACAAGGATGGGAAACTCATGGAAAAGAGGAAATTGATGGAAGAAGGCAAGGAATTGGAATTTCAAGAAGGGAAGGATGAAATCCTTCGCTTTAAAACAAGGATTTGTGTGCCTGATGATTTAGAAGTAAGAAGGATGATTCTGGATGAAGCGCATAAGAGTAAGATGAGTATGCATCCGGAAGCTACCAAAATGTACCAGGACTTAAAGAAGCTATTTTGGTCGCCTGGTTTGAAGAAAGACGTAGCTGAGTATGTGACCTGTTGTTTGGTGTGTCAAAAGGCCAAGGTGGAACATCAAAGGCCAGGAGGAGAGTTACTTCCTTTGGAGATTCCGTTGTGGAAATGGGATAGCATATCAATGGATTTTGTGTCGGGATTGCCAAGGACATCTACTGGTCATGATGCAATCTGGGTGATCGTGGATCGTTTGACCAAGTCAGCGCATTTCATTCCCGTGAATATGCGCTATTCTTTGGAAAAGCTCACTCAGTTGTACATCAAAGAAGTTGTTCGTCTACACGGTGTACCATCAAGCATTGTATCTGATCGCGACCCAAGATTTACATCGAAGTTTTGGGAAGATCTGCATAGAGCCTTGGGTTCAAGATTGAAACTGAGTTCTGCATACCATCCTCAGACTGATGGCCAAACGGAGAGGACTATTCAGTCATTGGAGGACATTCTACGAGCCTGTGCTTTGGAAGGACAAGGGAATTGGGAGCAGATGTTGCCACTCGTGGAGTTCACTTACAACAACAGTTACCACACGAGTATTGGAATGACTCCATTTGAAGCTTTGTATGGGAGAAAGTGTCAGACGTCGTTATGTTGGTTTCAAGTGGGGGAGAGTTCTCTGGTTGGACCAGATTTTGTGCAAGAGACCACGGAACAGATCAAGATGATACAAGAGAAGATGAGGGCAGCTCAAAGTAGGCAGAAAAGCTATGCTGATAGGAGAAGAAAACCATTAGAATTCGCCGAAGGGGACCATGTATTCATTAGAATAGTACCAACCAAAGGTGTTAGTAGGGCCTTGAAAACTCAGAAACTATCACCTAAATTCATTGGTCCCTATCAAATCCTCAAAAGAGTTGGCCCGGTAGCTTATCAATTAGCTTTGCCTCCGTCATTAGCTAACCTTCATAATGTATTCCATTTGTCTCAACTAAAAAGATATGTCCATGACCCCACCATTGTCCTTAGAATCCAACTTGATGACTTAGAAATTCAGGAGAACCTAACCTTCAAAGCTGTGCCAGTTCGTATTGAAGATCGAAGAATCAAGCAGCTTAGAGGGAAAGACATTCGCCTGGTCAAAGTCGTCTGGGCGTGTGGCGATGTAATGGAAGCATCGTGGGAACTAGAGGATAAGATGCGTCAGGATTATCCTGATTTGTTTGTATGAGTTGAATTTCGGGGACGAAATTCCTTGTAAGTGGGAGAGTAGTGTAACACCCCAAAATTTTAATCCCCGATTAATGAAATGTTAATTATAAATTAATTATAATTAATTATTTCCATATTAATCCTTGATCAAAATATGTGTTCATATAGTTGGTATATGTGTGTGAATTGATTTAATAAATATGATAAATGCCTAAAATGAGTATTTTGCATATTAGTCCCTGGGTTGGGACCTAGAGGTAATTATAGGAAAGATTTTGGAGGGAAGGTAAATAAAATAATTATTTTTCAAAAATTGGGAAAAATACTCGAGTATTTTCTGAAAAACTCGAGTATTCTGGGTCAAATTGCACGAGTTAGTGCGTTTGGTGAGTCAGCACCAACGATTCCGTGTTGGTGACACGAAATCATCTTCATTCCACGTCCAGGGAGGTCGTGTCGACCTGCATGAGTCTCCTCAATTCCTATTTAAGCTCATCAACGATCCTTGGCTGAGAATTTTTGATCAAACTTGCTTTGTTGATGAAGTTAGGGTTCCTGGATTCAAGTAATCGATTCTCTTTCCCTGTTTCGATTCAAGTCGTAAACTAAACACGAATACAAAGCTCACATCACGAGCTTTGTATAAACACCAAAATTGTGAGATTTGAGTGAGTGTGGTGGAAGATTCAAGGCTTGGAAGTGGAGTTGTTCTTGGCCAAGCTTGTGTCTGGAGCTTACTTTGATCTTGATTTCTGGTAAGCTCATGAATCTCTGAGTCTCAAATTCGATTTCCTTAGTTAGATTATGTTGCATAGAGTCTAGAAAATCTAATTTCCCTAATTCTATTCTCTGTTTCATGTGTGAACCAATTCCACTTTGGTGTTGCACTCAAAACTGCTCTGCATGTTGGATTAAAGTGCTTTTGGTGCTGTGGAGCTTTTCATTGGGGAATTTCTTGTTTGATTCACGTCTGAGAGGTAAGGGGAAGTAATTATATTCACTAGATAGAGTTAAATTTCATTAATTGTGTTAGAGAGCCACCAAGAGGCTCTAAGGGCTTAGTTTGAATAGGAACTTTGGTTTGGAGACCGATCCATGCTCTATGACTGTGATGAGCAAGTTTTATATCATGCATGCAAGCTTAAATGACCACTGTTTTATGAGTATTATGCTTATTTTGCAATTTGAGGTGTTGAGTTGCTAAATTGTGTAAATTATGCATAAATGGTTGATTCTCTGTCAAATTGGTTATTTGATATGAAATGAGTATTGCAACATGTTCAATATATGGTATGTGAACTGTTTTGATCATTGGTTTGGGTTAAAAATGTTTAGAAATTGAAATGGTATGTAAAAACCAAGTTTCAGTTTGGTCGGTCTGCAGATACTCGAGTATTTGGCTTAACACTCGAGTATTTCGTGGTGCACCAAAGTGAAAATTGGTGCACCAACTTGAGAATCAGATTGGACACTCGAGTAATATATGAACTACTCGAGTATTCTGGGTAATGGAATACTCGAGTATCTCATGAATTACTCGAGTATATTTATGAAGACCCGAAAACCTAAATCTCTGGAAAGACATGAACGACTCGAGTATAATTATGAACCACTCGAGTAGAATCTGGAAAATGATAAACTACTCGAGTATTTTGGAAATCACTCGAGTATTTTTAGTCAGATACTTAAAAATACCATTTTTAATTCTAAAACATTTTGTAACTCTTAAAAGACAATAAACCAAGTGATCCTGGACTTAAAGGAAATTGATTGACGTTATGATGTTTTCATTTGAATAATGATACGTTGCTTGAGAGGCACGTAATGTATTAATAAAAGGATAAAACATCAATCAATCCCTTCTAAGTAAAGTTAACGCATTCATATTGGAGTTTGGATGGTAGGACGTATATCATGTTTTTGGTAAACATGTGGAGGGCCTCTGGGAGTGCCAATACGCTTGCTTGATGACACGTCGTTGACGTGGTCGGCTGAGTGGATGCCGATATGGTTATACCGTTTGGATGACGGTCCGTTTGGATGACGGGATATGCTCGGGTGGCATGGATACCAAGCTTGTCGTGTACATTCTAGGTGAATGTACAAATTGTTGTATACCTAGGAATACAACGCACTGTTGAGTGCTGGGTTGTCAGGGATGGACGTCAGAGAGTGACATAGTATGATGGAGATAGGCTTGAGAGCTAAAGTCATGCATCATGCCATTCATTTAAATTAATTGTGATAAATGAAATAAGTGTGAGCATCCTATGTGCATTCATTAACTGCTAAGTGTTATATGTGATTGTTGTTAATTGATGCATATTTACATATTCATATTGCACAATTTATTCTCTATTGGTTATGTGTATAGAATTGCTTACCCCGATGCCCTTGTAGGTGATGTCTCGTTACATTGCTTGCATCGAGATCCGGCCACTTCCTAGTGGCACATGGATCTATGAGGACCATCGCGCGGTGTTCGAGGGAGAGGTAGAGGTTACCTTCTACCACCCGAACCCATTGATCCGATTCCGTCCTCGTAGATTTAGGATTCCCATCATATACACTATGCATGTACCCCCGTTTTACACTTACCATGGACCACCTCCCACGCGACCAGCTCGCTCTTACCATAGTTTTCGTTTTCGACCTACCCGCTCTCACCCTTTTACTTTGAGAGTCATCCGCGAGGAGATTCCCCCTTCTGATCCGAGGAGCCAAGTCAAGGTTTCACCATCACCTGACCCGGTACCCAGTGGTACGGTACACTCTCCCTCGGATGAGATCGAGGAGGATCCGGTGGACGACGAGAGTGGGAGCGAGCCTGTCGTGCATTCTACTAGGAGTGATTGGAGGGACGATGATCCCTAGGTGTATTCATATGGTATGTGATGAGGATCGGTGGATCCGATGTGCGGATTCTGTGGAGGAGACTTGCTACTGCTGCTGTGTTGATGATGATGCTACTACCTTACTACTTATGTTTCTTGGAGACTGCTGCTATCACTACTACTACATCTGATGATGCCAGATCTACGTGACCACCCTTGGAGTTTATGTTTTGGTTATGTACATATATTGTAGATATACTTTTGGAGTACTCTAGGGGTTTAGATACACTATTATGTAGATCTGTTTATGGGCTTGTATATGTTGGATCTTGGAGACTTTGATCATGGGACTATGTATTCACTACTCTTCATATATATATATATTGAAAACTTATGTTTATCTTACCATTAAATCGTATAGTCCGATAAATTCCGCTTTACTCTGATTTAATCTACTTAAGAGCTCGGCTATAAATATTATTTGATGGTATCAGTTTTATCGAACAAAGCATGGGTAACTTTGATTACTTGTATGATACAAAGATGTTTCCAAAGAGCGAATGTTACCCTATTTGTGAAAATGTTTTAGAGATCGCCGAACTCGATACAAATGTTTTGAAATGGTTTAAAGTTTATTCTCCAAGAATTCCAAATGACGGTTTGTGCACCCGCTATATAAGAAAATTTTATTTTCCACATTTTCTTAACACTCACAAGTCCATATATTATCCAATATAAAAGCTTAATTACTATATTATATTTGGTTAATCTGGAAGGGTGTCACACTTTGCCTCCTGTTCCCTGGCACAGATTTGTTTGGAATCATGTATTAGTTCCAAAACATTGCTTCATTGTTTGGTTAACGATGCATCGGAGGTTGAAGACGAAAGATTGATTGAACTTACCTCATCTTACGTGCTTGCTTTGTGGTATAGAGGAGGAATCCCATGAGCGTCTCTTCTTTGATTGCATGTGGTCAAGAGGGGTGCTAGATGAATTATGTCGGTGGTTTTGCTTGGATTCTTGGCCATTTCGATTTTAAAGCTGGGTTCGATGGCTGTTATGTGATTTCAGAGAGAAGAAAAGAAGGAAATGCATTTTTGCTCTTTTTGAGACATTGTGGAATTCGTAAGAATGCGATAAGGGCTGATGATAATGATGCTGCTGAGCAAGAACTGCAGAAAGTAATGCTGATGAGACTCATGAGAAAGAGGCATGATATGAGTTGAGCTGCGCTCCTCAGTTGCAAAAAGTGAAGCTGAAATGCTGATGTCCTGAGCTGAAATATGAGATTATATTGTGAAAGCCCAAGAGATGAAATGCATGTTGTTGATGTTCAAGCCTTGTGCTAAGTTGAGAAAAACGAATTATCGATTAGTGGTCGGGACTCGTTGAAGGGATGCACTAAGGATGAGCCGACCTTAGGGTTAAGATGTTAATTAAAATAATAAAATTCTAAAGACTTGAATTGACGTGGTGAGTTATGAGTGCGATATCGAAGTAGTGGAGAGGAAGATACCATGGGTATCAGGGATACTCAGGTGGAGATTGCATTAGGGGAGGACAATGAAGGTGAAACGTCAAGAAGTCTAGAGTATTTTCTAGGCGGAACGAATCCCACAGGTGACGCGGGTGATCGGTTCCGAAAGGTCGTGGTGATGTTCTGCAGCGCAACTAGAAAATATTGTCGCCCCCTAGATTGCAAATCTTGAACAGTGAGAGGTGTGACATCCCGTATTTTCCCATACGTGCGTAAATGAATTTCGTCAAGATGAACCTTAAGGTTCTGTTTTATAAAGGATTTTCAGACGAGAATTTTATGTGAGTGAAGAAATAAGGTGTCGATTTTTACGGAGTTTTATAAACAAAATATTTTTATAGATGAGAAGTGAATGATTTTGTTGAGTTTGGAATGATTTTATCAACAAGAGATGAGTTATGATTTTAAGGATGATTTTTATTTGAAATAAATTTCCTCCTGGATTTGATAACTTTGAAAATTCGTATCTTTTAACCGTAACTCGGAATTTTATGATCTTTATATGAAAATGATCGTATTGAAACGTAGAATTTGAAAATGTAACTTTTGGAATTTTCTGGGTTGATTTACAAAAATTTATTTTCTGAGTTTGGGAAAAACGAATTTTGAGAAATATTGATTGTTAAAGATAGCTAGACAACCTCGAATGAATTTGTCTTTTTGACAATTTCTTATATGTATGAAAGCCTAGTTTTGAAAATAATTTGGAGACTATGTCCCCGTATATTTTATGTTGATAATAATTTTACTTTGAAATGATTTAAATTCCTTAATAATAAGAGGTGTATTTTGTAGAAAATAAAATTATTGTTATGGCATAAATGTACTGTGTGATATGTGTTTGGCTTGATATGTGTTTGATAAATTATGCATGAGAATAATTGAACAAGTATAATCCTTTGGAGATATTTGCATTAATGTGCGAATTAATGAATATAAGTGAATGTGATTAGGAAGTAAAAAGATAAGATGTGAATATATATATATGTGTATGTGTGCTACAGTTTGTGTATATGTATGTGTAAGCCTAGGATTTTAATTTTGGGACAAGAAGTCTATAGGATGAGTTAGGACCAAAAAGGAGATTAAATGGGTAGGAAAATTTAAGTAGTAGAGACAATCATGCAAGAAGTGACAATAGTGCCTTAATTCACTCGACCATGTCCCCTTGATGTGATCATTTACATGCAAACTTTAGGAAGGCCAAAATTGCCCCTCCCATTTGTGCATCAACCGAAACTAAGTCAAGGGCATAAGAGGAAGAGTGAGTTTGCCTATATATAGTAGAAGCCTTAGTTCATTTTCTTCAATTCCTTTTCATCTCTTCATTTCCACACCCAAACACACTTCTAAGGGCTCATCAAACCCTTAGAGAGAGAGAGAAAGAGAGGTCGTGGGAGATAGGAAGAGGAAGAAGAAGGTTAAGAGCTTGATCAAGGAATTTCCTTTAAGATCCAAGTGTTAGGAGCTAGAAGATCAACCTTTCTTGGTAGGTGATTCGAAGATCAAGAAGGAGATTGTGTTAGTTTAGGTTTTTTCTTTTTATTTTGTAATCTTTCTTCTTCTCATTCTTTGCATGTTTATTTTCATGGTTTGGAAGATGAGTGCATGTGTTGTTTGTACATAATCATGGACTTTTGAGGTTGAAAACAACTTGTAATATGTGAAACCATGGACTTGATGATTCGGTTATGGCTTGCATGATGAATCTTATGCCTTTCAAACTAAATCTTAAAGATCTAAAATGTTGCTTGAGATTGTTGTGAAGATTAAAATAAATTTCCTTGCATGTTAAATCTCTTACTTAAACTGTGAACCATGATGCTTTTAAGAGGTGATTTGAGGAATAAATGTATATTTTAAACTTGATTGATGAAAAAGTTGAAGTCTTTAGTCTTGCATGTTGGTTTGATAATGATTTTGGTTGATTTATATGTATGCATGTAATGATCCATGTTTAATAAGCAAAAAGTTAAGATCTTGAATTTTGCATGTCAAATTAAATTGAAAAGATCATGTTTTTCCTTTGATGTATGTCACGGTTTTGAAAAGAGGTTAGAGTAAAAAGCTTTAAAAAATGATTTTTAAGCATGAACAAGATTTGATTTAAGTATTGATCTTATGCATGTATATTTTGTGAAGACTATTCTGCCATGCTTGATAAAGTAAGACTCATGCTTTCTATTTTGTGAAAAGATGATGCATGCGTATTGTAACACCCCGATTTCGGCAACTTGAAAACATTATCTCTTTAACAAAATATAATAAAAATTTGGAAATTATTTTTTTTTTGAGATGGTGACATGGGCATGAGAACCTTTATGTTCAAAACATTTCAGTAACTTAATTGAAATAAAAATTATGTTCTCATGTCACATATCACAAGTCAAGTTCCAAACCGAGATGTTACTTAACATCTCACTTTGTAACTTGGCTTCACAAATCTCTTTTAAGAAAACATTTTCAAATCTTTTTTCATAAAACTTTATTCTTTCAAAGTCATGCTCAATAAAATACCAAGCGGGGTACAAAATAATATAGCAATGTCAACCAAGTAGTTGCATGAGATACAGTGCTCAAGGGAATTACCTACTACTAATTTCGATGTCTAATCCTTCTCGCTGAAGTCCACTGCAGAAGCCTCGTACAGATTTACTGCAGGGTCAACCATCTATCCGTTGCAATATCGGAGTAACCCGATACGACAACATGATAGGAGAGATGGTTAGCATTCCATAAGTACACCCATGACAAAACAGTAGAAATATAACTTCATATAAAAAGAATATGCAGAGTAAACTAAATCTAAATGCAGGACTTGACCGATACTTCTCGCTAACTAGAACATGACAATTGACCATATGATGCACATAACAATTATATTCACATAAGCATATAGAAAGCATGAATAAACAAAGCATATCATAACTCAGCACAATACACATCACGGCACTTGGCATCACAAGCCTTCGAATATTCGAATCTCTCCATCATCTTCCTCAATCTTTCCAATAATCACTTATACTTTTCTTCTTTGAATCTTTCTCAATAAATTCATTATACTTTCATTCTTAGAATATTTTATCATTCTTAAGTCTTATCAAACGGTTCGCTCAATGATGGGGGGAACATCATCATTGAGGGAGTCACACACGTCTACATCTCCTCGGTCATCCACCCAACCTAGTCGGAAGCAAACAGGAGTACAGGACCTTTACCACTCCGGCACGACAGCTGTCACACAATCAAATGGTCCCAGACCAGGAGGAATCAGCCTCAAATCATATCAATTCAATTCATATAATATCATATCAATGCACGCTCTCAGCGGCAATCTCAAATGCCCCGTTCCAGTCCCTCTCACTGTTCTAGACTTGCATCGAGGGGGTGACAGTATAATTTCTAGTTCGTGATGCAGAACTTACCACGGCATTGGACCCAGTCCCTACCACATTAGTACACCACATGTGGGATTCGTTCCGCCTAGAAATATACTCCAGGCTTCTTGACGTTTCACCGTCCTTGCCCTCCCCTCCTGCAATCTCCACCTGAGTATCCGCAGATACCCATAGTATCTTCCTCTCCACTACTTCGATACGACACTCATACCTCACCGCGTTTGTAAATGTCTTTTAAAGTCTTTTAATTCTTTTAGGGTTTTCATTAGCGGCTTAATCCTAACAGTCGGCTCGTCCGTAGTGCATCCCTTCAACGAAGCCCGACCACTAATCGCAATTTGTTCCCCCTAAATTCTCAATGGTGTAACAGCCCGATTTTCATAAACCAAAATAATTGTCTTTTATTCATTAATGTTGCAAAAATGAGGCCAATTTTTTTTTTTGTGTAAAACGTTGTTGAAGTATTTGAAAACGTCATGGGAAAGTCTTGGTGTTCACGACACCCGTTTAATGAAAACCGAGTTGTTACTAAAATCAAAGCTTATCCACTTGGGTTCACAAAAACATTTTTCAGGAAAATGGTTTAATTCTAATTTAAAATAATTCTTTACATTTCATCAAAAGGGCCATTGGACATTCTTCACAAAGTTGTAATACAAGTAGGGCATGTTTCGAAACAAGTTAAGTTATATGGATGATTCATCACTTAGGTAATCCTTAACTCCAAACATTCACAAAGACCTAAACTACCTACACGATCTTTAAACTTTACTATTGAAAGCAAGGGGACGTAGCTCCTTCTCCTTCTTACGTCCTCTCCTCGTTCTCGAAGATGATGTCGCCCTTGTGGTTGTCCCCTCATTGTTATTGGACTCCAGCAGCCCTCCACCTGATGTAGTAAAGTTCCCCCGCTGCTCATACCGTGCCTTCTCCTCATAGCTACTGAATCCTCGTACGTTGACTTGTCCCAAGTGCGGCTCTAGATTAACTCCACTCAGTTGATGCTCCGGATCTTGGATCACGATCTCCGTGTAGCCGGTCCATGCCCAGCCGCATGGGGTGTGCTTCCAACCTCTTCCGTACTTATTCCACACAGTGATATCCATGCAATACTCCATCTGCCTGTTGAGATACCAGCAACACCGATATGCCAACGAAAAGGAGAGAGTAAGCGATCCGAACGATGTATCGTCGACGGTGTGGAATTACGATAGGCGAGATAATAGGACCATACAAACATACAGTATAACATACAAGCACACAACAATCAAGAGTAATATTATTATTATCTCGTATTATGATTATTATCATCATCCTTGTTATTATCTTTCATTCTCTTACTTTCTTCTTATTCAGTCTTATCAATTCATATCCTTCTTGGATTCGGGGAATTATAAGATATTATCGGAGTATTCCTTTCGTTCTCGACTATCACTCACGTCTACATCTCCTCGGTCATCCATCCAACCTAGTCGGAAGCAAACAGGAGTACAGGACCTTTACCGTGCGGGCACGACAGCTGTCTCATAATCAATTGGTCCCAGACCAGGAGGACTCAGCCTCAAATCATATCATATCAATTCATATATATTCTCAAGGCACACTGTCTCACAGTGGCAAACAAGATGCCCCACTCCAGTCCCTCTCACTGTTCTAGATTTGCAATCTAGGGGGCGACAGTATATTTCTAGTGGGCCCGCAGAACTCACCACGGCATTGGACCCAGTCCCTACCACGTTCGTACGCCACATGTGGACTTCGTTCTGCCTAGAAACATACTCTAGACTTCTTGACGTTTCACCGTCATCGTCCTCCCCTAATGCAATCTCCTCTTAAGTATCCGCAGATACTTATGGTTTCTTCCTCTCCACTACTTCGCACTCTCATACCTCACAGCGTGTGTCTTTTAAAGTCGTTTATCTTTTTAATTATCCTAATGGCCGGCCCATCCTTCGTGCATCCCTTCAATGAGTCCCGACCGCTAACTTGGCACAATCTTTCCCTCATCAATTCTCACATAGCACAGAGTTGGGATCACCTCAACAAACTCGCATCGCAATCTTTCTCAAAATTTCTATTTCAAAAACCTTCACAAAATTTCTTTTCATAAGCTTTCACAAAAACATAGTTTCCACAAACTTTTCCTCAAAAATGTTATTTCATAAGATTTTCTCCAAAATATCATTTCAAAAAGACTCTCTTTATATATCATTTTAAATACTTTATCAAAAAGATTGTTTCCCCAAAACTTTCCTCAAAAATACATCTTTTCACAAAACTCTTTCAAAAAGATTGTTTCACGAAACTTTTTTTTTTTAAAAGAAAATCTCTTTTCATAAGCCTTTTCAAAAATCTCTCTTCACAAACCCTTTTCAAAAATCTCCGTTCACAAATCTTTTTGAAAATCTCTTTTCATAAAACCTTTTTCGAAAATTTCTTTTCACACCTCTTTTGCAAAATTTCTTTTCAAAAATCTTTTTTCAAAAATCTCTTTTCAAAAACCTTTTTCAAAACCACATTTTTGCTGAGCGCTAATGGAGGAGCAAGCTCAACTCAACACTAGTCTCAGTCTAAAACAAAAACAAAGGAGCCCAGCTCCGCTCAATTCACATCTCACCTCCATGATATCATTACTCTTCCCAGCTCCGGCTCGTTCTCATCATTATCATTCACTGTTTCCCCAAGTTCAATTCTTCTCTCTTTTCAATCAATCTCTTATCTTTATCATTATTTCTTTCCTCCTTGTATCTTTTACCTTACATTCTTACTCATTCCATTTTATTTTCAGGACGTAGCAGACGTCCCTCAGCATGTTACTCATTTTAATCAACATCAGTAAATATCATCATGCATAATTAAGTAAATAAATAAAAGCATGTTATCAACACACAAACATCACACAACAATAGTGTGGTCTTTGTCATCTTCGTATAAGTGGCCACACAACACACACAATTGCCACTATACTACTGACTCCGAACCACTTAGTTCCGATCTTTGAGATGACACGGAACATCCTAATAAGTCACCTAACTACCATGGTGTCTTAGGAAAGCTTCTCTCTCACCTGAGGTCCAGCTATTAAGTGCGTATCGTCACCTCGGATCCTTTCTGCTGCCGGCTGCCCCAATCCCTCGTCTTTCAAATTCGTGGTACTAAATAAAATACGCTTAGGTTATTAACTCATATTAAGAAAATCTTTTTCCTAATTTAGACACCTCTCATTCCTCGTTGAAAGGCTTAAAACATAATCGTTTTCTTTCAAACAACTCGGATGTTTATAACACCTTAAGTACTTTCAAAAATCATTTGAAAACATTATGAAAAGTTATTTAAACTATTTAGTTTGGGTGCTGGTCCATTTTGGACAGAACCTTAAACACGTTTGAAAATAACGAAAAATGCACCGTTTTTTATCCGAGTTTTCTTAAATTAATTATTACTTGAAAACATTTTTAAAATTTAGAAACAAGTCCAAACAATTCTGGACAGCAAAGAATTATATTAAAAATCACTTTGATAAAACTCCGAAAACATCGTAAAAACACTCTTTGTTTTAAATGACTCTTTTGTCCAAAATTAACACTTTAAAACTCAAGTTTTTACCACAAGACAACTTTGGGCAGCCATAAACACAATTTAAAGTCTCAAATAAATCGAATCAAATTAAATTAAAATCAATTACATACTCATGTATTTTTCAAGCATCAACTAGTACACAAAATAATAACAAACATCACTTTCACAATCAAGCACTCATTCACTTATTCAACACATAGCTATTTTTCAAAACCATTTCATGTTCATAAAACAAAACACTTAGACATTCACATAATCACAAGGATGTAAACCAAGCACAATAATTCAATTCTTTTCACAAATCACTATATGAATTCATTTTAATGCAATTAAATTTCCTAGACTTGTTTACACTATATGGCCGAATGACATCAAAGGGAACAATCCAAAGATCACAAATTTAAAACACATAAATCAACTTGATTTATCTTAGCACTTAAATTTTCACTTTCTTTTTCATGTAACACAATTATTTATGCTTCCTTTCCCTCTCAACCGAATATACCTACTCACACATATATTCATCTAAACACAATACTCTTCTAAAATCATTTAATTCAATTATTCCCTTTATTTTTAATTCAAAACCAAATAGAAATTAAACATCAACAACACAATTTCAAACAATTTATTTTAACATAATTTCACAAAACATACTCATTGTTTTTAAGTCACTTCATTGAAAAAGGAATCCTAGTCTAGCTAGCATGCATGGCCGAATCCTACTTTGACAAAATAAGGTTTTTGGTTCACTTTGTCAACATGCAAAAACACAAGATTCTTAAATCAAAAGAAATTAATCATGCATGTGTCCTTTTTTTTATGAAAACAAAACATGATCTCTTGGTTCAATGCTTAGGCCGAATGCTCACCATTGCAATATCAAGATTAAACTTCAAATCTTTAACATGCAAGAATACAAAACATGAATCAAGTTAAAAATCATTTTCCAAAACTTGTATCCTTGGTTTCTTTGTAAAACCGTGAGGATCATTAAGAAAAATAAAATCTCTTTTCTCAAAAACCACATGCATGAACCTAGATCTTGTAGATCAAGTTATGAAATCAAGTATAGTAGTGCAAATCAAAGATAAAAATCACTTTATGGGAGAAAAGGTCAAAACCGTGACATGCAAGGAAGAATGATTAACTCTTTTGGTTCAAAAATAACATGCATGTACCAAAGATCAAACTTTTTCAAAACAAGTTAAAGATTAAGACCACAATCAAGACTTTATCAAGATCAAGTTAAAATCAAACACTTTCAATCACTCAAATCAACTTTTCTAATCATAAGATTAACATGCAATGACTTGTATTAAATCAAAAGCATCAAGACCCATAGATCTAGCCAAGGCCGAATCATTTGGTCCTTGATCTAGGGTTTTTATAAATTTATTTACTTTTAGAAAAATTAAAGATCAAAGTTTATTTAACACATGCATGAACTCAAATCATCAAATCAACATGCAACCCCCAAAATTCTAACTTTATTACCAACCAAGTTTTAATCACTCATTTATTTAACAAGCAAACTCTTAAATACCCTTTTAAGTCACGGTTTAAGAAAGGAAAATTGACATGCAAAGAGATTTACTTTAAGCTTTACAAAAATCTCAACAAAACTTTTAGATCTTTAAGATTTAATTTAAAAAACTTTAAGATCTTTCATGAAGACCTTAAACGAGTTATGAAGTCTGGTAGTTAGACGTTTACAAGTTTCTTTGAGTCTTAGGAGTTCATGATCAAACATAAATAGAACATGCAAAGGAAGAAAAGAAATGAAAATTACAAGATCAAAAAGAAAAATCTAAACTATTACAATTTTCTTCATGCTCATTCGAAGTACCCACCAAATCAAGGTCTTCTAACTCCTATAGGCTTGGATCTTCAAGGAAAACTCTAGGTTTTGGTTTTGATCTCCTCTTCTTCTTCTCTTCCCACTCACGGCCACTCTCTTTTCTTTGGGTGTTGAGAGCTTGATTTTTGCTCTCAACAACTGTGTGTTTAGAAGGTGAAAGGAAAATGAAAGAAATGAAGAGTGGAAATGAAGGAATGAAGTGGCCAACACTTCACCCATTCGACCATATATAGGCCAAGTCAAGACAAGAGATTTTTTCCTCTTTTGTCCTCAAGGACATTCGGCCATAGTGTGCAAATGGGAGGGCAATTTTGGCAACTCAATAAGTTGCATGGGTGGTGTTTATCAATTCAAAGGGGACAATAAGGAGTGATTTAAGGGACTAGGTTTCTTTAGGTTTAGTTACTTTTTGGCTAATAGTTAGGATTTAGTTACTAACTTAGTTACTCCATGGTTCTAACTTAGTCCTATTTGGTTTCTTGCTTAACAAATAAAAATTCTAGGTTTGCCCCATGTACACATACACACGTAATTCACACATACACATACATACATACATTCATGCATTATCATCTTCTTTTATTAATTTAATACCATATAATCTCAATCACATATACACATAATAACACCACACATACATACACACGAAACACTCATGTACACACATACATAGAAAATAAATCTTTTTCATCATAAAATGACTCATACGAAAATCACAAATATTTTATAAAAATATCAAACACATACACTAAAAGAAAACTCTTGCTTAGCTTTGAAATTTTGCTATGGAAAATAATGGAAATTTTCCATAGCTAATTTATAGCCAATTAACTAGGAATTTGCTATAAAATATATTTCCCAAGCTAAATTTAAAAAGTGTAAAAAATTTATTCCTCCCAGCAAATAACTATAAAATAGCTACTAAATAGCTATGAAAAATTTGTAGCCATAAAAATTTTGGCAGCTGTTTAATTTGCTAGAAAATTTTCCATAGCAATAAAATTATTTTGGACTTAAATAATAAACAGGGACTTAAATATTAAATTATTTTCAGTTTTAAGTCTTATTAGTTATTACATTCTAAGCACATTTTTAGATGAGTCATAAGTGTTACTATCTAATAGCTTCACATTTTTCTTTTCTCTGAGGAAAAATGAGGAACCTTCCATAGCTTCACCTTCGCCGATCTTCTTCCTCTTCGCCGATCTTCGCCGATCTTCTTCCTCTTCACCAACAAATAATTCTCCTTCGTGACGGTCTCACTCTTCAGGTTCAATTCTCTTCTCTCTCTCTCTCTCTCTCTCTTTGCGTTTCATTTGATACTCTCTGCGTTTCAATTACGTTTCGATTCCCTTCCCTTCCGATTAGCTATCACAATTGGATTTCCTTTAATTTTAATGCTTGTTTCTCTCCGTATTAGCTGCGAATTTTAAATTGGAGGAATGGCCTTTGATTGATTGATTCATGGCTTTACGAATTGGTTTTGCTTTTGTTGGTTCGTTGTTATAGTTGATTGATGCCTTGGTTGAATTTGGTGTTGGTAATTTGTTTTTTTAGGGTTTGTGATTGTTTTTTTTCCTGCTTTGGTGTTAGTTAGGGTTTTGAGATACGGTTCCGTTGTGCTCTGTCATTGTTGAGCAGTTCAATTGCATTTATGTGTTGTGTTGTTGTACTTGTATAATTGCTATTGCTTGTTTATCTGATTATCACGTTAATTTAATGCCTTTTAGCTTCTGGATCTTGTTGAAGTGTTCTATGAGGTAGAATTTCAATTTTGGAATATAATACTAGGTTTTTTAACTGTTAGTTACACATAGGTGAAAATTCATATACTTACTTTCTTAATTCACATTTTTCTTGGTTTGCACTTTTTTTTTATATTAACTAATTACTATTTACTTTGTAGATATAAATGTACAAACATGTACTATTTACTTTTGATTTGCCTCTTTGCCACAATTTTAGTTTAAAAGTTATTAGCATATCATGTTAACTAATTTTAGGATTGTACTGGTTGTGTAAGTGAGGAATTCAAGAATGGAGTCGATGAATTCATCAAGATTGCTAACAGAGTTTAATATTGTTTCTTAGTAAGATTGCTAACAGTTGTATGGAAAAGACTTTGTTGGAAGAGGTAAAACCCTCTTCGGTGATCTCTACGCCTCAAAGGGGATTAGTCTCCGGCTATATGCCGGTGGATGCCCTTGGTGCACACTAATTTTTTTTCCCTACTTAAACTAGTGACTGGATGAAATTGCAATTTGTTTCAGACCTTTCAAAAATACCACAATTTTTTGGTTTTTTCAGTTTAGATGTTGTCAATTGTTTTTAATGACTATATATGATAATTTCAAGTTCAGTATAGTGAATGCAGACTGTTCATAATTTTATTAGTTTGTTGTCCTAAATGAATTAGTTTGTTCTGAATTTTAAGTTTCTTTTCGGTTTATTCTAGCTTCTGCTAGAATTGGTTTGCTGTGGTAACAAGTCAAGCCTCCATTTTAAGTGATAGTCATGGGGAGAAAAATGCTAGGATATCAATTGCTTTGAAATGTACAAAATGATTCATTTTTTCAGAATTCTGTTTTTGGAGGTCATTGATGAACAGATAGGTGTTGACTAGTGTTTTGCAAACACAATTGATGTCCATCTTGAAGCCCGTCTTATCTAACATTCATGGCTCTCAAGCTAGAAATGTTGGGGAAGGTGAAGGAGCAGTTGAGGAGGAACATGCTGATGATGAAGATTTGCTTTATTAGTAATAGATTGAACTAGTGAATTTAAATTACACTTAATTTTGTGTTCAATTGAACCAATGAAACTTGTTTTGAATTAGTAAATTTGGTTTGTGTTGGATTGAAGGTTTTTAGAAAATTAAATGAGTAATATACTGATAGACACGTCCTGAATGAGAAATGAAGACGAAAGGAATAAGTTGAGAAAGTAATGAAATTGAAAGTAAAGACACAATGAGAAAGATCTAATGATTGGAAATAAGGTATGTGTTGGAAAGGAAAGAAAGAGTTGAGAATTGGGGAATGAAATTGAGGATAATGATGAGAACGAGCCAGAGCTGGGGAGAGTGATGTGAATGTGGATATGAGATGTGATTTGAGCTTGCTCCTCCATTAGCGCTCAGCAAAGATGTGATTCTTGAAAAGGTTTTTGAAAAGCGGTTTTTGAAAAAGGTTTTTGAAAAGAGATTTTTGAAAAGATTTTTGAACAAGAGATTTCTGAAAAGATTTGTGAAAGGAAAGTTTTGAAAATGATTCGTGAAAAAGAGATTTTGTGGAGAATGGTGAAAATGAATTTTTAGAAAAGAGATTGTGAAAAGAAATTCTTTTGAAAATGTTTTTGAAAAGAGGTTTTTGAGAAAAATATTATAGAAAGTATTTTTGGAAAAGCTTTTGAAGTAAAATTGTGTGAAAGGTTTTAAAAGGAGATTTTTAGAAACTTGAGAAAAGAGATTTTCAAGGGAAGTTTTAAAAAGAGATTTTCAGAAGATGTGAAACCAGATTTGAGAAAATTTACGAGAGGGAACTTTATGAAAAAGTTTATGAAATAATATTTTGTGAAAGTTTATAAAATGGAGTTTTGAGATAGTTTTTGAAAAGATTGTTATGAGAGAAGGATTTGAAATGAAATGATTACGAGAAATAGAGAATGTTGAGAAAGCTTGAGAAATGAGAATTGAGTTTGTTGAGGTGAACCCAGCTCTGTGCTATGTGAGATTTGACGAGAGAAAGATTGTTCCAAGTTAGTGGTCGGGACTCATTGAAGGGATGCACGAAGGATGGGCCGACCTTAGGTTTGTTGTAAGTCAAGCTGGTTGGAAGGCATGCTTCAAACTCTCTATGGAGTTCAAGTTTAATGCAAATATATGTTTTGATGATAACAAGCCAACTCAAGTTCAAGCTCACAAGTGCAAGCGTCAATATTGAAGACTCAAGCAAGCCTAAGAATAGAAACCTTCTCCTTAGATCAAATGTAAGGTAATGAAGTTTTTGTTTACTTAGAAGTTTCAAAGCCAACAAAGTTTTTATTTTTGAAGAGAAGAAGAAAAACGTATTTTCTGCATACAAAATGTTTTTCTGCATTTCATCGGAGTAAAAATAGTTGATGTTACAAAACTCTGCATATTTATATGATTGCAAAAGAGAGTAATCGATTATCTCTTGCAGTAATCGATTAACTCTGTTGCATCATAGAAAAATCAGAGAAGCTGTAATCGATTAACTGAAGTTTGTTAATCAGTTACTTTCTTATGAAAGTAATCGATTATAATTGTTGCATCATATATAGTAATTGATTACATGATGTTGCATCATATGCAAACCAGAGGCTTAATAATCGATTAACTCCTTAGTGTAATCGATTATCATAAAATGCACCATACAATGAACAGGAGTGATGTAATCGATTAACTATTCTTAGCCTAATCGATTACATGTTTTTCAAATGTATTCAAAAGTTTCTATTTTTAAAGGGATAATCGATTACCTCCCTCAAGTAATCGATTACCTCAAGTTTTATTGAAAAATGTGTCAGAATCATTTTTATTATTTCCTGATTTGTTTTTATATAAAAGATTCTGATATATTTTATAAAATTCGAAAATGATTTTAATTTTGAATTATTTCCTTTTTGGTTTTAAGAATCAAATCTTTATTTTATTTCGAAAATCGTTTTGATTTTATTTTGATTTTAAAACTTATTTCAAATCTTTGTTTATTCCTTTTTGATTTTGTTTTATTAATTCAAAATCGTTTTTGATTCTAAAATGTTTTTCTTTTTAAATAAAGATCACTCCAACATTTCAAAATAGGTTTTACGTTCAGACATTTTTCTATTTTTCACGTTCTCTCTTCTTCTTCTTCTCAAAGTGTTCTGCTTTTCATTGTTCTAATATTTTGAAGAACAAACCTTGTTGGCTGCGAAAACTCTAAGACAAACTTCTTCTTCATTATCATAAGAGCTTATTGTAGAATCTCTGTTTTTGAGAACACGTGATGCATACACCCCCACCTTCCTTCCTTAAGACTACTCTCTTCCGTGTCCTTACCTCGACACAGGAAATTAATCTTTAATACTTCCGCAAGAATTGAGTAAGAGCAATGTAGGAGAGGTCGTTAGCCTTCCCCCTTCAATTACTGAAAATCCTCGTGTATTCTTATTTCATATGAAAGGCTAATCCTTTCGCGTTACCTTGGTTATAGGAGTTTGACCTAAGGAAGTCCATCAATGGTCCTATAATAGCACTCAACCAGTCGATTCCCAAGATAGCATTCTAATGCGATAAAGGTAGACTAATCAAATCTATTCTAAAGACTCCTCCTGACACTTCTTTACAACCGTTAAGACTTACTTTAGAAACAACTATAGGAATGCTCGTAAGAGTTTCTATCATATCAATTTAGAACAACTCAAATACAGACAAAGTCAAGCGATTCACACATTCATACGGATGCATAATACCGAAATCAGATAACGCATTGCAAGACTAACCATCGGCAAATAGTTACCTTGCACGAGATCGGAGGATCGATTAGCTTCTACTCCGCTAAGGGTAAACACTCTGCCTTGAGTCATTGGTTTGCTAGCAGGTACGTTGGGGTTACTCTTCACATATTCTCTACAGTAACGCGCAATATGACCCTGCTTCCCACAATTGAAGCAAGTACTTGTTGCCCAACAAATTCTTCCACGATGATGATGCTTACACTTCGCACAGAAGGGAGCCTCGCTTCGGAAATTACTTCCATCACTACTTCCAACTTTTCCTTTGCCTTTCCCTCGGCGATCATACGGATCCTTGCCTCGATTGTTGAAACCCTTGCGCCTCTGAGGTCCATAATTCTGATACACTTGCTCCTTTCATCGGGGTTGTTCTGATAGTATGGAGAGTACTTCATCAATTCCTCAAACTTAGCCGCGTACTCACCCACACTCATGTCTCCTTGCTTCAGCTGCAAGAACTCCACTTCCTTCTTTCTCCTCAAATCCTCAGGGAAGTATTTATTGAGAAACTTTTCCCATAAATACATCCCAATTCACATCCCTTCCTTCATAGCGTAGGAGCTGAACCGTATGATTCCACCAGTTCTCAGCTTCGTCTTCTAGCATGTAGACTGCATATGCTACTTTTTGAGCTTCCGTGCAATCCAAAGTTCTCAGAATCTTATCCATGGTGTGAATCCACTTATTGGCCTCCTCAGGTTTAAATCCTCCTTCAAACTTAAGTGGATTACAACTCCTAAAATCAGCCAAACTCTTCGCCTCGATGTTACCCACATTACACTGATGAGGTGGGTTAACCGATTGAGGTGGTTGCTGAGCTTGTTGTTGCATAGTCTCCAGCACCGCGGTTATCCTCTCTAACATCACATTGGTGTGATTCTCGTTTCTAGTTGCCATAATAGACCTGCGCTATGGACTTATGGTCACATATGTTGAACTAAAGAAACTTTCATCACACCACCTATACTAAGACTATAGCTTATACCTTTAAATCCACAATTAATTGTGTCTTGTGCTCAAAAGAGACAAGATACAAACAAGTCAATTGTATCTAAAGCTCAACAAGCAAGATACTAGCATTCAAAGCAATGAACATGCCATGGAGATACCTGCTTGATGTTGATGGCTACCTTTCTGAAACTACTTCCACTACTACAGGATCTGACTTTTGCTCTGATACCACTCAGTGTGACACCCTTTTCCCATTACAAGTAAATATCACAATAAATATGTATTACTTGGAAAATATATGGACTTGTAATTTAATAGAATTTACGAGAATAAAAAAATTTCTCTTTTAAAACGGGTGCACAAACCAAAATATGGAACTCTTGGAGAGAGAGAGTAATTCGTATCTTTTAAAACATTGTATTGAATTCGGCGTTTGCTAAGATAAGAAAATCTTTTCTTAAATCCGGATAGCATCGGTATTTTCGAAAACATGTTGATTTAGTAAAAGTAGATGATGCATATCCATTCTTTCTTTCGTAGAACTGATACCCTTTAATTAATACAACTGAATTCGTTAATTAATCTTTTATCAGAGTGAGCGGAAAGAGTGGGACTATGCACAGTTAGAATACGAACATAAGTTATATATATAGATATATATCAATCTAAGTCATGTAATACATAGTCCCAACATAAAAGTCTCCAAGATCCAACAAGTCCATAACAGATCTATATGAACATATAACCATAGCCCTAGAGCTCTCAAGAGCATATCTACAAAATATATACATATCATAATATGAACTCTAGGAGTGGTCACATAGATCTGGAAGCATCAGTAGTAGTAGTGATAGTAGTAGCGATCTCCAAGTAGCAAGAGGTAACATCATCCTCAACATCAACAGCAGCAGCAGCAGCATCTCCTCCACAGCATCCCCACACCGGATCCCCTGATCCTCATCATCTACCATATGCACATACCTAAGGATTGTCGCCCCTCCACCGACATCCGATAGAGTGCACAACAGGCTCGCCTCCGCTCTCGTTCTCCACAGAATCCTCCTCAATCTCACCCGAGGGAGTGGGTACCCTGTAACACCCCGATTTGTCAACTTGAAAATATAAATTCTTCAATTAAAGTAGTGAAAATTTGGGTCAAAATTTTTTTTTTATTTTTTTTTAAACAGTGTTACACAAGGTGAGAACACTTAGATTTTCAAATCATGTTTGCAATTTAAAACTCATGTTCTCACATTGCATAAAACCTTTCAAGTTCCAAACCGAGATGTTACAAAACATCGCACTCTGAAACTTGTTTTCACAAAACACATTTAAATGCCCATTTCGTTTGTCATAACCGTAAAACTTAATCTCGGTTACCAGTTTTTATAAAACATAATTCGGGTGCACATGTGGATGCAGCTAATGATGTCTAAGTACCTGGTAAGGGAGTACAACACTTGGACACAAACATTATGATAGTAGACCTCTGTCCAACGCAATGCTCTTCAGAAGGAGTGAATCATCAACCATCGAGTCCTCGAGCCGAGCTTGACCTTCTTCTCTTTCGAGACTCCATCTCGGTCTCGTCTTCGTAGGCCAATGCTTGAAGCGCCGACTCCCAAAATAATCTACTTACTCTATCACCCGTGGACATCATTACAGAAGTCCATAGGGACGGGAAAAAACAGAGAGAGTAAGCATTCCGAACGACACATCGTCGACGGTGTGGGTTTACGATAGGTAAAATATTAAGACAATACAAGCATACAACAATACACATTCGCAACACAACAATACAACTGATAATTATGCAAGATGCATGAGAATGCAATGCAATCGTCGCATTATCTAAACCTTTATCTCTCTCTTAAGGGAATCTCTTATTCAGTTATCTCGCAAAGTCGAAGTCTCTCTCTTCACATATCTCGAGTCCATAATATCGGAATTCAGGCCTTATAGTTTTAGGTCTCGGGTCTACATCTCTTCGGAATCCATCCACCTAATTCGGAAGCAATCAGGAGTACATGATCTCTAACCACACCGGCTTTTACTGGATGACAAAGTGAATGCATTCATAAAATAATGGCCCGGGAAATAAATAAAATAACCTCATCCGGCCGTGTTCGAGCATCCCTCTCATTGATCAAGATTTGGTCAAGGGGGTGTCAGTCCTCTGTCTAGTGATCATGTGGTACTTCGTCCACACCACTGAGTGACCAGCTCCGACCGGTTCAGCCAGGGCCCCTATGGTTTTTCCCACCTAGACAGACTTCCCAAGGCTTATGACGAATCGTCGTCATTACCGTCCCCAATCTCAATCATCCAGCTGAACACCACAAGGGTAATTCAGGTGTATCTTCCTCTCCACTACTTCAAGTTAGGGTTTCGAGTCGTGAGGTTATACTTGTTCATTCTAACGTCGACCCATCCTAAGTTATCTCCGCCATACAGCTCCGACTATATGCGGAATGCTTCTGTGGGACTCGACCACTGTGTCTGACGAGCTCCGACCCATCCTGAATCATTTCGGCATACGGCTCCGACCAGTAGGCAGGATATCCACAATCTCTCCGACGGGCTACAACCCACTCAGAGTCAACCTCGCCATATAGCTATGACTATATGCGGAATTTCAAACATCATTCTGACGGGCTACGACCCATTCAGAATCACCATCGGCATATGGCTCCGACCATATGCAGGATATCCATTAATCATCGATAGATAGGCTCCGACCTATCCCAAAACATTCACACTCAACATAAGGCTACGACCATATGGAGGCTATCTCAACACATGGCTACAACCACGTGAAACTATCATCATAGAACTCATAACGTTCACGTCCAAAGCGTCGTCGTCACAGCATCAGCTCGTTCCACGTACTCGGCGCATCAGCATCATCCGGTTCCATCACGTGTTCCACCCCTTAAAGTTTCGCTCTAGTCGTTGGGGAATTTCTTATAATTTTCTATGTCTCTTTTATCCTCATCTTATATCACGGGATGATGCATTATGCTCATGCAATGACATTATAACAACAATACATCTCAACATAAACAAATATATCAATCAATCAATACCATGTAATGGTATAGGTCTGAGTCTTCGTATACCGCGATACAAACAATCACACAATTTATCAGGTATACTACTAGCTACGATAGACCTTTACTCCGACTTTGAGAGAGTACAGAGTGTCCTAATAGATCACCTAAATACCACGGTGTCTTAGGGAAGCTTCTCTCTCACCTCAACTCCAGCAAATACTTTGTCCGAAATCGTTGTGGGTCCTTTCAACTGTCAGCTGCTCCAGGTTCTTGACTTATACGCACCTTATACTAGATAGGAGACACTAACGTTACTAGTCTATCTAAATAATCGTCATACTTAAAATCCAAAACGTGTTTTCGAAAACTCCTTTCACTTCTTGCCGAAAAATCGTAAAACGTCAAGATTTTCTCAAAACCAAAATCCAACTCTCACTATACTTTAAATACTTTGAAATCATTATAAGAAATCAATGAAATCATTTTAAATAAATGGATCGGTTGCTGGTCCGTCTTGGACAGCAGTTCACTCGATCCCGAAAACATCAAATAACATCACTTTTGAAAGCCAACTTTCTTAAATCACGTACCACTTAAAACTTAAACTTTAAAACAAATCAAACACATTTTCAGGATGAAAAACAATTTAAATAAAATCTGGACAGCAAGGATGCAAGTCCATAAAACACTCTTTAGAAAATCTGGAAACATTGTAAAATTGCACTTTCTTAAAACCAACTTTATCTTAGATTAAGCACTCATCAAAACTCAACTTCAAATCACTTTGAAAACATTTTTAAATAAGAAATACAACTTATAAAAATTCTGGACAGCATCATATGCTAAGTTCCAATTTCACTCTCCATTGTTCAAAACCAATTTAAATCCATAAACAAGTTAAGTATCTTGAAAACAATTAAACAAACACTTTGATTAACAATTTCTCAAACTCAAATACTTAAAACAATTTATTTCCATGTATAACATTATGCAACAAAATGAGGCAGCAACCAATAAGCCCAATACTTTTTCAAATAACCAAATTCTTTTCAAAAATCCATCAACATCGTAACTTATTAAATAATTCATTTTCCTTCACTTCTTTTATCAAATAAATAATTCCAAGACACTTTAAACAAATAAGTTCAATTAAAATAAATCACCTAGAACAAACCATTTGGCACATAGCACATAGCATATTTTCAAATCATAATTTCAAACCAATAACCTAGACCGAATCACCGTAAACAATTAACTTTGCAAACTCATTCATGCATAGTCTAAACATACCATCATGAAATCACTCATTCAATTATTTCAAGACATTATAATCACTATACAGATCCAGCCAAGTCATGAAATGAAGTACAAAATTCATGTTTGTCGAAAACATTTAAATAAAGCCTTTGTTCAATTACGGGAAAGCACAAAAGATAAAATATAAAACTATACCAAATCAATTTGTTTAATCTTCAAAATTTCCAGAACATATATATATATATATATATATATATCAAAGTCCATCATATAAAATTTCCAAGTCGTTTGAACAATCTTAAGCTAGGTTTCGAATCAGATTTTGCATAAAAGCAAGATAGAACTGTTGCTGACCTCAGGCCAAGATGCCATAATTAAAAATAGTGTTTCAACTCCGAATTGCATGAAAATTGGTATAAACATTAATCATACAGCCAAGACCATCTCATAAAAATTTCTAATTATTTGGAGTTGTTAAAGTCATACTTTTTCAATTAAACTTGTCACTAAGTTTGGAAAATCTGAACCAAACGGTTCACTGTTTCTTAATTAGTAAAAATATCAAACCAACTCCAAATCACCTCAAATTTTACAGAGAGTCACACGACATGTTTAAGGAGCTACCATAAAAATTTCAAGAAATTTAGAGTAGGTTAGGTCATAAAACTCGGTTTAGGTTTTTCCTCGAAAACTTACTTTTCCGAAATCGTTTTCACCAAAATGACTTCATTTCAATTAACAAACCAATTCAAAAAATCTTATAAAAATTCAGGGACACTCAATCTAACCTACTTAAAACAGTGTCCAATTTTCAGAATCATAAAGCATGTACAAGTGCTACTTATCAAAATCTTTTTCACTAAAAACCTTAGACTTCCATAATTAACACAGAACAACCAAAATGCATTTGAATTACCAAAACAATTCCAAATCCCTTCAAATTTTCCAGAACTCATTTAAATAGCATCAAGGACCACATATCAAAGTTTCAAGGCAATCCAATTAGTATAACTATTCTTTCTTAAAGTTTCTTACAAGAAAATCACTTATGAATCAAGATTTCAGCACTTAATCAAATTGTTCAAACCAAAAAATTTTCATGATCTAAGCTTTGATTTATACTTGCATGTCATTAAAATCATAGATGCATCAACATGGATCAACAATCCTTCATACAAAATAGTTACAAAAACCGAATCAAACAAGAAAATAAAATCCTTTAAAAACCGATTTGAACACCAAGTTTTCAAACATAATCAATCTCTCATTTTCAAGCCAAGATATTTACATGCAAGAGATCAAACAAAAGGAAATCAAACTTTCACTCACAACAACATCAAACCGTGACCAACATGAAGGAAAATCATCAAGAAAAGTTCAATCATTTCAAAGATTTTTCACATTAAGATTCAAGCATCAAGTATAGCATAGTTCAAGTGTAAATCTTGACATGCATGAAGTCAAAACACTAGATCCTTGAAAAATCCTTTATGAGACTTCAAGAATCAAATTCTTTTACAAAAACCGTTTAAGAATTTAAAAGGAAAGTTTTAAGTTCATGGAAGAAAATACTTTCTTAGTAAAACTTCAAGATCAAGTTCAAAGATCAACATGCATGTTAGTGAAATATTTAGATCTAACATAAAAACAAACATACATCACACTTTCTCAAGTAAAAATCAAAGTTTAGAAGGAAAGCATGAAAACAAAAAAGAGTCAAAGAAAAAGGTTTAAAACTTTTAAGATCATGAAGCAAAATTCTTACTTAATCAAAAACTTTAAGGAATCAAGTCCAAATCTTTGGCTTTCTCTTTGGTTTTCTCTCCTCCCCTCACGGCTCACTCACTCCTCTCTCTAAGGTCCATGGTTTTTCCTCCTCTTCTTCACTAGTTTGGCTTGATCTTGCTTAGGATGTAAAGTGTGTGGAGTTTGTTTTCCTTCTCTCTATTCGGCCACTCTCTCTCTCTTTCTATGTGTTGAACTTGATTGTGTTCAACATCATGTGTGTGTTTGGTTTGGAATGGGATGTGAAGGAAATGAAAGA
Organism: Crotalaria pallida; assembly: GCA_037953625.1. Classification (NCBI taxonomy): domain Eukaryota; kingdom Viridiplantae; phylum Streptophyta; class Magnoliopsida; order Fabales; family Fabaceae; genus Crotalaria; species Crotalaria pallida. Next base: position 2,744,271 of record CM075654.1, on the reverse strand, counting down.
ATGGAAACAAGAGAAGTGTGTGTGTTTGATCACTCTCTTTCCACTCTCACGGTTTTGAGAGTGTGTGTTGGTGTGGGTTGTTGTTGTTGTTTGTGTTGATGAGAAAAGAAGGAATGATGAAGATGGAAGAATGAAGATTGAAAGAATGAAAAAGAGTTCACTCTCTTCCACACGGTTTTGGTCCTTCTTTAATCTTCTTCACTTTTCTTTATTTGCCATCAAGGGCTTGCATGGGTGGCTTCCTTGCAAATGCTTGGGGACTAAGTCACAAAACTTGGAGGCCAAGTCTTGCTCCTAGGTCCCTCACGGTTTTCCTCCTTCTTTTCTATTTCTTTTCCTTTTTTCCTTACTTAAGTCATGCATAGGTCATGGGGATGATGTCATTTGTTTGACTTTGGAGCACACAACTTGGTGACTAAGCAAAGCTACTTGGTTGCCAAGTTTCTCACCTAGCATTCGGCCATAGGGTGGTTTAGGGTAGGTAAGTTTAGCTTAATTAGGTTTAAGGCACTAATTAGGTTCTAATCATGATTAGGGTAGGATTAGGTTAGTTAATCTAGGTTTAGTCCACTAATCCTTGAAGATTAGGGCTTAATCAAGGATTAAGGTGCTAATCAAAAACTTAATCTTTTCTAACATAGGTTTATGGAAAGCTAATTCTAGGTTAGCTCACTAACCTTGAGAGTTTAGGGTTTAAGAGAGTGATTAAGTGCTTAATCAAGGATTAAGAACTCAATTAGGGTTAGATCAAAGATCAAGGATGCTAATTAGGGTTTCTAGAGACGGTTCTAGGTCAAGACGATTTGGACTTTGATTTCTTTGAACTTAGAGAAAATAATTTTCCATCTTAAAACCATAAAACCATATGAATTAACTTAAGAAGATAAAATCTCAATTAAAACCCCAAGCAATATGATTCATTGGAAACCTTAGAAAATCCAACATATAAAATCATAACACAGGGGAATTAAACTTCAAAGTGTAAAAATCCATCTTGAAATCAAAACTCTTTTAAATCGATTCTTAAATCAATTGGGTTAAATCCATAAAGATGTATAAAGAAATTCATTTCTCAAATGAAATCACAAATAAAAAAATTATTTCAAACTCAATAAAATTATTTGCTTGAGCTCTATAAAAATCTTTGTTTTCCAAAATTCCATAAAATCGAAAATTGATTACGTAATCGAATAAAATACCCATCGAAAATCATTTGTAAAACAATATCTCGAAATTCTTCTTTAACGAAAACTTATTTATCTTAGTCGGGAAAAATACGGAATGTCACATCCTCCCCAACTTAGGAATTTCTCGTCCTCGAGAAATGCTACGCGGAATCTCACAATCAACGGATGTTCGGATCTTTGTAAGCGATTCCTTTAGCTTCCACAATAGTCATCGTCCTCGAGTCGCCAATTATGTATCCTTCTCTGAAGGTTCTTGGGTGCAAGTCAAATTGATTACTTTCAAAAGTAATCTTTCAGGCTATTCCATTATCAGATACAATGGAATACTAATGGTTTAGTTTTGTCAGCAAAAATTTCAAGGGTTCAAGGGTTTTGAGACAACATTTAGAAAGAATAACATGCTTATGCCAATCCCTACAAGGGTGCTACTATTCTTCTCATGGTCTTTCTCTCTTAACTTGACTCTTCTCATCCATTTAAACATAGGCGGGTTATTACAACCTCGAAATTCTCCGTTCACTCCCCAACTTTGATGAATCATATTCCTATACATTATACCTACCCAATAACATTTGACAGGGTCTACAACCATAAAAATTCCAACATTCACCGTTTCTAGTTTATCTTACAAAACTTCCCATCACTTTGTTCAAGCCTATCGGTGTATTACCTTAAATTCTGCGGACTAGACTATATTTTCGCCCTCATCGAATTATTAGGGTAATTATTATTCCTTCCTTTTCCCTAACAACCACTAAATCTTTAAGGAAATATACATCACCTTACTCTTTATCCTAAATAACTTATGCATTCTAAACCTTTTTCCACCCTTTATAGCCTACCTTCGGGTTCTAAACCATCAAAAACTCTCTAACATCAAGGATTTACCCTTCAGGGTAACCATCATAACGCCTAATGACACCCTTAATTCTACAGCTTATGGTCACCTACGTCCATTAGAATTTCAAATCTTTGTCGTTCAACCTAATTTTGGTCGTCACTTAAGGGTTTCATCCATAAATTGTATTACTTCCTCTATCCAATCTTATGGTCCTATCCTAAGTTCACATCCACTCCAACCGTTCACCTACTCCAACTAGAGATTTTCTAACCCTAAATCTTTCAGACTGGTCTTAGTTATCTACCACCTTGACGCTATCCATACCATTACTCAGGGTAGGCTGCTATCAGACTTGTGGCTCTAAGGGGTACTCTTACCTTACTTTGTCCATATTTACTTATCCCTCAACCTTCATAACTCTTCCTTAGCGACACCTCACTGTCTACCTCATAATTGGGAAATATCTAATTGATTGGCATAAGATGTCAAGGTCAAAGATTGTCACAAAGGTTCTGAAGAAGAAAATCGTTTTGTCAAAGTTCAGGAGATTAAACTTTGGGTTCATCAGCAATCACAGTTTTGTCAAGTTGTTTGACAGAACATGGTCATTTTCGAAAGACATGTCAGGCCGCAAAGGAAGTTGGCCATGATCACAAGAAAAGGGTTCATGTCAAAGAGGCTTCAACAAACAAGGTCTTATGTCAGGGTTCCAGAGGTTATTGCAGACAAAAAGAATTCTTAACAAAGAGGGCTTCAACAAACAAGAGAAATTTCAGGTCACACAGAACAAGGTCTCACGATGACACTAGTCTCGGTTCTTCGTACGCACCGTAGACAAATTCTCGTCGCACTCCAGAGATAGAGAGATAGAACAATAAAGACAGAACGATCGCTCACGTAACTTCGTACTCCTATCCTCATCGTCGTAATTCTAACACTAACACACAAACAGACACACACAAGCAACGCATGTAAGCCCATATAACAGGCTACTTAGGACAACCATTGCTTTGATACCACAAATGTAACACCCTGATTTGTCAACTTGAAAATATAAATTCTTCAATTAAAGTAGTGAAAATTTGGGCCAAATATTTTTTTTTTAAACAGTGTTACACAAGGTGAGAACACTTAGATTTTCAAATCATGTTTGCAATTTAAAACTCATGTTCTCACATTGCATAAAACCTTTCAAGTTCCAAATTGAGATGTTACGAAACATCGCACTCTGAAACTTGTTTTCACAAAACACATTTAAATGCCCATTTCGTTTGTCTTAACCGTAAAACTTAATCTCGGTTATCCAGTTTTTATAAAACATAATTTGGGTGCACATGTGGATGCAGCTAATGATGTCTAAGTACCTGGTAAGGGAGTACAACACTTGGACACAGACATTATGATAGTAGACCTCCGTCCAACGCAATGCTCTTCAGAAGGAGTGAATCATCAACCATCGAGTCCTCGAGCCGAGCTTGACCTTCTTCTCTTTCGAGACTCCATCTCGGTCTTGTCTTCGTAGGCCAATGCTTGAAGCATCGACTCCCAAAATAATCTACTTACTCTGTCACCTGTGGACATCATTACAGAAGTCCACAGGGACGGGAAAAGACAGAGAGAGTAAGCATTCCGAACGACGCATCGTCGTCAGTGTGGGTTTACGATAGGTAAAATATTAAGACAATACAAGCATACAACAATACACATTCGCAGCACAACAATACAACGGATAATTATGCAAGATGCATGAGAATGCAATGCAATGGTCGCATTATCTAAACCTTTATCTCTCTCTTAAGGGAATCTCTTATTCAGTTATCTCGCAAAGTCGAAGTCTCTCTGTTCACATATCTCGAGTACATAATACCGGACGACTCTAGTGGAAAAAGGGTGTGAGTGGGTAGGTTGAAAATAAAAACTATGATATAAGCGAGCTGGTCGTGTGGGAGGTGGTCCATGGTAAGTATAAAAGAGGGGTACGTGCATAGTGTACATGATGGGGATCCTAAGTCTACGAGGATGAAACCGGACCATCGGGTTGGGATGGTAGAAGGTAACCTCTACCTCTCCCTCGAATGCCGCTCGGTGATCCTCGTAGATCCATATGCCACTAAGAAGTGGCCGGATCTCGATGCAAGCGATGTATCGAGACATCACCTGCAAGGGCATAGGGGTAAGCATTTCTATACACATAATCAATAGAGTATAAATTTGTACAATATGAATATGTAAATATGCAACAATGAACAACAGTCACATTTAGCACTCAGCAGTTATTGAATGCAAATAGGATGCTCATACTTGTTTCATTCATCACACTTAATTTAAATGAGTGGCATGATGCATGAGTCTAACTCTCAAGCCTATCTCCATCATTCTATGTCACTCTCTGACGTCCATCCCTGATAACCCAGCACTCACCAGTGCGTTGTATTCCTAGGTATACAACAATTCGCACATTCACCTAGAATGTACACGACAAGCTTGGAATCCGTGCCACCCGAGCACATCCCGTCATCCAAACGGACCGTCATCCAAATGGTATATCCATATCGGCATCCACAAAGCCGACCACGTCAACAACGTGTCATCAAGCAAGCGTATTGGTACTCCCAGAGGCCCTCCCATGTTTACCAAAAACCTGATATACGACCTACCATCCGAACTCCAAAATGAGTTCATCACTTTTAAGCCTAAAAGAAATTGATTAATATATCACATGCCACCTAGGAACATTCCGTCATCCAAACGGACCGTCATCCAAACGGTATATCCATATTAGTCAATTTCTTTTAAGTTCCGATCCCTTGGATTATGGTTATGAAATCCTTAACCAATTGAGTTAGAATTGAAAATGGTGTTTCTCAGGTTCTGGGTAAATTACTCGAGTATAATCCAGCATACTCGAGTGTTCTTCAACTTTTCCAGATTACTCGAATGTTCTTCAGGACACTCGAGTGTTCATGACTTGCTAGGAATTTGGGTTTCAGATTTATTAAAATACTCGAGTAGTCCATGGGTACTCGAGTGGTTTGCCTTAACATGTCCTCAGATATTACTCGATACTCGAGTACTAGACACAATACTCGAGTGTTCTTGCTCAAATTACATTATTTTACAAACATATTACTCGAGTACCCTGTCCAATACTCGAGTGTTTCTCAGCAGAACAGACTGAAATCTTAATTTAAACACACCATTTTCAGTTCTACTCATTTCTAGTCCAATCCAAGGATCAACAGTGTTCACATACCATATACTGAACATGTTACAACACTCATTTCATATTAAATTACAGATTTGACAGAGAATCAATCATTAATGCATAAAATACACAATTTGACAACTTAACACCTCAAATTGCAAAATAAGCAACAAATTCATGAATTAATGTTCATTATAGCTTGCATGCATTGTGACACCCTTCCGGATTACCCAAATATAATATAGTAATTAAGCTTTTATATTGGATAATATATGGACTTGTGAGGATTAAGAAAATATGGAAATAAAATTTTCTTTTAAAAGCGGGTGCACAAATCAACACTTGGAATTCTTGGAGAATAAACCCTAAGGTATTACCAAAACAGTTATATTGAATTCGGCGATTTCTGAAACCTTTTCGAAAGTTGGGTAGCATTCATCTTTTGGAACCGTATTTTATATTATAGAAAATAACTGAAGCTACCCTTGCTTTATTTGATAAAACGGATACCATCGAATAGTTTTCACAGCCGAGCCCTCAAATAGATTAAATCAGAGTAAGCGGAATTATCGGACTATGCAATTACTAGTAAGATGAACGTAGGTATATATATATATATATATAATAAGAGTCATAAGTACATAGCCCCATATCAAAGCTTCCAAGATCCCAAAATACAAGTCCATAAACAGATCTACATAATAACATGACCAAATCCCTAGAGAACCCCAAAAGTATATCTACAACATATATACATAATCAAAATAAAACTCTAAGGGTGGTCACGTAGATCTGGCAGCATCAGATGTAGTAGTAGTGATAACAGCAGTCTCCAAGAAACATAAGTAGTAAGGTAGTAGCATCATCATCAACACAGCAGCAGCAGCAAGATCTCCTCCACAGCCTCCACACATCGGATCCCCTGATCCTCATCACATACCCTATGCACAAACCTAGGGATCATCGTCCCTCCAATCACTCCCAGTAGAATGCACGACAGGCTCGCTCCCACTCTCGTCCTCCACCGGGTCCTCCTCGATCTCATCCGAGGGAGAGTGTACCCTACCACTGGGTACCGGGTCAGGTGATGGTGAAACCCTGACTGGGCTCCTCGGATCAGAAGGGGGAGTCTCCTCGCGGACGACTCTCGAGGTAAAAGGGTGAGAGCGGGTAGGTCGAAAACGGAAACTGTGATAGGAGCGAGCTGGTCGCGTGGGAGGTGGTCCATGGTAAGTGTAAAACGGGGGTACATGCATAGTGTATATGATGGGAATCCTAAATCTAAGAGGACGGAATCGGATCAACGGGTTCGGGTGGTAGAAGGTAACCTCTACCTCTCCCTCGAACACCGCGTGATGGTCCTCATAGATCCATGTGCCACTAGGAAGTGGCCGGATCTCGATGCAAGCAATGTAACGAGACATCACCTACAAGGGCATAGGGGTAAGCAATTCTATACACATAATCAACAGAGAATAAATTGTGCAATATGAGTATGTAAATATGTATCAATTAACAACAATCACATATAACACTTAGCAGTTAATTAATGCACTTAGGATGCTCACACTTATTTCATTTATCACAATTGATTTAAATGAGTGGCATGATGCATGACTTTAGCTCTCAAGCCTATCTCCATCATACTATGTCACTCTCTGACGTCCATCCCTGACAACCCAGCACTCAACAGTGCGTTGTATTCCTAGGTATACAACAATTCGTACATTCACCTAGAATGTACACGTCAAGCTTGGTATCCATGCCACCCGAGCATATCCCATCATCCAAACGGACCGTCATCCAAACGGTATAACCATATCGGCATCCACTAAGCCGACCACGTCAACGACGTGTCATCAAGCAAGCGTATTGGCACTCCCAGAGGCCCTCCACATGTTTACCAAAAACATGATATACGTCCTACCATCCCAACTCCAGAATGAATGCATTACTTTACTTAAAGGGAATTGATTGATGTTTTATCCTTTTATTAATACATTACGTGCCTCCCGAGCAACGTATCGTTATTCAAATGAAAATATCATAACGTCAATCAATTTCCTTTAAGTCTAGGATCACTTCGTTTATCGTCCTTTAAGTGTTACAAAATGACTTAGAATTGAAAATTGTATTTTTAAGTATCTGATTAAAAATACTCGAGTGTTTTCCATAATACTCGAGTAGTTTATCATTTTCCAGATTTTACTCGAGTAGTTCATGATTATACTCGAGTCGTTCATGTCTGTTTAGAGATTCAAGTTTTCAGATCTTCAAAAATATACTCGAGTAATTCATGAGATACTCGAGTAGTCCATTACCCAGAATACTCGAGTAGTTCACATATTACTCGAGTTGCTCATTAATTTTTACTCTTGTTACCTCTTAAATACTCGAGTGCTTAGCCTGGTTCTCAAGTTGGTGCGCCAATTTTCACACTGGTGCATCACGAAATACTCGAGTGTTAAGCCATATACTCGAGTGTTTGCAGACAGAACAGACTGAAACTTGGTTTTTACATACCATTTCAATTTCTAAACATTTTTAACCCAAACCAGTGATCACAATAGTTCATATACCATATATTGAACATGTTACCATACTCATTTCATATCAAAAAACCAATTTGACAGAGAATCAATAAATCATGCATAAAAACACATTTTAACAACTCAATACTTCAATTTACACAATAAGCACAATAATCATGAAACAAAGTTCATTTAAGCTTGCATGCATGATATAGAACTTGCTCAACACAGTTTTAGAGCAAAGCTTGGTCCCCAAACCAAAGACCCTATTCAATCTAAGCCCTTAGAGCCTCTTGGTGGCTCTCTAACACAAATCATTGAATTTAATCTCTATCTAGTGAATATAATTACTTCCCCTTACCTCTCAGATGTAATCAAACAAGAAATCCCCAAAGAAAAGCTCCACAACTCTCAGACCAACTTCAAGCACCACATGCAGAGCATTTTGAGTGCAACACCAAAGTGGAATTGGTTTACCCATGAAACAGAGAATAAAATTGGGGAAATTAGATTTTCTAGACTCTATGCAACATAATCTAACTAAGGAAACCGAATTTGAGATTCAAGGATTCGTGAGCTTACCAGAAATCACACCCAAAGTAAGCTCCCAGAACTGATGACTGCAACTCAGCCACAACTTCTCAGCTTCGATTCTAACAACACACTCATTCTCAGCTCACAATCTTTATGTCTATACAAAGCTCGTGATGTGAGCTTTGTATTCGTGTATCACTCAAGCCTTAACACTCAGAATTGAAAGAGAATCGAAGAGGGCAAATTCGAAACCCTAGCTTTGTCAACAAGAGCAAGATTGAGCAAAATTCCTAACTTCACGGTGTTGATGGGTTTAAATAAAGATAGAGGGAGCTCATGCATGTCGACACGCCACCCATGGCGTTGGCAAGGAGACGATTTCGTGGCAGTAGAAGGGAATCGTTCATGGTGACTCATCAAACGCACTAACTCGTGCAGTTTGACCCAGAATACTCGAGTTTTTCAGAAAATACTCGAGTATTTTTCCCAATTTTTGAAAAATAATTATTTTAGTTAATTTCCCTCCAAAACCTTTCCTATAATTGCTTCTAGGTCCCAACCCAGGGACTAATATGCAAAATACTCATTTTAGGCATTTATTATATTTATTAAATAATTTCACACTCATATACCAACTATATGAACACATATTTTAATCAAGGATTAATATGGAAATAATTAATTATAATTAATTTATAATTAACATTTCATTAATCGGGGATTAAAATTTTGGGGTGTTACATGCATCATGAGAAACTTGCTCACAACAACCATAGAGCATGAATTGGTCTCCAAACCAAAGTTCCTATTCAATCTAAGCCCTTAGAGCCTCTTGGTGGCTCTCTAATGAAAATAATGAAAATTAAACTCTATCTAGTGTATAAATTAACTTCCCCTTACCTCTCAGACGTGTTCCAACAAAGAATTTCCAAGAGAAAGCTCTCCAATTCCAGAAATCACTTTGAGCTTCACATGCATGACAGTTTTGAGTGCAGCACCAAAATTGAATTGGTTCACACATGAAACAAAGATACAAATTGGGGATTTTAGTTTTCCTAGACTCTATGCAACATAAACTAACTAGAGAAATCGAATTTGGAACTCAAGAGACTCGTGAGCTTACCAGAAATTGGAATCAAAGTAAGCTTCCAGAACCTCTTGACAGAAAACAGCCCCAACTTCCAAGCTCCAATTCTTCCACCACACTCACTCAAACCTCACGATTTTAGTGTCTATACAAAGCTCGTGATGTGAGCTTTGTATTAGTGTATAACTTGTGATTTGAATCAGAACACAAAGGGAGAATCAATCGCTCGAACTCAGGAACCCTAACTTAATCAACACACCCAAATTTTGCCAAATCCTTCACGAATTCGGTGTTGATTGGTTTTTATAGACTTCAATGGAGCACATGCAAGACGAAACGACCTCCATGGACGTGGAAGAGTACTGATTTCATGTCAACGAGACGAACTCGTTGATGGTGACTCACCAAACGCACTAACTCGTGCAACTCCGACCAGAATACTCGAGTATTCAAAATAATACTCGAGTATTTTGCCCAGTTTTTGAAAATTTTTTATTTTATTTACATTCCCTCCAAAATCTTTTCTATATTTACTTCTAGGTCCCAACCCATGGACTAATATGCAAAAATATTTATTTATGCACAAATTTACTCACCAAAATAAATTCTAGCAATATAAACAAAGGTCTTAATTAAAGATTAAAAATAGAAATAATTAATTATAATAAACTTTATAATTAATATTTCCTTAATCCAGGATTAAAATTTTGGGGTGTTACAAAAATAAAATCTCTTTTCTCAAAAACCACATGCATGAACCTAGATCATGTAGATCAAGTTATGAAATCAAGTATAGTAGTGCAAATCAAAGATAAAAATCACTTTATGGGGGAAAAGGTCAAAACCGTGACATGCAAGGAAGAATGATTAACTCTTTTGGTTCAAAAATAACATGCATGTACCAAAGATCAAACTTTTTCAAAACAAGTTAAAGATTAAGACCACAATCAAGACTTTATCAAGATCAAGTTAAAATCAAACACTTTCAACCACTCAAATCAACTTTTCTAATCATAAGATCAACATGCAATGACTTGTATTAAATCAAAAGCATCAAGACCCATAGATCTAGCCAAGGCCGAATCATTTGGCCCTTGATCTAGGGTTTTTATAAATTTATTTACTTTTAGAAAAATTAAAGATCAAGGTTTATTTAACACATGCATGAACTCAAATCATCAAATCAACATGCAATCCCCAAAATTCTAACTTTATTACCAACCAAGTTTTAGTCACTCATTTATTTAACAAGCAAACTCTTAAATACCCTTTTAAGTTACGGTTTAAGAAAGGAAAATTGACATGCAAAGAGATTTACTTTAAGCTTTACAAAAATCTCAACAAAACTTTTAGATCTTTAAGATTTAATTTGAAAAACTTTAAGATCTTTCATGAAGACCTTAAACGAGTTATGAAGTCCGGTAGTTAGACGTTTACAAGTTTCTTTGAGTCTTAGGAGTTCATGATCAAACATAAATAGAACATGCAAAGGAAGAAAAGAAAGGAAAATTACAAGATCAAAAAGAAAAATCTAAACTATTACAATTTTCTTCATGCTCATTCGAAGTACCTACCAAATCAAGGTCTTCTAACTCCTATAGGCTTGGATCTTCAAGGAAAACTCTAGGTTTTGGTTTTGATCTCCTCTTCTTCTTCTCTTCTCACTCACGGCCACTCTCTTTTCTTTGGGTGTTGAGAGCTTGATTTTTGCTCTCAACAAGTGTGTGTTTAGAAGGTGAAAGGAAAATGAAAGAAATGAAGAGTGGAAATGAAGGAATGAAGTGGCCAACACTTCACCCATTCGACCATATATAGGCCAAGGCAAGACATGAGATTTTTTCCTCTTTTGTCCTCACGGACATTCGGCCATAGTGTGCAAATGGGAGGGCAATTTTGGCAACTCAATAAGTTGCATGGGTGGTGTTTATCAATTCTAAGGGGACAATAAGGAGTGATTTAAGGGACTAGGTTTCTTTAGGTTTAGTTACTTTTTTGCTAATAGTTAGGATTTAGTTACTAACTTAGTTACTCCATGGTTCTAACTTAGTCCTATTTGGTTTCTTGCTTAACAAATAAAAATTCTAGGTTTGCCCCATGTACACATACACACGTAATTCACACATACACATAACATACACATACATTCATGCATTCATGCATTATCATCTTCTTTTATTAATTTAATCCCATATAATCTCAAACACATATACACATAATAACACCACACATACATACACACGAAACACTCATGTACACACATACATAGAAAATAAATATTTTTCATCATAAAATGACTCATACGAAAATCACAAATATTTTATAAAAATATCAAACACATAGACTCTTTCCAAAAACTCAATTTTTAAACTTTTGACATTATTTCAGGAAATCATTTCTTTAAAGTCACTCTTTACCTTGAAAACGTTAATTAGGAAATTTATTTAAGAAAATATTCGTTCAAAAACATTCTTCTCAAAAATTAAATCTCTTTAGTATTTTAAATTAATACGAGGAATTTGCGGGGTGTTACAAATGGCATCTTGCCTCAAATCACTTTCTCGTGCGTCTTAGCACTGTTCTCATCAGCTCATGCTCAACAGCATTCCTCAGCATCTTTCTCAGCATCATAGCTCAGCAGCATCATCAGCATCTTTCTACTCCGTTGTGGCTCAGCAGCGCCATCAGCATCGCTCTCCTTAGTTGTTACTCAACAGCACGATCAGCAGCATCATCATCACCATGCTTCCGCTCGCCTCGCCGGATATTTCTTATCACCAACTTGGGAATCATCTTTTCACCTCAATTTATCTCTTCTTAATTTTCAGCTCATGTCTAGCTTTCAATTACTATTTATCTCTTTCACAATTCATTCATCTTATTTCTTTCTCATAATTCTCATTATTACATATTTCCACATTTAGCTTTTCTATACAGAACAAGTCATACTCACAGGATAATTCACAGGGAAATTCAATGCATAATAAAATAAATCATGCGACATATTTAACAAAACAGATAAACATCTAGCACATATGTCACATATAATCATGTAACACCTAACACATGACAATTACTCTAATTACGCTCGATGTTCTCAGTCTAGAACCGAGACTATACGTCATGATGACTTTGGCCTACTGCATCTCTCACCTCTCGCTCCAGCTTCTGAAATCGTTGCGGGTCCTTCCCAACAAGTCGGCCGTTCTGCTTCTTGACTTATAAGCACCTTGTACTAAGGGAGATGATACTATCGTTACAAGTCTATCTTAAATAATCGTCCTACTTAGAATCAAAACGCGTTTTCGAAAACTCTTTTTATTTCTCGTCGGAAAATCGCAAAAAGTCAAGACTTTTTCAAATTAAGTTCAATTTTTAAACATCTCAAAATCTTTTCAAAACAACTTACAAAACATTTTAAAATCATTGGTTTTGGCTGCTGGTTCGTTCCGGACAGCCATTACCCAAAACTCAAAAACACCGAAAAACTTAACTTTTTCAAACCAAATCTTTCTCAATTTAAATACCACTTAAAACTTAAACTTTAAACCAACCAAATAAATTTTTAGGATTGAAAAACAATTTAAATAAAATCTGGACAAAAATTATACTAGTCCATAAACCATTTTTCAGAAAATCCGAAAACACCGAAAAACTCAACTTTTGTTCGTATAACACTTTGGTATAAAATAAACACTTAAACAATTTATTTTTCAAACTTAACATTGTGAAATGAATCAAGGGCAGCAACCAATGAGTCGAAGGTTCTTCAATTAAATCAAGATTAGAATATTTAAAACCAATTGATTTTCAAAACCAATTACAAAATCAAACACACAACACTTTGGTTAACTAAATAATTCATTCATGCATAACCTAGTCATATCATCAAACAATCACTCATTGAATCATTTCAAGACATCATAGTTATCATACAAGCAAGCCAAGTCATAACATGAAGCATAAAAATTCATATTCATCAAAAACATTCAAATGAAATCTTAGTATGATTACAAGTAAAACACAAAAGATAAAATCCAAAACTATATCAAATTAATTTGTTTAATCCTCAAAATTTCCAGAACATACACAAATATGCCAAAGTTCATCACATAAAATTTTAAAGTCATTTAAAAAATCCTAAGCTAGGTTTCAAATAAGATTTCACATGAAAATAAAAACATAGCCGTTGCTAGTCTGAGGCAAAAACGTTATTATTAAAAATAGTCTTTCAACTTCGAATTGCATAAAAATTGGTATAAATCTTCCTTATACAGTCAAGACCATCTCATGAACTTTTCAGATTATTTGGAGTTGTGAAAGTCATATTTTTCTAATTAAAATTGTCACTAAGTCCAGAAAATCTGAACCAAGTGGTTCACTGTTTTGCCTTTGGTAAAAATATCAATTCAACTCCAAATCTCTTCAAATTTTACAGAGAACATCTAGAGATGTTCAGGAAGCTACCATAAAAATTTCAAGCAATTTAGAGCAGTACAAGTTCAAAAATTCTGTTTCTCTTTAAACCGAAAATCTTTTTTTCTCAAAATTGTTTTCACAAAGTTTGTTCTCATAGAAATAGGAAATCAATTCCAAAAATCATTAAAAAATTCAGAGAGGTTCATTTTAACATACTTAAGACAGTGACAAAATTCCAGAATTATTGAGCATACATACATATCATTTATCAAGGTCAAAAATACATACAAATCACAATTTCAGCACACACTTTTTATTCAACAATTTGTTTATCCATTTCTTTTCATAAAAATTAAAGATACACTCATACATATAAATCAACACAAGAATCAATACATCAATTGTTTTTCCTTTGAAAACCGAATTAATATATTATGAAAATAATTGACTTTAATTCAAATAAAACATGCATCACATCTAGAAATAAAAATCAAGCCTTTTAAACTAAAAATCAAGAATCAAATTAAACTACCCTAGATCTTGACATGCACCCACTTAGAATTTATTGATCTTAAGAAAAAATCATACATGCATTAACATTGAAGAACCAAAATCAAAGCTTCAAGCGAAAAATCAAAACTAACATTAAAACATACTTCTTTTCATTATATCATCTCATGCATGCCTCACATACTTCAAGTAAAAATTATTTTCTAAAGATCTAAGCCCAAAACCGAAACATGCATAAGAAAATAAGTTCATTTTATCAAAAATTTCATGTTTCAAGTTAAACTCTTTTACTAAAAATAATTTTCTTTGCATTCACACAAAACCGAATCAAGTAAGAAATTAAAATCATGAACACAAAAATTCTTTTAAAACCGTATTGATCATCAAGTTTTAAAACATAGTAGATCTCTTATTTTTAAATCAAAATCTTTCACATGCATGTAAGAAAAATTAAGATCAACTTGAGAAAATCATATGCATGTTAAGAGAAACACTAAATCTAAATCAAACATGCATCAAAGAACAATTTCAAAAATCAATTTTACTTTCCAAACACATGCATGAAATCAAAGTACATCAAAGAAAACAAAATCCTTTACACAAAATTTTTATAAAAACCGAATCACCCTTTAATCATTTTTGCATGTTCATTTTGTGGTTTTAAAACTTTAATCTTTGATTATTAGTTTTTGAAAAACATAGATCAACCTTCAAAATTAACATGCAAGAGCAAATCAACACATAGAACCGAAAATAAAATGATGAAGAAGGAAGAATCAACAAAGATCAATTTTATACCTAAGCAGATGAAATGAAATAAGCAAAGATCAAGGCTAGTTCTCTTCTTCTTCTTCTCTCCCTCACAGTTCTCTCTCTTTCTCTCCATGGTTCTCTCTTTTTTTTATGTGTCTCAAGAGCTAGTGTGGCTCTTTGAGACTAAGTGTTTGTGTTGGTGTGAAATGAAGAAAATGAAAGAATGGGTGGAAGAATGAAGGAACGAAGGAAAGGAGGAAGTGAATGAATGAATGGAAGAATGAAATGAAAGAATGAAGGAGTGAATGGGATAAAATAGGCTAAGGGTGAAACTTTATTTCCCTTCTTTTGGCCTTGAGAAATTCGGCCATACACACAACTAGGAGGGGTAACTTTGGGATTTCAAAAACTTGCATGGGTGCATTTTATCAAATGGAGGGGACAAGGTAGCATGGGCTAGGTGTTTAGGGGTCATCTTAGGTTTAAGTACTAGTTAGTTTTTGGTTAGGGTATGCTACATAGTTCTAACTTAGTTTGGTTACTTGGTTTGATGCTAGTTTAGTTTGGTTATAGTTTGGTTCCTTGTCTTCTAACAATTAAAAAAAATCCTAGGCTTGGACACATGCCCCCTAAAAACGTGGCACTCATTCATGCACACACATGTAAGCACACATTCACATATCATACACATACACATATATACACATTCATCCATAAATCACACACGTAATCACAAAATATATAACCAAACATACATATTAACAATTAAACACATTTTTCCTTTAAATAGTAAACTACACTAATTGGTTGCAATTATAGCCCTTATTTCATTTTCTAAAATCATACTTTAATATATTGAAGATAATCCCAAAAGGAAAAATTTATTAAAAATCAAAAACTATTTTTCATGGTTAATTCCTTGAAAATTCGTCAAGAAAATTATGAAAGACACATTTTTGAAAACTACATTTCGATAAGATCGTTTTCGTATAAAGATCATAAAAATCCGAGTTACGGTTAAAAAGTTATGGATTTTCGAAGTTGATAAATCTTTTAAAGTCCATAAAGAAATTCATTTTACAATAAATTACCAATCAATAAAAATTATTTCTTATAAAAATCAATTTTACTATCTCCATAAAAATATTTGTTTATCAAAACCCCGTAAAATCAACGCTTTACTTTGTAATCGAATAAAACATTCACTGAAAACCTTTTGCAAAACAATATCTTAAATCTTTTCTTTAATAAAATCTTATTTGTCCTAGTCGGATAAACGCGGGATGTTACATGTATGTTGAGGTTAGATTTAATGATTTTAAGTACATGCATGTTACTTTTAGAAATTTAAAGAATGATCTTGAGTTTGTTTAAGAAAAAGTAATGAACTTGAGTTTTATTTTATGGATGATAGAAATATTTAAGAAAAATCTTGTCGTGATGATGTTAATGCATGTTGATGTGAATGAGTGATGTGGTGTGATGCTTGAAAAATTTGCCTTGAAAATATACATGTCTTGATTTTATTATATGACTCTTGCATGTTGAAAAAGTGAACAAAAACCTTGTCTTTTGCATGATGATATTCGGCCATGAGGAAGAGGAGTAGAAAATTGTGTTTGATCATCATTTAGGTTGCATGCATGATGAGACTAGTTTAATCTAAGAGCTTGGAAATACATGCATGAAATAATCAAAGTTTAAAGAAAAATAAAAATGAAACTTTGAGATGGGTTGTGATTTAAATTGCTGTTTTGATTTAAGAAGATGAACTAAAATTGTTAAATTTTCTTTTTGAATGCTCGCGATTTTAGTCCCAAAAGAAAGAAAATGATTTCATTATTTTATGTCCTTATTTGTGTATCCAATCCTTGCAAGATTATATATGTATAATTCGGCCAATGCATGTTCAAATGGTTGGAAGATGTTCTTCACGAAATGACCCTTGATAATGACTATATTTTTATGTGCATGATGCTATGTGTTTGATGGAAGTGATGTGTTGTTTGTTTTAATCTTTTTCGGTTTTTAGAGATAAAAATAAATAAGTTGATTGAGTTGATTCAAAAGGAATTTTCATGATGTTAATTCAATGATCTCAAGGTTTAAAATTTATTAGTAATTAGAAATTATTGACCGTGGGTAATTCGGTCTTTGTTGAGTTAATTAAGAGATTAAGTTTGGATTATTTTCTTAAGAGTAATTGAGTGGTCTATAAAGAATTTGATTTGATAAACGATTTTTAATGATTTAAAATGTGAGCTTGTGAATACTTTAGAAATTTGATGTGTTGCCCTTCATGTTAATTGAATGTGTTTTGGAAAACTTTAGATTGAATTGGAATTATTTTGATTTCTGTTTGTTAGAATTGTTGGTTGTGGTGGACTCGGCCTAGCCGAGATCCTCAGAACCCTCGCTTAAGGCCTCACGGCCCTATAAGAAGCCCTCTGTGTTCTGGGCCGAGCTCCAGGCTCAACGGCCGAACAGACATCAGACACGGGCCGATCTCATGATCCTACCAAGGTCCGACTTCCTTATCCGACACCACCTCGAGTCCTACACCTCCCACAGAGTCCGACACCAAGGACAGGATGACGTGTCTCACCTTATCCACAAGGACAGCTCATCCACTCATAGCTCAATATAGGCTGGCCCTACTTGGGCCTCAAGCAAGCCCATTAGGGCAACCAGCTCCCCCCTATAAGTAGCTCCGTACTACATGGGGCTCAGGTACGTCCTCTAACCCTAATTATCACCCTCACACACCAGTGATTAGGGTTACTTCTTGGCTCTCTCTTTAGCCACTTGAGGACTCCCACCAAACATCACACAGAAACCCTAGACAGAGGCTCCTTTGAAGGTCTTCTTCCCTAACCCTTGAAGGACCTCACCGTCTAGGACATCACATTGGCGCCGTCTGTGGGGAAAGAAAAACTTCATTCCCAGAAACTCTGCCATGTCTGAGACACAACCAGTTCAGAGGAGGAGGAGGGGGCGTCCAAGAAGGGTGCCGTCAACTGAGGACCTGCGCCTGCACCTTGAAGCCAATAGGGCAGCAAGATCCTCACCACCACCCCCTCCACCACCTCCACCTCCTCCCCCGCCACCACCCCGCCTCCACCGCCACCTCCACCGCCAGAGTTCATGCACACCCACAGTGGACCTTACACCATCCACACCGAAGACACTACAAATCCAACTCAGCACCAGGGAGGAGGTCGGCGCGTGCAGCTACGCTTCGAGCTCGGAGAAACCAACACAGAACAGCACCACCACCGTGGCGAACGTGCCCACTCTGTCAGCACTACACATCGCTCTCACTCTCGTCAATCTTCACTCTCTCGAGATGCAGAGCTCTTGTCCTTGATGAGACAACAGATGAGGATCGTAGAGCAGCAAGGTAAAGCCATCGCAGATCTTCAGCAAGTTACTATGCAACGTTTGGCTGAACGAGCCGTTGTTCAAGCTCCAGCCCAAAACGAACTTCCTCCTCCCCCACCTCCTCCACCAACACAACCCCCATTGACACCGCAAACCTTTACAACACCGCATACTGTCGTCACACAACTTACACAAATGTAGTGGCGGATGCTCTAAGCCGCAAGACACTTCATGTTAGCAATATGATGATAAAGGAGATGCAATTGATGCAGGAGTTTAGTAATCTCATGTTGGGTGTGCAGGTGCAGGAAAAGAGTATTATTCTGGAAATGCTACAGGTGCATAATGAATTCATCGACTTGATCAAAGAAAGACAGGTTGATGATCCAGAATTGCAAAAACTCTTAGAAAGAGCCTCTGACGGAGAAGAGCCCGATTTCATCAGGGGTTCAGACGGAATCATTCGATTTCGAGGAAGGGTATGTGTTCCTAAAGATTTTGAAGTTCAAAGGGATATTCTTCACGAGGCACATAAGATTAAATTAAGTCTCCACCCAGGTAAAACCTATCAAATCCATAAGACTTGACCAAATATTTCCTCGATTCCAATAATATCCCATAGCATATCCTATCTAACCACCATCTGCAGGTACCACCAAGATGTACCAAGATCTTAAAAGATTATTTTGGTGGCCTGGAATGAAGAAAGCTATCGCAGATTTTGTATCACGATGCCTAGTATGCCAAAAAGCCAAGATTGAACATCAAAAGCCCGGAGGCTTGCTAAGGCCTTTGGAGATCCCCGAGTGGAAATGGGATAGCATCTCTATGGATTTCGTATCTAGTCTTCCAAGGACCCCTTCTGGCTATGAAGCTATCTGGGTAGTAGTCGATCGACTTACCAAATGTGCTCACTTTATCCCGATGAATATGAAGTATAGTATGGAGAAGTTGACACAACTATACATTCAAAATATTGTGAGACTACACGGAATTCCTTCAAGTATTATCTCCGACCGTGATCCCAGATTCCTCTCTCGTTTTTGGCAAAGTCTTCAACAGGCTTTGGGCACAAAACTCAAGTTCAGCACAGCATATCATCCCCAAACGGATGGACAAACAGAGCGCACCATTCAATCATTGGAGGATTTGCTAAGGACTTGTTTTATTGAGCAATTAGATAGTTGAGAACGTCTTCTGCCACTAATTGAGTTTACTTATAACAACTTCCATTCCAGTATTGGGATGGCTCCTTTTGAAGCTCTCTATGGCAGAAAATGCCGGACTCCATTGTGCTGGTTTCAAATCGGTGAAAATTTACTTCTTGGTCCAGATATTGTACAAGAAACCACAGAAAAGATCAAAATGATTCAGCAAAAAATGAAGGCATCACAGGATCGCCAAAAGAGCTATGCGGATAGGCGTAGACGACCCTTGGAATTCGATGGTGGTGATCACGTGTTCTTAAGGGTAAGTCCTACCACCGGTATCGGTCGTGCAATCAAGTACCGGAAGCTCTCTCCCAGGTTTATTGGTCCCTATCAGATAATTGAGAAGGTTGGACCTTTGGCGTATCGAATTACATTGCCTCCTCATCTAGCTAAGTTACATGACGTATTCCATGTATCACAACTTCGGAAGTACGTGCATGACCGTTCGCATATAATTGATGTGGATAATATACCTTTGAAAGAAAATCTGACTTTTGAAATCCATCCCATTCGGATTGAAGATCGTCGGATTAAGAAACTCCGAGGCAAGCAAATTCCCTTGATAAAAGTTATTTGGCACCGCAATAATGTTGAAGAAGCTACTTGGGAGCTAGAAGAAAAGATGAGGGAATCTTATCCACAGCTTTTCAGCACATAGTGAATTTTGGGGACGAAATTCTAGTAAGTGGGAGAGGATTGTAACGTCCTCAATTTAATTTCCCGTTAATGCATTTCATTAATTGTTATGGAAATATATTAAAATTAATTAAGAAAAACTAAGAAAAATAATCCAACGAGTATGTGAGGTGCTAGAAAGGAGTTATGAAGGGTAGAATCGAAATTGGAAGTGAATCGGGTTAGAAAGTGCAAGTTTATCTAAGTTAAAACACCTTTCCAACAACCCTAACTTGGAAAATTGTAATTAAATAATTACAACCCCAATCAAGATTTCCACCGTTGGATATGAAGTTAAGGATTTTAGGAAGCTTGCTTTCAAATTTGAGCAAGATCCGTCGGGTAACGAAGAAGTTATCTCGATTTGAAGCAGGAAGAAAATAGGAGGAAATTGAAAAATGAATAAATGGGTACTGGGCAATAATACTCGAGTCTTTTAGAAAAGACTCGAGTGTTCTCAGCCTCTACTCGAGTCTTTGTGAAAAGACTCGAGTATTTTATAGATCCAGAATCGGGGAAAATCTGAGCTCTCAGGTTCACTCGAGTCTTTTAGAAAAGACTCGAGTATTTTTTGGATTCACTCGAGTGATTAGTAAAAGACTCGAGTGTTTTTAACAGATCTGCAAAAAATAAAAACACGAGTTGGGGTCATTTTAACCCCAAATATCACTTTCTCACTCTTCTTTTCTCCGACTTCTCTCTAGGGTTTTCAACCCCAATTCATAAATCAAACAAATCTCCCCAAATTAATCATCATAAATCATCATGGATCATCATTAAGCATCCCTCTTGCACTATTCATCATCATCAAGCTCTTGGATCTCTCTCTCTCCATGTTTTCTCTCTCATCCAGCCAAGAGGATCTTAGCTAAACTTGGTATTTTCTCTTTTAAATCTTCAAAATCAAGGTAAGGGGGTGGATTCATGGGCTTGGGAGTTGAATTTTGGGTGTGTATAATTATGATTAAGTTTAGGGTTAGATAATATGATTTTCTCTCTTTAATATATATGTTATTGTTCATGAAATTGCTTGACCCTATTTGCTACATGAAATAAGCATGATTATTAGTTGTATTTGTGGTTTGTTTTGTATTAGTTGTTTACCTTGCAATTAGTTGAGGAATTTATGGACATTGTAAGTAATAAGTTGAAAAAGGAATTTATGAGAATAAGGAGTAAGAAATTGTTTATGTTAGTAAATATGTAATTATGTAACTTCAAGTGGAAAAAATGAGATGTTTTGAAAAGTTTATATGAATTGGAAATGAGAAGTGTTACTTTGCAAATTATGAGTATGAGAAATGAAAGAAATAAAGTGGTAATGCAAAGTAAGGAAAAATAAGAAGGTCTGCAGCTATTAATCGTGTTTTGGGATCCACACCCATTAGGTGCACACGGTTAGGACAGGGTCCTACTAGCAAAGTAGGCCCGAATTAGCCCCAATAGGTACAAAGCTCGCTCAGGAAAAATCCCCATAAGATCAAAGGCTCGTTAGGTTACGTGGATCCTACGCGATGATTAATAGCTGCATTACCAAATATAAACATGAAATATGAATAAATGAGAATATGTGAAATAGAGTGAAGAAAAGAAAATAAAGAAAAGGCCCTAACGAGGGAAAGGTCTTATGGGTCAAGAAGTCCTGAATGAGAAGAAGTCCTATTGGGTGAAGATACCATCCTAACCAATTGTGCAGCAAGAATACCTAATGGAATTCATAATGCAAGCAAAGTTCAGATACAAAAGTTAAAAGCTTGTGAAAGTAGAAGTCATGTTTAAAGTTGAAGAAAAACCAAGAGTGATTATCATTGATATATGATTTAATTTCGAACCAATAAGGTGTGCAATGAAGCATGATTTATGTATGTGTGTGAATTGATTGTTGCATGCCTTAGTTGTTCTTATGCCTCTTTAAAATGACATTTCTGGGTTCGTGGATTTCTCACCCCTTACGCCCATTTTTCAGGTTCAGAGTTAGATTCCGAGGTCCCAGCCGAGCAGGATCACTCTCCCAACTAGGGAGAGTAGTGTTTCATGCCATTTTACTAGTTTGGAACTTAGGTTATTTTGAGATTGTATATATATAAAACCACGTTTATACTTTCTCTATAACTTATTATTTTTGTGGTGCAATGTGTAGGCACCTTTGGGCCGGATTTCCTCCGTTATGACGGGGATGTTCCGTGCATATTTTGTTGTAAGTAATACCTAATCTTTTTGGTGAATCTAAACCATGCAGGTACATAGAATGAACTAGGGAAACACCCTAGTGATGCATAGAGGTTATATGAACTGGACTGGAAAAATATAAAATGAACTTGCAAGCAGGTAACAGGTTTTCAAGAAATATGGGAAATATCCAATAAACAGAGGAGACTCTGTCAGATTTTTCCTAGAATTCCCTATAACTAAATATTACTAAATGTACTTTCTAAATAAGTATAATTAGGTAATTCCGCGTGTGAGCCCTATGTTTTGAAAAGTTAGGAAAAGGAAAATTTTAGACCACTATTTTTAGTAATGAATTAGGCTTCCCCACTCTGATAATGGAGTTAAAAACTAAATAATTAAGCAAAACTCACAAAAATATTTGTTTAATTTTATTATAAAACATAGGGTGTCACATTTATGGTATCACAGCAGTTTTGTCCTCGGCTATGGAGTTTCATTACTCCTTGATTTCTCATCAAGCGAGAAATTGTTCAAATGTCAATGTTTAGGTTCATCTTTAGTAATTCTTAAATAATTTCCTTTAAGTCTTTCTTCTTTAAATTCTTCTTAGCATACTAATTTACTTGTGATCTTCAAAAAGGTAGATACCCTTCATGGCGCGGCGACAAAACGAGAATGATCGCCTTACAGCTATTCTAGAGAATCTGGTTCAAGCCAACCAGAATCAGGCTCAGAATATTGCAAACGCTGTCACTGCTGTTGTTGCTGCTATGCAACCACCCCAACCCGCCCCTCCTGTTATTGATTGGCTTTCAAGGTTCAAGAAACAGGATCCTCTGAGGTTTGATGGAGGACACAATCCAGATGGAGCCCAAGATTGGCTCCAGGACATTGAGAAAATCTTTGCTTCTCTTCAGCCTCCACAGGACCAATGGGTTCGTCTTGCAGAATTTATGCTGATCAGTGAGGCCCAATATTGGTGGCAACAGGAACGTCGCGATCTTGAAGTGGCTAATCGGGAAATTACTTGGGAACTTTTCCGCACTCACTTTTTGGGCAAGTATTTTCCGGAGAATGAACGCAGAGAGAAAGAGCTGCAATTTCTGAATCTTGTTCAAGGTGACATGAATATTGGTGAATATGCTGCAAAGTTCCGGGAGTTGATGCGCTACTCGCTTGGTTACAGAGATGTTGAGGAGAGGGCAAAATGCATTAAATTTGAAAGTGGCCTACGCCCTGAGATCAAGGTGTTGTTTGAATATCAGAATATTGCCAGCTTAGCTCAACTGATTAATATGACCAGTGCTTATGAAAGGAGTTTGAAGAATATGCAAGGGACTGATCGGGGTAAAAATGTGCAAAAATCTGGAGGCCCGATCAAGGGTAAAGCGCCTATGAATAAATCTGGCCCCTATTCTGCTAGTGCCAACAGAGGTCCTCCACGGTCCAATTCTGGTCCCACAGGAGTTGCTTTTCCTAGCTATCCTACATGCACTCATTGTGGAAAGCGTCATCTTGGAGAGTGCTGGTTCAAAAATCAAGACTCAAAACCCAGGGTTTGTTTTAATTGTGGTCAACCTGGTCACTTCTATTATCAATGCCCAAAGAAGAATATGAAACAGGAAGTTAATGTGACTCGGGCGCAACCCGCCAAGGGAAAGAAACCCGTCCAGAAGGGTAAGGTGTACACTATGGATGGCGAGGAGGTAGAGGAAGGTGATGAATTTATCCGAGGTATTGGTACTTTAAATACTCTCCCTTGTAAAATATTGTTTGATAGTGGTGCATCGCATTCCTTTATTTCATTATCATGTGTCAAGAGAATCGGAATGTCTACGGTAGAGATGCCGTATGTGCTCTCGGTGTCGACACCTACCAGCCCCGCAGTGACTACGTCCCTCGCATGTCTAAACTGTTCTTTGCGAGTACTTGAGAGAGAATTCAACTTGAATCTTATTTGCTTACCTCTCAAGGGGCTTGATATCATCCTCGGCATGGATTGGATGGCAAAGAATAAAGTTCTTATTGATTGCCATAGCAAGGCCATCCTATTCCCTGATGCAACCTTGTCAAATCTAGAAATCAGAACCGATCCGGATGTTAACAAGATTCCAGTGGTGCAGGAGTTTCCGGAGGTATTCCCGGATGATATTCCTGGTTTACCGCCACACAGAGAAGTAGAATTTAGCATTGATTTGGTTCCCGGTGCAGGACCAATATCAATTGCCTCGTATCGGATGGCCCCTCCAGAATTGGCCGAGCTAAAGAAGCACATCGAAGAGTTATTTGCTAAACAATTCATTCGGCCTAGTGTGTCTCCGTGGGGAGCCCCACTACTATTCGTTAAAAAGAAGGATGGCAGTTTGAGAATGTGTACTGACTACCACCAGCTGAATGGGGTAACAATTAAGAACAAGTATCCACTTCCCCGAATTGACGATTTGTTAGATCAACTGAAGGGAGCATCCATATTCTCTAAGATCGATCTTCGATCAGGCTATCATCAGATCCGGGTTAAAGAGCCCGACATCCCCAAAACAGCTTTTCGCACCCGTTATGGGCATTTTGAGTATGTTGTCATCCCCTTCGGCCTTACTAATGCACCAGCAATCTTCATGGACTACATGAATCGGATTTTCAGACCTTTTCTGGATTCTTTCGTCGTTGTCTTCATCGACGATATTCTTATCTATTCCAAAACTCCAAGTGAGCATAATGAGCATTTGAGGACGGTGTTGCAGGTCCTCAAGGAGAAACAGTTGTACGCTAAGTTCGCCAAATGCAGTTTCTGGTTAAATGAAGTGTACTTTCTGGGTCATGTCATTTCAGAAAAAGGAGTGGCAGTTGACCCATTGAAGGTAGAAGTAGTGCTCAAGTGGGAGAGACCCACTACAATCACAGAGATCAGAAGCTTTTTAGGCATGGCCGGTTATTATAGAAGATTCATTGAGGGTTTTTCTAAGTTAGCACTTCCGCTAACCAAATTGACTCACAAAGAGGTACCCTATCAGTGGACAGTGGAGTGTGAGCATAGTTTTGAAGAATTAAAGAAGCGACTCACTAGCTCACCCGTTCTAATTTTGCCAGACCCATCTCAACCCTTCGATGTTTATTGTGATGCATCTAAACAAGGGTTAGGATGCGTACTGATGCAACAAGGCAAAGTCGTTGCATATGCTTCTCGGCAACTTCGCCCACATGAACAGAACTATCCTACACATGATCTCGAATTAGCAGCCGTGGTATTTGCATTGAAAATTTGGAGGCACTACTTGTACGGCACTCGATTCAAGGTGTTCAGCGATCATAAGAGCCTTAAGTATTTATTTGACCAGAAGGAGCTGAACATGAGACAAAGGAGGTGGATAGAATTTCTTAAAGATTACGACTTCAGTCTCCAATATCATCCAGGCAAAGCAAATGTAGTGGCGGATGCTCTAAGCCGCAAGACACTTCATGTTAGCAATATGATGATAAAGGAGATGCAATTGATGCAGGAGTTTAGTAATCTCATGTTGGGTGTGCAGGTGCAGGAAAAGAGTATTATTCTGGAAATGCTACAGGTGCATAATGAATTCATCGACTTGATCAAAGAAAGACAGGTTGATGATCCAGAATTGCAAAAACTCTTAGAAAGAGCCTCTGACGGAGAAGAGCCCGATTTCATCAGGGGTTCAGACGGAATCATTCGATTTCGAGGAAGGGTATGTGTTCCTAAAGATTTTGAAGTTCAAAGGGATATTCTTCACGAGGCACATAAGATTAAATTAAGTCTCCACCCAGGTAAAACCTATCAAATCCATAAGACTTGACCAAATATTTCCTCGATTCCAATAATATCCCATAGCATATCCTATCTAACCACCATCTGCAGGTACCACCAAGATGTACCAAGATCTTAAAAGATTATTTTGGTGGCCTAGAATGAAGAAAGCTATCGCAGATTTTGTATCACGATGCCTAGTATGCCAAAAAGCCAAGATTGAACATCAAAAGCCCGGAGGCTTGCTAAGGCCTTTGGAGATCCCCGAGTGGAAATGGGATAGCATCTCTATGGATTTCGTATCTAGTCTTCCAAGGACCCCTTCTGGCTATGAAGCTATCTGGGTAGTAGTCGATCGACTTACCAAATGTGCTCACTTTATCCCGATGAATATGAAGTATAGTATGGAGAAGTTGACACAACTATACATTCAAAATATTGTGAGACTACACGGAATTCCTTCAAGTATTATCTCTGACCGTGATCCCAGATTCCTCTCTCGTTTTTGGCAAAGTCTTCAACAGGCTTTGGGCACAAAACTCAAGTTCAGCACAGCATATCATCCCCAAACGGATGGACAAACAGAGCGCACCATTCAATCATTGGAGGATTTGCTAAGGACTTGTGTTATTGAGCAATCAGATAGTTGGGAACGTCGTCTGCCACTAATTGAGTTTACTTATAACAACAACTTCCATTCCAGTATTGGGATGGCTCCTTTTGAAGCTCTCTATGGTAGAAAATGCCGGACTCCATTGTGCTGGTTTCAAATCGGTGAAAATTTACTTCTTGGTCCAGATATTGTACAAGAAACCACAGAAAAGATCAAAATGATTCAGCAAAAAATGAAGGCATCACAGGATCGCCAAAAGAGCTATGCGGATAGGCATAGACGACCCTTGGAATTCGATGGTGGCGATCACGTGTTCTTAAGGGTAAGTCCTACCACCGGTATCGGTCGTGCAATCAAGTACCGGAAGCTCTCTCCCAGGTTTATTGGTCCCTATCAGATAATTGAGAAGGTTGGACCTTTGGCGTATCGAATTGCATTGCCTCCTCATCTAGCTAAGTTACATGACGTATTCCATGTATAACAACTTCGGAAGTACGTGCATGACCCTTCGCATATAATTGATGTGGATAATATACCTTTGAAAGAAAATCTGACTTTTGAAATCCATCCCATTCGGATTGAAGATCGTCGGATTAAGCAACTCCGAGGCAAGCAAATTCCCTTGATAAAAGTTATTTGGCACCGCAATAATGTTGAAGAAGCTACTTGGGAGCTAGAAGAAAAGATGAGGGAATCTTATCCACAGCTATTCAGCACTTAGTGAATTTCGGGGACGAAATTCTGGTAAGTGGGAGAGGATTGTAACATCCTCAATTTAATTTCCCGTTAATGCATTTCATTAATTGTTATGGAAATATATTAAAATTAATTAAGAAAAACTAAGAAAAATAATCCAACGAGTATGTGAGGTGCTAGAAAGGAGTTATGAAGGGTAGAATCGAATTTGGAAGGGAATCGGGTTAGAAAGTGCCAGTTTATCTAAGTTAAAACACCTTTCCAACAACCCTAACTTGGAAAATTGTAATTAAATAATTACAACCCCAATCAAGATTTCCACCGTTGGATATGAAGTTAAGGATTTTAGGAAGCTTGCTTTCAAATTTGAGCAAGATCCGTCGGGTAACGAAGAAGTTATCTCGATTTGAAGCAGGAAGAAAATAGGAGGAAATTGAAAAATGAATAAATGGGTACTGGGCAATAATACTCGAGTCTTTTAGAAAAGACTCGAGTGTTCTCAGCCTCTACTCGAGTCTTTGTGAAAAGACTCGAGTATTTTACAGATCCAGAATCGGGGAAAATCTGAGCTCTCAGGTTCACTCGAGTCTTTTAGAAAAGACTCGAGTATTTTTTGGATTCACTCGAGTGATTAGTAAAAGACTCGAGTGTTTTTAACAGATCTGCAAAAAATAAAAACACGAGTTGGGGTCATTTTAACCCCAAATATCACTTTCTCACTCTTCTTTTCTCCGACTTCTCTCTAGGGTTTTCAACCCCAATTCATAAATCAAACAAATCTCCCCAAATTAATCATCATAAATCATCATGGATCATCATTAAGCATCCCTCTTGCACTATTCATCATCATCAAGCTCTTGGATCTCTCTCTCTCCACGTTTTCTCTCTCATCCAGCCAAGAGGATCTTAGCTAAACTTGGTATTTTCTCTTTTAAATCTTCAAAATCAAGGTAAGGGGGTGGATTCATGGGCTTGGGAGTTGAATTTTGGGTGTGTATAATTATGATTAAGTTTAGGGTTAGATAATATGATTTTCTCTCTTTAATATATATGTTATTGTTCATGAAATTGCTTGACCCTATTTGCTACATGAAATAAGCATGATTATTAGTTGTATTTGTGGTTTGTTTTGTATTAGTTGTTTACCTTGCAATTAGTTGAGGAATTTATGGACATTGTAAGTAATAAGTTGAAAAAGGAATTTATGAGAATAAGGAGTAAGAAATTGTTTATGTTAGTAAATATGTAATTATGTAACTTCAAGTGGAAAAAATGAGATGTTTTGAAAAGTTTATATGAATTGGAAATGAGAAGTGTTACTTTGCAAATTATGAGTATGAGAAATGAAAGAAATAAAGTGGTAATGCAAAGTAAGGAAAAATAAGAAGGTCTGCAGCTATTAATCGCGTTTTGGGATCCACACCCATTAGGTGCACACGGTTAGGACAGGGTCCTACTAGCAAAGTAGGCCCGAATTAGCCCCAATAGGTACAAAGCTCGCTCAGGAAAAATCCCCATAAGATCAAAGGCTTGTTAGGTTACGTGGATCCTACGCGATGATTAATAGCTGCATTACCAAATATAAACATGAAATATGAATAAATGAGAATATGTGAAAGAGAGTGAAGAAAAGAAAATAAAGAAAAGGCCCTAACGAGGGAAAGGTCTTATGGGTCAAGAAGTCCTGAGTGAGAAGAAGTCCTATTGGGTGAAGATACCATCCTAACCAATTGTGCAGCAAGAATACCTAATGGAATTCATAATGCAAGCAAAGTTCAGATACAAAAGTTAAAAGCTTGTGAAAGTAGAAGTCATGTTTAAAGTTGAAGAAAAACCAAGAGTGATTATCATTGATATATGATTTAATTTCGAACCAATAAGGTGTGCAATGAAGCATGATTTATGTATGTGTGTGAATTGATTGTTGCATGCCTTAGTTGTTCTTATGCCACTTTAAAATGACATTTCTGGGTTCGTGGATTTCTCACCCCTTACGCCCATTTTTCAGTTTCAGAGTTAGATTCCGAGGTCCCAGCCGAGCAGGATCACTCTCCCAACTAGGGAGAGTAGTGTTTCATGCCATTTTACTAGTTTGGCACTTAGGTTATTTTGAGATTGTATATATATAAAACCACGTTTATACTTTCTCTATAACTTATTATTTTTGTGGTGCAATGTGTAGGCACCTTTGGGCCGGATTTCCTCCGTTATGACGGGGATGTTTCGTGCATATTTTGTTGTAAGTAATACCTAATCTTTTTGGTGAATCTAAACCATGCAGGTACATAGAATGAACTAGGGAAACACCCTAGTGATGCATAGAGGTTATATGAACTGGACTGGAAAAATATAAAATGAACTTGCAAGCAGGTAACAGGTTTTCAAGAAATATGGGAAATATCCAATAAACAGAGGAGACTCTGTCGGATTTTTCCTAGAATTCCCTATAACTAAATATTACTAAATGTACTTTCTAAATAAGTATAATTAGGTAATTCCGCGTGTGAGCCCTATGTTTTGAAAAGTTAGGAAAAGGAAAATTTTAGACCACTATTTTTAGTAATGAATTAGGCTTCCCCACTCTCATAATGGAGTTAAAAACTAAATAATTAAGCAAAACTCACAAAAATATTCGTTTAATTTTATTATAAAACTTAGGGTGTCACAACAGTGACGCAAAAATCGGATGAATCTCTGCGTGCTTATCTGCACAGATTTCACAATGAATCCAGCTCGGTTCCCAACTTGTCTCCCGAGGTGACCGTCCTCCTTTTGACCCAAGGATTGGCCGAAGGAGGGTTCAAAGACTCACTGATAGGAAAGCCACCGAGAGACATGGCCGAACTCAGACAACGATCCAACAAATATATCAACCTTGAGGAATTCAATAAAGGTCTGGCAAGTAGGATGGAGAACGTTCAAGCTGCTTCACAGAATGCCCTTCCCCGAGGTCATCCTCGCGGAAACAGGGATGATAGAGGAGGAAGAGCAGATCAAGGAGACCGAGGTCGTCCTCACGTCGGCCAGCAAGACGACCGCCGACGCCCTTACATCACTAAGTATGATTCTTACATGTTGGAAACCAACAAGCGGGTAAAATGCCTTCTAGAGGGGGGGTGAATAGAAGAATCAAGCTACGATACCCGGTTTTTTAAAAAGTAATCAAAATAGATCAAAAATAGTCAGATTTAACTAATCTACTCGAGTA
Source organism: Crotalaria pallida (assembly GCA_037953625.1). Lineage (NCBI taxonomy): Eukaryota > Viridiplantae > Streptophyta > Magnoliopsida > Fabales > Fabaceae > Crotalaria > Crotalaria pallida. The sequence goes on along the minus strand of CM075654.1, from coordinate 2,713,488 downwards.
AATTGCAGGCTACTCGAGTAGACCTGAAAATTTGAAAAACCTTAATCGAGTACTACTCGATTAAACACTGAAAAACACAGAAAATTCAGAAATCAATTCTAATCAAATCTAAACCAAAAAAATCAATGAATCAAAATAAGAATATACAGAAAATCAATTACCAATCAATTAATGAATTAATAAAGAATACGTAATTTAAATTCCCAAATCCTATTCACAATTGATTTTAAGTTTTTGTTGATTTTAAGAACGAAAGAATACGTAAAAGCTCAAAATAAAGAACACATGATTTTAGCCTGGTTCACTCATCTAAATATGAGCTACATCCAGTCCACCCTCTCTGGTTTGGGTGATTTGCTACACTATGAACAAAAGAATTAGATTACAAGAATGTGTTAAGATCCTCTCCTCTCTCTTGATCCTAACCCTTGTTAATTGATGTACCAAATCAATTAACTCTACCCAATTCTTGTCCAATAATTCAACTTGTTCCTTCTTCTTTGATTGAATCACGATCAATCCTTTTGAGCTTCGAGCAACTTTGATCAAATTGCTAAGAGTCTTGCTCCAACCCTTTTCTTCAAAGTCTTCAAAGAAAACTTCACTTTGTTGAATCTTGAGAGAAGTAACCTTGTTGTTACTAGATGATTCAACCACAATAGAATGCTCAAAAAACTATGAATCTTCAATATGAGAATGAAAAGAATGAATAATGTTCTCAAAATAAGATTCACATGAACATTGATAGAGAAATGTTTTTGGAAAGATTATTTGCTCAAGAATGTTGTGAAAATATGTGAAAAATGCTTTTCAAAATTTTTAAGTTCGTAACCTTTGAAAAGATGTAAATGAAGTCTTTTTAAAGTTCAGTTTTAACAGACTTTACTCGAGTAGACGAGTCCCTTAATCGAGTACTACTCGATTACTCGTGTACTTAATCGAGTAAACACTGCTAAAAAAACTGATAAAAACTTTTTCAATTAAATTCCATTTTTCACCTAATTAATTTGGAAAAGTCTTGAGCTATTTTTCTCTATCAAAGCAATCTCAATTTGTAAACATAATCAATCTTTAAATTCCAATTGAGATTACTAAACTAATCTACCACCCACTCTCATATAAAACAAAATTAAAACAATTACAATATATATATATAAGAATGAAATGATAGAATAGTCCTTGAATCTTTGTTGTTGTAGGTAATCTATATCTTGTTGTCTTCATCAAAACATATAATTGAAAGCTTGCATTGCCTTGCCTCTTCAATCTCCCCCTTTTTGATGAATGACAAACATTAACCAAATCATCTTCATACTCCCCCTAAATGTATGCACACTTAGGAAAAGTGTCTTTACCTACAAAAAACAATAATCCAACCTTTCTCCCCCTTTTGGCATTAATCAAAATTTAATAATAAACCGTGCCAAAGGTGAGAATACATAATAACCAAATACACCAGAAACCAAAAAAAAAAACATAACCCAAATCCAGAAACAGAAACATAAATGAAACATAACACTAAGATAACAACAATCCAGAATGCAGCAAAACATGAGAAGCAATGCATGATCACTGTGGTGGTGGTGGTGGGTGTGGAAACATGCGCCCAAGAGCACCAAAAAAGCGATCCTCCATCGCCTGCTGGCGCGTGGCAAGATGTGCAAAACCATCACGGATCATAGCACTCTGTCGCTCTTCGATAGCATACTGACGCTGCTCCACCTGAGCAAAATGTCCTCCTATCTCAGCAGAAAGAGAATCTCTGAGCTCTTGAAAATCAAATCCATGATAGGGAGGCGGTTGTGATTGCTCATTACCACCATCATTCATAAAATCTTCAACATTGAATGGTGTCTCAGGGGGCGGATTAGATGAACCAGCACCTATTTGCCTTGCCATCTCCTCCTCTAATTCTTTTGCTTTCTTTAATCTCTCAATATCATTTTTCCACATCCAATGTCGAGAAGTTGGATATTCATCCATACCAATTCCATGCAATAATGTAGAGTCAATGCATTCACGATCAGTGAGAGAAACCTCTTCTTCTTCTTCCTCAATTTCAACACCAAAATGTAACAAAAGCTTGGAAACAATCATCGGATACGGTAAAAATGCATTACCAACAGAACCAGCAGCAATGATCATTCGATCAAGAATAACTTTTGACCAATTAACAGGAATATGCTCCTTCAAAGCATAAAGCAACCGAACCTCATCATTGGTAGCTTGTGCATAATTGTGACTTGACTTAGGCATCAAAATATAAGAAATAACATAGAGTATAAGCCTATTATCCGGAGTCATATAACCTGCATGCTTAGTACCACTATCCCATTTATATCCTTCTCTAACAGTGTTTCCAAAAACTGTTGCAACATCACATTCATTTAGAATTTCACTTTGTGGATCATTGAAAAATGTACCTTCAGTAGATAAACCAAATAATTCATTCATCACAGTGGGTGTAAATTTCAGCAGCTTGCCCTTAACCACAGATTTATAAAACCCATCATCAAACTTAAGGTTGGCATAAAACTTCCGAACAAGTCTAGGATAATAATCACAATGAAAACCTAGAAATTTCTTTAAACCTTGTTCTACAAACAGAGAAGAACAGTCAAACCTTTGATTTAAGAGCCATTTCATGTTCATAAAACGCACATGACCAAAACCTCGCTTGAGAAACCCGGCTTCCCGCTGTTTCCGTTGTTCTTTGGAGTAAAAATAGGAGTCCAAATCAAGATTGACCCTTTGCTTCTTGCGTTTACCGGTAGAAGAGGATGGAGGGGCCATTATGGATGCTCTTAGGGTTTTGAGAAATTGGGGGTTTTGTGAAATGGGGCAAAAATGAGTGAAATTGATGATGCAAATGAAGTAATATGAGTGAATGAGTGAGAAAGAAGAAGAAATTTGAATGAAATTAAGTGAAAAATGATGAAAAGATGAAGAAACCGTGTGAAATAGGTAGAGAAAAGCGTATTGTTAGTGAGAAGAATGAACAAAATGAACAGAAAAAAAAAATGTTTAATATCTGTCAGTTTTAGCACGATCTACTCGAGTACGTAATCGTTTAATCGAGTAATACTCGAGTAAACATATCACTTAATCGAGTAAAACAGTGTAAAATTGACACTTAATCGAGTAACCTGCAATTTAATCGAGTATTCCAGAAATGATATTAATAATGATATTAATATAGTGTGAATAAAAAGGATTAAATGATTGTTGTTTGTCACGTGAGTAAGACTTTGTGTGTTATATTTATTATTATTTATTTTATATAATATGATTAGACGACGAAGGAGCTTGAGAACTGTCGCCACGTGTAAGCAATGGGCTAGGATACCTTTGGACAGTGTCGCACAAAAAGGAGCGTGTCTTTGGAAAAGCAAGGTAAGGGAGTGGATATAGTGAGCATTGCTTTGTTCTAGGGAATAGGTTCAAATTAGTTCATAAGAGCTTTCTAGGATATATATGTTATTTTGGTGTTATTAAATCCCTACGATTATGAAGGAATAGAGTAGTTTGATTTAAATTAAAGAAATAAAAAGTAAACTTTGAGAATGCATAGAAATTGATATGTATTAATGCTAAATGCTCTATATATTAAATGTTGATTGAATTGGTGAATATCTGTTAATGTGAGCAATTGATCTAATTTGTGAGTTATTTGGAATATATGTGGATGTTACTTTTATGTGATAATGCAAGTAATGTTGCCAATGATTCTAAGTGTGATAATTGTTTTGAATATAAATAAATGGAATTATAAAAATGATTGAAGTTGCAGCTCTGATTGATCCTTGTGATACACCGACATATTAGGTGCCCTGTTAGGTGACAAGTTACCCATTAGGCACAAGTTACCCAATCCAGGTGCAAGTTACCTATTAGGTCCCGTAAATGCCCGTTAGGCGGGGGTATCCAATGGATCAATCATGCTGCACAATAATAAAAGTTTTGAAAATAGAAAATGTGAATGTGATAGTAAAAGAGTTGAGATGTTGTTTTTAGTCCTAATGGGTGTCAACCATGGCCTAATAGGTGGAAACTTACCTGGATTGGGTGAAAGTCCTAGTGGGTGTGAAATGCCTAACAGGTGCGCTAATCCCTAATGGTAAAGAAAAGATAAAACGATTTAAAAGATGATGAGATGTGTGTATGTTGTCCTCTGTGTAACACTCTTCCAACAAACTTCATAGGTAGAAAAAAAATTTATTTTTATTTCAAAACGAGTTCTAATTGTTATGCGAAAGGCTTTGCTAATTGAGCATTTCATTTCATGAAAACTCGGCTAAATATTCAAAACGAGATCAGAGTTCAAAATAGATTTGGAAATTTTCCCGATAATCTACCGAGATTACAAGTTTTTGGACATAGGGTGCATAATGACTTCAGATTTGGTGGGAAAATATCGAGACCAGCTCGTAGTACTAAGTGAATCATTGAAAAGGGGTTTCACCGGATAGGTTTGTGTTAAAATAAAATGATTGAACCAAGGAACTTAAAATGTTATCTTGTAACATCCTTTCCAAAATATTACTTAGATACTATCACAGAAATATCTTAGAGCTGATCCATAATCTTGGTTCCGTCATCTATTACGTTTGATTTCCAATTGCTGTGCACAACATCGCAATTCTCCTTTTTCCTCTGTTCTCCAATGCTCTTTATGGGTCTCCTACCTTTACTCATCATTGAGAAGGTCATAGTGCTGGTCCCTAACCTACAAGGGCACGGGAGTAAGCATTTCCGTTCGCATAATCAAATGAGGTAGACTTAAGAGAGCTAGTACTAACAATCACAAATATTCAAGTATCACACAAAATGCAAGTACATATGAGCATGCCCCTTTTTAATATTCTCAATCTTGTAATGCAAGTGACATGATGCATGGTTCCGTCCACAACCGAGGCCTCCAATCAGGTTGGATATCTGGCAAATGATATCCTGGTGTTCCCAGAACACCACCAAACGTTCCCAGAACGAATGGCAAACCAGACTTGGAAAACGAACACAACTCCCAGAGTGTGCATCACGTTCCCAGAACGTCTACCTTCCCAGAACGTATTAAACCAGGTCCCGAACACTGGCCACATATCTATAATGTGTCATCAAGTCGGTTATAATTTTGGTACTCCCAGAGTACCCTTCTCATATTCCCAGAATATGAGAATTATTCCTTGCCAACCTATTCTCCATTCCTCTATAAATGAATGCACCACTTTCAAGATTGGTTTTTATCTTTGATTTATCCATTGTGATTTAGGTACGTCTCGTAATTCCCTTGGAATGATTTATTTGAGGTACCAACCTTGGCATGATGAGATACACTTAAATTAGTTTCAATTGTGCCAGTGATCTTGAATTGAGTAGTCTTAGCCCATGGTAATCACTCTTCCTTTAAGAGACTAAGTTTTCCTTTTTCAATTTCAGATACTAACCGGTTACAGTCCCAGACTAACCGGTTAGCGTCACCTATCTGAAACTGTTTTACCATGGAGCTTCAAGAAATCCCCTTTTTCTTGAGCTTTCTACTCAGTTCACAGACAGTTTTTATTCATGGCCTTGTACCTCAAACCTATTGTGCTTATCATTCCCAGGCCTAAATCCACAATTTGCTATCAATGAAACAAAACTTAACTTTTAAGTTATCACAACACTTCAAGATATTGATTCTTCTCCCACAATTCAAAACCCACAGTGATTTATCACTTACTTTTCAGATTGGTATCTATTGAAATTAGAGTTAGAATTGAGTAAGAAAGATAGAGACTTTTCACCAATTTTAATAACACATTCTTCTTTTGAAATTACACAGCATCTAACCGGTTACGGAAATCGTCTAACCGGTTAGATTAGACAGTCTGTGTACTGAAAAATAGGATTTTGCAAGTATTTCCTTTCAATGCTCAATTGCAACTCACTTCAATAGTCATAGAAACTCATATGCCTTGAATAATTTCTGCTCAGCCACATAACTCATTAAATCTAGCATATATGTCATGTAAAACATCAACTGTTGCACACAATTTACAGCAAGTGCCAACACACAATTCATTTTCTTACATGTAAATTTCAGATTTAATGCATCTATATCATTTGCATGAAACTCTTAGAACTGTTATAAACAAAATTAGCTTATTCAGTATCCTCCAAGCCTTTAATTATTATGCACTATGCCCTTTGTGAGTCTCATGGTGACTCCACCTATTATTCCATGAAATCTATTCTCATTCTAGCAAAAGAAAGCTTCTCCCTTACCTTAGGGTTGAGTTTGATGAAGATCAACACTGGAACTTGAAGAAAATCCAGAATTTTCTCCCAATTCCTATGTTCTGTTTCAGCCATGATTTCCCTCAACCAGGTTCAAAGACCAGAAGATTGGACATATCCTTGGACCAAAGAAATTGGGGAAAACTATCAGAATTCAAACTAGATAACATGCACTAGCTTTGGAAACTGGTTTGAGGCTTAGAGAGTGCATGTACTTACCAGGATCATGCCCTAAAGAGAGCTTCACGAATTGAATTCTGATTCTGGACAGACTCATTTCTCAATCTTCCAAGGCTAATAACTTATTCAATACTCACTCTCAACACACTCTCCATACCTCAATACAAAGCTGTAAGACTCAGCTTTAAGATGGTGTACCTCACTTAGTTGGATTCTCAAAGATCGAATAGAATTTGACGGAGTAATCCAGAAACCCTAATTCAGTTTCAACACTAATACTTCATCAGCAAAACCCTCAATTTGCCCCACAAATCGCCTATTTATAGAGTAATTGATGAGCATGCAGCTCGACACGTATTCCCTCACTGGAAAACGAGTGGGTTTCGTGGCAATTCATGGTTAATTGGGTGGGTTACTCATCAAGATCCACTATCTGGGTTTCCTGAGTTCATCGTGTAACCGGTTACAAGGTCTTCCTAACCGGTTACTTACTGATGAATTTCAGAAAATTATTAATTTAATAATTCTTTTCCCATAAGTCCCTTTTAATATTACATTTAGGTCCTGGCTCAGGGACCAGAATGTAATACCCATGTTTTAGATTATTCACTTGCCAAAATCATCTTTACCCATATTTTGAATATCATTACGGAATTAAATTAAAACATAAACTTGAAAGAGTTTATTATTAAGCTTTATTATTAATTTCCCCATTATTCGGAAGACGAAAATTAGGGGTGTTACACTACTCCCCCACTTAAAAGGAATTTCGTCCCCGAAATTTGCTTGGCTTTTCTTACAAAATATATTTTTGGTTTCTCCCCCACTTAAAAGATTAGGATAGGATATTTGTATTCCGGGATCTTTTCAAATTAACGAAATCAAAATTCGTCGTCCAACTCTAACATAACCAATTCCTTTTTAGGGAAATACATCAGATGAAGAATACGGTCCACAACACTTTTCCTGATAAAACCTTCCTCTATATGCTTTCCAGGTGAGCTTTTGGGATTGCACACGCCGGTTTCTTAAGTATGAATGAAAAAGATATTTGTATGACTTCGTTACTCGATAATTTGGAATATTAGGGTGATCAATCCGAATATTCAAACTATTAGTAATGAATCATACTTTTTAGATATAATCTCTCACTATAAAGATTATACGACAGGTCTTTAAGTTAGATGAACTTAAAGATAAGCTAGCGATCACTATTAAGCTCCAGGTAGATAGTCAACGTCTAGAGACATTTCCATTGGGGAGACAAAATTTGTCCTAACCCGATGGTTGTTAATCTCTCTAGCCTTAACTAACCCTCCTATGGCTGCAGTGTTCGCGGATGGTTATCACATCCAATTGTGATAACGGTTTGAATTACAAAATTTAGAATTTGACCTTCTACAGAGTCTTAATATTTTAAGAAGCTAGATTAACTATATTCGGAAACATTTGACTATATTGGTTTGGAAACTAGATGACTAAGATGGTCTAGTTTAGAATCTACTTCCTGATCTTTCGTAATATAATAGCTTTGCTTGTCTATTTCTCCGATTGACAATTTCTTCCTCTCCTGTATGAGGTAACCAATCCGACTACCATAAGCTTCTTGCATTAAAGATCAATTGCTCTTCTTAATTGCCTAGAATTACCTCAAGCGGAATCCTATGCGAAGTCCTTTTAAAACACTGATTTCCCTAAAAAAATATAACCATTGAACTTTAACAAACAATTGAGGGATTTCATATTTATTGAAGAGTCTCCAACAATTCACAGGTTTTCATTTGTAACTGGTTCAAGTTACAGTATGTAACCGGTTACACGATAACTCTAACCGGTTAGAGTACTGTATCAGACCAGTTGCAGCAGTTTTTAAAAATACGATTCTCCTTACTTTCTTCCTCCTAAAAACGATTTCCTCCCTTTTTCTTCCTCTTTAAGGCCTAAACCCTCCAAATTCTGATTTCCCATCCATTCTCACCCTTCAAATATCACTATTGCTCCTAACCCTTTTCCCACATTCTCACTCTCTCCTAGGGTTCCTCCCCAAATTCTGTTTTCCCATTCTCTCCAAAACCCTAACATTCAGAAATCATGACTTCCAATCCTCCTTGTCGTGCTAGAGTCAAGTCTACTACCACCCGACCTCCTAGAAGACCACGAATCGAATACTACAGCGACGACAAATGTGCGGAGAGGTTCGAGAGTTTCTGTGACAGAGGTTTTGGGCTCAAGAGATGGATGAACTTCAGGTGGTTTGCCAACAACAACTTCCAATTTCAGAGGTTGTATGAGTATCAAGGTTTGGTAACTTTTCTGGAATTGAAGGGTTCCATCTTTCCAAGGTTGATTAGGGAGTTCTATGCCAATTTCAGGGAGTATGAAGGGGGTTATCAGTCCAAGGTGAATGGGGTGATTTTTGATGTTACCCCTACTGATTTTCTGATTGTGGGTGGACTCCAATCAGCGGGTACTTATCCCGGGGATCCGGACGACAATCGACTTAACATCTACAACCTCGAGGATGTTTACAAGGACAGTTTACGGAACACGGATTTATACTTGACCGGTCCTCGCAAATCTGTGGGAAACATGACGGTGGAGAATATGTTAATTCTCTATGTCATGACGTACTTGCTGACCCCTAGGACCTCCTCCAATCACACTCAAGCTATGGCAGCCGATCTTCGGTATATGTTCGCGATCAAGAACCAAATTCCGGTGAATTGGGTACGAGTGGTGTGTGCCTACATGGCACAGGCTGCTGATTCGACAAGCGGCTGCCTGCCTTATCCTTTCTTCGTGAGCCGCCTCATTGAGTACAAAGGAATTCCTATTCTGGAGGATGAAGAGTTTGAACCGAGCGAAGGCTTAACTTGCATCAATAGTAGAGTCCTCCACTCGATGGGAATTTACCAGCATTATGCGGACGGTATTTGGAAATGGAATGCTGAAATCAAAGCCGAAGATGCTGCAGCGGCTACGGAAAAAGAGCGACAGCGGCAAGAGGAAGAAGGGACAGGGGTTGAGTCCGAGGATACGACTATGGGGGATGGGGCTCCAGCTACGGGTGGTGGTGAGATTCCGAGGCACTTTACTCAGCCTTATTCCACTTTTGATGTTGGTGGAGCTTCAGGTTATGCGGGCGAGGCTAATGTTTATGCTTCTATGGAAGAGAGGATAAACGCTAGGGTGGATGCTGGTTTTGCTAGAGTCGAGGGACATATGGACAGGATGGATGAACAATTTGCAAATCTGAATGGGCGTTTTGATTCTCTGGGCATCACTATGGAGAGCATGCACTTCCTGCTACGCACATTTGGGCATTTCCAGGGTCCCCCTACTCCACCACCTGCGTCTCCTCCGCATGAAGACTAGTGACTTTAAATCTCTTGTTTTGTTTAGGATCTCGACTATGTAGTTTTACATTATAATCATGTAATCTTGGGGAAATTTTGGGTTCCATCACACTTCCAGTGGTATTCCCCCCCCCCCCCTATGCGTTTTGGCTTAATATGCCTATCCGATGTACTTTGCTAATTATGACTTCCGCCGACTACCTAATGTTTTATTTGCGTTGCTATGTGTGTGAACCTTTATGTTTGTAATGGATTATCTTTGTTTATCATCACTGTTTTTCCTTTCTATGCTGTTTCTAACCCAATATGTACTTATATATATATCTACTTGATACATAACATTTATATAACAACTGCAATCATATTTCAGAATTGCTCTTAATCTTGTTGCTTTGGTTCCCTTGGTTGATCAAATGATCAACGGATTAAGGGTTAGATAAAATAGCATAGTATAATACACCTATAATGCCTTCAGCATCACATACAACAATTTCTAGGGCCTTCCACGTAATCTTTTAGATGCTAAAACCTCTGGAAACTGACCCTGTCTGGATTTTGTCCATTTCTGCATACTGTAACCGGTTACAGAGTCGTCTAACCGGTTAGGTGATGCAGCAGGGCAATCAAATGGAATAAAAGAAACTCAATCAAATTGAGATCCTGTTATTGAGGTTCTAGTAGAACTCTACAAGCGCTTATAAAAAGCATTGACATAATAAATAGTGAGAGTTGCAAATGAAAGGTATTCGAAGGAGTGTAATGTCGACCATTTAAATCACTAAGATTACCCCTCACGAATGGAAGGATGGATGGTCTTTCGAATTTATCAATCTCCATAAGACAGAATACTAACAGGGACCATATCACACCAAGTCTAAGAAAGGACTATTTTCCACACCATAGCAAATAAGCACGTCATCCTAGTTTACTTCCCTAGTTGCCACTTCTCAAAATGGTTGCATCACTGACTTTTACAATCTTAATGAACTAATGCTTGAATCTCACTAGGGCAACAGGTTTGAGAAGAATACCAACTCCCATCTGAGTTCCACTTCGGCCATCCCGTTTTCTTACTAAACAATCTAAACCACTTGCTAAATAGCCATCCAATATCAACTTGGACCCAGAGAATAAGCTTGTGAGAACAGATTTTCCAGAAAGTAGCACAGCCATCGGAAATTTAATGCATGGAATCCTACCTCAGGAACCAAGAATCAGGATCATTTGCTCTGATACCACAAAATGTAACACTCTTCCAACAAACTTCATAGGTAGAAAAAAAAATTGATTTTTATTTCAAAACGAGTTCTAATTGTTATGCGAAAGGCTTTGCTAATTGAGCATTTCATTTTATGAAAACTCGGCTGAATATTCAAAACGAGTTCAGAGTTCAAAATAGATTTGGAAATTTTCCCGATAATCTACCGAGATTACAAGTTTTTGGACATAGGGTGCATAATGACTTCAGATTTGGTGGGAAAATATCAAGACCAGCTCGTAGTACTAAGTGAATCATTGAAAAGGGGTTTCACCGGATAGGTTTGTGTTAAAATAAAATGATTGAACCAAGGAACTTAAAATGTTATCTTGTAACATCCTTTCCAAAATATTACTTAGATACTATCACAGAAATATCTTAGAGCTGATCCATAATCTTGGTTCCGTCATCTATTACATTTGATTTCCAATTGTTGTGCACAACATCGCAATTCTCCTTTTTCCTCTGTTCTCCAATGCTCTTTATGGGTCTCCTACCTTTACTCATCATTGAGAAGGTCATAGTGCTGGTCCCTAACCTACAAGGGCACGGGAGTAAGCATTTCCGTTCGCATAATCAAATGAGGTAGACTTAAGAGAGCTAGTACTAACAATCACAAATATTCAAGTATCACACAAAATGCAAGTACATATGAGCATGCCCCTTTTTAATATTCTCAATCTTGTAATGCAAGTGACATGATGCATGGTTCCGTCCACAACCGAGGCCTCCAATCAGGTTGGATATCTGGCAAATGATATCCTGGTGTTCCCAGAACACCATCAAACGTTCCCAGAACGAATGGCAAACCAGACTTGGAAAACGAACACAACTCCCAGAGTGTGCATCACGTTCCCAGAACGTCTACGTTCCCAGAACGTATTAAACCAGGTCCCGGACACTGGCCACATATCTATAATGTGTCATCAAGTCGGTTATAATTTCGGTACTCCCAGAGTACCCTTCTCATATTCCCAGAATATGAGAATTATTCCTTGCCAACCTATTCTCCATTCCTCTATAAATGAATGCACCACTTTCAAGATTGGTTTTTATCTTTGATTTATCCATTATGATTTAGGTACGTCTCGTAATTCCCTTGGAATGATTTTTTTGAGGTACCAACCTTGGCATGATGAGATACACTTAAATTAGTTTCAATTGTGCCAGTGATCTTGAATTGAGTAGTCTTAACCCATGGTAATCACTCTTCCTTTAAGAGACTAAGTGAGAATTTGACGGAGTAATCCAGAAACCCTAATTCAGTTTCAACACTAATACTTCATCAGCAAAACCCTCAATTTGCCCACAAATCGCCTATTTATAGAGTAATTGATGAGCATGCAGCTCGACATGTATTCCCTCACTGGAAAACGAGTGGGTTTCGTGGCAATTCATGGTTAATTGGGTGGATTACTCATCAAGATCCACTATCTGGGTTTCCTGAGTTCATCGTGTAACCGGTTACAAGGTCTTCCTAACCGGTTACCTACTGATGAATTTCAGAAAATTATTAATTTAATAATTCTTTTCCCATAAGTCCCTTTTAATATTACATTTAGGTCCTGGCTCAGGGACCAGAATGTAATACCCATGTTTTAGATTATTCACTTGCCAAAATCATCTTTACCCATATTTTGAATATCATTACGGAATTAAATTAAAACATAAACTTGAAAGAGTTTATTATTAAGCTTTATTATTAATTTCCGCATTATTCGGAAGACAAAAATTAGGGGTGTTACACTCTGACCGTGAGGAGACATACGATGTTATTTGGGTATGTTAGCCTCTGATTGTGAGGTGACATACGGGGTATGATTTCGAAAGAGTGTATGACTTATGGTTATGAGTTGAAAACCGATAATATGAGTAAGTGAAGGTAATGAAAATGGAAATAAAAAGATGAAAGGTGAAACAAAATGATAAGAAATGAGAAATATAACTGAAATCTGAAATGGATTGTCAAATTGTGAATGCATGATAATTGCCTGTGAATAAATTGTGCTATATGACCTAATTGATAATTGTGTCTGGCTTAGTGGGTAATTATGTCTAATGAGAAACTGCTTTCCTATTTCATGTGCAATGCTCACTCCCTTACTATCCTTTACAGGTACAGAGATTGAGATTGCACTATTACTGGCCGAGCAGGAGTGCACTCCACACCGTGGAGTGTAATTTAGTTTAGATTGTAATATGGTCATTTTATTATAATTAATCTATTCTGGGTTTTTGAAATAATCTAATCACTGTAAGCCCGAGTTTGTTATACGTCGTTGTTAGGGCTGGTAAAGTTAATTATTATATTTAGAAGTTGAAATGTTTTTCTGGATTATACTGGTTTTACAGGTGAAAATTCTAAATTTTTGGGAAGTCCGATAAACAGAGGAAACTCTGTCGGATTTTCATTAAGTTTTAAAACGAAATTTTCAAGTCCTAAGTAAAAATCAACTTAATTATTAGTAATTAAACTATATAATTGTGAGGGTGTTACATTTATGGTATCAAAGCAGTTTTTCCTCGGCCTTGGAGTGTGGATTCACAACTCCTGTGGGTTACTCAACAAGCGAGTAACCAATAGATAGTTATATGTCTAAGTTAGTTAGATTAGGAATTAGACTTTAGCGGACTTAGTATAACATCTCTTAGCTTATAGTTGAATTCTTAGTGTTTGTTCCGGACTTCGTAAAGTGTTCGAATCCAATATCCTTAACTATTGTATTGTCGCACTTGGAAAACATGTAATTGACAACACTAAGGGAAGTGAGAGATCCCAACGGATTTGGGCATACTAGTTGCCATCCCAACGGGAAGGATCAACCCTTAGGATTGCATCAAGTACACGAATTCCGAATGTGACAATTCACACCAAATAACTCAAATAAAATTCTCGTACAAGAGCAATATCAAGTTGTTCGTAGAGAAAAAAAATAATAAAATAAAATAAAATTCAGTTAATGCGGAAATGATTTTACCCCCAATGGAATGCAAGGTTGGGCTTGATCATCCCAATGTGTGCATTTATTGGAAGGTGATATCACTATAGTTTCGGAGTACAAGAGTGTAAGTCGATAACGAGGAATATCAAAAATTTACTTAAAGCAATCTGTCGTAGTTAATACCCTTTAATTTGAAATGCTCTCTAATTAAAGTGCACGATGGGATGACTAGAAGACAATCCCAAAAAAAAATCTTATAGATTTTCTTTTTCCTTTTCATGTTTCCAAATTATGCTCGGTGTCTCGAATCTGGAGAGTTGACTCTGCTTGTGTAAAACCTTGATAATTGCATGGCATCTTAAATCTTTCTGGATGAGTGGGATTCCGTGTGGCTTAAGCATAATAAAAAAAATAGTTTATCCTTCCTTTAGTCGCGTATCTGTTCCTGAAGGCAACATACTGTTATGACTTGATAAGTCGATCCCTAAATCTATCTGTGGTTCATAATCCTTATCACCCCTTATAGGTCAAAAATCTGATTATTTGATAATTCTTTCAATTCCAAGTGAATCGTGATCGACATAGACTCGATTTGTCTTTTGCTAAGTTTAAAAACATGCTTGCTAGTTTGAAATATTCCAAGTAACATGAAATCATTTTCATGATTGGATGCTCATGTTTGTTTTGATCTTGCCTCTTAATATTTTCAAAGAGATAACTCCCGAGACTCTATCCTTACTTCTTGTTAGAAACTGAAAACGACTCTTTTTATAACCTCTTGGCTTGTCTTATCCTTGGATTCAATTGATATTTTTCATTAGTCTATTATATTTGCCTCTCTAATGTGTAGTCAGAAAAGTCCCCTATCCTACCTAGAATAGTGTTGACAACCAAAAGAAATCTTAATTTCGCTCATTGTTATCCAAGGCGAACGTGCTATTGTCAAATTGACAACCCATTAGTCAATCAAATTGCCAGTGATGGTTTACCCTACGTTCTCCCTTGCTAGAATAGTTATTCTGTGCCTTGCGAAGAGTTTAACAAACTCGCGGAGTTCGATATCGGCATGAAATACATATCTCAGCTTGCAAGTTAACTAAGACCCTTGTGCTACACGTAGTGCATGTTTACAGTTACGTTTGTCTTAGTTTGTTGGAACAAACGTCAAGGATTCTCGGATTTGTGAACCTTGGTCCTACTCTAGAAATCCTAAACGGGAACTCAACCTAACTCATTGGTGTTAAAGAAAGAAGGTATAAGCATGAAACAACTTTGGGTCGAAGGAGTCGGTAATAGACTTGGGAGACAGCAAAGAGTATTGATCTAGGAGCGTCATAAGTGGGGGAGTGAACCCGGAAAGAGTTAGATATCATAGCTAGAGGCCCTCTTTAAGTGATGGTTCTCTATTCGCTTGAACCAATCGGAATTTCGGGGACGAAATTCTCCTAAGTGGGGGAGAATTGTAACATCCCTAATTTTAGCCCTAATATAATTATAATAATAAAAGATTTAGAATAATAATAATAACAATAATGAAGTTTAGAAATAGCAAATTAAGGTCCCTTTAGTACTACAAAGGTGTTAGGAAATATCAGAATTGGAACACTGTGATTTCTTTAACGTTATAAATTATAAGTTTGATTGAATTAAATAATTTTTCCCTAGAATTTATCATTTAAGTGTTGGGTATTTTCCTAAAATGCATTATGTTAATTACGAAAATATATTTCATTTCTTTTATGTTTTAAAGTAAATTCATTTAAAATAGTTATCCCATATAAAAATATACTTTATATGCTTTACTTTACTTTTGATATATTTTATATGGAAATATTTTATTTGAAATATTTATAGGTTTCTTACTTTATGATTTTCATTCCGGTGTTTAAAAATTTATTATGGGTATTTTGGGTTTTAAAATAAAAGAATAATTAATATATGTGTAGGTATGTGTTGAGCAAGGAATTAAAAAAAAAATATGAAGTGTGTATGTTGTTGGGGGCAAACAAAAACCCTATTCTTCTTCTCCCAATGTTCAGCTGCCATCCCCCTACCTCCATCCATAGTCTCCTTCAATCAGCCATTTCCTCTCTTCTCCACCGAGGCCATGGCCGCCGCTCGCTCTCTCTCTCCTCCGCCGGCGCTCACGTTTTCCCCTTCCCCAGGTCGCGTCGCAGCTGCTTTGCGATCTCTCTCCCTCTAGTCGCGAATCGCGACCTCTTCTCCTTCTCAAATCGCCGCCTCCACTGCTCGAATATGGAACCACAACTCGTCTTCTCCCTTGGTCTCACCGCCACCTCGCGACTTTCTTCTGGCAAGCACGAACAACCGCCACCGCCGCCGCCTCGTTGGTTCTCCTGCAGCCGCGGTTCAGATCGCGAATCATGCCCATGGAGCAGTCACGACACTCGCATCTCCTGCCACCGGCGTCGGCTTCGGGTGCGGATCGAACCGCCAACCTTGCTCTTACTGGGTGGCTGTGTTGATGGTTCATTTCAGACCCATTTGCGGTGAACCGGACATGGGTGAAGCCTGTGAGCTGAACCAATCCTCCCTTTGGTCCTTCAAAAGTTGATTGAGGGTAAACCCCTAATACCTTTTTAATTACTCTGCATTGTGTTTTAATAATATTAATATTATTTATAATAATATTGGTAATAATTAGTTTTGAGTGTTATTGTTGTTTTAGGAAATAAATGGTATTTGGATTAAGTATTAATAAGTTCTGATTTTACTTTTTGTACTATTATTGATAACGAGTTTGAGTAATTACTCTGAATTGTATAATACCGAGTTGACCGTTATGCCGAACGATGAGTTTTAAAAGTGTTTTGGTAAATTTGTTGGGTTCTTAAGTAATCGAGATGTAGTTTAGTTGCGTTGGATTATCCCTAAACTAAACAATACCCCGGTTTACTAGAAACCCGATATATTCGGCGTACGTTAATTCGGGATAAAATATTGAGCTTTAATTTCAAATTGAAAGGGGTTATTATTATTTGGACTTTGGAAATGTGATTTAGACGTGTTTTGAACAAAGAGCACTCTCTTTCAATTCGGAATTTATAGCGTTAAGTACATTAGGATTTGATGTTTTATGAATCATCACTAAAACTACTTGACTTTAATGAATTTTTGACGATTATGTTGGTTTTGAAAGTTAATGTATTTTCAACAAAAGTTGTACTATCTTATTGAAGGGACAAGGGTTTTAATTTCATTTGACTATGATTTATGAATTTTAAGTAAACGATTTCGAATTTGGCTTGCTTCGATTTCCAAACTAAAGTTCCCTTTTAGTAAAGCTTCAACGTGTTAACTTTAATATGATTTTGACGCGTTTTCACATTTGCTATTAGTTTACTAATTGATTTTTAATGTTTGGTTTTGTGAACACTGAATGGTTCCTTATTAACAGTTTGTTAGATTATCTTGCATATAATGGGAAGTATATATTTTCATAATGTATGAATCAAACAACTAATCCAATAATGATATTAATATAGTGTGAATAAAAAGGATTAAATGATTGTTGTTTGTCACGTGAGTAAGACTTTGTGCGTTATATTTATTATTATTTATTTTATATAATATGATTAGACGACGAAGGAGCTTGAGAACTGTCGCCACGTGTAAGCAATGGGCTAGGATACCTTTGGACAGTGTCGCACAAAAACGAGCGTGTCTTTGGAAAAGCAAGGTAAGGGAGTGGATATAGTGAGCATTGCTTTGTTCTAGGGAATAGGTTCAAATTAGTTCATAAGAGCTTGCTAGGATGTATATGTTATTTTGGTGTTATTAAATCCCTAGGATTATGAAGGAATAGAGTAGTTTGATTTAAATTAAAGAAATAAAAAGTAAACTTTGAGAATGCATAGAAATTGATAGGTATTAATGCTAAATGCTCTATATATTAAATGTTGATTGAATTGGTGAATATCTGTTAATGTGAGCAATTGATCTAATTTGTGAGTTATTTGGAATATATGTGGATGTTACTTTTATGTGATAATGCAAGTAATGTTGCCAATGATTCTAAGTGTGATAATTGTTTTGAATATAAATAAATGGAATTATAAAAATGATTGAAGTTGCAGTTATGATTGATCCTTGTGATACACCGACCCATTAGGTGCCCTGTTAGGTGACAAGTTACCCATTAGGCACAAGTTACCCAATCCAGGTGCAAGTTACCTATTAGGTCCCGTAAATGCCCGTTAGGCGGGGGTATCCAATGGATCAATCATGCTGCACAATAATAAAAGTTTTGAAAATAGAAAATGTGAATGTGATAGTAAAAGAGTTGAGATGTTGTTTTTAGTCCTAATGGGTGTCAACCGTGGCCTAATAGGTGGAAAGTTACCTGGATTGGGTGAAAGTCCTAGTGGGTGTGAAATGCCTAACAGGTGCGCTAATCCCTAATGGTAAAGAAAAGATAAAACGATTTAAAAGATGATGAGATGTGTGTATGTTGTCCTCTGACCGTGAGGAGACATACGATGTTATTTGGGTATGTTAGCCTCTGATTGTGAGGTGACATACGGGGTATGATTTCGAAAGAGTGTATGACTTATGGTTATGAGTTGAAAACTGATAATATGAGTAAGTGAAGGTAATGAAAATGGAAATAAAAAGATGAAAGGTGAAACAAAATGATAAGAAATGAGAAATATAACTGAAATCTGAAATGGATTGCCAAATTGTGAATGCATGATAATTGCCTGTGAATAAATTGTGCTATATGACCTAATTGATAATTGTGTCTGGCTTAGTGGGTAATTATGTCTAATGAGAAACTGCTTTCCTATTTCATGTGCAATGCTCACTCCCTTACTATCCTTTACAGGTACAGAGATTGAGATTGCACTATTACTGGCCGAGCAGGAGTGCACTCCACACCGTGGAGTGTAATTTAGTTTAGAGTGTAATATGGTCATTTTATTATAATTAATCTATTCTGGGTTTTTGAAATAATCTAATCACTGTAAGCCCGAGTTTGTTATACGTCGTTGTTAGGGCTGGTAAAGTTAATTATTATATTTAGAAGTTGAAATGTTTTTCTGGAATATACTGGTTTGACATGTGAAAATTCTAAATTTTTGGGAAGTCCGATAAACAGAGGAAACTCTGTCGGATTTTCATTAAGTTTTAAAACGAAATTTTCAAGTCCTAAGTAAAAATCAACTTAATTATTAGTAATTAAACTATATAATTGTGAGGGTGTTACAGCAGAACTTACCACGGCTTAGGACCCAGTCCCTACCACGTTCGTATGCCACATGTGGGATTCGTTCCGCCTAGAAATATACTCGAGGCTTCTTGATGTTCACCGTCCTTGCCCTCCCCTCATGCAATCTCCACCTGAGTATCCGTAGATACTCATGGTATCTTCCTCTCCACTACTTCGCACTCTCATACCTCACCGCGTATATTAAAGTCTTTTAAATTTTTTTAAGTCTTTTAATTCTTTTAATTAACCTAAGGTCGGCTCGCCCTTGGTACATCCCTTCAACGAGTCCCGACCACTACGGGTTATATCCGTTCCCCAACACTTTCACATATCTCTTTCTCTTTCACTACCACTTGGCAAATCATCATCAAACTGTTCTCGCAGGAATTCTCATACTTCTCTTGTATCCTTTCTCATTCTCAATAGCTACTTGGCAGTCATCCTCCATCTTGAATCCACGAGCATCGTCTCAGCTTCACGAACAGGGTCTCCATATCACGAGCACGATCTCCGCATCAGTGTTTGCTGCCACGTTCTTGCATCTCCTCTCTTATCATCTTTCCTTAAGTTTCCACTTAATCTCAAGTCTTACTCTTTCTCATGATTCTCGTTATCACGTATAACAACCTTCAGCTTTTCCAGACAGAATAAGATATACTCAACAGTATAGTCACAGTAAGATTCAGTACAAAACAAAATTAGACATGCATCATATTTAACAAATCAGATAAACATCTAGCACATATATATCACATATAATCATGCAGCACATAACATGTGACAATTACTCTAATTACACTCGATATACTCAGTTTAGAACCGAGTCTACACGTCACGATGACTTAGGCCTACTGCATCTCTCACCTCTCGTTCCAGCAGACGCTTTGTCCGAAATCGTTGCGGGTCCTTCCCAACATGTCAACTGTTCCACTTCTTGGCTTATACGCACCTTGTACTAAATAGAGTATACTAACGTTACAAGTCTATTTTAAATAATCGTCATACTCAGTATCAAAACGTGTTTTAGAAAACTCTTTTTACTTCTCGTCGGAAAATCATAAAATGTCAAGACTTATTCAAATCAAATTCGACTTTTGAACATTCTTTAAACATCTCAAAATATTTCTAAAACAATTGAAAAAACACTTTAAAACCATTTGTTTTGGTTGCTGGTCCGTTCCAGACAGCCATTAACCAAAACTCAAAAACACCGAAAAACATAACTTTTTCAATCCAACTCTTTCTCAATTTAAATACCACTTAAAACTTAAACTTTAAACCAACGAAACAAATTTTCAGGATTGAAAAACAATTTAAATAAAATCTGGACAGCAATTATACGAGTCCATAAATTATTCTTCAGAAAATCCGAAAACACCGTAAAATCATACTTTAGTTCGTATAATACTTTGCTATAAAATAAACACTTAAACGATTTATTTTTCAAACTTAACACCGTGAAATGAATCAAGGGCAGAAACCAATAAGTCCAAGGTTTTTCAATTAAATCAAGACTAAACTATTTCAAAACCAACTAATTTTCAAAACCGATTACAAAATCAAACACAACACTTTGGTAAACTAAATAATTCATTCATGCCTAACCTAAACATATCATCGAACAATCACTCATTCAATCATTTCAAGACATCATGATCATCATACAAGCCAGCAAAGTCATAACATAAAGTATAAAAATTCATATTCATCAAAAGCATTCAAATGGAATCTTAGAGTGATTACAAGTAAAACACAAAAGATAAAATCCAAAACTATATCAAATAAATTTTTTTAATCCTCAAAATTTCCAGAACATACAAATATATGCCAAAGATCATCAGGTAAAATTTTCAAGTCATTTAAACAATCCTAAGCTAGGTTTCAAATAAGATTTAGCATTAAAAGCAAGACGGAACTGTTGCTGGTCTGAAGCAAAAATGTCATGATTAAAAATAGTTGTTCAACTCCGAATTGCATAAAAATTGGTATATATTTTCCTTATACACTTAAGACTATCTCATAAAAATTTCAGATTATTTGGAGTTATTCAGGTCATATTTTTCCAATTAAGTTCATCACTAAGTCCAGAAAATCTGAACCAAATGGTTCACTGTTTTTCTTTTAGTAAAATTATCAAATCAACTCCAAATCTCTTCAAATTTTACAGAGAATATCTAGAGATGTTCAGAAAGCTACCATAAAAATTTTAAGCAATTTAGAGTAGCACAAGTTTGAAAATTCTGTCCATCTTTAAACCGAAAAACTTGTTTTCTCAAAATTGTCTTCACAAAGTTTCTTCTCATAGAAATAGGAAATCAATTCCAAAAATCATTCAAAAATTCAGAGAAGTTCATTTTAACATACTTAGGTCAGTGACAAAATTTCAAAATTATTGAACATACACAAATATCATTTATCAAGGTTAAAATCACACACATCACAATTTAAGCACAACATTTTATCCAATAAACTTGTTCATCCATTTCTTTTCATGAAAATCAAAATACATTCAAGAGGATAATAAAGCATAACAAATCATCAACATAGATTCAAAGATAAATTCATTCACCTATTTTTCATGCTTAGATCGAATTTATTTACATTCATGAACTAAGACAAACTTTTTATCAAACAAACACCATTTGTTTACTTTAAATACTTATGCATTCAAATCAACACAAGAATCAATCCATCATTTATTTTTTCTTCAAAAACCGAATCAACATATCATGAAAACAATTTTCTTTAACTCAAATACAACATGCATCAACATTTATAAATAAAAATCAAGCCTTTTAACTTAAAAATCGAGAACCGAATTAAACTAACCTAGATCTTGACATGCACATACTTAGAATTAATAGATCTCAAAGAAAATTACACATGCATTAACATTCAAGAACCAAAATCAAGGTTTTAAGAAAAAATCAAATCTATCATCAAAGCATGCTCCTTTTTACTAGATCTTTACATGCATATATCAAATACTTCAAATAAAAATTCATCCTTAAAGATTTAAGCCCTCACCGAAACTTACATAATGAAAATGAATTCATTTTATCAAAAATTTCATGCTTTAAGTTAAACTTTCTTATTAAAAATAATTTCCTTTGCATGCACACAAAAACCGAATCAAGCAAGAAAATAAAATCATTAGCACAAAATCCTTTTAAAACCGAATTGAACATCAAGTTCTTAAACATAGTAGATCTCTTATTTTTAAGTCAAGATCTTCAAAATCAAGCTTAGAAATCAATATGTTTGTAAATCAAAACAGTAGATCTAGCTCAAAATCAACATGCATCAAAGAACAACTTTAAAAATCGATTTCATTTTCCAAATACATGCATAAAACCAAAGTACATCAAAGAAACAAGAATCATTTACACAAAATAATTACAAAAACCGAATCACCCTTCAATCATTTTTGCATGTTCATTTTTTTTGTTTTAAAGCTTCAATCTTCATTCATTATTCTTTGAAAAATATAGATCAACATCAAAAATCAACATGCAAGGACAAACTTTGAACAAATCAACATCTTTACCACAAAAACATGTAGAACCGAAAATAAAAATGATAGAGAAGGAAGAACAACAAGAATCAAGCTAATACCTAAGGAAGATGAATGAAAATGACTTAAGGATCAAAGCTTTCTCTCCTTCCTCTTCTTCTCTAATTCGGCCCCCCCTCTCTCTCTCTCTCTCTCTCTCTCTATGTCTCAAGAGCTAGTGTTGCTCTTTGGGACCAAGTGTTTGTGTGGAAGTGAAATGAAGAAAATGAAAAGAGGAATGAAAGAATGAAGGAAACGAAGGAATGAATGGAAGAATGAGAGGAAATAAACTAAGGGTGAAGTATTATTTCCTCCCTTGGCCCTTAATCTATTCGGCCCCTTATGCATC
This sequence comes from Crotalaria pallida, assembly GCA_037953625.1. Taxonomy (NCBI): domain Eukaryota; kingdom Viridiplantae; phylum Streptophyta; class Magnoliopsida; order Fabales; family Fabaceae; genus Crotalaria; species Crotalaria pallida. Next base: position 2,690,344 of record CM075654.1, on the reverse strand, counting down.
TAGGAGGGGTAATCTTGGCAACTCCAAAACATGTACTTGGAGGCCAAGTTTCTTCTTTTTATTTTATTTTATTTTTATTTTATTTCCCCTTTAACTTAGCCACCAAGTAAAGGCTATAGGTGATGTTATCCTAGGTAACACATACATACACATACCACACATACACATATCATACATACACATATCACACATACACATATATGCACACATTTAATCATAGAATAATTTCTTCTTTCATTAACTAATCAAACATTCATATTAACAATTAAACACGTTTTCTTCTCAAATAATAAACTGTACTAATTGGTTGCAATTGTAGCCCTCATTTCATTTTATAAAATCATATTTTAATATATTAAAGATATTCCCAAAAGGAAAATTTTATTAAAAATCAAAAACTATTTTTCATGATTAATACCTTTAAAATTCGTACTTTACATTCCTGAGGAATAATTTTCGCAAACCAATCCAGAAAATCATAAAAGATAAATTTTTGAAATCTACATTTTGATACGATCGTTTTCATATAAAGATCATAAAATTTGGAGTTACGGTTAAAAAGTTATGAATTTCCGAAGTTGATAAATCTATCAAAATCCATAAAGAAATTCATTTTTACAATAAATCACCAACAATAAAAATCATTTCTCATTTCTTATTAATCAAATCAATCCACACTCAATAAAAATCATTTTAACTAACTCCATAAAAATATTTATTTACCAAAACACCGTAAAATCAACATCTTACTTCGTAACCGAATAAAATACTCACTGAAAACCCTTTGTAAAACAATATCTCAAAACTCCTCTTTAATAAAATTTTATTTGTCTTAGTCGGAAAAGTACGGGATGTTACAAACAGCATTATGTTTGGGCATCATTACACGAAAAGAATCAGGTCTAAGGAAACGCAAAGTAAGGGGTTCTTTACCTTGCTTTAGGAGTATTTTCTAATTAGCTCATAGTACTTGCTAAGAGTATATGTATACGTTTGGTTTGGAATTTAGATAGTTATTATAGGCTTAACAATCAAGAATGAAATTAAATGAAATAGTTGTTAAATTGATATATATGTGATAAATTTTGTATGCTAAGTGCTAAATGTCATTATTTATGCCTAACTGAAGTATATGGAGACTTGGTTGGTAACTAGAAATGGTTATATATGATAGTTGTTATGTATGTTAGAAAAAGTATAGAGTTGTGCTATTTTGTGAATGATTATGGTGATTTATATTTGAATGTATGATGTGGTGTTTTGTTAATTTATATTGGAATTTGGAAATATAAAAGGATAATGAAATTGATGATTTTATGGAAGAGTTTTCAAATGCAAATAAGTGAAATAAGATATTAAAAGATTTAAAGGAAAAAGAGTGCGTGATCCAGATCTTGTAAGACGTTGTCCGAAGGAGACTGTACGCATAGATCGCGTAAGACGCACTTGATGCGCCGCTGTAAGACGTTGTCCGAAGGAGACTGTACGCAATGATGGACACACACACCATATATTAATAAAGGTATAATTGGATTGTGCCTCTCCAGATCTTGTAAGACGTTGTTCGTAGGAGACTGTACGCCTAGATCGCGTAAGACGCACTTGATGCGCTGCTGTAAGACGTTGTCCGAAGGAGACTGTACGCAATGATGGATGCACCTTCCGATTGTGGAATCCAGGTCTTGTAAGACGTTGTCCGTAGGAGACTGTACGCATAGACCTCGTAAGACACACATTGTGTGCAGCTGTAAGACGTTGTCCGAAGGAGACTGTACTCAATGATGGAAATCCACATAATAAATTCTAAAATTCTTTGCAAAACTCAAAGAGTATATGAATAGAAAGGAATTGTGAAGTTAAATAAGAAATGTGAAAGTATAAGATTTTCATAAGTTTGAAATGTAAGAAATATTGAATTTAAGGAAAATTACCAAGAAACCAAGTGTTAATAATATGAAAATAATTGAATTGATTGGTAATGCTTATTGGACTATGTGCAATATATGGCTAAATGTGTTTGACTTAGTAGGTCATTATGTCTTGTTATACACTACTTTCTACTTCATGTGTAAATCTCACCCTTACAGCCATTTTTCAGGTACTAAGCTTGGAGCTTGAACAGTTTTTTGGCCGAGTAGGATTACCCTCCACCACGTGGAGTGGTCATGTATCACGAGTGAATTAAAGTATTAATTAAGCTAAAGATTGATATTTTGTAATTTAAAAGAATGTATTAGTTGTACGCCCTCGCTTGGATTATGTTGGGCATTAGGACTTAATTGTGTGTTTTGAGTAAATATTGTATGTTTTAAAATATTCTGGTCTGGACAGGTACAAGATTGGAAATTTTGGTAAAGTCCGAAATATAGAGGGAACTCTGCCGGATTTTTATCGAAATTTTCAAGTACCAATTTTTATAAAATCCTAAATTAACTAAATATTAGTAAGGATGTTACATGATGGTAATGTACTTCTTTTAGAATTGTCTTGATCTTAAGTCCATAGTGCTGGTTTACTAAGGCAACAAGGAATCAATGAGGATTGATTTCTAAAGACGCGTTAGCAAGCCAGTGACTCTTGGACAAGGTGACAACCCCGAGAGTGTGGAAGCTAATTAATTCCCAGATCTAGTGCAAGCTAGTCTTCTCCTTAATAGTTAGCCTTACAGAGTTTGTTGAACTCTGAAACTATCTATTCTTTTATGAGGGTGTGAATCAATTGAATTAGTTAGTGTTCGACTCACCCTACTACCTCAAGGTAGAAACTCTTATAAATTTTCTTGTAGTTGCTTCCAAAGTATGTTTGAGTTGTTCTATTGAATGATAAGACCGTATCTCTAGAGTGAACCTCGTCTGTCTACTTTTGTCACAATCAAATGTGATCTTGGGTTTGGACTGGATGTCTAGAAAGCCATATGATCATCAATTGTGATAAAGAAGCAGCTTTGTATAAGAACCCGTAACCCAAGAGATATATGTGTTGGTTCTCGGTAATAGTGGAGAAAGGGAAAAGGAATTGAAGAGATCTTAGTTATGAGGAATCTACCGAGAATATTTTCTAGTGAGATCTCGGGTTTGTTACCGAATCGTGAAATCGAGTCTGATATGGATTTAATTCTAGAAGTTGGTTCCATCTCTATCGCTCCCTATAGAATGGTACCACCGGAAATGGCCGAGTTGATTAAGCAAGTGGAGGTGCTATTGCAAAAGAAGTTGGTCCGACCAATTGTGTCTCTGTGGGGAACTCTAGTGTTATTATATAAGAACTAGAATGGGAGTTTCGCGCGAATGCGATGATTATTGATAACAGAATAAGAACCAAGTGTTCTTTTCTAAGGAAAGAAGATATCATGAATTAGGATCGCAAAGCCTTAATATTTTCTAGGATTGAGCTAAGGCAAGGGTATCATCAAAATTAGGATCCGGAAGGAAGATACTCCCAAGACAGCATTTCAATCCCGATGCAGGAACTATGAATAAGTAGTGATGTTGTTTGGATAGATTTATGTCTTGCTATCTTCATGAGCTACTTGAACGAAATTTCCAGATCTTATCTGGATTGGTTTGTGTTGATGCTCATTGATGATATTCTACTTTACTCAAAGAGTTTTGAAGAACATGCGAAACATCTCATGATCGCGTTGGAGATCTTAAGGAGAAGTAATTGTACTAAGCCCTCTAAGCGCAAGTTTTGGTTGAAGGAAGTTAAGCTTTGGGACACGTGATCTCTAAGGAAGGAACAGCTGTAGATTCAACAAAAAGGGATGCAATTCTGCAATAAGAACAACCTAAGTCAGTCGGCGAAGGTGGAAGTTTCTTAGGACTGATGGGTACTATTATAGGTTCGCAGATGGACTTTCTGAAGTTAAATCGCCTTTAACCAAGTTAACCTGGAAGGATTAGCCTTTCATAAGGAATGAGAAGTGCGAAGAAAGTTTTCAGCAGTGAAGGAAAGACTAACGTCTCCTCCTATGATAGTCATGCCTTATCCAAACAAATATATTGAGGTGGATTGTCATGAATTGAGGGAAGGATTTGGAGGAGTGTAGATACAATAAAGGAAAGTGGTTGTGTAAGCATCAAAATGATTAAAGATACACAAAGTGACTATCTGTAACACCCAAAAATTTTAATCCCCGATTAATGAAATGTTAATTATAATTTAATTATAATTAATGGTTTCTATATTAATCCTTGATTAAAATATGTGTTCATATGACTAGCTTATGTGTGTAAATTATTTAATAAATAATTTAAATGCATAAAATGAGTATTTTGCATATTAGTCCCTGGGTTGGGACCTAGAGGTAATTATAGGAAAGATTTTGGAGGGAAAGTAAATAAAATAATTATTTTTCAAAAATTGGGAAAAATACTCGAGTATTTTCTGAAAAACTCGAGTATTCTGGGTCAAACTGCACGAGTGAGTGCGTTTAGTGAGTCACCACGAACGATTCTCTTCTCTCGCCACGAAAACACCTTCTTGCCAACGCCATGGGTGGCGTGTCAACGTGCATGAGCTATCTCTGCTTCTATTTAAACTCATCAACATCCCTTAGTTGAAGATTTTGGATCAAATTGCTTTGTTGAAGAAGTTAGGGTTCTGAGTTTGTGCTCTTCGATTCTTCTTCTGTGAGTTGAATTGAGTGATAATCTATACACGAATACAAAGCTCACATCTCGAGCTTTGTATAAACACCAAAATCGTGAGGATTGAGTGAGTGTGTTGGGAGAATTGGAGATTGGAAGTGAAGCTGTTCTTGGCCAAGCTTGTGTCTGGAGCTTACTTTGATCTTGATTTCTGGTAAGCTCACGAATTCTTGAGTCTCAAATTCGATTCCTTTAGTTAGATTATGTTGCATAGAGTCCAGAAAATCTAATTTCCCCAATTTAATCTTCTGTTTCATGTACAAACCAATTCCATTTTGGTGTGGTACTCAAAATGCTTTGCATGTGGCATTTGAAGTTGGTCTGGAAGTTGTGGAGCCATTTTCTTGTCAATCCTTGTTTGGAAAACATTTGAGAGGTAAGGGGAAGTAATTATATTCACTAGATAGAGTTTAAATTTCATTAATTGTGTTAGAGAGCCACCAAGAGGCTCTAAGGGCTTAGTTTGAATAGGAACTTTGGTTTGGAGACCAATCCATGCTCTATGACTGTGATGAGCAAGTTCTATATCATGCATGCAAGCTTAAATGAACTTTGTTTCATGAATATTGTGCTTATTTTGCAATTTGAAGTGTTGAGTTGCTAAATTGTATATTTAATGCATAATGGATTGATTCTCTGTCAAATTTGTTATTTGATATGAAATGAGTATGTTAACATGTTCAATATGTGGTATATGAACTATTGTGATCACTGTTTTGGGTTAAAAATGTTTAGAAATTGAAATGGTATGTAAAAACCAAGTTTCACTCTGTTCTGTCTGCAGATACTCGAGTATTTGGCTTAATACTCGAGTATTTCGTGGTGCACCAGAGTGAAAATTGGCGCACCAACTTGGGAATCAAATTGAACACTCGAGTAATGTGTGAACTACTCGAGTATTCTGGGTAATGGAATACTCGAGTATCTCATGAATTACTCGAGTATATTTATGAAGACCTGTAACCCTAAATCTCTGAAAAGACATGAACGACTTGAGTATAATTATGAACAACTCGAGTAGAATCTGGAAAATGATAAACTACTCGAGTATTTTGGAAAAAAAACTCGAGTATTCTTAGTCAGATACTTAAAAATACCATTTTCAATTCTAAGTCATTTTGTAACTCTTAGAGGACAATAAACCAAGTGATCCTGGACTTAGAGGAAATTGATTGACGTTATGATGTTTTCATTTGAATAATGATACGTTGCTCGGGAGGCACGTAATGTATTAATAAAAGGATAAAACATCAATCAATCTCTTTTAAGTAAGGTAATGCATTCATTCTGGAGTTTGGTTGGTAGGACGTATATCATGTTTTTGGTAAACATGTGGAGGGCCTCTGGGAGTGCCAATACGCTTGCTTGATGACACGTCGTTGACGTGGTCGGCTGAGGGAATGCCGATATGGTTATACCGTTTGGATGACGGTCCGTTTGGATGACGGGATATGCTCGGGTGGCATGGATACCAAGCTTGTCGTGTACATTCTAGGTGAACGTACAAATTGTTGTATACCTAGGAATACAATGCACTGTTGAGTGCTGGGTTGTCAGGGATGGACGTCAGAGAGTGACATAGTATGATGGAGATAGGCTTGAGAGCTAAAGTCATGCATCATGCCACTCATTTAAATTAATGATGATAAATGAAATAAGTGTGAGCATCCTATGTGCATTCACTAACTGCTAAGTGTTATATGTGGTTGTTGTTATTTGATGCATGTTTACATATTCATATTGCACAATTTATTCTCTATTGGTTATGTGTATAGAATTGCTTACCCCTATGCCCTTGTAGGTGATGTCTCGTTACATTGCTTGCATCGAGATCCGACCACTTCCTAGTGGCACATGGATCTATGAGGACCATCGCGCGGTGTTCGAGGGTGAGGTAGAGATTACCTTCTACCACCCGAACCCGTTGATCCGATTCTGTCCTCGTAGATTTAGGATTCCCATCATATACACTATGCATGTAACCCCGTTTTACACTTACCATGGACCACCTCCCACGCGACCAGCTCGCTCTTACCATAGTTTTCGTTTTCGACCTACCCGCTCTCACCCTTTTACTTCGAGAGTCGTCCGCGAGGAGACTCCCCCTTCTGATCCGAGGAGCCCAGTCAGGGTTTCACCATCCCCTGACCCGGTACCCAGTGGTAGGGTACACTCTCCCTCGGACGAGATCGAGGAGGATCCGGTGGAGGACGAGAGTGGGAGCGAGCCTGTCGTGCATTCTACTGGGAGTGATTAGAGGGACGATGATCCCTAGGTACATGCATATGGTGTATGATGCGGATCTGTGGATCCGATGTGTGGAGGCTGCGGAGGAGACTTGCTGCTGCTGCTGTGTTGATGATGATGCTACTACCTTACTACTTTTACTTTTAGGAGACTGCTGCTACTACTACTACTACATCTGATGATGCCAGATCTACATGACCACCCTTGGAGTTTCTATTTTGATTATGTACACATATTGTAGATATACTTTTGGAATACTCTAGGGTTTTGGTCATATTACTATGTAGATCAGATTATGGACTTGTATTTTGAGATCTTGGAGACATGATGATGAGACTATGTATTTATGACTTTTACTATATATAAAACCTATGTTTATATTACTAGTGACTGCATAGTCTGATGATTTCCGCTTACTCTGATTCGATCTATTTAAGAGCTCGGCTAAAAATATTATTTAATGGTATCAGTTTTATCAAATAATGCATGGGTAACTTTAATTACTTGTATGATAAAACGAGGTTTCCAAAAAGCGAATGTTACCCTATTTGAGAAAAGGTTTTAGAGATCGCCGAACTTGATATGAACGTTTTCATAAAGGTTTAGAACTTATTCTCCAAGAATTCCAAAATGACGATTTGTGCACTCGCTTTAAAAAGAAAATTTTATCTTCCCTATTTTCTTAACACTCACAAGTCCATATATTATCCAATATAATAGCTTAAATATTAGTTTATATTTGGGTAATCCGGAAGGGTGTCACACTATCTGACGTGACTTAGAGATTCCAACGACTGTGTTTGCTTTAAAGATCTGGATTCATCATCTCTATGGCACTACATTTCAGGTATTTAGTGACCATAAGAATTTGAAGTAATTAATTTGACCAGAGAGAGAGTTGAACATAAGACAATGTCGATGGATAAAGTGTTGAAGGATTATGATTCTATGCTCTGTTACCATTCTGTGGTGGCAGACGCATTGAATCGGAAGGCAATTTGTGCGAACTCTTTATAGGGATTAAGGAGCTGCTCTAAGTGAGAAATTTAGAAACCTGAGCTAGATGATGTAAGTAGACCAACGAGTATTAAGATGGGAATGTTGTGAATCGCAAAGGAATTCTTGATAAGGATTCGTGAATTGCAACAAAGAGTTGAAGGGTGGAAAGAAAAATTAGAGATTGGCTTTTGAAGGGAAAAAACTCAATTTCCGTAAGGGAACAGATAAAATTCTTTGTTTCAAGACAAGGATTGACATTCCGAATGATCCAGAATTTGGAAAATTATTTTTTGGAATTAAGCACACAAAAAGACAGATGAGCAAAAGGCTATGCTACTTATATGCTAAGTGATGAAGCTACGACATAATGGAACATGTAACACCCAGCTTTCATATAAAAATATTATTCAAACGGTTTAATAATTAAAATGGAGAGCTTAAAATTTTCTTTTCATAAATCAAATTTACATATAAAATTGGGTATTTCAATTACAATATGAGTAGCACAACTTATAATTTCCTTCTTTCCAAATCTTCCGCTGCGACACTCTAATCCTCAAGCTCCTTGACATTCACCTAAAATGATAACCACTAAGGGTGAGACCTTTTCACAACACATTGAATTATAAGATAGTAAAAAGCACATAATAGCAACTTAAGCATCATAATCAAACCAAGCCATGAATAAAAAAATGCTTCACTTTCACATTCCAAAGATCATGTTCATTTCCCATTATAAACTATATAACATGTGTCTCCTCACGGTCAGAGGACAACACACCCAACATAATACCTCGCATGCTTCCTCACGGTCAGAGGACAACATACACACATCTCTTCATCTTTCATAACATTTTCATCTTTTCTTTACCATTAGGAATTAGTGCACTTGTTAGGTCGTTTCTCACCCACTAGGATTTTCACCCAATCCAGGTCATTTCCACCTATTAGGCCATGGTTGACACCCGTTAGGACTAAAAACATCGTTTTAACTCTTTTACACACCTTTATTATTTCTGCAGCATGATTGATCCATTGGGTACACCCGCCTAACGGGTCATTTACGGGGCCTAATAGGTCATTTTCACCTGGATGGGTAACTTGTCACCTAACAGGGCACCTAATGGGTCGGTGTATCCCAAGGATCAATCATAGCTGCTGCTTAGTCACTTTTATACTTCACTTTAGTTATTCACAATCAAGAAGCAAATATCTACATTCAAGCACTTGCATATTTTAAATTCCAACATCACACAACCACCAACATTCAACATCATTTATGTTCCAAAACAATTCGTCAATGCAATTCATAAACACATATACTCCAAACTAAGACTAAATTCTAACTACACACTTTCGTAATTAAGTAAACAATTAGCATTAAGTCATAAAATAACCTTCTGACCACTAACCCTCTTTCCTACTTATTAGGTTGAATTATTTATCATCACATATTTAATACTCAAACGTAAAATTACTCATTTCACATACATAATGAACATAACCACCCAATAGACTACAGATGTCACAAGTAAATCGACATACTCAGGAATGTCTCAGAGTGCTGAAATATAAGTCAACTCCCTAGGGTTCTTCACTTCCTACTTACAACATATATAAGGGAATTTACCAAAATTTTCATCAATTAAAATATTTAAATTAAATCAAAAATACTTTCAACATTCCTAAACTCAATCTAAACCGATGCTATTTTATTACCCATAACCCAATTTAATTACTTAACCCAAATCCTATTATATACCTCAACTATCCCTAACTCAAAGTGTGGAAAAGTGACCCCCCCACCCCCTTACCTTGGAGAAGGAGAGAGCCCACACAAAGCTCCAAGGACCCCAAATCTACTCCGGATCTACCTTGTTTCCCATTCTCTAGACCGATCTCCACTCCGTTCTTCAAGATTGGAGGAGAGAGAAAGAAGCCCTAGGAGAGAGAAAGAGGTCACGAGTGAGAGAGAGCTTGAGGGAGAAGGTGGGTCTCATGATTATAGGCTTGAAAGGGAGGGTTTGGGTGGTTTATGGTGTTTGAGTGGAGGAGAGGGGGGGAAACGTGGTAGAGGAAGCAGAGAGAAAGCTTTGTCTTGAACCAACCAAAGAGGAGGGTCCTAGCTAGAAGATAGAGTCTAAAGGCTTAAAGGAAGAAATAAATCAATGGAGATGATGGGGGATGATGATTTGAAGCTCCAAGCCTCCATGGAAGCTCCAAATCGCAAGAAAGAGGAAGAAAAGAGGAGAGAAAAGCGTGAAGCATGAGAGAGAGAGAGAGAGAGGGGAGGGTCGAATAGGATAAGGGAATGGAATGGGTGGCTGAAATAGGGAGATAAGGTGTGGAAATTACGTTTCTGCCCGTTACCTTGTTTTTATTTTTAGCATCAGACCTGAAGTAATCGATTACTTGACCCAAAGTAATCGATTACCCTTCAATGCAACATTTCTTAGTGTTTCTGACAGAGGGCAAGTAATCGATTAACTCATTGAAAAGTAATCGATTACTTCTCAAAAACACAAGATAATCGATTACTTACAACCCAAGTAATCGATTAAAATTGCTGCAACATCTTAGTGTTTTCACTAGAGGGCTAGTAATCGATTACTCTGTACTAACTCCTACAGAGTAATCGATTACTCTAATGAAAACTCCTGTTTGACGAATTCTAACTCTAAGACACTACACTTATATCCTACCCATGGTTTTCCTATGGTTTTTATCATAGATTCTAGCTTAGATTTTCCTAATTAACTTGGAATTAAATTTTGGGATGTTACAGAACAAGAAGAGTGGGTGTTGGAAACAAAGGACTGACACCACACCTGAGAGATATTCAAAGAGAAGTTTTTGGAAAATTAAAGTCTCTTCCAGGAGATGTGAAGGGGAAGAATGAGGTTGAATTGTGGAAACAGAACAAGTAGATATGAATCTTGGAGAATGTAATGTTAAGCTCGAAAGATTCATGAGGTATCTTCCATAACAACTCAGATGAGAGATCCAAGTGTGAGAAGCTCAAGAATGAATTATATCCAAACATTAAGCCAGACATCGGCTATTAGGGAATGAGGAAGTTCCCAACATTGATAAGTATATGTGAGATTCATAAGAGCGATGGAAAAAGCACAGGAAGTTCTGACGAAAGGAGAGAAAAAGCAATTAAGTGAATCAATTATGGGAAAGGGACAACTGGAGGAATCAAAGCTAAATGCATCAGGGTTAGGGAAACCTCGACTGCAGGAAAGTAGCTGAAAAGGTAAAGGGAAAAGAATCGCTTGTCCACTTCAGTGTGGAAAGTGAGACACATCACTTGGATTAAGTCGTGATGTACCCAAGGAGATAGTTTGTTTTAACTGCAAGGAGTCGAGGTTTAATTCGTCAGATTGTTCGAAGGATAAATGCAAGGAAGGAATGAACAAACAGCGAATCTAGTGTGGAAAGGTAACCTTGTTAGGATGCGAGTCCGATTCGAATTTAGGTAACCCGAGTCTATCTTTTCCCTGATTGGAATTAACGTGGTCAAATGTTTTTTGATTGCGTTAATTAAATCGTTTTATAATCTGAGAATCTAGGAAAGCCCTTGGCTTGAATTTCTGTGATCAAAACTCTTATCACAGTTGAATGTGATAAATACCTTGGACACTCCAGAAATGGAAAGATCAGTTAAGGCTAGAGAAATTAACAACCACCAGGATAGGGCAAGCATTTGTCTCCCCAACGGAAATAATGTCTCTAGAGCTTGACAGTCTGACTAAGTCCGATAGTGGCGATAATGTTCCTTATCTTTAAGTTCATTCAACTTAAAGATATAACGTATAGTCTTTCTTGAGAAAGATTATATCTGAAAGGGATGATTTTATTACTAATAGTTTAAATATTAGGACTGATCACCCTAATGTTTATAACTGTTAAGGAGTAAAGTCATACAAATACCTTCTTACTCGTGCTCAAGTGAACAGAGTGCGCAGCGGAAAAAGTTTTTCTCGAAAAGTTTATTTTAGATGTTTTAATTGACGAATACGCATTTGAAATGTGTTATTTGAAAAAAAAATTATTCCAAAGGTTCCATTTGAGATAATTATGAAAAAAAAATTTGAGACCGAAAAATTTGAGGAAATATAAGAGAATTTATTTTAAGTGGGGGAGAATTTTCCCTAATGATATTTTAAGGAATAATAACGTAACAACTATCTTTTACATATAAATTTTGAAAATGCAGAGTTTGAGAAAGAATTTCGAGGACGAAATTCCTTTTAAGTGGGGGAGTAGTGTAACACCCCAAAAATTTTAATCCCCGATTAATGATCATTAATTATAAGGTTTTATAATTAGTTGGATATTAATTTTAATATAGTGGTTAGATTTTGTACATTATGTGTACTTGAATAAATAAATATATGAATGATATTTTTTTTATAAGAAAAAATCTATTACCACATGAAAATTCAAAAACAACACAAAAAAGCCCTTAGTAGGAGCTTGCCACCTTTTGGTATATGAAAGGTATTTTGACATGATGATTTTATGCCAAAATAAGTATTTTCAGCTTAGTCCTTGGTAAAGGACCAAAATGCAATATTAAAAAGTTTTTGGAGGGAAAAGAAATAAAATATAATTTTTGATTGATTTGGTGTAAAAGTGTTAGTTTTGCAATTAAGTCCTTGGGAAAGACCTAAGTGCAAATATTAGGAAAGATTTTTGGAAGGGAATTAATTAAATAATGAATTGTTCAAAATTACACTGTGGTAATCGATTACCATAGTGCAGAACAACCATGGTTGAACACATTTGATGAATCATCACGCGTTTAACCCAGAAATCGCCACAAAATCACCCATAAATGCGTCAAGAGGACTCATGTCAAGCTGCATGATCCTCAGATTTCTCTATATAGGCCAAGACATGAATGAATTTTTCTTCATTTGGTTCAATTGTGTTGAATTGCTGAGATTAGGGTTCTTGATTTCGTCCCTTCAATTCTCATTCAATTCTGAGAGTTGATTTGAGAGCTATACACCATTGTAAAGCTTGAATCACGGGCTTTACATAGCTACCAAATTTGTGAGTTGAGAGTGAGTGTAGAGCAAGTTGTGAGCTTGGGAAGTTGGGTGCTCGAATCTGTCAAACTGGATTTCAGAGTTGAGGAGCTGACTTTGAGCTTCGATTATGGTAAGCTCAAGTTTCCTCTTGGTCTGAAACTTGTCTGATTCCAAAGTTTAAGTTGCATAGAATGTAATTTAACCATTTTCCCCAAATTTTATGCATGATTGATGGATCAATTTCTCTAGTCGTGTGACCTTGCTGAGACTGCTCTGCATGCATGAATCTAAAAAGGGATTTTGTGGAATTGGAGTTTGATCGTTTTTCTGAGTCAAGCCTCTGTTCAAACACAACCCTAAGCTATGGGGGAAGCTTACCATTTGCTAGAATGAGAATGAAATGCATTGGAAAGTAGGATGAGCCACCATGAGGCTTAAGGGCATAGCTTTGAATTAGGGAAATGGCATGGAGGCCAATCTGAGACATGCTACATGTTTGAGCAAGTTTCTTTAGCTGCATGTGAACTTAATCAATGCTGAAATCATGCCAAATTTGAGTATAATTGATTTTAGTACCTCAAGTAGCATAAAGTTGTTAAATCAAAGGTTTTGATGACGACAAATATATCATGCGCTCGGTGCTCGGCCAAGGTATTGATGAAGCCAAATGAATCAGTTCTGAAGTATCTCGGATATTGGCCAAGGCAATCAAATCAGCATAGTATGTTGATCTCAGATCTCGGCCATCAACGAAGACAATTGGATCATGGTGGCGAGTTCGAGAATCAAAAATTTGATAAGTTTTGTTCTAAGTTCGGCATAGAGCATCAATTTTCAGCTCCACGGACACCTGAGCAAAACGGAGTTGTGGAAAGAAAAAACCGAGTACTTGAGGAACTTGCTCGGACAATGCTGAACGAATCTCAAGTTCCTCACTATTTCTGGGCGGATGCAGTCAACATTGCGTGTCATGTATTGAACCGAGTTCTTACTCTACCTATCTTAAAGAAAACGCCCTATGAACTTTACAAGGGTAGAAAGCCGAACATATCTTATTTTTATGCTTTTGGATGCAAAGTTTTTATTTTAAACAATGGAAAAGATCATCTCGGAAAATTTGATTCAAAAGCCAATGAAGGTATATTTTTAGGCTATTCTGCTCGGAGTAAAGCTTATCGCGTATTTAATAAACGAACTTCCACTATGGAAGAATCTATACATGTGGTATTTGATGAGTCTTCGAAAGGAGATACTTTGAGTTGTGTGAAAAATGCAGGAATCAAAGATAACTCAATGGATGAGCAAAATGATGATGAACCTATCATAATTGAACATAAAGCTCAACAAGACGACGTTGTAATACCTGATGTCGAATCTCCGTTGGAAGACTTCCCCCCTGCTTGGAAAACAAACAAAAATCATCCGATCAAGAATGTGCTCGGAGATATTTCAAAGGGAGTTCTAACTCGTCGGTCAATTCAAAACTTTTGCAATTTCGTCTCGCTTGTTTCTCAAATTGAACCTGATTCTGTTAGTAAAGCGATTGAGGATGAACATTGGGCCATTGTTATGCAAGACGAGCTGAACCAATTCATCAGAAATGATGTTTGGGAATTAGTTCCTCGGCCTGATGATCATTCTATAATCGGCACAAAATGGATTTTCAGAAACAAAATGGACGAATCAGGGGTAATTATAAGAAACAAAGCTAGACTCGTTGCTCAAGGCTACAACCAAGAGGAAGGTATCGATTATGACGAGATCTTTGCTCCGGTTGCTCGGCTTGAAGCAAACCGAATTATTCTTGCTTTTGCATCTATCATGAAATTCACCCTGTATCAAATGGATGTCAAGAGTGCTTTCTTAAACGGATTTATAAATGAAGAAGTGTATGTGAAACAACCTCCTGGTTTTAAAAGCCATGAATTTCCAAATCATGTTTACAAACTTAAAAAGGCTTTGTACGGTCTGAAACAAGCTCCGAGAGCTTGGTATGATCGACTGGGTTCTTTTCTTTTAGAACAAGGCTTCGAAAGAGGGAAGGTTGACACTACTTTATTCATTTTAAAATCTAACAAGGACATTTTACTAGTACAAATTTATGTAGATGATATAATTTTCGGTGCTACTAATATGTCTCTATGTAAGAAATTCGTAGCTCTAATGAAAGGTGAATTCGAGATGTCAATGATGGGAGAACTCACATTCTTCCTCAGACTTCAAGTCAAGCAAGCCGAAGGAGGCATCTTTGTGCATCAAGGAAAATACTGCAAAGAGCTCCTAAAGAAGTTCGGCATGGATAATTGCAAGACTGCTACTACACCGATGAGTACCTCCTGCTATCTCAACAAGGATGAATCAGGTAAGTCTGTAGATGTAAGTAAATATAGAGGCATGATAGGGAGTCTTCTGTATTTAACTGCATCTCGGCCTGATATAATGTTTAGCGTCTGTATGTGTGCTCGGTTTCAAGCTGATCCAAAGGAATCGCATTTATCAGCTGTTAAACGAATATTTAAATATTTAAAAGGAACCGAGAACACCGGTCTGCTTTATCCGAGTGATATTAGTCTTAGTTTAGTCGGATATTCTGATTTTGATTTTGCAGGATGCAAGCTTGACCGAAAAAGCACTAGTGGAACTTGTCATCTTTTGGGCAGTTCTCTAGTGTCGTGGTTTTCTAAAAAGCAAGCTTGTGTTGCTCTTTCCACCGCAGAAACAGAATACATTGCAGCCGGCAGCTGCTGTGCTCAAATCCTTTGGATGAAGCAACAATTGTCGGACCTCGGTCTAAAATTGAATCACATTCCTATCAAATGTGACAATACGAGTGTAATCAACCTAACTAAGAATCTTGTGTATCACTCTCGGACAAAACACATTGAAATAAGACATCATTTTCTGCGAGATCAAGTTCAAAAAGGTGATTGTGTTATCAAATTTGTAAGCACTGAAAATCAATTAGCCGACATTTTTACAAAACCTCTCCCGGGAGACACTCATTTTCATATCAGAAGGGAATTTGGCATACTAGATGAATCTAGTGTAAGCTAATGGTCGGTCAGTGTTTTCAATCACCCAAATCCAAAGTCTTATGTCAATGTACAATTGCTCGGCTTTCTTTTATTCATTCAAATATTTGTTATTATAATGAAAAGCTTGAGCCCTCTGCTCGTTACTCTTTCGCTATATTTTCTGGGGGAGAAAAGTTGTATCTTCCGAGCATATTACTAATAGGGGGAGTAAGGCAAAAATAATTGTTTATGTTTTCAACAAGTGGTATCACTGTATTTTCATCACGTGTGTGCCCTTTCAAAATTTTCTAGTTCAACAAGTGGCATTCAGTGGTATCTATTTTTCCTGCTCTCTAGTTTACACTCGGAATCTGCTTCTTACCACTCTTTTGGCTATGTACTTAATTCTTCGGCTCCTTTTTTATCATGCCAAAAGGGGGAGAAAGGTAGTTGTTGTTTTGTTGTTTCAGATTTACGAATTCAAGGGGAGAAAGGAAAGGTGCTATTTGATTGAAGATAAGTGCTTTAGATTTTCGACCATATATTAAGGGGGAGAAAAGAGAAAGCTTCAGGTGAAGAGAAAGCTGATGTTCAAGGGGAGTAATCTTCGAGCATACATTCACAAGAACCACACAAAATCAACAAGCATTTGTCATCATCAAAAAGGGGGAGATTGTTAAATCAAAGGTTTTGATGACGACAAATATATCATGCGCTCGGTTCTCGGCCAAGGTATTGATGAAGCCAAATGAATCAGTTCTGAAGTAACTCGGATATCGGCCAAAGGCAATCAAATTAGCACAGTATGTTGATCTCAGATATCGGCCATCGACGAAGACAATTGGATCCGACCAATTTGATGTATAGACCTTCGACCTATTGTCGGCCTCTAATGTATTCTATTGATATCGGTGACATGTTCTCTAATTTAGCGGTGTTTCACCACCGACTAACCAAAGGACCTGTCGCCGATATCTCTTGGCAGAACACCATTAGAGGACTTTTCCTTTCCCTCATTAAATGGGAAGACACCCAAAATCCGACCCCAAGAAGGCACAAACTTTGGGAGATATAAGATTACAAAGGTTCCGTCGAGGCTTATGTATCAAACTAAGTGTACCCTCCAATTCGTGCTTTTTACACTAGCTTGAAACACAAGAGGTGATCCCTATGTAATCCCCCATGTTCGGTCTTTCACCATTCATGAGGACAAGGAGGGTATTCGGAGTAAGGATTTTCCCATTTTGTCCTCAGCTCCCGAATCCCTTAATCCCACATGTTCGGTCCTTCATGAACTCAGATCATCTGGGTTTCGAATCTTCTCTCTTCTTTCTAGAATTCATGAAGTTGGACCATTGCTTTTTTTCATATTCTCTCATGGCTTTGAAAGTCTCTGAAGTGGAGAATTTATAGCCATGGAAAGCATTAAATGCTGATATAATTACTTTTCCGTTCCCAATGCTGACAAGACTGTTCTGACTTCCTCTTTTCTCACGCCATTATCCCTTCGACACGAGTCTCTCTTTCCGTCTTCCTCTTTTTGTCGACACACGTACACGTCCTTCGAAGTCACTTTTAAGTCGTAGGACTTAAGTACACCTCCTTTGACATCACCTATGTTGTTGACACCACCCTGCTTTGTTGAATTCGACCCCTTGTCGAGAATACATGTTCACCTCCTTCGAAGTCACCTTTAAACAAATCGTTCATGTACACTTCCGTCGACGTCACTTATGCATCCGACATTCTTGTCCTTTTGTCGATTTCAACTTCCAGTTAACAGGTAGTGAAACTTATCTTAGAGGACTTGAGAGTTGAAAAGCCAATAAGATCATTGAAAATTCAAAATCCCTTAACCCAGTACAAAACCAACAACAAACATAAAAACACTGAGCACTTTCTTTTCTTTTCTCTATATATGCACGTGAAACCCCAATAATTTTCTCATGCACAAGTGCGGTCTAATTGTCCAAAGGCCAACCTTCATCTTTTGTTCTCATGCCAAAATCCATCACCCAAGAATCTCCTCCATTACCATTCACTAACCCTGAACTCTCTCTCTCTCTCTCTCTCTCTCTCTCTCTCTCTCTCTCTCTCTCTCTCTCTCTCTCTCTCTCTCAAACTCTATCTATGTTTCTTCTCTCTTTGCTTCCTTAGCTCCTTGGATCACTCCTTCCAAGTTTTTCTTTATTCTTACAATGGTGAAGGCAACAACTATGTTGCCATTTTTTTTGTTCCTTGTTTCTCATTACCTCATCATCATTGAAAATGTTGTTCACTCTTTTGAAGAGAAGAAAGTGTTCAATGTTCAAATGTGGCAGAAGAAACAACAACTTGGTACCAGAAGTTGCATCCTCCCAGTATCAAGTGAGTCTAGCATTTAAAAAAAAAAAAAAAAGTTTCTAGACTAAGTTTTCTAAGCTTTGTCATATTTATTCACTTTGGAATCTCCTTATTATTTTGTCAAAACCACTTTCCTTTTTACTGTTAGAACCTAAGATTGATTTCTTTTTTTCCCTTAAAAGAACACCATCATTGGTCAATATCTTATTGGAGAGACTAGTCGACTTTGGCAAAGCATGCCTTGGTTTTTGAGAGTGTTTGAAGAACTAATAAGAGTTTATGTGACTTTATCTTATCATAGAAGTGCCTATATAGATGTTCTGGAAGAGGCAAGCTAAGAGCATTTCAAAAATAGGATATGATTTCCCATAAGCTCTATTTAGCTTATTTCAATAAGCTTATATAAAAAGAGCTTCTAGGAAGATTATAAGTTCTTATGTGATAAATGCTTGCTGAATAAATACTTGCTTAAGTTGTTTAATCAAAATTTCCGAGATATATCTTTAGACTGCATTATGTTTTCTATTAGTAAATTTTGTGCTTAAAATTAGAATTTAAATCCTCTATTGTTTTATCAGTTCAGATGTAAAATCCTATCGATAAGAATTCTCAGGGCAGGAGAAAGGTGCTGTAATACTAGAAATGAAGGACAGAGGTCACTGCTCAAAAAATAAAATAGATTGGAACAAAAGGCTTCGGAAACATATAATATTAGACGATCTTCTTGTTCTTTCAATGCAAAACAGGATTAGAAAAGTGGTCTCTAGCCATATTTTAGAAGCTTCAGAAACCCAGGTTCCACTAACTTCTGGTATAAACTTGCAAACTCTAAACTACATTGTGAATATAGGGTTGAGTAGTAAGAATATGACTGTGATATTTGACACCGGAAGTGGCTTAACTTGGGTCCAATGTGAGCCTTGCATGTCGTGTTACAATCAACAAGGACCTATATTCAAGCCTTCAACCTCATCTTCCTATCAATCCATTCTGTGCAATTCAACAACCTGCCAATCTCTTCAATCTGCTACAGGAAATACTGGAACATGTGGTGGAAGTAACTCATCAACTTGTAACTATGTTGTTAACTATGGAGAGGGGTCCTATACTAATGGTGAACTAGGACTTGAACACCTTACATTTGGAGGTATTTCAGTGAGTAGTTTTGTATTTGGTTGTGGTGGGAACAACAAAGGTCTATTTGGAGGTGTTTCTGGCCTTATGGGCTTGGGAAGAAGTTACCTATCAATGATATCCCAAACTAGTGCAACATTTGGAGGAGTATTTTCATATTGTTTACCAACAATGGAAGGTGGAGCTTCTGGTTCATTGGTTATGGGAAATGAATCCTCTGTTTTCAAAAATGTTACTCCCATTGCTTACACTAATATGGTTCCTAACCCTCAGCTATCAAACTTTTACATACTCAATCTCACTGGCATAGATGTCGGTGTTGTGGCTCTCCAAACTCTAAGCTTTGGCAATGGTGAGATACTAATCGATTCCGGGACAGTGATCTCAAGACTGGCTCCATCTGTATACAAGGCTTTGAAGGCAGAGTTCTTAAAACAGTTTTCTGGTTTCCCTTTAGCGATGGGGTTTTCACTTTTGGATACCTGTTTTAATCTCACTGGGCATGAGTAAGTAAGCATACCAACTATAACGATGTATTTTGAGGGCAATGCTATGCTGAATGTGGATGTAATTGGCATACTCTATATGGTAAAAGAGGATGCTTCACAAGTTTGTCTGGCACTTGCAAATCTTTCTGATGAATCTGAAATTGGCATTGTTGGGAATTTTCAGCAAAGGAACCAAAGGGTGATATATGATACCAAACAGTCTAAAGTGGGATTTGCAGGAGAGCCATGCAATTTCATTTGAAAATGGATGAAGGATATAACTCTACAAAGCAAGATTAATCAAGTGAGCAAAATCTTGCAGCGTTTTATTTGTTTAGATCATATACAGATAATTATGACTACCTCTTAAAAAAACAGTATCATAAGAATGTCACATGAAGGTTTTTTTTTTTTTTTTGGTATTATTGTATTTGAAACTTCCAATTGTGGACCAAAGAAGGGTTTAAATTGTAAATGGACTTAAATACTCTTGAATGTCAGATATTGTAATAGTGTTAAAATAAAGGAAACTACATATGCAGCTTCCGTTGATGAACATAATCCACTAGTCCATGAAGTGTAATTTAAGTTCATGAACATCGTTTACAAGGATTGACAAGGATTTCGTAACTAAAGTATTGTGCATATGCTGCTTCAGTTCATAAACAACATTCACAAGGATTGAATTGAAACAGCACTGGTAATAACACATTGCAATGGCTTAACGAAAATATGACCACTTGAAAGTAATAATAGGTTATGATATTTCTCTTTAGGTGCTTGAAATTGAAGAGTTACTCAGTTCACCAAGCACACTACTTGGAAGAGTGGGATATAAATGAGTAGTGACATCTCTAAAATGAAGGGAAATAGACCATAATAATCAGAACAGAACCACATGTAGGCATTGATATTATATCTACACTATCAAATTACACAGAAAATAAAGTGGCTAATGACAACCATAAACCCATCTACTAAATTGGTATCTTTGACAACCAATCTAAAATAAGAAAATATTATGCATTGACATGATTCATAACATAGCCACGAACAAGGTGCATAAAGTTCTACGAAGGGTCCTCCAGGGACTCTGGAGGTCACACTTCCCAAAGGATAGGCAGCACATACGGTATTTAAAAGAGTTGTAGAATATTCTTCTAAACGGTTCATATCAACAAGATGATGACAAAATATTACATAACATCAGTTTGACAAATCCTTACACCCCATGCCATGAATTAATTTTCGTTGACTAGAGAGAGTAGAGACTCCACAATCAACCTTTGGATTAGTCATCATCAAAATTGACACTTATCTAGACTGTCAAAGTAGGGATGATCAAGTGCTGCCTTGGCAGAGATTCTCTCAGAAGGATTATACTTCAGCATTTTCTGCAAGGGGGAAGAATTGCATACAGTTACTCCCTCAAAGTTTGGCGGAAAAGTTTTAAACAGAATTCATTATTGAACATAGAGAAAGTGAAGGGGGCATGGTGCTTACCCCAGTCAAATTTCCCAAAATCTGTATTATATCATTTCATATCAATACTTCAAAACTATTTCAGATAACTTTCATGGCCTATGCTATTCTACAATGCATCATTGTGTGATTAACATCCTGTTTACTGATTAAGCAAAGGAAAAGATACATTCAGCAGAAATGAAACAGAACTCCTATGTGACATGCCTTATTCAAGTCCAGTCCAGCCCCTTTGATTTTGAAGTATGGTCCTCTGATTAAAATACATTTTTTAAGTCCAATAAACTCAATTTTGTTAGTCTTTAGCTGTTGGTGTTGTTACTCTCAACTAAAAGAAATACCATAAGTTGTTTACACATAAAAACATAAGACTCGCCTTTTCAAAAGTCCATAAGATAGTCCCATAATGTGGCAAAACAAACTACAGAATGGCATCATCAAATTCAATGGTCAATGGTTTGGTTGATGATGCATTTCAGACTGCAAATTTCTCTTCTAAAAACATTGATATTTTTATGAACTTGTTCTCAAAAAGGCTTATGAATGTGCAAGCCAACAGCATTCAGTTAGAGAGGAATACTAACCGTGAGAAGGTCTACTCCATCAGGTCCTAAGGAAGGCACAGCCCTTGCCAAGTTCTGAGGTTCCCACCGTGGGTAGACATGCCAATCACGCAGAGACGTAACTCCAGGCCATTGCTCCTCAGTTGGTGTTCCCAGAACCCTTGCAGGATCAAATTAGAAAATGAAACCAGTACCATAAATGAGTGGGAGAATGTATGTAGAGGTGAAGAGAAATATCACAAATCTACCAATAAAAGTAATATGCACTGAAAGTTTGAAATAAATGGTGAGGTTTATTTTATTCTTAACATGGCAGGTAAAGCAAATAAGCACCAAATTTGCATTGTGGTGGATAGCTACATGCTTTTGGCCTAAAAGTTAAATAACATGTCAGTATAATGATTCTAGAAAAGTGATAGTCATACTTGAATATGTTAAGGAGCTGCTGGAACTCAGAATCCCCAGGAAACAAAGCTTGCCTTCTTGCCATTTCAGCTGCAAAATCAAATTCAGTTAGCAAAAGCTACATAAACAAGCAAACTATTTGCAACTAAGAATGCCCTGGAAACAAAGCTGCTGCAAAATCAAATTCAGTTAGCAAAGTAAACTACTTGCAACTAAATAGTAAAACTGCTGGATCAAACACCGAGAGGCAGAGATGTAAAATAATTTGTTTTTTTTTTTAAAAGGAAAAGAAATGATTTTACTGATATACGAACCAAAGATGCATCCAACAGACCACATGTCAACCCCAGTGGAGTAATGACTAGATCCCAACAGAACTTCAGGTGCCCTGTACCAGAGGGTGACAATCTCATGAGTATAACTCTTGAGAGGGACAGTGAAGGCTCGTCCAAGACCAAGGTCAGCGATCTTGAGTATCCCTTTCTGCTGGTCGAGAAGGAGATTCTGTGGCTTGAGATCACGGTGGAGAACACCATGGCTGTGGCAGTGGGCAACCCCTTTGCAAAGCTGAAAGAGGAAACTCTGAATAAGGGATGTGGGAAGTGGCCTTGGGTTGGGGCCCTTGCGGTGAGAGTCAATGAACTTCTTGAGGTCAGTGTCAAGGTACTCAAACACAAGGTAGAGAAGGGGCTTGGCTTGAGCAGAGGGTGCTGAGGCCTTGGGGACTTTGTCGATGTGCTCAACAGAGAGTAGGCGGACAATGTAGATGGACTGGGATAGCAACTGAAGGAGGGACACTTCGCGCAGAGCTGTTGGAGGGATACCTTCCTCGTCCATCTCCAAACGCGTCTTCTTCAATGCAACAACCTGTCCCGTGGCCTTCTCCTTTGCCTTGTACACTTTTCCATATGTTCCCTCTCCAACCTTCTCTAGCTTCTCGTACTTCTCCATTTAATCTCCTACATTA
The DNA here is from genome assembly GCA_037953625.1 of Crotalaria pallida. Lineage (NCBI taxonomy): Eukaryota > Viridiplantae > Streptophyta > Magnoliopsida > Fabales > Fabaceae > Crotalaria > Crotalaria pallida. The sequence goes on along the minus strand of CM075654.1, from coordinate 2,667,011 downwards.
TAGTTAACCATATACATGACATTAAAATTCATTCTACTTTATGTGTTTTGTTAGCAGCAATTGGTCCAATTACATGATACATGTTTATTTAACAAGATGGCATATTCCGATGTAGATTCAATTTCATTCTAATTTATTCTTACAGTCTAAGCAAATATCAAATGGAAAGTTGGGTAGTTTTAAACACATCACTGAAGCAATATATGAGATGTAATGCTTAAAAGTTAAAAGCAAGTGAAGATGCTTACTAACACGTTGCAAGAAACTGAGCAAACAGAAGAAACACAGAATGTTAAAGAACATTTCAACTTTTCAAGGGTCGAGATAGCAACTTTTCAATCTACTACCATTTAACTAACCAAGGTTTGATAGCAACAGTTACATGATGCATACATATTCTTATAAGTTATAACAAAGATGATGTTCCAAAGTAGATTCAATTTCTCAATCTAATTTCTACTTAAAATATACTAAGCAAAAAATATCAAATAATAATAAAGTTGTCCAATTTCAAACAGATTATTGAACCAAATATCACAACGAAAGCAATAATGCTGCATCATCAAAAGCTTCAGAAGACGCGAAAATCGGTTAAATTTTATGAGTCTGGAAACATTGAGTAAAATATGAAGTCCATCCCTATAGAGCAGTGCTTTGTCTACCACTATTAAGATTCTGATTTGGCTATATATATACACACAGAAGTCAGCATAAAACATTACAAGTCTCAACATAGAAGCATGGAGAATAACACATGATTTTTTTATTTAAAAAAATAACACTGATGATAATAACACACTATGATCAAGAACGGTTATATTGCCACTATTTTCGGAGAACGTGAATGATCTCAGTCAAAGATTAAAAAAAATCTCAAATCAACCCTGAAAGTAAGTAAATAATGCGCTAAACTATACTATAGAAGAATGAATTTCATAAATCAATCAAAGGCATTGGCTAGCGAGGAAGTATGGACACTTCATATTTGTCATCGTGTCTTATTGGACACATATCCATTTTAAGTAGTTTTAAGTTTTAACCATCTTTTTTAACATTTTATATTTCTTTTATAGCGTCCTGTGTCATGTATCGTGTCTCATGTGTTGTGTCTGATAGTGGTAGTGGATAGAAGATAAAGGATAAAAATAATTTATTTTCAATCATCATCTCTCATCACTTTCATTCGATGTAGTTCATATGATGAAATGAGACCCTATAATGCACATTGCACTAAAAAAAAACACGTTTTTAGCTAAAAGCTCTATCTAGAACATTTTGATTATTCACTTTTTTGAAAACAAGGTTAATCTAAGCACTAAAGATGTTGAGAAAAAAATAGAAAGCAACTATGTTCATGACCAGAGTCTGCGGATGAATCTAATAGAGACCTTAAGCTTCTCAAACAAACTAGGAAAAGCAGAAATATATAACTGCTGCTGCATAATTAAAGCCATAAACACACAAAAACTTGAGATCAAACTCTAACCCAACACAGGCAAAAACACACTCCTAACAACAAGCAACTCAGCTAAAGGAAAAAAAACTCCAAAATCACAGCCTAAACAAAAATGAAAAGAATGGAAAAATCAGGTAGGGTCGAGAGATAAAGATATACCCGATGTTTGCGATTAGGGTTTGTTTTTTTAGGAACGGAATAGTATTTGCGATTAGAGAATCAAAATATGCAAGATTGAGTGACAGTGTGTTGAAGAGGAGTGAAAGAAAGTGTCGGCACTGTTTGTTGCGATGAGAGCGAATGAACTTCGAGAATGAGAGAGAGAGAGAGAGAGAGAGTGAACGTTGTGATTAATTGGTGACAGACAGACACACTGAGGCGAGGCGCGCTTTTGTCTTTCAAATTTTGTACTCCAAACCCCACAAACCACAATCGATGGTCCATGTTCCCAAATTTGTGAAAATACGATTGTACCCTTACTAAAGTCTTCTCCTTTTCTTCATCTCACCACCGCTGTAACACAAGGCCATGGCCACTATAAGAGAGAGTGGAGTGGTGGTGGTCCCATGGAATAAGGGAATTAGGGTTTTTTATTGGGAAGGGAATGTGATGAGGGTAGGAAAGTCATTGTCTATTTAATTTATTTTTTTATATTATTTTGTATTTTAATATTTTTTTTATATGCAAAGTATTTTTTATTTTTTTATAGACAAAAGGATCAAGACAAAAAAAAATATAATGATTGAAATTGAATCTCATTGCACTTTTAAAAACCAAATATGTTTTATTATTTTTACTTCATGATGACTGCTGTTTGCCAAAGATAGCAAGTTTATGAAGTCTCTATACCTTTTTCCTTTATTATTAGAGTGAAATATCATTTTAGTCAATACATGAATACCTATGTAAACAAACTTAAAAGACTTTCCTAACCTTGTTAGCTAAGTGTGGAGTAGTGGAGAGGAAAGACGATACCTTGAGTACTTGCAAGTGCTCATGCGTGGATTGTGATAGGGGAGGGCAAAGACGGAGATGTTAGATCCAGTGAGAATGTTTTGATAATGACAAAGGTTTTGAACAAGCTACAAGTGTTTGTGATCAAGCTCAAGTATGAAGAAGTTTATCATGCAAACAACACTCAACAAATGATGAAGAGAGAGCAAGCTCATGAAGACTTAGTTTGTGTTTTATTGTAATATCTTTAGCCTCTCAAGTCTTTTATTTTGTGAGTTTGGGTAGAGTCATTAGAGAGTAGTGAATCTCTATCAAATGCATGATTATATTATATTTTGAGTATTCACTTAACCTAAAATCAATAGGTGGCTTAAAGGTTTGAAAGAAAATGTTTAGTTTTGAGAAATCAAGTTTTTAATTGAATTTAGCAGTGACTAATCGATTAATGTGTTAGGGTTAATCGATTAACACACATGTTACAGTGGTTAATCGATTAAGACATATGTTAATCGATTAACACGTGCAGAATCAGTTTTTAAAATAAGCTTTTCAAGGCAAAATCAAATTCTATTGTTTCTCAACTTTTGGGTATTCTATAAAAACCTTTTCCTAACCTTTGTGATCAACATACATCATTTTGATATTCATTTTACAAAGAATCAAGCCACTCTATTCTCTCTCACTTTCATAGATCAAAGCTTTTAACTTTTACATTCTTTGATCAAGAATCTTTGAATCTCTTATGTTGATATTTTCATAGCTATTGAAAGAGATTCATAGGATTGTCATTGTTTTCATTGAGTTGTAATCATTGCAAAGGAGGCAAACATTCTACAACATTGGAAGCCTTGGTGGTTGTTCATCAAGCAAAGTTATCTTGGAAGTCTTGTTGTGTTAACAAGCAATTGGAAGTCTTGGTGTGAGGCATCATCAAGCAAGTGGAAGTCTTTGAAGCATCTCAAAGCAATTGGAAGACTTGTTGTGGGGATATCAACAAGCAAGAGAAGAGGTTAGATTAGATTCAATAGGATTGCAAGGCAAGGGTGTGGTATCTCTTGTAGGCTATCAAGAAGGGAGTCTTGAGAGGCATTTACTTGTAATTTGAGAACTCTAATTCCTCATAATGAAGAATCTCTCTTGGTTGAAGAGGGGACTGGATGTAGCTTTCAAGTGGATGAAAGTGAACCAGGATAAATCTCTGTGTCGTATCTCTAAACTCTTAACTCTTTACATTCAAGTCATTTCAATATTGTTCTTGGTTGAAAACCTAGAAAAGATTGATTTTTATAATTGATTGAATTGAATCTTAATTGTGCAAATTGATTTTGGGAAAATCATTTTCATAACCTAGGTAATCAATAAGAATATTGGTGTTAATCAATTCCGCTTTATCTCTGATCATATGTGTTAATTGATTGATTTTCGTATTTGATTAAAACTGAATTTTCATCAGATACTGTTCAGATTAATCGATTAAGTCGATTGTTAATCGATTAATTTTTAAGTTGCTTTCGGCATTAATCGAGTAACGCTTTAGTTAATCGATTAGTTTGAAAGTTAGCTTCGGCATTAATCGATTAGTACTGAAGTTAATCGATTAATAAGCTGAAAATCTTGTAAAAATCATTTGTTTTAATCGTTTCGATTTGTTTCTTTCGAAAATCTTTCAAGGTTTCTCTAACACCTATTCAACCCCCCCCCCCTTCTAGGTGTTTTCCTAGTGTATCCTAGTTATTTCACCCACCGATTGTAGTTCTTACAATTGGTATCAGAGCTCGGTCGAAAGACACGAGCATAGAGCTTTTTCGTAAAGATCCTTGAGGAAACTACAATGGGTTCTACGAATCCCTTTGGTGGTGAAGGTGCTTCAATTAGCCGCCCTCCTATGTTTGGTGGAGAGGGTTATGCTTATTGGAAAGTTAGAATGAGAATTTTTATAGAAGCCATAGACATGAACATTTGGGAAGCCATTGAAAATGGCCCTCATATTCCCTCAAAACAAGTAGAAGGTGTATCTCAACTAGTTCCCAAAGATAAGTGGACCGATGATGATAAAAGAAAAATTCAATATGATTTAAAAGCAAAGAATATCATCACCTCCGCTCTATCTTATGATGAGTTCTTTAGAGTCTCCCAATGTCATAATGCCAAACAAATGTGGGACACCTTGCAAGTCACACATGAAGGCACTAGTGAAGTTAGGGGTGCTAGATTAAATTCTTTGATGCATGAATATGAATTTTTTCGTATGTTGCCTAATGAATCTATATGTATTATGCAAAAACGTTTTACTCATATTATTAATCATCTCATTGCTCTTGGAAAAACTTTCATGAATTTTGAACTTGTTAACAAAGTTTTAAGATGTCTAAGTAGGGAATGGCAACCTAAGGTTACCGCAATTGTTGAATCAAAGGACTTGGAAACCATGGACTTAGCTACACTTTTCGGAAAGCTTCAAGAACATGAAATGGAGCTTGGACGTTTGCATATGCATGAAGAGTCGGATAAGTACAAGGAAAGAAAAGGAATTGCTCTTAAAGCCAAAAGTTCATATAAAAAGGAAGAGAGTTCCGATAGTAATGATAATGAAGATTCCGATTCGGACATTGATGAAGAAGAGATGAAACTTCTACTAAGAAATTTTAGCAAGCTTCTAAGGAGAAAAGGAAGGTTGAACAAAGACAAAAGTAAAGAGAAGAATTCCCCACACTACAAGACCAAGACAACAAAAGAAGGAGTAGTTTGCCATGAATGTGGAAAGCCCGGTCATCTCAAGTATTCGTGCTCTAAGTATCTCAAGAAGAAGGAGAAAGAGAAGAAAAATGCAAAACACAAAAGGGCATACATAGTTTAGAATAGTGATGATGAAGAAGACAAGAAAAGCACAACTAGTAGTTCTTCGAATGATGAAGAAGCCGCCTGTCTCAACTTGATAGCTCTAGTAGATGAAGAGGAAAGTTCAAATGATGGATCAAGTGAACAAAGCGACCAAAGCGATGTAAGTGAAACTAAATCTGAAATTTCTACCAAATATGAAATTTTATATAATGCTTATGAAGAAATGCATGAACATCTTAAGAAACTAGCTTTGAAAAACATTGAAAGGAAGAAGCTCATTTTGAAACATCAACAAGAGATTTTAGAACTTCAAAACAAAGTTGATGAGCTAAATCTTCAAAATGAAACTCTTGATCTTATATATGCTAGTTCTTCTTGTGATTGTGCTAGTAGATTGAATATTGTGGTTGATTGTGAGAATTGCAAGTTACTTAAAGATGAAAATGCTATTTTGAAAAATAAGCTTGCAAGTTTCACCACTTGTGATATTAAATTGCGCACATTGTTAAATTTTCAAAGAGAAAATTCAAACAAGTTTGGTTTGAGTTATACTAATGCTAAGAGTAAGTCTCATAGAAATATTGTTGATTTTTCTAAAGTTGATTTTTCAAATGCACCAACATGTTTCTATTGTGGCACTCATGGACATACTTCAAATGTGTGTTATATTAAAGTGCATGGTATACCTAAAGGAAATTTTGTTTGGGTTAAGAAGGGTGAGAGTCCCTTAACTAACAAAAATGGATCCAAAACCATTTGGATACCAAAAGGCAAAGCATGATTGTTTTGTAGGTGTGATTGAAGAGCAAAAGGCTTACAAGTGTTATTCATTATTTGCTTCTTCAAATCTCAAGTGAAACTCCTACTTTTTGGTACAATTGATATTGTTGAATATTCACAATTGGTATCAAGTGAATTTCATACAAGAGATAGCAAGCATTCACAATTGAACTTACATTTGGTATATTCTAATCTTGCTATTAGTCTTTGACAATTGATATTACTTCAGCAAAATTCATAATTGGTATCATTATGTGATTATTAGATGTTTATCATGCTATTGTGATTATTGTGACATTTCTTTACAATTGATATTCTACTTTGTTAAGTGATATGATAACTCTTTAGTTACAATTGGTATTATATTTCATTGTTACATTTCTTTCCAATTGGTATCACATTTCAAAGTATAGTTCATTAGTTTTACATTTGGTATCATTGATTAGTTGGTATCAATGTTGTGAAGAAAAGAATGTTATAATTTTTCTTATTTTGGCTTAGTATTTTATATTTCAATTGGTATATATTACTTTTTGATAAAGTCAAAAGGGGGAGAAGAGGTTGTTTTATTTGTTTCTATATAGGTTGAGCAAAGTTGTTGAAGATAGGGGGAGAATCAAGCTTATCTCAATTGGATTTCAAATGTCAAAAGCATTTATTGAGGGGGAGCAAGAGTCTCACCAAGTATCAAATGGTTCAAGCGTCAACAACTTTTATTGAGGAGGAGCAAGAGTCTCACCAAGTATCAAATGGTTCAAGCATCAACAACTTCAAAACAAATTCAAAACGTGTTTGTCATTTTCAAAAAGGGGGAGATTGTTAGATCCAGTGAGAATGTTTTGATAATGACAAAGGTTTTGAACAGGCTACAAGTGTTTGTGATCAAGCTCAAGTATGAAGAAGTTTATCAAGCAAACAACACTCAACAAATGATGAAGAGAGAGCAAGCTCATGAAGACTTAGTTTGTGTTTTATTGTAATATTTTTAGCCTCTCAAGTCTTTTATTTTGTGAGTTTGGGTAGAGTCATTAGAGGGTAGTGAATCTCTATTAAGTGCATGATTATATTATATATTTTGAGTATTCACTTAACCTAAAATCAATAGGTGACTTAAAGGTTTGAAAGAAAAGGTTTAGTTTTGAGAAATCAAGTTTCTAATTGAATTTAGCAGTGACTAATCGATTAATGTGTTAGGGTTAATCGATTAAGACACATGTTACCGTGGTTAATCGATTAAGACATATGTTAATCGATTAACACGTGCAGAATCAGTTTTTAAAATAAGCTTTTCAAGGAAAAATCAAATTCTATTGTTTCTCAACTTTTGGGTATTCTACAAAAACCTTTTCCTAACCTTTGTGATCAACATACATCATTTTGATATTCATTTTACAAAGAATCAAGCCACTCTATTCTCTCTCACTTTCATAGATCAAAGCTTTTAACTTTTACATTCTTTGATCAAGAATCTTTGAATCTCTTATGTTGATATTTTCATAGCTATTGAAAGAGATTCATAGGATTGTCATTGTTTTCATTGAGTTGTAATCATTGCAAAGGAGGCAAACATTCTACAACATTGGAAGCCTTGGTGGTTGTTCATCAAGCAAAGTTATCTTGGAAGTCTTGTTGTGTTAACAAGCAATTGGAAGTCTTGGTGTGAGGCATCATCAAGCAAGTGGAAGTCTTTGAAGCATCTCAAAGCAATTGGAAGACTTGTTGTGGGGATATCAACAAGCAAGAGAAGAGGTTAGATTAGATTCAATAGGATTGCAAGGCAAGGGTGTGGTATCTCTTGTAGGCTATCAAGAAGGGAGTCTTGAGAGGCATTTACTTGTAATTTGAGAACTCTAATTCCTCATAGTGAAGAATCTCTCTTGGTTGAAGAGGGGACTGGATGTAGCTTTCAAGTGGATGAAAGTGAACCGGGATAAATCTCTGTGTCGTATCTCTAAACTCTTAACTCTTTACATTCAAGTCATTTCAATATTGTTCTTGGTTGAAAACCTAGAAAAGATTGATTTTCATAATTGATTGAATTGAATCTTAATTGTGCAAATTGATTTTGGGAAAATCATTTTCATAACCTAGGTAATCAATAAGAATATTGGTGTTAATCAATTCTGCTTTATCTCTGATCATATGTGTTAATTGATTGATTTTCGTATTTGATTAAAACTGAATTTTCATCAGATACTGTTCAGATTAATCTATTAAGTCGATTGTTAATCAATTAATTTTTAAGTTGCTTTCGACATTAATCGAGTAGCGCTTTAGTTAATCGATTAGTTTGAAAGTTAGCTTCGGCATTAATCGATTAGTACTGAAGTTAATCGATTAATAAGCTGAAAATCTTGTAAAAATCATTTGTTTTAATCGTTTCAATTTGTTTCTTTCGAAAATCTTTCAAGGTTTCTCTAACACCTGTTCAACCCCCCCTTCTAGGTGTTTTCCTAGTGTATCCTAGTTATTTCACCCACCGATTGTAGTTCTTACAGGAGAATGTCAAGAAGCCTTGAGTGCTTCTCTAGGCGAGACGAGACTACAATGACCGGGTCTTTATAGCTGAGCGTGGTTGTAGTGTGGACTGCATTGCAGAACTAGAGAAGTATTATCACCTCCTTGAGCAACTTTTGAATGGTGAGAGGAAATCTAAACGAGGCTAGATGTTCGATGTGTATGGGCCCCTTGTGTAATTTTGAATCATGTGATATTATGTTACGGCTGGTCACGTGTGGTGGTTGCAGCATTGTGTTTTCCGATTTCGAGGTCTGCGTGGTTAAGGTTTCTGACTAAACTTGTTACCCCAATGATAAAGTGAAACCTTTGATTAAAAAGATAGAGTATTATTATAACACCCTAATAATTACTACCCTTAATTCCCAAGTATTAAAAATGTGCACTTAAAAATTCCTTTTTAATATACTAAAATCACCCGTCAAACGGACAGAGTTTTGCTTGTTTTTCGGACTAATCAAAAATTCAACCTGTGATAAACAATTTCAAATAAACAACCAATAGTCAGCAGGGCTTCAGATTATATTTCTAAAACATATCAAGGCCCAAAGGGCTCCAAATACATAAGAGTGCATTAATTAATCAGAGTAATAGCGGAAAATACTAAGTTTGAGTGTCATAATCAAAACATATAACTTTGTTAAAACAAAACATACTAAGTTTCAATCAAAATATACATATTGAATTTACATCCAAATATTATAATAGACTTAGGCCATATTATATTTTAAACCCAAAACACCCTACTCTCCCTGTAAGAGAAAGTACTCCTGCTCGGCCGTGGGCTGTGCCTGCTCAATCTCAGCACCTGTAAATGTAAGGGAGTGAGCATTGCACATGAATAGAAAAGCAGTTTCTAGATAGACATAACAACTAACCAGGCCAAACACACATTTAGCAATTTATTCACATAGTCACAATATCATCACATTCACACCACATTTTTCCAAATTCCATCCTTTTATAAATGTCGGTTCCCTTTTAGTTATTTCATTTCCACCATATAGTCCCCTTTTAATTATTTTCCCTGTTTCCAAATAAATCCCGTTATATCCCCTTACCTTTTCCTTATCCTTTTTCCTTTTATTTACGGTGTATGTATGTCTCCACCAAATCGAAGGCCTACATACATATACCAATCACGAGATATGTCTCCACCAAATCGAAGGCCTACATACATCGCGTTTCCATTACCATTACCTTGTCCAATTTTATTCCCTTACCTTTTTCCTTATTTTTACGGTGTATGTATGTCTCCACCAAATCGAAGGCCTACATACATACACCAATCACGATGTATGTCTCCACCAAATCGAAGGCCTACATACATCGCGTTTCCATTACCGTTACCTTGTCCAATTTTATCCCCTTACCTTTTTCTTTAATTTTACGGTGTATGTATGTCTCTACCAAATCGAAGGCCTACATACATTGCGTTTCCATTACCATTACATTGTTCAATTTTATTCCATGTTTCCTTTATTCATTTCCTTTTATTTACAGTGTATGTATGTCTCAACCAAATCGAAGGCCTACATACATACACCAATCACGATGTATGTCTCCACCAAATCGAAGGCCTACATACATCGCTTTTTATTTACCATTTACCTTCTTTTATCCATTGTCTTTTCCTTTTTCCTTTTTATTTAGGGTGTATGTATGTCTCCACCAAATTGAAGGCCTACATACATACACCAATCGCGATGTATGTCTCCACCAAATCGAAGGCCTACATACATCGCCCCGTTTACGTTGTATTGTCTCCCCCAAATCGAAGGCCTACAATACAACCCAAATTTTACGATGTATTGTCTCCCCCAAATCGAAGGCCTACGATACATCACCACATTTATCCAATAATAGTTGTCCGTATTATTTTGTCCACCAATTCCGTTTATTATTTACCAAATCATTCCAAGCACAAGCACCATCTCAATTATCACCAAATAGCCACAATTCACTTTCACATAAACAATTAGAGTGCCAATAAATAACAAACTTCACATTTTCATATAATCATGCAACAACCACATTTATTAGTTTTCACTTGTCCAAATTATTGATTTAAAATCCTAAATTAGGGGTTCATACCATTTATTTTTCTCAATTAAAAACCTAACCTCATCCTCTACTTTTTAGAGTTCCATAATTAACAATTTAGCCTATTTTCATCATTGTTCCTTAGTTTTCCAAATTGGGGTTCCTAATTTCCTACCCTAACACATAACCTCCTAGTCAACCATTATATCTAAACACAAACCCTCTCCTAGAACAAGCCAATGCTCACTATAACCACCCCCTTACCTTAACCAAAAGAGGGAAAGTGGAAGAATCCAAGCCGTAGCTCCAAGCGCTCCCAAAACCAAGAGCTCCGAACGCACGAAGATGGAGATAGTGATAATAATCTTCCCTAAGCCAAAGGAATGGAATGATAATGAGATTATTGCCCCATTTCCATTGAGAATTCGGATTTCCCAAAGAGGGGAAAGAGAGAGAGAAAATCCAAATTAGAGAGAGAGGAACTTCAAGAATCATGAATACTTACTTGGAGAGACCAAGAGGGACTTGATGATGGACCTTGGAGTGATTCCCTTGAGGCTTGATGGATTTGGGATGAGAGATTGGGTGCCCTAGAGAGAGAAATTTCGTGCATTATGGCCAAAATCACGCATGAACGACCTTTATTTTTTTCCACTGCAGGGTCGTTTAATCGATTATTAATCGATTAAGGGTTTCCCCACATTCTGGGCTTAATCGATTAAGCTGCAGCTTAATCGATTAAGTTGCAGGATTTTCAGCACCCCGACTTTGAACGGCCATAACTTCTTTGTTAACCGTTGGATCTTCCTCAAATTTTAAAGCAAGCTTCCCTACATACTAATCTTCACATCCAACGGTGGAATTTGTGTTTAGAGATGTAAATCTTTTATTTTGAATTTCTGAATATAGGGTGTTTACAACACCGAAAACATCGCTTCTAACGCTCTTTTGTTCATCTTTCCACCTCCTTTCTGATGCCAAAGCTTCTTGATTCCTTTATGGCATTCAAAGAACTCCTAATCCATCATTTTAAATCCTTTTTATAATAATCCCCACTTCCAAATCTTATCATTATTCTAATTACTCTTAGAATTAAAATTCGGGATGTTACAATTATTATAAGAACTCCTCCTTTGTATTTATGAGAACTTGGATTAAATTATTGTTAAGTATGCGAATGATTCTCAAGTCTTAAATTTTTGTGATTGAAATGTTATATGTATATTGGATGATGAATGTGGTGTGCTAGTCTTAGTATATTGTCTACCATAAACCCACGTCGTCGGCTTTAACCTCATCTGGATCGCTTGCTCTCTCTGTTTTTCCTTTTCCTTGTGAAACTTCGTGATGATGTCCATAGATGGCAGATCAAGTAAAGTTCTACATATCAGTTTCCGAGGAGGGATATTGGAAGGTGAATAAGAATCGATGGATATGGAGAGGTGAAGTGCACATGGAGATCATCGACCCAGAACATACTATCAGAGGGTCAACTTTCGACACACTTCTATGTAGATTCACACTGAGGGACAGTGTAACTGGTGGCCCAACAACTTATCATAATATCTACTCTGGCATGATGCAACAAGACTCTAATGATGACTCATAAGAAGAGGAAGAACAAAAAGAGGCTCATGATGATGAGGATCAAGAGATGGACTTAGAAGATGAAGAGGAGCAAGAGATGGCTCACAAACTTGAGGAGATCCTATAGGTCGAGTCCGAGGTGGAACCAGAAGAGGATGAAGCTACTGGAAATAGGGATCAGAATACAAAGTGGAAAAAAAACGAAATACCCAATTCCCAGAACAGGATCCATGTGAGAGAGCATGATTCGAGATAGAAAAACGTTTACCTCTTGATGCGAAGAGGAGAACAACGTCGATCAGATCGTCCATGAACAATCCACGTCAATCACGAGCGTAGAAAGGTAGTTGCGCCTTTGTTGGTATCCACACGAACAGGTTGCCAATTGGAGTCACATCTCTCTTCTTAGTGCTAGCGGAGAAGAGAGAGATTCGGTGTATTACTCACTCTCTGATATGGACGGCTAAGGTTGCCGTTCTGTGTCTCATGTTAGAATTATTGATAGGATTGGCAGCCGTCACCCAAGAGGGGGGGTGAATTGGGTGTTTATGAAAACATTGGAAAATATTTTCTTTAAAACTTTTTCAACAAACTTAAAGAGATTTTGCAGCGGAAAACAATATAATGTTGAAAATCGATTGCGCTTAGGCGAATAATATTAATAACAAAGAAAAACTAATATGCGCGGATACGAATTAAATAAGAGCAGTGAAAACCGTTACAGCGCTTATTATTTTAAATTCGCTTAAAATAGATTATTACGAAAATAGTTGTTATGATGCACAACAAATAAATATAACAACAGAATATAAAAGAGATAGGGATAGAAGAGATTGCACCGGAGATTTTATCCTGGTTCGGCAAACCCGGCCTACTCCAGTCCCCAAGCGACCCGCTTGAGCTTTTCACTAAACCAAGATGCCACGCGTCCCCAAGTACAACCAGAGCGCCCCACAAGCTACTAGGAACCTCCTTTCGCCAGGGACCTCAACAACAACCAGATAGCCTAACTACTAGGTGCCCCACCGTTCGTCTAGCACTTCCCAATACACAAGGGTTCCTCACCCTACAACCACGAACGCCGCACGTCCGCACTAGGAGATTCACTCCCTAGTCTCTAAGGGTTACACACCCCTTACACAAATGGTTACGGTATGAGTGATTGGTACAAGACCTATATTGCACTCTTAATAGTGCGGATACAACAATATAAGGCTCTAACAAAAGTGTGTTCTATACAACACGAATACAACAATAAAGCTCTAGTGGTGCTGAATTTAAATCACAAGTACTATGGCCAAGAAAAGGTTTTCTTCTCAAATAGATATCAACGTTTAAGAACTGGTTGAAGGAGAAAAGAAGAAGAGAAGAACGTGAAGAAGAAAAAGGTTGGATCAGAAAATATGAAAAGATCAAATCATTTTAAACACATTTTTAACACATGTTTAAAATCAAAAACCAATCTTAAAGATTTAAGAATTAAAACCAAAGATTTGAAAATATTTGAAATTCAAATTTTGAATTTGAAAATAAAATCAGAATCAAATCAAAACTGATTTTGAAAATAAATCAAATTTAAAATAAGAATGAAATCAAATCCGGAAATATTCAAAATTGATTTTCTGAAATCAAATAAGTAAAATAATATTTTTGAAATCAAAATCAAATCAAATAGATTTAAAGAATAAAATAAAATAGAATAAAATCAATTTTGAAATCAGAAACAAATAAAATAGATTTAGGAAATAAATCAAAGATTTGATTCTTAAAAACAAATAAGGAAATATTTTCAAAAACAAAATCAAATTCGAATTTTGAAAATAAATCAGAATCAATTATGTAAAAACAAATCAGGAAATAAATCAAAATGATTCAGACACGTTTTTCAATAAAACTTGAGGTAATCCATTACTTCAAGAAGATAATCGATTATCCCTTTAAAAATAGAAACTTTTAAATTCTTTTGAAAAACCAGTAATCGATTACAACATAGAATTTAATCGATTACTTCACTTCTGTTTAATATATGATGCAACTGATATAATCGATTATCACTGGTCAAATAATCGATTACACAGCCTCTGAAAAATATATGATGCAACTCCAGTAATCGATTATCTGTGCCAAGTAATCGATTACTTTCATACAAAAAATAATTTTGGATTAGCCAGGTTCAAATACTTGATTACACACTCTCTGGATTTTCTATGATGCAACATAAATAATCGATTATCTTGAAAGAGTAATCGATTATCTCTGTCAAAACTTGTCTTGATAGATTTTCACAACTTAGAGAAATCCAGCTAGAGGTTGTCAAGATATATTTTCACAGTGAATCAATTAAGAAATTATAAATACGTTTTTAGAAAAAATCTTTTTGCAATTAAATTTTTTTTTCATAAACTAAGTTAAAAACAGATTTTCATGAAAACATATTTTGCAATTAAAACATTTTTCATAAAAAGTCCTTTTCTTCTCCTTAACATGAAAAACTAATTTTGGCCATTAGACACTTGTAATAAAAATTCATTACCTTACAAATTTCCTATGGGCCAGGCTATACTAAACTTGAACATGAATCTTGAGCCTTGACTTTAGCCTTGAAGCTTGATGCTTGAACTTGATGCAGCTTGATGCTTGAAACTTTGAATCTTGTTTGTAATCATCAAAACATTATCTTCTAGAATCCTTCTAGAATTACTCTTTACGTCCTTTGAGGAAATCTTGACTTCCAACACTCCCCCTTTTTGATGATGACAAACCCTTTTCTGAGTTTCTGCATCACAGGCGTTAAGCAGCAAGTATAGCACAATATAGTCCAATAATATCATAGGAAATTTAAATACAAATAGAGAATATAGAGAATAATTGATTAAGCCATGAAATAGTTTCTCTTCATTCTCATAACGTCCCCCTGCATATATGGTTAGTATGCACATGAAGCTCAGAATTCTTCTCCCCCTTTTGTCAACATCAAAAAGGTGGTGAGAAGACTTTAGCAGGATTAGGGTTCTTCTCCCCATTTATACTATACTCCCCCTGAAACACTGAATAGATACATTAATAATAACAAGGGAGTAAATACACATAGACACATAGTCAATTTCTCCCCCTATTTGACATCATCAAAAGTAAGTATGGGATACAAAAGAATTTCTTCCCAATACACAATAAAAATCAGCATGATGTCAAAATGGGATGAAGAAGCAAGAACATGTTTTCAATGCAACTATTCAAATAATATTTTTCTCCCCCTTTCTAAAAGGTTTTTCCAAAATAAGCATAACATGAAGGGAGATGAAAAATGAATCATAAAAACATGTAAATGCTCACTATCATCAAAACATTAAAATCCTATATGCCATGACACACAAATATTCAATTTAACACATTCGTCATGTAAGGCATATATATCACAACTACAAGTATCATAGAGTTTAAAAATAGGAATAATGATACTTATCGTAGGTGACCATTTCTCAAGTAGTTTTGATTTGGAGTTCCTTCCATTTGAAGATTCATCAATTATCATTTTGATGGTCTCCTCTTGTTCAATGTGTTCTCCTTCTCCAGTATTTTCCATTTGACACCATGAAGGAAAGGTACATAATTTTTCATTTGGAATTCTTTAATTTGATTCCTTCGTACATAGCTCCTTTTATATTTGAAGTATTACCTGTAAGACTATATAGGAGCATTTTCTTGGTATCCAAAGACTTGGATCCTTAAGGATTAGTAGCAATGTTTTTCACAAATCTCAAAGATATTGTGAAAATAGCATATAAGCAATTTTAATTCATGCACTAATCACAAAAACAATGTCATGCTCATGCACACAAATGCATGTCCATAATATCAATATATATCTCTAGTATGACATGACATGGTATCAACACATAAAGATGTATTCATGTGATATAAGGAATTTTTAAAAAAAATATTTTAACACACATGATACAACTCAATATATGGTGAAAAAAATAATGCAGTGCACACACAAAAAAAAAATCATGTGCTTAAAAAGGTTTACAAATAAAGCAAGGCACACATGATTTATTTTATCCAAGGAGTGATCATGAGAAATAAAAGATTTTCAAAAAGATTTCAGCACTCATGATACACCTTGGTATGCACAAAAAATAGAGTAGTCCAGGTATACCTTTGTGTAGTCGTTGTTATAGTATGAATGAGAACTTGATACCTTGGACTTGCTGATCAAGGAGGTGTTTGTCCTTACCCATTGCTTCTTGCTTGAGGTCCTAGACCATTTCATTTCAATTTTAGACACGTGAGAAGCTTTGGTTGGGAGCATCTTCTTCCTTTGACCATTCCATCTATTTCTTGTCCTCTTAGACATCACCCTTGATAGTTTATCCTTTTCTCTACCACTTGGTTCATCCTTAGGCTTGTTTCGTTTCTCAACCCATACACTCATTTTCCTCTTAGGTACACCCCATAAGACTTTCTTTTGACCACTTAGATCTTCTTTTTGTTTGGATTCCTGCACATTTAGAACACTAGAAGAACTTTTTGGTACCCATTTCATCTTGGGTCCTTTGGGGTTAGTCTTAGGTTCCTTAGAAGCCTTTGGAACCCATTGCAAATTACTTCTCATATTATAATTTTTACGATAAAAGCATAAATGAGAAATATGTCCTAAATTACCACAATAATTGCAAATAATGGGTTTAGATGATGGTTTGACTTTTTCAAAATTATTTTCATGAAACTTGGAATTTTTTATTTCACATTGAAAAATATTATTGTCATCAACTTTACTTGATTTTTGGATATCCACATTATTTTCAATTTCATCAAGTAAAGAATTTGAACAATTTGATTTTTCAATGTTACTTTCAAAAAGTGCTTCCTCAACTTGTTTTTCAATATGTAAGCAATTTTCAAAAATGGTTGAGGAGTTGTTTTCTAAAAATATCTCTTTATCAAAAATATCTTCATTTTTCAAAATATCAATTTCATTTTCAATCAAGGAGAGTTTTTGTAAAGAGTCCAAGTTTTTATTTTCTAAAGATATCAAATCATCATTCAAATCATTATATGCAAATTGTAGATTATTAGAACAAGGACTATTTGAAGTTACCTTATGAGCCGTGTAATTTGATATTTCATTTTCATCTTCCAACGACTCCTCATCCGAAGAACTTGATTCTTCCAATGAGTCTATAAAGCTTTCAAATAGTCTCTCTAATTCATCTTCATCGCATGTTGAACTACTCCCCACGCTTTCAGTATCATCGTATTCTTCTTCCAGGGAGTTTGATATCTCATGCTCAATATCATTTTATTGTTCCTTCTCCTCCTTTTTCCTGTGGACACTAACACTGCCATGAAGATCATTAGTAGCATAGTGTGTATTCAATGTGTCCCAAATTTCCTTGGCATTCAAACAATTTTCAATTATAGTATATGCATCAACATTTAAAGCATTTCTTAAAATATGCATAGCTTGAATATTGAATGAAAAAGATTTTTCATCAAAATCATTTAAAACATGTTTTTGATCAAAACCATGAAGAACAATATGCCATATGTAACACCCCAAAATTTTAATCCCCGATTAATGAAATGTTAATTATAATTAATAGTTTTCGAATTAATCCTTGATTAAAATATGTGTGTATATAATTAGCTTGCATGTGAGAAATTATTTAATAAATAATTTAAATGCCTAAAATGTATATTTTGCATACTAGTCCCTGGGTTGGGACCTAGAAGCAATTATAGGAAAGGTTTTGGAGGGAAGGTAAATAAAATAATTATTTTTCAAAATCTGGGTAAAATACTCGAGTATTATCAGAAACACTCGAGTATTCTGGGTCAAACTGCACGAGTTAGTGCGTTTGGTGAGTCACAGCCAACGATTCTCGTGTGTTGACACGAAATCGTCTTCCCCAGCACGTCAATGGCGTCGTGTCGAGCAGCATGTGTGTCCTCATCTCCTATTTAAGCTCATCAACGAACCTTGGTGAAGAATTTTGTTGATCATTCTTCTAGTTGATGAAGTTAGGGTTCATAACTTCACTGAATCGATTCTCTTCTCTGAGTTCAAATTGAATCACAAATCATACACGAATACAAAGCTCACATCACGAGCTTTGTATAGACACCGAAATTGAGAGCTGAGAGTGAGTGTGCTGTTGGAATCGAAGCTTGGAAGTTGGAGTTTTTCTGTCAAGTTCAGTTTCTGGAGCTCACTGAGATCATCGATTTTGGTAAGCTCTTGAGTTCTTGAGTCTCAAACTCGATTCCTTTAGTTAGTTGATGTGGTATAGAGTCTAGAAACCTAACTTTTCCCCAATTCTTATCTCTGTTTCATGGGTGAACCAATTCGGTTTTGGTGGTGCACTCAAAACTGTCATGCATGTGAAGCTCAAGTGGATTTCTGGGTTTGGAGAGCTTTTCTTTGGAGCCTTTCTGTTGATTCAAGTTTGAGAGGTAAGGGGAAGTAATTATATTCACTAGATAGAGTTTGAAATCCATTAAATGTGTTAGAGAGCCACCAAGAGGCTCTAAGGGCTTAGATTCTATAGGAACTTTGGTTTGGAGACCAATCCATGCTCTAAATCCGTATTGAGCAAGTTTGTTATCATGCATGTGAACTTAAATGAGCTTTGTTTCATGAATATTATGCTTATTGTGTGATTTGAGGTATTGAGTTGTTAAAATGCCTTTTTATGCATAATCAATGATTTCTCTGTCAATTCTGTGTTTTGAATTGAAATAAGTGTTGTAACATGTTTGATTAATGATATGTTAACTCTGTGGATCCCTGAAATGGACTTAAATTGAGTAGAAATGAAAATGGCATGTTAAAACCAGTTTTCAATACTGTCAGCTGCGAAACACTCGAGTAAATGGAAAAGTACTCGAGTAAATCGGGTTCAAAATAAAGCAAATTTCATAAGAACACTCGAGTATTTTGTCTGATACTCGAGTATCGGGCATGAACTGAGAATTTTTATAGGTCAAACACTCGAGACATTCAAAGTCACTCGAGTACTCTGGAAAAGTCCAAGAACACTCGAGTAACTCATGAACTACTCGAGTAAATTGTTGAAATTCAAACTCAAATCCTCAGAAAGACATGAACACTCGAGTAAGCTTAAGAACACTCGAGTAATCTGGAAAATCTCCATAACACTCGAGTATTCTGAACTTTACTCGAGTAAAATGCCCAGAATCTGGAAACATCATTTTCAATTCTAACTTAATTAATTAAGGAATTAATAAGGATAATTCAAGGGATCAAAGACTTAGAGAAATTGATAAATACAATTAGATCGTTCGGTGACGATCCATTTTGAAAATTAAGCCTAGGTGGCAAGTAAAGTATTAATCAATTTCCCCTAAGTCTAAAATGCATTCATTCTGGAGTTTGGATGGTAGGACGTATTCATGTTCGAAAAACATGAGGAGGGCCTCTGGGAGTGCCAATACGCTTGCTTGATGACACGTCGTTGATGTGGTCGGCTTTGTGGGTGCCGATATGGATATATCGTTTGGATGACGATCCGTTTGGATGACGGGATATGCTCGGGTGGCATGAATACCAAGCTTGACGTGTACATTCTAGGTGAATGTACGAATTGTTGTATACCTAGGAATACAACGCACTGTGGAGTGCTGGGTTGTCAAGGATGGACGTCAGAGAGTGACTTAGAAAATGTGGAGATAAGCTGAGAGTTAAAGTCATGCATCATGTCATTCACTTAATGCAATTGATATACCTGAATTAAGTGTGAGCATCCTATGTGCATCTGATACTTGCTAGATGCTAATTGTGATTGTTATTAATTGATGCATTATTATCTTTCATATGTTGCATGATTTATTCTCTATTGATTATGTGAGTAGAATTGCTTACCCCTATGCCCTTGTAGGTGATGTCTCGTTACATTGCTTGCATCGAGATCCGGCCACTTCCTAGTGGCGTATGGATCTATGAGGACCATCGCGCGGTGTATGAGGGGGAGGTAGAGTTCACATTCTACCACCCTAACCCGCTGATGCGATTCCGTCCTCGTAGGTTTAGGATTCCCATCATATACACTATGCATGTACCCCCGTTTTATACTTATCATGGACCACCTCCCATGCGACCAGCTCGCTCTTACCACAGCTTTCATTTTCGACCTACCCGCTCTCACCCTTTTATGTCGAGAGTTGTCCGCGAGGAGACTCCCCCTTCTTATCCGAGGAGCCCCGTCAGGGTTTCACCATCACCTGACCCGGTACCCAGTGGTAGGGTACACTCTCCCTCGGATGAGATCGAGGAGGATCCGGTGGAGGACGAGAGTGGGAGCGAGCCTGTCGTGCATTCTACTGGGAGTGACTGGAGGGACGATGATCCCTAGGTACGAGCATATGGTGTATGATGTGGACCCTTGGATCTGTGCTGTGGAGGAGATGTGCTGCTGCTGCTGTGATGATGATGCTACTACCTTATTACCTATGTTTTTGGGAGACTACTACTGCTGCTACTACTGCATCTGATGCTGATGGATCTACGTGACTATCCCTGGGGTTGTATTTTGATTATGTATATATTGTACATATGTTTTACTCTAGGGTTATAGTAGCATAGTGATGTAGATCTGTTTACATGGACTTGTTATATTTTTGGAACTTGGTGACTTATCTCATGGACTATGTATGTATGACTCTTTCGTATATATGAAAATCTATGTTTATATCATATCAGTAGCATAGTCCAGTAATTTCCGCTTACTCTGATTTAACTTATAAATGAGCTCGGCCATAAGTATTAATTGACGATATCAGTTTTATTGAACAAAGTATGGGTAGCTTCAATTGATTGTAAAATGTAAAGAAATTTTTAAAGAACGAATGTTATCCTGTTTGAGAAAAGGTTTTAGAAATCGCCGAACTTGATACAAGTGTTTTAAAGGATTTTAGAATTTATTCTCCAAGAGTTCCATTTGATGAATTGTGCACCCGCTTTAAAGAAAATTTCATTTACCATATTTTCAAAGCTCACAAGTCCATATATTATCCAATATAAAGCATAAATACTAGATTATATTTGGGTAATCCGGAAGGGTGTAACACTTAGTGGTATCAGAGCAAAAGTCAGATCCTGTAGTAGTAGAAGTGGTTCCAGAAAGGTAGCCATCAACATCAAGCAGGTATCTCCAAAGCATTTACATTATTTGAATGTTATTATATCGCTTGTTGAGGTTTGAATACCCCTGATTGGTTTGTATCTTGTCTCTTTTGAGTACAAGACACAATTGCTTGTAGATTTCATAAGTTTAGGATAGAGCCTTAGTATAGGTGGTGTAATGGAAGTTTCTTTAGTTCAACATATGTGACCATAAGCCCATAGCGCAAGTCTAGTATGGCAACTAGAAACCAAAATCACACCAACGCGATGTTGGAGCGAATCACCACGGTGTTGGAAGCTATGCAAAGGCAGTCTCAGCAACCATCTCAACCAACTAATCCGCCTCATCAGTGTAATATGGGAAACACTGAGGCAAAGACTCTGGCTGATTTTAGGAGTTGCAATCCGCCAAAGTTTGAAGGAGGATTTAAACCGGAAGAGGCCAACAAGTGGATTCATACTATGGACAAGATTTTGAGGACTTTGGAGTGTTCTGATGTTCAGAAGGTGGCATATGCAACCTATATGCTGGAAGATGAGGCTGAGAATTGGTGGAATCACACAATGCAGCTTTTGCAATATGAAGGAAGGGAGATAAGTTGGGGAGTATTTATGGAGAAGTTTCTCCAGAAGTATTTTCCTGAGGATCTGAGAAGGAAGAAGGAGGTGGAGTTTCTGCAGTTGAAGCAAGGGAACATGAGTGTGGGCGAGTACGCAGCAAAGTTTGAAGAGCTGATGAAGTACTCTCCATACTACCAGAACAATCCAGACGAGAGGAGCAAGTGCATCAAGTTTGAAGGTGGGCTGAAGCCAAAGCTGAAGTCAATTTTTAGCTATCAGCGGATTCAAAGTTTCCCTGCATTGGTGGATATGTGTAGGATGTACGAAGATGATATCCAGGCTGAGGAGATGCAAGTGCCAGAGAAGAAGGACAATCAAGGATATGGACCACAGAGACGAAAGGGTTTTAACAATAGAGGCAAAGGTCCATATGATCGCAGAGGGAAAGGCAAGGGTAAAGCTGGTGGTTCTGAGGGAAGGAACTATCGGAATGAAGCTCCATTTTGCGACAAGTGCAAGCGCAATCACTATGGTAGGGTATGCTGGGGGACAAGTGGTTGCTTCAATTGTGGAAAGCTGGGGCATTTTGCAAGAGATTGCAAGGAACCAGCCAAGGCCAATTCCAGAGGAACTGCTGATAGACCGGTGACTCAAGGAAGGGTCTTCACCCTTAGTGGTGTGGAAGCGAATCGATCCTCTGATCTGGTGCAAGGTAAATACTTGCTTAATGGTCAGCCTTGTTATGTTCTGTTTGACTCTGGTGCAACGCATTCATTTGTTTCATATGAATGTGTAAACCGTTTAGGTTTGATTGTGTCTGAAATGCCTTATGTTTTTAAAATAGAAACCCCTACCAATGCTCCAGTAGTTGTTTCTAGAGCATGTCTTAACTGTTGTATAGAAGTATTGGGACAAACCTCTAAAGTAGACTTGATCTGCTTACCCTTGACACAATTAGATGTGATCTTGGGGATGGACTGGTTAAGTCGGAACCAAGTGATCATTGATTGTGATAGGAAACTGGTAGCCTATAGAGACCCAAAACCATTGGGCTACATGTGTCTATTCAACTCAGAGGTGGAGGAGAGTGGTCCGAAGTTGGAAGAGATTCCTGTTGTTCGAGAGTTTCCAGAAGTGTTTGCTGATGAGATTCCTGGTCTGCCACCAAGAAGAGAGGTTGAATTTGGTATCGACCTAATTCCCGGAGCTGGTCCCATTTCTATCGCTCCTTATAGAATGACACCACCGGAAATGGCAGAGATGAAGAAGCAGATTGAGGAGTTGCTACAGAAACAGATGATCCGACCAAGCGTCTCACCTTGGGGTGCTCCTGTCCTATTCGTCAAGAAAAAGGATGGTAGCATGAGGATGTGTATAGACTATCGGCAGCTGAATAAGGTCACCATCAAGAACAAGTATCCGTTGCCACGGATAGATGACCTTATGGATCAAGTACGTGGGGCATCAGTATTTTCCAAGATTGATTTGAGGTCGGGGTACCATCAGATCAGGATTAGAGAGGAGGATATCTCTAAGACTGCATTCCGATCTCGATACGGACATTATGAGTATGTCGTAATGCCGTTCGGATTGACTAATGCACCAGCTATCTTTATGGACTACATGAATCGAATCTTTAGACCTCATCTAGATTCATTCGTGGTTGTGTTCATTGACGATATTCTGATCTACTCTAAGAGCCCCGAAGAGCATGCTGAACATTTGAGGGTAGTGTTAAGCATCTTGAAGGAGAAGCAGCTGTATGCCAAACTTACGAAGTGTGAGTTCTGGCTAAAGGAGGTTAAGTTTTTAGGGCATGTGATTTCAGATAAAGGGATTGCGGTTGATTCGACGAAGGTAGATTCGGTTTTGCAATGGGAGCAACCGAAGTCGGTCACGGAGGTTAGAAGTTTTCTCGGATTGGCTGGGTATTATAGAAGGTTTATCGAGGGTTTCTCGAAGGTCGCACTGCCTCTGACTAAGTTGACTCGGAAAGATCAACTATTTCTGTGGGACGAAAAGTGTGAAAAGAGTTTTCGGGAGTTGAAGGAAAGGTTGACATCGTCTCCCGTATTAGTGTTGCCCGATACACAGAAGAGTTTCGATGTGTATTGTGACGCGTCGAAACAAGGTCTTGGGTGTGTCTTGATGCAAGATGGGCAAGTTGTCGCTTATACCTCGAGACAGTTAAAGGTTCATGAGATGAACTATCCAACCCATGACCTGGAGCTAGCAGCTGTGGTGTTTGCCTTAAAGATTTGGAGGCACTATCTCTATGGCACTACGTTCCGGGTGTTTAGTGACCATAAGAGTTTAAAGTACCTCTTTGATCAAAAGGAGTTGAATATGAGGCAACGCAGATGGATGGAGTTTTTGAAGGATTATGAGTTTGAGCTCCATTATCATCCTGGGAAGGCAAACGTTGTAGCGGATGCATTGAGTAGAAAGGCAATGCATATCAGTGCAATGATGGTTAGAGAAGCTGCACTGATAGAGGAGTTTCGGGATTTAAGTTTGACGATGCAAGTGGAGCCGACGAGTATCAAGTTGGGGATGCTACAGGTTGCTAACGAATTCCTGCAAAGGATTCGAGAATTGCAACACGAGGATGAGAAACTTATGGAGAAGAAGAGGTTGATGCAAGAAGGTATGGAGTTAGAATTCCAAGAAGGGAAGGATGGAATCTTGCGTTTTAGAATGAGGATTTGTATTCCGGATAATTTGGAAGTAAGAAGGATGATTTTGGATGAAGCGCATAAGAGTAAGATGAGCATTCATCCGGGAGCTACTAAAATGTACCAGGACTTAAAGAAATTATTTTGGTGGCCGGGGTTAAAGAAGGATGTAGCTGAGTATGTGGCGTGCTGTTTGGTGTGTCAAAAGGCGAAGGTAGAACACCAAAGGCCAGGAGGAGAGTTGCTTTCTTTAGAAGTTCCCGTATGGAAGTGGGATAGCATCTCGATGGATTTCGTGTCGGGATTGCCAAGGACGTCTACTGGTCATGATGCAATCTGGGTGATCGTGGATCGGTTGACCAAGTCAGCGCATTTCATTCCCGTGAATATGCGCTACTCATTGGAAAAGCTCACTCAGTTGTATATCAAGGAAGTTGTTCGTCTTCATGGGATACCATCAAGTATTGTGTCTGATCGCGATCCAAGGTTCACGTCAAAGTTCTGGCAAGATCTACACAGAGCCTTGGGTTCAAGATTGATGTTAAGCTCTGCATATCACCCTCAGACTGATGGTCAAACGGAAAGAACTATTCAGTCATTGGAAGACATTCTGCGAGCTTGTGCACTGGAAGAACAAGGGAGTTGGGAGAAAATGTTGCCACTCGTGGAATTTACTTACAACAATAGTTATCACACGAGTATTGGAATGGCACCATTTGAAGCTCTGTATGGAAGGAAATGTCAGACGCCGTTATGCTGGTTTCAAGTGGGGGAGAATTCTCTGGTTGGGCCAGATTTTGTGCAAGAGACCACGGAGCAGATCAAGATGATTCAAGCAAAGATGAAGACGGCACAGAGTAGGCAGAAAAGCTATGCTGATAGGAGAAGGAAACCTTTAGAGTTTGTCGAAGGAGACCATGTGTTCATTAGGATTGTACCAACCAAAGGTGTTAGTAGAGCCTTGAAAACCCAGAAATTATCACCTAAGTTTATTGGTCCCTATCAAATTCTAAAAAGAATCGGCCCAATAGCTTATCAGTTAGCCCTGCCTCCATCATTAGCTAACCTCCACAATGTGTTCCATGTATCTCAGTTGAAGAAATATGTCCATGATCCCACCATTGTCCTTAAAATCCAACCGGATGACTTAGGAGTTCATAAGAACCTAACCTTCAAAGCTGTGCCAGTTCGCATCGAAGATCGGAGAATCAAGCAACTGAGAGGGAAGGATATTCATCTGGTCAAAGTTGTCTGGGTTTGTGGAGATGTAATAGAATCCTCTTGGGAGTTAGAGAATAAGATGCGTTAGGATTATTCTGACTTGTTTGTATGAGTTGAATTTCGGGGACGAAATTCCTTGTAAGTGGGGGAGTAGTGTAACACCCCAAAATTTTAATCCCCGATTAATGAAATGTTAATTATAATTTAATTATAATTAATAGTTTTCGAATTAATCCTTGATTAAAATATGTGTGTATATAATTAGCTTGCATGTGAGAAATTATTTAATAAATAATTTAAATGCCTAAAATGTATATTTTGCATACTAGTCCCTGGGTTGGGACCTAGAAGCAATTATAGGAAAGGTTTTGGAGGGAAGGTAAATAAAATAATTATTTTTCAAAATCTGGGTAAAATACTCGAGTATTATCAGAAACACTCGAGTATTCTGGGTCAAACTGCACGAGTTAGTGCGTTTGGTGAGTCACAGCCAACGATTCTCGTGTGTTGACACGAAATCGTCTTCCCCAGCACGTCAATGGCGTCGTGTCGAGCAGCATGTGTGTCCTCATCTCCTATTTAAGCTCATCAACGAACCTTGGTGAAGAATTTTGTTGATCATTCTTCTAGTTGATGAAGTTAGGGTTCATAACTTCATTGAATCGATTCTCTTCTCTGAGTTCAAATTGAATCACAAATCATACACGAATACAAAGCTCACATCACGAGCTTTGTATAGACACCGAAATTGAGAGCTGAGAGTGAGTGTGCTGTTGGAATCGAAGCTTGGAAGTTGGAGTTTTTCTGTCAAGTTCAGTTTCTGGAGCTCACTGAGATCATCGATTTTGGTAAGCTCTTGAGTTCTTGAGTCTCAAACTCGATTCCTTTAGTTAGTTGATGTGGTATAGAGTCTAGAAACCTAACTTTTCCCCAATTCTTATCTCTGTTTCATGGGTGAACCAATTCGGTTTTGGTGGTGCACTCAAAACTGTCATGCATGTGAAGCTCAAGTGGATGTGTTAGAGAGCCACCAAGAGGCTCTAAGGGCTTAGATTCTATAGGAACTTTGGTTTGGAGACCAATCCATGCTCTAAATCCGTATTGAGCAAGTTTGTTATCATGCATGTGAACTTAAATGAGCTTTGTTTCATGAATATTATGCTTATTGTGTGATTTGAGGTATTGAGTTGTTAAAATGCCTTTTTATGCATAATCAATGATTTCTCTGTCAATTCTGTGTTTTGAATTGAAATAAGTGTTGTAACATGTTTGATTAATGATATGTTAACTCTGTGGATCCCTGAAATGGACTTAAATTGAGTAGAAATGAAAATGGCATGTTAAAACCAGTTTTCAATACTGTCAGCTGCGAAACACTCGAGTAAATGGAAAAGTACTCGAGTAAATCGGGTTCAAAATAAAGCAAATTTCATAAGAACACTCGAGTATTTTGTCTGATACTCGAGTATCGGGCATGAACTGAGAATTTTTATAGGTCAAACACTCGAGACATTCAAAGTCACTCGAGTACTCTGGAAAAGTCCAAGAACACTCGAGTAACTCATGAACTACTCGAGTAAATTGTTGAAATTCAAACTCAAATCCTCAGAAAGACATGAACACTCGAGTAAGCTTAAGAACACTCGAGTAATCTGGAAAATCTCCATAACACTCGAGTATTCTGAACTTTACTCGAGTAAAATGCCCAGAATCTGGAAACATCATTTTCAATTCTAACTTAATTAATTAAGGAATTAATAAGGATAATTCAAGGGATCAAAGACTTAGAGAAATTGATAAATACAATTAGATCGTTCGGTGACGATCCATTTTGAAAATTAAGCCTAGGTGGCAAGTAAAGTATTAATCAATTTCCCCTAAGTCTAAAATGCATTCATTCTGGAGTTTGGATGGTAGGACGTATTCATGTTCGAAAAACATGAGGAGGGCCTCTGGGAGTGCCAATACGCTTGCTTGATGACACGTCGTTGACGTGGTCGGCTTTGTGGGTGCCGATATGGATATATCGTTTGGATGACGATCCGTTTGGATGACGGGATATGCTCGGGTGGCATGAATACCAAGCTTGACGTGTACATTCTAGGTGAATGTACGAATTGTTGTATACCTAGGAATACAACGCACTGTGGAGTGCTGGGTTGTCAAGGATGGACGTCAGAGAGTGACTTAGAAAATGTGGAGATAAGCTGAGAGTTAAAGTCATGCATCATGTCATTCACTTAATGCAATTGATATACCTGAATTAAGTGTGAGCATCCTATGTGCATCTGATACTTGCTAGATGCTAATTGTGATTGTTATTAATTAATGCATTATTATCTTTCATATGTTGCATGATTTATTCTCTATTGATTATGTGAGTAGAATTGCTTACCCCTATGCCCTTGTAGGTGATGTCTCGTTACATTGCTTGCATCGAGATCCGGCCACTTCCTAGTGGCGTATGGATCTATGAGGACCATCGCGCGGTGTATGAGGGGGAGGTAGAGTTCACATTCTACCACCCTAACCCGCTGATGCGATTCCGTCCTCGTAGGTTTAGGATTCCCATCATATACACTATGCATGTACCCCCGTTTTATACTTATCATGGACCACCTCCCATGCGACCAGCTCGCTCTTACCACAGCTTTCATTTTCGACCTACCCGCTCTCACCCTTTTATGTCGAGAGTTGTCCGCGAGGAGACTCCCCCTTCTTATCCGAGGAGCCCCGTCAGGGTTTCACCATCACCTGACCCGGTACCCAGTGGTAGGGTACACTCTCCCTCGGATGAGATCGAGGAGGATCCGGTGGAGGACGAGAGTGGGAGCGAGCCTGTCGTGCATTCTACTGGGAGTGACTGGAGGGACGATGATCCCTAGGTACGAGCATATGGTGTATGATGTGGACCCTTGGATCTGTGCTGTGGAGGAGATGTGCTGCTGCTGCTGTGATGATGATGCTACTACCTTATTACCTATGTTTTTGGGAGACTACTACTGCTGCTACTACTGCATCTGATGCTGATGGATCTACGTGACTATCCCTGGGGTTGTATTTTGATTATGTATATATTGTACATATGTTTTACTCTAGGGTTATAGTAGCATAGTGATGTAGATCTGTTTACATGGACTTGTTATATTTTTGGAACTTGGTGACTTATCTCATGGACTATGTATGTATGACTCTTTCGTATATATGAAAATCTATGTTTATATCATATCAGTAGCATAGTCCAGTAATTTCCGCTTACTCTGATTTAACTTATAAATGAGCTCGGCCATAAGTATTAATTGACGATATCAGTTTTATTGAACAAAGTATGGGTAGCTTCAATTGATTGTAAAATGTAAAGAAATTTTTAAAGAACGAATGTTATCCTGTTTGAGAAAAGGTTTTAGAAATCGCCGAACTTGATACAAGTGTTTTAAAGGATTTTAGAATTTATTCTCCAAGAGTTCCATTTGATAAATTGTGCACCCGCTTTAAAGAAAATTTCATTTACCATATTTTCAAAGCTCACAAGTCCATATATTATCCAATATAAAGCATAAATACTAGATTATATTTGGGTAATCCGGAAGGGTGTAACACCATAAACGAAAACTAATAGATTGTAAAAATATTTTCATTCTCGCACTCCAATAATGAAAATTATATCCATCAAAAAATGGTGCTTCATCGAATGAAAATCCCTCCATATTAAAAACAATTAAAACTATCCCAACGCTGCCAATCTGCAACGGATCTTTAGCTCAGGCTGTTAGGCCTTTACCAGAGCACGAAGCTCTGATACCAATTGTTAGAATTATTGATAGGATTGGCAGCCGTCACCCAAGAGGGGGAGGGGTGAATTGGGTGTTTATGAAAACATTGGAAAATATTTTCTTTAAAACTTTTTCAACAAACTTAAAGAGATTTTGCAGCGGAAAACAATATAATGTTGAAAATCGATTGCGCTTAGGCGAATAATATTAATAACAAAGAAAAACTAATATGCGCGGATACGAATTAAATAAGAGCAGTGAAAACCGTTACCGCGCTTATTATTTTAAATTCGCTTAAAATAGATTATTACGAAAATAGTTGTTATGATGCACAACAAATAAATATAACAACAGAATATAAAAGAGATAGGGATAGAAGAGATTGCATTGGAGATTTTATCCTGGTTCGGCAAACCCGGCCTACTCCAGTCCCCAAGCGTCCCGCTTGAGCTTTTCACTAAACCAAGACGCCACGCGTCCCCAAGTACAACCAGAGCGCCACACAAGCTACTAGGAACCTCCTTTCGCCAGGGACCTCAACAACAACCAGATAGCCTAACTACTAGGTGCCCCACTGTTCATCTAGCACTTCCCAATACACAAGGGTTCCTCACCCTACAACCACGAACGCCGCACGTCCGCACTAGGAGATTCACTCCCTAGTCTCTAAGGGTTACACACCCCTTACACAAATGGTTACGGTATGAGTGATTGGTACAAGACCTATATTGCACTCTTAATAGTGCGGATACAACAATATAAGGCTCTAACAAAAGTGTGTTCTATACAACACGAATACAACAATAAAGCTCTAGTGGTGCTGAATTTAAAACACAAGTACTATGGCCAAGAAAAGGTTTTCTTCTCAAATAGATATCAACGTTTAAGAACTGGTTGAAGGAGAAGAGAAGAAGAGAAGAACGCGAAGAAGAAAAAGGTTGGATCAGAAAATATGAAAAGATCAAATCATTTTAAACACATTTTTAACACATCTTTAAAATCAAAAACCAATCTTAAAGATTTAAGAATTAAAACCAAAGATTTGAAAATATTTGAAATTCAAATTTTGAATTTGAAAATAAAATCAGAATCAAATCAAAACTGATTTTGAAAATAAATCAAATTTAAAATAAGAATGAAATCAAATCCGGAAATATTCAAAATTGATTTTCTGAAATCAAATAAGTAAAATAATATTTTTGAAATCAAAATCAAATCAAATAGATTTAAAGAATAAAATAAAATAGAATAAAATCAATTTTGAAATCAGAAACAAATAAAATAGATTTAGGAAATAAATCAAAGATTTGATTCTTAAAAACAAATAAGGAAATATTTTCAAAAACAAAATCAAATTCGAATTTTGAAAATAAATCAGAATCAATTATGTAAAAACAAATCAGGAAATAAATCAAAATGATTCAGACACGTTTTTCAATAAAACTTGAGGTAATCGATTACTTCAAGAAGATAATCGATTATCCCTTTAAAAATAGAAACTTTTAAATTCTTTTGAAAAACCAGTAATCGATTACAACATAGAATTTAATCGATTACTTCACTTATGTTTAATATATGATGCAACTGATATAATCGATTATCACTGGTCAAATAATCGATTACACAGCCTCTGAAAAATATATGATGCAACTCCAGTAATCGATTATCTGTGTCAAGTAATCGATTACTTTCATACAAAAACTAATGGATTAGCCAGGTTCAAATACTCGATTACACACTCTCTGGATTTTCTATGATGCAACATAAATAATCGATTATCTTGAAAGAGTAATCGATTATCTCTGTCAAAACTTGTCTTGATAGATTTTCACAACTTAGAGAAATCCAGCTAGAGGTTGTCAAGATATATTTTCACAGTGAATCAATTAAGACATTAAAAATACGTTTTTAGAAAAAATCTTTTTGCAATTAAAAACATTTTTCATAAACTAAGTTAAAAACAGATTTTCATGAAAACATATTTTGCAATTAAAACATTTTTCATAAAAAGTCCTTTTCTTCTCCTTAACATGAAAAACTAATTTTGGCCATTAGACACTTGTAATAAAAAATTCATTACCTTACAAATTTCCTATGGGCCAGGCTATACTAAACTTGAACATGAAGCTTGAGCCTTGACTTTAGCCTTGAAGCTTGATGCTTGAACTTGATGCAGCTTGATGCTTGAAACTTTGAATCTTGTTTGTAATCATCAAAATGTTATTTTCTAGAATCCTTCTAGCATTACTCTTTACGTCCTTTGGGGAAAGCTTGACTTCCAACATCTCACACGTCCCAAAACCCTAAGGCTAATACTATTATTTATAATAGTATTAGACCAGCGGGCTGGGCTTGGCAGCACACATCAGAATGCGTCGCACGATCATACTGTGCATCGCACGGACGTAAATTTAATAAAATAAAAATACAATAGTTATATTTCATCAAATGTGATATCTCCATGTTTCCAAATTTGTTAAAGTACGACTGTACCCTTACCAAAGTCTTCTCTTTTTCTTCTTCTCCTGTAACACAAGGCCATGGCCACTATCAGAGAGTGGAGTGGTGGTGATCCCATGGGATAAGGGAATCAGGGTTTCTAATTAGGAAGGGAATCTGATGAGGATAGGAAAGTCATTGTCTTTTTAATTTATTTTTTCATATTATTTTTTTCTTTTAATATTTTTTATAGGCAAAGTATTTTTATTTTTTTATAGACAAAAGGATCAAGTAAAAAAAAAGTATAATGATTGAAATCGAATCTCACTTCACTTTTAAAAACCAAAAACATATTTATTATTTTTACTTCATGATGACTACTGTTTGCTAAAGATAACAAGTTTAGGAAGTCTCTATACTTTTTTCCTTTATTATTAGAGTGAAATATCATTTTTGGTCTATAACATCCCCAATTTTATAAAATCGTTCAGTGTCGTAATTAGTAGGATTTTGATGTGAGTTGTAGTATTTTCAAGTTTCGTTTTCCACTTAGAAGTGTTATTAAGTGTTTAGAATGTGCTAAGTGTGGAATTGTATAAGTTAAGGGTAGATTAGAATGTGTGCAGGAAGTAGATTTTATCTAAGATTAAGTTAGAATGGGTTAGATATGGCTTAGAACTCTTAGAATGCATGAAAGAAGGGAAAATCAAGTTGATTAATCGATTAACCTTTGAGCATGTGTCAGCCAATAATCGATTAAGTCTTAGCTTAATTGATTAAGACAATAGCATTTGTCAGGTGTTAATCGATTAACACTTGGGTTAATCGATTAACCCCTACTTCTGCAGACTTTAAACACGTGTTTTTCGATGTAATTTCCATTGTTTCCTCTTCCTCCTCCACGAGTGCTTCTTCTTCTCATACCTTAGGGTTTTGCAATCTCACAAATCAACATCAAATAACATCAAATTAACCCCACAAATCTTCAACCCATCAATCCCTTATGTGTTTTCCTCTTTCAAAACTCATTTTCTTCTCTCTTTCTCAAAAACCCCAAATGGAACCCTAAAGCCCAACTTGTGCAATTCATGGCATAGAGTCTCATAATCAATCAAGGAAGCTTAGAAAGGGTTAAAGGTCAAGGAAATATGAGGCTAGGAAGCTAGATGTGGAGCTTGGTCGACTTGCTTCAAGAATTTTCAATTTCTCCTCTTCTCTTCTAGAGGTAAGGGGAGTACTTTGTTATAAATTAGGGGAAAAGTTTGATGATAGTAATAAATGCATAATTAGATGTATGTATGTATGTCTTATTGATTGTTTGTTATATTAGCTAGGAATTAGTGTATGAAGCCTAGGTTATTCTTTGATATATGTGTGACTTGTATGTTAATTGGTGAAATTAATATGTTATGGACCTAGGATTTTATGTTAAACTAAGTGAATGAATGTTAAATTGTTATAATGATAATAGTGTTGTTAAATAAGAATTAAATGTTGAAAAGTAATTAATGTGATTGATTGAGTGTTATTGGTTATTAAAGGATGGTATATATATAAATAGTTGTTATTACATTGCTATGGCTAGGCATGGCAAAAAAAACCAGAACCGCGGGCACCCGCCCGAACCCGATCCGCCATTAGCGGGGAAAAACCGTTCTAATCGGGTATCGGGGCGGGGGCGGGGGCGGGGAAAACCCGCTTTTTCAATCACGGGGCGGGGGCGGGTGTGGTAATTATACTATCCGCCCCGCACCCGGCCCCGAAACCGACCCGCTCACACTATATATGCATATTATATTATATATTATATATAATTTATAATAATAGTAATAAAAAAAATATTAAAAATAATGTTTTAACTCTTAATAAAAATCACTTGTGAAAAATACTCTTTTAAAAAAGCTGTTTTTAAAAGAAAAAGTTGGTATATTATAAAAGAAAAGCTCTTTTAGAAAAGTTGTTTTTAAAAGAAAAGCGGGGGCGGGTACGGTGCGGTTTTACCCGACCCCCGATGGGGGCGGGGGCGGGGGCGGGGGCGGGTGGGCTTTTATGATACCCGGCGGGGGACGGGGGCGGGGGCGGGGGCAATTTTTTGAGACGGGGGCGGGTGTGGGAAGTGCATAATCCGCCCCCGCCCCGCCCCGTTGCCATGCCTAGCTATGGCCTAACACTCTAAGGTTTCGTGTTTGTATTTCATCATATATACATACCCATATCTACTAAAATCATCAGTAAATGTGACGAAGTACGGGTAACCTCATTTAGCATTTGAACTCATAGGCCCACATACATTTGTATGTATGAGTCCCAAAAGTTCATTAACCCATTCACTGCTTCGAGCAAATGGGCCCTTTGTCATCTTGCCCAACAAACAAGACTCACATGTATCATAAGATTCAAAATCAAATGAGTCTAAGAATCCATCTTTATGAAGCTTAGAAATGTGTTTCTCATTTATATGGCCCAAACGACAATGCCAAAGAAAAGTTCGGTTTATATCATTTGATTTGAACCTTTTAGCATTAATGTTATAGACTGGATGATCAGGATCTAACAAATAAAGACCATTTATTAATTGTGCACTGCCATAAAACATCTCATTCAAATAAATGGAACAACATTTGTTCCTTATTGAAAACGAAAAACATACTTTGTCTAAAAATGAAACTGAAATAATATTCCTACGAATATCAGGTACACAATAAACATCCTCAAGTTCTAAAACTAATCCACTAGGTAAGGTTAAACTACAAGTTCCAACAGCAATGGCGGTAACTCTTGCTCCATTTCCAACTCGCAGTTCGACTTCACCTTTAGCTAATCTTCTACTCCTTTTTAGATCATGCACATTAACACAAATGTGAGATCCACATCCAGTATCTAATACCCATGATGTTGAAGTAGAAAAATTAACTTCTATAACAAAAATACCTGAAGAAGAGACTCTGTTTTTCTTTATTTCTTTCTCTTTAAGGTAATCTGGGCAATTCCTCTTCCAATGTCCCTCCTTGTTACAATGGAAGCAATTTCCCTCCTTAGCCACCCGACCTTTAGGCTTAAGAGCCTTAGCTATTCTAGCTTTGCCCTTATCCTTAGGTTTTTGTGCTTTCCCTTTGGTCTTACCTTTGCCCTTTCCATTTTGAACCAACAATACAGTTTTTCCCTTATTGATATTCTGCTCAGCAATTTTCAACATCCCTAACAATTCAGTTAGAGTGCTGTCAATGTTGTTCATGTTGTAATTCATGACAAACTGACTAAAGCTCTGTGGTAAAGAATGCAGAACTAAGTCAACAACCAACTCTTGACCTAGTGGGAAACCCATCCTCTCAAAGTTCTCAATATAACTAATCATCTTGATTACATGATGACTAACAGGGCTTCCCTCTGTCATCTTACAAGTGAAAAGGGACTTTCTGACCTCAAAACGCTCATGCCTTGCTTGCTCTTGATAGAGCTCCTTAAGGTGTATGATTATATCGTACGCACTCATGTTCTCATGAACCTTCTGAAGGTCAAAGGTCATAGTGACAAGAATAAGAGTTTCAACCTCTAAGGCATCATCTTTATGCCTTCGGAAAGCATTCCGCTCAACAGCCGGTGCATTAGCGGGGAGTGCTTCAGGGAGCGGTTGCTCTAGCACATACATATTTTTCTCATTCCTAAGGACAATCCTCAAGGTTCGATACTAGTCCAGGAAATTAATTCCCGTCAGCTTGTCCTTCTCAAGGAATGATCGCAGTGATAAGTTGTTCGAATTGTTTGATGCCATGGTGATCTAACAACAAAATTAAAAATAGAATTGAGAATATTTTGATTAAAGAGTTAATAAGGACTTTTATTAAATATTACTCCCACTATTTTCCTCAAATCAATAACCCTCAATATTGACTCAGAAAATCGCAGTGTAAGATTTTCTAGTGGGATCAAGATCCATATTTCATCTTATTATGAGTCAAACTTTAGTTGATCACCCATAATTTGATTATTTAGGTAGGGAACTCTTTCCCAATCACATCTCATGTGACTCTTGGGTCAATTGGGTGAATAACATTTATCCAAATTCATCCTATAAATTAATACCCAATTCATTTGCCTATAGACCTTCAATCCTATTGAACTATCCATTTAAGTTAGACCCAATGGTTGGCAAACAGATATTACGTTTATCCCCTCGCGTCTGACCAATGTAGATAAAAGTACCCTACTTTAGTAGGCCCACATTCAAAACGACATCAATCAAGACGAGTGTCAAGCATTGGAAGGCATATAACTTAATATTTCAGTTTGAGGGGTTTTTTAAGTTAAGTGATCTCACTAGTTTTATCTTGTATTAACATACATAACATTATAATGATAACATGCATCACATACATACTAAAATTATAAACTATATGTGATATGATCATGGCCCAAAATAATTAATTCACCCAAGCCAATGAGTGAATAAAAAAAGATCCTATGACTGACAGCATCTTCTCCAAGAGCCTTCCTTGAATGTCCTCTTCCTCATCATCTCCAAGACTCTTGATTTTTTTTAAATAAAATTACAAGCAGAAACCTCGTTCATGAGGGGATTTAGATGAGAAGAGAAATACATAGTGAATATTTGAGAGAGGCACGACACGCAGGTCATATTTAAAATAAATACATAGTGAATATTAGATAGAGGCACGACACGCAGGCCGTATTTAAAATAAGTAAATAAAGCATACATAAGCAATCTAATAGGCCATGACCATTCACCACATAAAAGAACAACACATAATAGTATATATAAAATAAAGATTTATTATATTATATAAAATTATGTTTGTTACGATTTAAGATACCTACGCAGAGGAGGCACGGCGATCTCGCTGTTACTATTGATACTATATTATATGAAAATCATGTACAAACTCTTAATACTCCGCCTTTATAAAAAAAATTAATCTGCGATTTTCTGGCTGTTACTATTTGATTCGAAGACCATGTCCAACAATTGGCACGATCATATCAGTTTCGCTAAAGTTAGCATTGATTACGCCACTGTAATACCCGACATGATCCTGTCCAACAATTGGCACAAACATGTCGATCGTCTGATGCAAACGCTGTTAGTTGCAACATGATCGAGTCAACTCTTGACATCACCATGCTGCGACAAACAATAGCGACATCAAAATAACGATAAACAAATTTTATCTCTGTTTTCAATTTTCGATTGAACACAACGCATCATAATCTTATAAAAACATGCTTAATCAGAAAATAAACGAATTAGGGTTTCGCAATCGGCTCTGATACCACTTCTAGAAATAGGGATCGGAATATGTAGCGAAAAAAAAAACGAAATACCCTATTTCCAGAATAGGATCCATGCTAAAGAGCATGATTCGAGATAGAAAATCGTTTACCTCTTGATGCGAAGAGGAGAAAAGCGCTGGTCAGATCGTCCACGAACAATTCGCGTCAATCACGAGGGTAGCAAGGTATTCGCGCCTCTATTGGTATTCACACGAACAGGTTCCCAATTGGAGTCATGTCTCACTTCTTAGTGCTAGCGAAGAAGAGACAGATTCAGTGTATCACTCACTCTCTGATATGGACGGCTAGGGTTGCCGTTCTGTGTCTCACACGTCCCAAAACCCAAAGGCTAATACTATTATTTATAATAGTATTAGACCAGCGGGCTGGGCTTGGCAGCACACATCAGAATGCGTCGCACGGTCATACTATGCATCACACGGACGTAAAATTTATAAAAAATACAACTATTGTATTTTTTTTATCAAATGTGATATCTCCAATCTATCTGTTCTTAGTGTGTGACCCTATAGGTTCCTGTAACGTTGGCAGTAAAGTTAAAATCCCATTTTAAGTTTACAAGCAATGAGCGGTATCTAGCAACACGCCATTGCTACCCAAGTGACAGGAATGTCTGTGATCTGACATATCCTTAGTGTGACCAATGATCATGTGTAAATTTAATCCCTTTGTCCAAATATCTTAGTTACACTCATGTCGTGGAAGGTGTCACCCATGTGCAGTGTAACCTATGGTTTCTTGATCTCTGAGTAGACGCATCTAAACAAGTCTCGTCAATATCTCATATTGACTGTCTTGAGTATGGCCATACATTTCACCGTCTCACTCAGTCAAGGGACACAGAGATATAATTCCTATTAACAAGGATGGACAAATCTCATCTACGTCGCTCACATCCCTCTACATGATTTGTCATATACCCGACTACAACCGTTTTGATCACCTGGTTAAAGATGACGTTTGATTGCGTGAAAGCACATAACTCCTCATGTTGGAAACCGTAGCGACTTCAGGTCGAAGGACCATGTACACCATTGTCACTATGAGAATCGCTTATGACACTCACTTAATAACCCATGTAGCGTTCTCATGGCGGGTCAATCCAGTACACAATAATTGTCCCAATGTGTACTTACGTGAAGACTTGATATCCCATATCCATGACCGGTGATATACAGTCATCAGTCTGTCACATACTAGTCTCGATGTATTATAGTTGTCCTTATTAACTGTAATACTTGACTAGGGAATCTTTAAGGATAATTGTCAATCAATAAGATCTCACTATCAAGTCATGTACTTGATATTCTTATGACATTGAACTTATAATCCTAAGGACTTTATTACATCTATTTTAATTAAACAATTAAAGAATAAATATAATAAATGAAATGCATCAGTATTATTAATATTTAATAATCCATAAACATGAAATAAGTACAAGTAAAAAAGAAAATACGATTGTCACTAGGGCACTCTCCAACAGAGGCCGCATTCGAGGAATCTGAAGAATGGTGGTTCAACCTCGTATAGATACCCGCAGCGGAGGATAGCGATGAAGACTAAAAGTTTAGGGTGTTGTGTTTTAGTCTTGTACCCTCCCTTGAGTTGGCTAGGGTGTTATTGTTCTACCCTTATGTAACCCTTTTTATGCTAAGTATTAACTATTGTATTCGAATAATGTAATGGTGTCGGTGTAGTGGCAACGTGAGATTTGTGAATAAATTTTCAATGAATTAATGAAATGTTTTCTGCAATCAACCATGGTTAAATTTTGGAGAAGTTGTTTATGAAATGAGTTTGCGAAAGAAAGAGTGTTGTGACAACTCGGTTTGAACGCTTGAATTATGTGAATATGTGATATTATACAATGAAGTAAAATATGACAATTGTGTTGCAAGGGAAAATGTTTTTGAAAAGGAACTTTACTTTCAGACTTGTAACATATTGGTTTTTTTTTTTTAAAATTACTCAAATTTTCACTATAATTTTTAGAAGTAAAAATATTTTCAAGTTATCAAATCGGGATGTTACAGATCGTTAATGCCATGTTGGAAAATTTTAACACTATTAGGCAAAAAGTGTATGGAAAGACTAACATGGCAAACGTTAGTAATATAAAGGAGGAAATTATAAAAAAAAAAAGTTAGAAGACGTAACTGAAAATCATAAATAATCTAGAGGATCAAATTATGAGTTTTGCTATCTAATATTATAACATTATTTAGTGAAGTGCACACCAAACATTGGATAAGATAGAAACATATCACGTTCATATAATATTTTAATTTGGTCTTGTCTTCAAAAGATAACTCGTAGTAGAATTAAAGGACAAAAAGTAAGAGTGTCAGGTTTAAACCCAGCGGCAACGTTTTCTCTTTCATATCTTAAAAAAAGATCTTAAGTCACTTAAACATGTGATCTACAGTGAAGACTTTTTTCAATAATATATTTTACATACACATGAATCTATGATCAAATTTAAAATCAAATGTTTAAGTGATTTAAGTCTCTTTCGTTAGCTGGGATCAACATGCATTAAAGCACAATCTATCAATTTGTAAATGGTCTACATAAGGAAGATTTGTCGATGATATGAAGAATTTTCCTATTCAAATTACCAAATTTAGTTTTTTTTTATTTAATTTAATCTTTTTAATTTAAATATATCCTCTTATTTCTGTCAATCTTTTAATGAAATTAACATATCTTTTTTGGCCAAACCACATGTATCATTTACCAATAAGCTATTGGTGCAGTGTTGCTAGGGGCTGCATTTGGTAGGGCGAACCACGGTTCGATCCCCCGCAACAACGTTAGGAGAGGAATAAAAACTTAACCCCAAGAACCCTTTCGAACTGGATTAGTCGGCCTAATGGGTCGGATACCAGAGTGCAAACAAAAAAAACCACATGTATCATTTCTCTACGGGAAACAATCTTGCTCGAACCAAGTAAGAAATGAAATTAATATTTTTGTAATTGTTTTATTCATTATAATTAAATGTAGTATTTATTTAGTAAAACTTAATCACTTTAGATAGAAATTTTATATACAGAAATTTTAGAATTATTTCTTTTACCAATTAAAGCTAAATAATAAATTTTGGTTAAATTGGTCGTTTCGTATCTTACCTTATTTTCATTATCAAATTAGTCACTTACGTTTTTTGGTATTATATTGGCCCCATGTTTTTTTTCACTTTCAAATTGGTCGCGAAATCACTATTCTTCCTACGTTCCGATATCATATTGGACATTATTTGTATCGTTGGAGAGAGAAATGATACTTGTGCATGTCATATTATTGGTCCACCTTGGATAAATAGTGATTTCGGGACCAAATTGATAGTGAAAAGATACGTGACAAAACAATATAATATAAAAAAAGAAAGTGATGAACCAATTTGAAATCGAAAAATAAGGTAAGAAATCAAATAAGTGGTTTAGCCATAATTTTTGAAGTGCTTAGTTTAAAGAAATATTAAATATAGCGAATATATTCAATGCATAGTTCAAAAAAAAAAAATATTCAATGCATAGTTTCCTAAGAAAAATATTTTAACATAAACTTTTGAACCTATATTGTTAAGTTAAAAAACAAACTTATATTGTTAATCATGTGTGATGAGCGTAAAGTAACATTGTAAAGTTTTTCACATTGTCAACATATCATCGATCTTGATAAATAATATTCATGTGTATTATTTTTATTTAAATATCAATAATTACTACTACGTAAATAATGAATAATAAACTAAGAATATTAAAATATATATATATATATTTCATTTTCTCATAGAAAATCCACCTCAGTGTACCAAAATGTTGACAAAATCCAATGAAACCATAATTACATTGATTATCACTACCCTTACACCTACTCCTTTATACCTTTTTGTTGTCATTAAATTTAGGGCATCCACAGTAGAGTCTGAAAATGGTCTAATGGAGAGTTTTAAGTTCATATTTTCTTTCAGATTCTCTCAAAACTCTGCTAATCTTCAAAATCTGGTGGAAAGTCTTAAGTTGAGTTTGTAAAATAACAGGCTCAACCTAAGACTCTGCGGGACCCATTTTTTAGTATTTTCTTCATTTATACTTTATAATACCATAATAAACAAATAATAATAATAATAAATAAATAAATATTATCAACAATAAATAAATAATAATAATAAATTAATAATAATTACTAATAATAATAATAATATTCTTTTTTAAAAAATAAAATAATATTTTTAAATATATATTTTTCTCTTTTATTCTTAAATATATTGTCTTGTTATGGAAAACAAAAAAAATAAATAAAATTACATATTTTTATATTCAAATAAATAAATAATTTGAAATTAATAGCCGTTTCAAGTTCAAGCAACGGTCCACTGTGCGTTTTATGTACTTTATAATTTTTAGTAGGTACCATTAATTATTGTAATGTTAACTTTTATTTAATTTTAATATTTAAATATTATTTGGGATTATTTTTATAAATTGTACGTAATTAATATTATTGAAATTGTATTATAAAAGTATTATTGAAATAAAATTTGTTGTGTATAAAAGTACATGATGATGTAATGCTGATGCATGTTTGGTGAATCTGATGTTAAGACTCTGCTGAGATGGAAGATATTAAAAGTCTAAAATTGAATCTGATATCAAAATGATGATATAATGATGATGTGTCAGAGTTTGGTGAGTTTGAAATTAAACTCTACCATGAATGCCCTATTTGGAATAGATTCTCACCCAAACAAATCTCAACAAGAATTGAACTTTTGCAAAATTTGGATATTAATCATAAAAAGCCTCTCAATTTAACAAAAGTTATAATGGGTGTGAATGGAAGGCCAAGTATATGTGCCAACACACCTTATTATATCATAAAAAATTTAAATATTACCAATATAATAATCTTAAAATTCAGTAATGAATATGTCTATATATACATATGTAATGTTATAGACAACACACCATCGTTATTGTGTGCTTGGGTGATTGGGTGATTAGGTAGAGTCTAGAGTGAAAATGGACAACCTTAGAGATATCCTTCAAGTAATTCAAACACAACCCTTTGTTGTGGCTGCTGTGTTGGGTGGTTTGTCTTTTCTCTTGTTAGTCTTCCTTAGGCTCAAAAGAGGAAAACGCAGCCAACTTCCTTCGGTACCAGGTATTCTTAAGATCTAAACTTGATTGAATTTGTCACTTCATGTCATCCAACTTGTTGATTACATTTCTACATTCATATGATGATATACAATAATGTTATGCACGCACTATTACACACCTCACTTAATATTTGTATAGTTTTCATTAGCCAATTACACTTAAATTCATCATGGTTTTAAATTGTGATCACAACCATTATATATAATTACTTTGCATCTTATATAAATAAAATGTCAATATAACTACAATAGCGATGACAATGAAATTGAGAAAACTTTGAAAACTATAATATTGCAATCGCAGTTTTGATTACAAATCAAAATTTAAAATTAAACTTTTTGAGCCACACATATGAAAGTGTGAAAGAAATTGAGTTATGTTTTTGATACACTCCATAATCATCATGTCACGAACCTAATTGCTATTGCATATCGGCTGTATAGTCTGCAATTAAAATAAACACAAAGTAGTAACCACATCCACAATTTAAAGTCTTGGATAGGGTTCTACCATTATTTCTCTATGATATAAGCTGAATTCATAAAGGGTAAAAAAAAAAAATTAAATTGGGTGAAATTGTTGCAGCGGTTCCAGGGCTACCACTGATAGGGAATTTGTTGCAATTGAAGGATAAGAAACCTTACAAGACCTTCTCACAATTTGCTGAGAAATATGGGCCCATTTATTCCATCAGAACAGGTGCTTCCACCGTCATTGTTCTCAACTCTGTCCAAGTTGCCAAGGAGGTTAGTCAATTAAATATGTTTTTATACCAATTAAATTATCTTATTTAATTTTTGTTTCATTCTCAATAATATTTTCCTAAAATACATCTATTTTTTTTATATAAATTTGAAAAAATTAAATACAATCAACTAACTTCCTTAATAAATGTGATTTTTTTTAATAATACGAACCCAATGGAGTACTTATCATTTATCAATATTTCTTCCTATCTCCAAGATATAAATTTGTTTCAATATGTTGAGATAACAGTGTTTGAAGTTTGAAGGATATAGAATGTTGCTATTCCATGTTATATGTCAATAGATATATAGGCTCTGTTTGGTGTGCCTAGCTACGAGCTTTTTAGCTGATTAGGAGCTTTTAGATTCAATCAATAAGCTATTAGTTCTATTCAGTGAACACAAACTAGAAAAAGCTTGTAACTTTTAGAAAAAGAGTTTGTACCTTTTGAAAGCTAGTTTTTAGAAAGTTACTTCAAATAGCTATCAAGAAATTAAACTAGCTTTCAATGATTCATATACCAATTATAGCCTAAAAAAATTTTGAAAATTATTTACCCACCATGGTGACAATTTATTTTTTTTAATTAATATGTTAATTTAATAATTATTAATTATAATTTAGTATTTTTGTCATAATTAATTAATTAACTACATAATTAATAAATAAAGAAAAACGAATTTAATTAATTACTATAATTTAATAATTATTAATTAATTAACTAACTATTTATTTAATAAATAAAGAATAAATTAAAATAATAAAATATAAATAATATAATGATGCATGTCATTTTCGGTCATTTAATAACTTTCGACTATTTCAAAAGCTAATTTTGCCGTACAACACTATTTTAAACAGTAAGTTAAACAATTATTAGCTCACAATTACAAGTTCACAGCTCTTCTCTAGCTATACAACTATAAATTACAAATTCACAATTATAAATTAGTTTTGCCAAACAGATCCATGATCCAACATATTGTTTTTGCAATATTACAGTTGAAAGTAACGAAGAAGGACTAATCCAAAATTGTTTATATTTTATATATGGGGACCCATGAAGACCAAATTAAAAAATCCTTGTAAAATATAAGGACTAAAGAGTTAATTAACCTTACTTATATGTGCAAGGTTATCTACTCTTAAAAGATATCATCAGTTGAAAGTTTGAAACAGAAACCCTTAGCTGATTTACCTGAACCTTTTTCCTTCTTTCTAGTGAAACCCTGGTTCTTTTATGACCAAGTATTGAAAGAGAACAATCTTCTTAAACTAATCTAGTAATTGAGAAAATTAATGTTTTGTAACAATATTATTTATGTGAAGCTGACAGTATGTCCATGCTGCTATTATAGATTTAAAAAAAATATATATTTCATTGAAACCTGATTTTGTGATACATGATTAATCCATTGAAACAATTTTGATGTGCATGTTATTCTACTTTATATTATTTAGCTGTCTCTTGAACTTTTGGAGACCGAACCAGTTGGTTCAATTGAAAAACCATAAATCCGGTCAAGTGTCCGGTTCGATGTAAATAGAAAATAAAATCGCCTTGACAAAAAATGGGTATTGAACCAGTTGAACAAGTCCAAAACCGCTACAGCCCATCTAAACCGGAGCTTCCACGGTTGAACCGATTCTAAAATGTAGAACAATTTGAAGTCTGAATGATGAAGAGAAAAATATTTACATAGGGCACGAGAGATTT
Organism: Crotalaria pallida; assembly: GCA_037953625.1. Lineage (NCBI taxonomy): Eukaryota > Viridiplantae > Streptophyta > Magnoliopsida > Fabales > Fabaceae > Crotalaria > Crotalaria pallida. The sequence goes on along the minus strand of CM075654.1, from coordinate 2,622,074 downwards.
TAAGATTGAAAAAGTAGGGAGGATAGAAAATAAGAAGGTAAAGCACAAAAAGAAAAGATGATGTTTTGAAAATTGATGCATTGTGTATTCATATTGATGAAGAAGAGAAGAGCCATCAGCTACTGCACTCTTTGTTTATATAATCACAACAGAGTGGTGAGAGATCATATTTTTTTTTATTAGATTCTCTCGAGATTCTACTAATCTTCAAAATCTGGCGAAAAGTCTTAAGTTCAGTTTGTAAAATAAGAGACTCAACTTAAAACTCCGTGACACCCAATTTTTTTGTCATTTATCTCTTTTTACTTTATAATACACTAATAAATAAAAAATAATTAAATAAATAATAATAAAAATAAGTTAATAATAAATAATGATTACAAATAATAATAATATTCTTTTTTAAATAATAAAAATAATATTCTTAGATATATGTTTTTTTTTCTTTTATTCATAAATATATTGTCTTCGTATGAAAAAGTAAATAAATAAAAATTTATATTGGATGACAGGGAGGGAACCTTATGTTAATTAAATTATAAGAATTTGAATTATGTTATATTTTTTTATGCATTTTATAATTTTTAGTAGGTACCATTAACTTCGATTATTGTAATGTTAACTTTTGTTCAATTTTAATATTTAAATATTATTTGGAATTATTTTTATAAATTGTAGGTAATTAATAGTATTGAAATTATATATATTACAAAAACATTTTTGAAAATAAATTGTGTCTAAAAGTACATGATGATGTAATACTGATGCATGAGTTGTGTGAGTTTGATATTAAGACTCTGATGTGATGAAATATATGAAAAAGTCTAAAATTAAGTCTTATAGCAAAATAATGATATAATATTAATATATCATGATCTGATATTAAGACTATGACGTGGATGTACTAAAGTTGAGCAGCTTCTGTTTGAATAACGGAGGAAGTGCATTGTCTTAACCTAATACTTCAAATGGGCCCATTAATTTTTTTTTTTGGGTCAAATAATTATTGAAATGTTAATTAAATTATTTTAGTATCATTAATTACTATTTTTTTCATATATACTCGGATGTTCTAAACTTTTTTAGAGTTCAAGTAATAATTATAGGAATAATCTTAAGTAACGATATCAAATATTCTCTCTACAATAATAACAAATTTAAATAACATTTTTTTAATTCTTGTGTTTTCCTAATAAGAAACGTATATTTAAGATCAGAATGGTTACAATTAATATAAATTGCCCAATACTTATTATTTTTGCTAGTATAAATCAGTTATTTCATGGCACAATAACAAATAATTGGGTATGTGTTTGTCGTGCCATAGTAGTTTACCCCCTTTTTTTTATAAGAAATAGTTTAATTTTATATTTAACATGTTATATATACTTCATCCGACTCGAATTATAAGCAAATCTAATTATTTTTACACTTATTAAGGAAATTAGTTGATTGTATTTAATTTTATCAAATTTATAAAAAAATAAAGGTATTTTAAGAAAGTAGTATTGAGAATGAAACAAAAATTAAATAATATAACAATTTTCTAGAGATGTTTTAGGAAAGTGACATTGAGAATGAAACAAAATTTAATAAATTTAGTTAATTTTGCTTATATTTTAAACCAAGAGAAGTATGTTTTTTTGTTACTTATAATTCGAGCCGGGGGAGTATATATTAAGGGTCTTTCTAATTTTTGCATCTTATGCATTGGTTAATCATATCTTAAAAAGTAAAGTTTTGTTGGAAATTGCAATACTTAATGAATTAAAAAAAATTAGTTGTTTAATTTTTTAATACAATTTTACTATTTATATTATCTATTCCTAAATATGGGATGCATAGAATAGAAAATTCGATATAATAAAAAGGCTTAATTATGTCACAAATCTTTGAAGTTTGTGGTACTTTTGTCAGATACCCTTATTTTTTTCTCAATGTCTGACTCCCGAAGTTAATTTTGGGTTTGCCATATACCCCTATTACCAATTCTGGCCAATTTTGTTGACATGTAACATCGGAATCCTAGTTAGATGCAGCAGGAGGTTAGGCATGTGGTGCCACGTGGGCGAAGATATTTTTTTAAATTAAAAAACTAAAAAACTTAATATTTTTAGTTAAAGTAAAAAAAAATGAAGAGAGAGGTCGTCTTCTCTTGTGTGACATCATGAGGCATCACATGTCTAACCTCCTGCGTTTGACTAGGATTCTGATGTAACATGTCAATAAAATTGGCTAGAATTGGTATTAGTGGGAGTATACGACAAACCCAGAAGTAACTTCGGGGAGTTAAACATTGAAAAAAAATAAGGGGTATTTGGCAAAAGTATCCCAAACTTCAAGGACCTGTGACATAATTAAGCCTAATAAAAATGTACTCCCTCCGTTTCACATTTAGTTCTTTTTAAGGTTATGCACGAGTTTTAAGAAATGGTTAAATGATGTAAAGATTTGTTATATTTTGACTATAATACTCTTATATAATCATTATTAAAGAGAGAAATGTATTGGAAGTGAAAAAGAGAGTGTAATAAATATGAATGTGTTCGGAAAAATAATATTAATTATATATTAGATTTATAAAATAATAGAACTTATGAAACATAGTACAAATGCTAAAACAATATTACATACGAAACGGTGAGAGTATAAAATTAGCATCGGTTTGATCATGATTTAATCACGGTTGGATTATTGAATCATAAACCGTGACAAAGTTTACAAAGTTTTATCGCTATTTCAGGCCATGGTGACACGGCACCAATCCATTTCAACAAAGAGTTTATCAAATGCACTGAAGATTTTGACGGTTAACAAATGTATGGTTGCTGTATGTGATTACAATGAGTTTCACAAAAAGATCAAAAGGCATGTTCTTACATGCGTTCTCGGACCCAATGCGCAGGTTGGTTACAACTTACAACAACTTTCTGGTTACCTTGACGCAAGTTTTCATGTTTGCTACTCCCTCCGGTCTCAAGTTTAAAAAAAAAATTACTTTCTCCGTTCCAATATTTTAGTAAAAGTTTTTATCGAAAAAAAATATTTAAGTAAAAAGTCAAAATAATCAATAAAAATAAAAGAATATATTTTTAATATAATTTATTATTCTATTTTCAAAATAAAATACAATATATGATTCATTCATTAATTAAAAAACTTTTATCACATAAATTTTCATATTATTTTTACAATCTTTAAGATTTTTCATTAATTATTTTTAAGATTTTTAATACAATATACAATCTTTAAGATAATATACAATCTTTAAAATTTTTCATTAATTATTTTTACTTTGTTTTGGGACAAAAAAAAAATTACATTTTTTTACCAAGATAATGGGAGGAGAGAGTAATTTTACACTTATTAAAAAGTTAGTTGAGTGTAGTTAATTTTCTCAATTTGATAGAATGAAACAAAAATTAAATGATATAACCCATTGAGATATTTTAGAAATGATTGTATTGAGAATATAAAGTTAGTTAAATTTTGATCATATAGATAACAAATAAAATGTTTTTATTTGGTTATATTCGAGACAATCGAGAACAATTGCATGAAAACGCCATCCACCGTAGTTACAGTTGCTATGAAAACCTATGAAAACCAAAAACAAAAATTTGTGTCCTCAATTGCGGACTTTGACCTTTTATGTTGATTGAACCTTGCTTAAGAGTATGAGAATTTAGAACTCTTTATTTTATATGGTCTTCCTGTATTGAGGTTACTCTGAAGTCTAATTATTTTTTTTTTGTTTCATTTTAAAAACATTCAGAAGCGGAATCGTATCCATAGAGAAGCTATGATAGAAAACATTTCAAGTCAGTTTAATGAATCTGTGGAGGCCTCCACTGACTTGCCTATTAATTTTAGGAAAATATTTGGATATGAACTATTTGGACTAGCATTAAAGCAAGTGAGTCTCTTCTTAATAAGTCACCATCAATACACATATTTATCATAGTAGAATAACGATTACAACACTAATAAGCATGTGGTGTTTTACACTTTTTTTAGGCTCTAGGAACTAATGTAAAATCCATTGATGTGGAGGAGCTTGGGACTACTTTGTTTTATGAAGACATATATAGGATTCTGGTGCTTAATTTAATGGAAGGTGCACTTGAGGTGGACTGGAGAGACTTCTTTCCATACTTGAAATGGCTTCCTAATAAGAGAATGGAAAACAAAATTCAGCAGATATATGAGCATAGGCGAGCTGTGATGAATGCTTTGATCAAAGAGCAAAAGAAGCGAATAGCTTCAGGAAAGGTATGGTTTTCTTGTTTGCAGCTGCAAATATGTGGATAGATTCTCTTATTTTGATTTATTGAATTGAGAAATCCATAAATCAGGATCCTGATGCACATAGATGCAAATGGCCAATGGAAGCATGATTTTCCTCCAACATTTTGTTTCTAAGCAAATTAACTAGTTTTTATAAAGTAGTGTTCAATCAATTGCGTGTCAATCAACTTTCGATCAATTGATCTAAGCTTATCAACAAAAAATATTTGTCTAAGTTTGTTTCTTTTTGTCCAAGTTTTTTCTTTATTTTTTTCCCTTGTTTCTTCTTTTTTGTAAGGTTTGGATAATGGGATCCAGATCTTCTGTCCCAAACCATGTCCCCAACCAATCACATCTCATTATAAAAAAATAATTTATTAACTGTCATGGCATTTTTGTAATATTTAATGAAATGTGATTGGCTGAAGACAGAATTTGGGACATGGTTTAAGACAGAGGATCCTGATCCCGGATAATGATAGAACTCAACTAATTCTTGTGTGTAAAACAATAATATACAGTAATACTTTAGTATTTGAAGGAAAAATAAGTAATGAGTTTGTAAATTGAGAAAGTGTTCTAGACAAGGAGTTTATTCCTCTAGATATATTTGAGATATGATTTAGATCGAGTATTGGACCTTGGAAATTTATAGCTTCAAATCAAATCTCTTTAGAAAAATATTTTGTCTCATGGTAGACTACTTTGATTCTGTATGTAGCAAAACTTTCTTTATTGGGTTAGCTATACACGTGACATGTTTCTAGCCTAAGATTGATTATATTGATCATAATTTAACTTGATGCGGATGTCACAGGAATCTAATGCATATATTGACTACATGTTATCTGAAGAAAAAGAACAACTGACAGAAGAACAACTTGGCATGCTGCTTTGGGAGGTCATTATTGAGTCATCAGATACTACATTAATCACAACAGAATGGGCAATGTATGAACTATCTAAAGACAAAATTCGTCAGGTTGGTTGTTTTTATTTGTGTTTGTCTTACAATCTACTTATACATTCATCAAGAGGTCCTTTATTTCAAGGTTTAATTCATTAAGTTTTTCCCATTCTTACTAGCACTATGTATCACCCTTTTTCCTTTGTATGACAGGATCGTCTCTATAAGGAAATAAAAAATGTGTGTGGGCATGAAAAGTTTACAGAAGACCACATTTCTAAGCTACCATACCTTGGAGCTATCTTCCATGAAACTCTAAGGAAGCATAGTCCAGCTCCAATAATACCATTAAGAAATGTTGAAGAAGATACTGAACTAGGAGGATATCATATTCCTGCTGGAAGCCAGGTTAACCTTTGATTTGATTCATCTTCGATCTTTTGAATTAACCATCTTGTTCATTCTTCTCTTCGATTTGATATCATATTGCTCTTGAATGATTTATGATTTGAGTTGTGATAGAATATAAGACTTTAACCTTGTGTATTCTATTATGGATATTTTTATTAGTAGTGCATGTTATGAGTTAATTATCTCACAAGTCCCTGAAGTTTGAGGTACTTTTGTCAGATATCCTTATTTTTTTTCCAATGTCTGAGTCCCCGAAGTTACTTCTGAGTTTGTCATATACCCCTACTACCAATTCTGGCCAATTTTGCTGATATATAGCATCGGAATCCTGATCAGACGCGGGAGGTTGGTCAGGTGGTGCTGAGTGATGTCACACGGGCGGAGACGACCTCTCTCTTCAATTCTTTTTTTATTTAACTAAAAATATAAAAATATTAAGTTTTTTAGTTTTTTAAATTTAAAAAAAAAAATCTTCGACCACGGGCACTAGGTGTTTAACCTCCTGCGTTTGATCAGGATTCCGATGTTACATGTCAGCAAAATTAACCGGAATTGGTAATAGGGGTATATGACAAACTCCGAAGTAACTTTGGGGAGTATCAGACAAAAGTACCCCAAATTTCAGGTACTTGTGACATAATTAAGCCATTTTTTTAATAGGTGTGTGATCTAGTCGGTTGAACAAGAACCTTAATAACATTGTATTTTCTCTATGATTACTAAACCATTATTAACAAAGGTCTTATTAACAGATTGCAATAAACTTATATGCATGTAACATGGACAAGAAGGAGTGGGAAAATCCTCACCATTGGATGCCTGAGAGGTTTCTTGATAAGAAATATGACCCCTTGGATTTGTACAAGACCATGGCCTTTGGAGCAGGAAAGAGGGTGTGTGCAGGCTCTCTTCAGGCAATGTTGATAACATGCACAGCAATTGGAAGAATGATTCAGGAATTTGAGTGGAAGCTCATAGAAAGGGGCGAAGAAGAGAATGTGGATACTGTGGGCCTTACCACTCACAAGCTCCATCCTCTACTAGTGAATATCAAGCCAAGAAAGTAATAAATAATAAAGATGACAATAATATATAACCACCTTGGATACATTTTTATTTATATTTAATAAGGTGTCTCTTGAACCTGATGCAAGAAGAACTTGTGAAAGAAATTTCAATGTAAAATATTTATCATGAATAATGGAATAATCATGTAGAACTTCAACTATAAATTTTATCCAATGAGTCCATGTCTGATGTATACAATGTGATTCTGCATCGGCTTCCTCCAAAATCAGTTTGGGTAATTAAAATGAAAGTGTCAAAAACAAAGTAGTAACACTTTGGGGAGGGTGGGCCTTGCAATTGGAAAAGTGACTGCATGTCTGTATGAGATCCTAGCTTTTAATATGTATAATTTATAAAATGAATGGTGAGTGACTTTGGTGATAATTTTCATGTCATGGTGAAAAGGGTGGCTTAGTGCTCAAGACTCACATAGTAGAGTCTATGGAAGGTAAATGTATACATTCTTATTTTTTTTTTGGTAAACTGTGTACATTCTTATTTTACTTATTTTATAAATGAAGAGATTATTTTTAGGATCCGAGCCCATATAACATCTTGACCACTATTTAGGACAGAAATAATTATTGTGGATCATAATACACTAAGAAAAATAAATAAAAGGTTAATAGGAGGCCCAATAAAGTGCAGGCCCAAAGTTTAGAAGGAAGCCATTTCACATAATCAGATTAAGAGCAGAAAGGCTCCTTCCCCAAGAGCGTTCCCTCCAATCAGCAATAGTAAAGGAACGTGAAGTCCCAAGGCAAAGTCTTCTCCAACAAGCTTTTTCACTCTTGGGTCTAAGACTCAATTAGAGATGTCACTCAATATGCCATTAGTTGAAATTGTGCTATTTCAATCAACAACAAAAATGGGATTACTTGTAACAGTAAGAGAAACTAGTAGAGAAGGAGAAAAACTGCGCAGTGACCATCAGGCCAAAAGAGAAGAGTGTGAAGTCCAAGTTGTGAATATTGCTTCTCCACGTAAACTAAACCAGGGAGATAAAGGCATCCCCTTTCCATAAGAGTTTCCCCTTCCAGAAGGTGCCTATGCAAAACAGCAAAGTACTAGAATGCATCCTTCTCCAGCAAGCCTCCTGTCTTGGGCCCAACGCCCCATCCTGTTAGTCATTCATAAGTAGCATAAATGGCAATTCTACTACTCCACTCCAACATAAATAAGGAAAGCTGCTCAGGGCTCCCTGCTTAAGGCAAGCAACGACGTTGCCCAGTGGACAAAGAAGCAACAGTGCAAGGACCACCAGATTAAGAGAAGGAAAAACATGGAGACCAAGTTGTTGACCAACAATAAAAAGAGAGTATACTACAAGGCAAAGGCAAGCTAACCCAGGCCAATACAAGCCAGTCTAGAACAAGTAGAGTAAACAAAAGTAGAGAAAAGAACTGATATAAAAATACTGTAACGCAGTCTTGAGGAAGATAAGAGAAAGGCTTCGTATCAAGAGTCATCCTTTCTTGTATAAGCCTACAACAAAAGAAAACACAAACCAGTAAATCCAAAACACTTAACTCCATGGTAACAACAACGGCACAGACGCAACGACCCAGAAGAGAGGTGTAGTGGACCGGACCTACGAGCTGACCACGCGCCCTTAACGCCGACCATTTACATTCAGTTATAATGCCCTGCCAACTTGGAAGCCGACATCAGGCATCTCTGTCGACCACTCTCCGACATCATGCATCTCTGCCACCACGTGCCGAGCAATTCTACTACTCCACTCCAACATAAATAAGGAAGGCTGCTCAGGGCTCCCTGCTTAAGGCAAGCAACGACGTTGCCCAGTGGACAAAGAAGCAACAGTGCAAGGACCACCAGATTAAGAGAAGGAAAAACATGGAGACCAAGTTGTTGACCAACTATAAAAAGAGACTATAAATAAGGAAGGCTGCTCAGGGCTCCCTACTACAAGGCAAAGGCAAGCTAACCCAGGCCAATACAAGCCAGTCTAGACCAAGTAGAGTAAACAAAAGTAGAGAAAAACACTGATATAAAAATACTGTAACGCAGTCTTGAGGAAGATAAGAGAAAGACTTCCTATCAAGAGTCGTCCTTTCTTGTCTAAGCCTACTACAAAAGCAAACACAAACCAGTAGAGCCAAAACACTGAACTCCAAAGTAACAACAACGACACAGACGCAACGACCTAGAAGAGAGAAAATAACAAAGAGAGCTTGAGGGAGATAATCAAAGGGCGCCCTCTATAAATCCTTATTAATCACTGTTCATTGTCCCCTTTGTAACAAATACCCCTCTCTCATGTATTCCTCTCCAATATTCAATAATATGAGACCATTGATTTCACAAAGTTTACGAACCCACTCTGCATTTTTATTATTCTTTTTAGAATATGATTTCTTGGCAGAAACAATTGGCGCCGTTGCCGGGGAAATCATGGCCTCAAACAACAAAGGGAATGTCTCTAGAGATGTTGTTCAAATAGCAGCTCCTGGAGGCACCACACCAAGAACAGTTCATGGAGACACTCCACTGATATCAACAGTCTTCAATACAAGAAGCTCTACAGCAAGGAGGTTGTCTTTTATTCCAAAGGTGTCCTTTCCAACAGGCGACCACATCGCTCTTACCCAACTTTCCAGAAAGTGCTCAAGCAATCGAAGGGGTGAAAATACGCTCTTGCTAAAGAAGGTGCTCCATTATGGAAAGTGGAAACTCAGGAGCAAAGGCGTGACCAGAAAGTTCAGATGGAAAACTGCTCCATGCTATCTACAATAAAAGCTAAGTACACACAACTCTTGACTCAGTCTAAATTATTGTCATGATTGTCATGCTAGTATGCCTTTCATAAAACTGATAATAATGTATTTGGATCATGATGGAATGTGCACTGTATTATGTATTAGTTACTGTGTGTTCAATTAAAAAAATACATATATACAAAAAAATAATGAAGAAAAATATGCCTACAGTATGTGTATGCATCCATGTTCAAGTGTGGCTATAGTATGGTCACTTTCTTGTGATGTCTTGTTCTGCCTAGCTAGTCTTATAACAGCCCGATTTTCGTAAACCAAAATAATTGACTTTTATTCACTAATGTTGTAGAAATTGAGGCAAATTTTTTTTTAAAACATTGTTGAAGTATTGAAAAACGTCATGGAAAAGTCTTAGGGTTCCCAAACCTCCTTCAATGAAAACCGAGTGGTTACTAAACCAAAACTTATCCACTCAAGTTTACAAAAAACATTTTTCAGGAAAATGTTTTGTTCCAGTTCAAGGTAATTCTTTGTATTTCAAAAAGTCATTGAACATTCTTCACAAGATGGTACAAAAGTAGGGCGTGTCTCAAAACAAGATAAGTTACATGGATGATTCATCACTTAGGTAATCCTTAACTTAAAGCACTCATCACAAACATATAGTAGAATCCTATTCTTAAACTTTTCTATTGAAGGCAAGTGGGTGTAACTCCTTCTCCTTCTTGAGTCCTCTTCTCGCCCTCGAAGACGATGCCGCTTGTGTGGTGGTTTCCTCATTGTTGGGAGACGTTTGTGCCACCCCATCAGCTACAATAGAACTACTCTGCTGCGCGCACCGTACCTTCTCTTCGTAGCTCTGAAAACCTCGTATGTTAACTTGCCCTAAGTGTGGCTCCAGGTTAGCTCCGCTCAGTTGATGCTCCAGATCCGGAATCACGATCTCCGTGTAGCCGGTCCATACCCAGCCTTGTGGGGTGTGCTTCCATCCTCTTCCATACTTATTCCACATAGCGATATTCATGCAATACTCCATCTGCCCGTTGAGATACCAGCCACACCGATATGCCAACGAACAGGAGAGAGTAAGCAATCCGAACGACGAATCGTCGACGGTGTGGGATTACGATAGGCAAAATAATAGGACCACACAAACATACAATGCAAGCACACAACAATCAAGTGCAGTATTATTATTATCTTATATTATTGCTATTATCATCATCCTCATCATCATCTTTCCTTCTCTTATCGACTTCACTTTATCAGTCTCTTCTATTTACTTTCTTTTATTTAATCTTATCAGTTCACACCTTTCTCTTGATTTGGGGAATTATCAAATATCATCGTAACATTCCTTGCCGTTCTCGGTTATCACTCACGTCTACATCTCCTCGGTCAACCACCAACCTAGTCGGAAGCAAACAGGAGTACAAGACCTTTACCGTGCGGGCACGACAGCTGTCAACACAAATGGTCCCAGACCAGGAGGCTCAGCCTCAATCATAATCATATCAATATACATGGCACACTGCCTCGCAGTGGCAAACAAGATGCCCCACTCCAGTCCCTCTCACTGTTCTCGATTTGCAATCTAGGGGGCGACAATATGTTTCTAGTGGGCCCGCAGAACTTGCCACGGCATTAGACCCAGTCCCCACCACGTTAGTGCGCCAAATGTGGAGTTCGTTCTGCCTAGAAACATACTCTAGACTTCTTGACGTTTCACCGTCATTGTCCTCCCCTAATGCAATCTCGTCCTAAGTATCCGTAGATACCTATCGTTTCTTCCTCTCCACTACTTCGCACTCTCATACCTCACCGCGCATGTTAATGTCTTTTAAGAGTCTTTTAGATCTTTTTAATTACCCTAATGATCGGCTCACCCTTCGTTCATCCCTTCAGTGAGTCCCGACCGCTATCTTTGCACATATCTTTCTCTCTCATCGAAGCACAGAGCTGGGGTCGTCTTTACAAACCAAATCTCCCATCTCATGATCCAACTCAAAAACCTTGCTTTTCCTTCTTCAAAATCACCTCTTTCGTAGCCTTTCCCAAACCGTGTTTCATATAACTATTTCACATCTCTTTCCAAAATATTGTTTCACCAACCACTTTCAAAGTAATGTTTCACAAATTGTTTCTAAAATATTCCTTCCATGACCTTACCAAAAGTCTTGTTTTAAAATTCTTTTCAAAAATTCTCCTTTTCAAAACCCTTTTCAAAAACTTCCTTCCCTAAACTTCTTTCGAAATCACGTTTCATAAACCTTCTCAAATAAAACTTCCTTTCAAAAACATTTTCAAAAGAATTTCCTTTTACATATCCTTTTCGAGAAATTTTCCTTTCACCACTCTCCACAAAATCTCTTTTCCAAAATCCTTTCGAAAACTCTTTGCAAAACCTTGTTAAAACTGTTTTTCAAAAACCTTTCCAAAATTACGACTTTGCTGGGCACTAATGGAGGAGCAAGCTCAACTCAACACTAGTCCTCAAACTAAAACCAAAAGCAAAGGAGCCCAGCTCCACACAATCACATCTCACCTCCACTTTCACATTTCTTTTCCCAGCTCTGGCTCGTTCTCAACATTCCATCAGTTCATTCCCCAGTCTCAACTATCTCTTTCTTTCTTATTATATTTCTACTTTCAATCCCATTATCTTCTTGTGTCTTTGTTTTATTATTTGCACAACTCATTTGCTTTATTTTCATTTCCTTATTCGATACTTAACAGACTCCCATCAGTATATCACTCATATCAGTCATTAGCAGTACATATCATTAAGCATAATTAAAGTAATAAACATAAACATGCTATCAATTACACAAACATCACACAACAAGAATGTGGTCTTCATCACCTTTGTATAAGTGGCCACACAACACAAACAATTGCCACTATACTATTGGCTCCGAACCACTTAGTTCCGATCTTTAAGATGATACGGAACGTCCTAATAAATCACCTAACTACCACGGTGTCTTAGGAATGCTTCTCTCTCACCTGGGTTGACGATACCCCACAAGATGCGCTCCTTGGTTTCCACTGCGAAGCGCGTAACTGCTCCCGATTGTTACTGGAACTCAAATAATTTCTCTTATTAAAATTGGTTCTTATAGAATTATTTAGACAAGACACCCTTATCAAAACTCCTTGTTTGAAAATCACTTTGATTTTTAATTCACAACTAAGTAAATGCATTTCTTTAACCAGATAATTAGGGATTTAAAACTCATATTATTTATTTCAAAAACTTGCTTAACAAAACATGAATACTTTCTTAGCTTTCAAAAGGCCACATTTATCTTAAGGTTTTTCTTATGAAAATTATTTAAAACCATGAATCTTCAGAAATCATATAAAAATCTTTTCAAAACAATACTTTTCAATTAATCAAATCATTTTATTCATTTCATTTCCTTTAAAACCGAATCAAATTAAAAGAAAACAATACAAGAATTTAATCAAAACCTTTTAGAAATATTAAACACCCAAATCAGTCAAACACACACATAAACAATTATAATGTCACAAACCATTCATCAGTTATGCACATAAAACAAGAATTAAATACATGTACCTAATTTTCATGTATGGCCGACTCTCATCCTACCGGAGACAAGGTCTATATTTCAAACACTACATGTACTTAACACACGTCATCTCATTTTCAAGCATCACAATCTAAATAATGATTTGGGAAAAGAATACATTCACCTAAAATAATGCTAGTATGCTTCAAATCAACATACAAGGAAAATCGATTCATTTCTTTCATTTTCATGCCAAGACCGAATGGAACAAAAAGGGAAATCATTCCATGCAATCATTTATCAAATCAACTTCCTTTTATCCAAAGCTACTTCAAGTACAATCACATAAGAAAATAAAATGACTTAAGATTTGTTCCTAAACCGAACGGGATTATGAAAATTTTACTTTTAAGTTTGGAATCAAAAGATTTAAGTCCCATAGGTTTAGAAATCCCTAATCTTAACCATAAAACAACACATGCAAAATGAAATGAATTATCTTGATCACTTATACATGCACAACCGTGAGCTTCACAAGGGATTTGGCAAACAAGAATTTAGTTTCTTACCATATAAAAATCAAGAAGCATATCAAGATCTCTATTCCTCAAACCTTAAACAATTTCATGCATGTATCTAACGTCTCTATATGGGATGTAACACCCTATCATAATTAATACTCTACTAACCCCGATTTAGTTAGTGACTTAAAAATTTCTTTTTAAAACCCTTTCAGCTTATAAAAATGACATCCCAAAAATAAGAGTTCTGTCTTGAAAACCTGTTTAACATTGTTACATAACCAGCAGTATGCCAACAGGGCAAAATACAAATCAGTTCATTATATTCGAGTACAACATTTCCAAGACAATAATAATCAAGTTATAAAATAGTTTAATTTCCCCAAAAGATAATACATATATTTATATACACCAAAAGCCAAAGTTTAATTCTCGGATCATTATACTATCACCTCCTAACATTCACACTCCACGTTGTGGAGTGTGCCCCTGCTCGGCCACGGCTAGTGCATGCTCCGCTTCTGTACCTGTAAAAATATAGCAAGAAGGGTAGCATTACACAGAACTTAGAAATATAGCTTCTACAAAAGCATAGTAATAAACCAAGGACCTACCCTACACCAAACTATCCAAATCATATACTACCTCACTTTCCTTTTATACAGCTCAACAATTCCTTATGATTTCAGTTACATGATTTCCCTATGCCTTTCTAGTCTTTCCATTCCATTCCATTCTTTCGCGCACCTTCCGGTGGGTATTGTTTCCATTTATTCGCACACCACAGGGGCGGGTCTTAATTACATTTACGCACACCATATTGGCGGGTCCATAACATACCTAGTCACACTCCCTACGGGAGGGTCTATAGTTCACACTCCATTGTGGAGGGTCCTATTCTATACACGCTCCGTTATGGAGGGTCCATTTATATACACGCTCCGTTATGGAGGGTCCATTTATATACACGCTCCGTTATGGAGGGTCCATTTATATATATTCGCACTCCACTTAGGGAGGGTCATTATATCCATACTCCTTTCGGAGGGTCATTATCCAACTCCACTTAGGGAGGGTCATTATAATAATATCCACTCCTTTCGGAGGGTCATGAAAATAATATCCACTCCTTTCGGATGGTCATGAAAATAATATCCACTCCTTTCGGAGGGTCATGAAGATAATATCCGCTCCTTTCGGAGGGTCATTGATACCTAAACTCACCTTTTCACATTCCTATATCCACACCTAAATAGGTGGGCCTTTCTCACATTAACAATATAATTTCCCATTGTCCAATTATTACACTCATTACTAATCCATTTATTATCTAATTTCCTTTCAATTCCATTATTCAACTCAAGTCATTATATACAACAAACATCCTTTTCACTTAGCACACTTATCTCTATATTTTCCATATTCGTTGCACCTCATCCTCCCAAATTAAAACAAGTCTATCACTAACACTTTCCCTTTTCTTTACCTATCTCTTGGTTATCCCAATAATATAATATTTCATTCCTTCCACAATTGCCATATCTTTTCAAGCTTACAACGAGTCTCTAATTATTTTCGCTCTTATTATCCGCTCTAATTTTCCTTTATAACTTTCTTATGATTCGTCAACTAGTTATTCTCATTACTCTCCAATTACATATCTACTTAGTCCATCATTCCCTTTCTAACCATAATCATTTATGTAATTATTCTCACACATTGCACTAGTTACTCTTTCTATTCTCCTCTAATTATTTCCTTTATTTTCATTATCAAATACCCTAAGGTTTTTATGCTATACTCCCTCTCTACCCCTAGCCATCACTATAACTAAAGAGAATCTACTTCCTAAGCTAAGGTAATGCGAACCCTCTTACCTTCTTAAGAGGTGATGATGAATCTCAAGTCCTAGCTCTTGGATCCTTGGTGTGTGAGTTCCTTGTCCTTGACTTGGTTTGAGTTGGAAGGCATGGAACCAAAACCCTACATATCCATGAGTGCAAGACCCCTAAGGGTTTTAGAACCAAATTTATGAACTAAGGAGAGTTGGAATGGAAAGGAAATGAGCATATGGCATGAAGCTAACTTACCCCAATCAATGGTGGAAATTGAAAACCAAGAACAATGGAAGGAGGGGGGGTAAATCGTGTGAACCAAGGGAGGAGAAGAGATGAGCTTCAAACAACATCCATGGAGCAAGGTTTGATGGGTTTTGTTTGATTTTGGGTTGAGGTGCCCAAAGATCAAGTGTGTATGGTGGATGGGTGGTGGAGATGTTCTTGGAGTTGAGAGAAAAGGGGAGGAAAAGATGATGTTGGTGATGGAGTGTGAGGAGGGAGTGGTGTTCTTGTTGTTGGGTGTTTGTTCTTGCCAAAGAAAAGGGAAATCGTGTGGCCAAGAGGCCACAACTTGGCCCCCAAGTTCAATTTGGACGCACCAGATCTGATCTGGGTGCGTGCGCACGCCTGGGCGGAAAATCGCGCGCCTGAGCGCGGGTCCTGCACCACTTCTCAAACTGGTGCGTGGCGCTGCATCATGATGCATGGCTGGGGGAGTCTGACGCGCCAATTTATGGGCTGGCGCATGGCTGGGGCATCTTGGGCGCGCTTGGGCGAGTTGGTGCCTCGCCTGGGCGGTTTTTCCACTGCCTGGTGCTCATATGAATAGTGCACCCGCCTGGGCGCATGGCTGGTGCGCCTGGGCGAGAATCAGGGTTTTAAATCTTCGATTCGCCGTAACTTTTTCGTTAACTGTCGGATCGGGTCCAAATTTTTAGACAAGCTTCTTCACCCCATAAACTTCATATCCAACGGTGGAATTTATTTTCTTAGCATCCCATAATAAATTTCTAATTTTCTCTTTTCGGTCGATCTCTAACATCGAAAACACCGATTTAACTCCCGATTTCGATTATATGACTTTGCCCGAAGCCACAACTGCCTTCTATACAACCCCTAGGACTTATATTTACCACTCACCTGTCCACTAAAATTCGTTAAGCTATTATTCCAATTTTTCTTAGGTTAATAATAATAATTTCATTTAAAATAAGGTTTAGGATGTTACATGGGACACTTTCAACATGTAAGTAAATGAAATAATGACCTAGCATGGTTTTCTATCCCCTCTAGACTTGACCGAATGATATCATGCATAAAGGCAAGATTTTACAAATTTGTTTTCCACATGCAAGGGTCAAACTCTAGATCAAATCATGCAACACTTTTCAAACAACATTATCCGAATCATCTTCATCATCACACAACATCTTGATTCAATTCTTTTCTTACACAAAATTACTTCTAAAGCTTGTTAGTCCTATGTCCTTTTAGAAATCACGACATGCATATAAGGAAGATCAAGACTTTGCACTCAAAACAAACATACTAACTAACTCAAACTTCATGTTTTCTCCAAGATCACTCATAGATTAAGACATGCAAAGAGGATCAAAGCAAAAGTATGAGCTTAACTCAAATCCTAGACAAAACCGTGAAGAACAAGTTAAGAATCAAAACATCCAAGTACAATCATTTAAGATCAATTCATAAAATTAACATGCAAGGCATTTAAACTTTAGGATCATAGGAAAATAAACACATGCATCACAAAATTAAACTTAAATAGAGCCCATCACAAAGTCCTTTACAAAACCAAAATTATTACACTCAACTCTCTTAAACAACTACCTTAAATCAAGACTTCTAACTAAATCTTCAAGCTTCCAATCTCTTCTTCTCCTCCTAAAGTTTTGCTTCGGCCTCCTCCTTCTAAGGTTGATGGGTGGCTTTTCTCCTTGATTCTTAAAGAAGAATGTGGTTGAGAAGAAAATCAAAGGAAGTTTGGGTTGAGAAATATGGATTTTCACTCTTCTTTTTCTCCCCTTCCTTACGGCCTTACTCTCTTTTCTCTCTTAAAGTCTCAAGAGTTTGATGTACTCTTGGACTAAGTGGTTGTGTTGATATGGAAAGGTGAAGGAAATGAAGAATGAACTAAGGCCATCACTCACACATACACACACGGTTTTATGGGCAAAGTCAAGAGGTGAAATTTTCCTCTCTTGCCCTCGGTCCAAGGTGCAAGCCTAAGGGTAAATGGGTCCAGCCAAAAAGTTGCATGGGAGGGGTCTTTTCATAAGGAGACAAGGTGGAGAGAAAGTCTCTCTTAGGTAGCATGACTCACCACCCTATTTTCTTACTACTTTTCTTCTTAAATTTTCTAATTTCTTAATGTATAAGGAAATGGCATCCTACTTGGTTCCCCTCATCCTCTCACGGCCGAACCATACATATGCACACACACACATATAATTTCTCTTCATGTTATCACAACAACACATAACATTACATCATGGAATGATGCATATATTTAACACATATCCAAACATGCATATAACACTTTAACATATTATGTTTTACACTCCAAACACACGACACACATACATTCATCATCACATCATTCACATTCACACAATTCATGCATTCATTCATTTAAATTAACTAATTAAATTATATACATAATTCTTTGCACAAAACACACATTCACCTTTTCAAAAATTCCAAAAATACAACTTTAAAGAAAATCAATCCACCTTATTACTTTAATTACAAAATAAGCCTAACTTTAAAATAAAACCTTATTTTCACATAAATCAAAGACTCTCAAAGAAATCAGTTATTAAAACCTCAAATCATGTTGGTAAAAATAAAAATTCGTTTCTTTAAGAAATCTCAAAATCATAGCTTAGCTTTCATGAAATCAACTTCATAAAAAAAAATCATTTGCTACAACACTTTAACTGAAAGATCTTTCTTAAACTCTGAAAATTCAATTTTAAAATAAAATTTTATTGATTTATTTGAGTCCAGAAAATGCGGGGTGTTACAAGTCTCATGTTTAATATTATCCTGGTAACAATAATTTATTTTGCCTTATCTGAATGACATGAAATGATTTAGAGATGATTTGATTTTCGGACTCTGTGTTTGTTATGGCTAAGAGCTGCATATATGTGTTCACATTCATGAATAGTATCGCTTTGATATGTGTCAAAAATTTTAACTAAAAAAGAAATAATCATATAACTAGAATACTTGCGATAGAACCAGAATCAGTCTATCATGCTAGTCATTGTTGTCATAATCTTGTTAACAGTTCTTTGCTCAACTATTGCATGATATAAATAAACCGTTTCTTCATGAATCCAACATGTAAACACAATGTTTCATGTTATAAGTTGCATAATTTAGATGCTTAAAAAGCGTGCTTTTGAAAAAGTGTTATATGAAAACATGATATGGACAATGTTACATACTGATGCATGATTGATCATGTAAATGATTTACTAGAGCTGACTAACAAAAACGGGCATGCGTAGCATGAAAATATCCGGAAAATGAAATTCGCTCATGTAGGAATAAGAAGTGACCTCTTTCTAAGATATGAGAAGTCCTAAGTACGCTCTCAAGCTATGATCTACCATGTTTTGCTAAGATGCTCAATGTCATGGGAGGATCACTTCCTCCACCTTGAGCAATAAGCACCTAATCTGTTTAAAGTAGAAAAGAGCTCCATGTCTCACCCAGTAAAAGAAGGCAACCAAAAGGTGAAGAGTTGGAAACCAAATAATGAAACAAAAGGCAAAGTCTCAAGAGAAGTAAACACAAATAGAAATATCAGTGACAATCAAGCAAACAAAATCAAGCAAAGAAAAAAGATGAAATCATACTAGAAGGCGACACCCTGCCCAGAATCAGCGATCTAAAGGCGTCCTCAATTCAGTCCTAAGAGCGACGCCTTTCCTAGAATCAGCAAGCTAAAGGCATCCTCATATCAGTCCCAAGGGTGACGCCTCGCCCAGAATCAACAATCTAAAGGCGCACTGTCATCAAAAGCGCCCCCATGTTCAGTTTCAATATATCATGTTCAGATTCAACAAAATCAGTCAACCAAAGGCGCATCGTCGTCAAAAGTGCCCCCTGTTCAGTTCCAGTACGCCATTCAGTTCCGACTCAATCAATCAACCAAGGGCGCACCCCTGTAAAAGATGTATCGAAAAAGAAAGAGTGATGGATCTTAAAATCATGAAGAAAATGCAAACAAAAAGACGAGAAACCTAAGAGCAAATTATATCAAAGGTTGAAAACAAAGGCTGACAGTGAATTCAAACTAGAAAGACGAAGGCTACTTCAAAGCAAAAGCGTGCAAAAGATGACAAGCCAGAAAGTTAAAGCAAAATCAATGCAGAAATCTGAGTGTAACAGCAAGACAAGATGCAGAGCTCATACTTCCTCATACAATGAAGAAAACAAACATTGATCGAATGCAATAGCGAGCACACGCACAAAGGCGGACATAACGAAACTCAAAAGGCGGACAAAAACAAAAGGCATTTCCAAGCAAACCAGCCAATCAAAAAACGAAAGCGGACCTGAAAGGCAGCTATGATCACCTTTGTGAAAGTCAGACGTATGCTGGACAAAGGCACACTTAAATCCAGAAAAGTATGCTGGACAAAGGCAGACTTAAATGCTTAGGAAATCTGGTCCAAAAGCAAGATGCAAGACAAAAGCTGGCCTAAAAGCATGCAAGTGATTGAGGCAGAAACTGTTCAAAAGTATGGAAAAACCAAGACGAACTCAGTTTGCTTGAACAAGCAGCCAAGTTAAATTCAAAGATCCATCCCAGTTCTTTCTTATAAACAAGCCAAAGCATCCTGATACAAGTAAAACGAAGAAGTCTGTAGTAATGACAACCCCTTGAAGCAAGGCGTACCTGGGTATATTCATACATTAAAGCAGATAATGAAAAGACGAGCTTAATCACAAAGTCAAGAAGCCAGAGCAGTATAGAAACCCAAGTGTTTGAAAACTGATAATGGCAAGAAAAGCAGCAAAAGGAAAAGAAAAGTAGCACCAATGACAAGAGGCGTTACCAAAAAAAAAGATGAGAAGATGATGATAGTTTTTTGGGTGAAAGTGCCAAAGACTCGCACAAGTAGCTCCCTGATAAAGCACCCTGTTATTGCGCCCTGAAAAGTGCACCTTGTTTTGTGCACCCTGATAAAGCACCCTGTTATTGCACTCTGTTAAAATCGAGTGAAAAGTGCCAAAGACTCGCACAAGTAGCTCCTTGATAAAGCGCCCTGTTATTGCGCTCTGTTAAAATTGAGTGCCAAAGACTTGCACAAGTAGCTCCCTGATAAAGCACCCTGTTATTGCGTCCTGAAAAGTGCACCCTATTTTGTGCACCCTGATAAAGCGCCCTGTTATTGCGCCCTGAAAGTGCGCCCTGTTATTGCGCCCTGAAAGTGCACCCTGTTTTGTGCTCGGAAAAGCGTCCAAATTTGCGCTCTGATTATGCCAAAAACTGCACCCACACTGAACATGGCAAATACAAAAGGATACAATCAGATTAGCAGAGAAGCACACTCACTGTTATGCAAAAGAAGGCAAGCCTTACAAAGGGGCTAGAAAATATATAAGAATACAAGCAACAAGCAGAAAACCACAAGAATCAAAGTATACAATTTATAATGCAATAGAAAAAAGGAAGATAAGAAGAAAAGAAAAAGCATTTCACAAAGCAGTATATAAGCAAAGTTCCAAAGGAGATTCTATTCAAAGGAAAAGGGAAATGACACTGTTCGCTTCCAAAACCAAGTACAAAACATCGGCAAAAGTATGATCAAAAGGTGAAGCAACAAGCCAAACTACGACAACCAAATACAAATGTCCTAGGTCCGCAAAGCAACAAGTACAAATGTTTTCAGCCTAACAGAGAAAGTAACATAACTAGAACTTGAAAAGGGCACCCAAAGAGGAGGCCTTGCAAGCAGCAACATAGGACTCTTGCTAAGAGTCAATCTCCGCAATTTCCGCATCTAAACTGGTCAAGTCTGAAGAAGCTTTAGACAAACTAGCAAAAATGCTACTGATCAAATTTCCCAAATCAGTGCGGCATTCCACCAAAGATTGTTTCTTTACAACCAAAGCCTAAACATCAAAGGGAGGACATTGCGCCTCCACTTGATTAATAGTAGCCTCGAGCCAGGAACCTGAATACTGGTGAAGCCTCAGCAATTGCAAAAATCAAGTAAAGAGGCCTTCTGTTCCAAAGAGAAAGCATCAAATCAGGATGAGTATGGAAAAATGAGCAGAGAAGCGTCATTTCTTCATCATTTATAGGATCAAGCAAGCGCAAAGACAAGAAAGCTGCAAAAACGAGCCAGATTCATTAGAACAAGAAAAAAAGAGAAGAGGGCAGAAAGAAACAACATCAAAATGGCAGAACGCAATAATACCCGTATATCACAAGTTATGCAAAATAACAGTAATGCAGAAAAGAGAGATTGCATTCAAAAGCATGATTCAAATATTGCAATGAGGATCAACAACGACATGGAGTAAAACCGAGTCTAACAAAGGCACACAAGGTTGCAGAATGCCAAAACAGTGATGAAGTCAAAATACATTACCATGCTTGAAACGGTACAATTATCATATATTGAAGATAGTGCCTGTGATGAAGTTCTACATACATCCTCATAACCAGGTGCATCAGATGACAAGGCAAAATAACAAGTAGTACATCACAACCTGTACAATATGAAAATTATCCAAACCAAGAGCATAAACCAGGTTCCCGGAAGCAGAATTATCAAAGCTGTAGGATTCTCATGTTTTGATGCTAACAATCTCTCTCCAAGCAACAACATTGGCAACAAGCAAGCTACACCACATGAAGATTAGAATTAGGATTTTTATTAATTCTATTTCAATGTAATCTTTATTTTATGCAATGCATCTCATTGGTGTGGGTAGCTTAGGTGATTTTAAGAATATTTAAATAATGTCTGATTAAGAGTGAAGATACTTTAAATCTTGATTAAATAGCTTGTGAAAATCATTTTAGAAAAACTTTGTTTTTATTCAGATTCTGATCAGTTTACTCGAGTAATGAGTATTGGTTCACTCGAGTAATTTATGTTCTGACAGGTTAATCGAGTAATGGTTTACACATCACTCGAGTAACTTAATCTGACATGTTTCACTCGAGTGACGTTGTTTGGTTTACTCGAGTAATTCAATCAGTGTTGGGAAAATTTTAAAAGGACTTAATTTTCTCTTTCAAAGAAAGAGACCTTCATTCTTACAATTTTCTAATACACTTTGAAAAGTAATTCAAGAGCTATTTTACATCTTTCAAGAGCTATCAAGATTCAACAAAGAACTTTTCATTCTTCACTCTATTTTCTATCATTGTTCAAATATTCTTGAGATCATATTTTTGTTCTTAGTGGTTGTTGAAGATTTGCAATTTGTGATTGCATCATTGAAGTTTCAACACAAGTGAAGAATCTCACAAGGAAGACTTTGAGGATCAAATCAAAGCAAGAAAAGAGGATTGGTTGGAAGCATCTTCAATCAATTAGCAAGGAAATCTAGAATACTCAAAAGGGGTAGATTAGATCAAAGTGTTTGGTACACACTTTGAGTTGGGTTTTAAGATAGGAGAACTAAGAATCTAGTTGCATCTTAAAACATTGTAAAATCTACATTTGAAGATTTCTAGTGAAGAATCTCTCTTGATTTAAGAGGGGACTGGAGTAGCTTTCAAGTGGGTGAAAGTGAACCAGGATAAATCCTTGTGTCTCTTTTATTTTCATTCCTTGTATTTCATTAATTCATTAACATTTGCATTTTTAGGTTAGAATTGGGGTTTTCTTAATTCTACTCAATTGATCTAAAATTGCATGTTAATATTACTTGAAATTGTTCATATTAATCATTCATAATTTGTTGAATCATCATAGCATTGTTATTCTTGAAGAACTCCATTGAAAACTAAGTTTTAAATTGAATTTTACCCAGTTTACTCGAGTAAAGTTCTTGTCACTCGAGTAATCTGCTTTCAGTTTATAAACATTACTCGAGTAGGTTTTCTGTTACTCGAGTGATTTAAAATTTGTTTTCGTAATACTCGAGTGATTTGCTGAATACTCGAGTGAAATTATTTTTGGTTGCGTATTACTCGAGTGAAGGCTTGAGTTACTCGAGTAATCTGAACTGAATTCTTAAGAAAATTTATTTTCATAAAACCATTCTCTTAGGTGGACGAAAAATCTGTAATAAGGCTTCAATATTCTATTCACCCCCCCCTCTAGACTATATTGAGCCGCTTGTTGGTTTCCAACAAGTGGTATCAGAGCTCGGACGAAAAATCCGAGCCTTAAAAAGCTTTTTCGAAAAGATCCTTTTTACTTGGAAACAATGGGCTCAATTTCAAATCCTTTCGGTGGTGAAGGAACTTCCATTAATCGTCCTCCACTATTTAGTGGTGAGGGTTACGCTTATTGGAAGGTCCGCATGAAATTTTTTATTCAAGCCATAGATATGGAAATTTGGAACGCCATAGAGAATGGACCTTTTGTTCCTCAAACGAAAGTAAATGATGTTGTTTCAATTAAACCTCAATCGAGTTGGGACAATGATGATAAGAAGAAAGTTGCATTTGATTTAAAAGCTAAAAATATCATCACGTCCGCTCTTTCTTATGATGAGTTCTTTCGAGTATCTCAATGTGTTGATGCTAAACAAATGTGGGACACATTACAAGTCACACATGAGGGCACTTCGGAGGTTAGAAGGGCTAGGCTAAATACACTCATGCATGAATATGAACTCTTTCGTATGTTACCTAATGAAAACATAGGTGACATGCAAAAGCGGTTCACTCATATCATTAATCATCTTTCTGCACTTGGAAAAGTTATATCTAATGGTGAAGTTGTTAATAAGATTTTGAGATGTCTTAGCAGGGAATGGCAACCTAAGGTGACGGCCATTATGGAAGCTAGAGACGTGGATCAAATTGATTTAGCAACTCTATTCGGAAAGCTTCAAGAGCATGAAATGGAGCTTGGACGGTTATCCATGAATGAAGATGCCGATAGGAAGAAAAAGGGGATAGCTCTTAAATCAACTTCAAAATCCCTTAAGGCACAAGAGGAAAACTTTCAAGTGGATGACTCGGACTCCGATATAGATGATGAGACCCTTGGCTTGCTAGTTAAAAAGCTTGGTAGGTTCCTTAAGAAAAAGGGGAACTTTAATAGAAATAGACAAAGAGATTCTAAGGACTCACAACCAAGAAATAAGACTAACAAGGATCACATCAAGTGTCATGGATGTGGAAAGCTTGGTCACTATCGATCGAATTGTCCAACTCATTCTAAGAAGTCGGAAGGTGACAACTCAAAATTCAATTCTTCTAAAGGAAAAAGGGCTTACATAGTATGGGATGAAGTGGAGAGTCAATCAACATCTAGCTCATCGGATGATGAAGAACTTGCAAATCTATGTTTAATGACAAAGCTTGATGAAGAGGAATCTTCGAGCATTAAATCAAGTGAGAACGTCAATGAGGTAGATTATCTTTCCGATGCTAGCTCAAGTTCTAATTCTCCTTCATTCAATGAATTGTACAATGTGTATGTAGAGATGCATAAAGAGTTGAAGAAACTTGCTAAAATAAATGTTGAAAGAAAGAATTTCATAATGAAGCAACATGAAAAGATAATTGATCTTCAAAAAGATTTAGAAGAACTTAAGCTTCAAAATGAAACTCTAGAACTCATTTATGCAAACTCTACATGCAATTGTGAATTGAAATCAAATGAGACTCCATCTTGTGAAAATTGCAAGTCTTTGGAAAAAGAAGTTTTTAATTTGAATGATCGACTTGCAAGGCTCATGAAAGGAGATACTTCTTTAGATCATTTGCTTTCAACTCAAAGGAACAATAGCAATAGATCCGGTCTTGGCTATACCAAACCTAAGAAACGCAATTATCGCAAAGTTGGTGGATTTTCAAAGAATAAGATTTCTAAAAACCCAACTTGTCATTATTGTGGAATCTTTGGGCATACCACGAATAAATGTAATATAAAGAAATTTGGTATACCAAGCGGTGAATATATTTGGATTGTTAAGGGGACTTCTCCTCATGCTAACAACAAAGGACCCAAGACCACTTGGGTACCTAAGTCAACCAAATGATATCTTTCTTGTAGGTGTGTCTTCGAACCAAAGAGCGAAAATGGTACTTGGATAGTGGTTGTTCGAGACACATGACGGGAGACAAAACGCACTTCATGGAACTTACTCCGAAAAATGGTGGATTTGTGACATACGGCGACAACAACAAGGGCAAAATTCTAGGAGTCGGGAAAATCGGTAACGTATCTAATCTTGTCATAGAAAATGTTCTATACGTAGAAGGCTTAGAACACAACTTGCTTAGTATAAGCCAACTATGTGATATGGGCAATTATGTGACATTTACTCCGGAATTATGCTTCATTAAGTCTTCTATAGATGATAGTGTTAAGTTTGTTGGTCGTCGCTCTAATAACACTTACTTAATTGATTTGGATGAGATAACTTCACTATTTTCAAAATGTTTCAAATCTTTTGATGATGAAATTCGTCTTTGGCATAGACGAATTGCTCATGTGAATGTGAATCAATTGAACAAACTTTTGCGAAAAGATTTAGTGATTGGTTTGCCTAAACTAAACTTTAAGCTTGATGGCATTTGTGACTCTTGTCAAAAGTGCAAGCAAGTTAAAAGTTCTTTTAAACCTAAAAATGTGATAAGCACAACAAAGCCTTTGGAGCTAATCCATATGGATTTGTTTGGCCCTTCACAAATTAAAAGTTTAGGTGGCAATTACTATGGATTTGTTTTAGTAGACGATTTTACTAGATTCACATGGACTTTATTTTTATCCGCAAAAAGTGAAGTTTATAAATGTTTTAAAAAATTTGCCAAACTCATCCAAAATCAACTAAGTTTGAAAATTGTGTCTATTAGAAGTGATCACGGAGGTGAGTTTGAAAACACTAGGATTGATGCGTTTTGTGATAAGTTTGGTATTGATCATCAATTTTCGGCCCCTAGGACTCCGGAGCAAAACGGAGTTGTAGAAAGGAAAAATAGAATATTAGTGGAACTTGCTCGTACTATGTTGATAGAATCAAATGTTCCTAAATATTTTTGGGCTGATGCGGTAAACACCGCTTGCTATGTGCTTAATAGGGTTCTTATTCATCCGCATTTAAATAAAACACCTTATGAACTTTTAAAAGGGCGAAAGCCAAATATCTCACATTTTCATGTTTTTGGGTGTAAGGTGTTTGTTTTAAATAACGGAAAGGAACCGGTCGGCAAGTTTGACTCTAAAGCCGACGAAGGCATATTCATAGGTTATTCAACTCATAGCAAAGCATATAGAGTCTAAAATAAAAGAACATTAACCGTTGAGGAATCCGTGCATGTTGTATTTGATGAATCTTCGAAAGGAGATTGTGTTGTTTCTTGTGATGATTATATAGGTACATTTTTGGATCATGAGAATTCAACACCACAACAAATGGAAGAGAATCAAAATGAAGATCGAGAGGTGCAAGCACAAGATAAAGACTTAGCACAAGAGATACAACCTCAATTACCAATAGCTTGGAAGTCCAACAAAAATCATCCGATTTCTAATATCTTAGGTGACATTGCGAAGGGAGTGGTAACCCGACGCACTTTAAATAATTTTTGTTATTATGTTGCCTTTGTATCTCAAATAGAACCTAAGAATATCAAAGAGGCTCTTCAAGATGATCATTGGATTATGGCCATGCAAGAAGAATTAAATCAATTTGAAAGAAACCAAGTTTGGGAGCTTGTGCCAAAACCCGATGATCGTCCTGAAATTGGTACTCGGTGGGTATATAGGAATAAGTTAGATGAATCGGGTATTATTGTTAGGAATAAAGCTAGGTTGGTAGCACAAGGTTATAGTCAAGAAGAAGGAATCGATTACGATGAGACATATGCTCCCGTTGCTAGATTAGAAGCTATTCGTATTCTTCTCGCTTTTGCTTCAATTATGAATTTTAAATTGTTTCAAATGGATGTTAAGAGCGCCTTTCTTAACGGATACATTCAAGAGGAAGTTTATGTGTCACAACCTCCCGGATTCGAGAGTTTTGAGCATCCGGACTACGTTTTCAAACTGAAAAAGGCTTTGTACGGTTTGAAACAAGCTCCTAGAGTTTGGTACGACCGACTAAGCAATTTTTTATTACAAAAAGGTTTTAAACGAGGCACTGTTGACACTACACTTTTTATTGAACGTTCCGGTAAGGATATTTTATTGGTTCAAATATATGTTGACGATATTATATTTGGTGCTACTAACGATAACTTGTGTAAGAAGTTTTCAGAATTGATGCAAAGTGAATTCGAGATGTCGATGATGGGAGAGCTTACATTCTTTCTTGGCCTTCAAATAAAGCAGCTTAATGATGGCATTTATATTCATCAGAGTAAATATTGTAGAGAGCTTCTCAAACGTTTTGGAATGGATTCGTGCAAATCCGCTTCTACACCAATGAGCGTTGCATGCTACCTAGATCAAGATGAGGCTGGAAAAGCGGTAGAGGTAACGAAGTATCGTGGTATTATTGGTAGTTTGTTATACTTAACTGCATCTAGGCCTGATATCATGTTTAGTGTATGTATGTGTGCACGTTTTCAAGCAAAACCGAAAGAGTCGCATCTAACTGCTGTCAAAAGAATAATGAAATACTTAAAGGGTACAACGAATACTGGACTTTATTATCCTAGGGATGCTTTTCTAAAACTTATAGGATATTCGGACTCTGACTTTGCCGGTTGTAAAGTTGATCGAAAAAGTACAAGCGGAACATGCCATTTAATTGGTAATTCACTTGTATCGTGGTTTTCTAAAAAGCAAAATTGTGTAGCTTTATCAACCGCGGAGGCCGAATACATAGCTGCAGGTAGTTGTTGTGCTCAAATTTTATGGATGAAGCAACAATTATCTGACTTTGGTTTAAATTTAACAAATATCCCTATAAAGTGTGATAACACTTCGGCAATTAATTTGACTAAAAATCCAGTATTACACTCAAGGACAAAGCATATTGAAATTAGGCATCACTTTTTGAGAGATCATGTTCAAAAAGGTGATTGTGTTATTGAGTTTGTTCAAACTTCGGATCAATTAGCTGATATCTTTACAAAACCATTACCAAGGGACACATTTTATAAGATTCGAAGAGAACTTGGTATTTTTGATGAATTAACTATTAGCTAATTGTATTTGATGCTTTTTATACTCACCTTCAAGCCTATTTCAATGTGACTTGTATTTTGAGTTGTTGTATCTTATTAAAGTGTTTATCATTTTTTTTATGCAGTTATGTGTGTATGTTTTCTATAATATGCTAATTGCTTTATTTGTATGTGTGTTACTTGCTACATGCTAAGTGTTTCTCTGTGTTTGTGCATGAAAAATGATTTTGCATGAAAAATTGAAATTTTTGAAATTCTGGACAGTTCACTCGAGTAACAGAAATTTCACTCGAGTAATTTTAAAAACTCTTTCGTATTACTCGAGTAATTCTGTCTGTCACTCGATTAATTTTAAAATGACTTGCGTATCACTCGAGTAAAATTTTTTTATCTTTCGGCATACTCGAGTAACATACTCTTTCACTCGAGTTCTGCTCGAATCACTCGAGTAACGTATGAACATTACTCGAGTAACTTACGTGATTTTAAAAGCTGAACTGTTGAAATCTGCATCATTTTCACGATTTTTTCTCTCTCTTGTTCGTCTTTCTCTCTTCTCTCTCATACGGGTCTTCATCAAATCATCATCTTTCAGCCACAAAACTCACAAATCATACAAATTTCTTCCATATTTCATCATTATATCATCATTTCTACTCCTTTCATTCATCAATTTCACCAATTTTATCCAAAAATCCGAAAACCCCAAATCAAAACCCTAACCCCCAAAACCGAATTTGCTTTTTCTGAATCAATGGCTTCTTCCTCTCACTATCAACCTCCTCAAAAGAAAGCAAAGCAAGGAGCAGGTCGTAATGATACTTGGTTTTCTGGAATCAACCGAGATTTGCGGGAACCAGCATTTATCAATCGCTCTTTTGGTCTTACAAGGTATGTTAAATTTGCTTGGTTGCATAAGGAGCAATTTCCGTTTGTAGAGGATTTAGAATTTCAGAATTTGAAGAGGTTTTTGGAATTTGAGACTCATTATTACCCTAGGCTTGTCAGACAATTTTATCAAAATTTTACTAAGCTAGATGGTGAGTATCAAACAATGGTTAGAGGACATCATTTTGTTATAAAGCCTGCGGATTTGACTATGATGTTTGGTTTAGAAAACAAGGGAACTTTTATTGGTGATACTGAATGTCTGGATTTGGATGTGGATACTAATAAGATTTATACTGATTTGTTGCGTACTGGTGAATCTTGGGGTGATAGAACTACTAGAACTGTATCACCTTTGCATGCTGTGGATAGGGTGCTCATGTATATTATCTCTTATTGTTTGATTCCAAAATGCAATCAAAATTATGCTCAATTGGGAGATGATGATCTTACTTTGTTTCATGGGATTAAAAAGAGGTATGAGATGAATTGGAATAAAATGTTTTTAGCTCGTATGGAAGCTGTTGCTCAATCTCCTCCTACCCAATTCTTGCCATATCCTATGCATGTCACCAAGATCATGAGGTATTATCGTGTTCCAATCCCTGATGATGAGCCAGCTGAAAAGGAAAAGAAAAATAACTGGTGTCTTAATGATTCGCACATTAGTTATATGAAAATTGCTTGGCATAGGGACAGTCGCACTTGGTTATGGAAATCACAGATTAAGGAAATGGCTGAAGCTGCAAAGGCTGCAAGAGTTTCAGGTACTAGGAAAAGGAATTTTCTTGGTGATAGGGCTGGTGCATCCTCTTCTGTTCCTCCTACTTCTACTGATCCGATGGATACCGATCGTATTGAGGACTATATCGATTTGGATAATCTTGGTACTCCATTTGATGCACAAGCTGCTCATGAGTCATTAGTTGAGCACATCAATGCTCAATTCACTCAGTTGGAGATGAGACAGGATGTGAAGAATATTGCCATGGAGCATCGTTTGATGGATTACATGTCTGGATTATTTTCTCATCATTTTCCTCCTCCTCCACCTGATTCCTAGACCTGTGGATGCTGATGATGTTTGCTGTTGATTTCTGTTGCATGTTTCATTTGCATATTCTCTGTTTATGTTTCTGTTTCATGTTTCTGACTCTGTTGCTACTATGACTTTAGGACCTTGTGTATGGTCTAGTTTGTTTAGTTTTCGTTTTGATTATCTGCTATGATTTGCTGCATAGTGTGATGCTCTGATACTCTGTTTTATGGTGCTATATTCGTTGTTCGTTTATATTCGTTGTTTATATACGTTGAGGCACTATTGTGGTTTATTTTGGTATTGTCTTTATTGTTATATATTTTCTATACCATTGTGAACTACTTACCTTCAACTTTTGGCAAAGGACTTTTCTCAAAAATATTATCTTTTTAATGATGCCAAAAGGGGGAGAATATTTTGTTGATGTTGTTCTTGTAGGTTAAGTTTTATTATATTTTTTCCTAGATGTTTTACATTTAGGGGGAGTATGTTAAAACTTAGTGCTTAATTTGAAAGGAGGTTTGTCATCATCAAAAAGGGGGAGTTTGTAGGATTCTCATGTTTTGATGCTAACAATCTCTCTCCAAGCAACAACATTGGCAACAAGCAAGCTACACCACATGAAGATTAGAATTAGGATTTTTATTAATTCTATTTCAATGTAATCTTTATTTTATGCAATGCATCTCATTGGTGTGGGTAGCTTAGGTGATTTTAAGAATATTTAAATAATGTCTGATTAAGAGTGAAGATACTTTAAATCTTGATTAAATAGCTTGTGAAAATCATTTTAGAAAAACTTTGTTTTTATTCAGATTCTGATCAGTTTACTCGAGTAATGAGTATTGGTTCTGACAGGTTAATCGAGTAATGGTTTACACATCACTCGAGTAACTTAATCTGACATGTTTCACTCGAGTGACGTTGTTTGGTTTACTCGAGTAATTCAATCAGTGTTGGGAAAATTTTAAAAGGACTTAATTTTCTCTTTCAAAGAAAGAGACCTTCATTCTTACAATTTTCTAATACACTTTGAAAAGTAATTCAAGAGCTATTTTACATCTTTCAAGAGCTATCAAGATTCAACAAAGAACTTTTCATTCTTCACTCTATTTTCTATCATTGTTCAAATATTCTTGAGATCATATTTTTGTTCTTAGTGGTTGTTGAAGATTTGCAATTTGTGATTGCATCATTGAAGTTTCAACACAAGTGAAGAATCTCACAAGGAAGACTTTGAGGATCAAATCAAAGCAAGAAAAGAGGATTGGTTGGAAGCATCTTCAATCAATTAGCAAGGAAATCTAGAATACTCAAAAGGGGTAGATTAGATCAAAGTGTTTGGTACACACTTTGAGTTGGGTTTTAAGATAGGAGAACTAAGAATCTAGTTGCATCTTAAAACATTGTAAAATCTACATTTGAAGATTTCTAGTGAAGAATCTCTCTTGATTTAAGAGGGGACTGGAGTAGCTTTCAAGTGGGTGAAAGTGAACCAGGATAAATCCTTGTGTCTCTTTTATTTTCATTCCTTGTATTTCATTAATTCATTAACATTTGCATTTTTAGGTTAGAATTGGGGTTTTCTTAATTCTACTCAATTGATCTAAAATTGCATGTTAATATTACTTGAAATTGTTCATATTAATCATTCATAATTTGTTGAATCATCATAGCATTGTTATTCTTGAAGAACTCCATTGAAAACTAAGTTTTAAATTGAATTTTACCCAGTTTACTCGAGTAAAGTTCTTGTCACTCGAGTAATCTGCTTTCAGTTTATAAACATTACTCGAGTAGGTTTTCTGTTACTCGAGTGATTTAAAATTTGTTTTCGTAATACTCGAGTGATTTGCTGAATACTCGAGTGAAATTATTTTTGGTTGCGTATTACTCGAGTGAAGGCTTGAGTTACTCGAGTAATCTGAACTGAATTCTTAAGAAAATTTATTTTCATAAAACCATTCTCTTAGGTGGACGAAAAATCTGTAATAAGGCTTCAATATTCTATTCACCCCCCCTCTAGACTATATTGAGCCGCTTGTTGGTTTCCAACAAAAGCGGCATGGTGCAAAGCGCATATTTCAGCAACAAAACAGTATCAAAATTGCATGAATGCATCACTGTATAGTATGAAAACAGCAAAGTGAAAAGAATCAAATTTCAAGAATTCATTGATCAATATGCAAGGTAGCACAATCCAAAGGCGAGGCTACACATGCAATAGAAAGAAGAGCTCGCTTCCGTTGCAAATTTTCAAAAAGAAGAGCAAATTGAATAAGAAGCAAGTGAAAAGCGAAATTTCAGTTCACAAGGGGGCTGACCCCTCCTAATAGATCTACATACAGAAAGCAAAGATGCACCGCCAAGGGCGAAAGGAGTCCAAAGCAGATAGAAATTCAATAATACTCTAAAGCTCGAAGCATCCCCAAAAGTCCATATCTGGATGTGCAAGTGTCCACAAAAGAAAGAAAGGCAAGGATAAAGAAAAGCAATAGCTTGGAAAAATTTGATAATACACTCAGTAAAGGCGACATGGTGTAACACTACCAAGATGGTGCTCAACAAAGGCCAAGCACTCACAACTATTTTGTAAGCATGAATCAATCTCCTGAAGGCATGACAAAAATGGAGCCGACCCTGACGAAGATGGTCCTACCCAAGGTGGTCCTATCAAAGGCAAAAGACAATGGCCCCACTGAGATCAAGTCATCAATGTTGGTTCTCTTCATGCCCAAACATAGCAGTAAAGAAGCTTACAAAATCAGGAGTTGACAATAAGGAAAGCGTATTTAGACGCCCACAAGGAATGAAAAGCATAATCAGATACTTATAAGCAACAAAATATACAGAAGCAATCATAGTTTCTAACTCCTTTCGAGTAAAGCAGAAATCAAAACAAGCACCGAAAGCAAAACACAAAGCTCACTGAACAAGTGCTTGCAAGCAAGAAATTGCAACCACAATTAAAAGGCAAGACCAGTCCAAAATCAAAGTGAATCCAGTCCAGCACTCAGAAACCGACAGAAAATAAAGTTGTGAAGATCAAGCCCAATAGAAAAACAAGCAGTATAGTCTCCTTGAAGAGTGTTTCATCAAAGAGAAAAACTTTTCTCTTTCATGCAAGAGGGCTATTGTTTAGGACAGAAATAATTAGGGTTTTAGTTTATTAACCCTCCCCCCCACTTAATCACTTGACCCCCTTTTTTTGCCAAAACCCAAAATTGCCCTTTTTTCTGGGTTTATAACACACTCGCTGGGGGGCCAACGAGCATTCGAAAAAAAATACTGTAGGAAAAAAATTGCCCTGTTTCTGTGATGCGTTTATGTTTGCTCTCTCTCTTATTAGTTGAAAGTTGAAACACATACTGTAGTAAATTGATCCACTATTTTCCAGACAAATAAGCATATCCATTTATGTTGGTTTTTTTTCCATGTTTTGTTGGTTTGATACATTTTGCATTGCAGCGTAATGGCGTTCCCCCACTAAAGCAGCTGGATAAAGCTACTGCATCTTCATATGGAAAAACCATCCCCAACCCAAGTGTCTCCTTCATTGGAAAAAAATTGCACCAATTCCAAACAATCAATCCAGTTTCAGGGAACAAAAAAAAATACTGCTCGTTGGGGGGCCAGCGAGCATCACAAAAATTGCACTCATGCAGGGGGGCGAGCAGTCAAAAACAAAAGATACTACTCGCTGGGGGGTCAGCGAAATGTGTAAATTTATACACTTGCTGACCCTCCAACGAGCAGTATTTTTTTTTGTTTTTTGAATGCTCGCTGGCCCCCCTGCGAGTGTGTTATAAACCTAGAAAAAAGGACAATTTTGGGTTTTGGCAAAAAAAAGGGGGTCAGGTGATTAAATAGGGGGGTCAATAAACTAAAACCCAATAATTAATGTGGATCATAATTAACTAAGAAAAATAAATAAAAGGTTAATAGGTGGCCCAATAAAGTGCAGGCCCAAAGTTTAGAAGGAAGACCTTTCACATGATCAGATCAGGAGAAGAAAGGCACCCTCCCCCAGAGCGTCCCCTCCAAGCAGCAATAGCAAAGAAACGTGAAGTCCCAAGGCAAAGTCTTCTCCAACAAGCTTTCTCACTCTCGGGTCTAAGACTCATTTAGAAATGTCACTCAATATGCCATTAGTGGAAATTGTGCTATTTCAATCAACAACAAAAATGGAATTACTTGTAACAGTAAGAGAAACAAGTGGACAAGGAGAAAAATTGCATAGTGACCATTAGGCCAAAAGAGAAGAGTGTGAAGTCCAAGTTGTGAATATTGCTGCTCCACGTAAACTAAACCAGGGAGGTAAAGGCATCCCCTTTTCCATAAGAGTTTCCCCTTCCAGAAGGTGCCTATGCAGAACAACAAAGTACCAGAATGCATCCTTCTCCAGCAAGCCTCCTATCTTGGGCCCAATGCCCCATCTTGTTAGTCATTCATAAGTAGCATAAATGACAATACTACTACTCCACTCCAACATAAATAAGGAAGGTTGCTCAGGGCTCCCTGCTTGAGGCAAGCAACGACGTTGCCCATTGGACAAAGAAGCAACACTGCAAGGACCATCGGATTAAGAGAAGGAAAAATGTGGAGACCAAGTTGTTGGCCAACTATAAAAAAAGAGTATACTACAAGGAAAAGGCAAGCTAACCCAGGCCAATACAAGCCAGTCTAGAACTAGTAGAGTTAACAAAAGTATAGAAAAGAACTGATATAAAAATATTGCAACACAGTCTTGAGGAAGATAAGAGAAAGGCTTCGTATCAAGAGTCATCCTTTCTTGTATAAGCCTACAACAAAAGCAAACACAAACCAGTAAATCCAAAACACTGAACTCCAAGGTAATAACAACGACACAGACGCAACGACCCAGAAGAGAGGTGTAGTGGACCGGACCTACGAGCTGACCACGCGCCCTTAACACCGACCATTTACATTCAGTTATAATGCCCTGCCAACTTGGAAGCCGACATCTCTGCCACCACTCTCCGATATCATGCATCTCTGCCACCACGTGACTAGCATCTCACCTTATCTGTCTCGGATCGAATCGGTCCCTCCTAGGACCCGAGCGCCAAGGTTCTAACAACCCATACGACTCAACAAATAAGCTTAAACTCTCTAGTACAGGATAAAGATGAATGACTCATCCTTCTTATCCTCTAAGAGCCACGTCAGCCCTACTGGGCCCAACAGGCCTATAGGGTACCACACCACTTTCCCTCTGTAAATACAACCCTTACACAAGGGCTAAGGTATGTTCTCTCTACCCTAATCTCAAGAACTACGTGTGGCTTGATTCCCTTTTTACTAGGGATACGTAGGATCGGGGTCACCCCCGTCAGCTGTAACAACCCCCGAACACATCGTGGTGTCTCCCTGACATTGGAACACTACGTTGGCGCTGTCTGTGGGGATCGATAAACTTCGATTCCCGTCCACTTTCATTAAAAAAAAATAATAAAAGAAAACAGCAGCCTGTTCACGGTCCCTTCTTCGACTCACCGCCGCTGCCAGCGCAGTCCACCACCCTCCATCGTTGCTGGCAGGTCTGGAAAAAGGAAAGGAGGATAAGGCTTCTTCTTCGATGGTCTTCACTGTTGCCATCTTCTTCTCCGATGGTCTTCACCACCACCACTCACTTCCACTCTCTCGGCCACCATCCAAAGCAGAACAGTGAGCACTGCTCGAACCCGCGACCATCGCGACCATATGACATTGAAATCGAGTTTCCAAGGTTCGAATCCATCGAGGCTTTCACAAACAGTCTTGGACACCGACGAAGAAGACGGGGAAAGAGGTTGGATCATTCAAACCGCCGCCATCACTAATAAAGGCCTCACCATCTGCGCTGCTGCCAAGATCGTGACAATAAGCCTACCGCCACCGTCATCCTCCAGCCTTGCGACCTCCGAGTTGCTGAGCTCAAAAAGGAAACGGGGAAGACTAAGGGGGTGGTTTCGATCTCTGAACCACTGCCACCATGGTTGTTCTGAACCTTTGAACCTACTCCGAGAGAGAAGAATGGAAGAAACTCGAAGAAGTAGAAAGATCTGTCGCCACCATCGCCGACACCGAATCTCATCGCAAAAACGATCCTCACCGCGTATATCGTGGCGAAGATGGTGGAGGTCGTCGCCACCGCGAAGTTTCTGAGGGAGGTCGTCGCCATCTCCAACAAGAGTGGCTTCCTTCGCCTCTACACCGGCGATTCCAACACCGGCACCGTCTCCGCATATTCACGATGTGCTCGCGCCGCCAGTCCTCAAGCTGCTGGAGTAGGGTTCTCAATACTCCAAAGTCTAGGGTTCCCCTAAGGCAAAACGGGCCAACCGACCCAATTTAAAAAAAAAGTCTGGGCTGAAAAAAAAAGAAAAAAAGAAAACGGGCCAACAGGCCCAATTCGCAAAAAAAGAAAGAGTAGAAGAAGAATAAGAAGAAGAAGAAGAAGAATATTATTATTACAAGCCTAACCAAGAAACTCAACAGAGCTGTCCGAGCTACTGAACAACCTATTTCAAGATTCTCATGAATGAACAAATTATTTACCGATTATCGCGAATACAATAATGTTACTCTATTCGGAAGGTAGTGGTGATGGCGAGGACC
Source organism: Crotalaria pallida (assembly GCA_037953625.1). NCBI lineage: Eukaryota > Viridiplantae > Streptophyta > Magnoliopsida > Fabales > Fabaceae > Crotalaria > Crotalaria pallida. The sequence goes on along the minus strand of CM075654.1, from coordinate 2,584,905 downwards.
CCATGCCGAGTTTCCCTCTTTGAGCTCATGTTCCGAGCGTAGAGAAGCCTGTGTTCGGTTCTTCGCATTGGATACATGTGCCAACTGTGGCAAATCCTCCTCAGAGTCCCCCTTTCGGCATGTCATACATTCGAAATTTCGGGAACTACGCAATACTCTTCTCTCCTCGGGTTTATAAGACGATGCGGAAACCTCGCACCATGTTTCCTACTGGAGTCTCTTATTCCGAGTATGAAGAATATCTTGTTGGTTTCCCTTGCTCAGAATCATATTTAAGGAAAACAGAGGTCGACCCTTAATGGTCAACAAAGTCCATTTTGAGAGGATTGACAGTAGACTTTAATCCAACATTCTTTGGTCTGACGTTCCTCAATCTGACACTTTTCACCACTGAATCAGGGAAGGAATTCTCGTTCCCATATTATTTTCCTATTTACTTGGCATTTTACGTGATTATTTCGCACACATGTTGATATTAATTTACTTGATGCAATATTTCTGACATGTGGTTTTAGTCCTTAATCTCTTTAATTTCATTACTTATCACTTATTATGTACTCGTGATTTTTTATACACGTTGATACTAGACGTATTGTTATGCAAACTTCCTTGCTGCTGAATGTCCTTAAATGTCTGACTTTCCTGTTATGATAGGATAATTATATTTATGCATTGCCTTTTAAGTGACACTAGGAAGTTTCTGGCAATCACGCATTGTCGATTTTCATGAATTAATGCTTTCATCTGATTTGTTGCCATCAAATGCTCTGACATATTTGCGAATGTCGTCTATTATTGCGCGTGATATATTTGACATCATGCATCTTTCGGTTGGCACTCTTGTATGATTGGACGACACTTAGTTTCCAATAATTTCCCCTACTATATTTGTTACGTGCGATCTTTTTAATCATGCTACCTTCATTTTGATATTCACTTGCCAATAGCTCTCATTATTGCAATTTAATTATCATACATTGTCAATTCAAATGGCGATTACTAATTATTAATTGTATACATATACGAGGTACAAATATGGGTGAATAGTCCATTTCGAGGTTCTCACCAATGGACAAACAGCTTTTCCGAATATTGGAAACACTTCAACATGTTTAGAATCTAGTTGTCGGAGGAGAGGATACAGATGACAAGGACCCACATGCCAAAGCTTCGCCAAAGCTTCATGTTACCCTTTGAGCTCGTACTCGATTGCTTATCTTGAATACATGTAACAAGCATCCCTTCGGATTCATTACACCATTGTCGCCACTCTTCCACCAATTTCCGATCAGATTCCTACACCCGCAGTGAAATATCAGGCTACGACTCCAAGTTCAAGTAGCACAGTAGAAGCCTCAGGATCCTCGCACCTTCTGCCATAACACCCTTGCCTCTCATGGTCACTAAAAGCCAAAAGACAATCCCTGTCAACGTCTCTTCTCGAAATCTCAGCACTGCTCACAAGGGCACTATACAATGGTTGGCCCATAACGGCATACAGGGTGTTTGGTAGGAAGAAGATGAAGAATACCAAGCAAGCACACGTTCCAATAGTAGAAGAAGAAAGGTCTCAATGCCAAAATGACATCGCGCATATCAACGTTCATGCCAAAAAGGATGCAGAACACATCAACATTCGAAAATAGTCTAACCATAAAGACAAACAGGGAAGGATCTTTCTCATTATCTCATTTATGTCGTTTACATTACATGGTTTAAGCGTCACATTCATTATTATTGAATCACTTGCTTCACAACACTATGTTACCTTAGATAACACTCATAATTAACAGTGAAACAACTCATACTTCACTAATTAATGTCATTACATATCACTTATTACTCGATATTCTAATAGTTGTTTTCATACATCATGTAAAGGTACAAAGTTGATGGTCGGAACCACCAAGGGCGATAGACCGAGCACGATGGCCAAAGATGATTCGAGTGTTTCACACATAGCCCAAGTCGGGATTCCTGCTATCCGAGAACATGCACAAGCCGATTATGGGTCTCTCATATTTCTCAGATGTCTTCTCTGGTATGTGCACCATCGCGACCCTACCTGGTAGTAGAACGGCCCGTGGTGCTACCCCTCCGACCAAACCCACAATGAAGACCCCGCCCTTACAACTTGCAAACACTCAACCTCATCACAATGCTCTCCTACATAGAAAGCCTCTCAAACAAGTTTGGATGAATCTGACCTAATCGGCAGAGCATTCTCGGAGGATGAATCTGGTTTAGTGGGGGAAGTATACTCGGATGAGACGATTTCGCTGCACATTCATTCCCTCATCTTTCACGATGATTCCGCTGTCATGGTTGCATTGTGTACATGCATAGATTGCCATGTTTCATGGAGACCTCAATCACCAATCCTTTTGATGTTTCCTCGGATAGAACTCCTGTTCTCAGGTTAAAGGTTTTGAGAATAAAAAGACGGAGGCATGCCCGACAACTCAGAGAACAGTCGGCCCAAATGCAAGGAGATAACACTCCTCTCGCTTGATCAGGGAATTAATCTTTCCTTATCCTAAATTTAATTCATTACTCTTTACTACATTTATGGTTTATATCTTAATTACGCATATTGACTTCAATATGAGATAGTTGTCGGCCATGAGTGGTACACATCGCCGCTTTTGGGCATGCTGCAAGTATCGCACTACCTACATGGTGTCTAAATATCATAATTTACACGGAGAATGCATCACTCTCGTCAAATAACATAGTTATATCTCATTTCTAATTTAATATTCTAATTCCTATCTCTGCATATATGATGAAAGGTACAACTATGGAGTTACAAGCGACTTAAGATCTCTAAGAGAGTCTGACATCAGTCGTCTACCATCATGTTCTGACAATTAAGAAGATCGTGTTTTATTAAACACTCATGCATTTACCGAGCGTAGCAGGGCCCTATCTGATATCCTTCTTCGATATTATGCAAGAGAGGTCCATTTCGGCTTTGTTATTATGAGATTGATAAGGATCCGTCTGACTACTCGAATTCCGAGGAGTTCAGCAGTTATAGTTAATTAACAGATCGGCTCAGTTTGTCCTCACGTAACCGAGGAGCCCTAAGCCTTCCTTGACCCCAGTTTTGTTGAAGATGATCTCACTTTTCATCCTCTCGGCTTAATTTCTCAGCTTCATCATCGACTTATCTCTCTAGCTCGGCAACATTGTTCTTTAACATTGAGCGTCTCAATTCTTATGAACTCGACACAAGCCTCTTCAAGCTTTATCGAGTGGGGGGCTTGCAATGTAATGGAGTAGATGCAAAGCCGACATAGGCTAACCTAGAACTCTACATTCTTCTCGCCTGGTACATCTATGAAGAAGCAAGCGACTCAAGATGTCTAAAAGAGTCTTACATCAGTCATCCACCTTGATGTTGCGCCAATTGAGAAAACCGTGCTTTATTCAATAATCATGCATCTACCGAACGCAACAGGGCCTTACCGGGCATCCTTCTTCGATATTATGCAAGAGAGGTCCATTTTGGTTTTCTGATTCTGAGCTTTCATTCGACGACCTTGTAATAAGGATCCGACAGACTATTCCGACTCTCGACGGGTTCATCAATTATAGTAGACTAACAACATTGACGAAATAATCAGTACCGCTTTTCTCACTTTTGGCCCTCTTGGCGTCATTCTTTGCCTTCTCGGTATCCTCGGCATACTCCTTCCGCTCGTCAAGTTTCCGATCATGTTCTTCCATGTGTCAGCATATTTCTGCTAGCTGGGCAGTGAGGACTTCCCCCCGAGCGGCCACATTCTGTCTCATGGCCCGCTGCTCGGGATTAGTAATGTACTCCAAGTCCTTGGAGTCATCTAGGAAGAATTGTAACAAGGAAGTCCCTATGCTCGCCATACGTTGACGATCATTGTCATTGACCAGCACCTTTGGAGACCTCTCATCAAGTTTTTAGGCCTATACCAAGTTTGAGGGTGCCTCGGATTGACTTAGATACCTACACCATATGATCATCTCCCTTCCTGTATAGGATGTTATAACATTTCTGACTATCACCATCAGATTTGGTTACAACATTTTCGACTATCACCATCAGATTTGGTATCCACCTCTCTCATCGAGGGCTTACTGTAATTCAATCACTCACTGCAGATCACGTTCATACGCGCTTGCTACGATCTCTGCTAGCTGGCCAGATCGGCGTGCTACAAGTGAAAACGGGGATTGCTACCAGATAAACTTGGCCATCGGCTAAATACATCTCGGATCGAGGAAATACACCTCGGCTAAGGTCGACATTTCCGACAGCATCCCCCGTAAACGTGACGATCCAGTTTGTGATAATACTCTTGCCACACCTCAATTAGAGAGGTATAAGAATTTCCTCTCGGGTAACTCTTTTAGTGTCATTATCCGAGCAGAAAGAACTCTATCAACAATCCGCGATAGTCTTCCGAGTATAAGGTCTTGGCTGTTAGGATTAGCAGCCGTCATCCAAGATGGGGGGTGAATTGGGTGTTTACAAAGTCATTGGAAAATAATCGATTTAAATCATTTTCAATAAAATAAATATAATTTGCAGCGGAAAACAATTAAAACGATGAAAACGATTATGCACAAGCGGAAGCAAATAATAATAACAACGATTATTATTGCGCGCGAAGATAAGAAACACTATAACAACGAAAAGTCTAACGCGCGTTGATTAATTTAAAATAATTAAATTAATATATATGATATTTATGTTGCGGAGAAGATATAATTAACACAATAATAAAATACGCAACAGTAAATAAAAGAGATAAGGGATAGAGAGATTGCACCAGAGATTTTATACTGGTTCAGTCTTTCCAGCGAAAGACCTACGTCCAGTCCCCAAGCGACCCGCTTGAGCTTTTCTTAAACACAACAGGGACAACCAGCCCCAAATACAAGCAAGAGCGCCTCGCACGCTACTAGGAACCTCTGTTCGCTAGGGACCTCAACAACAACAACTAGGAAGCCCCTTCCTAGATTTTACAGATAGCCTAACCACTAGGTGCCCCACCGTTCGTCTAGCACTACCCAATACACAAGGGTTTTCTTACCCTACGAACGTGACACACGTTCACACTAAGGAGATTCACTCCCTATCAACTAAGGGTCACACACCCCATTGCAACCACGGTTATGGATATGTTGATTGGGTACAACAACTATAATGCACTCTTGTTAGTGCTGATACAACAATATAAGGCTTCTAACAAAAGTGTGTTCTACATAACACTGATACAACAATACAATTAAGTTCAAATGGTACTGAAATTAAATCACAAATGATAAGGCCTAAATAGTTTTTCTTCTCAAAAGAATATGAACGTGAAAAGTTTGAAGAAGAAGAAGAAGAAGCGTTCAACAACCATTGTCAGGAATGATTCAAATCTTTTTATAAAAACAACAATTAACACATGTTTGAAATCAAAAATCAAATCATAAAGATTTAAAAAATAAAATCAAAGATCTGATACAATTTGAAATTTGAATTTAAAAAATAAAATCAGAATCAAATCAAAAAGATTTAAGAATTAAAATAGAATAAAATCAATTTTGAATTCAGAAACAAATAAAATAGATTTAGGAAATAAATCAAAGATTTGATTCTTAAAACAAATAAGGAAATATTTCAAAATAATATTTAAATTCAAATTTTGAAAAAGAATCAGAATCAATTATGTAAAAACAAATCTGGAAATAAATCAAAATGATTCTGACACGTTTTTCAATAAAACTTAAGGTAATCGATTACTTCAGGGAAGGTAATCGATTATCCCCTTTAAAATGGAAACTTTGAAATCCTTTTGAAAAACCAGTAATCGATTACATCATACCAAGTAATCGATTACTTCACTCCTGTTTAGTATATGATGCAACTCATATAATCGATTACCACTAATCTAATAATCGATTACTGAGTCTCTGAAATTTGTGAAATGCAACATCATGTAATCGATTACTTCAAGACAATAATAGATTACTCTGCCTCAGGAAAATGTATGATGCAACATTGATAATCGATTACTTGATCTAGGTAATCGATTACTCTCATTAAAAAAAGTAATGGATTATTCAAGTTCACCTAATCGATTATTCACACTCTGGTTTTCTATGATGCAACAAAAGTAATTGATTACTTTGAGAAGGTAATCGATTATCCTCTCTTGTACTTATAAAAACAGATTTTCATAACTTAGATAAAATTATCCAGAGTTGTTTCATCATGCAATTCCACAGAAACTAAGGTTAAAACTGGTTTTCACTAAAAACTCTTTTTCTTCTCCTTAATTTGAAAAACTCATTTGGTCAATACACACTTGTAATAAAATTTCATTTCCTTACAAATTTCCTATAGACAAGGCTTATACAAAACATGATGCTTGAAGCTTGAGCCTTGAACTGCTTAAGACTTGATGCAACTTGATGCTTGAAACTTGTAACTTGTTTATTATCATCAAAACTCTATCTTCTAGAAATCTTCTAGCATTGACTCTTTACGTCCTTTAGGGCAAGCTTGATTTCCAACACTCCCCCTTTTTGATGCTGACAAACCTTTTCTGAGTTTCCAAGCTTCTTCTGAGTTTCTGCATCACAGTCATTAACTAAGACAGTATAGCATAATATAATTCAATAGTAACATAGGAAATTTCAAATGTCAGGGAATAATGATAAAACATGATAAATCTCCCCCTGCATAGATTGTTAGAATAATTAATATATTCCAGAATTCTTCTCCCCCTTTTTGTATGCAGAGAAATATTCTATGAAGTTCAGAATCCTTCTCCCCCTTTTGTCAACATCAAAAATGGTGGAGATAAAAATGAATAGGATTCTTCTCACCTTGTGTACTATACTCCTCCTGAAACACTAAATAGATACACTAATAATAAGAAGGGAGTAAATATGCATAGACAATTTTTCTCCCCCTATTTGACATTAGCAAAAGTAAGTATGGGATACAAAAGAATTTCTTCCCAATACACAGTAAAAAGCCGTATGATGTCAAAATGGGATGAAGAAGCAAAACATGTTTTCATGCAGATTAAAAAAAAAAGGTTTCTCCCCCTTTCTAAAAGAATGTTTCAACCAAACATATCATAAAGGGAAATCAAATGCATCATCAAAAACATGTGTATGCTTACTATCATCAAAACTTTAAAGTCCTATGTGCCATGACAACAAATATTCAGTGCAATTCAGCACAAAATGTCATGTAGCACATATCACAAGTAGAAGTATCACAAAATGATTAAGATAAATAAAAGAGCAGTGATACTTATAGTGATGATTGAGAGCTTTGGAGTTCCTTCTATTGATATTTTCATCATGTAGCATTTTGAAGAAAGTCTTCTCTTGTTCAATGTGTCACACTCCTTCCATTCCAAGAGATTATTTTAATATTGTCGTATCACCTTCAAGTACTTATGTATTTCCAAGTTCTCTTTTCATTTGTATCCATGGCCATAAGGTTATAAAGAACTTTTCATACTGATACTTGTACGAATACCTGCAAAACTAATTAGCACGTGTTTCTCTTGGTATCCAAAATAATTGGATCCTTAGGAATTAGTAACACATGAATATAGTGCATGCTGAAAACTAATTTATCCTTCAAAAAGATTTGTACAAACATATCGAAGAAGGAATAAATCATAAAAAATTTTCAGCATCAAGATAAACATGTGTATCACAAAGATAAATATCATAAAGTATTTAAAAGTAATAAGTGCGGTGATACTTATCGTAGGTGTTGATTTTCCACATGTAGTAGGGATTGTTTGTCCACTTGTGGAGTTCTTCCTTTAGGTCTCTCGTTCTTATTGAACAACATAATAAGACCTCCACTTGTGTCTATTCAAGTTGCATTTCCCTTGATTAAGTCCATATCCATCTTTGGTATTTTTCATTAGGCACCATGATGGAAGAAAAAATTATGTCCTCCCTTGGCATCTTTCCATTTAAGTCCATTGCCTAAATCCCATCCTTAAGAAGTGATAGCAAAACTAGCACTTTTCATAGCACCTGCAAAGTCACTTGAGATAACTTCTTTTGGTATCCAAAGGCTTGGATCCTCTATGATTAGTTACATCTCCTCACAAATATCAAAGATATTGTGAAGGCAAAATATGAATAAACAATTTAAACATATGCACTAATCATAAAAAGGAATAACAACATGCTTATCTTATAAGTCCACGTCGTACCAAACATGTCCTTACAAATACAAGCATGTCCTCATATATCAATGCAATATGACAACATCATCACATATATAGTGTAATCATGTGATAAAAGATAACAAAACTTTTAACCACACATGATGTAACACACTATATATAACAGGTATCTAGGACTATACCAAAAATAATCATGTGCTAAAAAGAATTTTCAAAAAGGTGTAAAGTACACATGATTTAATTCAACTAAGGAGTGATCATGATAATTAAAAATATTTTTAAAAAAATTTAGCACCCGTGATCCACCTTAGTGTGAATAAAAATTAGAATAGTCCAAGTATACCTTTGTATAGTCACTGATATAAGAGAAATAAGAGATAGATACCTTAGGTTTGTTGACCAAGAAAGTTCTTGCCTTTACCCATTGCTTCACCTTTTGATTTTTGAACCTATTGGTTTTTCCATTTTTCTCATTTGAAGCTTTGGTGTTGGTAGGTATCTTTCTCCTTTGATCGACCCATCTAGTTCTTGTCGTCTTAGGTACAATCTTTGTTATTTTCTCCTTTTCTTCTCCACTTGGTTCATGCCATTGCTTCTTGCGTGAGGTCCTCGACCTTATGAATTTACTTTTTGACACATGAGAAGCATTAGCTGTAGGAACTTTTCTACTTTGATCATGTTTCTTATTCGTGTGCCAACGACTCTTTGACCTCCCCTTATGTTGTCCAATTGGTTCACCCTTTGATTTAGTTTCCTGCACATTTACAACACTAGGAGAACCTTTTGGTACCCATTTCATCTTGGGTCCTTTGGGGTTAGTCTTGAGTTCCTTAGGAATCTTTGGAACCCATTGCAAATTATTTCTCATGTTATAATTTTTCCGATAAAAGCACAAATGAGAAATATGTCCTAAACAACCACAATAATTACAAATAATGGGTTTAGATTATGATTTGATTTTTTCACAAATATGTTCATGAAAGTTGGACTTTTTGACTTCACATTGAGAAATATTATTGTCAACGACTTTACTTGATTTTTGGATATCCACATTATTTTCAATTTCATCAAGTAAAGAATTTGAACAATTAGATTTTTCACTGTTACCACATTCAAAAAGTGCTTCCTAAACTTGTTTTTCAATATGTAAGCAATTTTCAAAAATGGTTAGGGAGCTGTTTTCTAAAGACATCTCTTTATCAAAAATATCTTCATTTTTCAAAAAAAAATCAATTTCATTTTCAATTAGAGATAATTTTTGTAAAGAGTCCAAGTTTCTATTTTTCAAATATATTAAATCATCATTCAAATCATTATATGCATATAGTAGTATATTAGAACAAGAACTATTTTGAATTATCTCATGTTCCTCATGGGCCAAGTATTCGGATGTTTCATTTTCATCTTCCATTGATTCCTCATCCGAAGAGCTTGATTCCTCCATTGAGTCCATGAAGCTTTCAAACAGCCTTTCTAATTCATCTTCATCGCATAATGAGTTACTCCCCACGCTTTCTGTTTCATCATCATAATCTTCGTCTAGGGAGTTGGTCCTTTCAAGCTCTATTACATTTTCTTCTTGTTCATTCTCCTCTTTCCTGTGGACACTAACACTTCCATGAAGATCATTAGTAGCATAGTGTGTATTCAATGTGTCCCAAATATCCTTGGCATTCAAACATTTTTCAATTCTAGCATATGCATCAACATTTAAAGCATTTTTCAAAATATGCATAGCTTGAATATTGAATGAAAAAGATTTTTCATCAAAATCATTTAAAACATGTTTTGGCTTAAAATCAAAACCATTAAGAACATGTCATAAAAAAATGCTAATAGATTGTAAAAATATTTTCATTCTAGCACTCCAATAATGAAAATTATTTCCATCAAAAAATGGTGCATCATCGAATGTAAATCCCTCCATATTAAAATCAAAAACAAATATCCCAACGCTGCCAATTTACAAAGGATCTTTGAACTCGGGCTGTTAGGCATTTACCAGAGCACGAAGCTCTGATACCAATTGTTAGGATTGGTAGCCGTCACCCAAGAGGGGGGCTGAATTAGGTGTTTACAAATTCATTGGAAAATATTCGATTTAAATAATTTTCAATAAAATAAAAATAATTTGCAGCGGAAAACAATTAAAACGATGCAAACGATTATGCACAAGCAGGAGCAAATAATAATAACAACGATTATTATTACGCATGAAGATAAGAAACACTATAACAACGAAAAGTCTAACTCGCGTTGATTAATTTAAAATAATTAATTTAATATATATGATATTTACGTTGCGGAGAAGAAATAATTAACACAATAATAAAATACGCAATAGTAAATAAAAGAGATAAGGGATACAGAGATTGTACCAAAGATTTTATACTGGTTTAGTCTTTCCAGCGAAAGACCTACGTCCAGTCCCCAAGCGACCCGCTTGAGCTTTTCTTAAACACAACAGGGACAACTAGCCCCAAATACAAGCAAGAGCGCCCCACATGCTACTAGGAACCTCCATTCGCTAGGGACCTCAACAACAACAACTAGGAAAACCCTTCCTAAATTTTCCAGATAGCCTAACTACTAGGTGCCCCACCGTTCGTCTAGCACTATCCAATACACAAGGGTTTTCTCACCCTACGAACGCGACACACCTTCACACTAAGGAGATTCACTCCCGATCAAATAAGGGTCACACACCCCTTTATAACCACGGTTATGGATATGTTGATTGGGTACAACAACTATAATGCACTCTTGTTAGTGCATGCTGATACAACAATATAAGGCTTCTAACAAATGTGTGTTCTAGATAACACTGATACAACAATACAATTAAGCTCAAATGGTACTGAAATTAAATCACAAGTGATAAGGCCAAAATAGTTTTTCTTCTCAAAAGAATATGAACGTAAAAAGCTTGAAGAAGAAGAAGAAGCGTTCAACAACCGCAACAACCGCAACAATTAACACATGTTTAAAATCAAAAATCAAATCATAAAGATTTAAAAAATAAAATCAAAGATCTGATACAATTTGAAATTTGAATTTCAAAAATAAAATCAGAATCAAATAAAAAAGATTTAAGAATTAAATTAGAATAAAATCAATTTTTAATTCAGAAACAAATAAAATAGATTTAGGAAATAAATCAAAGATTTGATTCTTAAAACAAATAATGAAATATTTCAAAATAATATTTAAATTCGAATTTTGAAAAAGAATCAGAATCAATTATGTAAAAACAAATCTGGAAATAAATCAAAAAGATTCTGACACATTTTTCAATAAAACTTAAATCGATTACTTCATGGAACGTAATCGATTATCCCCTTTAAAATGAAAACTTTGAAATCCTTTTGAAAAACCACTAATCGATTACATCATACCAAGTAAACGATTACTTCACTCCTGTTTAGTATATTATGCAACTCATATAATCGATTACCACTAATCTAATAATCAATTACTGAGTCTCTGAAATTTGTGAAATGCAACATCATGTAATCGATTACTTCAAGACAATAATCGATTACTCTGCCTCAGGAAAATGTACGATGCAACATTGATAATCGATTACTTGATCTAGGTAATCGATTACTCTCATTAAAAAGAGTAATGGATTATTCAAGTTCACCTAATCGATTATTCACACTCTGGTTTTTCTATGATGCAACAAAAGTAATTGATTACTTTGAGAAGGTAATCGATTATCCTCTCTTTTACTTGTAAAAATAGATTTTCATAACTTAGATAAAATTATCCAGAGTTGTTTCATCATGCAATTCAACAGAAACTAAGGTTAAAACTGGTTTTCACTAAAAACTCTTTTTCTTCTCCTTAATTTGAAAAACTCATTTGGCCAATACACACTTGTAATAAAATTTCATTACCTTACAAATTTCCTATAGACAAGGCTTATACAAAACATGATGCTTGAAGCTTGAGCCTTGAACTGCTTGAGACTTGATGCAACTTGATGCTTGAAACTTGTAACTTGTTTGTTGTCATCAAAACTCTATCTTCTAGAAATCTTCTAGCATTGACTCTTTACGTCCTTTAGGGCAAGCTTGATTTCCAACATTGGCTGCAAACAATCTTCTACGTCACCACCAACCCTCGAAAAAGGAAGCCTGATCGGCCCAACATTGAAAGGATCTAAACTCGGCACAGTGTCTCTATGACACTTTCCAAGCTGGGGGGATTATGTAGTGGACCGGACCTACGAGCTGACCACGCGCCCTTAACGCCAACCATTTACATTCAAACTTGGAAGCCGACATCAGGCATCTCTGCCAACCACTCTCCGACATCATGCATCTCTGCCACCACGTGCCGAGCATCTCGCCTTATCTGTCTCAGATCGAATCGGTCCCTCCTAGGACCCGAGCGCCGATGTCCTAACAACCCATACGACTCAACGGATAAGGTTAAGCTCTCTAGTACAGGATCCTTCTTATCCTCTAAGAGCCACGTCAGTCCTACTGGGCCCAACAGGCCCATAGGGTACCACACCACTTTCCCTCTATAGATACAACCCTTACACGAGGGTTAAGGTATGTTCTCTCTACCTTAATCTCAAGAACTACGTGTGGCTTGATTCCCTTTTTACTAGGGATACGTAGGACCGGAGTCACCCTCGTCAGCTGCAGCAACCCCCAAACACATCGTGGTGTCTCCTTGACATTGGAGCACTACAAGAGGAAATACCAAAGAGAGCTTGAGGGAGATAATCAAAGGGCTCCCTGTATAAATCCTTATTAATCACTGTTCATTGCCCCCTTTGTAACAAATACCCATCTCTCATGTATTTCTCTTCAGTATTCAATAATATGAGGCCATTGATTTCACAAAGTTTACGAACTCACCCTGCATTTTTATTATTCTTTTTAGAATATGATTTCCTGGCAGAAACAACCACCAAGTAACAACTTTATTATCGTTGAGTTAAGATTCATACTCAAATTTTTTATTCCATGATATAAGGTATTATTTCTGCTCAAAAGTTGAGATATTACAAATTCCCCCATTAAAATCACTTCATGCTTATCCAGGTGCAACATTTGCCAAACCATTCTGGATTAATGAAACTGGTGAATCAAAATTGCACCAAACCGAATCCTTTTTTCATGTTTTCTCCCTTTTTATTTATTTATTTACATTATTTATTTTTTGGTTTTTTAATCTATTCATCTATCCATGCGAGTAGGGTATTGACTCGTCTTTTAAGATAAACTTCCCAACAAGGTCTCTTATATATGTAAGAGTCAGAGATCGAATCTTTGATCATTTACTTAAATAATGTCAGCTCCAATTGTCAAAATATGCTAACCCCTACTAGTATTCTCCCTTTTCTGTCATCAAACAAAATAAGAGATATTTGTTATATATAAAATATGGTCGATAATGACATAAGATGATCGAAAATCATAATTTGTTATTGTTTTAGGTTTCCCCACAAGTATCACGACGTGACCTAAAATATGAAAAAAAGTTTTGAAATTAATTATATGATGTATAAGTACATGTACGTGTTTAAATTAGTTGGTACCAACGGGGTTTGGTTCAGTTGGTGTAAGGCCCCAACTGAAATCTTGGGAATGGGACAAGGGTGCTACTAGCTCCGGATTCGATTCCCACTAAAAACATCCTGCTGGGAGAGCCTGTAACACCCCGATTCGGCAACTTGAAAACTTAAACTAAAAGTGGTAAAAATGAGGGCCATTTTTTTTTATAAAACAAGTGTTATGTGAACATGAGAACACTTAGACTTTTAAAACATAATTACAATTATAATACGTGTTCCCACATTACATAAACTCTTTCAAGTTCCAAACCGAGATGTCACAAGACACCGCACTTTGAAACTCGTTTTCGAAATATCATTTAAATTGTAGCCCATTTACTTGTTTCCAAAATCATCAGCTTTGAGTAAAACACTTGCCGGGGTACGGTATGATAGAGCTAGGCAACTAAGAAACTTACATATGAATACACTCCGCCAGGGGAATTCCTAGCTTCTAGTCATGCTTCCTAGTATTTGTCGTCTAACTCCGGGCCTTGGTCGATGAGGTCCACCACGCTTCCGCTGCGCCATCTACCAGTTGTAATATCAGCAAGTGCCGATACGACAACATGGTAGGAGAGAGTCAGTGTTCCGAACACTAACGGGTTGACCTTGCGGTCTCGGGTAGATTCAAAATAAAAATCGACGGATAATATAATAAAAGGCATAAATGAAATAACATGACATATACAGCAACAATTATAACATGTTATGCACATAACATACAAGAATCACACATAACAAAACATATCGAAACTTTCCAACCACATCAGCATCCTCATTCATAACCAATTGATTTATTCCTGCGCTTACACCCACGTTCTCAAAATCTTTCTCGCAAGCTTTCACCATTAAATTCCACAATCATCTCTCATCTTTATAATCTTATTCGATACTTAACATTTTGATATACTTTTCCTTTTGAAACATCTTTGTCTATTAAGTTTTATTATCTCGGTTAGCATCAATGATGAGGGGGAAACATCATTGAGCTCACACACGTCTACATCTCCTCGGTCAACCACCCAACCTAGTCGGAAGCAAACAGGAGTACAAGACCTTTACCACGCGGGCACGACAGCTGTCACACAAACAAATGGTCCCAGACCAGGAGGCCCAGCCTCAAATCAATTCAATTCATATCATATAATCAAGGAACGCTCTCAGCGGCAATCACAAATGCCCCGTTCCAGTCCCTCTCACTGTTCCTGAAATGCCATAGGGGTGACAACATTATTCCAGTCCCGGGTGCAGAACTTACCACGACATTAGACCCAGTCCCTACCACGTTAGTACGCCACATGTGGGATTCATTCTGCCCAGAATAGTACTCAAAGCCTCATGGCGTTTCACCGCCCTAGCTTACCCTATTGCATTCACAACCCGAATATCCTTGATATCCGGGGTACCTTCCTCTCCACTACTTCGATACGACACTCATGCCTCACCGCGTTTTGTAAATGTCTTTTAAAGTTTTAACGTTTTAATTAGCGGCTTAATCCTAACAGTCGGCTCGTCCTTGGTGCATCCCTTCAACGAAGCCCGACCACTAATCGCAATCCGTTCCCCCTAAATTCTCAACAGCAATCATGCCTCATATCTCTTTCATCTCATTACCATGACATACTCTTTCTCATCTCATTCTCATTAACTCATGCTCACTCCCAGCATAATTCTCATCATCACCATCTGTATCTCTTTTTCCTCGTCTTTTCCCAAAATATCTTTTCGCAAAACTTTTCGAAAACAGGATTTCACAAAACTTTTGCCTTACAAAACATTTTCAACAACCTCATGTCATAAACCATTTCACAAAATATTCTTTTCACAAAAACTTTTCAAAATCTCTTTTTAAAACCTTTTCGAAAATCACATTTTTGGGTGAGTGTTAATGGAGGAGCAAGCTCAACTCAACACTAAGCTTCTTCCCAAAAACGTGGACGAGGAATCATATCTCTACTCAACCACTTTCATAATCACATCCTCTTTTCAATCTCATCTCTTTATCTCTTTCTCGAACTTTTATTCACAAACGCGATTCATTTCTTTCTCATTTCTCATATTCTCTCATTAGTCTTAACTCATTACTCATTTCTTTCTCAATTCTTCCTCATATCTCTTATTCGCTTCTCTATTCTCTTCTTCGGTTTATCTTATTATTCTCACGGTTCCATCACCATCATTTCGCTATCAAACAAAACTAAACAATATCTAAACAAAATAAATTATGCACAACAAGTAAACATCTAGTGATGCACAGCAAATAAACATTTAGTATGCAACCAAACGTCTAACACACACATATTTGGATCACCTAATTCGCAGTACTCTCGCAATCCGTCTATTCGAATTGCGAGCAACCCCGTGCGTTAGAAACGTGAATTCTTAATTTCGTTTTTAAGACACTTTGAAATAATTCCCTTTTTAAAAGCACATGGCCAATATCTAAAGGACTTTAAATCCAAATCATTCTTTTATAAAATGTTTCCAAGAAAAACTTCTTAAAACAATTTCTTTTCCAAAACAGAACCTATTTCTCTTAGTTTAAAACACTTTGGGTTAAAATCATTTTCTTTAAGTATTGAATGAAAAACAAATCTTTGAAAACCTTTATTAAATCAAATACAAAATCCAAGAAGGTAAAACATTAAAACCAATCAGACTAATTTATTTAATTTCCAAACATATATCCTTCACAAATGAGACTTCCAAACAGTGCCCCAAAACAAACTCAATTCCACACATTTAATCAGTACACCAACAGTACATACAGATTTCAAAGCATACATAGCACTTACAAACTCACATAGCACAAATCACATTTTTAATCATTTAAAAATTATTAATTAAATTATAATCTTAATTAAATTAATTAAATTACCCTTTTAGAAAATAATTTAGACTTAATCATTTAATTAACTCACAAAACCGAATCATGCATGATTATTATTTTCTAAGCACAAATTAATTTTTTTTAAAACTAAAAGTCATTAGATTAGCATTCTGAAAATCCTTTCATATAATCAGATGAACTCAGTTATTTCTAAAATCAAAGGATACAGTGAACACATATCACTTTCATTCAAATACATAACATATAAGCATTTAGGAATATATAATCACACTTTATCTCATGAAAACAATTATCCAACCATTTTAAACATACATGGACAGAATAATGCACATACAACTTCACAATAATTTAATATACAAATGCAAACATAAAATCATGAAATATTTTTCATTAATTAAATGCTAAAACCGTGGGCATCCAGAAAAGAAAACCAACAACTTTTTAATTCCTTTTTATAGCTTAAACTAACACAATGATTTAAATCACAAACCATCCCATATATTCAAATACTTCATGCATGCACTCTTTGAAATATTAAATTCAAAAACCTCATCATGTATGCATCCTAAATGAGAGACAATTCTAGTTTCTTACTCCTCCTAGTCAACATGCATGGACCAAGGTTTTTGACTCACTTTTTAGGCATACAAAAGTCATGCATTCACACCTAGACATGTAGGTTTTTCAAACAAAATTTTTCAAACACTTTTAATATTTATAAAATTCAAGTTCATCATTTAGTTACATAAAAAGACATTCATGAACATAAAATCCTTAGATCTAGCCTTAGAACAAACATGCATCAATTTTTCATACATTAAGAACATGAATCCTATGATTTATTGGTCATGGCCGAATGGCCTAAAAATAAATCATGCACATAATCAGACACTAGATTAAATTAGAGAATCATTTTCAAACTTGTTTCTTTAATTCTTTTCTTTAAAAAAAAATCGAGACATATACATAAAAGAAAACACAATTTTACTCTTAAAATTATCATGCAAATTAAAGGTCTAAACATGTTCATGCAAAAATAATCACATGCATACACTTTTACAAGATAAACATGGATTTCTCTTAGAAATAACATGCAAAAGATCAAAACAGGTTTATACTTGCAAATCAATTTAAAACTTTGTTTCTTAAATTTTTCCTTAGAACCGAATCACATACACACGAAGGAAAGCATGATTTTTCATTAAAATTAACATGCAAACTAAGGATCTACACATCTTTCATTCATCAAGCAAAAATATTTACATATACAGTTAGGTCAACTAAGATAAATCACAAAATTACATGTAAAACCATAGACTTAAATCTTTTTATAGATCAAGTTTAGATCATGAAATTTTTCATCACATAAACATGAAAATGCACCTAGATCATGGTGTAACAAAAAGATCTAACAAAAGGTTTAACATGCAAAACCAAAAATTTCACTTTACAAGTAAACAAACTTAGATCATGAATTTAGTCATCAAACCATCACATAAACACACATGATTCACGGTTTAAAGCAAGAAACATGGACATGCAAAGAGGTTTAATTTAAGTTTTCACAAAAATCTTTAGCCATTCTTTAGATCTTTAAGATTTTAGTTAAGAAAGCATTGGATCCATCAAGAACATCATGAACCGAAACAAAAACATAAAGATCACATATTACAAATTATTTTTAGAGTCCTTAAAGTTAAAGATCAAACAATAACAACATATAGAATCATCTTTAGAACCACCAAATAAGACATGCAAGAAGAAAGAACAAAGATCTACAAGCTAGAAAAGAAAAATCTATATTATTACAAAGTCTTCTTTTGGATCTTCAAGTCCTACCATGAGGAAGGTTGGTTCTTCTAACTCTAATACTCTTGATCTACATGGGAAATGCTTGGTTGAGCATGGATTTTTTTCCTCCTCCTTCTCTTCTAGGTCTCACGGCCATGCCCTTCTTTTCTTTCTCTCTATTTCTTTTCTCTTTTTCTCTCTAAGAGTTTGATGGAATCTTAGGGGTTGTGTTTGTGTTGGTACGGTGGAAGAAGGGAAATGGAATGGTGGAGAGAAGTGAAATGGGAAAATGGACTAAGGCTCCTTGTATAAGTAAACCAATTCATAATTCCCTCTTTGCCCTTTAAGT
Source organism: Crotalaria pallida (assembly GCA_037953625.1). Classification (NCBI taxonomy): domain Eukaryota; kingdom Viridiplantae; phylum Streptophyta; class Magnoliopsida; order Fabales; family Fabaceae; genus Crotalaria; species Crotalaria pallida. The sequence continues at coordinate 2,566,141 of CM075654.1, read as the reverse complement.
TTTTGGTTCGGTTGTGTGCAAGAGAGGGACGATTTTGGGCTTCTAAATTGTTGCATGGATAAGGGTCTTCAAAGTCAAGGGAACAAGGTCAAGTAGACTAGGATTTTTAGGGGTCATTCTAGGTTGAAGACTAGTTAGGGTTTTGATATTAGTTTGGTTTGATTCTAACTTAGTTTATTTAGTTAGGCTTTACTTGGTTCCTAGTTTCTTAACCTCTAAGTTTCTAGAAATTATACATACACACATACACGGTTATACATACACACCCATATACACACAAATACATACCGTAGAACACACATCACACATACATACTTCACATTTTTATTTTCTTAATCTTATTTACTTAAACATCCTAATTATTAATTCATACAATAATGCAATCATTTGATAAGAAATCACATTCACACAATTAATTTTAGGCATCACACAGTACACACACGTTCAATCAAACACCTTTCATATAAAAATTCAAGCCAAATCAATAAATTCATTTTCTTAAAAACACAATTCTTTAAACTCGTATTTCACTGTTCTGAAAATAAATTTTTGTAAAACAACCCAGAAAAATCTGAAAATTATATTTTTAAAATCTACGTTTCAAGACGATCGTTTTGATATAAAGATTGTAAAAATCCGAGTTTTTAAAAGTTACGAATTTTTCAAGTTAACGGTTCAAAACTTTATTTCAAACAAAAATCACTTTCTAGAAAAATCACAATTCATTTCTTAAAAATCAAACCAACAAAATTATTCGTTTCTCTTTTTATAAAAATATCTTTGCTTATAAAAATCCTTGAAAATTATCACTTTATTTCCTTTTCACATAAAATACTTTTTCGAAAATCGTTTACGCACGTACGGGAAAAATGCGGGGTGTTACAGAGCCAGCCACGCAGTTCGCTCCGGATTAGTCTCAAGGGCTCTCTGGTATTAAGGGTGCTCTTGGGGATACCAGTGGTTCCGCAAAGAATTCGGACAAAAAAAATTAATTGGTAAAAATAACACAACTTGTAACATCCCAAATTTTAAACCTAAGTGCAAATAAATTAATAATAGTTTGAGATAATTGAGATAATAATAATAATAAAACCATAAATAGTTATTAAAAGAAGTGTCCAAGCATTAGAAAAGATTAATAATAATAATAATAATATTGGTTTAGGAAAGGAAGAAGTAGTAAATTAAGTTAGGAACGGACGAGGCAAACGGGTGATTCAGTGTTAAACGAAATAAATAGGATAATAAATTAAAATAAAAGAATTAAAACATAATTCCCACCGTTGGATATGAATGTATGATTTTTAGGAAGTTGCTCGTCAAATTTAAGCAAGATCCGACGGTGAACGAAGAAGTTATGGCTATTTGAAGTTGGGGAGAAAATAGCTGAAAAATAGAAAAAATGAAGTAGCAGTACCTGTACATTTGGTTTAAGTGAAAATATTTCACTTAATCAAAAATATTTCGCTTAAGCAAAAATATTTTCGCTTAAGCGAAAATTTTTGGCTTAAGTGAAACTGCTCCGGTATCAACATCAATTGAGTTCGCTTAAGCGACCAAATTTCGCTTAAGCGAAATGTCTGCGACCTGCAACACTAAATTCGTGTTTTTAAGGGCTATCTTGCCATTTCTCACCCCAAAACCCCATTAAGACCCCCAAACACTCCCTCCCTATGCCATTCGACTCTCCCCTCTTCTCCACTCATCTTCTTCCTCTTCCAAGAGCTGGGTGTAACACCCCGATTCGGCAACTTGAAAAACTTAAATTAAATAGTGAAAATTAGGGCCATTTTTTTTTACAACGAGTGTTACACAAGATGAGAACACTTAGACTTTTAAAACAGAGTTTTATTTAAAACTCATGTTCTCACCTTACATAACCACTTTTCAAGTTCCAAACCGAGATGTCACAAGACACCGCACTTTGAAACTCGTTTTCAAAACATCATTTAAAGTCGTAGCCCGTTTACTTGTTTCAAAACATTAGTATTAAACAAAACTTATGCTGGGGTACAGTATGATAGAGCTAGGCAGCTAAGAACTTACAATGGATTACATTCCGCCAGGGGAATCACCTAGCTTCTAGTCAGACACACTAGGACTCGCCGTCTAACTCCGGATCTGGATAGACCAAGCCCTCCAACCGCAAGTAGCGTCGCCCTCATCTGCTGCCTCAAAGGGTTTCTCCACGAGTCGTCTCCTTTCAACGGAGATATTCCTGCCTCTCAAACAAGCTGGATCTGGAACCTCGCTCTACTTTGCATCTAATAATCGTACGAAATTTTCCAGAGAAAAAGCAGAAGCACAGGGGAATAGGAGAGAGTAAGCTACCCAAACAGTTATGTCGACTATGTGGAATTACAGTAGGCAAATATTAAGGAAAAACAATAAACAACACAAACAACAACAATATCATTATCATATACATATAAATAAACACAGTCTTATACTTAGCTTTTCATAGTCACATTCTTAAACTCTTCCTTATAGACTTTCACAGTTCCACTCAATCCTTTTCCATCAGGGGTTCCAAACTCATCATTCATTTCAATAATTCTTTCTTATACTTATCCTTTAAGTTTTCTCCAATACTTGACTTATTATTATACTTTTCTTTGAAACATCTTTGTCTTTTAAGTTTTAGCGTTCCCGTTCACTCAATGATGGGGGGAGCATCATCATTGAGGAAGTCTCACACGTCAACATCTCCTCGGTCATCCACCCAACCTAGTCGGAAGCAAACAGGAGTACAGGACATTTACCACACAGGCACGACAGCTATCTCAACAATCAAATGGTCCCAGACCAGGAGGACTACAACCTCAAATCATTTCAATTCATATCATATCAATTCATATATCATCAATGCACGCTCTCAGCGGCAATCTCAGATGCCCCGTTCTAGTCCCTCTCACTGTTCTAGACTTGCATCGAGGGGGTGACAGTATGATCTCTAGTTTGCGGTGCAGAACTTACCACGGCATTGGACCCAGTCCCTACCACGTTAGTACGCCACCTGTGGGATTCGTTCCGCCTAGAAATATACTCCAGGCTTCCTGACGTTTCACCGTCCTTGCTCTCCCCTCCTGCAATCTCCACCTGAGTATCTGCAGATACCCATAGTATCTTCCTCTCCACTACTTCGATACGACACTCATACCTCACCGCGTTTGTAAATGTCTTTTAAAGTCTTTTAAGGTTATAGCGAGTTTTACTTAACGGCTTAATCCTAACAGTCGGCTCGTCCTTAGTGCATCCCTTCAACGAAGCCCGACCACTAATCGCGATCCGTTTCCCCCAAAAATCTTAACGGCAATCTTGCCTCACATCTCTTTCTCATGCGTCTCATTGACATTATCCTCATCAGCATCATCAGCATCTTTTCTCATCCTCTTTGTTCAGCAGCATCATCATTGGGCTCCTCAGTGGTTGCTCAGCAGCGCAATCAGTGTCTTTCTTCTCCGTTGTGGCTCCATGGCACCATCGGCCTTGCTCATCATCACCACGCTTCCGCTCGCCTCATCGGGTGTTCATTGTCGCTATCTCGAGCATTATCTTTTCATCTCTGTTCTTTCTCAAACTTAATTATGAATTTTCTTTCGTTCATTATTTATCTCTTTTTCATTCCATTCACGTTACAATTTATCTTTTTCTCATTGTTCTCGCTATTCTTATCATTCTTATTCACAATTCTGTTCTCTTTTAGTCTCAATTCCACATCATCATTTCATATTTCAGGGTAAAATCAAACATCTTTTAGCAAATAATTAAACCATTCACATACTAAATCAGCAACTCATGCATAACAAAACATCATATAAACATATTAACTATAGACAACACTTCGATCTCAGCGACTCGTAGGGATAGCCCAACACTCAACAAACAAACAAACAAATAAACAAACTTATTATCCCTCTACATCGCCTAATGAGACCGGGTCCAATCTTTGAGATGATTGGACGCCTTAATATGTTGTCTAATACCACGGCGTCTTAAGGGGAGCTTCTCTCTCACCTCGATGGCGAAGCATCCGAAAGCTTTCCAAGGCTTCCCGTTGCTAGCTGTGCATGGTTCCCTTCGCGTCCGACACCCGAACTAGAACATTTTTCCCGCGCGTTAGAATGTTTCCGATAATTTCTTCAATTCCGTTTTGAAAATACGTTGAAATAATTCTTTTCTTGAAAACACATTACCAATATCCAAAGATTCCAAAACCAAATCAGATTTCAAATAAAAAGGTTCCCAAGAAAACTTTAAAACAATTAAGATAATCTTCTTATTAAAACAAATTCATTCTTCTTAGTTAAAAAAAAACATTTCGGTTATAAAATCAGTGTTTTTATACTTTAAAACAAAATACCAAAAATCCAAGAAAATAAAATTTCAAAACCACACATTGAAAATCTTTCAAGGCACAAAACTTTAAGAAGATAAAATTCCAAATTGATTTGAGTTATTTTAAATCATATATTTTTTTTTAATAAAACATTTTCAATTTCTTTAAAATACAAACATAGGTTTTTCACAAACAAGACTCACAAACAGCTCCAGAACAATCTCAACTTAACACATTCAATTAGCACCAATAACATCCACATACCATTTCAAAGCATCCAAGGTATTCACAAACACATATCATGCAAGTCACATTTCACGTCATTTAGACCCATCAATTAAACTTTAATCTTAATAGATTAACTAAATTACTTCTTTAGAAAATAATTTCAACTAGACCTTGTGACTAATTTACTAAGGATCGAATCATGTGGTTAACAGTTTCTAGTTTCTAATAAATTTTAACAACTTGAAATTATTGAATTATCATTACAAAATTTCTTTTTCACCTAATCAAATCAAACTAAAAGAATTAAAAGAAACACACATCATTCTCATCAAACACATAACACTAAACATCTAGGAATATAGCCATCATCAAGGTCAGTTTATAAAGAAAACTTTTCTAAACAAGTTAGCATGCATTGGCCGAATCCTATATGTAAAACATTGCAAAGATTTGATGCACAAAGAAACATTTAAAATCATGGAATTATTTTCTTTATCTTGGGTCCAAAAACCGTGAGCACACTTAGGATAAAAATCAACAATTATAATTCATTTTTATAAATTAAATCAAAACAACAAATTGAATTACAACTCACTTCAAAGATTCACATAAATTTCTTTTTTAAATTCCTAATCATGGCATGCAACCACTTTTAAAACTTCATATATTAAATTAGTCTTGTAACACCCCGCAAATTCCTCGTATTAATTTAAAACACTAAAGAAATTATTTTTGAAGAATGTTTTGAAAGAGTATTTCCTTAAACAATTCTCTTAAACATACGTTTTCAAAATAATAATGGATTTTAAAGGAATGATTTTCTGAAATAATATTCAACCTTTAGAAATTGAGTTGTCTTTAAAATCTTGATATTTTGTGAAAATACTTGTGATATTTGTGTGAGTCTCTATTTGATGGGGTGTGTATATACGGTTTTAGTATGCTTAGGATTATATGAGTATTTAATTGTGGAAAAGAATATGATGTATGTGTTAATGCATGTGGATGAACATATATGAGTGAATGTATATATGTGTAATCCGTGTGTGTGTATGATGAACATGTGTACATTATTCCATGAGTCCATGCTATATGTCAATAAATATGAAAAGAAATTTGCATGTGAATGTGTATGTGTGTGTATGTGGTTCGGTCATGGAGGGACTTAGAGGGCCAAGTGGATTGCACCTCCTTATGCATTAAGAAATTAGAAATTTAATAGAAAATAGGAAGAGAGTAGGAGAGATGACTCATGAAACCTAGTGAAGACCTTTCTTCACCATGTCCCCCACGACATGACCCTCCCCATGCAACTATTTGGTTGGACCAAATTGCCCTTAGCTCCACACCATAAACCGAGGTTAGAAAGGGAAATTTCCACACCCTTGCCTTCACCCTTAAAACCGTGTGTGTGTGTGTGTTGGCTTTGGTTCATAACTCATTTCTTTCATTCATTTTCCTTCCCCACACCAACATAAACACACCTAGTTTCAAGAGCACCATCAAGCTCTTGAAACAAAGAGAGAAGAGAATGAGACCGTGAGGAGGGAGAAGAGAGGAAGAAGAGTGAAAACCCCAAAGTCTCTAACCCAAACTTCTTTAATTCCTTTCTCAACCATCTTCTTCATCAAAGATCAAGGAGAGAAACACCCCCCAACCCTAGAAAAGAGAGACCGAGGCAAACTCAAGAGGAGATCAAGTCCTAAACCTAGGAAATCCTTGAAGATCAAGTATTCAAGAGGACTAGAAGCCTTTCTCATTGGTATAAACCGAAGATCCTAGATGTATTAGGACTAGTTTTTATTTTGTAGATTTTCTTTTGATTTTGTAATCTTCCTTTCTTCCCTTCCTTTGCATGGTCTATTTATGTTTGATCATGGACTTTTAAGACTCAAAAGAAACTTGTAAATCTCTAAATAATGGACTCATAACTCTTTAAGGTTTTTCATGAAGATCTTAAAGTTTTTCAATATGAATCTTGAAGATCTAAAGGATTGTTGAGATTTTTGTAAAGCTTTAAGTAAATCTCTTTGCATGTTAATTTTTCTTTCTTAAACCCGTGAAACATGATCTAATTAAGGGTTTATTTGATAAATAAAGGTAAGATCTAAAATCGGTTGAGATCTTTTATGTTGCATGTTGGGTTGATGATGATTTTGATGTTTTGAGTTCATGCATGTGTTGATTGTGTCTTGATCTTGAATTTTTGAGAATAAATGAACTTATAAAACACTAAGTCAAGAGCTCTTCAATTCGGCCATGAGTAGGAAATTAGGCCTTGATGCTTTTTAATTTAATTCAAGACATTGCATGTTAATCTTATGTTTAGAAAAGTTAATTTGAGTTGTTTGATTTTGATTTGGTTTTGATTTGATGATGATGAAGCTTTGATTTTCACTTTAATCTTTGAAAATGTCTTGATCCTTGCCTTAATCTTTAAAAAGTTTTGTTATAAGGCCATGCATGTTGCTCTAAACCAAAAAGACTTAATTTTCTTCAATGATAATCACGGTTTTAACTTCTTCTTACTCAAAATGATTTTTACCTTTAATTTGTGTTATCATGTTTGACTTCATGACTTGATTTGCAAGATTTAGGTACATGCATGTGATTTTAGGTAAAAAGATTTCATTTTCTTAATAAACCTCACGGTTTTACAAATAAACCAAGAAGACAAGTTTTTGGAACATGCATTCTTTACTTGATTCATGATTTATGCTCTTACATGTTGATTCCTCCTTGATTCAAAGACTTTTAAGAAAAACATAATTAAAATGAGAACTTGATATAAGGACATGATATTTAGAGTTGTGGGTGTGAAAAGGGTACATGGTTTGATCTATGATTTTGATGTTGCATGTTGAAAAAGTGAACTAAAAAACCTTGTTTTTGTCAAACTTTGATTCGGCCTATACATGATTAGTAGACTAGGATTCTTTTTCTCATGAATTGACTTAGAGTAATGAGTATGTTTTGGAGGAATTATGTTAAGATAAATTGTTTGAAATTGTATTGTAAATATTTATTTTCTAATCGGTTTTTAATTCAAAAAAATGAAGGAGATAAATGAATTAAATGACTTTGGAAAAGTTTTGGTGTTTCAATGAATATATGTATGTATATGTGCATTCGGTTGAGGGTAAAAAGGAAGAGTAAATAATTTGTTGTAGGGAAAAGGGAATGGGACTTAAGTAATGGAAATAAATTAAGCCCATTTATGTGTTTGAAATATGTGAATTCTTAACTTGTTTTCTTGAATTTGATTCGGCCATATAATGTAAAAGAGTCTAGGGAATTTAGATGCATGAAAATAATTTCACACAATGACTTTTGAAAAGAATCCAGTTGTTTAAAGTAAATGGTTTGTATCTTGGTTTGATGCATGAATGCCTACGTGTTTGTGTTATGAACTATTTGTTAGTTATACAATTGCCTTGATGATTGATTTGATTGATTATATGCTTGGTGAAGTGTTGCTTGTTGTTTATGTGTAGTTGATGTTTGAAAAATATGTGAAAGTGTAATCGGTTTTGAAATTAATTAATTGTAAAGCAATTATATTTGATTTAATTGAGATTTTTAAATTATGATTATGGCTGTCCAAAGTTTATTTCATGATGAAGATTTGAATCTTAAACTGTTAATTATAAATAAAAGAGTCCTTTAAAACAAAGAGTGTTTTTACGATGTTTCCGGAGTTTTATCCAAGTGATTTCTAATATAATTCTTTGCTGTCCAGAATTGTTTGGACTTGTTTCTTAATTTTAAAAATGTTTTCAAGTAATTTAAAGTAAAGTTTTCAAGTAATAATTAATTTGAGAAAAACCCGGATCAAAAACGGTGCATTTTTCGGTGTTTTCAAACATGTTTAAGGTGCTGTCCAGAACGGACCAGCACCCAAACTAAATGTTTTAAATAATCTTTCATAATGCTTTCAAATGATTTTTGAAAGTACTTAAGGTGTTATAAACATCCGAGTTGTTTGAAAGAAAATGGTTATGTTTTAAGTTTTGACGAGGAATGAGAAGTGTCTAGGTTATGAAAAAGATTTTCATAATATAAGTTAATAACGTAAGTATATTTTATTAGTGCGAGGAATTTGAAAGGCGAAGGGATTGGGGCAGTCAGCAGCACAAAGGATCCGAGGCGACGGTACGCATTAAATTGCTGGACCTCAGGTGAGAGAGAAGCTTTCCTAAGACACCGTGGTAATTAGGTGATTTATTAGGACTCCGTATCATCTCAAAGATCGGAACTAAGTGGTTCGGAGTCAGTAGTATAGTGGCAATTGTTTGTATTGTGTGGCCACTTATACGAAGGTGACGATGACCACATTGTTATTGTATGATGTGTGTATGTTGATAGCATGCTTTTATTCTTTATTTAATTATGCCTAGTGATACATAGTGTTGAAGATTCACATGAGTAACAAACTGATGGATTTCTATTATGTCCTGAATATGAAAATGAAAAGTAAATAAATTGATAGAAATGAAGATGCAAAGAGAAAGGAATAAGGATTGGAAACAAAGTATGTGTTGGAAAAGAAGGAAAAAGTTAAGGTTGGGGAAAGAATGAAATATATTGTAGAGAACGAGCCGGAGCTGGGGAGAGTGATGTTGTTTGAGATGAGATGTGGTTTGAGCGGAGTTGGGCTCCTTTTGGTTTTTGGCTTTAGTCTGGGACTAGTGTTGAGTTGAGCTTGCTCCTCCATTAGCGCTCAACAAAGTTGTAACTTTTGAAAAGGTTTTTGAAAAGCGGTTCTTGAAAAGGTTTTTGAAAAGAGATCTTCGAAAAGATTTCGGAAAGAGATTTTCTTAAAAGGTTTTCGAATAGCAGTTTTTGGAAAAGATTTTCGAAAAGGAACTTTGAAAAGATTTGTGAAAACCAATTTTTGTGAAAGAATTATGAAAAGAAAATTTTGAGAAAAGTCTGTGAAAGGAAATTTTTGGGAAAGAGATTTGAAAAGAAGGATTTTTTGGAAAAGGCTTATCAAAAGGGATTTGCGAAAGTTTATGAAATGGTGTTTTGAGAAAGTTGTGAAAAGATTGTTTTGAAAAGAGATGTTGGAATGAGATGATGGTGAGAAATGGAGTATGATGAGAAAGTTTGAGAATTGAGATTGGAAATAGTGATGTGATCCCAGCTCTGTGCTAGGTGAGAAATGATGAGAGAAAGTTGTACAAAGTTAGTGGTCGGGACTCGTTGAAGGGTTGCACGAAGGACGGGCCGACCTTAGGATAATTAAAAAGATTAAAAGACTTTAAAAGACATACGCGGTGAGGTATGAGAGTGCGAAGTAGTGGAGAGGAAGGAACCATAGGTATCTGCGGATACTTAGGAGGAGATTGCATTAGGGGAGGACGATGACGGTGAAACGTCAAGAAGTCTAGAGTATGTTTCTAGGCAGAACGAACTCCACATGTGGCACACTAACGTGGTGGGGACTGGGTCTAATGACGTGGCAAGTTCTGCGGGCCCACTAGAAACATACTGTCGCCCCCTAGATTGCAAATCGAGAACAGTGAGAGGGACTGAAACGGGGCATTGTGTTTGCCACTGCGTGGACAGTGAGCCTTGTTATTATTGAAATGATTTGAGGACGAGATCCTCCTGGTCTGGGACCATTTATGTGTTGTGACAGCTGTCGTGCCCGCGTGGTAAAGGTCCTGTACTCCTGTTTGCTTCCGATTAGGTTGGGTGGATGACCGAGGAGATGTAGACGTGAGTGATAACCGAGAACGAAATGAGTACCTGATGATGTTGTGTGAGAGGAAATTATGAGCATGAGAAGGAATGTATATGAGGAAAGAAATTAAGTTTGAGAAGATAATAAAAGATAAGAATACTGATGATAAGACCGTTAATAATGTTGATAACATTCTTGATTGTGGTGTGCTTGTATGTTTTATTATGTGTTTGTGTGGTCCTTCTATCTTGCCTATCGTAATTCCACACCGTCAACGATGCGTCGTTCGGATCACTTACTCTCTCCTGTTCATTGGCATATCGGTGCTGCTGGTATCTCAACGGGCAGATGGAGTATTGGAGGGAAGTCACCGTACGAGGCTACAGGAACTACAAGAGAAGTTTCGGTATGAGGCTCGAGGGAACTCCACCACTCTCAATGGAGCAGAGCCAGAATCTACTAGCAAGGAGGGAATCACAACAAGGAAGGCATCATCTTCGAGAGCAAAGAGAGGACGCAAGAAGAAGAAGGAACTTCACCCAATTGTTTTCAATTGGGTAGCTTACTGATAGTGTGGTTAGATTAGGTTGTGATGATTGTTGAGTCAAGGATTACCGATGCCATGAGCCATTATGTAATTGGGCTAAGATTTTAATCTGACTTGTGGAGCATATCTTTTTGTAATGTTCATTCATGTAAAGTTCTTTTGAAAACTGTTAAGATAATTTTAAACCAAGTTCTTTTAAGAAAACGAACGTTTTATGAAAAGAACGGTCTTCGTAACAACTCGGTTTTCAAAGAAGTGGATTGATGATCATAAAGGGATTTCCAATGATGTCTTCGAACACTTAAACATTGTATTACAAAAAAAAATGGCCTCATTTTTGCAACTTTAGTAAATAAAGTCAGTTATTTTGGTTTACGAAAATCAGGCTGTTACAGAATGGTATCAGAGCTTATGGTAATCCTTAGTGGCCTCGAGCATGGGCTTACATGCTTTGTTTGTGTAACTTTGTGTGTTTGCTAGTATAAGACTAGGAGCATAAGTTGAGGTTCTCATATTTTCGGATATGAGACTTTGATTGAAGTTTAAGGAACCTGTTCATCCCCTAGTTTGAAGAAACGTAGACTAGAAGTAGACAGTGAATAGATTCTAAGACTGAGACCCTTGCCTTTTAATGTTCCAATAGTATTCGTAAGACTTAAGCTTGTTAACCTTAGTATACCTTTATACAAGGATAGCTATTATCCTTAGGAATGTAGCGTGATATCTCTGAATCCTCATGTTTGTTGAATTGCTTCAACAAAACAGACAATATCGCTGAAGCTTGAACCTTTTTCTTCATGAGCCTTACCACCAAACCGTAGCTTTACCTATCTTTTCCAAGATTTATTAGCTTGAATTGCAGAGTTGAAAATGTCATAGGTACCCAGATAGTTTAGGCTTGAAATATTAATGAGGGATTAGTTGTTGAATTTAATTAAGAATAGAACGAAATAGTGAATTTAGTAATAAGTTTGATCGAAGTTGGGGAGCTACAAGGAGGGAAAAGAGTAGTATGTTACCAGTTATTAGAGGAATTTTGAGGAGAATTTGAGGATTAGGATTGCCTTATACCCTAATTAGAAAATGAGATGATCAAAGGTAAAGACTAAGTGGTAATGGGATTTCCCTTAAGCTAGAAAATGATAGACGAAAACCCTAGAATTAGAAGAAGAATTGAAGGAAGGAGTGGTTATTGTGAGGTAGTAGGGACCTGAGTCATTGAGAATAATGATTATTTAAGGATTCCTAGGTAAAATCCTTGCTTTTGGAGACGTATGAATGTTTGTTTGCTTGATTTTCCCTAAGTCCGTACCTATGGTTGGACTTTCTGCAACAACGACCGGCTAAGGGAGCGGCATCTTCTTCGATTAGTCCGTTGGACTTACCCCGACTCGACACACACACGCGCGGATGTGCGAAGGAGATTTATTCATCTGGAAACAACAAACAAGGAACATAGCAAAGTGAAGGAGGTCAGCAAAAAGGAATACGACCATGAAGCGGAAGGAGGATGCTCTTATGGGAATCAAAAGGACATGAGAATGTTAGTGCCCTGCTGCCCAATCCACAATGTATTTCTTGAGGACGAGAAATCTTTAAGTTGGGGAGAATGTAACACCCCGCAAATTCCTCGTATTAATTTAAAACACTAAAGAAATTATTTTTGAAGAATGTTTTGAAAGAGTATTTCCTTAAACAATTCTCTTAAACATACGTTTTCAAAATAATAATGGATTTTAAAGGAATGATTTTCTGAAATAATATTCAACCTTTAGAAATTGAGTTGTCTTTAAAATCTTGATATTTGAGGAAATCGCAATTGGTGGTTGGAGAGACTTAGGAACCCTAGGAATACACCTAGAAGGGGGGGTTGAATAGGTGTTGAAGCTACCTTGAAAGATTTTCAAACGAAACAAATCTAAACAATCAAAACAAATGATTTTTACAAATTCTACAGTACTTAATCGATTAAGCAAGTCGTGTACTCGAGTAGTACTCGATTAAGCTTGAACTTAATCGATTAAATATGACAGAAAACAGAAAAATCAATTTTCATTCGAATACGAAAATCAATCAATTCACATGCAAGATCAGAGATTCAGCGGAAATAATTAACACCTATATTCTTATTGATTAACCTAGTTATGAAAATGATTTTCCCTTTATCAATTTGAACAATCAAAGATTCAATTCAATCAATTATGAAAATCAATCTTTCTAGGTTTTCAATCAAGAACGCAATCAAATGACTTGAATATAAAGAGTAAGAGTTTAGAGATACGACACAGTGATTTATCCTGGTTCACTTTCATCCACTTGAAAGCTACATCCAGTCCCCTCTTCAACCAAGAGAGATTCTTCACTATGAGGAATTAGAGTTCTCAAATTACAAGTGATTGCCTCACAAGACTCCCTTCTTGCTAGCCTACAAGAGATAACCGACACCCTTGCCTTGTAATCCTATTGATCTTCTCTCTAATCTAACCTCTACCCCTTGTTGATAATCGACACAACAAGTCTTCAATTGCTTGATGATAATCCACACACCAAGGCTTCACTTGCTTGATTCACAACCAAGACTTCTTCTTCTTCTTCAATAAGAATGCACTTGCTTGATGATAAAATCGACACACCAAGACTTCTTGTTTGTTGTAGTGGCTTGCCTTCTTGCAAAGATTACAACACAATAGAAAACACAAAACAATCCTATGAATCTCAATCAAGAGTTATGACAATTCACCATAAGAGATTCAAAGGTTCTTGATCAAAGAATATGAAAATATGAGAACTTTGATCTTTAGAAAATGAGAGAGAATAGAGTGGCTTGATTCTTTGTAAAACTTGTATGAAAATGATTCTAATTGATCACAAATAATAGGAAAAGGTTTATATAGAATACCCAAAAGTTGTAGTACTTGAAAACTGATTTTGAGAAGTGAAAAACATATTTTAAAAAATCAGTTCAGCAGTACTTAATCGATTAAGCAAGTCGTGTACTCGAGTAGTACTCGATTAAGCTTGAACTTAATCGATTAAATTGGTACTGCACATGTTCAAAACTTGTTTTCTCAAAATCCAACCTTTCCTTTAAAACCTTTAAGCCACCTATTGATTCTAGGTTAAGTGAAAACTCAAATTATGATTTAATCATGACTTATGAATGAGATTCACTACCCTCTATAATAATCTACCCAAAATAAAAAACCTATGAAGCTTGAGAGGCAAAAGATAAAAGAAATACAAATACACTCAAACTTAGGTCTTCATGAGCTTGCTTTCTCTCTTCTTCATTTGATGTTTGTTGTTGCTTGTTGAGCTTGAAACTTGATCAACACATGTAGCTTGTTCAAAAACACTTTGTCATTATCAAAACATTCATCATGTTCATCATGGAACTAACAATCTCCCCCTTTTTGAAAATGACAATCCATGTTTTGAAATCATTTGAAGTTGTTGATGCTTGAAAAATTTGATCACTTGAGAAGACTCTTTCTCCCTCTCAATCAATGCTATAACACTTGAATCCAATTGAGATAGAAGCTTGATTCTCCCCCTATCTTAAACAACTTAGCTCAACCTACATAAAAACAACAAAACAACCTTTCTCCAAAAATATAATATCATATTTCTCCCATTTTTTAAAAACATACCATTTCTCCCTCTTTGAGAAACATTTCATTCAATTCAAAACATAATATTTCTCCCCCTTTGGCATTATCAAAAAGTAATATATACCAATTGAAATATAACATTTAAGCCAAGGTAAGAAATCAATGATCATTTCTTCACAACATTGATACCAATTGAACAAATACAATAGAGCTATACTTTGAAATGTGATATCAATTGGTAAGAGAATATAACAATGAAATATAATACCAATTGAGAACTAAAAAGATCATAATATCACTTAACAAAGAAGATATCAATTGTAAAGAAGAATCAATAATCACAAAAACATGATAATCAACTAATAATCTCTCAATGATACAAATTGAATTAACTAAACATTTAGAAAAGTAATATCAATTGAGAAGATACCAATTGAGATAATATATCAATATCAAATATTACCACTTTGTAGGACATTCACTTGAGATGCAAGTGTGATACCAATTGAAGATGTGAATATAGACATTCATAGTTGAGACCAATTGAGAACATGTGTCATTCATTTGCATCTTCAATCAAACCTACAAAACAATCATGCTTTGCTTTTTGGTATCCAAATGGTTTTGGATCCATTTTTGTTAGTGTAGGGACTTTCACCTTTTTTCATCCAAACAAAATTTCCTTTAGGTATACCATGCACTTTAACATAACACACATTTGAAGTATGTCCATGAGTACCACAATAGAAACATGTTGGAGGATTTGAAAAATCAACTTTAGAAAAATCAACAACATTTCTATGAGATTTACTCTTAGCATTAGTATAACCCAAACCAAACTTGTTTGAATTTTCTCTTTGAAAATTTAACAATGTGCGCAATCTAATATCACAAATGGTGAAACTTGCAAGCTTATTTTTCAAAATAGCATTTTCATCCTTGAGCAACTTGCAACTCTCACAATCAACCACAACATTCAATCTACTAGCACAATCACAAGAAGAACTAGCATATATAAGATCAAGAGTTTCATTTTCAAGATTAAGCTCATCAACTTGTTTTTGAAGTTCTAAAATCTCTTTTTGATGTTTCAAAATGAGCTTCTTTCTTTCAATGTTTTTCAAAGCTAGTTTTTCAAGTTGTTCATACATTTCTTCATAAGCATTATGTAACAATTCATATTTAGAAGAAATTTCGGATTTAGATTCACTTACATTGCTATCCTCGCTTTGATAACTTGATTCATCATTTGAACTTTGTTCTTCATCATCTACTAGAGTTATCAAGTTGAGACAAGCGGCTTCTTCATCATCCGATGAACTACTCGATGTGCTTTTCTTGTTATCTTCATCACTATCCCAAACTATGTATGCTCTTTTAGATTTAGAATTTTTCTTGTCTTTCTCCTTCTTCTTGAGATACCTAGAGCATGAGTACTTGAGATGTCCGGGCTTTCCACATTCATGGCAAACTACACCTTCTTTTGAATTTTTGGTCTTGTAGTGTGGGGAATCCTTCTCTTTACTTTTGTCCTTGTTCAACCTTCCTTTTCTCTTTAGAAACTTGTCAAATTCTTTTAACAAAAGTTTCATGTCTTTTTCATCAACATCGGAATCGGAATCTTCACTATCATCATCATCGGAACTATCTTTCTTTTTGTATGATCTATTGACTTTAAGAGCAAGTCCCTTTCTTTCTTTGTTTTTATCCGACTCTTCATTGATACTTAATCGTCCAAGCTCCATTTCATGTTCTTGAAGCTTTCCAAAGAGTGTTGCTAGATCCATAGCATCCAAATTCTTAGATTCAACAATAGCCGTTACTTTTGGTTGCCAATTCCTGTCTAAACATCTCAACACTTTGTTAGAAAGTTCACCTTGTAGAAAAGTTTTACCAAGAGCAAGTAAATGATTTATAATATGAGTAAAACGCTTTTGCATATCATTTATAGATTCATTTGGAAGCATATGAAACAATTCATAATCACGCATTAAAGCATTCAATCTAGCTCTCCTAACCTCACTAGTTCCTTCATGAGTCACTTGTAAAGTGTCCCACATTTCCTTAGCACTAGAACATTGAGAAACTCTAAAGAACTCGTCATAGGATAAAGCGGATGTAATGATATTCTTTGCTTTATAATCATATTGTACTTTCTTTCTATCATCATCCTTCCACTTATCCTCGGGGATCAATTGTTCTACACCTTCAACTAAACTAGAGGGGATATGAGGACCTTTTTCAACTACTTTCCAAATTTCACTATCTATGGCTTGGATAAAGATTTTCATTCTAACTTTCCAATATGCATAGCCTTCTCCGGCAAACAATGGAGGACGACTTATTGAAGCACCTTCACCACCAAAGGGATTCGTAGAACCCATTGCGATTTTCTTAAAGGATCTTTACGAAAAAGCTCTTATGCTCGTGTCTTTCGACCGAGCTCTGATACCAATTGAGGAAATCGCAATTGGTGGTTGGAGAGACTTAGGAACCCTAGGAATACACCTAGAAGGGGGGGTTGAATAGGTGTTGAAGCTACCTTGAAAGATTTTCAAACGAAACAAATCTAAACAATCAAAACAAATGATTTTTACAAATTCTACAGTACTTAATCGATTAAGCAAGTCGTGTACTCGAGTAGTACTCGATTAAGCTTGAACTTAATCGATTAAATATGACAGAAAACAGAAAAATCAATTTTCATTCGAATACGAAAATCAATCAATTCACATGCAAGATCAGAGATTCAGCGGAAATAATTAACACCTATATTCTTATTGATTAACCTAGTTATGAAAATGATTTTCCCTTTATCAATTTGAACAATCAAAGATTCAATTCAATCAATTATGAAAATCAATCTTTCTAGGTTTTCAATCAAGAACGCAATCAAATGACTTGAATATAAAGAGTAAGAGTTTAGAGATACGACACAATGATTTATCCTGGTTCACTTTCATCCACTTGAAAGCTACATCCAGTCCCCTCTTCAACCAAGAGAGATTCTTCACTATGAGGAATTAGAGTTCTCAAATTACAAGTGATTGCCTCACAAGACTCCCTTCTTGCTAGCCTACAAGAGATAACCGACACCCTTGCCTTGTAATCCTATTGATCTTCTCTCTAATCTAACCTCTACCCCTTGTTGATAATCGACACAACAAGTCTTCAATTGCTTGATGATAATCCACACACCAAGGCTTCACTTGCTTGATTCACAACCAAGACTTCTTCTTCTTCTTCAATAAGAATGCACTTGCTTGATGATAAAATCGACACACCAAGACTTCTTGTTTGTTGTAGTGGCTTGCCTTCTTGCAAAGATTACAACACAATAGAAAACACAAAACAATCCTATGAATCTCAATCAAGAGTTATGACAATTCACCATAAGAGATTCAAAGGTTCTTGATCAAAGAATATGAAAATATGAGAACTTTGATCTTTAGAAAATGAGAGAGAATAGAGTGGCTTGATTCTTTGTAAAACTTGTATGAAAATGATTCTAATTGATCACAAATAATAGGAAAAGGTTTATATAGAATACCCAAAAGTTGTAGTACTTGAAAACTGATTTTGAGAAGTGAAAAACGTATTTTAAAAAATCAGTTCAGCAGTACTTAATCGATTAAGCAAGTCGTGTACTCGAGTAGTACTCGATTAAGCTTGAACTTAATCGATTAAATTGGTACTGCACATGTTCAAAACTTGTTTTCTCAAAATCCAACCTTTCCTTTAAAACCTTTAAGCCACCTATTGATTCTAGGTTAAGTGAAAACTCAAATTATGATTTAATCATGACTTATGAATGAGATTCACTACCCTCTATAATAATCTACCCAAAATAAAAAACCTATGAAGCTTGAGAGGCAAAAGATAAAAGAAATACAAATACACTCAAACTTAGGTCTTCATGAGCTTGCTTTCTCTCTTCTTCATTTGATGTTTGTTGTTGCTTGTTGAGCTTGAAACTTGATCAACACATGTAGCTTGTTCAAAAACACTTTGTCATTATCAAAACATTCATCATGTTCATCATGGAACTAACAATATTTTGTGAAAATACTTGTGATATTTGTGTGAGTCTCTATTTGATGGGGTGTGTATATACGGTTTTAGTATGCTTAGGATTATATGAGTATTTAATTGTGGAAAAGAATATGATGTATGTGTTAATGCATGTGGATGAACATATATGAGTGAATGTATATATGTGTAATCCGTGTGTGTGTATGATGAACATGTGTACATTATTCCATGAGTCCATGCTATATGTCAATAAATATGAAAAGAAATTTGCATGTGAATGTGTATGTGTGTGTATGTGGTTCGGTCATGGAGGGACTTAGAGGACCAAGTGGATTGCACCTCCTTATGCATTAAGAAATTAGAAATTTAATAGAAAATAGGAAGAGAGTAGGAGAGATGACTCATGAAACCTAGTGAAGACCTTTCTTCACCATGTCCCCCACGACATGACCCTCCCCATGCAACTATTTGGTTGGACCAAATTGCCCTTAGCTCCACACCATAAACCGAGGTTAGAAAGGGAACTTTCCACACCCTTGCCTTCACCCTTAAAACCGTGTGTGGGTGTGTGTTGGCTTTGGTTCATAACTCATTTCTTTCATTCATTTTCCTTCCCCACACCAACATAAACACACCTAGTTTCAAGAGCACCATCAAGCTCTTGAAACATAGAGAGAAGAGAATGAGACCGTGAGGAGGGAGAAGAGAGGAAGAAGAGTGAAAACCCCAAAGTCTCTAACCCAAACTTCTTTAATTCCTTTCTCAACCATCTTCTTCATCAAAGATCAAGGAGAGAAACACCCCCCAACCCTAGAAAAGAGAGACCGAGGCAAACTCAAGAGGAGATCAAGTCCTAATCCTAGGAAATCCTTGAAGATCAAGTATTCAAGAGGACTAGAAGCCTTTCTCCTTGGTATAAACCGAAGATCCTAGATGTATTAGGACTAGTTTTTATTTTGTATATTTTCTTTTGATTTTGTAATCTTCCTTTCTTCCCTTCCTTTGCATGGTCTATTTATGTTTGATCATGGACTTTTAAGGCTCAAAAGAAACTTGTAAATCTCTAAATAATGGACTCATAACTCGTTTAAGGTTTTTCATGAAGATCTTAAAGTTTTTCAATATGAATCTTGAAGATTTAAAGGATTGTTGTGATTTTCGTAAAGCTTTAAGTAAATCTCTTTGCATGTTAATTTTCTTTCTTAAACCCGTGAAACATGATGTAATTAAGGGTTTATTTGATAAATAAAGGTAAGATCTAAAATCGGTTGAGATCTTTTATGTTGCATGTTGGGTTGATGATGATTTTGATGTTTTGAGTTCATGCATGTGTTCATTGTGTCTTGATCTTGAATTTTTGAGAATAAATGAACTTATAAAACACTAAGTCAAGAGCTCTTCAATTCGGCCATGAGTAGGAAATTAGGCCTTGATGCTTTTTAATTTAATTCAAGACATTGCATGTTAATCTTATGTTTAGAAAAGTTAATTTGAGTTGTTTGATTTTGATTTGGTTTTGATTTGATGATGATGAAGCTTTGATTTTCACTTTAATCTTTGAAAATGTCTTGATCCTTGCCTTAATCTTTAAAAAGTTTTGTTATAAGGCCATGCATGTTGCTCTAAACCAAAAAGACTTAATTTTCTTCAATGATCATCACGGTTTTAACTTCTTCTTACTCAAAATGATTTTTACCTTTAATTTGTGTTATCATGTTTGACTTCATGACTTGATTTGCAAGATTTAGGTACATGCATGTGATTTTAGGTAAAAAGATTTCATTTTCTTAATAAACCTCACGGTTTTACAAATAAACCAAGAAGACAGGTTTTTGGAAAATGCATTCTTAACTTGATTCATGATTTATGCTCTTACATGTTGATTCCTCCTTGATTCAAAGACTTTTAAGAAAAACATAATTAAAATGAGAACTTGATATAAGGACATGATATTTAGAGTTGTGGGTGTGAAAAGGGTACATGGTTTGATCTATGATTTTGATGTTGCATGTTGAAAAAGTGAACTAAAAAACCTTGTTTTTGTCAAACTTAGATTCGGCCTATACATGATTAGTAGACTAGGATTCTTTTTCTCATGAATTGACTTAGAGTAATGAGTATGTTTTGGAGGAATTATGTTAAGATAAATTGTTTGAAATTGTATTGTAAATATTTATTTTCTAATCGGTTTTTAATTCAAAAAAATGAAGGAGATAAATGAATTAAATGACTTTGGAAAAGTTTTGGTGTTTCAATGAATATATGTATGTATATGTGCATTCGGTTGAGGGTAAAAAGGATGAGTAAATAATTTGTTGTAGGGAAAAGGGAATGGGACTTAAGTAATGGAAATAAATTAAGCCCATTTATGTGTTTGAAATATGTGAATTCTTAACTTGTTTTCTTGAATTTGATTCGGCCATATAATGTAAAAGAGTCTAGGGAATTTAGATGCATGAAAATAATTTCACACAATGACTTTTGAAAAGAATCCAGTTGTTTAAAGTAAATGGTTTGTATCTTGGTTTGATGCATGAATGCCTACGTGTTTGTGTTATGAACTATTTGTTAGTTATACAATTGCCTTGATGATTGATTATATGTGTAACACCCGATTTGGAACTTATAATTTTCACCAAAAATTTGCGCCCTTTTTTTTTATAATAAACATTTCCAAAGTCAGTTCATTTTATTTCTTTTACCAAAAAGGTTTTTATAAAACAATTTGATTCACTTGGTTTCAAATTATTTGATTCATAAACTTGCAACATAAAATTCCTTTCCAAAAAGAGATGTTACTAACTTATTTCCAAAAAGCTCCTTTTTGTGATCCCAAATTTATTCGATGGTTAACTTGCGGAAAAACATTTAATTATTTGAATGAACTTCATATATAATCAAAAAGAACTTCTTTTATTCCATTTAAAATAATCCATATTACAACCGGGGTTACATTCGGGACAGATTAATCATGTCCTAATCACCTTAAGATAGGATACGAAGCAAAGACTATCCTATCTTATGCTACAAGTCTTCATTGCTATCTCCCATCACAAGTGTCTAGAAAATTCCGCGATTGCCGTCCTTGTATGTGCGTCATCTCATGATCCTCTTCCTGTCTTAAGCTACCACTCCTTGATCTGCCATCTGTGGACATTGTTCCCCAATGTCCATAGGAAAGGGAAATAGAGAGAGTAAGCACTTCCGAACGATATTATCGTGGACGGCGTGGGCTTACCATAGGGGAATATTAAGACCACACAAACATGGACATCATTATTACCATTACCTTATTGCATTTGTTACCATAAAATCTTTTCCCAAAAAGGGTATACCTCTTAAAAACCATAGCTGATATATTTAATTATCTTTAGTCTCTAAGTTTCATACCATCTGTAAATCAAAAAGGGGGCACCATTACCGAGGTTCAAGGTATGGATATCACACACTTTACATCTCCTCCACAAGTCCAACCATATCCTAGTTCGGAAAGCAAATGGGACGCATAGGAACCTTAACCACGCCGGCATCGAAGTCGGTAAATGAAAGGCGGTACCAGACGCCGGTGGTAAGTAAGATATCAAAATTCAAGTGACCAGACGCCGGTGGTCAATAAGATTTATTTCCCAAAAGTTTCCAAAAACCCAACACCTACCGAACTTCTAGCCTCGTTCAGGTTCCCTCTCACCCTCTATGATTTGCTCAAGGGGGCGACAACACTTTCTCCAGTTGGCCTGCAGTCCTTGCTACGACGAAAGTCCAGACTCCAGTGAACCTTGTCAATGTAATCCCGTCCCGCCTAGAGAAGTACTCGAGGCTTCTTGACGTTTCACCGTCCTTGCCTTCCCCTATTTCAATCACCACTTGAAGGGACTCCAGCCTCCAAGCATACGGTATCTTTCCTCTCCACTACTTCACTCTCAACGCAAGGTTTAGAAAAGGGGTTCCTACATCTGTTAAGTCTTTTAAGTCATCGAAGGGTTTTACTAAGTTGAACATTCCTAATTGTGGTTGACCCATTCTAAGCCACACTTCTAATGGGTCTCAAACTCTAAGGGATTAACCTATCACAAGCGCTTCCAAATCACAGCGAATTCCAAACCGAGCTCACAACCCCGGCGTTCCATTCACGTGGCCGGCAAAAATTAACGATCAAGCACGTCACCATGACAGTGCGATCAGGATAGCATTATAAACTTTCATAAATATTCATAACAATTCCATACCAATTTCTTAAATCATAAAGCCTTTTAATCATTCCCCAAACATTCTCCAACATATCATCATATGAAATTTTCCAATAATAGGTTTATATAACATATACGCCAGACATGTTATCATTGACAATTTAATATTATAATCGATTCAACATCATAATTAAACATAATATCCAACACATACAATTATATTCGAGGGATCGTTGTTTTCGTATGAACGGCAGATCACACACACAATTGTCGTTCTACTACTCACCCGATAGATCCCTAGTTCCGACCTTTGAGATGATACGGAACGTCCTAACATTACCCTACATGCCACTATGTCTTAAGAAGGCTTCTCTCTCACCTTGAGTTGAAGCTACAAAATTAGTGTCCTCTTGAGTTGAAGTCACGTCACCCGAATCCAAACGAAAGCCTTTACCAAATAATATTTACAAAATAATCCCATAAATAACTACACAATTCTAATTAAGCAAACCACAAGTGGTAAAGATACATGACCTTTTAACAAATACAATTTCTCCAATCATCTTTGAATTCCCAAAAAGACTTGTATTCAAAATATCCAATACTTGAAATCAATTAATCTTTTTTGAAAATCAAAAACAGATTACTGTATCAGAAAAATTACTTTTTCTTTTTAGCTTTTAAATCATGAAAACCTTTTCCAAACGTAACATAATTTTTAAAACATAATCATAACATCTTAAAAATAAATCTTAACTTTTCCTTTACTAAAAATTTCATTTTTAAACCCCTTATACCAACTACCACTTTCAGACTATTCATACGGCATGAATTAGAAGTACTCATCTTTGATGCAACATTTAAATCAAATCAAGAAGTAAACAAAATTTGCATAATCATACTATAAACACATATAACTCAATTAGAAGATAAACTCAAGCATTCAAAGTTCAAAATAATTTTTCTCTATCGTCAATGTAATTAAATCACAGGCTATAGACAGTACACAGAAAATCACTTTTAAGCATCAGTACATACATATTATGCATCAAAACTCCTATTACATAAAATCACCTATTTTTATCACATCATCTCAATTTAATCAAATCACATAAACAATATATTATTTTTTTTAACAGCTTAGACTTTAATTCCAAAAATCACTTTTCTTTCAAACAGTTAATCAGAAAAATATGTCACTTTTTCATATAGCTTACATACATACTCTACTATAAAAATATCCCAAAGTTTGACAAAATAAACAAAATAATCTTGCTGGACAGCCACACCAACAAGTTGCATTTACTCACAAATTTCATCATAATTAACGTTCTAACACCTATATACAAAGAACTAAGAACTATAACTCAAAAATATCCATAACTTAGAAAAATAGTCACATTTTCTAATTTATATCAAGTATGGACAACAACTTGATTTTCCAGAAAAATAATAATTTCAGATACTTAAAATTTTCTTTTTCACACTATATACTACACTAAACACATAGGCATATAGGCACATCATAATTACACATAGAAATCATTTTAATTCATATATCCTCATGCCAATAAAATTTTCCAGAGTATAAATAAATCCCCAAACTTATTAACTCTTAAAAAAAATCATTTCTTCAATTGTTATTTCATGAAATCACTTCAGGAATTTAAGATATACACACCACATAACTACATATTTACTTAGAAAAATTACTACAACATACTTACCATATATCAATAAAAATTTCGGTCATATCATCATGATAACAACAGTAACCAAAATTATTTTCACATAATCAATCATTTAAACCTTATAATCAGTTATTAACTATAAAGAACAAAAAATCACTCATGCACATAAACATTCAACAATTATACAAATATTATTATTATTTCATGTACCTCATGGTTCATACAGTGAGTAATGTAACACCCCAATTTGGACATAGAATTTTCACTAAAAATTTGCGCCATTTTTTTTTATCAAAGTCAATTCGGTTTAATTCTTTTACAAAAAGATTTTCATAAATACAATTTATTTCATTTGGTTTACAAAAATGTTTTGGTACTTAGACTTGCGTCATAAAATTCTATTCCCAAAAAGAGATGTTAACATCCAACACATTTCCAAAAATCATTTTCTCAATGTCATATTTAGTCGATGGTTAACTTGCGGAAAAATAGTTTAATTACTTCATGAACATGATATATAACAAAGAAACTTCTTTTATTTCATTTAAAATAATCCATATTACAACTGGGGTTACATTCGGGATAGAGTAATCATGTCCTACCCATCCAAAGATGGAATACAAAAACTATCCTAGACTATTAGTCTTCATTTTCCTCCACCGTAACTGTCTGGAATATTCTTGATTGCTGCTTCTGCTTCCTCCTCGTATGTACGTCGTCTCGTGATCCTCTTCCGACTTGAGTAACCGCTACTCGAGATAGTACATGATCTGTCATCTGTGAACATTGTTACCCAATGTCCACAGGAAAAGGGAAATAGAGAGAGTAAGCACTTCCGAACGATATGATCGTCGACGGCGCGGGCTTACAAGAGGGGAATATTAAGACCAAAAGGGTAATCATCATGAAACCATATCCATTATATTTAATTATCTTTAGGCTCTAAGTTTCATTATCGTAACCACCGGAAATTCGAGAAGGGGTACCACCACCGAAGCTCAAGGGTTTGGTAGCACACACGTTACATCTCCTCCATCATTCCAACCACATCCTAGTTCGGAAAGCAGATGGGACGCACAGGAACCCTAACCATGCTGGCATCGATGTCGAAGGGTACGCACCAACAAGTATCCAACAACCGAAGTAAAATCATTTCATCAATACAGTTCCAAAAATACAGCGACATCTAGCCCCATTCGGGTTCCCTCTCACCATCTAAGATTTGCTCAAGGGGACGACAACGCTATCTCTAGTTGATCGTGCAGTTCCTCGCTACGACATTGCCTACAACCGAAAGACAAGTCCTTGTAGTCTTGTCCTGCCTAGAGAAGCACTCGAGGCTTCTTGACGTTCACCGTCCTTGCCCTCCCCTATCGCAATCACCACTTGAAAGTACACCGGCCTCCAAGTATTCGGTATCTTTCCTCTCCACTACTTCACTCTCAACGCGTAGGTTTAGGAGAGGGGTTCCTAAGTCTTTTAAGTCTTTTAAGTCTTTTCTTAAACCTAAGTTTTGGTCGACCCATTCTATGCCTTGCTTCTAACAGGCCTCGACCTCTAAGGGAAACATCAAACATTCTTCTATAGTACAGTGGGATCCACAAGACTTAGACCACGGCACAGTCATCCACGTGGCTAGTCACTTAAAGGGAACACTTACAAAGTTATCGTGCCGTTTGCACCATCACTGTACACTAATATCGCTTACAATTTCATTGATCATTCTCATATTTTCATATTAGTATTTACAAATTATGCCAATTCCTTTTCATGGAACAACCGATCGAAAAACACAAAGAACTCTTTTCATAGGAACCACCGAACATTAATTTTCTTTCTATAAGATGAACCATTATTTCCAAAATATAATATACAATTCAAAAATATACAACATGGCATAATCAATTATCAACCGACATACAATAATATCGAGGAATCGTGTTTTTCGTATAAACGGCGGGATACACACTCAATTGCCGTTTTACTACTCGACCGATAGATTCCTAGTTCCGACCTTTGAGATGATACGGAACGTCCTAATATTACCCTACATGCCACTATGTCTTAAGAAGGCTTCTCTCTCACCTTGAGTTGAAGCTACAACATTAGTGTCCTCTTGCTTTGAAGTCACGTCACCCAAATCCGAACGAAAGCCTTTACCAAATAATATTTACAAAATAATTTCATAAATAACTACTCAATTACAAGTAAGCAAACCACAAGACCTATGTCCTTAACAACAATTTCCTTTATCACTTTTAGGAAATCCAAAAGTCTTGAACCAAAAACTTCCAATACTTAAAATAAATCATACTTTACAAAATCAAAACCTTTAAAACGTCAATAGAAAATTTTTAGAACTAATTATTAAATCAAAAGAGATTATTAACTCAAAATCAACAACAACTACCACTCCAGGATTAACATAAACCATTTAAAACAAATAACTTAAACTTGATGCAACCTTTTTAATCATTTGGACAGCCAAGAAACACCTTTTTAAAATCAATACAAACACTTAACACATCAACCATCATTCTAGATTATGAACTCATTCACTTATCAAGTCAAAACAAGTTCTATTCTAAATATCATGCAACTATATAAAAAAAATCTTCTCTGAACAACAACAGGAAATAAAGTTGCATTACTTCACAGTTACCCAAAAATTCATTCTTTTCAATTTCCTACTAAAAGATTCACCTCCAAATTCTAAAAATGAAATTAAGCTTAAGAAAATAATATTTTTCCACACTTATTCACTTATGGGAAACACTTAAATTATTTCAATTCACCTTAAATCTTACAGACATACTACTAAGGTCAATATAAAACAAATCTGGGCAGCCACTCAAACAAATTGCACTTACTCACAATTTTCATCAAATTAAAGTTCTAACCTCGAACTAAGAATTATAACTCAAAATACTTATAACTCACAGAAATAGTTACATATAGATTATTTAGAGAAGTATAGTATCAATCAGACAACAATATTCACAGCATGCATTTACTTATCTAGTGAAATACTATAACTTGCCTAAAAACTCTAAACATTATATTTTTACATCAAGATACAACCCACTTCTTATTTACTAAATTCAAACAATATGATAACCATACCCAAACATACACACATACATAAAAATCATTTTTATAATTACTTAAATCAATTTATCAAATTTGGACAGCATGTAATACAAACTTAAAAATCACTTTTACAAGACATTCCACAATTATCATACAAGCACCGGTAAGACAACAATTCAGTAAACAACTAGAACATTAAGACATACATTTACAAAGCCACTTTTATATTTACTTTTTAACTCTATATATAAAAAGTCTTAGCATAAAATTCACATATTGATTTAATCCAAAACAATTTCTATCATTGATGCAACTAATTTAGAATTTTGGACAGCATACATATTCTAACTTAAAAATTCATTTTCTCTTAAACAGAAAATCGAAAACACATGCCGTTTCTTCCTAAATTCTTATTACAACTTCTACTATAATAAAATGACTAAATTAAAACAAAATAAAATAGTTGCATCTGCTGTACAGCCACATAAAAAGTTGCATTAATTCAAGAAGTTCAAGTAGAACAATCCGAAACAATTATACACAATTCCTACTCATGCCAAATACTTTAAAACACTATTATTTCTAATAAAATATTACTTTTTCATTAATTATAAATTCTGGACAGCAACTTAATATATTTTTTTATAAATCACTTTTAATCAATCAAAATACTCATTTCTATTTGTTTCTACATTATATTTGCACATATAAACAAAGTATCACTAACATTCTTAAAAATAATCACTTGGGGTCTTAAATAAATAAATTTTTCAGAATAACGATTAAATTTCCAGAATTAAAATAAAACTTTCAAAATTAATCTTTTCCATATAAACATGTAATATATTCCATAAACATACTAAAGCAATCATCAAATCAATTAGAAAAATTTAATTACTTTAATTCCTTTTTCTTCTAAAATTCGACTAGCATATAGAAAAGTTAGAAAAATATTTTCAATTCCTAAAACATCTATATAATATAATTACATCATTTGGTATACTAAAAATAAGAGGTTTAATCATTAACAAATATAAAATAGATCCCTTTTAGAAAATAATTCATTTTTTTCCAGCAACTAACACTTACAACCACATCAACTACATACTCATACAATTAATCAAAAATACATGTTCTTATAGGTTTATAACAACTACCATTTGTTCCTATTTCTTTTAAATAATATACTATAATTTAATTACAAACCATACAACAAACAAATAACAAAAATAATTTAAAAATAATACCATAGACCTCACGGTCTATTATATTTTTATTGTTTCCAGAAATTTATTTTTTTGTTCATTTATTCATTGTTCTTAACTTAAATCAAACAAAAGGAAATAACATAAAATCAAACAATAACAATTACATCAAAATTTCATAACATATAATTCCATAAACTTCAATAACATCAAATTTTTCCAGAATTCATTTTATTTCTAAAAAGTCATTTTTAGTTCCTTTAAATCATTTCATTTCATTTCTACTTCAAAGAAAAGTACTTATTTGTTTTCATTCTTTTTAAAGACTTAATTATAACTCAAACATTCATGAAATAACAACAATTATCACACAATATACATACACACGGTCCAGAAAAGAAAGAAAATAAAAACCAAAATAAAATCCATTTTAATCTTTTTATTCATTTCCATTCTCTTTTATTTTATTAAACAACAATACAATACACATACTAAAATACACAAATCAATCCTTAATATATACCACGGTTTATATATATACATATTAGAAATTATTATTTTTCCATTGTTATTTACTTGTTTCTTTTTCATTCCTTAAAACAAAGAACAAAACAATTTAAAAAGACAATGAATAAAAACTTATTTGTTCACACAAAAATTCTCTACAATTCTTATGTTCTAAGAATTAAAATAAACCCAGAAATTAAATTACTCAAACTTATCAAAACATTTAGCCATCTTAAGAATTTAAAGAAAAGGGGAGATAAATCCCTTTAAACACCATTTTTGTGTCCCTTTTCTCATTCTTAATTCATATGACTCAAGAACAATTTCATATATTCAAAAATAACCTTAAAATGAAAAGGAAAATTTAGAACTTGACCATAGAAGAAATTTAGAAGTTTTTAAACAAAAATATAAACAAAACAACTTAAAAATAGATTAAATAAATAAGTGATTTTGGGTTACCTCTACTCCTTAAGCCTTAAAGAAAACTTCAAGAGACAAAGAAAATCCTTCCTCCCTCCTAAGCCAATTCGTCCCTCTCTCCCTCTTCTTCTCTTAGAATTTTATTTTTTTTTCTCTTGTGAAACCATCAAGGTTTGTGTGTGAAAAACGTGGGAACTAAGGCTATCTATTTATAGGTGTTGAAGTGATCCATTTCCCTCAATTTTCAGAGGCAAATTCGTCCCCCCTTCATCAAGTCTTAGTCAAAAATTTTCAAACACTACTTGGAACATGAACTAGCATTAAATGGGATTTTGTTGATTCCTAAAGCCTTTTAATTCATGGTTTATTCTCACAAACTTCAGAACTATTCTTCCCCTCTTTCCACCTTATTTTTGGACTGTGCATGTATATTAAAATAGAAGAGAAAATTTCTCATTGGTTCATTGTGGAGGTGCCTACATAATTATCTAATCATATTAACTATCAAAATTTGATTTTCTACCTACTGTACAAAAATTTTCGTAAATATTAAAATAAAAATTTTATTTTTACATATTAAGATTCTACATTTTATTATGATCGTTTTCATATAAATTTTGTAATTTTTGGACTTACGGTTTGAAAGTTATGAATTTTTGAAATCCTGAGGTCATTTCTTCAAAAATACACTTCCTAAGCTTTTCAAATATTTAAAATAAAAACAAATACGAAAATACACTTTATTTAAATGATATTACATTATACAACTTCAGAAATGCATTTTTATTTTGAAAATAAAATATGCTTTAGTCAAAAGGCTATTTAATGCATTAAAACCATACATTGGTTCTTAAAACTCAAAAATTCGTTCACTATTGCAGCAGTGATAAAATTTCGAAAACTCAAAAATAAAAATCAAAGCTTTACATTTTCATAATCTAGATTTCGATACGATCGTTTTGACATATCATTTGTAATTTTTCGACGTACGGTTGAAAAGATATAAATTTCTAAAGATAGAATACTCTAATCCATCAAAAATCATTTCATCTTTTAAAATCATTTAAATCAAATACTTTACCTTAAAAATATTTCATTTAAATAGGCTAGGGAAGACATTGGTATATAATATATATACCTATATATGTTACGTGTATACATATATATTTTCATATATATATATTTTTTATATAAACCCAGGTATCAAAATCAAACATAATTTCCTAATTTTAATTATAAAATCACAAATAAATTGGGTAAAATTGTGGGTCTCACAAGTAAAATCAATTTTTGCCAAATTTCTAAATCAAGTTTTGTTCATTCATCAGAGGGTTATTTCTCTAAAAAAATCATGACTAAACCTCAAACAATCATTATCAAAATTTCAAAATCACTTAAACATTTTTATATGATTGCAAATCAAATTTTCCATGCCCTTATTTCTCTCTAAGAAAATTCGTCCATCATAAGGAAAAAAGGGGAAACTTTGTTTCTTTAAACCACTTTAAAAGTCCCTTTTTAATCGTTATTCATATGAACATGAATAAAATTCACAAATACTTAAAACAATTTAAAAACTTACATTTTAGAGTTTATGAAATAGGAATAGTTTTAAGAACATAACTTTACTGTTAGAAGGAGATTTCTCAAGAATGAAAACTTAAAACAAAATCAGAAGAATAAATTATCAGTAAATAGGAATACCTTTTTCTTAAGCAGGGCAAAAATGAAAAAGACTTCTCTGATACTCCTCTATTTCTCACGCCTCCTTATGCTAGTGTTAGGGTTCTTCCACAATTTTTTTCTCTTAGATTTTGGTTGAATGAAAGTATTAACAAAGGCTTTGGAAGGCTCTATTTATAGGATAAAATTTTAGGTCTTCTCATCCTTCCTTGGATGATTCACACGACTAAGAGGGAGTAATCTACCCCTAGGAATTTGTTTTTGGCACTTAATGATAGTCTAGAAAATTCCTCTTCAATTAATCCTAGCCTACAAGTTTCATGCACTTCTTAATTCCCAAAATAAGCACATGATGGAAATCAGAATACTTCCCCCCCACACCCTATAATCTGGACGGTGCATTCATGCACAAAGAGGGAGAAAAATTTTGCAGTCAACCTAGATTTAAGTCACCACACTTTCCACCAATCACCTAATTTCTTCTAATTTAAAATAATAAAATAAAATGAAGCAAAAATAAAATTTTGGACGGTGGACCAATATAAAACTTCAGAAATTTATTTTTGTTTTCAAAATAAAATACACTTGAGTCAAGAGGTCATTAATTGCTTCTTTAAATAACATTTTCAAGTTTTAGAACACATAATTCGTACTGTATTGTCTCATCAGTAAAAATTCAAAAAATACAAAATTAAATTCAAAATATATTTTCATAATCTAGATTTCGATACGATCGTTTTGACATATCATTTGTAATTTTTGGACTTACGGTTTGAAAGTTATGAATTTTTGAAGTCCTAAGAACATTTCCTTCAAAAATACACTTCATAAGCTTTCAAAATAAAAGAAATACGAAAATATATTTTATTTGGAGGGTGTAGCAAATCAGGGGTTTTAAAAATACATTTTCTATCCATATAAAAGTATTTTTGAGTCAAAGAGTCATTAAATGCATTAAAACCACATCTTCACACTTAAAGCTCAAAAATTCGTTCAGTACTGTAGCAATGTTAAAATTTCGAAAAATCCAAAATAAAAATAAAAGCTTTACATTTTCATAATCTACGCTTTGATACGGTCGTTTTGATATATCGTTTGTAATTTTTCGACGTGCGGTTTAAAAGATATGAATTTCTGAAGATAGAACACCTTAATCATTCAAAAGCATTTCATTTTTCTAAGATCATTCAAATCAATTACTATACCTTAAAATATTTTTCTAAGAATATAATTAAAATACATTAGAGAAAACATTGGTATGCATATGTATATAATATATATACCACGTGTATATATATATATCATTCATACAATTTTCATTAAATTCAGGTAATCACAATCTATCAAAAATCAAATATAATACTTTAAATTCAAATATAAATCCTCAAATAAATCGGGTAAAATTGTGGGTCTCACAATATGCTTGGTGAAGTGTTACTTGTTGTTTATGTGTAGTTGATGTTTGAAAAATATGTGAAAGTGTAATCGGTTTTGAAATTAATTAATTGTAAAGCAATTCTATTTGATTTAATTGAGATTTTTAAATTATGATTATGGCTGTCCAAAGTTTATTTCATGATGAAGATTTGAATCTTAAACTGTTAATTATAAATAAAAGAGTCCTTTAAAACAAAGAGTGTTTTTACGATGTTTCCGGAGTTTTATCCAAGTGATTTCTAATATAATTCTTTGCTGTCCAGAAATGTTTGGACTTGTTTCTTAATTTTAAAAATGTTTTCAAGTAATTTAAAGTAAAGTTTTCAAGTAATAATTAATTTGAGAAAAACCCGGATCAAAAACGGTGCATTTTTCGATGTTTTCAAACATGTTTAAGGTGCTGTCCAGAACGGACCAGCACCCAAACTAAATGTTTTAAATAATCTTTCATAATTCTTTCAAATGATTTTTGAAAGTACTTAAGGTGTTATAAACATCCGAGTTATTTGAAAGAAAATGGTTATGTTTTAAGTTTTGACGAGGAATGAGAAGTGTCTAGGTTATGAAAAAGATTTTCATAATATAAGTTAATAACGTAAGTATATTTTATTAGTACGAGGAATTTGAAAGGCGAAGGGATTGGGGCAGTCAGCAGCACAAAGGATCCGAGGCGACGGTACGCATTAAATTGCTGGACCTCAGGTGAGAGAGAAGCTTTCCTAAGACATCGTGGTAGTTAGGTGATTTATTAGGACGTTCCGTATCATCTCAAAGATCGGAACTAAGTGGTTCGGAGTCAGTAGTATAGTGGCAATTGTTTGTATTGTGTGGCCACTTATACGAAGGTGACGATGACCACATTGTTATTGTATGATGTGTGTATGTTGATAGCATGCTTTTATTCTTTATTTAATTATGCCTAGCGATACTTAGTGTTGAAGATTCACATGAGTAACAAACTGATTACGTCCTGAATATGAAAATGAAAAGTAAATAAATTGATAGAAATGAAGATGCAAAGAGAAAGGAATAAGGATTGGAAACAAAATATGTGTTGGAAAAGAAGGAAAGAGTTAAGGTTGGGGAAAGAATGAAATATATTGTAGAGAACGAGCCGGAGCTGGGGAGAGAGATGTTGTTTGAGATGAGATGTGGTTTGAGCGGAGCTGGGCTCCTTTTGGTTTTTGGCTTTAGTCTGGGACTAGTGTTGAGTTGAGCTTGCTCCTCCATTAGCGCTCAGTAAAGTTGTAACTTTTGAAAAGGTTTTTGAAAAGCGGTTCTTGAAAAGGTTTTTGAAAAAGAGATCTTCGAAAAGATTTCGGAAAGAGATTTTCTTAAAAGGTTTTCGAATAGCAGTTTTTGGAAAAGATTTTCGAAAAGGAACTTTGAAAAGATTTGTGAAAATCAATTTTTGTGAAAGAATTATGAAAAGAAAATTTTGAGAAAAGTCTGTGAAAGGAAAATTTTGGGAAAGAGATTTGAAAAGAAGGATTTTTTGGAAAAGGCTTATCAAAAGAGATTTGTGAAAGTTTATGAAATGGTGTTTTGAGAAAGTTGTGAAAAGATTGTTTTGAAAAGAGATGTTGGAATGAGATGATGGTGAGAAATGGAGTATGATGAGAAAGTTTGAGAATTGAGATTGGAAATAGTGATGTGATCCCAGCTCTGTGCTAGGTGAGAAATGATGAGAGAAAGTTGTACAAAGTTAGTGGTCGGGACTCGTTGAAGGGTTGCACGAAGGACGGGCCGACCTTAGGATAATTAAAAAGATTAAAAGACTTTAAAAGACATACGCGGTGAGGTATGAGAGTGCGAAGTAGTGGAGAGGAAGGAACCATAGGTATCTGCGGATACTTAGGAGGAGATTGCATTAGGGAAGGACGATGACGGTGAAACGTCAAGAAGTCTAGAGTATGTTTCTAGGCAGAACGAACTCCGCATGTGGCGCACTAACGTGGTGGGGACTGGGTCTAATGTCGTGGCAAGTTCTGCGAGCCCACTAGAAACATACTGTCGCCCCTAGATTGCAAATCGAGAGCAGTGAGAGGGACTGGAACGGGGCATTGTGTTTGCCACTGCGTGGACAGTGAGCCTTGTTATTATTAAAATGATTTGAGGACGAGATCCTCCTGGTCTGGGACCATTTATGTGTTGTGACAGCTATCGTGCCCGCGTGGTAAAGGTCATGTACTCTTGTTTGCTTCCGATTAGGTTGGGTGGATGACCGAGGAGATGTAGACGTGAGTGATAACCGAGAACGAAATGAGTACCTGATGATGTTGTGTGAGAGGAAATTATGATCATGAGAAGGAATGTATATGAGGAAAGAAATTAAGTTTGAGAAGATAATAAAAGATAAGAATACTGATGATAAGACCGTTAATAATGTTGATAACATGCTTGATTGTGGTGTGCTTGTATGTTTTATTATGTGTTTGTGTGGTCCTTCTATCTTGCCTATCGTAATTCCACACCGTCGACGATGCGTCGTTCGGATCGCTTACTCTCTCCTGTTCGTTGGCATATCGGTGCTGCTGGTATCTCAACGGGCAGATGGAGTATTGGAGGGAAGTCACCGTACGAGGCTACAGGAACTACAAGAGAAGTTTCGGTATGAGGCTCGAGGGAACTCCACCACTCTCAATGGAGCAGAGCCGGAATCTACTAGCAAGGAGGGAATCACAACAAGGAAGGCATCATCTTCGAGAGCAAAGAGAGGACACAAGAAGAAGAAGGAACTTCACCCAATTGTTTTCAATTGGGTAGCTTACGAATAGTGTGGTTAGATTAGGTTGTGATGATTGTTGAGTCAAGGATTACCGATGCCATGAGCCATTATGTAATTGGGCTAAGATTTTAATCTGACTTGTGGAGCATATCTTTTTGTAATGTTCATTCATGTAAAGTTCTTTTGAAAACTGTTAAGATAATTTTAAACCAAGTTCTTTTAAGAAAACGAACGTTTTATGAAAAGAACGGTCTTCGTAACAACTCGGTTTTCGAAGAAGTGGATTGATGATCATAAAGGGATTTCCAATGATGTCTTCGAACACTTAAAAATTGTTTTACAAAAAAAATGGCCTCATTTTTGCAACTTTAGTAAATAAAGTCAGTTATTTTGGTTTACGAAAATCGGGCTGTTACAAGTCTCATTATGCATGTACCCTAAATGAGGAACAAACCTAGCTACCTACTTCTCCTAGGATGGCCGAATCTCATGATGCAAGGAGACAAGGTTTTTCATTCCTTTTTTTTTTTCAACACACCCAAAGTCACACATTCACATCAAGACATATAAGATTTCAAAGCAACTTTTTCAAATGTTTTTAACATACATAATGTAAACTCAAGTTCATCATTTTTCTTAAAACAAAATAAAGATTTAATTTTAACTTCATGAAAATAATTTGCATGTTCTAGAAATCATTAAATCTAGCCTTAGAATTAACATGTATCCATTTTATACAAAACAAAAAGCATAGGTTCTAGTTTATGCAAACATGGCCGAATGGCCTCATAATTATGCACATAATCAAACATTTCATTAAATCATGCTTGCACTAAAAAAAATCATTTTAAAACTTGTTTCTTTAATTCTTTTCTTAAAAACCGAATCACATACACAAAAAGGAAAACATGATTTTTCATTACAATTAACATGAAAACTAAAAAAAAATCTAAACATTTTTCATTCATCAAACAATATAATTACATGCATGCACTTAGATCAACTAAGATCACCACACATTTAACATGCAAGACTAGAAACTTAAACTTTTTTCACAAATCAAATTTAAATCTTATATTTATTCATCAAATAATCATGGAAACACATCATAGATCAAGGTTTTACAAAAAGATTTAACATGTAAGGACAAAGAATTTCACTTTATAAATAAACAAGTTTAGATCATGAATTTTTTTGTCAATTAATTACATACACACATATAGATCACGGATCTAAACAAGAAGAATAGACATGCAAGAAGATTTTATATTAAGCTTCACAAAATCTTTAACCGTTCTTTAGATCTTTAAAGTTTTAGTTAAGAAAACATTTAGATCTTTAAGAAAAGCTCATCCGAAACATCAAACATAAAGCTTTAACATATTACAAATTAATTGAGTCCTTAAAGTCCAAGATTAAAGAATAATAACACACAACATCATCTTTCCAACCATAAAATAAGACATGCAAGGAAATAAAGAAGTAGATCTACAAAATAAGAAGGAAAAATCTAAACTATTACAAAGTCTTCTTTTGATCTTCAAGTCCTACCATGAAAAGGTTGATCTCCTAGCTTTCCTAGTGTTTGGATCTTCAAGAAAAAGGGTTTGATCAAGCTTAGAACCTCCTTCTTCTTCCTCCTAAAGCTCACGGCCATACTCCCTCTCTTTCTTTCTATTTCTCTTCTTTTCTTTCTCTAAGAGTTTGATGAATCTCTTAGAGTTGTGTTTGTGTTAGAAGTGGAAGTGAAATGGGTGAAGTGAAAATGTACTAAGGCCACACACACACATATATAGGCCACGAATCATTCCCTCTTTTGCCCTTGGATCTAATTTCGGTCACACATAATGGGAGGGGCGGTTTTGGGCTTACAAAAAGATGCATGGGTGGTGTTTATCATATGTAAGGGGACAAGGTCAAATAGGCTAGAGTTTTATGGGTCACTTAGGCTTAAAGACTTGTTAGCTTAGTTAGGGTTTGGTTACTTCACTAACTTGGTTTGGTTCATTTAGTTATGGCTTAACTTACTCACTAAGCTTCTAGAAAATTATATCCTTAGCTTATACACACACATACACGTATAATACACATACACATACACAAACAGACCGTATCATATACACATACATGCATACATTTTACATTTTTATTTCTTAGTCATATCCATTTATAATTATCTATTTACATAACAAAGCAATTAATTCTAACAATTACATTCACACAATCATACATCAAACACACACATTAAATCAAGCACATATCACATACAAATTTCAAGCCAAATAAATGAATTCATTTTCTTCAAAACACAAATCCCCCAAAATTCGTATTTCCATTACTCTGAAAATAAATTTTTATAAATCAACCCAGAAAAATCTGAAAATTATATTTTCAAAATCTATGTTTCAAGACGGTCGTTTTGATATAAAGATCATAAAAATCCGAGTTACGGTTTAAAAGTTACGAATTTTCCAAGATAACACTTCAAAAACTTCATTTCAAATAAAAACCACCTTTTATAAAATCATAACTCATTTCTTGAAAATCAAATCATTTCAAAGATCAATAAAATTCTTCCCTTTTCATTTATAAAAACATTTAGTTTATAAAAATCCATGAAAATCATACTTTATTTCTTTCTTATGAAAAACATTTTTCTGGAAATTCCTTATAAAATAGAATCTCATATTTTTATTTGTTCACGCACGTACGGAAAAAATGAGGGGTGTTAATATGTGCTTGGTTTAATGTGTGTGTGATATGTTTAGGTGTTAATATGTGGCTTGAAAATATGAGAATGATATGTATGCATTGAATTATGTGAATTCATTGGATAATGATATGTATTATAATATAAGTATTAAATATATTGATTGGTGTGTGTAGGTTGCCTTGTAGATATTGAATGAGAACGGAGAGGAGTGGACATAGGCAGGAGTAGGAACATGATTTAGTTGGTAGCTCTTAGAAGAGAAATTAGCTAGGGAGATAACATAGAAAAAAAATGGGAAATGTTCTTAGGTGAGAATGAGAAAATGCAAGGAAAAGAAATGAGTTGGTTGAGAGGAGAAAAAGAGGAAAATGAGAGTAGAAGAAAAAGGTGTTAGGCGAGGACGGACTAAAATTGAGAAAAAGGAAAAGAATGAAAAGGAAAGAAAAGAAAGGAAAAAAAGAAAAGAAAAAGAGAATATTGATATGCGGTTTGGATCCTAGAAGCACACGGTGGGGTGCAGTAAGGCGGGTGCGCAACACCTGCGGTAAGCCGCAAGCTGCTCCGTGTGCATGGGTTGAGTAAGACGTGCGGCCTGCGGGATCCGTACGCATCGGTAAGCCGGCACCGCAATGGGTCGCAGTGGCAAATTTGCATAGCCAAGGGATTTTGTGGTAATTCAGGACGCATAAGTCATGCTCCCGGGTGCAGGAAACGTAAGCCGCTTGGGAAGTGTGCAGGGGAGCCGCTCGGGTCCGCCTTCGGGCGCGCGGAGCCGTAAGCCGTGCCCGAAATGGGACGCAGTAAGTGAAACCACAAAGATCCAGAAAAAGTAAAAAGAAATGGAAAAGAATGAAATAAAAAGGAAAAAGAGAAGAAGATTGAGAAGGTGATGAATGAGAGGGAGAAATGAGAGATAGGGATTAGAATTAGTTAGCTTAGTAAAATAGGGAGAATGTGAGTAAAAGTAGGAGTGGGAGAAGAATTGAGGGATTAAGTTCAGGTGAGAGTAGAAAGCTAAGTGAATGGAAATAGAATAGGGATTGACATTAATTAGGAAAATGTGAATAATTTGGAGATGTTTGTGTTTGTAGTGGATAGGTGATTGGGCGTGTTATAATTGTATTATTTGATTATTTTCTAATTGTGTATGACTTGGCATGTATTATACATTACTAGTTCGTGCAATTCTCACCCTTACATCCACCACAGGTACAGGTTGAGCTTGCAGACATAGAGGCTGAGCAGGAGCACACTTCCCACAGGAAGTGTGAAATCGAGTCATTATATTATTCTGAGTCAAATAGGGTCACATTTGCGTACTTGATGTATTTTGTATAATTATGAATTATGTATGTATTTCCAATGTGTATTTTGGAAAAATGGTGGCCCGAGGTATTTAGTTTTATTTGCAAAAGTTTAAAAGTTCCTACTTTAATATTTGATGTTAAAAGAGTTTAAGTATGTTACATATTATATCTGGATGTCTGGTTGTTGTTAAAAACTGTTTTGGACAGGAACAGGTCAAACTAAAATTTTGGAAAGTCCATATTTTAAAGTAAACTCTATCCGTTTTTCCGCTTAAATTATGATAAGTATTTTAATTAAAAAAAAATTTTCAAATCCATATTTTCAAAATAGGTAAAATAAAATAGGTTGTTACACAACTCATATAATTTAGTTACTTTACTGATTTTGTGGATGGTTTGAGATTTGATTCCTACCATCTTAAAGAGAAAAGATCTTGTGTTAGATTGGTATTTCTTTCTCAGATCAATGTATAAGTCCTTTAACTTGGTTGAAGAAGTTGAATAAGATAGATCTTTCTTAATTAACTCCAGTTGTAATGGATACTTCTAACATTCATTCATTTTGTTTATGGGAAATGTTATTAGTACCCGTTTTATTATTACTCATATCTAGTTTTTATAATTTTTTGCATTTATTTATCAATATTACATTTGTATTACTACTTACACTCATATATATAATATTAAGAGTTAATAGTCATATAGGTCCTCGAAAGATATTTGTGGAATCAGTTAGGTCCTTGAAACATTTGTGGAATCTCTTAAACCCCAAAGATCATTTTGGAATAAGTTAGGTCCCTGAAAGATTTATGGAATCTCTTAAAGCTCCCAAAGATCAATTTGACATCACTTTAGTCCCTCCATGAGGGCCTTAAAGGAATCCTACATGGCACGTTAAATGCTTTGTTGACCCAAACGTGACATCTTATTAACGGTCCAACATGGCTTTGGACCCAACAAAGCATTTAACGTGCCACGTAGGATTCTGTTAGGTCCTTCCTGACGAAATTGGATGAAAGGGACTAACGTGACGCCAAATTGATCTTTGGGGAGTTTAAGAGATTCCGTAAATCTTTCAGGGACCTAACTGATTCCACGAGTATCTTTCGGAGACCTATGTGACTATTAACTCTATAATATTCACACCCTAATCTTATTATTTGCACTCACAATCCTAAAATTCTAATACTTCTAAAAATCTTGCTCAACAAATTCTTATTCTTCATCATTTTGCTACTATACGTCAAAAAAGATAATGAATCTTCATATACATCCCCGGCATCAAATTAGAATTACTCCACCTATACCGAATGGTAGATTATGGCACATCATAGATTTTAGGTTCTGAAATTAACTAATTACAGTATATTTTCAATTATGGAAAATGTTCAAAGGAACAAATCATCAAATCATTGGATTAACTTTAGACCGGATAATTATACATTTTTTAATATTTAATATTTAAGGAACTAACTAGTTCATAGTAATGTCGCCGGTAGGTAATTTCAATTGTTAAATTTATGAGACACAAAATACAAACAACGCAATTTCTTACCTTTTATAAAATCTTCTGTAGAGTCTCAACTGCTTAGCATTTGTCAGTGTCTATATTCAAAAGATTTTTATAACTTTAGCCTGAAAAATTGATGGTAAGAAGCGAGATGATGAAAATTAAAGAAGAATTGGGTAGGCAAGGATTTTGAGGAGATAATGGGTGTGAGTGTGAGTGTGAGTACTACTAATAATTAGGTAAGCATTAAGTTTTTAGGATTATGGGTGCAAATAATAGGGGAGTGTGAATATTAGATATATGAGTGTACGTAGATAGTATAACATAAAGGTAATATTGTTAAGTAACTGCAAAAAAATTATAAAAACCGGATATGATTAGTAATGAAAGGGATGTTAATAACATCTCCCTTTGTTTATTAAACGTACAAAATTAAATTAAGGTCTTCACCAAATAGTATACGCAGGCGGGCAAGCTAAGGATCTTGAGGGTGATCGCCCAAGGCTCAAAAATTTTAGGGGCCTATAAATTTTTTATAGTACTTTTATTTTAAAAAATATTATAGTTATATTTTTTTGTCTGTCAATTATTAATGGTTTTCAGCATAGTATTTTTTTTTCCATTTGCTCACTTAACTTATAAATAGTTGAACTAAATAATGAACTTTATTTTTATACCTGACTTCCTTAATTAGTCCCTAAATATAACATTTTGAGAATTTTTTATTTTATCCCTATTTAAAAGACCTTATACGACAATTAAGTACTTTTTTCACAAACCTCGTATTTACTCAATATTTTTTAGATACTCAATAATGTTTATAATAAGGGTAGTTTTGAAAAGAAAAAAACATGTTCACATTTACAATGCAATTAACTAAATTAACCAATTTTCTTAATGGACATGAATTCAATCAAAATGATCTTGTATAGAAAGACGAAAGGAGTAACATAAAAAGTGTTTTTTATTACCTATATTAACTTTTTTATTTTATTTCAGCTCTATTTTAATAATACATATTTTTATTGTTGTTTTAATTGATTAAATATATACTTCATGTTTTAATTGAATTATTTTTAATTTTTTTTTTTTTTTTTGAATTAGAGCCCAATTTTTTTTTGGCCTTAGGACCCCAAATTAGAGTAGGACGGGGCCAGAGTGTAAGTCATGATCATTACACACGTTGTGTACAAAGATAAATGTCACGATAAAGTCATGTTTTAATAGGCCTTGATAAACAAGTGGCATATATTCATGCATGTTGCTTTGCTAATGGCTCCGAATATTGTCAAGCAGCCAAATCAGAATTGTCCATCACAACTTCTCCGATCACAAAATTTAACCATATGACTCAATATTATATATATAATTCAGGGTTCTATGCGAAAATAAAAAAATACTAAATTAAAAAAAAATCTCATAGATCAAATTTAATCGTTGTATAAAATTTCAATTTATTCTCAAAACTAAATCTGATTTTTTACTTGAAAAAAATGTCATTCTTTTAGCTTTCTTTGAAGCTAAATCATCAATAAAATTGTTAAAATCAACTTTCTCCAAAACATCATTCTTAATTTCGGTTTAATGCTAATCCACATATACTTAATTTCATATACTTAATATTGTTTAACTGGAGGTTTATAATACTAAGGTTGAAAAATGATAGTTTAAATTTTTTACTTTAAGGATTTTTGTGAGTATGAAACTTGTACGGAAATTATGATGATTTTTTTAAAGTGAAGAATGAAATTTATTTTTATGCTGTCCAGAAATTTATATTATGTCAATTATATTTTGAAAATGCTTTCAAATGATTAAAAGCTTGAGTTTTAGATCCTAAATGATATAGTACAAAGTTAAAGTGAAAAGGTGACTTTTTCGATATTTTCGGGTTGATCTTAGCTGCTGAACCTTAAGGACTAGAAACTAAGTGAATTTAATTGGAGTATGTTGATTACTATTTTCTTACTAATTTAGAGTATTCAAAGAGTTTAAAAAAAAAGGTTGGAGCAAGATGAAGAAAATACTTTTTTAAATGTGTTCCGATGTTTCCCGACAAACAACTAATGAACGAGTTTTGTAAAAATACATGGGTATATAATGAAATGAGTATTTAAATAAGTTT
Source organism: Crotalaria pallida (assembly GCA_037953625.1). Taxonomy (NCBI): domain Eukaryota; kingdom Viridiplantae; phylum Streptophyta; class Magnoliopsida; order Fabales; family Fabaceae; genus Crotalaria; species Crotalaria pallida. The sequence continues at coordinate 2,523,089 of CM075654.1, read as the reverse complement.
GTAATAATAATGTTTTTTTATTTTATCCGAGGAATTTAGAAGGTGGAAGGCTAAAGCAATTGACAGTTGAATCGAATCGCGACGAATCAGCGCAACCATTTGCTGGAATTAGAGGTGAGAGAGAAGTTATCCTAAGACATTGTGGATTTTAGACATTTTATTAAGATGTTTCAATCATCTCAAATGTTGGAACTTTGATCTCGAGAGTTAGTAGTGTGAGAGCAATCTGTCGTGTGTGCTTTTAGCTGCTCACATGAAATGTTGAGATCAATTTTAATGTTTGTTAAATGATGTTATTTTACATGATTATGCATAGAGATGTCATGACTGTAACACCCTAGTTACTTTTACCCTTAATTTATTATGAATTTAAAGTTTTTCTTTTAATACCACTAGTTGATTAGGAAAACACTTAGGTATAATTACTTCTTATAAAAATCTCCGTAAAATCGGACGGAGTTTCCTTTGTTTTAGGGACATTCCCAAAATTTACTTATCCTGATTAACCTGCATAAAACTTCATTTTCATCAACAATAATGGGCCAGCAGGGCCAAAATACGATTCAGTTCAATTACACTTTCCAGAAAATGATTACAAGTCTAAAGTGGGTTTGCTTTCCCAAAATATTATACATTTCAAATTCCCAAAACTGAAACTATTGACCCACAAAGGGTCACTCAACTAACTAAGCAACATTCCACGAGGTGGAGTGTAATCCTGCCCGGCCATACTCGTGTAAAGCTCCTTCTTCACCTGTAAAAATATATCAAGAAGGGTAGCATTACACAGAACTTAGAAAATACATTCTAAAATGACATAGAGAACAACTAAGAAGTTACTACCCGTTATCACTTGAATTATATTTTCTATTTCAATTTCCCTTGCTTCATTAATTCTCTATTGTTGTCCATATTCATTTCTTATTCCTTCTTACTATTTCCTTAACCTTTCTTGATTCTATCATTTCCTTCTATTATATGTTACACTCACCATTCGGCGGGTCCTAATATCAAACATTTACTCACACCCTACGGAGGGTCCTATTCTATTTCATTATCTCATTACCCTTTTATTTCCATTCTATCATATTTTGCACTCACCTATCGGTGGGTCATAATATCATTCATTTATGCACACCCTAAGGGCGGGTCCTAATGCCATTGATTTACTACTTTAACATTTTATTCCCATCTATTACTCACTCCTTATTGGAGGGTCTCGTTAATATTCCGCTCCTCTATGGAGGGTCCTAATAATATCCACTCCTTATGGAGGGTCATGATACTGTACATATAATTCTCGCTCCTGCTTAGAGAGTAAGCGGAGGGTCCTGTTCTCACTTCACTTACGATGCAAGTGAAGGGTCATGATAATATATCCACTCCCTTATTTGGAGGGTCCTGATAATATCCGCTCCCTTATGGAGGGTCATGATAATATATCCACTCCCTTACGGAGGGTCCTGATAATATTCGCTCCTTTATGGAGGGTCATGATAATATATCCACTCCCTTACGGAGGGTCCTGATAATATCCACTCCCTTATGGAGGGTCATGATGATATATCCACTCCCTTACGGAGGGTCCTGATAATATCCACTCCCTTATGGAGGGTCATGATAATATATCCACTCCCTTACGGAGGGTCCTGATAATATCCACTCCCTTATGGAGGGCATAAGGGTCATGATAATATATTCACTCCCTTACGGAGGGTCCTGATAATATCCACTCCCTTATGGAGGGTCATGATAATATATTTTTCCGCTCTGCATAGGGAGGGTTGTGACACCCTTCCAAATTACCCAAATATAATATAGTATTTATGCTTTATATTGGATAATATATGGACTTGTGAGCTTAGAAAATATGAAAATAAAATTTCTTTTAAAGCGGGTGCACAATTCATCTAATGGAACTCTTGGAGAATAAATTCTAAAATCCTTTAAAACACTTGTATCGAGTTCGGCGATTTCTAAAACCTTTTCTCAAGCAGGATAACATTCGTTCTTTAGAAATTTCTTTACATTTTACAATCAATTGAAGCTACCCATACTTTGTTCAATAAAACTGATACCGTCAATTAATACTTATAGCCGAGCTCATTTATAATTTAAATCAGAGTAAGCAGAAATTACTGGACTATGCAACTGATATAATATAAACATAGATTTTCATATATACGAAAGAGTCATACATACATAGTCCATGAGATAAGTCACCAAGTTCCAAAATATAGCAAGTCCATATAAACAGATCTACATCACTATGATACTATAACCCTAGAGTAAAACATATGTACAATATATACATCATCAAAATACAACCCCAGGGATAGTCACGTAGATCCATCAGCATCAGATGCAGTAGTAGTAGTAGCAGTAGTCTCCCAAAACATAGGTAATAAGGTAGTAGCATCATCATCACAGCAGCAGCAGCACATCTCCTCCACACACCGGATCCTCGGTTCCACATCATACACCATATACATGTACCTAGGGATCATCGTCCCTCCAGTCACTCCCAGTAGAATGCACGACAGGCTCGCTCCCACTCTCGTCCTCCACCGGATCCTCCTCGATCTCATCCGAAGGAGAGTGTACCCTACCACTGGGTACCGGGTCAGGTGATGGTGAAACCCTGACGGGGCTCCTCGGATAAGAAGGGGGAGTCTCCTCGCGGACAACTCTCGAAGTAAAAGGGTGAGAGCGGGTAGGTCGAAAATGAAAACTATGGTAAGAGCGAGCTGGTCGCATGGGAGGTGGTCCATGATAAGTATAAAACGGGGGTACATGCATAGTGTATATGATGGGAATCCTAAACCTACGAGGACGGAATCACATCAGCGGGTTAGGGTGGTAGAATGTGAACTCTACCTCCCCTTCATACACCGCGCGATGGTCCTCATAGATCCATACGCCACTAGGAAGTGGCCAGATCTCGATGCAAGCAATGTAACGAGACATCACCTACAAGGGCATAGGGGTAAGCAATTCTACTCACATAATCAATAGAGAATGAATCATGCAACATATGAAAGATAATAATGCATCAATTAATAACAATCACATATAACACTTAGCAGTTAATGAATGCACATAGGATGCTCACACTTATTTCATTTATCACAATTAATTTAAATGAGTGGCATGATGCATGACTTTAGCTCTCAAGCCTATCTCCATCATACTATGTCACTCTCTGACGTCCATCCCTGACAACCCAGCACTCAACAGTGCGTTGTATTCCTAGGTATACAACAATTCGTACATTCACCTAGAATGTACACGACAAGCTTGGTATCCATGCCACCCGAGCATATCCCGTCATCCAAACGGACCGTCATCCAAACGGTATAACCATATCGGCATTCCCTCAGCCGACCACATCAACGACGTGTCATCAAGCGAGCGTATTGGCACTCCCAGAGGCCCTCCACATGTTTATCAAAAACATGATATACGTCCTACCAACCCAACTCCAGAATGAATGCATTACCTTACTTAAAAGAGATTGATTGACGTTTTATCCTTTTATTAATACATTACGTGCCTCCCGAGCAACGTATCATTATTCAAATGAAAATATCATAACGTCAATCAATTTCCTCTAAGTCCAGGATCACTTGGTTTATTGAACTCTAAGAGTTACAAAATGACTTAGAATTGAAAATGGTATTTTTAAGTATCTGACTAAAAATACTCGAGTTTTCTCCAAAATACTCGAGTAGTTAATCATTTTCCAGATTCTACTCGAGTTGTTCATAATTATACTCGAGTCGTTCATGTCTTTTCAGAGATTTAGGGTTTCAGGTTTTCATAAATATACTCGAGTATTTCATGAGATACTCGAGTATTCCATTATCTAGAATACTCGAGTAGTTCATACATTACTCGAGTGTTCAATCTGATTCCCAAGTTGGTGCACCAATTTTCACTCTGATGCACCACGAAATACTCGAGTATTAAGCCAAATACTCGAGTATCTGCAGACAGAACAGAGTGAAACTTGGTTTTTACATGCCATTTCCATTTCTAAACATTTTTAACCCAAAACAGTGATCACAATAGTTCATATACCACATATTGAACATGTTAACATACTCATTTCATATCAAATAACAAATTTGACAGAGAATCAATCCATTATGCATGAAATATACAATTTAGCAACTCAACACTTCAAATTGCAAAATAAGCATAACACTCATAAAACAATGGTCATTTAAGCTTGCATGCATGGTATAAAACTTGCTCAACACAGTTTTAGAGCAAAGCTTGGTCTCCAAACCAAAGTTCCTATTCAATCTAAGCCCTTAGAGCCTCTTGGTGGCTCTCTAACACAAATAATGGATTTCAAACTCTATCTAGTGAATATAATTACTTCCCCTTACCTCTCAGATGTGAATCAACAGAAAGAAATCCAAGAAAAGAGCTCCAACACCAGAAATCAACTTGAACTTCACATGCAGAGCAGGTTTGAGTGCATCACCAAAACCGAATTGGTTTACCCACAAAACAGAGATAAGAATTGGGGAAAATTAGATTTCTAGACTCTATACAACATCAACTAACTAAAGGAATTAAGTTTGAGACTCAGGGATTCACGAGCTTACCGGAATCGATGATCAAAGTAAGCTCCAGACACCAACTCAAACAAGGACAGCTTCACTTCAAGCCTTCGATTCTCTCAATCCACACACTCAAACCTCACAACTTTGGTGTCTATACAAAGCTCGTGATGTGAGCTTTGTATTCGTGTATCATTCGAATCCTAACACTCAGAATTGAAGGAGAATCGAAGAGCAAAACCCAGGAACCCTAACTGAAGCAACACACCCGAATTTGATCAAGAAGCTCAGCAATTTGGTGTTGATTGGCTTAAATAGAGTGGGGAAACACTCATGCAGGTCGACACGACTACTAGGGTGGTGGCAAGATGATGATTTCGTGTCAACGACACGGGATCGTTGGCGGTGACTCACCAAACGCACTCACTCGTGCAGTTTGACCCAGAATACTCGAGTTTTTCAGAAAATACTCGAGTATTTTTCCCAATTTTTGAAAAATAATTATTTTATTTACTTTCCCTCCAAAACCTTTCCTATAATTGCTTCTAGGTCCCAACCCAGGGACTAATATGCAAAATATACATTTTAGGCATTTAAACTAAATAATTTCTCACATGCAAGCTAATTACATACACACATATTTTAATCAAGGATTAATTTGAAAAATATTAATTATAATTAAATTATAATTAACATTTCATTAATCGGAGATTAAAATTTTGGGGTGTTACACTACTCCCCCACTTACAAGGAATTTCGTCCCCGAAATTCAACTCATACAAACAAGTCAGGATAATCCTGACGCATCTTATCCTCTAGTTCCCACGATGCTTCCGTTACATCGCCACAAACCCAGACGACTCTGACCAGACGAATGTCTTTTCCTCTAAGCTGCTTGATTCTTCGATCTTCAATACGAACTGGCACAGCTTTGAAGTTTAGGTTCTCATAAATTTCTAAGTCATCAGGTTGGATTCTAAGGACAATGGTGGGATCATGGACATATCTTTTAAGTTGAGACACATGGAATACATTATGAAGGTTAGCTAATGATGGAGGCAAAGCTAATTGATAGGCTACTGGTCCGACTCTTTTGAGGATTTGGTAGGGACCAATAAACTTAGGTGATAGTTTCTGAGTTTTCAAGGCTCTACTAACACCTTTGGTTGGTACTATCCTAATAAACACATGGTCTCCTTCGGCGAACTCTAGTGGTTTCCTTCTTCTATCAGCATAGCTTTTCTGCCTACTTTGAGCTGCCCTCATCTTCTCTTGAATCATCTTGATCTATTCCGTGGTCTCTTGCACAAAATCTGGTCCAACCAGAGAATTCTCCCCCACTTGAAACCAGCATAACGGCGTCTGACACTTTCTCCCATACAAAGCTTCGAATGGTGCCATTCCAATGCTCGTATGGTAACTGTTGTTGTAAGTGAATTCCACGAGTGGCAACATCTGCTCCCAATTCCCTTGTCCTTCCAAAGCACAGGCTCGTAGAAGGTCCTCCAATGACTGAATAGTCCTCTCCGTTTGGCCATCAGTCTGAGGATGGTATGCAGAACTCAGTTTCAATCTTGAACCCAAGGCTCTATGCAGATCCTCCCAAAACTTCGATGTAAATCTCGGGTCGCGATCAGATACAATGCTTGATGGTACACCGTGCAGACGAACAACTTCCTTGATGTACAACTGAGTGAGCTTTTCCAATGAGTAACGCATATTCACGGGAATGAAATGCGCTGACTTAGTCAAGCGATCCACGATCACCCAGATTGCATCATGACCAGTAGATGTCTTTGGCAATCCCGACACAAAATCCATCGAGATACTATCCCATTTCCACAACGGAATCTCCAAAGGAAGTAACTCTCCTCCTGGTCTTTGATGTTCCACCTTGGCCTTCTGACATACCAAACAACATGCCACATACTCAGCTACGTCTCTCTTCAAACCAGGCCACCAAAATAGCTTCTTTAAGTCCTGGTACATTTTGGTAGCTCCCGGATGCATACTCATCTTACTCTTATGTGCTTCGTCCAGAATCATCCTTCTTACTTCTAAATCACCAGGCACACAAATCCTGGTTTTAAAGCGAAGGATTCCATCCTTCCCTTCTTGAAACTCCAATTCCTTGCTTTCTTCCATCAACTTCCTCTTTTCCATGAGCTTCTCATCCTTGCGTTGCAATTCTCGAATCCGCTGTAGAAACTCATTAGCAATCTGCAGCATCCCCATCTTGATACTTGTCGGCTCCATTTGCATCGTCAGACTCAAATCCCGGAATTCCTCTATCAGTGCAGCTTCTCTGACCATCATTGCACTGATGTGCATTGCCTTTCTACTCAATGCATCTGCCACAACATTGGCCTTTCCAGGATGATAATGGAGTTCAAACTCATAATCCTTCAAAAACTCCATCCATCGGCGTTGCCTCATATTCAACTCCTTTTGATCAAAGAGGTACTTTAAACTCTTATGGTCACTGAACACCCGGAACGTAGTGCCATAGAGATAGTGCCTCCAAATCTTTAAGGCAAACACCACAGCTGCCAACTCCAGATCGTGAGTTGGATAGTTCATCTCATGAACTTTTAGCTGTCTCGAGGCATAGGCGACAACTTGCCCCTCTTGCATCAAAACACACCCAAGACCTTGTTTCGATGCGTCACAGTACACATCAAAACTCTTCTGTGTATCGGGCAGAACCAATACAGGAGACGATGTCAACCTTTCCTTCAACTCTTGAAAACTCCTTTCACATTTCTCATCCCATAGGAATGGTTGATCTTTCCGAGTCAACTTCGTCAGAGGCAGTGCGATCTTCGATAAACCTTCGATAAACCTTCTATAATAACCAGCCAAACCAAGGAAGCTTCTCACCTCTGTGACCGACTTTGGTTGCTCCCATTGCAAAACCGAACTCACTTTCGTCGGATCAACAGCTATTCCCTTATCCGAAATCACATGCCCCAAGAACTTAACCTCCTTCAGCCAGAACTCACACTTTGTAAGTTTGGCATACAATTGCTTCTCCTTTAGGATGCTCAACACTATCCTCAAGTGTTCGGCATGCTCCTCCAGGCTCTTAGAGTAAATGAGAATATCATCAATGAACACAACCACGAACGAATCTAGATAAGGTCTAAAGATTCGATTCATGTAGTCCATGAAGATAGCTGGTGCATTAGTCAATCCGAACGGCATCACGACGTACTCATAATGTCCGTATCGAGATCGAAATGCAGTCTTAGAGATATCCTCCTCTCTAATCCTGATTTGATGGTATCCTGACCTCAAATCGATCTTGGAAAATACCGAAGCTCCACGAACTTGATCCATAAGGTCATCTATCCTCGGTAATGGATACTTGTTCTTGATGGTGACCTTATTCAGCTGCCGGTAGTCGATGCACATCCTCATACTACCATCTTTCTTCTTGACAAACAAAACCGGAGCACCCCAAGGTGACACACTTGGTCGGATCATCTGCTTCTGTAACAATTCCTCAATCTGCTTCTTCATTTCCGCCATTTCCGGTGGTGCCATCCTATAGGGAGTGATAGAAATGGGACCAGCTCCCGGAACTAGATCGATACCAAATTCAATTTCCCTTCTTGGTGGCAAACCAGGAATCTCGTCAGTAAAAACTTCCGGGAAATCTCTAACAACAGGGATCTCTTCCATTCTGGGACCATTCTCCTCCACCTCAGAGTTGAACAGACACACGTAGCCGAAGGGTTTTGGGCTTCTATAGGTTACTATCTTTCTGTCACAATCAATGATCACTTGGTTTTGACTTAACCAGTCCATTCCCAAGATCACATCTAATTGTGCTAAGGGTAAGCAGATCAAATCTACTTTAGAGGTTTGTCCTAACACTTCTATAAAACAGTTAAGACATGCTCTAGAAACTACAACAGGAGCATTGGTAGGGGTTTCTACTTTGAGAGCACAAGGCATTTCAGACATGATTAAGCCTAATCGGTTTACACATTCATACGAGACAAATGAATGCGTTGCACCGGAGTCAAACAAAACATGGCAAAACTGACCATTAAGCAAGTATTTACCTTGCACCAGATCAGAAGATCGATTCGCTTCCACACCGCTAAGGGTGAAGACCCTTCCTTGAGTCACCGGTCTATCTGCAGCTCCTCTGGAATTGGCCTTGGCTGGTTCCTTGCAATATCTTGCAAAGTGTCCCGGCTTTCCACAGTTAAAACATCCACTGGTTCCCCAACATACCCTACCATAGTGATTGCGCTTGCACTTGTCGCAGAATGGAGCTTCACTCCGATAATTCCTTCCCTCAGAACCACCAGCTTTTCCTTTGCCTTTTCCCCGACGATCATACGGACCTTTGCCCCGGTTGTTGAAACCTTTACGCCCTTGAGATCCATAGCCTTGATTGTCCTTCTTTTCCGAGACTTGCACCTCCTCAGCTTTGGTGTCGTCTTCATACATCCTACACATGTCCACGAGTGCAGGAAAACTTTGAATCCGCTGATAGCTGAAAATTGACTTCAACTTTGGCCTCAATCCACCTTCAAACTTGATGCACTTGCTCCTCTCGTCTGGATTGTTCTGGTAGTATGGAGAGTACTTCATCAGCTCTTCAAACCTTGCCGCGTACTCGCCCACACTCATGTTCCCTTGCTTCAACTGCAGAAACTCCACCTCCTTCTTCCTTCTCAGATCCTCAGGAAAATACTTCTGGAGAAACTTCTCCATAAATACTCCCCAACTTATCTCCCTTCCTTCATATTGTAAAAGCTGCATGGTGTGATTCCACCAATTCTCAGCCTCATCCTCCAGCATATAGGTTGCATATGCCACCTTCTGAGCATCCGAACATTACAACGTCCTCAAAATCTTGTCCATAGTATGAATCCATTTGTTGGCTTCCTCCGGTTTAAATCCTCCTTCAAACTTTGGGGGATTGCAGCTCCTAAAATCAGCCAGAGTCTTCGCCTCAGTGTTTCCCATATTACACTGATGAGGCGGATTAGCCGGTTGAGATGGTTGCTGAGACTGCCTTTGCATGGCTTCCAATACCGTGGTGATTCGCTCCAACATCGCGTTGGTGTGATTTTGGTTTCTAGTTTCCATATTAGACCTGCGCTATGGGCTTACGGTCACATATGTTGAACTTAAAGAAACTTCCATTACACCACCTATACTAAGGCTCTATCCTAAGCTTATTAGATCTACAATCAATTGCGTCTTGTACTCAAAAGAGACAAGATGCAAACAAATCAGGGGTAATACAAAACTCAATGAGTAATTTAATAACATTCAAAGTACTAAATACTTTGGAGATACCTGCTTGATGTTGATGGCTACCTTTCTGGAACCACTTCTACTACTACAGGATCTGACTTTTGCTCTGATACCACTCAGTGTGACACCCTTCCAAATTACCCAAATATAATATAGTATTTATGCTTTATATTGGATAATATATGGGCTTGTGAGCTTAGAAAATATGAAAATAAAATTTCTTTTAAAGCGGGTGCACAATTCATCTAATGGAACTCTTGGAGAATAAATTCTAAAATCCTTTAAAACACTTGTATCGAGTTCGGCGATTTCTAAAACCTTTTCTCAAGCAGGATAACATTCGTTCTTTAGAAATTTCTTTACATTTTACAATCAATTGAAGCTACCCATACTTTGTTCAATAAAACTGATACCGTCAATTAATACTTATAGCCGAGCTCATTTATAAGTTAAATCAGAGTAAGCGGAAATTACTGGACTATGCAACTGATATAATATAAACATAGATTTTCATATATACGAAAGAGTCATACATACATAGTCCATGAGATAAGTCACCAAGTTCCAAAATATAGCAAGTCAATATAAACAGATCTACATCACTATGATACTATAACCCTAGAGTAAAACATATGTACAATATATACATCATCAAAATACAACCCCAGGGATAGTCACGTAGATCCATCAGCATCAGATGCAGTAGTAGTAGTAGCAGTAGTCTCCCAAAACATAGGTAATAAGGTAGTAGCATCATCATCACAGCAGCAGCAGCACATCTCCTCCACACACCGGATCCTCGGTTCCACATCATACACCATATACATGTACCTAGGGATCATCGTCCCTCCAGTCACTCCCAGTAGAATGCACGACAGGCTCGCTCCCACTCTCGTCCTCCACCGGATCCTCCTCGATCTCATCCGAAGGAGAGTGTACCCTACCACTGGGTACCGGGTCAGGTGATGGTGAAACCCTGACGGGGCTCCTCGGATAAGAAGGGGGAGTCTCCTCGCGGACAACTCTCGAAGTAAAAGGGTGAGAGCGGGTAGGTCGAAAATGAAAACTATGGTAAGAGCGAGCTGGTCGCATGGGAGGTGGTCCATGATAAGTATAAAACGGGGGTACATGCATAGTGTATATGATGGGAATCCTAAACCTACGAGGACGGAATCACATCAGCGAGTTAGGGTGGTAGAATGTGAACTCTACCTCCCCTTCATACACCGCACGATGGTCCTCATAGATCCATACGCCACTAGGAAGTGGCCGGATCTCGATGCAAGCAATGTAACGAGACATCACCTACAAGGGCATAGGGGTAAGCAATTCTACTCACATAATCAATAGAGAATGAATCATGCAACATATGAAAGATAATAATGCATCAATTAATAACAATCACATATAACACTTAGCAGTTAATGAATGCACATAGGATGCTCACACTTATTTCATTTATCACAATTAATTTAAATGAGTGGCATGATGCATGACTTTAGCTCTCAAGCCTATCTCCATCATACTATGTCACTCTCTGACGTCCATCCCTGACAACCCAGCACTCAACAGTGCGTTGTATTCCTAGGTATACAACAATTCGTACATTCACCTAGAATGTACACGACAAGCTTGGTATCCATGCCACCCGAGCATATCCCGTCATCCAAACGGACCGTCATCCAAACGGTATAACCATATCGGCATTCCCTCAGCCGACCACATCAACGACGTGTCATCAAGCGAGCGTATTGGCACTCCCAGAGGACCTCCACATGTTTATCAAAAACATGATATACGTCCTACCAACCCAACTCCAGAATGAATGCATTACCTTACTTAAAAGAGATTGATTGACGTTTTATCCTTTTATTAATACATTACGTGCCTCCCGAGCAACGTATCATTATTCAAATGAAAATATCATAACGTCAATCAATTTCCTCTAAGTCCAGGATCACTTGGTTTATTGAACTCTAAGAGTTACAAAATGACTTAGAATTGAAAATGGTATTTTTAAGTATCTGACTAAAAATACTCGAGTTTTCTCCAAAATACTCGATTAGTTAATCATTTTCCAGATTCTACTCGAGTTGTTCATAATTATACTCGAGTCGTTCATGTCTTTTCAGAGATTTAGGGTTTCAGGTTTTCATAAATATACTCGAGTATTTCATGAGATACTCGAGTATTCCATTATCCAGAATACTCGAGTAGTTCATACATTACTCGAGTGTTCAATCTGATTCCCAAGTTGGTGCGCCAATTTTCACTCTGATGCACCACGAAATACTCGAGTATTAAGCCAAATACTCGAGTATCTGCAGACAGAACAGAGTGAAACTTGGTTTTTACATGCCATTTCCATTTCTAAACATTTTTAACCCAAAACAGTGATCCCAATAGTTCATATACCACATATTGAACATGTTAACATACTCATTTCATATCAAATAACAAATTTGACAGAGAATCAATCCATTATGCATGAAATATACAATTTAGCAACTCAACACTTCAAATTGCAAAATAAGCATAACACTCATAAAACAATGGTCATTTAAGCTTGCATGCATGGTATAAAACTTGCTCAACACAGTTTTAGAGCAAAGCTTGGTCTCCAAACCAAAGTTCCTATTCAATCTAAGCCCTTAGAGCCTCTTGGTGGCTCTCTAACACAAATAATGGATTTCAAACTCTATCTAGTGAATATAATTACTTCCCCTTACCTATCAGATGTGAATCAACAGAAAGAAATCCAAGAAAAGAGCTCCAACACCAGAAATCAACTTGAACTTCACATGCAGAGCAGGTTTGAGTGCATCACCAAAACCGAATTGGTTTACCCACAAAACAGAGATAAGAATTGGGGAAAATTAGATTTCTAGACTCTATACAACATCAACTAACTAAAGGAATTAAGTATGAGACTCAGGGATTCACGAGCTTACCGGAATCGATGATCAAAGTAAGCTCCAGACACCAACTCAAACAAGGACAGCTTCACTTCAAGCCTTCGATTCTCTCAATCCACACACTCAAACCTCACAACTTTGGTGTCTATACAAAGCTCGTGATGTGAGCTTTGTATTCGTGTATCATTCGAATCCTAACACTCAGAATTGAAGGAGAATCGAAGAGCAAAACCCAGGAACCCTAACTGAAGCAACACACCCGAATTTGATCAAGAAGCTCAGCAATTTGGTGTTGATTGGCTTAAATAGAGTGGGGAAACACTCATGCAGGTCGACACGACTACTAGGGTGGTGGCAAGATGATGATTTCGTGTCAACGACACGGGATCGTTGGCAGTTACTCACCAAACGCACTCACTCGTGCAGTTTGACCCAGAATACTCGAGTTTTTCAGAAAATACTCGAGTATTTTTCCCAATTTTTGAAAAATAATTATTTTATTTACTTTCCCTCCAAAACCTTTCCTATAATTGCTTCTAGGTCCCAACCCAGGGACTAATATGCAAAATATACATTTTAGGCATTTAAATTATTTACTAAATAATTTCTCACATGCAAGCTAATTACATACACTTATATTTTAATCAAGGATTAATTTGAAAACTATTAATTATAATTAAATTATAATTAACATTTCATTAATCGGGGATTAAAATTTTGGGGTGTTACAAGGGTCATGAATGTATCCTCTCCATTTGGAGGGTCCATAGGTAATACACAATATCATAATCAATTATTCATACCATTTAATGACCTTCTTCTTTAACCATTGATCCTTTTCTTGATTTCTTTGTCATTAACCTAATTTCCTTCTTATTTCCATTAATTGCATTTTACTCTTCATCATCATTCATGTTCATTACAATTCCATTCTAAACACTAAAATTAATATCATAATCAACTTTCTAATCACTATATTCATTACTAACCTTCAAGCCATACTATATTCTACTACCATCTTCATTAAATCCAATTGTCTATCTCATCTCTAAATCTATAGCTCACTCTCATTATTAAACCCACAAATACTTAAATCTAGATAATTACAAACATACACAATTATAGTCATATCCATTAACCTTTCATAAATCCTATTCTAGTCAATTTCCCTAAGGTTCATCTTTCTATTTTATTACCTACCCTTAATTCCCCCTATATACATACTAGAAAATACCCTCTAAGTAAAGGTAACACACCCCTTCTTACCTCAATTGCTTAGAGATAGGGAGATTTTAACTTGCCCTAAGCTTGAGCCTTTCCCACCAAGGAGATACCAAACCACAGGATTAGGATGGAACCTAAAATAGAGAGTCATAAAAGAGAGGGATCATCATTATACCATGATTCAAATCAAAACTCCAAGAAGAGTGAAGCTTCCAATGCCTAAGTATTGAAACCCACCATTGATGGAAGAGAGAGAAAGGAAAACGAATTTGAAAAGGGAAGGAGGGGAACCCACACATAAACACTTACTTGGAGATGATAAAAACAAGCCTTGATGAGGGAATGAGTGTCACCCACTTGATTCTTGATTAATTTGAAGTGAGAAAAGCTTGAGCCCTAGAGGAGAGATAGAGGTTCGAATTATAGAGAGAGAAAGGAAAATGGTGATGGTGTGGGTGGCTTGCTCCCCTTTCCTTTATGTTTTTCTGGCCACAACTAGCAGCCATCATGTGGCTGGGGTGCATGACTTTGCCCCCAAGATCTGATCGTGCGGCTGGAAAACGCACCAGCTGTTGTGCGCGCGCCTGGGAGCGGTCGAGGTGCGCCTGAGCGCGGGAGAGGCACCAACTCCCATTCTGGTGCGTGGTGCTGCGCCTGGTGCGGGACTGGTGGGACAAATGGCGCACCAGATCGATGAGGATGCGTGACTGGTGTGTCCTAGGCGCGCCTGGGCAAAAAACTTACTGAGTTGGTGCATGAATTGCACCCTGGTGCGCCTGGGCGTGCACCAGTGCGCCTGGGCGTGCACCAGAAATTTCAAACTTCGATTCGCCGTAACTTTTTCGTTAACCGTCGGATCGGGCCCAAATTTTTAGACGAGCTTCTTAATCCCCTAAAATTCACATCCAACGGTGGGGTTTAATTTCTTAGCATCCTATAATAAATTCCTAATTTTCTCTTTTCGGTTGATTTCTAACATTTAAAATGCCAACTTAAACCCCGATTTCGCTTAGATAATTTTGCCCAATGCTACAAATGTCTCCTACATAACCCCTAGTGCTTATAATTACTAATCACATTGCTCCCAAAATTCTTTAAGCAATTAATCTACCCGTATTCTACACTCTAAGCCTATTAACTCACTAATTATGCTTGGGATTAAATTTGGGATGTTACAATGACAGTTTCTAGATATTGATTCCTGTTAAATGTTGTAATTATCTGTTATTATTTGTTGGTATTAATGCCTGAGAAACGTCTGCTACGTCTTGATTATAAGTTGCTGAACATTTAAGTTAAATTGTGAAGATAAGATTGGTAATGTAAGACCGTATGGAAAAGTTAGAAGATTGATGATATAAGAGTATGTTGAGAAGTACAAGTGATAAAGTACAAGAGTAAAGTTCCAAAGTCAGAAAAGTTAAGGTCTTAATGTTTACGATGTGTTTATGCGATAATGAATCGATGTTTTACAAGAGGAATTTCTCGATGAGCCCCTGTGATATGATGAAACTTCAAGTCGGCCACGTGAGCTGAATGTCGTGGTGTTGCACAGTTGGAACTCGATGCTTTTGTTGCAAAGCTATTGATTGGGGAATTACTGAAGAATATTTTGTCGTTAGGGGTCGAGTCTCATCGAAGGGATGAACCAAGGATGAGTCAACTAAAACCTATAGGATTAATAAAGCTTGATAAAACTTAATAAGACTTTAAAAGACATTTACTAACGTGGAAAGATGAGCGTAAAGTAGTGGAGAGGAAGATACCCTGTGTTATCTGCGGTTGCTCAGGTGTGTGATTGTGATAGGGGAGGGTAATGACGGTGACTCGTCAAGAAGCCTTGAGTACTTTTCTAGGCGGAACTAGACTATATGTGATCGGGACTTAAGGCCAATTGGATCGTAGCGTTTTCTGCACCGCGAACTAAAAAATGTATTGTCACCCCCTTGATTAATTTTGAAACGGTGAAAGGGAACCTGAACGAGGCGGGCTGTTCGATTGGTATTGGGCCTCGATTTTTATCATGAACATCATCTTGTTACGAAGCTTATGCTTCTCATCACTTTTCTCGACAGCACGACCTGCATGGGTTAAGGTTCTTGTTCGTCCCGTTTGCTTTTGATATAGAGTTTTGGGAGGATATGGAGGAGATGTAGCCATGTGTGCTAACCAACTTCCTCGATGATGTCTTAAATTCCCCGCATCGTCGATGGATGCAAATACATAAGACTTGTTAATGAAAAAATGGAAAAATATTCAAGAGTTTATAAGATATGGTGGAAGACTGAAATGAATTGACTAAGAGACTTATAAGATTGTGTTGTTATGAAGGAAATAATGATGAGGAAAAGATTATGATGTTGATATGAAAAGTTGAGCATTTTCTTGCATTATAAGTGTTTGTTATATGATGACGTTATGTTTTATTATTATGAAAGCGTGTTGAGTATGTGATTTCTTTATCTATGATTATTATTTCCTGTATGATTCTGTCTTAATACCCGGTCTACCGTGAGACTACACCGCAGATGTATCGTACGTCCGGATTGCTTACTCTCTCCTATCTCGTTGTTCTTGTCGGTGTATGCTGATGTCGCAACGAGCAGATGGCGTATCGGATGGAAATCCTCATGTGGCCCCTGCAAGGGGGAGCATGGGAAGTCACACCCGAGGGGTGGATATGGAGAGGTAACACGCAGCTCGAGATAGTAGATTTAAGACATGTTTTGAGGGGAGCAGCAATGGATGTGCACGTGGGACGCATTACACTCAGAGACTACATGGATGGTGGATCGAGGGAGTATCATGAGTTTGCACAAGAACCTGTGCCGCTAGCAATTGATGACAACTTTAAACCACCGCCTCTAATAAATTTTTTTAAAAAAATACTAATTTTTTCGCAACACCTTTCGGAACGGTCGCGATATCATCTTTAATAATAGGGGAAATTTCACTCATATCCCCTGTGGTTTGTATTAATGACACATACACCTCCTCTAATTTGAAAAATGACACTCACCTCCCCTCCTTAGTAATTAGCATTGCACTTACACCCCCTTCTCATAATAAATGATTAGTTTATTAACGAAATTGTTATGCTTAGGATTGAAAAAGACATTTATACCTTCAAAGGACTTAGGGGGAGCTTCATATAAATTTCAAGTTTATTTGATGCATTTTTTTATTTATAACAATATTACGATAAAATTATTTTTTTACGTGAAAATATAATAAATTTTATGATATTTTTTTTAACTAAAACACATTCTTGTATACAAATTTTATTCAAATGATTTTAGAATAATGCATAAAAACTGACATCATTATTGAAATACAAACTCCATAAAAAGATTAAATATGTTATATTCATAGCCATATATCATAGAACAATAACAAAATTAAAACCTATTAGTATATCATATTAAATTCATAATGAAGTTATATTCACTATAGCATGTGATTAACCATGAAAGTGCTAAAAATGAATTTGGTTATAATAAGCATGTTAGCCCCACAAATTTCTAGTGTATATGCACTTTAAATCCCACTACTTTGCACAATTTTTTGTTGTCTCAGATTGGTTTACAGAAGTGACTTGGTTGGTCATTACATTTTCTTGTAAAAAATTAATTTTATCATATTATTGTAAAAAAAAAAATGCACCAAATACACACTCCCTCCATCCCACACAAGGATGGTAAAAAATGACTAAATTTTTTGTCTCAAACTATAGTTAAAATAATTAATGAAAAATTTATAAATTGTAAACTTTGAATTGTGATTTGTTGATCCATGCAAAATGCATTAAATTAGTTGTTTGATAATTGGTTGATGTGTATGTTAGACAAACCATTAAATGCATATCTCCTTAATTTTTTGACTTTTGAATTTTTTAACGAGTATATATAAAATTTGAATGAAATACCTTTTGAAAGTGTAAAAGTATTTTTGAAATCTAAGCATAACATTTTCATTGTTAACCTAACATTTATTACAAGGAGTAGATATAAGTGCAATACTGATTACTAAAAAGGAAGGGTGAATGTTATTTTTCAAGCTAAAAGGATGTCTGTTTCATTAATGCAAACCTCAAAAGAGGTGAGTGCAATTTGCCCTTAATATTATCACCAACTTTTACAATTCTAGTTAATTGGATTATAGAGTTTTATCGTTATTTCAAGCAATGGTGACACGGCACCAATCCATTTCAGTAAAGTATTTATCCGAGGTGATTATTACATAACCTTTTGGTTTTTAAAGTGTTTGATACCTTCCATGTTTAAACAAATGAAACAGTGACAAATGTATCAAAGCACTGAGTCAAGTCTATTTATTTATTTGATAGAGTCAAAGTTTTGTAAGTAAATCCTTAACTTATTAAAGTAAATATACAAATCTATTGAAAAATAAAACAAAAGGGTTCAATTAACATGTTAACTCTAAATTTTCTGTTGTGCAATAAAATAATAAAATATGTGAACATAGGAAATTCATTAACTTTTTTTTTTCTTCTACTTTCATTATACTCGAAGCAAAAGTAAATCATACTTATATTTTGATTTTCAAAACAGAAATACACTGTCTCCACTTGCTACATATCAAAAGCCTCTTTAACCCTTTTAATAATATAATGTCACAGCCCATAGAATATGTAAATATAGGATGAAGAAGATTATAGATGTGTAAACAATCTCCTAATAATCATTTGGAGGCGTTAACTGTGATGGAGGAGTGGGCTTTGCCGGTTGAAGGAGGAAACTAATGAGGAAAAGAAGGAGAAAGGCTATCCAGAGGAAGAAGGTGAAATTGGCGTTAACCATTATTAATTGAACTTAATTTTTGGGAAACTTTTCAATAAATTTTTATCTTTAATTGTGGATTGGTAAAACCTTAATTACTTGCAAATTTTGACCCTTTCAAACAAATATATATGACTCAGTATTTTATACATTTGTTAATATCTAATTAGTTTAAGTAAGAAAGGTACCAAACCCACTTTTAAAACTAAGAAGTTCTGAAGTAATTACCTAATCGTATCAAATAATATCAAGGTTTAATTATGTCACAAGTCTCTGAATTTGGGGTACTTTTGTCAAATACCCTTATTCTTTTTTTGTCCATGTCTGACTCCCCGAAGTTATTTATGGGTTTGTCATATACCTTACTACCAATTCTGACCCATTTTGCTTACATGTAACATCGGAATCTTGATCAGCACTTCGTGCCCCATGGGCGAAGATTTTTTTTTTAATTTAAAAAACTAAAAACTTAATATTTTTATATTTTTAGTTAAATAAAAGAAGAAGAAAATTGAAGAGAAAGATCATCTTTGCCCGTGTGACATCACGCAGCACCACATGATCAACCTCGTGTATCTGAGTAGGATTCTGATATTACGTGTCAACAAAGTTGGCCAGAATTGGTAGTAGGAGTATATGACAAACCCAGAAATAACTTCGAGGAATCAAACATTAAAAAAAAAGTATATAAATATCTAGCAAAAGTACCCCAAAGCTAATATCAATCTTAAAGCTAAACTGATATTTTACTGGAGCATTTATTCCTGTTCTTATGTGAGGTGTTTGTTGTGTTAAATTTGAGAATTATATCTGTAATTAAAAAAATGAGAATTATATCGCCATCAGCTGTGACCACTGCAAGTGGACAAATACTTAGGTAAAGGTTGTGAAGGATAGACCCTCCCCGGAATATTGACAAACAAACACAAGCTGTGCCTATCTGTCTTTTGAATGAAACCCCAAGCAAACACCACAAGTCCACAACACCTTGTAGCATAGCTAACAAAAATTAGCATAGCAAGGCATAGACGGTTAAGTTTTTGTTTTGTTTTTTTTTTTAGCATGATGTCAAGTACTATTTGATATCCGCCATGGATTTGGAGAACTCTTCATAAATCATAATAGATACAAAATTTAATATGATGATTTCTATTTTTCGAAATATATTAGTTTTGAATATTAGATAATTCAATATATATATATACTTCAATCGACCAACATGAATTGAAAAGAGTAGTAAACGGCTTGGTCTCGCTTAAGCAATGTCTTGAATTCGAGTCCTTGTGAATACAGAAAATTCATGTTGAGAGACTCACTTGCCATAGCCAGGCATGCGACCCGGGTGGACAACAAAAAAAAATATATACTTCAATCATAGCCTATTTATTTATTCATTTTCTAATAAAAAATATATCTTTAGAATTATCATGTTTTATTGTTGAAGTTTTACCAAAGTAATTATAGGTATATAGTGGATTTCTAGCTTGTCTTCATGGCAAAATATTTAATTCTTGTTTTTTTAATTTTTAAAATCACAAAACTATTATTCATTTTAGACAAATACAAATTAAATTTGTCGGATTTTTTATTTATTTTGGATAAATAAAATTAAATATATATATATATATATATATTTACTATTTGTTATTATATTTAAAAGCTCCACAACATCTTTCTTCATCATTTTTTTCTTCCGTTTTTTTAATATTTTTTTTCATCTATTTTAATTTATTTTTCATCGAAATTGTTATGCTCACATTTTTCATTGTGTTCTTTCTTCATTTTTTTCTATTCTAATTTCATATTGATTTTTGTGAAATTAAAGAGAAGACTGCAATGGGTTAGTGAATCACTTTTGATAATTGATATGTTTTTCCTGAAAGGTGATATATAAAAATAATTTCAAATACATATTTCAATATTTTTTTTTATTTTGTGATTTTTTTTAAAGTGAAGAGAGAATATTAAAATTAAAGAATTTAGATGAACATTTTTGAGAATTAAGATCTTCAACCTCAAAAGAAAATCTAGATAAGAAGGATATTTTTGTGCAAGAGAGATGTTGCAATTATTTATTTTGGAGATTTGTGAACTTTGTGGAATGAAAAAAAAAATGTATGTTGTTGCATATTATTTGATTTAATTTATATATAATATGTGTGTTTTTTTTTTTCGGAGAATTCATGAAGATGTTCGTGAATAATAAAAGATGTACTAGTTTTGTTGATTGTAACATTTTTTTATTGAGTATTGTATGATTTTTTTTGTTGATTGTGATGACCCAACTTTTATTACCTTAATTAATATTTCTATATTCTAAAAAATATGATCATTTTTTTTCTTTTTCATTGCCAGTTACGTCATTACGATTCTCAATCATGCAGAACGACTTATAATCATTATAAAATGAAATAACAAATATCATATAATATCACCAGGACCCCAAAAGGGTTTACAAGGTTTGTTACATTAGTTCTATTAGTGATTACCCCAAAAGTTAGGCCACTACATTATATTATAATATCTTACAACAAAATATATAATGACCCAGAGCATACGGTTCGGAACTCCAAAACATAAATATGATGGAAAGAGAAACCTGATGAGTTATGTCATTCACATTCCCTTAGAAGGAATTCAACTTGGTCGTCAGCTCTCCACTGACTTCCGGTCGAATTCTCCATCGGATCATCCTCCGCCACCTGATTCTCACTTTCCACCGGATCCTCGTCCTTAACGGGGTCCTTCTCCTCTTCCTCGTCCTCTTCAGGTACCGGGTCCACTGGCACATACACAGGAGTCCGAGATCGGGCTCTATGGGAGGGACAAGGATGAGAGGAGACTTCTGGTATCACTCTTTCGGTTGAGGGGATTGGACTCAGTGGAATGGCGCGTCTAGGAAAACGTCTTGTTGGTGGTGGAGGGGATCCGTGGCGAGGAACAAAAACTGGTGGAATGTGCATGATGTAAATCATTGGGATTCTCGTTCGCCTCGGACGCATGCAGGATGTAACGACCGGAATCGTCACAGGGATTATGTTATATTAAATGCATAAAATTAGTGTGTTTTAATGAAATGGTGTTGATGTTTTTATGATGATGAATAAAAATAGGAAATAATTTAAACCGGAAGTTTCCACATAACTGCTTTTATTATATTTCACATAAAAGAGTTTGGTTTAATGTACATCATATTACATTATCTTTTCCAAAAAGATTATACTGCCTCGTAGTTCCGAGTTAACTGATTATCTTTAGTGCATTTATTATACATATACAAAAAGTGTAACTCAGAGCAGTCCATCACAACTCAACATGAACAGGGCACCCTTTATCATTATCCTCCTGGGATATGTGGGAAATGTATGGTGCAAACTATGGGAATCCTTAATTGGAGGGGATGCAATTGAGGAAGTGGGTTCAGGTGGTATATAGAAATCTCCACCTCCCCTTCCAGAAGAATGCGACGCCCCACCCAGTGCCACTCCCCATCAGGGAGTATCCTTATCTCCACATGGATTGGATTCTGAGCCATAACCTAACAAACAGTTAGGGCAAAGGGAGTAAGACAGTGTCATTCACGTACAAATGAATAATTAAATGAACTAGGAATAAATAAACACAATTAGTCAAGTAGCAATTAAAGTCACATAAGCATATAACAAACTCAAATAATCAATCGATAATTATTAAACAATAAATATCAAGCACTAATGTATGTTTCTAATGCATGTGCAACGTAATGCGATGCAAATGCTCGATGCAATCTCCTCGGTGATATTCCAAGAATATCATGCACTTAGCAATTGACTTTTATCGATAACGTCCTCAACGATTTAATTTACGTTTTATCGAAAACGTTCAAACGATCCAATTTTACATTTTAACGAAAACGTTCAAACGCTCCACGTACGTTTGACGACAACGTACCGACGATTCATACTAAATAGGAAAAGCAACTGGGAGTAAACGTCATTCCACCAAGTATACAATTACAACTCCTGTGTAAATTATACTAAAGACCGTCCTCCGCATTCACGAAATACCCCGAGAGATCGATAGAATAAAATAATAGTCATTGTAAAATTATCCCGAGTCGAGTCTGCAGAACCCACTCATCATAGGACCATTTTGCCTATAATTAATTCCCACGACTATTTGACGAATCACCGTCATAAACCTAATCTCCGCGTATTCTCATGCCGATTTAATCAAATCGAATGTTTCTTTTCCCATTATCTTATCTTAGCTCTTTAACACCATGCATGATTTCAATCACAATCATTGTATCAATAATGATTCATAACACCTCCAATTATTATGAAATTGATATTAAACCAGGTCCCTAAATTTATTAAAAAGGGAAAATTCAATAAAGTTATTAAAAAGTATAAAAATTGCATTTTTATACACTGTTTATCCGGTTAAGATGGGGGTTAACCGGTTAAGCCTTTAAATTTAAATATTCAAATTTCCCCCTTTCAGTGAACTGCACGATTTATCCGGTTAAAGGACCCTTTAACCGGTTAAATTATGCAGATTTTGAATTCTGAACTTGCTGGTTGCATACCAATTCAATGATTACTTAACTTAAGTCATGGCCAATCATATACAGATCACATTCCAACATCAAAAAGCATGTTTAAACCAATTATAATCACCAATCTCCTGAGATACATATACAAATCATCAAGTATGCATATAATCACATATTTGGCATTCAATATATCAAAATCATTTCCAGAACCATTCAAGTCAATTTCTCATTTTCTTTAGCTCATATTGAGTTATCATGACATGTTCAAATTAGTTTTATACCCTATTATGGTCTCCAAGCCAAATTCCCAATTCAAAACCTATTGCCCTTGAGCTTGTAAAGCTCTTCTACATTCCAAGTCATTTAATAATCATTCTAGCAAATGAATATCTTCTCCCTTACCTATTGGAGATTTAAGAACTGATTGGAAAGCAAGAGAAAATGATTGACATGTTTTGGTGCAAACTTGGTTCAGCCACAACACTCTGTTTTTCAGTTACAACAGGGTACAAAGATCAGAATTTTTCAATTCGAATAAGCTAGATAAACTCGTGGACAAAGATTGGAATTCAAACTAGGATACATGAACTTAAGATTAGAACAAATTTGAGACTCTAAGGTAGTCTGAGCTTACCAAACGAAATCAAGAAAGTTAGCTCCAGAAACTGGTTCGTGCTCTATTTTCCAGCATCAACAGAGTCAAGTTGCAGAGCTAATAACTTTCTCTATGGTGCATGAAATTGAGTGGGACATGTTTCTACTTCAAGAGGGTTAAGAGAGCTTTGATTTCATATAAGGTTTGCTTGTGTTGGTGCTTCAGAGAGAGAGAACGAAGCAACACAAGTGATAGGTTCAGAAATTTAATATATGGAGTGTTAAGAATAAATTGTATGGCTTAAACTTGGTTTAAGTCACCAATAATCATCACCACTCATTCTAATCAGAGACAAGACGTGTTGCAGGCTTAAGTGGCTGGTTTCTAAGCCAAAAACGTGTTCCTTTTCCTTGATTTTTATCCAAACTGCCTTATGTTCAAGTTTCTGGGTTGGCTTATTCAGTTAAACTCATTCTTAACCGGTTAAGTCAGTTAAAAAATTTATAAAAACTTTAAAATATTATATTCTATTAATTTCTATTCAATTTCTTCTAAATATTACTTTTATTTTTCAAAAATAAAGTATTTCAATTATTAAAATAATTTCCTTTAAATATTTTCTTAATTAATTTCACACCTTCATTTATTTACTTACTAATAATTTTACATTATAATTATTGTAATTACAAATAATTATAATTCTAAATCGGAGATTTAAATTTTGGGGCGTTACATGGGACCAGGGATTTGGATGACGAAAGATAATCTCTACGTCACCCTCGAAAATCGCCCGGTTCCGTCATAGTGCCATTTCCCATTAGGGAGCGGCCTCGTCTCCACGCAAAAACATATTCCGAGCCATCACCTACACACAAGGGATTAGGAGTGAGTCATAGCTAAATACAATAACAAATGAGCATAACAGGGGCTAAAAATAACTTACACATATCATCATTTAGCAAAAAGAATGCAAGTACATATGCTCAAACCGTTTTAACATCCATTTAGTTTCATTAGTGTCATGATGCATGCCTACTCCTCATCCATGCATCACAGTTCGGTAGACTCGACCTTCTTTTCTATGAACCTGAGCCAAATATCTACCTTACCCATTGAACTAGAGCGAAATCCATATCATAGGCATTCTGATTTATTGGGAGCTAGCCTTCATAGCATCCTATGCCATGGCATCCTGTGTTCAATCCTAAGCTAGTGTCCCAAATCGTAATCAGAGTAATCTCATTCACCATGCATGATAATGCCATATAGAATTTCATATTTTATTTCTTTCATTATTCTCATCAGCATTCTTGGCAGTACTTTGCCGAATACTTCAATACTCAGATCATTTCCATTTCCTTAATCTTTCTTTAATACTTTCAGAAAAAGGCCATCAGCGGCATATCCACTTTGTGATGGTTTTAGAATTAGCGTTAGGATGTTATTATCTAATTTAAGTTATTATTATTCCATTGGGACACCACTAATGGGTTACTTATCAACGAGATGGATGCAGTTTCCATTGGGTCTCCCATAGGGTAATTCGTCAACCAAATGGATATAAAATTTCCGTTGGGACTCCTGTGGAAAAATTATCAACCACTGAATAGAATTTTCAGTAGGACTCCTCCAGGATAATTATCAACCAAACTGAATTAAGTTATGCCACTGGTTGAAATCCTCATAGTGGTCTTTAGAATTTAACAATAATCTTGATGAAAAGTATTAATTTCTGATAAATAAAGAAAATAAATGTTTCACTCGAGTAGTTCATGAACCACTTGAGTAGTTCATCCAAAAATACTCGAGGCTTTATAGAAATACTCGAGTCGTTCTGCATTTTTCCAGAATACTCGAGTCTTGCTAGAAATACTCGAGTCTTTTTGCTGCATCTACACCAGTTTTTCTGTATTTTTAGCACCAATTCGTGATTCTTGCTTGCTTATTCCATTTCTATGCAAAACAGAAGTTCAAACACATAAATTAAACATGTTGCAAGTATCAAACATAACCAAAACAACAGAAAACAGAATCAAACCACATAATTGTACAAAACATTGAAATTGTCCATTTTAGCATATGAAATTCATTTCTACTTGATTTTAAATTCGTGCAACAATTCAGTGAGCATTATCAAGTCCATATTAACCTGTTTGAATATTAAAATCATGGGTTTCTGACCTCCAAGTCAGTTTCCCAATTCAAGTTGCATCCCAATTGAACCTTTAATGGTTCCTACGTTTCTAGCTTGCCATAACTCATTCTAGTATTTAGATAACTCCCCCCCATACCTTAACGATGCTAAAGAAAGTATGGATTGAAGAAGAAAAAGTCTGAATTGAATTCCTTGATTCTGCACTTGTGCAAAATAGTTGCACTAGCTAACTTTGGTCACAAATTTCAGTATGAATAAGACATGAAAAAGAACGAAATAAGTTAGCTTAAGCAACTAGGAATTGCTAACTTTAATCAGAGACAAATATGGAATCAAGAGGGTTCCTGGATTTACCAACCAATTCGAGAAAGAAGGGTAGTTGACACTGATTTATGCTCTGTTTTTGCAGCTTTGAGAACTCAACTTTGAAGGCTTAGAACTTGATCTACAAGAAGTTTTTTTCGATGGGACTAAGTTCTATTTCAAGATTGGAAACAGAACTTCGTTTTGTGGTGTGGTTTCAAGGGAATTGGGTGAGAATTGAAGGAGAACAAAAGGATTAAAGATTGCACCAGAAAACAGGGGAAATTGGGTAGATTTCGGGTTTGAGAGATTTCAATGTGTTTCAAGCTTCCTGTAACACCCTAAGAATAATTACCCATAATTAACCCATTATGAAAATAGCGACTCAAAAATTTCTTTTTAAAAACTACTTGAGTTATAAAAATCTCGGTCCAATAGGACAGAGTTTCCTTTGTTTATTGGATAATCCAAAAACTTAGTTTTCCTGTAACATGTGCAAATCGAATATATTCATTTCTTCCAGAGCCAACAGGGCTAAAATATCAAGGGTATAAGATACTTCCACATCATAGCATAATTACATCAGAGAGAGCAGCAAAAATGAATAAGTTGTGGAACTATAAAAGTTTTCCCAAAACAATATACTTCCTACCCATAGGAAGTGTCCTGGATGACCCAAGAAAATAAAACTTTACAATTCACTTTCAAAAACAACAATACCAATATATACAATACACCAAAATAACCAGGACTATATAAAACCCCAAAACAACCACTATCTACTCTCCCTGGGAGGGAGAGTGCACCTGCTCGGTCGGGGGCTGTACAAGCTCAATCTTTGTACCTGTAAAAATAGTAAGGGAGTGAGCATTGCACATGAAATAGGAAAGCAGTTTCTCCTTAGACATAATCACCCACTAAGCCAAGCACAATTATCAATTAGATAATATATTTCAAATTATTCACATACTCACATAATGCATTCACATTTTAGCAACTCATTCCAGATTTCATTAATTATTCACATTACTATCATTTTGCTTCACTTTTCATTTCTTTTCATTTTTGACATCTTTTCATCTTTCACATCATTTTCATCTTTTTATTACCATTAGGGATTAGCGCACCTGTTAGGTCGTTTCTCACCCATTAGGAACAATTTTCACCCAATCCAGGTCATTTCCACCTATTAGGCCACAATTGACACCCGTTAGGACTAATTCATAATTTTAACTCTTTTACTTCTACTTGTACTATTTTTCTTTCATACATCCTTATTATTTATGCAACATGATTGATCCATTGGGTACACCCGCCTAACGGGTCATTTACGGGGCCTAATAGGTCATTTTCACCTGGATGGGTCATTTGGACCTAATGGGTAACTTGTCACCTAACAGGGCACCTAATGGGTCGGTGTGTCCCAAGAATCAATCATAGCTGCAACTTAACCGTTTTTATATCTCCATTTAATTACTTTCAAATTATTTATCATACTCAAAATCATTGGCAACATAGCTTGCATTATCACATAAAAGCAAGATCTACATACATTCTAAATAGTTCAAAATTAAATCAATTGCTCACATTAACAAATATCCACAAACTCAACCAACATCTAGTATCAAGAACATTTAGCATTCATACATACATAGTTCATATACATTCTCTAATTTTTCTTTTTATTTTCTTTACCTAAATCAAATATCCTATTTCTTCACTAACCTAGGGTTCTTAATAACACCATGAAAACAATTAACTTTTAGCAAGCTCTTATATGCTAATTAGAACCTCTTCCCTAGGACAAGCCAATACCCACTCCCTTACCTCAACCAATGAGAAATAGGGGTAACCTTCAAGCCCTAGCTTCTAGCACCCCAACCAATGAGCTCCAAAGGCAAGAGAGGGAGGAGAGTGATCTTGACTTCCTTTAGTCATAAAGAAAACGAAAATGATGATGAGATTGTGGCACTCCATAAGGTGGAAATTCGAATTTCAAAATGAGAGGGAAAAGAAGGAGAAATTCGTATATCTCATCAAGGAGAAAAGAGGAAAAATGTGCTTTGCCTCTTGAGCTTGATGATGGTTGATGAGCTTGAAGAGGAAGAAGAAGCACAACTTGACCTTGGAGGAATGGAGGGTGAACTCGTATGGGAGAAGAGGGAGGAAGAGGAGTTGATGATGAGGAATGAAAATGAATAAGAGTGAAGGAGTGTGTTTGTTTGTTTGTAAGGAAATTGATTTATGTGGCTAGAATTTAAAGTTGCCATATGAAGAATCCAATTGTGTGCTCTGACACACGTTTTCCCTTTTTTTTTTTCACAACTGGAGCCCAATAATCGATTATCCCCTTTGGATAATCGATTATCCCGTGTAATATCAAAAACATGGCTGTCAGGCCATAATCGATTAAACCCCAGTTTAATCGATTATGCTGTGTAAACTTGCCAAAGTAGCTATCAGCCTTTAATCGATTAAACCCCCAATTTAATCGATTATCACGTGCATTTCAGCTCTTCTCATTTTCCATGGATCAGACCTTAATCAATTATCCCCCAGAATAATCGATTAAGCTGCTTATTTTTCTACTATCTTGCACTTCAAAATGTCATAACTTTTTCGTTACCCGTTGTATCTTGCTCAAATTTTAAAGCAAGCTTCCTCATACATCCTACTTCATATCCAACGGTGGAATTTATATTTTGAGCTACAAATCTTGTAATTTAAATTTCCTAAAGCTCTTCATTACTCTTAGTCTATTAACACATCAATTTAGCTTAGAATTAAATTGAGGATGTTACACTTCCCCACATGCCTATTTATAGTTCTAGATTACCTTCCCACGAAGTAAGGTTGAGCTCTGAGCTTGGAACTAAATGAAAACGAGTTTTTGATCTAAGATTGTGTTGAAATCTACTTTTATTTTTTGCCAAACTGCTCAATCTACTCGAGTCTTTCCCAAAAGACTCGAGTCTTTCAACTAAAAATTCAAATTTTCCTAAGTATTGGTTAGAACACTCGAGTCTTCCAGATCCACTTGAGTCTTTTGACAGAATTTCAGGAAATTCATTATTTTATTCAATATAATAATATTCTTTAAAATATTTTGTTTATTTTATTTATTATGAAAATATTGGATCTTACATTGATGATCTTTGTAGCATGGAATGTATGAAACTTCATGGAATATAGATCATGGCATAGAGAACCCAAATACAAAATATTGATAAAATTAATTACTCTTTTTGCTTGATAAATAGTCTAATAATAGTTGTAATTCTCCAAATAAATAGAATACAAATAAAAAAACACAAATGATGGTTTATATTGAATTTAATTGATAAATGATTAATTAATGTTCAAAGTTTGTGAAATAAAGCTCAGCCAAGTAAACCACATTAAAAAAAAGCATGTTACATGATACAATTTTTATTTTAGAGATGTATAAATTTATTATTTTAAAATTTTTATGCTTGATAAATTAATTTATTTTTATATTATATCTTAAAATAATTAATAAAAATAAAAATGCATTTAAAAAGCAAAACGCCCATGCTAAAAGATGTTACAATATACAATATTTAGAAAATGCACATCAAAATATTAAATAACAAAAAACGAATTATACTTCACATGCATTAAAAAGATTACAACAAATTATTTTTAATTGATAAATAAAGAAAAAAAATAAAAAAACATAATACAATATATTAAAAAAAAGGCTGATTTAATTCATTACCATAATAAAGATGAAAATGTTTAATATAAAAAAAGTAAATACTCGTTATCTTTATTATGAAATGCAATATACTATTGTAATATATACTAATTTAACTAATTCAATTTTTAATTTATATACATAATTGTAATTGGTTCAATTTAATCTATATACTAATGTAATATAAACTATTGTAATTAGTTTAATTTTATGATCTATACATCCTATGAAATATAAAATATTCTTTTTTATCCTAAATTTGTTATCATACTATCAAAAAACAGAGGACCAAAATATTTGTACTGATTTAATTATGATTTATTTATGATTAATGATAATAAATGTGATATAGCATACTAATTCATCTCAATGTGCATCAATGTTATTTAAAAATAGAGATTAATGAGATTAATAGAGATTAAAGTTTTTTACACCGTCAGTGCATCATCGTCATTCATTTGTATTACTTTAATCTAAAAGTTAATAACCATAAACAGATAAATGATGGATATTGCACTGATGGTGTAAAAAACTTTTACACCGCCATTTTCTCTTAAGAATATATATTTAAAGATGAATAAATCAAATACTCCCTAAATCTCATAAGGATAAAAATGGTAAAAAAAAAATTAAAGTAATTAGTGAAAAACTTAAAAATTGCAAACTCCAAATTGTAATTGATTAAACAATGTAAAATGTATTAAATTAGTTATTTGATAAAAGGTTAATATCTTAAGCAAATCATTAAATGCAATAAATAAAAAAAATAATTTGGTGAGATTGCATTTTTAAGTATTGGTGTAGCGTGCAACCAAAACTTTTAATAAAAAATAGTAATAAAATATTCTTTTTCTAAATTATAAAAGACTTATTTAAGTTTTTGTCCTTTATCGAATTTTGATTTTGGTCTCTATCTCTTTATTTTACCGGTCTTGATTCTTAAAAGTTTAAATTTCTTTGTTTTGGTTCCTGTCGTTAAGGATACACTGTTAATTGATGAGTGGCTAACGGAGTGTCACGTCAGCAGCATGCCATGTGTCTTTTTGTCTAAAGTAAAAGGTCCCTGAAAGTTTACTAAATTTTGATTTTAGTCCCTATTTTTTTTTTTACCAGTCAAAGTCTTTAAAAGTTTAAAAAAAATTTTGTTTTGCCCCCTTCCATCGTTAGTAAAATACCGTTAATTTTTGACATAACTAACGAATTGTCACATTGACATGTCACGAGACTGCATAATAATAAGGTGACAGATGACATGTAAGAACAACCGTGGATATATAAAAACATTACAAAATAATACATGGGTTCTATTATGTATTTGGTTTATTGTATAAACAGATATGGTGAAATACTAAAAATTATAATATTTCAGTTCATCAAGAATTGAAGGGTATAACCTAAAGCTCGAATTCGAGACTAATTGGTTAAGTTTAAAAAAAAAAAAAAATTAAAGTAGGATAGAAGCCCACGTTGATGTTAGTCACTTTATTCAAGTGCATTTTGATCAACAGCGATGGCCACGTCACTCTCCTCTTTCTTCTTCCTCTCTCTATCTTCTTCTTTCACTTCCAAAGCATCATCGTACGGAAGAAGATATAAGCATCAAGTCTCGGCCGTCATGGCAGCACCCACCACCGTGAGAAAGGTGGTCCCGGCGGTGATAGTTGGCGTAGGAAGGGTGGGGAGGGCATTGGAAGGAATGGGGAGTGGTGAAGATGTGTTGGTAAGAAGAGGAGAGAAAGTGCCAATTGAGTTTCAAGGACCCATCTTGGTGTGTACTAGAAATGATGATCTTGATGATGTTCTCAATTCCACTCCTCCTTCTAGATGGAATGGTATTCCTATCCTACCCCTTTCATTCAATTTTATGTTTATATATTTTTTCTAGGGGAATGCTAACAATTAGGTATTTGTTAAAGATATGAAAATATTGGAAAATGTGATTTTTTATTTTTTCTAGAGAAGAGAAAAGGTGAAAAGGTGGACTTATGATATTTTTTATTTGCACCCTGGTATCCAGTCCACTGAGCTGATTAATCCTGTTCGAGGGGGTACCTACCAACTTATGGATATGCATTAGCTTAAACAACTTGATTAAGCTATTTTTAAGAGGTTAAACGGCCAAATTAAGTGATTACTTAATAAGTTATTTTGTAATAAGCTAAAATGAGCTCATTTTCCTAAGCTTCCCTTGTTACCTCCTTTATGTGTATGTGTGCTTCAAATTCAATTGATGCTTATGAGATACTCCCTCCGTTGCTATTTTGGAAAGAAAAAAAAAGTTATTCTTATTTATAAGAGCTTAATAATTGTTATTTTCTATGTCAATCCTTATTCGATACTATCTTTTTACATAAGTAATGGAAAAAAAAAATGATTATAGAGATAGAAAGAACATATTAGGAAAAAACACAAAAACTTTATTGAAAATGAACTCAATCATTATGTCACTTAAAAAGTGTATTTTTTTAAAGGGTGTCACTAATAGGGTTACTAGAATAAGAAAAATAATAATTAGTGCGCATCATTCCATCTTTCAGTAATATAAAAAGATACATTTTCCAATTATTTTTTACTATCTTTAGTTTCTTAGGACACTTGTTAGTATTTGCCTTTGTTTAATGGAACATAACAATAAGAATGAAGGAAGTATTTTAAGCATGCATTTGGTTAAGCTAAACATCTTAATTAACTGCTTTAAGCTGTTTATGAGAGCTTAAGCAACCTAATTAAATGCTTATTCAATAATATATTTTGAAATAAGCTGAAAAGAGCATATAGAAATGTAATAGGCTCTTTTCATGAGGTATTTCTATAACCTCTTTCAAACATCTCCTAATTCGAAATAAACCATATCTAGAGTAAGTTTGTCTCTAAAGTGAGCCAACAAATATGTATTGACACTTGCATCTTTTAGCAGGTTGAGATCTCTATGCGCTTTATCAGATCTAGGTGAAGATATTTAGTGACTCCATCCCTTGGATAATTCTCCAAAGAAAATATTTAATGAAAAATTAATGCATTCACTGTGTAGAAAATATAAAAAGCATTTTAATAGGTAAGCAAGAGGATTACGTTGAAGGATTTAGGGGATGTTACAAGGAGCGTATTTGGGGTTATGACTTATGAGAGCAATATATGAAAAATAAGCTTATATAAATAGCTTATGACCTATACGTTCTTTTTAACTTATTTCAAAAAACACTTATTGAATAAGTACTTGAGCTATTCGTCCTAACGCACCTTAGAATGATTATGCTCTAAAGTGAGTTTGTCTCTAAAATGAGCACATACCCTTTTATCATTTAGTAAGTTGAGATCTGTATGCACTTTATCAAATCAAAGGTGGATACACTACTTTAGAGACAAACTCATGTTAAAGGAGCCTATTCTTTCAATTCAAGTTCCTTTTTGTTTTCAATGTTTGGTTCATTTGTAACTCATGCTGCACAGAACTTGCAATTTTGCTCGAGCACAACTAATAGAGTTACTTATTGATGGTCTACCAGATTTGGTGTTTATCCAGAATGGAATGCTGGAGCCATGGCTTCAGAGTAAGGGCTTGAATGATGCAAACCAAGTATTGGCTTATTTTGCTGTGTCAAAAATTGGAGAAGCCCCTATTGATGGTAAGACTGATACCAATCCTGAAGGATTGACTGCTGCACATGGCAAGTGGGCTTCTGCCGTAGCAGATAGATTAGATGCTGGAGGCCTCTCTTGCAAGGTATGAATAATGATAATCATAGGAGAAATTACACTGGCCACCATGGATGTTTGTCTTAATTACACTGGGCATCCCTCTTGTTTTTAAAGCTGCATT
This sequence comes from Crotalaria pallida, assembly GCA_037953625.1. Taxonomy (NCBI): domain Eukaryota; kingdom Viridiplantae; phylum Streptophyta; class Magnoliopsida; order Fabales; family Fabaceae; genus Crotalaria; species Crotalaria pallida. The sequence goes on along the minus strand of CM075654.1, from coordinate 2,489,172 downwards.
CACCTCCTGTAAAATTGAGGGTGAGCCTCGGCACAACATTAAGTTTGATGCATTGTGACCTAGAGGTCACAAGTTCAAATACTGGAATGGCCTTAGCTTCTTCGCTAGCAGTGATAAGATTGCTACATCTACCCTCCCCAGACCCCATCAAGTGGGATCCTCGTGCATTGGGCCGTCCCTTTAAGATTTAGTTGTGTTCACTTTCTACACCGGAGGGGTGGTGGGTGTAACTTTTAAAACAAGAGAGTTGTTTAATATAATTAAGTTAGACCTTGGGTGATGTCGGTGTAATTTTCCCTTAATAATATCTCACCAAGTTTATTAATTATAATTTGGGGGACATTTTTCATTTAAGGCTTATGGTTTGCTTTAAATTATTTTTATTTCTTTGATTGCCTTCTGAAGAGTGAAATTGCAGTATTTCCTTGTAGAAGCTCGAAGTGAAATCTTTACTCATCTATAACATATTACATGCTCATTTGAAAAGCCAGGTTCTTGGAATGGAAGCATTTCGAAAACAGATGTTAGAGAAGCTAATATGGATTTGTGCAGTCATGCTTGTTGGAGCACTCCATGGAGGAGTTTCTGTAGGTTTGGTGGAGAGGGAATTCCGCTCTGAAGTAAGATTTGAAATTGCCCTTATCTCAAGTTAATCTGCTTATTTTGTTAATCATTACTCAATACCTGCTTGATTGGAAGATAATATTTTCACATGTACATGCATAAATTAGTAAAAATGTGTAGTTAATCGGAAGATTGGTCATTGCAATCAGAGTTCTATGAGAAAAAATAAAGAAAGTTATTCAAAAAATATCTTCTATTATCAAAAAAGAAAACCAATTCCTCTATCATTTGTCCCCGGTAGGTAGCTCAACTGATAGAGTTGCGGGACATAAAGTGCGAACAGCTGAGTTCGATACCTAGCAGCTGCAAAAATTTTCCCCTCCTTCTCCCCATCAAAAACTTTGCCTATAAAAAAAAATTCCTCTATCATTTTTCAGTGCTAGCTTAAAAAGGTTTTTACATTTCCTATACCAATTCCTATGTGCTATTAAGGTTAGTTTTAGGTGACATCAATTAGCATGAAATATGTTCAAAGTTCAATCTATTCATTTATTCTTTGGGGTTGGTCCAGGACTTAAAAAGAGCTTGTGTCCAAAATGGAGACTTCATTGTTGAACATGAATTTGTCCCTTATATGAGATCCAGTAGCTACAAATATGCAGATTTACTATGTATGTTAACAATATGAAATTGGGCAAAAAAATGTGTAGATTTGGGGACAAATATTTTTTAACTGATATTGATGATGTATTGAACACAGAAAATTTCAATGAGAACTAACTGAAGTTTACACTTTCAGTTGTCAAGCCTTATAGCAGAACTAGCATCAGCAGCAGCAACTGAAGAGGGGTTAACATTTGATGATGCCATGGAAGACCGCCTATGTGCATATTCCAGAGCTGTTGCTCACTTTCCCACAGCAGTTAAGGAGGTAAATGATACAATTCATTAAGGGGAAATTACACCAACGTCCCCTTAGGTATAGCTTAAGTACTTTTGATACTCTTCATGTTTCAAAAGTTACACTTATGAACTCAACACCCCCTTAGTGAGTCTAACTTTTGAAACAGATTGGGTGTAGAGTATAATTAACTCAAACCTTCATGGAGGTCAATGTAATTACTCCATTAGGTTACAGAAGACTGAAATATATTTTTACTCTAATGTAAGTTTTTTGTTTTCTGATTTTAGTCCCTTAAACATGAGGGACTAAAAGCACATTTTTTTTTTGGTAAAATGAGAGACTAAAAGGGAATATTATTGGATAAAAACATTTAAACCTTAATAGAATGAATATTCAATTCACATAGATAACTCTGATACAAGGTCTTATGAGTCTCTCATGTTGGCTTTGATTGCAGTTCAAATGGAGGAATGGATGGTTCTATTCTATTTCTGAAAACGCTATGGCCCAAGGGAAGCCGGACCCATGCCCTCTCCATAGCCAATGGCTAAAGGATTTAAAAATTGTGTGAAGCTTTCTAGTGTCCACTAGCGTTTAGTAGCTTGTAAGAATTATTATGTAGACTCTAGTTACTAGCATGCAAGACTTATTAAGTTAATAATATTTAGTTCATATCTTTTGGTGTGTACCAAGGGTTTCCTTGGGTTTCCTTAATAACAATTGGAGCCAAAGACTAATTCCCTTTGAGACGTAGAGATAGTTCATATCATTTACTTCCATCAATTACACCTTAATAACAATTGTAATTGCACTTTTTAACCACCTCTCTTTCGAAGGGAAATGGAGAGGCTTAATAATCCTTTCAAAAATAGGAAAGAGACCTGGTAACGAACTATCAATTTTCTCAGGCAGGAATGAAAAGTATTATATTATAATTATCTAGCAGTTGCATAATAATCTTTGTTTCTTACCCAAAAAAAAAAAAAAACAACAATAATAATAAGGGTCTTATTAATAAGGGTACTTAACAGGGCGCTAATTATTTATAAGTTCAAGTTGTTTATTTTCTCAAAAATCCAAAAAAATGATTTCTTTTTTTAGTTTGTAATCACATTTGATCTCTAAACAAGTGTCATAATGGTAATATTTAGCATTTTCATAATAATAATAATAATAATAATAATAATAATAATAATAATAATAATAATGTTTGTTTGTTGCTATATGTTAAGGGGCATCTAGGAGGATAAGGTTCGAAACAAACTGCAGAAGATCTTGGCCTTTCAAAGTTCAAACAACATTTTTTGGGTCAAATTAAGTTGCATGTCCCGTGACTACCTTTGAAATAAGGTCCAGTGGTAGGGTTCCATAAATATGGTACACTCTAGATGATCATGCTTTATCATAACAACAAGGAGACAATAAATGTCACTTCCTCTCCCTAAATATTAGACCTTTTTAACATTTTTATTTTATCTCTATTTATAAAATCTTACACCAATTTTCAATGACCATTAATTACTTTTTTTTTTCATAAACACCCCTATTTATTAGGGGTGTAAGCGATCCGGTCCGAGACCGCGAGATCGGTCAGACCGGACCAAAAAATATAGTCCGGTTTGGTTCCATGGTCCGGTCCGGTCCGGTCTTTATTTTTTTGGACCGTTGTTACATGGTCCGGTCCACGATCTCAAAAATTTTGAGACTGTTCAGACCGGACCAGACCACTTACTTAAAAATTTTTGGACCGTTGTATGTTGTTTGGAACTTGGACCTTGGTACTTTGGAAGCATTTAATATGTATGCTAATTGTTGGACCTTGGCAGTTGGAACTTTGGAATCAGGTGCGCATACTTTGGAATCATGTAGTATGATACTGCAACATCTACCTTGGGTGCATACTGCATACTGATTAGGGGTGTAAGCGATCCAGTCCGAGATCACGAGATCGATCGGACCGGATCGGATCGGACCGAAAAATACAGTCCGATTTGGTCTCATGGTCTAGTCCGATCTTATTTTTTTGGACCGTTGTTACATGGTCTGGTCCAAATTTTGAGACCATTCAGACCGGACCGGACCACATACTTAAAATTTTTTGGACCGTTGTATGCTGTTTGGAACTTGGACCTTGGTACTTTGGAAGCATGTAATATGTATGCTGATTGTTGGACCTTGGCAGTTGGTACTTTGGAATCAGGTGCGCATACTTTGGAATCATGTTGTATGATACTACAACATCTACTTTGGGTGCATACTGCATACTGATTGTTGGACCTTGGTAGTTGGTACTTGGGCAGTGCATAGTTTATATTTTAGAACCGTGGAATCATGTCCAAATTTTTAAAATTTTTCTTTGTTGGAATCAAGTGCAAAATCTTTTTTTTTATCGCCAAGTAATTATGGACTAAAAAGACCGGACCGACCCATTTATTAATGGTCCGGTCTGGTCCGGCTTTGTACAAAAAAAAGTTTGGACCGGACTAGACTGTCCATGTAAATTTAATTGGTCCGATCCCTAATGTCCATCAAAAACCGGACCGGACCAGATCATTACACCCCTCATACTGATTGTTGGACCTTGGTAGTTGGTACTTGGGCAGTGCATAGTCTATATTTTGGAACCATGGAGTCAGGTCCAAATTTTTAAAATTTTTCTTTGTTAGAATCAAGTGCAAAATCTTTTTTTTATTGCCAAGTAATTATGGCCTAAAAAGACCGGACCGAACCAGACCGGATCCGATCTGGTCCGGTCTTTGTACATAAAAAGTTTGGACCCGACTAGACCGGACCATGTAAATTTAATTGGTCCGATCCCTAATGTCCATCAAAGATCAGACCGGACCGAACCGTTACACCCCTACTATTTATTAACAAAAGTATTCATAAGTCTTTTGTTATCAAGTATGTGAAAGGGATGATTTGGTTTAAGAAGAAAATGAATTTAGGAGTTTTGTAAGTTGATGTTATCAAGTTAATAGTATTTTGGGAATCAAGTTTATAAATCTTTTTGTGTTTACACAATTGTTAAATAAAATTTTGGAAACCATTTTGTATTTTAGAGTGTTGAAAGGTGATTGTGATATGTTCTTTTGTATGGTATGAAATTTTGAAAGAAAAACAATGATTTCAAAATGATTTTTATCTTTCTATGTTAAAACAAAAATTGGGACAGCAAAAGAAACTTTTTTTAGGAAGTTTGGTGTTCCATGGTAATAGATTTTTAAAATTATTTTAAAGTGTAAAATTACATGAGTAAAGTATAGTTAAAACAAATAATTCTATGTATTAAACAAAGGGCATGTTTTTTTGGTTATAGTAATTTGAAAAGTGTGGGTATCTTTTGTAAGTTCAAATAAATTATGTTTATTTTATGAGTTAGACTTTGAATAAGTTATGTGATTTTTATGCAAAATTCTATTTTGATTTTAGTTAATTGTTAAGTCCTTGAAAACTCTTCTCATATTTAGATCATGGACACCTTTGAACAAGTCATGGAGCACATTATGATATTGTTTAAGGTTTAGACTTTTGTTGTCCATTATCATAAGGTTTAGACTTTTGATATTCGACATAAGGTTTAGAACATTATGATAATGTTAGTGGAAAAAAATGTCCTTTTGTAGAAATATATATGCTTTTAAATGAGCCTTTACTTGATGTTAGGATTTTTGTTTGAAAGATTTTTGAGTTTTAGAATTTGAAACTATAAATGAGTTCTTTGCTGTCCAAAAATACCTTATAATGTTTAAAGACATAGAAAATAATTAATTATGTTGGAGACTTGAAATTTGTGTGGTAATTGGAAAAAATGAAACTTTGATTGAATTTTACATGTTTTAGAAAGACTTTTAGAAAAATGATGGTTGCAGTCCAAAATTTTTGGTAAAAGTATTATGGACTTAGAAAGTGAACTTTCACGGTTAGAAGTTAGGAATTGTTAGTAGTGATTATTAGATAAAATCTTAGATGAGTTTTATTGATTTTGGAAACTTTTTCAAAGGAAGGTATTTGCTGTCTAAAAAAGTTCAGCAAGTAATTTTTATGCGATGTGAGTATTAGTAATGATTTTTGTAAGTCTTTTGTGTGTTTAAAAGTTTTAAATGACTTAGAAATTTTACAAAGTATGATTTCTAATTTTAACGTATGTGTCTATGATAATGTATATCAATGATTTAAGAGATTTTAACAGCATTCAAATAGAGTAGAACCGTTTAGTTGAATAGTAGTAATTTAGATGCTGTCATCTTTTGCATGGTGAAGGAGCAAGTGGTTCGAGGGAAGCAGAGGAGCAATCTCAGTTCGACGCATTTGTGATTTTGACAAATTTGCAAGGTGAGAAAGAATTAGTCTTCTTAAGACACCGTGGTAGAATAGCTGTATATTAAGATGTTTTGTACCATTTCAAAGGTCGAAATCAGGGATCTAATAGTTTAGTAATATGACGGCACTTTATTGTGAATGACTTGTCATTCATATGAAAGAACTAAGATCATATGTTGTTATATGATGTATGTATATATGCGAAAAATTACTATGCTCTATTACTGTTTCTGTTTGTTAAATATCATGCGAAGTTCTGATGTGTGCATATCATACATATCATTTCCTTATTAGCTTGTATTTATTTTGCTACATAATCATGCATTCTATTTTATTTTAGCATGCATTTAGGCCATATTTTACTTGAAAAGATTTCTTGTACTTTTGATGTGTAGATAATTATTTTGAGGTTTGGAGCATTGGAAAATAAATGATAAATCAAAAAAGATACGCTAAGAGATTTTACGAGGGAAAATCTAAAAAAAGATATAGATAAAGGCATGTGAAAGGAAGGAGATTGCTTATGGGCCTATTTTGCTATTTGGGTCCAACACTTGGAGGAAGGAAAATCTATAAAAGGAGGAAGATAGAAACCCTGTAAAAGAACATTAGTCATATTAGGATATTAGTAGTAATAGGATTAGAATTAGAATTAGGATTATTTCTCTATCATAGCCAGAAACAAATTAGAAAACAAGAATTCAAGGTTGCACAACTCTCTCCATGAAGAACTAGAAGACGTTTGAAGATGGATGAAATTCCTCATCTTTCATCTTTTGGTTATTTCTACCTTTTATTCCTTTATTCTTATTTTTGGTTTGTATTATGTAGATGATTGAGTAGTTTTCCGTTTCTAAGGATTAGAATTAGCTCATGGAGGCATTGACATGATATTTTGATATTTGTCTCTTATTAATGTTTATTTATTTTAGATTTAATTATGGTGTTCTTAATGTTTGTGATTGTGTCGAATCCCACTATTGCATGATCCTATATAGTAAGGGAAATACCGAAAGGTGAACCTTAATATTAGGAAATACATAATTAAACTTAAGGTTTTAGATCACGAAAGTAGTTCTAATCCTTGAGAGGATTCAATGAATTATCATAGAACTTAATGAATTTAATGTACCATTATTACCACGAAAGTAGGAATTAGGCCTCATTAGGTACGGTGCTAAGAGTCTGAAAGGAACTAGGATTCTACATTAGGATAATTCACCTTCAAAGTAAATCTAATTTAATAAGAGTTATATCTTTAATTGATTGTCAATGTTGATATGTGGTGAAACTAATCCTTGGAAGATTTAATTCTTATTTTATCTCATATCTTTAGATTTATTTTATTTTATTTTATATCTCAATCCAATCTTTTATTTTATTTTTTCATATCTCTAATAGATTCGTTTAGCTAATCTATACATGTAATTTGTCGGTAATTAACAACAAAATCCTTGTGGAGACGATATCTTTTTATACTACTACTTGACATAACCCGTGCGCTTGGCGGGCATATCAAGTTTTTGGCGCCGTTGCCGGGGATTTTGTTTTTGTTAATATTGACTGTTATTATAAGTTGATTAGACTAAACATTTTTTTTAGTTTCTATTTTTTTATAGATCTAGTATGGAAAATAATGGACCAAGATGGACACCTGACATGAGTCTTGAAGAATACCATAAATGTTTTTGTGATTATTATCCTCCTGCACCATGTATTGGATGATCACCCCTTGAAGAACCTCTCTTCAAGGAGTTAGCTCGACAAGAATACATGCGAAAATTGGATGAATGGGAAAAAGAGTATAATTGGAATTCTCTATGTGAATATCCTACACCACAATATCAAGCACAATGTGGATTCTTATTCATATTTTCCAAAACCTCAAAAATCCAATTTGGAAATCATGCTTGAGAATTTCATAATAAACCAAGAGAAGGCAAATAATGATTTCAGAGTTAGGCTTGATTCTCAAGAGAAGCAATTTGCACACCAAGTAGCTTACAACAAGATGATAGAAAACCAAATTGCACAACTACCGACTTCATTCACAGAAGATCTCAACACATTTTCAACTCACACCGAGACTAAAGAGACAATTGAAGGTAGTGAGGACGAAGTGATTGAAAAGTTCCCAATGCAAGACATGAGTGATGAAGTATGCAAAGAGCAGATGATAGAGGAGCCTTGTCAAGCAGTCACTGTACATGATATGAGTGAGAAGGTAATCCAAAAAGTGCATGATGTGAGGGAGGAGGTAATCCAAAAAGAAGAAGAATTTTTATTGGAACTTGCTTATGTCAGCCTGCCTGTGTGTAGGGAAGGTCAAACATTTGGAGTTAGACACATGTATTGGTTTACATGCATGTTTCGACATTTCAAAATTGGCTTTTCTTATTTGTCTATCTTCCTCCGTTGTGTTGCAATTGATTTTGGAGTCTGGATCATTGCTTAAGTACTCCGAGATTCCATCATTAGTGATGAAGGCTTCAAAGATTGCTCGCAAAGTCAAGCTCCCTGGGCACCACAAGAATTCTATGAATATTTTGGGTGGTGTCACTATTGTTTCCTTTGACCCAGGAGGAATTAAAGAAGAATTCATATCAATTCTCCAAGGTGGTCTATGCTTCAAACGATGGGACCCACGAGGAATCAGTTGTTGTGCTAAGTTTGTCACTTGGCCCTTGTGTCACAAGATATGGGATCCGGGTGTAAGCTTCGTAGGTCAAGCTTAGGACCTTAAATAAGTGCTTTTTGGGAGGCAACCCAAATTTTAAATCAATTTTTAATTTTATTTTCTTAATTTTTAAGGATTTAAATAAGTTTTATTACTGGGGTTTCGCCTTTGTTTCGTAGGTTTGTTAATGATTGCAGTAGAAAAGAAAGTTGATTTGGGCAATATAAAGAAGCGTGACACAACATGGTTTAAGCCATGAGCATGGTTTAAAAAAAACGCCCAAGGGGTGTCAATTCAAGCCACAAGCAAAGCAGACCAGGCACCTCCAGTAAGCTCCGCGCCTAGGCCGTGGCCGATTCCACGGGCGGGGATGCGTTGATTCCTTTCTCGCAGACCGTAAGCCCCGAACCGGTCCAAACAACACCCCAACCCACCCGAACCAGCCACCACAGCCATCCCTTCTCCTCCGTCCTCCGCCATCCCTCTCCTTTCCTCCTCCCACAATCGCATTCACCCACCGCCGCACCTAACCGTCCAGCAACCGCCACGAACCACCTTCTTCTTCCCCTAGTCGTAAGCCTCCCCTCCTAGCCACCATAACCAGCCCCAACCCTTTAAATCGCCGCCCCGATTTCCACCGCCACCACCCTTGAAACTGAACCGCCAGCAGATCCCAACCGAGCCCAACGACACCCTTCCTGCTGCTTCGTCTTCCACCCACAGACCTCCACCGCGAAGCCCTCTGAACCTCCTACAACCACCATAGAACCCCCATAACTCCAACCTTCCAGCACGCACTGCAACCTTGAGCACCAACCCCAATCTCCTATGACCCATCTGCTGCCCTAGCCAAACAACCCCAATCCTTGAGCACCATAGACCCCAATGCAATCTCCTAAGCCCTAGACCCCTATTTTGACTTTTTTGGACCCCAACAAAAAAAAAAGAATCAAATCTGTTTAGGGTGCCTATGGTCAGTTTTTGTGGGTACAAATTCCTCTTCCATCATCGTAACTAGGTGAGATCTTTCCATATTTTTATTTTTTTTTCTATTAAGTTTTTATTTTACATTGAGGACAATGTAGAATTTAAGCTTGGGGGAGTGCATTGTGTAACACCCCAAAATTTTAATCCCCGAATAATGAAATGTTAATTATAATTTAATTATAATTAATAGTTTTCAAATTAATCCTTGATTAAAATATGTGTGTATGTAATTAGCTTGCATGTGAGAAATTATTTAGTAAATAATTTAAATGCCTAAAATGTATATTTTGCATATTAGTCCCTGGGTTGGGACCTAGAAGCAATTATAGGAAAGATTTTGGAGGGAAAGTATATAAAATAATTATTTTTCAAAATTTGGGAAAAATACTCGAGTATTTTCTGAAAAACTCGAGTATTCTGGGTCAAACTGCATGAGTGAGTGCGTTTGGTGAGTCACCGCCAACGATTCCGTGTCGTTGACACGAAATCATCATCTTGCCACCACCCTAGTTGTCATGTCGCACTGCATGGACCTTCTCCATGTCTATATAAGCTTATCAACCACGAATTCGTGGGAATTTTGCTCAATCTTGCTTGTGTTGACATAGTTAGGGTTTCGAATTCGTCTCGTTCGATTCTATTTTAATTCTAAGTGTTAGGCTTTGAGTGATACACCAATACAAAGCTCACATCACGAGCTTTGTATAGACACCAAAGTTGTGAGGTTTGAGTGTGTGGATTGAGAGAATCGAAGGCTTGAAGTGAAGCTGTCCTTGCTTGAGTTGGTGTCTGGAGCTTACTTTGATCATCGATTTCGGTAAGCTCGTGAATCCCTGAGTCTCAAACTTAATTCCTTTAGTTAGTTGATGTTGTATAGAGTCTAGAAATCTAATTTTCCCCAATTCTTATCTCTGTTTTGTGGGTAAACCAATTCGGTTTTGGTGATGCACTCAAAACTGCTCTGCATGTGAAGTTCAAGTTGATTTCTGGTGTTGGAGCTCTTTTCTTGGATTTCTTTCTGTTGATTCACATCTGAGAGGTAAGGGGAAGTAATTATATTCACTAGATAGAGATTAAATTCCATTATTTGTGTTAGAGAGCCACCAAGAGGCTCTAAGGGCTTAGATTGAATAGGAACTTTGGTTTGGAGACCAAGCTTTGCTCTAAAACTGTGTTGAGCAAGTTTTATACCATGCATGCAAGCTTAAATGACCATTGTTTTATGAGTGCTATGCTTATTTTGCAATTTGAGGTGTTGAGTTGCTAAATTGTGTAAATTATGCATAAATGGTTGATTCTCTGTCAAATTGGTTATTTGATATGAAATGAGTATGGCAACATGTTCAATATATGGTATGTGAACTACTGTGATCACTGGTTTGGATTAAAAGTGTTTAGAAATTGAAATGGTATGTAAAAACCAAGTTTCACTCTGTTCTGTTTGCATATACTCGAGTATTTGGATTAACACTCGAGTATTTCGTGGTGCACCAGAGTGAAAATTGGCGCACCAACTTGGGAATCAGATTGAACACTCGAGTAATGTATGAACTACTCGAGTATTCTGGGTAATTGAATACTCGAGTATCTCATGAAATACTCGAGTACATTTATAAAAACCTGAAACCCTAAATCTCTGAAAAGACATGAACGACTCGAGTATAATTATGAACAACTCGAGTAGAATCTGGAAAATGATTAACTACTCGAGTATTTTGGAGAAAACTCGAGTATTTTTAGTCAGATACTTAAAAATACCATTTTCAATTCTAAGTCATTTTGTAACTCTTAGAGGTCAATAAACCAAGTGATCTTGGACTTAGAGGAAATTGATTGACGTTATGATGTTTTCATTTGAATAATGATACGTTGCTCGGGCGGCACGTAATGTATTAATAAAAGGATAAAACATCAATCAATCTCTTTTAAGTAAGGTAATGCATTCATTCTGGAGTTTGGTTGGTAGGACGTATATCATGTTTTTGATAAATATGTGGAGGGCCTCTGGGAGTGCCAATACGCTTGCTTGATGACACGTCGTTGACGTGGTCGGCTGAGGGAATGCCGATATGGTTATACCGTTTGGATGACGGTCCGTTTGGATGACGAGATATGCTCGGGTGGCATGGATACTAAGCTTGTCGTGTACATTCTAGGTGAATGTACGAATTGTTGTATACCTAGGAATACAACGCACTGTTGAGTGCTGGGTTGTCAGGGATGGACGTCAGAGAGTGACATAGTATGATGGAGATAGGCTTGAGAGCTAAAGTCATGCATCATGCCACTCATTTAAATTAATTGTGATAAATGAAATAAGTGTGAGCATCCTATGTGCATTCATTAACTGCTAAGTGCTATATGTGATTGTTGTTAATTGATGCATATTACATATTCATATTGCACAATTTATTCTCTATTGATTATGTGTATAGAATTGCTTACCCTTATGCCCTTGTAGGTGATGTCTCGTTACATTGCTTGCATCGAGATCCGGCCACTTCCTAGTGGCGTATGGATCTATGAGGACCATCGCGCGGTGTATGAGGGGGAGGTAGAGTTCACATTCTACCACCCTAACCCGCTGATGCGATTTCGTCCTCGTAGGTTTAGGATTCCCATTATATACACTATGCATGTACCCCCGTTTTATACTTATCATGGACCACCTCCCATGCGACCAGCTCGCTCTTACCATAGTTTTCATTTTCGACCTACCCGCTCTCACCCTTTTACTTCGAGAGTTGTCCGCGAGGAGACTCCCCCTTCTTATCCGAGGAGCCCCGTCAGGGTTTCACCATCACCTGACCCGGTACCCAGTGGTAGGGTACACTCTCCTTCGGATGAGATCGAAGAGGATCCGATGGAGGACGAGAGTGGTAGCGAGCCTGTCGTGCATTCTACTGGGAGTGACTGGAGGGACGATGGTCCCTAGGTACATGTATATGGTGTATGATGTGGATCCGAGGATCCGGTGTGTGGAGTAGATGTGCTGCTGCTGCTGTGATGATGATGCTACTACCTTATTACCTATGTTTTTGGGAGACTACTGCTGCTACTACCACTGCATCTGATGCTGATGGATCTACATGACTATCCCTGGGGTTGTATTTTGATGATGTATATATTGTACATATGTTTTACTCTAGGGTTATAGTATCATAGTGATGCAGATCTGTTTATATGGACTTGCTATATTTTGGAACTTAGTGACTTATCTCATGAACTATATATGTATGACTCTTTCGTATATGTTACACCCTTCCGGATTACCCAAATATAATCTAGTATTTATGCTTTATATTGGATAATATATGGACTTGTGAGCTTTGAAAATATGGTAAATGAAATTTTCTTTAAAGCGGGTGCACAATTCATCAAATGGAACTCTTGGAGAATAAATTCTAAAATCCTTTAAAACACTTGTATCAAGTTCGGCGATTTCTAAAACCTTTTCTCAAACAGGATAACATTCGTTCTTTAAAAATTTCTTTACATTTTACAATCAATTGAAGCTACCCATACTTTGCTCAATAAAACTGATATCGTCAATTAATACTTATGGCCGAGCTCATTTATAAGTTAAATCAGAGTAAGCGGAAATTACTGGACTATGCTACTGATATGATATAAACATAGATTTTCATATATACGAAAGAGTCATACATACATAGTCCATGAGATAAGTCACCAAGTTCCAAAAATATAACAAGTCCATGTAAACAGATCTACATCACTATGCTACTATAACCCTAGAGTAAAACATATGTACAATATATACATAATCAAAATACAACCCCAGGGATAGTCACGTAGATCCATCAGCATCAGATGCAGTAGTAGCAGCAGTAGTAGTCTCCCAAAAACATAGGTAATAAGGTAGTAGCATCATCATCACAGCAGCAGCAGCACATCTCCTCCACAGCACAGATCCAAGGGTCCACATCATACACCATATGCTCGTACCTAGGGATCATCGTCCCTCCAGTCACTCCCAGTAGAATGCACGACAGGCTCGCTCCCACTCTCGTCCTCCACCGGATCCTCCTCGATCTCATCCGAGGGAGAGTGTACCCTACCACTGGGTACCGGGTCAGGTGATAGTGAAACCCTGACGGGGCTCCTCGGATAAGAAGGGGGAGTCTCCTCGCGGACAACTCTCGACATAAAAGGGTGAGAGCGGGTAGGTCGAAAATGAAAGCTGTGGTAAGAGCGAGCTGGTCGCATGGGAGGTGGTCCATGATAAGTATAAAACGGGGGTACATGCATAGTGTATATGATGGGAATCCTAAACCTACGAGGACGGAATCGCATCAGCGGGTTAGGGTGGTAGAATGTGAACTCTACCTCCCCCTCATACACCGCGCGATGGTCCTCATAGATCCATACGCCACTAGGAAGTGGCCGGATCTCGATGCAAGCAATGTAACGAGACATCACCTACAAGGGCATAGGGGTAAGCAATTCTACTCACATAATCAATAGAGAATAAATCATGCAACATATGAAAGATAATAATGCATCAATTAATAACAATCACAATTAGCATCTAGCAAGTATCAGATGCACATAGGATGCTCACACTTAATTCAGGTATATCAATTGCATTAAGTGAATGACATGATGCATGACTTTAACTCTCAACTTATCTCCACATTTTCTAAGTCACTCTCTGACGTCCATCCTTGACAACCCAGCACTCCACAGTGCGTTGTATTCCTAGGTATACAACAATTCGTACATTCACCTAGAATGTACACGTCAAGCTTGGTATCCATGCCACCCGAGCATATCCCGTCATCCAAACGGATCGTCATCCAAACGATATATCCATATCGGCACCCACAAAGCCGACCACGTCAACGACGTGTCATCAAGCAAGCGTATTGGCACTCCCAGAGGCCCTCCTCATGTTTTTCGAACATGAATACGTCCTACCATCCAAACTCCAGAATGAATGCATTTTAGACTTAGGGGAAATTGATTAATACTTTACTTGCCACCTAGGCTTAATTTTCAAAATGGATCGTCACCGAACGATCTAATTGTATTTATCAATTTCTCTAAGTCTTTGATCCCTTGAATTATCCTTATTAATTCCTTAATTAATTAAGTTAGAATTGAAAATGATGTTTCCAGATTCTGGGCATTTTACTCGAGTAAAGTTCAGAATACTCGAGTGTTATGGAGATTTTCCAGATTACTCGAGTGTTCTTAAGCTTACTCGAGTGTTCATGTCTTTCTGAGGATTTGAGTTTGAATTTCAACAATTTACTCGAGTAGTTCATGAGTTACTCGAGTGTTCTTGGACTTTTCCAGAGTACTCGAGTGACTTTGAATGTCTCGAGTGTTTGACCTATAAAAATTCTCAGTTCATGCCCGATACTCGAGTATCAGACAAAATACTCGAGTGTTCTTATGAAATTTGCTTTATTTTGAACACGATTTACTCGAGTACTTTTCCATTTACTCGAGTGTTTCGCAGCTGACAGTATTGAAAACTGGTTTTAACATGCCATTTTCATTTCTACTCAATTTAAGTCCATTTCAGGGATCCACAGAGTTAACATATCATTAATCAAACATGTTACAACACTTATTTCAATTCAAAACACAGAATTGACAGAGAAATCATTGATTATGCATAAAAAGGCATTTTAACAACTCAATACCTCAAATCACACAATAAGCATAATATTCATGAAACAAAGCTCATTTAAGTTCACATGCATGATAACAAACTTACTCAATACGGATTTAGAGCATGGATTGGTCTCCAAACCAAAGTTCCTATAGAATCTAAGCCCTTAGAGCCTCTTGGTGGCTCTCTAACACATTTAATGGATTTCAAACTCTATCTAGTGAATATAATTACTTCCCCTTACCTCTCAAACTTGAATCAACAGAAAGACTCCAAAGAAAAGCTCTCCAAACCCAGAAATCCACTTGAGCTTCACATGCATGACAGTTTTGAGTGCACCACCAAAACCGAATTGGTTCACCCATGAAACAGAGATAAGAATTGGGGAAAAGTTAGGTTTCTAGACTCTATACCACATCAACTAACTAAAGGAATCGAGTTTGAGACTCAAGAACTCAAGAGCTTACCAAAATCGATGATCTCAGTGAGCTCCAGAAACTGAACTTGACAGAAAAACTCCAACTTCCAAGCTTCGATTCCAACAGCACACTCACTCTCAGCTCTCAATTTCGGTGTCTATACAAAGCTCGTGATGTGAGCTTTGTATTCGTGTATGATTTGTGATTCAATTTGAACTCAGAGAAGAGAATCGATTCAGTGAAGTTATGAACCCTAACTTCATCAACTAGAAGAATGATCAACAAAATTCTTCACCAAGGTTCGTTGATGAGCTTAAATAGGAGATGAGGACACACATGCTGCTCGACACGACGCCATTGACGTGCTGGGGAAGACGATTTCGTGTCAACACACGAGAATCGTTGGCTGTGACTCACCAAACGCACTAACTCGTGCAGTTTGACCCAGAATACTCGAGTGTTTCTGATAATACTCGAGTATTTTACCCAGATTTTGAAAAATAATTATTTTATTTACCTTCCCTCCAAAACCTTTCCTATAATTGCTTCTAGGTCCCAACCCAGGGACTAGTATGCAAAATATACATTTTAGGCATTTAAATTATTTATTAAATAATTTCTCACATGCAAGCTAATTATATACACACATATTTTAATCAAGGATTAATTCGAAAACTATTAATTATAATTAAATTATAATTAACATTTCATTAATCGGGGATTAAAATTTTGGGGTGTTACACTACTCCCCCACTTACAAGGAATTTCGTCCCCGAAATTCAATTCATACAAACAAGTCAGAATAATCCTGACGCATCTTATTCTCTAACTCCCAAGAGGATTCTATTACATCTCCACAAACCCAGACAACTTTGACCAGATGAATATCCTTCCCTCTCAGTTGCTTGATTCTCCGATCTTCGATGCGAACTGGCACAGCTTTGAAGGTTAGGTTCTTATGAACTCCTAAGTCATCCGGTTGGATTCTAAGGACAATGGTGGGATCATGGACATATTTCTTCAACTGAGATACATGGAACACATTGTGGAGGTTAGCTAATGATGGAGGCAGGGCTAACTGATAAGCTACTGGGCCGATTCTTTTTAGAATTTGATAGGGACCAATAAACTTAGGTGATAATTTCTGGGTTTTCAAGGCTCTACTAACACCTTTGGTTGGTACAATCCTAATGAACACATGGTCTCCTTCGACAAACTCTAAAGGTTTCCTTCTCCTATCAGCATAGCTTTTCTGCCTACTCTGTGCCGTCTTCATCTTTGCTTGAATCATCTTGATCTGCTCCGTGGTCTCTTGCACAAAATCTGGCCCAACCAGAGAATTCTCCCTCACTTGAAACCAGCATAACGGCGTCTGACATTTCCTTCCATACAGAGCTTCAAATGGTGCCATTCCAATACTCGTGTGATAACTATTGTTGTAAGTAAATTCCACGAGTGGCAACATTTTCTCCCAACTCCCTTGTTCTTCCAGTGCACAAGCTCGCAGAATGTCTTCCAATGACTGAATAGTTCTTTCCGTTTGACCATCAGTCTGAGGGTGGTATGCAGAGCTTAACTTCAATCTTGAACCCAAGGCTCTGTGTAGATCTTGCCAGAACTTTGACGTGAACCTTGGATCGCGATCAGACACAATACTTGATGGTATCCCATGAAGACGAACAACTTCCTTGATATACAACTGAGTGAGCTTTTCCAATGAGTAGCGCATATTCACGGGAATGAAATGCGCTGACTTGGTCAACCGATCCACGATCACCCAGATTGCATCATGACCAGTAGACGTCCTTGGCAATCCCGACACGAAATTCATCGAGATGCTATCCCACTTCCATACGGGAACTTCTAAAGAAAGCAACTCTCCTCCTGGCCTTTGGTGTTCTACCTTCGCCTTTTGACACACCAAACAGCACGCCACATACTCAGCTACATCCTTCTTTAACCCCGGCCACCAAAATAATTTCTTTAAGTCCTGGTACATTTTAGTAGCTCCCGGATGAATGCTCATCTTACTCTTATGCGCTTCATCCAAAATCATCCTTCTTACTTCCAAATTATCCGGAATACAAATCCTCATTTTAAAACGCAAGATT
Organism: Crotalaria pallida; assembly: GCA_037953625.1. Lineage (NCBI taxonomy): Eukaryota > Viridiplantae > Streptophyta > Magnoliopsida > Fabales > Fabaceae > Crotalaria > Crotalaria pallida. The sequence goes on along the minus strand of CM075654.1, from coordinate 2,471,546 downwards.
CCATCCTTCCCTTCTTGGAATTCTAACTCCATACCTTCTTGCATCAACCTCTTCTTCTCCATAAGTTTCTCATCCTCGTGTTGCAATTCTCGAATCCTTTGCAGGAATTCGTTAGCAACCTGTAGCATCCCCAACTTGATACTCGTCGGCTCCACTTGCATCGTCAAACTTAAATCCCGAAACTCCTCTATCAGTGCAGCTTCTCTAACCATCATTGCACTGATATGCATTGCCTTTCTACTCAATGCATCCGCTACAACGTTTGCCTTCCCAGGATGATAATGGAGCTCAAACTCATAATCCTTCAAAAACTCCATCCATCTGCGTTGCCTCATATTCAACTCCTTTTGATCAAAGAGGTACTTTAAACTCTTATGGTCACTAAACACCCGGAACGTAGTGCCATAGAGATAGTGCCTCCAAATCTTTAAGGCAAACACCACAGCTGCTAGCTCCAGGTCATGGGTTGGATAGTTCATCTCATGAACCTTTAACTGTCTCGAGGTATAAGCGACAACTTGCCCATCTTGCATCAAGACACACCCAAGACCTTGTTTCGACGCGTCACAATACACATCAAAACTCTTCTGTGTATCGGGCAACACTAATACGGGAGACGATGTCAACCTTTCCTTCAACTCCCGAAAACTCTTTTCACACTTTTCGTCCCACAGAAATGGTTGATCTTTCCGAGTCAACTTAGTCAGAGGCAGTGCGACCTTCGAGAAACCCTCGATAAACCTTCTATAATACCCAGCCAATCCGAGAAAACTTCTAACCTCCGTGACCGACTTCGGTTGCTCCCATTGCAAAACCGAATCTACCTTCGTCGAATCAACCGCAATCCCTTTATCTGAAATCACATGCCCTAAAAACTTAACCTCCTTTAGCCAGAACTCACACTTCGTAAGTTTGGCATACAGCTGCTTCTCCTTCAAGATGCTTAACACTACCCTCAAATGTTCAGCATGCTCTTCGGGGCTCTTAGAGTAGATCAGAATATCGTCAATGAACACAACCACGAATGAATCTAGATGAGGTCTAAAGATTCGATTCATGTAGTCCATAAAGATAGCTGGTGCATTAGTCAATCCGAACGGCATTACGACATACTCATAATGTCCGTATCGAGATCGGAATGTAGTCTTAGAGATATCCTCCTCTCTAATCCTGATCTGATGGTACCCCGACCTCAAATCAATCTTGGAAAATACTGATGCCCCACGTACTTGATCCATAAGGTCATCTATCCGTGGCAACGGATACTTGTTCTTGATGGTGACCTTATTCAGCTGCCGATAGTCTATACACATCCTCATGCTACCATCCTTTTTCTTGACGAATAGGACAGGAGCACCCCAAGGTGAGACGCTTGGTCGGATCATCTGTTTCTGTAGCAACTCCTCAATCTGCTTCTTCATCTCTGCCATTTCCGGTGGTGCCATTCTATAAGGAGCGATAGAAATGGGACCAGCTCCGGGAATTAGGTCGATACCAAATTCAATCTCTCTTCTTGGTGGCAGACCAGGAATCTCATCAGCAAACACTTCTGGAAACTCTCGAACAACAGGAATCTCTTCCAACTTCGGACCACTCTCCTCCACCTCTGAGTTGAATAGACACATGTAGCCCAATGGTTTTGGGTCTCTATAGGCTACCAGTTTCCTATCACAATCAATGATCACTTGGTTCCGACTTAACCAGTTCATCCCCAAGATCACATCTAATTGTGTCAAGGGTAAGCAGATCAAGTCTACTTTAGAGGTTTGTCCCAATACTTCTATACAACAGTTAAGACATGCTCTAGAAACAACTACTGGAGCATTGGTAGGGGTTTCTATTTTAAAAACATAAGGCATTTCGGACACAATCAAACCTAAACGGTTTACACATTCATATGAAACAAATGAATGCGTTGCACCAGAGTCAAACAAAACATAACAAGGCTGACCATTAAGCAAGTATTTACCTTGCACCAGATCAGAGGATCGATTCGCTTCCACACCACTAAGGGTGAAGACCCTTCCTTGAGTCACCGGTCTATCAGCAGTTCCTCTGGAATTGGCCTTGGCTGGTTCCTTGCAATCTCTTGCAAAATGCCCCAGCTTTCCACAATTGAAGCAACCACTTGTCCCCCAGCATACCCTACCATAGTGATTGCGCTTGCACTTGTCGCAAAATGGAGCTTCATTCCGATAGTTCCTTCCCTCAGAACCACCAGCTTTACCCTTGCCTTTCCCTCTGCGATCATATGGACCTTTGCCTCTATTGTTAAAACCCTTTCGTCTCTGTGGTCCATATCCTTGATTGTCCTTCTTCTCTGGCACTTGCATCTCCTCAGCCTGGATATCATCTTCGTACATCCTACACATATCCACCAATGCAGGGAAACTTTGAATCCGCTGATAGCTAAAAATTGACTTCAGCTTTGGCTTCAGCCCACCTTCAAACTTGATGCACTTGCTCCTCTCGTCTGGATTGTTCTGGTAGTATGGAGAGTACTTCATCAGCTCTTCAAACTTTGCTGCGTACTCGCCCACACTCATGTTCCCTTGCTTCAACTGCAGAAACTCCACCTCCTTCTTCCTTCTCAGATCCTCAGGAAAATACTTCTGGAGAAACTTCTCCATAAATACTCCCCAACTTATCTCCCTTCCTTCATATTGCAAAAGCTGCATGGTGTGATTCCACCAATTCTCAGCCTCATCTTCCAGCATATAGGTTGCATATGCCACCTTCTGAACATCAGAACACTCCAAAGTCCTCAAAATCTTGTCCATAGTATGAATCCACTTGTTGGCCTCTTCCGGTTTAAATCCTCCTTCAAACTTTGGCGGATTGCAACTCCTAAAATCAGCCAGAGTCTTTGCCTCAGTGTTTCCCATATTACACCGATGAGGCGGATTAGTTGGTTGAGATGGTTGCTGAGACTGCCTTTGCATAGCTTCCAACACCGTGGTGATTCGCTCCAACATCGCGTTGGTGTGATTTTGGTTTCTAGTTGCCATACTAGACCTGCGCTATGGGCTTATGGTCACATATGTTGAACTAAAGAAACTTCCATTACACCACCTATACTAAGGCTCTATCCTAAACTTATGAAATCTACAAGCAATTGTGTCTTGTACTCAAAAGAGACAAGATACAAACCAATCAGGGGTATTCAAACCTCAACAAGCGATATAATAACATTCAAATAATGTAAATGCTTTGGAGATACCTGCTTGATGTTGATGGCTACCTTTCTGGAACCACTTCTACTACTACAGGATCTGACTTTTGCTCTGATACCACTAAGTGTTACACCCTTCCGGATTACCCAAATATAATCTAGTATTTATGCTTTATATTGGATAATATATGGACTTGTGAGCTTTGAAAATATGGTAAATGAAATTTTCTTTAAAGCGGGTGCACAATTCATCAAATGGAACTCTTGGAGAATAAATTCTAAAATCCTTTAAAACACTTGTATCAAGTTCGGCGATTTCTAAAACCTTTTCTCAAACAGGATAACATTCGTTCTTTAAAAATTTCTTTACATTTTACAATCAATTGAAGCTACCCATACTTTGTTCAATAAAACTGATATCGTCAATTAATACTTATGGCCGAGCTCATTTATAAGTTAAATCAGAGTAAGCGGAAATTACTGGACTATTCTACTGATATGATATAAACATAGATTTTCATATATACGAAAGAGTCATACATACATAGTCCATGAGATAAGTCACCAAGTTCCAAAAATATAACAAGTCCATGTAAACAGATCTACATCACTATGCTACTATAACCCTAGAGTAAAACATATGTACAATATATACATAATCAAAATACAACCCCAGGGATAGTCACGTAGATCCATCAGCATCAGATGCAGTAGTAGCAGCAGCAGTAGTCTCCCAAAAACATAGGTAATAAGGTAGTAGCATCATCATCACAGCAGCAGCAGCACATCTACTCCACACACCGGATCCTCGGATCCACATCATACACCATATACATGTACCTAGGGATCATCGTCCCTCCAGTCACTCCCAGTAGAATGCACGACAGGCTCGCTCCCACTCTCGTCCTCCACCGGATCCTCCTCGATCTCATCCGAGGGAGAGTGTACCCTACCACTGGGTACCGGGTCAGGTGATGGTGAAACCCTGACGGGGCTCCTCGGATAAGAAGGGGGAGTCTCCTCGCGGACAACTCTCGACATAAAAGGGTGAGAGCGGGTAGGTCGAAAATGAAAGCTGTGGTAAGAGCGAGCTGGTCGCATGGGAGGTGGTCCATGATAAGTATAAAACGGGGGTACATGCATAGTGTATATGATGGGAATCCTAAACCTACGAGGACGGAATCGCATCAGCGGGTTAGGGTGGTAGAATGTGAACTCTACCTCCCCCTCATACACCGCGCGATGGTCCTCATAGATCCATACGCCACTAGGAAGTGGCCGGATCTCGATGCAAGCAATGTAACGAGACATCACCTACAAGGGCATAGGGGTAAGCAATTCTACTCACATAATCAATAGAGAATAAATCATGCAACATATGAAAGATAATAATGCATCAATTAATAACAATCACAATTAGCATCTAGCAAGTATCAGATGCACATAGGATGCTCACACTTAATTCAGGTATATCAATTGCATTAAGTGAATGACATGATGCATGACTTTAACTCTCAACTTATCTCCACATTTTCTAAGTCACTCTCTGACGTCCATCCTTGACAACCCAGCACTCCACAGTGCGTTGTATTCCTAGGTATACAACAATTCGTACATTCACCTAGAATGTACACGTCAAGCTTGGTATCCATGCCACCCGAGCATATCCCGTCATCCAAACGGATCGTCATCCAAACGATATATCCATATCGGCACCCACAAAGCCGACCACGTCAACGACGTGTCATCAAGCAAGCGTATTGGCACTCCCAGAGGCCCTCCTCATGTTTTTCGAACATGAATACGTCCTACCATCCAAACTCCAGAATGAATGCATTTTAGACTTAGGGGAAATTGATTAATACTTTACTTGCCACCTAGGCTTAATTTTCAAAATGGATCGTCACCGAACGATCTAATTGTATTTATTAATTTCTCTAAGTCTTTGATCCCTTGAATTATCCTTATTAATTCCTTAATTAATTAAGTTAGAATTGAAAATGATGTTTCCAGATTCTGGGCATTTTACTCGAGTAAAGTTCAGAATACTCGAGTGTTATGGAGATTTTCCAGATTACTCGAGTGTTCTTAAGCTTACTCGAGTGTTCATGTCTTTCTGAGGATTTGAGTTTGAATTTCAACAATTTACTCGAGTAGTTCATGAGTTACTCGAGTGTTCTTGGACTTTTCCAGAGTACTCGAGTGACTTTGAATGTCTCGAGTGTTTGACCTATAAAAATTCTCAGTTCATGCCCGATACTCGAGTATCAGACAAAATACTCGAGTGTTCTTATGAAATTTGCTTTATTTTGAACACGATTTACTCGAGTACTTTTCCATTTACTCGAGTGTTTCGCAGCTGACAGTATTGAAAACTGGTTTTAACATGCCATTTTCATTTCTACTCAATTTAAGTCCATTTCAGGGATCCACAGAGTTAACATATCATTAATCAAACATGTTACAACACTTATTTCAATTCAAAACACAGAATTGACAGAGAAATCATTGATTATGCATAAAAAGGCATTTTAACAACTCAATACCTCAAATCACACAATAAGCATAATATTCATGAAACAAAGCTCATTTAAGTTCACATGCATGATAACAAACTTGCTCAATACGGATTTAGAGCATGGATTGGTCTCCAAACCAAAGTTCCTATAGAATCTAAGCCCTTAGAGCCTCTTGGTGGCTCTCTAACACATTTAATGGATTTCAAACTCTATCTAGTGAATATAATTACTTCCCCTTACCTCTCAAACTTGAATCAACAGAAAGACTCCAAAGAAAAGCTCTCCAAACCCAGAAATCCACTTGAGCTTCACATGCATGACAGTTTTGAGTGCACCACCAAAACCGAATTGGTTCACCCATGAAACAGAGATAAGAATTCGGGAAAAGTTAGGTTTCTAGACTCTATACCACATCAACTAACTAAAGGAATCGAGTTTGAGACTCAAGAACTCAAGAGCTTACCAAAATCGATGATCTGAGTGAGCTCCAGAAACTGAACTTGACAGAAAAACTCCAACTTCCAAGCTTCGATTCCAACAGCACACTCACTCTCAGCTCTCAATTTCGGTGTCTATACAAAGCTCGTGATGTGAGCTTTGTATTCGTGTATGATTTGTGATTCAATTTGAACTCAGAGAAGAGAATCGATTCAGTGAAGTTATGAACCCTAACTTCATCAACTAGAAGAATGATCAACAAAATTCTTCACCAAGGTTCGTTGATGAGCTTAAATAGGAGATGAGGACACACATGCTGCTCGACACGACGCCATTGACGTGCTGGGGAAGACGATTTCGTGTCAACACACGAGAATCGTTGGCTGTGACTCACCAAACGCACTAACTCGTGCAGTTTGACCCAGAATACTCGAGTGTTTCTGATAATACTCGAGTATTTTACCCAGATTTTGAAAAATAATTATTTTATTTACCTTCCCTCCAAAACCTTTCCTATAATTGCTTCTAGGTCCCAACCCAGGGACTAGTATGCAAAATATACATTTTAGGCATTTAAATTATTTATTAAATAATTTCTCACATGCAAGCTAATTATATACACACATATTTTAATCAAGGATTAATTCGAAAACTATTAATTATAATTAAATTATAATTAACATTTCATTAATCGGGGATTAAAATTTTGGGGTGTTACAGTATATATGAAAATCTATGTTTATATTATATCAGTTGCATAGTCCAGTAATTTCCGCTTACTCTGATTTAACTTATAAATGAGCTCGGCTATAAGTATTAATTGACGGTATCAGTTTTATTAAAAAAAAGTATGGGTAGTTTCAATTGATTGTAAAATGTGAAGAAATTTCTAAAGAACGAATGTTATCCTGCTTGAGAAAAGGTTTTAGAAATCGCCGAACTCGATGCAAGTGTTTTAAAGAATTTTAGAATTTATTCTCCAAGAGTTCCATTAGATGAATTGTGCACCCGCTTTAAAGAAAATTTTATTACCATATTTTCTTAGCTCACAAGTCCATATATTATCCAATATAAAACATAAATACTATATTATATTTGGGTAATCCGGAAGGGTGTCACACTTAGTGGTATCAGAGCAAAAGTCAGATCCTGTAGTAGTAGAAGTGGTTCCAGAAAGGTAGCCATCAACATCAAGCAGGTATCTCCAAAGTATTTAGTACTTTGAATGTTATTAAATTTCTCATTGAGTTTTGTATTACCCCTGATTTGTTTGCATCTTGTCTCTTGTCTCTTTTGAGTACAAGACGCAATTGATTGTAGATCTAATAAGCTTAAGATAGAGCCTTAGTATAGGTGGTGTAATGGAAGTTTCTTTAAGTTCAACATATGTGACCGTAAGCCCATAGCGCAGGTCTAATATGGCAACTAGAAACCAAAATCACACCAACGCGATGTTGGAGCGAATCACCACGGTATTGGAAGCCATGCAAAGGCAGTCTCAGCAACCATCTCAACCGGCTAATCCGCCCCATCAGTGTAATATGGGAAACACTGAGGCGAAGACTCTGGCCGATTTTAGGAGCTGCAATCCGCCAAAGTTTGAAGGAGGATTTAAACCGGAGGAAGCTAACAGATGGATTCATACTATGGACAAGATTTTGAGGACGTTGGAATGTTCGGATGCTCAGAAGGTGGCATATGCAACCTATATGCTGGAGGATGAGGCTGAGAATTGGTGGAATCACACCATGCAGCTTTTACAATATGAAGGAAGGGAGATAAGTTGGGGAGTATTTATGGAGAAGTTTCTCCAGAAGTATTTTCCTGAGGATCTGAGAAGGAAGAAGGAGGTGGAGTTTCTGCAGTTGAAGCAAGGGAACTTGAGTGTGGGCGAGTACGCGGCAAGGTTTGAAGAACTGATGAAGTACTCTCCATACTACCAGAACAATCCAGACGAGAGGAGCAAGTGCATCAAGTTTGAAGGTGGATTAAGGCCAAAGTTGAAGTCAATTTTCAGCTATCAGCGGATTCAAAGTTTTCCTGCACTCGTGGACATGTGTAGGATGTATGAAGACGACACCAAAGCTGAGGAGGTTCAAGTCTCGGAAAAGAAGGACAATCAGAGCTATGGACCTCAGAGGCGTAAAGGTTCCAACAACCGAGGCAAAGGTCCATATGATCGCCGAGGGAAAGGTAAGGGAAAAGCTGGTGGTTCTAATAGAAGGGACTATCGGAGCGAGGCTCCATTCTGCGACAAGTGCAAGCGCAATCACTATGGCCGTGTGTGTTGGGGGACAAGTGGTTGCTTTAATTGTGGAAAGCCGGGGCATTTTGCAAGAGATTGCAAAGAACCGGCCAAAGTCAACTCCAGAGAAACTGCAGATAGACCGGTGACTCAAGGAAGGGTCTTCACCCTTAGTGGTGTGGAAGCGAATCGATCTTCTGATCTGGTGCAAGGTAAATACTTGCTTAATGGTCAGTTTTGCCATGTTTTGTTTGACTCTGGTGCAACGCATTCATTTGTTTCATATGAATGTGTAAACCGTTTAGGCTTGCTCATGTCTGAAATGCCTTATGTTCTTAAAGTAGAAACTCCTACCAATGCTCCTGTAATTGTTTCTAGAGCATGTCTTAACTGTTGTATAGAAGTGTTAGGACGGACCTCTGAAGTAGATTTGATCTGCTTACCCTTAGCACAATTAGATGTGATCTTGGGGATGGACTGGTTAAGTCAGAACCAAGTGATCATTGACTGTGATAGAAAACTGGTTACCTATAGAAACCCAAAACCATCTGGTTACGTGTGTCTGTTCAATGCTGAGATGGAGGAAGTTGATCCGAAGATGGAAGAGATTCCTGTTGTCCGAGAGTTTCCGGAAGTGTTTGCTGACGAGATTCCTGGTCTGCCACCAAGAAGAGAGATTGAATTCGGTATCGACCTAATTCCGGGAGCTGGTCCCATTTCTATCGCTCCCTATAGAATGGCACCACCGGAAATGGCGGAAATGAAGAAGCAGATTGAGGAGCTACTGCAAAAATAGATGATTCGACCAAGCGTGTCACCTTGGGGTGCTCCTGTCTTATTCATCAAGAAGAAAGATGGTAGCATGAGGATGTGCATAGACTATCGGCAGCTGAATAAGGTCACCATCAAGAACAAGTATCCGTTGCCGCGGATAGATGACCTTATGGATCAAGTTCGTGGGGCTTCAGTATTTTCCAAGATTGACTTGAGGTCAGGGTACCATCAGATCAGAATTAGAGAAGAGGATATCTCTAAAACTGCATTTCGATCTCGATACGGACATTATGAGTACGTCGTGATGCCGTTCGGATTGACTAATGCACCAGCTATCTTCATGGACTACATGAATCGAATCTTTAGACCTTATCTAGATTCGTTCGTGGTTGTGTTCATTGATGATATTCTCATTTACTCTAAGAGCCCAGAGGAGCATGCCGAACACTTGAGGATAGTGTTGAGCATCCTAAAGGAGAAGCAATTGTATGCCAAACTTACAAAGTGTGAGTTTTGGCTGAAGGAGGTTAAGTTCTTGGGGCATGTGATTTCAGACAAAGGAATAGCCGTTGATCCGACGAAGGTAAGTTCGGTTTTGCAATGGGAGCAACCAAAGTCGGTCACGGAAGTCAGAAGCTTCCTTGGTTTGGCTGGTTATTATAGAAGGTTTATCGAAGGTTTCTCGAAGATCGCACTACCTCTGACGAAGTTGACTCGGAAAGATCAACCATTTCTATGGGATGAGAAATGTGAAAGGAGTTTTCAAGAGTTGAAGGAAAGGTTGACATCGTCTCCTGTATTGGTTCTGCCCGATACACAGAAGAGTTTTGATGTGTATTGTGACGCGTCGAAACAAGGTCTTGGGTGTGTTTTGATGCAAGAAGGGCAAGTCGTCGCTTATGTCTCGAGACAGCTAAAAGTTCATGAAATGAACTATCCAACCCATGATCTGGAGCTGGCAGCTGTGGTGTTTGCATTAAAGATCTGGAGGCACTATCTCTATGGCACTACGTTCCGGGTGTTCAGTGACCATAAGAGTTTAAAGTACCTCTTTGATCAAAAGGAGTTGAATATGAGGCAACGCCGATGGATGGAGTTTTTGAAGGATTATGAGTTTGAACTCCATTATCATCCTGGAAAGGCCAATGTTGTGGCAGATGCATTGAGTAGGAAGACAATGCACATCAGTGCAATGATGGTCAGAGAAGCTGCACTGATAGAGGAATTCCGGGATTTGAGTCTGACGATGCAAGTGGAGCCGACAAGTATCAAGATGGGGATGCTGCAGATTGCTAACGAGTTTCTACAGAAGATTCGGGAATTGCAAGGCAAGGATGAGAAGCTCATAGAAAAGAGGAAGTTGATGGAAGAAGACAAGGAATTGGAGTTTCAAGAAGGGAAGGATGGAATCCTTCGCTTTAAAACAAGGATTTGTGTGCCTGATGATTTAGATGTAAGAAGGGTGATTCTGGACGAAGCACATAAGAGTAAGATGAGTATGCATCCGGGAGCTACCAAAATGTACCAGGACTTAAAGAAGCTATTTTGGTGGCCTGGTTTGAAGAAAGACATAGCTGAGTATGTGGCCTGTTGTTTGGTGTGTCAAAAGGCCAAGGTGGAACATCAAAGGCCAGGAGGAGAGTTACTTCCTTTGGAGATTCCATTGTGGAAATGGGATAGCATCTCGATGGATTTCGTGTCGGGATTGCCAAGGACATCTACTGGTCATGATGCAATCTGGGTGATAGTGGATCGTTTGACCAAGTCGGCGTATTTCATTCCCGTGAATATGCGCTATTCGTTGGAAAAGCTCACCCAGTTGTACATCAAAGAAATTGTTCGTCTGCACGGTGTACCGTCAAGCATTGTATCTGATCGTGATCCGAGGTTTACATCGAAGTTCTGGGAAGATCTGCATAGAGCCTTGGGTTCAAGATTGAAACTGAGTTCTGCATACCATCCTCAGACTGATGGCCAAACGGAGAGGACTATTCAGTCACTGGAGGACATTTTGCGAGCCTGTGCGTTGGAAGGTCAAGGGAGCTGGGAACAGATGTTGCCACTCGTGGAATTCACTTACAACAACAGTTACCACACGAGTATTGGAATGACACCATTTGAAGCTTTATATGGGAGAAAGTGCCAGACGCCGTTATGCTGGTTTCAAGTGGGGGAGAATTCTCTGGTTGGACCAGATTTTGTGCAAGAGACCACGGAACAGATCAAGATGATTCAGAAGAAGATGAGGGCAGCTCAAAGTAGGCAGAAAAGCTATGCTGATAGAAGAAGGAAACCATTAGAGTTCGCCGAAGGAGACCATGCGTTTATTAGAATAGTACCAACCAAAGGTGTTAGTAGAGCCTTGAAAACTCAGAAACTATCACCTAAATTCATTGGTCCCTACCAAATTCTCAAAAGAATCGGCCCAGTAGCTTATCAGTTAGCCCTGCCTCCATCATTAGCTAACCTCCACAATGTGTTCCATGTGTCTCAGTTGAAGAAATATGTCCATGACCCCACCATTGTCCTTAGAATCCAACCGGATAACTTAGAAGTTCATGAGAACTTAACCTTCAAAGCTGTACCAGTTCGCATCGAAGATCGAAGAATCAAGCAGCTTAGAGGGAAGGACATCCATCTGATCAAAGTTGTCTGGGTCTGTGGAGATGTGATAGAAGCATCTTGGGAACTAGAGGATAAGATGCGTCAGGATTATCCTGACTTGTTTGTATGAGTTGAATTTCGGGGACGAAATTCCTTGTAAGTGGGGGAGTAGTGTAACACCCCAAAATTTTAATCCCCGATTAATGAAATGTTAATTATAATTTAATTATAATTAATAGTTTTCAAATTAATCCTTGATTAAAATATGTGTGTATGTAATTAGCTTGCATGTGAGAAATTATTTAGTAAATAATTTAAATGCCTAAAATGTATATTTTGCATATTAGTCCCTGGGTTGGGACCTAGAAGCAATTATAGGAAAGATTTTGGAGGGAAAGTAAATAAAATAATTATTTTTCAAAATTTGGGAAAAATACTCGAGTATTTTCTGAAAAACTCGAGTATTCTGGGTCAAACTGCACGAGTGAGTGCGTTTGGTGAGTCACCGCCAACGATTCCGTGTCGTTGACACGAAATCATCATCTTGCCACCACCCTAGTTGTCTTGTCGCACTGCATGGACCTTCTCCATGTCTATATAAGCTTATCAACCACGAATTCGTGGGAATTTTGCTCAATCTTGCTTGTGTTGACATAGTTAGGGTTTCGAATTCGTCTCGTTCGATTCTCTTTTGATTCTAAGTGTTAGGGTTTGAGTGATACACCAATACAAAGCTCACATCACGAGCTTTGTATAGACACCAAAGTTGTGAGGTTTGAGTGTGTGGATTGAGAGAATCGAAGGCTTGAAGTGAAGCTGTCCTGGCTTGAGTTGGTGTCTGGAGCTTACTTTGATCATCGATTTCGGTAAGCTCGTGAATCCCTGAGTCTCAAACTTAATTCCTTTAGTTAGTTGATGTTGTATAGAGTCTAGAAATCTAATTTTCCCCAATTCTTATCTCTGTTTTGTGGGTAAACCAATTCGGTTTTGGTGATGCACTCAAAACTGCTCTGCATGTGAAGTTCAAGTTGATTTCTGGTGTTGGAGCTCTTTTCTTGGATTTCTTTCTGTTGATTCACATCTGAGAGGTAAGGGGAAGTAATTATATTCACTAGATAGAGATTAAATTCCATTATTTGTGTTAGAGAGCCACCAAGAGGCTCTAAGGGCTTAGATTGAATAGGAACTTTGGTTTGGAGACCAAGCTTTGCTCTAAAACTGTGTTGAGCAAGTTTTATACCATGCATGCAAGCTTAAATGACCATTGTTTTATGAGTGCTATGCTTATTTTGCAATTTGAGGTGTTGAGTTGCTAAATTGTGTAAATTATGCATAAATGGTTGATTCTCTGTCAAATTGGTTATTTGATATGAAATGAGTATTGCAACATGTTCAATATATGGTATGTGAACTACTGTGATCACTGGTTTGGATTAAAAGTGTTTAGAAATTGAAATGGTATGTAAAAACCAAGTTTCACTCTGTTCTGTCTGCATATACTCGAGTATTTGGATTAACACTCGAGTATTTCGTGGTGCACCAGAGTGAAAATTGGCGCACCAACTTGGGAATCAGATTGAACACTCGAGTAATGTATGAACTACTCGAGTATTCTGGGTAATGGAATACTCGAGTATCTCATGAAATACTCGAGTACATTTATAAAAACCTGAAAGCCTAAATCTCTGAAAAGACATGAACGACTCGAGTATAATTATGAACAACTCGAGTAGAATCTGGAAAATGATTAACTACTCGAGTATTTTGGAGAAAACTCGAGTATTTTTAGTCAGATACTTAAAAATACCATTTTCAATTCTAAGTCATTTTGTAACTCTTAGAGGTCAATAAACCAAGTGATCCTGGACTTAGAGGAAATTGATTGACGTTACGATGTTTTCATTTGAATAATGATACGTTGCTCGGGCGGCACGTAATGTATTAATAAAAGGATAAAACGTCAATCAATCTCTTTTAAGTAAGGTAATGCATTCATTCTGGAGTTTGGTTGGTAGGACGTATATCATGTTTTTGATAAACATGTGGAGGGCCTCTGGGAGTGCCAATACGCTTGCTTGATGACACATCGTTGACGTGGTCGGCTGAGGGAATGCCGATATGGTTATACCGTTTGGATGACGGTCCGTTTGGATGACGGGATATGCTCGGGTGGCATGGATACCAAGCTTGTCGTGTACATTCTAGGTGAATGTACGAATTGTTGTATACCTAGGAATACAACGCACTGTTGAGTGCTGGGTTGTCAGGGATGGACGTCAGAGAGTGACATAGTATGATGGAGATAGGCTTGAGAGCTAAAGTCATGCATCATGCCACTCATTTAAATTAATTGTGATAAATGAAATAAGTGTGAGCATCCTATGTGCATTCATTAACTGCTAAGTGCTATATGTGATTATTGTTAATTGATGCATATTACATATTCATATTGCACAATTTATTCTCTATTGATTATGTGTATAGAATTGCTTACCCTTATGCCCTTGTAGGTGATGTCTCGTTACATTGCTTGCATCGAGATCCGGCCACTTCCTAGTGGCGTATGGATCTATGAGGACCATCGCGCGGTGTATGAGGGGGAGGTAGAGTTCACATTCTACCACCCTAACCCGCTGATGCGATTTCGTCCTCGTAGGTTTAGGATTCCCATTATATACACTATGCATGTACCCCCGTTTTATACTTATCATGGACCACCTCCCATGCGACCAGCTCGCTCTTACCATAGTTTTCATTTTCGACCTACCCGCTCTCACCCTTTTACTTCGAGAGTTGTCCGCGAGGAGACTCCCCCTTCTTATCCGAGGAGCCCCGTCAGGGTTTCACCATCACCTGACCCGGTACCCAGTGGTAGGGTACACTCTCCTTCGGATGAGATCGAGGAGGATCCGGTGGAGGACGAGAGTGGGAGCGAGCCTGTCGTGCATTCTACTGGGAGTGACTGGAGGGACGATGATCCCTAGGTACATGTATATGGTGTATGATGTGGATCCGAGGATCCGGTGTGTGGAGTAGATGTGCTGCTGCTGCTGTGATGATGATGCTACTACCTTATTACCTATGTTTTTGGGAGACTACTGCTGCTACTACTACTGCATCTGATGCTGATGGATCTACGTGACTATCCCTGGGGTTGTATTTTGATGATGTATATATTGTACATATGTTTTACTCTAGGGTTATAGTATCATAGTGATGTAGATCTGTTTATATGGACTTGCTATATTTTGGAACTTAGTGACTTATCTCATGAACTATGTATGTATGACTCTTTCGTATATATGAAAATCTATGTTTATATTATATCAGTTGCATAGTCCAGTAATTTCCGCTTACTCTGATTTAACTTATAAATGAGCTCGGCTATAAGTATTAATTGACGGTATTAGTTTTATTAAAAAAATTATGGGTAGCTTCAATTGATTGTAAAATGTAAAGAAATTTCTAAAGAACGAATGTTATCCTGCTTGAGAAAAGTTTTTAGAAATCGCCGAACTCGATGCAAGTGTTTTAAAGGATTTTAGAATTTATTCTCCAAGAGTTCCATTAGATGAATTGTGCACCCGCTTTAAAGAAAATTTTATTACCATATTTTCTTAGCTCACAAGTCCATATATTATCCAATATAAAACATAAATACTATATTATATTTGGGTAATCCGGAATGGTGTCACACTTAGTGGTATCAGAGCAAAAGTCAGATCCTGTAGTAGTAGAAGTGGTTCCAGAAAGGTAGCCATCAACATCAAGCAGGTATCTCCAAAGTATTTAGTACTTTGAATGTTATTAAATTACTCATTGAGTTTTGTATTACCCCTGATTTGTTTGCATCTTGTCTCTTGTCTCTTTTGAGTACAAGACGCAATTGATTGTAGATCTAATAAGCTTAAGATAGAGCCTTAGTATAGGTGGTGTAATGGAAGTTTCTTTAAGTTCAACATATGTGACCGTAAGCCCATAGCGCAGGTCTAATATGGCAACTAGAAACCAAAATCACACCAACGCGATGTTGGAGCGAATCACCACGGTATTGGAAGCCATGCAAAGGCAGTCTCAGCAACCATCTCAACCGGCTAATCCGCCCCATCAGTGTAATATGGGAAACACTGAGGCGAAGACTCTGGCCGATTTTAGGAGCTGCAATCCGCCAAAGTTTGAAGGAGGATTTAAACCGGAGGAAGCCAACAGATGGATTCATACTATGGACAAGATTTTGAGGATGTTGGAATGTTCGGATGCTCAGAAGGTGGCATATGCAACCTATATGCTGGAGGATGAGGCTGAGAATTGGTGGAATCACACCATGCAGCTTTTACAATATGAAGGAAGGGAGATAAGTTGGGGAGTATTTATGGAGAAGTTTCTCCAGAAGTATTTTCCTGAGGATCTGAGAAGGAAGAAGGAGGTGGAGTTTCTGCAGTTGAAGCAAGGGAACTTGAGTGTGGGCGAGTACGCGGCAAGGTTTGAAGAACTGATGAAGTACTCTCCATACTACCAGAACAATCCAGACGAGAGGAGCAAGTGCATCAAGTTTGAAGGTGGATTAAGGCCAAAGTTGAAGTCAATTTTCAGCTATCAGCGGATTCAAAGTTTTCCTGCACTCGTGGACATGTGTAGGATGTATGAAGACGACACCAAAGCTGAGGAGGTGCAAGTCTCGGAAAAGAAGGACAATCAGAGCTATGGACCTCAGAGGCGTAAAGGTTCCAACAACCGAGGCAAAGGTCCATATGATCGCCGAGGGAAAGGTAAGGGAAAAGCTGGTGGTTCTAATAGAAGGGACTATCGGAGCGAGGCTCCATTCTGCGACAAGTGCAAGCGCAATCACTATGGCCGTGTGTGTTGGGGGACAAGTGGTTGCTTTAATTGTGGAAAGCCGGGGCATTTTGCAAGAGATTGCAAAGAACCGGCCAAAGTCAACTCCAGAGAAACTGCAGATAGACCGGTGACTCAAGGAAGGGTCTTCACCCTTAGTGGTGTGGAAGCGAATCGATCTTCTGATCTGGTGCAAGGTAAATACTTGCTTAATGGTCAGTTTTGCCATGTTTTGTTTGACTCTGGTGCAACGCATTCATTTGTTTCATATGAATGTGTAAACCGTTTAGGCTTGCTCATGTCTGAAATGCCTTATGTTCTTAAAGTAGAAACTCCTACCAATGCTCCTGTAATTGTTTCTAGAGCATGTCTTAACTGTTGTATAGAAGTGTTAGGACGGACCTCTGAAGTAGATTTGATCTGCTTACCCTTAGCACAATTAGATGTGATCTTGGGGATGGACTGGTTAAGTCAGAACCAAGTGATCATTGACTGTGATAGAAAACTGGTTACCTATAGAAACCCAAAACCATCTGGTTACGTGTGTCTGTTCAATGCTGAGATGGAGGAAGTTGATCCGAAGATGGAAGAGATTCCTGTTGTCCGAGAGTTTCCGGAAGTGTTTGCTGACGAGATTCCTGGTCTGCCACCAAGAAGAGAGATTGAATTCGGTATCGACCTAATTCCGGGAGCTGGTCCCATTTCTATCGCTCCCTATAGAATGGCACCACCGGAAATGGCGGAAATGAAGAAGCAGATTGAGGAGCTACTGCAAAAATAGATGATTCGACCAAGCGTGTCACCTTGGGGTGCTCCTGTCTTATTCATCAAGAAGAAAGATGGTAGCATGAGGATGTGCATAGACTATCGGCAGCTGAATAAGGTCACCATCAAGAACAAGTATCCGTTGCCGCGGATAGATGACCTTATGGATCAAGTTCGTGGGGCTTCAGTATTTTCCAAGATTGACTTGAGGTCAGGGTACCATCAGATCAGAATTAGAGAAGAGGATATCTCTAAAACTGCATTTCGATCTCGATACGGACATTATGAGTACGTCGTGATGCCGTTCGGATTGACTAATGCACCAGCTATCTTCATGGACTACATGAATCGAATCTTTAGACCTTATCTAGATTCGTTCGTGGTTGTGTTCATTGATGATATTCTCATTTACTCTAAGAGCCCAGAGGAGCATGCCGAACACTTGAGGATAGTGTTGAGCATCCTAAAGGAGAAGCAATTGTATGCCAAACTTACAAAGTGTGAGTTTTGGCTGAAGGAGGTTAAGTTCTTGGGGCATGTGATTTCAGACAAAGGAATAGCCGTTGATCCGACGAAGGTAAGTTCGGTTTTGCAATGGGAGCAACCAAAGTCGGTCACGGAAGTCAGAAGCTTCCTTGGTTTGGCTGGTTATTATAGAAGGTTTATCGAAGGTTTCTCGAAGATCGCACTACCTCTGACGAAGTTGACTCGGAAAGATCAACCATTTCTATGGGATGAGAAATGTGAAAGGAGTTTTCAAGAGTTGAAGGAAAGGTTGACATCGTCTCCTGTATTGGTTCTGCCCGATACACAGAAGAGTTTTGATGTGTATTGTGACGCGTCGAAACAAGGTCTTGGGTGTGTTTTGATGCAAGAAGGGCAAGTCGTCGCTTATGTCTCGAGACAGCTAAAAGTTCATGAAATGAACTATCCAACCCATGATCTGGAGCTGGCAGCTGTGGTGTTTGCATTAAAGATCTGGAGGCACTATCTCTATGGCACTACGTTCCGGGTGTTCAGTGACCATAAGAGTTTAAAGTACCTCTTTGATCAAAAGGAGTTGAATATGAGGCAACGCCGATGGATGGAGTTTTTGAAGGATTATGAGTTTGAACTCCATTATCATCCTGGAAAGGCCAATGTTGTGGCAGATGCATTGAGTAGGAAGACAATGCACATCAGTGCAATGATGGTCAGAGAAGCTGCACTGATAGAGGAATTCCGGGATTTGAGTCTGACGATGCAAGTGGAGCCGACAAGTATCAAGATGGGGATGCTGCAGATTGCTAACGAGTTTCTACAGAAGATTCGGGAATTGCAAGGCAAGGATGAGAAGCTCATAGAAAAGAGGAAGTTGATGGAAGAAGACAAGGAATTGGAGTTTCAAGAAGGGAAGGATGGAATCCTTCGCTTTAAAACAAGGATTTGTGTGCCTGATGATTTAGATGTAAGAAGGGTGATTCTGGACGAAGCACATAAGAGTAAGATGAGTATGCATCCGGGAGCTACCAAAATGTACCAGGACTTAAAGAAGCTATTTTGGTGGCCTGGTTTGAAGAAAGACATAGCTGAGTATGTGGCCTGTTGTTTGGTGTGTCAAAAGGCCAAGGTGGAACATCAAAGGCCAGGAGGAGAGTTACTTCCTTTGGAGATTCCATTGTGGAAATGGGATAGCATCTCGATGGATTTCGTGTCGGGATTGCCAAGGACATCTACTGGTCATGATGCAATCTGGGTGATAGTGGATCGTTTGACCAAGTCGGCGTATTTCATTCCCGTGAATATGCGCTATTCGTTGGAAAAGCTCACCCAGTTGTACATCAAAGAAATTGTTCGTCTGCACGGTGTACCGTCAAGCATTGTATCTGATCGTGATCCGAGGTTTACATCGAAGTTCTGGGAAGATCTGCATAGAGCCTTGGGTTCAAGATTGAAACTGAGTTCTGCATACCATCCTCAGACTGATGGCCAAACGGAGAGGACTATTCAGTCACTGGAGGACATTTTGCGAGCCTGTGCGTTGGAAGGTCAAGGGAGCTGGGAACAGATGTTGCCACTCGTGGAATTCACTTACAACAACAGTTACCACACGAGTATTGGAATGACACCATTTGAAGCTTTATATGGGAGAAAGTGCCAGACGCCGTTATGCTGGTTTCAAGTGGGGGAGAATTCTCTGGTTGGACCAGATTTTGTGCAAGAGACCACGGAACAGATCAAGATGATTCAGAAGAAGATGAGGGCAGCTCAAAGTAGGCAGAAAAGCTATGCTGATAGAAGAAGGAAACCATTAGAGTTCGCCGAAGGAGACCATGCGTTTATTAGAATAGTACCAACCAAAGGTGTTAGTAGAGCCTTGAAAACTCAGAAACTATCACCTAAATTCATTGGTCCCTACCAAATTCTCAAAAGAATCGGCCCAGTAGCTTATCAGTTAGCCCTGCCTCCATCATTAGCTAACCTCCACAATGTGTTCCATGTGTCTCAGTTGAAGAAATATGTCCATGACCCCACCATTGTCCTTAGAATCCAACCGGATAACTTAGAAGTTCATGAGAACTTAACCTTCAAAGCTGTACCAGTTCGCATCGAAGATCGAAGAATCAAGCAACTTAGAGGGAAGGACATCCATCTGATCAAAGTTGTCTGGGTCTGTGGAGATGTGATAGAAGCATCTTGGGAACTAGAGGATAAGATGCGTCAGGATTATCCTGACTTGTTTGTATGAGTTGAATTTCGGGGACGAAATTCCTTGTAAGTGGGGGAGTAGTGTAACACCCCAAAATTTTAATCCCCGATTAATGAAATGTTAATTATAATTTAATTATAATTAATAGTTTTCAAATTAATCCTTGATTAAAATATGTGTGTATGTAATTAGCTTGCATGTGAGAAATTATTTAGTAAATAATTTAAATGCCTAAAATGTATATTTTGCATATTAGTCCCTGGGTTGGGACCTAGAAGCAATTATAGGAAAGATTTTGGAGGGAAAGTAAATAAAATAATTATTTTTCAAAATTTGGGAAAAATACTCGAGTATTTTCTGAAAAACTCGAGTATTCTGGGTCAAACTGCACGAGTGAGTGCGTTTGGTGAGTCACCGCCAACGATTCCGTGTCGTTGACACGAAATCATCATCTTGCCACCACCCTAGTTGTCTTGTCGCACTGCATGGACCTTCTCCATGTCTATATAAGCTTATCAACCACGAATTCGTGGGAATTTTGCTCAATCTTGCTTGTGTTGACATAGTTAGGGTTTCGAATTCGTCTCGTTCGATTCTCTTTTGATTCTAAGTGTTAGGGTTTGAGTGATACACCAATACAAAGCTCACATCACGAGCTTTGTATAGACACCAAAGTTGTGAGGTTTGAGTGTGTGGATTGAGAGAATCGAAGGCTTGAAGTGAAGCTGTCCTGGCTTGAGTTGGTGTCTGGAGCTTACTTTGATCATCGATTTCGGTAAGCTCGTGAATCCCTGAGTCTCAAACTTAATTCCTTTAGTTAGTTGATGTTGTATAGAGTCTAGAAATCTAATTTTCCCCAATTCTTATCTCTGTTTTGTGGGTAAACCAATTCGGTTTTGGTGATGCACTCAAAACTGCTCTGCATGTGAAGTTCAAGTTGATTTCTGGTGTTGGAGCTCTTTTCTTGGATTTCTTTCTGTTGATTCACATCTGAGAGGTAAGGGGAAGTAATTATATTCACTAGATAGAGATTAAATTCCATTATTTGTGTTAGAGAGCCACCAAGAGGCTCTAAGGGCTTAGATTGAATAGGAACTTTGGTTTGGAGACCAAGCTTTGCTCTAAAACTGTGTTGAGCAAGTTTTATACCATGCATGCAAGCTTAAATGACCATTGTTTTATGAGTGCTATGCTTATTTTGCAATTTGAGGTGTTGAGTTGCTAAATTGTGTAAATTATGCATAAATGGTTGATTCTCTGTCAAATTGGTTATTTGATATGAAATGAGTATTGCAACATGTTCAATATATGGTATGTGAACTACTGTGATCACTGGTTTGGATTAAAAGTGTTTAGAAATTGAAATGGTATGTAAAAACCAAGTTTCACTCTGTTCTGTCTGCATATACTCGAGTATTTGGATTAACACTCGAGTATTTCGTGGTGCACCAGAGTGAAAAATGGCGCACCAACTTGGGAATCAGATTGAACACTCGAGTAATGTATGAACTACTCGAGTATTCTGGGTAATGGAATACTCGAGTATCTCATGAAATACTCGAGTACATTTATAAAAACCTGAAAGCCTAAATCTCTGAAAAGACATGAACGACTCGAGTATAATTATGAACAACTCGAGTAGAATCTGGAAAATGATTAACTACTCGAGTATTTTGGAGAAAACTCGAGTATTTTTAGTCAGATACTTAAAAATACCATTTTCAATTCTAAGTCATTTTGTAACTCTTAGAGGTCAATAAACCAAGTGATCCTGGACTTAGAGGAAATTGATTGACGTTACGATGTTTTCATTTGAATAATGATACGTTGCTCGGGCGGCACGTAATGTATTAATAAAAGGATAAAACGTCAATCAATCTCTTTTAAGTAAGGTAATGCATTCATTCTGGAGTTTGGTTGGTAGGACGTATATCATGTTTTTGATAAACATGTGGAGGGCCTCTGGGAGTGCCAATACGCTTGCTTGATGACACATCGTTGACGTGGTCGGCTGAGGGAATGCCGATATGGTTATACCGTTTGGATGACAGTCCGTTTGGATGACGGGATATGCTCGGGTGGCATGGATACCAAGCTTGTCGTGTACATTCTAGGTGAATGTACGAATTGTTGTATACCTAGGAATACAACGCACTGTTGAGTGCTGGGTTGTCAGGGATGGACGTCAGAGAGTGACATAGTATGATGGAGATAGGCTTGAGAGCTAAAGTCATGCATCATGCCACTCATTTAAATTAATTGTGATAAATGAAATAAGTGTGAGCATCCTATGTGCATTCATTAACTGCTAAGTGCTATATGTGATTATTGTTAATTGATGCATATTACATATTCATATTGCACAATTTATTCTCTATTGATTATGTGTATAGAATTGCTTACCCTTATGCCCTTGTAGGTGATGTCTCGTTACATTGCTTGCATCGAGATCCGGCCACTTCCTAGTGGCGTATGGATCTATGAGGACCATCGCGCGGTGTATGAGGGGGAGGTAGAGTTCACATTCTACCACCCTAACCCGCTGATGCGATTTCGTCCTCGTAGGTTTAGGATTCCCATTATATACACTATGCATGTACCCCCGTTTTATACTTATCATGGACCACCTCCCATGCGACCAGCTCGCTCTTACCATAGTTTTCATTTTCGACCTACCCGCTCTCACCCTTTTACTTCGAGAGTTGTCCGCGAGGAGACTCCCCCTTCTTATCCGAGGAGCCCCGTCAGGGTTTCACCATCACCTGACCCGGTACCCAGTGGTAGGGTACACTCTCCTTCGGATGAGATCGAGGAGGATCCGGTGGAGGACGAGAGTGGGAGCGAGCCTGTCGTGCATTCTACTGGGAGTGACTGGAGGGACGATGATCCCTAGGTACATGTATATGGTGTATGATGTGGATCCGAGGATCCGGTGTGTGGAGTAGATGTGCTGCTGCTGCTGTGATGATGATGCTACTACCTTATTACCTATGTTTTTGGGAGACTACTGCTGCTACTACTACTGCATCTGATGCTGATGGATCTACGTGACTATCCCTGGGGTTGTATTTTGATGATGTATATATTGTACATATGTTTTACTCTAGGGTTATAGTATCATAGTGATGTAGATCTGTTTATATGGACTTGCTATATTTTGGAACTTAGTGACTTATCTCATGAACTATGTATGTATGACTCTTTCGTATATATGAAAATCTATGTTTATATTATATCAGTTGCATAGTCCAGTAATTTCCGCTTACTCTGATTTAACTTATAAATGAGCTCGGCTATAAGTATTAATTGACGGTATTAGTTTTATTAAAAAAATTATGGGTAGCTTCAATTGATTGTAAAATGTAAAGAAATTTCTAAAGAACGAATGTTATCCTGCTTGAGAAAAGTTTTTAGAAATCGCCGAACTCGATGCAAGTGTTTTAAAGGATTTTAGAATTTATTCTCCAAGAGTTCCATTAGATGAATTGTGCACCCGCTTTAAAGAAAATTTTATTACCATATTTTCTTAGCTCACAAGTCCATATATTATCCAATATAAAACATAAATACTATATTATATTTGGGTAATCCGGAATGGTGTCACACTTAGTGGTATCAGAGCAAAAGTCAGATCCTGTAGTAGTAGAAGTGGTTCCAGAAAGGTAGCCATCAACATCAAGCAGGTATCTCCAAAGTATTTAGTACTTTGAATGTTATTAAATTACTCATTGAGTTTTGTATTACCCCTGATTTGTTTGCATCTTGTCTCTTGTCTCTTTTGAGTACAAGACGCAATTGATTGTAGATCTAATAAGCTTAAGATAGAGCCTTAGTATAGGTGGTGTAATGGAAGTTTCTTTAAGTTCAACATATGTGACCGTAAGCCCATAGCGCAGGTCTAATATGGCAACTAGAAACCAAAATCACACCAACGCGATGTTGGAGCGAATCACCACGGTATTGGAAGCCATGCAAAGGCAGTCTCAGCAACCATCTCAACCGGCTAATCCGCCCCATCAGTGTAATATGGGAAACACTGAGGCGAAGACTCTGGCCGATTTTAGGAGCTGCAATCCGCCAAAGTTTGAAAGAGGATTTAAACCGGAGGAAGCCAACAGATGGATTCATACTATGGACAAGATTTTGAGGACGTTGGAATGTTCGGATGCTCAGAAGGTGGCATATGCAACCTATATGCTGGAGGATGAGGCTGAGAATTGGTGGAATCACACCATGCAGCTTTTACAATATGAAGGAAGGGAGATAAGTTGGGGAGTATTTATGGAGAAGTTTCTCCAGAAGTATTTTCCTGAGGATCTGAGAAGGAAGAAGGAGGTGGAGTTTCTGCAGTTGAAGCAAGGGAACTTGAGTGTGGGCGAGTACGCGGCAAGGTTTGAAGAACTGATGAAGTACTCTCCATACTACCAGAACAATCCAGACGAGAGGAGCAAGTGCATCAAGTTTGAAGGTGGATTAAGGCCAAAGTTGAAGTCAATTTTCAGCTATCAGCGGATTCAAAGTTTTCCTGCACTCGTGGACATGTGTAGGATGTATGAAGACGACACCAAAGCTGAGGAGGTGCAAGTCTCGGAAAAGAAGGACAATCAGAGCTATGGACCTCAGAGGCGTAAAGGTTCCAACAACCGAGGCAAAGGTCCATATGATCGCCGAGGGAAAGGTAAGGGAAAAGCTGGTGGTTCTAATAGAAGGGACTATCGGAGCGAGGCTCCATTCTGCGACAAGTGCAAGCGCAATCACTATGGCCGTGTGTGTTGGGGGACAAGTGGTTGCTTTAATTGTGGAAAGCCGGGGCATTTTGCAAGAGATTGCAAAGAACCGGCCAAAGTCAACTCCAGAGAAACTGCAGATAGACCGGTGACTCAAGGAAGGGTCTTCACCCTTAGTGGTGTGGAAGCGAATCGATCTTCTGATCTGGTGCAAGGTAAATACTTGCTTAATGGTCAGTTTTGCCATGTTTTGTTTGACTCTGGTGCAACGCATTCATTTGTTTCATATGAATGTGTAAACCGTTTACGCTTGCTCATGTCTGAAATGCCTTATGTTCTTAAAGTAGAAACTCCTACCAATGCTCCTGTAATTGTTTCTAGAGCATGTCTTAACTGTTGTATAGAAGTGTTAGGACGGACCTCTGAAGTAGATTTGATCTGCTTACCCTTAGCACAATTAGATGTGATCTTGGGGATGGACTGGTTAAGTCAGAACCAAGTGATCATTGACTGTGATAGAAAACTGGTAACCTATAGAAACCCAAAACCATGTGGTTACGTGTGTCTGTTCAATGCTGAGATGGAGGAAGTTGATCCGAAGATGGAAGAGATTCCTGTTGTCCGAGAGTTTCCGGAAGTGTTTGCTGACGAGATTCTTGGTCTGCCACCAAGAAGAGAGATTGAATTCGGTATCGACCTAATTCCGGGAGCTGGTCCCATTTCTATCGCTCCCTATAGAATGGCACCACCGGAAATGGCGGAAATGAAGAAGCAGATTGAGGAGCTGCTGCAGAAACAGATGATTCGACCAAGCGTGTCACCTTGGGGTGCTCCTGTCTTATTCGTCAAGAAGAAAGATGGTAGCATGAGGATGTGCATAGACTATCGGCAGCTGAATAAGGTCACCATCAAGAACAAGTATCCGTTGCCGCGGATAGATGACCTTATGGATCAAGTTCGTGGGGCTTCAGTATTTTCCAAGATTGACTTGAGGTCAGGGTACCATCAGATCAGAATTAGAGAAGAGGATATCTCTAAAACTGCATTTCGATCTCGATACGGACATTATGAGTACGTCGTGATGCCGTTCGGATTGACTAATGCACCAGCTATCTTCATGGACTACATGAATCGAATCTTTAGACCTTATCTAGATTCGTTCGTGGTTGTGTTCATTGATGATATTCTCATTTACTCTAAGAGCCCAGAGGAGCATGCCGAACACTTGAGGATAGTGTTGAGCATCCTAAAGGAGAAGCAATTGTATGCCAAACTTACAAAGTGTGAGTTTTGGCTGAAGGAGGTTAAGTTCTTGGGGCATGTGATTTCAGACAAAGGAATAGTCGTTGATCCGACGAAGGTAAGTTCGGTTTTGCAATGGGAGCAACCAAAGTCGGTCACGGAAGTCAGAAGCTTCCTTGGTTTGGCTGGTTATTATAGAAGGTTTATCGAAGGTTTCTCGAAGATCGCACTACCTCTGACGAAGTTGACTCGGAAAGATCAACCATTTCTATGGGATGAGAAATGTGAAAGGAGTTTTCAAGAGTTGAAGGAAAGGTTGACATCGTCTCCTGTATTGGTTCTGCCCGATACACAGAAGAGTTTTGATGTGTATTGTGACGCGTCGAAACAAGGTCTTGGGTGTGTTTTGATGCAAGAAGGGCAAGTCGTCGCTTATGTCTCGAGACAGCTAAAAGTTCATGAAATGAACTATCCAACCCATGATCTGGAGCTGGCAGCTGTGGTGTTTGCATTAAAGATCTGGAGGCACTATCTCTATGGCACTACGTTCCGGGTGTTCAGTGACCATAAGAGTTTAAATTACCTCTTTGATCAAAAGGAGTTGAATATGAGGCAACGCCGATGGATGGAGTTTTTGAAGGATTATGAGTATGAACTCCATTATCATCCTGGAAAGGCCAATGTTGTGGCAGATGCATTGAGTAGGAAGACAATGCACATCAGTGCAATGATGGTCAGAGAAGCTGCACTGATAGAGGAATTCCGGGATTTGAGTCTGACGATGCAAGTGGAGCCGACAAGTATCAAGATGGGGATGCTGCAGATTGCTAAGAGTTTCTACAGAAGATTCGGGAATTGCAAGGCAAGGATGAGAAGCTCATAGAAAAGAGGAAGTTGATGGAAGAAGGCAAGGAATTGGAGTTTCAAGAAGGGAAGGATGGAATCCTTCGCTTTAAAACAAGGATTTGTGTGCCTGATGATTTAGAAGTAAGAAGGGTGATTCTGAACGAAGCACATAAGAGTAAGATGAGTATGCATCCGGGAGCTACCAAAATGTACCAGGACTTAAAGAAGCTATTTTGGTGGCCTGGTTTGAAGAAAGACATAGCTGAGTATGTGGCCTGTTGTTTGGTGTGTCAAAAGGCCAAGGTGGAACATCAAAGGCCAGGAGGAGAGTTACTTCCTTTGGAGATTCCATTGTGGAAATGGGATAGCATCTCGATGGATTTCGTGTCGGGATTGCCAAGGACATCTACTGGTCATGATGCAATCTGGGTGATAGTGGATCGTTTGACCAAGTCGGCGTATTTCATTCCCGTGAATATGCGCTATTCGTTGGAAAAGCTCACCCAGTTGTACATCAAAGAAATTGTTCGTCTGCACGGTGTACCGTCAAGCATTGTATCTGATCGTGATCCGAGGTTTACATCGAAGTTCTGGGAAGATCTGCATAGAGCCTTGGGTTCAAGATTGAAACTGAGTTCTGCATACCATCCTCAGACTGATGGCCAAACGGAGAGGACTATTCAGTCACTGGAGGACATTTTGCGAGCCTGTGCGTTGGAAGGTCAAGGGAGCTGGGAACAGATGTTGCCACTCGTGGAATTCACTTACAACAACAGTTACCACACGAGTATTGGAATGACACCATTTGAAGCTTTATATGGGAGAAAGTGCCAGACGCCGTTATGCTGGTTTCAAGTGGGGGAGAATTCTCTGGTTGGACCAGATTTTGTGCAAGAGACCACAGAACAGATCAAGATGATTCAGAAGAAGATGAGGGCAGCTCAAAGTAGGCAGAAAAGCTATGCTGATAGAAGAAGGAAACCATTAGAGTTCGCCGAAGGAGACCATGCGTTTATTAGAATAGTACCAACCAAAGGTGTTAGTAGAGCCTTGAAAACTCAGAAACTATCACCTAAATTCATTGGTCCCTACCAAATTCTCAAAAGAATCGGCCCAGTAGCTTATCAGTTAGCCCTGCCTCCATCATTAGCTAACCTCCACAATGTGTTCCATGTGTCTCAGTTGAAGAAATATGTCCATGACCCCACCATTGTCCTTAGAATCCAACCGGATAACTTAGAAGTTCATGAGAACTTAACCTTCAAAGCTGTACCAGTTCGCATCGAAGATCGAAGAATCAAGCAGCTTAGAGGGAAGGACATCCATCTGATCAAAGTTGTCTGGGTCTGTGGAGATGTGATAGAAGCATCTTGGGAACTAGAGGATAAGATGCGTCAGGATTATCCTGACTTGTTTGTATGAGTTGAATTTCGGGGACGAAATTCCTTGTAAGTGGGGGAGTAGTGTAACACCCCAAAATTTTAATCCCCGATTAATGAAATGTTAATTATAATTTAATTATAATTAATAGTTTTCAAATTAATCCTTGATTAAAATATGTGTGTATGTAATTAGCTTGCATGTGAGAAATTATTTAGTAAATAATTTAAATGCCTAAAATGTATATTTTGCATATTAGTCCCTGGGTTGGGACCTAGAAGCAATTATAGGAAAGATTTTGGAGGGAAAGTAAATAAAATAATTATTTTTCAAAATTTGGGAAAAATACTCGAGTATTTTCTGAAAAACTCGAGTATTCTGGGTCAAACTGCACGAGTGAGTGCGTTTGGTGAGTCACCGCCAACGATTCCGTGTCGTTGACACGAAATCATCATCTTGCCACCACCCTAGTTGTCTTGTCGCACTGCATGGACCTTCTCCATGTCTATATAAGCTTATCAACCACGAATTCGTGGGAATTTTGCTCAATCTTGCTTGTGTTGACATAGTTAGGGTTTCGAATTCGTCTCGTTCGATTCTCTTTTGATTCTAAGTGTTAGGGTTTGAGTGATACACCAATACAAAGCTCACATCACGAGCTTTGTATAGACACCAAAGTTGTGAGGTTTGAGTGTGTGGATTGAGAGAATCGAAGGCTTGAAGTGAAGCTGTCCTGGCTTGAGTTGGTGTCTGGAGCTTACTTTGATCATCGATTTCGGTAAGCTCGTGAATCCCTGAGTCTCAAACTTAATTCCTTTAGTTAGTTGATGTTGTATAGAGTCTAGAAATCTAATTTTCCCCAATTCTTATCTCTGTTTTGTGGGTAAACCAATTCGGTTTTGGTGATGCACTCAAAACTGCTCTGCATGTGAAGTTCAAGTTGATTTCTGGTGTTGGAGCTCTTTTCTTGGATTTCTTTCTGTTGATTCACATCTGAGAGGTAAGGGGAAGTAATTATATTCACTAGATAGAGATTAAATTCCATTATTTGTGTTAGAGAGCCACCAAGAGGCTCTAAGGGCTTAGATTGAATAGGAACTTTGGTTTGGAGACCAAGCTTTGCTCTAAAACTGTGTTGAGCAAGTTTTATACCATGCATGCAAGCTTAAATGACCATTGTTTTATGAGTGCTATGCTTATTTTGCAATTTGAGGTGTTGAGTTGCTAAATTGTGTAAATTATGCATAAATGGTTGATTCTCTGTCAAATTGGTTATTTGATATGAAATGAGTATTGCAACATGTTCAATATATGGTATGTGAACTACTGTGATCACTGGTTTGGATTAAAAGTGTTTAGAAATTGAAATGGTATGTAAAAACCAAGTTTCACTCTGTTCTGTCTGCATATACTCGAGTATTTGGATTAACACTCGAGTATTTCGTGGTGCACCAGAGTGAAAATTGGCGCACCAACTTGGGAATCAGATTGAACACTCGAGTAATGTATGAACTACTCGAGTATTCTGGGTAATGGAATACTCGAGTATCTCATGAAATACTCGAGTACATTTATAAAAACCTGAAACCCTAAATCTCTGAAAAGACATGAACGACTCGAGTATAATTATGAACAACTCGAGTAGAATCTGGAAAATGATTAACTACTCGAGTATTTTGGAGAAAACTCGAGTATTTTTAGTCAGATACTTAAAAATACCATTTTCAATTCTAAGTCATTTTGTAACTCTTAGAGGTCAATAAACCAAGTGATCCTGGACTTAGAGGAAATTGATTGACGTTACGATGTTTTCATTTGAATAATGATACGTTGCTCGGGCGGCACGTAATGTATTAATAAAAGGATAAAACGTCAATCAATCTCTTTTAAGTAAGGTAATGCATTCATTCTGGAGTTTGGTTGGTAGGACGTATATCATGTTTTTGATAAACATGTGGAGGGCCTCTGGGAGTGCCAATACGCTTGCTTGATGACACATCGTTGACGTGGTCGGCTGAGGGAATGCCGATATGGTTATACCGTTTGGATGACGGTCCGTTTGGATGACGGGATATGCTCGGGTGGCATGGATACCAAGCTTGTCGTGTACATTCTAGGTGAATGTACGAATTGTTGTATACCTAGGAATACAACGCACTGTTGAGTGCTGGGTTGTCAGGGATGGACGTCAGAGAGTGACATAGTATGATGGAGATAGGCTTGAGAGCTAAAGTCATGCATCATGCCACTCATTTAAATTAATTGTGATAAATGAAATAAGTGTGAGCATCCTATGTGCATTCATTAACTGCTAAGTGCTATATGTGATTGTTGTTAATTGATGCATATTACATATTCATATTGCACAATTTATTCTCTATTGATTATGTGTATAGAATTGCTTACCCTTATGCCCTTGTAGGTGATGTCTCGTTACATTGCTTGCATCGAGATCCGGCCACTTCCTAGTGGCGTATGGATCTATGAGGACCATCGCGCGGTGTATGAGGGGGAGGTAGAGTTCACATTCTACCACCCTAACCCGCTGATGCGATTCCGTCCTCGTAGGTTTAGGATTCCCATTATATACACTATGCATGTACCCCCGTTTTATACTTATCATGGACCACCTCCCATGCGACCAGCTCGCTCTTACCATAGTTTTCATTTTCGACCTACCCGCTCTCACCCTTTTACTTCGAGAGTTGTCCGCGAGGAGACTCCCCCTTCTTATCTGAGGAGCCCCGTCAGGGTTTCACCATCACCTGACCCGGTACCCAGTGGTAGGGTACACTCTCCTTCGGATGAGATCGAGGAGGATCCGGTGGAGGACGAGAGTGGGAGCGAGCCTGTCGTGCATTCTACTGGGAGTGACTGGAGGGACGATGATCCCTAGGTACATGTATATGGTGTATGATGTGGATCCGAGGATCCGGTGTGTGGAGGAGATGTGCTGCTGCTGCTGTGATGATGATGCTACTACCTTATTACCTATGTTTTTGGGAGACTACTGCTGCTACTACTACTGCATCTGATGCTGATGGATCTACGTGACTATCCCTGGGGTTGTATTTTGATGATGTATATATTGTACATATGTTTTACTCTAGGGTTATAGTATCATAGTGATGTAGATCTGTTTATATGGACTTGCTATATTTTGGAACTTAGTGACTTATCTCCTGAACTATGTATGTATGACTCTTTCGTATATATGAAAATCTATGTTTATATTATATCAGTTGCATAGTCCAGTAATTTCCGCTTACTCTGATTTAACTTATAAATGAGCTCGGCTATAAGTATTAATTGACGGTATCAGTTTTATTAAAAAAAGTATGGGTAGCTTCAATTGATTGTAAAATGTAAAGAAATTTCTAAAGAACGAATGTTATCCTGCTTGAGAAAAGGTTTTAGAAATCGCCGAACTCGATACAAGTGTTTTAAAGGATTTTAGAATTTATTCTCCAAGAGTTCCATTAGATGAATTGTGCACCCGCTTTAAAGAAAATTTTATTACCATATTTTCTTAGCTCACAAGTCCATATATTATCCAATATAAAACATAAATACTATATTATATTTGGGTAATCCGGAAGGGTGTCACACATTGCATTTTGCATTTAGTTTAGGATCATTTAGTATATTCATTCATTCATCATGCATTTTTATTTTTTTCGTATGCATATAAATTTTAAAAAAATAATTCATTTTTACATGCATTTAACTGACTCACCATCTAGGCAATTTAACTTATACATATCTATTTTGACTCGCACTAAATGTGTTTCCATGTGAATAATATTTTTGAAAATGACTTAGCTTGTGATGATCTACTTGTTTGGAATGATGATATGCATGAATAATCATTAGGAAAGCTGATAATTAGCTAAGATTTATTGTAATTCTTGCTCTTCATTGAAATAGCCAATAAATGTGAGTTTTGAGCCTAACAGGGGTAACACATAATGAATATTTTTAAACCCCTCTTCTTTCTTGATATTTGAGTGATGTTCACTTTGATTGTAAATTCTAGAACTCGATTTGTGACCATTTTGAGATTGATAATTGTTTGCTTGCATGAATATGATAAAGGCACCTAGGACTGTTTTTCTGGCCTTCAACAATTTTGATAGACACTTTTCCTTTAGTTGCCTATTTTGAGCCTAACAAAATAATTATTTTCCTTGGTACCCTTTCATAATGTTACATATTTTTGGTACCCTTTGGATGAGATGTTAGAGTGTTGTTATTCTTAAAGCATTTAATTTATTCTCTTTATCTCACTTCTAAAAAAAAAGAAAAAAAATAATTGAGTGTAAGGTACCCCTTTGAGAGCAGGTAATTGCTTAATGGGGAAATATTTGATATGTGAAAAAAAAATAAAGGAAGAGAATAGAGAATGAGAAAAAGAATGAAGGATGACTGATTGATGGAGTTGATATGTAATTGCAATAATTGTATGCTTCATTCATTATTCAAAGGGATATTGTGTATATGATTATTTTGTTTAAACCCTTTGTGTGATCCTTTGTTTCTTATACCCCACCTGACATCTTTAGCCATGTCCACATTACAACTTAATTAAGACCTTTTGATTCTTGCATGCATTCAATATTTTCATTAGAGATTTTGGTCTATGGTCAAGCTTATGGTAATTCACTTTCATTGATGAACTTGAGTGATATGTCTTTACCCTCTTATACACATTGAGAGAAAGTGAGCGGTGTAACATCCCGCGTTTTTCCGGCTAGGACGAATAAAATTTATTAGAGAAAAAGTTTTGAGTAATCGTTTTAGAAAGAGTTTTCAATGAATATTTTATTCGATTTCGAAGTAAAGTGTCTATTTTACGGAGTTTTGATAAACAAATATTTTGATGAAGTTAGTAAAAATGATTTTTCATGGGAAATGAACTTATTGTTGGTGATTGATTTTAAAAATGATCTTCTTTATGGATTTTCTTAGATTGATTAACTTAGAAAATTCATAACTTTTTAACCGTAACTCCGATTTTTATGATCTTTATATCAAAACGATCGTATCGAAATTTAGTTTTCAAAAATACATCTTTCATAATTTTCTGGGCTGGTTTGCGAAAATTGTTTTTCAGTATGATAAAGGACGAATTTCCAAGGAATAAATCATGAAAAATAGTTTTTGATTTCTAATAAATTTTTCCTTTTGGGATTTTCTTTAATATATTAAAGTATGATTTTAGAAAATTAAATGAAGGCTATAAGTGCAACCAATAAGTGCAGTTTATTATTTAAAGGAAAGATGTGTTTAATTGTTAATATGTATGTTTGGCTATTTGTTTTGTGATCAAGTGTGTAATTAATTTATGAGTGTGTGTATGATATGTAAGTATGTGTTTATATGTGTATGTGTAATTGTGTGAATAGGAGTTTTAGAGTTAATTGCTTAATTATGTGGATTGATTAATAATTAGAATGTGATTAGGAGGTAAAAAATAGGACATGTGTGTGTGTGCTATGAGTGCCACGGTTGGGGGAGCTTTTGCATGCATGATGCATGTGTGTTGTGTGTGTGTGCAAGTGACAAGTGTATATGGGGGTGTATGTGTAAGTGTAGGGTGCAATTGTGTGGTGACTAAGTGGGAAAGGGAGAAATAGAAATAAAAAGAAAAGAAAAATGAAGGTGGAAAAACTTGGAGACCAAGTATGTGTAGTAGTGTTGACAAAATAATCCCCCTAGGTGCATGTGAGGGCCGAACTTCTTTAGGACCCAAGGGAGGAAATGATGCTTCAATCCTTAGTCCATTTCCCATTCTTTCTATTCACACCATCATTTCCATTCTTTCTTCCTTTCCTTCGTTCCTTTCATTCATCCTTTCATTTCTTCACACTTCCACCAACACAAACATATAATCTCAAAGAGCTATCCTAACTCTTGAGACATATACAAAAAAAAAAAAAGAGAGAACCATGAGAGAAAGAGAGAGAACCGTGAGGAAGAAGAGGAGGAGGTCAACCCAAACTTAGGAGTTCCTTTGAAGATCAAAGTGTTAGAAGACCTATTTCTTGGTATAAACCAAAGACCCTAGAAGAATTATAATTAGCTTTGTTTGTGATCTTGTAATTTTACTTTCTTCTCTTGCATGTTTATCTTTATGCATATATATGTAATCTTTTGTTAACTATGGACTTTTAGAAACTTAAATTAATTTGTAATATGTGTAGTTATGTTTGATAATTCGGTTGGTGGTGATCTTGATGGATCTTGATGTTTTCTTTTAGATTTAAAGCTTTGTATATGACCCTTGTGAATTTAAAGTACATCTTCTTGCATGTTGATTTTTAAGTTAGATCTAGTGATTTTACTTACATGCATGTCAAGATCAATGTTCAAATTATAATATGTGTGATGCTTGTGCTTTGATGAAAAGATATTTGAAAATGATTAAATTTTTCTTGGTAATTTTTCTTATGATTGGCCACGGTTTTGATTGATTTTTAGGTTAGAAGTTTTGATGTTGAATTTGTGTTATGTGCATGTAAAAAAAAATTATTTTTAAGAAAGATTAACATAAAGCATGGAACTTTTGATAAAATAAATTTATTTCTCATGATGCATGTTTCGGTTTAGGCTTAGATTTTTAAGGATAAATTTTTAATTGGAGTCTTTGATACATGCATGTATGATTTTTCTTAAGATCTACTAAATTTAAATATGTGCATGTCAAGATCTAGGTTAGTTTATTTTGACTCTTGATTTCTAGTTTAAAAGGGCTTGATTTCTATTGTTTTGGATGATTGATGCATGTTATGTTTAAACTAAAGAAAATTATTTTCATAAAACATTAATTCGGTTCTCAAAGGAAATATAATTGATTAATTGATTATTGTGTTAATTTATATGTATGAGTGTATTTTTGATTCTCATGAAAATAAAAGAATGAACAAATTTGTTGAACCAAAGTGTGTGCTGAAAATTGTGATATGTGTGCTTTTTAACTTTGATGAATGATGTTGTGTGTGCTCAATAATTCTGAAACTGTGTCCCTAACTTAAGTATATCAAAATGAATCTCTCTGGGTTTTTGGATGATTTTTGGATTTGATTTCCTATTTTTATAAGAATAAACTTTGTGAAAATCATTCTAAGAAAATAAGTTTTTCAGTTTAAAGATAAACAAAATTTTCAAACTTGTGCTATTTGAAATTGTTTGAAATTTTTATGGTAGCTTCCTGGATATCCCTAGATGTTCTCTGTAAAATTTGAAGAGATTTGGAGTTGAATTGATATTTTTACCAAAGACAAAACAGTAAACCACTTGGTTCAGATTTTCTGGACTTAGTGATAAATTTAATTAGAAAAGTATGACTCGCACAACTCCAAATAATCTGAAAATTTTATGAGATAGTCTTGACTGTACAAGGAAGAGTTATACCAATTTTTATGCAATTCTGAGTTGAGAAACTATTTTTAATAATAACGTTTTTGTCTCAGTCCAGCAACAGTACAGTTTTGTTTTTCATACAAAATATGATTTGAAACCTAGCTTAGGATTATTTAAATGACTTGAAATTTTTATAAGGTGAACTTTATCATATATGTGTATGTTCTGGAAATTTTTAGAATTTAATAAATTAATTTGATATAGTTTTGGATTTTATCTTTTGTGTTTTGCTTGTAATCACACTAGGATTCTATTTAAATATTTTTGGATGAATATGAATTTTTATGCTTTATGTTATAACCTTGGCTGCATTGTATGATGATTATGATGCCTTGAAATAATTGAATAAGTGATTGTTTGATGAGGTGTTTAGGATATGTATAGATTATTTAGTTAATCCAAGTGTTATGTTTGATTTTGGTGATTGGTTTTGAAAAGTAATTGGTCTTGAAATAGTTTAGCTTTGATTTAATTAAAGAAACTTGGACTTAATGGTTGCTGCCCTTAATTCATTTCACAATGTTAAGTTTTAAAAATAAATCGTTTAAGTGTTTATTTTATAACAAAGTGTTATACGAACTAAAGAATGATTTTTCGGTGTTTCTGAGTTTTGGTTAATGGCTGTCCAGGAACGGACCAGCAACCAAAACTAACGATTTTAAAGTGTTTTTTAAATTGTTTTAAAAATATTTTGAGATATTTAAAGTATTTTCAAAAGTCGAATTGGATTTGAAAAAGTTTTAACGTTTTGTGATTTTTCGACGAGAAGTAAAAAGAATTTTCGAAGACGTCTGATTTTAAGTAGGACAATTGTTTAAGATAGAATTATAACGTTAGTGTCATCTCCCTTAGTACAAGGTGCGTATAAGTCGAGAAGCGGAACGACCGACTTGTTGGGAAGGACTCGCAACGATTTCAGATGCTGGAATGTGAGGTGAGAGATGTAGTAGGCCTAGGTCATCGTGACGCGTAGACTCAGTTCTAAACTGGATATATCAAGTCTAATATGTTACATGCTGCATTATCATACGTGATGCATATATGTGTTAGATGCTTTCCTGTTTTGTTAAATATGATGCATGGTTTATTTTGTTAAGTGTTGGATTTCTTTGTGAATTATTCTGTAGAGTGTATCTTGTTCTATTTGGAAAAAAGGTGTATGAGGAAATAAGAAGTATGAGAAAGAATGAGATTTGAAATTTAAGAGATACGATTGAGAAAGAAATAAAACTTAACGGGAATAAGATTGTGAAAGAAATGAGTTGATGAGATGAATGAATTGTAAAAGTAAGAAAATGTGAAGGAATGAGAAAGAGGATGAAAAGAGATGTGATTGGAGTTGAGATTTGAAAGAGAAAGTGGTTGTGAAAATGAGATGTGGTTTGAATGGAGATGTGATTCCTCGTTCATGTTTTTGGGAAGAAGCTTAGTGTTGAGTTGAGCTTGCTCCTCCATTAACACTCACCCAAAAATGTGATTTTTGAAAAAGGTTTTTGAAAAGTGATTTTGAAAGAGCTTTTGTGAAAATAATATTTTGTGAAAGTTTTTGGAAACATTATTTTTGAAAAAGTTTTGTGAAAGGATTTTTGAAATGAGGTTTCTGAAAATGTTTTGTGAAGCAAAAGTTGTGTGAAATCAAGTTTTCGAAAAAGTTTTGCGAAAAGATGTTTGAGAAAGACGAGGAAAGATGATGATGATGTTGATGAGAATTACGCTGAGCATGAGATTATGTGAATTGTGATGATGAGATGAGATGAGAAAGAGTGTGTCATGAGATGAATGTGATGAGAGGCCAAGGGCCATTGAGATTTAGGGGGAAACAGATTGTGATTAGTGGTCGGGCTTCGTTGAAGGGATGCACCAAGGACGAGCCGACTGTTAGGATTAAGCCGTTTAATTAAAACTCTAAAAAAAAAACTTTAAAAGAATTAAAAGACCTTTTTATACACGGTGAGGTATGAGTGTCGTATCGAAGTAGTGGAGAGGAAGATACTATGGGTATCTGCGGATACTCAGGTGGAGATTGCAGGAGGGGAGGGCAAGGATGGTGAAACGTCAAGAAGCCTAGAGTATATTTCTAGGCTGAACGAATCCCACATGTGGTGCACTAACGTGGTGGGGACTGGGTCTAATACCGTGGTAAGTTCCGCATCACGAACTAGAAATTATACTGTCGCCCCCTCGATGCAAGTCTATAACAGTGAGAGGGACTGGAACAGGGCATTTGTGTTTGCCGCTGAGAGCGTGCATTGTTATTATGAGAATTATGATTATGATTTGAGGCAGGGCCTCCTGGTCTGGGACCATTTGTTGTGTGACAGCTGTCGTGCCCGCGTGGTAAAGGTCTTGTACTCTTGTTTGCTTTCGACTAGGTTGGGTGGATGACCGAGGAGATGTAGACGTGTGCGAGCTCAATGATGTTTTCCCCCTCATCATTGATGCTAACCGTTTAATAAAACGTAATAATGATAAAAAAAAGCATAAAGAATTTGTAAAAGAGTCGAGAAAGATTCAAAGAAAGAAAGTATATTGATTGTTGGAAAGAATGAGAAAGATGATGATGAGATTTGAAAAGTTCGAAGGTTGGTGATGCCAAGTACGGTTATGGGAATTGTGATGAGTTAAGAATTTTTATATATTTGGAATGTTATGATGTGCTTTGTTCATAAGTGTTTCCAATATGCTTATGTGAATGTATTTGTCATATGCATAGCATGAAAGCATGATTCCTATATTTTTATCCTGAGTATTCTTTTTATATGAAGTCGTTAGTATTTCGTCTTGTCATGTTGTACTTTTGGAATACTGACCATCTCTCCTATCATGTTGTCATATCGGGTTATTCCGATATTGCAACGGATAGATGGCAGACCCTATAGGCTTTGTCAGTGGACTTCATCAAGGATGATTAGAGGTCCAGCCTAGTAGTAGGTAATTCCCTTAAGTACTGTACTCCCTGCATCTACTTGGTTACATTGTCGTATCATTCTTAACCCCGCTTGGAATTTTATTGAATGGTTTTAAGAAACGAGTTTTATGTTTTCTCAAGAGGTTTATGGGGTTAAGTTACAAAGCGCGATGTTAAGTAACATCTCGATTTGAAACTTGACTCGTGATGTGTGACATGAGAATGTTATTTTATTTCAATCAAGTTATGGAAATGGTTTTGAATATAGAGGTTCTCATGTCCATGTCACCTTTCAAAAAAAAAATTTCCCAAATTTTTACTATATTTTATTAAAGAGATAAGTGTTTTCAAGTTGCCGAAATAGGGGTGTTAAAAGCGGAGTGACCCATTTAGTTATGAGCAAGATTGTAATAAGTGTAATATTCTAATTTGGTGAACTTTTGTTTATTTCATGATGGACTGTGGATGTTAGTTTGAGAGAATTGCAGGTTATGTCACTTGATAAAATTTGTTTTGAGGAAGTTGTATTTTGTGTATGTCATTATTGGATTATGAGTTTTGTTGCCTGGATGATGACTTAGTTTGCATTCATATAGGATTCATTCATTGCATAGCATATTTTGCTTGAGGACAAACAAAGATTCAAGCTTGGGGGAATTTGATGTGTGCATAGCATGCATATTATTTCCTTATTAGTTTGTATTTATTTTGCTACATAATCATGCATTTTATTTTATTTTAGCATGCATTTAGGTCATATTTCACTTGGAAAGATTTCTTGTGCTTTTGATGTGTAGATAATTATTTTGAGGTTTGAAGCATTGGAAAATAAAGGATAAATCAAAGAAGATATGCTAAGAGATTTTATGAGGGAAAATCTAAAAAAAGACAGAGATAGAGGCATGTGAGAAGAAGGAGATTGCTTATGGGCCTATTTTGCTATTTAGGTCCAACACTTGGAGGAAGGAAAATCTATAAAAGGAGGAAGATAGAAACCCTGTAAAAGAACATTAGTCATATTAGGATATTAGTAGTAGTAGGATTAGAATTAGAATTAGGATTAGTTCTCTATCATAACCAGAAACAAATTAGAAAACAAGGATTCAAGGTTGCACAACTCTCTCCATGAAGAACTAGAAGGCGTTTAAAGATGGAAGAAATTCCTCATCTTTCATCTTTTGGTTATTTCTACCTTTTATTCCTTTATTCTTATTTTTTGGTTTGTATTATGTATATGATTGAGTAGTTTTCCGTTTCTAAGGATTAGGATTAGCCCATGGAGGCATTGACATAATATTTTGATATTTGTCTCTTATTAATGTTTATTTATTTTATATTTAATTATGGTGTTCTTAATGCTTGTGATTGTGTCAGATCCCACTATTGCATGATCCTAGATAGTAAGGGAAGTACCGAAAGGTGAATCTTAATATTAGAAAATACATAATTAAACTTAAGGTTTTAAATCACGAAAG
Source organism: Crotalaria pallida (assembly GCA_037953625.1). Classification (NCBI taxonomy): domain Eukaryota; kingdom Viridiplantae; phylum Streptophyta; class Magnoliopsida; order Fabales; family Fabaceae; genus Crotalaria; species Crotalaria pallida. The sequence continues at coordinate 2,431,504 of CM075654.1, read as the reverse complement.
TAGTTCTAATCCTTGAGAGGATTCAATGAACTATTATAGAACTTAATGGATTTAATGTACCCTACTTACCACGAAAGTAGGAATTAGGCCTCATTAGGTACGGTGCTAAGAGTCTAAAAGGAACTAGTATTGATAATTCACCTTCAAAGTAAATCTAATTTAATAGGAGATATATCTTTAATTGATTGTCAATGTTGATATGTGGTGAAACTAATCCTTGGAAGATTTGATTCTTATCTTATCTCATATCTTTAGATTTATTTTATTTTATTTTATTTTTTCATATCTCTAATAGATTCGTTTAGTTAATCTATATTTGTAATTTGTCGGTAATTAACAACAAAATCCTTGTGGAGACAATATCTTTTTATACTACTACTTGACATAATCCGTGCACTTGCGGGGTGTATCAAGTTCTTATTTAATTATTCTGCCATGTTGTTGCTATACTGCTATGATGTAAAACTTAGAGTTTTGAGTGTTTGAGAAAACTGTGAGAAGAAAAAAAACTATGAAGTTACGTGTTGGCCTTATGTCGTTGGGCGGAAATGAAATTTTTAATATAAAGAGTTTTGGGGATTTAAAAGACACAAAGAAAGTATATTGTTGACCCCTGGTAGGTGTAAGTCCTTACGAGGCAGAGCGCATTCATAAAATATTTATTACACTTAAGTTATATGATTCGTACAATGAAGATGTCTGGGGCATAAATGTTTTTGAAAATGTTCCTTGCACGATATGTAGGACGTGCCAGACTTATGTTGGATAATTTTGGGCTGGACACGTGAGTTGAATTGTCGTGATTGCGAGCATTATTTATTCCATTGTACTGGGAGGTGATGATGTTGTGTAATCGTTGAAAATAAATTTAAAGGTCGAGTCCCTTTAGAAGCGCTTCGAATAGTAACTACTACTATTATTTCGAAGTGGGGCTTAGAATGGGTTGACCAACTTTCTGTAAATAACTTAAAAGACATTCCTAACCCTGCGAGCTGAGTGTGGAGTAGCGAAGAGGAAAGATACTTTGAGTGCCCGGGGTACTCATGTGCGAATAGTGAAGGAGAGGGCAAAGATAGTGAACGTCAAGAAGCCTTGAGTACTTCTCTAGGCGGGACGAGACTACAATGGTCGGTTACAACTGGCAGGCCATAGTGTGGACTACACTGCATAACTAGGTGGGTACTATCGCCCCCTTAGCAACTTGTGAATGATGAGAGGAACCTGAACGAGGCTAGAAGGTCATCATGCCCAGGGCACTTTTATTTCGGAATTCCACTGATATTTTTGGGCTAACCATGTGGAGTGGTTGTGTAACTTCCCAAATTTTAAACCCAAAGACGAATAAGTAAATAATAGTTAGAATAAAGGAAATAATGATAATAAACTACAAATAGTTATTCAAAAGAAGTATTTTAACATTAGGAAAGGATAACAATAATAAGGTTAAAAAAGAAAGGAGCATTAAATTGAAGTTAGGAACAGGCCAGAAAAATAGATAATTCAGTACTAAAACATAACATAGGGTAGAAAATCAAAATAAAATATTTAACACTCAAAACACAATTCCCACCGTTGGATATGAAGATATGATTTTTAGGAAGTTACTCGTCAAATTTGAGCAAGATCCGACGGTGAACGAAGAAGTTATGGCTATTTGAAGTTGGGGAGAAAATAGCTGAAAAATAGAAAAAATGAAGTAGCAGTACCTGTACATTTGGCTTAAGCGAAAATTTTTGGCTTAAGCGAAACTGCTCCAGTATCAACACCAAATGAGTTCGCTTAAGCGACCAGATTTGGCTTAAGCAAAATGTCTGCAACCTGCAACACTAAATTCGTGTTTTTGGGGACATTTTCGGTATTTCCCCACCCCAAAACCCATTTTAAACCCCCAAACACTCCCTCCCTATGCCATTCGACTCTCCCCTCTTCTCCACTCATCTTCTTCCTCTTCCAAGAGCTAGGACTCCATCTCTTTCCCTCCCAACCTCCATTAATGGCCAAGCTTCAAGCTTCAAGCTTTAGGAGTATCATCAAGCACTCTTTCCCCTCTATCAATTGAATCCACAAACATCATCCCTCACTCTCCATTTCTTTCCTATTTCAAGACCTAGGGCACCAAATTAAATCCCCCTTTGATCTTCAAGGTTGATAGCTCTCAACCTCCATTAAAGCACCATCAAGCTTTCTACTTCCTTCTTCCAATTAGCTACATCATCATCATCAACTCTTATTTCTCTATTTTCTCTCCTTCCAGCCTTTGGGGTAAGTTGATCAAGCCTCTCTCTTTCCTTTCAATCCTGCCATTTCCTCCTTTGATTTGGGTATCTCATTACCATTACTTATTATTATTGTTGTTATTGTTTCTTGCCCCAATTTTACAAGAGTAATTTTAGGTCTCCCACACTCTAAGGGGGTTTGACCCACACAAAAAAAAAGGGAACTCATCAAGCTTGCTCTGCTTCATGGATTAGTGGACACCGACACCTCCTCAACTGGTTATTTTGGATATCAAGCCCATTCGAACCTCTCCTGCATCAGGGTCCCAAGCTCTCTTAAGGTTTAGTCTCTTTTAATTATTTTAAGGTAAGGGGTTTATTGCCGCACGGTGGTTGTGTAACTAGTATGTGTGTGCGTGTTGAGACTAATTGGTTTGTGTAGTTGATATTAGGAATTGATATTTATGAATTATACTATGAATTGATGATTTATTGTGCTAAGTGATTAATTGATATATATGTTCGCCAAGTATGCTTTATGCCATGAGAACTATGTGATAACCTGCTAAATGCTAATTGATGCTATGAATTTTGTGTATCTTGTTGAGAGTATGAATGATGCATGTATATGTGTAATTTATATAATTTAGTGTACTAATTCTAATGATATTCTATATTTTGATATGTGTATTGAGATATGTTGAATGGTGTATGTATGTTGTATTTTAAGAGATTGAGTGAAAACGGAAAGGAGTGGACAGAGGAGTGAGCCTTGGATTTAGTAGTAGCACATAGATGAAATCTTAAGGGAAACAAATCGGGAAATAGGAAGTGTCTTTAGAAATGATAGCGAGTTAATTCTAGGAAAATAGATTAGTTGGTGGAGAAGAGAAAAAGAGGAAAATGAGAGTAGAAGAAAAAGGTGTTAGGCGATGGCGGACTAAAATTGAGAAAAAGGAAAAGAATAAAAAGGAAAGAAAAGAAAGGAAAAAGAAAAGAAAAAGAGAATATTGGTATGCGGTTTGGATCCTAGAAGGCACACGGTGGGGCGCAGTAAGGCGGGTGCGCAACGCCTGCAATAAGCCGCGAGCTGCTCCGTGTGCATGGGTTGAGTAAGATGTGCGGCCTGCGGGATCCGTACGCATCGGTAAGCCGGCACCGCAATGGGTCGCAGTGGCAAATTCGCATAGCCAAGGGATTTTGTGGTAATTCAGGACGCGTAAGTAATGCTCCCGGGTGCAGGAAACGTAAGCCGCTTGGGAAGTGTGCAGGGGAGCCGCTCGGGTCTGCCTTCGGGCGAGCGGAGCCGTAAGCCATGCCCGGAATGGGACGCAGTAAGTGAAACCACAAAGATCCAGAAAAAGTAAAAAGAAATGGAAAAGAATGAAATAAAAAGGAAAAAGAGAAGGAAGGTGAGAAGGTAATGAATGAGAGGGAGAAATTAGAAAAGGGTTTTGGACTTGGTTAGATAGTGTAATTAGGAAGAATGTGAGTGGAAATAGGTGTGGAAGTAGAGATGAGGGTATAAGTTCTTGAGAGAGTTGAGGACTAAGTGGACGGAATTAGAATAGGAACTAATACCCGCTAGAGAATGTGAATAAATTGGAGATGTTTGTGTTTGTAGTGGATATGTGATTGGGCGTGTTATAATTGTATTATTTGATTATTTGCTAACTGTGTATGACTAGGCATGTATTATACATTACTAGTTCGTGCAATTCTCACCCTTACAACCACTACAGGTACATGTTGAGTTTGCAGACATTGAGGCTGAGCAGGAGCACGCTTCCCCCAGGAAGTGTGAATTGAGTCATTTTATTAATTTGAGTCAAACCGGGCCACATTTGCGTACTTGATGTATTTTGTATAATTATGAATCATGTATGTATTTCCAATGTGTATTTTGGAAAAATGGTGGCCCGGGGTATTTAGTTTTATTTGCAAAAGTTTAAAAGTTCCTACTTTAATATTTGATGTTAAAAGAGTCTAAGTATATTATATATTATATCTGGATGTCTGATTGTTGTTGAAAACTGTTTTGGACAGGAACAGGTCAAACTAAAATTTTGGAAAGTCCATATTTTAAAGTAAACTCTGTCCGTTTTTCCGCTTAAATTATAATAAGTATTTTAATTAAAAAGAAATTTTCAAATCCATATTTTCAAAATAGGTAAAATAAAATAGGTTGTTACAGGTTGCAAGCATTATTTTTATGACTTCGATGCCGGCATGGTATGGTTCTTGTATGTCCCGTTCGGTTTCTGAACTAGGCTTGGTTGGACTATGGAGGAGATGTAGCCGTGTGTTAACTAAACTTGATACCCCAATAATATTTCTCCCCATATCATTGGCGGATGCGATAATGTGAAACTTTAATTAAAAGATTATTAGTTATAAGAGTTCTTTCTATGTGTTTAAGTTATGAGAAACCTTGATTAAAATATGGTTAAGTATATGAATGATTCCCGAGACTAGAATTAATGTGAATGGAATGTTTGTATACTTATTTATAAATGTGGTCTGTTATTAGTCTTATTATACTGTCTCCTGTAAACCCACACCGTTGACGTTAACTCGTCTGAATCGCTTATTCTCTTCGTTTTCCCTTGTTTTGTGGACCCTTGTGGTGATAACTTTAGATGGCGGATCAAGTCGAGTTCCTTATAAAGATATTTCAAGCGGGATATTATGAGATAAATCGTAACGACTAGGTATGGAGAGGTGACGCATGCGTGGAGATCACAAGCCCTAAGCACACCATCCGGGGATCAATTCTCAACACCCTTGTATGCATATTTACATTGAGCGACAATGTAATGGTAATGTCATACACATTAGATGAATTTGAGTGTAAACACTTGAACAAAACACTTAAGAGATTGAGAGGATTGTGAGAACTTTACTGAACATTATTATTATTCTATATTTTTTTTTAAAATCAATTACTTTAAGTCATTAATCGATTACTTTATTGAAAAATCAAAATAACGATTCTGGATAAATTACATTAATTACTTGGTTTATATTTTGATTTTCTTTGATCAAAATTTTGATTATAAACCTTCCAAATCAGTTTTCAATATCACTTATTTGTTTTTCTAAAAAACTCTCCAATTCACTTTTTCCTATCCTAGTTTTTGGAAACTTAGAGAAACGTTCTTCTTCTCCATAGTCTTAGTTCTTGAGTGCTTGAGTGTTATCATATACAGTTGCCATAAAACTTCAATTTGTATTATCCTCACTATCTAGAGTGCTTCAATTGTGTATATTAATCCTATTTTTTCATAGGTAACCCGTAGTCGTAAGGGAGAAGCATCCCTTGTCGAAGAAGGTGTGGCACCTTCATTGTATTAGGGTTACGCATCCTATTGTGACACCCATGTTTTATATCTTGAAAATAATAAATATTTCCAAATATAGAATATTTGCTATCCAAAAATTTGGTCTAGAAGATTTTTTTTTTAATGGCAAAACTACTAGATTGGTCCTGTAAGTTATTTTTTGGTTGTGATTTCGTCCCTTAACTTTTTTTCGTTTCAAATAAATCCATAAGTTTTTAACTTGTTTCAAATAAATCCTTTCATCCAATTTTGTCTTAACACAGTTAATGAGAGCCTCCTATGTGGCAACCATTGGTCTTACGTGGCTAAAATTCAACGTTACACCCCCAAAATGATGTCATATGAGGCCAAAAGAGAAAACCAAAACAGTTAGGGATTGCCCAATAAGCTTCTATTTTAGTCTCATACGACATCATTTTGGGGTGTAACATTGATTTTTAGCCTTGTAGGACCATTGGTTACCACGTAGGAGACTCCCATTAATGGTGTTAAAACAGAATTGGACGGAAGGATTTATTTGAAACAAGTTACAAACTTCCGGATTTATTTGAAACAAGTTACAAACTTCCGGATTTATTTGAAACGAAAAAAAGTTAAGGGACGAAATCACAACCAAAAAATAACTTACAGGACCAATAGTTTTGCCTTTTTTAATTTATACTTGCTCAATTATGAACATCTTTAATCTTGACGAATAATTTGAATTCGGCTTGTTAGTACCTTAGCTACAAAAATCTCTCGAGACAACGCCTTTTTAATATAATAAAACATATCCATAGCGTTGATTAAAAACATATTAATTGTCTCTTGAGTTTAATCGGATTTGTAGAATATAAACTTATTTGCTGAATCCTTTTTAACCAAAATCAGAGTATGCGGAAGTAAAAATAATACTTGTGGGGCACTGCTGAGGTAAAACATCATATAGATATATATCAGAAGATAAAACATCCCCACCAGTATCAAGTAGCAAGTAACAAAGTCGAGATAGCAAGTTTTTAGTAAAACATATACATAACCAGCTGCTCAAAAATAAACCTCACTCTAAGACCTCTCAAAAATATGTACAATATATAACAAGATCAAAATAGAAGTCCCAGAGCAGGTCATCCATGTCCTCAGCAGCTCCTCTGATCCTCTGCAGTTCTATCCCTAGACCTAGGATCCAAAACATCTATGCTATGAAAGCTCCTAGGAACCAGCAGGTCCACCTCTAGCAGAAACAGTAGGCTCGACAGGCACCTCCTCCTCGTCCTCATCCTCAACGGGGTCCTCCTCGACCTCGCCCGACTGTGCAGAGACCCCACCACTGGGTCTAGGATCTGCAGAATCAGTCCTCTCAAAATCAGCCAGACTAGGAGAAGGAGTCTCCTCAGTAACAACTCTATGTGAAGAAGGATGAGTACGAGTGGCAGCTCTAAAACGAAAACTATGAAATCGACGCACTGGTCGAGCCGGGGGTGGTCCTCTATATGTGTAAAAGGGTGGAACATGCATAGTATAGACTATAGGGATCCTAGACCTACGAGGTCGCACCCGAACCAAAGGGTTAGGGTGGTAGAGAGTAATCTCCACCTCCCCCTCAAAGGTGGCTCGGTGCTCCTCGTAAGTCCATATACCACTAGGGATATCTGGCCATCACCTAAACAGGGCATAGGGAGTAAGTATACACATATACATAATCCATAAAGGCTAAATTGTAAGCACAATTATATCATGGATAGACAATAATGCATATACATATGGGCACACCAATTTTCAACATTATATCTCTTATAATGCAAGTGGCATGATGCATGAGTTCCATCCACAACTGAGGCCTCCAATACTAGTCCATCTTGGACGTCCATCCAATACACCAATGTGTTCCCAGAACACTAACATACGTTCCCAGAACGTATGCTAAACCATACTTGGAAAATCAAACATCATTCCCAGAGTGTGCATCACGTTCCCAGAACGTATAAAAAACCATGTCCCAGACACTGGCCACATTCCCAGAATGTGTCATCAAGTAGGTTACACAAATTTGGTACTCCCAGAGTACCCTCCTCATATTCCCAGAATATGATAATCGTTTCTTACCAACCTATTTTCCATTCTCTATGCATGAATGCACAATTACTATGGTTGGTTTTTATCTTTAATTTAATTATTGTGATTTAGAGATATCTCACATTCTCTTTTGAATGATTAATTTGAGGTATAATCTTTGGCATAAAAATTCATCCATGAATTAATTTAAAAACATGCCAATAGACTTCGATTGGGAAAAAACTTAACCAATGGTATCAAACTTTTCACTTAAAAGACTTAACTTTTATTTTTTCAGTTTAAGGTACTAACCGGTTACAGTCTCATGTTAACCGGTTAGAATTACAGACCTGAACCTACTAACCATTAAAGTTCAGGAAACCTTTTTCTTGAATTCTCTACCCGATCCATAAACAAGGTTTCATCATTGTTATATACCTCAAACCCCACTGATTTCATCATTCAAAAGTCTAAATCACAACTCAATTCCAATTAAGCATAATTTCCACTTGAAATTATCTTTTAACCATAAGATATTGACTCATCAATTGCAATCTGAAACAACAGTGTCCATTGACATAATTCGAGATTGGTTTCAACTGAAATTAGAGTAAAGACTTGAGTGCAAATGCTTGCTGGACTTGGAGGTTCAGACAATCACTTGGTCACTTGATTTATAACCTGATTAATGTTTGAAAGGAATTGATGAAATTAAGCTATAGAAATTTATGAATTTGGTTGAGTTAAAATTGGCAAATGTGATAAAACATGACCTTGATGTGGTATGCTTTTGGTAAATCAATAATGGACCTTAATGAAGTTTGGAGTAAGTTCTAAATATGACATTTGTGCTGTACAAACTCAGTTTTAATGTTAAATGTGGGTAAATTGAATAATGTTATGTTGAGTTGTATAATATGTGATTTTATGCATAAATGGAAGCATATTTGGATTCTCTGTGAATTGCTGTGATCTCTATGTTGAGGCAAGTTTTAATTATGTAAATAAAGTTTATTTGACCATTGGATTGAGTTAGAATTGCTCAGAATTGAATTTGGCATGTTAAGTTGTTGAAAATGTAATTTCATGCATAATTGGTGCTCAAATTCAATTCTGTGTAATTTGATGTGTTCTAAGTGTTTGAACACGTTTGTTATATGTTATATGAACTCTGTTGATCATTGGATTTGATTAGAAATGGTTAGAATTGAAAATGGTATGTTAAAACCAGATTTTTAAGCCTGTACTATCTGAAAGACTCGAGTATATGGCAGGACACTCGAGTATTTTGACCAAACCTGAAACATGAGTTTGTGGAAAATGAAGAACACTCGAGTATTCATTAAGAACACTCGAGTATTCATGAAGAACACTCGAGTATTTTGGTAAAACCTGGAAAATGAATGTCTGGAAAACAAAGAACACTCGAGTATTCTGAATAACACTCGAGTATTTCTGTCCATAAAATTAGAAATGTCATTTTCAATTCTGAATCATTCTGTTGGTACTCAAATAATAATAATCCAAGTGATCTAAGACTTAAAAGAAATTGATTGGTGGTGGTATGAAAGTGATGAATTAATAATGTGAGATATTATTAATTGTGATATACCAATCAATTCTTTTAAGTTAAGGAATTGCATTCATTCTAGAATTAAAAGCAAGAACTAGACTCATGCATCATGCCGATAACTTAAATTGAAAACTTGTAAATGAAATAGGTATGAGCATCTTATTTGCATTAGATGCTTTCCTAGTGCTAAATATGATTGTTGAAGATTGCATATGGGGCATGAGCCATTATTTGAGTTTAACCTCTAGATAAGTTGGTTCATATAGTATGAGTTGTGGAATAATCATCATGTCCTCTTTGGATTGAAAATGATCATGTTTGCATTGGAGGATATAGAATGTGACTAATAGTTCAAGATCTGGGTATGATGTTGAGAGAGGATTGGATAAGCATGATCATGTCTTCTTGGTAATCAATGTCTTAGAACATAAGAAGTTATTGGCTTAAAGGACATTAGAAAGAAGTTATTACCTCAGGATGATAAGTGGAGTAAGTCTAATGTCTCAATCTAAGGGTTGTGTGTTTGATAATTAACAAATGAACCTACGGGATAACTAATACCTTGGAACATGAATAGACGATGACTTAAGGAGTATTAATGATAATGCAAGAGTGGTGATGCTTGTTGATTATCAGGATCCCATCTAAATGCGTTAGGGTCTGTTGCTCTAATTCGGATATGTGAACGTTGGATATGTGGGATCACCCTGATTTCCATATGTTATGGGTTAACTCCTGCAAGAAGTCATTATGCTTAAAGGATTCCGTATAGTACGGTGTGGCCGCTATACGAAGACATGTGGAACGGTGTGGCCGCCATATGTGGGGTAAGTGTTATGGGATTTCGTATAGTACGGTGTGGCCGCTATACGAAGACATGTGGAACGGTGTGGCCGCCATATGTGGGGTAAGTGTTATGGGATTCCGTATAGTACGGTGTGGCCGCTATACGAAGACATGTGGAACGGTGTGGCCGCCATATGTGGGGTAAGTGTTATGGGATTCCGTATAGAACGGTGTGGCCGCTATATGAAGACATGTGGAACGATGTGGCCGCCATATGTGTGTGATTCCCTATAGAACGGTGTGGCCGCTATATGAAGACATGGAACGGTGTGGCCGCCATGTGTATAATGTGATGATTAATATATGCATGATGCATCTCATGCATGGTGTACAGGGGGTCGTATACGAGTGAGGTGCATGCGGGATTGGAAACCATGTAGTACGGTGTGGCCGCTACATGAGACGGTTGGAACGGTGTGGCCGCCACCGTAGAAATGACAAGGTTCTAGAACTATTGGTGGACAATGGTTCAGGGATCATCCCCTTGTATCATTTTAAGATCGTGGTCGATGGGGTTCTAGTATAGAACGGTGTGGCCGCTATACAGGTTGTGGAAACATCGAGCGCATGATTGCCTATCCCAGATTGTTGTTTTCTGGAAGAGTTGATTATGGAGAAATGATTTGAGAGACGTGCATGCATAGCATGAAAGATTTATGATTATAGATGACATGGTTGAATAAGACTCCTGAACATGCATCTTCTATTTTGAACTGATATCTGTGATGATTGTGTTTGACCAATCATATAATTTGCTTAGGCGATATGACAAGTGACTTACTCCCATCTACCATGTTTGTGGTGGTAGGTACTCTCAAGGGACGGGATTAAAGCCTTTCCTGTAAGAGTGGAAGTTAACTAGAAGGAACGGCTAGGATGACGTCTCGTCATCCAAATCCTTTGCAGAAGGATCGAGTTGTGAATACCAATGCTCTGGGTGTAAAAAGGGGTTTTCGGGGTTTTATATTATACATGTTTTACACTCAGGATATTTTTGTAAAAGAACTGTTACTCTAAATGAAAAAGTAATTTTGGTTTTCACACTCGTTATAGAAAAGTTTTTGTTAACCCGTATTTTCAATGGACAGTATTTTGGGTTGTTACATTTATGGTATCAGCGCAATGGTTCCAACTCTCGGCTATGGAGTATGGTCCTTCCCATACTCAATAAGTTGTGTAACTCTGACCTAAGTTTTATGAGTGCAGATCTATCATGGCAGCGAGAAACCGAAACCATACGAAGGATGTGTTAGAAAGGATCACGGCTGTATTGGAGAGTATGCAGCAACATCAACAACAAGCGAATCAACCGCGTCAGTGCAATGCTGAACCTGCTGAGTTTGGAGGACTCACAGAATTTCGCAGTTGCAATGCCCCTAAGTTCGAAGGAGGGTATAATCCCGAGGGAGCTCAAAAATGGTTGCAAGAAGTTCAGAAAATCTTTCGGTCTATGGGTTGTTCAGATGCACAAAAGGTGGTGTATGCGACTTATATGCTGAATGATAAAGCAGAAACTTGGTGGGATCACGCTAAGCAGTTATTGGAAACCGAGGATCGGCACATTACTTGGGAGGTGTTTAGAGAAAATTTCTTAGAAAAATACTTCCCAGAGGATATAAGGAGAAAGAAGGAAGTTGAATTTTTGGAATTAAAGCAAGGGGAAATGGATGTTGGAGAATACACTGCAAAGTTTGAAGAATTGATGAAGTATTCTCTCTACTACCAGAATCATCCAGATGAAAGATCAAAGTGTATAAAATTCGAGAATGGTCTACGCCCGGATCTGAAGCCAGGAATCAGTTATCAGGGAATAAGGAATTTCCCGATGTTGGTAAACATGTGCAGAATCTATGAGGATGATATGAAAGCGAAGGAGGTTTATGGAAAGAATGTCCGAATTCAGAAGAAGCGAAAGATCGAGGAAATGAGAGCTCAACTGGAGGAGGAAGAAAGACAATTAACCATGGAAAAAGAACAATCTGAGGAGTTGGAGCTGTATAGATTGGGATTAGGAAAATCTCAATCGAAGAATGGTAATCAGAAAGGAAAGGGGAAAGAAATCACTTGCCCTCCTCAATGTGAAAGGTGTGGGGCACATCATTTTGGATCAAGCTGTGGTGTACCCAACGGAATCATCTGCTTCAGCTGCAGAAAACCGGGGCACTATTCGCCAGACTGTCCAGAAAATAAAAGCAAGAAAGGATCGGGTAGCAGGAGAGGCAAGCAAGGTAAACCCTTAGGTTGTCCTTCTTTTAATCTAAATTGACGTAGTCAGCTATTTCTTTCGATTACGTTAATTGAATTGTTCGATAATTTGAAGATCTAGATATCATCTTTGCCCGAAATTTCTTTGATCGAAACCTTTATCACAGTTGGATGTGATAAATATCTGTGGACACTATGGGAGATAGAAAGATTAGTTGAGACTAGAGAGATTAATGACCACCGGGATAGGACAAATCTTTGTCTCCCCAACGGAAATAACTCTAGCGCTTGGCTATCTAGCTAAATCTGATGGTGACAAGTACCTTATCTTTAAGTTCATCTAACTTAAAGATGTGTCATATGACTTTTCTTGAGAAAAGTTATATCTAAAAGGAATGATTTTATTATTAATGGTTTGAATATTAGGACTGATCACCCTAATGTTTGCAACTATTAAGGAATAAAGTCATATAAATGATTCGTTAATCGTGCGTGAGTGATCAGAGTGTGCAGCGGGAAAAGTTTTTCATCAAAAAATGTATTGCAAAATGTTTTTAAATCTAGGATATGTGGTTGAAATGTGTTTTTAAGAAAAGTTTTTCCTCTAACAGATTATTAAGAAATGTTTTAATTCAAGATATGTATCTTATTCGGAAAGGTTTAGTCAAAAGATTTCCTTTGAACTAATTGTACAATAATTTTCAAAGAAGTTTAAGGAAAAGCCCTTTTTGGTAAGAAATGATTTTTAAACGCGTTGGAAGCAAAAGTTTTATTCAAGAGATTTTCTTTTAAATATTGTAGGGTCTGCCGACCGTATAAAAATTACAGTCCTATATAAAGGATTTTCCAAGGACCTTTCCCTCGATTCACTTAGCATGAACGTCCCACGCTCGGACATGTTCATTCCGATCATACGAAAAGACCAGGCTCGGACTTGACGGGACCGAGCCTCAACAACGGTCTTCACTCCATCGGCTCGGGATTCTAGAACCGAGACATAACGTCGGCTGGTAGGTTGACTCAGTCTCACCAAGGTTTCCTATCACTTCCAACCATATCTCCTAGAATCTCGCAACAGCCTCTACATGGGATCGTGAGCTGATCCTATCCGGACTCTAAGGGAATAAATCTCCTATATTCCCTCACAGAATCCCGGTTCAGCTCACCTTGATACGAGGCCCATACGGCCCACATCAACTTCCTCCAAACCCTATAAATAGCTCACAATAGCTAGGGTTTCAGGTACGTACTCTCATCCCTAAGTTGACACTCTGCACACACTAGTTGACTGGGGAGATCCTGCCTTTCCCAACTGGAATTGCAGAAAAACCATAAGGTCATACATAGATACTTAACCTCCTGGTGAACTCCTGATTACCATAATCCTGAGGGCTCAGAGGGTTAAGGACATAAAGTGCTCAAGGACACTACATTGGCGCCGTCTGTGGGGACGAATAACCAGTATTCCCACCGCTCACTGCACGAAATGGCAAACAACGACGATGACAACCAAGGAGGAGGTGATCTCCGCCGTCGCCTTAGAGGAAGACCACCAAAGAACGCCGGACCTAGGAATGCTGCTGGCAGGAATGTTAGGGACAGACTGGGCCCCCCTGAGGTTAATCAGGTTGAGAACCCCCAAGTTCCTCCAGTAGTCCACCCTGTAGATCCGCCTGTTCCTCAGGTCCAACCGCAAGCCGCCGTCATTCCGGCTATGGAGGGCCATGAACGACGTTCTCAGCCACGTCATGTTTCTGATGGTCATGTGTCGGAATGGCGTGATACTGCGGATTCTGGACCACACCAGTCGAGAAGAGCCCCTGCTGGATCCCGAACTGGGGAGGAGCGACGAGCTGAACGTCATGTTCGAGAGAACTCCCGAAACGAGCTGTCTGGAAGAGAAATACCCTTGTTTAGGGGAGTACCGCAATTTGCTAGAGGGCGCTTTGGAACACTTCAGGGTGGTGAACGTTCCGAGTCTCAGGGAAGATCTTACATGACGACCTCCTCGGCTAGGAGAAGAGAAGAGTCAATTATGGAAATTTTGAGGACTCAAACTTCATTAATCGAAAAGCAAAACCAAGCTATCGCGACTTTACAGCAGCAAAGCATGGCTAGGCTTGCCGAACAAGGCACTCGCATGGCCCTTGGCAACCCAAGTAACCTTCCCTTGCCTCCACCCTTTACTTCGAATGAGGCTGCCGAACCTGCTACTGCTGAAACGCATCCGGGACACCCGTTTACAGCCGCAATCATGGCATTTCGGAGTCCACAAGCTTTCATGGGCCATCAGAACGTCTCTCGCTATAATGGGACGACTGACCCGATGGATCACATTGCATCTTATGAGTCTTCCATGATGTTTTATGGAGGAGAAGATGAAATGAAATGCCGAGCTTTCTCAATGACGTTAGGCCCGGCGCCGCTGAGATGGTTCAATTCCCTACCGGCAAATTCCATCAGTTCTTGGGCTGAGCTTCGGAGGGTTTTCCTCAATCGGTATACAGCAAGCATGTCACAGCCCAAGTCGGATCATTCTTTAGCTGGAGTCGCACAAAGACCTGGCGAGTCTTTACGTGACTACCTGGCTCGGTATCAACAAGAGGCTAGTGGCATATCTGGTTTACAGTCGGGGGTATCCGTTCTCCTACTTACTCAGGGATTGTTGGACGGAGATTTCAAAGATTGTTTGATCGGGGAACCACCTCATAACATGGCAGAACTTAGAGAAAGATCCAAGAAATATGTCAACCTAGAGGAGTTCCGAAAGATAAGCACTGCGGTAAGGGGTACTGAAGGACGACAGGAGCAACAGCCTCGCCAAAACGAGGCTCGTCAGAGTGATCGTTTTCGGGAAAGAGGAAGGAAAGACAAGAGGGAACAAGAAAGAGGTGATAAACTGCCTCCCAAAGGCAGGTATGAGGAATACACTCAATTAACGGTCCCGAGGAGTCAAATCCTTCGTGAGACCATGCATACTGAAATGCGCAACATCACTCGGCCACCAGCCTTAAGAAAGGCGGCCCAAAAGGATAAATCGAAGTATTGCGATCACCATGGTGGATGGGGGCATACCACAGACCAATGTATCCAACTGAAAGATCTAATTGAAGAGATGGTAAGGGATGGCAAGCTTCAGCATTACATCGGGGAAGCCTTGCGCAAGCGTTCTAGAAGGAAGAGCCCCTCGCCCCCCAAAACCGAGCAGAAGAGGAATAAAAGTCCTTCACCACCTGCAAGCGGAGCCCCAATACAACAATCCGAGAAGGCAAATGACTTCCTTATCGGTACTATTGCTGGAGGATTTGCTGGTGGTGGGGAAAAGAAGTGTGACCGCAAGAAGTAAGTGGGGCAAGTTCTTTCGGTGGCAAGCCGACCGATTCAGAAATCGAGAAAGAAGAATGTTGTAATCAGTTTTAGTGATGAAGACTTTGAAGACATCCTGCAAGACCATAATGATCCAATGGTCGTCACAGTTCGGATGGGAAACTATGAAGTAAGAAGAATTCTCGTTGATTAAGGGAGTTCGGCGGACATCATGTTCCTTGATCTGTTTGAGAAATTGAAGTTGAAAAGGTCGGATCTTACTCCATTCGAGGGAAGCTTGATTGGCTTCACAGGACACACGATCGTTCCATCAGGCCATATCTACCTCCCAGTGACAATGGGTGAACCACCTTCTGCCCGAACGGAAATGGTAAAGTGGCTCGTTGTCCAAGCTCCCTCGGCCTATAACGCTATCTTCGGAAGAACAGCACTCCAATCTTTCGGTGCCGTCGTTTCGACAGTGCATTTGGCCATGAAGTTTCCGGGGTCGGATGACAAGGTAGTAACAGTACGGTCTGATCAGGAGTTGGCCCGAAAATGCTATAACATCAGTTTGGCAAAGCTGAAACTAGATGATGAGAAAATTATGAAGGAACCATTGAATAAAGGAAGCGTCAACTTGGCCGATCTTGACGTCAGAGAAGAGGATGAAACTCGACCAATTCCGCAAGGGAACTTCAAAAAAGTAATCCTCGGCCCCGAGCCATCTCACTACGTCAAGATAGGTGTTGGCCTGTCGGAAAAGCTAGAAGAAGAGCTTACTGAACTTCTAATTGAAAACAAGGATTTGTTTGCATGGACCTCAGCAGACTTGCCGAGAATCGATCATAACTTCATCTGCCACAAGTTGAGTGTATATCCTGGCGCCAAGCCAGTATGTCAGAAGAAGAGAAGGGTCGGAACTAAGAAAGCGCAAGCGACCAATGAGAAGGTAGCTGAGCTTTTAGAAGCTGGATTTATTAGAGAGGTGGTATACACTGATTGGTTGGCCAATCCTGGGCTAGTCAAGAAGTCCAACGGGAAATGGAGGATGTGCGTGGACTACACAGATCTCAACAAGATGTGCCCGAAGGATCAGTACCCACTACCATGCATCGATAAATTGGTGGATAGTTCGGCTGGCTACCAAAGGTTGTCCTTTATGGATGCTTACTCGGGATACAATCAGATCCCAATGTATCCCCCGGACCAGGTAAAAACCTCGTTTATCACAGAAAACGCTACTTATTGCTATAATGTTATGCCGTTCGGATTGAAGAACGCTGGGGCAACTTACCAGCGCATGATGAACAAGGTTTTTGGTTCTCTGATTGGGCCGAGGATGGAGGTTTATATAGACGATATGATTGCGAAAAGTTTAAAAGAGGAAGATCATGCAAAAGACTTAAAAGAAATCTTAGGAAGGGTGAGACAGTTTGATATGAGGCTGAACCCGGAAAAATGCACATTCGGAGTTCCGGCAGGATCATTCCTCGGGTTTATGCTTACAGAGCGTGGAATAGAGGCCAATCCGGACAAGTGCAGAGCCATTTTGGAGATGAAAAGTCCCTCGAACATCAAAGAGGTTCAGCAGCTAACAGGTCGGGTCGCAGCTCTTTCAAGGTTTCTGTCTCAGTCAGCTAGAAAGGCCCTTCCATGGTACAAGCTGCTGAGGAAAGAGAAGGAGGAAATGTTTGAATGGGATGAAGAATGTGAAAAGGCCTTTACTGACCTTAAACATTATTTGGCATCGCCTCCCATTTTGTCTAGTCCGAGCCATGGCGAAACTCTTTTCCTTTATTTGTCGGTTGGAGATTCTGTGGTAAGTTCGGTCTTGGCACGGGAGGAATCAGGTAAAGAGTCTCCGGTTTACTTTGTGAGTCGAGCTCTCCAGGGACCGGAAATCAGATATCAAAAAGTGGAGAAATTAGCCTTCTGTTTAGTAATAACTGCCAGGCGATTGCGCCAATATTTCCACAGCCACCGCATCACGGTCAGAACGGCTCAACCGATCCGACAAATATTGTAGAAACCTGATTTGGCGGGAAGGATGGTGACGTGGGCTATCGAGCTTTCTGAGTTTGAAATAACTTTCGAACCGAGAAAGGCGATGAAGTCTCAGGCTTTGGCTGATTTCCTTAACGAGTTCACTGAGCCATTGACGAGCTCAAACTCGGATTGGAACATCTATGTGGATGGATCGAGCAATAAGATGGGGGCAGGAGCAGGAATAATTCTGGAGAACTCCGAGGGAGTCACCCTTGAATATTCCTTGAAGTTCGGATTTTCAACATCCAACAATCAGGCGGAGTATGAAGCTGTTTTGGCGGGGTTGAGGATGGCAAAAGAAGTGGGAGCCCGAGAGGTGAAAATTCTCAGCGACTCTCAATTAGTGGTATCACAGGTCAAGGGTGAATATCAGGCGAAGGAGCCAATCCTTCAAAAATACTTGGAAAAAGTAAGATTCTTATCATCCGAATTTGTGAAAGTCGAAATTTGTCACATACCGAGGGAAAGCAATAGCCGAGCGGATATTCTTTCTAAACTCGCCTCAACAAAAAACTCTGAAAACAACAAGAGTTTAATTCAGGAAATGGTGCATGGACCTAGCGTTGTCCTCTCCATATCACTGAATTCAAGCTGGATTAGCCCAATTGCAAGCTATTTGGAACAAGGGACCTTGCCGACCGACTTGGTGGAAGCTAGGAAACTTGTCAGGAAGGCGTCTCAATTTGCACTGGCTGAGGGAGTACTCTTTCGCCGAGGGATCAACGGTCCAATGCTTAGATGTCTCGACTCCGCCGAAGAAAAGCTAGCACTAGAAGAAGTTCATGGAGGAATAGGCAGCCACCACATTGGGGGGAAGTCACTGGCTAGAAAAGTCCTAAGGGTAGGGTACTACTGGCCTACCCTTCAACAAGATGCGATAGACCATGTGAAAAGGTGTGATAAATGCCAATTTCACAGTGACGTTTATCAGAAACCAGCCGAGGAACTTCATTCTCTTTCATCTCCCTATTCCTTTTACCAATGGGGAATGGATTTGATTGGGCAGTTCCCAACCGCACCAGGACAGTTGAAGTGGGTGATCGTGGCCATAGACTATTTTACAAAATGGGTTGAGGCCGAGCCTTTGGCAACCATATCCTCGGCAAAGGTGCAAAAGTTTTTTGAGAGGCAAATTGTGGCTCGATTTGGGGTGCCACAGATATTGGTAACCGACAATGGAACCCAGTTTGCGGCAAGGGCGTTCCAAGATTTGGTCAGTGCTTTGGATATTAAACATTACTTCTCTTCGGTTGAGCATCCTCAAACCAACGGCCAGGTGGAATCAGTAAACAGGTCCATCATTCAAGGGATCAAGAGAAGACTTGAAGGAGCAAAAGGGAATTGGGTGGAAAACTTGCATGAGGTGCTTTGGTCATATCGCACCACCATCCAAACTTCAACAGGTGAAACGCCCTATCGGCTCACTTACGGTTGCGACGCAGTCATCCCCATTGAAAAAATTATCCCTTCTTTCCGAGCTATGCAGCAGCCAAATCCTCTAAACAACACTTTGCTGTGTGAGGATCTTGTTTTGTTGGAGGAGGTCAGGGACTTGGCTACCGAGCGAGAAAAGCACGCTAAAAGGATGCAGGCGAAGGGATATAATCGCTCGGTTAACCCCAGAGAGTTCGAGATAGGTGACCTTGTCTTAAGAAGGGTGGATATTGGTCTTAAGAATGCGAAGGACGGGAAACTGGCCCAAAGCTGGGAAGGACCATACCGAGTCACATTCAAAACCGGGACAGGAGCCTACAAACTTGAAACTCTCTCGGGAGCTCCTATCAACAACTCATGGAATGTGGCGAAGCTCAGAGGATATTACAGTTAGAATCTTTCTTTCGTTATAGTTTCATAGTTTCATTTATTCTTGTTAGAATTGTTAGTTTCATCCATTTTTGTTTAATGATGGTGTACGCTCGGTGGAACTCCGAGCCCCTTGTACTTTCTGCTTTTGATTAATAAAAAGACTGTTACTGAATTCATTGTATTACGTACTTTTCCTCATATTCGATTAGCTACCGTGTATGACGCGAACGATTATAAACAGCTCAAACAAGAGCTTATAACTCATCAAGTATTCTACTAAGACTCCCGATTCAAACATGGTTTATTAAAATCATTTTACATCGCGGATAGAGGAACCCACCTTGGCTAAAGCGTTGGAGTTCCGAGGTCTTGACACTTGAATTCTTAACACAAAGTATAAAAAGAAGCAAACAGTTCACTGCGAATACCATAATCGTTCATAATATTTCGAGCAAAGAAGCATAGAAAATGTTCAAACCCACTACTGGGGCGGTTACAAAAACTCAATACTGCGCCAAAAAAAAAAAGGGATCAAACTATTCTAAATCGGACAATACGATGCTGTCAGCATTGAATGTGTCTTCTTCTTCTTCTTCACCTTCGGCGTCCTTGGTTCCTTCCCCTTCAGAGTGTTCGGCCAAATGGTCCGGAAGGTCGGAGTTATTCAGATCTATGGGAACTCCACTCGGACCGACAATTTGACCTTTTTTCACAGCAAAATTAGGATCAGCGCCCTTGGTCACAAGCCCGGGATTCAGAACACGGAGTTGCTCGGCAGTATTGTAGAAAGAATCTTCAATTGCATGGTCCCAATTGAACAGATTCTCCTTAGCTGCTTTCTTATGCTTGAGCGCTTTCGCACTCATCTTCTCCAAGGAAGCTCGGAGCCTGAGTATCTCGTCTTTAGCATACTCATGTTGCTCCTGAGCCACTGCAGCAGCTTGCTCGGCCGAACGAGCTTTCTCCGTAGCCACCAGAAGAGCAGCAGCATCCTCTTCAGCCTTTTTCTGAATCTCTTCCGACCTCTTTATCTGTGCCTCGGCAGCTTGAAGTGTTGTCTCGGCCCGAACCTTGGCCCCCTCCGAATCTTGTGCCACCTTTTGAAGCCTCTCATTTTCAGCCGCCATTTCTTGTATCCTTTTATTCAGACCTTGGACCTGAATTTCCAAGTAATCTTCCCGCTCGTTGGCTTCATATCTTTTCTTCTTTTCCTCGGGAGCCAATCCAGCATAAGCATCATCACCATGATGACCAAGGTGATGGAAAATGCTCGCGCCTCGTAAGAAGCTTTTCAACAACGCTTTACAATTATTTTCCCAAGTCCCAGGGGTCCAAGACTCGATTACCTCAGCATTTTCAGGAGGAAAGACGGTGGCAATGAATGAGTCGGACATCTTCCTACCCCACACCGTCTTGGCAGCTGCATCTTCTTTACCCTCGGGAATTTCAATCCCTTTGTTGGACTTGCTCAAATTGAACCAGTCTCCAGCGAGACCTTTTCCTTTATCTAGCCGAGCCCTCTTGAGGGGACGCTCGGGAACGTCTTGGGGAGATGAATGAGCTTCTACTTCGATATTCACCGCATCTACAACGCGGCCCTTTCTGATCACCTGTTCAACACCAGTAACCCTGACAGTGGGGGTGGTATTGGGGATAACGGTCGGCCTTTCAGGATGGGTCGGCTCAGAAGATTGACCCTTAATTGGAGAACCGGACGCAGACTCTTTAAGTGCTGCTAGCTGTGACACTCTAGCTGCGCGAGCTTCACTCTTCTTGGCCTTGGTTGCTTTCTTCCCCATCGCTTCTGCAAGAAAAATGGATCAAATTAAAAAAAAAAAAATACCCAGCTCCGCCTTCACTTCGTCTCGCGTATCTTTCAGCAGAATTCGTTTTGAATCAATTTGACCATTTGCTTGAAGATACTCCCAAACGTGGTCGCATAATCGCCTTTCGGCTTTTGTTAAATCCGACTTATAGTCGAATTGATACAAGGAGGATCCTCGGTTATAAATGTTCGTCGTCCAACCCAACGGAAACCAAGGCATGACCTTCATCACTCCATCTTCCTCAACCTGTTCCATGAACCAACATACTTCGGCCCCAGTATACTCGTATTGGAAGAAGAGAGGTTTGAAAGATTTCCAAGAGTCTGTCACCTTGGCGAAAAGGGCATGTCCCCTCCGAGCCTTTAGGGACACCCAAAGACCCTTGGAATCACCAAACTTATTTACTTGGGGAGCATATAACCAAAAGAAGGACCGTACCGACGCGACAAAGTTTTCAACATCGCAGAATTGTTGAAAGGCTCGGACGAAAGCCCACCCACTTGGATGCAATTGGCTTGGGGCTATTCCTAAATGAGTGAGGACCTCAACCTCGAAGGTGGAAAAGGGCAAGCGGATACCGACTTTGGTTACTACTTCTTCATAGAAGTAAAAATATTGACGATTTTCCGGCACTTCGAAGCAAATCCGATCGTCGATTTCCAAAGGTCTCAATACGAAATCTGAGGTATTTCCGTCGGCTCTCGGAGGTGTCAATATCGGCCTGAGATGATTAAGACTATTTGTTGTCAGCAATGAAGGTCTCGTCCCCAGTACTTCCCGATCAAAGACAGCATCGTACTGCGCATGATTAGGCGGTAGAGGATATTCTTCAGGGTTGGTTACACACCTGCGTTCCACCATTTCTGGGGAAAAAGAAAAAGGCTCGGCGTTAGGATTTTTTACAGCACGAGTTTTTACTTTAAATCTAATGCCGAGCCCCGAACTTTTTACACCCATCTCAGATGGATTTCCTACAGGTTCTTTTTCCCCCATATCTTGATCGGGGCTAAGTCTAACTTGGGCTCTACGCTCAGCAAATCTATAGGCTAATAACCGCTTAGTCTCGTCGGCAGGATTCAATGGATGTTCTACTGTTAATGGTTTTAACTCGGAAGAACCCGAATTGAGGGGGGGAATAGTAGGGATAGGCGTGGAGCTTTCCGAACATGGACTTCTTTCGTTCCCAAAATCTTCAGAAACCCCAGGAAAGGATGAAGAACTTGATTCACTGTCACTAGATGGATTTTCTCCTAATCTCCTACAGAGTTCACGATAAACTTCCCTAAAACCTCTCCATCCTCTCATGATTCAAACAAATTGAGGTATAAACCCCACTCACTTAAAAACAAAAGAAACCCCTGCAAAATCCCGAAACCAGAAAACCCGTTTAAAAAGAAAAACTCACTCCAAAAGAAAAACAACCAAAAACGAATAAAGAAAACTGCAGGAATGGAAATAAGAGGAGTAGAAGGGGTTACCTGTGTGAAGTTGTTAAAACTGGAGAAGGATTTGGGGGATCTTGATTTGGGAACGGAGATAGCAAAGTGGAACTCGAAGAGAGAATAAGGGGATTCGGAGAAATTTTGGGAGTAGAAATTTTGGGAGACATCATGTCCTTTTTGGATTGAAAATGATCATGTTTGCATTGGAGGATATAGAATGTGACTAATAGTTCATGATCTGGGTATGATGTTGAGAGAGGATTGGATAAGCATGATCATGTCTTCTTGGTAATCAATGTCTTAGAACATAAGAAGTTATTGGCTTAAAGGACATTAGAAAGAAGTTATTACCTCAGGATGATAAGTGGAGTAAGTCTAATGTCTCAATCTAAGGGTTGTGTGTTTGATAATTAACAACTGAACCTACGGGATAACTAATACCTTGGAACATGAATAGACGATGACTTAAGGAGTATTAATGATAATGCAAGAGTGGTGATGCTTGTTGATTATCAGGATCCCATCTAAATGCGTTAGGGTCTGTTGCTCTAATTCGGATATGTGAACGTTGGATATGTGGGATCACCCTGATTTCCATATGTTATGGGTTAACTCCTGCAAGAAGTCATTATGCTTAAAGGATTCCGTATAGTACGGTGTGGCCGCTATACGAAGACATGTGGAACGGTGTGGCCGCCATATGTGGGGTAAGTGTTATGGGATTCCGTATAGTACGGTGTGGCCGCTATACGAAGACATATGGAACGGTGTGGCCGCCATATGTGGGGTAAGTGTTATGGGATTCCGTATAGAACGGTGTGGCCGCTATATGAAGACATGTGGAACGGTGTGGCCGCCATATGTGTGTGATTCCCTATAGTACGGTGTGGCCGCTATATGAAGACATGGAACGGTGTGGCCGCCATGTGTATAATGTGATGATTAATATATGTGTGATGCATCTCATGCATGGTGTACAGGGGGTCGTATAAGAGTGAGGTGCATGCGGGATTGGAAACCATGTAGTACGGTGTGGCCGCTACATGAGACGGTTGGAACGGTGTGGCCGCCACCGTAGAAATGACAAGGTTCTAGAACTATTGGTGGACAATGGTTCAGGGATCATCCCCTTGTATCATTTTAAGATCGTGGTCGATGGGGTTCTAATATAGAACGGTGTGGCCGCTATACAGGTTGTGGAAACATCGAGCGCATGATTGCCTATCCCAGATTGTTGTTTTCTGGAAGAGTTGATTATGGAGAAATGATTTGAGAGACGTGCATGCATAGCATGAAAGATTTATGATTATAGATGACATGGTTGAATAAGACTCCTGAACATGCATCTTCTATTTTGAACTGATATCTGTGATGATTGTGTTTGACCAATCATATAATCTGCTTAGGCAATATGACAAGTGACTTACTCCCATCTACCATGTTTGTGGTGGTAGGTACTCTCAAGGGACGGGATTAAAGCCTTTCCTGTAAGAGTGGAAGTTAACTAGAAGGAACGGCTAGGATGACGTCTCGTCATCCAAATCCTTTGCAGAAGGATCGAGTTGTGAATACCAATGCTCTGGGTGTAAAAAGGGGTTTTCGGGGTTTTATATTATACATGTTTTACACTCAGGATATTTTTGTAAAAGAACTGTTACTCTAAATGAAAAAGTAATTTTGGTTTTCACACTCGTTATAGAAAAGTTTTTGTTAACTCGTATTTTCAATGGACAGTATTTTGGGTTGTTACATTTATGGTATCAGAGCAATGGTTCCAACTCTCGGCTATGGAGTATGGTCCTTCCCATACTCAATAAGTTGTGTGACTCTGACCTAAGTTTTTATGAGTGCATATCTATCATGGCAGCGAGAAACCGAAACCATACGAATGATGTGTTAGAAAGGATCACGGCTGTATTGGAGAGTATGCAGCAACATCAACAACAAGCGAATCAACCGCGTCAGTGCAATGCTGAACCTGCTGAGTTTGGAGGACTCACAGAATTTCGTAGTTGCAATTCCCCTAAGTTCGAAGGAGGGTATAATCCCGAGGGAGCTCAAAAATGGTTGCAAGAAGTTCAGAAAATCTTTCGGTCTATGGGTTGTTCAGATGCACAAAAGGTGGTGTATGCGACTTATATGCTGAATGATAAAGCAGAAACTTGGTGGGATCACGCTAAGCAGTTATTGGAAGCCGAGGATCGGCACATTACTTGGGAGGTGTTTAGAGAAAATTTCTTAGAAAAATACTTCCCAGAGGATATAAGGAGAAAGAAGGAAGTTGAATTTTTGGAATTAAAGCAAGGGGAAATGGATGTTGGAGAATACACTGCAAAGTTTGAAGAATTGATGAAGTATTCTCTCTACTACCAGAATCATCCAGATGAAAGATCAAAGTGTATAAAATTCGAGAATGGTCTACGCCCGGATCTGAAGCCAGGAATCAGTTATCAGGGAATAAGGAATTTCCCGATGTTGGTAAACATGTGCAGAATCTATGAGGATGATATGAAAGCGAAGGAGGTTTATGGAAAGAATGTCCGAATTCAGAAGAAGCGAAAGATCGAGGAAATGAGAGCTCAACTGGAGGAGGAAGAAAGACAATTAACCATGGAAAAAGAACAATCTGAGGAGTTGGAGCTGTATAGATTGGGATTAGGAAAATCTCAATCGAAGAATGGTAATCAGAAAGGAAAGGGGAAAGAAATCACTTGCCCTCCTCAATGTGAAAGGTGTGGGGCACATCATTTTGGATCAAGCTGTGGTGTACCCAACGGAATCATCTGCTTCAGCTGCAGAAAACCGGGGCACTATTCGCCAGACTGTCCAGAAAATAAAAGCAAGAAAGGATCGGGTAGCAGGCGAGGCAAGCAAGGTAAACCCTTAGGTTGTCCTTCTTTTAATCTGAATTGACGTAGTCAGCTATTTCTTTCGATTACGTTAATTGAATTGTTCGATAATTTGAAGATCTAGATATCATCTTTGCCCGAAATTTCTTTGATCGAAACCTTTATCACAGTTGGATGTGATAAATATCTGTGGACACTATGGGAGATAGAAAGATTAGTTGAGACTAGAGAGATTAATGACCACCGGGATAGGACAAATCTTTGTCTCCCCAACGGAAATAACTCTAGCGCTTGGCTATCTAGCTAAATCTGATGGTGACAAGTACCTTATCTTTAAGTTCATCTAACTTAAAGATGTGTCATATGACTTTTCTTGAGAAAAGTTATATCTGAAAGGAATGATTTTATTATTAATGGTTTGAATATTAGGACTGATCACCCTAATGTTTGCAACTATTAAGGAATAAAGTCATATAATTGATTCGTTAATCGTGCGTGAGTGATCAGAGTGTGCAGCGGGAAAAGTTTTTCATCAAAAAATGTATTGCAAAATGTTTTTAAATCTAGGATATGTGGTTGAAATGTGTTTTTAAGAAAAGTTTTTCCTCTAACAGATTATTAAGAAATGTTTTAATTCAAGATATGTATCTTATTCAGAAAGGTTTAGTCAAAAGATTTCCTTTGAACTAATTGTACAATAATTTTCAAAGAAGTTTAAGGAAAAGCCCTTTTTGGTAAGAAATGATTTTTAAACGCGTTGGAAGCAAAAGTTTTATTCAAGAGATTTTCTTTTAAATATTGTAGGGTCTGCCGACCGTATAAAAATTACAGTCCTATATAAAGGATTTTCCAAGGACCTTTCCCTCGATTCACTTAGCATGAACGTCCCACGCTCGGACATGTTCATTCCGAGCATACGAAAAGACCAGGCTCGGACTTGACGGGACCGAGCCTCAACAACGGTCTTCACTCCATCGGCTCGGGATTCTAGAACCGAGACATAACGTCGGCTGGTAGGTTGACTCAGTCTCACCAAGGTTTCCTATCACATCCAACCGTATCTCCTAGAATCTCGCAACAGCCTCTACATGGGATCGTGAGCTGATCCTATCCGGACTCTAAGGGAATAAATCTCCTATATTCCCTCACAGAATCCCGGTTCAGCTCACCTTGATACGAGGCCCATACGGCCCACATCAACTTCCTCCAAACCCTATAAATAGCTCACAATAGCTAGGGTTTCAGGTACGTACTCTCATCCCTAAGTTGACACTCTGCACACACTAGTTGACTGGGGAGATCCTGCCTTTCCCAACTGGAATTGCAGAAAAACCATAAGGTCATACATAGATACTTAACCTCCTGGTGAACTCCTGATTACCATAATCCCGAGGGCTCAGAGGGTTAAGGACATAAAGTGCTCAAGGACACTACAAATATCTTATGAAATATTTGGATCTAAGAAGTTTGAAAAGTCCAAGGAATTCTTTTAAGTGGGGTAGGAATCTCCCTAATGCTATTTTGAAGAATAAAAATAATATCAGAATAATCTTTTATATGATTTTTAAAATGTAGAATTATTTTTTTTAAGAATGAATTTCGGGGACGAAATTCCTTTTAAGTGGGGGAGTAGTGTAACACCCCAAAATTTAATTCTTGGTTAATGAAAATTAATTATGGAATTTTATTTATAATTAATTATTTTTGTAAAATCCTTGATTATGAAGTGATTTATTATGTATAAAAAAATATTGGATAAGTTCTAATATGTGAAAATAATGTTTTTGCATATTAGTCCCTGTCTTAGGACTTAAAAATAATAATAGGAAGATTTTGGATGAAAAAGGAAATAAAAATATTTATTTTTACTATTTTGGCAAAAAGACTCGAGTCTTTCTGAAAAGACTCGAGTCTTTCTGAAAAGACTCGAGTATTTTGCACAGAGCTGCACTCGTGAGTGCGTTGGCTGAGTCACCAACTCAGAAACCTCACGAGTTGACACATTATCAACTCAGGGACATGACCATGGCTTCGTGTCGACCTGCATGAGCGATGTATTTGAGTATATAAACTCATGGTGTTGATGAATCAATCTATTTTGGACAATTTGTTCTGGAATTCTAAGTTAGGGTTCCTGAGTCCTTTGTTTCGATTCTCTCTTGTTCTTGAGAATTGATACACAAATCATACACCAATACGAAGCTCACATCTAGAGCTTTGTATAGACACCAAAATTGTGAGCTGAGGGTTTGAGTGTTAGAAGAATTGAAGCTCAAAAGTGGGGGTTTGGTTGCTGTCAACTGGTTCTTGGAGCTCACTTTGATCTTCAATTGTGGTAAGCTCATGAACCCTCTTGATTCCAATTTGGTTTTAATCTCTCGTGCATGTTGCAGAGAGTAGATTCTAACCTTTTCCCCCAATTTTTGTGCACGATTACTCACTCAAACAATATGGTCTTTGGACTCTGCTCACAATGGTTCTGCTCTTTGGTGGCTGAAGTGGTGTGTGCTAGATTGGTGGCTGTTGTGTGGCTGCTGCTGTTCTTGGGTGTTTTTGAGCTTGTCTAAGTGTTGTCCAAGGTATGGGAGAAGTCATTCATATTGCTAGGATTATAGATTGTGAATTTAGAATTGTGTGTGCTATGTGAATTGGACCAAGACATGCTTGCTGGACTTGGAGGTTCAGACAATCACTTGGTCACTTGATTTATAACCTGATTAATGTTTGAAAGGAATTGATGAAATTAAGCTATAGAAATTTATGAGTTTGGTCGAGTTAAAATTGGCAAATGTGATAAAACATGACCTTGATGTGGTATGCTTTTGGTAAATCAATAATGGACCTTAATGAAGTTTGGAGTAAGTTCTAAATATGACATTTGTGCTGTACAAACTCAGTTTTAATGTTAAATGTGGGTAAATTGAATAATGTTATGTTGAGTTGTATAATATGAGATTTTATGCATAAATGGAAGCATATTTGGATTCTCTGTGAATTGCTATGATCTCTGTGTTGAGGCAAGTTTTAATTATGTAAATAAAGTTTATTTGACCATTGGATTGAGTTAGAATTGCTCAGAATTGAATTTGGCATGTTAAGTTGTTGAAAATGTAATTTCATGCATAATTGGTGCTCAAATTCAATTATGTGTAATTTGATGTGTTCTAAGTGTTTGAACACGTTTGTTATATGTTATATGAACTCTGTTGATCATTGGATTTGATTAGAAATGGTTAGAATTGAAAATGGTATGTTAAAACCAGATTTTTAAGCCTGTACTGTCTGAAAGACTCGAGTATATGGCAGGACACTCGAGTATTTTGACCAAACCTGAAACATGAGTTTGTGGAAAATGAAGAACACTCGAGTATTCATTAAGAACACTCGAGTATTCATGAAGAACACTCGAGTATTTTGGTAAAACCTGGAAAATGAATGTCTGGAAAACAAAGAACACTCGAGTATTCTGAATAACACTCGAGTATTTCTGTCCATAAAATTAGAAATGTCATTTTCAATTCTGAATCATTCTATTGGTACTCAAATAATAATAATCCAAGTGATCTAAGACTTAAAAGAAATTGATTGGTGGTGGTATGAAAGTGATGAATTAATAATGTGAGATATTATTAATTGTGATATACCAATCAATTCTTTTAAGTTAAGGAATTGCATTCATTCTGGAATTAAAAGTAAGAGCTAGACTCATGCATCATGCCGATAACTTAAATTGAAAACTTGTAAATGAAATAGGTATGAGCATCTTACTTGCATTAGATGTTTGCCTAGTGCTAAATATGATTGTTGAAGATTGCATATGGGGCATGAGCCATTATTTGAGTTTAACCTCTAGATAAGTTGGTTCATATAGTATGAGTTGTGGAATAATCATCATGTCCTCTTTGGATTGAAAATGATCATGTCTAATAGTTCAAGATCTGGGTATGATGTTGGGAGAGGATTGGATAAGCATGATCATGTCTTCTTGGTAATCAATGTCTTAGAACATAAGAAGTTATTGGCTTAAAGGACATTAGAAAGAAGTTATTACCTCAGGATGATAAGTGGAGTAAGTCTAATGTCTCAATCTAAGGATTGTGTGTTTGATAATTAACAAATGAACCTACGGGATAACTAATACCTTGGAACATGAATAGACGATGACTTAAGGAGTATTAATGATAATGCAAGAGTGGTGATGCTTGTTGATTATCAGGATCCCATCTAAATGCGTTAGGGTCTGTTGCTCTAATTCGGATATGTGAACGTTGGATAAGTGGGATCACCCTGATTTCCATATGTTATGGGTTAACTCCTGCAAGAAGTCATTATGCTTAAAGGATTCCGTATAGTACGGTGTGGCCGCTATACGAAGACATGTGGAACGGTGTGGCCGCCATATGTGGGGTAAGTGTTATGGGATTCCGTATAGTACGGTGTGGCCGCTATACGAAGACATGTGGAACGGTGTGGCTGCCATATGTGGGGTAAGTGTTATGGGATTCCGTATAGTACGGTGTGGCTGCTATACGAAGACATGTGGAACGGTGTGACCGCCATATGTGGGGTAAGTGTTATGGGATTCCGTATAGAACGGTGTGGCCGCTATACGAAGACATGTGGAACGGTGTGGCCGCCATATGTGTGTGATTCCCTATAGTACGGTGTGGCCGCTATATGAAGACATGGAACGGTGTGGCCGCCATGTGTATAATGTGATGATTAATATATGTGTGATGCATCTCATGCATGGTGTGCAGGGGGTCGTATAAGAGTGAGGTGCATGCGGGATTGGAAACCATGTAGTACGGTGTGGCCGCTACATGAGACGGTTGGAACGGTGTGGCCGCCACCGTAGAAATGACAAGGTTCTAGAACTATTGGTGGACAATGGTTCAGGGATCATCCCCTTGTATCATTTTAAGATCGTGGTCGATGGGGTTCTAGTATAGAACGGTGTGGCCGCTATACAGGTTGTGGAAACATCGAGCGCACAATTGCCTATCGCAGAGTGTTGTTTTCTGGAAGAGTTGATTCTGGAGAAATGATTTAAGAGATGTGCATGCATAGCATGAAAGATTTATGATTATAGATGACATGGTTGAATAAGACTCCTGAACATGCATCTTCTATATTGAACTGATATCTGTGATGATTGTGTTTGACCAATCATATAATCAGCTTAGGCGATATGACAATTGACTTACTCTCATCTACCATGTTTGTGGTGGTAGGTACTCTCAAGGGACAGGATTAAAGCCTTTCCTGTAAGAGTGGAAGTTAACTAGAAAGAACGGCCAGGATGACCTCTTGTCATCCAAATCCTTTGCAGAAGGATCGAGTTGTGAAGACCAATGCCCTGGGTGTAAAAAGGGGTTTTCGGGGTTTTGTATTATACATGTTTTACACTCAGGATATTTTTGTAAAAGAACTGTTACTCTAAATGAAAAAGTAATTTTGGTTTTCACACTCGTTATAGAAAAGTTTTTGTTAACCCGTATTTTCAATGGACAGTATTTTGGGTTGTTACAGGATTTGGGATCCCGGTGGTTTTTTTTTTTAGTTTTGTAGTAGTGTAGGTTTTGATATTTTTTAGTTAGTTAGTGAATAAAGAGTTGGAACTTTCTATGTAACTACTAATGAGGTGCTTCTAGCACTATTTTTAGTTGTTCATGTGACATAGGTGAATAAGTTTGGGGGAGTCTCCTCCATGGTGCATCAAGAAAGAATTTTGTGCTACAAAGGGAAGTTTCCTAACTCGCTGCTTTTGTTTTTAATTTTTATTTTGTAGTTTTAAGATAGATTATTTTTCTTGAGGACAAGCCAACCTCTAAGTTTGGGGGAGTGGACAAAATAATAATTTTTCAGATATGAATTTTTCTCCCATTTTTAGTATCGGTTTGTGTTCTTGGAAAGAATAGGTAATTATTCTAGACTTAGGACTGTTTTTCTGATGATAGGTGTAAATACTTAGTTTAGGATTAGACTCACTGATTTAAGATACTGTTTTGATTGAGCTGTGAATATTTTTGAAATCTGGTTATTTTGATAAACTTTTTGAGAATTTGTGATTAGTGAACTGACCTTTAGCCTTGTGAGATTTTGAGCCTAAACATAGATGGGGTATGTGATTATTGAAATATTTTGATTTGAAACCCCTATTTCTTTCATGAGTGTTGTTCTCATTGGCTTTGTGTTCTAGAACTTGTGATCAAGGTCGTACCCGATACAAATAAAAAAACAGTTTAAATATAGTACTAGGAAGTGACTCCTAGGTCGTCTCCCAAGGAATATCTTATCAAGCAAAAGGTCAAACAAATAGTATTCATAGAAAACAGGGGGGTTTTGTATTGAATGTTGAAATCTAAAATCAAAACAGAATTAAATAAAAACGAAGTAACAGATAAGGGAAAGCGGAAAAACCCCTTTGGCTCGCGTTCACAACTCTATCATCGGTCACAAAAGATCAATTTCTTCCCTCTTCACTGTCCAACTCGTGAGAACTAAATACTAAGAAAATATTTGATTCTCACCCCAAAACCCAAACCTCTAATTAAGCATTAAAAGCCAAAGCATGGATTTTTTAAGAGTTTGCATGAATTAAGCATTCATACACATGGATTATCTCTATAGAATGGAACTAAGCGAACCATAACATATCAATAAGCATGAAAACAGTGAATAAAAACGAAATAGCATTAAGAACAAAACCTCAAGAGTATGTGATACATTACCAAATGGATTTAACCTAAGAGTTTAGCCTTCCATGATGAAAAATACCAAAAACGTGTAAAAAAGGGAAGAGAGAGAAACCCTAGAAGCCACCACAAGTTTGGAGAGAAAAACTAAGCCTTCTCTAGAGAGAGAGTGTGTGTGAAAAACGTGGAATGGAAGGTGTGGCTGCTCGGTTACACGAATTTTGGCTTTTAAATCTCAAAACGGGTCTAAATCATGGGTCAAATCTTAAGGAAAGTTAATCTCTAAATTAAATCTAAACATATCCTATAGATAAAATATAACTCTTAAAAGATATAAACTAAATCTCAAATAATCCTAAAGATAGATTACAATCTTCACTTCATCATATATATTCTCTTCCAAAATTAAATCTTCACTCCCAAAATACCCAAAAAGCCCTTGTGCCAAATATGATCTGAAAATAATAATAGATTAAATTAGGCTAAATAATCCAAATTAATTAAAATCTGAAATAATAGTCTAATAAAGTCTAAAATACTAAATCATTCTAAACAATGTCAAGTAGGCACCAAAAATCATCAATGAGAGCAAAATAAGGCTATAAATAATGGGAAATATAATGCTCATCAACTTGACCTATGACCATTTCAAGATTGATAATTGTTTGCATGCATTAAGATGATTAAGGCACTTACGATGTGTTTTTGTGGCCTTCAGATGTTTTGCATTGACATGTTCCTTTCGTTGCCCATTTTGAGCTAATGAAAATATGATTTTTCTTTGGTACCTTGCATCAATTTTATGATTCGTTTTTAGTACCTTAGGAATTTTGAATGAGCAATTGAGAGGAATGATTCAAAAAGAAAAAAAAAGTGGTATGAAGTGTTGTGAGTCTATTTCTCTTCCATGACATAAATGAAAAAAAATAAAGAGAAATTTGGAAGAGTGTAGAGAAAAAAATGAAAAGAAAAGAAGGTTGATAATGATTTTGGAGTTGAGTGTGAGTCTTAATTGTATTCATTGCTCATTCATAATTTTAGAGGGAAATTTGTTTTGCATTTTAGCCCTTAGTTTTATTCTTTTTTTCTTTTATCCCACCAAACACTTTTAGCCATGGCGTCATTACAACCAAAATAAAGACCTTTTGATTTTTGCATGTATTCAATAATTTCAGTGGAGATATTGGTCTATGGTCAAGCTTATGGTAACACATTTTCATTGCATGAACTTGAGTGAATTATATATATATATATGACCCTTGATACATATGAGAGACACACTGTGAGGTTGAAAGTGTTCACTAGTCCTGAGTTTTTGTAGAGTTTGTTATTCTAAGCAGGTTTCAATTATATGAATTGCTTGTGAAAATAAGTGTCTGAGTCTGTGAGTTGAAGTCCTAGATTAGGTGTTTACATTTTGATTTAGAGGGTAGTCTTGTGTTATAGAGTTTTTATTTTACTTTTTCCTGAGACATGCAAAATACTAAGTTTGGGGAGTGATTTAGGTCCAATATATGATATTTTGAGGATGAATTAGACTCCCTTTTACTAAGGATTTAGTTTGTTTCTCTTGTAAATTTAGGACTTTTTGTATAGTTTTTAGGAAGTTAGATAATTTAGAATCCTTTGAACGTTTTGATCCGTTTTGTCTTTGTTTCAGGTTCTTTCGGAGCTTAATTGAAGAAAATAATTATGGAGCTGAAAAGAGGATGAAAGGATCTTGAAAATGGTGCAAGAACGGTGCGAAACGGAGTTGGAGTAGGGTTGGCATGCCCAGGCGCATAGACCCGCACGCCCAGGAGCGCAGCCCACGAGAATCAACACCAGTCAGACCTGGCGCGCCCAGGCGTGATGCCTTGGGCGCCAGGCGCACGACATACGAGAAGGCCCAATTGGGCCACTTTCTGATCAGTTTTGCTCTAATTCAATGAGGATTAGTTTTAGACTTTAAATATAGGTTTTTCCTTTAGGTTTTGTAGACTTTTTCAGAGCCAATTAGAGATTAGAATAGAATTTAGGATTAGAGAAGAGAGGCTAGTTCTGCAATTGAGAGCAAGGAGACAAGGCACAAGGATTGAAGATCAATATTGCTGGAGGAATCCACTTGATGATTGAAGATCTGTTGGGGGTAAATTGATTATTGTCTATGATGATTTATTTTTCCCATTCCTTTATCTTCTTCTTCCAATATGTATAACTAAACCTCTTGTTAGGAATAGGGTGGATTTGTATGGATCTTAATTTGGTTGTTTATTTATGAATTAATGTTTTTTCCTTTTAAATCATTGTTTGGCTGCATTTTAATTACAATTCATAGAATTCGCGACTTTATGTTTTTCTTTGGTAATCTGAACCTTAATTGGAAAATTAGGATTTAGAATATGCCTTCAACCAAACAATATAATTATTCAACTCGTAGGAATGTTTTTGGGTAATTGTATAACTTTTATAAACTAGAACTCACTTAAGGGATTAAGTGGTAAAGTTTAGTAAGAAACATAAAAGGTATGAGGGATCTAGCTTTTATTGTTTCTGGAGTTGTTGATTTATTGAAAAACAGATTTTCATAATTCATAAACTGATCTAACAATGAAACCAAGTTTCTAACCTTTTCCATATTTGTTTTTAAACCCTTTTTGTTTTCTAATTGGTTTCATTCTTCTAATTCTACACTTCTATCTCTAAACTCAAAACCAATACAAGTTTCACATAATAATTGCAATTAGGTGAAAGAAATTAGAAACAATTTGCAATCCTCGTGGGAATGATAACTGGTCTTACTGACTATATTACTTGTCGATCTGGTATACTTGCCGGTAATCCAACATTCATATGTTGTCTAATGAATCTATATGTGATATGCAAAAATGTTTTACTCATATTATTAATCATCTCATTGCTCTTGGAAAAAAAATTTTGAATTGTGAAGTTATTAACAAAGTCTTAAGATGTCTAAGCAGGAAATGGTAACTTAAGGTTACCGCAATTATAGAATCAAAGGACTTGGACACCATGGATTTAGCAACACTTTTCGGAAAGCTTCAAGAACATGAAATGGACTTGGACGTTTGCATATGCATAAAAAGTCGGATAAGAACAAAGGAAGAAAAGGAATCTCTCTTGAGGCTAAAAGTTCATATAATAAAGAAGAGAGTTCCGATAGTGAAGATTCCGTTTCGGACATTGATGAAGAGACTATGCAATTTCTATTAAGAAAATTCAGCAAGCACCTAAGGAGAAAATGAAGGTTGACAAAAGATAAAAGGAAAGAGATAAATTCCCCAAACTACAAGACCAAGTCAACAAAAGAAGGAGTAGTTTGACACGAATGCGGAAAACCCAGTCACATTAAGTATACTTGTTCAAAGTATCTCAAAAAAAATTGAAAAAGAGAAGAAGCATCCAAAGCACAAAAAGGCATCCATTGTATGGGATGAAAGAGAAAAGGAAAGAACATCAAGTAGTTTTTCGGATGATGAAGAAGTTTTTGCACTTAGCTTACTAATTCAAGTAGATGAAGAAGAAAGCTCAAATGATGAGTCAAATGAACAAAGCGAGGAAAGCGATGTAAGTGATACTAAATCCAAAATTTCTTCCAAATATGAAATTTTATATAACGCTTATGAAGAAATGTAACACCTCGATTTCGGCAACTTGAAAATGTCATCTCTTTTAACAAAATGTAGTAAAAATTTGGGAAATTTTTTTTTAAATGGTGACATGAACATGAGAACCTTTATGTTCAAAAATGTTTCAGTTACTTAATTGAAATAAAATAACGTTCTCACGTCACACATCACAAGTCAAGTTCCAAACCGAGATGTTACTTAACATCGCACTTTGTAACTTGGCATCATAAATTTCCTTTGAGAAAACATTTTAAAATCTTGTTTCATAAAATCATTCTCAATAAAATTCCAAGCGGGGTTCAGAATGATACGACAATGTAACCAAGTAGTTAAAAGGGGTACAGTGCTCGAGGGAATTACCTATTACTATTCTTGACCTCTAATCTTCTTCGCTGAAGCCCACTGCCGAAATCGCATCGAGACGAAAGCACCAATTATACTACAGAGTCGACCATCTATCCGTTGCAATACCGGAGTAACCCGTTACGACAACATGATAGGAGAGATGGTCAGTATTCCAGAAGTACAACATGACCAGACAATAGAACAATATTGAAGGACATAGGATCTACTAATTCTCATGCAATGACAACTACTCATACTATGCATATGACAAATATACTCATGTAGGCATATAGGAAACACTTATAAACAAAACATATCAAATATAACAAAATCATAAATCATCACAACACACATCACTTCACTTGGCATCACAAGCCTTCGAATGTTCAAGTCTTACCACCATCTTCCTCAATCTTTCCAACAAACACTTATACTTTTCTTTGAATCTTCCTTAATAAATTCTTTATAAATTCGCCATGCTTTCCTTCTTGTAATCTTTTGTCATTATTAAGTTTTATCAAACGGTTCGCTCAATGATGAGGGGGAAACATCATTGAACTCGCACACACGTCTACATCTCCTCGGTCATCCACCCAACCTAGTCGGAAGCAAACAGGAGTACAGGACCTTTACCACGCGGTCACGACAGCTGTCTCTCAAACAAATGGTCCCAGACCAGGAGGACTCAGCCTCAAATCATATCATATCAATTCACACATATATCAAGGCACGCTCTCAGCGGCAATCTCAAATGCCCCGTTCCAGTCCCTCTCACTGTTCTAGATTCGCATCGAGGGGGTGACAGTATAATTTCTAGTTCGCGATGCGGAACTTGCCACGGCATTAGACCCAGTCCCCACCACGTTAGTGCGCCACTTGTGGGATTCGTTCCGCCTAGAAATATACTCGAGGCTTCTTGACGTTTCACCGTCCTTGCCCTCCCCTCCTGCAGTCCCCACCTGAGTATCCACAGATACCCATAGTATCTTCCTCTCCACTACTTTGATACGACACTCATACCTCACCGCGTATATAAATGTCTTTTAAGTCTTTTAAAGTTTTGAGTTTTAATTATCGGCTTAATCCTAACAGTCGGCTCGTCCTTGGTGCATCCCTTCAACGAAGCCCAACCACTAATCGCAATCTTTCCCCTTAAATTCTCAATGGCCTCATGCCTCAATCACTTTCCCATGTCTCACAGCATTATTCTCATCATCATGACACACTCGTTCTCATCTCATCTCATCAACTTTCACAAAACTCATTTCCTCCTCTTTCTCAAATATCTTTTCACAAAACTCTCTCAAAATAATGTTCCCAAAAAAAAACTTTCACAAATCCATTTTCACAAATATTCACCAAAAATATTATTTTCACAAACTTTTTCTCAAAGGGTCATTTCATAAAACTTTCTCAAAAACATTATTTCAAAAAGAATTTCTTAAAAACATCATTTCAAAAAGAGTTCCTCAAAACATCATTTCAAAAAGACTTTCTCCGATTACCATTTCAAAACTTTATCAAAAGATTGGTTCCAAAAACTTTTCTCAAAATATATCTTTTTCAAAAACCTTTTTCAAAAATCACATTTTTGGATGAGTGCTAATGGAGGAGCAAGCTCAACTCAACACTAGGCTTCTTTCCAAAAACGTGAACGAGGAATCACATCTCCACTCAACCACATCTCACTTCCATAACCACATTACTCTTCTCCAATCTCAACTCTTTGTATTCCATTCTTATACAACCTTTATTATCATTCTTCTTTCTTTTAATCACATTTTCTTACTTTTTCAATTCATTCATCTCGTAACTTATTTCTTCCTCATAATTTGCATATAACCATATTCAGCTTTTCCAAACAGAACAAACATACTCAACAGATAAAACCAATGCATAACAAAATCAGACATGCATCATATTTAACAAAACAGATAAACATCTAGCACATATAGATCACATATCATTATGCAGCTCATGACCTATGACAAATACTCAATTAGACTCGATGTACTCAGTCTAGAACCGAGTCTATGCGTCACGATGACCTAGGCCTACTGCATCTCTCACCTCACATTCCAGCATCTGAAATCGTCGCGGTTCCTTCCCAACAAGTCGACCGTTCCGCTTCTCGACTTATACGCACCTTGTACTGAATGAAGGATACTAGCGTTACAAGTCTATCTTAAATAATCGTCCTACTCAACATTACGACGCGTTTTCGAAAACTCTTTCTATTTCTCGTCGGAAAATCGTAAATCGTTAAAACTTTTTCAAATCAAACCTTTCTCAATTTAATTATCACTTAAAACTTAAAATTTAAACCATTCAAACAAGTTTTTAGGATTGAAAAACAATTTAAATAAGGTCTGGACAGCAATTACATAAGTCCATAAACCATCCTTTAGAAAAATCCGAAAACACCGTAAAATCATTCTTTAATTCATATAATACTTTGCTATAAAATAAACACTTAAATGATTTATTTCTCAAACTTAACATTGTGAAATGAATTAAGGGCAGCAACCACTAAGTTCAGGGTTTTTCAATTAACCCAAGATTAAACTATTTCAAAAACCAATTAATTTTCAAAACCAATTACCAAATCAACACAACACTTTAGGTTAATTAAATAATTCATTCATGCATAACCTAAACATATAATCAAACAATCACTTACTCAATCATCATGATTATCATACAAGGCAGTCAAGTCATAACATCAAGTATAAAAATTCATATTCATCAAAAATATTCAAATAGAATCCTAGTGTGCGATTACACATAAAACACAAAAGATAAAATTCAAAGCAATATCAAATCAATTTATTTAATTCTAAAAATTTCCAGAACACACACATATATGCCAAAGTTCATCATATAAAATTTTCAAGTCATTTAAACAACCCTAAGCTAGGTTTCAAATCAAATTTCACATGAAAAACAACATGGTACTGTTGCTGGTCAGAGGCAAAAACGACATGATTAAAAATAGTTGCTCAACTCCGAATTGCATAAAAATTGTTATAAGTCTTCCTTATACAGTCAAGACTATCTCATAAAAGTTTCAGATTATTTGGAGTTGTGCAAGTCATACTTTTCCAATTAAATTCGTTGATAAGTCCAGAAAATCTGAACCAAATGGTTCACTGTTTTACCTTTTTAAAAATTATCAAATCAACTCCAAATCTCTTCAAAGTTTACAGAGAACATCTAGAGAGGTTCAGGAAGCTACCATAAAAATTTCAAACAATTTGAAGTAGCACAAGTTCGAAAATTCTGTTTATCTTTAAACTGAAAAACTTGTTTTCTCAAAATTGTTTTCACATAGTTTACTCTTATAAAAATACGAAATTAATTCCAAAAATCATTTAAAAATTCAGAGAAGTTTATTTTAATATACTTAGGTTAGTGACAAAATTCCAGAATCATTGAGCATGCATACATATCATTTATCAATGTCAAGAACACATACAATCACAATTTCAGCACACACTTTTTGTTCAACCAATTATTCAACCATTTCTTTTCATAAAAATCAAAAATGCACACATACATATAAATCATCACAAGAATCAAATCATCAATTATTTTTCCTTTGAAAACCGAATTAATATTTCATGAAAATAATTTTCTTTAATTTAAGTACAACATGCATCAATCATCCAAAAATAGAAATCAAGCTTTTTTTTTTAAACTAGAAATCAAGAGTCAAAATAAACTAACCTAGATCTTGACATGCACATACTTAGAGTTAATAGATCTTAAGGAAATTCATACATGCATCAACATTTAAGAGCCAAAATCAAGACTTCAAGGGAAAATCAAAACTAACATCAAAGCTTACTCTTTTTTTTTTATTATTAGATCATCACATGCATGAATTAAATACTTTAATTAAAATTTATCTTTAAAAATTTAAGCCTAAACCGAAACGTGCATCATGAAAAAGTTTCATGTTCATTAAAAACAATTTCCTTTACATGCATACCAAAACCGAATCAAACAATAAAATAAAATCTTTAGCACAAGAATCTCTTTAAAACCGAATCAAACATCAAACTCTTAAACATGGTAGATTTCTTATTTTTAAATCAAGATCTTCAAAAACCAAGTTTAGAAATCAAGAGGTTTGTAAATCGAATTACTAGATCTAGCTTAAAATCAAACATGCATCAAAGAACCACTTTAAAAATTGATTTCTTTTTCTAAATACATGCTTAAAATCAAAAGACATCAAAGAAAACAAAAATCCTTTTAAACAAAATAGTTACAAAACCGAATCACCCTTTAATCATTTTTTTTGCATGTTCATTTTTCATTTTAAAACTTTAATCTTTGTTCATTAGTCTTTGAAAAATATAGATCAACATCAAAAATCCACATGCAAGGACAATCTTTGAACAAATCAACACTTTTACAACAAAACCAAAAATAAAAATAGTAAAGAAGGAAGAACAATCAAGGTTCAAGGTTATACCCTAAGATGATGAATGAAAATGGGCTAAGATTCAAGCTTCTCTCTTCCTCTCCTCTTCTCTCCCTCACGGTTCTCTCTTCTTTTCTCTCCATGGTTCCTTTTTTTTCTAAGGGTGTTGAGCTTGATGATGCTCTAACACCAAGTGTGTTTGTGTTGGTGTGAAAGAAAATGAAAGAATGAAAGAAAGGAACGAAGGAAAGGAGGGAATGAAACTAATAGGAAATGGACTAAGGGTGAAATTTATTTCTCTCCCTTGGTCTTGGTTTGGTTCGGCCAACACACATCTAGGAGGGGGTATTTTTGGCATCCTAAAACATGTACTTGGTCCCCAAGTTTCCCATTTTCCTTTTATTTTTATTTTAATTCCCTTTTCTACTTAGTCATCAAGCAAGGCTTCCTAAGCCTACACATACACACCCTTCACACACATGTCATCTATACACACAACACACATATATCACACATGCACACACCCACCAAACCGTGGCTCCCTTATATACACACACATGTCCTACAACTTTTACTTCTTAATCCTATTATAATTACTAATTCATATAGTAATGCAATCATCACTTTAAGAAATCACACTTATACAACCATTTACACACACACAAGGCAATTAACTCTAAGAAACTACATTCATCAATCCATTACACATTCACATATAGGCACACATTTATAAATCAATTACACACTTAATCAAACACACATATTAATACCTTTTGCCTTTAAATAATAAACTGCACTTATTGGTTGCACTTATAGCCTTTATTTCATTTTCTAAAATCATACTTTAATATATAGAAGATAACCCCAAAAGGAAAAATTTATTAAAAATCAAAAACTATTTTTCATGATCAATTCCTTTAAAATTCGTCCTTTACCGTACTGGAAAATAATTTTCGCAAATCAATCCAGAAAATTAAGGAAAGATGCATTTTTATAATCTACGTTTCGATACGATCGTTTTGATATAAAGATCATCAAAATCGGAGTTACGGTTAAAAAGTTATGGATTTTTGAAGTTAATACATCTAAGAAAGTCCATAAAGAAGTTCATTTTTGCAAATCTCCAACAATAAAAATCATTTCTCATTAAAAATCATTTTTACTAACTCGATAAAAATATTTGTTGACCAAAACCTCGTAAAATCAACACTTTACTACGTAACCGAAAAAAAATATTCATTGAAAACCTTTCGTAAAACCGTTTCTCAAAACTCTTCTTTAATAAAACTTTATTTGTCCTAGTCGGAAAAATGCGGGATGTTACAAGAAATACATGAAGAACTTAGAAACTAGCTTTGAAAAATTTAGAAAGGAAGAAGCTCATTTTGAAACATCAACAAGAGATTTTAGAACTTCAAAAACAAGTTGATGAGCTTAATCTTCAAAATGAAACTCTTGATCTTATATATGCTAGTTCTTCTTGTGATTGTGCTAGTATATTGAATGTTGTGGTTGATTGTGCGAATTGCAAGTTGCTTAAAGATGATAATTCTATTTTGAAAAATAAGCTTGCAAGTTTCACAAGTGGTGATATCAAATTGCACACATTGTTAAATTTTCAAAGAGAAAATTCAAACAAGTTTGGTTTGGGTTATACTAATGCTAAGAGTAAGTCTCATAGAAATGTTGTTGATTTTTCAAAGATTGATTTTTCAAATGCACCAACATGTTTCTATTGTGGCACTCATGGACATACTTCAAATGTATGTTATATTAAGGTCCATGGTATACCTAAAGGAAATTTTGTTTGGGTTAAGAAGGGTGGAAATCTCTTAACTAACAAAAATGAATCCAAGACCATTTGGAAACCAACAAGCAAAGCATGATTGTTTTGTAGGTACAATTGAAGAGAAAAAGTTCTACAAGTTTTATTCATTATTTGCATCTTCAAGTATCAAAGAAAGTTTTCTACAATTGATATTATTTCTACAAAACTCACACTTGATATCAAGTGGATTTTCATAAGTGGTAATAAGTTTTACAATTGGTATTTACAATTAGTGTTGAAAATCACAAGTGTTGTCATGACATAGTTTTCTACAATTGGTGTATTTCTTACAATTGATATCATTGTGTATTCATTATGTGCATGATTATCATGTTATTGTGATTTATTGTGAAATTTCTTTACAATTGGTATCATACTTTGTCAAGTGATATTATGTTTTTAAATTTCAAAAGAACTAATTGAAGTTTGTTGTTATATTTCTTTTTATTTGGTATCACATTTCAAGGTATATTTAATTGTTGATTTGGGTCCAATATATGATGTTTTGAGCATGATTTGGACTCCCTTTTATTAAGGATTTGGCTTGTTTCTCTTGTAAATTTAGGACTTTATGTATAGTTTTTAGGAAGTTAGGTAATATAGAATCCTTTGAACATTTTGATCCGTTTTGGGTTTGTTTCATGTACTTTCGGAGCTTAATTGAAGAAAATAATTATGGAACTGAAAAGAGGATGAAAGGATCTTGAAAATGGCGAAAGGGTGGATCGAAACAGAGTCGGAGCAGGGTCCAAACGCCCAGGCGTGGAGCTCCCCACGCCCAGGCGCGCGACCCCCATTGATCAGCACTTCATCAGACCTGTGCGCCCAGGCATGAGGTCCTGGACGCTCGGGCGCGCGAGGGACGCAGAGGCCCAATTGCGCTGATTTCTTATCTGTTTTGCTTCCTAACAATTGTGTAACTTTTTAATTCTTTTATTAAATATTATACAATAAAAATTTTAGAAAAATTTTGACAGGGTTCACTTTAAAATATGGACTTTCCCTTTAAAAAATTTTACCTGTCAATCCAGAATAAAAGAAAATCCACATTTATCTTACAATTATTGTAAACAAATTATACATTATATTTCAACTTAGTAAAAAAAATATCAAAAGCTATTGGTTGCAATTTCTATGAATTGTATCATAGAATAGAGTTATTCCTCATTAATAAGGAATTACTCGTCCTTAGCAGTTGAAGGATCCCAATCTTCTCCGAACGTGTACCTAAAATGTCAACTTAAGAGGTGAGTTGTTTTATCATAAATCAGGAAAAACACTTAACAATAATAATATAACATATATACCAGTGGAGGCTGACACAAGTGGAAGGGGCTTGTGTCCCTTAAACATGTGGTCGCAGGTTCGAGTCGTACCCGAGGCGCATGTGAATGGAGCAAGCCTTACTGGGAGCATCGCCCCCGAAAGTGCCCGACCGTGGTGCGAGGGATTAGTCACCCAGTTGCGTGGGTGGATACCCTGGTTCATCCAAAAAAATAATATACTCCCTCCATTCCTATTTATAAGACCCCTTTAGAAGATTTCACGTCCATTAAGAAAGTGGAATAATTTAGTTAATTGTATTGGAAATGTGAACTTTTGAGATGTATTTTCAAAACTACCCATATTAATATTATTGGGAATCTAAAAAGTGTTAAATAAATAGGGGTGTTTGTGGAAAAAAGTAATTAATGCTCATTGAAAATTGGTAAAGGGTCTTATAAATAGGAACGAAACAAAAGTGTCAAAAGGGTCTTATATTTAGGAACGGAGGGAGTAACATATATATACCTATGCAATTAAATAATTCTTTCACTTTGTTCTCATTCACATTTATACTTTATTTTCTTCCATACTTAAGTACTCATGTGATTTTAAACATAATTATCAACTATTGTTGATAATACATGACATAGATAATGCAATGCAATGCAACTTCTCCATACATTTACTTTCTTTTTCCTTTTCATAACTTCGTAGTCATTGCTACGCTTCTTTTCTTTTACTTTTACTTCGTAGACATTGCTACGCTTTCTTTTGCTTACACTGTACTTCGCGAGTACGTCCATCATAGAGTGTTAGGAACCATATTTCCTTTACTTTTCATTTTCCTCACATCGCCCTCTATACTTTAGGAAAGACCAACTAGGAGTAAATG
This sequence comes from Crotalaria pallida, assembly GCA_037953625.1. NCBI lineage: Eukaryota > Viridiplantae > Streptophyta > Magnoliopsida > Fabales > Fabaceae > Crotalaria > Crotalaria pallida. The sequence goes on along the minus strand of CM075654.1, from coordinate 2,386,924 downwards.
TTCCTCTACCAGCGCAAACACTATACTTCACGAGAATGTCCATCATACAGTGTAGGAACCCTTTGTACTTCACAAAAACGTCCATCATACAGGGTAGAAACCATCCTCCGTAGTCACGAAGTATGTAAGTGACCGATAGAACTATTATAGTGTGCACATGACCAATCACCAATTCAACCAGTACTTCACGATAAGTCCATCATACTGGTCTCTGCTGGGGTAGATCAAAGTCCCCTATAATAGTTCCCGTGATTGTTTCATAAGCACAATCAAATCACTATAATACTCTCGTCCATTAGTTCTATGAATCTTCACGATAACGTCCATCAATTCATAGAACCTCGTCATCACGTCATCTTTCCTAATCCTTAACGTCCACCTTACTCCTTAAATGCACGTGTTTCTAGTTCATATTAGGGTGTTCTTGATATTCAAACTTTTTTTTTATACTTATACCAATTTGGAGGGGTTCTCTAACTTAAGGCCTTTACATAAGCATAGGTAATTAATATGCAAGCATAAATATCATCAATAATAATGATAATAACATTCATTCATTCAATTAATAAACATTCACAAAATTTACATTCAAACATCATCATCATCACTAATTAGTATAAACCTAGGTTTAAGAATCACATAATTCATTTAATCAATATATAAATCAAACATACATATCAAACATTCACATAGATATATTTATATTATTATTATCATTAAATCCTAATCCTAATTTATGGAAAACAACTCCCTCTTAACTTGGAAATCCTAGTCATGGTGACAGGACCACTTTTATAACCGCGACTTACTCCAGGGTCAGGGTCCACAATAACATGTTGGATCTAAATAGGGACATATGTTAAAACTAATTATAACATTAAATATATATATATATATATATATATATATATATCAACTAAATTCATTTTTGTTAAAATAATAAATATATATTATTATACAATAAAAATATATCACTTTTCCCCAAAACATCTCTTTATTTGAAAATATAGGGATAATAAAAATATTGATGAATCGTAAAATAAATTACATAGATAGATAAAGGGAGTTGAGGAGATTATATACCTAAAAAAGATTTGAGATTCGACAATTGGATCTTGAATTACTGGACCGAAAAGTTTGAAAAACCTTAGAATTTTCCCTAAATTTTCCCTTTTTCTCTCGCCCTTCTGCTCTCTGTGTCGCCCTTCTCATTCTTTCAGTTTCATTTCTTTCTTTATGTTGCTTCTTTCATTTCTTTTCTTTTCTTTTTTTTTTTTAATACGTGGGTGGCCTTATGGCCACCACTCCTTTCAATTTTTTTTTTTTTGGGTGGGTACTGGGCTAACATGAGTGGATTTTTTTTTTTTACATGGGAGGTCAGGGACTAGAACCCATGACCTGTGGGAGGGTGAAATCCTAAATGTCCCTGCAGCCACCAACTAGGCTGTCTTACGCAGACAACATGAGTGGATTTTAGGAAATAAATTTATATTTTAGGTTTTGTTCTCATTTGTGGGTCAATGTGTGTAAGTATTTTGAATTATAACCAAAGGTTGGATGATCCTAATAATAAAATGCATTTAAGTAGAACAATATTGTACTTTTAATTACTCAAAATTGATTGAAAAATAATAAAGTTACCGGTCAATATAAATAGTTATTGCGTAAGAAAAAGTATAAAAATTCAATTGTAAATATATTTTCTCAATTTTGATGTCAAACTTGATAAAATATAATATTCAGATTCTTGAAATAATAAGTCATTAAATATAACTTATACCGATAATATATTAAATCAGTCTGGGAGATAAAAATAAAACAGCCTCAGAATGTTATGAAAATTTTCAGGAAGGTTTCAAATATTAAATTGAACATATGTTTCTAAAGATACAATTTATAAAAATGCATCTAAGACTTGTCAGTTGAGCTCCCTGTCAAAATATTAATTAACTAAATAAAAGCACTCTTTTAATTTTGTAAAACTTATGATAACAAATTTATACTTATTTCGATTAGAAAACATATTTCAAATATAATGATGAAATCAAAATTTTGTTACAACATTCCAATCCTGAAAACATCATATTAAATCATTTAATTATTTTACTAAAAGTATTAAAAAATAGGGGTGTTACAAATTGGGATTAGTTTTACACTTTAAATATAGGTTTTTCCATTAGGTTTAGGTAGACTTTTCAGAACCAAATAAGAAATTAGAATAGAATTAGGATTAGAGAAGAGAGATTGTTCTGCAATTGAGAGCAAGGAGGCAAGACACAAGGATTGAAGATTGGAAGATTGAAGATCTCTTGGGGGTAAATTGATTATTGTCTATAATGATTTGTTTTTCACATCCTTGTATTTCTTCTTCCAATATGTATAACTGAACCTCTTGTTAGGAATAGGGTGGATTTGTATGGATCTTAATTTGGTTGTTTATTTATGAATTAATGTTTTTCTTTTCAAATCAATTATTTGGTTGTATTTTAATTACAACTCATAGAATTAGCTACTTTATGTTTTGCTTTGGTAATCTAAACCTTAATTGAAAAATTAGGATTAAGATTAGGCCTTTCAACCAAACAATATAAGTATTCAACTCGTACGAATACTTTTGGGTAATTATATAACTCTTCAGAGGTTCGCTAGTTTTATAAGAGTGGAATTTTAATTATTCTGGAAATTAAAATTCGGGATGTTACAATTAAACCATTGAATAACCATTAATTAAGAACAGTGGAATTTATAACAAGTTATATAATCCCCAAAAGTATCCCAACAAGTTGAGTAATTATATCGTTTGATTGAAGGCCTATTCTAATTCCTAATCTCGCAATTGAAGAATTAGAGATCCAAAACATAGATTAGCTACTTCCATGCATAACAGTAAAAATACAATCAAACACTTGATTTAGAAACGGAAAAACATCAATGTTAAGCACATTTAGCGATTTATTCGAACACGGGACACCGGCCTTGAAGAAGGGCCGGGGTTCTTTTTTTAATAGAGTTTCCACGGCTCCTGGTGCAAGAACAAGACCAATGAAATGGGGTGCCACTACGTGTGATTCCATTTCGGCCCTCACTAGCTCTTCGCTTGGTTGTACAAAGAGCATGCCCGAGGAGCTACTACGCTCACCGCGCACTTACGTCGTACGAGATATCGATCCGAAGAACTTTCAGTTGTCAGTCATCCATTCTGCTCCTATCTAAAGTGATGCTAGGCTGCTTCACGCAGGTGCGCTTCGCCCCTTTCCTCTTTCTTTGCACATTATGAACAAGGATTTACACATAGGGCCAGCTGCTTTCTTTATCTCGCTTGCCGTTAGCCTGATAGAGGGAAAGGCGCTAGCCTTTCTTTCGGTTGGGGTCCGTCCTGGAGCTACCCATCTTTTACATAATGAATTTCTATTATCCGTCTTGGCTGTTCTATCATATCTTGTTCTCTGATCTTAAAGAACTACGTACCTAGAAGCGTAAACGCCGATATTCCTCCGCTATACCTACAAGATAGGGATAGAGAAAGAGGAAAACACTGAATTGGATCCCAAACTGATGGGTTAGTGTGAGCTTATCCATGCGGTTATGCACCCTTTGAATAGGAATCCATTTTATGAAAGATCCCGGCTTTCGTGCTTTGGTGGGTCTTTGAGATCCTTTCGATGACCTGTATTGAAGAGATATCTAAATGATCCGATCGATTGCGTAAAGCGCGCGATAACAACGGAACTGGGGAGAGTATACAAGTTCTATTTCTATTCTATAATAGTATTTTCATAGTATTTTCTATTAGTATTATATTAGTATTAGTTAGTGATCTCGGCTCAGTGAGTCTGTTCTTTCGTGATGAACTGTTGGCACCAGTCCTACATTTTGTCTCTGTGGACAGAGGAGAAAGGGAAGGGAGCTCAGCGGCAAGAATATTGTAACGTGAGAGAAGCAAGGAGGTCACCCTCTTTCAAATATACAACGTGGGTTGTGGCAATGCAATGTGGTTGGACTCTCATGTCGATCCAAATGAATCATCCTTTCCACGGAGATAAATCTTTGCCTGATAGGCAAGAGGATAGCAAGTTAAAAATTTTGTCTTAGTAGGACATGTATTTTTAAGTCAAGCATTTGTGGGTCGTTTGTCGTGAGAGCTTTCAATTCATACATAGAGTAGTTGCTCATGTTAGACTGATGAGCGAGGGCTGCCCTCCAGCTCTGATTTCAAGAAATCAATAAACTAATCCATACAAATCCACCAATTCCTAACACAATGGTTTTAGTTACACATTGAGAAAATAAGAATAAAAACAGTAGAAGAGTAATCCATAATCATAAACAATTTGGATTACCGCGAAGAGATCTTCAATCTTCCAATCTTCAATCTTCTTCTCCTCTAAAGCTCTCCAAAATCATGTAATCTCCCTCTCTAAAAGCTGCTAACCTAGTTTCTAATCCTAGAATCAATATATAATTACAAAACCTAAACAAATCCCTCAAAAACGCATCAGAAATTGGCCCAACTGGGCCTGGACGGGGTCTGCGGACCAGGTTGCACGTCTGGGTGCGCCCAGCTGATCAGATGCTATTTATCGTGGGTCACGCGCTTGGGTATGAGGAGCTCCACGCCTGGGCGTGTTGACCCTGATCCGACTCTGTTTCGCTCCGTTCTTGTGCCATTTTCAAGGTCCTTTCGTCCTCTTTTCAGCTCCATAATTATTTTCTTCAATTAAGCTCCGAAAGTACCTGAAACATACCGAAAACGGATCAAAACGTTCAAGGGATTCTAAAATAATAACAAAATCCTAAAACTATACAAAAAGTCCTAAATTTACAAGAGAAACAAGCCAAATTCATAGTAAAAAGGAGTCTAAATAATGCTCAAAACATCATATATTAGAACCAAATCACTCCCCTAAACTTAGTATTTTGCATGTCCCAGGAAAGAGTAAAATAAAAACTCTAGAACACAAGACTACCCTCTAAATCAAAATGTACACACCTAATCTAGGACTTCGACTCAGACACTCAGACACTTATTTTCACCAGCAGTTCATACAATTGAAACCTGGTTAAAGAAACAAACTCAACAAGAATCAATGATTAGTGAACACTCTCAACCTCACAGTGTATCTCTCATGTGTATCAAGGGTCATATACATCCAAATCACTCAAGTTCATACAATGACAAAGTGTTACCATAAGCTTGACCATAGACCCAAATCTCCACTGAACTTATTGAATGCACACAAAAATCGAAAGTTCTTATATTTGGTTGTAATGAGGCCATGGATAAAAGAAAGAAGAGATAAAACTAAGGGCTAAAATGCAAAAACAAATTTCCCTCAAAAATTATGAATGAGCAATAAATACCAAAGAGGACTCACACTCAACTCACAATTATTCTATTCTTCTTTTCTTTTAACCTTTTTCCTCTACTCTCTTCCAGATTTCTCTTTTATTTTTTTACTTTATTCTTTTTTTTTTCTATTTCATTTATTTCATGGAAGAGAAGTAGACTCATAACACTTTGTACCATTCATTCAATTTTCCTTATTGAATCATTCCTCTCAATTTCTCATTCAAAATTCCTAAGGTACTCACAAAAATTATGCATTCAATGCAAGGTACCAAAGAAAAATCATACTTTCATTAGGCTCAAAATGGGAAACTAAAGGAGCATGTCAATGCAAATCAGTTGAAGGCCACAAAAACACATCCTAAGGGCCTTAATCATTTTCATGCATGCAAACAATTATCAATCTTGAAATGGTCACCGGTCAAGTTCTAGAACACAAAGCCAATGAGAACAACACTCACGAAAGAAATAGGGGTCTCAAAATAATTCAATAATCACATACCCCTGTCAATGTTTAGGCTCAAAATCTCACTAGGCTAAAGGTCAGTTCACTAATCACAAATTCTCAAAAAGTAAAATAACCAAATTTCAAAAATATTTACAGCTCAATTAAATCAATATCAACAGTCAATGAGTCTAATCCTAAACTAATTATTTACACCTATCATCAGAAAAATACTCCTAAGTCTAGAATATTTACCTACTCCTACCAAGGACACAAACCAACACTAAATATGGGAGAAAAATTCAGATCTGAAAATTTTTATTTTTGTCCACTCCCCCAAACTTAGAGGTTGGTTTGTCCTCAAGAAAACTAATCTAAACTAAACTACAAAATAAAAATTAAAACCTACCTAGAAAAACAGGACAATATTTTTGCGAAGTACCAGGTCTGGGGTGACATATTGGGAACTAATGGGAGCAAATAGGGTCACTGCCCCAAACTTAGATTCTGCACCCTCTTCACGCCTAGGCGTGGCTTGGCCTGTGACTTCATTTTTTTTTATAAAACTACCTAAAACTAAACTACCCTAAAAAAAATCTAAGGGAGTTACTTAACATTGGGTTGCCTCCCAACAAGCGCTTGTTTAACATCACGAGCCTGACGGGTCACCTCTTTTCAAAGGTTAGCTAATTTAGAAGAGTGGAATTTTTAATAAGTTATATAATTCGGGATGAACTCTGTTGGACTGATTGAAACGACTTTCAATCCTCGACAACGGTGCCAAAAACTTGTTGGACTACCGGCAATTACCGACAAGTATACCGGGTCATCAAGTAATATAGTCAATAAGACCAGTTATCGTCCCTCAGGGATTGCAAATTGTTCAATTAATTCTCACCAAAGAGTATTTAAAAGCGAAATCTATTGGTTTCTAATCAATTAATTAAGATTGAATTGAAATGAAATAAAATAAAAACAGAAATAAAATAAAAGTGGTTGAGCAATTTAAGAAAACGAGTTAGGAACGTGGTTTCATTGTAGGCGTTGTTTATTTATCATGAATCTCTATTTTTCCCTAAATCAATAACATATTCCTAAGGTAGTAATTACTAGATTCCTCTTATGCAATTATTGTTTATTATCCAATTTGATAACCCTTAATCCCTTAAATGATTAAACCATTGAATAACCATTAATTAAGAACAGTGGAATTTATAACAAGTTATATAATCCCCAAAAGTATCCCTACAAGTTAAGTAATTATATTGTTTGATTGATAGCCTATTCTAATTCCTAATCTCTCAATTGAAGAATTAAAGATCCAAAACATAGATTAGCTACTTTTATGCATAACAGTAAAAATACAATCAAACACTTGATTTAGAAACGGAAAAACATCAATTCATGAAATCAATAAACTAATCCATACAAATCACCAATTCCTAACACGAGGGTTTTAATTACACATTGAGAAAATAAGAATAAAAATAGTAGAAGAGTAATCCATAATCATAGATAATTTGGATTACCGCGAAGAGATCTTCAATCTTCCAATCTTCAATCTTCTTCTCCTCTAAAGCTCTCCAAAATCATGTAATCTCCCTCTCTAAAAGCTGTTAACCTAGTTTCTAATCCTAGAATCAATATATAATTACAAAACCTAAACAAATCCCTCAAAAACACATCAGAAATTGGCCCAACTGGGCCTGGACAGGGTTTGCGCGCCTGGGCCCGCCCAGTTGATCAGATGCTATTTATCGGGGGTCGCGTGCCTGTGTGCGAGGAGCTCCACACCTGGGCGTGTGGACCCTGCTCCGACTCCATTTCGCTCCGTTCTTGCGCCATTTTCAAGGTCCTTTCATCCTCTTTTCAGATCCATAATTATTTTCTTCAATTAAGCTCCAAAAGTACTTGAAACATACCCAAAACAGATCAAAATGTTAAAGGGATTCTAAACTAATAACAAAAATCCTAAAACTATACAAAAAGTTCTTAATTTATAAGAGAAACAAGTCAAATCCATAGTAAAAGGGAGTCTAAATAATGCTCAAAACATCATATATTAGACCCAAATTTGTGTGTTGTTCATCAAGCAAACAAAGAAGAATTGGAAGTCTTGTTGTGAGGAGTCAACAAGCAAGTGGAAGACTTGGTGTGGGGTTATCATCAAGAGAGAAGAGAGGTTAGATTAGAAGTTCAAGAGGGTTGCAATACAAGAGTGGGGTATGTCTTGGAGGCTATCAAGTGGGGTATCTTGAGAGGCACTTGCTTGTAATTTGAGAACTCTAATTCCTTATTGAAGAAACTCTCTCTATTGTGATAGAGGGGACTGGATATAGCTCTCGGTGGTTGAGAGTGAACCAGTATAAATCTCTGAGCAAGCTTCTCTTCCCTTAACTCTTTAACTTTTGTTATTTCATATTGTTCTTGATTGAAAACCTAGAAAAGATTGATTTTCTAATAAATGAATGAAATTGGTTTTAATAGTTCTAATTGATTTTGGGAAAACCTTTTTCATAATCTAGGTAATCATTAACAATTTTAGTGTTAATCAATTTTGTGCTATCTCTAATATTCTATGTTAATTGATTGATTTTCGTTTTCGATTGAAAAGTGATTTTTCAGTTTTAACAGTGATTAATCGATTAACTGGGTGTGTTAATCGATTAACCAAAAATCAGTTGTCAGGCATTAATCGATTAACTCTTGCTTTAATCGATTAAGGACTGCAGATTTTGTGAAAATCATTTGTTTTAATTGTTTCGATTTGTTTTATTTGAAAATCTTTCAAGGTTTCTTTAACACCTATTCAACCCCCCTTCTAGGTGTTCTCGTAGTGTTGTTTAGTTAATTCACCCACCGATTGTAGTTTTTACATATGCTCAACAAACCAAATATTTGTTGGTTGATATTATAAGGGCTGCACAAAGCAACTGGAAAATTCATTTGCCCATCAAATTTTATAGGGTCTTGACATTAGATTGTTTTATTGTTGGGTCAACTTACACTCTTTCCATTTTTCATAGTAGATTTTGACAAGTATAGTATGTATCAACTTTGTATAGTGAAAATTATTTAACATTTTGTTATTTTGTTTTAGTTCTCATATTGCATTAGACATATATAAGGGTAGAAGGACGTTTTGTGGCAATTTTTTTTAAATTCATTCTCTGGCTTAGCAGCAGTTTTAACTGTCGCAAACCTTTTTAACAAAAATATTAGTGACTCAAAAATCCTCAAAAAATCGTCACTAAATGCCAATTTTTCGTAGTAAGTGAGGACCTCTTCATCACCAAATAGCGAGGGATGAAAATATGCGAGAGATTTGCGAGGGATTGAGCCCTCGCAAATAGAATTTGGAACACCCTCTTTATTTATTCGGGTAATTAAGAAATAATAAAAATAAATAAAGATATTACCCGGGAATATTATGGACTTGATAAAATATTAGAATTTATAGGAAATAATTTTTTCTTTTTCTTTTCATTTGAAATTCTAACGGTTCGGGTGTGCAGATCACTAAAACCTTTGGATCTCATAAAATAACGTATACATTGATTAAACATTGGATTCAGCATTTCTCAAATGTTAATAAAATATAACATAGGTAATTAGAAATAAGAATTGAGATAGCATTCGTTTGATATTAAAAACTCAGTGTTACGTTGTTACTAAATGAATAGTGAATCAATCTCTCGTTATTTCGATTTATAAATTGTTAATCCCAAATCCTTCTAAAAGTTTTATAAGGGTAAGCGGAAAATCATTGGACTATGGGAAATGAACATAACATAGTATATACATATATATATATATATATATATATATATATATATATATATCAGTGTCAAAGTGAGTATATAGTCCAAGTCGTAAGAAAACTGAGTCCAAGAAATACAAGTCCATATAATAGAGACATATTAAGTAAGGATCATCCCTCTATAACTCCCCAAAAATATGTACAATATAAAACATATCAAAATAATGGCTCCAGAGCTGATCCAGGAGTAGCAGTGGTGGTAATAGTAGTCCAAGTCACTAGAGAAGCATCAATCCATTAAAAAAGAGTCCATAGCAGCTGCGGATCAGGTCCAGGATCAGCACTACCTATACTATGCCTATACCTAGGAACCACTCGGTCCTCCTCGAGGTCTAGTAGCCTGCTCGACTGGTACCTCCTCCTCGCTCTCTCCCTCCTCCGGGTCCTCCTCAATCTCGTCTGTCGGGGTAGAGACCCTACCACTGGGTCTAGGATCTGCAACAGGCGCAGTCCTAACAGTACCCATCAGACCAGGTGAGGGGATATCAGTATCAATGAAAACTCTAGAAGCGGAGGGATCAGAACGAGTGGCTGTCCGAAAACGAAAGCTACGGAACATACGTACTGGTCGAGCTGGCTGTGGTGGTCCTCTAAAAGTATAGGAAGGGGGTACGTGCATAGTATAGATAATAGGAACCCTAAACCTACAAGGGCGCACACGAGCAAGGGGGTTAGGGTGATAGAGAGTGATCTCCACCTCACCCTCAAAGGTAGCTCGGTGCTCCTTAAATGTCCATATACTACTAGGGATGGGTCTGATCTCTACGCAAGCTAGGTATCTGGAGATCACCTATAAGGGCACAGGGATAAGCAACAACATACACATAATCGAAAGAGAATAAAGGTTTAACAGTTTATATACATGACAGATATTAGTCAATCACAAAATCTAATACAAATCATTACACAAACAAATCAATGACAATTAAGAATGCATATAATATGCTCACACTCAGGTTATAATTCAAATAACAATTAATTATTTATGAGTGGCATGATGTATGAATGTCCTATAATCAATCCTATCTTCCATAGAAACTCTTTCCCTTTTTTCGGGGCGGTCACCTTGTAACTTCATGTACAGTTTTTGTACTCGGTACCTTTGCAGGATACAATTCAATACCATTCAGTGGAATGTATTACGCTCAAGCTTGGTAGTGATTCAAAACGCCCCAACCTCGCGGACGTCACACTCCAACGTAAAAATCACATCATCGGTATCCTCACATTGGCCACGTTTTTATCACACATAAACGAGTCATCAAGCATGACGTGTTTGGCGCTCCCAGAGGCCCTGCTCAGGTTATAAAAATAACCGTGACATTTCGATCTATCATCCGAACTCCATGCACGAATGCATCACCATTAAACTCATTTATTGGTATTTAAATTACTTGATAATATCCAACATTATCCCGAAGTAATTAAAGCATATTCCATGAATAAATTCAGGAAAAATAAAGAATACCCAATCAAATATAATTCAGTTTGTGACATTCATTTATGTTATATTAGGTTTAAATAAAAGTGGTTAACTTAAAAATGGTATTTAAGCACTTTTTGTCAAAATACTCGAGTAGTTCCAGGAAGACTCGAGTAATTCATGTTGTTCTGGAAAAAGTTTGCATCAGACAGAATAAAATACTCAAGTAGTTCATAAGATACTCGAGTGGTTCATTGAAAATCTTGTTTCAGTCAAATCAAAAGATTCGAGTGGCCTCTTATTGGCTGAAAATCCATTTTAGGATAGGGTCATTAAATGTGGGTCTTAAATAATGTGCTTTAAAGATAAGATGCGTTTAATTGGGTTGTCCTAGGGTCTTGTGCACTAATAAATGGATGTCTCACAAATTCAAAATTCAAATGCATAAAGACATATCCAAACCGCGCATCATATTCGGGCAGTAGAAAATAATATTTTTCCAATACAGTAATTAACACATAAAACCATAACTTAATTTTCTTAAATAATAAAACGTTATAATTTCCCACAAAAATATAAAAATTTCGTGGACTGAAACATAAATTCCAAACTGTACAAAAATAAATTCTATATTTTAATGTGATCGTTTTGACTGTAAATTCACTTGATTCCGATTTACCAATCAAAAGTTATGAATTTTCAAAATTAAATAAACCAAAGAAATTCATAAATGACAATTTCTCCATAACACAAAATAAATAAAATAAATAATTTATCACTACAAAATAAATCCTTTGAATTAATAAAACACAAAAATCACTCTTAAAATAATTTCCTCATTTTCACGTATTATTATGAATCAAATAATATTTTTACCTTAATTAAAAAAGAATCGACCAATCAGAAATTCTCAAATATCAATTTATTAAAATGGGGAAAATTGCGAGTATTACACATGGTATGTGTAAAAAGGGGGCACATGCAGGGTATAGATGATAGGAATGCGGAACCTACGAGGACGAACACGTGCCAAAGGGTTCGGGTGATAGAGTGTCAACTATTACCTCCTCCTCGAAGGTGGCTCGGTGGTCCTCGTAGTACCACACCTCGCTAGGGAGTGGGCGCAACTCGATGCTAGCTAGATAGCGAACCATCACCTAAAAAGGACATAAGGATAAGCAATACAGTTTACATAATCAAATAAGAATAATTACAAAAAGTAAACATTCACATTTAACAAGTAATCCAGTGGCATACATAAACATATGATCAGGAAATTTTCAATTATAATTAACTTCTTTAATTATGGTGGCATGATGCATGCTTATTATCTCTCAAAATTCCTGAGATTCTCCAACTTATATCCTTGTGGACATAACATCAATGTACTCCCAAAGCACAATTATACGTTCTCATAACGTATAGCGAACCTCGCTTGGTAAGTGATACATAACGTCACTCCTCAAGTGAACGTCTCGTCACGAAGACGTAATAATCACATCATCAATACCCCGCGATACGGGCCACATTTTACTCATAATGTGTCATCAAGCAGGATGCAAACATTTGGTACTCCCAGCAGAGTACCCTCCTCATGTTCCTCGAACATTGAAAACGAAACTATCAACCATACACCATGTATGAATGCATCAAGATTCAACTTTAATTAATTGATCTTTAAATAATTTCATGATATCCAACATAATAATAAAATAATTAAGTGCATAAAGTTCTTACAAAGAGATAATATGCAATTATCATTTCAGACGTAAATTTCAGTGTGATTTATGTCCATAATTTATTTAAGTTATAAATTAAAGAGAATAAAATTAAAAATGGTAATTTAATTCAATTTTTCACTCTGGTAATCGATTATCAGAGTCTGGTAATCGATTACCACGTGTATTTCATAATCTTGCATCAGATACAGGTTGGTAATCGATTATCATATCGTGGTAATCGATTACCCTGACAGCAAATACACTAAAATTGGAGTTTTAACATAACATTTTCAATTCTAACCAATTTTAATCTAAACCATTGATCAACAGAATATAGTTAACATAAAATGGGCATGTTCCAACACTGAATTTAGCTCAATTCACAGAGAACATAAATCAATCATCAATTATGCATAAAAGTGAAAATTCAACAACTCAACATATCAATTTCATTCCTATGCATTTCAAACATTAATTCCGTGTTCTAACACCTCACATGTATCAAATAAAACTTGTTCAAAATGAGTTAGAAGCTCGGAATGGCCTCTAAGCCATAATCCTATTTCAAACTAAGCCCTTGAGTCTCATGGTGACTCATTGCACAAAATACTCTAAATCATTCTTATTCTAGTGAAAGTATAGCTTCCCTCTTACCTCTAGATTGTGTTTGAACTGAAAATCCATAGAAAAAGCTTCTGAATTCCAGTTCCCCCAAATTCCACTTCAGAAACAGACATGCATAACATTTTCAGTGGGGTTACATAACCATAGAATTTGACACACAAATCATGCATTAAAATTGGGGAAAATGGTTAGGTTTTGTTCTATGCAACATAGGCTAAAGAATGAAATGAATTTGGGTCCAAGAGAGTGTGTGTGCTTACCACAATTGAAGCTCAAAGTAAGCTTCTAAACTCAGTTTCCTCTTTCAGCAGAATTTGAGCTCCACTTTGCAAGCTCACCACTTCTCACACACTCAACTTGTAACATCCTTAATTTAATTTCAAGTTTAATTAGAATGATTCTAAGTGAAACTAATGGAAATCGTAAGAATAAGTTGGGGTTTAATGAGGGAAAAACATAGCCAAAATGAGTATAGGAGTTGAGAAGTACGCCACAGAGTTAGAATCCATCAGTACATAAAAATTTGTTGATGTAATTGATTACCGTGGGGTGATAATCGATTACAGTCATTCTGTTAAGCAGTTGGGAAGCCTTAGTAAAGAGTGAGAGAGAGTTCAAGTATAGTGGATCAGACCTCGATCCGACCTAGCTCATTTTAACCGACGTACGCCGAGCAGCGAATACCAGACTGTTAGGCTACCCTGTAAACTTGAGATGATCTCGAATCACCTTACCAATCTAGGAGGACTTATGTAGCGGACCTGCTTCCGAACCGACCAATTAGCACTGAGCTCATAAGAACCAATCAGTTAGTATTGAGCTCATGAGAACCGACCTCGTTTTGTTTGACACCCATTGGCAGTGGCCAGCCGACCACATCGAGCCGCTTCGCGTTGGACGATCACACGCACATACCTCAGCAATATTCTGTCGACCACAGCAATATTCCGTCGATCACTAGTTATGGTTGCACAACCCTTATATTGTCTCTAACTTCATACACTAATATCCATTCTTCTTCCATATAATAGGTTATCTATTCCATTACTCTTATCCATCTACAATCTATATTTCTTTTAGTTATCATCATACTAGTCTCCAATTAATAAGATGTCTATCAACTTCTCTTATGCCTAAGTTGTTAAATTATCCTAAACTATTTCTATTAAACTTAAGCCTCATTTTCTCACCTCAATTAATTCATTAGTTACTATTCTTCCTATTTTCGAGTACTTCACCCTATGCAAGGGTCCCTCATACACGTTGTCTATCCAAGTACTTATTATTCACAACCTATTCTTTTTCTGGTCCTAAGTCATTGATTTCACTTGTTCGACCCCATTCACTAATTATTACTATTCATCATACTATTATTTCTATTTCCGAGTACTTCACCCTACGCAAGGGTACCTCGTACACACTTTCTATCTATCCTTTATTCTTTTTCCCATTAGGACTATCGCACATGTCAGGCATTTACACCCACTAGGAAGTTTTCACCCATTAGGAGATTTCCACCCAACAGGAATTTATTCACCCTTCAGGAATTTCCCACCCATTAGGACACACCCGTTAGGACTTTCATACATGATAACACAATCTGTAGTGTCCGGGAACACTAAATGTCCTTAACCCTCTAAGTGCACAAGATTATGGAAACCAAGAGCCCAAGAGAGGATCAAGTATTAATGTATGACTTTATGGTGTTTCTGCAGTTCCAGTTAGGAAAAGCAGGATCTCCCTGGTCAGCGTGTTTGCAGAGTGTCAACTTAGGGATGAGAGTATGTACCTGAAACCCTAGCTGTAATGAGCTATTTATAGGGTTTATAGGAGGCTGATATGGGCCATTTGGGCCCTGTATCAGAGTTGTACTGAACCAGGACTCTGTGAGATAATGTCGGATAATTATGCTCTTAGAATCTGGTTAGGATCAACTGAAGATCTCATGTCTAGGCTGTTAGCGAGAATCTAGGAGAGATTTGCGGAAGGGATATGAAGCCTGAATGAGACTGAGTCTATCCACAAGCCGACGGTATGTCTCGGCCCTAGAGTCCCGAGCCCGATGGGTTGAGGACCGATTGTAAGGCTCGGCCCCATCAAGTCCGAGCCTGGTCCTTTAGTATGCTCGGGGTCCATGAGTCCAAGCGAGGGACGTTCATGCTTAGAAATCCGAGGGAAATGTCTTTAGAGAATCCCTTTGACAAGGCTTGAATTCGTGTCTGGTCGGCAGACCCTACAAGCCCTCCAGCTCGTAAGACTTTGGGAAGTTTGTGACGAGGTAGAAAGTGTTTAGGGTTGACCTTTCCGGATGTTTCGCAACGACTGTAATTATGCCGCCTGTTTCGAAGTGACGTTTCGGGTTCTCTAGGTATGGCGCGTTTCCTTGTAAGTTGTGCCAAATCATTTCAAATTTTGAAATTTGAAAAAGTGCCTTTTTGGTAACTGCCACGTCTCATCATGCGTGTGGTTGAGTGAGGTAAATGGGCTTTCGGGCCACACGTGCGTTGGAAGGAAACCGAAAGGTTTTGAAGGTTGAGGGTTATTCAACTTCTTCATTCCCTCTTCCCACACTTCCTTCATTTCTGATTCCCCAAAAAACCAAACACGCTCACCTTGCTACTCCAAAAATACTCCATAAACCCTTTTTCTCACTCACTCCCTGCACCTTTTTTTCTTCAGTTCTCCCACAATCACCCGCTGCCATCAACTTCTTCCAGAGTTCAAACATCAAAAACAGGTAACCTCTTCCTCTTCTTCTAACTTTAATAACTCATTTTCTGGTTCTGCTCTTTTTTCTATTTGTTGAAAGGGTTTCGCGTTTCTGGGTTTTGCAGGGATTTTGGGGTTTTTTGTTCTTGGTAGATAGTGTCGTGGGTTTTTTATTTCTGAATCATGAGTGGCTGGAGGGATTGGAAGAGGATTTATCAGGAACTTTGTAGGAAAATAGGAGAGGAACCTTCTAGTGATAGTGATTCAGCTTTTTCTGGGAGTTCTGGGGGATTCTAGGGATTCTGGAGAAGAGCCTGTTCCAATAGGAATTAGTTCTGATACTGATGATATAGTAGATCCTCTTTCCCCCCTTTGTGATCATGGATCCAACGAGTCATCCGAGGTAGGACCATTAACCGTAGAATTTCCTTCTGACTCCGCAGAGGAAAATAGATGGCTGTTGGCCTATAGATTTGCCGAGCGTCGAGCCCAGATAAGGGTTAGCCCCGAGCGCCAAGTAGGGGAAAGGGAACCTTTTGGAACTTATATGAGAGAGGGGGGAAAAGGTCCAGGGTTCGGCCTTAGGTTTAGAGTTAAAACATCTGCCATTAAAAATACTAATGTCGAGCCTTTTACCTTTTCCTCAGATATGGTGGAGCGCAGGTGTGATTCGCATCCTGAAGAGTATCCTCTACCACCCAACCATGCGCAGTATGAAGTTTTTGATCGGGAGGTACTTGGGACAAGGCCTTCGCTGCTGACGGCAGACAGTCTAAATCACCTTCGTCCAATATTAACGCCTCCGAGTGCGGAGGGGAATGTCTCGGAATTCGTACTAAGGCACGTGAGCATTGACGACCGGATCTGCTTCGAAGTGCCGCAAAATCAACAACTCTTCTACTTCTAGGAAGAAATAGTAACAAAGGTCGGGATCCGCATGCCCTTTTCGACTTTTGAAATAGAGGTACTCAACCACTTGGGTATAGCCCCGAGCCACCTACACCCGAGCGGATGGGAATTTGTTCGAGCATTCCAACAGTTCTGCGACGCCGAAGGTCTAGTTGCAACACTTCGATCTTTCTTTTGGATATATGCCCCTCAAGTGAATAAGTTCGGCAATTCCAAAGGGCTTTTGGTGTCACTGAAAGCTTGAAAGGACCATGCACTTTTCGCTAAAGTCACCGATTCTTGGAAGTCCTTCAAGCCTCTCTTTTTTCAGTATGAGTACAATGGGGCTGGTGTGTGCTGGTTTATGGAGCAGGTTGAAGAAAAAGGGGAAATCAAGGTCATGCCCCGCTTCCCTCAGGGTTGGTCGAACGGTATCTATAACCAAGGGGCCTCCTTGTATCAATTTGACTATAAGGTCGATTTAACGAAGGCCGAGAGACGATTGTGTGACCGAGTTTGGGAGTACCTCAAGGCGAATGGTCAAATTGATACCAAAAAAATATTGCTGAAGAGGACACGGGCCGAAGTGAAGGCCGAGCTGGGTATATATATATATATATTTTTTTTATTTACTCGGTATAAAGCATATTTCCTTGTTGCAGAAAAAATGGGGAAGAAAGCTTCAAAAGCCAAGAAGAGTGCAGCTGCTTCGGCCAGGATGGCTCAACTGGCTGCTGTAAGAGGAGATTAAGGATCCTCAACTAAAAGCCAAGCCTCCGAGCCAACTCCAATGGAAAGTCCCAAGGTTGCCTCACAAACTATCCCAGCCGAAGTTCCCCAAGCCGCCAAGAATGTTGAGCAAACCGTCCAGTCAGAGGCGCAACAAAGTGGTAAAAGTACTCCTGAGCGTCCTTCCAAAAGGGCTCGGGTGGAAAAAGGGAAAGGATTGGCTAGTGATTGGCTTCACCTTAGCAAGCCCCACAAGGGAATTCAAGTTACTGAGGGTATGGACGACGCCGTCGCCAAAACTGTGTGGGGTAAGAAGAAGTTAGATTCCTTCACTGCAACTGTCTTTCCTCCTGAGGACGCTGAAGTGATAGGTGCCTGGACCCCAGGCACCCGGGAAAATAATTGCTTGGCCTTGGTGAGGAGCTTCCTACGAGGTGCAAGCATTCTCCATTACCTCGGTCAGCGTGGTGACGATATCTACGCTGGAGTGGCCCCAGAGGAGAAGAAGAAAAGATCAGAAGCTGATGATCGGGAGGATTACTTGCAGCTTCAAGTGGAAAGCTTTGGGAAAAAGCTTCAAGCACTGGCGACCGAGAATGAAATACTGCAGAAGGGACTGCAGGAATCTGAAGGCGCCAAAACTAAGGCCGAAGCTGATAAAGAAACAGCCGAAAAGACTCGTCAAGAGGCTGAGGAAAAGTTGAGGCAATCTGAGGAAACCCTGAGAAAGGCTAAGGAGGATGTTGCTGTGGCTCAGGAGCAACTTGAGTATGCTAGGGATGAGGTTACTGGGCTCCGAGCTTCTTTGGACAAGATGAGAGCGAAAGCTCTTAAACATAAGACGGCAGCCCAGGAGAATCTGTACAACTGGAGTCACGCAGTTGAAGATTCCTTCCTTAACACAACCGAGCAACTTCGCATCTTGAACCCTAGCCTCGTGACAAAGGGCACCGACCCCCTCTTCGCTGCCAAGAATGGTCAGATTGTGGGCGCGAATGGTGTTCCCATTGACATGAGCTGCAATGATCTACCTGACCATTTTGCCGAGGAATCCGAGGAAGAGGAGGCCGAGGGTGCCGAAGGTGAGGAAGAGGAAGATGAGAAGTTCGACCCTGACAGCGTAGTACTGTCTGATATCGAGTAACTCGCTTTCTTTTTTGCTTTTGTATTTGCCCTGATAGATGGGTTTGAATCTCTTTGCTGTAACTGGTTCTGAACATTTATAATATTCGCTTTTATTTTATGCTTCTTTTTGTTCTTTTGTTAAGAATTCAAGTGTTAAGACCTCGGAACTCCAGCACTTTAGCCGAGGTGGGTTCCTCTATCCGCGATGTATAAATGATTCTTAAAACAAATCATGTTTGAATCGGGAATCTTTTTAAGGTACTTGACGAGTTATAAGCTCTTGTTTGAGCTGTTTATAATCGTTCGCGTCATAAACGGTGGCTAGTCGATTATGAGGAAAAGTACGTAAATACAAAGAATTCAATAACAGAACTTTTATTTATTCGAAGCAGTAAAAATACAATGGGCTCGGAGTTCCACCGAGCATACCCCATAATCAAAAATAAACAGTCTTAACAAAACAAAGGTAATAATAAAACAAAAACAATTGAAAACAAAATTGAAATAGATAGAAAGTTCTAACTGAAATATGCTCTAAGTTTTGCCACGTTCCACGTGTTGTTGATGAGGGCACCCGAGAGAGTTTCGAGCTTGTAGGCTCTCGTTCCCGTTTTGGAAGCTACTCGGTATGGACCTTCCCAATTCTGAGCCAGTTTCCCATCCTTAGCATTTTTGAGGCCGATGTCGGCTCTTCGTAGGACGAGGTCACCTACCTCGAATTCTCTGGGCACTACTGAGCGATTATACCCTTTCGCTTGCATAAGCTTGGCATGTCTTTACCGTTCAGCAGCTAAATCTCTGACTTCTTCCTACAGAACTAAGTCTTCACACAATAAAGTGTTGTTGATGGGGTTCGGCTGTTGTATGGCTCGGAAAGAAGGGATGATCCTTTCTATCGGGATGACAGCGTCACAACCATAAGTAAGACGATAAGGGGTTTCTCCCGTCGAAGTCTGTACGGTGGTGCGGTACGACCAAAGCACTTCATGCAAGTTTTCTAACCAATTTCCCTTTGCTCCGATGAGTCTCTTCTTGATCCCCTGAATGATACTTTGGTTCACTGACTCTACTTGTCCATTGGTCTGAGGGTGCTCGACCGAGGAAAAATAGTGTTCAATGTTCAAAGCGTTGACTAAGTCTTGGAATGCCTTCGCTGCGAATTGAGTTCCGTTGTCGGCTACCAAAACTTGTGGCACTCCAAACCGAGCTACAACCTGTCTCTCAAAGAACTTCTGCACCTTGGTCGACGAGATAGTTGCTAGGGGCTCGGCTTCAATCCACTTGGTAAAATAATCGATGGCCACTATCACCCATTTGAGTTGTCCTGGTGCGGTGGGGACTTGGCCAATCAAATTCATTCCTCATTGATAAAAGGGATAGGGAGATGAGAGTGAATGGAGTTCCTCGGCCGGCTTCTGGTAGACATCACTGTGAAACTGACATTTTTCACATCTTCTCACATGACTAATCGCATCCTGTTGTAGGGTCGGCCAGTAGTATCCTGCCCTAAGAATCTTTTTTGCCAGTGATTTCCCCCCAACATGATGGCTTCCGATACCTTCATGGACTTCTTCCAGTGCCTGATTTGCTTTTCGGCGGGGTCTAAGCACCTGAGCATAGGGCCGCTGACCCCTCAGCGAAACAGAATTCCATCGATCATAGCAAATTGGGATGCCTTTCTGACAAGCTTTTTGGCCTCGACTGGATTCGTAGGCAAAATTCCTTGTTCCAAGTAGCTTATGATCGGAGAGGTCCAACTTGGATCCACCGAAACGGAGAGGACAACGCTAGGTCCATGCACCATTTCTTGGATCAACGTCTTGTTATTTCCAGGACCCTTTGTTGAAGCAAGTTTGGAAAGAATGTCCGCTCGGCCATTGCTTTCTCTTGGGATGTGACAGAATTCAACCTTGGCAAACTCTGAAGACAGGAACTTCACCTTCTCCAAATATTTTTGTAGGATGGGTTCCTTGGCTTGATAATCACCTTTCACTTGCGATACCACCAACGGAGAATCGCTGAAAATCTTCACTTCTCGGGCCCCTACTTCTTTCGCCATCCTCAAATCAGCCATCACAGCTTCATATTCCGCCTGATTATTCGAAGTCGGAAATCCGAACTTTAAAGAATATTCCAAAGTGATTCCCTCCGAATTCTCCAAGATTATTCCAGCACCTGCCCCGAGCTTGTTGCTCGACCCATCGACATAAATGTTCCAGTCCAAGTTTGAGCTCGTCAATGGCTCAATAAACTCGGTGAGAATGTCATCTAAGACCTGGGACTTCATTGCCTTCCTTGGTTCGAAAGTGATGTCGAACTCGGAAAGTTCAATGGCCCAAGTCACCATTCTGCCTGCCAAGTCTGGTTTTTGGAGTATCTGACGGATCGGCTGAGCCGTTCTGACCTTGATGTGGTGGCTCTGGAAGTATTGACGCAATCTTCTGGCCGTGATAACCAAACATAATGCCAACTTTTCTACCTTATGATACCTCAGTTCTGGTCCCTGCAGTGCTCGGCTGACGAAATAAATCGGGGATCTACCAGCTAATTCGATTCATTCTTGGGCTAAGCTTAGGAGAGCATTCTTGAATCGATACACGGCCAGTATGTCACAGCCGAAGTCAGATCATTCATTAGCTGGAGTCGCACAGAGACCTGACGAGTCTCTATGCGACTACCTAGCTCGGTATCAACAGGAGGCCAGTGGCATATTAGGACTGCAATCTAGAGTATCTGTTCTCTTGCTAACTCAAGGATTACGGGATGGAGATTTCAAGGATTGTTTGATTGGGGAACCACCAAAGGATATGGCCGAGCTGAGGGAAAGATCTAGGAAGTTTGTCAATCTGGAGGAATTCCACAGAATCAGTACTGCGACTCGGGGAAGAGAGGAACGACAGGAGCAAAGACCTCGTCAAAACGATCCTCGTCAAAGTGATCATTTTCGTGATAGGGGGAGGAAGGACAAGAGAGAAAGAGGAGAAAAACTGCCTCCAAAAGGCAAATATGGTGAATATACCCAGCTCACAGTCCCGAGGAGTCAAATCCTTCGTGAGACTATGCATACCGAGATGCGTAACATCACTCGGCCTCCAGCTTTGAGAAGAACTGCTCAAAAGGATAAGACAAAGTATTGCGATCATCATGGTGGATGGGGGCATACTACCGATCAGTGTACCCAGCTGAAAGATCTGATTGAGGAAATGGTAAGGGATGGAAAACTTCAACAATATATTGGTGAAGCACTGCGGAAGCGTGCGAAGAGAAGAAGCCATTCCCCGCCTAGATCCGAGCAGAAACAAAAAGTGACTTTTTGGTAACTGCCACGTCTCATCATGCGTGTCGTTGAGTGAGGTAAATGGGCTTTCGGCCCACACGTGCGTTGGAAGGAAACCGAAAGGTTTTGAAGTAGGGGCCCGAGAAGTGAAGATTTTCAGCGATTCTCAGTTGGTGGTATCGCAAGTGAAAGGTGATTATCAAGCCAAGGAACCCATCCTACAAAAATATTTGGAGAAGGTGAAGTTCCTGTCTTCAGAGTTTGCCAAGGTTGAATTCTGTCACATCCCAAGAGAAAGCAATGGCCGAGCGGACATTCTTTCCAAACTTGCTTCAACAAAGCGTCCTGGAAATAACAAGACGTTGATCCAAGAAATGGTGCATGGACCTAGCGTTGTCCTCTTCGTTTCGGTGGATCCAAGTTGGACCTCTCCGATCATAAGCTACTTGGAGCAAGGAATTTTGCCTACGAATCCAGTCGGAAATCCGAACTTTAAAGAATATTCCAAAGTGATTCCCTCGGAATTCTCCAAGATTATTCCAGCACCTGCCCCGAGCTTATTGCTCGACCCATCGACATAAATGTTCCATTCCAAGTTTGAGCTCGTCAATGGCTCAGCAAACTCGGTGAGAAAGTCAGCTAAGACCTGGGACTTCATTGCCTTCCTTGGTTCGAAAGTGATGTCGAACTCGAAAAGTTCAATGGCCCAAGTCACCATTCTGCCTGCCAAGTCTGGTTTTTGGAGTATCTGACGGATCGGCTGAGCCGTTCTGACCTTGATGTGGTGGCTCTGGAAGTATTGACGCAATCTTCTGGCCGTGATAACCAAACAGAATGCCAACTTTTCTACCTTTTGATACCTCAGCTCTGGTCCCTGTAGTGCTCGGCTGACGAAATAAATCGGGGATTCCTTGCCTGACTCTTCTCGAACCAGAACCGAACTGACCACTGAGTCACCCACTGATAAGTAAAGGAATAGAATTTCTCCATTTATAGGGCTAGACAAGATTGGAGGGGATGCCAAGTATTGCTTAAGGTCAGTGAAGGCCTTTTCGCATGCCTCATTCCACTCGAACGTCTTTTCCTTCTCCTTCCGTAACAGTTGGTACCATGGTAGAGCCTTCCGAGCTGACTGAGATAAGAATCTAGAAAGAGCCGCAACCCGACCTGCCAACTATTGTACTCCCTTGATATCGGATGGACTCTTCATCTCGAGGATGGCTCGGCACTTCTCTGGATTTGCTTCGATCCCTCGTTCGGTGAGCATGAATCCGAGGAATGCCCCAGCAGGGACCCCAAACGTGCACTCTTCCGGATTCAACCTCATATCAAACTCTCGAATTCTGCCCAAGATGACCTTTAAATCCTTAGCATGATCTTCTTCCTTCAAGCTTTTTGCAATCATATCGTCAATGTATACCTCCATTCTGGGTCCAATTAGTGGGCCGAACACCTTGTTCATCATTCGTTGGTACGTTGCCCCAGCGTTCTTAAGTCCGAACGGCATGACATTGTAACAATATGTAGCATTTTCCGTGACGAACGAAGTCTTCACCTGATCCGGGGGATACATAGGGATCTGATTGTACCCCGAATAAGCATCCATGAAGGATAGCCTTTGATACCCTGCCGAGCTATCTACGAGTTTGTCTATGCAGGGAAGTGGATATTGATCCTTGGGGCAAACTTTGTTCAAGTCTGTGTAATCCACGCACATTCTCCATTTTCCGTTGGATTTTTTGACCAGTACGGGATTAGCCAACCAATCAGTATATACCACTTCCCGGATAAATCCTGCCTCAAGAAGCTCGGCTACCTTTTCTTCTGTTGCTTGAGCCTTCTCCATTCCGACCTGTCTTTTCTTCTGACACACCGGCTTGGCACCAGCATACACACTTAACTTGTGGCTGTAACACCCCGATTTGGCCACTTGAAAACCACAACTGTTTATAATTAAATTTAGTGAAAATTAGGGCAAAATTTTTATTTTTTTTACACAAGTGTTATGCAAGATGAGAACACTTGGGTTTTCAAAACACAGTTACAATTTAAAACTCATGTTCTCACATTGCATAAACCTTTCAAGTTCCAAACCGAGATGTCACAAGACACCGCACTTTGAAACTCGTTTTCAAAAACATTGTTTAAAACACGGCCCGTTACTCATTTCAAAACATTAGTACAAAAATAAACTTTAGTTGGGGTTACAGCACTATAGAGCCAGGATTTCTAAGTAACTGCAATGGAATTAAAAAACTCTGATAGGGAAATTACCTAACCGCTAGTCATCACTAACGTTTCCGCTGCGCAACTCTGATTCTTGGTACGTCAAATCCTCGGGTTGTCAGCAGCGTCATCCTCTGTCGTCTCCCTTTAATGGAGATACTCCTATCTCCCGAATGCGCTGGAACTTCGCTATGTTTCCCATCTAAGAACCATACCGAATTTTCCCAATACCAAACAGACATATAGGAGAGAGTGAGTTACCCAAAACATGTAATGTCGACTATGTGGATTTACGATAGGCAATTATTAAGATAAAACAATAAATAAAAACAAAACATAACAACAACATATTCATCATCATTATTTCACAAACATCGTCTTATCATTACTTCCCAAATCGCATTCAACACTCAATACCCCAACTGTACTTTTCTTTTCGAATCTTTAAGTTATTAAGTTTTATCATCTCAGATCACTCAATGACTTGGGGAACCATCATTGAGGAAAAACGACTCTCACGTCTACATCTCCTCGGTCATCCATCCACACCTAGTCAGAAGCAAACAGGAGTACAGGACCTTTACCACGCGGGCACGACAGCTGTCACACAACAAATGGTCCCAGACCAGGAGACCTTGCCTCAAATCTTAATCATAATTAACAGTGCACGCTCTCTGCGGCAATCACAAATGCCCCGTTCCAGTCCCTCTCACTGTTCTCAATTTTCAATCTAGGGGGCGACAGTACAGTTCTAGTCTCGAGTGCAGAACTTACCACAGTATTAGACCCAGTCCCTACCACGTTAGTGCACCACTTATGGAGTTCGTTCTTCCTAGAACAGTACTCTAGACTTCTTGACGTTTCACCGTCATCGTCCTCCCCTAATGCAATCTCGTCCTAAGTATCCGCAGATACTTATTGTTTCTTCCTCTCCACTACTTCGACACACTCTCATTCCTCACCGCGTTATTCATGTCTTTTAATAATCTTTTAAAATTTTCAGGCTTTTAATTAATGGCTTAATCCTAATGATCGGCTCGTCCTTGGTGCATCCCTTCAACGAAGCCCGACCACTTACGTTCAATCTTTTCCCCAATAACATCTCAACATCTCATATCACACCCTTTCTCATTTCATCTCTTTCTCTATTTTTTTCTCTAAGAGTTAGAATGGACCCTTAGAGTGTTTGTGTTGGAAGAAATGTGAAGTGAAATGGGTGAAAGTGGAATGAACTAAGGTTTCATTCATATATAGGAAAGTTCACAATTCCCCATTTAGCCCTTGGAGAATTCGACCTAAGCACAACCAAGGAGGGCGATTTGGTCCTAGCATAAGTTTGCATGGCTAAGGTTGCAAAGTCAAGGGGACATGGAGGAGTGGGCTAGTTGGCTAGGGGGCACTTAGGTTCAATGGATAGTTGGCTCTAGTTAGGGTTTCTTCCTAATTTAGTTTGGTTTGGTTACACTTAGTTCCATGGGTTTCTTACTCACTAAGCCTCCAAAGTCTTAAGCTTATGCACGCACACACACACACACATGCACGCACACACGTATGACACATATACACACACAAACATGCACATGCAAACCGTGGCAACCTCACATACACACACATGTCTTGCAAATTTTCTTTTTATTTCTAATCACATTTATCATTTGCATTTAAAATGATTAATTCATATCCTAATGCAATTAATTCTAGGGAATCATATTCACAACCATTTATATTCATCACGTATCACATACATAAAATCAAGCACACGTCATACAAAATTCATACCAAAACAATCATCACAAACACATTTCCTTTAAAATTCGTATTTCTCTTATTCTAAAAAGAAATTTTTATAAAACAGCCCAGAAAATTCTAAAAATTACATTTTCAAATTCTAGATTTCAAAACGATCGTTTTCATATAAAGATCATCAAATTCCGAGTTACGGTTCAAAAGATACAAATTTTCAAAGACAACACATTCAAAAACTTCATTTTTCACAAAAATCACACATGAAAATATTTTGTTTATAAAAATTCAAGGAAATCAGCTCTTCATTTTCTTATGAAAACACTTTTTCTGAAAAATCATCATTTCAGGGTTTCTTTCGTTAAAAATCGTCTACGCACGTACGGGAAAAATGCGGGGTGTTACATTCTCCCCAACTTGGAGATTTCTCGTCCTCGAGAAATGCTGCGTAGAGTCTGACTAATCCGTGAACACATAGCTTCGGGAAGAAATGCTTTTCCCTCTTCTACCGTAACAATTGTCGTACCTTCGAATATGCACCATCTATTTGTCGCTCTCAAGGGTATTTCAAATAGATTAATTGCAAAAGTAATCTCTTGGGGTGTTTCAATCAACAACGGAGTGGGATAAAATCAACACGGTTTCATGGAAAACAAAGAATTGAGGTTTCAAAGGTATCAAAACAGCATCAAGATAACATGGTTACGTCTATTTAGGGTCAAGACACCACCACACCTCAAGGTTGAATGCTTATCATCAGTTCAAGCCTAGACAAACTACTCCTCAAAACCTCACGTTTCCGACTACTCCCCAACTTAGATGATGCATCTCCTTCAACACCACACTTCATCATCACAACTTAACTCCTAAATACTCCTATCCTTCACCACCTTTGGATTAATTCTTACAAAATTTCCCATCACTTAGCTCCAATCTATCCTCTTATTGTCTTATGTTTCACTAAATACCCATACTCTTCAGACTCCCACTGACACTATTCCATCCTCCTTTGCTCTAACAACCACTAATCCTCAAGAAACACATTCTATCTTCCTTCCTATCTTAAACACTCGATCTCATAACTTAGACAATTCTAAACCATTAAAATTCCTCAACTCAAAGACCTATTACCCATTACCACATCAAATCTTAAATTTTTACCCATCCTTGGGTCAATACTTAAGGACTCTATCCACAAATTCCACCATCTTATCCATTCGACTTTATCATATCATTACTTATTCACCTCTAGCTAACCATTTACCAACTCAAATCAAAACACTTATAACTCTAATCTCCGATCATCACCTTAATTTCTTCCTCATCTTACCATCATCTAAACCATTAATTTAATCACTCCGGCACCAAACTTCTTAATCCTAATCACTTCACATAACTAACCACTAAGACTCCAAGGATACTCCGAGACTCATACTTTCGTCAACCCACACTTACTATTCCTTATTCTCCCTAGACTTTGCAACTTTTATCTGACAACACTCCATCACTAACTCTCTAGTCTAGACCCATCTACTTGACCGAGATTGGGGGCAAGGGTTCAAATTTCTCATCAAAAGTTTAGGAAGAATAAATGTCTGGGAAAAGGTCAAAAGAAAAAGCTTTGGGTTCATCAATGATTAAGGCTTTTTCAAACACCATGCCAAAGCAATTTGGCACGCATAGGGCTTATACAAGGAAAAGTTTCAATCAAGAAAAGAAAAGTTCTAGTCACAAAACAAGATCACACATCAAGAGTTTGAGGGTCATTGCCAACCAAAGGGGTTCATATCAAAGAGAAGTTTAACGAAGAGAGCTCGAACCACGAATTAACGTTCCATGACGACACTAAGCACTGATTCCTGATTCCATCGTAGACGAAGACTGACACCGTCCCGGAAAACATCCGCGTACTCTCATCGTTCCTACTCTCGTCTATCGTTGTCCTAATACTAATCGTAAACACAGAGTATGTAAATCCATGCAAAATGTTACTTGAATTCAAACATAGCTCTGATACCACTTCTGTAACACCCCGATTTGGCCTCTTGAAAACCACAACTGTTTATAATTAAATTTAGTGAAAATTAGGGCAAAATTTTTATTTTTTTTTTACACAAGTGTTATGCAAGATGAGAACACTTGGGTTTTCAAAACACAGTTACAATTTAAAACTCATGTTCTCACATTGCATAAACCTTTCAAGTTCCAAACCGAGATGTCACAAGACACCGCACTTTGAAACTCGTTTTCAAAAACATTGTTTAAAACACGGCCCGTTACTCATTTCAAAACATTAGTACAAAAATAAACTTTAGTTGGGGTTACATCACTATAGAGCCAGGATTTCTAAGTAACTGCAATGGAATTACAAAACTCTGATAGGGAAATTACCTAACCGCTAGTCATCACTAACGTTTCCGCTGCGCTACTCTAATTCTTGGTACGTCAAATCCTCGGGTTGTCAGCAGCGTCATCCTCCGCCATCTCCCTTTAATGGAGATACTCCTATCTCCCGAATGCGCTGGAACTTCGCTATGTTTCCCATCTAAGAACCATACCGAATTTTCCCAATACCAAACAGACATATAGGAGAGAGTGAGTTACCCAAAACATGTAATGTCGACTATGTGGATTTACGATAGGCAATTATTAAGATAAAACAATAAATAACAACAAAACATAACAACAACATATTCATCATCATTATTTCACAAACATCGTCTTATCATTACTTCCCAAATCTCATTCAACACTCAATACCCCAACTGTACTTTTCTTTTCGAATCTTTAAGTTATTAAGTTTTATCATCTCAGATCACTCAATGACTTGGGGAACCATCATTGAGGAAAAACGACTCTCACGTCTACATCTCCTCGGTCATCCATCCACACCTAGTCGGAAGCAAACAGGAGTACAGGACCTTTACCATGCGGGCACGACAG
This sequence comes from Crotalaria pallida, assembly GCA_037953625.1. Lineage (NCBI taxonomy): Eukaryota > Viridiplantae > Streptophyta > Magnoliopsida > Fabales > Fabaceae > Crotalaria > Crotalaria pallida. The sequence continues at coordinate 2,357,904 of CM075654.1, read as the reverse complement.
CTGTCACACAACAAATGGTCCCAGACCAGGAGGCCTTGCCTCAAATCATAATCATAATTAACAGTGCACGCTCTCTGCGGAAATCACAAATGCCCCGTTCCAGTCCCTCCCACTGTTCTCGATTTTCAATCTAGGGGGCGACAGTACAGTTCTAGTCTCGAGTGCAGAACTTACCACGGTATTAGACCCAGTCCCCACCACGTTAGTGCACCACTTATGGAGTTCGTTCTGCCTAGAACAATACTCTAGACTTCTTGACGTTTCACCGTCATCGTCCTCCCCTAATGCAATCTCGTCGTAAGTATCCGCAGATACTTATCGTTTCTTCCTCTCCACTACTTCGACACACTCTCATTCCTCACCGTGTTATTCATGTCTTTTAATAATCTTTTAAAGTTTTCAGGCTTTTAATTAATGGCTTAATCCTAATGATCGGCTCGTCCTTGGTGCATCCCTTCAACGAAGCCCGACCACTAATCGTTCAATCTTTTCCCCAATAACATCTCAACATCTCATATCACACCCTTTCTCATTTCATCTCTTTCTCTATCTTTTTCTCTAAGAGTTAGAATGGACCCTTAGAGTGTTTGTGTTGGAAGAAATGGGAAGTGAAATGGGTGAAAGTGGAATGAACTAAGGTTTCATTCATATATAGGAAAGTTCACAATTCCCCATTTAGCCCTTGGAGATTTTGGCCTAAGCACAACCAAGGAGGGCGATTTGGTCCTAGCATAAGTTTGCATGGCTAAGGTTGCCAAAGTCAAGGGGACATGGAGGAGTGGGCTAGTTGGCTAGGGGGCACTTAGGTTCAATGGATAGTTGGCTCTAGTTAAGGTTTCTTCCTAATTTAGTTTGGTTTGGTTACACTTAGTTCCATGGGTTTCTTACTCACTAATCCTCCAAAGTCTTAAGCTTATGCACACACACACACACACATGCACACACCCACGTATGACACATATACACACACAAACATGCACATGCAAACCGTGGCAACCTCACATACACACACATGTCTTGCAAATTTTCTTTTTATTTCTAATCACATTTATCATTTGCATTTAAAATGATTAATTCATATCCTAATGCAATTAATTCTAGGGAATCATATTCACAACCATTTATATGCATCACGTATCACATACATAAAATCAAGCACACGTCATACAAAATTCATACCAAAACAATCATCACAAACACATTTCCTTTAAAATTCGTATTTCTCTTATTCTGAAAATAAATTTTTATAAAACAGACCAGAAAATTCTAAAAATTACATTTTCAAATTCTAGATTTCAAAATGATCGTTTTCATATAAAGATCATCAAATTCCGAGTTACGGTTCAAAAGATACAAATTTTCAAAGTCAACACATTCAAAAACTTCATTTTTCACAAAAATCACACATGAAAATATTTTGTTTATAAAAATTCATGGAAATCAGCTCTTCATTTCTTTCTTATGAAAACACTTTTTCTGAAAAATCATCATTTCAGGTTTTCTTTCGTTAAAAATCGTTTACGCACGTACGGGAAAAATGCGGGGTGTTACAGTGGCAAATAAAGTTCGGATCGATTCCTGGCATGTCTGCCGATGTCCAAGCAAACAAGTCTTTGTTTTCTACCAGCAACTCTGTTAGTTCTCTTTCAACTTCCTTAGCAAGGCCAACACCAATTTTGACGCAACGGGGTGGATCGGTCCCCAGAATTATCTTCTTAAAGTTCCCCGGGGGAGTTGGCCTAGTTTCATCCTCCTCCCTTACGTCAAGATCTACCAGATTAACACTTCCCTTGTTGAGAACTTCTTGCATAATCTTCTCATCATCATCTAGCTTCAGTTTGCCCAAGCTGATATTGTAACATTTCCGAGCCAACTCTTGTTCGGAACGTACCATTACCACCTGATCATCAGATCCTGGAAACTTCATGGCTAGGTGAACGGTTGATACAATGGCACCAAATGATTGAAGAGCAGTACGAACAAGGATGGCGTTGTATGCCAACGGTGCTTGGACAACTAGCCACTTTACCATCTCGGTTCGAGCAGACGGTTGTCCCCCCATGGTCACTGGGAGATGAATGTGGCCTAAGGGAACAATGGAATGACCCGTAAAGCCAATCAAACTTCCCTCAAATGGTGTTAGGTCAGATATTTTCAACTTCAAGGCCTCGAATAGATCCAAGAACATGATGTCTGCCGAACTCCCCTGATCGACGAGAATCCTTTTCACTTCGTAATTACCGAGTCTGGCTGTAACAACCATTGGATCATTGTGGTCCTGAATAATATCAGCAAAATCCTCGTCACTGAAGCTGATGACAATGTTTTTCTTTTTGGGCTTCTGGATTGGTCGGGTGGCCACCGAAAGGACCTGCCCCACATACTTCTTTCGATCTCCTTTTCTTTCCCCTCCACCTGCAAATCCTCCAGCTATGGTATTGATCAGGAAAGTCTCTCGACCCTTATCCTGCTCGGACAGTAGGATGGAGGCTCCCCCTGCAGGTGGTGAAGGGCTTCTGTTTTTTTGTTTTTGCTCGGATCTAGGCGGGGAATGGCTTCTTCTCTTCGCACGCTTCCGCAGTGCTTCACCAATATATTGTTGAAGTTTTCCATCCCTTACCATTTCCTCAATCAGATCTTTCAGCTGGGTACACTGATCGGTGGTATGCCCCCATCCACCATGATGATCGCAATACTTTGTCTTATCCTTTTGAGAAGTTCTTCTCAAAGCTGGAGGCCGAGTGATGTTACGCATCTCGGTATGCATAGTCTCACGAAGGATTTGACTCCTCGGGACTGTGAGCTGGGTATATTCATCATATTTGCCTTTTGGAGGCAGTTTTTCTCCTCTTTCTCTCTTGTCCTTCCTCCCCCTATCACGAAAACGATCACTTTGACGAGGTCTTTGCTCCTGTCGTTCCTCTCTTCCCCGAGTCGCAGTACTGATTCTGTGGAATTCCTCCAGATTGACAAACTTCCTAGATCTTTCCCTCAGCTCGGCCATATCCTTTGGTGGTTCCCCAATCAAACAATCCTTGAAATCTCCATCCCGCAATCCTTGAGTTAGCAAGAGAACAGATACTCCAGATTGCAGTCCTGATATGCCACTGGCCTCCTGTTGATACCGAGCTAGGTAGTCGCGTAGAGACTCGTCAGGTCTCTGTGCGACTCCAGCTAATGAATGATCTGACTTCGGCTGTGACATACTGGCCGTGTATCGATTCAAGAATGCTCTCCTAAGCTCAGCCCAAGAATGAATCGAATTAGCTGGTAGGGAGTTGAACCACCTCAAAGGTGCTGAGCCCAGGGTCATTGAGAAAGCTCGGCACTTCATGAAATCCCCACCTCCATAAAACATCATGGAAGACTCGTAGGCTGCAATGTGGTCCATCGGATCAGTTGTCCTAGTGTACCGAGGGATATTTTGATGGCCCACATAAGTCTGCGGGGTCTGAAATGCCATAATCTCAACCGTGAAAGGATGTCCAGGATGGGGCTCTCTAGTAACATGCTCAGGAACCACGTTCGGGTTGAGGGGTGGGGGTTGAGGAAGGTTGTTCGAGTTGCCGAGAGCCATGTGAGGCCCTTGCTCGGCTATTCTCGCCATGCTCTGTTGCTGTAGAGTGGCGATAGCTTGGTTCTGTTTCTCAATCGGGGAAGTCTGAGTTCTCAAGATTTCCATGATTGTCTCTTCTCTCCTTTGGGTCGAGGAAGTAGTCATATAAGATCTACCCTCTGTTTCAGAACGTTGTCCACCTTGAAGCGTTCCAAAATGACCCCTAGTCAAATGAGGTATTTCCCTGTTAGATCTCACAGCTCGAGAGTGATCATGATGAGCGGAACGCTCAGCTCGCCGACCTTCACCCGTTCGTGATCTAGCAGGGGCCCTCTGAGATTGATGTGGTCCAGAGTCCGCAGTATCATGCCAATCTGAAACATGGCCATCTGGAACAGTCCGGGGATTGGATCGCCTTCCGCCGCCTTCCACGAGGGGAGGAACAGTGACTTGAACCACCGGAGGAACTGGAGGAACATTAGCCTGAACCAGAGGAACTGGGGGAGCAACCATTTGATCCACCGGAGGAACTGGTGGAGTGCTAGCCCGATTGCCTCCAGTAGGTCTTCCTGGGGCAATTTTGTCCCTAACGTTTCCTACATTCTTGGGTGGCCTCCCACGAAGGCGACGACGGAGATCCCCTTGTCCTTTGTTATCGTTGTCGTTTGCCATGAGTGCGGTGGAGGTGGGAATACTGGTTATTCGTTTCCCACAGACGACGCCAATGTAGTGTCCGAGAACACTAAATGTCCTTAACCCTCTAAGTGCACAAGATTATGGAAACCAAGAGCCCAAGAGAGGATCAAGTATTAATGTATGACTTTATGGTGTTTCTGCAGTTCCAGTTGGGAAAAGTAAGATCTCCCTAGTCAGCGTGTGTGCAGAGTGTCAACTTAGGGATGAGAGTACATACCTCAAACCCTAGCTGTAATGAGCTATTTATAGGGTTTAGAGGAGGCTGATATGGGCCGTTTGGGCCCTGTATCAGAGTTGTACTGAACCAGGACTCTGTGAGATAATGTCAGATAATTATGCTCTTAGAATCTGGTTAGGATCAACTGAAGATCTCATGTCTAGGCTGTTAGCGAGAATCTAGGAGAGATTTGCGGAAGGGATATGAAGCCTGAATGAGACTGAGTCTATCCACAAGCCGACGATATGTCTCGGCCCTAGAGTCCCGAGCCCGATGGGTTGAGGACCGATTGTAAGGCTCGGTCCCATCAAGTCGGAGCCTGGTCCTTTAGTATGCTCGGGGTCCATGAGTCCGAGCGAGGGACGTTCATGCTTAGCAATCCAAGGGAAATGCCTTTAGAGAATCCCTTTGACAAGGCTTGAATTCATGTCTGGTTGGCAGACCCTACACAATCCATGCACACACACAATCACAATTAATTCAAATATAATAACACAATCCATGCACACACACACAATCACAATTATCCTCATCCTACAAATCTTTAAATCCTTTTAGTTGCGCATAATGATCTGTGGGTACACCCTTCAACTAACGGCTTTTCCACCTAATGGGAATTTCCACCCGAAGGGCCTTTCCACCTGAAGGGCCTTTCCACCTAGGGGAATTTCAACCTAACAGTGCATTTCGCCTAATGGGATGGTGTTGTAGAATCAAGTCTCCAATGAGGTGGATTTATTTTGATGATGACAATATAATTAGATCATGAATTTAAAGGAAGAATTCAAGCTCACAAAGTCAAGAAGATCAAGTGCATCAAATTAGCTAGTCATTCTCTATTTTATTTTAATTGTAATTTTATTTCTATATTTGAGAGTGGGTAGCTTAGGAAATAATCTCATCCTAGGATAAATAATTTTAATGCATGAAAAAGGTTGGGATTACATAAAATTATTCCTTGAGAAGAGAATTGAAATTAATCTTTGAAAAACTTAATTTTTATCATTTCTAGGCAAGCGACTCGAGTAGTCTGAAAATTACTCGAGTATCAAGAGACTCGAGTAGTCTGAAAATTACTCGAGTATCAAAAGACTCGAGTAGTTTCCAAAAGACTCGAGTATTTCAGCCTAAATCAGAGATTTGACCATTAGTTCAGTACATGGGCATTTCTATTGAAAGATGGGAAAAAGTCTCGAGTAGTGTCAAAAATACTCGAGTATTTTGATTCTGACAGCAAATTTTTAACCGTTGGAAGAGGGCAAAAATGGGAAGAAAAAGGTTGTCTCACTCTCTCATTCCCTCTTCCATATATCAGAATTGAATGCCTTTGAACCAACTGAACAAGAACATTAAAGAATATTGTGCTAAACATTCTCTTTGCTCATTCTCTCTCTCAAGTGAAAATTCTCTAACTCAATCTATTCATTCATCATTATTATTTGTTCAAAGAGTTAGAGATTGTGCTTAATTGTTGTAGAAATCATTTGTTGGATTTATCCACATACTCATACACTTCTTGTTCCAAAATCTTGGTTGGTAACCAAGTGTACCTAAGTGGGTCTTAGGTTCATCCAAGTCTTGAGAGGTTCTCAAGCAAAGTCTAAGAGGTTCTTAGCTTGGTGGAGCTCTTGAAGGTTTCAAGGAGCTTGAAGAAGAAGGAGTCTTCATCACCAAACTTCAAATTGGGGTAGAAATTCAAGAGTTTGGTACACTCTTGGAAGGGTTAGGTTGAGTGAGGCATCTCAATACCCTTGTAATATTTCTAACAATTTGATTTTAGTAGACACTCCTAAGGTTCTTAGGGGGACTGGACTAGCTCTCTAAATAGAGAGTGAACCAGTATAAAATTGGTGGTGTTGATCTTTTATAGCTTTCTTTAATTTCAAGCAAAAACCAAACCTAAGTTTCTCAAAAGGGGCTTTTTAATTAGAGTAGTAATTCTGCAGCAATTAGGTTGTTTTTAAGTTGTTATAGCTTTATTTAATTGCTTTCTACTCTTTTATTAATCTGCTCTGGACTGGTTTATTTCGTATTGATTAAAGTGCAATTTATTCAGAAACTGTTTTCTGCTAATTGCACGATTTACTCGAGTATTCTTCAGAAGACTCGAGTGTTCTTGCGATTTTACTCGAGTAGTCTGAAAAACACTCGAGTGTTCTTGCTCTGTTTCAGAAAATCTGCACAAAATCAATTATATTAAATTGCATTCGAAAAATTAGTCACTGTTGCACTCAGATTACTATTCACCCCCCCTCTAGTAATTGCTAAGCCCGCTTGTTGGTTTCCAACAAGTGGTATCAGAGCTCGGTCGAAAGATCGAGCGTAAAAGCTTTTTCGAAAAGATCCTTTGGAAACTATGGGCTCTAGCAATTATCAAGAAGGATCCTCTTCAATAAACCGCCCTCCATTCTTTAATGGTGAAGGGTATGCTTATTGGAAGGTTCGGATGAGAGTTTTTATTGAAGCAATAGACACTGATATTTGGGATGCAATAGAGGATGGTCCATATATTCCTAGACATATGATAAATGGGGAAGTCGTTGAAATTCCTAGGAAAAGTTGGAGTGATGATGATAAAAAGAAAGTATCCTTTGATTTAAAAGCTAAAAACATCATCTTCTCCGCTTTATCCCATGATGAATTTTATCTAGTTTCTCAATGCAAGTCGGCTAAGGAGATGTGGGAAACTTTGGAAGTCACACATGAAGGAACAAGTGAAGTAAGAAATGCTAGATTAAATTCTTTAACACATGAATATGAATTATTTCACATGTTCCCTAATGAATCTATTGATGACTTACAAAAGAGGTTTTCACATATCATTAGTCACTTGATTTCTCTAGGAAAGCAATTTCGTGATGGTGAAACTACTCACAAAATTTTGAGATGTCTTGATAGAAAGTGGCAACCAAAGGTCACCGCCATCAAGGAGTCCAAGGATTTGAACACTATGGACTTGGCAACCTTGTTTGGGAAGCTCAAAGAACATGAGATTGATCTATCAAGACTTAGCTCACATGAGGAGTTGGACAAAAAGAAGAAGAACATCTCTCTCAAGGCCTCAACCAAAGTTTTAAAAGAGGTTGAAGATGACTCTACAAGTGAGGACTCCGATCATGCACTCAATGAGGAGGAAATTGGATTATTTGCGAAAAGATTCAATAAATTCCTCAAGGGTAAGAAGAGTGGCTCATCATCAAGAGATAAGAGACCCAAGGAGCACAAATCAAAGAATAAGACTTCAAGTGATGTAGTAAAGTGTCATGAATGTGGAGGCATTGGACATATAAGGATGGAATGTCCTACATACTTGAGAAAGAGTGAAAAGAAGACCCAAGAGGGCAAAGGCAAGAGAGCTTACATTGTGTGGGATGCACCGGAGAAGGATGCAAAATCATCATCAAGTAGCTCGGATGATGAAGTTGCAAATCTTTGTCTCATGGCTAGAAGCAACAATGAAGCCTCAAGTGCGAATGGTGAAAATGAGGATGAGGTATCATCTCAAAGTTCTAGCTTTTCTTCTTCCTCTATTCCTTATGATGATTTGCTCAATGAGTATAATGAAATGTTAACACAATTTGAGAAACTAGCTAAGGTTAACAAGGAAAAAGGAAAGAAAATTTTGGAGTATCAAAAGGAAATAAATGAATTGGAAAAATATATAAATGACTTGAAACTCCAAAATGCTTCCTTAGAACTTGCTAACTCTAGTCATGTTTGTGATTGTGCAAATCCTAAGGAAACTATCACTCATTGTGAGAAGTGTGGTGAACTTGAAAATGAAGTTAAAGAATTGAAAAACAAACTCAACACACTCTCCAATAGTGATAGGAACCTAGATCGGTTACTTAGTTCACAAAGACATAATTCAAACAAAACCGGTTTAGGATATGTCCATAAGAAAAGGAACAATAAAGTGGTTGGTTCATTTTCTAAAGTTGATTTTACAAAGAAACCAACTTGCTTTTATTGTGGAAAATTTGGACATACAAACAATAGGTGCCTCATAAAGAACTTTGAAATTAAAAAGGGCACTTATGTTTGGATTGAGAAGGAAGCAACATCCAAAGCTAACCCAAAGGGACCCAACATAATTTGGGTACCCAAAATGAGAAAATGATTTTGTCTTGTAGGTGTGCCTTAGAACCGAAAAGAAGCATTGGTATCTTGATAGTGGATGTTCAAGGCACATGACGGGAGATAAGCGGAACTTCATAGAGCTTACTCCTCAAGAAGGTGGATATGTCACTTATGGAGACAACAACAAAGGCAAAATTCTTGGGATTGGTAAAGTCGGTAATTCTTCCAACTTGGTTATTGATAATGTTCTTTATGTTCAAGGATTAGAACACAATCTCTTGAGCATTAGTCAACTATGTGATATTGGTAACCATGTATTATTTACCTCTACCCAATGTCTCATAAAAAGTGACAAAGATGAATCTATCAAATTTGTTGGGAAAAGGTCTAATAATACTTACTTGGTTGAAATGAACAATATCACCTCTTTGGTTTCTACTTGTCTAGTTAGCAAAGAGAGTGACACTTGGTTATGGAACCGTAGGACCGCTCACATTAATGTAAATCAATTAAAGAAACTACAATCAAAAGACTTAATAGTTGGATTACCAAAGCTAGATTTTAAAATTGAAGGTGATTGCACTCCTTGTAAGAAGTGCAAACACACCAAAAATCATTTTGGTTCTAAAAATGATGTGTCCACAACAAGACCATTAGAAATGCTTCATATGGACTTGTTTGGACCTTCTCAAGTAAAAAGCTTTGGTGGGAACTACTATGGCTTGGTGATTGTTGATGACTTTTCTAGATTTACATGGACTCTATTCTTAAGTGCAAAGAGTGAGACCTACAAATCCTTTAAACGCCATGTTAAACTTGTGCAAAACCAAGTAAACCAAAAAGTAATTACTATTAGAACCGGCCATGGTGGTGAATTTGAAAACTACAAGTTTGATAGATTTTGTGACAAACATGGTATTGAGCACCAATATTCCGCACCAAGAACTCCGGAACAAAATGGAGTAGTAGAGCGGAAAAATAGGGTGCTAGAGGAACTTGCTAGAACCATGTTAAATGATTCACAAGTACCTCATTATTTTTGGGCCGATGCCGTTAATACGGCTTGCTATGTCATGAATAGAATCTTAATTAGGCCCATGCTCAAGAAAACCCCTTATGAGCTTTATAAAGGAAGAAAACCAAATATATCCCATTTTCATGTCTTTGGATGCAAAGTTTATGTTTTAAACAATGGAAAAGATCATCTTGGAAAATTTGACTCCAAATCCGATGAGGGAATATTTTTGGGTTATTCTTCACATAGTAAAGCATATAGAATTTTTAATAAAAGAACTATGACTATTGAAGAATCTATTCATGTGGTTTTTAACGAGTCTTCGAAAGAAGATGGTGTTTTAAGTGATGTTTGTGATGAAGGCTTTGAGTTTTCAAAAGAGGAAAAAGGGAAGGAGATTTTAAAGGATGAAGGTGAAGTCAAAAATGAACTTGATCCGGCTTGGAAAACGGTAAAAGCTCACCCTATTGACAATGTCATAGGAGACCTTTCTAAGGGAGTATTAACTCGTAGGACAATTCAAAATATTTGTCATTTTGTTTCCTTTGTTTCTCAAATCGAACCAAATTCAATTAAGGAAGCAATTATGGATGAACATTGGGTTATGGCCATGCAAGAGGAACTAAATCAATTTGTAAGAAATGATGTTTGGGAATTAGTGCCTATACCCGATGATCATACCATAATTGGTTTAAAATGGATTTATAGAAATAAAATTGATGAATCCGGTTTGATTATAAGAAACAAAGCGAGACTTGTTGCCCAAGGGTACAACCAAGAGGAAGGTGTTGATTATGATGAAACCTTCGCTCCGGTTGCACGCCTTGAGGCAATCCGAATCTTGCTTGCCTTTGCATCAATTATGAATTTTACTCTTTATCAAATGGATGTCAAGAGTTTTTTCTTGAATGGTTTCATAAATGAAGAAGTGTATGTTAAGGAACCACCCGGATTTGAAAGTCATGAATTTCCAAACCATGTTTATAAATTGAAAAAGGCACTTTATGGATTAAAACAAGCTCCTAGAGCTTGGTATGATCGGTTAAGTACCTTCTTATTAGAAAATGACTTTCAAAGAGGAAAGGTTGATAATACCCTATTCATCTATAAAACCAAAGAGGACATTTTGTTAGTGCAAATATACGTAGATGATATTATCTTTGGTGTCACTAACGTGTCCTTGTGTAGAAAGTTCTCTAATTTGATGAAAAAGGAATTTGAAATGTCCATGATGGGGGAGCTCAAGTTCTTCCTAGGACTTCAAATCAAGCAAGTCAAGGAGGGAATTTTCGTGCATCAAGGAAAATATTGCAAGGAGCTCCTTGGAAAATTCGGAATGGACAAATGCAAAGAAGCATACACTCCCATGAGCACATCATGCTACCTAGACAAGGATGACCAAGGTAACCCGGTTGATGTTAGTAAATATAGGGGCATGATAGGTAGTCTTCTATATCTTACCGCATCTAGACCGGATATTATGTTTAGTGTATGCATGTGTGCCCGTTTTCAAGCTAATCCTAAAGAATCACACCTATCCGCAGTTAAACATATTTATAAATATCTTAAAGGAACAATTAACACCGGATTATGGTATCCTAGAGATGCTAGTCTTAGTTTAGTTGGTTATTCGGATTCCGACTTTGCGGGATGCAAGCTTGATCGTAAAAGCACTAGTGGTACTTGCCATTTATTGGGAAGTTCATTAGTGTCATGGTTTTCTAAAAAGCAAGCATGTGTTGCTCTTTCCACCGCCGAAGCGGAATATATCGCCGCCGGTAGTTGTTGTGCTCAACTATTATGGATGAAACAACAATTACTGGATTTTGGTTTGAAACTTGAAAATATTCCTATTAAATGCGATAACACGAGTGCAATCAACTTAACTAAGAATCCGGTGTATCACTCAAGGATTAAACATATTGAAATTAGACATCATTTCCTAAGGGATCATGTTCAAAAGGGTGATTGCACAATTGAATTTGTAAGTACCACAAATCAATTAGCGGACATTTTTACAAAACCATTGCCAAGAGATACCTTCTATCATATAAGAAGGGAACTTGGAATTTTAGATGAGTCAAGCTTTAGTTAATTGATTTGTGCTTTTATTGAGAAATCACCAAACATGCCTAACTAAATGTGCATTGATGCTTGATGAACAATTGAACCTTAAGATATTGTGAATTATATGATTTTAATTGTGAGTGATTTCAATTTCAAATTTGTGTTGATGTTCAATATGCTGAATTTGTGAAAATGTGTTCAAAATGCTGTTAAATCCGTCTGTCTGATATTTTTACTCGCGTATTTTTAATTTTACTCGAGTATTTTAATTCCATATTAAATCGTTTGAAAATCGAAAAAGTTTTTGAGCAGGTCTGATTGTTTCACTCGAGTATTTTCAAAACTACTCGAGTAATTTCATTTCACTCGAGTCTTTTATTTTTCACTCGAGTGATACGGATTTCACAAAATTGAAGCTTTCAGGAAGCCCCAAAACACTCGAGTAAATCTCAGTCTACTCGAGTGAATCTCAGATCTGAGACTTTGAACTCTCAGGCAAGGCGTTTTACTCGAGTACTTTCTCCAATACTCGAGTTCCAGGCTTAGAACACTCGAGTGTTTTCAAAAAAACTCGAGTAATGCGACCAGTTTTTATGTTGCAGCAGCATTTCAGAACGTCATTTTTCACGAACCCTTCTCTCTCTCACTCGAGTTCTCTCAACTCCCATCATCAAAAACATGATTTTAACTCAAATTTTTCACACATTTCAACTCCAAATCATCTTCTCATCATTCTTCCTCACTTATTTCACTTCAAATCTTCATTTTTCACCTTCAATTTCAAAAATCCCTTTCAAAACCCTAACTCCCCAAAATTCCGAATTTCTTCAATTTTTCTTTTCAATAAGTACAAAATGTCTACTTCTCGCGGTCCTAAGCGTCCAAGGAAGCAAAGGAGGGAGCCCACTCCTTCACCTTCATCATCTTCAGAGGAGGAAGAGGATTTCTTCTCTGCTGCTGATTGTGCAAGGAGGGAGGCCCTGTTTGTGACTCATGCATATGGTGTACAAAGCTGGACAACTGAGGAATTTCTTGAGGGTAATGGTTTTTCTTTTGTTCAAAAGCTTAGAGACCAACATCTGATGCGGTTTATATCTTTTAATGGTCCCATCTATCTTAGGCTAGTGCGCCAGTTTTATGCAAATATTAAGGAGATAGATAGGACTAAGTATGAAACTAGTGTAGAGGGCACCCATTTTCAGATTCGCCCTAGGGATTTAGAGACCGTTTTCGATATAACACGAACGGGGATGAACAATTACAAAGCTAATACTGATGATATTTTTAGAGACTTGATTCGCCCTGATCGTGAATATAACGGAAACGAAAAGAAAGTTGTGCACATGACCGCCCCAAACCGACTCCTCCATCATATAGTATCTCACCAACTAGTTCCCCAAACCTCTCCCAATTACTCAAAGCCCACCCAATTAGAGCTTCGAATTATGGATGCTATTCTTAATGATAATCTGCTGAATTGGGCTGCGATTATTCTTTCTCGGATGGTGAAGTCAGGGAGCTCCAAAGCCTCCCAAAATTTGCCTTACCCGATGCATGTTTGTAAACTCCTCCAGCACTTCAATGTGCCTATTCCTGATGATGAGGAGTCCTTTACTCCTTCGGAGGAGTTGCATGCTATTCATGATGGGCTTCTCCGCTAGATGAAGATGAGGAAGCATGGTGGGAGATATTATTGGCAGGATGAGGTGGCCGCCATGGAGGCTCAGGCGGCAGCTGAGCATGCTGCAGCTCAGCAAGGTATGGATGCTGAGCACTTGGCTCAGGAGCAGGCTGAGTTTGACCAGGCTGCTGGTGGTGGTGCAGATGAGGATGACCCTGCTGCTCATATTGATTTTAGCAATCCTGCTTTCCAGGGTTACATGACTCATTTTGATGCTCGCTTTGATCACTTTGATAGTCGCATGGATAGTATCAAGCATCGGATGGCTGAGCAGCAGGATAGCATTACTAGGCTTGAGTCACAGATGGGTGTTCAGTCAGCCATGATCTACTCCAGGTTGGACCAGCATTCAGTTCAGATGAATGCTCGGTTTGATGATATGATGTCTGTGTTTGGTCGATTCTTTCCTCCGCATGACCCTCCTGCGCCGGACATGTTTTGAGCTTGTGGACATTGCACTCTCTGTTTTCTGATCTTTCATGTTTTTATGTTATGTCGTTTATGGATTTTTAGTTTTTCATTTTATCTTGGGAGTTAGTTTGCTTTCTGGAACCCCTGCGTGGGTATTTCTCAGCTTTTATGATGTTGACCTTTTCATTGCAAACTTTGGATTTAGTATTTATGATGTCTTATGCTATGGTGACTTTTGACTTATTTTATGCTCTGAGTTTCACTGGTTTTCACATGTTTTATGTTCTCCAATAGTCATGTTTTTGTATATTGCTTATATTTAGGGGGAGTTTTCGTTATTGGTATCCTTCTTATCTCCTCCGTTTCCAAATGATATCTTTTTGATTATGACAAAAAGGGGGAGAAAAGAGGCATCATGAGAGCAAGCACATTTTTTTTACTCTGATATTATACATGCTCTCGCTCTGATACCAAATATATAGTGTGCACTTGTCTATGATTAGTATGATATTATGTTGTGCTTGGAATTCTCTGGATTGACAGGTTTTATAGGTTCCTATATTGAGGGGGAGCTCTCAAAAGTGATGGAACGGTTTAATTATTTTGTCATCATCAAAAAGGGGGAGATTGTAGAATCAAGTCTCCAATGAGGTGGATTTATTTTGGTGATGACAATATAATTAGATCATGAATTTAAAGGAATAATTCAAGCTCACAAAGTCAAGAAGATCAAGTGCATCAAATTAGCTAGTCATTCTCTATTTTATTTTAATTGTAATTTTATTTCTATATTTGAGAGTGGGTAGCTTAGGAAATAATCTCATCCTAGGATAAATAATTTTAATGCATGAAAAAGGTTGGGATTACATAAAATTATTCCTTGAGAAGAGAATTGAAATTAATCTTTGAAAAACTTAATTTTTATCATTTCTAGGCAAACGACTCGAGTAGTCTGAAAATTACTCGAGTATCAAGAGACCCGAGTAGTCTGAAAATTACTCGAGTATCAAAAGAATCGAGTAGTTTCCAAAAGACTCGAGTATTTCAGCCTAAATCAGAGATTTGACCGTTAGTTCAGTACATGGGCATTTCTATTGAAAGATGGGCAAAAGACTCGAGTAGTGTCAAAAATACTCGAGTATTTTGATTCTGACAGCAAATTTTTAACCGTTGGAAGAGGGCAAAAATGGGAAGAAAAAGGTTGTCTCACTCTCTCATTCCCTCTTCCATATATCAGAATTGAATGCCTTTGAACCAACTGAACAAGAACATTAAAGAATATTGTGCTAAACATTCTCTTTGCTCATTCGCTCTCAAGTGAAAATTCTCTAACTCAATCTATTCATTCATCATTATTATTTGTTCAAAGAGTTAGAGATTGTGCTTAATTGTTGTAGAAATCATTTGTTGGATTTCTCCACATACTCATACACTTCTTGTTCCAAAATCTTGGTTGGTAACCAAGTGTACCTAAGTGGGTCTTAGGTTCATCCAAGTCTTGAGAGGTTCTCAAGCAAAGTCTAAGAGGTTCTTAGCTTGGTGGAGCTCTTGAAGGTTTCAAGGAGCTTGAAGAAGAAGGAGTCTTCATCACCAAACTTCAAATTGGAGTAGAAATTCAAGAGTTTGGTACACTCTTGGAAGAGTTAGGTTGAGTGAGGCATCTCAATACCCTTGTAATATTTCTAACAATTTGATTTTAGTAGACACTCCTAAGGTTTTTAGGGGGGCTGGACTAGCTCTCTAAATAGAGAGTGAACCAGTATAAAATTGGTGGTGTTGATCTTTTATAGCTTTCTTTAATTTCAAGCAAAAACCAAACCTAAGTTTCTCAAAAGGGGCTTTTTAATTAGAGTAGTAATTCCGCAGCAATTAGGTTGTTTTTAAGTTGTTATAGCTTTATTTAATTGCTTTCTACTCTTTTATTAATCTACTCTGGACTGGTTTATTTCGTATTGATTAAAGTGCAATTTTTCAGAAACTGTTTTCTGCTAACTGCACGATTTACTCGAGTATTCTTCAGAAGACTCGAGTGTTCTTGAGATTTTACTCGAGTAGTCTGAAAAACACTCGAGTGTTCTTGCTCTGTTTCATAAAATCTGCACAAAATCAATTATATTAAATTGCATTCGAAAAATTAGTCACTGTTGCATTCAGATTACTATTCACCCCCCCCCCCTCTAGTAATTGCTAAGCCCGCTTGTTGGTTTCCAACAGGTGTCACCCATACGGATCATTAGTCAGCGCATCAATATTTCAGGCCCTCCATGGCCACATTCGTTTTCTTTTCATAATTTACTTATTATTATTCTCTTTCTATTGTTTTTTCTTATTTCTGTCTTAATCTCCTTATGAGTTCTCTACTTTGTTTTTCTTAATCACTTCCTCATTTATTTTCTATTTAGCCATTCATTCCTTTTCTACTTATAATCACATAAACTCATTCTTCTAAAGTTACAATATGTTCCTTCTCTTCTTACATAATACTCATTTTCAATATTCACATCAACTACCCTAATGTTTTATATTCTACTTATTCCCCTACCCCTAGTCATCACTATAACAAAAGAGAAACTATACCCTAAGTCAAGGTAACACCACCTTCTTACCTAATTGAAGGTAGAGAGATGGAAAACCCACAAAGCCCTAGCTTCCTCTTCTCGTGTTCTTAGACCCTTAAGCTTGCTCCTCTTTAATTTCTTCCACTTGGTCTTGAGAGGGATAAGGCATGAAAGTGTGTAGTTTTCCATGGCTATGGTGTAACAGCCCGAATTTTAATTCTAATAATAATTAGAATAATAAGAAGATTTGGAAATAAGGATTATCCTAAAAGGTATATAAAATGATGGATTAGGAATTCTTCGAGTGCCATGAAGGAGTTAAGTAGCATTGGCATCGAAAAGCAAATTTAAGGAAGACCAAGCGAGTGTTAAAAATCGATTTTTCGGTGTTATAAACACCCGACATTAGGAAATTCAAAATAAAAGAATTAAGACTCAAAACACAATTTCCACCGTTGGATATGAAGCTATGATTTTTAGGAAGTTACTCGTCAAATTTGAGCAAGATCCGACGGTGAACGAAGAAGTTATGGCTATTTGAAGTTGCGGAGAAAATAGCTGAAAAATAGAAAAATGAACTAGCAGTATCTGTGATTTTCGCTTAAGCGAAAATATTTCGCTTAAGCGAAATAGCTCCAGTGACAACACGAATTGATTTCGTTTAAGCGACCAGATTTCGCATAAGCGAAATTTCTACGACCTGCAACATTAAATTCGGGTTTTGGGGCTGAAACCTCATTCCCAACCCCACTTTCTCTCTCTTCCTCTCTCTCTCCACCTCTTCCTCTCTCTCTTCTCCGACCTCCACCGCCGGAACCGCCCCGGGCCGCCACCTCCTTGGCTTTTCCTCCTTCCCCACGACCCATTCTCTCTCTCCTCTCTCTTGGCCTTTCTCCCTCCTTGCTCTCTTTCTCCCTCTCTTCCTCTTTTTCCCCCACCGGAGCCGCCGCCATTGTGGCCGCCGGTTGCACCACCACAACCCACCGCTCACCTCCACCATCATAAGCCCCTTTCTCTCTCTCTTTCCCCTTTGGCCGAGCTTTCTCTCTCTCTCTCCACGGATCTCACCGGCGCCGTTATCGACCCGTGATCGTGCCAGGCTCGTGTCGGGAACCTCGAAGCTCTTGCCTCGGTCCAGTCACGATCGTTCCCGCTAACGAGGAGCAACACCGACGCCGTCATCGTCGCCGAGCTAAAATCCAAGTTCTATTTAAAAAGCCCGAGGTAAGAGGGTTCGTGTTACCTTTACTTGAAAAGTAAATTCTAGGATGCTATAGTGGTAGCTGAGAATAGGGTAATTAAAAAGTATGTTAATGAACCTTAGGGTAACCATCATGGATATAAAGGAAGTAAATAAAATTGTTAATAAAAACCACACTTTAGGGAATAAAAGGAATGAGCGTAGAATAAGGCCCGGAACGAATGAGCGTAATTAGAATATTAAAATAGTTAGAATAAAACAAAAACGTGAGAAATCATAAAAATAAAACCATAGGGGAAGTAAGAGGACAAAAGGGTAAACGAAATAGGCAAAAGAGAGAGTAGAATTGATGAATTAAAAGATAATAAGTATAATAGCACCCGAAGAGTAAAGTGAGGTAAAGGAGGGATTAGTATAGGGAATAATAAATACGTGCAGGACCGATTAGAGCAATAGGCGCAAAATAGTGAATTAGATTTAAAAGAAAATAGGAAACCGATGAGCGGATTAATAAAAAGATAATAAAACGAAGAGAGAGTACATTATGAGGGAAGCTAGGTAGAATAATGTAATAAAAATTGAGAAGCTAGATTAAGTTAATAGAGCAATTAAATAAAATATAGTTAATGAAATAGGAACAATGAGTTAGGTAATTGACTGAGATAAGGAAATTATAGAAATAATTAAGAATTTGAAAACGGGAATTAAACTATAGGGACTATACCAAATCTAAGTAGAGTTGGATAGACATTAGGATAATTAATAAATAGAAGAAGAGAAGAAAAAGGGAAAGAAAGAGAAATACTGAAATATAGGAAAATAAATAATGTGACAATAAGCCACTAAATAATGAAACGAGAGAAAGAGAATAATATTGTAAACCAAAGGAAGAGAAAGATGTACGAATGAGAAAAAGAAAAAAGAAGAGAAAAAGAAAAAGAAAAAGAGAAAGAAAGAGAAAAAGAAAGATAATAAAAAGATAAAAGTCCGATGCGAGCCTGTCGAGGCGTATCGGCATCGATGCGAGCCTGTCGAGGCGTGTCGATAATAAGAGAATGGAAGTCCGATGCGAGCCTGTCGAGGCGTGTCAGCATCGATGCGAGCCTGTCGAGGTGTGTCGATAATAAGAGAATGGAAGTCTGATGCGAGTCTGTTGAGGCGTATCGGCATCGATGCGAGCCTGCCGAGGTGTATCGATAATAAGAAATGGAAGTCCGATGCGAGCCTGTCGAGGCGTGTCGATAATAAAAGATGAAAGACCGATGCGAGCCTGTCGAGGTGCGTCGGCATTAAAAAGAAAAAGAATGGAAAATGGAAAATGGATAAAGAATGGAAATGAAAGAATGAAAAGAGAATTAAAAATTAAAAGAAGGTGGGAATAAGTGAAGAATTAAAAGATACATTAATTATATGGATATATAAGTGTAGCGGATATTAATAATAGGGTAGGCTTAGTGTATTTCTATGTCTCTTGTAGAATTTATCTTTTTAAGTTCTGTGTAATGCTACCCTTCTTGCTATATTTTTACAGGTACGGAAGCGGAGCTTACACTGTTGCGGGCCGAACTGGAAACTCTCCACTACGTGGAGTGTATTTGTGATACCATGAGCGGATTTGCCTATTTTTAATTATATTAAAATTGTCAATTGTGTAATTTAATATGCGTAGTAATTGTATGCCCTGAATTTGTACTGATCGGACGTTAGGATCTGAACTGGATTTAAAACTATTGTGTTTTATGTTTTTAAATAATTGTGGACTGACAGGTTTATAAGAAGAAATTTTTGGGAAGTCCGAAAAACAGAGGAAACTCTGCCGGATTTTCGTAAAACCTTTCATAAGAAATCAAATTCTAAAATAAATTTTCAAACTCTGGTTTTATTAAAATTTAAAATTTACTAATTAAAGTTAGGATGTTACATTTATGGTATCAGAGCAGTTTCCCTCGGCCTTTGGAGTGTGGACTCACAACTCCAGTGGTTACTCACCAAGCGAGTAACCAACGTGTATAGTCAAGTGTCTAGGTTAGGCAAATAGGATTCTCATGCAATTAATTACTAGGCAAGTATTAATTTGTATCTTCTCCAGGACTTAGCTATCATGGCTAGGAGACGTGCCGAAGACGACAGAATGGCTGCCATCCTGGAGAATCTGATTCAGGTACAGCAAAATCAGGCCGAGCATTTAGCGCAGATGCAACAAAATCAGGCGCAGAATATTGCAGCAGTAGTAGCAGCACTAAACCCCCAACCCCCAGCTTCAGCAGCGATTGATTGGTTGGCACGATTTCGAAAGAACAGACCACCCAAGTTTGAAGGGGGGTATAATCCTGATGGAGCTCAGCGATGGCTCAAGGAAATTGAGAAGATCCTTTGCACTATGGCGCCACCTGCTGAACAAACCGTGTTGCTAGCGCAGTACATGTTGGCTGATGAAGCAGAGTATTGGTGGGAACGAGTGCGAAGAGAATTGGAGGCGGCTAATCAGGATATCACTTTTGATCTGTTTAAGGCTCACTTCCTAGGAAAGTATTTTCCTGAGTATGTTCGTAGGGAAAAGGAGATCGCCTTTCTGCATCTGGAGCAAGGAAGTATGAATGTCGGTGAGTATGCGGCACAATTTGAAGATCTGATTCGCTATTCTGGCAGTTATCGGGACGCAGACGAACGCACCAAGTGTATTAAATTTGAAGCAGGTCTCAATGCCAGGACTCGGACCATCTTTGTGCACCAGGGTATAGCTAATCTCTCTCAGCTGGTGAATATGACTAGCGCTTATGAGAAGAGTTTGAATCAGCAGGAGGCAGAGGATAGGAGCAGGAATATATCGAATGAAGTAGGTCTTAACAAGGGTAAGGAATTGGCTCACGAATCAGACCCACACTTTGATATTAATACTATGGCAGTCGTGCCGAGGGATGTGGCCCTTAATGTGAATGCCCCAAGAACTAGGCCACCATGCCCACTATGTGGGAGATTCCATCGGAAACTGTGCCCAATACTGCAACAGCACAGAAAACAGGGTCTCTGCTATATATGCGGATAACCGGGACACATTGGGGCAAACTGTCCTAGACGTATCGATGAAGGGAGCCAATGAACTAGCCAAGGTACTTTTCATATTAATAATGCAACAACTGTTCACTTTAGTGTTTTTTCTTAAATTAAGTGTGAGTAGTATAACCTAGAAGAAATCGATTGGTGTTAATGCCTTAGTTAGAAGTTCCACCAAAGCCTAGTTGTGGTACTGACTCTAGTAGAGGGTAAGGTTAGGACTGATCACTCTAAATCTTACATCTGTTAGAGGATGATACCACCAACAAACCTGACAATGATATTGCCATTAATAGATGTGAGATTGGGATTGATCACCTCGATCTTCGCACCTATTAGTGATCGATGTCATTGGCACATTTATTCAAAAACCGAAATAATCAAACTAGTAAGTTTTAAGGTAGACCCCCTAGACGGAATCGAACTAACCTGAGCAGAGTTCCTTCTGAACTCTTTGTGTAACATTAGAGAGTAGAGTAATAGAGTGTAGAATCCCTGAGAGACTCAAGCGAACCCGGTAGACATCCTAGAACTCGCCTAGAATCTAATTAAGTCCCGAACGATTTCCCCGAAAGAAGCAAGCCTTAATCACTGCATCAGGTACCATTGCCGAGACCAATCAAACAGCTGCATGCCCATAGAACGTACATCTCTCGATGACCCTCAGATGGAAATTTACATTTTGGGATAACCTCCATTGTCTCCTTGCTTGACATGTACCCCGTACATCCTGGGTCGACTTACAAAGACCATGAGACTCATCCTTGAGTGCTTCATGTTTCTTCTTTTCATCTTCACTCTCTTCAAGTTTCAAACATCTCAGATGTATGTATGAGAGTTCACACCAAGAGAGTAAGGGTCGTAGTCGGAACCCGTTACTCCTAGCTGCTTAATCTTGGCAATTAGCCAAGAGAACCTTTCCCTAAGAACCACAGTTGATACTTGCAAGTGTCAGAGTATGGACGAAGTTAATCATCAGTCCGTACAAACTGCATCTTTTGATAATTCCCTATCAAAAATACATTCTCTAGAGTGATCTCCATTGTCTTCTTACTCGACATGTACCCAACCATTCAGCTGTTCCTCCATAACTATGCTTTCATGATCCCTTCATGTTGGCGGCCCACTTATACTCGCCAATCATCATATAGCATGGAGAAAAACCACAACATGGTCTGAGACCGCAACTTTCTCAATCTTGTCACCGAGTACCTCTATGGTCACCTTGTATAGACCATTAAACTTCTCTTTGCGTGTCTCGTGTTTCTTCTTTTCGGTATCACTCTCTCCGAGTTTCAGCTAACGAGAGGACTTAGATGCATGCACGAGAATTCGCCAAACCGTAGGAACCCAACCTAATTCAATGCTCACCAACAGATAGTTAATCCCGCACCACTTCCAATCCCGAGTAACGTTCGGGAATCTGCATACGCGATTATTAATAACGATCGATCCTACCACCTAGCAAGGATATAATCCAGTATGTCGATGCCAAGTGGGGGAGGATTTCAATCCAAGGAATGGGAGATGGAACTTTAATAATAAGAAAACTGACAATCCTATCCAGATAGAGAGAATACGTAATATTAGAAGACAAGCATTGAAATAAGCATGACCCTAACCACATATGGAGTGGAAAATAAAAACCGAAGGGAAGTGAAGACCGTAGTCAGGAGTTTACCAATGGCATGATTCTCCATTTAAGGAATCGAACGGAATTTCGGGGACGAAATTCTAAATAAGTAGGGGAGAAATGTAACATCCCGAATTTTAATTCTAATAATAATTAGAATAATAAAAAGATTTGGAAATAAGGATTATCCTAACAGGGATTTAAAATGATGGATTAGGAATTCTTCGAGTGCCATGAAGGAGTTAAGGAGCATTGGCATCGAAAAGCAAATTTAAGGAAGACCAAGCGAGTGTTAAAAATCGATTTTTCGGTGTTATAAACACCCGACATTAGGAAATTCAAAATAAAAGATTTAAGACTCAAAACACAGTTTCCACCGTTGGATATGAAGCTATGATTTTTAGGAAGTTACTCGTCAAATTTGAGCAAGATCCGACGGTGAACGAAGAAGTTATGGCTATTTGAAGTTGGGGAGAAAATAGTTGAAAAATAGAAAAATGAACTAGCAGTATCTGTGATTTTTGCTTAAGCGAAACAGCTCCAGTAACAACACGAATTGATTTCTCTTAAGAAAAATTTCTGCGACCTGCAACATTAAATTCGGGTTTTGGGGCTGAAACCCCATTCCCAACCCCACTTTCTCTCTCTTCCTCTCTCTCTCTCCACCTCTTCCTCTCTCTCTTCTCCAACCTCCACCGCCAGAACCGCCCCGGGCCGCCACCTCCTTGGCTTTTCCTCCTTCCCCACGACCCATTCTCTCTCTCCTCTCTCTTGGCCTTTCTCCCTCCTTACTCTCTTTCTCCCTCTCTTCCTCTTTTTCCCCCACCGGAGTCGCCGCCATTGTGACCGCCGGTTGCACCACCACAACCCACCGCTCACCTCCACCATCATAAGCCCCTTTCACTCTCTCTTTCCCCTTTGGTCGAGCTTTCTCTCTCTCTCCACGGATCTCACCGGCGCCGTTATCGACCCGTGATCGTGCCGGGCTCGTGTCGGGAACCTCGAAGCTCAAAGCTCGAAGCTCTTGCCTCGGTCCAGTCGCGATCGTTCTCGCTAACGAGGAGCAACACCGACACCGTCATCGTCGTCGAGCTAAAATCCAGGTTCTATTTAAAAAGCCCGAGGTAAGAGGGTTCGCGTTACCTTTACTTGAGAAGTAAATTCTAGGATGCTATAGTGGTAGCTGAAAATAGGGTAATTAAAAAGTATGTTAATGAACCTTAGGGTAACCCTCGTGGATATAAAGGAAGTAAATAAAATTGTTAATAGAAACCACACTTTAGGGAATAAAAGGAATGAGCGTAGAATAAGGCCCGGAACGAATGAGCGTAATTAGAATATTAAAATAGTTAGAATAAAACAAAAACGTGAGCAATCATAAAAATAAAACCATAGGGGAAGTAAGAGGACAAAAGGGTAAACGAAATAGGCAAAAGAGAGAGTAGAATTAATGAATTAAAAGATAATAAGTATAATAGGACCCGAAGAGTAAAGTGAGGTAAAAGAGGGATTAGTATAGGGAATAATAAATACGTGCAGGACCGATTAGAGAAATAGGCGCAAAATAATGAATTAGATTTAAAAGAAAATAGGAAACCGATGAGCTGATTAATAAAAAGATAATAAAACGAAGAGAGAGTACATTATGAGGGAAGCTAGGTAGAATAATGTAATAAAAATTGAGAAGCTAGATTAAGTTAATAGAGCAATTAAATAAAATATAGTTAATGAAATAGGAACAATGAGTTAGGTAATTGACTGAGATAAGGAAATTATAGAAATAATTAAGAATTTGAAAACGGGAATTAAACTATAGGGACTATACCAAATCTAAGTAGAGTTGGATAGACATTAGGATAATTAATAAATAGAAGAAGAGAAGAAAAATGGAAAGAAAGAGAAATACTGAAATATAGGAAAATAAATAACGTAACAATAAACCACTAAATAATGAAACGAGAGAAAGAGAATAATATTGTAAACCAAAGGAAGAGAAAGATGTACGAATGAGAAAAAGAAAAAAAGAAGAGAAAAAGAAAAAGAAGAGAAAAAGAAAGAGAAAAAGAAAGATAATAAAAAGATAATAAGAAATGGAAGTCCGATGCGAGCCTGTCGAGGCGTATCGGCATCGATGCGAGCCTGTCGAGGCGTGTCGATAATAAAAGATGAAAGACCGATGCGAGCCTA
The DNA here is from genome assembly GCA_037953625.1 of Crotalaria pallida. NCBI lineage: Eukaryota > Viridiplantae > Streptophyta > Magnoliopsida > Fabales > Fabaceae > Crotalaria > Crotalaria pallida. The sequence goes on along the minus strand of CM075654.1, from coordinate 2,333,548 downwards.
TCGAGGCGCGTCGGCATTAAAAAGAAAAAGAATGGAAAATGGAAAATGGATAAAGAATGGAAATAAAAGTATGAAAAGAGAATTAAAAATTAAAAGAAGGTGGGAATAAGTGAAGAATTAAAAGATACATTAATTATATGGATATATAAGAGTAGCGGATATTAATAATAGGGTAGGCTTAGTGTATTGCTATGTCTCTTGTAGAATTTATCTTTTTAAGTTCTGTGTAATGCTACCCTTCTTGCTATATTTTTACAGGTACGGAAGCGGAGCTTACACTGTTGCGGGCCGAACTGGAAACTCTCCACTACGTGGAGTGTATTTGTGATATCATGAGCGGATTTGCCTATTTTTAATTATATTAAAATTGTCAATTGTGTAATTTAATATGCGTAATAATTGTATGCCCTGAATTTGTACTGATCGGGCGTTAGGATCTGAACTGGATTTAAAACCGTTGTGTTTTATGTTTTTAAATAATTCTGGACTGACAGGTTTATAAGAAGAAATTTTTGGGAAGTTCGAAAAACAGAGGAAACTCTGCCGGATTTTCATAAAACCTTTCATAAGAAATCAAATTCTAAAATAAATTTTCAAACTCTGGTTTTATTAAAATTTAAAATTTACTAATTAAAGTTAGGATGTTACATATGGAGTTGGAAATTCAATGGAGATAGGGAGAAGGGTGGTCAAATTTATGAGGGAGTGGTGGGGTGGTTTGTGAGCTTATTTTCTTGCCTAGAATTTGATGGTGATGATAAGTATGATGATGGGTGCTCTTAGTTTTAGGGTTTGTGTTGATGATTATGATGCTTGCTCTTGATGGAAATGGAGAAGATAATGTATAAGTTGTGTTTGGGTTTGTTGTTGTTGTGTCTTATGTTTTCCTTTATTTCTTGCACGGAAGGAAATGAAGATGTGGTGCAAAATTAATTGGCTTGCTTAGGAAGCCAAAAATGAGTGGTTGAGAGGGGTTTGATTCACTTTTATTTTTTTTTCCGGTTTGTTCAAAATACTCGAGTGTTTTATAAATACTCGAGTATTTTAAGTGCTTTCAGGGCTGGTGTGTCATCCTGGTGCACCTGGTGCGCCAAGCGTGCCTGGGCGTGAGTGTTGGTGCTCCTGGGCGCAGAAAATTCTATGAGAACCAGCCATTTGGCTACTGGCGCGCCTGGGTGGGAGGAATGGTGCACCTGGGCATGCTCGAAATACCCGAGTGTTTGACAGAACACTCGAGTGTTTTAACCAGTTCCTATTGTATTTATTTTCTTTGCACTTAAAATTCCATAATTTCTTCGTTAACCGTCGGATCTTGCTCAAATTTGAAAGCAAGCTTCCTAAAATTCTTATCTTCATATCCGACGGTGGAATTTGGGTTTAGAGTTCTAGATCTTCTATTTTTAATTTCCTAAAGTCCTATATTTTTAATTCTAAAACTACTCCTTTAATCCCCTAATTTTATCTTAGCTTTACCATTCTCTTCACCCTAAGCTTATTACCCCATTAATTATACTTGGAATTAAATTAGGATGTTATAATAATAATAATAATAATAATAATAATAATAATAATAATAATAATAATAATAATAATAATAATAATAATAATAATAATAATAATCCATCCAAAACTGAAGTAATATCGAAAGAAAAAACAACATATAAAGGTAAGTCATAAGTGTATGAAGCCAATATATATATATATTATAATGAACGACGCTAAAAGGCCGAACACAACCAAAACAAACTAAACTAGCCTATGAAAAGTAATCCCATAAGCATCTTTACACATTAGGTGAAACAAATTAGGGTGATAACAATCTAAAAAAAATACAACTATAATCACTACCATGACCACAATTCACAAGAAAATATATATTACTCCAAAACAATATGTGTTCCCTTTTATGTAACATTAATCCTAGTTAGCTAAGAAAATTTAATTTAGTTTTTTTTTTAATTAAAGTAAGGACAACATAAAATTTTATGAGTTTAATAAATATGTATTAATTTTTTTTAATCAATATATAATATTTCATATATATACATACATATATATATATATATGCCTTTTACGCAAAGTTTAGTAATAACTAACACTAATCAGAAAGATGGTTAATGTACCAGCAACGTAAACAAAATATTTACTTCGCAAAACCAATTTTTAATTTCTTCACTTTATTTATTTATTTTATTTATAAGTTTAAGAGTTTAATAATTATTATTTATAATTTTTATTTCTATTTAATAAGGTTTTCATTTAAGTAAAAAAAATCAATAATTATAAAAAGAGAAATGACATTTAAAAAAATCATATTTAATTTATAAAAAATCATAGCAATCAATACATTTATTTAAATGATGAATTTTTTATAATGAGACAAACAAATAAAGTTTAGAGATAAAACAATGTTTACTAGCGGAAGAGATAAAAAAGGAAAATTGTGGGAGTTAATACAATAATTTTTTGATGGAAGTACCGTTTTGGTCCCTTATATTTGTTGGATGGGACATTTTAGTTCCACAAAATATGAAAGTTAACTTTTAGTCCTTGAAGATTATTTTATGAGACACTTAAATGTCTCATTTAAAAAACATGAGGGACCAAAGTGGTACTTCACTCTATTTTTTTTTTAATCTTTTTAATCAAAGAATCTTGTTAACAAAAACTTGTTAAGGACATTGATTAAGAAATGGGTCTTGCTAACAAGTGTCATAAGGGCACTTGTTAAGAATACCAATAGTGGAAAAAATTCAAAAGTCCAAGGTATTTACTTTTTCGAGAATCCAAAAAAGTGCATTTTCCTATAACTTTTAACCACATGTAGTTACTTAACAAGTGCCCTAAGGGCACTCTTTAGCATTTTCCTTAAGAAATATATTTAAAAAAAAACTTACATTAAACATCTAAATCCATCCGGCCTCTTTTTATTTTAATTTCATTATTTTTCAAAATAAAATTATCTTTTTTAATTCGGTAACCAATATGCTACCTACACTCTTCCATTTTCCTTAATCAAATATATTCAAGTTCACTTCACACAATATTTGTGGAAAAACAAAAAAAAACAATAAACTAGAGACAGCCCACAATTTTGTTGCCTTTCTCTTTCTTTTTCCTTTCTTGTTTTCAATACAACAAACACAACCTTAGATTTTCCGAGTGTGTGCATATATAATACTTGCAACACACAGCAGAGTCACAAACACTGAAAAAACACTGACTGAGATTTCTTGGTTTTTTGTAACTGTTTGTTATTGTTTCTGTTGTGTGATTTGATTTGATTCTGATTGAGTCATTTCTCACCACCACCTCCCCATGAGTCCAAATCTTGAGATTTCTTCATTTCTCACTCTTTCAGTTTCAGGTATCCTTCACTTTTCCTTTTTCAGTATCTTGCTACATGTAGAATTTTAGAAGAAAAAAAATAAAAAACATATATGGATATACAATTACAAGATTCCAACTTTCCCTATATTCCAAAAATAATCTGAGAATTTTTTTTGGAAAAACTGAATATAATTTGTTATTGTTGTTGTTGTTGTTGTTGTTGTTGTTGTTGTTGTTGTTATTATTATTATTATTATTATTATTATTATTAGATCCTTTTTCCTTTACTGCTTTTTTAATCAAATGACAATGTGGGTCTGAGCTTTCTCCTACTAAATCCACTTAGTTCCTATTAAAGTTTGCTTTTTTATTTTATGTTAAGTGCTATTAGTATATTGGATGCTAGTCTATGCTTTGTTGGCTGGGGAAATAGCGATGGAAGCTTCTTTTTAATTTTTCCCCTATAAAATGTTTGATTTTTCATTGATGGGTATTCTTTAATCTAGCAAAAAATTGAATGGCAACTTAAATTTTGTATAACCTCAGGTTATGAGTCTGATTTTTTTTTCTCCAATAATCACTTTTGTTCAGGTTATAGTTTGCTTTTTTAATTTTATGTAGTGTTATTTTATTGAATGCTGGTTTTCTGCTTGATTGGTGGGATAAATAGTCATGGAAGATTTTGATATGATGTGTTTGATTTTTTGGTCAGGCAGCGCTTTTTAATGTACAAAATATTGAATGGCAACTTGAAATTATATATAACTTCATTTCTTTTCTGTTTACTTCTTTTTTAATTTGGAATTACGGATCCAAGGTCTCTTGTTTCATGGTTTACAGATTGTCATGAGTTTGAAAAAGGGCGGTTTTATTATTAGTTTTTTTTTTTTTTTTTGTCTGAGATCATGGCTGTCATACTCAGTTTTTTGGATGCTTACACTGTACTGATCTTTTATCCTAGCGTAGGACTTTGTGCGAAAAAGATAAGACACGACAATTAGAACGTGGTCATTGCAGCAAACTTTAGTCCATTTGGCCTTTTTTGCGCCGAAAATTGTTCCATTTCCGGAATTCTCTCCAAAAATTTATTATTAGCATTTCTTATACCATTTTTTTTTTCTAGTGGAGAATGCATGAAATTTTGGGGAGGAAAACTATGATAGAATGTGTGCATAAAGATATGTAGAAATGCCCTCTTATAAAGGTTTGTAATTAGTTAAGCTTGAACTGATATGTGTATTCTCTGGGTGTTTCTTCATTATGTTTATCATCTAGTAATGGTGTTGAGGAGGAAATTGACTATCAAATACTTCCGTTCTTCTGACTTATTTCTAGTTTCTTGTTATTAAAGTTGCAATAAGCACAAGATTCACTTCTTTCATGATTTAGTTTCAAATTGTTGTTGTTCACGTGACATGCCAGCCATTACGTGTTTCCTTGGGTTAGTTAACGCACACATGGCTCGACTAATTATGTTGTGGTCTTGTTTTACTCGCTGGTTACTGACCTTTTCTGTTACGTTTCCGTCAGGCAACATGGAAACTTTCTGCAATCCACTAAATAAGTTTGTTTGAAATATAATTTTAATCCCATTGTCGGTTTTCTTTTTTCAGGATCACTTTGACAGCTGTGACTTGCCCGATACCAACTTCTTATAGTACTGTCTTGTGAGCTCTCGAGAATTCTCCCATAGAAGGTAGGATGGGCTCTAGAATCCCATCTCATCAGCTTAGCAATGGCCTTTATGTATCTGGGAGGCCAGCTGAGCAGCCAAAAGAAAGGACTCCAACCATGTCATCGGTAGCTGTGCCATATACTGGTGGAGACATCAAAAAGTCGGGAGAATTGGGGAAAATGTTTGATATTCCTGTCGATGGGTCTAAGTCTAGGAAATCTGGACCAATAACAGGTGGTGCTCCTACACGGACGGCCTCTTTTGGAGGAGCTGGTTCAAATTCTGGACCAATGCAGCCTAATGCTGCTCCTCGGGCTGGCTACACTTCAGGTCCCATGACGTCTGGTGGTTCAGCTTCACTAAAGAAATCAAATTCTGGACCGCTGAATAAGCATGGAGAACCTGTTAAAAGGTCTTCCGGTCCCCAGTCTGGCGGAGTAACGCGTCAAAATTCCGGACCTATTCCTCCAGTCCTTCCTACTACAGGTCTTATTACATCGGGGCCCATATCATCTGGCCCGCTAAACTCTTCCGGGGCCCCTCGAAAATTTTCCGGTCCCTTGGAAGCAACGGGTTCGATGAAGCTGCAAGGTTCTGCTGCTACTCACAATCACGCTGTGACAATTCTCAGCGAAGATGTTGAGTTTTCCTTCAGAAGGAACATTCCAAAGGCAGTGTTATGGTTGTTGATTCTGCTTTTTGTGATGGGTTTCATTGCTGGTGGTTTTATTTATGGAGCAGTGCGCAATCCCATTCTCCTTATTGTGGTCGTGGTTCTCTTTGGCTTGGTTATGGCATCTTTCACCTGGAATACTTATTGGGGAAGAAGAGCTATTTTGGGTTTCGTTGCTAACTATCCAGATTCTGAGCTTAGAACTGCCAAAAATGGGCAAATTGTGAAAGTCTCCGGGGTATGTACTAGCTTCTCTTGCCTAACTTACTTAGTTAATCTAGAACGCATTTATTACTTTCTTAGTTAATTAATCGAATGAATTGTAAACTCTGTTTTTGATTCCGTAATGTGTGCTAAACTATTTTTAATTAAGATTGAAAGTCTACGAGCAGATTTGACTGTGAACCCAAGCATTTGTCATTCATAAGAAGTTATATGATTGCTATGCTAGGGGACATGATAGTCTTACTTGTATTAACTATGAAAACTTGTACTAGGATAGGTACCACTACCAGGTATTTCCACAAATATATATTTTCTGTATGGTATAGATGAATTTAAGTTTATTTAATACTGATATACTGAATTATATCTTCTTAATTTCTTGCAAGCCATATCGTCATCCTAAAAAGCATATTTGAAAATAAGGGGAAACTTTCATAATTAGCCGAAGCCTTTAATTCGGTAGTTTCTGCTGCTTGAAATGATAAAATTCTCATTGAATAAACTCTGCATGATAGATTAGTGCATTTTGCTTCATGTTCCTGGTTTGTATCAGTATCACACTATCACTGTTATACTTCATCATTGACTTATTCTGATATCAGTACTTCCCAAGGTATAGCTATAAGCTTAAATGACAATGACCAAATGTTTTTGCCTGTGATATATGAAAGGTTGTTACGTGCGGCAATGTGCCTCTTGAGTCATCTTTCCAGAAAGTCCCCAGATGTGTTTATACCTCAACAAGTTTATGGGAGTATCGAGGATGGGACTCACATGCTGCCAATTCTAATCACCGTCAATTTACTTGGGGCCTTAGATTCCTGGAAGTGAGTTACTTAAACATTATCTCCATTAGCTACGATGGAACTAGAATACTTTACTCTGTTGTCTTATGCACAATTTTACTTCCAGAAAAAAAGAAGCATTTGAGTAATAACTATCTTAGATCCTTGTAAGCGCATTTATGTAATATGTTGAGGGGAAAAAAACCATCTTACATATATCATTATATTGCTAATTGAACTTTCTCTTTCTATAAGATTGTGCTTTAAGGGACTACTATTTACATTGGAAACATATTCTACATTTTTCACTCATTTAACCCGAAGATATGTCTTGTGACAGAGGCGAGTGGTTGACTTTTACATCTCAGATTTCCAGTCTGGTTTAAGAGCATTGGTCAAGACTGGACATGGAGCAAAGGTGACCCCTTATGTTGAAGAAGAAGTTATCCTTCAAGCAAATCATACCAAAGAAGAATTGTCTCCGGAGTTCCTCCGGTGGATTGGGGAGAGAAATCTTTCAAGCGATGGCCGCATCATGCATCTGGAAGAAGGGTAAAAGTTCTCTCTCGATTCCCTCCTCTTTTTAATGCACTAACCTGATTTATCTCCTCTTGTATCATGCATACATTGAGTGTCAAATCTTCTGTTAAATCTGTATAACTGCATGGTTCAAATTTTTTAAACCTGATGATTTTAGGTTAAGTGTTGTCAAGTCTTGGGTTAAGGGAGATTATATTAAGAAGGAAGATTATATTTACATATACATTTATATATAAATTGGTGAAGGGAGAGAAATTGTTAACATGTATATTTATGACTCTGAAACTTTTAATATTACTGTTCAGGTATATTAAAGAAGGAAGCACAGTGAGTGTAATGGGAGTTGTTCAGAGGAATGACAATGTGCTTATGATTGTTCCTCCGCCGGAGCCGATTACAACCGGTTGCCAATGGACCAAGTGTATCTTTCCAGCTAGCCTTGAGGGTATTGTTTTAAGATGCGAGGACACATCGAAGACTGATGTGATACCAGTTTAACAGTGTGTGTGTGTGATTGGTGTTCTTAGAACCTATTCTTTTCCCCTCTATTTATTAGTGGTGGTGGTGGTGGTATATCTTATTATTATTATTCACAGATTGACATCATAGATTAAGGATGGCAAAGTTGTTTGTTTGTTTTTTTTTTCTTTCCTTTATATTGGTGTATAGCTCTGGTTATGTTCTTCATAGTTTGTAAACTTTGGTGTTAGTGTTTGATGCATGTGAAAAATGTTACATGTATGAGCATTTTGTGATTATGCTAACATGCTAAATAGAATACAACTTTTCTGTTGTTTACAAATCTTCTTTTCATGAACTGAACCTCTCTTTGCCTTAACTACCTTAAGTAACATTTCGTTGAGTCATGCGAAACAGGTATTGGATGAGCTTTGTCCTCTTAAATTAGTCTTTTCAACTTAGACTCTGATTAATTAATTAATTAATTAGAGTCCAATGTAATTTTTTGGATAACAATAATCTCTAAAAATAGAAAAAGAAATTTAATCTAATTAAACATTAATCCTCTAATACACCTCATATTATACCAGCATTCTATTAGCATTCCCTTCAATATATTCAAATAAGAAAATCTTTTAAGACTCACAAAGTATGCTTCTAATTGAGGATCCAAAAAGCATTAAAGATTCATGTTTTTAAAGATTTCCTTGCTATGAATTTTTTTTTTACCGGGTGTCTTTCCATCCTATTACCATGCTGTGAGGAATTTGACCTCAAATGTTGTTAATGGCCTTTAAATAGTCATTGTTCATCTTGTCTTGATTTAAAGCAAAGTGTGACTATATATGAAAGGAGGAGGCACCATTGATCACGATATCAAAGCGTAAACAAATTTTGATGCTACTCAAGAGTCATGTGAAAGATGGATACAAAATGATACTACTTCCAAAAAAAAAAAAAAACTTTGCCTATAAAAAAATAATACTTCAAATTTAAGAATGATGTTGACTACGAAATGGTAATAGATTTCCTTGTACATTATTTTAAGGTGGAATATGGTCAATAAAAAAATTGTGTGCATCAAGTGTTCCTCAACCAATAGCAAAAAATTGTGGTTGTTTAAATTAAAAAAAAAAAAAAAAAACTTGAGATCCTCGCTATTCGAAAATCATGTTGGATTTTTAACTATTTAAGTCTATATAAAATTATTCTTTTAAAGAGATAAAACTCTATCGTCATCTAAATTTAAAGGTGACAAAGGTCTCAATAAGAAGTTTTCAGTCGAAAAAATCATTTTTTTTCCAATAAAATATTGGCTATTTCTTAGTTGAGTTCTAGCTAGCTCGTGGCTCAAGTCGAGTTGCTCATTTTGCTACCTCTGCTTGATTTTTTCATTCATAATACCAAAAATCGAATTTTTACTTAATTGAAATCGTACTACTTGTCAATCAGACCAATCAACGATAAATGAGCAATAACCGATTTACTTTTAGATTTCTTAAAATATTAATATCATTTAGACATAAATAATTTTTGGTCCATGTAAATATGATAGCCTCGAGCCAAGAGGTCGTTGATTCCAATCGTTTTCCTCTAAGGCAAAGACTCAAAAACTAAGACATCTATGGAAATCTTCAAGTTGCACACAAAGATCATAAGGTTTTCAAGCCTATGGTTCTAAAACAAGATGAGAAATATGTGATGCAACAAGATAAGAAACAAGAGTAGAAAAGACAATGAAACTGTATGGACTCAAAACAAACAAGAGAAAGACTTAACAAACTAAGAACATAAGAATATAAAGATACTCAAATAAGGAAAAAGGAATTAGAATGATTACCTAAACAAAAGGATAGGTGGCGCCACACTCTCAAGGGAGAGATATGCCAAGAGATCTCCACACAAGCATCACACTTGATATGATCCAAGTCTCATGACCAATGAGCATCACACTCACGTTTCACAAAGAAACACTTTTCTTTCATTCATCCAAGTCTACCTTTACAAAGCAACTAAGATAGATATTTATAGGGAAAGGGGGACGTGAATCCTAAGCTAAGTCTTAGCATTCACTTAACTCCTAATTAAAGCACTTAAAGCTAAACTATAACCGCCTATTTATTACAAGCCTACTTAGTAAATGATTGAAAGTGAAACCGCCACAATTAATGATCAATAAGTGCAATGAATTTGTAACCGTCACATTTAATGCATCTTGAGTGGAATTGAGATGCATTAAGTCTTCATTAACTTGCATTTACTTCCACTAAGTTGCCTTTGATGCTCGATGATTCCTTACTCCTTATGGTCATCAAAAACGTGATCATCATGGCCTCTTATTGTTTCATCATAAGTCTTCATCATTGTGAGGAATCTGAAGAAGATCAAAAGGTTGGCTGAATGCTTCTCCTTGTGATTGACTCTTGGAACTCCCAGTCTTGATGATGACGTGAATGATTGATTGTTCTTTTTTTAGTGAGGTTGCTTTGATGAATCTTCATCTTGTAACCTCCACCGATTAAAGCTACCATAACGCAAACTTAAAACTAGAAACAAAAGGGCAATGTCTTGGGTGCATGCAAGCAACCCCATTTCAACTTATTCAACTTAAAAGAAAGAAACCTAAAGTTACTGGGGATTCAAAAGGTCTATCTCTTTAAGTGATTGAATCAATTGATGATGCAACATCATGTTTCCTTCTTCTTGAAGATCTTAGACCTTTATTTGGAGTGTCATAGTTGGAGATTTGTTCATGGTTTTTAAATTGGACAAGGCTGTGAATGTTATTGTTGGAGGTTTCTTCCTTGATCAACATCTTGAGTGAATTGAACTGGATGCTCCCTAGGAGGACTGATGTGTGTGTAACATACATATTATTTCCTTATTAGTTTGTATTTATTTTAATAAATAATCATGCATTTTATCATAATTTAGCATGCATTTAATTCATATTTCACTTGGAAAGGTATCTTGTGCTTTTATTGTGTAGATTGCTTATTTTGAGGCTGGAGCATTGGAAAATAAGGAAATAAATCAAAGAAGATATGCCAAGAGATATTGTGAGCAGAAATCTAGAAAAAGATAGAGATAGAGGCATGTGAGAGGAAGGAGATTGCTTATGGATTTATTTTGCTATTTGGGCTCAACACTTGGAGGAAGGAAAATCTATAAAAGGATGAAGATAGAAACCCTGAAAAAGAACATTAGTCATAACATGTAGTAGTAGAATTTTATTAGTAGTAGGATTAGAATTAGAATTAGGATTATTTCTCTGCCAGAAACAAATTAGAAAATAAGGATTCAAGGTTGCACAACTCTCTCCATGAAGAACTAGAAGGCGTTTGAAGACGGAAGAAATTCCTCATCTTTCATCTTTTGGTTATTTCTACCTTTTATTCCTTTATTCCTATTTTTTAGTTTGTATTATGTATATGATTTAGTAGTTTTCCGTTTCTAAGGATTAGGATTAGCCCATGGAGGCATTAACTTGATGTTTTGATATTTTATCTCTTATTAATATTTATTTATTTTAGATTTAATTATGGTGTTCTTAATGCTTGTGATTGTGTTGGATCTCACTATTGCATGATCCCAGATAGTAAGGAAAGTACCGAAAGGTGAACCTTAGTATTAGAAAATACATAATTAAACTTAAGGTTTTAGATCATGAAAGTAGTTCTAATCCTTGAGAGGATTCAATGAATTATCATAGAACTTAATGGATTTTATGTACCCTAATTACCACGAAAGTAGGAATTAGGCCTCATTAGGTACAGTGCTAAGATTCTGAAAGGAACTAGTATTCTACATTAGGATAATTCACCTTCAAAGTAAATATAATTTAATAAGAGATATATCTTTAATTTATTGTCAATGTTGATATGTGGTGAAACTAATCCTTGAAAGATTTAATTCTTATCTTATTTCATATCTTTAGATTTATTTTATTTTATTTTATATCTCAAACCAATCTTTTATTTTATTTTTTCATATCTCTAATAGATTCGTTTAGCTCATCTATACTTGTAATTAGTTGGTAATTAACAAACAAAATCCCTGTGGAGACGATATCTTTTTATACTACTACTTGACATAACCCGTGCGCTTGCGGGGCGTATCAAGTTTTTGGCGCCGTTGCCGGGGATTTTTTTTTTGTTAATATTGACTGTTCTTATAAGTTGATTAGACTAAACATTTTTTTTCTAGTTTCTATTTTTTTTAGATATAGTATGGGAGACAAAGGACCAAGATGGACACCTGACATGAGTCTTGAAGAATACCAGAAATATTTTTGTGATTATTATCCTCTTGCACCATGTATTGCACGATCACCTCTTGATGAATCTCTCTTCAAGGAGTTAGCTCGGCAAGAATACATGCGAAAAAAGGAAGAATGGGAAGAAGAGCAATATTGGAATTCTCCTACACCACAATATCATGCACAACCGGTTGTTGATGAGATATGTGGATTCTTATTCATATTTTCCAACACCTCAGAAGTCCAATTTGGAAATCATGCTTGAGAATTTCATAATAAACCAAGAGAAGGCAAATAGTGATTTCAGAGCCAGGCTTGATTTTCAAGAGAAGCAATTTGAACAACAAGCAGCACAACAAGCAGCTTACAACAAGATGATAGAAAACCAAATTGCACAACTAGCAACTTCATTCACAGAAGATCTCAACACATTTTCAACTCACACCGAGACTAAAGAGACAATTGAATGTAGTGAGGATGAAGTGATTGAAGAGTTCCCAATGCAAGACATGAGTGATGAAGTATGCAAAGAACAGATAATAGAGGAGCCTTGTCAAGCAGTCACTGTGCATGATATGAGTGAGGAGGTAATCCAAAAAGTGCATGATGTAAGGGAGGAGGTAATCCAAAAAGAAGAAGAATTTTTATTGGAATTGGCCTATGTCAGCTTGTGTATAAGGAAGGTCAAAAATTTGGAGTTAGACACATGTATTGGTTTACATGCATGTGTCGACTTTTCAAAGTTGGCTTTTCCTAGTTGTCTCTCTTCCTCCTTTGTGAAGCAATTGATTTTGGAGTTTTCATCATTGCCAAAGTACTCTGAGATTCCATCACTAGTGATGAAAGCTTCAAAAATTGCTCGCAAAGTCAAGCTTCCTGGGCATCACCAAAATTCTATGCATACTTTGCGTGGTGTCACTATTATTTCCTTTGACCCAGGAGGAATTAAGCAAATGTTCATATCAATCCTCCAAGGTGGTCTATGTTTCAAACAATGGGACCCAGGAGGAATAAGTTGTTGTGCAAAGTTTGTCACTTGGCCCTTGTGTCACAAGATATGGGATCCGGGTGGAAGCTTCATAGGTCAAGCTTAGGACCTTAAATAAGCGCTTCTTGGGAGGCAACCCAAGTTTTAAATCTCTTTTGAATTTTATTTTGTCAATTTTTTTAGGATTTAAATATGTTTTATTACGGAGTTTCGTCTTTGTTTTGTAGGTTGGAGTATAGAGGAGTTGATTTAGAGCATAAAGGAATTGATTTGAAGAAAACATGGAGCAATTTGAAGGACCATGGGAAAGCCACAGCGTGTGCCGTGACCATGGGAGGCTTAAATAAAAAAAAAAAAAGTTTTCAGGTCACCGTGGGCAAACCGTGGTACATACCACGCCCACGGTACATCAAACAGCAAGCTCCGTGGGTAGGTCGTGGCTGGTGCCACGCCCACTGTAACACCTAGGATTAATTACCCTTAAATCCCCTTATAATAAAATACGGACTTAAAAATTCATTTTTATTTCATTAAAATCAACCGTCAAACGGACGGAGTTTTGTTTGTTTTTCGGACTAATTCAAAATTCAACCTGTGATAAAAAATTTAATTAAAAGCAACCAGTGGCCAGCAGGGCTTCAGATTATACAGAGAAATCATATCAAGGCCCAATGGGCTCCAATTATATCAAAAGTAACAACTATTTCAGAGTTCAGCGGAAAAATATAAAGTTTGAGTGTCATATCCAAGATATATAATTTTGCCCAAACAAAACATCCTAAGCCTCATTAAAATAAGCATCTTAAGTTTACATCAAAATAACATAAGAGGCTTAAGCCCACACTTTACTCTAGACCCATAACCCATAACAACCTACTCTCCCTGTAAGGGAAAGTACACCTGCTCGGCCGGGGGCTGTGCCAACTCAATCTCCGTACCTGAAAATGTAAGGGAGTGAACATTGCACATGAAATAGAAAGCAGTTTCTAACTAGACATAACAACCCACTAGGTCAAACACAATTAGCAATTAAAGCATATATTCACATACTGCACACCATACTCATTTCATTATTTCCATATTCATTATTTACTCTACAAATTCCATTTTCATTATTCCTTTCAATATCCATTTTCATTCTTCATTTCAAATTCCCATTTTTTTTATTATCCATTTCAATATTCATTTTCCTTTTCTCTTCATTTCATTCTTACGATGTATTTTACACCATGGTACTTCACCTCCACACCGGAAGGTACCTCGTACTTTTCCTTATTTAAAATTTATGTGTCCCTCAGGTCAAAGGTCAACACCCAATCTTTATAATTCATTTTGTGTCCCTCAGGTCAGAGATCAACACAGTTTAACATCTTATTCTTAAAAATACATTTCGCGCCATTGTACTTCACCTCCACACCGGAAGGTACCTCATACAATGTGGCCTAGGGATACTTCACCTCCACACCGGAAGGTACCTCATATCATTGTACTTCACCTCCACACCGGAAGGTACCTCATACAAGTTGGCCTGCAGGTACTTCACCTCCACACCGGAAGGTACCTCATACCATCGTACTTCACCTCCACACCGGAAGGTACCTCATACATTTGGCCTATGGGTACTTCACCTCCACACCGGAAGGTACCTCATACCATCGTACTTCACCTCCACGCCGGAAGGTACCTCATACAATTTGGCCTGCAGGTACTTCACCTCTACACCGGAAGGTACCTCATACCATCGTACTTCACCTCCACACCGGAAGGTACCTCATACATTTGGCAGACCCTAAAATAATCGATTATCTTGACCTGATAATCGATTATTCCTTCAATGCAACATTTCTCAGTACATTCACCAGAGCCTAAATAATCGATTAACTCCCTGAATATAATCGATTATTACAAAAAATAATCGATTACTTTACCCTTGTAATAGATTAAATTGCTGCAACTTTTTATTGTTTTCATCAGGGGCCTTGTAATCGATTACTGACCATATAGTAATCGATTATTGAGTGGAAAAGTTATAATTTGATGATTTTCTAACTCCAATTCATTTCCTTAAGTCCCCATACTCCTTTAGGCTTGGTTTGATACTTGAAACCTTTCCCAATTCTTGGAAATTCATCCTAAATAGTTGGCATAATTTCCTATTATGCTGGAATCAAAATTAGGGATGTTACAATTCTCCCCCACTTATTGGAATTTCGTCCCCGAAATTCCGTTAAGTTCAGTCCATGGAGAATCGTCCCAATGGTAGGGCTTGTGGTTTCCTATCTTTACTTTCCTTCGTTCCCTTCCGTCAACTTATCGATTCGTCCTAAATTAATCAAGGTTCGACTTAAGTTAAGAAATACTCCCCCACTTAGCGCCGACATACCAGATTACATCCAATGCTAAAAGATACGGAACGGATTCGGATCCAATTCTAATAGTATTACAATTAACTTTGAGGCAGGAGTTGTAAGGACTAGATATAGAAAACTCAAAATGCTTAACATTCCAGCATGGATTTAGGATCTTTCCCTGAAGAGATGCCCCGAAGTTATGGCATGCGAAGATTCTTATAGAATATAACTCCTTAGAGTTTGACTCTTACAAAGATCGACTAGCACCGATAGGATTTAGAGCTTTCCAAAAACAACAGGTATTCAGAAACGAGAAACTTTTCCAATGCTTAGTTGATTAGAGCAAACATAACTCCTAATAAATGCTCACAATCAACTTCTTCCATGAATCGATTAAAAAGAATAGGAAGAAAGAGGTCCACATTAGTTCCAAGATTTACCCAACTACCAAAGGTGAAGGGTACGACAACTTTCCGTTGGCTGGGTCAATTATCAAGATTGGTTGGTTTTGACGCAGGGATTTACAAATTTGACAAACAGGCTATTCTTACGAATGGTTATCTAAGAACCAGGAAAATATTCGAAGCAACTGCCAAATTGCTTCAAGATTGGTTTAGTTGATATGATGGTTAGGAATAATTCCTGGAGAGTTTTCTTAACTCATCCAAGGGATTAGCACTTAGCTATACTACTTTGGAAAAAGTAGCATACACCAAGACTTCCTTTCTTTAGAACTATCTTCTATCTATTCTCTAACTCTATATGAAGCTCTTAAACAAATGTTTCTGGGTTAGGTTGACTTCACTTACAAGAATTATTTTCCTTGGAAGTCACTACTTTGGTTGTCTACTTTCACTGGATAGGTTACAATGATAGCATTTATTGATAGATGCAAGAATTGAGGTGATCAATCCCAACCTCACGTCTATCAACAACACATCACTGTCAGGTTCTGTCAATGATGTCATTATTTAACAAATGCAAGGATTAGAGTGATCAATTATAACCTCACATTAAGTAAAAGGTTTGATCGAGGCCATACCCGATACAAATAAAAACAGTTTAAGTATAGTACTAGGAAGTGACTCCTAGGTCGTCTCCCAAGGAATATCTTATCAAGCAAAAGGTCGAACACATAGTATGCATAGAAAATAGGGGGGGTTTTTTTTGTATTGAATATTGAATAATTGAAATCAAAACAGAATTAAATCAAAACGAAGAAACAGATAAGGAAAAGCGGATAAACCCCTTTGGCTCGCGTTCACAACTCTATCATCGGTCACAAAAGATCAATTTCTTTCCTCTTCACTGTCCAACTCGTGAGAATTAAATACTAAGCGAAAATTCAATTCTCACCCCAAAACCCAAACCTCTAATTAAGCATTAAAAGCCAAAGCATGGAGTTTTTACGAGTTTGCATAAATTAAGCATTCATACACATGGATTATCTCTATAGAATGGAACTAAGCGAACCATAACATATCAATAAGCATGAAAACAGTGAATAAAAACGAAATAGCATTAAGAATAAAACCTCAAGAGTATGTGATACATTACCAAAGGGATTTAACCTAAGAGTTTAGCCTTCCATGAAGAAAAATACAAAAAAAACGTGTAGAAAGGGAAGAGAGAGAAACCCTAGCAGCCACCACAAGCTTGGAGAGCTTCCATTTGATCGAGGCCGTACCCGATACAAATAAAAACAGTTTAAGTATAGTACTAGGAAGTGACTCCTAGGTCGTCTCCCAAGGAATATCTTATCAAGCAAAAGGTCGAACACATAGTATGCATAGAAAACAGGGGGGTTTTTTTTTATATTGAATATTGAATAATTGAAATCAAAACAGAATTAAATTAAAACGAAGAAACAGATAAGGAAAAGCGGATAAACCCCTTTGGCTCGCGTTCACAACTCTATCATCGGTCACAAAAGATCAATTTCTTTCCTCTTCACTGTCCAACTCGTGAGAATTAAATACTAAGCGAAAATTCAATTCTCACCCCAAAACCCAAACCTCTAATTAAGCATTAAAAGCCAAAGCATGGAGTTTTTTACGAGTTTGCATAAATTAAGCATTCATACACATGGATTATCTCTATAGAATGGAACTAAGCGAACCATAACATATCAATAAGCATGAAAACAGTGAATAAAAACGAAATAGCATTAAGAACAAAACCTCAAGAGTATGTGATACATTACCAAAGGGATTTAACCTAAGAGTTTAGCCTTCCATGAAGAAAAATACCAAAAACGTGTAGAAAGGGAAGAGAGAGAAACCCTAGCAGCCATCACAAGCTTGGAGAGCAAAACTAAGCCTTCTCTATGAGGGAGAATGTAAAAAAAACGTGAATGGAAGGTCTCTCCAGGGTTTACACGAATTTGGCTTTTTAAATCACAAAACGGGCCTAAATCATGGGCCCAAATCCTAAGGAAAGCTTATCTCTAAATTAAATCTAAAAATATCCTATAGATAAAATCTAAATCTTAAAAGATATAACTAAATCTCAACTAATCCTAAAGATAGATTACAATCTTCACTTCATCATATATCTTCTCTTCCAAAATTAAATCTTCACTCCCAAAATTAAATCTTCACTCCCAAAATGTCCAAAAAGCCCTTGTGCCAAATATGACCTGAAAATAGAAATAGAATTAATTAGGCTAAATAATCCCAAATTAAACAATATTCAGAATATTAGTCCAATAAACTCTAAATCACTAAATCAAGCTAAACAATGTCAAATAGGCAACAAGTATCAATAATAGGAGTAAAATAATGCAAGGAAAAATGGGAAATAAAATGCTCATCAATACCCCCACACTTATCCTTTTGCACTCCTGGGCAAAACTAAGAATTAGGACTGAGAAAATCAATATGCACCAAAGTGAATCATGTAACAAGATTACTAAAACTAATGAATGCAAACCTAAGAGATTACATACTTCACAATGAATTCTAGGAAATGCAAAGAAATGGGCAAAATCGAGCACACGAAGAAAATAAGGACCAAAAAATCAAGGCATTCATGAACATCATCCAATTATTTCAAATATGCAAAGAAAACCAATGACATCAAGAGGGTAGTCACAAAGATGATAGAAACTCACAAGGATCACTCAATAGTGTTTACACTCAAGTGTTTAAGGTTAATCAGTGTTTACACTCAAGGCACATCATTAAAAACAAACACAACCATAAGCTTGACAAGCCTCTAACATCAACAATCAATACACATGCACATTAAGATCAAAAGGTCTTTTCAGGGTTGTAATGGGGCCAAGGACAAGGTAGGATAAAAATATGGGAAATATAGCTAAAACCCAGGGAATAGAGGAGCAATGAGGAACAAGTAAAAAAAAAAAATAAGAACAATCCACCCCAGAATGAAATGGTAAACATAACAACAACCTCTAATTCCAAACCTCCATGCCTCAATCAACCTTTTATTCCATTTTTTTTCTTTTTCTTCTTCTTTTTCTTCTTTTTTTTTCTTTTTTTCTTTTTCTTTTTTTTTTTGAATTGCATTACATTGCAGAACTTCATGAACGAAAGAAAAGAAGAAACAATAAAAATGGCATAATGAGATAAAGCCATAATTACATCACCGACCATAGAGGCAAAACCCAGAACTCACAAGAGATGAAGAACAAAGCACCCTCGCTTACTTAATACCCATTCCCAAAACAATTCCAAAGCTCCAACATTCCCTAAGGTTAGGACAATCATGGTTTTTCAGTCATAGGCTTGTAATGAGCTAAAGAACAAAGAAAAGGGATATAAAGGCTCAAAGGGGCTATCAAAGGATAAATTCATTCAAGGTAGGCTCATATGGCTAGTGGCTTATTCAAGAAAAAAAAAACAATGCCTAAATCATTTCAAAATGTGCATGGGAATATCAAGTATCAACAAGAGTCAAGTCAAGTTCTAGAGTGCAAGTAATCTAGAGTGCAATCACACATGAAAGAAAAATTAGGTGGCATATATAGCAATCCACCCACAATTAAGGCTCAAATCCTCACAAAAGGGACAATTCTATCACAGTGTTACCACCTCTTAATTATCAAAAGCAACTTTACACACAGAAATGCATGAATTCAGACACAAGATACCAAGACTCTACTAAAATGAAGCAAAAACATGCAAGAAAATGCCCAAAACTTAGCAAAACCTAAAAAATCAAAGCAAAAATATGCAACCTAAACTACTCTCCCCCCCACACTTAAATCACACATTGTACTCAATGGAAAACAAATAGCAGAATCAGACAGATATAGACAAGTGGAATAAAAAGAGTAAGGAAGGAGAAAAGAAGACTCCCGAAATCATGGTGGGTCAAAAATGGGGTCGACCAATGAGGCTTCCTCCACAGGTGCATCATCCAAAGTAGGAGAGGTTAGGAAAGGCTTGAGTCGGTGGCCATTGACTTTGAAGCTCTTGTCTGTGGACTCACTCTTGATCTCCACAGTGCCATAAGGAAACACCTGGGTGACTACAAACGGTCCAATCCATTTAGAGCGGAGCTTTCCACTCATGAGTCCAAGCCTAGAGTTGTAGAGCAACACTTTTTGACCAACCAAGAACTCCTTTCTGCAAATTGAGCTATCATGGAGCTTCTTGGTCTTCTCTTTGTAGAACTTGGAATTCTCATATGCCTCCAAACGGATCTCATCTAGCTCACTCAACTGCAGCTTCCTCTCCTCACCCGCTTGATCAAGAGCTAAGTTACATTGCTTCACAGCCCAATATGCACGGTGCTCTATCTCCACAGGCAGGTGGCACGCCTTACCAAAGACAACCCGATAGGGTGACATCCCTATGGGTGCCTTGTAAGCAGTCCGATGGGCCCATAAAGCATCCTCCAATCGTGTGCTCCAATCCTTTCTATTAGGCTTCACCATCTTCTCCAAAATCCGCTTGATCTCTCTGTTTGAAATCTCAGCTTGCCCATTGGTTTGGGGGTGATATGGTGTAGAAACTTTGTGCACAACCCCATACTTCTTGAGCAAAGCTTGCATGGATCTATTGCAGAAGTGTGTGCCTTGATCACTGACTATGGCTCTAGGTATGCCAAACCTGCAAAGGATATTAGTCCTGACAAAATCTACAACAACCTGAGCATCATTAGTCCTGGTGGCCTTAGCTTCCACCCATTTGGATACATAATCCACAGCAAGTAAGATATAATAAAAACCAAAAGAAACAGGAAAGGGGTCCATGAAATCTATACCCCAGACATCAAACACCTCACAGAACAACATAGGTTGTTGCGGCATCTGTTGCCTCCAAGATAGGGTGCCTCCTGCCCTTTGACATTGCTCACATGAGCTACAGATTTTGCTTGCATCCTTGAAGATGGTAGGCCAATAAAATCCAGAATCCAGCACCTTTCGTGTTGTCCTTTGAGTGCCAAGGTGGCCTCCAACTGGTGAAGCATGGCAAAATTGGAGAACCGATTGGATCTCCTGGTCTGGAATGCACCTGCGAATGACCTGATCACTGCAAAAACGCCACAAATAGGGGTCATCCCATACATAATACTTGGCATCGCTCTTCAATTTGTCTCTTTGAGCTTTGGATGCCAAGGGTGGAAAAACAGATGCAACTATATAATTTACAATATCAGCAAACCAAGGAATAAGGGGAGGGGGATGTGAAACATGCAAAACTAAAAGCTGCTCATCCGGGAAGTCATCCCGGATAGGAAATGCATCCTCCTCTCTCTCTATTCTGCTCAAGTGGTCTGCGACAAGGTTATGCGCACCACTCCGATCCTGAATCTCAAGATCAAACTCCTGGAGGAGCAACATCCACCTAATCAACCTAGGTTTGGAATCTGTCTTTTTCAAAAGATACTTCAGGGCAGCATGATCAGTATACACCACAACCTTAGAACCTAACAGATATGATCTAAACTTATCAAGTGCAAAGACAATGGCTAACAGCTCTTTTTCAGTTGTGGTGTAATTAACTTGTGCTGAATCTAAAGTCCTAGATGCATAATAAATCACATGAGACAGCTTACCAACCCTTTGGGAGAGAACTGCTCCCAAAGCATAATTCGAGGCATCGGTCATGAGCTCAAATGGGAGGGTCCAGTCAGGTGGTTGGATGATGGGAGTGGTGGTGAGTTCTCTCTTTAGCTCATCAAATGCCTTCTTGCATTGGTCTCCAAACTCAAATGCGGTATCCTTTTGAAGCAAGTTGGATAGTGGAAGGGCTATCTTGCTAAAGTTCTGAATAAACCTGCGATAGAAACCTGCATGGCCAAGAAAAGAACGCACCTCTCGCACGCAAGAGGGGTAAGGCAACTGTGATATTACATGCAGCTTAGCAGGGTCAACCTCTATGCCCTTATGCGAAATAATGTGCCCTAAGACTATGCCTTGTTCTACCATAAAATGACATTTTTCAAAATTCAAGACAAGGTTAGTCTCAATGCACCTATTAAGCACCTTAGACAAACTATCAAGACATGCATCAAAAGAGGAACCATATACACTAAAATCATCCATGAAGACCTCTATGCAATGCTCAAGTAAGTCATTAAAAATACTCATCATACATCTTTGAAAAGTGCCAGGAGCATTGCATAGGCCAAAAGGCATCTTCCTATAAGCAAATGTACCAAAAGGACAGGTAAATGTAGTCTTATGTTGGTCCTCTGGTGCAATACAGATTTGGAAATAACCAGAGAAACCATCTAAGAAGCAATAGTGAGATTTACCTGCCAGGCGCTCCAACATCTGATCAATGAAGGGAAGAGGAAAGTGTTCCTTGCGGGTCGCCTGGTTGAGCTTCCTATAGTCAATGCAGACTCTCCAACTGTTCTGCACTCTAGTGGGAATCAGCTCATCCTTCTCATTTTTGACAACTGTCACCCCAAACTTCTTGGGAACTACTTGAACCGGGCTTACCCAAGTGCTGTCTGAAATGGGGTAGATAATGCCAGCTTGCAGCAGCTTGGTGACCTCTATCTTCACCACATCAAGAATCTGGGGGTTCAACCGTCTCTAGGGTTGTCTCACTGTTTTAGCCCCATCCTCCAATAAAATCCGATGCATGCACATGGAGGGGCTAATACCAGGTATGTCTGCCAAAGTCCATCCTATTGCCCTTTTGTTTGCTCTAATCACATCCAGCAGCTTCTTCTCTTGATCAACAGAAAGGGAGGTAGAGATGATCACTGGAAGTTTCTGCTCAGCCTCCAAGTAAGCATATTTGAGATGAGGAGGAAGGGGCTTCAGGTCCAATAAAGGTGCCTGCATCACAGATGGAACTAAAGGAGCAGCAGAATTGGATTCTGCCGCCTGCACCTGAACAAGTGAATTAGACTCATGCAAAACAGAAATGGGGTTAGCATGATCTGAATCTATATCATATGAATCAACAGATGCAGTAGCAGAATTTAAAAACTGGTCAATTTCAATGCATGCAGTGCACATTTCGGAATCAGAACATGCAGAACAAGTAAATGAGCTAGTGAAAGATGGCAAATCATAATCATGCAAAAAGTCTAGAACATGCTCATCAATCAAGTCAACATGAAAAACAGAGTGGTCATCAGAAAAATGTTTCATAGCATCAAAAATATTGAATCGAACCACACTGTCATCAAATTCCATGGAAAGTGTACCTGCATGCACATCTATCTTGGTTCGGGCTGTTTTCAAAAATGGTCTCCCTAATATGATAGGGACAGCACTACGAGAGGTGTCCTCTTCCATATCAAGAATATAAAAATCAGCAGGAAAGATAAGCTCTTCAACCCGAACCAGGACATCCTCTATCAAACCTGCGGGGTAGGCAGTAGATCTATTTGCCAAGTGAATAACCACACCCGTAGGTTGAAGAGGTCCAAGTGAAAGAGACTTGAAAACAGACATAGGCATAACATTAATAGATTCTCCTAAATCTAGCAAAGCATTCTCAAATTTAGTATTACCTATGATACAAGGCACAGAGAAAGTTCCAGGATCCTTACACTTTTCAGGAATATGAGGGACGGGTTTACCTATAAGAGCAGAGACATTTCTTCCCATGTTGATCCTCTCATTGCCCTTGAGCTTCCGTTTGTGTGTGCATAGATCCTTCAAGAACTTTGCATACCTTGGAATCTGCTTGATTGCATCAAGAAGGGGTATGTTGACTTCCACCTTCCTGAATGTGTCAAGTATCTCTTTGTCAATCTCTTCCATTTTCTTGCTTTGAGTCACCCCCCTTGGTGGGAAAGGAAGAGGAATTGGGGGTGGTTGTTGGGCAGCAGCAGGTGTTGTGCTTGTGGAAGGCTGAGCTGGATGGGATTTTCTGGTACTTGTGTGCTCACTCTCCTCGACCATTTGGCTCTTCTTGTTGGTTGAAACTAGATCATCTTTGTTGAGGTCAGATTCTGGTGTGGGTGTGACAATCTGCTTCCCTGACCTTAGACTAATGGCATTCACATTCTGGTTTGGATTGATCACTGTTTGGGATGGCAACTTGTTAGAATTCTGAGATTGCATAGTGTTGATTGCTGTTGCCATCTGTCCCATCTGATTGGTCAAAGATTGAATGGAGGCCTCTTGTCTTTGAATGGATGCTCTAGTTTCCTGTTGGAATTGGAGATTTTGCATGGTCATCTGTTTCATCAGCTCTTCCAATGAAGGCTGCTGCTCAGTACTAGGAGCTGGTGGTGCAGAATTAGCCTGTTGTTGTCTCTGTTGCTGGCCTGGAGGAGGTACATATGGTGGTCTAGAATTGTTCTGAAATTGAACCTGTGAAGGTTGCTGCTGATCAGACCATCTCAGGTTGGGATGGTTCCTCCAACCAGGGTTGTATCTATTGGTAGAGAGATCAAAGTTCCGTGGCTGCTGGTTTCTACTGTTGAAGATGTTGGCGGCATATGCCTCAGGTTGGTCAGCACCAGTCGTGGGCTGCTGCTGCACAGAAGGGCATGCATCTGTGGGGTGCTCAGCGGATGTGCATATGCCACATAATCTAGCAGGCAGGGACAACTTCTTCTGGTTGATGGCCAATTGAGTGACCAAAGTTGTAAGTGAATCTATCTTCTGTTCAAGCTTCTCAACCTTACCAGAACTTGTGCCAACATCATTCACTCCTCTCACTATGATTGCATCGTTGTTGCCCCTTGCATGGAATTGTTGACAATTGGAAGCCATCTTCTCAATCTTGACTCTGGCTTCTAAAGGTGTCATGTCTCCTAGGGCACCACCACTTGCAGCATCAAGCATGTTTCTCTCCATGAGGTTGAGACCTTCATAGAAATATTGAATAAGCAGCTGCTCTGAGATCTGATGGTGGGGGCAGCTCGCACACAGTCTCTTGAATCTCTCCCAATACTCATAGAGACTTTCTCCACTTTGTTGCCTGATGCCTGATATATCCTTTCGGATTGCTGTTGTTCTGCATGCAGGGAAGAATTTCTCCAAAAATGCCCTCTTCAGGTCATCCCAGACTGTGATAGAACCAGGGGCCAGATCGTACAACCAATCCTTGGCTAGCCCCTCTAGGGAGTGTGGGAATGCCTTAAGACAAACATGATCCTCTTGCACATCATGTGGTTTCATAGTAGCACAGACAATATGGAACTGCTTGAGATGTTTATGAGGATCCTCACCTGCAAGACCATTAAACTTGGGCAACAAATGAATTAGTCCAGACCTTAGCTCATACGGGTCATCGGGATACTGGATGCACAAATCTTCAATAGTGAAATCAGGTGCAGCCAGCTCCCTCAATGTCCTCTCACGTGGTGGAGGTTGAACCATATTTTCAGAATAATCAGAATAAGAATCAGAATTTATAGGAATAGAAGAAAAAGAAGCAGACTCACTATGTAAAGACTCAATAGACTCACTACCTATGGACTGGTTCCTATTTTGTCTAACTAGTCTGTGATAAGTTCTATCAATTTCAGGGTTATATGGATGCAAGTAGCTTGGGTTGCCCCTAGTCATGTACTGAACAGAACACCATTAAGCATAGCAAACTGTCACTAATATACATGACCAAAATAGGCAACAAAATTTTTTATTTTTAAAAATTTTTTTCTTTATTTTTTTCAGCACCCTAAAATCATGAAAACATACCACAAAAAGTTTGAGGACAAAATTCAAAAGGGAACCAAGTCAAACAATTAAATCAGAGACCAAAAACTAAGAAAATAAAACTTGTAAAATAAAAAAGAAATAGTAAAACGGCTTTTTCAGGATCCAGACAAAGGAGTTTTCTGACAAAGTGAGAAAAATAAGATTATTCAGAAAATTCCCTTCGATTTGATATAAAATTCGTCAAATTCCGAGTTACGGGTCAAAAGTTGCGACGATTTGAAGAAAGTGCTGCTAAAACTTGGAAAATTTTTCTGGAACTCACAACCAGTGATGATCTGAGTGATCGTGGTGCCTCAAAACCTTTTTATATGATAAAATTAGTGTGGATATAAATTTTCGTGGAAAAATTCCACCCACAACTATGTGAACTAGCAACCACAGAATCAATCAAATACACTAATTGCAACAAAATAGCAAAACAGCAAATAGTGCAACTTCAACCGGTTATCAGAATTGACTACTAGACCCTAAATCAGACACGACACACTATAATAACTATACTAACTGCGACACTAACTAACTACTAATGACCTTTGGCAAGAACCGATACTCCCCGGCAACGGCGCCAAATTTGATCGAGGCCGTACCCGATACAAATAAAAACAGTTTAAGTATAGTACTAGGAAGTGACTCCTAGGTCGTCTCCCAAGGAATATCTTATCAAGCAAAAGGTCGAACACATAGTATGCATAGAAAACAGGGGGGGTTTTTTTTATATTGAATATTGAATAATTGAAATCAAAACAGAATTAAATTAAAACGAAGAAACAGATAAGGAAAAGCGGATAAACCCCTTTGGCTCGCGTTCACAACTCTATCATCGGTCACAAAAGATCAATTTCTTTCCTCTTCACTGTCCAACTCGTGAGAATTAAATACTAAGCGAAAATTCAATTCTCACCCCAAAACCCAAACCTCTAATTAAGCATTAAAAGCCAAAGCATGGAGTTTTTTACGAGTTTGCATAAATTAAGCATTCATACACATGGATTATCTCTATAGAATGGAACTAAGCGAACCATAACATATCAATAAGCATGAAAACAGTGAATAAAAACGAAATAGCATTAAGAACAAAACCTCAAGAGTATGTGATACATTACCAAAGGGATTTAACCTAAGAGTTTAGCCTTCCATGAAGAAAAATACCAAAAACGTGTAGAAAGGGAAGAGAGAGAAACCCTAGCAGCCATCACAAGCTTGGAGAGCAAAACTAAGCCTTCTCTATGAGGGAGAATGTAAAAAAAACGTGAATGGAAGGTCTCTCCAGGGTTTACACGAATTTGGCTTTTTAAATCACAAAACGGGCCTAAATCATGGGCCCAAATCCTAAGGAAAGCTTATCTCTAAATTAAATCTAAAAATATCCTATAGATAAAATCTAAATCTTAAAAGATATAACTAAATCTCAACTAATCCTAAAGATAGATTACAATCTTCACTTCATCATATATCTTCTCTTCCAAAATTAAATCTTCACTCCCAAAATTAAATCTTCACTCCCAAAATGTCCAAAAAGCCCTTGTGCCAAATATGACCTGAAAATAGAAATAGAATTAATTAGGCTAAATAATCCCAAATTAAACAATATTCAGAATATTAGTCCAATAAACTCTAAATCACTAAATCAAGCTAAACAATGTCAAATAGGCAACAAGTATCAATAATAGGAGTAAAATAATGCAAGGAAAAATGGGAAATAAAATGCTCATCAATTACGTCAAATAACAACATCCCAACATAGTATTGGTCACTTGATACTAGAATTCTCAGACTTAAGAATTCTCTCTAAGGTCTTTCATATGTCATCTATAAGAACAGGATTGAATTTGGAGAGGCAGATATCCAACATGTTTTTAAACAATTATATACCAGTAAGACTCAATTACTAAAGGTATACATAGCACTATAATTATCCTATTATAATCTTAGACTAATACTATGAGCATCAATTACTCGCTGGGTGAGTAATCATTTGGAGTTTGCATAACTCCATGGCCGAGGTGAAACTGCTCTGATACCATAAATGTAACACCTAGGATTAATTACCCTTAAATCCCCTTATAATAAAATACGGACTTAAAAATTCATTTTTATTTCATTAAAATCAACCGTCAAATGGACGGAGTTTTGTTTGTTTTTCGGACTAATCCAAAATTCAACTTGTGATAAACAATTTAATTAAAAGCAACCAGTGGCCAGCAGGGCTTCAGATTATACAGAGAAATCATATCAAGGCCCAATGGGCTCCAATTATATCAAAAGTAACAACTATTTCAGAGTTCAGCGGAAAAATATAAAGTTTGAGTGTCATATCCAAGATATATAATTTTGCCCAAACAAAACATCCTAAGCCTCATTAAAATAAGCATCTTAAGTTTACATCAAAATAACATAAGAGGCTTAAGCCCACACTTTACTCTAGACCCATAACCCATAACAACCTACTCTCCCTGTAAGGGAAAGTACACCTGCTCGGCCGGGGGCTGTGCCAACTCAATCTCCGTACCTGAAAATGTAAGGGAGTGAGCATTGCACATGAAATAGAAAGCAGTTTCTAACTAGACATAACAACCCACTAGGTCAAACACAATTAGCAATTAAAGCATATATTCACATACTGCACACCATACTCATTTCATTATTTCCATATTCATTATTTACTCTACAAATTCCATTTTCATTATTCCTTTCAATATCCATTTTCATTCTTCATTTCAAATTCCCATTTTTTTTATTATCCATTTCAATATTCATTTTCCTTTTCTCTTCATTTCATTCTTACGATGTATTTTACACCATGGTACTTCACCTCCACACCGGAAGGTACCTCGTACTTTTCCTTATTTAAAATTTATGTGTCCCTCAGGTCAGAGGTCAACACCCAATCTTTATAATTCATTTTGTGTCCCTCAGGTCAGAGGTCAACACAGTTTAACATCTTATTCTTAAAAATACATTTCGCGCCATTGTACTTCACCTCCACACCGGAAGGTACCTCATACAATGTGGCCTAGGGATACTTCACCTCCACACCAGAAGGTACCTCATATCGTTGTACTTCACCTCCACACCGGAAGGTACCTCATACAAGTTGGCCTGCAGGTACTTCACCTCCACACCGGAAGGTACCTCATACCATCGTACTTCACCTCCACACCGGAAGGTACCTCATACATTTGGCCTATGGGTACTTCACCTCCACACCGGAAGGTACCTCATACCATCGTACTTCACCTCCACGCCGGAAGGTACCTCATACAATTTGGCCTGCAGGTACTTCACCTCCACACCGGAAGGTACCTCATACCATCGTACTTCACCTCCACACCGGAAGGTACCTCATACATTTGGCCTATGGGTACTTCACCTCCACTCCGGAAGGTACCTCATACCATCGTACTTCACCTCCACGCCGGAAGGTACCTCATACATTTGGCCTATGGGTACTTCACCTCCACTCCGGAAGGTACCTCATACCATCGTACTTCACCTCCACGCCGGAAGGTACCTCATACAATTTGGCCGGTGGGTACTTCACCTCCACACCGGAAGGTACCTCATACAACCACCAAAATTATACTCTTAACATCATTCTAATTATTTGGTGCCTCAAATCAGAGGCCAAGAATTTTACACTTTCTCATCCAATCAATCACAGTACATTTAATCATAACAAGCCACAAGTCAATACATAATCATTCATATATTACCTTTATTCATTTCCTTTCTCAACCATCATTCTCTTTCACATTGTGTTCTAATTTATAACCCAACATTTGAATTGCCCTTCATTTTTAGTTTACATATTTCATCTTTTACTCTTGTTTGCACTTAATCATTTTATTCCCTTTTTCCTATTTTCACATTTCAACTCATAAGATACGACCCTTGTACACAATTGTTAATACTTAATATTTATTCTCATTTAGCATTTAGACACGACTACACACCTTCATCACATATGGACATTTTCATCCCATCTTCTTCCTATGTCAATTTCCTCCACAACACATTTATATAATAGCTACAGTAATTGATTACCATTTAATTCACAACTTTACAAATAAAACCAAAATCATAGAAATCGTTCATATCCTCTTTCCTACCATGTTACCAAAATCTTCTTGTACTTCATTATCATCATTAACAAAATTTCATTTAGCAAATTATTCATTCTCAAAATAGTGGGTTTCCTTTTCCTAATCTTAACATCAAATCATCATGCATATTCAATTAATTAAAATTGTATATTCAATATCCTAGGGATTTATAATCTAGTTTTCTCCCCTAACACATAACCCTAACAAGCATTATATACTAACTAGACCCAACTCCCTAGAACAAGGCAAAGCTCACTATATCCACCCCCTTACCTCAAATACTCAGAGATAAGAAGATTCCAAATGCCCTATGCTTGAGTTTTGCCCACCAATAAGATACCAAACTCCAAGATTAGGATAGAACCTAAAATAGAGAGCCATAAAAGAGAGGGATTATCATTTGTGTCATGATTCAAACCAAGAATCAAATAAAAATAGAGTTTCTAATGCCTAGTGTTGAAAAACCACCATCAATGGTAGAGAGAGAGAAAAACGAGTTTTGAAAGGAAAGGAGAGGAACCCACCCACAATCACTTACTTGAAGGTGATAATAACACTCCTTGATGATGGAAGGAGTGCCACACACTTGATTCTTGACCAAATGGAAGTGAGAGAAACTTGAACCCTAGAGGAGAGAGAAAGCACGAATTTAGAGAGGGAAAGAAGAAATCAAAGCTTAAACATTTACCTTGAGATGAGAAAGAAGAAATTACAATGATAGGGATGCAAGGATCACTTGTTCTTGGTTGATTTTGAGGAAAGAAAATGGAACCTTATGGAGGAGGGGAGGAAATCGTGTAAGAGAGAGGAGGGAGAGAAGAGGATGAGTGAATGTGAAAGAGAGTGAGTGAAAATGAAGGTTTTGTTTTTGGTTTTGGAATGAAAATGAGTGGATGAGAATTAAAAGCCAAAAAGGGGATTCTATTTGAGTGGAGGAGAGTGCATCACGTGCACTCTCATTCCCTTTTTTTTTGTACAGACCCTAAAATAATCGATTATCTTGACCTGATAATCGATTATTCCTTCAATGCAACATTTCTCAGTACATTCACCAGAGCCTAAATAATCGATTAACTCCCTGAATATAATCGATTATTACTCAAAATAATTGATTACTTTACCCTTGTAATAGATTAAATTGCTGCAACTTTTTATTGTTTTCATCAGGGGCCTTGTAATCGATTACTGACCATATAGTAATCGATTATTGAGTGGAAAAGTTATAATTTGATGATTTTCTAACTCCAATTCATTTCCTTAAGTCCCCATACTCCTTTAGGCTTAGTTTGATACTTGAAACCTTTCCCAATTCTTGGAAATTCATCCTAAATAGTTGGCATAATTTCCTATTATGCTGGAATCAAAATTAGGGATGTTACAGTTCTCCCCCACTTATTGGAATTTTGTCCCCGAAATTCCGTTAAGTTCAGTCCATGGAGAATCGTCCCAATGGTAGGGCTTGTGGTTTCCTATCTTTACTTTCCTTCGTTCCCTTCCGTCAACTTATCGATTCGTCCTAAATTAATCAAGGTTCGACTTAAGTTAAGAAATACTCCCCCACTTAGCGCCGACATACCAGATTACATCCAATGCTAAAAGATACGGAACGGATTCGGATCCAATTCTAATAGTATTACAATTAACTTTGAGGCAGGAGTTGTAAGGACTAGATATAGAAAACTCAAAATGCTTAACATTCCAGCATGGATTTAGGATCTTTCCCTGAAGAGATGCCCCGAAGTTATGGCATGCGAAGATTCTTATAGAATATAACTCCTTAGAGTTTGACTCTTACAAAGATCGACTAGCACCGATAGGATTTAGAGCTTTCCAAAAACAACAGGTATTCAGAAACGAGAAACTTTTCCAATGCTTAGTTGATTAGAGCAAACATAACTCCTAATAAATGCTCACAATCAACTTCTTCCATGAATCGATTAAAAAGAATAGGAAGAAAGAGGTCCACATTAGTTCCAAGATTTACCCAACTACCAAAGGTGAAGGGTACGACAACTTCCCGTTGGCTGGGTCAATTATCAAGATTGGTTGGTTTTGACGCAGGGATTTACAAATTTGACAAACAGGCTATTCTTACGAATGGTTATCTAAGAACCAGGAAAAGATTCGAAGCAACTGCCAAATTGCTTCAAGATTGGTTTAGTTGATATGATGGTTAGGAATAATTCCTGGAGAGTTTTCTTAACTCATCCAAGGGATTAGCACTTAGCTATACTACTTTGGAAAAAGTAGCATACACCAAGACTTCCTTTCTTTAGAACTATCTTCTATCTATTCTCTAACTCTATATGAAGCTCTTAAACAAATGTTTCTGGGTTAGGTTGACTTCACTTACAAGAATTATTTTCCTTGGAAGTCACTACTTTGGTTGTCTACTTTCACTGGATAGGTTACAATGATAGCATTTATTGATAGATGCAAGAATTGAGGTGATCAATCCCAACCTCACGTCTATCAACAACACATCACTGTCAGGTTCTGTCAATGATGTCATTATTTAACAAATGCAAGGATTAGAGTGATCAATTCTAACCTCACATTACGTCAAATAACAACATCCCAACATAGTATTGGTCACTTGATACTAGAATTCTCAGACTTAAGAATTCTCTCTAAGGTCTTTCATATGTCATCTATAAGAACAGGATTGAATTTGGAGAGGCAGATATCCAACATGTTTTTAAAAAATTATATACCAGTAAGACTCAATTACTAAAGGTATACATAGCACTATAATTATCCTATTATAATCTTAGACTAATACTATGAGCATCAATTACTCGCTGGGTGAGTAATCATTTGGAGTTTGCATAACTCCATGGCCGAGGTGAAACTGCTCTGATACCATAAATGTAACACCTAGGATTAATTACCCTTAAATCCCCTTATAATAAAATACGGACTTAAAAATTCATTTTTATTTCATTAAAATCAACCGTCAAATGGACGGAGTTTTGTTTGTTTTTCGGACTAATCCAAAATTCAACCTGTGATAAACAATTTAATTAAAAGCAACCAGTGGCCAGCAGGGCTTCAGATTATACAGAGAAATCATATCAAGGCCCAATGGGCTCCAATTATATCAAAAGTAACAACTATTTCAGAGTTCAGCGGAAAAATATAAAGTTTGAGTGTCATATCCAAGATATATAATTTTGCCCAAACAAAACATCCTAAGCCTCATTAAAATAAGCATCTTAAGTTTACATCAAAATAACATAAGAGGCTTAAGCCCACACTTTACTCTAGACCCATAACCCATAACAACCTACTCTTCCTGTAAGGGAAAGTACACCTGCTCGGCCGGGGGTTGTGCCAACTCAATCTCCGTACCTGAAAATGTAAGGGAGTGAGCATTGCACATGAAATAGAAAGCAGTTTCTAACTAGACATAACAACCCACTAGGTCAAACACAATTAGCAATTAAAGCATATATTCACATACTGCACACCATACTCATTTCATTATTTCCATATTCATTATTTACTCTACAAATTCCATTTTCATTATTCCTTTCAATATCCATTTTCATTCTTCATTTCAAATTCCCATTTTTTTTATTATCCATTTCAATATTCATTTTCCTTTTCTCTTCATTTCATTCTTACGATGTATTTTACACCATGGTACTTCACCTCCACACCGGAAGGTACCTCGTACTTTTCCTTATTTAAAATTTATGTGTCCCTCAGGTCAGAGGTCAACACCCAATCTTTATAATTCATTTTGTGTCCCTCAGGTCAGAGGTCAACACAGTTTAACATCTTATTCTTAAAAATACATTTCGTGCCATTGTACTTCACCTCCACACCGGAAGGTACCTCATACAATGTGGCCTAGGGATACTTCACCTCCACACCGGAAAGTACCTCATATCGTTGTACTTCACCTCCACACCGGAAGGTACCTCATACAAGTTGGCCTGCAGGTACTTCACCTCCACAGCGGAAGGTACCTCATACCATCGTACTTCACCTCCACACCGGAAGGTACCTCATACATTTGGCCTATGGGTACTTCACCTCCACACCGGAAGGTACCTCATACCATCGTACTTCACCTCCACGCCGGAAGGTACCTCATACAATTTGGCCTGCAGGTACTTCACCTCCACACCGGAAGGTACCTCATACCATCGTACTTCACCTCCACACCGGAAGGTACCTCATACATTTGGCCTATGGGTACTTCACCTCCACTCCGGAAGGTACCTCATACCATCGTACTTCACCTCCACGCCGGAAGGTACCTCATACATTTGGCCTATGGGTACTTCACCTCCACTCCGGAAGGTACCTCATACCATCGTACTTCACCTCTACGCCGAAAGGTACCTCATACAATTTGGCCGGTGGGTACTTCACCTCCACACCGGAAGGTACCTCATACAACCACCAAAATTATACTCTTAACATCATTCTAATTATTTGGTGCCTCAAATCAGAGGCCAAGAATTTTACACTTTCTCATCCAATCAATCACAACACATTTAATCATAACAAGCCACAAGTCAATACATAATCATTCATATATTACCTTTATTCATTTCCTTTCTCAACCATCATTCTCTTTCACATTGTGTTCTAATTTATAACCCAACATTTGAATTGCCCTTCATTTTTAGTTTACATATATCATCTTTTACTCTTGTTTGCACTTAATCATTTTATTCCCTTTTTCCTATTTTCACATTTCAACTCATAAGATACGACCCTTGTACACAATTGTTAATACTTAATATTTATTCTCATTTAGCATTTAGACACGACTACACACCTTCATCACATATGGACATTTTCATCCCATCTTCTTCCTATGTCAATTTCCTCCACAACACATTTATATAATAGCTACAGTAATTGATTACCATTTAATTCACAACTTTACAAATAAAACCAAAATCATAGAAATCGTTCATATCCTCTTTCCTACCATGTTACCAAAATCTTCTTGTACTTCATTATCATCATTAACAAAATTTCATTTAGCAAATTATTCATTCTCAAAATAGTGGGTTTCCTTTTCCTAATCTTAACATCAAATCATCATGCATATTCAATTAATTAAAATTGTATATTCAATATCCTAGGGATTTATAATCTAGTTTTCTCCCCTAACACATAACCCTAACAAGCATTATATACTAACTAGACCCAACTCCCTAGAACAAGGCAAAGCTCACTATATCCACCCCCTTACCTCAAATACTCAGAGATAAGAAGATTCCAAATGCCCTATGCTTGAGTTTTGCCCACCAATAAGATACCAAACTCCAAGATTAGGATAGAACCTAAAATAGAGAGCCATAAAAGAGAGGGATTATCATTTGTGTCATGATTCAAACCAAGAATCAAATAAAAATAGAGTTTCTAATGCCTAGTGTTGAAAAACCACCATCAATGGTAGAGAGAGAGAAAAACGAGTTTTGAAAGGAAAGGAGAGGAACCCACCCACAATCACTTACTTGAAGGTGATAATAACACTCCTTGATGATGGAAGGAGTGCCACACACTTGATTCTTGACCAAATGGAAGTGAGAGAAACTTGAACCCTAGAGGAGAGAGAAAGCACGAATTTAGAGAGGGAAAGAAGAAATCAAAGCTTAAACATTTACCTTGAGATGAGAAAGAAGAAATTACAATGATAGGGATGCAAGGATCACTTGTTCTTGGTTGATTTTGAGGAAAGAAAATGGAACCTTATGGAGGAGGGGAGGAAATCGTGTAAGAGAGAGGAGGGAGAGAAGAGGATGAGTGAATGTGAAAGAGAGTGAGTGAAAATGAAGGTTTTGTTTTTGGTTTTGGAATGAAAATGAGTGGATGAGAATTAAAAGCCAAAAAGGGGATTCTATTTGAGTGGAGGAGAGTGCATCACGTGCACTCTCATTCCCTTTTTTTTTTGTACAGACCCTAAAATAATCGATTATCTTGACCTGATAATCGATTATTCCTTCAATGCAACATTTCTCAGTACATTCACCAGAGCCTAAATAATCGATTAACTCCCTGAATATAATCGATTATTACTCAAAATAATTGATTACTTTACCCTTGTAATAGATTAAATTGCTGCAACTTTTTATTGTTTTCATCAGGGGCCTTGTAATCGATTACTGACCATATAGTAATCGATTATTGAGTGGAAAAGTTATAATTTGATGATTTTCTAACTCCAATTCATTTCCTTAAGTCCCCATACTCCTTTAGGCTTAGTTTGATACTTGAAACCTTTCCCAATTCTTGGAAATTCATCCTAAATAGTTGGCATAATTTCCTATTATGCTGGAATCAAAATTAGGGATGTTACAGTTCTCCCCCACTTATTGGAATTTTGTCCCCGAAATTCCGTTAAGTTCAGTCCATGGAGAATCGTCCCAATGGTAGGGCTTGTGGTTTCCTATCTTTACTTTCCTTCGTTCCCTTCCGTCAACTTATCGATTCGTCCTAAATTAATCAAGGTTCGACTTAAGTTAAGAAATACTCCCCCACTTAGCGCCGACATACCAGATTACATCCAATGCTAAAAGATACGGAACGGATTCGGATCCAATTCTAATAGTATTACAATTAACTTTGAGGCAGGAGTTGTAAGGACTAGATATAGAAAACTCAAAATGCTTAACATTCCAGCATGGATTTAGGATCTTTCCCTGAAGAGATGCCCCGAAGTTATGGCATGCGAAGATTCTTATAGAATATAACTCCTTAGAGTTTGACTCTTACAAAGATCGACTAGCACCGATAGGATTTAGAGCTTTCCAAAAACAACAGGTATTCAGAAACGAGAAACTTTTCCAATGCTTAGTTGATTAGAGCAAACATAACTCCTAATAAATGCTCACAATCAACTTCTTCCATGAATCGATTAAAAAGAATAGGAAGAAAGAGGTCCACATTAGTTCCAAGATTTACCCAACTACCAAAGGTGAAGGGTACGACAACTTCCCGTTGGCTGGGTCAATTATCAAGATTGGTTGGTTTTGACGCAGGGATTTACAAATTTGACAAACAGGCTATTCTTACGAATGGTTATCTAAGAACCAGGAAAAGATTCGAAGCAACTGCCAAATTGCTTCAAGATTGGTTTAGTTGATATGATGGTTAGGAATAATTCCTGGAGAGTTTTCTTAACTCATCCAAGGGATTAGCACTTAGCTATACTACTTTGGAAAAAGTAGCATACACCAAGACTTCCTTTCTTTAGAACTATCTTCTATCTATTCTCTAACTCTATATGAAGCTCTTAAACAAATGTTTCTGGGTTAGGTTGACTTCACTTACAAGAATTATTTTCCTTGGAAGTCACTACTTTGGTTGTCTACTTTCACTGGATAGGTTACAATGATAGCATTTATTGATAGATGCAAGAATTGAGGTGATCAATCCCAACCTCACGTCTATCAACAACACATCACTGTCAGGTTCTGTCAATGATGTCATTATTTAACAAATGCAAGGATTAGAGTGATCAATTCTAACCTCACATTACGTCAAATAACAACATCCCAACATAGTATTGGTCACTTGATACTAGAATTCTCAGACTTAAGAATTCTCTCTAAGGTCTTTCATATGTCATCTATAAGAACAGGATTGAATTTGGAGAGGCAGATATCCAACATGTTTTTAAAAAATTATATACCAGTAAGACTCAATTACTAAAGGTATACATAGCACTATAATTATCCTATTATAATCTTAGACTAATACTATGAGCATCAATTACTCGCTGGGTGAGTAATCATTTGGAGTTTGCATAACTCCATGGCCGAGGTGAAACTGCTCTGATACCATAAATGTAACACCTAGGATTAATTACCCTTAAATCCCCTTATAATAAAATACGGACTTAAAAATTCATTTTTATTTCATTAAAATCAACTGTCAAATGGACGGAGTTTTGTTTGTTTTTCGGACTAATCCAAAATTCAACCTGTGATAAACAATTTAATTAAAAGCAACCAGTGGCCAGCAGGGCTTCAGATTATACAGAGAAATCATATCAAGGCCCAATGGGCTCCAATTATATCAAAAGTAACAACTATTTCAGAGTTCAGCGGAAAAATATAAAGTTTGAGTGTCATATCCAAGATATATAATTTTGCCCAAACAAAACATCCTAAGCCTCATTAAAATAAGCATCTTAAGTTTACATCAAAATAACATAAGAGGCTTAAGCCCACACTTTACTCTAGACCCATAACCCATAACAACCTACTCTTCCTGTAAGGGAAAGTACACCTGCTCGGCCGGGGGTTGTGCCAACTCAATCTCCGTACCTGAAAATGTAAGGGAGTGAGCATTGCACATGAAATAGAAAGAAGTTTCTAACTAGACATAACAACCCACTAGGTCAAACACAATTAGCAATTAAAGCATATATTCACATACTGCACACCATACTCATTTCATTATTTCCATATTCATTATTTACTCTACAAATTCCATTTTCATTATTCCTTTCAATATCCATTTTCATTCTTCATTTCAAATTCCCATTTTTTTTATTATCCATTTCAATATTCATTTTCCTTTTCTCTTCATTTCATTCTTACGATGTATTTTACACCATGGTACTTCACCTCCACACCGGAAGGTACCTCGTACTTTTCCTTATTTAAAATTTATGTGTCCCTCAGGTCAGAGGTCAACACCCAATCTTTATAATTCATTTTGTGTCCCTCAGGTCAGAGGTCAACACAGTTTAACATCTTATTCTTAAAAATACATTTCGTGCCATTGTACTTCACCTCCACACCGGAAGGTACCTCATACAATGTGGCCTAGGGATACTTCACCTCCACACCGGAAGGTACCTCATATCGTTGTACTTCACCTCCACACCGGAAGGTACCTCATACAAGTTGGCCTGCAGGTACTTCACCTCCACAGCGGAAGGTACCTCATACCATCGTACTTCACCTCCACACCGGAAGGTACCTCATACATTTGGCCTATGGGTACTTCACCTCCACATCGGAAGGTACCTCATACCATCGTACTTCACCTCCACGCCGGAAGGTACCTCATACAATTTGGCCTGCAGGTACTTCACCTCCACACCGGAAGGTACCTCATACCATCGTACTTCACCTCCACACCGGAAGGTACCTCATACATTTGGCCTATGGGTACTTCACCTCCACTCCGGAAGGTACCTCATACCATCGTACTTCACCTCCACGCCGGAAGGTACCTCATACATTTGGCCTATGGGTACTTCACCTCCACTCCGGAAGGTACCTCATACCATCGTACTTCACCTCTACGCCGAAAGGTACCTCATACAATTTGGCCGGTGGGTACTTCACCTCCACGCCGGAAGGTACCTCATACAACCACCAAAATTATACTCTTAACATCATTCTAATTATTTGGTGCCTCAAATCAGAGGCCAAGAATTTTACACTTTCTCATCCAATCAATCACAGTACATTTAATCATAACAAGCCACAAGTCAATACATAATCATTCATATATTACCTTTATTCATTTCCTTTCTCAACCATCATTCTCTTTCACATTGTGTTCTAATTTATAACCCAACATTTGAATTGCCCTTCATTTTTAGTTTACATATTTCATCTTTTACTCTTGTTTGCACTTAATCATTTTATTCCCTTTTTCCTATTTTCACATTTCAACTCATAAGATACGACCCTTGTACACAATTGTTAATACTTAATATTTATTCTCATTTAGCATTTAGACACGACTACACACCTTCATCACATATGGACATTTTCATCCCATCTTCTTCCTATGTCAATTTCCTCCACAACACATTTATATAATAGCTACAGTAATTGATTACCATTTAATTCACAACTTTACAAATAAAACCAAAATCATAGAAATCGTTCATATCCTCTTTCCTACCATGTTACCAAAATCTTCTTGTACTTCATTATCATCATTAACAAAATTTCATTTAGCAAATTATTCATTCTCAAAATAGTGGGTTTCCTTTTCCTAATCTTAACATCAAATCATCATGCATATTCAATTAATTAAAATTGTATATTCAATATCCTAGGGATTTATAATCTAGTTTTCTCCCCTAACACATAACCCTAACAAGCATTATATACTAACTAGACCCAACTCCCTAGAACAAGGCAAAGCTCACTATATCCACCCCCTTACCTCAAATACTCAGAGATAAGAAGATTCCAAATGCCCTATGCTTGAGTTTTGCCCACCAATAAGATACCAAACTCCAAGATTAGGATAGAACCTAAAATAGAGAGCCATAAAAGAGAGGGATTATCATTTGTGTCATGATTCAAACCAAGAATCAAATAAAAATAGAGTTTCTAATGCCTAGTGTTGAAAAATCACCATCAATGGTAGAGAGAGAGAAAAACGAGTTTTGAAAGGAAAGGAGAGGAACCCACCCACAATCACTTACTTGAAGGTGATAATAACACTCCTTGATGATGGAAGGAGTGCCACACACTTGATTCTTGACCAAATGGAAGTGAGAGAAACTTGAACCCTAGAGGAGAGAGAAAGCACGAATTTAGAGAGGGAAAGAAGAAATCAAAGCTTAAACATTTACCTTGAGATGAGAAAGAAGAAATTACAATGATAGGGATGCAAGGATCACTTGTTCTTGGTTGATTTTGAGGAAAGAAAATGGAACCTTATGGAGGAGGGGAGGAAATCGTGTAAGAGAGAGGAGGGAGAGAAGAGGATGAGTGAATGTGAAAGAGAGTGAGTGAAAATGAAGGTTTTGTTTTTGGTTTTGGAATGAAAATGAGTGGATGAGAATTAAAAGCCAAAAAGGGGATTCTATTTGAGTGGAGGAGAGTGCATCACGTGCACTCTCATTCCCTTTTTTTTTTGTACAGACCCTAAAATAATCGATTATCTTGACCTGATAATCGATTATTCCTTCAATGCAACATTTCTCAGTACATTCACCAGAGCCTAAATAATCGATTAACTCCCTGAATATAATCGATTATTACTCAAAATAATTGATTACTTTACCCTTGTAATAGATTAAATTGCTGCAACTTTTTATTGTTTTCATCAGGGGCCTTGTAATCGATTACTGACCATATAGTAATCGATTATTGAGTGGAAAAGTTATAATTTGATGATTTTCTAACTCCAATTCATTTCCTTAAGTCCCCATACTCCTTTAGGCTTAGTTTGATACTTGAAACCTTTCCCAATTCTTGGAAATTCATCCTAAATAGTTGGCATAATTTCCTATTATGCTGGAATCAAAATTAGGGATGTTACAGTTCTCCCCCACTTATTGGAATTTTGTCCCCGAAATTCCGTTAAGTTCAGTCCATGGAGAATCGTCCCAATGGTAGGGCTTGTGGTTTCCTATCTTTACTTTCCTTCGTTCCCTTCCGTCAACTTATCGATTCGTCCTAAATTAATCAAGGTTCGACTTAAGTTAAGAAATACTCCCCCACTTAGCGCCGACATACCAGATTACATCCAATGCTAAAAGATACGGAACGGATTCGGATCCAATTCTAATAGTATTACAATTA
The DNA here is from genome assembly GCA_037953625.1 of Crotalaria pallida. Taxonomy (NCBI): domain Eukaryota; kingdom Viridiplantae; phylum Streptophyta; class Magnoliopsida; order Fabales; family Fabaceae; genus Crotalaria; species Crotalaria pallida. The sequence goes on along the minus strand of CM075654.1, from coordinate 2,292,516 downwards.
ACTTTGAGGCAGGAGTTGTAAGGACTAGATATAGAAAACTCAAAATGCTTAACATTCCAGCATGGATTTAGGATCTTTCCCTGAAGAGATGCCCCGAAGTTATGGCATGCGAAGATTCTTATAGAATATAACTCCTTAGAGTTTGACTCTTACAAAGATCGACTAGCACCGATAGGATTTAGAGCTTTCCAAAAACAACAGGTATTCAGAAACGAGAAACTTTTCCAATGCTTAGTTGATTAGAGCAAACATAACTCCTAATAAATGCTCACAATCAACTTCTTCCATGAATCGATTAAAAAGAATAGGAAGAAAGAGGTCCACATTAGTTCCAAGATTTACCCAACTACCAAAGGTGAAGGGTACGACAACTTCCCGTTGGCTGGGTCAATTATCAAGATTGGTTGGTTTTGACGCAGGGATTTACAAATTTGACAAACAGGCTATTCTTACGAATGGTTATCTAAGAACCAGGAAAAGATTCGAAGCAACTGCCAAATTGCTTCAAGATTGGTTTAGTTGATATGATGGTTAGGAATAATTCCTGGAGAGTTTTCTTAACTCATCCAAGGGATTAGCACTTAGCTATACTACTTTGGAAAAAGTAGCATACACCAAGACTTCCTTTCTTTAGAACTATCTTCTATCTATTCTCTAACTCTATATGAAGCTCTTAAACAAATGTTTCTGGGTTAGGTTGACTTCACTTACAAGAATTATTTTCCTTGGAAGTCACTACTTTGGTTGTCTACTTTCACTGGATAGGTTACAATGATAGCATTTATTGATAGATGCAAGAATTGAGGTGATCAATCCCAACCTCACGTCTATCAACAACACATCACTGTCAGGTTCTGTCAATGATGTCATTATTTAACAAATGCAAGGATTAGAGTGATCAATTCTAACCTCACATTACGTCAAATAACAACATCCCAACATAGTATTGGTCACTTGATACTAGAATTCTCAGACTTAAGAATTCTCTCTAAGGTCTTTCATATGTCATCTATAAGAACAGGATTGAATTTGGAGAGGCAGATATCCAACATGTTTTTAAAAAATTATATACCAGTAAGACTCAATTACTAAAGGTATACATAGCACTATAATTATCCTATTATAATCTTAGACTAATACTATGAGCATCAATTACTCGCTGGGTGAGTAATCATTTGGAGTTTGCATAACTCCATGGCCGAGGTGAAACTGCTCTGATACCATAAATGTAACACCTAGGATTAATTACCCTTAAATCCCCTTATAATAAAATACGGACTTAAAAATTCATTTTTATTTCATTAAAATCAACCGTCAAATGGACGGAGTTTTGTTTGTTTTTCGGACTAATCCAAAATTCAACCTGTGATAAACAATTTAATTAAAAGCAACCAGTGGCCAGCAGGGCTTCAGATTATACAGAGAAATCATATCAAGGCCCAATGGGCTCCAATTATATCAAAAGTAACAACTATTTCAGAGTTCAGCGGAAAAATATAAAGTTTGAGTGTCATATCCAAGATATATAATTTTGCCCAAACAAAACATCCTAAGCCTCATTAAAATAAGCATCTTAAGTTTACATCAAAATAACATAAGAGGCTTAAGCCCACACTTTACTCTAGACCCATAACCCATAACAACCTACTCTTCCTGTAAGGGAAAGTACACCTGCTCGGCCGGGGGTTGTGCCAACTCAATCTCCGTACCTGAAAATGTAAGGGAGTGAGCATTGCACATGAAATAGAAAGCAGTTTCTAACTAGACATAACAACCCACTAGGTCAAACACAATTAGCAATTAAAGCATATATTCACATACTGCACACCATACTCATTTCATTATTTCCATATTCATTATTTACTCTACAAATTCCATTTTCATTATTCCTTTCAATATCCATTTTCATTCTTCATTTCAAATTCCCATTTTTTTTATTATCCATTTCAATATTCATTTTCCTTTTCTCTTCATTTCATTCTTACGATGTATTTTACACCATGGTACTTCACCTCCACACCGGAAGGTACCTCGTACTTTTCCTTATTTAAAATTTATGTGTCCCTCAGGTCAGAGGTCAACACCCAATCTTTATAATTCATTTTGTGTCCCTCAGGTCAGAGGTCAACACAGTTTAACATCTTATTCTTAAAAATACATTTCGTGCCATTGTACTTCACCTCCACACCGGAAGGTACCTCATACAATGTGGCCTAGGGATACTTCACCTCCACACCGGAAAGTACCTCATATCGTTGTACTTCACCTCCACACCGGAAGGTACCTCATACAAGTTGGCCTGCAGGTACTTCACCTCCACAGCGGAAGGTACCTCATACCATCGTACTTCACCTCCACACCGGAAGGTACCTCATACATTTGGCCTATGGGTACTTCACCTCCACACCGGAAGGTACCTCATACCATCGTACTTCACCTCCACGCCGGAAGGTACCTCATACAATTTGGCCTGCAGGTACTTCACCTCCACACCGGAAGGTACCTCATACCATCGTACTTCACCTCCACACCGGAAGGTACCTCATACATTTGGCCTATGGGTACTTCACCTCCACTCCGGAAGGTACCTCATACCATCGTACTTCACCTCCACGCCGGAAGGTACCTCATACATTTGGCCTATGGGTACTTCACCTCCACTCCGGAAGGTACCTCATACCATCGTACTTCACCTCTACGCCGAAAGGTACCTCATACAATTTGGCCGGTGGGTACTTCACCTCCACACCGGAAGGTACCTCATACAACCACCAAAATTATACTCTTAACATCATTCTAATTATTTGGTGCCTCAAATCAGAGGCCAAGAATTTTACACTTTCTCATCCAATCAATCACAACACATTTAATCATAACAAGACACAAGTCAATACATAATCATTCATATATTACCTTTATTCATTTCCTTTCTCAACCATCATTCTCTTTCACATTGTGTTCTAATTTATAACCCAACATTTGAATTGCCCTTCATTTTTAGTTTACATATATCATCTTTTACTCTTGTTTGCACTTAATCATTTTATTCCCTTTTTCCTATTTTCACATTTCAACTCATAAGATACGACCCTTGTACACAATTGTTAATACTTAATATTTATTCTCATTTAGCATTTAGACACGACTACACACCTTCATCACATATGGACATTTTCATCCCATCTTCTTCCTATGTCAATTTCCTCCACAACACATTTATATAATAGCTACAGTAATTGATTACCATTTAATTCACAACTTTACAAATAAAACCAAAATCATAGAAATCGTTCATATCCTCTTTCCTACCATGTTACCAAAATCTTCTTGTACTTCATTATCATCATTAACAAAATTTCATTTAGCAAATTATTCATTCTCAAAATAGTGGGTTTCCTTTTCCTAATCTTAACATCAAATCATCATGCATATTCAATTAATTAAAATTGTATATTCAATATCCTAGGGATTTATAATCTAGTTTTCTCCCCTAACACATAACCCTAACAAGCATTATATACTAACTAGACCCAACTCCCTAGAACAAGGCAAAGCTCACTATATCCACCCCCTTACCTCAAATACTCAGAGATAAGAAGATTCCAAATGCCCTATGCTTGAGTTTTGCCCACCAATAAGATACCAAACTCCAAGATTAGGATAGAACCTAAAATAGAGAGCCATAAAAGAGAGGGATTATCATTTGTGTCATGATTCAAACCAAGAATCAAATAAAAATAGAGTTTCTAATGCCTAGTGTTGAAAAACCACCATCAATGGTAGAGAGAGAGAAAAACGAGTTTTGAAAGGAAAGGAGAGGAACCCACCCACAATCACTTACTTGAAGGTGATAATAACACTCCTTGATGATGGAAGGAGTGCCACACACTTGATTCTTGACCAAATGGAAGTGAGAGAAACTTGAACCCTAGAGGAGAGAGAAAGCACGAATTTAGAGAGGGAAAGAAGAAATCAAAGCTTAAACATTTACCTTGAGATGAGAAAGAAGAAATTACAATGATAGGGATGCAAGGATCACTTGTTCTTGGTTGATTTTGAGGAAAGAAAATGGAACCTTATGGAGGAGGGGAGGAAATCGTGTAAGAGAGAGGAGGGAGAGAAGAGGATGAGTGAATGTGAAAGAGAGTGAGTGAAAATGAAGGTTTTGTTTTTGGTTTTGGAATGAAAATGAGTGGATGAGAATTAAAAGCCAAAAAGGGGATTCTATTTGAGTGGAGGAGAGTGCATCACGTGCACTCTCATTCCCTTTTTTTTTGTACAGACCCTAAAATAATCGATTATCTTGACCTGATAATCGATTATTCCTTCAATGCAACATTTCTCAGTACATTCACCAGAGCCTAAATAATCGATTAACTCCCTGAATATAATCGATTATTACTCAAAATAATTGATTACTTTACCCTTGTAATAGATTAAATTGCTGCAACTTTTTATTGTTTTCATCAGGGGCCTTGTAATCGATTACTGACCATATAGTAATCGATTATTGAGTGGAAAAGTTATAATTTGATGATTTTCTAACTCCAATTCATTTCCTTAAGTCCCCATACTCCTTTAGGCTTGGTTTGATACTTGAAACCTTTCCCAATTCTTGGAAATTCATCCTAAATAGTTGGCATAATTTCCTATTATGCTGGAATCAAAATTAGGGATGTTACAGTTCTCCCCCACTTATTGGAATTTTGTCCCCGAAATTCCGTTAAGTTCAGTCCATGGAGAATCGTCCCAATGGTAGGGCTTGTGGTTTCCTATCTTTACTTTCCTTTGTTCCCTTCCGTCAACTTATCGATTCGTCCTAAATTAATCAAGGTTCGACTTAAGTTAAGAAATACTCCCCCACTTAGCACCGACATACCAGATTACATCCAATGCTAAAAGATACGGAACGGATTCGGATCCAATTCTAATAGTATTACAATTAACTTTGAGGCAGGAGTTGTAAGGACTAGATATAGAAAACTCAAAATGCTTAACATTCCAGCATGGATTTAGGATCTTTCCCTGAAGAGATGCCCCGAAGTTATGGCATGCGAAGATTCTTATAGAATATAACTCCTTAGAGTTTGACTCTTACAAAGATCGACTAGCACCGATAGGATTTAGAGCTTTCCAAAAACAACAGGTATTCAGAAACGAGAAACTTTTCCAATGCTTAGTTGATTAGAGCAAACATAACTCCTAATAAATGCTCACAATCAACTTCTTCCATGAATCGATTAAAAAGAATAGGAAGAAAGAGGTCCACATTAGTTCCAAGATTTACCCAACTACCAAAGGTGAAGGGTACGACAACTTCCCGTTGGCTGGGTCAATTATCAAGATTGGTTGGTTTTGACGCAGGGATTTACAAATTTGACAAACAGGCTATTCTTACGAATGGTTATCTAAGAACCAGGAAAAGATTCGAAGCAACTGCCAAATTGCTTCAAGATTGGTTTAGTTGATATGATGGTTAGGAATAATTCCTGGAGAGTTTTCTTAACTCATCCAAGGGATTAGCACTTAGCTATACTACTTTGGAAAAAGTAGCATACACCAAGACTTCCTTTCTTTAGAACTATCTTCTATCTATTCTCTAACTCTATATGAAGCTCTTAAACAAATGTTTCTGGGTTAGGTTGACTTCACTTACAAGAATTATTTTCCTTGGAAGTCACTACTTTGGTTGTCTACTTTCACTGGATAGGTTACAATGATAGCATTTATTGATAGATGCAAGAATTGAGGTGATCAATCCCAACCTCACGTCTATCAACAACACATCACTGTCAGGTTCTGTCAATGATGTCATTATTTAACAAATGCAAGGATTAGAGTGATCAATTCTAACCTCACATTACGTCAAATAACAACATCCCAACATAGTATTGGTCACTTGATACTAGAATTCTCAGACTTAAGAATTCTCTCTAAGGTCTTTCATATGTCATCTATAAGAACAGGATTGAATTTGGAGAGGCAGATATCCAACATGTTTTTAAAAAATTATATACCAGTAAGACTCAATTACTAAAGGTATACATAGCACTATAATTATCCTATTATAATCTTAGACTAATACTATGAGCATCAATTACTCGCTGGGTGAGTAATCATTTGGAGTTTGCATAACTCCATGGCCGAGGTGAAACTGCTCTGATACCATAAATGTAACACCTAGGATTAATTACCCTTAAATCCCCTTATAATAAAATACGGACTTAAAAATTCATTTTTATTTCATTAAAATCAACTGTCAAATGGACGGAGTTTTGTTTGTTTTTCGGACTAATCCAAAATTCAACCTGTGATAAACAATTTAATTAAAAGCAACCAGTGGCCAGCAGGGCTTCAGATTATACAGAGAAATCATATCAAGGCCCAATGGGCTCCAATTATATCAAAAGTAACAACTATTTCAGAGTTCAGCGGAAAAATATAAAGTTTGAGTGTCATATCCAAGATATATAATTTTGCCCAAACAAAACATCCTAAGCCTCATTAAAATAAGCATCTTAAGTTTACATCAAAATAACATAAGAGGCTTAAGCCCACACTTTACTCTAGACCCATAACCCATAACAACCTACTCTTCCTGTAAGGGAAAGTACACCTGCTCGGCCGGGGGTTGTGCCAACTCAATCTCCGTACCTGAAAATGTAAGGGAGTGAGCATTGCACATGAAATAGAAAGCAGTTTCTAACTAGACATAACAACCCACTAGGTCAAACACAATTAGCAATTAAAGCATATATTCACATACTGCACACCATACTCATTTCATTATTTCCATATTCATTATTTACTCTACAAATTCCATTTTCATTATTCCTTTCAATATCCATTTTCATTCTTCATTTCAAATTCCCATTTTTTTTATTATCCATTTCAATATTCATTTTCCTTTTCTCTTCATTTCATTCTTACGATGTATTTTACACCATGGTACTTCACCTCCACACCGGAAGGTACCTCGTACTTTTCCTTATTTAAAATTTATGTGTCCCTCAGGTCAGAGGTCAACACCCAATCTTTATAATTCATTTTGTGTCCCTCAGGTCAGAGGTCAACACAGTTTAACATCTTATTCTTAAAAATACATTTCGTGCCATTGTACTTCACCTCCACACCGGAAGGTACCTCATACAATGTGGCCTAGGGATACTTCACCTCCACACCGGAAGGTACCTCATATCGTTGTACTTCACCTCCACACCGGAAGGTACCTCATACAAGTTGGCCTGCAGGTACTTCACCTCCACAACGGAAGGTACCTCATACCATCGTACTTCACCTCCACACCGGAAGGTACCTCATACATTTGGCCTATGGGTACTTCACCTCCACACCGGAAGGTACCTCATACCATCGTACTTCACCTCCACGCCGGAAGGTACCTCATACAATTTGGCCTGCAGGTACTTCACCTCCACACCGGAAGGTACCTCATACCATCGTACTTCACCTCCACACCGGAAGGTACCTCATACATTTGGCCTATGGGTACTTCACCTCCACTCCGGAAGGTACCTCATACCATCGTACTTCACCTCCACGCCGGAAGGTACCTCATACATTTGGCCTATGGGTACTTCACCTCCACTCCGGAAGGTACCTCATACCATCGTACTTCACCTCTACGCCGAAAGGTACCTCATACAATTTGGCCGGTGGGTACTTCACCTCCACACCGGAAGGTACCTCATACAACCACCAAAATTATACTCTTAACATCATTCTAATTATTTGGTGCCTCAAATCAGAGGCCAAGAATTTTACACTTTCTCATCCAATCAATCACAACACATTTAATCATAACAAGCCACAAGTCAATACATAATCATTCATATATTACCTTTATTCATTTCCTTTCTCAACCATCATTCTCTTTCACATTGTGTTCTAATTTATAACCCAACATTTGAATTGCCCTTCATTTTTAGTTTACATATATCATCTTTTACTCTTGTTTGCACTTAATCATTTTATTCCCTTTTTCCTATTTTCACATTTCAACTCATAAGATACGACCCTTGTACACAATTGTTAATACTTAATATTTATTCTCATTTAGCATTTAGACACGACTACACACCTTCATCACATATGGACATTTTCATCCCATCTTCTTCCTATGTCAATTTCCTCCACAACACATTTATATAATAGCTACAGTAATTGATTACCATTTAATTCACAACTTTACAAATAAAACCAAAATCATAGAAATCGTTCATATCCTCTTTCCTACCATGTTACCAAAATCTTCTTGTACTTCATTATCATCATTAACAAAATTTCATATAGCAAATTATTCATTCTCAAAATAGTGGGTTTCCTTTTCCTAATCTTAACATCAAATCATCATGCATATTCAATTAATTAAAATTGTATATTCAATATCCTAGGGATTTATAATCTAGTTTTCTCCCCTAACACATAACCCTAACAAGCATTATATACTAACTAGACCCAACTCCCTAGAACAAGGCAGAGCTCACTATATCCACCCCCTTACCTCAAATACTCAGAGATAAGAAGATTCCAAATGCCCTATGCTTGAGTTTTGCCCACCAATAAGATACCAAACTCCAAGATTAGGATAGAACCTAAAATAGAGAGCCATAAAAGAGAGGGATTATCATTTGTGTCATGATTCAAACCAAGAATCAAATAAAAATAGAGTTTCTAATGCCTAGTGTTGAAAAACCACCATCAATGGTAGAGAGAGAGAAAAACGAGTTTTGAAAGGAAAGGAGAGGAACCCACCCACAATCACTTACTTGAAGGTGATAATAACACTCCTTGATGATGGAAGGAGTGCCACACACTTGATTCTTGGCCAAATGGAAGTGAGAGAAACTTGAACCCTAGAGGAGAGAGAAAGCACGAATTTAGAGAGGGAAAGAAGAAATCAAAGCTTAAACATTTACCTTGAGATGAGAAAGAAGAAATTCCAATGATAGGGATGCAAGGATCACTTGTTCTTGGTTGATTTTGAGGAAAGAAAATGGAACCTTATGGAGGAGGGGAGGAAATCGTGTATGAGAGAGGAGGGAGAGAAGAGGATGAGTGAATGTGAAAGAGAGAGAGTGAAAATGAAGGTTTTGTTTTTGGTTTTGGAATGAAAATGAGTGGATGAGAATTAAAAGCCAAAAAGGGGATTCTATTTGAGTGGAGGAGAGTGCATCACGTGCACTCTCATTCCCTTTTTTTTTTGTACAGACCCTAAAATAATCAATTATCTTGACCTGATAATCGATTATTCCTTCAATGCAACATTTCTCAGTACATTCACCAGAGCCTAAATAATCGATTAACTCCCTGAATATAATCGATTATTACTCAAAATAATCGATTACTTTACCCTTGTAATCGATTAAATTGCTGCAACTTTTTATTGTTTTCATCAGGGGCCTTGTAATCGATTACTGACCATATAGTAATCGATTATTGAGTGGAAAAGTTATAATTTGATGATTTTCTAACTCCAATTCATTTCCTTAAGTCCCCATACTCCTTTAGGCTTGGTTTTATACTTGAAACCTTTCCCAATTCTTGGAAATTCATCCTAAATAGTTGGCATAATTTCCTATTATGCTGGAATCAAAATAAGGGATGTTACAATTCTCCCCCACTTATTGGAATTTTGTCCCCGGAATTCCGTTAAGTTCAGTCCATGGAGAATCGTCCCAATGGTAGGGCTTGTGGTTTCCTATCTTTACTTTCCTTCGTTCCCTTCCGTCAACTTATCGATTCGTCCTAAATTAATCAAGGTTCGACTTAAGTTAAGAAATACTCCCCCACTTAGCGCCGACATACCAGATTACATCCAATGCTAAAAGATACGGAACGGATTCGGATCCAATTATGATAGTATTACAATTAACTTTGAGGCAGGAGTTGTAAGGACTAGATATAGAAAACTCAAAATTATTAACATTCCAGCATGGATTTAGGATCTTTCCCTGAAGAGATGCCCCGAAGTTATGGCATGCGAAGATTCTTATAGAATATAACTCCTTAGAGTTTGACTCTTACAAAGATCGACTAGCACCGATAGGATTTAGAGCTTTCCAAAAACAACAGGTATTCAGAAACGAGAAACTTTTCCAATGCTTAGTTGATTAGAGCAAACATAACTCCTACTAAATGCTCACAATCAACTTCTTCCATGAATCGATTAAAAAGAATAGGAAGAAAGAGGTCCACATTAGTTCCAAGATTTACCCAACTACCAAAGGTGAAGGGTACGAAAACTTCCCGTTGGCTGGGTCAATTATCAAGATTGGTTGGTTTTGACGCAGGGATTTACAAATTTGACAAACAGGCTATTCTTACGAATGGTTATCTAAGAACCAGGAAAAGATTCGAAGCAACTGCCAAATTGCTTCAAGATTGGTTTAGTTGATATGATGGTTAGGAATAATTCCTGGAGAGTTTTCTTAACTCATCCAAGGGATTAGCACTTAGCTATACTACTTTGGAAAAAGTAGCATACACCAAGACTTCCTTTCTTTAGAACTATCTTCTATCTATTCTCTAACTCTATATGAAGCTCTTAAACAAATGTTTCTGGGTTAGGTTGACTTCACTTACAAGAATTATTTTCCTTGGAAGTCACTACTTTGGTTGTCTACTTTCACTGGATAGGTTACAATGATAGCATTTATTGATAGATGCAAGAATTGAGGTGATCAATCCCAACCTCACGTCTATCAACAACACATCACTGTCAGGTTCTGTCAATGATGTCATTATTTAACAAATGCAAGGATTAGAGTGATCAATTCTAACCTCACATTACGTCAAATAACAACATCCCAACATAGTATTGGTCACTTGATACTAGAATTCTCAGACTTAAGAATTCTCTCTAAGGTCTTTCATATGTCATCTATAAGAACAGGATTGAATTTGGAGAGGCAGATATCCAACATGTTTTTAAAAAATTATATACCAGTAAGACTCAATTACTAAAGGTATACATAGCACTATAATTATCCTATTATAATCTTAGACTAATACTATGAGCATCAATTACTCGCTGGGTGAGTAATCATTTGGAGTTTGCATAACTCCATGGCCGAGGTGAAACTGCTCTGATACCATAAATGTAACACCTAGGATTAATTACCCTTAAATCCCCTTATAATAAAATACGGACTTAAAAATTCATTTTTATTTCATTAAAATCAACCGTCAAATGGACGGAGTTTTGTTTGTTTTTCGGACTAATCCAAAATTCAACCTGTGATAAACAATTTAATTAAAAGCAACCAGTGGCCAGCAGGGCTTCAGATTATACAGAGAAATCATATCAAGGCCCAATGGGCTCCAATTATATCAAAAGTAACAACTATTTCAGAGTTCAGCGGAAAAATATAAAGTTTGAGTGTCATATCCAAGATATATAATTTTGCCCAAACAAAACATCCTAAGCCTCATTAAAATAAGCATCTTAAGTTTACATCAAAATAACATAAGAGGCTTAAGCCCACACTTTACTCTAGACCCATAACCCATAACAACCTACTCTCCCTGTAAGGGAAAGTACACCTGCTCGGCCGGGGGCTGTGCCAACTCAATCTCCGTACCTGAAAATGTAAGGGAGTGAGCATTGCACATGAAAATAGAAAGCAGTTTCTAACTAGACATAACAACCCACTAGGTCAAACACAATTAGCAATTAAAGCATATATTCACATACTGCACACCATACTCATTTCATTATTTCCATATTCATTATTTACTCTACAAATTCCATTTTCATTATTCCTTTCAATATCCATTTTCATTCTTCATTTCAAATTCCCATTTTTTTTATTAATCATTTCAATATTCATTTTCCTTTTCTCTTCATTTCATTCTTACGATGTATTTTACACCATGGTACTTCACCTCCACACCGGAAGGTACCTTGTACTTTTCCTTATTTAAAATTTATGTGTCCCTCAGGTCAGAGGTCAACACCCAATCTTTATAATTCATTTTGTGTCCCTCAGGTCAGAGGTCAACACAGTTTAACATCTTATTCTTAAAAATACATTTCGCGCCATTGTACTTCACCTCCACACCGGAAGGTACCTCATACAATGTGGCCTAGGGATACTTCACCTCCACACCGGAAGGTACCTCATACAAGTTGGCCTGCAGGTACTTCACCTCCACACCGGAAGGTACCTCATACCATCGTACTTCACCTCTACACCGGAAGGTACCTCATACATTTGGCCTATGGGTACTTCACCTCCACACCGGAAGGTACCTCATACCATCGTACTTCACCTCCACGCCGGAAGGTACCTCATACAATTTGGCCTGCAGGTACTTCACCTCCACACCGGAAGGTACCTCATACCATCGTACTTCACCTCCACACCGGAAGGTACCTCATACATTTGGCCTATGGGTACTTCACCTCCACTCCGGATGGTACCTCATACCATCGTACTTCACCTCCACGCCGGAAGGTACCTCATACATTTGGCCTATGGGTACTTCATCTCCACTCCGGAAGGTACCTCATACCATCGTACTTCACCTCCACGCCGGAAGGTACCTCATACAATTTGGCCGGTGGGTACTTCACCTCCACACCGGAAGGTACCTCATACAACCACCAAAATTATACTCTTAACATCATTCTAATTATTTGGTGCCTCAAATCAGAGGCCAAGAATTTTACACTTTCTCATCCAATCAATCACAGTACATTTAATCATAACAAGCCACAAGTCAATACATAATCATTCATATATTACCTTTATTCATTTCCTTTCTCAACCATCATCCTCTTTCACATTGTGTTCTAATTTATAACCCAGCATTTGAATTGCCCTTCATTTTTAGTTTACATATATCATCTTTTACTCTTGTTTGCACTTAATCATTTTATTCCCTTTTTCCTATTTTCACATTTCAACTCATAAGATACGACCCTTGTACACAATTGTTAATACTTAATATTTATTCTCATTTAGAATTTAGACACGACTACACACCTTCATCACATATGGATATTTTCATCCCATCTTCTTCCTATGTCAATTTCCTCCACAACACATTTATATAATAGCTACAGTAATTGATTACCATTTAATTCACAACTTTACAAATAAAACCAAAATCATAGAAATCGTTCATATCCTCTTTCCTACCATGTTACCAAAATCTTCTTGTACTTCATTATCATCATTAACAAAATTTCATTTAGCAAATTATTCATTCTCAAAATAGTGGGTTTCCTTTTCCTAATCTTAACATCAAATCATCATGCATATTCAATTAATTAAAATTGTATATTCAATATCCTAGGGATTTATAATCTAGTTTTCTCCCCTAACACATAACCCTAACAAGCATTATATACTAACTAGACCCAACTCCCTAGAACAAGGCAAAGCTCACTATATCCACCCCCTTACCTCAAATACTCAGAGATAAGAAGATTCCAAATGCCCTATGCTTGAGTTTTGCCCACCAATAAGATACCAAACTCCAAGATTAGGATAGAACCTAAAATAGAGAGCCATAAAAGAGAGGGATTATCATTTGTGTCATGATTCAAACCAAGAATCAAATAAAAATAGAGTTTCTAATGCCTAGTGTTGAAAAACCACCATCAATGGTAGAGAGAGAGAAAAACGAGTTTTGAAAGGAAAGGAGAGGAACCCACCCACAATCACTTACTTGAAGGTGATAATAACACTCCTTGATGATGGAAGGAGTGCCACACACTTGATTCTTGGCCAAATGGAAGTGAGAGAAACTTGAACCCTAGAGGAGAGAGAAAGCACGAATTTAGAGAGGGAAAGAAGAAATCAAAGCTTAAACATTTACCTTGAGATGAGAAAGAAGAAATTACAATGATAGGGATGCAAGGATCACTTGTTCTTGGTTGATTTTGAGGAAAGAAAATGGAACCTTATGGAGGAGGGGAGGAAATCGTGTATGAGAGAGGAGGGAGAGAAGAGGATGAGTGAATGTGAAAGAGAGAGAGTGAAAATGAAGGTTTTGTTTTTGGTTTTGGAATGAAAATGAGTGGATGAGAATTAAAAGCCAAAAAGGGGATTCTATTTGAGTGGAGGAGAGTGCATCACGTGCACTCTCATTCCCTTTTTTTTTTGTACAGACCCTAAAATAATCAATTATCTTGACCTGATAATCGATTATTCCTTCAATGCAACATTTCTCAGTACATTCACCAGAGCCTAAATAATCGATTAACTCCCTGAATATAATCGATTATTACTCAAAATAATCGATTACTTTACCCTTGTAATCGATTAAATTGCTGCAACTTTTTATTGTTTTCATCAGGGGCCTTGTAATCGATTACTGACCATATAGTAATCGATTATTGAGTGGAAAAGTTATAATTTGATGATTTTCTAACTCCAATTCATTTCCTTAAGTCCCCATACTCCTTTAGGCTTGGTTTGATACTTGAAACCTTTCCCAATTCTTGGAAATTCATCCTAAATAGTTGGCATAATTTCCTATTATGCTGGAATCAAAATTAGGGATGTTACACCCACGGCGCCCTATTTGAAAAAAAAATCATACCCCATTTTTCAACCACAGACCCCATTCTCCTTTCTTCTTCCTTGCAGATCACTGTGACACAGTAGCCCTAGCCACCACCCCTTACTTCCTCCATCATCCCTCATAAAACCGCTACCCCCATTGTAACATCCTAAACTTTGATTTTAAGGAAAATTATTGATTTAAAAGCTTAGAAAAAATTGGAAAAGTGATTTAATGAATTTTTCCAGATATGTGGGTGGTGATTATAGGTCCTAGGAGTCGTATAGAAGGTATATATGGCCTTGGGCAGGGTCATATAGCGAGATCGGGAGTAAAATCGGCGTTTTAGGAGTTAGAAATCAACCGGAAAGAGAAAATTAGAAATTTATTATAGGATGCTAAGAAAATAAATTCCACCGTTGGATGTGAAGTTTATGGGGTGAAGAAGTATGTCTAAAAATTTGGACTCGATCTGGCGGTCGACGAAAAAGTTACGGCGAATCGAAGGTTAGAAACCCTGAAACTCGCCCAGGCGCATGAGTCACTCGCCCAGGCGAGTCACTATTCATTTGGCGCACCATCCAGTGGGAAATCCGCCCAGGCCAGCCCACCATTCGCCCAGGCGGGCGCAACACCACTCCAGAGCACCAGGAACGTGAGTTGGCGCACCAGAAAATCCCCCAGCCGCACCATTTCCATTTCTGACCGAGCCAGCTACGCACTAGCTTGGTTCTGGTGCAGTTCTCTCGCCCAGGCGAGGAAATGGCTCACCCAAGCGAGCTGACGCGCACACCAGCCGCACCAGAAATTCTGTTGGCGCGCCAGAGCCCCCACCAGCACGCACCAGGTGCACCAGCAGCACCAGCTGGTGCTTGAGCTCGCCCAAGCGAGTATAAAGCTCGCCCAAGCGAGTGGCGCAGACCAGATTTGATCTGGTGCGTCCAATTAGAACTTGGGGGCCAAGTTGTGGCCTCTTGGCCACACGATTTTGCTTTTCTTTGGCAAGAACAAGCACCCAACAACAAGAACACCACTCTTCATCATCAATACCATCTCTTCATCCATTTTCCCTCCATCTTCATCACATTCCAATCATCAAATCCACCATACACCTTTGATCTTGGGCACCCCAAACCCAAAATCTATCACACCCACCAAGTCTTGCACCATGGATATTGTTTGAAGCTCATCCTCTTCCTTCTTAGGTTCCCACGAATTGCACCCTTCTTCCCTCTCTTTGGATTTTCATTTTCTCATCATTGATTTGGGTAAGTGAGTTTCATGCCATAAGTATTTTCCTTTTCAATCAAACTCTTCTTAGTTCATGGATTTTATTCTAAAACCCTAGGATTCTTGCACTCTTTATGATATAGGGATTGTGTTTCATGCCTTCCAACTCAAACCAAGGCAAAGATAAGGATCATTCTTCTTGTGCTCTCTCAAATAGGATTGGGTACCATCATTTCATCATTTCCTTATTGAGGTGGCAAGCTCAAGCTTAGGGCAAGTTAAGATCTCCCTATCTCCAAGTGTTTGAGGTAAGGGAGTGGATTATAGTGAGCTTTGCCTTGTTCTAGTGAGTAGGTTCTAGTTAGTATATAATACTTGTTAGGGTTATGTGCTAGGGGAGAAAATTAGATTATAAATCCCTAGGTTATTAAATATGAAATTTGAATTAAATCAATATACATGATGATTGGATGTTAAGACTAGTAAAAGGAAACCCAATAATATGACATTGAATTATTTGATAAATGAAACTTGGATAAGGATTAAATGGAATTACATGAGGAATTGGGTAAGGTGATAATGAAGTTGATATAAATGAATTCTATGATTATTGATCTTAGTTGTAAAGTTGTGGATTAAATGATAATTAATTTCTGTAGCAAATACATGTATGTGTTGTGGAATAAATGGATATGGGAAGAAAATGAAATGGAAACGATTAAATGGGATGAACGTGAATATTTGTATCTAATTTTTAAATGAGTAAAATGTTAAGTATTATCAATTGTGGACTATGGACATGGCTTATGAAATGGAACTTGTGAATATAGGAAACGGAAGTAAAATAATTATGTGTAAACAAAAGTAAAAGGATGATATATGTAAAAATTAAAATGATGGGTAAATCTAATTGTTGGACTATAAAAGAGAACTTTATTTGGTGTGATTGTGATAATTGAGAAAGGAAAAGAATAAGGAAAGATTTGATAATTGATATAGGGAATGGGTATGGATAAAGAATGAACGGGAAATGTGTGTAAGTGTATTTGTGATTGGATGTGCTGAGTTGTTTGTGTAAGATGGTGAAAATATGTTTTGGCCTCTGATTTGAGGTAATGTGAAATGATAATGAATTAAGTGTTGACCTCTGACCTGAGGGACACCGGATTTAATAATGAATTAAGTGTTGACCTCTGACCTGAGGGACACCGGATTTAATAATGAACTAAGTGTTGACCTCTGACCTGAGGGACACCGGATTTAATAATGAATTAAGTGTTGACCTCTGACCTGAGGGACACCGGATTTAATAATGAACTAAGTGTTGACCTCTGACCTGAGGGACACCGGATTTAATAATGAATTAAGTGTTGAGCTCTGACCTGAGGGACACCGGATTTAATAATGAATTAAGTGTTGACCTCTGACCTGAGGGACACCGGATTTAATAATGAACTAAGTGTTGACCTCTGACCTGAGGGACACCGGATTTAATAATGAATTAAGTGTTGACCTCTGACCTGAGGGGCACATAATTTAAATAAAGGAAATGAATGATGAAGTGAATAATGAAAATGAACATTGAAATGAATAATAAGAATGGAAATTTGGAATGAATAATGAATACGGAAATAACGAATGAGTTTGTTGTGCAATATGCGATTATATGCTTACTTGCTAGCTGTGTTTGACCTGGTGGGTTGTTATGTCTAGTTAGAAATTGCTTTCTATTTCATGTGCAATGCTCACTCCCTTACAGTTTCAGGTACGGAGACTGAGTTGGCACAGCCCCCGGCCGAGCAGGAGTACTTTCCCTTACAGGGAAAGTAGGGTTGTCATGGGTTTTGGAGGATATTATGATCTTAAGCCTCTTACACTATTTTGATGTAAAATTTGTTATTCATATTTCATGTGAGGCTTAGGATGTTCTATTTTGACAAAGTTTTATGTATTGGTTATGACACTTAAACTTGGAATTTTCCGCTATTACTCTGATATATGTGGAGCCCATGGGGCCTTGATATAATGTAGAAATATAATCTGAAGCCCTGCTGGCTATTAGTTGTCCATTTGAAAATTGTTTATCACAGGTTAAATTTTGGGAAAGTCCTAAAAACAAACGAAACTCCGTCCGTTTGACGGGAGATTTTCTTATGGATTAAAAGTAACTAAATGTTTTTCCTAATCAATTCATAAGTTTAAAATGAAAATTTCAAGTTGCTATTTTTATTTAAGGATAAATAAACCTAGGTGTTACACCCATACTCTGCCCCGCGAGCCTCCAACCCAACTGCCGCTACACCCCACGACCCCATTCCACTGCGCCACCTAACCTCTCTCTCCCATCGCGACCCATCTTTCCCTACCACCAGCCATAGCACCCTTCACTCTTCTCTATCTCCTCTCCTCCGTCCAACTGTGACCCAACTGCATCCTTCCTTGTCCAACCGCCGCCCTTCAACCCAGCAACGCTCCGCAAACAGCCAATCTTCAAAGCGACAACAACCAACCTCCACAGATCCCCCTACTGCCGCTTCTTCTCCTTCGCCCAACAGAAGCTCACACCGCCAACCGCCACGCCCTTCGTCCCTTCACCATCTCAACCGTAACTCCCGGTTCGCATATCTCACCACAGCCCCAACTGGTTCAGACCCGCAACCCTTCCAGCCGTCTTTGCAGCAACCGTCCCTTGACCCCAGTAATCCTCTTCCATCGAAACCCCACCCACGACTCACAACCCCTTCCACTGCGACCACCACACCCTAGCCATCAACAACCCCCCTAGCCATCCAATCGAACCCAGGGATAGAATCTTACACCCACTGCCCCTAATCTAATCCTTGAACCCCATATTCAAATTCAGACCCCAAGACACAAAGAAAAAAACGTTTTAATTGGGGTGCTTCTAACTAATTTTGGGGTGCAATTCCTCTTCTAGTATCAAAATCACGGTGAGATCTTTTCAATTTTTTATTTTTTATATTTTTTTTTCTCTCTTAGGTTTTTATTTTACATTGAGGACAATGTAGAATTCAAGCTTGGGGGAATTAATACATTGCATTTTGCATTTAGCTTAGGATCATTTAGTTTAATTTTTCATTCATCATGCATTTATAATTTTTTTCCATAAGCATATATAAAAAAAAAGATAAAAAATCATTCATTTTTTCATGCATTTGATTGACTCACTACCTAGGCAATTTGACTTATATCTATTTTGGCTCGCACTGAATGTGTTTCCTTAAGAATATAATTTTTGAAAAGTGACTTAGCATGTGATGATCTACTTGTTTGGATTGATGGTTGCATGAATAATCATTAGAATACTAATAATTGGCTGAAACTTATTGTGATTCTTGCTCTTCATTAAATTAGCCAATAAATGTGAGTTTTTGAGCCTAATAGGGGTAACACATAATAAATATTTTTTTTTAAAACCCCTCTTCTTTCTTGATATTGAGTGTTGTTCACTTTGATTGTGAATTCTAGAACTTGACATGTGACCATCCTCAGACTGATAATTGTTTGCATGCATGAATATGATAAAGACACTTAGGACTGTTTTTCTGGCCTTCAACAATTTTGATAAACACTTTCCCTTAATTGCCCATTTTGAGCCTAATGAAATAATTGTTTTCTTGGTACCCTTTCATAATGTTACATCTTTTTGGTACCCTTTGGATTGTGAATGGTGCAATTGAGAGAGTAGTTCTTTGGATGAGATGTTATAGTGTTGATATTGAGCTTAAAGAATTATTCTCTTTATCTCTCTTCTGAAAAAAAAAGAAGAAATAATTGAGTGTCGGGTACCCCTTTTGAGAGCAGGTAATTGCTTATTGGGGAAATACTTGATATGTGAAAATATATAAAGGAAGAGAATAGAGAGAATGAGAAAAAAAAGAATGAAAGATCACTAATTTTGGAGTTGATTTGTAACTACAGTGATTATATGCTTCATTCATAATTCAAAGGGGTATTGTGTTCATGATTATATTGTATAACCCTTTGTGTGATCCTTTGTTTCTTATGCCCCACCTGACATCCTTAGTCATGGCCCCGTTACAACCTAATTAAGACTTTGTGGGCATCGATCAATTTCGCCCCTGAGATTTTCAAGATTGCAAATTGGCCCTGAGATAGGAAAACGTGGGTCATATTAATCCCTGACATTAATGATCGTCAGTGGTCCTTAGTGTGGACTAACATAATGGACAAAAAGGCGTCATTTTTGGCTAAAAACAAAAAGAAAATGTTGACTGTCAATCAAATTAATCTATAAGATTGTGGGTATCGATCAAATCAGCCGTTGAGTTTATGGACTACTAACGACGGGGACTAACGTGACTCACGTTTTCCTATCTAAGGGACGATTTTGGAATTTCAATAATCTCGGTGATTAATTTGACTGATGCTAACAAAGTCAGGGACTAATTTAACATATTACTCTATCATTATAGTATTCAACAATTTGTAGTCATGGAACTAACAAACTTTTAATTTAATCACATTATACAGGTATTCTTGATTTATCGGATTGGTTGTTAGTTAATAATTCACAAAAAAAAGTTAGAGATAGTTAATAAGGAAAAATACGAGAGGAAAAAAAGAAATGATAACAAAATTGTAAAATGATTTATAGAAGAACCATCTACACTTTATAAAATGTGATTTTTTTTTACACCAACCGGTATCTGGATCTGATTTATCTAGAATCCGACTTATCCGATCCGACCCAACTGAGCTCGCACTTAGCGGTAGGGATCTCCCAGCGGGGGTTGCTCCATACCCAAGACTTGAACTTGAGACCAGTTAGTTAAGGGATCAAGTGAGCTACCACTTGATCAACCCGGTTGGTTATAAAATGTGATTTATATTAAGGATTGATGAGCTACTACTATATAAACATTAAAAAATAATTAGACCGTTTTGTGTGGGATTCAGAATTTTGGATTTGGGTTTAAGCTTTCATCATTCCCTTCTCGTCAATGGACTCCTAACATGTTCGAGGAAGTTTCGTTCATTCAATTAAATTCCTTTTCCTTAAAATACTAATTAATTTATTAAAATCAAAGTTATCATTATATATTTTAAATATATCTAAATTACATTTTTAGATTTTTATTTTATTTTCAAGATTTACTTTGATCCATAAAATTTTTTTGAATTTTTTTTGTTCTTTACATTTTTTAAAAAAAAAATTAATTTGATCCTTTTATCATAACGATGTTAATTTTACTAAAATATTTACATCCATTATTGGAAAATGGAAAATGTTACTGGAATTTGACAAGCCACCATTCAACAAAGCTAGGAACAAAGGGACTGCTTCGCCAATGGTGGAGCAATCTGACTCGAGGTATGGTTGATCAATATGAATAAAAATGACAAGAATTTTACACTTTCTCATCCAATCAATCACAGTACATTTAATCATAACAAGCCACAAGTCAATACATAATCATTCATATATTACCTTTATTCATTTCCTTTCTCAACCATCATCCTCTTTCACATTGTGTTCTAATTTATAACCCAGCATTTGAATTGCCCTTCATTTTTAGTTTACATATATCATCTTTTACTCTTGTTTGCACTTAATCATTTTATTCCCTTTTTCCTATTTTCACATTTCAACTCATAAGATACGACCCTTGTACACAATTGTTAATACTTAATATTTATTCTCATTTAGAATTTAGACACGACTACACACCTTCATCACATATGGATATTTTCATCCCATCTTCTTCCTATGTCAATTTCCTCCACAACACATTTATATAATAGCTACAGTAATTGATTACCATTTAATTCACAACTTTACAAATAAAACCAAAATCATAGAAATCGTTCATATCCTCTTTCCTACCATGTTACCAAAATCTTCTTGTACTTCATTATCATCATTAACAAAATTTCATTTAGCAAATTATTCATTCTCAAAATAGTGGGTTTCCTTTTCCTAATCTTAACATCAAATCATCATGCATATTCAATTAATTAAAATTGTATATTCAATATCCTAGGGATTTATAATCTAGTTTTCTCCCCTAACACATAACCCTAACAAGCATTATATACTAACTAGACCCAACTCCCTAGAACAAGGCAAAGCTCACTATATCCACCCCCTTACCTCAAATACTCAGAGATAAGAAGATTCCAAATGCCCTATGCTTGAGTTTTGCCCACCAATAAGATACCAAACTCCAAGATTAGGATAGAACCTAAAATAGAGAGCCATAAAAGAGAGGGATTATCATTTGTGTCATGATTCAAACCAAGAATCAAATAAAAATAGAGTTTCTAATGCCTAGTGTTGAAAAACCACCATCAATGGTAGAGAGAGAGAAAAACGAGTTTTGAAAGGAAAGGAGAGGAACCCACCCACAATCACTTACTTGAAGGTGATAATAACACTCCTTGATGATGGAAGGAGTGCCACACACTTGATTCTTGGCCAAATGGAAGTGAGAGAAACTTGAACCCTAGAGGAGAGAGAAAGCACGAATTTAGAGAGGGAAAGAAGAAATCAAAGCTTAAACATTTACCTTGAGATGAGAAAGAAGAAATTACAATGATAGGGATGCAAGGATCACTTGTTCTTGGTTGATTTTGAGGAAAGAAAATGGAACCTTATGGAGGAGGGGAGGAAATCGTGTATGAGAGAGGAGGGAGAGAAGAGGATGAGTGAATGTGAAAGAGAGAGAGTGAAAATGAAGGTTTTGTTTTTGGTTTTGGAATGAAAATGAGTGGATGAGAATTAAAAGCCAAAAAGGGGATTCTATTTGAGTGGAGGAGAGTGCATCACGTGCACTCTCATTCCCTTTTTTTTTGTACAGACCCTAAAATAATCAATTATCTTGACCTGATAATCGATTATTCCTTCAATGCAACATTTCTCAGTACATTCACCAGAGCCTAAATAATCGATTAACTCCCTGAATATAATCGATTATTACTCAAAATAATCGATTACTTTACCCTTGTAATCGATTAAATTGCTGCAACTTTTTATTGTTTTCATCAGGGGCCTTGTAATCGATTACTGACCATATAGTAATCGATTATTGAGTGGAAAAGTTATAATTTGATGATTTTCTAACTCCAATTCATTTCCTTAAGTCCCCATACTCCTTTAGGCTTGGTTTGATACTTGAAACCTTTCCCAATTCTTGGAAATTCATCCTAAATAGTTGGCATAATTTCCTATTATGCTGGAATCAAAATTAGGGATGTTACACCCACGGCGCCCTATTTGAAAAAAAAATCATACCCCATTTTTCAACCACAGACCCCATTCTCCTTTCTTCTTCCTTGCAGATCACTGTGACACAGTAGCCCTAGCCACCACCCCTTACTTCCTCCATCATCCCTCATAAAACCGCTACCCCCATTGTAACATCCTAAACTTTGATTTTAAGGAAAATTATTGATTTAAAAGCTTAGAAAAAATTGGAAAAGTGATTTAATGAATTTTTCCAGATATGTGGGTGGTGATTATAGGTCCTAGGAGTCGTATAGAAGGTATATATGGCCTTGGGCAGGGTCATATAGCGAGATCGGGAGTAAAATCGGCGTTTTAGGAGTTAGAAATCAACCGGAAAGAGAAAATTAGAAATTTATTATAGGATGCTAAGAAAATAAATTCCACCGTTGGATGTGAAGTTTATGGGGTGAAGAAGTATGTCTAAAAATTTGGACTCGATCTGGCGGTCGACGAAAAAGTTACGGCGAATCGAAGGTTAGAAACCCTGAAACTCGCCCAGGCGCATGAGTCACTCGCCCAGGCGAGTCACTATTCATTTGGCGCACCATCCAGTGGGAAATCCGCCCAGGCCAGCCCACCATTCGCCCAGGCGGGCGCAACACCACTCCAGCGCACCAGGAACGTGAGTTGGCGCACCAGAAAATCCCCCAGCCGCACCATTTCCATTTCTGACCGAGCCAGCTACGCACTAGCTTGGTTCTGGTGCAGTTCTCTCGCCCAGGCGAGGAAATGGCTCACCCAAGCGAGCTGACGCGCACACCAGCCGCACCAGAAATTCTGTTGGCGCGCCAGAGCCCCCACCAGCACGCACCAGGTGCACCAGCAGCACCAGCTGGTGCTTGAGCTCGCCCAAGCGAGTATAAAGCTCGCCCAAGCGAGTGGCGCAGACCAGATTTGATCTGGTGCGTCCAATTAGAACTTGGGGGCCAAGTTGTGGCCTCTTGGCCACACGATTTTGCTTTTCTTTGGCAAGAACAAGCACCCAACAACAAGAACACCACTCTTCATCATCAATACCATCTCTTCATCCATTTTCCCTCCATCTTCATCACATTCCAATCATCAAATCCACCATACACCTTTGATCTTGGGCACCCCAAACCCAAAATCTATCACACCCACCAAGTCTTGCACCATGGATATTGTTTGAAGCTCATCCTCTTCCTTCTTAGGTTCCCACGAATTGCACCCTTCTTCCCTCTCTTTGGATTTTCATTTTCTCATCATTGATTTGGGTAAGTGAGTTTCATGCCATAAGTATTTTCCTTTTCAATCAAACTCTTCTTAGTTCATGGATTTTATTCTAAAACCCTAGGATTCTTGCACTCTTTATGATATAGGGATTGTGTTTCATGCCTTCCAACTCAAACCAAGGCAAAGATAAGGATCATTCTTCTTGTGCTCTCTCAAATAGGATTGGGTACCATCATTTCATCATTTCCTTATTGAGGTGGCAAGCTCAAGCTTAGGGCAAGTTAAGATCTCCCTATCTCCAAGTGTTTGAGGTAAGGGAGTGGATTATAGTGAGCTTTGCCTTGTTCTAGTGAGTAGGTTCTAGTTAGTATATAATACTTGTTAGGGTTATGTGCTAGGGGAGAAAATTAGATTATAAATCCCTAGGTTATTAAATATGAAATTTGAATTAAATCAATATACATGATGATTGGATGTTAAGACTAGTAAAAGGAAACCCAATAATATGACATTGAATTATTTG
This sequence comes from Crotalaria pallida, assembly GCA_037953625.1. NCBI lineage: Eukaryota > Viridiplantae > Streptophyta > Magnoliopsida > Fabales > Fabaceae > Crotalaria > Crotalaria pallida. The sequence continues at coordinate 2,267,767 of CM075654.1, read as the reverse complement.
ATAAATGAAACTTGGATAAGGATTAAATGGAATTACATGAGGAATTGGGTAAGGTGATAATGAAGTTGATATAAATGAATTCTATGATTATTGATCTTAGTTGTAAAGTTGTGGATTAAATGATAATTAATTTCTGTAGCAAATACATGTATGTGTTGTGGAATAAATGGATATGGGAAGAAAATGAAATGGAAACGATTAAATGGGATGAACGTGAATATTTGTATCTAATTTTTAAATGAGTAAAATGTTAAGTATTATCAATTGTGGACTATGGACATGGCTTATGAAATGGAACTTGTGAATATAGGAAACGGAAGTAAAATAATTATGTGTAAACAAAAGTAAAAGGATGATATATGTAAAAATTAAAATGATGGGTAAATCTAATTGTTGGACTATAAAAGAGAACTTTATTTGGTGTGATTGTGATAATTGAGAAAGGAAAAGAATAAGGAAAGATTTGATAATTGATATAGGGAATGGGTATGGATAAAGAATGAACGGGAAATGTGTGTAAGTGTATTTGTGATTGGATGTGCTGAGTTGTTTGTGTAAGATGGTGAAAATATGTTTTGGCCTCTGATTTGAGGTAATGTGAAATGATAATGAATTAAGTGTTGACCTCTGACCTGAGGGACACCGGATTTAATAATGAATTAAGTGTTGACCTCTGACCTGAGGGACACCGGATTTAATAATGAACTAAGTGTTGACCTCTGACCTGAGGGACACCGGATTTAATAATGAATTAAGTGTTGACCTCTGACCTGAGGGACACCGGATTTAATAATGAACTAAGTGTTGACCTCTGACCTGAGGGACACCGGATTTAATAATGAATTAAGTGTTGAGCTCTGACCTGAGGGACACCGGATTTAATAATGAATTAAGTGTTGACCTCTGACCTGAGGGACACCGGATTTAATAATGAACTAAGTGTTGACCTCTGACCTGAGGGACACCGGATTTAATAATGAATTAAGTGTTGACCTCTGACCTGAGGGGCACATAATTTAAATAAAGGAAATGAATGATGAAGTGAATAATGAAAATGAACATTGAAATGAATAATAAGAATGGAAATTTGGAATGAATAATGAATACGGAAATAACGAATGAGTTTGTTGTGCAATATGCGATTATATGCTTACTTGCTAGCTGTGTTTGACCTGGTGGGTTGTTATGTCTAGTTAGAAATTGCTTTCTATTTCATGTGCAATGCTCACTCCCTTACAGTTTCAGGTACGGAGACTGAGTTGGCACAGCCCCCGGCCGAGCAGGAGTACTTTCCCTTACAGGGAAAGTAGGGTTGTCATGGGTTTTGGAGGATATTATGATCTTAAGCCTCTTACACTATTTTGATGTAAAATTTGTTATTCATATTTCATGTGAGGCTTAGGATGTTCTATTTTGACAAAGTTTTATGTATTGGTTATGACACTTAAACTTGGAATTTTCCGCTATTACTCTGATATATGTGGAGCCCATGGGGCCTTGATATAATGTAGAAATATAATCTGAAGCCCTGCTGGCTATTAGTTGTCCATTTGAAAATTGTTTATCACAGGTTAAATTTTGGGAAAGTCCTAAAAACAAACGAAACTCCGTCCGTTTGACGGGAGATTTTCTTATGGATTAAAAGTAACTAAATGTTTTTCCTAATCAATTCATAAGTTTAAAATGAAAATTTCAAGTTGCTATTTTTATTTAAGGATAAATAAACCTAGGTGTTACACCCATACTCTGCCCCGCGAGCCTCCAACCCAACTGCCGCTACACCCCACGACCCCATTCCACTGCGCCACCTAACCTCTCTCTCCCATCGCGACCCATCTTTCCCTACCACCAGCCATAGCACCCTTCACTCTTCTCTATCTCCTCTCCTCCGTCCAACTGTGACCCAACTGCATCCTTCCTTGTCCAACCGCCGCCCTTCAACCCAGCAACGCTCCGCAAACAGCCAATCTTCAAAGCGACAACAACCAACCTCCACAGATCCCCCTACTGCCGCTTCTTCTCCTTCGCCCAACAGAAGCTCACACCGCCAACCGCCACGCCCTTCGTCCCTTCACCATCTCAACCGTAACTCCCGGTTCGCATATCTCACCACAGCCCCAACTGGTTCAGACCCGCAACCCTTCCAGCCGTCTTTGCAGCAACCGTCCCTTGACCCCAGTAATCCTCTTCCATCGAAACCCCACCCACGACTCACAACCCCTTCCACTGCGACCACCACACCCTAGCCATCAACAACCCCCCTAGCCATCCAATCGAACCCAGGGATAGAATCTTACACCCACTGCCCCTAATCTAATCCTTGAACCCCATATTCAAATTCAGACCCCAAGACACAAAGAAAAAAACGTTTTAATTGGGGTGCTTCTAACTAATTTTGGGGTGCAATTCCTCTTCTAGTATCAAAATCACGGTGAGATCTTTTCAATTTTTTATTTTTTATATTTTTTTTTCTCTCTTAGGTTTTTATTTTACATTGAGGACAATGTAGAATTCAAGCTTGGGGGAATTAATACATTGCATTTTGCATTTAGCTTAGGATCATTTAGTTTAATTTTTCATTCATCATGCATTTATAATTTTTTTCCATAAGCATATATAAAAAAAAAGATAAAAAATCATTCATTTTTTCATGCATTTGATTGACTCACTACCTAGGCAATTTGACTTATATCTATTTTGGCTCGCACTGAATGTGTTTCCTTAAGAATATAATTTTTGAAAAGTGACTTAGCATGTGATGATCTACTTGTTTGGATTGATGGTTGCATGAATAATCATTAGAATACTAATAATTGGCTGAAACTTATTGTGATTCTTGCTCTTCATTAAATTAGCCAATAAATGTGAGTTTTTGAGCCTAATAGGGGTAACACATAATAAATATTTTTTTTTAAAACCCCTCTTCTTTCTTGATATTGAGTGTTGTTCACTTTGATTGTGAATTCTAGAACTTGACATGTGACCATCCTCAGACTGATAATTGTTTGCATGCATGAATATGATAAAGACACTTAGGACTGTTTTTCTGGCCTTCAACAATTTTGATAAACACTTTCCCTTAATTGCCCATTTTGAGCCTAATGAAATAATTGTTTTCTTGGTACCCTTTCATAATGTTACATCTTTTTGGTACCCTTTGGATTGTGAATGGTGCAATTGAGAGAGTAGTTCTTTGGATGAGATGTTATAGTGTTGATATTGAGCTTAAAGAATTATTCTCTTTATCTCTCTTCTGAAAAAAAAAGAAGAAATAATTGAGTGTCGGGTACCCCTTTTGAGAGCAGGTAATTGCTTATTGGGGAAATACTTGATATGTGAAAATATATAAAGGAAGAGAATAGAGAGAATGAGAAAAAAAAGAATGAAAGATCACTAATTTTGGAGTTGATTTGTAACTACAGTGATTATATGCTTCATTCATAATTCAAAGGGGTATTGTGTTCATGATTATATTGTATAACCCTTTGTGTGATCCTTTGTTTCTTATGCCCCACCTGACATCCTTAGTCATGGCCCCGTTACAACCTAATTAAGACTTTGTGGGCATCGATCAATTTCGCCCCTGAGATTTTCAAGATTGCAAATTGGCCCTGAGATAGGAAAACGTGGGTCATATTAATCCCTGACATTAATGATCGTCAGTGGTCCTTAGTGTGGACTAACATAATGGACAAAAAGGCGTCGTTTTTGGCTAAAAACAAAAAGAAAATGTTGACTGTCAATCAAATTAATCTATAAGATTGTGGGTATCGATCAAATCAGCCGTTGAGTTTATGGACTACTAACGACGGGGACTAACGTGACTCACGTTTTCCTATCTAAGGGACGATTTTGGAATTTCAATAATCTCGGTGATTAATTTGACTGATGCTAACAAAGTCAGGGACTAATTTAACATATTACTCTATCATTATAGTATTCAACAATTTGTAGTCATGGAACTAACAAACTTTTAATTTAATCACATTATACAGGTATTCTTGATTTATCGGATTGGTTGTTAGTTAATAATTCACAAAAAAAAGTTAGAGATAGTTAATAAGGAAAAATACGAGAGGAAAAAAAGAAATGATAACAAAATTGTAAAATGATTTATAGAAGAACCATCTACACTTTATAAAATGTGATTTTTTTTTACACCAACCGGTATCTGGATCTGATTTATCTAGAATCCGACTTATCCGATCCGACCCAACTGAGCTCGCACTTAGCGGTAGGGATCTCCCAGCGGGGGTTGCTCCATACCCAAGACTTGAACTTGAGACCAGTTAGTTAAGGGATCAAGTGAGCTACCACTTGATCAACCCGGTTGGTTATAAAATGTGATTTATATTAAGGATTGATGAGCTACTACTATATAAACATTAAAAAATAATTAGACCGTTTTGTGTGGGATTCAGAATTTTGGATTTGGGTTTAAGCTTTCATCATTCCCTTCTCGTCAATGGACTCCTAACATGTTCGAGGAAGTTTCGTTCATTCAATTAAATTCCTTTTCCTTAAAATACTAATTAATTTATTAAAATCAAAGTTATCATTATATATTTTAAATATATCTAAATTACATTTTTAGATTTTTATTTTATTTTCAAGATTTACTTTGATCCATAAAATTTTTTTGAATTTTTTTTGTTCTTTACATTTTTTAAAAAAAAAATTAATTTGATCCTTTTATCATAACGATGTTAATTTTACTAAAATATTTACATCCATTATTGGAAAATGGAAAATGTTACTGGAATTTGACAAGCCACCATTCAACAAAGCTAGGAACAAAGGGACTGCTTCGCCAATGGTGGAGCAATCTGACTCGAGGTATGGTTGATCAATATGAATAAAAATGACAGTGTGATAGAGATATGAACGAACATTAGGGATGTTCAGATCCAAACGATAAAAAAAAACCAAAAACCGAAATTTGCTTGGACGCTTTTGGATTGATTATTGAAAAATCGATTGGTTCATTTTGGCTTTTGGTTTTAGTTCTTAAAACCGAATTGGATTGCTAGTTATAAATATATAAACATAAAACACACTAAATTAAGTTTAAATTCAAGCACACATTGCACATATAGACAATGATATCTCAACGTGTGCTAATTAGGAATGTCAACAATAATGGTAGTTACTTTCATGCATATATGTTTATGACTTGTCATAAAAAAATATATGTTTATGATCAAATTATAAAATTAAAACTAGACTGAACCGAACCAAAACTTTATGATTTTTTTGGATCGGATGGTATTGGATTTGATGATGTAATCAGACCGAACCGGACCAAACTACATGTACAGTATATTTTACAATCGGATCCAATGGCTTTTTGTTTCAAAACCGAACCGAACCACGAACAACTGAACACCCCTAACGGACATGACATTAGGAACTTTATCGAAATAACGACATATAAATATTTGTTAAGCTTTGTTGATGAAATGATAATATACGTAAATATTACGAGTAAAACTAATATTCTTATAAGGAAGGATTAGGTTGAATTTTGTTTGTTTGGAAAAAATAATAAAGGATCAAAATAATGCCTTAAAAATATAGAAAAAAGAAAAGTGTGATATATTGAAAGTGTTTAGATATAAGTAGTGAGTGTCTTATTTCCAAGACGAGTACCTAAAAATAAAATTTAAAATAACATTAAGAGTGAAGGGACACTTTGGTCCCTCAAGTTTTTCGACAGGGACATTTTAGTCTGTCAAGAAATTTAATTTATTTTTAGTCCCCAAAGTTTTCCGAAAGTGACAATTTAGTTTCTGTCCAATTTCCGTTAGCCACTTCGTTGAGGGACTAAATTGGTACTTTTGGAAAACATGAGGGATTAAAAATGAATTAAATTTCTTGAGGGACTAAAGTGTCCCTGTCGAAAAACTTGAGGGACCAAAGTGTCCCTTCACTCTAACATTAATTAAATATCTTAATCACAACTTATATATTTTAATAAAGTATAAAAAAAAGGCTTTTTTAAGCGATAGGTCCCTAAACTTACGGGGTGTTTTGGATTTAGTCCTTAATCTTTTTTTTTGTTGGATCTGGTCCCTAAACTTTAACGCCGTTTGGAACTAGTCCTTCCGTTAACCCAAAGTTAACTCCATCAGTGTCTTCCAATAAGATGTTGCCACGTATCCCAACTTGCATTTTTTTTTTTTTTGCTTTTTTGACTTTGAGGTTCCTAAACTTAGGGGGATAATTGAATTTAGTCTCTATCCTTTTTTTTTTGTTGGATCAGGTCCTTAAACTCTGGACCATTTTGGATTAAGTCCTTTTGTTAGTTTTAATCAAACACCTTTACCCTGGGGAAATTTGTATGCCATGTGGACCAATAAATTAATGCACATGGAAATTTTCTTTTAGAATTGAAAAATTACAAAAAATAAATAAAATTAAAAAAATTGATTTTTTTATAACGATGGGAATACAACGCGTCTGCGACGAGATGCATCATCGTCATGGTCGTGATGTCTCGAGCGCTCACCACTGTCATCAGGGTAACGATTTGAGAAGCTTTCGCCACCGTCCTCAATGTCGCGCCTCGATTTGAGTTTTGTGCTTGCTTCGGTTTACAGCGAAAGTCACTATCACAGTCATGAGTTCGCTTGATGGTGTATGGTGGCGCTAGTTATAGCCAAAGCCCCTGGAACCTAGTTACGACGGCGACCCCGAAGATCCTCTTTGTTCTTCATCCTTTGCTTGGTCATCTTCTCTGCAAATCTGATGCGACACCGAAGGAGACCAGTCACGTTTCCTTCACCGTGCAGCAGCCTCACAACTTCGAACCCTCAACAACCTCAGCGTCCTCTGCTTTCCAGCCTCCGCCTTCTTCTTAGCGGCGCGTCATATGCAGAGTCTGGAGGGAGGAAGAAAGGCAATAAGTATCTTTGATTGACACAGAAAAATCTCTTTTTTATTACTTTAGAGTTTGATGATGAAGGTTTGGTAGGAATCTAACTCAGTTTTTATCACTTGACATTGTGTGTGTGTTTTTTTTTTTGTTTAGATCTTTATATTCTGAAAAACAATGTCACCCCCTAAGCAATGTGAATAAACCATGATGTCAAGCCTTAACGAGATGATCGAGCACGACAAGGAACGAGAGGAAGATACGGAAGGTGGTTCACATTCTGGCCTGAAAAATTTTATGTGGCATGGTGGGTCTGTTTATGATGTTTGGTTCAGTTGTGTTTCAAATCAGGTAATAATAAGCTAAAAGGAACAGATAGGATGCAGGTGGATGGATTAACAAATGCTTGAGTTTTAGGAATAAACTCATGCTGATCGAACAGATAGAAGGAGGAGTCTGTTTTTTTTTTTTATTTTATTTATTTATTGTAATTTTTCAATTTTAAAAGAAAAATTCCATGTGGCATTAATTTATTAGTCCATGTGACATAAAAATTTCCCCAGGGTAACGGTGTTAGATTAAAACTAACAGAAGGACTTAATCCAAAATGGTCCGGAGTTTAGGGACCTGATCCAACGAAAAAAAGGATAGGGACTAAATTCAATTCTCCCCTAAGTTTAGGGACCTCAAAGTCAAAAAAAAATTGCAAGTTGGGACACGTGGCAACATCTTATTGGAAGACACTGACGGAGTTAACTTTGGGTTAACGGAAGGACTAGTTCCAAACAACGTTAAAGTTTAGGGACCAGATCCAACAAAAAAAAAGATTAAGGACTAAATGCAAAACACCCCCTAAATTTAGGGACTTATCGCTTAAAAAACCCTACAAAAAATTATGTTGGGAAAGTCACATGTGATAGCTAAGTACATGATCCGATTTGGATCCGTATGTAACTAGTTAGTACTTTCACAACCGTCTTAATATATTAATAATAAGGCTTATTTAAGTTTTTGGTCCCCGAAAGTTGATCGTGTTTTGGTTTTAGTCCCTATCTTTTTATTTGACCGGTCCTAGTCCTTAAAAGTTCAAAAAAATTTGGTTTTGGTCCCTGCCGTTAAATTTTGTCGTTAATGCTGACGTGGCAAACGGAATTTAAAAAAAATAATTAAATTTATAAAAAAATAAAAAAAAATTTAAAAAAATTATTTAAGTTTTTTTTCCCCGAAAGTTGACCGTATTTTGGTTTTAGTCCCTATCTTTTTATTTGATCGGTTCTAGTCCTTAAAAGTTCAAAAAAATTTGGTTTTGGTCTCTGCCGTTAAATTTTGTCGTTCATGCTAATGTGACAAACAGAATTTAAAAAAAAAAAAATTAAATTTATAAAAAAAAAAAAATTTTAAAAAAAACCCCAAAACCCGTACCCAACCCCACCCCACCCCACCCACCCTCCCCTCTTCCTCTCTCTCTGTCCCTCAATCACTTGGCTCTCTCCCTCCATCACGCCCTCCATCACGCCACCGTTCTTCCCTCTCTCAAGAACACAAATCGCGTCTATCTCCCTCCCTCATGCCACTGCTTTTCCCTCTCGCAAGGCAAAATCGCGTCTCTCTCACCCCTCACCAAGGCCTCACGGTCTCATCTCTCTCACTCACGTTTTCCCTCTCCTTGCATCTTCCCTCTCTTCTTCCCTCATCAAGGCCTCTTCCTGCATCTCCAATCGACACATGCAAGCTCACAAAGTGATGTCTCTTCCCTCACAAATCACGCCCTTATAAAGCTCCGATCGGCACATGCAAGCTTCTGCATCTCCGATTTGGGATTATATGATGTATTTCTGGAATTGACGGTGGAGAACGATGGATCTCCATGGTGCATCTCTGATTTGGAATTGATTCTTTTTTTTTGGATTTTATCATTTCTTTTTCATTATTGATTTGTATTCTTAATCTAAATTAATGGAATTGACGTTGGAGAACGGTGTATTCTGATAGCAAATAATAATATAGGCGGTGGCGGCAGATTGACGGTGGAGAAAGAGAGAGGAAGAGGGGAGGGGATGGGTGGTGGAGTGGGTGGGGTGGGGTTGGGTTGGGTACGGGTTTCATGGGGGAGAGAGAGAAAGAGGGGAGGGTGGGTTGGGTTGGGTACGTGTTTTTTTTTGGGGGGCGGGGGGTTAATTTTTTAAATTTTTTTATAACTTTAATTATTTATTTTATTATTTTTTTTAAATTCTGTTTGCCACGTCAGTATTAACTTTTTTTTTAACTTTTAAGGACTAGGACCGGTCAAATAAAAAGATAGGGACTAAAACCAAAACACGGTCAACTTTCGGGGACCAAAAACTTAAATAATTTTTTTTAATTTTTTTTTATAAATTTAATTAATTTTTTTATTATTTTTTTTAAAAATTCCGTTTGTCACGTCAGCATTAACGACAAAATTTAACGGCAGGGACCAAAATCAAATTTTTTTGAACTTTTAAGGATTAGGACCGGTCAAATAAAAAAATAGGGACTAAAACCAAAACACGGTCAACTTTCGGGGACCAAAAACTTAAATAAGCCTAATAATAATAATAAATGATGAGATGATTGGTGTTTGGGATTCAGATTTGGGAAGAGGGATACACTCAACCATCTTGAGCTAGATAGATTCAAACCTTCTTCAGTTCATCTTCATCATCGACAACAGTAAGCAGAAAGAAAGAAAGAAAGAAAGAAAGAAAGAGATTGATTGATTGATATGAAATGGTTCGCGGTGCATCATCATCGGTGAAGATTGGTGCATCATCATCAGCCAAATTAGTAATCATTTGCATCTCCCTTCTCGGTTTCGCTCTCATCGCCGATTTCCTCTACGCTTCGTCTTCCTCTTCCTCTTCTTCGTATTCCTCTTCTCTCTGGAATTCTCAACCTTCTTCTCATTCTTCCACACTCGTCGTTCCTCTCAACGACAAGAAGAAGAAGAAGAAGCGAGTGCTGGCTGATGCTTACGCTGATTTGGACGGACCTGATTTGAAATGGGAGAAGATGGCTACTGCTCCCGTTCCTCGTCTTGACGGTGCCGCTATTCAGATTCAAGATCAACTCTTCGTTTTCGCTGGCTATGGCACCATTGATTATGTATGTATGTTACTCTTTCTTTTTTTTAATTTCATTTCCATTTTAAAAGCTTAGCATTACATTTATTTAAATTGATCCCTTACGTATTTTTGGTTTCATATTGGTCCACGTAGAATGAACAGTGATTCAGGGACCAATTTGATAGCGAAAAGAAACATAGGGACCAATGTGAAACCAAAACACGTAAGGGACCAATTTGAAATTGGAAAATAAGGTAAGTGGCCAACTATAAGTTTTTTAGCCTAGAAAGTTCTATCACGGATCGGACCTGGTGCATGCTCGCATTTTATGTCTCGCACCTAGCTTTACCAATTGGGGACAAAACAAAAGTGAGAGTCATATTATAGAGTGAGTGAGTGAGTGAGGGAGTTAGGTTCCGTGTTGAGGAACGAGTAAGGTGAGGAATGTAGATGAACCATGAACCTGATGGGTTAAGGTTTTGAGTTAAGATGAGGTGTATGTCAGGTCCACTTGTGTACTTATGTGGTTCCACGTCCGGGAGGAAATTGCTAAAGTGAGGAACATAAGAGTGGATGGACATGATGCCTAAAGGTTTTGGTCATGATGTGGTGTTTGTTCGGGCCCACTTATGCGGTTCCATTGTCAAGTTGGAATGACTAAAGTTGACGGAACATATAAGTGGATGGACCCATGAACCTAATTCCTTAAGGTTTAGGGTTAAGATATGATATCTGGTTTGCTTGTTTGCGGTTCTTAGTTTAGCCCATTGTTGAAGATTCCCCAATGATGTGTTCCATGTGGAGTGCTAACACTCTTGCTCTACATAGGGTCTTGGCTTTTGAAGGGTCAGACCCTGTCCGTGGGTCTATGATGTTGCTGTGGAGCTCTTAGTTTAAAGTGTAATCTGTTGCTATAGAGCTCACTGTTAGGAATTAAGAGTGAGTGGGTTGTGTTTCACGTCGAGGAGGAGGGGGAGGAATGAGTAAAGTTAGGAAACTGGATACTTTCCTGTTCATTTTAAGCTTAGTAAACGCTATTTTTACACCCCCTTAGGCTCAATTACCTTAGACACCCCTTTTGTTTCGAAATTGTGTAATTAAAATGAGCATCCCTCCTGGAAGGTATGAGTGCAATGATAACTGAATCTTCAGGAAGGTGAATATAACTTTTTGAAACAGGAACAAGATGGTTACTGAGTTTAATGAAGCCAACCCTTTAGGAGGGAGGGAGGGTGTCATTTTACTTTACTTTTAATCTTCAGAGAATCATACTTTAATTTAGATGTAAAAACCCATATACACTATAATACTAGACCACTAATTAAGAAGGGAAAACAAGACCTTTTAAATTCACATTGAGTCTATTAATTGATCTGTGTGATTGAGTATGAGTCCTGTAGTTAGTTACTTAGTTTAGCATTTTCTCGCTCAGCTTACATAGTTAGCATTAGGTAAGGCTTTTCTATGAATTTGTGTTGTCAAGATAACTGGATCATACACTTGAGTGTTTCTATTTTGCATATTTTTCAGGTACATTCACATGTTGATATATATAACTTTACTGATAATACTTGGGGAGGAAGATTTGATATGCCAAAAGAAATGGCTCATTCCCATTTAGGAATGGTAACGGATGGAAGATACATATATATAGTCACTGGACAGTATGGCCCACAGTGCAGAGGTCCCACAGCTCGTACATTTGTGCTTGATACTGTAACAAAGCAATGGGAAGATCTGCCTCCTTTGCCCGTCCCCAGGTATGTACTGTCGGGAATAAGTAGACTGTGATCATTTTTTTCTTCCTTTAAAATCCACAAGCTACAAATTGACACTAAAGTATAATATCTCAGAAAATTTTAGGTGGTTGAGGTATTCTAGGAAGCACTTTATAGGTTTGTCATTAAGAAAATCTTGATCTCCCTTAAATATCATGCCCGCACGTGTTATTGACAATCGTTAGTCAGTTTCTAGGCATCTTTTACATAGTGTAATTGACAATCATGGTTGGTACAATCCTTCCCTGGACCTTGTGCATAGTGGGACCTTTACAGCACCAGACTGCCTTGATTAATTAGTTTTTAGGCATCTTCAACATTTTTACATGAATAGTGATCATTTCTCTGAGTTGCTTCCTTCAAATTCAATCCTTGTTGAAAGACGTACAATAAATAAAAGAGTTATGTACACCAAAAACCTTAACAAGAAATATTAACACCAGATTCAAAGGGAGGTTGAATGATATGGTCAATTCACTTCTTCTCTCCCTCTTTCCGGACCGTTCACTTCACTCTCCGCCCATATTGCTTTCAGATGATGCAGAATTTCATCACAGACACATTTTGCTAGAGAACCAAGGTTCATCACATCTCTGTTCATCATCAGTATCTCTAACTAATGGAATAGGAAATTTGAAGTTTGGAGGAGCAGGCAGATAACCTGTAGTGCAGAGAAAGGGTAGGAAATAAAGAAAATAAGATAGAGAAGCAGGATTTATAGATATATAAAATGCATAGCTAAGTGAAATTTTAAAAAATGGGCTCTTGTTTTATTTTATTACTTAAAATAATATATATGTTATGTAAAATAAAGTATCTTCAACTTCATTGAAAGCTGAATTGAACTAATTGTAATAACATTGCCTGGTCCAATTTTATTTGAGTTACTCTGAGCAAGTCATTTATCATTTTTCTTCCATGTGGGTGGAACTTTTGGTTTGACAATATTATATTCAGATATGCACCGGCAACTCAACTTTGGAGGGGTAGACTGCATGTGATGGGTGGCAGCAAGGAGAATCGACATACCCCTGGAATAGAACACTGGAGTCTTGCTGTGAAGGATGGAAAACCATTAGAAAAGGAGTGGAGAACTGAGATACCCATTCCCCGTGGAGGACCTCACAGGTTCTTGGACTCTAGTGCTCAACTTATTTAATTGATACAATGAATGTTTCTGCATGTATAGATATAACATATTAGTAGTGTTATTTTGTTTTTTTGATAGTGCTAGAAATATTAATTGGCATTTATAGATAATAGTGATTGTTTCTCAAATAAAAAAAAGTCACATACTTTGTGATTTTGAACCATCTTGGTCTCCTCTTATGTGGCCTTTGAGATTGGAAATCACAACCTTTTGATTACAAAAACTTCATTCTTCCTTTTTTAATCTCATCCATTTTAACTTCTCAATTGCATCTTATACTCCTAAATCACTCTTTTTATGATTGTTGGAGTGAGCCAACATGGAAGCTTATTTTGTTTTCTTGCCTTTACTTGCATACTTATTTTTTTATATTATATTCTGATATCCCTAATGGTTCATCTAACTCATTCTGCAAAGAACAGCTGTATAGCATTGAATGATGAAAGTTGATGCAGTTTTTTTTTAAGATTATTACCCAAAATTTAGACAATTGAAACAGTAGGCATGCCATTTGAGTTCAATTCACTTACTTTCTAGTTTTATTGATATTCATTCTCTTATGTGAATGCTATTATGTATATGCCACCTGCAATTTGTTATTTATTAGTATCTTCTTTTAGGTCTTGTATTGTGATTGATGATCGCCTTTATGTTCTGGGTGGTCAAGAGGGTGATTTTATGGCCAAACCTGGGTCACCTATTTTTAAGTGTTCACGCAGGATGGAGGTAAGCCATGAATGGCATTGTTATTATGCTTGTCTTTATTGGTCATATTGTGGTCAACCCTTGCATCCTTCTCCTTGACATCAATTCTGGGACATAATATTTTAATACACAATTCTCCGTGGCTCATTTTTTATCGACCAGGTGGTCTACACTGATGTTTACATGTTGGATGATGACATGAAGTGGAAAGTCTTACCTCCAATGCCAAAACCAAACTCGCATATTGAATTTGCTTGGATTGTTGTGAATAACTCCATTGTTATTGTTGGAGGCACAACAGAGAAGCACCCTGAAACCAAGAAGATGGTTTTAAATGGAGAAGTAGTCCAGTTTAACTTGAACACTTTGGTAACGACTTCTCTTTTACGGAATCACGTGGGAAATTTGTCTGCATTGCTGCATATATTCTTTATATTCAATCGTTTATATATATTTGCATTATCATATCCATACTACTCATTTATATGTATCCATGGAAGGAAATACCCAATTTTAGTAGTTTCCCGTTGTCAGTTGTCGCCCTCTACCAATGCTCTACCAACAAAATAATTTCTTCCAGCCCTACTGCCATAAAGATTCCTAAATTTAGTATTACACTAAACTCTTGTTTTACCATTTCTTAATTTTCAAGATAATATTCTTTGCTGCTGAAATTCCCAAGTTTCTGAAGTGTTAGACTTGAGATTGTGAATAACTGGAGTTAGATTTTAAAGTAGAGTATGAGACATTCTTGTTTATATATATTTCTTTTGTAGCCTAGCCTTATAATTGGATGAATTGTTTTTTGAAGTGTATGATTCCACTAAATGCATACTCCAACCGTATAAATTTCTTGGGTGCCTTTTTTTACTCTGTAATGGAATGTCAAGCCTCCTTTGCGCCATTTCTCACATTTGGCTCAAATGATGATTCTTCTTTTGTACCTATGAGTCCTTTAAAATGTCTAGTTTTTCATTCTCTTTTTTCTTCAATCTGTTTATTAAATAACCCATGTCTTAAATTATGGCATGTCAAACATTTTTCTGCATCTTTTCTTCTGTCAATATTAAATGTCACATGGAATAGAACTAAACTGAAAATGAAAACTTGAATGATTTGTCAATGAAGAGAATAGTTGCACCAAGCAATCTATCTCATTCTGCGAGACGTTATTTACCAATTCTGCTGTCATCATCATCTACTAGTTAATGCTATTATTTGAAGGTGTACCTACAACGCGTACTTTGCTTTAATCTGTTGTTGACATACCTGTATGCTTGCCAAATCTGAACTCTGCAGATGAAGTCATTAACGAATTGATCTGTTTGTGTACACAACTTAATTAAGTGCTTATACAGTAAACTTTTTTTTGAAATAATAAGCTAAAAAGAATTTTTTTTTCATAAGCTGCTCTCATAAGGTTATTGAAATAAGCTAAAGATCTTATAGTAAGATCACTAGCTATTTACATCACCTATTTTCATTAGCTGTTCTCATTAGCTCAAATAAGCTCTTCCAAAACACCCCCTAAGTGTGAAGATCACACTATGTTGTCATTGACTGTTCATTTACACTTTTTTTTTTTTTGCAGAAGTGGTCAGTGATTGGGAAATTACCATTCCGGGTGAAAACAACTTTAGTTGGGTTTTGGAATGGATGGTTGTACTTCACTTCTGGTCAGAGAGACAAGGGACCTGATGACCCATCACCCAAAAAAGTCATTGGAGAAGTGTGGAGAACAAAATTAAAATTGAATGATGTCTGATCAATTGTTATCGAATCTCTTAGCAGCCTCTTATGTAACCCAAAGTTGCATCAGAGGGGTAGAAGCCAAATATCACACATTTTTGTCACTGGAATATTTATTATTGTAATTCAATTTAATATTAATAGTTGTCGTCTGCCTTTTGTAATTTTAGTAGCCCTCAATAGTTGTTCATCCATTCAAGTAAATACCAACAGTTGAACAAATAGTTATGCTCATGAAGTTCTTGTGGTCTTAACTTATACCCTTAAATATTTAGATTGACACTAGAATGAGTGTATTCTACTTGTTATTCACAAGTATAATTATAAATGAAAGAGATATGTTAAAAATCATGACTTGAGTTGACTAATTCTCACCGTTTGTTCACAAACAATTTAGATGTGATCTTCTATGATTGATGTACTAAACATAATTCATTTATTTTGGAACCGAGTCAAAGCTGCATGCATCTTTAGAAGACTAGGTTTTATTAAACATAATCATGATATCATAATGTTCATAAGATTTTCTGAAATTATAATGTACAAAGCCTCAATTATATGGCAATGAACAGATATAAAAATTCTTGTTATCTTCACACCATCGCTTTCTAACTGTAGTGGCAGTTCATAGAAGATATTGACATTAGCTGACCAATAAATAGATGCTTTTCACAGCATCAGATACAATAGTAGCAGCAAATGGCACTAGACAATGTTATGTAACTAGATGATAAATGGTCACAATGAAAAGCACATACATAGCATCTAATCTATTGCCTCATTAGTACTTCCTTAGAACTGAAGCAAAAGCTCCACAAGAAAGAGCTCCCCATCAAACCTGAGTCCAGAGGGTTCAGCAGGCTGAAGATAACCATCCACCATTCCACCAAATATATACAGATATCGCCCGGAAGGGTCTGCACAAGCGCGATGGAACGATCTCCTTCTTGGTTCATATCCATTTGACCTCCACTTTTTCCACAATTTTGTGGAAACTCTCTTTGAACTCACTGTGGTTGGCTGCATACTACTAATGCATGGAATAGTACTGATGTCCAATATCCAAAAATCCTCCTTCCTATGTCTAGCAGAGTCTTCGCCACCGTAAATTAGCAATCTACCTGTATAAAATACAGAAACAAAAGGCAACATGAATAAGCTTACGTATTTTTCTTGGTATATCAATAGTACAAAAGGTTGGTCCTATCTATAGTTCAACAACAACAAAAGACAAACGAAATCCTAAGATAATTAATCATAATGACAATTGATCCTAATGTGATAAATGTGTTTTTCATCCATCAACTTTTGCTCGTGTGTGACGTTTGTCCCCTCACATTTTTTCGGGTGGTTTTCTCAAACTTTTTCGAGTTTGCAATGTTAGTCACTCGGTCAAGTTTCCATTCAAAAACTAACAAAAGGAAGCGATGTGGCTATGTTGGCCATTAGCCACGTAGGTTTTATTTGTTAGTTTTGGACATAAACTTGATTAAGGGACTAGCATTGCATAATAAAAATGTTTCAGGATCTAAATTGTCTGAAAAAAAAGTTGGGACTAACTTCACATATGACCAAAAGTTGAGGGACGGAATGTGCTTTTAGGCCTTAGTGGAGGCCTAAAAGCACATAATGACATGATCAATGATGATAATTTCCAAGGTACAATAAAGCATTGAGATGTTTTATAACACTACCTCCCAAAACCATTGTAGCTGAGTGGCCAACTCTAGGAAGCGAAACACCACCTGGTATGTTTTGCAAATCATAAAGTATTTGAATCCATTTCAGATAACCTTGGCATGTATCCAATAACCAAACATCATGAAGCACTTCATAACCTAAGCCTCTCCCTCCAAACAAGATTATTCTACTTCTACCAATGCAAGTCAATGTGTGTCCTGAACGCGGGGGAGGAGAAGGGTGAGTGACAACCTCATGCCATGTACCAAAGCAGAGATTATCTGACAGTTCCAAGACCCATGTGTCCCCTAACCGGAGGCCATGAAGGCCAATGCCTCCATGAATTACCATTCTCTTGTCATCAATTCTAGAAGCAGCATGAGCCCCTCTTTGGGGTGGAGCAATAGAACCTACATCAAGCATTTTCCATGAGAATGTAATGCCATTTTTTTCATTGCATGTAACGCGTCCCACCCATGTATCATTTTGCCTGTTCCCATTGTCATTGATTCCTCCAAATAGAACAAGGAAATCACCCATTTCCACACATGTATGCCCAAATCTTCCACTTGGAATGCCTGAGGTAACTGTCTGCCATTTCAACATTTTTTGGAAATCATTACCAATATATGCCACCCATGTGTCATCAAGATGTCGTCCTAAACAAAAACATATGTTAAACAAAGCATGGAACATAGACATTAGAAGGTAAGAAAGAATTCATGTCATAATGCTGTATTAAAGGGTCCTTGTTCCTAAGCAAAAATATCAATAACAAAGCACAAAACACAGATATTAGCAGGTAAGAAGTTAGTCAGGAAAAATAGAAAGCAAACATTCATGTCAAAAATGATGAATTAAAGGGTTCTAGTTAGACCTTGCTGAATAGCAAGAGAAATAGAAAGAAAGCATTCATGTCCTTGTTTCACGGATTGTCATCGTAAGAGTAAGATGGTAGAGTTGTGGGTTTGTTTTTTCTTCCTTTAAATTGGTGCATTCTCTGGTTTGTAAACTTTTGGTAGTGTTAGATACATGTGAAAAAGTATCATGACGATTTTGTACGAAAGAAAATAGATTAAACAAAGCATACTGGAGGTTAAGAAGTTGGTTTAGAGAAATGGAAAGTAAGCATTCATGTTATAATGCTTTAATGTGTCCTTTTGCTCCTAAGTTAAAGGGCCTTAGACCTTGTACAGTGGCAGAACTTGGAAAAAAGAAAAGAAACTTAAACATTTTGTTCATAACGACGAGAGGATCATACGAGTATAATGTACCACGAGATGAATGATTTTTGCTCAAGTTCAGTCAACAGTTCCCTTCTATCACAGAATAAACAATAGTTTAAGTTTCATGGGCGCTATAGGCATTCACATAAACAAACCTGCTAGGTAAGTTGAGATGCCTAACAATCAAAATCTTAGAAATTGTAGTAATTATAAATGAGATAATAATAAAGAAAGCTTAACATACAGTCATGTAGTTAACTCTTTCAAATGATAAAATACTGTGATAAACTTACTTGATATGCAAATAATCACGAATTCATTTCATTCTTCAATGTAATCTTGATTTCCTAAACGATTACCAGCCAAAATATATAGTGGAACACCTAATCTTTAGATTGCTCATGTTACAACTCGGCATCCATGGTTATTCAAGCATGCTGTCAACAAATCACCTAGACCGGCTATAGCGACAAGAATGCTACTTAGATTACATATGGCATATTGCTAAGCCATTTCAATTCTAATGGATTTTTCATGTATTAAAAAAAACACTTTCCAATGCAGACTATCAATCTTAATTACTTAAATGGTGCCCCTAGCATTTCCCTTTTAGTATTCAGTACCCTTTCTTGAGGGGAAAGGAGTATTCTCTTATTCTTCATAGGGTAAATTTAGTTGCTCACACTTTCTACTCAAATTACATTTGTACAATTTTCATTTTCTAATTACAGTTAGTCTTTACTTATTTTTTGCACACCTTCATTCTGGTTCTTCCATATAGGATTATAGGTAGATGTTAAATGAGGTGTATCTAACATTTTATTTTTTATTTCTTTTCAAAATTAGGGGACAAAGAAAAACATATAACATGATATTTAATGTTAATAATAACCACTGTTGTCTCAAACCAGAAGCCATGACAATAATCATTCTTTTAAGATGGATAACAAAAATTAAAAAACCATAAAATAAAAAAAGAACATGGAATTTGTATTTTGAGAGAAGGAAAAGAGAAACTGACTGACCTCCTTCACAACCACCACCAAACAAGACTAAACAATTGGAGACAAAGTTGAGAGAGTGAGAGGCTCTAGCACTAGGGAAATCCAAACCACCATATGAGTCAGACAATAATCTATGGCAACATACAGAATCCATCTGAGAAACTTGCTTGTATAACCTCATCCATGGGATTGGAAACTGATGTTGACAGTGATGCATGAGTGCATCAACACAAGTGGAACCAAAGTCCCTCTTGCACAAAGATTTCCATAAAGTGTCAGAGGAAGCTATAGCTTTGAATCTCTTGCAAGTCATGGATAGGGAGAGAACTGCATCTACAGGGAGGAGGAGGAGAATAGTTAAGAGGTGGTCCTGAGCCATGTTGGTTATTGGTGATCCACTATAATTGTGGTGGTTCACACTGCTGCCACTACTACTCTCTTCCATGTTTGATTTTGCTAGGATCTATCTATCTATCTATCTATCTAAGATTATTGGAACAACCTAAGAATAAGTTGCTGCTATAGTTAGTTGGATGAAGCAGATTGCTTGCTTGCTTGCTTCTTCATTCATGTTGAGTGAGATAAATGGTAATTCGTAAAAACATTATTATTTATTTTAGTAATGATATATAGGCTTTTAAATCAATTTATAATCAAGTCTATATCACAAGAAATTAACGCATGTCACTTGTTAACTAATAAAGATAATTGAGTAAAACATAATATTGATCTTTCAAAGGTATAATGGTTATCAAGTAAATCCTCCAATAAAAATAAATACCAAATAGTTCTTTGAAAGTTTAAATAATTATCACATAATATAAACTTCTAAAATACAGATTTGGTCCCTTAAGTTTTTCAAATGTGTAGATTTAGTCCCTCAATTATTTTTTGAGCTAAAACAGTCCTTCATGTTAATTTTCTGTGCAGATTCAGTCTCTCTGTCATCCTTTCGTTAAAAAATAAAACTGCTTTATCTTATGTGGCAACATCCACCAACCATATGCTGTCACGTGACATTTTAATTACCCAATATTAATTAAATATTAAATAAAATTTAAATTACAATTACTACAAGTGGAGCAGCTGAATTTTTATTTAATTTTGATTTATTTAATATTTAATTAATATTGGGTAATTAAAATGTCACGTGACAACATATGGTTGATGGATGTTGTCACATAAGATAACGTAATTTGTTTTTTAACGAAAGAATGACGGAGAGACTGAATCTGTACACAAAATTAACTTAAGAAACTATTTTAGCTCAAAAAATAATTCAGGTACTAAATTTGCACATTTGAAAAACTTAAGGACCAAAACTGCATTTTAGCCTATAAACTTTTATTCCTGAAATATTCACATGGTCATCAAATAAATTTTTAAAAAAATCGTTGTAATAGCCATTTAAATTTTTAAAGACTTATTTGATGATATTTTCCCAAAGACTAACTTAATAACCGATATATAGAAAAAAATTGAAAAATGGTAATTGGTAAAAAATAGAGTTTTTCCTGTGGGGTAATATGTGATATAACATATAAGTAATGTGCTGAACGACAAAAATGGTAAAATTTTGGTTGATCTGGAAAGGGATTGATAGTGGACAGGAAAGTGGTGGGGTGCCCATTTTCTTTGTCTTCTTTAGGAAATTATGAGCCTTGCCTTTGTTTCAACTTGCTTTGGCTTGTTTTTGTAGCTTGTTCAGCTACCATGCCATGTCATGTTTACTTACATGGAAAAGACAAGAGAAATCATTTTAATGCCAAAAAGAATGATAAAGAAAGAATGGAGAAATAAATTCCAGGACACTGGGACAAGATCATTTGGGCATGCTTCTGACTCGGCTTAAATAGATGCTGTCAAATTTAAAAGGAAGTAAGGAACGGTACTTTTTGGGTTAAGGGTTAAGGATACAGTTAAAAAGCAGTAAATTCTTTAAAAAATAAATAAACTAAACTAAACAAAACTAAGTGCACTGTTCTAAAGTATTAAATATTTACTTTCATAATTCAAAAGACATTCTCTTTAGCTTCCTTTTCTTAGTCTAGAATTGAAACTAGGGTTGAGATAAATTTTTTTTAGATACAGAGGAAGGTTCTTTGAAAGCAGTTGGTTGAGAATATAATTTCACGTACATTCTTGAGAATATGATGTTAAAAAAAATAAAAATATTTCCATATATAAAAGTGAAATGTTGTTGTGAAATTAATTAAAAAAAAAGGATAAAAACAATATGAGTAGCATGCAAATACAAGAGAATGAAGGAAAGATAAGAGACTCTTACAATTTTTATTTTTTCAACGGAAATAAGACCTTTATTTATAAGGTGATTAACGTAAGTGAGTTCGAATTAAGTGGGTGTAGCCCGAGTTCGATTTTGGGCGTTACCATTTGATGGATTTAATTTTTCTTCTCATATCTTCGTAAAAAAAAAAAACACTTTGCATATATATATATATATATATATATATAAAGTTGGAACCAAATGAACATCCACTTAAGTTAGATATTTACAACACTCCCCCTTGAACGTCCATATTTCAGAAAATATGCCTCATTAAAACCTTATTAGAAAAAAGAAAACTCAACCAAAAAAACAAGTGAAAGAAAAAAAAGTACACTATTCTTTGCATTTTATGTGTTAAAAGCTACCTCGTTAAAAACCTTGCTATGAAAAACTTAAAGGGATAAAAACCACGACGAATGAAAAAAAAGTATGCTTAATTATGTTACAAGTTCCTGAAGTTTGGGGTACTTTTGTCAGATATCTTTGTTCTTTTTTTTTCAATGTCTGACTCTCCGAAGTTACTTCTGGGTTTATCATATACCCATACTATCAATTCTGGCCAATTTTGTTGACTTGTAACATCAGAATCCGAGTCAGACGGAAGAGGTTGTTCATGTGATGCCTCGTGATGTCACACAGGCGAAGACCTCTCTCTTCAATTTTTTTTCTTTTTTATTTAACTGAAATATAAAAATATTTAGTTTTTTAATTTTTTAATTAAAAAAATGGGGATCTTCGCCCACGGGATACCACGTGACCAACTTCTTGCGTCTGACTCGGATTCTGGTGTTACATGTCAGCAAAATTGGTAGTAGGGGTATATGACAAACCCAGAAGTAACTTCGAGAAGTCAGACATTGAAAAAAAATAAGGGTATCTGACAAAAGTACTCTAAACTTCAGGAACTTCTGACATAATTAAGCCAAAAAAGTATAATGCGTATTTATTTATCTCCCATGTGTAGACAAATCTCTAAGATGTTGAATTCCAAACTTATGCACTAGCTGGTCAAAAGTTTTAATTTTCTCAGTCATCCATAATATCACCTTACACTATGTATAAACACTATGTATAAATATGCATGGACGATGCCTTTGTTTTTTATCATAACACTAAGTGAAATTTACAAATTTTGGGCTTAGTAACCAATTACCAAAACTATTAGTCGATTACTACAATGTAAAAAACTTAATCTTTGCAAAATTGAACCAGATATTCGGTTATCACCTTGGGTAACCGATTATATCTGATCAGTCTAAGGGCAAAATCCTTATTTTCCTAATCACATCCTTAAAAATGTCAAATTAACTTTCTTATCATTCTTCTAACATGTTAATACACTGATGCAACACTCTTTTTAATGCATATAACATAGATTACAACATCTATCCGTTCAATTATGTCAATTACCATATAAACCACATAATAACATATCTCAATGTTCATTCATTCCATAACTCATTAATGATTCAATTTTATGCTCAAGCTCAAGTCTGATTATCATTAAATTACTTATTAAAATCCTGCACATTCTTGATCACTGATTACATTGACTTCCAAGTCAATTAACCATGTGTGATGACCACTTTAGGGTGTTCCAAAGCTTGTAAAGCTTGGCTACACTTTAAGCTCATAGATTATTTATCCAAGCCTAATTCCTCCCTTACCTGAGGTTTGAGAGAAAAACATAAAAGAACTAATCTTGAGCAACATTGACACCATAATTCAGCATATATATTTTGTAATGAAAACACAATGGATTAATTAAAACCAATTCTATGCTATGAGATCTAAAATTAGAATAAGAAACAAATGCTTAATTTGCATTAGTGTTACCACACGTTAGAGGCAAAGTAGTGACGCTTCTAATGTTGTTCTACTGTTAAGCTAGTTTCAGAAAAACTTTCAAAGGAGTTTTTGGACAGAACCTTTAGAATTTAGCCAAGAAACACTGAGAGTAACTTACACTTTAATGATAGGGATATCACAAGAGGTGTTTGAGATTGGATTGGTGAGGAATAGACTTAGGCAAATCAACTATTTATAGCTGATAAGAAATAGTTATTTTAAAGGTGAATTGGTGAGTAATTTTAAGTTTTTACTCAGAATCATGCCACCTTGCGAGCTTAGGACCCTTAGGACCTATTCACCTCTCTAGAAGCAGGAGGTGGCAGCACCAGGGGAAATCTTGGGTTTCCTCACAAAATCACCTTTAATTTTATAGATTTGGTGAAGTTCTTAGGGTAATCGCTTACTAGGCTTTGGTAACCGGTTATTGAAATTTACATAGAAATGGGCAAAATCACATAGCAATAATTGGTTATCTTAACTAGTAACCAGTTATTTTAGTGAAAATTTCAAAGTTTCAAATATTCAAAATATTATATTTTAATCTATTTCCTTCCAAAATTATTTTATTATTAAACTATACTAAATGCCTATTTAATTAATATAATACATGCGACACCCTCAAAAATATATATACTCTATTTGAAAATATAACTTTATATATATTAAATAGAGTATACATTTAGTAGTTAAATAAACTTATAGAAATTTCATGGACAACTTTTTCCTTTGTAAAACTGCTTTTGCAAACTACTTTCGATTTCGATGAAATAGTTGTGTACTTAATTCGAGTTCAGCGAAAACGATTTTAAAACCTTTATGTTGGTTGCGAGTAATTAAAAGAGATATCAAAATCAACACGCAACCACAACCCATATATATATAACACCCAGTACATCAAAAGTAGTCAAGAGTCGAGATAGCAAAGTATAGAGATACAGATCAGTAAGTATAAAATAACAACCCTCACGTACTCATATCAGAATATATACAGTAATATACAACTCAAAATAAAGGAGTATGCGAAGAGTTGTGCCATGATCCACCCACACTGATATCTGATCTCTGAGTCCTCCAAAAGCTGCAACTACAGCGTCATACTTTGGTTCCCATCCTGTCCATACTCAAGGGTCATCATCACGCCACTGACTACCAGTAGAATGGTCCGCAGCTCCCTCGTCCTCGTCCTCCACGGGGTCCTCCTCCTCCTCCTCCTCGTTCGGCACTATGGGTGCAGCAGTGTGAGGCACTGCATCAGGTGAAGGTGCAAAATGCACCCTAGTGGACGGACCAGGGCGAGGAGTGGCTGTCTCGGTATCACTGGTGGAAGGACGAGTGCGGGTAGCGGGACGCCTAACACGAGAGTAGTAAAAATGATAACCAGGACGTGGTGATGGTGGCGGAGTACCGTGACGATAGGTATAAACCGGTGGTACGTGCTGTAACAGCCCAGCCCCAGCCAGCCGTACGGTACTGGGCACCAGGGTCCAGCGCACCGCCACGTGGATATTGTCCGCTTTGGGCATCCTTCACCCTCACGGTTTTGCTCTTGGTCTCACAATAACAGTGAGCCCCAAAACGCATCCACGTGAGGTAAGGTATCCACACCCTATATAAGGCATGCTTCGTTCTCCTTACCAGCCGATGTGGGACTAAGGCTTCACCTTACATCCACCCCCCTTGGAGGCCCAACGCCCTCGTTGGCACACCGACCCGGCCCTGACTCTGATACCAAATGTAACAGCCCAGCCCCAGCCAGCCGTACGGTACTGGGCACCAGGGTCCAGCGCACCGCCACGTGGATATTGTCCGCTTTGGGCATCCTTCACCCTCACGGTTTTGCTCTTGGTCTCACAATAACAGTGAGCCTCAAAACGCATCCACGTGAGGTAAGGTATCCACACCCTATATAAGGCATGCTTCGTTCTCCTTACCAGCCGATGTGGGACTAAGGCTTCACCTTACATCCACCCCCCTTGGTTCTGTTGCATTCGGGCCTGATTCTGATTCACTTGAATCAGATTCTCCAATATGGCAGCCATCCGCTCATTTTCGGCACGTCGTCCAGCCATACTGTTAGGTCATGAAGGGAACAGCCAATTAAAGACTGAATACTTAATCAATAACCTAATTATCCTAATCCTAGACTTAGACTCTTACTAAACAAATCAGTTACTCGCTTGGTGAGTAACCATCGGAGATGTGAGTCCACACTCCAAAGGCCGAGGAAAAACTGCTTTGATACCAAAATGTAACACTCTCACTTTTATTAGTAATTTTTAGGTTTTAATAAAAAATCGGAGTTTGAAAATTTCTTTTTAACACCTAAATTCCTTTAAAAGGTTTTACGAAAATCCGGCAGAGTTTCCTCTGTTTTCCGGACTTCCCAAAAATTTTCTTCGAAAAACCTGTCAGTCCAGAATTGTTTAAAAAACATAAACAACAACAGATTAAAAGTCATAACAAATCCTAATGCCCAATTTGTACAAGTTTCAGGGCAAGTTACTAATTCATATTATAAATTACATTAAATAATTATCCACTCAAAATATGTAAAATACATTCCACGTAGTGGAACTTAAAATCCTGCTCGGCCAGCACTGGTGTAAGCTCCACTTGTGTACCTGAAAAATATTAACCACACAGGGGAAGCATCACACAGAACTTAAAAGAGAGATTTCTAAGCAGATATATACAACACACCAAGACCATTCAAGCCTATTCTATACTACTTAATTCATGTTCTTCTTTATTTTCACTCTAACCTTTTTTACTCCTTTTTCCTAATCGCCCTAATTTCTCTCTTCACTCTCTTTCCAACTAACCTATTTCTTTTTCTTTCTTTCCCATCCTCTTATTTCCATCCTTTATCCGTTTTCCATTATTCATTTATGGTTAGCATTTCCATAATTATTCTCCTTATTTATTTCCTCTAGTTCCTATATCAATTCCATTGTTTACCTTCTTATTTCCTATTCCAATGTCCATTCTATTATTTATTTTTCCTATCTATTACCATTCTCATTGCCCTTTTCCATTAATATATATATATATACATATACATAATACGACCTTATCCATTTCCATTAACCCTTTTTATTTTTCCTAAATCCTTTCCATTATTTTGTTCATTATTCTTTCCCTTTAATTCCCTTACCCTTTTCCATTTTTATTTCCTTTTTCCCTATTATTGTGTGTAACCCCAAACAGAGATCTACACACCGGGTTTGCAACCACAAACAGTGATCTGCAAACGCTCTGTATGCAACCACAAACAGTGATCTGCATACGTATGCAACCACAAACAGTGATCTGCATACGTATGCAACCACAAACAGTGATCTGCATACGTGTATACAACCACAAACAGTGATCTGTATACACCCATATCGTTTATGTAACCTCAAACAGAGATCTACATAAACTTCCCTTACCTTTTTATTACTTGGCCACAGGGTCAATACAACCACCTGCGCCGTGCCACAAGGTCAATACAACCACCTGTGACGAGTACCATTTTATTAGGCCACAGGGTCAATACAACCACCTGCGCCGTGCCACAGGGTCAATACAACCACCTGCGACATTTACCATTCTATTAGGCCACAGGGTCAATACAACCACCTGCGCCGTGCCACAGGGTCAATACAACCACCTGCGACATTTACCATTCTATTAGGCCACAAGGTCAATACAACCACCTGCGCCGTGCCACAGGGTCAATACAACCACCTGCGACATTTACCCTTTTTATTTGGCCACAGGGTCAATACAACCACCTGTGCCATTTAACATTTAGTTCTCACTACTAACTCGTTTTAGTCCTTTCCCTTTTACTTTTAGTCCCTTAATTCTTTTAATTTCTTTTAATTACTTCCCTATTCTCTTTCTCTTCTTTTTCTTCTTCTCTTCCTTTTCCTTTTTCCTTTTACTAATTATTCAAGTTTACATCCAATTCCACTTAGCGTTAGTATAGTCGTTATATTTTAATTCCCTTTTCTAACTCTTAATTATTTTTATAATTTCTCTCATTGGTTCATTTCTAAATTTATTTCCCTATTCACCATTTCTATTCTTTTACCACACCCTACCAATGTAATTAATTAGTTATTCTGATACTTACCTTTTTATTCATCACTATTGGTTTCCCCCTATTTACTCCATCTATCTTTCTTCATTATTAGCAGGTTACCCTAAGGTTCGTTAGCAATTAACATTTCCCCCGATCCTAGCGATAGATATAACTACCCAGAAATACACCCCTTAAGGACTGGTAATGAAACCCCTTACCTCAATCGGTAATAGTGAGGGGTAACCTTAATTTGGCGCTTTACTCCCCGACTCACGCTTTAGCTCGGCTCGAACTGGATCCTAAGCTTCCCCAATCCTTGATTCCAAGCACGGTGGGAACAATCGATCTCGATCACGGTGACGGTGTTGCTCTTCGACACCGGGAGGAGAGAGAGAGAAAGCTCGTGGGAGAGAGAGAGGGATCGAAGTCAAGGGAAGAGAAACAAAGGGGAGAGGGAGAGGTCTTGATGGTGGTGGTGGGGGATAGTGATGGTGGCTCGTGGTGGAGTGGCGGTGGCGGCCGGAGATGGCGGCGGCCGGCTTGGTGGAGGGTGAGAGGGGAGGGGAGAGAGAGTCAAGTGAGAGAAAGAGAGAGATCTATGGAGTGGAGGAGAGGGAAAGAAAGGGTCTATGAGGAGGAGGAGGAACAAGGAGGTGGGGTGGCGGCCATGAGCTCCGGTGGTGGTGGTTGGAGGAGGTGCTGGGCGGAGAGAGAGAAAGAGGGGTTGAAATGGGGGTTTCAGCCCCCAAAACACGATTTTAAAGCTGCAGGTAGCAGAATACTCGAGTATTTCTGTCAATACTCGAGTTTTTTGACAAAATACTCGAGTATTTAACAAAATACTCGAGTAAAATGACCAGATACTGCTAGTTTGCTTTTCTATTTTTCAACTATTTTCTCCCAACTTCAAATAGCCATAACTTCTTCGTTCACCGTCGGATCTTGCTCAAATTTGACGAGTAACTTCCTAAAAATCATACCTTCATATCCAACGGTGGGAATTGTGTTTTGAGTCTTAAATCTTTTATTTTGAATTTCCTAACGTCGGGTGTTTTTAACACCGAAAAATCGATTTTTAACACTCGTTTGGTCTTCTTTAAATTTGCTTTTCGATGCCAATGCTCCTTGACTCCTCTATGGCACTCAAAGAACTCCTAATCCATAATTTTAAATCCCTTCTAGGATAATCGTTACTTCCAAATCTTACTATTATTCTAATATTTATTAGAATTAAAATTCGGGATGTTACACGTGCAGGATGTAAACCATAGGAAAACGCAACCTAAGAGGTCGCACGCGGCCAGGGGATTAGGATGACGGAATATTATATCCACATCACCCTCAAAAATCGCCCGACAACCCTCGTAGCCCCAAACGCTGCTACGGAGCGGACGAATCTCGATGAATGCCAGAAAACGAGCCATCGCCTACAAAGGGCTAGGGAGTCAGCAATTACTAACGCATAATCAAATAGAAAGCGATAACAAATTATTTTTAAAGCCCAAAAGAATAACCTTTTCACATTAATTTCGTATTATGAAAGTCATAGTTTCTTAATTTCATTATCGATGTTCATAAATAATAAACATTTATTTTCAAGTCTTAATTATCAACATACATCATGAGCATTAAGATTGTAATTTAATAACTACCAATAATAACAACAACCATTATATGCAAAATCAATGCCTCTTGTCTATCAATGCATGATCGTTGGCTAACACAACAAATAGGCTTCCGTGGCACCTTTAAAACATGTCCGGTACCCCCAATGAGTACCTCTCGGACTCAGCCAACATTAAACGACACTCCTAGATCTCTTAGAAGTGACGCCGACGTATCCCGCAAGACTACGTCTCTCGAGCCTGACGTTTAAAGACACGCCCACACCCCCGTGTGTATTTCCGGAACAAAAGGTGCAACCCCGGTCACCGACATACCTCGACTTCCCCACGGACGCCCGCTGAAACCCAGTTGACATTCACACGAATGCCCCTCGAGTTCCATCAACCAAGAGGTATGTCCACGCCTCACGGACGTGTCTCCACCACTGTGGGAAACCAAATGCAAATGCTATGCATGAATCCACAAGCATAACTCATCTTAAGTGTCATTTAAGTTTACTTGTGGTTATATAATATATGCTTTGGTATTCTAATTCATCATTTCCAAAACCTTTGTCAATAAGTTTCAGTTTCAGCCTTTAATCGATTAGAAGACCTTGTTAATCGATTAAATAATTAAATTCTGATTTTTATTACAAAATTTGATCTGTTAATCTATTATCCAACCTGATAATCGATTACCCATGTATACAATTCCAAACTGATCAGACTTTACTCGTGTTAATCGATTAACAGTCGGGTTAATCGATTAATATATCAGTAAAACAGTGCTGAAACTGGTTTTTGAATACCAAACTCATACCAACTCAATTTTAATCAAAACTAACCTCAAGTACAACTTAAATACATCACATTAAACTCATACAAAACATCAATTTTAGCAATTAATCACAGATTGACAGAATTGCTTAATTTTCCCCCAATTTAATCAAAATCACAACCTAACATGTCATATTTTGATTCAAGCCATTTCAGTCCAAATTGATCATTCCTACAGCTTCTATGGGGATATTCTAACTTGCTCTAATTCATTTTTTAGGTCCATTTGGCCTCCAAGCCATTCCACCTCATCCTATTGCCCTTTGAACCTCATGGTGGTTCATCCTAAGTTCAATTCAATACCACAATCTATTCTAGCATTAGTAAAGCTTCTCCCTTACCTCAATGAAGCTTTTTTAATCGAATTTCAACAAGAAAAGTGCCAAAAACTCCAACCTCTTAATGCTCTATGTTCAGTTCCAAGACAGGTTCGGGTAAGCACATTTGGCAGCAAATTTGACAAACCAAATGGGCATGAAAATGAGCAAATGAGATCAGAATAGAAACTACAAATTGCAAGCTTTGATTAGAAACCAATTTGACATAAAATGGTGACTTATACTCACCACAATCTCCTCTCAAAGCAAGCAACTCGAGTTCTGAAACTGCACACTTCAGTTTCAAACACTCCACTTCACAGATTAAGTCCTCTTAGCACAAGCCACCAAAACGCACGATCTATAGCTTAAATCAAAGGTCTCTCTGCAAACTTCAAAATGGTGTGAAGCTCGCAGCAAGTGTGTGGATAGGGAAGGAGAACGAAATCAAAAACCAGAGGGTGCTTGAGGTATAATTTCAGCAGAGTTTTGGCATATAACTTCTTCCATCCATTCCTTCACCCATGATTCATAATTTATAGCCAAAACCCATCATCATGCATGCCAACACGTAGCAGGGACGTGGCTTGGCATTGATAGGTGTCAAATTTGGGATTCCCAGCTGGTTGAGTCATCAAACTCCACTATCTTCAGCTTCAGCACCATCGTTAATCGATTAACAATCGGGTTAACGCGACCAGTTTTTCAAAAATTAATATTTTATTCACTTTCCCTCCAAATACCTTTTCAATATTGCCTCTTAAGTCCTTCCCAAGGACTAAACTGCAAAAGTACTATTTTCAAGGTCCAAAATATTTTTCTTGCATTTTCCCCTCAATTAATTCTTGAATATAACCATGATTAATAAACAAAACTAATTAATTCCATATAATTAATTTTGTTTAAATATTTCTTTTATTTATTCGGGAATCAAAATTCGGGGTATTACAATATACATAAAAATCAAATTAAGCATAAAATATCTCGATATATTACTTATTCAAATAATAAATTACATAGTTAATCAGTGATTAATCTCAGTGGGTGTTATAGTAACAACTCGTGGAATTGCTTTTTGATTGTGTGTCCATCCCCCTACTTAAGGCTGGTATTTATAGGATTTGCTTGAGATGTTTGGCCCGATGCATTTTCCTTCATAATTCTTTTATCCTTGAGGATAATTTTTGTGTGATCTTATCTTATTTAGATAAGTAATGATCCCTTATCATTGCAAATAATCCAATGATAATCTTCACGGATTGAATTATTTATCTATTGGAGGTTGACTTCACAAATAAGTCTCGTGACTTATCCACGGGTTAGAGCTCTTCTGAGTTGGTTCAGGCTTTAAGTCCTTCGTCATAGGTCACCTCAGCTCAGTTCTTGTCCTAAGGCCTTTCATGTAGATCATTGTAAGTCGTTTGAGGGTTATCATGCAAGGTAGATGTCCTTAGTTCGCAACAGGTCCAGAACAATATGCTTCAATTGTACAAATATGTGTGTAGTAGAATCAGGTAGACAAAGCAAGCAATTTTTATAATATATGTTTTTCTTCAGAGATAGTGGATGTGGTATAAAGATACTTAACATCGCCTTTACTCGTTGTCTCAATATGGAATTCATTGTGACTAATGTCTTTAAAGCTAAACAGATTCCTTTTTGATTTAGCATACAATAAAGCATTATCCACTATAAACTCTGTTCCTCCATGCATCAATATAATGGCTCTTCTATAGCCTTCAATCATGTTTGCATTGTCAGATATTGTGTGAACATTTGTCTCCATTCTTATTAAATTAGAGAAATACTTTTCATTTTTAAGTATTGTGTGAGTTGTTGCATTATCCACTAAGTATATATCTACCCCATTATTGATGTTGGTGTCAACCAAGAAATTACTCATTCTTCATAATAAAAAAAGTTAGATAGTTAATGCGAGGAAATACTTTTATGAAAAAGCAAAGAAGTAATTGAAGTGTAATAATATCTAAAAACAATATCTTTATTTTATTACCAAGGGAAAATATTAACAATAACTTTATTCAAAGGAAAAACACAGTCAAGATGAAAACCTTATTTTAGTAGAAAGGAAAAAACACTCTAAACATAACGTTCAACGACATAATACAACACATAAAAGTCTATAACCATAAGTTTGCATTTGAACATTTCCATTATTAATCAGGTGATCAATTTTTCCATCAAGTTCGGCAAAAACTTCCACAACATCAAAATGGGTAATATCCATATGGCCATAATCAAGTTCACCATCTTCATAGACGAAATTCATCTATCCTTTTTTCTTTATTTTTAAGTAATTCTTGGTAAATATCAGCAAGATGATTTGGTTTATGACAGAGACGATGCTAATGGCCTCAGCTATACAACGATAGCATGTTACATCACTTTTACTACTTTGCCCAACTTTTTCTTTTCAATTTTTTCATTATTTTTCCATTTCAGATTGAAAGGAGTGCTCTTTGAATTACCACCATGATCATGTCCATCATGTGGTGTGTTCTTTGAATAACCACCATGACCATGTCTACACTCTACCATATATATGTCCATGACCACGACTACGAGTTTTCCCATACGATCATGTCTTGCCACATTCACTTCTGGGAATAGGATTGTGTTGGTTGGGTGAGTCCCATGATTTCTCATCAAAAGCTTATTATTTTGTTCGGCAATAAAGAGACAAGAAATCAACTCAAAATATCTTTTGATCCCCTTTCATGATATTGTTGTTGTATGATCACATTATTTGCGTGAAAAACCGAGTATTAACGTGTCCATGTCAGAGATTTTTTCTCCACGTAGTTTTAATTGAGAAGTAACTTTAAACATTGCAGACTTATACTCACTCACAGTCTTAAAATCTTGCAAGTGCAAGTACATCTAGTCATAATGAGCTTTTGGAAAATTATAGTTTTCTGGTGGTTATATCTTTCTTTTAAAATTGTTCCAAACAACAAGTCGGTCTTTGATCATAAGATACTCAGATTTTAGTCTTCATGGAGGTGATGACGAAGAAATATCATGACTTTGACCTTATTTTGATTAGTTGTTTCGTTGCCTTGTTTGATAGTGTCACGAAGGCCATTAGCATCCAAATGAATTTAAGCATCTAGCACCTAAGACATGTAATTTTTTTCCAGTAATGTCAAGGGCCACAAACTCAAGTTTTGCAAAATTTGACATGATTAGTACATCATAAAAATAAAACAAGTTTGATAACATAAATATAGTTATTTTTTTTTAGAAATAAGTCGAATGATTTATTCAATGCAGTAGCCACAATAGAATGAAGTGTCGTGTAGAAAGAATGACGAAAGAAAAGGTTGCACATCAACTAGCCACAAACACTTTTATATCTAGAAATCATATCTAGCTATGGTATCAGCTATTACATTCAACTTACGACTATAGTTACATCTAAAAAGTATAAATCATGTATTTTTTTAAAATCATCATCACCATCATCATCATCATCATCATTGTTATTATTAAGAATGAATAACAACATGCACATGGTCCAAAAATTAAAAGATAATAGTAGTAAGATATATAGAAAGAATAAAATATCACAGTATCACTAAAAATTAGATACAGATACATATACATGAGAACAAAGTATTCCCTTATATATATATATATATATATATATATATATATATATATATATATATATATATGCATAGCAACAAGATAAAGTCCAAAACTCCAAATATATATATAAATTACGCAGTTGTAACCTAACCAGAAAATTCATAAAGGAATGAACTCTGAAAGAATAATTAACAATAATAATAACAATAGATCCAAGGTACGGTAATTAAGTTAT
Organism: Crotalaria pallida; assembly: GCA_037953625.1. Lineage (NCBI taxonomy): Eukaryota > Viridiplantae > Streptophyta > Magnoliopsida > Fabales > Fabaceae > Crotalaria > Crotalaria pallida. Next base: position 2,233,700 of record CM075654.1, on the reverse strand, counting down.
ATTGTTCCATTGTATTTACACATGTGACTTGGATATTCATTTATGATCATCATTGGTCAATATTAAATAGATAATCACCGATTGTAGTTATACACTTATACCTATATATGTGAACCTTCAAAAAATATTAAAGATTTCAAAATATGTTTGGAGTATCGTCTTGATAACGTGTTGTGCAATTAATAAAAAATGGAAGGATAAGAATAATATGATTAGCATGTAAATAAAAGAGAACTAAGGAAAGATAAGAAAAAACTCTTACAATTGTTATCTTTCTGCAATAGAAATAAGACCCCTATTTATAAGGTCATTAAGGTAAGTTAGTTTTAATCAAATGGACATCAAGTTAAATTAAGTTCGAACATCCACTTAAGGTAGATATTTACAACAAATGCCATGTTTAATATTTCCGTTTAGCGCTTTTTCTTCTAATCTTTAACCAAAAATGAACAAGGCACATTCTTAAGTGAGATATCCAAAGATATGAAAATATGACATGAACCAAACGCTAACTTCGTGTCAACCTTCCATGTCTGAACCCTATCCAAATGCATGAGAATACTAATTTAATTTTAAACGTGGTACTGTATTTGGCAGTTGAAAGCAGAATTCAGTTCGAATCATTTTAAGAACAGAGTAGTACATACTAACATAGCTGCATATTCATTCTCTCTTCTTCCAACTTAATTTTATACTGAATTCTCCAATTACTAGATCTTGTATGACTATAAACAGTAATAGAACGGGCCATGGTATAAGCTAGAAAATCAAAACTGTTTTCTAAAAGCTTTGAATCTACCCAATAGAGCTTGAACATGTCAACTTTGAGATAAGATTTAATTATAACAAATTTGCACGCAACTATCCAATAGATGATGCTGATGACTCGTATTTCATTGCAAATTTGTCATCTCCTGATTAAAAACATTTAAACCAAATTCGGTAAAGTCAATTATTTATAGTAAGTATTAAAAAAAATGATCGGTTCCAAATGACAAAGCTTGATTCACTTTGCAAATACCTCATTTGAGTTTTGTGAGTAAGATATAAAATGTTTCCTTCACCTTTTTGGAATTTTGGAATAGGAAGGATGTGATGAGAAAAGAAAGGAAAAAAGAAAGATAAGGTATAAAAATGTGATATTGTATAATAAAAATGGATAAGGATATCATTACTCCCAAAGAAAAATAAAAAGCACCAATAGAACTTAGCACCAAATTCAACTTAGATTAGTCAAAAGTCCATGCCAAAAATTTAGAATAAGAATACTATTATTTCTTGTGAGTTCTGGTATATTATTTCTAGTTTGACTATGGGGTTATGGCCCAGAAAAGGCGTATCACTATCAGCCTTAAACAAACAAATATCCTTACAGTTGCATATATAATAATACACTTTCTGGAACATGCCAGCTAGGCAAGAAATAAATATGAGATTAACAAGTCTAAACATGTCAAAGACTAGAAAGAAACTCTGCTGATAATATTAAGCACGCATCCAACTTATTGCTGCAAATTGAAAACTTTTCCTTTGTGTATTACTTTCCAAAGAGCATCTTTAGCATGTTCTAATGTTTCTACACTCTGCCCTTCATCAAATGATATCCTCTGAATGTTGAACTGCACACAAGACCATTGAATAAATGCATGTATCATGTTATAAATATTAAAAGTCCAATCTAACTGTTATTTTAAAAATAAAAAAAAAGCTTACCTGGGCACCTTGACGGACCCTAACATCAGTCCCTTTGCTGTCTATAGATATCAGTGCTGCATCATCTACCTCAATCTCATAAGACAGAAGCTTCTTTAAGGGCTTTGAGAAGATGGCATTTAGTTCCTGTTGTTTCAAAGCAATAAAGTGATACAACTCTAAGGGTCTGTTTGTTTAAGCTTTAAAAAAAAAGTGATTTTTAGATTGCGTAAAAAAGAAAATTACTTTCTATAGATTTTGGAGTAAAGCGGAAGTTATTTGTGTTTGTTTACAAAAAAAAAAAAAAAAAAAAAAAAAATTTACTTGAAAAACTACACAGGTTAGTCAGAAGCTACAGTGATTGTTTTGAGAGGCTGATTACAGAAACAATCTTGTCCAAACATATCCCAAACAAACAAGCTCATAATGGTATCAAGAAGTGTCTGGCATGCTGCAATGTCATTGGAATAAGTTTGACAGAGACAGCAAGACTCAGGACCTCATTTCAACTACACAGCCCTACATGGTTTCATCCATGATCCATGATAAAATAAAATACCCAAGTGTGCCACCCAGTTATGCATCCATTTCCAGCTACTAGGCCTAAAAAGTTATAATGTCCCTTCCAAAACAATCCTATAAAATTCTTCTTATAATCAGGGAAAATGAGAGGAACAATATATATGACTATGAGCTTAAAAATATGTTGCAAGAACTTATTTACTTTTGCCTACATAAATTGGAATTTATTTCTGAGTGCGTATTCAGAAAATTTTACCTTTAGATTTTGCTCACCACCATCAACTGCAATCTTATCAGGTTGAATGGCTTCATATTCCTTTACATCCACCCAAGCAACAGTACCAAAGCCTCCAATGAAATATATGTCACTGCGAATGATGAAGAACAGATTGAACAAGCAAGTTGCTAATGATGGTACCAAACACGAATTAACATTATTAGCCAATTCCACATGGATTCTATTACATGTGAGTGTAATATTATTTAGAGCAAAAGATCAAATTGATCCTTCAAAGATACAAGTGCCAAGAAACATGTCCCTGAAAGTTTAAGACGGCACTACATAGTGTAAAATTTAGTCTATGAAAGACTTAGATGCCACCAAGTAAGTCCCTAGAAGGACCAATGTGGAAGCACTTCTAAACTTTCAAGAACTTACTCGGAACTCGGAAGCACTTTTCTTTGATCGACCAAGTTGGTGCCACTTGTATCTTCGGAGTACCAATTTGACGTTTTACTGTTATTTACCAAGGAAAAATGTATTTTTATGGAAAGCTTCAAAAGACAACAAAGAGATCTGCACAAGTTGTTGATACTTCACCAAGGACTCCAATTGTTATTGTTTCACAAGTTATTAGCATAAAAACAATTTCTCTCGTCTCTGACAAATATTGACATCCGTAAACTATGTCCAGGTAGAATCACCCAAAAATATGAAAAACAGTTTGCAAGAAAAATGATTTGTTCAACACAATCAGCTTGGCCGCAGCTTCAGTTATTTGATAAAATAATATGGCTAGAAAGTAGCCTACCTTATATTCTGCATCCTAAAATAATAGAAATTTCCCCACTGCTGAGAAGGCCCCTGATGGTGTTTTGCAATGTACTGCTTATGAGCCCATTCCTGTTAGTACAAACAGATATCATGATATATATACAAACAAACTTCTAAATCAGAAGCAGCTGTACATAATTATACGTACAAACAAGTACAATTGCTGACCCATGAGACTAAGAGCTCATTTGTTTAGGTTTAAAAAAAAAGGCAATTCTCCAAAAACGATTATGCACAATATAAAACCATTTGCGTTCCGGTTACAAATTTGATAAGTGATTCTAGATTTCTTGCTTCTCTCTACTCTCTAGGTAGAAATGTTTTGCCCAGAAGCTAGAAATTTTAGCTTCTTCCAAAATCATTTATTATGTAAAAACCTGTTTTCAAAAATTAACCCAGCAAACGATAAGATACCAAAAGTGTTTCTTTCTCAAAATAAAAGCATTTATTTTGACAAATAAGCCTAACCAAGTGCACTCTAATTAGTAATGAGTGAACAACCTGCTGATCTTCCGAAAGTGGATAGACATCTCCAAAAATAGTTACCCTTGCATTGGATAAGCCACTCCATCCAGGTATCTAACAAAACAAACAGTCAATAGAACCGATGGAGAAAAAACAAGCAGAAAAATAAAGCTCAGATAGGAAATATTAAATTGCAAACCTGAACAACAAGTGTGCATCTTGGGTCAGCCAACAAATTCCTAGTGTGGATTGCAAGTGGTGAAAATGAAAATACAGGATCTGCAAATCAAGAACACAAGACATATGTTACAGATAAACACTATAAGCAAACAAGTAAACCACAATAGGTCAACAACGCATACTGATGCAGCTATGAAAAAGAGAGGAATGCTGGCACATCTAGAAGCACGTTGAATGAAAGAATAATGAGTTGGACTGTGTCTTTTATTTGTTCTGTAGTTCCCTGTCAGTGTGCTTATGTAGTATCAACAAGTGTCAAACTCTCGATTAGATTGGAATCTGATAGAGACCCTGAGGAAATAGTTGATTTAGCAGCAACCAACAAAGGCCCAAAGCCCACTTTGGATTTATTTGGCAAAGTCTATGTGAGGAAAGGAAAAAAGGGGAATCCACTTGAGCAGCAGGAGAGAGAAGATCCTAACTAACTGCTGAGCTGGCCACGTTGGGTTGGGGGTGAGTCAGGTGAGGGTATATGAGTAGCAAAATGATTGTAGTGAGGTAGGCAAGTTTTGGCTGGGAATTGGGAAAGGCTAGTCATTCTCTTTGAGTGTCTAGCATATTCTTGGGTCCTGTAATTTCTTTCTTTCATTTTATGTAACTCCAGGCTGAAATCATACCGATTCAGCTCCAAATAGCAATATAATTCAGCATTTTGCTCTCATTTATTTCTTTCCCATTTTCGCCGACCCCACCTAGTGGGACAAAGGCTTAGTTGTTGTTGTTGTTGTTATTTCTTTCCCATTTTCCTTTACTTGCTGATACTACCAATTTGGTATCAAAGCTTGTATGATGAATACACCCCCGCAACAATGGAAAACAGAGTAGAAGGGTTGGAATGAAGCTTTCAGGAGTGGAAGGAGGAGAACGAAGCTCAGATGAATGAGCTCAAGCAGATGCTCCAGGACCGGAATCGAGACTACTCGCGTGGTTTTTCACGGTATCGACGCCGTGACATGATTCCAGGACGATCGGAGCTCCGGTGGAAGGCATGAGGGATCGCAGTCTCGATCGCGACCCACGTGGGAGAGTCCATAGTCGTTCAAGGCATATGAAGGATGTAAACTTGAGATTCTGGTGTTTTCTGGCAATGACGCGTACGGGTGGATCATCCGCGTGGAGCGGCATTTCAAGCTCAACACCATGAGAGAGGAAGAGAAGCTAGATACGGTTGTGGTAGCATTGGAAGGGCGAGCTTTAAACTGGTACCAATGGTTGGAGGAGCAGACCTGGGAACCACGTTGGGACAAGTTCAAGGAGGTGACACTATGTCGCTTCCAACCCGGGTTGGTTTAGAACCCATTTGGTCCATTACTGAGCATCAAGCAAACTGGGACAGTGATGCAGTACCGGGAGGAATTTGAGATGGCCTCAGCCCCATTAAGGCTCATCATCTCCTTTTGGACAGAATTGTTTAAGCTAGCAAGAACCAAGTTAAGGCTCAGCTCCCAGCTTATCACCCCCAAATGGACGGGCAAACGGAAGTAGTCAATCGTTGTTTAGAAGTTTATCTCAAGTGTGTGACAGGATCGAAACCAAAACTATGGCCCAAGTGGTTGAGTTGGGCAGAATTTTGGTATAACACAAGCTATCACTCCTCAACTAAAATGGCTCCATTCAAGACACTGTGGAAGGGAAGCCCCAGTGTTGATCAAAGGTGATGTGGAGCAGACTTCGATAGAAGAAGTGAGTAGATCGACAACTGAAAGAAATGAAGTGATAAAAGAATTAAAGGAGCAACTAGAGAAGGCTCAGAATCGGATGAGTGAGCAAGCTAACAAAGAGAGGAGAGACATTGAGTTTCAAGTAGGTGAGAAAGTCTTCCTCAAGATACAACCTTACAAATTAAGGAGCTAGGGTAAAAGGGTCAATCAGAAACTCAGCCCTCGATTTTATGGACCCTATGAAATCATTGGGAAGATTGGCCCTGTGGCTTACAAGCTGAAGCTTCCAGAGGGGAGTCAAGTGCATCCGATACTCCATGCTTCGTTGTTGAAGAAATCCATTGTTGCAGAGGCAACACATCAACCATTACCCACATTCTTAGCTGATTTAGAGTTGAAGGTGCAGCCTGAAGAAGTCCTGGCTGTCAGGAAGAAGCAGGGTATTGAAGAGATCACGGTAAAATGGAAGCAACTCCCCTCACATGAGAATTCCTGGGAGAGTTTAACAGAGTTCAAGGAACAGTTTCTGAACTTCCACCTTGAGGACAAGGTGAGTTTAGGGGGGGGGGGGGGGGGGGGGGGGGGGGAGTGTTGATAGAGACCCTGAGGAATTGGTTGATTTAGTAGCAACCAACAAAAGCCCAAAGCTCACTTTGGATTTATTTGGCAAAGTCTATGTGAGGAAAGGAAAAAAGGGGAATCCACTTGAGCAGTAGGAGAGAGAAGATCCTAACTAACTGCTGAGCTGGCCACGTTGGGTTGGGGTGCGTGAGTCAGGTGAGGGTATATAAGTAGTGAAATGATTGTAGTGAGGTAGGCAAGTTTTGGCTGAGAATTGGGAAAGGGTAGTCATTCTCTCTGAGTGTCTAGAATATTCTTGGGTCCTGTAATTTCTTTCTTTCATTCTCTGTAATTCCAGGCTGAAATCGTACCGATTCAGCTCTGAATAGCAATATAATTCAGCATATTTCTCTCGTTTATCTCTTTCCCATTTTCCTTTACTTGCTGATACTACCAGAATCTTTTGTAACTCATGCCCAAATCCCGACTATAGCAAGAACATGAAACTCATTCCCCAAGTTCTACTCTTACTACTTCCTTGACAAATTAAAACTAGAGTGGAATCATCTGTAACACATGAGTAATATACAACCATTTAATTTTCTTTATCCCGTCAACATAGTTCACTTAACGTCTTAACCAAATACTGGGATTAAGAAAACTTATTATGATGTCTAATTGTCTATTACAGAGGAACACTGAAGTAGATTTCCCAACTTAACTAGAACCAAGGATAAACAACCAGTAGCTGAAACTGTGCATAAAATATAAGAGGGTGGATGTGAAGGATTATTGACTTACGACCCATTGGATCTGGCGCAAAATCAACTAGAGAACCAAATGGATATCCTTCTCGTCGGTGATGCATTCGAGACATCACAGTGCACAAGTGAGCAAACCTGGCCTTGAATCATGGAAGGAAAAGGCAATCGAAGATTAATAAAGTGAATTCATGAATGAAACTTATGATAAAATCTATCCTAAAGTAGAATATGCAACAATTCAATTTAAGTTATACTAGTATGAGCAACAAAGAGCCCCTTACTTGCTCCATCAAATTGCGCACTGCTAAGGCCGGTCTAGGTAAACCATGAGCCGAGGTAGCACTTTGAACGCCACCAGAAATTGGTGTTCTAAAAAGTCCAGCCCTTGTACCTCCACCCAATCCACCACCTGGAGTTGTGATGGTTGTCCACGCCGCATCCATTTGTAGTACCTCCTCTTTATCTTTATCAGTACTCTGATCATGGCCTAAATTTTCCTTCAGAAGGAAAGACCACCAAACTAAGTTAAACTCAAAGGTCGATTATAAATTTGTTATCTGTTGATCATGTATATTTGTTAGAGTAGCATTTTAACAGTGATTCCACTGTGTTGGTGTAGGTTAGGTAACTATACTCCTAGTTCTATGATAAGTTCATGTAATACAACAACTTATTAGGGTTAGGGTTAATGAGAGAGAGAGAAAGAGAGAGAGAAATATATGTGAAAGGGAGAAGTAGTGGTACCTGAGATTGGGATTGGGAGGAGGAGGAGGAAGGAGAGAGGATAGGTTGGGGAGAGAGAAAAGAGAAAGAGTTATGGAATTCATCGTCATCGTCATTGTCATCGGGAATGGGGGAATCAGTGGGGAGAGCAGAAACAATACTACGACGGAGGGGGTGATGGGTGACGTTGAGAGGTGGTAGGCGAATGGTGTTGGTGTTGGTGTTGTTGTAACAAGAAGAAGAAGAAGAAGAAGAAGAAGAAGAAGAAGTGTGAGTGCGGCGGAGAAGGGAATAATAACAAGTGAAACCACCACACCGGGCGGAACACACTGCTTCCATTTAACTTTTCTGATTATTTAGTGAGAGTGAGAGTGAGAGTGATAGTGATAGTGATAGTGAGTGACGGAGGAGAGTTTATTATTATACATACAAGAAAAGTATTAGATGCTTGTATGAATAAAAAGTGTGTGTGAGTGGGAGAGGCGAGAGGGAGAGGAGATAAAAAGTGAGCAGCGAGAGAGAAGATGCTTGCTTGCGTGATTCTCTCTGCCTGCCTGGCCCGTTCTCACTCCTCGGCCCTGGCCCTGGGCTTCAAAACTCAATCAGATTCGGGCCCCGGGTGAGTTTTAGATTTTCAACCCTACAAAATATACCAAACCCCAATTTTATGTTGGAAAAGACGAGATTACTCTCCCGATTTTTGTGGGAAAACTCGCTTTGATTGAGTTAAGAAAAACCCGAAACCGAAATCCGCTTTGAAGAGATGGGGTGGGGTGGGTATGATATTTTTAGTACCCGCCCAGCCCCCGCTATAATATAAAATTTAAATAATTTTCATTATAATTATAGTTAAATGGTAAAGTCAAACTAATATATTTGGCTAAAACCATGATTTAATTCTTAAGTTTTTAGATATGTTTAAAATTTGACATTTATTATAATATATTATTTGAATTATAATGTATTTTATATGTGATTTTTGTTTAATAAAATAAAAAAAATTTAAAAAATAATTGAATGGGTTACCCGCGGGTTTCCTCGAACCCGACGGGATGGGTTTGGGTTTCATTTTTCATACCCGCTCTCCTTAAACTCGCACCCGAATCCGCCCGCTCTTGATGGGTGCGGGATTGGTATTGTCAAAACCCGTCTCAAACCCGACCCATTGCCATGCCTAGCCCTAGTGAAACCTTTTTTTTTTTGAATTTGCCACCCACATTAGGACATGCATCCCCATTTTTTATATTGTTCTTTTCAAAATAACCTTGGGTCATGACTAGGAGTGTAAGTGATCTGGCCTCGGATCGCGAGATCGGGCAGATTGAACTGGACCGGACCGAAAAATTTGGTTCGATCTAGTCTCGTGGTCTGATCTTGTCCCAAAATTTTTAGACCATTCCTTTATGGTCCAGTCCATGGTCCCATAAATTTTGAGACCGTTGGGACCGGACCGAACCCATAAAGTTTCTTATACTGTTAGAAAATTTTCTGAACTGTTTATCTTGTATAAGATTTTCTTTTAACTTCATTCACCTCCATATTTTCTTATACTTATGCAGTTATGGTATTCTACTATTTTCGGCACTCTTTGTCTTGTAATTCTTATGTTCATTGCGCTTCCGAACGAGTTGAATGAAGTTAAAAGGGTTTTCATTTAAACCTTGTTTAGAACAGAAAAATATTATATTGGGCTTCAGCCTGTTAAGGGAAGAAAAGCAAGGAATTAGAGATAGGCCCAAGGATGTAAGGGTGGCAACGGCTTTGTGTAACTCAACCAGAAGGAATCTCTTTACAATCAAATCAGGGAGGAAAGGGCATCCCTGGACTTCCAAGCATCTCCCCAACGAGAGATTTAGAGCAGAAGAGCAGAGTTTCCAAAGTGTTGCCAACCTTGAGCCTAGCACCCAGCAGCAACAGTCACTAAAAGTCACCATATATGGAAGCTCCATCATTCCACTCCATGCCAAATAAAGGAAACTGCCTAATCTCCCTGCTTAAGGCAGAATAGCAACATAAACCAGTGGATAATGGGAGATCAATACAATTACCAGAGGGCTAAGAAGTGGAAAAACGTGGAGATCAAGACAAGATTTAAGTATAAAAAGAGGATTAAGAGGAAGGAGAAGGGCAAGAACAACAGGGGGGAAAAGGGAGCCACTGAAACACTTAGAAAAATAGGAAACTTGAAAGTGACGAACAAAAGGCGTCCTAAATTCCCTTTGTTTTCCTTTGTCTAAAACATGCTCTTTTGTAGCAAATGTCCTCCCCCTCTTTATTCCTTTCCAACATATAAATAAAAGAAGCCACTGACTTCACAAAGTTTACGAACCCATCTCTTTATTTTGCAACTTTATTATTTTCTTTGCAAAATATAAATTCCTGGCAGAAACAATTGGCGCCGTTTCCGGGGAGGTCATGGTTTCTACATTAGATGACTTGGAGGACGCTCGAAGGGTGGTTCAGGAGGATGGCAGCATAAGAACAACTGTTGGTGGAGGCAATGAAGTATTGCGGAGCACGACAGCAAGGAGGTTGACTTTCAACCTCGAAAACGACTGAGGGGAACCGTTCTCAGACGCCTTAGAGGAGGAACCAGTGCAAGCAGACAAAGATTCTCAGGGAGAAGGAGAAAGAAGCGTGCAGATAACTCTGGATGCCGCTATCCTCAACAACATCATAACCAATCAAAATGCCTTGGCAGAAATGATAGCGAGCTATAAAAGTCAAAATAACAAGGCGAAGGAGGAAGCCGAAGCATTGAAGGCCAAAGTTAGGTTGGAAGACGCCCTAGTAACACAAGCAGAGTTGAAACGAATGTTACAAGATCACAAAGAAGGAAGCAGTCCAGTAGTTGATCTAGACCCACCTTTCACGACAGAGATAGCCGCGTATCGTTACCCCCATGGATATACGCCGCCAACGTTCCGGAAGTTTGACGAAACTGGAAGCGCCAGGGAGCAATTGATGACGTACATAGACGACTTGGGAATTCACAGCTCGGATTTGCGCTTAAGGCTGGGGGAATTCTCTAAGTCCCTCACAGGGCGTGCCTTCACTTGGTACTCCAAGTTGTGCCCTGCATCTATCAGAAATTGGGAACAAATGACAACAGAATTTTGCAATAAGTTCCTTGAGGAGGAAGCCGCCATTCATGTAATGGACCTAGGAAGAGTCAGACAAAGGATGGGAGAAGAGCTGGTGCAGTTCATAAAGAGATACCGAGATAAGGTGCTCAGTTGTAGAGAGACGCTCCCCGAAGCAGATTTGGTATATGGGTGCATCAAAAGCGTGGAAGATGGGTCGCAAATATTTTTGGCCTTGAGCAAGATCACCACTTTTGCTGAGTTATTGGCTAGGGCGCTGGATGTAACGGAGGCAATGCGGAGACAAGGAAAAAGGACCAGAGAACAGGCAGCCTTTGATGTCAATACGGTAAATGATAAGAGAAGGCGGAATTACAAAACTGCCCAGTGGAATTATGAAAAACGGGACCCCCCACCAGCACTGCCTATCCCGAGAGAGCTCACGTACCAATTAGTGGAGGAATGGTTAAAGGAGGGTGTGCTGAAAGAAAGAACCGAAAAGTGCCCCCTGACACAGCAAGAATATGATGATCCAGCTTTCTGTATACTCCATCGATACAAGGGACACAGTACCATGGAATGTTATGTAATTAGAGGAATATTTCAGAAACAACTTGCAGCGGGGAAAGTACTATTACCAGAGCAAGGAACGGAAGAAGGCATGGGAACACAACCTTTGCCAAGGCACCAAGTGAACGTTATCTTATCAGGGGAGGGGAATCTGTTGGAAGAACTAGAAGAAGAGGAGGTGCTTGAAGATGAGCTAAGAAGAGGTTTGACAAAAACCAGAGGCCTCAGAGCGCTATTTGATCAGCTGGGACTCGATGTAAATGTGAGGGTCGAGGCAGCTCAGGCTCTAGCAGACGTCATTGTGAGAAGAGGAGGGAACGCCAGTGCCACACACGCCTCGCTCTAAAGAGTGGCAAGGGCACATGCTTCAGCCATCATGTTCAAGGAGCCTCAGCCACAACACCTAGGGTATTGTCATAACAGGCCACTATTCGTGGAGGCGGTGATCGAATGTGTCAAGGTAAGACGTGCTCTGGTGGACAAAGACTCAGCCGTCAACATTATCCCAACCCAAATTTTTGCAAAGTTGGGAATCCCTGGCTCAAGATTGAAGAAGGCTGAGATGACACTAAGCACATTCAATGGAGATACAGTAGAAACAAGAGCGTGCGTTGTGATTAACTTGGAAGTAGGGCCCATAAAGACGCTCAACACGTTCCACATTGTTGATGAGAACCCAAGCTATCATATTCTTTTAGGACGCCCTTGGATCCATCTGCACCAATGCATCCCCCCAACATTACATCAATGTGTCAAGTCCTCTTACAAGGGACGTGATATCGAGATTCCGGCCACCAAAGCACCCTTTGAAGCGTCTAAAATGCACCTGATAGACGCCTCTGTGTTTGCTGAACTGGCCCCACCAGGGATAAGCAGAATCGAAAGGGAAGCCCCAATTAGTCTCAAAGGGAAAGAAAAAGCGGCACCTACAAGGGAGTCCGTTTTCAAAAGGCTTCGCCTCCCTGAAAAAGGAGATGTCTCAGATCCAAGCACAACATCGAAAACAAAGTTCAGACTACAGAAGCAGCGCCTCCCACAAGGAGGCACACGGTGGGCCATCTTATAGGAATTTGTGTGGCCGGCCAAGCCGAGCCTCCAAGACTTGGCCAGTCCCACCCTCTTACGAGCGCTTAAGGGCAAGGCCGCATTCAAGGAAAGCGTCATGACAGTACAAGAAGAAAAACCAACCAAAGAGGAACTGGAAGAAATCAATGTAGGGGGAAACGAGCATAGACCACTGTACATATATGCATCACTGACCAACAAAGAAAAGGAGGACTTGATAGCATTGCTCAAGGAATACAAAGAAGTGTTTGCGTGGACTTATGAAGAGATGCCTGGACTTAGCCCCAAGCTGGTTACACACAATCTGGCGTTAAAGGCGTCTGCAACCCCAGTCAAGCAGCCAGCTGGGAATCCGAAGAATCATCATCAAAGGAGATTCCAACCTAGTGATCAAACAGTTGAAGGGAGAATACGGGGTGAAGGAGCTTTCGCTAGCTCTCTGCATATAAAAGGTGTTGCAGTCACTGGAAAAATTCAGAATGGACACCTTAGAGCATGTGCCCAGATCTGAGAATAGGAAAGCAGACGCTTTTGCCACACTGGGTAGCAAGACCATGATGAGCAAGGAAGAGCATCTAATACACTTGAGAAGGGTGCATCACTCTCAGATCCAGACAGAGACGTCCAAGGAAGAGGCAAAGGATGATTGGAGGATCCCAGTCAAGAGAGAGCTCGAAAGCAAAGTATTGTCAAAAGCTTCCAGAGACTATTGCCTCATTAGGGGAAATTTTTACAAGAGGAATGGGGATGACTTGCTTATGCGGAGTATTACAGAGGAGGAGGGTTCAAAGAAGATGATGCATAGACATGATAGTATCTGCGGGCAAACGGGGCCAAGGCTGTACAGGCGCATGCAAAGGCTGGGTGTGTTTTGGCCCACCATGAAGGCACAATGCGATTCCTTCCAAAATAATTGCAAGGGATGTCGAGACAGCGAGGAGGAAAGCGAGATCAATATGGTTAGTGAAGATTGGACCAGGCCCATCAAGGAATATTTGGAATTTGGGATCCTCCCAGAAAGCCATATGGAAGCAGAGAAGGTAAGGAAGAAAGCTGACTGCTACTTTTGTGAAGAAGGGGAACTTTTTAAGAGAAATTTTGCTGGGGATGTTATGAGGTGTTTGAAAAAGGGAGACCAGGATAAAGTGATGGAGGAAGTACACAGGGGAGCCTGCGGTAAGCATCAAGGAGGAAGGGCCCTCTATTCAGAACTCTTGAGGATTGGGTATTTTTGGCCAACAATCAGGGAGGACGTTGTGGATTTTGTAAGGAGATGCGAGCAATGTCAAAAGCACGATAACAAGGTGCACTCGCCCTCTAGCAACATGAGGAGCTTAAGCTCACCATACCCCTTTCACACTTGGTGCATGGACTTCGTTGGCCCTATTGACCCACCTTCTAAGGGAAAAATATGGATATTGGCGGCAACAGAACATTCAACAAAATGGGTGGAAGCCATGGCATGCAAAAAAGCGGATGTGGACACTACTATTCAATTCATCAGGGATCACATCATTTGTCGTTTTGGTTTGCCTAAGAAGATAGTGTCAGATAATGGCACCCACTTCATTAATAAAAAGGTGGAGGGAGTCCTGGAGGGGTATGGTATTGTACACAACAAATCAACACCATACTACCCGCAGTCAAATGGCCAGGCCGAGTCTACAAACAAGACGCTGATCAGAATTTTGTCCAGAACAGTAGAACATGTGCCTCAAGAATGGAGTGAGTACTTGTCTCTAGCTCTTTGGGACTATCGTGTCACAAAGCATGGAACCACCAAGGCGTCCCCGTTTTCTTTGGTGTATGGTGCAGAAACTACGTTGTCGGCAGAAGTAATGGTGCCTTCAGCATGAATGATCGCACAGAATGAAGAGGACGCTTTAGAAAGGGCAGAAGCAGTAGAGGGCTTGAGGACCAAGGCACAAGAAGAGGTTCTCTGACATCAAAGGAAAGTCACGCTGGCGTATGAAAAGATGGTGAGGCCCAAGATGTTTGCAGAAGGAGAATTGGTTTTGAAAGCAACGGTCGCCTGTTGAATCTCATAATTTCCCTTTATGATGTTTTGATGATGACACAACACAACTTTATATATTATGCTTGAACAGGTACAGGTACCTTGATGATGCGAAGATTGTATGCCTGATTGAAGATCTAGTCTTTTAGGGCTTAGAATTTTATGTAAGGCAAATATTAATCTAAAAAGCACTCAAATATAATTTTATGATGATGATATTTTTTTGTTTTGAAAAACCTAGAAGAGGTACCTTTAAAACCTCTGCTCCAGGAAAAGCTGTTACGAAAATGTTTTGTGAAAACCTTTGGTTACAAGTTTTTATGAAAATCTGATTTTACTATGGAGTAATCGATTACCCCTTCTGGACTAATCGATTACTCGCTGCAACTTGTAACCAGAGAGTAAGTAATGGGTTAATTAGGTTCTTGTAATAGATTACTTCCTTGAACTGGTCATTTAAGTGACAGTAATCGATTACTGGAAGCTATTAATCAATTAGCTTTTAATGCTGCAATTTTATGAAAAACCTAGAGCAAGTAATCGATTAATGTGACCAAATTAATCGATTACTCATTTCAAACTTTTTGAAAAACGTGCTGAAATCAATCTGATTCCCAGAATGATTAACTTCCTTTTCTGGAAGATCATGATTCTGATTTTTTGGCTACTTCTTCTACCATTTTCAAAAACTTCTTTGCACTACTCTCCTTCTTGATCATCTTCTTCTCCTTCTCTCTTCTTTGAAAAATCCTTTGAGAAGAAATCATCATTATCATCATCATCATCATATTGGTTTGATATTAAAAAAAAATCATTGAGTTTGCTTAAGATTATCTATTTGCTATAGGACTCTATTGTAGTATCTGCTCTATCTAGAGAGCTTCATTGTTAGTTGCACACACTTCTTCGTGCAAACCCATTTTATTGTAAGGGGTGTGACAACCTTAGATATTAAGGATTGTTTTCCCTTAGGATTGAACGTGTGTCGCGTTCATAGGGTGAGAAAACCCTTGTGTATTGGGTAGCGCTATACGAACGGTGGGATTCCTAGTAGTTAGGCTATATTGTTCGAGGTCCCTGGCGAACGGTGGGATTCCTAGTAGCTTGCGGGGCGCTCTGGATGTACTTGGGGACGCGTGGCGTCTAGGTTTAGTGAAAAGCTCAAGTGGGTCGCTTGAGGACTGAATGTAGGCGTTGTTTGCCGAACCAGGATAAAAATCCCTGGTGCAATTTTCTCTATCCCTTATCTCTTTACTTTCCGCATGTTTATTTTATGTTGTTTATATTTTTCGCGGATAAAATCTATTTTCATGTATTAATCTATTTAGCGCGTGTATTGCGTTTTAGTTGTTTATTTCTTCAATCTTGCATATAATAAGTTTTATCTATTAATAATAAATATTGTGTTCCTATTCGCATAAAATCGTTTTTCATTCGTTCTTTAAGTCTTCCGCTCGTTTAATCTTTGTTAATCTTTCTAAGATCGTTTGATTCGATTGAATTTCAATAATTTTATAAACACCCAATTCACCCCCCCCCCCCTCTTGGGTGACGTTAGCCAATACCACCAATTATTCCAACAATTGGTATCAGAGCTTCGTGCTCTGGTAACAAGCTTAATCACTTGAGTTAAAGATCCTTTGTGGTTTGGCTTATTGGGATATTTGTTTTCGTTTTAAAATGGAGGGCTGTTCATTCAATGATGCACCAATTTTCAATGGAGAAAATTATGCGTATTGGAGTGCTAGAATGAAGTTTTATCTTCTGTCAATTAATTATCGCTTGTGGTATATTGTGCTAAATGGTTTTGATTTAAACCCAAAAAATGTTTTATACGAATTTGACAAAAAATGTTTTGCCTTGAATATTCAAGCTATGCAGATTTTAAGAAATGTCTTGAACGATAATGCATATGCTAGGATCAAGGATTGTGTTAATGCTAAATGTATTTGGGATACTCTACACACACTCTATGCTACTGATGATCTTTTAGAAAGTGTAAGTGTTCACAGATACAACCTGGAAACTTAGCTAGAGACAAGCTCAAAGGATGAATTGACTATCTCCCATGATGAAGTTTTGAATGATGACACCAATAGCATGAGGAGCAATTCGTCAAATGAAGATGATGAGTTAGAAAGTTTATTTGAAGCATTCTCTAAGTCTCACCTGGAATCAAGTTCTTCAGATGAGGAGTTTGTAGACAACAAAATCGAACCATTCTCATATACTCCTCACGAGGTAACTATAATTGATTCTCGTTCCCATAATCCTCATATTACTCATGATGATTTGAGAGATGATTTGAAAAATTCTTACTTTAAAAATAGCACCTCTACATATCATGAAAAATGCAATTTTATTGAAAAAGATGTTTAGGCTGCTTCTTGTGATTCTCAGTGTATTTCAAAATCCTCTTGCTCCAACTCTTTATTTGACGATATAGATAAGAATGTGGTTAGTCAAAAGTCAAGTAAAGATGTCGGCAATTGTGATTATGAATACAAGGATCATAAGTGTAGTTTATACAAAAATGATTTTGGAAAATTCAAAGCATCTCCCAAACCCATTGTTTGTAACTATTGTGGACGTTCGGGTCATATTTCTCACTTATGCTTTTATAAGAAAAATTATCAAATGAAAAATAAAATGAAATGGGTTCCAAAGGTTTCCAAGGAATCCAAATCTAATCCCCCAGGACCCAAAATGAGATGGGTACCAAAGATATCCTCATGTAACAGGAATTGGCAAAATCAAGCAACCAAGGTAGTACCAAAAGGAAATCAAGGGAAGAAAGCAATCAAATTGACCTACTGGAAGCCAAAAACTGGAAGAGTTGACCAAGTGGAGAACAAGCTAGCAAGGACCAAAAACCTCTCACGGAGAAAGTGGAATTACAATAAAGTTAAAAATCAGAAGAGGAAACAATGGTCAAAAGCACATTCATTCTAGTCAAGAAAGCACTCATTATAGCATGGAAGGGTTGAGGTAAACAAGTCATATTCTTATCCTAACCAGGATTATACAAGAACATACTTTGAATATTCCAAGCTGTATTGAATTTGAAAATAAATAATGTGTTCCAAATTATTTTTTTTCACATGATTATCATATCTTGGAAGAGCTGAAGTATCTCAATCATAATGTGTCATTTAGTGCAAACTTGAGCTGTTTAAGTTGGCATCAAAATGCATATCATGATTGAACTTGTTATAACTCTTAGTTATAATAAAGCATATGACTTGGTATATTGCTTTGGTTCATATCATTTACTTCAATATCTCTCATTGTTTATCGTGACAAATTTTCTAACTTGAGCGTTGGAGATATCCAGAACTATCTGTTTTGCAGGAAACAGTCCCCCTAAAGGTAAGTTGACCACAAGCTAACATCACTCATATTCCCTAGCATCAGAAAATCCTATTCGTAGAATGCAAGGAAGCTTGGTTATGCAGAGAAAGAGGAATTCTGGAAATTTATGCAGAAGTAATCAATTACTCTACAATAGTAATCGATTACCAAGTGGTTAAATGCATCAGGTCTGATCAATTGAAGACAAGTAACCGAGTACAGGACTAAGTTTAATCAATTAAATCTGCAGCATCATGCAATCCATCAGAGATGAAGTAATTGATTAAAGTGATTGAAGTAATCGATTAAATGCCAGCAAATAGTCGAGTACAGCCAGCTCAGTAATCGAGTAGAAATGTTGCATCATGTTCTCGCCAGAGGAGGCATAATCGATTAAAGGCAAGTAATTAATCGATTAAATGAGGAATATAATCGATTAAACCACTGCCAGTAATCGATTAACTGCTACAGAATCTGAAAAAAAAAATAAAATCTCGTGTGGACTAGTTGGGCCTTGTTGACCCGTTTTGACCTTGTGTGGACCTCATCTATGACTAACCCTAGCCACATATATATCCTCACATGTTCTCTCTCTCTCTCTCTCTCTCTCTCATTCCCTACCAAAATCACGGTCTCCTTCCTCCTTCCACGTTACCTTCTTCTTTTTCCTCCATCTTTTACTTCTTCTTCCTCCAACTCAAACCTCCATCACCACCTTCATAAAAACTCCACCATTCTCACTCATAAACCTTCACATTCTACCTCCTTCCTTCCCAAAACTCATTTCTCTCTCCACTCACCATACCCATTCTACCTCTCTTCTAAAACCACCACCAACCACCATTAAAACCACCATTGTCAAAACTTTCCACCATAACCTCCTTTAGCAAGCTCTTGGTTCACTGGTTCTTGGGTTTTCAAGAGTTCAAACCGGCTCATGCACACGGTTCTCTGGCCTTCTCTTCTCGGTTCACTGGTGTGTCATTGATCTTGGTTCGGTTCAGAGATCTCAGGTTCATTCTGGTTCTGGTTCAATGACTTTCTGGTTCGGTTCAGACTTGGGTTCATTGTTTTAGCAAGCCTTCGGTTCAACACTGATTCAATTTCGGTTCAGTTCTGGTTCAGGTTCCCTTCATTCTTCTTCAAGTGCTTCACATTGCTGATCCTGGTACTGTGTGCTTATTTCTATATCACTAGTTAATATTTGTGATATGTTGAAATTAGAGGTTCAGGTGCACTGAAATTAAAACTGCATTATTTTGTATTTTCTGTTTTGAGAACTGCACTGCACTACTTGAGTTTGATTAGCTGTGTAGTTGAGAACTTTGTCGCGTTTGCTCTTGGTTGTTTATCTGGTTTGGTTCGGCTATTCTGATTCATTGTGTCTGCTGCCTGCCTATATTTGTCTTATCTGAATTTATGTCGACTCATTGTATAAAGAGAAGGGCTCTAATAGTTGATTCTGATGAGGATGAGCCATCTCCTTCAGTCGTTCAGAATCAAGCACAACCTTCTTCCAGTCGTGCTACTAGGCCATCTAGACCTAGACAGAGCGATGACGGTACTTCTGCACCATCTCCTCCAGTTCATCAACCAGTTGCAGTTGAGAAACTAAATTGATGGTTCTCGAATCCTTCTCAAATTATGGACTATGAAAAATACTTTGCAGCATGTTTAGTGATCTCTCCCAGATTCTTAGATGCTGAAACCTTTGACGACTAAGATTGCAACCTTCCTGCAGTAGTGCTACTAAAAGAAAAGGGCTTATTTGAGTTTAGCACTATTGGAGGCGATTTTTATGAAGACTTGGTCAGGGTTTTCTACACCAATCTTGTTTGGAATTCTGAAGAAAAGGTTCTCTACTCTGAAGTTAAAGGGAGAAGCATAAAGATCAGAATGAACACATGGATCAACATTACACATTTGCCCATGGATGGAATAAACTATACTAGTTCTAGTTCAGATAATCTTTGGGGCGATGAAAATGATAAAAAGACTGCAAAAGTAGAATTTATTGATGATAGAATTCCTACTGGAAAAGTCTTGACATCGGGTAATCTGAAATTTGAGTTTCGAGTGCTGCATTTCATCTTGAATCGTTGCCTGATCCCGAGACAAGGTAACTACTTCAGGCTGTTGGATTTTGATTACATCATTTTGTGGGCTTGGTTTCACGACAAACCCATCAATTGGGGTTGGTTTGTCTTGAACCATATGATTGAGACTGCTGGTAAAGTTCGCCGTTCGATTGATCGGGATATGAAGATGAAGACCTCACGACTTCCCTATGCAACCTTAATCACCAACATCCTCAAACGTTTCCGGATTCCACTGAATGGAGAGTCGAGGACTGCTCCCAATGCTGATATGAGCATGGATACAAATTTTTTGGGACACATGGGATGGGTGAACATGGAAGATCGAGGCTGGATACCAAAAACTCATCGACGAGAGCGCAACTCTACTCACAACTATAACCCTGATGATGAGGAAGAGTAACAACAGCAGCAGCAGCATCAAGATCATGCACCAGCTCAGGATCCCGATTTCATTCCGCTACAAGCTATCTATCCTTCGGATCATATACCTTCGTACATGCAACACTTCATGGATGATGTTAGAGGGTATATGAGACGTTCTGATGACCACATGCGCTCAGTAGACTCCACTCTTGCTCAACTCACCTCCGGTATGGAACAGATGCATGTCAACATGGAGGCAATGCAGCAAGACATCTATCACTTGAGGCATCAGAATCTGCCACCTTTCACCAGTGACCGTTATCTTGTGGCTCCGCTTCTTGATCTTTTTACTCTATTTGCTATATGGATTATTCATTTTTACTGTCTTAGCCCTAGTTCTTTTGATTATTATGTTTAACTGTTTCTGTTTCTCGTATTTCTCTGACATGGTTATGGATATTTTGTGACGTATCATGACATTGGGCTTTATTTGGTTTGCTATTTATTTATTTTGTCATGTGATGTCTTATATTGGTTATCTCACCTTTTTGATGATGTCAAAAGGGGGAGAAATATGCCGTGAAATGTGTCCGGAGAAAGTTTGAGCAAAACAGGTTAACAGGAACAGGTTCTTGATTAAGGTTCATGATTATTCATGAATTCAGGGGGAGTTATAATCATGTTATGGAGTTATGCTCAATATCTCATTTTATAACTTCAGGGGGAGTTGTGCTCCTTTGTGAAGTTGTGCTCTTTTAGTATTTTAAGAGCTGATTGCATCATACTGTTATTTGCGGTTATATTATCTATACTAACTTTGTTTTGCAGGTAGTGTTTGTCATCATCAAAAAGGGGGAGTGTTGAATCTCATGATTTCCCTTTATGAAGTTTTGATGATGACACAACACAACTTTATATATTATGCTTGAACAGGTACAGGTACCTTGATGATGCGAAGATTGTATGCCTGATTGAAGATCTAGTCTTTTAGGGCTTAGAATTTTATGTAAGGCAAATATTAATCTAAAAAGCACTCAAGTATAATTTTATGATGATGATATTTTTTTCGTTTTGAAAAGCCTAGAAGAAGTACCTTTAAAACCTCTGCTCCAGGAAAAGCTGTTATGGAAATGTTTTGTGAAAACCTTTGGTTACAAATTTTTTATGAAAATCTGATTTTACTATGGAGTAATCGATTACCCCTTCTGGACTAATCGATTACTCGCTGCAACTTGTAACCAGAGAGTAAGTAATGGGTTAATTAGGTTCTTGTAATAGATTACTTCCTTGAACTGGTCATTTAGGTGACAGTAATCGATTACTGGAAGCTATTAATCGATTAGCTTTTAATGCTGCAATTTTATGAAAAACCTGAGAGCAAGTAATCAATTAATGTGACCAAATTAATTGATTACTCATTTCAAACTTTTTGAAAAATGTGCTGAAATCAATCTGATTCCCAGAATGATTTACTTCCTTTTCTGGAAGATCATGATTCTGATTTTTGGCTACTTCTTCTACCATTTTCAAAAACTTCTTGGCACTACTCTCCTTCTTGATCATCTTCTTCTCCTTCTCTCTTCTTTGAAAAATCCTTTGAGAAGAAATCATCATTATCATCATCATCATCATCATCATCATCATATTGGTTTGATATTTAAAAAAAATCATTGAGTTTGCTTAAGATTATCTATTTGCTATAGGACTCTATTGTAGTATCTGCTCTATCTAGAGAGCTTCATTGTTAGTTGCACACACTTCTTCGTGCAAACCCATTTTATTGTAAGGGGTGTGACAACCTTAGATATTAAGGAGTGTTTTCCCTTAGGATTGAACGTGTGTCGCGTTCATAGGGTGAGAAAACCCTTGTGTATTGGGTAACGCTATACGAACGGTGGGATTCCTAGTAGTTAGGCTATTTTGTTCGAGGTCCCTGGCGAACGGTGGGATTCCTAGTAGCTGGCGGGGCGCTTTGGATGTACTTGGGGACGCGTGGCGTCTTGGTTTAGTGAAAAGCTCAAGTGGGTCGCTTGAGGACTGGATGTAGGCGTTGTTTGCCGAACCAGGATAAAAATTCCCGGTGCAATTTTCTCTATCCCTTATCTCTTTACTTTCCGCATGTTTATTTTATGTTGTTTATATTTTTCGCGAATAAAAGCTATTTTCACGTATTAATCTATTTAGCGCGTGTATTGCGTTTTAGTTGTTTATTTCTCCAATCTCATGTATAATAAGTTTTATCTATTAATAATAAATATTGTGTTCCTATTCGCATAAAATCATTTTTCATTCATTCTTTAAGTCTTCCGCTCGTTTAATCTCTGTTAATCTTTCTAAGATCGTTTGATTCGATTGAATTTCAATAATTTTATAAACACCCAATTCACCCCTCCCCCCCTCTTGGGTGACGTTAGCCAATACCACCAATTATTCCAACATCTCCATCATGAGGAATATGCATACCAGCAAATGGACACCCAAATGGGAAGGCCCGTATATAGTGCAAGAATCACACCCAAGTGGTTACTGTTTTCTGATGGACTCAGAATCGCAAAAAAGAATAGGCCCTCTCAATTTCAAGTACATTAAAAATTATTATGCTTAGGAATGCCGTCTGCCTGTATTAATGATAGCATGAATGAAAGTCTTCTTTTTGACCTTTGTATTGACTTCAAAAAATATATATATATAATAAAATACAAGAGGAATCTAGAAAAGTTCCCTCAAAGGACGCTAGCTACGGGAGACTAGAAAAGTTCCCACAAAGGGCGCTAGTCACAAAAATCAAAAGTAGGACGTTGCCTTTCCATCTGCCCAATCACGCCCTCAAGCCAGGGGCCAGAATATTGATGAAGACGGAGTGCATGAAGATAATCCAGCAAAGGGGATTTTTGTTCCCAAGTGAGCGCATCAACATCATGCTCAGTGGCGAACTTAAGCACGTGCAACATGGTATGCAAGCCAATCTCCTTCAAAACCTGAGGAAGGTTCTTATTCGGCAAGATCAAGTCAGAATGAGCATGGAAGAAGGAATGCAGTAGGGTCATGTCTTCATCATTAATAGGATCAAGAAGGCGTAAGGCAGGAAACACTGTGGAAGAGGAAAAGTGTTAACATCAGAAGTGTGCAAAACGAAACAAAAAAAAGGGGGAAAGAAAAAGAGAAAGGAAGAGAGAGGGAGACAGGTGGAGCTCACCCGGAGAGGCATGATCAGTGGAAGAGGAAACATGAATAGTGGAAGTACGGACAGTAGGAGGTGTTGTCATGTTTGGCATGGCATCATCAGCAAAAGAAGCATCCTGTACCTTCATGATATTGGCGTGAGCTTGTTCGTCAGAAGGACCAAAGGAGCCATCAGGACCAGTAGAGGAGACAATGTTGGTAGCATCAGCAGGGTTAGCAGAATCAACAAGAATGTCAGAACACATGGCAACGGTATCTTCATGAGCAATAGAGTCAGCACCAAGATCAACCACCGAAAGAAAAGCACCTGTTGTAGGTGAGGAAACTAAGTTGACATCCTCAATACAAACCCCTTGCTCTACATCTATGGGATCGGGGGCTAAAATAGTGGCCAAAGGTTCGACGCATAAAGGAACAGGGGTCGCATCGCCAGCAGAAAAGAATCGGTCACAGTGCCAAAAGTAACGCGATCACCAGTATTGAGAGCAGAGACAGGATCACGTCTACCTTGAGCCCTTACAGAGGAAGATGGGGTTGGAACACGGGCAGCCTTGGGTTTATCAACTGAGGAAGAGCGTTTGAGCTTGGGAGCATCCACTGAAAAATGCAAAGACAAATGATCAGTACACAAGGTGCCTTTGGTAATACTATATGTACAAATAGCAAGAAAGAAGGAGATAAAAGGAAAGTGGATGAGGGAAGGAATAAACCAGTAGGGAGTAAAGTGAGCTGCTCGGGATAAAACAAGGAAAACGAATCCCTGGAAGAAAAAGGTGAAGGGCCATCAAACACTCACCCCTAGGGGCCTTATCGCTACTCCTTGTGTTCGGAGAATCAGTGCGGGGAGATGAAGGTGGAGATGGATGATCTTTGGGTTGATAGGTCCCAGCACTTTGCATGGAAGGATCATCGCTGGAGTAAAAAGAAGTCAGGGACTCCCCAACGACATCATTACCATAAGCCAAATCAACGTATTCCGAAGCAGAAGGAGCAGACGAAGTGGGAGAAGCAACACGAGCACAGAGTCGAGAAGAGCGGGGAGAAGGGGCCATAGAAGCAGAAGTTACAGCATCCTTCTTAATTTTGGGAGGAAGGCTAGACGCCCTCTTCTTTGCAGGTGGGCTAGGATTGGGAGGTAAAGTGCCAGAAGAAGAGGTCTTCTTCTTACCTTGTTTAGACGCTGAAGCAGAAGGAGAAGCCATAGGCGTCTTCCGCTTGCGAGATGCTGGGGTCGCCTCCGTTGGACCTAAAAGAAAGAGAAAAGGCACATAAAAAGGGGGAGAAATAACAAGCAAAAACAGAAATGCCAAAGGTATGCAACAAGTAGTTTATAATAAAAGAAGAATGCAGCAGGGAAAACGTACTCTTTTTGGAAGAAGTAGCATAGTAAGGATCCATAAAGGAGATTGGTACATAAGCAGGAGCAATAAGACTAGGAGTGGCTTCGAAACTGCGAAGGTGTTGAAGAATGTCGCGATGCAATCTTAACCAACTTTGCAACACACTACCAGAATGGTTCCTAGGAATGTAATGAGGCAATAGCTCAATGGGATCAGATGGACTCTTGAAAATCACAGCCCCCAAGGTTGCTTCGAAATTAGAAGGCACCACATGAAGAACACAGGGAGGTTGATCCCAGCCAAATTGACGTGCCACTCGGTCTGGCCTATAAACAAAGGGCCAAAGTGCACTACCATGAGCACTTCTGTTATCAGTGGGCACAAAACCGGGAAGATATCGGGGGGTCAGAATTAAATCCCAAAGGCTAGAAATGCCTTCCTCCTTGTTCTCGGCATCATTACAAGAAGCAAATTTACACTTGTCCTTAGTATATAAGTCATGCAGTTGCTCACCAGGGAAGCCCAGAATGAAAGGACGGAATAAGAACCCCTTTTCATCATCAATAACATGGACTAAGGGACGCCTTGGCCTTCCAATAGACCAGAACCAAGAGCGGGGCTCAGCAGGGTCAGAATTTTCATCATCAGTAACAGGGTCTTGGGGAATAGGTTTGTGACACCCTCAATATAATAATAGTAATTAGAGTAATAAATTAACAATTACTCAAAATAGATATGGACTTGTTTTAAAGATAGAAAATATAAGGTTAAATTTTACCTTTTTATTTTCTAAAGAAGCGGGTGCACAAATCAAAATATGGGATCTTTTGGAGATTAGCTTTCGTAGCACTTAAAATATTAAATTCGGTGTTTTCTCTAACAAGGAACTCATCTCACAATTTAGATAGCATCTACTCTTTAAAAAATGCATTTACGTATTGAAAACTTAAGTGATTCCATCCATTATTTCATTTTGCAGAACTGTTACCATTTTCAAATAGCGAAGCCGAACTATGTGGAAACCATTATTAGAGTAAGCGGAAATAGTAGGACTATGTAAAAGGTTGTGATATAAACATAAGTTTTATATATATATATATATATATATATATATATATATATATATATATAAGAGTCATGAGATACATAGTCCACAAGTATAAATCTCCAAATCCCCATACAAGTCCATAACATAATATTTATATCGAAAGTAGACCATCACTCTAGTGTTCTCAAAAGTATGACTGCGACATATATACATATCAAAATATAATACTCCAGAGCCAGTCACCTAGCACTAGTAGCAGCAATAGTAGTAGTAGAAGTCTCCCAGTAGCAGAAGCAGTAGTCACCATTAACCATCAGCAGTATCTCCTCCACTGCAGCAATCACACCGGATCCCTGATCCTCATCATCTACCCTATGCACATACCTAAGGATGATCCTCCACTGACTCCCATTAGAATGCATGACAGGCTCGCCTCCGCTCTCGTCCTTGATGGGATCCTCCTCAATCTCATCCGAAGGAGTCGGTACCCTACCACTGGGTACTGGGTCTGGTGAAGGTGTGACCCTAACAGGATTCCTCGGAACAGATGGGGGAGTCTCCTTTCGAACGAATCTATAAGTAAAAGGGTGTGTGCAGGTAGGTTGGAATCGAAAACTGTGATACGAGCGAGCTAGTCAGGTGGGAGATGATCCATGGTAAGTATAAAAGGAAGGTACATGCATAGTGTATATGATGGGAATCCTAAACCTACGAGGACGGAACCGAATCAGTGGGTTAGGGTGATAGAAGGTAATCTCTACCTCACCCTCATACACCGCTCGGAGATCCATATGCCACTAAGAAGTGGGTGGATCTCGATGCAAGCGATGTAACGTGACATCACCTACAAGGGCACAGGGATAAGCAATTCTATACACATAATGGATAGAGCATAAATGATTAAGCAACATAAACATGAACAGATAACCTCAAATCAGTTAACATCCACAGTCAACACTTAGCAAATACTTAATGCAAATAAGATGTTCACACTTATTTTTAGTTACGAAACCTTAACTTAATTAAGGATGAGTGGCATGATATATGAATTTCCTCATTTTCTGAGATTCTCCATATAAATATCCTCACAAACGTCCATCTATAACAACAGTGTATTCCCAGAATACAACAAATACGTTATCAGAACGTATGGCGTACTAGCTCGGAAGTGATAACAATGTCACACTATCTGGTGAACGTCACGTCGCCAAAACATAAACCTATCACTTCACAATATACAACGGGAGTAATAAACAACGTCACCACATCTGATGAACGTCACGTCGCCAAAACGTAAACCTTATTGGGAGATCTGGGATAGGTGTGAAGCTTTGGAATTGGATGGGTGTCATTAGTTGATGACTAACCCCACTCTTCCAACCCTAATTCTTGCCCTATAAATAAAGCTTGGTTGCTACTATGAGGGTCTGTGTTCCTTGCGAATTCTATACCAAAACTCTGCCAAAATCTCTTCTCAATTCGTGTATACAACTTGCCTTGAGTTGTTGCACATCAATCTTGTGAGTTGAGTGTGTGAGCTTGCTTTTGAAGGTGGTTTGTTCTGTTTTTGGTTGCTGTTCTGGTTTTGCTGGCTGCTGTGTGGCTGCTGCTGTAAGCTCTGCTAGCTGCTGTTCTAGGAGTCTTAAAGTTTGTCTAGGTGCTATCCAAATCGTCCAAGGTATGGGAGAAGTCTTTCATATTGCTAGGATTATTGATTGTGGAGATTTATGTGTGTATGTTTGTGAATTGGACCAAGACATGGTTGCTTGACATGGAGGTAAAGACAACCACTTGGCCACTATGATATAAATCTGAATTGGTACTAAATTGAATGAGTATTAAGTTGTAACTCTTAATGAAGATTGTGCCAAAATGTGTTTGTGAGTTTACTGCAAAAAATAAAGTAAAGAACATGCTTAAGTAAGATTGGTTATGTTTGGATGATGTATGCTTGATTGATCACTTAATTAATTGAATTGATGCATATGAATTGTGTTAGCAAGTGAAATAAGTCTTGTAACAAGTGAAGAAAGATGTGTTAGTTGATACTCAAGTCTAGTTGAAAGTTAATTATGAGTATGGAATGAGTTTGCACATGTTAAAGTGCAATTTGTTCTCAGGATCTGCATAATCTAACCGGATAGTGGGCAATTCTAACCGGTTAGAACCTGAGAAAAAGGGGGAAATAGTTAATTAAGTTTATTATGATTAACTTCCATAACTTGGATTCATTCTATGATCATGTGAACATGTTGAATATGATTTATGATGATACTTTAATGGTATTATTGAATTGATTAATAAGTTAATCATAAATCATGAAGTGTTCATTGTTTTAATAATACACATCCAAATTGAATTAGAATACTCTCTTGTACAAATATGGAAAGCTCTGTATAATAACCCTATGTATTCTATTTGATATTGGCTTAAGTTGATAATTGGATTTGGAGAAGATTGGGTATAAGTTTAATTTACAAGTGCATGACAAGAACTATGCTACATGAAGGAATCAAGGGATTATGAATGCTAAGGGCAATGATTTAGGATTGTAAATTAATATGATTTTATTTAGGCATATATCTTAAGTTGTCATAAGGGAAAGAAATGCATTGGGAATTGATTTGAAGTATGAAGGAAGCCTGTTCTGTTCTCAGACTGCATAGACTAACCGGTTAGTGGATGTTGGTAACCGGTTAGTGCCTGACAGCATACACTAGTTATTCAAGTTTAGAATAGCAATCACTAAGGGGGGATATGAAATAGGTCTGGGCTAATAATTTAACTAGTAATTGGGAGTAAATAAGTTAATGAATGATGGATTATGTTATGGTTTGATAATGAGATTTTATTTTGGAGGTTTATGTTGATGGACTTAGAACTTGCAAAGTAAGCCTTGATATGCTCAAGCCTTGTCATAACACTAGAAGCATGTCATAATTGTTGCATAAGGATTAGAAAGACAATAGCTTGAGATTGAAAGTGAAGTAAGTTTAAGAATAAATGGTTTGCTCTCAGGTACTGTTGTCTCTAACCGGTTAGTGGGTTTTGTAACCGGTTAGGACCTGAGACAAGAGATTAATTAATTTAGTTTCTTATAATCCTTAAATGTTTTACCTAACTATTGTTTTAGTTTCTAAATGATTTAAGCATAATGTTAACAAATTAGAAAGAGGTAAATCATTATTCATCTAATTTATTAAGAATTATCTTTTTGATTGGAACTTTGATTTTGCTCTAATTGGTTTGATTATGTCTTCGTTGGCTTAACGTTGATGATGAGGAATGAATTATGATTGGTTATAATGAGCTGATAAGGCAATTGATTAGTTGTATAATCATGTCAGCTAAAAAGGGCTAAGTTCCGGATAAAGGACATTAGGTAGGAATTAATACCCCATGATAATAAGTGGAGCAAGCCTAATGTCTCAATCTAAGGATTTTGTAATTGAAAATAAATGAATGAGCTTACTTGGTAATTAATGTTTTGGAACATAAGAGGTTAATGACTTAAAGGAGTGTTAATGATAATGCGAGCATGAGGATCCAATCCAAATGCGCTAGGGCTGTTGCTCCGATTTGGATAAGTTAAAGTTGGATAATTGGAATCGCTCCGATTCACATATGTTGAGGTTAGCTCCTACATGAAGTCATTATACTTAATGGGATTCCGTATAGTACGGTGTGGCCGCCATATGTGTGTGATTCCATATAGAACGGTGTGGCCGTTATACGAAGACATGTGGAACGGTGTGGCCGCCATATGTGTGTGATTCCATATAGTACGGTGTGGTCGCTATATGAAGGCATGGAACGGTGTGGCCGCCATGTGTATAATGTGATGATTAATATTCGTGTTATGCATCTCATGCATGGTGTACAGGGAATTGTAAAACGAGTGAGGTGCATGCTGGATTGGAAACCATGTAGTACGGTGTGGCCGCTACATGAGACGGTTGGAACGGTGTGGCCGCCACCGTAGAAATGACAAGGACCTAGAACTATTGGTGGACAATGGTTCAGGGATCATCCCCTTGTATCATTTTAGGATCGTGGTCGATGGGGTTCCAGTATAGAACGGTGTGGCCGTTATACAGGTTGTGGAAACATCGAGCGCACGATTGCTTATCCCAGAGTGTTGTTTTTCTGGAAGAGTTGATTATGGAGAAATGATTTGAGAGACGTGCATGCATAGCATGAAAGTTTAAATGGTTATAGTTAATGTTGTTTAATAAGACACTTGAGCATGCATTTATTATGTTGAAATGATATATGTGATGATTGTGTTTGACCAATCATATAATCTGCTTAGGCGATATGACAAGTGACTTACTCCCATCTACCATGTTTGTGGTGGTAGGTTCTTTCAAAGGACAGGACTGAAGTCACTCTTGTAAGAGTGAAAGTTGTATAGGAGAAACAACCAGGATGATGTTTCGTCATCCGAATCCTTTTGCAGAAGGATCGAGTTGTGAAGACCAATGCTCTAGGTGTAAAAATGGTTTTTGGGGTTTTGTATTATGCATGCTTTACACTCAGAATATTTTGTAAAAGAAATATTACTCTTATGAAAAGTACTTTTGGTTTTCACACTCTTTATGGAAAAAGTTTTTGTTAACCCGTATTTTTATTGGGCTAGTTTTCGGGGGTGTTACAAACTCTGCTGTCACGAAATTCTTACTATTTTTGTTAAAATTATCACGTTTTATTATTTATGAAAATTGAGTTATGGTTTTAAGTGTTATTTACTGTAGTAGAAAAATATTATTATTACTGTATGAGTGTTGTACGGTTTTGGGATGTTTATTGTATGCATTTTGAATTTTGAATTGTTAGACATTCATTTATTAGTGCACAAGACCCTAGGGTAACTCAATTAAATACAACCTACCTTATCTAATAGTAGCCTACCCTATATGTACTTTATAGGAGACATATGATTAATGACCCTATCTAGATAAGATTTTTAGCCAATGCATGTCCTTGCTCTTTATCCCTTTGTTTTATTCAATGATACTCTACATAAACCTACCTATACATCATTAAATTAATACTCATGAACCAAGGAATAAAAATTGCAAAGACCCACCCTATGTTAGATGATAAAACCGTGGAAAAGGAGGAAATGTATGAGGGAAGCTTTTGATTTTTTTACCCCACTTTTAATTGTTGAACCTCATGTTAAGACCCTCCATTATAAATATCCCATACCCTCATTCACTCATACCTTTTGTTTTTAGCAATTCTTACACTTAGAAAAGTTAGAAGATAGGGAGAAGAGAAGGGAGGGGGTCGTAGCATGAAGGAGGGAGTGCATCTCCACCCAAATCACTTTCTCTTCCATTTTTCTTTGTTTCCACACATACAAACACTCATATAAACACCCTTGCACCCATTAGAAGCAAAGCAAGAAACCCTGCCCCCATTTTTGAAGAGGAACCCGTGAACACCATAGAAGGGAGCAAGAGGATTTGATTTTATTTTCACTGCTTTGAACTTGATCTAGGTATTTTCATTGTCCTCCATCTTTATTCTTGAAGTTATTTTCGGTTTTATATAAGTGTTTGTTGGAAATTTATTGATTTGCTAAAGATGAGCTCTTACATGTTGGCTTTTGATGATGCCCTATGTTTTTCAATTGCTCTTGCTTAAAGATTGAAGCTTTAACTTGAAAAATGAACATGCAAAAAGGATTGAAGGGTGATTCGGTTTTTGTAATAATTTTATGTGAAGGATTTTTTTTTTCTGTGGTATATTTCGGTTTTATGCATGTATTTGGAAAATGAAATTGATTTTTGAAGTTGTTCTTTGATGCATGTTGGGTTGTTAATGTGTTTTGTAAAAATCAAACCCAAAACTTTATGTATGTTTCGACTAAGACCAAGGAATAGGGGAAATGATTTTATTTT
This sequence comes from Crotalaria pallida, assembly GCA_037953625.1. NCBI lineage: Eukaryota > Viridiplantae > Streptophyta > Magnoliopsida > Fabales > Fabaceae > Crotalaria > Crotalaria pallida. The sequence goes on along the minus strand of CM075654.1, from coordinate 2,201,990 downwards.
TTGTGCATGTGGTTTGTTGATAAATCTTTGTTATTTTCATGTCCTATTTTTCTGTTTCCTTGTGAAATTAAGTAGAGGAATTGATTTTTGTTATTGATCTTTATTTTTGAAATGCTAATGAATAAAGATTGAACATTGAACATTGAAAATGAGAAAGGGACATGCAAAATGGTTTAGTGTGTATTTCAGTTTTTATGTATATTTTGTGCAAATGATTCTTCTTTCTATGTGTGGTTTCGGTTTTTGAATGTGTTTGGGAAAATAAAATGGATTTTTTTGAAGTAAATCTTTGATGCATGTTGTGTGTTGATTTTATTTTTGCAAAAGTTCCATCCTTTTGTTAAGAATAATTCGACCTAAGCAAGAAAATGTTGGCAGTGATTTTTGGTTCTTAATGCAGGTTAAGGATGGATGAAACTTTGTTAATTTCTTGGCTTATTTTCGATTTCTTGAGGAGAAATAAATTAAAGGATTAATTTTGTTTTGGTTTGGCTACTTTTGATGCTATATGGCTTTGCCTAAGTATGCATGCATGTGCTAATTTGAATTGGAATTTTGTGTTCATTGATAGGGAGATTCGACCATACATGCAAGGGTGGTTAAATGATTTTTTTTCCTTTGATTTGGTTAGGTTTGGGTTAGTACCTGAAGTAATGAAATTGATTTTATGGCTATGCATGTTTTTTTTTGTTTACGAGGGAAATCCCACCATCATTGTCGTACATTGACGACTCTGATGGGCAACCCCACCTCCAGGTCATAGCCTGCAAACTGCCCGGAGGAGGTCAACCACTCCCGAAGGAGCGACAGGCTCATACCGTCGAGGTGAGATTCGAACCCGTGTCCTTGCGGACCGAGGACAAAGTCCCGAGCTAGGTGTGCCACACCTCGTTGGTATGGCTATGCATGTTGATTTGTTGATTTATTTGGCAAAAAAAATCCAACTTAATGCTCTATGTATGTTTCGGCTTTAGGCCTAAGTGAGTTAGGGAAATGATTTTGATGCTTTATATAGGTTGATTTTGATTAGTAGTGTAAGAAAGAATAAATTGATTATGTGCTGAATTTTTAGAACTAAGTCATTAAGCTTGCAGGAGGTTTTGATGTGAAGTACTTTTCCAAATCGAATTGCTCTAAAAATTTAGTATGTTGCTCTTTGTGTCATTTAAAGGCATTCTGGAAATTTTGGTTTAATTTGGACTTGTTTTGGTATGTTGAATGAATTTTGATTGTTTGATAAGGATTATAGAGTATTAGTGAGTTTGGTTGCAAGAGGCTTGAATGAATAGTACCTGCACGTATTTGATGGTCTTGAAATTTTGCCACTGTTTTCCTAAGGTTAAATTTAGTGTCTCTGAATTTTTATATGATTTTTGGAATTGAATTGCTAATTGTACTAGAGCCATTTTTGCGAAAAATGATTTCGGAAAAATAAGCTTTTCGGGTCAAACGTAGACAGAGTTTTTAAACCTAAACTACTTTAAATGGCATGAAATTTTTATGGTAGTTTCCTGAACATGTCTTGAGGACCTATGTAAAATTTGAGGTGATTTTGAGTTGATTTGGTTTTTGTACTAATTGCAAAGCAGTAAGCACCTCTGTTTAGATTTTTCAGAATTTCAGAGAACTTTAATTGAAAAAGTGTGACTTAGACAACTCCAAATAATCTGAAATTTTTATGAGATGATCTTGGATGTGTGAAGATGTCGTGTACCAAATTTCGTATCAATTGGAGTTCGTTATCTATTTTTGATAATTGCATCTTTGCCTCTGTCTGCAGCAGGTCTGATTGGATTTTATCGACAAAATTGAGTAGAAACTTGTGTTCTGAATGTCTGATTAGCTTGAAAATTTTATGAGATGAACTTTGGAATATGTTTTAGTGTTCTGCAAATTTTAGGGCTGAAACATATTGATTTGGTATAGTTTTGGAATTTGATTCATTTGATTTCTCCGTATCCGATTTAGCATCTTAATTGATACTTTTTGGTATATGTGATACTTTGTGTACTTTCTAGACTTAGCTGAATTTCTATACTTTGATTGTAATATTTTGATATGATTAAAGGAGTATAGGAAGTTGGATTTTTGTTTTATAAAGTGAGCTTGCATGCTATGTGATTTAAATTGGTTTAAGATCAAGAATTTGTATGCCCTAATTGATTTGTTTTCTGGTTTTGGATCTTACTTATATGAACATGCTGTCTTGGAAATGTTTGTTTTAAATTGCATACTTGTTAACATGATTAGTTTTAAGTGATTAAGGCATGTGAGGTAGAGTTTGGTTATTTGCTACTTATGATACCCTATTCAGTTTCATGAAGAAAGAGTTATGGAAATTAATCTTTGTCTTGGTTCCATTTGTCTATATGATTTGATTTTGACTAAATGAGAACTTGGATTTGGTTTGTTCTAAGTGTTGCATGTTGATTTAATTGTTTAATTTATATGTGTGCATGACTTGGTTAGGATGAGTTTAGGGATTGAAAATGATTCGTTTGATTTGCTACCTGATAATTGTTTAGGATTATTTTCATGATAAAGAAAGTGAAGGAAAATGAGGCATGAGTATAAGTGCATGAGATTGAAGTGGTGTGTTTTACTTTGTTTGATGGTCATATGTTAAGTTATTTGGTTTGGCGGTTTGTCTTCGAAAATAAGTTGATTTTGAGTAAATTAACTTTGGTTTACTTTGATACATGATTCGGTCCTAGCATGAGGATTAAAGGAGGAATTTATTTTGTTAAATGCTAAGTGTTGCTTGAAGTGTATATGGTTGTATGAAAATAAATTCGAGGAGTCAATGGTTTGTTGTTTATGTTTCGGTTCGTGTTTAGTTTAGGATTAAAATGAATTGCCCTAAGTGCTACTTGCTAATTAATTGGTTATGTGTTTACTTGCCTAATTTAATTGAATGCATGAATAAACATGAGTTGTTGATTAAATGATTTGATTTGATTTGTGAAAGTATTGTTTGCCGTATGCATGTCTTAAGTGATGTTTGGGAAATGTTTTCATTACGTAACTAGTTTTTGAAAATTAATTGTTTTCGGGATGATTTATTTAAGTTAATTGAAATTCTTGGGTATGTATAGTGGCTGCCCAAGTTTTGTTTTGGTGCTAATGTTTGGAAAATAAAGTGTTTAAGTGTTTGTTTTATGCCAGAATGCTATATGAATAAAAATGCAACTTTAAGGAGTTTTCGGATTTGTTAGAAAGCGATTTAAGGACTTAATCCGTTTCTGTCCAAAATTCATTTGACTTGTTTTTCAATTCTAAAAATGTGTGATTGATTTAAAGTTTAAGTTTTAAGTGGTAGTTAATTTGAGAAAGAGTTGGATTGAAAAAGTAAGTTTTTCGGTGTTTTTGGGTTCGAATAAATGGTTGTCCAAGACGAACCAGTAGCTAACTAATTTGTTTAAATTGCATTCGCTAATTGTTTTCAAAGTGCTTTGGCGTATTTAAGTTATTGTGTTAGTTTGAAATAAAAGTGAGAAAAAAAATTGTGTTTGATTTTACCCGAAGGACTTTAATATGGGTTTTCAATGGATGATTTTAATTATGAACTTGATGCTTGATTCAAATTGAGATATTAATATATATAATGTCTGTCTTGAGGATGTAGAAGGTGTCAGTTGAGAATCCTTGTCGGAGGACCGCACCTGTAAGGACTCTCTGGATTTCTGTTGGCATTCGAGGTGAGAGAGCAGCTTTCCTAAGACATAGTGGTTGGTAGGTAATGTATTGAGATGTTCCTGGCCATCTCAAAAGCCGGAACGTGGGGTCTAAGAGTCAGTCGTATAGTGGCAGTTGATTGTGTATGTTTGGCCACTTATAAGCAAGACTAAGACATCGCGTTTCTGTTAAAATATTGTGACATGATGTTATTTATTTATGATGATGAGATGTTATGATATGCTGCTCTATGTTTGCCGAACTTTTATCTGAAATTGAAAGTAATCATGTTATGTGCGATATTTGCCATGCTCTAACTGTTAAAGTAAAATAATGATGTTGATGAAAATGATGTAAAAAATGTTAAAAGTACTTGATGAAAAGACTGGTAATTTATAGAAGTAATGAAAGTAAAGTGGAATTGCACAGAAAACGTAATTGGAAAGAATGAGATGCTATGGATATGATGGACGCATGACAATAAGTCTTCCTAATGTGCAACAAGGTGGATTTCGTGCTTTTTAGGTTGAGTTTGTGTTGGCCACGTGTGTAGTATGCTCGTGTGTCCGAGCCCTTATATGTTAAGCAAAATGTTTTTGAAAAAGATTAATGTGAAGGATGGATAATTAGAGGTCGAGGATCACCGAAGGGATGTATAAGGGTGACTCGTCCGAACCTTAGGGTTAATAAAACTTTAATAAGACTAAAACATATAAAAGACATTAAGTATAATGTGGTGAGATGAGTGTGAAGTAGTGGAGAGGAAGATACCCTGCTTATCTGCTGATATTCAGGTGTGAGATTGTGATAGGGGAGGGTGATGACGGTGACTCGTCAAGTAGCCTATAGTGCTTTTCTGGGCAGAACTAGTTTATAAGTGATCGGGCCTTAAGACCCAAGGGATCGTAGCACGTTCTGCACTCGAGACTAGAAAAGCACTATCGCCCCGTTGATTAAATTCGAAACGGTGAGAGGGAACTTGAACGAGGCGGGCAGTCGATTGGTCATTGGGCCCTTGCAGTATCTCGTAAAATGTTAAATGTCATGATGGTCGACCCATACGGTTTTGGCTTGACACACAAACACACACACATATATACTGTTGGATTTTCTCGGCTGTTCGATCTGCGAGGGTTAAGGTTCCTATACGTCCCGTTTGCTTCCGACTAGGTCTAGGAGGATTGGAGGAAATGTATGTGTGCTAACCCAACTCCTCGTTGACTTTCCCTAATCCCCCTGTCATCGATGGATGAGCCTTAATAAAACTTAATAAGAAACGATTAAGAATGTTGAAAAGTTATAACTTATGAGTTAAGAATGATAAGGAAGTCGATGATGAGAATGAGAATGGCCGAGTGATGAGAACACTGCGAATATGGCCAAGGAAGAGATAATTGTGATGGTGTTGAGGTTGTGAAATAAGTGATAACTAAGTTAAAAAAGAGAAGTGATAATGATAACTATGATGTGGAATTGATAATTGAAATGTGAATGTATATACTTGATGCGTTGTCTGGTAAGCCTGTGAGCAATTTTATTGCCTGTCCTAGGAATATAGGAAAAAAAGGTAAGAATCCAAAAAAGATAGCATACTGACAGTCTTATTCTTGAAAGCACCAAACTCAGATAAATCACTAATCCTTTTGTTAAGCTGATCAAAAAAGACTTTACGGTCACCACCGGTTGTCAAAACTTTCCTCCAACCATGCCTCCTGGTTAGCTCCAATCCTTCAAGCGTAGCTACAACCAATTGGATACATGGCAACTCAGAATTTTGTAGTTATAGAGCCACCAATGATAAATCCATAATCTGCACTATGAGCATAAAATTCCGAACCTCCCCACTATGGCAACTCAGAATTTCTAGATTGTGCATCCGTGTATTTATTACGGATTGATCATCCAATTTATGGATGGATTGGGCATCCGATTTGTTTATCTTGCGTCTGCATCTTTCACGAATTAGGACAGGAAAAGAAGAAATTACCTTTGATTAAAAATAACACATCAACAAAATTCACGATAATGTTTTCAAGGTTTTGAGTGAGCAAAATGGTGAACAAGGTTTTTATGAAGAAGAGGATCTGTATGGAGAAGAAGAAGAAGTTGGGTGTAAGTAGTAATATATAAGGTGTGAGTATTATATATATAGGTTTTTAGGATTAGGGGTGTAAATAATAGATGTATGGGTGTGAGTAGTAATGATCAGGGTAATATTGAAAACTTGGTATAAAAAATTATAAAAGTTGGGTGTATGGAATAATGACAAGGGTGCAAATAACATCTCCCATTTAATTGATAATGAAAATGTTTTTGAACAAGAAATGTTCTATGAAATAACTTCATGCCCACGTAACTATTGTAAAAAAAAATTTCTCAGATTTCTACTTAATAAAAAGAATTCCAAGTTACTAAATCGGGGTGTTACAAAGGGATTCAACGATTACAATGCCAAACGGACTCCATGGAAGTTTTTCCCTTGATCCAGTATGATTTCATCCCTTCGCATGTTTATGCTTGTTATATTAAAGAAATAAAAGTGTTGTTGACGAACTTCCGCTATGCTTCATTGATTCACACTTTGTGGGAAGGAAACAACCGTGCTGACTGGTTTGCTAGGCAGGGAGCTGCTAGCCGTGAGTTATTCAAGTTAGCCGTGAGTTATTCAAGTTCTGGAATGAGCCTCCTGCTGCTATAACCCATTTGTTACTACTGACTGACAGAATGGACATTCTTTTTGTTAGGAGCTAGTTTCTTTAAGCTTTCAGTTGTACCAAAAAATATCGGATATTAGTATCGTACTTGTACTCATGCAACACAGACACATACGAGAATAGTTATGAAACTAAAATCTATTGTACAAATTTAAGGTACCCATTCTGTTACGAAAATTAAAGAGACATCAATAGTCATCATAAATGATTTTGCTTCTATACATATAAGAAAGGGGAAAGGTTAGTGAAGTAGTGATATACTCCTACAATTTCTTAATATAAATTACTTTTATCTAATTTATGCAGATTAAGAAAAGTAATAATTACTCTCAAATTTATCAAAAAATATGTTGTCATTCCAAAGTTACCCTTATTTAAAACTTCACAATTCTGTTCATTTTTCTCTCCATTGTGATTATTACCCTATCACCCCTATGCAATTATGAGGGGTGTATTTGGAATAAACTCTTTAATACTACCTAAATATTCTAAAATAACTTATAAAAAGGGACACTAATTCTACCAAAATGATGCCCTATAATAAGAGGCGAAGGGAGTATAACTAAGATAGACATGAGGCCGGTCTTAGCACTTTTGGGTCCAAGGCGAAATAAAAAATAGGAGACCCTAATGTATTAAAAAAAAGTTAAGTATGTGAAATTTTTAAATTAAAATTTGATTAAAAATTAGATAGTCATGAAAATTGTAAAAGCGAAATAAATATGAGAATTCTCAATGTATTAAAAAAATTTGTAAAATTTATACATCAAAATTTAAACAAATATAAGAACACATTCAAATTATAACAATGTAAAATATATTTTATTTTCTTATTCAATTATTGTTGGCTATTAAAAATTTTAAATTACAAAATACTCCCTCTGGTCTTATTTATAAGACCCTTTTGAAGTTTTTATTTTGGTCCTATTTCTAAGACAACTTTTCAATTTTCAATAGCATTTAATTACTTCTTTCCAAAAACACCCTTATAAAGTAAACACTTTTTAGAGTTCCAATAATAATTATAGGGGTAGGTTTGAAAAAGTATATCAAATTTTCACATTTCAAATGCCACTAACAAATTTATCTACTTTCTTTGGTGGGAGTGAAAAACCCCAAAAAGATCTTATAAATAAGACCGGAGAAAGTAAATAATAAATTTTTTTAATTTTTTTTTTGCCCCTTTTGACCTCGGGCCTTAAGCGGTCGCCCCTTGGGCCTACCCTGATAGACATTATATTTTAGTCTAAAATCTTAATATATTAGATTTATGAATTTTATCATTTACATATATTTTAACATATTTTTTTTCTATATCTGATCTTATATGTAAGCCCTTGTTTAAAAAAATTGATCTTTAATATAAGTTTTTTTTCAATGGCATTAATTATTTTTTCACAAACACCTCTATTTGTTCAACATTAAAGTATATCAAATATTTACATTTCAAAAATATTAGTAACAATTCAAACTAACATGCTTAAAAAATATACTCCCTCCGGTCACTAATATAAAAACCATTTGACTAAAATTTTTTGGTCCTAAATATAAGCACCTCTTCTAAAATTTTACAAAACTAATCCTATTTAATATATTCTATTATATTTGTGGGAAAAAAACACCAATTAATGACTAGAAGATCAAAATGATATATTGGTAAATATACGCTTAAAATTTATAATTCCAATACGAATAACTAATTTATCTACTTTTTTTAAAGGGAGTGAAATTGGTCAAATTATGCTTATATTAAGGACCGAATGGAGTATTTTTTAGTCAAATAAGCTTACATTTAAGATCGGGTGGAGTATAGTCTAATGTGGGGTTTTTATTTTGCCATCCCAAGGTCTATGAATGTCACCTCATATGTATAAAATATACCTATTATGTCCTTTTAAAAAAAACAACTTTTAATACGGATCGTAAGAGGTACCTACGACCCGTATTAAAAGTTGTAGGTACCTATTATGTCCTTTTACTTTTAAGAGGTCGTAGGTACCTCTTACGACCCGTATTAAAAGTTGTTTTTTTTTTAAAAGGACATAATAAATATATTTTATACATATGGGATGACATCCATAGACCTTGGGGTGGAAAAATAAAAACCCCTAATATGAAGCATTTTTCACCCATACAAAATTCATAACAATGCATGATTAATGATATCTTACCAGTATCAAGTTTTCGTTGTTTCCTAAACTCGTAATAGGAATATTTCTTTTATATAAGAAAAACATACTTTACCATTTTCTTTCTTGAATATTTCAGAGCTTGGATGGATGTTCAAGCCAGAGAAAAGTAACAATCAAAAGAAACCAAAGGCCACTGATTTCCATATAGAGGTTTCCTTAGCTTTTTCAGATCACTATGCATGGTTTGAGAATACATGCCCAAATGTAAACGGAAGAAAGAATGAGAGACAAATTGCCAATATATGCTATAAATCAGAACATAACACCTATTTGCCTCTAACCTTGTTTTTCTTTTGGTACAAAGGAGACTAACATTTATTAGGTGCAAATTTGTACATGTAAGCTCACTCCACCATTAGAATTTTTCCAAGTGAGTAATGAAAGAATTGGCAGAAAAATTAGAATCTTCCTTTAGTTTTCAGGCAATGATATTCTCATATTAGTTATATCAACACCTCTTTTCGCACCTATTTTATAACCATAAATAAAAAAAATGAAATTGTTATTTAGAAAGTAAAAGTCTTTTGATCAATGATTATTTTATAATAGATGTAAAAGGTGAGGTATACAAAATTAATATAAGAATATATACTATATATTTTTCTTTTGTTTGTTAATTGTTACCTTTCAGTTCAAGTTTTCAAACGTTAGGTACAAGTTTCAATATCCCCCACCTTTCTCCCCTCTCAATCACACTCACACCTTCTTCATTGATTTCTTACCTTACTGACTTACTCCTCTTGCTTTAAGTTGAAATGTTGAATTATAGATCCACTGGTTATGATTATATCCAAGATGCATTACTCTAATATATCTTATTGTATCTTCCATCTATAATATCTGCTGAACCTGCTTTCATTAGAGATGAAGTTCTTCATCATAGCCAAATCCATCAAAGTTTTTTTATCTTTGAATCTTTCTTAAATCACTTCAATGAGACCCTCCAAATTTCCTTGTAGGGTATTTGATTATCCTCTATGCCTAATTCTCACTTTTGCTTTATGTTTGGTGTTATTTGGTATAGTCTCAAGATTGTACATTCCAAATTTTTCTTATGTCAAAGTCACAAAGTTACAACACTATAATCATCCTAAGCATGTTGTTATATCAAAAGGAAAAGGGTACCCTCCGGTGCTTGCATATTGGATTTTTGGCACAAAAGGAGAGAACAAGAAGATGTTGAGGTTGTTGAAGGCTATATACCATCCAAGAAATCAATACCTGCTTCAGCTTGACGATGCTTCATCTGAGTCTGAAAGATTGGATTTAGCTCTGTCAGTTCATTCCTTTAAGGTGTTTGAGGCATTTGGAAATGTGAATGTCATTGGAAAAAGTTATGCTATCAATAGGATGGGATCTTCTTCACTTTCTGCTCCTCTTCATGCTGCTGCTTTGCTTCTTAAATTGAACCAAGATTGGGATTGGTTCATCACATTAAGTGCTTCAGATTATCCTCTCATGACTCAAGATGGTAAGTGTAACTAATAATTATGTGCTATAAAGTTTACTTTCTAATGTTCATTTTATACTATTATTGATGGTAGGCAAGCAGCATAAGTTAGGTTCCAAATATTTGAGGTTAATTTTAAATCTTGTTGGACTCTGAATTCATGAACTCCAACCAAGTAAATAAAAGCTAATTGCTACACATAATAGAATTTCCCTCTTTCTAGTTTGTGTCCTTATTTTTAGGACTATAAAAATCAAAGATCTTCTTAACACTTGCACATATTTTTGTGCAGATATCCTTCATGCTTTTACATTCTTGCCAACTTATCTCAACTTCGTTCATTACACTAACAAGACAGTTCAGAAAGTGTAAGTAATCCTCAAATCGAGGTCTGGCTTATTTCTTTGATTATATGCATGTTATTAAGTTTCAATATAATCAAGGTTAGTTAGACTTTTTCTTATAAAAAAAAAGGTTAGTTAGACTTTTCATCATCAAACATATTTGACTTTACTTTAAAAGTCATACAATGACTGTTATTGATTGACAATGTAAAAAATCTTTATAGTTTATATTTGATAGAATGATACCGAAGCAAGATAAAAACTCGTAATAATCATAGTGATAATTTCAGCAGCTGAAAGAATGAACAAGCTCATGTTCTTATGTCTTAGTGGAGGGCCTTATACTACCTGTCTGCAACACAGAAATCATTTCCTAAATCCTAATGAATAATAATTCATAACTGTAGCAGGGAGAAATATATATGATAACAGGGTTTCATCCTGTCTTGCTTTTCATTTATTGTTAATGTTATTATTTATCCTTTATAGGGGAGGGAGGAATAAATAATATCTTTATGATAATCATCCAAGGAACCTTAGTTTATAATCTTAATCATGATGGCTCCAACCCTGCATGTTAGAAACAGAAAATATGGGGACAATCCTTTTCAAATATGTCAATCATATATCCAAATATGTCAATGCAGGCAAAGAAACATTGATCAAATTGTGGTAGACCAAAGTTTACATGAAGAAAAGAGTAGTCCACTTTTCTTTGCCGTGGAGTACAGAGACAACCCAGATGCTTTTAAGATATTTGGTGGTTAGTCTACTTTCAAACTTATGAGTTGTGTTTCCTAAGCAGATTACATATATGTCTAGCTAACAAGTATTCGTATAAGAAAATCAAGGATGAAGTATCAATTTGTTACTGATATTTTTTTCATTGTACCAACTTAATTCTTGAAAATTTATAAATAATATTTAATCTCCAAAGATTTTCGGATGTACCAATCCGATCCCTCAAAATTTTTGGACGTATCAACTTGATCCCTCAAGATTAAGGACCAAATTTGTCTAATTAAAATCTTGAGGGACCAAATTGGTATATCCGAAAATCTTGAGAAACTAGATGTGTATTTATAATTTTTTAGGAATTAAGTTGGTATAGTGAAAAAAAAATGAGGAATAAAGTTTTTTTTGGTATAGAGGAATCAAGTTACTACTTCACCCTAAAATTAAAAATTTCTGTTTAATACAACTAACTGAAAAGCTAAGAGTTGAAAATTTATGATAAATAAATTAGTTAATTGATTTGGAAGTATTTATTATTTAGTAAGATTGATCATAATAAAAATAACTTAAAAGCTCCTATTTTATAAAGAGGGTTTCTCCATTACAATCCCAAAAGTGTGGGTTTCGATACCATAAAGTGACCAACCAATAAAAATGTATCACCTTATATAAGTGATCATGTCATCATCTTTACTATTAAAAAATCTAGGTTCTTTAAAGACTGATATCTGTAGTCTAGCCAAATATTTTGATTTTTGTCGATTTTCTTTTGTTAATAGAACATACAATAAGGCTTCACATACCATGATACCATAGCTAAATGGACAATGAATGCTCCTTTAAATAGGGTAAGGTTTAATACCCCCTACTTTCTTGATTGGTATTCTCCGGTCTTAATTTATCAATAAATTAAAGTTAAAAAAATCCAATTTTATATTTTATCCTCCATATTTTAAATAACTTTTAATTACTTTAATCAATTTGAATCGAATAAATATTTTATTTTTTATTTAAAAAGTTAAAATAAAAAAAATTAGGATTTCTTTGATCCATTTCATTTTCTTCATGTTTTCCACCACTACCATCATCATCCTTCAAGTAGCAGTCGCATTGTTCCATAGGAGCATCTTCTTCATTATCTTATTTACTGATAATTGAACCTGGTTTCACAGCATTATCGTTTCATCACCAAATAAGGGCCGATCTTGACATGTCCAGGGCTCTAGGCGAAAAAAAAGAGGCCCCTTATAAATATTTTTGATTTTCAAGTATGTTTTATATAATATGAAATATTATCAACATTCAAAAGTCTAAATTATTAAACGCAATCAAAAAAATTACGTAAGTACAAATATAATACTTCCTCCGATTTCATTTTTAAGCAAAAATAACTAATTCACACTTATTAAGAGAAAATTAGTTGAGTGTATTTAATTTTCTCAAATTCATAAAAAAAATAGACTACTTTAGTAAATTTACATTGGGAATGAAACAAAAATTAAATGACCCAACTACTTTGTAAAGATATTTTAAGAATGGTTGTATTAGAATAGAAAGCTGGTTAATTTGTGCTTATATTTAAGACCATTAATGAGTTTTTTTCTTATAAATGAAACCGGAGGGAGTAACTTTAATAACATGATATTATCCAAAAAAATAAACAAAATAATAAAATAGGTACCAAGAAGTAGGCTATCCAAAAAATAAACAAAATAACGTACATGATATATTTTTTTTTATAAATGTATAGGTACTAAATTTTTTTTGGGCTCCTAATTTTCTGGGCCCTAGACCTGGGCACCACTTGCCCACCACCAAGGCCGACCCTTGCACCAAATAAATCACCAACATCATCATCGTCCCAACCCCCTTTTGAATTTGAATAAGTATTACAAAGTGAGCAAATACAAATATAACGTTTGTTTTCTAAATTAATTATTTTTTCAATGAACACGTAAAAGTTAAAAGTTAGAATCATGCACCGATAAATTTTCTGAGTAAATTAAAAAAACAATAATAAAATATGATTTATTGTTAATTTGTTGTATAGGATAGATATTTGATAAAATGCAAAAAAAAAAAAAAAAACTTGAAATTTGTTGAATGGGACATTGTTAAATTGATTTTTTTTTTTTAAAAAAAATATTTTAACAGCAAAGTCTCGAGAAGAAAATAAAGAAATCCAAATTTTTTTATTTTAATTTTTTAAATAAAAAAGAAAATATTTTATTTGATTTATATTGATTAAATTAATTAAAAGTTATACTTAAAATATGGAGGACTAAAATGCAAAAAATTAAAATTGGATTCTTTAATAGTAAAGATGATAACATGGTTACTTATATGAGATGACGCATTTTTATTGGCCGATAATTTTACGGTATCGAAACCGCACTTTTAGGACGATACTGAAAAAACCCTCTCTTATAAAACATAAGCATCTCCCATTGATGTATCAAGTAAGGGCTTAGAGTATCTATCAACCCCAAACCCACTTTTGGTTCATAAATGGATCTCATATATTATCTTATAATTTTTTACACTTCCCCAAAAGTTAAGAACTCTATCAACTTTTTTCTTCCAACCCAAACCCAACTTCCATTCTTAAATGAGACCCATAACTTATCCCACACTTTTATAATTTACATTTAATTATAACTATAATAATATATTAGTAAAATGTAACGGCTAGTATTTTATTAAAATATATTAATTAATTTTTTTATTTTTTCATTAAAATGTTCTTACCAAAAAAAAGTTATTTAATTTTAAATTTTTATTGTTTATTTTTTTTCAATTTTTTTCCTCATCTCCCTCGCGCAACTCCCTCATCTCACTGCCTTACTACTTTTACTCCAACACTCCAATAGCCACTCACTTTTTTCTCTATCTCCTTCATCTCACTCCCGCACTCCCTTCGATCCCTCACTTCCTCCAATCCATCATCTGACTCCCTCACTCCCTCCGATCCATCATCTCACTCCCTCCGACCCCTCACTCCCTCTGATCCATCATCATCTCACTGCCTCTGGTCCGCCGCTCGCCACCAAGCCATCAGCATCTCACTCCCTCTGATCCATCATCATCTCACTCCCTCCGATCCGCCGCCACTCTCAATCGCCAACAACAACCGCCACTCAATCGCCAACACCATCATCATCATCATCATGCATGCAAGATTTTGATTTCTCTTCACTCCTCTTTTTTTTTTAATTTTCCAATTTTCTGCTGTAATTTTCGGTAAATCTTAAATTTCTGGAATTTATTGTGTTGTTTTGGAATTCATGAGCACCAATTTTCTGCTGTAATTTTGGGTCTTTAATTTTCCGATTTCTCTTCATTTCTGTTGTTGTTGTTGTTGTTGGGTATTTTTTTCCAATTTCTCTCTCCATTCTCAGCCAAGAAAGTACAAGTGGGTCCTTTCTCTTTGCTAAAGAACCAGTTCGCCCCAGCAACCCAGGTCGTCCCGACGACCCCAACCAACGCCGAACCAAGGGAAACGGGTTTGTTCATACTGATGAACCCGTTGAAGACCCACCGTTGTGGGTGCTCTTAGAAGTTTGGGGGTTCTTTAAAAGTTTTCCCTAGTCAAATAAACTATTAGTTTATTTTTTGTCAAATAAGCTTATTGATGAGTGACTTATAAATTAAAGGAGTAAAAAATGTTGTCAAATACAAACAGAATACACTACTTTTTAATGAAAACAATAGAATATCTTTAAAAAAATTTATTCACTTTGTCCCAAAATGCTAGTAAAAAAGGATAAAAAAAATTTATCCCAAATTAAAGTTAAGGTTAAAGATAAAAAAAATTGAAATCGTATATTATATTCTATAATTGATTAATCAATGAAACAACATTAAATTATTGCTTTTGTAATTGGTTGATTAAGTATAACATTACATGCATGTTCCTTATTTTATTGATTTTTCAAAACTTTACTAACTTTTATGGGATAGAGGGAGCAACTTTTTTTTTACTCGATTCCTTAATCATGTTGAGTATTTCAAGTGAGAGATATGGTAAAAAAGTCTTTCATTAGGATGGAGTAGACGAGTTAAAGAATATATAAGTGAAAAAACTCATAAACTTAATGTCTTATTAAAATATTGGTATCAAGACGTGGTATGGAGCTCATTCTTTGTTAAGGCGTGTGAAGCTTACCAAAGAAGAAGATCTTCTAAGATTTTAGGTCTCTTTGTAACTCATTACATTTTATTGAAAACTTTAAGATTTTAGGTCTCTCATTTTTTCTACTACCATACAAATATATATTATAATAAGTTAAGAATTGTGTTTTTTTTTTTTTTAAATTGAATGTAAAAAATGAAACAATATAGTTGAATATCATCACTAAGTTTCTTATGTCATCTAATAACTAGGATCACCCTGGATGATTCTTACTAGAGCTTTTATGGAGTACTGTGTCAGTGGATGGGACAATTTACCAAGAAAACTGCTAATGTTCTTCAGCAATGTGGCTTATCCTCTAGAATTTTATTTCCATACAGTCTTATGTAACTCTCAAGAGTTTCATAACACCACCGTGGACAATAATATAATGTACAATCTTTGGGACATTGATCCATCCGAGTCTCAATTGCTTGATTTGTCTCACTATGATACAATGCAAGAAAGTGGTGCTGCATTTGCACATCCATTTGGAGAGAATGATCTTGTTCTTGACAAAATTGATGATTTGATTCTTAACAGAACATCTTCTAATGGTTTGGTTCAAGGAGAGTGGTGCTCAAACACAAAAGCTGAGGATGAGTTATGCTCAATGTCTAGCAACATTGATTATGTAAAGCCAGGGTTGCATGGCATCAAGCTTAAAACTATGCTATATGAAATTGTCAACAGTAGGGTATATAGAACTAGCCAGTGCTAATACCGTAAGGGGTGACAAATGGAGTGTTCAGTGGTGGATCTTGATTAATCAAAATTTATCTTTGTTAAAAAAAATTTCGTAAAATTTTTATCAATTTTATATATATGGTGAAATATTTCATCTTAGAGGTTATTATACTCTATAAAATACTTGAAATTAATTATATTAAAAATTTATTAAAAATGTACATAAATTATGGATATAATAAAAAAAGAGGTTTTTTTAATGTATTACCTATGACACATGTTAAAAAACACTTATTTGCTAAATTTGCAATGAAAATTGGCACAATTGCAAAATTTATGTACTTTAATTATATCAAGAGTGAAGGGACACTTTGATCCCTCAAGTTTTTTCGACAGGGACACTTTAGTCCCGCAAGAAATTTAATTCATTTTTAGTCCCCATGTTTTCCAATAGTATCAATTTAGTCCCTTATATTTTACAAAAATACCAATTTAGTCCATCAACGAAGTGGTTAATGGAAATAGGACAGGGACAAAATTGGTACTTTTGGAAAACTTTGGGGACGAAAAATGAATTAAATTTCTTGAGGGACTAAAGTGTCCCTATCGAAAAACTTGAGGGGCCAAAGTGTTCCTTCACTCTTATATCAATTCTCGATACAAAATTACTCAATATGATTATATATATATATATATATATATATATATAAATACCCTAAGCTGAAATACCCTCGTCATTAAAGTAAATTTTCACAAAATGTTAAGGTCATTTTTGTCCAAATATTTTGGTACTTAGTGCTAACATGCTCCAACTAAAAAATGAGTTTCCCTATGTTAGCAATCCCTCGTGTCTATATATATATATATATATATATATATATATATATATGCTCTAGAATACATATTGGAAAAATAAAAAAAACATTAAAATAATACTACTATTAAGCATTATTGGAATTAGCGCTTACTACAATTATACTCCCTCCGGCTCGAATTATAAGCAAAACTAACTAATTTTACGCTTATTAAGGAGGTTAGTTGATTGTATTTAATTTTCTCAAATTTATAAAGAATAGAGGTATTTTAGGAAAGTTGCATTGGGAATGAAACAAAAATTATATAAGATAACAATTTTCTATGGATGTTTTAGGAAAGTGGCATTGGAATGAAATAAAATTTAAGAAAGTTGGTTAATTTTGCTTATATTTTAAACCAAAAGAGGTATGTTTTTTGTTGTTTATATTTCATTCCGGAAGGAGTACTACTTATCTAACACTAAAATGCCATATGCCTTATTTGGTAGTCAGATTAGTCATTAATTTTGGGGGGTTTCTCCACTGACGTTGCAAAAGGGTGGATTTCGGTGCCGTCGAACCTTTAACCAATGAAAACACGCCATGTCATATAATTAGCCACGTCAGCATAATTTTTATTAAAGCATCCAATTTTATCATATTGCATTTTAGTCCTTCACATTTTAGGTAACTACTTTTGACTAATCTAACTAATTTAAATCAAATTAAATGTTTCCTATTTTATTTAAAAAATTAAATAAAAAATTAGGATTTGATTTTAAAATAGTTTCTTTCATAATCTATCAGTTCATCAACGCTGAAAATTTCATCACGGCTTGATTACCAGTACAAGCTTCATTACGGCTTCATGGTTTATCAACACTTCATAAAAATTATTAAGTTGTCTCATCCATAAATCAGTAGGGTACAACACATTCATCATCCATCAAATTTCTGCCGCACACACCAAACACATCTCATTGTGATAGCAATTTTCACCGCTATTCTTGACGGCATTACAACCAAACACGACCCGACGTCATCATCGTCACCAATCCCTCTTCTCTTTAAAAATCACTTTACCTTATGTTTTCCCCTCTTTCTCAACTCTGATTATGTTTTCCCCTTTTTTTTTTAAGTTTGTTAGATCTGTAACAAAGATTAATTATTTCCCAACCACTTGTATGTATTTTGTAAGCATATGCTTCGTTTTTTTTCCCTTTTCTTGACTTTCTATTGTAAAAACAAAAACAAAGAATTATGTCAGTGATCAATGAAAAGAGAATTGATTATTTATTTGCTGTTGTGATTATTTACTTAGTGTTAGTGATGGCCAAACAAAAATCACTAATCAAATTTGTGAAATTTTTGAATAGAGACGCAATAAATCGCAACATCCACACAATTATACTCATGAATTTCAATATTTGTTTCTGGATTTTGGTAGCCTTGCTATAAAATTTTATAATATTGATAAAATTAGAATCATGTTATTGGTTGCTGAATTAGAGGAAATTGTTATGGTCTATTTGTTTAGAAATGAATAAAAAAAATTCAACAAAAAAGTGATTATTTGAAAAAGTGATTATTTTTAGATGCTGTAATATTTAGATTCTATATAAACAATAGAAAAAAAATCATTTTTTCGCAGCTTCCTACTTTTTCACAAAACATTCATAATGCAATGAAATTGTGCAGTGTATTAAATTGTTGTCTTTCTGATGTGCATATGATCAAGTTTGATGAGAATGCTTCAAATGCTAATTCTGATAAGGATTACGAGCATGACTTTACATTTCAGCACCATTAACGCCAACTGCAATATCATCCTTTTGAAGCACGACAACATTATTTATCTCGAACCTTTTTTTTGGGAGATATGATTATAATGTTTTGATACCCCAAGAATCATTTATTTCTCGAATTTCTGTATAAAATAGAAAGTAATATCACATGCACTCATTTGGAGAGTCTATTTTGTTTTTAGTAGTTGACAATGATGAAACTCTCTACTCGAAATTTTTATTTTTAGAATGAACTTTTGCTGTCTACTTTTTATTATGGTTTATTTTAGAGTTCAGAATAATAGAATATAGAGAATCAGATTATTATGGTTTACTTTTCTTCTGCCACTTAAGTCATGAAGCAGACAGGCGTAAGGCTCTGACATTCATCTTCGTAGACCTATTATAAGAGATACTTAATTCACTGCATTTTATTCCGGAGCTTAAATTTGTCATTTTTCAATCCATGCTTTCAATTATGTTCCATTTGGAAAATATCACATAACTATAGATCAGATGCAGTACCATTTTTGTCAAATAGATACAATAAGCATTGAAAAAAAACTCTCTTACATGCTTGTGAATAAGATACAATTGTAAAATTAACCGTAACTTCAAATAATACATTTTTGTCTTATATCAATTGTATGTCTTACTCTAAAACAAAACAACATGATAATATTATAGCTGACTGACAACATGTTTCTCATATTCACCAATTCTTAACACTAGACAATCAGCAACATATTTCTCCCAAGTTATTTTGCTAACCTTGCTTAGCTTGGGATCAAGATTTTTAATTTTATAATTTTCAATCTCTTTAAGAGGTATAATTGATAAACAATAGTAATGAATGAAAGATAAATATAGAAACATAATCAATTGTCATCATTATTTTTTTTATAAGCAATAAATTAAGAAAAAAATTTACTAATTCAAATTCAAATAACAGCGTAAAGATCTCTAAAAAAATAACAATGTAAAGATAAACACTAAATTTAAATCAAGATTTTGAATTTTATAACTTTCAATCTCTTTAAGAAGTATCATTGATAATTGATAAACAATAGTAATAAATGAAAGATAAATATAAAAACACAACCAATTGTCATCATTATTGTTTTTATAAGCCATCAATAATTAAAAAAAAATTATGAATTCAAATTCAAATAACAACATTAAGATCTCAGAAAAAAAACTATGTAAAGATAAACAGTAAATTTGAATCAAGATTTTGAATTTTATAAATTTAAATCTCTTTAAGATGTTTAATTGATAGTTGATAAACAATAATAATGAATGAAAGATAAATATAAAAACAAAATCAACAACGTAAAAATCTCTAAAATAAAAATAACAATGTAAAAATAAACATTATAAAATATGTCTTAATTTTTATAATGGTTGAATCTCCAATTTCTTTGAGAGTTATAATTGATAGTATATTTGTCTCATTATTTTGGTAAAAAAAATATACAAGAATTTTGTCCCAAATTAAAGTAAAAATAATAAATGAAAATTAATATCGATGAGAGAAGTTGGATGCAAATAAAGAAAACTGTTAAACCTGTAATTTTATTAGAAGTTTCTCTAGTGAAGCATCAAGTTTGAGAATCTCACCCCACCTTCTAGGAAGGGTTGGTAAGCACCCAAACACTATCATGTGCTATCAATCTAGACACAAAGATACACCCATTAATTGGTTGTATCAAAATTAAACTTATAAGTACTACTAAGAACCTATTACAATCATACTCCTCTATATACAAAGCTAAAAAACCAAACACCTGTATGTAGCAGCCAAATTGAGTTAGCGTTGTCACTTTTGGCTCTGTAAAGACCATAAGCTTCCACCTAATGCCTATGTCACCATGAAAAACAGCCTCCAACAAAAGGTGACAGAATATCTGACAGATCCTTCAGGCCAGCACCAGTACTCCTCAATATTAGTTTGTCATCTTCTACTCTTTTAAAGGTATTGCAACCTGCATAAAGTGATCCTTGCAAAGAGTAAAAATAACCCATGCAACAAGCACACGCCCAGATAGGTCCTTATGAAAGCTATAACACTCCAATCTTAGTTACAAAGATACTACCTCAATGATATATAATTTAAAAGAAAACCACAACAACAACTGTAGAATCCATGTGTATAAAGCTACGTTTTGATGAGGAAAAACATTGTGATGAAGTTAAGTGAAAGCAAGACTCCCAAAGAACAAAAAGCAACAAAGTTCAAGAGCTATAAATGTTTCAAAGAAAAGATAAAGAGAAGAAGAAAACAAATCTTACAAGAAGAGAGAATCAACTAATCTCTAGACAAGCAAGCAAGGAATCAAAGTTTCATAGAGTTATTTTATATTTTGCTTTGAATCCTTAGGTTGTTGGGTAGAGTTAGTTTTGGGTAGTGAATCTCAATTAATTAATTTTGATCAAATTAGTTTTGAGTTTCATAAAACCAATTAATTAAAATATGTTGATGCATATTTTTCAAAATGTTTTTTTAACTATTTTAGAATGCATCAATAAATGGCTAAATATTTTAATTAAGGTTGTAAAGAATTGGTTTTAATAGTTAAAGTTTTGAAAATATTTTTTGCTAAATTAGAAAACAAAAGTTACAGTAACTAACCGGTTAGTCATACCCAGTAACCGGTTAGTGTCTGTTAAGTTTGTTAAAAATTCAGTTTTATGTTTTCATTCTTTATGGGTATCTATATAAACCATTCTTACACCTTAATAAACATATAGAACCATTCATATACGTTTTATATTCAGAAAAACAAGCCACACACTCTCTCTTAGATTGAAAAGATCAAAATCTTTCTTTTACATCTTGTTATCATCTTTTCTACAAAACACAAGAATCTCATAATCAATTTGTTCATTGTTATTTGATTGAGATTCATTAGGTTCTGAATTTCTGTATTTCTATGGTGTTGTAATCATTGCATTCAAGGCAAAATAGTCTACAACAAATTGAAGAAAAGGAAGTCTTGGTTGAGGAACAATCAAGCAAAGGAAGTCTTGATTAAGGAGTAATCAAGCAAAGTGAAGAATTCTTGGTTGAGGAATAATCAAGAAATTGAAGAAGTCTAAGTGGACAGAGATTCACATAGCACGAGGGTAGAATTAGAAGATCAAGGAAGGTTGCATAACAAGAGTGAGGTATCTCTTGGTAGCTATCTAGTGAGGAATCTTGAGAGGCTTAGCTTGTAATCAAGGATCTTTAATTCTATATAAGAAACTCTCCCTATTGTGATAGAGGGGACTGGATGTAGCTCTCAAGTGGGTGAGAGTGAACCAGTATAAATCTCTGTGTGTCGTATCTCTATCTCTATCTCATTAATTTCTGCATTATTCATTGTTCTTGCATGAAAACCTGGAAAAGCGATTTTCAAATTAATTGAATCATTAGTTAGTAATTGTACAAATTAATTTGGGGAAAATCTCTTTAAAACATCTGTTTAATTGTTTTAAATCTTAGGTTGAAGTATTTCTGCGTTTAAATCTGAGTTCTTGATTGTTTTGCAATTTTACTCAAATCTGTTTCAGATACTAACCGGTTAGGAGGTTGAGTAACCGGTTAGTCACTAACACTTTGGTTAAATAAATTCTGTTTTAACCAAGTTTTTGTTTGTGCTTTGCGAAAATTGTTCAAGATTGTTTGAACACCTATTCAACCCCCCCCCCTTCTAGGTGTTCTCACGTGTTCATACTATACCACTTGTATTCCAACAACAACCACAATAATTTACAAAATAAAAAAAAAAAAACCACAACAATAACCACAATTATTTAAAACACAAATTTAAACTATCATCTCATTGCCATGTAAAAAAGGCAAGCCTGAAAAGAAATAGGCTAAATTGTACCAGTTTGGGAAAAAGAAAAAACACCACAACAACCACACTAATTTAAAACCATCTCACTTCCAACTAAAAGGCTGAAAAGTAGCATAAAAGAGTATAGGCTCGCACGTTTCAATAGAAAAAACCAATTAAAGTATCCACAATTATTCAAAAACCTCAACCTAGTCTAATTCAAATTGACAAACTTTTTCCTTTTTATCTCAAAGCCCAACCAATATTGAAAAGCATTATCAATAACTTTGTCCTTGATTTTGTTGAAGCGGTCAAGCACCAGATGCGCATCCTTCTCTCCCTTAAAAACTGTTTAATAGATACACAAGCATTAACAATTAGTTCTGGATAATCTCAAATAGATTAGTAATTCAAGGACAATTTCAAACCAAAATTAATTATTATAAGTAATCACAATACATGTATGTTGTGGTAGCTATCATGCCATCCATATTCAATCATCCACTGTGCTACCCAAACACCACAATCACCACTGAAATGTTAGAAATGAAATTTTCAGATTAAGAATGCATGTTTATTTTCAAACGATTAAAATGATAAAAATACTGATAATATAATTCACAATGTCTTACGAGTCAGGTGCTTGTTGGCCGAGCTTTTCTGGTTCATACATGTTAGGGTATCAGCGCTAATGCGGAAGCGAAAGGATCGAATTAATTGGAAAATTAATCTTTTTGAGGCAAATTGGGAAATTAATCTTTGTTACAGATCTAACAAACTAAAAAGAAGAGGGGAAGACATATTCAAAGTTGAGAAAGAGGGGAAAACATACGGTAAAGTGATTTTCTAAGAGAAGACGGATTGGGGACGATGATGACACCGGGTCGTGTTTCGTTGTGATGCCATCAAGAATAGCGGTGGAAATTGATATCATGGTGAGATGTGTTTGGTGTGTGTGGTGGAAATTTGATAGATGATGAATGTGTTGTACCCTACTGATTTACGGATGAACCATGAAGCTGTGATGAATAGGCATGATGATGTTTGCAGCGTTGATTAACTGATAGATTATGAAAAAAACTATTTCAAAATCAAATCCTATTTTTTTATTCTAATTTTTTAAATAAAATAGGAAATATTTAATTTGATTTAAATTGATTAGAATAATCAAAAGTTACTTAAAATGTGAAGGGCTAAAATGCAATATGATAAAATTGGATGCTTTATTAGAAATTATGTTGACGTGGCTAATTAAATGAGGTGGCGTGCTTTCATTGGCTAAGGCTTCGACTGCACCGAAACCCACCGTTTTACGACGGCATTGAAGAAACCCCCTTAATTTTGTGGGCACCAATTAAATTAGTTCTTGAGATTATAGAAATTCTAAAGTAGTGCATGAGATAGAAAAACGTGAGTCGTGTTAATCTTTGCTATTAGTAGTCCACAAAGTCAAGGACTTATTTGACCAGTGCCCACAATCTCATGGACTAATTTGATGGATAGTCAAGGCTTTTTTTTTTTATTATTTTGGAATCGTTTTGGCCATTTTATTTGTCCACGTAATGGACTACTTACAGTCACTAACATTTGGGACTAATGAGACTCACGTTTTCCTATCTCAAGGACTAATACGAAATTTCAAAAATCTCAAAAACTAAATTGATCGATACCTACAAAATCAGGGATCAATCTCACATGCATATTACTCCAAAATACTTGCTGAGAGTCAAAACAGGGACCTCCCGTATCACATGGAAAGCTTTTAATCACCAAGCCACGCTCTCAGCAATTGATTTTACATGCTCTGCATATGTATATATATTCTATAAAATTTGAGGGGAACTAGGTGGGGCAGGTGCTCTCACTTGCTTTTAAAAAGATCTGTCTCTGGGAAGTGTTGCCACCTTTGAAGTGGATTTTTTTTTCCAGAAATGTTTCATTTTCAACAATTTTGGTACACTTTGAGTTGTCAAAATTTATAGCAGATTTTGTTTTCCATGTGTGTGAGTGCACCAAAACTAAACAGTATAAGACTATAAGATAGTAAATTTGGAGGGTTAACCAATAATAAAGTTCACAAGTCTAAACAAGGCGATAAGTTAGACGACCCCTGGCCGACCAAAGGACTATGGCGCAAGGGCTCATGCTGACATCGTACAGGTCGGGAATGTCCTGATTTAACTAACTTCAAATAAGTCAGATCTCACATGGTTGCCAGCCAATCGTACAATCAGCCTTCTCTTGGAAGAGCCTCGAGTGGCCCACTAGGGACTATCCGGCCTCGAAATACCATACTGGCCACGTGTCATCCATCCCCAACGCTGCCTAGGGCTCAGGTACGTTCTCTCATCCCTAAGTTGTCACTATTGCACACACTTTGTTGACAAGGGGAGATTCTGGGTATTCCAACTGAATATTCAGATATTTCATACACGTCACATATTAATCACTTGATCCTTCACTGATTCAAAGACCATTAGACACTAGTCCTAAGATCTTAAAGGTCAAGAACATTTCCCATTTTCTATATCCACTACATTGGCACCGTCTGTGGGGACCGTAAACTTCGATTCCCATCCACGATCGAATATGACAAGCTACAACAGAAGTAGAAGCAGCGACATGAATACCAGCGACGCCACCAGCCGGTGGCCAAAAAACCATTGCCATATCAACCAGCTCCCTCTTAGAGGCACTGAAACGACAATCCACCTCCCAAGCGAGGTCAGGGTGATGACTATCGCCAGCGGCCTGGCTGGTGGAGGTGAAAAACGCACTGACCGAAAGCGGCAAAATCCACAACAAGCCTAGTCAGAGAAGGATAAGGCGGAAGAGCACCCCACTGTATTTTGACGACAGTGATTTTCAAGACATCCTAAGGGACCATGACGATCCGATGGTCATTACAGCTGGTGTGGGCAACTACACCATCCAAAGGATGTTAGTAGACCAAGGAAGCTCAACTGATGTGCTATTCGAACCTCCGTTCATGTCCCTGGGCTTGAAAAAGTTGGATATATCCCCCGTATCGGAACCTTTAATTGGGTTTGCAGGGGACACAATTGTCCCCTTAGGACAAATATGCCTACCGGTAAGTATGGGAAGAAGACCCTCTGCCAAAACGCAGATGGTTAAGTTCTAAGTGGTCAACAGCCCATCAGCCTACAACGGCATTCTGGGCAGACCATGCATACACGCTTTAGGGGTATTAGTCTCTACCATACACCTAGCAATGAAGTTCACCTATTTAGATGGTCGAGTGGTTTCCATCCACGCGGACCAGGAAACCACTTGGAGGTGCTACAACATGAGCCTGGGCAAAACAAAACTGGAGGGGCCTACCCGGCTCGAAAAACCTCAGCTCGGCAAAGGCAACATCAATCTAACTGACCTGGACGTTCGAAACGAATCAAATGAAACTTGGCCAATCCCAGAGGGGGAGTGGGATCACATACAGTGGGATGACGATCCCGACCATAAAGCTAAGATCGGGGCGAGACTCCCAAAACTCATCAAAGACAAGCTGATATGACTCCTCCGTGCCAACAAGGACTTGTTCGCTTGGACGTCGACCGATATGCCGGGAATAAATCAAAACTTCATCTATCACCGAATCAGCGTATATCCAGACTAGTTGGGACCGAGAAAGCCATCGCAATTGAGGAAAAGGTGGCTGAACTCAAGGAAGCTTGGTTCATCCGGGAAGTCAGCTAAACTGATTGGCTGGCCAACACGGTTTTGGTCAAGAAACCGAGCGAGAAGTGGAGAATGTGTGTAGACTACACCGACCTTAACAAGGTATGTCCCAAAGACCAATACCCGCTTCCCATTATGAACAAATTGGTGGATAGCTCAGCTGGGAACCAGCTACTTTCTTTCATGGATGCATATTCGGGATACAATCAGATCCCGATATATCCCCTCCTGACCAAGAAAAAACAGCATTTATTACAGAAAATACTACCTATTGCTACAACGTCATGCCCTTTGGTCTCAAGAACGGGGGCACGACTTACCAAAGAATGATGAACAAGGTGTTTGAGGGGTTCATCGGCGACAAGATGGAAGTCTATGTGGACGACATGATCGCCAAGTCCAAGAAAAAGGAGGATCACCAACAAGATTTGGAAACTATCTTAGATCGGGTAAGGCAGCACAATATGCGTCTCAATCCTAAAAAGTGTACTTTCGGGGTACCTGCTGGTTCCTTCCTCGGATTCATGCTCACGGAAAGAGGGATTGAAGAGAATCCTGAGAAATGTCATGCAATCCTGAGCATGAAAAGCCCAACTGATGTAAAACAAGTGCAACAGCTTACCGGAAGAGTGGTTGCCCTGTCAAGATTCTTGTCCCAATCGGCCAGGAAAGCGCTTCCCTGGTATCAACTCCTTAGAAAAAAACAAGCAGTTTTAGTGGGACGCACGCTGTGAAGCCGCCTTTCACCGAACTGAAAGAATACCTATCAACGCCCCCTGTCTTAACTAGTCCAATAGAAGGGGAAACCCTTTACCAGTACTTATCAGTAGGTGACTCAGCTATTAGCTCGGTATTAGTCCGAGATTCGGGGAAAACAGAGTCGCCCATTTACTTTGTTAGTAAAGCACTCCAGGGACCCGAGTCCAGATATTCCAGGGTAGAAAAGGTGGCCTTTTGCCTAGTTGTCACAGCAAAAAGGCTGAGACAATATTTCCAAAGCCACAAGGTAGTTGTGAGAATTGACCAGCCAATTAGGCAGGTATTGCAGAAACCAGATCTCGCGGGGAGAATGGTTTCATGGTCGATCGAATTGTCAGAATTCGATGTGGCCTACGAACCCAGAAGGGCAATGAAATCGTAAGTCTTATCAGACTTCGTTTCAGAGTTTACCGAGCCTACGGCGGGCTCGAACTCCCAAGAGTTTACGTTGACGGGTCCAGCAACAAGAAAGGTGCAGGTGTTGGGGTAATCCTGGAAAACACGGTGGGAGTCAGCTTGGAGAATTCACTCAAGTTCGAATTTCCCACCTCCAATAACTAAGCCGAGTATGAAGCGATCCTTGAAGGACTAAGACTCGCCAAGGAAATGGGAGCCACCACAATACGGATCTTTTCAGATTTCTAGCTAGTGGTCTCCCAAGTTAAGGAAGAGTATCAGGCTAAGGAACCCATCCTGCAAAAATACCTCGATAGGGTAAAATCCCTTGCAACGGAATTCTCCCAGTTTGAGTTCACCCATATCCCCCGAGAGTCAAATAGTCGGGCAGATAAACTATCAAAATTGGCTAGCCCCAAGGGATCTGGGCACAACAAAACGTTGATACAGGAAACCGTACACGGACCGAGCGTTGTCCTATCAATTTCCTTATCATCTAATTGGATGACACCAATCATTGCCTACCTTTAAAAAGGAGTCATCCCTCAAGATCCCACAGAAGCCAAAAAGGCCATAAAGCAGTCGGTTGAATATACGATACTGGACGGAGTGTTGTATAGAAGGGGTGTAGGAAGTCCAATGCTCTGATGTCTAAACCCCAACCAAGCAAAAGAGGTGTTGAGTGAGGTACACGGGGGAGTGGGAAGCCACCATATGGGAGGAAAGTCGTTGGCCAGAAAAGTAATCCGAGCCTGATATTATTGGCCAACCATCCAACGAGATGCGTTGGACCACGTCAAGCGGTGTGAACAATGTCAGTTCCACAATGATGTCTATCAAAAACCACCTGAAGAACTCCACTCATTGTCCGCCCCATGGTCGTTCTACCTGTGGGGCATGGACATAATTGGCAAGTTTCCCATGGACCTTGGACAGCTCAAGTTCGTGGTAGTAGCTATAGATTATTTCACCAAATGGGTGGAGGTGGAGGCCCTAACTACCATTTTGTCAGCCAAAATACAAAAATTCTTTAAAACAATGATAGCCGCACGCCGAGAGGCCAATGATTCAATTTATTCTCTAAGGCAAAAATCAACTAGAACCTAGATTTAAGTACAAAGAGACTCGGTTTCCAAATGAATAACGTTTTAACCATCAATCTTATATGTTAAGACTTAAAAATATGTTTCTGGTTAAGAGATGATGAAGGAATTCCTTCAATCATAAACAAGTCTTTGATTAAGATTGATGCAACTTCACAAGTCCTAAACCGAATTGGAAAAAGGATTCAAGGAATCAAAACAAACAAACGATTATAGAAACTTCAACCGATGGAAGACACTAATAGAATTGCACAAACCAAATAAAGAAACCAGACTCTAGATTTTTGCAAAATAAGACTCTCTTTGTTATTAAAAGCTTACCATGATGAGCTAGCCATTTTAATTTTTCTCTGTGTTTGCTCCATACTACTCAGGCCCATTTAACCAATTTTTTCTTCTAGCACATCTATCTCAACAATAAACCTCCAAATATTACCATCGATATTAATCTTTGATTACTACCACAAGGATGTACTCCTTTGAATATGGGCTTGGCAACAGACCCACAAAGTCAATTCCCCAACAATCAAACACTTCTATCTCCAATATGTTATTCAGGGGCATTTCATTCTTCTTTGATTATCAAAAACGCTCTCTTCTCTCTCTCGGAAACCCTAAGGTTTCCGTAGCCACCATTCATGGCCAAGAAGAGAGGGAGTCCACCTAACAAACGCAAACGGATTCACCAAGTACTACAAAGAAGGATGATCACTCTCATTCTATTAATGATTCGATTGTCATTGATTTTTCCAAGTTGGATGATATTGATTTAGATAGCTTGCCGTCTACGCATGTGGAGAAGGTGCTAGAGACCCTTGAGGAGATTCGTGGGAAATTGGCAGGGAGGTTTGGTGCGCCGCAGGATGAGGGCGCTGGTGCACAAAACCGGTCTGGTGCTGATGCGCATGACCCTAGCGCGGGTGCACCAAGCCCTGGCGCGTCAGCAGAGATTGGTGCGGCTGGAGGAGCGTCAGGTGCGCGTGATATGCAGCGCTCTGGTGCTAGCGCTAGTGCTAGTCCAGGTGCAGGTGCGGTTGGTGCAGGCATGGGCACAGTTGGTGCAGCCGTGGGCACGGGTGCAGGCGCGAGCGCTGGTGGCACGGGCACTGGTGGCAGCGGCGCGGGTGCTAATGCAACCAAGCCAGGTGCTGATGTGAAGGAAGGGAAATCCCCATTAGTGTGGGATAGTTTTGACATCTCCAAGTTACGTAATGCTGGGGAGAAGCTCAAATTTTACAAGCCTGAGTTGAAAGCGGGAACTTCTTTTGGGAAGATTGAAGCCAGTGATGTTGAACAAGAAGTGCAATATTGGCATAATGCTATAGTATGTTATGTCCTTGGATCAAGGCCTCCCTATGCGGTGATTAATGGTTACATCAACAAGGTTTGGGGCAGTTATGGGATTGACAAAGTCTTGATGAATAATGATGGGACAATTGTTGTGAGGTTCAACACAATAGAGGCCAGGAACACAGTGCTAGAGATTGGTGTCTTTCACTTCGATAAGAAACCTATGATTCTGGCTCCGTGGACTGGAAGACCTGTGACAAAGAGTTTCCTTGATCGTGTGTCCATATGGATACATTTTCCAAATCTGAATTCGAAGTTTTGGGGTGCTGCAGCATTGAGCAAGATTGCAAGTTTAGTTGGAACGTCGATTATGGTGGATCAGGTAACCCAAGAGTGGAACTGTATCAATTATGCAAGAGTGCTAATAGAGGTAAACCCTGTTGTCCTGCCTGATGAAGTTTATTTTGAGGATGAGAAAGGGAAAGTAATCAGTCAGAAGGTTGTGTATGAATGAAAGCCAATACTTTGTACCAAATATTCCACTTATGGCCATGATGCAAAAATGTGTCGGAAAGGAACTAAGTAGCAGTGAGTGGTTAAAAACAAACCTACACAAGAGGATGTGAATGTTCTGGTTGATAAGCTGAAACTTAAGGACAGCCTTGAGAAGGGCACTATTCCAGAAGAGAATATAGAACTAGCAACTGAAGCTATTCAGGATTTACTTGAGCAAACTCCCTCTAGTGCTGGCAAGGGGGAGGATAAGGGAAAATAAGTTTTTGATGCTGTCGGTGATAAAGGGGAGGATGATGAAGAAGGGTGGACTCCAGTCACATCACGAGGTAGAGGTAAATCTAAAACTATGAGTTTGCATAAGGGGGAAACCTCTAAGCAAATGTCTAATGGATAGAATAGCTGCTTGGAATATTAGAGGGTTGAATCGCTTCTGAAACAAAAAGTAGTAGTAGATTTTTATAAAAAATATAGTGTAGGTTTGTTAGGTATTTTAGAGAATAAGTTGAGAGCTTCCTCTTTTCAGTTTGTTCAAAATAGGATTGCTTCTGGTTGGGGTTATTTTGCTAACCATGATTTATGTCCGGTTGGTCGTATTTGGCTAATTTGGAAGGTGGATATGTTTGATGTTGAGATTATTAGCAGGTTGATGCAGTATGCCCATTGTCTTATAAAGTTTAAGCAGTCCAGTATTGTTTTTTATGCTACATTTGTCTATGCATCTAATGACTATGAACACAGGAAGGAGTTATGGAATGTTTTGAAAGGGATTCATGGTTTCATTCAAATTCCTTGGATTGTTCTGGGGGATTTTAACACTTTTATTTCTCATGATGAGAAGCTTGGTGGATTGTCAGTTGATGTTCCGATACTGGGTGACTTTAATGATTGTGTGAATACGTGCCAGATATTTGATATGAGGTACAAGGGGTGTTACTATACTTGGTGCAACAAGCAGGACCAGCAGGACAGAATTTATTGCAAGCTTGACCGAGCCCTTGTGAATGAACATTGGTGTGTGCAGTGACCGAATGCAGAAACTGATTTCTTGGTGCCTGGGATTTCTGATCATTCTCTTATCCTGATTGATTGGGGGACCGGTTGTTAACCTAGGCGATCTAGCTTCAAAATTTTCAATATGTGGGCTAAGCACAGAGATTTTGAGAAGATTGTGCGTACAGTCTGGTCTATTGAGTGTGATGGGAGTAATATGTACAAGGTCTGTAGTAAACTGCATCTTATGAGAAGACCTCTTTCCAAGCTGAATAGGGAGGCATTTGCACATATAGACAAACAGGAGATTCAGCTCAGAGACAGGCTTCACTTTGTGCAGACAGAGATGATTAACAGACCGTTTGATATGGCTTTGTAGGCTGAAGAAAAAGATCTCATAACTTGGTATCAGTCAGTTAGTCAAGAAGCTTTTTCTTTCCTTAGACAAAAGGCGAAGGTGGATTGGTTGAATGAAGATGATCAGAATTCTAGACTCTTTCATACTTCTATCAGACATAGGCAATACAGGAATAGAATTGAATTTTGCATATTGTGAATGAGCAGGGTGCCACAGTTACGAATCAGGATGATATCTGTAATAATTTTCAAGAGTATTACATATTGTTGTTCACAACATCACAGGGTGGATGGGAGTGGGAGCAGAATATTATAAGTGAGGGTGCTATTCTTGATAATGATAGTAGTTGAGACTTATCAGGCCTATTACAGATGATGAGATTAAGGCAGCTTTGTTCTCTATTCACCATGACATGTCACCTGGACCAGATGGCTATGGCTCAGGCTTCTTTAAGGAGGCTTGGGAGATTGTTGGGCTTGATGATTGTGCAACGGTGAAGGATTTCTTTCACATTGGCAGAATGCTGCGAAAGATTAACCATACTAATTTGGTTATGATTCCAAAGATTGATAATCCAGGCAATGTTAAGGACTTTAGATCCATAGCTTGCTGTAACTCTATTTATAAAAGCATTACTAAGATTATTTGTAATAGACTGAACTGTGTTTTTCCTAGCCTTGTACAGGATAATCAAACAGCTTTTGTAAAAAGGTAGAAGCATTGTGCATAATGTTCTTATTACGCAAGACCTATTAAGGTTGAATGGTAGGCGCAGAGCCTCTCCCAGATGCTTGATGAAGATTGATATCAGGGAGGCCTATGACACCCTAAGCTGGAGATTTGTTGAACATATGCTAGTTGCTTTCAGGTTTCCTGAGAAATTTGTTGCTTGGATTATGGCTTTTATCACTACTGTGACTTATTTAATTGTTCTGAATGGTCAACAGTCTCATTCATTTACAGGGTCCAGAGGTATCAGACAGGGTGATCCTGTCTCCCCCCTTATTTTTGTGTTGTCCATGAAAATCTTAACTAGAATTTTGCAGCATGCTACACATCATAAAAATTTCAGGTTTCATCCTCTTTGCAAGGATTTGAGGCTTGTGAATTTAGCTTTCCCATTTTAATAAATATATTTTCGAGACTTCTGATTGGACGATTCTTTTTAAATTTAGATAAAATGCTATTGGGACACGTGGAAAGGAGGAAATTGTTTTAAATTGATTAAATATTTGATTTTTGTGTTTTATTGATTCAAAGAGTTTATTTTGTAGCAATACTTTATGTTTTGGAAAAATAATTATTTATTGATTTCTTTGATTTATTTAACTTTGAAAATTCATAACTTTTGACTGAAAGATCGGAATATGACAAATTTACATTCAAAACGAACGAAACAAAATGTAGAATTTATTTTTGTACCGTTTGGAATTTATTTTAGCAGTTCACAAAATTTTTATATTTTTGTGAGAAATTATAATGTTTTATTTCGTAAGAAAATTTAATTATGATTTTTAAGTATTAATTACTGTATTGGACAAATATTATTTTCTACTGTACGAATGTGGTACACGGTTTTGACATGATTTTATGCATTTGAATTTTAAAATTGTTAGACATACAATTAAGGGTGTAGAAGTCCCTAGGGTAACCCAATTAAACACAACCTACTCTAATTAATGCATAAGCCACCTTACTAATACCCTATAGGGGACATGCAATTAATTGTCCTATCCTAAACAAATTTCCAACCAATGCATGCAAATACCCTTTATCCCTTTGTCCCATTAATTAATACACAACCTAAACCTACCTACATCCTACTAAATTAACACTTTTATACATAAAATAAATTTGCAAAATCCTACCCTATTATAATGACAAAGCCGTGGGGAGCATGAGTATGACGAAGGGACTTTTGATTTTTTTTGTACCCCACTTTTAATTTTCTGCACCCCACCTTGGCCTCCCTTTATAAATACCCTCCACTCCTAAGACTACCCTCTTGTTTTTCATTTGCTTCTTACAACAAAAAAAAAAAGAGAAGAACATAGGGAGAGAAGAGAGGGCCGAGAGTGAGAAGGAGGAAGGAGGAGGGGAAGGCTTGAAATTTCTTGCTCATTTTTCTCTTCTACTAGGTAATAATCCTAAAAGCTTCAACTTTCTTCTTCATTCTTTCTTTTATTTTCGGTTTTTGTCAAGTTTTCAAAGAGGGTTTTTGTTGTTTGAAGTCTTGATCTTTTGCATGCATGTTTTTAAGATTCCTCATGATTTTCTATGTTTTAATATATATGTATTTGAGGTTAAAGAACAAAAAATGGACATGCAACCACTCAACATAGCTCACGGTTTTGGTCCCTCTTTCTTTAAATTAATTTTTGATTTTTGATTCATGTTTTTATGTTTAATAATAAGTTGGTATATGATGTTCATGAGTTATTTGTTATTGATTTGCAAAAATTCCTTTTGATTTCCCTTTGCATGTCACGGTTAGGGTTATATTTGGGGGAAATGAGTTTTGTTTTTGCTTGCATGTAATTGCCTCATGATTCTTGATATTTATTTGGTATAATTTTGATTCTCGAGTGTGAAAGTGTGGTAAAATGAAATTTTGGTTTGATATGTATATTTTGGGGGCCACACGGTTTTTGCTTTATATTGGTCCAAAGGATTTTTGT
Source organism: Crotalaria pallida (assembly GCA_037953625.1). Taxonomy (NCBI): domain Eukaryota; kingdom Viridiplantae; phylum Streptophyta; class Magnoliopsida; order Fabales; family Fabaceae; genus Crotalaria; species Crotalaria pallida. Next base: position 2,167,834 of record CM075654.1, on the reverse strand, counting down.
TTTGTTTTTTTTTTTAAATGATATATGTTTAAAATGAGTAAATACGAGTTGATTTTATTTGATTTAATTTGTGTATAAAAATCCCAATTTTTCTTTGAAGTGCCACGGCTAGAGTTTGTAAATTGGGGAAAATGATTTTATTTCTCAATGCATGTAATTGATTCTTGATTCTTGCTATTTGTTTGGTGTATTTTCGGTTACCAAGTTAAAAATACATGCTTAAATGAAATTTTGACTTTGATGTGTTTGTTTGAGGTCATACGGTTTTGAGGGAAAAACATGCATGTGTGTTTGATAAATTTTGGATACATGATTTTGTTCAATTATGTGTATAATCTAAGTATGTGCATATGTTTATTTGATAAAAAAAATGTGTGTACTCTTGTATATGTATATATATGTGTATTCGGCCAAACCACAAGGGAATGAATAAATGACTTTATTTTGGTGAAAAGCTTATGTCTTGATCCTTGCAAGTATGTAAGAATTCGGTCTAGGAGTAAATAAGTTTATTCTTAGATGCATACTAAAGATTTGCTAAGTTACACTATTTTCTTAAGAACATTCTTAATTTTCAAGTAGAAAATGAAATTGCTTGCTTAAGTGATGCTTTTAATTGTGCACGCATGAATCTTTGACCTAAGCATGAGAGTAAGAATGAATTAGTTTGGAAAATATTGTTAATTGTGTAATTGAGATAGTGTTGGTTAATCGATTATGTGCTTGAATTTAATTAATAAAGTGTTAAATGATGCTTTGAAGATTATAAGGAAATTTATGAACATTGTTTTGACTTTATGAACAATTCGGCCAAGTGTAGTGAATGTACTTAGGAAGTTTTGTTTTATGAAAATGAATTTGTATGATAATGCCCTAAGTTGATTGAGTGATTTAAAAGTGTTTAAACTTGTAATATTGGCTTATTTTGCTTTGATAAATTCGGTTCCTTTAAGTTTAAGTAGGTGAGCATGAGAAAAAGGACCAAATGATTTTTGTGGTAGCCCTAAGTGATGTACATGTGTTGATTAGTTAGTATGTGTTAAAGTTGTTGAAGGAAATGTTTGGTTTTGTGCCTTAAAGGACCCTTAGAGAGCAAATGGATTTTAGTTCCTTTAGGGTGCACCATTCGGTTTATAGGACCATTAGAGAATGTGCTTACTTTGTCACATGCTAATTGCCAAATGAATAAGTCCTAGTGCTTTTTAAGCTCATTTGAACTTGTTTGGGTACTTTGATGCATTTTGGTTTGGTTTAGGAAATTAGGACTTTTACTTGAAAACTATTGGGATGAAAAGTGCTTATATATGATTATTGAACTTGAGGATTTGTCACTGTTTCAATAAGGAGATTTATAGATGCCTCTGAATTTCTATTCAATTTTTGTATTTGGGTTACTAATTTTTCAAGAATTGTTTTTAAGAAAATGATTGCGGGAAAAACGGAGTTTTCGGATTAAGTATAAACTGAATTTTTAAACTTATACTACTCCGATGGACTTGAAATTTTTATAGCAAAGTCTTACATATATGAGGATACCCTCTGTAAAATTTAAGGTTGTTTGGAGTTGATTTGATATTTTATTTAACTTAAAACAGTGAGCTAACTTGGTTCAGGATTTTCATAACCAAAGGGAAATTTAATTGAAAAAGTGTTGCTTCCACATTTCCAAATAATCTGAAATTTTTGAGAGATGTTCCCCACTACATGAGGATGTTCTATACCAAGTTTCGTGACAATAGGACTTGATTTGCTATTTTAAATAAATACGAATTTGCCTCTGTTTGCAACAGTCCAGAATTGATTTTTAAGGCAAAAGTGAATAGAAATTTAGGTTCTGTACATTGAACTGACTTGAATTTTATGCGACATAATTTGATATATGTTTAAGTATACTATGAAGTTTGGGACTGAAATGAATTTATTTGATTTGGTTTTGAAAATTTAATTTTCTTGAATTTCCCATATTCGAGCTAGCGTACATTGGATGTTTTGGTGAATGTGATGCTTTGGTAGATTGCTGAACTTGGTTGAAATGCATATATTTTCATTGTGATGTTTGGATAATTGAGTAAGGATAAGAGGATGGTTTTTGGTTAATTTACATGCTAGGTAGTTTTCATGAAGTTAGAGTTGAAGAGAATATATGTACCCTAATTGGATTGCTTCTATGATTCGGTTTTATACAAATGAATGTATGGGTGTGAAAAATTTATTTTTATTTGGAATTTTATGCTTGTCGATATGATTTAATTTGAATTAAATTAGAGCATGTTAGTTGTGTTGCTTGGATTAGAAGAAAACTTGTTTTGGGTAAAATGGATTTATCAAATTGGTGTGATTACTTTATTATGCCTTATGCTACTTGAGTTAAATTTATTTGCATAATTAAGGAAGTGAAGGAAAATGAGTTGTGTATGTAGATGTAAGAAATATAAGTGATGAGTTTGTTTTGTTTTAAGTAGTTACGTGCTACGTGTTTAACTTAGTGATTTGCTTTTGAAAATAAATTAGTTTTAGATGTTTGATTTTAAATTCATTTCTGGATATTGGAACTTTGTTATGGTTGTCCACGTTTTATTTAAAATATTATGGGTTGAAAACGAATCGTTTTAAGTATTTGAAGGTTTTGTGAGTTAACGTGTGATTTTACGATGATTCCGGATTTTCGAAGTGATTCTTATAGAACGAAGTGTGGCTGTCCAGAATTTTTAACTAAGTATTTTCAATTGATAAAATGTTTATAATTATTTAAAAGTATGAGTTTTTTAGTGTTTTAAACTGTAATAAAAATTAGATTTCATAATTAAGGTTTTTCGATGTTTTCGGGTTCGAGTGAGTTGCTATCCAAGATAGACCAGCCACTAACCTATTTATTTTAAAATGATTTTTTAAAGTTGTTCTATGATGATTTGAAGAATTTAAAGTGTTAAAAGAGTTTTGGGATGATTTCGAAGAAAAATATTTATGTTTTGATTTTGATCAAAAGGATTTCAAATTAAGTTTCAAAAGAGTAATTTTAATTTGGGGAAGAATGTTTTGATTAGAATATCATATTAATATATAATGTCTATTTTGAGGATTAGAGGGTGTCAGCTGTGGACGCGTGCCGGAGGATCGCATCAGTGGAAGCTTTTGGAAATTTATCGACTGTCAAGGTGAGAGAGCAGCTTTCCTAAGACACAGTGGTGTGTAGGTAACATGTTAAGTGTTCCTGGAAATCTCAAAAGCCGGGACGTGGGGTCTACGAGTCAGTCGTATAGTGGCAATTGATTGTGTATGTTTGGCCACTTATACGCAGGACTAAGACATCCCTTTTTGGTTATAATATTATGACATGATGCTATTTACTTATGATGATGAAATATTATGATATGCTTTATGCCTGTTGAACTTTTATCTGAAATTGGAAGTGATCATGTTATATGAAATAATGTCATGCTTGATTATGGAGTAAATTAATGTCGTTAATGAGAATAATGTGATGATGTTAAAAGTGCGTGGTGAAAAGACTGGTGATTTTTAGAAATAATAAAAGTAAAGTGAAAAGACTGAGTTACTATGGATATGGTGGAAACGGTATGATGTGCAGATAATGAAGGAAATGATAAAGAGAAATGCGAGCGGAAATCAGTGATGCATACGTGGGAGCAGTGAAAGAGGTGTCGTAATCTGTGCCGGTTGAGGACCCCCAATGCGAAAGACTGACGTGATGTGTTGCTGAGTAAGGAGCTTCTCGATGTGCTAAGCTGTTTTGATAATGATGTAACGATGAGGAAGCATTAATGTGAAATATTCGATTAGAGGACGAGGTTCACCAAAGGGATGAACAAGGGTGACTCGCCGAATCTAGGATTAATAAAATATAGTTAAGACACTAAAGAAATTAAAACATCACGGCGAGTTGAGTGTGAAGTAGTGGAGAGGAAGATACCCTGTTTATCTGTGGATACTCAGGTGTGTGATTGTGATAGGGGAGGGTGATGACGGTGAAACGTCAAGTAACCTAGAGTACTATTTTAGGTGGAACGAGTCTATATGTGATCGGGAATTAATACCCAAGGGATCGTAGCGTGTTCCACACTCCAGACTAGAATAGTATTGTCGCCCCCTTGATCAAATTCGAAGCGGTGAGAGGGAACCTGAACGAATCGGGGTGTTACAAGAAAGTTGTCTTATCAGGGGAGGTGTTGTCTCATTAATTCAGTGTTATTGAGTTTGCATACATATTGGGCTACGGTCTTTATTATTCTGAAAACTATTTTGAGAGATATTGAGAAGCATTGCAGGGGCTTCCTTTGGGGGAGACAGGACATAGGTCACTATTCGGCTAATGTTGCTTAGAATGATGTGTGTAAAAGCAGGAAATTTAGGGCCTAAATGCGACGCTCTCTCTCTTTTACAAATATCTTTATTGTTGATTAAAGATTTAAAATAGTTAATATGGACTTCATATGAATATAAAAGATGGTAAATAAAAGTCTTTTCCCCTAAATACATTAAAGTTTATAAAGTGATTGCCCATCGAGTCAAAAAGATTATGAGTTGAGATTATATATTGTAGTTTACAAAATATGTTTTCATGATAAGGTAGTGTTATCTCGAACTCATATGTAAAGTCCTTTAGGATTAATTAAAAATAACTTTTCATCAGAGTATGCGGAAGTAAAATATGAACCTTGAGCTTATAAATATCAAACCGGTAGTCATATATATATATATAATAGTGAACATAAAAATAGCCAAGGTACATCAAGGTCCAAGTCGTGATAGCAAAGGTTTAAAAGGTACAAGTCCATAGAAATAAAACTAACATAAGAAAATACAACCTCACTGAGATCTCTCAAAAGTATATACAACATAAATACAGAGCAAAATATGAAATCTCAGAGTGGTGGTCTAATGATCCTCCTCCATAGCATGATCCTCCTCCTCAAGTCTCCAGCAAAAGCTCCACACGTCCCACATACCAGCAAAAAAAATGTCCATAAATCAAAGTACTTTAGTACTCAATAAATACTATATGGTTTTTCAAGTCTAAAGAAGGGTGTCACATAGCTAAAGGGGTCTCCTCTCGAATCACTCGGGAAGCAGAGGGATGGGATCTAGTAGCTTCTCTAAAACGAAAAGAATGAAATTGACAAGCTGGTCGAGCCGGGGGTGGTCCATGATAATTATAAAACGGGGGCACATGCAGGGTGTAAATTATGGGTATGCGGAACCTACGAGGACGGACACGAGCCAAGGGGTTGGGGTGATAGAGGGTCACCTCTACCTCTCCCTCATAGGTGGCTCGATGGTCCTCGTAGTACCACACTCCACTACGGAGTGGGTGCAACTCGATGCAAGCTAGATAGCGAGCCATCATCTACAATGGGCATAAGGGGTAAGCAATATAGTTCACATAATCGAATAGGCATAATTTAAAGCAGGTAAACAAACATGTATACCAAATAGCCAAGAGATGTGCACAACATGTGAGCAAGCCAAATTAGTTAATAATCAATCTCATTAATGATATGCCATGATGCTTGCACAAAATCTCTCAAGTCCTGAGATTCTCCAACTAATGCTCTCATGCATGACCATCCAAACAACCCGTATACGTGCCTCGGACGTATAGTGAACCTGCTCGGAATATAATCCATAACGACACTACCAAAGTGTAGACGTAACAGCATCCCACCATGCTGCCCACATTACCAAAATGTGTCATCGAGCAAGCCACACGACTATGCCTGGAACATGGTCCATAATACCAATATCGATGTGCACATCTCGTCACCAAGACGAATACCCAACGTTCGCAGCAACCAATGCTGGCCACATTACCAAAATGTGACTACAGGCAAGTCGTAACCAAATTGGTACTCCCAGAGTACCCTCCTCATGTTCCTCGAACATGACCAAATGATATGCTATCACCACATCACCATGCATGAATGCACACAAACATTCCATTTAGGTTTATTCATTAATCTTATTATGTGCAACACGCAATAAATTCAACAATGTAATTACCAATGTAATTGAACACATCATATCTTCTTTTGGAACATGATTTATCCCTTATAAGTGTCACTAGGTTTTAATTAAACTTGCTATAAGTGAAAATGGTATTTTTTAGTATTCTGACCAGAAATACTCGAGTCTTTTTCAGAATACTCGAGTAGTTCATTATTCTGTCCAGAATACTTGAGTAGTTCATCAGAGACTCAAGTGGTTCATAAGATTTCTGAAAAGTTCAAGTTTCATATTTTCCAAAAATACTCAAGTAGCTCATGAGATACTTGAGTCGTTCATCAATCCAGAATACTCGAGTAGTTCATGCAGGACTTGAGTAGCTCATCAACACGATTCATTTGCTACTGCATCAGTCAATACTCGAGTCTTGGCTCAGATACTTGAGTATGGTGCTATCAGATGCACTGATGCATCACGAAATACTCGAGTCTCGAGCTAAATACTCGAGTCTTGGCTGACAGCAAACACTGGAAATTGGGTTTTTACATACCATTTTCATTTCTAGCCAAATTTATTCAAAACCAATGATCAACAGAGTTATATATATGCATAATAAACATGTTCCAACACTGAAATTCCATCAAATTACAGTGAATCAAAACTGAGCATCAATTATGCATAAAAATCACATTTAAGCAACTTAACATACTAATTTCTATTTTAATCACTTTTGGCATGAAAACAACTTGCATACAGTACACATGCAACATAACAAACTTGCTCAAATCAACTTTAATGCTCAGAAAGGCCTCCAAGCCTTGAACCTATTTCAAACTATGCCCAAAGAGTCTCATGGTGACTCTACACTTAAAATTCAACAAATTAAACTTATTCTAGTGAACAAATAGCTTCACCCTTGCCTCTAAGCCGTGAATCAACAAGAAATTTGCAGAGAAATTGGCTAGAAGTACTAGACCCGCAAAAACCCTTTGCATGCAGCCACATACGAACAGAGTCCAAAGATCTGAGATTTTGACATGCAAATTCAGTTTAAAAATTGGGGAATTTGGTTAGGAACTATTCTCTGCAACATAGACTAAAGGTAGGAATGAATTTGAGGGTTGTAGGACTCATATACTTACCAAAATCCGAGCTCCAAGTAAGCTCCAGGCTTCAATTTCTGAACTTGACAGCAAACAATACCAAACATTTGAGCTTCGATTCTTCCTCCTCGCGAAGCCTCAACTCACAATCTATGTGCCTTTGTAAAGCTCGTGATGTGAGCTTTACAATGGTGTATAACACTCAATCTCACACTCAGAAATGGACGAGAATGAAAAAGACGAAATCGGAAACCCTAAACTTATGATTTTCAGAGCAATTCAACTAAAATGGTCGAATTCCTTCAACAATCGGCTTAAATAGTTGTTTCTACTGAGCATGCATGGCGACACGAAGACCCTCATCGTGTCCTTGAAGTGTTTTCGTGTCAACGAATGAAAATCGTTGAGTGTTGACTCATCAAACGCACTAACTCAAGCAACACTACCCAGAATACTCGAGTATTCTCAGAAATACTCGAGTCTTTTAACTAATTTTTGAAAAATAATTATTTTAATTCCATTCCCTCCAAAACCTTTCTAATATTACTTCTAGGTCCTAAACCAGGGACTAATATGCAAAAACCCCTATTTCTACATATTATTAATTATTCAAATATTTCTCATGCATTTCACTTAGCACATGCACACACATAATCACATAATTAATTTAAATTAATTATAAAAAGGAATATTTATAATTTAAGAAAATAATTTTGAATAACTTTCATAATTATAATTTCATTACATCAGGAAATGAAAATTTGGGGTGTTACACTAAACATAAAGGATAGTTGCATTTGGAATATTGCAGCAATTGGCAAGCAGGTTTGGGATCTGGCTATGAAGAAAGACAATCTTTGGGTCAGGTGGATGCATTCGGTCTACATTAAGGATCAGGATTTTTGGGAGTGTAATGCAAACCAGGGAGCAGGTTGGCATTGGAAACAGGTGCTCAAGGTCAGAGGTAAGCTTCGGGCAGGTTTTCGTAATGATAGATGGATTGGAACCCATGATGGTCTTTATACTGTCAATAGTGGGTACTTATTTCTTAATTATCAGCAAGGCATTTTTCCCTTGTATAGAATGGTTTGGAATAGTGTGAATGTTCAGAAGCATTGTTTTATAGCTTGGCTTGCTACCCTTGGCAAGTTACAAACTCTGGATAGGTTATCTTGTTTTATGTTTATTCCTAATCACTGTTGTCTTTGTTTAACTTCTGTTGAGTCCAGGAATCATTTATTTTTTGAATGCAATTGGAGTCGTAGTCTCCTTGAATGTTGTTGTATGTGGATTGGAATTGACAGGTGGCCTTACAAGTATCATAATTGGACAAGATGGATTCGATCAGCCTTTCGTGACAGGACTAGGCGCAAATGTGTTTTCGCCATGTTCACAGCATTAATGTATCACATCTGGGAGGAGATGAATGATAGAACTTTCATGGATCACACGAGGAGTATGCAATTTGTTTTTAGTACAATCAGAAGCGAGGTCGCTCATAGAATTGGTTTTTGTTTTCCAAATTATGTAACTTGGACTAATCATTCTTTGGTAGATAGGATTAGGCAGGAACTTTAGCTTCTTTTTTTGTATCTGTCTTTGTCCTTGGATTTTGTTTGAACCCTTCATAGAAGGTGACAAACTTTCCTAAGGATTATGCATAATCTTTGACTTTGAACCCTTCTTAGAAGGTGGCAAGGATATATAATGATTGTGGCCATTTTTTTGTTCTTAAATTATGCACGTTGGTAATGAATTATTCTTTTACCGAAAAAAGATATTAATCTTTGATTATCGATTGAAAAATATCATTGGTGCACATAATTTATTTTAAAGAGAAGCAATCATTTGAAGATTCATCCCTTTCCATCCCATATCTCACAAATTAAGTGGAAAAAAAAATAGAGGTATTAAAGATTATCTAAGCAATGAAATCGAGACTATTTAATTCCATTCCAACTCAATCCATACATTTCCATTTCGTCCAAACATAACTATTTTCAAATGTAATCACATATGATTTTGGACAACTCAGTTGATTAAGGTCGTCTCTAATATTTTGAAGGCTATGTACGAAAATAAATAATTAAGCCCTTTGTCCGCATAAGACAGCCCAGTTGGTGGCTGCAGGAATATTTAGGATTTCTCCAGGTCATGGGTTCTAGTCCCAGACCTCTCATCTAAAAAAAAAATAATTAAGCCCTTTTGAAAATGAGAAAAGGTGAAATAATCAAAATAGAAATTTATATATCATATAATTTTTTTTTATTTCAAATTTTTTGAGTTTTGATACCTTCTAAACTCATTCTCAAAACTAATATCGAATTTTCATATGCAAAATGTGTTATCCTTCTAGACTTATTTGAAGAAAAATCATCGATTAAAACTCAATGTATTCAGTTTTCTTCAAAACATCATTCTTCATTCCTATTGACACAAATTTATTTAGTTTTTCCTGTGAATCATTGTGCATTTTCATAACAATATTTTTTTATATTTAGAAGTATAATATAAAGTACCATAAAAAATTTAAGGAGCCCTCAACTTACAGCTTGCTAGATATAATGAGCTTTTAATCTTATGAAAAAAATATCTCATTGATAGAGTATAAAACTACCACGAACGATTTAAAATAACTAAGAAAGTTTATAGCCATGAGTTAATGAATATTTTAAAGAGATCAAAGCATGGTTAAGAATGAGACATGACAACTAATCTAATGTCACGATTTTAAATTTCAAACTAAATGAAACATGTGGTTTAAAATATAGTCCCATTACGACAATAAGAATCTCATTGCTAAAAAAAACCCACTTATCTTGCTCTCTGTCTCTGTCCCTCTCTCTGCATGGGATTCTTTAAATAACTTTAAACCGTAACCACAATGGAGTGCCTTTTGCCATTCATCAATCCTTTTCAGGCCTCATTTTTTAGAAGCACATTTAGACCTCACATCCATCTCTATTATATCTGTTTTTGGTTATGAATGAGTGAATGCTATTCTTTTTTGTGGTAGCTCAACCTCATTGATTAAGTCATTATGTTTAACTACTTATTAATCAGGTTGTTGCTGTAGAAGGATAGACCCACATGGGCAAAGATTAGGGCACGCATTCTTAGGTGTGTGCAAGACCTCTCATGACCCACCAACCAGTCCCATCTCGAAATTCATTTTAACGACTCCGAATTTAAGAAATTAAACTTAATGTGGCTTCGATATTTAGTTTATAGGCAAATAATAACTGTCTTTGATGCTCTTGTTAGCAAGTTAAATGAAGTAAATAATTGTTAAAAAATGCATTTTTTTAGATTCTCAAAACACGGAATAATGTATGCATTTGTGATTAATTTTTTAAGTTTAGAAACTTTAAGACTTGTTAGCAAGATCCTAATTCATATTATGATTCAGTTCGTTTCAATCAGTTTCAATGTATATATTCTTAATAAAACTTTTTTTTTTAAAGCATTTTGTACTCCCTCCGATTCTTATTATAAGCCTCTTTTTGTAAGAGAGAAAATGGACTTATAATAAGAACCGGAGGGAGTAATACGTATGTATTAATAATGTTATTTTGGAATATATACTAAGATAATATATATGTTCAAATATAAAGTATTTATTATATTAACATACATATCGTTTTAACTCGATTGTGTATCGGTTTTATGTTATATTGTTTGCAAATGTGATTTGCGCTCCACTCGCTACTCACCCAAACTTGCATTATTAACCCAAACTTGCATTATTCGAATTAATAATATTATGTGTACATTCAAAAATGGCATTTGGATATACATTATATTTAATTTAATTGTTACATATAAGACAAACAGATATACATCCAAATTTCAATTTTCGTTATACATATAATTCAGATTGAGTTAAACTTATTTTTTGTACACTCCCTTATGTGTCCTCTACTTAGTAGTTTTTTACTACATTTGATAATCATTTATCACTTTCACTCTTACATTACTATATATCTTAATTTTATCACTAAATAAAATTTCTAATAATTTGGACATCATTAAGGTGTATTATTGATCTGCAAAAATTGTGGGTTAGAAGATGGGACCTAAATAGTAAGGTATCATACGTGTGGTTCTAAAATTTGTTTCTCCAGGTTAGTATTGATCTTAGTGATTGAACATTATTATGGTTGGTGGAAGTACAGAAGCAAATGAATGTACCTCAACTAAAGCAAAATAAATTTTCTTTGCAGAATTTAGATATCGGTTTTTCGATAAGAATTGAAGTAGCAATTAGCCACCTACCAATGTATAGGAATAGATAGAGACGTGCATGCATCAGCAACATGAATGATTTGCAAGGATTAGTTTTATCTAGGCCTGATAAAAACAAATAGTATCATGTAGACGATGACATATAGCCACGAATGGCATGCATTATAAATCATCAGATGCAACATCGTGTTCAAGAATTGGTTCAAGTGGTAAAAATGAAGGGTATAAATAAAGTGAGCGCATCCAGGTTCAAACTAGGTGACAAAATTTTCTGTGCCTCCCTTAAAAAAAATTTCGCGGATGCTACATTGTGACCGGACCAAGTCGAAACACATTATTTTTTTTGTTCAAATTTCTTAGGCCACAAGCATAATCCTAATGACTTATTTACATGCCTTGTTACAAAGTACTCCGTCCATTCCATAGTAACTTTCATTTTAAAAATTCCACACAGATTAAGAAAGTCATTTAATATATGATACTTCCATTTTCAAGAGAATTATTAGATATTTTTACAATAATATCTTCACAATACATTAATTATCACTCATTTCACATATTTCAACAAATAAAATGCAAGATTATAGTTGGAAAAAATCAATTAAATAATACATCATCGAATCCCTAAAGCAACAAATAATTTGGAACAAGTAAAAAAAAAACTAAAGGAACAAATAAAATGAAACGAATGGAGCATATATATTCATCTTCGTATAAGCTTTTAGTAGTAGATCCAGCAAAACTTTTCTTAAAAAAATTATTAATGTCATACTTTTTTCCCCTTCTTTTAAGTATTCTCATATCATAGAGGAGGTGGGGGCTACGAATTGTTATACCATTACTGAAATATACATTGATCTATAAAGCATCTCGAGGAAATGTACTGGTTATGTTGTCATATAGTATATCCCTAGATGTGAAAAGAAAAATAAATGGAATTACAACATTATTATGCTGGCTAATAACATTGTATTTCATTATATTCATAATAATATTAAGTGTTAAATGTATATTTTTTAAAGTATCTCAAACTAAGATATCTACCGACACGAATACGATAATTAATTCTTTCACAAAGTTATAATGCCTTTATTGACTTACTCAACTTTTACTCATTAAAATTTTTTTGTCTCCAAACAATTTTTGTTTTTCCATCCTCAAACTTTTAACTATGTCATCATTTTTCAAGCTATGTTGCACCGATACGAGTACAATATCGAATATAGATGTGGTATCGGGTACGAGGTATTGCATTTTATAAAAAATTTGGATTCGGGTGCGACAATATTTTTTTATAGGCAAATAATTAATGTTGTCATCAGGATTTCAACGTTCTAAGTCCCGCAACTCTATCAACTGAGCTAGCTCTTGAAGACACGAGTACGACAATATAAATTTAAATTTTATAAATATATATATATATAAACAAAGTTCAGATAAACAATCTTGATACTAAAATAGGATCCGGTCGAGTATTTTAAAATTAAAGATTAGGGCTCAAAATAAGTCGAGATATAAAGACTATATCTGGACATATTAAAAATACTACATATTTTAAGACAAAAATAACATTATGGTTATAATATACACCCAAAATAACATTATCGATATAATTATAACAAATACCCAAAAATACAATATGTATATTATTATTTTTTTTAAGAGAAAAGATGTATTTTATTCATAGATCAAAAACAATACAAGAAATTTCACACTAATAATAATTAAAGGGAAAACAAAATACACTGCAACAACATACTCTTCCATGTGATGGATCATCAGCAACTGCCAAAACCCGATTCTAACAAGAAATTCAATGACCTTTAATACCAAGATAACAATCTCATTGATGCTGAGATTAAGCTCAGTTCGGCAACAAGTATATTGCTACTTAATATATATATTGTTACTTGATATGTATCCGATACGAGTATGTCACCAATTCAACAATATTTAAGTTTCTGAGTTCTCAAGTTAATAATTAAAAAAAATAAAAAAATCAACGAAGATAACTTAGGTGATGGTATTTGATTAGCCAAAAACACTCATCATTTTTAGGATCAAAACATGATGAGGGATCCATACTTGCATCAACGAAAAAAAATTTGATAACCAAAATCGGCCGGAAAAAAAAATAAAAATCAAGGCACGAAATTGACAAATAAGGAAAGGTTGAAGGATGAAAGTGGCAATTCTTTATTTATAAACAATGAAAATGGCAATTAAATACTTTAGTAATCCTACCAGTAAACAACTAAGTAAGCTAAAAGAAGGTGAAATCAAATGAAAACATAAATGATATTCTTATCGCAATTATTAAGACTCGTCCCATCCTTCTTCTGCTTTTGCTTCTTGTTGCAAATTAGAATTGGAATGATAATATTGAAGGCGGTGGAGAGTGAAGACACGCGCGAGCTTGGCATGTGCAGCAACAATAAGCTTAGCTGGCACCCCAGAAATGAGTTCCAACCTCATAATCAGATTCTGATTCTCAAGTCCCCGAAATCTGAGACCAAGCCAAAACGACGTCGCAGCTGCCACCCTAAACGGAAGCCCCTTCCATTTCCCCAAACAAAAATTCAAAGCACGTGACGCAAACGACGATACGAAATTACCATTTACCCCTCCCAGCTCCAACTCCCTGCTCCACTTCGCGAACAATGAACAGTATGCACTACCGTTACTAACAACAACGGAAGATGGTGAATTCGAAGATGAAGCGGCGTTGGTAATTAAAGAAGCAGTGTTGTTGTCGCTGGCTTTCTTGGTTGATGACGTGGCATATGATGATGATGATGAGGAAGATGAAGGGAGGTGGGAGTGAATGAAACGGTGGCGTTTTGATGAGGAGGAGAGAGAGTAGCGGAGGTGGCGAGCGACGAGGAAGTTGGCATGGTGAACGGTGGAGTCGCAGTTGGAACAGAGGAAGGCGGAGTCTGAAGGGCAATAGACGGATGCTTCTGAATTATTGCATAGCTCACAATAATTTCTCATTCTTCTTCTTATCTTATTCTCCTCCTCCTTCTTCATCGTCATCTGAATATCAATGCTTATTAAATTTGGATCGGAGTTTCAAGTTAGATGGCAAAAAAAAATAGTAAAAATAAAAAAAGGATAGATTTGATTATTGTATGTATGTATTGGGTGATGATAATTGATAACTTTGAAAAATGAAATATTAATGGAAGTAGATTACGGTGAGAGAAAAAGATTGACAAATGTGTGACGAGAGAAAGAATTGGACCGCATTTGGGTTGAGAGGAGAAGAGGAAGGAAGGTGGTGTGTGTGTATATATATATATATATATATATATATATATATATATATATATATATATATATATATATATATATATATATATATATATATATATATATATATATAGTTGACTTATTTATGGTTTTGGTTCCGAAAAGTATAGGATGTTTTGCTTTTAGTTCCTAAAAGTTATTTTGACAGGTACTAGTTTTTAATTTTTCAAACATTTTGGTTTTGGTCTCATCCGTCAGAAAAAATCATTTATTGACATGGTTAACATAAACTCACACCATCAACAACGTAGGATGAGATAGCGCTCAAATAAGTACTGTGACATGAATAATTCATGTCCATAAATGCAAAATTCTGTGTATTTGACCATTTTGTGTATGAGATCATTTTGAGCTCGTGGATCCGTATCATAACGTCATACTCCCTCCGATCCCTATTATAAGCACCATTTGACCAATTTCACTCCCTTTAAGAAAGTTAGTTAGTGGGATTGGAAATGTAAATATTTGGTGTTATTTTCAAAAGTACCCCTATGATTATTATTGGGAATGTAAAAAGTGTTAAGTAAATAAGGGTGTTTGTGGAAAAAAAAAGTAATTAATGTCATTGAAAATTGGAAATGAAGCTTATATTAAGGACAAAAAAAGTATTGAAATGGGGCTTATATATAGGACCGGAGGGAGTATTACTTATCTAGCTTCACTTCAAATAATAGTTTTTTCATAATGGAGTAGATCAAAACCGAAATGTTTGAAAAATTAAGAATCATTCTCGGTCAAAATAACTTATAGGGACTGAAACCAAAATACGCTCAACTTTTAGGGAGCAAAACGATAAATAAGCCTATATACTCCATCCCTCTCAAAATATTACTGCTTCCGTTTCATTTTTTTAGATTATGTTCGAGTTTAAAGAAATACTTAAATGATAAAAGAATTTTGTGTATTTCAACTATAATGCACATATATAATATTATTGAAGAGAAAAAAAATATAAGAAGTGATTATTGAAGAGAAAAAAAAATATTAGAAGTGAAAAAGATAATATAATAAATAGGAATAGATGTGTTGGGAAAACTAACATCAATTATGTATTAAGTTTTGTAAAAAAACAATACATATAAAATATGAGACATAAACTCTATAAATACTACTCCCTCCGTTCCTTATCATCTGTCCGTTTTTGGAGAGATTTTTTGTTTCTTTTTATTTGTCCTATTGAGAATTTCAAGAGCGTAATAAATGTTATTTTTCATGTTTACCCCTATTTAATAAGTCTTGATTTACGTAAGTAGTGGAGAAAAATTAATGATTATAGAAAGAGAAAGGGTATAGTAGGAAAAAAATATAATTAATGTATTGAAAATTTAAATAATGATTGAATTTCTAAAGGGCGTGTTTTATTTGAAATAAGACAGATAAATAGGAAATGAGAGAGTATATATTAAACGGAGGGAGTAGTCTTTAAGTATGAAAAGTAAAAAAATAAATAAATAAAGGAGCTTATTGATTCTCAAATCAATTTACTTATCAATTTAAATATTTAATATAAATTATTTAGTTAATTAATTATAAAACATTATATATAATTTTAATTTTTTATTCATTGCTTAAGTTTTAATAATTTGTGGCAAATTACTTTTAATGTTTTATTATAAACATTGGTCAAGATAGGAAGTGAGACAATTTTATCCTGAAAAATAATTGATTTGAATAATTGAATATTAATAAACTTAAATTTTGAATGTGAGATTTTCTCTAATTTGTTTTTTTTAACTAATATTTTTAAGATATCGGTGAACCACACCTATGGATTTATATCACTAATAATGTCTCGTCTTAAGACCACTCCGTCATGAAATATTTTAACATAAACGTACGGTTCAAAACTATAAGCTTTCAGTTCACCAAAAAAAAAAAAAAAAAACTATATGCTTTCATTATTTTTTAGTTTTCTTTCATTTATTTGTGGCTCATGAATCATAAGGTGTGTGCTGCTTGTCATGCTATTACGCTGCAAAATTATACACCAGATATATATACAACAAAACATCAACTTGGCTGATCACCCCTAGAAAAAAAAATACAACTTGACTTATGGTAATATTTATGTAAGAAAAATAATATATAGACTGATAAAATAATTCTACGAATTAATATAGATAATAAAAAAGTGATATATATATATATATATATATATATATTAATGAGTGATATTTTGCATATTAATAATTAGTTAACAAATGACACGAATTAAATTTTTTTTATAATGCATGTAGATTAGATTTTCTTAACCTCGGCCCCAAAGCTTAAAATAACATTTTTACATTGAAAAATTAAAGATTTAATACTTAGGTGATAGTGGATTTCATTTCCCATTGTCACTTTATCATTTTTAAGCTTCTTATCCTCAATCCCAAAGGTTAAGGTTAAGTAAACCCTTCAATTCGAAGCAATCTTAATTTAGATATCATAATTTGAGGTGTATATGGACTGGACTATTGTTGAAAGAGTCAAATATTATTTTTTTTAATTTTTTATTTTTTGTCCACCCAATCCCCTATGTACTATCTAAGTACACCTGGATCCGACCCGTGGCAGGTGAGTCTCCCAATATGAATTTTCTGCATCCACAAGGAATCGAACTCGAGACCTTGCTTAAGCGAGACCGAGTTGCTTACCACTTGTCCCAACCTACTCGAGTCAAATATTATTTTTATTTTGGTGTACACCAACCGGTACCTGAATCTGGTTTACTCAGAATCCGACTCATCAGGTCCGACCCAACTGAGCTCGCACTAAGTGCACTACAAGAAAACCCTTTATTACAACGACAAAAGTCGTTGCTAAAAACCAAAATATTTTGTAACGACCTAAAGCCGTTGCAAAGGGTATGGCAACTTCATCGATGTTATAAAGAACAATTTTCAGCAACGACATGGGTCGTTGCATAAGAGATGTCGTTGCTAAACAAGGTCGACAGAGCTATGTACAGGTGATCTATTTTGCAACGAGATTGGCTTCCGCAACGACATCGTTGTTGCAGAACACCTTCCACTTCCGCAACAACATTGTCGTTGCAAAACACATTTTGCTTTTGAAACAACAAAATTGTCATTGCAATAGCATTTTTTAGTTTAATAAAAAATATTTGACCAAAGAAATATTTTTTATGCTTCAAATTCTGAAATATTGTTAATAGGGTTATACAACTACTAACTTTATAACATACATTCGATAAAAACTCATCCAATTATTATAAGTTGTGTTTCTTACAAGATACAACATAAGAATATACAAAATAAAATACAAAATCTCTAATATCCTTTGTACTCTACTCCACCTCCTCAAGCAACACCAATTATCCATCATTGCTTGATTCTTTGTATGCTCAGGACCTGAAATTGATATGTCCTGTCAAAATTTTGTTCATTTTCCATGCACCCCAAAACCATAATCCAATAACCAATCAAGTTATGGTTAATATATATATATATAAAAACATAGCAGAGGAAATTCTAAAGCTCTAAATCTGATGATACTAAAACTTGCAATAGAACTGATTAGAATTCCATGGCCAGGGTGCAGAGACTTGGACAACATACAAAACAAATATTTAAAAATTCAAAGATCTAACTCTTAAAAAAATTAAAGAACTTGAATCTTTCAATAAATCATTAAACCAAGGATAAGATCACTTACAAAAGGAGGATTGAAATCTTCAATCAACTCTTGCTTGGCTGCAATAACGAATTCAAAAATCAAATAAACCAAAATCAAAAAGGTAATAGATAAAATTAGGAAGAAAGCAAAATGGGAAACTTGGCAAAATAATGTGATAAAGAAAAATCAGGAGCAGATACTAATCAAACTCATGACACATGTTGAACACAGTCTTCCAAAATGTATAACATAGATGTTACCAGGGATAGGGATTATGTCATTTCCCTTATGCAAAAGCCATGGTAAGGCTAATTGAGAAGGAGTGCAGGCATGCTTCAAAGCCAAGTCATTAAATCATTTATAGAAGAGCTTGTTCTTTTCCAAATTTTCTCAATTGAACCTTGGATGCATAACCTGTTACAAATTAAAAACAAGGAATTTTGAAACATACAATCGCTGCTCGAATAAAACTAATGCAATGGTACTTGAGACATTTTCCCTTAGAAATAATGCAGTAGTCACTAGATGCATACCAGCAAGCTCTGACTATGCAAAGTTTCTACCACTGCTTTCCCTGCAAAAACGCCGCAACCAAGAGGGCTATATGCCACCATTCCAATCCCAAGCTCTCTGCAAGAACAAGAGTGTTTTTTTAGTTAGTCAACAACAAATTTCGATGTGTACTGTGATGCTTCGAAACAAGGATTAGGTTGTGTGTTGATGCAACAGGGCAAGGTGATTGCATATGCTTCTAGACAACTTTGACAGCACGATCAGAACTACCTCACTCATGATCTGGAACTATCAACTGTTGTTTTTGCATTGAAAATCTGGAGGCACTACTTGTATGACACCAAGTTTGAAGTCTTCAGTGATCACAAAAGTCTTCGCTATCTCTTTGATAAAAAAGAATTGAATATGAGACAGAGGAGATGGATCGAGTTCCTGAAAGATTATGACTTTCATCTTCAGTACCATCCGAGCAAAGCTAATGTGGTAGCTGATGCACTAAGTCGCAAGACTTTACATGTTAGCAACCTGATGGTAAGGGAAATGCAACTCATAGAGGAATTCAGCAATCTCAATCTAAGCATGCAAATGAAGGAGAAAAGCATTGTTCTGGAGATGCTGCAAGTTACGAATGAGTTGGTTGGTTTGATCAAAGAAAGACAGGCCGATGATTCAGAACTTCAGAAATTGCTAGAAGGAGCAGCGGGCAAAGAAGAGCCCAATTTCGTGAAGGGTTCAGATGGTATCATCCGATTTAGAGGTCGAATATGCATTCCTATGGATTTTGAGGTTCAACGAGATATATTAGAGGAAGCTCATAGATCATAAATGAGTTTTCATCCAGGTACAACAAAATGTATCAGGATTTAAAGAAACTCTATTGGTGGCCAAAGTTGAAAATGGATGTGGCAAACCATGTGTCTCATTGCTTGATTTGTCAGAAAGTGAAAATCGAACACCAGAAACCAGGTGGTCCATTACGAACACTTGATATTCCTGAGTGGAAATGGGACAACATTGCTATGGACTTTGTGTCCGGTTTACCCAGAACCACTGCAGGGTGTGATGCTGTTTGGGTTGTTGTAGATCGTTTGACGAAGTGTGCTCACTTCATCCCTATGAATATGAAGTACAGTTTGGAAAAGTTGACACAATTGTACATTCGGGACATAGTGAAGCTTCATGGTGTACCCTCCAACATAGTATCAGATCGTGACCCGAGATTCTTATCTAAATTTTGGCAGAGTCTTCAACAGGCTCTGGGTACCAAGTTGAGATTTAGTACGGCTTACCATCCGCAAACTGATGGGCAATCTGAGCATACTATTCAGTCTTTAGAGGATCTGCTGAGAGCTTGTGTGCTAGAACAGGTTGGCAGTTGGGAACAGCTTTTACCGCTGATGGAATTTACTTACAACAATAGTTTCCACTCTAGCATCGTGATGGCACCATTTGAGGCACTTTATGGCAGGAAGTGTAGAACGCCTCTTTGTTGGTTCTAGATTGGTGAGAACTTGTTGACTGGGCCAGACATTGTGCAAGAAACTATTGAGAAGATCACCATGATTAAGAACAAGATGAAAACTTCTCAAAATTGTCAGAAGAGCTATGCAGATAAGCGTAGGATACCCCTAGAATTTGATGTGGGTGATCATGTTTTTCTAAGGGTGTCCCCTACCACGGGTATTGGGCGAGTAATCAAGTCCAAGAAGCTAACTCCTAGGTTTGTTGGTCCATATCAGATCTTGGAGAAGGTTGAGCCATTGGCATACAGGATCGTCTTGCCTCCACATCTTTCAAAGCTTCATGATGTATTCCATGTCGCACAACTGAAGGAATACATTCATGATCCTTCACGTGTGGTCACTATTGATGATTTGCCCTTGAGAGAGAGAACTTGACCTTTGAAGTATTGCCAATCAGAATTGATGACAGGTGGGTTAAGCAACTCAGAGGCAAAGAGATCTTGTTGGTGAAGGTGATTTGTAACAGAAACAACGTGGAAGAGGCTACTTGGGAGCGGGAGGACAAGATGAAAGAGACTCATCCACAATTGTTCCAGGATAGCTGAATTTCGAGGCGAAATTCTGGTAAGTGGGAGAGGATTGTAACATCCCTAATTTAATTTCTAGTATAATTGATGTGGTGATAAGTTTAGAGTAAAGGAAATGATAATATTAAGTTAAAACAAGTGAATGGAAGGCTTGTTTTAGGGTTAGAACATAGGACGTTAGGAAATTTAAAATAAAATATTTACAACTCAAAACTTAAATTCCACCGTTGGATATGAAGGTTTGTAGCTAAAGAATCTTGCTTTCAAGTTTGAGCAAGATCCAACGGGTAACGAAGGAGTTAGGTCGCTTTGAAGTTCAAAGTAATGAAAAACTAAGCTAGTTAATCGATTAAGACCTGATTCATGAAAAAGCTGAAATACACGAGATAATAGATTAACCTGGAGGTTAATCGATTAAGGACTGACAACTATTTTTGGCGAATTTACACAGGTTAATCGATTAACCCGATGGTTAATCGATTAACACGCTTCAGTAGTGAAAAAAACAAAAGCAATTGAACACTCTCTTTCCTCCATTTTTCCTAGTTAGGGTTCAAGAGCACCACTCTTCTCCTTCTTAATCTCCATCAACAACAACAATAAGCCTTAGATTAAGAGTCAAAATCATCATCACCCTCACAAGATCAAGCTCCACTCTCTCTTTTCCTTTTTCCTCTCTCTCGAAATTCTCTCTCTCTCTTTTCTCTTCCTTGGAGTTTCAAGCCACACATCAATGGAGAGCTTCACGCATTCAAGTTTCCTACACCTTATGAGCAAATAGAGTCAAGCTCACTTACTCTCTCCCAAGAATACAAGGTAATCTTCATTCTACCCCCCTTTTTTTTAAGAAAATCGAAGCACCTATCTTGAGGGACCCCATGCTCATATTTTTCTCTACCTTATGGCTTGTAGAAAATCAAGCTCTCGTTTCCTTATTCTCACTGCATTTGGTGGCTCTTTGGTTGAGGTTGCTACGGGTTAGGGCTCAAGGCTTAAGCTAGAATTTTGTGAAGGTTCTCCCACTCTTTCTTCGGTAGAGGTAAGGAGTGAGTGTTACCTTGATTTAGGAATTAGTTCCTAATTAGTATATAATGGTTTGTTAAGAGTGTTTGATTCATTTATGATAGAAACCCTAGGATATTAAATAATGATAATGAATGACTATGAAAATAAGTGATATAGACCTTAAATTGAGAATTTTGAATAAATATATAGGATAGGTGCTAAATAATATTATGAATTCTAATTGGAAAATATGAATGCTTGATTTATGCTTGTGATTAATTGTGGATATTGTTATTTGATTTTTATTAATTGTTGTTGTGTGTGTTTGACAAAGGAAAAGGTATGATTAAGTGAATCTAAATGTATGGCTAACTAGAAAGAACTAGAAGTAATTTTATAAGGAATGGACTGTTGAATTGATTATTGGGGACATTGGCACACTAGGTGCCCCTGCTAGGTGTTTCAAATGCCCCATTAGGGCCAAATGCCCCATCAGGCCAAATGCCCCATTAGGTCCAAACGCCCTGTTAGGCGTCGATGTACCCAATTGATCAATTCAACGAAAATTAAAAGAATGGAAAATATGAAAAGGATTAAAGTATGAAAATTGAATATTCCAAGTGTGATAAGAATGAGTAAAGATTATATGTATTGTTCTAACAGGTGATGCCTAATGGGTGACCAAAAGTCCTGATGGGTGTAAAGTCCCTAATGGGTATACAAATGCCCTAGCAGGAGCAACCAATTCCTAGTGGTGCAAATAAGAGAAAAGAGTAAAATAAGGAAGAGAAAGAATGCAGAAAAGACTAATGGACTATGACATCATAATGGGAGAAAAAATGTAAATGTTGAATGTGTATGAGCATGATTATGGAATGATTGAATGAAATTACATGTGCTAAATGTCTAATTGTGTTTGGCTTGGTAGGTTACTATGTCTAATTAGAAACTGTTTCCTACTTCATGTGTAATGCTCACCTCCTTACTATTTTTACAGGTACTGAGATTAAGCTTGCACAACCCCCGGCCGAGCAGGTGCACTCTCCCTCACAGGGAGAGTAGATAGTGGTTGTTCAGGACTTTTTGTCGTCCTGGTTATTTTGGGTTTTGTATATGTTGTTGTCGTTTTGTATATGCATTGTAAAGCATCATTCTTTTTGGGTCATCCAGGACCACTTCCTTTGGTGGGAAGTGTATTTTTTTTTGGGAAAACTTAAACAACTCCACAACTCATTCATGCTTACTGCTATCTCTGATGGATTTAGATTATGATGTGGATGCATTTGATGCTCCTTGATACTTTAGCCCTGTTGGCTTCTGAATGAAAAGAATACTTTTGATTTGCACAGGTTACAGGAAAAATCTAATTTTTGGAATATACAATAAACAAAGGAAACTCTGTCCGAATTGACAGAGATTTTTATAAGTCAAAATGGTTTTAAAAAGAAATTTTAAAGTCGCTATTTTCTTTATGGGGTATTTAAGGGTAATATTTAATAGGGTGTTGCAGGCCCAGGACGTATATATTTTGGTTTTTGGGGTATTTTGGGAGATAATCTTATTTCTGCATACCTATTTATATTTTCTGTTGAGGTTTAGCTATGTGTATGGTGTGATATCATATCATGTGGCATGATGTGACTGAATCTGATGTGAGATGATATGATATGAATCTCTGGATGTCTGGCAATGTCTAAAAATGTTTTGTAGAGGTTAATCAGGGAAAAGATAAATTTTGGAAAGTCCGAAAAACAGAGTAAACTCCGCTGAATTTTTCGGAGAATTTTATAAGAAGTTTATGTTTTAAAAAGAAATTTTTAAGTTGTTAATTTTGTTTAAGGGTCTAGTAAGAGTTTAAAAGTTAGGATGTCACAATAATCGTTTGGAGTGTCAATGGAGAGAGCGTCACTGGAGAGAGCGTCAATGGAGAACGAGAAAGAGAGAAGAGAACGAGAAATGCCTAGCACGAGAGAGAATGAGGAAGTTTGCAATTCAGAGAAAAAAGAGAAAGAGGGACTATAAGATAACAGATATTAGTATTTTTTTTAATATGAGAACTCACCTGCCAGTTTTTGAAGAACTTCATTCTGTTTCAGCAAGAACCACAAAGCATTTTCAGCAATAACAATTAGATCTAAGAACCTGCATATAAAAGACACTTAATAACAGCTTACTCATATAAGCAAGCACTACTTTATGAACAAGAGAACATGACTATCTGGGTGAGATTTTTTATATTTTCAAGTCATATAAAAAAACTAAAATTACATTAAGGAAAGAATCATAAAAAATATTTTGATAAGAGGATTAAGGGAATATTCAATTTCTCCTAAGATTAGCCTATGCTTATAAAAGTTTCAAGTACAATGTTATGGTTTTCGCTGACACAGATGCAACACTCTATTTTACACTTGAGAAGCATAATCATTTATAAAAACATCTACATCTAAGGAATGAAAAAATCCAGATTTCAACAGTTCCACAAAACTTCACACCAACGAACCATAGTGTCGCATCAAATTACATGAATGTGCATTCCTTAAACCAAACACTAATTTATTAACTTCTGGGAAGCTCTATTCTTGTCACAGTTTCACAAGTAATTTTAACTCTATGCATGATGCTGAAGGACCATGGCTCTGCAATTTTTTTCATCATTATTCATTATTATGAAAGTTTCTCAAATTATAAATGTATTGGAAACATTTCAGCCTCCAAGCGGTGATACCTCAAAGTCAAACACGCAAACAAATAATCATTCAAGCAATAAGGTCAGAACTGAACCGAACCTGAGAATCAATAAGGTCCAGAAAGGATCCAAGTTCTTCAATTCACTTTTGAGAATCATAAGGCAAATCAACTAAAGTAATATAAATCCTAACTGGAAAACACACAAATTGGGAGTGTAAAAGGATCATATCTTAATACCTGAGTGTTGGATCTGTCGAATATGTCGAGGAGCTCGTCCCCGATCTTGGATCTGTAGTCATGGATGGCGACAATGTTGTCCTCGTTGCCTGGGCTCTCTTCCTTCTACTCGATGGAGAAGATGCGCCAGGGGGTGCCGATCACGGTGAGCTTCTCATTGGCGTCGACGACAGCGAGAAAGAAAGAAACGGGAGAGAGAAGAAAGAGAGAAAGCACATTGTAGACAGAGGGAGGGTCAAGGAGAAAGAGAGGGAGGCCGAGAATGGTGGGGATGATGATGCGAGGATTGTGATATTAGTTAAATGGAATGGCTGAAGACGAAGGAGATGGTGGTCGCGAGGCGGAGGTGTTGAAGGTTTGATTGAGAAAACGACTGGGCGAGAAAATGGTGGTGGGGTTGGACGGTGATGGCCTGGAGGGTGAGGCGGTGGAAGAGGAAAAGGAAGAGGATGAGGACGACGTTGCCGCTGCCGCTGCCCCTTAGGATTTCCTCGTACTTCTTCTTAGGATGAGGATGGTGACGGTGGGTTTATTTTTTTTTAATTTAAAAAAATGTTATTTAACTTCTTGGGCAACGATAATGTCGTTGCAGAAAACATGTGTTTTGCAACGACTTTTTAAGTATTTGCATAAAACAGGTGTTTTGGAACAACTTAAAAAGTCGTTGCAAAACACATGTTTTCTGCAACGACTTTTTTAAGTTGTTGCAAAACACCTGTTTTTAGCAACAACTTTTTTAAGCCGTTGCAATAAAGGGTATTTTTTGTAGTGCGTGACAGAGCTCTCGCAGCGGAGGTTGCTCCATACTCAATGCTCGAACTCAAGACCAGTTGGTTAAGGGACCAAGTAAGCTACCACTTGACCAACCCTACGTTGGTAGTCAAATATTATTTTTTAATCACATAAGAATCTTTAATTATTTATGAATATTACAATGTTTAATTAAACTATAAGTTGACCTGCGCAACGCAGGGTGGTATGATCTATTTTTGTTATTTTCATTTGTTAGCATGAAAAATATATTGAAGTTATTATATATAATTTGTTTTTATTGTATAAAAATATATGAAAAAGAAAAAAAAGAATGATAAATTCGTATCAACTCAATCGTTGCATTGTTAAGAAGTGAAAAATAAAAAATTTAATATTGAAAAATATTATTCATAATGAATTTCAAAAAATTTTCCCACAATATTGAAGACACTCTAAGAGATTGTTTGTTCCAGCGTTTGGAGGCTTCAAAAGCCCGTTTGCTGAAAAGTTTGCCTTGGACAACTTTTACGTTTTACACATATGTTAGCCATAGTATTCTAGTAAATATGTTTAATTAAATTATACTCAGAAGAGAAGTAGAAGAAATAGAAAACCGGAAAAAATATTTAAAAAACCATCTAAAGCAATATGATAAGAAAAAGGTTTAAACTACCCGGGTATCAAAATTCTTATATTTTTTTTGTTAAAGATTTTTTTTTTAATTTTCTAAAGTTAATTTTCTAAAGAGGGTGAGTCTTGGCGCAACGATAAGGTTGTTGCTTAGTGACCAAGAGGTCACGGGTTCAAGTCTTGGAAACAGCCTCTCCGCTTGCGGGGGTAAGGCTGCGTACATTTACCCTCCTCAGACTCCACTAAGTGGGAGCCTCGTGCACTGGGCCGCCCTTTTTTTCTAAAGTTAATTGAATCTTGATTTTTAACCTTACACTTGTTTGGTTAGTTTTGATTCCTAAATGTTTCAATTCTTTTAAGCGTTTTGCTAACATGTTAAGGTTGCTAGAATTAGAAAAAAAAAATATAAAAAGTATCATTTGTACACATTATTTCCGATCTCGGGAATTTTTAAAAAAAGTGCATTTTTCAATAATTTTTTATCATATTTGGTTCATTAACAAATGTATTAAGGCTACTTGCTAGCATTTATCTTCTTTTAATTTATTTCTTATTAATAATATGAATTATGACATGTAACACCCTTATTACTAATATGATTAATTAAGATATTTATAAGTATATTATTTTTCTTATCATAATGACCACTACAAGAACTAAGCCAATTACCGACGGAAAAATCCGTCGGAAACAGCCCAAATCCGTCAGAAATTGTTTGTTTCCGACGGATTTTCCGACAGCCATTAATCAGTCGTAAAAAAGGGCGTTGGAAAACTTTCCAACGGAAATATACATCCGTCGGAAATACTGACGGACAATTCCGTCGGAAAATCCGTGGGAAAGTAACAACTTCCGACGGTTTTATCCGTCGGAAAATAGAACAAATATTTTATTTAATTTTCCGACGGAACTATCCGTCGGTAATACTTTTATTGAGAAAACAAATTTATTTTTTATTTTTTTTACCGACGGAATAATCCGTCGGAAATGTCAACTGTGGGACAGAAAATCCATCGGAAAGGGTTTTTTTATTAATAAATTTTTTTGGTAAGAAATCATTCTTTATTTTTAAATAATTACAAATCATTCTGTATTATTTATTTTCAAATGTTAAAATTTTCATATCAAACTGAAAAATAGAAATTCAATAATTACATATTGATATCAACTAAGATTTCATAATTTAAATAACTAATAAATCCATATGTAATTCACAACCCATGCATCCAAGTAAAATAAAATCAACTCATCACAAAACACTCAAGTGAAACAAAATTACAAAACCAACTCATCACAATACATCCAAAGTGCAATAAAATGTAAGTCCTACTTATTAATAATTGAGATAAGAGTCGTCATCTCCATCACCATTATCATCATGCTGCTGATCAACTTGGTTATTTTGGGGGAGAATTTCCTGCATCTCTTCTTCAGGTAACATAGATGGAAGCTTTGGCTCTTCAATAATGTGCAAATATGATTCAACCTACACAGGACAGTTTCCATTCAGTAAAAGCATGTGCAATGTGTTTTGCACATATAAAATAAAATAGAGCAATTATCAAAGTAACATACAACAAGACAGTTTCCATTCAGTAAAGCACATGTGCAATGTGTTTTGCACATATTAAATAAAACAAAGCAATTATCAAAGTAACATACAGCAGACGATCTCAACTGATGATATGTAGCATCATCATCCTCTCCAAATCCTTAAGCAATCAATCGCATCAAATTATGTGCCAACTTAATATTAACAAGATCTCCAGCATGCTCAAAAACTTTATTCATGGCCTGTGTAACCGAAGTACCAGATATTCGTAGTTATCAATTAATATATTATATATGTAAAAAAATGTAAAATCAAGAATATCTGAATATGAGGACAGCAATTTCAATTACTAGTATTAATCAATGATTACTTGGTGCAAATTGCTCGGCAAGTTCTGTACATAGAGATGCAAATTCCAAACTGATAGCATTGAAACTTAATTACAAGTACTTAAAACTCCAAAATAAGGATTTGACAATGCTGAATTTAACACAATGCCAACTAAATTTAGTAATGCAATGTCAACCTTTTCCCGAGGAAGATAAAAGAAGTCACCTCTTTTTTCAAACCCACAGAGCTCAAGCAACCTCACACCTTCCTTTAAGCTCCCAACTCTTTCCTGTTAAAAAACATTATCAGTAAAAGTATAGCCAATAAAAGCATCAAGTGCAAAATAATACTCATGAACCAAAGATGCTACTTGTTGAGCTCTATTGAAAATATTGTTACCAGATGAAAATGTTTGTTAACTAAAACAGTTTCTGCTTGAGGTGCAAAATGATTAAACACAAAAATGAAAAATATAGCCAGTGAAAACGTATTCAGTGTACTGCAACTGTTTTTACTTTTGATGATTCATATTGATTGATTCTTGCTTAAGCATATGTCCTTTTTTGAAGACACAAATGCAAAGTCAGTAACATAGGAAAGGCTTAACTAGTCTTAGCATAAGGTTATTGTAAGACTGGGTGCCCATCTTGCCGTACTATCAAATTTTGCAGTATGTAGTTACTTTATTTAATATTAAGATGGCGTTAGGAGTATAGATAGCATAGGATATGGCAAAACTCTTTTTGTAATATAACCATTCAAGTATGACTTTGACAAAGCACATAGTAGGCAAGGATTATGACATAGGTTAAAGAAACTAATTATAAAAGAAAATCAAAACCCTTCTTTTTTTAAGCTCCTTAAGAAAATGAAATTCAAGTAAGCTTTGCTGTAATGCATGGAATCTTTAGTATACACAACATATTTTATATTCCAATTCCCTAGTTTATCATCAACTTTTCGATATTTAGTGTGTAACAATTAAACTGAATGAGCTCATCAATTTATAATGGCCAAGTTTTAGTGCAAACAATAACCGTACCACAGACATGCTTATATGGTTTCCTACAATAAAAACTAAAAATACCCTATGATGGCTGATATGGGGAGAGTTTCCCCTCTCACTCCCAAAATCATTCTTCAAATTAAACTCACTTCCATCCTAAGATAGGTTATTTACAGTTTTACAATAACATTTGCAATATCCAATATTCAATATTCCAATCAACAAATAACACTTGCAATTCTATTCCTGGTTCATGATGATAGAAAATAAAAACCAAAAGGAATTTCATTATATTTTAATTCTATTCCTGGTTCATGATGATAGAAGAAATCGAACCCAATCCCCAACCCAATTCCCTCAATTTCCCTATTTCTTTATATTTTAATTCCCTTCCCTTATGTCATAACAGTTTACCCCTAAATTATTTTAACATATCTTTCTAAATTAAATCGCCTATCGAAGGAAGAAGGAAGAAGGGAACGAAGGGAAAAAAAGAAAGAAGGAAATAGAGAACGAAGGAAGAAGAAGGTTACCTGGAGAAAGAAGAAGAACACGCGAAGAAGGTTACTAGGAGTAGATGTTGTGCAAGTAGTGTCAATAATAGCTCCACCATTAATAGTTATACGTTGAGGGGGGTGGAAGTGCGGATCTATTCGCGCCAACGGTGGAGGAGGAAATAGGCGACGGAGAAGAAGAGGCCGAAGAAGACGGCGTAAGTGATGTAGAGAGGGAGTAATGGAAGTTGTGGAAAGTTGTTGTTGTGGGGGTTATGTCGGCGGTGGAGGTGGCTTCTGGGTTTTGAGGGGTTCGCCGGCGGTGGAGGTGGTGATGTTGTGCTGCTTATCGATATTGGAGGCTGCAACCAAGTATGGTGAATTCGGAACCGTCTACTGAAACCCTTATCAGCTTGTTTGAGTGTTTCAACTCCTCATCGTGACTTACTGAAAGATGGTTTTTTTATTTTTTTTATTTTTTTTTTAAATCTGACGTCTTTAGTATTTTTTTTAATATCTTATTTCTTTAGTCCGATCGTGAAAAGTGTTCAATATTTTTTATTTTTTATCTTTTTGTATTGGGTCAGCCCCTAAAGCCATTATATTGAAGACTACTTTTATTATTTTGTATTGGGTCAGCCCCTAAAACCTTTATATTTAACACTACTTTTTATTCTTAATATAAATTTAAGAAAAATACTAACAAGTGTCCTAAGTGAACTTGTTAAGAAACCTATTGTAAATAAAAGTTATTGTTCGAAAATGTGATTTTTTATGTTTTCGAAAGAGTAATAAATGTGGACTTAAATTTTTTCTATACGTAATAACCTTAATAAGTGTTTTAAAGACACTTGTTAGCAAGACCCTTTTATTTTCAATTTCCATTGTCATTAATTATTTCTTTTCCATAAATGTGTCATCTATTTATTCAACACTTTTAAATTCTCAATATAATTATAGGGATAATTTTGTAAATGTATACTCTCCGATCCTTTTGAGTATACATTTTTAATTAAGGGTTAGATTTGAAAAAGTATATTAAATTTTCACATTTCCAATGTCACTAAAAAAATTTAACAATCTTCCTTGATAGAAGAGAAAAATATCAAAAGTGTTTTATAAATAAGACCGAAGAGACCATGTAATAAAAAAAAACCTAATGAGTACTCCCTATGGTTTGAAATATAATAAACAACAAAAAATATACTTCCTTGTCTCTATATAAGACCTTTTGGGATATTTCACGTCCATTAAGAAAGTTGGTTAATTTAATTATTTATATATGAAATATTAACATTTGATGTGTATTTTCAAAATTATCACTATTAATATTACTTGGAAAAAGAAGTGTTAAATAAATAGGGGTGCATGTGGAAAGAAAAGAAGTAATTAATGGTTAGAGATAGTACCTTTTTTTTGGATGGTCTATCAAATATTTACATTACTAATAATTCAATACCAGTATACCACAAACCATAATAACTAACTTTTTAAAGGAGGTGGAAATTAATAAAAGTGACTTATAATAAAAACCGGAGGGAGAATTAAAAAATAAAGAAAAATACCAATAATAAGTATCCATAGAACACACTCTTTAATATACCAATTCAATAAATATACCATAATTAAACCCTAAACCCTAAACCCTAAAATGTTATTGAAAAATGTTATATTAAATAAATTGATAGGTTTTATGTGTATGTTACTTTTCCAATTGCATATTGTTTTTTATTGATTGCTTAAAAATGCCCTTATATAACACTCGTTTGCAAGACCCAAAATTAAACTAAAATAAACAATAATAACGGTTTCTGATGGACATATTCAGAAGGCATATATAAAATATTTTAAAAAATAAATATTAATTATTTTTTGTTTTTTTGAAAATAATTTAACATAAGTTTTGTTTTAAAATAAATAATATTAATTATAATCTTTAGTTTTAATTATTTTTTACTGAAGAGAGAGTTTCCGACGGAATTTTCCGTCGGAAAATCCGTCGGAAAATAATAAAATATTTTCCGTCGGAAAGTCCGTTGGAAACTTGATTTTCCCGACGGATTTGATCCGTCGGAAAAGGGGCAAATAATATCTGTCGGAAAATCTGTCGGAAAATCCGTCAGAAAAGAGTGAGAATACTTTCCATCGGAAAATCCGTTGGAAAATCCGTCGGAAAAGAATCAAAAATAATTTCTGTCGGAGAATCCGTCGGAAAACACGAAAAATCACAAATCCGTCGGAAACGTGTTTTCCGACAGCAATTTCCGTCAATAAACACAAAAACATTGACGTCTTAATGTCCGTCGGAAAAAATCCGTCAGAAAACAGCTATATTTCTTGTAGTGGACTAAAATCAAAATTTTAAAATATTTGATTTAAAATAATGGCACTAAATAAAATTATAAGAAATAAAAGTAAAACTACACAGTACACTTTAAAAAAGAATATTATTCATTCAGCTTTCTTCTTTCTTTCCCTCTTTCAATGTCAATATATATCAAATGATTAGGCTTTAAGCACAACAAAAATTTCTCAATTTTATTTATCAATTCACTCATAAAAGAGACTTATTCTTTATTTGTTTGTACACATTCAATATTTCACTTAAAAAAAATATCTCTTCTAACAATAATATTTTTTTTATTTAAGGAAAAATAATATGCCATTAAATAATAATTTAACCAAACAAATATATCAAACATACAGTACTTGTTTTTAAACAAAGACAAATTAAATAATTGATATGATTGATAACTCTTTCTTATTTCATGATCACCTTGTCACCTCCTACCTCTCTTTCTCCTAACTATTTTTCCCTTGTTTGCTTCCAAAACCTCGCCTATCTCGATCTTTATTTATTTTTCTCTTTTAAATTTTGCTAGAAAACATATGTCATTGTTTCTATACTGTTTTTTTATCCTCCCGGCCACTGCTAAGTATTATTTTAAGAATCGCAATTCGCAAATTACCAATTATGCCCGAATTTTGGAATTTAATCTTTCTTAATTTATCATTTTCTTCTGATTTTATTTTATTTAGGCCACCGTCTCCAAACATTATTATTTGTAATACCATCGGTTAGAAAAATAAATTTAACGTAAAGATTGATTAGAAATTAGTGCATGATCCGTGATCGTTAGTCCTTGATCAACGCTAACATTTTTTTATATACATCATGGGTTCCCCTAATTATACTTTATAACTAAAGTGTATTTTACCTCTCGTATCAACATTAACATAATATTAAGTATTACTTATTATGTTTTTTAATAATTGAATATACGAACTTAAAAATTATAAATTTTTTAAGAAAGTATTGTATTGAATAAATAAAAACTTTATATTTATTTTTTTTAAGAAACAATATGCACTTTTGGGTTGCAGAAAATCCTATATTATGAGTATTTTATTTATTTTCCCCTTAGGCAATATCTTATATTGCTATTGAGTATTGATCATCATAGACTGTACACCATTTTTTTTATGTACTCTTTGTTAGTATTAGAGGTGTCGTCAAGAGCATCTTTAATATTAATGAATTCTTTAGACTAATTCTGCACGAGGCCGCGTTTCTATGTCTCTCCCAGCTGAATGTATTAACCGGGAATCGAACTTGAAACTTCTTAATTTCAGACCCATTCCCAACTTCTCAAGCTGGCATAATAGTACCACTTGAGTAAACCCGTTGATAATCATACACTAATTTCTTGACATTTGGAACCATGGAAAGTAAATTCTTTTGAGAATATAGTAAGCATGGAATAGAAGTGGTTGGTTGAAGGGTGCAAAATATCTAGATCTACCAACTGCCATTTTGCCAAGTGTGGGGGAACCACTTGATGTCTTGATCAGTCCCACGTCACAACAACCAATCGATCTCTACCAAGAGTTCAATCCACCCAGGGCTGCTCTCCACGTGGCACCATTCAACTTTCTCGTCATCATTTCATTCACGACTATTTTGCCTATGTATTCTTTTTCCTATATATGTCACCCAATCTTGTTTTTTTCTTATAAAACAGCTCAAAGGTGTGGTGAATTGTGTGGTGAATAAACTCACCAACGTACAATGCAATTTGTTTAAAGATCTTTACTTTTTGCCTCCATTCATGACTTTTTGACTTCCATTTTCAATTTTTATGAATCAAAACACCTTTTTACCTGTAATTATTTCCGATTCTACAAAAATGGAAGAGTGTTTTTGACTCTTCATAGTCGGAAATTTTTTCGATTTTGGAGAGTCGAAAAAAATAAAAATTTTCGACTTTGGAGAGTCAAAATTTTTTTCCTAATTTTTATTTTTATTTTCCGATTACGGCGAGTCGGAAATTTTTTCATACAATTTTTTTTAATGAAAACCTCTAATATAATGGACAAGGAAATACAGTGTCTTGCAGTTGCATAGTTCCGGCTGAAACTTCTAATATAATGTACAAATTGCCGCTCTCGTACGAGTGTGACGCAATTGCTGAAGCAAACAAACCCCCCTAACTATATGCAGATTCTCTAGCGCTAAGTCTTTGACACATTTGATTATTTCCGAACTCTCCAAAGTCAAAAAAAAATTTTGACTTTGGAGAGTCGAAAACGCTCTTCCGTCTTTGTAGAATCGAAAATAATAACATGCATAAGGGTGTTTTGGTCTATAAAAATTAAAAATGAGGGTCAAAAAGTCACATATGAGGATTGGGGATCAAAAAGCAATATAGTCTTGTTTAAAACACGACGAGAATTTAAAGAATAAACATTAAAAAACTTAGATAAATTAAATAACAATGATAAAAGGATGAGGTAAGTGTGGTGATACATGTCATTATGGGAGATCATCATTCCTTCTTTAACGAATACAAAAAAGTTATAATATGTTCACCCAAAAGATTCAATAGAACAACTATTATTAATTTAACCTCTCTTTAATCTACAACGGCTTACAAGAAAAGCCTTAGGACAAGCTACAAACTGTAACGACCTACAATTAAGGATTTTAAACCTAGACTATTTCGAAAGAGTTCGGATATAGGGACAACCTATAGGTTAGTTACGAGACTTAATTATAAAGTCAATCTTCAACATATAATAATTTGATTGGAGAATATTAATGTTGGATTATCTACAAATTATAGAGAATCATCTATCGTTTAATTTATCTAAATAAGATAAGAACACGCAAAAATTATTCTCATAATTAGAAAATTTACTAAGAAAAATGCATTTGGTCAAGAAACCCATGCCAATCATATAAATATCAGCCTCCATCAGATGGTTGAAGACAGCAAAACCATCAGTCCTCCAAGTGCAACCATTACTACATTGCCACTACCAACAAAATATTCACAACATACACATTCATACTCCCAAAGAGAGAATCATAGCAGAGAGAATATTATCCAACTCTTACAATCCTCACATTGATAGTTGATCACAACCCCATCATAGAGACTTCGCATTATCACCAAGGCCACCGCCAACAGTATTGAGAGTTATAGCCTCAGGATCCTAAGCCATCAGTTCGATTTAATTTGCTCATACAGAGGTTACAGACCCTTAAACGACATTTCTGAGAGTGAGAGCTTATCATTGATCTCTCTCAAGAATAGCTAGTACGCCATCTACATTTCTCTCATGCACAATATCAACATGCACATAATAACTACGTCGTCTTGAGTCCCCAAAACACAATTTGAATGAGTACGTAGGATCGAGAATTTCCTCTCGTTAGACTCAATATCTTTCCAAAGGACTCCTGTTTCATCTTAGACAAAACATATATTATATTTTAATATCATTGTATTTCATGGTATAAAACCAGAATGTGTTCCAGTCTCTGTGTACATTTTGCATTACTGTCCACACATTTATAAATAAGAAAATGCTATCAAATGTCATTGTCAAGAAGCTAAATAAATACAAATTTATTGAAAAATATAGTTTTATATTTTTTTTAAATAAGAGAAATTAAGATTTATGGCATCTTTTTCATTCCTATAAACCATAACAAATGTTTTTATGACATTTGTTAGTAAGACGATTGCCACCTTGTATTGCATTGCACATGGAAGCCATTTAACCATTGTGATACGTTAAGAAGCAATATATTTTATGGATTTTGTCCCACAAAAATAATCACAAAGTTATATGCATCTGAACAAATTTAAGTAATAAGATTATGTTTCTCAACAGAAAAATATATTAGAGCCGCTGCCCAACTTTAAACAAAAATAATTGATATTCAATATTCTTTTTTAATATTTTATAAAAATATTGACAAGAATATTAAAAAAAGCTAGAATAAAATCTGGACGGCGATTGTTGTTGGTTGAACAAAATCAAATTTAGCTACATATAAAGGTGAGCTTCTAAGTTCTAAGCTTCTAATAATATCCAAGAATATATTCAAGGAATTGTCCAAAACTACGTGTTTCTATGGACGGTAACTTTGAAATTCGAATTTCAAAATAGAGGGCCATGGTTGCGTAAGAAGCTTAAAGAGAAGTGGGACCGTAAGATATATATGAGGTAGTAAGATCAAAATGTGGAAGGACCGTAATAAATAAGTGAGCTAAGAGGAGCCACAAAATGGAAGAGAGTGGTAACTCACCACACAATAAAGTAAAAGAGGAACCTTCAATCAAATGCATGTGTCACTCATGAACGATTGCGGTGGTTGATGATGTTGCATCGTGGAATGATTTTAGTGGGCCTTTCTTGTTGCACCGAAATGGAAAAATCTCTTTTAAAATAAGAAACCAATAATGTATTTGTTTTTACATTTCAAAATAATAATAATAAGGCAAAATTATTAAATTATTCTTAAGTTATTTATAGGTTAAAAAACAGTTTTTTAAGTTTTTTTTTTTGCAAATAAGTTTTGTGAATTGTTGTCTTTTTAACAAATCTGTCATTTCCATTAATTTTTTTCGTTATGTGACACGTATCACTCAACTGATGCTGGCAAGTGTTAAAAAATACTCTCTCTGTTCCTTATTATATGTTTTTTTTTTGAGATTTTTTGTTTCTTTTTATCTGCCTTTTTGATGATTTCAAAAGTATAATAAATATTGTTTTTCATGTTTGCCCCTATTTAATATGTCTTGGTTTATAAAAGTAGTGGAAAAAATTAATGATTATAAAGAGAAAGGATATAATGGGGAAAACATAATTAATGTATTGGAAATCTAAGTAATGATTAGATTTCTTAAAGGGTGTCTTTTTGTTTGAAATAGGACAGATAAATAGAAACGAAGGAAGTAGTTTAATGATTATTTTAAAAATTTTATTATGGTATCACGTGTCATTTAACTGAAAAATTAACGAAAATGACTGATTTGTTGGACAATAACAAATTACAGGACTTATTTGAAACAAAAAAACTTAAAGAACTGATTAGTAACCTAAAAATAACTTAAGGGACCAACTTAATAGTATTGTCTAATAATAATAATAATATACTACTCCCTCCGTCCCATAAGTTATGATCTTTTGAAGATTTTTTTTGTCTCATAAGTCATGATCATTTAGAAATCCAAGACTCATTTATAATTCTTTTTCCAAACATACCATTATTTATTGCATTCTCTTTTTCATCACTTATTTAATTTCTTCATCTCTCTTCAATATAATTTCAAATATTTATTATTACTCTCTCTCCTTTTATTTAATGGGGTAAGTAACACCCCATAAATTCCTCATATTAAACTAAAACACTAAAGAAACTTGTTCTTAAGAAAAATGTTTTGGAAGAGTATTTTCTTAAATGATTTCCTTAAAATTCACGTTTTCAAAGCTAATGAATGATTTTAAAGTAATGATTTTCTAAACTAATGTCCAACATTTAGAAATTTGATTTTTGAGAAAATCTATACACTTAATGATTTTATAAAAACGTTTGTGATCTATTTTGGTGATTGTGTGTATATACGGCTTTGGCATATACGAATACACTTAGGTTTTGAGGAATTTAATTATTGAAAGGATATAAGGTACGAATACATGTGAATATATATATATATGCATACATGTGTATGAGTGATGTGTGATGCTTGAATATGTATATGTGTAGGAGTAGTGTATGATGCATGAATGTATATGTGTATGTGAAATACGTGTGTGTGTAGGTGTATGATGGATATGTATGCATGAGTCTATGCTATGTGATCAATATGAAAATGAATTGCATGAGTATATGTGTGTATGCTAGTATGTGTGGTTCGGCCATGAGAGGAATAGAGAACCAAGTGGGTTTGAATTTCTTAAGCATTAAGAAATTGAAAAACTAAATAGAAAATAGGAGGTGTGAGTCATGAATACTAGGAGAGACTAGGAGAGATGAGTCATGAACCTAGTGAGGACTTTCTTCCCTCCATGTGTCCCACGACTTGACCCTCCCATGCAACAATTGAGTTGGCCCAAATTGTCCTTCCTTCCACCCATTGAACCGAGGCTAAAAAGGAAATTTCCCATCCCTTGCTTTGCCCTTAAGCCGTGGGTGTGTGTGTTGGCTTGGATTCCTATCTCCTTTCTTTCATTCCTCTTCCTTCTCACACCAACTCAAACACATTTCCTCTCAAGAGCACCATCAAGCTCTTGAAGACTTAGGGAGAAAAAGAGTGAACCCGTGAGGAGAAGAGAAGAAAGAAGAGTGAAAAATCTCAAAGCCTTAACCCAAACTCTTCTAATTCCTTTCTCAACCATCTTAGTCTTCAAGGATCAAGGAGAAAACACATCGACCCTAGAAGAAGAGGGAGAGGCCGAGGCAAACCCTTAAGGGAAGAGAAGAGAGGATTTGAGGATTTAAGTTAGGATTAAGGTAGAAAGAGTTTTGATTAAGTGATTTTCATGTTGTAAAGAACTTTTAATGGACCTTGTTTAAATTTTGTGATGCATGTACCTATTTTTGAATGATCTTGAGGTTTGAAGGTTATGCATGTTATTTTTATGTTTTGATCTTGAAGGTTGATGTGAAAAAGCTTTGATCTCTTACTTGTAATTTTCTTCACCACGGTTTTGGGTCTAAAGTTGTGTTTAAGTTCATGGATTGCTTTGATTTCCTCATGCATGTTGAATTTGTGGCTTTATGATCCTTATCCTTCTTTGCATGTCCTCTTTATGTATTGATCTTGGATTTTTATGAATGAATGAACTTATAAATCACCAAATCCATGACTAAATGATTCGGCCATGAGTAGAAAATCTAGGTCATGTGCTTTTAATTTGATCAAATTAATTTCATGCTACTTCTATGTTATTTTCTAGCTTATTTTCACGGTTTGTTTAAAAGATTTGAGTTCGAGCTTATGTTTTTGTTTTGATCCTCTTTTGCATGTCTTGATCTTTGGTTAATTTTCAAGAAAACATGAAGCTTGAATTTGTGTGTTTAATTTGAGTATAAGGCCTTGATTCCTCATATGTAAGTCACGGTTTTCAAAAGAAAATATATCTAACAAGCTTTAAAAATAATTTTGTATAAAAAGAATTTGAGTCAAGGTTTGTGTGTGTGTGATGATGATTCGGTTGATATTTGGAAAAATAAATGATGCTTTTAGGTTTTGCATGATGTGATCTATGGCTTTAGCTAATTGCATGTGAAAATAAAATTACAGGACTTTGCCTTCTTGTATGACATCATTTGGTCAAGCTTAAGAAACTATGCTAGATTATCATTTCACTTATATGCATGTTGAAAATTTTTCATTTAGAAATTTTTAGGTGCATGCATGAGTTTTTCTAGAGGATGATGGCTTTGACATAATTCTTGAAATCATTATGTTAGGAAATTAGGTTTTTGTTTGTTAAACTTCTTATGAAGCTCACGGTTCTATAAAGAAATCAAAGAAATAAATTCTTGCATAATGAGGCATGTTCTATGTGCATGCATGATGAATATTTGACCTTACTCTATCATGATGATACTCGGTCTATGCATGCTAGCTAAACTAGGATGCATTTTTAATAAAATGACCTAAAAGGAATGAGTATATTTTAAGGAATTGTGCTAAAATGAATTATTTGAACTTGTGTTGTGGACATGTGTTTCCTATTCGGTTCTTCACCTAGGAATAAAAGGGATAAATAAATAAATAAAACTAATCTTGAAGGAATATGTGTTTATGTATGTTGTGTGCATTCGGTTAGGATTAGAAGAAAATGAAACTTAAATGCCAAAACTAAAATAAGTTAGTTCATGTAATTTAAATTGTGATGTTTGGTTTATTTTCATTGCTTTCATTCGGTCAAGTAGTCTAGAGAGGATTAGAGAATTAATTTGCATGAATTAAAAGTGTATGAGGATTCTTGAGAAAAAGATAAGTTGTTTAAAGAATAGGAAAATAAATATTGATGTGTTTGGCTTGAAATTTTATAGTTGCATGCCTAGGTGCTGTTGCTGTTGTATGTGGTGTGATTTGTTTAGATGTCATGGCTGTCCCAAAGTTTGTTTTATTTTATGAATAAACCATGAGTTTTTAAAGCGATAATATTAAATTAAAAAGCTATTTGAAATTAGGGACGTTTTTAAATATTTTCAGAGTTTTAATTAAAGTAACCCTGTAAAACCATGTTTGCTGTCCAGAATTACTTGGACGTGCTTTTCACGTTTAAAAGTGTTTTCATGTAATCAAAAAACCAAGTTTTCAAGCGACAGATGATTCTAGTTACATTTTCATGGTTTTCCCCAGCAAAAGAAAAGACAAGTCTTAGACTAATAAGAGATTTTCTCAAATAAGTTAATAACGTAAAATGTTTTATTTAATATGAGGAATGATAAAGGAAAGAGGTTGGGGCAGTTGGCAGCACACGGATTCGAAGAGAGCACACATTCAATGGCTGGACCCCAGGTGAGAGAGAAGCTTTCCTAAGACACCGTGGTAGCTAGGTGATTTATTAGGACGTTCCGTATCATCTCAAAGATCGGAACTTGGTGGTTCTGAGTCAGTAGTATAGTGGCAATTGTTTGCTTTGTGTGGCCACTTATACGAAGGTGACGAAGACCACAATGTTATTGTGTGAAGTTGTGTGTTGATAACATGCTTTAATTTATTTATTTACTTATCTATTGAAATATGTCTGATGATGCTTAATGCTGTTAAGTATGACGAATGGATGTCTGATGGACGTCTGTTACGTCTTGAATAAGAAAAAGAAAGTGAAACAAAAGAGTTGAGAAAGTGAGAGGAATTGAAAGTAATGGTATAATGAGAAAAGAGTAAGAGATTATGTGAAAGAGAGATGAGAGTTGATTTGGAAAAGGAAGTTGATAATAATGTTGAGAACGAGCCAGAGCTGAGGAAAGTGATGTGAATTGTTGGAGTGAGAGGTGAATTGAGTGGAGCTAGGCTCCTTTGTTTTGGTTTTAGACTGGGAATTAGTGTTGAGTTGAGCTTGCTCCTCCACTAGCGCTCAGCACAAAATGTGTTTTGAAAAAGAGTTTTGAAAAAAGAATTTTCGAAAAGATTTATGAAAGAAATTTTTGAGTTGTGAAGACAACTTTTGAAAAAGGTTTGTTAAATGAAATTTCTGAAAAGATTTTTGAAATGGGGTTTTGAAGAAGTTTTATGAAAGGATATTTTGTGGAAACAATGTTTTCGGGGAAGCCTCTTTGAAACAAGATTTGGAGAAGGTTTATTTGAAATGGTATTCTGGTGAAAGATGATTTTGTGAAATTTTGGAAATGATGTTTTTGGAAGATTGTGAAATTGATATTTTGAGAAGAATGGTAAAAAGGAAGATT
Source organism: Crotalaria pallida (assembly GCA_037953625.1). Taxonomy (NCBI): domain Eukaryota; kingdom Viridiplantae; phylum Streptophyta; class Magnoliopsida; order Fabales; family Fabaceae; genus Crotalaria; species Crotalaria pallida. The sequence continues at coordinate 2,126,606 of CM075654.1, read as the reverse complement.
TGGAAGAATGAGAGTGTGGTTGAGAAGAAAGTTTGAGAAATGAGATATGAAACAAGTGAGGAACTCCCAGCTCTGAGCTATGTGTGATTTTGATGAGAAAAAGATTGTGCCAAGATAGCGGTCGGGACTCACTGAAGGGATGTACGAAGGGTGAGCCGACCAATAGGTTAATTAAAAGGATAAAAGACTTTAAAAGACATTAACAACGAACGTGGTGAGGTATGAGAGTTAACCCGAAGTAGTGGAGAGGAAGGAACGATAAGTATCTGTGGATACGTAGGACGAGATTGCATTAGGGGAGGACGATGACGGTGAAACGTCAAGAAGTCTAGAGTATTGTTGTAGGCAGAACGAACTCCATATGTGCTGCACTAACGTGGTGGGGACTGGGTCTAATACCGTGGTAAGTTCTGCGCGCGCACTATAACAATATTGTCGCCCCCTAGATTGCAAATCGAGAACAGTGAGAGAGACTGGAGTGGGGCATCTTGTTTGCCACTGCGAGGCAGTGTGCCATGTTATTATGCGAATTAATATTGAGGCTGAGCCTCCTGGTCTGGGACCATTTGTGTTGTGACAGCTGTCGTGCCCGCACGGTAAAGGTCCCGTACTCCTGTTTGCTTCCGACTAGGTGGATGGATGGCCGAGGAGATGTAGGCTTGAGATGTGAGTGCTAACTACGAAAGAAACATGTACCTCGATGATCCTTTAACTCCCCCGATCATCGATGGTTATAACGCAATAAGACACTAATTATATTTATGAGAGTAAGAGTTCAATAAGTGTAAAGAATGAATAAGAGATTGAGAATGGATGATGTGGAAAAGATATTGAGATTTGTGAAAGGGATGAGGAACAAGAGAGGAGAAGTATGAAGGAAATGATGATAAGATGAAATAAATATGGATCGTGAATAATGAGGATAGTATGTTTGCTTGTTGTTATGTGTGTTGTGTGTTATATGTGCGTGTCCTATTATCTTGCCTACCGTAATTCCACACTGTCGACGCTACGCGTCCGGATCGCTTACTCTCTCCTGTTTGTTGGTACATCGGTGTCGTTGGTATCCCAACGGGCAGATGGATCGTCGTTTGGAGATCGTTACTTGGCCTCATAAGGGACGCGGATGGAAAGCTATACGTCGAGGATGGGCATGGTCGGGATGTGCTTAGTTGGTGATCGAAGACCCGGAACATAAGTTGGGTGGATCTACAGCTAGTTCGTGTTTGGGAAGCATATCCTACATGTGTCACGGCTCCGAACCGCCGCCTCGGATTCAAGGGAAGGAGAACTCAGTGAAGCTATTCGGAGTGGAACTTAAACCGAACACCGAAGGAGAGCCCAAGAACGCGGTCGCATCATCCTCTGGAACAAAGGCACCCGCAAAGAAGAAGAAGAAGCTGGAACCAATCATCTTTGATAGGAAGAGGGAGCCAATAATAGAGTTAGATTAAGTTGTTGTTCTTATTTTGTATCCAGGATTACCTAAGTGATGAACTATTGCTGTACTTCAATTATTCTGAAGCATGCCCGACTTTTATGAAACGTGAGAATACTTTTTATGAACATGTTTAAGTTCTTTTGAAGAAATGAATGAAGTTATTCAATTTGAAACAAACCGTTTTCTTGATAACATGTTTTCTGAAAATAAAGTAAGTGAGTTGTGGTTTCACGTAAAAACTCGGTTTTCGAGAGAGAAGGTTGAAGGACATGGATAACTTTTCAAGAATGCTTTCAAACCCTTCAACAATGTTTTACAAAAAAAAAATTGGCCTCATTTTTACAACATTAACAAATGAAAGTCAATTATTTCGGTTGTCGAAAATCGGGCTGTTACATAATGGTATCAGAGCTTATGGTAATCCTTTGTAGCCTTAAGCATGGGCTTCATGCTTTGCTTGTGTGACTCTGTGTGTTTGTTGGTATTCGAGTAGGAATAGGAGGATGAGCTTTTGCCTCTTAGGATATGGATTAGTTTGTAGCTTAGCACTGACCGTGTTAGTTTAAGAAACCTTTTGGCTCTATAAGAATAGACCATGAACGGATCCTGAAATTAGGACCCTATACCCCTGATGTCTCACCAGTGATTGTTAGACTCAGATCTGATTAACCTTAGCATACCTTCATATAGGGATAGTTGGTACCTTTGAGGATGTAGTGTATCTTCCCTGAAATTCCGTGCTTGTTGAATTGCTTCAACAAAACGGTTTTTGTTATTAAGATTCGAACCTCTTCTTCATGAACCTCTATTAGATTGTAACCTTATCAAACCTATTTAAGACTTTTTAGTCCGAATTGTGGAGTTGGAAGTGCCATAGTTATCCCAAATAGTTCAAGGTTTGAGTGATTGAGGAAGGAGGAATAGTTTAAGTTGAGCCTAAGATTCCCGTGGAATAGTTATAAGCTGAATCCAAGTTGGGGAGTCGCAAGGAAAAAAAAAGTGGAATTGTTTGAGGAAATAAGTAAGCTTAGAGTGCACCAGAACCCTCTTTAGTTAGAAAATGATAAATGAAAACCCTAGAGTTAGAAGGAGAATTGAAGGAAGGAGTGATTGTTGTAAGGTAATAGGAATCCGAGTTGTAGAGAGTAGTGAATATCTAAGAATTTTAAGTGAAATCCTTGTTTTTGGAGATGTATGAATGTTTGTTTTCCTGATTTTTCCCGAAGTCCATACCTATGGGTGGACTTTCTATGACAATGACCGGTTAAGGAAGCGGCATCTTCTTCGGTTAGTCTGTTGGACTTAACCCGTCTCGACACACAAGCGATGGTGCAAGTGGAATCTTCTCACCTGAAAGCGGTTGACGAGGAACCTCATAATGACGTGAGAATGTTGTTGCCCTGCTGCCCAATCTACAGTGTATTTCTCGGGGACGAGAAATTCTTAAGTTGGGGAGAATGTAACACCCCGTAAATTCCTCATATTAAATTAAAACACTAAAGAAACTTGTTCTTAAGAAAAATGTTTTGGAAGAGTATTTTCTTAAATGATTTCCTTAAAATTCACGTTTTCAAAGCTAATGAATGATTTTAAAGTAATGATTTTCTAAACTAATGTCCAACATTTATAAATTTGATTTTTGAGAAAATCTATACACTTAATGATTTTATAAAAATGTTTGTGATCTATTTTGGTGATTGTGTGTATATACGGCTTTGGCATATACGAATACACTTAGGTTTTGAGGAATTTAATTATTGAAAGGATATAAGGTACGAATACATGTGAATATATATATATATATGCATACATGTGTATGAGTGATGTGTGATGCTTCAATGTGTATATGTGTAGGAGTAGTGTATGATGCATGAATGTATATGTGTATGTGAAATACGTGTGTGTGTGGGTGTATGATGGATATGTATGCATGAGTCTATGCTATGTGATCAATATGAAAATGAATTGAATGAGTATATGTGTGTATGCTAGTATGTGTGGTTCGGCCATGAGAGGAATAGAGAACCAAGTGGGTTTGAATTTCTTAAGCATTAAGAAATTGAAAAACTAGATAGAAAATAGGAGGTGTGAGTCATGAATACTAGGAGAGACTAGGAGAGATGAGTCATGAACCTAGTGAGGACTTTCTTCCCTCCATGTGTCCCACGACTTGACCCTCCCATGCAACAATTGAGTTGGCCCAAATTGTCCTTCCTTCCACCCATTGAACCGAGGCTAAAAAGGAAATTTCCCATCCCTTGCTTTGCCCTTAAGCCGTGGGTGTGTGTGTTGGCTTGGATTCCTATCTCCTTTCTTTCATTCCTCTTCCTTCTCACACCAACTCAAACACATTTCCTCTCAAGAGCACAATCAAGCTCTTGAAGACTTAGGGAGAAAAAGAGTGAACCCGTGAGGAGAAGAGAAGAAAGAAGAGTGAAAAATCTCAAAGCCTTAACCCAAACTCTTCTAATTCCTTTCTCAACCATCTTAGTCTTCAAGGATCAAGGATAAAACCCATCGACCCTAGAAGAAGAGGGAGAGGCCGAGGCAAACCCTTAAGGGAAGAGAAGAGAGGATTTGAGGATTTAAGTTAGGATTAAGGTAGAAAGAGTTTTGATTAAGTGATTTTCATGTTGTAAAGAACTTTTAATGGACCTTGTTTAAATTTTGTGATGCATGTACCTATTTTTGAATGATCTTGAGGTTTGAAGGTTATGCATGTTATTTTTATGTTTTGATCTTGAAGGTTGATGTGAAAAAGCTTTGATCTCTTACTTGTAATTTTCTTCACCACGGTTTTGGGTCTAAAGTTGTGTTTAAGTTCATGGATTGCTTTGATTTCCTCATGCATGTTGAATTTGTGGCTTTATGATCCTTATCCTTCTTTGCATGTCCTCTTTATGTATTGATCTTGGATTTTTATGAATGAATGAACTTATAAATCACCAAATCCATGACTAAATGATTCGGCCATGAGTAGAAAATCTAGGTCATGTGCTTTTAATTTGATCAAAGTAATTTCATGCTACTTCTATGTTATTTTCTAGCTTATTTTCACGGTTTGTTTAAAAGATTTGAGTTCGAGCTTATGTTTTTGTTTTGATCCTCTTTTGCATGTCTTGATCTTTGGTTAATTTTCAAGAAAACATGAAGCTTGAATTTGTGTGTTTAAGTTGAGTATAAGGCCTTGATTCCTCATATGTAAGTCACGGTTTTCAAAAGAAAATATATTTAACAAGCTTTAAAAATAATTTTGTATAAAAAGAATTTGAGTCAAGGTTTGTGTGTGTTTGATGATGATTCGGTTGATATTTGGAAAAATAAATGATGCTTTTAGGTTTTGCATGATGTGATCTATGGCTTTAGCTAATTGCATGTGAAAATAAAATTACAGGACTTTGCCTTCTTGTATGACATCATTTGGTCAAGCTTAAGAAACTATGCTAGATTATCATTTCACTTATATGCATGTTGAAAATTTTTCATTTAGAAATTTTTAGGTGCATGCATGAGTTTTTCTAGAGGATGATGGCTTTGACATAATTCTTGAAATTATTATGTTAGGAAATTAGGTTTTTGTTTGTTAAACTTCTTATGAAGCTCACGGTTCTATAAAGAAATCAAAGAAATAAATTCTTGCATAATGAGGCATGTTCTATGTGCATGCATGATGAATATTTGACCTTACTCTATCATGATGATACTCGGTCTATGCATGCTAGCTAAACTAGGATGCATTTTTAATAAAATGACCTAAAAGGAATGAGTATATTTTAAGGAATTGTGCTAAAATGAATTATTTGAACTTGTGTTGTGGACATGTGTTTCCTATTCGGTTCTTCACCTAGGAATAAAAGGGATAAATAAATAAATAAAACTAATCTTGAAGGAATATGTGTTTATGTATGTTGTGTGCATTCGGTTAGGATTAGAAGAAAATGAAACTTAAATGCCAAAAATAAAATAAGTTAGTTCATGTAATTTAAATTGTGATGTTTGGTTTATTTTCATTGCTTTCATTTGATCAAGTAGTCTAGAGAGGATTAGAGAATTAATTTTCATGAATTAAAAATGTATGAGGATTCTTGAGAAAAAGATAAGTTGTTTAAAGAATAGGAAAATAAATATTGATGTGTTTGGCTTGAAATTTTATAGTTGCATGCCTAGGTGCTGTTGCTGTTGTATGTGGTGTGATTTGTTTAGATGTCATGGCTGTCCCAAAGTTTGTTTTATGAATAAACCATGAGTTTTTAAAGCGATAATATTAAATTAAAAAGCTATTTGAAATTAGGGACGTTTTTAAATATTTTCGGAGTTTTAATTAAAGTAACCCTGTAAAACCATGTTTGTTGTCCAGAATTACTTGGACGTGCTTTTCACGTTTAAAAGTGTTTTCATGTAATCAAAAAACCAAGTTTTCAAGCGACAGATGATTCTAGTTACATTTTCAAAGTTTTCCCCAGCAAAAGAAAAGACAAGTCTTAGACTAAGAAGAGATTTTCTCAAATAAGTTAATAACGTAAAATGTTTTATTTAATATGAGGAATGATAAAGGAAAGAGGTTGGGGCAGTTGGCAGCACACGGATTCGAAGAGAGCACACATTCAATGGCTGGACCCCAGGTGAGAGAGAAGCTTTCCTAAGACACCGTGGTAGCTAGGTGATTTATTAGGACGTTCCGTATCATCTCAAAGATCGGAACTTAGTGGTTCTGAGTCAGTAGTATAGTGGCAATTGTTTGCTTTGTGTGGCCACTTATACGAAGGTGACGAAGACCACAATGTTATTGTGTGAAGTTGTGTGTTGATAACATGCTTTAATTTATTTATTTACTTATCTATTGAATTATGTCTGATGATGCTTAATGCTGTTAAGTATGACGAGTGGATGTCTGATGGACGTCTGTTACGTCTTGAATAAGAAAAAGAAAGTGAAACAAAAGAGTTGAGAAAGTGAGAGGAATTGAAAGTAATGGTATAATGAGAAAAGAGTAAGAGATTATGTGAAAGAGAGATGAGAGTTGATTTGGAAAAGGAAGTTGATAATAATGTTGAGAACGAGCCAGAGCTGAGGAAAGTGATGTGAATTGTTGGAGTGAGAGGTGAATTGAGTGGAGCTAGGCTCTTTTGTTTTGGTTTTAGACTGGGAACTAGTGTTGAGTTGAGCTTGCTCCTCCACTAGCGCTCAACACAAAATGTGTTTTGAAAAAGAGTTTTGAAAAAAGAATTTTCGAAAAGATTTATGAAAGAAATTTTTGAGTTGTGAAGACAACTTTTGAAAAAGGTTTGTTAAATGAAATTTATGAAAAGATTTTTGAAATGGGGTTTTGAAGAAGTTTTATGAAAGGATATTTTGTGGAAACAATGTTTTCGGGGAAGCCTCTTTGAAACAAGATTTGGAGAAGGTTTATTTGAAATGGTATTCTGGTGAAAGATGATTTTGTGAAAATTTTGGAAATGATGTTTTTGGAAGATTGTGAAATTGATATTTTGAGAAGAATGGTAAAAAGGAAGATTTGGAAGAATGAGAGTGTGGTTGAGAAGAAAGTTTGAGAAATGAGATATGAAACAAGTGAGGAACTCCCAGCTCTGAGCTATGTATCTGTGGATACGTAGGATGAGATTGCATTAGGGGAGGACGATGACGGTGAAACGTCAAGAAGTCTAGAGTATTGTTGTAGGCAGAACGAACTCCATATGTGGTGCACTAACGTGGTGGGGACTGGGTCTAATACCGTGGTAAGTTCTGCGCGCGCACTATAACAATACTGTCGCCCCCTAGATTGCAAATTGAGAACAGTGAGAGGGATTGGAGTGGGGCATCTTGTTTGCCACTGCGAGGCAGTGTGCCATGTTATTATGTGAATTGATATTGAGGCTGAGCCTCCTGGTCTGGGACCATTTGTGTTGTGACAACTGTCGTGCCCGCACGGTAAAGGTCCTGTACTCCTGTTTGCTTCCGACTAGGTGGATGGATGGCCGAGGAGATGTAGGCTTGAGATGTGAGTGCTAACTACGAAAGAAACGTGTACCTCAATGATCCTTTAACTCCCCCGATCATCGATGGTTATAACGCAATAAGACACTAATTATATTTATGAGAGTAAGAGTTCAATAAGTGTAAAGAATGAATAAGAGATTGAGAATGGACGATGTGGAAAAGATATTGAGATTTGTGAAAGGGATGAGGAACAAGAGAGGAGAAGTATGAAGGAAATGATGATAAGATGAAATAAATATGGATCGTGAATAATGAGGATAGTATGTTTGCTTGTTGTTATGTGTGTTGTGTGTTATATGTGCGTGTCCTATTATCTTGTCTACCGTAATTCCACACTGTCGACGCTACGCGTCCGGATCGCTTACTCTCTCCTGTTCGTTGGTACATCGGTGTCGCTGGTATCCCAACGGGCAGATGGATCGTCGTTTGGAGATCGTTACTTGGCCTCATAAGGGACGCGGATGGAAAGCTATACGTCGAGGATGGGCATGGTCGGGATGTGCTCAGTTGGTGATCGAAGACCCGGAACATAAGTTGGGTGGATCTACACCTAGTTCGTGTTTGGGAAGCATATCCTACATGTGTCACGGCTCCGAACCGCCGCCTCAGATTCAAGGGAAGGAGAACTCAGTGAAGCTATTCGGAGTGGAACTTAACCGAACACCGAAGGAGAGCCCAGGAACGCGGTCGCATCATCCTCTGGAACAAAGGCACCCGCAAAGAAGAAGAAGAAGCTGGAACCAATCATCTTTGATAGGAAGAGGGAGCCAATAATAGAGTTAGATTAAGTTGTTGTTCTTATTTTGTATCCAGGATTACCTAAGTGATGAACTATTGCTGTACTTCAATTATTCTGAAGCATGCCCGACTTTTATGAAACGTGAGAATACTTTTTATGAACATGTTTAAGTTCTTTTGAAGAAATGAATGAAGTTATTCAATTTGAAACAAACCGTTTTCTTGATAACATGTTTTCTGAAAATAAAGTAAGTGAGTTGTGGTTTCACGTAACAACTCGGTTTTCGAGAGAGAAGGTTGAAGGACATGGATAACTTTTCAAGAATGCTTTCAAACCCTTCAACAATGTTTTAAAAAAAATGGCCTCATTTTTACAATATTAACAAATGAAAGTCAATTATTTCGGTTGTTGAAAATCGGGCTGTTACAGGGTAATTTAGTCAAATCATACCAAATTCTTACATCATTTACTCATTTCTTAATCTGTGTGAAATCTTCAAAAGATCATAACTTATGGGACTGAGGGAGAATTATTATTTTTTTAAATTATCTAATACTCCATCTGTCCCTTATTATAAGTCACTTTTACCTAATTTATGCAGATTAAGAAAAGTAATTATTACTCTCAAATTTATCACAAAATATGTTGTCGTTCCAAAGTTACCCCTATTTATAACTTTACAACTTTATTTATTTTTTTTATTGTAATATTACTCTGTCACCCCTATGAAATTATGAGGGGTGTATTTGCAACAAACTCTTTAATGCTACCTAAATATTCTAAAACAACTTGTAAAAAGAGACAAATAATCTACCAAAATGGTATCTTATAATAAGTGACGGAGAAGGATTATACTTCCTCTCCTTGTGTCAATGGTGTTTATGAAATTAATAGATAAACCCTTCAATCTTGAATGTAAGATTTTTTGAGACAATCATATTCACATTCACATTCACATTAAAAATATGAATATATAAGTAATATGTTAGATTAATTTCTGACTTTGTGAGTATCAATCAAATGAGTCCATGAGATTATCAGAATTCTAAATTAGTCTCCGAAATAGGAAAATGAGAGTCAAATTAGTCCCTGGCGTTAGTGGTCCACAAAATCAGGGACTAATTTGACCGATGTCCACAATGTTAAGGACTAATTTGACTGATAGTCAACGGTTTTTGTTTTTGTTTGTGGCCCAAACGACATTCCATTAGTTCACGTTTGAGACCACTGACGTCCATTAATGTGAGGGACTAATATGACTCATGCTTTCCTATCTCAAGGACCAATTTGAAATTTCAAAAATCTCAAGGACGAAATTGATTGGTGTCCACAAAATCATGAATCAATTTGACATTGATTTATATTATGTAGTAAGAATGCGAGTCTTGACAATGTCAAGTCAAAAGCATAAAACCCTTGTTAGATTTCATGATGTGAAATATATTATGTTTTGATGATGACAAATATCAAATGAATTATTTACATGAATTATGTATGTGCTTAATTGATAATTGGATTACATCACACATAATAATTCATATATGGACTAACCATGCTCTCTAAGGATTAACTTATGTTTTGCAGAACAATGCAATGATCCTAAGGAGGTTGATAAGATGACTCATGTTTTGGAAAGCTAAGAAGACTTTTCAAAATCTTGAAGTTAATCAAGAAAACCATGGAGTTAGTCCCAAAGGAATCAAGTGCCTAGCTAATACTTGTCTCAATCTGTCTACAGGACAATTATTGTAAAGCTAGGTAATTGCTTCATATTAGTTATAGGCCACACTTAGAAATCTTGGAAAAGAATGTTTTAAATCAAAAGTAATTTGGAAAAACTATTTTCAAACTGATTATGTGAAAATGCTTTTAGAAAAACCTCTGGTTTCAGCCTCTGTATATGAAAATGTCTTTTGTGAAAATAAACAAAAGTAATCGATTACTTTGTAAGGATAATCGATTACATTGATGCAGTTTTAAAAACCAGAGAGCTAATAATCGATTACTTAATCCAGGATAATCGATTACCTCAAAAGTTGCATCATGTATGTGACCTGAGAGTATGTTCACTGAGAGTATATAATCGATTACTTGTGATTGGCTAATCGATTACTTCAAATATTGTTGCATCATGTATTTTCCTACAACATTGTAATCGATTACTTGAGTTGTCGTAATCGATTACTTTCTCAAAATATTGCATAAGTCAGTAATCGATTACCTCTTTAAAATAATCGATTACTTTTTTGAAAGTTTTTAAATCCGTTTCAGAATCAATCAGAATTCTTTCCTGATTTGTTTTTGATACATTTCTGATTCCAAAGGAATTCGAATTTCAAAATGCTGATTTGTTTTTTTATTATATATTCTTTTGAATTTCAAAAACAAATCTCTCCACCGACTTTCAAATATATTGATACAGACAACGTATTTCACTGCTTCTTCTTCTTCTTCTCCATATCCTCTGACTGGTTGGCCTATGCTCTAGTGAAAATATTACCTTGCCATTAGTGTGCTTGAATTTGTAATATCCGCACTACATAGAGTGCATTATTGTTAGTTGTTGTCAGGGGTGTGTAACCCTTAGTTGTTAGAGAGTGGCTCTCTAGTATGAAGGTGTGGCACCCATGCAATTTGTATTCTGGAGTAGTGGTTCTAGACGAACAGTAGGGCACCTAGTAGTTAGGCTACCTTAGAGTCTAGGAAGTGGCTTCCTAGTGTGAGGGTGTGGCATCCTCAAAGTGTTAGGGGTGAGAAACCCTGGTGTGTTATTTGAGGTCCCTAGCGAAAGGTCGAACCGAGTAATTTGCGGGACGCCCTGGTTGTATTTGGGACTTGAGTCCATATCATTATTATCAACAAAATCTCAAGCGAGTCACTTGAGGACTGGACGTAGGCCTTTAGCTGGAAAGGCTGAACCAGTATAAAAATCACTGGTGCAATCTCTCTGTCTCTACTCTCTTTATTTAGTGTTGTTATAGTTGCATATATTTGCTATTGTTATAATTATCCTTCTTGCAATGTAACAAGTATTTTATCAATATATTATTTTAAATAGTTTTTAATTAATTATAGCGCGGTAACCTTTTTATCCTTGTTGATTTAATTTGATTCCACGCGAATCAATTATTTTAATTATTATTATCCGCTTGCGCGTAATCCACGTTATATCACCTATTTTGCGTATCGGATCATTTTGCATCCATGGATTTGCATTATCCATGTTATATCACCTATTTGGTTTAACTTCAGATCACATGGATTGCTGATATGATGTTTCGCTAGCTACACAAACAAATAACAAATTTTTACAAACGGAGGGAACCAAAACCGAAATGTTTGAACATTTAAGGACTAGTTCCGGTCAAAATAACTTATAGGGACTAAAAGCAAAATATGCTGAACTATCAGGCACTAAAGACATAAATAAGCCTACTAATAATGTCTTTGAGCATGAAAGGACAGATATAGAGTGTGAAATGCCAAACTCATCGGATGGAGATTACTATGATGAAACTGAAAGTATTGGAAGCAGCTCAACATATGATTGGAATGAGCAAGGGAGGACATTTGGAACCTTGAAGGAATCAATGGAGTCAATGGAAAATGAGAATGTGATATCTAGCGACTTGGCTCATGAGGACCTTGAGGTAATACAAAATAGTTCCTATTCGAACAATCTACAATTTGTTTATAATGAGTTGCATGATGATTTGACATCCTTAGAAAATAGAAACTTGGACTCTTTACAAAAATTATCTCTAATTGGAAATGAAATTGATATTTTGAAAAGTGGAGATATTTTTGATAAAGAGATGTCCTTAGAAAATATATAGTTCCTCAACCATTTTTGAAAAATGCATGTATCTTGAAAATTATGTTGAGGACGTATTTCTTGAATGTGATAACATTGAAAAATCTATTTGTTCAAATTCTTTACTTGAAAGTGAAATTAAAGATGATATTGATATTCAAAAATCAAGTAAAGTGTTTGACAATAATATTTTTCATGGTTTCTGTAGTCGTGTGAGAATTAGATGACTACCTTTACTCATTTCTAATTTAAATTTAACCCCCTAATCATATTTAATCTTTGGCTTAAATACCAAAATGGTCCTTGTAAATATTCATCATTTTGAAATTGGTCCCTGCAAAAAAAAGTTCTGTTTTTGGTCCTTGCATTTACAAAACGTTTTGGTTTTGGTCCCTCCTGTTAAATGTGGATGGAAAACACCGAAAACGTGATGTATTACATTCTATGACCAATTAAGGATGATATTCTTGCATTAATTCTCCAGGGTAAAAAGACATCTTCCATTATGTAAGAGAACCAATTCGAAAATCATGACAGTAAAGGGACCAAAACTTATAGAATCTAATAAAAAGGGACCAAAACAAACTACCAACATAATTATGGGGACCATAATGTAAAAGGAGGGACCACAACCAAAACGTTTTGAAAATGCAAGGACCAAAACCAAAAATAAATTTTTACAGGGACTAATTTCAAAGGAGTCAATAATTACAGGGACTATTTTCGTATTTAAGCCTTAATCTTTTTAGCAATTAAAATTAGGTAGAGTTGAATTTATAGATTTTTTAAAATTTATGTCCACAATTTTAAAATATGAAACTTAATTTTCAAATTATAGTTGGTGTTTATTCTGTTCACTCAAGTTCATATGACAAGTTGCTCGGGAACTACATTTTCCTTTGTCCATGATGTATGTTTGAGACTTTGTTGGCTATAAAAATTATGTGTGTGGGTGTGAGTTGGTGTGTGTTGTTTTGACCTTCGGTTTTGATGTGAGTTGTTCTGTGAGTGGTTCTTCCTTTTTCAATTTGCTTAAATGTGGCAACAAGGATATGCCCCTTTTTCTTGGAAGATGTTTATTTGCAATTAATTTGATATAAAATGTTCTACACTCTGTTTACTGGTTTTAAAAAGGTGGATCATGAACTTTTTGTCAACTGCTTTTAACATTGACATTGGTAAATTTATGAATTGTTGTGTTAAACGTAGGATCCAAGAAAATTCGTTGTAGCCACTATTGTGATCTAGTGCCGATTAGTAAAAATAATCAAATGATGCAGATTGGTTTGATCGATCATAATGGCCCATGTTTGCTTCTGTGATTGTTGAGAAAAATTATACAACTTCTTACTCTGCCTGGAACTTAATCCAAATATGGGATTGCATCCCTCAATTTTGCTTCGATGGATGAAGAACAATAGCTAATAATGAAGGTTAAAAACCAATGATGCGATCCTATTGTTTCTCTTGTTTGTAAATTGATTCTATATGATGTTTGAATGATATGTTGTAGGATTAGATAAGGATTCAAATTAAATTCTAGTATTGATTTTGTTTGAAGGGAAATATTTTGGCCCTTCTAATAGCATAAATTCACTTTTTCTATAACTTTTATAATAGATTTATCTTGGATTGATGCATTAATATATCATTTTTACTTTTATAAATTCGTAGTGCATGTCGCGGCCGGGGTCCCGGGTCGCCCTCGGGGCCTTGCCTACGAGTGGAGGTCGACTGATCCAATATGGAGTCGCCACCGCATTTTGTTGCAAAAACGCGGAAAAGTAATAATTAATTAAAAGAGATAAAACATTGGTCTCGAACTAGATAGATTCTGAGTTCGGGAGTCGGTTACGAGCCGGGGAAGGTAATAGCACCCCGTTCGCCCATTCGAAAATGGTACCTTTGATTGATTTTAATTAAAAGACCTAAATAATTGGTTTGCCAAAAGATATTTGTTTTTTATTGTTATGTCTGATGACAAGGTTGAAGGTTGCCCTTGGTCCTACGTACCCTCATAAAATGAGGAATCAAGGCTACGTAGTTCTGAATTAACTTTTAATTTTAATTATTATATTTTTTTAAAAAAATTGTTCGATGTGAAGAGGAAATATACACAAGACTTCGACATTTAGCCAAAAAAAAGTGGATTTCCAAATCGCACATCGTTAATATTTAATTAAAAAAAACTATTTAATTTTACTTAAAAAATGTTTTTGTCTTTTAATGTTTATAATTTATTTATATAAAAAAAAATTTATGCGTACATATTTTTGTGCGGAGAGGAAGTTCGAGAAATCTCTCCATTGAATTTGGGAGAGAAAAATCGACTTACCAAAACGCAACAAATTTTTAAAACAACTAGAAAAATCTACATTTTTAATTTATTATTATTTTAAAGAAAATTATTTTATATATGTTTATTTTGGGTGTGGAGAAGAAGTTCAAACGATCTTACCACAAATATTAAAGTTGGGTGAAAAAAATTGATTCACTAAAACACAACCAATTTTAGATAACAATAGAAAAAAATGACTACACTTTAAATTATTATTATTTAATTATTTTTAAATAAAAATATAAATTTAAAAGAAAAAAAGAGTAATAAGTAAATAAAAATAATAATAAAAAAACAAACAAACCTGATGCTGCAACAGAGGGAGTTGTGCAACAGACTTTGAATTTGAGTGCTTAGCACGGAAACCGAAAGAAGGAAAAAACAACAAAAAAAAACCGGACGCGGCGGAAATGGAGTACCACGTACGAGTCTAACTGGGCACAAGTGTTTTTTTTTAATGTGCACCTCTCTTCAATTTTTGTATTTTTTCTGTGCGCCTCTCTTCAGAAATTTTATCCTCTCTTCACAAGATTTTCCTCCTCTTCAAAGTGAGGAAGGGACCTCAATTTATAGTAAAAAATTAGGTTTAGAAAAATTTGCCAAAAATCAATTGTAATCTTTTTCAAATATTTATGATTAAAACAAATCTTCAATTAAATCAAATTGATTCTCAATTTCTCAAATTGATTTTCAAAATTTTTTAAATTGATTCTCAATTTCTCAAATTGATCTTCAAAATTTTTAATTGATTTTGAAATAATTCTCAAAATTTTCTAAATTGATTTTTTTATTATTTCTCAAAATCTTTCTCTTTTTTAAAAAATAATTGATTTTCAATCTTTTGAAAAAATTCAATCTTTTGAATTGATTGTCAAAATTTGAATTGATTTTAAATCATTTCAAAAAGAGGATAATCCTTTCCAAATAGTTTTTTGATTTGAAATAAAAATTTTTCAATGGAAAAAAAATCTCAACTCAATCCAATTGATTCTCAATCCTCTTTAATTGATTTAAAAAAAATTACTTGATTTGCAATCGATTCTCAATTTATTTTAGAATTAATTTTCAATCTTTTTTTTTAAAAAAAAGTTGATAATCTCTTCCAAATCAACTAAATTCAAATTGATTTTCAATCTTCCTTTATTGATCATCAAAATTTTTTAATTGATTTGGCAAAATTTCAACATAAACTTTTCAATTAATTCTTATTTTGAAAATTTCAATGCAAACCTTTTTTTTTTTTTTATTTTTTATAAATAAATGCCAAAAATAACTTAATACACCTGAATTAGAAAATAATGGCTCCATACAAACTCTTTTTTTTTTTATCTTATTTATAAAATTCAATTATAAAAACTTGAGGATAAAAATCTTACCCAAACAAAATATTTATGAAAATATAATTTTGACCCCGGACAAAATTGGGTGGCTACAGTTGCCCCTCTTTACTTGTTTCTTAACAGAAAGCAGGCAAACCAGGGTTTTCATGCTATCATAGTAAGGAACGAGTAAAGAAATAGACACCGATTTTGTTCGGGAAGAAACAAGAAACATACATGATCTGGAAGTTTGATAGAAACAGAACTGGTTGATGATGATTCTTTAGCATTTCTGCCAGGATATCATGAAAAGCCTAATAACAACGAGATTCTTCGACATTTCTGTCAGGATATCACGAAAGCCTAACAACAACGAGATTCTTCGACATTTCTGTCAGGATATCACGAAAGCCTAACAACAACGAGATTCTTCGACATTTCTGTCAGGATATCACGAAAGCCTAATAACAACGAGATTCTTTGACATTTCTGTCAGGATATCACGAAAGCCTAACCAACATCAAAATGACTTTAGCGTTTATGTCGGGCGTCAAAAGACCCAAAATGATTTTCGACATTTGTGCCGGGGCATCAAAAAGCCCAACCAACATCAAAATGACTTTAACGTTTATGTCGGGCGTCAAAAGACCCAAAATGATTTTCGACATCTCTGTCGGGGCATCAAAAAGCCCAACCAATATCAAAATGACTTTAGCATTTATGCCGGGCGTCAAAAGACCCAAAATGATTTTCGACATTTCTGCCGGGGCATCAAAAAGCCCAACCAACATCAAAATGACTTTAGCGTTTATGTTGGGCGTCAAAAGACCCAAAATGATTTTCGACATCTCTGTCGGGGCATCAAAAAGCCCAACCAACATCAAAATGACTTTCGGCGTTTGTGCCGGGCGTCAAAGGACCCAAGATGATTTTTTTGAATTATTATTTTTGAATAATCAAGTTCTGGTGATGCAAACAATGCAAATAGTAATGAATAGAATGAAATCAATGCAAATGATATGGTTAATGAAAAATTGGTATGTTGCAACTGGTATAATGCAATGGATAATGTAACTGGTGCAAATGATGTAAAAAAAAGTATAATGCAAGATGAACTTAATACAAATGATGTGAATAACAATGAAATGAGTATGATTTGGAATCAACAATGAAAATCTAACTTTTTTTCTAATATAAACCCATCAGGAATTAATGCGTCTAAAACACGAAAAGTTTTTTTTTTGTGTTTTTTTCCAACAAGATAACAGGTTTCAACTCTATTGCTCTTGAAAACTAATACCGGGCCATACCAAAATCTGATCAAGACAGGCACGGACAAATCTTTAACAACTTTCTTCTTTAATATCATCTTTTGAAAACTCGGCAATCTGATATTTGTCAACAATTAATCACCATCAAACAACCTAAATTTGTTCAAAATTTGCCCCAGTGTATTGTGCTAAAAACAATTATTGGGGAATCAAAGTAATGCCCCAATATTTTTCATCTAGAGGCCAACAATAAATCTCTTCAAAAACTGCCCTAGTGTACTGTCTCATAGACAAATGCAAGGGAATGATTGATACTTCTAATTTCTCTTCAAAAACTGCCCCAGTATCTCATTCTAGGGATTTATTCAACAAAATTTTCCAGAACTGCCCTAGTTGATTACATTTGCAAGGGAATGAACAATATGCTTGATCTCTCTTCAAAATTGCCCCAGTATTTCTTTTTAGGGCTTTAAAAATCTCCAAAACTGCCCCAGTTTGCTGGGCTAGCAACAAAACTTTTTAAAACTGCCCCAGTTTGGGAATCGTTTCACCGAGGGTAGGGAATCTTCAAAATTGCCCCAATGCAACCTTCAGGACTTCTTTTCTGGTTCTATTTGCAATTTACATCATCTCTTTGTTAAAACAAGCTGGTTTGCGTTTGAGGATATTCTTGTTTTTTTGTTTTTTTTTTTCATGCCCTAAATTTTGCCTAGGAAACCCAATGTAGGTTCCTAGCGTTTTTTTGTCTTATGATCCTAATTTTTGCCTAAGCAGCCTCTTTCAAGTTTTACGACTTAGCGGATCGCTCTAATTTTTGCCTAGGTCGTCCTTTTTAAGGATTTTCAACCTAGCAAGCTCTTTTTTATTCATCTTTTTTCCTCAAACACAATAATTTCTCAACTACTTTTGGATTGATTGGAAATTGCAAATCTTTTTCATTCATTCCACTCATGGTTAGGACACTCTCAAAGAACATGTTCTTAAGAACAAAAGATCCTTAACCGCATTCAACTGATCAAGTTCCTTTCAACTTCTTTTTCTCTCATATCTTCTTAACAAGAAACACTAATTTAATGATCATGTGAACATGGAAAGTATTTGTATGATGGGAGTAATTAATTCATGCATTAAAAATGAGATATATTTCATCAAAGTTTCAATTAGATTTAATGAAGTCAGCATTTCTCCGCCCTAGTGTGTAACTCAAGCAAACCAATCCTCAACGAGGTCTTTTAAAGCTTGTAATTTGGCCTGGCTGAGGGTCGACAATAAAAAGATATAAGGCTCAAAATTTTTATTTCCCTTCCCCTCCTTACTCCTTTCTCTTCAATTCCCTATTTTCTCAACAGATTTTGCACAAAACTCAAATCATCAAGAGGATTTTCCAAAAGGTTGTAACGTGGTCTAGGGGTAATAATGTGGCTAATGAAAGAATGGATATAAAGGCTCAAAATTTATGTTGAGTTTATAATGAGAATCTTTCATTCAGAATGATTAAAATTGTTCTTTTTCATCACATAATGGATTCATGGGCTTTGCCTTATTTAAACCAGCACACTTGCTTTTTAATTTTTTTTTGTTAATTATTTGTGCTTGCCCACATCCATTTTGATTTTTTTTTTGTGATTGCACTTTTGACCATGGAAATTGCCTTCCTTGGTTTGATTCTCATTAATACTCGGGTAAATATTTTTGGTTTAAAATAAGAAAATTTTTCTTGTTGGGCTCAATGGGGTGAACAATGGATGAAATGTGTTTGGGTTTATGAAAGAAAAAGTAATCCTTCTTGATATTCGCATGTTGGCAAAAACTGTTGACAAACTACCCACCCCGGTCTAAAAATTATTGTTAGTTTGAGAGAAATGATCTCCGCTTCAAAATGTCTAGGCTCAATGGGGTGACTAGGGATATCTCCTCAGTGTTTGGGAATTCAACAAAGCCTTGTATCATTGGAAGGATTTGCTTGAGAGTCCACACTATTTTAGGTCTTACATTTGCATCATTCTTCCTTTAATTTCAAATTTGAATCAAATATCTCAAGTTAATGCAGGAATCAATTTTGTTTTTTTTTTTTGTGGAAGTGATGTGAGATGATTTATTCACACGATCAAAACATTAGTAGATAATTGTTAAAGAGATGTGCAACGAAAAATGAAAATTTCATTAAGGAACAACATTGAGATGCCCACATTTATTGAAGAGAGAATGGAAAGCATGGTTGCCCATTATTAAGCAAAGCAATAAGGGTTAAACTTCAAGGAATTGTGATGGATCGTTTGTTCCCTTTGATTATTAACCTTCAACATCAGTTATAGCATTTGACAGATCTTGATCCTCTAGTTGATTGATTGGCTCATCTTGGTCATTTGTTCCTTCATTTGGGGCTCTTCGATTGAAGCTTCTCGACACGTTCACTCACATCTGCCTTAGTCGTGGTCCTATGTCTGGTCCGGTAAGGGTATGTGAGAGCAATAGGGATGAAACCTTGGCTTGTTCAATTTTTTTTTTAATTTTTTTCTTTATGAATGATGCATATGAATATGAATATATGAATATGAATATATGATGATGCAACAATGTATGAGGCAATGCCCTTAGAATCCAAAAGATCCTATTTGGGGGCGATTAAGCCTTCATTACCAATATGAGGTATCAGGATGGATTGATAGCATTCATATAGTTCTGGCCAATTTCGGAACGACGATGGATCACTCCAAAATTTTTATTTGTCTTTTTGAAATGAAATATTATGATACAAATTCAAATGCATGCCCCTAGGGTAAGTGACCCTATTTGAGGCAATTAAGCCTTCATTACAAAATACGGAATGCCATAATAAATTGACAATAACCATATAGTTCGGGCCCACTTGGAACAACGAAGGATTATCTATCCCAAGTGAAATGATGGATGTGAAAATGAAATTTACCCTTAGGGCGATGGGCCCTATTGCGGGTTTAATGTGAATGCAAAGAAAAGGCCTTCCTCATGGCATAAGGTTAACAAAGTGCAATGGTGCCCCTTACATCATTCTGGCTTGGATGACGGTAGGTCACCCCACTTATGTGGGATGGTGATCCCGATTTTTACTAAAAAAAATGCGATAAGAGATAGAATATGCCCCCATGGTAAATCCTATAAGAGACTTTGTTCTAAGGTATAACTAATGTGTAACACGCTAATTTGATAACTTGAAAAAGAGTATATATTTTTTGATTGCCACAATCCCCACAGCTTTTTCGAAGGTTAAGTAGGTAACAGAATAACTATTTTGACACCTCTTAATCTTTGATAGTGAACGAAGGGGAACCATGACTGACTTTTTCAAGTTTCAAAACAGAATGCTACATAAAGTGCACTCAATGGTGACTCTAAATCTCTAAAGGCCATCGGATCGCCCTCACTCTTTAAGGTGAGGACCCATTTCGTAAACAGTCGACAAGAGGTTGGTTACGCCTCCAAAATTAGGTAGGACGCATCTCCAAAGGTCGTGTTCACGAGAAATGGTACCTAATCCGAGTGGTACTTTCGTACACTACAAGAGACCATACACTTGGTAAGTCAAAGGTAGGTTAAAAGCACCCCTAAACTTAGGGTTTAAATAATAGTACCCGGGTATAGGGTTTCCGTGTGTGCAAAGGTCCGTGGAAAAAAAACCTATTTCGGGGGCATACAACCTTTTTTTTTTAAATAATAATAAAAAAACAAAAGAGATTACAATAAAGAAAAAATATATAATATAGCAAAAATAAAATAAAATAAAATTAAATAGATATATACAATAAACAATTAATTAAAGGCAAACCAATTAGAAAAAAATAGGTCTATTAGAAATAATCAATCATTTAGGCATGACTCTCTTATTTAGTTTTGTCCCCAGTGGAGTCGCTAGCTGTCGCGGCCGGGGTCCCGGGTCGCCCTCGGGGCCTCGCCTACGAGTGGAGGTCGACTGACCCAATATGGAGTCGCCATCGCATTTTGTTGCAAAAACGTTGAAAAGTAATAATTAATTAAAAGAGATAAAACATTGGTCTCGAACTAGATAGATTCTGAGTTCAGGAGTCGGTTACGAGCCGGGAAAGGTATTAGCACCCCGTTCGCCCATTCGAAAATGGTACATTTGATTGATTTTAATTAAAAGACCTAAATAATTGGTTTGCCAAAAGATATTTGTTTTTTATTGTTGTGCCTGATGACAAGGTTGTCCTTGGTCCTACGTACCCTCATAAAATGAGGAATCAAGGCTACGTAGTTCTGAATTAACTTTTAATTTTAATTATTATATTTTTTTTTAAAAAAATTGTTTGATGTGAAGAGGAAATATACACAAGACTTCGACATTTAGCAAAAAAAAAGTGGATTTCCAAATCGCACATCGTTAATATTTAATTAAAAAAAACTATTTAATTTTACTTAAAAAATGTTTTTGTCTTTTAATGTTTATAATTTATTTATATAAAAAAAATTTATGCGTACATATTTTTGTGCGGAGAGGAAGTTCGAGAGATCTCTCCATTGAATTTGGGAGAGAAAAATCGACTTACCAAAACGCAACAAATTTTTAAAACAACTAGAAAAATCTACATTTTTAATTTATTATTATTTTAAAGAAAATTATTTTATATATGTTTATTTTGGGTGTGGAGAAGAAGTCCAAAGGATCTTACCACAAATATTAAAGTTGGGTGAGAAAAATTGATTCACTAAAACACAACCAATTTTAGATAACAATAGAAAAAAATGACTACACTTTAAATTATTATTATTCAGTTATTTTTAAATAAAAATATAAATTTTAAAAAAAAAAAGAGTAATAAGTAAATAAAAATAATAATAAAAAAACAAACAAACCTGATGCTGCAACAGAGGGAGTTGTGCAACAGACTTTGAATTTGAGTGCTTAGCACGGAAACCGAAAGAAGGAAAAAACAAACCGGACGCGGCGGAAATGGAGTACCACGTACGAGTCTAACTGGGCACAGGTGTTTTTTTTTAATGTGCACCTCTCTTCAATTTTTGTATTTTTTCTGTGCGCCTCTCTTCAAAAATTTTCTCCTCTCTTCACAAGATTTTCCTCCTCTTCAAAGTGAGGAAGGGACCTCAATTTATAGTAAAAAATTAGGTTTAGAAAAATTTGCCAAAAATCAATTGTAATCTTTTTCAAATATTTATGATTAAAACAAATCTTCAATTATATCAAATTGATTCTCAATTTCTCAAATTGATTTTCAAAATTTTTTAAATTGATTCTCAATTTCTCAAATTGATCTTCAAAATTTTTAATTGATTTTTAAATAATTCTCAAAATTTTCTAAATTGATTTTTTTATTAATTCTCAAAATCTTTCTCTTTTTTTAAAAATAATTTATTTTCAATCTTTTGAAAAAAATTCAATCTTTTGAATTGATTGTCAAAATTTGAATTGATTTTAAATCATTTCAAAAAGAGGATAATCCTTTCCAAATAGTTTTTTGATTTGAAATAAAAAGTTTTCAATGGAAAAAAAAATCTCAACTCAATCCAATTGATTCTCAATCCTCTTTAATTGATTTTAAAAAAATTACTTGATTTGCAATCGATTCTCAATTTATTTTAGAATTAATTTTCAATCTTTTTTTTAAAAAAAAAGTTGATAATCTCTTCCAAATCAACTAAATTCAAATTGATTTTCAATCTTCCTTTATTGATCATCAAAATTTTTTAATTGATTTGGCAAAATTTCAACGTAAACTTTTCAATTAATTCTTATTTTGAAAATTTCAATGCAAACCTTTTTTTTATTTTATTTTTTATAAATAAATGCCAAAAATAACTTAATACACCTGAATTAGAAAATAATGGGTCCAAACAAACTCTTTTTTTTTATTTTATTTATAAAATTCAATTATAAAAACTTGAGGATAAAAATCTTACCCAAACAAAATATTTATGAAAATATAATTTTGACCCCGGACAAAATTGGGTGGCTACAATGCAAAGTATCGGGTTTATTGTAAAGCCAAATGCCATGTGTTAAGATGTTAGATGAAGTGATGACCACCAAGGACAAACAAAATATGAGATGTTTGTACTTGTAATGTAAGTAATAAGTAATGACAATGAACGAAGCACTCTGGTTATGTAAATGCTCTTCTCATGGAAACCAATAGACTAGCTTAAAGAATGTTCATGAGGAACTAAGATTGTAATTGCATTAGAAAATCACAACGCCAAAGTTTGAATAAAAAAGCAAAGACTAAATAAGTGTAAGCAATAAGCATATTCACTTAGACAAGATGAGACATTGAATAGATGTAAGCATGTTCTTATACACCTTGAGGGCAATCAAGATAGTAACAAGTAACAAGAAAAGGACCCATACAAATACAATAGAACGTTGCTTATAAAAAAATTATAAAAATGAAAGTCAACTCTTCGTCCCTCTTAAACAACATTTTCATCTTCTCTGATGCCGCGACATTACAATTTTCTTTTCATTTAAATGAGCTTCCTTCTTTAATTTGACAAAGATCTATGATTAACTAAAAAATAAAAAGAAATTGAAATTGTTCCTTGCTTAATCGCTTCAAATTAAAATGTGAAAGTAGAAGGCAACTAAAGGAGTAGAGATGGCATGGCTCTCAAGCGTTGCAGGGCAATATCTCCCATTAGGAACAACATCTAGTGGTATGTGTAGGATGTATAGTCAGGTGCAACGCAATGTTGATGCTGGGAGAACATCTTGATATGGTCATTGGTGTTCAAATGGTTGACAAAGAAAGATAATGGGTTATTGACTAAACCCTGATTTAGAGCTGTGCTTTGAAATGAAAATTTGAAAAAGGAGAGAAATGAATGTTTGGAAGAGGGGAGAGAGAGTGTGTGATGAAAGTGTTGTGAAATTTATTGTTATTTCAAAAATATTTATTAAATATACTTTGTTATTTTTTAGATGTCACATTGTTTTAATTTCTTGTGTACAATAGTTTTGTGATATATTTTGTATGTTTTAATTAGTTATGTGTTTGTTGTTTCAAATATAGGGAAGTTATTATTGCACCGTTTGAAACAATAGCCAACAAATGCATGGTTTCAATATTAATACCTATATATACAGAGCTGAAAATGATAATTACTGAGAAAAGAAAAACGATGAGAATGAGACTAGTATTATAAATCTTGGGTTTAAATACCAAAATGGTCCTATAAATAATGATGTTTTTGAAATTGGTCCCTGTAAAAAAAAAGTTTTAGTTTTGGTCCCTGCATTTACAAAATGTTTTGGTTTTGATCTCTCCTATTAGATGTGGATGGAAAATGCCGAAAAGGTAATGTATTACATTCTATGCCCAATTAAGAATGATATTCTTGCATTAATTCTCAAGGGTAAAAAAAACAATTTCTATTACATAAAAGAACCAATTCAAAAATCATAATAATAGAGGACCAAAACCTATGAAATCTAATAACAAAGGGACCAAAACCTATCAAATCTAATAATATAGGGACCAAAATAAACTACCAACATAATTATGGGATCAAAATTTATGTTACCTGACTTATTATGTCAAAAGGGTTTGCTAAATCCTGGGGAATCGTCGCAGTGTGCGAATAGATTGGTGAGGACAGTGTCTCCAACATGCCTCAAATCATATATGTTTTTACTTTCTATATTTTCTAGTAATGTATTTTCTCTATTTTTTTCCAATAGAAAGTATGAAAGGATGAAATATCAGAAAGATATGAGAGAATGAAATGTTGTTTGTGAAATTTTAAAGTAAATAGTGTTCCTCTTGTTACTTCATAAATTTACTTTCAAGTTGGTAATATATGACACATGCCACTTGATGATTGGCCGGGACCATATCTGGCATGAAGGTCCCTGACCAGATAGACAATAATTTCTCCAAAATCATGATTTATGATCTTAAATGCATCACAAGTCACAACCATCCATTACATGTTTTATATTTTCTTTTAGTTGACGGTGGTGATGTATTTGATACCACTAATCTTAGACCACCTAATAAATTCTCTCATGGGAAGCGATCTTGAGAGGCTATGTTATGTCTGTATGCATCCATAATTTGGTGATACTATATTATGTCTTTAAGGTGTTGAGAGTTTGAGAAATGAGTGTGTGCAACTTAAAAATAGAAAAAGATAGTTCCATGCCTCTTTTTGAGGTGTACGAACGAAAGAGATACGAGTAGGAGATGAAGAAGAAATGTGATGTGACAAAAAGAAATAGATAGAAGGAAAGATGATATGTAAACGAGAATGTAAGTGGAAAAAAAATTTAAAATGTGAAGATAGTAAAAAATGAGAGTAATGATAATCATACACTCTTTTGTCATATACTTTGTCTTTCTTTTTATCTCTCTCTCTTTCTTTCTTTCCTTTAACATCATCAATTACAACTCATTCATTTCTTCTAGGCTATTTGTCAGGAATTTTATCAACACTTGTAATATGTTGCATGCATCCATCCATTTTGTAAATTTTTACCGAAATTACCAAAATTGTCCTCCAAACTCATATCCATATTCCACTTCCCCTCTTCAATAATCTGAGCATGTATTTATTGTTTCAGAGTCCCAAATCCACAAAACTCTTCTTCTCCATCCCATTCCCTTTCTCGTGTCACCATTCTCACAATGACGTCTCCCCCGTCTCTCATTCCTCTACTTCTCTCTATAAGCCATAGTCAATCCCTTCTGCTTCTTTCTTCTTGCGTAGGCCATTTTCAATTGAATGTTCGAGCTTCGGATTTGTACTTTTAAATAGCCTATCCGAATGTATTAGATGGCCTATTCGAATTTGTTTGCGTGCAAAATTTCCACCATTAGACATTTACGATCGGATAGCCAATCCGAGTTTGAAGATGACGATGGTTCAATTTCTATATCCGCAACTCAACGATGAGAAAATGGTGGTGATGCCGCAGAGCTTGATAGTGTCAGGATTTTAGTTGTGATAGTGAATGAAGAAGGAAGAGAGTGAAAGGGTGAGCGTGAAGGAATAGGAAGTGAAAGAAGATAGAGGGATTGACTGGTTGAGGAGAGGAAGAACATGAAGATAAAGGTAATTTTGAGAGTTAAGAAAAAGAAATTTTAAAAATGGGTGTGAAGAATATTTCAAGGTGAATGGTTGAAGAAGAAGGTGGTGAGCATAATTTTGGAAGTTTTGGAGAAAAAATATAACACTCATTTTATGTCCTCTTACTTTATAAGAAAAGTAATAAGTTTAAGAATACTTGGACTTGTTATCGTTGGGGAAGGATCTGAAAATAAGAAATTATCCATTCCCTGGAAAATTTATTTTCACAAACACTTGATTAATAATGAAGGTGACTCGTAAAATCAGAGTTTGCGGAAACATAGTAAAATCACCATATTACCCTCCCAAAATATATCAAGTGTAACAAGTCCATTATTATAAAATAAGTATTATGATGAAACTGAATTCCTTTTATGATACCTTTTTCCAAAATATGTATCATATAAATTCTATTAAAAATAGAAATGTTATAGAGCTAGTCACTGGTCCCTTGTCCAAACATCCTTCTGGTCGGATCCTCAATATCTGCACAACGGGTTCTCAACCCACAGTTTCTACACTCTGCATGCACCTAAGGGACATCTCCCCTTACTGATTCTTGTGCAAGCTAGATGCACGATCAACACCTAATAAGGGCATGGGGGTTAGCTATACATATTCGCATAATCAAATGAGAATAAAACTAACATCCACAAGTTAACATGCAGCAAATCATGATGCATAATCATATGAGCACACCTGGTTAATCGTAATAATTCTTTCAATGCAGGTGGCATGATGCATGATTTCCTTCCACAACTGAGGCCTCTCAAAGTCCATCTTGGACGTCCATCCCATACACCGTTGTGTTCCCGGAACACTGACATTCGTTTCCAGAACGTAATGTCAAACCATACTTGGATGATAAGCATTCACTCCCAGAGTGTGCATCACGTTCCCAGAACGTGTAGCAAACCATACTTGGATAAATAAGCATCACTCCCAGAGTGTGCATCACGTTCCCAGAACGTATAAAAACCAGGTCCCGGACACTGGCCACATATCTATAATGTGTCATCCAGTAGGTTGCTTATCAATGTGTTCCCAGAACACTATCATACGTTCCCAGAACGTATATAACCAGGTCTCAGACACTGGCCACATATCTATAATGTGTCATCAAGTAGGTTACAATTTGGTACTCCCTGAGTACCCTCCTCATATTCCCAGAATATGATAAACGTTCCTACCAACCAAACTTCCATTCTATATGAATGCACAATCATCAAGGTTGGTTTTATCTTTAATTCCATTATTATACCAATGTGTTCCCAAAACACTAACATACGTTCCCAGAACGTATCGCAAACCATACTTGGAATAAAATCAAGCACCACTCCCAGAGGGTGCATCACGTTCCCAGAACGTGTCCAAGAAACCACGTCCCAAACAATGGCCACATTCCCAGAATGTGTCATCAAGTAGGTTGCATATCAATTTGGTACTCCTAGAGTACAGGGTCATGATCCCATTAATTCCATTATTATGACTTAGAAAAACACAACTTCTGAATGATATCTTGAGGTATAGCTTTACTCATAAAATTCACCTTTGAATTTAAATTTAACCTATGCTCATAGACCTGGATTGAGAAAATATAATCATTGATATCAAAATCCTTACTCAAAACTTAACTTTTATTTTTAAGTTTTCAGGTACTAACCGGTTACATCATCACCTAACCAGTTAGAATTACAGACCTGAATATAGAACCACTGATTTTTCCAAGAATCTTTTCTTAAATTATCTACTCAATCCAATAACAAGGTCTTAGCATAACAGAATACCTCAAGTTCAACACATAATATCATTCAAAAGATCTAAGTCATAATCCAATTTCATTTAGGCATAATTTCCTCTTGAAATTATCCTTTGATATTAAGGTATTAACTCCAAATTTTCAATCTGAATTATTACCACAAAATCAACTTCATTTCAGATTGAGTTCCAGTGAAATTAGGGTCTAGATTTGAGTAACATTGATAAGACCACAGAACTGATTTCAGAAACTTATTTTCTTTAACAATTTTACAGTGTCTAACCGGTTACAATTATCGAGTAACCGGTTAGATTGTGCAGTCACCACATTGAAATATGAGGTTTTGCAAACCATTCTTTTCATTACTCAAATCTAACCAATTTCAACATTCAAAAGAGTTCATATACCTTAAGTAAACATGTTTAACCACAGAAACACATTCACCTTGCATGCATTCAATTTAGATACTCACATTGCACATAATTGCACATATTTCACAACTTAATGCATCAATTCACATAATATCAAATTAAGTCATGAAATTGTCATCACAACAGCTTGCATGCATCATATTATGATTGCTCAAAAACAGAAATGAGCTTAAATTGGCCTCCAAGCCATAAAACTAATTCCAACTATGCCCTTAGAATCTCTTGGTGACTCATCCTATTTACCAACATGTTTTTCCTCATTCTAGCAAATAGTAAGCTTCCCCCTTACCTTAGGTTCGTGCTTGATCCAAAACATTGCAGAGAGAAAGGCTCCAACACAGATTTCCATTAAATCCACAGTTCTGCTCTCAGCCACGATTTTTATCAACAGGGTCCAAAGACCAGAAGATTTGACATAGCAATTGGCCAAATAAATTGGGGAAAACAATTAAGACTCAATATAGGTAACATGCACTAGAGAATAAAAGAGGTTTGAGACTTAAAGGTTAACTATGCTTACCAAAATCGAATCTGGAATTCAGCTTCCAGAACCAGAACAACAGAGAACTCAGACTCAAACTCCTAGCTTCCAAGCTTGATTCCTCCACCCCCACAAACACTCAACTTACAAGGTGTATATCACTGGAAAACTCTTGATTTAAGCTTTCCAGAAAGGTGTGTTTCACTCTCTAACTCTCAAAGAAGGAGACGAATTGCTCAGAACTAATTTGGAACCCTAATTACCCTTCTTCAACAAGAATTGCAGCAATCAACCCTTGATCTTCAGCAATTCCACTATTTATAGAGAAATTGGCCTCTCATGCATAGCGACACGCGTCTCCCACCATGAATCGAGTGGGATTCGTGGCGAATTCTGGGTTAAACCGCGTGATTACTCATCAAACGCACTAACCCAGTTTTCTGAGTTCATCGTGTAACCGGTTACAAAGCCCTTCTAACCGGTTACATGCTGATAAAATTCAAAAATTAATAATTTAATTACTCTTTATTCAAAAACCTTTTTAATATTGCAATTAGGTCCCAACCCAAGGACTGAATTACAATATTCAAATTTTTGTACAAAATAACCATATAAAAATATTTCTCATATTTTTATATATAAAAACACACAATGTTCAAAAACTAAAACTTTACAAACCAACATAAATCAATTATAAAATAATTGTTATAATTAATTTCTTGATTATTTGGGAGACGAAAATTAGGGGTGTTACAAAAAATTTAACTTTTTTCAAATTGTTTAACTTCATAACTTATTGCATGTTTTAATAGTAAACCGAGGATGAAGAAGAAGATGAGCATAATTTTGCAAGTTTCAAAAAAACCTTAACAATATTTCATGGATGTTAATAAAGTTTCATTTGTCTCTTCCCTGTAACCTAAGCCAAAAAGGGATAGTTTGAGACAAACATTTTAAAAAAACAACTTGGTTATATGTATTACTATAGCAAGTTATATGTATTACTATAGCCCAATATATATAAGACTCACAATTTTTCCCTATTTAATATATTTATTTAAGATGTCATCAAAATGCATATATTAGAAAAATTTTCATTTCACTAATATTTTATGTATATGACAAATTTGCATTAATATTTTCATAATGCATATAATATTTTATGTATATATTAGAAAAAAATTCATTTGATTAATATTATATATATATATATATATATGCATAGCTTTGGAAAAACATTGTTATATAAGTGTATTATAACTTAGTAAAAATCTAAGTTACATAAATTGGTTTTCATAAAATGATATTTCATCATTCAAAGATTATTTTTATTATGTGATTGGTTTATTGAGTATGCACCAACGGTGTAAAGTTTTTTACACCATCAGTCTATCATCCACCATTCATTTGTATTACTTTATTCTAAATGTCAACGACCATAAACGACGGATAAATGGTGGATGATGCACTGATGGTGTAAAAAACCTTTACACCGTCGGTGCATTATCCATTTTCTCTTTATTTATTTGAGAAAGTGCATAGAATTTTCATAAATTCATAACTTTCTCATAGTTAGTCCAAATTTAGTGATTTTGGTGTCAAAATGTTCATAATAAAATGTATAATGTATTATTTTATGAATTAACATTAAATTCAGAATTTTGTCCAGATTTTATTTTTATTAGAATTATTTTATGCAAATGGTTTCCTAAACTTTGGTATCTATCATTTTTGGACCAGCTTTGAAACAAATATTTGATGCTTATCCTAAGTTGTAAAATT
Source organism: Crotalaria pallida (assembly GCA_037953625.1). Classification (NCBI taxonomy): domain Eukaryota; kingdom Viridiplantae; phylum Streptophyta; class Magnoliopsida; order Fabales; family Fabaceae; genus Crotalaria; species Crotalaria pallida. The sequence goes on along the minus strand of CM075654.1, from coordinate 2,096,153 downwards.
TTTATTTTCCCATTTGGTCTATTATGTGTGCCGTCCAAGAGGGTGAGAGAGGCAGAATTCAGATTTTATTTTTTCAGTTTGAAGTTTGAATGTGCATAGAAAGTTGAGTGTAGTTATGATATATGCAAAGAACCATGTTTCCTCGTTAAACCATGCCTAGAACTCACCCAAGGTCATTAATCATGAAGTAAAGCAAGTGAATTTAGATTTTAACCACACCAAAAATGAACCTAGATTTGGTTAGACCTCATATTCATGTGACAAAAAAATTTAGTCAAGCCTCATTTCCCCCTTAAACTTGCCACCCCAAACTCTCTTTAGGTAGGAAACCTAATTCTCTTTTCCTATAAATACTTATATCCAAACCCCATATCATCTTTTCCATCCATTAGTTAAAGAAGTAAGAAAAGAAAACTTATTCTCACCTTTAGAAGAGGAGAACTTGTGGGAGCCTAGGAGGGGAGGAGCTAGAGTATTTTTCATTCCTAAAGTCTAAAGTTTAAGGATTTCATTACTAGGAGAAAAGGTAATCCAAAAACTTGAGTTATTTCTTTTTTTTTATTTTTTTTTGAAGTGTAATGACTTTATTTGTTCTCTAAATGTTTTGTTTATTATCATCTTCCATTTTGATTTCTATAAAGAATTTTCTCAACTTTGCTAATCTTGTTATCATGATATATTGATGGATATGTGATTGAGTTTAGTGAAAATAATTATGAAAGGAATAAAGTTGGTTATTTTGATTTTGTTGTTCTCGAAAACTTATTTATCTTCTATGACCATTTTTATTCCTAAAAAAAATTTCTAAACATTTTCTATTCCTATTTTCATGAGTAATGTGAATATATAGGGGTGAGCAGAACCCGACCCATCCCATGAACCCATCCCGTCCCGTCCCATTGACTTCGGGTCGGGTCTAACTCGTCACGATTGTCACAAAAGGGACAAACAAGGACAAAAGAGGACAGACCCGATACAAAAGGTGACGAGTTCGGGTATACTCCTGGGTCACCTAACCCATCCTTTTACATATATCAAGGTTCTAATTTTCTTCACTGATTTTTTTTATCTAAAGTTTTATGTCATATAAATAACAATTGAAATTAACACAACTTCAAAGATGAAATATCCCTATAATTCTTTACTATATGTAGTTGTTGATATGATGTGAATGTCTTGCCTAAGATATTTGTGCTGGTGATACGTTAAAATTTTAATTACGTATGTGCTTTATCAAGCGTTGTAAGTATTTACTAGTGTAGTATTTATTTTTTCTCTTTGAATAGTAAAGTCTCTTGATATTTTCACTTTTTTTAAGTTGTGCATATTTATTAAAGACTTATTTAACATTTTAGTCCCTGAACTTAGGTGCTCTTTTGGAAATGGTCCTTAAACTTTTTTTCGATGCTTTGAGTCCCTGAACTTTGTTTAATTTTTGGAAATGGTCTTTACGTCACTTAAGTGATGATATGGCCGACTACATGTCACGTCACTTTCACAATATCGACGAGTGACGTGTTATGTAGAGCTAAGGGACACTACATGATTTTTTTTATTAAAAAAAAAATTCTTTTAAAATTTATTAAAAGATTCGATTTTCTTTAAAAAAAATACAATTTTTAATTATTTTTAATAAATTTGAATTTTTTTTAATTTAAAAAATTCACGTGGCATCATATGGCATGTTACCTATGGATGTAGCGAAGGTGACGTGACATACTCGATCATATCACTACTTAAGTGAATGAAATGACCATTTGCAAAATTTGAGCAAAGTTTAGGGACTTAAAGCATCGAAAAAAAATTTAAGGACCAATTTCAAAAGAGCACTTAAGTTCAGGGACTAAAAACTTTAATAAGTCATTCTTAAATCATGAAGAGTGAACATAATCACGAGACAGTTTAGTCAACTATGATTACACAATCACTTGAGATTTAAGTTTTAGATATCATTTTAACGATCTTACAAATAAAATAAACTCAGTGATGAAGAACTTAGTGTATGATAACAAATTTGACATTTTTGTCTCAAGAATATGTAACACCCACTGTTTGATAACTTCACTTAAAAGTAAGAAAATTTGGATATAAAAAAATTCCTTTTTAAAACCTTTGATTATGGTACTCAACTTGAAAGTATAATTAAGATTGAGTTCGATAGAAGAAGTGATTATTCGTTAAGTATTTCAAAATCATTTAGAGATAGCCTTGATAGCTTGTAATAGCTTTCGAAAACTATGATTTCTTGATAAATAACTTAGTTAATAAAATAAAGTTATCTCGGGAAATTAACTTCATCAATACTTTCTTCGTACTGAACTCAAATAATAAAATCAGAGTCAGCGGAGTATAATAAGATAGTTTATTTATACCCTTAGAGTTTATAAAATGTGAGGTAGGACACCAGTCCATAAAATCAAGCATAACAGTTCCATGAGTGCCACATAATTATCAAAGTATGAAAACTAAGTTCTCTCGATACATCTCTCAAAATGTGGACAATATCTTTATTATTAAAAATAGAGACGTTCCAGAGCTGGTCACCGGTCCTTCGTCCAATCATCCATCTGGTCGGGTCCTCGAGAGCTGTACGGAGAGTTCCTATCCCACGATGCTTGTGCATTTCATGAACCTAAGGGTTGTCCACTTCCACTGATCTCTAGACAATCTAGGTACCTGCTGGCCATTACCTAATAAGGGCAGGGAGGTAAGCTATACACATTCGCATAATTAAATGAAAATAAAGTCCTAACATCCACAAGTAAATAATCCAATCATGATGGAAATGCATATACACATGAGAACATGCCATTTCATTTTATTCTTTTTCAACGTAGGTGGCATGATGCATGGTTTCTATCTCTCATTTCCTGAGATTCTCCATCTATCACTTTCATGGACATTCATCCAAACAACCCTTATACGTTCTCATAACGTATAGCGAAACTTGCTCGGAACGTGATACATAACGTCACTCCTCAGGTGAACGTCACGTCACGAAGACGTAATAACCACATCAACAACATCCCTCAACACTGGCCACATTACCAAAATGTGTCATCGAGCAAGCCGCAACCACATAACGACCATGCTTGGAACGTGGTACATAACGCCACTCCCCGAGTGTGCGTCACGTCGCGAAGACGTAACAACCACATCAACAGTAAATCTCCATTACTGGCCACATTACCAAAATGTGTCATCAAGCATGTCGCGACAAACAAGTTTGGCTCATAACCAAAACGTCCCATTCGGATTGTACGTTCACGTTCCCAGAACGCACTCTCACCAATCTCAACAACATTCCCTGAATGTTTCCCACATTCCCATAATGTGTCATCAAGCTTTCCATACAACCATTGGTACTCCCAGAGTACAATCTCACGTTCCCAAGACGAATAAACATAAACATCAAGCTTGGTACCAAAACGTCTCAATCCGAATGTACGTTCACGTTCCCAGAACGTATTCTCAACAACATTCCTTGAATGTTGTCCACATTCCCAGAATGTGTCATCAAACTTGTCGTGTCCATTTGGTACTCCTAGAGTACCATCCTCATGTTCCACGAACATGACAAACGATAACTTATCACCATTCAACATGCATGAATGCACATAATTTCCTTTAATTATGTGTTAGCCTTTAGTCTAATTATTTGTATTATGCAAATGAACAAGGTAATTAAACATAATACACATTCATGCATAGTATAGTCATCATTAAACTCATGTCATAAAGTGCCACAGCTGATACTTTTTCATTATAAAGCTTGGGTTAAAAGAGGTTAAGTGAAAATGGCATTTTTCAGCATTTTTGGTCTTGGTAATCGATTACCCAGGGCTGGTAATCGATTACCACGTGTAAATTTGAATTCTGCATCAGACAGAGGCATGGTAATCGATTACCTAGTCGTGGTAATCGATTATCATGACAGCAGATGCAGCAAAATGAGGTTTTATCATACCATTTTCAATTCTAACCAATTTTAATTTAAACCAATGATCAACAAAGCTTTACATACACAAATTAAACATGTCTCAACATAGAAATCATATCAAATCTCAGAGAATCAAAACCAATCACCAATTATGCATAAAAACCACACTTTATGCAACTTGAGGTACCAAAATCAATTATACTCATTTTCATCATGGTTTCAACATCAATCAAGTTCACATGCATCAATTCAAACTTGTTCCAACAAGTCTTATGGCTCAGATTGGCCTCAAAGCCAAAGTCCAATTTCAAACTAAACCCTTAAAGCCTCATGGTGGCTCATCCTATTTTCTAATGCAATTCATCCTCATTCTAGCAAATGGAAAGCTTCCCTCATACCTTAGGTTTGTGTTTGAACAGAGGCTTGACTCAGAAAAACGATCAAACTCCAATTTCCTCAAAATCCCTTTTCAGGTTCATGCATACAGAGCAGTCTCAGCAAGGTCAAAAGACCAGAAAAATTGATCCATCAAACATGCATAACATTTGGGGAAAATGGTTAAATTACATTATATGCAACATAAACTTTGGAATTAGACAAGTTTCAGACCAAGAGGAAACTTGAGCTTGCCATAATCGAAGCTCAAAGTCAGCTCCTCAACTTTGAAATCTGGTTTGACAGATTCGAGCACCCAACTTCCCAAGCTCACAACTTGCTCTACACTCACTCTCAGCTCACGATTCTCATGTCAATGCAGAGCTTGAAGGTTAAGCTTTGCAACAGTGTATCACTCATGAGCTAACTCACAAAATCGAAAGAGAATCGAAGGAACAAAGTTAAGAACCCTAAACAGAGTGAAATTCCCAAATTCAGAGAAAAAGCCCCAATCCATCAACAACAATGGCTTTTATAGCCAAAATCGAGTTGCATGCAGGTCGACGCATGTTATAGGACGTGTCTATGGCATTAATTCGTGTCAATTTATGGGTTTCATGGTGGATGATTCATCAAACGCACTCATCTCTGACCCTGCTGTATCGTGGTAATCGATTACCAGCTCTGAAATTTCCCAAAAATTATATTTTATTTCTTTCTAGTCTAAAAGGTAATATTGCACTTTGGCCCTTTATCAAAGACTAAACTGAAAATACTTATTTTGGCATAAAACATTATGACAAAACACCTCTCATATATTTATTTGCTTAAATACACATAACGTACCAAATCAAATTACTAGATTAAAATTAATAATCAATTAATTATAAAATCTTATAATAAATATAAATCAGGGATTAAATTTTGGAAAATGCTTAGGGCACTTGTTAAGAGAGTAATTATAGATAAAAATTATTGGAAAGTGTGATTTTTTATGTTTTCGAGAGAGTGGTGAATGTGGACTTATGATTTTTTTTCCATATGTAGTAACCTTAAAAAGTGCCCTTAGGGCACTTGTTAGCAAGACCCTTAAATTTTTGGGGTGTTACAAAATATATTCATATTTTTACAAATTTTATACTTATATTTGTCCTTCGGGTCAACTCGACCCGTTGACCCCTCCCAAATTGGACCCAGTCCTATCGTGTCCCTTCCTGATTAGAGACGGGTTTGAGTTCAAAAATTGACCCCATCAATATTTAGAGACGGGTTAGACTATATTTAGGGACGAGTTCGGGACAAGCCTAACCCGTCCTAATCCGTCGTCCCACGCTCACCCCTATGAATATATGTGTGTTTGTAATATGGATATTACAAAAGAAATGATTTTTGTGAAGTTTTGTAATATGGTTGTGATTATGTGTTTGTGTTATTTTTCTATTAATCATCATCTTCTACTTTTATCAATAATAATTAAAATTCTTAAGATTTTTCTTAAGGGTGTGATTATAATTTTTCTTTTATGATAAGTATTGGGTCGTAAATATTTGAAAAAGAGATGAACTTTTCTTCGAGCATTTAAGAAAGTATTTTCCTTTGTTTTTTTTAAGAAGGTCGAATGTATTAAGGAAAAACATGACATGATTTTATTTTGTTTGTGTTTGAATGTTTGATATTATGTGATTTCATTTTGAATGTATTTGAAAATAAGTGATTAAAATGAAAATTTTGTTGACCAAAAAGAGTTATTTTGATTAAATAAATATGGAGATAATAGCACCCTTGAAGACTGGTCCCTTAGCTCGATTGATTTGTCAGAGGACTTTACTTTTTAGGGGTGTAACGGTCTGGTCTGGTCCGGTCTTTGACGGACATTGGAGACCGGACCAATCAAATTAACACGGTCTGGTCCGGTCCGGTCTTGATGTGTTTTATGTATAAAGACCGGACCAGACCGTATCGGTCTAGACTGTATCGGTCCGGTCCAGTCCGGTCTATTTAAACCATTAAATTAAAATTTAAAATGCTGGAAATAAATAAAGCCAGCAAAACCTAATTGAACACAAAAAAAAAACCTAATTGAATACAAAGGGCAAAATCAGGCGGCGGCGGCGACGAACCAGTGGCGACGGCGACGAACCAATGGCGGAGAGGAACGAGCAGAGAGAGAGAGAACAATGGGAGAACGGAGAATGGATCAGAGGATGGAGAGAGAGCGAATCGAATCGCAGGAGGTAGAGAGAACGAATAGAATTGAATCGAATCGCAGGAGGGAGCGAACAGGAGCGAGAACGGAGGAGGGAGAACCGGAAGTCGCGAGTGAACGAAGGGAGAACTGGAGTCGCGAGTGAACGGAGGGAGGCGCGAGTGAACGGAGGAAGGCGCGAGTGAAAAGAGGAGGGAGAACTGGAGGCGCGAGTGAACGGAGGAGGGAGAACCGGAGGTCGTGAATGAACGGAGGGAAGCAGAAGTCCAGAACGTAGGGAAGAGAGATAGAAGAGAGGAAGTCGAGAACGGAGGTCGGAGGGAAGAGGAGGGGAGAGAGGGAAGAGAGAGGGTTGTGGTTGTGGGCTGCTGAACTTGGACTAGACAGGGTTATGTGAGAGGGGTATGTGACTTAAGATTAGGGTTAGTAAGTAGTGAGTATATGTAGTGTAGTAGACCGAGAGTTATCCGACCAAAATCACCTTGGTCCGACCAGTTAGACACTGGAACAAGGCCTACGGTCGGCACGCTACACCGAGCAACTGGGCATTACGGAGACGTTACACGCTTATGAGATTAACCCCGAACACAGGATCTTCATCCTTATCTCTATCACTTACAATCCCATTAAGCTTAACAACTTCTCCTAGATTCCCACGATGCTTGGTTAGATAAACATGATAAAGAATAAGGATTTATCACCTACAGGATTTACGAAATCAACCTTATCAGAACCTTTACTAATCCTAATTGAATTCTTCTTCTTCACAAGCCTCATCGGGAAGGCCCACAGCACACAGGTAATCCCCTATAAGAACCACCATGCTATAGGGGCTAAGGTACGTCTTCTCATCCCTAAGTTGACACTAGCACACACTTTGTTGACTGGGGAGAACCTCTTTATCCCAACTGGATATACAGAAATCCTAAAGAGTCCTACATTAACATCTTGGTTGAGATCATTCCTGAAGTTCTTCCATAGCTTCAAGGTTGATTTCGATTAAGGACACTACATTGGCGCCGTCTGTGGGGATCTGAATAACAAATCATTCCCACTTCCACCATGGTTCATACCAGAAGTCAAGCAGCAGATCTCCGCGATCACATTGAGCGTACTCGCGGTAGACCCAGAAACCTTAGTAACAACGATCAACAGCCACAGCCTACTGGCGACCTCCGTGATCTTCTGAATTAAAATCGTGGGACTAATTCGCAACCACCACGAACGTTTCATTCGGGAACGAGGATTAATTCTCAGCCACCCAATCCACAGCCACCTCGAGCATCTCATTCTGGAATAAGGATTAATTCCCAACCACCCCATAACTCTCAAAGTCACAATCACGCCACCAATTCTCAACCACCATATTCATCTCAGCCGAGAGATGGAACAAATCCCTAGCCACCCCCTAGCCTACGCAATTTACTTCCTCTACCACCTCCGCCACCACCACCACCGACATCACCACCCCCTTCCACCCGAGGAGATTCAAGCAGTACGACCCCTCCAACCCGTAACACAGGCAGATCCACAAGAACCCGAGCGCACCACGACAGAAACACCCACCGAACCCCAACACCGCAAGTTCAACCCAATCCTGATCCCCTAAGAGTGACTCCCAGTGCAAGGTTAAATCCAAGTCGGGCAGTCCGTAGCGATTCCCGACGAGCCCATTCCTCCAGCAGATCCTATGCAACGTCCGCATCTGCTCGCGCTCGTGAGCAAGAGATGATCAACATATTGAACCGACAAACTACGTTATTTGAACAGCAAGGACAGGCCATCGCCGATCTCCAACAACAGGCAATGGCGAGAATCGCTCAAAACCAACCTACTACCCGGCAAGTTCATAACCAAGTGGCTCAACCCTTCGATCCTCAACCCGCTCCCGTGATGCAACTTCCTCCACCCCCTCACTTTTACACTAATCCAGTTATAGACCATGATCAGGGTGATTTTCACCCTGGTCATCCTTTTACACCATATATCATGGAATTTGAAACTCCTCAAGGGTACTTAGGCCCATCCAACGTGCCACATTACAATGGCCTAACTGACCCAGTTGATCACATAGTTTCTTACGAGGAGGCAATGAACTATTACGGAGGAGGTGATCGGATGAAATGCCGAGCCTTTTCCATGACCCTGGAGCCTTCGGTGCTACGTTGGTACTCATCTCTCCCTCGGAATTCCGTTAATTCATGGGAGGAGATGAAAAGAGTATTTCTGAATAGATACACAGCCAGTTGTATCCAACCTAAATCCGATCATACAATGGCTGCAGTTACCCAAAATAGGATGAACCTTTGAAGGATTATCTGTCACGCTTCCATACTGAAGCTAGTTCAGTCCCTCGGCTCGAACCGGGCATTGCGGTGCTATTATTTACTCAAAGATTGCAGCCGGGGGATTTCCGCAAATCACTCATAGGAAAGCCTCCAAAAGACATGGTCGAGCTTAGACAACGCTCAAATAAATTTATAAACTTGGAGGAGTTCCATAAAGGTCAGAAATTCAGAGACGATCGGCAACGATCTGATCCTCAAGGTCAGAATAAACAAAAACGTGACGAACGTTCGGTGGTAGACAGGACAGAAATGATCGTGACCGAAGGCCACCCCCTAGGAACAAATATCAGGAGTACACTCCTTTGACTGTTCCTAGGAGTCAGATCCTTTGGGAAACAATGCAGACCGACTTACGCTTGGCCCAAAGACCCCCGTCTTTAAGAAAGGGTGCACAGCGTGATAGGTCTAAATATTGCGATTTTCGCAAAGGATATGGGCACACGACGGATGAACGCATTTGGCTGAGGGATCTAATAGAAGAAATGATCAGAGATTGGAAGCTGCAACAGTACATTAGAGATGTGGCAGGACGAAGAGGCAGGAATAGATCACACTCTCCCGAAAGGTCCAAGCGCCGAAGAAGCAAATCACTGGACGACAAGAATTCAGGAAGACAAAAAACTGACTCTACACCAGTTACTGAGACAAATCCAACCACAAATGAGTTTTTGGTCAATACTATTGCCGGAGGTTTTGCCGGGGGCGGAGAAAAAAGAGCAGACATGAAGAGATACATCAATCAAATTTTAGCCGTCAGTCAAAAACCAATCTCCAAAAGGTCAACAAAAAATGTTCCAATCATTTTCAACGATGAAGATTTGGACGGGATCCTCCCAGGTCACAACGATCCCATGGTCATCACAGCTCTCATCGGAAACTATGAAGTCAAGCGTGTTTTCGTTGATCAAGGGAGCTCCGCTGATATTATGTTTCTTCCCCTATTTAAGGCTTTGAAACTGAGGGAGTGCAATCTCACTCCGTTTGAAGGAGAGTTGATTGGATTCACTAGGGACACCGTCGAGCCTCGCGGTTACATTCAACTTCCTGTTATCCTCGGTCAACAACCCTCGACTCGGACTGAAATAATTAAATTTCTGGTGGTTGATTGCCTAGCGGCTTACAACGCCATTCTCGGAAGAACTTTCCTACAAGCGTTCGGCGCGGTAGTATCAACAGTACATTTGGCGATGAAGTTTGTTGGAGCGGATGACAAGGTGGTAACAGTCAAGGTCGAGCAAGAAGCAGCTCGGAAATGCTACAATGCAAGTCTGGGCAAGGTAAAAAGTAAAGACCAGGGCCAACTGGAAAGAACTCCCCTCGGGAAGGGTAATGTAAACTTGGCTGATCTTGATGTGCGTACTGAATCCGATAAAACTAGGCCGATTCCGAAGGGACAGTGGGAGCTCCTAACGCTGAAAGATGATCCTCTGAGACAAATTAAGATTGGCTCGGATCTCCCTTTGGATGTCAAAGCTGAACTTTTCGTTCTGTTGGTAGCCAATAAGGATTTATTTTCATGGACCTCGGCAGATATGCCAGGCATTGATCCAAATTTCATCTGCCACAAGTTGAGCATCCTTCCTGGAGCCAAACCAGTGGCGCAGCGCAAAAGAAAGGTCAATGCTGAAAAGGCTGTTGCTATTGAGGAAAAAGTCACCAAGTTACTCCGAGCTGGCTTCATTCGGGAAATTGACTATACAGACTGGTTAGCAAACACCGTCTTAGTCAGAAAGCCCAATGGGAAGTGGAGAATGTGCGTTGATTACACAGACTTGAACAAAGTCTGTCCGAAAGACCAATATCTACTTCCCGTCATAGACAAGCTCGTCGACAATTCGGCCGGCTATAAGCTATTGTCGTTCATGGATGCCTATTCAGGCTACAATCAAATTACCATGTACCCTCCCGACCAAGACAAAACTGCATTCATCACCGACAAGGCAACCTATTGTTACAATGTCATGCCTTTCGGACTCAAGAACGCTGGAGCCACCTACCAGCGAATGATGAACAAAGTATTCCATTGAATGATCGGGTCAACTATGGAGGTTTATATTGACGATATAATTGCAAAATCAAAGCAGCAAGAGACTCACACTCAGGACCTCAAAACAATATTGGACCGAGTAAGGAAATACAACATGAGATTGAACCCTGAAAAATGTGTGTTTGGAGTCCCAGTGGGGTCCTTTCTCGAGTTTATGCTAACTGAAAGGGGCATTGAAGCTAATCCAGACAAGTGCGAAGCAATTCTAGAAATGAGAAGCCCGACCAATCTCCGAGAGGTCCAGCAGCTTACAGGATGTGTGGCGGCACTTTCCAGGTTCTTATCTCAAGCTGCTCGGAAAGCCTTGCCATGGTATCAGCTCCTTAGGAAAAACAAAGACTTCCTTTAGGATGATCAATGTGAACAAGCTTTCGTTCAGTTGAAAGACTATCTCTCCAGCCCACCTGTCCTTAATAGCCCTCTCGCCAGAGAAGACCTGTTCCTTTACTTATCAGTGGCCGACCCAGCAGTCAGTTCAGCGTTGGTACGAGAGGATACTGGAGTTGAGGCCCCCATTTATTTTGTCAATCGAGCACTTCAGGGACCTGAACTTCGTTACCAAAAACTCGAAAAACTTGCATATTGTTTGGTAATATCCGCTCGAAGGTTAAGATAGTACTTCCAAGCTCATAAAATCATCGTCAGAACAGCACAACCCCTGAGGCTGGTTCTCCATAAACCCGACCTTGCAGGTCAGATGGTGTCATGGTCAGTAGAGTTATCTGAATTTGATATTGTCTATGAGCCTAGGAAGGCAATGAAGTCCCAAGTACTCGCAGATTTTGTTACTGAGTTTACCGAGTCTCCCTCAGATGCACTTCCAGGTTCATGGTCAGTATATGTGGATGGGTCGAGCAACAGAAAAGGGGCTGGCGCTGGCGTTATCATTGAAAATCCCGAGGGACTTAGCATGGAATACTCGTTGAAGTTCGAATTCCAAACTTCAAATAATCAGGCCGAATACGAGGCAGTTCTGGCAGGCCTCAAGACGGTTCAGGAGCTTGGTGCAACTCGGGCTTCGGTCTTCAGTAATTCACAGTTATTGGTCTCTCAGATTAAGGGGCAGTATTTGGCTAAAGAGCCCATCTTACAAAATTATCTTGAAGAAGTGAAGCGAATGACCTCCAACTTCTCGGAGTTTGATATATCCCACGTTCCGAGGGATTCGAACTCCCGAGCAGATATCCTCTCTAAACTCGCAAGTATGAAGGGATCGGAAAACGATAAAACTTTGATTCAAGAGACTATCCCTAATCCAAGTGTCATCCTCGCCGTATCTCTGTCTCAATCGTGGATGGATCCAATACTAACTTACTTGCAACACGGTTTCATCCCCCAAGACCAAGCAGAGGCTCGAAAGTTGATTCGACAGTCAGCTCAGTACACAGTTCTTAACGGAATCCTTTATAAGAGAGGGTTCGGTTCACCCATGCTCAGATGTGTCAATCCCTCTCAAGATGAAGAAATCTTGGAAGAGATCCATGGTGGAGTCTGCAGCCATCACATGGGTGGAAAGTCTCTAGCTCGGAAAGTAATCCGAGCAGGATACTTCTGGTCCACATTGCAAAGCGACGCCATGGAACATGTTAAAAAATGCGTTCAATGTCAATTCCACAGTGACACTTACCGGCGGCCTGCTGAAGAGCTACATTCCCTCGGAGCTCCTTGGCCCTTCTACCAGTGGGGAATGGACATCATTGGAAAGTTTCCCACTGCGCCTGGACAGTTGAAGTATGCGGTTGTAGCCATTGATTACTTTACTAAGTGGACTGAAGCAGCACCATTAGCAACAATTACAACAGCTCGGATTCAATCTTTCTTCGTAAAGGAAATAGTCTCTCGATGCGGAGTGCCTCATTCTATAGTCACGGATAATGGATCACAATTCTCGGCCTCACACTTTCAGGAACTGGTGGCCAACCTCGGGATTACTCACTACTTCAGTTCTGTAGAACATCCGCAAACCAATGGATTGGCCGAAGTAGCAAACAAAACTATTTTGGAAGGTATAAAGAAGAAACTTGGCAGCGCAACTGGAATATGGGCGGACAAACTTCCGAGCGTTCTACAGGATAATAATCGAATAACTTATACATCTATCCATTGGGACTCCTGTCGGAATATATCAACCACTGGTTGAAATTCCAGTAGGACTCTTTCAGGATAATAATCGACCAATGGAATTCAAATAACTTATACATCTATCCATTGGGACTCCTGTCCGAATATATCAACCACTGGATGAAATTCCAGTAGGACTCTTTCAGGATAATAATCGACCAATGGAATTAGGTTTTTAGGCATAAAGAGAAATAATTAGGATTTAGTAATATAGGAGATTAGACGAGTTAATCATTAATGAAATTATAGAAAAGTAAAGGTTTTCTGGAAAATTCTTTGAATTACTCGAGTAGTTCTTGACTACTCGAGTGTTCATATGAAAATACTCGAGTTCTTAAGAAATACTTGAATGTTCTTCCACTTTCCCAGAATACTCGAGTGTTTTTGCTGCAACAGCACCAGTTTCTGCACTTTTCAATGTCAATTTGAATTCCTTGCATTGTATTTCCATTCTTATGAAAAACAGAGGCATGAACACATATAATGAACATGTTAGAACACATAAACAAGTACATAATAACATAAATCAACATCAAATCACAGAATCAATACAAACTTGGAAAATAACCATTTCAAAATATGAAATTCATTTTCACTTGATTTTAACTTCGAAAATTAATCCAATAAGCATTATTAGGCCTAATTGAACTTGTTTGAATCAGAAAACTTTAGGTTTATGACCTCCAAGTCATATTCCCAATTCCAACTTCATCCCTTGATGAACCTTGTGAGGTTCCTACATTTCTAGCTTGAGATTACTCATTCTAGAAATTAGATAACTCCTCCCTTACCTCAGAGAAGCTAAACAACAGATTAAACAACAAGGAACTTGGCTGGATCAAAAATTCGAATTCTGGACTTGTGAAAAAGGGGTTGAACAGGCTGACTTTGGCCACAGATTTCACCACGGATTTGGCATGAAAAAGAATGAAACAAGTTAGTTTAACAAACTAGGATATACTAACTCCAATCAGGAACAAGTTTGACACAAAAAGGGTCCCTGAAATTACCAAACGAATTCAATGAAGATGAATACTTGATGCTGAAAACTACTCTGTTTTCACAGCTTTGAACGTCAAACTTTGATGATCTAGAACTCGAACTACAGGGGCTTATTTGATGTGATTCTTGGTTCTATTTCAAAATTGGAACTAGAACTTCGATTTTGTGTTTTGGTTTCAAAGGATTTGATTGAGAAACGAAGGAGAAATCAGAGATCAAAGTGTGCTCTGAAAACCTAAAAGTTTGAAACTGAAATTCGGGTTTTGGATGATTAAAGGTGTTGGATGCTTCAACTAAGCACTTATTTATAGCCTAAGAATGCTTCAAAGCGAAGTAAAGTCCAGCTCTGTGCTTGAAGACTCGAGAAACCGCGTTTTGGTGCGAAAATTAAATGAAAACCGACTTATACATTTTCAGGTCTGCATAAAATACTCGAGTGTTTTCCAAAATAATCGAGTGTTTATTTAAAAATTCAAATTTCCAAACAGCTACTTAAAATACTCGAGTCTTTCCTAAAATACTCGAGTGTTTTTGCTAAAATAGGAAAAATTAACTATTTTAATGATACTAATATTGATAAAATACTTTTATATTAAAATATAGAACCTTACAGCAAACACATCATCTTGATGCTGAAACAGAAAGTGAGTCATGCACGCTCCTCGTAAAAGAAACTTAGTCAGAGCATTCATATGCTGACCCCACTCAGAGGCCGACATTCCTGAAAACTTAACATGGTCCTGGTCGGTGCAAACGAAATTTGGGAACTTCTCATCTAATTTTCGATCCCAAACCGAGCCGATGGCATCTACTTCTTCCTCATCTTCCACAACAGGTTCTATCCTAGAACCCTCACCGACCACAGCTTTCCCCTTATTCAGTCTCCGACGCCTAAATGGTTGTTCCGGGGGGAGACTATTTCTGCATTAGAAGCTTCCCCTGTAACTACTCCCTCGGCGACCGGCGCATGAACAGTGGTCACAGGGATTGCAGCCAAAACGGGCGCAGGACGAGGGGAGCCGTCAAGAGATGACCCTGAGGCAGTAGGAGTTGCTGTGCTCGGAGTCGAACCTCCTGATGTAATCTTTACTGTTGGATTTTTCCTCTTCTTGCCCCCCTTTGATATCTTTGCAAGACGGTCGACCATTATACCTGAAAAAGAAATAATCTCAGTTAAGGGCTTCAGCACAAATGCAAACAGGAAACACTAAATTTCTTACCAAGTTGGGTTTTAACTTGGCCCTCTGGAAGGTTAACGATCTCTCGGGTCTCAATCATTCCGTTTTTTGATAAGTATTCCTCGTACGCTCGGCATACATCCTTCTCAGAATCAAACAAATCCTTCCATTCAGTACTATAGCTTTTAATTCTACGTTGAAAGAAGGCATCGGTCCAGTGTAGAGGGAAGTATGGTATTGGTTGGTCATCACCGGGCCTTAATGAACCAGCTAACCTCATTCCCTACATACCTATACTTGAAATAAAAAGGCTTGAAGGTTTTCCAAGACTTAGTGTATTTTGTGAATAAACTGTAGTCGGTCCGAGCCTTGAGTGACACCCAGGGCCTTTTATCTGACCCCCTTTCAAATGTGTTCGCTCGAGGGGCAAAAAGGTAGAAGAATATACGAAGCGTACTTTGCCATCCTATAGCAGAACAGACAAGTTGGAAGGCTCGGACAAAAGCCCAAGCATTGGGGTGCAGTTGGGAAGGTGCAATTCTAAGAGTCCTCAAAACTTTCAAAATCAATAAAAGGCATCCTTACCACGAGCCTTGTGATCACTTCTTCGTAAAAATAGAAGCCAGGGTTTTCTCGAGGGATCCGTGTGCAAATTCGCTCGTTGGTCCCAACAGGGGAAATGGCATAAGAAGTCCCACTCTCGTCCCCAGGGCATGGTAGCATAATTGCCCTACTTTGTTCAACGGAATCATTAGTTGTGAGTTTCGAGCGTGTGCCAACGACTTCAAGATCAACCCACTCATACTGATTGGCGTCTGGGGGCAAAGGAAAAAGCTCGGGATGTGAAATAACCTTGCGAACCATACCTGAGGAAAAGGAGGCATACGCAGATCAGTATCAACACAAAATCCAAAAATCAAACTATTTACGATTATCAATTGGGGGACCCTCCCTCGGAAATCCTTGGCAGATTCCCCAATTGAGTTGGTTGGTACCTCTCTGTTGCCCTCTTAACCTCGATTTTTCAACTCGCTCCGCTATTTTGTAATTCAGAATTCCCTGCCGAGATTCCACCAAATCTCTAGGGTAATATGAAGCGATCGGTTTAACTTTGAGACTCTCACCATCTTCCGCGCCTGACAAAGGCGATTCAGAACTTGACGAACTCATCTAATCACTCTACTGGAGTGTCAAAACCTTGGCAATAAACGTCCCTCAACGGCCCTTAACGAAGAAACTGCCCAGAAAGAGAAAAAGGTAGGATCTTTTTCTCTCAACGAGAAGAAAGATGAAGTTTTTATCAGAAAAGGAGCAAACTTTAAACGCAAAAACACTCAACGAAAACAAAAAATCGTGGCATTTCTCAGAAAAGGAACGGGTTTTAAGTACTTATTATGTTGACTCTTCAATTGAAGCAGTTTCGAAGCACAAATAATGATCGCAGAAACACAACGAAAACTAAGCAAAGAAGGCATGCAAACACTAGAAAAACAAAGATAAAAGTGTTACCTGATTAATTGGGAAAAATGTTCAAGCTTGAAGATGAATGACGGTGCGCCGAATCAAAACCGTTAAAAGCGAAATGGCAAGCGAAAAAAGAAGTGATGAAGTCTGATTGAAACCCCGAAAAGCGAAGTAGCAGGAGAAAGAAGGAGCAATGAAGTCTGAGAATTTTTGGAGGAAAATTTGTGAACCGTTCTTGAAAAAATTTGAAGCTGAATGCAGAAGGATAGTGAATGAAGTGTAATCAAAAAGGAATATAACCGTTTTCTCTTTCTAAACTTCTCTCCACTACGAAAATAAATTGGGCCGTATAGTACAAAGCCCATAAATGTGACAGTTGTGTAAACGGCGTAAGTTAGAAAGAGAAAAACGTTTCAGTTCCGGAAGTCATAATCGCATTTCAAATCCCAAAGCAAAGAAGGACACGTGGAGGTTAAGAGGAAAATCAAAGGTCACTTCGGTGCAGAGCTTAAAAGCCAATGTTTGGGTTCTTTCATTAGTAAAAGAAGATAGGATGCTCGTTTCTTTGCTCTCTTTATTCTTCAACTCGGCAGGGCTCAAATCACCCAACCGAGCTTGAGGGGCTTATGTAGTAGACCGAGAGTTATTCGACCAAAATCACCTTGGTCCGACCAGTTAGACGTTGGAACAAGGCCTACGGTCGGCACGCTACACCGAGCAACTGGGCATTACGGAGACGTTACACGCTTATGAGATTAACCCCGAACACAGGATCTTCGTCCTTATCTCTATCACTTACAGTCCCATTAAGCTTAACAACTTCTCCTAGATTCCCAAAATGCTTGGTTAGATAAACATGACACTACAAGAATTTTCTCGGACAGCTACGGAATATTGCGTAGCAATTCCGTTGCTGTCCTCTAGCAAAGTAGTCATAACTACGGAATTGTCGCAGAACAGCTACAACACGGTGCGTAGCATAAATCAGGTCGCTAATTTGCTACCGAATAATACCGTAGCAATTCCGAAGCTAATTAAAGAATAGTTGTAGCAAATCCGTTGCAATACTGTAGCAAAATAATTGCTCACTTTAAAGTAAGAATAGTATTTTTCCGTAGCTATCCAGCTAGAAATATTCGGTAGCTGATCCGTAGCCAGTTTTTTCACAATCGGTAGCAAAGTTGCATCTATTTCCTAGCTATGAGTGAAAGATAACCACATATTCCCTAGCAATTTTGAAGCTATTCGGTAGTTGTTTTTCCTAGGTGTTCTCTAGCTATTCCCTAGCTGAGTTGCAAAATAATTGTAGCAATTTGGTAGCAGTTTGATACCTGTTCTCTACCTATTCTGTGGCGTCATTGGATGGCTATTCTGTAGCAATTCCATAACTACATTGGATTTCTATTTTGTATAATTCCATTGGAATTCTATATTTATTCTAAATCTATTATTCTGTAGCAATTATATTTTATCTTTCTCTTTGGATTTAATAGCTATATTACATTACTAACATACTTAATTTTTATATCATCGAAATCATATTTATAATAACCTCCATATAGATTGTTTCAAACAAAGAACACAAGCTAAGAAATATATCAAGCAAAATAATAATGTCATTAACAAAATATTATTAGTCAAAAAAACATACAACTTAGCATAGCACAAACTTCACAAATCCTACGTACAATAACCAGCAATAACAAGAAAAAACAGAGAACAAAGAATCCACCTTATGCAATGGAAAAGATCTCAGCTAAATTTAGAATCACAAACAGAATAATTAACACAATACTTTCAAATAATTTTTTTTGGGAAAAAGGAATAAACAAATGAGAATGATTCTTATTTCAACTTCTCGTGCCACTGTGGTACTGTAATAAACCGTGCGGTACAGCAAAACTAATTTCAATAGAACTCATAAGCTAAGAAACAAGAAACAAGAAAACTCCAAGTAAGTAAATCACCAATATTTGTTTACCTTTTCAACTGCTTTCACAATTTTACGAAATTTTCTACCCTTTGAATCACTTCTTTCTTCATGATGGAGTGATGCAGCAGCTTTCTTCAGTTCTTTTGCTTTTTTACCCAACTCAGTTGCTTCCTATAATAACCAACAACCCACACAAAAAATATAGTACCACATAGCATAGCATATTAGAAATTCACAAAAACTCAACAATTTATGCATCTCCTTCAGCAACAAGAAATAGCACCTTGATATACTGTGAACGAGTGATAACAACCTTTGGACGCCGGATAAATGAAAATAAAAGTCCCAATGGAAGACAAGCGATGCCAACACCACCAAATATCTGGATTGGTTATCCAAACAAAAAGATAAATAAAAGAGAATAGTAACTTCCCCTAAAACAATATGGTTATCCAAACAAGCTTAAGCCTAGGCTGTATATGAAGCAGGAATTATAAGTTTATAACTATGGATAATGTATAATTAAATCTCATGAAGAATAAGCTTACGACGAAAAGCACAGATCCAACAATAGTAGCAACAGCAACAACATATTCTGGAAAGGTGGCACGCATGGTCCATGTTTTCTCTTATGAAGGACTAGCAGAGTATGCCGAGCACTGTTTTAAGAACAGGAAAAAACAAAAATAGAATGAGCAAGAGCCAAAAAGTTACTTCAAATTTTTAAAAAAAAAACTCAAAAGTATTAAACTGTTAGGAAAGAAAAGGAAGGGGAAAAAAAAGAAAAAAGAAAGCTGATGTACTCCACTCCCACCAATACATTGTTGACCACTGTTAAAATCCCATGAGTTGGGAAACGAAGTTGTGGATGAAGAGAGATGCCTAACACTAAAGTCCACCTTCCCAACGAGCCCTAATACATCAATTATAAGAAAAGTGTTATAAACAAAGGCAGGTAAAAGCTCATAAGAAACCACAATGGATCATATTGCATCTTTATCGTGGGCGAACTGTGTTGTTTGCTCAAGATTGTTAAGTATTTTATTTCAGGTAGAGAGGCTTCTAAGGATCTAAGTTTCCAGTTGTATCTAAAGTTGATAAAGGAAATAAAACATTTTCTAATTTGAAATTTCAGTATATTTAAGTCTTCGTCTACTCATTGTCCAAGACCCCCTCTTTTACCTGCCTATCCTAAGGTAAGGGACCACAATGCCAACTATAGTCTCACTCACAAACTATGAAACAACTACTGCTTATAATGTACTATAGTTGCTACAAAAAACAAGCTCAAAAACAATTTCTCGCGCTTAAATCCTTTCTTTTTTGTTAAGCATTAATCCACTACCAAACCATTTCTTTTCTTAATCCACCACAAGCTTATACATCAGCTACAATGCAACCAAAAAGAAACTTGATAACTGGTCCTTCCAAGAAAAAACCCCGCATATTCCAGTCATAGTTACTAGACTTGCTAATTAACCTTGAATAGCATGCTGCAAACTGAATTTTCTGCTCCACAAACCAGATTCATCTTAAAGAAAGTATTGCAATAATTAGTAAATAATGATCAACAAATGTAACATATACTAGTAACTAGTCCGCTCCTCAAAGTCCTAATCATCAACCCATATGCATTAAATTCACAAAAACCACATTTTTTTTCCCTGTTAAGAAACAATGCTTCCAAAATGCCCAAAAAAACAAATCCAATCCATTATAATCCCATGCTTGTATAACTTGTCACTACCTTCAATCGGTGATCATGATTGACTTAGTGCTGGTTGCCTTCTGAGCTGATCTTCTGCATCAGATTTTATGACAGCACCAGCATTCCAGTACCAAGGTTGAAGATATACTGAATCAAGTGATGAAGAATTACAAGTCAATTGACAATGTCATTAGACAATAAAGTTAACAACAAAATAGAAAAATTTATTCGCTACTAAATTTCATTAGTCCTGTAAAAGATCTTTAAGAATACTGCTGAAAATTGAGTATTGAGGCAACAAAATCAAACATATCCAACCAAAGCTTCCAATTGCATGTAGAAGTCAAAATTCTTATCTGCTTACCATCCGAAATAATTGCTATTTTTTTTTGTGTGTGTGTGACGGACAGCTAATAAATTTTAATGAAATATTATTATAATCTAATTGCTTGCCGTTGTAGAATCATATCATCGTAATCACTAATCACACAGGGGAATGGATCCTCTCACTCACATGTTTAAAAAAAAATATGCTAAATCCCATATAACACTGGCAATTCAATTCTTATCTTTTATGACACAACTTATCTCTACATCACAAAGCAGAAATAGTCAAGTTTACCTCTTTAAAGTCATCCTTAGCCTCGGGAACCTGAAGACAGGCCAGA
Organism: Crotalaria pallida; assembly: GCA_037953625.1. Lineage (NCBI taxonomy): Eukaryota > Viridiplantae > Streptophyta > Magnoliopsida > Fabales > Fabaceae > Crotalaria > Crotalaria pallida. The sequence continues at coordinate 2,075,163 of CM075654.1, read as the reverse complement.
AAGTGTCAGCTTATTACAATACATACTCTTTATGCACAATTTACAGAGTGACTTACCGATCAAAATATACTAACAGCTGATCTTCTTAGTTGCATTTGTTTCATCATTCTACTGAGATCCCTCATATACGTAGCAACTTGGCTACTTATATCTTGTGATGGGACAACATATGAGTAAAATAACCAGGCTATCACAAGCAGAATCCTTAGTCCAGTTATAGAAGTTGACCTGATTAAAAGCATTCAATTTGCCTTTAATAGCAGCACCAGTTGTCACTTGTGTCATCCTCTGCCATTTGTTGATTGACTTGTCCCTAAAAGATGTCATTCTACAATATGCAATCATGAATAGCATCAGTGAGACATGCATAATACAAGGGAGCATAACATTTTTAAGATGCAGATACAGAACATGCATAAGTTGAGAAAGGGGGGCTCATTGTCATTTAAAAAAAAGCTAGAAGTCTGAACGTTGCAGCAACTTCAGAAAGGAATGCCTAACTGAATACTAGTGTTCTTAGAATATTATAAAACATAAATACCTCTTGCGTGTCTCTGAAATCTGTGGCAACTCGCGATCAAAATTGTCATCTAAATGCTTAGAGACTTCTAAATCTTTTGATGATCTTTCAAGTGGAAAATTAATATCAAGTGGTGTATAAATGTTAGATGTTATTATGCAACCCAAATCAAAATCAACGCAGTTTGGCAAAAGCTATTCTAAACAAGGTTTACACAAATTTCCAAAGTAGCACCTTGAACATTGAATTTCTTCTTCCACTGTTGGAACACAGAATGGAAGGCCTCACTCTCTTCCTCATTTCAAAATCTCACTCTATGCTGAATCAACAAAAAATCCATAACACTGTCAAACTAAACCACATCCTCTACCCCACCAAAATATATAGAGACACACTGGAATTGAAAGATTATATATCCCATATTCAATCATCGGCAACAAAAAGCAGGTAATACAAAAAACTAAAAAACAAGAGCGACTACCAATTACATGTTCGATCAAACAGTTTATTATGCTCATTATATAAGTAAACCAAAGAGCAAGTAACCAAACAAGCATGACTAGCAATTACATGCCGATCAAACATGTGTTATCAAACAACAGTTTATCACAAATTCAAATGCAAAGTCCAAATGGCCACACTACCCAAACTCATCTCCATGACAATCCAATTCATATTTTTTTTCCAAAAAATAAAACATTTATAAGGTTACATGCAACACCTAAATCAGCCTAAAAATTAAAAACAATTTTCATTTCCATTAAAAAAAATAAACCCACAGAGGAAGAAGAAGACACACAGAGCTTCAACCCAAATTAGAAAGCATTTGTTAGAACTATCTACACAAACCAATACCCTTAATAATAATCCTAAGTTAAGAATAGAAAGGTCAGGCCAAGAGAACTACATGTAAATAGAAAAAGGAAATTTGGAGAAACAATAAAATTGATACATTGCATTACATGACCACAGAAAATAAAACTTCAAAAACAAAAATAATAAACCACCGAAAATAGAGAAAAAAGAAAGAAGATTGAAAAAGCGAAATAGGGAAAATTACCCAAAGAGAAGGTTCAATTGAGAGTGGTGAGTCACGATTGAGATTGAGATTGTGTGGCCGGTTCGAATTTAGGGTTCGATTGAGAGATGAAAGATTGGAAACAGGGAAGGAGGGAAATATGAAAGAGGAAGATGAACGGGAAGTGAGAGAGAGATGAGGGAGGTGGCGGTGGCGGTGGCGGTGAGAGATGAGGGCGGTGGCGGTGAGAGATGAGTGGCGGTGCCGGTGCCGGTGAGAGATGAGGGCGGTGCCGGTTCGAGACGAGGAAGGAGGCGATGAGAGAAGAGGGAGGTCGTGAGTTGAGGAATGTGACTGATGAAGAGTAAAATTAAAACAAAGAAGAGGGAGAGTGAAAAATTTCGCGAGGAAAGCTAAAAAATTAGGGAAATGAAATATAACATAAAAAACTTAAATTAGCTACAGAATATTCCCTAGCAAACATATCAGCTACAGAATTATATATCATTAGAAATATTCCCTAGCAAGGTCGTGGTTGTTCCATAGTTGTTTTCCTGATAATAAATGGTTTTTAAGTTATTGAACAATAACTACGGAAATTATTTTCGTATCTAATCCGTAGCTGATTTGATATAAAATTGCTGTGGAATTATTCCCTAGCAAAATTTCGTAGCTGTCCGAGAAAATTCTTGTAGTGTGATAAAGGATAAGGATTTATCACCTACAGGAAAGCCCACAGCACACAGGTAATCCCCTATAAGAACCACCATGCTATAGGGGCTAAGGTACGTCTTCTCATCCCTAAGTTGACACTAGCACACACTTTGTTGACTGGGGAGAACCTCTTTATCCCAACTGGATATACAGAAATCCTAAAGAGTCCTACATTAACATCTTGGTTGAGATCATTCCTGAAGTTCTTCCATAGCTTCAAGGTTGATTTCGATTAAGGACACTACATATAGTTTTTTTTTTTTAAATTATTAGTCCTATCGGTCCGGTCCGGTCCTAGCGGTCTAAGAATATCTAAGACCGTGGACCGGACTGTTCAAGTATGGTCTGAGCTTTTTGAGACCGGACCGGACCGTGAGACCAGACCAGACTGCATTTTTTGGTTCGGTCCGGACCGAGCGCTCTGGTGGTCTCGGACCAGATCACTTACACCTCTATTACTCTTGTCAAGGATATGGTTGATGATAATGGCAATTGGAATTTCAATGTCATACAAAATGTATTAAAACAGTATGTCATTGATAAAATTAGATGCATTCCTCCTCCTAATGAGGACTTGGGCAACGATAAAATATTTTGGGGAGGAACTGATAATGGGGTTTTCGCGGTAAAACATGTTTATTCCCTTCTGAACTCAGAAGCGCCCACAGTGGAAGCAATTCCATGGTTAGACGTTTGGAAAACCAATTGTCCATAAAGATGGAAGTTCTTTATTTGGCAAGCTGGTCATAACCGTATACTCACTTATAACAGGAAAGCTAAATGGGGCATGGGTGATGCAGATTGTAATTGGTGTAGAGGGATAGGGGAGACTACCTTACACGCCCTTAGGGACTGTTCTAAAGCTAACTAGCTGTGGATTTCCCCGATTGATCTTGTTAACCACTTGGAATTTTTCAGAACTGATCTCTATTCTTGGATTCCCAAAAACATGAATACAGGATGGGGAGGGATGAAAATTGATAAATGGAGAACCACTTAATTATGTGCCTTATATTGCATTTGGCAATGGAAAAATAAAACCAAAGCTGATCCAAATTTTGTGTACCCAACTAATTTGAAATCCTTTATTTTGATGCAGGTGCAGGATTTGGATACTAGAGAAGAGGAGAACATTATGAGAAGGACGGAGACTATTTTCATCCATTGGAACACTCCCCCTGAAGAATGGATAAAATTGAACACTGATGGAGCTTCAAAAGGCAATCCAGGATTAGCTGGATGTAGAGGAGTTTTCAGATACTGTAGAGACAAATGGATTCTTGGATATTACAACAAGATAGGGATCACCATAGCTTACGCTGCGGAGTTTTGGGGAATTTTGGCGGGTCTCAACATTGCTTGGGAGAGAGGAATTAGAAATCTCATCTTAGAGTGTGACTCTCTCTCACTATCATCAAGTACATCAACAAAGAAGATAAGTGGAACAGCGACACTCCCTCCAATCCTTTGATGAAGAGTATCATTTCTATGTGCCTTAAAGAATGAGAGTCCAATTTATTCACTCAATGAAAAAAGCAAACTCAGTAGCAGATTACTTAGCAAACCTTAGTCTGGATAAGGACTACGGACTCCAGCTCCTTGAAAAACCAAGTCGTGCTCTCAAAAGATTACTTTTCAATAAATATTCTAGGGTAGCTTTTCCTAGAAATGTAGCTCTTTGTTTTGGGCCTTAGGCCCTCTTGTTAACAAAAAAAAAAAAAAAAAACATAAGGTCTAACTCTCTCACTCACTGCACTCTGTTAAGTGTTAACTGACTTGACTTGTGTTGTTAGTATTTCTTGTTTCACAGTTTCGTTCATGTCTAACTCCAACAACAAAAGACCACCAGACCCCGCCACACCCACCGGCAACGCCGACAAGCGCCGCCGCCATGCTCCTCCACCACCACCACCACCCTCCGACATTGTCTTCCGCATCGTCTGCCCCGCTTCTAAGACCATTGACTTATTACCACCCTCCCTTTCCGTAACCGGAGCGAGAATAGCAATTGACGATTTTACCCTCCCACCTTCCCCCGACGAACGCATTATCCTCATCACTTCTTCTTCTTCTTCTTCTTCTTCCAACAGTGACAATGATCATGAGATTATTTCTGATGCCAATTCTTCTTCTCCGCCAGCTCAGGTTGCGTTGATTAGGGTTTTCGAGAGGATCGTTGATGATGATGAACTTAAGCAGCAGCAGCCGCATTCGGGAGGTGGCGGTGGCGGTGGCGCGGTGGTGTGTTGTAGATTGGTGGCTCCGAGTTATCAGGTTGGGTGTGTGCTTGGGAGAGGAGGCAAGATTATTGACAAGATTAGGCATGATAGTGGGGCCCACGTTAGGGTTTTTCCCAAGGATCATGATGACCTCATTCAGGTATATTCATAAAAATACATACATACATACATTGCACTGGATTTGATTTGATTTGAATTACATTGTCGGTCAATTTGGTCCCTGAGATTTATCTGGTTCTATTTTTGTTCTGTCTACGCACCAAACACTGCCATAGATACATAAATTACATAGGTAGCTTTCAGTAGAGATGCTAATAAAGGACAGAATAGAACATATATGGAATTTGTTCCAAGTTTGACATATACTAATATTTTATAAATAGAACATGATAGGACAAGAGAGGTTAATAAGCGGGACATTTTGGTGGAACCGGAGAGAACAGAGTTGGACTCTCTGCTTGGTTATGTTCTGCCCATACACCACATGCTACGAATAGACTTATAGTAATATATTGCATTAACAATGCTGATTATTGTATTACTCCCTACTTTAAATTACACTGAATATCCCCTTTTTAAAAATACTATAAGAACCAACAAAGCCCAGCATAGTAAGCATGATGTCGGGGGTTCAATCACTGCCGTGGGTATGGAAAAAGCTTTGTTGGTAGAGGCAAAACCCACTTCAATGATCTCTACGCCTCGGAGGGGATTAGTCTTCGGCTATCGGCTGGGGATACCCTTGGTGTACACCAAAAAAAAAAAAAAAAAAACTATAACAGCCTCACTTAAGGTTTATGTTATCATTATAAAGGGTGGGATCTTGGTAGTTAGTATCGTATGTATTGTATGATTTGAATCGCGAAACGAAAAAAAATAGGGAGCAAACGATGCTTAACGTTAGATGAATCGGAAATGAGCAAGAATTGCATGCGATTCGTTGATGAATCGCTATAATCATTTGAATCGTGATCGCGGGCTTTGTTGCGATTCTGAAGACGGCGAAAACGAACGGGTCGAATATGGGACCCGGTTTCTGGAAATGGCGTTTAGGGTTTCTTTTACAGGTCATATACTAACAGCAACTGGGTCAAGTGTAGAACAGGTTGGGTGCACGGCCTATACTTTAGATTTTGACTTTTTTCGTTTATAATGGGAAAGTGGGGGGAAAGTGACGAAAATAAACTTCCCCAACTGATTCTAGGTTTGAAACATTTTTTAATCCTTAAATTTATTCTACATCTTTGTGTTGTGCTAACATTTCAGCCCTAAATGTTTTTCTTTTTTTGCCCTATTCACCACAGTAGTAGGCTGTGTTTTTATGTTTCTCGAAAGAATAATTTTCAATTTATGGTCTCCTCGTCTCTTTTTTCATTCTTTTCCCATGCCACATTTGAACTTTTTTATTTATTATTTTTACCATTTTGACATATTATGACTTGTTGATTTATTTCAAAGTTTATATTTTTAATTATTAGTTATGTAATGGGTTATTTGATTTTAAAATGCCAATATCTATTCTATTGTTTCCTTATGTCAAAAATATTTTATTACTATTGTTTTAATTGTTGATCATGTATCTTACAATTCACGATTTTATTCGATTTACAATGTGGAAAATAGGTCTTCTGATTCACAATTCGAATCCCAATTTGAATCCTGATTCGATAACCTTGGGTGAGATTAGAATTACACTGGCCTCTCGTAAAAGGTAGGTTGGTGTAACTTTTTGTAACATGAGGGGTTTGGGGTGTAATTAAACTAATCCTCAAGGGATACCATTGTAATTTTCCCTTAATTTCATGTCATTCTAAAATGGAAGTTACTTTCAAACTTTTCCATCTTTAGCCACAAATGTGGACATAAGATAGAGAGCCTGAAAATATGATGCACTGTATACAGATAACAGGAAGCTTGGCGGCAGTAAAGAAAGCACTCCGCTCGGTTTCAACTTGTCTTCAGGATAGTGCAAGTGCAAGGATGGTGGATCATCCACCCAATTCTGCTGCTTTCAGACCTTCTGGGCCTGCAGTTCCTCATGGAACACCACCACCTTCACAGCATGAACCTTATCCTCATCGGGGATACGCACCTGGTCCATATGGTCCTGATCATCATCCGAGAGGCTATTCTTCCTTTCCAGGGCCTGAACCTGGTCATAGGATGTTTATGGAAGACGAGGTTGTGTTTAAGCTATTATGTCAACAAGATAAAGTAGGTAGTCTTATTGGGAAAGGAGGTTCAGTAGTGCGGTCTTTGCAAAATGAAACTGGTGCATCTATCCAAATTGTTGATGCTGGACCTGACTCGGAGGAGCGAGTGGTTGTCATATCTGCGCGAGAGGTATGATAACTTAACTATCTTTCTTTCATGATACTCTTGGTTACTTTGTATCGAACAACTTATTACTTGCTCATACAGGAGTAAAATTTTTGTTTTTTGATTCCACGTGCTCAAATTGTATGCTTTATAGCTCAAATTGTTTGGTGATGGTCATGTTATGAGCCTTGATCTGTGATATCTTTAACGTGAAGTTGCCAATAACTTTGTATCTGGTGTGTGAAATTTCTTCCATGACTTTGCTTTGGTGCTAATACATCATGCCAGGTGCTTGATATTATGACTCAAAAAGGTTCCTACTTCCTAAGCCGTCACTTTGGATGTTTGTTGATATTAGTGTTAGATGGCTCACTCCAATCAACTTCTTCTTGGGGTCTTTGTAGCAAACCTAAAATATGATTGTCCTTTTGTTATAATACAATGTATGACTTTTGTGGCTGGGGTCCATCTTCTGATTGTTTACTCTTTGAGTTGCTACTGAGTATAATGTAAATGGGGTGACATTTATCTGCTGATAGTTTTCCATTCAAACATGTTTGCATTTTTTAAGAGTAATATGGAAGAAAACAATAAAACTAGATATAATTTCCATTATATTTGTCAAGGGAACTAAAATTTTTATAACCTTCTGCAGAATCCAGAGCAAAATCCTTCTCCCTCCCAAGAAGCAGTTATTCGGGTTCATCGTCGACTCACAGAGATTGGATTTGAACCTAGTTCTGCGGTTGTCGCTAGGCTTCTTGTGCGTTCACCACAGGTAGGCTGCCTCTTGGGCAAGGGAGGTCATGTCATCTCCGAAATGCGAAAAGTCACAGGTGCTAGTATACGTATCTTTTCGAAGGAACAGATTAAGTACATCCCCCAGAATGAAGAAGTTGTACAGGTAACTGGTGCTTTGGATATTTGCACAGGAATTATACATACGTATTTGATGTTAGATGCTGTATTCAAATGAAGGAAAATTTTAAAAAATAAAGAAAACAATGTGAGCGTGAAGAAAGGAAGCTGTATTTCCCTCCATGCTTATTAGTGTGAATGGTGTACTGATTGCTATTAAACCAGCTAGTCATGGTTCTCTCAGTTACTGTTAGCGACTGTTGATGTTAATTATGTTGAAAAATAGTGAAATAATGTTACACTATAAACGAGGTTATGTCTTTTCTGGTATATAAATGGTACAAGGTTGGTCCTATTTATAGGCCAATGACAAAAGACAAATGGAATCCTAACATAATTACTCATGATTACCCATAGTGACATAATCAACCCTAATCAATTCCAAGATACAATATAATTTTGCTGGATATTTTCTAGATACTTTAACAGTTAGGTCACAGCTGTCAATATACTTCTGTAAATACTCTTCCAAATCTGATGTTGCTATCAAAGTACCGTTACGGAGATTCACGTTGATGCTCTCTTCTCTTTTCATCACTTTCTGTTATTCTCTTTCACTTTCTCTGCCTTCACAAAGTTAGTAATGGTTAACAAATTATTAGGAAATGACGTATTTCTCTCTTTATTTTTACTCATGCATACTTTTCTTTTTTATACTAATTTGTTTTTTGGTCACCAACTCTCAGTATATCATGAGAAAGAGCTAGTTCTAGGTTTCCATTTTTCAATGTCTAATCTCATCATTTTTATCCTACTATTCAACTTTAGTTTCAATCCTAGATGCGTGTTGCTAAAGTAGTGAGTTGACTTTTCAAATGTCCTGTTTTCTGATGGGTACGGGGACGTGCTAATAATTTTCTATGATGCCTCAGAACGCTCTTAAAATATTTAATAAATTTTGTTTATTGCAGGTTATTGGTAACTTGCAATCTGTACAAGAGGCTTTGTTTCACATAACCAGCAGGATTCGGGAAACCATCTTCCCAGTAATGGCCCCTCCTCCAAATTTTAGTGGACCACCTCCACCACATTTGCCACCACCATTCCCAGAAATGCCTCCTCCTTTATTTAGACCAGGAAATCACTTGATGCCCTCCGGCCACCCCCCTCCTCCTCCTCCTCCACCACCACCACTACCACCACCTCCACATGTAGGACCACCTCATGGAATCGACCATCCAGGTGTTCCCCCACTGCCTGTTGATCATCATCAGCATGCATTTTCGCATGGTACTGGTCATGGTCCACCGAGCATGGATCGTGTCCCCTATCCCCGTGGTTATGAAGATCCTAATTCACCAAGATCATGGAATCCTCCGGTCAGTTTCACTTTTCAGGGTTTAATACCCAGGGATCTTCTTGTGTCTAAACAATGGGGAGAGGAGTCTAAACAATGGGGAGAGGAGTTTAAACATTTTTTTCTGCTCCATTTGTATAAGAATAATCTTTTAACACTTCAGGTTTGTCTTTCAGGCACATAACAGGGCAAATCTTGGGATAACAGCTGATACTTTGAGTTTGGCTTCAAGAAATGAGACTCCTGTAAAGTGAGTTTGAGATTATTTACTACTCCCTCCGGTCCTTATTATAGGGTCCTTATTATAGGGCATATTTAAATGAATTACACATACCAAGGAAAGTGGTTAGTTTTGTGAATTCTATGAGAATATATTGTAACATTACAATTTTACCCCCTCCACTTTACTTGGAAAGTTCACATTCATTAATGAACAACCAAAAAAACATAGTCAAAGCATTTAATGAGGGCAAAAAAGAGAAAAAATAATTAATGATGCATAGGAAATATAAAGTGTCCTACATATAGGACCTAAGATTTCTTCTAGAAGGTGCCCTACATATAGGACCAGAGGGAGTATTGTTTTATTATCATATGAGTTGATAGGTGCTTTGATGCTTTCCACATTCATAAATGTAATTGTTGTGCTTAATATTTCATACTGTTGTGTGTTATTTCCAGGAATGGAAACCCGATGCAGAATCCAAACAGCTCAACTGTTGAGATCACCATTCCTCATATGTATTTAACCCACGTTTATGGGGAGAACAATAGCAACCTGATTCATATTGGCCAGGTATATATATCTGCTTATGAATTTATTTCTGAGATAGACTTGTATAGGCACGTTCCGATTGGACCCATCTAATCAAAATCTCAGATAACTCTAAAATAATTGGAATAAACATTTCGTTGTCTTCCTGAATCGCGATATAATGACACAGAAGTATTTGATTGATTGTGCCTGATAAGCACTCGCCATAGACATACAAGATTTATTATGTTATGCTTGTAATTGCGTTTGTAGTATTTTGACCCTTGGGTTTTCCACAGATTTCTGGTGCCAACGTGGTGATCCATGATCCAAAACCTGGGGCCACTGAAGGGCTGGTGATTGTGTCTGGAGCACCAGGTCAAACTCACTTTGCTCAATGCCTAATTCAAGCTTTCATTTTTTGTGAGCATGGTGCAGCTTTACACTAGAGGGAAGTGGCTTTGGTGTATATATAGAGTTTTGTAATTCTTGTCCCATTATAAGGTTTTAGGGAGTTATATATTTCTATTAGTGTAATTTTGCTTAGAGTAATTATACTCTCACCTTTTTTTAACATACATCATTTTTTTACATTTATATAAAACCAATGATCATTTATCACCTTTTTTTTTTTTTACATTTGTTTAAAACCATGTTTTTTGCCACCCAAACTTAAAGGAAAGTTTTACCGCGCTGCTATAAGATTGGCAATGTTTTATGGGACTGAATGTTGGGGGGCAAAATGCCAACAAGAGAATAAATTTCATGTGGTAGAGATGAGGATGTTGCGGTGAATGAGTGGATACATCGAACAAGATTGAATTAGAAATGCGTGTATTCGAAAAAGATGTGCGGTTGTATCTGTTGTAGGAAAGATAGTTGAATCATGTATTAGGTGGTTTGGGCATGCGTAGAGGAGATGGATAGGGCTCCAATTCAGAGAGTAGATCAAATGGATGATATTCTATGTGCTAGAGGTAGAGAAAGGTCAAGAAAAATTATGCGCGAAACAATTAAGAAGGATATGGAGAAAACGCTTTATCGATATGATATATGATAGATTTTTATGGTGTCGTTTGGTTTATATATTTGAACTTGTTTCCATTTTTATACAACTAGTTCTTGATAGTTGATACCATATGTCGGCAATATAGAAAATAAATTGCCTAGATAAAGATAATCTAAAAAAAAATAATTTATCTACTCAAATTGAAGACTTGTTGGAGTTTTTATTCTCTTTTATATTATTCATTTCTTTCTTTCGTCCTTCCTTTATGAATATATTTCTTTTGAATGTGCTTGTTATTATAGATCATTTACAAGGTTCCTATTTATTTTTATACCGAATTAAATTTGTTACGCATTTCTAAAAATAATTAGCATGTTTGTTATGGTTGTAGATACTAAGTTTTAACCTTTGACATTGTGTAAGAGATTTTCTTCGTTAATTTGAAACAAACCCGTAGAGGAAGCTAAGTTTAGTTTTCAACAATTGAAAGAAAATGTTTCTTCCAAGATTGCATGCTCGAAAGTTTAGTTTTTTCTTATTCCATTATTAGATTATAGGTTAAGAATACATACATTTTTTTATTTTCCAACACACCAACGTTAAGAAATAATTCTAAATGAGGGTATTTTACTATTTTGCAGAAATTAATGGTGACCAAAAATTCAAACATTGATCAAAAACTAAAAATCCTAAATAAGTGAAAGTTAAATATATGAAACAGAAAAATTGAGTTGAATTGTGTATCTTATAACTTACGAAAAGATCAAAGTAAATTATGACACTTAAGAGAGTTTCAGCCATTTTTTGTAGGAAAAAAAAAAAAAGCTATCTCACTAATTAACAGAACAAGTGAACAGTAGCAATTTGTAGGTATTGAGTTATCATGGAAAAAAGCTTCACAGTAAATGTTTTCAGTTGTGCATGTAATCAGCAAGGAAGAGGTTCTGTGTAATAGAAGACTACCTGAATTTGAACCTTCCCTTTTTATCCCTTCCCAGTTTGGAGTGGTTTCATCATTGAAAGAAAAAAGGACTTAATTTTAAAATACACTGTCTTTCTCAATCTCAATACATAATACATTATCTCTTCAGCTACCCTAAATCAAAATCTCCAAAAAGAATACATTACTTTTTGTTTTGCTCATATATGAATCAGAATACAGAATACTCATAGGAGCATTTTCACCAAAATCATAGTGAAACATCCTTTTGTAATTCTAATCTAGAGGCAAGTACTCTCCTATCACCCTTATCTATGGGATGGGATCACTCTTCATTTGGACCAAAATATAGAGGTCTGTCATGATGAATCATCAACATCTCCTGACACTTTAAGTGCTGTCTGGTTGGCTTCAAAATTTTCATTCTGAAAATTATATAATGAAAGGGAAATTCAGTTTATGCACAAGATATAAGTTGATGAGTGATATATAATAGGTGAAAGGCTTAAATACCAAATTGGTCCCTATAAAAGTTGACAACTTTAAAATTAGTTCTTACATTTTATTTTTTTTGTTTTGGTCCATGCTTTTCCATTTCATTTTGATTTTGGTCCCCACCGTCAATTTTGGATGAAAAATGCTGAAGTGACCTAACGAGACGGACCAAAACCAAAACTAAAAGGAAAAACAAGGATTAAAACCAAAACTAAACGGAAAAGTAGGAACCAAAACCTCCATACACTAAAAATATGGGATCCAAAATCAAAACTATATTTGCATTATCTTAAATCATAGTCAATGGCGGGAACCAAAATCAAAACGGAACGAAAAAACAGGGACCAAAACGGAAAAAGATAAAATGTAGGGATAAGGACCAATTTGATATTTGAGCCTAGGTTAAACTATAAGTTTGGTTCCTATACGGGACATTTGTTTTCAACTCAATACCTATATATATATATATATATATGTGTGTGTGTGTGTGTGTGTGTGTTTAAAACAATTTGGTCACTGTAGTTTATTGGTCTCAACATTATTTGTTAGAGTTTAAGACTTTAAGTACAAGAACCAAATTGAAAATAATTGAAATAATTATCACTTATAAGGACCAAAGTGAATATGATTACCACATATAGGGAAAATACAAGTATATTTGGGTAATGCACGTGCCAATAGTTTTCAATTTGGTTCCTATGCTATAACTCCAACAAACGCTGTTATAACAACAATCAAGGCAATGATCAAATTGAAAATGATTGTACAGATGGTGTCTTAATTATTTTTAAAAATAAAAAAAACGTATAGGGGTAAAATTGAAAGTGAACATCACGTTGATGGACCAAAAGTACACTAACATGTAGTATATAATATCACCATAGATTTAATTAGTGTTCCAACCTCACTATTGTTTAATGAAGAATTATGTCCAGACAAGGGTGCTGCCCTTGATAGGTCCCTCAGAGTTCCCTGTGGATCATAAGAAGTAAAGAAACATATAAACAAACTGAATCAAAAGTTATGCTGAAAAGCACAATATGATAGTATTTCTTGAAGTAAAATAAGAAATTTAGTCAAATTAGATTGACTTAAAAGATGAAACATCCCAAATAGAGTGCAGTATCCATAATTAGTCAGATAATTTAAAGAAACCTGGTTACAGCGTTCTGTAATTTTCTTCAAATGCATTTTATCAGATACCAGATTGACATGTTAAACAACAGAAGAATCAATACTTATGATTGATGGTTTATAATTGTCCCTAAAATCAGATTAATACATAAGTGTTTGGGCTGGTAAATCATGGTCTATAATAAGGATATACAGCACTAGTTATGGTCTCTCTCACTGTCAAACCATTCATTTGGATCCCACCTTAACATCAGATTATGTATTTAGCTTGTGTGCTTATGCTAGTAATTTGATTTTCTTCTTATGGGTCTTTTTATTTTATTATGCCATGAGTTGCACTCATTGATTCATCAGTTACCTAAATTTGTGTCAGCGATTATTAAGACAAATGATCCATGACAAGTTGGATTAAATGACACGTAATTATTGACACCGCATTAGCACACACATACCATAATAATTAAGTGTTAAGATGTAAATAATATTATATTAGAAGGAAAACAACAGCAACACTGTACCTTACCAGTCTTTTATCAGAAATTAATATTTGTTTACTTATAGGAGAACACAGAATAAAGAAACGGGCAAATGGAATAAATATGATTCTCGTTCACCTTATTTGCCCACATAAGTCCACAAGCATTACAGAGGGTTCTTGGCCCTTCAGGCCCACGTCGCATCATCGGGGTGCACTTCTCACTGATGCCACAGTGCCTACAACTGGCATGAATTGACAGAAAATACCATTTATCAAACGATACACACAATAATCATTCTGTTTTTTCTCTCTAGCTCTCTAGAATGAAGCAGTCAACTTACGCAACATCTTGCTGTTGGGATCCATTATTGTCTGATGTCCAACCTTCATTTGCCCCCCAGTTTGCTGCACCTGATGCAGATTCATCATGATTGGACTTGGCTGATGTAAACTGACCTTTATTTCTTTGCATCCTACAAAAGTTACTTGTATTTTTAAGCATGTGGTGCAAAATGCAAATATAATAAAATACCAATGGGAGCCAGGAAGTAGATTTAGGCATATACGATAAAGCAAACAAATATCAGGATCTAAACTTGACATATTCTATATTCACTAAAATATTATATTGCTCTAAGAAAGATAGAGCTTTTAGTCAATAGAAATCACAGATTTTGGTGAGATGCACCATGCTTTTTGGGCTTAAGGAACTCCATATATACTCTCAATCAGTTAAGCTTTTGATGGTCTTCTCAATGAAATAGATTCTAGCCCTCCGCAAATATGAAAGACCGAAAACAACCCAATAAAGAAAGTATAATGGATCAGAGATCTTGGAAGAATTTAAAAACTATCTCCGAAAAGCAACAGTCAGTCAAAATAAGACAACGACGAGTAGTAACAAGCAAATCGACATGATTGTAGACCCTTCAAGGAACTTGCCAGTATGTTCTGTTTTCTATGAGAGCAACAATAATCAAGCATGTAAAAATATAAATTTAGTACAGTAAAGTAGTGGTCTTAACGTGAGCAAAGAAATGATGATGGCAAGCACAATACCTTAATGCTACTTCTTTACGAACTGTATAACGAATTTTTTTGTCAAAGTTTCGTTCTTTCCGCTTTTCACGAAATCTAATCAATGAAGCTAATCTCTGAGGGACACTGAATTTTTGCGGAGTACCAGTATATCCCTGGTAAAATATGTTATGAGACAGATGTTTGACTAGCAAAACATTATCAATCACAGTTCAACCAAATAATGTAGAAATACCTGATGATTATGGTGAGTAGATGCCGGGATGGCAGGCATAGTTGGAGGCATTTCACGGCCTCCCAATAATAGTAATACAGCTTGAACCTGGCATTAACACACTAGGAATATCAGAAATTACTTTCTTCATTGAAATATTAAACCAAATCCCACGCAGGCAGGAAGTCCATAGCTAGGCTAATAATAGATCTAACCATGAATTATCATTCATCAAAGCCGTCCTTAAAATCATACTGTATTATAAAGTATAAGCACATGCCAGAAAGCATGTTAAACAGTTCAAGTCTATAACTGTCCATATGCCGGACGGGGATTAGAAGAAAATAATTGATCAATTTTTCTAGTTTGATCCATTCTTTGATCAACGAAATGACAAATACTCAACAAAGAAAAAAAAAGAGAACAAAAGACAGACTTGCATAAATAATACTATATTTGTAGGAGTAACAATAATTTTAAAAAAAAAAAAAAAACAGAAAAACTTAATAATAATCGTCCATAGCTGCCCTCACTCAACTCCTTATAGCAATCTTTGCCAAAGCCAAAAGTGAGGATCTGTAGATAGACATGAATTGCACTACTTGAGTTGAGCATGTTTTTATCAAAGTATTCAACTATTTATGACAAACTTCCTCATATTTATGCTTTAATATATATTAATGTTCAGATCTTCCAATACATAACCATATTGGGCTCATTAAACTGAATAAACTTTAAGTATTTCACTAGGAACCAATACTTTCAACAAAGGCAAGCCAAACAATGCTTGAATCATACATACTAGATTATAAATAAGGGGCAATGTCATGTCAATTCAAAAGAAAAAGGAGGTTAGATAAGATGATGCACCTTTTCTGGTGACACTGCATCAAAGACATAAACCTGGCCCTGAAAAGACAACGTAAGCTGATCACCACTATCACTCCCTTGATCCATTATTCCAGCATGATTGTCAAGGAGATTTCCATGGTTGGAAGGGACTTCGCCTTCCACGCTCTCATTTCCACCACAGTTAGTATCGCCACCATTATTCTGATCATCATCCATTCCATTCCCGTTATTCATATGATGCAATCCATGATGCTCATGTTCTTGCACGTACGGCATTTGTATTGGATGTTGTCCATCACTCATGTGTATCCTAGAATCATCCCCGTGAATTCCATCCATGGTGCAACAAGAGCCAAAAGAATACCTGCGGAAATGGTAAAAAGCAGCCAAAGAAAATTAACAGCGATAATGAAATTGTTTTTATAAGAGCAATGATTAAGAAATCAATCTTTATTCGAAAACTAAATACATCACTCCTTAAACATCACTTTCCAACAAAAATAAGTTGGCCTTTCCGGGCCCTTAATGCCCTAACAGTAACAGTTAGCAAAACCAATAACTTATTGTTGAGTTTTCAATGAAAAGTTTTTTGCTGACTTTCCAATAAAAATGTTGCCCTATTTTTTGGCCCTTAATCATTGCCCTAACAATAACGGTTAGCAAAACTGACAATAAAGAAAAAAAACAAAAACCATGCTACAAACTATGGACTATGAAGAGAGACAATTTCTTCAAGCAAACCAAACTTCACATAAACTCAGGAAATGAGGAAAGTACATTGAGCTAGCTAGTAAATGAAATGTACCACAGTGAAGGATAGTGTAAACCAAGTGAGTAGTGTTAGAAGATACTAAATATTTCATTCCAATTAAAGTACATTACTAAAATAATGGAACTGTGATAACATGCAAGCATCCAGTAGAGGGTGCAGAACTAAACAAGCGCAAATACAGAAAAGCAAAAAAAGGGTTATAACTATCCCATTCCAGAATCGAACCTTGGCATCTAACTTAGGTGCATTAGGAAAAGCTTGTTTTCACAAAGCTTCTCTGACAAGTCTATTCAAATAAGCTAAAAGTAGCTTATAAGGAAGATGATAAGCTATCATTTCAGCAAGTTATTTATTCTCACAACCCTACATAAGCTATCTACGAGCCATTCCAAACACCCCCTTGGTCAAGTTAAAAGATGATTAAAAACAAAGTGTAAGCTCCAATTTTGTGTTATGGAATAATGAAAATTAACATAAATAAAAATAAAATTAAAAAGTAGCAGTGGCTGTAACAAACATTCATTTCAGTTAATTTATAAACTTCAATGAATCCATATTATTATTATAACTCGTAAAGTAAAGGAATAATTTTGAATCAGAAACTAGAATAATAAGATGCATGAAATGACAAACACCCAGAAAATTTAATGAAAGACCCACAAAAGATTTGAATGGATTAAATAAAAGAGAAAAGAAAAGAAAGGATTTTGAGGAGAAGGGACCAACAGGATGATAGGGCAATAGATTGAGAGAGAGAGAGAGAGAGAGAGAGAATGATTATTAATAATTAATTAATAATATAATAAAAGAAAGGAAACAATGGAAACCTGTATTGTTTGTTTTGTTTGTGTGTTGTTGGGTCGGTAACGAAAGAGGATTAGGAGGACGAAAGGAGATCAGAGACAGGGAGACATGTCCTTTGTTCCTAAAGTCCAAAAAAAAATTACAACTTCTGAACACCCAAAATTTCACTCATTTCACTCATTTCGGTATAAGCATCTTTTTAGAAAAATTCTAGAAAATCGTTAATGTTGTTTGTTATGCTAGAATTATTATTTGGCTTAATTATGCCACAAGTCTCTGAAGTTTGGGGTACTTTTGTCAGATACCCTTATACTTTTTTTTCAATGTCTGACTCCTCGAAGTTACTTCTGGGTTTGTCATATACTTCTACTATCAATTCTACCAATTCTGGCTAATTTTGATTACATGTAACATCGTAATCCTAATCAGACGCAGAAGGTTGGTCATGTGGTGCCGCGTGATGTCACACTGGCGAAGACAACCTCTCTCTTCAATCCTTTTATTTATTTTTTTATTTAACTAAAAATATAAAAATATTAAGTTTTTTAATTTTTTAAAATTTTGTAAAAAAGATCTTCGCCCACAGGGCAGCAGATGCTTAACCTCCTACGTCTGATCAGGATTCTGATGTTACATGTCAGCAAAATTGACCAGAATTGGTAGTAGGGGTATATGACAAACCCAAAAGTAACTTTTTGGAGTCAGACATTGAAAAAAAAAAGAATAAGAGTATCTGGCAAAAGTACCCCAAACTTCAGGGACATGTGACATAATTAAGCCTTATTATTTTACTAGTATTTATCCTCCATGCATTAGGGTTATAAGTTTTTTATTTTCAATTATATGTTCAAATAATCTGTGAAGATTAGTTTATCTTGCTTAAGGATTCGGCCATGAGTTTATGGAATGAGTGTGACTAAATTGCTATGCTATGTGCTACTTGAATAAAATTAATTGCATTACTAAGGAAGTGAAGGAAAATGAGTTGTGTATATAAATGCATAAGATTTAAATGATATGTGTTGTTCATGTTTTAAATGGTTAAGTGCTAAGTGTTTGACCTAATAATTTGATTTTGAAATTAAGTTGGTTTTTGAGTTGTCCACTTTAATTCATTTTTGGATATTGGAACTATTTCACGGTTGTCCAAATGTTATTTAGAGTGTGTGGTTTGAAAAATAAATTGTTTTTAAGTATTTATGTTTATCTAAAAAGTATTATGAATTGACGTACAATTTTACGGTGTTTTCGGATATTTGAAAAGTGATTTTGGGATCATGTTGTGGCTGTCCAGAATTTTAATGGAGATGTTTTCAATTTGTAAAATGTTTACAAGTATTCAAAAGTATGAGTTTTAAGTGTTTTAAGTTATAGTGAAAATTAGAACGAATAACTAGAGTTTTTCGATGTTTTCGGGTCCGAATGAGCTGCTGTCCGGAACGAACCAGCCACTAACCTATTTATTTTAAAATAATTTTTGCTAATCGTACTATAATGATATTGAGGAAATTAAAATGATTAAGAGTTTTGAAAAGATTTTGGGAAGAAGGATTGATGTTCTGATTTTTACCCAAGGATTTCAATTGAAGTTTTAAAGAGTGATTTTAATTTTGGGTTGACATTTGAATTAGATTATATTATTAATATGTGATGTCTGTTTTGAGGGTTCAGAAGGGACTAGCTGTGTACGGGTGTCGGAGGACCGCACCAATGAAAATCTCTTTGGATTTTGTCAGCACTCGAGGTTAGAAAGCAGCTTTCCTAAGACACAGTGGTGTGTAGGTAACATGTTGAGATGTTCCTGGCCAACTCAAAAGCCGGAACCCGAGGTCTAAGAGTCAGTCGTATAGTGGCAGTTGATTGTGTATGTTTGGCCACTTATACGCAGGACTAAGACATCCCTTTTCTGTTATAATGTTATGACATGATGTTATTTATTTATGATGATGAGATGTTATGATATGCTACTCCATGTCTGTTGAACTTTTATATGAAATTGAAAGTAATCATGTTATGTGAGATATTTGTCATGCTTTAATTGGTAAAGTAAAATAGTGTCGCTGATGGAAATGATGTGGTGATGTTAAAAGTACATGATGAAAAGACTGGTAATTTTTGGAAATGATGAAAGAACAGTGGACTTGCACAAAGAGTGTATGTGGAAAGAATGAATTGTTACGTATATTACGGAAATGTGATAATAAATTCCTCTAATGTGCACCGAGGTGGATTTCGTGCTTTTCAAGTTGAAGTCTGTGCTGGCCACGTGTGCAGTATGCCCGTGTGTCTGAACCCTATGTGATAAGTAAAATATTGTTGAAAAAGATTAATGTGAAAGATGAATGATTAGAGGTCGAGGATCACCGAAGGGATGTTTAAGGGTGACTCGTCCGAACCTTAGGGTTAATCAGATATAAATAAAATTTTGTTAAAACATTAAAAGACTTTAAATATCACGGTGAGTTGAGTGTGAAGTAGTGGAGAGGAAGATACCCTATTTATCTGCGGATACTTAGGTGAGTGATTGTGATAGGGGAGAGTGATGACGTTGAAACGTCAAGTAACCTAGAGTGCTACTCTGGGTGGAACTAGCCTATATGTGATGGGGAATTGATATACCCAAGGGATCGTACCGTGTTCCACACTGCAGACTAGAGTAGTACTGTCGCCCCCTTGATCAATTTTGGAACGGTGAGAGGGAACCTGAACGAGGCGGACAGTCGATTGGTTGTTGGGCCCTTGTGGTATCGCGTAAAATGTTAAATTGTCATAATGGTCGGTCAGTACGGTTGTGGCCTTGACATATATGTGGATGGATTTTCTCGGTTGTTCGACCTGCGTGGGTTAAGGTTCCTATGGCCTGTACGTCTCGTTTGCTTCCGTTTAGGCTTGGAAGGATTTGAGGAGATGTATGTGTGCTAATTAACCAAACTCCTCGGTGACTTTCCCTAAATCCCTGACCATCGATGGATGCGCTTCAATAAAACTTAATAAGAAAATATATGAAGATGAAGTGTAACCATCAAGAATGGAATAAGAATTATGAAAGACATGTGGTACTAAGGGAGCCTACGGGCAAGGAGATGATTCAAGTTAATGGCAAATGCAAGGTTTGTAATGCCAAGAAAGAGAAAGAAATGATCATGATAAATGAGGATGATGGAAATAATAATTGGAATGATGAATTGTGAATGTATACTTGATATGTGTAATATTTTTGTTTTTATATCTTGATATGTTTGCCTGCTGTAATTCCACGTCGTTGGCTTATCCGCCCGGAAAAGCTGACTCTCTCTCTGTATCTCTTTGTTTTGGTTTTCTTTTGGCCTTGTGATGGCCCTTAGATGGTCCAGTTAAGTTTACCTTTGAGATTTACCACGACGGTCAGTGGGAGGTGAACCGTCAAGGTTGGGAATGGAGAGGTATCTCAGAGGTGATCATCAAAGACCCAGGTCGCACGCTCTGAGGAGATTCAACCGACACTCATGACTGTCGTCTCTTTGGTGAATCTTCGGACTGGAGGACCAGCAGAGTACCATAGTGGCTATCCGTTACCACTGCCTGCACGCATTGACCCTGGAGCTGAGGAGGTAGATGTATATGAGGACTTGGATCCTACAGAGCCTCTTGAGGATGATTTTGAGGCTTTGCCCCAGAGTGATCTAGATGAGATTGAAGAGGACCCTAGTGAGGGATCGTCTCCAGTCGAGTATTCGGATGCGGATGTTTGGGAGTATGACCCGGAAGAAATGTCTGTTGCCGCTTCCAGTGATGAGGATTAGTAGTTAGTTATTTCCAGTTATGTATTATGAATCATGTATGTTATTGGACTTTGATAACTTTGCTGGATACCATGTGACTCCCGCACTTGTAATAATGTTTTCCTGGATTTGGCAACTAAAATAATATGATGATGATTTTGAGTACGGTTAATGGGGTTCCAAAGTGCGGTGTTGGTGACATCTCGATTTGGAAACCTGATGAATGACGTGGAACATGAATGTATTATGTTGTAATAGATTTTTTTTTTGAAAGGAAATGTGTTTACAAGAATGAACCCATGCCCACGTCATCAATATAAAACAAAAAATTTACCCTTATTTTTGTGAATTAAATAAAAAGGAAAATTCAAGTTTCTAAATTGGGGTGTTACATTACACATAATGAAAAAATCATGTAAATTGTGTATTTACGGATTGTATGACTTGAGTGTTCCAGAAAAAATGGAAAAACGTGAAAATTGTGTACTTAAGGTGTAGATGCCTCGATTTTGGACAAAAATTCAAAAATAGGGATGATAACATAAAAGATGCTTTGATGAGATGAGTTTATTACACATAATTAAAAAAATCATGAAAATTGTGTATTTAAGGCTTTCATAACTTGAGTTTTCCATAAAAATGGAAAAACGTGAAAATTGTGTAATGAATGCATGGATGCCTTGATTTTCAACCAATATTCAAAAATAGGGATGATAAAATACAAGATGCTTCGATGAGATGAGTTTATTACACATAATTAAAAAATCATGAAAATTGTGTATTTAAGGCTTGGATGACGTGAGTTTTCCAGAAAAAATGGAAAAACGTGAAAGTTATAGGTTTAAGGCTTGGATGACTTGATTTTCAACCAAAATTCAAAAATAGGGATGATAAAATACAAGATGTTTCGGTGAGATGAGTTTTTTACACATAATGAAAAAATCATGAAAATTGTGTTTTTAAGGCTGAGATGACTTGAGTTGTCTAGAAAACATAGAAAAATGTGAAAATTGTGTAAGCGTTGATTTTGGACCAAAATTCAAAAATAGAGATGTTAAAATACAAGATACTTCGATGAGATGAGCTTATTACACATAATGAAAAAAAATCATGAAAATTGTTTATTTAAGGCTTGGATGACTTGAGTTTTCCAGAAAGAATGGAAAAACGTGAAAACTGCGTACTTAAGGCTTGGATGCTTGATTTTCGGCCAAAATTCAAAAATAAGGTTGATAAAATTCAAGATGCTAGATGAGATGAGTTTATTACACATAATGAAAAAATCATGAAAATTGTGTATTTAAGGCTTGGATGACTTCAGTTTTACAGAAAAAATGGAAAAACATGAATATTGTGTACTTAAGGTTTGGATGCCTTGATTTTTGATCAAATTTCAAAAATAGGGATGACAAAATACAATAAGCTTCGGTGAGATGAGTATATTACACATAATGAAAAAAAATCATTAAAATTGTGTATTTAAGGTTTGGATGATTTGAGTTTTCTTGAAAAAAAGGAAAATCGTGAAAATTGTGTACTTATAGTGTGGATGCCTAGAATTTGGATAAAAATTCAAAAAAATAGTGATGATAACATGTGAGATGTTTCCATGAGATGAGTTTATTACACATAATTAAAAAAATCATGAAAATTGTGTATTTAAAGCTTTGATAACTTGAATTTTCCATAAAAAATGGAAAAACGTGAAAATTGTGTGCGTAAGGCTTGGATGATTGATTTTGGAAAAAAAACTCTAAAATAGGTATGATAAAATACAAGATGCTTCGATAAGATGAGTTTATTACATATAATGAAAAAATCATGAAAATTGTGTATTTAAAGCGACTTGAGTTTTCCTGAAAAAAAAAATGGAAAAACGTGAATATTGTGTACTTAAGGCTCGGATGCCTTGATTTTCGATCAAAATTTAAAACTAGGGATGAAAAATAAAAGATGTTTCGGTGAGATGAGTTAATTACACGTAATGAAAAAATCATGAAAATTGTGTATTTAAGGTTTGGATGAGTTTTCCAGAAAAAATGGAAAATTGTGAAAATTATGTACTTATGGCATGGATGCATAGATTTTGGACAAAAGTCCAAAAGAATAGTGATGCTAACATACAAGATGCTTCGATGAGATAAGTTTATTACACATAATTAAAAAATATTGAAAATTGTGTATTTAAGACTTTGATAACTTGAATATTCCATAAAAATTGGAAAACGTAAAAATTCTGTACTTAAGGCTTGAATGCTTGATTTTGGACCAAAATTCTAAAACAGGGTGACAAAATACAAGATGCTTCGATGAGATGGGTTTATTACACATAATGAAAAAATCATTAAAATTGTGTATTTAAGGCCTAGATGACTTGAGTTTTCCAAAAAAAAAATGGAAAAACGTGAATATTGTGTACTTAAGGCTTGGATGCCTTGATTTTCGATCAAAATTCAAAAATAGGGATGACAAAATACAAGATGCTTCGGTGAAATGAGTTTATTACACATAATGAAAAAATCATGAAAATTGTGTATTTAAGGCTTGGATGACTTGAGTTTTCTGGAAAAAATGGAAAATCGTGAAAATTGTGTACTTAAGATTTGGATGCCTTGATTTCATCTGAAAATTCAAAAATTGGGATGACAAAATACATGATGCTTTGGTAAGATGAGTTTATTACACATAATGAAAAAATCATGAAAATTGTGTATTTACGGATTGTATTACTTCAGTTTTCCAGAAAAAATGGAAAAACGTGAAAATTGTGTACTTAAAGCATGGATGCCTTGATTTTGGACAAAAATTCAAAAATAGGGATGATTACATATAAGATACTTCAATGAGATGAGTTTTTTACACATAATTAAAAAATCATGAAAATTGTGTATTTAAGGCTTTCATAACTTGAGTTTTCCAGAAAAAATGGAAAAAGTGAAAATTGTGTAATAAAGGCATGGATGCCTTCATTTTCAACCAAAATTCAAAAATAGGGATGATAAAATACAAGATGTTTCGACGAGATGAGTTTATTACATATAATTAAAAAATCATGAAAATTGTGTATTTAAGGCTTAAATGACTTGAGTCTTCCAGAAAAAATTGAAAAACGTGAAAGTTGTAGACTTATGGTTTGGAGGACTTGATTTTCAACCAAAATTCAAAAATAAGGATGATAAAATACAATAAGCTTTGATGAGATGAGTTTTTTTTACACATAATGAAAAAATTATGAAAATTGTGTAGTTATGGCTTGGATGACTTGAGTTTACTAGAAAAAGTGGTAAAACGTGAAAATTGTATACTTAAGGCGTGGATGCCTTGATTTTTGATCAAAATTAAAAAAATAGGGAAGATAAAATACAAGATGCTTCGATGAGACGAGTTCATTACACATAATGAATAAACCATAAAAATTGTGTATTTAAGCCTTAGATGACTTGAGTTTTCCAGAAAGAATGGAAAAACGTGAAAATTGTGTGTTTAGGGCTTGAATGACTAAAGTTTTCCAATAAAAATGGAAAATCGTGAAAATTGTATACTTAATGCTTGGATGCCTTGATTTTCGGTCAAAATTCATAAATAGGGATAAGAAAAATACAAGATGCTTTGGTGAGATGAGTTTATTACAAATAATGAAAAAAAATCATGAAAATAGTGTATTTAAGGCTTAGATGACTTGAGTTTTTCCGAAAAAATGGAAAAACGTGAATATTGTGTACTTATGACTTGGATGCCTTGATTTTCGACCAAAATTAAAAAATATAGATGACAAAATACAAGATGCTTCGGTGAGATGAATTTATTACACATAATGAAAAAATCATGAAAATTGTGTATTTACGAATTGGATGACTTGAGTGTTCCAGAAAAAATGTAAAAACATAAAAATTGTATACTTAAGGCGTTGATGCCTTGATTTTGGACAAAAATTCAAAAATTGGGATGATAGTTTGACACCTTTAAAAATAAAATCCCTTAATCCTGATTAATTAATTGGTTACCTGAAAATTTCTTTTTAAAACTTAATTACTTATAAAAATTCTTGGTATATAAAACATAAGCACTAAAACAATTTTTACATTTTTAACAAAAGATCATATACATAATCAGAAATCCCAGAACACAACCCACAAGTGACACATACTATCGACTATTACTACTTACACTTTTCGAGAGGGATTGTAATCCTGCCCGCGGAAAAGACGGACTAGGCGGTGGGAGATGTTTTTAAATTTTTGCATTAAAGTTGTACTCTGCCCTAATCGCCAATGCTAATCACTCTTGTACAATCTAAACAATAGAATGTGATTAAATTTAATTTCAATCCACTCTATTCCATCAAATACCACCAATACAAACCTGGCTTAAAACTATAACCGGAGCGGAAGTGTGAGCGAACGAGTTACAGTAGTTTTTGAGAGCAGGGGAAGGGCAAAATGTTAGCAGTGAATTCGGTGAAGAAGAAGAAGAAGACGAAGACGAACAGAATAGATGATCATCACCGCTTCTCCTCCATTTCGCCGGTAATCTCAATTATTCACATTTCCCCTCTCTCTCTCTCTCTCTCTCTCTCTTTCCCTAAATCAGAAAGGGTTCTGTTTTTTTATTTTATTTTATTTTATCTTAATTTAATCGGTTAGAGTGCAGGAGGAGTAACAAAAATAGCCTTGCTCCTTAGTTCATTCATCAAATAGTTATTAACAAATCATTCTGTCTGCCATTGGAAGGAAATATTAGCATTTTTATTTTTGCAAAAATTAGATTATTGCTCATCTTATCGATAATTAGATGTACCAAACATGCTTAGTTTTTTTATAGGGAGGGGGGAAAGGGAAATTGTGCAGCTGCCAGAGATTGAACTCAGGTGTTCGCACTGTTTTATATCCCGTAGCTTTACGAACTGAGTAGTCAGTCACATTTTGTTTTTTCAGGGAACACGTAATATGGATCGTATATCTTATCTGCCACAATCCATCCTTCATGACATTTTGTCAAGGCTGCCTGATGAAGATGCTACTAGGACCAGTGTTTTGTCCAAGGCTTGGTATGATGCATGGTCCACTCTTCCCTTCTTGGTTTTTGATGAATCAAGATGTGGAATCCCCGAGATATCTGATGACGTATCCGATGAAGTACACTGGTTGCTCGGTAAATTCGAATTCATTGGGATGGTGACTGCCACGTTGTTAAGGTTCGCGTGCAATCGCTTGGCTATAAGAAAATTTAAGCTCCTTATCAAGACCTGGACTCCTCCGGATATGTTGTCCAGGCTTGATAATTGGATGAAGTTGGCATGTGAGTCTGGTGTCGAGGAGCTACAACTTGATAATGGTTTTGATGTGCTACGAGAGAATGTGAATCCAAGACCCTCTTTCACATTTAAAGGATTTGCTCCATTGCCTCTATGTGTCCTCCAGGCCAAATCACTTATCAAACTGAGTTTGTCTTGGGATTTTAGCATTGACGAAGCGTTCTTGAATCATCCTATTAAGTTTTCCGCTTTGCAAGAGTTGTCCTTGAGCCAGGTTTATGTGGGAGATGGGAAAGTAATCGAGAATGTCATTTCTAGTTGCCCTTTGATTGAAGCAATAGAACTGACTCGCTGTTCAGGGTTGAAATCTGTGAGCATACGTGGCCTACCTAAGCTCAAGAGAGTCTTCATTGTAGGAATAGAGGAGGTTGATATTGATGCACCAAGTCTTGAGGATCTTTTGTATGACGTTTTATGTTTCAAGGCTGACATCCCTTGTAAGATCAACGTGGATAAGTGCACAAATTTACAGGAATTATGTTTAATAGGTGTGAGCTCCATTGTAATCACCGACCAATGGTTTATCGAACTTTTCCAAAAATTTCCTCTCCTCGAGAAGTTGGTATTGGAGCGCTTCTATATGCCCGATACAATAAATATTTCAAGCATTCAGCTAAAAATCTTGAATTTATGTTATTGCTACGACACAGAGGAGATATGGATTGATGCTCCAAATTTATATAACTGTACATACCATGGTGATGGTTCAATATTACCTTCCATATCTATTCTGAGTAGCTCAAGTCAGATGGTTTTTGATGTTAATTTCTTTGTTGATCCTCGTCTGGACTTGGAAATTTTAAGGGGTTTTCTAGAAGAAATTAAACCCAAGCACTTTCCTGTTTCCCTATTTGTTGGTTTCTGTGATAATTCAACTGTAAGTTCAGCTTAGCAAGCTGTGTGTTTTATTTGGTTTGCATTTTTAACCTTTGACAAGAATGTGTTGGTAATTGATTTTTTGATTATGTAGGTTGATTTTGATCTATCTGTTTTTGAAGACTATGTAATGGCTCCACCAAGCATCGAACATTTGTCCTTAAATGCATTTACAGACACAGAAGAGTGGTGCTTGCTTCTTGTCACTGGCATTCTCTGGAGCTGTCGTCCTTCCTTTATCTCGTTTAATTTGAACGCCAACAAAACATTAGTGAAGGTTTGTTATTGTGTTTTGATATTTTATTTACTTAATTTTTATTTCAGTGATGTGTAATAGTGTTAAAGAGGTAGGGGCTCAAACTTGACCCTTGGTGTAGACCTATCGTGATGGGAAAATCCTCTGAAATCTCACTTTGTGTCCTCACGCTCGTCTTGACCCCGTCATACATATCCTTAATGGCTCTAATATAGGCAACACGCACCCCTTTCTTCTCGAGAGCCCTCCATAGTTGTTGTTGTTGTTGTTGATGTGTAATAGTGTTATCAACATGGAGGAATGTTTTATTGTTTTGTTTGCTCGTAGTATATTTGGTTTTCTTAAATAGGCATTCGCCAGAGTTTCTAACTATCTTTGTCAATTGTCTAAAATGATAGATCTTTTGTGAGAAGCTGATAGATCGAAAAGAGGATGCCCACTGTTGCAGTTCTGATGAAATCAAATGTTGGTGGCATTTCTTGAAGGATGTTAAAGTCTCAAGTTCTTTCAGGAAACATAATGTTGCTGACGATATTAAGAGCCTCTTGGAAGCATTTCCAACTCTTTCATCAGAGGAAGAGGATGAGATTAGCCGTTTCGAGGAGGGTAATATTAAGTTTATGTTAGATTGGCAATTACAATCCGAAGAGTAAGACTAGATGATCAAGTTTTTATGCAGTTTTTTCTTTCTTGTTCTGTCTTAGATGCTATGTTAGAACGGGGCAGAATAGGACACATGTGTTCTATTGCATGTTTGGTGTATTTTACTCTTCTTGCTGGTTTTATTTCCATACACTGCTGTGTCAGAAGCTGAGCTTAATCTTTCAGTTAGTGATTATGCTGTTCTTAGAAACATTCATACCTTGCTGAATTTTAGCATATCAGTTGGTCAAAATTGTTGAATTTACCTTGCTGAACTTTGTATGTATTTATCTTTGGGTTTTCAACTTGAGATACAAATTGATTTATGATATAGATGCCAAACTTTACCCTTGTGAATTGAGAGTAATTGTCAATTATTTGTTGGGTGACATTTGTTCACGGCTAGATCATATGATCAGATCCAGTGTAACTTACAACAAAAATTATAAAAAAGTGCACGTTTTAGAACAAGAACAATAGAATAAAAAAAGGTCCAATTGAGTTATTGGTCCCTCGAAAGATACTCACATTTGGTTTTAGTTTCCAAACTTTTTTTTCGTTTAAGTTAGTATAGATACATTGATTTTGGATCAGGTCCTCACCGTTATCAAAAATGGTGCGCCAAGTGGTCAAGACATATTAAATATTTTGAGAGTTTACCTACCAAGAACACTTGGGGTTTAAAAATGGTTTTTTCTTGGCTAAAAACTTGGGGTTTATTTTTATGGTAATTTTATGTTTATGATATTAAATTGTAGCATAACATAATGTGGTTCTTGAACTTAAATTACTCATTGAGCATAGACGAGAAATATTTTGTTTTATCAACGAGGTTTTGTTTTGCCAATGGGATACAGGTGCTAGTAGCCCCGTGTTCGATTCCCACTAAAAACATCTCACTCGGAGAACTAGTCACGCAGCTCGTTCCGGATTAGTCTCAAGGGCTTCCTGATATTAAGGGTACTCTTGGGGATACCGGTGGTTCCGCAAGGAATTCGGACAAAAAAAAAAAAGAAATATTTTGTTTTTAATGTATGATGATAAATTGAAATGTGAGGGTTGCAAGTATAATCTGTGTGATAATGTATTTTAGTGCATATGAATGATAATCCTCCTAACTGAAAGGAAAATTGGTCTAGTAGATGATATTATTGGTGCGACCATTCCTTAAGCTCGTGTTATTTCTAATGTGAAACAATAAGTTAAAAATTTTGGGGTCTACCTCCTTTAATTTTTGGGAGATGAACTGTGATATTTCATATATTCACGCTTGGATTTTAGATTCAGATGAGACCAAATGTATGTGGTCATTTGTCAGACTTTCATTGTTATTAATGTGAAAATTGGTGATAGGCTTTGGGGCTATCTATTTTATTTAAATAAATAAAATGTGTCCACGTAAGTCAGCCCAGTTGGTAGCTGCAGGGACACCTAGGTAGCTTAGGCCCCCACGTCCTGGGTTCTAGTCCCAGGTATCTCCTTTGTAATAAAAAAAACAAATAAATAAAATGTCGTTGCCTCCTAAATTTGATTTGAGATGAATTGTGATATTCTATAGAATGATACCTGAATTTTTCAGATGAGATCATAATTGGTCATGTTTTCACCCTTAGTCGTGTTGAAATTACTTGAGATAGTAGTAGTCCTTGTAAAGAATGAATCTTTCAATGGCAAAATATGGAGATATCGGATTAGGGTATAATTTGGTTATGCAGCTGCTAACAAATATTATATTGTACAAAAGGTGTATATTACTTATGTGAGGTCGGAATGGATTTTGGCCAATCTTCTGACGAGACCTTGAAAAGGTTGGGATACAAGAAACATCGAGGGGAATGAGGCATATTTAAGCCAACCTGACATTAACGGTGATGGGAACCCAACCTTTGTGATTGGAGATCCCATGAATAAGGTTCATATGGGAAATAACAAGTCGCTTGTTAATGTTGTTAACACTATTATTTTTCCCTTTCTATGGTGTAGAGTTGTGTTATCCTGCATTTAAGAGAGAGTGAGTTTAAAAGCTCTTAATGAAGAAATTCATATCCTCTATGGAGGTGTATGAAGTGCAGCATATACTTGATGAATCACCTATATGAATGTGGAGTAGAGCCGCTCCTATGAAATTGTGGCACAATTGCTAGAACATTCATGAATACCCAGGCACACACATGATTGTAATAGCGCAAATCGACGATAACAACATGAATTTTGGGTTGTTGTGCGACTGGTAGGATCCTTGCTTACATCAGTGTGTCATTGATTCATAGAGTTCAGCCCCACCAATGCATTGTATGTCAAATTCTATCGGTCTAGGCCTGGTTCATAGCCCAAAAGACACCAAATACGATGCATTACGCTTGTCATGTTAACCCATAAACTTTCTCATGTTTATCTTTAAATATTTTGAAATAAGTGGGAGATTGTTGGGAAAATATGTTATTTTATTTATTTATTTCAAACTATTTCTTTAAAGTTAATTAATTATTTTATTAGTTTATGTGTAAGGTTGTGTTGGTTTGAAAGGATATGAATGAAAGGGCGTGTAATTTATATAAACACACTTCGTGTATCATTTTGGTGGATAGAGAATCATTTGACAAAGTCTTGAGAAAAACCTTCTTCTCTTATCCACAATTTTCTCTTTTCTTGGGTTACATCATTAAACAAAGGCTTAAATACCAAAATGGTCCCTATAATTGTTGCTCATTTTGAAATTGGTCCCTATAAAAAAATTTCTTTGGTTTTGGTCCCTAACATTATTTATTGTTTTGGTTTTAGTCCCCCGCATTTAAATTGGATGGAAATCGTTAACATGGCCTAACAGAATGGTGGTCAAGAGGCGGCTGCTGCTGGGAATGGTGGTCAAGAGGATGCTACTACTATGAATGATCATCCGCCTACACACCCTGCATAGTCATGTAGAAAGAGAGCTTCATCAGTTGATCTAACCCTCTTTCTACATGACTGTGCAAGTTGTGCAGATGGTTGCTCGTTCCCAGTAGCAACAACCTCTTGACCATCATTCCCAGTAGCAACAGCCTCTTGACCACCATTTTGGTAGGTCACGTCAGTGATTTCCATCCAATTTAAACATGGGGGACTAAAACAAAAACAATAAATAATGTCAGGGACCAAAACCAAAACAATAAATAATGTCAAGGACCAAAACCAAAGAAAATTTTTTATAGGGACTAATTTCAAAATGAGCAACAATTACAGGGACCATTTTGATATTTAAGCCTTAAACAAATACTGTCAGTTCTGTTACCTCACTTGTGTCAGAAGGTTCTACTGAATCATGGAGAATCGATGCAGTGCGAGAATAGATTTTTAAAGACAGTGTCTCTGACACACCTCAGATCATGTTTTATGTATTTTATCCATTTTATCCAACAATAATAACTCATAAAAAAAACAAGAATATTCATAAGAAAAAAATAAAAGAGAATAATAAAGAGTTCTCCAAGGACTCTCTAATTTCAGTTTAAAAAATCTTTCACTTTATATAGATATAGGCAATTTATTTTATATTGTCAAAACACACACGTACGTGTGTGTGTAAATAACTAAAAACAAAAAAAGAGAATTAATCATATCTCCAATGTTTCAAACTTTAGGATCCGTTTGACACACGGAATTGGCCATGACCATGAAATTGGGACTTCAAATTGTAATTGAGTTTAGAATTGGAATTTTGATCTTTGGTCATTTAACTAAAGTTAGAATCAAAATTTCATAACCAATTCCATGGAATCACATTATTACTAAAAAATGCTTAATCCCAATTCCTAACCCTTACTCTATGACTTACAATTCCACAAAGTGCAGAATTACTGTTATTTTCCTACGACTAAAATCATCTTTTCCGTCCTCCATCCATAGTTCCATGCAACTTTAGTGGGTCTTGCTGGCAAACATTTGCTACGACATCTCCAACAAACAAGCAGCAATAGCAATGGCGCCAGGCCCGCCCTGGGCCCAAGAAATTAAGGGGCCTCATTTTTTTTAGTACTTTTTTATTTTAAACAAAATTTATTACTCTTCTTGACTGCTTATTCAGTTGTACACTTGCAGCAAGAAGGGACCCTTCAACTTCAATTTGTGCAGGCTTTTCAACTTCCGCTGGTTCCACTCACATACACGGATGTGAGAACTGAGAAGCATCTTTTAATACTTATTTGAAGTCATAATCTTAGTGTGGAAGCCCTCTCTCAATATTTTAATACTTTGGCTCGTTTTGATCAGTCGAGGGTGATTTCTGCTATAGCCAATTTGGACGAATCAAACCAAATTGTATGACGAACCCTAAAGGGGTGAAGTACTGTGCAAGCAAGTATGACGAACCCTAGAGGGGTGAAGTACGGTATGACGAACCCTAAAGGGGTGAAGTACTACAGGTTGATAAATGCTTACTCCTGATCGGTTTTTCCCCAGAGTAGAGGGTGTATGTGAGGATATGAAATTGTTAATGAAAAGCGAAAAGTTAAAGTGTTAAAGTTAAAGTTAAAGTGTAAATGTTAAAGTGAAAGTGTGAAAGAAGTTGCATAAATGGGTTAATTCATTGAATCCGATCAAATTGTTCGAGTTAATGAAATGAAATGAATTGTGTAACATCGGATTCAAGAATCAAACTCTTAAAGTGTGACATGCATAACATAATCATGTGATTGTATATTGAAGCATTATAATATAAGTATTCCTTGTTTATAGTTGAATGATGCCATTATGTCTTACTATCTAATCGTATGATGTTTAGAATATGCTTATTTTTGCTTTATCACTGTTTTTAATTTTTTTCTTTAATCTAAATTCAAATTACTCACCTTTACTGTTGACCATTTTAGGTATACATCGGGGAAAGATGTTCATAGCTTCTACGCCGAGATAGTACACTCTCGATAAAAGAGAGTATATTATTGGTTGAGACCCCTTTCGGTTTCACCCCTATCGCAACCATTCTAGGATCCTGTAATGTAAAATATTTTCATTAATTAAAGTTGTATTTTAATCTTACTTTTACTTGGAGTTAAGACTATCTTGATTTTGTAAAAATGACTCTATAATAACTTTTAAGAATGTATTAGTGGTTGTGGTGGATATAAAGATATCCTCTTCTAAATAATTCTAAAGTGTGACACAACCACAAAAATGTAATTATAGGTCTTGTTTCTATACAAGTTGTTCTGGACTTGACAGGTACAAAGTTAATTTGGGGAAAGTCCGTATTTCAAACAGAACTCCGCCAAAATTTCTATAAAACCCCAAGTATTTTCTTATTAAACCACCATCTTGAATCAATATATTTTAAGGTAAAAAGGTAGGATGTTACAAGTGGCAGCCATTAACACAAATCACTAGCCTACAGCCAGTGATGAATCCAGTTTTGCATCCTTCAAGACACATATAAAAGCTTCCAAATCTGTGTTGCATATTCAATTGAGGCCTCACCAGTTGCAACTTACAATTGTTTTGAGCATTAACCCTTCTCAACTCAGCAGCGTACCTCTATAGAAGACTATATTGTCTTACAGCATCACCCTCAACCACTCCCTTGGCAATGTTCTTTGCCCATCCAGGCTCTCCATGAAGTTATATCAGTTGCATATGTCCTGCTTATTTCATCTATTATTTCACCAATTACTATTTGATCTTATCTTATCTACAACTTGCTTAGCTACCCACTTGGCACCAGCATTTTGATGGTCAAAGACTCTTGCATAAGTATGTTTTTCAATTATAGTCTTCAACCTGAAAGTACGATCAGTCCCATCTTGACTCACATATTCTTCAAAACCACAATCGAACTTGCATACCACTCTTGCCCTGATTTTATCATTTTTCAGAAATCTCACTGATCTCCCATTCAAGACATAATACTCTTTGATAGCATCCTTAAATTCTTGTATATAATGAAACTCCATAGTAAGAACAAACTTGAAATCCTTGTGAAGTTTCTTAGCTTTGAAGATAGGATACTTAGGATTTGACAACAACTCCCCTTCTTCTGAGTCATGTTCTACTCCACTATCCAACTCATCAGTGATGTATTCATCTTCAATCACATGAGTTTGATCTACAAGATGATCTTCACCATTTCCCTGAGTTCCCTGAGTTCCATCAAATCCTTGACTCCCCTGAGTTCCATCAAATCTCTGACTCCCATGAGGTTCCCTGAGTTCTATTAGTGCTGTAACACCCCAAAATTTTAATCCCCGATTAATGAAATGTTAATTATAATTTAATTATAATTAATAGTTTTCAAATTAATCCTTGATTAAAATATGTGTGTATGTAATTAGCTTGCATGTGAGAAATTATTTAGTAAATAATTTAAATGCCTAAAATGTATATTTTGCATATTAGTCCCTGGGTTGGGACCTAGAAGCGATTATAGGAAAGATTTTGGAGGGAAAGTAAATAAAATAATTATTTTTCAAAATTTGGGAAAAATACTCGAGTATTTTCTGAAAAACTCGAGTATTCTGGGTCAAACTGCACGAGTGAGTGCGTTTGGTGAGTCACCGCCAACGATTCCGTGTCGTTGACACGAAATCATCATCTTGCCATCACCCTAGTTGTCGTGTCGCACTGCATGAACCTTCTCCATGTCTATATAAGCTTATCAACCACGAATTCGTGGGAATTTTGCTCAATCTTGCTTGTGTTGACATAGTTAGGGTTTCGAATTCGTCTCGTTCGATTCTCTTTTGATTCTAAGTGTTAGGCTTTGAGTGATACACCAATACAAAGCTCACATCACGAGCTTTGTATAGACACCAAAGTTGTGAGGTTTGAGTGTGTGGATTGAGAGAATCGAAGGCTTGAAGTGAAGCTGTCCTTGCTTGAGTTGGTGTCTGGAGCTTACTTTGATCATCGATTTCGGTAAGCTCGTGAATCCCTGAGTCTCAAACTTAATTCCTTTAGTTAGTTGATGTTGTATAGAGTCTAGAAATCTAATTTTCCCCAATTCTTATCTCTGTTTTGTGGGTAAACCAATTCGGTTTTGGTGATGCATTCAAAACTACTCTGCATGTGAAGTTCAAGTTGATTTCTGGGTTTGGAGAGCTTTCTTTGGATTTCTTTCTGTTGATTTACATCTGAGAGGTAAGGGGAAGTAATTATATTCACTAGATAGAGATTAAATTCCATTATTTGTGTTAGAGAGCCACCAAGAGGCTCTAAGGGCTTAGATTGAATAGGAACTTTGGTTTGGAGACCAAGCTTTGCTCTAAAACTGTGTTGAGCAAGTTTTATACCATGCATGCAAGCTTAAATGACCATTGTTTTATGAGTGCTATGCTTATTTTGCAATTTGAGGTGTTAAGTTGCTAAATTGTGTAAATTATGCATAAATGGTTGATTCTTTGTCAAATTGGTTATTTGATATGAAATGAGTATTGCAACATGTTCAATATATGGTATGTGAACTACTGTGATCACTGGTTTGGATTAAAAGTGTTTAGAAATTGAAATGGTATGTAAAAACCAAGTTTCACTCTGTTCTGTCTGCATATACTCGAGTATTTGGCTTAACACTCGAGTATTTCGTGGTGCACCAGAGTGAAAATTGGCGCACCAACTTGGGAATCAGATTGAACACTCGAGTAATGTATGAACTACTTGAGTATTCTGGGTAATGGAATACTCGAGTATCTCATGAAATACTCGAGTACATTTATAAAAACCTGAAACCCTAAATCTCTGAAAAGACATGAACGACTCGAGTATAATTATGAACAACTCGAGTAGAATCTGGAAACTGATTAACTACTCGAGTATTTTGGAGAAAACTCGAGTATTTTTAGTCAGATACTTAAAAATACCATTTTCAATTCTAAGTCATTTTGTAACTCTTAGAGGTCAATAAACCAAGTGATCCTGGACTTAGAGGAAATTGATTGACGTTATGATGTTTTCATTTGAATAATGATACGTTGCTCGGGAGGCACGTAATGTATTAATAAAAGGATAAAACGTCAATCAATCTCTTTTAAGTAAGGTAATGCATTCATTCTGGAGTTTGGTTGGTAGGACGTATATCATGTTTTTGATAAACATGTGGAGGGCCTCTGGGAGTGCCAATACGCTTGCTTGATGACACGTCGTTGACGTGGTCGGCTGAGGGAATGCCGATATGGTTATACCGTTTGGATGACGGTCCGTTTGGATGACGGGATATGCTCGGGTGGCATGGATACCAAGCTTGTCGTGTACATTCTAGGTGAATGTACGAATTGTTGTATACCTAGGAATACAACGCACTGTTGAGTGCTGGGTTGTCAGGGATGGACGTCAGAGAGTGACATAGTATGATGGAGATAGGCTTGAGAGCTAAAGTCATGCATCATGCCACTCATTTAAATTAATTGTGATAAATGAAATAAGTGTGAGCATCCTATGTGCATTCATTAATTGCTAAGTGTTATATGTGATTGTTGTTAATTGATGCATATTTAAATAGTCATATTGTACAATTTATTCTCTATTGGTTATGTGTATAGAATTGCTTACCCCTATGCCCTTGTAGGTGATGTCTCGTTACATTGCTTGCATCGAGATCCGGCCACTTCCTAGTGGCGTATGGATCTATGAGGACCATCGCGCGGTGTATGAGGGGGAGGTAGAGTTCACATTCTACCACCCTTACCCGCTGATGCGATTCCGTCCTCGTAGGTTTAGGATTCCCATTATATACACTATGCATGTACCCCCGTTTTATACTTATCATGGACCACCTCCCATGCGACCAGCTCGCTCTTACCATAGTTTTCATTTTCGACCTACCCGCTCTCACCCTTTTACTTCGAGATTTGTCCGCGAGGAGACTCCCCCTTCTTATCCGAGGAGCCCCGTCAGGGTTTCACCATCACCTGACCCGGTACCCAGTGGTAGGGTACACTCTCCTTCGGATGAGATCGACGAGGATCCGATGGAGGACGAGAGTGGGAGCGAGCCTGTCGTGCATTCTACTGGGAGTGACTGGAGGGACGATGATCCCTACGTACATGTATATGGTGTATGATGTGGATCCGAGGATCCGGTGTGTGGAGGAGATGTGCTGCTGCTGCTGTGATGATGATGCTACTACCTTATTACCTATGTTTTTGGGAGACTACTGCAGCTACTACTACTGCATCTGATGCTGATGGATCTACGTGACTATCCCTGGGGTTGTATTTTGATGATGTATATATTGTACATATGTTTTACTCTAGGGTTATAGTATCATAGTGATGTAGATCTGTTTATATGGACTTGCTATATTTTGGAACTTAGTGACTTATCTCATGGACTATGTATGTATGACTCTTTCGTATATATGAAAATCTATGTTTATATTATATCAGTTGCATAGTCCAGTAATTTCCGCTTACTCTGATTTAACTTATAAATGAGCTCGGCTATAAGTATTAATTGACGGTATCGGTTTTATTGAAAAAAGATATGGGTAGCTTCAATTGATTGTAAAATGTAAAAAAATTTCTAAAGAACGAATGTTATCCTGCTTGAGAAAAGGTTTTAGAAATCGCCGAACTCGATACAAGTGTTTTAAAGGATTTTAGAATTTATTCTCCAAGAGTTCCATTAGATGAATTGTGCACCCGCTTTAAAGAAAATTTTATTACCATATTTTCTTAGCTCACAAGTCCATATATTATCCAATATAAAGCATAAATACTATATTATATTTGGGTAATCCGGAAGGGTGTCACACTTAGTGGTATCAGAGCAAAAGTCAGATCCTGTAGTAGTAGAAGTTGTTCCAGAAAGGTAGCCATCAACATCAAGCAGGTATCTCCAAAGTATTTAGTACTTTGAATGTTATTAAATTACTCATTGAGTTTTGTATTACCCCTGATTTGTTTGCATCTTGTCTCTTTTGAGTACAAGACGCAATTGATTGTAGATCTAATAAGCTTAGGATAGAGCCTTAGTATAGGTGGTGTAATGGAAGTTTCTTTAAGTTCAACATATGTGACCGTAAGCCCATAGCGCAGGTCTAATATGGCAACTAGAAACCAAAATCACACCAACGCGATGTTGGAGCGAATCACCACGGTATTGGAAGCCATGCAAAGGCAGTCTCAGCAACCATCTCAACCGGCTAATCCGCCCCATCAGTGTAATATGGGAAACACTGAGGCGAAGACTCTGGCTGATTTTAGGAGCTGCAATCCGCCAAAGTTTGAAGGAGGATTTAAACCGGAGGAAGCCAACAGATGGATTCATACTATGGACAAGATTTTGAGGACGTTGGAATGTTCAGATGCTCATAAGGTGGCATATGCAACCTATATGCTGGAGGATGAGGCTGAGAATTGGTGGAATCACACCATGCAGCTTTTACAATATGAAGGAAGGGAGATAAGTTGGGGAGTATTTATGGAGAAGTTTCTCCAGAAGTATTTTCCTGAGGATCTGAGAAGGAAGAAGGAGGTGGAGTTTTTGCAGTTGAAGCAAGGGAACTTGAGTGTGGGCGAGTACGCGGCAAGGTTTGAAGAACTGATGAAGTACTCTCCATACTACCAGAACAATCCAGACGAGAGGAGCAA
Source organism: Crotalaria pallida (assembly GCA_037953625.1). Lineage (NCBI taxonomy): Eukaryota > Viridiplantae > Streptophyta > Magnoliopsida > Fabales > Fabaceae > Crotalaria > Crotalaria pallida. Next base: position 2,036,242 of record CM075654.1, on the reverse strand, counting down.
GTGCAACAAGTTTGAAGGTGGATTGAGGCCAAAGTTGAAGTCAATTTTCAGCTATCAGCGGATTCAAAGTTTTCCTGCACTCGTGGACATGTGTAGGATGTATGAAGACGACACCAAAGCTGAGGAGGTGCAAGTCTCGGAAAATAAGGACAATCAGAGCTATGGACCTCAGAGGCGTAAAGGTTCCAACAACCGAGGCAAAGGTCCATATGATCGCCGAGGGAAAGGTAAGGGAAAAGCTGGTGGTTCTGATAGAAGGGACTATCGGAGCGAGGCTCCATTCTGCGACAAGTGCAAGCGCAATCACTATGGCCGTGTGTGTTGGGGGACAAGTGGTTGCTTTAATTGTGGAAAGCCGGGGCATTTTGCAAGAGATTGCAAAGAACCGGCCAAAGTCAACTCCAGATAAACTGCAGATAGACTGGTGACTCAAGGAAGGGTCTTCACCCTTAGTGGTGTGGAAGCGAATCGATCTTCTGATCTGGTGCAAGGTAACTACTTGCTTAATGGTCAGTTTTGCCATGTTTTGTTTGACTCTGGTGCAACGCATTCATTTGTTTCATATGAATGTGTAAACCGTTTAGGCTTGCTCATGTCTGAAATGCCTTATGTTCTTAAAGTAGAAACTCCTACCAATGCTCCTGTAATTGTTTCTAGAGCATGTCTTAACTGTTGTATAGAAGTGTTAGGACGGACCTCTGAACTAGATTTGATTTGCTTACCCTTAGCACAATTAGATGTGATCTTGGGGATGGACTGGTTAAGTCAGAACCAAGTGATCATTGACTGTGATAGAAAACTGGTAACCTATAGAAACCCAAAACCATCTGGTTACGTGTGTCTGTTCAATGCTGAGATGGAGGAAGTTGATCCAAAGATGGAAGAGATTCCTGTTGTCCGAGAGTTTCCGGAAGTGTTTGCTGACGAGATTCCTGGTCTGCCACCAAGAAGAGAGATTGAATTCGGTATCGACCTAATTCCGGGAGCTGGTCCCATTTCTATCGCTCCCTATAGAATGGCACCACCGGAAATGGCGGAAATGAAGAAGCAGATTGAGGAGCTGCTGCAGAAACAGATGATTCGACCAAGCGTGTCACCTTGGGGTGCTCCTGTCTTATTCGTCAAGAAGAAAGATGGTAGCATGAGGATGTGCATAGACTATCGGCAGCTGAATAAGGTCACCATCAAGAACAAGTATCCGTTGCCGCGGATAGATGACCTTATGGATCAAGTTCGTGGGGCTTCAGTATTTTCCAAGATTGATTTGAGGTCAGGGTACCATCAGATCAGAATTAGAGAAGAGGATATCTCTAAAACTGCATTTCGATCTCGATACGGACATTATGAGTACGTCGTGATGCCGTTCGGATTGACTAATGCACCAGCTATCTTCATGGACTACATGAATCGAATCTTTAGACCTTATCTAGATTCGTTCGTGGTTGTGTTCATTGATGATATTCTCATTTACTCTAAGAGCCCGGAGGAGCATGCCGAACACTTGAGGATAGTGTTGAGCATCCTAAAGGAGAAGCAATTGTATGCCAAACTTACAAAGTGTGAGTTCTGGCTGAAGGAGGTTAAGTTCTTGGGGCATGTGATTTCAGACAAAGGAATAGCCGTTGTTCCGACGAAGGTAAGTTTGGTTTTGCAATGGGAGCAACCAAAGTCGGTCACGGAAGTCAGAAGCTTCCTTGGTTTGGTTGGTTATTATAGAAGGTTTATCGAAGGTTTCTCGAAGATCGCACTCCTACTGACGAAGTTGACTCGGAAAGATCAACCATTTCTATGGGATAAGAAATGTGAAAGGAGTTTTCAAGAGTTGAAGGAAAGGTTGACATCGTCTCCTATATTGGTTCTGCCCGATACACAAAAGAGTTTTGATGTGTATTGTGACGCGTCGAAACAAGGTCTTGGGTGTGTTTTGATGCAAGAAGGGCAAGTCGTCGCTTATGTCTCGAGACAGCTAAAAGTTCATGAAATGAACTATCCAACCAATGATCTAGAGCTGGCAGCTGTGGTGTTTGCATTAAAGATCTGGAGGCACTATCTCTATGGCACTACGTTCCGGGTGTTCAGTGACCATAAGAGTTTAAAGTACCTCTTTGATCAAAAGGAGTTGAATATGAGGCAACGCCGATGGATGGAGTTTTTGAAGGATTATGAGTTTGAACTCCATTATCATCCTGGAAAGGCCAATGTTGTGGCAGATGCATTGAGTAGGAAGACAATGCACATCAGTGCAATGATGGTCAGAGAAGCTGCACTAATAGAGGAATTCCGGGATTTGAGTCTGACGATGCAAGTGGAGCCGACAAGTATCAAGATGGGGATGCTGCAGATTGCTAATGAGTTTCTACAGAAGATTCGGGAATTGCAAGGCAAGGATGAGAAGCTCATAGAAAAGAGGAAGTTGATGGAAGAAGGCAAGGAATTGGAGTTTCAAGAAGGGAAGGATGGAATCCTTCGCTTTAAAACAAGGATTTGTGTGCCTGATGATTTAGAAGTAAGAAGGATGATTCTGGACGAAGCACATAAGAGTAAGATGAGTATGCATCCGGGAGCTACCAAAATGTACCAGGACTTAAAGAAGCGATTTTGGTGGCCTGGTTTGAAGAGAGACGTAGCGGAGTATGTGGCATGTTGTTTGGTGTGTCAAAAGGCCAAGGTGGAACATCAAAGGCCAGGAGGAGAGTTACTTCCTTTGGAGATTCCGTTGTGGAAATGGGATAGTATCTCGATGGATTTTGTGTCGGGATTGCCAAAGACATCTACTGGTCATGATGCAATCTGGGTGATCGTGGATCGTTTGACTAAGTCAGCGCATTTCATTCCCGTGAATATGCGCTACTCATTGGAAAAGCTCACCCAGTTGTACATCAAAGAAATTGTTCGTCTGCACGGTGTACCATCAAGCATTGTATCTGATCGTGATCCGAGGTTTACATCGAAGTTCTGGGAAGATCTGCATAGAGCCTTGGGTTCAAGATTGAAACTGAGTTCTGCATACCATCCTCAGACTGATGGTCAAACAGAAAGGACTATTCAGTCGTTGGAAGACATCTTAAGAGCTTGTACATTGGAAGGACAAAGAAATTGGGAGCAAATGTTGCCACTCGTGGAATTCACTTACAACAACAGCTACCACACGAGCATTGGAATGGCACCATTTGAAGCTCTGTATGGACGAAAGTGTCAGACGCCGTTATGCTGGTTTCAAGTGGGGGAGAATTCTCTGGTTGGACCAGATTTTGTGCAAGAGACCACGGAACAGATCAAGATGATTCAAAAGAAGATGAGGGCAGCTCAAAGTAGGCAGAAAAGCTATGCTGATAGAAGAAGGAAACCATTAGAGTTCGCCGAAGGAGACCATGTGTTTATTAGAATAGTACCAACCAAAGGTGTTAGTAGAGCCTTGAAAACTCAGAAACTATCACCTAAATTCATTGGTCCCTACCAAATCCTCAAAAGAGTCGGCCCAGTAGCTTATCAATTGGCTCTGCCTCCATCATTAGCTAACCTCCACAATGTGTTCCATGTGTCTCAGTTGAAGAAATATGTCCATGACCCCACCATTGTCCTTAGAATCCAACCGGATAACTTAGAAGTTCATAAGAACCTGACCTTCAAAGCTGTACCAGTTCGCATCGAAGATCGAAGAATCAAGCAGCTTAGAGGGAAAGACATCCATTTGATCAAAGTTGTCTGGGTCTGTGGAGATGTGATAGAAGCATCTTGGGAACTAGAGGATAAGATGCGTCAGGATTATCCTGACTTGTTTGTATGAGTTGAATTTCGGGGACGAAATTCCTTGTAAGTGGGGGAGTAGTGTAACACCCCAAAATTTTAATCTCCGATTAATGAAATGTTAATTATAATTTAATTATAATTAATAGTTTTCAAATTAATCCTTGATTAAAATATGTGTGTATGTAATTAGCTTGCATGTGAGAAATTATTTAGTAAATAATTTAAATGCCTAAAATGTATATTTTGCATATTAGTCCCTGGGTTGGGACCTAGAAGCGATTATAGGAAAGATTTTGGAGGGAAAGTAAATAAAATAATTATTTTTCAAAATTTGGGAAAAATACTCGAGTATTTTCTGAAAAACTCGAGTATTCTGGGTCAAACTGCACGAGTGAGTGCGTTTGGTGAGTCACCGCCAACGATTCCGTGTCGTTGACACGAAATCATCATCTTGCCACCACCCTAGTTGTCGTGTCGCACTGCATGAACCTTCTCCATGTCTATATAAGCTTATCAACCACGAATTCGTGGGAATTTTGCTCAATCTTGCTTGTGTTGACATAGTTAGGGTTTCGAATTCGTCTCGTTCGATTCTCTTTTGATTCTAAGTGTTAGGCTTTGAGTGATACACCAATACAAAGCTCACATCACGAGCTTTGTATAGACACCAAAGTTGTGAGGTTTGAGTGTGTGGATTGAGAGAATCGAAGGCTTGAAGTGAAGCTGTCCTTGCTTGAGTTGGTGTCTGGAGCTTATTTTGATCATCGATTTCGGTAAGCTCGTGAATCCCTGAGTCTCAAACTTAATTTCTTTAGTTAGTTGATGTTGTATAGAGTCTAGAAATCTAATTTTCCCCAATTCTTATCTCTGTTTTGTGGGTAAACCAATTCGGTTTTGGTGATGCATTCAAAACTGCTCTGCATGTGAAGTTCAAGTTGATTTCTGGGTTTGGAGAGCTTTCTTTGGATTTCTTTCTGTTGATTTACATCTGAGAGGTAAGGGGAAGTAATTATATTCACTAGATAGAGATTAAATTCCATTATTTGTGTTAGAGAGCCACCAAGAGGCTCTAAGGGCTTAGATTGAATAGGAACTTTGGTTTGGAGACCAAGCTTTGCTCTAAAACTGTGTTGAGCAAGTTTTATACCATGCATGCAAGCTTAAATGACCATTGTTTTATGAGTGCTATGCTTATTTTGCAATTTGAGGTGTTGAGTTGCTAAATTGTGTAAATTATGCATAAATGGTTGATTCTTTGTCAAATTGGTTATTTGATATGAAATGAGTATTGCAACATGTTCAATATATGGTATGTGAACTACTGTGATCACTGGTTTGGATTAAAAGTGTTTAGAAATTGAAATGGTATGTAAAAACCAAGTTTCACTCTGTTCTGTCTGCATATACTCGAGTATTTGGCTTAACACTCGAGTATTTCGTGGTGCACCAGAGTGAAAATTGGCGCACCAACTTGGGAATCAGATTGAACACTCGAGTAATGTATGAACTACTCGAGTATTCTGGGTAATGGAATACTCGAGTATCTCATGAAATACTCAAGTACATTTATAAAAACCTGAAACCCTAAATCTCTGAAAAGACATGAACGACTCGAGTATAATTATGAACAACTCGAGTAGAATCTGGAAAATGATTAACTACTCGAGTATTTTGGAGAAAACTCGAGTATTTTTAGTCAGATACTTAAAACTACCATTTTCAATTCTAAGTCATTTTGTAACTCTTAGAGGTCAATAAACCAAGTGATCCTGGACTTAGAGGAAATTGATTGACGTTATGATGTTTTCATTTGAATAATGATACGTTGCTCGGGAGGCACGTAATGTATTAATAAAAGGATAAAACGTCAATCAATCTCTTTTAAGTAAGGTAATGCATTCATTCTGGAGTTTGGTTGGTAGGACGTATATCATGTTTTTGATAAACATGTGGAGGGCCTCTGGGAGTGCCAATACGCTTGCTTGATGACACGTCATTGACGTGGTCGGCTGAGGGAATGCCGATATGGTTATACCGTTTGGATGACGGTCCGTTTGGATGACGGGATATGCTCGGGTGGCATGGATACCAAGCTTGTCGTGTACATTCTAGGTGAATGTACGAATTGTTGTATACCTAGGAATACAACGCACTGTTGAGTGCTGGGTTGTCAGGGATGGACGTCAGAGAGTGACATAGTATGATGGAGATAGGCTTGAGAGCTAAAGTCATGCATCATGCCACTCATTTAAATTAATTGTGATAAATGAAATAAGTGTGAGCATCCTATGTGCATTCATTAATTGCTAAGTGTTATATGTGATTGTTGTTAATTGATGCATATTTAAATAGTCATATTGTACAATTTATTCTCTATTGGTTATGTGTATAGAATTGCTTACCCCTATGCCCTTGTAGGTGATGTCTCGTTACATTGCTTGCATCGAGATCCGACCACTTCCTAGTGGCGTATGGATCTATGAGGACCATCGCGCGGTGTATGAGGGGGAGGTAGAGTTCACATTCTACCACCCTAACCCGCTGATGCGATTCCGTCCTCGTAGGTTTAGGATTTCCATTATATACACTATGCATGTACCCCCGTTTTATACTTATCATGGACCACCTCCCATGCGACCAGCTCGCTCTTACCATAGTTTTCATTTTCGACCTACCCGCTCTCACCCTTTTACTTCGAGAGTTGTCCGCGAGGAGACTCCCCCTTCTTATCCGAGGAGTCCCGTCAGGGTTTCACCATCACCTGACCCGGTACCCAGTGGTAGGGTACACTCTCCTTCGGATGAGATCGAGGAGGATCCGGTGGAGGACGAGAGTGGGAGCGAGCCTGTCGTGCATTCTACTGGGAGTGACTGGAGGGACGATGATCCCTACGTACATGTATATGGTGTATGATGTGGATCCGAGGATCCGGTGTATGATGGGAATTTAGCCTGTCAATGCACCAATACTCAATTCACTGCACTTTACATTATCATTCAATTCGTATTTGATTTCCATTCTTTGCCTTGGTTTTTAAATAAAATCATATCTAAATTATTTAGCAAAATAAGCACTTAAATTATAAACATCACCAAGTCACAAGCTTATATACCAAATATTATAAATGAAGCATATCATCAAGCAAATCATCATCTAATTATTTTCCCTATGTCATAAGCTCTAGTTATTAACTACCCTATAGTGAAATATACTAACTAACAATTAATACTTAGTACCCATTATATGCATATCGTAAACTAATCCCCAGAGTACGGTAATACTCACTAATATCCACTCCTTACCTCAAAATAGCAAGAAGCAAGGAAAACCTTTGTGTGCCCTAGCTCAAAACCTTGGGACTTTGAATTTCCTAAGCCTTGCTTGCCACCTCAACAAGGATATAATCAAGTGATGATAAACAACTCTATTTGGGGGAGTACAAGATGGTTGATTTTTTCCCTTGTCTTGGTCTTGATTTGATGGCATGAAATTGAGACTCTACATAATCAAGGGCACAAGAAAACCCTAAGCAAGTGCAACTTTTATGAGTGAAAGAGAAAGGATTAGAATCATGGCTTAACATAAGATTTCACTTACCCAATTGATGATGAGCTTGAAAATCCAAGAGGGAGAAGAGAGGGACAACTCGTGAGGTAGAGGGAGAAGAGGGAAGGAGCTTCAACCTATTTCCATGGTGCTAGCTTGATGGGGTTTGATGGTTTTAAGTTTGATTTGCTCAAAATCAAGTGTATGTGACGAGAGGGTGATGAAATGGCTCTTGAACTTGGGAGAAATGGTGAGGATGAAGGAATAAGGTTGATGATGAAGTGTGAGGGAGTGTTGTGACTTTGATGTTTTATTTTCTTGCCTTGAAGCCAACAAAATCGTGTGGCCATAGTCCAAAACTTAGCCACCAAGTTGAAATTGGACGCACCTGATCTGATCTGGTCTGCGCCGCTCGCTTGGGCGAGCCTTTACTCGCTTGGGTGAGAATCCGGCACCAGCACACGAGCTGGTACATGACGCATGAGGCTGGTGCGACGGAAGTGGCACTGGCGCGCCAATGTGGAACTGATGCGCATCTGGTGCAACATGCGCGCGCCTGGGTGCACGGAATGTCGCGCCTGAGCGTAAAACTGTCTGCCCCAGCCACCATGAATAGTGGTGCGCGTCTGGGCGTGCACCGGTGCGCCTGGGCGTGCACCAGAATTTCCCAATTTCGATTCGCCATAATTTTTTCGTTAACCATCGGATCGGGTCCAAATTTTAGACAAGCTTCTTAATCCCTTAAACTTCATATCCAACGGTGGAATTTATTTTCTTAGCATCCTATAATAAATTCCTAATTTTCTCTTTTCGGTCGATTTCTAACATCTAAAATGCCGATCTAACTCCCGATTTCGCTTAGTTAACTTTGCCCGCTGCTACAAATGCCTTCTATACGACCCCTAGTACTTATAATTACTACTCACCTATCTCCCAAAATTCGTTAAGTCATTAATCCAATTATTTTTAGGTTTTAATAATAATTTCTCTTAAAAATAAAGCTTAGGATGTTACACATCGAGTCGCTTCGCGTCAGTCGATCTTAAGTAGTAACCAGTCTTCTCGGGTTTAAAGGACTGTGAACCGACCAACGAGAGGTCAGGCCGACCTCACATCGACGTCAAGCATCTCGGCCTCCACGTGCCTAGCATTTCGTTAGCCGCTTTAACGGCAGAATTGACGGAGGGACCAAAATAGCTACTAATTATAAATTGGAGGATTGAAATCGCCAAATTAAAAGCTAGGGAGCCAAAATCGCCAAATTGTTAAAATTGGGGGACCAAAAGTGCAATTAAGCCAAAAAAGAAATTCACTTCATAACTTCCAAAATTGTGATATTATTATTCATACCGCAATTTTCTCTCTCTTTCTCTAAATTTTCTTCTAAAACAAAATTCACAAAACCTACTCTAGATTTTCTACACTCCTAACATGAAGATATATGGCCTCTTCTTTGCCTCTGTTGTAGCTGCCTCGGCAACCGCTTTCTCCTCCATTTCATCAAACTCTCATCTTTTTCTTCAAGTATTTTCCTTTCTTTCTATAAATTTCATTTTTTTTTATTGAGATCCGGAACCAAACCAGGGAATGTGAGACTTCTCCCCTGAAAGTTTAATTTGGTGAATTTTGTTGTGGGTGTTTCGATTATGTTGCAGGATGCTTTGAGAAGTGATGAGAGTTCTTTTTCCACAGCAACTTTGGCTTCGACGAAGAAATTTATACCGAGATTCGATGAGTTGCGGTTTATTGAAACGCTAATCACTGCTTACATATGAAATTTTTGGTCACTATATTGGTGAATGGGAATTGCAGTATTTTTAACCTCCCATTTTTTTGGAAAAAAAATGAAAATTAACCTCCCACATTTTTCAAAAACAATTTCATGCAATGGTTTTAATTTCTTTGTAATTCATTGGTTTTCTTTTCTCTCTTTCACTCAATTTCTTTATTACACTCTTTAATTTTTTTTTAAAGTTTTTTTTTCCTTCTTCTTGAATTCTCATTTGATTTGTTACTTTCAATACATACATGAATTGCTTCAGGGAATACAATCTCATTCTAAGATATAACTGCAACTTTTCATCTCTACACATTTCTAATTCAAACCAATCTTTTTCGCTTCATGTAGAATCATTTTCTTACCGAAAAAGGTAATTTTTTTTATACTACTAAAACTCGTTTATGATGTCAAAAAGTCTTAAAATTAAGGCTTAAATAATCTTTTGATCCTTTATTTTATTTTTAGGTTTCAATTTGGTCCTTTATCGTTAAACAGAGTCAATTTAGTCCTATGTGCTTATATTGTATGTTAATTTCATCCATATGTCATGATAGTGTTAAAATTTCACCAGAATATATTGATTTTATAGGAATTTCCTTTTTTGATCAACAAAATTTGCATTTTGTCACCAGAATTTGCAACTTTAAAACCAGAAAGGAAAATATATGGATGAAATTTTACCCAAAAAAATGAAACAACATTGACATCTTACCAATCAAAGAATCAAACACATTGCAAAATGAAAATCTCAACAGTAAAATGCATATTCCGACATCCGGAAGAAGGAATGTTTGACAAAATCAATATATTCCGATGAAAATCTGACATTGTCATGACAGAAGGATGAAATTGAGGATTAAATTGACTCTTTTTAAAGATAAATGACCAAATTGAAACCTAAAAATAAAAAAAATGACCAAAAGAGTATTTAAGCCTAAAATTAATTTAGTCAATAATTAACGAAAATAATCGAGTATGAGAACACCACAACATCATTGGTCATCAAAGAATGTTTCAGCACATTTGAAATACATTACAAGATTTTGAAATTTTAAAAGTTATTAACACTTTATAATTAATTTTATGAGCAAAAGTATATATTGTTAAAGTACAAAGGCGTATAAAGATAATTGCTAAGCTTTCTTTTTTAGTATCTACCAATTGCTCCATCAAGTTCAAAAAAAAAAATCCTCAATTAAATATATCCGATGAGGAAGTATTAAATTATATAAAAAAATAATTGAGGAAGCATTAAATGATTGATTTATAATGTTATATCTTTTTTAACGTCCGAATTGTATTTTTTATAATGAAAATAGTACAATAAATGTAGGCGATTGACAGCATAAAACAATAAAAGAACAATACATTATATTGTTAATAAAATTTCATGAACTAGATCATTTGAATTTCAATAAATAATTTTATATTTGCAAATAAGTTGGTATTGATTCAATTCGAAAACACGAAATGATTAACAATTATTTAATCATGATGACAATTAAGAAACCATCATGAAAGTTAAAGAATGAGAAAGATAAGAAATAATTTTAAAAAATCAAAATACCTTCTGAAATTATCCAACAATAATTAACTAACTAGCATTTATGCCCGTGCGTTGGTTGGTGATGTAATTTACATTAGATTGTAAAACATATTTCATGTATTTGAATTCAACACTTAATACTAACACAAATAAAAATCATAGTTATTTAATATTGCTTTATTTGACACCTAATACCTTTAAAATAATATAATTATTGTTTTGTAATTAAGTAATTAAGTAATTAATTAAATGAATATAATGCATTTTCATGGAGTGAAATAGAGATTACTACAAATAAAAATAATATTTGCGATGCACAACATAAGTTTTTTTTAATTAAGAATTATATTAGAAAATGTTTAACATAAGCAATATTGCACTAATACCCGACCTTTTACAAAGAGTTCGAGAAATAGCACACAAAGTACTAAAAGTTACACATAATTAAAATATAATAGTTACACCTCAATTAGCATGTATAATACCACCACTAACCCCCTCAGGCCCTCAACCATATTTTTTTTCAATTTAATCAATCTTTTTCCATAATAAACAAATTACCAATTTATTAAAGGATGTTAAAGTAAAAGTAATAAGAGGCATAGGATTCATTTTTCCATAATAAATGCTTCAAATTAGTCGCAGACCCTTCTTCAAGACTGGTTTCAGCCTTCTACATCATTTTCAAGACTGATTTCACTCAGAATTTTCTCCTTATTTATATCTTTTGGCAATGGAAGTTGAACCAATATACCTGTGATAAAACAAACCAATTGTTTCAGAAAAATCTTACAAAAGAAAATGCATAAAAAAAGTACACTACATCTTTAATCTTCTAAAACTATAGAGAAAAATAAGTGTTAAATCTCGGGGCCAGCTGTCCCACCCATTAGAGGTGCCTACAAGCTAGCGAGGAGATTAGTCACTGCGGTCGGCGGTGGACACTCCGGTCATGGACAAAAAAAACTATAGAGACAAATATGCTTTCACATGGATAGATAGAAATGCAGAAGAGGCCATGCCAGAGGTCATGCCATTAATAAGGTCTCGAAAATGCATATTATAATACAATTAGAAGTCATGTCAATTAAAAGAACAACATACAAAGGTCATACACTTATTCAAGTGAGTCAATGTTCTTAAAATTCATAAATGCAAATTGCTTGTCTTCATAAACATCAATATTAAGAGCTTGTAACAATTTTGGGCAACCAATCATGAATCAAGGGGGCTTACCAAAGTTCATACAAATCAATTGATTACTCACATGCTTAGAGTGAGGAACTTTCCAAATACAATTTTAATATGGAAAGTGTAACACTCCTTGTATATCATCTTTACTTTATAAGAAAAGTAATAAGTTTATGATTTCTTGGATTTGTCATTGTTGGAAAAAGATCTGACAATAACATTTTTCCTTCATTTGAAAGTTCCTTTTTCAAAAATTTGATTAATAATGAATTTGACTAATAAAATCAGAGTTTGCGGAAACATAATAAATTCATTATATTATACTCTCAAAATATATCAAGTGTAACAAGTCCATGGATACCAAATAAGTATTATTATAAAACTAAATTCATTCTATGATACCTCTCTCAAAATATGTATGATATAAATATTACTAAAAATAGAGAGGTTATAGAGCTGGTCACTGGTCCTCTGTCCAAACATCCATCTGGCCGAATCCTCGATATCTGCACAAAGGGCTCCCAACCCATACTATCTATACTCTGCATGCACCTAAGGGACATCTCCCTTCACTGACTTTTGTGCAAGCTAGATATACGATCAACACCTAATAAGGGCATGGGGGTTAGCTATACATATTCGCATAAGCAATTGAGAATAAAACTAACCTACACAGGCAATCATGTAGCAAATCAGAATGCATAACCATATGAGCACACCCGGTTAATCATACTAAGTCTTTCGATGCAGGTGGCATGATGCATGCTTTCTATCTCACAATCCTAAGGCCTCCAATACTAATCAATATCGGATGTCCATCCAATACACCAATGTGTTCACAGAACACTAACATACGTTCCCAGAACGTATAGCAAACCATACTTGGAATATAAACAAGCACCACTCCCAGAGTGTGCATCACGTTCCCAGAACGTATCAAGTATAACCATGTCCCAGACACTGGCCACATTCTCAGAATGTGTCATCAAGTAGGTTGCATCAATTTGGTACTCCCAGAGTACACTTCTCGTGTTCCCAGAACACTAACATACGTTCCCAGAACGTATAACAAACCATACTTGGAATATAAACAAGCACCACTCCCAGAGTGTGCATCACGTTCCCAGAACGTATCAAGTATAACCATGTCCCAGACACTGGCCACATTCCCAGAATGTGTCATCAAGTAGGTTGCATCAATTTGGTACTCCTAGAGTACACTTCTCGTGTTCGCAGAACACGACAAACGATCCTTGCCAACCTATTTCATCATCTTTCTCCATGCATGAATGCACACATAATTATTAAGGTTGGTCTTTCCATTAATTCCATTATTATGACTTAGAAAACACAACTTCTGAATGATATCTTGAGGTATAACTTTACTCATAAAATTCACCCTTGAATTTAAGTTAAACATATGCTCATAGACTTGGATTGAAAGAATATAATCATTGGTATTAACAATCCTTACTCAAAAACTTAACTTTTATTTTTAAGTCTCAGGTACTAACCGGTTACATCATAATCTAACCGGTTAGAATTACAGACCTGAACTTAAACCCACTGATTTTCAAAGAATATTCTCTTGAATTCTCTACTCAATCCAATAACAAAGTCTTAGCATATCAGAATACCTCAAGCTCAACACATATTAACATTCAAAAGATCTAAGTCATAATCCAATTTAATTTATGCATAATTTCCTCATGAAATTATCAATTAATATTAAGGTATTAACTCATCACCTCCAATCTAAACCAAACAGTGCTCAATCACATAGTTTCAGATTGGTTTTTATATGAAATTCTAGCTTAAACTTGAGTATAAATGGTATGAACACTTAGCCAATTTCAGAAACCTTTTTCTTTTGAAAACTGACAGTATCTAACCGGTTACAGCTTCAGACTAACCGGTTAGATTATGCAGTAAATAAACTGAAAAGTGGGGTTTTTGCATACCATTCTTTCCAATACTCAAATCTAACCAATTTCAGCCATACACAGAGTGACAATACCTTAATATTAACATGTTTACCCACTAAAGCACATTCATCTTGCATCCATTAACATTATGAGTATCAAATTGCATTTAACTTCACAATTTTCAATTGAATTTGTCATTCACTTTAAGGTATAGACCAATTATTAAGTTTGGAATCCATATCCAACAACCACAGGGTAATAACAGTAATAATAGACCTTAAGTATCAATTAAAAATGGTGAGAATTACTTAACAAAACCAGAATTGTATATTTTTCATTTTGTCAGGTTCTAACCAGTTACAGACAGGCTCTAACCCGTTAGATTATGCAGCACAGCATACTAAAACTGATTTTTCAGCACCATTTTCAATTGTACTCAAATCTAACCTAGTTTCATCATTACCCAAAGTTTAATACCTTAAACTACACATATTTAAACACTTAAACATATCACAAATTCATGCATGCAAAATCATCATACACCAAAAGTGCATAAATCACATATTTCACAACTTAATGCATCAACTCACATAATATCCAAATAAGTCATGAAATTGTCATCACAATAGCTTGCATGCATCATATTATAATTGCTCAAAACTCATAAATGAGCTAAAGTTGGCCTCCAAGCCATAAACTAATTCAAGCTATGCCCTTAGAGTCTCTTGGTGACTCATCCTATTTACTAAACATGTTTATCCTCACTCTAGCAAATAGTAAGCTTCCCCCTTACCTCTAGATCGATTGAGAACAAAGACTTCACAGAGAAATGAGTTTGATCACCAAAATCCACTAATTCCCCTTCTCTGCTGGACATGCAACACAATTTCGATGGGTTCCCAAAATCAGAGAATTTGACATAGAAAACATGCATCAAAATTGGGGAAAATAGTTAGGACTTAATCTCTGCAACATGCTAAAAATATTAGGAAAGATTTGGGACCAAGGGATAGCAAGAGCTTACCAAAATCAAAGCTAAAAGAGGGCTTCACTAATCTGCAACAGAGTTTGTCAGGTTTGCAATCTCAACTTTGCAGGTTCGAAACTCCCTCCACAGAGACTCCCAACTCACAAACTTAGCATCAATGTGAAGCTCGTGGAATAAGCTTCACAACGGTGTATCACTCGCACTCTAACTCACAAGGACAAGAGAGAATCGAAGGAATGAATTTGGGAACCCTAAAACAGAGCATCCACACTTCAATGGAGCAAAATGAGCCAAATTCATCACAAGTGAGGCTATTTATAGATTCATCAAGCTAACATGCATCAAGACACGTAGCTCCCACTACGATTAAGATGATTTCGTGGCGAATTCTGGGTTAAAACGCGTGATTACTCATCAAACGCACTAACCCAGTTTCTGAGTTCATCGTGTAACCGGTTACAGAGCCATTCTAACCGGTTACATACTGATAAAACTTCAAAAATTAATAATTTAATTACTCTTTCTTCAAAAACCTTTCTAATATTGCAATTAGGTCCCAACCCAAGGACTAAATTACAATATTCATATTTTTGTACAAAATAACCATATAAAAATATATCTCATATTTTTATACATAAAAACACATAATGTACAAAAACTAAGACCTTCAAAACTAATATAAATCAATTATAAAATAATTGTTATAATTAATTTCTTGGTTATTTGGGAGACGAAAATTAGTGAGGAAACCGCAATTGGTGGTTGAAACAACTAAGGAACCCTAGGAGAACACCTAGAAGGGGGGGTTGAATAGGTGTAAAACAAACCTTGAAGATTTTCGACCGAATCTAATCGAAACAATTAAAACGAATGATTTTTGCAAATTCTACAGCATTTAATCGATTAAACAGATCCTTTAATCGATTAACCTGCAATTTAATCGATTAAGATCAGAAAGCACAATTTCACTTAATCGATTAATAATCGATTATGACAGTTAAAAACTGAAAAATCACTTTTCAATCGAATACGAAAATCAATCAATCAACACGTATAACCAGAGATTCAGCGGAAATAATTAACACCTATATTCTTATTAATTACCTAGGTTATGAAAATGATTTTCCCAAATCAATTTGCACAATTAAAGATTCAATTCAATCAATTATGAAAATCAATCTTTCTCTAGGTTTTCAACCAAGAACACAATGAATAACAAGAATGTAAAGAGTAAGGGTTTAGAGATACGGTACAGTGATTTATCCTGGTTCACTTTCATCCCCTTGAAAGCTACATCCAGTCCCCTCTTCAACCAAGAGAGATTCTTCACTATGAGGAATTAGAGTTCTCAAATTACAAGTAAATGCCTCTCAAGACTCCCTTCTTGATAGCCTACAAAGGATACACCACACCCTTGCCTTGTAATCCTATTGATCTTCTCTCTAATCTAACCTCTACCCCTTGTTGATAATCCACACAACAAGTCTTCACGTTGCTCGTTGATACCTCACAACAAGACTTCACTTTGCTTGATTCACAACCAAGACTTCTTCTTCAATTTGAATGAACTTGCTTGATGATAATCGACACACCAAGTCTTCTTGTTTGTTGTAGATGGCTTGCCTCTTGCAAAGATTACAACACAATAGAAAAAACAAAATGACTCTCCTATGAATCTCTTTCAATAGCTATGACAAAATCAATATGAGAGATTCAAGAGTTCTTGATCAAAGAATGTGAAAATAGAAAGCTTTGACCTATGAAATTGAGAGAGAATAGAGTGGTTTGATTCTTTGTAAAAAGTGTATGAAAATGATTCTAGATGATCACATTAATTGGGAAAAGGTTTATGTAGAATCCCCAAAAGTTATGAGACTTGAAAAACTGATTTTGAGAAGTGAAAAACGTATTTTAAAAATCAGATCTGCAGTGTTTGTTTAATCAATTAGATATATGCATAATCGATTAGTAATCGATTAGACTTTATTTTAATCGATTAAACCCTGTTAAAATCAATTAAAAACTTGTTTTCTCAAAACTAAACCTTTCCTTTCAAACCTTTAAGCCACCTATTGATTTTAGGTTAAGTGAAAACTCAAATTATGATTTAATCATGACCTTTGATAGAGATTCACTACCCTCTATAGGACTCTACCCAAACTCATCAAATAAAAAGACTTAATCTAGAGAGGCAAAAGATATTACAATTATACTCAAACTAGATCTTCATAAGTCTTCATGAGCTTGTTCTCTCTTCTTCCTTTGATGTCTGTTGTTGCTTGTTGAGCTTGAACTTGATCAACACCTTTGTAGCTTGTTCAAAACCTTTTGTCATTATCAAAACATTCTCAATGGAACTTACAACTCCCCCTTTTTGAAAATGACAAACATGTTTTGAAGTTGTTTGAAGTTGTTGATGCTTGAACCATTTGATCACTTGGTGAGACTCTTGCTCCCCCTCAATTACTGCTTTTGACATTTGAAATCCAATTGATAAAAGCTTGGTTCTCCCCCTATCTTCAACAACTTTGCTCAACCTATACAAAAACAACAAAACAACCCTTTCTCCAAAACAACCATTTCTCCCCCTTTGGCATTATCAAAAAGTAATATATACCAATTGAAATATAAAATGCTAAGCCAAAGTAAGAGACATCAATGATCATTTCTTCACAACATTGATACCAATTGAAAAATACAAGAACTATACTTTGAAATGTGATACCAATTGGCAAGAAAATATAACAATGAATTATGATACCAATTGAAAGACTAAGAAATCATAATATCACTTAACAAAGTAAGATATCAATTGTAAAGAAATATCACAATATCAACAAAAGCATGATAGTCATCTAATAATCACTCAATGATACCAATTGAACTTTTAGAAAAGTAATACCAATTGAGAAGATACCTGTAACACCCTCACAAATATTTAGTTAAATTTGGTTTTTATAAAAATGGTAACTGGAAATTTCTTTTTAAATTAAAATACTTAAGAATATTTTTCCGGAAAAACGGACAGAGTTTTTCCTCTGTTTTTCGGACTTTCCCAAAATTTCCAATTTTGTACCTGCTTAACCTGTTCAGTCCAGCAAACTTTAAAACATAAAACGTTTAAATATTAACCAGAAACAGATCCTAATGCCCCAAATATCTCAAATAGGGGTGTACAACTAATGCATAACTTTAAATTACAAAATAATATTTTTTAACATAACTAAAACTACAATCCACTCACAAACTAATAAACGGACACTCCACGTAGTGGAGGTTCAACCTGCTCGGCCAGAAACTGTGCAAGCTCAAAGCTCAGTACCTGAAAAATGGTTGTAAGGGTGAGCTTTACACATGAAGTAGAAAGCAGTCTCCAGACTAGACATAATAACTGACTAAGTCAAACGTAGTTAGCATATAGCACATAAATTTCATTTAGGCCAACCCAGCATGCATCATACACAAACATTCGTCTTATTAGTATCCACTCATTTATTCCATTCATAATATCTTCGTTAGATCTCAGTTTTCAAATTTCCATTTTAATAAATCACCAGTTCACACACATATAGTCATTTATCACGTAAAAACCATTTCAAATATTCACACATAATTACCCATTCCTCTTCTTTTCATTCTATTCTTTCTCGTTATTCTCTCTCCTTTATTTTGACTCTTTCTTTTACCTTGTTCTCTTTCCTTTAGTTTTACCCTTTCTCTCTTGCTTTCATTCATTTTATTGGTTCGGCTACAGGGTCTCATGACCAGGCCACACCGCCTAACCTGCACCGAACCACTGTTTATTGTTCTGCCACAGGGTCTATTGACCAGATACATATGACCTAACCTATGTCACAGGGTCTCATGACCAGATCCCTTCGACCTAACCTGCGCTATAGGGTCTCATGACCAGATCATATTATCTAACCTGTGTTGGCCACAGGGTCTTATGACCAGATCCCAAGATCTAACCTGTGTTGGCCCATTCTCTTATTAGTCTTTTATCAATTGGACACAGGGTCTCATGACCAGATCTCGCGATCTAACATGCACCAGTTTCCTTTTACAATTCATGCAGTTCTCTTTTCTCCTTTCTTTACTTTCTTTTAATTATTCTTTTCTCTCTTGCCTTTTATTATTAATTTATCTCATTCGTCATTCAACACACTTTATATTTTCAATTCTCTGAGTTTATGACATGACGTTTTTAACTCTTTCAATTCCTTAGTTCTCCTTCTAGTTATACATCTCATACAAACATACTTTCTTTTATTTATTATTCAATTCATTATGTCATACACATTTAGCACACAAACATCACAATTCAACCACTTAAATGATTTATATATATCTCTTTAAATCAACCAGACATACAGGAAAATAATCATTTATAATCATTCACAATTAACAACCAGCAAATTAACAAACATGATAATATATAGCACTTAGCCTGCATATTCAACCATAAGTATCAAGTTATAGTTCATTTTATTTACTTTCTTACTTTATATTTGTAACACTCCTTGTATATCATCTTACTTTATAAGAAGAGTAAGAAGTTTATGAAAACTTGGACTTGTTATCGTTGGAAAAAGATATGAAAATAATAATTTTCCCTTCCCTTGAAAATTCTTTTTCACAAACACTTGATTTGTAATGAGGTTGACTAAAAAAATCAGAGTTTGCGGAAACATAGTAAAATCACCATATTACCCTCCCAAAATATATCAAGTGTAACAAGTCCATTATTATCAAATAAATATTATGTTAGGACTGAATTCCTTTTATGATACCTTTTTCCAAAATATGTATCATATAAATTTTATTAAAAATAGAAATGTCATAGAGCTGGTCACTGGTCCCTTGTCCAAGCATCCTTCTGGTCGGATCCTCGATATCTGCACAACGGGTTTCCAACCCACATTTTCTACACTCTGCAAGCACCTAAGGGACATCTCCCCTTACTGATTCTTGTGCAAGCTAGATGCACGATCAACACCTAATAAGGGCAAGGGGGTTAGCTATACATATTCGCATACTCAAATGAGAATAAAACTAACATCCACAAGTTAACATGTAGCAATTCATGATGCATAATCATATGAGCACACCCGGTTAATCTTAATAATTCTTTCAATGCAGGTGGCATGATGCATGATTTCCTTCCACAACTGAGGCCTCTAACAAAGTCCATCTCGGACGTCCATCCAATACACCGTTGTGTTCCCGGAACACTGACATTCGTTCCCAGAACGTAATGCCAAACCATACTTGGATGATAAGCATTCACTCCCAGAGTGTGCATCACGTTCCCAGAACGTGTAGCAAACCATACTTGGATAAATAAGCATCACTCCCAGAGTGTGCATCACGTTCCTAGAACGCATACGTTCCCAGAACGTATAAAACCAGGTCCCGGACACTGGCCACATATCTATAATGTGTCATCCAGTAGGTTGCTTATCAAAGTGTTCCCAGAACACCAACATACGTTCCCAGAACGTATAAAACCAGGTCCCAGACACTGGCCACATATCTATAATGTGTCATCAAGTAGGTTATAATTTGGTACTCCCGGAGTACCCTCCTCATATTCCCAGAATATGATAATCGTTCCTACCAACCAAACTTCCATTGAATGCACAATCATCAAGGTTGGTTTTATCTTTAATTCAATTATTATACCAATGTGTTCCCAGAACACTAACATACGTTCCCCGAACGTATCGCAAACCATACTTGGAATAAAATCAAGTACCACTCCCAGAGTGTGCATCACGTTCCCATAGCGTGTCCAAGAAACCATGTCCTGGACAATGGCCACATTCCCAGAATGTGTCATCAAGTTGGTTGCATTAGTTTAGTACTCCTAGAGTACAGGGTCAAGTACCCGAACATCACAAACTATCCTTGCCAACCTATTTCATTACCTTTCTCTATGCATGTATTGCATGCATAATTTACTAAGGTTGGTCTTTCCATTAATTACTGTGATTTAGAAATATTTCAATTTCTCTTTTGAATGATTTATTTGAGGTATAGTCTTTGACAAAAAATTCTCCTTTGAAATATCCCAAAACATGTCATTAAACTTAGATTGGGTAAAACAAAGTCAATGGTATTCAAAAACTTAACTTTTTATTTTTCAGATTCAGGTACTAACCGGTTATAGTTCCAGGCTAACCGGTTAGATTTACAAACCTGAACTGTTTACCATTGTAATTCAGAAAACCCTTTTTCTTAAATTTCCTACCCAATCCATAAACCAGTTTAACAATGTTTATACCTCAAAATCAATGTTTATATCATTCAAAAGTCTAAATCACATTTCATTGTCCAATGAGCATAATTTCTCTTGAAATTATTCCATCAATTTAAGGCATAAATTGTAATCTCTCCAATCTGAATTTATTGACATTATCACAACCCATATTCAGACCTTGTGTATTGAAATTAAGGCTTAGATTTGAGTAAAAACTATTAAGATTTCAGGACTGATTTATAAACTGATTTTCTTTGAAAATCTGTAGTGTCTAACCGGTTACGAAAATCGTGTAACCGGTTAGATTATGCAGTCAGACCATTAAAACAAGAGTTTTAACAACTCATTTTCTTCCTTTCTCAAATCTAACCAAATTTCAGTATACACCAAGTTCATATGCCTTAAAATAAACATGTTTACACCCAGAAACACATTCATATTGCATGCATCAAGTTTATTGTATTAAATTGCATGAAAATCCACATTAACACAATTTAACACAACAAAACTTAAATCAAGCACTCAAACACAGAATTCAGCATTTATATAGCTTGCATGCATCCAGATAACATTGCTCAAAACAACAATTGAGCTCAAATTGGCCTCCAAGCCATTTATCCATTTCAACTTATGCCCTTTGAGTCTCTTGGTGACTCATCCTATATTCTACCACAATTTATTCTCATTCTAGCAAATAGTAAGCTTCCCCCTTACCTTAGGTTCGTGCTTGATCCAAAACATTGCAGAGAGAAAGGCTCCAACACAGATTTCCATGAAATCCACAGTTCTGCTCTCAGTCATGATTTCTATCAACAGGGTCCAAAGACCAGAAGATTTGACATAGCAATTGGCCAAAGAAATTGGGGAAAACAATTAGGACTCAATATAGGTAACATGCACTAGAGAATCAAAGAGATTTGAGGTTCAATGGTGGACTGTACTTACCAAAATCAAAGTTGAAACTCAGCTTCCAGAACAAGAAGAAAATAGAGCTCAGACTTGATTTCCTAGCTTCCAAGGTTGATTACTCCTTCCACATGAACACTCAGCTCTCAAATCTTATATCATTGGAAAGCCCTTGATTCAAGCTTTCCAAAAGTGTGTGTTTTGCTCTCTAATTCTCATGAACCAACACGAATTTCCCAGAACAAAAAAGAAACCCTAACTGAGGCACCTTCAACACTAAAACCAGAAATCAACCCTAAATCTTCAGAATTCCCACAATTTATAGACGAATTGGGCTTGCATGCAGAGCGACGCGTGTCTCCCACCATGAATCGAGTGGGATTCGTGGCGAATTCTGGGTTAAAACGCGTGATTACTCATCAAACGCACTAACCCAGTTTTCTGAGTTCATCGTGTAACCGGTTACACAGACCTTCTAACCGGTTACATGCTGATAAAATTCAAAAATTAATAATTTAATTACTCTTTCTTCAAAAACCTTTTTAATATTGCAACTAGGTCCCAACCCAAGGACCGAATTACAATATTCATATTTTTGTACAAAATAACCATATAAAAATATTTCCCATATTTTTATATATAAAAACACACAATGTTCAAAAACTAAAACTTTACAAACCAACATAAATCAATTATAAATTAATCTATATAATTAATTTCTTGATTATTTGGGAGACGAAAATTAGGGGTGTTACAATATTTAGTTTAAATTAATTACCCGAATAATCAATCACAAGCATACCCACATATTCTTAGCAAGTATTATATACTAATCAGAAAATACTCCCTAAAGCAAGGTAAAGAACCCCTTACCTCAGGGTTCTATTAGAACCTGGCTTACGGCTCGGTGAGATGATCCCGCTGCGGCTTGCGTCGAACTAGTCCAAATCCACCAACTACGGCTTACATGACCGGGGTCGGTTTGACTCCTCGACTATGTTGGTGATGGCGGTTTGAATCGAACCCGCAACCGTGGCCGATGACGATAACGGCGTCGGTTCGGTTCTCTAGCATCCAGTTTGAAGTACAGCCAAGGGGTGGGTTTTGGTCTGGTTTGGACCTGCAACCACAACGTTCATGGCAAGGGAAGGACTGGCGGTAAGCATGGCGGTGGCGGCAGCTCCTTGGCAGCAACTGCAACAACCCGCGGCGAAGGAACACAAACAAGACCTCTAGGATCAGATGCGAACCGGAGAGAGGAGAAAAACGAGCTCTGGTTCAAGCTTTGTGCAGTGGCGGCGGCGCGGTTCGCGAGCCCATAGTCTCCGTTCGGTTCAACGGCGGCGGCGATCTGTGAAGGAGAAGAGGTCGCCATTCGCGACTTGGAGGGAGAGAGATCGCAAAGCAACGGCGTGACCTCCTTGGTGCAGCGAGCTGGGAACGCGACTGGGAGAGGAGGATGCAGCGTGGCGGTCGTGTGAGGGAGGCGGCGGCAGAGAGTTGAAGGAGAGAGGAAGGCACGCGTGAGAGATGGAGAATGCATGAGAGAGACGGACGAGTGGTGGTGCTTGGTGGGGCGGCCGGAACTGGGAGGAAGGAGGGAGATGGTGTTGCCCCAAATTAGGGCCGGCTGGGTTGGAGAAGAAGGAGATGGGGGGGTTGATCGAACCCCCCTTCCTCTTTTATTTTTTTTTTCTTTTTTTTATTATTACATTATCATTATTATTATATTATTATTATTATTACTATTATTATTATTATTATTTTTCTTTTTCTTTTTATTTATTAGTTTTATTACTATTATTATTATTATTCTTTTTATTTTTATTTATTTATTTATTATTATTATTATTATTACTTGTGTTAGTATGATTTAAAACACTAGTACCGTTTTTCTTTATTTGTTTATTGTAAATCTCAAAAAAAATACTAATAATAAAATGTAAGCATTTAGTAAGTACTTATATAAAATTATCAAGTTAAGAATCTTCAAATTCTTAAAACAAGTTCAACATATAAAATGTCAAAATATATTAGAGTATAGAAAGCATGGTTTTCAAATAGTATAATTATTTTTAACATTTTAATTGAACTAATCACTTAGCCATATCAATGATCAATTAGTTAGTGATATTTTTCTTTTTTTTTACTCTTATTATGTTTGGAATTAAAAATGGGGATGTTACAATTCTCCCTCACTTATAAGAATTTCGTCCCCGAAATTCGGGTTACTTCGTAACGCGGAGAACCATCCAGCTAATGGGGTTCCTGTCGGTTCTATTTCCTCGCTTCCGATGTGTTTAGGTCCATTCTTCTTAGTATTGTCATGTCTGTCCTCGGACACTACGTATCTCCTCTATCGCGACAGGATTCACCATTTCCTTATTATGAAAGTTCCATCTTCCATTTCTTGGGTTGAAATCCTCCCCCACTTAGCATCAATTTACCTGCTTACTCCGATGCCAGGAAGCAGGAAATCGAACGTGTCGGCTCCTGATTGCCTTTCATACGACTCTTAATAAAGAGTGCAAGAATCTAACAACAACAGAAAATACAATCTTTGGAATTCACGAGGAATTTGCGACTTCGCTTTAAGAAAATAGCATAAGACTATGCGATCCAAAGACTTTTCGTAGAATGTAGCAGCTTATGGCTAGAAATTTTCCGGAATCTGATCGAATAAATAAGACCGGAACTCCAGGAACGATAGATATTCTAAGATAAGAAACAAGGAGAAGATCGTAAATTCTCAATGTTTAGTAGATTGGAGCGCGAAATCTTTGATCCATGATCAAAAATCGCTACTTCGAGGTCATGTCAAACCAAGAAGAACGAGGAGGAAGGGATCTACTTGCACAAATTGGGGTACTAATTAAGGCTTTCAGATTTATTATTAAATTCTTAAACGATTTTCGATGGTCAAAGGTTGGAGGTTGGCAAGTATTCTTGACGTTTGAACATTCTATTAAACACTATTTTAGACCAACGACACTCAAGACATACCTTGGGTGTATGTCAGCAATCCCTTACAACCTTCTTCGAGTCAAACCTTAAGGAAAGCTTGAATGAACTTGATACCGGACAACAAAGCTAATGGAATTTGACATTTCTATCATCTTAGGACTTGCACTTCTTTCGAAATCGAGAGTCGTGATGGGTTGACGAGTCTGAGAAGGTTGTGGTGTCTGACTGCTTATGGTTTTCTCCATTTTGTATGGTGATTGGCGGGTCCAAGAGGGTCGCCATCAGGACAAGAATCGGGTAAATACAGGCATTGGAGACGATAATGTGATTAGATACATGTCAAGCAAGAAGATGAAGAAAATCATCCTAAAGAATGCATTTTTACTAGATATTCATAGAAAAAGGCATTTCCTCCGGACTAATGGTTGACTTCGTCCATACTCCGACACTTGTGAGTACCAACTTCGATTATTAGGGAAAGGTTCTTTCGGCTAAGCGTCCAGATTTAATAGCTAGGAGTAACGGATTCCAACTATGGTTCCTTACTCCCTCACTTGGCATTGACATGCCTGGCTGTGTCAATGTCAAATAATAGGCTTGGTCAGTTCTAAGGATCGTCTATCTAACTTTTTGACGGTTCTTCGAGATTGAAGATGGCACCAGTTGAGGAGCATTGGGTCATATTGAATTTCTACGATTTGGCGAATTCTCGTGTCTACTTCTAAGTTCTCCCACTTGATGCTTGAGGCTCGAAACGAGTGAAGATGCGAAGAAGAAACACGAAGCACTCAAGGAGAAGCTTAATGATCTTTGCAAGGTGATCAAGGATGTGCTGGGTGACAAGGTCGAGAAAGGTTCATGCAAGAAGACAATGGGTACATGTCAAGCAAGAAGACAATGGAGATTATCCCAGAGAATGCACTTTCATTAAGGAATCATTAATAGATGTACTTTCTACAGAGCGATGATTGACTTGATCGATCTCGGTGAGGGTACCTCGTACAGTGGTCCAGCTTTATTCATACGAGGTAACCGAATCGAGTAGACAAAACTAGAAGTCCATGAACGTATGATATTCAACAAAGACAAACATAGGGAAAATCAAGAGTTCACCAACCTTAGTTGGTTGAAACACGAATGCACTTGGTTAGGATTGAAATCGTTGCATCAAATTTGGTTCAGAACCACGAAGATCAAAATAAGAAGATGGAGGTTTACTCGCACGAATGGAATCATTACTTACGATTCAACGAAACACGAATAAAGTCTTGAATGACACTTAGTGCCCATGGATCGAGGTAGGCCAACATTCTTAGGGGTTTACATCATTTCCAAGACTAAGGGTCAGGTTAAGCTTACTACCTGTTGGTGTTCAATTGCTAAGATCGTCTAGTCTCAGTGTGGAGACTTTATGGAATTGTCAAAACTTTTTTTTTCTTTTTTTGGGTGGCTGTCCAGGAATTGTGGAAAGATTTCCGATGAGTTTATGGCTAGCAACATCTGATTTGGTTCTTCATGCAATTTAGAAGGGGTTCCTAAAGCCAGCTTGGTTTTCTCCAGGAAGCTGCATGAAGGGTTCGAAAGGCACTGTCTGGTTGGCTTCTTTCCTCCTAAAGGTGGTACTTCTTGGGGAAATTCTATTTCGGATCGGTTTTTGTTTTAGTTAGGAGCTTCCAATGGCATCGACCATGAATAGGTGCGAAGATTGAGGTGATCAGTCCCAATCTCCCATCTATCAATAGCAACATCATTGGAGCGGTTATTGATGATATTATCACTTAACAGATGCAAGGATCAAAATGATCAGTTCTGACCTCACATTCCATCAAACGACAACACCATCGCCGAATTCAATTAAAGTTAAACCTGTGTTCCATGGCTTAACACTATCACTACGCTTCCAAATCTTATCACTTAGTTCCTATAATTATATGTGTTTCCCTATAAATATATATATATATATATATATATATATATATATATGTATCCTATTCATCTGACTTAACTATCTATCGGTTACTCGCTTGGTGAGTAACCCAAAGGAGTTGTGAATCCACACTCCAAGGCCGAGGAAAAACTGCTCTGATACCATAATGTAACACCCTCACAAATATTTAGTTAAATTTGGTTTTTATAAAAATGGTAACTGAAAATTTCTTTTTAAATTAAAATACTTAAGAATATTTTTCCGGAAAAACGGACAGAGTTTCCTCTGTTTTTCGGACTTTCCCAAAATTTCCAATTTTGTACCTGCTTAACATGTTCAGTCCAGCAAACTTTAAAACATAAAACGTTTAAATATTAACCAGAAACAGATCCTAATGCCCCAAATATCTCAAATAGGGGCGTACAACTAATACATAACTTTAAATTACAAAATAATAGTTTTTAACATAACTAAAACTACAATCCACTCACAAACTAATAAACGGACACTCCATGTAACGACCGGAGTCGTCACGGGAATTATGTTATGATAAATGCATATTATTAATGTATTTTAAAGAAATGATATTGATGTTTTTATGATGGTACATAAAAATAGGAAATAATTTAAACCAAATACTTTCATGAAACTGCGTCATTCTATTTCACATAGAAAGTTTGATTTAATATACATCATGTCACATTGTTTTAGATCAAAAGATACTGTATCATAACTCTGAGTTACTAAGCTCAGTCAGTGCGCATATACATATATATAATAAAGTGTAACCCAGAGAAGTCCACAATACTCTATAAGATACTAAAGTCAGCGTACATACTAATGATAAATACCTAGCACATGACCTCACATCTCGTCCACCATCCACTGGCTCCCAGTCGATGGAACAACCTGGTCACTCTCCCCTCCAGTCTGTACAGCGTCACCCCCAGCTGGCTCACTCTCGCCCTCCTCGGGATCCTCCTCCTCAGAGTCCACCTGAACCACCGGAGGCACACGTTCCGGTGATGGTGCAAATCTCACAGTCCGAGATGGACCCGGACGGGAAGGATCCTCCGGTGCAGCTCTCTCAGGAGGAGTGTGAGTGGGAGCAGCTGGTCTGAAACGAAAATGAGAACGACGACGTGCAGGCTGGGGCGGTGGAGTACCATGTCGATAAGTAAAAGCAGGAGGTACATGCTGGGCATATATCATAGGTATGCGGAACCGACGAGGACGCATATACGCCAAGGGGTTCGGGTGGCGGAAGATCAGCTCCACCTCCCCCTAGAACGTGGCCCTACGCTCCTCATACTCCCATGTCCCTCTCACGGGACGCATCTCCAGGCACGCCAGAAATCGAGATATCACCTAATAAACAAATAGGGCAAAGGGAGTAAGACAGTGTCATTCACGTACAAATGAATAATTAAATGAACTAGGAATAAACAAACACAATTAGTCAAGTAGCAATTAGGATCACATAAGCAAGTAAGCAAACTCAGATAATCAATCGATAAATATTAAACAATAAATATCAAGAAATAATGTATGACTCTAATGCATGTGCAATGCAATGCGATGCAATGTTTGATGCAATCTCCTCTGTGATATTCTAAGAAATATCATGCACTTGGCAAATTTCACGTTTATCGATAACGTCCTCAACGATTCAATTTACGTTTTATCGAAAACGTTCAAACGATCCAAATTACGTTTTAACGAAAACGTTCAAACGCTCCACGTACGTTTGACGACAACGTACCAACGATTCATACTAAATAGGAAAAGCAATTGGGAGTAAACGTCTTTCCACCAAGTGTACAATTACAACCCATGTGTAAATTATACTAAAGACCGTCCTCCGCAATCACGAAATACTCCGAGAGATCGATAGAATAAAATTATAGTCATTGTAAAATTATCCCGAGTCGAGTCTGCAGAACCCACTCATCATAGGACTATTTTACCTATAATTAATTCCCACGGTTATTTGACGTATCACCGTCATAAACCTAATCTCCGCGTATTCTCATACCGATTTAATTAAATCGAATGTGTCTTTTCCTATTATCTTATCTTAGCTCCGTAACACCATGCATGATTTCAATCACAACCAAGTTATTAGGATTGAATTCAAATTATTTAATTGGCATTGAATTGATGTTAAAAAAATTAATTGACATCCAAACATTCTTTTAAATAATAAAAATAAAGTTTTTATTTTAAAAGAATTAATTAAAAATATTAGGGAAATATTGGATTAAAGAAAAATACATTTTTCAGGTTCTGGACAGTGTCTAACCGGTTAGAGAGTCGTGTAACCGGTTATTCATATTTAAATTTCCCTCTTTTCCAATTTTACAGTAACTAACCGGTTAGTAGTTGCAGTAACCGGTTAGTCACTGCAGCAGCAGTCCAAAAATGTCACTTTTTAACACCAACTCAA
The DNA here is from genome assembly GCA_037953625.1 of Crotalaria pallida. Classification (NCBI taxonomy): domain Eukaryota; kingdom Viridiplantae; phylum Streptophyta; class Magnoliopsida; order Fabales; family Fabaceae; genus Crotalaria; species Crotalaria pallida. Next base: position 2,007,011 of record CM075654.1, on the reverse strand, counting down.
AAACCTTTCAATTTCAATCCTTATCAATCATTTACAGAACATATATGGACATATTTAAACATGTTCAAATCAATTATACACATCAATTTCATGAGATTCATATATAACTTTTCAAGTATGCATAAAACACATATTTAGCACTTAGTATGTCAAAATCAATTCCAGAGCTTCTCAAGTCAAATTTATAGTTCCTTTAGCTCGTGTGCAGTTATTATGACATGCTTGAATGAGTTTTAAAACCTATTTTGGCCTCCAAGCCAAAGTCCCAATTCAAAACCTATGGCCCTTGAGCTTGTAACGCTCCTTTACATTCCAAGCCATTTAATAATCATTCTAGCAAATGAATATCTTCTCCCTTACCCATTGAAGCTTTTGAGACTGATTGGAAAGAAAAGGAAAAGGTTCAACACGATTTTGAGGCAAGACCCACCTCAGCTGCAACTCTGTTTTCAGTTTCAACAGGGGGTATTGATCAGAGATTTTCAACAAGAAAAAGCTAAATAAATTCGTGAGTAAAGATTGGAATTCAAACTAGGACACATGAACTTGAGATTGAAACAAACTTGAGAATCAAAGGTAGCTTGAGCTTACCAAACGAAATCAAGAAAGAGAGCTTCAAGAACAGATTTGTGCTCTGTTTTTCAGCATCAACAGAGTCAAGTTGTGAAGCCTATAACTTCCTCTAGAGTACACGAAAGTAGATGGGATTTGTTTCTACTTCAAGAGGGATGAAAGAGCTTTGTTTTGATATGGAATTTGTGAGTGTTGGTGCTTCAGAGAAAGAGAACGAACTCAAAGACAGCCACAACAGAAAAATGAAATCTGAACTTAGTTTTATGAAATGTTAAGAGTGGATTGTGTGGTTTTGATTTGGCTTAAGTCACCAATTTCACCACCACTCATTCCCAGCAGAGATTGACGCGTTTTCAGGCTAAGGTGGCTGGTTGGAAGGCCAAAAACGTGTTCCCCTTTTTCAATTATTGTCCAGAACAATCTCAGTTCTAGGTGTCTGAGAGCACTAACCGGTTACTCGTATCACTAACCGGTTAGTAAGACACAAATCTGAAAAATCTAAAGATATTATATTTTATTTCTTTTCTTTTCTTAATATCTTTTAAATTCTTCTTTTATTTGCATAAAAAGAAATAATTACTTTGATAAAATAATTTCCTTTAATTATTTCTTAATTTATTTTTAAAACATAATTATATTCTAATTATCATAATTATATTATAATCACATTATAGTTTTTTTTATAATAATTAACGTAATTACATATAATTATAATTTCTAATCGGGGATTAATTTTTGGGGTGTTACACTCCACGTAGTGGAGGTTCAACCTGCTCGGCCAGAAACTGTGCAAGCTCAAAGCTCAGTACCTGAAAAATGGTTGTAAGGGTGAGCTTTACACATGAAATAGAAAGCAGTCTCTAGACTAGACATAATAACTGACTAAGTCAAATGCAGTTAGCATATAGCACATAAATTTCATTTAGGCAAACCCAACATGCATCATACACAAACATTCGTCTTATTAGTATCCACTCATTTATTCCATTCATAATATCTTCGTTAGGTCTCAGTTTTCAAATTTCCATTTTAATAAATCACCAGTTCACACACATATAGTCATTTATCACGTAAACACCATTTCAAATATTCACACATAATTACCCATTCCTCTTCTTTTCATTCTATTCTTTCTCGTTATTCTCTCTCCTTTATTTTGACTCTTTCTTTTACCTTGTTCTCTTTCCTTTAGTTTTACCCTTTCTCTCTTGCTTTCATTCATTTTATTGGTTCGGCTACAGGGTCTCATGACCAGGCCACACTGCCTAACCTGCACCGAACCACTGTTTATTGTTCTGCCACAGGGTCTATTGACCATATACATATGACCTAACCTATGTCACAGGGTCTCATGATCAAATCCCTTCGACCTAACATGCGCCATAGGGTCTCATGACCAGATCATATTATCTAACCTGTGTTGGCCACAGGGTCTTATGACCAGATCCCAAGATCTAACCTGTGTTGGCCCATTCTCTTATTAGTCTTTTATCAATTGGACACAGGGTCTCATGACCAGATCTCGCGATCTAACCTGCGCCAGTTTCCTTTTACAATTCATGCAGTTCTCTTTTCTCCTTTCTTTACTTTCTTTTAATTATTCTTTTCTCTCTTGCCTTTTATTATTAATTTATCTCATTCGTCATTCAACACACTTTATATTTTCAATTCTCTGAGTTTATGCCATGACGTTTTTAACTCTTTCAATTCCTTAGTTCTCATTCTAGTTATACATCTCATACAAACACACTTTCTTTTATTTATTATTCAATTCATTATGTGATACACATTTAGCACACAAACATCACAATTCAACCACTTAAATGATTTATATATATCTCTTTAAATCAACCAGACATTCAGGAAAATAATCATTTATAATCATTCACAATTAACAACCAGCAAATAAACAAACATGATAACATATAGCACTTAGCCTACATATTCAATCATAAGTATCAAGTTATAGTTCATTTTATTTACTTTCTTACTTTATATTTAGTTTAAATTAATTACCCGAATAATCAATCACAAGCATACCCACATATTCTTAGCAAGTATTATATACTAATCAGAAAATACTCCCTAAAGCAAGGTAAAGAACCCCTTACCTCAGGGTTCTATTAGAACCTGGCTTACGGCTCGGTGAGATGATCCCGCTGCGGCTTGCGTCGAACTAGTCCAAATCCACCAACTACGACTTACATGACCGGGGTCGGTTTGACTCCTCGACTATGTTGGTGATGGCAGTTTGAATCGAACCCGCAAACGTGGCCGATGACGATAACGGCGTCGGTTCGGTTCTCTAGCATCCAGTTTGAAGTACAACCAAGGGGTGGATTCTGGTCTGGTTTGGACCTGCAACCACAACGTTCATGGCAAGGGAAGGACTGGCGGTAAGCATGGCGGTGGCGGCAGCTCCTTGGCAGCAACTGCAACAACCCGCGGCGAAGGAACACAAACAAGGCCTCTAGGATCAGATGCGAACCGGAGAGAGGAGAAAAACGAGCTCTGGTTCAAGCTTTGTGCAGTGGCGGCGGCGCGGTTCACGAGCCCATAGTCTCCGTTCGGTTCAACGGCGGCGGCGATCTGTGAAGGAGAAGAGGTCGACATTCGCGACTTGGAGGGAGAGAGATCGCAAAGCAACGGCGTGACCTCCTTGGTGCAGCGAGCTGCGAACGCGACTGGGAGAGGAGGATGCGGCGTGGCGGTCGTGTGAGGGAGGCGGCGGCAGAGAGTTGAAGGAGAGAGGAAGGCACGCGTGAAAGATGGAGAATGCATGAGAGAGACGGACGAGTGGTGGTGCTTGGTGGGGCGGCCGGAACTGGGAGGAAGGAGGGAGATGGTGTTGCCCCAAATTAGGGCCGGCTGGGTTGGAGAAGAAGGAGATGGGGGGGTTGATCGAACCCCCCTTCCTCTTTTATTTTTTTTTTATTATTACATTATCATCATTATTATATTATTATTATTATTATTATTATTATTACTATTATTATTATTATTTTTCTTTTTATTTTTATTTATTAGTATTATTACTATTATTATTATTATTCTTTTTATTTTTATTTATTTATTTATTTATTATTATTATTATTATTATTACTTGTGTTAGTATGATTTAAAACACTAGTACCATTTTTCTTTATTTGTTTATTGTAAATCTCAAAAAAAAATACTAATAATAAAATGTAAGCATTTAGTAAGTACTTATATAAAATTATCAAGTTAAGAATCTTAAAATTCTTAAAACAAGTTCAACATATAAAATGTCAAAATATATTAGAGTATAGAAAGCATGGTTTTCAAATAGTATAATTATTTTTAACATTTTAATTGAACTAATCACTTAGCCATATCAATGATCAATTAGTTAGTGTTATTTTTCTTTTTATTACTCTTATTATGTTTGGAATTAAAAATGGGGATGTTACAATACCAATTGAGGATATTCAACAATATCAAATTTTAACACTTTGTAGGACATTCTCTTGAGATTTGAAGAATGTGTATAGACCTTCATTTGCATCTTCAATCATACCTACAAAACAATCATGCTTTGCCTTTTGGTATCCAAATTGTCTTGGATCTATTTTTGTTAGTTAAGGGACTCTCACCCTTCTTAACCCAAACAAAATTTCCTCTAGGTATACCATGCACTTTAACATAACACACATTTGAAGTATGTCCATGAGTACCACAATAGAAAGATGTTGGTGCATTTGAAAAATCAACTTTAGAAAAATCAACAACATTTCTATGAGAATTACTCTTAGCATTAGTATAACCCAAACCAAACTTGTTTGAATTTTCTCTTTGAAAATTTAACAATGTGCGCAATCTAATATCACCATTTGTGAAACTTGCAAGCTTATTTTTCAAAATAACATTTTCATCTTTAAGCAACTTGCAATCCTCACAATCAACCACAATATTCAATCTACCAGCACAATCACAAGAAGAACTAGCATAGATAAGATCAAGAGTTTCATTTTCAAGATTAAGCTCATCAACTGGTTTTTGAAGTTATAAAATCTCTTGTTGATGTTTCAAAATGAGCTTCTTTCTTTCAATGTTTTTCAAAGCTAGTTTCTTAAGTTGTTCATGCATTTCTTCATAAGCATTATATAACAATTCATATTTAGAAGAAATTTCGGATTTAGTATGACTCACATCGCTTTCCTCACTTTGTTCACTTGATTCATCATTTGAACTTTCCTCTTCATCTACTTGAACTAGCAAGTTGAGATTAGCGACTTCTTCATCATCCGAAGAACTACTTGATGTGCTTTTCTTCTCATCTACATCACTATCCCAAACTATATATGCCCTTTTATGTTTTGAATTTTTATTTTATTTCTCCTTCTTCTTGAGATACTTAGAGCATGCATACTTGAGATGACCGAGCTTTCCACATTCATGGCAAACTACTCCTTCTTTTGTAGTCTTGGTCTTGTAGTGTGAGGAATCCTTCTCTTTACCTTTGTCTTTGTTCAACCTTCCTTTTCTCCTTAGAAATTTGTTAAACTTCCTTAGTAAAAGTTTCATTTCTTTTTCATCAACATCCGTATCGGAATCTTCACTATCATCATCATCGGAACTCTCTTTCTTTTTATATGATCTATTGACTTTAAGAGCAAGTCCCTTTCTTCCTTTGTTCTTATTTGACTCTTCATTCATGTTTAAACGTCCAAGCTCCATTTCATGTTCTTGAAGCTTCCCGAAAAGTGTTGCAAGATCCATAGCATCCAAATTCTTAGATTCAACAATAGCCATTACTTTTGGTTGCCAATTCCTGTCTAAACATCTCAACACTTTGTTATAAAGTTCACCTTGTAGAAAAGTTTTACCAAGAGCAAGCAAATGATTAATAATATGAGTAAATCGCATTTGCATATTATTAATAGATTCATTTGGAAGCATTTGAAACAATTCATATTCACGCATCAAAACATTCAATCTAGCTCTCCTAACCTCACTAGTTCCTTCATAAGTCACTTGTAAAGTGTCCCACATTTCCTTAACACTAGCACATTGAGAAACTCTAAAGAACTCATCATAAGATAAAGTGGAGGTAATGATATTATTTGCTTTATAATCATATTGAACTTTCTTTCTATCATCATCCTTCAACTTATCCTCGGGGATTAAATGTACTACGCCTTCAACTAAACTAGAGGGGATATGAGGACCTTTTTCTATTGCTTCCCAAACGTTCATGTCTATGGCTTCTATAAAAATTCTCATTCTAACTTTCCAATAAGCATAACCCTCTCCACCAAACATAGAAGGGCGGCTAATTGAAGCACCTTCACCACCAAAGGGATTCGTAGAACCCATTGTAGTTTCCTCAAGGATCTTAACGAAAAAGCTCTATGCTCGTGTCTTTCGACCGAGCTCTGATACCAATTGAGGAAATCGCAATTGGTGGTTGAAACAACTAAGGAACCCTAGGAGAACACCTAGAAGGGGGGGTTGAATAGGTGTAAAAGAAACCTTGAAAGATTTTCGACCGAATCTAATCGAAACAATTAAAACGAATGATTTTTGCAAATTCTACAACATTTAATCGATTAAACAGATCCTTTAATCGATTAACCTGCAATTTAATCGATTAAGATCAGAAAGCACAATTTCACTTAATCGATTAATAATCGATTATGACAGTTAAAAACTGAAAAATTACTTTTCAATCGAATACGAAAATCAATCAATCAACACGTATAACCAGAGATTCAGCGGAAACAATTAAAACCTATATTCTTATTAATTACCTAGGTTATGAAAATGATTTTCCCAAATCAATTTGCACAATTAAAGATTCAATTCAATCAATTATGAAAATCAATCTTTCTCTAGGTTTTCAACCAAGAACACAATGAATAACAAGAATGTAAAGAGTAAGGGTTTAGAGATACGGCACAGTGATTTATCCTGGTTCACTTTCATCCACTTGAAAGCTACATCCAGTCCCCTCTTCAACCAAGAGAGATTCTTCACTATGAGGAATTAGAGTTCTCAAATTACAAGTAAATGCCTCTCAAGACTCCCTTCTTGATAGCCTACAAAGGATACACCACACCCTTGCCTTGTATCCTATTGATCTTCTCTCTAATCTAACCTCTACCCCTTGTTGATAATCCACACAACAAGTCTTCACGTTGCTCGTTGATACCTCACAACAAGACTTCACTTTGCTTGATTCACAACCAAGACTTCTTCTTCAATTTGAATGAACTTGCTTGATGATAATCGACACACCAAGTCTTCTTGTTTGTTGTAGATGGCTTGCCTCTTGCAAAGATTACAACACAATAGAAAAAACAAAATGACTCTCCTATGAATCTCTTTCAATAGCTATGACAAAATCAATATGAGAGATTCAAGAGTTCTTGATCAAAGAATGTGAAAATAGAAAGCTTTGACCTATGAAATTGAGAGAGAATAGAGTGGCTTGATTCTTTGTAAAAAGTGTATGAAAATGATTCTAGATGATCACATTAATTGGGAAAAGGTTTATGTAGAATCCCCAAAAGTTATGAGACTTGAAAAACTGATTTTGAGAAGTGAAAAGTATTTTAAAAATCAGATCTGCAGTATTTAATCGATTAGATATATGCATAATCGATTAGTAATCTATTAGACTTTATTTTAATCGATTAAACCCTGTTAAAATCAATTAAAAACTTGTTTTCTCAAAACTAAACCTTTCCTTTCAAACCTTTAAGCCACCTATTGATTTTAGGTTAAGTGAAAACTCAAATTATGATTTAATCATGACCTTTGATAGAGATTCACTACCCTCTATAGGACTCTACCCAAACTCATCAAATAAAAAGACTTAATCTAGAGAGGCAAAATATATTACAATTATACTCAAACTAGATCTTCATAAGTCTTCATGAGTTTGTTCTCTCTTCTTCCTTTGATGTCTGTTGTTGCTTGTTGAGCTTGAACTTGATCAACACCTTTGTAGCTTGTTCAAAACCTTTTGTCATTATCAAAACATTCTCAATGGAACTTACAATTAGGGGTGTTACAGAAAACGAAAGCCCTGCATTTATGGAAACATAACAGATCAAAAACTGGTGTTGTTTTTGGGCATAACTTCCATTTAACATATATGGAATGCAAGGAATTGTAAAATATTTAAAAAGTATGCAAATTTATCTAAGCACCTAAGATGAGTGTTCAACCAAAACAAAGTGTAATAGAAAGGTCTTTTATGGATAATAAAAACAGTATAGAAACTCTGGTCTTAATTAGCCATTTGATGGAAAACATATTCTTTAAGTATAAAAAAGGAAACCCATAACCAACGTGCTGTTGGTCTAGTGGCAACTCACTAGGTCCCTTAATCATGAGGTCTCGAGTTCGACACCCATGGGAACGGAGAGGCACGAGTTGGGAGACCCCTGCCCACAAAGTGGAGTTCCGTAGGGTCGGGGTGGATTTAGTTGGGCTGCCAAAGTGCGAAAGTCCAGACACCACCTGCGAAAGGAAAAAAAAGGAAACCCATAATCTATTACAGGCTTATCAAATGCTAAAATCTATTTTTGTGATCTGAGTTCAACAAAAAGCAAACTTACTATCTTAAATATAACAACCAATTATAGAGAATATTCTCTTTTTCAAACTAAGATCATCCTTCAGGCTCTACAATCAATGTCAAGTTGGTAATAATACATTGGTCATCAACAATCTCATAAAGTGATAACAAATTACAAAACATGAAACCAAATATGTCACTGAATTGGAGAACTTGTGTGCTTTCCACATCACAGTTAGAGTTATACAAAATTCAAACAAAGGCTACCAAAACAAAATGACATTACCTCTGATTCATCTGTTGTCAATGGAAGACCTTGTGCTATAGGAATCCACTGCCTCTCTTCTTCTGTCAACATCTCCTGTATCTTCTTCACAAATTATTCCTCCTTCAACTTCCCCCTTTGCTACATTAGCATTCCATAACAAATGCTACTATCAAAAGTAATTGAAAATTAAAAATTCAACTTTAAAGATCAATCAATTAATCTTCAGCAATTACCTCGGTTCTAAACTTAAATGGCAAAAAAATAGTAATTTCAAGAGAAAGTATGAAGCATAAGAGGAATTTTGAAGCATAACCAAAATAACATTTAGACAAAAGGAAAATAGAAACTTTAAACATATCTAAACAAATAAGGCCAAGAATCTCACCTATTTTAAAGAGTAGGGATTAAAAAAACAACAATAAAATCGAAATGGGTATCAATCAAAAAGACAGAAAGTGAAGATTGCAATATAAAAAATGCAACCTTTTTATTTTGAGTAGCATCTTTGAACCCTTCTTTTCCTCCTTCTTCTTTATCCTCTTTGAAGTCATCATCATCTTCATCTTCTTCTTCGTCTTCTTCGTAAACATGGAAATAAAGAGAAGAATTAGAAAAAGAACGAAACAGAAAGAAAGAAAAAAAAAAGAGAGAAAGAGAGAGCATCGAAATAGAGAAAGAAAGAAAGAAGTAAAAAGAAAGAAATGGTTTGATCAGGAAGAAGTATGAAGTTTGTGGAGGAATATTGAATGAGAACATAGAAGTGAGAAAATGGAAGTGTTGACTGCTGACATCAAACCCTGTGTTTAGAAGCTTCTCTCATAAGCTAATAGGAGATGATCATATTATATAATAAATAGCTTTGGGAAAGAGTATTAAAAAAATGTTTTATTACACATTTACTTTTTTCTTTTTAGTGTAAAATGCTTGTGATGCCACCGATGCTTTGGTAGTGGGCGGGAATAGCTTATAGGAATTCATCAGAAAGTTTATAACAATGTAGACAATAAATAAAGAAACAATTGACCCATGCACTACATGGTTTGAAACTAGTTTTTGAAGTATTTGAAATATATGATTAAAAGTAATTATCAAAACTTCTAAATATATATAAAAAAAATGCAAAATTAATGATTTCGTCCTCTAAGTTATTTACAAATTTCAATTTCCTCCAAAAAGTTTTATATTTTCTATTTGGCTCTAAAAGTTTATTTCCCTTCATAGTTCTCTCAATTCTCAACTAAAATTCATAATCATGCTAACATTAAGTTCATAATAAAAAAATTTACAAAACGCATTCATCACTTTTTTTAAAATTGTACCTTGAAAAAAAATAAATTTTAGCACCCATTAGAAACAACAAAAACTACCTTTAGGGCCAAATTAAAAGGGAAAAAAATTTAAGACAAAATTGAAATTCGAAAATAACTTAGAAAACGAAATCACTAGTTTTGCCTAAAAAATCTTCTAGACATTTTAAAATTATAATATATTTTTAATGCAAATATTAGTATTTTAAAAAAAATGAAGAATATAATTTTTCCTATGGAATTAGAATTAAATTTAAAATTTCAATTTTATATTTTATTACGTAAATAGTCCAAGCATGTAATTTCAAGTCAAAATTGGGATTAGATTTACAGTTTCATATTGCAATTCCAATTTCATATTGCGATTCCAATTTCATACGTCAAATAGGCAATCCGAGATAAAGAACTAAAGGACCGTTTACTTTGCAAAAATATTTCTTGTTTTATTTAAAAAAAATTATTGATTATTCTGACCCATTGTTTACTTAATTATTTCACTTATTAGATTTTCTATTTCATGTTTTCAAATATTTATAAAAGAATCATAGAAAATAAATTTTGTATTTTTTTATAATTTCATTTACAAAATTTTGAAATTAAGAAATGAAATGAAAATGTTGAATCATATTCATAATTAACAAAAATTGAAATAAAAATATGAATAATGATTATAATTAATAATAATTTTTTTAAAAAATAAAAGCATGAAACAGTTTCACAAAGCAAACAAACTTTTATATGGTTCTTTTATCCTATGCACTCCATACATAAGATAAAAAAACATAAATAGTAAAATTGCATTGAAAAACTAAACAATTAATTTTTTTAATTTATTAAATATCTCAATTTCCAACAAAACTTTATGTTTTAAGGCATGATTAACCTACACACCTGGTGCATAGGTTAAATGTATAGGTTAGAAACATCCATTTTGATATTTTCAAATGTTTTTCTAAACCATTTTAACATTTTATCTTTTGCAATTTGGTTTGAGGCTAGAAAAAATTCAAAAGAAAATGTATAAAAAAAAATGGATTTAGTGCTAGAAAAATAAAGAGTTTTTCTTTTTGGACCCCTTTGATTACTCATTGGCCCCCATTCTTCATTGCCTAGACGAAATTGCCCTTATTGTACCGACTGAAACAAGACGCGCGGGAGTTGCTTTCCGATTTTAAGTAGGTGGAAACAAATAGAATCATGGAACCGATTACGTAAAGGCGGAATAATTCTGATTTGTCAAAGTCGACAAGTAATTTTGGATTTCCGCCTTTTTAGAAGCGGAAGAAGTTATAAAATTGTTAAATTTCCAAACTGCCCCTCCGTGAACCGTCCCCTTCCCTTCCCATTCGAAACTGAAACGCCACCCATTAACTCCCTCTCATTCCAAACATTTTGAACTACCTCTCACTCAACTCCCTCTCAATCTCCTCCCTGTCACTCAACTCCCTCTCAATCTCGTTTCTCTCATTCTCCATTCTCGTTCTCCCTTCGTTATTGGCTTCCTCACTTGGTTTAGGCATCTCAGTCGGTGAAAACTTCCATTCTCGGTTTCTCATTCCGTTTCCATCTCAAGTAAGTGATTTCTCTTTTCATTCTCTCCCATGCTCCTTTATTGATAGTTGGTATAGGTTTGTGTTTGATAATGTTGAACATTGGTGTGTGTTGTTGTTGCTTGTTTGATGTTGTTGTAGTCGGTTTGCTGTGACTGTAAACGTATTGATTTGGTTAAGTCGAAACCTTCCGATTTATGAAAGGCGGTATATACTCGCCACTTTGATGACGGAAGTAGTTCCGCCTATCTAAAGGCGGTAATAGTTTCGCTTATGTTTTGGCGGAATATTTACAATTATCTAAAGGCGGAAGTACTGCCGCCTGTGTAAAGGCGGAATCTATTATTATTCAGTTTTATTATTATTATTACTATTAGTATTATATTCTTGTAAATAATTAATATTCTTATTTTTATAGATTTTGGTTTATAGTAATTTGTTTATTAAATACATAATTTTATTAATTTGTATATTTGAATCATTAAATTTATGAATGACTTAATGGTCTATTAAATAGATTTACCATAAATAATTCATTTATATTAGTAGTATTTGTATTGTTATTATTAGTAATTAGTATTTAATTTTTAGTCATATTTATATCATTAATTTTATTTTTATTTTTTATCATTTATATTTTTTGTATTGTAAGTATTATTATTATATTAGTTATTAGATTAGTATTTTGTTTTTTTTTGGTGATTAGTTATTAGATTAGTATAAATGAATTGATTTAATTAGTATAATGCCTAATATTAGTGGTATATAATACATGTGTTTGTTAGTAATTGATAATAAAATAGAATTGCTTTTTGTAGTAATTATATTTTATAATATTTAATTTGATTATTTTGTATAGTATAATCGTTTATATAGACATTTTTTTGATAAATAATTTTGTAGTTGTTTTTCTTTTGAAACTCCGCCAACATTGTTTACATGCAAATTGTCCAGACACTCGTTGTATTTCTTGATGCCCAATAACTCTATGTAAAGCTCCTTATACTCCATCATCTCATTTATCAAATCATGGTGCACCGTCATCCAATTGTGTTGATATCCAAATAGATGCATAGATATGGCCCGGAAACCACAGTTCCCATCACCACCAACATCATGTATGGATTGGATTGTAAGATCCATGAAGAATGTTTTGATAAATGCCAAAAGGTTTTGAACAAGCTTAAATGTGTTGATCAAGTTCAAGCTCAACAAGCAACAACAAACATCAAGTGATAAAGAGAGAGCCAACTCATGAAGACTTAGTTTGGTAGTTTATGTTTTATTGTTTTATCTTTAGTCTCTCAAGTCTCTTAGTTTATGAGTTTGGGTAGAGTCTCTTAGAGGGTAATGAATCTCTTTTGATTGCATGATTTTATCATATTTTGAGTATTCACTTTGCCTAAAATCAATAGGTGGCTTAAAGGTTTGAAAGAAAAGGTTTAGTTTTTGAGAAAACAAGTTTTAAATGATTTTTAATCAAAATAATCGATTAATAGGTTTTGATAATTGATTAACAGTATATTTTGAACTGATAATCCATTAACAACTTTTTGATAATCGATTATCTTGACTTTTACTCGAGTAAATTTTTACATGCTTGCGGCATTACTCGATTAAGGCATGGTTACTCGATTAGCCACTTTGTTACTCGAGTAACACGATCAGATATGGTTTTTAAAATGCATTTTTCACTTCTCAAAAGCACTTTTAACCATTCCTAACTTTTGGGTATTCTATATAAACCTATTTCTAACCTTTGTGATCATATTCCATCATTTTGATATTCATTTTACAAAGAATCAAGCCACTATATTCTCTCTCACTTTCTCAAGATCAAAGTTCTCATTTTTACATTCTTTGATCAAGAACCTTGAATCTCTCATGTTGATATTTTCATAGCTTTTGAAAGAGATTCATAGGATTGTTATTTTGTTTTCATTTGAGTTGTAATCATTGCAAAGAAGGCAAACACTCTACAACAAAGGAAGTCTTGAAGAAGTTATTCATCAAGCAAAGTTATTTGGAAGCCTTGGTGTGGCATATCATCAAGCACTTGGAAGTCTTGTAGTGAAGCAAGCAAGTGGAAGTCTTTGAAGAATCTCAAAGCATTGGAAGTCTTGTTGTGGGGTATCGGCAAGCAAGAGAAGAGGTTAGATTAGATATCAATAGGGTTACAAGGCAAGGGTGTGGTATCTCTTGTAGGCTAGCAAGAAGGGAGTCTTGTGAGGCATTTACTTGTAATTTGAGAAACTCTAATTCCTCATAGTGAAGAATCTCTCTTGGTTGAAGAGGGGACTGGAGTAGCTTTCAAGTGGATGAAAGTGAACTAGGATAAATCACTGTGTCGTATCTCTAAACTCTCTACTCTTTACAATTCTTGTTATTAATTGTGTTCTTGGTTGAAAACCTAGAAAAAGTGATTTTTCATAATTGATTGAATTGAATCTTAATTGTGCAAAATTGATTTGGGGAAAATCATTTTCATAACCTAGGTAATCAATAAGAATATTGGTGTTAATCAATTCCGCTTTATCTCTGATCATATGTGTTAATTGATTGATTTTCATATTTGATTGAAAAGTGATTTTTCAATTTTAACATTGATTAATCGAGTAATTGGTTTCATTAATCGATTAGTTTGAATTGATCATTCGGCATTAATCGATTAGTTGACTTGTTAATCGATTAATAGAAGAAAATTTCAAGAAAATCATTTCTTTTAATCGTTTTGATTTGTTTCTTGCGAAAATCTTTCAAGGTTTATCTAACACCTATTCAACCCTCCCTTCTAGGTGTTCTCCTAGTGTCTCCTAGTTATTTCACCCACCGATTGTAGGTTCTTACATGGATATGTTCTTGTAGCACCGTGGGGACCAAGAACCCATGAGTCGGAATTCTTGCGGTTGAGGTTTGAGATGCTTGAGATTGTGGGACATTTGTACATTTCTTTGACTTTGACTTTGACTTTGACTTTGACTTTGACTTGGACTTGGAGTTGGAGTTGGAGTTGGACTTCTTCTTCGATGTTTCCGGTTTGTCCATACTATTAAACAAACTATCCACCTGCGAATCCACCCGCTCCCATTGCGAAGGACAACGTTTTGTTGACTTATCCTTCTTCGCCTTCCTACCCTTTGTAATTACCTTGTCTCTAGGTGGTATCATTGTGGTGGTTTCGGGCTGGACAACTTCGCGAAACTTGTGTCAAAGTCGTTTCTTTGTAGCTTTGTCCCCTGAGTTGAACATCTGCAAGTACTCCTCCCACAATGGTAATGGATCTGGATCAACCTCTTCATCGTGTTCTGTTTTCTCTGGTTCAACTTGACCACAATCAAACATTGATAACTTCTTCCAGTGAACATGAACCTCACTCAGAGGAATACATCGTCCAATCATCTTGTAACCGACAAGCTCACAACAACAGGGTAATCCATGGGTGGTTCTGATTCGACAATCACAACCATCACCACCAATACTTCCCACCTCTTTATGAATCAAAATCAAAGCTTCTCGAGAAACCGCATAACGCAACTCCGAGTAGAAAGGTATGTTCATCACATGATCAACCCTTGTAATGCTCTTCTGAAACGAGTCCACGATGTCACGATGCTGACATGTCAGCATACTATGCATGACATCAAAACATGTGGCTAAATCTCCAAAGCTATCAGCCAACATCCTCTTGAATGTCGAATGTGCATTATCAACCCTGTTTTACAAGACAAGGATAGACAAGAAAGGTCTCGATTAAAACATGTCTATTAAAGTCTCATAAATTAGTATCTGTAATTACACATGTTCGTCGTTGTGTTGCCAAGGTGCATATGCTGGTGTACCCAAGCATCCACAAATTTTTCCTTGTTGTCTTTGAGGTATGTCCTCTGAACATACTCTAGCAATGCACCACATCCAGGCCCGACTTCCTTGCATTCATTGGCAAATGCATCGTGATATGCTTCATACTCATCTATGCTCTTGCAGTGGACGACATCCATCCATGCTTTCATCACTTTGTCAGTTTTTTCAATGTCCCGAAAATAGTTTTTAAACCTTCCTCTGACATTGCATTTGATATGAAACTGACAGAGGTGATGTGTCGACGTAGGAAACACATCACCAATAGCTCTCACGAGAGCACCATCAAAGTCAGTCACAATAAGCTTGGGAAATTGTCGAGGGTCAGCAAACAATGCAATAAACTGCTTCAATGCCCACACGAAGCTGTCATAATTCTCGGCTGACATGAAACAAAAGGCAGCAGAGAATGTTCTGCACGTTGATGTCTCACCCACAATCTCAAGCAGCGACACTCTATATCGATTTGTCTTGTACGTGTTGTCCATTACTAGCACAAGACTGAAGTTGCGGACTAGAGCAATGCTGTCAGGATGAGCCCAAAAGATATCCTTAACCACATCAGAACTAGGGAAAGTCCTGTAAGAATACTCGTATCCTTCCCTCGCCAAACATAGCAACATATGTTGCATCTGCGTACGTGGGTGCCTCACCTCTTTTTTGTATCGGCTGCGAACATTGTATATTTGCTTCATCGTCGTCACATTCCCTGGGTATCGTTCTTGAAGGGTAGTCATTATCTTCTTCGGTCTCACACCACTCTTCGTCAGGTCAACAACAAGAGCATGTTGTTCTGCAGTTAGCCTTCCAGGAAGTGGATAACCAACCAATGACTCGTATCCCTTATGGTTATGGAAACCACATTTTACCTTTAATGCCCACCTATCATCAGAACGACTCCGCTTTGCATACAATCTGAATGGGCAATTAATTTTCTTGCTCTCAGTCTCATATTTAAGTACTGCCTTGGTACGCTTGTAAACACCACTTTGCTCGCAAGCAAATACAATCCTTTGCCGCTTACTTTTGCCGAGGGCTTAATCAGATTTCAATACTTTCAGGACAAACCCTAAACTATATCCGACTCCACGAACCCAATCAACAATCTCATCTCGATTCTTAAACACATCATTCGTGCAAAACGAAGTGCTGTAATCGAGAAACTCTTTCTTCGGAACCTTTTCATGAAGAGGGTCTTCGATATCTATCACCATTGTATCTGCATGCAAGGTTGATTCACGTTATTGATAATTCATGCATGAAAGTGACTCTCATTCTGTTTCCGCCTTTAACAAGTCGGAATGCAAACCGACTCTGGGTTGTCGGAAAGCATTCCGACTCTGGGTTGTCGGTAGCTTTAATGGTAGCCATTACTCCTCCATTAATGGAGTGCCACCATTCACAAGACAAAAAATACACACATAGAGGTATATTCAATGCAATTATAATCTAAACATAACTATAATATAACCTCTTTCAAATAATATTATTCAAACCAAAATAAAAGATTTTCAAATACCTTAAATCAAGTATATTCTTGTTCAAAGAGTGCTCGATCTTGCTTCAATATTTTGCTTCAAGTCGCTTTACTTCATTTGTTCTTCAAAGAGCTCAATGTTGCATTTTTTTTCTTTTGTTTTTCCTTTTTTTATTTTCACTACCTCCGTAGCTTATGAATGAAGGTAAGAAGAATGCCGGTGCTGCTTTTGTTTAGTATGTGATTGAACAAAGGGGCATTTTTGACATTATATCAATTTATTAATGTATCCGTCTCTGGAAAGGTTGAATACTTATTTTTGTTTCCGCCTTTTAAGAATCGGTTTATATAACGACTTTCATAAGGCGAAATTGTTATATTCTATTTCCGCCTAGCTTTAATCGGATAGTATTTCCGCTTTGTTTCAGGCGGTAACACTAAAGGGCAAATTCGTCCATAAAAATTAAATGAAAGCCAAAAAATAATGAATTAGGTTCATGAAAAACTCAAAATAAACATCTGCCGGTAGTTGTTTGTTAGATTTAGAATTGTGTTTGGGGTAGTAATTGACTTGTGTTGAGTTGGGTTCAGTGGGACCCACCCACAGGTCCATCACATTCACCTATTGAAGAACAAGTCTCCTCCTCTTTCTTCATTCCTTCCTCTTCTTCCCTTTGAATTGGATGTAATTTGGTTTCATCTCCTTGTTCTTATTCATGTTCATTCATCCATCCACCAATTCAATCACTCCATTATTTTAATTATTATTATTATTATTGTTATTATTATTATTATAAACCCTAACAAATCAAAACAAAAAAAAACGTAGATTTCAAGGCAAAAAAGGGGTTTTTTTATTTTTATTTTAATAATTTTGGTGCAAATTTGCTTCAAATATCAACAACCCATTTTCAATTTCACGAAACCAAATCCAAAGCTTGAATCTTTGGATTGTGGGTATTGTGATTGTTGTTGTTGTTGGGAGGAAACTATGGCAAGAGGAAACAGATCAGGTTCAACGAGTAGTAGCAGTAGTAGCAAATGGAGGTGCTTTTACCCTTCTTATTATCTCAAGAGACCTCAGCGTTTGGCTTTGCTCTTCATTGCTTTTGTTTTTGTTTCTTTCTTTGTTTGGGATCGTCAAACTCTGCTCAGAGAGCACCAGGTTATTGTACTTTCTCCCTTCTGTTTTTTTGTTTTCCTTTAAGATTTTGTATTGTATGCTCCTTTCAAGATAATTCTGTTATTCTACTATTGAATATGATTTTGTTTATGGATCTGACTTCTTTGTCCCCTTTTTTATGATATGGTATTATCACTATTATGGATGGTTTTGGAATAAGCTTAAAAGGAGTTTTTTTTTTTTTTTTTTTTTTTTTTAATGAGCTTCTTTGACATACTTATTGAAATAAGGTAAAAGTGCTTCTCAGCAGACCTTGAGTAATTTTCAATGGTGATTTTGCTGACACTTGGAGTGTGTTTGGCGAGACATCTTAATTAAGCGCTAATTCAATAAGCTGTTTTGGAATAAGCTAAAAAAGAGTTTACTTTTCATAAGCTTCTTTGACATACTTATTGAAATAAGCTAAAAGAGCTTGTTTGAAGATCTTGAGTTATTTTCAACGATGAGTTTGACAACATGTAGACCATGTTTTGGCTAAACAGCTTAATTAAGTGCTAATTCAATAAGCTCATTTCCTAAGTTTCTCTGACTAATCTAAAAGGATCTTATAATAAAATCATTGCTTATTTTCATAAGGTATTTTCGTTAGATTATTTTCATGAGCTGTGTTGTCATAAGCCCAAATAAGATCCTCCAAATGCCTCCTTGTTGGAAATTCAGTGTTGTGTTTTGACATTGTTATTATGTTTGTGGTCACCAGGTAGGGCCCCTCAATTGTGCTTTACCTCCCACTTCTACTCTTTTAGATTTTGTGGGTCTCATTTCAAGCTTATTCTAGTACTGCATACGAGTTAATATATGGATCTTGATTTTTAGTTGTCCTTTTAATGAATAATGATCGACTTAGGATGGAAGGATAGTTAGAATAGTTAGTTGGTTGAGGGTATTAATTAGTTAGTTAGAAGGATATAAAGAAGTGGGACTGTGATAGACAAGGCATTCAGTACTGTAATCTTATTTTAACAGAACTTCTGCTCGGATTCGAAAGGGGCAGAGAAAGAATTCTCCTATTCTCGTCATTCCATAAAATTGTTAACTTCTCGGTTTTCTTCTCCTGGGTTCCTAACAGATTTTGATTATGTTTGTGGTCAATGGTCATAGAGGATGTTCCATTACTATGTGTTTGAAAGGTACTTATAAGGTTTCTCTGGGCTTATGAGAACAGCTTATGAAAATAATTTATGACCTTCCTCTAACTATTTTTTTTTTTTTAATTTCAACAAGCTAATGAAAATAAGCTCTTTTTAACTTATTTCAGAAAAGCTAATTGAATAAGAACTTTACGCAAACACACTCTAGGTAAAACTGTCATGTTTTTAAAATTAATGAGGATTCGGAACATCACATATTGATCAATCACAGAGAGATTCAAGTGTAGCAAAAAAAAAGGCTATATGATGAGGATAAGGCTTACTCCATTTTCTTTCATATCTACAAAATGACGATTCCCAAGTAGAACTTTGTTTTCATGTTCGGTTTAACTTTGTTTATAAAGGGAGGGTGAGATCTTTTTTGGAATATTTTTGACAGTTGAGTAACTTATTTTCACTGCTAGTATATAATTTATTTTTTGTGAAATGCAGGTTGAAGTTGCCGAGTTAAAGAAAGAATTGACTGATTTGCAGAATTTGGTAAGAAACTATCGGTGCACATATGATTCTTCTTTTTGCTACATTAATCCAGACTTTAGTTTCTCCAAAACATTTCTTTTTATTTCGTGTACAACAAGCACAAACAAATGAAATGGTCTTAATAATACATTTGGAATTATCTGCATGAATTCTGCTTCTAACTGATTGAAATCATCTGACATGACTTTTTATTTCCCGTACAAGCTAAATCCTCATGTCTTTCCGTTAGTTAGTGACTCCTTACCTTGTGGCTGTTTTACAGCACAAGCTTCTTAGTGAATGTAATATTGTGCTATATGTGTGTGTGTGTGTGTATATATATATATATATATATATATATATATATATATATATATTAAATTGGGTGCTAAGTTATTGGACTTGTTTCAGTTGGAAGAGATAAATAATGCCCACGGTGGTACTGTTGGGAAGATTGACTCAAGGGACAAAAATATCAAGTCTGGTAACAAGGCCCAAGATGACCCCATTGACATTGAGAGAAGGGAAAAAGTAAAGGAAGCAATGCTTCATGCTTGGGGATCTTATGAGAAGTATGCATGGGGCCAAGATGAACTTCAGGTACGATGAATCTCTATTCTAAACAATCAACCTTTTACCTTTTATTTGATGATAGTGTTATGTGTGTTTTTCTTTGTGGGATTCTTCTTCTTTTGTATGGCTATAAGTACAGCTTATTTCCTCCAAAGTAAATCTTGCTGAGCTATTGTTACTCAGGATCTAATTTGCTCATATGTTTTGCTCCCATACAAACTCACTTAATGGTTGTGTTTTTTTGTAAATTAAAAGCTTATGCCTTGAAACCATTAATCAGTAAGTGGGTGGCACACTTTTAAACCTGTCCTGATACCATCTCCATCTTCGTTGTCTTTAGCTTTCATTGCATACTGATTTACTAGAGTGATGTGGTTATGGTTGTAATAGTATTGATAATTTCTTCTAATGCTAAATGTATGTTCTTAAATACGATCAGTTTGTTTTTGGGCAGAAATAACTAATTCATTTGTTCTTTAAAGTATACGTTTTTCCACAATTAATGGTTATTTTCTTTTGTCTACCAGCCACAGACAAAGAGTGGTGTTAATAGCTTTGGAGGTCTTGGAGCAACTTTAATAGATTCTCTTGACACACTATACATTATGGGTCTCCACGAACAGTTTGAGAAGGCAAAAGAGTGGGTGTAACTTTTGGCTCTGTACACGAACATGTCATCATCATTATTTTTTGCTTCCATAACATTGCTACATTTTGTTTGGAATCAATGGTGCTGATATTGAATATTTTTTCTCTCTATCAGCGAAAATGCTCTCTTGGATGCAAAATTCATGCTGATTGTGTTTATTCCTAACGTTTGACTTCTGATACATATCTATTGTCCCTTTTACAATTCTTTATAACTTTTTTTTTAATATATAATTTATATGTTGAAGCTGATTAAAATTTGTTCCAATTGCTTGCTATATTCATCTGTTTCATGTTTAATTGTGATATTCTTGATTATGCTTTACTGTGTTTTTGTCATATTAAGATATTGTTAATGTTAATTTGTTATGACAGGTGGGTTGCAAACAATTTGGATTTTAACAAGGATTATGATGCAAGCGTTTTCGAGACAACCATAAGGTTGCTTTATAAGGTTTACTTTGCAGTTAAAGTTCATTCTCCATTTAACAAATTATTTGTGTTCGACTACTGAAACTGTGCTTTTATGTTTTTTAAATTTTTTTCTTTTTGTTGGTCTATTTCCATCAAAATCCAGAGTAGTAGGTGGCCTTCTTAGTGCATATGATCTTTCAGGGGACAAAGTTTTCCTCGACAAGGCTAGAGACATTGCAGACAGATTGTTGCCTGCATGGAATTCACCTACAGGAATTCCTTTTAACATCATCAATTTGTCAAAGGGCCGTGCTCACAATCCTGGTTGGACTGGGGTAAGTTATATTATTCTGTGTATGCATTTCAGTCTTAATGAACACCCGGGGATTTGGGAATTGCTTCAATGGGTTGTGGACCTTGATATTAACTACCTATAATTTGGAGATATGTGTGATTATTTATAATTTTTATTATCCGTAGAGATTGACGTTATACGTTATTCACGAAGCTTCATATGGGTATTCAAGCAAAATTTACTGCATTAATGATGAAAATGGATCCACTTTTTCAGGGCTGGTTTGGATGAGCTTATAACACAAGGTCTTTTTTATATGAGCTTTGTGTATAAACTCTTTCGCAAAACATAAAGCCATTTAATGTTGGAATAGCTTCCCCTTGTTCTCAAAATTAACTTTTGCAAGGTCTTTTTTCAGAAACACGAGATTAACTAGGAAAAACCAAAGAATTGGACAATTTTAGGACCTTTTTATATAAGCATTGAATTATTAAATTCACTATTTTCTTCTGTTATCAGAAAATAGTATTTCGTCTTGGCATGTTTGTAATAGAGGTATACATTTTGGCTGGTTCAAATTGCATTAGTTTTGGATCTTTGACACACCTGATTTTGGGATCAGAGACTTTTACACAGATGTTCAATTTTAGGACCTTTAGGATCTTTGACACACCTGATTTTAGATCAGTCTTTCTATGTTTGTTTATGTGCTTTCTATTGGGTTTTTTTTATCTCTTTTATTTCCGTTTGTGCATTAGTTTTGGATTTCTGATTGTGCCTTTATCAGTCAATCACTAGAGCTACTTCATTGGTGTGTCTGATTCTTTTATATCTCCATTTTCCTAGGGTGACAGTATTCTGGCAGACTCTGGCACTGAACAACTAGAATTCATTGCTCTATCTCAAAGGACTGGAGATCTAAAGTATCAACAAAAGGTTTTTATCTCTGGTTCTATTACTATATGTTCAGTTTTTTGATGTGTTAGAAAATCAGGAAAATATCTGATAATATCTTTTTTTATGTCTTAGAATAGTTTAGAGCATGCTAAATGATGTCTTAGGTACAGTTTTGTATTCCTCTACAGTACCAGTTTGCTTCAGTTCTGTTGACTTCTCAAATGGGTTTCCAAGTTTTCTTCCTCCAAATCTTGCTATTCGAGCCTTATTAAATTTATCTTAAGTTAGATGCTTTTCAGTTTCTCTCATCAGGTTGAACTAATGTATGGTTGAACCTTACATGCTCAACTTGGCTAACTTGATCCTCACAGTCTCTGTCATATTCTGCACTTCAAAATAGGTTTCAGCTCTTTCGATCCATCCTATCGGGTCGTCTCCATTAAAGGCTGGTAGTTCCGCTTTCTTAACTGCCATGCGATACTCATCCAAGCCATATTTATCTGAATTAGGACAATTCCCTGCACCACCACTCTCTCTGTGGTTGGAACTTCCTTCTTCATCTCTTTGTTTACTCAATACCTTCTTCATTTCAGTCAAAAGTCTCAGTTAGGCTAACCTAGTAACCTCCGAACGCCCCATATTTTCTTCTATTCTTGCCTCAATTCTATCCTCCAACCCTCCAATCTTATCCAACAGATCCATGCGATCTGTCACACTAGACACGAGTCATGGCTACACCACTCTATTGCTGGCCTCCAAATTCCCTCCTTTTGATCCAGCAGGTCGGATCAAAATGATAGAACGCCAGTTGAAATTTAAGATTACAAAGGAAACTACAGCAGAAGCGCCCTAGAATTTCAAGATCTCCTACGGAGAATAATTCTTCCCAAAAACTACCAAATACACACACTTAATAACTGCTTACTATCACACAACACGTTAAAACGAAAATACATAGAAACTCCCGCATAACTGCTCCTAAACAACTACTCCTACTGATCTGCCCTTGCTGTCTTGCTTCTACATATCTGCCACATGGCAGACTTCTATTTCCCACTCCTCTTTCTGGAATAAACCTTCCAGATAAGAGGTTTCTGACTGGTATATTTAAGCACATGCCTTATGGCATCGGCTAACTGCTTGTCCCTATTATATGTTACATGTGTCACCTACCTTTCTAGCAATGTAGTATGCATTGATTGTTTGCACAATGCTGTTCCAGGTGGAGAGTGTAATAACACTGTTTAATAAAACATTTCCCGAAGATGGATTACTTCCTATCTACATTAATCCTCACAGTGGAACATCAGGCTACTCTCCCATCACCTTTGGTGCTATGGGTGACAGGTATTAACACAATTCGATAACCTTCTTTTACATGGTATACAAGTGAAGTGAAGTTCACTCCTATCACCTTTAGTTGCGATTGACACAATCTCATTGCAGTTTTTATGAATACTTGCTCAAAGTATGGATACAAGGGAATAAGACATCGGCAGTAAAAAATTATAGGTGAGAACAATGGACCTACTTTATCACGTTGTCTACCTTATTGTTGGAATTGTTAATTGATGTGGCTATAGTTGGAATTTTAGTTCCCTTTCCCTGGATAAAGGAAAAAATATTTATGTATCTTACTCTTCAAAAAAATTTTGGTGAACGGTGTTTGGTTAGTGTCCTATAACAGATTTCTTTTTCTTTTCTTGTTGGAACCTTGAAAACAGAGATATGTGGGAGAAATCAATGAAAGGTTTGCTAACTTTGATTAGAAGAACAACGCCATCTTCTTTTGCTTACATATGTGAGAAGAATGGAGGATCTCTCTCAGACAAAGTATGATATTTCATTACAACACTTGTATTTTGGCATTTACTATTTTAGAATATGTTTTGGATGTTAAGATTATCTTTCATTCAACTGAATACCTGTAGATGGATGAACTAGCATGCTTTGCTCCTGGGATGATTGCTTTGGGATCATCTGGTTATGGTCCTGATGAGTCACGGAAGTTTCTATCACTTGCAGAAGAGGTATGTTGTAATAGCTGTTTCACAATAATGTGCTTGTTCTGTTGACTGGTTGATTTCTGACTTGACCTAACAATTTAGGGTGCGTTTGGGTAAGCAACTTAATTAGGTGCTTACTCAATAAGCTATTTTAAATAAACTGAAAAGAGCTTACTATCATAGGCTTTCTCTGGTAAACTTATTGGAATAGGCTAAAAAGAGCTTATAGGAAGGTCATAAGCTATTTTTATAAGCTTGTTTTCATATGTTGTTGTCATAATTACAAATAAGCTCTCTATAAGCTTTTCCATATGACCTCTTACTCTACAGTTTTCACATCAATATAAGTTTAAGCGTTTAACCATTTTTTTCATGATTATAAATTGTTTAATTGCTTGAATTCTAACTCTGTTGTCCTCGATCTCATGTATATTTTGCTCTCAACTAGATTTGTATCTAATCTATTTGAAGTTCTAAAGCCTATCATGTTGCGATAAATTATTCCTTAGAGAAGGACCTGTTTCCTATTTCTTGTTTCAAGGAATTTTTCAATAAAGAGAATGTTGTCTTGTCTTGTGCTCTTATTGAGAACTACATTATCTTCATAAAATTCTCCAATTTGAATAGAAGCAGTGATTGTGTTGTTTGAGACAACCAATTGAGGATCGCACTGTCTGTTTCTTCTCTGGTTGTGATTGTATATGCCTTTCTTTGCAGCTTGCTTGGACATGCTATAACTTCTATCAATCTACTCCAACAAAATTGGCTGGAGAGAACTATTTCTTTCATTCTGGCCAGGTTAGTTATTAGTTCATTTGTAATGTGTAATTTGAAAATGGTATTGTCTGACTTTTATTTTTGAATTTTAAAGGACATGAGTGTGGGTACATCATGGAACATACTGAGGCCGGAGACGGTTGAATCGCTCTTTTACCTTTGGCGTCTAACTGGCAACAAAACATACCAAGAATGGGGTTGGAATATATTTCAAGCTTTTGAGAAGAACTCTCGTGTAGAGTCAGGCTATGTTGGACTGAAGGATGTAAGCTCATGTCAAATCCACTTTCAATAATATGTTTGTGTTTGCATTAATATTTTTCTGTACTCTCTCCGGTCCTATTCATAAGACCCCATTCCAATTTTCAATGGCATTTAATTACTCATTTCTGCAAACAATCCTATTTACTCAACACTTTTTAGAGTTCCTCACAGGGTGGGAGGCCTTTATCGAATTAAGCACTTTGTTAGATTATGGAAACATCTTATATACCTTTTCTAACTTAGGGTTTGACTTGAAGTTGAAGAATGTTTTCATAGGTTTCTTCTGTCAGACTCAATATCCTTATGCAGTTATTCTGCCTACTCATGTCATGTGGTAATACTTGTTCTCAGGTTAACACCGGTGTCAAAGACAACATGATGCAGAGCTTCTTCCTGGCAGAGACTCTGAAGTATCTTTATCTTCTCTTCTCACCTTCTTCAGTCATCCCATTAGATCAATGGGTATTCAACACAGAAGCTCACCCTCTGAGGATAGTGACAAGGAATGAAGAGGGACATTTTGACACCTTAAATGAGAAGCACAAACCTTTTACTAAATTACGTGGCCGGAAGGAAGGCCGATCAGATTAGATATCCATTCTTCTCTACCATTGCTGGTTGATCCCCCTTTTTTTTCAACATTCAAGAAGACTAGTCAGCTTTTGAGCTGGTCAGCATTCCCTTGTTGTTGGGAAGCGCGGAATAGGGAGGGGTTCATTCTGCTTCAGATGGTAATGTAATGATATAGGAAATAGGCCTTCAAGCTCTTACACAATGGGTTTGATTCAAGGTGAGTTGACCTTTTTGTTGATGAATGACCCTTTTGAAATTTACGGCGAATAGGTTGTCCTTTTTTTATTTTTTTTTTTCTGGAAACAAATTTTCAGAACACTACTTACACAGTTTATGTATCTTAGCTGAGGCATGTATTTTCTAAGCATTCAATAGAAGATAGTTACTGCCTACGTGCAGTCTTATCTTATTTATTTGTTTGTGATGATGGGTCTTGACTCTTGTCCCAATGGTAAGGTTTCAAATCCTAGAAACATCATTTTCACTTGCAGGGTAAGTGCATATTACCCAGAATCAATTCTCGAATACCAAAGCTACTAATAGTTGTTTCTGCTTTAACGTGATTTTGGGACCAAAATTGATTTTACAACTCGAAACCAAACATGCTGTAAGATTGGGTACATTTTTACCCTTTCTAGGCCTCATCAGGTTGCAGCCTCCTGTATTTAGCTGAATCTTATTTGTTTGTTTGTAGCTTGTGGTATGCTTTTTCTCACTTATCGCATGTTATGCGGTGCAAGATGATTTGTGGAAAAATTGGTTTTTTTTTTTTTAAATACCAACAGTAGTCTTTGGTAACTCTGGAAACAATTTAAAGATGATATTTTCCTATGAAATTTATTTACGGAGAGGCAAATTGGTGAAGTAAAAAACATTTACTGTGATGAACTCTGGTTATTCACTTATATTCATTACCGATGATCAATGTCGTCAGTAATGCATTGCTTAGTGACAAACACAACCCCTCAATAATTTGACATCAGTGTTGTATTCTTGATGTCTTGTAGTGATCATAAATTCATAACGGGTTATGACATGTTACATGTGTCATTCCTCATGGTTTAAATCAATCGATAATAAAGAAAGTACTTGTCCCTTAAAATCATTATATGTGATTAAGAAGATTATAATTTGATTTTGTAAGAGAAATGTTAACACGCGCCTGTCTACGCGCCATTGACGACGACTGTGACTGGTGATTCTTGCTACATCTTACTGGTGGCTTTCTTGATTCTTCTTTGACATTCGTGTCAGTTTTGGCAAAGAAGAAGAAATGGGGATCAATTTGAAAGAGAGAATATAAATAAGGGTTGTTCCAAACACTACTCCTCCCCGAGTTGAGTCTGAAGCTTGCTTGAAAGAGCATCTGGTGACCAAGGTTGCAGATCTATTGAAGAAGAAGATTGATGAAAGTAAAGCTAGTGTAGTTGAAGGAGAGCACAGGGTGCTAAAAGAGATGTTCAACAGATGGCCAGAAATGGCTCTGTATGAGATGATTTTGATATTCATAAGGTGTGCAATGCTGGAGATAGATTGGAGTATATAGAACCGGGTAGTTGATGGTGAACCTGAAGTTGAGTATTGGATAAATGTTGTGGTATGCTTTGTGCTAGGAGCGAATCCTTCATATACTGTAATGAATGGTTTTACCTAACAATTAACAATTGTGTTTGATGTTGGTTAGTTTATTAATGATAAAAAAAGTGATTGTGCACAAATTGTATGGTTGTTGTGTTACCCGGTTATTACAATATAAGAGTATATAATATATGTGCATTGATAATGTAAAGTTTTTTACATTGTTGATGCATTATCCACCATTCATGTGCATTACTTTTATTTATAAGTCAATCATTGCTAACTTGTAAATAATGGATGATATGGTGATAGTGTAAAACTATTTTTTCATTAATATTTAATAGGTTGTTTTTTTAAGTGATGGATGGTGCATCACTTTTCAAATGGTGGACTGTACAAGCTGCCGTGAGTATGATATTGCATTACTATAGGATATGTTTTTTTTTTTTACATCAACCGGTACCCGGATCTGGTTTGTCCAGAATCCAACTCATCCGGTCTGACCCAACTGAGCTCGCACTAAGCGGTAAGAGTCTCCCAGCGGGGATTGCTCCATACCCAAGGCTCGAACTCAAAACCGGTTGGTTAAGGGACCAAGCGAGCTACCATTTGACCAATCTCACGTTACTGCTATAGGATATGTTTAGTAAACCACAATGAGCTAGTTTCCCAAAAAAAAAAAAAAAAAAAAAACACACACACACACAATGTACTTTTGTTCTCGACTGATTTACATATGTATTGACATGACAATACAACTTATTGAATTGCTTGGATTCAAATTCTGATTTTGCTACTAAATACTGCGTATCGTGTTTTACTCAGTTTGATTTGAATATAATATTTTAATATGTAGAGTAGTAGTGCATGTTGCAACATAGTATTCTGTATTTCTTTGAGGAAGACTTGTTTAAATATTTCTTTTTGCAAGGCATTTTTCATCATCCATGGAAAGATTGTTTTGTGTTTGTACGTAGTATTTCGGTTTGTTTCCTATAATTCTCTAATCCGAATTGAAATGGTGACTATGATGTTGTGATATGTAGGATATGCAATGATTGATTTTATAAGTTCATCCTATAGATAAGTGTAGAACAACTTTGTATATGGCTGTCTTTGGAACTTTCTTGGACATGCTATGATGTCTGCATCATGCTAAAACATACCAAGAATTGGGTTTGAATATATTTCAGGCAGATCTCCTGCATAGAGTCAGAACCCCAATTTCACATTTAATGATGTGATTGCGTTTGTAATAGTATTGATTGTTCTTAGTACAAGTATCTTATTTTGAAGGACTTTGCACTTAGATCATGGAAGCATCATACTTAAGGTTGTGTTGTATACCAGAGACCCTCCTCACTTTGCATTTTGGTGCAACTATTTCAGCTCCTTGCTTCAGCTACACCGTAATTGGGGTCAGCACCACATGACCTTTGTCACCTTTGTATAGAAAAAGAAAGTACAAAAAGGTGAAGGGTTATTTGTTATGGTTTTGCTAACTAATGAACAAAAATTATTTCTTAAAAGTGCTCAAGGTTATTTGTTATAAGGATGGGGATGGCATCTCGTTTCCTATATATTTTCTTTTTATTTCTTGTAATCAAGAAAGATCAATTATTCGAATCCACTCTTGCTAGGTCAGCCTTTCCATTAAGTCGTATACAATGATGAGGAAGAAGATGATGATGATGATGATGATGGTGGTGGTGATGGTGGATTCATTAAATAATGATGGTATTTCCTTCATAAACAACAAGGCCTCAAAGGATTCATGGTAACATGAATGAATGAGAAGAAAATGTTGAAAAAAAAAGGGGGAATTTATTTAAAAGTCTCAGCTGACAAGGTTGCATCTATTGGATTGTGGGCCTCAATATCAACATGCCGAATACCAGGGACTAGATTCCGAATCTCTGTCTCTAATCTATCCACTTCACTTCCTAATGCTGTAACTACTTCCTCACCTGCCACAAATTTACAAACATAAGTATGTAATTGTTTCTCAATCAGCAAGTAAATCATCACAAGGATTAAGGTTTACTAGTAAATCATACCATAATTTGACATAATCTTCATCAGGGCATCATCATCCCCTTGCTTTGCAGCTTCACGAAACTGTAAATGATAATATGTTGACAGCTTAAAATCAGTGGTCATGTGGTAATCCATAGGGGGGTTTGAAAAAATCTAATTTGAGTTTAAGAGAATATTTAAAGAAAATAGCAAAGGAAAATAACTTAAGACCTTCACATATGCTTATTTCAATAAGCTTGTCAGAGAAGCTAATGAAAATAAGCTCTTGCTAGCTTATTCAAAATACCTTATTGAATTAACACTTAATTAAGTTGTTTATCTAAGCGCACCCTAAATCAACTTGGCCGTTATGAGAGTAGTGTGTCTAAAATTGTAAACCGCACACTGGCAGGGAAGCAGGGTAGTGCAACTTTTGTAGCTGGTTCAATACTGAATGATCATGACCAAAAATAACCTAGACTAGTCGTGCCCCATTGGCTAGATGGATTTAGCTCTTCTAAAGTCAGGGACATACTTTAGACGGTAAAGTGGGGAATTATAACTGTTGACCCAAAAATCAACAATTACGATTATGATAAAATACACGCAATATAACAAATTATGAAAAGTTGTTAAGTTCTCAAACAATATTTTTAGATCAGTAGTCATAATTCCTCAGCTTACCCTCATAAGTGCACCCCTCACTTTTGAGGAGGCACAAAATCCAATTATATTACTCTTTTAAATGCGAGTAAAAGCCTAGGATAGTTCTCAGGTACATTACTTTTATTTTTTCTAAATTTTCATGTCAGGACAATTGCCAATGCAAATATTTTCAATGGGTGTCAATGCATTCCTGTTTCACTAGTCTGTAATAAAATGCATAAGTAATATGTGACTAATAACAAGAACAACAGAAAAGACATCATATTGTCCAAGATTTAACATTAGCATCATAAATTAAGTGGAGATTATCGACCTGTCTAGCCCACCCTTCATGCCCCGTCCTTTTAAGATAGTTCCGCACCACCATTACTCCATTAAAATCTGTTAAAACAACTAAGTATGATCAGATTCACTCATCAGCATCATATTATCATGCTTCATTGTTACCATTACCTGAATTTATCATGTTAATGGATGTAGTTGCGGACAGTGAAAATTTATTATATAAATTTCCAACTTACTCTATGGTTCTGAATCTCTGATCCTTAATGATAGTAAAAATAAATAGACACACACAAAAAGCACAGATGTAGTATCGCTAAGGCAATTTGTAAGTTGAAACTTGAAACCAAAAAAGGATAGCGTGGTATATAAACAAAAAAAAAAGCTGTCTAAAATTATCGCAAGATTTCATATTGATGAGAGATATTCTTATTAAAATATCAGACTGTCATCATGCCAATAACTGCGAAGACCATACATGATATATTTCAATCAAGGTAAATTTTAGAATTATATCCACAACACAGAAATCAAGAATAATGGCATGAAGGGTAACCTATTTCTGCCTTGAATCTGAAGAATCCAGGCCCAATAACTTCGCTTTTGCAATCATAGAGGGCATCTACAACCTAAAGCATAAGGTCACCTTAGTCAAATGAATGAGACAGAAGTTATAGTAATGCAATTTCACCACAAACTAGCATGCTTGTACCGGGTCATTTTTCAAAAACTGAAGTACTTTCTCCATATCGTGGTCATCCATAGCTCTGCCGATCAAAGCATGTCGGTTTCTCTGGATAAGAAATATGGCTACCTGCAAGGTTAATTAAGCATGAAATTCAATCAAAATAGATACCAGCTAGCTCTATGCTTTCTGAATTCAAATGCCTAGGGAAGTTTGCTGTCTTCTGAACCCTCTTTACCATTCCAAGTAAGTTGCCAACTATGATTGAGCCTATGGGATCATAAATGGCATTTCCAGTAACGTTCACGGCAACCAATGATGCCCCAGCAATAAGAAGGCCAGTTACTGCAGCACCATCCTGCATATTTTGCGACCACTTATAAGAACAAACAACCAAACAGAATCGCGATTCATTACTAAATGGGTTTAAGAAACTAAATAGACAGAAATCTATGCTGCATAGCCCATCAGAAAGAAGACTAAACAAAGTCGTCCTATTAAACCATATTTTAAGTAATTCTTCCCCATTCCATTTTCTGATGTAAAATGACCAAAAAGAAAACTTTCTTTGCCATGGATAGTTGAAGTCCCACTCTGATTTGATTAGATAATTAGAAAAATGTTCCTCGCTTTAAATAACTGTTTTCTGAGGAGAAATACAACCAAATATGAAATAACTAATAAGTAATGGGTGTTATTCAAAACCCTTATTTCTAGACTCGGTTTTTTTTTGTTTTTTTAAAATATGTATCAGCAATTCTTGTTTAAACCACAAGTATCGGAAACATGTTCCAGGAACTAAAGATGACCAACAGCAATAATTTACCTCTGTCATTACTGCAACAGATGTAGGATCATGGCCACGCCAAATATAGTCTCTTAACTTCATTCCCTCTGCGGCTGCGCCTTTCTTGACAGCTTGTATGGCAACAAGAAGGGAGGCACCTAACAAAAGAAAATGACCATTGGAAGAAGGTAATGATTGAAACAGACCGAGGAGACTAAACTGTGCCGGAAAGAAATGTCAGACAGCAGTACCTTCAATGATGAATGAACCACATATCACCAAAGCTGCGTAATGTATATTTTCAGGGGCCTGAAAAGAAACTCTCAGAAGTCAACAAATTAAATGGAGAATTCACAAATGGATAACAGCAATTGTTCAGAACTTGAACAAACAGATGTTAAAAGCTTCCATTCCAAAGATTCAATTTGGTCAAGTACCTGTGCAATCCACAAGTTTTGAAATCCATTAACAACTGTAGCACCAGAACCAAGACAAAATATCCCAACTGCAGAGATCAAAGACCAAACAAATCTTTCCTTCGAATAGCCATAACTGTAGAAATTTAACCACACTGATTAAATCCCAAGTTCAAGCAAGGACAAAAGCCATATCTCATTTCATGGCATCAAATTGAAATGGACAGCAGCATAACTTATAATGATATATTGATTCATGTTAAATTTTGCGAATCAGAATGCATTCATCGCCTACATGATTAAAATGCATTCATCCACTCCATATGTGATAGTTCATGAATCATATAGCATGTAGAAAGCACAACCAATTTTGCAAATCAGCTTGACGTGGAATGTGTGACAAAAAGAGGGCAGAGGGTACAAATGCGAACAATAGTGTGTAACTCACGGATGAAGAGCATCGGGTGCACGCCTTGAGCTACTTAGACCATAAGCAAGTAGTGCCTACGAAATAAGTTAAGCATCACATATTAGTTTCTCCACAATAAATAAATAATAGTAATAGGATGAATTAGTGTGTGGAATAGAATAAGGAAGCTATCTATAATAGTAATAGAAATATGAGAATGACTAGAAACATACCTGGTTTGCAAAATCGGCAACGGAGTGAACGACTTCAGCTAACATAACATGGCTAGAGGTAGCTAACCAAACTCCAAACTTGAGAGAAAAAACAAGAAAGTTACACCACAATGCAGTTGTGACAGCTCGCTGACTAGAATAATGAACAACAGAAAGTATTAGAATATGATAATGGCAAACACTAAACACAACAAGTGAAGTAACAAATTTGTATAATGAAAATTAAAAAGAGAGAGAAAGAGAGAGAGACCTGTGGCGATCGTTGAATTCGATAATCTGAGCTTGCTTAGCCCTCGTGAAAAAAGCTTACATCATAAAATAAGCTCTCAATTAATTAAATAAAATAAAGAGAAAAAGTAAAAGTAAATAATAAAAAGAGGGGAAAAAATAAACGTACTGGAATGGGAGGAGTATTGACGAAGATGAAGATGATGAAATGGAGGTGAATGGGAAGTGGTAGGAGGAGGGTTGAAGAGGGTAAAAAAGGATCGTAACTGAGAAGGAGAAGGAGAAGGTGGAACGGTAAAAAAGGAGTGCGGGTGGTGTCTAGTGTCTTCTCTGTCAGTATCAGTATCGGTAGAATTTGAATTTGAATTTAAGGCAATGATGGTGGTGTTGTTGTTAAGAGAAAGAGAAAGAGGAGGAGGAGGAAGTGGAAGAAGCTGATTGTAACGCTTGAAGCGAGAGCGAGCTAGATAATGATATGATATTCGCATTGAATTGATTTGATTGAATAATGAATAATGAAATTAGGTTAGGACTTAGGAGGGAGGGTGGCTTATTTAGGAGGAGTGAGAATTAGCATTTCATTCCATTATTCAGTGCTTTCAAGGGAAGGGAAGGGAAATGATGACGTGGAGAGGGGAGAAATGAAATGAGATGAGAGGAGATGCGATTATCCAGAAGAAGAAGAAGAAGAAGAATATTATTATTCCACCACACCAATCTCTCTTCTCTCACCTCTCAGCAGAGTCGTCGGTCAGCTACAGGAGAAGAAGAAGAAGATGATGATGATGAAGAAGAAGAAGAAACAAGTGAGTGAGAGAAGAGCAGTAGTTTGCCTATACCACTCTTTAGCCCCAAACCCACCTTTTTTCACGGGGATCGGAATATTTTTCGATACATTCCAGTCCGTAAAATGCATTTTTTGACTTTAAAACCTCGTTTTTAATAAACGAGCATTCGAAAAAATACACTTTTTCAATTCGAAGGTTTCGAAAAATATTTCGATAGAACACCATAAAAAAACAAGGTTTGTAAATCAACGATAACCCTAAAGTGTGAAGTTTGTACACTAATCTTCTTCGCGAGAGAATACACTCAGGCCATTACTAATCTCCACCTTCTACATCCATGGCCCATACATACTAGTATACTTTTTTAATCACTTGCTAATTACTATTACTCATTCATTTTCTTTTTTCTTTTTTAACTACTACCTTTTAAGAAAAAGAAACAAAAGATTTTATTAACACCCAACATTATACTACTTAAGCTTATTTTATTTATATAACTTGTACTTCTTTATCCAAAATACTCTTATTTCCAATTTTAGACACTTTTTTCATTATTCCTTATACTTTTACTCGCAACCATATAAATTTTTTTATCCTTTTTTTTACATAACAACTTTCAACTCATCAATGGTTAATAATCCATTATACTCAACATTTTTCGTTCTTTCTGTTGCTACTTTTGTCATTTTATTTGCCTTGTTATGCTTCTATTCAACCAAATTGATTGTCCGATTTGGAGAACAGATGGATCATGCGTATAAAAAAAACTTTACTTGCATGTGTGAAATTGACCGATGTGTTATCCATTCTAGCTTAAATGAATTGTTCATTCGTTTTTCTTTTATAATTTTTTTTATAGATGGAAAACTCATCCGTTCGTGTATACAAATCATATTACCGATGGAATGAAAAGGGCATTCACCCATCCGTTGCATGATCATGAACGAATGTTTCATCAATTTCGTACATGAAATTTAGCCGGGAAAAAAAAACGAAAGAAGTACGATAAATGGAATTAGCGCAGTATTAGGTTTCCTTCGAATACGATGCAAAGGAGATAGCACAACAAGGTTTTGGGAAGGTTTTGGGTGTGAGTAACATAGAGAGGGGAATAAGAATTGTAGTAGATTTATGGATGTGAATGTGTGATTAGTAGGTCTATGGTTGTTTGTAGCATTATAGGGGTATTTTTGGTAAAGAAAAAGATTATAAAAAAAAGTTTGAGTAGTAATGAAACGAGTGTTAATAAAATTTTCCAAAAAAAAATATTCTTATTTAATTATATTTCTCTTTTCTAATATTACTCGAGGATATTTTTCGTTCTACGAGATACTAGTACATTATCATTTTTGGAGTAAGTGGTGATAGCTTGTTCCAACAAGTATAGCTCGCATACCAACACAAGAACATTGATGATTATTTTTACATCTTTTAACTAATTATTAGGAAAAGTCATGAATAAAAATAGATGACTAATTATTTTAGAGAGATTAAAAAAAATGAAAAATTCCAGAGTAAATAGTTAGTAATCCCTACTTTTTGGGCACCGCTAAAATTAATCTTTAGAATTATGAAGATTCCAAATTAGCCTATGAGATAGCAAAACGTAAGTCATGTTAGTCCCTACCGTTAATGGTTCACAAGAACCACGAATGATCGTTAACGTGAAGTTGTGGACTAATATGACTCACGTTTTCCTATATCAGAAACTACTCTGAAATTTCAAAAATTTTAAGAAATAATTTAACCAATGTCATATGACATATTCATAAGGACTAAACTTAAGCCATTTGAAATCTAGCATGCTCAAGACTGATACAAGCAGGTTATTCATGCACCCATGCACTGATCAGCTAAGCAATATAAACCAAGCATATTCATACCGTAATAAATTCCACCTTCCAAAAAGATTTTATCAAAGTCTTCAATGTGCTACTTCCAAAATTTAAAGATTGAAAATTTGACTGGGGACTTGATCTCTAAAGCCAACAGGTAAAGATTGATTCCCTAATAATTGATTCAGCCACAGTGGCCAGCCTAATTCATTCAACTTATTAGTTCATTGATGTAATTCTCCCTGTTTCCTCTTTAAGCAGCTGGTAGTGTATCAATTCAGATTGTTATTTGAACTGTGATAACAATAAAAGTATAAACTAATGTGCACCTGATGGATAATTGAATTGTCACTTAGAGCAATTCTATATGCTTGTTTAGCTTACCATAGCCCCTATTGTAAATAAAGTTCTATCACACTTCAGATTTGGTTATATCTAAACAAAAAAGATAGCAAGCCTCTTAAAATGGTAAAAATAGAATGATCAAATTTTAATAAGTACAAGCCAAAGTCACATAGGGCTCAACTCTGTGCAGCATGTTCACTGTGGCTTTGTTAACTTTAACGATCACCATTGAAAATATGTTGCAGAAAAAAATATAAGAATTGCCACAATGCTTTTATATAACAAAGATAAAGATTATGCTGTTGTTCTTTTCGTGCTCTAAAATGGATAGTAGACTCAAAATGCCAAGATATTAAATGCGAAGAATTACAATTGTATTAAAAACCACAAAACATTTTGCGCCTCCAATTTTATTTAAGAACTTAAACCAAGCTTCCCTAACTCCTATAGGACAGGCATTTTGAAGCCTCACATACAGAAAGAATCTCGTATAACCAAACCACACCCTAAGGCCAAATGACAAAACATTTAAGTAGTACCTGTTCAATCGCAACGCAACGGCTACAGGAAAATAAATCTTGTGTAAGAACAACCAGAATATGCTAAAACTTTGAATGCCGGATGTTGATAGTAAACAAGAGCTTAGCCTCAGGATGAACATAAAATCCACCACCTTTCAGCTTTGCCCTCTCGTTTCAATCTGATCAATTCCCTTTTCCTGCAAAACAAATCACAATAAGCAAGTGGAAAATAAAGAAGGGCTATCCGGCTATGTATATTCCAACTCACTGTATTCCTTGGCATACAAACTGGCTCTTTTGTAGACGAGCTAACTACTCTCAGTTCTCTTAGCAACTTCGAGTAACTTCAAGCTCTTCCATCTTCTACTCCTTCAACAGACTCGCAAAATGTGACTACAGTGACTTAAATTCTTATGCTTAGGCTTAAAATTTGATTCATTCTTGGCAGAAAGGTTTTTTTTTTTTCAGAAGCTAAGATATGCAGCTTTTCTCTTCTTCAAATAAATGTTTAGACGTTTAGTATAAGCCTAACCAAACAAGAATATGAAGACTAGAAGTTATATGATACTTTAGTTCAGGATTCAAAAAAGATATTTTCCAGAAGAGTTTTTGCCAGAAACAAGATTTACAAGATTCAGCTTCGCCAAAAAGCTAGCGCAACCAAACCGAGCATATAAAGTCAGTGAATTTTTTATTTAAAAAAGTGGTTTTTTGATGAAAGCCTAAACAAATATGCTCTAATTACATTGAGGGATAAATCATCTAATCATACAATCATAAGAGAATACAAGTATAAAACTATAAATGATTACACAAAGTGAATCGCAAACAAAACGTTAGGCATGTGAGTTCTGCTAATTGCTTTCTCAGCTAAAAAACATTAGGCATTGCCCTTGCCAATACACAAATATAAATTATTATCATTTACTCAAATTTGAAAGTTAGTTTTTGGAAGATCATATTTTTCTAGTTCTTGTTTTCTCTATATGCATATAAAAGAAATCAACTTTTCCATTGTAATCAAAATGGGGTATTAGGAACTGATTGATTCGTAATGAATGGTCCCAGGTTAAATCAAATATAGGTAACTTTTTCGATTAACTTGTGCAAATTGAATATGGAATATCCTCTCTAGAACTAGTCCCTTTAATTACTTTGTAATTAAATTATGACACCAAACTTATAACCCCAAATTTCTATAAAACAAATCATAATACTGTCTCAGTCATATTTGCTCGGAAAGAAAATAAGAAATTTTCGTAGATAAAGCCAGTCCTGAATGTTCAAAATCAAGGTAAACAGGAAACAAGACTAGGTCTCAAGTATTTATTATGCCTTGTCCTTGAACACCTCTTGCTCATGCACTAATTACTCTTGAGAATGAAACATGAGAAGAGAAGCAGTTTTCTAGTGAAATAGCCAAGGAGACATATGTATATGATGTGATGTCCTAGACGGTGAGGTCCTCCAAGGGTATAGGAGAAGACCTTCAAAGGAGCCTCAGTCTAGGGTTTCTATGTGATGTTTGGTGGGAGTCCTCTGGTGGCTAAGGGGGAGCCAAGAAGCAACCCTAATCACTGGTGTGTGAGGGTGATAATTAGGGTTAGAGGACGTACCTGAGCCCCATGTAGTACGGAGCTACTTATAGGGGGGAGCTGGTTGCCCTAGTGGGCTTGCTTTAGGCCCAAGTAGGGCCAGCCTGTACTGAGCTATGAGTGGATGAGCTGTCCTTGTGGATAAGGTGATGAGCTGTCCTTGTGGATAAGATGGAAGACGTCACCATGTCCTTGGTGTCGGACTTGGGAAGGTGTCAGACAGGGAAGTCGGATCTGGGTAGGAGCATGAGGTCGGCCCGTATCTGGTATCTGTTCGGCCGTTGAGCATTGAGCTCGGCCCAGCGTACAGAGGGCTTCTTATAGGGCCGTGAGGCCTTAAGCAAGGGGTCTGAGGATCTCGGATAGGCCGAGTCCACCACATAAGCCCCCCAGCTCGGTCAAGGCTATCTGAGCCTTGTTCCGAGGTCTCGTTTCAGGTCCCTTTCACAAGTCCACCATATCAGGGCCGAGTTCACCACATAAGCCCCCCAGCTCGGTCGAGGCTATCTAAGCCTTGCTCCGAGGTTCTAGGGAGTTCGGACGTTGGGTCGTCGAAAAGTTGGATCCAGCTGTCTCTGATGTCCTTTCATTATGACGGAGCGGGTTTGACAGCTGTCTACTCACCAGTACCGAAGTGACGTTTGCTTTTACCGGATCTGACACGTGTCAGAAATCGCGATTTACGAAGCGTCACCATCATTATGACGTTGCTCGAGGTCCGTTATTTCAGCTACTGTGCGCCACGTGTCCTAACATGCGGGGTTGCGCGTTAGGCTGGGCCGTCTAGGCCAGGCCCATAATTCAAAATAGGAGGAAAAACGGTTCTCCTCCTACTTTGACTAAATAAACTATTCCTTTTTCTCATTCTCTTTTTTGAAAACGCTTCTTCCTGCCCCCCACTAAACCCTGCATCTCCCCCCAAGTCTTTTCTTTTTCGAAAACACTTTCTTTCTCTCACGGTTTCAGTGCTTTCGATTTTCTTCGCTTTCTCTTCCAGCCAGGGATCTCTTGCCGTCGCCGATCCCTCTCAGATTCATATTCATCAGGTATTGCTTCTTTTTATGCCTCTCTTCTCGTTTTCTTTTCCTTCGTTCTTGCGGTTTTGCGGTTCATGTGATAAGGGTTTATTGCTTCTTCATTTCTGTTTTTTATATTCGCGGAATGAGGGGTTTTCTCTAGGTTGTAGAGTTTTGATTTTTGGGGAGTGGTATTAGGATTTCTGGTCTTCTTTGGGTTGGGCGTGTTTTGGGATTTTTGGAGAGTTTTTGATTCATGTTTTTTGTTTATTTTTCAGAAAATCAAAGGAGTAGATTGGGTTCAGTATGAGTAGGGAATGGTTTAGGAAATGGGCTGGGGTAGTCTCCCTGTCATCTAGCAGTAGTGAGGAGGAGGACGGCTCTTCCTCCTCGTCCTGTTCCTCCACGGAGGTAGACGAGGCGCTCCGTCGCCAAAGGGAGTATAGGCAGAAATACGAGAGGCGGGTTCTGGAGGTTGATCCCATTGAGGTAATCTATCCTCGGGATTGGGAGGAGAAGAGGGAGTGGATACGGCAGTACGCATGGGCCGAGTTCGTTGACGGTAGGGAGCATGCCGACTTCGAGAGGATGGAGAAGGAGGGGATGTACGAACGGGGGGTACATGTGGTAGAGGGGAGATGCTCACCTCTCGGAAAAACTTCGAGGGGGTTCTCTGGGGGGTTATTTTTTGTAACCCGTAAGACTAATACCGAGCTCCCCTGTTCTTCCACAGGTACCATGCCGCCCAGGAAGTGCGTCAGTCGACCTGAACTTTACCCTGCTCCTTTCGACGCTGATCAATATGAGTGGGTTGACGTGGAGCCCAAAGGAGTCCAGTCCAACCTTTGTTCCGAGGACAAGCTTGCCGAGGTAAGGAGGGTCGTGCTGCCTTGCCCAGGGGACGCCACCGGGACCTCTTACGAAGTACTCCCCTGTTCGGCCAATGACAGGATATGTAGCCGGACTGACAATAATTCCTTCTTTTTTTATGCCGACCTGATTCATAATCTCGGCGTGACCCTCCCGTTCACTGATCTGGAAATGAGGGTCTTAAACGAGCTCGGACTAGCTCCTTCCCAACTTCATCCCAATACTTGGTCATTTCTCCGAGCATTCCAAAAGTACTGCGGAGCCAGGAATTTGGTATGCACTGTTCGGCTATTTTTGTGGATGTACAACCCGTTCGTCAGCAATAAGGATGGGGTCACTGGTCGTCTTTGGGTGTCGGCTAAGGCCCGAGCTCACTGCGGGCTGTTCGGCATGTTCTCCGAATCTTGGAAACATTTTAAACCAAGATTTTTTAAATACAAGTACGTTGGAACGGGGCTACCTTGGTTTCGGTCCGAGACGGGACCGAAGTTCCCTTTGGAGTGGACCCCCGAGTTCTTTAATCTCCATACCAGCACGCCACAAAGGTGGTCGGGTGTCACCTTGGATGCCGACGAGTCCGTAACGGCCCACCATTTTCAGACCGAATATCGTGCTCGGAAATTCCAACTTGATATTGGTGTTTTCATGCAGTGTCCTGACAATGAAGTCTTAACGAAAATTGGTAGTTACTTTTGCTCTTATACTTGTACCTTTTCTTTCAATTCTCTTACTAATTTTTCTTTGTCCATTTTTTTTTTTGCAGAAGAACATTGGTCAGAGATTTCCTCCAAAGCGCTGAAAGCTGCTTTAGAAGCTCGGAGGAGGAAGAAGTCTGAGGTTCCTTCTGCTGATGCCGTGTCGTCCGAGGTTTCCACTGATACGCTCTCGGCCGACTCTGGTCCACTCCATCCTACCCCACCTGCCGTCATCATTGCCCTACCTCCTCTTCCATCGCCTAGTCCAAGTGCCGAGGTAGCCATTGTTGCGGATACGCCGCCTTCAGGCACTGGAACTCAACCGAGGTTGCCGACTGCCCTTGCCAAACCCTCACTGAAAGATACTCTTGTCAAGATGTCAGGTGCTGAGTGGAAGAAAAAAGCTGAAGAGATGGCTTGCTAATTGAAAAGGGCTACAACCATGTTTAACGTGCTGGCCGATGTGGCTGATGATGTGGCGGATGGTGTTTCGCCTGCTAAGAAAAAAGCTCAGTCGGCTATGGCGGCCGAGGTGGAAGAACTGAAGAGTGGCAAAAGATCAGCCGAAC
Organism: Crotalaria pallida; assembly: GCA_037953625.1. NCBI lineage: Eukaryota > Viridiplantae > Streptophyta > Magnoliopsida > Fabales > Fabaceae > Crotalaria > Crotalaria pallida. The sequence goes on along the minus strand of CM075654.1, from coordinate 1,965,658 downwards.
AAAAGTTATCTGAGGCTGAGGAGGAGCACCGCCGACAAATGGAGGAGCTTCAAAAAAGACATGAAGAAGTTTTGGCCCAAGCTAAAGCAGATGCTAAGGAGGCTGGTCGGCAGGAGGGCCTTGCCGAGGTGGAAAAAGTTAGGACTTTGCTGAAGAAGAGGGTTGCTCAAGCTCTTAAGCATAAGGTGGTAGCATCCGAGTCAGACTTCGACCTTGAAAGGGTGGCAAGCAAGGTTTTCACCAGTGCGGTCGAGCAGATTCTTCATATGAACCAAGGGCTCCGAATTCGGTATGTCGGCGCATCTGCCGGGTTCGGAGTGGAAGATAGCAAGATGGTTGATTATGACAGGGGTGGGGCCGAGGTTGACCTGGACCAGCCTAAGGAAAATCTGCCCAACCCTTTGGTTGAGAAAATGGATGAGGAGTTCGACCCGAGCTCGGTTGTCCTTTCTGATGTCGAGGATGAAGCAGCGTAAGTCCCTTATGCTGGGCAGCTTGTGTGACGACCCAACTTTTATTCTAAAACTTAATATTCATTTTTAGAAAATTCGACCATTTTTTTTTTAAACTAAAAGTCAGTCATCATCCATTATCGAGTCTTTGCGGAAATTATAAAATCAATTATCATGAAAGAAACTATTCATATTATATTTCATAAAAAGGAAAGTTCATTTCCATTACATCAAAACCATCAACACTAGGTTTAACTTAAGTACTCTAGGTCATTTCATTATATTACATATCTTACAACAAAATTTATAATAACCTAGAGCAACTGGTTCGAAACTCAAAATATAAAATAGATAAGAGAAACCTGATGAGTCGCATTATCCACATTCCCACATCCCAACTCAACTCAATCATCAGTTCCCCACTGACTACCGGTTGAGTTGTCCATGAAATCATCATCAGCCACCGGATCGGCATCCACCACCGGATCCTCATCCTCCACCGGATCCTCATCCTCTATCGGATCCTCCTCCTCCTCCTCCTCTTCATGTGCCGGTTCAGATGGCACATATACCGGAGTCCGAGATCGGGCTCTAGTGGAAGGACGAGAGGGAGCAGGAACCTCCAAAATAATTCTTTCCTCAGAGGGTGATGGACTTGGTGGAAGGGTGCGTCTCGGAAAACGTCTTGGCGGTGGTGGTGGTGTTCCATGTCGAAACACAAAATTTGGCGGAATGTGCATAATGTACATCATTGGGATTCTCGTCCTACGCGGACGCATTCGGGACCATGGGTTTGGGTGACGGAAAGTGACTTCCACGTCCCCTTCATAGATAGCCCGATGATCCTCAAAGTTCCACTCCCCATTAGGGAGCGGCCTCATCTCCACGCAAATCATGTTCCTGGCCATGACCTACAACAAGGGATTAGGAGTGAGTCATAGCTAAATACAATAACAAATGATCATAACAGAGGCTAGAAATAACAAGCACAAGTTTTCAGATAGCAATAATAAATGCATATGTATATGCTCAAACTGTCTTTTATAATATTTCATTTAGTTTCGTGATGCATGCCTACTCCTCATTCATGCTACGCGGTTCGGCATCCGAGTATCTCAGGCTCGGGATATTCATAATCCTATGGTTCATCAAACCGGAGCGTATTCACAACCCAGGCATCACGATTTGATTGGGAATTTGGCCATCATAACATTTTCATGTTACGGAATCCAAATCATCACAGCATCTTCGTGCTATGGCATCACAGCTATCTCAGGGCTGCGGAATACTTCTACCTATACCAGATTCCACAATCAAAATCGGAGCATCTCCATGCATGTCAATGTCACATAATTGTTCATTGTCTTTTTCTCTTTTAATTCATATCTTTGAATATCATGCCTCCAATATAGAGACCCAAAATTTATAATCCTTCTTGCTTATAAACCATCTTTTCATTTTTGCATTAACTGGTGCTTGTGCTTTCCAAAAATTCCATCAGCGGCCCAGCCACTTTGTGATGGTTTTATACAATAGGAATTTAATTACGTTGTCATTAATTTGTGCAACGACCCCATCTAGGACTCCCAAAATATCAACCAAGTGGGTAAAAACTTCCACTGGGACGTGGGAATAAAATCAACCAAATGGGTGTACGCACCTCCATTGGGACATCCTGTCCGAATATGTCAACCACTGAATAAAATTCCAGTAGGACTCATCCAGGATAAAATCAACCAATGGGATTAAATCTATAGATATTAAGAGCAGAAATTAAAATTTAAGCATATAGGAGTTTAGACGAGTTAATCTTTAATTACTTCATAAAGAAGTAAAGATTTTCTGAAAATTATTTAAATTACTCGAGTAGTTCTTCACCTACTCGAGTGTTCATGTAAAATTACTCGAGTCCTTCAAGAAATACTCGAGTGTTCTTCCCATTTTCCAAAATACTCGAGTCTTTCTTCAATTACTCGAGTGTTTTAGCAGCAGCAGCACCAGTTTCTGCACTTTATAATGCCAATTCGAGTTCAGAGCCTTTCCTTTCCATTTTTATGCAAAACAGTAACTTAGATACATAAAATAAACATGTTAGAACATGTAATCAATATTGAAACAACATCAAATGCAATAAATCACAGAATCAACATAAACTTAGCAAATAACCATTTCAACATATGATTTTCATTTCCTTTTGTTTTTAACTTCGAAAATTGATCCAGTGAGCATCATTAGGTCCATTTAGACATGTTTGGTTTATAAAAACTTGGGTTTATGACCTCTATGTCATATTCCCAATTCAAACTTCACCCCTTGATGAACCATATGAGGTTCCTACATTTCCAGCTTGAAATAACTCATTCTAGTATTTAGATAACTCCTCCCTTACCTTAGAGAAGCTAATCAACAAGTAAAACGACAGAGAAATCGGTTGGATCAAAAATCCAAATTCTGGACTTGGTGAAAAAGAGTTGAACAGGCTGACTTTGGCCAAGATTTCACCACGGATTTGGCATGAAAAAGAATGAAACAAGTTAGTTTCAGAAACTAGGATATACTAACTTTAATCAGAAACAAGTTTGACACGAAAAGAATCCATGAATTTACCAAACGATTTCAATGAAGATGAATACTTGAGACTGAATGTTACTCTGTTTTCTCAGTTTTGAACCTCCAACTTTGAAGGCCTAGAACTTGATCTTCAGAAGGCTATTTGAAGTGATTTCGAGTTCTAATTCAAGAATGGAATCAGAACTTCAGTTTGTGTTTAGGTTTCAAGGAAAATGAGTGAGGATTGAGAGAGAACGAAGGGATCAAAGTGAACTCTGTAAAACAGGGAAATTTCTGGTCAAATTCGGGTTTTGGAACTTCAGAGGTGTTGATGCTTCAACCAAGCATCAATTTATAGCCTAAGAGTACTTCAACTCGAAGTAAGGTTCAGCTCTATGCTTGTCATGTCAAGAAACCGCGTTTTGGTGCGAAATTAATTGTAAAATCGACTTATACATTGAGCCAGACTACTCGATTTACTCGAGTCTTTTTTTTTCTACTCGAGTATTTTTCAAAAACTCAAGAACACTCGAGTCTTTTCTGACATACTCGAGTCTTTTGGCTCAAAATTCAAATTTTCAAACAGATAGTGATTATACTCGAGTACCCTCTACAATACTCGAGTAAAATGTCTTAATTTCAAAAAAATCATTATTTTATTCAACACATTTATTTATTTAAATAATTTATTTATTTATTAAAATACAGGACCTTACAGCTTGTGATTAGTCTATGTTCTTTTTTGTAACATGTTTGACAATGTTGGGTTGTATTTTGCTTTATTGTGTACAACATTTTATCTTTATGCAAGTTCTTTCTGGTATTAACTTGTTGCATGTTGTTATATTTATGCAAGTTTTTATTCTAACTTGTTGCATACGTGCTATGTCCGAGGTTGGAGTTATGCAAGCCTTTTCTTTAACTTGTTGCATGAATGCGAGTTTTACCAACTCGGTGCATGCTTACTCGTTCGTCCTCGGATCCGAACTGCAATCAGTTTGGTAGTCACCTAGAAAACTTAAGAAAGAATGCAAGTGTTTGAGGCTTGTAGCATTTTGTAACTTTTATGCAAGTTCTTGTTTTAACTTGTTGCATATATACTGCGTCCGAGGTCGTTTTTAAATAACTAAGTAAAACTACTTTTGAGAATACAAGTCCCTTACCAACTTGTTGTATTCAGGCCAGATCGGACCTAAGAAACTTGTACCCTAGACATTGGTGTTTAAAATCTCGTATTAATAACTCGGATAACCTCGGATGACTCAGTGAGTGCAGTAATCTTATAAGTTTTCCTCTGAATAAAGGTACTGTATATAAGTGCATACGGTAGGGAACTCGTATCTACCCGCCTTAGCCGAGGTGGGTGTCCTCGGCCCCGATGTAAAAGAGAATGCTGAGTGAAGCTATGTGGAAACATTTCACAGCAGTCTGTTCTTTATCGGGTGTCCCTTGTACACTGTGCATATGAGCCAATCTTATCTAGAAGACGTTGGCTGTGCATAGCGCCATGCAACATTTAGGTGGCTAGTGCTAAATGAGAAGCTAGTACGTACGTATATAAGACTGTGGCACTTGAGTATGAGCAAGTTTGTACTTTTCATTAATTGTAGTCATGAGTACATTCGTTTTTGGAAAAGTGAATATCTCACAATGGGAATGTAAAAACATGAATAGAATTTAAAAGAAGCAAAATTTAAAATGAGCTTGAACTTGAATTTTTCAGATGAGGATGCTGATGACTGCCGATGATATATGAGGTAAACCTATTTGAAACAGGTTCTCAGTGTTGTAAAGTCTTGGGAATCCTTGAGCTCGGTTCTTTCGGAAATTTCCCAGAGTATGTTTCCAGAACGCCTCTGTTGGGACTTCCCGATTTCGGGCTCATTTCCCGCTTTTCCGGTAGTTAAGACCGATGTCTGCTCCTCGGGGCGCGAGGTGATCAAACTCGGACAACCCGGGTTGCGCTGTTTTCTTGTCTTGGTCGGCTGGCTCTTCCATTGCTATCTTACTCTGACCAGGAACAACTTCTCGGATTTCCTCTGCTTTGTGATGGTCACCCGAGGTGAGCTGATAGGAGAGGTTGCCGAGATTGTTGGTAATGTTGCAAAGTGGGAGCTCTTTCATCTTGAGGCACCAGAGCTTGGGAATTTGAAAAGCTCGGCTTAAGAAATGGGCAAGAAGTTTACTTGGGCCCTCAATTCGGAGCTGTGCCGAACGGAGGGCAGGGTTATTAACAGTTAGAGAAATGAGAAAATTCTCCCCCTGTGGGGGGTTGGAGAGGACTGAAAAAGAAAGGAGATTTCCTTTAACTGCATCTTGGATTTTTTGGGGAAGGTTGGCATTCATGATAACATCTTTGCTTGGGACAGAGGTGAGGGGGGGATTACTACCCATTCTTCATGAGGAAAGGACCTATGGACATCTCGTTCGAACTGAACCTCGGTCAATAAGACTCTTCCCTTGGATAATGTCGGATCAGTGGACTCTTTTTGCTTCTTTTTTACCTCCCGTAGGCTCGCATTGTAGCAGAGCCGGGCTTTCACCTGGTCAGCTTTGACCGTAACAACCTTGTCGTCTGATCCGACGAATTTCATTGCCAAGTGTACTGTCGAAACCACTGCCCCAAAAGCTTGTAGGCAGGTTCGTCCCAGTATTACATTATACGGGGAGTCAGAGTCAACCACTAAAAAGTTGATGATCTCCGTTCGGGCCGAAGGCTGGTTGCCTAGGGTCACCGGGAGATGAATGGCTCCCAGGGGGTGGATTGCCTCACCTGTGAAGCTGATGAGATTACCTTCGAATCCTACGAGGTGGGCAGATCTCAGCTTCAATGCTTGGAAAGTATGAAAAAAGAGAATGTCGGCCGAGCTTCCTTGGTCAACGAAGACTCGGGCGACCTCAAAATTGCCAATTAACGCCGTTATCACCATAGGATCGTTGTGATCTGGGATGATGTCTTCCATGTCTTGGTCAGAAAAAATGATAGGGATGTTCCTAGATGGTTTTTTGCCAACGGGCTTGTGATGGACAGCGAGAACTTGGTTGACGTACCTTTTCCTCTCTGCCCTCCTTTCTCCGCCACCGGCGAAACCTCCCGAGATAGTTTCCACTCGGAAGTTTTCCGGTGACTTGTCTAGATCTTGTACTACAACCATGTTTACTCGCCGTGGTTCTTCTTCCTTCTTCTCAGGGGACGGGTCGGCTTTGGCTTTTCCCTTATCGTTGTCTGGGCTGCGAGACCTTCTTCGACCCCGTCTTTCCACCGCTTCGCGCACATACTGCTGCAGTTTGCCCCTTCTCACCATATCCTCAATGACATCCCGCAGCCAAGTGCACCGATCGGTATGGTGGTCGTACCCGTCATGGAAGTTGCAATATTTGGATTTGTCCCTGACATAGTTTTGATTTATGAGAAAAGGGGGCCGAGGTACACTCCTGAGTTTGGTCTGCATGGTCTCTCTCCAGACTTGAGACCTCGGGACCGTCAGGGGGGTGTAAGAATCATACTTAGTGATGTACGGACGTCGGCGGTCCTCTTGTTGGCCGACGTGAGAGCGACCTCGGTCTCCCTGGTCTGCCCTTCCTCCTTTTTCATCCCCGTTGCCGCGAGGTCGACCTCGGGGCAGGGCATTCTGCGAGGCGGCTTGAGCGTTTTCCATCCTACTTGACTGTCCTTTGTTAAATTCTTCAAGATTGATGTATTTGTTTGATCTCTGTCTCAGCTCGGCCATGTCCCTTGGTGGCTTTCCAATAAGTGAATCTTTGAACTCTCCTTCGGTCAATCCTTGGGTCAAAAGGAGGACCGCCACCTCGGGAGATAGATTGGGGACTGAGCTGGATTCGCTGTGAAACCTGTGCAAGTATGCACGTAAGGATTCTTCTGGTTTATGCGTCACTGTCGCTAGCGTGTGGTCCGACCTGGGTTGTATGCAGCTAGCAGTGTATCTGTTAAGGAAGACCCGCTTCATTTCTGCCCAGTTGTTGACAGAATTCTTGGGAAGTGTTGAGTACCATCGGAGGACTGGGGCCTGGAGGGTCATAGAGAAAGCTCGGCACTTGAGCCGATCTCCTCCACCATGAAAGTTCACAGCTCCCTCATAAGAAAGGACATGCTCCTGAGGGTCTGTTAGGCCATTGTATCTAGGAATATTACTAGGCCCGAGGTACCCAGGTGGTGGTTCATAAGCCATGACGGCTGGTGTAAAAGGATGCCCAGGGTGGGAATCATCCAAATCAGGTTGTTGCTGGTCAGGGGGTGGTGTAAGTTGTGTGACGGTTGTGTGTGGTGTTGCAAAGGTTTGTGGAGTTAACGGAGGTTGTGGTGGAAGAGGTGGTGGAGGGGGTGGTGGGGGGAACTCATTTGGGGCCGGAGCTTGAACAACAGCTCGTTCAGCCAAACGTTACATAGCAACTTGTTGAAGATCTGCAATAGCTTTACCTTGCTGTTCTACAATTCTCATCTGCTGTCTCATCAAGGATAAGAGTTCAGCATCTCGAGAGAGCATAGACTGTCGAGAGTGGGAACAGTGTGCTATGCTGACAGAGTGGGCACGTTCGCCGCGGTGGCGGTGCTGTTCAGTGTTGGTTTCTCCGAGCTCAGAGCATAACTGTACGCGCCGACCTCCGCCGTGAAGTTGTGTTGGATTTGTAGTGTCTCCAGTGTGGATGGTGTAAGGTCCACTGTGGGTATGGGTGAATTCTGGTGGTGGAGGTGGCGGTGGAGGAGGTGGAGGTGGTGGAGGGGGTGGTGGTGAGGACCTCGCTGCCCTATTGGCTTCGAGATGCAGGCGCAGGTCCTCAGTTGACGGCACCCTCCTTGGACGCCCCCTCCTTCTCCTCTGGACTGGTTGTTCCTCAGACATGGTAGAATTTATGGGGAATGAAGTTTATCTTTCCCACAGACGGCGCCAATGTGATGTCCTAGACGGTGAGGTCCTCCAAGGGTATAGGAGAAGACCTTCAAAGGAGCCTCAGTCTAGGATTTCTATGTGATGTTTGGTGGGAGTCCTCTGGTGGCTAAGGGGGAGCCAAGAAGCAACCCTAATCACTGGTGTGTGAGGGTGATAATTAGGGTTAGAGGACGTACCTGAGCCCCATGTAGTACGGTGCTACTTATAGGGGGGAGCTGGTTGCCCTAGTGGGCTTGCTTTAGGCCCAAGTAGGGCCAGCCTGTACTGAGCTATGAGTGGATGAGTTGTCCTTGTGGATAAGGTGATGAGCTGTCCTTGTGGATAAGATGGAAGACGTCACCATGTCCTTGGTGTCGGACTTGGGAAGGTGTCAGACTTGGGAAGGTGTCGGACAGGGAAGTCGGATCTGGGTAGGAGCATGAGGTCGGCCCGTATCTGGTATCTGTTCGGCCGTTGAGCATTGAGCTCGGCCCAACGTACAGAGGGCTTCTTATAGGGCCGCGAGGCCTTAAGCAAGGGGTCTGAGGATCTCGGCTAGGCCAAGTCCACCACATAAGCCCCCCAGCTCGGTCAAGGCTATCTGAGCCTTGTTCCGAGGTCTCGTTTCAGGTCCCTTTCCCAAGTCCACCATATCAGGGCCGAGTTCACCACATATGAAAATATATAAAGTTATATTTTAAAATCAAGTTAAATTTTCTGGTTTAAGTATATAATGAGAACTTATTGATACTTAAACTGAAGGGTCAGCCAAGGCTAGCCAACCCTTTGGGTTCCATAAATTATGTCAGCCATATGTCTAGATAGCCATACAGCACTCACTAACTAAGAGTGAGAGTGGCATATTTAGCCGACTGACCCTTTTTAATCTATATTTTAACTCTCTCATTCATTTTATATACGCTGCTTACAATGCTTCTAGTATGTTTACTCCATGTGGGATCTGACACCAAGGCAAAAACAATTAAACAACATACAAAACAAGCTCTTAACAATTAAACTTTGAGTAATTAGTCATTTTGGTCCCTGAAAGTGTGACCATCGGTCATTTTAGTCCCTCAGAGATCATAAATACACGTTTAGTCCCTGAGAGTGTCTCACATCCGTCATTTTAGTCTTTCCGTCAACTGAGGTTAAGTAACAGAGTTAATTTTTCCGTCATTCATTTTGGTCCCTGAAACATGCATACATAATTCATTTTGGTCCTTTTTAAATTGACAATTAATTCAATTTAATCCCTGAAAAATGTATACATAATTCAATTTGGTCCTTTTTAAATTGTCAATTAATTAAATTTAATCCCTCATTTTTTTTATTTTATCCGTTTCATTTTGTTTTGCCTTTTAGGCTTTTTTCTCTTAGCGTATTTCATATTGTTTGGCCTTTTACAATTCCAATGCATAAACAAATTTTTCTTTCTAATTCTAACCCTTATTTCAATCATTTCTCTTACTCATCATTATTTACACTTTTATCATCTCTGTCATCTCTAAACCACTATACATTAATTAAATTAAATACTACTACAATTTTCAATAAGGATTAAAAAGGGACATTTAGACAAAATACACATAAAACTTACCATTATTAACACTTTCTTAACATATGTGCTCAGGCCTAAAAGACCAAACAAAATGAAACGGAGGGAGTAGAAAACAAACAACTAAACATTATGGGATGTAACATTAAAACATGTATGTATTTAATATTTGAGTCAGCACATGTTCACAAAATTAATCTAAAAAATAACTATGAACAAAATATCTCTAAATTTAGTCTTCATTTCTTCATTTTGATGCCTTAAATATCCCTTGAAAATGAGTAAAAGATTACTTTTGTGAATAGGTACTGCTCAAATACTATATACATATAGGTTTTAATGTTTTACTACATAATGTTGAGTTGTTTGTTTTATAAAAAAAATTGAGGGATTAAATTGAATTAATTGACAATTTAAAAAGGACCAAATTGAATTATGTATGGATGTTTGAGGGATTAAATTAAATTAATTGTCAATTTAAAAAGGACCAAAGTGAATTATGTAGGCATGTTTCAGGGACCAAAATGAATGACGGAAAAATTAACTCCGTTACTTAACCTCAGTTGACGGAGGGACTAAAATGACGAATGTGAGACACTCTCAGGGACTAAACGTGTATTTATGATCTCTGGGGGACTAAAATGACCGATGGTCACACTCTCAGGGACCAAAATGACTAATTACTCATTAAACTTTGTCTTCATTTTAATTTTAAATGGAATTTAACTCATATCCATCCACTCATTACGATCAACGAATCATGTACTTGAGTCAATAGCCACTCATTTTTTGGTTGGCAATTTTCATAACTAAGGTCTTAAACAAATCTTTAACCCCATTTTGACAGAGTAAGTTCTCAAATAGAGTATATATATAATCTGATGCATACAAAAGAAAACATTAAATACAAGAACTTGGCAATTTGCATACCTTTTGGGTTCTGACTCAGTGGCTTCAGCTACTCTGATAATGCTGTAGAGAAAGTTCATACTAATAAGGGTATCAAAATTGCAAATACTACACATGAATAGTTATGATCGAGTCATATCATAATAACACCAACAACTCAGGCTTACCAATTTCCTTTTAAGAACTACTACCATTCTCTCGCTCGTCATCTTTTGCCTTTTTAGCTGATATACCAAGACCGGAAGTCGTTGTATTTTCTCGACTTGATCTCTTTCGTTCCACCTGCTGGAAGCCGTCTAGTCTAGTTTCTGAAATATAGGTCAAACAGTGTAGATTGTTATGGAATGAAGTTACTGTCTCATACTAATACACCAAGTTTCTTTTCGAGATCATTTAATTTATCCACATAGACTCGGATGATGTTGTCTTCAAAATCTCAAGGTCTGCTGCCTGCAATTTTGTCCTTTTCATCTAGCAACTTCTTAACAACACATTTTTTTGGTTAGGTTTCTGTTTCCTCGTCTCAAGTGTAACACTCAGAGTCAGTGTTCGCCTCTTCTTCTTCTGACCTGCCATCAGTTGCATCGGCAACTTTTGTGATTCTGCAGATTCATCTTTCTTCAGCATGTGAATCTATCAAAAGCATTCTTCTTCAGGTCCATCCACACATACATCAACTATTTTTCGTTGGTCTTTCGTGTTCAACGCAGACGATAGATGCCCAAGAATAATGTCCTTCATATGTCGGCTGCAAGCATAATAAAGACAAATAGCATGACTATTAAAGTAAGTGCAAAATACTATTATAGTTGCAGAATATAACACTTAATTTCACACTACGACCAAGTTACCTTTCTTTTCGCATAATATTTCGGCCGAATTGGGTACAAGTCTTCGATAACCAGTATAAGAGGAATGTTATTTCACACTACGACCAAGTTACCTTTCTTTTCGCATCAAAAACAGTTATGCTGTTTGTCTTTTTAGTATAAGTCAGATCAAGCTTCTCCTTCAGCTCTAGGAGGTTGTTAGGGGACATTATTTGGCCCTCCTTCAATTTGACTTGTATGGTAACATACTCAGAAGAACAATGTTCCAGCTTGAAACATTGCAGAAAAATGTATGCATTCATATCAAATTATCAATAAATGAATGCACCGGACTGGACCGACATCATGTATGATGGATGAAGTGCTAGAAAGATGCTCAAACATTTGGTTCAGTTAAGGATTGAAAACTAGTATTTCTTTTTTATTTTAAATTTTTTTTTTTAAATTTTTTTTTTTAACTTTTTTTTATAAATTAATTATAAAATTTTTTAAGGAGGATAACAAGAGGTTAACATGGGTTCAGACATTAATCATATCAGTACCATCAATTTGAATTTGAACAGAAAGTCTATCGGCTACAAATTGAAAATTTGGAAACTAAATTGATCTAAATTAATAAAAAGATGGACTAAATTTGTTAAATTAATCAAAATAATAAGACCGCAACCGAGTCATTGAACCACCAACCACCATCTTCCCAGAGTTCAATAACAGGTTCAGTTTTCAAAAAACATTGCTCTGAATGCTCTTTGATCAATTGCCAAAATATCCCAGGACCAAGTGAGTAAAAAGCACAGTTCGGCAGCACTAGAAACACACTCTTTCGACTCTCCAACACTGGTCTACCTCAATAAATTGAATTGACCTCCAAAAAAGAGCGTTCTAAATATATTCCATCCATATTGATGTATAACCATACAATCACTAGCAAAGTGACCAAGACGCAAACACTCCGGCACTAAACTAGTTGATAAGTAAACTTTTGATGAACAAGATAGTTCGATGGTATAAATTCCAATATGAATTTCCTATTCAATTGTAAGGCTACATAGAAATGAAAAAACTTTTTCATTATCCTGCAAACACTTGCATGAAGAATGAAAGTCAAGCATAATAAACCAAGCATATCCATAATAGCAATATTCTACTAAAAGGCAATTCAGCAATCAAATTGACTGGTAAATTGAAAAACAAATTCAACCTTGAAAAAAGATTAATCAAAGTCTGCAATGTGCTACAACCAAAATTTAAAGACAAAAAGTAGAGTCTGGACTTGATCTTTAAAGCAAACATGTAAAGATTGATTCCCTAACAACGAATGGATTTAGTCAGAGCCTAATTCATTCTCCTGATAAGCTCATTGATGTAATTCTCCCTGTTTCCAGCATCTCCTCCTTCAACATAGTGATTCCTCTTCTTCTTTAAGCCACCCAAGGGAGCCTTGAGCTTAAATGGCCAGAGGAAGTTGTTTGCCTCCTTAAAATGGGGCCCAACGGTAAGGATCTCATGGATAAGATCTTCTGTGGATATGATTCCATGTTTGCCAAGAACCTAAGGTGCCATACAAACAAGTCATCAGCAGACAGCATATGAATTAGAATTATAATGTCATAGTAAGGAACGAATAAATTAACACACCTGCTCAATGATGTTGTTGTCAGTAAGGGCGATTCTCTGCTTGTTTACCTTCCCGTAGCCCCTCTTGTAAATAAGTTCTCTCACACTCTTCAGATTTGGGTACCTATAAAAAGATCAGAAGCCTCTTAGTATGGTTAAAAAGAATCATCAAATTTAAATTTAAAAAAGTAAAGCAGGAAAGTAAACATACCCATAAGTCACATATGGCTCGACTCTTTGCAGCATGTTCAATATTGGTTTGTTAACTTTAACAAATACACCATCGAAAATCTGTTGCAGAAAAGGATATGAATCACCACATTCAGTGCCAAGATATTAAGTGTAACACATTAAAAAACATTTCCAAATACACAATGCAATTTAAAGCCTCGCAACAATAACAAATAAATAAAGAACCTCATACTCAAACTACATAGTAAGGCAAAGTGATCAAATATTTACCCGTGCTTGGAAACAGGGTGAAAAACACAATAAGAGGACTTTACAAGTAAACATGTGACTAATTTTCATTTCTATCACTTCGCTTCCCTATTTTTATGTCAGTGTGCATGGCAACTTAACATTATAAACACTAGAAAACAAAAAGTAAGAACAAGTTCAGCATTTCAAGAGTTTAGTGAAGTATTACCCTTCTCAATCGCAACAGCTGGAGGATCTTCCTTGTCTTAGGGTCAATGGCATTAATACTGAAAAACAAAAGATTGTATGCACAAAAATAATGAGAATATTTTTAAAATTGGGATACAGTATAAATAACTAATAAATAAAACCATACCCTCGAATGCGAATAATGAACAAGAGCTTAGCCTCTGGTTCAACATAAAATCCACCTCTCAGCTTAGCCTCACGTTTCAACCTGATCAATTCCTTCTCCTATAAAAAAATAAAAGAGAAAGAACAATAAGCAAGAAGAAAATAAATAATAGATATTATAAATTAGGGTAACAAACAAAACAAAAGTTGCGACCCAAATGATACATAAATATACACATTCCACTCAGGTAGGCAAAGTGATATATACCTGCTCACTGTATTCCTTGGCATACTGCTTGGCTCTGTTGAAGATGAGCTTGCGGTTAGCAGCTCTCGTCTTCTTAGCAGCTTCAAGCTCTTGCTTTTTGGCCAAATCCCATTCCTCTTCCCTCTTCTGCTTCTTCAACACAGACTCCGGAACGATAGCCTTCGCTTCACCCATTTCCGTCCTTCATTTTTTAAAAAAAAAACCAAAAAAAAAAACCAAAAAAAAAAAACTTGTTATCTAAAGTTTACGACTTGCGAAACCTATAACAGGGAAATATAATAATCTAAATAATCATACGGCTGATTAAAGTTAGTGACAATAACTACTGAAACATTATCAGAGATTCTCATACATTTTTGAATGAAAGTTTTTGACCCTAAAAGCTTAGTTTTAGCTTATTTTTCAAACAAAAGCTTCTAACAAAAGGCCAGAATGCCAAACAAACAAGCATACACATGCCACAGGTATTCTTTTTGTCAAAAAAACAAAAAACAAGAGCCCAAACAAAGTGATCTTACAACATTGAAGGATAATCATACAAATGTAAATAAATAAAAATCATCAGACACAATGACAGTGGAACAATTGCTTTCACTTTAATCACTTACCTCCGTCCTTCATTTTCTTGCAAAAAATAATTAAATAAATCATGGAATTTAAATACTGAAACTTGTGCTTAGCATTAAAAAAAGTGATTATCCTGAAAAACACAGCTTCTCCTAAAAATAAATCACGTGATTACAACTACTGAAACATGTTACTATGATTTAAAAAAATGATTATCCAAAAGCATTTTCCATAAAAACACAGCTTATATTAAAATCAAGTATTTTTCCAGACAAATATTTTAGTAAAAGCCCAATCAAACAACCAGATTATTATTTTTTAAAAAAAAAAAAAAAAACAGCATGCTCTTATAACAAACAATCTTGGATCATAATAGACATACAAGAATGAACTGAAAAAAATAGAAGAATGTAAAAACCAGAAATGATAGATCTAAAACACAGATTCAAGAATTGAATTTGAGAATACAAGAGGTGAGAATCGTACCAAGTGAAAGTTGAGGTCCACGCGCTCACACTGGGTTAGGGTTTTCTTCACTGCGGCCTCCTCAGGATATGAGCTTAGGTTAGTTAGGGCTTTATAATTTATAGTAGTGCTGGCTCTTCTGTTATTCGACGGCTCTGATTATTGTTTTGGTTTCTGGATCTGTTCTGGCCGTTCATCTGTGTCACACAGGGGTGTGTGTGTGTGTGTTTTTTTTTTTTTTTGGGTCGTTTGTGGAGTAACAAAAAAAAGCCCATGTTCAGTGAGACAGATACCTATGGGCTTTAAGATGGTCCAGTACTTAAACATCAAGAGGGGTTTTTTATTTTGGGGATTTTATTTTGTCACCCCAATGTTTATGGATGTCACCCCAATTATTAAAAAAATACTCATTATGCCCTTATTAAAAAAACAAATTTTGACACGGGTCGTAAGGGGTACTTACGACCAAAAGGTCATAGCACCCCCTTACGACCCAATCAAAAACTTAGATTTTCACACGGGTCGTAAGCAGGTGCTACCACCAGGTGCGAAACTTAGATTTTGACACGGGTCATAATCAGGTGCTACGACCAGGTCGTAGCACCTAATTACGACCCGTGTCAAAATCTAAGTTTTTGATTGGGTCGTAAGTACCCCCTACGACCCGTGTCAAAACATAACCTCTAGTTTCTCACTTTCTCTTTCACACACTTCTCACTTTACAAATCTCCCTTTTGCAAATCAGTTTCACTTCTCACACTTCCTCCGACCCGTGGCTTCTTCACAAATCCATTCTTCCCTCAACAAGCATTGACTCAACTTTGTTCTTCCATTAACAAACATTTTACGGTATTTTTTTGTATTTTTTTGTTCTTCCTTCAACAAGCATTGCTTTTGTTATGTACTTTTTTTTTTTGTAATGCTATTACTGATTGTGTTGGTTGCCATGACTCTTCTTTTAGTTTAGTGATTAGTTTTAAAAATAGAGAGAAATTCGAAACCTAGATTTTTCATTAAGATTTTAAAAAAAAAAAAATTTGCTTAGATTTGTTTATTATATTTACTGCTTATATTTGAAAATTGTGTTTACTTTTTAGATTTCATTAAAAAATATTAAAAAATATCTTAATTTTTCTGTCATGTTCGATGTGTTCATGTGTCTGTGTGAAAAACTCCAGGTCGTAACCCAGTTTTTACGACCCCAGGTCGTCACCTAGTGTTACGACCCCAGGTCGTAACCCAGTGTTATGACTTGACTTATTTTTTTTTTTTTACTTCTTTTTTAATTCCTTTCATAATAATTAATTTTTTTTCCTTTAATTATTTTTTTATACTTTTTTTAATTCCTTTCAAAATGATTAATTTTTTTTCCTTTAATTATTTTTTTTAACTTTTTTTAATTCCTTTCAAAGAATGTACTACGAATTATTCACCAAAATAAAATAATGCAGTGCAAAATATGTGGATCATTTCTTCGCTTATTTTTATTTATATTATTTTTCTTCGCTTATTTTTATTTCTTCGCTGAATAAAATTCGACAATTGAGAGTGTTATGTTATTTAATAATGAATTTGAATTTAAAAATTGAATGATAATGTAATTATTATATGTACTGCCAATAAGTAAATGTTGCTTTGAACTCAATAAGTATATTTTAGGAGTAAGGAAATATTGTGATTGATGTTTGAGATAATATTTTTATCGGCATCCTCATTCATGGATAATCTTCCTAGCTCCATTTCATGCTCTTGAAGCTTCCCGAATAGTGTTGCTAAATCCATCTCGTCGAGATCCTTAGACTCCATAATGGCCGTGACTTTAGGTTGTCATTCTCTGCTAAGACATCTCAAAACTTTATTAACAACTTCACCATTAGTTAGTCTTTTTCCAAGAGCAGAAAGATGATTAATGATGTGAGTAAAGCGCTTTTGCATGTCGCCTATGTTTTCATTTGGCAACATACGAAAGAGCTCGTACTCATGCATGAGAGTGTTAAGCCTAGCCCTTCTAACCTCATTTGTGCCCTCATGTGTGACTCTTAAAGTGTCCCACATTTGTTTTGCATCAGTGCATTGTGATACTCTAAAGAATTCGTCATAAGACAATGCCGAAGTGATGATGTTTTTGGCTTTTAAATCATATTGAACTTTCTTCTTATCATCATCATTCCAGCTTGACTTTGGTTTCAAAGAGACAGTATCATTAACTTTTGTTTGAGGAATAAAAGGCCCATTCTCTATGGCATTCCAAATTTCCATATCAATAGCTTCTATAAAAAATTTCATTCGGACCTTCCAATAAGCGTAGCCCTCACCATTGAATAGTGGAGGACGATTAATGGAAGCTCCTTCACCACCAAAAGGATTAAAATTTGAGCCCATGATTTCCAAAATCGGATCTTTGCGAAAAAGCGTTTTAATGCTCGGATCTTTCGACCGAGCTCTGATACCACTTGTTGGAAACCAACAAGCGGCTCAAAATAGACTAGAGGGGGGTGAATAGTATTTTGAAGCCTTAATACAAATATTTCGATTGCTTAAGAGAATGGATTTGAGAAAACAAATTTTCTAATAAAAATATACTGTCTTAATCGATTAACTTCAGTACTAATCGATTAATGTCGAAGCTAACTTTAAAACTAATCGATTAACTAAGTCGTTACTCGATTAATGCCGAAAGCAGCTTAAGAACTAATCGATTAATTATCAGCTTAATCGATTAATACGCTTAAAGTCTGACAGAAATTCAGTTTTGATTGGAATTCAATGGAGATTGCAATACAGTGATGCACCAACAAATGATGAATGAATGATTGAACAATGCTAAGTAAATTTACCAAGCCAAATTAGGTTGATTAACAAGGAAATGAAAAACCCCCAAAATTAACCTAATTAATTTATTTTTGGTTAAAGAAAGCTAGAAGAAATAAAAGCAAGAAGACAAGATTTTATCCTGGTTCACTTTCACCCACTTGAAAGCTACATTCAGTCCCTCTATCAAAGATAGAGAGTTTCTACTAGATAATTCAAATGTTAGATTACAATGTTAAGATGCAGCTCACTTTAAGCTCTCCTATCTTAACCCCTTACAAAGAGAGTGTCAATCTCTTTGCTAATCTACCCAAATGAATCCGTATCTTGTCCTCTTTAATTTGTTGAAGGATGCTCTCCAACCAAATTCTTTTCCACTTGCTTTGATATTCTTCAAAGACTTCAAATTTGTGAATCTTCACTTGTTGTTGAAAGCTTGATCGATACAACCCCTTGTTGTGAATAGCTCCAACACAAAATACTAAAACTAGAAAACTTGAATCTCAATGAAACTTAGAATATTGAATTGATTGTAAGTGAAGAAGATTGAAAGATGTTTGAATTTTGATAGCACAATTGGAAATAGTAATAGCTCTTGAAAGAATATTGAAAGTATGTTTCTCTATAGAAAATTTTGAAAGAGTGTGTAACCTTGACCAAATAGAAAAGAAAAGCTTTTAAACAAAATATTATTTTTCTGTCACAACAGTAATTAATCGATTAACGTATTACTCACTAATCGATTAACCTATGTTAATTCGTGCTAATCGATTAACGTTTAACACACTAATCGATTAACCTTTATTAACATAATCAGTGTTGTACAGTTAAACGTGTTAATCGATTAACCTTATCAAGCTAATCGATTAACCACTGTAAAAAGTGATTAAAAATAAGCTTTTCAAAAATACTTTGATCAATACTTTAATTAGAGCTATTTTTATCAAGATTCATCTTTCTTCACTATTAATCAAACAATATTAAAACCTATATTGAGATTTCTAAAACTACCACCCACTCTCATATGAAATGCAAAATTACATTGATTTACAAAATAAACATAGACCTAAGAACTACATCTTCAAGAGTGGTGTGATGCTTGAATGATTGTCGAATATGTTGTTGCTTGTCTTGTAGTTTGTTAGCATCAAAACCTCATAACTCTACACAGAGGTGGTGGATCGACTCATGGTGCGGAATCAAGTCAGAGGGGTGGACGGGCACGTCGTGCAAGAAGCCAATAGGATTGATTTAGTTTTTAGTTATGGATATGTTAATGTTATCTCGGATAATGAAGTAGTTTGTACATGGATGTGACTAGTACTTTTCAAATACATTTCATTTTTTTTATGATCAAAAACATAATTTACCCTAATCCTCAATTATTCAAATTGCAAACCAAAGTGATAGCTAATTTATCCGAAATAATAATTAGGATTCATAATCATCAATATATAAGAATTTATCAGAATTAATTCATGTACAGATTAATAATCATCAATTTATAAGAATTTATCATCAATTTATACTATATTTCTATATTGATCATCTTTCATTCTTCTTATGATCTTTGTGTTCTTCGTCTTCGTCTTCGTCTAGATTAATAGGCTCATCTTCTTCTATGTGAGGCTCAGGCAAAAATGGTATGAACATTTGAAGACGTTCTTGAAAATGAGATTCCCATGCAAGGACTCCCGTACTTGCACTTCTCCACCATCCTATAAATATTGGAGGTATTGGTCAACCTTCTTTCCAATGAATCTGCAAGTGAATTGAAGTGAAGTTAGTAATTCGCACAAATTAAAATAATTTATAAACATTATATATTGAATTGAATGTTACCTGTACCCAGTGGCTTTTATGAACATTTCCAAGCACCCAAATTTTTTTCTCACTTGTTTCCAAAGATGTCCTGTATGGAAAGAACGTTTGACATTCACCTGTTGTTGACGAAATAATCACTAGCCCAACATAGTACAAATTAGCAACTGCATGTCTCATGTCTGGAACCTCAAACCACTTTGCTTTTGATACAACATCTAATCCATCAACATATAATGCATTATATGCTTTGTCATAATAGGATTGTCCTAATATGTCAACATACATAACTTTTTGTTATTAACCATCTCCTTTATAACCTCATGTCGAATCATCATGTAGTTTTCTTCTGTGCAATATCTATACAATGATAAGACACGGAAGCCACAATTTCCATCAGCTTTGAAATCAATTATTTTTTGAATGAATTGGTGTAACACATCAGGGAAAGCTTCCAACATATTTCTCCAAGCCTCGAATGTTTCTGTAGAATGCTTTCTTTTGGTTGACATGTTTGTTTGAGAACCTTTTGTATTGGATCCTGTAGATTGAGAAGAATAAACGATCACAATTAACAAAACATATTAACAAAGAATAAAAAATCACAATTGACAATCACCGGTAGATTAAGACCCTTTTGTTTTTGACCTGGTAGATTGTGAACCCTTTGTTTTAGATTGAGATCCCTTGGATTAAAAAGTACCTTCCATGACATCATTTTCCCAATGAGATGGTTCACGCTTTGTAGATTTTTCATGTTCTGCCTCCTTCCTACTACCCTTCACACCGCCTTTTGTCTTCACTTTATACTTAGGGAGCTTCATTGAAGTTGTTGTTGGATACACAAACTCATGTAATCTTTGAAAATATCTTTTCTTTTCAAGCACGCGCATATCATCTAATGCTTCTACTTGATGATATATCTCATTCATGTATGTTTTTGGATCAAATTCTGTTGGTCAAAAAGAGGTCTTTATTATTTCATTAAAATACAAGCGTCGCCAATGATCGTGAATTGCATCCAAAGGGATGGGTACTTCCTCTTTATAATATTTTGCAAGTTCACATTCGCATGGTAGACTGTGAGTTCTTCTGATTCTGCAATCACAATATAAGCTTACCCCATTTGTTTGGCGAAGACTTTCCATGATCTCCCAAATACGTATTATCGCATTACGGGAGACAAAGTGGCGCAACTCCTTGTAGAAATCATTATTTACACGATGATCCACCTTGGTGATACTACTTTCAAAAGAATATTTAATATCAGTATGTTGACATACCAGCATATTCTCCATCGCCTCAAAGCTGGTGCACATATCCCCTGACTATCTTTCAATAATCTCTTGAATGTGGCATGAGCGCTCTCAACCCTGTTAAAACAAAAAAATAAACATATAAAGTATTTTTCATAATTATTTTAAAACTCAATTAGTAAAAACACATAACTAAAATACACATAAAAAATGTTTGGGTTTTTTTTAACTCACCTATTAGTTGTGGTATTACCAAAATGCATCAATTGGTTTACCCAAACACCCACAAATTTCTCCTTGTTGGATCCCAGGTAAACACGTTGCACGTATTCAAAAATTATTGATCCGCACAAATCCTTAAATTTTTTCAAATAATCTTTATACTCTTGCAAGTCTCGAGATTTTACGACTTCTTTCCATGCGTCCATTATCGGTGTCACATCTTTTGACTCACAAACCTTCTGCCTCACTCTAAACTGCACGTTCTTTGAGATGTGAAACTTACATAGCAAGTGAGTAGAGGTTGAAAATACATTCGTGACTGTCAAAATCAGAGCATCTTCTTTATCAGTCACTATGATCTAAGGCATGACATCATCACTTTCAATCAAGTTGCGAAGCCGCTCTATAGCCCATGTGAAGTAGGAAGCCTTTTCAGCCTCCATATAACAAAAACCAACATGGAACGTTTTTTTTGTGGATGTTTGACCTACGATCTCAAGAAGCGGATATCTGTATCTATTTGTTTTGTAGGTACTATCCATAACAAGAACAATACTGAACGAATGTAATAATGATATTCCACTTGGATGTGCCCAAAAAATGGCCTTCACACATCACTTTCTTCGTCTTTTACATAATTTGTCACATATCCAGAAGAAGTCAATTTGTGTAATAAATGCTGCATCTGTGTCCTGGGATGTCTGATACTTTATCTAAATCGTTGACGCTCATTGTACACTTGTCTCAAGGTAGTAATATTGTTCTTGTTCCGTTCTTTCAAACTAATGAGAATTTCCTTCTTGACCTAAGGCAAGTTCTCGATTAACTCATTTTCCTCTTTGGTTGGCCTACCATAATGACCCTCCAAGCTTTCACATGGTTTGTGATTGTGGACACCACATTTGACCAAAAGCATCCAACCTTTCCCATTACCAAAATCCCAAGCATTAATCCTGAAAGGGCATTCAGACTTGCGACTACTGGATACCCACATTACCTCACCTTTTGTTCTTTTCCTATATTTTCCAATTCTTTCGCAAGCCAATAAAACCCTAGGTCTTCTCTTATATATCCCTCCGCATGTGTCTGACCGATATATAACGATCACATGTTTTTGTTCTTTTCCAACAACTTGAACCCAACAGATCAATTCGTCTCTATAGCTTGCAAAAATCTTATTATGTGAAAATTCATCACTATAGTCTGCAATAACATTGTTAAATGAAAAAGCAAAGTTATATTAGGATTTAAAATAAAAAAAAATGAAAAAAAACATGTTACAAGGAGTTTAAAATAAAAAATATGAAAAATAAAGTGTTACATTATGAATTTAAAATAAAAAAAAACAATGTTACATTAGGAATTTGAAATAAAGAATTAAAAAACCAGTGTTATAGGAATTTAAAATTAAAATAAAAAGTTGTATTACAAATTTAGCATAAAAAAATTTTATATTAGAACTTTAGAATAAAAAAAGTTATATTAGAAATTTAGAATAAAAAAGGTAATATTAGGATTTAAAAAAAATGTTATATTAGATATTTAAAATAAACAAAAATTAATATTATAAATTTAAAAAAAAATGGGTCGTAACACTTGGTTACGACCCTCCAAAAAAACATGGGTCGTAAACTAGTGTTACGACTACAACAAAATCAATGGTCGTAACATTGGGCTAAGACCTGGTGATATTTTACACATATTTATTTTTTCATATAATTAAATAAAGAACCCAACTGCATACTATTTCATCAATTAGGATACAATAAATTATTGAAAACATTCATCCTAACTAAAAATACAAACCTTTATAATGAATTTTGAAAATTACCTTGTCTCTCAGATAATTCAGATTCAACAGCAGCCATTAAAAGCAATAATAATTTTAGTATGATGAAGCATAAGATCTGGTAAAAAAAATTCACGTATAAATGGGTTTATATAAAAAAAATAAGGATTTAACACGGGTCGTAAGGGGGTACTACGACCATCAGGTCGTAATAACCCCTTAAGACCCTTTAAAAACTAAGTTTTAAAACGGGTCGTAAGAGGGTGTCACGACCGGTAGGTAGTAGCACCCCCTTACGACCCAATTAGAATACCTGTTTTTGAATTGGTCGTAAGGGGGTGCTACGACCTACAGGTCGTGACACCCTCTTACGACCCGTTTTAAAACTCAGTTTGTAAACGGTCGTAAGGGGTTATTACGACCTGATGGTCGTAGTACCCCCTTACGCAGGTCGTAGTACCCCCTTACGACCCGTGTTAAAATTTGTTTTTTTTAAAGGGCATGATGGGTATGAATTATATATTTGGGGTGACAACCATAGACCTTGGGTGGCAAAATAAATTCCCTCAGGAGAAGTATGCATGGTAGAAAAACCGGAACTGTAAGCACCCGCCCGAACCCAACCCGTTCTTAGCAGAGAAAAACCGTTTTATTCGGTTTTCTAGGCGGGAGAAACCGATATTTCCTTCGCGGGGTTGGGGCGGGTGTGGGAATAATAGTAATCACCATGACATCACACACGCGTGCACACACATACATACATACATACATATATATATATATATATATATATATATATATATATTAGCTTTTGATCAATTCTATGCATGATGTATATCAATCGTTATATTTATTATCTAAAATGAAATAGTTCAACAAAATCAAATACATTCAATTTTGCATTAAAAAATTTCGAATTAAATTCATGATAGTCTATGTAGATTTTATTGTATACAAAAATCTGAAGTTTTACTCAGGTATCTTTTTCTTTCTTGACTCTTTTAATTGTCTACGAGGTCTTGTTATGTGAGGTTTGATATTGTAACGACCTAAATTTCTTAACTTGAATTAGGCGTGTACTGAAGATCTGAAGAATTGAGTTGTGAATAGTTGGCTGAATTATTTAAGTGGTGTATGATGTGGCAATAGTTTGATCAAGACTTATATATGAATGCCTTAATAGCAAGAATTAGAGTGTGACCTCCGTATCGTGCGTTTAGTTAAGTGTTTGATGAGAAGATGCCAAACATAGGTGGAATACTGAAGAAGGGAGCAAATATTAGATGGTAGAAGTTTCATTTCGATCAAGCGCTGTAAGACTTAGGAAACAAATTAAGTGGAGAAGCGTCGAATATAATCCAACCACTGAATTATGTCACGAGCAATCGTGGATTTAGAGAGAAGGCTATCATCAGTCATAAGAGTAAGAACGAAAATTCAAAGGGGAAAGTCGGGAGGTCCAATTGTAAGAACTTTTGGGTTTTTATGTTTTAGTGATCGTCTGATCGATACTAGGGAAAACATGATTTTATGTTTGGAAAGGTGTTTTGGTGTTATATGTGTTTGATTTAGTATTAGGAAGGGTTAGGAATCCTTGAATTGGGTCGAAAATGCAAAAATCGGGATTTAGGAGCGAACCGGTGCGCCCAGGCATGAGCTTTGGTGCGCCCAGACGCACTGGTGCACAAGTTGCTGTTGACACAGGCGCTAGCGCGCCCAAGCGCCAGGTTAGGTGCGCCCAGGCGTGGACTTGGTGCGCCCAGGTGCAAGTCAGGCGCGCAGATTTCCCCAACACCAGAAACCTCTGACATGCATCAGAGAATTCGCGCGGGTGCTGGAAAATTCTAGAATTCCTGGTGCGCCCAGGCGCGCGGTGCCTATAAATAGGCACCAGCACCAAAAACAAGCACCAGAATTCCGCACCAGCCGCACCAGTCCGCACCAACTTCCAAAATTCATGCACCAAGAGCTTATTTTCATGCACCAACCATCCTAAATACATCCATATCCAACCTCAACACCATAAATTAACAATCAGATCCATCTTTCCATTAATTATAACTCTTGATTTCTTGACTTCTCTACCAAACTCTATCAAAATCATATTTCTTTATCCTTTATATGACACTAATCCCTCTTTATCGTTGGAGATAACCAACCATCAAGCCAAAAAGGAGTCTAAGCTTGGAAGGAAGTAGAGATAAGCTAGAGGAAGACCTTGAAATTGGATTTTCTCCCTTGAGGTAAGGGAGAAACTCTTTTCTCTTAGAATAGGAATTAGGTTTTGGAATTAGTGGATGATTATTTAATATTACAGTATAAGAGATAAATCAAACCCTAGGGTAATTGATTTTGTGCTACCATATACATGTGTTTATGGATCAGAGAATTAAATTACTTGATTTAGGTTATAAACTTATAAGTTTAATCAAGTAAAATCTATTGAAGCTAAATTGTTTGATGAAATGCCTGAATGTGTATGCAATGTTGTTAAACTAATTAAAGTACCTATGGGGATGACTTTATAATTATATAATAAAAGACAAGTTATTATACTTGAATAAGCTCTAGAATTATGACTTGCATAATTCATTATCAACATATATTAAAATTGGAGAAGTAGAAGGACAAAAAAGATTTTCCTCCTAAAACACTCATTTTCCCTCCTAATGTTGTATTTCTCTTATAAATTCATCATTAAGTGTGTGTTTTGTATCTTTTAATCTTAGTCGTCCATCATATTTTATTAGATTAAATCATAACCGCCCGTTTTGTATCTTTTAATCTTAGCCGTCCATCATATTTTATTAGATTAAATCATAACCGTCCATCATGTTTTCTTAGAAACACAATATTAATAATTAATAATAGTCATCATCAACATATTATAAAATAGGAGAAGTTGAGGGTTAATCTTACTTTCCCTCCAAATGATATTTTTTCCCTCCTAATTTCTTTTCTAATCGCAGCCATCCATTGCAAGTAAATTACATCCGTCCATTGCAAGTAAATTACATCCGTCCATATCATTTCTAAACTTTTCATTTCTCTCTCTCTCTCTCTATATATATATATATATATTATTGTATTCTTCATTACATATTTATAATAAATGCGATCAATCAATATTAAGGGTAAAAAATGTTAAATTTAAATAAAAAACTACTTTTAAAAAAAGATACTTTATATATAATGCGTTACATAATATCGTTAAACGAAACTAATAAAAATGATAGAAAAATATAAATTAAACAAAATAATAAAAGAAAAGTCTAATAGAAATATATACATCCGAAATATTTTAGCAAGAAAGTATCGATACATGTGAAATTTCAACTAAAAAGTTTTATTCAAAATATTAACATAAAAAATTAACACTTTAATTATTCATCTTTATCTATCTATCTATATCTATAATTTTTTTTCGTTAATGAATCTATATTTATAATTTTTGTTTAATTTGCATGAGCTCATTTCAATTTATAATAAAACTTAATTATCACCACATTCCAAAATTTGCTTATAAAAAAAATTTAAAAAATATTTTGCTATATATTATTGTATTCTTTACTACACATTTATAAAAAAAATGCTATCAATCAATATTAAGGGTAATTTTTTTTTGTGTGTATTTCTTGCGGAACCACCGGTATCCCCAAGAGCACCCTTAATACCAGGGAGTCCTTCAGACTAATCCGGAGCGAGCTGCGTGGCTGGATGTTTTTAGTGGGAATCGAACACGGGGCTACTAGCACCCGTGTCCCATTCCCAAGATTTTAGTTGAGGTCTTACACCAACTGAACCAAACCCCGTTAGTTAAGGGTAAAAATATTAAATCTAAACAAAAAATTATTTTTAAAAAATAATATTTTCTATATATATATAATGCACTACACAATATCATTAAACAAGACTAATAAAAATATAAAAAAATATAGGTAAAAAAATAGTAAAAAAGGTCTAATAAAATATATATATATATATATATATATATATATCCAAAATATTTAGCAAGAAATTGTCACTGTGTGTGAAATTTCAACTAAAAAGTTTCATTCAAAATATTAAAGTAAAAAATTATCATTTAATCCATATATATTTATCCATATGTATTTATAGTTTTATTTTTCCAATTTGCATAAACTCATTTCAATTTCTAATAAAACTTAATTACCTTTTCCAAAAAACGCTTATAAAAAAAACTTCTTTTAAAAAATATTTCAATTAAGTCAGCACCTTTTAAAATTTCAATAATATCTTTAGAGGTAGTTTCAAATAAGTATATTAAATTTGTACAATTTCAATGTTACTAACAAAATTAACTTACCTTCATGATGGATGTAAATTTCTCATAATAAAGATTTTAGATTTAGGATTGAGGGAATACTCCCCGGCCTTCGTCCCATTTAACGATTGGGGAAATACTCCCGACAACAAGGATGATAGAAAATCACAAAAATAAGAAATATTAAGGAGACAAACATTTAATGAAGGTGGTTGCCTTCAAAATGCTTGAGGCAACTAAAGGTAACGTGTTCTCGCCGGTGATGTAAGGATAAAGATCTTTTTCTCTTTTAACTATTTTGCTTCTCATATATAAGTTTGTTCATGGTTCTTTCCAAATAGATGTTCTTAAGCCGTGTCTAAACTTTAGAGGTTGGAAGTACAATTGGTTTTTGTTTTGTTTATTTACATTTTTAATTTTCAATTCAACATGTTATTATTGGTCATTACAAGTATATTTTTTCACTTCAACATGTGTCAAATAACTATGATTTTTCCTTGATAATGATAAGTGTGTGACAAAAGACATATTTAAATATTTACATTTTGCTTAATATATAGATAGAAGTTTGTGTATTATATATATTATACCAATTTTATATTATATAATTGTTCCACCAAAAAAACACAAAAAAAAATAATAACAGTTATTCATAACTATTTTTAAAGTATACATGATTGTTTAACATATTATAAATATTTTTCAGAATCTTTATCGCATTTTATCTAATTATAAGTATTGCATTCCGATTTCATTACATAAATTTGTCTGATCATAAATAAATAAATTTCAATGTAAATTTGTAATAATTAAAAAAATACCATATAAAATATAATTCCAAAAAATGATAGATTTATTGTCCGCTAAAAAAATTCACATGTAAATAAAATTAATGTTTAATGTTTTAACAAATGGAAAACCCTTCAAAGAAAATAAAGGATAGCAAAATTTAAGACCTGTGCATCGCACGGACAATTTTCTTAGTATATAAGCTATATAAGTAATGAATGTATTGGGTTATTAAGATTAAGAAACATAAAGACCATTGTAATTGTAAGTTTAATTAACAACAATTATTGCTATGATATTAAGAGAGTGTCTTTGAGGTAATGTAACATAAGTAACGTGTATATATATATATATATATATATATATATATATATATCATCTGAATATCTCAATAGGTATATCTATGTAAATAACTTCCTAGGTGATAATGTAATTTCCTGATGTGTTTTGTCTACTTAATTTCAATTCTTAAATTCTATTCTATTATGAAAAGATGTTCAATCCCTTGTGGTTTAATATTTTAGGTGAAACTTGGAGGAGCGAAGAACCAAAGTTACGTTTCATGATGACGGAGGTTGGAAAGAAAAGAACTCAATCCAATCAATATTGGTTCCATGTTGAAAATCCCAAAATTTTAAAACGAACAATTTGTACTTCAAACCTTTTATTTAATGAAAGGATATCACCTATCTTTTATTTAATTGGGATGTTACAAAAGTTATGCTCGACATCATGATCGATATTATTTTGTATCCCTTTTTGTTGTTGTACTTTTCAATTTAAGAATGAAAACTAATTTATTTTCACTTATATCTAAATTTGAATCAGAATACTAAAAGAACAATTAATATCCTTTAAGTTTTATTTTTTGTACCATTTCATTGTTTGACGCAATGCAACATTTCAAAGTACTAAGTCATTGCACAATGTATCTCAAGATTTTATTTTTAATTTTAAAATATTCAAATATATCATTTCATTGTTTCAGACAATACCCTGTTAATGCACAAACAAATGCACCTCTTCACTGTTTTAAAATAGTGCATACAATCTCGTGTGTTTTTTTTATTTTATTTTAAAAATATTGAAATGATGTACCATTATTTCATTGTTTCAAACAGTACTTAATTAGTGCATAAATCAATGAATCTCTTCGTTTCAAATAGTGCATACCATTTCATGGTTTACGCCATTTCATTGTTTCAAACCGTACTTAATTAGTGCACAAATCAATGCAAATCTTCCTTTCAGACAATGCATACCATTTGGTGTTTTTTTTTTAATTTCTAAATTATTCGGACAAGACACGTGGCAGATCCCTTTGCTTTCCATTTTCTTAACTTTTCTTTTGAGAATTTTGTTGTGTGAGAAGCTTTTCTGGTTGTAAGGATTGGACTCAAAAATATAATATAGAGTTTGATATAACTAGGAATTATCTCGTGCAATGCACGAGTTGTAATATCTGCTTTTTCAAAATGAACATATATATATATACACTTATACATATGTGGATAATTGGTTATAGTTATTTTCTTAGTGTGTGTGTATATATATATATATATATATATATATGTTTATGTGTAAGTGAATATATGTAATTTTATTATATGAAATTATTGGTAAATGTGCTTGTGGTCGATGAATGTACTTTTTTTTTTGATAATGTCGATGAATGTACTTGAAGTGTATGTGAGTTAGACTTTGAATATTTTGATGGCGTGTGGTGTGGTAATTGCTCGACTAGAGTTGTTGTTTGTGTTTGAATGTTAGGGATTGTAAGAGTTCGAGTGTGTCCCTAGTGTCTTGATCACGGTCAAGTATTTGGTTAGAGAATTCTAAGAAAAAGGGTTTCGAGTGCAAGAGTTGGCCTGTAGTGTTAGTACTCTGTGGATTCCATCGAAATCGTGTTTCGACGGAGTTCCGGAAAAGTGTTAGGCTTTAGAGGACATTTGGATGTCATCCGTCCGCTTGGTTATGCCTCGAGTGTTGTTAGCCTTAGATTAGTAAGGTTCGAGAGTTGTCGTAAGTCGTTTGGGTTAGAACGAGTGTCAAAAAAGGGTAAAGTCTAGAGTTTCGGTTTTAGTTCGTTCGATATTTTGTATTTGTGATTTATGTGTCTATTGTTTTAAAATATGATTTTCATGTTTGGAAATGTATTTTGATGTTGGGTGTGTTTGATTTAGTGTTAGGAAGGGTTAGGTGTAACATCCTACTTTTTAATTCTTGGCTTATTTAAGTTTTTAGTCCCTGAACTTAGGTGCTCTTTTGAAATTAGTCCTTGATCTTTTTTTTTGTTGCTTTGGGTCCCTAAACTTTTTCAATTTTTGGAAAATGACCTTGTTGTTGCTTAAGTGATGATATGACCGATGAAATGCTACATAACCTTCGCAGTATCGATAGATAACATACTAGATGATGCCACGTGAATTTTAAAGATTAAAAAAAAATTCAAATTTATTAAAAATAATTTAAAATTGTATTTTTTTTTAAAAAAGAAAATAAAATCCTTTAATAATTTTGAAAAAAAAATTTAATAAAAAAAATCATGTGGTGTTACAAAACGCTGCATAGCACTTCGTTCTTCGATGTCGGACAAGTGACGTGACATTTCATTGGTCATATCATCACTTAAGCAACAACAGGGTCCTTTTCCAAAAATTGAAAAAGTTTAGGGACCCAAAACAACGAAAAAAAAGATCAAGGACCAATTCCAAAAGAGCATATAAGTTCAGGGACTAAAAACATAAATAAACCTTAATTCTTTTATTAAGTATTAAATTATGAAAATTTTAGGAAAAATTTTGACATGGTTTGCTTTAAAATATGAATCTTTCCCTTTAAAAAGTTTGAAATACAATCGGTCAGATCCAGATACAGTAAAAATATAAACAGTTTCAGGACATCACTAGAAAAGAGAAGGATATTTAGATATCCTTTATAAGTGACGTCCACATATTCATTTAACGAAAATAAACATTTAAAACTTAAATGCATTTATACATTTCCAAATTAAAGTGATAATAAATCCTAATGGTTGCAAGTCTATGATTCCTACAATCATAGTGTAAAGTTACACTCCACTAGTAGGAGTGCACTTGTCCTCAGCAGTCGAAGGATCCCATTCTTCTCCGAACGTGTACCTAAAATCTCAACTTAAAGGGTGATGAGCTGTTTTATCATAAATCAAGAAAAGCACTTAACAACAATAATATAACATACATATACCTATGAACTTTAATACTTTTTTAACGTTGTTATTATTCATCTTTATACTCTACTTTCTTTAACATAATAGTGTACTTATATAATCTTATTCATAATTATCAACTAATGTTGATAATACATAATCATGGGCAATGGTGTTGATAATACTAATGTTGTTATTTATTTTCTGCTTGAGATATGGTGGTGGTACGTTTCTTTTGCTGACGTGTCATGCGTCCATAAAAGCTTTTTCTTTCTCATGTTCGTTGTTTCTCCTCGTTCTTCGTGGTGACGCAACGAGCAGATGGTGTACAACATTGAGATCCTAATGTGGCCCCTAGCGGGGGGAGTGTGGTAAGTTACCCATAATGGATGGATCTGGAGAGGCCCGACTCGGTTGGAGATCAGAGACCTTGAGCATAGGCTGAGAGGAGCAATGATCGACTTGCACATCGGTAGCATCACCTAGTGAGACTACATGGATGGTGGACCTCGGACTTACTATGCACGACGTGCGCAGCCCGCACCGACTGCGGTAGTAGAGCTAGAGGAAGATGGGGAGATAGAACCTGAGGATAAGGAAGAGGAGCCTGCAACGGAGCCGGAGAAGGAGTATGTTCCGAAGGAGGGTTCCAATTTTGATTCCGATCTAGATAGTGGATCATAGGGTGTCTCATGGGTGTTGCTGCTTAGATGTTTAATTTTGTTTTAGTCTAGGTCTTGTCTCAACTGAGGAATGCCATACTTTGGATACCTAATGATGTAACTACTTTTATCTTTGATGTATTTTGGGATTGTGTGTCCACAACTCTTTTATCATGCTTTGGTAACTACTTTTGGAACTAATGTAATTATGTGGTACTTGTGAACTTCATCAGGTGATGTTTAAAATGCAAGTAAGTATTTTGACGTCTGGTTCGGTGGATGTGTAGTGCGCTTTGTAACAACTCAATTTTGTGAATGACGATGAAAAAACCTTTGCGGCAAATCGAACGTTACCTTTTGTAAATAATTAGAATTAATGGTTGTTTTGGAAAACAAATAAAATGAATCAAGCAAAATGCGTGTACATAAATATTAAAAAAAAAATCGACCCTTAGTTTTACTAATATTTTAATGAATAAATAGAATGTTTTTGGTAAACAAAATCGGGGTGTTACACCACCCCACCGCACCCTTTTCCTTCCCTTCCTTTTTCTTCCTCATTTCTCTGTTTTTTTTTTTTTTAAATTTTGACCTTGGGTCGTGACCCCTCTCAATGGGTCACAATCTATACAATGGGGTGGGTCGTGAGACTACCTCACGGCCGGGGTGGTCATGAGAGGGGTCACGACCCAAGGTCAATTTTTTTTTTTAAAAAAATGACGAATAAGGGTGGTGGCCATTGTGGCTGAGGTTGAGAAAACAAAAGAAAGGGATGACCGTGAGTGTCGGGACGGTGTCGATGGCTGGTGTGGATGTCGGGGCGGTGTCAATGGGGTGGGATGGTGCGGGTGGGGAAGGGAAAGGGTGGGGTGGGGTGGGGCTGGTAAGGGTGGGGGAAGAGTGGTTGTGCGGGTGGGGAAAGGAAAGGGTGAGGTGGTGGGGAAGGGAAAAGAGAAAGAGAAAAGGTGGGGTATTTTTGATATTTTCTTTAAATGTGGGGTGTATATATTTGAGAGTGGGTGGGAAAATTTTTTCTCCTCCAAGCATATGAGTTGTTGTTACCCAATATTGGCCTATTCACACACCTCATTATCTAATTAACTATGAAATTTGAACCCATCTATTATCCCTAAACTCCTTTTTTCTTTTTTTTCCTAAATACCCCTCTCACCCTATTACTCTAAATCGCTTTCCTTCTTATTCTTCCCCCTCCCCTTTCCTCTGTCAAGCATTAGGGCCAGCTACTGTTGCTATTGTCATTGCTGCTGCAATTTCTTCTTCTCCTTACCAAATCATTTCTTCACAAAGCTTTGAAGGTGTTTTTCTGAGAGGATAAAATATAACAAAATAATATAATTGTTTTTCCGACTCGAAGATATCAAAAAACTATTTTCAAACACTGATTCGTCTTAAGTGCCAATAGTATAATATACCTTTTTTAATATATCTCAGTTTCTCTTCTTCACGAGTTACATCAGTGGAAGTTCTATCGACATTCATTATTGAATGAAGCAGAGTTTTCGGTTACCAAGGGAACAAATTTTCCGTTTTTTTTTTAAACTTCACTTACATATCGATGCATCCTCATGTAAGATCCATAGGTCATGTTTAGAACCATGCTCTCATTTACTTGAGACTGATAATGCATCAAACATCCATGGTATAGCCCCAAACAAACATATTTCAAGACAGATTCATCTTAGGAATAGGAAGGAAGGAATATTGCAATTCAACTTATTTCATAAAATTAAGACCCAACTGAACTTGGTTGGTCAGGATTCTCAAAATGAAGATCTTGAGCATATGCTTAAACTCAAATTATTACAGGATTAATCATGAAAATCCAAAGTGCAGTGATGAGCCTTATCAAGGGCAGAGAAACAAACACAAATGAGTTAAAACATACAAAACCACAGGAAATGACAAACAGCTTCCAGCTCTACGCAAGCGAACTTGCCAACGACTCTGAATCATTGTGGGGCGTCTGAACTACGAATAGCTGATACAGGCAAACAATTGAATACATGAATCAGAACAGAGCAAATAAAAAACCAAATAAACTGCAACGAGCAATAGAAACAAAAAAGTCATTTAGGGAAACACAAATGGTGAACAAGCAACATGGATTTGATTTTACGTTCGAACAAAAAATTGGAGTGTGGAAAGAATGTTGCCATTCTACTAATCTTACCAAGTAGTTAACTTCTCGGTACAAATTGCCTGTTTTTTAGGCTTAAAAAAGTGACATTGGAAAACTGATATTTTGAGAAGCTAACAAAAATTTCTACCAAAAAAGCCGAATTTCAAAAACTCTATTACAGCTTCTGCCTTTTTCTAAAAGCTTAAACAAATATTATACAAAGCTGTGGTTCATAATGGAATGTCAAACTTGTAGAATACCTAGGAGCATAGAAAACACAATTTATCTCAGTAATTATTCTCAGATAACATGGCAATCTGCATTAACTTCTATCCCATACACTACAGTACAGAAGAATAAATATCCTAGTCAAGAAAGAAAATTAAAACTATAGGCAGGGACATGATCTTCTACAGTAGAACTTGTGCACTATGTTATTCTTGGTACTGAGGTAGGAAGAGATTTGGAGGACAACGTTTTCAAACGTGTCAACCTCAAAACTTCTATCAAATATAATTTTTCATTTGCTTAATATATGAATATCAGGCTCATATATCTACAATCATATACCAATCTTGTGACACTTCTTCACCTCAACAGTAACCATGTATAAAGCTCCACAATGTGTAAGTGCCTTTTAATTTCTTTCTTTTATTATTGTGATAAGGGAAAAAAAAACATTTGTGTTATAAATATGTTAATAAACATACCCTCAAAGTAGTTAATAAATAATCCCAAAAAAGCGAAGGAGCTCTTAATTTAGAAGCTGAAAAATACAGCATAACACAAAAGCTGAACTTCAGTTTTTTCAAACTTCTGCTGTTTTATAAAACCTCAACCAAAGATGAGCAAGTGCCAGATGGTTTTTTTTAATCACAACAATCAATTTTTGCGAAAAAAGCTTAAACAAACATGGCCTAAATTTGTTCAACAACATTTAAGCAGATGCAGAGAGAATAGTGGTAAAAAGTAAACAAAGTAGAAACTAGCATATACAGTCTCAAATAAAAAAACAGTGCTGTCAGTCCAAGTTGCAAACTATATCAAAATATTGGTTTTAAGTATCACAAAGTTCTAAGAGTTGTATCCCTATGCTTTACAACTCAACCTAGTAGCATAGGATCATCTGTTTGATTTTTGAAAGATAATTCTCTTCTTAATAAAGCCAAAGAAATGTAGTTAACCACTTTGATTATTGGAAACATTGATTTAAACATACGCCAAACAATCATAAAACTAGATAACAAAATGCACCTGCAAAATGAAAAACAATAAAAGGAAAAACTAAAAGTTCTTACGGAGAATTCAAGGTGATTGAAGTCATCAACCAGCTATTTAAAGACCTCTTTGGTTCTTTCATTGTCAGGAAAGAAAGAAAGAGCAATGCTCATACATGCGTTGATGTAAAACATGCCTTTAGACTCATAGAGGTGTTGATTTATTTGTCCACTTGTTTCAAAGAGGCAGAATGGTGACATGTCATATAATCCCAATCAGAGAAAAAAGGACACTGGGGCCTATGGTTGCCATTTGCCAAAATTGATACATAAGATCTTAAACTATGATAATCAGATTCAAAATTTCGCCTATTAATCAAACTTGTTTGACAAGATACAAGTAGATGCAGAGAGAATATTGGTACAAGTAAACAAAGCAGAAACTAGCATATAGAGTTTCAAATAAATAAATATATATATATATATAAAGTGTTGTCCAGGTTGCAACAAGCAACAAGAACTATATCCTAATATCAGTTTTACAAATCACCAGGGTGCAAGCGGAAGTTTTTCAGAATCTACATTTTTTGCATTCATAAAAAATGCCTTTACAAAAAGGCATTAAATTTGATTTTTTTTTTCCGCACACGCTATTAAATTAAAACTTGTTTGTCGACAAAATATAAGCAGCAATTATATCCTAAAATTGATTTTAACTATCATCAAGGTGCAAGATTTATGGTTTAAAAAAATGCAGGCAGAAGCTACAAAAAAGATGAAAATTTTCAGAATCAATATTTTTCGTTTTATACATTTTAGAAAACCACCAAGTAAGACTAAACAAAACAGCATTCAATTTGTCTGACAATAACATATAAGCAGAAATGGGCAATAAAAATTATATATCCTAAATATTGATATTAACAATCATCAAGCTGTACACTCATAACATGGAAAGCTGCAAAAACCATGAGTACTTTAGAAGCTATATTTTTTATCTTTCAAAAAATTCACTTTAATAAAAGGCTATAAACTACTTATTTGATCCGTTTCCTCATTTCTCGTTATCAAATTGATACCTCACATTTTTGTGGTATCATATTGGTCCATCACGTTTCTTTTCACTATCAATTTGATCCATGGTCCATGAGTTAGAGATCAACAATTTGAAAAAAAAAATGACTCAAAGACCAATTTGATATGGAAAAACTACGAGGGACGATTATAATACCAAAAAATGTGAGTAAGGGACCAAATGAGCAGTTTAGGCTTAATAAAATCACTAGAACCAAAATCCGTTATTTTAGTCTAAAAAAATGGCATAATAAATTTGTTAGACAATAATAATATAAGCAGCACAGCAGATGAAGGTAGGGAGAATATAAAAGTGAAAATCACCCAATACAATTAATAATCAAAATAAATAAATAAAACACTGATGAAATAAGGGGGAAATCATAATAATTAAATAAAAGTAAAAAGGGATCGGATCGGATCAAATCAATGGAATGGAAAGAATAATAATAATAATAATAATAATGGAAAAAGAAGGGAAGGGAAGAGAGATAGATATCTTACAAGGCTTTTCAGGTTTGCCATTGAGATATTTAGTGAAAGAGAAATGGACCTTCTCTCTCGAGAGGGCTTCTGACTTGAAAGGCTCTTTGAGTGCATTCCTAACCATGTTGGCGCATATGTTTGAGTATGTTATGTATGTCATCCCTGCTGCTCTCCAAAACGGCACCGCTCCACTCATCTTTCTTCTTCTGATTCTCTCTTTTCGTACTTCTTCTTCTTACTCTCTCTTTTGCTTTCTCTCTTAAAAAAAAAACTTGTTATCTAAAGTTTACGACTTGCGAAACCTATAACAGGGAAATATAATAATCTAAATAATCATACGGCTGATTAAAGTTAGTGACAATAACTACTGAAACATTATCAGAGATTCTCATACATTTTTGAATGAAAGTTTTTGACCCTAAAAGCTTAGTTTTAGCTTATTTTTCAAACAAAAGCTTCTAACAAAAGGCCAGAATGCCAAACAAACAAGCATACACATGCCACAGGTATTCTTTTTGTCAAAAAAACAAAAAACAAGAGCCCAAACAAAGTGATCTTACAACATTGAAGGATAATCATACAAATGTAAATAAATAAAAATCATCAGACACAATGACAGTGGAACAATTGCTTTCACTTTAATCACTTACCTCCGTCCTTCATTTTCTTGCAAAAAATAATTAAATAAATCATGGAATTTAAATACTGAAACTTGTGCTTAGCATTAAAAAAAGTGATTATCCTGAAAAACACAGCTTCTCCTAAAAATAAATCACGTGATTACAACTACTGAAACATGTTACTATGATTTAAAAAAATGATTATCCAAAAGCATTTTCCATAAAAACACAGCTTATATTAAAATCAAGTATTTTTCCAGACAAATATTTTAGTAAAAGCCCAATCAAACAACCAGATTATTATTTTTTAAAAAAAAAAAAAAAAACAGCATGCTCTTATAACAAACAATCTTGGATCATAATAGACATACAAGAATGAACTGAAAAAAATAGAAGAATGTAAAAACCAGAAATGATAGATCTAAAACACAGATTCAAGAATTGAATTTGAGAATACAAGAGGTGAGAATCGTACCAAGTGAAAGTTGAGGTCCACGCGCTCACACTGGGTTAGGGTTTTCTTCACTGCGGCCTCCTCAGGATATGAGCTTAGGTTAGTTAGGGCTTTATAATT
Source organism: Crotalaria pallida (assembly GCA_037953625.1). NCBI lineage: Eukaryota > Viridiplantae > Streptophyta > Magnoliopsida > Fabales > Fabaceae > Crotalaria > Crotalaria pallida. Next base: position 1,927,846 of record CM075654.1, on the reverse strand, counting down.
TATAGTAGTGCTGGCTCTTCTGTTATTCGACGGCTCTGATTATTGTTTTGGTTTCTGGATCTGTTCTGGCCGTTCATCTGTGTCACACAGGGGTGTGTGTGTGTGTGTTTTTTTTTTTTTTTGGGTCGTTTGTGGAGTAACAAAAAAAAGCCCATGTTCAGTGAGACAGATACCTATGGGCTTTAAGATGGTCCAGTACTTAAACATCAAGAGGGGTTTTTATTTTGTCACCCCAAGGTCTATGGATGCCACCCCATATATATAATTAATACCCATCATGCCCTTTTAAAAAAAACAAGTTTTAATACGGGTCGTAAGCAGGTGGTCGTAACACCTGCTTACAACCAATGAAAAGTTAAGTTTTTAATAAGTCGTAAATGGGTGTTACGACTTTAAGGTCGTAACAGCCACATACGATTACACTTTAAGAGCTAGATAACTTGAAAGAAAAACAAATGAAGCAACAAACCTTCCAGCTTAGAGTGCAATCAATTACGTATTCTTCTTCTCCGATTGATTTCTCCCTCCCTCTCTGTTCTCGTTTCTTTTTCTCTCTTTTATAGGAATCAAACAATAACCTCACGAATCAATCACAATCTGATTTGTGCTTGCGAGAATCATATATCAAACCGGATTATTAGGGGAGTAGTGATTTGATTTGGAGAGGCCAAGAGGAACGTTAATTTGAGAGACTAGGATTACAAAGGAAAAATGGAGAAGGAGGCAGTAGTCTGCTGTTGTTGTTGCGGCGTCAAAAACAAACTGTGCCATTGGGTCGTAAGCATGTGTTACGACCCATAAGTCGTAACACCTGCTTACGACCAGTGTTAAAATTTATTTTTAAAATGGGTCGTAAGGGGGTATTACGACCCGTATTAAAACTTGTTTTTTTTAAAAGGGCATGATGGGTATTAATTATACATATGGGGTGGCATCCATAGACCTTAGGGTGGCAAAATAAAAACCCCGGGAGAAGTATGCATGGCATAAAAAACCGGAACCCAACCCGTTCTTAGCAGAGAAAAACCGTTTTAAGCGGTTTTCGAGGCGGGTGAAACCGATATTTCCTTCGCGGGGTGGGGGCGGGTGTGGGAATAATAGTAATCGCCATGATATCACACGCAAGCGCGCGCGCGCACACACACATATATATATATATATTAGGTTTTGATCGATTCTATGCATGATGTATATCAATCGTTATATTTATTATTTAAAATGAAATAGTTCAACAAAATCAAATACATTCAACTTTGCATTAAAAAATTTCGAATTAAATTCATGATAGTCTAGGTAGATTTTATTGTATACAAAAATCCGAAGTTTCACTCAGGTATCTTTTTTTTTCTTGACTCTTTTAATTGTCTTCAGGGTCTTGTTAGGTGAGATTTGATATTGTAACGACCTAAATTTCTTAACTTGAATTAGGCGTGTACTGAAGATCTGAAGAATTGAGTTGTGAATAGTTGGCTGAATTTTAGCGGTGTATGATGTGGTAATAGTTTGATCAAGACTTATATATGAATGCCTTAATAGCAAGAATTAGAGTGTGTCCTCTGTATCGTGCGTTTAGTTAAGTGTTTGCTGAGAAGATGCCAAACATGGGTGGAATACTGAAGAAGGGAGCAAATATTAGATGGTAGAAGTTTCATTTCGATCAAGCGCTGTAAGACTTAAGAAACAAATTAAGTGGAGAAGCGTCGAATATAATCCAACCACTGAATTATGTCACGAGCAATCGTGGATTTAGAGAGAAGGCTATCATCAGTCATAAGAGTAAGAACGGAAAATCAAAAGGGGAAGTTGGGAGATCCAATTGTAAGAACTTTTGGGTTTTTATGTTTTAGTGATCGTTTGATCGATACTAGGGAAAACATGATTTTATGTTTGGGAAAGTGTTTTCATGTTATATGTGTTTGATTTAGTGTTAGGAAGGGTTATGAATCCTTGAATTGGGTCGAAAATGCGAAAATCGGGATTTCGAAGCGAACCGGTGCGCCCAGGCATGAGCCGTTGCGCAAGTTACTGTTGACACAGGCGCTGGCGCGCCCAGGCACTAGGTTTGGGGCGCCTAGGCGTGGACTTGGTGCACCCAGGCGCAAGTCAGGCGCGCCCAGACGCGCAGATTTCCCCAACACCAGAAACCTCTCACACGCACCGGAGAATTTCGCGTGGGTGCTGAAAAATTCTAGAATTCTTAGCGCGCCCAGGCGCGCGGTGCCTATAAATAGGCACCAGCACCAGAAACAAGCACCAGAATTCTACACCAGCCACGCCAGTCCGTACCAACTTCCAAAATTCATGCACCAAGAGCTTATTTTCATGCACCAACCATCCTAAATACATCCATATCCAACCCCAACACCATAAATTAACAATCATATCCATCTTTCCATTAATTATAACCCTTGATTTCTCGACTTCTCTACCAAACTCTATCAAAATCATATTTCTTTTTCCTTTATATGACACTAATCCCTCTTTACCTTTGGAGATAACCAACCATCAAGCCACAAAGGAGTCTAAAGCTTGGAAGGAAGTAGAGATAAGCTAGAGGAAGACCTTGAAATTGGATTTTCTCCCTTGAAGTAAGGGAGGAACTCTTTTCTCTTAGAATAGGAATTAGGTTTTGGAATTAGTGGATAATTATTTAATATTACAGTATAAGAGATAAATCAAACCCTAGGGTAGTTGATTCTGTGCTACCATATACCTGTGTTTATGGATTGGAGAATTAAATTACTTGATTTAGATTATAAACTTATAAGTTTAATCAAGCAAAATCTATTGAATCTAAACTGTTTGATGAAATGCCTGAATGAGTATGCAATGTTGTTAAACTAATTAAAGTAACTATGGGGATGGCTTTATAATTATATAATAAAAGACAGGTTATTATACTTGAATAAGCTCTAGAATTATGACTTGCATAATTCATTATACATAAGTTATATAAGTAATGAGTGTATTGGGTTATTAAGAATAAGAAACATAAAGACCATTGTAATTGTAAGTTTAATTAACAACAATTATTGCTATGATATTAAGAGTGTCTTTGAGGTAATGTAACATAAGTAACAAATAAATAAATATATATATATATCATATGAATATCTCAATAGGTATATCCATGTAAATAACTTCCCAGGTGATAATGTAATTTTCTGATGTGTTTTGTCTACTTAATTTCAATTCTTAAATTCTATTCTATTATGAAAAGATGTTCACTCCCTTATGGTTTAATATTTTAGGTGAAGCTTGAAGGAGCGAAGAACCAAAGTTTCATGATGATGGAGGTTGGAAAGAAAAGAACTCAATCCAATCAATATTGGTTCCATGTTGTAAATCCCAAAATTTTAAAACGAACAATTTGTACTTCAAACCTTTTATTTAATGAAAAGATATCACCTATCTTTTATTTAATTGGGATGTTACAAAAGTTATGCTCGACATCATGATCGATATTATTTTGTCTCCCTTTTTGTTGTTGTACTTTTCAACTTAAGAATGAAAACTAATTTATTTTCACTTATATCTGAATCTGAATCTGAATACTAAAAGAACAATTAATATCCTTTAAGTTTTATTTTTTGTACCATTTCATTGTTTGACGCAATGCAGCATTTCAAAGTACTAAGTCAGTGCACAGTGTATCTCAAGATTTTATTTTTAATTTTAAAATATTCAAATATATCATTTCATTATTTCAAACAATACCCGATTAATGCACAAACAAATGCACCTCTTCACTGTTTTAAATAGTGCATACAATCTCGTGTGTTTTTTTTAATATTGAAATGATGTACCATTATTTCATTGTTTCAAACAGTACTTAATTAGTACATAAATCAATGCATCTCTTCGTTTCAAATAGTGCATACCATTTCATGGTTTACACCATTTCATTGTTTCAAACCGTACTTAATTAGTGCACAAATCAATACAACTCTTCCTTTCAGACAGTGCATATCATTTGGTGTTTTTTTTTAATTTTTAAATTATTCGGACAAGACACGTGGCATATCCCTTTGCTTTCCATTTTCTTAACTTTTCTATTGAGAATTCTATTGTGTGAAAAGCTTTCTGGTTGCAAGGGTTGGACTCAAAAATATAAGATAGCACTAGGAATTATCTCGTGTAATGCACGGGTTGTAACATCTGCTTTTTCTAAATGAACATATATATATATATATATATATATATATATATACTTATACATATGTGGATAATTGGTTATAGTTATTTTCTTAGTGTGTGTATATATATGTTTATGTGTGAGTGAATATATGTAATTTTATTATATGAAATTATTGGTAAATGTGCTTGTGGTCGATGAATGTACTTGAAGTGTATGTGAGTTAGACTTTGAATATTTTGATGGCGTGTGGTGTGGTAATTGCTCGACTAGAGTTGTTTGTGTTTGAATGCCAGAGATTGTAAGAGTTCGAGTGTGTCCCTACTGTCTGGATCACAGTCAAGTATTTCGTTAGAGAATTCTAAGAAAAAGGGTTTCGAGTGCAAGAGTTGGCCTTTAGTGTTAGTACTTTGTGGATTCCATCGAAATCGTGTTTCGACGGAGTTTCGAAAAAGTGTTAGGCTTTAGAGGGCATTTGGATGTCATCCGTCCGCTTGGTTATGCCTCGAGTGTAGTTAGCCTTAGATTAGTAAGGTTCGAGAGTTGTCGTAAGTCGTTTGGGTTAGAACGAGTGTCAGAAAAGGGTAAAATCTAGAGTTTCGGTTTTAGTTCGTTCGATATTTTTTTTGGTAGAAGAAAAAAATTCTATTACCACAAGCAAAGGAAAATAATACAACCTAAAGGCCATCTAGAGATCTTGCCACCTTCTAGGAAGGGTTCAAGACGTCAAGATGCCTAAGAAAATCTAATATAACTCAGCATTTATTCTACTAACAAGGATCACATTCTTCCAAGAGGTAAATAAAGGAAAACAAAATTGAATTCTCAAAGCTACTTCATGCTTAATTCTGGCCACAAGTTGAAGGGCAGTTAACTGAGTACCACCAAAAACACGCATGTTCCTCTTAGACCACACATTATAGATTATAGACGCAAACAAAGCAGAAACGCAGTTCCTTCGAGTCTTCTCCCTAAACGCTCTAACAATCCAGCGATTCCATCTGAGAAATCGAGTTGGCCAAGAATCCAAGCACAACCAACGGCAAGCCTCATCCAGAACTTCTCGCGACCACTGACACTGAAAGAATAAATGATCATGCGATTCATCTTCCAACCGACACAGAGGACAAGTCTTCTCAGGTAAGAACAAGCGATCCCTTGTTTTCAACCTCCTCTGCATAGCTAACCACACAATAAAGCAATGTTTTTGCAATGATACATGATTCCAAACAGTTCTGTGCCAGGGAACAGAAGGCAAATGACCCAGGAGAAAGCTATAGGCGCTTTTAATAGTATAAACACCAGATTGGGAGTAGGACCAGGTATTATTGACAAACCCTGCTCTTAATTTGTCTCTAATTTTTATCACCTGCTTCCAATGCCAACTATCACTTGATTTAGGGCTGTAATTCCAGAAATTACTGTCTTTCAAATAAATAGAGCTAACCCACTTGATCCAAAGATGCTCCTCATTGTTAGCTAAGTGCCAAATTTGTTTACCCACAGCTGCAACATTCCAAAGAATCGTATTTTTGAAGTTTAGGCCCCCTTTAGATTTCGGTCTACAAATCGATTCCCAAGCTACAACAGCTGTATAATGACCCTGTTGATTCACCCCTCATAAAAAAAGCTCTGCATTTCTTATTTACCTCTCGAAGCACTGATTTCGGAATAATGAAAATAGTTGCCTAATAAACATGAAGATTTAGAAGCACTGAATTGATTAAACAGCACCTTGCCTGATAAGATAAATTCCTGGACTTCCAATAATTAATTCTGCTACTCACCTTCTCCTCAAGAACTTGACAAGTATTCTTGGTCCACTTCCTAGTTGATATAGGCATGCCTAGATAACGAAAAGGAAAAGATCCTTTAGGAAAGCCAGATAATCTTAGCAGCTCTGCTTGCTTCTCATCATTTAACCCAGCCATGAATATCTGGGATTTGTCACAGTTAGCCTGGAGACCTGAGCTTTGAGAAAAAGCCTGAAATCCATCACAAATTATCTTAACACTTGCTGGATGACCTTTGCAAAAAAGCATAAGGTCATCAGCAAAAGCTAAGCTAAGGAGTTTCCTATCCTTACACATAGGATGATATCTGAAATTCCTGTGATTAGCTGCCTTCTGTAACCCTCTAGTTAGCACTTCCATGGCCATGACAAATATCAGAGGAGACATAGGATCTCCTTGACGAATGCCTCTAGATCCTTGAAACTGCTCAGAAGATTGCCCATTAATACTGATCTGAAAGGAAGCAGTAGTGATGCAAACCATAATCCAGCCAATGAACTTCTCTGGGAATTTGAACGCCCTTAGCATATCTTCAATAAAATTCCAATCCAGAGAATCATACGTTTTACGAATGTCAATCTTCATAAGACACCTGGGGGAAACCTGCCTTCTGCCATAAAGCTTTAATAATTCTCGAGTTATCAATATATTATGCACAATGCTTCTATTCTGAACAAAAGCAGTCTGATTTCCTTGAATAATGCTAGGAAGAATAGCACTAAGTCTAGAACAGAGCAATTTAGAGATGCATTTATATATGACATTACAACAGGCAATAGGTCTATAATCAGTCACAGAGTTAGGACATTCAGTCTTAGGCACCATGACTAAATTAGTAGAGTTTATTGCTTTAAGAAGTCTACCTGACACAAAGAAATCCCTCACAGCATTAATGCAGTCTGCTCCTACAATTTCCCAAGCAGCCTTAAAAAACATAGAGCCATACCCATCTGGACCAGGGGCACTGTCAACATTAATTGATAAGAAAGCATCTCTGATATCATCATCAGAGAAAGGTCTAATAACCTGCAACTGCTGATCAGTATTCAAACATATGACCTGCTCTACAATCTCTTCTTGCCAGTGATACCTTAGCTTCCTTGTTAATAGCTTCTTATAATAATTGACAAAAGCTCCTGCTATTTCATTCTGACCATTCTGCACATTCCCAAACTCATCCTTAATAGAAAGGATTCTATTTTTATAGGATCTTTGTCTGATTGCCTGATGGAAGACTTTTGAATTCTGATCTCCATGCTTTAACCAATCTAACTTAGCTTTCTATTTCAAAAAAGAAATGGCAGCAACACTAACCTCCTGATATTGATAATAAATTCTTCTTTCTTCCTGCTGAAAAATCACATTCTTAGGCTGTAACAGCAGCTGATCTTGAGCAGCCCTCAATTTCTCTCTAAGATCATCCTCTCTCAACACAATATCAGCATAGCATCTTCTATTCAAGTCAGATAACACCTTCTTAAGGGCAAGTGGCTTCCTTGTAATTTGAAACATGGTAAACTCAGGAACCTGTTGAGACCAAACATACTCAACTAAAGACAAAAAATCTGGATGAGAGGTCCACATATTATAAAACTTAAACCCTGTCTTCCTATTCCCACTCAAATGATTCCATTCCACCAAAGCAGGAGAATGATCAAAGATGCCTGGAAGAAGAAAATTTGTGACAGCACCAGGCCATTTATCAATCCATAACTGATTCACAACTGCCCTATCCAGCTTGCAAAAAATCCTTGCTCTTCCATTTTCATCATTACTCCAAGTAAAGAAACTTCCTTTGGACTTCATATCTTCCAGTAGACAATGATGAATGCAGTTTTACAGATCCTCACACTGAGCCATGTCTAGAGGAATACCTCCATCTTTTTCATTTGGATTGATCATGGAATTAAAATCCCCAAGTAGTAACCAAGGCAAGTCAATAAATTGACTAATGCCTTTGATTATTGTCCATAGATCCTTTCTCTCAGTCGCATCATTTGAGGCATAAATGAAAGTAACATAAAATTTACTATCATCACATTTGGCATGCACTAAACAATGAGTGTATTGACCTGACCTAGCCATGACTAGAACATCAAACATGTCCTTTCTCCATAAAACCAAAATTCTTCCAATAGTACAAAAATCAGCATCAGTATGATAACCCCAACCAGGAGCCATATTTTGCATGACAGTAGCAATCGAATTGACCCTTATTTTATTCTCAAGAATTCCTAACAAACCTACCTTATTCTTCCTGTAAAAAATTTTAACCTCCTTTTGTTTAGAGGGGTGGTTAAGACCTCTTATATTCCACGTGGCAATATTATCCATGGGGTAAAAGGAGAGAGGCCTCACCCTTTTGCTGGTTCTGTTTGGCAGTAACTTTACTTCTAGTCTTGACTAGAGTCCAACCATCATTATCCTGCTGCACACCATTATTCACCATAGCTGTAACAGTAAATGAATTAGCCCCCTGACTACAACCATTCTTCTCCAGTTCCTTCTGAGAATTGTCAGATGGCCCCACTTCTATTTGAGTCCCTTCAGAGATCAAATCTTGTACATGTTTCAATGCACACCATTATTCACCATAGCTGTAATAGTAAGTGAATTAGCCCCATCATTATCCTGCTGTAACAGTAACCATCATTATCCTACTGCACACCATTATTCACCATAGCTGTAACAGTAAGTGAATTAGCCCCCTGACTACAACCATTCTTCTCCAGTTCCTTCTGAGAATTGTCAGATGGCCCCACTTCTATTTGAGTCCCTTCAGAGATCAAATCTTGTACACGTTCCAATGCTGCATCTCTATTTTCCTGTGGGATAGTGTCATATCTCAAGGGCTTTTTTAAGCTTCAATCTATCATCCAGGTCTTCTACCTCTTCTCTTGTTGCTTTTTTTTCTCCACCCATTGCTTTTTGACATTCTTCCTACACATCTTACTGTCATGCCCATACATGGAACAGTTCCCACAAAGAACTGGTTTCCATTCATAAACAACTTGCTGGCCAACAATGTTCCCTATATCATCTTCAAAAAAAATTTCATCTGGAAGAGTGGCTGGGTCAACCTCAATCAACACCCTGGCAAAGTTAATACGATTCCTCTCTTGGGTTACTCTGTCAACCATAATGGGTAGCCCAACCAAACTGGCAATCTTACTGAGAGAGGAAGCCCCCCAAAATCTCAAACTAAGATTAGGAAATTGAATCCATACTGGCACTTTGTCTAATCTCCCTTTGGTAAGAGGTCTTCCAGTCCATGGAGCAAGAATAATAGGTTTTTTTATCAAAGTGGAATACCCCAATTTCCAGAACAGTGTTCCTCGCCTCCAAAGATGTAAATCTAACCACCACAGATCCATCATTGTTCATCAAAACTTTGTCTATTCCATACTGCCCCCAGGCTTTCTTAATGAATCCATTTATCACAAGAAAAGGGGGTTTTGCTCCCAAAACATAACAAACAATTGCATTTTTCCAAAATTGAACCTCCTGCTCCACATCACATGGATCAATTTTCCCAATAGAGATTCCATCTTTCATGCATGGTTGAATGAAAGATAGTTTCTCCCCTGAATTCCTCAATTTGGATATATCAAACGAAGCCCATACTGATGCAGATCTGTCCATATTAGAGATCAATTTTGCACTAGAATCCACTGAAGGATTAGGAATAGATACCGTAGATGTAGATTGATTAGGATTCATAGCATTATTACCAGTATTCTGTTCTGAACTGTTTGATATCTCTTGTGCAGGGACTGCTACTGATTTTCCTTTAATTCTTGCTCGGATAATATCCAGACTGTTGATGAGTTGCTCCACTTGCTTAGCACTCAAGTTATCGATTTGGGCAAGATCTTCCTCTTCCACAAGAGATAAGTCTAATAAAGGATCAATGGCAGATATAGGAAGACCTGCACTCGGTCTACTAGTGTTAGACGGTGGGGTTGTCGGCGGCCTTCCCTTCTTCTTCGCCATGACAGCGCACGTGGCAATACCAGGATTGCCACGAGAGAGAGAAGGAGAGAAAACCTAATCCTGACACTTAATTTTTGATGGTGGTGTTGATCTTATCCTTCTTTTCTTTTATTTTTTTTCAGTAGTTCGTTCGATATTTTGTATTTGTGATTTATGTGTCTATTGTTTTAAAATGTGATTTTCATGTTTGGAAATGTATTTTAATGTTGGGTGTGTTTGATTTAGTGTTAGGAAGGGTTAGGTGTAACATCCCACTTTTTAATTCTTTTATTAAGTATTAAATTATGAAAATTTTAGGAAAATTTTTGACAGGGTTTGCTTTAAAATATGAATCTTTCCCTTTAAAAAGTTTGAAATACAACCTGACAGATCCAAATACAGTAAAAATATAAACAGTTTCAGGACATCACTAGACAAGAGAAGGATATTTAGATATCCTTTATAAGTGACGTCCTCATATTCATTTAACAAAAAATAAACATTTAAAACTTAAATACATTTATACATTTCCAAATTAAAGTGATAATAAATCCTAATGGTTGCAAGTCTATGATTCCCATAATCATAGTGTAAAGTTACACTCCACTAGTGTAACATCCTGAGTTTTATCTATGTGTGGAATTGATAGGAATTCATAAGTTAGTGTTTAGGATAAGTAGAAATGTATATGAGTAACTTAGAATGAGTTAGAATGCAATGGAAAATGAAAATTTAGGTTGTTAATCGATTAAGGAAGTGAGTAATCGATTAACCTAGTGAAACCTGTCAGCCTTTAATCGATTTAGTGCAGGGTTAATCGATTAAGTGCAGGGTTAACCTAGATGAGCCTTCAATATTCATCAATAATATTTTCAACTATTTTATATATGTGTAAGTGCTATGTAACCACCTAGGTTAAAAGACACATAAATCTTAATAATATAAGTATTTAATCTCTATTTTGTAAATAAGGTTGTAATTTAATTTTCAAATCGTGTTATATTAAGATTTCTGTTGAATAGAACGTTTGCCTCCTGATTGTAAATGCTCATCTCATTAGCATAACTGATTTTAAATCATATGCATTTAACTACTCTTCTCTTTATACTTTACTTTCATTATTACATAACTTACAAATCCCCTCTATTATAATTAAGTCTTGCTATTATCAAATCTTTCATTCTTGATTCAATCCAATTTAGTTCAATTCCAGATTACCTAAATGTGTGTATTGAATAATTTTTCTTACTTGTGCTTGATTATGTTTTGTTCTTCTTTTAAAAAGTATACTCTTTGGTGAAATTTCAAATGATATTTCTTGTGTATGTGTTGTTTTGTTTCTCTGGATTGTGTTTGACCCATGTTCTGTTTCCTTAAAAGATATGCCTTTTGTTTAATAAAATGAACTTTCAAATTAATAATACTCATTAGTTCTTTGCTTTGAAATGTTGTCATAATTCGGATGCTAGATTAAAAATGTATTTAGGTATAAATGAAAAATTTACAATATGATCTAGTAATGAGGATGGTTTCTATGTGGTGCTTGATAATTCTTATAATTCCTTGATATGCTTAGTTCTGGATTAGTAACACATTAGATTTCCCATATTGAATTTTTGTAAGTTAAGGGAAATTCCAACCTTAGTTCCATCCTAAGTGGGGGAGCAATCCCCAAAAGTAATGAAACTTCCTTGTTCGCAATAGGATTACCAAATACTTATCATTTAGATAAGTCGAATTTCGGGGACGAAATTCATATAAGTGAGGGAGAATTATAACATCCTGAGTTTTATCTATGTGTGGAATTGTTAGGAATTCATAAGTTAGTGTTTAGGATAAGTAAAAATGTATATGAGTAACTTAGAATGAGTTAGAATGCAATGGAAAATGAAAATTTAGGTTGTTAATCGATTAAGGAAGTGAGTAATCGATTAACCTAGTGAAACCTGTCAACCTTTAATCAAATAAGTGCAGGGTTAATCGATTAAGCAAAAGTGTTGCATCAGACGTTAATCGATTAACTTCAGGGTTAATCGATTAAGTAAAAGTGTTGCATCAGATGATAATCGATTATCGGGTGGGGATAATCGATTATCTACTGCTATCTCAGCAGTATAAACGCGTTTTTGGACTTAGAAAACTCATTTTCATTCATGCCAAAACTTTGAATCTCTCATTCTCTCAAACCCAAATCCTTATCAATCTACAAATTAACATCAAATCATCAACATATATCAACTCCCTATCAATTTCCAATCAATTTCCACCACTAAAATCTCAATTTCAACCAATTCCTCTCAAAATCCCAAATTCCTCCATAAACCCTAACTCTCCCAATCTTCAAGTTCTTGCTTCATAACTTGGAAAGAAAGCTTAGGAGTGGATTAGGAGCAAGGAATAAGAGTCTAGGAGCTTAGTTCTTCAAGCTAGGAGTGGGTACTCATATCTCTCTTTTGTTGTATATTCTCCAAAAAGGTAAGAGGGAGTACTTTGGTTTAAATTAGAGGGAGGATTTAATCATAGTAATAAGAGTATAATTAAGTGTATATGTATGTGTTTGTTAGGTGTTAGAAATACTTGATAGGAAATTTTGCATGAAATTCCAAGGTATATGCTTGAGGTATATGTGTATTATATGTGTTTATGCTTTGAAATATATACTATGCTATGTGTGCTAAATATCTTTGATTATATGTTATTGTATTTAATGTCCTTCGAACTATGAATAATGTAAATATGTTTATACGTTACATTTAATACTTAATATACTTAATTGGAAATAATTGTGTACAAGTTGGAATAAAGCATTCTTAATTGAGTTTGAATCCAAAACAACATGATTTATAAAAGAATAAGGGGTTCAAATTCAATTAGGATAAGATTATAAGCTTGCATCACGCATGAAGAAAAGGTGGACATTAGGGTAGGGGAAAAACATACGTTACTATTCGTGAGGGCAAAAGTAACTAGATTGTGCTATTAAAACAATCGATGAGAATTGTTATGGAAAACTTTGATCCTGCAAAGGACATGGGTTCGCAACCCGTGTTGGGGATTGGTTTTATGCAACCAAAATAATTCTGTCAGTTACTTTGGCTTCTTTTGGCCGGTCGAGGGTGATCCCTACTATAGCCAACTTGGACGAATCAAACCAAGTTGTATGAGGAACCCTCTATATGGGAGTGAAGTACTGTGCAAGTAAGTTAAGGGTTGGGGGATGCTTACTCCCGGTCGGTTTTTCCCCGGAGTGGAGGGGAAGGTGAGGAAAATGTGTGATGTAAAGCAAAGCAAAGTAAAGTAAAGTCAAAATGAAAGTGAAGAAGAAGTACACGCATAAGATGAGCATACATTTGCATATGCATCTATGTGGTTTAATCCATTGGATCCAATAAAAAGAATAAAGTAAATGCAGTGAAATGAAAAAGTATAATATTGGATTCAAGGATTAAATCAAAATGAGCGACGTTGCATTCATCCAACTATGAATATGTGATTAGACTTAGTGATATATTAATGTTATTTATATTTTTATGATGCATTTATTTATGTCTTATTATTATTTTTAAGTGTTTTCTTTGATTTAAATTCAATTTACTCACCTCTTAAGTTGTCGTTTTAGGTACAATGGAGAAGGACTCTCATATTACCCCTGCCGAGATAGGTATACTCTCATTAGAAGAGAGTATGCTAATGATTGTGATTTTAGGATCACATTATTATTGCAATCGTTCCAAGATGTCATAGTGTAAAGAATTTTATTATATAAAGATGTATTAAATAATTAAATTTCCTATTATCTGAGTATATCTTTACGATGTAAAAGGACCTTATAAGGATTTTTAACAAATACATTAGTGATTGTGAAGGATATTCATATATCCTTCCTTTGCTGAAATTAAATTACGTCACAATCACTTATAATGTAATTATGAATTTTTATTCATATGTATAAACTGTTCTGGATTTGACAAGTACAAAGAATAGATTTGGAAAAGTCCATATTTTAGACAAAACTCCGTCAAAATTTTTATAAAATCCCAAATATTCTCTCATTAATCAATATTTTTATGTAATAGATTTTAAAGTAAAAAGTTAGGATGTTACAACTAGTAGGAGTGCACTTGTCCTCAGCAGTCGAAGGATCTCATTCTTCTCCGAACGTGTACCTAAAATGTCAACTTAAAGGGTGAGCTGTTTTATCATAAATCAAGAAAAGCACTTAACAACAATAATATAACATACATATACCTATGAACTTTAATACTTCTTTAACGTTGTTATTATTCATCTTTATGCTCTACTTTCTTTAACATAATAGTGTACTTATATAATCTTATTCATAATTATCAACTAATGTTGATAATACATAATCATGAGCAATGCAATGCAACTTCTCTATACATTTACTTTCTTTTTCCTTTTCATAACTTCGTAGTCGTTGCTACGCTTCTTTCTTTTACTTTTACTTCGTAGACATTGTTACGCTTTCTTTTACTTACACTGTACTTCACGAGTACGTCCATCATACAGTGTTAGGAACCATATTTCCTTTACTTTTTATTTTCCTCACATCGCCCTCCACACTTTAGGAAAGACCAACTATGAGTAAATGTCCCTATACCAATACTTACACTATACTTCACCAATTGTTCATCATACAGTGTAGGAACCCTTTGTACTTCACAACAAGTCCATCATACAGGGTAGGAACTATCCTCCGTAGTCACGAAGTATGTAAGTGACCGATAGAACTACTATAGTGTGCACATGACCAATCACAATTCAACCAGTACTTCCCGAATACGTCCATCATACTTGTCTCTTCTAGGGTAGATCAAAGTCCACTATAATAGTTCCCGTGATTGTTTCATAAGCACAATCAAATCACTATAATACTCTCGTCCATTAATTCCATGAATATTCACGATAACGTCCATCAATTCATAGAACCTGGCCTTCACGTTATCTTTCCTAATTCCTAACGTCCACCTCACTTCTTGAATTCACGTGTTTCTACTTCATTTTTAAAACATTGATATTAAATCTTTAATTAATTATATCAATTTCCTCACTTATTATAAGTGAGTATAAACATAAACAAGTAATATTCAATCATAGAGACATCAATATCATTCATTGATATATCATTATTCATACCTTATGCATGACATCATTTAATCATCATTCATTAGTTCACATAAACCCTGGGTTCATGACATATAATTTCACATTTAAACATACAAGTCACACATACACATATTTAACATACACATAGATATATTTATATCATTATTATTATCAAATCCAAATCCTAATTTATATAAACAACTCCCCCTTACCTTTGTAGAGAGAGAAAGAGAGAAAGAGAGAAGGGTTTGAGGAACCCAAAAACTTCAAGCTTTGATTCAAACCTTTAGCCACTAATTTCTTGTTTCCCAACAACTTCTAAGCCTTATATGTTGATTATGTGATGAAAGCTCCTTGATTCATGAAGTTAGGGTTTTATGGGTTTTGTTGGGATTGAGAGGAGAAGGAGTAATAATGGATTTAAAGAGAGGGAAAATTATGGATTTAAGGTGGGGAAGTGATCTTGAGTGATGATTTGTGGAGTTTTGTGGTTGATTTGAAGAGTTATGGTGTTGAGGTTGAGATTGAAATCTTAAGGTTTGAGAGAGAAAGAATCGGTCTTGAGAGAAAAAGAGAGAAGATCGTGATTTTTGGTGCAAAAATGCCCAGCACCAGCTTTTTATATCTGGTGCGCGCCTAGGCGCACCCTGGTACACGCCCAGGCGCGTCAGCGCCTTTGAGACCTGTTTAAGGTGATATGCTCGACAAGTAGCGGTTGAGCTTCCCTGGGCGCTAGTGAGAGGTCGGTGAAGCCTCTCGATGATCGGTCCCAAGTCCTTTAAACCCGAGAAGATGTCAAGCATAAGATCGGCTGACGCGAAACGACTCGTTGAGGTCGGCTAATTACTGACGAGGGTATGAGGCAAAATGAGGTCGGCCTGCGGCCCTGGTCATCGCTCATCATTGGTCGGTTAGGATGGGTCTGCGACCCTAATCTGTAATTCACTTCCCTAGCTCGGTGTACTATGAATCCGACCATATCATGGTCGGTGCTCCCAAGCTCGGTGTTAACTGATCGGCATCAAACCGGATCGGTCGGCAGACACAAACTCGGTGCTAACTGGTCGGCTTCTGATCGGTTTAGTTTGGCTAGAATCAGGTCCGATACATAAGTGTCCTAGCTCGATAAGGAGATTCGAGCATGAGCCGAGCTTAAAGTTTAGCCGAGTAGTCTGAGTAATTGTTACTCGGCATTTGGTCGGATAAGATGGGTAGGCCGGTTGCTGCTAAAATTCAATTTCTTAAGTGTTTCTAACTCTAAGACGTTCTTTTTGGCTCCTATACATGCTTTACTATTGCTATTTCATAAATTCTAACTTAGGTTTATTCTAACTAAGCTTGGTATTGGAAATTGCGATGTTACATTAAGAACCTTCGAATCGGGTCAAAAGGTGCGAAAATCGGCGATTCAGGTGTTTCGGTGCTCCTAGGCGCGTGTGTGGTGCGCCCAAGTGCATCAGGGTGCATTAGATGCACCAGATCAGAGAGCCAGGCACCCAGGCGTGGCGCACTAGGCGCCCAGGCGCGCACGCGCCACACTGCACCACCTTCCACACCAGATCGCGCGCGCAGGGCGCTGCGCCCAAGCCCGTCTGGTCTTTAAATGGTCCCCCAGTAGCACCATTTGGTGAGCCAGGCCCTTTTGGTCCCTTCCCCACACGCACCAACTCACTCCTATCACCCCATACTCCATTTCCCACCTTTCCCCATGGATCCAAGCCAAGTTTTGGTTAAATCCCACACCTAATCATTTCCTCCCTCTTGTTTGCAAGCTTTCCCTCTCTTTCTATGGAGCTTTCCCTTCCTAGGCTCTTTCTCTCTCCTCCAATCTCAAGAACCAAGTGGAGATCAGTCAAGGGAGTTGGAATCCAAGTAGATCGGGGGTAGATCCAAGGTCTATGGAGCTTCAATCGAACTTCCTCTTCCTCTAAGGTAAGGGGAAGACCTTTTCTACATTTTTAGTCAAGGATAGTTAGAGTTTATAATAAATTTAGGGGTAATGAGTAAATTGGAGTGTGGGTAATAAATTGACATTTTATTTGAGTTGGGTTAAGACTAAATGGGGTATTGTGGGTTGATATTATAATTGTTAAGGTTGTTTATATTAAAACCCCTCTTTTATTATATCACTACAAGAAATGTCGCTATTTCCGACGCCCAAAATCCGTCGGTAATGGGCAAAATCCGTCGGAAATTCCACTTTTCCGACGGATTTTCCGACGGACGAAATCCGTCGTTAAAAGTGGCGTTGGAAAATTTTTTTGACAAATTATAAACCGTCGGAAATATCGACGGAAAATCCGTCGGAAAAGCCGTCGGAAAAAATATTTTGTGACGGAAAATCGGTCGAAAAATCCGTTAGAAAAATTATTTTGTGATGGAAAATCCGTCGGAAATGAACAATTTGTGACAAAATTTCTGTCAAAAGGGAAAGTGATGTACCGACGGATTATCCATCAAAAATTCCGTCGCTAATAACAAATACGAATTAATAGCTTTGTCAATAATTTTCCGACGGAAGATTCCGTCAGTAATTTTTTAAAATTTCTTTTTTCTATTTTTTTGATAATACTATAATTTTCCATATTGATAAATAATATTATAATTTCAGTAATACTATAACTTTCTTACAATACTATTTATCTATAAATGACCACTCAATAAAATATAATTTCAAACACATTAAATCCAAATAACACTAAAATTAAAATAATTCATGTCAGCCTCATAATCCAACTAATTCATGACAATATATGGATACAAAAACTCTAAATCCTTCTAATAACATTAAAACATAAATCCTAATAATTCTCATCATAACCATCATCTGATGTTCCCTCTTCATCCTGCTGCTGGGGTTGGGGGGTATTATCATCATATTGATGTTGGTGAAGTGTATTTTGCTGCATCTCCTCATCAGTGGGCAACATGTCTTCATTCGTGGGCAATACATTTGGTGGGATGCATCGCAAGAGAACCTCGTACATTCTGTAAAACGTGAGAAACAATACTCAGACACCCAAGGTAAATTTTTAAGATACCCAAAAGGAAAAGGAAAAATACATTCTAAAAGGTTTTTTTTTAGATAAGGAAAATTTATTAAGATACCCAAAAGGATCGAGTATAAGCAATACTCAGACACCCAAGGTAAAAACAAGATACAATAAAACGTGAGAAACAGTTCAGCCTCACTATCCAACAAAACCATCTAATAATATAATAATATAGCGTGACAATACCTTGTACCTGTATTGGATGGAGATATTGTTGCTACTAATAGTAACACTCATCTAAACAATGGGACATTGTTGTTAACATTACATTTATTAAAACAAAGTGAAGTGGCCACCAGAACACGTACAAAAATAATTAACCCAACTGATACTTAGAAAAGATTTAGCAAGTGTTTGAATTCAACTGCTTTTATACTACACCAATAAAAAATATTGGCATATAAGTTCACCGAAACACCTAAAGTTTTAAAACTGAAAGGGTCAAAAACTAACATGAAGGGTAACAACTGCATTTGGATTCTTTTCGACAGCGTAAACTTTTAACTTCTGTCCAGTTTCTTCAGTAGCCTACATAAGAGTGTAACAGAAGTCACTCCAAAGGAAAGATATATCAAAACTGCATTTGACAGAATGTGATCTAGTAAATAAAATTTCATCAATAGAAGGTACACAATCACACCTGTAATGATGCCCGTACAAGAGGCCCACGTCCTGCACCGACAACCATCAATACCTAGCCAGAGAGGAGGGAAAAACTTTATATTACCTGTATTGTGCAAAGCATCCAAAGTGGTGCATGTTTATCATGCACAAAAAAAATTGTATTACAAGCAAACATGAAAAACAAGTCTTACAGTTGTTTTCACAGATGTCTCTTCATCAGGAACCTTGTCCAACAATGCTTTACATACTGCTCTTGGGTACTGTCACAAGAAATTCTAAAGATTAAGATTGCAATTTTTAGAAACCAAAGGCACCAACTGCTGAGACAAAAAACCTTAAGCTAAAAGGAACTAACAAGATGGCAAGTAGTATGGCCTTCGTCTAAATAAAAAATTAACCAGTATGCATTGACATAGCACAAACATATTTCAGATTCTATGTTACACGTAAAAGCACACATAATTTGAATGCCTTCGATTATATGCACCTTTATTCCAAGGAATGCAAGTAATCAAATCATCCTTTTAAAAAAACACATAAAATACAATCTAGATCATCCTAACATAGTAAAGACCAATCAGACAACAGAGATTGAAGAGATTGAAGAATAGGGGTGGCCACGTCCTAATCTCGTATGTCAGCAGAATAGTTATTGAACTTCAAAATCTTCAATGAATAATCACATTTGTTGAATATAATAAGCAGCCAATTCCTTAAGAGATTGGTTTTCATGCAGGTGCAATTCTAACATGTATACAGAGGGAGATGCAACTTTGTCCTGCACATATTTAAGGAATAGCAGGATATTCTAAGTAGTGGAATATTCACAAGATTGGCCATAAGGACCCATGCATTGCATTATATTCTAAGCACTATATATACACTACAATTGCTTGTTATGCTTGGCACTTACAAACTGGAAATAACAGTGTAGCTTCGAATAAGAACATCAAAGACATGGTATTAGCATTCTAAATTACTAGATACAATAACTTACTCAGAAGCATTCTAAATTACTGGATTCTTGCGGGGATAACTATGCATATCATGCATACCGATTTAAATTTCACACCTAGCGTAACATTATATAGTACAATGCTCTGCTCTCTGTCATAACTCATTTAATGGAGTTAGAGTATTAGTCTTCCATCTGTTTATAAAATACATCAAATAAAAAATAGAAATTACATGTTCTGTTTCCTCTTGTTCACATGAAAACATAGATTTTTGCCAAATTAAAGCATCAGGATCAATATAAAATACCCAGAAAGTTCAGTATACAATGCGACCTCAATTTTTACCAAATGCAGCCAACTAAAGTTTCATAGAGTAAAGTCAATTCATTTAGAAAGCTGAAGATGAAAGCTAATGATCAACATCAATATATGTGAAATAGCAGGCATAACAGTATTGTTATCTTGCTCCATTGCAGTGAGTTACACAACACTCAACAGGAGTGGGCACTTGATAGAGATATAAAAACTACTCATGGGCTTTTGGCTAATAGTACAGAGCAGTACAGTGTCAAAGCAAAATTAAAGAGAAAACAGCAAAAACAAGTAAAATTGGACAGTAACTATACGGTCCAAACAGAACACCTGCACATACTTAACTCTAAACCTATAAGTCTATAACTTCTAAAACTATTTAAAATCATAAAAATGTCAAGCTTCTAAAACCATTTAAGAAAAAAGGGGGAAATTGAGCACAAAAATGTTGGTACCTTAGTAAAGGAGAAGTTATGACTAGATCAATCTTGTTTATAAGGCCATAACCACGAACATGATTAGGCAAATTGTCAACCTGTAACAACTCGGTACAGAAAGAAACTATCATATCAAATGTGAACCTTGCATATGGATGTGCAAGTATAAGAAGTGATTTTAGTAGTTAACCAAATATGCAATAGAAGCCTAGAAGAAATAGGGTGACTATCAATAGAAGCCTAGAAGAAATAGGGTGACTATCAATAGAAGCCTAGAAGTGTTTTTGTGCACTTATGTATGCTACCATAAATTTGAGGTATATATAGGACAAAATAGCATTTCAATTTGGCAATCTTTTTAAATTTTAAGACTGATCATTGCCGTGGAAGAAGAAAAAGGAAGTCAGCCTTGTAAAATATGAATCTCAAACCAAGAAATGCATAATTCCTCTAGCTCAAAAAACATACCACCTTTTACTAGGATAGACTTTCTTCATCAGTTTCATACTATTGACAAACTAACAACAAAATTCCATGCTCGATACAATACAGATGAATTCGAGGGTTTCAAGTAGGAATGAGGAAAAGAAAGAATACAAACAACTAGATAAATTAGTTTTCATTCTTAATTCGGACAAATAGATAAATTAGCCAAAAATCCTTATGCTTTTGCCTGCATGCCATTTTTCAATTGCAAAGGATCCTCATTTGATGTATAAGCATAACAAAAATGCAGAGGGTTTCAATTTCCAACTGAACAACAAAAGGAACACGGGAAAAGGAACAATCTAGACTCATTCTCTCAATAAAGGAAAAGGAAAAACCTAAACCCTAAAATTGGAATCTCGTCGCCGCTTCAACTTCTTACCCGGTTCATCCTTCGTCAAAAGCTTTTCCTCTAGCGTTCTTCGCGATTCTTCTTCGTTCTTCTTCCTATTCCTTTTACGGTTCCGTTTGTACCATTCACGATTCGTCTCTATCATGAGCTCATGAGCCCTCATCTTCATCCCCGTCACGATCCTCCATCCTCGTTGAAGCCAGATCCACCATTAATCGCGATTCGAGTTGCGGTGGAGGCTTATGGTTGGCGGTGGAATCACGGTTAGAGAGGAGGGAGAAACAGAATGATGTTGAATGAAATTATGGCTAGAGAAAAGGATAACGACGAAGATTGAAGGGTGGAGGAGAAGAGAGAGGGGTCGAGGAAGAGAAAGGGGACACATGGGAGGGTGGCTGCTAGCTAGGTTAGGAATGGGAAAAGTGGAGATAAAACCCAAGGTTTTTAATTTTGCATGGGCTTTAGAGCGGTTCAATCGTATTAAAAAGAGACTAGTTCAATGCGGAATCAGACTAATTTAAATTTAAATAGAGACTGGTTGTGAGAAGGATCAGTCTTATTTAATATATAATTCAGACTGGTTATATCAAGCAACCGGTCTGATTTCAATAAATGGCCATAAAGAGACTGGTTCCGCATGGAGTCTTAATTAAGTAGTCTAAAATCTATATTTTGTACTAGTGAATAATCGGAAACTAATGGATAAAAAAATGAAGAGCAAAAAAATGGAAAAAAGGCCATAAATATAATCGAAAACTATTAAAAAATGCATATGTTTTTTTAATTCTATAAATCTTTATACTTTAGAAAAAAAATATCGCAAACATAACTTTTGATCGATTAAATTAAGTAACTTATTCCAATTGCATAATTACCTAACCAAAAAGTGCTACTTGAGCTTATAGTCCATTATTTCAGCTCAAGCTATACACAACGGTCCAAATTAGTGAGTAATCAAGACATGTCTATCAAAATCTAAATTCAATGCTTCTAAATCCATTTGATGAGATGTCTCCAAATGAAGAATCAAATGATCTAAGAAGAAGTTCAACTAACAAGTCAGCAACCCTACTAGGTACTCAAACCATGAAGTATATAATGGAAATTCTTATTTATATTTTTAGAGTAATCACCTGATTTAATCAAAACACAAACAGGTCCATAAAATTTTTTTTTAACCCAAATAATAACTTATAGAATGCAGATAAGAAAATTATACCAGATTAACATAGAGTAGCATGAACATAGAGAGAAAATTAAAAATACACCAAACCCACTTAATTCTAAAACACTGTGCAGATTAACATTTAATTGAATAACAATGATCAAACTCGCGTGAGCAGATTAACATTTAATAGCAATATTATAAATGACACTTCAACAAACACTTGTTGTGCATCCATAACCTAGAAATAAAAAAATCTAAAATTCATAAATGTATATTTTTTTAAACTGGGATAAAATTCGCTGTGGTGAACCCTTAGTCTACAACACTCATAAGTTCTTTTTGTTGAGAGTGAGGAGTGATATGTTGAACCCTTCTTTTTACTTTTTAAAAGATTTAATTTCTAAAGGCTAACAAATACATACTTATTAAAAATATTTGTAAAGTAATCAACATGTTGTTGTTTACCTTAGCGGTTGGTTCCTTAAACTATTTTTAAAGGGTCACTTGTTCGAATCTCGCCTGCAACATGTTATTTAATTTTTTTTATTTTAAAATTCTACCAAAGATTTATAATTATATTTTTTAGGGAAATAATTTTCCGACGGATAATTCCGTCGGTAATATTTTTTAATTTTCTTTTTTAAAAATTTGTGCATTATTGACGGAAGAATCCGTCGGAATTGTCCGTCAGAAAATCCGTCGGAAAAATAATAAATTTGTTTTTCGTTTTTTTTTAAAAAAATAACCTTACCGACGGATTTTTCGTCGATAAATCCGTCGAAAAAGACAAAAAACCAAATCCTTCAGAAATGGAAATATTGACGTATATTTCTGTCGGAAAAGGCATGATTAGCGACGGAAAAAAATCCGTCAGAAATCAGGGGTATTTCTTGTAGTGTATATGAGTGGGAAGTGAGGAACCCTAGGGAGTTGATTTATGTTATTGTGCTCTGAGACATACCTGAGTATGTCGACTGACTTGGATGATATCTGTTGGTTGTCGTTCATTGTCGTTTGTTGATTTTGTTATTGTTATGGTTTAATGGTGCAGTCCTTATCGTTGTTGTTGTTGCCATTGAACCGATTTGTTTAGGACTGATATGCCTGCGCATATCGACTACCTGTACATGGTGTGTATGTGAGCATGTGCATGTTGTTGAGCCAGAGTTATGGTTATTGCGAAAAAAAGTCAATGTCGAACTATATGATAAATGAATTGAAATGGTTCTTCATTACTAACTTAACCGGTTAGTCGATTCTAATAACCCGGTTAAGTAAGTATTAGGTATCACATTTTATGATGAAATACCAAGAGAACGCGGACTATTGACTTCCTTTCCAATAATCCTAAGTCCTAACCATCATGCGATTGAGAAGAAAAGAGTACCAATTCTATAAATGGATCCCACGCTAAAGTATGGATAAGGAACGTGTGTATGAGAGTGATGTGAATGAGATCCAGTTATAGGTTGGAAATTGAGACGCGCTCATGCGTTGCACGAGATCTGATTATGTGATGTATATTGTTAGTCCATTGTCTGATTTAGTTATTATTCTTGAGTTTTTATTATGAATTGCTTACTGTCTTTTAATTCAATGTGTTTTGAAAATGTCTCACCCCATAGTGATTTTGAAAATGTCGCAGCAGAAGAGTCGAAAGAAAGGAACTATAGTTATTTCTGCTTTGTTTTGTAACAGTAAACCCCCAAAAATGTTTATGAACTGGTTTCGAAAAAGAAATTTTGAGTTCCTCATTTTTATTATAAACTTTTATTTATTTATCTTTTAAATATGAATCGGGGTGTTACACGGGTTATTAATTTTTTTTATTTAGTCATTAATTAAATTAAATTTTAAACATTTGCATGTGAGATAAATATCAAACTTTATTATATGTGTTAGGATTGTTGTTTGAAATTGATAAAGAAATAAAAAAGTAAAATTTTAGAAATACGAGAATTTTTTTTAAGATTTAGCTACGTTATTTATTTGTTAATAAAAACAGTACATTTGTGCGTGAAATAGAATATTTTCTCCTGCAATGACTTTGTGCAATAGAATAAGTGCAGTTGTTCATGTGTACAAGTGTAATAATTAATAGTTTTTTCTTGTGATTTGTGTTTATTTTGAAACCACTTCATTATACACGAAATCATTCCTTTTTTTCATTAGCTTTTTTTTTTAAAAAAAAATTTTAATAAAAATGTTTCAGTTAGAATAATGTATTGTGCTGGTAAATAGGTTTCATTAGATATTTCCCAATTTTCCTTTTCTACTCAATAACCCTTACAATGATGCCTGGTCAATTTGTTTTGTTCTACTCCATATGCAGGCTAAATTAGGTGACACAAACAAGTTATATTCTGATGAAAAGTTGAAGGGGTGGGTATGGAGGTGTTGCACTGCCACCGCCTCCAATAATTAAATGCCCAGTAGATGAAGATGGGGTTTTGAAGTGTAGTTTTGTAATAAAAAAGTAAAAAATGTGTTTGTGAAAAAAAATATATGGGGTTCAAATTCCTGGACTCAGGTAATTCTATCACCCCACATTAGAAAAATTGTTTTGTCACCCCACTCATATATATATATATATAATGTTATCCCAATACTATAAAATATTTCAATTTTACCCATTTATTCAAAAATTCCTTCTTCCATTTTCTTTCTTCTTATTTTCCTTCATTTTCCATTTTCTTCCATTTTTTCCACTCTACCCAAAAACCCTTTATACCCCTCTAAAACCTTTCATATTATCTAACACTTCAACTCCTCCAAAATCTTTCACCATATCAATCCAATCTTGATAGCACATACATTTTAAATTTTATTATTGTAGTTATTTTCTTTAACTAATGAAACTAAACATAAGCAATTCAATATAACACATTACCCAAAGAACCACGATATAGACTTCATATATTATCCAAAAAGAAAATTCCAATTGGTTTTTCATATATATAAGAACAACATAGTTGCTTGACCCTTTACATGAGGTGTAAACTCAAACCAAACCCAACAACAAAAAAGAAAATTAAAGGAAACCCAACAATAATACTCAATTGTAGATTTGAAATAATAATAATTCACTTAAGAATACTCAATTTTAGATTTGAAATAATAATAATTCACTTAAGAAATTGCCAATAACTATAATAAAAAATAATAACTAATGATAAGAAGGACGAGGGAAATACAAAAGGAGTTATATTAAGAAAGGATTAAGGTAGAATAGGGAGAGTAAGAGAAGAAGAAGAAGAGGAGGAGAGATGGAGGGAGAGAGAGTCCAAGAACTTGGTCATAACTCTTTGCCCTTTTTCTTCTTATCTTGTTGATATATATATATATATATATATATATTTATATATATATAGTTATTTATTGCATTTTCTCAGGCGAAACTCTGTTTTTTGGTCAATATTTTTCAGCGAAACTCCATTTTTTTGGCAATTATCTTTTATTTCTAACTCATCTTTATTTCCAATCTCATTAATCCCATCACATCACTTTCTAGATGTGGTGGTGAATGGTGGTCGGTCATTTGTTGGCAGAGAATGAGCGAAGAAGAAGCGAAAAAAAAAAGTAGAGCTTTATTGTTGGAAAAAGTGGTGTTGGCCGAAAATTTCAACAGAGAAGATGATCGTTGACGAAAAAATTAACAGAAGGATCAACCATACTAATGGAAGTAAACTTAAGGAACCATTTTTGAACAAAAAACTTGAGAAAACCACTTTAGAACAAATAAATAACTTATTACATCAATGAAATGGTTTTACCAAAAAATTAATAATAATAAAACTGTGTATCGGAGAAAGTTATGAACGTGAATAAAAAGCAATATTATTCTTTAATATGCTTTTATAGTGTATCCATTGTGCGGATATAATATAAGGATCGCAAAGGGTCCGGACTGGAACCGGAGCCACCCAGACCCGCGCGGGTATCGGCTGCATAATGGGTAGGCGGGTCTTCGGATACTCAGGCGGGTTTTGCGGGTACTCATTAGCAATTTTTTTAAAAGAAAAAATTATTTTTTAAAATTAATTTCTATGTCCTTTTTGATAAACCTAGAGATCCTTAATACATCATTACACACTCTATTTAGTATTAATCCCTATCACCATTAAATACTAACATACATAAAAGAAATTTTCTCATTAAACACAAACATACTGAGATTTTATATATATGTATATATATATATATATATATATATAAATATGGACGGGTCCGGATACCCAGGGATCTGAATATCTCAGACCCGGATCCAGACCCGTACAAAGCGGGTATCTAGACGAGTTCGTTCTTTGGACCCATAGGTCTCTTTTTTGGACCCAGACCTGGACCCATTGCGGGTATTACCTGCTAGTACCCGCGATTCCGGGTCCAATTATCATCCTAACTGTTTCGGGTAACTGTTTGGCTTTTTCAAGAATGATATTTCATAAAAGGATTTTTAGGAACAAGAGTTGAAAATCAAACTCTCAACCACATGTTTAAATCACACGATATCACACCAAATGTGACAATCTCAATCGGTGCAATATTAATTACATAGTTTCCTTATTGCTGCAAGAAGAATATCAACTCAAATTTAAACAATGTTAGAAAATTATTCCTTTTTAACTTCAATCCTATATGTCTCCAAACGTAAATATATATATTTTTTTTAAAATTAAAGTTGTATCTAAAAAATTAAAAACTTATGCTTTTATGTTTTTTTTAAAGAAAAATGTCCATTTCGATATGCTTATTCTCAACCTTTTAAGATTGAAGTTAAAAAAAAAATCTTAAAATATATTTTTTTTACCCCACAAAAATGGTAAAAAATGACAAAATTTTTTGTCTCAAACTAAATGTTAAATATTAATGAAAAACTTATAAATTGTAAACTTTGAATTGTGATTGGTTGATCTATACAAAGTGCATTTAATTAGTTGTTTGATAATTGATTAATGTATTAGATAAACTATTTAATGCATATTTTTTTTTTAATTTTTTCACTTTTCTAATTTATTACTGCATGAATTTTGTGCGATGGATGGATGGAATATATATATATAAAAGTTTAAACCTTAAAAAAAAAAAAAGTAAAAGCGCATATGGGTATTGTTGCTGCATGCATGCCAAAATAAAACACTAAATAACAATAACACAGTTGGTGTGCCTTGGTGGGTTGCACGCAGGCATATGAGGGAACCTTCGGGGAAATTTCCTTTCACCTTTAGCGTCTTCTCTCACACGAAGTCTCCTAAGTCAAATTTCTCATCTATTTTGGATCATCAAATCATGCTACACAACAGTGATATTATATTGCTAGATAGCTAATAACTGCTATCTTTCATATCACTAATGGAATCAGAATCTCTTGTACATAATACAAGCCTGTTTAATTTGAATGTCCACGCTTATGCTCAGCCATACATCTTCTTTCTCTTATGGTATATATATCTATACTTAGCCTTTTCATTCCTTTTATTAAAAAAATATTATATTTTCTATTCAATATAAATTATTATTATTCTCCATATTATTATCTGATCTTTTATTTAGTTCATGTTCGTTACTTAACCGCAGATTAATCTTGCATTTCCCACTCCAAATTAAAGTAAGCTCCTACTCGTTAGTTCTTGGATGTAGAAAGGAAACTCCATTCCAGAAATATATATACTACATATATATTCATCTCATATTGCTGTTGTCTATATTCAGGTAATAATTAATAGTTATTATTATATTATATTGATAGGTGTGGATATATATATATATATATATATATATATTTCTATCAGTTCTGTATGATTGGCGGAAAGATAATCACATGATGATGTAATTGGGATGTGGTTATAAAGAGGGGAAAAAGATAACTCCGATTGAAGTGCAATTAGGATCAAGAGGAATTATTGTTTTCAAAAGGGAATGATTTAATATATTTTTTTAAATGGGATTTCATGCAATTCTTTAAGACTTTGAGCTGTGACATTGTCTCTAATTTAAAGTTTAAATGTTATTTAGACTCATTTTCGTAACATAATATCAAGTGTTGTTATACAGGTGCTCTTATCATCATCTACATTTCATTTATTTAGTGAATATATATAATACAATGATGACATCACCTTAAGAATAATTGGTTTATAGGTTATGTTGTTATATAAACATGGTTGCCATATGAGAATTCACAATTTAATCGCGAAAAGTGTGTGTAGTCATAATAATACAGGGAGTATAAGTTAGTACAAGTAGAGTATAAGTTATTACAGTACAAGTTATTTCAAATAAGATTAAGAGATGTTTGGTTCATATGGTATACATTTGTTTTTTTTTTTTTTTAAGAAATAAATAAACAAAATAAAATAAAGATTAGAGTTAAAGTTATGCATATAAAAAAACCTAGTCTTGATATATTATGTAAGTTTTCACTTAAACATAATTGCCTCAAAAAAAATAGATTCACGTCACAAGTAAAAAAAATTAGATGAAGAAGTGTTTAGGAAATAACTTAATAAAGTACTTATCAAATATATATATATTTTCATAAATAAATAAAAAATACTATAAAATCACATTATTGCTTCTATTAAAAATCTCAAAAACTATATATATATTTTAAATAATTTATAACTATTGTTAGTTACCTTTTATAAATAAGTAAATAAGCTAATCTAAAGTATTACAGCATATATCAAATATGAGAACTTATAAACCCAGATTATTGAAATAAATCCTTTATAAAAAAACCAATAAAAATCAAATAATTTGTCAAATAAGATAATTAACTAGCTTGTGGTAACTTTCTTGGTGGTGTTACTAAACAAAGTCTATATGACTTATAAACTAAGAGTTGATATTATTTTGTACTTTCCAACTAACTTATGAAGCAGTAATCTTATCAAATACTTATAATTTAATTAATTAGCTTATTACTTTTAGCTAAGTTTTCACCTCACGTATTAACAATTATGCAAACGTTGCCATAATTAATACCATTTTATATCATACATCATATAATATCATAACTTAATTTCTCCAAAATACATTAAATCAACAATAACAATGATCAACACCATCACCACAAGTCCACAATGTGTTAGTGTACCTTCTTGGTTATAACTTACAAAATAAATATTGAATAATGATAATGTTTATGATATTATTGACCTCGAAATTCCTCGTTTAGTTTAGCTAGCAATAGTTATTGTTTTGGTTCTTCTAGAAAAAAAATATTGAAAATGAAAAAAATAAGAGTGATGAGGGGAATTTGGCTGGGATTATTTTGTGTCCACCAAAATATAACTGAATGTACGCCACTGTAGCATTACCATTCATTCTCATTTTCCCTCTTACATTTCAATGTTCTTATTTTATTTTAATTAATAAATCAATAACTAATTAATAATAAATAATTAATTGAAGAATTGTTGGTTAGTAGTTAATTGTGAAAGTGGACGGAGAAGGTGGGCCCCGTATATGGAGGCCAATCTGTTTTGAAGAAGAATATAACACTTTTTCAATTTTTTCAATTTTTTTTTGTTTTTTCTGTTAGGAATAATAATATTTGTGTTTGGTGTTTTCGCTGTGCCTGCTACATCGTTACATACGGTGTAAGCGACAGAGAAAGAAAGAAAGAGAGAGAGAGAGAAACAGAGTCATTATTCATTCATTTCATTTCATTTTCTCTTCTGCGTTTTTACGTGGCTCCCACGCGCCAGCGCAGTGAGAAATTGGAACACAATATAAAAAAAAAAAACCATGACTTCTGACTCTAACACCGATGGCCATTACACCGTCACAATCAACGGCGCCGGCAGGCACTCTGACACCGACCACCACCCTTCCTCCACCGTCAACAACCACCACAGTCATGAAGATGATGATGATGATGACGAGCTCGTGGATCCTGATGATCCTTTTGATATTACTCAAACCAAGAATGCTCCAATCGAATCTCTTCGGCGTTGGAGAGTAAGCTTTCTCTTCCTTTCTCTCTCTCTCTCTCTCTCTCTCTCTTTCTCTTCATGCATCGATTAAGTTACTAATTACTCAATGTGCATTGTTCGCATTATTATTATATTTTATATTTTATATTTAATTTAATGTTTTAATTTGTTACTACATAGTTAGTTATGTTGTTGTGTTTACCGCAATTGAGGAAAATGCGTGTGAGATTGTTGTCACGATGCGGTTGCGAATTGAAGACATACGAGACCGCTGCATAATTTGAAACCATGGTTGCATGCATGCTTCTTTCTTTGGAATGTGGAGATGCAGCATTCCTTAGTGTGTAGGTTATGTTAATGCGTTTACGCTTAACAGACGCGGTTGCAATTGCGGAAAAATGAAGCTGACAGAGTGGCAATTGCGGTCGTGATGTGGTTGTGGAGACCTATGAAACCGCCGACTGTAATTTAAAGGCGTGGCTGCATGCTCCTTCGGAATGTCCAAATGCATTCCTTAGTGCGTCAGTCCACCTATGTAGCACGGATATTTTATAATGTATCTATTAATGAATCTGCACTTGTGCGCTTCCATGTTGTTCAGCTCCAATCTCACGCATTGTTATTGTATATTTAATTTAATTCGATATTTCATGCTTTAATTAATTTGAGTTAATAGTCACTTTGGTCCCAGAAACTTACATTGGTCATCAATTTAGTCCCAAAAAGATTTTTTACATCATTTTAGTCCTCCAAAGATTAACATGGCACCACATTGGTCCTTTTAGGGACTTATTTGATGCCCAAATGAATCTTTCAGGGACCAAAATTTACACTTCGTGATGTCATCTTTGATCTTTGGGGGACTAAATGGATGTCAAAACTCTTTTGGGGATTAAATTGATGACCAGTGTATCTTTCAGGGACCAAAGTGACTATTAACTCAATTAATTTCTATATTTATTGTTGCATTCATCGTTTTAAAATCCGGTGATGGTTATGTTGAGCTGCAACTGCGGAAAATTGCTAGAAAATGTGGCTGATGTGAGCGTAATTGCGGCGCAATGTTGTTACGGAGACTCACAGAAGCAATTGCGGTTGCGGGCCTTAATTTGAAACTATGGTTGCATCCTTATTCAAAATGTAGAGATGCGTTCATTAGCGTATTCACCTATGTAGCACGGATATTTCAAAATAGTTAGAGCATCGGTACCTGATATGTATCAATATGGTATTGAATACTTCGACGCTTTTCAGATAGCTTTTGTCTATCTATTTTCAATTTTCAATCATTTAATTGATTTTTCTGTATGAATTTGTGTCGTGTTGTATTAGTGTATTTTATCCATATCTGGGCTTCTTAGGTGTTCATTAATCAGAAATTTGTTATTGTAATGCAAGTTGCAACCATTAAAAACTTGCTAATGCATGCACCATAGGTATACAATACAAATAGCACAGCAACTAAATGGAACCTATTGAAAACGAATTAGTTTGATGAGAGCCTTGATTTGATTGGCTGATGCACCGGTCGGTGCCAGTTTAGCATTATTTTAATCACTGGATTGCTATGAAGCATGAACTCTGCAAAATAGTGTCCATGTCTGATATATATACGGATAGATGGCTAAGGACACTTTTGGACACTCGTAATGTATTTTACAACATGTACATTAACTTTTTGAGGTTTTTTTTTCTACCATTATAGGTGAAAATGTCTCAATAGTTGGATAATCGTTAGCATTTTATGTCATTTACACATGTTCATGGTTACTCCTAAACATTATTCCTCTTTTAATTTAAGATTTGTTCTTTTATGTTAACCACCTATTAATTTTATTTCTTGTATCATTGTCATGTTGTGTCCTACAATATTTACAAAAAGTTGTCATATCCTCGTCCCTGTGTCCTGTCATGCCTGCATCCTTTGTCGTATCCAAGCTTCTTAGCTTTCCAGTATTTAATTTCTGTAATTTTGGCAAGAAACATCAGTATAGTACTAGTAGCATCCTTTTGCATTGCCCCTAAACTCAAGTTTCATCCGTGTGCAGCAAGCAGCACTCGTGCTCAATGCGTCCAGGCGTTTTAGATATACTCTGGACTTGAAAAAGGAAGAGGAGAAAGAGAAAAAGATAAGATTGATCAGAGCCCATGCACAAGTCATCAGAGTAATGTTTTAGAATGGCACACCTTTTGTTTCTATTTCTAGCCATCCTTTACTTTTCTAACTGACGATTAATTGCTCTATTAGGCAGCATTGCTTTTCAGATTAGCTGGTGAACGGGAACTAGGTATATTTCCTTTCTTACATAGTACAGCTTCCAGTTTTTTTTTTTTTTTCATTTTTTAATGTTTTTTTTTTTTTTTATCATTGTTGTTGTCTACCAAGAACTTGGAAAGAATAAAAAAAATCATGTAGTTGTGGCAGTGGTAATATTGAAGCATAAATATAGTAGAGTCTAACAGAAATGAACCAGAGTCCTCAACTATGGCATGAATATAGTTGGGCACTGATGCTTGTCATTAATAATGGTTAAGAAAATAATTATATTATCCTTTTTTATTTATCTACTATAAAAGTTCTAATGTATTTGATATCCTTAGGTGGACATGAAATTTATAAATATTCACTGGTGAAAGTCATGCACCACCCCTATAGAACAACTGTAGTGTCAAGTTCTTTTTAGTATATTGTCCGACTTGGCATTCACTATATAAGAACCAATCTGTATTTGGTTGCAGAAATCTTGGTTGTAGCTTTCAATTAATTTATCTGCCTTTTCCAAGTACAGATTTAGCTTTTTCTGTTTGCTGTTATGACACTAAATTCACATAACTGTATGTGGTTAAAGCTTATGCATTTTGAATTGTTTTCGGCATTTTGAGTTACTAATTACAATCTTTCAATTTTTAATTCAAATCATGCAGTGATAAATCCAACAGTGACACCCCCAACGCCAGTGGGTGGTGACTATGGGGTTGGGCTTGAGCAACTTACATCAATGTCTAAGGATCAGAATGTTTCTGCTTTACAACAATATGGAGGGGCAAGTCTACAAATTTTTTGGTTGCTTATACAGATGTTGAGGTGATTAACTTTGGTAACTAATCTAGACTGAGATATCTTGTTCAGGTTAAAGGCTTATCAAATTTACTAAAATCAAATCCGGAGAAAGGAATTAGTGGAGATGACGCTGATCTATCAAAAAGGAAAAATGCATTCGGAACTAATACATATCCTCGGAAAAAAGGGAGAAGTTTCTGGGTACATTCTTAATGACCCATCCTTTTTTCCAATTACAATTGATGATTTATTTGGGACACCGACATTAATAATTTGTGATTGTTTTATAGAGGTTTTTATGGGAAGCATGGCAAGATCTGACTCTTATAATATTGATTGTAGCAGCTGTTGTGTCACTGGTACTTGGCATTAAAACAGAGGTACGGTTAGCACTCATATTTGGTAATCTTCATCAATCACAATAGTAAATTGAGCATTGAAAATGGATCCCTGATTTTGTTATATTTCTCTCATATGGGGAATCATTATATAAAATCAAGAACAGTGAGATATAGTGTGCAGTAAGATACTAAAATTAACGTACGTGAATTACAAGTTTCTCATTACAGAATTCGATTATGAGGCAACAAATAGCACAGATCCATTGAAATTGAACCTTTTTGTCGAAGAATATTGGTTGCTATTTGATCATAGGATTTTGAAGCATTCCAATAATCCCTCGCATAATAAACTGTTTCTTCACAATCTCTTATTGTTGGGTGTGATGCAACAAAATGTGACACTTGTTTGTCCTTCATGATGTTCTTGAAATATATGTTTGGGAATATTGGTTGCCTGCTTAATTAAATTCTGAAAGTAAAGTGAATTCATCACATTCCATTTACATTAGATATTAAGATTAACTCTATGATTTCTTTTTCCTTATGGAATGAATAAATTTTACATGTTAGCTTTTATGTGTTTTATTTAAGGACCCCTCGTTTCTCTTTATATGCCTCTTTTTGTGTGGTGCTTGGTTCTGAATCTTGTAATAACTCTTGTTGTTGGAATATGTTGTTTCTTCCTTTTTGTTGAAATAGTTGTCATTCTCAAAGGTTTATAATTTCCTTCATTTGTGCTAGGGTTTGGAAGAAGGATGGTATGATGGGGGAAGCATTGCTTTTGCAGTTATTCTTGTCATCGTAGTTACAGGTATTGCATAAATAAACCATGTGTTTAATACTATCAAAATATTTATAGATATGTATAAGAGGGTCATATTGTTTTATCAACACAAAAAGGGCCATATTGACGTTTGGATAAACTTTTATTTTGTTTTGAACTATTAATGCTCTATTGAGAATGCTGTTTATTATTGACCTTAATATAAGCTGTGTCATTTTGTTTCTTAGACTGACTCTATGTTATTTGATTTTCCTTTTCCTTTGTCAGCTGTCAGTGATTATCGCCAATCTCTGCAGTTTAAGAATTTGAATGCAGAAAAACAAAATATACAACTGGAGGTGTGTAACATTATATTATGAGAACATAATTTATCTCTGGGAATGTAAACTAAGATCATATGCTATCGAACTTGGTACAGGTCCATAGAGGTGGCAGAACAATTAAAATATCAATATTTGATATTGTTGTTGGTGATGTTATACCCCTTAAAATAGGAGATCAGGTGAGTTGGCATTGTATTTGAATTTGTGTGAATTTAATAGTTTTATTTCTACATTAATTACTCTGTGGGTTTATTTAGGTTCCTGCTGATGGAGTATTAATCACTGGTCATTCACTTGCTATTGACGAATCCAGTATGACTGGCGAAAGCAAGATTGTATGTTTCTTATTCCTTCGATTGACCAAATTACTGGTTTTTAATTCTTATGACTTTTAAGCCGATAGTGTTCTGCAGGTTCACAAGGATCACAAATCACCCTTTTTGATGTCTGGTTGCAAAGTAGCAGATGGAGTTGGTGTTATGCTGGTATAAGATATTATATCCTATTATGCTAGTTTGCTTGTTATTTGACTAGCAATCACTACTGTTGATATTTGGCATATAGTTTTTGGCTTATGAAGTTTGTTGTTGCATTTTTCTCTTAGGTAACATGCATGTTAATATTTTCTCTCCTTGTCTTTAATTTTGAGTTTCTTTGATGTAGGGCCAACTGAAATGCCTGATTGTGATATGTTCTTGGTTATTTCAATCAATTAATATTATTTTGAATTGGATAGCCTGGATTTTTGGTTTTTCATGGTAAAAATGTTTGTTTTTTTTAATCATTTGTTTTAATTTCCTTGTTTTTTTTTCTTCTAATTATTAGTTGGCGTTCTTCTAATAGTTTGCTTATATCTAAGTAACACTTTGATTCTTTTAGTTTGAATAATTTTTTAAGTTTTATTATCCTTTTGTTGTTTATGGTCATTAAATTGATATTCTATGCTATGCGAAAGTGTGTAGAATCCTCCTCGTATTTTGAATTTTGATTATGATTTTAGTCGTCTTTTAAGCACATGAAAGAAATTTCCAGATTGCCGCCATCATGAGTAACATTTATACTGCCATCTGTAGGTAACCAGTGTTGGTATAAATACTGAGTGGGGATTGTTGATGGCAAGTATCTCGGAGGATACTGGAGAAGAGACTCCGTTACAGGTTCCCCAAGTTCCATAAAAAAAAAAAAAGACTGTTGTTTAGTGGTACCGTAACAAGATTTACTAGTTAAAACTAAACTTATTTTTGGTGCAATGTAATAGGTACGTTTGAATGGAGTAGCAACTTTTATTGGTGTAGTTGGGCTTAGCGTTGCTGTTTTGGTGCTTGCAGTCCTCTTGGGCAGGTAATCTTAATTTCTTTCTTTTGTTAGTTATAATTCATTCAACAGGCTCTGCGACATCTTTGACTTGCTACGATATGACTTTGGAATTGTAGATACTTTTCTGGCCATACTAAAGATTTAGATGGAAATAAACAATTTACTGCCGGAAAAACTAGTGCTAGTAATGCAGTAGATGGGGTCATCAAAATTTTTACCATTGCAGTAAGTGCGACTTCAGAACTATTTTATGCAATTGGCCTTTTCTTCTGTTTCTTAATTGCTTTTAACTAAATATAGAGCCATGCAGGTCACAATTGTGGTTGTTGCAGTGCCTGAAGGTCTACCTTTGGCTGTTACCTTAACGTAAGTCCAAGTTGATAGGTTATTTCATAGTAAAACATACACCTGCCAATTATGTTATCGACATTGTTATTTTCTTCTAAGTTCTAACCTGGATAATTTTCTTCCTCTGTTGCTTTCATGATAGCTTGGCATACTCAATGCGGAAAATGATGGCAGACAAAGCTTTGGTAAGCATCATTGTTTCTCCAACAATCACCACCATATCATAGTTTTGCAAATCTTTTATATATTTTTAGTTTTGGAACATGTTTCTAACTATAAAATATGTATAGGTACGAAGACTGTCAGCCTGCGAAACTATGGGCTCTGCTACAACGATTTGCAGTGATAAGACAGGAACATTGACCTTAAATCAGGTGAGTTCCCTAGTCGAAGGATTGGCTAGTGTATAAAGGGCTTACAGCTATAATTTACATCAATGAAGAAATAGAGAAAGGGAACTCATAGCTGATATCAGCCGTTCAAGGAATGGCTTCTGTGATTGATAGAATACATGTCTATATTTAGTAATAATCTTAGTCTATTTAATACTTTTCACAATTTGTAAATAAGCTGTTTGACCATTTTTGGTGACTCCCAGGTGTCTTTATTTTCTTCATTTTAATTAAAAATCCTTAAATAATAAAGACATGGTAGTAACTTACTTAATGGCATTGTAGATGACTGTAGTTGAGGCATATGCTGGGAGGAATAAGTTAAATTCAGCGGATGACCCACCAAAGTTGCATCCGAAAGTTGTATCTCTGATAAATGAGGGCATTGCACAGAATTCAACTGGAAATGTTTTTGTACCAAAGGTTTGCCTCCATACGTAATTTTAACATATGTAACTCGGATTCCCCTTTATATTGTGATATTTGTGCTGAATCAACTTAAGGATCTCTTCATGGTTGATTGGAGTTCTTGTTCAAGCGGTACAATGTCTTGTGATTTTTCAGATAAACAAGTACATACAGCACAGACGCTCAATAATTGACATAGATCAAACCAGTTGTATTTGTTTATCTAGTAGAAGATCTGAAATAAATTCGGTAGTACTTAAATGGAATTTGTATGTGTAAGAATATAAAACCATTCAAGAGACTCCACCTAACAGCTTAAGCTTTGAGGAGAGTTGGTCTATGACTTTGATAAAGTGGTCAAGACTCGAGAGTTCGACCCTTGCTACCCCCATTCTCATAATTAAGTTGAATTTTAGCAGAGTAAAATGGTCCTGTGCATTGTGCATGCTTTATGCTCAATGGACTTTTGCTATTTAGAGCGTTCATCTTAAGCTTTTAGGAGAGTTGGTCCTTCTGTCCTTCAATATGGTATCAGCTCAAGGTAGAGTGGGTCTGTGCACTGTCCATGCTTCAACCCTAAAAAACTCTTGCAGAGGAGAGTTATTTGATATAAAACCATTCATAAGCCACCATCTAACTTCTTATACTTTCTGAGACAGTATGCATTCAGCATAATTTAGAGAATTCTGCAGACAACTGCTTGTAACAAATATATCTAAAGAATTGATTAATAAAAACGCAAAAGCAGCAGGCCATCGAATGGTTGGTTGTAACATTTCTTTGCTGATAAATAAATTAGTTTCTCTATCTACTCTTGAAGCAAATATTCTTTACCTTTGTATCAGGGTTTTAATGTCTAGAATTTAATTTAGAAACAACCATTAAAATAAATGTTCAGTTGCAGCCTCCAAGTATCCTGTGGCTGTAGCTTATCTTTACGCCTCTGGCATAGTGTCTGGTTAAGATAAAGCAGATAGCAAGTTACACTCAGATATAGAAGTCTGGAGGCTCTTATCCTTATATTTGGCATCTGATAATGTCCATCCGCCTGTGGCTAGTTCTTTTTTACTGGGCAATACGAACTAATAGAATATCTAATATAAGATTGCACTGGTCTTGTTCTGAAAGTCAGTGAAAAACATGTTATAAATTTCTTTATTTACCTGCTCTTTTCCTATTTAATGGCCACTATTGTGGTTTTTTTTCTTATAAGTATTTTGAATTAGAATTAATATCCATTAAGCATTACATGTCTAACTGTGTCTGGTTTGATAGGATGGTGGAGACATAGAGGTGACAGGATCTCCTACAGAGAAGGCAATTCTTTCATGGGCAGTCAAGGTAACCTTGCTGACAGCCTCACACACACACACACACACACACACACACACACACACACACACACACACACACACACACATTCTTTTACCCTGCCCATCCTCCTCCCTCTTTTAATTTGTCGATTTTGAAGTTGAACTCATTTATTGATTGCATATGGCAGTTGGGTATGAATTTTGATCTTATCAGATCAAATTCAACAGTTCTCCACGTCTTCCCCTTCAATTCTGAGAAAAAGCGAGGTGGTGTTGCTCTAAAGCTGGTAATTACCTTTCATTTATTTTACTTCATCAATTAATTTCAGGCATAGGTATTTTTCCCTGTGCTTTCTATTATTAATTTCCACTTGTGAATTAAATTAAGTTATAAAGTAAATATTGGTTATTTTGCCATTATGGAATCATGTCTCATGCATACACTATATAAGCCTTTTATCAATTTTGTGAATCAATTTTTCACGATCTTATTAACCAAAAAAATATAAACTGGCATCTTTTCTGCGCTAATCTGATATACTGATTGCAATTTTCCTGGCAGGAGGACTCTGCAGTACATATTCATTGGAAAGGAGCTGCAGAGATTGTTCTAGGAGCATGTACTCAATATCTTGATTCAAATGGTGACTTGCAGTCCATTGAAGAAGAGAAGGTTAGGGAAAGCAATTTCGTAGAAAGTTTGCTGATGGAATTTTACCCAAAAAAAAAAATCATTGAAATAGAAAATTGGAGATAAGATTTTTTTTTCTTTTGATTAATAGCTCTCATGTTACCGTCAAATCATTCAATTCTTTCCAATGTGATTATAGTGTTGTTTCCAGTCACTCTGGTGCGTACCGGGGAATTTAGCAACTGATCATTCTTCCAAAAATATGGCAACTGAGAGCATTTGAATTTCTTTTTGCATTTTCCGAGTTAGTTGGATAGTATATAATCTGAAAATCTTTTTCAGGCATTTTTCAGGGACTCTATTGATGACATGGCTGCTCGCAGCTTGCGTTGTGTTGCCATTGCTTACAGATCATATGAATTAGACAAAGTTCCATCTAATGAGGATGATTTAGACCAGTGGTCCTTACCTGAAGATGAGCTTGTTTTGCTTGCTATTGTTGGAATAAAGGTAAAATGCGAGAGTAGATTTTCTTGTTATATATTCTTTATTGCTGAATATGGAATCTAGTTACTCTAGAGCTTCCTTGGGCGTCATGATTTCAAATTAGTCCTTTAGTCCTTCACCAATGCTAAAATTAATATTTTTCTTCAGGATCCGTGTCGCCCTGGAGTCAAAGAGGCTGTGAGAGTATGCACTGAAGCTGGTGTTAAGGTAATATATTATTTTAAGACATCTTCATACTTGCATCCAGTTAATGAAATTGTTCGAACGTGGTTTTGACTTTATTCTAGCACGAGTGTTATTCCAAATGTAATCAAGGGAACCCAACCCATTGTTACTTCATATCCTCACAGGTACGCATGGTTACCGGAGACAACCTTCAGACAGCAAAGGCAATAGCTCTGGAGTGTGGGATACTAGCTTCAAGTGAAGATGCTGTTGAGCCAAATATAATTGAAGGAAAGAAATTCCGTGAACTGTCTGAAAAGGAAAGGGAACAGGTTGCAAAGAAAATAACGGTATGCTTTTTCCATTGGGATTTCTTTTTCTATGTGTTAGCTACAAATATTCAATAAAGGAAATTTATTTATCCATTGGTAATTTTATTCAAAAGAATGCTCTTCACGCCAATAACCCCAGCCATGATACACTAATTAGATTTTTTTTCTTCTAATTGTCCTTTGCATAATATATATAGGTGATGGGGAGGTCTTCTCCTAATGACAAGCTTTTGCTTGTGCAAGCACTACGTAAAGGAGGTGATGTCGTTGCTGTTACAGGAGATGGCACCAATGATGCTCCTGCACTTCATGAGGTCTGTTACATTCCTCGGATGCAACCTTGACTATTGAGGATTAAAATTCCTATGAAGCTTTATTATTTTTTTGAAATACTTTCTGTTAGATGATTTAAAACCATTCAATGCCTTTATCCAACAGCTTAAACTTTTGGGATAGTTGGTTCTTGACATGGTATCAAAGCCTCCATTACCAAGT
The DNA here is from genome assembly GCA_037953625.1 of Crotalaria pallida. Classification (NCBI taxonomy): domain Eukaryota; kingdom Viridiplantae; phylum Streptophyta; class Magnoliopsida; order Fabales; family Fabaceae; genus Crotalaria; species Crotalaria pallida. The sequence continues at coordinate 1,887,077 of CM075654.1, read as the reverse complement.
GGTTGGATTTCAATCCTCGTCGATCCATTCTTCTAAATAAATAAAAATAATGTTAAATTTCAGCACAAGGTATGGTGGGCCTGTCCATAATCCACTCTTCAAGCCCAAAGGGCAATTGTGCTGAGGGGGCATGTTAGATAATATAAAACCACTCAGGTGCCTTCACCCAACAACTCAAGCTGTTGGGAATTTGGGATAGTTGGTTCTTAACAATTTCTTAAGAATGAACTTGCAAGGCAAGCTATCTATTTCGCTGATGCACTCGTTATTCGGTGTACTATTACTTTGGAGCTATGAAGCACCGATACTGATACGAGTATCAGATACAATAGGTGATACACCAATTTTTGAAAAATAAAGGATAAGACATTTAGGATATGCATATAAAATAGCACAGCAAAAATAGCACAAAATCATATAAGATAATAAACATAGAATTATAGTTTCAAGGTTCCAAATTAAGAAAATACTCCTATTGGCTAAATAGGAGTACTTATTAGAGATGGCTAAATAAAAAATGCTTATTGTCTGCATATATTAACGGTATTTTTTCCTCCTTGACTAACATTTGGATCGCTCTTATGTTTTTCATTAAGTGGAAGAAAGCAAAAATGAGTCTATTAAGCAAGTGCATTTCTTCTTCTCCTTTTTCAATACAATTCACATTCTCTATTTTTTTTCTCTCTACCTTAGAAGATATGGTGCTTTGTTTCTCTCTACATTTCTACTTTGTTATTTGCGCATTAACTTTTTCTCTCTCCTAAAATGGTTCGATATATTGCTAGAGAGGTATAGGAAAAGTATTTCGAGAGTATCGGATAGTATCTGGAAAGTATCAAATTTAAAATTTATTTAGTCTTAAAATAATTTATTTTGATACTTTGTGGTTACGTATCGGTGAAGTATCGGAGAGTATCGGTATCGGATCTGGGAAGCAAGTTGAAGTATTGGTGCTTCATAGCTTTGGAGCTTCCATAATTGATTGACATAACTGCAACCCAAACGTTTCTCATTAAAATTTTTCTATGTGCAAACACGTTGTTCTGTGTGATTTGTCCTTCACTTTTTAGAAGAACCTTGTCCCTTTCTGTAAACTAACACTTTTTCTTCTATAATGATTACCCTGCCAACAATAGCCTTTGGCTTTAGTAGCACCCCATTCCAAAAGTAATCAACTTAATGTGTCTGACCAACCAATTGAAAATAGGGAGAGAGAGAGAGAGACAGAGACTGGGCTTACGGCAATCTCATTGTGTTCTTTTTTCTTGTCAAACCATATAATTTGTCAGTAAAGTGTTTTTCTTCTGCACAACACTTAGTAGTAAATTTGATGCATTTTCTTTTTATTTTATGGCCCTTATGGTTTATGCATTTCTAGCATACAGATTCTTGCAATTAACATAGAGGTGTCCCGGGTAGTTGGTGGTTTAAAGTTTTCTTCTTGTCTCTTGTTATAGTTGATCTCATATTTTACTATTTTGTAATTCAGGCAGATATTGGTCTTTCTATGGGCATCCAAGGAACTGAAGTTGCAAAAGAAAGCTCAGATATTATAATCCTTGATGATAACTTTTCGTCAGTAGTAAAGGTAAGCATCCTATTTATTGGCTTTGGAATATATGGTGTTGTCTTCTTTTTCGCCGAGTTGGGATCTAGAGAGGTCACTCGCCTCCCTGTGTCTGTGCCTGGCAATGATTTAAGATGCTCAAATAAAAAGTAATTTACTTATACCAATAAAAATTTTGTACTTTTTGTTAGCCATAGTTTTCTCGTGCTTTTATTTTAGTAACACTTACTTTCTTTTGGTCCTTTCGGCATAACAACAATTGATTATAAACTTACGTGGCCGTGAAACATGCCAATTTTCCTTGTGCATTGCCACGTTGATGCAGTCACCGATTATATTTTGGCATATGGAGAGAATTATTTTACCAAGACACAAGCTGGATTGGTCCTATCTGTAATTGACTCTTAAGTGTCTGTTTCATTCTTTGTGTAGGTTGTCCGTTGGGGCCGTTCTGTATATGCAAACATTCAGAAATTTATCCAGTTCCAGCTTACTGTTAACGTTGCTGCTCTTGTAATAAATGTTGTGGCAGCAATAAGTTCTGGTGAAGTTCCTTTAAATGCAGTACAGGTACCCCCTCTCTTTCTTCTCTCATGTTATTATTTTGAGTAACATCTTCCTTTACACTTTAAATTTGCGGCAGTTGAGTTTGTTGCAAAGGTTTTGTTATAGATAGGCTGCTAATGGGCTGGACTTAGGATTGTACTTCGGGTTGTTATTTGCTACAATTTTTCTATGGGGTTAAGGATAAAAGTTGTTAATTTCTCTACCCGTTAATATATTTCTGGTATAGAATTTCATATAATATTCTGTCAAGAACTAAGTCTGATATGTTACATGTGGAAGGGATTATTAAAATCCTAAACAATATGAAAAATGTGCATACTGGTTTTTGATGTTCATACTCTTGGTTGTAGCTTTTATGGGTCAACCTTATCATGGACACACTTGGAGCTCTTGCACTGGCTACCGAACCACCAACAGACCAGCTAATGAACAGAACACCAGTTGGCCGAAGGTTTGAATTGATTCGATTTCTCACCTAGGTGTTTAATATTTATGAACATTACGGTACTCTTAAAACTACGCTGAGCTGACACATAAATGCATATACACATGTGCATGATATGCAAAGAAGTCTGTATTTGATTTTGAATAAATGTGATATATCTATCATTTGCTGCTTACATTGTTAAACCGCACAGAAGGTTTTTGATTTTCTCATGTGTAATATGAGTCAAAGAGGTGTAACCTATGTTGCGCGGGTACTCTATTTTTGGGCTCGTACCCGTACTGGGTACTCTCTGGGTGCGGGTACGCGCCGGGTACGCTTGGGTACGTACCCAAATAATAAAAAAATAAAAAAAATGGTGTGGGTACATACGGGTACTTCTGGGGTACGTTTTGGGCCTGATAGGTTACGTATTGGGTGCGGCCCAACAGGGTTTTGGGTCCAAAAACCGGTTTTCGCCCCATAATTTCCCAAAAAACCCTAATTTTCAAATCCCCTTACCTTCTCATCTGCTAGCTTCTCCCGACCGGCCAATCTTCTCCAACCATTCGCCACCGCCGTCGCCAACCATTTGTGCAACATAGGGTGTAACATGGTGTTGTTTTTGAATGATCCTTTTTCTACTTTGTATATAATGATGATAATTCAAGAGATAAAAAGAATTTGTTTGGAAGAAAAGTCAGAAAAGAAGAAACATTCGAAGAGGATAGGATAGACTAGCTGAAAAGAACTTTACTATCCCTTCATATATCAGATTTGAAATTTGTTTTAACCCACGGGAAAGGCAATGAAATAGTCCTATCCCATAAAACTTGTGACATGGAAGAAGTGAGAGAGCTCGTGCATTCTACTAAATCAAGTAACCACACCCTATCAAATTGTCCACTTCCATGAAGCCTCACAGTCTTTTCCTTCGAAAATTGAAAATCACAAAAATGAGTGTGAAGAAAGTAACCCAATGTAGACTGTGTTCTCTGTGAAGTGTATCATTGGATATTTTTGTGTATAATTTTGAGTAAGTTGCTTTGTTTTTTCCCATCACATTGTCAATAGAAGTCCATCAGCTTTCGTACTTTTCACTTTTGTTTTTCCTTATACATGATTACTTTTTCCTTTTTCCAGAGCAAAGGTTTGCTCAACCGAATTTAAAATGGTCACATGTTCTCTATAATTTTGGAGGCACTTGTGTGCTGTATATGGTTGCTTTGAGTTTTGAATTAATATACTTAACTATGATCTTATGTTTTTCTTCCAGGGAACCTCTTATAACGAATATCATGTGGAGAAACTTGATTGTGCAGGTAAATGAGTTTATGAAGGTCATCATGGAATTAGGAATTAGGCTCCTTAGATCCCATCATCCAATGATATTATTTGATGTTGCAGGCTGTCTATCAAGTTGCTATTCTTCTCGTTCTTAACTTCGGCGGTGAAAGTATTCTACCTAAACAAAATACTAGAGCTCGTGAAGTTCAAGTGAAGAATACTTTAATTTTCAATGCATTCGTCATGTGCCAAGTAAGTGGATTGCAATCATCAATTGCAACTTGCCAAGAATTTGTTCATTTTCTAGTTCATGCAATTCTTACTATTCTATTGAAAACATTTGAACGAACAGATATTCAATGAGTTCAATGCTCGGAAACCAGAAGAAATGAATGTCTTCCGAGGAGTCACTAAGAACAAACTCTTCATGGGAATTATTGGAGTGACATTTATACTTCAGGTGAATAGCAATCCTTTGGATGCTGTGTTCTTAATCATTACTAAGATTTGCATGTTTTCTCACTCTACTCCTAATTGTTAGATAATCATCATCGAGTTCCTTGGAAAATTCACCAAAACAGTGAGGCTTGATTGGAAGCTGTGGCTTACTTCCCTTATTATGGGCTTTATCAGGTTAGTTCGTTCAACTGGATTAGGCTTTGATTATGACAGTTCTGGGGTGCATCATTGAACTATGCATTCATGCTTTTGGTTTTAAACTTATTATCAGTGCCCATAGAGTTCTAAACCTCAATGCTTTATTTTTTTTTTCTAAATACTGCCAATAATATTTTTTTTGATAGGCAAATATTTATCGTTGTTATCAGGATTTGAATCCTGGTTCTAATGTTCCATGTCCCGCAGCTATACCAACTAAGCTGGCTCTTGGGGATAATACTGCCAATAATATTAAATGAGTAAAGACCAAAACTGCTTCCTAAAAAATACGGGGATGTCTTTAGTCCCTAGAAAAAAGAAAAAACAAACCATTAGCCTCTCAATATTACAAATGTAATCCTTCTGTAGTTTTTTAGTGACATGATTAGTCCCTAAGAAAGTGAATCGCATACTAACATAGAATTTTGTAAATCACTAGTGACCCCAATTGGTCACTGAAATGTTAGCTATAACGGAACTAAAGTGTTTCGTCTCATATTTGTAATCTTTAGAGACTCGATGGTTAGCTGTTTTTTTCAAGGGACTAGTTTGGGTCTTTGAAATTCTGGCTATCAACTTATTTTAGATGTGAAAATAAACTCCACATGCACAGCTTCCACATTTCGAGCACAAGTAACCACTTTTGCCACCATGTTTCAGTTGGCCTCTTGCTATAGCTGGAAAATTTATTCCCGTTCCCAAAACACCATTGCAACGATACTTCATGAAGCCACTCAGGCGATTGAAGAGGTCTCGTGCTGCAGCCGCACAATAAGTCTCATCAGAGCATGAAGGGAACCCTGAAGAAGTGGATCACAAAACCTTATAGCAATGGTACAGAGATACTTCATATTAAGCTAACTCCACTGACCACAAGTAACAACTATACATATTGCTAGTCTCATCTTGCTGAATCCTTCCTTCTAGAAATTGAATATATATATATATATATATATATATATTAAAAAAATGTATATTCAATATATATAGCAATGTTATCATGAGATGTCCCAAAGGGATTTAAACATACTAAGCAATCATTACGTGATATGTTGCCTTTACCTCGTCTTCCTTTTTTCCAATATTTTTGGGTCAGTCGGTGTACATTGTAGCATTTCGTGATATTGTTAGGATTACTAGTTTATGAGCTAGTGTCAAACTGACTTGCTGGCATTGGCAAGGTTCAGTTCTCCAAAATTTCAAGAAGTTAAGTAAAGCATTGATTGCCATTGTTTAACCCCATTTTCATTTCATATATCTCCGTAAATTAGCTTTCGCCTCCCTTTCAGTCTAACACTCTTTATCACAACCACAAAAAGGTTGGTATGTAGCTGAATGGGACCATCTAAAGCTATTTCTAATAACCCCATGCTATTAATAACACTCTCTTTAACAGGTGTACAAAAAATAATTTTTTTTTTGGTAGACAGGTGTACAAAAATTTTAAAAGGGTAGTATTAAATAAAATGACCCTTGTTTTTTTTTTTGGGTTTACATGGGAGGTCTGGGACTAGAACCCATGACCTGGGGAGGGGGAAATCCTAAGTGTCCCTGCAGCCACCAACTGGGTTGTCTTACGTGGACTAAAATGACCCTTGTTTAAGCTGAGTAAGTGAGACCATATCACGAAGTTTTTTTTTTTTTTTTTGGGTAAACAACGGGGGTTAAAACCCCAAAGAAGAACTAAACAGAAATTAATCTAGGGGTAGAACCCCTCATGGCATCAAACAAAAGCAACTGAAACACTTCAGGAGGAGGACTATGGAAAATAGAAAGCAAATGTTTAAAAAAAAAAAAAAAGCATCACTGCCACGATGATGCAGCTGAACATTGGACTGGTGCAGCTAAACATGACAATGATGCAACCGATGGGACTAACGGTACAGTTTACTCCGTTATAAGTGCCACGAGGACACAAAAACGACGTCGTTTAAGACCCCCAGTCAGCCACGTCATCACTCCGTTAACGTCCATTGACGGGGATTAGGGGCAAGGATTAATGTGAATGACTTTTTACAAAATCAGGGACCTAAGAGCATTTTTGTTAATTTTAGGGACTAAAGTGAAAGTGCTGTGTAAATTCAGGGACCAAAGTGACAATTTTTTAGTAGTTTTCAATGATACTTAATCAACCTCTATGACTAATACTTTTAAATTGGATGTTTTTGCATTAATTACTACTTCATCCATTTTATTGATTCGTGTATCTTCTGCATATATGCTTCTCCAAATGGTTGGTCTAGTAACAAAATAGCTCATTTATTAATATAATATATTCTCTCTCATCTTATATATAAACAAAAAAAAAAACTAATTTTATAGGTATTAAGGAAAGTTAGTTGAGTACATTTAATTTTTTAGAGTTAATGAAAAAATAGTCTACTTTAGGAAATATACTTTGGGAATGAAATAAAAATTAAATGATATCATCACTTTATTGTGATATTTTAGGAATAATTGCATTGGAAATAGAAAGTTATAGTATATTTTCTGATACGTCTTTATGGGTTGAATAAGTCTTTCTAATGGGTATTCTTAATTCTCTCATCTCTTGAAGCTATTTACTCTCCATCGAAAATTGAAATAACTGCTTTTTCAGATTTTGAAACAAATTAAAATATTATATACTCTATTAACATATTAAAATATGCTCTAAATATTCTATAAATCAATATATAATATAAATTTTATAAAAAAATACTCCCTCCGTTTCATTATCTTTGGCCTTTTATGTTTGGGCACACAGATTAAGAAAATGTTAATTATTGTAAGTATTATGTATAGTTTATCCAAAATGTCCATATTTAATCCTTATTAAAAATTGTATTAGTAAGTGTGTCCATTAATTCATGTATAGTGGTTTACAGATGAGAAATATAATAAAAGTAGAATTAATGAAGAGTGAATAAAATGATTGAATGAAAGATTAAAATTGGAAAAAATTTATGTATTGATAATATAAAAGGCCAAACAATATGAAAAAAAGATTAAAAGACCAAACTTAATGAAACGAACGAGTAGTAGATATCCAATTAATAGATAATAGAATATCTAAGATTTTTAGAAGTATTAATAGATTAATGTACCTCAGCTCTTAGAGCTGAGAAAAAAAAACCCCAAAATGAATAAGTCTTTTTTAAAAAGGTTTAATTGCATTTTTGGTCATTTATCTTATTTTCCAGATTCACTTTGGTCCTTTATTTTTTTGAATAATTTTGGTCCTTTATTTTTTTTTTAAGAAGATTCAGTTTGATCATTCTGTTAATTTAAGATTTTACCAAAATATTCTGAATTATTCCCTTCCCTCCCCGGAATCTGGAAACCTCGCCGGAAACCTTGTCGGAATATTCAGGAGAGGGGAGGGAATATTCCAGAATATTACGGTGAAACCTAACTTTTTTAACGGTTGGATCAAACTGAATCTTTTTAAAAAAAAATAAAAGACCAAAATTATTTAAAAAAATGACCAAAGTCAATCTGGAGAATAAGATAAATGACCAGAAATGCAATTAAGCCTTTTAAAAAATTAAAACTTTTAACTTTTAATATCTTTAATACATCAACTTCTAAGAAAATTTTTTTTTGAATGCTTATCCTCAACCCTAAGGATAAAAAAACCATATTTTCTTTATGATATAAGATTATTTATAAATCTCTATTATATGTATCATTGTTCTAAATATATATGTATACATTTTCATAAAGAATAAAGATTCAAATGGACCTCTTAGAGCTTTCATTACTATATCTATTCTCTAAAAAAATAATAAATGAAAAAACTTGCAACACATTAGCCTCCAAACATAGAATATACTCCCTCCGTTTTTATTTATCTGTCATATTTTAAACAAAACACACTTTTTAAGAAATGCAATTATTACTTAGATTTCCAATACATTAATTATATTTTTCCCACTATACCCTTTCTTTCTCTATTATCATTACTATTTCTCCACCATTTACATAAACTAATGCATATTAAATAGGGGTAAACATGAAAAATAACATTTATTACACTCTTGAAATCAATACGACAGATAAAAAGAAATAAAAAATTTCTCCAAAAAAGGACAGTTAAATACTTCCTCCGTCCTTAAATATAAGTCACTTTTTTGAAGACTTCTTTGTCCCTAAATATAAGTCACTTTACAATTTCTAGGTAGCATTAAATAATCTACACCAAATATACCCCTAATAATTATACCTATATTCCATATTCCAAGAAACCTTTTTACTTTTCCCATAATAATAACTACATCAATCTAGATTGTATTTAATTTTCCATAGGGGTAGTTTTGGAAGTTTAATATATTTTTTTGATAAAATTGTGAATAATTACTACATCTAACTACTTTTCTTAATATGTGTGAATTGGTCAAATGCGCCCTATAATTAGGGACGGAGGGAGTAAGACCGGAGGGAGTATCAATTTAAGATATCATTTTGCTCACTTTTATAAATATTTATCCATTTTATTTATTTCATTGGGAAGTGTTGTATTGATAGAATAAAAAGATTTTATATTTATTTTTTCAATGAAATATATCGACTTTTAGACTTTTATCCTTAATCCTAAGGGCTGAGATGAAGAGAAAACCCTTAACTTAATATTTTAAATCCACACATATCATCAATCATAGAAAAAAAATTAAATTTCAAATAAACGACATTCGTGTCAATAGCATACAGGCACTTTTGGCTATTGCATTCTTCTTTTATAATAAGACCGTTAAGTTCAACTCTACTACTTATGTTTGTACTACTTGTATCACAAGCATATTGCATTTGCACTGCACTTTGCGTAATTCTGGATTCAAGCATGAGTCTTGGTGCCTAGTGGTTTTGATGTAATGGGAGTATTTGGGATAGTTGTTGTTCTGGATGCAATAGGAAAGTGGTAAACTTTTAACCAACATAAGTGATGAAGTTCTTGGATTAGAGATATGCGTCATGAAATTATTCATCATCAAGAAAAATCTTAAGAAATAAATCTATAAATGATAATTATAAACATTAAATACAATTATTAAGAGTTGTAACCCAAAGAAATTAAAACTTAAAAGCAAAGAAAAATTTGTATCTTCCACAAAGAAACCAGTGGAAAGCAAGAATAATGGTGACAGGAGTAGAGAGATGGGATAAACACAGAGAACCAAGGTTGAAGAGAGGAATTGTGGACCCATTTTTAATATATTGTCAACTAATAATTAAATTTGTGTAAATGTTATATGTTAGACTTGCATATACCCAAGTCATTCTCTTTTTCTTATTTAACCCTTTACCTGTTAAAGTTGCTGACTGATTCAGATTTTACCTAGCATAGGAAGTCAAAATACGTCCTCACCAGTGCACCCATGGCTCTACAGCACCACATTAAAAGGCTTCTTTTCCCATTCTACAAATTCTGCTTAAAAGCGAAGCACTTTTGGTAGGGAAAGGCTCCGATGCATGTAAATATATAACATGCATTTATTTCTGAGTTTTTTATTTATTTTTTTAAAATTTAATCAATTAAAAAATATTTTATGTGTTTTCTTTTTTACGGATATGAAGTGATTTTTATAATTTGGATTTTTTTTACTCTGTGTTCTTAAAAAATTATATTGAGTAAAACTGTATTCAAAATTTACAGATTCTAATAAATCTGTATACGAACTTGTGTTAAAAAATATTTTGAATAAATCTGTATTAAAAAAATTTGAAAAACAAAAAAAAAAAAAACCATGCACAGATGCACTTAACCATGCATGGGAGCCTTCCCCCTTTCGGTAATCCTATAGGATCTGGCTCACTGCATAACACGCATAATATATACGACGGTTGCTTAGCCAAACAGGTCATAAATCAATATATTTCCAATTGCCCGTTGCAAAATGTAAAGTTTAGGAATAGAGTTTAGAAGCGTTTTCTTGTGGTCCCGTATAGATACCGGAACACGGTGCTCCATACGGTTGACCTGCTACAACTGGTTGCAAAAAGTGAAATTGTGGCCAATAAAATCAGTAGCAGGAAGATTCTTAGTTCATTCTCTCTCCTTCCTCAGCCTCGTTCTAAAATCTTCAGCTACAGTTCCTTCATTATGATGATGCAATATCAATATTTTTGTGCTCTGAAGCAAATATTTTAATTAGAATATCTTTTTGGTTATTATATTAGAGGTGTAAGAGCCTTCACCTTCCTCTGCCTCTTCTCACCGTCATCGTCCTCCGTGGCACAATCGTCGCCGGCAAGTTCAGTACCCCGGAGCAATACTTGAACGAGATCCGCCAACACCTCAACTACTCTCGCGGTCGATGCGTGGAGCCTCACCACGTCCTCGAAGAAGTCCAAACCGACACCGTCACCACTGACCCCAACAACTACGCCACTTCAGACATCTCCGAGATTAAAATTTATTATTTATATAATTAATTTCAATATTCTATAAGGGGTGTAGCAAATATTTATAATAATTATTATTAATGCAAAAAAATTAACATATTTAGTATATTTTGACCATAATATCCTTATATAATTATTATTGAGAAGAAATTAATATATTAGAAATGAGAGAGAATTTCATTAATTACACGTGTAACATGTTTCTTCGGCTTAAATTGCTTGCCGTTTGTCACAAAGCCCATGCCAATTGAAAATAGACATCTTAAGCATGCTTTTAAATTTTTTATTTAAAATTCTTAAGCATGGTTTGCAAAGTACAAAATAATGAAAAACTATGTCTACTATTATTTCTTAAATATTAAATTTTTATTTCATACATATTATTTTTAACTTTTTATCTTAACCTTAGCCCTTAACCACCCCAAAGTAGTTAAAATGTCTTGAAAAAAATAAAAAAAATAATTCTTTTGATTTATTTGATGAATTATTTTCATGCACATTTATATTTTTTTAATAAACAAAATAATTTTTAGAAATATTTATGCATAAGTATGTCTTATAAATAGGACGAGTAAGATAAATATATATGTTGGTGAGTATATATGACAGTAAAGCATGCGATGGATTTACCAAATACTCTTTCAAATACTGTAACAGTGTATTTTTATTTTAAAAAAAATAATTGATTCAATTACTGTAACAATTTACACCTGTTACCGGTTACTTAATTACAGCCATGGATTTGTCCAAATCATCGGGATCTACGGCTGACAACCACATGTCATTGAAAATTGGTATATTGATCCTATAAATAAGGACAAAATAAAAGTGTCGAAAAGATCTTATAATTACGAACGGATGTAATAATTTACAAGAAATATTTTTTTTCATACACCAAAATTTTTTCAGTAAGTACCAAGCTTCACTTATTATGATATACGGTGTGTATTTGTTTATTATAAATCAACACTCTCATTGTCCGTATTACCGTGTAACAGTGTATTTTTATTTAATAAAATTAAAATCCATGATATACGAATGATTATACGTGACCATGTACGAAGGTTACTCGGTAACCTTTGACAGCCGTTGATTAAGTTCATGGCTTGATATCCACGGATATGAAGCATAGGGACCACGGGTGGAAAATACACACGAGGACCATGTGAAACGTTCACTAGAGTTTAGGTTCAAAAATTGAGTGGCAAGTGGGAACCTTAAACAAACTAACTTGCATAAAAGGGGAAGTAGCGGCGGCATGAACTGAACCATTATCGATCGATTTTACTATATGCATTATTTATATAAAAATAAATACATAAAACAAAACAAAACAGAATGGACTGGTCTATATGCTCCAACAGCCTGGGAAGTCTCCTAGAGATAACAAAACATATTTAAAGTCTAGGGTTATTATCGGGACAGGCTTCGGTGCATCTAAATATATAACATGCACCGGTGCATGTCTTTATTTCTGGGTTTTTTATTTATTTTTTTAAAATTTAATCAATTAAAAAATATTTTATGTGTTTTCTTTTTTATGGATATGAAGTGATTTTTATAATTTGGATTTATTTTTTTACTCTGTGTTCTTAAAAAACTGTATTTAGTAAAATTGTATTCAAAATTCACAGATTCTAATAAATCTGTATACGAACTTGTGTTAAAAAATATTCTGAATAAATCTGTATTAAAAAAATTTGAAAAAAAAAATAAACCATGCACCTATGCATGGTTTAATTAACCATGCACCGGAGCCTTCCCCGTTCCATCCATATCAGCATCATAATATTAATTTAAAGAACAGATAGTGATGATGATGTACTGTACTCTTATCAAAGAGTAGATTAGATCTATGTTTCTTCCTCTTTCTTTAATTTTCATCAACCTTGCCACCCGCAATCTGCAAAATGCAAATAAGAACAAACTATAAATAAATAAATAAATAAATAACATGGTATGGTATGGTATTGTCGCGTGTAGAACAAGTCCTAAACAACAACTAGCATATAGCAGAATTGACTCCACAACACAACAGCACATGACTTTCTTTCTAAGGGTAAGGTTTGCATGTTTGGAAAGGAAATCTTCTTGTCTTGTAATCAATAAGCTAAGCTAAGCTAACATGCATGTTTCTAAATAACTTGAAGCTAGCTATCATCAAAATCATTACCCTTTTCTGACGCAGGTACTCGAAGCACTCCCTCGTAGATTCCTCGATTACATAGCCTGAATCAATATCATCTCTGTCAGTTCGACGCTTGTAAATCTCAATCAAGTGTGAGGGAGGGAAGCCATGAGCAATAGCCTCTGCTTTTTTAAAAGACGCCTTCAAGACAGCCATAGTCAAATCAGGGGTGGTGGCCGGTGGTGGTGGAATAATACTTGATGATGCGATTAAAGGACCATGAAGAAGAGAGTAGCGAGGTAGATGAGGATCGAATCAGAGAGGCCATCGAGAGAAAGAGAGAGAAGCACAACACGATAATAGGGATTAGGGTTTGTTTGTGAATTCCCCTGCTGCGATTGATATGATATCTTTCTACTATCTAGGGTATGTATATCCATCTTTCTGTTTCTGTTTCGGTTTTTAGTCCTCAAACCCCCTTTTTATCCCCAAACCTCATTTTAATGGTGTAAAGTCAAAACTGTCTCTCCTTCATCTTCTACCTTTCCACCCCCAAATCCCAAATCCCAAACCCCAAACTCCAAACCCTCTACCAAAAGCTTCCACCTTCCCACCCCCAAACCACAAACCCCATTGTTCACCTTACACGGCAGGAAAAAAAAATTCTCACCCCAAACCTCAAACCCCTCGTCTATGTCAATGGACGTTCATATCTTTTCTTCAAGGTAAAGCTCTTCTCTTTCTGTTTTTTTTTTAATTTAACTGTACAATTTCCGACTATCCCGTGTCGGAAAAATTATAAATTTTCGACACTGGTTTGTCGGAATTTTTTCAGTTTTTCATATAATAAGTACTGTACAAAATTCCGATATAATAAGTACTATACAAAATTCCGACACCCATCTGTCGGAACGGGGGTGTCAGAATTTTGTACAATACCGAAAATTTAAAAAAAAACTGAAGAGGGTGGAGAGAGAGGGAAGCCATGACTTGGAGAGGGTGCGAATCAGTGAACCACCCACTTGTAATTGCTTCTTCTCCATTGATTTGATTCAAGAAGCTCTCACCCACTTGTTTGATTGATTTATCTGCAGAAAGAGAACCCTAACTCTGGGTCGGGGTAGATCAATGGGGAAAAAATGAAAGGAGAGGGAGGTGATGGAGGAGGAGAGGTGGTGTTGGTGGAGGGTTTGGGGTTTGGGGTTTGGGATTGAAGAGAAGGGTGAAAATGAAATAAAATAAAAATTGGGGTTTGGGGGATAAAAATGGGGTTTGGGGACTAACTCCCTTCTGTTTCTTCTTTTCTTTTAATCAAAGGAACGAGCTAAGGCCCAAAACATAACTCATCATCCCATCTAGTAGGGGGTTTTTATTTTGTCACCCCAAGGTCTATGGATGCCACCCCATATGTATAAAATATACCTATTATGTCCTTTTTAAAAAAACAACTTTTAATACGGGTCGTAAGAGGTACTTACGACCTGAAGGTCGTAGCACTCCCTTACGACATTTTAAAAAACTAAGTTTTAACACGGGTCGTAAACAGGTGTTACGACCTAAGTTTTTCACAAGTCGTAAACAAGTGTTATGACTATAAAGTCGTAATAGTCACATACGACTATATAGTCGTAATAGTGACATACGACTCATCTGCTTTATTGCTAGAATGTTTGCAGTCTGATTTCTATTCTTCTCTGGAACGTTCTATATGCATCGTATCTTGTGTGTTTTTTTTTTCATAATTTAGGAGACTTAATTCATCACTGGTAATATACCCTTTAACAGGGTGATTGGTTCTATTTTTTGTTATCAATGAAGACTGTACTTACGAGGAAAAGATGAAGGTACACACTAGAGGGTGCCTTTTACTCCACTCATGACCATTCATCATACTGTATATTTGTCCTAAGTATGTTAATTGGTTTTGGTGGTATGACTTCCGTTTAAATAGGAATGCCAAGTTGGTTATTGAGTTGCGAAAGCATTTCCTTACGGCTCATTTCATTCTTAAACCTGATAATTTGTAAATAAAATAATTGCAGGCAGCTTCGGCTACAGCAGAGGCAGAGTTGCCTCCCACTCATCCCATCAGACTGGGCTTGGCTTTGAACTTCTCTGTCTTTTATTATGAAATCTCGAACTCTCCTGAAATAGTCGTATGTCACTATTACGACTATATAGTCGTATGTGACTATTACGACTTTATAGTCGTAACATTTGTTTACGACTTGTGAAAAAACTTAGGTCGTAACACCTGTTTACGATCCGTGTTAAAACTTAGTTTTTTAAAATGTCGTAAGGGAGTGCTACGACTTTCAGGTCGTAAGTACCTCTTACGACCCGTATTAAAAGTTGTTTTTTTAAAAGGACATAATAGATATATTTTATACATATGGGGTGGCATCCATAGACTTTGGGGTGGCAAAATAAAAACCCTCTAGTAGGGGGAGTGAAAATTAAAAGGCTTTTGCTTTTTGGCCCCCATTTGAAATTTTAATTCACCAATACACTCTTAAGCGTGTTAATACTTCCGGTTCTACAGAGTCAGAAATAAATTCTGTTCGCCATTTATACATTTTTACGGAAAAATTAATGATTTTCGATTCCAACTTTGGTAGTAGGTATTCTTTTTATCTGATTATTCCGTTATTCATCAATTCTTTTATGCTTTCTCATTCCCGTATTTATGCATTGACGAAGTCATGCCTCAGATCAAAGTTGTGGCTGAAGATGTCCAACCTTTATTGGCTGAAGTTCGTGATAGTGAAATGTTAAAGGAAGTTGAGAATTTAACTCAGAGCCTAGCACAAGTTTGATGATTTGAGGTTAATCGTCCAAACTTTGCTCTTGAAATCTTTTGTATCTTTAATTTAGTATGCTTTTATTATTTTATACTCATAGTTGTCTAGTACATTAGTATTAGTATAGAGCATGCCAACTAGCTTAGTAAAATTTTCACCTTCAACTAGATCTCGAGTAAGGAGTTTAGATAGGGATAACGACATTTATGTTGTTTTAATTTGTTTCCTATTTCCTGTGTTTCAATCGGAGACTTCAACAATTGCAGTGTCCTTTTATTATTCTTTCTCCTAAATTAGAAAGCATTCTCACCTATTAGGTTTATTCAGAGGGTGTTTTCACCCGTTATTTTGACGCATTTACTTTTATAAGAATACACTTAATATTATATTTTTTATTTTAAAGAGTACAAAAGCAGTTTTATGGACTTGCGGTTTCTTTTAGGAAAATAGTACAAACAAAAATCTTTCCTTTAACAATTTAATTATTATTTTGCAAATTGACATCGGTGTTGAGCTAGATTACTTTGTACATTGCACAAAATAATGATTCGAGATAACGTTCGTTTCATAATAAAAATGGTTTAGTATTTAACTTCATAATATAATCTTATTGTCATCTTGAAAACGTTTAGAGATATCAAAAATAGTCAATTTCTTTTAAACAAAAGATCAGAGTGCGCGGAAATAAAAGAGTACTTTGGATCACTGATATCAGATATCAAAAGATATATACAGAATAAAGTTCCTCCTTATATGAGAATGTAAGTTATATCCTTAAACAAATAAGATTTTGACACATAGATATAAGTATTGCAAAAACAAATAAAACAAAAACCAAGGCAAACAGTGAAATATCAAACTAAACTAACGAAGCATATCGGAACAGGAATATCTATCGCAAAGCAGAATAATATGACATAACACATAATACACAGTAGCACTCCTTGTCCGCCACCGCTTATGCAAAGCAAAAGTAAAAGTGAGAAAGAGGATAATAAGGATAGAGAAGTGAGAAGACAAAGAGAGAATGCATAAATACAGAAAAGAGAGAGCTCTCCATCGTCGACCTACTCTCCTATCACAAGGTCCGACCATGTGGAAGGTGTCGCCGCTCTCTCTCATGCGATCAGTAGAGAACGTGAAGGATGAAGTTTAGCTCCATAAATAGAGCATCAACACCACATAGAGCAAAGATGGACCAAATTCATCACGGTTGAGGGCTTATACAGAGAAATTCCAGTGCCATGCAGCATGACACGTTGATTCCACTGAGTTATGAGTAGTATCCGTGGCAACTAACGAATTAATAAAGCATGACACGTTGATTCCACTAAGTTATGAGTAGTATCCGTGGCAACTAACGAATTAATAAAGTGATTACTTATCAAAACGCGCTAACCCTAATTCTGAGTTCATCGTCTAATCAGTTAACGAACACCACTAACCGGTTAGATATTAATAAAAATTCAAAAATTTGAATTTCTTTTCATTTTCTCTCCAACAACTTCTCTAAATATTACATTTAGGTCCTATCCCAAGAATTAAATTGCAAAACTTATATTTTGAAATAAAATTCCAAGTTAAAATAACTTCCCTTGTTTTGATATTTGATTTCAAACACTTAAATTAATTATAAACAAAATATTATAACTAATTTTTATTATTATTGGGTGCTACAATCTGTATTTTATAATAAAATGAAGAGGAACCGATTGCTGTGTTTTTTGTTGCTGAAATAATCTGTTACATCTTTGTAGCATGGACTGAGTTCTTAAGGTTGTCACCTATTACTCCCCTAAATAGAATGAAGTTTCCTCCTCGTCATGTCATGTGAATCTCAATCTTGCCTCCATCGTTCTCTCACTCTCCCGTGGTCAATCGTTTCATTCATTCAAAAGCCCTTCCTCTCTCTCTCTCTCTCTCTCTCTCTCTCTCTCTCCCCACCGATCCCTAACCCTCTCTCGCTCACCACCACATGAGCACAAAGCAAACCAGAGACACGGCAATGGAACTTAATTCAAACAGACAGTGATGACTTCAGTCTATGGTGTAACTTTTATTGGGGCACGAGAGCAAATAAAGAGAAGATTAGAGGAGAAAGGCCTCATTACTGATGACAAACTTCTATTTTTTGCATCTTGCTATGCTGCTAAGGTGAGTATCAGCTGCCTTACATGCAAGGATTTTGGTTGTTAGAGATTACAATAGCTACCTTGATTTGTAATTCTTATTTTTGCTTTATGAGATCATCGCTCTGTGGAATGCTTAATAGCATAGAATGGATAGTGTCTAGTAAGATCCCTTGTTCTACTTAAATAATAGAAAAGAAGAATATTCTTCCTAGAGAAAGATTAAGACGTGGACACCTTTCGGACATGAAACCTAGACAATGATATGCTTAATAGCTTATCATGGCTTTGGCTCAATACCATGTAAGCAAAAATATGCTTATCGGCTTATATGTAGCATAAGCTTCGTGGGCCTTGTATTTAGATGCTCTTGTCATTCTGAGTGATACTAGGACAGCTGATCATTATCAAACTTTATTTCATTTGCGAATTAGGCTTAGATTTGGAGAACAAGGAGAGGAAAATGGCTAACACTGAAATACTGAATATATTATTGATAGATATAATGTGATGGAATACCATAACCTACTATCCTATATATGCTATGAATGCAAGCCCAACCCCAGTAACTGAAACTTATGAAAAATATTTTGAGATAATATAGAGATATTCTATACAATTTCTACATGTGACATTGGCTGCCCTCGGAGAAGTTTTTGAAGCTGCGTGTGGCATAATGGGCTGGCTTGGAGATTGTGTAAAGGTAGCTCTCTTATTGCATATTGGGCTCCAAATGATGCTGTTGGTCATATTGGTTGATTGTAGCAATTTAGCATGTCTGTTTGTCCATCTTTTTTTATGTGGCTGCATGCTCCCTTACTTTATGGGTCTGAAACATTCTACAGGTGATTGCCTATGATAACCAGGCTGTTCTTTGGACCATTCCTTTCGGTATTCCTGTTGTACAACCATACTGTAAAACTGAACGTCATCTGGTTAGCATTCTATACACAGATTTCTTTTCTTGCCCTTTTTTCATTATTTTTTCCGTATTAATATACTATAACAGTGACACAGGTAACAACCACTCAACAAGCTGGTTTATTTTGCTCATTATATTTAGAGTATTTTATTTTCTAGGAGTGTTTATTTGTAAATGTGATGAGAGCTTAGTAATCCTTGATTTAAGAGAAATGTTCCAACATTTGAATCACTGTTGTGTTAGGAGACTTATTATGCAAGTATTATTGACTTGAGATAGTATTAGTTTTTTACAAGTCCGGTACTTGATCTAGAATATTAGTTAGTATAAATAAAAGCCTTAGGCTAGTGTTTTGAATCACATCTGATTACTCAAATATATTTCTCTTCTACAGTTTTCATATTTTCTCTAAAAGTCTATAATATCCAAAAATACACTTGTAACTCCAGCTTTGGCAAACCCATAAAAACTCCTACAGTTAGGCAATACTGTGGGACTAGATCAATCAGTCTACTAGCATAAAGTAAAAATAATAAATAATCGTGGCCGTAGCACTTCATTGCGCTTGGAGTTACTTCGGTACAAACAATCCAATATTCTTTCATAAATGTCAAGCAGGTAAGCCATCATAATATTCTTTTAAAAACTGAATTTTAAAGTAATGCGATGCCCAAATATCAGGAAAAAGTGTATATTTATAACATAAGACATGGATATTTTTTTATAATCACTTTAATGAACATTGTATTGCTTGCACCATTACTTTCATGGGTTACTAATTGATGTATTGAAGTTTACTTCTTTAATATGATATTATAATAAATCTGAGTTATCAACTGCAAATCCTATAAAGTATATGCACAACTTGTTTATAGACTAATTACTAAGATGATGGTGATGGTATTGACAACTTGTTCTGAACTGACTCTGAGTTGGGTTTTTTGATCTTAGGAGGTAGTAATGAAAACTTGTTTTGAGCTAGACTTGACTTGTTTTGCGTGCTTTGTTTGAAACATTCCATTTGGATGTTATTATGAATACGATTTCGATGATATAAAAATGAAGTTTGTTTTGTAATGTCATTATAGAGCTATTGGCAATGCAGTTATAGAATCGCTACTGAATAGCTAGGAAATAGAACTCTAGAGAATTGCCAAGAAATTGGTACAGAATTGCAATTCAATGCAGTTACAGAATTGCTATCGAATAGCTAGGAAAAAGAGATACCGAATAGCTTCCGAATTGCTGGGAATTATGTGGTTACCTTGTATGCATCAGCTAGGAAATAGTGCAATTTTGCTACCAATGGGACAATAACTGAGTACGGATTAGCTATGGAATTTTCTCTATGGAAAAATACTTGTTTCCTTCAATTAATCTGCTATCATACTGCGATGGATTAGCTACAAATTTTTTACTTTTAGCTTCGGAATAGCTTCGGTACAATTCGGTAGCAGAATAGCGATTGGATTTATGTTTGTAGTGGTTCCGTTGCTATTCCGTAGCTAAGACTAGTTTGCTAGGGATCAGCGACAGCGACAGAATTGCTACGAAAATTTTTCCATAGCTGTTTGAGAAATTTCTTGTAGTAGCTCCCTCATAGCAATCGGAGATTATTTTTTGTAAGATTTTTTTTAGACCCATGTAATTTTCCTATTCTACCCTTATTATTCCAACACATTAACTACCCCCTTATCATTCCATATCTTTTTTTGTAGTTTATTCGATAAAAATAATTTTCTTTACACTAACAAAACAAATCAACTTAAATTCATTTTTCTGCTAAGATACCCAATCGTAAACAGATTATTATCTTACTAGAAGATTATAATCACATAAAAAAATAATCATACTCATTTTACCGGTTAATCAAAACACGCAGTTAGAGTCATGTTTTTAACCGCATACATGTGTTACATAGGTCCTTAAAGATAGAGGCTATGATGGGGAAACTACAAACTTGTGGTCATGTGGGTGATTCTCTTTGTATTTGTTGCAGGTTACTTGCCTCTTGATGACCCTAATCTTATGAACTTGCATAAAAAAGTGAGCACCATTTCTACTTCATTTCACAATTTTTCTCTTTCATTTGCTTTCTATTAATTATTTTCATGTCTTGATGCACAAATCTTGGTTTCTGAATTCGCTTGCCCCCCATGGCTTTCTTTTAGTGCTAGGAAATTGATATCTCGAATCTTGGATCCCAATTCTGTGATTGCAAGAAACATCATTATGTCTGCTTCTTGTGTAAAGTTGACTAATTTTTCCAAAACTAGAGTCATTTTACTTAAACCAAGTATAACCTTTTACATCTGCATCAGCTGGATTTCATGGTTATTACATTATTCCAGTGGTCCATTTAGAACCATGTCTAGCTATTTCCACGCTCCACAACAGCACAAGTTGAAAAGAAAAGAAAAGACACCTAACAATTGATCTGCATCGTTATGTTTATTTTTCAGCACCAGTTAAATTTTCATCTCCGTTTCTGATTTCCCCTATCTATATGTATGGCGTATCACTATAGATGAGATATTGGACGATGAATGGTTTAAAATAGATTATAAACCTCCGGTTTTCGATGAGAAAGCGGAAACCATCCTCGATGTTGTAGAAGCTGTCTTTAAAGATTGTGAAATATGTTGATGATGATTTGAGATATGATTTTGGTACCAATTTTATGGAAGTTGTGGTGTAACACCCTATTTTATTTGACATTTTCTTTTCACACCCCCCATTTTTCTCTCCATCTCCCATTTTTTCCGCCTCACATGAGGCGGAAGTGCTTTTTTTCACCCTTTCCGCCTCTTGAGAGGCGGAAAAACCAATAAATTTACACTTCCACTTCATGTGAGGCGGAAAAAATGGGGGTGGAGAGAAAAATGGGGGTGTGAAAAGAAAAGGTCATTTTATTTTCCTAATTTTAAAATTAGTGACTTGAAAATCTCTTTTAAACTTAAAACGCTTAATAAAATTTTTCCAGAAAATCGAACAGAGTTTCCTTTAAATTATGGACTTTCCAAAAATCTCTTTTCCTGTTAACCTTCCAAATAATACCAGGCAGCCAGCACAAACATACATATGCTACATGTCATCATTTTATGCCATAACATAAAATAAATAAATAAAGATAGAAGACTCTATTCTCAGAAAATAAGATAAAAGTCTCGGGCCACCTGCTATAAACATAACAAATAAAAATATACACATACTCAGGAACATTCTAAAAATACATAAGAGACTCAAACGTGTGGCCCGGTCCGATCCTAGTCCTAACTAACATAACTCACACTTCCCGTGGGGAAGTGCGCTCCTGCTCGGCCCCAATATCTGCTTGCTCAAACTCTGAACCTGTAAAAATAGGTAGCGTTACACGAAACTTAGCGAATGCAATATAATAAACATAGCAAATAGCCAAGTCAAACACATATAACATATAATCAAGTATGAGCATTCATAATCAAATCTACTCATACCCACTATCTACATACACAACCATCTCCAAAGCTTTGATACTCACTAACTAATGTTAACCCTCATCTCATCTCCTCTACCACCTACCTATACGACCATTACCCGAACTTATACTCTATAACCGACATCGACTCCTATTCCAATTCCACTCTCCCCAAAACCTATACTTTCTAACTAACATCAACTCCTAACCCAATTCCGTTTTCCCAAAACTTATACTTTCTAACTGAAATCGACTTCTATTCTAGTTCCTCTCTCATTTTCATCTTTTCACTTTTCCTTTATCTTTTCATCATCTTTCTTGTTTCTTCGGAGTTGTGAACCCACCACTGCGCACCCTCCGCTGGCCGACTTACCGCTGCGCACGCTCATATGTCGTACGGCTTACACAACCACTGCATGCACACCACTCGCGACTTACCGCACCCGTTCACACGTGCGACTTACTACGCCCAGTGGCACGTCTTACACGGCCTGACATCCACAAAACCGGGGTCAGGTATCGCGAACCCACCACAGCGCTCCCTCCGCGGGGCGACTTACCGCTACGCACGCTCTTACGCCGTACGGCTTACACAACCACTATGTTTCGACCACTGGCGGCTTATTGCACGTGTTGCGCACGCGGCTTACTGCACACGGTCTCACGTCTTACACGGCCTGGCATCCGCATACCAAAAGTCTTTTAATCATTTTCTTTCATTTCTTTTCTTTCCATTCTTTTTCTTTATTCACCTTATCTCGCCCTCTTAAGACACCTCTTAAGACCACTGGCGGCTTATTGCACGTGTTGCGCACGCGGCTTACTGCACACGGTCTCACGTCTTACACGGCCTGGCATCCGCATACCAAAAGTCTTTTAATCATTTTCTTTCATTTCTTTTCTTTCCATTCTTTTTCTTTATTCACCTTATCCCGCCCTCTTAAGACACCTTAGTTACTCATTCTCTAACCTTGGGGATAACTCAAATGTCAACTCTAAAGATATTTCATATCCCACTTAGTTTCCCTAGGTTCTCACTCAATTACCAACTCTAAGTCCGACACTAAAATTCCCTAGATTCTCACTTAATTGCTAACACAAAGACCAACACACGACCAAACCTACGTCATTTCATGTCATCTATCAAACACATTTCAAATCATAGCATCAAATATATCAAACATAACAACAAACATAAGCAGCAAAAATACATATCATCATTAATAAGCGGGGTTCCCTATTTTTAACTAAGTCTTTACTAGTCATCACTATAAGCTACCCTAAGGTTCGTTAACACATAAAATCAAACTCTCTTAACTACTACTATTATTTACTAGAAATACATTCCCTAAGTTAGGGTAACACACCCCCTTACCTCGATTGACGAAAATAATAGAAATAACCTCGACTCCGAAGCTCTAATCCTTGCTTTCGCTTTATCGCTGCATCGAATCCGCCAGGGCTTGCCGACGAGCTAGAGGGATGATCCTAGAAGCTTCATTGACCCGGGGTGATGAACGGGCCGATGACGGTTGATGACGGTGAGTGGCGGTGGGTGGCGGTTGATTCCCTTTCTCCCCGGTGAGTTTGAGAGCCCTTAATGAGGAAATAGAGCCATGAACAACAACTCCCAAAGAGAAAAAGAGGAGATAATTCTTGATGGTGATAATGATATCGTGGGGGTGAGAGGAAAAAGGGAACTTGATGAGGTTTGGTGCTTGGACTTAGAATGGTGGAAATCAAGTGGGAAATGGTGATTTTGGGTGCTTAGAGGTGGAAAATGGGTAAGGGAAAAAGATGGTGAAATTTGATGCACTAAACCTAGAAGCCCTAGCTCATAAAGAAGAATAGAGGAAGGAGACTTGATGCTTGATGATGATCTTTGATGGAGATGATGAAACTTGAAGCTTGGAGCTTGAGATCAAATGGAAATGAAGAGGAAGTTGTGCCCTAGCTCTTGGGGACAACAACACACGAAGAGGAGGAGAGGAACAAGGGAGGAGAGTGTTGGGTGGCTTAAAATGGAGGAAAAGGGGGTAAAAACCCGATTTTGCCCCCAAAAACAGGTTTTCTGCTGTATCAGCGAAGCCATTTTCACTTGGGCGAAAATCATCTCGCCCGAGCGAAAACACACCCGCCAATTCACATCTGTAGGGAGGATTTTCGCTTAAGCGAAATTTGTTTTTCGCTTGAGCGAAAATTTGCTCGCTTGGGCGAACAGCTTCCATTAAAAACGCCATAACTCCTTCGTTAACCGTTGGATCTTTCTCAAATTTGAAGGAGAGCTTCCTAAGACCCTTATCTTCACATCCAACGGTGGAATTTGTGTTTGGAGTTATAAATCTTTTATTTTTATTTTCTCCTTTTTATTGTTTATAACACCGAAATAACCCTTCTTCCCGCCTGTTTCTAACTTAAACTTATTACTCCTATCGTCCCAAGCCTATTATTAGTCTAATTATACTTGGGATTAAAATTCGGGATGTTACATGTGGAATATTTTGTCTCATAATAAGAATTTTCCCTTGTCTTCAAGAGCACCATGTGACAGAGAAGAAGGAAGAGCAACCTACAGCCATGAATGCATTTGAGTTAATTTCTATGTCCAAAGGGCTTAACCTTGAAAACTTGTTTGATGAGCAGGTTCACAACTTCACAAGGTACTTTTTCAATTTTTCTATCATAAATCTATAGAATTCAAATACAAGAAAAACATGTGAGTTAGGTAAATCTTAACATATAAGCTAGTTTGTTTTTATTGTTAAATAAAAAAAAAACTTGTTGATTTGGTTGACACATGGACTTATATTGGATGACAAAATTTGTTTCAAGCTTAACTGGAGCTGGTTATGGGATATCATGCTTAAGTTACCGTGAATGCCGTTGATTGCAGGGATTTAAAAGGGAAACAAGGTTCATATCAAAGCCCTCTGCCAAAGAGATAATCAACAGGATTGAAGAAGTTGCAAAACTTCTTGGATTTAATGTGCAGAAGAAAAATTACAAGGTAAACCATACTTGTGCGGTTATTAGTACATGCTACTCATGAATCTAGCTCTATCCTTGATGGTATTTTGTGAAATTAATGAACCATCATCTGTAGATGAGGCTTGCAAATATGAAAACTGGAAGGAAAGGAAACCTTAATGTTGCCACAACCATTTTTATTATTTTGGTGATATTTTGCTCCATTTGTCACAATATTGTAGTGAAAATACTCATTTTAAATAGATATTTCAAGTGGAACCTTCTCTTTACCTGGTTGAGGTATAGAAAGCAAAAGGTGATACATTGGAGTTCCATAAGGTATTCTTCTGTCCCTTTGTATCTGATTGCCATATTTTAATTCTCCATATGTTCCATTGTCAATTTTAATGATGACTAAACAAAAGCTTGTTACATATTTTCAATGTTCAGTGCAAGAAAATAGTTTTCCCTTCCACTTATAATCAAGCAATTAAATATATCAGCTCTTGGATAAGCAAATGCAACAAACAAAGTGATGTTGATGTTGTTGATATCATTATCAAGTGTAATATGTTGGTGCTCTACCATTTTCCAATTTCTTCATTCATTATTCAACAACAACAACAACAACTAAGCCTTTGTCCCACTAGGTGGGGTCGGCTACATGGATCAAACGACGCCATAAAGGCCTATCATAAATCATGTCAACTCCCTTCCCGTGGGCTTGTTTGGACATGTACTCACATTATTGCATTCCATGTTATTATTGTCGGAAAGCTTGCACAGTGGATGTTAGAATGTGTGATTCCAAACCTTCAACAGTTGAGTTATGTTTATCAAACAAAATTATAGATTGTATATAATATATCTTAGCTTGCTAATAATCTCTTTTCCATTTCTATGTTACTTTCCTATTGTTAGGAAGATTATTTAATTTAATAGTGAGAAATAATTGGAAGCTATAAATAAAAATGTGAGCACCTCTTTTAAATTGGTCATAAGAAGTGATATTGTAGCGCAAACATCCCACCCTGTGTTGGGAATAATTGGCAAGTCTATTACGTAGCGTATAAAGCTAGTTGATTAAGTAGTTTATTAGATTTGAAAAATAAAAAATAAAAGGTAATTTTTGTCAATATCTATCATCAATCATTTGTTTACCACCAAGAATATTCAGTTGATCTGTTGTTCTTGGACCAAGTGAGTTTTTGTTTTTAAAGTAATTTATTGGGAAATTTTCAATGATGTGGAAATTTGGGAACTATTGTTTTCTCTTGTTTCATTTCAGTTCCAATGTTGCATAGATTCAGGTTAAATAATTTGCATTGACTCATTTTCAAATTCTTATTTATGGTGTTGTAGATAACAAGGAACCCTGGTTTATATTAGAGGAGCAACAAACTCTTTGCAGTAAGCTTGGTTTATATTACAAGAAAGGAGTTTCATGAAGACATGAGAAGTTCACTATGTACATTTTATAAAGCATGCTTCCATTGGCATGAGTGTGACACTTATAGACGATGGCCCTATTGAAACAAATGGTGGAGATTAGTAAAGAATTTTCTTCAGATATCTCTTTTTAGCTGCTTAAAGCATGTTTTAGCAGGATTCAGCGATCACTGTATATTGCATTACTTAATTCTCTTACACGGCTTAACGTTGGCATTTTAAAGTGTATTTGTAATATGTATAAAAAGAATCATAGCAAAGTTCAAGTGTCACAAAAAAATTGTCACAGAAGTCTCAATGTTAATTCTATAATGGTTGTCAAAAACTAGTGTTAATACTTAGAAACTTACGTATCTACTAATCTAGCTATGGAAAATGAGTTGAAACTAATGGAAACTCGGAGTGAAGTGACTCAGGTGGACTCGGGTGAATACTAGTAGACTCTTGTAAACTCACGAGTTTATGGCCGAGTTAGCGAGTTAATATTCTTGAGCCCTAAACGTCCAATCCGACATCGTGTTTCAATTTTTTTTTAAAAAAAATCTTCTAGATTATTTTTATCCTATTTGTTGCGCTTTTGGGGTAAAAAGAAATCATTAAATCAGTCTTCTCTTCTCCTTCTCATTCAAAAGTGTCTTCAGTTCTTCTCCTTCTATCGCATGTCGCTCCACACCCCACGCCCCACGCCTCTCTAACTTTCTCCATTTATTCCTTTATTTTAGTTTTCCTTGTTTTCTTTTTAGTTAAGCTGGTATTATAATCTGACGAATGCTTGATAAAAATCATTTTAAGTTTTAACTTTTAAACATAAATGCATTATCTGCTTTTCAAATTTCAATGTTACTAACGAGTACTCGCTTAGAAATTGATAATTAATTTTCATTATTTTTTTAAAGCATTATTGTGTTGAGTTTGAAATTAAAATTACACCGGATATATTATCTTATTATGTTTTGAATTTGAAGATTGAATATTGATGGATAAATTATCTTATATTACTTATTAGTATCAACGAATAATATATATCTTATCATATTTTGTTATGCTAAGTTTGAAATTATGAATATTGATTATTAATAGATCACATGTTATTACAATATCGATGTAATTTTTTTTAGGTAAACTCGTACGAGTTCACGAAACGAGTTTACGACTCGAGTTTACCTAAGCAAAACGAGTCTACCTAGACTCTCGAATTTGACAACCTATTTCTATTCTAATACTCTTTCTTCAAAATTCAATTAAGAAAAGTTTATTCTCTCAGCTTACATATGCTGAAACAAAATTCTTTCAAATGGACCAGCGGTTCCATTTTCCTGATTTGTTTTAGGTAGTGTTTATATCTCATCCGGTTACATACTGAATTTTTGCATGTTGTCTCGACCATTCAAGCACTTTAGCTCCTTCAAGAATTTGTTGGTCCTTCAAGAAAGTTCAAATAGATATTATAAATCAATCCTTTAAATTATCCTCCTCGAAAATAAAAATTAACATACCATGCAAGTAAGAAGTACTTATCCCTACATGGATCATTCTGAAGGTGGTTCAAGATATGTGCAGTTTTGTATATGCATTTATGTTTATGTAATCATGATGCAGCCAAAACAAAAACTAACGATTAACAAACTTAAAATAACATGCAAGCCTGATCCTTCACCCGTTCATCGTCATGTTCTTGGTTTTGACGTTTAAATTCACCAAATGAATTCTCAAGGTCTTTGGCGAGATCCTCAGTAGCAAACTACAAAACATATGTATGCACAAAATTAAATAAAATCATGTTTTTTATTGCTAAAAATGTGTCATACGCTTCATATTAAAAACATGCATATACCCACTTCAAAGGAGAATATGCTTATAATAATAATAATAATAATATTATTATTATTATTTTGGTGAAGGGTTATTATTTTTGTTTTCAATTATCAATATTATTTATTACTTTCATTCTTATTTATTTATCATATTTCAAAAAAGCAGGTATTTGTTTTTTTTAAACCGGTATTATAAATACAATGATTACTTTGTTTTTTAATAAATTAATTATACTTTTTCTCAACTACTTAAGTAAATCAATACCCTATTAAATAGAGATAAACATGAAAAATATAATTTATTACACTTTTAACTTCTAAATATGACAGATAAATAAAAACAAAAAAATGACAAATAGTAAGGAACGAAAAGAGCAATAAATTTACAAGTAATGATATATAAGCTTTCGTAGAGACATGCAAACAAGTTTGTACCATAACAAAGTGTTACTTACTAATCAAGTAGTAACCAAAATATAACCCTTTGACACATGTTACTTTCTTTGAAATGTAAGATTATATGTAAATTAATATTGTAAGTATACGTATATTTTTCTTAAATTTATATACATTTAAATAAAAAATAAATACTCAAATTAATCTCTCAAAAAAAAATTCTATGCTATTTATTCTCTAAGAATTTAATAAATGACAAATGGTTTTCCAAGATCGAAACTTGGGACATATTAGTCTTCAAACATATAAAGTTCCATCAAAATTGATGATACTTGTTTATGGAGGCCAAACATCGTATTCAATTTTAAATATTACTACTTTCGATCTTCAAAATAAGTGTCAAGTTAAGTTTTTATCATGTTCATTTTTATAAGTATTTTATCCACTTTATTTATTGTACTAATTATTCTTTTAATTTGAATCTATAAAATTAATAAATGACAAGAGAATTGGGCATAAGAATAATTAAGAATAAATTTGAAAATATACCTTTAATCATAAAAAAATTTAATATATTATCTATTTTAACCAAGTTGCTTAATATATGTACTAAGTTTCAACTAAGTATCATTTATTATTAAAAAAAACGTAAACAAAGAGTTAAATTTCAAATTTAGCGGCAGAGGGATTAGGCTGTGTACTACTCTCGTACTCTCGTTCGTACTCTGGTGTTAGCTAACGGTGTTTCACACGGAGAGAGTTAGCCCTTTCAACTGCATTGCATATTGCATACGTTTAAGCTTCCTTCCTTCCTTCCTTTAAGCTTCCTTCCTTTTTCATCACTCCTTCTGCTGTGATGGTTTCCCACTTAAAAAAACTAGCATTATCTGTTTCCACCATTGTTTCCTCCTTCCCACCTTCCAAAAGGTCATGCCTTTTTAAGAGTGGCATAAAGCTTGGACCTTTTAACTACTCTGCCAACAACAACTCCTCACCTTCATTTCCACTTAGACCCAGACATTTTTCCACTTTTAAGGGATTTGTCAAGAATGCAGATAAAAAAGCTCTGATAATGTCTGGTGGCTTTCCAACACCGATTGATGGAGCCACCTCTGCTTCAGCTGAGGTTCAGAAGCTGCTAGAACGTTAGTACGGCTTCCAAGGAGCAAATATTATGGTTTTGAATAACCATGATATGACTAAAAATAATGTGTTGGAGGCTTTAGAGTCCTTGGTTATATCTTCAAAAGAAGGAGATGTACTTTTTATATACTTTTATGGTCATGGAAGTCGACAACTTAATCCTAGAGGCAGCCGATGGGTTCAGGGAATCCATTTATTTGATGGAACATTCATCAGTGGTGAGTAATCTTATGTCCTCATGTTTGTTAAAAAAATAAAATAAAATGAAAAAAATTGTGAGCTGTGACATGATTTAGATTGTTGTAGTCTTTGTCATTGCAATTTTTTTTGTCATGTTGGTTATGTGGATTATTTATTTATTTATCTATCTATCTAATCTATTTTTTTGCTTTTTTATTTTTTTATCCAGAGTTTGTGTTAAATGCCATTCTAAGAAAGATAGCATACAGATCGATGCTTACTATTGTGACGGACTGTTGCTACTCGGGAAACCTAATCAAGGTGAAAGCCGCTGAGAGATACATCTTGAGCTCTTGTCGCGAAAATGAACCCGCTTATTTTGAAAGTTTTGAATGTCATACTCAAGCGATATCATTTGGACATGGGTTACTTTACATTTGCGATGTGGAACATCATTGAGCGACACAAGGGCGAGGTGACTTGTATTGAGCTTCTATTAAAGGTCAGAGTGTTAATTGCATCTACAGGAAATCCACAAATGCCCCAACTTTACTGCAGCCATTGGTATTTGGCCAACGATCAATTTATATGTGAAGGTAAATTAAATTTGTTTGATTATATTGAAAATGACTTGTTTGCTTTTAACACAATGTTTTAACGGGCAGTTGGAGGATATAACAAAAAGGAAGAAGGAGCTACTGAAAAATTTAATGAATTAGCCTTCGAAAAAGATACACCAACTCTTTGTGAGGGTGTAAGAACTGCCTCAGCTATCGAATCATTTGCAGAACAACCGGAAACAAGTGTTGGTGAGAAGTATGCATGGGGCCAAGATGAACATCAGGTACGATGAATCTCTATTCTAAACAACCAACCTTTTACCTTTTATTTGATGACAGTTTTAGGTGTTTCCTCTGTTGGATTCTTCTTCTTTTGTATGGCTATAAGTACAGCTTATTTCCTTCAGAGTAAATCTTGTTGAGCTATTGTTACTCAGGATTTAATTCGCTCATATTTTTTGCTCCCATAAAAACTCAATGGTTGTGTTTTTTTGTAAAATTAAAAGCTTATGCCTTGAAACCATTAATCAGTATGTGGGTGGCACACTTTTAAACTTGTCCTGATACCATCTCCATCTTCGTTGTCTTTAGCTTTCATTGCATACTGATTTACTATAATGAGTGGTTATGGTTGTAATAGTATGAATAATTTCTTCTAATACTAAATATATGTTCTTAAATACTCTCAGTTTGTCTTTGGGTAGAAATAATTAATTCATTTGTTCTTTAAAGCATACGTTTTTCCACAATTAATGGTTATTTGATTGGAATAATGATGCGTATTTCAGGAAAAGAAGAGTATTCGACCAACCTTTTCAGCTGAACGTATATTTGGTGGCACTATACTAGCAATATGCTCGAATGATTTCATCTGCTTTTATGATTGGCCTGAATGCAGGTTGATTCGTCGCATTGATGTTAATATTAAAGTAAGAACCTTCATGAGGTGGTAGCTAGTTTTCTGCTCTTGTTTTTCTTCCTACTCAATGTTAATTGTGTTTATTTTCTTTGGATCAGAATCTCTACTAGGCTGATAGTGGTGATCTAGTGACGATTGCCAGTGATACATCGTTTTACATCCTGGAGTACAACGTGAGGATTCTGATTAACTTAATCCTTTTCCTACAATTAGCTCTTTCTCTAAAGAGCATGTTTTTTTCTAATCATTTTCGTTGCAACTTTACTTGCGAAGCACAATAAATATTTTAACTTCTCCTTTGGCAGCATGATGTTGTGGCGTCTTATCTAGATAGTGGAAGACCTGTAGATGAGCAAGGCGTTGAAGATGCCTTTGAGCTTCTTCATGAAACGAGTGAACGAGTCAGAACAGGGATCTGGGTTAGGGATTGTTTTATCTACAACAACTCCTCTTGGAGGCTAAATTACTGTGTTGGTGGTGAGGTATTAACTCTTTTCCCATCAGTTTAAAGGAAGTGCCTTTTTATATTTGATGAAATCTTTGTAATCATCGGTTTCGTATTTTTTTTTTTTGTATCGTTACAGTCACGAAGAAAGTTGGGCAATAGTTAGAAGTGATTTGATCAACGAAATTAAGGATCACAGGGAGTTATACACAAACCTTCTAGGGGATAAATTTGAAAGTGTTCTTAGAAGGTTACATTTTTCGAATTTAGGATCATCACGTTATAATGTAGCTGGAGAAGAAAAATGGATGGAGATAACCGATATGGGAAACATTATTGCTTCACGCTATAATGTGGTTGTTGTATCTATACCCAGTGAAACCATTGGTGAATGCATCACGTATTTACCCTATCACACAGGACCATCTGGCAATATTCGTATATGGGGTATTGGTCGGAACGTAGCAAAGTCTCATTTTGTACAGGTATATTCGTATATTTGTAATTTGTAATTTGGTATTTGGTATATTCATATATTTGTAATTTGTTCAGGTAATATTACGACCCGAAGCACCATTGCCGCCTATTTATCCACTTTGGCACACACATTTTACTGGAGATGCAGCTGCGTGGGAGGCTACACTTCGTGATCGTTTGCTGAAATTCAGACCATTATTACCAAAGAATTTTTCAAACGGCGGTGTCATTGATCTTTCAAAGGATGAAGAAGAAATTTAGACTGTTTTTTAAAGATTTAAATGGATGGAATTTGGAAACATTTGTTTTGCTTTTATACTTATTATTCGTTGGATTATGAACATGTTTATGTTATCAATTATTTATTATTAGAAGTTAGAGGTTGGATTATTTTATACTTATTTTATTGTAGTTTATGTTGGAAACCAACAAACAGCTAAAATAACCTTCTAGAGGGGGGTGAATAGAAGTGTTAAGCGTCGATACCCAAATTTAAAAAGTGATCAAAATTGGTTCAGAAACGATTCAGTTTTAAGCCAAAAATCAGGATTTAATCGATTAAGCTGCAACTTAATCGATTAAGACCAGAAAACTAATTTTTACTTAATCGATTATTAATCGATTAAACACTGTTATTATGTAGAAAATCAGAATTCAATTCAGTTCAAGAATCGCACGAAACTCTAGAAATTAAGAATTAAACTAAGTCAATTAACCACGAATCAATTAAACAGAAATAACGAATACGTAATTAACTTTCCCCAATCTAATCCTAAATCAATTACTCTCACAAGATTGAATTTAATCGCGAAACGTAAAGCGTAAAGAATAAAGAACACACGGGGATTTTATTCTAGTTCACTCACAACCACCGTGAACTACATCTAGTCCTCCCTCTCTGATTCGGGAGATTTGCTTCACTAAGAAATAAAGAGATTAGTATACAACTAGTTAGAATTCCTCACACACACCATCCTAACCCTTTTCTCATACGATGTACCAAATGGTAGAGAGTCTACCTGTAACACCCCAATTTGGACTTAGAATTTTCACTAAAAATTTGCGCCAATTTTTTTTCATAAACATTTCCAAAATCAGTTTATTTTAATTCTTTTACAAAAAGATTTTCATAAAACAATTTGATTCATTTGTTTACAAAATAATTTGATACTTAACCTGCGTCATAAAAATTCTATTTCCAAAAAGAGATGTTACCATCCAACACATTTCAAAAAAACTCATTTTATCCATGTCATATTTAATTGATAGTTAACTTGCGAAAAATAATATGAACATGATACAATAACCAAAAAGAACTTCTTTTATTTCATTTAAAATAATCCATGTTACAACTGGGATTACATTCAGAATAGAGTAATCGTGTCCTACCCATCCAAAGATGGAATACAAAACAAAAACTATCCTAGACTATTAGTCTTTATCATTTCCTCCACCGCAACTGTCTGGAATATCCCTTGATTGCTGCTTCTGCT
This sequence comes from Crotalaria pallida, assembly GCA_037953625.1. Taxonomy (NCBI): domain Eukaryota; kingdom Viridiplantae; phylum Streptophyta; class Magnoliopsida; order Fabales; family Fabaceae; genus Crotalaria; species Crotalaria pallida. The sequence continues at coordinate 1,852,914 of CM075654.1, read as the reverse complement.
TCCTCCTCGTATGTACGTCGTCCCGCGATCCTCTTCCGACTTGAGCAACCGTTACTCGAGATAGTACACGATCTGTCATCTGTGAACATTGTTCCCCAATGTCCACAGGAAAAGGAAATAGATAGAGTAAGCACTTCCGAACGATATGATCGTCGACGGCGTGGGCTTACCATAGGGGAATATTAAGACCATACAAGCATATCATAAAACAATATATACATCATTATTACCAATCCCTTATAGAAAACTTCAGCTAAATACCATAGGGTCCTTTCCACCAAAAGGATAATCTTCATGAAACCATATCCATTATATTTAATTATCTTTAGGCTCTAAGTTTCATTATCATAACCACCGGAAATTCAAGAGGGGGTACCACCACCGAGGCTCAAGGGTTTGGTAGCACACACGTTACATCTCCTCCATCATTCCAACCACATCCTAGTTCTGAAAGCAGATGGGACGCACAGGAACCCTAACCATGCTGGCATCGATGTCGAAGGGTACGCACCAAAAAGTATTCAACAACCGAAGTAAAATCATTTCATCAATACAGTTTCAAAAATACAGCGACATTTAGCCCCATTCGGGTTCCCTCTCACCATCTAAGATTTGCTCAAGGGGGCGACAGTGCTATCTCTAGTTGATCGTGCAGTTATTCGCTACGACATTGTCTACAACCGAGAGACAAGTCCTTGTAGTCTTGTCCCGCCTAGAGAAGCGCTCGAGGCTTCTTGACGTTTCACCGTCCTTGCCTTCCCCTATCACAATCGACACTTGAAGAAACACCGACCTCCAAGCATACCTGAGTATCCGTAGATAATCAGGGTGTCTTTCCTCTCCACTACTTCACTCTTAACGTGTAGGTTTAGGAAAGGGGTTCCTAAGTCTTTTGAGTCTTCTAAGTCTTTTCTTAAACCTAAGTTTTGGTCGACCCATTCTGAGCCTCGCTTCTAACGGGCCTCGACCTCTAAGAGAAACATCAAACACCTTTTTACAGTACAGTGGATTCCACAAGACTTAGACCACGACACAGTCATCCACGTGGCCAGTCACTTAAAGGGGATATTTAGCAAAGTTATTTTGTGCTGCTTGCACCATCACTGTACACTACTATCGCTTTCGCAATTTCACATTATTCTTTAACCATTCGTATATTTCATAATAATATTTACAAAATATGTCAAGTCCTTTTCACGGAACGACCGGTCGAAAAAAACACAAAGAACTCTTTTCATAGGAACCACCGAACATTAATTATCTTTCCACAAGATGAATCATTATTTCCAAAATATAATATACAATTCAAAAAATATACAACATGGCATAATCAATTATCAACCGACATACAATAAATATTGAGGAATCGTGTTTTTCGTATAAACGGCGGAATACACACTCAATTGCCGTTTTACTACTCGACCGATAGATTCCTAGTTCCGACCTTTGAGATGATACGGAACGTCCTAATATTACCCTACATGCCACTATGTCTTAAGAAGGCTTCTCTCTCACCTGAGATCCACGCTTACTCTGTTTTCAACCTTTGAGTCCACAACTCCAGCAGCTCGTTCACTTTTGATTCCTTTATTCTTGAATGATGAACGACATACAATTAATATCTAATGAGTACTTTGTACTACCTAAGTAAAGGCTAAACCCAAAGTACCAAAGTACCTTAAAACAGAAGTCCTTTTTAAAACAGAAATCCTTTTTAAGGCATTAGATAACTTAAACAATTCCTTTTTAACATCAAGAAATCCTTTTTGCAAAACAAAATTTAAAACTCACTCCAATGCTTGAAAACCTTTAAGAATACATTTTTATTTCCATAAAAACCATACTACATTGCTTATATAACAACTACCATGTTCAAGCACGTATACACATAAACAAACATTTACATTTTGACTATCATAGATTTCTTAAACTTTATATTACTTTAAAAGAGACTCAACATTATAAAACTCATACATGCATGAATTAACCTAATTCCTATAGTCACACATATACCATTTAGAGAAGCATCATATCAATTAGACATCAATTTTCATAGCATTCATTCATTTATCTAAAAACACTTAACTCTATATCAAAATACAACCCATTTCATATCAAACAATATGACACTCATACCCAAACATATACATACATATATTTAGCAAATCAAAATCATTTTTAGAATTACTTAAATCAATTTATCAAATTTGGACAGCAACTACACACAAACTTGAAATTTACTTTTCTCATAAATTGTACCTCTAAAAATCATGCCTCTTTTTCCTACTTACAAAACACAAGTCATATTATCTAATCAACATTTAAATAGCATAAAATCATATTAAAAACAATTCTGGACAGCCAGGTAAGATAGAGTTGCATCATTTCAAAATCACCATCTTTTTCAAATTATTATTAAAGGATACATATACCATGGTCTAGAAATAGAGTCAAACTAAATAAAATAACATTTTTACTTTATAAAACAATTTTGGACAGCATACCCTACAAGTCTTGCAAAATCAATTTTTTTTTAGCTTTTAAATTATGAAAATCATCTCCAATCATAATATAACTTTTAAAACACAATCAAAATATCTTAAAAATAAACCTCAATTTTTTTTCTTTAATACAGATCTCACTCTTAAGTACTTATAACAACTATCATTTACAGGCTATTCATACAACATGTATTTGAAGTATTTTTCTTTGATGCACATTTCAATCAAGCAGTAAACAAATCTTTGCATAATCATGTTATAAACACATATAACATATTGAGAAAATAAACTCAAGTATTCTAAGTTAAAAATACTTTTTTCTCTATCGATAATTAAGTTACAAATTATAAACAGTACCCAGCAAAATCACTTTTAAGCATCAGTACATTCACAAAATAACTTTTACACTTCCTTGCTAATTTTTAACTACTTATAATAAAGATCTTAGCATAAAGTACACATTACCAATTCATTTCAAAATAATTTCTATCCTTGATGCAGCTATTTTAAAATCTTAAACAGCATATACACTATTTCTTAAAACTCAGTTTTGTTTATCAGAAACACATGCCGCTTTTTCCTAAATTCTTTTTACGAATTCTATTATATTAAAATGATTAAATCTAACCCCGAGCGTGTGGTTCAGTGGTAGGGATTGATCCAGGCTTAAGCAAAGTCAGGTGTTCGAATCCTGCCTTGTGCATGCAGCAGCGTTAAATCTCGGGGCTAGCTGTCCCACCCATTAGAGGTGCCTACAAGTCAGCGAGGAGATTAGTCACTGCGGTCGGCGGTGGACACTCCGGTCATGGACCAAAAAAAAATGATTAAATCTAAGTCACATAACAATAATTTCACCTGCTGTACAGCCACCACAATTTGTTCCATTATCTTAAGAAAATAAAGCAAACTAACATAAATAATTATATACAAATTAAGTACTACTAACACATATCAAAATAATCATTTGGGTCTTATATCTTAATAAAATAATAACTTTTCAGAGTTAAAATAGTTTTCCAGAATTAATTATTTTCCAGAATTAAAAAAAACCTAATAATCATCTATTCACATCAAACAATTATTAAATCAATTAGGAAAATTATCAAACTCTATATATATTCTTTTCTAAATAATTCGGCCACTGTTCAACAATTAGGAAAAATACTTTTAATTTTTAAAACACCAATACATCATAGTTACATAATATTATACCTTCCTAATAATTGTTTTAATCATCAATAAAATATAAAATAGACATCTTTCATAAAAATCATTTTTTTTACAGCAACTAAACTCACAACTTAACTTAATCACATAGTCATATCATCACACAAAAATACAATTCTTATTAATCTATTTTTCCTTATTAAAATTACCCAATTACTCCTAGAATTATCAAACAAAAACACTATAAATCATTTTGTAACTTGTACTCAAAACAAATTATATTTTTTTTTCGGCCAATATCAACAAAATCCAGAATTTTATTTCTTTCCACAAAACCATTATTATTTCATTTTTATATCAGAATATCAAAGATTAAATAATATCCATTAGTTTATACTTTTTAAGAAATAAATCCCATAACAATTATACACATATTAACAACAACTACCACCTAATATATACATAAGCCTTACAGCCAAAATTCAGAAATAAAATAAAATCAAATAACACAATGCATGATTTCTAAATACAAACTATTATACTCAACACCTTAAACCTTTCATTAATCTAACAAAGTGTCAAACAATTATTTACATATGAGAATTTAACTTTTCATTTTCTTACTTCACAAAATTCGGTCATCACTGAAATAGAAAGGGGAAACCTTAGTTTCTTTAAACCTCATTTTGAGTCCCTTTTTATTCATTGTTCATATAACCAATAACCTTATTCATTTACAAAATCAAAACAACAATTTTAAAACACAATTTTTATATATAACTTGAGGCAATAAAATTTCAAATACCACTTCCTTATTTTATCTATAAAACTCGGCGCTCATTGGATTAAAAAGGGGAGACTTTTCTCTTTAAACAATTTTTGTTTTGTCCCTTTTTAATCTGCATTCATTTGACCACAAATCAAAATATTACCAACAAAAACATAGTTCATTCTAATAAAAATAAGAATTAGAAACTTTTAGTTCTTAATATCATAAAAAAAATTAGAGATTCTAATAACAGTAGAAGAAGAGATGAAATAAATTAAAATATAGACTTAGAGTTACCTCTCCTCCTAAAGCTAAAAGACTTCCCCAAAGTGAAAAAATTTTCCTCCTCTTCCTACCTTCAACTCGCCACCTTCCTCTCTCTTTTCTCTTGGAATAATTTTTTTTCTCAAAGTAACAACAAGTAGTGTGTGTGAAATGGTGAGAGGTGTGATAGCCTATTTATAGGTGAAGAGAAGACAATTATTCCCAAAAATCTGATCAGAAATTCATCCCCCCTCCTAGTCCATGGTGAGTCATCAACTTTACTTCTTCACTTGGAACTTCACAAGCATTAAATGAGACTTTTCTAAAAACTATAGCTTCTTAACTCAAGGTTTATTCCTCACAATTTTCAGAAATTATTCTCTTCTCTCCCTCCTAATATTTGGACGGTGCATATATAAAAATATAAGGAGAAAAATTTCCATTGGCCCATTTTGAATTTACCACATAATTGACCAATCACCTAAAAGCTTCCATTTTTAATAATTCAGAAATAATTTAGAAAAATACAGAAGTTTGGACGGTGCAGCCAATGGAAGCTCATAATTATTTAAATGCATACATAAAATTATTTTATAATCCAATAATTTATTTTATACTCCAAAATAATTTTTATAAGTTAAAAAGATCAAAAATTCGTTTTTCCCTACTGTACAGTACTTTTTCGTAGATGTCAAAATAAAAATCTTATTTTCAAATATTCAAATACTACATTTTAATACGATCGTTTTCATATAAATTTTATAATTTTTGGACTTACGGTTTGAAAGTTATGAATTTTTGAAGCTCTAAGATCATTTCCTTCAAAAATGCACTTCATAAGCTTTCAAATAATTTCATAATAAGGAAAATACGAAAATATATTTTATTTGGATGATAGTCCAATAGAAAACCTCAGAAATGTATTTTTGTTTTCAAAATAAAATACACTTGAGTCAAAAGGTCATTTAATGCATTAAAATCACACCTTTACACTTAAAACTCAAAAATTCGTTCAGTACTGTAGCAGTAATAAAATTTCGAAAACTCCAAAATAAAAATCAAAGCTTTAAATTTTCATAATCTAAGTTTCGATACGATCGTTTTGACATATCATTTGTAATTTTTTGACGTACGGTTTAAAAGATATGAATTTTTGAAGTCATAGTTCTATAACCCAAAAATTTCACTTTTTGTCAAAACCTTAGTTAAAATCATTCCAATAGAATTTTTCTTAATAAAAATATTTGTTAAATATTCAGAAATATAATTTCACACCAAAACTAATTTTTTTCTCATTTATTAAATAAAAATTTATAATTAGATGCACATATATATGTATATATATAAAATCAAAATCAACTTTTTAATAACAAATCTTATCAATTTACCCTTAAAATGAATATGACCAAATAAAATAAAGGCAAAAATAGAAATATTATAATTTAATTAAATTGGATAAAATTGCGGGTCTCACACTACCCAAATCTCTTATTTCTTCTTCCTCGTTCTTCTTTGATCGAAAGTCACTTTCAATCCACGTAAGCTTTTAGCATTGAATCCTTCAACGCCCAAGATGTTGCTTCAACCTTGCACCTTCAATTTCTTCAATTGAAAATTTGATTGTTGAATCTTGAAAGTAACCTCTTGTTACAAATGCATTCAACCAAGAATTATTACAAGCACACTTGAATCTCAATGTTAACACAATAAGAATGAATTATGTAGAAGAATTGAGATTCCAAAAAGAATTTGATAGAGAGTATTTTTGTGAAAGAATATTAGCTCATGAAAGAATGAAAGACAGTGAAAAATTGCTCTAGAAAAATTATGGTTCGTAACCTTTTTCCAATTGCATTAGAAAAGCTTTTATTTTAATCAGTTCAACAGCCTTTAATCGATTAAATTTATCCTTAATCGATTAGTAATCGATTAAACTGAGATTTAATCGATTAAACACTGTAAAAATCTTTTTCTATTATTTTGCAATTTTCACTAATTAATTTTAATAAAACTTTGAGCTAAAATCTCTATCAATGTAAGCTTCAATATCAATGTAAGCTTCAATGTAAGCTTTTGTTGTTGTTGTTGTTGTTGTTGTTGTTGTTAAGCAAAATTCTGATAAGCATTAATTTCCGAGATACATCTCTCGGAAATATAACCAAAATTCTGATAAGCAGATCTCAGAATAGGGTGCCAGTGAGGAATGCTCACACGAATGTTTATTCCGAAACATAGGTATCGGAAATTTAGTCAATTTTCCTACACCAAGATTTCGGAATTTATTCAATTTTCCAACATCTAGATTTTCCAACACCTAGCTTTCGGAAAATTTCCGATACCTAGATTTCGGAATAGGGTGCCAGTGATGTGTGATTATTCAATTTTTTTACAGCAACCAATTCTAAACAAAGAAATACTAAGTTTAACCCTTATAATCCAAAACACAAACACAATAATCCAAAACACAATTTTAACCAACCAAGATATCCATCCAGAATACTAAGTTTAATCCTTATAATCCAAAACACAAACACAATAATCCAAAACACAATTAACCTAAGCATTTGTCATTAATTTAAGATAATCCAAAACACAATAAACCAACACATTTGTCCTTAATCTAAGCATTTCTACCCCTAACTCGTCTTCTACCACCCTGCCTTCTCTCTGATCTCTGAGGTACATCATCCTCAATCGGCGTGTTGCATAATGCCAATGTTTATTCATATGCATACTGGGGCAATACTCCTGTGTCATCTCTCGATTGCATCAATACTCCAATTCGGTTCAGCCTCTCTTGGTATCGAACCTATCATCGATATAAATAATGGAAGTTATTTTGAGTACTAAACTATAACACACATTCTACAAGATAAAGATAAACTTACATGAAGGATTCCGGGGTTTATAACCCTCCTGGACGTATGGAGCAGATATGGATGAGAGTACTGATGCAACCAATCAAGATATCCATCCACAACCTCGCCAGAAATGCTCATATGTTGCTCTCTTGAATCGGGAGGTACAACATGGTCATTCCAATGTGCCCATGCATCAATAATTTCTTCAAAATCAGGGCACTGCAGTGGTGGTGAGCAAGGAATGCCTTGTATATGACCAAGTTGCCGCATATCACGTTCAGGCAGATACGCGACACGTTCTTTTCCAACAATTAGCCATCCAGAATAGAAACTAATAGGCTCAAAAGGTCGGACTAGACGATGCTCGGGTACGAATGATCGCCACCTAACTTGATCGATTCTGAGTGACTCAAGGTGTGCTCGATATTGTACATCCATGTTGCCCGAACCTACACCTTGATCCCACTTGAAAACACGTGGAAGCTCTTCCTGATAATCCCATCTGGCAATAGAAGAACACTATGAAATCTAAACCCTAAAATCGCAAACCAGAAACAAGAGAAGAGGAGAACATACCTTTAGCCTTGACGCATGAATCGAAGATGGAAAACGACCGAAATCAATGCAGAAAACACGCACCAAAAGGAGAAGAACAACAATGAAGATAAAGAACCCCCAATCGGTACAGTAACACGAAAATGAAGAGGACCGGTACAGTGAGATCGCAAAAACGGAGGTGGAGATAAAACGAAAATAGAAAAATGAAGTGCTATGTGAGAGTATGAACCATGAGAGTGAGCAATAGGCTGAAGAAGAATAGAAGATGAACCGCGAGAGTGGAGAGGGAAATGAAAAGTTACTTTTTTTTAAAAAAAAAATTCTAAGGGTATTTTTGTCTTTTCAAGAATGTATTTGGGATTTGGGAATAGTAATTGGGGTTTGTAATCTATTACTCATGTTGTAATTCAAGTGTAAAGTTTGGGCCACTAAAAATTGTAAGCCCATAAGAAGAAAGTGGTGTTGACTACAAGGTATTCAATTCCTTTTTGTGTTTCTGGGAACCTTTCACATGGGTAACACATGCACCAGCAGGGAAAATAAAGGAGTGGACTACTTAGCCCCCTACATTGTGTCATAGACACGTGGCATAGTGGGATTGGTGCTGTGGCTTGGATGAGGATCAGCTTCAATCGCACGGCTCCAAATTACTTGTGTTTGTTGTTAATGGTTGAGATGCCTCCTTCCAAGTTTGAGCGAATAATTGTGTTGGTCCCCACACATTTTCTTTTATTTTGATCCTTTCAACACTGTGTGAGAGCAAAATATCAAGGATCGAATATTTTTCATCATGAACGCACAGTACCACTCTATCTTCTTTAGCTTGGTCATCTCTCTCAATTTTCATGTCAGCAATAACTTTCTTATGCCGGAGCAAGTGGCGGTGAAGGTGGGTTCCCGTAGTGGCTAACTGCGATCTCCTTCTCACTCTCAATTAGTTGGCCGGAGACACTTCCCGGTGACAACTCCGGTGGCGGGGGTGGTGTTTTCCATGGAGGCGCTCGCGGTGGTGGAGAAGGGTATTCCCACGACAGCACCGGGTGCAGTGCCAAGTTCTGCTCTTCTCTCTCACCACCTTTGTCTGGCGGTGGGGGTGGTGTTGACCACGACGGTGGAGCCGTGAAGAACGGTGGTGGCTTGGTGAAGGAGTCGTGTTGTTCGCCGGCGACAATGGTACCATTTCCGGCGACGGCGCCGGTGGCAGAGCTCGCGGAAATGACCGCGGTTCCCTTAGTGGTGTGTGATGACACATCTCTTTTCCTATCTCCTTAGTCTTGACGGTGGCGATTGAGTATGGAGTGGAGGATTCTTTTTCAGATATGTTTTTTTGTTGTTCTCTATCATCATTGTCTTTCCCTCCCGGAAGAAGCAAGGCTTGTGACGGTGGTGATGATAGCAACTCAGTGGTCACCGGTGGTGGGTCGGTGTTCACCGGCGAGTGTTCCTCCGATGATGAAGGAAGCGAAGTTGTGGATTTTCTACTGGATGCTAGATCTTCTTTCATCTTGAGGAGTTTCTCTCTAATTTTAGAGAATGGATCTCCGACCGGAACTTGATGTGGTGGCTCTTGAGAAGTGTCAGATCTGAAATAATTGGGTGGTGGTTTAGGAGTTGGGTGTTGAGCATATGGTAAATGATAAGGTGGTGTAGGTGGTGGTTGCTGTGGCGTTGGCCACTGTGGGGATGAAGAGAAATGATAAGGCTGTGATTGTTGATAATAGGGTTGTGTTGGTGGGTTTGGAGGTGGTTGTTGGGGTGATGGCCAGTGGGGAAGGGAAGATAGATAAGAGTGTAATGGTGAAATATACTGGATTGGTAGAAGTGGTGGTTGAGAATAAAGAGGTGAGGGTGGATAATATGAAGATGATGGTAAAGACTAATTTTTGATAGAATATACCCTTGGCTTCCTCTAAATATTTAGTAACTGTTTGAGGGCTGTAATGATCTGCTTATGGCTCAAGAAGGCTATAAACAGTTTTTGGGATTCTGGTGGCCCTTATTTTTGCATTTTAAAATTACTGGATTCAAATTTAATAGTCAACATGTATAGCTGTTTTTTCATATTATGCTGCCTTCATTTTTTATACAGTGTCTCTGTTTTGGACGCTTTTAAATGGCTTTGATATTAGTTAGGCTTGTTAGAATCTTGTTTTTGTATTAGTTAGGCTTTTAATTGACATAGTTTTAATTTTATTGCAATTTTGTATGTATATTGTCTCTGGGTTATTTTTACTGTTTAGCTGAGTGTTATAATCCTGGAGTTCAATCCCTGCTGTCTTTTTGAATTGCACTGTCACTTCTGATAACTAACTTTTTTTTTATAAAAAAATTTTTGATGAACACTTCTGGTAACTATGTCTTTTGCTATTTTTCAGAGTTACTGCTGTTGATGGTCATTATCAAATTGGTATTTATAGTGTTCGTAAAATTCAATCTGGTGAGGAGATCACTTTTGATTACAATTCTGTTACAGAGGTTTGTCCTGTTGCCTAATGAATTTTTCTATTACAAGTGATAAATATTTTTGTTTATATTTCCAATAATTCCTGCTACTTCACATCCCACACTATATAGAGCAAGGAAGAATACGAAGCATCGGTTTGTTTGTGTGGAAGCCAAGTTTGCCGGGGTAGCTATCTGAATCTGACGGGTGAAGGGGCTTTCCAAAAGGTTTGGACTTAGGATATTTTCTACTTTTAATTGTTAAGACTCAATGAAAAACATGTAACTATGCATAAGTCTTAGTGGAATTACCCTACTTGCCATCTTGCTAGTGTTCACAAATCACAACATAAATCACCTGGCTTGGGTTGCTGTAACGAGTGGAATAATATAGTTTCTATTGTTATGTATATTAACAGTTATATCTCTTTATCAGTTGATTGGAATATGTTCTTCCTCTTCTCCGGTATTGAAGGAGTGGCATGGAATTCTTGATCGTCACTATTTGATGGTAGAAGCTTGTGAATCACATACTGTGTCAGAGGAGGATAATAATGACCTGGGTAGAGCTGGTTTAGGCAGTGGCTTGCTTGGAGGCCTGCCAAATTGGCTTGTTGCGTATGCCGCTCGCCTTGTATGTCCCTTACTTCTTTTGTATTGTTACTAATATTTCCTAGTTTTTGTTGTTTAGTGTTTTTGTCCCTGACATTGGTATTGTGCTGAAGGTGAGATTCATCAATTTTGAAAGAACAAAACTTCCTGAGGAAATTCTAAAGCATAATTTGGAGGAAAAAAAAATATTTTTCAGATATATGTCTTGAAGTTGAAAATAGTGATGCCGAGGTTCAGGTGTGCTCTTTGTCTGTGTATTCTCCTTCATATGCTTTATTTTCATAAGATGGCATTTAATCCTTATTTTCTTTTTGCAAGTTTATGTCCCTTAATCTTGTCTTTTGTATGACAGGCTGAGGGTGTGTAAAACCAAATGCTTCAGAATCTTGCTGTCACTCTCGATAAGGTAAATGTGCCTTCCCACTGTCATTTGATGCTTCATTATTCTAGTTTTAAATGTTGATATGAGGAGACACTTTGCATTTAAAATGTGTTAAAAGAGGAATGGTAAAGAATAATTTTTTTTGTTATGGCCCTGTTCTTAACAAGAACTGTCAGGCTAATACTGTTTTAAGATAGGAAGCTGCATCTATGGCAGTTTCGAGCTGGTCAAGAATTTTAGAGCAAGTGTTTTTTGTCAAGCAATCTACTAATACACTGTGTATGGTGATTTTGACATCGTGAACTCATTCTCTACATTGATAACCCAATATAGAGTGGTAGTTTTTCAGTTAATTTTGCTTTCTGTTGTTTGGTGATGATTATAATCTTTCATCGCGTTTCACAGGTTAGGTATGTTATGAGATGTATTTTTGGTGATCCACGGAAAGCACCACCTCCTCTTGAGAGCTCAGTCTTGAAGAAATTGTCTCCTTCCTGTGGAAAGGAGAGGGTTCATTTGTTGAGGAGCTTCTTCATGGCATAGCTCCTCGTTTCAAAGAAGACACCCTGAATGATCTCAAGTCGAAAATTCAAGCTCACGATCCTTTCCGGAGACATTCAAAAGGAGATTCAGGAATCCCTATAATGGTAAATGGTTAGCACTTAAATACTACTACTTTTGATCTTTAAATTTAAGTTTTTATTTATTGTACTGATTATTATTTTTTTTTAATTTGAATCTGTTAGGAACCAGACCTGCAAACTTAGAGGGTTTGCTTCCTCCCTAGCCAAATGGCTCCAACCCTTAACCAAAATAATTGCCTACCTATTCCCCTCACTCTCTCTCTCCTTTATATTCTCAGCCAAACCAACTTGCCACATGGGCAAGATACAAAATTACATTCCTATCCCTTTCCCATTTCCCACCTCTAACATATTGGGTCTAACAGAATCTATATAATTAATAAGTGACAAGAGAATTTGTCATAAGAATAATTAAGAATAAATTTAAAAATATACCTTTAATCATAAACAAATTTAATATTATTATCTATTTTAACCGAGTTGCTTAATATTTATACAAAGCTTCAATTATGTATCATTTATCATTTTGTATTCTCTCTGCAAGTTATTTATTAATTTGTTAATCATGCTGGACAAAAAGGAAAAAAAAAAAAAGAATTCAATTTCAAATTTAGCGGTAGAGTAGATTAGGTTGTGTACTTTTCGCTCTTCGCTCGTTTCATGCACTCTCTCTAGAACTGGTTCTCCATTCATACGAGTTAGCTCGTTCAGTTTCCACTGCATTGCATATGTGTTGTTGAATAGCTTTTTTTAACCTTCCTTTTTCTTCTTTCACAGTTAGTATTTTTCATAACTTTATCTTTCACTCATCATCACCCCTTCCAACAACTAGGGATGGCAATGAGAAATTGCAGATGGGGATCCCCGCGGGGAACGCCCCGTTCGGGTACCCGAGTTTGGGGATTTTTCCCCGACGGGGATGAGGAGGATTTTTCCCCCGAACAGATTTTGGGGTGGGGAATGGGATTGATTCCCCCGTCCTCGACAATTTTACTTATATGCCCTTAAATATTTATGTTTTATATAGTTAAAAATTAGGTTTTTTAGTAACTTCACATATATTATTATAATTATAATTATAATTATAATTATTATTATTAACGATTATTTTAACGATTTTTTTAAATTGAATCCCTTGAATTTTAACGATTATTTTTCTGTAGTGTACAAGTTTAAAAATGTTATTCGACGTTATGAATTTTATAACAAGTCAAATTGAAGTTAGGTTCCCTGTGGGGACCCGTGGGGTGGTGGGGAATGAGGATGGGGGTTAATCAACCCTCGACTTGGGGAATGGGAATGGGGATGGGGACGGGGGCAAATGAGAGCCGAAGATGGAGAATGGGAAAGATCTCCCCGAGCGTTCCTTGCCCTGTTGCCATCCCTACCAACAACAATGATTTTCTCTTTCAAAAAACTAGCAGCTTTATCATTATCTGCATCTACCATTTTTTCAAAATGTCTTGCCAATGCAAGAGTTGCATAAAGCTTGCATTTTTCAACTATTCTATCACCAACAACTCCTGTACACCTTCTCTCGTATATGAGGTTTTTTGAGTCACCTTCATTTCCATTCGAACCCATTCAAAACCTAAATATAATTTTTTTTTTTTTGGGTTTATACTATATAGACAATTTTTTTACTTTCAAGGCATTTGACAAAAATGCCAACAAGAAGGATTTGATTGGTGGTTTTGAGAACTTAAAAAGTTATTATGGCTTCCAAGCAGCAAACATCATAGGGTAGGGTTTGATATATGACCATTCTAGTGAAAATGTGTGGAACACTCTAAAATCTCTGGTTAGATTCGAAAGGAGATATACTTTTTATGTTCTCTTTTGGTTATGGAGTTTTACTATTTATTGATAAACGATGAATTCGGGGAATCTATTTATGGGATGGCTTCATTGATGGTTAGTAATCTTATGCATAAGTATGTTAAAGATAAAAATTAAAAAAATTGTGAATTATGACATGATTAGCGCGTGCATATGATTTCGTGAGTTGATTAAATTTTAAATTTAAAAGACTCTTGTCTCATATATGAGATGAAAAGTGATGTATTATTGTAGTGATTGTCATTGTGAATTTTTTTGTCAGGTTGGTTATGTGGATAATTGTGGAATTCGTATATATTTTCAACAACCTTATCTATTTATCTATTTTTTGCTTTTTTATTTGTTTATCCAAAAACATAGTTTCTGCTCACATCGTTAGCATCATGCTCGAGGCTGACTATCGTGATGGATTGTTGCCATTCGGGTGAACTAATCAAAGTAATTGAAAGATACATAGTGCATTTGAGCGTGTGTCGATACGATGAATTAACTTAATATAAAAATTTTAAAAAGCCACGTCCACCCGGTATGATTTGGGTATGGGTTTATCTTTCGTTTACGATGTGAGACACCATTTTGATAAGAACGGGCTAGGTGACTAGCATTGACTTTCTATTAATGGGGTGATGTTGCACATCGTAAACGAAAGATAATCCATACACAAATGATATAAGAGTGATATAAGAGTGAGATTGACTTTTTAAAATTTATATAATAAGCTACTTCATCGTATAGTCACGCGTTCAAATGCACTATGTATCTCTTAATTACTTTGAATAGTTCACCCGCATGGCAACAATTCGTCACGATAGTCAGCCTCGATCCTGATGCTATTTTGCTAAGGATGTGATTTAGCGCAAACTCTATATTTATTTGAATAAACAAATAAATAAATAAGGTTGTTGAAAAACTCTAGGAATTAAACAACTTTTATGATAACCACCGTAACAAAAAAATTTCACAGTGACAATGACTGTACCAATACATCACTCTTTCATTTAATCTCATTGTGCTTGTGTATCATTTTGAAATCAATCTAAATAATGTTACAATTCATAATTTTTTAATTTTTATCTCTAACACACATACTTATGCATGAGCATAGAAAATTACTAACCATAAAACCATCCCATAAATGAATTTCCTGAGTCAATCGTTTATGAATAAATAATACAGCTCCATAATAAAAAAACACAAAAATATATCTCCTTTTGAAAATCTGATAAGGGTTTTAGAGCCTTTGACACATTCTCGCTAGTCATCATATAATGGTTTTTCAAAATCATGATATTTGCGGCTTGAATTCCATAATTACTTTACAGCAGTTTCTTAACTTCAGCTGAAGCAGAGGTGACTCCATCTATATGTATCTCAAAACCACCATTCATAATGAGATCCTTCTAGTTGTCATTTTTGTTAAATGTTTTGAAAGTAAAAAAATGTCTTACTTAGGAAAAACCCAAAAAACTTCATAGGACAAAGTGAGAGAAAATTTATATTTGGGTTTTGAATGGGTTTGGGTGGAAATGAATGTGACTAAATAAACCTCATAAAACAGTATATGAGAGAAAGTTTACATAAGGATGTTGAGTGGGTGGATTTGAGTGGAAATGAAGGTGAATAAGAGTTGTTGGCGGTAGAATTGTTGAAAGATGCGAGTGGTGGATATGAATAATGACAAAGTTGCTAGTTTTATGAAATAGGAAGCCATTGTTGCTGGAAGGGATGAGGATGGATGAAAGATAAAGTTATGAAAAATACCAACAAGGAAGGAAAGTAAAAATAAGCTAACTTAACATATGCAATGCATTTGGAAAATGAAGAGTTTTCTCTGTCTATGTTTGAAGAACCAGTCGTAAAAGGAGGGGATGGAACGAGCGAAAAGTACACAACCTAGTCTCGAGTTCGTACCTTGGGTATGGAGAAATCTCTGCTGGGAGACCCCTACCGCTTAGTGCGAGCTCAGTTGGGTCGGACCGGATGAGTCGGATTTTGGACCGGTTGGTGTACACCAAAAAAAGTACACCGCCTAGTCCTCTCTACCATTAAATTAGAAATTGAATTCTTTGCTTTTATTTTTTGTTTTTTTATGCATGATTGACAAATTAATAAATCACTTGCAAAGATAATACAAGATATAAATGATACCTTGTTGAAATTTTGTACACATATCAAGCAACGTGGTTAAAATAGATAATCTACTATACTTATATAGAAACATCCCATCCCTTTTCGAGGTATCACGTTTCTTCGCTTAAGGAATACTCACACAAGAGCATTTGTAGGTAGATAACATCGTCTTTAATCAAAATTATAATTAAAAATAAAATAAATTATCTGTCCAAAATTAATATTTAAAATTAAATAAATTATCTATATGTGGAATATGTGGAATCATTATCCTCATTTGTTAAAAAAAATCATTATTCTCAAAAAGATTGATAAACCCAAAGAGATTATGCTTGAGTTCATGATAAACTCAAATATCTTTTTAGTTATCATATATTTCAAATTATAAATATGATGATTTCTCAAGTCATGAAAGCCTACCTCTTCATCATTCTCCTCTCTTTTTTATTGTTTATGAACCACCGTCTCTTCCAATATGTCACCATATAATAAGTTGCAATCCCACTACATGCATTCATCACCATTGTCATTTTGCATTGGCAGAAGCTTCATCTATAGCAATGAATTCCCAACAACATGAGAAGAACAACAAACTTCATATGCTTCATTGCCGCGTGAAGAACTATGATTGGGGTCGACCATTTAATTTAGGTCTTTATCTTAGTCTAGATTTGTTAAATGTAAATAATGATGTGGCAATGGAGTGTTACTTTAACCATGTCAAGTAAAACTCACACATCATATTAGTTGTTCACACATGATTACCATTCTCTTTGTTATTTAATTTTTACAAATTATTTGGTCACCAAACAACCAATAATAAATTCTTCAATTATTTATTATATTATATTGTGCTTCGTTGGCGACGTTCTCTTATGTCTTACCAGTAAACTTTGTTACAATTTGATTTACAATTATTAATAAAAATCTGAGCTCAAAACGTGGCTTTACAAAAATACTTATCCAACTTAAGTTCTTGAAGAGAAAAACATGAATTCTTAACTATTGCTCCTCCCACTTGCGGTACAAAAACAACTGGGTTTGTGAACAAAATTTTAATGAGTAAAATGTTACTATTTTAGTCCCTCAATTAGTATTCAACTTCAACTTTAGTCCTTAAAATTAAGGAAATTATTTTTGAGTTCCGACTTTGTAGAAAGTCTCCCTTACTCTAGAGTTAATCTGTACTTTAGAGTTTAGATTAATTGTTATGTATAACAGTATGACGAAATTTCTGCAACTTGATTTGAATTTAAATTTTTAAAATTTTTCAGTAGTAGCTGATATAGCATTATAATTTTTGTTGGCTTATTTATGTCAGGTGTCCCTATAGTTTGCACCTATTTTGTCAAACGCCCTTTAACTTTATTTTTCAACAAATATACCTCGACAGTTTGCTCCGGTGAGTCATATACCCTTGCATGCCATTTCCGGCCACCGGTGCTGACGTGGACCGTCGGAGTCAGCAAGTGGTAAAAATAGGATCCTTGCAGTTTGAGTGTTTTTTGTCAGATACCCCTATATATAACTTCAAAAATTCATATCTTTTAAACCGTAAGTCCAAAAATTACAAATTTTATGTCAAAACAATCGTATTGAAATATAGAATTTTAAAATGTAATTATTTTATTTTTATGGATAGTTTTGTAAAAAATTATTTTTTGGGCAATTTTCTATACGAATTTTGAATTTATGAATTATTAAAAATAATTTATGAATTGGATTGCACTAGTTTTTATTATAGTTTGAGGATCATAAAAATCATGAGTTTTGACTTTTAAAAATAAATTGTAAAAAACTATAAAAAAAAGCTATAAAAAAAACTAAATTTAAAATCATCGCAGACTGACATAGTCAAAACTCATGATTTCTATGTTACTCAAACTACAATAAAAACTAGTTCAATCCAATTCATAAATTATTTTTAATAATTCATAAATTCAAAATTCGTATAGAAAATTTCCAAAAAATATTTTTTTAGAAAATTATCCATAAAAGTAAAATAATTACATATTAAAATTATATATTTCAATACGATCGTTTTGATATAAAATTTGTAATTTTTGGACTTACGGTTTAAAAGATATGAATTTTTGAAATTATATATAGGGGTATCTGACAAAAAAGACTCAAACTAGAAGAGCTCCTATTTCTATCACTTGCTTACTCCGGTGGTCCACGTCAGCACCGGTGGCCGGAAATGACATGCAGGGGTATATGACTCTCCGGAGCAAACTTTTGGGGTATATTTGTTGAAAAATAAAGTTAAAGGGCGTCTGACAAAATAGATGCAAACTACAGGGGCACCTGACATAAATAAGCCATTTTTGTTTTATAAAGTTGGTAGTATGTTTTGATTTCGGCGCCCCCACCCAATCTAACTTTGAATCAACAAAAAAAATAAAAAATAAATAAAAATAGCTGTACACATCAAATTAGCTGGATACAAGGAAAAATAAGGCAGAAAATAAAAACGTTATGTCGTGAAATAGTGCTTATGTTATGTTTGGCATGAGAGAATAAATGAGACAAAATTGCATTATAAGCTCTCATCAAATTTTAAATTCTTTTTCCCTCTTAACAAATAAGCTTAGATATCTTTGATTAAAGTGGTTAGATAGCATCTATTTGTGCAAAGGTGATAAGAGACTTCTACGGTGCAACTTGCCCATTAAGGCATTAAGTATTATTAGTATGTACTATTTGATTGAATAAATATCAAACTAAAAAAACAATAATTTTTTTTCAGATTTAAATTAATTCTTTATCAACAATTTTAATCAAAAAAGATTGATATATTTGCTTATAATTAATTTTGCTTATAAATCATTATGCTCAAAAAGATAAACTCAAATAAATGAGGCTTATATGATCATAGTAAAGAGATTGATATATTTGCTTATAATTATTTTTGTGTGAAATTATTATCCTCAGTATCATTTTGTTAAAAAAAAATAATCATTATCCTCAAAAAGATAAACCCAAAGAGATGAGGCTTCTATGATCATAATAAAGAGTTCATCATAAACCCAAACATCTAATAAAAGTTTATATATATCCAAAAAAAATTGATATATTTGCTTATAATTAATTTTGTATATGAAATCATTATCCTTAGTATCATTTTGTTAAAAAAAATAATCATTATCCTCGAAAAGATAATCCCAAAGAGATGAGGCTTCTATGATCATATTAAAGAGTCTATGATAAACCCAAACATCTAACAAAAGTTTATTGATATAAAAAAAAGTAATCATTATCCTAAAAAAGATAAACCCAAAGAGATGAAGCTTCTATGATTATAGTAAAGAGTCCATGATAAACCCAAATATCTAACAAAAGTTTATATTTATCTAAAAAGGATTGAAATATTTGCTTATAATTAATTTTATTTATTGTAATAAATTTTGGCTAGAGATGAACTTATATTAAAGTACAAAAATATATATTTGAATAATACAAAAAAAAAATCTACTTGGGAAATATATATTTGAATAATTCATGATGATTAGAACAATTATGATAAAGATTTTTTAGGATCAAATCTTATGATTAACTTGAGATAAGATAAACGATGAAAAATATCAAAATATTTAAATATGAATAATAATAATAATAATAAATGTGATAATCATATTAAAAAGATGTTAATTTATTTCAAAAAATACTAAATTATCATGTTCTACGTAATAGGAAATATTTTGATTTAGCCTTAAATATACTCATAATACAGCATCAAACAAAAAATAAAAAAAAAATTAATTTTGATTCCACTCCAATTAATCATAATATCATAATAAACGTAATAATGATATATAAAAACGTGTTACTTCATCGATCAACTAAATAAGAAATACATTAATTTAATACTCATCTAATACATAAACAAATATAATATTAAAAATATAAAAAAAAGCGGTCGTTATATTCCTTATAAAATGCAATGTGTTAATCAAGACAGTCAAGAATAACAAGTTCAATGTTGTCTTCATGTCCACTGAAATACTGAATATTCTACTTTATCCTTAAATTTACTCATAACACCACCAAACAAAAAAGATAAAAATATTTAAATATGATTTTTTTATTCTTCAAAATAAAGTTGATAATCATATAAAAATGTTAATTTATCCATTAAATAAATAAGGAAGATATCAGATAAAAAGTGTTATTTTTTATTTATACAAGAAAGTACAAAATTTCTCAACAAGCTCATTTAAATAATTTTTTTTAAGTGCAGGGTTTGATTTGAGTCTATGCCTTTTTGTATAATTTTTTTTATTGTTGAGTAATAATAATTTTTACTTTAAAATAAAAAAATCTTTACTTTATAATATTTAATATAAAAAAATATTTAAAATATCAATAACCCGTGCATTGCACGGGACGAGAGCTAGTGTATATATATATATACACACACATATACATACACATACATACATCGTTGTTCAAAATTTATATAAATACATTTTCATAAAGAATAAAGATTCAAATCGATCTCAGAGTTTTCATTATGATATCTATTCTCTAAAAAGTTAATAAATGAAAAGAAAAATGGGATTCCAAGATCGAATTCCCACTAAAAACATCCCGTTGGGAGAGCCAGCCACGCAGCTCTCTCCGGATTAGTCTCAAGGGCTCCCTGGTATTAAGGGTACTATTGGAGATACCGGTGGTTCCGCAAGGAATACGGACAAAAAAAAAAACTTGCAACACATTAGTATCCGGACATAAAAAATATTAATTTAAGATATCATTTTGTTCACTTTTATAAATATTTATCCACTTTATTTATTGCATTAATTAATTTTTTATTTTAAATCTATACACATTATCATGCATAAAAAAATTCAATTTCAAATTTGGTCTAAAGGTGAAAATGAAGAATGAATTACTTCATCCATCTCTAAATATAAGCACTAGTTAGTGCTTTAGCCTTGTCTCCTTTTATATGTCCATATTCCAATAACATTAATTATTTCTTTTTCACAAACATTCTTATTTACTCTACAGTCTCAATAAAAGTTATATGAGTAATTTTGAAAAAATATACTAAATATTATCAATTCCAATACTACTAACAATATTAACTAACTTCCTTAATCCCCGTAAAAAAATTAGTCCAAATACATATATTTAAAGAGGGAGGGAGTATATGGGCGACACCACTTATTTTGACCATCTATTTGATGAGTAAAGACTTGGTAAAAAAATGTTCTAGTTTTAATTGATGCCAACAATATCTTGGATGATGACAGACTCAAATCTCGATGCAAAAGTTATTACATGAGATTATAGACTGATTCTCTCAGTAATCTTTGCACCAATATCTCACAAATATACCTGATATTGCACTCTAGCAACCCCCCACCCTTCCCATTCTACCCATTCTGCTTAAAAGCCATGCACTTTTGATAATCATATAGTATTTCACTGCATAATACAACGGTTGCTTAGCCAAACAGGTCATAAATCGATATATTTCCAATTTCCCGTTGCAAAATGTAAAGTTGGGCAATCATTCAAACTAAGTTTTTTACCTAGCAAGTTTAGGAATACGGTTCAAAAATTGACTGCCAAGTGGGAACGTTAAACAAACTAACTTGTAGTGGTGGCATTAACCATAATCGATTTTACTGTTTGCATTATTTATTTATATACTATATAAATAAATATATAAAACAAAACAAAACAGCCTCCGACTCGGAATGGACTCTTGTGGAGGTCTACATGCTACAGCAAAATCCAACAAAACAACACTAATCCAATCCACGGAGAGCCACATCGTCCTGGAAAGTCTCGAAGAGATAACATAACATATTTAAAGTCTAGGGTTATTACACAGAGAGTGATGATGATGTACTCTTATCAAAGAGTAGATTAAATCTATGTTTCTTCCTCTTTCTCCTCAACCATCTTGCCACTCACAATCTGCAAAATGCAAATAAGAACAAGAAAAAGACATGTATGTGCCTTGAACTATAAATAAATGACATGATATGGTATGGTATTTTAGCATGTGGCACAAGTCCTAAACAACAACTAGCATATAGCATAATTGACTCCACAACAGCAAAAAAAAAAAAAAAAAAAAAAAACTAGTTGAATAAGAAAAGAAAGAAAGACAAGTGGTAAGTGTAAGGTTTGCGAATTTTGTAAAGGAAGTCTTGTATCAATAAGCTGCTAAGCTAACATGTTTCTAATTAATTCTAACAGAGATATAGTGGAGACGATAAATAACTTGAAGCCATAAAAAAGAAAGGCTATTATATCTATCTATCTATCTATCTATTGGTAGAAACAACATCATCAAAATCAAATGAATTAGTATTTGAGTGAGTTACCTCTATCTTCCTCAACTCATCCAGGGACTTCGAGTTATTCTTCTCATGTTCATTCATCATATAGGCTTCATCAACATCATCTCTGCCAGTGTCACGCTTGTAAAGCTCAACAAATTCTGAGAAAGTGAGGCCATGAGAGCCATGACCATGTTCGCTAATTAACTTAATAAAGTTAGCGTCAGACATAGAGATAGCAGGGCGAGGGCGGGTGGTGGTGGAATAATAATACTTGATGATGCGATTAAAGGGACCACGGGACCATGAAGAGAGTAACGAGGTTGATGAGGATCGAATCAGAGAGGACACGAGTTTGCGCGATGCCATCGAGAGAAGACACAACACGATAATAGCGATTAGGGTTTGTTTGTGATTGATATGTTATTTATCTATCTATCTTTCTTTCTTTTTCTTTTTTTTTTTTAAATGAAAGGAAAGGGCTAAGGCCCAAAACAGAACTCATCATCAATTTTCTTCTCCTTAAATCCTCAAATTCAATTTGCTTTTTCCTCGCTACCCCTTCATTCTTTTTATGTTTTTACCTTTTTATCATTCCACATTTCCACGTTTCTAAATTGTATTGGGTGGTGTGATGAAGATTAATTGAATTGCTTTGGTCACATAAAGAACTAAGAAAGGGAAGTTTGTACGGAAAATTATGTATTTAAAGTACTCCCTCCGGCCTTATTTACTCCATCCGGTCTCATATATAAGAAAAAAATAATAATTTCACACATATTAAGAAAGTTAGCTAAGTGCATTTAATTTTTTTTGAGTTCATAAAAAAAATAGATTACTTTAAATAATATGTATTGAGAATGAAACAAAAATTAAATGATACAACTACTTTATTGACATATTTTAGGAATGATTGTAATGGAAATAGAGAGTTAGTTAAGTTTTACTTATATTTGAGACCACTGATATGGTGTTTTTATTTGCTTATATTTAATACCAGAGGGAGTATAAGACTCCTTTGTGGTTTTTATTTTGGTCCAATTTATAAGATCCCTTTTCAATTTTCAATAGTATCATTTAATTACTTTTTTCCACTAACACCCCTATAAAGTCAACACTTTTTAGAGTTCCAATAATAATTATAGGGGTAATTTTGAAAAAGTATATTAAATTTTTACATTTCCAATGTCATTAACAAATTTATCCACTTTATTTGATGGGAGTGAAAAATCTCAAACGAGTCTTATAAATAGGACCGGAGGAGTATTAAGAGTTAAATTTTTGTGTTTAACCAAAATTCAGTTCTTGATACTTGAAAGAATAGTCTATAATAAGCTAATACTTACTAAAATAAACAAATTATAACCGATATGTTAAAAGGCTATTTGATTTGATTGTATAATTATATTGATATTGAGTAGGGGTGGAAAAGGGTTCAAAAGACCCCAAGCACGAAAAATTAGGAAAGATTACAATCGACCTAAGTAGTCAATCGCGGCCAGTCGCAGCGCGATCCCGGAAAATCATCGTGGCGTGGCGACGGTTGCGATGCTAAAAGCTATCGCTTCCCAGAAATTGGTCGCGGTCGTCACCGCGGCATTGTGGCCGTCTCACCTGCGACAGGGTTTTTCCTGCGAAAATCGGAAACCCGACTCGCAAACCCCAACAGACCCAGCGACGGCGGCTAAGACATAAGGGATAAGGAAACCCTAATTTGTTAAAGTGAAATGGGCCTTTGTTATTGGGCTTAACACTATGCAAATCAGAATATCAGATTGCAACCAAAAAATTGGGGAGTTTTAGATTCCAAACCTCATAAAGTATCTCCAAACCCCAATTTTAATATGAAAATTACCAAAATGCCCAAGCTATATCATTTTAAAACAACATTTACAACTGAGAAACATCTTACAATACGAAGAAGATGGAACTCCAAACACATAACGGAACACTAGGATAAGCAGTCTTTAGATGTAAACGAGTCTGCAATAAATCATGATTCATTTGTACTTATTCTATGATATACCGCAATCGAAACCAAGGTCTTCATAAGGAAGCTTTAATCTTCCAAAAAGTGTAATAAATGGAATATAGTTATACTAAAAGTGCCCAAGCCAAACTGCTTGTCCAGAGCTTTACACATAAATGTCGCTGTCTAGGATTAGGGTCGTCGCCGTCGCTACGCCGCTGTTGCGAAGAACATCGATCCAATGACTTGGTTTGGTGGTTGTGGTTGGAACCATGCAAAGAACACAGATTCGCTCCTGTCTTGGTTCGTGGTTTGATGGTTGAAAAAAAAAATATAAAACTTTGTTTCTTATTTCTTCCTAAACACTTCATCTTCTCCTCTTTGATCAACATGTAACACGTTGATCTTCTCAAAGCAACATACTCCTTCTTTCATCTTCTTTTTCATCACTCTTCTTCTCCTATTCACTGTTCTTCTCAAAGCAGCATACGTGCATACTGCAGAAGCAGCATACTCCTTTGTCCTTTCTTTTGCTTGAATTTGAATTTTGAAATATTACAAAATTTTGGGTTTTATTTTTCAACGTATATATATGTGTATCTGTGTAGCATAATATTTAATTTTTCAGCATTACATATATGTCTCAATAGCGGTCATCCCGCTACCCGCTATCTCGCTATCCCATTTTAGGGGGTGGCCGCTCCACGACGCTATTTGGGATTGATTACCTAGCAATCGACCAATTGCGTACAATTGCTGAGAAATTAGATTTACTGTTATAAATTGCCCATGCTTCAGCTCTTTTGTATTTCGATCAATTTCTTGAGTACTCTTGATAAAGTTTATTATATTTTTATTGGTTGGAGTTGAGTAGGGGAAGAAAAGTAGAGAAAGAAGCAAAGAAAGAGAAAACTTTTCTCCAAATGACGAAGAAGGAAGAGCTTGGGGAGTCAATTTTTTTAGAAATTTTTTAAAAAGTCAAATTATTAAAATAACATTCCTCACTCGTACTTGTTTTTACAAAATGCATGAGGGTAGTTTTGTTTACTATAATTTGGTACACTATGCGAAAGTGTTTCAACTAAAACAACTACCTTACGGATATTAGCAAATCTCTTTTTTTAAATTTAAAAAAATATATAAAAATAATAGTTTTTTTAGATTTTTTTTTAATTAAAAAAAAGGATAATTGATCACGTGACATCACATATAACCATGTGGCTAACTTCTTGCGTCCGACTAGAATTTCGATGTGTTATGTCAGCAAAATTAACAAGGGTATATAGCAAACCCAAAAATAACTTCGAGAAGCCTGACATCGAAAAAAAAAAGAATAAAGGCTTGTGACAAAATAACCCTAAAATTCAAGGATCGAATACATAATCAAGCGAATTATAAATAAGCCTAAAAAGATTGATCACCTAACAAAGTTCAATGGCCTCTTATAATTCCCAAAATGGTAGCATATAATTAAATGGCTTATTTATGTCTTTACTCCTTTAAAGTTTAGCGTGT
Organism: Crotalaria pallida; assembly: GCA_037953625.1. Taxonomy (NCBI): domain Eukaryota; kingdom Viridiplantae; phylum Streptophyta; class Magnoliopsida; order Fabales; family Fabaceae; genus Crotalaria; species Crotalaria pallida. The sequence continues at coordinate 1,827,022 of CM075654.1, read as the reverse complement.
TTTGGTTTTAGTCCTTAAAAATTATTTTGATCGGGATTAGTCCTTAATTTTTTATTTTTTATTTTTATAAATTTGATTATGGTCTCGACTGTTATGAAAAATTTGTTATTTGTGATATGGTTAGCAGAACACCATATTAACAACAATGTGGTAGATAACGCTAAATATGTGATATAACATGGATGATACAGGTTCAAAGATACAAAATGGTCTCATACACAAAATGATGCCTTATGCAAAATTTTGCATTCATGGGCTTGAATTATCCATATTACATTATCTACTTAATGTCACGTCACACCACATGGCTACTGGTGTAGTATCTCGTTAAGCACGTCTAGTGATAACATATTTTTTGTTTTGGCAGAGACCTAAACAAATTAAAAAAAAAAATCAAGGACTATACAGTATTCGCAATCAAAATAGTCTTTAAGGACTAAAATCAAAACATGCCGAACTTTTAAGGATCAATAACATAAATAAGCTTAATTAAAGTATAGTAAATGCATTAGGTAAACTCCGGTTGCTATTTAAAGTGGAAATTTTTTTTGAAGATCCGATAAATATTAGAAAAGTGAACAAAAAAAAAGAGATTCAAAATGACTAGGAGCTAGAGAGTAACGGTCATGAAAATAAAACAGCGAAGTAGCGAGGGAAAGAAGAGAAACATGCAAGGAGCGGAATCCATCGCTAAACTGTATTTAGAGACGGAAATCTCCGTAGCAAATTCAGTTGGCTCAAAATAAAATAAGCGCCGTCTGTGGGAATCGAACCCACGACCACACGGTTAAAAGCCGTGCGCTCTACCGGCTGAGCTAAGACGGCAAGTTGTTAATCGTGTAATGTTTTGTTTTAATAAAAGTAAAATATTATAGCCATATATGCTTTTGAATTAAATGCAAGTACGAAAATATTCTGAAGTAATAATATTCTGAGATAAATTGATGAGTTATTTTGTTCTCAATTTGTCTTTTTGAGGTCTCCTATCGAATTGTTCTAAGCCCTTCAAAGTTTTATCACAAGAGCGATATATAACTTTGTATTAATTTAGAATAAATATAAATGATTTTGTTAGTTATTCCATTTTAAAAATAAAAAAAAATTAATGGAAAATGGTTTATAATTTATTTATTGGTTTTTTTAACCATAACTCTTAGTAAAATTGCTATGTAAATCGTTGTTTGGAAAGATCTTTCATGGAAAGGAACAAAAGTGAACTCATCAAAAAGCCCATTGACAAGTGAAAACGCTGCTAGGTAGTGGATTAATATGAACATGCTATCTTTGTATTATGAAACTTTATTTCACCTATAAAGTTATACTTTTGGTTAAGAAATACAAAAGAAACATGTTTTTATTGAAAATAATAAAGTGTAATATTTTTTAATATAATAAATGCAAGAATTTATAAAATAAAATAATTATTTTTAGTTATTTAACCAAATGTTTTTAAAATTTTTGTTAGCGTTTTCCTAATTTTTATTATATATTTTTGAGTTTGGATTGTCAATTGTATAACAATTCAAAGATACTTCCAACCCTTCACACACTGGATCCTCAACACATAAAATCGACTTCCAAACACAAGAGGTTATGAGTCAGATATTCTTACCTACAGGAAAACGAGAGTGCTCTGCTAGGGTTTAAGTAATGTTAGTCCAAAGCACGGAAACAAATCCTCTGCTTGCGTTTGTGACCAAGGGTGACGGGAAGAGTGAGAGATCCTCTGTCCAAGAGGATGATTTGAAAGAAAGATCTATGAATAAAGTCAAGATGGACAATCTCGTTGAAACAGAAAGGACCACCATGGAGGAAGATCCTTTGGAAGTAACTGATGTGAGTGCCAAGAGACCAAAAGCTTCTTATGCGGCCTCTCTCATGCATAGTATTGGTGATAATTCTCAAGGAGGTTTCATTGATACAGATGATGATTTACCTGAAAATAAATGGTACCGCCAGGAGGAGGAGAAGGTGAACGATGATGACTTTGACCCTTGCCTAGAAATTGAGGTTTCCCAAGAAGAATTCGAGGAATGGTGTAAGCCTTGGAGAGGCTCCTTGATTATCAAAGTTTTTGGGAAAAGGTTTCATCCTCGAATCCTTGAAAACAAGCTAAAAAGTGATTGGGCTCGTGATGGATCCATCAAGATCATTGACTTACCAAGGGACTACTATATTGTTAGCTTTTCTCATGAAAGTGATTATAAGCATGCTTTATACGAAGGTCCTTGGAAGGTGGCTGATCACCACCTCATTGTCCAGAGGTGGAGGCCCTTTTTTCTTGGAGACAGAACAATCTGTTAGCAAGATTGTTGTTTGGGTTAGAATTCCCAATCTTAACATGGAACTATATAACACAAATTTCCTATGAAGTGTTGGTGCTAAAATTGGTTCTATGCTGAAAGTTGACCAAATGACTTCTATACATTCTCGTGGAAGGTTTGCCAGAATATGTGTTAAGATAGACATCAGAAAGAAGTTGGTGCCTCAGGTGAAAGTGTGGGGTGTGGTTGTCAGTCTTGAATATGAAGGCCTCCACCAGGTGTGCTTCAATTGTGGCCATTACGGGTACAAAAAAGAGTGGTGTCCAGAACCGAAAGTGAACAATTGTGATCAAGTGAATGAAGAGGCCATAATAGTCCCACTGTCGACGACGTCAGTGGTAGCTGCGGAGGCTGATACAGTGGCTGATATGGTGGCTAAGGAAACCACTACAACTGATGCTTAAAAACTGCTCATGATCATCAATCAACAGGAAACAACGGAAATCATGGCTAGAGAATCAGCGCCTATATCTCCAAGAAAGGAAACTTCGAGTGGTAAGGAGCAATCAAATCCTTTTGGTCCCTGGATGCTTGTCCAACGTCCTATGCGCAGAAAGGAAATAATCTTATCTAAACAAAATGGCTCCCTAGCTATTGGGGGGACGAATAACAACAACATATACTATATTGGAAAGGGAAGATTTGATGCTGTTGTTGAAGAAGAAGATGGGGATGTTGTGGCTGCGCCATATCTAGAACCTGAGATGAAGCTACATGCTCTTGTGGAATCTGCTGATTTAAGGAGAGATAAGAAAGAGGTGGGCCAACCACAAGTCAACAAACCAATTAGTACTCCTAAGAACCTTAGAGTCCGAAATTCTACAGGAAGAAGGAACCCTCAGTCTAACTGTGGGAAGATGAATTTAGGCCAGCCCATTGAGAAACCGAATAGGGCCAAGCACAAACAAGATTCAGGGCCTGGAAGAATTGTAAAAGAAAATGAAGCTTCTTCATCAAATAAGGTCCAAACCGTGCCTCCCATTTATAAGGGCTCGAAGGAATACAAAGCTAGCATGAAGGAAAAGGAAAAAGAAGCCCTCCAATTGATGAAAATCTATGAGAAAACTAAAGGTCACGTACTTAATGATTTTGCAACACAAACTTATTTGCCTGGTAAGGAAACTATTTATTTTTATCAGCAAGTTGCATCATCATCAGGTACTAGCATTATGCTACCCAAACCCCCATACCCCATGTTAGTGACAAGTTCTTGCATGGAGATTGAAGAAACTCTGGTCTCGCAGCCTGTTAAGGAAAATGTTGAGGACATTCAGGTTTAGATGGCAGTTGTTCTATGAACCAAAATTCTTAATCTTTCTTAATAAATATTTTATGTTGGAATTGTCGTGGTACTGACAGTAAGAGCTTCTCGGGTCTGCTGAAAGATTTTAAAAGGATGAATAATGTGAACTTCTTCATCCTGCTTGAAACTCATTCTAATATGAACAAAGCTAGGAAAATCTTTCTTAAGACAGGGTTTGATCGTTTCTTTGTGGTTGAATCTCGAGGGCAAGCAGGTGGTAATTGGTGCATTTGGGACACTAGTTTGTGGAAGGTGGATATCCTTTCCTCTCACTTTCAATATGTTCATATGAAAGTACAATGGGGCAATCTTCAACATTGGTATTTAACTGCTGTTTATGGTAGCCCTCAATTAATTTCGAGGCGGGTTCTTTGGAATGAGCTTGGTAGCATCTCTTGTACTATTCATGACCCGTGGTGTCTTATGGGTGATTTTAACACTACCATCCACCTTCATGAGCACGAGGGTTGTAATGCCTTTCGCACTATCAATGACAAAATTAGATTCCAGGAGATGATCAATGATTGTCACTTAATTGATGCTGGCTTTATTGGTTCTCCTTTCACATGGGCTGGCGGTAATGTCCAGAAAAGGCTTGATAGGGTTCTTTTTAATATGGATTGGAGAGTGTTGTTCCCCTCGATGACGGTTCATCACCTTCCCAAATTAAAAAGTGACCACAACCCCCTTCTCTTGGATTTTAATGATATACAAGAACCAAACAGAAGACGAAGGCCCTTCGTATTTTTAGCTTCTTGGCTGACCCATCATGAGTTACCCTCAGTGGTAGCTATGTGTTGGAATTATTCTAATAATTAGGAAGAAAAGGTAAGTAATACTCAAAATGGTTTACAAAAATGGAATACTGATACTTTTGGTAATATTTTTTTTTTCAGGAAAAAGAAGATAATGAGAAGACTTGAGGGGATCGAAAGGAGGCTTCTTGTTGGAAAAAATAACTTCCTTGAGGATATGCAAAAGAAGTTGTGGTTAGAGTTTGAGCAAATTCTCTTGCAAGAAGAAGTCCTATGGTATCAGAAATCAAGATGCAAATTGATTCAGTATGGGGACCGCAATACCAAATTCTTTCATGGCACTACTATGGTACGTAGAAAAAGAAATAAAATTGAGAACTTCAAAATGATGTTGGTGAGTGGATTACTGACCCTGATGAGCTTGAAAGTCTTGCAAATAACTATTTCAAAATTTTTTATAAATGTAACTCGAGGTATGATAGTTTTTGTTTGCATGGTGCTTTTCCTCCTTTACATGATTACCATAAGAATATTTTTAATAAATAGGTTTGTATTGATGAGATTAAATGTGTTGTTTTTGCTATGGGTGGCTTTAAGGCTCCTAGTAAGGCTGGTTTTCAAGCCATTTTTTTTTACCAAAGTCAGTGGGAGACCGTTGGGCCTTCCCTTTGTAATTTAATCAAAGATATTTTTTCTAATCCTGTTAAAGTTAAGGATATCAACGACACTTTGATTACTCTTGTTCCTAAAATTGATATTCCTTTAAATATCAAACATTTTCGTCCTATTAGTCTCTGTAATGTGTCTTACAAAGTTATTACTAAGGTGCTTGCAGCTAGATTTCGTAGCATTATGGATCATTTAGTTAGCCCGAATTAATGTAGTTTTATCCCGGGTCGGCATGGTAGTGATAATATTATTATTGCCCAGGAAGCCATTCATACCATGAGAAATATGAAGGGTAAGAAATCTTTTATGGCCATTAAAATTGATATGGAAAAAGCTTATGATAATTTAAAATGGGATTTCATTATTGATACTTTATGCGATATTGGTTTGGGGGATTCCATCATCCAACTCATTTGGCATTGCATATCTTCTTCTAATATGAATTTAATTTGGAATGGTGAGGTCCTCGATTCTTTTGTTCCTGAAAAAGGTATCCGTCAAGGTGATCCTCTATCTCCTTACCTTTTTGTCCTTTGCATGAAAAGATTGTCTCAATTAATTCATGTTGCGGTTAATAATAATTTGTGGAAATCGATTCAATTATCTAGAGAGGGACCTAAATTATCTCATCTTGCTTTTGCTAACGATTTAATTCTTTTTGCAGAAGTTGGTCTGGATCAGGTTGAGATTATTTCCGCTTGCCTAGAATTATTCTACAAAAGCTCTGGAGGAAAAGTGAATAAAGAAAAGACAAGGATATTTTTCTCAAAAAACGTTCATGTTAATGTTAGACAGGAAATCAGTGAAGCTTTTGGTTTTCAAAGAACTGAAGACCTTGGAAAATATTTGGGCATACCTTTATTTCACAAAAAGGTTCCTAAAAACACCATCCAATATGTTGTGGATAAAGCTAACCGTAGACTCAGCCTATGGAAAAGTAAAACTCTTTCTTTTGTTGGTCGTCTAACGCTTACTCAATCTATTTTAGGTGCTCTCCCTTCCTATGTGATGCAAACTACTCTGTTTCCTAGAAGTATATGTGACAAGCTTGATAGGATGAACAGGTCCTTCCTTTGGGGTGACTCCCATAATAGGAAGAAAATTCATCTTGTCAGTTGGGACAATCTGTGTAAACCCAAGAAGCAAGGAGGGTTGGGCCTTCGCAAGTCTAGGGACCTTAATACTTCTTTTATGATGAAACTTGGTTGGGGTATGATTATGCAAAAGGACGCTCTTTGGGTACAAGTGTTGAGGCATAAATATAAATGTGGTAGTGATATTTTACCTAAAGTTAAGAGATTTAGGAGTGCTTCAAATACTTGGAAAGGTGTATGCCATGGATGGAAAAACTTGGAACAAAATATCATTTGGAGAATCGGTGATGGCAAGCATATTAGATTCTGGAAGGACCCTTGGACTACTTTCAATGGCAACTTATTAGATTTGGCCCTCGGCCCAATAGAGGAAGAGGATAAGGATAAATACCTTGTCGATTTTGTTACTCCTAGTGGCTGTTGGGATGTCCACTACATGTCAGGTAAGCTTCCTCCCTATGTTATTAATTCTATTACTACTAATCTTCCTCCCTCTTCTTCCACACGTCGAATTGATGGCATAGGATGGAAGCCTTCAAGTGATGGCCGGTTCCCTATTGCTTCAGCGTACTAAAGTCTTAATGGCCAGAGAACAGTTGATGATCGGAAGGTGTTTCAAAGAATTTGGAAGTGGCAGGGCCCCCAACGTATTCGGGTTCTGCTCTGGAAAATAGTCAATGAGGCTTTCCTCACCAATCACAACAGGAGAAGACGTAACCTCACTCTGGATGGCATCTGTAAGCTTCGCAACAAGGTGGAAGAGACAACTCTTCATGTGTTCAGGGATTGTGATCACACGCAGGTTGTCTGGATGAACCTTATTCATAGAACCCATCATCTTATGTTTTTCCAGCAGAACCTCCAAGAATGGCTTGATCATAATCTTTCCAATATAAATAACAATCAGGCGAAGTCTTCATGGGATATTCTTTTTGGATGCACTTGTGAGATCTTATGGCAACGTAGAAATAAATTAATCTTTGAAGATGAGCAATTCAATCTTTCTAGCACTATGAAGATGATATGGTCCAAGTTCAGGGAGATCCAGAATACGACCATGTATCATCATTCTCTTCCCCTGCAGATGAAAGGACGCATGGCTATTTCTATCCAATAGAGAGGTCCCCATTCTCAATGGGTTAAGCTTAACAGTGATGGCTCATATAATGCTGAGACCAATATGGCTACGTGTGGAGGTGTCTTACGTGATGATTCAAACATGTTTTTGGGAGCTTTTGCGCGCAAACTTCGTGATATCTCTATTACCCTTGTTGAACTAATCAGAATTTACTATGGTATTCAACTTGCTATTGACAATTGTTGCACGAAGGTTATAGTTGAAACGGATTCCATGTGTGCGGTGAAATTCCTTAATGAAGGGTGCCATTTTGCCCATCCTTGTTCAACCAATGTTAGTGCTATAAAGACTAGTTTGCAACAAGGTGATTTTGGGATTGGCCATGTTTTCCGTGAGGCTAATTCCGTTGCTGATTTGTTGACCAAGTATGCTCATTCGATGCAGGAGGACCATATGGTTTTTGCGTCTGTTCCCTGTTTTCTCAGCTTGCCTGTTTTAGCTGATAGTATAGGCACTAGATTTGGTAGAAATATTTAGTTTTGGTTTATGTTTTGGGCGTTAACTCCTTCGGCTCATTAAAAAAAAAAAACAAGAGGTTACACTTCTACAATTTTGTGACAATGGAGCTATACTCTTACACTTTTCTGCTTCATAAATTGTCCAAAATCCAGTACACGAACTTAAAAAAATAAAATAATGTCTAAAACGTGAAATTAGTTTTTCAAAAATTCAAATGTCATCCATGTCAAAGAAAGAAAAGTATTGTTATCATGTTCAAGTTGAATAAAACAATTATGGATACTAAATTTTTTATTAACAAATATTTAATGCAAATGCATTATTAGAGATTCAAACCCGAAACATTTTGTCAAGATATAATAACCCATGACAAATTTGTTTACGCACTTGTTAATAGTCAACAGTCTTTTAAATATTTGGATAACTTAATTTTATTGTATTTAGACTTCAAAAGACTCATTTGGTTTTTTGTGTCAATTTTCTTTAGAAAATCAAATGGGTGACACTAACACATATATTTGAAAGGTCAATATGAAATTATTCTAGTTTTATTTTATTATTTTTTGTTGAAAAGCATATTGAATTCCAAAACAAAGTTCATTGGCCGCATATAATTCTCAGGCCTGACCCAGGGCAGGGCAACAAGGGCGACCGCCCTGGGCCCATAATTTTGAGGGGCCCTCAAAAAATATTTATTTATACATATATAAATATATACATAAGACGTTAGAAACATTGACATAAGTACTAGCAGTACAGTAGGTTAGTGAGACTTTTACTTTCCTCGATAACTAGAGCTTGATTCTCACTACTGGAGCAGCATTTTTTTTATTATATGCTCTATTTTTGTTTTGTTCAAATTAAATGCACTTTTTAATTTTTTTTCTTTCATTTTTATTATTAGCCATACTTAATTATATTATAAAGATCAATAAGAATAGTTATATTTCTTAAATTTAAAAAAAAAATACTTTAACATTACAATTTTATATCTTAATTTATATTAAAATTTCACAAATATATTATTTCACATTAATTAATAAAAAACAAATATTATTAAAAAAACCAATAATATTAAGAGAAATTTTATTGTTAAAATTTTATTTATTTTTAAATTTTTTATAGTTTTAGGGAAAAAAAAAGCCCCGGGCCTAATAATTCCCATAAAAAAATAGTAGCATATAAATTATAATAGACAAAATGGAAAATGCTTTGTTGGTAGAGGCAAAGCTCACTTCGGTGATCTCTACGCCTAGGAGGGGATTAGTCTTCGGCTGTCGGCTGAGGGATACCCTTGGTGTACAAAAAAAAAAAAAATTTATAATAGACAAACTTTGGTTGTGATTTAAAGTGGCTTCTTATAGAAAACAGAAAAAAATGAAGCAAATAGGATAGCAGCTAGAAAAGTGAAATAAAAGCATCAAAATTATTACTCCATTAGCGAATCCAAAGTTAATTTCACAACAGAGCCAAGCTGAAGATAAGAAACGTGCGTTGGGCGGAACCCATCGCTAAACTGATTTCCATGGCAAATTCAGCATGTTCAAAAATATTAAATAAGCGCCGTCTGTGGGAATCGAACCCACGACCACACGGTTAAAAGCCGTGCGCTCTACCGGCTGAGCTAAGGCGGCAAGCTGTTTGATAATATAATACATTATTTAATATCTGATACTCCCTCCGTTTCAGAACATTGAACACACAGATTAAGAAAGTGTTAATTATTGTAAGTGTTATATATAATTTGTCCAAAATGCCCCTATCAATCCTTATTGAAAATTGTAGTAGTATTTAATGTTTATTAGTAAGTGTGTCCATTAATTAATGTATAGTGGTTTAGATATGAGAGAGATGATAAAAGTAGAATTAATGAGGAGAGAATAAAATGATTGAATAAAGGTTAGAATTGGAAAGAAAGATATGTTTATGTATTGGAATTGTAAAAGGCCTAATGTTATGAAACAAGAAAAAAAGACTAAAAGACCTAATGTTCTGAAACGGCGGGAGTAAAAGATAACCATATAAGGTTTACACTTCTAAGTGCAAGTTAATTCCATTTTCTTCTCTGTTGAATTAATTAATAGGCTTATTTATGGTTTTAGTCCATGAAAGTTGGGGTTGTTTTGATTTTGGTTCCTATAAGTTTTTTTGACCTTGACTTATCCTTGATTGTTTTAAAATTTTGGTTTTAGTTCATACCGTTACGATGTGTGCAAGTATTGTGTGCAAGGTGAAAAAAACTTCTAGGGACCAAAATCAAAACACCCATAACTTTCAGAGACTAAAGACATAAATAAACCTAATTAATATTTAGGCAAACCTAATGATTTTGTGCTATAAATTACTTTTGAATTTCAATCTCATCCTCAGTTAAAAAAATTCTCGTCTTAAAAGTGTTTTTTTTTTTTTCCAATTTGATTCTCTTAAGTTTTTTTTAGTTACATCTCTCTAAATTTTTAACCAAAATTCATAATCGTGATATTATTGAATTCAGAATGAAAAAAATAAGAAATTTATTCATCACGTTTTTTTTTTAATTTTAAAATTGTACCATATATAAATTGATTTTAAGACCCATTTGAATTGAAAAAATAAAATGCTTTGAATACCAAGTTGAAAAAAATATCTTTTAGAACAAAATTAAAATTCAAAAGTAACCAAATCATTAGTTTTGCTTAATGTTTATAAATTCTAATACAAGGAACCAAATTAACATACTCCGAACATAAAAAAAAAATCTAGTGCTTAACAAGAGTAAAATTCATTGACAAATTAAAAGGGCAAAGCAAGCAATAGAAGAATTTATTTTTGCTAAACTACCTATTCGGTTACTTACCTTATTTTTTGCTATCAAATTGGTCCTTTGCATTTTTTTTAGTATCATATTGATCCCTCATATTTTTTTCACTATTGATTTGGTCCCCAAGTCACTATTTTTTAGTATCATATGTCATTTCTCTCTTCAACAATGCAAATGAGAACCAATATAATATTTATTTGTAGGATAAACAACAATTCATGGACCAATTTAATAATAAAAAATTAGGCTTATTTATGGTTTTGGTCCCTAAAAGTTTAACGTGTTTTGATTTTAATCCTTATAAGTTATTTTGATCGAGACTAATCCTTAATTTTTCAAATATTTTGGTTTTGGTTCCCTCCGTTACAAAAAATCAGTTATTTGCTAATATGATTAATGAAAATCCACACCAGCTGCCACGGGGTGTGAGTTAGCGCCAAATAGGTGATGTGACATGAATGATTCAGGCCTATGAACTCAAAATTTGCGTATGAGACCATTTTGCGTATCAGACCATTTTGCGTCCGTGGATTTGTATCATCCACGTTATATCACCTATTTGGTTTCACTTCAGACCACATGAACGACTGATGTGATGTTCCGCTAGCTACACTAACAAATAACAAATTTTTAGGAACGGGGGACCAAAACCAAAATGTTTGAAAATTTAAGGACTAGTCTCAATCAAAATAATTTCTAGGGACTAAAATCAGAACACGCTGAACTTTCAGGGACTAAAGACATAAATAAGCCAAAAAATTAAGTAAAAGACCAAATGAACAATTTAGCTTTCGTTTTCCTCACAATTACTTGGTCCAAATTGCTAAGAGCATCTACAACTTTTTGTTTTTCAAGTTAGTATATTTTTTCAACTAACTCCGCATTCTAGTAATAACATATTTTCTTATGCCAAGACCTAGAGAAACTAACATATCAATCACAAAATTTAATCATCTACTTTTAATATTTTGTCCATTACCTTTTTGATTTTATGATCTTAACATATATGCTCCACTAGCATGTATATAATAATAATATTCTAACTTGCATTATTTTGATACCTATAAAATAATAATGTTCTAACTGGCATATATATTAACTCAATAACATACTACCCTTAGCTAACTACTAAAGTTGCTCCAACAGCCACATCCCACTCTCATGCTTCGTATTGAAAATTCAAAATTGATGCTGCATGAATAAGAACAGAAAGTAATAATAATGAGAATAATAGTATCTCAAAACTTTAATGTATGTTCAAGTATATTAGAACAAGGGCGATGAGTTTGGGTAGAACCGAAACAAGTAATTTTACCTCCACAATTCTTCAAAATTTTCAATTGCACAAAATTGTATCGATATATAAGATAAAATTCATTGGAAATGTAAATGAACAATTTTTTAAGCATAGGGACCTAAGTTGAACATGACTACATGAGTATCACATAAGAGTGCACTTTAACATAAATAACATCTAGCATATGCTCTAAAATATCCAATGAATCATTATCCATTGTTTCACCAATTATGAAGAATAACTTTGGTGCAATCACACTTTTACAAACTAATAATATGTTGAACAGAAAGTACCCCGTGTACATTATCAAATGGCAATAACTAATAACTTCACTCTATGCATCTCATCCATAAAAAAAAATAAAAAAATAAAAAAAAATACAAAAGCAAAAAGCCTTAGGCCCTTAAACACTGAAACTCCCAAAAGGGTGGGTACGTTGAATAGCAGCAAAACCTTTTTTAAAGGCTTTCTTGAGTACATAAATAACATTTGCTATTACATTGTTCAAATGGATTCTCACTGAAAACTAACAGTAACAAGAGTAAGCAAAATGGTTTTTCTTGGATATATAAGGAGACAGGAAATTGGAGGCAGGTGCAGATGAATCAGGAATATCAGCTGGAACCAATATCTGAGGTTTACCATAACCAATCCTTTTACCGGCTACATTGGCATACAATAGACCTGAAATTGCTGGCACAAAGACATCACTTTGAGAACTTATGTAGAAGTCAATCACTTTCTCCAATTCAGAATCTTGAGAATCTTGGAACTTAGTCTTCTTATCCGCGGGTACAATGGCTTCCTGCAATAGTTTCCACCGGCAAAGAGAAATTTTATACATAATAATAGTAAAGAAAGTATGAAGATATAGTGTTCCTATGATTCACATATCCAATGTGAGTATCGGAAACTATACGTATCCAGTTCGGAGACACGATAATTCTGGAAAAAATATAGGATATGATATGTTTAAAATATTTATATAAATTGCAAAAAAGAATTCATAAAACATACTAATAATTGCAATTTCGAAAATCCAAAAAAAGCCAGAAAGCACAATTTCAAATTCAGGATATGGATATGAAGCAATACAAATATGTTGTTATGGGAAAAAACCATAAAATAATTGAAAGACATATAACAAGGAATATCTAAAAGCATCAACATATCCGAAACAATACTATCAGACCATTTAGAAGAATCGGTGCTTCAAAGGAGTATTCTAATAAAAAACGAAGCAGGTGTGTTTATATGAGAAAGAGACAAGATTAAAGAAGAGCAAATATCTCACCTTAGTATATGTTTTGGGGAACAAATCCTTGAGAGAGTCAAGGCTTCCATCCCACCTTGATTCAGTCACATAAATTGTGGTATCCTTTTGAAAACCAATCTTCCTCAAAAACTTTGCAATCTCTTGTGCGTTGTAACAGCTCTTCTCTTTCTCTCCATCACCATCACTTCCTTGGCAACCCTTCTTATCCAACATCTCAACCCTCAAATCCACGGCGATGAATTGTCCATCCGATTTTCGGCTTAAAGTTCTAAGTCTTTCGATCATCGAGTCAACAAGGTCTTTAACGTCTGGCTGCAACTCCAAACTTCCAAACATAGCTAAGCATGCAATAGAATCAGTGTCACCATTTTTCCCTGCCTTTCTCATGTTCACTGAAGGAAAGTAAGTTGCGAGTCTTATACTTCCCTTTGATCTATAAATCGGTTCAACATGTGTAGCTATGTAGTCTTCGGAAACACGATTAGGGACCTTCACAGCAGCTATTTTCTTTTTTGATATGTGAGAAGGAAGATCCTTTACTACTCTGACCACTCCTTCCAAGCTTTTCGTGAACACATCAACGTCGTAAATATCCTCAAAGTTCCTGAGACATTAAATTATATTAGGTACACACAAGTGCATCAGCAAACTCAGTAAACTGGAACGATTTCACGTTAAGTTCAAATGTGAGTTACTCAACAATGTCAATGTCAATGTCATCATAGTAAAGCATTTTTCAATTATGCTATCTCCAAACAAATCTTGCAATATGAATGTGGCCTGAAATAACACAGCACAAGTTTGTCCCTTTTCAACAAAGGGTCGTGGCTGTGGGGGGCCAGCTAAATGTGAAACTGCTATACAAAACTACTAAAGTAAGGCTTCAACTCATCAAAAACAGAAACTTAAACCACATGCCAACTTCTTATGCAATGCTAGATATCCAGAGAATTTTTTTTTTCTTTAGCAGTGCGACAACTTATGTTTACATCAGTATCTAGTATATCTTGGTTGCTAATAAGATAAGACGGACATCGATCACAACAGAAAGCAAACCAAGCTGTGCTAAAATAAAGAGAGGATAAAATATGAGAATAGTTAACACGAACATTTTTCTCTTTACACATTCTGCCAAGGATACAATCAATCTTATTAGAAAGTAAAACTCAGCACTAACCTCTTGTCACCAGGTTGGCTTCCTCTGATGTCAGGGATCACAAGTGTTGCGCCCAGACTTCTAGCAACAATCACCGCATCTGCTACCTGAATGCATCACCAAACAATATCAGATTATGGAGGAGGCATCTCTCAGGAAATCGAGTGCTCAACTTAATACTAGTGAAAAGAAGCATAGTGGTGACAAAATGAAGAGAGAAGAAGAACTTGGAGCAAAGTAGTGAAAAGAAGTATAATGACGATGAAACAAATCTAGAGAGATGAAAACAGAACAGGAGGATATGAGAACCTCCTACAGCAAATAGAGACAGAAAGGAATGAAAATAATGAAAATCAAAATAACTTCAAATTTGACATAACGCATTTGGATAAAGGAGTACAATCCATGAAAATATAATAGCAGAATCAGTAGAATATGGTAACTACAATGCCATAAAATGTTTTCACCCTTTCTTGCTTGAGATTACACGCAAAAATGACATTATTTTTTTGCTCCGAAGGAGAGGACATATCAAAGGAGAAATATTGCTGATGTTGTAGAGATAAAAGCTAGTATTAATACAAAGCTGATGCATAAGCAGCTCCTCAATAAATAAAGCATAATGGTGGAATCAGTTACCTGAGACATATGGTACTCTGGGCCATTGGTTAACGAAAAAGTAACAAACCCCTCAGTCTGCTCCACATCGTCTGCCAGCCATTGCGAAAAAGCAGTAAACATATGAATTAATAACAACAAAAGGATTGAAGTTCGTCAACAATTTGCTAGTTTTTAAAACCAAATCGTACCTCCAGATGGCTTGGCCCAACATGCTTTTAGCTTGTCATTGTCTCCATTCCAAAGCCCTATATTCTTTCTTACATGAGTACCTTCGAACTTTGAATTTTCAAAGTCGGCATCTTCTGTTGCTCCCGGAAATTTTTCCTTATAAATAAAAAATAAGTCAAGCTTAACACGTTAATCATAACTATGATCAAATCATTGCCAGCTTGAAAAATTAAAAAGAGTAAATCAAAATAGTAAAATCAGCATTGGAAAAACACTTAGAAGTGTATTGAAATAAGTCTCCCTTTGTCGAAATAGTAAAAATTTGACAAATCTCAGCGACCACTTTATGGAACAAGTTCAGGCCTTGGATCATCATAATTTGCTTAACTCTTACAAATCTATCAATGATTTCACAATGATTATATAGGCTATAGCTAAATAGTCAGTGTCCAAAAGGTATAGCCTTTTAGTACTGCCCCTGTGCACTCTAGTCACTATCGCTATTTTAATAAAAAATTATCTCCACCATACTTTAGCAATCATTGTCTCCATGTTTGTGAACTAAGGATCTATCATCTCTACAAGATTTATGATGCATATAATACACAATATGTTTCATTTCATTTCTACAACTCAGATTAGTTTGATAAAATGAATTAATTCTTCTAGATTGATAGCTCCCCAAGCTAAGACAATTACCTCATCAACTTCATCTGAATTATATTTCAAACAAAACAAGACCAAAGAAATAGAGAAAGTGAATAGTTAAATCAGAATATGTGTGCTCATTAGAGCTTAAAGACAGAACATGAAAACAAAGAAAAAAAATATTTGAACACTTTTTTGGCATAAACCATAGTTTACATAACAATGAAAGAACAAGATGACGAAGAAGAAGAGATAGTGAGACTTACTTCAACAACAGAGTCAAAATGGTCCCTTTTGATCATATGTATAAGCATCACAAACATTGTGATAGTGAGAATACCAGCCACCACTTGCCTCAAATCTACTCCCATCTTTTCTCTCTCTTTTTCTGTATATATATATTAGATCTTGCAACACTTCTTATTACTCACTCTAATAAAAAGAGAATTGAGAAAGAGAAGGAGCCTTAAGCTTTTTTGAGGAAAATAGAAGCGACCCAGAAGAGATTTGAAGCTATAACTAGTTCAACTTCAACACATGGATGTGGGGAATACACACTGACACAAGTCACAACTCAACTAAACTCTACTCAACACCACAGTGTTTTACTACAACACAAGTTGAAAGGTGTTTTTATGTAATCTATCTACACCACCGACACTTCACCAGTAAATCATGTGCTGCCTACTATCTACGTGGACTTGTACCCTGTTTTTAGATTCCTTTCCTATATCAAAAATTTAATTAATTTCCACTAATTGTTTTATATTTTATATTAATTGGACATCAACGTTTCCAGTAGTAAATAAATTATTTTTAAATGCACACTTGCTTGGGAGATATTTTTATTTTTATAAATAGAAAAAAAATTTAATTTCAGCTAGAGTTACGGTTCACTTTCCATATAGTCTCTCGTTTCTTTGAAAAAAATATCATCAAATGTACTTAAAACATAGCTTTAAAAATTAAAAAGTAAATTTAGAATGGAAAGTGAGAAAAGATATGTTTATATTAATTTAAATTATATTAACTTTTGCATTTCATAACTCATATACTAAGTCAAATTTATTCAAACAACTATTGGATTGAAAATTTTTATCATGTAGATAGGAATGACAGTTAAACCCACACTCATTGGCATTCGGTCGAACCCAACCTGATTTTGGTGGGGAAAACTCACTTTTATTGAGTTTGGAGAAACCCGAAACTAAAATCCGCTATAAAAAGATGGAGTGGATTATAAGTACTCGTCCCGCTCATGCTCTCAAATTCGCTACGATATAAAAATTAAATAATTTTTATCATAATAATAGTTAAATGGTGAAGTCAAACTAACATATTTAGTTAAAATCATGATTTAATTTTTAAGTTTTTAGATATTTTTAAAATTTGACGTTTATTATTATTATTATTATTATTATTATTATTTGAATTATAATGTATTTCATATATGATATATGTTTAATATCATGAAAGATAATTTTAAAAAATAATTAAAATTAATTGGATGGTTCACCCACAGGTTTTCCCAAACCCAATGGGGATGAGTTTGGGTTTCACTTTTTCATATCCGCTCTTCTTAAACTTGCACCCAACCCCCCCCCCCCCCCCCCCCCCCCCCCCGCTCTTGATAGGTGATGGGTTGGTATTGACAAAACCCGTCTCAAACTCGACTCATTGTCATGCCTACATGTACATCATCTATATCAAATTTCACAAAAATTCAAAATCATTTAGTACTTTATTCATATATGTCAAACTTAACAAAATATATATCTTAAAAGTATATGAAAATGAAGCTATTTGAATATATATTCAATGATGTTTAAATTTCCTTAAATTTGATAATGTATAGCTATTAATCAATAGATAAATTAGTGAAATTTATATTGTATAAAAAGTTAAGTTAATAGTCACTTTGGTCCCAAAAAAATACACTGATCATCAATTTAATCTCCAAAAGATTTTTGGATCAATTTAGTCCCCCAAAGATTAAGATGGCATCACGAGGTATAAATTTTGATCCCTAAAGATTCATATGAGCATAAAATAAGTCCCTATTTAGGATCAATCTAGTGCCATATTAATTTTCGGAAGACTAAATTAATGTAAAAAAAAATTTAAGGACTAAATTGATGATCGGTGTAATTTTCGGAGACCAAAGTGACTATTAACACTAAAAAGTTATAAGCGGCTTAACTTAGTGTAAATGCATCCCTCTCTTCTTTAAACACAATTCTTAAAATATTTGTTAACATAAACCTTTCTTTTTCTTTTTTTATAGACAGGCTAAGGAGATTATAATATCATAACTGTAATTGAAATCACACCTTTGTGGAACATAAGTGAAATTCTTACCTATTAAATTAACCTAATTTTCTTATAAAGTACAGTATTATTCGTTGCTGCAATGGTGTGAATGAAAATTCATGTCACAAGTTAATATAAAAAATTAAAATATTTCAAGCTGTAACCCCAGGCAAATTACAGAGACTTCACATTAGTTTAAATTTAATACTTGGAGTCCACTACTGTTGGTTGGTATACCCTTTTTTTTTTTAATTAAGGCTCGATTCGGCCTGTTAGTAGTACGAATTTTTCAATTCACTTAATAAGTTATTCGTCTTGCTTGGTGAATATAAATTAAAAAACTTTTATATTTTCAAAAAATAGCTTGTAAATTTTGAAATCTAATTTTTAGAAAACTACTTCGAATATCTTTCAATAATTTATTACAATTATAGTTATGATATTATAATTTATAATCTCCTTCACTGTATTCTTATTCTTTTTATAATCATTAATTTTTCTCCATTACTTATGTAAACCAAGACTTATTGAATAGAGGTAAACATTAAAAATAATATGTATTACACTCTTGACATTCTCAAAAGAACAGATAAAACGAAACAAAAAATTTCTCTTAAAAAATTGATTATAAGGAATGAAGGAAGTAACTAATTAACTATTTATAATTTAATAATTTTTATACTTAATTAATTAATTAACTATTTATTTAATAAATAAAGAAAAATGAATAAATTAAAATAATAAAATATAAATAAGATAATGCTGCATGTTTTTTTCGATCATTTAATGACTTTCAGCTACTTCAAAAGCTAGTTTTGTCAAACAACACTATTTCAAACAATTAGCTAAACATCTATAAGTCCGCACTTCCAAAATCACAATTCTTTGCTAACTTCACAGCTTTAAACTAGGGGTGTAATGTAACATCCTGAATTTAATTTCAAGATTTATTAGAATAATTCTAAGCTAATGGAAATCGTAAGAATAAGTTAGGGTTTAATGGGGAAAAACAAAGCCAAAGTGAGTATAGGAGTTGAGAAGTGTGCCATAGAGTTAGAAGCCATCAGTACATAAAAATCTGATGATGTAATCATTACCGTGGGGTGATAACCGATTACAACCATTCTGCTAAGTAGTAGAAAGCCTTAGTAAAGAGTAAGAGAGTCCGAGTATAGTGGTCGGTCCGACCTAGCTTAAACCGACGTACGCTGAACAACGAATACCAGATTGTTAGGTTATCTCGTAAACTTGAGATGAACTCGAATCACCTTACCAGGCTATGAGGACGTATGTAGCGGATTGCTTCCGAGCCGACCAGTTAGAACTGAGCTCGTAAGAACCGATCAGTTAGTACTGAGCTCATGAGAACCGACCTTGTTTCGTTTGACAACCATTGGCAGTGGCCAACAGACCACATCGAGTCGCTTCGCGTCGGATGGTCATGCGCACGTACCTCGGCAATATTCCGTCGACCACAGCAAGTCGCCTTGTGTCAACCGATTATAAGTTTGGCCTATTATTGGCCAATCGAGATGCTACACCGGCCGACCATCGTGAGGCTAAACCGACCTCGCATCGACGCTAGGGTATCTCAGCCTCCGCGTGTCGAGCATTTCGATTTATCGGTCATAGTCCGAGTAGGTGTCTCCAGGGATCCGAGCACCAGCGCCAAAACAAATAGCTCTTACAGTGTTTTTCTCGCTCAAGCGCACCATTTTCCTCGCCCAAGCGCACATGTCAGAATGGACAATTCTCAGCCACACGTTATTGGCTTCCTCATGAAGCCATTAATTCTCCTCCACTCATTTGCTTTCTCTCATGCAAGTTACGAAAACTAAAATAAAGCAACAACAACACAATATAACATCACACCACCACACATCATCTTCTTCATTCTCTCTCTCTTAGGGTTCAAGAGCGAATCTTACTGTCATCACCAAAAACACTAAGATCAAGAGCAAAGCATTATTAAATATCATCACCATCAAGTCTTTACTATGTAAACAAGAGCAAAAATCATTCTCTCCTCTCACCCCGTCAATTTGTCACCCACTCTCTCTCATTCTCCATTGATTTTTGATGTTTTTAAGATATGGAGACTAGGGTTCACTAATGCCTCAACAAGACCAAGTGAAGCTAAGTCCTCTTCCTCCTTCTCAATCCCCACTTGACAAAGTCCCTCTTCATCTCAATGTTGCATGCTTGAGACACATCAAGAGGATCAAGGGTTTAAGGATTTAAGAGCTAGGACACAAAGCAAAGCTAGGACTCAAAGGTCTCCTTATCTCTCATCACCCTTGAGGTAAGGAGTGGGTATTACCCTATCTTAGGGATTGGTTTCTAGTATGTTCATA
Source organism: Crotalaria pallida (assembly GCA_037953625.1). Lineage (NCBI taxonomy): Eukaryota > Viridiplantae > Streptophyta > Magnoliopsida > Fabales > Fabaceae > Crotalaria > Crotalaria pallida. Next base: position 1,806,650 of record CM075654.1, on the reverse strand, counting down.
ATGCTTGCTAAGAGTTTGGTGTTAGGTTAGGATTTTGCACCTTAGGGTAGAAGATAGAATTGATAACTAGAACTAGGGAGTCAAGAAAGAAATTACAGTTGTGAAATTATTTGTGATGATGATATGTGATGGATATTGTTGTAACGTGGTTGAATGACGAATTAACTATGGACTTAGAAAGTGTAAATAAAGTGAATGAATAAATAATTGAATAGTTGAAGAGGTGAAGGAAATACTTAAATGTGTTAGAGAAAAGTTAAACCAAGTTGATAACGGACTATGAATAAAGTGAATGTACAATAACCTCTTGCGGCCGATTGCGATAAGACGCGAATCGGATAGTACGCGAAGAGGAATGCACAATAACCTCCTGCGGCCGACTGCCATAAGAAACGAATCAGATAGTACGCGAAGAGGAATATACAATAACCCTATGCGGCCGACTGCGATATGTCGCGAATCGGATAGTACGCGAAAATAAATGTACATTACCCCCATGCGGCTGACTGTGATAAGGCGCAAATCGGATAGTACGCGAAAGGGAATGTACACTAACCTCCTGTGGCCGACTGCGATATGTCTCGAATCGGATAGTACACGAAGAGGAAAAACACACAATAATTTCAATGGATATGAAAGATATAAACCGAAAGAAAGAAAAGACTGGAAGAGAGAAAGAGAGAATAAAGTGAGAATTTAAAAGAAGTAACTAGCAGAAAGAGAAAAAAAATAGAAACGCTAAGAAAAATAATTGCTTTGATTGCAAGTGAGCACGGTATGGTTTGAGTATGTGAATATGTGAACTATTTGAGATAATTGTGTTTGGCTTGGTCGATTATTATGTCATATCAGAAACTGTTATTCCTACTTTATGTGTAATGCTCACTCCTTACCCTTCTTTCCATAGGTACTGAGTCTGAGCTAACACAAGTACCAGCCGAGCAGGAGCACTCTCCCTTACAGGGAGAGTAGGGTGATTTAGTGGACATGGTGTCATGTCTTGGGCCTTGTATTTTGATATGATGATATAGCCTGTTTTGATGTAAATATGTAAATAGTTCTTGTGGGTGGGCCCAGGACAACTCCTTTGGGGAATGGAGTATTTTGGGAAAATACTTTTTCCGCAACTTGTTTATATGCTGCTTTACTCTGATGTTTATATTCTGATGCTATGATGGTGTGCACGATGTTGCACTGATCTGTGGTACATGCTGATTTAGCCTTGTTGGCTTCTGGAAATTATGAATGAAAGTTTCTATCAGGTTGCCGGATAAATCTAATTTTTGGGAAAGTCAGAAAAACAAAGGAAACTTTGTCCGTTTGACGGGAGATTTTTATAAGTTGAAAAATAAATTTTAAATTCACTATTTTCGTAATGGGTATAAAAGGGTAGTTAAAAGTAGGGTGTTACATGTAACGGTCCGGTCTTTGACGGATATTAGAGACTGAACCAATTAAATTAACATGATCGGGTACGGTTGGGACTATTTAGCACATTTAGTTCAAATTTAAAATATTAAAAATAACATCAATGCAAATAACAACATCGAATATTCAATTAACATTAATAGTTCAATACTGAATTGTGAATTCATCCAATAAATAATCAATCAAGAAGGATGATGATAATTATGCAATATGCATTCTAGTCTTGGTCCTGAAAACTCAGGGTATTTGGAAATGTATCCGCCCAGGATATTTGGAAATGTACTCGGATTGGAAGCACAGGCTCTTGATATTTAGAAATGTACTTGGAAGCATATGATATTTGGTAATGAGTGAGTAGTGTTGTGTTAGTACTTAGTAGTCAGCCTTAGCATGTTTTTTTTTTTTTTTTTTTTTTTAAGGGAAAAGGTCTGGTTCGATCTTTATAGTAAAAAAAATTATGAGATCATGAACTAGACCATAACTTAATGGTTTGGAAATTTTGAGATCGAGCCGAACCATGAGATCAGACTCAATAACAATATCCAGTTTGATCCTGTTCGGTTCTAACGGTCTCGCGATCTGAGACCAGACCACTTACACCCTTACTTTAAATTGTAAGCTTACAACTACAAACTATAAGATCACAATTATAAACTGATTTTGCCGAACAAACCCTTGAATCATATTCATATCTCTTTAATTTTTCATTAATATCTTTAAAAAAAGTGTAAGATGAGGTCTATTAAAAAAATCCTGTATTATTATCCCAAAAAATTGTGTAACACCAAATGACACCAATACTCTATGAAACAAGGTATAGTGCTAAAATTTCTCATCTAAAAAGAACCAGACCAAGTGCAGCTTATTTATCATTTATCATCATATAAATATAAGGATCAACACTCATTGACATCATTTTTGTTTTAAAATTTATCATAAAAATTACTTTTTACTAGTTATCAAGCCCATGCAATTTGTGTTGAATATGTACTTTTGAGACTTTTTCTGTAATGTTTGTTTTTCAACGTAGACATGTACTATAATAGAAATGATACACCCTTGTATTATTGTTATGGATACATCATTTCAATCTTAACAACATGAATGCAATTCATTAAACACCTCATTCATTTCAATCATAATCACCTGCATGTAAGCAATTCATTAAAGACTTCATGATAGACGACATTTTTGGTGTAGTCGGCGTAATTTTCATCTTGCTTGACGGTAATTATTTTGAGTCCATCTGGCTTTGTAATTCTAATTAAAAAAAATTATATGGATATGGATATAATTAATGATGATGATAAATGTATATTGTAATTATATGAATATTAATAAATGTTCAATCATTGATACCAAATTAGAGCATCTTAGAGAGATTATAATTAGGCTTAAATATGAAAATAGTCCCTGTAAATATTGACTTTTTTGAAATTGGTCCTTGTAAAATTTTTATTTTGGTTTTGGTCCCTGCACTTACAAAACGTTTTGGTTTTGGTCCCTCATATTAAATTTTGGTCCCCATAATTATGTTGGTAGTTTGTTTTGGTCCCTCTATTATTTAGATTCAATTGGTTTTGGTCCATCTAATATCATGGTTTTTGAACTGGTTTTCTTATTTAATGTAAGTTTTTAGTTTACCCTTGAGAATTAATGCAAGAATACCATCCTTAGTAGGTCATAAAATATAATATATTACATTTTCGGCATTTTCCATCCACATATAACAGGAGGGACCAAAACCAAAATATTTTGTAAATGTATGGACCAAAACCAAAAGAAAAATTTTACAGGGACCAATTTCAAAAAAGTCAATATTTATAGGGACCATTTTCATATTTAAGCCTTATAATTATATGGATATAAAAAGATACTAAGTCTATTTTTTTTATGGCTCAATATTGTGTCATTATTGCAAATTTCTGCAATTTTATTATGGCTCAATTACAACCATTGCAAAAAATAAAAATAGAAAAATAGGTCTAAATTGTCTAAAAGTGAAATCCGAGAATACATCATTAAAAAGTTTAATTTTTTTATTCAACTATGTTTTCAAAGAGTTGCTTGTTCTTCTAAGCACATGTTTCTTCTTCATCAGATTACAACCCGAAATAGTGTAAATAACAAATAATGGTTAGGTGTGACATATCGACAGTGACTGTTTAAATTTTAATGTACCATACCTTAACTTTCTTCTTTTTTTAGGTACCTCTTTAGCTTCGGTAGTAGAAGTTCCACTTGAATCTCCATTTTCCACTGTTGTTCTAGTTATATTATTTGGGGTCTCTTCTTCTTTTTCGGTCTAAAATATCAAGAAAATCCAATTAAATTAGAAATATTTTAATGTTATGCTTTCAAATTATCATATGTTAGCACCTTCACTGTTTGTTGCAAAATCCTATTTGCAACGAAACTCTGCATTCCACGACTTTCAAAATAGATTTGGAAAATATGTGTGGAGCCAATGAGTTGTGCAAGTTGTGGAGGTAATTCCAAAAGATTGGTGGCTCCCTGTATGGAAACGATTATGAAAGAATTACAACTTGCCTCCTAAATGTATGGATTTTTGTTTTCAATTAAATATTGAACACATTACATTTTCGACGTCTTTAGTAAGATCTTGAAGGTTCACTTGGGCTAATTGTGCAGCAATTTCATCAAAGGTTACGAATATTGTTGAGTGGGTTGAATCTTTAACACTAAGCTCGAAACGAAGTCTAAAATTTAGCATAAACAAAATGGAGGTTACAGCGTTTGAATTTTTAAATATGGCTTATTTAACATTTTAGTCCCTAAACTTAGGTGCTCTTTTGAACTTGATCCTTAAACTTTTTTTTCGATGTTTTGGGTCCATGAACTTTGTTTATTTTTTGGAAATGGTCCTTTCGCCAATTAAGTGATGATATAGCCGACGACATGTCACATCACTTTCACAATATCGAGGAGTGACGTGTTATGTAGAGCCACGGGACACTACATGATTCTTTTTATTAAAAAATAATTTCTTTTAAAATTTATTTAAAGATTCGATTTTCTTAAGAAAATTCAATTTTTAATTATTTTTAATAAATTTTAATTTTTTTAAATTTAAAAAATTCATGTGGCATCATTTGACACGTTACCTATTGATGTGGCGAAGGTGACATGACATATCCTCGGTCATAGCACCACTTAAGTGATGAAAGGACCATTTCCAAAATTTGAGCAAAGTTTAGGGACTCAAAGCATCGAAAAAAGTTTAAGAACCAATTCCAAAAGAGCACCTAAGTTCAGGGACTAAAAACTTAAATAAGCATTTAAATATTAATCAATTCCGGGTGGATCCCAGGTTTTGGGTATAAAAAAATGCGATTACACTTTATCAAGGGGTACTTCACATCATTTTTACAAATAGAGCACTCAAATTTTGTTGGTAAAGTGGAAACTTTTCTCTTGCAAACACGGCAAGCATTAAAATACCAACCATGGGTTAGCAAGACGTCATCAATAGTTGCAAAGCATAAGCACACCTCACTCTGCTTTTATTTTTTTAAAAAAAATTGGGAAACCCAAAGTTAATTATTATTATCAACATATTATAAAATAGGAGAAGTTGAGGGCATTTTTATCATTTTCATTTTCTCCCCTTCATCCTTGCTTTTCCCTCCAAATTTGTTTGTCCGTGCATCGCACGAGAATAAATATTTATCTTAAGTTATTTTTAGTAAATTTTTATTAGTACAATTTGGATTACACATAAATATAAAAATTTCACGCAAACATTCAATTTTGCATTTCGATATTATTACAATTTGCACACGTTATTAATGATCTTTTCAAAAGGAAATAATTTGAATCAAATATTGACATAAAAAATATATAATGTCTAAACGATCCGTCATATGATAATTAAGCAGCAAAAAAACGAAATATAATGTTGTAATTTCAGAAATTCTAATACAAACAAGTGATAATATAGGCAAATTGGTATTAAACATTTAAACAGAGCATCATTATGAATAATAAATTTTGGGTACAATGGAAAAAACGGATATATAAGTATTAAAGATGAACTATAATTTGGTATGATGATTTAGCTTTGTAGGGTCTACCGACCATATACGGACCCGGGCCTCACCAAAGGGTTCATCTAAGGGAGCTTTGCTTGGTTTACCTCTCATGAAAGTCCTTCGCTCGGACTCGTGAGATCCGAGCATACGAGAGGGTCAGACTCGGACTTGATGGAACCGAGCCTTACGACCGGTCCCCAATCCATCAGGCTCGGGACTCTAGGACCGAGACATATCGTCGGCTTGTGGATAAGCTCAGGCTCACCGAGGCTTCTTATCCCTTCCGCAAATCTCTCCTAGATTCTCGCAACAGCCTAGACATGAGATCTTCAGCTGATCCTAACCAGATTCTAAAGGCATAATTATCTGACATTATCTCACAGAGTCCTGGTTCAGCACAACTCTGATACAGGGCCCAAACGGCCCATATCAGCCTCCTCCAAACCCTATAAATAGCTCATCACAGCTAGGGTTTCAGGTATGTTCTCTCATCCCTATTCTCAAGAATTACGTGTGGCTTGATCCCCTTATCACCGGGGGTACGTAGGACCGGGGTCACCCTCGTCAGCTGCAACAACCCAAACACATATCGTGGTGTTCCATCAATATTGGAACACTACATTGGTGCCGTCTGTGGGAACGATAAACTTCAATTCCCATCCACAATTCAATAAATTTAAAAAAAAAGGCAACGAGGTGCTGTTGATGTTGTTCATGAAGAAGCCACGTTGTTGCTGCCAGAATTTTTTATCACTGCTGTTGCTGCGGGATACAAGCAGTTTCTATCATCTTCATCTCCATCGTTGATGCATCTGGGCTGGAGGAGCGTTGCGGCATCATCACCCATCGTTGTTGCCGTTCGCGGTTAGGGCCGGCGCTGCTGCATCTGGGACTGGTGGAGCGGTGCGATGACAGTGCTCGACACGGTGGCGATTCCGACACGGCAAACCGGAGCGGGGAGGCAGCGTGACCAATGCGGTTCCTCTTCTCTCGTGCTGGTCACACCACCGTGAGACCAACGCGGTTCCTCTTCTCCCACGGTGGCCCGGAACCGAAACGCACCCCACCACCACAGAGCCGCAAAAGTCGCACCCCAGCGCAACCGCACAGAAAAACTCGCACCCAATCACCATCGTCTAAGAGCAGTGATCAAGGCAGGATTTCCCAAAGTAGTGATCGATCGAAAACAAGGAGAACATTCAACTCTACCTCTGAACGGTGCAGTGACCAAGCCGCCGACAACATCGGGCCACTGTGTCGCCGCCGTCACATCTGTTTGATGCAGCCATCGCATAGCAGCAAGTAGCTGCTGCGCTAGACCAAGCCGCCGCCGCCGTTGTTGAGGACGAACTAACCCTCACCACAAATGTTGCTGCTGCATTCCAATCCCTAGCGAGCCACAAGGCCCAATTCAACAAAAAAAAATCTGGGCTAAAAAAAAGAAAAGAAAAAAAGTCTGGGCTAAAGCCCAACACTAAAAAAAAAAGAAGTCCAACAGCCCAATTCAGAAAAAAAAGAACGAAAAAGAAGAACGTGGACAACAACAACAACTCGTTCCTAAAAGCAGGGAAGTAACATTTTTACTCATATTATGCAATTGCCAATATCACTTATTAGCGCATGATTAATTTGATTACATGTCATTTATTAATTGCCAATAATTATTATTTAATGGTTATAAATTGTCAATCTTGGGCGACAATAACTAATTAATTATTGTTTTCGTACACACATACGAGGTACATGGTCCGAGCTATTATACCACCCATTTCAAAATGCTTATCAATGGGCATATTATTTTCCGAGCACCATGAATACAATCATGTCAATCTATTCGGAACATGGTGATAACGGCGAAGACCCTCGCGCCAAATTTCCTTCTTTGACCCCGTCCCCGAGTATAGAGAGCCTCGTGCTCGGTTCCCCACTTCGAATACATGTGCCAACTGGGCGCGGACCCTTGACATCGTCCCCCTATTGGTATCTCATACATTCAGAGTAGCGGAAACCATGCACTACCTCAGGTTCATAAGACGACTGCTGAAACCTCGCACCATGTTCCATACTTAAGTCAACTGCTCGACGGAGCTCATTTGGAAAGGATTAACAGAAGACTTCAATCCAACAGTCTTCGATCCAACATTCCTCACCTCAGCGATTCAGGGAAGGAATTCTCGTTCCTATATTACTCTCTTGTCTACTTGGCATTTTACGTACACATGCTAATATTAATTTACTTGATGCAATGCTTTTGATATATGATCCTAATGCTTTTATGTATTCCTTTTATTTCATTACATATCATTTATTCTATACTCATGATTTTTCATATATGTGTATATGTGACACAAACTCCTTTGTTGCTGAATAACCCTAAACGTCTGTCTTTCCTGTCATTATAGAATAATAATATTTGATATACATTGCCTTTCGAATGGCATTAGGCAGTTTCCGGCAATTGTACATTGTCGTTTTTCATGATTTGGCGCTTTAATCATTTGATTTGTTGTCATTAAATGCTCTGACATGATTGCGTATGTTATCAATTATTGCGAGTGATATACCTGAAATCATGCATCTTTTCATGGGTAATCCTGTATGGTTGCACGATAATTAATTATTGTCATTACAATTATTATTGCGTGTGATATTTTTAGAATCATACTATTTACATACCAATATTCTATTCTATAAACTTGCCAATAATTCTCATTATTGCAATTTAGTTATTATACATTATCAGTTTAAATGGCGATTACTAATTATTAATTTTGTATACATTTATGAGGTACAAATATGGGTATACTAGCCTTCTCCCTTCGGGTTCATTACACGATTGTCACCACTTCTCCACCGGTTTCCTACCAGATCCCTACACCCGCAGTAGAATATCAGGCTACGACCAATGACATCCTCGAATTGATCGGTCCCTTCTACCACTACACCCTTGCCTCTCATGGTCACTAAAAGCCAAAAGACGATCCCCGTCAACATCTCTTCTCGAGATCCCAACATTGCTTACAAGGGCTCTATACAATGGTTCACCCATAGCGGCATACAAGGTCTTTGGTAGGTAGAAGATGAAGAATATCAAACGAGCACACGTTCTAGCAATAGAAGAAGAAAGGTCTCTATGCCAAAATGACGCCGAGCATATCAATGTTCATGCCAAAAAGGATGCCGAACCTATCAAAATTCGAACTTTGAAACATAAAGGCTAACAGGGAAAGATCTTTCTCATTATCTCATTTACGTCATTTACATTGCATGATTTAAGCCTCACATTCATTATTACTGAATCACTTGCTGCACAACATTATATTATCTTAGATAATACTCATAATTAACAGTGAAACAACTCATACTTAGCTATTAATGTCATTACATATCATTTACTACTTGATATTCTAATAGTTGTTTTTATACATCATGTAAAGGTACAAATTTGATGGTCGGAACTATCGGGCGCGATAGCCCGAGCACGATGGCCAAAAATGATTCGAGTGTTTCACGTATAACCCAAGTCAGGATTCCTATCATATGAAAACATGCACAAGCCGACCACAGGTCTAAATCCGCAAGCCCATTGTATTTACTGCTTCAATTAAATAAAAGTTCTGTTTCTGAATTCATTGTATTTACGTACTTTTCCTCATAACCGATTAGCCACCGTTTATGATGCGAACGATTATAAACAGCTCGAACAAGAGCTTATAACTCGTCAAGTACTTTAAAAGATTCCCGATTCAAACATGATTATCTTAAAATCATTTTATACATCGCGGATAGAGGAACCCACCTCGGCTAAAGTGCTGGAGTTCTGAGGTCTTAACACTTGAATTCATAACAAAAAGAACAAAAAAGAAGCACAAAATGATAGCAGATATTATAAATATCCAAAATTGGTTACAGCAAGAGGTTCAAACCCATCTATTGGGGCAAATACATCAAGTTGAAAAGCAAAAGGGTAAATCTACTCTATATCGGATCACGTCCCGACGCACTTGCCTACGATCTCGGTTGGCCGACCAGATCGGCGTGGCTACAAGTGAAAACGGGGATTGCTACCTCGATAACTTGGCCATCGGCCAAATACGTCGCAGGATCGAGGAATGCACCTCGGCCAAGGCAGTCATTCCGACAGCATCCCCCGTAGACGTTACGATCCAATTCATGATATTACTTTTAACACACCCCGATGAGAGAAGTGTATGAATCTCCAAATCGCGATACTCTTCCGAGTAAAAGACCTCGGCTGCGAACATTCTTTTACGTCACCACCAAGCCTCGGAAAAGAACGTCTGATCGACCCAAAAGGGCTCTAAACTCGGCACAGAGTCTCTATGGCTCTTCCCGAGCTGGGGGGCTTATGTCGTGGACTGGACTCCGGTCCGACCTACCCCCATCTTAACCGACCGTACGCCGAACTCATTCCGAGATCTCCGCCAGGATTCAGGATGCGAAGCTGCTCGACAGTATTGAGGAAAGAGTCTTCAACTGCGTGATCCTAGTTATAATGCTTAAAGAGCTTTCGCTCTCATTTTGTCTAGAGATGCTCGGAGTCCGGCGACCTCATCTTTGGCATCCTCGAGTTGCTCTCGAGCCACTGCGGCATCCTCCTCGGCTTTCCGAGCCTTCTTTGTAGCCTCCCGCAGAGCTGTGGCATCCTCTTCGGCCTCCTTCAAAACCCCTCAACTTCCCTCCTTCCACGATGTACCGGTTGGGCCAAAGGCCCATTAACCCGCTCAGCCAACCACAGGGAAAGACGTGGCAGTTATTGGAGTTACTTTTTCAAAGTTCGAAATTTGAAATGATTTGGCACAACTTCCCAGGGCACGTATCGTACCTAAAGAACCTAAAACGTCACCTCGAACAAGCTATATGGTTAAGGCTGGAAACAGTTGTCACAAGACATGCGAAAGGTTAACCCTATCCATTTGTTACCTCGCCACAGACTTTACAAGTCTTACGAGCTGGGGGGCTTGTAGGGTCTACCGACCATATACGACCCGGGCCTCACCAAAGGGTTCATCTAAGGGCACTTTGCTTGGTTTACCTCTCATGAAAGTCCTTCGCTCGGACTCGTGGGATCTGAGCATACGATAGGGCCAGGCTCGGACTTGATGGAACCGAGCCTTACGATCGGTCCCCAATCCATCAGGCTCGGGACTCTAGGACCGAGACATATCGTCGGCTTGTGGATAAGCTCAGGCTCACCGAGGTTTCTTATCCCTTCCGCAAATCTCTCCTAGATTCTCGCAACAGCCTAGACATGAGATCTTCAGCTGATCCTAACCAGATTCTAAAGGCATAATTATTCGACATTATCTCACAGAGTCCTGGTTCAGCACAACTCTGATACAGGGCCCAAACGGCCCATATCAGCCTCCTCCAAACCCTATAAATATCTCATCACAGCTAGGGTTTCAGGTATGTTTTCTCATCCCTATTCTCAAGAACTACGTGTGGCTTGATCCCCTTATCACTAGGGGTACGTAGGACCGGGGTCACCCTCGTCAGCTGCAACAACCCAAACACATATCGTGGTGTTCCATCAATATTGGAACACTACATTACAAGCTTAATACTGTAACAACCCGTTATTTCTAATACCTCTAGTGTGAGAACCTACAATCGGTGGGTGAAACAACTAGGAAACACTAGGAAAACACCTAGAAGGGGGGGTTGAATAGGTGTTAGATAAACCTTGAAAGATTTTCGCAAGAAACAAATCAAAACTATTAAATTTCAATCAAATACGACAAATCAATCAATTAACACATATGATCAGAAATTCAGCGGAAACAATTAACACCAATATTCTTATTGATTACCTAGGTTATGAAAATGATTTTCCCCAAATCAATTTTGCACAATTAAGATTCAATTCAATCAATTATGAAAAATCACTTTTTCTAGGTTTTCAATCAAGAACACAATTAAAGACTTGAATTGTAAAGAGTAGAGAGTTTAGAGATACGACACAGTGATTTATCCTGGTTCACTTTCATCCACTTGAAAGCTACTCCAGTCCCCTCTTCAATCAAGAGAGATTCTTCACTATGAGGAATTAGAGTTTCTCAAATTACAAGTAAATGCCTCACAAGACTCCCTTCTTGCTAGCCTACAAGAGATACCACACCCTTGCCTTGTAACCCTATTGATATCTAATCTAACCTCTTCTCTTTCTTGCCGATACCCCACAACAAGACTTCCAATGCTTTGAGATTCTTCAAAGGCTTCCAATTGCTTGCTTCACTACAAGACTTCCAAGTGCTTGATGATATGCCACACCAAGGCTTCCAAATAACTTTGCTTGATGAATAACCTCTTCAAGACTTCCTTTGTTGTAGAGTGTTTGCCTTCTTTGCAATGATTACAACTCAAATGAAAACAAAATAACAACCCTATGAATCTCTTTCAAAAGCTATGAAAATATCAACATGAGAGATTCAGGGTTCTTGATCAAAGAATGTAAAAATGAGAACTTTGATCTTGAGAAAGTGAGAGAGAATAGAGTGGCTTGATTCTTTGTAAAATGAATATCAAAATGATGGAATATGATCACAAAGGTTAGAAATAGGTTTATATAGAATACCCAAAAGTTAGGAATGGTTAAAAGTGTTTTTGAGAAGTGAAAAACGCATTTTAAAAACCATATCTGATCGTGTTACTCGAGTAACAAAGTGGCTAATCGAGTAACCATGCCTTAATCGAGTAATGCCGCAAGCCTATAAAAATTTACTCGAGTAAAAATCAAGATAATAGATTATCAAAAGTTTTTAATCGATTATCGGTTCAAAATATACTGGTAATCGATTATCAAAACCTGTTAATCGATTATTTTGATTAAAAATCACTTAAAACTTGTTTTCTCAAAAACTAAACCTTTTCTTTCAAACCTTTAAGCCACATATTGATTTTAGGCAAAGTGAATACTCAAAATATGATATAATCATGACTATGATAGAGATTCACTACCCTCTAATAACTCTACCCAAACTCAAACTAAGAGACTTGAGAGGCTAAAGATAAAACAATAAAACATAAACTACCAAACTAAGTCTTCATGAGTTGGCTCTCTCTTTATCACTTGATGTTTGTTGTTGCTTGTTGAGCTTGAACTTGATCGACACATTTAAGCTTGTTCAAAACCTTTTGGCATTTATCAAAACATTCTTCATGGATCTTACATCTAGTAGAATAATTAAATGATTTAATATGATGTTTTCAATATTTGAGTGTCGCAATAAAATTTTGATTTTATCATTTTAATTGAAATATGTTTTCTAGTCAAAATAAGTATAAATTTGTTATCATACGTTTTCCAAAAATAAAGTAGTACTTTTATTTAGTTTAATTAACATTTTGACAGGGAGCTCAAGTGGCAAGCCTTAGGGGCATCTTTATAAATAGTTTCTTCAGGAAAAATATGTTTAACTTAATATTTTGAGCGTCTCTGTAAATTTTCATAGTGTTCGGAAGCTGTTTTATTTTTAGCTTCTGGATTGATTTAATATATTACCGGTTTAAGTTATATATAATAGTCTTCTACTTCAAAATTTTAAATATTATATATTATTAAGTTTAACATCAAGATTGAGAAAATATATTTACTTTTGAATTTCGATAATTTTTCTTACGCACTAGTTATCCGGAGGGACCGGTAACTTTATTATTTTTCACTCAGATTTGAGTAATTCAAAATACAATATTATTTTAACTAAACGTATTTTATTTTTAGTATCATCTAACTTTTAGTTATAATCCAAAATACCTACACAAATTGACCCACAAATATACATAAATATATTATGGGAGTTAGTCCCCAAACCCCCTTTTTATCCCCAAACCCCATTTTAATGGTGTAAAGTCAAAACTGCCCCTCCCTCATCTTCTATCTTTCCACCCCCAAACCCCAAACATCATGGAACCCTAAACCCCAAAACCTTCCACCTTCCCACCCCCAAACCCCAAACCCCAAACCCCATTGTTCACCTTACCTCCTTCTTCTCTTTCCCAGCCAACACTATCATTGATTGCAACCATTCTTCTTCTACACCAACACAAGAAGAAAAATTCTCACCCCCAAACCTCATACCCCTCATCTATGTCAATGGACGTTCATATCTTTTCTTCAAGGTAAAGCTCTTCTCTTTCTGTTTTTTTTATGTAATTGTACAATTTTTGACTATCCCCTGTCGGAAAAATTATAAATTTTCGACACTGGTTTGTCGGAATTTTTTCAGTTTTTCATATAATAAGTACTGTACAAAATTCCGACACCCCATGTCGGAATTTTTCAAAATTCTGACACTCCCGTGTCGGACTTTTTCAAAATTCTGACAGATGGGTGTCAGAATTTTGTACAGTACAAAAAATTGAAAAAAAAAACTGAAGAGGGTGAAGAGAGGGGGGAAGGGGAGTGGAGAGAGAGGGAAGTCATGACTTGGAGAGGGTGCAAAGGACTTGCAGCAAGCTAACTGCTTTATCAGTGAACCACCCACTTGTAATTGCTTCTTCTCCATTGATTTGATTCAAGAAGCTCTCACTCACTTGTTTGATTGATTGATCTGCAGAAAAGGAACTCTAACTCTGGGCCGGGGCAGATCAATGGGGAAAAAAATGAAAGTAGAGGGAGGTGATGGAGGAGGAGAGGTGGTGTTGGTGGAGGTGGAGAAGGAGAGTTGATGTTGATGGAGGAGGAGAGGTGGTGTTGGTGGAGAGTTTGGGGTTTGGGGTTTGGGATTGAAGAGAAGGGTGAAAATGGAATAAAATAAAAATTGGGGTTTGGGGGGATAAAAATGGGGTTTGGGGACTAACTCCCATATATTATTCCTAATATTCTACCCAGACCCCAACCCACCGCCCAATACTTTAAAAAAAAAAAAAAAAGTTGTGGCTTAAAGCCACTAGTCAGAGAGAGAACGAAACAAAAAGAAAGAAGTAATAGAAAGAAGGAGCGACAGAGATGGAGGACGACAGAGGCAAAGGTTTTTCGTTTTTCTTAACTTTCCGGTCCGATTATTCAAGATCCAACCGTTCAATCTCAAATCCTTCTTAGGTATATAACCCCCTCAACTCCTTCTATCCATCTAACTAATTTATTTGACGATCCGTCAATATTTTTATCATCTTTATATTTTCAAATAAAGAGATGTTTTGGAGAAAAGTTATATATCTTTATTATGTAATGATATATATTTATTGTTTTGACAAAAATGAGTTTATTTGATATATATATATTTTTAATGTTATAATTAGTTTTAACATATGTCCCTATTTACATCCAGCATGTTATTATTAACCCTAACTCCGGATCAAGTCGCAGATGTAAAAATGACTCTGTCACTATGACTAGGACTTTCAAGGTAAGGGGGGTCCCTTTTTCACACTTTGAGTTAGGGATAGTTATAGTTTATAATAAGATTTGGGGTTAATGGTTGAATTGGGTTGTGGGTAACATATTAAGATTTGTTTAGAGTTTGATTAAGAGTAAATAATATATTATGAGTAGATTTTATCTTATTTCAAATATTTCTATTTAATTTCCTTTTGTATGATATTAAAGTAGGAAGTGAAGAACCCTAGGGAGTTGATTTATATCAAAGTACTCTGAGACATACCTGCGTATGTCGACTAATTTGCTGGATATATGTGAACTGTTGGTTGTTGTGGATTGCTAAGAACTCATTATGTCAATTAAGGGTTAATGGTTATATTAGTGACAAAGTGCTAAGTGTGTTATATATATAGATTAATGATTAGAGAAATGGAAATAAAGGAATTTAATTAATCATGATGTTGTGTATAAGTGAATATTTATGAATATGTGTATGTTTGAATTTAAGTGTATATTGTGAATCTGTTTGTGATATGATAGGTGATTTAATGGTGTTGTGATGGTAAAGTGATTGAATGAATAATTAATAATAGAAATAAGTGAATGTGATAAATGTTGAAGTTGTGATTATGTGCGTATGATAGTGCTTTTGGAATGGGTAGTGATGGATTGGGAAGAGAATTATAAAATAATGAATGAAAGAAAAGTGATATATGAGAGATCGACTGCGATAAGCCGCGAATCGACCAGGCGCGATAAAAGATTAAAACTTATTAATGCGAGGTCGACTGCGATAAGCCGCGAATCGACCAGGCGCGATAATTGGAATTTAATGCGAGGTCGACTGCGATAAGTCGCGAATCGACCAGGCGCGATAAAATATTAAAACTTATTAATGCGAGGTCGATTGTGATAAGCCGCGAATCGACCAGGCGCGATAAAAGATTAAAACTTATTAGTGCGAGGTCGACTGCGATAAGCCGCGAATCGACCAGGCGCGATTAATTGGAACTTAATGCGAGGTTTATGGTGTTAAGCCGCACATAAACCAGGCGCGACAACATGTTATATTTATATATGCGAGGTTTATTGTGTTAAGTCGCACCATGACCAGGCGCAATAACAGGCTAATATTTATTAATGCGAGGTTGATATGTTAAGCCGCACATCGACCCGGCGCGATAACAGGCTAATATTTATTAGTGCGAGGTCGAATGTGTTAAGCCGCACATCGACCAGGCGCGATAACAGGCTAATATTTATTAATGCGAGGTTGATGTGTAAGCCGCACACCGACCATGCGCGATAAAAAGCTAATAGTTATAAATGCGAGGTTGATTGTGTTAAGCCGCACATCAACCAGGCGCGATGAAAAGGCTATTACTTATTTAACTCTTATAACCGACTGCGATGTGACGCGAATCGATTTGTAGGAGAAGTATACTTGTCACATCAAAGGAGATCAAGAGAAATAAGGAAAGTATATGTTAAAAAAAATGATATTGAGGAATGAAAATATATTGAAAGTTGATAACATAAGAATGTTACCTTATTAAATAAATGTGATATATGTTGAAGGTCCAGTGTCTGGTTTGACTATTATTCTTGAGTTTTTATTATGAGCTATTTACTATCTTTTGATTCACTGTGTTGTGAAAAGGTCTCACTCTTAGTGGTTATCATTTTAGGTAAATGCTGAAGGAGCTCGAGGAATAGAGTGTCGCAGCGGAAGAATGGAAAGAAGGAAATTGTATGTTGTTATAATTATATTGCGATTGGAATACCCGAAATCTTTTGTAAACATGTTTTATGAACAGAAAATTTCAAGTTCCTTGTTTTAATTGCAAACTTTTAAATTGTTATTTTTATATAAAACAATCGGGTGTTACAAATACAATCAAATATTTACTCAGTCATGAATTCAAATTTAAAAAAAATCCAAAAATTTATACAATATGTTGCAATTTAAATTGTGAAAAATAATGATGCATTATTTTATACTTTAGACAATATACTTATTTACAATTATGAAGTTCTAATACAAGCAAGTAATTTGAAAGTTCGAATCTTATAAAACACAAATTAATTAAAAGTGTGAAAACATGTCTTATATTTTGGGATAGATGTAATAATAATAATGATGATTATGATGATATATATAGTAAAAAAATAGCTGCATTTGGACTTGCAAAACGAATTACTAAATATTTTTTTCCATATGAGCAATATTTTTTCCAAAATAGCTGCATTTAGACTTGACCATATGGACAATATTTTTTCCAATTGTGGCATGTATGTAATTGCTCTAAAAATCAGTAAGAACATGATCGTACAATGCGGTTAGGAATGAACAAAATAAAATAACGAAACAGTGGTTGTCTTGGTTTTAAAAATTAAAATTCAATAGTATTTTACAATAGTAATTCTTAAACTTTTTTATTTTAACATGAGCCGATTTGAAACTAATTTTTTAACTACGTACTTTTAGTAATAATGAAGTAGTGTATAGGTGCAAAACATCAATAAATTAAGAGATGGAAATTTACCTTTTAATCTACGAGAACCATATCTGTACTAATAAGCTCCTTTCGTCGTATGTTGATGGTGTCCCATAGACGTGCAACGCGAACTATTATCTTCCAGTCATCTCTATCAAAGGAGAGGCCATTCAAAAATGTGTGATTATCATTTTTATGGGGCATTTTTTCCTACAATGAAAGTGTTGATTTAAAAATAAGCATCACAAAAACAATTGGAATATATATTTCCAATTAGAGAAAATTACAAACTGGGCAAGATAGCTGTTTAAGGTTGACATAGTTGTTGCAAAATTCTCTTCAAATTAAGGATGACTATCACTAAGAACCTCTCCAATTTAAAATAATGTAGAGGAAAGATTAGCCACGTGTTTTTTTTGTCACGTCATTGGGGCATATTTTTAATTTATAAATTTTATATCAAAAAGATATTCTCTCATTTTTATTTACTATTTTGACTTTTACCAAGATAATTGGATCGAGGAAGTGTCTCGAATTTTTTTCCTTATCTCCTACTCCATTAGAGGAGCGAAGCTTCTCTTATCTTATTTTATATTCATATCATCTCATTTAATTCTCAATTTTTTCTTACCTTATCTCCTACTCTATATTAGAGGGATGGAGTTTATCATATTTTGTTCTCGTATCATTTCATTTAATTGTCTCTCATATACTCCCTCTGTCCCATTATCTTGGTAAAAAAATGAAGTTTTTTTTGTCCCAAATCAAAGTAAAAATAATTAATGAAAAATCTTAAAGATTGTATATTATCTTAAAAAGTGTATATTACATTAATTTTTTTTAAAATAATTTTGAAAAATCTTAAAGATTGTAAAAATAATAAAAAAATGTGTGTGATAGAAATTTGTAATTAATGAATGAATCATACATTATAATTTATTTTGAAAATAGAATAATGCATTATATCAGAAAAATATTCTCTTATTTTTATTTACAACTTTGACTTTTACTAAGATAACGGAATCGAATGAGTAACTCAAATTTTCTTTATATTTTGCTTTATTAGAGGAGCAAAATTTCTTTTATCTTATTTTTTGTTCATATTATCTCATTTAATTCTCAATTTTTTCTTACCTTATCTCTTACTCTATATTAGATGAGTGAAATTTTTGTCCCAATTCAAAGTAAAAATAATTAATGAAAAATCTTAAAAATTGTATATTATCTTAAAAATTGTATATTATTACATTAAAATTCTTTAAAACAATTAATGAAAAATCTTAAAAATTATAAAAATAATATGAAAATTTGTGTGATAGAAATTTGCAATTAATGAACCGAATCAAGCATTATATAAAAAAGATATTCTCTTTTTTTTTGTTGACTACTTTGATTTTTTTCAAGATAATGGGATACGATGCTTCTCACCACCACTCAACTGTATTAAAAAAACATTATTGCTAAAAATTGAGTTTTTTTTCCATGAAAAAATTAAGACTTTTGTCAATGAAAAAGTGAAAACTTTTATTTTCTTCATTATTACGTTTGAGGAATAAAAAAAATAATCACGTGTCATAAGTTTACACATAATTGTGTCATTGAGGTGAAAAGAATTATCTATATATATGATATATATATATATATATATCACCTATATATACATATATGTAAATTATGCTTATTCTTTTAGAAACTAAATATATTTATTAAGGTTAAGCTTAATTTAAATTTAATATTTAATTCTTAAAAAAATATATCATAAGTTTTAAATGGGAGCATTGATTGTTTAGGTGTAATGGAAAATACTACTCTCTTCGGTCATATTATAAGCACCCTTCATATTACAAGAAGGGTGCTGTTATGGACCACGTAAACGGAACCGGTATGCCAAAATTCAGATACCGGATTGAGGCCATGAGAGGTCCACTAGGTCTGGATTCGGATACCAGATTGAGTCCTTGAGAGGCCCAACGAGGCCGGATTCAGATACCGGAATGAGGCCCGAGAGGTCCACTAAGGCCGGATTCAGATACCAGATTGAGTCCTTGAGAGGCCCAACGAGGCCGGATTCAGATACCGGATTGGGACCTTGAGAGGCCCAACAAGGCCGGATTCAGATACCGGATTGGGACCTTGAGAGGCCCAACCAAGCCGGATTCGGATACCGGATTGAGGTTGTCAGGGGTCACCCGAACCGGATCTGGATACGGAATAGTATCCTATGGGAATCTTGAAGACCGGATTCAGATACATATATGATCTCAAACTGTTGGCCTCCATACCGTTATACCGGTAGGAATTCGGACACGTGCATAAAGGAGTCTGAAGAATTCACTATCCTCACCAACATAGGATTCCTTTCATCTTAATACCTGCCATCATGCCAGAGCCGTTTAGAGGGAATCTTACCCGCCACATGAAAGCGGCCATCAATGCGGATTATGCTGGTATGCCTATATTATACCTGGTAAGACAAGCAGGTATGTCCTAACTCATCTCACACAAACACACACACCACCCCCCAAATCAGAACGACAAGAAAGTGTGTATCTTGGTATTCAAGGTGCTCATTTTACGTCTGACATCAAGAGTGAGATTGCTGGATTCTTAGCCGGATTGTCTAAGTACTGTAATCCTACGACAGAACATTGGCAACCATAGTGGGAGCGGCAAACTAATTCCCACCACCTTTTGAAGAAGTTCATGGCGAATCAGTCGCAAGGAGAACGTGCTGAACCCAGCCACCACAGTGTGCTGGAAGTCAGGAAAAGTGGAGAAAAAACGCCTTCTCGTCTGAAGGACCTCAGAGAACGGTTAAGTGAAGGAAGGAGAAGGGCAGAATAGGAGCGTTCGAGACAGGAGGAACCTTCTCTTGGACAGGAAAGATCGCGACAGAGGCCCCCCACTAGAGGAGGAAGCCCTTCGCATTCCCGACACGAGAGTAAGGGGTCATCTGGCGGATGCTCACAGATGAAAGCAAGCATGGAGACTGAATTGGCTCGCCTACGCAAGCGACTGGATGAACAAGATAAGTTGCTGAAGGAATTAAAGAAAGGAAGGTCCCAATCTGGCGTGGGCAAAGGAAATGAAGTGGAGCTGATTGGAGAACCTGAAGAAAAAGACCACCCATTTTCTGAAACCATAATGGCTTTCCCTATGCCTGAAAACCTCAAAGCTCCAGCCAATGTAGATCCGTATTTCGGGAATTCAGACCCGCAGGAACACATAGACAGTTTTCTGGTTGCAATGTCATGCCAAGGGGCTAAGGATGCGTATAAGTGTCGCACTTTCCCCTTGACTCTGAAAAAAGCGGCTTTGCGCTGGTACTCTAAATTGGAACCTGACTCGATAACAGGGTGGAAAGACTTGGCTGCCAAATTCTTGGGACACTTCACAACAAGCAAAGCGCAGCCAAAGTCTGAACACCATTTATCCCAAATTAAGCAGGAAAAGGGGGAACCGCTGAGAGATTTCCTTACCCGTTTCAATACTGAATACCTTTCAATTAGTGACATAGATACTTCGGTGGCCCTTCATCTCTTGATGCGCGCTCTGAGACCAGGAAACTTTACAGACTATTTGGTGATGCGCAAGATCAAAACTATGGACGAGGTGATGGAAAGGGCTGAAAAATACATCAATTTAGAGGAGTACCAGAAAGCTCAGGATAGTTTTGCCAAGAAAGTCTTATAGACCACTGTCATATCTTTAGTTTGCTTCTGTTTTGAAAGAAGGTCATGTGGACCATTGTCTCGTCCAAGTTATGGTAGTTTCCATTTTATTAATAAGAATCGTGAAAATTCCATGAGTAGCAGGGTTAATAGAAAAGTCGAATTAAGTATTATACCCCCTATGATCCGGTCATCTCAAACCGGTTTCCTTCAATCAAAGACCCCATGAGTGAGTCTAATCTTTTTCATAGTCAAAGAGTGCCTCATATCAGCATCAGGAATTCGACATCTCAGTTTAAAACATGTGTTGTTAATACCATGAATTCGGCAAGACAATCAAGAAATCCAAATGTAAGAATTCAGTATCCAAAGCTAAATACACCACTTATTTGACTAGCCATCAGATAAGGAGAGAAATGGGTAAAAGATGTTCTTGTATAAAAATGAACACTACCCATGTATCTAGTATGGTCCCTGTTAGTCTTGAATGTAAAAGACTAATAAGTTAAATGGAAAACCATTCGCTGGCTAGAATAGGATTTCCATGGATCAACAATTGTATGGATACACAAAGACAAAACCAGTATCTCGAAGCCACGATGTCCAATGTACCTAGGAAATAACTTAGGGATTGAAGAGTGGAAGACTTGATGAATCCACTTAGAACTCATGGCTCACATTCATGAACCATGACTTGGGGGGCTACTGTTATGGACCACGTAAATGGAACCGGTATGCCAAAATTCAAATACCGGATTGAGGCCATGAGAGGTCCACTAGGTCTGGATTCGGATACCAGATTGAGTCCTTGAGAGGCCCAACGAGGCCGGATTCAGATACCGGAATGAGGCCCGAGAGGTCCACTAAGGTCGGATTCAGATACCAGATTGAGTCCTTGAGAGGCCCAACGAGGCCGGATTCAGATACCGGATTGGGACCTTGAGAGGCCCAACAAGGCCGGATTCAGATACCGGATTGGGACCTTGAGAGGCCCAACCAAGCCGGATTCGGATACCGGATTGAGGTTGTCAGGGGTCACCCGAACCGGATCTGGATACGGAATAGTATCCTAAGGGAATCTTGAAGACCAGATTCAGATACAGATACGATCTCAAACTGTTGGCCTCCATACCGTTATACCGGTTGGAATTCGGACACGTGCATAAAGGAGTCTGAAGAATTCACTATCCTCACCAACATAGGATTCCTTTCATCTTAATACTTGCCATCATGCCAGAGCCATTTAGAGGGAATCTTACCCGCCACATGAAAGCGGCCATCAATGCGGATTATGCTGGTATGCCTATATTATACCTGGTAAGACAAGCAGGTATGTCCTAACTCATCTCACACAAACACACACACCACCCCCCAAATCAGAACGACAAGAAAGTGTGTATCTTGGTATTCAAGGTGCTCATTTCACGTCTGACATCAAGAGTGGGATTGCTGGATTCTTAGCCGGATTGTCTAAGTACTGTAATCCTACGACAGAACAGGTGCTTATAATATGGACCGGAGGGAGTGTGTGTCACACACTATCTATATATAAAAAGACGCTTATTCGAGGCACCACGTTTGTCGGAGAAATTTTCGAGGCACCACGTTTATTCGCTTAAGGAATACTTGCACCAGAGCGATTTTAGGAAGATAATCATTATCTATCTGTGAAATAATTATCTTTAGTTGTCAAAAATTAAATAAATAATTCAAATTTATTTAATCTTATTTGTGAAATCATTATCCTTAATTTCAAAATTTATATAATCTTATATGTGAAATCATTATCCTTGGATTTAAAATTTATTTAATCTTATTTGTTAAATTATTATCCTTATATTTAAAATTTATTTAATCTTATCTGTTAAATCTTTATCCTTCGTTTGAAAAGTTTTTCAAATCATTATATACAGTACGCAGTATGCATTTGATGATTCCTCGATAATATTTTAACATTTATGTGAATTGACTCACAAACTTATGAATATTTAGGTAAACAACAATCTCACAATTATATTCGCCTTCAATTTTTTATTTATTTTTTTGTCATTAAATTTTTCTAATTCTTGCTCATTTTAATTTATATTATTTGATTCTTAAGTTTCTCTCTTAATTACTTACTTGCTTTAATTCAGCAATTTGTATAATTTGAGTGTACCATTGATCAAAATGTGGTTTGTTCAAAATTTTGATCTCGGCGTAACTAATTGTGATGTTAGGGAGTGGAGAAAGACAAGTGGAGAAGTCCATCTCGACAAAGTAAATAATGCTCAACCAGTTTGTTTTTTATAGTGTCTGTTTCTTCAATTGCAGGTGACAATAAAGTGCATCAAAATCTAATGTTGCATTGTTTTAGGATGACTATCATAAACTACTCAGGAAGATGGTTATTTATTGTAGGGGTGTGCAGGACCCGGACCGGATCCGGTTGGTTCGGGTTGGGTTGGACCCGATCTCATATGTGAAAAGGAGACGGGTTCGGTCCAAATAAAGCTACCCGGCACCGGGTACGGGTCGGGTTCGGGTTTGCCTCAAGGTCACCCAACCCAACCCGATATATGTAAACATTTTTTTTTATATATATTAATGATGTAAACATGTTTTTATTTTATTTTTATATTATATATTTATACAATACATCATATATTAAATGACGTCATTTCTAACTTAGCAATTTAATTACTTTTTATTTATTTATTAAGTGACACTTTATTACTTGACTTTACTACCAAAAGTCCCATTTTCTTATCTTTGTTGTACGATATTATATAAATGGCATTTTGTAAACAATATTTCCCTATTTCAATTATTTTTTGTTGCCATAAGTGAAATCTTGAATCTAAATTTAGCATAGTTTTTTTGTTTACATCGAAACTTAGTATCTAGCAATAACTTGCTTTACTTTGATCCCACTTTTAGGATTGTGATTCTTGTCCCGGGTCAACCCGAACCCGTCCTCATATTGACCTGTCCTACTTAGACCCACATATATTCGAGTTTTTTCGGGTTTAGGGACGGGTACGGGTTTAAAAATTGACCCTGCTAATATTTTCGGGTCGGGTGACGGCCACACCAAACTCGTCCTAACCCGTCCCACGCTCACCCCTAATTTATTGTTATATACAGTAATGGTTTCTTTAATCACACAAACAACTGGATGATGACATGTAATAACTGGCATGTGAAGGTGACCGATATACCCAGTCTTACCGTTTCATTTATT
Source organism: Crotalaria pallida (assembly GCA_037953625.1). Taxonomy (NCBI): domain Eukaryota; kingdom Viridiplantae; phylum Streptophyta; class Magnoliopsida; order Fabales; family Fabaceae; genus Crotalaria; species Crotalaria pallida. The sequence goes on along the minus strand of CM075654.1, from coordinate 1,782,435 downwards.
CAAGCTTTAATTTAAAAAGACTTTATTTATGACTGCGACAATATAATAATAATATTTTATTTTTCTTCTATAATATATTTTTTTTTGTAATAGATAAAAATCATCCTATATAAAAATAGGATTTGATGTTATGCATGATGTAAATATTTTTTTGTTTTTTGTTTTTTATTATGACAAGCTTGTAATCAAACCAAATGTAATCATCCTATATAATAATACGATTTGATCTTATGCTTTGATTTGAGGCTGAAATATGATGTTTTTGTACCTTATTTAACCCCTATTTACTTTGGTTTTGGTGTGTTCTTAAGCAAATTCGAGTCTTTTGTTAGGATTTTTAGTTGTTAAGTGTTTAGGTAGGGTGTTGTTCGTTTTGATGTGTTTGTTAGTGTTTCAGGTGTTTTTAGTGCCAAATTGGAGATGGGAAGAAGAAATTGGAGCTGGACTTTGAGGAGTTGAAGTTAAAGTGAAGAAAAAGTGGAAATTTACACTTGCACGCCCAGGCGCAGGGTCAGCACGCCCAGGCGTGCAAGGGGTCAAGCATCAGTGTTGGGGTCCAATGGCTAAAATTGATTCAGCAGTTCAGTCAGACGCGCGCCCAGGCGCGCGGCACCATGCGCCCAGGCGTGCGTGTCACGAAGGAAGAGGGTCTGTTGGATTTCAGAGGCGCGCCCAGGCATGCCAACGCCATACCCCGGCGTGCATGACAGATCTGATTGAGATTTATTTCTGTTTTAATGGATTTGTGAGGAGATTGGCTTTTAGGGGGTTTTTAAAATAGATTAGGATGGATAATTAGGATTATTCAGAACACTTGGAATAGAGTTTTTGCATTGATTTTGGGGAAGAACGGAGGTTAGCGGCAAGGATTAGTGGTAATTATGTCACTCTTTATCACTTTTATTGCTTTTCTTCTTCCAATTATGAACTAAATCCTTCTTTGGGATGTAGGAGTAGATGAATATGGAACCTTGTTAGTGTTTATGCAATGAATTGATTTTGTTTTTCCATTATAAATTCTGTGTTTGATTATTTTTTTTATTGTTATTCATGAATGTGCGCAGTTCATGACTTAGGAATCCTAATTTAATAGACATATTAATTTAGGATTGTGCCCAATAATCAAACAGTTCAATTGCATAGGGATAGACATATTTCTTATGAATTGAATAATTTTTACAAGTTTTGATTGAACTTAATTAAGGGTTAGGTTTTAAGGCTCTCTTGAGACATCATTAGGAGATTAATCTCTAAAATACGGAAACGTTCTAAGACATTAGGCGTTTCCTACTTTTGCAAAACAAATTCAGAATTTAGGAAAACAAATTAATTCATTGTCAAACGTTTTAGGAACCCTCATCGAAACTACGTCCCGCTTTTTTCCCATTGTTCAAGAATCGTTTTATTTATTTATTTTAATTTATTTAAATAAAAAATTACTCAATCAATTGAATTCCAATTTAATTTTCATTTAGTAACTACGAATAGGTGAGAATTATTAAAGTCAATTTTAGTCCTCGTTGGGAACGATACTCTATTTATCACTTTATTACTTGTACGATCTGGTACACTTTCCAGAATCCCAACAAGTTTTTGGCGCCGTTGCCGGGGACTAAAATTAGATTTTGATAATTTTTCGGTACTTTTAGTAGTTACTTAGTGAAAGTTTACTCTAGCTATTTATTTTTAATCGTTTCTATTTACTCAACAGGTGCTTTTAACCCTCTTTGCCGAGATTGGTATATGCACTTGCGTTCTGCAGGTTATTACAGCAGCCTACAATTTGATCCTGAGATCGAGTTGACAGCGAAGAAGCTAAGGAAACAAGCACAGCGAGAGAAAAGGGAACGAGCAAGAATAATGGCTGAAGAGCGCGAGCGTGAACGCGGGAATGTGCGTGAGCAGGAACTTGACAGGCGTACTTTGGCAGATTACGCCTTAGTCGACCCGAATTTGTTTGGTACTAGCATAGTACGACCTGCTGTCACTGCCGCAAACTTTGACATTAAGGGGGCATATCTGAACATGCTGCAATCAAATCAATTTAGCGGTGCCCCAGAAGAGGATCCGAGTGATCACATTGCCAGTTTCCTGAGCTACCTGGACTTCTTCAAGATTCAAGGTGCAAGTGATGAGGCAATAAGGTTGAGTCTTTTTCCTCTCTCATTAAGGGGAAAGGCACTTCAATGGCTCCGTGCACAACCACGGGGGAGCATCACTTCTTGGGAGGAATTGGCTACGATTTTCGTGGACAAGTACTTCCCACCCTCCAGGCAAGCTCAGCTTAGGCAAGAAATCAACGCCTTCGCTCAGCAGGATGGAGAGTCTTTACATGAGGCGTGGGAAAGGTACAAGCAGATGTTGAAGAAGTGTCCCAATCATGCAATGCCTGAATGGATGCAAATTAGGGCATTCTATGATGGGTTGAGTCTCTCTCTTCAGCATCTGGTCGACTGTGCATCACAAGGTTCACTAGAGAGCAAGACTGCTGAAGAGGCTAGGCAATTGCTTGAGAATATGGCTCACAACAGCAGTCGGGCCACTGTTAGGAAGCGTATCATGAAGAAGAGTGATTTGGAGCCTGAGAATGTGAAAGCTCTGTTTGCACAGAATAAAGAGATGTAGCAACAGATAGCTGCATTGACTCAGAAATTGGGTCAAGTCCAAATGAATGCTACATCAGGTATACCTTCTGTCCCTTCTGATATTCCTGGTTTAGTACTAACATGTGATTTCTGTAAAGGCAACCACCGTAATGGTGAGTGTGTATTTGAGGTTAGTACTAGTATAGGTAATGAAGAACAGGTTAATTTTGTGGGAGGAAGACAGAGGAACAATCCTTATTCAAACACCTACATCCTAGTGTATAGGAATCACCCTAACTTCTCTTGGCGCAGTCCAACACTCCAGCCACAACAAGAGAAGCAGCTGGCACCTTGGGAGGCAGCAATTGAGAAGCTCGCTCAAACAACAACCAATTTTGTCGAGGAGACGCGAGCCAACTTCAAAAACCAGGGTGCCAGCATTCACAATCTGGAGGTTCAGATGGGTCAACTCTCCAAGCAGATGTCAGAGAGGTCACCAGGATCCTTTCCTAGTGACACCATTCCAAACCCCAGGGAGCATTGCAAGGCCATTACTCTTCGAAGTGGCAAGTCTCTTGAGGAGCCACGGAAGAAGAGTGATGAGGTGGTGCTTGAGAAGGAAGAGGCAAAGGAACAACCAGCTGAGGGCACAACTCCTGAAGTGCAACCAAATAAGAATTCAATTGCAACTCAGGAAGAAGAGAAGAAACCACAGATGTCTCACAAGGTTCCCTTTCCTCAGCGGTTGAAAAAGGAGGAGAATAAGAAGCAATTTGCCAAGTTCATGGAGGTGTTCAAGAGGCTCCAGATCAACATTCCATTCGCGGAGGCCCTTGAGCAGATGCCCACGTATGCTAAGTTCATGAAAGAGCTCTTTACCAACAAAAGAAAGATGCAAGATGATGAGACTGTGCTTCTCACAGAGGAGTGTAGTGCAATTCTGCAAAGGAAGCTCCCTCAGAAGTTAAAAGATCCTGGGAGTTTCACAATCCCTTGTAACATTGGGGGATTTGACATTGGCAAGGCTCTGTGCGACTTGGGGGCAAGCATCAATCTGATGCCCCTCTCCATCTTCAAGAAGCTTGGTATTGGAGAAGCGAAGCCAACAATGATGTGCCTTCAGCTAGCTGATCGGTCTGTGAAGAGGCCCTATGGGAAAGTGGAGGATGTGCTTGTCAAGGTGGACAAGTTCATCTTCCCTGCTGACTTTGTCATCTTGGATATGGAGGAGGATTAAGACATTCCTCTCCTCTTGGGTAGACCTTTTCTAGCCACTGGGCGAGCCCTCATAGATGTTCAACAGGGCGAGCTCAAGCTCCGAGTCCATGAAGAAGAGGTCTCATTCAATGTCTACCGGTCCATGAAGAATCCAATGGAAAGCTCCCAATGTTTCTTAGTGGACGTGATTGACACTCTAGTCACGTCTAATTTTGAGAAAATTGGGCATGGGGATGTGTTGGCAGCAGCTCTGACACATGAGAAGAGTGAAGATTTGAAGGTGGAGAAGGTGGTGGCCAGATTAGATGCACCTACAGCTTACACAAGGACAGATCAGATGAAGGAGCTGAAGATGCATGAAAAGGAGGCACGGGCAGTACCAGAGCTCAAAACTCTTCCACCAAATCTCAGGTATGAATTTTTAGATGACACTAAATTCTATCCAGTTATAATTAGTAATGCCTTGACTGAAACTGAAACCGAGAAATTAATGAGAATTTTGAGGCAATACAAAGCTGCTTTAGGATGGAGTGTGTCTGATTTGAAAGGGATTAACCCCAGTTTCTGCATGCATAAGATTCTCCTTGAGGAGAATTTTAAGCCAGTAATTCAGCCTCAGAGGAGGCTGAATCCGACTTTGCAGGAAGTCGTGAGAAAGGAGGTAGTCAAACTCTTAGATGCAGGCATTATCTACCCCATCTCTGACAGCACTTGGGTTAGCCCAGTGCAAGTAGTACCTAAGAAGGGGGGTTAACTGTGGTTAAGTCTGAGAAAGATGAATTAATATCAACCCGCACTGTTTCTGGGTGGCGTGTGTGCATTGATTATAGGAGATTAAACAATGCCACCCGGAAAGATCATTTCCCATTACCTTTTATGGATCAAATGTTGGAACGATTAGCAGGACATGCATTCTATTGTTTTTTGGATGGATATTCCGGTTACAATCAAATCTGTGTCAACCTTGTAGACCAAGAAAAAACTGCTTTCACTTGTCCCTTTGGGATTTTTGCCTATCGGAGAATGCCCTTTGGGCTTTGCAATGCACCCGCGACTTTTCAAAGGTGTATGTTGGCTATATTCTCCGACATGGTCGGAAATTTCATTGAGGTTTTCATGGATGACTTCTCAGTCTACGGGTCGTCCTTTGATGCATGTCTTGCCAATCTGGGTAAAGTTTTAAAAAGATGTCAAGAAACTAATCTAATCCTTAACTGGGAAAAGTGTCAGTTCATGGTCAGGGAGGGGATAGTTTTAGGACATAAGATTTCAGAAAAGGGTATTGAGGTTGATCAGGCAAAGATTGATGTCATCAAAAATCTACCTCCTCCAGTAAATGCTAAGGGGATAAGAAGTTTTTTGGGTCATGCCGGTTTCTATCAGAGATTCATTAAAGATTTTTCAAAAATTGCAAAACCCCTATGCAATTTACTGGAGAAGGATGCTGAGTTCATTTTTGATAATAATTGCATGAAATCCTTTGAACTTTTGAAAGAGAGATTGATTACAGCTCCTATCGTGGTTGCACCCAATTGGGGTGAACCTTTTGAACTAATGTGTGATGCTAGTGACCACGCAATAGGAGCTGTACTTGGTCAAAGGATTAATAAAGTTTTTCATGCAATCTATTATGCCAGTCGTGTGTTGAACAGTGCACAAATTAATTACACGACCACTGAAAAAGAACTCTTGGCAGTGATTTTTGCAATGGACAAGTTTCGTGCCTATTTGATAGGCTCGAAAGTGATAGTGTTCACAGATCATGCTGCTTTAAGGCACCTATTTGCTAAGCACGATGCTAAGCCAAGGCTGATTAGGTGGATCTTGCTATTGCAAGAGTTCGACTTGGAAATAAGAGATAAAAAGGGGGTAGAGAATGTTATTGCTGATCACTTATCTAGGCTTCCCCTTGAGGATAGTAATAGGGATAAGCAGGTTCCAATTGAAGAAAAATTCCCTGATGAACACCTGTTTGCTGCATCTGAACTCCCTTGGTATGCTGATTTAGCTAATTATTTAGCAGCGAATGTGATTCCTAAGGATATGACTTGGCAACAAAAGAAAAAAATTTTACACGATGCCAAGTTATATTTTTGGGATGAACCATTCCTGTTCAGGAGGAGTGCAGATGGATTAATCAGGCGTTGTGCCTCCCAAGAGGAAATTCCTGACATCCTTTGGCATTGTCACAATTCACCATATGCTGGTCACTGCAGCAGTGGAAAGACAGCTTCTAGAGTTTTACAATGTGGGTATTACTGGCCTACCATTTTTAAAGATGCTAGGACCCATGTGATGAACTGTGATAGATGCCAAAGGGTTGGGAATATTTCTAGGAGAGATGAGATGCCTCTTCAAGGCATTTTGGAAGTTGAAGTATTTGATGTGTGGGGCATAGACTTTGTAGGCCCCTTTCCCCCTTCTTATAACAACAGGTACATTCTTGTGGGGGTTGATTATGTCTCTAAGTGGGTGGAGGCAATCTCCACTCCCACCAATGACTCTGCTGTAGTTGTGAACTTTTTGAGAAAAAATATCTTTAGCAGGTTTAGAGTACCTAGAGTACTTATTAGTGATGGTGGGAGTCATTTTTGCAATCAGGTTATGGAGAAAGCCTTGTCCAAATATGGGGTGCACCACAAAGTGGCTACCCCATACCATCCACAAACCAGTGGTCAAGTAGAGGTGTCAAATAGGTCTCTTAAGAGAATCCTAGAGAAAACTGTTAATAGCAGTAGGAAAGATTGGTCAAAAAAGTTGGATGACGCTTTGTGGGCGTATAGAACTGCTTATAAGACACCCATTGGCATGTCACATTTTCAGGTTGTTTATGGTAAAAATTGTCATTTGCCAGTGGAGTTACTTAACAAGGCATATTGGGCAACTAAATTTTTGAACTTGGATATGCAACCTGCAGGTGAGAAGAGGTTATTGCAGCTAACTGAACTTGATGAGTTCAGAGAGCAAGCATATAACACTTCTCGTGATTTTAAAGAAAAAACTAAAAAGTGGCATGACAAGAAAGTGACTAATAAGAAGTTTGAGTCTGGACAATTGGTTTTGCTATTTAACTCTAGACTTAAGCTTTTCCCTGGAAAGCTTAAATCTAGATGGTCTGGTCCTTTTGTGGTTGTGCAGGTCTCACCTTTTGGTGCTGTTGAGATAAAGGACCCCAAGTCTGGGGATGTTTTTAAAGTGAATGGACAGCGCTTGAAATTGTACCATGGCGATGCTTTTGAGGGGAGCTCTTCCAAATTGGAGCTCCGTGACCCTTAGTCTTGGAAGTACTGTCATCCGTCAGGCTCGCGACGTTAAACAAGTGCTTTCTGGGAGGCAACCCAGTAGTAAGTAATTTCATCTTATTTTTCTTAATTTTATTTTTTTTAGTGTAGGTTGTTTCCTTTTATTAAAAAATAAAAAATAAAAAATTGAAGGGGGTCTGTACGCCACGCCCAGGCGCGCTGGACTCATACCCAGGCGCGCTGGGGTGCCAAGGTTGGAAGGGGGGGTGCCAAATTCAATTCGTGAATTAAGAAAAAGAGTGGCCAAGACAGACAGATTTGCGCCCAGGCGCTCCCCTCCGCACGCCCAGGCGCGTCGAAAATAAAAAAAAGAGGCATCAGACCCTTGGACGCGCCCAGGTGCGCAAGACCCGCGCTCAGGCGCGCGGTGTAACATCCCAAATTTTATTAATAGTTAAATAATAATAAGAAATTAAAAATAAAAGATTGAAAACTCAAAACGTGAATTCCACCGTTGGATATGAAGATAAGAATATTAGGAAGCTTGCTTTCAAAGTTGAGCAAGATCCAACGGTTAACAAAGTAGTTATGGAAGTTTGAAGGGGAAAGAAAATGAATATATGAGAACTGGGCAAAAGACTTGAGTATTTTGGATAAAAAGACTAGAGTCTTTCTGAGTCTTTCCAAAAAGACTCGATTCTTTTCATCAGACCTGCAAAAAATAAAAACTCGAAAATGACCCATTTTCCTCATAATTTCCTTTCCTCCATGCTCGAACCTCTTTCCTTCTCATACCCTAATATCTTCCAATCAACAAATCAACACAACAATCAACCAAATCATCATCATATATCAACTCTCCATCAAATCCCCACCAATTTCCACTCCAATAACATCAATTTCTCTTCAAATCCTTCAAAAACCCCAATTCCACGAAAACCCTAACTCTCCCAATCATTAAGTTCTTGCTTTGTAATTAAGAAAAGAGACATAAAGGGTGCTAGAGAAGAAGGAAATAAGGCTTAGGAATTGGAAGCAAAGGCTAGGGAAGTGGTTCTTATCAAATTTTTCTTTTGTTGCATAACTTCAAAGAAGGTAAGTGTAACAACCTATTTTATTTTACCTATTTTAAAAATACGGATTTGAAAATTTCTTTTTAATTAAAATACGTATTATAATTTTTCCGGAAAATCGGACAGAGTCTCCTCTGTTTTTCTGACTTTCCCAAAACTTAGTTTTTATCTGTTACCTGTCCAGACATCCAGAATATTTCTAATTATAAAATTTAACTCTCTTTCCGATAATAGGGAACAAAATACTAACAGGGAAAATACTTAGGTTTTCAAGAGGCTAAATAAAAGACCCGGGCCACTAAATACACAACTGAGATTGAAATATAGTAAATCACAATTCTTAAAAATACTTAATAAACATAACGTGACCCAGTTAAATTCTAGCTAAGAGAAAATAACTCACACTTCCTGTGGGGAACTGTGCTCCTGCTCGGCCCGAATATCAACTATGCTCCTGATCTGCACCTGTACCTGTGTTGGTTGTAAGGGTGAGAATTGCACTAACTGATAAAGCATAGAACATAACCCAAGTCAAACACATTTAGCAATTAATCAAATATTATGAATATAAACACACCCAATCACCTATTCACTATAGACACAACCGTCTCCAATTCTTTGTACCTTCCAACCCATATTCACACTTACTCTATTTAATCACTATCCTACTCACATTGTCGTTCTACGTGGATGCTTCATCCAATTCTAATCCTTTCCTTTATCCACTTCCCTATCCTCTTTCCTTTTCTCTCCTTACGTATTCTACATACTCTATACATTCTATTCGCACTTCCTTTAATCCTCCTATCTTCCTCTTCACTCTTTACATTTCACTTAATCTCTTACTATTTTCCTTTATCTTTTATTACTTTCTTTTGTCTTTTATTACTTTCCTTTTTATCTTTTATTTCTTTCCTATACCATTTATTGCTTTCCTTTATCTTTTATGGTGTTGTGGGGCTCCCGCCACTGCGTTCCCCGTCCGCCGAGGATACGTCTTACCGATGCGTACAGATCCCCAAAGGCCGCACGTCTTACTCAACCCATGCGTGCGGGTTCCAACTACCACACGTCTTCTAGGGTCCAGTACCCACTAACACCGCTTTCTATCATAGGCCACAGGGTCACCACAACCCACCTGTGCCGTCGTAATCCTCGACTAAGCCACAGAGTCACCACAACCTATCTGTGCTAGTCGTCACCACTGGTCGCAGAGTCACCACAACCCATCTGCGCCAGGACACAGGGTCCCCACAACCCACCTGTGTCAGCCACAGGGTCACCACAACCCACCTGTGACGGTGTGTTCTACTTGGCCGCAGGGTCATCACAACCCACCTGCGCCAGCCACAGGGTCACCACAACCAACCTGTGACAGTGTCTTTTGATTGGCCGCAGGGTCACCACAACCACATGCGCCAGCCACAGGGTCACCACAACCAACCTGTGACATTTCCTGTCTTTCCTTCTTTACCTTTTTTTTCAATTCAATTACATTTTAATGGTTCATTTTATTCTAATTCTCTTACCTTACTCTCTTTAATTTATTTCTTTTCTTTCCTTCTAAATCACTTTATTTCTAAAAATAGAACTCTCACTAAATTTCCTCAATTCTTACTCCTTTGCTAATATTAATACTAAATCTAAACCAAACTCACATCCCCATCAATTCATGCATCAACATTCACATATCAACATTTAAAACATAATCATTAACATTTAAACATTTAATCAACAATTAGCATTTAACATTTTTCAATTAGCAATTAACTCATATAAGCATGCCAAATCATGAAAATAAATTCTAAGTTCCCTAATCACACGTAATCAGATAATCTCAGGCATGACTACACAGTACCAGTTACACAACCACCGTGCGACAATAAACCCCTTACCTTAAAATAAATGAGATAGAATGAACCTTAACCGGGTTGGGAGCCCTAATGCAGGAGGGTTGTCGATTGAGCTTAGTGGCCACAATCACTACTCCGAGGGGTACTGGAATTCGTCAAGATTTGGAATGAAATGGGTTGATGAACTCCCCTTTTTCTCTCTTGTGCTGGCCGAAAACTTCAAGGGCCAAGGGAGTCCATGTTTTTGTTTTGGATTGCCAAAGAGAGTAACAATAAGTAAAAATAAAACTAATACTAAAATTAAAAATGAAATTGAGAGAGAAAGCTTGGTTATTGCTTACCCCAAATGCTTGGAGGAGAGAAAGTAGAGAAGTAAGAGTTGATGATGATGATGTTGCTAATTGGAAGAAGGAAGTAGAGAGCTTGATGGTGCCTTAATGGGGTTGAGAGTTATCAACCTTGAAGACAAAAGGGGAATTTGATTTGGTGCCCTAGGTCTTGAAATGGGAAAGAAAGGGAGAGTGAGGGTTGATGTTGGTGGATTCAATTGATAGAGGAGGATGGGTGTTTGATGATGCTCCCTAAGCTTGAAACTTAAAGCTTGGACATCAATGGAGGTTGGGAGGAAAGAGAATGGAGTCTTTGCTCCATGGAAGGGGGAGGAGATGAGGAAGAAGGGATGGGGTTCGAGTATGAGGGGAAGGAGGGAGTGTTTGGGTGTTAAAATGGGTTTTGAGGGTGGGAAATGGCGGAATTACCCTTAAAATCACGTGTTCATTGTCGCAGATCGCAGTATTTTTGCTTAAGCGAAGAATTTTCGCTTAAGCGAAGCCCTCACAGTGTTGCCATGGAACCCATTTCGCTTAAGCGAAATCTACTCGCTTAAGCGAGCTCCCGAGGTGTTGATTCTGTGACATTTTCGCTTAAGCGAAATAATTTTCGCTTAAGCGAAATCATCAGGTACTGCTACTTCATTTTTCTATTTTTCAGCTATTTTCTCCAAACTTCAAACAGCCATAACTTTTTCGTTCACCGTCGGATCTTGCTCAAATTTGACGAGCAACTTCCTAAAAATCATATCTTCATATCCAACGGTGGAAATTTTGTTTTGAGTCCTAAATATTTTATTTTGATTTTCTAACCTACGTTATGTTTTAGTACCGAATTGTCTATTTTTCTGGCCTATTCCTAATTCCAATTTAATGCTCCTTTCTTTTCCTAACCCAATATTATTATTATTTATCTTTTCTAATGCTTGAACACATATTTTAATACCTATTTATGGTTTTATTAGTATTATCTCAATTATCCCAAACTATTATTAATTTATTTATACTTGGGTTTAAAATTCGGGATGTTACAGTAAGAGGGAGTACTTTGGTTTAAATTAGGGAAGGGATTTAATTATAATAATAGAAGTATAATTAAGTGTATATGGATGTTTAGTTAGGCATTAGAATTAAATTTACATGAACTAATGGTTGTGGCTTGGATTTAGTGCTTGCTTTATATGTGTAAATAATAAGTTCTAATGTTTGAAATTTAGTATTAATTACATGTATGTTGTTCTTGATATATAAATGATGTAAATATATAATTATGTTGTGCTTGTAATTATTATGTTGATTATGGTTAATTAGACATAAACTAGCATAAAGTGCTTTCTAATTAGATTTGAACTAAACAAATGCAATTTTTTAAAGAACAAAGAGTTCAAATTTAATTAGAAAGAATCTAAGAAGTTGTATCATGCATGGTGAAAAGGTGGACGTTAGGAGTAGGGGAAAAACATACGTATATCGGGAGGGCAAGAGTAACTAGATTGTGCTATTGAAACAATCGCTGAGAATTGTTATGGAAAACTTTGATCTTCCAAGGGACCGGGTTTGCTCCCCGTGTCGGGAATTGGTTTTATGCAAACCATAACAATTCTGTCAGTTACTTTGGCTCTTTGTGGCCGGTCAATGGTGATACCTGCTATAGCCAATTTGGTGTAATCAAGCCAAATTGTATGATGAACTCCTAAAAATGGGTGAAGTACTGTGCAAGCCAAGTGTTTGGAGGGGTACTACTATCGGTCGGTTTTTCCCCGGAGTGGAGGACGATGTGAGGAAATGTGTGATGTAAAGAAAGCAAAGTAAAGCAAAACAAAGAAAAATTGAAAGAAAAAGAAAAGGAGACAAAAAGCATACATATGCATTTATTTGGTTTATTTGGGTTCAAGGATTAAATCATAATGAGCGACGTTGCATTGCATTCCCATGTGGTTATTTAAGAATGTAATATTATAAATTAAATGTTGCATTATGTCTTGATGATGGAAATTTTTACTTTATGATGTGTGTATGAATACATTTAATTATGCCTTATTATTGTTTTTAAGTGCTTTCTCTGATTTAAACTCAAATTACTCACCTCTTTGTGGTTAATATTTTAGGTACGCATGTTGAGGAGTTTTCGACTGTTCCCTCTGCCGAGGATCATTACACTTCCGATCCCCTGATGGAGTGTAGCTGTTGCATCATATGCATATCACTCTATATAGTTGCATGTATTATGTTCCACTTTTGATGTAAATTGCTAAAATATGCCATGGTTGTGAAGGATATTCACATATCCTTTCTTTTGATAAACTTTCTCTTATTACAACCAACTTTTGGAGTGTAACTCAAACACTATATGGACTTTGACTCTTAAAAAGTTTGTACTAATGTTGTACTGAAATGCTTGTGAATATATATATGTATGTAAATATTTATCTGGTTCTGACAGGTTTTCTATCTTTTAATTAGGGAAAGTCCATATTACAAACAAACCCTTGCAAAAAATTTTCTTAAATTTTACAATTCACATTAAAATAAAATGAATTAAGATTAGGTGTTACATTTATGGTATCAGAGCAGTGGTTGCATTCCTCGGCTGTGGAGTATGGTTTTCCTACTCCTAAAGTGTTACTCCACATGAGAGTAACATAAAAGTAGTTAGTAACTAGTATATATATATATATATATATATGCATTAAGTATTTAATTAATTAGTTGTAATTCTAATTTTATTAGTGGATGTGATTCTTACTAATCACGCCTTGATTTCATACTTAGTATGGCGGCTCGAAATAATCGAGTTCTCGAGAGAATATCTGATGTTTTGGAGAACATTTCTCGAGCTAACGCTAATCAGACTAATGTTTTGGAGAACTTAGTACAAGCCAGTGCCCAGCAAGCCAATCATGCCAATCAGAATCATCAGCAGCCCCCGCAGCAATCTGAATCTCATGGTATAGCGGAGTTTAAGAAGTTGGACCCTCCCAGGTTTGAGGGTGGTTTTGACACTGCTGGAGCTCAAAGGTGGCTGAAGGAGTTGGAGAAAATCTTTAGGTCTATGCCTTGCTCAGATGCAGAAAAAATGGCTTTCTCCACTTTCATGTTATCTGGAGATGCAGAGTCTTGGTGGGAGGACGCCAGACATTTTCTTCAAGCTGAAGGAAGGCAAATTTCTTGGGAGCTCTTTAAGGAAAGGTTTCTGGAGAAATACTTTCCTGAGGATGTAAGGCGAAAGAAGGAGATTGAATTTCTGGAGCTGAAACAAGGATCAATGACTGTTGGTCAGTATGCTTCCAAATTTGAGGAGTTAATCAAGTTTTCTCCTTATTATCAGCACCATCCAGATGAAAGATCCAAATGCATTAAATTTGAAAATGGTCTTCGCCCCGAGATCAAGTTAGCATTTGGATATCAAGGCATCCGCAACTTCCCTCAGCTTGTGAATATGTGTCGCACATATGAAGATGATCTGAAGGTTAAGGAAGCCAGTGAAAGGAGTGCTAAAGCAGCTCAAAGTGGTTATGGGCCAATAAGGGATAAGGGTAAAGGGCCCTCTCTTCAAAGAAATCACCCTTACCCAAATCCTAAGGCCAAGGAGGTGCAAGCTAAAGGAGTTTCTGGTAAAGCTATATCTGCTTCTACTGAATCTTTAAAACAATGTGTGCATTGTGGCAAGCTTCATAGAGGCACTTGCTGAAGGATTTTATATCCAGGACAGCCAGGTCCATGTGTAATTTGTAAGCAGTTTGGTCACTTTGCAGCAAATTGTCCACATCTAGCAACACCTAAGAAGAGTGTAAATGTGCAGCAACCAGGAGGAGTTGGAGGCAACAGGTCTACTGCTTATGGTAAAGTCTACACTCTCAGTGGTGTAGAATCTGAGAATGCAGAGGGGCAGATAAAAGGTACTTGTTATCTCAATGAAATACCTTGTAGAGTCTTGTTTGATTGTGGGGCAACTCATTCCTTTATATCTCTAGATTGTGTGCAAAGGCTAAACTTACCTACCATAGATATTCCTTATAAGCTTATAGTATCAACCCCAACTAATCCTTCAGTCTCTTCCTCAAAAAATGTGCCCAAATTTTATTCTCTGCTAGTCTGAAATAGTTGTGTCTTAGGTTATAGTTAGTGTTAATTAGTCAGTGTTAGTGTTTAGTGTTAGGATTTGTGTCTAGAGTTTGTGTTAGTTGAGTCTAGATTTAGTGTGCCTCTTAGGTGTTCGATAGTTTGTCTAGGAGAGTAGTCATTATGAATAGGGGAAAGAGAAAGGCTGGTGCTAGTGGTTCAGGCAAGAAAACGTTTGAGCATGCTGAGGTCTCGGAGTTTTACAACTCCAAGATGATTCGCAGGGGTATCACCCCAGAGACGAGTATGCTCTATTTGTCGGAGGGCACTTTAGGAAAGCATGTCATCGGTGTTAGGGAGATTGAGGAGGTGCGAGCGGCCCTAGATATTAATCAGTGGGTAGGCTGGATAGGAGAGACTGATGAGTATTTCAGTCAAGCTTTATGATAAGTGCCATATTTACTTAAAATATGAACATAATTTTACGCAATTATTTCACTTAATATTACGAATTTCTGTGTAAAATTCCCCCAAAATAGAATATTTGCAAATAATTGTCCTATTTTAATATATGATAAAATCAGAATATATTTGATCTTAAAATATTTATTTTGTAGGAAAAATTCAAGATTCTCAAGAAATAAATAATTTAAAGCCAATATGCCCATGGAAGAAATGATTTACTAGGCCAATGTTTTTATGATCCATGACATACTTCGCTGTTTTGGCCATATCTTGGGCATCTATGATCGAAACGAGGAAAAATTGATGTCTATGCAAAGCTAAGAAAACAACCTAAGAGTTCACCAGAAATAGCCATTTTCAAATGCGGCTGTTTAGATAGTCAAAATTTGATTCCAAGTTGGTGGATGCTAATCTGTCCATAACTTAGACAGGTCTTGGTATTTTGGTCATAATTTTAGCTTCAAAAATCAAAATGAATCAAACTTGATATCTCTACAAAGCTAAGGATAAATTCTACAAGTTGATCAGAAATAGATAACATCAAATTCGGCTTATTAAAGGGTCAAACTTGGCTGTGAACTGATGACATCCAACCTGGCTGCAATACAAGCAAGTTGCATGACATGTCTCAGTGGTTTGGCAATAACTTCGGCTCCAAAAGTCAAAATTCGGTAATCTTGGTTGCTATAGAAAGCTAAGAAACAAAGGAACAACTTTTCTAGAAATAGATTTCATCCAATTTGACCATTTCAAGGGTTAAAAACTGCTGCCAAGCTGGTGCACCAAATCTGTCCACAAGCTGAATACGGGTTTGTCTCCATCTCTTGGCAAAACTCTATAAATTTGCCTCAAACTCCACCAAGAAAAGGAACCAATTTCCCTAAGAGTGCTTAGAGCATTAGGATATCATTTTAGAGATAATTTTGGTCCTTGAATGCATTATATTCAAGGAGGTTGTGAGCTTGAGAGTTATACACAAAAATGTTTGTAATCTCATTCAAATTATTCTCTAGTTCCAACAATACCATGAAGAACTAATTCTCTAATGGGAGTAGATGTAGCCAACCAAGTTTGAATATATTTTGGTGATTCATATTTATAATTCATTTCCTTTTATATTGGTATTTCATTCCGTTCTTAAAGTATGAAACTAACTGATCATTAGTTTCTTAATATTGAATTTATTCCGTGTCTGGAAAGAACTGTTTAGATTATGACTTGAATGAATTTACTTGATACTTTATTATGCTAGGAATAGATGATAATGAATCAATTGCTTAAAGATGCTTAATTTTAATGCTGGATAAGTTTATCAAATATGCGAGGGATCGATATTTTATAAATTTGTCTTAGTAATTTATATGCGAGGGATCGATATTTTATAAATTTGTCTTAGTAATTTATATGCGAGGGATCGATATAAAGGACTTACGTGCATCGCATCAATATACTGAACTGAATTATGAATCACTGATCATCAGATATATAAAAGCTTGGAAGGTGAAGTCTTATCCCATATTTTTAATTCAAATCTCTAAAACAACTTAATTCAAACAACTCAATTCAAGTAACAATTCCAAGATTTTCATTGTATAAAAGGCCGAACCTCTTATTTAATCTATAATTCTAAATTATAATTGAATGGAAGGTTGAGCCTCCTATTAATTTTTAATTTGATCCTCCGCATTTTCTTTCATGTTATTGGCAGGTTATATCACCTACTTTACTTTAATGTTATTGTCTTCAATCTTGTCTTAATTCCACAAAACAAAACAAAACAAAACAAACTCCTACCATATATATTCACTTAATAAGCTAAAAACAAAAGAATTAATAAAAATTTATTTTGTTCCCTGAGGATCGATACTCTACTTTCATTATGTACAAGTTGAGATTATTTTTACTTATCCAGAATCTCAACAAGTATTTTGGCGCCGTTGCCGGGGAACATAAGCGCTAATTTTTTATAAATTCTGAAATTTTGAGCTTGTTAAGTAGAAAGAATTAATTTTATTTTCTTAATTAGTTAGTTTATTTTATATGTTGTGTTCTCCCTTGCTTTATGTTTTTCTAGTTTATGCTATTACGTGGTAAAGTTTCTGCAGATCAATTGCAGTTTGATCAGGAGATTGAAAAGACTCTAAGGAGAAAAAGAAGCCAAGCTAGAAGGCAAAAGCAAGAAGAAAAAGAAAGTTCATCACAAACCGACGAGATGGCGAATGAAGATGACACTCAAAGAGATAGCAGCACTAATACACCTAAAAGAACACTTGGAGACTATGCGATGCACCAAGGGCCTCGACACTTTTCAAGCATAGCCATTCCATCATCATTCAAGGCGGTGGAGATCAAGCCAACATATCTCAATCTAATTGGTGCACATCCATTCGCCGGATTTGACCACGAAGATCCATATGCTCATTTGGCAACTTTTTATGAGTTATGTGGGACTATGGGCTTTAAAGAAGAAAACCAAGAAGCAGCTTACTTAAAATTATTTCCCTTTTCTTTAATTGGTGAAGCTAAAGAATGGTTAAAATCTCACCCTAATCAAAGCTTAACTAATTGGAATAATGTAGAGGAGAAATTCCTAATTCGATTTTTTCCACCTACTAGATATATTAGTGCCAAAGCTGATATCTCTACATTTAGGCAGGGACCAGATGAATCATTTTGTGAGGCTTGGGAACGCTTTAAATCTTTGCTTAGGAAGTGTCCTAATCATGGATTCGAAGATGTAGACCAGCTTAATATTTTTTGCAATGGTCTAAGGCCAGATACAAAAATGATCCTTGATGCTGCTGCAGGAGGCACAATGATGAATGTAGACGCTGAAAAAGCTACATCAATCATTAATGCCTTAGCTGCTACCGATCGACAAGCCCAACATAACAGAAGGTCAATACAGAAAAAGGGGATGCTTGACTTAAGCACTTCCGATGCAATACTCGCACAAAATAAAATCTTGACTCAACAAATTGAAGCCCTTACGAAACAAATGGCCAAGCTTCCACAACAATTGCATGTGGTAAGCTCTAATCATGGATCGTCACAAAGTTTGAAATGCGATTTTTGTGGAGGTAATCATCCTAACGGCCATTGCTCATATCCTTCGGTTATTCAAGAAGAAGAGGTCAATTACATGGGCAATCAAGGCCGACAAGGTAATTTTAATAACAACTCTTATGGAAATAATTTTCAACAAGGTTGGAGAAGTAATCAAAATAAAAATTTTGGTTTCAAACAAGAAGCAAGCCCCTCAAATAGACAGCTTCCATTTCAACAACCTCCATATCAACAACAAAATCCTTCAATGCATGACCGAATGTCAAAAATGGAGGATACCTTGGAAAAATTCATACAAGCATCAATGACAAATCATAGAAATACTGAAGCCTCAATTAAGAATTTGGAGACACAAGTGGGTCAGTTAGCCAAGCAGTTAAGCGAACAACACTCAGGCCAATTCTCAGCCAATACTCAAACCAATCCTAAAGAACAATGCAAGTCAATTACAACAAGAAGTGGTAAGGTAATAGGAAAAGGTATAGGTGATAATTTAATTGTTGCAAATCGGGTAAATAAAGAAATTGATGATGAAAATAAAAATAAAGACAAAGTTATAAATAATGAAGAAGAAAAAGAAAATGAGAGAAAATTGAGAGAAAATGAGAAACAAAAGGAGAATGACGAAAGGCAAGTACCACAATTAAAAAACCTTCCATATCCACATACTCCTTCTAAAAAAGACAAAGAGAGACAATTTGCACGATTCATGGATATATTCAAAAGATTGCAAATTAATATTCCATTTATGGAAGCAATGGAACAAATGCCTACTTATGCTAAGTTCATGAAAGAACTATTAACAAAGAAAAGAAGATTTTCAGAAGAAACTGTGGAACTTGAAGCAGGATGTAGTGCTATTATTCAGAAATCCTTGCCTCAAAAATCCAGAGACCCTGGAAGTTTCACAATTCCTGTAACCATTGGTACATTGCCAGTGGGAAAGGCGTTACTGGATCTTGGGGCTAGTATCAACTTGATGCCCTTATCCATGCTTAAAAGAATTGGTGACTTAGAGATTCGCCCAACTAGAATGACATTGCAATTGGCAGACAGGTCATTGAAGTTCCCTTACAGTATTGCTGAAGATGTATTAGTAAAAGTAGACAAGTTTGTATTTCCTGTAGATTTTGTTGTAATGGACATCGAAGAAGATGCAGAAGTACCACTCATTCTTGGAAGACCTTTCATGAAAACTACCAAGGTCATCATCGATGTTGACGATGGCAAATTAAAGATGAGAGTTCAAGATGATGAAGTCAACTTTAATGTGTTTGAAGCCATGCAACATCCAAAAGAGAATCAACAGTGTTACCGAATGGGTACCATTGATGAAGTTATTCTTTCAACAGGTAAGCAATTATATAAATCAAGTCCTTTAGAAAAAGCTTTAATTAATGCATGTGATAATCTAAATGAAGAGCAAGAGAAAGAAATTAATGAATACCTCAAGGAATTAGATAATACGAAAGAGCTTTCGTCGAAGGAAGCACAAATTGAAAAACTACCACAACAATTGAAAACTGAAAAACAGAAATTAGAGCTGAAAATGTTACCACAACATTTAAAATATGTCTTTCTTGATAAAGAAGGTAATAAACCAGTTGTAATTAATAGCTCTTTATCACCTGCGCAAGAAGAAAAACTAATTGCAATATTAAAAGCTAATGAGGGAGCCATAGGTTGGACACTATCTGATCTCAAAGGAATAAGTCCAGCTTATTGCATGCATAAAATTCACATGGAAGAAAATTTTAAACCAGTAGCACAACCTCAAAGGCGGTTGAATCCAACCATGAAAGAAGTAATAAAAAAAGAGGTAATAAAACTCTTAGATGCAGGTATGATCTACCCAATCTCTGATAGTGCTTGGGTAAGTCCAGTTCAGGTAGTACCTAAGAAAGAAGGCATGACAGTGATCCGTAATGATAAGAATGAATTAATTCCCACTCGAACAGTTACAGGGTGGAGAATGTGCATAGACTATCGAAAGCTAAATCAAGCAACAAGAAAAGATCATTTCCCGTTACCTTTTATGGATCAAATGTTAGAAAGATTATCTGGGAAAGCATTCTATTGTTTCCTGGATGGCTATTCAGGATATAATCAGATAACTGTGGATCCTGAGGATCAGGAAAAGACAGCTTTCACATGTCCTTTCGGCATTTTTGCTTATAGAAAAATGCCATTTGGGCTATGCAATGCACCAGCCACTTTTCAACGATGCATGTTTGCGATATTCTCGGATCTGGTGGAGAAATGCATTGAAGTTTTCATGGATGATTTTTCTGTATTTGGGAAATCATTCGATGATTGCCTCGAGAACCTCAACATTGTGCTAAGGCGATGTGTTGAATCTAATTTAGTATTGAATTGGGAGAAATGTCACTTTATGGTGACAGAAGGTGTGGTACTAGGCCACAAAATTTCATCAAAAGGCATAGAAGTTGACAAAGCCAAAGTGGAGGTCATTGAAAAACTTCCACCACCAACAAATGTGAAGGGCATTCGAAGTTTCTTGGGACATGCAGGTTTTTATAGACGATTCATTAAAGATTTTTCAAAAGTAGCAAAACCCCTTAGTAACTTATTAATCAAAGATAATCCCTTTAATTTTGATAAAGATTGCTTAAATGCTTTTAATTTATTAAAACAAAAACTTATTACTGCTCCTGTCATTATTGCCCCTAACTGGAATCTTGATTTTGAACTCATGTGTGATGCTAATGATTATGCTGTAGGGGCAGTTTTAGGACAACGACATTCTAAAATTTTTCATGCGATATATTATGCTAGTAAAGTTCTAAATGAAGCACAAATTAATTATGCAACAACTGAAAAAGAATTGCTAGCGATTGTATATGCATTGGAAAAATTTAGATCATATTTGATAGGTTCAAAAGTAATTATTTATACAGATCACGCTGCCATTAAGTATTTGTTAACCAAATCCGATTCAAAACCAAGGCTCATTCGTTGGGTTCTTTTGTTACAAGAATTCGATTTGGTTATCAAAGACAAGAAGGGCAGCGAAAATTTTGTTGCTGACCATTTGTCAAGATTAAGAAACAGGGATATGACTGAGAAAGAAGCTGAAATTCAAGAGGAATTCCCTGATGAAAAGCTGTTGCTAGTCCAAGAAAGACCATGGTTTGCAGATTTGGCAAACTTTAAAGCAGCAGGTGTCATTCCAGAAAATCTAAACTGGCATCAAAAGAAGAAATTCTTTCAAGATGCAAAGCAATATATTTGGGATGACCCTCACTTATTCAAAATTGGAGCTGATGGTTTGCTGAGAAGGTGTGTCTCAAATGAGGAAGCCAAGAGTATTTTGTGGCACTGCCATAATTCACCTTTGGAGGGCATTTCAATGGAGAGAGAACTGCTGCAAAGGTTCTCCGATCAGGTTTCTATTGGCCTTCACTTTTCAAAGATGCCCACCTCCATGTAAAACAATGCAATAATTGTCAAAGAACTGGAGGTATATCGAGAAGAAATGAAATGCCACTGAATAATATCTTGGAGATTGAAGTTTTCGATTGTTGGGGGATAGATTTTGTGGGGCCGCTGCCCGCCTCATTTTCAAATGAATATATTCTAGTAGCAGTGGACTATGTTTCAAAATGGGTCGAAGCTATTGCAACTCAAAAAGCCGATGCCAAGGTTGTGATAAAATTTTTAAAAAGAAATATTTTTTGTAGGTTTGGCACCCCAAGGATCCTCATTAGTGATGGAGGATCCCATTTTTGCAATAAACAACTTAAAAAGGCCCTAGAACATTTTGTTTTCCGACACAAAGTAGCATCACCCTATCATCCGCAGACCAATGGTCAAGCAGAGGTTTCTAATAGAGAAATTAAAAGAATTCTTGAAAAAACCGTTTCATCATCTAGAAAAGACTGGTCGATGAAATTGGATGATGCACTTTGGGCGTATCGGACAGCATACAAAGCACCCACAGGTTTATCCCCATTCCAGTTGGTTTATGGAAAAGCTTGTCACTTACCAGTTGAGTTAGAACATAAAGCACATTGGGCTTTAAAGTTTTTCAATCTTGACCCAAATGTAGCAGGTAACAAAAGAAAAATCCAGCTGCATGAGTTGGAAGAAATGCGCAGAAATGCATATGAATCTTCAAAGCTTTACAAGGAAAAAGCGAAAGCTTACCATGATAAAAAAATTTTAAAGAAAAATTTTCAACCTGGTCAATCTGTCCTTTTATTTAATTCTAGATTGAGACTATTTCCAGGAAAATTAAAATCAAAATGGTCCGGCCCCTTTATTATCAAAGAAGTCAAACCATATGGGGCAGTGGAATTAGAAGACCCTGGAACAAACAGGAGATGGATAGTCAATGGTCAAAGACTGAAGCTGTATCTAGGTGGTGACGTTGATAAAATTACCACTATCATCCATCTCAATGATCCCTAAATGAATCAGGCGTCGAGCTAATGACGTTAAACAAGCGCTTCTGGGAGGCACCCCAGCGGTAATATTAATATTTTTTTTTTTTTTGAATTTTATTTACTTTCTCTTATTTATGTATTTTATTATTTAACTTATATTTGTGAAAAATTTCTACTATGCATGTGTGATGAGTCGGCTTAAATTCTTTCCTAAGTTTTTCGACTTGTAGGGAAATATAAATAAGGTCGGTCAACAAAAAAATATATTTTCTCAATTTGTGTGAAAATTAAAAAAAAAACAAATTATATATTTGTGCGTTTACTTATTTTGGCCTGGGGACAGTCCTATGTTCCTAGGGGGGTAGGAAGACAACTGAGGAACACTGATTTTATGTTTTCATCCTATTATCATGGTTATCATATTGAACATTATGTTTTTATTTTGATGCCTTGATTTTGATAAACCTTTACATTACTAAGAGACTCATTGTTAAGGGTAATATCAGTACAAAAAGCAACTAAACATGTTTATCTTTCTTTAATTAGAGACTGATATAAGTGGCTTAGTTTCAATTTTCAAGATTTTGTTTTTAAGAAGAAATTATAACATTAATGCCTGAATTTGGCCTTTGAACTATTAATTACATGGCAATGATGTTTTGATAGAACCTGATTGAAATTTTAGTTCATCATTACACAGTGACAAATTTTGGCCACATATATATCATCATCTAGAGTAAGTCACTTTTGATTTCATGTACTTGAATTTGCTTGATTCTTTTCTGATTTTCATAATTTACTTGTTGTGTAAAAATGATAAGGGCATTCTTTTCATTAAACCAATTTAGCCAAATAGCCAACCTAACATAATTATCCTTTGACAACCCCTTTGAGCCTAATATATCCCAAGTTTTTCTGTTTCACCTAATAATGTTTAACCTTAACTTGAAAAACAATTGATTTAACCCAAACCTTAGAAAATAGTGGAGCATTAATTGATCGATGAAGAAATTGGTTTGAAATAGGTTGGGGGGAAATCATTTGTCAAAATCTCCTTTCTTAATATTTACAAAAAAAAAATCATATAAAAAAAGAAAGAAAAGAAAAAAAAAGTTACAAAGAGAAATGTATCAAGAGAAAGCATCAATTCTCATTAAAAATATTCAAGGAAAATCTTCAAATTGAGGAACGTTCGAATAAAATGTAAGCATCAATTTTCATAATTATGCTCCTATATTTTCTTTGGTTTTTAGCCTTACAATACCAAAATTTAACTCACCCTTTTTACCCTAACCACGTTACAACCTTTAATAAAGACCCTTTGATTTATGCATACTTGTATATTTTGAGTTTTGGAAGTTAGATGAAAATCAAATTTAAAGTAACATGATTCAATTGTGAAATTGAGCGAAACACATTACCTTATACACTTGAGTGAGAATGTGAAATGTTAAAGAAAAATAGACAAACACTCAATCTAATAGAGAGAATGTGTGACATCCTTGAGAGGAGCTACGATTTCATCTTGTTCTTTCCAAAACTAATTTGCCATGTTTATTAATTTTCAAGAGTAAAAATATAGGCATTGTTGTTATCTTTTCTCCTTTTTAACTAATTTTGATTTGAGCTACTACTTGTAATGTTTCTAAGTTTAGAAATATTCACATGTTAAAAATTGCTTTGATCTGAACATTACCTTAATTATGGATCTTCTTTGGTAAATCTAAAACATTTTATCTTATGGGCACAAATTTGTTTCTAGGATTAATTTTATTACCTTTTTGCTTGAGGACAAGCAAAGTTTTAGGTTGGAGGGAGTTTGATAAGTGCCATATTTACTTAAAATATGAACATAATTTTACGCAATTATTTCACTTAATATTACGAATTTCTGTGTAAAATTCCCCCAAAATAGAATATTTGCAAATAATTGTCCTATTTTAATATATGATAAAATCAGAATATATTTGATCTTAAAATATTTATTTTGTAGGAAAAATTCAAGATTCTCAAGAAATAAATAATTTAAAGCCAATATGTCCATGGAAGAAATGATTTACTAGGCCAATGTTTTTATGATCCATGACATACTTCGCTGTTTTGGCCATATCTTGGGCATCTATGATCGAAACGAGGAAAAATTGATGTCTATGCAAAGCTAAGAAAACAACCTAAGAGTTCACCAGAAATAGCCATTTTCAAATGCGGCTGTTTAGATAGTCAAAATTTGATTTCAAGTTGGTGGATGCTAATCTGTCCATAACTTAGACAGGTCTTGGTATTTTGGTCATAATTTTAGCTTCAAAAATCAAAATGAATCAAACTTGATATCTCTACAAAGCTAAGGATAAATTCTACAAGTTGATCAGAAATAGATAACATCAAATTCGGCTTATTAAAGGGTCAAACTTGGCTGTGAACTGATGACATCCAACCTGGCTGCAATACAAGCAAGTTGCACGACATGTCTCAGTGGTTTGGCAATAACTTCGGCTCCAAAAGTCAAAATTCGGTAATCTTGGTTGCTATAGAAAGCTAAGAAACAAAGGAACAACTTTTCTAGAAATAGATTTCATCCAATTTGACCATTTCAAGGGTTAAAAACTGCTGCCAAGCTGGTGCACCAAATCTGTCCACAAGCTGAATACGGGTTTGTCTCCATCTCTTGGCAAAACTTTATAAATTTGCCTCAAACTCCACCAAGAAAAGGAACCAATTTCCCTAAGAGTGCTTAGAGCATTAGGATATCATTTTAGAGATAATTTTGGTCCTTGAATGCATTATATTCAAGGAGGTTGTGAGCTTGAGAGTTATACACAAAAATGTTTGTAATCTCATTCAAATTATTCTCTAGTTCCAACAATACCATGAAGAACTAATTCTCTAATGGGAGTAGATGTAGCCAACCAAGTTTGAATATATTTTGGTGATTCATATTTATAATTCATTTCCTTTTATATTGGTATTTCATTCCGTTCTTAAAGTATGAAACTAACTGATCATTAGTTTCTTAATATTGAATTTATTCCGTGTCTGGAAAGAACTGTTTAGATTCTGACTTGAATGAATTTACTTGATACTTTATTATGCTAGGAATAGATGATAATGAATCAATTGCTTAAAGATGCTTAATTTTAATGCTGGATAAGTTTATCAAATATGCGAGGGATCGATATTTTATAAATTTGTCTTAGTAATTTATATGCGAGGGATCGATATAAAGGACTTACGTGCATCGCATCAATATACTGAACTGAATTATGAATCACTGATCATCAGATATATAAAAGCTTGGAAGGTGAAGTCTTCTCCCATATTTTTAATTCAAATCTCTAAAACAACTTAATTCAAACAACTCAATTCAAGTAACAATTCCAAGATTTTCATTGTATAAAAGGCCGAACCTCTTATTTAATCTATAATTCTAAATTATAATTGAATGGAAGGTTGAGCCTCCTATTAATTTTTAATTTGATCCTCCGCATTTTCTTTCATGTTATTGGCAGGTTATATCACCTACTTTACTTTAATGTTATTGTCTTCAATCTTGTCTTAATTCCACAAAACAAAACAAAACAAACTCCTACCATATATATTCACTTAATAAGCTAAAAACAAAAGAATTAATAAAAATTTATTTTGTTCCCTGAGGATCGATACTCTACTTTCATTATCTACAAGTTGAGATTATTTTTACTTATCCAGAATCTCAACACTTTAGTGGGGGAATTTTATTCCCATGCTCATTGGCGGATCAAAAAGAAAGCACTAGAGTCAAGTAGCCGTCGTGTTAGTTATGTGCGGGGCATTGAAGTCCCTTATGATGCGGCCACCATTGCTCGCGTCATGGGACTTCCCATGTACCCACTTGAGGCTGGACCTGTGATGTTCACGTCCTCTAGTTTTGAGGATAATGAACAGTATCCGCTCGACAAGATTAAGCGGGCCTTGTTTCTACCAGGAACTGACTGGAACTTGTCCGTGTCTAACACGGTCAAGCATGTGTATCAAAAGAACTTAATCGGTGCTGCTCGGTTTTGGGTTCGGTTCGTCGTGCATAATTTAGATCCTCGATATCATGATACTGAGGTTCCACCTAGGGTGTGCCGGTTGGTGTATGCTTTGCTTGAGGGGGTCGTGGTTGATGCGGCCACTATTATTTATGATAGGATGCACAGTTTTGCTATGAAGGATAGTGGCTATGTTGGATTTCCCTGGGTTATCCACAAACTGTGCACAGCCGCTGGTGTCTATTTTCGGGATGATGTGCGCGCACTTAGGAGGACTCCTAGGATGATGTGGTCCACTTGGGATCATTTCTTAGCTTTAGAGCGTAAAGCGTTGCGCGAATTAGGACACCCAGCAGGCAATGCACCTCCCCCAATGCCCCCAGTTGTTGAGTTACCACCTGCAGATGAGGCTGGCCCCTCCGCCCCTCCGGTTTCACAACCGGGAGGCATGGATGAGATGATGCGTATGATGCAGTCCCTGATGACGGGACAAGTAGAGTTGAGGGGTGGCCAGTCTAGGATTTTACAGGGGCAGGATCGCATTTTGCGACGCCAAGCCCGGACAGCTGAGTTGTGGCGCCGAGAGATGCGCCGGAACCAAGACCGGGATGCATATATGAGGGACTGGAGAGAGTCTCAAGGGTTACCATTTGCTGTGCCTCCTTACACAGAGGAGGATTTTGGTCTTTTGGATGAGGATTCGTCCCATGAGATGGACGAGGATGTCCATTGAGGAGTGATTGTGGTGTTCTAGTTTTAGGGGGTAGTTTTAGGTGTTTTTAGGTTCTTAGGTTCTTAGGTTTAGTGAGTCGTCGTTGTCAGATTAGAGCTTCTTATATTTGTTGACTAATGCGGTGTTGCAAGCACTAATTTGAGTTACATGTGTGCAGGTACACAAGTTTGGGGGAGTTCGCTTCTTGGATCCTGTGGATACTGCGCTACAAAGGGAAGTCTCTATTCTTTGTTTTCTTTTTCTTTCTTTTCTTTTGTTATTTTTGTGTTTAGTGTCTAGTTGCTTGAGGACAAGCCACAACTCAAGTTTGGGGGAGTGGTACAGAAATTCAAAAAGAAAATAAATGAAATAATTTGTCCCCAAATTTGTGTTTTAGTAAGTGTCCTAGGTATAGGTAGATGATTTTTCTGGATTAGTGTTGTTCTCCTAATAATAAATGTTTTTGCTGGTTTGAGATTAGACTTTCTGATTGTTGATGCTTATTTGATTGATCTGTAATTCTTTTGAAAACTGGTTATTTTGACAAATTGTTTGGAAACTCTGGAAAGTGAATGGACCATTAGCCTCGTGAGAATTTGGGCCTGTATTTGAAAGGGGTATGAATTTGAAGTTGTGATGATTATTTGATGAAACCCCTTATTCTTTCTTGAGTGTGTTCACTTTGATAATGTGTCTAGAACTTGACTGGTGACCGGTTGAAATTGATAATTGTCTGCATGCATAAAAATGATAAAGGCACATAGGTTTGTGTTTTTCGTGGCCTTCAACAAGTTGAATAAAAAGTAATATCCCTTAGTTGCCCAATTTGAGCTTTTAAAGTTAACTGAGTTTCTTTGGTACCCTGGATAATTTGCATAATTTGTGTAAAGTACCTTTGGAATTCGTAATGGAGCAATTAAGAGGAATAATGTGAAAAAGCTAAAGTGAAAGTGTGAAAAAAATGTCATAAATTCTACTTCTCTTCAATTAAAAAAAAAGAAAAGAAGAAGAAGAGAGTAGAATGATGAAATGAGAAAAAGATAAGAAATGGTGTTTGAATTGGAGTGTGATGTAATTAATTGTTGAGTTTAGTTGCTCCATTCATGAATTTTAAAGGGAATAGTTCTGATTGCATTGATTAAGCCCTTTGTGCATCCATTCTTTCTTTATCCCACCTTCATCTTTTAGCCATGGCCCCGTTACAACCTGAATTAAGACCTTTTGATTTGTGCATGTAGTCAATAATTTCAGTAGAGATTTGGTCTATAGTCAAGCATATGGTACACATTGTCATTGCATGAACTCGAGTGCATTGAATAAATTTACCCTTTATACACTTGCGAGAGATACACTGAGAGATTGAGAGAGTTCGCTTCCTTAGTTTCCTTGGAGTTTGTTATTCTAACCAGGTTTTGATTGAGTAGCTGTTTGAGAATTTATGTGTCAAAGTTGGAGAGTCGAAATCTTGGATTAGCAATATGTGTTTTGATTTAGGAGGTAACATTGTGTTTGGAATTTTTATTTTACTTTTGCCTGGGACATGCAAAATGTCAAGTTTGGGGGAGTGATTTGAGGCTGAAATATGATATTTTTGTACCTTATTTAACCCCTATTTACTTTGGTTTTGGTGTGTTCTTAAGCAAATTCGAGTCTTTTGTTAGGATTTTTAGTTGTTAAGTGTTTAGGTAGGGTGTTGTTCGTTTTGATGTGTTTGTTAGTGTTTCAGGTGTTTTTAGTGCCAAATTGGAGATGGGAAGAAGAAATTGGAGCTGGACTTTGAGGAATTGAAGTTAAAGTGAAGAAAAAGTGGAAATTTACACTTGTACGCCCAGGCGCAGGGTCAGCACGCCCAGGCGTGCAAGGGGTCAAGCATCAGTGTTGGGTCCAATGTCACGAAGGAAGAGGGTCTGATGGATTTCAGAGGCGCGCCCAGGCGTGCCAACGCCATACCCAGGCGTGCATGACAGATCTGATTGAGATTTATTTCTGTTTTAATGGATTTGTGAGGAGATTGGCTTTTAGGGGGTTTTTAAAATAGATTAGGATGAATAATTAGGATTATTCAGAACACTTGGAATAGAGTTTTTGCATTGATTTTGGGGAAGAACGGAGGTTAGAGGCAAGGATTAGTGGTAATTATGTCACTTTTTATCACTCTTTATTGCTTTTCTTCTTCCAATTATGAACTAAATCCTTCTTTGGGATGTAGGAGTAGATGAATATGAAACCTTGTTAGTGTTTATGCAATGAATTGATTTTGTTTTTCCATTATAAATTCTGTGTTTGATTATTTTTTTTTATTGTTGTTCATGAATGTGCGCAGTTCATGACTTAGGAATCCTAATTTAATAGACATATTAATTTAGGATTGTGCCCAATAATCAAACAGTTCAATTGCATAGGGATAGACATATTTCTTATGAATTGAATAATTTTTACAAGTTTTGATTGAACTTAATTAAGGGTTAGGTTTTAAGGCTCTCTTGAGACATCATTAGGAGATTAATCTCTAAAATACGGAAACGTTCTAAGACATTAGGCGTTTCCTACTTTTGCAAAACAAATTCAGAATTTAGGAAAACAAATTAATTTATTGTCAAACGTTTTAGGAATCCTCATCGAAACTACGTCCCGCTTTTTTTCCCATTGTTCAAGAATCGTTTTATTTTTATTTATTTTAATTTATTTAAATCAAAAATTACTCAATCAATTGAATTCCAATTTAATTTTCATTTAGTAACTACGAATAGGTGAGAATTATTAAAGTCAATTTCAGTCCTCGTTGGGAACGATACTCTATTTATCACTTTATTACTTGTACGATGTGGTACACTTGCCAGAATCCCAACATGCTTGATATAAATATTTTTTTATTGTGACAAGAAAATTAAAACTATTAATAACAAACCAAATGTTTATAACAATATTATCTTTCTATTTTTTTCTCATATGATATGGACCATTAGTCCGAGAACAATTAGCAATTTTAAATATCAATTGCGAAAAAAACTAAAAATCATGTTGATAAATTAAATTTATATTTAATCACTCACGCCGCTATTAAGATTTGTATTATTAAATCTTTTCTATGTTATGTTGTTGTTGATTTTTATATTAATTTTTTTTATATTGTTGAGTTCCAAAAAAATAGTCTTCCTCATGCGCCTATTCTTCTATTTCTAAGCTTCAATGACAAATTTCCAATTGTTCGCTAATAGATGACATCATCTTTGTAGAAGAAATTTAAATCAAAATGATTAGAACAATAAAAAATAAATATTTTTAAGATTCAATTTTATTATTAACTTGAAATAAGATAATCGATGAAAAATATAAAAATATTTAATTATGATTAATAAGAATAAATGTGATAATCATATTTTAAAAAAAAAACTAATTGTAAAAAAAAAACTACATTCATCACTTAAATATAATTTATCTCATAATATCATCAAACAAAAAAGATCAGAATGTTTAATTCTGATTTTATTTTGATTTATCATAATAAAGTCGATAATCATATATAAAAATGTCAATTTATGCATAAGATAAATAAGAAATATATGTGATAAAAAGTGTTACATTTTTATTCATACGAGGAAGTACAAAATTTTAGCAACAAGATCATTTACATTAATTTTTTTTAAGTGTAGGTTTTGGTTTGAACTCCTACCTTTTTATATAGTAATTATTTTTGGTTGTTGTTTAATAATAATCTTTACTTTATATTAAAAATAATAATAATCTTTAATTTAAAATATTTAATATAAAAAAATTAAAATATAAATAACCTGTGTATTACACGGGGTAAAAGCTAGTATATATATTTGATACTTCAATCCAACTCTCCAACTCTTTATCTACTATACTTATATAAAAACATCCCTTTTCGAGGCACCACGTTTGTCTGCTTAAGGAATACTCGCACTAGAGCATATGTAGGTAGATACCATCTTCTTTAATCAAAATTATAATTTAAAATTAAATAAATTATCTGTCCAAAATTAATATTTAAAATTAAATAAATTATCTATATGTGGAATCATTATCCTCATTTTGTTAAAAAAGAATCATTATCCTCAAAAAGATTGATAAACCCAAAGAGATGATGCTTGAGTTCATGATAAACCCAAATATCTTTTTAGTTATCACATATTTCAAACTATAAATATGATGATTTCTCAAGTCATGAAAGTCACATTCTTCATCATTCTCCTCTCTTTTTTATTGTTCATGAACCACCGCCTCTTCCAATGTGTCACCATATAAGTTGCAATCCCACTACACGCATTCATCACCATTGTCATTTTGCATTGGCAGTAGCTTCATCTATAGCAATGAATTCCCAACAACAACATGGGGAGAACAACAAGCTTCTATGCTTCATTGCTGCGTGAAGAACTATGATTGGGGTCGACCATTTAATTTAGGTCTTTATCATTAGTCTAGATTTGTTAAATGTAAATAATGATGTGGCAAGGGAGTACATGTTACTTTAACCATGTCAAGTAAAACTCATACATCAATATATTAGTTGTTCACACATGATTATCATTCCCTTTTGTTATTTAATTTTTACAAATTATTTGATCATGTGACAAAAGTGATAAGCCTTATGAACACGTGATAATGGTAATCATCACTTATCTCCTACTCTATAGTTTCCATTCATGGTTTATCTTTTTATAAACACGTGATAATGCTCTTCATCAAGGAAACAGATGAAAGTGAATAAAAATCAAAATAATTGCAATATATTTTCTAAAAAAATGCAAAATAATCTTTGATGATTATCTCGAAGAGGATTAGATCCATGATTATTAGAAAAAAAAACCAAGCCCTTATCTTTTTTAAATTAAATAACAAAGGGAATGGTAATAATCTGTTTCCTTGATGAAAGTGATAAGCCTCATCTAATTTCAGAAAATATAGGATAATGGAAACGTTTCGAAAATAGAATAAATCATGAATGATTTTTTTTTCTTCTCACGATAACAATTTAATATACAATCTTTAGATTTAAAGATAGGCAACTCTACAACAAAAGTGATGCACCATCCATCTTAATGGAGTATTCACTAACATATTCACCATTTTTTTGAACCATACATTGTTGTTATCTATAACTTTAGCAAATTATTTTCAAATCGAAAATAAAAAATATAAAAATCATTTTCTACGATATTTTATAAAGGAGTTTTTTTAATCATTTTGTTAAAAAAAATTAATCATTATTCTCAAAAAGATAAACCCAAAGAGATGAAGCTTCTATGATCATATTAAAGAGTCTATGATAAACCCGAACATCTAACAAAAGTTTATTAATATAAAAAAAAAGTAATCATTATCCTCAAAAAGATAAACCCAAAGAGATGAAGCTTTTATGATTATAGCAAAAAGTCCATGATAAACCCAAATATCTAACAAAAGTTTATATTTATCTAAAAAGGATTGAAATATTTGCTTATAATTAATTTTATTTATGGTAATAAATTTTGGCTAGAGAGGAACTTATATTAAAGTACAAAAATATATATTTGAATAATACAAAAAAAAATCTACTTGGGAAATGAGGGGTGAGAAACCGAAGAATAAAAGTAAAAAAAAAACGGTGGAACAAATTTTAGTTTTTTTTTGATAGACCTAAAAAATATTTAACAGATTTTAGTTTTTCTATTTGATTTTAATGGGGAAATAATATTCAAAGCATAGTGGAGAGAATAAGGTACAGATTTATGGATCTGACAGTTTATTATATTCTTCTTTATATCTATAAAATTTACCAATAAAAAATAAAAAATAAAGAGAACTTGGTTTAGTGACACTCTTGAAACGGTAGAAGTTCAAACCAAACCCTATACTTTAAAAAAAAATTAATCTGAATGAATTTAAAATAATAATAATTTCCACCTGTGCATTGCACGGGGTAAGAGCTAGTAGAAATATATCTTTGTATCTCAACGTTGTAGAGGATCTTAACAATCTATATATATATATATATACTTCCTCCGTCCCTAATTATAAGGTCCTCTTAACACTTTTATTTTGTCCCTATTTATAAGACCCTTTACCAATTTTCAATGAGCATTAATTATTTTTTTCCACAAACATCCCTATTTATTTAACACTTTTTAGATTTCCAATAATATTAGTAGGGGTAATTTTGAAAATACATACCAAAAGTTTACATTTCCAATACAATTAACTACTCCCTCCGGTCCTATATATAGGACATACTTAACCATATTCCTCGGACCAAGAAAAGTAGTTAGTTTTATGAATTTTATGAGAATATATTGTAACATCACAATTTTACCCTCTCAACTTGTCTTGAAAAATTCACACTCATTAATGAACAACAAAAAACACATAAATAGTCAAAGCATTTAATAAGGGCAAAAAAGAGAAAAAGCAATAAATGATACATAGAAAATACAAAATGTCTTATATATAGGACCAAAGATTGCTTCTAGAATATGTCCTATATATAGGACCGGAGGGAGTAAATTATTTCACTTTCTTAATGGACGTGAAATCTCTCAAGAGAGCCTTATAATTAGGGATGAAGGTAGTGTGTGTATATATCTTTCTTTTATCTATAAAAAGTTATCCCATTGGAGCTTTCAGAATGCTCCTTTTTGAATCCTTGCTTCCTGAGCAAAAGTTGAGAAATTCTCTTCAATTAGAGCATCCACGTGGCATTGGTGGTTATTAATTTAGTTTTTAATTTTTAAAATTTTAAAATTCAATTTTTAAAGTGGTGGTTATACTTTATTAGAAGTGGTTATAAACAACCACTCTATCATAAAAAGGTAAAAACCTTTGTTATCTTCACTCCCTCATAAACAACCACTGTAACATGGAGGGTTCTCGAGGAGACGGTGCCACCAGAGAAGTTGGCGGAAGGGAACTGCTGCTCCTTGATGAAGGTGGTGGAAACTAAATGTGAAAAACTTACAGCTGTCAGACTCAAAATGATGATCTTGATCATAATAATGCTAATAGTCATCGCCACTCCCTAAATTTGAATGCTATGATGAGACGCAAATCCAGTGAGTCATCCCTTCATCACCCTTTTAATCCTTTTTTTCTTATCAAACCATCTTTCAACCATTATTAAACAAACACATACAATACATGATTATGACCATAATTGCACATTTAGACGAAATTGGAATGCGGTTTTGTAGACTGTCAAAACCTTAATTGTGATTGCAGACTCAAGACTTATTGATCAACGTATGAAGTCTATATTTTTTTAATATATATATATATATTAAGGAATTAAATTTTAGAAATTTGTGTGCACTTCATATTATTTATTTTATTAGAACTTAGTTTCTAATTGTGATTTCCTTTTATTTAACTGCATGTTATTTGTGTGCAGTGCAGTTTGAATATGTTATTTTAGTTTCCCTAAGGAATTTGTTTGTTTGTCATGATGGGAACTTTGCACAAAGGAAGTGATTTTTATCATGGTTGTTGCATTGTACACCACGCTGGTGTTACCTTTTGACTATCTGTACATAACTTTTCAAATATTTGTTGTATAATTTGTGTTTTTTTATCAATGATAAAGTTGTTTTGCCTTGTGACAAACAAATTACTATTTCAAATTTTGGAAACAATTTACACAATGTACAAATTGGACTTCCAAATTCAATCTAATTCAAATACTCTCTCTACATTAAAAGTTGGAGTTTTATACTTATTGAAAACATCCACATGACAAAAGTTGGTTAGTTGGTTACTTACTCATGAAAACATGCACATGGAAGTGGTTAACTTTTCAAATTCAATTTTCAAAATATGGAAATTATTTTTTTTATTAAAAGTTTTATTTTAAAGGTTCCTATTACAAGTGTTTTATGTTACATAATTTTTAAATTGCACAAAATTTTATAATTTTCTATAGGTGAATTTGAGCTTTTATAAAATGTATGGATTATGCTTTTGTCTTGAAGTTGATTTTGATTGAATCCTTTTGTTCATACATGTTTTTTTCCTCATTTTAACACTTTCAAAACTTGACTTGCATATAACTTTTACAGTAATGTATGTGAAACCATCGATTGTTGAGAAGATTTTTGGTACTAGCTAGAAACCAATATGTCCCAGTATGAGTGTGTTTATATATAGTTGTTTGAAGATAGTTGTAGCACGTGAAGATAAGTTTATTATACTAACTAATGTTCTTGTATGGACCAATTACTTATAAACCTTATAGTTTTGTGAGACTCAAGGAGCTTGACTATGTTTCACTAAACCTTATCTTTTCTCTTATATGTCATTGAATCTCTTATATATCTTTTCCTCTCTTGCATTTATTTATTGTTTAGTTTTTATCATATCGTGGCTCTTTTAATCTATAAATGAAAAACAAAAAATGAAGAAGAAGGGATAGCCAATGAAGAGATCTCCTCTACGCAATTTATTAGTAACTACTAATAAATTTGGCTATTAGTCATCTTTTATAAAAAAAATAAAATTAATGGCTATTGGTTCTGAGAGTTGATTGTTTCATATTTATTGTTATATTTTTTCACCATCTTCAATAAAAAAATTATAGAAAATTTGTTATTTCCCTAACTTTACATTTATTGAAAAAGGAAAAAAACTCAATTGAGAGTATAATTTTCTAACAAGTCATAATGTATGTACACATTATACATATGCTTTTACTTTTAATTGTTTGTATAATTATCGCAAGTGCTCTTTTTATTTTTCAATGAAAAAATATTCGAAAGGAACATACATGGAATGCAAAGGAAATAATAATAATAATAATAATAATAATAATAATAATAATAATAATAATAATAATAATAATATATATAGCATGTTTTTACGAATTTGATCATTTGCATTTCTTCAAATAATTTTTTTTTACAAATTAATTCATACTAACCCAAAATAATTTACAATTATTATCTATCCAATAATATAATTAGCTAAGAACAAGCAAACAAACGAACACACGTCCCGTGCAGTGCACGGGCCTAAAACTAGTATATATATATATATATATTGAATTTCAATATTGCAATAAGTGTCATTTTTCATATTTGATCTTATTCAATAAGTCTTGGTTTACTTAAGCAGTAGAAAAAAATTAATGATTATAGAGAGAGAAATTAAAGAATATAGTGGGAAAAAACATAATTAATGTATTGAAAATCAAAGTAATGATTAAATTTCTTAAAAAGTGTATTTTGATTGAAATAGGACATATAAATAAAAACGGAGGGAGTAAATTACTCTATCCGTTCCATTTTGTTTGACCTTTTAGGTCTGGACACACAGATTAAAAAAAGGGTTGATTATTGTCAGTTTTATGTGTACTTTGTCTAAAATGCTCATATTTAATCCTTACTGAAAATTGTACTAGTATTTAATTTTCATTAGTTAGTGTGTCCATTATTTAATGTATAGTGGTTTAGAAATGAGAGAGATGATAAAAGTTGAATTAACGAGGAGTAAGATAAATGATTTATGTAATACCCGCAAATTTTCATATTTTAATAAATTGATTTTTGAGGATTTATGATTGGACAGTTATTTTTAAATTTATATAAAATTATTAGTATTTGATTTATATTTATGGGAGAAAGTAATTATTTGAAATTCATTTTATAATGATAAATTATTTTATTTTGTGTTTTGGAAAATTTTTATTTGTTGATTTAAAAAGATTTATTTAACTTTGAAAATTCATAACTTTTGACTGGTAAATCAGAATTTAACGAATTTACAGACAAAACGATCGTATGGAAATGTAGAATTTATTTTTGTAAAGTTTGGTATTTAATTCATCTACCACGAAATTTTTATATTTTTTAGGAGATTAAAATGTTTTATTATTTAAGGAAATTGAAATATGATTTGCAAATGTTATTTAATGTATTTGGAAAAATATTATTTTCTACTGTCCGCTAGTATTACACGGTTTTAATTAGTTGTTTTATGCATTTTGAATTTTGAATTGTTAGATATACATTTTTAGTGCACAAGACCCTAGGGTAACCCTATTAATGCAACTTATCTTTAAGCCACATGTTATGGACTGGTATCACGGATAAATAATAACCAGTATCACGGATAAATAATAACCGGTATCATGGACAAATAATAACTGGTATCACGGACCAACAAGCATCAATTCAGCATACCGGCAATTCGGTATCAATAGTCAATCAATACGTAACCGACATAAATGGTTCGTCATTAGGCTGCTAATGATGGCATTCATGGAACCATTACTCTTCGGCCTTAAAGTCCATCATGGCTCATCATTACATAGTCTCATACTCCTCCCTATAAATAAGGTAGTGGTCAAGGTATGAAACTAATTGATCTCCCGTTGTTTACACACGGCACACACACCACCCCCCAAAATATCCCGTCTCGGCGACGAAGTTCTTTAACCGGGAACTCGTTATCATCGTCGTACATCAACAAACCGGCTTGCCGGTACATGTGGGATAACACCCCACAACACCACCCTATTTAAGACCCACATTTAATGACCATATCTTAAGTAGGATTTCCAACCAATGAGAGGCCTAGCTTTTTATCACTTCACCCATTCCTATCTCTATCCATTCCTTACACCCCACTTTTTAAGTAACAAACCCCACCAACCCCTAGCATTATAAATAGCCCTTCACTCATTTCCTTCTCCCATTTTTACACACTTAGAAAATTGAAAGAGAGGGGGTGAGAAAGAAGGTAGAAACCATGAGGGAGAAGTGAAGGAGGAGGGAGTTCTCTTACAACCCCCAAGGTAATTTCCTACCCATTTTCTTTTCTTATTCCCTCTTATATATATATATATATATATATATATATATTAACATACCCTTGATCCTAAAATGAAGCAAAGAAACAAAGCCCTAACCCCCATTAGAGAAGGAGGCCGTGAGCTTGTAGGAAGGAGGAAAGAGATATTGATTTCATTTTTTTTCTTTCTTAAGCTTGATCAAGGTAATTTCATTGATCTTAACCTTTGTTCTTTGATTTATTTCGGTTTTTATGTAAAGTCTCTTGGAGGTTTGTTGATTTAGGTCTTTGCATGTAAGTTTAAAATAAAGCACTATATTTTTCAATTGTTCTTGTGTAAAGGTTGAAGCTTTAACTTGAAAAATGAACATGTAAAAAGGATTTAAGGGTGATCCGATTTTGTAAATTATTTTTGTACAATTGATTTTTGTTTCTATGTTAGGTTTCGGTTTTTATGCATGTATTTGGAAAATAAAATTTATTTTTGTGGGTATTTCCTTGTGCATGTTGATTTGTTGATTGGTTATGCAAAAAAAAATCAATCTCTCTTCATGCATGTTTCGGCCAAAGCAAGACAATAGGGAAAGTAATTTTTGTTCTTGATGCATGTTGTTTGTTGATGAACCTTGATTATTTTCTTGCCCTATTTTCGGTTTCATTAAGAAAAATAAATAAATGAATTGATTTTGTTTTGGTTTGATGCTTAATGGTACTCTTTGGTTTATGGATGTGCATGTGTATAGGTCTGAAAATTGATTTGAGTTTGTGTGCTAGTGATGAATATATTCGATTCTTGTGTGTATGGGAAGGGAGTGATTTTTGTTTGATAAAGAGCCATTGTGAAAGTTAGTGATTTTAGCTTTAAGAGGTTTTGATAAAAGGTATTTTTACCAATTGGATTGCCTTGAAAATTTAGTATGTTGTTCTTGATGCTATTTGATTGTGTTCTGGACGTTTTGGTTTAATTTGGACTTTTTTTTTGGTAAAGAAAAAAATGCATTACCAACGAATGATTAAATACACATAAAAGGCAACCATCAGGACCCTAGCCACCTTCTAGGAAGGGTTCTAAGGCCCAAATGGCCCCAAAAAAATAATAGTCCAAACTAATTAGGCCATTGCCCTTATTCTACTCATAAGCAATGAAAGAGGCCCATTTATTCTAAGGCTTTTATTTCTAACATACCAACAAATTTTAATGGCTAATTCATTCTGAATCATAGCAAACACTTGGTGAGGGTGCAAGGACTGGTGACGGAAAACCCGTCGGTTCCTCTCCATCCAAACTCCATATACACAGCATGCAACCACCGCTGTGAGTACCTGACGTCGCTGCTTGTTCCTGAATCCATGATGCAACCAACGCAACCAATTTGGGAATTTAAAATGAGGGACGTCCACTCCTATCCAGTTACCAGCTTCCTCAAGAAGCTGACGACTCCAAGGGCAATCAAAGAACAAGTGGCTTCTAGATTCTTCCACTCCTGCACAGAGCTCACACAAAGGTGACCCTTGTAAGAAATGGAGGTTGTCCTTCGTCCTCAAGCTGTCATGAGCCCACAACCAGAAGATGAAGTTGTGTTTAGAAATGCTCATCGGATTCCAGATAAGCTTGTGGTGTTGAAACACTGGCAAATCTCCAAGAAGGTACTCATACCCTTCCTTAATCGAATATTGCTGTTGATTTGCAATTAAACTAGCAAATAGATTACTTAGCTTGTTCCTTGCTTTGAGAATTTGTTTCCAGTGCCAATTAGTGGCTTGATTAGGTTGCACATCTTGAAAGCTGATCCTTTTTAAGTAGACCGCATTAATCCACCTTAGCCAGAGAGAGTGTTTGTTGCTCGTTATATGCCATGCTTGATTCCCCAGTGCAGCTACATTCCACACATAGATATTAGTGAAACCCAATCCCCCATACTTCTTGTCTCTACAGACCATAGTCCAAGCTACCTGAGCCTTGGCTCTTCCCCTTTGATCTTTGCCCCATAAAAAACCTCTACAAAGCTTTTCTATTTCCCTGATTACAGTCTTAGGGATTATGAATGTGGTTGCCCAATACACATGCATGGACATTAGCACAGACTGAATAAGTTGTGCTTTTCCTTGGAAAGATAGGTTTCTTGATGACCACATGTTAATTCTTTTTGTCACTCTCTCAACCAAGCATCTACACGTGTCCACACTCCATTTCTTAGCTGCAAGAGGGAGCCCCAAGTAAGTGAAAGGGAATGAACCCCTTCTGAACCCAGTCATATTCACAATCCTCTGTTCCAAATCTCCATTCACACCAGCCAGAAAAATTTGAGATTTGTTGTAGTTAGGCAGCAATCCAGAATCATATGAAAACTCCTTAAAAGCCTCAACCAGAATGCCCACACTTTTTTCTGTTGCCTTACTAAATAACATCAAGTCATCAGCAAAGGCCAGATTAACCAAGCCAACCCTTTTGCACATAGGGTGAAAATAGAAATCCTTCTTCTTGGTTGCAGCTAGCATTTTCCTGGTTAGCATTTTCTTGGTTAGCATTTTCCTGGTTAGCATTTTCCTGGTTGCAGCTAGCATTTCCTTCTTCTTGGTTTAATTTGGACTTGTTTTGGTATTTTAAGTGAATTTTAGTTGTTTGATGTTGAATATGGAATTTAGTGGTTTTGGTTGCAAGAGACTTTGAAAAATAACACTTGCACATGTCCACTGATTGTGAAGCTTGGCCACTATTTTTATTAGGTTGAATTAGGCTTCTCTGAATTTTTGTAAGATTTTTAGAATCGGTTTACTGTTTTTACAAGAATTGTCTTTGTGGAAACGGTTTCGGAAAAACGGGTTTTTCATATTAGAAACGAACATAGATTTCAAATTTATGTAACTCCAATGAATTTGAAATTTTTATGGTAAGACCTTACACGTGTTAGGAAACTCTCTGTAAAATTTGAGGTGATTTGGAGTTGATTTATTATTTTAACTAATGGAAAAACAGTAAGCAACTCTGTTCAGATTTTTCAGAACTAGAGAGGAATTTAATTGAAAAAGTGTAACTTAGACAATTCCAAATAATCTAAAATTTTTAGGAGATGATGTTCGATGTGTGAAGATGTTCTGTACCAAATTTCGTGTCAGTTTTAGTTAGTTTACAATTTTTAATAATTGCATTTTTGCCTCAAATTTCAACAGACCTGACTTGATTTTTATGGCAATTTTGAATGAAAACTTGTGTTCTGAGTGTTCATATGGTTTGAAAATTTTATGTGTTGAACTTTGATATGTGTTTAAGTGTTCTGAAAAATTTGAGACCGAAATTCATTAATTTGACATGGCTTTAGAATTTTCTTTCCTTGATTTCCCCTATGTGAGCTAGTAGTTTCTTTGACACTTTATGGATGTGTTTGATACTTGGTGCATTTTTCTATGACCTGGCTGGAATTGGCAGTTTTAATTGTAATGTTTCGATATGATCAAAAGAGTGTAGGGCATTGATCTTTATTTTTATGAAGTTAGCTTGTATGAATGGAAAATTATATGATTTAAATAATTTAAGGGTCAAGAATTGTGTGCCCTAATTGATTTATTGTTTTGTTTCGATTCTTACTTATATGAGCATGTAGTCATGAAAATGTATTTGTTCTAAGTTGCATACTTATTAACA
Source organism: Crotalaria pallida (assembly GCA_037953625.1). Classification (NCBI taxonomy): domain Eukaryota; kingdom Viridiplantae; phylum Streptophyta; class Magnoliopsida; order Fabales; family Fabaceae; genus Crotalaria; species Crotalaria pallida. The sequence goes on along the minus strand of CM075654.1, from coordinate 1,740,992 downwards.
TGAGTTCTTTTTTAAGTTGATTAAGACACATAAGATAGAGTCAAGACTAATTGCTAATGGTGATGCATGTGGGAATGCTTGTATGATTTGGCCCCTTTAAATATTTAAGTATAAGGACATGAAAATTTAATTGTTTAAGGTTGATTATGTGTTATATGTTTGATTTCGAATTAGTTAATTGATTTTATGATTGAAAAGGTGTGTTAAGTGCCTTTAGGAAGTGTTAGGAAATAAATTGATTTTGAGTTCATTTAGTTGCATGATTTGGTTCTTACATGTCCATGAGGGGACAAATGTATTTTGTTAAATGCTAAGTGTCATTTGGAATGAGTTAGGATTATGTGAAAATAAATTGGCAGAGTTAGTTGTTGTTGTGTATTTTTCGGTTAAGTGTTTAGTTTAGGACAAAGTTGATTTTATTCTAAGTGTTGCTTGATGATTAATTGGTTATGTGCCTACTTGCTTAAATTAATTAAATGCATGAAGGAATAGGATTTGTTTGACTATATGGTTTGATTAATCAAAGTATTGTTTGTCGTTCATGTGTTTGATTGATGTTTGAAAAGCGTTTGGTTACGTGATTAGTTTGAGAATTTAAATTGATTTTTGGATTGATTTAGTTGATTTGATTGAAAATATTGGGTATGTGTAGTGGCTGCCCCAAGCTTTGTTTTTGGTGTTGGAGTTTTGGAAATAAAGTGTTTAAGTGTTTGTTTCATGTCAATTTGTTATATGAATTAAAGTGTGGTTTTACGGTGTTTTCGGATGTTCGAAAAGTGATTTTCATGGAACTATGTTGTGGCTGTCCAGAATTTTAATTGAGGTATTTTTAACTTGTAAAATGTTTGCAAGTTTTTAAAAGCATGAGTTTTAAGTTATAGTGAAAGCTAGATCGTATAATTGGAGTTTTTCGGTGTTTTGGAGTCTGAATGAGCAGTTGTCCAAGACGGACCAGTAGTCAATTTATTCGTTTAAAATAATTTTGTTAATTGTTTAACGATGGTTTTAAGGTATGTGAAATGTTAGAAAGATTCTGAACAAGCTTGGGAAGAAGGATTTATGTTTTGATTTTTACCTTTAGGATTTCAATTTAAGTTTCAAAGAGTGATTTTAACTTTGGGGTAGATGTTTGGATTAGATTATAATATTAATATGTGATGTATGTTTTGAGGGTTTAAAAGGTGTCAGCTGTGGACATGTGCCGGAGTATTGTACCTGTGTGGGCTTTTTGGATTTCTGTCAGCATTTGAGGTGAGAGAGCGGCTTTCCTAAGACATCATGCTGTGTAGGTAATGTATTGAGAGGTTCCTGGCCATCTCAAAAGCCGGAACGTAGGGGTGTGCGAGTCATTCGTATATAGCGGCAATTGGTTGTGTGTGTATGGCTTCTATACGCAGGACTAAGACATCCCTTTTTCTGTTGCAAGATTATGACATGATACTATCTATGTATGATGATGAGATGTTATGATCTGTTACTCTATACTTGCTGAACTTTTATCTGAAACTAAAAGTAATCATGCTCATTATGATACTTGCTATATTTTAATTGTTCAAATGTAATAATAATGCTGATGAAAATAATGCGATGATATTGGAAGTTTATGATGGATAATTTACAAGGAATCATAAAAGAATTTAATAATAGCAAGACTTGGTTATGATCGAAAAGAGTGATAATTATTGAAGTAACAAAGTGAAAAGTTCAAGAAAAGAATGGCTTACGTGAATGTGGTTTGGACTCAAGTGACATGGATGACTCGAGCTTGTGAAAGACTGAACTCCCTGATGTGCACGGTTGTTTTGACGTGCTTTCCAGGTTGAGGATGGTGCTGGCCGCGTGAGCTTTACGTCGTGGTTTCGAGCCCTCAGTTGTGATGATGATGTGTTAATGAGAAAGTGAGTATGTGAATCATTGAGGAAAAGATTTATGTGAAAGACTCAATTAGAGATCGAGGTTCACTGAAGGGATGGACAAGGGTGACTCGACCGAATCTTAGGATTAATAAAACATTAATAAAATACTAAAAGACATTGAATAACACGGTGAGTTGAGTGTAAGTAGTGGAGAGGAAGATAACCTATTTATCTGCGGATACTCAGGTGAGCGATTGTGACAGGGAAGAGTGATGATGGTGAAACGTCAATAAACCTAGAGTACTTTTCTAGGCGGAACTAGTCTACATGTGATCGGGGCTTAAGACCCAGGGGATCGTAGCGTGTTCTGCACAGCTAACTAGAAAAGTACTGTCGCCCCCTTGATCAATTTCGAAACGGTGAGTGCAACACCCGATTTAGAAACTTGAAATTTCCTTTTTATTTAATTCATAAAAATACGGGTCAATTTTTTTTTTTTTTTTGCATTGATGACATGGCCATGGGTTCATTCTTGTAAATACACTTCCTTTTCAAAAACATTTTTCATTATAAAATAATTCATTCATGTCCCACGTCATCCATCAAGTTCCAAATCGAAGTGTGACCAACACTGCGCTTTGGGACCCAATTTACCATGCACAAAATCATCACAATATTACTTCAGTTGTCAAGTCCAGAAGTCATTATTACAGGTACGGGAGTTACATGGTATCCAGCAATGTCATCAAAGTCCAGTAACATACATGACTCATAATACATAACTGAAAATATCTATCTAATGATCCTCATCACTAGATGCTGCAGCAGGCACTTCGTCCGGATCAAACTCCCAAACATCAGCATCAGAATACTCAGCTAGATACGATCCCTCACTAGGGTCCTCTTCAATCTCACCTGGGTCACTCTGGGGCAAGGCCTCAAAAGCATCGTCAAGAGGCTCAATGGGATCCAAATCCTAGTACACCTCCACCTCCTCAGCTCCAGGGTCAATGCGTGCTGGAAGGGGTAATGGATAACCACCATGGTAGTCTGCGGGTCCTCCACTCCGAAGATCCACCAAAGAGAAACAACAAACACGGGTATGTTAGTCGAATCTCCTCGAAGCGTGTGACCTGGATCTCGAATGGTCACCTCTGAGCCACCTCTCCATTCCCAGCCTTGACGATTCACTTCCCACTGACCGTCATGATAAATCTCAAAGGTAAACTTGACCTGGTCCACCATCTGATGAGCCATCAAAAGGCCAAAATAAAACCAAAGACAGAAAGAGGTAAAAAGAGTCAGCTTTTCCGGACGGATAAGCCGACTGTGTGGAATTACAATAGGCAATCATATTAAGGTAAACAAATAAATAACGACACATCAAACATGCATTCATATTTTATCATTTCAAATTATCGTTTCCAATATATCATCATCATCTCTTTCTCGTACTTGGCAATTCAAGACTTAGTTCCAAATCTTTCCTTTTGCCATCATTCCAAACCGTTTCCATGCCCAAAGACTCCCTTGATACCACATACTTTTCGTAACTCTTTTCTCATTATTAAGGGTCGCACTTTTTAACTTCATATATTTTTCTTATTTAGTTTTATTGGAGCGCATCCATCGATGACAGAGAAATTAGGGAAAAGTCATCGAGGAGTTTGGTTAGCACACATACATCTCCTCCAATCCTCTCAAGCCTAGACGGAAGCAAACAGGACGTACATGAACCTTAACCCACGCAGGTCGAACAACCGAGAAACACCAACATATGCTGCAACCCATTCGGGTCAGCTGTCATTTACATACTGCACCCACGCGGGTCAGCTGTAATTTAATTCTCTTTATTGCGATATCGCAGGGCCCAACAACCAATCAACTGCCCGCCTCGTTCAGGTTCCCTCTCACCGTTTAGAAATTGATCAAGGGGGCGACAGTACTATTCTAGTCTGCAGTGTGGAACACGCTACAATCCCTTGGGTATTAATCCCCGATCACATATAGACTAGTTCCACCTAGAATGGCACTCTAGGTTATTTGACGTTTCACAGTCATCACCCTCCCCTATCACAATCACTCACCTGAGTATCCGCAGATAAATAGGGTATCTTCCTCTCCACTACTTCACACTCAACTTGCCGCATTATTTTATGTCTTTTAATGTCTTACTAAAATTTCATTAATCCTTATGGTGCGTACGAGTCACCCTTGTTCATCCCTTCGGTGAACCTCGACCTCTAATTAAATCTTTCACATTAATCTTTTACTCAATGATTCACATGCTCATTTTCCCATTTACACATCATTATCATAACTTTGGCTCGACACCATGGCGTGAAACTCACGTGGCCAACATCATCCTCAACCTGGAAAGCACGTAACAAACCCATGCACATCAGGGAGATTTACTTCGCATTTCCATAATATTCACAACAATTCATCATTTCCAAAATTACTTTCTGTACAATTCCACTTTCATTTACCACTTTCCTTTAATCAATTACCCAAACTCTTGCCATCAATTAGTCACATATACTTTCAATATTGTTACATTATTTCTTCAGCATCATTAATCAAACAGAGTAGCATATTATATAGCATGAATACTTCAATTTCAGATAAGAACTCAACAAGCATAAATTATCAGATCATACCATTCCATCATCATAAATAGATAGCATCATGTCATAATATTGTAATAGAAAAGCGATGTCTTAGTCCTGCATGTGTATAAGTGGCCATACACACACAATCAACTACCACTATACGACCGACTCAAAGACCCCACGTTCCGGCTTTTGAGATGGCCAGGAACAACTTAACATGTTACCTACACACCACGGTGTCTTAGGAAAGCTGCTCTCTCACCTCGAGTGCTAACAAAATCCAAAGAGCTTTCACTGGTGCGGTCCTCCGACACGCGTCCACAACTGACACCCTCTACATTCTAAAGACAGACAATATATATATTAATAAAATATTCTGATCCAAATATTTATCCCAAGGTTAAAAATCATTCTTGGGAACTTAAAAATGAAATGCTTCGGGTAAAAGTCAAAACATAAATCCTTTTTTTTTTCCAAAATCGTTCAGAATCTTTACAGCACTTCTCATCCCTTAAAACCATCATTAATCAATTAACAAAATTATTTTAACGAATAAATCAGCTGCTGGTCCGTTTTGGACAGCAGCTCACTCATACCCGAAAACATCGAAAAAAACTCCCATTATATAATCTAGATTTTACCATAATTTCAAACACTTAAAACTCATGCTTTTAAACACTTGTAAATATTTTACAATTTGAAAACACCTCACTTAAAATTCAGGACAGCCACACACGGTCCCATGAAAATTATTTTTTGAACATCCGAAAACACCGTAAAATCGTGCGTTAGCTCATATGACTTTTGGATATAAAATAAATAATCGAAACAATTTATTTTTCAAACCATAACACCCTAAACAATATCTAGACAGCCTTGATATAGTTCCATTATCCAGAAATAAATTAAAATCAACTCAAAGCCAATTTATATTCAAAAGCAATTCACTAAGTCAAACACTTAGCACCTAACTGCTTAGGGCAATTCAAAATGCATCACATAAACCATAGGCATTTACATACATGGCTCATTTTCCTTCACTTTCCTAATCATGCAAATAATTTTATTCAATTAACACATAGCATAGCAAATTAATCACACTAAATTATATTCATAAACTTTCCCTAACTGAAACATGCTCACTTCTAATTGAAGCAACTCAATTATCATGCCTTAGATCACTTTCAAACATGTCATACTTAGCAAGTAGGCAACATACAACAAACAAGTTTCCATAACCACATGTGAATTTAAACAAGATCGAAACAAAAGAACGCATCAATTAGGGCATACGTTCTTGACCTTAAATTCATGGAAATCACATAGCACACAACCTTACTTTATGGAGCACAAGCTAATATCCTACACTCCTTTGATTATATCCAAATATCACAATAAAAATAAAAACATTAAGCCAAATCCAGTAAGGACTCAAAGCATTCCATGCATCATTAACTATCAAATAATGCACTAAACCGAGCACAGAAAAGACAAGAAGATACAATCCCAAAACTAAATAAAATCAATTCATTTCAATCCCGAACATTGCAATACACTTACACACATATTAAAGTTCATCACATAAAATTTTCAAGTCATTCCAACATTCAGAACACCAGTTAGTTTTTATCCAACTTTGTCACAAAAATCTCATCAGAAGTGTTGCAATCTGAGGCAAACATGCATTTATTAAAAATAGTAAAATAAATCCAATTGACACGAAATTTGGTACAAATCATATTCATACATTCGAGAACATCTTATAAAATTTTCAGATTATTTAGAGTTGTCTAAGTCACACTTTTTAAATTAAGTATCTCTCTAGTTCTGAAAATCCTGAACTAGAATGTTCACTGTTTTGCAGTCATTTAAAATATCAAATCAACTCCAAATCACCTCAAATTTTACAGAGAGTCTCCTAACATATGCAAGGTCTTACCATAAAAATATAAAGTCCATTGGAATAGCACAAATCTAAAAATTCATTTTGCATTTTACCCGAAAAGCTCATTTTTCTGAAATTGTTTTCTTAAAGACAATTCTTGAAAAATGAGTAAACCAATCCCAAAAATCATACCAAAATCCAGAGATGCTTAATTTAACCATAGAAAAACAGTGGTTCAATTTCAAAGTCACTAAACATGTTCAAGCACTTGTCATCCAAAGCCCCGAAATTCTATAATCAACGTCAAACCAAATCGTAGTTCAATAGAATACCAAATTAGACCCTAACCAAACTTTTAAAGTTACTAGAGCAAGCTAAAATAGCATATAGAATGTATCAAAACAGCTCATTCCCTAATGATTATACAAAAACCGAATGGTGCACTAAAACAAACCAAAAATCAATTTGCTTCATAACACTCCCTAAGGCATTCAAATACATATTTTCAATTAAACTTCAAATACAATTACTTAACTAACTTTAAATCAATCACACAACACATGATCAACTCAAAAGAATCAATTTTTCATGTCTTCATAATTAAACACACAGGGGCTGAATCAAACAAAGAGAAATAAGGAAAATTTGCAAGTTTCCAAACACTTTAATCCACTTACCGTTCCAGGCATGCTTTAACCGAATCATGCATCAACACAAATGTGATTGGGGTCTAATATGTGATGTTTTTGTACCTTTTTTGCCTCCCTTTTACATAGTAAGTGGCTTGTTTTTTTTGAGTAAATTGGAATAAAACAATGGAATTTTGTCATTATAAGATTTCTGGAACCTTTTGATGTGTTTGATGTGTTTTCAGGTATTTAAGATCTTAAAACAATGATTTTTGCAAAGGAATGAAGAAGGAGAGCTTGGTACTTGAATTGGGAAGAAAAAATGAAGAAAAGTTGAAGGTGGCACCCAGGCTCGGCTCCCATGCGCCCAGGCGCGGGTTGGGGTCAACTGGCCAATAATGGGTTGCATTTGGTTGATTTTTCCAGACAGCTGCATGCCCAGGTGCCGGAGTTTCACGCCTGGGCTTGCAAAATGCTAGAAAGTGACATTGTTTGTTGTTTTGACCATAACTTGAGATACGCTTATCCAAATGAGGCGATCTGGGTATCATTTTAAAGCTAAGGAAAATATTTACAACTTTTCTAGAAATAGCCTTGCTCAAATTCTAGAAGGATTTTAATGATAAATTCTATTTGTAAATAAAATTCTTACAGATTAGTTTATTCTAATAGAATCTTATCATATTATATTCAGATTTAGGATTAGTTTTATTAAAATAAAAATATTATCACATTAGATTGAAAAATTAGGTTAGTCTTTATCTATATAATAATAGGATTAGGATTCATTCCAGGAACTCAGACACTCATACAACTCCATAGAATAATAATAGATTAGGATTTGAGACTTTGCTAAGGAACAAGGATTGGAGGTTTTTGTGAAGAACACGGAGTTAGCTCATGGATTCATGGTAATTATTTTTATCATGTTTATTGTGTTTTCTCTTGTAAGTATGAACTAATTCCATCCTTGGGTTGTAGGAGTAGATGTTTGGAACCTTTTCAATATTTCTAGTAATAAATTAATCTTGTTTTCCGTTATTGAATTTTGTGTTTGATTGTTCTCATTTGTTTCTCATGAAAGAAGTTGTTTCATGACTTTTGGAAATCCTTTATGAATAGACATATGAATTTAGGATTTAGTCATTAATCAAACAACTCAATTGTATAGGCACATACATGTTTTCTATGAATTGGGTAATTTTATAAAAAGAGGTTTTGACTGAACTTAATGAAAGGGTTAGGTTTTAAGGCTCCCTTGAGACATCATTGGGAGATTAATCTCTAAAATACGGAAACGTTCTAAGACATTAGATGTTTCCTACTTTTGCAAAACAAATTCGGAATTCAGGAAAACAATTTAATTCGTTGTTGAATATTTTAGGAACCTTCATCGAAACTACGTCCCGCCTTTCCCCTTGTCAAAGAGTCATTTATTTTAATTTATGTTTTTATTTACAAAGTCATAAATCCTTTGTCTTGTTCACTAAGTAATATTAATTAGGTTGAATTAATTAAACAGTCACTCCCTTGGGTACGATACTCGGACTACATTGTCTATATTACTTGTACGACCCGGTGCACTTGCCGGAATCCCTCAACAACAAACCAAAATCCATAAATTTCTAATACTTCCTAAAGCATTCAAGCAAACACTTTTCCAACCACATAATCAATTAGCTAACTTCAAATCTCATGCTCAACACATCATCAACACTTTAAAATAATTAAATTTTCATTCTCACCTACCGAATTGAACAAAGCAAAATAAGCCAAATATTTCATGTTCAAACATTTTAAATCAACTTCACTATTTCAAAGCATCATCATGAAATTTTATTTTCAAGAAACAGAATCATCTTAACCTATATACATGCATGGCTGAATCATAGCAAAGAAAACAAACCAAACATCACAAATTTAAAATACTCAATGAGTATCACAAATGTTGCCAATAGCCCATATGCGAATAGGTGCCGTTGGTTTTGTTCTATATGGGAGAAGAGTCATGCACTCCACGATACTCTTTGGATAAGATGATATTGACACTAAAACCACATTATATCACGAAGCAATCGCATGACCCAAATCGGGGATATCCAACCACTTCTCCTTAGGTACCGCACCAACGTTCTCAACGTATAACCTATCCATACATTCATTGTATTTCGAAGTGCTACCCAATATTTTTATATAAAGCTCTCTATGCTCTCTCATCTCATTGATTATGTCAAGACGCACCAGCATCCAATTATCCTCATCTCCAGAATGGTGCATAGAAATAGACCTGAAACCACAGTTTCCATCACTAGCAACATCAGTCATGGACTCAAAAAATGGTAGTCGAATATAAATGAAGGTAATGCAATATAAATAATATAGGGAGTATAATTATAAATAATAGACCTGAAACCACAGTTTCCATCACTAGCAACATCAGTCACGGACTCAATATATTCTTGCAACCTAGGAGGGACTACGTATCCATAGACCGGTTTTCTTGTTGTAGATGTTTGGGATGATTGCGAAAGTGGAACCTTTTCAGACTTTGACGTATAGTTCTTTCTCTTAGATGATTCCATTTTCTTCGTGGTTGCCAACAAACTATCCACCAACTAATCCAAGCGCTCCCAATGCGAAGGCTCACGTTTCGTTGACTTTTCTTTCTTTGATCTTCTACCCTTTGTCTTCACCTTATCTTTAGGTGGCAACATGGTGGTTGTATCGGGTCGGACGATTTCACGAAACTTGTGAAAAAGTCTCTTATCTGTAGCTTTGTCCCCTGAATAAAACATTTGCAAATACTCCTCAACTAGTGGAATAGGGTCAGGATCAACCTCTTCATCATCTGTCCTCTCCGGTGCAACTTGTCCGGAATCAAACATGGATAATTTCTGCCAGTGGACATGCACCGCACTCAACTGAATACTATGTCCCTTCTTCTTATAGGCACCTAGCTCGCAACGACATGGTAATCCGTGAGTGCTTCTGATCCGACAATCATAGTCACCGGAACCAATACTATGCACCTCTTTATAAATCAAACTCAGAGCTTCCCGAGATACCACGTAGCACAACTCCTTGTAGAGAGAGGTTTTCATATTGTGCTCAACCGTTGTTATGCTTTTTTGAAACGACTCCACAATGTTGTTATGTTGACATGTCAACATATTGTGCATGGCGTCAAAGCATGCGGCTATATCACCTACGCTATCCGTCAGCTCCTTCTTGAATGTGGCGTGTGCACTCTCGACCCTATTTAACAAGATACAGAATACTATGTGTGATGCTAACATTCATATAATTATATCGATTAATTATTATTATTATTGCAATTTAGGAATTTACCTATTGGTTGTTGTGTTCCCAAAATGCATATGCCTATTTATCCAAGCATCCACGAATTTCTCCTTGTTTTGGTCAAGGTATGTCCTCTTAACATATTCAAACAATCCACACCCGGCTTGTTTAGAGACTTTCACAAATGCATCTTCACATGACCGGTACTCCTCCACCTTCTTACAATGGACGACATTCATCTATGCATCCATCACCGCATCAGTCTTCTCATTGTCATGGAAGTACTCTTTGAACTTTCCTTTAACATTACGCTTCACATGCAACTGGCAAAGTAAATGGGTGGTCGTAGGAAATACATCTCCAATAGCTCTCACAAGAGCACCCTCAAAGTCGGTGAGATTGACCTTAGGAAGATGGTAAGGGTCTATAAACAATCTGCTAAACTGCGTCAATGCCCATAAGAAGCTAGCATAATTCTCAAATGACATGAAACAAAATGCAGCAGAGAATGTTTTGGCGATTGATGTCTGACCAACTATCTCTAGCAACGACACTCTATATCTGTTGGTCTTGTATGTGTTGTCCATTATGAGCACCAAGCCAAAGTTGCGCAGTAGAGAAATGGACGTAGGATGAGCCCAAAAAATATCCTTCACCACATTAGTACCAGGGAAGGTAGTGTGCGAGTACTCATATCCTTCCCTCGTCATGCATAGGAGGAGATGTTGCATCTGCGTACGTGGGAGCCTCACATTTCTTCTATAGGTAGCACTGACGGTGTAAATTTGTCCCATGGTTGTCAGATTTGCAGGAAATATTTCTTTGAAAGTTGTCATCACTCTCTTTGGCTTCACCCCGCTCTTTGTAAGGTCAAACACAAGAGCACGTTCTTCTTCGGTTAGCCTTCCAGCCAAAGAATGACCAATCAACGATTCATACTCCTTATGGTTATGAATACCACATTTAACCTTCAACAATCACTTGTCATCGGAACGAATCGGCCTCGCATATAATCTAAAAGGGCAATTAATCTTCTTGCTTCTGGTATTATATTTCAGAATTGCCTTTGAAGCCTTGTATATGCCACTTTGTTCACATGCAAAGACAACTCTTTGCCTCTTACATTTCCCCAAGCCTAAGTCAGACTTTGCAACTTTCAGGACAAATCCAAGTCGATACCCAACTATACGAACCCAATCCACGACTTCATCTCGATTCTTGAACACTTCATTTGTGCAAAATGAATTGCTACAATCGGGAAACTCAATCTTCACGGATTTCATTACATGTGGTTCTTCAACATCATGCATTACATCATTTTTATTATAAGACATTGTATCTGCAATGGTTAAAAGACAAAATATTAGATTTTGGAATAACTTCTATCTATGCTGAGTCGGAAACTTTCCATCTTTGTGTACACGGAAATTATGTTAAAGCCATAAACGAAACAGGTATTAACAGAGCTTTCCCCATTTGCAAAACACAGTACAAAATCCATACAAATTTGGCTAAACTACTATAGAGAAACAATAATATATATAAACATTTCTCTTACTTAAAAATATACATGAAAGAGGGTTTTGTTGAAGAATATACCTTCAATGCACTTAGTAGTTATGCTCAAAGCAAAGAAACCAAGCTAATTTTAAATGATGATGATGAGTTTATGATGATGAACTTGCTCTTTATTTTTGTCTTCAGAGAGAAAGAGAAGAAATGAATGAGTTTGTTACTTGTTGCTGCAGCTTGCGAAGTTAAAAAGCCACATATACACGTACTTGAACACGGAAGGGCAAACTTGGAATTCTGAATTTTATTAATGTTTCTGTCTTTTAAAAGACATAAAAATCTAATTATTTCGTTCCTATATAGACGAAAAAATTCCGCTTACGTATGAATGAAATCCCTTTTCCGTCTGATGAGCGACGGAAAAATTAACACGTTAAAGGGCATTATTGTCCAAGAAAAAGTGAAATGGGGCCAAAATCTCAACTATGGGGGCCAAAATTCAAAAATCTAAAGAAGATGCACTAGAGAGTCAGATGGCCATAGTGGAGGATTCTTATGAATGGGTGGACATGTTGAGCCCAAATATAGGCAACAAAGAAGGATTATTGGCCTATAGGCCCACATATGAAAACAGGCCACCAGAAACATGGGAAGAAAGCTTTGATTCCTACACAACAATCCCTAATGGTCATTAGTCCCCAAACCCTCTTTTTATCCCCCAAACCCAATTTTAAATGGAAAATGTTTATAATGCCCTTTATTATTCAAAACACAAAAAAAACCCAAAAACCAAAACCTAAAACCCCAAACCCCAATATCCAAAACCTCAAACCCTTTCCCTTCACCATCTCACAAACCCCTATTTCTTCTTCTCATCTTCCACCATCAAACCTCATTTACTCAAAAAAAAACCTCCAAAAAGACAAGTTTTTTCTTCTCCTTCACGTTCAAAAGGAGTACCAATGGACGTTCCATACTTGTCAAAGGTAAAATTCATGTCGAATTTTTTGATATTCCGACACGGGTATGTCGGAAATTTTTAGGTAGTTTTTAAGAGTTTTCCGACATATATATGTCGGAATTTTTTCTAACGAAAGAAAAAATAAAATAGTGTAAACTTTCGATACCCCCGTGTCAGAAATTTAAAATTCCGACACTGGTTCGTCGGAATTTTACAACGCCAGAATAAAAAAAACGAACACTAACAACGAAGAGAAGACAAATGAGTTTGCTTAAAACATAACAAATGAACAAAAAGAACTACTAAAAAAATGAAAATCTAACTTTAAACAACCTATTAATCATCTACATCAAATAACACAAAGCAAAAACGAAAAACCAAACCAAACCCTACATGAACAGGAAAGAGGAAGTTGGAGTCCCAGAAGCGGCGATGGTGGCGGCGAGGGAGAAGAATGGTGGAAGTTGAGTGGGTTGAGGAAGTTGAAAAGTTGGAGGTGTGGGGTTTGGGAAATGAAAATATGAAAGGGAGGGAGTGTAAAGGGGGGTTTAGAGGAGGGTAGTTTTGGAATTATTCAAAAAAATGGGGTTTGGGGGATAAAAAGAGAGTTTGGAGACTAATGACCATCCCTAATAGGGGTCAAATTGATGCAGCATATGAACTCAGCCCAAAGGGCTCTCAACAAAATCTAGAAGCGATCATTAATAGAGCTCATAGTGAAGAGATAAGAGTCTCAAAGGAAGGATACACAGAGGATAATAAAGGAAAAGCACTTGATGTGGCAGATAAAAAAATGAACAAAGAAAAAGGATGACAACAGAAAATAGAAAAAAGGCTCAAGGAGAAAGAAAATCTAATCAGGGAATGGAAGGAATTTTGGTTAAATAGAGGGCAATATGGAGACAATAATCAAACATTGTGTGCGTCGGACAATCTTAATCGTATAGAGTAAGCGAACTCATCAAGAACAGAAAGCAAAGAATGCTGGAAGCAAATAAACGAAGAGGGTGAGGAAGCTATGGAGTCAATCCAAATCTTGTTGGAAACTCACCAAGTTGTAAAAATGTAATTAAAAATACTTTTATAAAATAACAATGGTAGCGGATAAAAATTTTCTTTTATTTGATTTCTAAAAATAAACGTTTTATAAAAATGGTTTAAAACATTGGGATTACATCTATATTGAGTACACCATTCTTGTACGGTTCTTTCTTTTCCTTCTCCGCTGAAATGAACCTTGGTCCTTTATAAACTAAAAATTTAGAAACACAGGGAGTGAGACATTATGCTATAGTCTAAGTAATAGTATTTAAACTATTAATCATCATTAGCAATGTATCTAATTCACATTTTTAGGCAAGTTTTATATTAGTATCACAAAATTCCCTATAGGTTTAATTGGTTAAGGTCCAATCTTTTTCTAGATTATTGAAATCCATGATAACTATAGAATTACCCTTTATTGAGTTAATTGGTTCAAGATTGGCTTAACGAGTTAATTCAATGTAGATTAAAAAGGTATTTAGGCAAGTGTTGTCATGTTAATCGGTCAAGACAACTGGTTGACCGATTAACAATGTGTAAAATTGTCCATTTTTGCTCTGTTTTTGTCTCGATAATCGGTTAAGATAACATGATAACTGATTATCCTGACTCAACAAGGCTTAATTTCAACTTTTGTTCAAGAATCTCAATTCCAATCCTTTCCAAATCAGTCTTAGCAGAAGTAATACTTAAAAGTAATACTTTGTTTTGTAGTTTGACACAATATTATAAAAGTAATACTTAATATTTAAATTAGCTTTATAAATCCATTATATAGAGTAAGATACAGGTAATTCAACCTAAGTGTTATACAATAAAGAGAAAAACTACTTTATGAGACCAAATCAATGTGTAAATATAAACTCATAAACTCGAGAGGTGACTCGAGAGTTACTGATTTCATCATAGTTTACTTGAATTCATGTAAGTTTTCCAAAAGGATAATTTACATGAGAATCGGCTCATTGTTGTGACCTAGAAACATAAACTCGTAAAAGTTAAAAAAGTTGACTCGAGAGTTTAATAACAATAGTTGTAAGCACCCATCTATCTCGGACCTTGTGCTCCCCACTTTTTGGACCTGACCCCATCATGCTCCTTATCCTCATCCTCCTATTTCTATAGTTGTCTTCTTAAACCAAACCCCTCCTTAGCTTCTTCTGGCCCACCACCACAATAGGTTTTTTGGGAGAGGCTCTCAGCCCAAATCCATAAGGCAAGTTCGCAGCACCATCTTCATCCGCTCCTTGTCATCCTAATCCTTTAATTTAGCTGATGGTCAATTAGGCTACAACCATAACAAATACTCAACAAGGTGCTCATAGCTAAAGTAGACGTTTGGGAGTGTTGAGGACCTATTTTTACTAAGTCTAACAAATTAAAATGGGCTTGTTTAGCAAAGGCCCAGAAAATGGAAATGGAAGCAATCATCAAAATTGGGCTGTAAGATCCAACAACAAGTAGGAAGGGAAGCGTACATGGGAAGGAAAGCATTTTTGGGGCTCCACCCACGAGGCTGGTCATCAGAGGATGATGTGGTCAGCAGGGCGGAGACCTTTGGGAGCACTGGGCGGACTGTGGTTTGGCAGGCTCTGAGCGAGCTTCGCTTCAGAGAGACAAATTGGTCTCAAAGAGGACTTGTACATTAATTGGAGAGCGAGCCTCAGGCAGAAAAGGGAAAGAGGGGTAGCAGCATAGGTGGGCCATGGTTCAGAGAATCATAGAAAAGGGTCTTTTGTCCCTAACTCAAGGAGGAAAGGCCACTGGGAGTTAGCCAAAAGGGGGCATCCTTGGATGGGGAGATTGAGAGAGAAAAATGACTTAGCAGCTAAGATAATGAGAGTTACGAGGGAGATAGGGACAAGAGAAAGAAGTAAGAGCTTAAGAAGAGAGGGAAGCAACGGGAAAGAGGCAACAAACAAAAAATAGAGAAAAACAACGAAAACTACAAAGAGAAGAAAAGGAGAGAAAAGAACAGAGAGAAAAAGAAACAGAGGGAGAAAAGGGGAGGAAACATAGAGAGAAAGGGAATGTGAGAACTCTGTTTGAGGCAGCTCATCATCCTCCCCACTAGAAATTACTGTACAAGACTCGCTCACTCTCGCCATCATTAGACCACCAGAAGCTCCATTATTGTATCATTGTTGCTTAATTTCTAAAGCTTACGAACTCAAAATCTCATTTTACTGTTAAACCTCTTTTCCAAAAAGTGGTCATAAACAATTGGCGACTCCGCTGGGGAGATTAAGCAACAATGGACAACCAATACACTCAAGTACCAATGACCCAAAAAGGTTGTCCTTCAACTTGGAGTTTCCTGATGAGGAAATGCGTGAAGAACAACCATAGACTCCAGGAGAGACAACAGTTTCATCACCCAGGTAGGAGGCGGAACCTGTTTTGAACCTTTTGGGAGATTTGGAGACTCCTCTCTTTAGTCAAGAGGCGGGCTCGTCCCAAGTCACTATTCCAACCGCCCTGCTCACATTGCTGTTGGCCAACCAGAACAACCTGACTAAGATGATGGCAGAAGTGAGGACACAGATGGCTAGGAGGGAGGCAGAAGGAGAAAGGACCTACAACAGGGCGAAATGAGATGACATTAGTGATGAACATGTGTGCATGACTCCCTTCAGTTTTGACTTTGAGCAGCATGCTTTGACAGAGGAACAGATGAAAGAACTGATATATCGAGAGGCTCTAACATTTAACCCTGAGTATCAACAGTAGTGTTATTTTTCTGTCTATCGAGAGATAGAATTTTTTCGTCTCTCGGTAGATGGAAATTTTCCATCACGGGATAGATGAAAATTTTTCGTCTCTCACAAGATGGAAATTTTTCATTAAGGGATAGATGAAAATTTTCCGTCTCGTTAGGGACAAAAAAAAATAACACAAAAGGATATTTTTGTCCATGAAAACACGAAATGAGGGCCAAAATTTAAAACTCTAACTCAAGAGACCCAATAACGGTGAGTGAACCTACAAGACTTGGCCCAAGAAGGCCCAAAAAAAAATGAACGTGATCCATGTCGTGTGTTATTTTCGTTTCCTTTCCTTAATGCCTTCTCTCACACACAAATTATAAACAAAACTCCCGAAACATAACTCACACACAGATCTGAATCTGCTTCTTCTTCTTATCTCTCTCTCTCTCTCTCTCTCTTACTCTCATGATCCCAAAATTCTCTCATTCCTCAGAAGCAGCAGAATAACACCCACAAATTATAATAATCTCAGTTCTCTCTCAGATCTGAAGCCGAACCAAAAAAAAAAAAAAAAAAAAAGAGAAAAAAACGACGTCGTAAAATGGAGAAATCATGCACTCTGATCGTCCACTTCGACAAAGGAACCCCAGCCCTGGCGAACGAGATCAAAGAAGCCCTCGAAGGAAACGACGTCGCTTCCAAGATCGAAGCTCTGAAGAAAGCCATCATGGTTCTGAACAACGGCGAAACCATCCCTCAGCTTTTCATCACCATCATCCGCTACGTCCTCCCCTCCGAGGACCACACCATTCAGCGTCTCCTCCTTCTCTACCTTGAGATCATCGACAAGACCGATTCTCGCGGCAAGGTCCTCCCTGAGATGATCCTCATCTGCCAGAACCTCCGCAACAACCTCCAGCACCCTAACGAATACATCCGCGGCGTCACCCTCCGCTTCCTCTGCCGCCTCAACGAATCCGAGATCGTCGAGCCTCTCATCCCTTCCATCCTCTCCAATCTGGAGCATCGCCATCCCTTTGTCAGGCGCAATGCTGTCCTCGCCGTCATGTCCATCTACAACCTCCCCAACGGCGAGCACCTCCTCGACTCCGCTCCCGAGATCGTCGAGAAATTCCTCTCCACCGAGCAGGATCCGAGCAGCAAGAGGAACGCCTTCCTCATGCTCTTCTCCTGCGCGCAGGATCGCGCCATTAGTTTCCTCTTTTCCAACATCGACAAGATCCTCGATTGGGGAGAGCAGCTCCAGATGGTTGTGCTCGAATTGATTCGCAAGGTTTGTCGCAGCAACAAAAGCGAGAAAGGGAAATACATCACGATCATCATATCGTTGCTGAATGCGCCTTCCACCGCTGTTATTTATGAATGCGCGAGCACGCTTGTGTCGCTTTCGTCAGCGCCTACTGCGATCAGGGCTGCCGCGAGCACTTACTGCCAGCTGCTGCTGTCGCAGAGCGATAACAATGTGAAGCTCATCGTGCTCGACAGGCTGAACGAGCTCAAGAGCTCGCATCGGGAGATCATGGTTGAGATGGTTATGGATGTGCTGAGGGCGCTGTCGAGCCCCAATCTCGATATCAGGAGGAAGACCATTGATATCTCGCTGGAGCTGATCACGCCAAGGAACATTGACCAGGTTGTGATGACGCTGAAGAAGGAGGTTGTTAAGACGCAGAGTGGGGAGCATGAGAAGAACGGTGAGTATAGGCAGATGCTGGTGCAGGCGATCCATTCCTGTGCGATTAAGTTCCCCGAGGTGGCGAGCACCGTGGTGCATTTGCTGATGGATTTCTTGGGTGATAGCAATGTGGCTTCTGCGATGGATGTGGTTGTTTTCGTCCGCGAGATCATTGAGACTAACCCGAAGTTGCGCATTTCCATTATCACTAGGCTGTTGGATACCTTTTACCAGATCAGGTCAGCGAGGGTGTGCTCGTGCGCGCTGTGGATAATTGGAGAGTATTGCTTGTCCCTCTCGGAGGTGGAGAGTGGGATCGCCTCGATTAAGCAGTGCCTTGGTGACCTCCCATTTTATACCGCTGCTGAGGAAGGTGAGGGCCATGATGCCTCCAAAACTGCCACCCAGCAGGTTAGCTCGACCACTGTGTCATCCAGGAGGCCCGCTATTCTTGCGGATGGGACCTATGCCACACAAAGTGCAGCACTTGAAACTGCCATGTCACCACCTACCCTTGTGCAAGGGTCGCTGTCCTCCGTTGGGAACTTGAGGTCATTGATTCTGTCCGGCGATTTCTTTCTCGCGGCAGTTGTCTCGTGTACGCTGACAAAACTTGTGTTGAGGTTGGAGGAGGTTCAGAGCTCTAAAGCCGAAGTAAACAAAGCAAACTCGCAGGCATTGTTGATCATGGTCTCAATCTTGCAGCTGGGTCAATCTTCGGTGCTTCCACACCCAATTGATAGTGATTCTCATGATAGGATTGTGCTTTGCATTAGATTGCTGTGCAATACTGGTGACGAGATAAGGAAGATTTGGCTGGAGTCTTGCAGGCAGAGCTTTGTGAAAATGCTTGCTGATAAGCAGCGCAGGGAGACCGAGGAGATTAAAGCAAAGGCTCAAATATCTAATGCACAGCCTGATGATCTCATTGATTTTTACCATCTCAAGAGCAGGAAGGTATGATATTGCTGGCATTGTTTATTTATTTTTGCTGTTTTAGAAGTTTATAACTGTCTGTATTGTTGTTTGACTGTATTCCTTGACATTTTTGTTATGCATACCTTCATCATGATTATTAACGATTAAAGTTTTGGTGCACTTATACTTGTATAGAAGTCAAGATATTTTATGCATTACTTGAAGTCATTATGTTAAATTAACTTTTGTATTGTGTCACCTGGTTACGAATTCCTATTAATGACTTATGATTCACAATGGATTTTGTAGCATCATTTGTTATGTGCTCTATACACTTGCTCTCGTGATTTGAATGTCAGATCATTACTAATGATTCACAATGACTTATGATTTGCATGCCTTGATCATTACTAATGATTGAACTTTGGTGCATTTATACTGATATCAGCTTATGATATTTTATACATTGCTTAATGTCATAATATTAAATTGATTTGTGTCACTCAAGTATGATTTGAATTCCTGGTAATGACTTATGATTCAACGGATTTGTAGCATCATTTGTTATGTGCTCAATACACTAACTCTTCTGGTATTTTTTTCAAATGTTACATACATCTGTATATATATACTTATCTTGTCAATTCCTCAGGGTATGAGCCAGCTTGAGCTGGAGGACGAGGTCCAAGATGATCTAAAACGTGCTACCGGAGAGTTTACAAAGGATGCAGATGATGCAAATAAGCTCAATCGCATTCTCCAGCTCACTGGGTTCAGTGATCCTGTTTATGCTGAAGCATATGTAACAGTGCATCATTATGACATTGTCCTTGATGTCACTGTCATCAACCGAACCAAGGAGACTCTTCAGAACTTGTGTTTGGAGTTAGCAACCATGGGTGATCTCAAACTTGTTGAGCGTCCACAAAACTATACCCTAGCCCCAGAATCAAGCAAACAGATTAAGGCCAACATCAAGGTTTCTTCAACTGAGACAGGGGTTATATTTGGCAACATAGTCTATGAAACATCTTCAAATGTTCTTGAGAGAACAGTTATTGTTCTAAATGATATTCATATTGACATCATGGACTACATCTCTCCTGCTTCCTGTGCTGATGTGGCCTTTAGAACTATGTGGGCTGAGTTTGAGTGGGAAAACAAGGTATATCCTCTCTCTCTCTCTATCTCATTATCTTTTTTAACCAAAGGGAAAGAAATTATGTGCTACCTTTTATCGCCCATAACAACATCTACTGTCTTTCATTTAAATTTTTTCTTAGGTTTAGAGACTTGTTGGTTCTTTAGAGTAATTAGTGTAATTTGTGTGGTCTTTTGACAAGCCGTTAGTGTTTTTCTTAGTGCTTGCTCTTAAAACTGATTTGAGCTTTGTTATTCTTTGCATCATTATGTCTTCAATATATGATATGTGCATTGATGATGGTATCTTGATGGTTGAGATAATGCTACGTTGGCATTGAAATCGGTATATTAATTCTTTTTCTGGTTATCATTGGTGTTGTTGTTAATATGTTGAAGTTTGATATCAATGTTCTTGTGCTGGTTTGCTACCTTAATAATAAGATGATACTTGATAAGCAAACTAGCTGATTGATTTATGAATCCTATATAATGTGTGAGGGGTCTTTCTTAATTCCCATGTAAACTCTGTTTATTTTTGGTACCTCTGTTTCTTAATAAAATCCATTTGCTGATTAAAAAAAAAAGACGATACTTGATAGGCAAACTAGCTGATTGATTAAACCCCTTGGTGGCTAGGAGCAGGCTAGTGGGGATCAGGGAGTGATTTAGGTAGTTTACAAGAATTTCTAGGTTTGGTCCTCCATCCCGTCATCGTTCCAAAAATGTAACATGCTGATTTGTTGTCATACTTTCCCTGATAAGTGTGATAAGCGCTTGACTTTTCCATGAATTCCCCAAACACTATGAATTAGCCTGAGAAGTGATAACAACAAATGGAGTAATTTATATGTTGCTGCCTGCTCTACTGTATTATGTTTTTCATTTTCAACTGGGGAGGTGTATCTTACTACTGGTTTTGCATTTCATTTGCATGAAGCACCAAATACTAAATCATCTATTCCTTTCTTAGTTTGTAGTCCAGCAGCTGTTAGAATTATGTTGTCAGCTGTATGGGTTATCACCTATGTTAAATAGCTACAGGCACAGGTATCGACAATTGTGATATGCAGATGTGGAAAAATGAAAGAAAACTAGTTTATTCAGGAAGATGCTTCATGCACCCATATCATATATGTTTTTCTATTTCACACATGTTTCTCTCTATTACAATTAAAACTTGTAAGGCAGGTATGGTATCAAAATTCGCATATTTGTGCATCAGGAGTTGGTGTGCTCATGCAATGTGTTTCTGCAATAACCAAATGATGTATGCGATTCTACTTTATTAACATTAATTCTGTTGTTAAGGTTGCTGTAAACACAGTAATACAAGATGAGAGGGATTTTCTCAACCACATTATCAAGTCTACAAATATGAAGTGCCTCACTCCTCCGTAAGTTCTCTAACTCCGCTCAAATCCCTTTTGTCAACAACAGTTTCACCCCATGAATGATTCTCCGTAACACACGCTAACTTGCAAACACTTTCTGGCTTTCATTTTGTTTGTATGTGTGTCTGTGTACCTGTGAGCATCTTACTACCTGAATTTAAAGGCAAGTGGTAAGCAATTGATAGTATGAGTGCATACATAGTCAGTCTCAACAGGGAAATTCTTTCAGAATGTTAAGTGCCAGGTCCATAAAATTTGTGGTTGTGCATATGTATGTGGCGAAGCATGCCACAGAGCAAAGATGCAGAAAAAGATTATCATTTGGGAAAACTCGACATTGCTTTGTCAAATTGGGAAAAACTAGATTATTGTATTTATTCTGGCATGGATTAGATTCAATTTGACTGTTGCTTCCTTTAACAAATGACATGCATCATTCTAGTAAATACTCTAACTAATTATGGGATTAATAATTAATTAATATTATTCTTAATCATTTTGGGCAACTCAATTGATGTTTGGCCACATAAGGTAGTTATATATCTTGCATTCTTATTATTTGTTCTATGGGGAGTAATGCCTTGTGATTAAACCAGTTTTTCTTTGTGCCTGTGTTCATCGTCTTTTGTTTAGATCGGCATTGGAAGGAGAGTGTGGTTTCCTAGCTGCAAACCTTTATGCCAAGAGTGTGTTTGGGGAAGATGCTTTGGTGAATGTGAGCATTGAGAAGCAAGCAGATGGTAAGTTGAGTGGATACATCAGAATAAGAAGTAAAACTCAGGGAATCGCTCTCAGTCTCGGGGACAAGATAACATTGAAACAGAAAGGCACCGCATAATCCAATCCAGATACCCTGTTTTCTTTGCTTTTATGTCTATGTCAACTTTGTGTAGCTTCTGGTGGCAGCTAAACTTCAAGCTTGGTGATTCCTGCTTCAAATTCTTGTGGCTTTCGGTAGCAGCCTGCTCTTTAGCAGTATTAATTTTTACCTTGTTGGAGTTCCAATTTTTGTTTTTATTCTTTCCTTGGATTATTATTACTTGAGAAAAATCCTTTTTGCACATCTTTCATGTTTCTACACATGGGGTGGACACCGTATATTGATAATATGAGAATCGTTAAAATTTATATTTGTATGTCTTCTTGGGATGATGACCCTTAACTAGATAGTGCGTAATTACATGAATGGTTATTGCCTCACTGCTCACAGTCAATTATAATTTTGATATTCCAGTGCTTTTTCGAAAAAAGAACTTTCTTTGTGTATGTATGGTTAGAGTGGATATTTTATCATTATTTCCCGTTATCACTTTTAGGAACTTTGCAAAACACAACCCTCAACATTCTCGTTTTGGTTCTTGAAAGTAATGAGTACAATAGAAGTGTGAAGCTGTTAAGTTCAAAATAAGCACCATTTCAAAGTCACATGCATTTCATAATCGATGGCTTTGCTCTCTTCCACCGAGTCTTATGGAATAGGCTACTGAGGCCTATAGCTCGATGTATATATGGTCAAGCACGCTTAATTTGTTTAAAAAGCATATTTAATTTAATTTTCTTAACAGTCCTACTCCTGTTCAATTATCTGGTTAATGTTTAGACGTTTTAATGGAGTTGTTTTTGGTGGACAGATAATATTATATAGAGTAATATGTCAAATTAGTCCCTGATTTTGTAAGCGTCGGTCAAGTTAGTCCCTGACTTTATCTAAATAACAATTTAGTCCCTGAGATTTCATTTTAATTCACATACGTCCCTATCTTTATCCTATTTTAAAGCAAATACATCCCTGGGATAGTGACAGCAGGGACTAATTTGATCATATATTTTGTACCAAGTGTACTCTTTAGCCGATATCAGTAGATTAATCCTTTCGAAGACGTAGAGATCACTTAGATGGGTTTGCCTATATCAACGAAGTCTTTTGCACATCACGGCACGGATTGAACCCTTAACCGTATGTCTAAGAAATACAAGTATTTACTATCTGTACTATATCTTCTTGGTCTAAACATAAATATTTAGATATGACAGCTCTACACACTTGTCAATGTTAGAGATAAACTAAAATTATTTGATGAAACATGTTAAAATTTAGAATGAATTGCAACATGTTAAAATTTAGAGATAAACTATAATCATTGATGATATTATCTTTTTAAAGATTCTAACTTCGAAAGTGAATTGCACCTGACATTTTACAAGGAAAAATCTTCTGTAACTCATCATCTGCAAACATAAAAGGTTGCTAAAATTATGTCTCAAAAAATTTCAACTTCATAAAAGAATTGCACTCCAACGTCTATACAACCAGTATTCACCAATTTAAAATTTGACCAACTTATCTTCTAAAGATTCTAACCCCATGAATGAATTGAATTTCTTATATTTATGTAATAAAAATCTTTGAAAAAATCAATATAGGTTTAAACAACTATAAGTCCTAACCCCTTATAAAAAAATACCAAAATTATCTCTTTAAAAATTTCAACTTCATAAATCAATTTGTACCCACAACATTTAAGTAGTCAAAATCCTCCTGATGTGTGCGTAGCATGCATATTATTTTCCTATTAGTTTGTATTTATTTTAATTTAGCATGCATTTAATTCATATTTCACTTGGGAAAAGTTTTTGGTGTTTTTGATGTGCAGGTTACAATTTGAAGGCTTGGAGCTTTGGAAAGTAAAGAATTTATCATTGACAAAATATTAAAGAGCTTTTGGGAGCAATTGTATAGAAAAAAAGAGATTTGGGGGCTTTGAGAAGGAAGATAAGTCATTGGGCCTAATTAATCAATTTGGGCCCAAATTTGGAAAAAGTAGCAGATAACTTGTAAAAGATAGAAACCCTTGTAGATAGATTTGATTTAGAAGATTAGATTTGATGAGAAGATATATAATTAGAAAGCAAGGATTGAAGACAGAACACAACATATTTCTCTCAAGGAAGATCTGGAAGGCGATTGAAGACAGAAGAAATTCTCCTCCTCTCAACTTTTGGTTATTCCTACTTTAGTATGTCTTATTCCTATGACGGAGGAGTACATGATAGATCCATAGCTTTTGGCTGAGGAAGCCCCTGAGGATACCCCTGGCCCCTCTAGCTCTTCTCCACCTCCTCCTTCTCGCGCTGAGTTCACCGAACTCCGCTCTGAGTTAGCAAGGATTGCCTCTATGGTTGAGGAATCCAATAGGATGCAGCGCGCCATGTATGACTGGCACATTTCTCAGGGCCACTTCCCTGATCCCACACTATGACCCTTTCCTCTTCTTGAGTTTTTGTTCCACATTGGGGACGATGTAGAATTTAAGCTTGGGGGTGCATTGCATTTTGCATATTAGTTTAGGACCATGTAGTGTTCTCATTCATTTATCATGCATTTTTCATTTTTTTTTATTTCACATGCATATATATTAAAAAAAATCATTCATTTTTCATGCATTTGACTGACTCATTATCTAGGCAATTTGACTTATATCTGTTTTGGCTTGCACTGAATGGGTTTCCTTAAGAATATTATTTTTGAAAAGTGACTTAGCCTGTGATGATCTGCTTGTTTGGAATGATGGTTGCATGAATAATCATTAGAATACTGATAATTAGCTGAAACTTATTGTGATTCTTGCTCTTCATTAAATTAGCCAATAAATGTGAGTTTTTGAGCCTAACAGGGGTAACACTTAATAAATATTTTTTTAACCCCTCTTCTTTCTTGATATTGAGTGTTGTTCACTTTGATTGTGAATTCTAGAAATTGACCTGTGACCATCTTGAGACTGATAATTGTTTGCATGCATGAATATGATAAAGGCACTTAGGACTGTTTTTCTGGCCTTCAACAATTTTGATAAACACTTTCCCTTAGTTGCCCATTTTGAGCCTAATGAAATAATTATTTTCTTTGGTACCCATTTCATAATTGTTATATATCTTTGGTACCCTTTGGATTATGAATGGTGAAATTGAGATAGTAGTTCTTTGGATGAGATGTTATAGTGTTGATATTGAGCTTAAAGCATTATTCTCTTTATCTCTCTTCTAAAAAAAAAATTGAAAGGAAGAGAATAGAGAGAAGTGAAAATAAAAGAAAGGGAATGAAATATCACAAATTTTTGGAGTTGATGTGTAACTACAGTGATTATATGCTCCATTCATAATTCAAGGGGATATTGTGTTTATGGTTACATTATTATAGCCCTTTGCGTGATCCTTTGTTTCTTATACCCCACCTGACATCTTTAGTCATGGCCTCATTACAACCTAATTAAGACCTTTTGATTCTTGTATGCATTCAATAGTTTCAGTGGAGATTTTGATCTATGGTCATGCTTATGGTAATTCACTTTCATTGATGAGCTTGAGTGATATGTCTTTACCCTCTTATACACATTGAGAGAAGGTGAGTGGAGTAACCCCTTTTAGTGATGAGCAAGGTTCTGATAAGTTTAAGGTTCTAATTGGGTAGACTTTTGATTATTTCATGATTGGTTAGTGGATGTTAGTTTGAGAGAATTACAGGTTATGTCATTTGATAGAATTTGTTTTGAGGAAGTTGTGTTTTTGTGCATGTCATTATTGGATTATGAGTTTTGTTGCCTGGATGATGAGTTGGTTTGCATTCATTTAGGATTCATTCATTCCATTGCATGTTTTGCTTGGGGACAAGCAAAGGTTCAAGCTTGGGGGAATTTGATGTGTGCGTAGCATGCATATTATTTTCCTATTAGTTTGTATTTATTTTAATATTTATTTAGGTATTTTATTTTAATTTAGCATGCATTTAGTTCATATTTAACTTGGGAAAGGTTTTTGGTGTTTTTGATGTGCAGGTTACAATTTGGAGGCTTGGAGCTTTGGAAAGTAAAGAATTTATCATCGACGAAATATTAAAGAGCTTTTGGGAGCAATTGTATAGAAAAAAAAGAGATTTGGGGGCTTTGAGAAGGAAGATAAGTCATTGGGCCTAATTAATCAATTTGGGCCCAAATTTGGAAAAAGTAGCAGATAACTTGTAAAAGATAGAAACCCTTGTAGATAGATTTGATTTAGAAGATTAGATTTGATGAGAAGATATATAATTAGAAAGCAAGGATTGAAGACAGAACACAACATATTTCTCTCAAGGAAGATCTGGAAGGCGATTGAAGACAGAAGAAATTCTCCTCCTCTCAACTTTTGGTTATTCCTACTTTAGTATGTCTTATTCTTATTTTTTAATTTGTATCATCAACATGAGTAGTGAGTAGTTCCCTTTTTCTGAGGATTAGGATTAGCCCATGGAGGCATTGACATGAGGATTTGATATTTTATCTTTTATTTATGCTAGATTCTATTTTTATTTAATTTTGGTGTGCTTAATGCTTTTGGTTGTGTAGAGCTCCACAATTACATGATCCCAGATATTAAGGGAAGTACCGAAAGGTGAACCTTAGTATTAGAAAATACCAAAATTGAACTTAGGAACTTAAATCACGAAAGTAGTTTTAATTCCTGAGGGGATTCCCTGAATTATCATAGAACTTAATGGATTTAATGTACACTAATTATCACGAAAGTAGAAATTAGGCCTCATTAGATACGTTGCTAAGACTCTGAAAGGAGCTAGTATTCTACATTAGGATAATTCACCCTAAAAATAAATCTAGCTAAATAAAAGAGATATCACTAAAGATTGTCAATGCGGATATGTGGTGAAACTAATCCTTGGAAATTTCCCAATCCAAATCTCAATCCAATCCTTTAGATTTTATTTTTCCCTAAAATCAATCTCTAAATTTTATTTTTAATTTTCTACTAATCCGGTTTAGATAATTGGTGCTTATAATTTGTTGGTATTTAACAACAAAATCCCTGCGAATACGATACTTTTTATTACTACGATAACCTGTGCGCTTGCGGGGCTATCACCTCAAAAAAACAAAAAAAAAAAAAACAAAGATAAGCTTAAACAATCCACTTATCTATTTATCAGAAAAAGGAAAAAAAACGCTTATCTTAAAAATTGACAAAAATAAATCTCGAATGAGTTTCAACCCCAAAATTATATCAATATAAATTAGGAGTAAAACATTGGTTTCCAATATATATATATATATATATATATATATATATATATATATATATATATATATATATAAAATTGTGAATATTATATAAAACAACTTAGAACCTAAAGATTTCATGGGTATTTTTTATGGTTCCAATAAGTAACATTTTTTTTTTTCAAAAAAGTAATCACTCCTTTGATAAAGTGTATTTAATTTTGATTGGATTATCATCCGAGTAACTTCTCTTCCCCTACCCTAAATTCCTTATTGCAATTATTTGTACAGAATTAAAAATATATTTTTTTTAGGAAAAAAGAGATTTATTATCAACAAGCAAAATTTGCAACTATACACTTAAAGACTAATTAGCAAGTTTGCTACTTTCTAGGAACAATGTTGCATCAATACTGTAACGACTAACTTTTTATAATAAACTTTAATATATTTGATAAGACATAATCCTTAATTAATTGGAAGACTTGATATTTTGTATGAGGAATTATAAAAATTAAGGGATTATAGAAGTAAAAAAATGTAAAAAATTTTGTCCCATATTAAAGTAAAAAAATAAATGAAAAATCTTAAAGATTATATATTGTATCAATGATTGATAAATAAGTAGTAAGGAAAACATATTTAAAGATGTTTTTAAAGCAATATTGTAATATGTATTAATTGTAATGATATGAAAATTTGTGGAATATCAATTTGTAATTAATGAATGAATCATGCATTATATTAAATAGATACTCTCTTATTTTCATTGACTTGTTTGACTTTTACCAACATATTGGGACGGAGGGAGTACATTCAAAAGGGTCCTTCTTATTTTACATCATGTTACATCATTTTCATTTAAAAAGTATAAGTAACTACATCATAATTTTGAGCTATCAGTTGAAGGGTGCCGGTTGAAGGGTGCACCTGATCACTATCTCTTCCTGCTTGATCATCGTTTCCTCCAGCTACTTCATCCTCGTCCTCCTCCTCCTAATCCATCTGAGGTTGTGCTCTATCACTTGGCACATGGTCCGATGATGGGGCAAACCTAACAGTACGGGATGGACCTGGACGAGAAGGATCCTCAGGTAAAACTCTCTCAGGAGAAGTACGAGTACGACTAGTTGGCCTAAAACGAAAACGGGAAAAAACGACGAGCAGGTGGAGGTGGCGGAGTACCATGAAGATAGGTGAAAGTCGGAGGTATATGCTGTGCGTAAATCATGGGTATACGAAAGCGGTGGGGTCGCATACGGGCCACAGGGTTCGGATGGCGGAATATCAATTCCACCTCCCCCTCAAAGGTGGCTCTATGCTCCTCATACTCCTATGTCCCGGGCAGGGGGTGCATCTCCAGACATGCCAGGAAGTGCGACATCACCTAACAAACAATTAGAGCAAAGGGAGTGAGACAGTGTCATTCGCATACAAATGTATAATTAAAATAGACGAAGAATAGACAAACACAAGTAGCAATTAATATCACATAAAACATATAAGCACACTTAACTAATCAAACAATAATTATCAAACAATAATGTATGCTTTCTAATGCATGTGCAATGCGTATGATTAATGCATTCTTCTCGGTGATATTCCATTAATATCATGCACTTAGCAATTTACGTTTATCGAGAACGTACGAAACGATTAAATTTACGTTTATCGAGAACATACCAAACGATTCCATTTTATGTTTTAACGAAAACGTACCAAAACGCTTCCATTTACGTTTGACGACAATGTACCAAACGATACTAAGTAAGGAAAAGCAACCGAGAGCAAACGTCTTTCAACCGAGTATACCATCACAACTCTTTTGCTGGTTATACTAAAGACCGTCCTCCACAGTCAAGAAATACCCCTAGATATCGATAGGATTATCATAGTTAGAGCAAAACTATCCCGAGTCAAGTCTACAAAACTTACTCATCATATGACCATTTTACCCATGACTAATCCCCACGGTTATTTGACGTATCACCGTCATAAACCTAATCTCTGCGTATTCTCAATCCGGTTTATCAAAATCGAATGTGTCTTTTCCTACTATCATATCTCAACTTCTCGTCACCATGCCTGATTGCAATAGATTTATCATTAAATCAACATCCAACATAAAGATATTTAAAATATTATTAAATTGGAGTTAAAAGCATTTTCCAGAATTATAATTAAGAAAAAATTTATTAAAAATATTAAAACAGAAATAAAATAGAATTATTAAAATATTTTACAGTGTCTAACCGGTTAGAAAACTTGGTAACCGGTTAGGTACTATAACTTTAATATTTGAATTTCCCTCTTTCAGTGTTCTGAAGTGTCTAACCGGTTAGAGAACTAGATAACCGGTTAGATACTGCAGATATCAGTTCTGAAATTGCTCTTTTTAACACCAACTCAAAATCTTTCAATTTCAATCACAATTAAACTTAAACAAAGTATACTTATGCATATCCAGACAGGATTTAACAAGTAGACAACATCAAATTCGCAGAAATCATATTCAGTTCATGATATATGCATATAAAACACATATTTCATATAAAACACATATTTCACATTTAACATGTCAAATTCAAGTACACAACCAATTAAGCTAGGTTCATACTTTCTTTAGCTCATGTTAAGTTAATAAAACATGTCTCAATTAGTTTCAATGTTTATTTTAGACTCTAAGCCAAAACCCCAATTCAAATAAATTGCCCTAGAGCTTGCAAAGCTCTCTTACATTCAAAATCTACTAATTATCATTCTAGCGAAATGAATATCTTCTCCCTTACCTATTGAAGCTGTGAGAACGGATTTGAAAGAAAGAGAAAAGGATTGACACGTTTTTGACACCAACACACCTCAACTGTGATCCCCTGTTTTCAGTTTCAATAGGGTGTATTCATTAGAGTTTTTCAACAAGAATGAACTAAAGAAATTCGTGAATAAAGGTTGGAATCTAAACTAGGATACATAAACTTGAGATCAAAACAAGTTTAGGGTTCAAAGGTAGCTTGAACTTACCAAACGAACTCAAGGAAAGAGCTCCATGAAACTGATTTTCCCCTATTTTTCTGATTCAAAGAGCCAGGTTGTGTGGTTTGTAACTTCTTCTAGGGTTCACCCTATTAAGTAAACTCGGTTTCTACTTCAAGAGGGGTAAAAGGCCTTTAATTTGATATAAGTTTTGTGGGTGTTAGTTGCTCAGAAGATGGAAAACGAAAGGGAACTTCAACACAATAGAAATTGATATATAGAAGGGTGAAGAATGAGATTTTTATGCTAAATTGATTAATTTAATCAATTTTATCCCTGTCAATTCTATCTATAAGCTGTATTAGATGAGTATGGCAGGCTAAGTTGGCCAAATGGGTTGAAAACGTGTTGCCCCTTGTCAAATCATGCTCAAACCGCCTCAACTCTGTTTTTGTTGAGTCGTGCTAATCGGTTACTCATCTTACTAACCGGTTTGGGCATACAATTTTGAAAAAATAATTTAAAAATATAATATTTTATTCATTTCCTTCCAAAACCCTTTTTAATATTATTTTCATATTAGAATTAAGATATTTTAAAATAAGTAGAAATAATTTTTCTAATTATCTTCTTTTATTTATTCACAAATAGTTACATAGTAATTACTAGTTCTAATCGGGGATTAAAATTTCGGGTGTTACAAATATGGGTACGATATTGAATATGGATATAGTACCGCGTTCGACAATTTCTAAAAAAATTGGGATATGGGTACGACAATATAAATTCAAATTATATATATAAGGAAATAAACGATTTTGGCGTTAAAATAACATATGAGTATCGTTAAATTGGAGGTTGATGTTCAAAATAAATTAAGATATAAGGATGAAAGATTGATTATGACATTAAAATATAAATTCTACGGCAAAAATAACATTATTAGTACGATTCACACTTAAAATATATCTTAACATACGAGTTACAAGTATTCAGAAGTACTGTACGTGTATCGGTACCCAAGATGCGCCCAGTACGGGTACGTCACCATTTTAGGAATACTCATATTTCATAGTCTAGGAAGGGTTCAAACAAAATATAATTGTCTATACATAATTCCATTCTAGCTCTCATTGCTACAGTGTTATCTTTCCATTTGTCAATATTGGGAAAATAATGAAAAAACCTAAGTGTTAACTTTTTTTTAATACTTTGAAAAATTGTTGTTACTGAAGTAAGCCTGAAATCTTCTTCTATTTCTCTTCATCCATACATGATAAACCACAGTTGAATATGATGCTCATATCATTTTCCCATTATGTCCATTGATTGAATCTGCAATGCCAATTACCAGGGCTAGCCAATCACACATCATTTCCAAAAGTTCTTGTGACCATTTGCAATCAAAGAACATATGATTTGTATAATCAAAGAACATATGATTTGTATTTTCTACATCACTGCCACACAAGTAACATAGAGGATCAATGTCCATAAACTTCAGAGTTGTTTGTAATCTATTGTGCATAGTCAACCAAAGAATAAAACAATGTTTTTGAATATTAACTTTGTTCCACACAAGACCAGAGAAGCTGAATTTTGTTTGATTACCCTCCAACCATGAATAACCATTTTGTGTGGTATAAAAACCATCCTTTTTTAGGCTCCATTTGTCATATGCATATCCAACCCTCAATTTGTCTCTAATTTTAACTAGCTTTCTCCAATGTCAGCTAGCATCATTTTTGATTTTGTGATCCCAAAGATCTTGCCCTTTCAAATAAAGTAAATTCACTAATTCAACCCAAAGATTATCTTTCATTCTAGCAATGTCTTATATCTGTTTGCCAATTTGATGTGCCAGCAAGTGTACGGGGTCAACGTGTAATATAGTCTCAGGAAGACCAGATATCATCCCACAGGGAGTTTGTGAGAATGTTCAATCTACTTTTACCTTAATGCAACTAAAAGTAAATCCTATAATTAAAATTCAGATTTGATTAAAATAGATTTGAGATTAAAAACTAAAACTAATTAAATGCTGAAAATTAAAAGAAATTGTGAGCAGGTAGAGAAGGATTGTTAGGAACGTGGTTTCAATGTATGTTTCGTTTATCTAATTATGAATTATTGTCTTCCCCTAAATCATGAACAAATCCCTAAATTAGTAACTATCAGATCTCTCATGTTTAGTTACCGTTTCTTATTCAATTTCATAACCCACAATCTCTCAAGTAATTAATTCATTGAATAATAATTAAGAACAATGGATTTAAATAAAGTTATATAATTACCCAATTGTATCTCTACCCCTGGATTAATTATATTGTTTGATTGGAAAGGCCTATCTAAACCCTAAATCTCTCAATTTGGGGATTAGAAATCCAAAACATAAATTGGTCAGATTCATGCATAACAATTAAATAACAATCAAGCACATGATTTAGAAACGGAAAAACACTAATTCAATAACTACATAAATTAATCCATACAAATCCACCAATTCTTAACAAAGGGTTTTAGTTACATGTTAAATAATGAAGAACAAGAGAAGAAATAGAAGGATAATACATGATTACCATGGAGAAGCCTTGATCTCTCAATCCTTGGATCTCCTCCTCTTCTAAACCTCTCTCTAAACTATGTAATCTCCCTCTCTAAAAGCTTACAAAAACTGCTGAAAAACCTAGTATTTAATGCCTAAAACAAACCCTAATTGAGTCCCAATTGAATCCCCATCAAAATGCATCAAACCCGGCCCAAAACGGGCCTGTCTACTGATCGCGCGCCTGGGGCGCATCCGTCCTCGCGCCTGGGGCGCACACGGATACTGCACAATTTCAGCACGCGCGCCCCGGACTCTTTTGGCCGCCCCGGACTCATCCGGACTCCGTTTTGCTCCGTTCTTGGACCGTTTCGAAGCTCTTTTCACCCTCTATCCAAGTCCATCAACATATTTTCCATTTAAGCTCCAAAAGTACCTGAAACATACCCAAAAAGGATCAAAACGTTCAAAGGGTTCAAAACTAAGAACTATTTCTAAGAATTAACAAAAAGTCCTACAAAATACTTGAGAAACAAGCTAAACACATAGTAAAAGGGAGTCAAATCAATGCTCAAAACACTATATATTAGACCCAAATCACAATTGCTGCAACAATCCACATTGCACAATTTTGAACAATCAAACCACCAAAAATCCTTTTTTCTACATACCTGATCCTAACCAATCAAAGCAATATATTTCTCTCCATATTGACCATACCAGATAAAGGATCTACAAATTTTTTTCTCTCTCTAATCACTTTCCTTGAGACAATGAAGACTAGTGGCCACTAAGTATGAAGTGTCATCAAAATAGAATTAATTCATTGTGATCTCCCTTGACAAGAGAGATTCCTTGTTGTTTGGCTTTGCAATATTCTTGTTATCTTATCAATTAACAATTTGCATGAAGTAGCATTTCATTTCTTTGCTAAAAGGGATTGCCTAAGTATCTAAATGGAACCCCACAACATTGGAACTTAGTATAATCTAAGATCCTTTGCCTTTCAGAATTAGGCATGGCAACTAGAGCTGTCAAAACGGGGCTGCGGGCCGGGTTCAGGCCGGCCTGTTTCGGGTTCGGGCCAAACCGGGATCGGGCCAAAAAGCCCGGTTATAAATTAAGTATCCTAGTATCAAACCCAAACCCGCCCTAAGCGGGCTTCGGGCCGGGTGCGGGTCGGCCCACATCACCTTTTTTTTTTTTTTACAATTCAACCACTTCAAAAAAATATATATTTAATTTCAAAAAAATTAATGAATAAACTTCCTTTATTTTTTACACATATTTTTTTAAACAATAATAAGTGTTTTATTCTTCTACACATTTTTTAGAGGATATATTTGATTTTCTATTCTTACATAAATTAAAATGTATGTATAACTCATATAGGACAACTAATGTTGTGCTTTGATTTGTTCAGGTGCATTTTTG
The DNA here is from genome assembly GCA_037953625.1 of Crotalaria pallida. Lineage (NCBI taxonomy): Eukaryota > Viridiplantae > Streptophyta > Magnoliopsida > Fabales > Fabaceae > Crotalaria > Crotalaria pallida. The sequence goes on along the minus strand of CM075654.1, from coordinate 1,706,341 downwards.
ATATGTGAATATTGATAAAAATTAAGAGAATTTTATTATATGTGTTTTTTTACACATATAAAATTTTAAAAAAATGTGAATTTTTTTCTTTTTTTCTGGGCCGCCGGGCCGACCTGAACCCGCACCGGGCCGGGCTAAATAGCCCGGGTTGAATAAATAGGCCATATTAAGGAGCCCGAGCCCTATAATATGCAATGGTGCATGTCAGTTATGGGCCGTTGATTTATGGCCATGTGGCAATAACGGTTGGATTAGAGTCAAAGAAAGCCTGTTGTATTGGTTTAAATTTTTTGCGGAGAAGGGCTTATGAAGACGACACCGTTTTGATCGTTTGATGAAAGGGGGTTAATGAGACGACGTCGTTTTATTGGTGTAGCATAACACGACGTCGTTTTGGGTTACAAATAGATTAGGTTTTCTTCTTCGAAAATTGCTTTTCGGCTCCCATAACTGACTTTTTGGCCCCCATTTGTAATTTGCGTGGACGAAAACACCCTTTAGTTTGTTAATTTCCGGTTCTATGAAGCCGAAAAATTCATTCCTGTTTTGCTGAACCGGAAACAATTTAAACACTATTCCGATTTTGCTGAACTGAAAATTGGATTCCGACTTTGTAGTACTGGAAATATATAATGATTTCCGGTACTACAGAATCGGAAAACACAAAAAATTTAATAGAAAGCGAGAAGGTTTTGTTGCTCATGGAGCCGTTGGTGCCTTGGAAAGAGAAACGTGTGAAACTTCAATACACAGCTGGCCATCACGTGCTTCAACAGGGGACTGAGTACTTTGCTTGGAAAACCCACTAAAGTCATTAGGAATCTGAAAATAAGAAGTACTCTTCTCTAGAGACCTATCAAACGTCTCTCTCTTTGCTTCTTCAAAAGCAAAGTTTGTTTCCTCTACACTCTCTTCATTTTCTTTTCTTTGAGAAACTCCCTTCTTCTCTAAACATTTCCTTCTATTCATCTCTTCTCTAACCCCGGGAGAACCCGCTTTCCATGAGCAACAGAACCTTCTCGCTTTGTATTGAATTTTTTTGTGTTTTCAGGTTCTGTAGTACCGAAAATCATTATATATTTCCGGTACTACAAAGTCGGAATCCAATTTCCGGTTCAGCAAAATCGGAATAGTGTTTAAATTGCTTCTAGTTTAGCAAAATCGGAATGAATTTTTCGGCTTCATAGAACCGGAAAGTTTAAGAAACTAAAGGGTATTTTTGTCCACGCAAATTACAAATGGGGGCCAAAAAGTCAGTCATGGGGGCCGAAAAGTAATTCCCTTCTTCTTCGTTGAGTCCTAGGGTTTCATTTGAGAGAAACCCAATGTTTCCCCTTTCCCTTAAGACGAGCAAGCTAGCTTAGCATCCAAGTTCCGCAACCTCCAGATCAACACTACCTCTCAGATAAACAAGGCCGCCGCCACAACAATCTTGCTCCACCACCAGCTACTCATGTCCAGAGGGATTGTCGGCGACTCTGGTCTCCTCCAAATGCCGCTATCGTTGGGTGGAAATGACGTTGCCGACAGATCTTCTTTCAAATCCTCTAATCCAGTATCAAAAAAGACTTGGTAGAAGTTGAAGAGTTTTTTCATGTTTTCAAGTGTTATTGTGTTTTTATTTTTGCTGAGTTTTATTGAAAGGGAAATTTTTGTTTTTCTTAAGAGTGTTGATGAGGTTTCCGTCCAAGCTCTGTACAACGGTTTCGCTGGATCTCTGCATGGAACCGGTCAAGGCTCTAACCACACTCAGCATTTCCAGTCTCTTCAGGTTGTCGAAAAAAATAATTTTAAGATAATTTTTCTGAGGTTGATGTGTGCGTTTGAAATGAGAAGGAGGCTTTCAGAGAAGGAGGCTTCCTATCGGTTTTTTTTTGTGTATATCTCTGTTAGGGTATAGTGTATTGCCTTGATTTCGAGGATCAAGGAACTTCCTAGAAGAATAGAGAAGGGAAATGAAAATACTTTTTTCTGCTTTTTTCATTCATTCATCCACTATTTAACAATAGTCACGTCACCACATGATTGGCTAACTGTGAAATAAGGAAACAGAAAGTATTACATACTGAAAGGGAATCTTTAACGGAAAGTACAACTCAACAACAAAAGGAAATACTCAAAATGGAAATGCTATATTACTTAGAGACATTTCTACTTGGTGACATAGTCATGAAGGTGCTTTGGTGGCTTGCATCCTCTCTTGGGCCTAACTCCCATATTCTCATCTGCCACTTCAGTAATTGGGCTCAAGTTAACAGGACCATTGCTAACAATACCCACTGCTGCGGAAGACAACTTGTCCTCAAGGTGATAATTAGAGACAAGATCAGTCCAAAGCTCCCAAGTTGTGTCTTTTGGTGCTAAGCCCTTCCACTGAACCAGGGCAAGTTTGGTAGGTGGTGAAGTGGATGAATCCATCTTTGTGTCCAGAATAGCAAGTGGCTCAATGAGTGGCATATTTTCTTGTGCAAGCAATGGGAATTTAGCAGGCTCAGAAGGAAGTGGTCCCTTATGCAGTTTCAGCAAAGAACAGTGAAAAACAAGATGGATTTTTGAACTCAGAGGTAGCTCGAGTTGATATGCAACCGAACCAATACGAGCAGTAATTCGGAAAGGACCATAAAAGCGCTTGGCCAATTTTGGAGGAGCAGGAGAATGGAGTGAACATTGTCTGTAGGGTCGTAAGCGAACATAAAACCAATCATTCACTTGGTAATTGACTTCTCTGCGCTGTCGATCAACAATTGACTTCATGGCCAATTGAGCTTTCTCCAGTTTCTTACGTAATTGAGTAAGGAGATCCTTGCGAGTGGTAAGAAGTGAGTCCACTGCCTCCACAACAGAGGTTCCCGTCAAATAGAAGGGAATAGATGAAGAAGGCTTGCCAAAGATAATCTGGAAGGGAGTGGTTCCAGTAGCAGAATGAACCAAAGTATTATAAGACCAATGTGTAGGCTGGGAGTGAAATATACTTCCCCCAATGTGTAGGCTGGGAGTGAATGAAAGAACACAGATACTACTCCAGTGTCCGATTAAGAACTTTGGTTTGTCCATCTGTTTCAGGGTGGTAAGAAGTGCTCATACGCAGTTTTGTGCCACATAGGCGAAATAATTCTCGCCAAAATATGCTGATAAAAATAGGGTCTCTGTCCGAAACCAAACTGTGTGGGATACCTTGATGCTTGCAAATCATATCCATAAAAAGTTGAGCAACTCTGAAAGCTATATAATGGGCAGGGAGTGTGCCAAAATGAGCCCCCTTAGAGAATCGATCGACAACCACAAGAATGACAGTATGGCCCAATGAAGGTGGAAACCCAGTGATGAAATCAAGAGAAAGATCCTCCCAAGTATCGCGAGGCAGCGGTATAGGTTGCAAAAGACCATCCGATTTCTGAGTTTCATACTTAGTCTATTGACAAATTGCGCATTGGGATACAAAAGTATGAACAGTAGCGCGCATCCCTTTCCAAAAGAAATTCCCTTGAATGTGTGCCAATGTCTTCGAAAGACCCATGTGACCACCTAGAGGTGTAGTATGATATTCTTCCAAGAGTAAAGGAATGAAAGGGTTGCCCTGATTCAACCAGATCCTGCCCTCATACATCAAAAGGTCATTATGGATACTATAAAGAGGATAAGATGCAGGATTACAGCGCACCTCTGTCAACAAAGATACAAATTCGTGGCTGTCTTGTAAGGATTGGCGTAGCTTGTCCAAGAAAAGAAAACGTGGCATTGAGAGAATGAAAAATTGTCCCTGTGCAGTATCAATAGGACGAGAGAGTGCATCTGCAACCACATTTTGTTTCCCTGCTCTATACTGAATCATGTAGTCATATCCTAGCAGTTTGGACAAGTAAACCTGTTGCTCTGGGGTCTGAATCACTTGAGACATTAATTCCTTAAGACTGCGATGATCCGTGAGTATCACAAAATGATGGCCCAATAAATATTGTCGCCATTTCTTCACAGCAGTAGTAATAACATGTAATTCACGGATATATGTAGAAGAACGAAGCAGTTTAGGACAGAAGGGCTTACTGAAAAATGCAATAGGGTGATTCTGTTGCATCAATACAGCACCCATAGCAGAGCTTGAAGCATCTGTCTCAAGTTGAAAAGGAAGGCTGAAATCTGGAAGGGCCAAAACCAGAGTTCTGTCATAGCCTTTTTAAGCTAGTCGAAAGCCTTCTGAGCAGTAGGACCCCAAAAAAATTGTCCCTCTTCAACAAAACTGTCAGTGGTTCAGCAATAGAGGCGTACCCCTTAATGGAACGACGATAGAAACTAGTCAATCCGAAGAACCCACGCAAGGCTTTGACGAACGTCGGAGTAGGCCACTGAACCATTGCTTCAATTTTAGAGGGGTCTGCCGCTACCCCTTGAGAGGAGACAATGTGCCCCAAATATTCCAATTGCTGTTGACCAAAGATGCATTTAGAACCCTTGAGAAAGAACTGACCCGCAAGCAAGGCCTGAAAAGTGCTCTCCAAATGGTGTAAATGATCTATCAAGGATGTGCTATACACCAAGATATCATTAAAAAAAACGATGACAAATTTGCAAAGAAAGGGTTTCAGCAAGTCATTCATTGTCGCCTGGAATGTAGAAGGGGCATTGTAGAGGCCAAAAGGCATGACCTTATACTCATAGTGACCCATGTGAGTGCGAAAAACGGTCTTGTGAATATCGTCATCATGCATCCGGATTTGATGGAAACCATGTCGGAGATCAAGTTTGGAGAACCACTTGGCACCCCCTAGTTCGTCCAAAAGTTCGTCAATAGTAGGTAACGGAAATCTGTCCTTCACAGAGATGGAATTAAGAGCTCTGAAATCCACACAAAACCTCCAACTGCCATCCTTTTTTTTTTGACAAGGAGAACAGGGGAAGAGAAAGGACTATGGCTAGGCTAAATCATTCCATTATTAAGCATTTCATCTATTTGTTTCTCAATATCACATTTCTAAAAGTGATGGTAGCGATAAGGGCAGACATTGACGGGAGAAGAATTGGGTAAAAGGTGAATATGGTGGTCAGTTTGGTGAGGAGGTGGTAGTGAGATGGGGGAGTGAAAAGAGAGTGGTATTTGTGAAGCAGAGAAGAAATGAGGGGGTTATGGTGTGAAGGAGTAGGAGTCGTGGACTGTGAAGGAGGGGAAGAAGAAGAAGGTACAACCTGTATGTGGATGTAAGCAGCACCTGAATTGGTTTGAAGGATGCGTTTGAGTTGGTTGGCCGAAATGTCATGAGGCCCTGATGGTGAGTCTGCCTTTAATTCAACCATATGGCCATCTTTCATGAAACGCATAGACATCTGTGAGTAATCAATTACTATCGGGCCTAATGGTTTAAGCCATTGGATGCCTAACACCACATCCGCACCACTAATGGGTAAGACATGCAAATCCACAGCAAATATGTGACCCTGTATGGCAACTTGAACAGAGGGGCAAACATGATGGCATTCAATAACACTACCATTGCCAACCATTACTTGCAGAGCTGGTGTAGGATGCATGGGTAGATTGAGAAATTTAGCTACACGGTCCTGGATGAAATTATGTGTGCTTCCTCCATCAACTAAGATTGTCACCTACTGTTTGGAAATAAGACCCAATAAACGAAGGGCCTTTGGTGCAGAGAAGCCCGATAGGGCATTGAAACTGATTTGGGCTGAAGAGAGCTCTGATGACACAGTCTCAATAGGTAATGGATCTGGGTCGGAATCCACCAAATGCTCCAAGGGGCTGGAGACATCATCATCAGGAACTTCAGCAACTAAAAGAAAGAGAGTTTTAAATTTTGGCCCCCATTGTCGAAATTTTGGCCCCCATTTTATATTTTCATGGACAAAATTGTCCTCAGTGCGTTTTTTCAAATTTCCGTCTTCCAAGAGACGGAAATTTTCCATTCACACCGAGTCAAATCCTAAATCCTAATCTCTCTTAATTCCTTAAGTAGAGCCTTAAATCCTAATCTAATAATTGTTGTTCAAGCAAAATTATTAAATAGTTACCCAATTCATAGACATAAATATATCCCTATGCAATTAAATTGTTTGATTAAAGGTCTAAATCCTAATTCAATATTCCTATTCAATTAGAATTACCAAATCATAAACGACGTCAAATTCATGATAATCAAATAAGAACATAATCAAACACAATACTTAAATGGAAAAACGTCAATTCATTAAACAAAAACTATATAGGTTCCATACAAATCCACATGTTCCCAAAAAGGAGTTTAGTTACACATAATTAGAGAAAAAGAAAGAAAAATAATGAAAATCATGATGAGAGACATGGAATTACCCGAATCTCCAATCACAAAGTGCAATCCTTCAACTTGCCTCCAAAAGCTCTCTCACTATGCCTCTCTCTAAAATTATGATAACTAACTCAGAAAACCTAAAAATCCCTATTTAAAACTGTTTAAAACTAAATCCCTATCTATTGCTGAAAAGATAAAATTATTATCTTTAATCTGACGCCGCACGCTTGAGCGCACGGATCCGCGCTTGAGCGCGCTTGCTCATTCTGCTCACGAATTGAATATTTGACCCCCTTTTTAAGCTGACTGACCCCATACACGCTTGAGCGCTCCCTGACTTGCGCTTGAGCGTGTATCTACCTGAGAGAATTAGCCATTTGCACCCCATTTATTGGCCAGTTGACCACACGCGCTTGGGCGCATGAAACCCGCGCTTGAGCGCACGCATGCTAAATTCACTATTTTGTCCTTCTTTGCTCCAATTTCATGGTTTCAAGGCTTGTTTCTTTTTTCCTTCAGCTCCAATTCATCAAATTATTGCTCCAAAACCTGAAATTAAGACCAAAAAGGTACAAAATCCAAAAGGATCTCATTCCAAATCGTTAATAGATAAAAACTCAATCTTTTCCTACAATTACTTGAGAAACAAGCCAAAATCACGAAGAAAGAGGGTAAATTATCATCCAAAAACATCATTTATTGAGCCCAAATCACTCCCCCAAACTTAGCATTTTGCATGTCCCAGGCAAAAGTAAAACAAAAATTCACAGCATAAGATTCTCCCCTCAAGACATAGCAACCTAGCCATAAATTCCAACTCATCTACCCAAGATACTCCTCTTCACCAGCAAATCACCTCAATGAAAACCAGTTGAAAAACAAACTCAAAGTGAGCAAAAGATTAGTGATCACACAACCTCTCAACATCTCTCATGTGTATAGGTCATATTTATCAATTCACTCAAGTTCAAATCAATGAAAGTATGTTACCATAAGTTTGACTATAGATCTATATCTCCACTGAATTTATTGACAGCATGCACAAATCATAAGGTCTTTATTGGGTTGTAATGGGGCCATGGCTAAAAGTGATAGGTGGGATAAAGAATAAAAGGATAAACAAAAGGCTTAAACAATGAAATCACAACACTTCCCTTTTAAATTATGAAATGAGCAATGAAATAATTACACAATCACAACTCAATTCACTTAATTTTTCCTTTTCTTTACTTTTCCTTTTTCTATTTCTATTCTCTTCTTTTCATATATTTTTTTTAAAGCACATATGTTGCTCTTTTTTTTAGAAGAGAAATAGAAACATCAAATTTTCAGCACTTACACTTTCACCAATTTCTAACATTCCACTTAATTGCTCATTCACAATTTCAAAGGTACTTCACAAGAATAATTCAATTTATGTAGGGTACCAAAGAAAATCATTAAATCTCAAAGGCTCAAAGTGGGCAACTAAGGGATCATTATGTCTCAAAATATGTTGAAGGCCACAAAAACACAAACCTAAGTGCCTTAATCATGTTCATGCATGCAATCAATTGTCAATTTTGAAAAGGTCACAAGTCAAGTTCTAGAACAAACAATCAAAGCGAACAACACTCATGAAAGAAATAGGAGTTTCATCACAATATTCATTAAACATTACTCCTTCAAGTGTATAGGCTCAAAATCTCACTGGTTAAGGACAATTCACTAATCAATCATTCACAACAAGTTTGCCAAAAAACTAATTTCCAAAAAATTTCAAAGCTAAATCCAATTAGTATCTGGGTAAAACAAGTCGGAAATCACAATCAAGCATTTACACCTATCAAGGAACAAATCTAACACTTAGAATTAATGCCTACTCATGCCAGGACACGAACCAACACAAAACCAGGGGAGAAATCAAGCTCATAAATTATTTTTTTTTATTTTGTTACCCTCCCCCAAACTTAGAATGTGGCTTGTCCTCAAGCAAATAAATCTAACCTAAACTACAAAATAAAAATTAAAAACTAAAAAAAAAAGCAAGGAGTTAGAGACTTCCCTTTGTAGCACAACATTCTCTCTTGATGCACTATGGAGGAGACTCCCCCAAACTTATTCACCTGTGTCACATGAACAACTAAAAATAGTGCTGGAAGCACCCCATTAGCAGTTACATATAGAAAACTCTACACTCTTTATTCAATCTCCTAATTAAAAATTTAAATCCTACACTACTACAAAGTAAAGAGAATCCACCAGGATCCCAAATCCTATAGCACAACTTCCATGTTATGTAGCAATAACAAATTATTCCTGGATCCCATGGAAATATGCACGGATGATGTTCGAGCAAATGTTTAAAAATAGTTTTAAACCCTCCCGGGTCAAATGGTGCATTTTTCACTCCAAGCATCATCACATGGTGCTTGTCTTTTCCATCATGCATGGAGTCTATGAAAGTGTAAACTCCATGGCTTAGCAAGTTTGCCTTTTCAGGCTCTAAAAAGGAGAACAATGGCTTATCATCATCATGATCATCAGGGAAGTCATAAAAAATTAAGGGGTAAATTGAAGGATAAAATTTTGAGGGTTCCACATATTCATGCAATCCAATACATTTAGCAAGAACATAAAATTCATCATGCAAAGTGGACTCTAATTCAATCCCTAGACTCATCCCATTATTCAATTTATCTTGTTTCACTTCCTCAATCTCATCATGCACAATTTCTTCATTTTCTATGGGTTTAGAAAAGGAAACACTTTGATCTTCCGTAATAAAAATTTTTGTACCACCTCCTCTAAAAGACCATAAAAAACTTTAATCTCATCATAAATATTTTGTGCAAAACATGATTGAATAGGTGACGACAAAATAAATTTGATAAATTCTATGTCATCATGAGAATAAGCCATGTTACATAATGATTCCACTCAATAACTACTAAAAAGTACCGAAAAATTATTAAAATCTAATTTTAGTCCCCGGCAACGGCGCCAAAAACTTGTTGGGATTCTGGCAAGTATACCAGATCGTACAAGTAATATAATGATAAATAGAGTATCGTTCCCAACGAAGACTAAAATCGATTAAAACAATTCTCACCTAAATGTAGTTATTAAATGAAATTCAAAGGATGATTCAATTGACTTGAAAACTTTTAAACTAAATTAAATTGTAAAATAAAAACGCAAATTAAAAGTGGTTGTGAAAAGATTTGGGAAAACTTGGGCACATGTTTCATTGTAGGTTCCTCTAGCAATTGTTAACGAATCAATGAATTTCCTAAGTATTGAACCAATTTTGCAAAGGTAAAAGCAGCCTAATTCCTTAGATCAACTTTGTTTCTTAGTAATTTAATCTCTCTTAATTCCTTAAGTAGAGCCTTAAATCCTTATCTAATAATTGTTGTTCAAGCAAAATTATTAAATAGTTACCCAATTCATAGACATAAATATATCCCTATGCAATTGAATTGTTTGATTAAAGGTCTAAATCCTAATTCAATATTCCTATTCAATTAGAATTACCAAATCATAAACGACGTCAAATTCATGATAATCAAATAAGAACATAATCAAACACAATACTTAAATGGAAAAACATCAATTCATTAAACAAAAACTATATAGGTTCCATACAAATCCACATGTTCCCAAAAAGGAGTTTAGTTACACATAATTAGAGAAGAAGAAAGAAAAATAATGAAAATCATGATGAGAGACATGGAATTACCCGAATCTCCAATCACAAAGTGCAATCCTTCAACTTGCCTCCAAAAGCTCTCTCACTATGCCTCTCTCTAAAATTATGATAACTAACTCAGAAAACCTAAAAATCCCTATTTAAAACTGTTTAAAACTAAATCCCTATCTATTGCTGAAAAGATAAAATTATTATCTTTAATCTGACGCCGCACGCTTGAGCGCACGGATCCGCGCTTGAGCGCGCCTGCTCATTCTGCTCATGAATTGAATATTTGACCCCCTTTTTAAGCTGATTGACCCCATACACGCTTGAGTGCTCCCTGACTTGCGCTTGAGCGTGTATCTACCTGAGAGAATTAGCCATTTGCACCCCATTTATTGGCCAGTTGACCACACGCGCTTGGGCGCATGAAACCCGCGCTTGAGCGCACGCGTGCTAAATTCACTATTTTGTCCTTCTTTGCTCCAATTTCATAGTTTCAAGGCTTGTTTCTTTTTTGCTTCAGCTCCAATTCATCAAATTATTGCTCCAAAACCTGAAATTAAGACCAAAAAGATACAAAATCCAAAAGGATCTCATTCCAAATCGTTAATAGATAAAAACTCAATCTTTTCCTACAATTACTTGAGAAACAAGCCAAAATCACTAAGAAAGAGGGTAAATTATCATCCAAGAACATCATTTATTGAGCCCAAATCAGTGTCCTCCCCATTTTCTCCTCTAACATAGTGCTACTACAGTAGTATAATGCAACTTCATTTAGAATGAAAAAGAAAAAAGAAAAGAAAAGAAATATTAGTGGACCAAGTCTATATATCAAACTCAATATAGATCCAACTAACAAAGGATGTCTGTTCATACATACTGCCTGATTCATAAAAAGAGAATAATAATTAAATCAATAAATCAACTTACATATAAAACAAATCATAATTCTTCCCTCTCATGAGAGACGGAAAACACATAACGGAAAATTTTTAACACAGTGTGAACAGAAAATTTCCATCTCAGTGTGAACGGAAAATTTCCGTTTCTTGGAAGACAAAAATTTGAAACGCACCGAGGACAATTTTGTCCATGAAAATACGAAATGGGGTCCAAAATTTCGACAACGGGGCCAAAATTTAAAACTCAAAGAAAGAAGCGAGCCTTGCAACGATGGGCAGGGTGGAACTTTTGATCACAGTTGTAACACAACCCCTTTTTCACAACGAGCCAACATCTCCTCGTGTGAGAGCTTCTTGTAATTAGACTTGGGAGGAGTGGATAGCAACGGTGGAAGGGATCGACCTCGAGAAAAGGAGGGCGTGGTCTAGAGATCCTACGCAAGTCATGAAACTTATCCTCTTGTAACTTGGCCAAAGCAGCAGCCTGCGTAAAGGTTAGTGGTTGCATAGCCAAAAGCCCAAAACATCCCATTTAATCTCAGGGGAGAGGCCAGAAATAAAACAACGTAAGAAGAAACAAGGAGGAAGACCCACTATACGACTTGCCAATCGTTCAAATTCAGTAAGGAAGACCACGAGGATCCTCATAGTAGGAGGGAGCAAAACAGGTCTTAAGAGCTTGGAGAAATTTGGGCCAGGACTGGATCATATACCATTTTGGTGCATCTACTGAAACCAGCTAAGAGCAGCACCATCCATGTAGAAGGAAGCCACCTTGATGCGATCTTCGTCTGGTGTTGAGTGGTACTCGAAAAATTGATTGATCTTGAAGATCCATCCAGTAGCATCATGATCGTCAAAGCGTGGAACATCAAGCTTCATGTGGGGCTTGAAGAAGGTGGAGGTGGTTTTTGTCGGTGATGGCGGTTGAGGGCTGGATATGTCGATTTGAGAGAGATGGGTGATGAGGGAGTCAAGCTTAGAACTGAGCTCGGTTTGAGAGGTGGTGAGCAGGGTTTGGTTTTGGGTGAGGCGGAGGATGGCGTCGTCGATAGTCTTGGAGCGGGTGTTGTGTTCGGCCATGGAGGAGAGTGCAATGAAAGCACCAAATTGTTAGGGTATAGTGTATTGCCTTGATTTCGAGGATCAAGGAACCTCCTAGAAGAATAGAGAAGGGAAATGAAAATACTTCTTTCTGCCTTTTTATTCATCCATCCACTATTTAACAATAGTCACGTCACCACATGATTGGCTAACCGTGAAATAAGGAAACAAAAAGTATTACATACTGAAAGGGAATCTTTAACGGAAAGTACAACTCAGCAACAAAAGGAAATACTGAAAATGGAAATGCTAAATTACTTAGAGACATTTCTACTTGGTGACATAGTCATGAAGGTACTTTGGTGGCTTGCATCCTCTCTTAGGCCTAACTCCCATATTCTCATCTGCCACTTCAGTAATTGGGCTCAAGTTAACAAGACCATTGCTAACAATCTCCTATATCCTAATGTCTCCTTTATTTCCTTTTTTTTGCTGTATATCTCCTTTATCTTATGCTGGAATTATAGTTGTAAAATAACTATCAATGTTGTCTTTAGGATTTCTGGTTTTTACTCTACTGTTTGCTTTTTTGCTGTTTATTGTGCTGCTGCTTGGTTCATGTCTTTTGGCCGTGGGGGTTTTTGCCATCTGCTGAATAGTGATACTCATGATATGACTTTCCCCAGCCGTCTAAAAGGGCTTATTTATTTTGATTGTAATCCTTAAAACGTTGTATTGTTTTTAGCAAGAAATATTTCTTATACTTCTTTGCACATTTTAATGAATTTTTTGCTATAAAAAAAAGTTGTAAAATAACTATAGTGGAGGGAATTATCAGTTAAATGCTAGTGTGCTATTTGTGTTCATTTTGTATTGGGTGTATTGTGCAGTGTGTTTCTGCAGGTCTTGTTCTATATGTGGTCTGATTATTTTGGGTGGTTTTGGTTCTTCTGGTTTTTTTGGGTATGACACTAATGCTTTTGTATAGTTGGGGTATCAATTGGGCTCAAGCACCCCTCTTGTTTTTTTTCCTGTTGCAAGGGGTTTCTAGGGGCTGTAGTTGGGGTTCCTTGCTCTGATTTTCTAGGCTCTGCATTAACAAATTCTTTTTTTATAATCTCAAGTAGTTGTGGTAGTGTTCATTATTAACAAAGCCATAAGTCATAAATTACACTAATGTTAACATGCCTGGTGCTCCCTCAACTTAGTTATGACAGGCTCTTTAGTTATAAATTACAATAGTTATAATTAACATTTGGCTATTTGCTAGGCCATAGTGGAGAGTTGGACAATGATCTATGCCTTAATTCCTATTTACTAAAGCTGTTGACTAAGGTACTGGTGAGCTACTGTTTCTGGATTTTTTTGTTGGAGGATATGGTGATGTAAAATCAGTAGAGGGGAGGCTTTAGGTACGAGTGCTTGAAAATTAAAGAAAAGAAAATCAGTGAATTTGTATAAATGATGCTGCTGTTTTGTTTGTCATAGTGAGGTGCAGACTATTTGGACTAGGGCGCTGTTAATGGACCTGATCTTATAATTCTGGTTTGTTACCAGTTTGTCTTAGTCTGAATTCTTTTGTGTTGCTGCATTAAGATTGAGCAGGTGATCTTTGCTGTTGTTTGGGCTGCGGGAGGGTTGGTGATTGTTGCCACATCATGCAAGGCATTCCGGTTTTGTGTTTCAAAAGTGTAGGGGGTTGGTGTTTTGTTTTCAATAGCCTACCATACTGTGGGATTGGTTCATGCCTGGCTGCTGGGGGAGGGGGGTTACCGTATCTCAATTTGGGTTGTAATCTGCAATTTCTCATTAATTTGGGCGGAAGTCATGTATCAGGAGCTGCACATTTAGACATTGCCGTAGTTGCAGCCATAGCTTAGGCAAGAGTTCGGAAAAAAAAAAAAAGAATTCGGAAGGGAGACTTGGTACTTCCCTGGATTTGCATAGAGGTTGTTGTTGTACTATGGTTTTTAGGAATTGCATTTTTACTGAATGGGATTTTGTAGGATGAAATTGAAGAGGGGGTATTTTTTGCCTAGAATTGTTACAATGCTTTTGTTGTTACAAACTTACAATGTTTGTGTTGTAATAATGTTGCAGGTGGTTGCTGTTACAGTGTTATGCCATACTTCATGTTTTGGTATTTTAGCATCATGTATTCATTATTTGGGTTGATTCATTGCGACTGCATCATGCAGCGGGTGGGAAGAAAATTTTCTTCTGTAATTGGTGTTAGTAACAATTGTTCTTAGCTTGAATTACCTCTTGTACTTCTTTCTCTTTTGGAATGAAATTTTTTCTCATAAAAAAAACAGTTGGCTATTTACTGGTTTTCAATCCTTATTTGCAAATACTGGTTTCACTGAAAAAACATAGAAGTTGAATAGCATGGATCATAGCCTCCAATGATTCTCATCCTTCCTACTTTATAATTCTGCTTTCTCACCTACAAAAGCAAAATTTCCTTCAAAACTTAGACCACACAAAATGAATAGAGATTATGATAATTCCTATAAGGTAAACTTGTACTCATCCCAAGCTGAGATGAATCATATCTGAGATTCAATTCGATATGAAATCATATGATACAAGTTAATTAACAAGTAGTTATATTTCAAATTTGGGTAATACACTATTAATTATTTACTCTTATTTGGCTTACAACATGTGTAATTACTATTATGATGCTAGTTATAACAACATTTTTTGTAACTGTTATTTGAAAGTTAATTCATCTATTTTGTTTTATGTCTGTGTGAATGTTATTATTTATTTTACAAAAGATTTTACACAAAATATAAAACCCCTAGAATCAATTTTGATCCAGATTTTTCAAACAACAATATTATACTAAAATCACTTTAGTGGTAAAGATATCCAAACACATAAATCACTTCACCACAAACTCAATTATAACTGAAATCAATTTTACAAAATCAATTACATTCAAAATCAATTTCGCCAACGCTCATTCATACATACACGTAATTTAAAAGGAATTAACAGCAAAAGCATTTGAAAGTTGTGTGTTGAGGTGTATAAATTGAAACTTGAATTGATAGGAACTTTTGAGCGTGTCATTCGACAGCAGCTTGCTCATATTCCGGAATCTGGCAATTTGGGTGAAGTCGTTCCTTATACAGCTTATTTTGACAAAGTCCGGAAAGATCGACCTTGTTCAAAGAAGATCAATTGTAATGACGCTGAGGAAAACTCAGAATTGGTTAATTATAACTCATCTTAAAAAGGAAGCTCATATTCTGGAATCTGGCAATTAGGGTGAAGTCGTTCCTTATGCAGCTTATTTTGACAAAGTCCGGAAAGATCGATCTTGTTCAAAGAAGATCAATTGTAATGACGCTGAGGAAAACTCAGAATTGGTTAATTATAACTCATCTTAAAAAAGAATCATAAATGTAATTGAACTCATCATATACAACAGACTAGTTTTAGGCCCGTGCACTGCACGGGACATGTGTTTGTTTGTTTGCTTGTTCTTAGCTAATTATATTATTGGATAGATAATAATTGTAAATTATTTTGGTTAGTATGAACTAATTTGTAAACAAAAAATTATTTGAAGAAATGCAAATGATCAAATTCGTAAACACATGCTATATATTATTATTATTTCCTTTGTATTCAATATATGTTCCTTTCAAATATTTTTTCATTGAAACCAAAAAAACACTTGCGATAATTATACGAACAATTAAAAAGTAAAAGCATATGTAAAATGTGTACATACATTATGACTTGTTAGAAAATTATACTCTCAATTGAGTTGTTTTCCTTTTTCAATAAATGTAAAGTTAGGAAAATAACAAATTTTCTATAATTTTTTATTGAGCATGGTGAAAAAATGTAACAATAAATATGAAGCAATCAACTCTCAAGGTATAAAATAGAACAAATAGCCATTAATTTTATTTTTTTTTTATATAAAAGACGACTAATAGTCAAATTTATTAGTAGTTACTAACAAATTGCGTAGAGGAGATCTCTTTATTGGCTATCCCTTCTTCTTCATTTTTTGTTTTTCATTTATAGATTAAAAGAGCCACGATATGATAAAAACTAAACAATAAATAAATGCAAGAGAGGAAAAGATATATAAAAGATACAATGATATATAAGAGAAAAAATAAAGTTTAGTGAAACATAGTCAAGCTCTTTGAGTCTCACAAAACTATAAGGTTTATAAGTTATGGACACATACAACAACATTAGTATAATAAACTTATCTTCACGTACTACAACTATCTCCAAACAACTATATATAAATACACTCATACTGGGGCATATTGGTTTCTAGTACCAAAAATCTTCTCAACAATCGATGGTTTCACATACATTACTGTAAAAGTTATATGCAAGTCAAGTTTTGAAAGTGTTAAAATGAGAAAAAAAACGTGTATGAACAAAAGGATTCAATCAAAATCAACTTCAGGACAAAAGCATAATCCATACATTTTATAAAAGCTCAAATTCACCTATAGAAAATTATAAATTTTGTGCAATTTAAAAATAATGTAACATAAAACACTTGTAATAGGAACCTTTAAATAAAAAATTTAATAAAAAAATAATTTCCAAATTTTGTAAATTAAATTTGAAAAGTTAACCACTTCCATGTGCATGTTTCCAATGAGTAAGTAACTAACTAACCAATTTTTGTCATGTGGATGCTTTCAATAAGTAGAAAACTCCAACTTTTAATGTAGAGAGAGTATTTGAATTAGATTGAATTTGGAAGTTCAATTTGTACATTGTGTAAATTGTTTCCAAAATTTGAAATAGTAATTTATTTGTCACAAAGCAAAACAACTTTATCATTGATAAAAAAACACAAATTATACAACAAATATTTGAAAAGTTATGTACAAAAAGATAGTCAAAAGGTAACACAGTGTACAATGCAACAACCATGATAAAATGCACTTCCTTTGTTCCCATCATGACAAACAAAAAAATTCCTTAGGGAAATTAAAATAGCATATTCAAACTGCACCGCACACAAATAACATGCAGTTAAAAGAAAATCACAATTAGAAACTAAGTTCTAATAAAATAAATAATATGAAGCGCACACAAATTTTTAAAATTTAATTTCTATATATATATATATTAAAAAACATAGACTTCATACGTTGATCAATAAGTCTTGAGTCTGAAACCACAATTAAGGTTTTGACCGTCTACAAAACCGCATTCCAATTTGGTCTAAATGTGCAATTATGGTCATAATCATGTATTGTATGTGTTTGTTTAATAATGGTTGAAAGTTGGTTTTGAAAAACTAAACAAAAGAGAAACATACCCTCTTACACAAAAATAGAAACTTTATACAAAAAAGATAAGAAAAAAAAAAGATTAAAATGGTGATGAAGGGATGATTCACTGGATTTGTGTCTCATCATAGCATTCAAATTTAGGGAGCGGCGATGACTATTAGTATTATTATGATCAGAATCATCATTCTGAGCACTGTTACACGGTTCGGAGAAATTGCTTCCAAACCACGATCTGGTTCAATCGTCCCGGTTCGCGGGACGTTTTCGTTCCAGTTCGTCACGGAACGCGAACTGGTTTATCAACATCCTCGAACCGCCATCTGGAATGGGAAGAAGAGCCGCCGGTTGAAAGAGAAGGTCAAGGGAGAGTAGGAGATGAGGATGAGAAGGCCAATATTGAATAGTTCGTGTTTTTGGGATTCTGGCTTTGGTTTTTCTGCACTGTGTTTATGCTTTTTGGTGTTGGAAGCCTGAAACTTGAAGATTTGAAGTCCTGTACCAAGAAGAAGGAGAAGAGACAGAAGTTCTACCAAGGAACCGTGTAACAGTGCTCTGTTGTAGGAAGAAGGAGTTAAAGGAAGATATGGGGAATATCAATCAAGTTATTGGGCCAACAAACTTGCCTTATTGGGCCAACCAAAAAATTTAAGAGTTTTAGTTCGCAAGCCCCTCACTTTAGCCCTAAACCCCATTTTAATAGCGAAAAGTCAAAAATGTCCTTCCCTCATCTTCCACCTTTACACTCCAAACCCCAAACCCCATTGAACCCCAACAGCAGCCACCTCCTCCTTGAAGCCAACAACAGCCACCTCCCTACAACAGCGGCGGCGCGCCACCATGCTACCCACCAGTCGTCGGCGTGCCTCGATTTCGTCTTATCCACCGTTCTCTTCTATGGGTCGTGGTTCTGCAGTGGCTGGGTCGGTGTTGCTGGTAAAGGGAGTGCCGTAGTTTGGTGGCTGTCTCTATCGTGGCTGTGTTAAGCGGTGGTTGCGGCTGGGTCGGTGTAGCTGGTAAAGGGGGTGGCGTGGTATGGTGGCGCGTCGCTGCTATTGACGAAGATTCCGACACAGGAGGTTAGACACAATTCCGACACGGGGTTCTCGGAAATTTGCATAACCCAGAAAAAAAAACACAAAACAACTACGAAAACCCTAAACACATACCTGACAGAGAGAGCAGCAGTGGCGTCGTGGGGTGAGCAGCGGCGATGGTGACTGATCGGCGGCGGCAGGGGGAATGAAGGAGAGAGAGAGACAATGGAAGGGTGAGGGAGATGAAGAGGTGGCTGTTGTTGGCTTCAAGGAGGAGGTGGCTACTGTTGGGGTTTGAGGTTTAGAGTGTAAAGGTGGAAGATGAATGAAGGGCATTTTTGACTTTTCGCGATTAAAATGGGGTTTGGGGCTAAAGTGAGGGGTTTGGGAACTAAAACTCAAAATTTAATAACGTATTAATATGTATTAATAATGCATGTATTGAAAATTGGGAAATTGCTATTATCGAAATTATTTTAGGTTGAAAATAAATTGCCTTTTTGAATTTAACTTTTTATTGTTGTATTGTGTATTATTTCTTTTTTCTTTTGTCTATAAATATAATTAGAGTTTTTCTATTTTATGCATCTCGTGCATAGGATAATATAACATAAATAGTAAAATTAGAATTTTCTTTAGAATTTTTATATTCTATGAAACAAATATATAATTATACACAGAGCGAACCGAACATAAACTCAGAACGTACCACGTCCCGAAATAGCGAACCGATTAAGTTTATCCCCTTCGTACCATACTTTTAATCAATTACCGTATCGCGTACCCGAACCCGTACCGCGAACCAAATCGTACCACGTACCATGTAATTATGATTCTGAATTTGACGTGATAGTTGTAAGTTTTTTACATCTACTCCCTCCGTTCCATATTATCTGTCACTTTAGCATTTTTAACTTGTTCCAAATTATTTGTCGCTTTAGGAATTCGATGATGTATTAATTGATTTTTTCCACCTTTAACCTTGCATTTAATGTGTTGAAATATGTGAAATGGGTGATAATTAATGTATTTTGAGGGTATTATAATAAAGTTATTTAATAATTCTCTTGAAAATTGAAATATTAAATGACTTTCTTAATACGTGCGAAATTGCGAAAGTGACAGTTAAAAATCGGAACGGAGAGAGTAATTTCCAATACCTTCATCAAGAGCAGCAGCTCCCTTCCGCCAACTTCAAGACCCACAGAGGTAAGTTACATACTTTAACAATCACTTTGGACTCAATTGCATTTGGACAGACATGTGTATAGGGATCCATAGGCAACAGTAAGTAGAATAAGAATAAGATAAATCAATTGCTTGTTTTTTCGCCTCTCCCCCGTGAGTTTTCGTTGCATCTTCAATGCCTTGACCTTCCAATATTAATCATTTACGTTAGAACATAATAATAGCAAGAGAAATGATAAAACAACCTGCCTACAAAATGGGCTACACACCAAAATGTGCCTGGTGGAAGAGGTAGCTCCTTTATCTGCAACTATAGAATGTATCCATTAGAGGCCATCGTGGAGATATTTGGATTGGTTGGTGATAATAAGGGCGTGAAGGGATAAGGTTTTGGATGGTTTGAGCAAGGGATGGACTTGTGGCCTAAGGAATGAAGACAAAGATGGTAACGGATTGTTATATTATTTTAGGATTTCTCTAAATTTTATTGGTTGGGACAAATGATCTTTGTTCAGATTTCAGGACAATTTGATCTTTGTAATAATTCCTTCTTTTGACATATAATTGATGCGATTCTCATTTGGAAATATGAGATGCTGGTGTTTAATTAAAGATTTGAGAAGATATTACTCTTTGAAATTTTGATATCAATCAACCATGCTCCCAAAATTCTTATCTCTCTCTCTCTCTCTCTCATGAATCTATTCATGATCCCAAAATTCTCTCATTCCATAGAACCAGCATAATAAGACCAACAAATAATAATCTCAACAAATAATGACGTCGCTTCCAATATTGAAGCTCTGAAGAAAGCCATCACGGTTCTTAACAACGGCGAAACCATCCCTCAGCTTTTCATCACCATCATCCGCTACGTCCTCCCCTCCGAGGACCGCATCATTCAAAGGCTCCTCCTTCTCTACCTTGAGATCATTGACAAGACCGATTCTCGCGGCAATGTCCTCCCTGAGATGATCCTCTTCTGTCAGAACCTCCGCAACAACCTCCAGCACCCTAACGAATACATCCGAGATCCTAGAGCCTCTCATCCCTTCCATCCTCTCCAATCTGGAGCATCGCCATCCCTTTGTCAGGCGCAATGCTGTCCTCGCTGTCATGTCCATTTACAACCTCCCTAACGGCGAGCACCTCCTCGACTCTGCTCCCGAGATTGGAGAGAAATTCCTCTCCACCGAGCAGGATCCAAGCACCAAGAGGAACGCCTTCCTCATGCTCGACAAGATCCAAACCTCGACAAGATCCTCGATTGGGGAGAGCAGCTCCAGATGGTTGTGCTCGAATTGATTCGCAAGGTTTGTTGCAGCAACAAAAGCGAGAAAGGGAAATACTTCACTATCATCATATTGTTGCTGAATGCGCCTTCCACCGCTGTTATTTATGAATCCGCGAGCACGCTCGTGTCGCTTTCGTCAACGCCTACTGCGATCAGGGCTGCCGCGAGCACTTACTGCCAGCTGCTGCTGTCGCAGAGCGATAACAATGTGAAGCTCATCGTGCTCGACAGGCTGAACGAGCTCAAGAGCTCGCATCGGGAGATCATGGTTGAGATGGTTATGGATGTGCTGAAGGCGCTGTCGAGCCCCAATCTCGATATCAGGAGGAAGACGATTGATATCTCGCTGGAGCTGATCACGCCAAGGAACATAGACCACGTTGTGATGACGCTGAAGAACAAGGTTGTTAAGATGCAGAGCGGGGAGCACGAGAAGAATGGTGAGTATAGGCAGATGCTGGTGCAGGCGATCCATTCCTGCGCAATTAAGTTCCCCGAGGTGGCGAGCACCGTGGTGCATTTGCTGATGGATTTCTTGGGTGATAGCAATGTGGCTTCCGCGATGGATGTGGTTGTTTTCGTCCGTGAGATCATTGAGACGAACCCGAAGTTGCGCATTTCCATTATCACTAGGCTGTTGGATACCTTTTACCAGATCCGGTCAGCGAGGGTGTGCTTGTGCGCGCTGTGGATAATTGGAGAGTATTGCTTGTCCCTCTCAGAGGTTGAGAGTGGGATCGCCTCGATTAAGCAGTGCCTTGGTGACCTCCCATTTTATACCGCTGCTGAGGAAGGCGAGGGCCATGATGCCTCGAAAACTGCCATGCAGCAGGTTAGCTCGACCACCGTGTCGTCCAGGAGGCCCGCTATTCTCGCGGATGGGACCTATGCCACACAGAGTGCAGCGATTGAAACTGCCATGTTACCACCTACCCTTGTGCAAGGGTCGGTGTCCTCCGTTGGGAACTTGAGGTCATTGATTCTGTCCGGCGATTTCTCTCGTGGCAGTTGTCTCGTGTACGCTGACAAAACTTGTGTTGAGGTTGGAGGAGGTTCAGAGTTCTAAAGCCGAAGTTAACAAAGCAAACTCGCAGGCATTGTTGATCATGGTCTCGATCTTGCAGCTGGGTCAATCTTCGGTGCTTCCACACCCGATTGATAGTGATTCTCATGATAGGATTGTGCTTTGCATTATATTGCTGTGCAATACTGGTGACGAGATAAGGAAGATTTGGCTGGAGTCTTGCAGGCAGAGCTTTGTGAAAATGCTTGCTGATAAGC
Organism: Crotalaria pallida; assembly: GCA_037953625.1. Lineage (NCBI taxonomy): Eukaryota > Viridiplantae > Streptophyta > Magnoliopsida > Fabales > Fabaceae > Crotalaria > Crotalaria pallida. The sequence continues at coordinate 1,684,347 of CM075654.1, read as the reverse complement.
AGCACCGGGAGACCGAGGAGATTAAAGCAAAGGCTCAAATATCTAATGCACAGCCTGATGATCTCATTGATTTTTACCATCTCAAGAGCAGGAAGGTATGATATTGCTGGCATTGTTTATTTACTTTTGCTGTTGTGAGAACTTTATAACTGTCTGTATTGTTGTTTGATCGTATTCCTTGAGATTTTTGTTATGCATAACTTCATCATGATTATTAACGATTAGTTTTGGTGCACTTATACTTGTATAGAAGTCAAGATATTTTATGCATTACTTGAAGTCATTATGTTAAATTGACTTTTGTGTTGGGTCACCTGGTTACGAATTCCTATTAATGACTTATGATTCACAATGGATTTTGTAGCATGATTTGTTATGTGCTCTATACACTTGCTCTTGTGATATGAATGTCAGATCATTCTTGCATGCCTTGATCATTACTAATGATTGAACTTTGGTGCATTTATACTGATATCAGGTTATGATATTTTATACATTGCTTAATGTCATAATATTTAATTGATTTGTGTCACTCAAGTATGATTTGAATTCCTGGTAATGACTTATGATTCAACGGATTTGTAGCATCATTTGTTATGTGCTCAATACACTAACTCTTCTGGTATTTTTTTCAAATGTTACGTCAATCTGTATATATATGCTTATCTTGTCAATTCCTCAGGGTATGAGCCAGCTTGAGCTGGAGGATGAGCTTCACGATGATCTAAAACGTGCTACCGGAGAGTTTACAAAGGATGCAGATGATGCAAATAAGCTCAATCGCATTCTCCAGCTCACTGGGTTCAGTGATCCTGTTTATGCTGAAGCATATGTAACAGTGCATCATTATGACATTGTCCTTGATGTCACTGTCATCAACCGAACCAAGGAGACTCTTCAGAACTTGTGTTTGGAGTTAGCAACCATGGGTGATCTCAGACTTGTTGAGCGTCCACAAAACTATACCCTAGCCCCAGAATCAAGCAAACAGATTAAGGCCAACATCAAGGTTTCTTCAACTGAGACAGGGGTTATATTTGGCAACATAGTCTATGAAACATCTTCAAATATTCTTGAGAGAACAGTTATTGTTCTAAATGATATTCATATTGACATCATGGACTACATCTCTACTGCTTCCTGTGCTGATATGGCCTTTAGAACTATGTGGGCTGAGTTTGAGTGGGAAAACAAGGTATATCCTCTCTCTTTCTCTCTCTCATTATCTTTTTTAACCAAAGGGAAAGAAATTCCGTGCTACCTTTTATCACCCATAACAACATCTACCGTCTTTCATTTAAATTTTTTCTTAGGTTTAGAGACATGTTGGTTCTTTTGAGTAATTTAGTGTAATTTGCGTGGTCTTATGACGAGCGCTTAGTGTTTTTCTTAGTGCTTGCTCCTAAAACTGATTTGAGCTTTGTTATTCTTTGCATCATTATGTCTTCAATATATGATATGTGCATTGATGATGGTATCTTGATGGTTGAGATAATGCTACGTTGGCATTGAAATCGGCATATTAATTCTTTTTCTGGTTATCATTGGTGTTGTTGTTAATATGTTGAAGTTTGATATCAATGTTCTTGTGCTGGTTTGCTACCTTAATAATAAGATGATACTTGATAAGCAAACTAGCTGATTGATTTATGAATCCTATATAATGTCTGAGGGGTCTTTCTTAATTCCCATGTAAACTCTGTTTATTTTTGGTACCTCTGTTTCTTAATAAAATCCATTTGCTGATTAAAAAAAAAAGACGATACTTGATAGGCAAACTAGCTGATTGATTAAACCCCTTGGTGGCTAGGAGCAGGCTAGTGGGGATCAGGGAGTGATTTAGGTAGTTTACAAGAATTTCTAGGTTTGGTCCTCCATCCCGTCATCGTTCCAAAAATGTAACATGCTGATTTGTTGTCATACTTTCCCTGATAAGTGATAAGCGCTTGACTTTTCCATGAATTCCCCAAACACCATGAATTAGCCTGAGAAGTGATAACTGCAAATGGAGTAATTTATATGTTGCTGTCTGCTCCTACTGTATTATGTTTCTTCATTTTCAACTGGGGAGGTGTATCTTACTACTGATTATGCATTTCATTTGCATGAAGCACCAAATACTAAATCATCTATTCCTTTCTTAGTTTGTAGTCCAGCAGCTGTTATATGTAACCGATGAATTATGTTGTCAGCTGTTATATGTAACCGATGATTTATGTTGCACAGGTATCGACAATTGTGATATGCAGATATGGAAAAATTAAAGAAAACTAGTTTATTCAGGAAGATGCTTCATGCACCCATATCATATATGTTTTTCTATTTCACACATGTTTCTCTCTATTACAATTAAAACTTGTAAGGCAGGTATGGTATCAAAATTCGCATATTTGTGCATCAGGAGTTATCATTTAAGCGGCTATGTGGTAGGGATTGGTGTGCTCATGCAATGTGTTTCTGCAATAACCAAATGATGTATGCGATTCTACTTTATTAACATTAATTCTGTTTTTAAGGTTGCTGTAAACACAGTAATACAAGATGAGAGGGATTTTCTCAACCACATTATCAAGTCTACAAATATGAAGTGCCTCACTCCTCTGTAAGTTCTCTAACTCCGCTCAAATCCCTTTTGTCGACACTAGTTTCACCCCATGAATGATTCTCCGTAACACACCCTAACTTGCAAACACTTTCTGGCTTTCATTTTGTTTGTACATGTGTCTGTGTACCTGTGAGCATCTTACTACCTGAATTTAAAGGCATGTGGTAAGCAATTGAAAGTATGAGTGCATACATAGTCAGTCTCGACAGGGAAATTCTTTCAGAATGTTAAGTGCCAGGTCCATAAAATTTGTGGTTGTGCATATGTATGTGGTAAAGCATGCCACAGAGCAAAGATGCAGAAAAAGATTATCATTGGGGAAAACTTGACATTGCTTTGTCAAATTGGGAAAAACTAGATTATTGTATTTTTGCTGGCATGGATTAGATTCAATTTGACTGTTGCTTCCTTTAACAAATGACATACATCATTCTAGTAAATAGTCTAACTAATTATGGGATTAATAATTAATTAATATTATTCTTAATCATTTTGGGCAACTCAATTGATGTTTGGCCACAGACGGTAGTTATATATCTTGCGTTCTTATTATTTGATTCTATGGGGAGTAATGCCTTGTGATTAAACCAGTTTTTCTATGTCTATGTCAACTTTGTGTAGCTTCTGGTGGCAGCTAAACTTCAAGCTTGGTGATTCCTGCTTCAAATTCTTGTGGCTTTCGGTAGCAGCCTGCTCTTTAGTAGTATTAATTTTTACCTTGTTGGAGTTCCAATTTTTGTTATTATTCTTTCCTTGGATATTATTACTTGAGAAAAATCCTTTTTGCACATCTTTCATGTTTCTACACATGGGGTGGACACCGTATATTGATAATATGAGAATCGTTAAAATTTATATTTGTATGTCTTCTTGGGATGATGACCCGTAACTAGATAGTAATTACATGAATGGTTAGTGCCTCACTGCTCATAATCAATTATAATTCTGATATTCCAGTGCTTTTACGAAAAATAACTTTGTCTTTACGTCATGGTTAGATTAGAAATTTTATGATTAATTTTATCATTAACCAGTTGACAGGGAACTGTAAATCAAGCTATATAAAGTCTTTCCTTTTCTAAGAAACCTGCGACGTGGGAATTTTTATTCTCCCCTTTTCAACACTTCAAAAAGAAATACTCCTTCCATCCCTAAATATAAAGCCTTTTGGGGGATTTCACGTCCATTAAGAAAGTGGAATAATTTAGTTAATTGTATTGGAAATGTGAACTTTTGATATGTAATTTCAAAATTACCCCTATTAATAATTTAATATTATTGGGAATCTAAAAAGGTTAAATAAATAGGGGTGTTTGTGAAAAAAAGTAATTAATGATCATTGGTATGAGGTTTTATAAATAAGGACAAAATAAAAGTGTTAAGAGAGTTTTATATTTAGGGACGGAGGGAGTATCTCATATCTAAGAAACTTGTCATGGGGGACTTTATATTTTCCCCTTGCTTTCATCACTTCAAAGCGAAATCTCCCAAGACAAATAGTAAATGCTAAGTACCAAAAGTAATTATCCATTATAATTAACAAATAAGTGTGTTTGGTATAGCTGATAAGATGATATTATGATTTTTTTTTATGTGACTATAATTTATTTATGTTTGGGTATTTTAGCTGAAAAATAATTTTAAACTGATCTGTTTTGTTTGGATAGTATAAAGAAAATTATTTTTTACTTAATAAATTACCAAAAAGGTTATGGAGTAATAATGAGGTAGTTAATATGTTGGAGTGACAAGGGTGAGGATTGAGGAGTGGAGGGAGGCTCAAATTTTATGTGGAGGGATGAGGGAGGCGTGGAGGTTGGGGGGCTCAGAGATTAGAAAACAGAGATTGAGAATGAAATGAAGATTAGGGTTTTTTTTTTTTCTTTTTGCCTTCCTAATTGCCTTTTTATTCCTTTTTTTTAATGTGGCCCGAACCAGGCCGAGCTTCCGTTAGGCTGCTGCAGTACGATATCGTTGCCAAGTTGGTTATTGAGGGATTCCTCTTGCCTAGTACCAAAATTATATCGTGTAAGACAGCGCTAGGACCTTTGAGGGAAGGTAATGAGAGAGTGTATGCTCTTATAATATGAATGTACTGGCTGTGGGGCTAAGCCATGACTATAATATGAATAGTATGAAAAAGTTTTCTCTGATGCTGATGAACATCTCGTGTATGTATGAGTAATGGAGGTGTATGCATTAAAGTGTGTTTGGCCCTTTCCAAAGGTTGCATTTATAGGTTTTTAGCACCACCTGAGCTTGCTGAAATCCTTTATGAATTTGCTATTTTTGGAGATTATCCTTCTTTGATCTTCTTTCCTTTTTGACAAGGTTGATCATTTATTTCTATGGATAATCTTGCATTTAATACCTTTAGTTGAACCATTATTGTAACACCCCAAAATTTTAATCCCCGATTAATGAAATGTTAATTATAATTTAATTATAATTAATAGTTTTCGAATTAATCCTTGATTAAAATATGTGTGTATATAATTAGCTTGCATGTGAGAAATTATTTAATAAATAATTTAAATGCCTAAAATGTATATTTTGCATATTAGTCCCTGGGTTGGGACCTAGAAGCAATTATAGGAAAGGTTTTGGAGGGAAGGTAAATAAAATAATTATTTTTCAAAATCTGGGTAAAATACTCGAGTATTATCAGAAACACTCGAGTATTCTGGGTCAAACTGCACGAGTTAGTGCGTTTGGTGAGTCACAGCCAACGATTCTCGTGTGTTGACACGAAATCGTCTTTCCCAGCACGTCAATGGCGTCGTGTCGAGCAGCATGTGTGTCCTCATCTCCTATTTAAGCTCATCAACGAACCTTGGTGAAGAATTTTGTTGATCATTCTTCTGGTTGATGAAGTTAGGGTTCATAACTTCACTGAATCGATTCTCTTCTCTGAGTTCAAATTGAATCACAAATCATACACGAATACAAAGCTCACATCACGAGCTTTGTATAGACACCGAAATTGAGAGCTGAGAGTGAGTGTGCTGTTGGAATCGAAGCTTGGAAGTTGGAGTTTTTCTGTCAAGTTCAGTTTCTGGAGCTCACTGAGATCATCGATTTTGGTAAGCTCTTGAGTTCTTGAGTCTCAAACTCGATTCCTTTAGTTAGTTGATGTGGTATAGAGTCTAGAAACCTAACTTTCCTCAATTCTTATCTCTGTTTCATGGGTGAACCAATTCGGTTTTGGTGGTGCACTCAAAACTGTCATGCATGTGAAGCTCAAGTGGATTTCTGAGTTTGGAGAGCTTTTCTTTGGAGTCTTTCTGTTGATTCAAGTTTGAGAGGTAAGGGGAAGTAATTATATTCACTAGATAGAGTTTGAAATCCATTAAATGTGTTAGAGAGCCACCAAGAGGCTCTAAGGGCTTAGATTCTATAGGAACTTTGGTTTGGAGACCAATCCATGCTCTAAATCTGTATTGAGCAAGTTTGTTATCATGCATGTGAACTTAAATGAGCTTTGTTTCATGAATATTATGCTTATTGTGTGATTTGAGGTATTGAGTTGTTAAAATGCCTTTTTATGCATAATCAATGATTTCTCTGTCAATTCTGTGTTTTGAATTGAAATAAGTGTTGTAACATGTTTGATTAATGATATGTTAACTCTGTGGATCCCTGAGATGGACTTAAATTGAGTAGAAATGAAAATGGCATGTTAAAGCCAGTTTTCAATACTGTCAGCTGCGAAACACTCGAGTAAATGGCAAAGTACTCGAGTAAATCGTGTTCAAAATAAAGCAAATTTCATAAGAACACTCGAGTATTTTGTCTGATACTCGAGTATCGGGCATGAACTGAGAATTTTTATAGGTCAAACACTCGAGACATTCAAAGTCACTCGAGTATTCTGGAAAAGTCCAAGAACACTCGAGTAACTCATGAACTACTCGAGTAAATTGTTGAAATTCAAACCCAAATCCTCAGAAAGACATGAACACTCGAGTAAGCTTAAGAACACTCGAGTAATCTGGAAAATCTCCAGAACACTCGAGTATTCTGAACTTTACTCGAGTAAAATGCCCAGAATCTGGAAACATCATTTTCAATTCTAACTTAATTAATTAAGGAATTAATAAGGATAATTCAAGGGATCAAAGACTTAGAGAAATTGATAAATACAATTAGATCGTTCGGTGACGATCCATTTTGAAAATTAAGCCTAGGTGGCAAGTAATGTATTAATCAATTTCCCCCAAGTCTAAAATGCATTCATTCTGGAGTTTGGATGGTAGGACGTATATCATGTTTTTGGTAAACATGTGGAGGGCCTCTGGGAGTGCCAATACGCTTGCTTGATGACACGTTGTTGACGTGGTCGGCTTAGTGGATGCCGATATGGTTATACCGTTTGGATGACGGACCGTTTGGATGACGGGACGATGCTCGGGTGGCACGTTATAACTATGCTCGGGTGGCATGGATTCCAAGCTTGTCGTGTACATTCTAGGTGAATGTACGAATTGTTGTATACCTAGGAATACAACGCACTGTGGAGTGCTGGGTTGTCAAGGATGGACGTCAGAGAGTGACTTAGAAAATGTGGAGATAAGTTGAGAGTTAAAGTCATGCATCATGTCATTCACTTAATGCAATTGATATACCTGAATTAAGTGTGAGCATCCTATGTGCATCTGATACTTGCTAGATGCTAATTGTGATTGTTATTAATTGATGCATTATTATCTTTCATATGTTGCATGATTTATTCTCTATTGATTATGTGAGTAGAATTGCTTACCCCTATGCCCTTGTAGGTGATGTCTCGTTACATTGCTTGCATCGAGATCCGGCCACTTCCTAGTGGCGTATGGATCTATGAGGACCATCGCGCGGTGTATGAGGGGGAGGTAGAGTTCACATTCTACCACCCTAACCCGCTGATGCGATTCCGTCCTCGTAGGTTTAGGATTCCCATCATATACACTATGCATGTACCCCCGTTTTATACTTATCATGGACCACCTCCCATGCGACCAGCTCGCTCTTACCACAGCTTTCATTTTCGACCTACCCGCTCTCACCCTTTTATGTCGAGAGTTGTCCGCGAGGAGACTCCCCCTTCTTATCCAAGGAGCCCCGTCAGGGTTTCACCATCACCTGACCCGGTACCCAGTGGTAGGGTACACTCTCCCTCGGATGAGATCGAGGAGGATCCGGTGGAGGACGAGAGTGGGAGCGAGCCTGTCGTGCATTCTACTGGGAGTGACTGGAGGGACGATGATCCCTAGGTACGTGCATATGGTGTATGACGTGGACCCTTGGATCTGTGCTGTGGAGGAGATGTGCTGCTGCTGCTGTGATGATGATGCTACTACCTTACTACCTATGTTTTTGGGAGACTACTACTGCTGCTACTACTGCATCTGATGCTGATGGATCTACGTGACTATCCCTGGGGTTGTATTTTGATTATGTATATATTGTACATATGTTTTACTCTAGGGTTATAGTAGCATAGTGATGTAGATCTGTTTACATGGACTTGTTATATTTTTGGAACTTGGTGACTTATCTCATGGACTATGTATGTATGACTCTTTCGTATATATGAAAATCTATGTTTATATCATATCAGTAGCATAGTCCAGTAATTTCCGCTTACTCTGATTTATCTTATAAATGAGCTCGGCCATAGGTATTAATTGACGATATCAGTTTTATTGAACAAAGTATGGGTAGCTTCAATTGATTGTAAAATGTAAAGAAATTTTTAAAGAACGAATGTTATCCTATTTGAGAAAAGGTTTTAGAAATCGCCGAACTTGATACAAGTGTTTTAAAGGATTTTAGAATTTATTCTCCAAGAGTTCCATTTGATGAATTGTGCACCCGCTTTAAAGAAAATTTCATTTACCATATTTTCTTAGCTCACAAGTCCATATATTATCCAATATAAAGCATAAATACTAGATTATATTTGGGTAATCCGGAAGGGTGTCACACTCAGTGGTATCAGAGCAAAAGTCAGATCCTGTAGTAGTAGAAGTGGTTCCAGAAAGGTAGCCATCAACATCAAGCAGGTATCTCCAAAGCATTACATTATTTGAATGTTATTATATCGCTTGTTGAGGTTTGAATACCCCTGATTGGTTTGTATCTTGTCTCTTTTGAGTACAAGACACAATTGCTTGTAGATTTCATAAGTTTAGGATAGAGCCTTAGTATAGGTGGTGTAATGGAAGTTTCTTTAGTTCAACATATGTGACCATAAGCCCATAGCGCAGGTCTAGTATGGCAACTAGAAACCAAAATCACACCAACGCGATGTTGGAGCGAATCACCACGGTGTTGGAAGCTATGCAAAGGCAGTCTCAGCAACCATCTCAACCAACTAATCCGCCTCATCAGTGTAATATGGGAAACACTGAGGCAAAGACTCTGGCTGATTTTAGGAGTTGCAATCCGCCAAAGTTTGAAGGAGGATTTAAACCGGAAGAGGCCAACAAGTGGATTCATACTATGGACAAGATTTTGAGGACTTTGGAGTGTTCTGATGTTCAGAAGGTGGCATATGCAACCTATATGCTGGAAGATGAGGCTGAGAATTGGTGGAATCACACCATGCAGCTTTTGCAATATGAAGGAAGGGAGATAAGTTGGGGAGTATTTATGGAGAAATTTCTCCAGAAGTATTTTCCTGAGGATCTGAGAAGGAAGAAGGAGGTGGAGTTTCTGCAGTTGAAGCAAGGGAACATGAGTGTGGGCGAGTACGCGGCAAAGTTTGAAGAGCTGATGAAGTACTCTCCATACTACCAGAACAATCCAGACGAGAGGAGCAAGTGCATCAAGTTTGAAGGTGGGCTGAAGCCAAAGCTGAAGTCAATTTTTAGCTATCAGCGGATTCAAAGTTTCCCTGCATTGGTGGATATGTGTAGGATGTACGAAGATGATATCCAGGCTGAGGAGATGCAAGTGCCAGAGAAGAAGGACAATCAAGGATATGGACCACAGAGACGAAAGGGTTTTAACAATAGAGGCAAAGGTCCATATGATCGCAGAGGGAAAGGCAAGGGTAAAGCTGGTGGTTCTGAGGGAAGGAACTATCGGAATGAAGCTCCATTTTGCGACAAGTGCAAGCGCAATCACTATGGTAGGGTATGCTGGGGGACAAGTGGTTGCTTCAATTGTGGAAAGCTGGGGCATTTTGCAAGAGATTGCAAGGAACCAGCCAAGGCCAATTCCAGAGGAACTGCTGATAGACCGGTGACTCAAGGAAGAGTCTTCACCCTTAGTGGTGTGGAAGCGAATCGATCCTCTGATCTGGTGCAAGGTAAATACTTGCTTAATGGTCAGCCTTGTTATGTTTTGTTTGACTCTGGTGCAACGCATTCATTTGTTTCATATGAATGTGTAAACCGTTTAGGTTTGATTGTGTCTGAAATGCCTTATGTTTTTAAAATAGAAACCCCTACCAATGCTCCAGTAGTTGTTTCTAGAGCATGTCTTAACTGTTGTATAGAAGTGTTGGGACAAACCTCTAAAGTAGACTTGATCTGCTTACCCTTGACACAATTAGATGTGATCTTGGGGATGGACTGGTTAAGTCGGAACCAAGTGATCATTGATTGTGATAGGAAACTAGTAGCCTATAGAGACCCAAAACCATTGGGCTACATGTGTCTATTCAACTCAGAGGTGGAGGAGAGTGGTCCGAAGTTGGAAGAGATTCCTGTTGTTCGAGAGTTTCCAGAAGTGTTTGCTGATGAGATTCCTGGTCTGCCACCAAGAAGAGAGATTGAATTTGGTATCGACCTAATTCCCGGAGCTGGTCCCATTTCTATCGCTCCTTATAGAATGGCACCACCGGAAATGGCAGAGATGAAGAAGCAGATTGAGGAGTTGCTACAGAAACAGATGATCCGACCAAGCGTCTCACCTTGGGGTGCTCCTGTCCTATTCGTCAAGAAAAAGGATGGTAGCATGAGGATGTGTATAGACTATCGGCAGCTGAATAAGGTCACCATCAAGAACAAGTATCCGTTGCCACGGATAGATGACCTTATGGATCAAGTACGTGGGGCATCAGTATTTTCCAAGATTGATTTGAGGTCGGGGTACCATCAGATCAGGATTAGAGAGGAGGATATCTCTAAGACTGCATTCCGATCTCGATACGGACATTATGAGTATGTCGTAATGCCGTTCGGATTGACTAATGCACCAGCTATCTTTATGGACTACATGAATCGAATCTTTAGACCTCATCTAGATTTATTCGTGGTTGTGTTCATTGACGATATTCTGATCTACTCTAAGAGCCCCGAAGAGCATGCTGAACATTTGAGGGTAGTGTTAAGCATCTTGAAGGAGAAGCAGCTGTATGCCAAACTTACGAAGTGTGAGTTCTGGCTAAAGGAGGTTAAGTTTTTAGGGCATGTGATTTCAGATAAAGGGATTGCGGTTGATTCGACGAAGGTAGATTCGGTTTTGCGATGGGAGCAACCGAAGTCGGTCACGGAGGTTAGAAGTTTTCTCGGATTGGCTGGGTATTATAGAAGGTTTATCAAGGGTTTCTCGAAGGTCGCACTGCCTCTGACTAAGTTGACTCGGAAAGATCAACCATTTCTGTGGGACGAAAAGTGTGAAAAGAGTTTTCGGGAGTTGAAGGAAAGGTTGACATCGTCTCCCGTATTAGTGTTGCCCGATACACAGAAGAGTTTCGATGTGTATTGTGACGCGTCGAAACAAGGTCTTGGGTGTGTCTTGATGCAAGATGGGCAAGTTGTCGCTTATACCTCGAGACAGTTAAAGGTTCATGAGATGAACTATCCAACCCATGACCTGGAGCTAGCAGCTGTGGTGTTTGCCTTAAAGATTTGGAGGCACTATCTCTATGGCACTACGTTCCGGGTGTTTAGTGACCATAAGAGTTTAAAGTACCTCTTTGATCAAAAGGAGTTGAATATGAGGCAACGCAGATGGATGGAGTTTTTGAAGGATTATGAGTTTGAGCTCCATTATCATCCTGGGAAGGCAAACGTTGTAGCGGATGCATTGAGTAGAAAGGCAATGCATATCAGTGCAATGATGGTTAGAGAAGCTGCACTGATAGAGGAGTTTCGGGATTTAAGTTTGACGATGCAAGTGGAGCCGACGAGTATCAAGTTGGGGATGCTACAGGTTGCTAACGAATTCCTGCAAAGGATTCGAGAATTGCAACACGAGGATGAGAAACTTATGGAGAAGAAGAGGTTGATGCAAGAAGGTATGGAGTTAGAATTCCAAGAAGGGAAGGATGGAATCTTGCGTTTTAGAATGAGGATTTGTATTCCGGATAATTTGGAAGTAAGAAGGATGATTTTGGATGAAGCGCATAAGAGTAAGATGAGCATTCATCCGGGAGCTACTAAAATGTACCAGGACTTAAAGAAATTATTTTGGTGGTCGGGGTTAAAGAAGGATGTAGCTGAGTATGTGGCGTGCTGTTTGGTGTGTCAAAAGGCGAAGGTAGAACACCAAAGGCCAGGAGGAGAGTTGCTTTCTTTAGAAGTTCCCGTATGGAAGTGGGATAGCATCTCGATGGATTTCGTGTCGGGATTGCCAAGGACGTCTACTGGTCATGATGCAATCTGGGTGATCGTGGATCGGTTGACCAAGTCAGCGCATTTCATTCCCGTGAATATGCGCTACTCATTGGAAAAGCTCACTCAGTTGTATATCAAGGAAGTTGTTCGTCTTCATGGGATACCATCAAGTATTGTGTCTGATCGCGATCCAAGGTTCACGTCAAAGTTTTGGCAAGATCTACACAGAGCCTTGGGTTCAAGATTGAAGTTAAGCTCTGCATACCACCCTCAGACTGATGGTCAAACGGAAAGAACTATTCAGTCATTGGAAGACATTCTGCGAGCTTGTGCACTGGAAGAACAAGGGAGTTGGGAGAAAATGTTGCCACTCGTGGAATTTACTTACAACAATAGTTATCACACGAGTATTGGAATGGCACCATTTGAAGCTCTGTATGGAAGGAAATGTCAGACGCCGTTATGCTGGTTTCAAGTGGGGGAGAATTCTCTGGTTGGGCCAGATTTTGTGCAAGAGACCACGGAGCAGATCAAGATGATTCAAGCAAAGATGAAGACGGCACAGAGTAGGCAGAAAAGCTATGCTGATAGGAGAAGGAAACCTTTAGAGTTTGTCGAAGGAGACCATGTGTTCATTAGGATTGTACCAACCAAAGGTGTTAGTAAAGCCTTGAAAACCCAGAAATTATCACCTAAGTTTATTGGTCCCTATCAAATTCTAAAAAGAATCGGCCCAGTAGCTTATCAGTTAGCCCTGCCTCCATCATTAGCTAACCTCCACAATGTGTTCCATGTATCTCAGTTGAAGAAATATGTCCATGATCCCACCATTGTCCTTAGAATCCAACCGTATGACTTAGGAGTTCATAAGAACCTAACCTTCAAAGCTGTGCCAGTTCGCATCGAAGATCGGAGAATCAAACAACTGAGAGGGAAGGATATTCATCTGGTCAAAGTTGTCTGGGTTTGTGGAGATGTAATAGAATCCTCTTGGGAGTTAGAGAATAAGATGCGTCAGGATTATTCTGACTTGTTTGTATGAGTTGAATTTCGGGGACGAAATTCCTTGTAAGTGGGGGAGTAGTGTAACACCCCAAAATTTTAATCCCCGATTAATGAAATGTTAATTATAATTTAATTATAATTAATAGTTTTCGAATTAATCCTTGATTAAAATATGTGTGTATATAATTAGCTTGCATGTGAGAAATTATTTAATAAATAATTTAAATGCCTAAAATGTATATTTTGCATATTAGTCCCTGGGTTGGGACCTAGAAGCAATTATAGGAAAGGTTTTGGAGGGAAGGTAAATAAAATAATTATTTTTCAAAATCTGGGTAAAATACTCGAGTATTATCAGAAACACTCGAGTATTCTGGGTCAAACTGCACGAGTTAGTGCGTTTGGTGAGTCACAGCCAACGATTCTCGTGTGTTGACACGAAATCGTCTTTCCCAGCACGTCAATGGCGTCGTGTCGAGCAGCATGTGTGTCCTCATCTCCTATTTAAGCTCATCAACGAACCTTGGTGAAGAATTTTGTTGATCATTCTTCTGGTTGATGAAGTTAGGGTTCATAACTTCACTGAATCGATTCTCTTCTCTGAGTTCAAATTGAATCACAAATCATACACGAATACAAAGCTCACATCACGAGCTTTGTATAGACACCGAAATTGAGAGCTGAGAGTGAGTGTGCTGTTGGAATCGAAGCTTGGAAGTTGGAGTTTTTCTGTCAAGTTCAGTTTCTGGAGCTCACTGAGATCATCGATTTTGGTAAGCTCTTGAGTTCTTGAGTCTCAAACTCGATTCCTTTAGTTAGTTGATGTGGTATAGAGTCTAGAAACCTAACTTTCCTCAATTCTTATCTCTGTTTCATGGGTGAACCAATTCGGTTTTGGTGGTGCACTCAAAACTGTCATGCATGTGAAGCTCAAGTGGATTTCTGAGTTTGGAGAGCTTTTCTTTGGAGTCTTTCTGTTGATTCAAGTTTGAGAGGTAAGGGGAAGTAATTATATTCACTAGATAGAGTTTGAAATCCATTAAATGTGTTAGAGAGCCACCAAGAGGCTCTAAGGGCTTAGATTCTATAGGAACTTTGGTTTGGAGACCAATCCATGCTCTAAATCCGTATTGAGCAAGTTTGTTATCATGCATGTGAACTTAAATGAGCTTTGTTTCATGAATATTATGCTTATTGTGTGATTTGAGGTATTGAGTTGTTAAAATGCCTTTTTATGCATAATCAATGATTTCTCTGTCAATTCTGTGTTTTGAATTGAAATAAGTGTTGTAACATGTTTGATTAATGATATGTTAACTCTGTGGATCCCTGAGATGGACTTAAATTGAGTAGAAATGAAAATGGCATGTTAAAGCCAGTTTTCAATACTGTCAGCTGCGAAACACTCGAGTAAATGGCAAAGTACTCGAGTAAATCGTGTTCGAAATAAAGCAAATTTCATAAGAACACTCGAGTATTTTGTCTGATACTCGAGTATCGGGCATGAACTGAGAATTTTTATAGGTCAAACACTCGAGACATTCAAAGTCACTCGAGTATTCTGGAAAAGTCCAAGAACACTCGAGTAACTCATGAACTACTCGAGTAAATTGTTGAAATTCAAACCCAAATCCTCAGAAAGACATGAACACTCGAGTAAGCTTAAGAACACTCGAGTAATCTGGAAAATCTCCAGAACACTCGAGTATTCTGAACTTTACTCGAGTAAAATGCCCAGAATCTGGAAACATCATTTTCAATTCTAACTTAATTAATTAAGGAATTAATAAGGATAATTCAAGGGATCAAAGACTTAGAGAAATTGATAAATACAATTAGATCGTTCGGTGACGATCCATTTTGAAAATTAAGCCTAGGTGGCAAGTAATGTATTAATCAATTTCCCCTAAGTCTAAAATGCATTCATTCTGGAGTTTGGATGGTAGGACGTATATCATGTTTTTGGTAAACATGTGGAGGGCCTCTGGGAGTGCCAATACGCTTGCTTGATGACACGTTGTTGACGTGGTCGGCTTAGTGGATGCCGATATGGTTATACCGTTTGGATGACGGACCGTTTGGATGACGGGACGATGCTCGGGTGGCACGTTATAACTATGCTCGGGTGGCATGGATTCCAAGCTTGTCGTGTACATTCTAGGTGAATGTACGAATTGCTGTATACCTAGGAATACAACGCACTGTGGAGTGCTGGGTTGTCAAGGATGGACGTCAGAGAGTGACTTAGAAAATGTGGAGATAAGTTGAGAGTTAAAGTCATGCATCATGTCATTCACTTAATGCAATTGATATACCTGAATTAAGTGTGAGCATCCTATGTGCATCTGATACTTGCTAGATGCTAATTGTGATTGTTATTAATTGATACATTATTATCTTTCATATGTTGCATGATTTATTCTCTATTGATTATGTGAGTAGAATTGCTTACCCCTATGCCCTTGTAGGTGATGTCTCGTTACATTGCTTGCATCGAGATCCGGCCACTTCCTAGTGGCGTATGGATCTATGAGGACCATCGCGCGGTGTATGAGGGGGAGGTAGAGTTCACATTCTACCACCCTAACCCGCTGATGCGATTCCGTCCTCGTAGGTTTAGGATTCCCATCATATACACTATGCATGTACCCCCGTTTTATACTTATCATGGACCACCTCCCATGCGACCAGCTCGCTCTTACCACAGCTTTCATTTTCGGCCTACCCGCTCTCACCCTTTTATGTCGAGAGTTGTCCGCGAGGAGACTCCCCCTTCTTATCCAAGGAGCCCCGTCAGGGTTTCACCATCACCTGACCCGGTACCCAGTGGTAGGGTACACTCTCCCTCGGATGAGATCGAGGAGGATCCGGTGGAGGACGAGAGTGGGAGCGAGCCTGTCGTGCATTCTACTGGGAGTGACTGGAGGGACGATGATCCCTAGGTACGTGCATATGGTGTATGACGTGGACCCTTGGATCTGTGCTGTGGAGGAGATGTGCTGCTGCTGCTGTGATGATGATGCTACTACCTTACTACCTATGTTTTTGGGAGACTACTACTGCTGCTACTACTGCATCTGATGCTGATGGATCTACGTGACTATCCCTGGGGTTGTATTTTGATTATGTATATATTGTACATATGTTTTACTCTAGGGTTATAGTAGCATAGTGATGTAGATCTGTTTACATGGACTTGTTATATTTTTGGAACTTGGTGACTTATCTCATGGACTATGTATGTATGACTCTTTCGTATATATGAAAATCTATGTTTATATCATATCAGTAGCATAGTCCAGTAATTTCCGCTTACTCTGATTTATCTTATAAATGAGCTCGGCCATAGGTATTAATTGACGATATCAGTTTTATTGAACAAAGTATGGGTAGCTTCAATTGATTGTAAAATGTAAAGAAATTTTTAAAGAACGAATGTTATCCTGTTTGAGAAAAGGTTTTAGAAATCGCCGAACTTGATACAAGTGTTTTAAAGGATTTTAGAATTTATTCTCCAAGAGTTCCATTTGATGAATTGTGCACCCGCTTTAAAGAAAATTTCATTTACCATATTTTCTTAGCTCACAAGTCCATATATTATCCAATATAAAGCATAAATACTAGATTATATTTGGGTAATCCGGAAGGGTGTCACAATTATCCTGGTGAGATTCTCTCTCAGATTAAGTGTCATTGCTTGGATGTCTCCATAATTACTCGTGTGCCCCATGCTCACCTTTGTTCGACGTCATTAGGTCGGAGGTCATCATCCTTGCCATATACCCTTCTGATGAGCTTGTAGGTCATCGACGGACTATGATCCTTAACAAAACCTTCAAACTCGTAAGAGAAATAGACCACCATTCTCCCTTATGAAGTATGCCTACGACATGGTTGGAACAACCCAATATCAATGTAATATAGAACAAAATTGATATTTAAGATTAAAAACGTTTCAAGAGACCTTTGTATTTTTGCATAGTCATTGTAAATAACAAAGCGTAAATGCAAAGTCCGTATATTACAATCATAATTTTTATTTAAATCAGTTCATATATGTATTTCAACATATATTATATCCATAAGTAAAATATCAATATTATGAAACGTATGAAAATAAGGAAGAAAAGAGGAAACAATATATTGTACTATATTCAATGTACATTTTACATCATAGTTGAGTCCTATTTATAGGGAGATAGGAAACCCTAATATGGAGTGATATCAACTAAATATAAACACAATCCAATAGATAGTCATCCACTAATTAGATAGATATGAATTGTTTATAACACTCCCCATTGGATGACTATTAAGAGAATATGCCTCTTTAAAAACATTCATAAGAAAATCCCTATAAAAAAAATTAGCGAAGGAAAAAGAGTACACAATTCTTCTTACGCAATTGGATGCTGCCTCATTAAAAACCTTGTCAGGAAAACCCATCGGGAAAAAACCGTGACTAAGGGAAAAAGAGTGCAGTGCGTATTTATATCTCCCCCTGATGCGAACAATTATCTCTGAGATATTACACTATTACCTTCGCAGCATAGGTTTCATGATGTACCAAAATTTCATTACATATTCCATTTGTAATTCAAAACAAAATTTTGTTCTTTCCAAATCTTTCGTTTCAAATTCTTTCTTTAAGCAATATACAACATTTGGAAGCTCTTTAGGAATTCTAATAATATTCAATTTATCATACTAAAATGTGTGTTTAGCTTCATTCCAACATCTTCCTGTGAATGAATAACAATATCTTGCTAATAAATTAATATCAGATGATATATTAAGTCACGTATGACATTTAACAATCTTATAGAGATTATCATATAAATTAGTTGTTATTTATCAAAGCAACTCACTTTAGAAGTTGTTTTCCCCAACTTGATAGGCACAAATTTAATTTACTAAATGCTCGATCTTCAGGTCGAGGTATTTCATTTTGAAATGTTTCCTTTAACTTTAAGTAATTCAAACAATATTAAAATAAAACTACATAAATACTAAAATAAATACATAACATAAACCATAATCATATAAGTATTCTCAAACAATTGCCATAAACATATCCATGATTGCATGACATGACATCATATATATATATATAAGTCAAACAATATATAACTAAAAAACATAAATTATTAGCTAAATCTAAATAGATATATACATGTATATATCAATATCCTTAATTCTTCTGAAATTTCTCATATTGATATAATGATATCATTTTTGAATGAACCATGATAATGGCTGTAAACATATAATGCATTTTATGTTTGCTAAAATTATAACTTCGAGTCTATTAAAAATCTTTTGGAGTTTGAACTATAAGTTCAAAATTATTGCATTTTGCAATTTAACTAATTAAAGTGCATGTGTCGACATATTACACTTTATGCTTCAAACATTTTAATTATCCATGGATATGGTTCAACCATATTAAATAGTTCAAGCATATGCTTCGAGCATATTGAGTCCTTAAGGGGTATTCATATATATGTTATTAATCAAGTTAACCATAAAAATCTGCTATAAAATCATTTGACACAATTTGAATCCTTTATATCTTGCCAGACTAATCAAGTATCGAAAAATACTTGCATCCACCACAGGAAAGTATTATTCCTCATAATCAATGTCAGGTCTTTGTGAAATTCTTTGGGCTATCAATCTTACTTTATATCTCATAATTTATTATTTACAATTTCGCTTATGTACAAAAATACATTTGTATCCATCTGACTTTACACCTTTAGGTGTACGGACTATAGGTCCAAATACCTGTCGCTTTTCAAGCGAATTCAATTATGGCTCAATTGTGTCTTTCCATTTTGGCTAATCATTTCTTTGTCTCTATTCCTTAATAGACTTTGATGCATGATCCTCATCTTATATCATTTAAGCGCTATATCATATGTAAAAGCATCGTCAACGTTGACTTCATTTCGGTTCCATTGTATTTCAGTCATGACATAATTTATTGAGATCTCTTTGTTTTCACACTTTTCAGGTTATGTCTAAGGACTCTTCAGGAGTCTCTACTGTTGGAAGTCAAGCTGGTTGGAAGGCATGCTTCAAACTCTCTATGGACTTCAAGTTTAAGGCAAATATATGTTTTGATGATAACAAGCCAACTCAAGTTCAAGCTCACAAGTGCAAGCTCACAAGTGCAAGCGTCAAGATTGAAGACTCAAGCAAGCCTAAGAATAGAGACCTTCTCCTTAGATCAAATGTAAGGTAATGAAGTTTTTGTTTACTTAGAAGTTTCAAAGCCAACAAAGTTTTTATTTTTGAAGAGAAGAAGAAAAACGTATTTTCTGCATTTCATCGGAGTAAAAATAGCTGATGTTACAAAACTCTGCATATTTATATGATTGCAAAAGAGAGTAATCGATTATCTCTTGCAGTAATCGATTAACTCTGTTGCATCATAGAAAAATCAGAGAAGCTGTAATCGATTAACTGAATTTTGTTAATCAGTTACTTTCTTATGAAAGTAATCGATTACAACAGTCAAGTAATCGATTATATTTGTTGCATCATATATTTTTCAGAGGCTTAGTAATCGATTACAAGTCTTGTAGCAATCGATTACATGATGTTGCATCATATGCAAACCGGAGGCTTAATAATCGATTAACTCCTCAGTGTAATCGATTATCATAAGTTGCATCATACAAAGAACAGGAGTGATGTAATCGATTAACTATTCTTAGCCTAATCGATTACATGTTTTTCAAATGTATTTAAGAATTTCTATTTTTGTAGAAATAATCGATTATTCCTTTAGAGTAATCGGTTACTTCATGTTTTATTGAAAAACGTGTCAGAATCATTTTTATTATTCCTGATTTGTTTTTATATAAAAGATTCTGATATATTTTATAAAATTCAAAAATGATTTTAATTTTGAATTATTTCCTTTTTGGTTTTAAGAATCAAATCTTTATTTTATTTCGAAAATCGTTTTGATTTTATTTTGATTTTAAAACTTATTTCAAATCTTTGTTTATTCCTTTTTGATTTTGTTTTATTAATTCAAAATCGTTTTTGATTCTAAAATGTTTTTCTTTTTAAATAAAGATCACTCCAACATTTCAACAAGTTTTTTTAGTTTTACGTTCAGACATTGTTATTTTTCACATTCTCTCTTCTTCTTCTTCTCAAAGTGTTCTGCTTTTCTTTGTTCTAACTTTTTGAAGAAC
Organism: Crotalaria pallida; assembly: GCA_037953625.1. Taxonomy (NCBI): domain Eukaryota; kingdom Viridiplantae; phylum Streptophyta; class Magnoliopsida; order Fabales; family Fabaceae; genus Crotalaria; species Crotalaria pallida. Next base: position 1,663,978 of record CM075654.1, on the reverse strand, counting down.
AAACCTTGTTGGCTGCGTAAACTCTAAGACAAACTTCTTCTTCATTATCATAAGAGCTTATTGTAGAATCTGTGTTTTTGAGAACACGTGATACTTATTGTAATCACTCACATCTATTGTACTCAACCTTAGTGGTAGGGAGAGAATCCCATAGTTGAACGTTGAGGCGTTCGTAGGGCGAGGAACCCTGCTGTGTGATTGAGGCCCCTAGCGAACGGAGGTTCCTAGTAGTGTGCGGGGTGCTCTTGGTTGTAATAGAGTGCGACTCTATTGTTTGGTTATAAGAACTCTCAGGCGGGTCGCTTGGGGACTGGACTAGGCCTTTCGACGGGAAGGCTGAACCAGTATAAAAATCACCGGTGCAAGCTTTTCTATCCCTATCTCTTTTACTTTCCGCATATTTAATTTTTTACGTTTCCGCGCTACTCGTTTATCATATTTCTATCGTTTTCGCGATCCGTTTCGAGCGTTTAATCTCTCCATCTCAAATCAATTTTTTAATTTGATACGAATTTTTCAATACATAATAAAACTCGATTCACCCCCCTCTCGAGATTTTGAGGCCTAAACCAACAATTGGCATCAGAGCTAGTCTCTTGTGTTAAGACTTAACCGTCTCAAGAGTATGGCTTCAAACTCTCTGTTTGGAGGTGAAGGGAGTTCTATTAACCGTCCTCCCATGTTTGATGGGGTAGGGTACGCGTATTGGAAAGCCCGTATGAAAATTTTTATTCAAGGAGTTGGATTAAAAGTTTGGGATGCTGTTGTAAATGGTCCCTATGTTCCTACCTATGTGGTTAATGGTAACACCGTCGAAAAGCTTATGGCTGAATGGACGGAGGAGGAAGAACGTAGAGTCCAATACGACTTGAAAGCGAAAAATATTATAACATCTGCTTTGAGCTATGATGAGTTTTTCAGGATATCAACATGCGAGACAGCACAACAAATGTGGGATACGCTGGAAGTCACGCATGAAGGTACAACGGAAGTAAAGAGGTCAAGGATCAATACGTTGACTGGTGAATATGAGCTATTCAGAATGAAAGATGGAGAATCGATTCAAGATATCCAAAAGCGATTCACAATGATTGTAAATCAACTGACGACATTGGGGAAGAAGTTCACCGATGAGGATCTCATCAACAAAGTTCTAAGGTGTTTGGGAAGAGATTGGCAACCCAAGGTGACGGCAATTGCTGAATCAAGAAATCTCTCAACAATGACGCTGGCAACTCTGTTTGGAAAATTACAAGAACACGAAAGTGAACTAAAAAGGTTGGCTCAGCATGAAGAAGAGAACAAGAAAGTTAAAAGTTTGGCATTCAAGGCTGAAGCACCTGCACCAGATAGTGACTCGGACAAAGAATTATTGAATGATGAACACATGAGTCTATTGGTGAAAAAGTTCGGGAAATTCATGAGAAAGAAAAATTTCAACAAGAGAGACAACAATAAAAGTGGAGGCTCAACCATCACATGTCATGAGTGTGGCAAGCCTGGTCACATTAGAGCAGACTGCTATCAATTGAAAAAGAAAGAGAATTCAGAAAAAGGCACCTCAAGTTCAAAGAAGGGGAAGCAAGCATACTTGGCTTGGCTGGACAATGATGGAAGTTCGGATGAGGATTCAGACGAACAAGAGGAGTCTGCCAACCTATGCTTGATGGCTCACGACAATGAGGTAACTACTGAACTTAACTTTTTTTATGATGAATTAAGAGAAGCATTTGAAGAGTTACATGAGGAATCGATGAGGTTATCCTTATTGGTTTCTCTAGAAAAGAAAAATTCAGCTTCCATTTTAGAAAAGAATAAAGAACTTACTAAGGAAAATGATTTTTTTGAAAAATCAAAATAAGGAGCTGAATTTGACTTTAAAAAATTCTTCAAACACTTCGAGTAACGACATTAAGCTTAAAGCTAGTTCTTCTTCTTGTAAATTCTGCAAGGACTTGGTTAAAGAAGTTGAAGATTTAAAAGAAACCCTTGCTAAATTTACAAAAGGTAGAAATACTTTAAATTTAATGTTAGGTAGACAAAAATGTTTCTTTAATAGAGCGGGTTTAGGATATCAACCCGGTAGACATCAAAAGAAACTAAGTACCATTTTTGTCCCTGCCAGTAATCACATGAATGCATACATCGAAAAGTGAAGTTCGTTAAACCGAACAATGAAGCTAGAAGGTGGCATGATTTGAACTATGGCTATACTAACGCTCAAGGACCCAAAAAGATATGGGTACCTAAAAAGAAACCTTGAAATTTTTGCTTGTAGGTTACTCCGGAAGGAAGGAAGGCATGGAGGTACTTGGACAGCGGATGCTCAAAACATATGACTAGAGATAAATCTAAATTCTCGCATCTCGTGCCTAAGGACCAAGGACATGTGACTTTCGGAGATAACAATCAAGGAAAGATTATCGGAATCGGTAAAATTGGTACACCTCCTAACCCTTGCATTGAAAATGTTTTACATGTTGAGGGCCTAAAGCACAATTTGCTAAGCATTAGTCAATTGTGTGATAAGGGCAATAGGGTTATATTTGATTCTATAGATGTATTATCGAGGGAAAAGTTGATAATCTTATTAAGCTAATTGCTCGCAGGATAAACAATGTGTATGTTATTGATTTTGATTCAATTCCCTCAAATGATGCGAAATGTTTATTATCTAAAGAGGATGAATCGTGGCTGTGGCATCGTAGAATAGGTCACATCCACATGGCTCATTTAAATAAAATTTCTTCTAAAAACTTAGTAGTTGGTTTGCCAAATCAAAATTTTTCCTTTTCTGAAAATTGTGATCCTTGTTCAAAATCAAAACTCACAAGGGCTACTTTTCCGTCTAAAAATCTTGTTTCAACTCAAAGGCCTTTGGAACTTTTACATATGGATCTTTTTGGACTGTGTCAAACTAAAAGCTTTGGTGGCAACTATTATTGTTTAGTTATTGTGGATGACTATTCTAGGTATACATGGACGCTTTTTATTACTCATAAAAATGACGCGTTTCATGAATTTAAAAAGCTAGCCAAGATTATTCAAAACCAATTGCATTTGAGCATTGCATCCATTAAAACTGATTATGGTGGAGAATTTGAAAATCATCTTTTTGAAAAGTTTTGCGAAAAACATGGAGTTAAGCATTATTTTTCCGCTCCAAGAACTCCAGAGCAAAATGGAGTTGTGGAGAGGAAAAATCGTTCATTAAAAGAGCTTTCTAGAACAATGCTTAATGACATGAATTTGTCTGCATATTTTTGGGCCGATGCAGTAAGTACAACATGTTATGTTATGAACCGTGTTTTGATTAGGCATATTTTAAAGAAAACCCCCTATGAGCTGTACAAGGGGAGAAAACCAAATATTTCCCATCTTCGAGTTTTTGGATGTAAATGTTTTGTGCATAATAATGGAAGAGAAAATCTAGGAAGTTTTGAGGCTAGAGCTGATGAGGGTATATTCCTTGGATATTCTGCTTCGAGCAAAGCATATAGGATTTACAATAAATCTCGTAATACTATTGAAGAATATATTCATGTATCATTTGACGAATCCGATCCCAGAAGGTTGGGAAAGGTATCTGCTAATGACATTTCAGGTATTCTTGGAGATTTATTCATTGACGAGGATGAGGAGCCAAATGCCAAAGAAAAGGAGCATTCTGAAAGCAATGGAAAATCAGTCGAACCTGTTGAGGAGAAAAATCAAGAACAATCTATGGAACTCAACGCTGATTTGCCTAAGGAATGGAGAACATCGAGGCACCATCCTATAGATCAGATTATCGAGGATATCTCAAAAGGTGTAAGTACTCGCAACTCTATTAGCAATCTGTGTAACTTCTTTGCATTTGTTTCTCAAGTAGAGCCAAAGAATTGTTCTGAGGCTATGCTTGATGAGCATTGGCTTTTGGCAATGCAAGAGGAATTAAACCAGTTCGAAAGAAATCAGGTGTGGGAACTTGTTCCTAGGCCTGAGTCTCATCCGATTATTGGAACTAAGTGGATTTATAAAAATAAACTTGATGAGGCTGGTTTAATTGTTCGAAACAAATCTAGGTTAGTTGCACAAGGTTACAACCAGGAAGAGGGGATAGATTATGAGGAAACATTTGCCCCTGTTGCTCGGTTGGAAGCCATAAGACTGCTATTAGAATTTGCATGTATTCTAGATTTTAAATTATATCAAATGGACGTAAAGAGTGCCTTTCTTAATGGTTTTATAAATGAAGAAGTTTATGTGTGTCAACCTCCTGGCTTTGAAAGTTATGAACACCCTGATTATGTTTATAAATTGAAAAAGGCTTTGTACGGTTTAAAACAAGCTCCAAGAGCGTGGTACGACCGTCTTAGCAAATTTTTGTTGGAAAATAACTTTGAAAGAGGGAAGGTTGATAACACACTTTTTATCAAAAAGAAAGGAAAGGACATTCTTTTAGTTCAGATTTATGTTGATGATATTATTTTCGGTGCTACTAATGAAATCCTTTGCAAGGAATTTTCTAGTATGAGGCAGGAAGAGTTCGAAATGTCTATGATGGGCGAGCTGAAATTTTTCCTGGGATTACAAATAAAGCAAGCGAAGGACGGAATCTTCATTAGTCAAACCAAATACTGCAAAGAATTACTGAAAAGATTTGGCATGGATAAGGCCAAGGCAGTAGCAACACCGATAAGCACATCATGTTACTTGGACAAAGATGAAGGAGGTAAATCCGTAGAAACTACAAAGTATCGAGGTATTATCGGATCACTTCTTTATTTAACGGCAAGTAGGCCGGATATCATGTTTAGTGTATGTTTGTGTGCTCGGTTCCAGTCGAATCCAAAAGAAACGCACATGGTTGCTGCCAAGCGAATAATGAAATACTTGTCTGGCACAACTGATATGGGTTTATGGTATCCCAAAGGTTCGTCTTGTAATCTTGTTGGGTATTCCGATTCTGACTTTGCTGGTTGCAAAGTAGATAGAAAAAGCACTAGCGGCACTTGTCATCTTCTTGGCAATTCATTGGTTTCATGGGCTAGTAAGAAACAGTCTAGTGTGGCCCTATCTACAGCTGAGGCTGAATATGTAGCCGCGGGTAGTTGTTGCGCCCAGATTTTATGGTTAAAACAGCAACTCCTAGACTTTGGTGTAAGTCTAGATCACATTCCTATTAAATGTGATAATACCAGTGCTATTAGTATTACCAAAAACCCAGTGCAACATTCTCACACGAAGCATATAGAGATTCGACACCATTGTATTCGTGATCATATTCAGAAGGGTGATTGCATTATTGAGTATGTTGATACTTCGCGGCAGTTGGCTGATATCTTTACGAAACCGCTTCCAAAAGAAAATTTATTTTTTATTCGTAGAGAAATTGGTTTAACTTATGCCTCTCACCTCTTTTGAATATGTGAATCTTTTATCTCTCATGTTATTATTGATGCATCTTCTTAGTGTTTCAGGGGGAGATTGCACATCTTTTTGACGATTACAAAAGGGGGAGAGAGATTCTGATATATAATGGCTAATACATTCAGGGGGAGATACTCTGAAGGATGCTTTTTGTCTAAAATGATATATGTTATTTAAGCATTCATACAGGGGGATAAGAATTAATCCATTATATTTCCTGTATTTAGTGATTCTAAGGAAGGTTTTATCATTATATATCTATTTTTGCTTGTGTAACACTTGTGATGCAGATAATAAAGAGCATATCAGAATGGTTGTTTGTCATCATAAAAAAGGGGGAGTGTTGGAAGTCAAGCTGGTTGGAAGGCATGCTTCAAACTCTCTATGGACTTCAAGTTTAAGGCAAATATATGTTTTGATGATAACAAGCCAACTCAAGTTCAAGCTCACAAGTGCAAGCGTCAAGATTGAAGACTCAAGCAAGCCTAAGAATAGAGACCTTCTCCTTAGATCAAATGTAAGGTAATGAAGTTTTTGTTTACTTAGAAGTTTCAAAGCCAACAAAGTTTTTATTTTTGAAGAGAAGAAGAAAAACGTATTTTCTGCATATAAAATGTTTTTCTGCATTTCATCGGAGTAAAAATAGCTGATGTTACAAAACTCTGCATATTTATATGATTGCAAAAGAGAGTAATCGATTATCTCTTGCAGTAATCGATTAACTCTGTTGCATCATAGAAAAATCAGAGAAGCTGTAATCGATTAACTGAATTTTGTTAATCAGTTACTTTCTTATGAAAGTAATCGATTACAACAGTCAAGTAATCGATTATATTTGTTGCATCATATATTTTTCAGAGGCTTAGTAATCGATTACAAGTCTTGTAGTAATCGATTACATGATGTTGCATCATATGCAAACCAGAGACTTAATAATCGATTAACTCCTCAGTGTAATCGATTATCATAAGTTGCATCATACAAAGAACAGGAGTGATGTAATCGATTAACTATTCTTAGCCTAATCGATTACATGTTTTTCAAATGTATTTAAGAATTTCTATTTTTGTAGAAATAATCGATTATTCCTTTAGAGTAATCGGTTACTTCATGTTTTATTGAAAAACGTGTCAGAATCATTTTTATTATTTCCTGATTTGTTTTTATATAAAAGATTCTGATATATTTTATAAAATTCGAAAATGATTTTAATTTTGAATTATTTCCTTTTTGGTTTTAAGAATCAAATCTTTATTTTATTTCGAAAATCGTTTTGATTTTATTTTGATTTTAAAACTTATTTCAAATCTTTGTTTATTCCTTTTTGATTTTGTTTTATTAATTCAAAATCGTTTTTGATTCTAAAATGTTTTTCTTTTTAAATAAAGATCACTCCAACATTTCAACAAGTTTTTTTAGTTTTACGTTCAGACATTGTTATTTTTCACGTTCTCTCTTCTTCTTCTTCTCAAAGTGTTCTGCTTTTCTTTGTTCTAACTTTTTGAAGAACAAACCTTGTTGGCTGCGTAAACTCTTAGACAAACTTCTTCTTCATTATCATAAGAGCTTATTGTAGAATCTGTGTTTTTGAGAACACGTGATACTTATTGTAATCACTCACATCTATTGTACTCAACCTTAGTGGTAGGGAGAGAATCTCATAGTTGAACGTTGAGGCGTTCGTAGGGCGAGGAACCCTGCTGTGTGATTGAGGCCCCTAGCGAACGGAGGTTCCTAGTAGTGTGCGGAGTGCTCTTGGTTGTAATAGGGTGCGGCTCTATTGCTTGGTTATAAGAACTCTCAGGCGGGTCGCTTGGGGACTGGACTAGGCCTTTCGACGGGAAGGCTGAACCAGTATAAAAATCACTGGTGCAAGCTTTTCTATCCCTATCTCTTTTACTTTCCGCATATTTAATTTTTTACGTTTCCGCGCTACTCGTTTATCATATTTCTATCGTTTTCGCGATCCGTTTCGAGCGTTTAATCTCTCCATCTCAAATCAATTTTTTAATTTGATACGAAGTTTTCAATACATAATAAAACTTGATTAACCCCCCCCCTCTCGAGATTTTGAGGCCTATACCAACATATACATCCTCGAATTGACCATCTTATTTCTTTGCTCCTTTTCTTTTTCGAGGATTTTTGTATTTTTTTTGGAACCGATGGATTTATCACGCTTCTAGCGTGCCTCATACTCATTTGCAATTTTAATTTTTCCAAGAGGGACATCAATTTCATTGGAGCATTAGCAGTTGGAATATGTGACTTAGTCACTCTTTTTAGGTCAGTAAATGCGTCTGGCAATTGGTTATCTAAATTTTGCAAATGAATTATCTTTTGAACTTAAGTTCAAATCGTTTTGTTCGAGGATCAAGTTAATATAATGATAACCCTTTCGAAATTATTTCTTTTTCCAACAACTTATTTTCTCCCCCTAACGTTGGGAAACAAATTCATCAAAGCGATGATCGAAAATCGATCCATGAATGTCTCTCTTATTGTTGGTTTGAGTTATTTTATCGTGGATGAGGATTCATATCCAACATATATTCCCAACCTTCTTTGAGGTCCCATCTTAGTGCGTTGTGGTGGAAAATATACCTCACATCCAAAAGTTCTTAGATGGGAAATATTAGGTTTCTGACCAAAAACCATTTATAAAAGGGGAAACTCATGATAATTTTAATGGCTTGATGCGAATCAGTGTCATACATGTTCCCAATTAGTAATGTCAATAGACATACAATAGTTAATAACTAGATTTTGGATGATTCAATTGCACAAGTAATCTCGCAATCTTCTGGTTGTGAATTGCCAATGAACAATCATATGACCATTCAGTTGATGCATCAATTAAAAATATAAAATACCTAAATGATCCACATGATGAAAGTAATGACATATAAATATTACCTTGTATTCATGTCAGATTCAATCCAAATTTTATGGTGATGACTGAACAAACTTTCTTTAGAACAATTATTAGCACATTGAGATAATCAGATTGAAGAAACTTCGATTTCTTCATTGGATGTCAACATAAGTTTTAATTTTTTTTTCCGCATCATATAGTTGATCTGGGATGGTCTAACCAGTCAAGCCAAACAAAAAATTATATTATTATTTATAAACTTCTAGTTTATAAACTTTTGATTTTACGATATGAGGTATTTCAACTATATACATGTAAACTGAAAAATTTTCCAATACCTCTGGATAACAAATCTTTTAGATCTCCAAATTATCATCGTACACGAATATAGTGTTACCAACGGTTTCTGGCAATACTAAATAGAAGAAAATTTTTGTATAACTAGTAGAGTATGGAAGAAACATTTTGTAAAACATTTAGAATAAACTATTTTCGCCATAAAAAAATACTCTATTAAAGTTAATATTGCAAATTAATGTAAAACAAGTATGAAAAGGTTATATCATAAACTATGTTATGATTTTTATTTCTCTAATTGAGTCTATTATATACACATACTTGTATAAAAGATTAAAAGATAATGTACTAAAACTCATTGTCCACAAGTTCACTAAAATAAATATTGGAACAATTAATTTTGATAAAATATACTATGCTATTTTGAAAATAAAATTTTACATATACATTTGAAACTTGACATATTTATTCATGATCCACTATATTATAACACATTGTTAACCTCAATAAAAAAAAATAGGATATGCTATTTTAAAATTTTTATATCCATAAACTTTTGTTATAAAAATATATATTAATATATTATGTATACATGTGATCAATTATTTATGTGGTTCGTACAATCCAATCTAATTAAGCGGAGACTTAATTTTTGGAAATATAAAAAAAAAATATTTATATTGAAAATAGAATTCAAAACAAGATCATACGAGATCTTGCATAGTTTTACTTGCTAAAACTAACAAGCATCAAATATCTCCAAAAATACATGTGATCAATATCATTCAATAATATCATATTCAAACAAGTATTGACGTCACTCAATGGTATAAACAAATGCGCAAGTATATCCATAATTATATTGGCAAATTTTTCTCTTTATCATAATGACAGTAATTATTTTCAATAAAAAAATATTAGAATTTTTCATCTCTAATAGTTTTAAAACATGTCAACAGAGAAGCACATAAATTTCATGTTGTGAGATCGTCGCATTCTTAAAATTTCATATTGAAAAACAAAACGACAAGGCACATGTACTCATTTAGGATAAATTTCTCCACTTATTCATATTCTTAATATGACAATAGCTTAAAAATTTTATAACTAACCTCGAAAAAAGTACTACTCAACATGTGTGTAGAGCCAAGAAAATAGAAGCCGACATAAGATATGAGTCAACTTGATGAAGCATAATCTTCCTTATATAACTTTCAAAACAACTCATAGGGGGATCATTAGGGAACAATAACAAAAATTATATCAAATAAAGCTCTACTTTAATGTCAAATTGTTAATGATAAAATATATAAATCATATTAATTTACTTCATGAAAAACATTGATATTTTCATGTTTCAACACAACGTTCAATAATAATTGACAATAAACGCAATTAAATATATAAGGCAAAATAAATAAAATTATTTTTTTCTCAAAGTAAAATCATACTTATTTGACTGTCTTTGCATCATAAAAATAAATGTGTTAACATTTAAAACTAATAATTTATGACACATAAGCAGTATCATTGATACATCAAATAATGATAATCACTACCAAAGAAATATTTGCATTAAAATTAGAACATGTCGATATAATAGTGAAATTATCCAATTTAATAAAATGATATCAAATATTGATTTCATCAATAAAGGCACAACAACCTGGTGCGATTGGAATGACCCGTGGGATCCCGAGTACAATACTCGGTGAAAACAACAAATTTTTTTTTAATAAAATTTTTATTAATTCAATAAGACAATCAACCCAAATGGTTGGAGTTGCACAATGATAAGTGCCAGTGTGTGTCCAAATTTCAATGATGTATTTACTCTTTAAACCCTCTAACAATACTTGAAATCCTTAGCACTAGACATGATTATGCATATCTTGGTTCGATGTGTATTCTTCATTTTGTGGAATTTGCACACAGTTGAAGCAAGAGAGTTGGACATTACAAATTGGAGATGAAGAATGAATACAAGTCCCTCGATTGCTTTAAGAAGTTGTCACCATTAATAGTAAGATTTGGGCACTGAGAACCTTGTCATCCATTGGCATAGTATTTGTAACACCCTCACTTTTATTAGTTATATTTAAGTTTTATTACCATTAGTGTTAGAAAATTTCTTTTAAACTTAATTACTTTTAAAATCTTCTTACGAAAATCCGGCAGAGTTTCCTCTGTTTTTCGGACTTCCCAAAAATTTTCTTTTTAAAATCTGTCAATCCAGAAATATTTAAAAACATAAAACACGACAGCCTAATAATCAGATCAGATCCTAACGCCCGATTAGTATAAGCTTCAGGGCATACGACTATTACATATTCTAAAGTTACAAAAATAGTTGTCCACTCATAATAATAAATATACATTCCACGTAGTGGAATGAAAATCCTGCTCGGCCATGTCCCATGTAAGCTCCACTTTAGTACCTGCAATATATAGCAAGAAGGGTAGCATTACACAGAACTTAAAAAGATAAATTCTACAAGAGACATAGCAATAACTAAGCCTACCCTATTATTAATATCCGTTACTCATAAATAACCATATAATTATTTTTCTTTTAGTTCTTCACTTATTCTCACTTTCTTTTAACTTTTAATTCTCTTTTCATTTTCCCACATTTTACTCCACTTTTAATCCGCTATTCATTTCTATATCATTTCTCTTTTCATTCTTTCAGTTCCATTATTTTTCCTTTTAATGCCGACACGCCTCGACAGGCTCGCATCGGTCTTCCATCTTTTATTATCGACACGCTTCGACAGGCTCGTCCCGATGCCGACACGCCTCGACAGGCTCGCATCGGTCTTTCATCTTTTATTATCGACAAGCCTTGACAGGTTCACGCCGATGCCGACACGCCTCGACAGGCTCGCATCGGTCTTTCATCTTTTATTATCGACAAGCCTTGACAGGTTCACGCCGATGCCGACACGCCTCGACAGGCTCGCATCGGTCTTTCATTCTTATTATTATCGACACGCCTCGACAGGCTCGCGCCGCAGTGTTCTTTTAATACCGACACTCCTCGATAGGCTCGCATCGGTGCCGACACGCCTCGATAGGCTCGCGCCGCTTTTATTCTTTAAACACCGACACGCCTCAACAGGCTCGCATCGGTGCCGACACGCCTCGACAGGCTCGCATCGGTCTTCATTTACCTTTCTTTCTTTTTATGTTTCTTTTTCTTCTTCTCTTCCTTTTTCTTTTTCTTCATCATATATCTTTTCCTTTCTTTTGATTTCCAGTGTTATTCTCATCTCTCTCTTTTCTTTACTTGATGGCTTATTATCACATTATTTATTATCCTATATTTCAGTATTTCTCTTTCTTTTCCTTTCTCTTCTTCTCTTCCTTTTCTTTTTCTTCTTCTATTTATTAATTAGGGTTTTCTTAACCTCAGCCCTAAGGGCTGAGGATAAGAGGCTAAAAGTGGATATCATGTGTTGGAAAATGGTACATTGAAAGAATAAAAACACTTTATATTTAGTTTTTCAAAACATGATATCCACTTTTAGCCTCTTATCCTCAGCCCTTAGGGCTGAGGTTAAAAAAACCTATTAATTATCCTAATTTATATCTAACTCTACTTAGCTTTAGTATAGTCGTTATATTTTAATTCTCGTTTCAAATTCTTAATTATTTCTACAATTACTCTCTCTCACGCTATTATTTACTTATTTTCCCCATATTATTTCTCTATTCTATTTATCTACTATTATTACATTCCCTCTCATTGTCTTATTATCCTTTCACATAATTCTTTACTTAATACCTACTTGTATTTAAAATTTAGTTTAGCATTTTGTTTCTGTTTCATTACTACCCGACAACTCTTAACTAAGACCACTCCGCGCTTTCTTATGGTTTTCGTATTTTCACTCCTCTTTTTACCTCGCATTTAATTTCAATCACTCTACTCTCCTTGCCTATTACAATTACTCTATATCCTTTTACTTCCATGTTTCGTTGGTTTTTCCTCAACTAATTTCCCTTGGTTTTATTTTATGTTTTCCTACGTTTTCAATTCTATATTAACTCTGTTGATATCCTAACACACTCATTCACTCCAGACTTTATTCTATACACATATATTTTATTCCCTAAAGTGTGGTTTTTCGTTAACTATTTTAAATAAATCATTTATATTAGCCGGGATTACCCTAAGGTTTATTAACTTATTTCTTAATTACCCTATTCTTAGTCACCACTATAAAATCCTAGAATTTACTTCCCAAGTAAAGGTAATACAGCCCTTCTTACCTCGGTTGACGAAAGTAAAGAGACAACCTCAACTCCGGGGAGGGAGCGGCGATCCGTGAAGCTTTAGTGACCCGGGGTGGTGAACGGGTTGATGGCGATCGATGTCGGTGGCGATAATGATCACGGCTGGACCAAGGCAAGAGCTTCGAGCTTCGGGGCACCCGGAACACGCCCGGCACGGTCACGGGTCGATAACGGCGCCGACGAGATCTGTGGAGAGAGACATTCGAGTGAGCGAGAGAGAGAGAGAGAAGGGGTTTGTAAGGGTTGTGGGTGGTCGGCGTGGTGGTGGGCCGTGGAGGTGGTGGGTCGCCCCGGTGGTGCCGGCAAGGAGGGGAGAGAGACAGGAGGAGGAAGAGGTAGAGGGAAGAGGGAGAGAGAGAACAAGGCCAAAGGGGGAGAGAGAAAGGGAGAGAGAGGTCTATGATGGTGGTGGTGGTGGTTCTTGGCGGCGGTGCGGGTCGTGGTGGTGGAGAGAGAGCCGATTGTGAGGGAAGGAGAGAGAGAAAAAAGGAAATCAAGAGGGAGGAGAGGGAGAATGGATCTATGGGGAGGGAGGAAGGCCAAGGAGGCGGCGGCTTAGGGCGGCACCGGTGGTGGTTGAAGGTGGGGGTTGGAGAAATAAGGAGGAGAAAGGGAAAGAGGGAGAAAAATGGGGGTTCGGGGGTGGGTGGCGCACCAAATAAGGTGCAGGTGCTGGTGCAACGCGCACCGCGCGCCTGGGCGCGGCCTTGCGCGCTTGGGCGCGCCCCCTACTAATCAGTCCTTTTTTTTTTACTCTAGGTTGACCGTGCTATAACTTCTTCGTTAACCGTCGGATCTTGCCCAAATTTGGAGACAAGCTTCCTAAGACCTTTATCTCCATATCCAACGGTGGAATTCGTGTTTAGAGATTTAGATCTTTTATTTTGAATTTCCTAATTTAGGGTGTTTACGACACCAAAAACACCGACTTTTAACACTCGTTCGGTCTTCTCTAAATTTCTTTTCCGATGCCAATGCTCCTTGATTCCTTTATGGCACCCAGAGAATTCCTAATGTCTCATTTTAAACTCCTTTTTAGATAATCCTTACTTCCAATCTTATTATTATTCTAATTATTATTAGAATTAAGATTCGGGATGTTACATTTCTCCCCCACTTACTAGAATTTCGTCCCCGAAATTCCGTTCGATTCCATGAATAGAGAACCATCCCATCGGTAAGCTTCCGACTCCGGTTTTCACTTCCCTTCGGTTTTTACTTCCCGCTCCGGGTGTGGTTATGGTCATGTCTATTTCAATGCTTGTATTATAATACTACGTATTATCTCTATCTGCACAGGATCGTCAGTTTTCTTATTATTAAAGTTCCATCTCCCATTCCTTGGATTGAAATCCTCCCCCACTTGGCATCGACATACTTGATTATATTCATGCTAGGGGTAGGCTCATTCGTTGCTCAGAATAGAGCACACAGTTTCCCGACCGGTATCCAAGGCTGGAAAGGGGCACGTGGGTGACTATCTATCGGTAGGCAAAGAACTATGCCGGGTTCCTACGACTTGGCGAATTCTCACATATACATCTGAGATGCTTGAAACTTGAAGACAGTGAAGATGAAAAGAAGAAACATGAAACACTCAAGGACGAGTCTCATGGTCTCTGTAAGATGACCCAGGATGTACTGGGTACATGTTAAGCGAGAAGACAATGGAGGTTATCCCAAAGTGCGCATTTTCAGCAGAGCCATCGAAAGATGCGTTTTCTATGGCCTGTGTCTGGTTTGATCGGTCTCGGTAAGGGTTCCTGTCGCAGTGGTTAAGACTTGCTTCCTTCGAAGGAATCGCTCGGGAATTTTGCTTAGATTCTTAGGCGAGTTTTAAGCTGTCTACTATCTAATTCGCTTGGTCTTAGGAGGATGTCTACAAGGTTCGCTCGAGTCTCTCAGGAATTCTATACTCTACCACTCTTCTTTCTAATGCTACGCAAAGAATTGAGAAGGAATTCCTTTCGGGTTGGTTCTGCTCCGTCTAGAAGATCTACTTTAAAAATTGTTAATTCGATTATTTCGGTTTTAGATGAAATGCGCCAATGACATCGATCATTAATAGGTGAAAAGATTGAGGTGATCAATCCCAATCTCACATCTATTAATGGCAATATCATTCTCAGGTTTGTTGATGGTATCATCCTCTAACAGATGTAAGAGTTAGAGTGATCGGTTCTAACCTTACTCTCTACTAGAGACTGTACCACAATTGAGCTTGGTGGAATTACCAACTAAGGTATTGGCACCTATCGATTCCTTCTATATTGTACTACCCACACTTAATCTAGACAACAACGCCAAAGTAAACAGTTGATGCAGCATTAACATGAAAAGTACCTTGGACTAGCTTATTCGCTCCCTTCGCCGAAACGTCTAGCAAAGTTCTCCCCAATGTGTCCCGGTTGTCCGCATATATAGCAGAGACCCTGTTTTCTGTGATGTTTCAATATTGGACACAGTTTCCGATGGAATCTCCCACAGAATGGGCATGGTGGTCTGGTTCTTGGGGCGTTCACATTAAGGGCCACATCCCTCGGTGCTACGGCCATATTGTTGATGTCAAAGTGTGGGTCTGATTCGTGAGCCAATTCCTTACCCTTGTTGAGACCTCCTTCAGCCTGTATATCCTGTCTTCTTTTCTCATCCGCTATCCGTTTAAGTCCTCCTTCATAAGTGCTGGCCATATTCACCAGCTGAGTTAAGTCCGCTATGTTACGGTACTCAAGAGCAAGCCTAATCTCCGGACGAAGCCCTGACTCAAACTTGATGCACTTGCTCCTCTCATCCGTATCCACATAGCCTCCGGCATAACGAATGAGATCTTCAAAGCGTGCTGCATACTCCCCAACACTCATGTTCCCCTGTGTCAGTGTCAGGAAGGCAATCTCCTTTTCTCTATGGACATCTGCTGGAAAGTACTTTCCTAGAAAGTAGCCCTTGAACACATCCCAGGTAATTGCTTGGTCGGTTGCCTCCTAGCTCATTCGCATTCGTTCCCACCAGTACTCTGCTTCATTAGTCAGCATATACTGTGCCAGCAACACGGTTTGTTCAGCAGGTGGCGCCATGGTGCATAGGATCTTTTCAATCTCTTGGAGCCATTGCTGAGCTCCATCTGGATTATACCCCCCCTTCAAACTTGGGTGGTCCGTTCTTTCGAAATCGCGCCAGCCAATCAATCTCAGCAGGGGCTGGGGATGGATTCAGTGCTGCTACTGCTGCTGCTATATTCTGCGCCTGATTTTGTTGCATCTGTGTTAGATGCTCGGCCTGATTCTGTTGTATTTGAATCAGATTTTCCAGGATGGCAGCCATTCGGTCGTCTTCGGCACGTCTCCTAGCCATGTTAGCCAATCCTGGAGAAGATACAAGTTAATACTTGTTTAGCAATTAATTGCGTGAGAATCCTATTTGTCTAACTTAGACACTTGACTATACATATTGGTTAGTTGCTTGGTGAGTAACCACTGGAGTAACTCAACTCCAAGGCCGAGGAAAAACTGCTCTGATACCATAAATGTTACACCCTCACTTTTATTAGTTATATTTAAGTTTTATTACAATTAGTGTTAGAAAATTTCTTTTAAACTTATGTACTTTTAAAAACTTCTTACGAAAATCCAGCAGAGTTTCCTTTGTTTTTCGGACTTCCCAAAAATTTTCTTTTTAAAACCTGTCAATCCAGAAATATTTAAAAACATAAAACACGACAGCCTAATAATCAGATCAGATCCTAACGCCCGATTAGTATAAGCCTCATGGAATACGACTATTACATATTCTAAAGTTACAAAAATAGTTGTCCACTCATAATAATAAATATACATTCCACGTAGTGGAATGAAAATCCTGCTCGGCCATGTCCCATGTAAGCTCCACTTCAGTACCTGCAATATATAGCAAGAAGGGTAGCATTACACAGAACTTAAAAAGATAAATTCTACAAGAGACATAGCAATAACTAAGCCTACCCTATTATTAATATCCGTTACTCATAAATAACCATATAATTATTTTTCTTTTTGTTCTTCACTTATTCTCACTTTCTTTTAACTTTTAATTCTCTTTTCATTTTCCCACATTTTACTCCACTTTTAATCCGCTATTCATTTCTATATCATTTCTCTTTTCATTCTTTCAGTTCCATTCTTTTTCCTTTTAATGTCGACATGCCTTGACAGGCTCGCATCGGTCTTCCATCTTTTATTATCGACACGCCTCGACAGGCTCGGGCCGATGCCGACACGCCTCGACAGGCTCGCATCGGTCTTTCATCTTTTATTATCGACACGTCTTGACAGGCTCGCGCCGATGTCGACATGCCTCGACAGGCTCGCATCGGTCTTTCATTCTTATTATTATCGACACACCTCGACAGGCTCGCGCCGCAGTGTTCTTTTAATACCGACACGCCTCGACAGGCTCGCATCGATGCCGACACGCCTCGACAGGCTCGCATCGGGCTTCTTTTATCTTTTATTTTCGACACGCCTCGACAGGCTCGAGCCGCTTTTATTATTTTAACACCGACACGCCTCAACAGGCTCGCGCCGCTTTTATTATTTTAACACCGACACTCCTCGACAGGCTCGCATCGGTCTTCATTTACTTTTCTTTCTTTTTCTGTTTCTTTTTCTTCTTCTCTTCCTTTTTCTTTTTCTTGATCATATATCTTTTCCTTTCTTTTGGTTTCCAGTTTTATTCTCATCTCTCTCTTTTCTTTACTTGATGGCTTATTATCACATTATTTATTTTCCTATATTTCAGTACTTCTCTTTCTTTTCCTTTTTTCTTCTTCTCTTCCTTTTCTTTTTCTTCTTTTATTTATTAATTATCCTAATTTATATCTAACTCTACTTAGCTTTAGTATAGTCGTTATATTTTAATTCCCGTTTCAAATTAATTATTTCTACAATTCCTCTCTCTCACGCTATTATTTACTTATTTTCCCCATATTATTTCTCTATTCTATTTATCTACTATTATTACATTCCCTCTCATTGTCTTATTATCCTTTCACAGAATTCTTTACTTATTACCTACTTGTATTTAAAATTTAGTTTAGCATTTTGTTTCTGTTTCATTACTACCCGACAACTCTTAACTAAGACCACTCCGCGCTTTCTTTTGGTTTTCGTATTTTCACTCCTCTTTTTACCTCGCATTTAATTTCAATCACTCTACTCTCCTTTCCTATTACAATTACTCTATATCCTTTTACTTCCATGTTTCGTTGGTTTTTCCTCAACTAATTTCCCTTGGTTTTATTTTATGTTTTCCTACGTTTTCAATTCTATATTAACTCTTTTGATATCCTAACACACTCATTCACTCCAGACTTTATTCTATGCACATATATTTTATTCCCTAAAGTGTGGTTTTTCGTTAACTATTTTAAATAAATCATTTATATTAGCGGGGATTACCCTAAGGTTTATTAACTTATTTCTTAATTACCCTATTCTTAGTCACCACTATAGAATCCTAGAATTTACTTCCCAAGTAAAGGTAATACAACCCTTCTTACCTCGGTTGACGAAAGTAAAGAGACAACCTCAACTCCGGGGAGGGAGCGGCGATACGTGAAGCTTTAGTGACCCGGGGTGGTGAACGGGTTAACGGCGATCGGTGTCGGTGGCGAGAATGAAGGCAAGAGCTTCGAGCTTCGGGGCACCCGGCACACGCCCGGCACGGTCACGGGTCGATAACGGCGCCGACGAGATCTATGGAGAGAGACATTCGAGTGAGCGAGAGAGAGAGAGAGAGAGAAGGGGTTTGTAAGGGTGGTGGGTGGTCGGCGTGGTGGTGGGCCATGGAGGTGGTGGGTCGCCCCGGTGGTGCCGGCAAGGAGGGGAGAGAGACGGGAGGAGGAAGAGAGAGAGAGGGAAGAGGGAGAGAGAGAGAACAAGGCCAAAGGGGGAGAGAGAAAGGGAGAGAGAAGTCTATGATGGTGATGGTGGTGGTGGTGGTTCTTGGCGGCGGTGCGGGTCGTGGTGGCCGGAGGAGGGCGTGGTGGTGGAGAGAGAGCCGATTGTGAGGGAAGGAGAGAGAGAGAGAAGGAAATCAAGAGGGAGGAGATTGAGAATGGATCTATGGGGAGGGAGGAAGGCCAAGGAGGCGGCACCGGTGGTGGTTGAAGGTGGAGGTCGGAGAAATAAGGAGGAGAAAGGGAAATAGGGAGAAAAATGGGGGTTTGGGGGTGGGTGGCGCACCAAATAAGGTGCTGGTGCTGGTGCAACGCGCACCGCACGCCTGGGCGCGCCCCCTACTGATCAGTCCTTTTTTTTTACTCTAGGTTGACCGTGCTATAACTTCTTCGTTAACCGTCGGATCTTGCCCAAATTTGGAGACAAGCTTCCTAAGACCTTTATCTCCATATCCAACGGTGGAATTCGTGTTTAGATATTTAGATCTTTTATTTTGAATTTCCTAATTCAGGATGTTTACAACACCAAAAACACCGACTTTTAACACTCGTTCGGTCTTCTCTAAATTTCTTTTCCGATGCCAATGCTCCTTGATTCCTTTATGGCACCCAGAGAATTCCTAATTTCTCATTTTAAACTCCTTTTTAGATAATCCTTACTTCCAATCTTATTATTATTCTAATTATTATTAGAATTAAAATTCGGGATGTTACAGTATTAAATAGATTGAAACTCCCCATTGGCATAGTTTTAAATAGATTGTAACTCCTTGGACTGGTGGAACAAACCAAGTCCCACATCGGGTTCTATAGATTCCAATCTTAGAAAAATTTTGCTATTTTATTTTTCGATCATTCTTTGGAAAATATATAAAATAGATATCAAGGATCAGTCATGAACCCATGACTTGCCATACTTGCAGTGATTATTGCTACCAATATGCCAATTGTTTGGCATGAAACGCAAACATAATATATATAAATACCACGGTTACTACAGAGCTATAAATTGCTTTTGCCTTGTTTGCATCGATGAGTTCTCCTTTTCAAATCAATCAACACTTTTTCTGTTTGCATCTTTTCAAACCTATTTCGATTTGCATCTTTCTTTCTTTCTTCTTTTTTTTATGATGGACATGATAAATGCTATAATTCTCAAGAACTTGTATCTCTTATAAAATGTTCATGTCCATATAATATTGATACTTTGGGATCAATATATAATATATCAAAAGAAAAAAATGAATAAATAAATAAAACATTAATAATATTAAAATTTACCTTGCTTCAATACTCTTTGATCTATAAGCTTCAACACACCTTTTGGTTAGAGTTTCGTGCTGATAACTTGTTATGAAACGTATGAAAATAAGGAAGAAGAGAGGAAACAATATATTGTAATATATTTAGTGTACATTTTACATCATAGTTGAGTCCTATTTATAGGGAGATAGGAAACCCTAATATGGAGTGGTTTCAACTAAATATAAACACAATCCAATAGATAGTCATCCACTAATTAGATAGATATGAATTGTTTATAACAATCAAACAATTTTTGTTTTTTAATAGTTAAAAATGTTTGTTAATGAACATTATGTAAAGAATGTTGAATGAAAATTGGAACTTTGAGTTAACCATGTACTAAATGTTAAAAAAAGTATATTAAATGAATTAGGTTTAAATATATATAGTAAACTATGTTCGATATAGTTGGTATGTGATCAAGTTTCTTAATTTGATGTAAAAGCTTCTAGTGTTGGTGAAATAACATGATATTAGGAATAAGGGGCTGGAATATTGAGTTTATTTTGAGGCAAATTCACAATGACGTGGCCATTCTTCTTCCAACCAATTGTGACAGGAAAAGTGCTTGCCAACGGGCTATCTCTTGGGCAAGGCAATCGTCGGGATCACTGAAGCTTAATGTTGATGGGAGTTGCCTCGACCAAGATTTGCATAGCAGGTTTGGTGGGGTCATCTACTACTACAATGGGTCATGGATTTTTTTTCTCAGTTTGTTGGAACATGCCCTATCCTCAGGGCAGAGCTCATGAGCATAAGGCATGGGCTTGCCCTTACAGGAGATAGCGGCCAGGTTTTTGAGTGGTGCACTGTCATTATGACTCTCTTGATGGAGTGAGCTGAGGCTAATTAATCTAGTCATGTTCGTTCGATTTCATATTTATGTAGTGCTCATTAACAATAATCGTGAGCTCTTTTCAAGAGATTGACAAGTGGAAGCATATTTTTCAAGAAGCAAATTATATTGCTGATAGCTTGGCTAAACATTACGTATAGAATGCATGTTATGAATAGTGGGATAGTCTACCAACTTTGTGTCTTCTTTTTCTCCTGGTTTATTGAATGGGTGTTGTTCACCATCAAGTTTAGTTTGCTAGTCTTCCTTCTTGTTTTGTTTTAATTCCCATGTAAAAAAAATCATGTAGAAGGTTTGACCCTTGTCATTTTTTTTAATTATAAAAACAAAATGTACGTCAATAATCCTTACATATATTTAAATCTGTTATCATTCACCCAATCAGATGGGATGATGGTAGTATGGTTCGCATCTTCCAATGTAACCTGGGAGTTTGTAGTAGTGTGGAAGCTGAACTTTTGAGACTCTTTCATGGTCTATCTATGGCTGCGAGTTGTAATGTGCATAAAGTTTTGGTGGAGATGGACAGTAAAGCTGCGTTGACTCCAGTTCAAGGTCATTGCCTGAGCTCTCATCATTGCTTTCCTCTTGTGAGGCGAATTCGTTTGCTGATTCAAAGAGATTGGATGATTGTTCTTCAGCATGTTTTCCGTGAAGCTAACCGTAGTGCAGATAAGTTAGCTAATACTGCCCATGAGGGCCCTTATCATTGTATTTTTTATGATGCCCCCCCCCCTTTATTTAGCTCCCCTTCTTTTTGAGGACTTTGTGGGTTTAGCCCTTCCTAGGCTAGTTTCTAATTTGTAGTTTGGGTTGTTTGCCCCGTTGATAGTAAAAAAAAAAAAAGAGTTAATGTTGTTTGAGCCGAGTTGAACCACTGTAAGTGGCAAAACTCACTCTTCTTATTCACCTATTAACCTTGTCCTAGTAATTAAGTGTCGAAACTCTCCCTAAGAAATATTTAACATAACTGCATTTTAGGACTCAAACTAAAAACCTATTAAAAATCAGTGTAGTTTTGATATATATATATATATATATATACATGACTGTTCCTCATAATATAAACCACATTTTTTGGTTTACTATTTTCTTCCATGACATATAATTTTCCCAAAAAAAAAAGGGGTTTAAAAACAACCATAATTTGTATTACAACTCAATCCCAAATTCTTTTGTCTTTTAAATCTCTCATTACTTATATGAGTTATATCACTGGTTTGCGTTTCTTTGAAAACCTTAGTTGTAATATATATATATATATATATATTCAAATATGGCTTGAAATTATTATTTTTTATTTAAATGCGTTCTGATATTCATTTTTTATGGTAAAATTTTAAAAAAAGATTGATTTGGGTCTAATATATGATGTTTTTAAGCATTAATTAACTCCCTTTTACTATGGTTTTGGCTTGCTTCTTGAGTAAATATTATGATTTTATTATGTTTTTAGGAAAGTTAGGTAATTTAGAATCCTTGAACGTTTTGATCCGTTTTGGGTTTGATTTTAGGAATTTGAAGCTTAATTTGATGATTTATGCTTTGGAATGGAAATGAGCTTTGAAGATCTTGAGATTGGAGCTGGAATGGAGAAAAATGTTGTTCTTAAATGTTACCCACGAAGGGGTTCAAATGTCAAAAGTTGGGGTGCAAAAAGTCAGAAATCAATTAAGAAAAAACTCAGCCAAATCAGGGAGGGAGTCACACGCCTAGGCGTGTGGTATGCCATGCCCAGGCGCGTGCTGCACGTAGAAGAGAAGGAGAGAAGAATTTGATGCCATGCCTGGGACCTTTGAGGGAAGGTAATGAGAGAGTGTATGCTCTTATAATATGAATGTACTAGCTGTGGGGCTAAGCCATGACTATAATATGAATAGTATGAAAAAGTTTTCTCTGATGCTGATGAACATCTCATGTATGTATGAGTAATGGAGGTGTATTCATTACCGTGTGTTTGGCCCTTTCCATGAGGTTGCATTTATAGGTTTTTAGCACCACCTGAGCTTGTTGATAATCCTTTATGAATTTGCTATTTTTGGAGATTATCCTCCTTTGATCTTCTTTCCTTTTTGACAATGTTGATCATTTATTTCTATGGATAATCTTGCATTTATCACCTTTAGTTGAACCATTATCCTAGTGAGATTCTCTCTCAGATTAAGTGTTATTGCTTGGATGTCTCCATAATTACTCGCGTGCCCCATGCTCACCTTTGTTCGATGTCATTAGGTTTGAGGTCATCATCCTTGCCATATACCCTTCTAATGAGCTTGTAGGTCATCGACGGGCTATGATCCTTAACAGAACCTTTAATCTCGTAAGAGAAATAGACCACCATTCTCCCTTATGAAGTATGCCTACGACATGGTTGGAACAACCAAAAATCAATGTAATATAGAACAAAATTGATATTTAAGATTAAAAACGTTTCAAGAGACCTTTGTATTTTTGCATAGTCATTATAAATAACAGAGCATAAATGCAAAGTCTGTATATTACAATCATAATTTATATTTAAATCAGTTCATATATGTATTTCAACATATATTATATCCACTAGCTAATAGGCCCGTGCCACGCACGCGGCGGTTATAATTTATGGTTGAATCAAAGAATGGTAAATAAAAATGAATGTTTAAATATGGAATTTTATAATAAATTTTAAATTTTCAATAATAAGTTGTATCAACATATATTGGAAAAAACAAAAAGAAAAATCAATTACTTTAATTGCATGCATCAAAAGGTAGTCATTTGGTGTAAAATATTATTGACATATAATGCATCTCTATTTTTTGTTAATTTAGTGTGTTAAATATTTGTCATTTGCAATAATTTTTTTGCATTGTATTGTGTGTATTAAGATTATGGAGCAAATGAGTAAATTTTTTGGACTAAATAATAACTTGGGAACAATAAAGTTACCTTAAACCATGATAATATTTGTTATTCTAGAGTCAAATGAAACATAATAAATTATATAAAGGAAGTTACACATAGTAAATTGAAAAGCAGAAAAAGTAAACGCAGTTAAAGAAAATAGTAGGTAGTTGTTCGCCTGACATTGAAAAAATAAAGTTTGAAAATTTAAATTAATAAAGTACGGACGCCCTAATAGCAGGATCAATGTGACCGAGGTGGTTACTTCATGGAGAGTGAGATAACTTTTGTGGTGCAAGGTACCAAAGCAATTCCTGCAGATTTGTTTATTCAAGAATTGTTAGTTAATAAAGCTATACTATTCGATCCGGTTATCAATTCCTACAAGGCGCTCTTCCTATCTTCCCTATGTGTAATTTTGTGTGGAATAGTGTCTCTATGCCTATGCATACTTTCATTTCTTGGTTAATCATGCATGAGAAAATCCAAACAAGAGACAAGATGTGCTGGAGTTACATACCTAATCACTGTAGCCTTTGTGTTGAGGAAGGTGAATCGGTGCCTCATCTCTTCTTTGCATGTCCTTGGAGCCGTGAGTTGGTGAAGCTTGGTTTGAATTGGATTGGGATTTCTGAGTTTCCTTGGAGGTTCAGAAGATGGCGTCGGTGGATCGTCTGGGTAGCTCGATGGAGATCGAACCGGAAGCTCCTCTGGGAAATGGTTGGTGCTGTTCTGTACCACATATGGCTGGAACGAAATTCCAGAACCTTCAACAACATTTCCTTATCTCCCCAACATAGATTTAGGCTTATTAAGAAAGAGTTAGCTATTAGAGTTATTTATTGCAGTAAGGATTTTATTAATTGGCCAAATAAGTTAGTGGTAGACAGAATATGTAATGAAATTTAATTGGTTGCTGGAACCCTTCTTAGAAGGTGGCTTTCAACTAATTAAATAATTTTCTTTGACATTATCCTTTAAGCTGAACCCTTCCTAGAAGGTGGCAGTTTTTATTGGGTATATGTTTTTGTTTGATGTACTTTTTTGGCTTATTTTTTCTTCTACCAAAAAAAAAGAATTGTTAGTTAAGTTAATGAATATCACATTTGGTAAATTTAAATTGCAAGAACTTAAAATTTGTTACACATTAATATTTTACAGATAGTAGGATGGTTCAGGTTGCAAAAAGTAGATATTGAATCACTGCATGCCTATTGATCAAATGTAAAGCAAGGAATGCATAGCAAATGTTAACATATTATTGGATTGAAAACGTAGTAAATCAATTTAGCATATATATTGTATATAATTTTTGAAATGAATGTAGAGTAATTGAAATATAATTGTGAATTAGAAGGTGAAAAATTATTTACGAATGTAATAAATTTTTCCAGGTTCGGAAAGTTTGACACCAAGCTTGAAGTGCTCTCCACTAGATAAATTTTGGGCTAGCCAAAATTGACGTCATCCATCGGAAAGATATTCTTCATTTCGGCATCTTTCTGCCTTTAACAACTTGCATGTATAGGCTTCTCCACTTTCATCTATTACATCATAATATTTCCTTTTTTTTTTGGAAATGCTTCAGCTACAAATTGATATGGCAAGGCGGCAAGGCCTACAATTTTTTGTAAAAAATCATATGAAGTGTATACATAGAAAATGTATTTGCTAAATGATAGAAATTATAGTGAATGAAAATATATTTACCAAAATTCCCTTTTGACATTGATAAGGGGTCAAAGTCTTTTCGGCCTCAAAATTAAAAGGTGGCACATCGGCTGAAACATAAATAAAAGTTAGAAATGTTGGAATACAAGTGGTATAGTATGAACACGTGAGAACACCTAGAAGGGGGGTTGAATAGGTGTTCAAACAACCTTGAACGATTTTCGCAAAGCACAAACAAAACGTGGTTAAAACAGAAATTCTTTAATCAAAGTAACAGTGACTAACCGGTTACTCAACCTGCTAACCGGTTAGTTCCTGAAACAGATTTGAGTAAAATTGACAAATCAATCAAGAACTCAGAGATGACACAGAATTACTTCAACCCAAGAAATGAAACAATTAAACAGATGTTTTAATAAGGTTTTCCCCAAATTAATTTGTACAATTACTAACTAATTGATTCAATTAATTCGAAAATCACTTTTCTAAGATTTCATGCAAGAACAATGAATAATGCAGAAATTAAAGAGATAGAGATAGAGATACGACACAGAGATTTATACTGGTTCACTCTCACCCACTTGAGAGCTACATCCAGTCCCCTCTATCACAATAGAGAGAGTTTCTTTGTGAGACCCCCAATTTAGGCCCGATTTAATTATGTTATTTAGAAAAATAAATTAATTTTGTTTATATATTTACTTTAATTTTGTGCTAAGTATGTGATTTAAGTAATATATATATATATATATATATATATGTGTGTGTGTGTTCATGAATTATAAGCTATATATATATATATATATATATATTTATGTACAGGTTCTATTATATTATAAGATGTCCAAATATTTTATTTAATTATTTTAAGAAGTCAATTGAAATATATGTTGAGCAAAATTAATTTAACATGATTTTGATAGGTGCCTAATTATATTTCTGAATATATATATATACACACACACATGGGATATATATATATACATATATTTTCCTTAATGAATTTAAATTGTATTCTTAGCATGAAAATATTTTTATAAGGTATAGTATTTTATTTTAATGATATTAGAATATGAAATGATTTTGAAAGATTATAGTGTTCTATCTTCAAAAATTCATATCTTTTTAACCGTAAGTCCAAAAATTACAAATTATATGTCAAAACGATCGTATCGAAATGTAGATTATAAAAATGCAAACTTTCGGATTTATTTCTGGAATTTTCGAATTTTTATTTCTGTATAGTACGAGTTTTATGTTTTAAAATTTGAAAATGTGATTTAAGAGCAATTAATGACTTTTTGACTTAGGTATATTTTATTTTAAAAAAAAATAAAAATACATTTCTGAAATTCCTATTGGACCACCGTCCAAAAATTATTTATTTTGTTTGAATTTTAAATTAAAAAGAAATTGTTTGATTGGTTGAAGTTGTGGTGACATAAATCAAAGTTGTATGCAGAAATTTTTCTCCCTCCTGTACATCAGTGCACCGTCCAAAACCAAGAAGAAAGGGGGAAGTATTCTGATTTTCATCATGTGCTTATTTTGGGAATTAAGAAATGCATGGAACTTGTCGATTAGGAATAAGTGAAGGGGAATTTCCTAGACCATCGTTAAGTGCCAAAAAAACAAACTCCTAGACCTAAATTACTCCCTCTTGGCCGTGTATATCAAGTAGATGGGGATGGGAAAACCTAAATTTTTATCCTATAAATAGAAGCCTTCCTAGAATAATTTTCATTTCACACATTCCACACTTAGAAAATTTGAGAAAGAAACCTAGAGGGAGAGAGAGCCAAAGCCGTGTATATAGAAGAAGGAAGGGAGAGGATTTTGTGTCAAAAAGTTTGAAGTGTTCATCTTGATTCATATAAAGGTATTTTTATAAACTCATAATCTTTTACTGTTACTTTAATCTTTAAGCTTTTCTCTTTGATTTTAAGAAATAGACAGTAAAGCCTTTATTCTTATTTTCACTTCTCTTCAAGAACCCTAAAATGAAGATTTTCACTTACTGTAAGTGTTTATATTTATGGTCATATGAACAAAAGATTAAAAGGGACTCAAAGGAGGTTTAAAGAAACAAAGTTTCCCCTTTTATTTCCTAGTGATGACCGAATTTTATGATAAGAAATAAGGAAGAGAAAAGTTTGATTTTCATCATATGAATGTGTTTATGTGATTTGCCCCTTTGTTGAAATTTTAAAATGATAAAGGTTTGTTGTTTTAATCATGAAATCTTAATGAAATAATCAAAGAACAATGAACAAAATACTAATTGAAAAGTAAATTATTCTCCTATTTTCTACAGTAATGCCGTGAGGCCTAAGAGATGTTTTAAACAATTTTTTTTGATGTTAAGTATATCAATGATGTACTGTTAAGTTGATGTGTGAATATACAAGAATTTTACAATGTATCAGTGAATGGAAGTAACTATATATGTGAATATGTGATTATGTGCAATGTGTGTTTGGATGAATAAATTGTTTAAGTACTGCCCAGAAAAGTGTTTTACTTGGAAGTGCTTATTTTAAATTTGTTTAGTAATTGTAGTCATTGTTTTAGAGTTTATAAAGTATAGGAATATGTTATTAATTGTTTTGAAAATTGTTAGCCACTATTTGTATTTTCAGTATGAGTGGGCCGAATTTTATTGCATGATATGGTGATGTTTATATTGTCTAAGTGTTGTGTAATAAGTATAGTAAGTTTATTTGAAGAAACAAACATGAAAAGAAGTATTTTTATTTAAGTAAACTATTCTGAAAAATTATTTTGTTTTTAGTTGCTGGATGTTAGCAATAAGGCCCTATGTTTATTTAACTAAAGTTTTGTTTAAATGTTGTAAATGATTATTTGATAGATGTGTAGTATGAATTGAAAAATAAATAAGTTTTCGCAAAAGGACATTATGCAGTCCAGAAATTAATTAATTAAGAAAAGTATGATTTTTTTTAATCATTCTTACCTTTTAGAGTACATGATCTTTAAGTGATATAGAAATCTTTTGTTATTATGTGTGTACCGAATTGTTTTGTTGTGTATTCTTTTATAATTTCTGAATATAAAAATAATTGTCTATATGCTTATGTGATTATGTGACTTCTATTTGATATGTATGTGATATTTTCATGATGCTTCAGCTGCTGTCCAAAAATTGTGTGTGCTCTAAAAATGTTTATTTTAAGTGATTTAATATTTAGAGTAATTGATATAAGGTTATGAAATTTTATAATTTTTTCATAAGTGTTTATAAAATATTTTGTTACTGTTTCTATTTTATTTTTCTTGGTCGAATTTTTGTTTAGTGATTAGGTGTGTTCTTTTAATTTTTCTAAGTGCCTAAGTGTCATATAATGATTGTATTCCAATTGTTTAATATGATTTTATGAAATAAGTGTTAAATAATTGATTTGTTAGTGAAAATAAATAATTCTGAAAAATATATTTTCATTTGGGCCGTGTGTCCCAAAGTAATATTTTTATATATGTTTGTAATGCGTTTATATGTATAAGTGTTTAGCTTAATGTATAGTGCGAAAATATACTTTCTTTAAGAGGATAAAAACTAATTTTCTGGAAAAATGATGTTGCTGTCCAGAATTGAGGTGATTTAAATAATGTGACTATTTTTCTAAGTTAGGTATATTTTTGAGTTGTAGATGTAACACCCCTAATTTTCATCTCCCGAATAATGAGAAAAATAATAATAAGGTTTGATATTAAATTCTTTCAAGTTTATATTTTAATTCTATTCCGTATTGATATACAAAATATAGGTAAAGATAATTTTTGGTAAGTGAATAACCAAAAAAATATGGGTATTGCATTTTGGTCCCTTAGCCAGGACCTAAATGTAATATTAAAAGGGTTTATGGGAAAAGAATTATTAAATTAATAATTTTCTAAAATTTACCAGTAGGTAACCGATTAGAAAGGCTTTGTAACCGGTTACACGATGAACTCAGGAAAACCCAGATAGTGGATCTTGATGAGTAATCAACCAATTTCACCACGAATTGCCACGAAACCCACTCGATTTCCAGTGAGAGATACGTGTCGAGCTGCATGCTCATCAATTTCTCTATAAATATAGGATTTGAGAGTCAAATTGAGGGTTCTTTGATGAAGTGTTGGTGTTGAAGCTGAATTAGGGTTTCTATGTTACACTGTCAAATTCTCTCTGATCTTTGAGAATCAAACCAAGTAAAATACACCATATTGAAGCTGAGTCTTCCAGCTTTGTATGGAGGTATGGAGAGTGAATTGAGAGTGAGTATTGAAGAAGTTGTTAGCCTTGGCAGATTGAGGAATCAGTCTGTCTAGAACCAGAAACCAGTCCGTGATGCTCTCTTTAGGGCATGATCTTGGTAAGTACATGCACTCTTTAAGCCTCAAATTTGTTTCCCAAGCTAGTGCATGTTACCTAGTTTGAGTTCTGATGTTTTTCCCCAATTTATTTGGCCCATTGATATGTCAAATCTTCTGGCCTTTGAACCTTGTTGATGGAAATCGTGGCTGGAACAGAACATAAGAATTGTGAGGAAATTGTGGATTTTCTTCAAGTTCTAGTGTTGATCTTCATCAAACTCAACCTTGAGGTAAGGGAGAAGCTTTCTTTTGCTAGAATGAGAATAGATTACATGAAATATTAGTTTGAGTCACCATGAGACTCACAAAGGGCATAGTGTATAGGGAATAAAGGCTTGGAGGCCACCAGACCATTTGTTTCTGTTTGCAACAGATTTATTAATTACATACCAGTGATATAGAAGCATTAATTGGAAATTACATGTATTGACATGAGCTATGTGTTAACAAGTGATGTTAATTGTGATTAAAATTAGTTGCCTGCAATGTTGATGCTCTAAATGACATTTATGCAAGATTTAATGTGTTTCTGTGGCTGAGCATAATTTACTCAAGGTATATGGGTGTATATGATCATTGAAATGAGTTAGAATTGAGTATGGAAAGGAAGTGTTTGTAAAATCCCATTTTCAGTGCACATACTGTCTAATCTAACCGGTTAGACGATATTCGTAACCGGTTAGATGCTGTGTAATTTTTTTGGAAAGTTGACAATGTGCTCCTATCCCTACTCAAAATCTAAACTCTGATTTCAATGAAGATCAATCTGAAAGCAGGTGATTCATTACTGCTGTCTTAGATTGTGGATTGAGAAATCAATACCTTGAGGTTTTGGCATAACTTAAGAGTTAAGCTATGCTTCATTGTTAATAAATTGTGAATTTAGGCTTGTGAATGATGAGCACAAGATGTTTGAGGTATAAAGTAATGTGGAAACCTGTTTATGAACTGAGTATAAAGTTCAAGAAGAGGGACTTCTTGGATTTCAAAGGGTAAAACAGTTTCAGATATGTAACTCTAACCGGTTAGCCTGAGGTTGTAACCGGTTAGTATCTGAAATTGAAAGTTGAAAGATAAGTCTTTTAATGAAGGAGTGATTACCTTTGGTCAAGTCTACTCAATTCAAGTTAACTGGCATGATTAAAGTTGTTTTGGGTATATCGTATCATGTCAAAGTTTATACCTCAAACCAATCATTCCAAGGAAAGTACGAGGCGAACCTAAATCACAATGACTAAATCAAAGATAAAAACCAACCTTGAAAGTGGTGCATTCATTTATAGAGAAATGGAGAATAGGTTGGTAAGGAATAATTCTCATATTCTGGGAATATGAGAAGGGTACTCCGGGAGTACCGAAATTGTAACCTACTTGATGACACATTATAGATATGTGGCCAGTGTCCGGGACCTGGTTTTATGCGTTCTGGGAACGTAGGTGTTCTGGGAACATGATGCACACTCTGGGAGTGATGCTTATTTTCCAAGTACGGTTTGCCACTCGTTGTGGGAACGTTTGGTGGTTTTCTGGGAACACCGGGATATCATTTGCCAGATATCAAACATTGTTGGAGGCCTCGGTTATGGATGGAACCATGCATCATGCCACCTGCATTACAAGAGTTGGAATATTAAAAAGGGGTGTGCTCATATGTTGTTTCATTTTGTATGCTAACTGAATAAGTGTGAATGATAATACTATTTCTTATGTCTATCTCATTTGATTATGCAAATAGATATGCTTACTCCCGTGCCCTTGTAGGTTAGGGACCAACATTGTAACATCCTCACTGATGAGTAAGGGTAGGAGACCCAAAAAAAGGAGTGTTTGAGAACAGAGGAAAAAGGGATTATCGGTTTCGTGCACAGTAGTCGGAAATCAAATGGACCAAATGGTGGAACCAAGATCCCGGATCAGCTCTAAGACATTTCTATGATAGTTCCTAGGTTATATTTAAAAAAAAATTGGTGATCAAAGATGACATTTTAAGTTCTTTTGCAAAATCATCTTATTTTAATCACACAAAGATATCAATTGAAACCCCTTTTCAAGGATCAATATATTACTACGAGCTGATCTCGATATTTTACCACCAACTCTGAATTTATTATGTACCCTATGTTCTAGAAACCTCTACTTTTCTGTAAAATTATTGAGATAATCCCCAAATCTATTTTGAACTCAGATTTAGCTTGGAATATATATATAGCCGAGTTCTCATGGAATGAAATATTAGTATTGAAATTTTTAGAGCGACAATTTGAACTCGTACTGAAATATATTCAATTATTTTACCTTATGAAGTTTATTGAAAGAGCGTTACATTTTGTGGTATCAAAGCAAATTATCCTGATTCTTGGTTCCTGAGGTATGATTCCATGCACTAAATTTCCGATGGCTGTGCTACTTTCTGGAAAACCTGTTCTCACCAGTTCATTTTCTGGGTCCAAGATGTTATTGGAAGGTTTTCGGCAGATAGTTTAGAGTGTGTAGGAAATAGTTTAAGATGGCTTTAGTAAAATTTTGATAGGAAGTAGTGTTATTTGCAAACCTGTTGCCATAGTGAGATTCGAGTATTGGTTCATTAAGATTTAAAACGAGTCAGTGATGCAGCTATTTTGGGAATGGCGAATAGGGAAGTGAACTAGGATGAAGCACTTATTCACTATGGTGGGAAGGATAAACCATTCTTAGACCAGATGTGGTATAGTCAGCTGTTAGTATAAAACCTTATTACAATTGATAAATCTCAAAGGTTACTCATTCCTTGTTTCGGAAGGGTAACAATTGTAATTCAAATATTCCATACCTTACCCCTTCCGTCATCTTTCCTTTGAAATTCTTACCTATTTCTATGTCTATGCCTCTAATAAGCGTTTGTATTGTTTTGATCAAACAGTAAAATAGGGATTTCGAATCTGTTCAAACTTCTCTTACTTTATTGTTCTGCTGCATGACCTAACCGGTTAGCTGATACTGTAACCGGTTACCGTATGCAGACATGGACAATCATAAGGCAGAACCAGCTTTGAGTGGTTTTAGCATTCCAAACACTATATGTCTTACCCTCAAAACTGTTGTACAAGGTGTAGAGGGCATCATGGGTGTGTCATGCTATGATTTCCTATCAAACCCCTAATCCGTTGTCCATTTTACAAGTTAAATCAAAGTAACAAGAATTAAGGGCAATGTTGGAATGATGGTACAACTGTTATGCAGACCACGCGTACCAAGGAGATAAATATAAATACGCAATATGATCAGGAACAACATAAAAAGAAACAGTGTGATAGAC
The DNA here is from genome assembly GCA_037953625.1 of Crotalaria pallida. Taxonomy (NCBI): domain Eukaryota; kingdom Viridiplantae; phylum Streptophyta; class Magnoliopsida; order Fabales; family Fabaceae; genus Crotalaria; species Crotalaria pallida. Next base: position 1,630,776 of record CM075654.1, on the reverse strand, counting down.
AAGGATAATTCATCACAAGCACATAAAGGTTCACATATAACAACGCAAATAAAACATTAGGTAGTAGGCGGAAGTCATAAGTGGAAAAATACATCGGATAAGCAAACTAAGCCCAAAACGTATAGGGGAAAATACCACTAGGAGTGTGATGAGACCCAAAATTTCCCCAAGACTACACGATTATAATATAAAGGCTACATAGTCGAGATCCTAAACCAAAAAGAAAAGATTCAGAATCACTAGTCTTCATGAGGAGGAGATGTAGGAGGTGGAGTAGGGGGACCCTGGAAACGTCCGAAGGTGCGCAGTAGGAAGTGCATGTTCTCCATATTAATGCCCATAGAATCCAAACGCACATTCAGATTTGCAAATTGTTCATCCACCCTGTCCATACGTCCTTCGACCCTAGCAAAACCAGCATCCATCCTGGCGTTTAGCCTCTCTTCCATAGAAGCATAAACATTAGCCTCGCCCGCATGACCTGAAGCTCCACCAACATCAAAAGTGGAATAAGGCTGAGTAAAGTGCCTCGGAATTTCACCACCACCCGTAGCTGGAGCCCCATCCCCCATAGTCGCATCCTCGGGCTCAACCCTTGTCCCTTCTTCTTCTTGCCTCTGCTGCTCTTTTTCCGCAGCCGCTGCAGCATCTGAGGCTTTGATGTCAGCATTCCATTTCCAAATACCGTCCACATCATGCTGATAAATTCCCATCGAGTGAAGGACTCTACTATTGATGCAAGTTAAGCCTTCACTCGGCTCAAACTCCTCATCCTCCGGAATAGGAATTCCCTTGTATTCAATGAGACGGCTCACGAAGAAAGGATAAGGCAGGCAGCCGCTTATCGAGTCAGCAGCCTGTGCCATGTAGGAGCACACCACTCGTACCCAATTCACTTGAATTTGGTTCTTGATCGCGAACATATACCGAAGATCCGCTGCCATATCCTGAGTGTGATCTGAAGAGGTCCTAGGAGTGAGCAAGTACGTCAAGACATAGAGAATTAACCTATTCTCCACAGTCATGTTTCCCACAGATTTACGAGGACCGGTCAAGTACAAATCCGGGCTCTGTAAACTATCCTAGTAAACATCCTCAAGGTTGCAGACGTTAAGCCGATTATCGTCCGGATCACCGGGATAAGTTCCCGCTGATTGGAGTCCACCCACAATCAGAAAATCAGTAGGGGTAACATCAAAAATCACCCCATTCACCTTGGACTGATGACCCCCTTCATACTCCCTGAAATTGGCATAGAACTTCCTAATCAACCTTGGGAAAATGGAACCCTTCAGCTCCAGAAAAGTTACCAGACCTTGATACTCATACAATCTCTGAAATTGGAAGTTGTTATTAGCACACCACCTGAAGTTCATCCATCTCTTGAGCCCAAAACCCCTGTCACAAAAACTCTCGAACCTCTTCGCACACTTGTCATCACTGTAGTACTCGATTCTTGGTCTTCTAGGAGGTCGGGTGGCAGTAGACTTGACTCTAGCATGACGAGGAGGATTGGAGGACATGATTTCTGAATGTTAGGGTTTTGAGAGGGATGAGAAAACAAAATGGGAGAGGAACCCTAGGGGAGAGTGAAAATGTGAGAAGGGATTATGAACAATGGTGATGATTTGCAGAGTAAGAATGGTTGGGGATCAGTAGCTGGGAGGTTTAAGTCTTGGAGAGGGAGAGGAAAGGAGGAAATCGCATTTTAGGAGGGAGAAAATAAGGAAAATCGTATTTCAAAACTGCTGTAACTGGTCTGATACAGTACTCTAACCGGTTAGATTTATCGTGTAACCGGTTACATACTGTAACTTGAACCAGTTATAAATGAAAATTTGTGAATTGTTGGAAGCTCTTCACCAAATATGAAATCCCTCAACGGTATATTAAATTTCCATGACAAATAATGTTTCAAAGGAATGAAATGAGTGTTTAAAAGATTCCGTATGGGGTCCCACTTGATGCAATTCTAAGAAATTAAGAGGGACAATTGAACTTCTAATGCAAGAAGTTCATGATAGTCGGATTGGTTAAAAGATAAGAAGAGAGGAAGAAATTGACAACCGGTGAAATAGACAAGCAAAGCTATTATGTTACGAAAGATCATGAAGTAGATTTTAAACTAGACCATCTTAGTCATCTAGTCTTTTGATCCGAACCAATATAGCCAAATGTTTCCGAATGAAGTTAACCTCTTGAAATATCAAGACTCTGTAGAAGGTCCGATCCTAATTTTTGTAATTCAAACCTTTATCACAGTTGGATGTGATAACTATCTGCGAACACTTCAGCCATAGGAGGATTAGTTAAGGCTAAAGAGATTAACAACCACCGGGTTAGGACAAATTTTGTCACCCCAACGGAAATGTCTCTAGACGTTGACTATCCACCTAAAGCCTAATAGTGATCGCTAACTCATCTTTGGGTTCATCTAACTTAAAGACATGTCGTATGATCTTTCTTACGAAAGATCATATCTAAAAGGTATGATTCATTACTGATGGTCTGAATATTTGGACTGATCACCCTAATATTTCAAACTATTGAGTAACGAAGTCATACAAATATCTTCTCATTTATACTCAAGAAACCCGTGTGTGCAATCCAACAAGTTCTCCTGGAAAGCTAATTGAGAGAGGTTTCGACAAGGAAACGTGTTGTGGGCCGTATTCTTCGTATGGCGTATTCCCTTAAAGGGAATTGTTTATGTTAAAGTTTGAATGACGAATCCTAATTGCTTAAGTTTGAAGATATCTCATAATACTAATATCATAACCTAATCTCTTAAGTGGGGGAGAACCCAAAAATATACTTTTGTAATAAAAGTCAAGCAAATTTCGGGGACAAAATTCCTTTTAAGTGGGGGAGTAGTGTAACACCCCTAATTTTCGTCTCCCGAATAATGAGAAAAATAATAATAAGGTTTGATACTAAATTCTTTCAAGTTTATATTTTAATTCTATTCCGTATTGATATACAAAATATAGGTAAAGACAATTTTTGGTAAGTGAATAACCAAAAAAATATGGGTATTGCATTTTGGTCCCTGAGCCAGGACCTAAATGTAAAATTAAAAAGGTTTATGGGAAAAGAATTATTAAATTAATAATTTTCTAAAATTTACCAGTAGGTAACCGGTTAGAAAGGCTTTGTAACCGGTTACACGATGAACTCAGGAAAACCCAGATAGTGGATCTTGATGAGTAATCAACCAATTTCACCACGAATTGCCACGAAACCCACTCGATTTCCAGTGAGAGATACGTGTCGAGCTGCATGCTCATCAATTTCTCTATAAATATAGGATTTGAGAGTCAAATTGAGGGTTCTTTGATGAAGTGTTGGTGTTGAAGCTGAATTAGGGTTTCTATGTTACACTGTCAAATTCTCTCTGATCTTTGAGAATCAAACCAAGTAAAATACACCATATTGAAGCTGAGTCTTCCAGCTTTGTATGGAGGTATGGAGAGTGAATTGAGAGTGAGTATTGAAGAAGTTGTTAGCCTTGGCAGATTGAGGAATCAGTCTGTCTAGAACCAGAAACCAGTCCGTGAGGCTCTCTTTAGGGCATGATCTTGGTAAGTACATGCACTCTTTAAGCCTCAAATTTGTTTCCCAAGCTAGTGCATGTTACCTAGTTTGAGTTATGATGTTTTTCCCCAATTTCTTTGGCCCATTGATATGTCAAATCTTCTGGCCTTTGAACCTTGTTGATGGAAATCGTGGCTGGAACAGAACATAAGAATTGTGAGGAAATTGTGGATTTTCTTCAAGTTCTAGTGTTGATCTTCATCAAACTCAACCTTGAGGTAAGGGAGAAGCTTTCTTTTGCTAGAATGAGAATAGATTACATGAAATATTAGTTTGAGTCACCATGAGACTCACAAAGGGCATAGTGTATAGGGAATAAAGGCTTGGAGGCCACCAGACCATTTGTTTCTGTTTGCAACAGATTTATTAATTACATACCAGTGATATAGAAGCATTAATTGGAAATTACATGTATTGACATGAGCTATGTGTTAACAAGTGATGTTAATTGTGATTAAAATTAGTTGCCTGCAATGTTGATGCTCTAAATGACATTTATGCAAGATTTAATGTGTTTCTGTGGCTGAGCATAAATTACTCAAGGTATATGGGTGTATATGATCATTGAAATGAGTTAGAATTGAGTATGGAAAGGAAGTGTTTGTAAAATCCCATTTTCAGTGCACATACTGTCTAATCTAACCGGTTAGACGATATTCGTAACCGGTTAGATGCTGTGTAATTTTTTTGGAAAGTTGACAATGTGCTCCTATCCCTACTCAAAATCTAAACTCTGATTTAAATGGAGATCAATCTGAAAACAGGTGATTCATTACTGTTGTCTTAGATTGTGGATTGAGAAATCAATACCTTGAGGTTTTGGCATAACTTAAGAGTTAAGCTATGCTTCATTGTTAATAAATTGTGAATTTAGGCTTGTGAATGATGAGCACAAGATGTTTGAGGTATAAAGTAATGTGGAAACCTGTTTATGAACTGAGTAGAAAGTTCAAGAAGAGGGACTTCTTGGATTTCAAAGGGTAAAACAGTTTCAGATATGTAACTCTAATCGGTTAGCCTGAGGTTGTAACCGGTTAGTATCTGAAATTGAAAGTTGAAAGATAAGTCTTTTAATGAAGGAGTGATTACCTTTGGTCAAGTCTACTCAATTCAAGTTAACTGGCATGATTAAAGTTGTTTTGGGTATATCGTATCATGTCAAAGTTTATACCTCAAACCAATCATTCCAAGGAAAGTACGAGGCGAACCTAAATCACAATGACTAAATCAAAGATAAAAACCAACCTTGAAAGTGGTGCATTCATTTATAGAGAAATGGAGAATAGGTTGGCAAGGAATAATTCTCATATTCTGGGAATATGAGAAGGGTACTCCGGGAGTACTGAAATTGTAACCTACTTGATGACACATTATAGATATGTGGCCAGTGTCCGGGACCTGGTTTTATGCGTTCTGGGAACGTAGGCGTTCTGGGAACATGATGCACACTCTGGGAGTGATGCTTATTTTCCAAGTACGGTTTGCCACTCGTTGTGGGAACGTTTGGTGGTGTTCTGGGAACACCGGGATATCATTTGCCAGATATCAAACATTGTTGGAGGCCTCGGTTGTGGATGGAACCATGCATCATGCCACCTGCATTACAAGAGTTGGAATATTAAAAAGGGGTGTGCTCATATATTGTTGCATTTTGTATACTAACTGAATAAGTGTGATTGATAATACTATTTCTTATGCCTATCTCATTTGATTATGCAAATAGATATGCTTACTCCCGTGCCCTTGTAGGTTAGGGACCAACATTGTAACATCCTCACTGATGAGTAAGGGTAGGAGACCCAAAAAAAGGAGTGTTTGAGAACAGAGGAAAATTGGATTATCGGTTTCGTGCACAGCAGTCAGAAATCAAATGGACCAAATGGTGGAACCAAGATCCCGGATCAGCTCTAAGACATTTCTATGATAGTTCCTAGGTTATATTTAAAAAAAAATTGGTGATCAAAGATGACATTTTAAGTTCTTTTGCAAAATCATCTTATTTTAATCACACAAAGATATCAATTGAAACCCCTTTTCAAGGATCAATATATTACTACGAGCTGATCTCGATATTTTACCACCAACTCTGAATTTATTATGTACCCTATGTTCTAGAAACCTCTACTATTCTGTAAAATTATTGGGATTATCCCCAAATCTATTTTGAACTCAGATTTAGCTTGGAATATATATATAGCCGAGTTCTCATGGAATGAAATATTAGTATTGAAATTTTTAGAGCGACAATTTGAATTCGTACTGAAATATATTATGTAACACCCCAAAATTTTAATCCCCGATTAATGAAATGTTAATTAGAAATTAATTATAATTAATTATTTCCATATTAATCCTTGATTAAAATATGTGTTCATATAGTTGGTATATGTGTGTGAATTAATTTAATAAATATAATAATGTATAAAATAGGAGTTTTGCATATTAGTCCATGGGTAGGGACCTAGAAGCAATTATAGGAAAGGTTTTGGAGGGAAAGTAAATAAAATAATTATTTTTCAAAATCTGGGCAAAACACTCGAGTATTATTCTGAATACTCGAGTATTCTGGGTCAATCTGCACGAGTGAGTGCGTTTGATGAGTCACCATGAACGAGTCCCCTCCGTTGACACGAATACTCCGTCGTCAACAGCTCAAGAGTGTCGTGTCGTGATGCATGATGCCTCTCCATGTCTATAAAAGCTTATCAACACTGATTTGTTGAAGCTCTTGGTCAAATTCGAAGCTTGTTGAGGAGTTAGGGTTTTTGAACTTGTTCCTTTCAATTCGTCCTCTGTGAGTTGTTTTGAGCTACAAACTATACACGAATACAAAGCTCGCATCTCGAGCTTTGTATAAACACCAAAATCGTGAGGATTGAGTGAGTGTGGTGGAAGATTCAAGGAGTTGAAGTGAAGCTGTTTCTGTCAAGCCTTGGTCTGGGAGCTTACTTTGATCATTGATTCTGGTAAGCTCACGAATTCTTGAGTCTCAAATTCAGTTTCTTTAGTGAGTCCATGTTGTATAGAGTCTAGAAAATCTAATTTCCCCAATTCTATTCTCTGTTTCATGTGTAAACCAATTCCACTTTGGTGTTGCACTCAAAATGCTCTGCATGTGATGCTTGAAGTTGGTCTGAGAAGTTTGGAGCTTTGTTCTTGTCAATTCTTGGTTGATTCACGTCTAAGAGGTAAGGGGAAGTAATTATATTCACTAGATAGAGATTAAATTCCATGAATTGTGTTAGAGAGCCACCAAGAGGCTCTAAGGGCTTAGATTGAATAGGAACTTTGGTTTGGAGACCAATCCATGCTCTAAAACTGTGTTGAGCAAGTTCTATATCATGCATGCAAGCTTAAATGAACTTTACCTTATGAGTTTTATGCATATTATGCAATTTGAGGTGTTGAGTTGTTAAAATGTGTATTTTATGCATAATTGTTGAATCCTCTGTCAAATATGGGTTTTGATATGAAATGAATGTTGTAACATGTTCAAATTATGTTATGTGTGCTCTGTTGATCCTTGGAATGGACTGGAAATGAGTAGAAATGAAATTGGTATGATAAAACTAAGTTTTCAGTGTAAACTGTTGCGAAACACTCGAGTAATATACAGGGTACTCGAGTAAAACGTTTGAAAAACAATGTAAATGAAGTTAGAACACTCGAGTATCGTGTCTATTACTCGAGTATCGAGCATGACCTGAGGACAAGTTAAGGCCAACCACTCGAGTCATTCAGGGTCACTCGAGTATTCTGGAAATCAGGATGAACACTCGAGTAACCTATGGACTACTCGAGTAATTTATTGAATTTGAAACCCAAATCCTCAGAAAGTCATGAACACTCGAGTAATCTTAAGAACACTCGAGTAATCTGGAAAAGTTGGAGAACACTCGAGTGTACTGAATTTTACTCGAGTAAATTACCCAGAACCTGAAAACACCATTTTCAATTCTGACTCATTTGGTTAAGAAATTAATAACAATAATCCAAGGGATCAAGACTTAAAGAAATTGATTAATATAATTAGATCGTTTGGTGACGATCCTTTTAATAATGAAACAAGCCTAGGTGGCCTGAAAACTATTAATCAACTTCCTTTAAGTCTAATAACGAAATGCATTCATTCTGGAGTTTGGATGGTAGGACGTATATCATGTTTTTGGTAAACATGTGGAGGGCCTCTACGCTTGCTTGATGACACGTCGTTGGCGTGGTCGGCTGAGTGGATGCCGATATGGTTATACCATTTGGATGACGGTCCGTTTGGATGACGGGATATGCTCGGGTGGCATGGATTCCAAGCTTGTCGTGTACATTCTAGGTGAATGTACGAATTGTTGTATACCTAGGAATACAACGCACTGTTGAGTGCTGGGTTGTCAGGGATGGACGTCAGAGAGTGACATAGTATGATGGAGATAGGCTTGAGAGCTAAAGTCATGCATCATGCCACTCATTTAAATTAATTGTGATAAATGAAATAAGTGTGAGCATCCTATGTGCATTAATTAACTGCTAAGTGTTATATGTGATTGTTGTTAATTGATGCATACTTACATACTCATATTGCACAATTTATTCTCTGTTGATTATGTGTATAGAATTGCTTACCCCTATGCCCTTGTAGGTGATGTCTCGTTACATTGCTTGCATCGAGATCCGGCCACTTCCTAGTGGCACATGGATCTATGAGGACCATCGTGCGGTGTTCGAGGGAGAGGTAGAGGTTACCTTCTACCACCCGAACCCGTTGATCCGATTCCGTCCTCGTAGATTTAGGATTCCCATCATATACACTATGCATGTACCCCCGTTTTACACTTACCATGGACCACCTCCCACGCGACCAGCTCGCTCTTATCATAGCTTTTGTTTTCGACCTACCCGCTCACACCCTTTTACCTCGAGAGTCGTCCGCGAGGAGACTCCCCCTTCTGATCCGAGGAGCCCAGTCAGGGTTTCACCATCACCTGACCCGGTCCCCAGTGGTAGGAAACACTCTCCCTCGGATGAGATCGAGGAGGATCCGGTGGAGGACGAGAGTGGGAGCAAGCCTGTCGTGCATTCTACTGGGAGTGATTGGAGGGACGATGATCCCTAGGTATGTGTATAGGGTATATGATGAGGATCAGAGGATCCGATGTTGTGGAGGCTGTGGAGGATACTTTGCTGCTGCTGTGATGATGATGATGCTACTACTTGTGTTTTTGGAGACTACTACTACTACTACCACATCTGATGCTGCCAGATCTACGTGATTATCCCTGGAGTTGTATTTTGGTTATGTATATATATTGTAGATAAACTTTTGGAATACTCTAGGGCTGTAGTTACACTGTGATGTAGATCTGTTTTTATGGACTTGTACTTCTGGGTCTTGGAGACTATCATGATGGGACTATGTATTATGACTCTTATTATATATATAAAACCTATGTTTATATTACTATCAGTTGCATAGTCCAATAATTTCCGCTTACTCTGATTTAATCTATTTAAGAGCTCGGCTATATATATTATTTGATGGTATCAGTCTTATCGAACAAAACATGGGTAACTTTACTTACTTGTATGATACAAAGATGTTTCCAAAGAGCGAATGTTACCCTATTTGTGAAAAGGTTTTAGTGATCGCCGAACTCGATACAAATGTTTTGAAATGGTTTAGAGCTTATTCTCCAAGAATTCCAAATGATGATTTGTGCACCCGCTTTAAAAGAAAATTTTATTTCAGTTGTTTTCTTAACACTCACAAGTCCATATATTATCCAATATAATAGCTTAAATAATATATTAAATTTGGGTAATTCGGAAGGGTGTCACATATTCAATTATTTTACCTTATGAATTTTATTGAAAGAGCGTTACAGTAGATTATAAGCCTTTGGGTATAAATGTTAGAACTTAATGAAAAATAAATTTTTCAGTGAGTGCAACCTGATTTATGTGGCTGTCCAGTAAGCTTAAATGATCTATTTAAATCAACCTTTGTGATATTTTTATAATAGAGCGGGTAACTAAGCTATAGGAAAAGTGGCACTATTTTTGGATTAATAGTTTAAGAGAAAAGTGAATTTAAAGTTTGTATGAAATTGCTGTCCAAATTTGATAACTTGATTTAAGTAATTCCAAAAATGATTTTAAATTACTAAGTAGTGTATGTGTGTATATGTTTGGATATGAGTGTCGTGTTGTTTAATTTCGGTAATAAGAAATGGTTTGTATATTGATGTAAAAATATATTGTTAAATGTTTTTAGTTAAGTCATAGTATCTTATTATTAGATGAATAAATGTATGTTATGTCTAATTGATAAGGTGCTTCTCTATTCCTTAAATGGTCTATGGATTAGATTAATTCATGTATGATTTCTATGATGTTAGAGTTATCTTTTAAAGTACTATAAGGTTTGAGAAACCTATGATAGTCGCAAATGTAAATAGTTGGTTAAAGATGTTTGTTTAATTGATTGCTATGTGTTAGTAATCCTATTTAAGTATTTGCTGTGTTTTGATTTTTAAGGCAATTCCAGTATTTTATCTGAACATGGTAGTTGTTATATAAGCAATGTAGTATGGTTTTTGTGAAAATAAAAATGTATTTTTGTAGTTTTCAAGTATTGGAGTGAGTTTAAATTATGTTTTGCAAAAATGATTTCTTGATTTTATAAGGAATTGTTTTAGTCATCTAAATGTTTTAACTCCTGCAGTATGATTTGTCTGATAAAGGTAGTTGTTATAAGGTGTTTTAAAAGAGATTTTTAAGTAAATGAAAAGCTAGAATTTATTTTTGAGATGTTATAATTAAGTTTTAAGAGTTATTTGGTGATTTGAAAAGGTTTTCATGATTTACTAAGCTTTAAACAAAAAGTGTTCTGTTGGAACAATAATCTGCTTTTGAGTTTGGAAAGAAGGTTTTAAGTTAGTGATACTATTTGGTAATCCTAAGTTTTACTAAGTACCTTTGAAAAGGATTTAATTTGTTAAGTATTCGTTATGTGAAATGTGTAATTGATTTGGTCCTTTGAATTATGTTATCAAAGTTAAAGGTTCGAGTAAGGCGGATTCGGATAATCAGAATCAGTTGCCTCTAGCTTCAAATCCAGGTGAGAGAGTAGCTATCTTAAGACATAATGGCACTAAGGTAACATTAGGATGATTTCGACCATCTCAAAAGTCGGAATCCAAAGTTATATGTCAAGATACGAGAGGACAATTGATTGTGGTATGCTTAGTCATTCTACGTTGCGACAGTAACTTTATATTGTTTGTATGATTTTATTTTGATATGACATATTGTATAATCTAAAGTTATCCTGCTTAATATGGTCTTGGAAATGACAAGAGAACATGTGATGAAGTATCAAATGTATTTGGATATGTTTATGAAATCATGGTTTATTCTATGAAAGATTATTTGATGTATTTGAACGGTTGTTCCTATGAAAAGGACCTGGTATATGTAGAATTATACTATGAAGAGAAAATATGAGAATGATTAATCTTGTGGAAATTCGAAAACAGTACTAGTGTACGGTGATGGTGCTGCTCTATTTGAATCCCCATCCCCTGGGAAGCCTTCGTTAGTGCACTGACCTGGAACGGGCTGGCAGAGTCAAAATGGATGTAATAGAAATAGAAGTGCCAAGAGATGGAATTGAAAGGCTTACCAACTGCACAATAATTTTTGTTGTATATCCCCTTTAAGAGACTGGCCACGTGGATGACTGTGTCGTGGTTTCAAGTCTTGTGGAGTCCACTGTATCATAGGGAGGTGTTTGCTGTTACCCTTAGAGGTCGAGGCCGGTTAGAAGCGAGGCTTAGAATGGGTCGACCAAACTAGGTTAATAAAAGACTTAAAATGCTTAAAAGACGTAAAAGCTTTAATCCTTTCCTAACTCTGCGTTGAGAGAGAAGTAGTGGAGAGGAAAAATACCGAATACTTGGAGGTCGATGCATTCCTTTGAATGGTGATTGCGATAGGGGAGGACAAGGACGGTGAAACGTCAAGAAGCCTTGAGTGCTTCCTTAGGCGGGACAACGTTACAATGATCAAGGTCACCTGCTGGGCATTGATCGTAGCAAGGACTGCACGTACAACTAAGGATAGAGCCGTCGCCCCCTTGAGCAAATCGGAGATGGTGAGAGGGAATCTGAATCAAGGCTAAAGGTCATCGATTTTCTTATGTATTGACCAACAGAGCGTGGTTGCAGCCGGTACGTATCGTTTGACACTTGATGCCTATGTGGTTAGGATTCCTGTGCGTCCCATCTGCTTTCCGAACTAGGTTGTGGTTGGATATTGAGGAGGAGGTGTATCGTGTGTGCTGACTTACCCTTCGCTGCAATGATTTTCCGCCCTAAATCATTGACGGCTATGTTATGGTTCCAGACAAGCGATTTGAGAAAACTTACCAAAGATTTTAATGAAACATTTGAATCTATTATGTGAATGATGTAAAGAGTATCGTTATAAAATGAATATGCTGTTATGATGAATCATGATGTAATAAGAAATTGTTTACTATCTGTAACTATGTTGAATATGTATATTGTATATCTTAATGTGATCCCTTAGAGTAAGCCCATGCCGTCGACAATTATATCGTTCAGATCGCTTACTCTCTCTGTTTTCCCCTTCTCTGTGGACATTGGGAATGATGTCCACAGATGGCAGATCCAGTTATGTGTCGGATAGATATTTCAAATAGTGGAGTAGCGTTTTTGGAAGATTTTGGGTATTGGGAGGTTAAGCAGAGTGGATGGTCATGGGAAGGATTTGCAGATATTCCGGAAGAAGAAATTCAAGAGAAGTTTCAGGAGTACGTATTAGAAGAAGAGCAGGACATGGAGACATTGAATATGGAATTGGATGAAGATGCAGCTATTTGGGAGCTTGATGATCTTCAGGAAGACTTTGAGATATGGGAACCTGATGAGGAGGAAGTTCAAGAACAAGGGCAAGGGGAGTAGAAGTTCGACCCAGAGGAGGCACCTGCTGTTGAGAGTAGTGATGATGAGGGGTTTTATGTTGTGATAAGGTTTAAGTAGATGGAGTCTGCTCTGATAGGACTGATGTACTCTTTAGCATTGGCATATACCTTTTTGTTCTGAATCTTCATTGTAATCAATGTCATGCCTTTTTAGGTAATGACCATTTTAATGAAATGCCTATTCAGTATGATTCTTGTATCTATGATATTACTCCAACTTTTAATATAAAAAATGTTTTTCAAGGAAACCATTAGAGAAAAATAATGTTGTTTTTGGAAATGTGTTTTGTAATGTCTCAGTTTGGAATAGAATAATATGAAAGGATATTTTGCAAATTAAGTTATTTCAAAATTTAAACTAAGGTAATGGAAATTCTTTCGATTAAGAAGTTGGAAAATAATTATTGTATTTAAAAAAAAAATGGCGCAAATTTTTGCTAAAATTCTATGTCCAAATTGGGGTGTTACATTCTTCAATAGAATTAAGATTCTTGATTACAAGCTAAGCCTCTCAAGATTCCTCACTTGATAGCTACCAAGAGATACCTCACTCTTGTGATGCAATCTTCCTTGATCTTCTAATTCTACCCTCTTGTTATGTGAATCTCTATCCACTTAGACTTCTTCAATTTCTTGATTATTCCTCCACCAAGAATTCTACACTTGCTTGATTACACCTCAATCAAGACTTCCCTTGCTTGATTATTCCTCAATCAAGACTTTCCCTTCTTCAATTTGTTGTAGAGTATTTTGCCTTGAATGCAAAGATTACAACACCATAGAAATACAGAAAATCAGAACCTAATGAATCTCAATCAAATAACAATGAACAAGTTGATTAAGATGATAACAAGATGTAAAAGAAAGCTTTTAATCTTTTCAATCTAAAAGAGAGTGTGTGACTTGTTTTTCTGAATATAAAACGTATATGAATGATTCTATATTTTCATTAAGGTGTAAGAATGGTTTATATAGATACCCATAAAGAATGAAAACACAAAACTGAATTTTTAACAAACTTAACAGACACTAACCGGTTACTGGGTATGACTAACCGGTTAGTTACTGTAACTTTTGTTTTCTAATTTAGCAAAAACTATTTTCAAAACTTTAACCTTTAAAACCCAATTCTGTACAACCTTAATTAAAATATTTATCCACTTATTGATGCATTCTAAAATAGTTTTAAAAACATTTTGAAAAATATGCATCAACATATTTTAATTAATTGGTTTTATGAAACTCAAACTTAATTTGATCAAAATTAATTAATTGAGATTCACTACCCAAAACTAACTCTATCCAACAACCTAAGGATTCAAAGCAAAATATAAAATAACTCTATGAAACTTTGATTCCTTGCTTGCTTGTCTAGAGATTAGTTGATCCTCTCTTCTTGTAAGATTTGCTTTCTTCTTCTCTTTATCTTTTCTTTGAAACATTGATAGCTCTTGAACTTTGTTGCTTTTTGTTCTTTGGGGTTCTTGCTTTCACTTGTCTTCATCACAATGTTTTCTTCATCAAAAACTTAGCTTCATACACATGAATTCTACAAGAAACCTTATAAATAAAAGTAATTCTAAAACGATTTAAATAATGTATTTCATACATGGGTGACAATAGCCGATCCCACCTAGTGGGACAAAGGCTTAGTTGTTGTTGTTGTTATACATGGGTGACAATGTAGTCATCTGCATTCAGGCAAAATTGTATGACGGATTGTCAGATGATATTGCATGTCAATACCATGTGCCTTTGTTATTACCAATCGGTATACATCTGTTTCAGTCCGTTAGAAATTGAAAAGATTGACACCTCTTAATTCATAAAAGTCAACAATGGTGTCCAAACTTTGTGTTATTTTCATTTTACCATTCCGAGGTTTTCCTTGAAATATGATTTCATGAGTACAACCGTTTGGATCTCTAACTTTTTGTCTTGCAAGGTCCCTGTCACCGTTGATAAAGTGTTTACATTGAGGAAATAAAAGAATTTTGATGGATTTGAAAATTATAAATAGGATCAAGAAGTTGATATACCTGTCCTCGGACATAAAACACACTGAATCCTCTCATATTGAGATTCTTCTGGAATTTTACAGATGATGTATATGCTATAAAAAAATATGGAAAAGTGGTATTAGGTTTAAACATATATATTGTATAAACTCATAGTGTATAGTTGTTTAAAGATAGAACGTGAGACAGATATTAAGCACATGTCAATGATGATTAAGAAAAAACTTGCATGTGGTATTAAAGTCGGTTTTCTTTCTTATTTTTTGGCCTTTTTTTTGGGTGAAGTAGATATAACCATGTTTATGAATAACTTGTATATAAGATGAAGAAACATGCATATATTTATTCATATTATAAAGATAGATACATTTTAAGAAATAAAATGGCAAAACTCCTAGATTGGTCCTGTAAGTTATTTTTTGGTTGCGATTTCGTCCCTTAACTTTTTTTCGTTTCAAATAAATCCTTAAGTTTGTAACTTGTTTCAAATAAATCCTTCCATTCAATTTTGTCTTAATACCATTAATGGAAGCCTCCTATGTGGCAACCATTGGTCTTACGTGGCTAAAACTCAACGTTACACCCCCAAAATGATGTGATATGAGGCCAAAAGAGAAAACCAATACAGTTAGGGATAGCCCAATAAGCTTCTATTTTGGTCTCATACGACATCGTTTTGGGGTGTAAGTTGATTTTTAGCCTTGCAAGACCATTGATTGCCACGTAGGAGGCTCCCATTAACGGTGTTAAAACACAATTGGACGGAAGGATTTATTTGAAACAAGTTACAAACTTCCGGATTTAGTTGAAACGAAAAAAAGTTAAGGGACGAAATAGCAACAAAAAAATAACTTACAGGACCAATCTAATAGTTTTGCCAAATAAAAAAAGAAAAAAGGAAACAAACATGTATATAAGTGGAAGCACTTGACAATTTAAAGTATATTGAAATATCAAAAAGGACATGCGCATGTTCAAATAAAAGAGTAGTGGAGTGGATATGTACCTCATGTCCTTTGTAAGATGAAAGGAGTTACTTGTTTAAAGGTAGAAGGGAGAAAATAGAAATAGGAAAGAAACTCTTATTTAAGAAAATAAGAGTGAAAAATTGCAATTGATATTTAGCTTCTCACAATACTGTTACTGTGTCTAGTCTTGTCACCTTGGGCAGGGGAGAAAGATTTTGCAATCTTTCATTTGTGATGGACGGCGGTAGTTGGCAAGGATGCATAAGGTTTGTTGTTGGAGTTATTTCAGCCTTTAATTGTTTAACGGGCCACTTATTTCAGCCCAATTAGTTATTTCAACCCAATTACTGTATAACTTACAAATTAAATGGATAAAAATTTGGACTATTAATTTATCTAAAAAAATTTAATATAAATAGGCATATTAGACAGGAATATATACTTGTTTGCATTAGAAAGCAATTTTCATATAATATATTAATTAAATTTATCACTACAGCTTGATAAAGTCTTGCAATGATATACATCTTCATCCTTACTTACAAAAGAAAATAATATATAAGTTTGATTCAAGGTAGTGGAACAAACAAAATAACCACGGTAAGACTTGACATCTTCAAAAGTATTTGTATAACTGGTCTTTGTCCAAAAAAACCTGATTGATGGGGTATATCACTAACAACTCCTGCCGTATAAGTAAAGACATTAGACTGCAGATAATATAAGTAATTTTATTGGGTTATATTCAATTTAATTTTTACTGAATGATTGAATATGTAAACAAATTAAATAAACAAAAAGGACATTAAATTACTTACATTGAAGAGATGCTAATTCTTGTCATTTTCTGACTCGATGTCTACGGTCCCTTTTGAAGAGGACAGTTGTGGAGTTTGAAACTCGGCAAGACCCACAATGTCTTCTAGTTCATGAGTAGATAAAGTAATTGTCTTTCTTTTGGAAGAATTGTCAGGTGTAATGAAATCTTCAAACTCACCCTCTTTGGCAGCAGTGTTACTTGCCTGTATCGGAAATTAGAATAGAAAAATAAATTCAGGACAGTGATTACATATTTAATGCTGAAGAAGCCAATTTTAGTTTGTTAATTATATGTAACTCACAGTTTGACTTTGAATTGGCAGAACATTGCTCTGATCTTCTTCTATTGGTGAAAAGAATTTTTCTGAAGAACTTGCCTTGAAATTTACAAAGAGAAAACATTTACAGTTGAAATAATCAATTTACTTATCAAAAAATTATGCAATGACTAATTTATTAGTTTCAATGAACCTGAAAAGTAGAATTGGTAGTTCGAAATTCTTTCAAGTATTCCTCCAAAACAGAAATGTATAGGATTCCATAATTATCCTTGTTTAACTCAATATTGAATCTCTGGTTCACTTCCACCAGAAAAACAAATTCCTTGTTGACCAATTCATAGAGTTCCTCATGAAAACCAAATTCATCCTCAGCCTTTAATAATGAATAATTGATTGTCAATAACTATTTTAATACTAAAATTATGAAATTTTGTAATCATGTGAACAATAGATAACAAACAATAAAATTATAAATAGTATACTTTGATTAATTCTTCTCGCAGTTGAATTGTAGTTTTGTTAAACAATATAAAGGCTTCTTTGTCAAACAAAATAAATGAAGCCTCTCCATTACTATCAGAAACACGCATTTGAATCTTAAACCTAAAAAAGTGACAATTAGATCTCATTGATACCTTAAAATTAAGATCAGATCAAATAACTCAATGTAATCACTGATCTTAATTTTTCATACCTTGGAATTGTCATTTTTGGGACATCATCACATTTAGGACACCAATACAAATCACCTCGTGAATGGTTTTGATTTGTTTATTACACTTGGAGCAGGCACTGTAGCACCAATTGTTGTCCTCAATTATTTCTTTCACAATTGCAAGAGTTGTAAACCTACCACACTGGAATGGAAAAATCATTAATAAAGCATATACACCACATTAATTTATATCAAGAAGTATATGGAGAATGTTTCTTTACCACTTGTGATTCCCTGATTTCAATAATGCTTCTTCTAAGAGTAGGATCTGTTAAAGAAGCCCTACCACCTGTTGCTTGAGTTCCATCGAGTATGAACTTTGAGATTGAGTTTGAGCTGGTACCATTTGAGTGGAACTATAATTATAGTAATAATAAGGAAAAAAAGACATTGCGTTGTTATATGTAACCAAAGAAAAAAAGAAAAAATATTACAAATGATCATAATTTTGTACTCAACACATTATGAAACCTAGAAACATAAGTGTTATCCTTTAAAATGGTATACTAACATTTGACGAAAATTCTGTACTTCAACCAATGGAGGATTAACCATTACTTTTGTCGCATCCTAGTAAGTGTTCAATGCAATGTTGTCTAATTAAGATTTGGTATCAAAAATATTAGAAAATAAATTCGGATTAGTATTTGAAGAAGAAAATTTAGACTGACTATTTAATATTAAAAAATTTTAATGATGGAGGCACATTTCTTACTGCTATACTTTTTGATTTTTGCAAGTTGCAAAACAACAACTTTGGGATAATCAGGAGATCAGTTCTTCCAGCTTTTCATTTGCATGATGACCAAACAGACAAACAAGTAGTACATGGCCTCTAAAAGACATCAATGTATTACATTGACATTTTATTAAAAGGATTCATAATGGAAAATAGCTAAAGAAAACCTGAGTTTTGAATTCATGTAATAAACAATGAAATGATATGAATGAAATTCAGTTATGGTGTTTTACGCTTCATCAGAAAGCAGAAAATTAAGCCTCTGACCCATAACACCTCGACCCTGAAAATATTCAATTGAGCCATGTTCAATGACCACACTAATAGCATTTGTATTAAAACACAATGGCAGCCCAAGTTTCACTATTACATTTATATGGGATTTGAAAATGAGCATCAAATTAAACATAATACAGATTATGGGTTATAAATCATGAAGCATTGTTACCTATTAGATACTTTTCATTATTTTCAGTACTTAAGATCTCATTGAAATGCATGAAATCCCATCCCATTGAGGAATATCATCAGCAGATGACAATTCAACTTTACTACCATAATTAATAAAGATATGAAGGGGATTTTTGCAAACCAAGTATTTGCCTTCACTTGTAGCAACATTGAACTTAGAAATAGCTATTACTCGTCCCTCCAACAAATACGTTTTGTGTTTATTCATTGAATCATTTGATTTAATTGTTGCTTGGATTTTATCGCCTTGTATCAAAAATTATTTTAACTTTTCCATCAATCAAATTACACCATGACACATAAATAGCATGGAGTCAATCACAAAAAACTTACCTCTCTATCAATAACCAACATATTGATAGAAGTGGCATCACCATCTTTGCCAAAAACCTTCCAAAGTCGCAGAATTCTAACCTCCAAAACACGCACTTCTCTTGGTTTTGAAAGACTATCGATTGTGCATAATTCAGGCTAGAAATCAAGGATAAAACCAAAGACAGGGAGATCTTACAAATAATCCTTCTTCTAACTTTTAACATAGATAATTGACATTTATAACATTTAAGAGCCAAAATTTGTACACATCATTTGCCTTTTGTCATTAAATAATCAAGATCAACTGAGCTTTGTATTTCGATAAGTAAATAAACATCAAATAAATAGACTAACCTATAATCCATATAATTTTGTAATATTTATACAAATTTAGTACAACATATAGTCCTTTAACACCATTTTATATATGTGAACTTTCTCATTAATATATGTTGAACAACACTTGAGTTATCCAATAATATAACTTTTTATATTAAATATTTTGAAATTGTATAATGATTGTAAAGGAAGAAAAGAGATAATGCATGACCACGATTTAGCTTTTACCTCTGTCATAACCTTCTTTCCTTCCTTGATCTCAAGCTACATAAAAAAATCATTATGTTAATAACTCAGACATTTTACTTTTTGAAATACTTTAACATATAACCCTAACAATAACAATTACATAGATTCAATAGAATGTTGCTCGTAATAAAGAAAGATTTGTAAACCTGATTTGTGTTTTGTGATTTATAATAAGAATGTATTATAATACAAGTAACTCTTACTCTTTTCTGAGACTGGCTTTGTAAAGAGCTTCCCGAAGACATTCTTTTCTCTGGAAAAATTCACCTTGAAACAAAAGATAATGTTGGTCAAAATAAACTTGTTCACTTGAAATCACAAAATAACATGCAGAGAAAAGAAAACGAACTTCAATAATATATGATGAAAAAATCTGTTATTGTTTTTTTTTTGGTAAAAATAAAATATTTATTACCAAACGAACAAAAATACAAAACAAAACCAACCCTTTAAATCCTAAGCCACCTTCTAGGAAGGGTTCTTAGATGATAAAAAGGGCACAAAAAAAATCTAACAACAAAAAACCAAAATTACAGAATGTAATTAAATCTCAACTAAAATTCTACTCACTAATGTCCTATTCTTCCATTCACTAAATCTAGGATGCACCATAGCTATTCGCAGAGACAATTCACGAACAGTGTCCTTGTAGATCTGATATGGAGATTGATGAAGCTGAGAGAACACACGCCGGTTCCTTTCGAGCCAGACTTGATACACAGCAGCAGCCATTACCGCACAACGCAGACGCTTCTCAATTGATTTCTTCGATCCATGCTTAAGCCAACGGCTCTAATTGCTGAATCTATAAGAGACCGATGGAATACACAACCAGTTGGCAAGCAAATCCAAAAATTCCCTGCTCCAAGCGCACCTGAAGAAAAGATGGTCCCTGGTTTCAACGTGAAGGTTGCAGAGAGGACAGAGAATAGAATCCAGGTCAGTAAATCTGCTAATCCTCTCCTTTGTTTTAAGCCTATCTAAAGTAGCTAGCTAGCCAGAAAATGAAATTGTGTTTTTGAATTGAGGTCGAATTCCAAACTTCACAATGAAGTTTGAAGACCTCTTGCTGCCCCATTAACAAAGTGTATCCCGATTGGATTGTATAATGCCCATCTGTGCTATGAATCCAGTTACCATTTCTAACTCCACTTTGCATGTTGTCCCTGATCTTAATCAACTGCCTCATGTGCCACCCATGATCTGAATTTGGATTGAAAGACCAAATGCTAACCCCCTTTAGGTAAATGGTATTAACCCATTTTACCCAAAGAATATCAGCCTTAGATGCTATGTGCCAGATTTGCTTCCCCAATGCAGCCTTATTCCACACTATAGTATTCTTAAAACCAAGACCACCAAATTTTTTCTCCCTGCAAACCTTCTCCCAACCAACTTGACCTGCTCGATTTGTATTCCACAGGAAATTTCTACAGATTCTATCAACATCACGTAGGACTCTCTTTGGTATAATGAAAACTGAGACCCAATAAGTGTGTAGGGATAATAGAACAGCATTAATTAGAACACACTTACTCTGAAAAGAGAGATTTCTAGTCTGCCAAGATTGCAATCTCTTAGTCACTTTATCTACCAATGAGTGGCAAGGAGCAATTGACCACTTTCTAGCAGACAAAGGAATCCCCAAATACTTAAAAGGAAACTCACCAAGTCTGAACCCAGTTACATTAAGAATCTGCTCCCTTCTAGATTCATTGATGCCAGCCATAAAGACCTGAGATTTCTCTTCACTCGCATACATACCAGAATTCCTTGAATAATCATGAAGAGCTGCCATAAGAATTGCCACACTCTTAGGATGCCCTTTACAAAAGAGCATCAAATCATCCGCAAACATCAGACTGACCAGATTCATTGATTTGCACATAGGATGAAATCTAAACTCCCTCTCCTGAGTTGCTGCTAAAAGCCTTCTTGATAAGACCTCCATAGCCAACACAAAAATTAGAGGAGAAATAGGATCCCCTTGCCTAAGACCACTATTGCTTCTGAACCTTTTAGAGCATTGACCATTCACAATTATACTGAAAGAGGCTGTAGTTATACATATCATGATCCAATCAATGAATTTCCCAGGAAAATTTAGGGCCTCTAGCATGTTTTTAATAAAACTCCAATTTAGAGAATCATATGCTTTCTTTAAATCTATTTTCATCATGCATCTGGCTGAGCTATTCTTCCTCCTGTACAATCTTAATAAGTCCTGAGTAACTAGAATATTGTGAATTATGCTCCTGCCTTCAACAAATGCTGCTTGATTATTACTGACCAGAGCAGGCAATGTCTTTTTTAACCTGATACACAACACCTTAGAGACAATAACTAAAAAGAAAGGGAAGAAGATGAAAGATAAGGAGAAATAAAGGACTCACTTTTTTTTTCTTTATCGGTTTAAAGAAGTAATGATGTAGCTGATTTGATAGACCCTTTTTCTGCATTAATTGAAGTCTGTCTCCTCCCTATGTGTTGCTGTGTGTGATTTGATGGGTCTCGACGAAAGGAAATCAATCCCAGTTACCAAGTCTTTAGGTTGGAACAGAGTAATGTAAAGGGTTCAAACTAAATTTCTTTCCCTTTTCCAAATCTAGTTACACTTTTATATTTAGTTATACTGTTTAATG
Organism: Crotalaria pallida; assembly: GCA_037953625.1. Taxonomy (NCBI): domain Eukaryota; kingdom Viridiplantae; phylum Streptophyta; class Magnoliopsida; order Fabales; family Fabaceae; genus Crotalaria; species Crotalaria pallida. The sequence continues at coordinate 1,608,628 of CM075654.1, read as the reverse complement.
TGTTTACCCATTTCAATAAATCATCCTAAAGTGTAATTTTATTTACAAATACTTACTTGCAATTTAATACATATATTTAGTTAAGTATATATATTTAATGCAGACTTGCTCATAAGAGATTTATAAAATGACACTAATAATAATTTTATAAAAATTTGAAAAAATAAATTTATTTCCAAAATCATTTTGGCTAACTGCCTTATAATAAAGAAAAATCATTTTTTCTTTTACAATTTAATGTAAAGAATATATAAATTCATAAAAAAAAGTAAATACCCATTTTATAGCAACTAACCACTCAATTTGTTTATATTCTTTTATCCTTACTTAGATATAAGTGTTATCTCAATACAGAAATATTCATTGGAAAATAATAAATTGCATGTTTGATTGAATTGTGTTATAAATGTTATTTAAATATTTAATAATTAATAAAAAATAGAAAATAGTAGCAACATATTTATAAAATTGCTCTTCAATGTTTTAAAATAAAACCTGAACAACAAATAAAATAAGAAAATAATGTGTTTTGAACTAAACAATTATTTATTTATAAGGACATAAGTAACTTGCTGAGCTTAAGAACTTTTTCACAATGTACTTAACAGAGGTGCAAATCTGACTATACTATTTTGTTCTGGCCCCATAGCAAAAAACGCTTTTACAAAAAGAACTGCTTCATTCATGAAAGAGAATCTTGCTGGTTGTAGTTATAGAAGTTGCAGCATAAATGATATTTTCATTGTTCCTGGATCAAGAAATAAACACAACTATAAGTCACATAGATAATATCTAAGCAAATCAATAATTAGAATATAATTCCATATATTATATACTAATTACAAAATTGGAATTTTTATTCACCCTCGAAGAATATTTGAGAAATACAAAATTCAATAATTTCTTTTGCTATTGCAAGATTAAAATTCCAAATAAGCAAACCTGTAACCATTACCATTATATTTGGATGTAAGGAGTCAGGTCTATGTTGAGAGACCTTCAATCTTGAACTGTAAAACGAAATAATGATAATAAGTAAACACTATAGAACATATAGTCTTATCTTAATATCAAGCACTACAAAAAGAAACTACAAAAGTCATAGTAATATGATAATTTCAAGCTTGTTAAAATACAATATACTACCAAGAGGAAGCAAGTAGAAGAAAATCCAAAAAATTCAACTTACAAATGAAAAAAATTTCTCGGATCAGATGCCTTGACGCCAAGCTTGAATTTGCATTCTGGTTGTAAGTTGGAAGCCTTAAAAAAATCAAGTCATCCTTCAGATATATATGCTTCATGCTTCCTTCTATCTGCCTTAACTATTTTGCAAAAGAATCTTGTTCTGCCTTGGTCAACAATAGAAAATAATTTTCTATTGGATCTGAAAGCTCTCTGAACGAATCCGGTAGGCAATGACTACATGCCAGTTTTAAGAAGTTAAATTTTATAAATTATGAATTTAAAATATAAGATAAGATAACAAACAAAAGTAACGTGTATAGATCATGTTAAAAGAACGAACCAATATCCCTCTTTGGCTTTGATTAGTCGATAGTGTTTTGACCACTTCAAAATCAAACCTTCTATTATCAGCTGCACAGTTTCACTATGAGAATAGTACAAAACACTTCAAATAAAAATCTTTTGTTGCTAAATATTATATGAATACTACTTTCTAGTAACTGCTTACCAACTCTGCAATGGACACAGATGCAAGTTGGCAAAATGGTTTTCAATTTAGTCTTTGGATAATGAACTCTAACACCATCAGCTCTTGTTATCTTAAACTGGTAAACATTATGTTCACCACGAAATATGTTAATTAATCACAACATTGGTATCCAGTTCATAAAAAAGCATCAATCTTTCCAAACCATAAGCGACACTTAGATTCCCATCTAGAGTGACGATTTGTAATCTTAACTAGTGTGAATTTTGTTCTGGGTCGAAAATTGTTACAGTTTGACAGTTTTGCAATCCAAACCATATTGAGGTCTGATGATCCAGCAAAACTTTTCCCTAACAAAGGAAATCACATAACTTGCCAATAAACATGAATTTTAATCTTAAACTCTGATGCTAACTAAGTAATAACGAATGTGACATACTCTGCCATTCCAATAAGATATTTGAACACCTTCCATCTTGTTTCCTGCAATATATAAATCTGTAATAGAAATAGATTTAATAAGACTTGCTTTCACGCATATGACTCATGAAATATTACATTGAACTTAGAGTTAGTTATGCCTAAGTGATTTAAAAACGAAAGTTGGATAATGCTAGATGGCTCTTTTTCAAAACTAATTACTTCTGGAGTTGCATATTTCCTTCTGATGTTTACCAAACAAAACCCTAAAAGTATGTGTTCAGATTCCATAACAAATAAACCTAAAAAAAAACACAACATACCTCAAAAAATTGTAGGTATTGTAATCCAAATTTAGATATTTAGATCTTGTGTGTTAAATGAAGGTAATAAAAATGACAATAACGAAGAAAGTAAGAAAGAAATATAAATACCTGAGAAGAGAAGACAGAGGGCGAGTTTCTATGATACTTCGAAAGTTGAGGAATGGTTTTAGAGGTATGTTGTGTTGATGAGACCTAAATGGTTCATGTTTATTTTGGACCATCAATTTACTTTATTTTTGATGAAACATTACAGGCTTTAAGATTGTATGTTTTCGACCATCAATTTATTATTGCATAACCATAACAGACTTTAAGCCCAGAGTTTTTTGTTTTCTTATTGTTTTTTTTGTTTTGTTAGGTGCTCCTTGCTAGCACCAAAATTCTTTAAAAAATTTCCAAAATACATGAAGGTAACAACTATGTTCTGCACTAATTTAATAAGATTTTAAACCCATGAATTATTTTTTTAATTTTTGGCTCAAATGTGCTTTCTCAACTTTTGAACATTTGATATAGTGTAAATTATAAAATATGTACATCAATAAAAGATGTGTGGAGTCAAAGTGCTAATACACGTTTTGAACTTTTGCCACATAGCTTGCTTTTCACATATCATTAGCAATGACTAACTTATACAGTTATTTACACACATTATAAGATGCTGTTAAAATTTTCTTATGCAAACTTATATATTTCTGATGAACCACACAAATCTGTAAAATTTTCATAAATAAAAACATTAATAAATATAGTCATCTTATAATGACTATAGTAATTACATCCACAATTGACCTTGATTCTATTGAAATGACATCGATCACATTGATGTCAATTCCAATATAAAAAACTATTACAAAATATAATTAAAACAGGAAATGAAAGGCAGAAATATAATTGGAACATGAACATCTAAAGCATCTTCTTCAAAATCCATTATCTCTGAAGTCTCAGAAATATCCATAGAATCATCATCTTGATCATCGTCAAGCTCATCCTCAACCATCCAACCCTCCACATCTCTTATTTTGGGATACTCATCCCAATTTGGAGCATCCAGCCTAAACCTCTGATGCCCCAGGTAATAAAAATGAATTTCTTGTCCTGCTCTTATGCCAAATGATTCCACCAAGTCCCTCCACTTTCTTCCAGAACAACACCACCTGATCTGGAGGACTGCTCAAAAAGTATCCTTCTGATCTCTCCGTTAGGGCAGTAAACCACACATTAGGCCCCCAACTCTCTTCCATAAGCATTGGTGAAGTCAGGCAACACCGTAAAGTCAGTCTGAATAATGATAATATATTATGAAAATGTAAGTACAATATTTAGTTATAGTAAATAATCAAATAAAACAAAAAACAAAGAAAACCTCAATGTTGTTCAGGAAAACTAGATGATGGAAAACAGGGGGGAACGTTGAGAAATCTGTCAGCATCCATGGTTATTTTCACTAAAGCATATGATAATTTCTATTAGTACATAAGTAGAAAAAAAACAAAAAAAAAGTTTGATAGGTACTTTGTACAAAAACTTTGCAAGTGGTTGTGTATTTTCTTACCTTGAAAACGATTAACTATCCCTGTAACTACATAAGAGTTTAAATGGTAATATAAGAAATTTCCTTAGTCTATTATATTTATAGGCAAACTAAACGAGAAAGAAACGAATAGATAAGAAAGTAGAGAGTTGGTGAAAATACACTGTTCAGGGGTAAGTAATTAGAACATCCAACAATCAGCATTAATTTACAATATGATACATCGCAAAGTTTGGTATACGACCAATAAATACACCACACGGAGTCCAACCAATGCACTGTATTTGGTATACCATAGTATATTTATTAAATTATTGTGCATTTTCCATCACACATCAAATAACAATCTTCCAGAAATTTCTACAATCATCACTTAACTTTGTCCTCATTAAAACTGATGAATTTATTTTATTTAAAATAAAATAGATATTTGAGAAAATAAAATTTATACAAAAATAAAGAAAAAACAAACCTGCCAACCATTGGTGATGAAGAACATCGGTTTTGAAGATGTTTGAAAAATCCATGTGATGATCCAAAAAGTCGAGTATGGAATATTGTGAAATATTAAAATGTAAATAGTTAGATCAACATACTCAATATTACTCAAATAACAATTTTTAGTATAAACATTCTTTATCACTACAAAATGTAGAGCCTTTATTTTTTTTCTTCTGAATAAGTATAACTTTCAATACTTAATATAAAAGATGTTCCTTAATTATTACATCAGGCTTTGAATCTAAAATGATTTATAGATTAACCATGCCCAAGCTTGAAAAATAGACATATATATGCCGAATACAGAATAGTAAATCCAACGAAATCCAGTTCATCTTTGCTGCTGTCACATTTCAGCTCCTATATCAAATATTGGACTGAAAAAACAGAAGCAACCTTAAAAGGTCAATTTTGAGCCATTATTTAATATAACTTCAACCTCATATTAAAGTTACTATAAATATAATACCACATATAAAAACTCTGACACATTGTGTAATTGAGTAATATAGTAAAATACACTCACTTTCATTAAAATGAGTATATTTTTCAATATACTAAAATTAGTATCTCCAGATTCACATATCAATTACCTAAATATATCATTACCAATAGACTGTATTCGGCCTTTGAGATTGAAATTACCATATAACAAATACTACACCTCAAAATATGTTTGTAGTTTATAGCCAAAAAGGAATCTGCAAATGACACCAAGGGTACTGTATTAGAACAATTAAATATTGAAACACCACCCAACAAAAATATACTAATTATTAATCATAACCTGCAAATGTACCACAAAAGAATAATAGGTATTTCACTTTCTTATTTTGCATTTTGAATCAAGATAATAGTAAGTTTTTAAGAAAGCCATGAGTTTAACATAAATATAGTTTAAGATCATAGATAACAAAATTTCAATATCAGCACTCAGTTCCTCCAACTTAAGGTGATGGCAGATTCAGATCCTGCATTGAGGAATGAACTAAAACAATGAGCATGGATGAAAATTAGATGCCACTATTCATAAAAAAAATTGACATTACAATTTTAAAAAAAGGCTTAATTATGTCCCAAGTCCCTGAAGTTTGGGGTACTTTTGTCAGATACCCTTATTCTTTTCTTTTTTATGTTTGACTCCCCAAAGTTACTTCTGAGTTTGTAATATACCCCTACTACCAATTCTGACCAATTTTGCTGACATGTAACATCGGAATCCTGGTCAGAGGGCTAGGAGGTTAGGAACCTGGTGCCCCGTGGGTGAAGATCCTTTTTTTGTAAATTAAAAAACTAAAAAAACTTAATATTTTTATATTTTTATTTAAATAAAAAATAAAAAAAAGGATTGAAAAGAGAGGTCGTCTTCGCCCATGTGACATCACGCAACACCACATGACCAATCTCCTGCGTCTGATTAAGATTATGATGTTACATGTCAGCAAAATTGGCCAGAATTGATAATATGGGTATATGACAAACCCAGAAGTAACTTCAGGGAGTCAGACATTGAGAAAAAAAGAATAAGGGTATCTGACAAAAGTACCCCAAACTTCAGGGACTTGTGACATAATTAAGCCTTTAAAAAACATACCTAAGCACACTCCGGAACTAATTGTTAGCCTTTCGATGTTTTCTTCAATGCAATATCTATTAAATGATTCCAAGCAACATAATTATGATGTTAGCTGATATTAACCCAAAAATTTACTTATCTGTGTAGAATCCATCTATTTTGTACCAGTTACCATTGCTGACACTTCGATAATGTTGGATCCAAAAAACCTGTTCTGCACTTCGCTCCTTATCTGTTCAAACATTTTCAAAGACATCCTTAAATTCAACATTTGTTGTTGTGGATATGACATTGCCATATTTACCTAAAATAACAAACTTCAACCCTTGTCTCGACTTTACTCTTGATATAGCTACATATAGTTGACCATGACTAAATACAGGTCTTGGAAGATAGACAGAAACAGCAACTAAAGATTGACCCGACTCTTGTTAATAGTCATACAATATGAGGGAGTAATTGAAATTAGCGACGACTAAACTTGAAGGGGAGCCTTGAATCAGTTAGCGTCAAATTCATCCGAGGAATAAAAACTTGATCCCCTAAACCATTGTCAGCCATCATCTTTGCCCCAATTATATGATCCCCCCAAGTGAGTGATTATTAACCTTGAGCCATTAACCAACCCAGCTGACTGATCCATATTTCTAAGCAACATCACGGGAATACCTATTTTTAAAGCAAATTTATGATTTGGCATACCAGACAATTTCAAGTCATTCAACATAGATGGACTGATACACTGTGCTACCATGTCAATGTGTTCACCTTGCCTAACAACATTGTCAGAAGATAGATAAATCCTTTCTGTTCCTGGAACTTTATTTAGAACAAAATCATTTACTTCCTCAACCACCTATAGGGTGGGTGCCAAAATAGCTCTATTCTTTAAATGCATAGCATCATTATAGTGTTTTTAAAAATTAGGAAATGATGTTAGAAATGATGTCTTCAATGGATTATCCAATTCCAAAATGCATAAATCCAAAGGAATATCCACTTCAACCTCACCATCATTTGGTTCATTTATCTTACCCTCACCAATGTCTAACATCCACTGAGAGAAATTTTGTAACTGCTGCCCATCATCAGAGTTGCACCCTTGGAAGCGCATATTCTTCGTCAATTTATATACTTTGCAATAACTCCACAGATATGATGAGTTAATTTTTGCAAATACAATGTCAGATCTACTACCACCAGGGATTACATGCAGAATTTGTTGGAAATACCCCCTAAAACCACGGTCTTTCCACCAAACACTTTTGATTAATCATCCGGATTCCGACTCTGAAGAATATCCCTGAAGCTCCTATCTACAACTTCATAACATTCCTTACGAACCATTGGAGCTTCATCCTATATTATTAAACTTGCCTCTGAGAGTAACTCAGCTTGTATTGACCCCTGTTTAATATTACATGTCGAATCTTCATTGATAACAATAGGTATTGAAAAATGAAATGAGCTATCCGAGCCATTGGTATTAATGTAGCTACAATTTCACTCGATGCAACACATAACACTATTTTACCCTCTGACCGAAGTTTAGCACATAAAACTCTCCACACAAAAGTCTTCCTGGTACCACCATATCCATTAAGAAAAAACAATCCACCTAAATTGAGTAATACTTTTGGTTAAGAACTAAAAGATTAATTAACATCATAGATAACATAGCATAAGATAAAAGGGGAAAATGTAAGCACAAATTTTTAATTGACCTGAATGGCTTGAAAATGTACATACTTCACCCAGAATTTATGCACATAATAATGTCATTAAAAACAGTCATTTGTTCTTCAGTCATTGATGACCGTCAGCAATGAGAGGATTGTTTATTACATCAAGAAGAATTTTTTCAATCTCTACCAATGCCAAATTTTGTATTTCATGAGGTTATAACATAACTACAAAAATGTTAGCCAAGTTTCTGCGTGTTAATCATAGACCTTGACATTTTATAACTAACTTACAAAAGAATTTACGAAAACTATGGAATCAACTAAAGTTTGCATATACCATTATCTCCGAGTATTCTTCTGTATGGTCTGATTAAATCTTCAGACAAAATATCCCACATTTTCTACCACACATCTTCTGGTTTGCTCATAGATCCTGATAAAAGCATGGTAACAAACATTGACCATAACATGATACCACTGCCCCATCATCCTGCTTCTTCAATTGCACACATAAATTCCTTGTCATAAGACAAAAGTCCTAATTGAAAACAACATTCTCTGAAGGTTGCATACTGCTCATTTCCAATCATTCTCAATTGTCCAAAATTCTCAGGCCCTTTCACAATATTCAGAATTAAACTGAGATAATATATTTCACCAACAGTCAGTGGAACATAACTCAATCTTCCAATAGTAAAACCTTTCTTCCGTCTGAACCATGCCTTCGCCTTCTGATTGTATGTAAATTTCATTGGAAATTCAACATACGTAAGCTCTTTACCATCTGGATATATCTGATTTGCTTCCATCCATGCTATGAACATTGACGTAAGGTTGATTTCTTTGTCAGCAACTGATACAAGATCAACTTCATCTCTAAATATAACAATTTGCTCATTTTCTAGATGAAATTTTAATCTCCCCACTGCTGATTTCCTATAGTTAATTTCGAACCCAAAAATACGCCATGATGCTTCACATGGAGATATATATCGACAATCGTAATAAGCTTTAATTTCATCTACTGTTTGGCCTTGACATCCATAGACTATTGATACAAAGCAACAGTAACTCTATCTGTACCTTTGTTAGTATATTTGAATAAGTATTTAATACTTCTACCTTGATTGCACCACTATGTATTTATATGGGATTGACCCATCATCAAGAGTTTCTCATTGAAAGCAACAACATCCCTATTGTCATAGATATGACCACCTTTTTCAATCATAGATCCATTATCTCTTCTTCTATATATGGGATAACCATCCTGATCCACCTTAGTTTCAGGCTCAAACTTTTTTGGGGAAAAACTTTGAGCACCTTGCATCAACCATACATGGAGACCTCCGATTTTCTAAACCACATGGACCATGTAACTTAAATTCCTTGATTGCCTCATACGGTTTTGGCTTCTTCCGTGGATCAGGTATTTCGGCTGATATTATCTTGTCAATGTCTTCAGGATTTGGATATTTGGCACTTGCCTCTAGAAATAAAAGAATATGTGCATGAGACAGACCTCTTTTTTGAAACTCAATTGTATATACCACTACACAATAATATAAACATATTATGTTAAGTGTGACATCAGAGATATAAAAGCATAATTTAGGTTAGACAATTAATCACTTGGAATATATTAAGACAATACCTGCTTTGCAAGGACTCTAGCATTACTTGTTTCAACTTGAGTCTAAAAACTCTAGCAACAACATCGGGTCTGTCCTCTATCTTCAAATTTCTCTTATTTAAATAACGTGTGATTTCCGGTCACTTTGGGTTGCAAGTAAAGGTGATAAAAATATCAAGATACCCTGCCCACTTACAGATTATCATAGCATCCTGATAATTTTGCATCATATACCTTGCACCACCAGTGAAACTCGAAGGTAAAATAATTCTTTTACCAACTGAAGCACCTTCAGTTCTACATTGTAAAACGACATCAGTTATGCCATAAAAATGCTCTTGCCTGATTTTATTTTGTTCCTGCCTCATGAAATTAAGACGCCAAGACTCTACTATAGTGTACGGATCAACAACAAACTATTGAAACAATCTGCGCAGGTGCAACAACACAGCAGACTCAAAATCCCTCTCATGCAACCTAAATGCAAAATATTCGCTCAAAGTTACAGTGTGGTTTGCTGAGTGTTCAGGGTCTTCAGGAATTTCATTTTGTTGATTACTGCGTCGATTATGAGGAGTATTCTCACAAAAACCATCCTCTCCCCGTGGTAAAGCAAGAGGATAATGCAGAGACAAATATAAAGGATGCAACTCATCAATACGCTGCAATCCTCCTCCAACTTTCTCAACTACGATGTACCTATCACCATTATAAACATCAACATCACCAGGTATCAGAGCCGCAACTTCATCACTTGTCGGTAGATTATACATCCTACTATCCTTCGACCTTTTCCTTATTAACCTCAACTTTAACTCATCAACTTCATTTCCGTCAAGTCTATCTCTCGCAATGTGAAAGACCTTTGCAATAAGATTATATGTATCAAGCATATCTTTGAGCTTTTGCGTAATTTCTTGATGCAATCTTAATCTCTCTTCATCATTTTCGATACAACTGAAAAATACAAATTTACTACATTGTAAACAATTATATCTTGCAATATATTAATTGAAACATGTTTCTAATCCATAATTTTACATAAACATAAAAAATAAAAATAATTCTAACACAATTATTGTTTAGTATTATCGATCATATAAGAAATTGTTTACCGGAAGGCTTCCATGCGATTGCTGACTTCATTGGTTGAATCGTAAATGTAAAGCTGTGCAAACTTCGACCTATCGTCACTTCTTGGTAGCAAACTCCCAATTCGGTGATGGTTTTGTCCACCTAATCTATACACATATTTACCTCCACCATTATTAATATTTTTATCCATTTTTCCACCCATTGACGTAAAGGAAAACATCATATTTAATAACCTAATCTTTGTTTGGAAATATATAGAATCTGCACTGTCGTTATCAAATACCAAATGATGCAAATAATCTGGAGCACGACCCAAATAAGCTAATTTAATATTACCACCTCCATAACACTTTGAATAAATAGGAGCGTCACTCTTCCTTCCTTTGCTCAATTTCTCCAAATACCAAAATCTCGCACCACACCATTGACACCGATAATCACAATCACCCAAATCCTCATATTTATACTTTTCTTCATTCAATTCAGTTTCTAAAATAATTGGATTAGACAAAAAGTTTAAACCTCTTTGACCTTCGCAGTGGTTGAACCTCCTCAACTCTTACTTTTCTTTCTCTTTTTGACCTTCGTTGATTAACAACACCTGCTTTACACTTGGGATCACACACTGCATTCACAAATACAATGCCATTCCAACTTACTTTTAATAAATCAAAGCAGAATAAGTACTAAGATATTTAAAGAATAAAATCAACATACCAGTGCCAAAATAGCTTATATTGTCATAATCTTTGTCACCACCTCGAATATTTACTGGATCAATGTTCTCTTTCCCATGTGATCTTTCCGTAGAAACAGAACTTTGACCAACATATTTTTTCACATTATCTTTCCCTGATTTAATTACACCAATCATTCACAATTCAGCTCACTACCTGAGAACATGGAAACTTCACTTCCGAACTTTTAAAATGCGCACTTTGATATTTTAAACTAAGTTGTGGACCTTAACCTGATTCTGAATTCATTAAATCAGACAACGGTTTAAACCTCTTTGACCTTCGCAATGGTTGAAACGCTTCAAATCTTGCATTTGTTTCTCCTTTGGACCTTCCTTTGGACCTTCTTTCATCTACAACATCTACTTTACTAATGACATCACAACCTACATTCACAAATACAATGATTGTGAAAACTCATTTAATTAAAGTCAACAGGTTTTGTTTCAAATAAATTTGAATACTTAAATTAAAAAAACTCGTGTTACAATAACTTAATTTTCCATCATCTTTATCATGATTACTTCTATTTAATGGCTGCACATTCTCTTTCGTTTTCTCTGAAACAATAAATCAACATTTCCAAATCTCATTAAAACAGATTACTTCACTAATTCAAAACAAATAATAAAACTAATTCATTACCTTCAACAACAGAAAACTGATGAGATAAATCACATATTATCTTGTTCACACTTTTATAAGATAACTTCTTCTCAATCCCAGGAGGTGATACATTTGATGCCCTGCAAGAAATAATATTTGACGTATCGCAGTTTAACATCTGAACATGACCACATTTATTTGGAATTTTTGCAACATGAGGTACAGCACTTGAAACTCTTATAGTTGACAACACTTTCTCAGCTCGATATCGACTCATCTCAATATAAGATAATACATCACTTGTTGGATTAGTTGCATCAACAACTTGAGAGCGCTGAACACTATTACTTAGATCCTCAAAGTGAGATTCTACAATTTAAAATTAATTCATGAATCAATCATACAGGTACATTACAGGTCCTGTCACAACAATTTAAAACAACATTTTTTTAAGACAAACCATTTACTAAACCTCGATTATTTGTTGACGCTTCATGAGTAAGATTATTTTCATCATTCTGGATACATCTTGCATGTGTAATACTTTGCATTGTTGTTGAGGAATGATTCTGTTGTCCTAATAATGTTACAACATCAACCATTTTGAACTTCAAATTCATTAGTGCAACCTTAAACCATGAATCACAAACTTAGAAATCATTTACGCTTTATAATTACCTTGACAATATGAAACTTGAATCACGTTAGTAACATCCTCAAGAACAATTTTTGGCAGTTCACTCATTGCAAAATTATTTGCACGTGTAGGTCTCCTATAACGCACCTTAGGTTGAGAAGATGACCCTACACAAAAAAAATTACATTGAATAATTTAATAATTTACCCCTTCCTCTAAATTAAAACTATTACACATATTACCTGAGCCATTATAGTTGCAATTAGACTCTACTTGACTATTAATCTGGTATTTACCCTCACATTCCTCCAATTTAGGCCTTTTTCTTTTCGAGGTTCCTGAACAAACTCCACCTACTTCACCTCTCATCGCAAGTCTCTGCAATGGGTCGAAATAATCACCGAAACCACACATTCAAACACGGAAAAAATATCGCAAAATTAAGAATCTCACTTAAATGAATATATATCGCATAATTAAGTTGAAAAAATAAACAAACGATCCATCACCTACTGATGTATTCGTCGCCTGGTTTTAGCTCAGCAGCTCACCTGCGATTCAATCGAGCTCGAGAGTCTTCTCACATAAGCAGAAGATAGAGTTTCATATTCTCTCTCCTCTATGTGGTTGAAAACTTCTCCAACACAATACTTTTAAAAACCTTTATGCTTTAATTATTTAACCATCCACACGTTTTAAGTATTGGACATTGTTCATTAGATTTTCGACATTTCAAATAGGACAAAAAGTTAGGCACTATTCATTACACACAAAACACTGTTTATAGCTACAATGACATTACTTTTGTGTTGGCAAGCCACATGTGCGAGCTATGAAACTGTTCATAAGAACTCTTAGGAACAATGCATCTACCGAATGAGACAACGGACTTCGAGACTCGGTTTACTATTCATGGCTATAGTATCTTCAAAATTTGAATTTCATCCTGCTATTTAATAATTTGAAGATAAGTAAAATATCGAATAATTTTTTATTTTTTATTAGTTAAAAATGTTTGTTAATGAACATTATGTAAAGAATGTTGAATGAAAATTGGAACTTTGAGTTAACCATGTACTAAATGTTAAAAAAAGTATATTAAATGAATTAGGTTTAAATATATGGTAAACTATGTTTGATATAGTTGGTATGTGATCAAGTTTCTTAATTTGATGTAAAAGCTTCTAGTGTTGGTGAAATAACATGATATTAGGAATAAGGGGCTGGAATATTGAGTTTATTTTGAGGCAAATTCACAATGATGTGCCCATTCTTCTTTCAACCAATTGTGACGGGAAAAGTGCTTGCCAAAGGGCTATCTCTTGGGCAAGGCAATCGTTGGGATCAATGAAGCTTAATGTTGATGGGAGTTGCCTCGACCAAGATTTGCATAGTAGGTTTGGTGGGGTCATCTACTACTACAATGGGTCATGGATTTTGTTTTTTCTCAGTTTGTTGGAACATGCATGCCCTATCCTCAGAGCGGAGCTAATGAGGATAAGGCATGGGCTTGCCCTTACAGGAGATAGAGGTTTCAAGTAGTGCACTGTCATTATGACTCTCTTGATGCAGTGAGCTGAGGCTAAGTAATCTAGTTGTGTTCGTTCGATTTCATATATGTAGTGCTCATTAACAATAATCGTGAGCTCTTTTCAAGAGATTGACAAGTGGAAGCATATTTTTCAAGGAGCAAATTATACTGCTGATAGCTTGGCTAAACATTATGTATAGAATGCATGTTATGAATAGTGGGATAGTCTACCAACTTGGTGTCTTCTTTTTCTCCTTGTTTATTGGATGGGTGTTGTTCACCATCAAGTTTAGTTTGCTAGTCTCCCTTCTCGTTTTGTTTTAATTCCCATGTAAAAAAAAAAATTCATGTAGAAGGTTTGACCGTAGTCATTATTTTTTTTAATTATAAAAACAAAATGTACGTCAATAATCCTTACATATATTTAAATATGTTATCATTCACCCAATCAGACGGGATGATGGTAGTATGGTTCGCACCTTCCAATGTAACCTGGGAGTTTGTAGTCGTGTGCAAGCTGAATTTTGGGGACTCTTTCAAGGTCTATCTATGGCTGCGAGTTGTAATGTGCATAAAGTTCTGGTGGAGATGGACAGTAAAGCTGCGTTGACTCTGGTTCAAGGTTGCCCGAGCTCTCATCATTGCTTTCCTCTTGTGAGGCGAATTCATTTGCTGATTCAAAGAGATTGGACGATTGTTCTTCAGCATGTTTTCCGTGAAGCAAACCGTAGTGCAAATAAGTTATAGCTAATACTGCCCATGAGGGCCCTTATCATTATATTTTTTATGATGTTCCCTCCCTTTATTTAACTCCCCTTCTTTTTGAGGACTTTGCAGGTTTAGCCCTTCCTAGACTAGTTTCTAATTGGTAGTTTGGACTGTTTGCCCCGTTGATAATAATAATAAAAAAAAGAGTTAATGTTGTTTGAGCCGACTTGAACCACTTTAAGTGGCAAAACTCACTCTTCTTATTCACCTATTAACCTTGTCCTAGTAATTAAGTGTCAAAACTCTCCCTAAGAAATATTTAACATAACTACATTTTAGGACTCAAACTAAAAACCTATTAAAAATCAATGTAGTTTTGATATATATATATATATATATATATATATATATATATATATATATATATATATGATTGTTCCTCATAATCTAAACCACATTTTCTGCTTTAATATTTTCTTCCATAACATATAATTTTCCCAAAAAAAAAAATAGGTTTAAAAAAAACCATAATTTGTTTTACAACTCAATCCCAAATTCTTCTGTCTTTTAAATCTCTCATTACTTATATGAGTTATATCACCAGTTTGCGTTTCTTCGAAAACCTTATATGTAATATATATATATATATATATATTTAAATATGTTTGAAATTATTATTTTTTATTTAAATTAGGGGTGTAACGGTCCGGTCTGGTCCGGTCTTTCATGGATATCACAGACCGGACCGATTAAAGTTGGGCAGTCTGGTCTGGTCCGGTCCAGGCATCATTTACATTCCAGAATATATGTGGAATCAAATATGGGAAGAGAAACAAAATAGTGAATTAGATATAAAAGGAAAATAGATAATCGGTAAAAGAAATTAACAAAAAGGATACTAACAAAAATGGAATAACCAAAAATGCAAAACTCTCCCTAATGGAACCATGATTCTTAGTTTTGGCTATAAATTTAGGACCAAGGGTGAAGGAATTGATAGAAGAAGAAGTAATATACCAAAATTCTGCTGAAATTCTTCCACAAACACCCTCTGGTTTTTTATTTCGTTCTTCTTCCCTACCCATACACTTGCTGCGAGCTTCACACCATTTTGAATCTTGCAGAGAGACCTTCGATTTAAGCTATAGATCGTGCATTTTGGTGGACTGAGCTAGGAGAAATTGATCTGTGAAGTGGAGTGCTTGAAACTAAAGTGTGCAGTTTCAGAACTCGGGTTGCTTGCTTTGAGTGGAGATTGTGGTGAGTATAAGTCACCATTTTATGTCAAATTAGTTTCTAATCAAAGCTTGCAATTTGTAGTTTCTATTCTAATCTCAATTGCTCATTTTCATGTCCATTTGATTTGTCAAATTTGCTGCTGAATGTGCTTACCCGAAACTGTTATGGACCTGAAAACAGAGCATTAGGAGGTTGGAATTTCTGGCACTTTTCTTGTTGGAATTCGATTCAAAAAGCTTCATTAAGGTAAGGGAGAAGCTTTACTAATGCTAGAATAGATTGTGATATTAAATTGAACTTAGAATGAACCACCATGAGGTTCAAAAGGCACTAGCTTATGGTAGAATGGCTTGGAGGCCAAATGGACCTGAAAGCTGAATTAGAGCAAGTTAGATTATCCCCATAGAAGCTGTAGGAATGATCAATTTGAACTGGAATGACTTGAATCAAAATATGACATGTTAGGTTGTGATTTTGATTAAATTGGGGGAAAATTAAGCAATTCTGTTAATTTGTGGTTAATTGCTGAAATTGATGATATGGATAAGTTCAATATGATGTATTTAAGTTGTACTTGATGTAACATCCCAAATTTTAAACCCAAAGACGAATAAGTAAATAATAGCTGGAATAAAGGAAATAATGATAATAAACTACAAATAGTTATTTGAAAGAAGTATTTTAACATTAGGAAAGGATAACAATAATAATAATAAGGTTAGAAAAGAAAGGAACATTACATTGAAGTTAGGAACAGGCGAGAAAAATAGATAATTCGGTACTAAAACATAACAAAGGATAGAAAATCAAAATAAAAGATTTTAAGACTCCAAACACAATTCCCACCGTTGGATATGAAGGTATGATTTTTAGGAAGTTGCTCGTCAAATTTGAGCAAGATCCGACGGTTAACGAAGAAGTTATGGCGTAGTCAATGCGAAGTCAACAGACTTCCGCACACCAGAATTTTGCATCTGGTAAAAGTATCCGGATATCAGCCAAAGTATCCGGATACTTCGGGCAGAAACAGCATAAAACATGTTGAGTCTTCTTCTCCATTCATTCCCCTTTTGCTTTCTCTCTCTAGGTCTCAAAACCCCCATTTCCGCCCCTCCTCTTTCAACTCCGGCCTCCTCCTTCCTCCACCACCCAAAACCGCCGCCACCTCCTTGGCTCTTCCTCCTTCCCCATAGATCCGCCCTCTTTCTCTCTCTCCTCCTCTCACTTGATTCTCCCTCTCCTCCTTGTCTCTCCACCGGAAACCGCAGCCATCACGGCCAGCCACCACGCCGGCCACCCACTACCCTCACAAACTCCTTTCTCTCTTTTTCTCTCTCCCTTTGGCCCTTTCTCTCTCTTTCCTCTTGGTTCCCTCTCTCCTTCCCCTTTTAGCCGAGCTTTCTCTCTCTTCACGGATCTCACCGGCGTCGTTACCGATCGTGATCGCACCGGGCTTGTGTTGGGTACTCCGAGGCTTGAAGCTTTGGCCTCGATCCGGCCGCGATCGTTCTCACTAACGAGGAGCAACACCGACGCCGTCATCGACACCGAGCCACAACCCAGGTTCTTTTTAAAAAGAAAGCCCGAGGTAAGAAGGGTTCGTATTACCTCTACTTGAGAAGTAAATTCTAGGATGCTATAGTGGTGACTAAGAATAGGGTAATTAAGGAATAAGTCAAGGAACCTTAGGGTAGTCCCCGCAAATATAAATGCTTTATTTAAAATGACAATGGAATAAATTGGATATGTATAGAATGAGTTCCGGAGTGAATGAGTATTATGGGATATTAAAAGAGTTAAAATAGAATGAAAGTGTAGGAAAACATGAAATAAAACCAAGGGAAATTAGTTAAGGAAAAACTAACTAAAATTGGGGGTAAAAGAATAAAGGGAAAATGTAATAGGTAAGAAGAGTAGGACTAACAAACTAAAAGACAAAAAGTAAAATAGTAAGTGAAGATTTAAATGGGATAAAAAGAAAAGGGGATTAGAAAGTGGAACACGGAATATATGTGGAATCAAATATGGGAAGAGAAACAAAATAGTGAATTAGATATAAAAGGAAAATAGATAATCGGTAAAAGAAATTAACAAAAAGGATACTAATAAAACCAAAAGAGTGAGTTGTTAGGGAAGTTAAATAAAATATTGTAATAAGATATGGAAACTAAGCTAAATTAAGAAGGGTATCTAATTAAAGTAGAGTAATGAAATAGGAATAATAAGTAAATAGAAGCGTGAGACAAAAGAATTAATGGAATAACTAAGAATTTGAAAAGGAGAGTTTAAGGTATAACGACTATATCAAAGCTAAGTGGAGTTAGACGTAAACTAGAATAATTAATAAAAAGAATAAGGAAGAAGGAAAAGGAAGAGAAGAAGAAAAAGAAAAGAAAGAGTACGGGGAATTAAATAAGAGCTAGGAAACGAGAATTAAAATATAATGTATATGGCGTAATCAAGCAGAACTAGTTAAAAATGAGAAACATTTAAATATAAGAAGATAAAAGAAGGGTTAAGAAATTAAAAGAATTAAAGAGAACTAAGGAAACTAAAAGTAAAGAGAAAAGACCAAGACGAATTAATGATGAGAAAGAAAATAAATGATAATTGTCGCAGGATGGTCGTGGTGACCCTGTGGCCTAATAAATATAAATGATAATTGTCGCAGGATGGTCGTGGTGACCCTGTGGCCTAATAAATATAAATTTTAATCGTCGCAGGATGGTCGTGGTGACCCTGTGGCCTAATAAATATAAATTTTAATCGTCGCAGGATGGTCGTGGTGACCCTGTGGCCTAATAAATATAAATGATAATTGTCGCAGGATGGTCGTGGTGACCCTGTGGCCTAATAAATATAAATTTTAATCGTCGCAGGATGGTCGTGGTGACCCTGTGGCCTAATAAATATAAATTTTAATCGTCGCAGGATGGTCGTGGTAACCCTGTGGCCTAATAAATATAAATTTTAATCGTCGCAGGATGGTCGTGGTGACCCTGTGGCCTAATAAATATAAATTTTAATCGTCGCAGGATGGTCGTGGTGACCCTGTGGCCTAATAAATATAAATTATAATTGTCGCAGGATGGTCGTGGTGACCCTGTGGCCTAATAAAAATAAATGATAATTGTCGCAGGATGGTCGCGGTTACCCTGTGGCCTAATAAATATAAATAATAATCGTCGCAGGATGGTCGTGGTGACCCTGTGACCTAATAAAAATAAATGATAATCGTCGCAGGATGGTCGTGGTGACCCTGTGGCCAATTGATAAATGTAAAAGAAAAACAAAAGACAATGTAAAAGAAAAAGAATGGAAACGAAAGAATGAAAGGGGAAATGATATATATATATAAATGAATGTCGGGTTAAAAGTGGAATAAAATGTGGAAAAGTGATAAGAGAATTAAAATTTAGAAGAAAGTGAGAATAAGTGGATAACTAAAAGAAAATTAATTATATGGACATTTATGAGTAACAGATATTAATAATAGGGTAGGCTTAGTTTATTGCTATGTTTCTTTTAGGATTTATCTTTTTAAGTTCTGTGTAATGCTACCCTTCTTGCTATATTTTTGCAGGTATTGAAGTGGAGCTTACATGAAATATGGTCGAGCAGGATTTGCATTCCACTACGTGGAATGTTTATTGAATATTATGAGTGGACGATTGTTTTTGTAATTTATAATATGAAATAGTCGTCGCCCTGAAACTTGTACTAATTGGGCGTTAGGATCTGTTATGATTGTTAAGCTGTTGTGGTTTATCTTTTTTAAATATTTCTGGACTGACAGGTTTTAAGAAGAAAATTTTTGGGAAGTCCGAAAAACAGAGGAAACTCTGTCCGTTTTTCCGGAAAACATATTTTTAAGTATTTTAATTTAAAAAGAAATTTTCAATTACCATTTTTATAAAATCCTAAATTAACAAATAAAAGTGAGAGTGTTACATTTTGGTATCAGAGCAGTTTTTCCTTGGCCTTGGAGTTATATTACTCCAATGATTACTCACCCCGCGAGTAATTGGTGTACATAGTAAGAGTCTAGAGGTATTAATAGGATATTCATACTAAGGTGTATATATAAATGAGTATTAAGCCTCAATGATCTGCTTTCCCTGGTTAAACAGAATGGCTGGAAGGCAAGCAGGTAATGATAGAATTGATGCTATTCTGGAGCATCTATCTCAAATGCAGCAGCAGCAAAGGGAACAGATGGCAGCTACAGCAGCAGCAGCAGCAGCTCTGTAACCAGCTCCAGTTGAGATTGACTGGATGTCTCGACTCCGAAAGAATAATCCGCCTCGCTTTGAAGGTGGAAATGATCCTGATGGGGCGCTGAGATGGATACAGGAGATTGAAAAGATTCTCCGTTCTCTTCAACTCCCAATGGAGCATTATGTTCGACTAGCTGAATTTATGCTGACCAATGATTCCTTGGGATCAGCAGAACATTGGTGGGATCAGCAGAGGAGAGGATTGGTGGCAGCTAATCCTGTGATTCCTTGGGAGATGTTCAAGGATCTATTCTTGGGGAAGTATTTCCCTGAAGATGTTAGGAGGGAGAAGGAGATTGCTTTTCTCCAATTGACTCAAGGGTCTATGTCAGTTGGGGACTATGCAGCTCGGTTTGAAGATCTCATCCGTTTTTCTGATTATCGGGATGCAAGTGACCGCGGCAAATGTGTTAAGTTTGAAGCTGGACTTAGGAGTGATATTCGTCTCTCTTGCGAGTATCACAATATTGATAATTTGTCACGATTGGTCAATATGGCGAGCACTTATGAAAAAGGGCTTAATAGAAAGGCGGATGCAGATCGGAATGAAGCAGCTCAGAGGTCAGAAGGTTCCAGCAGAGGCAGGGAACCGGCTCAAAAATTTGATCAGTACACTGACATTGGCATTAGAACAGTAGTGCCGAACGAGGCAGCCCCGAATGCGAATGCTCCGAGAACTAGGCCACCATTAGGGGTGGAAACAGGTCAGGCCAAGCCAGGCTTTGGCCTTAACCAGACTCGGCCTATATAAATTATTCAAGCCTGGCCTAGCCTGTTAGCCTATTTAAATTAATTTTACAAGCCTGAGTCTGGCCTGTTACAAAGCCTGGCCTGGCCTATAAGCCTATTTACAAAGCCTACATATTCTAAAATTGTTAACTAGACAAAAAACTGGACCGAACCAACCGATTCAACCAAAAAATCAGTGAACCGGCCATAATACATATTTCCTATGTTACTAGAACTGTTCAATGATTGAACCTGCTCTAAACCAATAAAAACGGTCAAAAACCAAAAAATTAAAGGTTCAACCGGCTTTCCCAAAAAATAAAAAAATTCTTGAATAATTTTTTCAAACTTTTAAGCTATCCCAAATAAGCCAAGTGGCCCAATTAGAGAATGAAGCTCATAGAAGCTCTAGTTTACCATGAAGTTGTAAAAGTGATCAATTTTATATGGAAAGGCACAATCTTCAACTTTCTAACTAGACTATGTGGGACTTCTACTATGAAATGAACAATGTGGGACTTGTGCTTCTAGTCTCCTACTATGAAAGGACTTTCTAACTAGACTATGTGGGACTTCTATTATGAAATGAACAATGTGGGACTTGTGCTTCTAGTCTCCTACTATCAGCGGACTTTCTAACTAGACTATGTGGGACTTCTAGTTTTGCTCTTGTTTTATATAATATGCAAGTCCCACATCGATCATTTCATTGAGTAATTGCCTTGTGCTTGGCTATAAAACCAAATGCAATCACTTATAATGAATACGAATATTTAATATTATGTATATATGTATATATATATATATTATAATATTATATATATATATATTATATGATATTATAATAATAAGATTATATAGGCCGGCCTGTTAAGCTAAATAGGCTTTCATGAAAGCTTAGGCCTAGCTTGTTTAGGTTATATAGGCTTTTTTAATAGCCTGAGCCTGGCCTATTTGCAAAAAAAGCCTGGCCTGGCCTGGCTTGTTATTCGGCCTGTCATAGGCCCCTATAGGCTGGGCTGGCCTGTTTCCACCCCTAGCCACCATGTCCGCATTGTGGAGGATTCCATAATCGTATATGTTGGATGTTTAAGCAGCGCAGGAAGGAAGGTCTCTGTTTCCGATGCGGGCAACCCGGACACCGTACTGCAGAATGTCCTATGAGCACGTAGAACGAGAAATAAACTTATCCGAGGTACTTTTAGTGATTGATAATGTACCCAATGGTTACTTAGGATGTTTTTGGCATAAAGTATACATGTTGATTTAACTTAGAAAAAATCGATAATTGATAGTACATTAGTTAAAGTTCCGCCGAACAAAATGATGGTATTGCCACTAGTAGAAGGTAAGGTTAGAACTGATCACTCTAATTCTTACATCTACTAGGGGACGATAACATCAGCGAACATGACGATGATGTCGCTATTGATAGATGTGAGATTGGGATTGATCACCTCGATCTTCGCACTTATTAGTGATCGATGTCATTGTCACATTTCATCCAAAACCGAAATAATCAAATTAAGCAATTTCTTTTAAAGTAGACCTCTAGACGGAGCAGAACCAGCTCGAAAAGAATTCCTTCTAAATTCTTGTGTAGCATTAGAAAGGAGAGTAATAGAGTATAGAATCCGTGAGAGACTCGAGCGAATCCTGTACTCATCCTCTTACAACCAATCGAATTAGATAGTAGACAACTTAAAACTCGCCCAAGAATCGGATCGAAGTACCCGAACGATTCCCTTGAAGAAAGCAAGTCCTAGCCGCTGCGACAGATACCTTTATCGAGACCAATCAAATCAGCTATAGGTCCATAGAGAATGCATCCTTCGATGATTCTCTTCTGAGAATGCACACTTAAGGATAATCTTCATTGTCTTCTTGCTTGACATGTGTCCAGCCATGCTGCTATCCTTCAATGTCGGTGCTTACATAATTCTTTTGTGTTGAGCAGTCAACGGGCATTATGAAGGAAGCCACAACACTATCAAACACCATAATCTCTACACCCTTATCGCCTGACATGTCCTTGATCACATTGCAAAGATCATTGAAATTCCCCTTGAGTGCTTCATGTTTCTTCTTTTCATCTTCACTCTCTTCAAGTTTCAAGCGTCTCAGATGTATACATGAGAATTCACCAAGACGTAGGAACCCAACATAGTTCTATGCCTACCGATGGATAACCATCCACGTGTCCCTTCTAACATTGGGTAACGGTCGAGAAGCTTATGTGCGAAATTCCGAATAACAAATGAGCATACCCCCAAGCATGGATATAATCAAGTATGTTGATGCTAAGTGGGGGAGGATTTCAATCCAAGGAATGGGAGATGGAACTTTAATAATAAGAAGACTGACGATCTTACGCAGATAGAGATAGTACATAGTACTGGAAGACAAACATTGAAATAGGCATGACCCTAACCACATATGGAGTGGAAAGTAAAAAAAAAACCGAAGGGAAGTGAAAACCGTAGTCAGAAGCTTACCAATGGGATGATTCTCTATTCACGAAATCGAACGGAATTTCGGGGATGAAATTCAAATAAGTGGGGGAGAAATGTAACATCCCAAATTTTAAACCCAAAGACGAATAAGTAAATAATAGCTGGAATAAAGGAAATAATGATAATAAACTACAAATAGTTATTTGAAAGAAGTATTTTAACATTAGGAAAGGATAACAATAATAATAATAAGGTTAGAAAAGAAAGGAGCATTAAATTGAGGTTAGGAACAGGCCAGAAAAATAGATAATTCGGTACTAAAACATAACAAAGGATAGAAAATCAAAATAAAAGATTTAAGACTCCAAACACAATTCCCACCGTTTGATATGAAGGTATGAGTTTTAGGAAGTTGCTCGTCAAATTTGAGCAAGATCCGACGGTTAACGAAGAAGTTATGGCGTAGTCAATGCGAAGTCAACAAACTTCCGCACACCAGAATTTTGCATCTGGTAAAAGTATCCGGATATCAGCCAAAGTATCTGGATACTTCGTGCAGAAACAACATAAAACTCGTTGAGTCTTCTTCTCCATTCATTCCCCTTTTGCTTTCTCTCTCTAGGGCTCAAAACCCCCATTTTCGCCCCTCCTCTTTCAACTCTGGTCTCCTCCTTCCTCAACCACCCAAAACCGCCGCCACCTCCTTGGCTCTTCCTCCTTCCCCATAGATCTGCCCTCTTTCTCTCTCTCCTCCTCTCACTTGATTCTCCCTCTCCTCCTTGTCTCTCCACCGGAAACCGCAGCCATCACGGCCAGCCACCACGCCGGCCACCCACTACCCTCACAAACTCCTTTCTCTCTTTTTCTCTCTCCCTTTGGCCCTTTCTCTCTCTTTCCTCTTGGTTCCCTCTCTCCTTCCCCTTTTAGCCGAGCTTTCTCTCTCTCTTCACGGATCTCACCGGCGTCATTACCGATTGTGATCGCACCGGGCTTGTGTTGAGTACTCCGAGACTTGAAGCTTTGGCCTCGATCCGACCGCGATCGTTCTCACTAACGAGGAGCAACACCGACGCTGTCATCGACACCGAGCCACAACCCAGGTTCTTTTTAAAAAAAAGGCCCGAGATAAGAAGGGTTCGTATTACCTCTACTTGAGAAGTAAACTCTAGGATGCTATAGTGGTGACTAAGAATAGGGTAATTAAGGAATAAGTCAAGGAATCTTAGGGTAGTCCCCGCAAATATAAATGCTTTATTTAAAATGACAATGGAATAAATTGGATATGTATAGAATGAGTTCCGGAGTGAATGAGTATTATGGGATATTAAAAGAGTTAAAATAGAATGAAAGTGTAGGAAAACATGAAATAAAACCAAGGGAAATTAGTTAAGGAAAAACTAACTAAAATTGGGGGTAAAAGAATAAAGGGAAAATGTAATAGGCAAGAAGAGTAGAACTAACAAACTAAAAGACAAAAATTAAAATAGTAAGTGAAGATTTAAATGGGATAAAAAGAAAAGGGGATTAGAAAGTGGAACACGGAATATATGTGGAATCAAATATGGGAAGAGAAACAAAATAGTGAATTAGATATAAAAGGAAAATAGATAATCGGTAAAAGAAATTAACAAAAAGGATACTAATAAAACAAAAAGAGTGAGTTGTTAGGGAAGTTAAATAAAATGTTGTAATAAGATATGGAAACTAAGCTAAATTAAGAAGGGTATCTAATTAAAGTAGAGTAATGAAATAGGAATAATAAGTAAATAGAAGTGTGAGACAAAAGAATTAATGGAATAACTAAGAATTTGAAAAGGAGAGTTTAAGGTATAACGACTATATCAAAGCTAAGTGGAGTTAGACGTAAACTAGAATAATTAATAAAAAGAATAAGGAAGAAGGAAAAGGAAGAGAAGAAGAAAAAGAAAAGGAAGAGTACGGGGAATTAAATAAGAGCTAGGAAACGAGAATTAAAATATAATGTATATGGCGTAATCAAGCAGAACTAGTTAAAAATGAGAAACATTTAAATATAAGAAGATAAAAGAAGGGTTAAGAAATTAAAAGAATTAAAGAGAACTAAGGAAACTAAAAGTAAAGAGAAAAGACCAAGACGAATTAATGATGAGAAAGAAAATAAATGATAATTGTCGCAGGATGGTCGTGGTGACCCTGTGGCCTAATAAATATAAATGATAATTGTCGCAGGATGGTCGTGGTGACCCTGTGGCCTAATAAATATAAATTTTAATCGTCGCAGAATGGTCGTGGTGACCCTGTGGCCTAATAAATATAAATGATAATTGTCGCAGGATGGTCGTGGTGACCCTGTGGCCTAATAAATATAAATTTTAATCGTCGCAGGATGGTCGTGGTGACCCTGTGGCCTAATAAATATAAATTTTAATCGTCGCAGGATGGTCGTGGTGACCCTGTGGCCTAATAAATATAAATTTTAATCGTCGCAGGATGGTCGTGGTGACCCTGTGGCCTAATAAATATAAATTTTAATCGTCGCAGGATGGTCGTGGTGACCCTGTGGCCTAATAAAAATAAATGATAACGCAGGATCGTCGTGGTGACCCTGTGGCCTAATAAATATAAATTTTAATCGTCGCAGGATGGTCGTGGTGACCCTGTGGCCTAATAAATATAAATTATAATCGTCGCAGGATGGTCGTGGTGACCCTGTGGCCTAATAAAAATAAATGATAATTGTCGCAGGATGGTCGCGGTGACCCTGTGGCCTAATAAATATAAATAATAATCGTCGCAGGATGGTCGTGGTGACCCTGTGGCCTAATAAAAATAAATGATAATCGTCGCAGGATGGTCGTGGTGACCCTGTGGCTTAATAACTATAAATTATAATCGTCGCAGGATGGTCGTGGCGACCCTGTGGCCAATTGATAAATGTAAAAGAAAAAGAAAAGACAATGTAAAAGGAAAAGAATGGAAACGAAAGAATGAAAGGGGAAATGATATATATAAATGAATGTCGGGTTAAAAGTGGAATAAAATGTGAAAAAGTGATAAGAGAATTAAAAGTTAGAAGAAAGTGAGAATAAGTGGATAACTAAAAGAAAATTAATTATATGGACATTTATGAGTAACAGATATTAATAATAGGGTAGGCTTAGTTTATTGTTATGTTTCTTTTAGGATTTATCTTTTTAAGTTCTGTGTAATGCTACCCTTATTGCTATATTATTGCAGGTATTGAAGTGGAGCTTACATGTTATATGACCGAGCAGGATTTGCATTCCACTACGTGGAGTGTTTAGTAGTGGAATGTTTATCGAATATTATGAGTGGACGATTGTTTTTGTAATTTATAATATGAAATAGTCGTCGCCCTGAAACTTGTACTAATTGGGCGTTAGGATCTGTTATGACTGTTAAACTGTTGTGGTTTATCTTTTTTAAATATTTCTGGACTGACAGGTTTTAAAAAGAAAATTTTTGGGAAGTCCGAAAAACAGAGGAAACTCTGTCCGTTTTTCCGGAAACATATTTTTAAGTATTTTAATTTAAAAAGAAATTTTCAATTACCATTTTTATAAAATCCTAAATTAACAAATAAAAGTGAGAGTGTTACACTTGAGGTTGGTTTTGGTCAAATTTGGGCTGGTTTGAGTTTGGTATTCAAAAACCAGTTTCAGCACTGTTTTACTTATATATTAATCGATTAACCCGACTGTTAATCGATTAACACGATTAAACTCTGATCAGTTTGAAATTTTATTCACGAATAATCGATTATCAGGTTAGATAATCGATTATCAATTCAAATTTTGTAATAAAAATCAGAATTTAATTATTTAATCGATTAAACAGGTATTATAATCGATTAAAGGCTGAAGCTGAAATTTATTAACAAAGGTTTATTGAATTAGTGACTTGGAATACCAAAGCATATATTGTATGACCTCAAGTAAACTTAAATGACACTTATGTTTTTAGAATCATGCATAGCAATTGCATTTTGGTTTCCCACAGCGGTGGAGACACGTCCGTGAGGCGTGGGCATACCTCTTGGTTGGTGAAACTCGAGGGGCATTCGTGTGAATGTCAGCTGGGTTTCAATGGGCGTCAATGGGGACGTCGGGGTATGTCGGTGACCGGGGTTGCACCTTTTGTTCCGGAAATACACACGGGGGTGTGGGCATGTCTTCAAACGCCGGGCTCGAGAGACGTAGTCTTGCAGGATACGTCGGCGTCACTTCTATGAGCTCTAGGAGTGTCGTTTAATGGCGGTCGAGCCCGAGAGGTACTCATTGGGGGTATCGGGCATGTTTTAAAGGTGCCAAGAGAGCCTATTTGTTGTGTTGGCCAACGATCATGCATTGATAGACGTGAGGAATTGACATCATATGATGAGAATAATTATTATTGTTAGCATTCCTCACAATCTTAATGTTTATGATTTGTAACGTTAGTTAAGACTTGAAAATAATTGTTTATTAATTATAAGTGTCAAAAATGAAATTAAGGAATTATGATCTTTCAACGAATAAAGATTATTTGATAGGTTATCCTATTTGGAATTTTAAGTTACCTTGTATCTCTTTCTATTTGATTATGTATTAGTAATTGCTGACTCCCTAGCCCTATGTAGGGGATGGCTCGTTTTCTGGCATTCATCGAGATTCGCCCGCTCCGTAGTGGCGTTTGGGATTACGAGGGTCACCGGGCGATCTTCGAGGGTAATGTGGATATCATATTCTGTCATCCTAATCCTTTGGCCCGTGTGAGACCTCGTAGGCTGCGTCTCCCTATGATTTACATCCTGCACGTACCACCGGTGTACACTTATCGTCACGGTACTCCACCACCATCACCACGCCCTGGTCGTCGTTTTTACTCATTTCATGTTAGGCGTCCTGCTACTCGTTCTCGTCCTTCTACTAGTGATACTGAGATTGCCACTCCTCGCCCTGGTCCGTCCACTAGGGTGCATTTTGCACCTTCATCTGATACGGTGCCTCGCACTGCTGCACCCTCAGTGCCGGACGAGGAGGAGGAGGAGGACCCAGTAGAGGACGAGGACGGGGGAGCTGCGGACCATTCTACTGGTAGCCAGTGGCGTGATGATGACCCTTGAGTATGGACAGGATGGGAGTCATAGTGTGACGTAGTGGTTGCAGCTTTTGGAGGACTCAGAGATCAGACATCAGTGTGGGTGGATCATGGCACAGCTCTTAGCATACTCCTTTATTTTTGAGTTGTACTATACTGTATATATTTGAGAGGAGTACGAGAGAGTTGTTATTTTATATTTACTGGTTTGTATCTCTATACTTTGCTATCTTGACTCTTGACTACTTTTGATGTACTGGTTTATCTATCTATATATATATATATATATATATGTATGGGCTTTGGTTGCGTGTATGATTTTGATATTTCTTTTAATTATTCGCAACCAACACAAAGATTTTAAAATTGTTTTCGCTGAACTCAAATTTAGTACTCAATTATTTTATTGAATTCGAAAGCAGTTTCAAAAACAGTCTTTATAAAGGAAATTATTTTTCCATGAAAATTCTACAAGATTGTTTCACTACTGAATGTATACTCTATTTAATATACAACAAGTTATAATTTCAATTAGAGTATATATATATATATATATATATATATATATATATATATATATATTTGAGGGTGCTGCATCCAGGTTGCACGTATTCACGGATGTTTGTATTGTTTGGGTTTTGGTTCCTTTGTTTCATAATGGAAAAAAAAAATGTCACTTTGAAATTTTCGATATTGTAAAATGGTTTTTTTTTTAAGTTCGAAAATTTCTTTTAAATCCCTAAGATCGTAAAATGTTACTCATAGTAGTATTTATTAGGAAGTGATATCGTTTAATTCATCTTTCAATTTAATACCTAACTTATAAATATTTAATTCAATTTGATTCGTGAAATTATTAAATTTATTTCGGTTACATCCTTGAAATGATTATTAACAATCCATGTAGAACAAATGTTTTTACAATCTCAAAGACTAAAGATAAATTTTTTAAATCTCAAGAGTAAAAATTAAACCATCTTATAATATCAAGAACAAAAATGATAATTTTGTAAAAAAAAAAAGTTTAAAATCCAAAAATATCTTGAGTCAAGCACTATTTTGAATTGTTTTTCACGGTAAAGTTATATGTTGTTTTTTTTTTTTTAAGTAAGTTGTATATTGTTTTCTAGTTTCTACCCAATATAATGATTTTTTATTCGTGCATTATTTTGCTTTAGTTTTTTTTTTAACTTTTTTTTTTTTTGCTTTTTTCTTAGTTTTTTGAACGTATGTTTTTTGCTTTAGGTTTAAGAAAGGAAAATAATTTTTTTTTTTATAAACTAAACTTTTTTATTTAACCCACTGAATCCCCTCTTTCTCTCTCTCCTTATATATATTAAACCCCACTCTCTCTTCCTCTCTTCTTATAACCCTCATTTGCGTCTCGTCAAAAACCCTAGCCTCCTTTCTCATTCTCCTCCTCTAGTTTCTTCTATCAGCGACGCCCCCCCCCCCCAAAAAAAATGGTAACTTTTTCCCTCTCTCTCTCTCTCTCTCAATCTCTTGTAAATTCGTGTTATTGGGTACTCTGAATTCATGCTAAAGTTTCATTCTTTCTTGAAATTGTTTGATGAATGTTTGTTTGGATTTGGATTTGTGTTGTGTTGTTGCAGACAGGAGAGGCAGTGAATCCAAAAGCATACCCATTGGCTGATGCACAGCTCACCATTACAATACTGGATCTTGTTCAGCAAGCTGCTAACTATAAGCAGCTCAAAAAGGGTGCTAATGAAGGTGTTACTTTGTTTCATTCATGTACCATTTTAGTTTATTGCTGTAATTCTTTACTTTATTAAATCTTATTCTTTATTTTATTTGTGTTTTTGTGCAGTTTAGTGGTGTTATTGTTTAGTTTATTAATGTTGTTGTTTACTTTATTTGGTTTATTTGTTTTTTTGCTGCAGTTTATTGGTGTTATGGTTTAGTTTATTGGTATTATGGTTCAGTTTATTAATCTTGTTGTTTATTTTTTTTGGTTTATTTGTGTTTTTCTGCAGTTTATTGGTGTTATGGTTTAGTTTATTTGTGTTATGGTTCAGTTTATTAATGTTGTTGTTTATTTTATTTGGTTTATTTGTGTTTTTCTGCAGTTTATTGGTGTTATGGTTTAGTTTATTTGTATTATGGTTCAGTTTATTGGTGTTATTGCTTAGTATTGATTTGTTGTATCTATTTGTTTCAGCAACCAAGACTCTGAACAGAGGTCACTCTGAGTTCATTGTGATGGCGGCGGATACTGAGCCCCTTGAGATTCTCCTTCACCTTCCTCTCCTTGCTGAGGACAAGGTAGTGACTCCCTTACAAATTCTGTCTTGTTGTTATTATTATTGTTGTTGTTATTGCATATTTGCTTGCTGCAAAACTTGTAAAAAGTATTATTCCTGTTACTGGTTAACATTATTGTCTAGATGATGGTATATCGGGTTCATTATGGATTTGGATTCGGCGACTTTGAAAATGGCAAATTTGGTGTCGTTGATAAATCTGAGTCTTTGGATGAAAGATTAGATGGGTTGGGTTTATGATTACAACAAATGGAATCATAAAACGACTTGAAATCTAAGCCGTACAGTCTCCATTCAACGACTCTGATTTCTCTAAGTCACCAATTGTAAAAGTCACTCAACCGAAACCCTTTTATGTGGGGCTGTTATTTATGAGTTCTTTTTTTGCATACTTGTGTCGCACTGCTACTTATCACCATGCCCAAGTCTGCCTCTGTGTATTGAGATGCTAAACTTTATAGGCTGGTTCCGTTGGAGGGATTTTAATGTGAGGAATTTGATATGTGTATTGTTGCTATTTATCGATTCTGTCATGATTCCTCTATTGTTTAGAGTTTTGAAGCCTGTAACTGCTATTGCTTGGCATTTCTGTATTTGATATTTGATATTTCATTTGCATTTGCATTTTATAATGTTCTATTTGCATATGCAGCATGTGATGTTTAGGTTGTTCATACCGCCTTACATACTGAAACCTGACGGCATTTACTTGTGGTTGTTTTATTTATATCTTTTAAGTTTTCTATTCTAGTTTTTAATCATGTCCTCTTGCTTTTGTACTGTTGTGCATTAAAAACTTACATGCATTGTAACTTTCTTCTTTCCTTCCTTGTAATTGTTCCCATGTCTCTTCTTAGGTTGCTGTTCCCTCTTCCTTGTTCGTATATCTTAGGCCATTAGATTTCATTTTCAGTTGCATAGTAATTATGAAATTGCTGTAATTTCATCTTGGATTGGAGAATATTTTCTTTTTGTTGTTTTCTAGTTTTGTTTTTGTTCTGCAAATGTCTCATCACCATTCAATCTTTTGTAATTTCGATAATGTGTCTTGGATTTTCATTCATTCACAATGAAACAACATATTAACCAAGTAAGTGTCTACTTAAATTTTTCAGAATGTCCCCTATGTGTTTGTCCCTTCAAAGCAAGCACTTGGGCGAGCATGTGGTGTCACTCGACCAGTGATTGCATGTTCCGTGACAAGTAACGAGGGAAGTCAGTTGAAACCTCAAATACAGCAACTCAAGGTATGCACTGTGTTACTTCAATAATCTATTGGTTGTTGCCATCAAAGTTATCAGTATCATGTTATCTTGAATAAACATGCATTGAGTATTTGGTTGTTAACTATGCAGGATGCTATTGAGAAGCTGTTGATCTGAAGAATCGATATTCGGTATGATGGGCTTCTTGAGCTGTGCTTAATGCTGCTCCTTCTGAGGCTTTGACTGGGCGAGTAGTTTGTATTCAATAGGGAAATGTAAACCTAAATTTTTATTTATCTCTTCTGCAAAAGATTATGGGAGTGCTATTTTCTAAGTCAGTGTGAGTTGTGTTTTAAACTGGTATTATGAATTGTTCAACGTGATGTGTTGTGTTATCAGAAAGTTTTGATTACACATGTGCAAGTATTGAAGAACTTTAATGGTGGTTTGAGTAGCCATTGATGATGGTTTCTTGAGAATTCCAGAGTGTTCTATCCCCACCGACCTTAAATGTTTATTTCTTGAGAATTCCGAATTATTTATTTATTTATTTATTTTTTACAAAATTCCTATTTTTAGTTTACATTTCTTTTAATAACTTCTAAATAATTTTACACAATTCCAAAATTTATATTTTTTTATCTTGTTTTGATATTAAAATATAGGATGTTACAATTTTTCCCCACTTCACAAAACTCACCATGAAAAATGTTTGCAAATCTTTATGAAAGAAATAATCTCACAATAGAGTGATTCTAGTGATAGAATCAGACCATGGTCTTTTAAATGATAAGATGAGATAGATTAATCAATTGTAATCATATGATGAGAATTGTACAAATCTAAAATGATGTTGGATAAGTAGGTGCAAGCTTTGTAGATTTTCTCATCCCAAACATGTATCGGCTTAATTTAATTGCAAATTATTGAGCATACTAGTGTAACAGAGCAAAATAAATATTGGAACCTTTAATAAGTAGCACAACTTGAAGAGGTTGATTCATCTAACTTGCGTGTTTCTTCTACAGTTTTTTCTACACTAAAATCATTGTTAATTTATTCACTCAACTAAACTCTTGATTCATCATGTATAACTTTAATTTGTTGAGTATGGAATTTATTTAAATAGTAAAATACTAGCTCGGATGTTGGGGTTGCAACATGTGTATCATCGTCAACCATGTCAACATTGTTAGCCTGAATTTGGGTGCAATGATTTAAAGCGCCAAGTATTGATAAGTTAGGAACTCATTTCAAGAAAAAAATAAACAAAGAACTAATGTCACAAAATCATTGAATTGAGGGACCAAAAATGTATTTAAGTCGGAAAATAATGATAGAGTAATTAGTTAGATTGGTCCCTAACTTTGTAGTCATCGATCAATTTAGTTTTAAAGATTTTTGAAATAGCAATTTAGTCCTTAAGATTGGAGGAGCTCAAGCACATTAATCTATAGCGTTTGTTGTCGTCACTATGCTGTTTCAAAATAATAATAGTGGCCACGACGTCGTTTTGGCTACCGCATCAACTGTTATATTTCAGATCCAATTGTTAAAAATTAATCATTTAAATCCAACGGTTGAAACATCATCTTCAACCTTTTGAAATACACAAACCCTAAATTCCCAAATTAAAACCTCAAACCGTGAAATCTCTTCCAAAAATCACAACTCCAAGCCCCCAATCACATAATATGAAAACATCTTTTACTCATTTCAACCCCTAATTCCCAAATCAACCCCAATTGCTCAATAATGATATATAAACATACAAATCAACCTACCTCACAAAAAAGGACGTGCATCACTTATAACACAAAGAAAATGACACAAGTCACTTCTTAACCAATTAATGGCAATCAAAATACCATTTTTTGACATGTGTCATTTTATGTGGTATAAATTGATTTATAGGATATGCACTCTAATACACACACTCTGTCCTGGAAAATTACTAAAAAATTGCACGAGTTCTTATCCCATTAATAATACTGCAATTGAAATTCTTGTTTTTTTTTAAGTGCAATAATTTTGTGACAAATGAACCGTTAATAATACAACAATTGAAGTTCTTGTTTTTTAAACATAATATTAAATCGATACTTTCTTATATTTTTCAAAGATTTATCAACTTTTCGTGAGGATGGAAATATTATTTAAGTTTTCAATTCTATTCAAAGAACCAACCCTCAGCCGGCTGCCTAAATACAAGATTTTGGGCTCACATTACTCCAAAAACGAAGTAGAATTGTTCTCAATTACTACATTAAAACAATTCCAAGAGCTCACTGTCACCAAGTCATTTGAACTCCCAAATCCCCCCTGCCATTTTCTCATCTTCCTAAGGCAGCCAAAACCTCACACACATCCTTCCCCCTTGAACCACTATTTTCAGACAAAGAACATGCTTTAAAGACAGTTCTATATACTATCAGCAGCTCATTGAGCTCATAATCCACAGGAAGGCTGCATTAGACTAGATAATCAAGCTTAGGATCCATGAAGCATCCCAACATAATGCCTTAAATGAATCATCACCAAGTACCAATGTAATAGACAATACAGCATCATGTTCAAGAAAAATTACAAAGCTTCACCAAGGATACATAGTTGAAGAAAATTGAAGAATTGGTGAGTGCTGCTTAAACTAAATACAACATAAGCATCAGGACTTAACAGGCTTCAATTGTTTAACTTTCTGAAAGTCTGGTGGATGGAAGTTTCTTTCAACTTCCCAAGCTAGTTGTGACATACAATTAAATGTTGACTTGGCACCTTTTTCATCAGTGACTTCTCTAGGGAAAGGGATGCGGACCTCAAATATACCCTTTTGAGGGGAAGACAAACGCATATCGAACCCCAAGCGATCCACCCATATCAACTTCGCTTCTGAGACCTTCAATGTGAAATCAAATAAATTTAGTTAACACAACTAATTTAGTGGATGGACACCAATCATCCTTTTTTTTTTTTGTGGTATTTATGATTTAACAGGTATCCTTATAGGGTGCAAGACAATTCCAGTTCGAGGTATTGGGCGGATCCTATTTAGCAATGTCATTTGACCACATAAACAGCAAGTGATTTTTTTCACAGATATTAATTAATACAATGACAACAGGACATGAAAAAATAAATCAAATCTCAAATAAATACATCAGTTGAAGCATTTAAATTTTAAATCAACAGATAGTAAATAAATTAAAAAAGGATAAACACTGGCGGTTGATGGCATGCATGAAAGAGACAAAAGCATGGTGGTAGCTTAAATGCAAGGACACATTAGTTTAAGGGCAAACAACTCCCGAATAAGTGAGAGCCCGGGAAGTGTGAAATTCAATTTATGATCCATGGGAGTAAAATGCAGTCTGAAAGTAATATAGTTTGGTGCAGACCTGGAAATCCAAATCGACATACACATTGCAGAAGCGAGTGAGGTCTTCCATATTGTTGGAGTTAATCTCATTGACTAACTTGTCTGCGAACTCTCGAAGAGGATCAGGTTGAGCATTTTTGTAGTCTGAAGAGGTGACCCATACACCATCCTGAAACACATGGACATAGGTTTTACTGTTTTAGCCTTTCGTAATAACCTCATTTCCAATATCAATGAACAATAATAATAGCCAAACAAACCTGAAAGTACTATGCATCAAGAAAATAACTATAATGTGATTAAATAGATTAAAAAAAGAAGGCATGTCCCACCTCCTGGAAGTCTTCCAACTGCAGTACTCGATCTACAGTAACTGTGTAAATAAATTCTTGATCAATTTGTTCTCCAAACCTCTTGTTCCACAAAGATGCAAGCCGCTGCACCATGGCAGTGAATAACAAATAATGATGTGAAGATATCTGGCTAAACAACAACAACAACAACCAAATCTTTTCCTGCTAGGTGGAGTCGGCTATATGGATCAAACAACGTCTAACTATTCAGAGCTACTCTCCATCTGATCTAACAGATCTACTCAAACCACCTAAAGCATGACTCTACAATCTTTGCTACAATAGGTGCAACCTCGACTTTCTCTCTGATGCATTCATTCCTAATCCCCAACGTAGTATTCTCATATTTGCTACATTTAGCTTACTATCTTGTTAGCTAAAAAAGTACAGTATATTGGTGTGTAGATTCATGACATATAATATAAGCAAATAGATGGCAGAGTGCAGGAAAATAAGTATGTAAGCGATGGGATAAGGGAGAAAAGAAGAAAGCTAATGACCTTGATCGTGAAAGTATCTTGTGGTTTGGTAAGGGTTCCTTGAAGTGTACACTGAGGAGTGCGCAGTCCAGACTGGTTTAACTGATCAACACAAACTCAAATCAGTCAAAATACAATAAATTCATTCATTCAACTATTTAGAGCATGTTTTGCATACTGTTTGCCACCTTCAAATCAGAGTTTAGACTTTAGAGACTCAAACCATGGTTTGAATTTATATAACATGTTTCACATCTCCAAAAGTTTGTTAGCTAGAACTGAGTTTGACATGTCTGACATTTCATTTAGCATGTTTAACATCTAAATGAAATTATGCAAGAGTTTGGTAACTGCATGTCTAAGTGTGAGTCTGGCAACACTCTTGAGGGCCTTATAAACTAGTCAAGGGGTTTATTGCATACAACAATAAGCTAGTAGCCTGATTGATTAAGAAGGATCCATAGCTTACAAGCCCAAATTTGATAAATTACAATAGGAGTAACTTATGGCGTATAAGCTAGGATCTTTTAAGTCATTTACACTCATCAGCTACTTGATCAAAGTAATTTTACCAAACAATTCCAATTCAATCACGTAGCTTATCAGATATAAGCTAGCTTTATCTCCTAGGCTTTCAACTTTCACCTAGAATTTTAAGCCTTGAGCTAGCTTTTATGCTACCAGGCCCTGTAATTCTACGTCCTAACTAACATATGAATATAAAAATATAAATTAGTTACTATTGCTTGTTTGGTATAGCTGTTAAAATGAGATTATGATTATTTTTTCTGTGATTATAAGTTAAAATTATAATCTGTTTATGTTTGGGTATCTTAGCTGAAAAATAAATTTAAGTTAATCTGTTTTGTTTGAATAGTGTAAAGAAGATTATTTTTACCGAGTAAATTACAAGAAAGGGTATGATGTGACAAGTGGAAAGTTAATGTGATGGAGTGATAAGGGTATAATAGGAAAATTACATGAGTTTAAAAAAATAATCTTTCAAAACATAATCTCTAGTTGCTAGAGGGAGCTTATAGATCTTGATTATTTTTCCAAAAATATAAGCTAAGATTATAATCTGCATTATAAACAAAGACATTAGATTATGATTATTTTTGAAAAATAAGCTAAAATAATAATTCTAATCTTAACCAAACA
Organism: Crotalaria pallida; assembly: GCA_037953625.1. Taxonomy (NCBI): domain Eukaryota; kingdom Viridiplantae; phylum Streptophyta; class Magnoliopsida; order Fabales; family Fabaceae; genus Crotalaria; species Crotalaria pallida. Next base: position 1,571,325 of record CM075654.1, on the reverse strand, counting down.
TGCACGACGTCCTAATTTACTTTTAATGGAAGTATGCATGCAAAGAAAAACTCAATTAATGATCAAAATTCAGTTTTACAAACAAAAAGGTTACCAACTCAAATATAAGTGCCAGAAGTGATTAAAAAAAAAATCACTTGTTTTTTGTGTGAAAAGCTTAAACTAATAGGCTCAACAATGCTAAGTACTAACATAAGAGCAGAAGATAATTACACATCCTAATAAAAGAAGTAGATAATTACAATTTTACCCCTGGAAACAAACTCTGAGATACCTGAACATGAAGGGTGGAAGAAGGAGAGTGAAGAGAGAAGGGTATGGTGGAGGAGATGTTATTGAATTTGAAAAAGGGAGTTCCTTCTTCGGAGTCAACACCGAATCGAACTCCAATACCAAGTGGCCAACCTTCTCGTGTCAGCGTTGAAAGAGTGCCCACTTTGGATAATTCCATAATTGTCCTCGACACTTCAGCAGGCAATGGCTTGTTATTGCTATTCTTCAATTCCAAGTGGGTGGCATCATCTAACGTGGAAAGTGAGCATCTTGGAACAATTCTCAATGAACAAGAAGCAGCATTGCGTTTAGGATTGAAACTGAAGCAAGGTGCAGTGGCAAAGTGCGTTGTTTTAAGAACAAGAAGCATTTGTTTCATTCCCCCAATTCCAACTTTATATAGGAACAATCTAATCTAATGAGATGAATCAATGAATGAATGTTGATTGAAAATGAATACTGGTACTGGTACTGGTACTGTTTTTTGTTTTAGTTTGAAGATAAAAAGGAAAGGTAATAGGCTTCATTGCGACATGTCGTTTAGTATGGCTTAAAACGACACTGCCGTTTCATTTGATGCATAATTTGTCCATACTGTGTGAGGATGGTAAAAAAGTTTAAAAGTAATCTGTTTAATACATCAATTAATTATCAAATAATTAATTTAATGCATTTTGTATTGATCAACTAATAGCAATTCAGAGTTTACAATTCCTAAACTTTTTCGTTATTTTAAGGCTTAATTGCATTTTTGGTCCCCCAATTTTTTTAATTTAGCGAACTTAGTCCCATTACTTCTAATTTGGCAAATTGTGACGATTTCAGTCATTCCGTATCTAATAGAAGAACACGTTCTAGCATTTGGGCAATTTTGTTAAACACGATAAACCTAAAATCGCCACAAATTGTACATCAAGCCATTGCCCATCCCACTGTAATTCAAACGATATCTGGGATTCCCTCAATGCCTTTCTGAATGGTTGCAGGTGAGTTTGTCTCGGAGATCGCCTTCGTTTCCTCTAGTGGTAACCATAGTGGTGGTGGGAATACTAGTTATTCATTTCCCACAAATGGTGCCAATGTAATGTCCTTAACCTTAATGAGTACTAAGACTAAGGGATGGCCTAATACTTTCACGTGGCTAAGTGTTTGATGTAGGACTTTATGGGTTTCTAACTATCCAGTTGGGATAGTTATGGTCTCCCTAATCAACAAGAGTGTGTACAGGTGTTAACTTAGGGATGAGATAAAGTAACTTAGCCCTTATTACGTGGTGCTACTTATAGGGGGAGTGTGTGACACCCTACTTTTATTACCCTTTGTAATGTCCTAAACAGTGGATGTCCAATTAGACTAGGGAATAGCCTTAAAAACGGACCACTGTTTAGAGTTAATGTAGGATTCTCAGGTTTTCCAAATATCCAGTTGGGATATTGGGGTTGCCTTAATCACAAAGTGTGTGAGTTTGTAATTGAGGGTTAGAGAAAACATACCTTAGCCCCATGTAGCACTGTACTATTTATAGAGGAAGCTGTGAGCCTTATAGGCTAATTGAGGCCCATGAAAGCTAGCCTGGATATGAGCTGTTGGAGTATGGGCACGTTGAGTGGGTGCTGGCTGGCAGTGTGAGTGGGGGGCATAGTGGTGCTTTGAGTGGACTATTAGGTCGCTCTGTGAGCGGGATGTTAGGTGGCGTCATGAGTGGAATGCTGAGTCACCATGACGCCCTCGGCCCGTTCCTGGTGTGGTGGTCGGATCGTGATTATCGATCTCGGCCAGGTTTCAGGGGGCATGATAGCACTTTTACTCGGCCTAAGGATATTTGATCGAATCAGGTGGTATTCTTGCTCGGCCAAAGGTTAGTCCATCACACCCTTAATTACCCAATATAAAATTAGTTACTTGAAAATTTCTTTACTTTTAATTCAATTACTATTAAAATTCTCCATAAAATTTGACGGAGTTTACTTTGTTTTATAGACTTTCCAAAATATAGTTTTCTTGATCAACCTGTATTTACTCATTCATATCATCAACAATAAGCCAGCAGGGCAATACATATCAAAGTGCATACATTCACATCATTCCCAAATTATAAACAAGTTGTTGGAATAGTTTTAGCTTCCCAAAAGATGGAGTCCTGGGCCGACCCAAAATACTATTTGCATCATTTAGTAAAAGAGTTTAGTTTTACAGCAGACATTCCAAAAAACAGCCCAGGACAGGTACCCATTCCTAACTACTACTACTTACACTCCCCGAGGGGGAGTGCACTCCTGCTCGGCCTGCAACAGTGTATACTCAGTCTCGATACCTGTGTAAAAACGGCAAGGTGGTGAGCATTACACAATACTTAGAAAATAATCTCTGAAGAGTCATAGTAATAAAGTAAGCCTAATATACTCATAACAAACATATCATCTCATGACATACACATTCAAATTCATATTTTCGTTTCCATTTACATTTCTTAACTCATTTACTTTTCTTCTTGTTTCCCTTTTTACTTACTTTCCTTTTTCCTTTGTTTTTCCCCCATTAGGACGTTTTCACCTGTTAGGACGTTTGCACCCAACAGGACGTTTTCACCTGTTATGACGTTTATCACCCATCAGGACGTTTAAGCACCCATTAGGACCTTTCATATTTCTTTATTATCCTTAGCCTTTCATGTCTTTTACTTACTCTTTACTTATTCTCTTTTAATTGTGCATAATGATCCGTGGTGACACAATTACAGTTAACAGGACCTTTTTCACCTAATGGGACGTTTGTACCTAACAGGACCTTTGCACCTACTGAGACGTTTGCACCTAACAGGACCTTTACACCTAATGAGGGGGGGGGGGGGGTGTTACCCAATCGGATCATTATTTAGCGCCATAAATTATAGGCCCTCATGGCCCTTTACTCTTTATCCTCTCATGTTTAGTTTCTCTTTTTTCTTTCTTTTTATTCATGGCTTATCATTAATCTCATATTATCATTCAAAGCTTCATCATATTATTATCATCCATCAGTTCCTCATACATTCGATACATACACAAACATCTCCAAATCATCCTTTATTTTATAATACTAACTAAACTCATAATACCATATATTCATCTCAAACCCTAACCTCTCATGCACATCAACACAACATCAATCTTCAAACATTTCATGACAACATATCATATTCACACATAATCACAAATATATAAGTGGTTTCATTTCATTTATTCTCATACTTTGGTTATCATCTACGTCAACTACCCTAAGGTTCCTTAACATATACATATATATATATATATACACACACACACTCCTCTAATCTTAGCTACCACTATAATCACTTAGACATCATTTCCTAAATAAGGGTAATACCCCCTCCTTACCTCAAATGAAGAGAAAGAGAGTGAACCCTAAACCCTAGCCTTCTCCTTGCCCTTAAGACTCCTCTATAGCTTGAACCTCCTAACCCTAGCTTGCCACCTTAGAATAGCCACCAAGATTGATTAGGAATGATGTCCAAATGAGAGTTATATGAGGGAAGAGGCTTCTCCTTTACTTGAGAAGGTTGAAACATGAGATAAAAACTAGAGCCATGGTTATGTGTTAGTGAGAGAAGCAAAGTGAATAAGGTGAAGATGATGATGAAGTCGTGTGATGATGAGGATGATGTCGTGTGGGTGGTGATGATGATAGATGTAACATCCTGAATTTTAATTCCAAGAATAATTAGAATAATAATAAGATTAGGAAATAATAATTATGCTAAAAAGGATTTAATGTGATGAATTAGGACCCCTTTGAGTGCAATGAAGGAGTTAGGAAGCATTGACATCGGATAGGAGATTTAAAGATGAATAAAATAGTGTAGGAAATGGTGTTTTCAGTGTTAGAAACACCAAATATTAGAAAATTATGAATAAAAGATTTACAACTTTAAACACAAATTCCACAGTTGGATGTGAAGATAGGGCTTAGGGAGCTTACCTCCAAATTTGAGCAAGATCCAATGGTTAAGGAAAGGGGATATGACATTTTGAATGCAAACTGTCCCAATTAAAAAGGGTCTGCGCCTAGGCGCCCCGGGTCTACGCCCAGGCGTGCAGAACAGCCTGAAACGCCCAACTCAGGGAACTTGGCGCCCCAGGATCCCGCCTAGGCACGTGGTCTGCGTGCCAACCACGAAATTGGGCATCTTTGGAGGGCAAAATGGGTTTTTCACCCCTTCCCCAACCCATATACACCACACATTACAAAGCTTCTTAGAGAAGCCATTGGTTTTGGACCACATATTCATTGTTGGAAACCAACAAGCGGCCTAACAATCTACTAGAGGGGGGGTGAATAGTAGTTGGAAGCAATAATACCAATTTTTCGTATAAAACTGAAATGGGTCGGATAATGCTTGCTGTTTAAATAAAAAGGCTAACTTTGGGCCGAGCAGATTCTGATAATCGGTTATCTAAACCGACCACTGATTATCCGAGCTGCGCCACGCAAAGGTCAGATTTGCAGCGGTTTGCAGCAAGCAATATTCGAGCAAACAAGAGTTAAACAAAATCAATTAAAAATGCTCGGTCAAAAACATAAAGCGGTAAAGAAGAGAGACACAACAGATTTTATACTGGTTCAATCACAAACCTTTTGAGCTACGTCCAGTCCCCCCTAAACCTTAGAGAGCCTTTTACTCAAATCAATTTAATCGGTTACAACAGGAATTACAAGTGAACCTCACTCAAACTAACCCTTTCAAGAGTGTACCAAACTCTTGAAATCTACCCCGACTTGAATTGATGACTGAAGAACCTCTTCAGCACTTCTGTCGATGAAACCTTCACCGAACTGGATCGAGTTCCTTGAAACCTTCAAGAACTCTTTCCTTGCTTTGATTTACAATAAGCTTGAAGAAATAATGGCTCCAACCCGAAAACTCAAATGTGTATGATTCTGACAGTTTGAAGAACAGATGTGTATACAATTGAGAAAGGATTTTGCAGAGAACGATTGAAGCTTGGTTTTCAAAAAGCAACAGTTTCTCTCTCTAGCTCTTATCGTTCTCTGTTCTAGCACTCTAAGTAGTGTGTGAAGAAACACGTAATCTATGTTTTGGATCTCTAATTCTTCAATTGGAAGATTAAGGATTAGAATAGACCTTCAATCAAACAATATAATTGCTTAACTCGTAGGAGTACTTTTGGGTAATTATATAACTTGTTATAAATTCCACTGTTCTTAATTAATGGTTATTCAATGGTTTAATCACTTAAGGGATCAAGTGTTATCAAATTGAATAATAAACAGTAATTGCATAAGTGGGATCTAGTACTTACTACCTTAGGAATTTGTTCTTGATTTAGGAAAAAACAGAGATTCATGATAAATAAACAACACCTACAATGAAACTATGTTCCTAACTAGTTTTCTTAAATTGCTCAACACTTTTATTTAATTTCTGTTTTTATTTAATTTCAATTCAATCTTAATTAATTAATTAATTAGAAACCTATAGATTTCGCTTTTAACTACTTTTTGGTGGAAACTAATTGAACAATTTGCAATCTCTGTGGGACGGTAACTGGTCTTATTGACTATATTATTTGATGACCTGGTATACTTGCTGCTGACCCGCGCACAAATTAAGAATGTTATTAAATATTTATACAAATTTCAAGTGCTATACAAAGTAATTTTATAATTGTATTCTCAAATTACATTAATGATCTCATATTTCATATTTTGAAAATATAAAAAGACAAAGATACAATTGAAAAAAATTAATTAATGCATTCTCTAATTTCTAAAATATAAAATATAAAATATAAATAATATGTAATTTGTGAAAAGTACTAAAAACACACATATTTACTGTGAGTTGGAGCAAATGCCAGCTAGATTCTCTCCAATGATGAAATGGATAATATTGATTATTCATTTGCTGTTTATGATATAGTTCAGGTACTCATGCATGAGCTTTATCCTCCTATTATTATGTTAGGAATGTACCCTTAAAAATCCTTGCTGTTGTCAACTAATCATTTTAATTTTAACATCCCTCTAAGTTTTATTTAGTTACTTTTTTCTGCTGTCCAATTGTGATGGAATACACCGATCAATAATAACTAGCTGTCTAGGAAGAAAGATTGGCTAGAACATCATAATAAAACCATAACAGTTAAAGCTCGTTCGATCACCATCTTCCATCTGCTTGGAAGGATTAGGAAGAAAGAACAACGAGGAAAAGAGAACAACGAGGAAAGGAAAACTATGTTCACATCCAAACAAATTTTACATATGAGCTTAGGATTCGATTTATTAAATCACAATTTTAGAAATAGCTCTACTACATCATCGTTTCAGTTAGTTGCCTGATTAGTCTGATCTCATAGTTAATTATGTCTATATGAAAATTGTGGCTAACCACACCATTTATTTTTAGCATCCACTACCAATTTTAGTGCAAAGATCCATCATATTACGTATAAAAAAAAGAGTTTAGATCAGTTCATACCAAGTGGAAGTCACCTTCAAATAAATTTTTATATATTATGAAATTTCTCAATCTAACGGTTGAGTTCAAAGTTCTAATCAAGTAGATCAAGTCTACAAAATATCATAAAATATAAAAATTATATTAACGGATAATACATTATTTGAAATATAAGTAAATACACATTATTATATTGCATACTTATGAATTTCCAAATGATATAAAATTTGACATATATGATCATCATGATAATATTACATAATTCAACGGTTGGATTGACCAATTTCATAGAATATAAAAAGTTATTTAAAGGTGTTAGGGACGAGGACTTATACCTGGTGTGAACGGATCCTAACTCATAAAAATAATTAAGTAAATAATTATCTCATTTTTTATATGTTTTTTAAAGAAATTTATGGAATATAGAAAGTTATTTAATATTGTCAGTGATATTGAAATTAACAAAAATTGATATTTTTTAAATACTTCTATAATTATTATTAAGATTCTAAAAAACATTAAGTAAATAAAAATATTTATAAAAAACTAATAATTAATTTAAATGAAAAAATGATTATAAATAAGATTTAAAAAAGGTTAAACAAACTTATATTAAGGATTTGAGGAAGTGCATATCTTTAACTCTGCAAGCAAAGTCATAGTATTATTCATAAGGATTGTTTATATTTGCAATTTTTGCAATTTTACGATAATAGATTAACTTGAGAAATGTTGTTTTAATTTAATCAAAGGTTTTGAGTAAGAATTTTACAAATGCAATTACACTTTGTAGTACTCTTTTTGGTCCTATTCATAAAATCTTTTTGGATTTTTTTTCCATCAAGAAAGTAATTAAATTTGTTAATGATATTGGAAATGCGAAAATTTGATATGTTTTTATCAAAACCATCCCTGTAATTATAAAAAGTATTGAGTTAATAGAGATTTTTTGTGAAAAAAATAATTAAACATTATTAAAAATTGAAATATGATATTATAAATAAGGCAAAAATAAAAATCACATAACGGTCTTATAGATAGAACCTTAGGGAGTACTCCCTCCGTCCCATAAGTTATGTCCATATAGGTTTTTTATTTTGTCTCATAAATTATGTTCTTTTAAAAAATTAATACTCATCTATACTTTTTTTTCTAAGCATACCCTTATTTATATTTGTAGTAGTTACTCTAAGATCAAAAATTATTAATTTGTAGGCAATAATTACAATAGTTCAGATTTTTTTCCTTAAAATTTATCATTATTGTCATATGAATATTGTATATATGCTTTACATAATGCAATAATCAAGTATAGGTTTATTAGTTTGCTATAGGTTGAAAATAAGAAATTAAAAAGTAGGGAAAATATTTTGGGGAATTATGTTCATTACCTCTTAAATATTAAATTTTTAATATTTCAATAAAAAAATGTTGTTTTCAACCTCTTATCCATATTGCTAAGTGTTTAGAAAGACAGATATTTAACAAAAAATTTATTACTCCCACCAGTCCTTATTATAGGGCATACTTAACCGAATTACACATACCAAGGAAAGTAATTAGTTTTATAAATTTTATGAGAATATATTGTAACATTACAATTTTACCCTCTAAACTTTTCTTGGAAAATTCACACTCATTAATGAACAACAAAAACACATAGATAGTCAAAGCATTTAATAAGGGCAAAAAAGAGAAAAAGCAATAAATGATACATTGGAAATGTAAAGTGACTTATAATTAGGACCAAAAAAACCTTCTAGAATGTGACCTATAATAAGGACCGGAGGGAGTATTAATTTTAATATTTCCCCCCCACAATTAAAAATTCTTAGTTCTGTCACTGTATATATGGGACACACGTAACCATATTCCCCGGATCAAGGAAAGTGGTTAGTTTTGCGAATTTTATGAGAATATATTGTAACATTAAAATTTTACCCCCTCCACTTTACTTGGAAAGTTCACGTTCATTAATAAATAACAAAAAAACATAATTAGTTAAAACATTTAATATGAGCAAAAAAGAGAAAAACAATTAATGATGCATAAGAAATATAAAGTGCCATATATATAACCAAAAATTTCTTATAGAAAATGCCCTATATATAAAACTAGAAGGAATACTTATTAATGGTTTTTGTCACTAATATAATATTCATAATAGTCAATGATGAAAATCATTGCAGCAAAAATATTGCATAAAAACATTGGAATATTAACTATCAAATGCATTGATCATTTCGTAAGAAGTTTGTCTACGTCAAATTATTCCTTTGGTTTCATTTATAAGAAAAAAATATCGATCTTAAATATAAGTAAAAATTAATCAACTCTTTATTCTCAATACAACCATTTTTAAAATATCTTTACAAAGTAGTTTAACATTTAATTTTTGTTTCATTCCCAATACAAGTTTTTTAAAGTTGTCAATCTTTTTATGAATTTGATAAAATTAAATGTACTCAACGTTCTGTAAAATTATTTTTTTTCTTAAAAATAAAAGCACAGGAAGTATAATTCATGAGTTTGATTGTTGAGAATATAACTATTTGACTTAAGTAAATTTTGTCTCGGGAAGCAATAATATTACTAAAAAAAATTTGAAATTCTTGAATTGCCACTTTGAAATTAGTGTTAAAAGTGGATCGGGTCAAAACACCAAATAGTAAAAAAAATAAAAATTCAATGATAGTAAGAATAATGATATAAGTATTTACCTTTAAATCAACTTATTTCACAAAAATGTAATATGTGTCACTTGTTAATAAATTAATACTGTATTTATCTTTTTTATCACCATCTCTTTATCTCTTTTTAATATAATTTTCATACATTTATTATTACTCTTTCTCCTATTTTTAAATGGGGTATTTTAGTGTAAATATATCAAATTTTTACACAATTTACTTATTTCCTAATCTAAGTGAAATCTGAAACAAAAACTTAATTCATACTCCTTCCTGCTCGAATTATAAGCAAATCCAACCACTTTTACGCTGATTAAGGAGGTTAGTTGATTGTATAATTTTATCAAATTTATAAAAAAATAAAAGTATTGTAGAAAAGTAATATGAGAATGAAATAAAAATTAATTAAGATTACAATTTTCTAGAGATGTTTTAAGAAAGTGACATTGTGATGAAACAAAATTTAATAAAGTTAGTTAATTTTACTTATATTTTAAAATAATAGAAATATGTTTTTTGTTGCTTATAATTCGAGTCGAAGGGAATAGCACGGAAGGAAGAAGAATTTTTGTGCCCATAATGAATCCTATCCAACACATAATAAATTAGCTTCGATTAATGAAATATTCCTGTGGTCTAAAAAAAGATAGTGATTAGGTGAAGAATTTCTCTTTTACTACCAATTAAAAAAAAAAGTGGTTGTTGAAGGAGTTGGAGCAAAAATTAATATTTTTTTTTTATATTTATAAATAAATAAATAAAAATGAAAAAAGAGAAAGAAAAGTAGAAGAAGGAGGAGGAAGCGGTAAGGAAAACGCACAACTAACGCAAGTCTCTTAAAGTTAAAGACTTACCGTCACCGCTTTCTTAGCGATCCTCCCCATTTCATTTTCTTTCTTTCTCTTCTCTTCTCACTCCACGCGCGCGTGCACTCACGCTTAGTTGAGCTAGCTAGCTAGCGCTGCATGCATTATTAACACTCTAATATAATCTATTCTCTCGGCGCGTGGATCTAGCTCTCTCATTCTGCTGGTTATGGCTATGGCGAAGAGTTCATCTCGGTCAAGAGGAGGAGGAGGAGTGAAGGAGAATGTAACTAAGCTCGAAGAAGGTCTCAATCCTTTCAAGTCTGATAAGTTTGATCCCGATGCTTATGTTCACAACAATTGCTCCCTCAATGACAAGGTTTTGATTCTTTACATTTTTCACTTTTTTTGTTGTTGTTGTTGTTGAGATTTCTATGCAAAATGAATCAGTTTTGTTGAAATTAGATATCCAATCATATATATATATATGTATTCAATTGTGGTCCGCAACTGCAATTGAAGTCACAGTATTGTTTATAACTGCGATTTGATCATTAAACCAGCTGTTAAAATTAGATACTGAAGTATATATGTATGTATATAATTGGGTTCTGCGACTGCAATTGAGGTGGCGATGTTGTGGTTTTAACGGCCAGTCACCACAACTGCATCGCGACCATTACCCAATTGGTGGATTTTTGATCATTTGGGGACAAAATTGGAAAGAAAGAACTCGAAGTAGGTATGGAAGGTGCAATTTCTAATCCCTGTTTGGATACAAGTAGTTACTAGCTAGATACTGAATTATCCTTACTTTTTGAGCATGGTTCTAATTTGCGGGAAAAGGTAGTCACAATTGTGGGAAAAAGCAGTTAATGAGGCAGCCGTTGCAGTTGCGGAAACCGCCAAAACTGCAATATTGAAGTGGCAGGCTACAATTTAGAACCTTTGTTTTGAGTTTCAAAATCGTGATTGTTTCTCTTGTTTTGGATTACTGATTATCATTTCAGTTCCTTAGTTTTGATTTGTATTTGTGTGTCACCAATTATATTTCTGAATGGTGAATTTGATCATTTTGGTTTCTTTCATCTTTTGTTAAATTGAAAATGAAAGGAATGGAAGTTGGAAGGTGCAACACAAATTTCTAATCACTGTTTGTATATAAGTAAATTTGGAGTGATGCAAATCAGAAGGATTGGATGTTAGGATCATGTTGCAAGGCATGGGACTTAAGTTTCATATTGAAAGTATGGCATTCCAGTTTGGGGTTTATGTGAGCTTGGGCTCTGAACCACAACGGCTAGCTTGTGTGGTGCGGTTGTCCTGTGGTTCGTATGAAATATGGTTTTTCATTTTTTTAATAAAAGAAATATAATTAGAAGAGAAGGAAAAAATACAAAGGAAGTGGATAACGCATCCTCACAAACTAAATGAAAAGAAACAAATAAGTCTTATGTGACTTAGCAATCCATTATAATTAAATAATAAATGTAAGCAAAATTAGTTAATATATTACTCCCTCCATCCCATAAGTTAAGTTTTTTTTAGAGATTTCCAGTAGATTAAGAAATGAGTAAATGATGTAAGAATTTGATAGTTTTAGACTAAAATACTCCCATTTAATAATATGAGAGTAATAATAAATGTATGAAGATTATTTTGACGAGAGATAGAGATATGGGTGATGAAAAAGATGGTATAATAAATAGGGGTATGCTTGGAAAAAGAAATATAAATGAGTATTGGGTTTCTAAAAGAATATAACTTATGGTACAAAATGAAAAACCTATATGGACATAACTTATGGGATGGAGAGAGTACTAATTTCTAATACAAACAAACCCCAAGACTTTTTATATGGACTTCAATATTTGGCGGGAAAATGTGTGAAACGACAAACATTGCATGCTCCTCGTTGACTTTACTTTCATTTTCTCCCGAAATTTGGGAGTCATTTTCTGCCATAGAACTAATTGTCTATGCCATATTTGCTTGTTTGGCATGTTGCGGCGGATACACGAGTATTTATTGATACCTCATTAAGAAAAGCTTAATAGTACCTATGTGATGCTAGTTATGACAATCTTCTTATTCATAATTGACCCATTCTACTGATTCAAAAGGGAAATTTTATTGTAGTTTCTATCCTACCGTTATTAAGGCCTATATGGTTAGAGGCATACCTTCTTTACACTACTCAGTTGTCTATCTAGGCGTCATCGTGTAGTAAAATAATCTCAGTATATCAAAATAATCAAAGGGTGGAAGTAACGGCAACAATGATTATCAGTTGGTCGAAGTTTTATTCCATCTAGTCTTTCTACAGTGAAGCCTTTAAATTTGATGTCTTCTGTTCCCATTTTGTAGAGATTTGTTTTTGTTGTTCAGATGGTCTATTCTAATCGTCATAAATCAACTATGACAACGTGTACTTTGTTTTTCAGGAAATAAAGCAATTATGCTCATATTTAGTTGATTTGAAGAAAGCTTCTGCTGAGGAGATGCGTCGAAGTGTCTATGCTAACTATGCAGCCTTCATACGGTTAGTTTTGCAAAAGAATGAGGTTCTAGGTTTTGAAGTTGAATCAGGCTTTGACCTTTGTACATACTTGTATATTATATAAATATGTGAGAATATGGAAAAAATTACAAGATAATATGTTAAATACGTTTGTGAAAGTATGGTGGCAAACATTAAAATATATCTCTATTAATCAAATTATATGATGCATACAATTAATTAACGTGGCTGCTGTGAGACAGAGGTAGTGGGGTTTTCAGGTACTTCTTGTGTGGATTCATCTGTTTCCTAAAAATTGTTTCATACTAATATTATAACAGTTAACGGCACACAAACAATGGTTTCCACTTTCAAGGATGTTAGGGGTTCAAAGTTTCAATTAAACCTCTTGGTATGCTAAAACCCATGCTCATATGGAGCTTGTGGCTTGAACTCTTAATCATGGGGATTCTCATGCATAAGCCACTGGTGCTCTCAAAGGTCAATGCTTTTCTACACTTCTGCTTGCCCTCAGGTGGACTTGGATTGGAAGATACTCAAAGCATGAGTACAAACCAATATAATATGTAACTTATAACCTTCATTCACCAATGGTCTAGTGGTAGAGTAGTGCCCTCCCAAAGCCTAGATCAGGGTTTGATTCCCTTTTGAGCTAGATAATTTTTTAGCAGTGAAGGGGTAAAAAGAAAAATAACATTCAACTGTTACAACCGTTTTTCAGGGTTTCACTGGTTTGAGACTGGTCGTCATCCTGTTTTGGGGACCATCCTAGGCTACTTCTTACTTTAATTGGTCCGGTTTTCAAACCACCTCTTTGTATACAATTTCTGTATACCCTGTGATGCTTTAAAAATTCTAAAAAGTCTTAATTTTTAAGCTTCAAGATCATATGTCATGAAATATAAATATTAGATCTGTATATGATTAGACAAAGGGTGTTTAGTCAGAGTTGTCGATAGGCTCCAAATAGTGGAGTGGTGCGTAGTGGCCCTCTGCCACTTTAGAGCTCCTGTAGTGTCCATTGTGGCCGCTATACTGGGTGAGTTGGGGCAGAATAGTGGGAGGAGCGGCTGCTATTTCATTGTTGCTCATCTCTATTCTACAATCTGTCATTTTTCCAACCAAATCCCTGCAGCCCACTCATATTCAGCCAAGCTCGCTACATTTCAGGCCAAGCAACCCCTTTTCCAGCCAAACCTCCCCCTTTCTGGCAAGCTCACCCCTTTGTTCTGGATGCAACTTTCTCAATTTTCCTTTCTTTTTTCCACTCACAGAGAACTTCTGTTTTTTCTTTCTATCTTTTTATAGTTGTTGTCATTTTATTTTTCAATGTAAAACATGTTGACTCTTTTAGTTCGAGTCTGGAAACTCTGTTTATGGGTCATTATAAAGTTTTATAACTGTTAGGATTTTTAATTAGTGTATTGTATAAATTTTCTGTTTTTTTGCCAGTACACTGTATCACCAATCCCACTCTATGCTATGCTGCTATAGCGTGTTTGGGTGTGGCAACCAATAAGTACTAAGTTTTGCAATTTGCATTTAATATCTCTAACTGATTTTGTTTATGAGAAGTATCTCTGCCACTCTGCCTATGGTGCTTGTATGGGAATGGTGGTTGAGTGGTTCATCTCCCCTTGTTTTGCACCCTTTTATACACGGCAATGTTTTTTTTACCTGATTTATCATTGGTTTCTGGCCTTTATATAGTAACTTCTTACTGCAAAACCATTTTCATGTTGTTTTGCTGATTTATCATTAGGCATGTTTTAAATGTAAGTAATAAATGTATATGTTGCAGAACATCTAAGGAGATATCAGATTTAGAGGGGGAGCTTTCATCTATAAGAAACCTGCTATCTACACAAGCTGCCTTGATACATGGTTTGGCTGAGGGGGTTCACATCGATTGGTTATCTCTCTCCAACTCTGATGGTTTGTCTAAAGATGCTATATCAAGTTCTGAAGATAGGGAGACATCAGACCTGGGTAAATGGTTAGTTGAGTTTCCTGATCTCTTGGATGTTCTCTTGGCTGAAAGGCGAGTGGATGAAGCTTTGGCTGCTCTGGATGAAGGGGAGCGTGTAGTTTCTGAGGCAAAAGAGATGAAATCTCTCAGCCCATCTGTACTGCTGTCTCTACAGAATTCCATTACCGAACGTAGGCAGAAATTAGCAGATCAGCTTGCTGAAGCTGCTTGCCAGCCGTCCACCCGTGGTGCTGAACTTCGTGCATCAATTTCAGCCCTCAAAAGACTTGGAGATGGTCCCCATGCTCACAGCTTGCTGCTTAATGCCCATCTGCAACGATATCAGTATAACATGCAAAGTCTTCGGCCATCAAGCACCTCATATGGAGGAGCATATACTGCAGCTCTTGCACAACTTGTGTTTTCTGCTGTTGCACAAGCTGCAAGTGATTCATTGGCTATTTTTGGTGAGGAGCCGGCTTATACTTCTGAGCTAGTGATGTGGGCTACAAAGCAAACAGAGGCATTTGCTCTTCTGGTGAAAAGGCATGCACTAGCATCATCAGCAGCTGCAGGAGGTTTAAGAGCTGCTGCAGAGTGTGTTCAAATAGCATTGGGTCATTGCTCATTGTTGGAAGCTCGTGGCCTAGCTCTTTGTCCTGTGCTTTTGAAACTTTTTAGGCCTAGTGTTGAACAAGCATTAGATGCTAATCTGAAACGTATTCAAGAGAGTACTGCTGCATTGGCTGCAGCTGATGATTGGGTACTCACTCACCCTACCATGGCTAATCGCCACCAGACTGGTAGGCCTTCGAGTATATCAGTTGGTAACACAGCAGCATTTCCACATAAACTTACAAGTAGTGCCCATCGCTTCAATTTAATGGTCCAGGTGAGTATTTTAGTTTTGACTTAATATTTACTAGTTGCAAACACAGATTTAGCATTGTTTAGGACAGTGTGAATAGGTATTCTAAAACTTTAGTGCATTAAGTATTTTTTATTGCTTTCTCAATGTAAATCTCTTGTCTCTTTCAGGGAAGATATTTTGAATTTTGTATTTGCAGTTGCATAAATAATATCCACCTTTGATCTTGGGATTTTCTAAGTCATTTGATTTTCTTCTTGCTGTCTCTTGACGTCATCTTGAAATCATTTACTTACTGACTTCGTTTGTGTGAACAATTACTTCTCAGTTCTCACTGAAACACACATACACACCCACAAATTGTAATCTTATTTAACTCTGTACCTTTGATTTTTCCTTGTTTCTTATGTATGTAGTTTTCCTGGTTGTATACTTTCAATTCACTTTATGCTGGATGATCTGTATGCTTATGCAGGACTTCTTTGAGGATGTAGGACCACTGCTTAGTATGCAGTTGGGAGGCCAAGCTCTGGAAGGGTTGTTTCAAGTATTTAACTCTTATGTGAGCATACTCATTAAAGCATTACCTGGATCTATGGAGGAGGAAGCAAGCTTTGAAGACTCTGGAAACACAATTGTACGGATGGCTGAGACTGAAGCTCAGCAGATTGCATTGCTAGCTAATGCCTCATTATTAGCGGATGAACTACTTCCTCGTGCAGCTATGAAGCTTTCCCCCATAAACCAGGCTACCTATAAGGATGATAATCGAAGAACCACAGACAGGCAAAATCGTCATCCTGAACAAAGAGAATGGCGGAGAAAGCTTGTGAGTTCAGCTGACAGATTGAAAGACACATTCTGTAGACAGCATGCTTTGGAACTCATTTTTACAGAGGAAGGGGATAGTCATCTTACAGCTGACATGTATATAAATATGGATGGAAATGCAGATGAAATTGAATGGCTTCCATCTTTAATTTTTCAGGTATTTTGGATGGATACCTCATATTTTACTTTAATACTACCTTTGTGTGCTTGTATTTTGATGTTTTTTCTGCCTCATGTTGTTTCTGAGTGAGTTTGAATTTTACTTTTCTTTGTTGGCTTTGCTCTAGATGAGATGCATTTGATTTGTCGTGTATCTGTCATCTCCGTCCTACCCACTCTTATTTCCTTCTTGATGGGAAACTTTTTGGGCCAGGGAGTAGCATTACTGCATTTAAAAGGAAAAAGCCGCAAGTTCATATTATGAAAGCCATGTGCATGGTTGTGGAGTTCATATTATCATACTATGATAAAATATATTGTAAATTGCAGAAGCATTCAAGTATCGCATCTCCTTCCATTTCCTAGATAGACATGATTAGTTTATATTTTTATACAGTTTGATCTAATCTTCCCATTCATTACCCTAATGCTAATTTGGTTGAATTTGGTTTTCAAATATAGTTCTTATTAGTTTCCATTTTTGAATTTCTTGAACAAAGATATCTTCTGTAACTTGTATGACCATAACTCGTAATCTCGTATGACTTATAACTTATGTGGTGAGCACATGGATATCTTCTGAACGATCATTTAATATATATATATATATATATATATATATATATATATATATATTCTAAAACAATTACAATTGTCTTCTAACTTCATTGTGGATTTATGCTACAATTATTGTTCAAGATCTGATGACTGTTGTGTTATTGTTCAGGAGCTTTTCATAAAACTGAACAGAATGGCCAATATAGTAGCGGGTATGTTTGGGGGGAGGCCAAAATTTGCTACATTGCTCCTGATGAGACTTACAGAAACTGTTATGTTGTGGCTGTCAGACGACCAGAGCTTTTGGGATGATATTGAGGAAGGGCCAAGGCCTTTAGGTCCTCTTGGTCTTCAACAGGCATGATATTAGAATTTGTTTATTATTTCATTGATTATTTTCTTTTAATTTTGCTTAGAAGTAACTATTAAATCGTATATGCCAATATATATTGGAATTGTTGCCTTTATATGCAAATCTTATTTAGGGTATACTAAATAAAATAATGAAGTGAACATAAGGAACAGTTCAAAAACTAACTAAATGTAAAGGCATGAAAATAAGCCACAATAACCTTATAGCAATTATTTACTTTTTCATTGTATGCAGCTTATCTTTGGAAACTGTTTTATTCTTTTGTAGTATCAAATAGGAGCGCAATTATCAAACACATGAAGAATTATAGTGAACAAATCAAGTTAATCATTGCTAACAATTTAGATTCTGGTCTTGCTCCATGTACATTATTAGAGCACATTCATAATATATTGAACTGCTAGTGCTTTCCTCCGCTTCAAGGAAGTTTTCTACATTCTCTGCATTTGTTATATTTTACTTAAAAATTAAAATGACTAAGGTCTGGTTTTGGCTATTGTTGAATTTATTGTTCTTAGAAAGAACCTTTGGAAATGTATGCTTATATGATGTAATAATTTACTGAGATGGAAGATTAATGTATGCGAACTTTACGATGAGGAACCCTATGAACTTTAGAGCTCATGACAGCCATATACTTTTCATTTGTACATTGTGCAGTTCTATTTGGATATGAAGTTTGTCATGCGTTTTGCCACCCAAGGTCGGTACTCCTCACGAAATTTGCAACCAATTGTCAATGAGATTATATCAAAAGCAATGGCAGCATTTTCAGCCACGGGGATGGACCCATATCAGTAAGTTTCTTCAGTTTTGTTTCAGTCACGTGTCACATCAAAATTGTCATTATCATTAAAAAATTTAATATCTTCTTTTATGTTCTTTAGAGGCTTAAATAAATTTTTGGTCCCTGTAAACATGACAACTTTTGGATTTAGTCACTATTTAAACTTTATTGGTGTGAAGTCCCTCATTAGGGAATAAAAGCACAGCAATTTTTGTATTTGTAGGGGGACTAAAAGCAAATAAAATTTTAATAGGGACTACATCAAAAAATTGTTTACAGGTACCTCAGGCTTATAAACCTTCATTATATCTTCTAAGAAAAATTTTAAGTGGTCTATTTAGGTATTGTTATTATGTTTATGTTTGGTTAGCTATTGTCGGCTGACGAGTGATATTTATGAGGGTGAGTGTCCCTAGCTCTCTAATATAGTTGTTTCATTGAAGGCATTTGCTCTATTTGAGGGTCTGATATAAATCTTTTGATGACAGAGATCTGCCTGAAGATGAATGGTTTGATGAAATATGTCAAGATGCTATTGAAAGACTAAGTGGAAAACCAAAGGAAATAAATGGAGAGAGGGAACTTAACAGCCCAACTGCATCTGTATCTGCACAGTCAATTTCATCTGTCAGATCTCACAGTAGTTCATAAATCATAGTTCCATTCTTGTAAATTAGAACAGAGTTGGATCTACCAATTGAATTGCTGCCAGATTTTGTACTGCGCAAGATTTATCTCTCTTCATTTTCGATGCTCTCCCCATCCTATCAGTTTCCCCTTCATTTCTTGTGTTTTAAATTGCAATTGCGGTAATGTTGCATTTAATGCAATTGCATAAAATTGCGGGAAAATGTATGTGACCGCAATTGCGGTCGGGATGAGTTTATGGAGACTCCCAAAACTGCAACCTCGTGGCTGCTGCAGTTGTGGACATCAATTTAAAACATGCTTGTGTCGATTTGATGGGATAACCTTGCATTTGTGTAGATTGAGTTTTTCATAGTCAGGTGTTTGGCAACCTTTGGTCAGTTTGGCTTTTGGTTTGTAAATGTTGATTTGATTATATGGTTCGGATGTTCAAATATATATATTTTTGAAACAAGTGTACTTAGTTGATTTTTAAAGTGCGATTTACTTTGATGAGATTATGGGGACGCATGCTTGTAAGCGCTTATAAAAAACTTCCTATAAAAATATATTTGACTGCCTAATGTCCTTTACCAAATGGGAATGTGGGTCCAAAGTGAAGAGCATAAGTTGTGTGATTGTGATAGACTGTTAAGTCTAATTAAATAAGAGTTTCTAGCAAAAGAGCGGGTTTCGGTGTCGCCGAACGGTTAGTCAATAAAAACACGTCATCTCATATAATTAGCCACATCATTATATTTACTATTAAAGAATCCAATTTTAATTTTTACATTTTAGTCTTTCATATTTTAAGTAACTTTTAATTTTTTTAAATCAAATAAAATATTTCCTTTTTTATTAAAAAAATTAAAAAAAAAGGATTGAATTTGGTTCTCTATTCTTCAAAAGCAACGTGTTCTTATGTGCAGAAACGTTTAACAACGTTCCACCATCCCTAAATAGGATTTTCACCAACATTAATCACTTTTATTCTAGACGGCACCAACATCATCATCTTCCCCAACCCATCATCATCATTCCACCATCACCAAATTTTTCCATGGAACTTTGGTTTTGGTTTCCTCAATAATTCAATTATTTATATTACAGATTAAAGGACACAAAAAAAATCAAATACTTAGTTTAGATCTTACATATGAAAAATCAATTTTAATGCCCTTCAATTCTATTGCATGACCCGTATGTGCAAAAATTAAACAAATTAGCCAAACTTTTGAATCCGATGATAAGGAATGACAATTTAAAATCCTTTAAAAATTTGATTAGCGTTGTACGCATAATTACATGAAACCAAATTATCATCATGATGCTGATGCCGTCTCGAATAGAGTGATTAAGCATGTGAAAACATTTTTTGGTGATGGTGTGCTGCATATAAGAAGAATGCGTTGGTGATGAACGCCGCTGCGTATAAGGATGAAGAATGGAGAAACCAATCCAATCCTATTTTTATATTTTAATTTTTTAAATAAAAAAATGAAATATTTCATATGATTTAAATTGATTAAATTAATTAACAGATACTTAAAATATGAAGGACTAAAATGCAAAAGTTAAAATTGGATTCTTTAATAGTAAATATGACGATGTGACTAATTATATTAAATGACGTGTTTTTATTGGTTAACCATTCGACAGCACCAAAACCCGCTCTTTTAGAACGACACCAGAGAAACTCTCTTAAACTATTCTTCACCTTTGTTTTGGTTATCGCTAAATGGGAATCGTATTTAATTCAATGGTATTGCATAAAAAAAAGTTTGTTGACTAATCTTATTATGCATAAGGAATTAATTTTTCTCGGTGGTATTTCCCAACAAATGTTGTTTCTAGAGATCGATTTTTGACCTTTAATTTATCCTTACACGATATCTGAGGATTTAATACAACCTTTGAATCTATACTATTTTGTGTAATGATCTGTATAATGACATCTTGCTTTATAACATGAGCAATTCATAATTTAACATTTGTAAAATGATTTTTCTAATTTGTTCCAACTAGACCAATTTTCAAACCCTTGAAAAAGAAAAGATGTGAAATTAATTCTTCACATTAGAAAATTATTAAAAAAAAAGCACCAAAATATATTATAATGTTCTAATTAAAGAAAACAAAATTTCTAAAGAATAAAATCATTCAAAAAGGAAATATTAAAAATGCTAATTCAAAATGAAATTAGTGTATATTGACTATATAACTAATGCAATATAAATTATTTAATTTTATTATTAAGACACGTGTGAGAATGGAAATGAGATGAATAATTACATTCCTAGACCAAACTAATCAAATTGAGTAATTGTACCCTCATTTTCAAAGCAGATTCATGTTTTCCCCCACCAAGTTAAAAACGATGTTTTTCCAACAAAGCCAAATAGAGATCAAACTAATACCAGTCGGTATGGTTTGTTGTCATAAATATATAAATTCTCTTTGAATCTTACAACATTGTCCATATTTCCCCATTGCCACCTACCAATCTCATTTGTTGAGGTGAAGGAACAAATGGTTCAGTCTTCATCATCCCTTGCTACAGTTCTTGCACTTCTTATATTCACATCGGGTACTTCGATATCATTTTTACCTTGCTAGAAAATCAAATTGAGTTAATACCATGATCTAATCTTTATATGATCTAAGATGTGCATAAAATAAAAATTATCATTCATTTTGATTATGATATATTTTAATGAAAATAATTGTTTTACTTTTACCCTCAACTAAATGAAATTGCTCTGAAGTTTCACTAATTCACTTTTTTCCAGTGATATGCATGGCGAATTCATGTGAGGTGTCCGTGATAGGAGGTGGCTGTCCAGATATAAAAGAATGCACAGAAACATGTCGTCCTTGCTACACTGGCATAGGTGTAATCCGTGTTTATTGTGTCCCAGCAGGTGGGGGAATTCTGTATGACCAATGTTTTTGTGCGTTTCAGAAAGGTGCTCCCTGTCCCCCAAATATACCACCAGGATGCCCCAGACCATGGCCACCGTCAACTATTAATAATGCCATCAACAACATGTAAGTGATGAATATTAGCATATGCAATGGTGCATGTTTCCCCTTCTTATGTTCAATAAAGTGGTTGTATTATTTTGCAAGAAATAATGAGTATCTGTCGCCAGCCGCTTTGTTGTGAATAAATTTTTTTTATATACCAAATTATATTATTAAGAGAGCACTAAGGTACTTTAAGCCATCAATACAAAAAATTTAAGATGATAAAATACATGATGACTGATTATTACAACATTCCTCAAATGTCGCCTACAAGCCCCCTATATTTGTATCTTATATCGAAGAATGTACTTTAATTAAATCAAACAACCCCACCATATCACAATGTCCCCTCTAAAAAAAATTTATTTTACATTAACCACAATGGCCATACACAAACATGATCAAACCAAACCAATGCGCCATAGTTGTACCTTTATTTTCCATGAGAATTGTCAAAAAAAAAAAGATGTAAAGAGCAACTAGCGATCTTGAGACAGCTCCCACCATACCACACTAAATCATAAGTCAACGTCATAAGTCTTGAGCAAATGTACAAGTAAGGAACTAACAAGTGCTCACAAGACTCTTCCACAACCTCACAAGTTACAATTTGGATTTACCATGACCCCTTGTGACTAAGATTTTCCTTAGAAAGAATACTATCCCTGAGAAGCTGCCACACAAAACCTTTTATCTTCTTAGGCACTTTGACATCCGATGATAAGGAATGGCATTTTAAAATCCTTTAAAAATTTGATTAGCGTTGTACGCATAATTACATGAAACCAAGTTATCATCATGATGTTGATGTCGTCTCGAATAGAGTGATTAAGCATTGTGAAAACCTTATTTGGTGATGGTGTGCTGCATATAAGGAAAATGCGTTGGTGATGAACGCTGCTGCGTATAAGGATGAAGAATGAAGAAACCAATCCAATCCTATTTTTTTATTTTAATTTTTTAAATAAAAAAATGAAATATTTTATTTGATTTAAATTGATTAAATTAATTAAAAGTTACTTTAAATTTGAAGGACTAAAATGCGAAAGTTAAAATTGGATTCTTTAATAGTAAATATGACGATGTGACTAATTATATTAGATGACGTGTTTTTATTGGTTAACCATTCGACAGCACCGAAACCCGCTCTTTTAGAACGACACAGGATAAACTCTCTTAAACTATTCTTCACCTTTGTTTTGGTTATCGCTGAATGGGAATCGTATTTAATTCAATGGTATTGCATAAAAAAAAATTGTTGACTAATCTTATTATGCATAAGGAATTAATTTTTCTCGATGGTATTTCCCAACAAATGTTGTTTCTAGAGATCGATTTTTGACCTTTAATTTATCCTTACACGATATCTGAGGATTTAATACAACCTTTGAATCTATACTATTTTGTGTAATGATCTGTATAATGACATCTTGCTTTATAACATGAGCAATTCATAATTTAACAACATTTGTAAAATGATTTTTCTAATTTGTTCCAACTAGACCAATTTTTAAACCCTTGAAAAAGAAAAGATGTGAAATTAATTCTTCACATTAGAAAATTATTAAAAAAAAGCACAAAAATATATTATAATTTTCTAATTAAAGAAAACAAAATTTCTAAAGAATAAAATCATTCAAAAAGGAAATATTAAAAATGCTAATTCAAAATGAAATTAGTGTATATTGACTATATAACTAATGCAATATAAATTATTTAATTTTATTATTAAGACACGTGTGAGAATGGAAATGAGATGAATAATTACATTCCTAGACCAAACTAATCAAATTGAGTAATTGTACCCTCATTTTCAAAGCAGATTCATGTTTTCCCCCACCAAGTTAAAAACGATGTTTTTCCAACAAAGCCAAATAGAGATCAAACTAATACCAGCCGGTATGGTTTGTTGTCATAAATACATAAATTCTCTTTGAATCTTACAACATTGTCCATATTTCCCCATTGCCACCTACCAATCTCATTTGTCGAGGTGAAGGAACAAATGGTTCAGTCTTCATCATCCCTTGCTACAGTTCTTGCACTTCTTATATTCACATTGGTTACTTCGATATCATTTTTACCTTGCTAGAAAATCAAATTGAGCTAATACCATGATCTAATCTTTATATGATCTAAGATGTGCATAAAATAAAAATTATCATTCATTTTGATTATGATATATTTTAATGAAAATAATTGTTTTATTTTTATCCTCAACTAAATTAAATTGCTGTGAAGTTTCACTAATTCATTTTTTTCCAGTGATATGCATGGCAAATTCATGTGAGGTGTCCGTGATAGGAGGTGGCTGTCCAGATATAAAAGAAAGCACAGAAACATGTCGTCCTTGCTACACTGGCATAGGTGTAATCCGTGTTTATTGTGTCCCCGCAGGTGGGGGAATTCTGTATGACCAATGTTTTTGTGCGTTTGAGAAAGGTGCTCCCTGTCCCCCAAATATACCACCAGGATGCCCCAGACCATGGCCACCGTCAACTACTAATAATGCCATCAACAACATGTAAGTGATGAATATTAGCATATGCAATGGTGCATGTTTCCCCTTCTTATGTTCAATAAAGTGGTTGTATTATTTTGCAAGAAATAATGAGTATCTGTCGCCAGCCGCTTTGTTGTGAATCAATTTTTTTTATATACCAAATTATATTATTAAGAGAGCACTAAGGTACTTTAATCCATCAATACAAAAAATTTAAGATGATAAAATACATGATGACGGATTATTACAACATTCCTCAAATGTCACCTACAAGCCCCCTATATTTGTAACTTATATCAAAGAATGTACTTTAATTAAATCAAACAACCCCACCATATCACAATGTCCCCTCTAATTTTTTTTTCTTATTAACCACAATGGCTATACACAATCATGATCAAACCAAACCAATGGGCCATAGTTGTTGTAACACCCCAAAATTTTAATCCTGGATCAATAAAAGTTAATTATAAATTTTATTTATAATTAATTTTTATTATGAATCCCTGATTAAAATAGATAGATAATTATTGCAAGTAGGTGGAAAATAATTGTAAATTATTTTCTATGCAAAAATTAGATTTTTGCATATTAGTCCTTGCTGTAGGACCTAAGTGCAATATTGGAAAGATTTTGGAGGGAAGAAAGAATAAAATAATCATTTTTCAAAATTTTAGTCGAATTACTCGGGTATTTCGTTCGATACTCGAGTATTCTGGGTGGAACTGGTTGAGTTAGTGCGTTTGGTGAGTCACCGTTCCATTATACTCTCGATTCGACACGAAAACAACGAAGGAACACCTCAACTGCTTCGTGTCAGCACGCATGCATACGGAGATTGCTTATTTAAGCTCATCAACAACGAATTTGAGCCTTTGTTGATGAATTCGTGAGAGTTAGGGTTCTGATTTCTTATTCAACGATTCTCATTCATCTTTGATGTTAGGTTGAGAGTAATACACTGTTACAAAGCTTACATCAAGAGCTTCGTAAAGACACTAAGGTTGTGAGCTGGGAGAGAGTGTGCAAAGAGAATCGAGACTCGAAAGATTGAAGATTTTGTTGAAGAGAAGTTCAGGAAGATTACTTGGATCATTGATTTCGGTAAGCTTTGGAACTTTTGAGGCTTCAATTTAGTTTCATTCTCTTATGCATGTTGCAGAGAACAATTTCTAATTAATTTCCCCAATTCTTTTACATGATTTAATGGTCAAAATTGATGGTTTTGTAACCCTACTCAAAACTGTGTTGCTGTCAAATGGATTTTGGGGAAACTAGCTTAGAGGTTGAATCTCTGTCCAATTTCAGTTCTCACACGATCTAGAGGTAAGTGGGAAGCTATACATTCACTAGAATAAGGTTTGATTTCATGAAATTGTGTTGAAAGCCACCATGAGGCTTAAAGGGCTTAGTTTGAAATAGGATATTGGCTTGGAGGCCATTTTGTGTGTTGCAACTCGTTGGAGCATGTTTATTATGTTGCATGCAAGCTAAATGCAAGTTATTTTCGTGTTAAAGATGCTCAGAATTGAAATTGGCATGTTAAGTTGTTGAAAATATGATTTTTATGCATAATGAATGCTCAGTCTTGATTCAGTGTAATTTGATGTAATTTCTGTGTTGGAACATGTTTAATATACTTAAACTTAACTCTATTGAACGTTGGTTTTGGTTAGAATTGAATCTGGTATGTGAAAACTCAGTTTCAGTGTTTTACTGTCATGAAATACTCGAGTCTTTGGTTCGATACTCGAGTATTTCGTGGTGCACCAGTGCGTCTGGTAACATCAGTACTTGAGTGTTTGAGCTGAGACTAGAGTATTGCCTGATGCACCAATTTGAAATCGTGATGAACTACTCGAGTCTTTCATGAACTACTCGAGTATTCTGGAATGATGAACTACTCGAGTAATCCATGAACTACTCGAGTATTTCTGGAAAATCTGAAACTGTACTTTTTAGAAAGAGTATGAACCACTCGAGTCTTTTGGTAAAATACTCGAGTACTTTTAGTCAGAACACTTAGATTTCATTTTCAAAATCTAACCAAGTTATTTTAACCTAAGTTATTAATTTTTAAAGATGATTAATCATGTTCCAAGAAGTTAATGGGATTGTAAGATTACATCAATAATTACTTTGAATACTTGTGAATCAATTATTCCATGCTGGTTATATTAAGATTAAAGAGGATTAATCTTAATTGGAATATGTCATTGCATTCATGCATGGTGTTGGTGATAAGTCATCATTTTGATATATCCAAAGGTTACTGCTTGCTCGACCCCACTTCAAGGTTGACGTTATGGGTCTTATGTCTTGATGACTATGTAATCCAAGTGATAGTTTACGTTTTGGCGACGTGACGTTCACTAGATAAAGTGACGTTGTTTATCACTTTCGGGCAAGTACGCCATACGTTTGATAACGTATCCTGTATTCTGGGAATACAACGAAATTATGGAAGGATATCCATCTGAGTGACTAGTTGGAGAATGTTAGGAGAGTGAGATATCATGCATCATATCATCATTGATTTAATTATGTGGTTAAATTTGATATGATTATAAAATGCTCACTGCTACTTTTGCATATATATACTGCTCATCCTTATTTGATTATATGTTTGTATATGCTTACCCCTGTGCCCTTGATAGGTGATGGCCCGTTATCTAGCATGCGTAGAGATCAGGCCCATCCCTAGCGGGATATGGACGTATGAGGAGCACCGAGCGACATTTGAGGGGGAGGTAGAGTTTATACTCTTCCACCCTAACCCCCTCGTTCGTGTGCGCCCTCGTAGGTTTAGGGTACCTATTATATATACTATGCACATCCAAGCTTTTTATGTTTATAGAGGACCACCCCCACCAGCTCGACCTGTACGTAGGTTTCATAGTTTTCGTTTTCGTCTTGCGACTCGTTCTCATCCCTCTGCCTACAGAGTTTTCACCGACGAGGATGTTCCTTCATCCGATCCGACTAGAGCTGGTAGGACTACACCAGCTACTACTTTTGGACCTACTGATAGGTCTACCACTACGTCGAATGGGATAGAGGAGGATCCTGAGGAGGGGGACAACGAGGAGGAGGAGGTACCAGTCGAGCCGGTTCCCAGACCTCGAGGAGGACCCAGTGGTCCCTAGGACATGCATAGTATAGTTAGTAGGGATCCCGGACCGACTTTGCTGCTGCAGTGGACCAGACGGATGCATGGAGGACCAGTTGACCTGCTTTCAGACACTCTTTATTTTTGAGTTGTGATATATTGTACATATTTTGAGAGTGTTTGAGAGTTTAGGTCTTACTTTCAGACTTTTATATGTATTTTCAGCTTATGGACATGATCACTTGTATTTTGTTGACTTATGTACTTATGGATCCCTTTTCATGATGATATATATATATATATATATATATATATATATATATATATACATATGATGTTTATTACAACAAGGATCCTTGAGTACTACTATCTTTCCGCGCACTCTGATTTCGTTAAAAGGAGAATTCGGCAATTATTATTATTTGAACAATTATTATATGCGAACAACAAGGCAACGCTATGTTTATAATTATTAAAGTCTAGTTTTTAACTAACAAATATACGTTGTCTTGCAAGTAAGTAATGGTTACAATATTTTAATAATAAATGTTCAGAGCCGAATTCGATAATTTCTCGTACGAATTAATACTGACTCTAATCATTCAATTTGGGATTTTTAATTCACACTAGTAATGTCCATAAACGTTACTTTATAATAAATACATAATATTTAATTATGTGGTTAATTAAATAGGGTGTCACACTTTTATGGTATCAGAGCATGGTCCTGTTCCTCCTAGCCCAGCTGGAAGCGATTAGGCACGCTGTTCGAATAGATCGAATATAGTTAGGATAAGATAGGATAGTTATTTCAATCCAAAAGAGACCTTTAAGTGATATAGAGACCATAGTGCAGGTCTGCTATGACAACTAGAAACCAGAGTCATACCAATGCAATTCTGGATAGAATTACTGCTGTTCTGGAGAACATGCAGCAACGCCAACAACAACAAACAAATCAGCCACATCCATGTAACATGGGTAATTCAGAGGCTAAGACTCTCTCGGAATTTCGAAGTTGCAACCCTCCAAGGTTTGAAGGGGGATACAAGCCAGAGGAAACCAACAAATGGATTTATGAAATGGACAAGATTTTCAGAACTCTGGAGTGCACTGATGTGCAGAAAGTGGCATATCCTGTCTTCATGTTGGGAAATGAAGCGGAAAATTGGTGGAATCATACAGTACAATTATTGAACTATGAAAGAAGGGAAATAACCTGGGGCTTATTCGTGGAAAAGTTCCTTAACAAGTATTTTCCGGAAGATTTGCGAAGGAAAAAGGAGATAGAGTTTATGCAACTGAGACAAGGGGATATGAGTGTAGGGGAATATGCTGCCAAGTTCGAGGCACTGATGAAATATTCTCCCTATTACTTGAACAATCCAGAGGAACGGAGCAAATGTATTAAGTTCGAAAGTGGATTGAGACCAGAATTGAAGTCTGTTTTCAGTTATCAACAGATACAGAGTTTTCCGGTATTGGTAAATATGTGCCGAATGTATGAAGATGATAAGAAAGCTGAAGAATAGTTATTCAAGAAAAGAGCAGTCAACAAGGTTATGGACCTCAAAGGAAGAAGAGTTCTGGTTATTGGGGAAATAATCCATACTTCAACAAAAACCGAGGAAAGGGTAAAGTTACAAATGATGATCGGGTGAAGTATCACAGTGATGCACCTCTTTGTGAAAAGTGCAAACGCCATCATCATGGAAGAATCTGTTGGGCAACCAGTAGCTGTTTCAACTATGGCAAGCAAGGTCACATTGCACGTTTTTGCAAAGAACCTGGGAAGAATAATTCCAATGAACCTGCTAGCAAACTAGTGACTCAAGGTAGAGTGTTTACCTTGAGCAGAGTATAAGCTAACCAATCTCCTAATCTCGTGCAAGGTAATTATCTCCTCAATAGTCACCCTTGCATGATTTTGTTTGACTCAGGAGCTACGCATTCTTTTGTCTCCTATGAATATGTGAATAGGTTGAAGTTAGCAGTGTCAAATTTGCCCATTTGTTTTAAAATTGAAACCCCTATGGGATTACCTGAAATCACTTCCAAAGTCTTCTTAGACTGTAGTGTCAAGATATTTGATCGCGTCACTAAGGTAGATCTGATTTGTCTCCCTCTGTTACAAATAGACGTGATCTTAGGTATGAATTGGTTAAAGAAAAACCAAGTGACCATAGATTGTGAAAGAAAAACAATCATATACAAACCCCTCGAACCCAAAGGATTCATGTGTCTGTTCTCCATTACAGGAGAAGAGAAGGAGAAACCATTGGAGGAGATTCCAATTGTGAAGGACTTTCCGAGATATTTCCTGAAGAGATTCCAGGATTACCCCCGAAGAGAGAGATTGAATTCGGGATAGAGTTAACTCCGGGAACTGCTCCCATCTTTATCGCTCCTTATAGAATGGCACCACCATAAATGGCGAAACTGAAGAAGCAAGTAGAGGAGTTATTACAAAAGCAACTCATCAGACCAAGCGTATCACCCTGGGGAGCTCCAGTGTTGTTCGTGAAGAAAAAGGATGGGAATATGCGAATGTGTGTAGACTACAGACAAATGAACAAGGTCACCATCAAAAACAAGTACCCTTTGCCAAGAATAGATGACCTTATGGACCAAGTTAGAGGAGCTTCAGTATTTTCCAAGATAGATCTGAGGTCGGGATATCATCAGATCAGGATAAAGGAGGAAGACATACCCAAGACGACATTTCGCTCCCGATACGGACATTATGTATATGTAGTAATGCCGCTCTGACTGACGAATGCACCTGCAATCTCGATGGACTACATGAACCGAATCTTCAGACCATACTTGGATTCGTTCATAGTAGTATTCATTGATGATATTTTGATCTACTCCAAGAATGAAGAAGAGCATGCTAAACATCTTCAAATCATGTTGAAGATCCTAAAGGAGAAGCAGTTGTATGCCAAACTCTCTAAGTGTGAGTTTTGGCTGAAGGAAGTCAAATTCTTGGGTCATGTGATCTCTAAAGAAGGAATAGCAGTAGACCCTACAAAGGTGGATTCTGTGCTACAATGGGGACAACCTGCAACTATGACAGAAGTAAGAAGTTTCTTAGGATTGGCGAGATATTACCGTCGATTCATTGAAGGATTTTCAAGGATAGCATTGTCGTTGACGAAGTTGACTCGAAAAGATCAACCATTCATTTGGGACGACAAGTGTGAAAGAAGTTTTCAAGCACTAAAGGAAAGATTAACATCATCTCCTGTGTTAATCTTACCAGATCCCAATAAGAGTTTTGAAGTATTCTGTGATGCGTCAAAGCAAGGACTTGGAAGTGTACTGATACAAGAAAGACGGGTAGTTGCTTATGCCTCACGTCAATTGAAGACGCATGAGGTGAATTATCCGACGCATGACTTGGAGTTAGATGCTATTGTATTTGCTTTGAAGATATGGAGGCACTATCTCTATGGCACTACCTTTCAAGTGTATAGTGACCATAAAAGCCTGAAGTATCTGTTTGATCAGAAAGAATTAAACATGAGACAAAGAAGATGGATGGAGTTTCTCAAAGACTATGTATCAAGCTTCATTATCATCCTGGCAAGGCGAACGTAGTAGCGGACGCGCTAAGCAGAAAAGTAATCCATATAAGCCATATGATGGTGAAAGAAGCCATTTTGATCAAAGAATTCAGAGATTTAAGTCTAACAATGGAAGTTGAACTATCAAGCATTAAAATGGGTATGCTGCAAATTACAAATGAATTCATGAATGAAATTCATGAATTACAACAGAAGGATGAAGAATTGGCTGAAAAGAAGAGACTGATGGCAGAAGGAAAGGAGAAGGACTTTCACCTTGAATCAAATGCGATTCTTCGTTTTCGAACGAGAATTTGCATTCCGAAGAATTCAGATCTAAGGAAGTTGATTCTTGACGAAGCTCATTAAAGCAGAATGAGCATGCATCCAAACTCAACCAAGATGTATCAAGATCTGAAGAAGATCTTTTGGTGGTCAGGATTGAAAAGAGATGTTGCTAGATATGTAGCTTCGTGTCTGGTATGCCAGAAAGCCAAAGCAGAACATCAGAAACCTGGAGGAGAGCTACAACCATTGAATGTTCCTCAATGGAAATGGCAGAGCATATCAATGGACTTTGTATCAGGTTTGCCCAAGACGACCTCAAATCATGATGCAATTTGGGTAATAGTAGATCGTTTAACGTAGGTAGCGCATTTCATTCCAATAAGCACCCGGTACTCTTTGGAGAAACTTACTCAATTGTATATCAAAGAAGTGGTTTGATTACATGGGATACCTTCAAGTATCGTATCAGACCGTGATCCCAGATTTACGTCCAGATTCTGGAACAGTTTGCACCAAGCAATGGGCACAAGACTTAGGATGAGTTTTGTGTATCATCCTCAGACTGATGGACAATCAGAAAGAACGATTCAGTCTTTAGAAGATGTTTTGAGAGCCTGTGCACTTGAAGAACAAGGAAGTTGGGATCAAGTGTTACCTCTTGCTGAATTCACTTACAACAATAGTCATCATGCCAGTATAGGAATGGCACCATTTGAAGCCTTGTATGGGAGGAAATGTCAAACCCCGCTATGTTGGTTTCAAGTGGGGGAGAATTTTATGGTTGGTCCGGAAATGGTTCAGCAGACAACTGAGAAGATTATGATGGTTCAGGATAAAATGAGGACGGCACAGAGTAGACAGAAGAGCTATGCAGATATAAGAAGAAGGCCATTGGAATTTTCAGAAGGGGATCATGTATTTCTTCGGATCGTTCCGATGAAGGGAGTTAGTCGAGCCTTAAAAACCCGAAAGCTCTCACCCAAATTCATTGGCCCTTACCAAATCCTCAAGCGAATAGGTTCTGTCGCTTACCAAATAGCCTTACCTCCATCCTTAGCTAATTTGCACAATGTATTTCATGTGTCTCAACTCAAGAAATACGTGCACGATCCGACCGTAATCCTTCAGATTAAGCCTGATAATCTAAGTTTAAGAGAAAACCTTAGTTTTGAAACCAGTCCTGTTCGCATAGAAGACCGTAGAGTTAAGCAGCTTAGAGGAAAAGAAATTCCATTAGTAAAGGTCATTTGGGAGAATGGGAACGTGTTGGAAGCGACATGGGAATTAGAAAGTAAGATGCGTTAGGAGTATCCAGGTTTGTTTCTTTAAGACAAGAATTTCGGGGACGAAATTCCTTTTAAGTGGGGGAGTAATGTAACACCCCAAAATTTTAATCCTGGATCAATAAAAGTTAATTATAAATTTTATTTATAATTAATTGTTATTATGAATCCCTGATTAAATTAGATAGATAATTATTGCAAGTAGGTGGAAAATAATTGTAAATTATTTTCTATGCAAAAACTATATTTTTGCATATTAGTCCTTGCTGTAGGACCTAAGTGCAATATTGGAAATATTTTGGAGGGAAGAAAGAATAAAATAATCATTTTTCAAAATTTTAGTCGAAATACTCGAGTATTTCGTTCGATACTCGAGTATTCTGGGTGGAACTGGTTGAGTTAGTGCGTTTGATGAGTCACCGTTCCATTATACTCTCAATTCGACACGAAAGCAGCGAAGGAACACCTCAACTGCTTCGTGTCGACAGGCATGCATATGGAGATTGCTTATTTAAGCTCATCAACAACGAATTTGAGCCTTTGTTGATGAATTCATGAGAGTTAGGGTTCCAATTTCGTCTTCAACGATTCTCATTCATCTTTGAGTGTTAGGTTGAGAGTAATACACTGTTACGAAGCTTACATCAAGAGCTTCGTAAAGACACTAAGGTTGTGAGTTGGGAGTGAGTGTGCAAAGAGAATCGAGAATCGAAAGATTGAAGTTTTTGTTGAAGAGAAGTTCAGGAAGCTTACTTGGATCATTGATTTTGGTAAGCTCTGGAACTTTTGAGGCTTCAATTTAGTTTAATTCTCTTATGCATGTTGCAGAGAACAATTTCTAATTAATTTCCCCAATTCTTTTACATGATTTAATGTTCAAAATCGATGGTTTTGTAACCTTACTCAAAACTGTGTTGCTGTCAAATGGATTTTGGGGAAACTAGCTTGGATGTTGAATCTCTGTCCAATTTCAGTTCTCACACGATCTAGAGGTAAGTGGGAAGCTATACATTCACTAGAATAAGGTTTGATTTCATGAAATTGTGTTGAAAGCCACCATGAGGCTTAAAGGGCTTAGTTTGAAATAGGATATTGGCTTGGAGGCCATTCTGTGTGTTGCAACTCGTTGGATCATGTTTATTATTTTGCATGCAAGCTAAATGCAAGTTATTTTCGTGTTAAAGATGCTCAGAATTGAAATTGGCATGTTAAGTTGTTGAAAATATGATTTTTATGCATAATCAATGCTCAGTCTTGATTCAGTGTAATTGGATGTAATTTCTGTGTTGGAACATGTTTAATATACTTAAACTTAACTCTGTTGAACGTTGGTTTTGGTTAGAATTGAATTTGGTATATGAAAACTCAGTTTCAGTGTTTTACTGTCATGAAATACTCGAGTCTTTGGCTCGATACTCGAGTATTTCGTGGTGCACCAGTGCGTCTGGTAGCATCAGTACTCGAGTGTTTGAGCTGAGACTAGAGTATTGCCTGATGCACCAATTTGAAATCGTGATGAACTACTCGAGTCTTTCATGAACTACTCGAGTATTCTGGAATGATGAACTACTCGAGTAATCCATGAACTACTCGAGTATTTCTGGAAAATCTGAAACTGTACTTTTTAGAAAGAGTATGAACCACTCGAGTCTTTTGGTAAGATACTCGAGTACTTTTAGTCAGAACACTTAGATTTCATTTTCAAAATCTAACCAAGTTATTTTAACCTAAGTTATTAATTTTTAAAGATGATTAATCATGTTCCAAGAAGTTAATGGGATTGTAAGATTACATCAATTACTTTGAATACTTGTGAATCAATTATTCCATGCTGGTTATATTAAGATTAAAGAGGATTAATCTTAATTGGAATATGTCATTGCATTCATGCATGGTGTTGGTGATAAGTCATCATTTTGATATATCCAAAGGTTACTGCTTGCTCGACCCCACTTCAAGGTTGACGTTGTGGGTCTTATGTCTTGATGACTATGTAATCCAAGTGATAGTTTACGTTTTGGCGACGTGACGTTCACTAGATAAAGTGACGTTGTTTATCACTTTCGGGCAAGTACGCCATACGTTTGATAACGTATCCTGTATTCTGGGAATACAACGAAATTATGGAAGGATATCCATCTGAGTGACTAGTTGGAGAATGTTAGATGAGTGAGATATCATGCATCATATCATCATTGATTTAATTATGTGGTTAAATTTGATATGATTATAAAATGCTCACTGCTACTTTTGCATATATATACTGCTCATCCTTATTTTATTATATGTTTGTATATGCTTACCCCTGTGCCCTTGATAGGTGATGGCACGTTATCTAGCATGCGTAGAGATCAGGCCCATCCCTAGCGGGATATGGACGTATGAGGAGCACCGAGCGACATTTGAGGGGGAGGTAGAGTTTATACTCTTCCACCCTAACCCCCTCGTTCGTGTGCGCCCTCGTAGGTTTAGGGTACCTATTATATATACTATGCACATCCAAGCTTTTTATGTTTATAGAGGACCACCCCCACCAGCTCGACCTGTACGTAGGTTTCATAGTTTTCGTTTCCGTCCTGCGACTCGTTCTCATCCCTCTGCCTACAGAGTTTTCACCGACGAGGATGTTCCTTCATCCGATCCGACTGGAGCTGGTAGGAATACACCAGCTACTACTTTTGGACCTACTGATAGGTCTACCACTCCGTCGAATGGTATAGAGGAGGATCCTGAGAAGGGGGAGAGTGAGGAGGAGGAGGTACCAGTCGAGCCGGTTCCCAGACCTCGAGGAGGACCCAGTGGTTCCTAGGACATGCATAGTATAGTTAGTAGGGATCCCGGACCAACTTTGCTGCTGCAGTGGACCAGACGGATGCATGGAGGACCAGTTGACCTGCTTTCAGACACTTTATTTTTGAGTTGTGATATATTGTACATATTTTGAGAGTTTAGGTCTTACTTTCAGACTTTTATATGTATTTTCAGCTTATGGACATGATCACTTGTATTTTGTTGACTTATGTACTTATGGATTCCTTTTCATGATGATATATATATATATATATATATATATATATATATATACATATGATGTTTATTACAACATGGATCATTGAGTACTACTATCTTTCCGCGCACTCTGATTTCGTTAAAAGGAGAATTCGGCAATTATTATTATTTGAAAAATTATTATATGCGAACAACAAGGCAACGCTATGTTTATAATTATTAAAGTCTAGTTTTTAACTAACAAATATACGTTGTCTTGCAAGTAAGTAATGGTTACAATATTTTAATAATAAATGTTCAGAGCAGAATTCGATAATTTCTCGTACGAATTAATACTGACTCTAATCATTCAATTTGGGATTTTTAATTCATACTAGTAATGTCCATAAACGTTACTTTATAATAAATACATAATATTTAATTATGTGGTTAATTAAAGAGGGTGTCACAGTTGTACCTTCATTTTCCATGAGAATTGTAAAAAATAAAATAAAATAAAATTATGAAGTAAAGAGCAACTAGCGATCCTGAGACAGCTCCCACCATACCACAACAAATCATAACTCAACGTCATAAGTCTTGAGCAAATGTACAAGTAAGGAACAGGTGCTCACAAGACTCTTCCACAACCTCAAAAGTTACAATTTGGATTTACCATGACCCCTTGTGACTAAGATTTTCCTTAGAAGGAATACAATCCCTGAGAAGCTGCCACGCAAAACCTTTTATCTTCATAGTCAATTTGACATCCCACATATGCTTGTATACACACTGCAAGTCGAAGTCCAGACCAGTAGGTACCTCATACAGTTCTTGTAACAACTTATATCCACCATAGGTTGAATATGTAACGACCTAATTTCCTTAACTTGATAATATATATATATATATATATATATATAATCTTAGGCAAATGATTGGTGTAACCTCCTAAATACATCGAAAAGTGTTAGAAATCATCGTATGGTAGACTAGAACCTGAATTTAAGACTAGAGAAACATTAAGGATCATTAGAAAGCATTAAAGAGGAAAATTCAGTGAATTAATCGATTACCCCAAGAGGTAATCGATTATCTTCAAGACAGGAAGCAAGTAATCGATTACTTTGCTAAAGTAATCGATTACCTCCAGAAAAATCTACAGGTTTCTAGAAATTTCTGGGAAATTCTGGGATTTTTCAGGTGCACTAATCGATTACCCTCCCGATTAACTTCCTCGAACTCTTATAAAAACCTAATTCTTGGGTCATTTTTATGCACACTTTTCTCCACCCTTCTAAAGAATTTGACAAGGGCCTTATATCTCTCTAAATTCTTCCTTTTTCCTTTATCTTTTCCACCTTTATATCACCACATAATCAATCACCATCATCCATACACCTTGAATAATCTCCTTACACTTCTAAATCTCTTCTCTACTCTCTATCTAATTCCTAAATCTCCATCAATTATCATCTTCAGCCATGAGTTCTTCATCCTTTGGTTGGAAGAACAAGGGCTAAAGGCAAGAAACCATAAGTGAAGGAGATTAGAAGAAAGTCTAGAAGCTTTAGAGGATTCAACAAGTCTTCTCTTCCTCTAAGGTAAGGAGGATATACTTCTTATTATTTAAGCTTAAGAGTTAAAGAAATTATAATAGAATTAGGAAGGAGTAGAAAATAAGAGTTAAACCATACTAAATTATTTCATTATCAAGAGAATGAAAACTTAGTTAAGTATATTATAATTATTCTTGGATAGTAATACAAAGATAGATATATAACTAAGATGATTCTGTGAGTAATGATTAGAGCTAAATATATGAATTGAAAAACCCTGGGCAGAGGATTTATATTGTGATACTGAGACACCCCTGAGGGTGTTGATTGGTTGATATTGATTTCTGTGGATCATTATTTAGGTTTGTTATGGAATGATTATCTATGCTTTATGATTGTTGTGTGTAATTAAATATGAATGAGTATTGAAATGTATAATGATTGTTGAGTGTCGTATTCAATGATCATATGCATATATTCATGTAAATAAAAAGAAAAGAATACTAATAAATGACTTAGAAACCCGAATGAAATGATAGAAATCAAATTTGAATTATTAAAAGTGGTAATCTAATAGTATGATAGGTCAAGATTTTACCTTTGTAATTAGGGTTAATAAACTTTTAATGAATCAAGGAGTTACTTGAAATTACCGATTGTAATTTATATTATATTATGAATACGGTGTAAATCTTCCTGATTTCTATTATTGCTTCCCTTGACTCTTTTGCTTAAATCATAAAGAAGTGTCTCACTCCTTGTGGCATAACATTTTAGGTATTTCTTGGAATGAACGAGGAACCAGAGATTCACAATGGTGGCGGCCAAGGAAGAAAGCTTCATTGAGACAGTTCTTATATCATGTTGTAAAATCCCAATGTACTTTAAATGTTTGACTACATGTTTCTAAATTTTCTAGAATGAAATATTTATGTGTTAAAGGAGATTATAACTAAATTGTAAGTTGGGATGTTACAATATGGTATCAGAGCGGTTCTTTCCTTTCGGCCTAGGGAAGTGGTCCCTATTCTGTTGTGAATCTCCTGTTCCAAGATCTTTTGCTCACAAGGAGCGAGATATATAATAATATGTGTCATGAGTTGTTGATGAAATATATAATATGATGTATTATAAATTGTTGAGTGTAAGGAAGTCAAAAGGTATAGCACCAAATGGAAATGAAAAATCTTGTTGGTCAATACTAAGGGTCTAAAAGAAATGAATGAAAATGCCACTAAGATATAAGAAAGAAAAGATTATGTTACCAAGAGAGAAAGAGAGAAATGAGATATATGAAGAGATAAAAGAAATGAGAGTTATGAAGCCTACTTGGCATGGTCGGAGGTGCCGCCTCGAGTGTAGATGACTAGTGTGTTGCACACAGTCAGAGTCCACCGATGAATGCGTAGCTGACCAATGCCAAGATATTGTTTGTATGAGACAAATGAGAGTGAAATATGGAGGGAGAAAAAGAAAAGGTGAATTAAATGTTGAATGGTGCATAATGAATATATTCACGTCATTGGAAAGGAAAAGAGCACTTTATGACTTAGTTTATTTTCACCTTTCAAACTTTTGTTTTTATACGAATTCAGTTCAGAAAATCAAATTGAAAAGTGAATGAGTTTTGAAACTGACTCCTTTCCAATAGCTATGATATTGAAATTGTGTTAGAAATTATCTCATATTCTCAGTGGGACTTGAATGAAGAACAAAAGGGTGATTTTGAAAATGCAAAGATTCAATTGTAAAGAAAAAGAAAGATGAGTTAAGTCCTTTGAGAATCAATTACATTATGCACCACAACAAGAGTGATGAGAGAATACCTTGCTAAGGCCAATGAAAAGGAAAATTTTTGAAAATAAATGCTTTTGAATCAAATCACATATTTTCTTTAAAATAATCAATTGTTTTCAAGAGTTCAAGGATTGATGTTTAGTTTTCCTTTTCAATGATCCCGGTAAGATAATCTTTGTGGACAGAGTACATTCTCAAAATAACTTGTTATGCAATGTGAATGAAATTTTAAAATGAAATGGTTTAGGAATTACTCAATTGACTTACAAGCCCGATAAATAGTTCTTAATTTATGAAAACAATAAAAAGTGGGATTCTAAATCAATTGGGTCATTCACTTTGAAAAGTTACAAGTTATATTTGAGTATAATTGAGAATGTAAGCTGTCTTACATAGAACCGAATATCATGAAGTTATCAGGTGGACGATGAGGATGTTGGGAAAGACAAGACGCGGAGGCACGTGAGTGGTATGTGACTAGGTTGTGCTAATGAAACAACCGCGGGAGTTATCGTGGGTGGAACTTTGATCTCCTAGGAGGGCATGGACTGGCCACCCATGTAGTGGGATTGGTTCCGCGTTAGCTACGATAATTCTATCGGTCACAGAGTTACTTCGTTGACCGGTTGAGGGTGGTTCCCTGCTATAGCCAACTTGGTCCTGCAACCCAAGTTGTACTGGACTGAGAAAGAGTGACCAGTACCGTGCAAGCAGTGGTAGAGGGACACTTACTCCCGGTTTGGTCTTTTCTTGGAGTGGAGGGTGAAGTGAGGAAATCGAGCGAAATGAAACAAAATGATGAATGTCTCATACAACAATACAGAGAATGAAAAAAATGAATGAATGAGAAAGAGTGAAAGCCCAAGGGAAAAGAGAGAGAAAAGAAAGAAAGAGAAAAGAAAAAGAAAAGAGAGATGAAATGAGAAAAGAGAAAATTGTTTGCAAATGGAAAGTATTGTAAGAGTCACGAATGTATTTGAAAAAGAATGATTTTGGCACCGGAAACCTAGGAGAGCTCACTAGGATTTCGGTGCGAGAGAAAAAGAGAATACTTATCAAATTGCAAATAATTCACTTGGTGGCAAAAGAATGAATGAATGAATGAATGAAAAGAATTTGTAGAACTTGAAAGACAACGAGAACCCTTAGAATTGAACTAACGGAAAGTGAAAGTGAAAATGTTTATATAAAATAAGTTTTTGGAAATGATGAGAAATTAACAGGAAGTGAAAAGATTTAATCTGGATAGCGATAACTATTACTGCCAATAGAATGTGGAATTGGGACTGATCACCCCAATATTTGCATTCATTGGGTGGTGATGTTGTCAAAAATCTAGAAGTTGGAACACTTGGTGTAAAATAAAAAGTGATTCACTTGTGAAAAATGGTGCTAATCCTTTTGACTCTCCAGGTTCTTTAATATGTGATATACATGAAGATGTGCATGAAAATGAAATAAGGAGAATAGTGTGAAAGGGAATGGAAACAGGAATTAGTTGTGGAACATGTCGAATCAAAGTAAAGGTAAAGTAAGGATTACAAGAATATATGAAATTAGTGTCCAAAATATGAAATCAAGTTGAATTAAGAAGTAAAAATTTCAGTGGTTCTATAACTAATTTCCAGTTCCGATAGCTTTAATAAGGAAAGCATATAGGTGCAATATCTATCCAATGGACTTAAACCCACCAAATCATATTTTCTAAATTTAAATATATAGAGTTTGAAATCAAAGAAAAAGGGGTTTCAGTTCAATTGAAGGAATAGAGTATTATGTATAGACTGCATTAGTAAGTAAATGAGCATTCGAAATGAATATAGAATTAAGAATCAATTAAGTGATTATAATAAAATGAAATATGAAAGTGGTTCAGATAAAAAAAATTTAGTATATAAATTGAATATGATATAGATAACTAAACTTAATATGGAATGTTGAAAAGTGAACAAAATATTAATTGAGAATGGAAATGCATGTATTTTGATCGTTAACCAAATGGAATATATGTTGATCGAAATTCAAATTGAATATATAAAATAATTAAGGATCTTATATGTGATGGCTTGAAATTGATGAATATGTTGGAGTGCCTAATAAGTCTGTAGCAAAGTTGTTAAAATTAAAAAAAAAAATTAGTTATGTAGCTTAAAAATCATAATTGCTCTATCTTGGAATTATGCGGTATATTGTGTTTTGAAAATGAAAATGAATGTATGAGTGATAGACCATGGGTTGAGTATATGAAAACCCTAGATTTTATGAGTACTTGATTAAGAATGCATAAATGTCATAGTGAATTAGATGTTAGATATAGTATAATAAAGAAATGATTTTGATAAATGAAAGTATTGCGTTTAACTTTGTATTAAAGAATGTATAGAAAGCTTCATTGTCAACCTCTTAGTCTAAAATTGGATACAGATACATAATCAAATCAACAACATAATATCGATGATAACTTAATTCACAGAAGTGTGTATAATTTTGATGTGTATATTAACAAAGTGATTTCTTATATGCGCGGTTTGTATGAATGATTAGTGGTTGGATAAGTGTTTGCTAAAATGTAATTAAGATAAACGATATGATCAATAAACGAATCGTAACCCATATAAATTTTATTGGATAAGCTTAAAGTTAGGTGAAGAAGTAGAATGAGGTGATAATGTATCTAACAGAAGAATTGGAAAGAATTATAAGATGAGTTAGAGGATAAATTGAATAATGTAGAATAAGATAAAATTGAACTGCATGAATATAAAATGTAAAAGTACAAATGAATAATTGAAACAAGTGTAATTTAGATGTGTACATGTGTATATAATGACTAATTTTGAGGCTAAACTCATACTAGGAAATTTAGTATAAACCAGAAGCAAAATAGAAACTAGTCAATTCCTATGTGGGGGAGAGAAACTTCCATTACCTAAGATAGAAGAAATAACCATATTGGACAACACTAATTAAGATGAATTTCCAGACCCTACTAAATGGCCGCAAGAAATGCAGACCTGTTTGAAAGAATGACTACCATACTAGAGAATCTGATACAAGTGAACCAAAACCCCGAAGGAACTAAATTTCACAGACTTGCTGAATTTTTTGTAAAGTAAATCCCCCTAAATTTGAAGGTGGATTTGATCTGATCAAAGCACAAAGATGGATCTGAAACTTCTTCAGAATAATGAATTGTCCCGACGCACAAAAAGTCTTATTTGCAACATATGTATTAACTGAAGAAGCCGAAAACTGGTGGGGAAAACACCAAACGACTTTTAGAAACAGAACCAAGAGAAATTATATGGGGACTATTCAAGGAAAAGTTCTTAGAGAGATAATTCCCAGAAGAAATTCGGTGACAAAAAGAAATTGAATTTCTTGAACTAAAACAAGAAAACATGAGTACAGGGGAATACGTGACACGATTCGAAGAACTTTTTCGATACTCAAGATAGGAATACTATGCTTGTATACACACTGCAAGTCGAAGTCCAGACCGGAAGCAACTAATCGATCTTCAAGACAGGAATTGATTTGTTACCCCTAGGATTACTCGCAAGGGGTCATGGTAAATCCAAATTCAATCGATTACTTGCTTCCTGTCTTGGAAGATCGATTACTTGCTTCATAGGCAATTTATATCCTAGGGGTAACAAAGTAATCGGTTACTCGCAAAACCTTTTATCTTCATAGGCAATTTGACATCCCACATATGCTTGTATACACACTGCAAGTCGAAGTCCAGACCAGTAGGTACCTCATACAGTTCTTGTAACAACTTATATCCACCATAGGTTGAATATGTAACGACCTGATTTCCTTAACTTGATAATATATATATATATATAATCTTAGGCAAATGATTGGTGTAACCTCCTAAATACATCGAAAAGTGTTAGAAATCATCGTATGGTAGACTAGAACCTGAATTTAAGACTAGAGAAGCATCAAGGATCATTAGAAAGCATTAAAGAGGAAAATTCAGTGAAGTGATCGATTACCCCAAGAGGTAATCGATTATCTTCAAGACAGGAAGCAAGTAATCGATTACTTTTCTAAAGTAACCGATTACCTCCAGAAAAATCTGCAAGTTTCTAGAAATTTCTGGGAAATTCTGGGATTTTCAGGTGTACTAATCGATTACCCTGGAGGGGAATCGATTACCTTCCTCGAAATATTATGAAAACCTAATTCTTGGGTCATTTTCATGCACACTTTTCTCCACC
Organism: Crotalaria pallida; assembly: GCA_037953625.1. Lineage (NCBI taxonomy): Eukaryota > Viridiplantae > Streptophyta > Magnoliopsida > Fabales > Fabaceae > Crotalaria > Crotalaria pallida. The sequence goes on along the minus strand of CM075654.1, from coordinate 1,528,033 downwards.
CTTCTAGAGAATTCGACAAGGGCCTTATATCTCTATAAATTCTTCCTTTTTCCTGCATCTTTTCCACCTTTATATCATCACATAATCAATCACCATCGTTTATACACCTTGAATAATCTCCTTACACTTCTAAATATCTTCTCTACTCTCTATCTAATTCCTAAATCTCCATCAATTATCATCTCCAACCATGAGTTCTTCATCATTTGGTTGGAAGAACAAGGGTTAAAGGCAAGAAACCATAAGTGAAGGAGTGAAGCAAAGAAGGAACCAAGGAGATTAGAAGAAAGTCTAGGAGCTTTAGAGGATTCAACAAGTCTTCTCTTCCTCTAAGGTAAGGAGGAGATAGTTCTTATTATTTAAGCTTAAGAGTTAAAGAAATCATAATAGAATTAGGAAGGAGTAGAAAATAAGAGTTAAACCATACTAAATTATTTCATTATCAAGAGAATAAAAACTTAGTTAAGTATATTATAATTATTCTTGGATAGTAATACATAGATAGATATATAACTAAGATGATTCTGTGAGTAATGATTAGAGCTAAAGATATGAATTGAAAAACCCTAGGCAGAGGATTTATATTGTGATAGTGAGACACCCCTGAGGGTGTTGATTGGTTGATATTGGTTTCTGTGGATCATTATTTATGTTTGTTATGGAATGATTATCTATGCTTTATGATTGTTGTGTGTAATTAAATATGAATGAGTATTGAAATGTATAATGATTGTTGAGTGTAGTATTCAATGATCATATGCATATATTCATGTAAATAAATAGAAAAGAATACTAATAAATGACTTAGAAACCTGAATGAAATGATAGAAATCAAATTTGAATTATTAAAAGTGGTAATATAATAGTATGATAGGTCAAGATTTTACCTTTGTAATTAGGGTTAATAAAATTTTCATGAATCAAGGAGTTACTTGAAATTACCGAATGTAATTTATATTATATTATGAATATGGTGTAAATCTTCCTGATTTCTATTATTGCTTCCCTTGATTCTTTTGCTTAAATCATAGAGAAGTGTCTCACGCATAACATTTTAGGTATTTCTTGGAAGGCTTAAATATGAAAATGGTCCCTATAAATATTGACTTTTTTGAAATTGGTCCCTGTAAAATTTTTCTTTTGGTTTTGGTCCCTACATTTATAAAATGTTTTGATTTTGGTCCCTCCTGTTATATGTGGATGAAAAATGTCGAAAATGTAATATATTATATTCTATGACCTATTATGGATGATATTCTTGCATTAATTCTCATGGGTAAATAGACAACTTACATTAATTAAGAAAACCAGTTCAAAAACCATGACACTTGAGGGACCAAAACCAATCGAATTTAAATAATAGAGGGACCAAAACAAACTACCAACATAATTATGGGGACCAAAATTTAACATGAGGGACCAAAACCAAAACGTTTTGTAAGTGCAAGGACCAAAACCAATAAAAAAAATTTACAAGGACCAATTTCAAAAAAGTCAATATTTACGGGGACTATTTTCATATTTAAGCCTTCTTGGAATGAACGAGGAACCAGAGATTCACAATGGTGGCGGCCAAGGAAGAAAGCTTCATTGAGACAGTTCTTATATCATGTAAAATCCCAATGTATTTTAAAAGTTAGACTACATGTTTGTAAATTTTCTAGAATGAAATATAAATTTTTATGTGTTAAAGGAGATTATAACTAAATTATAAGTTGGGATGTTACATAATATTCCAACCCCAAGAATCTATTGTTGCACGATCCAAGTGAACAGATGCCAATTTAGTTTTTGTAACACCCCAAAATTTAAATCCCTGATTAGAATTTATAATTATATGTAATTACGTTAATTATTATGAAAATGATCACGTAATTATAATATGATTTTGATGATTAGAATATAATTGTAACAATTATAATGTGAAATTAATTAAGAAATAATTAAAGGAAATTATTTCATTAATTAAAATATTCCATTTTATAAAGATAAAATAAGTATTTAAAATGAATTGAGAAAAAAAAGGAAATAAAATAAAATATTCAAAGATTTTTTTTCAGAACTGTACTCACTAACCGGTTAGTGAAATGAATAACCGGTTTGTGTGTTTCTGCAGTAAAAAATTGAGGCGGTGATATCAAAAATCATTGAATGGGGGCCACGTTTTTACCACAAAAACGTGTCAACAATGTCTGAAATTAGTCATTTCATGACTTGTGGACGAAATTAACTGAGGTAAAGGTGAATTAATTTAATCTTTCCATAAAAATCTTACAAACCAAGCTCAAAGGCTCAGTTTTTCTGGTGTGGCTGTGTCTGAGCTCGTGTCCCTGTTCTGGTCCATAAACCCTCACAAATTCCATACCAAAACAAAGCTCTCTCATCCCTCTTGAAGTAGAAACAAACCCCACTTGATTTGGTGAACTGTAGAGGAAGTTATAAGCCTTGCAACTTGACCCTGTGGTGCTGAAAAACAGAGCACGAGTTTGTCTCTGGGGCTCTCTTTCTTTAATTCGTTTGGTATACTCAGGCTACCTTTGCGTATTAAATTTGTGTTAATCTCAAGTTCATGTATCCTAGTTTGAGTCCCAATCCTTATTCACGAGTTTATCTAGTTGATTCTTATTGAAAATCTCTGATTAATAACCCTTGTCGAAACTGAAAACAAAATATTGCAGCCGAACCAAATTTGTTCCAAAACGTGTCAATCCTAATTTCTTGCTTTCCAATTAGTCTAAAAAGCTTCAATAGGTAAGGGAGAAGATATTCATTTGCTAGAATGATTATTAAATGGCTTGGAATGTAGAAGAGCTTTACAAGCTCAAGGGCAATAGGTTTTGAATTGAGACTTTGGCTTGGAGGTCATAATAGGGTATAAAACTAATTTGAACATGTCATAATAACTCAATATGAGCTAAAGAAACTGAAAATATGACTTGAATGGTTCTGAAAATGATTTTCCTATATTGAATGCCAATTTTTTATTGTGTGCATACTTGGTAGATTGTGTATGAATTTCCTGAAATTGATGTTTATTATTGGTGTAAACATGTTTAAATGTACCCAATAATGTTTGATGAATGATTGATTAAGATTGAAATTGAAAGGATATTGAATTGATACTTAAAAGTGGCATTTTAAAACTGTGAAATGCATAATCTAATCTGTTACTAAGTTTTTTAACCGATTAGATCACTGCAGAACTGAAAAAGAGGGAAATTTAAACTAACAGGTACAGTGGAGTAACCGGTTACTGGATCTGCTAACCGGTTAGTCACTGTAGAAAAATATGAAAAGTACATTTTTCAAATCTAATATTTCCCTACTTTTTTTTACTTAATATTTTTAAGTCTAAAAAGGTTATTTTTGGAGTTACTTCCTTTTAGCATCAATTTAATACCAAGTAAAGAATTTAAAATCAACATCAATGTATTGATTGTGATTTGAATCATTCATGTTGTTAAGGAGTTATGATAGGATAGTAGGAAAAGACACATTCGATTGTATTAAATCGGTATGAGAATACGTGGAGATTAGGTTTATGACGGTGATACGTCAAATAACCGTGGGAATTAATTATAGGTAAAATGGTCATATGATGAGTGGGTTCTGCAGACTTGACTCGGGATAATTTTACAATGACTATAATTAATTCTAACGATATCTAGGGGTATTTCGTGACTGCGAAGGACGATCTTTAATATAATTTACACACGAGTTGTAATTGTATACATGGTGGAAAGACATTTACTCCCAGTTGCTTTTCCTATTTAGTATCGTTGGTACGTTGTCATCAAACGTACGTGGAACGTTTTGGTACGTTTTCGTTAAAACGTAAACTGGATCGTTTGGTACGTTTTCGATAAAATGTAAATTGCTAAAGTGCATGATATTCGTAGAATATCACAGAGGAGATTGCATTGAGCATTCGCATCGTATTGCATTGCACATGCATTAGAAAACATACATTATTGTTTGATAATTATTGATTGATTATTTGAGTTTGCTTGATGCTTACTTGACTTTAATTGCTACTTGACTAATTGTGTTTGTTTATTCTTAGTCCATTTAATTATTCATTTGTACGTGAATGACACTGTCTTACTCCCTGTGCCCTAATTGTTTGTTAGGGGATGTCTCGATACCTGGCTTTCCTGGAGATGCGTCCCGTGAAAGGGACGTGGGAGTATGAGGAGCGTAGAGCCACCTTCGAGGGGGAGGTGGAACTGATCCTTTGCACTCAAACCCCCTGGCCTATATGCGTTCTCGTCAGTTCCGCATACCTATGATATATGCTCAGCATATACCTCCTGCTTTTATTTATCGCCATGGTACTCCACCACCCAAGCATGCACGTCGTCGTTCACATTTTCGTTTTAGACCAGCTGCTCCCGCTAGCACTCCTCATGAGAGAGTTGCACCTGAAGATCCTTCTCGTTATATGGTAGGCTTACATCATTAGTATGTAGACTGACTTTTAGTATATTATAGAGTTTTGTGGACTGCTCTGAGTTACACTTTTATATATGTATATGTGCATTGATTGAGATTTAGTTAACTCAGAGTTATGATGCAGTATCATTTTTTGGCTGAAACAATGTAACATGATGTACATTATATCAAACTCTTTTATGTGAAATATAAAAGAAGCAGTTATGTAGTAATTTTCGGTTCAAATTATTTCCTATTTTTATGCACCATCATAAAAACATCAACACTTTTTCATTAAAACACACTAATCATATACATTTAACATAATATCATTTCAGTAATGACTTAGATCGTTACAGTTTTCATTGCATCCAATAAATCATTCTCCCACACAAATAGGTCCCTTCGCCATGAAATTTTCAGTCATGAAGAGAACAATCATACATTTCAGCAATCTTCTTATACCTGTCGCATGAGATAAGAAAAAGTCTTGGGAAAATACTTTTCAAAGAATCATTACCGACCCAAACTTTATGCCAAAAATCTATAGAAGTACCATTCCTCAACACATGGTTCACACCAAAAATAAACCATTCTAATGAGCAGTAAATGCACAAGATGTCAGATGAATGATCTCTATATTCTGATAAAACTGTTGCAAGGTGAATTCAGGACCATTGTCACTTATAATAACCTTTTATCTTTGTTTCAAACTGAGTGTTAACAAACTTCACAAAGTTTTGTACTTCACACTCATTTATGTTCATTATAATCCAAATTTCTGTTGTACGGTAGAAATATTTTTGTTATTATTATATAAGTTGTCTGAATTTTATTAAATAAAACATTTTCATGTAAATTATTCATTTAATCCTTTCCTATTAACATTCTCACTCACTCTCTCTCCCTTCACCTTTTCACATTCACTAATTAGTTTCATCTTCACATAGAAGATTAAGGGGCATTTGTGGCATGCAATGGGTGATGAAGATAAAACAAGTGGTCTTGGGTTGGGTGTTCGAATGTGAAAGATAAGTGTTGGGAGAGCTTTGCTTTTCTTAAATAAGTCTTTTAAGCTTAACTAAGATTAGTCAAAATTGAATGTGACTCATGAATCATGATCATATAAATCACAGATGGTCCATAAAAGCAACAAAACTCCATTGAATGTTGCTGTTATGCCTAATTATTGCCTAGAGCCTATATAACATAAGGTTCAGGAACTTTTTTTAATTACTTCGTGGTAAAAATAAGGTACTAAGCATATTAATTCCTTAATATCAGTTTCCTATTCAAAAGGTTGAGAATAGAAAGGATGCCAATTGTCATTATGCGTAACAACATAAACAAAATAATGACATTAGAACCATAATCCAACCTTTTCTGTTTGCTTGCATTCATTATTATAATTTATACCCAGAAGGTGAGTAATAAGCGATCAAAGGTTTTTTCATTGCCAATAGGTAAGTGCGATAAACACTCAAACTTGGAAATTTTCATCCCTTGTGTTATATTTTATGAGAAAAATAAGAAAACAAGACAAAGAAAAATAAAAGAATAAAATTTGATATTAGTTTGTGTTGAATGTGTGTTTAGGTTACAAGGGAGTAGTCCTATTTATTGGACAAGCATAATACAACAAAGACTAAAATACCCTTAACAATATATCGTAAATACATATTATATATTGTGACATATATATTCTAATATCCCTTCTCAAACTCAAATAAACGAAATAAACTAAAAGTGGAATCAATCAGATTGCATCCGGGATGGAACCTTATTGCATCTGAATGGAAACGTGTACATCATACAAACAGGCTGCATACATGGAACCTTACTGCATATGGGATGGAATCTACTGCATTTGAGATGGAATTTGAGTTTGCAAACTATACAACCAAAGTACATCCATAGTGGAACCTTACCACACCTAAGATAGAATCACAAGAGGCATCTCTAAGAATCCGGGATCAGGCAAAAATGATCGAAAACAACAACGGGATCAGTTTGAACTGATCAAAAGGCAACGACTGCATGCAAACTCAACGGACTTCTTCACCAAAAGAGCCAAAATTGAATTATCAAGGTCACACGAAAAGAACACACAAAAAAACCTTAGGAAACGTCAAGTCAAAATTTCGGTCAAACTCGTTTGTTCGAAAAAATCAAACCGGTTTCTAGATAAACCAGTTTACTGGCCGGACCAACCCACTAGATAGACCAGACTTTGGTCAAACGATTCCTGTCTATACTGGTTCACTAACTGAACCAGTTGAGGAAACTAGGCTGGGAAGCGAATCTTGGAGTGTCCCAATAATCTGGGACGGATTTAGACCTGGATCTAGGTGCTAGAGCGAGTCACGAATATAGAGTGTGGGTCTGGGATCTAGGACTAGTATTGGCAATTAGGGCCAATGGACGGGCATGGGCCGAACCATTGCGGGCTTTGCATTTTTGCGGACAGACATAGGCGGCCCTAATTGAGTTTAGGACGAAAAATCCAGGCCCTACCCGCCCATGTTTTTTGCAGGCGGGCATGCGGGCCGCCCAATTTTTTTTCTTTTTTTAAAAAAAAAATTGCTGCTACATAAGGAAAAAAACTGTTTGTGCATAAGATTCTTCACTATGCTATCACTATACAATCAAGTATGGCTGAAGATGAGAATATGTGACTTTATGATATTACTATAGAATCAAGTCTGGCATCACTATATAATCAAGTCTGGCATAACTTACTCCCTTCTGTGTGAAATGAAGAGGAGAAAATGTATTTTTGGCTTTTGGGCCACTTGGCCCAATTTCTTTTTTTTTTATTATTATTATAACAATGCCCGTGGGCGGCCCTAAAATGCCCACAAATTTTGCGGGCGGTGTAACATCCCAAATTTAATTCCTAGTATAATTGATGATGGTCAAGCTTAGAGTGAAGGAAATAATGATATTGAGTTAAAAATAGTGGATTGAAGGCTTAATTTTGGGGTTAACAACATAGGATATTAGGAAATTCAAAATAAAAGATTTACAACTCTAAACACAAATTCCACCGTCGGATGTGAAGATTGGTATGTAGGGAAGCTTGCTTTAAAATTTGAGGAAGATCCAACGGGTAACGAAGAAGTTATGGTCTCTCAAAGTCTGGGTACTGCAAAACTAAACAGCTTAATCGATTAAACTGCAGCTTAATCGATTAAACTGCAACTTAATCGATTAAGGTCAGAAAATGGGAAATTTCATAATCGATTAACTGCTGTAGATGCAGAAAAAAAATAAAAGTGCAAAACGTGTTCTTCTCTTCCAAAATTCGAACCTCTCTCTCTCTCCTCTAGGGTTCCATTCTTCATCATCAAATCCACCAAGAACAAGTGGAATTTCTTCATTTCATCAACCAATCTCTTCCTCCTTGCTCCAAGTAAGTATTCAAGCCTCTGATTCCTTCCCTCTCTCTCTAATTCGAGTTTTCTCTCTCCTCCCTCTTATGGAGGTTCTTAATTCTAAGCTTAGAACCTTCAAGTTTTCCATGGGGTTTAGTTTGAGAATCATGGAGTGAGCAATAACCATCATTTTTGTGGCTTTATAATAGGTTCTATCACTCTCTTGTGGATTTTGAGCTCTTGGTGGGCAAACTCAAGTATAGGACACTTGGACTCTGCTTATCCTTAAGTGTTTGAGGTAAGGGAGTGAATATAGTGAGCTTTGCCTTGTTCTAGGGAGTAGGCTCTAGTTAGTATATAATGCTTGTTAGGGTTATGTGTTAGGGGAGAAAATTAGATTATAAAACCTTAGGTTATTGAATATAAAATCCTAATTAATTAAATATGCATGATGATTGGATGTTAAGACTAGGAAAAGGAAACCCAATAATATGACAACGAATTATTTGATAAATGAAATTTGGTTAATGATTATATTGAAGTACATGAGGAATTGGGTAATGTGATAGTAAAGTTGACATAAATGATTTCTATGATTATTGACTTTATTTGTAAAGTTGTGAATTAAATGATAATTAATTACTGTAGCAAATATATGTATGTGTTGTGGAATAAATTGATATAGGAAGAAAGGGAATGGAAACGATTAAATGGGATAAATGTGCATATTTGTATCTAATTGTTAAATAAGTAAAAATGTTAAGTATTATCAATTGTGAATAAAGATCATGGTTTATGAATTGAACTTGTGAATATAGGAAACGAAAGTAAAATGATTATGTGCAAACCAAAGTAAAAGATGATATATGCAAAATTAAAATGAAGGGCGAATCTAAATGTTGGGCTATAAAAGAGAACACTATTTGGTATGATTGTGATAACTGAAAAAGGAAAAGAATAAGGAAAGATTTGATAATTAATATAGGGAATGAGTATGGATAAAGAATGAATGGGAAATGTGTGTAAGTGTATTTGTGATTGTATGTGCTAAGTTGTTTGTGTAAGATGGTGAAAGTATGATTTGGCCTCTGATGTGAGGTAATGTGAAATGAAAATGTAAGAAGTGCGTTGGCCTCTGTTTTGAGGGGATGATTAATGGAAAGTGATGATTTGGCTGACCTCTGATACGAGGGGCACAAAATGAATGAAAGTAATAGAGTGTTGACCTCTGACCTGAGGGACACCGGATGAATTAAAATGAAAGTGTGTGTTGACCTCTGACCTGAGGGGCACGAAAAGGAATAAAGTGAATGGGTGTTGACCTCTTACCTGAGGGACACCATATGAATTAAAGTGAATAAGTGTTGACCTCTGACCTGAGGGACACAGAATGAAATAAGTGTTGACCTCTGACCTGAGGGACATAGAATGAAATAAAGTGTTGACCTCTGACCTGAGGGACACAAAATGAAATAGAGTGTTGACCTCTGACCTGAGGGACACAAGATGAAATGAATGTGTTTTGGGTGTTGACCTCTGACCCGAGGGACACCGGATGAATTAAAGAACTGAGTGTTGACCTCTGACCTGAGGGACACATAATTTAAATATGGAAAAGTATAAGGGCCTTTGTTTTGAGGTGATAAATGTGTTGAATGAAAACTGTGCATTGGCCTCTGATTTGAGGTGATGTACTGAAATGAAATGAGTATGTGAAATGAATAAAAAGAAAAGGAAATGAATGTTGATTGGATGTTGAAATGAATAAGGAAAATGGATGTTGAACTGAATAATGGAAATGGATGTTGAAATGAATAATGAATATGGAAATGATGAAATGAGTATGATGTGCAATATGTGAATATATGCTTATTTGCTAATTGTGTTTGACCTAGTGGGTTGTTATGTCTAGTTAGAAACTGCTTTCTATTTCATGTGCAATGCTCACTCCCTTACATTTTCAGGTACGGAGATTGAGTTGGCACAGCCCCCGGCCGAGCAGGAGTACTTTCCCTTACAGGGAGAGTAGGGTTATTATGGGATTTGAAGGATATTATGAACTTAAGCCTCTTACACTATTTTGATGTAAAATTTGTTATTCATATTTTAAGTGAGGCTTAGGATGTTTTATTTTGACAAAGTTATATGTTTTGGTTATGACACTCAAACTTAGTATTTTCCGCTATTACTCTGATATATTTGGAGCCCAAGGGGCCTTGATATGATTTAGAAATATAATCTGAAGCCCTGCTGGCTATTAATTGTTTATCACAGGTTAAATTTTGGATTAGTCCGAAAAACAAACCAAACTCCGTCCGTTTGACGGTTGATTTTAATGTAATAAAAATGAATTTTTGAGTCCGTATTTTAATATAAGGGTAATTAATTATAGGGTGTTACAGGCGGGCCTACCCAGCCCTAAAATTTTTATGGGCGAAAAAATCTGGCCCTGCCTGCGGATGGCGGCCCTAATTGTCAATACTATCTAGGACGAGCTGGGCCGGACTGAGTGAAACAGGTTGACCTAACTCATTTCACACTCCTAGCACGTGAGAAAGGGAACTGGAGCCGGGGAGGGATGGCCGGTGAAAGGTCGAGTAGGATTCCTGCTTGGAATTTGACAACGAAGCTGACTGTGGTGGTGGTGGTGTAGGCCGGTGGCAGCAGGAAAGTGCTAAATCGAGGCCACGAAGTTGAGAGATGAAAACGGATCTGGAGGCCAAAAATAGTAGCGGATCCATTGGGTTTCGACGGCTTTTGACGATGAGACAACAATGGAAGGCTCACCAGAGGATGATGAACACAATGGTGTTGTCGGTGTTGACTGGAGGTGATCAGAGAGTAGCAAATTCGACTAGGTGGTGGACTAGAGAAAACATCGGTGGTGGTCTTGGAGGACTCTAAGAAAACAAGGAAAAGGAAGGCAAAAGAGAAATTGAATCTAAATAAAAAAGGAGTAATAACAAAGGCAACCATAAAATCATCTTGAGCAAGAATCCAGAATCTAAACTCCTTTCAAGGAGAATTTCATGACTCTGATACCATGTTAGATTTTATGACAACAAGAAAAAATAAAACAAGACGAAGAAAAATAAAAGAATAAAATATGATATTAGAATGTTTTAAAATGTGTGTTTAGGTTTCGAAGGAGTAGTCCTATAGGACAAGCATAATACAACAATGTTTAATGTTCCCTTAACTATATATCCTAATTACATATTACATATTCTAACATGCATATTCTAATACCTGACCAAATTCAACTTTGTTCTTTGACTTAAGTTATTTATTTCTGAAAGAGATACATGTTAAATTTGACAAATCAAAATTTATTAAGGGATCAATCATGTGAATCTTCACATATATTAAGATAAGTGCCAAGAAATAGCTCGGTTGCTAGATTTACAGGACATAAAATGCGAATATTTGAGTTCAAACCTTGATAGCTACACAAGTTTCCCCTCCTAAAAAAAAAAGGTTGCATTTAAAAAAAAAACATATATTAAGAAAGACTTAAATACTTTTTTAGTCTTTTTTCTTATTTTTAGGTTTCAATTTTGTCTACATTCCTAATTTTAGTCAATTTCATCTTTACGCAATAACAATGTTAGATTTTCATCGGAATATATTGATTTTGTCAAAGATTCTTTCTTCCAATTGTTGGAATCTGCATTTTCCAATGTGTAAGACACTTTGATTGAGAAAATGTCTATGTTGTTCCAATTTTTTTAGGCTAAAATTTTGTACATATTTTTGCCTTTTTTGTTTTGAAATTACAAATTCTTGCAATAAAACACAGATTCTGTTGATCAGAAAAGGAACTATAGTAAAATCAACATATTCTAGTGAAATTATAAAATTGTCATGACAAAAGGATAAAATTAAAAATATAGAGGATTAAATTAACTTTTTTTAAAAATAAAGAACCAAATTAAAACTTAAAAATAAGATAAAAGACCAAAAGAGTACTTAAACCATCAATATAACAATTGAACTCTCATTTTCGTTACGTTATGAGTTGCATTCCAGCTGTGCTATACGATGGATTCAGGATGGGCCAAACTGCATCGGTCCAGAGCTTATCCTTCTTTTCACTCTTTTTTTCTTATAATATAACACTCGTTTTTCTCAGTTTTTTAGCTACTAGTATTATTTTCCAAAACAAGCCTACTTAGTTGAAATTTTAAGTGCACTTACATGAGACTCATTCCTAAGATGTATGCTGAAATTTAATCTATCTGTCATTGATGAGCTCCAGAAGCAAGTGCTACCATATTTTGGGTTGTTAATGCATAAATGAATAGTAAATGTGAACTTAATAAATTCATTTATTTATTGTAGGCATGTAAACTTAAATAATGGTATTTGCAAATCCAAGAATCTAACTTAACCGGATGGAGAATCAGGCTCCAATTCGCCAAGTAGCTAATAAGCTATAGCTACAAGCTCATAAGCTTTCAAGTAAATTGACTTCTTATTTTAACCACAGCCAAACTGTTCAGTAAACCACTTTTTAGTTTTTTATCACAATCTTAAAACTCATTGACAGATAGCATCAAAAGTTATTTGAATCAAAACGGGCCCTTTTATCACTCAGTTAACAGCGGGCAAAAGTAGGTAAATAGCATCATCTTCAGGTAAACAGTAATCCCTCTTTGCAATTAAGGTAGCCCCCTGGATGATTATTCATTCAATGGAAATTATTGTTGGATATTCTCCAATGTTTGGATATCATGTAATTTTGTTCCATGCATACATTCAGTCCATTTGATTCATGCTTGAGCCAAAATGAAGAAAAATTATCAAGTTCTGTTCTTGAACGAAAGTTGCTTAGCAATATCAGCAAAATGAATTGGTTCATTTCAAAATGTACTTTCAGAAATACAAAAAACCACTTTCACATCAAATACTTGAATGAATAGTGTACTGCAACTGATAGTTCAAGTGTTGAAGAAATTAATAAAGCTGCTAGGTGCGTTCCTTTGTTACTACTATGGTAAGCACTAGAAAATCAGTGGCAAAATGACCATTAAATAACCTTCACAATTGTTAGTCGAAGCTGGAGGATGATGATTCAATGCTCAGTCCATTTAAGAATAGATTCGTAGAACTGAGGTTAGCACATCTGATGTCTCTGGTATGATCCCCAAAAATCTGAATATCAAGTTGCTCAGTATTCAGGGCAGAACCCAGAATACTTTTCCAGAATGATTATATGCGGAGTGCGAGCATTGGTCAAAAGGCGAATAGAGCCAATAGTTATAACTTAAATTCATAGGAGGATCCCAACCATAACTATATCATCCACTAGATTTATTTATTCTTAACCTACCTTTCATTTCTGCTACACAAAATTTGTACTATCGGTGACAGATATAGTCAACTGTTCAATGAGAAACTCAAAGGGTACCCTACAATTTAACTTAATTTGACGATAGATCTTTCCCAAATAAAAAAACATTACCTGCATCAATATGTCAGCATCAGTAAAGGATCTCCGACTATGAAAGGAAGCTTTGTCGAATTGAAATCCTGTATAAATCAGACACAATATGATTCCCGAAATTCCTTTAGATAGCTCTGAATAGCTTGAATTTCAAAGCATCAACAACAATGCTCTGATTAAATGGTGTTATGAGGGATGTAGTTGGATGAAAAAGGGTAAAAATGTGGTTATATGAATATGGTAATGATGGTGGAGAGGGAAGCATGACTATTGTGATACCCTTATTTCTCCAGATCCTAACTAAGTAGTGCAATGAAATTATAGTAAGCATTGCCATAAGATGTTATGTCAAATAAGCAACGGATGAACCTAAAGCAGAAAAATAGTTAATGCCAGTCTTAATAAGCATTCCTAATGCCAATGTACACAGAAAGTATATATGAAAATGACCATAAAGCACACAATTCAAAACAACATATAGACCCATGCATTACTTCTACAAATGATAACATTATCTAAGAACCTATGAAAGTAATCTGAGAACCGACACATGCTGCCAAGAAATGCATGTTCAACTAGTATAACATAGCCAAATGTATGTAGTATATGATGCCATTGTGCATTCATTCACATGAGCAGGGATGCATGTAACAGCTGCATGATGCATCCTATGATGTACTGATATTTGTCGGAGCATTAAGAACAGAGTACATCCCCTTCAAATTACTGATAAGTCATTGTTGGCGGAGTTCCATTGGCACCGGGAGCGCTAACAGGGTTGCCATCTTTTCTTTTCCCAAATGGATTTTTGGAATATCTATTAAGAAATCAAGAAAAACACAGAAGGATTCCATGCACATAACACTGAATGGAAAAGTCATAACCAATTCATACCAAAATTGAATGAAAAGGATGGCAGCTTTTTGAATACACATAGGACATGGAAGCAAGAATTACCAGTCAAAAAATTATGAAGTTTGAACCATATGATGTAAATTGTTGTTTAATCATACTTGCCTTTTGCACTGTTTCCATGTCACATTATGGTGTTGGAATTATGTCAACAATGAAATATGTCAGGATATTGCCATGAAAATATAATTAGAGGAAACCCACGGTGCATTAATGCATGATGCCTCAAGAAAAAAAGAACACATGGTAAATTGCTACAAGTGCATGCATTTTAACAAGAAATTCTCGTATGAAGATTACATATCCAAGAAGTAAATACAGAACAAATAAATCATCTATGATCTTGACAATGAAAAAAGGATACTGTATCCGCATGCCAACAGAACCTGAACTTGGGATAACGGCACCCTGCAGAGTGTGGTGAACATTGGTAGCACTATTCACATCCTGCAATAGTTTAGGCCATTGAAAAAATCAAACTTAGAAAAAGGTAGTTCAAAGAATATATATCACAAGTATTTACCTAACCATTAAAAGTTAGAAAAATGACATCAGACTCTAAAAGCTATAAATATGACCAAACAATTACTGACTTCAAACTCAATGAAGCAAACTGTATGCCTCTCCTGTCTTAAAATCTTCATTTGCTTGAAACCAGGTTGTCTGCATCACAAAGTTAAGTTGAACAGATGACTATTGTACTTGAGAGCGCATACAAAACACTAAATAAACTGAACAGGAGATCCAGCATGAGGAATAAGATATACTTACGCACTGAAAAGGCCCCTCACTTCTTCCTCATTAATGTTCTCTCCCAAGTTACCAATGAACAGGGTATTGCACGGAGGGTTATCTTTTGTGTTCTGCGCAAAAGAATAAAAGCTGAGCACACTATTACTTATCCTTTATAACTGGAAAAACGAAATCAACACAACAAAAGCATTTTCGAACAAGGTTGGAAAACAACAACAACAACAACTAAGCCTTTGTCCCACTAGGTGGGGTCGGCTACATGGATCAAACGACGCCATAAAGGCCTATCATAAATCATGTCTTTTGATAAGGCATTGATTGCCATATCCTTCACAAGGTTGGAAAACAAAATCAACAAAATCGAGAAAATAAATTAAAAACCAGAAACATCCGATATCTGGGCAAAAAAAAACAATACACTAAGATAAAAACTGGTGTAAAACCATCTATGGAATTTTTCCCTACAACACATGACTGATGACCGAAGGTTCCCAAGAAAACTCCTCCTTTTCATTTTCATGTGTAGAAAAATCCTTACAGATTTTAGATTAAGTGGTTCCCTAAGGTCCCTTCTCTGACACTATCAATACATTTGTTCAAGTTACTACCAAAAAAAATATCATTTTAATGAAGCACCATCAACATGCGTGTTTAGAACCATATTGCCAAACATGACAATTGAGGACACAATAAAAAAAGTGGATTGAAAAAAATAATCATTTAAGTAGATTAGGCTAGGAATGAACAATACATTTGTTCAAAGTATTTTCCGATAGTAAATGAGATTTGTGTACCATAATTACCATCCAAATATCCTATCTTTTCCAATAGAATGTAAAATAACACATTCATACAAACATAAATCTGTAATGATATGATATGGTATGATTTGATTCAGTCTATCGCTCATAAAAACCATAGACAATTAAGTAGACAATGTATCAAACAAAATGATAATATAGTCAAAAAAAATTCCATCCCTTTGCTTAAATATGAGCTTATCATCACGATTACAAGAAAAGGAGTAATGACTTTCAAAGATGAGAAAATCAAGAACTATCTCTGACCTGAACTGCAACATAACTGCTAGGTGCTGCTATGGGAGCAGGAGCAGCCATGGGTACTGGTGCAACTGGATAACCTCCATATGGATCATATGGAGGAGGAGGTGGTGGAGCCATGTATCTGGAGGTGGAGGGAGCATGAAAGAAAAGAAACAAATAAAGTTAGTTGCAGTGGAGTTAGTAAAATGTAGTAACTTACTATAAGGGAAGAAAATAGTGTTTACCCATGGGGTCCCCAAACAGGTACAGGTGGTGGGGGAGGATGAAACGGAGATGGACTAGTGTAAGCAGTGTGTGTATAATCTCCGGCTGTTCGCAATCGTTTACTTTGATCATAGGGATTTGGTGCATCGGCAGCAGCTCCTATTCCTCTTTTGACGAAGAGGTTCTTCTTGGCCATCTCGGTGTGGAGAACGGAGTTGGAGTCGTGATCGAAGAGCATGTCCTGGAGGATGTCCTTGGCGGCGAGGGCTTGGTGGGGGGCGGAGAAGAGAGCGAAGCCCATGGGCTTGTCGGCTTTGAAGTTCAGCTGAGAAGCTTCGAAGCCCGGCAACCAACGCATCAGATTCATCAGCTCTCTCTCCTTCACGTCTTCCGGAAGCCCCGTTATGAATATCGTCCGAACCTGCTGTTTGTTTTCCAAATTCCAATTCCAATTATTCGGATCTTCATCATCGATAACTGATAGATCCACAAATAATATAATAAAATAAAATAAAAAGGGTAGGTACCTCGTCGGTGGAGTGAGGGGGAGGTTGAGGAGGAGGGGGAACGGAGGCGGCCACTGGAGGAGGAGGAGGAGCGGGGGCGGCGGGAGGCCATTGTTGGTGGTAAGGGTGGATGCCGGTGCCAGCCATGACGGGATGTGATGTGAGATTGAAACTTGAAACCCTAACCACCCAACTAAACTAAACTAAACTCAACTCAATTCGCACTATGCACTTAGCAATATAGTCTTCTTCACTTCTGCTGCCTTGCTTCAAAGTATAGGAATGGGAAATAGAACCAAAACCAAAAAGCTTGTTTAAGTTTTTTTTTTTTTTTTTAGAAAGTTCACCGAGTTTTGATTTTATTTCCTGTTTTTTTTTTTAACGGTCTTGATTTTTAGAAGTTTAAAAATTTTGGTTTTATTCTCTGCCATTAGAAAATCACCGTTAATTAATGACAGCTAACGGAGTGTCCCGTCAGCATGCCATGTATTGTTTTAAGTAAAAGGTCCTTGAAAATTGACCTAATTTTGGTTTTAATCCCTACCATTTTTTATTGGTTAAGGTCCTTGAAAGTTTATAATTTTTTCTTTGGTACTTGTCATTACTAAAATACCGTTAATTATTTACATGACTTATGGATTGCCACATCAGCATGTCATGTGTTTGCACAATCTCTAGCCATGGTTGAGTCAAGATTGCCTAACTTACACGAACCCAATAACTTAAACAAACTCACATACATCATACAAGTATATAACATTCAATATGTGAGATTTTAGATGACCTAAAATATTATAATTTTGAGTCTTTCATCTTTTCTGGTTATATAACAAACCAAATACATGATAAAAATCATGTCTCATTCTATACTGTTATATTGTTATTACATGTCTATTGTTCTAACATGTCATCTGCCAACGTGACAATAGTTCATTGTTATACAGACACGTGACATGATGATGTGACAATCTGTTAATCATGTCAGCAATTAACAATATTTTATTAACAGCAGGGACCAAATCCAAAATTTTTAAACTTTTAAGGACTTTGACCGGCTTAAAAAAAAGATATGGACTAAAACCAAAATTCAATCAACCTTCAAGGACCTTTTACTTTAAAATAAAAGACACTTGGCATGCTAACATGACTCTCTGTTAGTCACGTCATCAATTAACGGCGGATCCCTAACGACAGGGACTAAAACTAACATTTTGAAACTTTTAAGAATTAAGATCGGTCAAATAAAAAAAATAGGGACTAAAACCAAAACTCAGTTAACTTTCGGAGACCAAAAACTTAAATAAGCAAAACCAAAATGAAAATAAATGTTCTCGACAAAAATTAAAATTGCTTATACTACTTCTAATCCTTAATATTTCTTTATATATATATATATATGGTTTTTAAGTTATACACGGATTTTAAGAAATGGTTAAATGACGTAAGAATTTGACTTATATTTATTATGAGAGATAATAATATTAAAAATAAAAAATGATTATGATAAAAAAAAGTGTAATCGAAAAAAAAAATAGCATTAATTATACAATAAATATGAAACAAAAAAGAAATATTATATATGAAACGGAGGGAGTAATGTTATTTAAGGCAAATTTATATTCAGATGTTAATTTTATAAATCATTTACAGAGTAAATATTTAATATATATTTTTTTAAAATTATCCTATAATTACTATTAAGACTTTAAAAAATTTTGATAAATACTTTTAGTAGTGAGGTATACCTTAATACCTGAAAAAAGGTTTTTTAGTAAAGTATACCTCAAGACTTGAAAAAAGTTTCAGTAATGAGGTATACCTCACAACCCAAACATTAAAATTTTTGAAAATGAACTTCTCCCACAAATCATGACTATATTATCGGTTAATGTTAGTCTAGATGATATTTAGAGTTGTTTCACATTGTGTTTTGGTATTTGTACCCATATTTGGGTTTTTTATGCCGATTTGATCCACAACCTCGGCGTGACCTTGCCGTTCACCGACCTGGAGATGAGGGTTCTGAAAGAGCTCAGACTGGCCCCTTCGCAACTTCACCCCAACACCTGGTCGTTCCTGAGGGCGTTTCAAAGGTATTGCGGGGCCAAAAGGTTGGTATGCACAGTTCGGCTATTCCTGTGGATGTACAACCCGTTCGTCAGTAACAAAGACGGGGTTACTGGTCGACTTTGGGTATCGGCCAAAGCCCGAGCTCGTTGTGGGCTGTTCGGAATGTTTACAGAATCTTGGAAGCATTTTAAGCCCAGATTCTTCAAGTACAAGTTCGTGGGCACTGGTCGACCTTGGTTCCGGACGAGACAGGTCCGAGGTTTCCCTTGGAGTGGACCCCGGAGTTCTTCGATCGCCACCTCGGCACGCCACAAAGGTGGTCGGGCGTGACTCTTGATGCCGACGAGGCCGTCACAGTCTACCATTTCCAAACTGAATATCAGGCTCGGAAATTCCAACTTGATGTTGGAGTTTTCCTGAAGTGTTCTGACAACGAAGTCTTAGCCAAAATTGGTAGTTAACCTTGCTCTTATACTCTTGTAATTTTCTTTCAATTCTCTTACTGATTTTTCTTTATCTTTTTGTTTGCAGAGGAATATTGGTCAGCCATGTCGTCTAAGGCACTGAAGGCTGCGTTGGGCCGCAAAAGAAAGAGGCCGGAGAGTACTTCCAATGAGGCCGCGACCGCTGATACAACGTCGACCGACTCCGCTCCTGCACACCCTACTCCACCTGCGGTGACCATTGCCCCACTTCCTCCTCAATCTCCGACTCCAAGTACCGAGCTCGTCAATGCTGCCGGTACCCCAAGGCCGGCGACCCCCACTACTAGGGCCTCGGTCAAAGAGGCTCTTGTAAAGATGTCGGGAGTCGAGTGGAAGAAGATGGCCGAAGGGTTGGCCTATCACTTGAAGAGATCAACAAACATTTTCAATGTGTTGGCGGAAGTTGCTGATGACGTTGCGGAAGTTGCTGATGACGTTACGGAAGGCGTGTCACCTGCCAAGAAGAGGGCCCGATCTGATATGGCAGCCGAGGTGGCTGAGCTGAGGAATAGTAAAAATACTGTCGAGCAAAAGTTGGCCGAGTTAGAAGAGAAGCACCATCAGCAGATGGAGGAGCTTCGGAAAAGTCATGAGGAGGCCCTGGCACAAGCGAAGGCAGATGCTAAGGAAGCTGGTCGGCAGGAAGGCATGGGCGAGGTGGAGAAGGTGAGGACATTGCTGAAGAGAAGAGCCGCTCAAGCTCTTAAACACAAGGTAGCCGCATCTGAGTCGGACTTTAATCTTGAGAGGGCGGCGAGTAAAATTTTTACCAGTGCGGTAGAGCAAATTCTTCACCTGAACCAAGGGCTCCGAATTCGGTATGTCGGCGCCTCTGCTGGGTTCGGGGTGGAGGATGGGAAGATGGTCGATTATGACAAGGATGGGGTCGAGGTTGACCTTGACCAGCCTGAGGAGAATCTGCCCGACCCTTTGGTGGAGAAACCGGATGAGGAGTTCAACCCAAGTTCGGTTGTCCTTTCCGATGTTGAAGATGAAGCAACATAAGTCCCTTATGCTGGGCAGCTTGCGATTTGTCTATGTTTTTTGTAACATGTTTGACAATGTTGGATTGTATTTTGCTTCGCTTATTGTGTACAACATTTTATTTTTATGCAAGTTCTTTCTAGTTTTAACTTGTTGCATGTTGTTATATTTATGCAAGTTTTTATTCTAACTTGTTGCATACGTACTATGTCGAGGTCGGAGTTATGCAAGCCTTTTCTTTAACTTGTTGCACGAACGCGAGTTTTATTTTACCAACTCGTTGCATGTTTACTCGTTCGACCTCGGATCCGAACTGCGATCAGTTAGGTGGTCACCAAGAAAGCTATAAAAAAGAATGCAAGTGTTTGAGACTTGTTGCATTTTAGATAACCTAAGCACGACTTTTTTTAAAAATACAAGTACTGTTTTCACTTGTTGTATTCGGGATTGATTATAGCTAAAACTGTCATGCTAGGAGTGTTTGATCGTATCAATAATGAGACCAAGATCGGCTGACTCAGTAAGTGCAGTAATCTTATAAGTTTTCCTCTGAATAAAGGTACTATATATAAGTGCATACGGTTGGGATCTCGGATCCACCCACCTTAGCCGAGGTGGGTGTCCTCGTCCCCGATGTGAAAGAGGTTGTTGAGTGAAGCTATGTGTAAACATTTCACAGCAAGCTGTTCTTTATCGGGTGTCCCATGTACACTATGCATATGAGCCGATCTCCTTTACAAGACGTTGGCTGTGCATAGCGCCATGCAACATCTAGGTGGCTAGTGCTAAATGAGAAGCTAGTACGTACGTATATAAAACTGTAGCACTTGAGTAATGGGCAAGTTTGTACTTTTTCATTAATTATAAACATGAGTACATTGCCTATTAATTGAAAAAGTGGGTATATCCCAAAGTGGAAAATAAGAGCATGAGTAGGGGAAGTAAGTGTAAAATGTTAACAGAAATGAAGATAGAATTTAAACTTTTAGCCGGGGTCGCTAATAACATATGAGGTAAACCTAGCTGAAGTAGGTTCTCAGTTTTGCGATGTTCCAAGAATTTTTGAGCTCGGCTCCTTCAAGAGTCTCTAGCCTGTATGCCCCAGAGTGCGTTTTTGAAACGACTTTGTAGGGGCCTTCCCAATTTTGAGCAAATTTCTCATCTCTTCGATTTTTAAGACCGATGTCAGCTCTCCTGAGAACGAGATCTCCGACCTCAAAAGACCTAGGTTGTACCGTTTTATTATACTGTTTGGCTTGCCTTTCCTTTGCTTTCTTTTCCCGAGCAGAGGCGGCGTACCGGATCTCTTCGGCCAGTATCAAGTTTCTTTGATCAAATTTCCATTTTCTTCCTCGGGTCTGTCCCTCATTCGGAAGGTATGAATCCTTCGTTCGATGGGGATGACCGCGTCACAACCATAGGTGAGTCTGAAGGGGGTCTCTCCGGTTGAGGTCTGAACCGTGGTCCTGATTGACCAGAGGACTTCGGGTAGCAGATCGGCCCATGCCCCTTTGGCTTGCGTAATTCTCTTCTTGAGGTCGTCAACGATAGCTCGGTTGGCGGCCTCGGCTTGGCCATTAGTCTGGGGGTGTTCTACCGAAGAAAACCAATGAGAGACCCCGAGATTCTCAGCCAATATCTGGAAGTTGTTGGTAGCGAACTGGCTACCATTGTCGGTGATTAATGTGAGTGGAAGGCCAAAGCGGGAGATGACTTGTTTCATAAAAAATTTCTGGATCCTTGCCGAAGTGATGGTTGCTAGTGGCTCAGCCTCAATCCATTTGGTGAAGTAGTCTATTGCTACCACGATGAATTTTAGCTGGCCTGGAGCCGTTGGGAACTGTCCCACAATGTCCATTCCCCACATGCTGAAAGGCCAGGGGGAAGCTAGAGAGTGGAGCTCCTCGGAGGGTTTCTGATAAGCATCGCTGAAGAATTGGCATTGAGGACATCGTCGAACATGGTCAATGGAATCTGTAACTAAGGTCGGCCAGAAATATCCAGCCCTTAGTATCTTCCTTGCCAAGTATTTACCTCCGACGTGGTGGCTCCCCATTCCTCCGTGAACCTCGTTCAAGGTCTCTTGAACTTCCTCGGAGGTAAGACATCGGAGGAGTGGGGAAGACGTTCCTCTTCTATAAAGGATTCCATCCATAATGACATACTCAGCCGCCTTTCTCTTAAGTTTCTTTGCTTCCTTTTGATCGGCAGGGAGTATTCCATGTTCGAGGTATGCCTTTATCGGATGCATCCAGTTCGGCAGTACTGAAATGACCATTACTACACTTGGGGTCGAGATTTGTTCTTGAATGAGGCTTTTATTGTTCCCTCCACCTTTCGTGCTTGCCAACTTGGAAAGCACATCGGCTCGGGAGTTTGAACTGCGGGGGATATGGGTGATGGAAAATTTTTCAAAATCAAGAGCCAAGGATTTAACTTTATCGAGGTATTTCTGCAGGATGGGTTCTTTTGCTTGGTAGTCTCCAACGACTTGGGAAACCACCAACTGGGAGTCGCTCATAATTTGGACTTCAGTTGCACCGAGCTCCTTAGCCATGCGGAGGCCGGCAATGACTGCTTCGTACTCGGCCTGATTGTTCGAGGTTGAAAACTCGAATTTCAGGGAGTATTCGATGCTGAGTCCTTCCACATTTTCCAAAATAACACCAGCTCCTGCACCCTTTTGATTGCTCGAACCATCAACATATATCACCCAAGTATCCGAGCTAGAGCTTTGGTGGGGCTCTGTGAACTCGGACACAAAATCTGCCAATACTTGTGACTTGATTGCCTTCCTCGGTTCGTAGGAGATGTCAAACTCGGATAGTTCGATTGCCCAGGCCATCATTCTCCCGGCGAGGTCGGGCTTTTGAAGAACTTGTTTAATGGGCTGGGCGGTCCTTACGACAATAGGGTGGCTTTGGAAATATTGTCGTAGCCGTCGTGCAGCCAGGATCAGACAAAATGCGAATTTCTCAATCTTGGAATACCGAAGCTCGGGACCTTGCAGAGCTCGGCTTATGAAATAAACGGGGAACTCAATTCGGCCCTCGTCTCGGACCAACACCGAGTTGAGGGCAGAATCTCCTACGGAAAGATAAATGAAAAGATTCTCCCCTTCCCGAGGGCTGGAGAGAACAGGAGGGGAAGAGAGATATTCCTTAAGTGCAAGGAAAGAGGCTTCACAGTTCTGATCCCAGTTAAAAGTTGTACCTTTTTTCAAAAGTTGGTACCAAGGTAAGGCCTTCTTAGCAGCTTGAGGAAGGAATCTAGACAGTGTCGTCATCCTGCCAGTTAATTGTTGCACCCCTCTGAGATCGGCAGGGCTCTTCATTTCTAATATAACTCGGCATTTGTCGGGGTTTGCTTCGATTCCCCTCTCGGATAGCATGAATCCGAGGAAGGCACCAGCGGGGACCCCGAAGGTACACTTCTCCGGATTCAACCTCATCCTATGTGCTCTTACCCTCTCAAGAACCATGGTCAGATCTCGGACATGGTCTTCCTTTTTCTTGCTCTTTGTAATCATGTCATCGATATAGACCTCCATGGTGGTACCAATGATCCCATCAAAAACTTTGTTCATCATCCTTTAATAGGTTGCTCCAGCATTCTTTAGGCCCAAAGGCATGACAATATAGCAGTAAGTTGCCTTTCCGGTCGTGAATGTGGTCTTGTCTTGATCAGGGGGATACATGGGGATCTGATTGTATCCCGAATATGCATCAGTGAATGACAACAACTGGTAGCCTGCCGAACTATCGATGAGCTGGTCAATAATCGGCAGCGGATACTGGTCCTTTGGGCAGGCTTTGTTGAGGTCGGTGTAATCCACACACATCCTCCAACTGTCGTTTGCCTTTTTAACCAAAACAGTGTTTGCAACCCATTCGGCGTATGGCACTTCTTTTATGAATCCGGCTTCGAGCAACTCGGACACCTTTTCCTGGATGACTTTTGCTTTCTCAGTCCCAACCCGTCTCATCTTCTGTGCTACCGGCCTTGCCTTCGGATCTACACTGAGCTTGTGACAGATGAAGTTCGGGTCGATCCCCGGCACATCGGCCAAGGTCCAAGCAAACAAATCCAAATTAGCTCGTAGCAGTTCGATGATCTCACCCTGGATCTCCTTAGGGAGGTCGGCACCCACTTTGACAGTTCTGTCGGGGTTAGAGGGGTCAATTTGAACTGCCAACCATTCTCCTTGAGGAGAGGGCCTAAGGTCATCCTGCTCGGCCCGAACATCCAGTTCCGCCAATAGGATCTTCCCTTTGGCCAATGTTGGACCAGTGAGCTCCTCTTGCTTCTTTTTAATTTCCCGTAGACTCGCGTTGCAACAGAGTCGGGCTCTCACCTGGTCGGCTTTGACTGTGACGATCTTGTCATCGGAACCGACGAATTTCATTGCTAAGTGAACTGTTGAGACCACTGCTCCAAAAGCCTGCAAGCAGGTTCGTCCCAGTATCACGTTGTAGGGGGATTCGGAATCAATGACTAAAAACTTGATGATCTTCGTTCGGGCCGAAGGCTGCTTGCCTAAGGTCACCGGGAGACGGATGGCTCCTAGGGGGTGAATTGCCTCACCCGTGAAGCTGATAAGATTGCCTTCGAACCTTACGAGGTCGGCTGACCTCAGCTTCAGCGCTTGAAATGTATGAAGAAAAAGAATGTCGGCCGAGCTTCCTTGGTCGATGAAAACTCGGGCGACTTCGAAATTGCCGATCAACGCTGTTATCACCATTGGATCATTGTGATCCGGGATGACGTCTTCCATGTCTTGGTTAGAAAAAATGATAGGGATGTTCCTAGATGGTTTTTTACAGATAGGCTTGTGGCGAACCGCTAATACCTGATTGACGTACTTTTTCCTTTCCGACCTCTTCTCGCCGCCACCGGCAAAACCCCCCGAGATAGTTTTCACTCGGAGATTTTCCGGTGACTTAACCAAATTTTGTACAACAAAATTTTCTGTTTGTTGTTGAAATTCATTAGGGGCTGGAGCTTGAACAACAGCTCGTTCAGAAAAACGCCGCATGGGAAACCGTTGAAGGTTTGCACTGACTTGGCTTTGGTGTTCTATGGTCTTCGTTTGGTGTCTCATCATGGCCAAAACCTCTGTTGCGTGAGGACGTAAAGACGGTGGAGGTGGTGGCGGGGGAGGAGGTGGAGGTGGTGGAGACCTTGCTGTCCTATTGGCCCCAAGGTGCAATCGCAAATCCTCAGTTGACGGGACCCTCCCTGGGCGCCCCCTCCTCCTCTTCTGAACTGGTTGTGTCTCAGACATGGTAGAATTTCTGGGAATGAAGTTTATTTTTCCCCACAGACGGCGCCAATGTGATGTCCTAGACGGTGAGGTTCCCCAAGGGTAAGGGAAGAAGACCTTCAGAGGAGCCTCTGTCTAGGGTTTCTGTGTGATGTTTGGTGGGAGTCCTCAAGTGGCTAAGGGAGAAAGCCAAGAAGCAACCCTAATCACTGGTGTGTGAAGATGACAATTAGGGTTAGAGGACGTACCTGAGCCCCATGTAGTACGGAGCTACTTATAGGGGGGAGCTGGTTGCCCTAATGGGCTTGCTTGAGGCCCAAGTAGGGCCAGCCTGTACTGAGCTATGAGTGGATGAGCTGTCCTTGTGGATAAGGTGAGACACGTCATCTGGTCCTTGGTATCGGACTCTGAGGGAGGTGTCGGACTCTGAGAGGTGTCGGACAAGGATATCAGACCTAGGTAGGAGTGTGAGGTCGGCCCGTGTCTGGTGTCTGTTCGGCCGTTGAGCTTTGAGCTCGGCCAAGCGTTCAGAGGGCTTCCTGAGGGGTCCTTAGGTCTTTGGCGAGGGCTTCATGGAGCTCGGCCAGGTCGAGTCCACCACACTAAGTAATGAGATATACCTCGCAACTCTGACATAACTTTTTAAAAAAAAAAAAAAGAATCCGAAATTAGGGGTGAAAATAGGCTAGGCTGGTTCAAGCCTATTATTAATAAATAAGTCTGGCCTATTTCATTAAGAAGCACATTTTTTAGGCCTATGTCTCACCTATTCATCTTATATAGACCAATTGTTTATTCTTAAGACTGGCCTATTTTAAGGCATATTGGCATATTAGCATATAAAGAGCCTACTACATGATAAGACTTTCAAATATATCAACGATCTAACAAACTTACTTCGAATAAAAACTTTCAAAAGTATGTCAGCACACATCTAACATGCCCAAAATATTGTAGTACATGATTCTAAACTCCTTATAATAAATATATGTAAAAGCTTATCATACTATAAGGCTTTTATTAATTTTTTTTGGGTGAACATACTATAAGGCTTTTAAATAAGTCAATAATTCAACAGACATGCCTTTATATAGGTCGCAAAATTTTGATATATATAAAAAATTGATATGAATATATTAAATAAATAATTAAGTATATAGAAAAAATTATATAGGCCCCTTTAGAAAAGCCTAAGTCTAGCCTATTTAAACTAAATAGGCTTCTAAAAAAGTCTAAGTCTGACCTATTTATTTTCAGTATTAATAGCATATACAATATTAATTTAATTTCATTTTAAAAAATATATTGATTTAATTTAAAATTTATTTATGAGATGAATACTCGTGTGATTATCTTGTTTTAGTCATGGGTAGGAGGCAGAGGCAAGATTCTAAGCAATAAAAAATGATGTATAAATTTGGTCCATGATATTTTTGCATTGTACTAATTTAATCCCTAAAAATTTATAAATTCACATTTAATTCTTCAATATTTTTGGATATACTAATTTGATCTTTAAAACATGAAAATCTTTAAAAACTAAATGTGAATTTATAATTTGTCAAGGATTAAGTTGATAAAGTTCAAAACTATCCATAACCAAATTGGTACCTCATCCTAAAAGAACATCACAATTCACAAACTCACTTCTTCTCTAAAAAAAATATAAAACAACATTTTTCAAGTGATTTACATTTGGTTCATTGGCACTTGCATTAACGCGCGCATTATTGTAAGTTGTTTGCCGATAAAAGTCAATGAATGTGCCTATTATGGGCTTAATAAGAGTTGTCTAGTTAGTAAATACCCTTTAAATATTACTATTACGAGACCAAAGCTATATCAATTTTGTGGTGATATCTAAGGGAGCACCTTTTTTGGTTTATATGCTTCATGAACATGAACGATCTGTCCTATAACAGTATAACTATAACATGGACACTGAAATGATTTAAGCCAGACGACATGTATTCATACCTTAAGCCATGAATTTTTTGTTTTTGCTGGATTTTGCCTTTTGGTAGGTCCTCATGTAACAACTTTACTAGAGTTCAAGAACACATTGTCAAAGTACGTATATAGCATCATTGTCATAATGAAAAATTTCTTGATACACAGGTCAAATTTGCGTAATGTGTGATTTAATCCCTAGATTTTAAAAATATGTATTAGTCTTTAATTAAAGAGCAGACACTTTTGTTTAAAGTTTAGAGTATAGACAATGTCAATCTTTGCAACAATTAAAAGCATGA
Organism: Crotalaria pallida; assembly: GCA_037953625.1. Taxonomy (NCBI): domain Eukaryota; kingdom Viridiplantae; phylum Streptophyta; class Magnoliopsida; order Fabales; family Fabaceae; genus Crotalaria; species Crotalaria pallida. The sequence goes on along the minus strand of CM075654.1, from coordinate 1,500,289 downwards.
ATACCTGTTCAAACTTAATTAGCTAATTAGTATTTACCAAAATCTTCTTGCCAAAATTAATCCTGGAAGTGAATGCAATCATCCTCTTAAAAATTCTCCAAAGTACTTCTCTATGCTCAACAATAATATCATAAATCAATTATAAGAGACAAACAACAATCATAATAGCAAATACCATCTAATTATTTAAAGCTATAGAAACATATGTTGTGTTGAAACAATGGTGCTGGCTAAAGGGCAAAACTAGTAGCAGAGAGAAGAGCACACTGCTAGCTGATTTTGTTTGCAGCTAGTTTTATTCTCAATCATCCATTACACATACTCAACATAATATAGCATATACTCTTGTTGTCCACCAAAATACCACTACAATGATCATTATATAAAAATAGATCAAGATAATCTAAAGTGCTTATGCACTTCAGAGAGTAACAAACTACTAATATGCCAAAACTTTCTTTTTTTTTCCCCCTTCAATCAAGGGCTATTTTACTTAATATAAAGTTCACTGATTCAAATCCATATAAGGAACTAGAGCTTGAGAAATACAAACTCTTCAATGGCAGGAACAGCTCCTATCTTATCAAGAGCCTCCTTGTTTGGTTCTTCATCCACACCAATAGCCATAATAGCCTTCTTCCTAAGGGATGTCCTACCAACACTCATGAAGCTCACATTCACATTATGTTCACCCAATATATTCCCAACATGACCAATCATTCCAGGCTGATCTAACTGTCTGCACAAAATAAGGTTCCCTTCTAAGCTCACATCAACACCAAAAGACCCTACACATGTGAGGTGAGGTACCCCATACTTCACTTTCCCTTCAATGCTTATTTGACCACCCTCTGATACACCACTAGCAAATTTGGACTCCACATTGGATATTTGTACCTGCACGTGCATCAATTGTAGGACAACATTTGATATTTACTGAATTTTACTTGGATGTGTTGTTGAAATTATTGTATACACAAGACAAGAGATTGTTTTTATTCCCTATAAAGTCGAACAAATAAATGTATATGATGTAAAATATGTTTTACAAAATTTGTTGTATAAACGGATGACAAAAAGTCTAGTACCTGGATTGAATCAACAGGTAGCTCAGGAGATGAAGCAACAACTACCCTTTCCTCACTTATGCGAATTCCTTTTTGCTTGGCAGTGAAATCAGCATTTACAAGGTTGATAATTGAATCAGATATTGGTTCAATGATGCCTTTTGTGATCATGGCTCTTAGAAGTCTAGTGTCCAAATCATCAGGGTCCCTTGCTGTTCTATAAACTACCTTTACTGATTTGATTCCACTTCCTCCAGATACCAATTGAACAGCTAGCCTACCTAGCTTCTCAGCTAGCAACACATATGGAGCCAGTTCTGACAGCACCTGATCACAACAATGTTTACATACTAAGAAGCACATACACGACTCGACTAGGATACAAGATATAAAATTATCAAAAGGTTAAAATAAAAAATCACAAATATGAAATGAAAAGAGAAGGATAATAATGTTTTAAAAGTTAGCATAAGTCATTGTAAATGTAATTAAATCTTAACCTATGTAATTATCTTGAAATTTCCATCTATAAGGATAAAAAACTCAAAAAGTAAATGTAAAATGGTTGTAGATTATATAGTTAGGAGTGTCGGAAAGCATCTGGGGTACTACGCAATGGGTGTAGGCATAACAAGGCTAATGTAGTACAATGTTTACCTCTGGAGCAACCATAGGAGCATTGACAGCAGTTGCTGACAGTTCCCCCTGCAATGCTCCAAGCACAGCCTCTGCTATTTCAATAGCTACACCCTCCTGATAGTCAAATTAAACTTAGTCAGTGCTCAGTATATGTTTCGCTACATAATAGAATTGATTAATTGAAAGTAGAGGGTAAGTTTAAAAAATTAACCTGTGCCTCTTTTGTGCTAGCTCCAAGATGTGGTGTAACAGTCACATTCTCATGTTGCACCAACTTACTATCCTTGGAAGGAGGCTCCTCAGTGAAGACATCAAGAGCAGCCTGCTCAAAATGCAAATTATAGCAAAGATATAGTTATTTGAGACACATATTAAGGATATGTTTGGATATCTATTGGTAGTATAACTGAATAGAATGAAGCAGAACGGAATTGAACAGAACAAAGTTATTATACCGGTAACTGGACATCTTACGATAGAATGGAATGAATGATAAGTAGAGGTCATATTATTTCATTTTAAACAATTCATACAATGGAACCTAGTATTATTCCATATCATTCCGCTTCATTCCACCAATCCAAACAGTCTAACTAACATGTAACGTTACAGACAATTGAATGAGAAAAAAACTAATCAGTTCACTAAACAAAAAACTGGAGCAAAGGGGCTAACCTGAGCAACAATGCCACTGTCAAGGGCTCTAACCAATGCATCTTCATCAATGACTCCTCCTCTAGCGACATTGACAATGCGAACTCCCTTCTTCACCTTTGCAAAAGTGTCATCATTGAATACCTTGTTAGTAGTTGGAGTGAGTGGCATATGGAGGGAGATGAAATCCGCAGTGGAGATGGCTTGATCAAATGACACTAGTTCCACACCAATGGCGCGTGCTCTATCAGCCGGAGCATAAGGGTCATGAGCAATCACGTTCATGCCTAACCCCTTTGCGCGCCTTGCTACTTCCGATCCAACTTTTCCAAATCCCATCACTGCTAATGTCTTTCCAACCAAAGAAACTCCTACATACTTGTTTCTTTGCCACTTTCCTGCAAAATATTTATTATGTCTGTCAATAAAATCACTCTACAAACATATTCAAAAGAGGATACTACAAATTGTATATTTATAACAAGAAGCAACTAAGCTAATATATTACTCTCTGAAAACCAGTAGCTATTCAGTTATGGCTGTCAATGCCTCCAGTATCATCTCAAGCATATTATTACTATGTGCATTCCATTAATTGTCAGAATTCAGAAGTAGTAGCTAGGCAACAATGGATGGTCAAAAGGGTCAATTGATGTACAAAAGTGGTTAAAACTTCAAATCAGTGAGAAGATGCTGAGCAATGTTACAAATGTTGAGTCCTGCTATTGTTTATGGCATTATTAGGCAGAGAAATGAAGTAACACATAATCGCACATAGTTTACTTGCTAGGCATAGAAACAAGGCATAGAAACAATGGCATTCTACTATTTTGATCTAGCATTGATGTGACTAGGGTAACAAGTGATTAGTTAGATTAGAATTTGCAAAACAATTTTGCAACCACATTTTTTTAATTAATCACAGCCCTGTATGTAAGATTGGTTGGAAATCACAACTTTTTAAAGTATTAAATAATTAAAATACATAAAGTTCCATACAAATTTTATAGCCATTTGCTTACTATGTCAATTGTCAATACCTTATAGCCAGTATACATTTTCCATAATTAATTAACAAGTCAAAACAAATTGTTGAATAGAGGTAAAATGAATCTGATCTGGGTTTTCTTCTATAAAATCAGAGAAAATTGGGGATACCAGACTTGATGGAGGCATCAGCCTGGGCAACATTTCGGGCCATGGCGGCAAGGAGAGCGATCCCATGCTCGGCTGCAGCGATGGTGTTGGCGGTTGGTGCATTAACAACAAGGCAGCCAAACTCAGTTGCAGCTTGCAGATCCACATTGTCAATCCCCACACCAGCTCTTCCAACAACCTTCAATTTCCCTTTCCCTGCTTCAAACACCTGCTTTGTCACCTGAGACGATGGATCCAGAAAACATCAGATGCAGAACTCGGTTATACAACTAACTGTACAAAATATATTATGCCCATCTTCTCACCTATGATAGACGGATTCAGAAAAAATCAAAGAGGCAGAATGCAGTTATATAAAACATGTGTATAATGATATAAATAAGCCTATACCACAACAAAGTAACATGTGTTATTACTACTTAACCAATCAATAATAAGCAAGTAACACATCATTTTCATTGTGATATAAATCTATTTGTAGATCGATTTTATAGACTTGTCTGTCATTTTTACAGGTAAAACCTCGTCTTGTCACTTTGCATGACGGATCCAGAAAATATCAGAGGCAAAGGTCCGTTGCCTAAAAACAAAACATGCATATACATCGTACGAAATACATCGATAGAAGCATTGTCTTGTTATTTTGGACAACGGATCCATAAAATATCAAAGGCAAAGGTCCAATATCTAAAAACAAAACATGCATATTGTACAAAGATATACCGATAGAAGCTTTGTCTTGTTACTATGAGATGACGGTGTTGAGAGATATAAAATAGACGGATCCAGAAAGAAAATATCATATGCACACAAAAAGCTGATTATTAAAAGGAAAGAAAAAAAACATGCGGTGTGCAAAATATGAAGAGTGTCTTGTCACCTTTGTTCCACTTCTGACAATCAAGGCGTCACATGTTGCAATCTTTGAGATTAGATCCTCTTGTGAAAGATCATAAGCACACTCCACGTTGCCATAACCACGTAGCACTTGAAGCCCGGCTTCTCCAAGTTTCTCGGAGACCAAGATGGTTGGCTTTGAGACCAAGCTTCCATTATCCTTGGAGCTGGAACCTAAGACCTCCGAGGTTTGTGTCGGGTCAACTGTTTTCAAGACATTGTTGACCACCAAAAAGGAACGTTGTTTTTTAGAATGAGAGAGGTGGGGGTAGGATATGGGATTTGTGATGGTGTTGAATGAAAGTAGAGAAGTCTTTGACGTGAGTTTTGAACTAGAAGAAGAAGAAGAGGTGAAGGTTGAAGGGAATGCAGGTTTGGTAAAAGTAGAGGATGCCATGAATGCTTCCCTGTTTTCTCTGCTTTTATTTTTTCCTTTCCCTTGGATCTCTCTTTATGTACCAACCCAACACCACTACTTGGTTTGTTGTTTGTTTTTTGTTTTTTTTTTTTTCCTGTCTGTGAACAACTTTCAATCACTACTATATAAAGGAAAGATTAAAAAGGTCATAAATCGAATTTACCCAACCACTAGCAAAAAAAAAAAAAATTATATTCTTCTTTGCCATCTTTGTGGGGGGAGAAATTATTGGATTATTCCGGCGGACCCATAGGACAAAATGAATACTCATGCTGATTATTATTATCGTTATATATTATATATTAATCAATTAAAATTATGAGCTTGTTTTAAATCAAAGATAAATACATGCTTTAGACCATTAATTCAACAATATTTGCATCTAAATTATCTCAATACAAAAGATGATATGAGAAGATTCTAATAAGAAGGAGGGGTTGTGATCAAAAGGCAGATTTTTCATGGACACATTGGTTTTGGTTGGTGGGTTTTATTAAGGGACCATATTCATGCTCATTGTGAAGGAAAAAATTGAGTTATTTTTGGCCAAAAAATAATTGGGGTAGGTGGTGGGTAAGAATATGTTCTTCAATTCATAAAAAGGTCACTATGGGTGGTGAGCACGGTTAGCATTAAAGTACTTAATTAAGGAATATTTATGTATTTTTTATTGAGTTAGTTCTCTCTATTTTTAAGATAGTGAACAATATTTTTGATTATCGAATTATTTAGGGTCTATTCGGCAAAACTAACTTATAACTACGAGCTTGTAATTTATAACTGTGAAGTTAGTTGAGAGCTTAGAGCTTGTAAATGTGAGGTTATAGTCGTTTAGTTGACGATTTGAAATAATGGTGTTCAGCAAAACTAAACTTTTAAAATAGCTAAACGTTATTAAATGACCGAAAATGACATATTTATATTTTATTGTTTTATTTTTTATTTATTAAATAAAAAGTTAATTAATTATTAATAAAGTATAAAAATTATTAAATTATAATTAATTAAATTTTTTCCTTTTCTTTATTTATTAATTATGTAATTAATTAATTATAAAAAAAATTATTAAATTATAATTAATAATTAATTAAATGAAAATTAATTAAAAAATTAAATTGTCACCATGGTAGTAAATAAATTGATAGTAAATAAATTGATTAAAAAATTAAATTGATTTATGATAGGCATTTATGACGTCGTTTGATCCATGTAGCCGATCCCACCTAGTGGGACAAATGCTTAGTTGTTGTTGTTGTTGTTGTCGGTAGTAAATAATTTTGAAAATTTTTAGAGGGTATAATTAATATATAAATTATTGAAAGTTAGTTTAGTTTTTTGAAATCTACTTGCTCTAGCTTTCTAAACACTAACATTCAAAAACTACAAGTTCCTTTTTTAAAAGCTATAAGCTCCTTCTAATTTGTACTCACCGAAAGAAACTAGTAGCTTATTGACTGGATCTAAAAGCTTTTAACTAGTTAAAAGGCTCCTAATTAGACATGCCGAACAAAGCCTTAATAATAAATTTAAGTATTAAATTAAATATTACTAAAAAATAATAACTACCGAATAAATCATACAAATAAAAAATGAGAGGATTTCCATATTTTCGTTTAGCTAGCTACTTACTAAACATCATCGTAAGTAGAGACTAACATAGATAGAGAAGATCTGTGATTTTTAAACATGTGATCACAAATTTGATATATACTTCATGTTAATGAAGAGTGCCTTGCTGGTAAGAGTGAAAATACGTTAGGTCGGCCTATTACTTACCAAAATTTGATCCTCGACACTTGAAAATGTAAGAGGTTTCGCTAGGAGATTACCCAGGAAATGGCTCGATAATATCAAAAGGATTAGTCGCTCAATTGCGTAAATGGATATATCGGGAGACAAAAAATAAGATATATATATATATATATACACACACACACAAAAGTGTCACAGTAGGCTTTTAATAGGCTAACCGGCCTTAAAATAGACTTGTCTCATGTCTAAAAAATGGTTATAACAAATAAATGAGTCAGGCTTACTACAAGGGTTTTTTTTTTTTTTTTTGGGTCTGTACTCTATGGTCAGTAGCACAGGTTTTTCTAGGAGCATCTTTAAGACCAATGAACCCTCGAGACTAATCCTGCATGAGGTCGCGTTCCTATACCTCTCCCAGCGGGGTGTGTTAACCGGGAATGGAACTTGAGACTTCTTAGTCTCAGGCCCCATTCCCAAGTTCTCAAGTTGGCAGGATCGCATCACTAGATCCAACCCATCATTCAACAAGTCTGGTCCAACCTAACCTATTTCCATCCCTACTCATAGGAAGTGCCGCCTTCAAATAAATTCAAATGATGATGGATTGATCACCCACTAAAAATAATAATAAAAAAAAATGTTAAAGAGTGTTTTTATAGTATTGGTTAAAAAAGTAAAAATGATAATTTTATTTTAGAAAATGCTGAATTTAAAATATTGAGAGTTAATAGACTTAAATTTTCAATACATATTTATTCTTAATGAATTTCTTAACCAATATTTTAATATCCTAAAAAAAATATTACTTGTACAAAGCATGAAAATATGTGCCTAAAGTGGCTCTTCAAATATGGTTTTCCACCCATTATTATAAATTAGTGAGAGATCTTTCGCCCAAAAAAAATAGTGAGAGGTCCGTACACCAAAGCAAAAAAAAAAATTAAACTAGTAAGAGGTCCTATGTTCAAGTAGGGAAAATGGGCATTGCCGGTCCTAATTTCTAAAGAGAGAAACTCTGCTTTTCTCTTTAAATTTTTTAGTCTTCCTTTTTTTTATTTGTTTTCTTTTCCTTTTCTTGCTTTATCAAAGAGATATAGCGGTAAAAGGGGAGGGAGATTAGTCGCTTCCCTTCATTTGGAGGGTGTGTGGTTTTCAGCACCAGTTTTTATGGGTTTCACTCTTGCCTTTGTGCAAATTTTGTTATATAAATAAGTGTTATTCTTCGGTTATTTTGGGTGTTTTAATTTTAGGAGGTCTGTGCTTTGTGTTAGCTTCCAGATCTGATGATCATCCTCTTTTTTCAAATAATTGGAAGAATGATATAGCAGAGACAACTCTTCACTTGCAGACTTCTGACTTGACTTTGTCCAGCGGCTCCATCTCTACAAATTTGAAATTTCTTGTCTCCGAAATGTGCTTACTTTCAGCATTGATGAGATTGTTATCTTGGAGATAAAGGCTGTTGAATCTCACGTTAGAGACCGATTTTGGAAGAGGTTGATGACACATATCCAGAGGGAAGATGCTGTTGGTGCATAGTACCTTGCTTTTCTTAACGTTATTTGTGTGGAAACTATTATTTTGTTTGGGTAATGTTGATTTTGTTTGTACTATCTTCTTCTATTGAATGAAATGCATATTTTCCCTTTAAAAAAAGTTGGAAAAACGGGGACATTCAATAAATCAATTGAGTAAACTCAGCTCATTTAAACTCTGTTGGCAGTTGGCTCTTTCATTGTTCTTGAAAAAGCACTTGACTATCCTCATCTTATTTTTTTATGAATAGAATTTTAGATAATTTAGGTTTTAAGAGCTTATCAAAATTAGTATCAATGTTTTATAACTGGATCAATTATTTTATTGGTCAAGAAATTGGTTGAAAGTTTAATGGTTGGATTGCGATTGAACTGTTGTTAACTAATATGAATATATATAACACCCTAATTTGCACATAAAATTTTTAGCCAAAAATTCGCGTTCATTTTTTTTAAACGTTCATTTTCAAATTATTTATCAAAAGGGTTTTTTGTCACAAGATTTAATTTTAGCTTTTGGAAATAATTTGTTCATATGCTTACACTTAAATTCTTTCCAAACTGAGATATTACCAACACACTTCCAAAACTCATTTTCTCAAAATATTATCTCCTCAAAAGGTTCATTTGCGGAAAACATTTGACTACCTTTGAAAAATTCGACAATTGACTTCAATTGAGAAAGTAGAAGGATTTATTATTATGACCGAACAATTACATCTACCAAAGCCAACTGTTTTATAAAAAGGTCACGACCCTAAGGTCATGACATTTGATACAATAAAAATACTGGACAATAAAAGGTCTATGCCAAAACTAAAGATTACATCAGTCCTATCAGAGCAGACCGACTCAATCTAACTATCAAGACCTAAGACGAACATAAACTTCTCGTCGTCGCTGCTCTCCACTGCTGGTTTCGCATCTGAGTCGAACTCCCACCGACGATTAGCTCCGGATCAATATTCTCAACACGTGCCGGTCCTTTCCAAGCCATCCAGTCAGCTTCACTTCTCAAAGACCATAATAATCCCAATGCACTGTTCCACTATTTGAAACCTCTATACGACAGAAGACTCGATCTGCCATCTGTGGACATCATTCCCAATGCCCACAGAAAAAGGGAAAGCAGAGAGAGTAAGCGATCTGAACGAATTAATCGTCGACGACATGGACTTATTCTAAGGGGAACATTAAGATCAAACACACGCGACTATATATGGACAATAACAACATTACACAGGACTAACATCAACATTATTATCACCATAATAACATAACCATTCACATAACATAGTTCACAATATCTGTATATCCCAAAAGCATATTTCCAAACTTTACCTTAGTCTTTTAAATCTTTAAATCTTATTTTCGACATAACCATCAATGATTAGGGAGGAAATCATTGAGATAAAAGGGATAAGTCAGCACACACGATACATCTCCTCCTCAGTCATCCAACCACAGTATAAGTCGGAAAGCAGATGGGACGTATAGGAACCCTAACCACACTGGCATCGAAGTTGGAAAACAAAAGGCGGTAACCAAACTCCGGTGGTCAGCAAGGAAAAGAGCCCATCACCTACCGACTTCTAGCCTCGTTCAGGTTCCCTTTCATCATCTCTGAGTTGCTCAAGGGGGCGACAACACTTTCTCTAGTTGGCCTGCAGTCCTTGCTACAACCAAAGCCCAGACTCCGGTGAACCTGGTCATTGTAGTCCCGTTCCGCCTAGAGAAGCACTCGAGGCTTCTTGACGTTCACCGTCCTTGCCCTCCCCTATCACAATCACCACTTGAAGGGACTCCGGCCTCCAAGCATACAATATATTTCCTCTCCACTACTTCTTTCTCAAACGTAGATAGAAAGGATTATTATTTTCATGTCTTTTAAAGTCTTGAAGTCTTTTACGATAAAGGTTTTAGTTTTATTAACCTATAATTGGTCGACCCATTCAAAGCCTCGCTTCTAACAGGCCTTGACCTCTAAGGGAAAAACGAAACAAACACCTCCCTAAGTATAGTGGTTCCCCAATGCTCGCAACCACGACACTTCATTCACGTGGCCAGTTACTTAAAATGAAGCACGTCTAAAAGACAGTGCGATGGGAGATATACATCAAAAGTCATTAGTGCTCCGCACACCTTCACTATACCCTACGTGATTCGAGATACTTAAGTTATAACTATATTGCCTTATCCATTGTCTTATACCCACCAGGGCCACAAAATAACCAATGCCTTAACCGTAAGGACTTGACACAACTTAACAATTCCAACATATTTTCAGAAAATCATTTCTCCAATATTTCTTTTTCCAACAAATAATCAGTTATCACAGGATAACATCAATACATTAACATTCTCCACAGATAAAATTCATGCTATACGATTATATCAAGATAAATAACTCAGATCATACAATTACCAACTAATAACCAACATCAAACATACAAATAAAAATTATCTTCTCAATGTAGATCGGCTAAACACGCACACACAAACAATTGCCGTCACGTATTTTGACAAATAACTACGTAGTTCTGATCTTTGAGATGATCGAGAACATTCTAATGCTACCCCAAAGGGCCATTATGTCTTAGAAAAATTTCTCTCTCACCTGGGTTTGAAGCTAGGGAAATAGGATCCCGATTATCCAAACTTGCTTCACTCGAACCTTTCTCCTAAGAAATCAAGATGAACACTTCAATTCAATGATGTGCAAACTCTTCCTCCGTAGCTCCTAGATGCCACGCCCCACTCTCCCCTTCCTTAGGTTTCTTTATTTTTTTCTCTTTTGTTTTTAAGTTTGATTTTTTGTAAAAAGGCCAAGAGTACAATACCTCTTTATATAGGAAGTAGAAATTGTATTCACACCCCAAAAATGTAGAGATTCACACGGTTTAGGGCTGGGGTAAGAAGGCAAAATTTTGCTTCATTCACTTGGCCATTAAGTTAAAGTCTTAGAAAATAAAAGTTGCATTAAAGTCTTGCACCAAAAATCATATACTTTTGAATTCAAAAATTCCTTCACATGTTAAAATTGAAATACATTTCCCTCTGACCAGACTTGATAGACATGTACATACTTGGGCAAAAAGGAAGAATTTTGCATCATTAATTTGCCACATTCATCAACCAATCAAATAATATTCCAACAAATTAAAATTCAAAAATAAAAAGAAAAATGCTAAATCTGGACGGTGCACCCAATGAGAGTAGTTCAGAAAAATATATTTTTTATGCAAATAAAAATATCCCTTGGTCAAAGAGACATTTAATGACTTAAAATTGCATTTCCAAGCTTATATATATTAATAATAAAAATAGAATTCTATAGTAGCAGGGATAAAAATTTGAAAAATTCAGAATTAAATCCAAAATTTTACATTTACATAATCTACATTTCAATACGATCGTTTTGACATAAAGTTTGTAATTTTTGAACTTACAGTTAAAAAGATATGAATTTTTGAAGTTATGACACTATAACCCTTCAAAAATCCTTTTATTTTCTAAATATAAATCAAATAATATTTTTATAATAAATTACTATACTTTATAAAATATTTTTAGGTCCAGACGTACATTTTAAATTATTCAAAGAAAATATTTTATTATATATATATATATATATATATATATATATATATATATGTCCCACATATATATATACACACACACGCACACACATAATAATTAAATTCAAATAATCATAACTTTACAAATATAAAAATCAAGGTACCACAAATCATCACCCAATAAAACAATTATATTCACACACAATTATTATAAATAAAATAATAAATAAAATTAAAATTAAAAAGATAATCACACAAATAAATTGGTAAAATTGTGAGTCTCACAATATAAGTGTGTGTAAAATTATATAATCACATAGTAATAAACTAACATTCTAAAACTAAATATTAAATGCATCACAAAATAATAAAAGTAATCATAATTTTCATAATATTAAAAAGGGATATTTACAGTAGTAGTGCTAATTAAAAGAGACAAAGAAAAAAAATGATAAAAACTATAAAAGTATGATTTAAGATAAAAGTAAGAAGCAAATATAAATAATGAAAACAAAAAAAAAATATTTAAAAGAGAACTTACAGGGTTGACAGTTGATACTTTATAATTTTGTGCTTTTCCTTTTGCTTAAATAGCTTCTTTTTTATCTTTTCACTTTCTAGTTTTTTCCTTGTAGTATACTATGTTACCACAATACCAATAGTTTTTTCCTTCGAGTAGCTTATGTGTTACTAGCTTCTGTTTATCTTGTGCCTTTTCGATTTTTTTTTAAGATTTAAGAATATTAGGATATCTTTTTCTTTTAATTTCTTTAACAAAAATGGTCCATTTTGGTAAATTTGGGCCTTCAACTATGAACCGGCCCAAATCGATGGATCACCAATTTTCACGGTTTGTAACCGGTTAGACCGATTCGCATCCGGTTCCTTGTTTGAACAGTTTCCGGAGTCCAACAATTTGGTACCTCCACCGGTTCATTGATTTTTTGATCGGTCTAGTCAGGTTTTCAAAATTATAGTAAAGACAAGGCTCATAATTCTATAAACGTTTATAATAGAAGTACTTACATATTATTCACAGAGTAAATTCTCACATCAATAATTAAATTTAAACTCACAAATTTATCAACTATGAATCAATTCTTTGTCAAGTGAACTAACCTTAGTTGGAACCATACTCATCTTATTAATTACGAAAATTTTATTTTTTTTTCAAGGATAATATCTAGAAGGCTTAATTGCATAATTGGTCCTTTATCTTATTTATTAGATTCACTTTGGTCCTTTATCTTTTTTTTGTAATTTACTGGTCCTTTATTTTTTTCTTAAGATTCAGTTTGGTCCTTCCGTTAAAATAAAGTTAAATGAGAAGGAATATTCCAAGAATATTCCCCCTTCTAGGCTTAATTGCATAATTGGTTTTTTATCTTATTTATTAGATTCACTTTGGTCCTTTATCTTAATATTCCAAGAATATTCAATCTTCTTCTTCCTCTTCCTCTGCTCTCTCCTTACAACGACGGCAGCCACCATGGGCATCGCCGCCATTTTTAGAAATTAATCGGAGTTGTTGAAGCGTTTTGCACGTGTTTTCACACGTTTTCCAGCAGGTTCAGAGGAGTAGACCGTTGTTGATAACCAAGGTTTTAGAAAAGGGGCCCTAAAATTCGGATTTTGAGGAAAAAAGAACGAAAAACACGAATTTGTTTGAGGAATAATGAAAATAAAGCTTAAAAACCGTGAAAAATGAAGAATGTTGAAGAAATTTGAAGAAATTTGATGATTTTCGAGGAAAGAGGGTGTGAGCCCATGGTGGTTGTCGCCGCGGTAAGGAGAGAGTAGAGGAAGAGGAAAGAAGAGAGAATATTCTTGGAATATTAAGATAAAGGACCAAAATGAATCTAATAAATAAGATAAAGGACCAATTATGCAATTAAGCCTAGAAGGGGAAATATTCTTGGAATATTCTTTCTCATTTAACTTTATTTTAACGGAAGGACCAAACTGAATCTTTAAAAAAAATAAAGGACCAGTAAATTGCAAAAAAAAAAGATAAAGGACAAAAGTAAATCTAATAAATAAGATAAATGACCAATTATGCAATTAAGCCTATCTAAAATGGATTAGTAAGTATTTTATTAATTAACAATTATTTTTAAATATTATTATAAAATCAACATCAATAGATAACTACTTAAAGAAAAAATGCTAATGAATTTTCTAAAAGTATTCTTTAAGAAACTAAAAGAAGTAAATTAATATTAAAAAATGCTATATTCAATAAATAAATAATGCTATGCGTATGTTTTAATTGAAAAATCATCTTTTGTTAATCTTTTAAATGGTGTGATAATAGCATCTCCAACCTAGTCTCTTGAGATTAGACCCAGTTCGTGTGAAGAACCGGAAGGGAAGAATCGAAGGGAGGTCGGAGCATGTCTATATGCCATGTCTTGGCAAGCAACGTCACTTCAGCAAGGGACGACTCTTGAGGATCAGAGTTGGGCCATTATCGTACGAAATGTTATCAAATCATATAAAAATGTAATTATTTTTCTTCATCTTCCTTTTTTTTTACTATATTTTTAAACACTTTACCATTTTATTTAATATTTTTTAAAATTAAAAAACACTTAAACTATCAAAATATACCCTCTAAAAAATACACAAGTGACTTTTAAAGAAGACCCGAAAATTAACTTAAAAATAAGACTGAAAAAATATTTAAAAAGTTCTTTAATATTTAATTATATTTTTTATTTATTATTTAATTTTTTATTTTTAATGACTAAAAATACAAAAAAGCAATATATATATATATATATATATATATATATATAAAAGTAGAGAAGTCGTGATTGTGGTACACAATTTCTCAATGTTGGTAAATTATTATTTACCAAGTTGAGAAGTGTATACGACAGTCACGACTTCCCAAACCGAATTCTCAACGTATTCTTTTAAAATATTTTATTTAATACTTTTTTATGAAATTAAAAAAAAAATAAACTATCAAAATACACCTCTTAAAAAATACAAGTAATTTAAAAATAAGATAACAAAGAATATTTAATAATATGATTTTTATTATAATAGGTAATATTATAATAATATGCAAAAAAGTAATATGGGATAGGTTGTGGGGTCCTTTCAAAAATCATGGTTGAACTTTTGGGCTTACAACAAATTTATAGTACAGTTGCTTAGGATATGGAGAACTGTGAAGTAGTATAAAAAATGTTACCAGGATCACCTAAGAACCAAAAGTGGTTCTTGGGGTTGGAGATGCTTTAAGAGCAATTAAGTATCATAATCATGAAAGTAGTGTTATGAATACCGTACTGTATCAACAAGTTCAACCAAAAAACCGGTGAACTAGACCACTGATCAGTATGGTACGTCTATTCAATCGGTTATGCATCAAATTTGATAAAACCAGCGAAAACTGCCTGGAATTCTGGTAAACCGTCAAACCAACAGCCAGAATTCTGGTAAATCGGACAGGTTCCTTTTTTAAATGTAAAATCCTAAAATAACGTCGTTTTTCAATTTTTTTAATAAAAGAAACTTAATTATTTTAAATAATGCGATAAATACTTTAAGATTGATATTAGAATTTTGAAGTTTAAAGTTTAAATTATGAACTTGTTAAACAATTGAAGAGTGGTTGTTATGTGTGTTTGTTTTTAAGAATTCAGAGTATACTGTTAGACCTAGTGTGCAAGTGCATGGTTTTTATAATGACAATGTTTTGAAGAAGCTCAACCATGAACAAGCTCAACCAAATGACAAAGAACAAAAAGCAACAATGATGAAGAGAGAGCAAGCTCATAGATTCATGTGTATATTGTTTTTATATTTTTGTTTTGAGTCTTAGAGTTTGGGTATAGTTTAGAGAGTTGGGTAGTGAATATCTATCAAGTGCATGATCATATTATATCTTGAGTATTTCGCTTAACCAAAATTAATAGGTGGTTTAAAGGTATTTGAGAAAAGGTTTAAATTTAAGAAAACAAATTTTTATAAGCTTTTTATCAGCTCCTAATCGATTAAGTTTGGTTATTAATCGATTAGCATAACTTTTGGATCATGTCTTAATCAATTAGCTTGAGATGCTTAATCAATTAGCAAGTGTTAACCAGTGGTTAATCGATGAGCCTGAAGCCCTAATCGATTAACACGGGTCTGTTAGTTTTTTAAAACAGTTTTTCACAAGGCAAAATTTTTCTAATGTTTTCTAAATCTTATGGGTCTTCTATATAAACCTTTCTCTATTCATTAGAAAGAAGTTACATCAACTAAACTTCATTTTTACATCAATTTAGAAACGATTAAAGCCACACTATTCTCTCATATTCTCTCTCACTTTCTCAAAGGATCAAAGTTCTTATTTTCATATCTTTGATCAAGAAGGTTTTGAATATCAAGTTCTATTTGTTCATTGTTCTTGAAAGAGATTCAATAAGTGTTTGTTATTCATTGAGTTGTAATCTTTGCATTGAGGCAAATCTTTCTACAATAAGAAGAAGTTTTGGTCTGTGGAATCATCAAGCAAACAAAGAAGATTGTGGAAGTCTTGTTGTGAGTCATTAACAAGCAATTGCGGAAGACTTGGTGGGTGATATCATCAAGCAAGAAAAGAGAGGTTAGATTAGAAGTTCAAGAGGGTTGCAAGACAAGAGTGGGGTATCTCTTGGAGGCTATCAAGTGGGGTATCTTGAGAGGCAATTGCTTGTAATTTGAGAACTCTAATTCCTTAGTGAAGAAACTCTCTCTATTGTGATAGACGGGACTGGATGTAGCTCTCAAGTGGGTGAGAGTGAACCGGTTTGATTCTTTAATTCTCGCAATTTTTATTGTTCTTGATTGAAAACATAGAAAAGATTGTTTTTCATATAATTGAATGAATTAGGTTTTTATAGTTCAAATTGATATGGGGAAAACCTTTTTCATAATTTAGGTAATCATTAACAATTTTTGTGTTAATCAATTCCACGCTATCTTTGATCATACATGATATTTGATTGATTTTCGTCTTCGGTTGAAAAGTGATTTTTCTGTTTTGAACAATGACTAATCGATTAACTGGTGTGGTAATTGATTAACCAAAGTTCATCTCTCAGGTATTAATCGATTAACCACCTTGGTAATCGATTAAGGGCTGAAACTTTTGTGAAAAATATTCGTTTTAATCGTTTCGATTTGTTTTGTGCGAAAATCTTTCAAGGTTTCTTTAACACCTATTCAACCCCCCCTTTCTAGGTGTTCTCCTAGTGTTCTTTAGTTAATTCGTCCACCGATTGTAGTTCTTACATATACTACTGTAAATTATGGATTTTAAATTTAAATATTTTAAAAAAATATATTTACAGATATTCTTATATAAAAATATATATTGTGTCCAAGTTAACCAGCGCGTATCCATGCTTTTTAATTACTATTTCACTGGTTAAACCACTAAACCAGTAAATCACTGCCTTGACCGGTTTGATCACCGATACAGTTTTAATAACATTGCATGAAAGTAGTCCTCCCAATTTCGATTATAATAAAAATATTTAATTCATTAATGATCTTAAATATAAACAAATGTTAGTTAAGTATCTATTATTAAATACAATCAAAATACCTCTATTTAAAGTTGTTCTATCAATTAGTTTTTGTTTCATTGTCAATATCACATTTCTAAAATATATATATATATATATATATATATTTTATAAATTTGAGAAAAGTAAATACATTCATTCTGTTCAATATTAGTAGAAGCTTACACGAATAGTAAAAAAAATCCGTAACTACTTAAATAAATGATTGGGAGTTCAACCTGCGACTCTGAGAGACTAACCCGAAAAAAAATCCAACAATATCAATAGTGTTAATTATCCAATCATGTGTTAGATCTAGTGTGCATGTGCATGTGGAGATTGTTAGATCTATTATGCAAGTGCATGGTTTTGATAATGACAAATGTTTTGAACAAGCTTAAGTCTTGGAGAAGCTCACCAAAGAACAACAAGCAACTATGATGAAGAGAGAGCAAGCTCAAGAACTTCAATATGTGTATTGATTGTAATATTTTTATTTTGAGTCTTAGAGTTTTGGGTAGAGTTTTTAGAGGGTAGTGAATCTCTATCAAGTGCATGATCATATTATAATTTGAGTATTTCACTTAACCTAAATCAGTAGGTGGTTAAAGGTTTTTAAGAAAACGTTTAATTTTGAGAAAACAAGTTTTTAATTGATTTTTACAATGGTTAATCGATTAAATGGAAGGTTAATTGATTAACAAATTTTTTGCATAAGATCTTAATCGATTAAGTAAAGTGATTAATCGATTAACAGAAATCAAACAGGGGTTAATCGATTAACCTGAAGTGCTAATCGATTAACACGTGCAGAACAGCTTTTTAAAACAGCTTTCACTTCTCAAAATCAGTTTTAATATTTTCCAAATTTTTGGGTATTCTATATAAACCTTTTCCTAATCATTGTGATTAACTAACTTCATTTTTCATATCATTTTAGAAAGATCAAAGCCACACTATTTTCTCAACATTCTCTCTCACTTTTACAAAGATCATAGTTCTTATTTTTCATATCTTTGATTAAGAAACTTTTGAATCTCAATTTCTAATAGTTCATAGTTCTTGAAGGAGATTCAATAGGTTTATTGTGTTTTCTTAGGGTTGTAATCATTGCAAGAAGGCAAGCTCAAATACAACAAAGAAGAAGTCTTGGTGGTGTTCATCAAGCAAATTGATTTGGAAGTCTTGTTGTGAGAAATCAACAAGCAAGTGGAAGACTTGGTGTGGGGTTATCATCAAGCAAGAGAGAAGAGGTTAGATTAGAAGTTCAAGAGGGTTGCAAGACAAGAGTGGGGTATCTCTTGGAGGTTATCAAGTGGGGTATCTTGAGAGGCAATCACTTGTAATTTGAGAACTCTAATTCCTTATTGAAGAAACTCTCTCTATTGTGATAGAGGGGACTGGATGTAGCTCTCGGTGGTTGAGAGCGAACCAGTATAAATCTCTGAGCAAGCTTCTCTTCCCTTAACTCTTTAACTTTTGCTATTTCTTATTGTTCTTGATTGAAAACCTAGAAAAGATTGATTTTCATATAATTGAAAGAATTAGGTTTTAATAGTTCTAATTGATTTGGGGAAAACCTTTTTCATAATTTAGGTAATCATTAACAATCTTGGTGTTAACAATTCTGTGCTATCTCTGATACTCTATGTTAATTGATTGATTTTCGTTTTCGATTGAAAAGTGATTTTTCTGTTTTTAACAGTGATTAATCGATTAACTGGGTGTGTTAATCGATTAACCATAATCAGCTGTCAGACATTAATCAACTAACTCCTTGCCTTAATCGATTAACAGCCGGAAATTTTGTGAAAATAATTCGTTTTAATTGTTTGGATTTGTTTTATTCGAAAATCTTTCAAAGTTTCTTTAAGACCTATTCAACCCCCTTCTAGGTGTTCTCCTAGTGTTCTCTAGTTAATTCATCCACCGATTGTAGTCCCTCTTACATCATGCATGAGTAAATACCTTAAAAAAAATACAATCAATCAATTTTTTTTAATAAATATGAAATTAGTTTTTATGTTATAATTACATTTTGTAGGTTGATTTATCATGACTCCTAGCAGTATAGGCATTGCCATAAAAAGCTCTTTACTTGTTACTACTTTTATCCTTAAAAATAAGATTTTTTTGACACTTTTATTTTCTCTCTATTTATAAGATCTTATACCCAATTTTCAATGATCATTACTTACTTTTTTTTTTTACAAAAACCTCTATTTATTTAACACTTTTTAGATTTCAATAATATTAATAACAACAATTTTAAAAATATATATAAAAATTCACATTTTTAATATAATTAACTAAATTAATAATTTTTTAATGAACGCAAAATCTCCCTTACTAGGAACGGAGGAAGTACATTATTGACTGACGCTTTCTCATGGCAAGCAATTATTGATAAAGGGCCTAATCAGTGCCCATACTTAAAAAAAAAAAAAAAAATTAAAATAGTAGGGCCAGCAATGCAGTGCAGCAGTCCCGAACTTGCTGAAAATCGAAATATCTTCCATTCATTTTGTTTGTTTCTGGGTAGGTGGCTCTGATCATAAAGGATTGTTTATACTTTTGTAGCTTCAGCCATGTGCACATTAGATCTATGAGATTCATAATGAGATAATCCCCTCTGACCCACTAATCACTATCACACTCATTACAGTGCAGTTGAATTTACTCATGTTCAAGTGGAAACATCTACTATTCTTCGCTCACAATTGTATTGACCCGTAGGATGCACGGAGCAATACATTTTTCAAGATCTTAGTATAAACATACTACTTCCCTTCCTAAATATAAATTTTTTTTGACATTTTTATTTTATCTCTGTTTATAAGATGTTATACCAATTTTCAATGATCATTAGTTACTTTTTTTCACAAACACTCTTACTTATTTGGCACTTTTTAGATTCTCAATAATATTAATAGGGATAATTTTGAAAATACATATCAAAAGTTCACATTTCCAATACAATTAACTAAATTAATCAACTTTCTTAATGAACTTAAAATCTCCAAAGAGATCCTATATATATGGATGGAGAGAGTATGTTTTTAGTCAAATTACTAGTTTTTATATCTCTTTTTGAGACATAAAAGATGTATAAAATTAAAAAATAATAATAAAAAAATTGAGAGAAATAATTGATAGTGACATAAAAAAAGAAATAAGAAAATAGATGTAGACCAATGAGAATATAAAAAAATATTAATATTATCAATGCTCTTCCTTCAATGAAAATAGTTGGTGCACTGAAGTGTAAAACTTTTCTATATCATCAATGCATCATCTATTATTCATATGTTTATGGTTATTGAGTTTTAGCCAAAAATAATACAAATGAATAATGAATGATATACCAAAAGTGTAAACAATTTCATTGTCAATGCACACTCATTAATCTCCTTTTTCAATATTTTTTTTGTCGAAACCAGGTGGTGTCTGGGTTTCACATTTTTTGTGGCCCAACTAATCTACCCCGAATCCGCTTAATCAATCAACATGTTAGGTTTAGGCATGTGAACATATACTATCCAGCTATTAAATATACCCTTTAACTTTTATCTGGAATCAATTCTATATGGTATATAACACTATAACAGCAATTACTCAATATTATATTTCCTAAAAAAAAATTAAATTAAAATTAAAATATAGGCAAAAAATTGAAAAATTAGTCAATATTATTATTATTCAATTAAATTAAAATATATTTCCTCTGATTTTAAATTTAAGTCTTTTTTTACTTAAAATAATTTATTTAATAAAATTAGTCAATATTATTAATTTTTTTTTTCAAAATTACAACCATAATTATTATTAAAACTTTGAAATAATTGTATCGAGAACGTAAAAATATTTGTGAAATGAAATAATTAATACTACCTCCGATCTCAAATATAAGCAAATAAAAACACTTTATTAGTGGTCTTAAATATAAGCAAAATTTAACTAACTTTTTATTCTCAATACAATCATTCCTAAAATATCTCAATAAAGTGGTTATATCATTTCATTTTTGTTTTATTTCCAATGCAAATTTCCTAAAGTAGTCTAACTTTAAGAATTTGAGAAAATTAAATACAGTCAACTAGCTTCCTTAATACGTGTGAAATTAGTTTTTTTTCTTATATTTAAGATCAGAGTAATAACATTTAAAATTGAAAAATAACTTACATTAAAAAAAAAGTTCTGATGGGACTTACATTTATATTCAAAATTTGTTCAGCAGCCCTACATCGGGTACTGTTTTGTCCTTAGTCGTTGGCACATCTTCCTGTTTTTTTTTCTAGTGGTAAAAATGCTCTTTTAGCTTAGTTACTAAAGAGGAAGTTTCAGAGACTTTGTTTAGTATGAAGACTTTTAAAGCCAGGTTTTGATGGTTTTCAACCTTTTTTCTTTTAATAAATATTGGGATCTGGTTGGTGATGAACCATGGTGGATGGTTAGAGATACTTTTAGGTTTGGAACTTTTGATGCTGCTTTAGTGGAAAATTTAATTGTTCTTATTTTGAAGGTGGAGAGCCCTGGACACTTCCAAGATTTTCAGCCTATTAACTTGTGCAATGTGGTCTATAAAGTCATCACCAAGGTCTTGGTAAGCCGTCTTTGTCCTTTCCTTAATGATTTAATTGGTTCCCTCCAAAGCAGCTTCATTCAAGGTAAAGGTATTTCTGATAATGTGATTATGACCTAGGAGATTATGCACTATTTTCACAAGACTAAAATTAGAAAAGGAGTGGTTGCTTTTAAGATTGACTTGGTAAAAGCTTATGACAAGTTCTGTTGGAATTTTCTTGAGCAAACCTTGATGGATTTTGGGTTCCCTCATCTTATTGTGACCCTCATTATGTGCTGTGTCAAATCGTCCTCTCTTTCTCTCCTATAGAATGGATTAATATAAGAGAATTTCAGTTCGTCGAGGGACCTTCGATAGGGTGATCCTATGTCTCCCCATCTCTTTGTTTTATGCATGGAAAAATTGACTCATTTGATAAATCAGAAAGTGCATAACGGGGATTGATAGCCTAGTCATGTGTATAGAGGGGGTCTAGGCATTTCTCATCTTTTCTTTGCAAATGATGTGCTTTCTTCCTGTTAAGCCAGTAATTCCTAGGTTTAGATGGTTGGTGATACTCTTCAAAGTTTTTGCATGGCTTTGGGTTTAAAGATTAATACTGTCAAATCTAAAGCCCTTTGTTCCAACAATGAGAATCGTCGAAGGAAGGAAGCCTTCTTAAGGATTAGTGTTATGACCTTTGTTAATGATTTGGGTAAGTATCTGCTGGGAATTCCACTGCTCAAAGGTAAAGAGAAGAAGGAAGTTTGTAGCCTCTTATAGAGAAAATCCATAATCGGCTTGCTTCTTGGAAATCTATTGCTTAATATAGTGGGTAGACTTTGTCTTGCAAAATCTATTATCTCTTTTATTCCTATCTATAATATGCAAAGTATATGGTTACCCACTGGCCTCTGTGATAGAATTGATCAAATAACGAGACAATTCATTTGGAGTAAAGATGGTAAAACTCGTGGATGGAGTCTCTTGTAAATTGGGAAACTGTCACTACCCTAGTGAATTATGGAGGTTTAGGCATCCGGGAGGTGCGGTTGACCAACATTGCTCTTTTAGGAAAACTCACTAGGGATTTCATGCACAACCATGACAAATTATGGGTTAAAGTCCTTTCTCATATATATGTTCATGGTTCATCTAATTTCAATGCTAACTTTTCTGCAATAAGCTCGTATATTTGGAAAGGAATTGTTAAAACGAAGAATGAGATAAAGGATGACATTCTTTGGAGAATTGACTCTAGCTAAATATCTATGTGGTACGATCAATGGCTGAAAAGAGGGGAAACTTTGTGAGTTGGTTGACTATGTTCATTCAACCGACACATGATTGCAAGTCAAAGATGTTTGTAAAGATGAAGGCTAGAATCTAAGTCAATGCTATACTCAAATTCCTAACCATTTAAAAGATACTATCCATGCTCTCCCTATTTTGTTGTTTGCAAGTGCAGGTCTTGAAGATTCGCTAGTTTGGAGTGGAAGTACTAATGATGTTTATGATGCATCTTCAACTTACTAGTGGTTGCGGGTCAAGAACGATGTTACGATAGGAGAGCCCAATTTTCATTGGATATGGAAAGCAAGGTGCGCAATTCTTGGCTTGGCTTGTGGGTTATGGGGCACTGCCAGCTAACCAGCTCCAGTGTAGAAGAAGGCTCACGACTAATGCTCGATGTGGAAGGTGTTTAACACAATAAAATCAACTTTGCACACTCTTCGAGACTATTCTATGTAAATGTATTAATTTTCGTTATTCATATTATGTATTTTAAATTAAATGATAATAAGGATTTTTGGGATTTAAAATGTATTATTTTAGAATAAAATAGTTTTGGAAGGAAATGATTTAAGTATAATATTTTAAATTGTGAAATTGTGGATTTTGAGCTGGGTACTTGATTATCAGAGCTGGATAATCGATTATTATAGTGGATAATCGATTATCCAGTCCAAAATTTCAATCTGGGCAAATTTTTAGCTTGTTAATTGATCAGCCCCGATAATCGATTATCTCTGCAAACCTGATCCAAAAATAAGGCGGTGAAAGCTAAAAACGCGTAAGTTTCTCATAAATTGCCACCTTATGCTTCGCCTATATGTGTCCAGCAACCCTATGGGTTGAGGTGTCACGTTCCCAACCCTTCGTAATCCTTAAGCAAGCTCAACCTCATCCAAACCTTTGGCTATAAGTATCGAATTTAGACAAGCAAGTTTTGCTTTCTCTTGGTCTTTCGAAACACTTTTTAGACGTGTTTATGCCTTGCTTTGAGGTATAACACAAAGTTCTTCTGAATTTTTAGCCAAACCTTGTCAAAATATCTTCTTGAGATCAATCTAGAAACTAATATGAAATTACTATTAGCTCCATTTCACCCTTTTCGTGTGCCCAGCTTAGGGGAAGACAAGCCTTGAGTCTTGACTGCAATCCAAGACCTTACAACAGAGAATAAAACTTATTTGGTTCTCTATGTTTTCATTACAAGATCATTGAGTTCTTGTATGCCAATGTGTCAAAAAAATTAGGACTAAATTCTGAACTTGTCCAAAAAAACAGTCTTACCATCGTTCCCATTTTGCTCTTCATGTTTGGCTAGCCTAGGGAGAGATAAACCATGATTCTTGGCTACAATCAGAGTTCTCATGGCAGAGAACAAAACCAAGCTTATCTCATAGATTTTCCTTGGAAGGTTATCAAATTATTGTGTGTCAAAGTAGCCAAAAAGTAAGACCGAATTCTGAATTCTGAAGTTGTCATAGTGTAGTCTTCTTGTCTGGCCATGTTTGCAGCTAAATTTTGGTAAGCAAACCGAATCTAAATTCTTGTATTTTGGTTCCCTTAACAAGTCCTTATGGCATAAAATAGATCCTAACCAATTCCTTGTCATTTCCTTGCAAAACAATGACGAATTCTTATGCCAAAGTTACCCGAAAACCATTCTGGTTCTGCTAGGACTTTGCTGTTATCTCAGCCCTGTTTTAGTGTTAATCATGGAACTTGAACTCTCAATGTCTCAAAGTAGGTATGGGAGAAGTTATTCATATAACTAGAATTGTAATTGATGGTTGCAAAGTGTAGTGAAAGTTAGCATGAGCCTATGGGATATTGCTTTGTAAGTCATGACAAGATTACTTGACTTGGTGATTGAGGTCTAATATGTGATGTTTTTGTACCTTTTTTGCCTCCCTTTTACATAGTAAGTGGCTTGTTTTTTTGAGTGAATTGGAATAAAACAATGGAATTTTGTCATTATAAGATTTTTGGAACCTTTTGATGTGTTTGGTGTGTTTTCAGGTATTTAAGCTCTTAAAATAGTGATTTTTGCAATGGAATGAAGAAGGAGAGCTTGGAACTTGAATTGGGAAGAAAAAATGAAGAAAAGTTTAAGGTGGCGCCCAGGCTCGGCTCCCACGCGCCCAGACGTGGGCTGGGGTCAACTGGACAATAATGGGGTGCATTTGGTTGATTTTTCCAGACAGTTGCACGCCCAAACGCCGAAGTTTCACGTCTGGGCGCGCAAAATGCGAGAAAGTGACATTGTTCGCTGTTTTGACCATAACTTGATATACGCTTATCCAAATGAGGCGATCTGGGTATCATTTTAAAGCTAAAGAAAAGATCTACAACTTTGCCAGAAATAGCCTTACTCAAATTCGTCCATGTTGGGGGTCAAAATCAGTGCCGAAGTTGCTGTCAGACGCAAATATGGGATTCTAGAAGGATTTTAATGATAAATTCTATTTGTAAATAAGATTCTTACATATTAGTATATTCTAATATGATCTTATCATATTATATTCAGATTTAGGATTAGTTTTATTAAAATAAAAATCTTATCACATTAGATTGAAAATTACGTTAGTCTTTATCTATATAATAATAAGATTAGGATTCATTCCTGGAACGGAGACACTCATACAACTCCATAGAATAATAGTAGATTAGGATTTGAGACTTGGAGAAGGAACAAGGGATTGGAGGTTTTTGTGAAGAACACAGAGTTAGCTCAAGGATTCATGGTAATTATTTTTATGACGTTTATTGTGTTTTCTCTTGTAAGTATGAACTAATTCCATTTTTGGGTTGTAGGAGTAGATGATGGAACCTTTTCAATATTTCTAGTAATAAATTAATCTTGTTTTTCGTTATTGAATTCTGTGTTTGATTGTCCTTATTTGTTTTTCATGAAAGAAGCTGTTTCATGACTTTTGGAAATCCTTTATGAATAGACATATGAATTTAGGATTTAGTCATTAATCAAATAACTCAATTGTATAGACATAGACATGTTTTCTATGAATTGGGTAATTTTATAAAAAGATGTTTTGACTGAACTTAATGAAAGGGTTAGGTTTTAAGGCTCCCTTGAGACATCATTGGGAGATTAATCTCTAAAATATAGAAACACGCTAAGACATTAGGTGTTATCTAATTTTGCAAAATCAATTCGGAATTCAAGGAAAATAAATGTGAATTAAATGCTCCTAATTATGTGGATTATGTTTTGATGATGACAAAATAATTAACAAATCATGCCTTGAAGATATTGCAACATCAACATCAACAAGAAGTCAAGAAAAGAAGACAAGTGCCCAATCATTCTCAATCAAATATTAATTGTAAATTTCTAATTTATGTTGAGAGTGGTTGAGAGTGGGTAGAAATAGTTAGTCTCTTCTAGGAATAAATTTTTATATGTTTATTAAGTTGAGATTGACCAAAAATTAATACTTGAGAGGAAAAATAAAATTGAAAAATAATTTTTCCCATATCTGATCAAAATACTCGAGTATTTTGAAAAAGACTCGAGTATACACTCGAGTATTTGTAGAAAAACTCGAGTATTTGTGCCAGGTCAGCAATTATGACCGTTAGTCTTGTTCGTGCACCAATTCACTCGTGACCGACCAAAAAGACTCGAGTTTTTACCAAAAGACTCGAGTATTTTTGTCCAGTCAGCAAAAATGAACGTTGGAGAAACTCAAAAAAAACCAATTGAGGGCATTTGAGTCTCAGCCAACCCAAGAGAGTAATTCAGAACCTCATTGTAAAATTTCTCTTTGAATTTGTGCAAGAACAAACAAGACAACAAGATCATATTGATTCAAGCTTTCTTAATTTCCTCTTCTCAAGTGTTAATTCCCAAAAAGCTCAACTTCTCACTCATATTGTCATTTTATTCCAAGTTGAGTTTTAGGCCTCAATTCTTACATTGAGTTGTGCTTATTTGTGCTAATCCATTGTGAGATTAGTAATACACATACAAAAAGCTTGATTATTCAAAGTCTTGGATTGTTCCCAAGCAAACCCTAAGTGGCTTAGGGTGTTGGAAGTCTTGAGAGGTTCTCAAGCACAAGACTAGGAGGTTCCTAGCCCGGTGGAGTTTCTTGAAGGGAGTTCAAGGAAGCTTTGTGAAGAGTTCTTCAATCACCGGAATCAAATTGGGGTAGAAATCAAGAGTTTGGTACACTCTTGAAAGGGTTAGGTTGAGTGAGGCCATTCTCAAGCAATCCTTTGTAATTTCTAACAATTTGATTATTAGTAGAAACTCCTAAGTGATTAGGAGGACTGGATGTAGCTCATTGTTGGAGTGAACCAGGATAAAATTGCTTGAGTGTTGGTTTATTGCTTTTAATCTACTTTCTAGCTCAATAGACTTAAGTCATTTCAATCAATTAGGATTTATACAATTAGGTAGCAAGTTCAAGGAATCTTTGTGTTAAAAGTTATTTAGATTACTTGCTATTCTGTTGGATAAGTTCCTGTTTATTATTGAATTGATTTGAGTTAAATTGGTGAATTTTCGTTTCTGGTTTTTCTGCTATCTGATAGTAAAAACTCGAGTATTTAGTAAAAGACTCGAGTTGTTCATCCTGAAAAACTCGAGTATTTCACAAAAGACTCGAGTCTTTTGCTTCTGATTCCAGAAAATTCAGTCTAAGCTCCATTCTTCAATTATCAAAAGAAAATATTTGGTATTAGTGCTTCAAAATACTATTCACCCCCCCTCTAGTATTTGCTTAGCCCGCTTGTTGGTTTCCAACAAGTGGTATCAGAGCTCGGTCGAAAGATCGAGTGTAACAACTTTTTCGAAAAAGATCCTTTTGGAAACTAAATGGGCTCTAGCAATAACTTTGGTGGAGAAGGAGCTTCAATAAACCGTCCTCCACTATTTAATGGTGAAGGATATGTTTATTGGAAAACTCGCATGAAAGTTTTTATTGAAGCAATTGATATGGATATTTGGGATGCAATTGAAAATGGTCCTTTCATTCCCAAAAAGAAAATAAATGATGAATTTGTTGAAATTCCAAGGAGTAGTTGGAATGATGATGAAAAGAGAAAAGTCTCATTTGATTTAAAAGCTAAAAACATCATCTTTTCGGCTCTATCCCATGATGAATTTTATAGAGTTTCCCAATGTAAATCGGCAAAAGAAATGTGGGATACTTTGCAAGTCACACATGAGGGAACAAGTGAGGTTAGAGATGCAAGATTGAATTCTCTAACTCACGAATATGAATTGTTCCACATGTTGCCAAATGAAACCATTAGTGACTTGCAAAAGCGATTCTCTCACATTGTTAATCATTTGATTTCCTTGGGAAAAGTATTTCGCAATGGTGAAACTACTAACAAAATTCTAAGATGTCTTGATAGGAGTTGGCAACCCAAGGTAACCGCCATCAAGGAATCAAGAGACATAAATAGCATGGACTTAGCCACTTTGTTTGGCAAACTCCAAGAGCATGAGATGGAGCTTACAAGACTTGGGATGCATGAGGAATCGGACAAAAAGAAAAAGAACATAGCACTCAAAGCTTCAACCAAAGCTACAAAAGAAGTTGAAGAATGCTCTACAAGTGGAGATTCCGATGGTGAACCAAATCAAGAAGAATTTGGGATGTTTGTGAAAAGATTCAACAAATTCTTCAAAGGGAAGAAAGGTGGATCTTCATCCAATTTCAAGAGAACCAAAGACTCCAAACAAAGAGAAAAGAGTACCAATGATGGAGTTAAGTGTCATGAATGTGGAGGGGTTGGTCACATAAGAATGGAATGTGCCACATTCTTGAAGAAGAATGACAAGAAGACCCAAGAGACCAAAGGGAAGCGTGCATACATTGTTTGGGATGCACCGGAGAAGAGCAATGAATCATCTTCAAGTAGCTCCGGTGATGAAAATGCAAACCTTTGTCTCATGGCCAAGAACAATCATGAGTCCTCATCAAGAGCTAATCATGGCATGAGTGAAAGTGATGATGAGGTAACCTCTAGTTCTTCTTGTTCCTCTTCAAACTCCATTTCATATGATGATTTGCAAGAAGCCTACAATGAAATGTTAATTCAATTTAAAAGGCTTGCTAAAATTAATAAGGAAAAAGGAAAGAAAATTTTGGAGTTTCAACATGAAATTGATGAATTGCAAAAATCTATAAATGAGTTGAAACTTCAAAATGAATCCTTGGAACTTATTAATTCTAGTCATCAAAGTGATTGTGCAAATCATGAGGAAATTATCACTTCATGTGAGAGATGTGATGATCTTGAAAAAGAAGTGAAAGAGTTGAAAAACAAACTCACAATCTCACATAGTGATAGAAACCTCAACCGGTTGTTGAACTCTCAAAGACATAATCACAACAAAACCGGTTTAGGATATGTTCATAAAAAGGACAAAAAGTACAAGGTGGTTGGAACATTTTCTAAGAAAAATTCATCAAAGAGACCAACTTGTACTTATTGTGGAAAAGTTGGACATATCAACATTGAGTGCCACATTAAGAAGTTTGAAATGAAAAAGGGCACTTATATGTGGATTAAGAAGGGAGAAAGTCCCAACACTAACCCTAAGGGACCCAACATTGTTTGGGTACCCAAAGTGAACAAGTGATTTCATATTATAGGTGTGCCTTCGAACGGGAAAACAATTGTGGTATCTTGATAGTGGATGTTCGAAGCACATGACGGGAGATAAGCGGCACTTCATTGAGCTTACTCCAAAGGAAAAGGGTTATGTCACTTATGGGGACAACAACAAAGGCAAAATCCTTGGTATTGGTAAAATCGGAAACTCTTCAAACTTGATTATTGATAATGTGCTCTATGTTCAAGGATTAGAACATAATCTCTTGAGCATAAGCCAATTATGTGATGTTGGTAATCATGTAGTTTTTACCTCTACCCATTGCCTCATTAAAAGTGACAAAGATGAATCAATCAAATTTGTTGGTAGAAGGTCAAATAATACTTACTTAGTTGATTTGAACAAAGTCACTTCTTTGGTCTCTACTTGTTTAGTGAGCAAAGAAAATGACACTTGGTTATGGCATCGTAGGACCGCTCATATAAATGTAAACCAATTGAAGAAAATTCAATCTAAAGATCTAGTAGTTGGTTTACCAAAGCTAAATTTTTCTATTGAAGGTGTTTGTTCCCCTTGCAAGAAATGTAAACAAACTAAAAACACCTTTGGATCAAAAATGGTGATGTCCACATCAAGGCCATTAGAAATGCTTCATATGGACTTGTTTGGACCATCACAAGTAAAAAGCTTTGGTGGCAACTATTATGCATTGGTGATTGTTGATGACTTCTCTAGGTTTACTTGGACTTTATTTTTAACTACTAAGAGTGAGACCTACAAATCTTTTAAACATCATGTCAAACTTTTGCAAAACCAAGTGAATCAAAAAGTAATTATTATTCGTACCGATCATGGTGGTGAATTCGAAAACCACAAATTTGATAGATTTTGTGCTAAAAATGGTATTGAGCATCAATTCTCCGCACCAAGGACCCCGGAACAAAACGGAGTGGTAGAGCGGAAAAATAGGGTGCTAGAGGAACTTGCTAGAACCATGTTAAATGATTCTCAAGTACCTCAATATTTTTGGGCCGATGCCGTCAATACGGCTTGTTATGTTTTAAATCGTATTTTGATAAGGCCCTCTTTGAATAAAACCCCCTATGAACTTTACAAGGGAAGAAAGCCAAATATATCTCATTTTCATGTCTTCGGATGCCAAGTTTTTGTTTTAAATAATGGAAAAGAACACCTTGGCAAGTTTGATTCCAAATCCGATGAAGGCATATTTTTAGGCTATTCTTCTCATAGTAAAGCTTATAGAATTTTCAATAAAAGAACTTTAACTACTGAGGAATCAATTCATGTGGTTTTTAATGAGTCTTCAAAAGAAGATAGTGTTTTATGTGATGCTAGTGAAGATGGCATTGTCTTTTCAAAAGAAGAAAAAGAGAGAGAGAATTCAAAAATTGATGAAGGAGAAGTAAGGGAAGAACTTCCTCCAACTTGGAAATCGGTCAAGGCTCATCCTATAGACAAAGTCATAGGAGATATGTCAAAGGGAGTACTTACTCGTAGGTCTATTCAAAACATTTGCCACTATGTCTCATTTGTTTCTCAAATTGAACCCGATTCAATTAAAAAGGCCATTGAGGATGATCATTGGGTTCTTGCTATGCAAGAAGAATTAAACCAATTTGAAAGAAATGAAGTTTGGGATCTAGTCCCTAAACCCGATGATCATACCATAATTGGTACTAAATGGATTTATAGAAACAAACTTGATGAATCCGGGTTGATTATAAGAAACAAAGCTAGACTAGTAGCTCAAGGGTACAACCAAGAGGAAGGTATCGATTATGATGAGACCTTTGCTCCGGTTGCACGTCTTGAAGCAATCCGAATTTTACTTGCTTATGCTTCAATCATGAAATTCACTTTATATCAAATGGATGTTAAAAGTGCTTTCTTGAATGGGTTTATAAATGAAGAAGTGTATGTCAAACAACCCCCCGGTTTTGAAAATAGTGAATTTCCAAACCATGTTTATAAATTGAAAAAGGCACTCTATGGATTGAAACAAGCTCCTAGAGCTTGGTATGATCGATTGAGTTCCTTTCTATTAGAAAACAAGTTTCAAAGAGGGAAGGTTGATAATACATTATTTATTTATAAAACCAAGGATGACATTTTGTTCGTACAAATCTATGTTGATGATATCATTTTCGGTGCTACTAACGTGTCTCTTTGTAGAAAGTTTTCAAATTTGATGAAAAAGGAATTTGAAATGTCAATGATGGGAGAACTCAAGTTCTTCCTAGGCTTACAAATAAAGCAAGTCAAGGAGGGGATATTTGTGCATCAAGGGAAATATTGCAAAGAGCTCCTTGAAAAATTCGGATTGGACAAGTGCAAGGAAGCCTACACTCCAATGAGCACATCATGCTACCTAGACAAGGATGAACAAGGTACACCGGTTGATGTTAGTAAGTATAGGGGTATGATAGGTAGTCTCCTATATCTCACTGCATCTAGACCGGATATTATGTTTAGTGTATGCATGTGTGCTAGATTTCAAGCTAATCCTAAAGAATCTCACCTATCCGCAGTTAAACATATATTTAAGTATCTAAAAGGAACAATTAACACTGGTTTATGGTATCCTGCTGATGCCAATCTTTGTTTAGTTGGTTACTCGGATTCCGACTTCGCGGGATGCAAGCTTGATCGCAAAAGCACCAGTGGTACTTGCCATTTCTTGGGAAGTTCATTGGTGTCATGGTTTTCTAAAAAGCAAGCTTGTGTCGCTCTTTCTACCGCCGAAGCGGAATATATCGCAGCCGGTAGTTGTTGTGCTCAACTGTTATGGATGAAACAACAATTATCGGATTTTGGTTTGAAACTTGAAAATATTCCGATTAGATGCGATAACACGAGTGCAATCAATTTGACTAAGAATCCGGTGTATCACTCAAGAACTAAACACATTGAAATAAGACATCATTTTTTAAGAGATCATGTACAAAAGGGTGATTGCACAATTGAATTTGTTAGTACCACAAATCAATTAGCCGACATTTTTACAAAACCTCTACCAAGGGACACCTTTTATCATATTAGGAGAGAACTTGGTATTTTAGATGAAGCTAATATAGGCTAATTGCATTGTGTGTCATTTTTGGAAAATCACCATATTAGTCTTACTCTAATGTGTTATTGATTCTTAGTTAAATTGTCCTTGATGATATTTGAAATTGTATATGTTAATTGTGTGTGATTCTGTACTGTATTCCAAGTTGGTAGTGAAACATTTGTATTTGATTTGTGTTTGGTCTTTTAAAACTGAGTTTTTACTTTCTGTTCTGTCAAAATACTCGAGTTTTTCCAAAAACACTCGAGTATTTTAATTCAAAATTAAATCAGTTTTAAATTGAAAAAGTTTTTAATCAGGGTCTGATAAAAATACTCGAGTGTTTCTAAAAACACTCGAGTCTTTATTAAAATACTCGAGTGTTTTTAAAAACACTCGAGTCTTTCGAAATCCCCAATTTTTGAACTTTCAGACCAAACTCGAGTATTTTCCAAAAACTCGAGTATTTTGCGTTTTCCCTGAAAATTGAACTTTCGGACCAAAGTCGAGTTTTTCAATTTTTACTCGAGTTTTCTGGGGAAATCTGGGCTGAGTCACGACCGACTCGAATATATTTTCAAAAACTCGAGTATATCCTAAAGAACAACTCTAGTATTTATGAATATATTCGAGTATTTTGAACTGTTTATATATACTCTCAGACTCAAGTTTTTTTTTTTTTTTGCGACCCTCTTCTCTCCCGGTATTCTCATATCTCTCTCCTCAAAACTCAGATTTTCCTCAAAGTTTTGTCAAATCTTACTAGTTTTTCATCCTCTAAACTTTTCTCCTCCTCCAGATGCTCCAGCTCCTTCGATGTTTTGATGATGTTGACCTTTGGATTTTATCTTAGTTTTTTATCATGATTGGTCTTTGTTACATTTTCTGGAGTTTGAGAACTTGGTGTTTTGAGACTTTGGGTTTATTATTGCCCCTTTGATTTGGACCTTTTATGATGTTTTTATGTTAATGAATTTGGTCTTCATTATGATGTTTGTGCAACGCTTCAGGGGGAGCTCTTTATCGTTATTATATCTCCGTTTTATTTGCATAATTGGTTATGGGGTTTTCCGATTATGCACCTCTCATCCCGTGATCTTTTTCTAAATTGTTACATCTTTTTGGCGTATGACAAAAAGGGGGAGAGATATTACACTTGTCTTGTCTTGATATTGTTGCACCTAAAATCTCTAATTATGGTATATACTCTGATAATTGTTAAATTCTTTAATACCATAGGCTTGGTGCTAAAATTAAATTGTCATAACATCTTGCTCAAGCTGAATTTTTAGATAGGTGAAAAGTATCATATAGTGAGGGGGAGTTGCATCTCCAAGTGGATCAAGCTTAACAATTGGATCAAGTGTTAATTATTTTGTCATCACCAAAAAGGGGGAGATTGTGAATTAAATGCTCCTAATTATGTGGATTATGTTTTGATGATGACAAAATAATTAACAAATCATGCCTTGAAGATATTGCAACATCAACATCAACAAGAAGTCAAGAAAAGAAGACAAGTGCCCAATCATTCTCAATCAAATATTAATTGTAAATTTCTAATTTATGTTGAGAGTGGTTGAGAGTGGGTAGAAATAGTTAGTCTCTTCTAGGAATAAATTTTTATATGTTTATTAAGTTGAGATTGACCAAAAATTAATACTTGAGAGGAAAAATAAAATTGAAAAATAATTTTTCCCATATCTGATCAAAATACTCGAGTATTTTGAAAAAGACTCGAGTATACACTCGAGTATTTGTAGAAAAACTCGAGTATTTGTGCCAGGTCAGCAATTATGACCGTTAGTCTTGTTCGTGCACCAATTCACTCGTGACCGACCAAAAAGACTCGAGTTTTTACCAAAAGACTCGAGTATTTTTGTCCAGTCAGCAAAAATGAACGTTGGAGAAACTCAAAAAACCCCAATTGAGGGCATTTGAGTCTCAGCCAACCCAAGAGAGTAATTCAGAACCTCATTGTAAAATTTCTCTTTGAATTTGTGCAAGAACAAACAAGACAACAAGATCATATTGATTCAAGCTTTCTTAATTTCCTCTTCTCAAGTGTTAATTCCCAAAAAGCTCAACTTCTCACTCATATTGTCATTTTATTCCAAGTTGAGTTTTAGGCCTCAATTCTTACATTGAGCTGTGCTTATTTGTGCTAATCCATTGTGAGATTAGTAATACACATACAAAAAGCTTGATTATTCAAAGTCTTGGATTGTTCCCAAGCAAACCCTAAGTGGCTTAGGGTGTTGGAAGTCTTGAGAGGTTCTCAAGCACAAGACTAGGAGGTTCCTAGCCCGGTGGAGTTTCTTGAAGGGAGTTCAAGGAAGCTTTGTGAAGAGTTTTTCAATCACCGGAATCAAATTGGGGTAGAAATCAAGAGTTTGGTACACTCTTGAAAGGGTTAGGTTGAGTGAGGCCATTCTCAAGCAATCCTTTGTAATTTCTAACAATTTGATTATTAGTATAAACTCCTAAGTGATTAGGAGGACTGGATGTAGCTCATTGTTGGAGTGAACCAGGATAAAATTGCTTGAGTGTTGGTTTATTGCTTTTAATCTACTTTCTAGCTCAATAGACTTAAGTCATTTCAATCAATTAGGATTTATACAATTAGGTAGCAAGTTCAAGGAATCTTTGTGTTAAAAGTTATTTAGATTACTTGCTATTCTGTTGGATAAGTTCCTGTTTATTATTGAATTGATTTGAGTTAAATTGGTGAATTTTCGTTTCTGGTTTTTCTGCTATCTGATAGTAAAAACTCGAGTATTTAGTAAAAGACTCGAGTTGTTCATCCTGAAAAACTCGAGTATTTCACAAAAGACTCGAGTCTTTTGCTTCTGATTCCAGAAAATTCAGTCTAAGCTCCATTCTTCAATTATCAAAAGAAAATATTTGGTATTAGTGCTTCAAAATACTATTCACCCCCCCTCTAGTATTTGCTTAGCCCGCTTGTTGGTTTCCAACAATAAATTAATTTGTTATAGAATATTTAGGAACCTGCATCGAAACTACATCCCGCCTTTCCCCTTGTCAAAGAGTCATTTTTTTTAATTTCTGTTTTTATTTACAAAGTCATAAATCCTTTGTCTTGTTCACTAAGTAATATTAATTAGGTGGAATTAATTAAACGGGGTCACTCCCTTGGGTACGATACTCGGACTATATTTTCTATATTACTTGTACGACCCGGTGCACTTGCCGGAATCTCCCAACACTTGGATATCAAGATAATCCATGACCATGCTATGTTTGAATTATGAATGGTTCAATACTTAGTTATACGCTTAAAGCTGAGAATGAACTATGATTAATCTGGATATTTACTTGGTTATGTGATATGAGTTTAGTTGAATTGTACGTGATAACTTGTGTTTTGAATGAATATGCAATTGATTATGGAAAATAATATGTGTGATGGATTTACAATTAAAGATGAGTATGAAGACATGGATAAGATAGGATTGAAATCCCTAAGGAACTAAGATGAATGCTTTAGAATTGTGTTAGGATAATCGATTATCAGGATCAATCCTGGACAGTATCAAGGGTCAATGAGTAGATAATCGATTATCATCGGTAAATAATTGATTATCACTCCTTTATATCATTAAATAGATTTATTTAAGTGCAATAGATGATGTCCGAGGATGATTGAGTTAAATGATAAAGCTTAACAATTTTAGAAAGAAGAATATTGGGATTTCAAGTCTAACTAAACTACCTATAGCTTACCCATAACATAACCACACGTTAACAATGATGTGAAAAGAAATTTGATGAAGAATTGAAGATGAAATGATAATAGAATTAATGTTGATAACAAGGATAGAGGAGCATGCATGACTTGGTATGAGTACCAAGCATGGAAAAATTCATATGGTACGAGTATCTTATTGTGGATTGGTTGTGAGGGACGTACATGAGAATTATAAGAATCCCGGTATATCGTGTTCTGTGGGAAAGGATCTGTTGCGGATAGGACGCTATTCGTAAGTGATATACTACTAGAGTCCCGATCTTATCGTGTCTTGTGGGAAGAGACCTGTTGCGAATAGGACACTATTTGTGAGCGGTAGATCAAGAGCCCAGGTATACTTTGTCCATTCGGAAAGGACCCGTGCTGATAGGATGCTTTCCGTAGGCGGTATAACCAGAGATCCCATTATATTGTGTTTTGTGGGAAGATGCCTGGTGCAGATGAGACGCTATTTGTAGGCAATATATCAATGTTTATATCCCGGTATGACATGTCCCTTGGGAAAGTACCTGGTAGTACCTGGTAGGACTGTATCTGTAGGCATCATAGCCAAGAGTACGTGAGGCCCTTGTGCAACCGAGATGTTTATGAAAAGTGAAGGTATTGCATATGAATCCTTTTGTGGAAGAGAGAAAAAGTCTGACATTGCATATACAATAATAAGATAATAACTATGAGTGATAAGACACATGTATGCATGCATCTTGGGCATTATAATATGATATTTGTGATTGTTGACTTTCCAGTCATTCAATTACTAATCTGATTATGTGATATGACAATGACTTACTCCCTATCCGATACTATTTGTTAGGCTTTTCGAAGTATGGGCATTAGAGAGTCTACTTCACATGGAAGCAATCTGTCAAGCCAGGTACTCAAGATGAAGAAGGAAATGTCTGTAAAGACATTTTACTATTATTCGATTCCATTGTAACCTTGGATTAAAATGAATTTCAAGGGAAAGTTTTATTCACCATTTTTCCATAAAGGGAATTATTATTTTTCAGCTGCAATAATTTTTAAATAAATTCTTTTATTCCGTTTATAAAAATGTTACATTATGGTATCAGAACAGTTCCATCTTTTTGACCCGAGAGTATGGCTTCATCACCTCTGTTGTCAGTCTTTGATAAGTTGTCGTAGAGTCAATTTGAAATCATTAGTCGTGTAAAAATTCTATTTGATTTTGGAAATTGTCTAAATCAAACATATCGAGTTTCGTTGTTAAGCTTTTGTCAAGTTATGGCAAAGCTATATTCAACTACCTTTGTTATGGTCAGTTGAAAGGAAGTTAGTTAAGTCTAGAGAGAATAATAACCAACAGGCTAGGGCAAAAGAATGTCATCCCAATGGAAATGGAAAATCTCTAGCACTTAACTATCTAAGCTAAATTTGATGGTGACAAGTGATCTTTGTCTTTAGATGCATCTAATCTTAATATGTGTCCTATAATTGAAAGATTATAAAACTTCAATCGGATAGATATGATTTCATCACCATATGGTATGTAATGTTAGGACTGGTCATCCTAATATTTACAACTATTGGAGAATGACATCATAAGTATCTAAAGACTCAATTATCTCTAATACATCAAAAATCATATGGATCAGAGCACGCAGCAAAAGCACCCGAAGATAGATATCTCATTATTCAGTCTCCTTTGTTGACGTAATATTTGCCTGATTATTTTCGAAGAATTAGAACTCAAGTAATCATATTTATGAACCATCTTTCATACTAAAATAGTTTTGGAAATAGAATTTTCTAATACCTAGAGAGTTAGGACCTTAAGAATGCCCTTTCGAGAACACTTCTTTATGATTCTGTTAAAGGAAGAATCTCTTCAAGTTCTTTAGTTCCTAAATAAGGAAGTCTTTCAAGCATTGATGATGGAATTCTAATACCTTTCGAATAATTCGGTTTCCCAATCCGACGAATCCCGCTTAACTTTGTGACTATCTTTATTCATTTTGAATCATTTAGAAAACTTTCTGGTTTTGGAATAAGAGTTTTATAATATTTTGAGTTTAACTTTGAAGCTAAACCCTTTGGACGTCTTAAAGTCTTAATTTTCACTTGCAAAAGAAAGAGTTTCTCACAATATTATGCGTATACGATAGTTTTCAATTGTCATTACCCTGAATTGTTAATTTTCTTAAATTTATAGACTAGAACTCAAGAGTGTTTAGATTATTAAAAGTTATTTCGAAAATCTCTTAACACCCTGAAATTATGATTTAAGGGAAACTCTCTTGAGAAAGGATTTCCTCATAATTTCACCAAAGGAAGATTTTCTTAACACTCTATCCTAATTATTATGAAAGGAGAATTTCCTTGGTGCCTTTAAGAAAAGAATTTTTAAATCTTTTTCATAAAGATTAATGTGAGAAGGATTTCTCTTAAATTCCTTGATCCTTGTTTAAGGAAAACTTTTTAGAATCGATATGAATACTTTAGACTTTAACTCCCTAAAGAACTTTTCTAAATTATTATTATCATATTTTGCAACCTTTGCAACGTATTCGAGATTATTTTTAGAGACTTCCTGCCATAAATATATATAGTTTCTTAGTATCCTAGAATGGTAACTCCAAGAAAACTTTTAGAAAATGATTCTCTCATAGTTTTGTTAAAAGAAAATTTTCCAACGAATTTGTATAAATATCTCAAGTTTTCATAAAGACTTTCTAAGCCTTCTTCATAATGTTCGTGTAAAGATTTTATAATCCTTAACTTATATATATATATATATATATATATATATATATATATATTGACTTCTCGAACAGATATAGATGGTATACTACATTCTCCCCTATAGTACTTGACCAATTTCTCATTAATGGTTCCAGGCAATCTAGAAGAGTTAAATCCCATAGCTAGGACAGACAATATATAAGGAGAAAATCTTAGAAAAGGTGACGACAGTTAGAAGAACCAATAAGCAGGTAGTTTATTTTTGGAATGACAAAATGTCTTAGAATGTTATAAGAGCATCTCCACTACCGGGCAAATTCTTTTGTCCATAAAAAAGTTTAGGACGTCCCTAACCGGTGGAGGGAGAAATGCTTTTGTCCATACATATCATTTGTCTATAATTAAGGACAAATAAATAGTAAGAAATGTGGGATAATATGTGAGAAAAAGTTGTAAAATATTAAGGACAAAAGTAAGTTTATGGGTGTGAAGAAAAAATGTGTTTGTCCTTAAAAGTGTAAAAAAGTGTGAAAAATAATAAATAATATGTAGGGTCCATTTAAGGACAAAATCTGTGTCCGCGGATGAAGATGCTCTAAACCACCTTGAGTTTATGGAAAATCACAACCCGGATAAAGCTGGGAAAAGCACTTCATCCAACCAAATATATTGGAAAGAGCCTATTGTAACATCTTTGGCAGACAAATGGAATATGATTGTCCCCACATATCAACACGGGTCTTTTCAGCGTGCTTTGTCTTCACTCGCATGCTTCCCGAGAAAACTACCTAGGTCACCCATCCCAGAGTTACTCTAAGTCAAGCACGTTTAACTATGGTGTTCTTAAGTGATGAACTACCGAAAAGAAGATGCATCTTGTTGATATGGGTAGTACCAATCAATTCATTTAAGCATTCTTTTCCCTCTGCGTAGTTCTTTGCGTGTGTTTTGACAGTTTGGCACTTCGGCCTTTTGGGTTTATTCCTTTCAAGTTAAGTTTATTTAAAAAATTAAAAAAATAAAAATGAAGTCGTTTTTAGGTTTTGACATTTTAAAAAAAAATTTGTCGGGTTCACAAAATTTTAGCTGGTTTGACGGTTTAATTTACTGAAAATTCAGCTGATTTTCACTAGTTTTATCCAGTTTGATGCACAACCAGTAGAATAGACGTATCACATCGATTAGGATCTGATTTACTGATTTTCTGGTTGAACCGGTCGATACGATATGGTATTTATAATACAAGAATCAGATGTTTTTCATTAGCAATTTCAACCATGAGACTAAGGCTTGTATGTTATGTAGTGTTAGAATACATTTGGTCAAAGCCTCGAAGGTTTCATTTAAAATTTTAGCCGTGGATGCTGGAATGAGGTTTTAATTTAAATATTTTTCTGCAGGTGATTACAGTGAGTACAAAATTGAATATTCATGTCCACATACAAGGACAACTACTATTGATACGTTGAACTTGGACGTGAATGGAGGCAAGAAAGATATGATTGCTAAATACACATGAAATTTTTTAATTGCAATTGTTGGAAATTCATCGAGAATGTATTATTTTAAAAGGTATTTTTAAATTCTTTAGATTGTCAATAAGAATTTTCTGATGAATGCGATTAATTTTTTTTGGATTTATTTAGCAATCACCAAGAAAGAAAGACAATCACTATCACGCTTATATTACACTAAATTAAAAAACAGTTTACTTTAATTTCATTCGTAATAGAGAAATCACCCTAACCTTCCGAATTATATAAAAATAATATAAGTTAGGATTCGTTGACACCAGGTGTAAAACTTGATTACTTACACCTTGTTTGCGGGTTTTTCGTCCGACGCCTGCCGAACTGACGGTGATGGATGAGGTGTGGGTAACGACAGGTTATGTGGTAATCTTGTGAAGGAACTTGACCGTCTTTTTGTTATTTTTGGGTTTTCGGATTTGAAAAGCGTCAAAATAAATGCGAGTAAGAATAAAACCGAGATCAAGAACACGATGCGGCGAGATTTAAAAAGTGCAGTAAAGTAAATGACTTGGAATTGAAAGGAAAGCGATTAAAGTTTGTGGTAAAGTAAATTGCATGTAATTAAAAGGTGCAAGGAAAGGTAAAGATTGCATTGAAATAAAATGGGTGGAAGGTTGAGGTTCTTTACAATGGCGTTTCTCCGTTTGTCTGCTCTGGTGAGACGTCTAGGATTTTGGCCTATGTGTGTTAACCTAGCAACCGACCCCGATTACAACCTAAGGACTTCCTATTTATAGGTATAGGAATCCGAAAACTATTTACAAAGCATACTTGCACGTTCTGCATAACTGCAGAACCCACGATCTATTAATTACCCACTACACTATCCCCCACGATGTAACTGCCCACGTCGTGGTTTGGGCTTAGTGAATACTTTTGTCGAACCCCGTGGTGACATCTTTGCTGAGATCCCTTCGACTGACACTCTTCTTCGACTGCAACCATTTGACTCTTGTCTAAGTCTCTTTGTTGCTCAAAGCATTGACGTTGTTGTGCTCCCGTCTCTTGGTTCTGAGATGTCAGCCGACATCAAGCTCCTTTCGACAAATAGGTCTTTTGTCGAAATAGACTTTCGACCTGCTGTCGGCCTCAGACGCATTCGATTGATAT
This sequence comes from Crotalaria pallida, assembly GCA_037953625.1. NCBI lineage: Eukaryota > Viridiplantae > Streptophyta > Magnoliopsida > Fabales > Fabaceae > Crotalaria > Crotalaria pallida. The sequence continues at coordinate 1,458,415 of CM075654.1, read as the reverse complement.
TGGTGACATGTAATTCGAAAAAACGCTGTTTCACCAGCATTCAATCAAAAGACATGCCCCCGACGTTTCTAGTAGAATGCCATCAAAGGAATTTTTTCCTTTAACTCTTTAATAGGAAAGACGACCATAGTCGACCCTAGAAGGGCACAAACCTTGGCCTGTGGGATTACAAAAACCTTTCCAATGCTTTATTTATCGGGTTCACTGCTTCCTCCAATTCTGAGTTCTTTGCTGTGACCCGACGCATCAGAAATGCGTTCTATGTAATCCTACATGTTTAGTCTTTAGCTATTCAAGAGGATAAAGGAGGTATTCGGGGTGGACATCTCTTCATTTCCCTGTCCTCACCCGAACACCTTAATCCCACATGTTTAGTCTTTGGTGGACTCATGTTCATGCAGAATTTGAATCTTTTTTCCTCCTTCCAGAATTCATGAAGGCATTCTTTAAGTTTCCTCATTGTAAATCGTGGCTCTTCTCAGTGAAAAAATGAGGATTTTATAGCCACAAGGAGCATTAAATGCCTCCATAATTACTCTTCCGTTCCCAATGTTGACATGACGTTTCTGACTCCTCTTTTCTTGCGTCAATTCCTTCGACACAGGCCTTTTGTTTCCACCTCTTCCTTCTGTCGACACACGTTCACGTCCTTCGAAGTCACTTTTAAGTTATGCAACTTAAGTACACCTCCTTCGACATCACTTATGTTGTCGACACGCATCCTTTTCATCGAAATCTACCCATTGTCGGATTGTACGTTCACTTCCTTCGAAGTCCCTTTTAAACAAAATGTTTAAGCACACTTCCGTCGACGTCACTTATACATCCGACATTCTCACCCTTTTGTCGATTTCAATTTTCCGTTAACAGAGGCCCCCCCAAGTTTTGGTATGCGACGCCCCTTTTCGGAGGATGCCAAAAGTTGTATCTTTTTGAACTGTCCTTTCAGCATTAGGATTCTGAAACGGCGAGTTTATCCTTTTGAACTGACGTTTCTTATTGGACCATTGCGTTGGTCTTACACGTCTTTTCACTTCTTATTTAAACTTGATCGCTTATCATTATCCCCCTTTTATCTTTTCTTGCTTGCCACTGCACCCTTCGAATTGAAACCCTTTTTTCCTTTCCAAAACGCTTCTTTCAGCATGGCGATCCAAGGAGTCGTTGATCCTGAAATCGATTTGGAGGTCCCATATCATGAGCGTAGTTTGATCATTCCTACGACTTCTTTCACCACTGCCAATGGTGAACCCGTCAATCCTTCTCCTGCTTTCTTGGGTCCCTTGATGACTCCAGCGGAGGCTCAAAACCCTACCATGAGTGTCAACTTTCCCCTTTCCAATCCTGATGAGATCCGTCCCGTGGCCACTCTTAACCCTGTATACACTTGTCACTTCGACAAGGAGTATTCTCGTAAGGTTCTACGGAATGTGAAACCATTCACCAAGTTTACAGAGTGGTTTGAAAGGCTTCAGCCTCACAAGAAACGATCGTGGAAGAGGGCCGGTTTTGAAGACCTTCTTATTTTAACAACTTCTGGTATGCGCTACGACGATGGACTTTTCGACGCTGCATGTTATTTCTGGTGTCGCCGAACTAACTGCTTCCACTTCCGTTACGACATGATGATCCCCACGCTCTTCGACGTTGCTGCTTTGACTAGTCTTCGTCCCGAGGAGAACTCTTGACTGTAGAAAGCAAACCTAATGATGTTGTGCACATTAGTGGCGGGTATTATGCTTTCAGTAACTATGTCGAAGCACGCTTAGATGTTTACAGAGGCAGCCCGGCGGTTAGTGACAAGGAGCATGTCGAGTTTCTGACAGTGTGGCTCAGTGCTTTCGTCTTTTGCACCAAATCTCGACAAGTCAATAAATCCTTGGTGCCCTTAGCCACGATTCTGCATGAAGAAAGAAAAGTGGCCTTTAGTCAACTTCTTTTAGCGAAGTTGTATTCAACAATAAGTAATGTCTCCTACACCATTAGATTCAATGAGCAACTGGTGACCAATGTTGGGGGCCCTACTTGGCTTTTGCACTTGTGGCTGAACGCCATTCTGAAACGTCACTTGGTGTCCACACACGATAGCGTTTGCCGTTTCCGGTTCAACTATGGTTGCTTGGCGGCGAATTATGACGTTCCTGCATTGCCGTCTCATACCAACACTTTTCTTCATTTTATGAAGATCTTTGCCAACATCTCAATGTCCTCTAAAGATATTGAGTTTTCCCCTTTCGCTGATAGAGCCTTAGGGCCTGAGTGGTTTCGCCTTCCTTTCCCTGGTTCCAATGCTGAAGAGAGGCAGTTGAATGATGTCCTTTGGGTACATTACTTGAGTCAACGGATTTTATTCGGAGGTTTACCCGACTCTTCTGCCTACGAAGAAAAAGAAGTCTTTCTGCATTATCCCAACTGTGTGTCGAGGCAGTTTGGCCTTTGTCAAGGATTGCCTGCTCCCATGCTTGCATCAGTGTCGCAGGAATTCCACCATGGCCAATTAATGGACTACAAGTCTTCTTGGAAATCAGTGTTGAATAGGTTTGTGTCGAAAAACCTTGCTTCTCTGAGCCGTTTCAATCTTGTCGACTTCACTCCTTGTTTCTTGGCTAGTCCGAATTTCGTGCATTGGTGGGAGTCTTACTTCGGCACGTACCATGTGAACTACGATACTATTGTTGAAAGGATGAGCGCGAGGACTCCGATAGATGTGGCGGCCGACAAAACTGGTAAGAATACTTAACCTTTTTGTTCTTTAAACTTCTTTTCCTTTCGGCCTTCTCACTTGTGTTTTCTTTGTAGTGGCCAAGCCGAACCTCATTGATTATTCTGCGGCAATCAAGGCCCACGCATCGAGAAAGAAAGGTGGTGACCCTTCATCACCTAAGAAACACAAGAAACGACGCCATTCCAATGCCATTGACGATTTCATTGAAGCCAAGAGACAACACAAGGGACAAACTGAACAACTGTCGAATAAATCTCAAGTTGATCCCGAAAGGACTGACAGTTCTTTGGCTCGTCCTCTTTCGAAGAAGCTTCAAGTGTCTACTGCTTCATCCGCTCCTCCTATTAGTCCTTCTTCGAATTCTTCGCCCCAAACTCAACCGCATCCACGCCCAAAGGCCAAAGGAATCGTCATTGAAGAGCCGTCTCCCCATGTCACCACTCAGAGAACACATGGTGATGCGGCCAACTTGTTTGTCGACGTTTCCCGTCACGACCCTCATGCTGGTGAATTTCTTCCGACTCCAACACTTAATCCATTTGATGAAGAGGATATTGTCGAAGACACCAGCTTCCAACTACAAAGGCGTCCTGCCCGTCGTCAAGTGATTATTGATGACTTGTCTTCAGACGAACCTCATGTTGACGTCGCTTTTGACCAAACCGACAGATTGCACTCTATGGAGGCTTTCATGCAAAGGTGTCTTGACGATACTTCTTCTTCGGCTGCAGTTGAAGTTGTCGTTCAAGGCTCTAACCAAGGTGCTGTTGACACGGAGCCTCTTGACATTGACACTCATGCTGTGGATTCCCCTATTGCTGTCGTGGGTCCTGAGATCACAAATGCATGCGGCCCTTCGTTTGAGGTATTTGCGAATTTACTTATTCGCCCTTTATGCAGCATTAAAGTATCCTTACCATATTCTTCTTTTTGTTTTTCCTTAGATCCCCAACAACTCAGTCCAACTTGAAGGTTTTGACGGCAGCTTATCAATTCCTTGTGCATCTAGCTCCGCCGCTGTTCCCTCCGTTGAGATTCCTTCTTGTGCGCCTCCATCTAACGTCATGTCTCATTCGGCTCAGGTTTCCCAATCCACTGCCTTCGTTGCTCTTCGAGAATTAATGGCTAAAGCACGCTCTGTTGAAGAAGCCATGAATTCTCCCTTGAGAGACGCCGAACCGGTTGCGGATCAGATGATGGTGACCTTGAAGAACATCTGTTGTCGGCCCTTTGATCACTTATTGGCCAATTCTACGACTCTTGATCTCTTGTCTTTTACCATTACTTCGCTTTTGCAGCATCCTGTTCTGGAAGATGTCAAATCTAAATTGACCGGTCTGCAGCGATTTGTGAGTAATTTGACTGCTGAAAGTCCAAAGATTTTGAAAGACATCAAAGTCTATGAAGATGTCAAAGCAAATCAAAGCAAGATGGAGGTTGAATTCATGGATTCGGAGCGAGAGGATGCAGACTGTTCTTCCAAGGTCGATGGTACATTCCGGCGATTAGAAGAGAATGGAGTCAGGATTCGGGAACTGAAAGAAGAGTTAGCCCGTCAGGAGAAAGATCAATTGGATATGACCCAGTATATGGAAGCTGTCAAAGTCACCCGACAGGAATTGGCTGCCAAAGTTGATGCCTTGGTGGCGCCCTATCAGCAAATTACGGATGCTTTGGCTACCCATTTGCAAGAATACAAGGCTGGACTCCGACGTCGAGATGCTTTCGCCAGGGAATGGCGTTCTTTCGGCAATCTTTTCGGATGAATTTTTCTTTTTCTTTTGTTGTATTATTTGCTTCTTGTACTTTGCTTCTGTCGTATGGATTCTGCAATTTAATTCAATGCATGTTTACTTCCGTCATTGTCGGCTTATATCTTTTCAAATACTTGCCGTTAATTGCTTTAATCTTTTTTCCCGATTCGACTTCGACTAATTCGTATGCGTTGCCTGAAAAAGCCTTTAATACTTTAAATGGTCCTTCCCACTTCGGTGACCACTTGCCGTATTCGTTAGAACGCTTGTCAATGGGTAAGATTACTTTCCATACTAATTCATCAGGTAAAAATGACTTAAACTTAACTTTGGCGTCGTAATATCTAGCGATTTTTTCCTTTTGTCGCATAATATTTTCCAACGCCAATAGTCTTTCGTCATGCACCTCATTCAATTCGTCGAACATAGCATTCCAATAGTCATTCGTAGGCATTTCATGTTGCCTTTGAAATCGTATCGATTCCAAGTTTATTTCGACTGGTAACATGGCCTCATGGCCGTATGTTAACATATAAGGAGTCATACCCGTTGCTTCATTTGGAGAATTCCGGATAGCCCATAACGCCGATGTCAATGCTTCATGCCAATTTCGTGGCTTACTTTTAATTTGCTTCTTGATGATGTTGATAATCCACTTGTTGGTTGCTTCCGCTTGTCCATTGGCTTGTGTGTAGTAAGGTGTTGAAGTTAACAACTTGATCCTTCTTGATGCCAAATATCCCTTCAATTTGCTTCCCAAGAAAATAAACGCTTGATCAGTAGTTATAGTCTCAGGAATCCCAAATCGACAGACAATATGGTCCTCAATAAAATCAATCACTTGCTCTTGTTCAACCTTCACCAAAGGTATCCCTTCCACCCACTTGGTAAAATAATCAACACCTACCAAGATCCTTGAATGGCCTTTCGAAGAATGAGAAACGATTTCTCCAATGACATCTAGTGCCCATCCTCTAAAAGGCCATGGCTTGATAATTGAATGCAATTCTCCTGCGGGAACATTTTGAATATACCCATGCTTTTGGCATTCTTCACATAATTTTGCAAAATTCATGCAATCCGATATTAGTGTAGGCCAAAAAACCCTTTGTCTTCTGAGTACCCATTTCATCTTTTCTCCTGCTTGGTGTGCTCCACATATCCCTTCATGAACTTCTGCCAAAGCTATGAAAGCATCTTCCTTGTCAAGACATACCTCCAGATTGCCGTCGACCGATTTGTGATACAAATCATCGCCTAGTAACGTGAACTTGGTGGCTTTCAACTTCAATTTTCGTTCGACATTGGGAGATGGATTTGCCAAGTAGTCGGCTATGGGTTTCCTCCAATCATCGTCGGATGCCAATGTGTTTACCATTACTTCTCTTTCATGAGGGGGATATAACAACTCTTCGATCCGTGTCACATTGTCCAAAGCCTTCTTTGGTATACGGTATCTGGATGCAATTTGGGCCAAGTGATTGTCCTTTTGGTTATGACACCGGTATATATGTTCGACTGAAACATCGTCAAATTGGCGCATCATTTTCCGTGCCATATTGTGATACTTAGCTAACTTTGGACTTAGACATTTATAGTCGTCAACCAATTGTTTAATGATTAACTGAGAATCTCCCTTTATGGCCACATTTTTGGCCTTTAAGAAAATTAATACTTCAAGGCCAATTAAGACAGCCTCGTACTCAGCCTCATTATTTGAACATTGGTATTTAAGGTTGAACATGAATTCCGTGGGAATTCCATCAGGGGATATGAGTAGAATTCCAACTCTTGCCCCCTTTTTTATGCGACGATCCATCAAAATACATCGTCCAAGGCCTTAGGCCGACAAAATTAACAGATAAAGCCATGTCTACACATGGGTGATCTGCCAAAAAGTCAGCTACCACTTGGCCTTTGACGGCTTTCAATGGTACATATTGAAGTGAAAATTCAGTTAACGCTAATGTCCACTTGCCAACCCTACCATGTATAATTGGCTTGGATAGCATGTACTTAATAACGTCAGACTTCGACAAAACCAAAACATGAAAACTTTTCATATAATGTTTAAGTTTTGTACAAGAGAAATAGAGTGCTAAACATAACTTTTCTATGGCACTATACCGTGTTTCGGCATAATTCAACACTCTACTTAAATAAAATACAGCTCTCTTTACACCATTTTCATTTTCTTGAGCTAACATACTCCCTATAGTGTAATCAGAGGCTGATATATACAATTTTAAAGGAAAACCTGGCTGAGGCAGCATCATTACTGGTGGAGTCGACAGATATATCTTTAAGTCGTCAAACGCTGCTTGTTGTTCCGGTCCCCACTTAAAATCTTCTTCTCGCTTTAACTTCACGAGAGGTGCAAAGGCTCTGGTTCTTCCCGACAAGTTTGATATGAATCTTCTCAAATAATTTACCTTGCCAAGAAATGATTGAACCTCTTTCTTGTTGGTCGGAGGAGATGCCTCTATGATCGCTTTGGCTTTGTTCTTATCGACTTCAATGTCGTTTCTGTGGACAAGGAACCCCAAAAACTGGTCAGCAGTGACTCCAAAAGTGCATTTGATCGGATTCATTTTTAGATTATGTTTCCTCATTCTGATAAATGCCTTTTCCAGGCTTTCCAAATGCTCTTCTTGGGTATTTGACTTGATCACCACATCGTCGATGTACACTTCCAAGAACTTGCCAATCATGTCGTGAAAAATCAGATTCATTCCTCTTTGATACGTTGCCCCTGCATTCTTGAGTCCAAATGGCATCATTACCCATTCGAAAGTTCCTATTGCACCTGGACATCTGAACGCAGTCTTCGACACGTCGCCTTCAGCAATAAAAATTTGATTGTAACCTGAAAAAGCATCTAGCAAGCTCATTACCTTATGACAAGACGCTGAATCCACCAACATATCAGCTATCGACATTGGATATTCGTCCTTTGGGGTGGCACTATTTAGATCCCTGAAGTCGACACACAGTCGCATTTTCCCATTCTTCTTCACAACGGGTACTATATTTGCCATCCACCCAACATACCTTGCCGTTCTGATGAATTTTGCTTTCAACAGTCTTTCGATCTCATATTTGATCTTGAGGACTACATCAGGTGCGAACCGTCGAACTGCTCGTTTGATTGGTTTGTGGTCAGACCGTAAAGTCAGCCTGTGTTCGACTAACTCTCTATCGAGTCCTGGCATATCTTCGTATTCCCAAGCGAAACAATCCTTGTTCTTTCTGATGAGATCAATGAGCTTCTGTCGGAATTCCTCCTTTAGCAACGAACTTACATAAATTGGTTTCGACTTTTCAGCCGTTCCCAAATTTACTTCGTCTCTAGGATCCTCACTGATGAATCGAGATTCTTCATCTGTCCACACTCTTTCGAATCCCAAAGGGCTATCATCTACGATACAATCCTGGAATGCACCTGTCTGAATAGTGCATTGCATTCTGTCGACCACATAGGCCGACAGTCTTTCTAACTGTCGATCAACCATCAGTGCTGGTCGAAGGCTGCTGCTCAACGGCCTTGTCCATCTCGACAATTGAAATCCCATAGTTTTCCATTAGACACTTATCAACTATGGGTTTCTGGAAATTTTCGGCATCAAGTCAGATCAGCTTGATGCTTGGATTGTAGGCTTTGAAGTCTACGTGCATCTGTTGCATGTAGCATGGACTGTCATCTGCAAGAATCACCTCCACCTTATTCTCCTGATTCCATAGAACTAACTTCTGATGGGCCGTTGACGGAACGGCCCCCACAGCATGAATCCAATCCCTACCTAGCAGTAGATTGTAACTAGCTTTTGATGGGACTACCGCAAATAAAGTATCTCTTGTGACCGAGCCCACCTCGACTTTCAACATCGTTACACCATGTGATTGTGCGATCTTCCCAGTAAAGCCGACTACAACCACATTCGTCGGTATTAAGTCCGACTCCGCTTTTCCCATTCTCTTGAACACATTCCATGGTAAAACATTAACGGTTGCCCCTCCATCTACTAACACTCGATTCAGAGGCTTCCCGTCAACAATGGCCTTGATATGTAAAGGCCTCAAGTGTTCTCTCTTACTTTCCTCCAAAGGTTCGAACTGAGCAATGTGTCCAATATCTACCTCCAGATGGAGCCGATCCAAAAGGAAAAGGCATTCAGGAAGTCCTGGCACCTCATCACTCAGATATGAATCGTCGGAACTATCGCTTTTGTTTCCTTCTTCATGTGCATGGTCTTCAGGCATGTCGAAAGGTAAGCCGACATTATTGATTGAGAGGCTGCTAATTTTCTTACTTTGAGCATCTATCATGTCTTGATCATTGACAATGATGTCCAGGCTATCTTCAGAGTCCCCTTCGTATGATTCACTCATCTGATTCGATCCTTCAGACCTCTTCACCCATTTCTGTTTTTGTTTGCCTCCTTGTCGACCTTGAGCCATTTTCGGCTTCATGCTTGCAACAAGGCATCCTTGATCATTCATGGGTAACTCATCAATGTTGACTCCTTCAGCTTCTGCCTTCCGTATTCTCTGGAGCCTCCTTTTCTGAGTCTGTGTTAATCCTTCATAGATCGACCTAGAGGTCGACCCTGATTGCTGCCTTTTTCACATGAATCGATCATATGCGGCTGACCTTGAGGGATGTTCTCCATAGATCCTTCGACTGGACAAAGGCCGTCGAGCCTCTCGGGACATTTCTCGTCGGATGTGTTCCCGTTCCTAGACCCTGGCTCTTATCTTCTTTCTCAAGTCTTCCCTTTTGGACCCCCTCTCTTTCTGTGCTGCAGTCTTTTGATCATAGACCACTTGACATCTTGGGCAGATTTGAAGGTCTCCATCTTGCTTCCTTTTACAGAAATGTCGGAATGACTCTCCGACTTCAGGAAACACTTCTGCGTCGTAAGCTAATGAAAGATTGCTAATGGAAAACACTCCTTGAGCTTCGACCTCATTGACCTCCTTCTGAAAAGGATCAGTGTCGATCTTCATGTCTTTCTCCAAGAACTTCAGTTTTCCCTTGTCGATTCCTTGTTGAATTAAGTCCCTGAAAGCAAAGCAATCGTTGGTATTATGAGTGCAATTTTTATGATACTTGCAATACTTTCTTCCTTTTAATTCTTATTTTTTCAACAATTTATGACCTTCTGGCAACCTAATTTGTTTATCCTTTAACAACGTATCGAAAACTTGTTCAGTTTTGGAAACGTCGAAAGTGTATGTTTTCTTATACAAATTTTCGCTAACGGGTTTGGATGGTCTTAAGGCAGAACACGAATAGGGTTTCTCGTTTCTTAGTTCTATCACGTTCACCTCTGGACCACCGTCGAACGCCTCCCCGTCAGAAGGCTGAGAATCGACATAATGGATGCGTTCCCTCTTTGGAACCTTAGAATCTCTCCCTTTCGTTTTTTCATCTCTTAGATTTTCAATCTGCCAAACACAAGCGGCTAATTGAGCCAAATCTAATAGATGTTGGGTAACTAACTTCTTACGAATGTGATATTCTAATCCAGTCACAGCCATCTTAACTACTTCCGGTTAGGGAATCGGAGTAAAACATCTACTCCTCATCTGTCTGAAACGTGACAAGTAGTCATCGATTGGCTCCCCAGCAAATCTTTTCACACTCAATAAATCCGTCAAGGCAACTCTCAATTCGCCTCTATAAAATTGTTCGTGAAAAGATCTCTCTAACTGGGCCCAAGCATGGATAGAATTAGATCGTAAGGTTGAGAACCAAGAAAAAGCATTTCTTGTCAAAGAACTAGGAAATAGCCGCATTTTGATTGCTTCATCAGCGGCCAAATCGCCCAATTCGATGATGTAACGAGTGATATGTTCGACAGTAGATTCTCCCGCTTCTCCAGCAAATTTCCACAATTTCGGCACCTTCGTTCCTCTCGGGATTTCTGTTAACTGTACCCATTCCGGAAAGGGTGAATTGAAACCTGGCTGATTCGCCATGCCAACGTTGAACCCTATCCGACTCAGTGCTTGTTCGACTATCCGGTTTACGTCGTCCGGCTCGACTCGTGTCTCTCTTCCTTGTCGGAGCAAATGTCGAGCCAAATTCTGCCTCGCCAGCGCTGCTTGAAGATCCTCCCCTCTTTGCATGAATGCAACTTGCGCCGGATTTTAAACATGTTGAGGTGCTTCGACACCTGGATGAAAGACCATTTGCTGGTTTTCCGGCATCGCATTACCTGCACTAAACATCGGGTTAGTACGAACACGATCCCACGTAGTCGGGATTCTACTATCTTGCTGCGGTGACGACACTCAAGCAGCGTGTCGTACATCTTGGCCATCAGGATAACTTTGTACTAAGATTGGCCTTGGTAAATTTCTATCAACAGGTGGAGTATTGACGGACTCGCTATGTTCGTTGTCGTCGACGCCTAAGACTTGGTTTAACCTTTTCATGTATTGTGCAATTTTTCCACAAGTCTCATTTGTCACCAACATCGCTGGGTTAATCACCGAACCCAATTGAGCCGTCAGTTGATCGACCAGTTGAACGTTAGCCTCTTCGATTTGTTGACGGATATGCGTAACGGGATTGATAGGCATGTATCTCGAACCGTTGCTTGTGCCAGTCATATCCGTAGCAGAACGCATAAAGGCCATGTTAGTGGTCCCCGTCGTCGTATTAGTACTGCCTATCGAGCTACTCAAAGGCCATGTCAACGTCGACCCTGGAACGAAACCAGGTGGCAAACCATAAGGAGGAACTTGTCCCCCACTATTTGAATTGCTACCAAAAGTAAACCCACTGGTGAGGTTTCCCCCATTCGGGCCATTATTTGGTCATTGAATTGTGGTTACGACAGTTGATTCCACGGCGGAATCGCTTCCTCCGGTCATTTGAGGAGAACTTGTCGAAACGCTTGGTGTAATAATCTCCGAAATAACGGTGGTCTGTTGACCACCTTGACTTTTAACAACCATTGACGATGAAGATGACAAAGTTATGTCACTTCTCAAACGCATGCAAACAAGCACAAGTTACTCTGAACCTGTCCCACTGGGCGTGCCAATTTTGATTGCGGGTTTTCCGTCCGACGCCTGCCGAACTGACGGTGATGGATGGGGTGTGGGTAACGACAGGTTATGTGGTAATCTTGTGAAGGAACTTGACCGTCTTTTTGTTATTTTTGGGTTTTCGGATTTGAAAAGCGTCAAAATAAATGCGAGTAAGAATAAAACCAACACCAAGAACACGATGCGACGAGATTTAAAAAGTGCAGTAAAGTAAATGACTTGGAATTGAAAATAAAGCGATTAAAGTTTGTGGTAAAGTAAATTGCATGTAATTAAAAGGTGCAAGGAAAGGTAAAGATTGCATTGAAATAAAATGGGTGGAAGGTTGAGGTTCTTTACAATGGCGTTTCTCCGTTTGTCTGCTCTAGTGAGACGTCTAGGATTTTGGCCTATGTGTGTTAACCTAGCAACCGACCCCGATTACAACCTAAGGACTTCCTATTTATAGGTATAGGAATCCGAAAACTATTTACAAAGCATACTTGCACGTTCTGCATAACTGCAGAACCCACGATCTATTAACTACCCACTACGCTATCCCCCACGATGTAACTGCCCACGTCGTGGTTTGGGCTTAGTGGATACTTCTGTCGAACCCCGTGGTGACATCTTTGCTGAGATCCCTTCGACTGACACTCTTCTTCGACTGCAACCATTTGACTCTTGTCTAAGTCTCTTTGTTGCTCAAAGCATTGACGTTGTTGTGCTCCCGTCTCTTGGTTCTGAGATGTCAGCCGACATCAAGCTCCTTTCGACAAACAGGTCTTTTGTCGAAATAGACTTTCGCCCTGCTGTCGGCCTCGGACGCATTCGATTGATATTGGTGACATGTAATTCGAAAAAACGCTGTTTCACCAGCATTCAATCAAAAGACATGCCCCCGACATTTCTAGTAGAATGTCATCAAAGGACTTTTTTCCTTTAACTCTTTAATAGGAAAGACGACCATAGTCGACCCTAGCAGGGCACAAACCTTGGCCTGTGGGATTACAAAGACCTTTCAAATGCTTTATTTATCGGGTTCACTGCTTCCTCCAATTCTAAGTTATTTGCTATGACCCGACGCATCAGAAATGGGTTCTATGTAATCTTACATGTTTAGTCTTTCGCTATTCAAGAGGATAAAGGAGGTATTCGGGGTGGACATCTCTTCATTTCCCTGTCCTCACCCGAACACCTTAATCCCACATGTTTAGTCTTTGGTGGACTCATGTTCATGCAGAATTTGAATCTTTTTTCCTCTTTCCAGAATTCATGAAGGCATTCTTTAAGTTTCCTCATTGTAACTCGTGGCTCTTCTCAGTGAAAAAATGGGGATTTTATAGCCACAAGGAGCATTAAATGCCTCCATAATTACTCTTCCGTTCCCAATGTTGACATGACGTTTCTGACTCCTCTTTTCTTGAGTCAATTCCTTCGACACAGGCCTTTTGTTTCCACCTCTTCCTTCTGTCGACACACGTTCACGTCCTTCGAAGTCACTTTTAAGTTATGCAACTTAAGTACACCTCCTTCGACATCACTTATGTTGTCGACACGCATCCTTTTCATCGAAATCTACCCATTGTCGGATTGTACGTTCACTTCCTTCGAAGTCACTTTTAAACAAAATGTTTAAGTACACTTCCGTCGACGTCACTTATACATCCGACATTCTCACCCTTTTGTCGATTTCAATTTTCCGTTAACACACGTTTACATAACTTTTTATATATTATGAAATTTGTCAATCCAATCGTTAAATTACATGTTATTATCATGACGATCATACATACCAAATTTCAGATCATTCGGAGCGAGATTCATAGGTATGTAATCTAATAATGCATATTTACTTATATTTTAAATAATGTATTATCCATTAAAATAGAATAGTCAGATGGAGTATCAAATAATTTTTATATTCTACGAAATTTTGTAGACTTGATCTACTTGATAATAACATATAATTCAACGGTTGGATTGACAAATTTCATAATATATAAAAAGTTACGTGAAGATGTAAGTAACCAAGTTTTACACCTGGTGTCAATGGATCCTATCTCAAATAATATATGTTACTCACCAACCAATTATTAATGAAATAAGTATTATCATGCCACACATGTCATTATTATATGTGGTTTTGAGAATACTAAGCTGATTTTGTCATTACTCGAGTCCCAATGAGACAACAATTCTTGGTGATGATCTATACCGTTGAGTCAAAGACTCGCACAGTATACGAATCCGGGATGGATTAATTGGACCACAAAAAAATGTGAACAGGCCCGGTTCTAACCTAATTTGGGCCCTAGGGCGAAAAAGTATTTGGGACCCCTAATTCTAAAAAATAAAATTTATTAAAAGTAAATCAATTAAAAATTTAGTATATATACGAATAATCAATTAAAACAATGACAACAATCAATAATAGAATTAATTATTAAAAAATAAGATTTGAAATAATATAAAAAATTATTTAGTAAAGAGGTAATAAAATATACAAAAGTAAAATTCATTACTTCATATATTTTTAAATTAAGTGAGCAAATGAAAAAACAAATTAAAATATTATGCTAAAAATCATTGATAGTTAAAAGATAAAAAGAACTTGCAATTATTAAATTTTTTTTTTCAAAAATAAATGTACCATTAAAAAAAATTATGGGCCCTAAATTTTTTGGGCCCAGGGCGACCGCCCTTGTCGCCCTCCCTTAGGGCCGGGCCTGAATGTGAAACCCGGATATCACTTGTTTCGACAAAAAAAAATAAAATATATGATTCCTCTTCATAATTTACTCCCACGAAGAAAAGAGTAGCAACTCGAACAAATTAATTACAGTTAATATGAGTGTTTACAAATATTATTTTAATGAAAAAAGTTAGAAAAGGCAGTAGTTGATAGACGGGGAGGGAGCAACAATGTGTGTTGCTCTGTTGACACTAGTAATTTTTATAAGCTTCAATTCTTATGGGTAATGCACTAACACTAATACTTGTTGACTGGGAGTATGTTAAAGAAAATTAGTCCCTTTAAAAAGGGGGCGGGAATACCTTAACCAAGATAAAAATGACAATATTAATTAAAAAGGAAACTGTAATAATATAATAAAAAATTGTGAACAGACAGTTTTATTATAAAGAATTTGAAAAATATATTGAATAAAAGATTGTGCTAATATAAGTTGAATTGGGTCCATCAATCCTTTTTGTGTACAATTGGGTCCATGAATCTATGCTACATCAAACTATGGCAATAGTTAAATGAAGAGAAACTTAACAATTAGAGAAATTTTAACATAGATTTAAAACACTTTAGTCAATCATAATATTTTAATATAATCAAATTTTAGAAAAAATGGTTGTCGCATTGAATTATAATGTTGGCATATCATCCACCATTCATATAATAATGATTATTACCTTTTAAATTAAAGAATACACATGAGTGGTAAATAATATTCTAATAACCGATGTATAAAACTTTATATTGTTGGTGCATGCTCATAGAACTCTTAATTTTATTACAATTTATCATAAGTATGATTTGGTTAATCCATAATTTGATCCTCAAGGTATATACCAAAATTCCTATGGATTGGATTACAGGACAAGCAAGGTCTAAATTCAAAGCAGCTATTGTGGTGTGTGTCTTAATCAGATGATTATTATCCACCTATTAGCAATATCATAGTGATGGTCATTACTTGAAACAATACAAAAATGGTAGATATTATTCACTAGCCTACTAATTGGACTTTTTCATGCTTGCTTTGCATGTTCAAGTGGTTGGTGAGGCTTTAATGGGGAATAGATGGTCCCCTACACAATTAACTCAAATAAACAAAGCAAAATGTGCAAGAAGATGAAGAATTTTTTCAGTGATAGTCTCTAGTCAAGCTCCAACCAGCTAATAATTTTTAGACAAGTCATAGATTTTAATTATAATTCTTTTATTATCCTTTTAAAATAAAATAAAATTATACTATTCTCTTATTAACTCAGTGGGCTAATGGTAGATATTACTGCTAGTGTAAACTTTAACTCTCAGAGATGGGTCAATGTCAGATTCTATCATTGATAGAATGCCAATACTTAATATAAAAGTAAAAGAGTCATTCAAAAAAAAAAGAAAAAAGTAAAAGAGTAATTCAGCTTAAGCTCCATCCTTGAATATCCATTGGCCTTGAAAGCCCCATATAAAGGAATAGAATAGCAATATCATAGTGATCATCATCATGATAAAAACAATAGAAGTACTCATTGTAGTAGCAATATCATAGTCAATCATAATATAAAGAAATCGAATAGCAATATCATAGTCAATCATAATATTAATTAATAAAAATTATCTGGTCATTACCATGGTACTTTATCGACCTAAATTAAAGGAAAGGGTGTTTAGAGTTTGCATAATGCTTTATTATCTAAAGATTCTAAAGGAAAAAAGTTTTGAACTTTAAATATTATAAGTAGAAAAATCCCTTCATCATGAAAAAGATTCTTTGGCAACAGCCTTGGGTACTTTAAATATCATATGAAGATAGAGAGAGATATACATGACGTTATATCTAGGTCCACCCCAACATGGAGATTGTATAAATTCCAATGAAAATAGAGACTAGTGCATTTAATGAATAATGAATTTGTGCAGCAAAGCCCCACCGCAACTACAACATAACAATTAAATAGGAAAGAGCTTAAAAGAGAAGAAGGAAAAGCAAGCAAATAAAAATAGTAGTATTAATTAACAAAGCAAATAAAATATAGAGCATGAAGACATGAAACTTGTGAATGCTTGGAATAAAAAAAAGTAGTATTAACATGAATACATATACAACAATTTCTAGATCAAACAATTTAGATTCAAATCATAGAAATTGACTTCACTTCAATCCACCTACTGTATGTTTCTATTTCTTTCATGAAATTTCAGGATGTGCAACTAACACTAGATTTACCTCACCAGTTCATGTAGACATGAAGAGAGACCATATCAATCTTTTGTAGATGAGATGTTTTCTTCGTTATTGTCATTTTCATTTAGTTGAACTTTATTCTGGAACTCATTTAAAAGTTCATGCCTGTGATCTAATGAAACTGAAATACAACTTTGGTACATCTTATTTACTTTAATTTTAATGCTAACAAGTTTGTAACGGTAAGGTCAAATTAACTTCTGCACATCATCTTTCCCAAGTTTAATTAGTATATACTCTGACAAATTTTGAATTAAAGTATTTCTTTATAACTAAAATCTCAAACTACATTATGCCAGAGCTATCAGCTATCAATCAAAAAACTGTTTTTTTTAACTATTACCCGTGCTTTGCTTAGCTAGTATAATATCTTTTTATATACTGTACATATTAAATTAGAATAAGAAAATCTTTGAATATTGTGATATGCCAAGAGTGGGGGCAAAATTATTTCTCTTCTTCTTAAACATAAAAATAGGCTAACAACCAACAAGGCCCAATACAGTTGGCATAGCTTGATTTTTAACCATGATGTCATGGGTTCCATGGTTGTCGTGAATAAAGAAAATATGTTTTGTTGCTAGAGACAAAACTCATTTAGGTGATCTTTATCCCTTGAAGAGGATTAGTTTGCGGTTATCGACTAGAGGATACCCTTGATTAAAAAAAACAACTAACAGTAGGAAAAAAAAATAGTCTACAAAGATTTTTACACTTTTCAATGTAATGCGCACTTTTTCTGTGTCTTGTTTACCTCAAGTTAAAAACTTAAAATATATTTTTATCTTTAAGTATTGGGAGTTTGTTACCGGTTACCATATTACAAGTACAATTACCAGTTAACAATCGTTAATCTCCTTTAACTAATAGTATAAACTTTAATTCTCAGAGGTGAATCAAAATTAGACTTCATCCAGGCTTAGTTATATTTTTGTCATTTATTTTATTTTCAAATTCATTTTTGTCGTTAATACATTTTTTTTAATTATTTTTGTATTTTACCCTTTTTTTTTAAAAAAATTTCATTTGGTCTTTAAAACTAAACATTCACACCCATTATCTAAAAATGAAAAATGTTACGAGAATTTGATATTATTCCAGGCCACCACCCAACAAGGTTAGGAGCAGTGATACTGATACTGCTTCGTCAATGGTGGGGTTATCTGGCTCACGGTATGGTTAATCGATATCGATAGAAATGACAATGTGATAAATATATAAATAGATATGACATTTGGAGCTCTTTCAAGATAGTTGCGCAGGAATATTTGTTATGCTCAAGCAATAAAATGGTAATAGTTGTGAATATTAAGAGTTAAACTAACATCTATTATAAAAGGACCAAATTGAATTTTGAAAAAAAAGACCAAAATAAGAGGGCGTTTGGTTTAGATTAAAATTATGTCGAGTTTTTTTCTTTTTTCAAAAACAATCATAATCTAATTTGTTTGGTTGCCAATGCAAATTATAATTTTAGATTTTATTCTTGGAAAAATAATCAAAATCCAACATCTCCCTCGTATGTGCTGTAGATTATTTTTTGAGACTCGTGTAATTTTCCTATTATACCTTTATCAATTCAACAACAATAACTAACCCCATATCATTTTTTGGTAATTTAGTCAGTAAAAATAATATTCTTTACATTACCCAAACAAAACAGATTAGCTTAAATTCATTTTTCAGCTAAGAGATCTAAATATAAACAAATCATAATTTTAACATATTACAATATAGTATCTTAGCATATTATAATTACAGATAAAATAATCATAATCTAATTTTTCTAACTATACCAAACACGCACTAAGTCAAAAAGAAAAAAAATTAAGGAACCAAGTAAATCTTTAAAATAAGAAAAAAGACCAAAAATATAATTAAGCCATAATAGCAATACTCAATATAAGTAAATCTTTGAATATCCATAGACCATAGGCCTCGATAGCCCCATATAAAGAAATATCATAGTGATCATAAATTCATAATAAAAACAACAAAAGTACTCATTGTAGTAGCAATATGGAAATTACCATGTTCCTTAGAATCTTGCTGTCACATGGTACTCATTAAATTAAAGGAAAGGAAAGAGTGTTTAGACTTTAGAGTTTGCATAATGCTCAATTATCTAAAGAATAGTCCACAACAACACTGAGATTGTATGAATTACAATATAAAGAGACTATTGCATTTAGATGAATAATGAATTTGTGCAGCAGAGCACCATCACAACTTGAACAAAACAATTAAATAGGAAATAGCTTAAAAGAGCAGAAAGAGACGCAAGCAAATAAAAATAGTAGTATTAACAAAACAGATAAAAATATAGAGCATGAAGACAAGAAACTTGTGAATGCTTTTGAATCTGATTGTTGGCATTATCAGCTAAGAAAGAATAAAATTCCAATCTAATCAACACTTGATCTCAGTGTTATATACAAAATCGTGAGCTTGTTTTTACATTCAGTTCAAGGATACAAATTTAACATGCAGAGTCAATGCTCTAGTACAAAAAATGCCAAATGTAACCAATCCTATTCTTCTTATTACAGCAAAGTAGAAGTGGTTGCAGAGGTGAACAATCACTAGTAACCTTGCCTTTCTCTGATTATCTTCAGCCCAATATACCTGCCAGTGCCAAATTAAGAATAATTAATGTAATTGTGTTATTCTCTTTATAAAAAGCAAAGATAAAAACTAACACACATTATGCAATTGAATCGATGAGGTTACCTTCCAAGCATCATGAGGGTGGCCTGAGGATTCGTTCCGGGCGATACACTAAACACTGATCCATCCACAACACGAAGTGAAGAAATCCCGATGACCTTAAGATCGCGATCAACCACCCTTCCAACAACACACCCTCCGTGGTAATGCCATATAGTACTAACCGTCCTGCGGCAGAAATCAGCCATCTGAGCATGGTCTGATTGATCAATAGGCAAAGCAGGCCCCACAAATCTGAAGTCCTGATCCCCTAACCAATTCCTGAACTTGAAATCATTCAGTGCCCTGCTTCTCAACAAATCCCCTATCTTCCTTGTACCATTCACACACCTCTCAAGATCAACAGGGTTGTTGAAGTAATTGAACCTCACAATAGGGTTCAACTTAACATCAGTAGAAGCCAATCTAAGAAAGCCACTAGAGACTGGTCCTGCAATCTTTGTAATGAGGGTTGCAACTGTGAGGTAAAGCGGCGAAGAAGGCGAACGGATGAATACACTTTGAGATGGTGAAACAAAAGGAATGACATTGGATGCAGCTTCGATATAAGCACCAGAATCAGTAATCCCTACAACTTGTATCAGGGAATGCTCAAGTGGAACTGAGGGTACAATAGTAATCCCATTCCTGGGATTATCATAGAGGAAATGTCCTACATAAGGTAGATGGTATGCAACTGGTATACCCCATGATGAAAGATAAGGCCTTGGACCAATCCCACTAAGCAAAAGAAGCTGAGGGCTTCCAATTGCACCAGCTGAGAGAATAACCTCACCGTGATCGTGCACAATTGCATGGTGATACCTATATATAGAATCATTGATGAAATATTTTCAATATAGCAATATAACCTATAGGCATCACTAAAATGAGTTCTAAAGTGAATAGTAACATGAATGGAATAATTAGCATCCTTCAACCAATTCATGGCAATTGCAAACAAATAAAAAGGGAAGAATGTTCATCAATCATTAGCGTAAACAATATACCTTCCATTTTGGTCACGATAAACGACACCAATAGCAGTTTGCCTTGGGTTACTTGCACCTGAAGAAACAGTATTAGAAGCAACAGAAGATGCAAGAAGCAGCCTCTCTACACTTGCATACACAGCAACTTTCAAATTAGAAGGCCTAGCATATCTCAACAAATCAGCAGCACTGTGTCTTCTACCATTGCTGTCAAAAGTGGACCCACCAATCTTGGTTCCAGTTGCATGTTCCAAAGTGAAACCGTTGTATGGATCGACACCAGCTTCTAACAAACCATCACGAACAGCACTTTGCCATGTCTTGAGGCTTGGTCTAAACACTATTTCTCTCTCAACCCATTCATAGGATTCATTCACAAGCCTCATGTCCCAAGATAAACCAGACCTAATGAAGAAAATAATATGCATATTATCATAATCATTGACAGGGAGCAGAAGCATTTTCATAGGGACCAGAAGCAAAAAAAGAGTGGTCTTCTATGTGTTATGTGTTTTGTTTGACCAAGAGATTTTGGACTGTATAAAAAGGTGAGTTTTTATGCAGACTTGGTGCAAAACAGAAGCCATATGTGTCATAGATAAAAAGGTAAACAAATACTTGAGTAACAACTAGCCTAAAAGAATCTCTACTCTGGTTATATTGAGATTCAGATCATTGAAAAAATCTCAACAAAAAATATGTCAATATCTTCTAAGTGACAGTTGAGAAATTTTTTGATAAGGTTCTTAGATTAAAGGTCTCAATTTCTTGTCCAAACCAAGAAATAAGAATAATAACATAATCAGTAACTTGATTAAAAGCATGTCTACACATTCAGCACATTATAGCAGATTCATTGACAGGAACCAAGAACCAAAAAAAAGTGATTAATCTATGTGTGTTTTTGGCGTAGTATATACATGTGAGTATTTGTGTGAAACTTGCCTATACAAGTTTAATCACATATTGGACAAGTAAACAGACAGAAGTTACAGAACAAACCGCAAAATAAAGAATCAACTAGCAAAACCTATCGTTGACAAACCAAACCAAGTCATAATATAATCAAAGAAATATAAACTAAACTAAGAATTAAGATAAGTTTGAAGGTATTACCATGACTTTTTTTTTTAAAAAAAAAATGTACAGATTATACACTAAAACAGAACTAATCCCATAATAAAGAATCAACGAAATTCATTGACAAACTGAACTAAATCATCATATAATCACAGAAATTAACATAATACTAAACGAAGAATTATTTATTCATTTAATTTAAGTATACAAATAATAAGATGGATAGATACCTAGTGAAAAATTCAGGATCAGCTCTACTATAGAATCCAGCATTGATAGCACTGCTGCCACCAAGAACACGCCCTCTTGCATTAGGAACCCCATCTTCCGAAACAAAAGCTTGAGCAGCATAATACACATTATTATTGTTGTTGCTTCTGCCATTATTAACATTGGCATTCAAGAGAGTGGTCAAGAAGCCTTCTTGGCTCATGACATTGGGGTTGGAATAAGGGACGCCGCCGCGTTCGAGGAGGAGGACTCGGAAGGAGTGTGAGAGTGTTGATGCCAATGGGCACCCTGCTGTGCCACCACCAACTATGATGTAGTCATAGTAATCCTCCAATGGAAAAGTGCTTGAGTTTGAGATGAAGGTTGAGTAACTTGGTGGTCGTTGTTGTTGTTGTTGCCTTGCAGAACAAGAAAAGATTACTGTGGTGTAAAGGAGGACCGAGAAGAAGAATGTTGTGGTGGTTCTGATGGTGTGAACCATTTTCTTTTCTTTTCTTTAATTTGTTGCTTTTTGGAGAGAAGAAGCTGCTATAGTAATGAGAGAGAGTGAGAACAAGAAGAAGCAGAAGGAGAAGGAGAAGGAGGAAGAGAAATAAAAGAAAACAGAGTCCCCTGAATAAAAGAAAACAGAGTTCCCCTGAATCCACATGTGAATCTTTAAGAGCATCACGATCTTATGCGCTATTATTATTCTTATTTATTTTTTATGAATAATTTTGTCATATGTAGAAAGTCAAACTTAAACTCTTAGCACTCTTTCGCTGCATATAGCATTGCTCTAAGCTAATAGATCAACATTGTTATTCTCTTATAAACGAGCGTTGTCATCACCATCATCATGCTTTTGCAAAATCTTCAAGCCAGTTTAGTTAGTTATTGCAGTTGAAAAGTTGGTTATCTTGGGTCAATTAGCATTTTGTTTCAAAAGGCAATTCTTTTCTTCTTTTTTTATATATTTTACATTTACATGTATCCTTCTTTTTTATATAAAAACCTATCCAAATGGAGGCTTCATATTCACTTTCACAAAATTGGAGCCTTCACATTAAAAGTTGAAGAATTCTCACTTTTGAACGCATCCACGTGTCACTAATTCAAATGTTTAAAACTGATTTTAAAAAACTGAATTAGAAAAACTGAATAGTCAATCAACCGCTCAAACAAAGTCCTTCTTTTTCATTGTGCTCATTATCTACATTCTTATACTATGAGATTCTCTCAAAAAATGAGTTCATAATGTGCATTCTCATTTCACTCTCTGTTTTCTCTTTTTTTTCAACATCCTATTCTCTTTTTTCTCATTTCACACTCTACTCTCTATTTTTACCATGACAACCACTCTTTTATATATTTTTCTTGATTATTATAAAAAAAA
This sequence comes from Crotalaria pallida, assembly GCA_037953625.1. Classification (NCBI taxonomy): domain Eukaryota; kingdom Viridiplantae; phylum Streptophyta; class Magnoliopsida; order Fabales; family Fabaceae; genus Crotalaria; species Crotalaria pallida. The sequence goes on along the minus strand of CM075654.1, from coordinate 1,435,532 downwards.
TACAAACAAAACATGTATAGTTACATTGTTTAATTTACTCGTGAATTCACAAAATTGTGTTTAATTCATATTCGTAGTTAAAATTTTGTGACGATTTTGTGAATGTGGTGAATTGTGTACTATATTGCAGTTAAATTTTGGACTGATTAATATTTATTTGTGGATTTATTATTGTATGAGGTAGTCCTCAATTTTTATTTTTTTTCAATAACTTTATTCATTGTAAAGTGTTATTATGAACTTTTGCATCATATTGAAGCCTAATAAATTTAGGAGCAAATTGATGTGGTTTAAATAAATTTAGGAATCAACCAACGAGATTTGGTTCAGTTGGTGTAAGGCCCCAACTGAAATCCTGGGAATGGGACAAGGGTGCTAGTAGTCTCGGGTTCGATTCCCACTAAAAAATCTCGCTGGGAGAGTGCACCATGGTGAACTTCTTAGATCTGTCCCTGAGCAACCAAGGTTGAAGAGGAAGAAGTGGGACAGACACGATTGGGCATGTTAGCAGTGATGGCTCACGATTTCACGACAAGCAATGCAACATCTCGAATTTTAATTCCAATAGTAATTAGAATAATAAAAAGATTAGAATGTGATAATTATGTTAAAGGAGGACTTAAGGAGATGGATTAGGATTTCTTCGAGTGCCATAAAGGAGTTAAGAAGCGTTGGCATCAGATAGGAAATTTAAAGAAGACCAAACAAGGGTTAAAAACGATGTTTTCGGTCTTATAAACACTCTATATTAGAAAAATTAAAAATAAAAGATTTACAAATCTAAATACAAATTCCACTGTTGGATATGGAGATAAGGATTTTAGGAAGCTTGCCTTCAAATTTGAGCAAGATCCGACGGATAACAAAGAAGTTATGTCGATTTTAAAGCAGGAAGAAAATAAAAGGAAAATACAAAATAAATAAAAGGGGAACTGAGCAAAAGACTCGAATCTTTTGTGAAAGACTCGAGTATTTCGAGCAGACCAGGAAAAAAATAAAAGTGAATCAACCCCCATTTCAGCCACAAACTCGACCCTCCTTCTTCGATACCCCCAAGAACACTCATTCCATGACTTGAAACCTTGAAGGCTTAAGTTCTTGTGGCCATCCATCATCTTCCTCAAGGTCCCAAGTGTCATCCTCTCTTCTCCCTCTCTTTTGGTGCTTCTCTTTCTCCATGGCAACTTCTCCCTCTTAGCTCCATCTTCTCAAGCAAGTTCCTAGGTAAGAACAAGCAAGTCTTTTTCTTTCTTTTCCTCCATATTATGAGTGGCCATCATCACCATCAATGGCCCTTGTCTTCTCATTTGCTATTTATGGAGATTATGGCACTTTCTCTCTCTTGAGCTTCTCTTTCTATCTCAAGGAAGTGGGTGAGCTCAACCCCATCGTATATTTGCTTCTTGCCACTCCCCGGGTCGTCTCCCAACCGCTCTCCACCACCACACCCTCGGCTATTGCGATTTCAATTTTTAAAGCTTTAAAATCTAGGGTTTGGTATCTCTTCTCTCTCTACTTGGTTGAGGTAAGAGGAAGTGTTACCTTAGCTTAGGGAATGCATATCTAGGTAGTTTATGGTGATGATTAAGATTGCGTGATTTTGTATGTTAATGAACCCTAGGGTAACCGGTAATAATGAAGAATAATGATTTAAGGAAAAGAATAGAAAACCCTCCCTTGATATTTATGTTTTATATGCATGTTATGATTATTGTAAGTTGATACTTGATATTTTCTATGTAAATATGTATGGGTGATTGGATGCCTTACTTGATAATTGAGTAGAACATAGTTTGTTATGATGGATGTTAGTTAAGAATCCCCCTAATTGAAAGAATAGAACGAAGGAGGAAAGGACATTATTGTATTAAATGAAAGAGAAGAATTACGGTTGAATAATGTGAATAAAAAAAATTAATGTATTAAATGAAAGAGAAGAATTACGGTTGAGTAATGTGAATAAAGAAAAGAAAGAGAATGTGATAAACAATTAAAGAATTTAGTATGCGGACGCCAAGCCATGTAATTACGCCCCGCGAGTGCATTGGTTACATAAGACTCACGTGTTGACGTGTGAAACGGTAAGACGCACATGAAGTTGTGCGCAGTGGTGGGTTCGTAGTACCCTAATTATGGTTATGCGAATGTCAGGTCAAGTAAGTACGCCCCGCAAGTGCATTGGTTGCGTAAGCCGCACGATTTAATGACGTGTGCAGCGGTAAGACACACATGAAGTTGTGAGCGGTGGTGGGTTCGCAGTACCCTATTAGGATATGCAGACATGGTTTGCGGATGCCAGGCCAAGTAAGTATGCCCCGCAGGTGCATTGGTTGCGTAAGCCGCACGATTTAATGACATGTGCAGTGGTAAGACGCACATGAAGTTGTGCGCAGTGGTGGGTTCGTAGTACCGTAATTACGGTTATGCGAATGCCAGGCCAAATAAGTACGCCCCGGGGGTGCATTGGTTGCGTAAGCCGCACGATTTAATGGCGTGTGCAGCGGTAAGACGCACATGAAGTTGTGGGCAGTGATGGGTTCGCAAAGACCTAAAGAATAAGAGACACAAAGCACAAAGAATGAAAGTGAGCTAATAATAAAATGAAGAACAAAGCAAGATTTAGATCATAATAAATAACCGAGAACGGATTTATAAGTGTTTGTGAATGAAATGAGTTGAATTGAAATTGCACTGTACTATATATGATTATTTTCTGTAATGTTTATGACTTAGTTATTATTATAGCTATTTAGATTTCATTCACTAAGTTCTGTGTAATGCTCACTTCTTGACTGTTTTTTATATAGGTTCAGAGCATGAGCAGACAGACATTAAGGTCGAGCAGGTGCACACTCCCTCTCAGGGAGTGTGAGTGTTAGATGTAGGACTGATGTTGAGTCCTGGGCCGGGTTTTGAGTCTTTTTATGTTGTGTTGTTTATTTCGGGACTTGTATATATGTATTTTGATGTAGATATTCAGCAAGGCCGGCCCAGGACGTGTCTCTTTTGGGTTTTGGGGTATTTTAGGAGATAGTCTTATTTTTGCATACTTGTTTATATTTTCTGCTGATGTTTAGCTATGTGTATGGTAGGATATCATATCATGTGGCATGATATGTCTGAATATGATGTGAGATGATATGATATGAATCTCTGGATGTCTGGCGATGTCTGAAATTGTTTTGTACAGGTTAAACAAGGAAAAGATAAATTTTGGAAAGTCCGAAAAACAGAGTAAACTCCGCCGAATTTTCCGGAGAGTTTTATAAGAAGTTTAAGTTTTAAAAAGAAATTTTCAAGTTGTTAATTTTGTTTAAGGGTCTAATTAGAGTATAAAAGTTAGGATGTCACATTATGGTATCAGAGCCAGGGTCGGGTCGGTGTGGCGACGGGGACGTTGGGCCTCAAAGGGGGATGGATATAAGGTACGCCTTAGTCCCACATCGACTGGTAAGGTGAACGAAGCGTGCCTTATATAGGGTGTGGATTTGAGCTGTCAAAATGGGCCGGGCCGGGCCAAAAAGCCCGAAAAATCATAGGGCTCGGGCTCCTTAATATGGCCTATTTATTCAACCCGGGCTATTTAGCCCGGCCCGGTTCGGGTTCGGGTTCGGGTTCGGGCCGGGTAAACCCGGTCGGGTTCGGGCCAGCCCGGTGGCCCGGAAAAAAAGAAAAAAATTCACATTTTTTTTAATTTGATATGTGTAAAAAAACACTTATAATAAAATTCTCTTAATTTTTATCAATATTCACATATCAAAAATGCACCTGAACAAATCAAAGCACAACACTAATTGTTCTCTATGAGTTATACATACATTTTAATTTATGTAAGAATTGAAAATCAAATATATCCTCTAAAAAATGTATAAAAGAATACAACACTTATTATTGTTTAAAAAAATGTGTAAAAAATAAAGGAAATTTATTCATTAATTTTTTTTAAAAATAAATATATATTTTTTTGAAGTGATTGAATTGTATAAAAAAAAAAGGTGATGCGGGCCGGCCCGCACCCAGCCCGAAGCCCGCTTAGGGCGGGTTTGGGTTTGATACTAGGGTACTTAATTTATAACCGGGTTTTTTGGCCCGAGCCCGGTTTGGCCCGAACCCGAAGCGGGCCGGCCCGAACCCGGCCCGCAGGCCCGTTTTGACAGCTCTAGTGGATACCTTACCTCACGTGGACGCGTTTTGGGGCTCACTTCGCTACCGCACGGTGAGACCAAGAGCAAAACTGTGAGGGTCACTACTAGAAATAATGCTTTTAAAATCGACCTTTTAAACTCGGTTACTGTAAAACCGAGTTAAAAAAAACGCAGTGGCAATTTTGTAAATAAATTCTAACTTTTAAACTCGGTCGTTTGGTCAACCGAGTTAGAAAGTGCTTTTTTTTTCATTTTTAATTTTTTTATCTTTTAAAATCGGTCAAAAAACGATCGAGTAAGAAAGTGTGCATTTTTTTTTTAATTTTTAATTTTTTAATCTTTCTAACTCGGTCATTTGGTCAGCGATTTGTCGGTCGTCTACTTTCTAACTTGGTCGTTTTGACAGTCGAGTTAGAAAGTACTTTCTACTTTATAATTCGATCGTTTTTGTCGACCGAGTAAGCACACTTTCTAACTCGGTCGTTTTGTCGGCCGAGTTAGAAAGTACTTTCTAACTCGGTCATTTTGTCGACCGATTTAAAAAAAACACTAAATAAAAGTGCAACATATCAACACTTATGTTCTACGTAGCATAACTCTGATGCCTCTCTCACTCCTTCTTTCTTGTTCAATCTTCACAGAGAAAGAGAGAGCATTGAGCACATAGCACACCACTACTGCGTCGCCAACCTTCCCCGATCCACCACCGCGACCTCTCTCTCTCTCCCATTCTCTCTCTCGTAGTTTGCGTCTCTCTGTCCTCTCTCTCGCCGCGACCTTCGTTGATGAAGATGACGTTGACAACGCTGATGAAGATGACGATGACGACGAAGATGACGAAGACGTTGTTGACAAAGATAACGGTGTTGAACGCGACTACTCCTTCCTCTTTCAGATCTCATATCTCAGATCTCGGTGACAGCTCCTTCCTCTTTCAGATCTCAGATCTCCTTCCACTTCGACGACAATGGCGACGGCTCAACTTGGACGGCGATGGCTCAGATCTCATTCTTCGACGACGACGGCTACTCCTTCCTCTTCGACAACGACGGCGACGACTCAGTGTGGACGACGACGGCTCAGATTTTAGATCTAGATCTAGATCCTTATGTTTTATTTTATTTTATTTTAAATGTCAATATTATTATTATTATCGAATTGATTAATTTGGGGTTTGGATTTTTTTTTCTGTTGTGATTATTTTATTTTCATTATTATCGATGTAATTATAACTGCATTTTTGTTGTTGGTGATTTTTAGTGTTTGATTTCGAACTGTATGTATGCATTATTATTAGTAGTTAATTTAGTTTCTAACTCGGTCATGTTGGTCGGCCGAGTTAGAAAGTTTTTTTATAACTCGGTCATTTTGGTCGACCGAGTTAGAAAGTACTTTCTAACTCGGTCATTTGTCAGCCGAGTTAGAAACTACTCTACTTTCTAACTCAGTCGTTGGAAGGTCGAGTTAGAAAGTACTTTTTAACTCGGTCACTTGACCGAATTTAAAAGTTTGACTTTTAACATCACCGTTTTCCACATCATCTCAACGATCGAGTTTAAAAGTCCAAAATGACCGATTTTAAAAGTGTTTTTTTCCAGTAGTGGGTGAAGGATGCTCAAAGCGGACAATATCCATGTGGCGGTGCCAAGGACCTACTGCCTAGTACCGCACGGCTGGCTGGGGCTGGACTGTTACAAGCAACACATAAGTGATGATTTGGTTTGAATCAGAAGTAGAAAGGGGTGGAGGTCGCGATTTCGAGAGGGAGTGAGCCCGAGATGATGATGGCGAGGTTTGGTAGCGGTGGTGATGTGGCTTGGTTAAAACGGTTCAATGTTAGTGATGGCTGATCGCTCTTGGCGTGAGGAATGACGACGGTTCGGTAAGCTTAAGGGAGTTAGAGTTAAATGGTGTTGAGTGATGATTTGGTTATCAGAGAGAGAGAGATAGTGAGGATAGGAGCGAGTGAATTGGGTTATGCAATACTGGTAAAAGGTAGTAGAGGAGAGGGAGAGAGAGAGAGAGGAGCAAGGTGGTGGTTTAGGAATTTAGGGTTAGAGGAAGAAGATGAGTTTAAGGTTTTAAAAATATGATTTGAAATTATAGGTATTTTGATCATTTTACTATAAAAATGAGATTTGTGGATAATTTATTAAGTTTAAATTCTAGAACTTCTAATTTAATTAAGTGTTGATCAGGTCACCCGGATACTATAAGGGCTAGAGGAGGAGGAAGACCTAGAAAAAATATAGGTGAAACAATTAAGAAGGATATGACAATCAATGTCTTATCAAAATATATATATGATTTATGATAGGCCTTTATGGCGTCGTTTGATCCATGTAGCCGACCCCACCTAGTGGGACAAAAGCTTAGTTATTGTTGTTGTTGATTAGGTCAGCCAGATTAGTCCACATCATACCAACTAATTTTGATAAATAATTTTGGTTTTTACATAATAATCATACTATCTCATTTTTACTTTAGTCGTGACAATATTCAAAACCGATGGATGGTGAGTTTTGTAACTATCATTAAAAATAAATAATTTATACTATGAATGTGGAAAGTCAACCGTGAAATGAATTTTTATTTGTGAGATGGCAACATCACAATGTGGGAGGGGCAAAATTATTCTCCTAATTATTTTTTATTTATTTTTGTTGCTTATCCGGTTTTCCAAGTATTACTTAGGTAATTCGAATCTGACTTGAGTTGCGTATCTGACTACGACAGGTGAGTCTTCCAACATGAATTTTTTGCATCCACAAAAAATCGAATCCGAGACCTTACTTAAGCGAGACCGAGCCATTTATCATTCGTTTCAATCCATATTGGTTTATTCTCCTAATTTTGAGCCGATTGAATTGAAGCCAAAATAATGTGAAATATCAATTTTATAATATTTAATGAAGTTTGACACCTAAATCTGAATGATTCGCTTTCCTTGAAAGTGCATTGCCAAATTTGCCATCATGGCTAAGGAATATCGAGATAAGAAAAAAAAAACATAAACCAACACGTGGAATTAATAATTTAAGAAATATATTCACAAACCTACAAAATTAATTTACAAATAAATATATTTCACAAAAAAATTACTTATTTATTATTGATTAATTAATAAATGACATATGTTATTTTATTATGATATAAATTTATTTATATGTTAATTTTATAAGTCTATTTTTCATAACTCAGTTTAATACTTTCGTCCATACCAAATTAAGCATATTTTAGAGTTAGGAGTTAGGACAACATCATCCGTGTCACATATATTGTGTCAGGTTTATTATTGGTTAATAGAGTTCAAGTTAGAGAAAATATAACAAAACTAAATTTTTTGTGATCTTTACTACAGTATGTGAAAGAACGGCGATGCTTTCTCTTTTAGTTTTTTTTTTTTTTTTAATGCCATCTTTTCGTAATATTGATAATTTTCTATATTTTTGTTAAGATTATTGAAATTAAAGATGTCATTACGTTAGTGAAACAATTTTTATAAGCGAACTTTAATATGGTGCATGGTATTGTCATTTGCACTAAAGTAAAAATGAACAAAATTTAAAATTGAAAGCAAGTGTAAAAAAAAAATCTTTAATATAAAAATTTAAAAATATGCATAAATATTATTTAAAAATGAAACATAAAAAAATTGAAAAAAAAAGTATTTATCTAATAAGTGGATGATTTTATATCATAGTTTGACTTTATCCCTACTTTATATTTATCTATAGTTGAAACAAATTCTATTCATGATAAAGTTCCATTTTTTACTATAAAATAAGACTCATATGTATTGTAAACTTGGCTATAAGTGAAATACAATTTCTCCCTACTTCTCTTTTCTCTCTCAATCTCTTATGTCTTCTTATTTTCATTAATCCATAACACGTTATCAGTTCTAACTCTTTAAAAGGTGTTGAAACTAATTCATCAAAGGGTGTTGAAGCAAGGTAAACTTTAATATTGATAATGTTTAATTTATTTATTTATTTTCCTTCTTTTAATATATTATGCATTGATGATCCCAAAATATCAATATTATATGCACATGAACATTTTATAAGAGATACAAGTTCTTGAAAATTAGACCATTTTATCATGTCCATTAAAAAAAAAGATCCATGAAGAACTTAAAAAAAAAAGGAGCCGATGCAAACAGAATCAAATTTGATAGTTCTAAAAAAATGGATAAGCATGATTACCGCGACAAGAAGGGGAACTTTGGGAACACGGTAAGAAAAAAGAAACCGTTAATTCAATTTCTGGTTACCAGTTACTAAAATACATAAGAAGAAGGCTCTGTGAACATAAATTCCCGAGACAATTTGTTGTGGAAGATTGCTAAGAGAAAGATGTAGGAAGAAATACCCAAAGAAAAAACAAGGAAATAACCGGAACAATATTATTAGGTAATAATACCTGAGACAAGGATACTCTTTATAAATACATTGCTGCTACATGGAAGACAAACAACTTATTACAATAATTATTATTATACTTAGAATTACATAGACAAAGATCATAATTTCTACAAAGACATATTTGATTATGAACTTTGAAACCATATTAAGAACTGCAATACCAACAGGAAGAAGATGGACTCACATAGTTTGCTTCTTGTATTAATCTTCTTATCCATCCTCAGATTCTTGCGTTCTATTTTATATATTTTTCAAAGAATGATTGAAAAAATAAAATAGCAAAATTTGTCTCAGATGAAATTTGAACCCATACTGACACTTATCATGCATTGTGCAACTCCAACCATTTGTGTATTTGGGATCCCACGAATCATTTCAATGGCACCAGTCACTGGGGTGTTGTGCCTTTATTGATGAAATCAATATGTGATACCATTTTATTAAATTAGATAATTTCACTATTATATCGACAAGTTTTATTTTTAATACAAATATTTTTTGGTAGTGATAATTATTATTTGATGTATTAATGATACTGCTAATGTGCCATAAATTATTAGTTTTAAATGTTACTACATTTATTTTTATGATGCAAAGACAGTCAAACAAGTATGATTTTACTTTGAGAAAAATAATTTTATTTATTTTGCCTTATATATTTAATTGTGTTTCTTGTCAATTATTATTGAACATTATGTTGAAACATGAAAATTTTAATGTTTTTTCATGAAGTAAATTAATATGATTTATATATTTTATCATTAACAATTTGACATTAAAGTAGAGCTTTATTTGATATAATTTTTGTTATTGTTCCCTAATGATCTCCCTATGAGTTGTTTTGAAAGTTATATAAGGAAGATTATGCTTCATCAAGTTGGTTCATATCTTATGTCGGCTTCTATTTTCTTGGCTCTACACACATGTTGAGTAGTATATTTTCCGAGGTTAGTTATAAAATTTTTATAGCTATTGTCATATTAAGAATATATACGCATAAATGGAGAAATTTATCCTAAATGAGTACATGTGCCTTGTCGTTTTGTTTTTTAATATGAAATTATAAGAATGCGATAATCTCACAATATGAAATTTTTGTGCTTCTTTATTGGCATGTTTCAAAAATATTAGTGATGAAAGATTCTAATATTTTTCTATTGAAAATGATTACTGCCATTATGATAAAGAGAAGAATTTGCCAATATAATTATGGATATACTTGTGCATTTGTTTATACCATTGAGTGATGTCAATACTTCTGTGAATATGATATTATTGAATGATATTGATCGCATATGTTTTTTTTGAGATATTTGATGCTTGTTAGTTCTAGAAAGTAAAACTATGCATGATCTTATATGATCTTGTTTTACATTAATTTTTAATATTAACTTTAATAAAGTATTTTTATGGTGGAAATAGTTTATTCGAAATGTTCTACAAAATGTTTCTTTCATACTCTATTAGTTATACAAAATTTTTATTCTATTTAGTATTGCTAGAAGACGTTGTTAACACTATATTCGTGTACGGTGATAATTTAGAGCCCTAAAAGAGTTGTTATCCTGAGGTATTGGAATTTTTTTTAGTTTACACGTATATAGTACAATTGAAATATCTCATCGTAAAACCAAAAGTTTATAAACTAGAAGTTTATAAATTATAATATAATTTTTTTGTTTGGCTTGACTTTTTAGACCATCCCGATCAACTATATGATGCAAAGAAAAAAACTTAAAACTTATGTTGACATCTAATGAAGAAATCGAAGTTTCTTCAATCTGATTATCTCAATGAACTAATAATTGTTCCAAAGAAAGTTTATTCGGCCATCACCATAATTTAGATTGAATCTAGAATGAATACAAGGTGATATTTATGTGTCATTACTTCCATCATGTGGATTATTTAGGTATTTTATATTTTTAATTGATGCATCAACTGGATGGTCACATGATTCTGCATTGGCAGTTCACAACCAAAAGTTTGCGAGATTACTTGTGCAATTGTATCAACTAAAATCTAGTTATTAACTATTGTATGTTTATTGTCATTACTAATTGGGAACATGTATGACACTGATTCGCATTAAGCCATTAAAATTATTATGAGTTTCCCCTTTTACAAATGATTTTTGGTTAGAAACCTAATATTTCTCATCTAAGAATTTTTGGATGTTCAGTATATTTTCCACCACAACGCACTAAGATGTGACCTCAAAGAAGGTTGGAAATATATGTTGGATATGAATATTCATCCATGATAAAATAATTCAAACCAATAACAAGAGAGTCATTCATGGATCGATTTTCGATCATCGTTTTGATGAATTTGTTTTCCCAACGTTAGGGGGAGAAAATAAGCAGTTGGAAAAAGAAATTATTTGGAAAGAGTTATCGTTATATTATCTTGATCCTCGAACAAAACAATTTGAACTTAAGTTCAAAAGATAATTCATTTGCCAAATTTAGATAACCAATTGACAAGCGCATATACTGACCTAAAAAGAGTGACTAAGTCACATATTCTAGCTGCTAATGCTCCAATGAAATTGATGTCCCTCTTGGACAAATTAAAATTGCAAATGAGTACGAGGCACGCTTGAAGCGTGGCAGACCCATCGGTTCCAAAATAAAAAAATAAAATTAAAAATCTTCGAAAAATAAAAGGAGCAAAGAAATAAGATGGTCAATTTGAGGATGTAGAGACTCTTGAAAAGTCCTTAGACATAATTAATAGTTCAGTTCAAGAAGAAACTCACGTACCTGAAAAGTGTGAAAACAAAGAGATTTAAATAAATTATGTTATAACTGAAATACAATGGAACCGAAATGAAGTCAACGTTGACGATGTTTTTAAATATGATATAACGCTTAAATGATATAAAATGAGGATCATGCATCAAAGTCTATTAAGGAATATAGACAAAGAAATGATTAGCTAAAACGGAAAAACACAATTGAGACATAATTGAATTCGCTTGAAAAGCTTGTATTTGGACCTATAGTCCGTACACCTAAAGGTGTAAAGTCAGATGGATACAAATGTGTTTTCGTACATAAGCGAAATTTTAAAGAAGAAATTATGAGATATAAAGCAAGATTGATTGCTCAAAGAATTTCACAAATACCTAGCGTTGATTATGAGGAATAATACTTCCCTGTGGTGAATACAAATATTTTTCAATACTTGATTAGTCTGACAATATATAAAGGATTCAAATTGTGTCAAATGATGTTATAGCTTATTTTTATGGCTAACTTGATTAATAATATATATATTAAAACCAATAAGGATTCAATATGCTCGAAGCATATGCTTGAACTATTTAATATGGTTGAACCATATCCATGGATAATTAAAATGTTTGAAGCATAAAGTGTAAAATGTCGACATGTTCTCTTTATTTAGTTAAATTGCAAAATGCAATAATTTTTGAACCTATAGTTCACACTCCAAGTGATTTTTAATAGACTTGAAATTTTGATTCTAGCAAACATAAAATGCATTATATGTTTATAGCCATTATCATGGTTCATTTGAAAATGATATCATTACATCAATATGAGAATCTCATAAGAATTAAAGATATTGATAAATACGTATGTATATCTATTTATATTTAGCTAATAATTAATGTTTTTTTAGTTATACATTGTTTGATTTATATATATGATATCATGTCATGCAATTTATACATGTTGTGTTTTATTTTAGTATCTATGTATTTTTATTTCAATATTGTTTGAATTACCTAAAGTTAAAGGAAACATTTTAAAATGAAATACCTCGGCCTGAAGATCGAGCATTTAGCAAATTGAATTTGTGCCTATCAAGTTGGGGAAAACAACTTCTAAGGTGATTTGCTTTGATAAATAACAACTAATTTATATGCTAATCTTTGTTAGATTGTTAAATGTCATATATGTGACTTAATATGCCATCTGATATTAATTTATTATCAGGATATTGTTATTCATTCACAGTAAGATGTTGGAATGAAGCTAAGCACACATTTTAATATGATAAATTGAATAAAAGACTTTTTGGTTTGAAGTAAATTGAGATGTTGTATAATCATATAAGTGAATATTTAATCAATGAAGGATATAAAATGATCGAATTTGTCTATATATTTTTATGAAAAGATGTGGCCAGAAATTTGTTATAATTGCTATTTACGTTGATGATTTGAATATTATTATTAGAACTTCTGAAGAGTTTCCAAATGTTGTAAATTGCTTAAAGAAAGAGTTTGAAACGAAGGATTTGGAAAGAACAAAATTTTGTCTTGAATTACAAATGGAATATTTAATGAAATTTTAGTGCATCATGAAACCTATGCTGTGAAGGTAATAGTGTAATATCTCAGAGACAATTGTTCGCATCAGGGGGAGAAATAAATACGCACTGCACTCTTTTTCCCTTAGTCACGATTTTTTACTGATACGTTTTCTCGGCAAGGTTTTTAACGAGGCAGCATCCAATTGCGTAAGAAGAAATGTGTACTCTTTTTTCTTAACTAATTTTTCTCATGGCGATTTTCTTAGGAAGGTTTAAAAGAGGCATATTCTCTTAATAGTCATCCAAGGAGGAGTGTTATGAACAATTGTATTTATCTAATAAGTGAATAACTCTATCATAGTTTGAACTTATCCCTACTTTATGTTTATCTTTAGTTGAAACAAATTCATGATAGGGTTTTGTTCTGTCTATTCGGCTAAGAATATGACAATCCTACTTTTGATGTCATACTTGAAGTGGGCACCTTGAACACCTAGATACCCACACTCTGGTCGTTCTCCTTTGGTGTGGTGTGTGTACGTGTGAGCTTAGATAGATCATACATGCTTGCCTTCCCAGACTTATATAAGCTTACCCACTTTATGGGTGTTTGATTGTCGTCATCATAAAGCAGGTGTAATTCCTGTAAACGGTAGGAAATTATAGCGGGTATCATAACGTGTAAGATCCAATGCTCAACGGGATAATGGATTTCTTTGATTCTTTGACACGTGCAGCTGATATGACAACGTCTTACCGGTATAACGGTCTAAGGGTAGACATAAGATCGTTGAGGAATCCTTCCGGTATACCGGTATGAAGGGAGGTGGGCCCATAGGTCCTCTTACCGGTATGTCGGTATCAGCACTATTGGACCACTAAGTCCTCTTGCCGGTATCAGCACGATTGGGCCACAGTGGCCTCTTGCCGGTATGCCAGTATCAGCAAGATTGGGTCACTAAGGCCTCTTGCCGGTATGCCGGTATCAACATGATTGGGCTGCTAAGGCCTCTTTGCCGAATTGCCGGTATACCGGTTTCCACCAGATTGAGCCTCTTGGGGCCTTGTGGCCGAATTGCCAGTATACCGTTTACACCTGACTGAGTCTCTATGGATCCTCTTGGCCGAATTGCCGGTATATGGGGGTGCAAGAGTCTGGTCCATAACAGGTTCCATCTTTTCCTATAAAATAGGACTCATATGTATTGTAAACTTGACTCTAAGAAGTGAAATACAATTTCTCCCTACTTCTCTTTTCTCCCTCAATCTCTTATGTCTTCTTATTTTCATTAATTCATAACAATATTCAACTTTTTGATGGATGACAAGTAATTAATTAATCAATAGAGGAGGTGATGATACATAATTTTCTGAAAGTGTTCACCCCAAGCCAAACTTTTCTTCTTAAGGGCAATGTCAATGACCATCCACTTCCTATTGGTCCGAAGGTGCGAGGAAATTACTAGAAGCCATGCATATAGTCCATTTCACAAGTTGGAGAAATAACGTCACTTGGATCACTAACTGACAAACACATAAGATTATTTCAAGGTTTTGGTTGACATGAAAACAAGGTTTAAATCTAGTCGATTTATCCCCAAAGATACATTAATTATCAATTTAATACACAAAAGATTTTGGGTATTAATTTAGTTTCCAAAAAATCAAGATAGCATTATGAAGTATAAATTTTGATCGCAAAAAATTTATATGACATCAAATAAGTTGCTAGACGTATCTATAATAATTTTTGGGAGCTAAATTGATGCCAAAATATTTTTGTAAATTAAATTAATCACCAGTGTATTTTCGAGGACCAAAATTACCGTTAATTCTTTTAAGTTCAACGGCAACCTTAGGAAATATCTTTATTTATTTCACGGAGACAATAAAAGTCTACACTTTCAGCTAAACGACAAAAAAAAGGAAAAACTGTTTTTTTTTAAATAAAAAATTCAGAAGGTCCACTCACTACATGTAAAAGTATCATATTAGGTAAGTAAAATAATATTAATTTCATCCTTAATGTTTTTTACTATGTATCAATTTAGTTTTTAAAATGTGTAAATATCAACTTTGTCCTTCAAAATTTGTTGACGTACCAATTTGGTTTCCATTTTTTTAACGTACCAACATAGTCCCTCAAGGTTTTCATATTTTAAGGAACAAATTAATACTTCTGATAATCTTGAAAAACCAAATTGATACATCCAAAAATTTTTAGAAACCAAATTAATATTTATACAATTTTTCTTAAATTGGTACACCGAAAAAATATTAGAATTGAAATTGTTACTTCACAATAACGAAATCATACACAACTACATGTCATAGATGTGAAGTGAAGGGAGAAAATTAGCAAATTGAGAATGATGTGCTTTTGCGAAGAACATGTTAAGGTTTTTTTTTTTTTTTGTGATCTTTATAATGTGGAAGAAGGGTGATGCTTTCTCTTTTAGTATTTTTTAATGCCCTCTTTTCATATTTACGTGAAAAGTGAATTTAAATTAATTTGTTAAATTTTAATTGTGTAAGAAAAAATTTCACGAAGTAAATTAATAAAAAATAGAGAAATGTTATAAGAAAAAGGGCACCTAGTCATTTGTTTATGTTCTAAATATTTGACTTAGCTTTTGAATTGTGTGAGAAAAAATTTCACGAAGTAAATTAAAAAAAAAAAAATAGCAGAGAAATGTTATAAAAAAAAGGGCATCTAGTCATTTGTTTATGTTCTAAATATTTGACTTAGCTTGTTCTTTATGCAATTTTTTTAAGGGTTTATTTGACTTCAACTCTATAAAGAGTTAAAAAATGATAAGAATGTATTGGGAAACCAAGTCTACAACTTTTTAATGTTTTAAATCATTAGTAGTTTTTTAATACAAAAATATTACTGTATTTATTAGAATTGGTCTTAAACTTCGAGACTGGATGAATCGAGTTTTATTATTTTTATTGGAAATAACACAAATGATTATTAATTAAAAATTATTTTGGAGTTTAATTATCTATACATGATAAAACAACGAATATATTGACAATCTCAAAATAGCACGGAAGCTTTAAATAACAAATAAATATTCGCGGTAAAGATAAACGTAACAAGAATGTAAAGAGTGTAAGGGAAGAGAGATGTATAACAGAATTTTTATACTGGTTTAGCTTTCTCGGTGGATCCCACTACTGATGGGTTTCGAAATGGCCTACATCCAGTTTCTTAGCAACTTGCCGCTGTATCTGTTGTTATTATGAAATTGGAATAATTGACTCCAATTACATTTGGAGCGTCCCGCACACTACTCGGTTCTATCTTTCATTATGGACCTCGAATATCGCGCAAGGGTTCATCACCTTTAATATCCAGAGGATGCGCACCTTCAATTATAGGGAGCTACTCTCTAATAACTATGACCATTACAAATAATATGATTCAATAACAACAAATAGAGTACTCTCATCAATAGTGAAAATAAAACAACTTGAAGCTCTTTTCTAATGGCTAGGTAGTATGCACTAAAAACTTAAGTCAAACTCCAAGTATGTAGGAGAAGAATAATAATAATGTGAATTTCTTTCTCTGAGTGTAGGATTAGGAGAAGCGAGTAGTGGTTGATTTATTTTTGAAAATAAAGGAATATATGTTTGAAAAACAAATACATCAGTTAGAAATAAGAGCCAGCCGAAATCAATTAGCATCAAAATAAATAAGGAAACGAATTTGATTAATTCAGAAACCATTTTTGAAAATATTTTAAAAAGTACTCGAATCGCTGCTCTCTGGCTAATGTATGATGCAACAAAAATAATCAATTATTCTGATTAATAATCGATTCCAATGTCTCAGTCACTTTGTATGATGCAACATTTCTACTCGATTATTTGAGCTAGTAATCGATTACTTTCATTAAAAATAATCAATTAGGAAGGATCAAATACTTGATTACAAGCTCTCTAGTTTTTGTATGATGTTGCAAAAGTAATCGATTATCCACTTCAAGTAATCGACTACTCTAACTTAAATTTGTAAAAATATAATTTTAGAAACCATAAAACTTAACAGAGGTTTTCAAAAGTATTTTCACAGAAACGGTGCAAAAGTCAATTCACTACAAGAAAAACCATATATTGCAACGACATTTCGCAACGACTTAAAAATATCGTTGCTAAAAACAGATGTTTTGCAACAACTTAAAAATGTCGTTGCAGAAAACATGTGTTTTGCAACGACTTAAAAAAGTCATTGCAAAAAAATGTCTTAAGCAACGATGTATCAAAGTCGTTGCAAAAACTTTTGTTTTATGCAACAACATATTTAAGTCGTTGCAAAATAATTGTTTTAAGCAACGACTAGTCGTTGCCAAAGATAACATTTTTTTCTTTAAAAATAATTTCTCACGCCCTTTATATATTATTCCAAACAAATATTAGTTGCCAAGAGAAAACTAAGTGCAGAGAGAGAAGAGAAGAAGAAACAAAAAACCCTAAGGGGAGGCCGCGGCGCCGTCGTCGTCGTCCTCCTCCTCTTTCTCTTCCTCTTCCACCGTCTCACCCTTCAGCCCCACCACCTCGCTCAATCGTTTTCTCACTCAAACCCTCAACGCCTCCTCTGTACCCTCTTCGCTTAACCTAAGATTCGCGACCACCACCACCGCCGTCTTCAGCCATTATCAGTTAACCATCATCATAATCCTCTCGTCATCACCCACACCGTACTCGGCCTTTCTGCCAACATCGAACACCAAACATCGAACACAGAACACCAAACATAGCCGCTGCTTCAACACCCTCTTTCTCTCAAATGTGGTTCTGTGGCTGCTCCAAAATTCGAACCCTTAAATGTGGTTCCGTCGGTGATGAACTTTTTATCGCATTTGGCAGGGGTTTTGGAACCGCCGTAAATTGAGAAGTGAAATCCTGAGACTTGGGGGTCAGCAAACCGATGGCTCCATCTAAATCTCTCTCACTCACTCGAAGTCTCCTCCTCACTCACTTGGACTCTTCTTCTGGGTTGCGATTTCTCGAAGGCTACGATCTCTCTCTCCGTTCTCTCAATCTCTTCTCATTAGGTATCTTTCTCTATCCCTCTCTCTCTCTCTCTCATATTTGTGTGTTTCGTTATGCAAGTTTCATTTGTAATTTAATTAGGGTTTATGGGAAGTTATTATTCTTGTGTAATTATTGCATCTGATTCAGAGTTTGTGTTATGTTATTTCTTTTTAATGGTTTGGATCAGTGTAGCTTCTTCAGCTAAGAAAGTTTTTCATAATCCCTATTCCTTAATCTCTATTCATTTTACAGCAAAAACAAGGAGTGAGAAGGTAGTTTTTAGCTTCTCAATTCTCTCATTCATTTTAAGGCATTAAATCATGCACACAACTTGTTTGAGGAAATGCTTCTAAGTTTCAAATTTGCTTTCAACTTCTCAATGCATTTGAAGAATCATGATGAAGTGTGTTTGTCATGTTATCTACAGGATATGCATTTACATTGATCTTCTTCTTGTTGTTGTTGCAGTTTAAGTTTTTGATTGGCTACCTATCTTTTGACTCATGTTCACAATCTTCGTAAGAGGATTTATGAAACCCTCACTACTAGCAGAAATGAGATTCTGGCCCTTCTCACAAGGTCCCATAATCAATATCATTTTTTTATAACCCATTTGATCAAAGTTGTACATTTGTTTAGGCATGTATTCTAAACTGGAAATGTTATGGTTATAAAAGGGTTGAAGGCAAGGGTAAGGGACTCCTGCAACACCATCAGATGTGGACAACAGACAGAAACTAAGTGATGGTCCTTTTGGTGAAGTTTTGAGATCCACACAGGTAACTTTCTCTGAGTTTTTAAACAAGGAAGATGTTCTCTCACTTTTTTTTCTTGTTTAACTCATCAGTGTTTACACATAAATCCTGATCATTTATCAATTATCCATTGTTATTTTCACAGTGAAAGCTTATTTTCGTAGATGATTATAAAGTAGGTGTGAAAACAAATACCGGCAAAACTAGTGCCTAAGCAAATTTGCCAAGAAAGGGTATCTTGTATTGCTTCCCCCTCGCTTTGTCTAAGCAAATTTGCTCATTCTATTGTGTTTGTATTTTTTGCAATGTCACTTATACAAATTCATAGAGCACATTTGGCTCGCTGAAAATTTATAATTTACATTCTATATTGCTAGTAATTGAGTTTGTTGCTCCAATGCAGGTGCCATACTTGAGTGCCTCTTTTGGCACAATCTATGTCCTTGTGAAACTTGAATCACTAATCCCATTTGTTCATTTTGCAGCAATCTCGCAAAAATGATTTGTTTCACAAAAGGGCTCAAAAACTTGTTCTCAATCGTTCAACAGAGATAAGTTATAATCAGTGAGTTCTCAATCACTTGTTCATTCGCATTCAGTTCCCACTCGTTCAACAGAGCTTAGTTCTAATTAGAGCATTGATTTTCTCACTTTTTTTGCAGAGCATTGAATTTATCTCTAATTCGTTGTTCAGATCACTCATAAGGGTATATGATTATGGTGAAAAGAAACGATTCCCTGCCTGGTGTGCCAGAATTTTGTATTGCTATTGTCGCTCTTCTTTGGTGGCTGACTGCAGTTTAGACTTTCCAGTTGTCTCTTCAGTATTACAGTGAGTTCTTTGGTTTATACATTTAGTTATGTTTGTCATTGTATCCATGTAGCCTAAACCACCTAGTGGGAAAAGGCTTTGGTTGTTATCCACTTATCAATAAGGTGTCTTTTTTATTATATGAATGAGACATGGCAAGAAAATCAAAATTGAATTTTAGATGTTCTAAAATAGAGAAATATCACATAAACAATACCTTAAGGACACTGGTTAACATTTTCCTTGAAATAATAGCCCCTCCCTCATTAGCAGCTCTGATTCGATAAGTTAATTGGAGTAGCTTATGGCTTGTAAGCCAGGAGCTTCCAAGTCATTTGCACTTATCAGATAGTTGATAAGCTAATTTGTCTAAAACTTCCCATTTTCAGCTAACTAATTGATTTTCAAAAGTTGCATTGCATTGTTGTTGATTGATTATATGTCATTTCTGCCGCTTTTGCTTGTGACTGATTCCACATCATGCTTCATAAACTTTAATAACTAACACTTAAACAAAATGTTTCCTTGCAGAGCTTAAGTTCTCATTTTGCTAAAAAACATGTTGAACATTTAATTCCCAGTTTCATCTGCTCCTGTTCTTTTTGCTGATCAGAATAATGACATTGAAGGTTTGAACCTTATACTTGGTTTTAATTATAAAATGTGGAATGCTATCATAAGGGGAGAAACTATAGTTCTAATGGTTCTTCCATTCTATTTGTGAAAGCACAGTCATCCTTTTCCTAGCAAGGGAAATTACAAGAGATCAAAGACAAGAATCCTATTCTTTGATTATAAGTTTCTGACATCATTGAGAAAAAATGTTTGAATTAAGACTTGATATTCGTTAATGAAAATTGATTTATAAAAATGTTTTGATTGTTGTTGCATGGGGAATTGCAAAATAATTTGTATGAAACTTTGTCTATTCATGTGCAAGGGAAATTATTAAGACAGAAGACTTTTACTAGGCACGTTTTATATCATGTGCATGAGGAATCATTGCTTTTGGTATATTCTTGTTGAATATATTTTTACTCTGAGCATTTGAATGAATATTTTCAGAAAAGCCTAAATATAATTTACTTTGAATAATGAAAATGAATATAATATTAAACAATGTCATGATGCCATATAGTAGAATATATGCTGCATGGTTAAGAAGTCTTCACTGTCTTGATTTTGATTTTTCTCACTCATTTTCAGTAGCTTAGCTTTGATTTGCTCTCCATGTTATTTACTATAATTTTTGGAGTTCTTTAAGATGCATCTGATTTTACTTCTTTCATGGTTTAGTTGCTGATTTTAATTTTAATTTCCTAATCTGTCATCTATTTATAGTTGCTTTGTGTAATTTGTACTTCCTCTGTCAATTTATGAAGTTCATATCACAATGAATCTGATTTTGCTTATTCTTGTTGTCATGTCTAGTTCATGTCATTTAGAGTTCTTGATAATATTGTACCTGTTTTGACAATGTGGTTTCTTTGTGTGATAATTGTTATTATTCCACAAATCTGAGATTGATCATTTGACAACACTTGTGCATTCAAGAACTGTGGATGCTTCTACAGTACCTATCAGGGAAGAAGAGATGCGCACAAAAGTGGTTCCTTCAAAACCAATGCCTTTTGAACAAAAGGATGACGACCCTATAACAACAATAGTAGAGAAGGGGACCGAAAATGTTTCAGGAAGGTGTGACCATGATGAAGGATACTGGTTTTCCATCTCTTGGTCTAGAATACTATATATATATAGTGAGGTACTCTTATACTTATCTTTTAATTATCCTAAGATTTTTATGTTTTACTTGTTTGATAAATAGTTATTTATTCTTCAGGTATCTTAAACTTCTAATTTGAATCATAATCTTAATTTATTTGCATATGGATATTGATGCCTAGCATGATGTGCAATTAAGCTCAAACTCAATTGATTTTTAGGAGGAAGCCTGAAGGGATGAGTTAACCAAAAAGGCCTCTTGCATTACAACAATCTCATAAATTAACTAATATCACAAGGTTAGCATTCTCTTTCAATCTCTCTTTCTCTCTTTCAATCTTTCTTTCTCTCATAAAAAGCAATAAGTACCTGCTATAACCTTCTTTGCTAAATATGTCTCTCTCTCTTATGATTTCCTTCATGTTGCAGGTGTACGTAACAAAACACCACAAAAATCGGAGATTAGGTTGTCTCCCATAGAACCTACTTTGCAGCAAGGACCTGACTAGTACTAAAAGAATGTTATTTAGTCTATTTTTCCCATTAAATTTTAGATAGGTGTTGCTTTTGTGTGTTTTATTTTATTTTTAATATTTTGAGCTGATGTAATATTGTGACTCAATAGAATGCTAAAGACATTCTCTATATTAGATTGTTGAGATTTGATCTCTTTATTTATAGGCAATTTAATAATATAAAATTTTTAAATTATTTGTAATTATTATCATATTAAAAATAATACTTTTATCAAGTGAAAAGGATTATTATTCTTTTTTATATAAATAAAGGCTATTGCAACGACAATGTTGTTGCCAATAATGGGTATTGCAATGACAACTTTGTTGTTTCAAAATCAAGGGTGTTTTGCAACGACAATGTCGTTGCCCATGTTACTAAACCATAATTGTCGTTGCCTCAGCAATATCGTATCATTGGCAACGACATTTGTCATTACCTAAAAGGTAAGCCACGTCACCCGGTTGTTGCATTTTTGGCAACGACTAAGTATTTGTAACGATAGATGTCGTTGCAAAATCGGTGTGAATCTCAACAAAGGTTTGTCGTTGCAAAACCGGTGTGAATCTCAACAAAGGTTTGTCGTTGCGATAGTTATATTGTCGTTGCTATACTTTTTCGCTACGCCCTGACCCACAACGACTAATGTCGTTGCCAAAAATATTTTTCGCAACGACTTTTCATTTTTAGCAACGACTTTTGTCGTTGCAATTGGCTGACTTTCTTGTAGTGATTTTAAATAAATACTTTTGATTTTTTTTACTTCTCCAAATGCTTTAAGTTTGGCCTAAAATGAAAGTGCAAGATTCCTCACCTTACATGAATTCCTAACTTATGGAGAGGGTTCTACTTAAGGTTCTAGCTTAACTCTTGAACCTTGGTTTGTTTAAGTCTTGTTAAGTCTTGTTGGTTTTTTTTTTGGTTGAAATCAGGTGGTGTCTGGACTACACATTTTTTGTGGCCCAACTAATCCACCTCGAATCCGCGAACTGTGTGTGTCTTTGACTCAATGGTATGGATCCTCCCCAGGGATTGTTGCCTCATTGGGACTCGAGCCTTTGACCCTGTAGTCCCTAAGCGCTCAGCCAATTACCACTAGGCCAATCCACTTGGGTTTGTTAAGTCTTGTTTGTAATCATCAAAACCTTGTAAACTTTGAGTCTTATAAGTCCATAAAATGTTGACTTCTAACACTCCCTCTTTTTGATGATGTCAAACCTATTATGCATGACAAGGGTTAAGCAAGCAATATATATATATATATATATATATATATATATATATATATATATATATAATGAGTAATTGGTCAGATTGGTCTCTGACTTTGTAGCCATCAATCAATTTAATCCCTGAGATTTGTGAAATAACAATTTAGTCCCTGAGATAGGAGGACGTCAAGCATGTTAGTCCCTGGCGTTACTCCACAGTTAACTTGCGCATACGTGGGCCCACCGTGTCATCTTCCAACTTCTCTCCAACGGTTATATTTCAGATCCAATGGTTATAAATTAATCATTCAAATCCAATGGCTCAAACATGATCTTCAACCTTTTCAAATACATAAACACTAAATCCCCAAATCAAATTCTCAAAATGTAAAATATTTTCCTAAAATCACAGCCCCAAGCCCCCAATCACATAATAAGAAACAGTCCTTCGCTTATTTCAATCCCTAATTCCCGAATAAAAAAATCCCTAATTCCCAAATAAAAAAATCCCTAATTCACAAATCAACCCCAATTTACATACCCTAAATTTCATGAAATGGATGGTGACAATAACCTTCACTTCACGGATCCGTTCAATGAAAGTGGCGAATCAAAGGATAACTTCAAGGATGTGGTGAGTCATAGGGATTTAACTTCAAAGATAAATGAATCAAGACAATCCTTAACATTGACACATTTAATTCACTTATATCCCTAACTTTATATAAATTTAATGCAATTACATCCCTACGATATCTTTTGCATGTCTGATATAAAGTTTCACCCATTGTCCTTGTAGTAACCCAAGTCAAGCTGCAGCAACTCTAAAAACCACTTCTAGTGATCCTTATTCTTTACATCCATAGCTCCATATACAATTGGATAAATGTGATTATTTGCATCTTGAATGAATCTGTGAAGTGAAATAAGTGATTTGGGAATAAGGGATTTTTTGAATTGGGAATTAGGGATTGAAATAAATGAAAGATGGTTTCATATTATGTGATTGGGAGCTTTCGGTTGTGATTTTTGGAAGAGATTTCACGTTTTATGGTTTTGATTTGGGAATTTAGGGTTCATGTATTTGAAAAGGTTAAAGATGATGTTTAAGCCATTGGATTTGAATGATTAATTTATAGCCATTGGATCTGAAATATAACTGTTGGAAGGTGACACGGTCGTTTTGGCCGTCGTTACTGTCCACGTATGCACAAGTTAACTATGGAGTAACGCTAGGGACTAACATGCTTGACATCCTCCTATCTCTGGGACTAAATTGCTATTTCGCAAATCTCAGGGACTAAATTGACCGAGGGCTACAAAGTCAGGGACCAATCTAACCAATTACTCATATATAAATGATTCCCCCATACGCTATAGTTTGGAATATCAAGTAATATCATGCAGGTTTATAGAACCTCATGTGGACGCATTTTGAGGCTCACTACGCTACAACACGGTGAGACCAAGAGCAAAACCAGTGAAGATTGCCCAAAGCGGACAATATCCACGTGGCGGTGCCAGGGACCTAGTGCCCAGTACCGTACGACTAGCTGGGGTTGGGCTGTTACAAAAAATATTTTTTCTTTTCAATATGCTCATTCTCCCCCTGAATAGATGCGTGAATAAATAATAAATAATAACAGTAAATCAGATATCTTCTCTCCCTTTTGGCAACATAATAAAGGAGAAAAGATTGCACCTATCAAAAGTGTGAGACCCGCAATTTTTCCCAATTTATTTAAATTATAATATTTGTATTTTTGCTTTTATTTTATATATGATATTTATTTTAAGAATAATTTAATGGGATTTTTTATTAAAAAGTTGGTTTTGATTAAATATATATGTATATGTGACGTTAATATATATATATGCATTTAATTATAAATTTTTATTTGATACATGAGAAAATTATTTTTGGGATAGAAATATTTAATAAATATATTTTTATCTTTGAAAAATAATATTGGAGTGATTTTTATTAATGTTTTGGTGAAAATGTGAATTTTAAAGTTATAGTGTTTTAAACTTCGAAAATTCATATCTTTTTAACCGTAAGTCAGAAAATTATGAATTTATATGAAAACCATCGTATCGAAATTTAGTATTTAAATATATGAAAATAAAATTTTGAGTAAGAAGTATACAAAAAAAAAATATCTGTAGCAGTGATGAACGAATTTTGAGTTTAACAAGAAGATTGGGAATTATGTTCTGGAAATAATGGTTCATCCTATGGAAAGATAATTAATGTTTTTTTGATCGGTTGTTCCTATGAAAAGATACTTAGTATAATTCGAACGGTCGTTCCATGAAAAGGACTTGGCATATTTTGTAAATATTATTATGAAATATAAGATTGGTTAAAGAATAATGTGGAATTGCGAAAACGATAGTAGTGTACAGTGATGGTGCAAGCGGCACAAAATAACTTTGCTAAATAATCCCCATTAAGTGACTGACCACGTGGATGACTGTGTCGTGGTTTCAAGTCTTGTGGAATCCACTGTACTATAGGGAAGTATTACTGTGGTCCCTTAGAGGTCGAGGCCCGTTAGAAGCAAGGCTTAGAATGGGTCGACTAAAACTAGGATTAATGACAGACTTAGAAGACTTAAAAGACTTAGGAACCCCTCTCCAAAACCTACGCGTTGAGAGTGAAGTAGTGGAGAGGAAAGATACCGAATACTTGGAGGCCGGTGTACTTTCAAGTGGTGATTGCAATGGGGGAGGGCAAGGACGGTGAACGTCAAGAAGCCTCGAGTGCTTCTCTAGGCAGGACAAGACTACAAGGACTTGTCTTTCGGTTGTAGGCAATGTCGTAGCAAGGAACTGCACGATCAACTAGAGATAGCGCTGTCGCCCCCTTAAGCAAATCTTAGATGGTGAGAGGAAACTCGAATGGGGCTAAATGTCGCTGTATTTTTGAAACTGTATTGATGAAATAATTTTACTTCGGTTGTTGAATACTTTTTGGTGCGTACCCTTCGACATCGATGCCAGCATGGTTAGGGTTCCTGTGCGTCCCATCTGCTTTCCGAACTAGGATGTGGTTGGAATGATGGAGGAGATGTAACGTGTGTGCTACCAAACCCTTGAGCCTCGGTGGTGGTACCCCCTCTTGAATTTCCGGTGGTTATGATAGTGAAACTTAGAGCCTAAAGATAATTAAATATAATGGATATGTTTTCATGAAGATTATCCTTTTGGTGGAAAGGATTCTATAGTAATTAACTAAAGTGGTTTATAAGGGATTGGTAATAATGATGTCTATATTGTTGTATGACATGCTTGTGTGGTCTTAATATTCCCCTATAGTAAGCCCACGTTGTCGATGATAATATCGTTCGGAAGTGCTTACTCTCTCTATTTCCCTTTCCTGTGAACATTGGGGAACAATGTTCACAGATGACAGATCATGTACTATCTCGAGTAGCGGTTGCTCAAGTCGGAAGAGGATCGCGAGACAACGTACATACGAGGAGGAAGCAGAAGCAGCAATCAAAGAACATTCCAGACAATTGTGGTGGAAGAATGATGAAGACTAGTAGTCTAGGATAGTCTTGTTTTGTATTCCATCTTTGGATGGGTAAGACATGATTACTCTATCCCGAATGTAACCCCAGTTGTAACAGGGATTATTTAAATGAAATAAAAGAAGTTCTTTTTGGTTATGTATCAAGCTCATTAAATAATTAAATGTTTTTCTGCAAGTTAACCATCGAATAATTTTGACATCACGAAAAGGAGCTTTTTGGAAAAGTGTTAGTGACATCTCTTTTTGGAAAGGAATTTTATGTTGCGAGTTTATGAACCAAATATTTTGAAAACCAAATGAATCAAATTGTTTTATGAAAAACTTTTTGTAAAAGAATTGAAGTGAATTGGTTTTGGAAATACTTATAAAAAAAAGGCGCAAATTTTTAGTGAAAATTCTAAGTCCAAATTGGGATGATACATTTAGTGGTATCAGAGCGATGGTTGTCCTTAGTGGCCTTAAGCATAGCCTTATATGCTTTCCTTGTGTGACTCTAGTTGTGTTTGTTTGGGTCTGAGTGGTGATGGTCTTAGTTGTAGAGTAAACTAAGAGTTAGAGTTGGTACAGAATTAGAGTGGCATGGATGTCCTTCAAGTTTGACTAGTCAAGGCAATGGTAGCAACGACGCGAACCCTGAATTCCAAAGAGGTCAAGGCTAGGATTGAAGTTGGCTTTTCCACATTTGGAGTTTCCGAAGTGTGGATCAGGACAAAGTGACTCGTTGGTAGGAAGCAAAGGAAAAACCTGTTATTGGAAAAGGTGCAGTATTATGAAGATTGTCAGAGAAGAATTGAGCTCAAGTCAAAGCAATACCCTACATTATTTTCAATTTTTGTGAAAACCCAATTGCCTTTTTATCTAGTTGTGAGCTTGATTTTCGCATTTCTGCGATAATTCGACCCTTTCAAATTAAACTTCCTTTTTTCAGAAATCTAATGATCACATTCCATCAAACTATTCGACCAAATGCCAAATTTCGGTAAATTCAAAGTTCTTTTCTTGGATTCTCGTGACTAAAACAGAACCCTACCTCATAAAGTTATGAAGGAAGTAACACTTGTATGCATAACACATGAGTTTTAGGAGGCTGAAGGGACAAGGTGATGGTATGATTGTGTGAAATCTTAGGAATTTTGGAATAATGGTTTAGAGTAAGTCCCTAAGTGGTGCTAAGAAGGGGATTTAGTGGGTGAAAAGTCGGGCAGTCATAGTCTTAAGGTGAAATTGGATATCAAGTTGTGTGATAGATGGTATAAGTTTGATCAAAGTTGGGGAGCAAAAGGTTAAGTAGAGTCCATGTTAAAAGAAGTGTAGTGACAAGTACCCGTGTAGCATAGGTAGTGTGGAAGTGTGAAGTAACTCAGCTGGTGATTATGGTTTTGATATGCATACAAGAAAGTACTTCTGGATTGACACCAAGTTCGAAAATAACAAACTCTTCTTATCAAGTCTATTATGTAAATGCCAATATCCCTTATGAGCAATTCGTACCCACTTACCTTTAAAGCTCCTGGTCTGACCCAAACTACTATTGAAACGAGACACAATTGATATCTATTGCCTACCTTTGAATTTGACTCAATTCGACTCACGCACGACGTTACGTCAAAGACTGACTAGTAGAAGAGTATTAATCGACGAGGACACTGAGAAATGCTATTGGAAGGAGTAGAAGACAAAGTGATAAAGAAAAAGGTCATGAGAATCTCTAAGTGGTAACCTTGTTTATTCCTTGTTTGTTTCCTTGCTTGTCTCTGTACGTATTTCTCGGGGACGAGAAATCTTTAAGTTGGGGAGGATTGTGAGACCCGCAATTTTTCCCAATTTATTTAAATTATAATATTTGTATTTTTGCTTTTATTTTATATGTGATATTTATTTTAAGAATAATTTAATGGGATTTGTTATTAAAAAGTTGGTTTTGATTAAATATATATGTATATGTGACGTTAATATATATATATATATATATATATGTATATATGCATTTAATTATAAATTTTTATTTGATACATGAGAAAATTATTTTTGGGATAGAAATATTTAATAAATATATTTTTATCTTTGAAAAATAATATTGGAGTGATTTTTATTAATGTTTTGGTGAAAATGTGAATTTTCAAATTATAGTGTTTTAAACTTCGAAAATTCATATCTTTTTAACCGTAAGTCAGAAAATTATGAATTTTATATGAAAACCATCGTATCGAAATGTAGTATTTAAATATATGAAAATAAAATTTTGAGTAAGAAGTATACAAAAAAAATATATCTGTAGCAGTGATGAACGAATTTTGAGTTTAATATTGAAGAAAATTATTTTTGGACCTACAATTATTTATTTGACTCAGATAATTTTAATTACAAAAATATAAATTTTAAAACACAGTGATTGACTGCACCGTCCATATTTTCTATTTTTATGATTTATTTTTGAATTTTGAATGATTTGAGCTTTGTTTTGATTGGATAGAAGAGTGGCTAATTAATGTAAGTGAAAAATTGTAGTCTTCCTACCTAAATATGTGTGTGCCGTCCAGCCTTGAGTGGGGAGTGAATCTTATCACTTCATAGTCAGCCATGTATTTATTGCTTTGAATTCTTCATGGGGTTTTGGTATAGTTTTTAATAGGGAATACAAATAACCATGCAACTTTAACTCCTCTTAAACATTTTCAAAAACAAAAATCTGATTCCCTAAGCCTTGTTTTAGTCGCCCCTCCTCTTCCAAATACTCTAGGTGACTTGATTCTACTTGCCTATAAATAGATAACTTGAAACCAATATCCATATCCTTTCATTAGCTCTCCAAAAAAAAAAAAAAAAAAACAAAGAAACAAAATAATTTCTTCCCCTTGCTTAGAAGATTTCAAGAAACACTAGTGGAGGAGGAGAGGATAGCTTCTGTATTAGTAGGTTGAAGTGTGTTGGAGAATTGTTAAGAAGGTATCCCTAAAACTATTCCTTTTATTTTGTTCTTATGCATTCTTTTTGATTCATTTTGATTTGTTTAAAAAAAAATGAAAGTAAAAATATTCTACTCTCCGATATTCTTGAAAAGTGTTTTAAAAATAATTTCAGTAGAGTCACAAATTATTTATGTTGATTTAAATCTATTTTTGTGAGTATATCATATTTATGGATAAAAGAGTGGAAAAGCTTTTGGGAAATATATTGATAATATATATATACATAACAACAATATGGGTTGCCTTTTTTTGATAGGACCGAATGACCCTTTTTGTACTATAAGCGTTGGTTTTAATTTGTTAAGTATGTAAAAGAATAAAGTATGCATGATTATTTCAAAGAAAAAATTTGTTTTTATTACCTTCTTTCTTTTCGTTGAGATTTGTATTAAAAGATGTGAACTTTTTAAACTTATGGATCTTAAAAAAAAAAGTTGTGATATTTTATATGATTTTGTGTGGTTGGCCGAATGGCCATAATTAAATAAAAACTAAGTTGTGTTCTTTACTTTGGATGAAAATATGTGTACATGTTGTATTTAAACATTAGTCATGTTTCTAGAAAATCTTGATGTAGGAACTTATGTATTTTGGTTGTACCAGATTATTTTAATGAAAATGAGTATTGTTATAATTTCTTGAGTATTAAAAATAATTTTGTTCGTGATTATATGAACTTTTAATCAATGTATATGTGAAAACATGTTGTATAAATAAAAGTAATAGCTGCTGTAATTTTAGTTTATGGACCGAAACTATGTTTATAGAGTTAGGAAATTGGATTTTTGTCTTCTATTTGTTTAAGTGTTAGATTATATGTAAAAAAAAATGATTATTTGTTAGATGTTAGTATGTATATGTATGATATTGATTTGTTTAAGAGAGATTCTTATTTATAAACACCGGCCCTTTTCTTAATAATTGAAATTTAAATTTAAGGAAATGACTATACTTTTGTTACAGTTAAAAATAATGATTTACGTGGTTATGTGATTTTGGGCAATATGTTTGATAGTCTTGTTGAGTTGCTGTCCAAAGATTATTTTTTTTTCTCTAAAAATGTTATTTGCTAATCGATTTAGTGTTTAGAATAATTGATTTGAGGACTAGAAATTATAAGTATATGTTATAATTGTTTTAAAATAAAAATTTTTAGTCTTTGTTTTTATGTTATAATTATATTATGTTAGTCGAATGTTATATGGACATGAATGAATGTTTCTCTTATTTTTCCTAATTGTCTAATTGTTATATAATAATTATATTGTGTTTATTTGACGCGTATATACGAAAATGAGCATTTTAATGAAATATATTAATTCTGGAAAATTAGTTTTTAATTCTGGAAAATAAAACTCAATTGGACCGTGGGACCCCAAAATTTTATTTTGGTGTATGTGTGATGATTAATTGTATATATATTATATTGTAAGTTATAGCATGAAAGAATGTGATTTGATGAAATAAAATGAATTCTTTTGAAATCATTTGGTTGCTGTCCAGAATTGATCTCTGCATTGTTATGTGAATTTTAAATGTTATTTAGATAATAGGACTTGTGT
This sequence comes from Crotalaria pallida, assembly GCA_037953625.1. Taxonomy (NCBI): domain Eukaryota; kingdom Viridiplantae; phylum Streptophyta; class Magnoliopsida; order Fabales; family Fabaceae; genus Crotalaria; species Crotalaria pallida. The sequence continues at coordinate 1,404,540 of CM075654.1, read as the reverse complement.
ATTGTATGTAGGAAAAAGTGGCATAATTTTTGAGTGAGTAGTTTAGGAGAAAAGTATTTTTTGTACTTGTAATTGCGTACTGTCCAGGAAATCTATTAAGTTGCATTAGCTCAAAGAATTATTTTTAACCTGGAAAAATGCATGAGTTTTGATTAGGAATATTTGTTTATGTGTTAGATTACTTGTTTATGTGATAAAAATGATTTTTAAATGGATATTAGTTGCTGTCCCAATTTCTTAAAAATGTTGCATCAAGTTAGAGTAATGTAGTTTGGTTTGTTTATGTTAGTGATGGCTTGGTAGTTGTTATATAAGTTTTTTTTGTTATGATTTTCATGCAAATAAAAATATGAGTGACCAAGTCTTATATATTTAGTTACATGTTATATTTATGACGTGTTTTAAAAAGAAGTTTTTTTTTTTGAAAATGTATTGAGTTTTATAAGTGTTTGAATGGTAGTTGTTATATATCTCGGAAAAATGATTTTGGTTTGTTTAAGCAATTAGATAATTAGTTCTGAAAATTTAGTGATGTTATAAAAAGGTTTTGAATATTTTGTGCTTGATAAAGTATGATTTATTTTAAGTATCGGAGATTATAATACAAGTCTTTTTGATTTCTAAAATTGTTTAAGGAATTTGTATTTGTTAAAGATGGTGTACCTTTAGTGGGTTTGCTTATTTTAAATTGGTATAGTTATTTATAAAGTTATTCTTGTAAATATTATTTTGGTGAAAGCTCTTGATTCGGATTCGGGTAACGTGACTTCGGCTCAAAAGGACGCAAATTCTCTAGCTTCTAATCCAGGTGAGAGAGAAGCCTTCTTAAGACATAGTGACATGTAGGGTAATATTAGGACGTTCCGTATCATCTCAAAGGTCGGAACTAGGAATCTATCGGTCGAGTAGTAAAACGGCAATTGAGTGTGTGTTCCGCCGTTTTTACTAAAAACACGATTCCTCGATATTAATTGTATGTCGGTTGATAATTGATTATATCATGTTGTATATTTTTGAATTGTATATTGTATGGAAATGAGTTATATGATGAGATAACAAGAAGATTGGGAATTATGTTCTGGAAATAATGGTTCATCCTATGGAAAGATAATTAATGTTTTTTTTGATTGGTTGTTCCTATGAAAAGATACTTAGTATAATTCGAACGGTCGTTCCATGAAAAGGACTTGGCATATTTTGTAAATATTATTATGAAATATAAGATTGGTTAAAGAATAATGTGGAATTGCGAAAGCGATAGTAGTGTACAGTGATGGTGCAAGCGGCACAAAATAACTTTGCTAAATAATGCCCATTAAGTGACTGACCACGTGGATGACTGTGCCGTGGTTTCAAGTCTTGTGGAATCCACTGTACTATAGGGAAGTATTACTGTGGTCCCTTAGAGGTCGAGGCCCGTTAGAAGCAAGGCTTAGAATGGGTCGACTAAAACTAGGATTAATGACAGACTTAGAAGACTTAAAAGACTTAGGAACCCCTCTCCAAAACCTACGCGTTGAGAATGAAGTAGTGGAGAGGAAAGATACCGAATACTTGGAGGCCGGTGTACTTTCAAGTGGTGATTGTGATGGGGGAGGGCAAGGACAGTGAACGTCAAGAAGCCTCGAGTGCTTCTCTAGGCGGGACAAGACTACAAGGACTTGTCTTTCGGTTGTAGGCAATGTCGTAGCAAGGAACTGCACGATCAACTAGAGATAGCGCTGTCGCCCCCTTGAACAAATCTTAAATGGTGAGAGGGAACTCAAATGAGGCTAAATGTCGTTGTATTTTTGAAACTGTATTGATGAAATAATTTTACTTCTGTTGTTGAATACTTTTTGGTGCGTACCCTTCGACATCGATGCCAGCATGGTTAGGGTTCCTGTGCGTCCCATCTGCTTTCCGAACTAGGATGTGGTTAGAATGATGGAGGAGATGTAACGTGTGTGTTACAAAACCCTTGAGCCTCGGTGGTGGTACCCCCTCTTGGATTTTCGGTGGTTATGATAGTGAAACTTAGAGCCTAAAGATAATTAAATATAATGGATATGGTTTCATGAAGATTATCCTTTTGTGGAAAGGACTCTATAGTAATTAACTAAAGTGGTTTATAAGGGATTGGTAATCATGATGTCTATATTGTTCGGAAGTGCTTACTCTCTCTATTTCCCTTTCCTGTGAACATTGGGGAACAATGTTCACAGATGACAGATCATGTACTATCTCGAGTAGCGGTTGCTCAAGTCGGAAGGGGATCGTGAGACGACGTACATACGAGGAGGAAGCAGAAGCAGCAATCAAAGAACATTCCAGACAATTGTGGTGGAAGAATGATGAAGACTAGTAGTCTAGGATAGTCTTGTTTTGTATTCCATCTTTGGATGGGTAGGACATGATTACTTTATCCCGAATGTAACCCCAGTTGTAACATGGGTTATTTAAATGAAATAAAAGAAGTTCTTTTTGGTTATGTATCAAGCTCATTAAATAATTAAATGTTTTTCCGCAAGTTAACCATCGAATAATTTTGGCATCACGAAAAGGAGCTTTTTGGAAAAGTGTTAGTGACATCTCTTTTTGGAAAGGAATTTTATGTTGCGAGTTTATGAACCAAATACTTTGAAAACCAAATGAATCAAATTGTTTTATGAAAAACTTTTTGTAAAAGAATTGAAGTGAACTGGTTTTGGAAATACTTATAAAAAAAAGGCGCAAATTTTTAGTGAAAATTCTAAGTCCAAATTGGGATGTTACAAAAAGGACCTGGAAATAGGATTAGTTCTCCCCTGCATCTTATACTTAATGCCCAATGTTAGTAAATATATAGCAATAAGAATAATGGGCAATGCAAGTATAAACAATCACTCTATGCAATATGCAGTAGTTAAGCTGTAACACCCTAATTTATTGAAATGTAATTAAAAATATTTGAGGTAGCGAATTTTTTTTATTTATATCTCAAAAGTGATTATTATACAATAAATGTTTTAGAAATGGTCAAAATATTAGGGTTACATTCGTATTGAATACCAGTCCAAGTACAATTCTTTCTTTGACTTATCCGTTGGAATGTCCTCTTTCTCTGATTACTTAAGTTATACCTAAAATGTTAGAGAATTCCGGGAGTGAGTCCCTTTCATCAAAGAATAAAAATAAGGTTATAATTAGGTTTTGGGAAGATAAATGATTCGGGCCTTCTAGCTTTCAAAAGCTCTTTCCTATGTTTTAATTGATTTCTTGTGTGATGGTAAATATGTTGCCTCGTTGGGTGGTTGGAGCAATACCTCTTGGGTTTGGCATCTAACTTGGAGACATGGGTTCTTTAATTGGGAAATTCATTTGTATGAGGAATTGTTATCCTTGTTTCGTGATATCCCTCTCCAAAGGGATGTTCCAGATAAGTGAAGATGGAGTACTAATCCCAATGGCTTGTTCTCAATTCGTGATGCGTATAGTTGGATGTTTAATGAGTCTTTCTTGCAGCATTCTACCTACATGCAGCATAGTAATGGTGTTTTTATCTTGTTGTGGAAAATTAAGGCTCCAAGGAAAGCTCTTGCCTTTAATTGACAAGTTTTCCATAATAGAATTTCAACTTATGATTACCTTATCTCTTAAGGGGTGGAAGTGACTACTCGGTGTTGCCTCCGTGTTGTTAGTATAGAAGGCTCTATTCATTTGTTTATCTTTTGCTTGGTTGTGAAACAATTTTGGTCTTGGTTTTACTCTTGGCTACAACTCACTTTGCCAATGGCTCATACTCCATCTGATGTTTTCTTGGAGATTGTTGGTTTGCTCTTGTCTAAGCTTCAATGAAGGTATGCTTGTGGTTTATGGCTCATTGTTAAGTGAAACATTTGGTTAAAGTGCAATGACGTTATTTTTAATAAAGCTACCTTCTCTATGGTTGATTTTTGTGATGCTATGAAAATTAAAACCTGGTTGTGGATGTCGCTTTTTAGTGATTCAAGATTTAGTTTTGCTTGTTGGTGCTTGAACCCTTTGAAATGTTTAAAAGGGATTACATAATCTTTGTAATTGTAAGTGGTGTGCTGGTGTTCGTGCCTACTAGGATTTATTATACTCTTTTTTCCTTGACTAGGATCTTTCCAGCTGGATTTTTCTTATCAAGGTTTTTAAGGAGGTAGAGATCCTAGTAATGCTTTGGCAAGCTATGCTGGTGTCATTCTTTAGTGGTTGTTTTTGCGTTGTAACCATTGCTTCACTTTCTTGTTAAGTATGTGAAGCATATGGTGTATGCTATGTCTTGAAGAGTTTTGATGAAGACAACTTTCTATGTTATTCACAAGGAACAAAAATCAACATTTAAAGAAGAGAAGAATTAAAGAGATAATTCTTACCTCAAATCAAGCATCAAGGGTTTATTCTTAATTGTTTTTATTTTATTTTAGAGTCCCTAATAGCTTGAGAGTTAGAATAGAGGTTTGGGTAGTTTGGGTAGTGAATCTCATTCAAAGAGTTTTTGAAAATTAATAAGTTTGAGTTTTCACAAAACCAAAATTAAGAGAGTTGATGCATATTTTATAAAACAATTTTTAAATATTTTAAGGATGCATTGTAACACCTAACTTTTAGCTACCCTTTAATATCCATTACGAATTTGTGAACTTAAAATTTATTTTTAATCCTCCTTTGAAACCATTTCTTTTATCAAAATCTCCGTGAAAATTTGACGGAGTTTCCTTTGTTTATTTAACTTTCCAAAAATTTAGGTTTTTCCTGCAACATGATAAAAACATTCATTCACAATGTCCAGAAGCCAGCCGGGCTATCATCAACAATATCATAACTTAGTGTATCATTGTGCGCATATCACAGAACCGGAATATCAACATCAGAGTTTGCAGCCATATATACAAGTTTTGAAAATAGTATTTTCCCAAAAAGACTCCTTTCTCCAAAGGAGTGGTCTTGGGCCCACCCAAAAGGTATATTACATATTTACATCAAAACAAATCACATCATATGATTAAAGGCCCAAGACATAACCATGTCCTACTAAACTAAAACCTACTCTCCCTGTGAGGGAGGGTACTCCTGCTCGGCCGGACTATGTGCTAGCTCGGGCTCAGTACCTGGAGAAAAACAGTAAGGAGTGAACATTACACATAAATTAGGAAAGCAGTTTTTGATAAGACATACTAATCGACTAAGTCAAACACAAATATATCACATTGCCATATACTCATTCATATCCTGTTCATACACTCAAAACAGATAAACAACTTTCCTTTTCCTTTCTCTTTATTTTTCACTCATTTCTTCGCACGATATAATCATTTCCTTCTTTCTTATCTTTTCTTTGCTTTCTTTCACTTAAAGTTTTATCATATGACTTTTGGGGCATTGTGTGTATATCCATTATTGCTCACAACCTTAATGTGTCATCTTACAGTTGCGCACGTGTCCCCGTGTGACTTACGCAATCATTGCAGACGGACCGATTGCGACTTATTGCACGCAACCACATGCGCGACTTACTGCACCCGGCCGCACGGCTTGTAAAACCCGCAATTTTCAGCATTTTAATAAATTAATTTTCGAGAATTTCTGATTGGTCAGTTATTTTTAAATTTTTATAAATTCGTTATTTGATTTAAATTACGAGTGAAAATAATTATTTGGAATTTGTTTTGATTTATGTTTTGAAGGGATTATTATTTATTGATTTATTTGATTATGTAACTTTGAAAATTCATAACTTTTTATCTGTAAATCCGAATCTCATGAATTTACAGTCAAAACGATCGTACTAAAATGTAGAATTTATTTTGGTACTGTTTGGGATTTATTTTTCTGCACACGAAATTTTTAGAATTTTGAGAAATATTATAATGTTTTATTTTAGTAAATTATTGAATCACGATTTTCAAGTGTTATTTACTGTGTCGGAAAAATATTATTTTCTACTGTCAAGAGGTGTTGCACGGTTTTAATATGCATTGGTGCATTTTGAATTTTAAATTGTTAGACATAAAATTAAGAGTGCACAAGACCCTAGGGTACAATAACCTAATTAAACACACCCTACCATGATTAATACATAGCCACCCTAGTGTTCCATATATGAGACATGTAATTAATTACCCTATCCAAGAGTGCAAAATTTGACCAATGCATGCAATTGCTTTTATTCCCTTGTCTTGTTAATTACTCCCTCCGTTCCTTTTTATCTGTCATATTAAAAAAAAACACGCTCCTTAAGAAGATCAATCATTACTTTCCAATACATTAATTATCTTTTTTCCCACTATATTCTTTCTCTTTCTATAATCATTAATTTTTCTCCACTACTTACGTAAACCAAGACTTATTAAATAGGGGCAAACATGGAAAATAACATTTATTACACTCTTGAATTTCTCAATATGACAGATAAAAAGAAACAAAATAACTCTCTAAAAAACGACACTTAAAAAGGAACGGAGGGAGTTATATTTTACCCTAAAACCTACCTAAACTTATTTAACTATTACACCTACTCATAAAATAAAGATGCAAAATCCCACCCCAATGGAATGATGTTGAAGCCGTGAGGGAGTATAAGTGAGAGGGGGAGACCTTAAGTCTTTTTGCACCCCTATTTTTAAGTTCAAGCACCCCAACCTAGCTTTGATTATAAATACCCCTCTTGTGTCTTAAGACCACCCATTTGCTTCATGTCTTAAGAACAAAAAAAAAATAGAAGAAGTAGAGAGAGGAGAGGAGGCCGAAGCAAAGGGGAGGAAGAAGGAGAGGGGAAACTTGATTTTTGGTCCAATTTTTGTGCTTTCCTTAGGTATTCATTCTTGTGCTTCCTATTCTTTCTTCTTTGTCTTTTATTTTTCGGTTTCTTCAAATTCTTCAAGTTAGGATTTTTGTTGTTTAATAGTCAAAGCTTCTTTTATGTGATTTTTTCCTACTCCATATGATTTTCTATACATGATAAAATGTGTATTTGAGTTTGGAATCAAAAAAATGAACATGCATCCAAAAGGATGATGCTCACGGTTTTGACCCCATTGTGTTTTGAATAATTTTTTGATTTTTGATTTGTATTTTTATGCTTGAATATGAGTTGATATAGTATGTTCATGAACTATGAGTTGTTGATTTGCACAAATTTTTCCTATTTCTCTCTTGCATGTTACGACCTAGGGTTTGGATTTGGGGGAAAAGAAATTATTTTCTTATGCATGAAATTGATTGATGATTCTTGCTATTTATGTGATGTAGTTTTGGTTTTCAAGTTAAAAATGCATGAAAAATAAATTTTTGTGTTGATGTGTTATTTTTAGGGTCATGCGGTTTGGTCCCTTTTAGTGTTCATAGGATTTTTGTTTTTACTTTTGATTTATGATAATGAAACAAGGGTAATCTTTGATGTGTTGATGTAATTGTTATTTTGTTAAAATTTATCCATTTTCTTCATGTGCATAATTTGGCCAAGAGGAGACATAAAAGGAAATGATTTTTGTTTTTCATGCATGTTGGTTTTTGTTATTGATCTATGGTTTTTAAGTCTTGATATGCATGAATTCAAGTTTAGAAATGAAAAAGGAACAAGCTTGAACCATGAAGGATGCCATGGTTTTGTTATTTTTAATACTCATGAGATTTTTGTTTTTATTCTTGATTTGGAATGGAGAAATAAAAGGGGATTTTGTTGATTTTTAAGTGTGTTGATTTATGTTGTAAAAACTTGATTCTTCCTATATGCATGGTTCGGCCAAATCTTGGAACCAAAAGAAATAAACTTTTGTTCTTGATACATGTTTGACTTTTGTGCTCCTCATTGATTTTTAGGCCCTAAGGTATAAGGATTTAAGCTTACAAAAATTAAAATAAACATGCATAAATTTTTGAGGTCCATACGGTTTTTAATGGATTTTGCTCCAAGTATTTTGATTTCATTTGAAAATTTGTTTTATGTTTAAAGTAAAGAAATAAGTTTTGAATTCAATTAAATTAAGTATGTGCTTTGTAACACCTACAATTAACTACCCTTTTATATACCCTTAATAAAATATAGGATTTGAAATTTTCATTTTAGCTTATAAAAATCTTCCGTCAAACGGACGGAGTTTCGTTTGTTTTTAGGACTTTTCCAAAATTCTGGTTTCTCTGTAACCTGATAAACATTAACATTTCCAAATTCCAGAAGCCACAGGGCAATATACATATATCACAACTAGTGCAACATCGTGCACTCATCAGAATAGCAAGAATAAGACATCAGATGAGTTTCAGCAGTTATATAACAAGTTATGGAAAATAGTCATTTCCCCAAAAAGGACTCCTACCCAAAAGGAGTCGTCCTGGGCCCCCAAAAAAATATATACAATATTTACAACAAAAATGAATCACATCATATCATCGGGCCCAGGACATTCCCATGTCCTACTACATAAGTAACCTACTCTCCCTGTGAGGGAGAGTACTCATGCTCGGCCTGATCAAGTGCAAACTCTTCCTCAGTACCTGTGGAAATAGTAAGGAGTGAGTATTACACATAAAATGGGGAAGCAGTTTCCAGTTATGACATAATGCTATACCAAGCCAAACACATTTAACATTTCGATCACATTTAACATTTCGATCACAATATAATAAAACTCATCATATCACAACTCATTATCAAAGTCCATTGGTTTCTCAAGTTAATTTATACTCTTCATTCTTATCCATTATTTTCATAAAGTCTTTTAATCACTATTCATACATTATATCCACATTTCACTTTCAGTGTATTCCAGTCACGACTTTACTGCGTTCGCACCTACAAGCGCGATAACGTCTTACCACGTCTGGCCAACACTCCCGGTTACAACCGGTTTGCATCACTAGGAATTTAACGCTCCTGCCAGGCATTTGGCACACCCAAGGGTCTCTCGCTCAACCAGGCTCTCCTTCTTCATTCCTTTTCAAAAATTGTTGTTTTAAGAGCTTAAATACTTGAAAACAAACCAAACACATCAAATGGTTCCAAAAATCTTATGATGACAAAATTCTATTGTTTTATTCCAATTTACCTAAGAAACAAGCCACTACTATGTAAAAGGGAGGCAAAAGAGGTACAAAAACATCACATATTAGACCCCAATCACTTACCTCAAAATAGCAAGAAGTAAATAGAACCTTTGTGTGCCCTAGCTCAAAACCTTGGAAACTTGAATTTCCTAAGCCTTGCTTGCCACCTCAACAAGGATATGATCAAGTGTTGATGAACAACTCTATTAGGGAAAGTACAAGATGGTTGATTTTTGCCCTTATCTTGGTCTTGATTTGAAGGCATGAATTAGAGGTTCCTACATGATCATGAGTGAAAGAAAACCCTAAGGAAACTAAATACAACTTCCATGAGCTTAAGAGAATTGGAAAGGAATTAATGACATATCATGGGGTTCTACTTACCCCAAGTGATGAAGAGCTTGAAATCCAAGAGCTTGAATTAACGTTTGGATTTTTATGTAAAATCTGATTTGAAACCTAAGTTAAAAGTGTTCGAATGACTTGAAAATTTTATATGATGAACTTTGATATATGTGTGTGTGTTCTATGAATTTTGGGATAAATGAGTTGATTTGGTAAGATTTTTAGTTGTCCTTTCTTACTTTTTCCTGTAGTTGAACCAATGCCTTATTTGATATCTTTTGATTTTGCATGAACTTTTATACCTTCTTTTGTGTATCTTGTGGCTTGGTTGTACTGAATGATGATCATGATGTCTTGAATTAATTGAGCTATTTTGTTTAAGTGTCTTGGAACTATTTGAGGAAATAAAGAGAGTAAAGGAAAATGAGTTAGTAAGTTACGATGTTTTTGAAATTGATTGATTTTTGAAAACAGTTTATTTAATTGAAAAGGTGTTGAGCTTATTAGTATCTGCCCTATTTGATTTCATAATATTGTGTGTGAAAAACAAATGGTTTTAAGTGTTATTTTTAAGTAACGTATTAAAGGGGTTGAAGAGATGATTTTTCGATGTTTTCGGGTTTTAAATCGTGGCTGTCCGGAACGGACCAGCAACAAAGGAAATTGTTTTAACATGTTTTATTGATTGTTTTATAATGATTTTGAGATATTTAAAGTATGTACGAAAGTTGGATTTGATTTGAGAAAGTTAAAGTTTCTTTTACGATTTACCTGACGAGGGATCAAACAAGTTTTCAAAGTGAATTGATCTTAAGCGTGGTTGGTGATTAAATAGCTTTATATTAATTGTGTGTCTTGTTTTAAGCAAGGATTTTTAAGTTGGGAAATTGGAGCAGCTGACAGTCGGGAGAACCCGCAACCGTTTTTGGACAAGCATTGCTGGAATTAAGGTGAGAGATGGGCTTTCCCCAGACAGTGTGGTATTTAGGTAAATATTAAGACGTTTCATATCATCTCAAAGATCGGAACCTAGTGGTCACTGGGTCAGTAGTATCGTGGCAAATTGTTTGTGTGTGTGTGTGACCACGTATACGAAGGGGACTAGGACCACGCACCTTACTATGCATGATGTTGATTGTGTGGATATGCTATGATGATATGACATGTTTTATTATTTATGCATGATGAATGTTTTATATATGATGATGTTAATGTTTGGAACCATGTGAAATGCATGAATGATTAAGCCATGATGGAAAGTAAGTGAGGCAATGGAAATTATGAAAAGTAATAATGATGTTGATGGGAATAATGCGAGGATATTTGATTAAGCGAAGAAAGAGGCTCTGAATAGTGATATGACGTGTTGACAAGCTTTGGAAATTGTGGAAATGAAAGTGCAAGGAAAGAAATGATAAGCCCCGTATGTCGGAATCCGAGATGCGTACGTGGAGAGCAGTGAAAGAACTAGCTTAATGTGTACCTGCTCGAGGAACTATTCAGGGTGTACGATTGACGTGACGTGTTTGCCGGGTTGAGGAGCTCCCCGACGTGATCAATGATCGTGACAACTTCAGGACATCGAGAAAGCGCTGATGTGAAAGATTCGATTAGAGGTCGAGGTTCACCGAAGGGATGAACAAGGGTGACTCGTCCGAACCTAGGATTAATAAAATATTAATAAAACTTTAAAAAGACGTTGAATAACGCGGCGAGTTGAGTGTGAAGTAGTGGAGAGGAAGATACCCTGTTAATCTGCAGATACTCAGGTAAGTGATTGTGATAGGGGAGGGTGATGACGGTGAAACGTCAAGTAAACTAGAGTGCTTTTCTAGGCAGAATGAGTCTATAAGTGATTGGGGATTAATACCCAAGGGATCGTAGCGTGTTCTGCACCCGGAACTAGAAAAGTACTATCACCCCCTTGATCAACTTTGGAACAGTGAGAGGGAACCTGAACGAGGCGGGTAGTCGATTGGTGTTGGGCCCTTGCGATGTCGCGTAAAATGTTGATTGTCATGATGGCCGGCCTGTGCGGTTGTGGCTTTGACAAACACGTATGATGTTGGATTTCTTGGCTATTCGACCTGCGAGGGTTAAGGTTCCTGTACTCCTGTTTGCTTCCGACTAGGCTTGGGAGGATTGGAGGAGATGTATGTGTGCTAACTAACTCCTTGATGACATTTCTTTAATTTCCGCTGTCATCGTTGGAGCGCTTGATAAGACTTAATAAAGTAAGATGAAATTATTAAAAGGATCTTTGGAATGAGAGATTAAAATACAACGCGGATTGTTGAGAAAGGGAAGTGGAAAAGGTCAAGTGGCAAGAGAATATGGATAAGACTAAGGATGTGACATTATTACGGTTATGAGATGTAATGTGGTATTGTGAAATGAGTAATGAAAGAGATGAATAAGGAAGGGAGAGAATGGCACGAATGATAGTTTCACTGTGCAATGATAATGATAGTGATAATGATGATGAGGTGAATTATGTTGTGTATTTTGTTATCTGATATATATGTTATTATGTGTTTGTCTTAATATTGTGCCTTCTGTCATTCCACCCGTCGATGAGAAATCATTTGGGATCGCTCACTCTCTCTTCTACCCCATTTCTTCTGCTGGTATTCTATACCACGCAGTGCAGATGGCGTATAGCATCAAGATCCTCGTGAGCCCGTTGGACGATGGGAGCTGGGAATTGACTCCAGTTGGCTGGAGATGGAGTGGACCCATCAGTGTGGAGGTCATTGACCCACTGTTCACACTTGAGGGACTTGACATGCAGGACATGATGAGTAGGCTCGCGTTGACAGATCAAGAGTTCACGATGAATCCAACATTTCCCGATGATGACGAAGAAATATTGGAAGACGCAAAGGAGCTTTACGAGCTAGCAGGAGTGCTCGATGATGGTGGTGTCCCATAGTATAGGATTTTAATTATGTTTTGAATATGTAATGCACTATCTTGAGATGTACTTAAAAGGAATGGCTCTACCTTGATGTAATCGTTTTATGGGACTATATGTTTTGGAAATTTTATTACTTTACTAAAATGTGACTGGATTTGAAAGTACTATTCGAAAAAACAAGGTTATTTTGATGAACGAAATAATTTATGAAAGTGGAAGAAAGAGTTTCAAAGCGTGATGTGGTAACATCTCGATTTGGAACTTGAGATGTGATGTGGGACTTGAATGATTTGTTTTTATAAAAAAAATGTTCTAAAAAAAAGAAGAAAATGTTTTATAAGATTGAATACATGTCCACGTCACCAATGCTTTAACAAAGAAATTTTTTTTTCCAGATTTTTCACTAAATAAAATATATATTCAAGTTGACTAAATCGGGGTGTTAGACGCCTTACTTTGACCTGACATACACACAATCCATTCCATTTTTAATGCACCACTAGGATTTGATTGCACCTGCTAGGGCGTTTGCACCCATTAGGAATTTAGGCACCCATCAGGAACTTTAGCACCCATTAGGCATCACCCGTTAGGTCCGTTCATATCACTTCTCTTTTTCTCTTCTTATCTCTTTTCACTTTCATTTTCACTTCACATTTCTTTTATTTTGCAACGAATTGATCCATTGGTGACACACGCGCCTAACAGGGCGTTTCACCTAATGGGGTGCTTACGCCTGATGGGGCGTTTCAGCTAATAGGGTGTTTGGGCACCTAGTAGGGCACCTAGCGGGCCAGTGTCCCGCAATGGTCAATTTCGCTGCACAATCCTTTAACTATTTATTTCCCATTCTTTCTCCGATTTTACTTAATTCCTTACTCATAACAACAATCAACATATACACATCTTCACAACATCAACAAGAGTTAATTCTTTCATTTATATTCTCTAAATAATTATTTATATTCACTACCCTAACGTTTTATATCCTAAACTAACACCCAATCTTAGCAAGTCACTATGAACATATTAGAAACGCAACCCTAAGTTAGGGTACCACCCACTCCTTACCTCAAGAATAGCAAGAGATAAGGAAGCTTAAGACTTTACTTTCTCCTTAGCTTTATGAGCTCTTAAAATTTGAATCTCTTAAGCTTTGATTGCCACCTTAGAATAGCCAACAACCAATGAGTGTGAATGATCCTTGGATGAGAGTTGTAAGAGGGAAGTGAGTTGTTCTTCACTTGTTCTTGATGATGAGGCATGTGTGTATAGAAATCTCCATAGCTAGAAAGCTTGAAAATCAATGGAGATAGGGAGAGAGAGTGAAAGTCACGAGTTTGAGGGAGGGAGTGATGGGTGGTTTTGAACTTGTTTCCTTGCTTAGGGTTTGATGTTGATGAGGAATATGATGATGGTGGTCTTGATTTCTAGGGTTTATTCGAATGATGATGAGGCTTGTTCTTGAACCTTGAAAAGAGAAATGGAGAAGATGATGAAGGAATGAAGAATAAGTGTTGTTGTTGTGTTGTGTTTTGTTTTTGTTTTCTTTCCTTTCTTGCATGAGGGGTTGTGATGCGTGGCCCTAATTTAGTGGCTTCTTGAGGAAGCCACAAATGAGTGGTCCTCAAGACCCTGAGGTAATCGATTACCCCCTTATTTCTTCACTATTTAATTTCTCACAAAAACCTTGTGATCTATTACTTTCCCCAAAGTAATTGATTACCTTCACGAATTTAAAATTAGAGTTTCTCACAGAATGGTTGTAATCGATTACCACCCCAAGGTAATCGATTACATCACCAAATTTTCATATTTTGAGGGTTTCTAACTCTAAGGCGTCATTCTTAACTTCTATACCCATTTAGGCTATGATTACTTCACAAATTCCTATCTTACACTTAGCATTTTCATAAGTTCTTTCACTTAAGTTTTAATATAAAGACTCGAATTGGAAATCGGGATGTTAAATGCATCAATGTGTGGCTTAAAGGTTTTTATAAAGGTCTAAAATAGTATTATAATGAGTACCAAGTTTTTACACATGTTATTACTTCAATTCACTTGTTGAATTGAAACGCGATAACCAGTTAGACAGGTCACTAACCGGTTAGATACTGTTAAATCAGTTTTAGAAAATCAGTTTTGATTTTTACTAAATCACATGGGTATTGAATATAAACTTTTGTTTTACATTGTGAACGGATCATAACACTTTTACAACTCTGAAAACAAGCCACACAATTCTCTCGAAGTTTCAAAAGATCAAAGATCATATTCTTCATCTTCTCAATATTTCAAAACTTTGAAAATATCAAGAACATTGATATTCTTAGATTCATTGATTGAGATTCAGAGTTTTCTAGGTTCTTATTGTGTTGTAATTCAACAATCAAGTGCTACAATTCTACAACAAGAATAGTGGTTTCAACAAACAAGAAAAGTCTTGGTGTGAGGTATCATTAAGCAATTGAGGATCAAAAGGTGAGGAACCTTTTGGAGTGCAAATAGAAGGAAGGAGATTCTTCTAGGCATAGAGGTATAGGAATTAGAAGATCAAGAGGGTTACAAGGACAAGAGTGAGGTATCTCTTGAAAGGCTATCAAGTGAGGGATCTTGAGGAACAAATCTTGTAAACAAAGGATTTCTTAGTGAAGAAACTTTCTCTATTGTGATAGAGGGGATTTGATGTAGCTCTCAAGTGGATGGGAGTGAACTAGTATAAATCTCTTGTGCAATATCTCTTACATTTAATTCTTTAATTTATGCAATTTCGATTGATTTTACCGAAAACCCTGAAATCAAGATTTTTGCCTTAATTGAATCAAGATCTTTTTATTTAATCAAATTAATTTGGGGAAAACCTTTTATAAACTTTTGGGTAATTGTTTATAATCTGGGTTTGAATTAATTCTGCGTAATCTCTGAGTTCTTGAATTAATTTGTCAATTTCATTCAATATTGATTAGGTTCTAACCGGTTAGGAGAACCTGTAACTGGTTAGATACTGAAGCAGAATCTGAAAACTGTGTTTTCAATTCAATTTAATTTGATTATCGCGAAAATCATTCAGGGTTCCTTCCACACCTATTGAACCCCCCTTTTAGGTGTTCATACTAATCAACTAATCAACCCATCAATTTAACTCAAAATTCCATGATCAACTCATCAACTAACGCAATTTCATGAATTTCAGCAGCAAATACAAAACATAAAATTAACATGATTTCTATTAAAGACCACAACATATTATTCATTCAATTAAGCCTCATCTCAGGTTAATAATATAATGACCAAGTGGTTGTCTTGACTTCCATGTCAAGCAACCAAGTCTTGGCCGTCAACAGTTTCATATCAAGTTTTATACTCCTCCGTCCCTTATTATAGGGCACCATTTTGGTAGAATTAGTGTCCCTTTTTATAAGTCGTTTTAGAATATCTAGGCAGTATTAAAGAGTTTATTCCAAAGACACCCCTCATAATTGCATAGGGGTGATAGGGTAATAATTACAATAGAGAGAGAAATGTATAGAGCTGTAAATTTTAAATAGGGGTAACTTTGGAATGACAACATATTTTTTGATAAATTTGAGCATAATGATTACTTTTCTTAATCTGCGTGAATTAGGTGAAAGTACTAGTGACTTATATTAAGAGACAGAGGGGGTATCAAACTTCATATCACAAATCTTAGCAATATGAACAACTTCTCCCATACCTTGGACAAGACTTACATGCTATCAACGCCCTCTGGAATAGCACCAATAACAGCTCAATGGCAACTGTAACACCTTATGTTGATTTTATCATTTTATTAATTAAGATTTTAAGAAAATTTTGACAGAGTTTACTTTGTTTATTGGATATTTCCCAAATTTAAAACTTTTGTGTACCCATCAGATTCAGAATATTACATCCAGACAAGATTCAAAGATATAATTATATCTTCATATCACTCCAAAAGGATGGTATGTGACATACCATAAGTGATAGACATTGCACACATATATACATAAAAGTTCAACTTAGTTGGATTAGACTAATACATTACATATTCATGGAGGACATTGTCGAAACTTTAACAACCTTTCGGATTTAATTAACCAAAAACTATACACTCTAATATAGAGCATGGTTGCAAAAATGTGGTCATAGCCACAACATCGAGTCTACACTCCTTTAGACGGAGCACGACTCTCCTCGATAGCAGGATGGGGCAAAACACTTCCTGATGAAGTACCTAAAATGACAACATAAGGGAGTGAGTGGTTTTGCATAATTCAAAATAAAGAATTAAATAACAATAACATAAAATCAATAAATCAACATCAACTAAATTCTGCAACTTCAATTAAATATACACATATCATAATCACACATATATAATTGATGATGCTATGATGTATGAATTGTCATGTTGTTTATTCATCAAGGAAAGATGCATGCACGGCTCTCCTGATCCATCAATTGAATCCAATGACCTTTGAACTTATCATCATCACATTCTTCTCTATTTTCACTTCTTGTTCTCTCTTGCACTTTGAAGTGAATTGGATCCAATTATGGAACAATACAAAGTATGATCTCCATCTCAAGCATTTCATCTCTTTCAAATCTTTTCTCATTTCATATCTCATTGTCATCTCATCTCATTATTCAACATTTCACATAATTCCTCACCTCACCTCCGCTCCAGGGAAAGACATAACCGGGAGTAAGTGTCCCTCCACCACTGCTTGCATAGTACTGGCCTCTCTCTCGGTCTAGTACAACTTGGGTTGAAGGCCCAAGTTGGCTATAACAGGGAACCACCCTCAACCGGTCCAGAAGTGACTCTGTGACCAATAGAATTATCGTGGTTAACGCGAAACCAGTCCCCCGACACGGGTGGCCAGTCTGTGTCCACCTAGGAGATCAAAGTTCCACTCAACGACAATTCCTAATCACATACCACTCACGTCCTTCGATTCCTAAGAAGCTTCACGTCATGTCTTTCCCAACATCCTCACCGCCCACCTTATGACTCCATGTATGATGCATGGTTCTAATTTACTTCTCAATTGAATTCATACTCTATAAAGTTAGAAAATAATTTATACTTGAGTATTGAGTTCAATTGATAAGCTTACATAGTGTTATGATTCATGGAATTTAATAAAGCTTTTATAATGACCACCACCTATCTTGTTGATGTGGGTCTAGTATATGAAGTTTTAAGGCATGAATTAGCTCTCTTTTGCTAAGGTTTTGGCTTGTTTCTTAGGTAGTTTAGTTAGATTTGTTGAGTTTTTAGATAGTTTAGGTAATTTGTGATCCTGGAACGTTTTGATCTGTTTTGGGTTTGATTTCAGGTGTTTTGGAGCTTTATTTGAATAATTGTGCAATGGAATGGAAAAGAGCTTTGAAGACCTTGAGATTGGAGTCAGAATGGAATAAAAGCGAGTGCGGAGTAGTGTCCCACGCCTAGGCGCAGCCTATGGTGCGCCCAGGCGCAGGGGTTCAAAGGATTAAAATTAATTGTGAAAAGGCTGGCAACTCAGTGAGATTCATGCCTAGGTGCAACATATGGTGCGCCTAGGCGCGCGAGCAACGAAGGAAGATGGCGAATCAGACCCGATGGCCACGCCTAGGCGTGGGTGTCTGGCGCTTAGGCTCGCGTGCGACGAGTTTATGAGCTTTTTCATAAGATTTGATAGATTTGTTTCAAGATTAGTTTTTACTATTTAAATTAGGTTTTAGGAATAGATTAAAGGAGGGGAGATTAGAAAGGGAGACTACATAGTTTTGGAGAGAGAATTTAGAGAGAAGAGGATTGGAGATCAAGAGCGGAGAAATCCTGCTTGAAGATCTATTGGGAATTTCAGGTTGTCTATGATCATGAATTCCTTCTTTTTTCTTTGCTTTTCTTATTTCAATATGTGTAAATAAAACCCTCAGTTAGGAATATGGTGGATTTGTATGGATAATTAGTTATGAAGTTATGAATTGATGTTTTCCATTTAAATATATTGTTTGGTTGTGTGGTAATTACAATTCATCAACCTGATCAATTTATGTTTTGTTATGAATCTCTAATCCAACGTGACCATCTGAGGATTAGAATAGGTCGTTCTTCCAAACTTTGTAACCACCTAGTTTGTAGACATACATCTAGGGCTTATATGACTTAAATATTCCAGTGTTATTAATTGTGGTTATTCATATGTCAAAATAGCTTAAGACATTAAGGGTTCTCATATTGGATAAGAAACATAAATTCGCAAAGACATCTGGTTTTTATTACCTCTGGGATGTCGTAGATTTAATGGAAACGGAAATTCATAACTAGTAGCTAGGTCCTGCAATGAAACCACGTTCCTAACGATTTTCTCATTCATCTCACAAACACCATTTAATTTCTGTTTTATTTCTTATTTTAGTTTTTCAATTTAACTTAATTAAAAAAAACCCAAAAATATTCGTTACTTTGCAAGTTTCATTAGTAATTATAATAAGGTGAAAATTATTGAAAACTATTTGCGATCCTCGTGGGAACAATAATTTTAATTCTACTTTATTACTTTTGTACAATCTAGTATATTTGCTAGAGAGTCTAACAAGTTTTTGGCGTCGTTGTCGGGGATTGAAATTCGATTCCAATAATTTTCGGTACTTTTTATAGTTCTTTAGTGGAATTTATTATTTGCATTATCTAAACAGAGGCTACTGACCCATTTTCTCTGTATACCTGTACTCCGCAGGTAAGAAGGAAAAGAAACCACTCATAAGAATGGCTGAAAAGGAGGAATCCAAACCAAAGACTCTTGCGGACTTTGCAAAAATTAGCATGGATGCATGTGCAACTAGCATCATCAAACCTGCTATTGATGCACCACACTTCAAAATTGATCCATAGTACATTTACTTAATTCAGAAGGATTAATTTGGAGGTGGTCCGCAAGAGGATCTAATGGAGCATATTGCTAATTTTCTCAGCATGTTGGATTTTTTTAAGATTGAGGGTGCCTCTGACGAAGCCATCCGGATTAGGTTGTTTCCGGTGTCCCTGAGAGATAAAGCAAGGAGCTGGATCATCAAGCAACCAATAGGAAGTTTGTCTTCATGGGATATACTTGTTCAAAAATTTTATGACAAGTATCTTCCATCAGTTGACCGGGCTAATGGAAGGAAAAATATCACCTCATTTGTAAAACAAGAAGATGAGCCCTTACATGAAGCCTGGGAGAGATTCAATCAACTGTTGAAGAAGTGTCTAACTCATGGAATACCAGAATACATGCAGATCCAAATCTTCTATGATGGATTGCAATCATCTGATAAGGATATGATAGATGTAGCAGCTGGTGGATCTCTAGCCAAGAAGAAGACCATTGAAGAGGCCAGAGATATTATTGAAATAATGGTGGAAAATAGCATTTAGGCAGAGCCGGAGCGGATAGCTAAGAAAGAAGATTCCTCACATGTTCAGACCCTCATCATGCAAACCAAAATGATGCAAAAGCAGATAGCAGCATTGACCAAGCAATTGAGTCAAATTCAGATTGCACCGCCTGTCTCCGAGTTCTGTGGAGGCGAATCCACTTTTGCTGTGACAACAACTGGGCTCAATGAGGGGCCAATGAATTATTTTGGTGAATACCAACAAAGGAATCTGATACAGAACACTCACAATGCAAGGTACAAGGTTACTCAAATCATTCATGGGTTAATCTCGCACCTAATCCTCCACCAGAGAGGTCACTATGGGAAATAACAGTAGAGAAGATGGCCCTGGAATCTTGTGCTTATCAAGAAGAGACTCGAACCAGACTCAACAATCAGGAAGCTAGTCTTAACACCTTGCACAATTAGGTGAATCAGATAAATCAGAGATTAAAGGATCAACAATTTGGAATTTGGAACAGGCCTGAGCAGCCAGGACACTCTCCCAGCAATTCCAAAGATTGCCAAGCCATTACTCTTCGAGAGAAGAGAGTGATGAGGTGGTAAACGAGAGAAGAGAAGAGCCCAAACAGAAACCTGAAGAAGAAGAAGAGAGTCTTGCAGTGCAACCTGTTGAAGTGGAGGAAGAGACAAACAGTCCAGATGAGACTGAAGTGGAAAAACCAGAAGTAATTCCACGAGTACCGTTTCCTCATAGACTAAATATGAAAGAGGAGAAGAATCAGAAGCAATTTGCAAAGTTCATGAAAGTGTTCACAAAGCTCCATATCAACATTCCATTTGCAGAAGCTCTTGAACAAATGCCCGTTTATGCGAAGTTCATGAAGGAGCTCCTCACCAACAAGAGAAAGCTTAAGGATGATGAAACAGTTTTATTGACTGAGGAGTGCAATGCTATCCTTCAGAAGAAGCTCCCACAGAAGTTGAAAGATCCAAGAAGCTTCACTATTCCATGCAATATTGATGGGGTGGATATTGGCAGAGCTTTGTGTGGCTTAGGGGCTAGCATCAATTTGATGCCCCTCTCCATTTTCAAAAGATTGGGAATTGGTGAAATCAGACCGACTCAGATTTCCCTTCAGCTGGCTGACCGATCTATCAAGAGGCCATATGGTAAAGTGGAACATGTGCTTGTCAAGGTGGATAAGTTCATTTTCCCCGCAGATTTTGTGATTCTAGACATGAATATATGAAGATCAGGATATTCTATTACTCTTAGGAAGACCATTCCTAGCTACTGGGAGAGCCCTGATCGATGTGCAGAATGGTGAACTGATGCTCAGCGTTCATGATGAATCGGTGAAGTTCAATGTCTATGAATCAATGCAGAATACCATGGGGGATGATCAGTGTTTGAGGTTGGATGTCATCGAATCTATTGTGGACTCTGTGTTTGAGGAGATGTGTTATGAAGATCCTGTGGAGGCAGCTTTGGTGACTGATTGTGAGGAAGGAAAAAAGGCTCACTACATGCAGACCCTTCTTGATGGATCTTCAGAGATCAGGAGGGGGCATCAACGACCAATTGACCTGAAGCTTGGAGAAAAGGAGGAAAGATCGAAGCCAGAACTTAAGGATTTACCAGCATATCTCAGGTATGTTTTCCTTGATGATACTGAATATTACCCCATAATCATAAATACTAAATAGTGCCTTGAGTGAATCTCAAACTAAAAAACTATTAAGAGTTTTGAGGCACTATAAATCCGCTATTTGTAACACCCCGCATTTTTCCCGTACGTGCGTGAACGATTTCGATAAAAATAAACCTCGAGTTTTTGTTTTCAAAAGGATTTTCTAAAAAGGATTTTTCGTGTGTGATAAATAAGTGTGGATTTTTATAAACAAAGTGTTTTATGATAAGAAATGAATGATTTTTATTGAGTTTAAAATGATTTGAGGATTTATGATTTTATTAAAGAGTGATTTTTTATGGAATAAATTTGCATTTTTGGATTTGTGAACCTTGAAAATGTAATTTTAGAAATTTTCTGGATTGATTTACAAAATTTATTTCTGAAGATTGTAAGGGACGAATTTTTAGGGAACCATGATTTTTGAAGGTTAATAACTTTAAATAAATTTGTCTTTTGAAAATTTCTTATTTGTATGAGAAGCTTGATTTTTAAAGATTATTTGGAGATTTTACTTATGTGTATTTTATGTAGATGCTTGTTTTATTTTGAAAGAGTCTAAGTTTTCTTTATAATAATAAATATGTTCTTACAAGAAATTAAAACTAATTGCTATGACATGAAATTAATCCATGATATATGCTTGATATGATATGTGTTTGTTTTAATATGTGAATGTTGCTTGAAAATTTATATGTGCGGGTGGTGTTACGGTTTTGCATATGTGTGTGTATGCATGTGATTCTTGAAAATGTTTGCATGATTTTATGAATTGATGAATATGATATCTTAAAATAAATGTGGGTAGAAAATGAAAATGTAATATATGTGTGTATATGTATGTGCTACGGTGATGTGTGTGTGTGTAAGGGGTAGGATTTTGATTTTTTTTTTTTTGGGCAAGGAAATCTTAGGAAAAGTCAAGAACCCAACAAGTAGATTAAATGGGTAGAGAAAGAGAAGATTTAAGGTGGTAGAGTCAAATCACATGATGAAGCCTAATGCCCTAGTCTATTCACCATGTCCCTTTTGATTTAACCCTTGCCATGCAAATTTTTAGAAACCCAAGATTGCCCTTCCATTTGATGCCTTGGCCGAACCATAATCCAAGGGCAAAGAAGACCAATTCGGTTGCCCATAAATACACATTGCCTTAGTTCATTTCCTCACTTTTCTTTCCATTTCCTTCTCATTACACCCAAACACTCTTTAAGGGATTATCAAACCCTTAGAAGAGAAAAGAGAGAAAGAGAAAGAGAGGGTGGCCGTGAGGAGCACGAAGGAAGAAGGAGGAGAATTGGAGCAAGACTTTGAATTTTCCTTGGAGATCAAGAACGTTTGAAGTTAGGAGACCAACTTTCTTGGTAGGTTATGTGAAGATCAAGAGGAAGATCATGATAGTTAGGCTTTTCTTTTGGTTTTGTAATTTTTCCTTTTCTATTTCCTTGCATGTTTATTTTCATAGCTTGAAAGATGAGTGTGAGTGTTGTTTAATCTTGATCATGGACTTTTAAAGTTTAAGTTGGTTTGTAATATGTGAACTCATGGACTTTATGCCTCGGTTATGGCTCTTTAGGAAGATCTTGATGATTTTCTAAACAAACTATTAAGAGATCTAAATTATTTACTTGAGATTTTTGTGAAAACTAAAAGTGAAATTCCTTGCATGTTGGATTTCTTCTCTTAAACCGTGATCTATAAGGCTTTCATGAAAAGTCTTGGTAAATGAATTATGATCTAAGTTTGATTTGTGATAAAGTAAAGATTTTAAGTCTTGCATGTTAATTTCTTTTGCTCAATCCGTGATCTATGTGCATCTATGTGAACGTTTGATAAACCCTTACATGATCTAAGCTTATTTGAGAAGAAAATGGGACTTTTTAGCTTTTCATGTTGATTTTGTGATGATCTTGGTTAATCCTTGTATGTGCATGTATTAATCCATGATTGTTGATTAAACGTTAGGACTTTGAGGTTTGCATGTTGAGTTTTCAAGTGAAAAAGATTAAGTTTTCTTATATGTGTGTGTTACGGTCTAGAAGAAATAAGTAGGATAATGATCTTTAAAATGATTCTTTTTCATATGAGCATGATTTGATATAAGGATTTGTCTTATGCATGTTGTGTTGGTGTGAAGGCCATTCGGCCATGAGTGATGAAAGTAGGCTTGATGTTTGATTTTTGGTGCATGAATGTATTTTGAGTGGATTTAATGATTTTAAGTTCATGCATGTTATCCTTTTTAGAAGTTCAAGTTATAATTCAAATTTTTATTTGAGAAAGTTATGAGTTGGAATTTGAATGAAAAGATCTAGGAAAATCTCATGATAAAGAGGATGATTCATGCATGTTGGTGTGGATGAATGATGATGTGTGATATTTGGAAAGACTTGCTTTGAAAATCTACATGCTTTGCTTTGATTCATTGTCTTTAGTGTATTGAAAAGTGAACTAAAATCTTTGTCTTATGTATGATGACATTCAGCCATGAGGTAGAAGAGTAGGAAAATGGTGTTAGACCATCATTTAGGGTGCATGCATACTAAGGTTAGATTGATCTAAGAATATAGAGGTCCATGTATGAAATGATTAAATTTAAAGGAAAAAAAATAAAAATAAAACCTTGATATGATTTATGGCTTTGATTGTTGTCTTGAATTAAGTTAAGAAAATGAAATTGAAATTGTTAAAATTTCCCTATGATGCTTACGGTTTTAGTCTTGAAAGAAGTAGAATAATTTTATTGTTTTATATCTTTGATTGTGTGTCATATCTTTGTAAGATTTTACTTAGATGTTTCGACCAATGCATGTTTAGATGGTTTGAAGGATTTTCTTTTGAAATGACTAATGAGAGTGACTATATTCTATGTGTATGCTATTTTATGTTTGATGAAATGATGTGTTAATTTCCTTTCTTCTTTTCGGTTTTTAGGAATGAAAATAAATAAGTTGATTGGATTAATTTTCTTGATGTTAATTCTATGATTTCAAGGTTTAGAATTTATTAGTAATTAGGAAGTGTTTATCATGGGTAATTCGGTTTGTCATGATTTAATTAAGAGGTTAAGTTTGAATTATTTCCTATGCATGATTGAGTTGGTGTGTTAGTGTTATAATTAAATTAGTTATTTTTAGCTTAAGAGTGTTTTTTCAATATGTGAATGGTGAATGTTTGGACTTTTTAAATAATTTAATTTAATGTGACTTTAGAATCCCATCTTTTTGAATCTTGGTATTCTGTTGGATGTTTTCATAACATGAATGTTTTAAATTAAGTTTTTGATAATAAAAAGGAATTTATTTGGATAAAGAAAGTATTTTAAATTGTTTTCAAAAACTATTTTAATCCTGAATTTGAATGGAATTTGAAAACCTTGGATATTAACAACGAGTTTTTAAAAGAGAAATTGTTTTCAAAATCGAGTTAAACGAGTGTGTCAAAATTGTTTCTAACGCACGGGAAAAATGTCTTAGTTCGAGCGACGGACGCGAAGGAAATGAGGCGAGGATAGCGATCGGGAAATCTTGGAGAGTTTAAGGACGTTCGTCATTGAGGTGAGAGAGGGGCTTTCCCTTAAGACGCCGTGGTAATTAGGTAACATATTAAGGCGTCCAATCATCTCAAAGATTGGACCCCGATCTCACTTAGCGAAGTAGTGTGACAACAGTTAATTGTTTGTTGTGTGTTGTTTGGCTATCCACTCGAACGATTGAGATCGGTTTATTTGTTGGAATGTTTTGATGGTCTAGTTTATTATTAGAATTATGCATGATTTGTTTGATTGAATGATTTAATTATTCGTTCAGTAATTTATGATCCTGTTAGAACTGTTTTGAATAAGCGTTAAGAACAAAGTTATGGAAGTAATTAATTAAGAATGAAAAAGAAAAGAACAACAGATAAGAACGATGAGAATAATTGAGAAAGAGTGAGAGGAGCTAATGATGCTGCTGAGACCGAGTCGGCCAGGAAGCACAGCAGTGATGCTACTGAGTCATGGTGACGTGAAGGACGCGAAGGATGCGGCTGACGCTGTTGAGCAAGGACTGATGGAGACATTGCTGATGGAATATGTGAGAAAGAAAGATGATGCAAAGATGCCGTGATGATTCAAATAATGGCATATGAGTTTTAGGGGGATTAGATGCGAACGATTAGCGGTCGGGACTCGTTGAAGGGATGCACCAAGGATGAGCCGACCATTAGGACTAAGCCGTAATTAAAATTCTTTAAAAGATTTTTAAAAGACATGTATAAACGCGATGAGGTAAGAGAGTGATATCGAAGTAATGGAGAGGAAGGAACCATAAGTATCTGGAGATACTTAGGAAGAGATTGCATTAGGGGAGGACAATGACGGTGATACGTCAAGAAGTCTAGAGTACTTTCTAGGCGGAACGAATCCCATATGTGGCGTACGAACGTGGTAGGGACTGGGTCCAATGCCGTGGAAAGTTCTGCATTCGAAACTAGAATAGTACTGTCGCCCCCTAGATTGCAAATCTTGAACAGTGAGAGGGACTGGAACGGGGCATTGTGATTTGCCACTGTGAGACAGTGAGCGTTGATTAATGATATTGAATGAATTGAATTGAATTGAGGATGTATTCCTCCTGGTCTAGGACCAATTGTGTGAGACAGCTGTCGTGCCCGCGTGGTAAAGGTCCTGTACTCCTGTTTGCTTCCGACTAGGTTGGGTGGTTGACCGAGGAGATGTAGACGTGTGTGTGAGCTCAATGATGTTTCCCCCTCATCATTGATGCTAACCGAAACGATAAGACTTAAGGAACCAAGAGATTCTAAGATAAGCGCAACGACAATAATAATAATAATAGTAATAACATTACCAAGCGATGGATAAGACGTATGAGTTATTTGTGATATGAATCTCCCGAAGTGTCTGATGAGTTTGAGAATAAGGAATAAAAAAAAGAAGTACTAAGGTTGAGAATGTGATGTCAGTGAATCTTGAAAATATTATTATTATGAATGATCGAATGTGTGTTTATATCCTGATGATGATAATGTGTTGCTTGGATTATGTTTTATTGTGTTTGATTTAATTTGTTTTAGTTATTTTGTCTTAATATTTACCTGATGTAATCCCACATAGTCGACATTGCCGTTTTGGGTAGCTCACTCTCTCTCGCATTTCTATTATGTATTGTATAAATTTTGTACGGACCCTAGATGGACAACCTTGCGAGATACCAGTTGATTCGCGAGATCGGAGCATCTCCTATGAGAGGAGACAACATCACCATGTCTGCCTATGTGATGTTCTTCATAGAGATCAAGCGCAGAAGAGCAGAGCTCGCTGAGTGGATTGCAGCCCCGGAAATGGAGACAGATAGCGTGTCGGACGACTCTACGGTAGAGATTACTGAGGAGACAGAGGAGGAGGATCTCGACACTTGGTCCGAGATTGATACAGAGGAGTGTCTGAGTGACGAGGATTGGTGCCCGAGCTCTGAGGATCTTCTGGCAGAGGAAGAGGACGAGTGGTGGAGCAATATTAGACTGCAAGTGTTAGTAGAGGTCTATGACTAGATATTAGGTAATTCCCTTTGAGGGATGTATTCCACCTCAAGTTCTTAGCATCCTGGCTATATCATGCTGTAACCCCAAACAAGTTTATTTCAAGTACTGATGTTTTTGAAATTGAATCGAATGGGCTATCTTGTTTAATTGATGTTTTGGAAAACGAGTTTCAAAGTGCGGTGTCTTGTGACATCTCGGTTTGGAACTTGAAAAAGGTTATGTACTTGAGAACGCTAATTTTAATTTATAATCAAGTTTCGAAATGAAAATGTTCTCACGAGTACGTAACGCTAGCTTTAAAAAAAATGGCCCAAATTTTCACTATATTTTATTAGAAACAGTTGTGGTTTTCAAGTTGCCAAATCGGGGTGTTACACTATTGGATGGAGTGTATCAGATCTAAAGGGAATTAGTCCCTCCTTTTGCATGCATAAGATTCTCTTGGAGGAGAATTTTAAACCTGTGATACAACCACAACGGAGGTTAAATCCTACTCTGCAAGAGGTTGTTAGAAAAGAGGTAGTGAAGTTATTGGATGCTGGGATTATTTATCCCATTTCAGATAGCACTTGGATAAGCCTAGTGCAAGTGGTCCCGAAGAAAGGTGGGTTAACAGTGGTGAAAAATGAGAATAATGAACTGATCCCTATCCGTACTGTTTCTCGGTGGAGGGTGTGTATTGATTATAGGAGATTAAATAGTGCCACCCGTAAGGACCACTTTCCCCTACCATTTATGGACCGGATGTTAGAAAGATTAGTCGGGCACGAATATTATTGCTTTTTAGATGGTTATTTCGGCTATAACCAGATTCATGTTGATCCAATAGACCAAGAAAAAACTGCTTTTACTCGTCCCTTTGGAGTTTTCGCCTATCGGAGGATGCCTTTTGGTTTGTGCAATGCACCAGCAACTTTTCAAAGGTGCATGCTTTCCATCCTTTCTGATATGGTTGAAAAGTTCATAGAGGTTTTTATGGATGATTTCTCAATCTTTGGATCCTCATTTGAATCATGTCTAAATAATCTGGAACAGGTGTTAAGAAGATGTCAGGAAACTAACCTTGTACTTAACTGGGAAAAATGTCAATTTATGGTTAAGCAAGGGATAGTTTTAGGGCATTTGATTTCAGAAAGAGGAATAGAGGTTGACAAAACAAAAATTTTTGTAATTGAGAATCTACCTCCTCCAACAAATGTCAAAGGTGCTAGGAGTTTTCTGGGTCATGCCGGTTTTTACCGGAGATTCATAAAAGATTTTTCAAAAATAGCCAAACCCCTTTGCAATTTGTTGGAGAAAGATGTGGAATTTAAATTTGATAATGATTGCATGAATGCTTTTAATGATTTGAGAAAGAGACTAGTATCTGCCCATGTAGTAATTCCACCTGATTGGAATGAACCTTTTGAACTTATGTGTGATACTAGTGATTTTGCTATAGGTGCAGTTCTAGGACAAAGGAAAAATAAAGTATTTCATGTAATTTATTATGCTAGTCGTGTGCTGAATGATGCTCAAATTAATTATACAATTACTGAAAAAGAATTGTTAGCTGTTGTACCTTAGTACGCAGACATTGCAAATTTCAAAGCAGCCAATATCATTCCAAGTGAACTTAATTCTCAACAAAGGAAAAATGTTTTATCTCATGTTAAGTTGTACATTTGGGATGAGCCTTTCTTGTATACAAAAGGAATAGATGGAGTTCTTCGAAGGTGTGTTTCTGAGGAGGAGATACCTGATATTTTGTGGCATTGTCATGCTTCCCCATATGCGGGACATTATAGTCAGGATGGAAATGCGTCTAAGATTTTGCAAAGTGGCTATTGGTGACCACACATAATTAAAGATGCTAGGAATTTTGTTATGCACTGTGACAGGTGCCAGAGAACAGGTAATATCTCTCGAAAGGATAAGATGCCTCTCCAAAGTATTTTGGAGGTGGAAATCTTTGACGTTTGGGGGATTGATTTTCTTGGACCATTTCCTCCTTCATTTGACAACAAGTACATCTTCGTTGCAGTAGATTATGTGTCTAAATGGGTGGAGGCGATAGCAAGTCCCACCAATGATGTTGGTGTTGTGGTGAAATATGTTAAGAACAATATATTTAGTAGGTTTGGAGTCCCTAGGGTGCTTATTAGTGATAATGGTACTCATTTTTGTAATAGGGTTCTCGAAAAGGTTCTGACCAAGTATGAGGTGTACCATAAAGTGTCTACTCCTTACCATCCTCAAACTAGTGGTCAGGTATAGGTTTCAAATCGTGAGCTGAAGAGAATTTTAGAGAAAACTGTTAATAGCTCTAGCAGGGATTGGTCTAGGAAACTAGATGATGCTCTTTGGGCATATAGGACAATTTTTAAAACACCTTTGGGTATGTCTCCTTATCAGGTTATTTTTGGTAAGAATTGTCATTTGCCTGTGGAATTGGTTCATAAGGCTTATTGGGCAACCAGGTTTCTTAAAATGGATATGCAACAAGCTGGTGAAAAAAGAATTTTGCAACTCACTAAACTTGCTGAGTTTAGGGAGGAGGCATATAGATTTTCAAAAGCTTTAAAAGAAAAGACTAAACAATGGCATGATCGGAAAATTGTTCTTAAAACTTTTGAAAAAGGTCAGTTGGTATTGTTGTATAACTAGTTCACTATTATTTTGATGAACTGTTTTGCAACTAGTTATTAGTGAACTGACTATTAGCCTGTGAGATTTTTGAGCCTATACACTTGACAGGGGTATGTGATTTATATTGATTATTGTGATCGAGATCCCTGATTCTTTCATGAGTGTGTTCACTTTGAGTGTGTGTTCTAGAACTTGACTGGTGACCATTTTGAGATTGATAATTGTTTGCATGCATTAAGATGATTAAGACACTTAGGATTGTGTTTTTGTTGGCTTTCATATGATTTGAATTGATTTTATATTCCTTTAGTTGCCCATGTTGAGCCTATTGACATTTTATGATTTTTCTTTGGTACCCTACATTGATTGTACTATTTTTGTGAGTACCTTGGGAATTTTGAATGAGCAATTGAGAGAAATGACTCAGGAAAAGTGATTTAATGGTGAAAAGTGCTATTGAGTTCTACTTCTCTTCCAAGTAAAGAAAAAGGAAAAATAATGAGAAGGAAGAGAATAGAAGGAAAAAATTTGAAAAGTGAAGAAGAATAAAATGTCTTGATGTGAGTGTGAGTCTTTATTGTATTCATTGCTCATTCATGATTTTTGATGGAAATTTGTTTTGCAATTTAGCCCTTACACTTGTAGCATGGCCTCATTACAACCAAAATTAAGACCTTTTGATTTTTGCATGTATTCAATAATTTTAGTGGAGATTTGGGTCTATGGTCAAGCATATGGTAACACATTGTCATTGGTTGAACTTGAGTGAATTGTCATAACTGTACCCTTGATACACATGAGAGATACACACAGTGAGGTTGAGAGTGGTCACAAGTTTCTGGTTCTTTTGGTGTTTGTTTTTCTAACTAGTTTTTGATGAAGTTAATGCTTGTGAATAAAAGTGTCTGAGTTGTGAGTTTGAAGTATTTAATTAGGTGTGTGCATATTAATTTAGAAAATTGGTCTTGTGTTCTAGAATTTTTGTTGTACTTTTGTCTGGGACATGCAAAATGCTAAGTTTGGGGAGTGATGTGGGTCTAATATATGAAGTTTTAAGGCATGAATTAGCTCTCTTTTGCTAAGGTTTTGGCTTGTTTCTTTGGTAGTTTAGTTAGATATGTTGAGTTTTTAGATAGTTTAGGTAATTTGTGATCCTGGAACGTTTTGATCTGTTTTGGGTTTGATTTCAGGTGTTTTGGAGCTTTATTTGAGTAATTGTGCAATGGAACGGACAAGGGCTTTGAAGACCTTGAGATTGGAGTCAGAATGGAATAAAAGCGAGTGCGGAGTAGTGTCCCATGCCTAGGCGCAGCCTATGGTACGCCCAGGCGCGTGGGGGTCAGAAGTGCAAAGTCAGGGGTTCAGAGGATTAAAATCAATTGTGAAAAGGTTGTCAACTCAGTGAGATTCATGCCTAAGCACAACATACGTTGCGCCTAGGCACGCGAGCAACAAAGGAAGATGGCGAATCAGACCCGATGGCCACGCCTAAGCGTGGGGTGTCTGGCCACCACCTATCTTGTCATCAAGTACTCAATCATACATAAAGAAATATAATAAAATCACTTACACCAATCTCATATTTATCAACTAACATGGAATCAATAAAATTAATTTACACATGATTTTCATCAAGACATAACACTAAATTTCCACTTCAATACTAAAGGTTCTAATAAACTCTTTTCAAGCATTTTCATCTACCTCATTCATAAATCCTAAGGTTCCATATTATTATTACCTAATTCTTTACTTTAAATTATGTAAGCAACTCCTCCCTTACCTTGGTTGAGGAGAGGGAGTGCCCTAGAGAGAATAAGTCTCTCCTTGAGCTTTGATGACTACCAATCTTACTTTCTTTCTTGCTTAATCCTTCTCCAACAATTTTCTTGTTCCTAAACTCTTCTCCTTCGATTTATTTATGCAGAACACAAGAGCATGGAAAGTTAAGGATTTGAGTATGAAAGGGTTTGTAGTTTGATGGAAGTTAGAGGAAGAATTATGGGTATGAGTGTGTGATGGAGTTGTGTGTGTGATTAATGGGTGATGAAGAAGTGATTCATGAGGCTAGGAATTGGAGAATTTCGGTTGTTCTAAGTGCTAAAGAGTGTGGGAGTCGAGTTTTGTGTGGAAGTTTCTATCTTTTCAGTAATTTTTAATGACTTATGCACCATTGAAGTCGTTGCGCACCTAGGCGCACCATGACTCGCGCCTGGGCGCCCGCGAGCCTTGTACCTGCGCACCAAATTTGGCGCATCAACCCCGCACTAGACTTGCATTAGTCACGCACCAGTTGGTGCGTTTCGTGGCACCATTTCCGCACCAGATGCGGATCAACCTGGCGCAGGCACGCGCCTGGGCACGCCAATTCCAGCTCCTGCGCGCCAAGCTCTCTGTTTGCACCAGTTCTGGTGCACTGGTGCACACCTGGGTGCACCAGATTTGCTCTTCATGAATTTTCTTGCATTTTTTACCCTTCCTAATGCTTCCTTAACCCTTTTTAATATCAAAACACATGACCTTTATCAAATATTCCAAGCATCCAATTCACAACTTATACCATAAAACACAACTTTGATTCCAAGGATTTCTAATTCAAAATTTCTAATACTCAATGGTTCTTAAGGATTCTATCAATTCTATTTCAAACCTTGGCTAATTTTCCTAACCACAATGAAATATTACTATAAGACTTATATTATGGACATAATTCAAAGGAGAGTGTTACAACAACAACCAACAACAGCCACAACACAACACAAAACCAAAGAAAACCACAAGGGATTCTTCAAGCTCTCACTCACTAACTCAAGGCTTATGGTGCAGCAACTCAAACCAAGTAGCACGAATTGTATGTAAATTTGGGCAGAGTTTGGGCAAGAAATTCGAAGAGGAAGTGAACAAGAACAACAGCCTCAACATTTTCATTTATAGAGAGGAAAAGGAGGTGGAGGAGAATGAGGAGTCATTTTTTAGGCCACTCCTCCTTCTCTAGCCTCACACTCGTGCCTTAGGCCATCTAGGGAAGCTCCACGTGTCCTGGAGAAGGAGGAAAATCGAGTTATCCTCATGGTTCCAGCTTAAACCGACTTCAATTTATGCAGATTCAGAGCTCTTAATCGATTAACACGAGCTGTTAATCCATTAATACGACTAAAATTCAAAAATTCAAAATATAATATTTTATTAATTTTCCCTCCAAAACCATAATATAGGATAATTAATGTTTTACCCTTTTTGACTCTGAAAATAATTTTCATTATTAAAAATAATTCTTTTCTTTATTTAACAATAAATCATTTTGTTTATTAAAATACTTCCCAATATATATCTTAAAAAAATTTCAATATAAAATAATAAATTATTATTTAAAATATTTCCCTTTATCAATTTATTAAAATAAATATTTATTTATTTATTTATTTTCCAAAAATGAGGGATGTTATAATTAATGTGAAGCCATTATTCATTAATGTGAAATTAATAATAAAAATTAAAAGGATAAATTATAATATTAAAATACATTTCTAAAATTTTGATGAATATAATTACTCCCTTCGGTCCTATTTATAAGATCCTTTTGGAATTTTTATTTTGGTCCTATTTATAAAACCTCATTTCAATTTTCGATAATATTTAATTATTTTTTTCCATAAATACCCCTATTAACTCTTCACTTTGTAGAGTCCCAATAATATTTATACGAGTAATTTTGAAAAAGTATATCATATCTTTACATTTGAAATACCACTAACAAGTTTAATTATCTTCCTTAATGTAAGAGAAAAATTTCAAAAGGGTCTTATAAATATAATCAGAGGGAGTATCATCTTTCATCTTTGAAATTTAATTAAGAAAAGGATGAAATAGCACTTTGGATTTTCTTAATATATTTATATTAAGAAAATACTTTTATATATTTACCACTTTCTAGATTTTCAATAATATTAATAGGAGTAATTTTGAAAATACATGTCAAAAATTCACATTTCTAATACAATTAACTAAATTATTTCATTTTCTTAATGAACATGAAATCTTCAAAAAAAACTCCTGTGTGCAGGGAGTATAAAGGTGAAGGGTACATCCATTTTTTGTGTCTTTATTTACATACATACATGCATGGATGGTGGAGGGATCGAAGCGTGTAGGCTACACACCCCACCCCAGAGTCTAGTGCACCACGCGCATTGATATTGAGAACACGTTAATTGAGAGTGGTGGTGTATGATGATTGGGCCACGTTCCCCACGGGCTATGGAGGCGCGTGGACCGTATTCCCCTTTAAAAGTCTCAATTCCCTCTTTTTGATGAATGCCAACCCCACCCCTCTCTCTCTCTCTTCCTTATCATCCCAGTTCCACCTCCTCTTTCCCTTCCCTTTTCCCTCACATCCCAACAAACCGCTTCCTCTTTTTCTTCCTCCTTTTCTCCTCTTCCCTTTTGTTTTCTTCTTTCTTCCAACCCCCCTTCCCTTCTCTTTCAATTTTCATTCTGCTGTGCGTCCCCCACATCACCAACTTCCTAGAACCTTCTATCACCTCTTTTTAAACAAACAATTGTTTTGCTTTGTTTCACACATAGCTATAAGCGTGGGGCTTCATCTTTCTTGATATGAGATGAGGCCGATTCAGCCACCACCTTCCTCCTCCTCTTCCTTCGCCAACCGCCGCCGCAAGGATAATCTAACCTTGCAGGTTCAGAGAGACCCAAACCTCGCCGTCCCTCTCCCTCTCCCGCCAGTCTCCGCCCCCTCCTCCGGCCCCACCACCCACCAACTCATCCCCTTCTCCGAGCTCGAGCGCCTCAACCGCATCGGCAGCGGCACCGGCGGCACCGTCTACAAGGTCGTCCACCGTCCCACCACCCGCGTCTATGCTCTCAAGGTCATCTACGGCCACCACGAGGAGTCCGTCCGTCGCCAAATCCGCCGCGAGATCCAGATCCTCCGCGACGTCGACGACCAGAACGTGGTGAAGTGCCATGACATGTACGACAGCAACGGCGAGATCCAGGTCCTTCTCGAATTCATGGACGGCGGGTCCCTCGAGGGGAAGCACATCCCGAACGAACAGAACCTCGCCGATGTTGCTCGCCAGATCCTCCGCGGCCTCTCCTACCTCCACCGCCGCCACATCGTCCACCGCGACATCAAGCCTTCCAACCTCCTCATCAACTCCCGCAAGCAGGTGAAGATCGCTGACTTTGGCGTGAGCCGCATCCTGAACCAGACCATGGACCCTTGCAACTCCTCCGTCGGCACCATCGCGTACATGAGCCCCGAACGGATCAACACCGACATCAACGACGGGCAGTACGATGCTTACGCTGGAGATATCTGGAGCCTCGGGGTTTCGATCCTGGAGTTCTATTTGGGGAGGTTTCCGTTTGCGGTTGGGAGGCAAGGGGATTGGGCTAGCTTGATGTGTGCTATCTGCATGTCTCCGCCTCCGGAGGCGCCGGTGACTGCTTCGCCGGAGTTTCGGGACTTTGTGTCGAGGTGCTTGCAGAGGGAGCCGTCCAGAAGGTGGAGCGCTTCTAAGCTTCTTGGACATCCTTTTATCGCACAGCTGGGTGGGATTGTGAATCATGGACAGACTCATCCCAACCTTCATCAGCTCCTCCCTCCTCCACTCAGACCCCTTTCTTCTTAGTAGTTATAGACTTATAGTTATTATGTTGTCTCTCTTTTTTTATTTACTAAGACTTTCTTTTTTTTTCTTTTTTTTTTTAAGTCATAAAACCATGAATGAATGAATGAATTGATGTAATGATGATGATGGATGGATGCCATTGATTATGTTTATTGGATGATCTTGTTTAATGGGTACTGCATTATATTCGTGATATAACCATAATGATTAGTATTTAAGCAGGTTGCCTATTTAATCTGTGCTTGTGGAATTAAGGACTATTATTTCTGCTTTCCCCATTTTGATTCAATCCCTTGCTTCTTTTTCCTTGGAAGGATGCTATTGTTCACATATAAACTTTAACGCTTTCATTATGTCTGTCTCAGTCTCACACTTTCCAGCACTTTGTTTTGTTAAAGTTGATTGATTCCAATTCCTAAAAAGCATCGTTAGTGGTTGAAAGGAGGATTGGTTTGTTATTTATGATAAGGTAAACTTCTACTATTAGAATTAACTTTATTAGTGTAGTTATTCTTATTACTTTACCCTTTGTGTGGAATCAAAGAAGGAACAAAATCTCCTTGTAACCCTTTTGGTTTGGTCACTTTCGTGTCCTTCTCAGTTTTCCCCTTAGGTAATGGCTCGTACACTAGCTAATTTCTCACTTTAGGAGTTGAGTTTATCGGAGTTTCAACACCGATTGCAGCCTTTAGCTATGCCATTTTGAATTACTTTGAATATGTATAACGTTGTTAACCGTTGGGCTCACTGGCCGGAGGAGGATTCGACTCATCTAAAATGGGATTTTTTGAGAAGCAAGTTAGGTCATCTATGTTTTGCAACCTCTAAAATCTGACTGACTAGCATATTATGGTGTTAGTTTTGCACTCGTTTATATTCTTCTCGTTTGTTGTGGTTTCATCACATTCAGCAAACAAATGAAAACATCACAGAATATTTTTCTAAATCCGGCAATTGCTAGAAATGGAGGGTACTATTTGTGGGAACATGCCAATAGGTGTGAGTGGATGGTGGGGGGAAGGAAGAAGGATTGAGAAGAT
The DNA here is from genome assembly GCA_037953625.1 of Crotalaria pallida. Taxonomy (NCBI): domain Eukaryota; kingdom Viridiplantae; phylum Streptophyta; class Magnoliopsida; order Fabales; family Fabaceae; genus Crotalaria; species Crotalaria pallida. The sequence continues at coordinate 1,368,305 of CM075654.1, read as the reverse complement.
GTATGTCATTATTACTACATTGAAAGTTAAACAAAACTTCACGGTTCACGTGTTTTGCTATTGCTAGAATCTCTCATGTTATAAGCAAGAGTCAAGAGGTGGCAATGAGGGTATGAATATTCTGTGAGCAGCAGCTTCGTGTATCATGTCCTAAAAAGGTCAAGTCATTGTTTGGAGTTTAGACACGGTAGAAAATTTCTCGTACCAAAAAGTGCAAGAGATTAGGTATGTTTAATGGCAAGGTTGGATTGTTGAAAAGTTGGGAAGTCAACTTCAAAAGTAGCAGAAAAAGATTTAATAAAAAATCTTAGAGGAGTGCGATCTGGAACTAGAACCTCTATTGAATATATTAACCTAACTACCTAATGTCAGAGTTGTAACATTAGGACTTACGAACAATAACCTTTGCAAAGGTTGAAAAGGTTTAGATGTTCATTCGAATTGGCGTAAGACAGTTGACTAAGAGAGTTGCAGATGAGCTCACAATTTCATCCACCAATCAACTGTCAACAAAAATTATATAAATAAATGTAGAACTAAAATAGGCATATACATCGGGTTTGAAAGCAATAAAAGTAAAACATGAGCTATGACTTCATATTTGCGAGAGGAACACGGTTAATTCTTTCATACATGGTCTTAAATCTTACTCCTTTGGTAAGCCCTTTTGATTAATTTTCATGTCCCTTAAGAAACTTAGTTAATATTGTTAATGGCATTGGAAATCTAAATATTTGGTATACTTTTTGAAAAATTGAGTAAAAAGGAGTGTTTGTGAAAAAGAAATAATTAATGTAATTAAAAGTTAGAAATGTGGCTTATATTAAGGACAAAAAAAAGTTTTCAAAAGAAGCTTATATATAGGATCGGGTGTATAATATTTAAATAAAATCAGTCAAGGTTTGACCAATATGATTCTTATTATCAAATTGGAAAAATGACTTTTTTTTTTCTTCCTCTCGGGCCCAAGTGCTTGACAGTAATCAAACACGATAAATGAAGAAAACAAAAAGGGAAAAAAAAAGAAGAAGAGGAAGAAATAACTGAAGAAATTTAAGAGAAACAAGGTTATAAGTCCATTGCTCAATTTAGTTAGAGTGTTATTAATCTTGCTAAAAATTCAATCTTTGATTCCAATTACAAGCATATTCAGTTGGGCTATCCTTGTGACACACAGTTCATATGTGATGGAATTTGCTTGCAACTGAATATACTTTGCGGGGCAAAACCAAAAAAAAAAAAAAAAAAAAAAGTAAAAAACCAGCTTTAGATGTCCATTCAGAAATACCTTTTCTTTTTGAACCCAGCTTTTGTTAGTTAGCCCCCGTTTCTTTTTTTATGGATAAAGTTGTCCTTAATTTATCGACTTAAATTAGGCGAAAGTGACTTCCCGATTTTAACAAAATGGAAACAAATAAAAAAAAATTTCGACTTCCTAATGACGAAATAATTCTGCTTTCATTGAATTGGAAGCAAAATATGAATTTTCGCGAGGCGGAAGATGTTCTTTTGCATCATCAGATATCTTTGCATGCGGTGGAAGGATCTTACGCATTATCCTTATCACATTTGCAATTGGCATGAAACGGTCTTGCTCTCTCACCGTGCATTCATTGTTATTGTCTTCTGTTACCGTTGATGATGATGACTGCAGCAGCTGGTGATTAATATTGTTATTATTGTTGTTATCCTCCTCCTCCTGATGCCACTATTGACAGCTTCAACCCACCTGTATGTGATATACATACATACACATGATCAATGCAATATAAATGAGCTTCGGAAAATAGCGTTTTGGGTTAAAGTATAGGACAACAAAGTAGTTTAAAAGAAATAAAAAATTTTAAATTTACAAAAACACAACCAAAAAAAAAATAAATGAATAAAGAAAACAAGATTTTAAATTTACAAAAATTGTCATCCTTGGACCTTGGACCTGGGTTTCGAACCCCTGTCACCGGCATGAAAGAGTGGCCAGTAACAACTGTTGATAAGATTCTTTAGCATAAATGTTGAGTTAGAACATCTTCCGCCTCTGTATAGGCGGAAATTCATGTTTTGCTTCCGACTCAATGAAAGCGGAATTATTTCACCTTTAGGAAGTCGAATTTTTTTTTCTTTATTTCCGCTTTGTTAAAATCGGGAAATCATTTCCGCTTAGTTTAAATCGATAAATTAAGAGCAACTTTGTCCATAAAAAAAAAACGGGGGCCAACGAGCAAAAGCGGAGGTTCAAAAAGAAAAAGGTCTTCAGAATAAGCGATAGATTAGTGTACTGGGAGACAATCGACAATGAGAAATAACAAGGAGCTCAAATAGAAAGCGCAAATGACATTGATATACCACTGACATGTGTCACTTTCACTTGTGATTAAAAATATTTGTAAATTGGTTTGTTACAAGTTTATCATTACTTATAATATGAAGCAAAATTAGAGAATCTCTTAATGTACTTTAAAATACGTGATGCATCGTCCTTGATATATATTGGATATTGGTACACATGGTATTTTTGGATACGTATTAAGTATGTATCAATTTATTATTATTTTAAAATTAAATTGGGTATACGTATCGTCGTACCGGGTACATATATCACGTATGTCTGGTTAGACTTTGAATATGTATCAATCTAAAAATTATGTTATATTTGTTCGAGACTTCTGTATTTTTTCTTTTTTTTTTCTACATTCACACCATGATTTTAAATTTAACTTACATAGACAGTATCTCGATAGATTTTGAGCATCAACTTCTCATGCGAACACACTTTATCCTATGTTAGTGTCAATATTATTTGTTTATACTTTTTAATTATATTCTATTGATTTTGAATTTATAATACGTACCCATACTCCATTTTTTAGAAGTTGACGTATCACGTACCCATACTCGTATATGGTACCGATATGGTACCTATATCAGTGAAACATAGTAGATAAAAATAGGTGATACTCTATTCTCAGGAATGTACGGAAATGTGTTTGATTATCATTTATGATTCCTAGGTGTAATTTTAAAAATTTGGAGCATAATTATCAAAATACCTTTACTATGAAATAGAAAGTGGATTAGGCAGTTTACTTGAAAGTGATGCGAGTGCTTCGGTAATTTTACAACTAATACCTGGGAAGAGCATACTCCCAACCTTGAAGATGGGAATAAAAAGTGGTTAAATCATGTGCATTTTACTTACCTAGAAATATTTGTTTCCTAGGAATGTTTCTTTGAAACCAAAAACAAATATGAGTATAATTTATAGTCACCTCATATTCCCAGGGATCACTTGAAAACGCCGTGTTCCAAACTTACTTGGTTAATATATCATTTTATGTGAGAGTTAAAAAGTGATATCCCTAACAAATTTCTATTTTAAGGATTTGCTTAATCTCAATTTTAAGGGTTGAAGATAATAAAAATAAAAAAAAGTAAAAATATAATATTGGGAAGAGATATCCACTTTTTTTAAAGTTTAGTTTTCCAATATAAAAGTCATTTTTACTTTTTTATTCTCAATTTCAAGAGCTGAGATTACAAAAATTATTTTTTAAATAAAGCAAATATAATTTTTTTTCTTAAGGTATGGGCACAAAACCAGTTTCCGGGATTTGCACTTGGGCACGTTAACATTTTATGTGTATTAGCTTTATCACTTAAGGTAACACTCTCTCGGAGATTAAGTGATGATGATTTATGCTTGCCAATGATCACAACAGGTTTAGATTTTCTTTCATTGAAGGAAGAACGTGCATCGATGTGCTGAGCTCAATTGGTCACAACCAACTATGTGCCAAAAAAGAGAATATGAATATATATATATATATATATATATATATAATTATAGATTTTTTTTTAAATATTTTTTTACTAACATTTTGGGACAGAAGGAGTATATATAAACATCGTACAAATCAGCTTACAACTATAGGAAGTGATATACTATGTTACAAAGTGATATTTTGTCTACTAATAATTAAATAATAAATTACACAAATCCGTTTTTCATGATGTAATCTGATTTGCAGGTTGATTTTATACACTAATATTGTTAATCTTTTGCCTACAACTTTTGGTAATGTTGTACCTGATTATACAGAAAATATGTTTGAAAAGAAAGTTTCAAATCAGAATAGTACGTGGGGAATGTTGCCTCAATGAAAGTTTTTCTCTAACACTGGTTCCATATGAGGAGTATAAATAGGAAGATTTGAGGGTGAAGAGATTTTTTGGTTGTTCTTTGACAAGCTTAGTGTTGAAATTAGGTACCATTCTATTTGGATAGATATACCATGCTAATGGAATTCGAAAGTACTTTCATTGGTTTTTTCACCTAAAAAATAGAAAGTACTTCATTGGTTTGACTGAGTGGTCGAAAGATGATTGAAGAAACTTCAATGACAATTGAATACTATGTTACCTGGGTGAGATTGATATGGCTATTTCGAGATCAAATTTGAAATTGAATGGAATATTAAGTTTTCTCGAAATGAATTTCTATTGCTCAAATGTTGGATAAAACTGTGAAATCCAGAAACTGTGAAAAAAAATTTCAACCATAAAATTCAAAGTTAGAAAACCTAGTAATAGAGAAATCGTTATTATTATAATGGGTTTTCATAATGTGCCTAAAATAAGAATAAGTTTTACACTGATATGTTAAATTGAAACTAAAAAAAAATTTGTATTTAAATGTTAAGGTTGAGAAAATCCTATTGCAATTAGGTCAAAATTTTACTCCGTTATATTTATATTTTCCCTATATTCTCAAAAAGATAAATATCAGGGAATGTTAATTAATATAAAAAAGTTTTTTTTTTTTAACCTATGCATTAGGTGTATGTATAAAATAAGCCAACATACTTGGTAAAGTTAGATTAGAAATTTAAAGACATCATTGAATACAATATTCCAATTTTAATTTCTCATGAACATTTATTTTTTTCGTATTTGTTTATTCTATGCATCAAATGCATAAATTAAAAATATCCCTATTAAAAAAATATATTTTGATACTAATAGCATGTGCTTTCCTTTGTTATTGCAAGTAGATGTAAATTGTAATGTCAAGAGTGTTACATCATAAAATTTCCCCATTAATTGATTAGGTTAAAATAAGATTTCGTTAGCGTTAAATAGCTCTGAAAATGGAATATGAGATCTTCAGTTTAAAAGTAACAGGAAGTAAAAGCCTAATAGTAAATGGAGGAGGGACTTATGAGCAAATAAATGAGAAATAAAGGATTAACAAAGTGGTGACCAAGGCATAAATATATATGGCAAATATATATGGGTGTGCCGTGGACTAGAGAGAGAAATTAAGAGAAAAGGAACAACCAAGGTGCGAAGTTGAGTTTCTAACTTATTGATTTTGCATGGCCTAGTTCCTTTAATTTGTTTCAAATGCTACCTAAAGGAAACTTGTTCTTACATCCCAGAGCTACACGAGGAAGTCAATTTTGCGATGAAATGAAGAAGCTCATAAAATCTATCCTCTCTTGAAGGACATAGTAGGAGTGCAAATTTGGGTGGGGCTTCACGTAGATAATGGGCCAAAGTAGCAAAAACTACACTACTATTCATTTTTGGTTGTATTTTAAGAGAGGATTTTTGCTTCATAGGTGTATGTATCATGTGCTAAATTGGTGTCTTGTTACCGAGGGGTGCGCAGTTGAGTTGGCTTAGGCTCATTTGTCTTTAAGCAAAGGTTGTGTATGGGACTTTTTCTTTTTGAACCCCACCTCTTATTCTTTGGCTCCCATTCGTTTTTCTCATGGACGAAGGTACCCTTACGTTACCGATTTTACAGAGGCGGAAGATGCTTTCCGAATTTCTTAAGGCGGAAACAAATTTTAATTTATTACCGATTCGCATAAGGCGGAAGCGTTACCGACTCATTAAAGGTGGAACTACTTTCGACTTTTAAGAAGCGGAAACATTAAAATTGTTGAAATCCCATAAATGCCTCTCCGTGAACCCTCCACCTCCCTTTTGGTTTTGAAAAGTGCCCACTCTCTCATAACTCTCTTTTGTACGTGAATGAACGGAGGGGCATTTTTGATATTATAACAAATTATTAATGTTTCCGACCGTGGAAAGTTGGATTAATCAATTTTATTACCGACTTTTAAAAATCGGAAATGATTACGACTTCTATAAGTCGGAAATTGATATCTTTTGCTTCTGCCTTGTTAAAATCGGAAAGCATCTTCCGCCTTGTTTCAGTCGGTAAAATAAGGGCAACTTCGTCCATTATAAAACGAATGGGGGCCAATGAGTAAAAACTGGGGACCAAAAAGAAAAAGTTTGTGTATGGAGCAGCATAAATTCCCCCAATTATCAGTTTGCCACACCTTTGGGTGCTTAGCCATTGAGAAAAGATTAGTTACATTGCTCGTTTGGATACATTGGGAAAAAATTGGTGTTTCGTTTGTTTGGACGCTATGCTAATTTTGATGCACAAATATGACAGCAGGGACTCCAACTCAACCTTTTCGAGAAGCTAGATAGGAATACTAAGTGTGGTGGACTAAACCTATGGCCGAGATCACAGGGCACAAGACCCTATCCGACCGAGATCGTATTGTACAATCAGGCCGAGATCAGTGCCTCTTAGACAAACAGGCACAACCGAGACGGGTTGAGCTCGCTCCCCAACTCGGCCTTCATATCACATACTCGAGCCGATAAGGACAGGATAACGACCAGCCAACTTATCCGGCCATATCCTCTTACGGCTCATAACAGGCTGGTCCAGTTGGGCCTCAGCTTATCTGGCCCATTAGGGCATCCAGCCACCCCTATAAGTAGTACAGTGCTACATGGGGCTCAGGTACGTCTTCTAAGCTAAGTTCACACTGCACACACTTTGTGATTAGGGAAACCCATGTAATCATACTGAATATCTGTGAGAACTCATCGAATCACTCATAAACCCTAGATTGAGCAACCCCACTAGGTCTTCCCTGTGACCATAGTGACTGCTCCAGTCTAGAACACCTCATTGGCGCCGTCTGTGGGGAACGAATAAATCATCCACCCCACCAAAACCTACCATGGCTGATGCAGCAGAAATTAAACCAAGCCCCACGTAGAGGAAGGGGACGCCCTCGCAAGGTGGAGGCGGTTCAACGACAACTGAATGATTTGCGCCACCACCTTCAGGCGAACAGGGCAGCACAGCCACAACCAACACTGATCCCTGTACCACCACCACCACCACCCCCAACACACACCCATAGTGGTCCTTACACCGTGGTGTCAGGAGAATCATCGCACCAAAACAGGCAGGAAAGCCGAAATCCTCATAATCAAGAGCGCGATCGACGTACCGTTGCGCACTCTCTCCATGCAGAGAATACCTCACAACATCATCGTCGCCACAGAGAGCACGGGCACTCCGTCGGCTCCTCTCACCGATCTCATCACATGAACACGTCACCACGACGTCGTGACGATGAGATCCTGGCCATGATGCGGCAACATATGAGAATTATGGAACGTCAGGGCCAAGCCATTGCTGATCTACAACACAGGACCATGGAGCGGGAGGCCGAACGAGCACCGACAATGGCTCCAGCCCAAAACGATCCTCCTCAGCAGCGTCGAAACTTAGAACCCCAAAGAGTCGAAATAGACTCTCTTCCACGACCTCCCCCATTAAACCCCGATCAGGAACCTAAATAGGAGCACCCTGGACACCCCTTCACTCATGGCTTATGAAACCCCTCAGGGATACCTCGGACCAAGCAATATTCCGAGGTACAATGGTCTCACTGATCCAAACGATCATATACTCTCTTTCGAAGGAGCCATGAACTTTTATGGGGGTGGAGATAGGATGAAGTGTAGGGCATTTTCTATGACTCTTCAAGCACCGGTTCTACGATGGTTCTCTTCACTCCCGCGGAACTCTACCAACTCATGGGCCGAGTTGAAGAGGGTTTTTCTCAATAGATACACCGCCAGTTGCGTTCAGCCGAAATCGGACCACACTCTGGAAACGGTGATACAAAAGCCCGATGAAACTCTTAGGGACTACCTCAATCGGTTCCATCATGAGTCCAGTTCTGTTGCAAACCTCGAACCAAGTGTAGCCGTCCCACTCTTCACTCAAGGGCTGGCCCCCAGCGATTTCCGTAAAGCTCTTATCGGCAAACCACCTCGGGATATGGCCGAGTTACGGCAACGATCAAACAAGTTTATTAATCTGGAGGAATTCGACAAAGGCCAGTCCAGCATATTGGCTCGTAATCAAGGCGATCCCGTACAGGAGGACCGCCGAACTCCTCGGGGTCGTCCGCGGAAGGACGAACGAGAGGGACGACGTCCACCACCCCCAGCCCTGCCCCACAGATTTAATTCTTACACTCCGCTGAATGCGTCGAGATCACAAATTTGGAGAGAGACCATGCAGATGGAGCTCAGGCATGTCAGCAGGCCACCATACCTAAGAAACCAAAAAAATGTGAACAGAAACAAATACCGTGACTTTCATGAAGGGTATGGGCACAATACAGATCAGTGTACTTGGCTCCAAGATGTTATCGAAGAAATGATTCGTGAAGGTAAGCTTCAGTGGTTCATGATGGAAGCAATCGATAAAAGGCCGCGGAGAAGATCTCCAAGTCCTGACAGGGGGAAGAGAAGGAGGGACTCTACTCCTGAGAAGAGAACGAAAAATCAACAACAGGTGAATCTCGTCGCTGTCGACGAGCTGGATAAGTCACCGAAGAATCTCAGGATTCGGACTATCTCGAGAGGTTTCGCAGGGGGCGGTGAGCACATGTCCGAAAGAAAGAGGTATGTCAATCAGGCCTTAGCTGTCCACCACCGTCCCATACATAAAAGACCATCTTGGAACATCCCCATCAGCTTTACTGATCAGGATATGGAAGGGGTCATTCCCGAACACAATGACCCGATGGTGATTTCGGCCAGGATTGGCAACTTCGATGTCGCCAGAGTTTTCGTAGATCAAGGAAGTTCGGCCGACATCCTTTTTCTACATGCTTTTTCAAAGATGAGATTACGGCAGGAGGACTTGGAACAGTTTGAGGGTAATCTGATCGGATTCATGGGTGATGCGATACGGCCTCTCGGCATCATCAAATTGCCGATGACACTGGGAGGTCAGCTTGCTGCGAGAACGGAGATTATTAAATTCTTGGTCGTGGATTGCCCCTCGGCCTACAATGCCATTCTGGGAAGGACCTGCCTCTAGGCTTTCGGGGCAGTGGTATCTACTGTTCACCTGGCCATGAAATTTGTGGGCTCAGATGACACGGTAGTCACGGTGAAGGCCGAATAGGAGGAAGCACGTCTCTGCTATAACGCTAGTCTCGGAAAGGTGAAAAAGGATAAAGAAGAAAATATTCCTAAGACGCCCATGGCCAATGGTGGGGTCCTCTTGGCCGAACTGGACGTCAAAGCCGAGCAGGATGACTTTAGGCTGCAGCCTCATGGAAGGTGGGAGTCCGTGCCCATGGATCCAACAGATGCCTCGAAAACGGTCAAGATCGGTTCCGACCTCTCACCTTCGATCCGGGTCGAGGTCATCCAACTGCTTCAGCGCAACAAGGATCTGTTCGCCTGGACTTCGGCGGACATGCCTGGGATTGATCTGAACTTCATCTGTCACAGGCTCAGTGTCGATCCCAAGGCCAAACCGGTGGCGCAGAAAAAGCGCAGAGTTGGAGCTGAGAAGTCCAAAGCAATCCATGATAAGGTCTCCGAGTTATTGCAAGCTGGTTTTATCAGAGAGGTTTTCTATTTCGAATGGTTGTCAAACACTGTGCTAGTGAAGAAGTCGAACGGTAAGTGGCGAATGTGTGTTGATTACACCGACCTGAATAAGGCTTGCCCAAAGGACCAGTATCCATTGTCGATTATCGACCAGCTGGTTGACAATTCAGCAGGGTACCAACTTCTCTCTTTTATGGATGCATACTCGGGTTATAATCAGATACCAATGTATCCTCTAGACCAGGAAAAAACAGCCTTTATTACCGAAAGGGCGACATACTGCTATACAGTCATGCCTTTTGGTTTAAAGAACGCTGGTGCGACTTATCAGAGAATGATGAACATAATGTTTGAGGGGCTCATTGGTCCGGCTATGGAAGTCTACATTGATGATATGGTAGTGAAAAGCAGGTGTAGAGAGAGTCATGTCCGGGATCTCGAAATGATTTTGGCTCGAGTAAGGATGCACAACATGAGGTTGAATCCAGAGAAATGCACTTTCGGGGTCCCTACCGGGGCTTTTCTTGGATTCATGTTGGCTGAGCACGGAATTGAGGCCAACCCTGAAAAGTGTAGGGCCGTCCTCGACATGAAGAGCCTGAAAGACATCAAAGAGGTCCAACAGTTAACAGGTCGTTTGGCTGCACTCTCTCGATTCCTCCCTCAGGTTGCAAGGAAGGCTCTCCCTTGGTACCAACTGTTAAAGAAAAACACTGAATTTGTTTGGGATGAAAAGTGCGAAGTTGCTTTCTCGACCTTGAAGGAATCCCTGGCTTCCCCCCGGTGTTATCCAGTCCTCAAGCGGGGGAGAAACTCTTCTTGTATCTCTCGGTAGGGGAATTGGCCATCAGTTCGGCACTAGTTAGGGAGGAGTCCAAACTTGAGCTCCCGATTTATTTCATTAGCCGAGCTTTGCAAGGCCCCGAGATCAGGTACTCGAAAATCGATAAATGCGCTTTCTGTTTGATTTTGGCTGCTAGACGACTCCGGCAGTATTTCTAGGGTCACCCAATTGAAGTGAGAACTGCACAGCCGATCAGGCAAATTTTGCAGAAACCCGATTTGGCTGGGAGGATGATGACCTGGTCACTGGAGCTTTCCGAGTTTGACATCTCCTTCAAGCCAAGGAGGACGATTAAGTCTCAGGCTTTGGCATATTTTGTTTCCGAGTTTACCGAGCCTGTCGAGAGCTCGAACTCGACTTCTTGGGTGATATATGTGGATGGCTCCAGCAACAGGAAAGGGGCAAGAGCAGGAGCAGGTGTAATACTGGAAAACTCGGAGGGTGTCAGCATTGATTATTCCCTCAAATTTGAATTCACCACTTCGAATAACCAGGCAAAGTAGGAAGCCGTGCTCGCAGGCCTCCGAATGGCAAAGGAATCAGGAGCAGAAGAGATCCAGATTTTCAGTGATTCCAGTTGGTCGTTTCGCAGATTTCAGGGCAGTACCAGGCAAAGGAACCTATCCTCCAGAAATATTTGGAAAAGGTAAAAGATCTTGCCTCAGACTTTTCACGGTTCTCGATCTCTCACATCCCAAGGTGTTCTAATGAAAGGGCTGATATCCTTTCGAAATTGGCGAGCACCAAAGGAGCTGGGAACAACAAGAGTGTCATTCAGGAGGAGATCTCGGGGCCTAGCATCATTTTGGCCATCTCACTTTCGCCTGACTGGATGACTCCCATGAAGTCCTTTTTGCAACACGACATCACTCCGACAGACCAACTGCAAGCTAAAAAGCTCGTCAAGAAAGCAGCTCATTATGTGATGATCGGAAGCATATTGTACAGAAGAGGTGCTGCTTCACCACTGCTGCGCTGTTTGACTCCAGACGAGGCCGAAACGGTTTTAAACGAGGTCCATGGCAGCATCGCTAGCCACCACATGGGTGGGAAGTCCTTGACACGGAAGATACTCAGAGCTGGATACTATTGGCTGACTTTGATGGCTGACTCCATTGATCACGTCCGCCGATGCACCCAATGTCAGCACTACAGTGACCTATTTCACAGGCCCCCGGAAGAATTGCACTCGTTAGCCTCACCATGGCCCTTCTACCAATGTGGCACGGACATCATTGGTAAACTTCCGAGAGCACCTAGACAGCTCATATACGTAGTGGTTGTTGTGGACTATTTTACTAAATGGATAGAGGCTGAAGCCTTGGCCACAATCTCTTCAGCAAGAATCCAAAAGTTCTTCCTCAAAAATGTTGTTGCCCGCTTCGGGGTTCCCCACTCGATTATCACTGATAATGAGACCCAGTTCACAGCGGATACCTTCCAGGCCTTAGCCGAGGACCTCCACATTTCTCATCATTTTTCCTCGGTCGAACACCCGCAGACAAATGGGCAGGCCAAGTCCGCTAATAAAGCTATTATAACAGGACTAAAGAAAAGGTTGCTGGAAGCAAAGGGGGCGTGGGCCGAGTTACTTCCTGATATCCTCTGGTCACTGAGAACGACCATACAGGCCTCGACAGGAGAGACTCCGTTCAGGCTCACGTACGGATGCGATGTCGTGATCCCTATCGAGCGCAAAATTCCGACTTTCCGTATGCTAGGGAGACCAGAAGAAACAAACGACATGTTGTTAAAGGAAGAGCTGATACTAAGCGAAGAGATCCAAGACAAAGCTTCCGATAGAGAAAGGAAGGCGAAAGAGCGGCAAGCCAAGCAGTACAACAAGGCATTAAGTCCAACATCTTTCGAAGTCGGCGACCTCGTCCTTCACAGAGCTGACATTGGCTTGAAGAATGCCCGAGAGGGAAAGTTTGCACGGAATTGGGAAGGACCGTACAAGGTTGCATCCAAAATAGGCTCGGGAGCCTATAAATTGGAAACCCTCGGTGGAGTCGAGCTCAATAACAGTTGAAATGCAACAAAGCTAAGGACTTACTTCAGTTAACCAAGCAGCAGATCAAAAAGACTCATTTTCACTTCTCATTTTTATTCTCATTTTCTTTATTTCCCATTTATTACCATGTTTGGGAACTTCTAGTTTTGACTTACAATTATTTCCTTTCTTCCAATAAATGATTCTGCATACAAATGTACTAACAATATTTTTTCAAAATAACTAGTACAATTTGCAGTTTCAGTTTTGAAGAGCATTTATATCTTAAACATGTGTCATGTACATGCCTTTCCATTTTAGACTAGCCACCTAAATGGGACTATGCGATTTATATACAGCACCTCTTTTCAGAGGAAAGCTTATAAATTTTCCTAAGGTACAGGGAGCACCCAACTCTACAAGCCCACCCTTCGGGAGCCTAGCACAGTTGGGGGTCGAGGTCCACACCTTGTCTCAGGTGCATGGACCGAGTTCTCTCATCACATTAGACAGATAAACTCCACGAAAGACGAAAAGTAAATATGACGAGCGTCAATTCAAGTCGTTTCAACTCGTCACGAAAAATAAACAGAATATGCAACAAGGGATAAGTAATAAAAACCTTGCATAAGTTGAAATTAAGCGTAACAGAAAGTTATATGTGTTCACTAACAAAATGAAAAAAAGTTACATATGTTAACCAACAAAATGACAAACGTAACACAAAAAACATCAGAAGCTGCCCAGCATAAGGGACTTACACTTAGTCTTCAATATCAGAAAGAACAACAGTCCGAGGATCAAACTCGGTTTCCTCCTTCTATGCCAAAGGGTCAGGAAGATCGTCACGAGAAAGATCCACCTCGGCATAACCGTTAGAGAAATCCACCAACTTTCCATCACTGACCCCAAATTCAGGGTTGGCGCCGATGAATTGAAGCTGATAGTCCTTGTTCAACAACAGCATATGCTCAACCGCATTTGCAAACAGCATATCTGCCGACTTCTCTAGATCAAAGCCTGCCTTTGCAGCAGCAATTTTATGCTTCAGAGCTTGAAAAACCCTTTTCTTTAACATGCTCCGGACTTTCTCCACCTCGGCCTCACCATCCGCCTTTGCCTTGGCCAGGGCCTCCTCTTGAGATTTGCTCAGCTCCTCCACTTGGCGCTTCGCCTTAGCCAACTCCTTCTTCGCTGTGTCCGCTTCTTCACGAGCTTTGGCAAGGTCCTTTTCCAACTCGGACAATCGGCCTAAATCTGTCCTCGCCCTTAAAGAAAAGTTGGCCTTAACATCCTCGGAACAGCTCGCAATAGCGGACAAGAGACTCGCCGAACGGTGAAGGTGCTCGGCCAAATCTTCTGTCGTCTTTTTCCAATCGGCGGCAGTCATCTTGCCCAAATTCATGACTTCGATTGACGAGATGGGCCTAGGTGGAACCGATTCAGAAGAAACCCTGACTTCTTTGGTACCAGGAGGATCGACGAGCTGAACCTCGGGCTCGTCCGTGGACGCTTCAGTTCCCGGACTCGGAAGGACGATCACGTTCGGGGTAGATGGAGGAGGAGTGGTTTCAGAGGCTTCAGCCCTTTTCCTTTTCCTCAAGGCCGCAGCCATTAGCATGTTCGCCGCTTTGTTTGACATGTCCTCCTCGGTCGTTTCGGTATCCTCGTAAGTCGTGACACAAACAAAAGTTAATTTTGGTTTAACCCTTCGCCTTTGTTCCTCGAGCTCGGAGTTGTCGGCAGCTTCTATCTCTCATCAGTAATTCCCTGAAACAGCCACATAGGCACTATGAGAATCGCAAAAAAAAAAAAGATGTGCACATATTATTTTCAAAAAAGTTTACCAATTTCAAAGGCTACCAACTCTTCGGCACAGGTGATTCAACCCCGAATATCAAGTTGAACAAGTTTCTTTGCTCGAAACTCGTCAAGGAAATGTTTTGCAGTTAAATTCTCGTCTGGCGTAAGAGGATCCGACGTTCGGTTCCGAGGTGTGGCATGCCAGTTGAAAAATTCCTCGGTCCAGCAAAGTGGAAATCTTGGACCATCCTCGGTTCGAAACCACGGCTGACCAGTTCCAACGTACTCATACTTGAAAAACTTAGGCTTGAAATTTTTCCAAGATTCTGAAAATTTGGGGAAAAAGCCGTAGTAGGACTGACTCTTCACCGAGACCCAAAGCTTGCCGGATTTGCCGGCTTCCTTCACGGTAACGTGAGGGTTGAAAAGCCAAAAGAAGACACCTGAAGAAGAAGAGGGGAGCTCGGCATTAAATTTACGGGTAATAAAAATTAAACCCCCCTTATAACCCCGAGCCGTGGTGCCAAGTGGTGAGCACCTCCCTCCTTCTAACCTTAGTCCTTCTCCCCAAAATCTTTTTTGTTCTTCTCTCCTCACCATTCTCTCATAATCTGCTTTCTCCTCGGCGGCCCTACTCTCGGCCTCCACATACATCCTAATGCCCTCTCTCCTATCCACCATTTCCATTGGGTAATAGGCATCAACAGGAATTACATCCTCCATTACTGCCTCGTATTTTCTCAAGTAAATACGACGAGGCCGGGGATAAGGGATAAGTTCAACAGAGTCAGAGGAAGAATGGGAAGAAGAAGAATCACTATCACTCTCATCCTCGCTAATGGTGCTGAGGTTAACTATCCCACACCATTTCTTATACCACTCACTACTCATGACTGATTACTACACAAAAACGAAACCCCAACCAAGACACAGAAAATGTCAAAGAGAACGAAAAGTAGAAGGCAAAAACCAGAACGCACAAAAATGTACATGTGATAGAAGAGTAGGCAGAGGAGAAACTTGCAGTGATGAAGGAAGGGAAGAACAGCGAAACGAACAACACCAGCAAGTGTAAGCCAGTGAAAATCTCACATGCAAGGGGTAAAAAGGAACTGGAGAAAAGAGACAGCAGAAGAAGGATGAAGCGTTTTGGGAGGAATTGGAACGGTTTGTGGAGAAGTTAAAGTGTTGGAACGTTTGAGAGGAATTGGAACTGTTTGAGAGAAGTTAAAGTGTTTGGGAGAATGCGAAAAGGAAACGGAAAAAAGGAAGAGAGAGAAGGGGGCACGTTTAAATAGAGCAGGCTTCAGCAAACTTCCCTCTCATTTTAAGTTAATGGGCCTAGCCCAAAACCCTCAGCCCATAATGGAGCCAATCACAACCAGTGGCATGTCATAAGATAGACAGGCTGGCACATCTCGAGCAGCGCAGAATTAATGGCTGAACGTTGGCATAAGAGGAGACTGACACGTGTTAAAAAGTAGGAAAGCAAGCGTCATCCTGAGCAGGCGAAAAGACAGGCATCAAATCTGCTCAGTCAAACGAAGTGACAACACGGGATAAGAACCCAGCTGTCAACCACCCTGACGTATCTTTCACCTCCGAAATCGTTGTAAGACTTGCATAGTCTTACCGAACTGGGGAGCTTATGTGGTGGACTAAACCTCTAGCCGAGATCACAGGGCACAAGACCCTATCCGGTCGAGATCGTATTACGCCCGTACCTCTACAGTCAGGCCGAGATCAGTGCCTCTTAGACAAACAGGCACAACCGAGACGGGTTGAGCTTGCACCCTAACTCGGCCTTCATATCACATACTCGAGCCGATAAGGACAGGATAACGACCAGCCAACTCATCCGGCCATATCCTCTTACGGCTCATAACAGGCTGGTCCGGTTGGGCCTCAGCTTATCTGGCCCATTAGGGCATCCAGCCACCCCTATAAGTAGTACAGTGCTACATGGGACTCAGGTACGTCTTCTAACCCTAAGTTCACACTGCACACACTTTGTGATTAGGGCAACCCAAGTAATCCTACTGAATACCTGTGAGAACTCATCGAATCACTCATAAACCCTAGATTGAGCAACCCCACTAGGTCTTCCCTGTGACCATAGTGACTGCTCCGGTCTAGAACACCTCACTATGTACCTTTGATGCTAAAGTTAATTGCTTTTATTTATATATATATATATATATATATATATATATATAAATATAGGACATAGCTAGGTTTGAAAATATATGTAGAGAGAGTCTAGGTAGTTTATAATTAGTGGATTTCACATTGGGGATAAATGATGTGCGTGAACGTATGGTTTTAGTGGTGTTAGGTTCGTCCAACTATAGATAAAAAATCTATAGGGAGTTGCTGTTGTTTTTTGGAGATGACTTGAAATCTAGCTGTTTGGATTGATGCTTATATGTATGTTTAGAATTAATTGGTTTGAATGACAAATAATGATGTTTGCCTGTCTTTGTGCTTTCTTTTCATAATAAAGTCCCCAACCCTTGCAAAAAAAAATGGTGTGTTGTAGGTGAGAAGAATACAAGTTGACTTCTTATAGGGTGGGAGTGGGGAATCTGGTATAGCGGTTTTCTGGAAATAAAACATAAAAATTATTTCATTTCATAAACAAAGTAATACATATATAAACATGATGTCTAATACCTGCTCTCTCTCTCTCATCGAACATGGTGCTCAATACTCTCTCTCTCTCTCTCTTATATACAAAAAGAGCCTATGTGAATGTGCTCTACGTTATGCTCTCACTCTGGACGAGCTAACTTTAGGTGATCATCTTCACATATTTCAAGTGCCTAACATTTAGTATTCTTTCTCTCACTAGTCTTTCTCTTGGTAGAGTCATTCTAGCTGAGCACCGCCCTCATATGCAAGCCTCACTTGCACTAGTTTCTCATTGTAGATACTCAATTTTGTCCTCCCTAAACAAAAATAAATAAAAAATAATAAAAAATGTTTTTTTTAAAAAAAAGATAAAAAATAAAAATGAAAAATACAAATATTTTGAAAAAATTATATTTTGGAAAAAAATAAAAAAACGAAAATAAAAAAATTTCAAAAAAATAAGATAAAAATGTGTTTTGGTAAAAGATTTGTGTTAGTTTTTGTGAGGATAAAATAAAAGAACTATTTTGTTAAAAATATTTGTTTTTTTAATGAAAGGATTATCATCAATTTTTTTTTTAATTTTAAAAAGTTTGAAATTTGATCTTCAACAAAATTTAAAAGATTTGATTGAGGAATAAACCAGGGAATATTCCATTAGGCTCTCAAAGCCTATTGAAGAAACCCTAATTTTCCTAACCTAATTTTTCCTATAAATAGTGCTCTCTCCCTCACTTCAAAAAAAAAAAAGACCAAGAGAGACCATACCAAAGAGCGAAGGCAACATACAAAGACTGAACACAAAAAAAAAAAAAAAAAATAGACCAAGAGAGACCATACCAAAGGGCGAAGGCAACATACAAAGACCGAATACACAAAAAAAAATAGGGAAAAAAAAAGGGAGAGAGAGTTACACAGTGCAATTTAATTTCGAGCACATTTTTTCGGTTCATCAATTGATATAATTTTGAGTGCTTGTCACTTGCTGTCTTCAATCGATATTTTTTTTTTTTTTTGCCTTCTGTACTAATGTAATTGATGGGTTTAAGTCAAAGTCTATTATTTTTTTTTTTTTAAATAGTGCCAGCAGGTATAGGCTCCTTTTTTTTGTTTGCAGAGAAACTAGCATTTTGTTATGTACCGATTGTTATCAGATTGTTATCACACGACTGCATGTCTTTTCTGGCTTGCGAGACCCACTTTGGTGCACTACCTCAAGCACTTTGGTTTTGCATTCTTGGTTTATTTTGGGTTCTGTACTAGCGCCATCACAATAAATGACAATAAAAAATTCCTATTCCTCGTATATAAGGGAAAACGAACGCATGTCAAGAAAACATCATGTTATTTTTAAAAAAATTTTATTGTTTCGGTACCAGTGATTGTTATTGTAATGCGTTTGTTTGTTTCTTGATAATTGGTTCATTTCGGTTCATCTCCTTTCTTTTCGTAAATAATTACTCCCTCCGTTCCTTTTTATCTGTCATATTTAAAAAAACACGTTCCTTAAGAAAATCAATTATTACTTAGATTTTCAATACATTAATTATGTTTTTTTCCACTATATCCTTTCTCTTTCTATAATCATTAATTTTTCTCCACTACTTACTTAAACCAAGACTTATTAAATAGGGGCAAACATGAAAAATAACATTTATTACACTCTTGAATTTTTCAATATGACAAATAAAAAGAAACAAAATAACTCTCCAAAAAACGACACTTAAAAAGGAACGAAGGGAGTATTTATCATGTTCGTTATTGTAATACTAGGATAAGCAGCTGGTCCATCAAAAATTAACTCTTAAATATGTTTGTTGAGTTTTGATAAGTAAATTTTTCTCACCCAAATTTATTTAGTGGTGAGATCTTAAAGACTTCCTATCTAGGTTAAAAAAAATAAGTATTAAATAATTCCTTTTAAAGTAGTATTTAATTAAATTTTGTTAATTAATTATTAACTCACGCTTTGGAAACTCATTTTTCTTTGTCTAAATATCGAGGTCTTATGTGTTTTCCTCTTCGCATAAATTCCTTTTTTAAAGTATTAAAATAAGGATTTTCTTAACCTCAGCCCTTAGGGCTGAGGATAAGAGACTAAAAAAAGTATTTTTGCATTGAAAGATTAAATGTTTAATACTTTAAGAGTTAGTGGGTTAGTATTCCAAGACTTTTTTTCTACCTTTTTACCTCTTATCCTCAGCCCTAAGAGCTGAGGTTAAGAAAATCCTTAAAATAAAATGTTAACTTAATTTGAATTACGTTACAAATAAATAGTGAAATTAAAAATATTTTTATTTATATAAATTACGTGAATTTTATTAAATAAGTATTAACCGAATGCGTTTTGGAAGTCCACCTTTTTTTGCCTAAATGATAAGACATTGTGCATGTTCCTCTCCGCATCAAACCTTTTTAATAAAAAAACTAAAATTAAAATAATAACAACTACGTAGTCTTGATTCCTCATTTTATGAGGGTACGTAGGACCAGGGGGAATCTTGTCAAACACAATAATAAAAAACAAATGATTTTTGGCAAATCAATTAGTCAGGTCTTTTAATTAAAGTCAATCAAGGTACCATTTTCGAATGGGCGAACGAGATGCTAATACCTTCCCCGGCTCGTAACCAACTCTCGAACCCAAAATCTATCTAGTGCGAGACCAAACTTTATCCGTTTTAAATTAATAATTATTTTTTTCGCGTTTTTGTAACAAAATGCGATGACGACTTCATATCGGGTCAATCGACCCCCACTCGTAGACAAGGCCCCGAGGGCTATCCCGGGACCCCAACCGCGATAGCTGGCGACTTCGTTGGGGACAAGCCAAATAAGAGAGTCAGACCTAAATGATTGGCTGTTTTTAAAGGACCTGTTTTTTTTATTATAATTGGTTTGCCTTTAATTAATTGTTTATTATATATATATATATATTTTATTAATTTTACATATTTGTTTAGTTGTATATTAATTCTTTATTGTAATCTTTTTTGTTATTTAAAAAAAAGGGGTTTGTATGCCTCCAAAATAGGTTCTCTACACCAATCTTTGCACACACGGAAACCTTATACCCGGGTACTATTATTTAAACCCTAAGTTTAGGGGTGCTTTTGCCCTACCTTTGACTTACCAAGTGTATGGTCTCTTGTAGTGTGCAAAAGTACCACTCGGATTGAGAACCATTTCTCGTGAGCACTACCTTTGGGATGTGTGTCCTACCTATTTTGGGAGGCGTAGCCAAGCTCTTGTCGATAGTTTGCGAGGTGGATCCTCACCTCAAAGAGTGAGGGCAATTCGGGGACCTTTAGAGGTCTAGAGCCACCATTGAGTACACTTTGTGTAACATTCTATCTTGGATCTTGAATAAGTCCGTCATAATTTCCCTGCATTCACTATCAAAGGTTAAGAGGTGTCAAAACTTGTTTAACCTTCGAAAAAGCGGTGGGAATTGAGTCGACCACAAAAATAATCATATATACTTTTTCAAGTTACCAAATTAGAGTGTTACACTTTAGTTTTACCATCGAACAATGTCATAAGACTGTGGTCTATAGATATTTCAATCTCCCCAACTAGGATTCTTTATCCTAGGGGCATGCATTTCTCCTCATCATATTCATATTGCATCATTCATTAGCATTTCATTAATCTCATGTTTTTTTAAAAAAACTTTCATTCTTAATAAAAAAGGGTTTGGTCTATATTGTTCAAAGGCACCATTATCGAATTTGATTGCAAACCAGGATCATGGATACATGTTATGTTAACTTCTCATATGACCAAATTTTCATTGTGTAGACTTCTCAAAGGACTATAGTTCATACTCTTTACTGCGTATATTTTTAATAAGTCTATACTATTGCATTAATCATTTGAACTTGAAATTTCATATCCCGTTCCACTTAAAATAACCACAAAACATTCTGAAAAAAAATCCCCAATAAAATTAATTCATGCATTAATTTGAGATATTTAATTCAATAATTAAAATAAGGAGGTTGATGTAAGTGTAAAACCTGAAGTCGTGTGGACTCTCAAGAAGGTCATTTCAATGATACAAGGCGTCATTCGATTCTCAAACACTATGGAAATATCCCTAGTCACCCCATTAAGCTTAGACATTTTGAAAGGAGATCATTTTTTTAACCCATAACATGTGTTTGACCTGGGGCGGGCAGTTTTTCAAATATTTTTTGCCAATTACTCAAATATCAAAGATGATTACTTTTTCTTTCATAAATCTGAACACATTTCATCCATTGTTCACCCCGTTTTGGCTCCAACAGAAAATTTTCTTCTTAAAACCACAAAAATATTTTTACCCGAGCAATAATGAGAATCTAATACAAAGAAAGATATTTATGTGATCAAAGTGCAAGCCAATAATACCTCACGAGTATCCCAAGTAAAGTAATTTCAAATAACTGAAAGCAAAGGTACAAAAGAGTAAAAACGGTTAGCTGGGAATTTGTGATTTACGTAAAGTCATGGATAAAAGCCCAATAAAAATTGTCAGTGATAAATGTGTTAGTTCCATGATGAACATGATGAATGTTTTGATAATGACAAAGTGTTTTTGAACAAGCTACAAGTGTTGATCAAGTTTCAAGCTCAACAAGCAACAACAAACATCAAATGAAGAAGAGAGAAAGCAAGCTCATGAAGACCTAAGTTTGAGTGTATTTGTATTTCTTTTATCTTTTGCCTCTCAAGCTTCATAGGTTTTTTATTTGGGTAGATTATTATAGAGGGTAGTGAATCTCATTCATAAGTCATGATTTAATCATAATTTGAGTTTTCACTTAACCTAGAATCAATAGGTGGCTTAAAGGTTTTAAAGGAAAGGTTGGATTTTGAGAAAACAAGTTTTGAACATGTACAGTACCAACTTAATCGATTAAGTGATAACTTAATCGAGTACTACTCGAGTACAAGACTTGCTTAATCGATTAAGTACTGCTGAACTGATTTTTAAAATACGTTTTTCACTTCTCAAAATCAGTTTTTAAGTGCTACAACTTTTGGGTATTCTATATAAACCTTTTCCTATTATTTGTGATTAATAAGAATCATTTTTCATACAAGTTTTACAAAGAATCAAGCCACTCTATTCTCTCTCATTTTTCAAAGATCAAAGCTTTTATATTTTCATATTCTTTGATCAAGAACCTTTGAATCTCTTATGGTGAATTGTCATAACTCTTGATTGAGATTCATAGGATTATTTTGTGTTTTCTATTGTGTTGTAATCTTTGCAAGAAGGCAAGCCACTACAACAAACAAGAAGTCTTGGTGTGTCGATTTTATCATCAAGCAAGTGCATTCTTATTGAAGAAGAAGAAGAAGTCTTGGTTGTGAATCAAGCAAGTGAAGCCTTGGTGTGTGGATTATCATCAAGCAATTGAAGACTTGTTGTGTCGATTATCAACAAGGGGTAGAGGTTAGATTAGAGAGAAGATCAATAGGATTACAAGGCAAGGGTGTCGGTTATCTCTTGTAGGCTAGCAAGAAGGGAGTCTTGTGAGGCAATCACTTGTAATTTGAGAACTCTAATTCCTCATAGTGAAGAATCTCTCTTGGTTGAAGAGGGGACTGGATGTAGCTTTCAAGTGGATGAAAGTGAACCAGGATAAATCACTGTGTCGTATCTCTAAACTCTTACTCTTTATATTCAAGTCATTTGATTGCGTTCTTGATTGAAAACCTAGAAAGATTGATTTTCATAATTGATTGAATTGAATCTTTGATTGTTCAAATTGATAAAGGGAAAATCATTTTCATAACTAGGTTAATCAATAAGAATATAGGTGTTAATCATTTCCGCTGAATCTCTGATCTTGCATGTGAATTGATTGATTTTCGTATTCGAATGAAAATTGATTTTTCTGTTTTCTGTCATATTTAATCGATTAAGTTCAAGCTTAATCGAGTACTACTCGAGTACACGACTTGCTTAATCGATTAAGTGCTGTAGAATTTGTAAAAATCATTTGTTTTGATTGTTTAGATTTGTTTCGTTTGAAAATCTTTCAAGGTAGCTTCAACACCTATTCAACCCCCCCTTCTAGGTGTATTCCTAGGGTTCCTAAGTCTCTCCAACCACCAATTGCGATTTCCTCAATTGGTATCAGAGCTCGGTCGAAAGACACGAGCATAAGAGCTTTTTCGTAAAGATCCTTTAAGAAAATCGCAATGGGTTCTACGAATCCCTTTGGTGGTGAAGGTGCTTCAATAAGTCGTCCTCCATTGTTTGCCGGAGAAGGCTATGCATATTGGAAAGTTAGAATGAAAATCTTTATCCAAGCCATAGATAGTGAAATTTGGAAAGTAGTTGAAAAAGGTCCTCATATCCCCTCTAGTTTAGTTGAAGGTGTAGAACAATTGATCCCCGAGGATAAGTGGAAGGATGATGATAGAAAGAAAGTACAATATGATTATAAAGCAAAGAATATCATTACATCCGCTTTATCCTGTGACGAGTTCTTTAGAGTTTCTCAATGTTCTAGTGCTAAGGAAATGTGGGACACTTTACAAGTGACTCATGAAGGAACTAGTGAGGTTAGGAGAGCTAGATTGAATGCTTTAATGCGTGATTATGAATTGTTTCATATGCTTCCAAATGAATCTATAAATGATATGCAAAAGCGTTTTACTCATATTATAAATCATTTACTTGCTCTTGGTAAAACTTTTCTACAAGGTGAACTTTCTAACAAAGTGTTGAGATGTTTAGACAGGAATTGGCAACCAAAAGTAACGGCTATTGTTGAATCTAAAAATTTGGATGCTATGGATCTAGCAACACTTTTCGGAAAGCTTCAAGAACATGAAATGGAGCTTGGACGATTAAGTATCAATGAAGAGTCGGATAAGAACAAATCAAGGAAAGGACTTGCTCTTAGAGTCAAAAGTGCATATAAAAAGAAAGATAGTTCCGATGATGATGATAGTGAAGATTCCGATTCCGATGTTGATGAAAAAGACATGAAACTTTTGTTAAAAGAGTTTGACAAGTTTCTAAGGAGAAAAGGAAGGTTGAACAAGGACAAAAGTAAAGAGAAGGATTCCCCACACTACAAGACCAAGACATCAAAAGAAGGTGTAGTTTGCCATGAATGTGGAAAACCCGGTCATCTCAAGTATTCATGCTCTAGGTATCTCAAGAAGAAGGAGAAAGACAGGAAAAATTCTAAATCTAAAAGAGCATACATAGTTTGGGATAGTGATGAAGATAACAAGAAAAGCACATCGAGTAGTTCATCGGATGATGAAGAAGCCGCTTGTCTCAACTTGATAACTTTAGTAGATGATGAAGAACAAAGTTCAAATGATGAATCAAGTTATCAAAGCGAGGATAGCAATGTAAGTGAATCTAAATCCGAAATTTCTTCTAAATATGAATTGTTACATAATGCTTATGAAGAAATGTATGAACAACTTGAAAAACTAGCTTTGAAAAACATTGAAAGAAAGAAGCTCATTTTGAAACATCAAAAAGAGATTTTAGAACTTCAAAAACAAGTTGATGAGCTTAATCTTGAAAATGAAACTCTTGATCTTATATATGCTAGTTCTTCTTGTGATTGTGCTAGTAGATTGAATATTGTGGTTGATTGTGAGAATTGCAAGTTGCTCAAGGATGAAAATGCTATTTTGAAAAATAAGCTTGCAAGTTTCACCATTTGTGATATTAGATTGCGCACATTGTTAAATTTTCAAAGAGAAAATTCAAACAAGTTTGGTTTGGGTTATACTAATGCTAAGAGTAAATCTCATAGAAATGTTGTTGATTTTTCTAAAGTTGATTTTTCAAATCCTCCAACATGTTTCTATTGTGGTACTCATGGACATACTTCAAATGTGTGTTATGTTAAAGTGCATGGTATACCTAAAGGAAATTTTGTTTGGATGAAAAAGGGTGAAAGTCCCTACACTAACAAAAATGGATCCAAAACCATTTGGATACCAAAAAGCAAAGCATGATTGTTTTGTAGGTTTGATTGAAGATGCAAATGAATGACACATGTTCTCAATTGGTCTCAACTATGAATGTCTATATTCACATCTTCAATTGGTATCACACTTGCATCTTAAGTGAATGTCCTACAAAGTGGTAATATTTGATATTGATATATTATCTCAATTGGTATCTTCTCAATTGATATTACTTTTCTAAATGTTTAGTTAATTCAATTTGTATCATTGAGAGATTATTAGTTGATTATCATGCTTTTGTGATTATTGATTCTTCTTTACAATTGATATCTTCTTTGTTAAGTGATATTATGATCTTTTTAGTTCTCAATTGGTATTATATTTCATTGTTATATTCTCTTACCAATTGATATCACATTTCAAAGTAAAGCTCTATTGTATTTGTTCAATTGGTATCAATGTTGTGAAGAAATGATCATTGATTTCTTACCTTGGCTTAGATGTTATATTTCAATTGGTATATATTACTTTTTGATAATGCCAAAGGGGGAGAAATATTATGTTTTGAATTGAATGAAATGTTTCTCAAAGAGGGAGAAATGGTATGTTTTTAACAAATGGGAGAAATATGATATTATATTTTTTGGAGAAAGGTTGTTTTGTTGTTTTTATGTAGGTTGAGCTAAGTTGTTGAAGATAGGGGGAGAATCAAGCTTCTATCTCAATTGGATTCAAGTGTTATAGCATTGATTGAGAGGGAGAAAGAGTCTTCTCAAGTGATCAAATGTTTCAAGCATCAACAACTTCAAATGATTTCAAAACATGGATTGTCATTTTCAAAAAGGGGGAGATTGTTAGTTCCATGATGAACATGATGAATGTTTTGATAATGGCAAAGTGTTTTTGAACAAGCTACAAGTGTTGATCAAGTTTCAAGCTCAACAAGCAACAACAAACATCAAATGAAGAAGAGAGAAAGCAAGCTCATGAAGACCTAAGTTTGAGTGTATTTGTATTTCTTTTATCTTTTGCCTCTCAAGCTTCATAGGTTTTTTATTTGGGTAGATTATTATAGAGGGTAGTGAATCTCATTCATAAGTCATGATTTAATCATAATTTGAGTTTTCACTTAACCTAGAATCAATAGGTGGCTTAAAGGTTTTAAAGGAAAGGTTGGATTTTGAGAAAACAAGTTTTGAACATGTACAGTACCAACTTAATCGATTAAGTGATAACTTAATCGAGTACTACTCGAGTACAAGACTTGCTTAATCGATTAAGTACTGCTGAACTGATTTTTAAAATACGTTTTTCACTTCTCAAAATCAGTTTTTAAGTGCTACAACTTTTGGGTATTCTATATAAACCTTTTCCTATTATTTGTGATTAATAAGAATCATTTTTCATACAAGTTTTACAAAGAATCAAGCCACTCTATTCTCTCTCATTTTTCAAAGATCAAAGCTTTTATATTTTCATATTCTTTGATCAAGAACCTTTGAATCTCTTATGGTGAATTGTCATAACTCTTGATTGAGATTCATAGGATTATTTTGTGTTTTCTATTGTGTT
The DNA here is from genome assembly GCA_037953625.1 of Crotalaria pallida. Classification (NCBI taxonomy): domain Eukaryota; kingdom Viridiplantae; phylum Streptophyta; class Magnoliopsida; order Fabales; family Fabaceae; genus Crotalaria; species Crotalaria pallida. The sequence goes on along the minus strand of CM075654.1, from coordinate 1,341,783 downwards.
GTAATCTTTGCAAGAAGGCAAGCCACTACAACAAACAAGAAGTCTTGGTGTGTCGATTTTATCATCAAGCAAGTGCATTCTTATTGAAGAAGAAGAAGAAGTCTTGGTTGTGAATCAAGCAAGTGAAGCCTTGGTGTGTGGATTATCATCAAGCAATTGAAGACTTGTTGTGTCGATTATCAACAAGGGGTAGAGGTTAGATTAGAGAGAAGATCAATAGGATTACAAGGCAAGGGTGTCGGTTATCTCTTGTAGGCTAGCAAGAAGGGAGTCTTGTGAGGCAATCACTTGTAATTTGAGAACTCTAATTCCTCATAGTGAAGAATCTCTCTTGGTTGAAGAGGGGACTGGATGTAGCTTTCAAGTGGATGAAAGTGAACCAGGATAAATCACTGTGTCGTATCTCTAAACTCTTACTCTTTATATTCAAGTCATTTGATTGCGTTCTTGATTGAAAACCTAGAAAGATTGATTTTCATAATTGATTGAATTGAATCTTTGATTGTTCAAATTGATAAAGGGAAAATCATTTTCATAACTAGGTTAATCAATAAGAATATAGGTGTTAATCATTTCCGCTGAATCTCTGATCTTGCATGTGAATTGATTGATTTTCGTATTCGAATGAAAATTGATTTTTCTGTTTTCTGTCATATTTAATCGATTAAGTTCAAGCTTAATCGAGTACTACTCGAGTACACGACTTGCTTAATCGATTAAGTGCTGTAGAATTTGTAAAAATCATTTGTTTTGATTGTTTAGATTTGTTTCATTTGAAAATCTTTCAAGGTAGCTTCAACACCTATTCAACCCCCCCTTCTAGGTGTATTCCTAGGGTTCCTAAGTCTCTCCAACCACCAATTGCGATTTCCTCAAAATGTACTTGCAAAGATCTCACTAAGGAGTCACTACAATCCAAAGGGAAGATTCTCATTAAAACTCAGCATCAATTTGGGCCTTTATATCCATTCTTTCATAAGCTACATTATCACCCCGCTGGCCACATTACAACCCTTGGAAAATCCTCTTGATAAATTTGAATATTGAGCAAAATTTGTTTGAAAAAAAGGATCTAGAAGATAAAGGAGAAAGGAAAGGGTGGGAAACACAAAAATCTTTGAGCCTTATCCTTTTATTTCACAGCCCTAGCCAAGCCACACTACAAGCTTAAAAAGACCTTGTTGAGGATTGTTTTTCTTGAGATACACACCTGAGCGGAGAAACACTTACTCCACTGAATGTTATGAAATTTTGACAAAAAAATATCTCATATTTAATGCATAAATTAATTTCCATTCATAACACTACCACTCATAACCTAAACACAATTCATATTCAAATGATCATTGTATAAGTATAACTTTTTAATGATGTATGCAAAGAAGAAATGAATTGTCACTAAGAATAGAGCAGATGACCAAATAAAATTCTAACACTGGGGAAGTTTTTGGAAAGTTCGGAGTAGATAAACTGGGGCAGTTTTTGAAAAGTTTGGTCCCTAATTCATGATATGAAAGCAGCTGATTATAGGATAGTTTTGAATTGATTATACTGGGACATATTTTTGAATTTAACCCAATTAATATTTTATCCCCTAAAGATAGTGATGAAGCAAATCCGGTGGTACACTGGGGCAGTATTTTCGAAAAAAAGCTTCATTTATGCAACTTATGTCCAACCCATTATGCAAGCTAACATCTTGTTTGCTAATGGCGCTCAAGAGCAGAAGTGGAAAAATAAGTGTCCATCGCATACATCTGTAACTATGCTGTTACAATAAATTGACATGCATACATCATGATAGCGCAAAACATATCATCATTGAAAATAGCATAACATTGCATAGAATATCATTGTAAACAGTATCATATAACATTGAATATACCCTTTGTGAATAATATAGTATTAAAAGTTTTATAATATCACATCACATTAATCATAGCATCATATAACATCAAATTAGCATCATCCGTTATTGCAAACAGGTCATCAAGATAGCATAGCAATCAAGTAGCATAATCAAACATAGCATTTTTGTAAATAACATCATTGCAAAACATGTGACGGTCTAGACATTGGACCGCACAATCTTTCCCCTCGGTTAAACCCTATTTGAAATCATTATCTTCAAAATATGCCTATAACAATTATCATAATCTTCCTCGGCACGACGGGCAATTCGTGATATAGTACTCGGCACGACGGGCAATTCGTGATATGATACTCGGCACGACGGGTAATTCGTGATATCTTTCTCGACACAACGGGCAATTCGTGATATGGTACTCAGCACGACGGGCAATTCGTGATATGGTACTTGGCATGACGGACAAATCGTGATATGGTACTCGGCACGATGGACAATTTGTGATATCTTTCTCGACACGACGGGCAATTCGTGATATGGTACTCGGCACGACGGTCAATTCATGATATGGTACTCGGCACGAGGGGCAATTCGTGATATGGTACTTGGCACGACGGGCAATTCGTGATATGATACTCGGCACGAAGGGAAATTCGTGATATCTTTCTCGGCACGACGGACAATTCGTGATATGGTACTCGGCACGACGGACAATTCGTGATATCTTTCTCGGCACGACGGACAATTTGTGATATGGTACTCGGCACGACGAGCAATTCGTGATATGGTACTCGGCACGACGGACAATTCATGATATCTTTCTCGGCACGACGGGCAATTCGTGATATGATACTCGGCATGACGGGCAATTCGTGATATCTTTCTCGGCACGACGAGCAATTCGTGATATGGTACTCGGCACGACGGACAATTCATGATATCTTTCTCGGCACGACGGGCAATTCGTGATATGTTACTCGGCACGGCGGGCAATTCGTGATATCTGTCTCGGCACGACGAACAATTTGTGATATGGTACTCGGAACGACGGGCAATTCGTGATATGTTTCTCGGCACGACGAGCAATTCGTGATATATTTCCTGGCACGACGGACAATTCATGATATGGTACTCGACACGACGGGCAATTCGTGATATCTTTCTACTCGGCAAGACGGACAATTCGTGATATGTTACTCGACACGACGGGCAATTCGTGATAACCTTCTCGGCGCGACGGGCAATTCGTGATAACCTTCTCGGCACGACGGGCAATTCGTGATATGGTACTCGGCACGACGGGCATTTCGTGATATCTTTCTCGGCACGACGGGCAATTCGTGATATCTTTCTCGGCACGACGGGCATTTCGTGATATCTTTCTCGACACGGCAATTTCGTGATATCTGTCTCGGCACGACGAACAATTCGTGATATGTTACTTGGCACGGCGGGCAATCTGTGATATCTCCTCATCATTCATTTAAATGACTAATCCAAAGTCATCTACCTCCAACAAAATTGGTATCTATTTCTTTACCCATTCCTTACAATGATAACTTGTGAAACTCTTTGAATCCCATGTTATCGAGTAAGCAATAGGTAAAGAGGGACAACTTTAGATATCCAATTTTGTCCGTCCTAAACAAAAATAAATAAAAAATAATAAAAAATGTTTTTTTTTTTAAAAAAAGATAAAAAATAAAAATGAAAAATACAAATATTTTGAAAAAAGTGTATTTGAAAAAAAATAAAAAAAACGAAAATAAAAAAATTTCAAAAAAGATAAGATAAAAATGTGTTTTGGTAAAAGGTTTGTGTTAGTTTTTGTGAGGATAAAAATAAAAGAACTATTTTGTTAAAAAGATTTGTTATTTCAATGAAAGGATTATCATCAAATTTTTTTTATTTTAAAAAGATTGAAATTCGATCTTTAACAAAAATTTAAAAAATTTGATGGATGAATAAATCAGAGAATATTCCATTAGGCTCTCAAAGCCTGTTGATGAAACCCTAATCTTCTTAACCTAATTTTTCCTATAAATAGAGCTTTATCCCTCACTTCAAAAAAAAAAAAAAGACCAAGAGAGACCATACCAAAGAACGAAGGCAACATACAAAGACTGAATACAAAAAAAAAAAAAAAAAAGACCAAGCGAGACCATACCAAAAAGCGAAGGCAACATACAAAGACCGAATACACAAAAAAAAAAAAAATAGATCAAGAGAGACCATACCAAAGAGCGAATGCAACGTACAAAGACCGAATACAAAAAAAAATAGGGAGAGAGAGTTATATAGTGCAATTTTCTTTTTAATTTGAATGTTGAGTGAGTAGGACATTTTTTGGGCTCATCGATTTTGGAGTTCATAAGTATGAAATATTGTGTTAATGTTTTGATCCGATATAATTTGAGTGCTTGTCACTTGCTGTGCTCAATCGGTATTTTTTTTCTTCTGTGTTATAATGTAATTAATGGGTTTAAGTCAAAGTCTATTTTTTTTAAATGGTGCCTGCAGGTATAAGCTCCTTTTTTTTTTTATCCAAATTCCTTGCGGAATCACCGGTAATCCCAAGAGCACCCTTAATATCAAGGAGACCTTGAGACTAATCCGGAGCAAGCTGCGTGGCTGAGAATGTTTTTAGTGAGAATCGAACTCGGGACTACTAGCACCCTTGTCTCATTCCCAGAATTTCAGTTGGGGCCTTACACCAACTAAAGCAAACCCCGTTGATGTATAGGCTCCAGTTTTTGTTTGCAGAGAAACTAGCATTTTGATATGTACTGATTGTTATCACATGACTGCATGTCTTTCAATTGAGACCCACTTTGGTGCACTACCTCAAGCACTTTGGTTTTGCATTCTTGGTTTATTTTGGGTTCTGTACTAGCGCCATCACAATAAATGACAATAAAAAATTCCTATTCCTCATATACGAGTATAAGGGAAAACCAACGCATTTCAAGAAAAGCATCATGTTATTTTAAAAAAAAAAAATTATTGTTTCGGTACCAGAGATTGTTATTGTATGTAATGCGTTGGTTTGTTTCTTGATAATTGGTTCATTTCGGTTCATCTCCTTTCTTTCCGTCAATAATTACTCCTCAATCCCTTATTATAAGTCACTATTTTAGTAAATTTTTTGTTTCTTTTTATAAGTCGTTTTGGAATATCTAAGTAGCATTAATGAGTTTTTTCCAAATACATCTCTCATAATTACATAAAGGGGATAGAGTAATAATTACAATAGAGAGAGAAATGAATATAGTTGTAAAGTGTTAAATAGGGGTAACTTTGGAATGACAACATATTTTTTGATAAATTTGAGAGTAATAATTGTTTTTCTTAATATGTGTGAATTAGGATAAAGTGACTTATATTAAGGGACATAGGGAGTATTTATCATGTTCGTTATTGTAATACTCCCTCCGATCCTATATATAGGTCACATTCTAGAAAGTTTTCTTGGTCCTAATTATAAGTCACTTTATATTTTCTATGTATCATTTATTGATTTTTCTCTTTTTTGGCCTTATTAAATGCTTTGACTATCTATGTGTTTTTTGTTGTTCATTAATGAGTGCGAATTTTCCAAGAAAAGTTAATGGGGTAAAATTGTAATATTACAATATATTCTCATAGAATTCATAAAATCAACCACTTTCCTTGGTATGTATAATTCGGTTAAGTATGCCCTATAATAAGGACCGGAGGGAGTACTAGAATAAGCAGCAGGTCCATCAAAAATTGACTCTTAGATATGTTTGTTGAGTTTTGGTAAGTCAATTTTTCTCACCCAAAATTATTTAGTAGTGAGATCTTAAAGACTTCCTCTCCGCGTTCAAAAAAAGAAGTATTAGATAATTCCTTTTAAAATAGTAGTTAATTAAATTTTGTTAGTTAATTATTAACTCGCGCTTTTTGGAAACTCATTTTTTTTCGTCTAAATATCGAGGTCTTAGGTGTTTTCCTCTTCGCATAAATTCCTTTTTTAAGGTATTAAAATAAAACGTTAATTTGAATTACGTTACAAATAAATAGTGAAATTAAAAATATTTTTATTTATAAAAATTACATGAATTTTATTTAATAAGTATTAACATAATGCGTTTTGGAAATCCACCTTTTCTTGCCAAAATGACAAGATCTTGTACATGTTCCTCTCTGCATCAAACCTTTTTAATGAAAAAACTAAAATTAAAACAATAAGAACTACGTAGCTTTGATTCCTCATTTTATGAGGTACATAGTGTAACATCCTACCTTTTTATAATAAAGTTTAATATAAGAAATAATGAGTCTTATAAAAATTTTGACAGGGTTTCCTTTAAAAATGGATCTTTCCCTTATAATTCAATATACCTGTTAGATTTTCCAGAGATTATTTATTTACATAAAACAGATATTACAACTTCCTCGGTATAAAAGAGTAATCTTTGTACAATAATTAATAATTGGAATTTGAATCAAATATATTGAAATACTATATATATATAACATAATTAGTTTGCTACATATGATTACAGTTCCTAATGGTTGCATCATCGTGACCCTTAGGTCATGTTTAGATATTACACTCCGTCATTGGAGTGTAAAGCTCCCCGGTGGCGGAATATCCAAATTATCTCCATTGCGGGTACCTAAAAATGTCAACTAAGAGGGTGAGACATTTAAACAGAAATTAAAGAAAACACATAATAACAATAATAGAATATAAGTATATACACATCATACCAATATATGATTCCATATAAATAAAGTTTTCATATTATAATCCAAAAATACACAAATGCATATGATGCAATGCAACTCCATAGTACATAATAATCCATATACCATTTTCCATTGGTTTCCATTTATCCATATGCCCATAATTCCATATTTCCATATTTCCATATTTCCATAATTCCTCACATCGCCCTCCACACAATTGGGAAAAATCAACTAGGAGTAAGTGTTCCCCAACCAATGCTTGCATAGTACTTCACGTGACCGTCCTTCGTACAATTTGGGTTGTTTACCCAAATTAGCTATAGCGGGAACCACTTTGCACAAGTCATGATGTGTATAAGTGACCGATAAAAACTATTATAGTGTGCACAGGACCAATCCCCGACTTATCCAGTACTTCACATGACCGTCCTTCGTACTGGCTTAGGTCCCCTGGTAGATCAAAGTCCTCTACAATAGTTTTCCGCGATTGTTTCAATAACACAATCTAGTCACTACGACACTCTCGTCCGTCGATTCTATGAACCTTCACGTATCCGTCCTTCAGTCCATAAAATGTTCTCGTATCTTTCCCAATTCCTAACGTCCTTCCTCACTTCTTGATGCACGTGTTTCTACTCATTTTTATATAAATTGAATAGCCAAGCCTTTATATAGTTATATTCCTTTTTAGATATCCTCTAGCTTAGGATGTTTGTCCATGATAATGCAATAATTACCATTTATAGGCACAATTCCATGATAGTAATAATATCAATCATAGTCTATACATATCACTCAGATTCATAACATATATTCAATTATCCAAACATAGAACCAAACATAATCAACAACCAATCACTTTAACATAAAACCCTAGTGTAAGAAACCACACATAACTCATGCAAATTACAAAACCAATTATGTATATAATTATATTTCTATGATTATCACTATATCCTTTCTCTAATTTAAGCCAAATGTCTCCCCCCTTACCTTTTGGAGAGAAAGAACCAAATTGGGGTTTTGATGGAGCATCCCCACCAAGCTCTAATCCATGCCTCTTAGCTTCCTATTCCTTGCTCTTAATCACTTCCTAAGCTCCCTTGCATGATTAGAAGACCCTATGCCACGGATTGCACAGATTGAAGTTTGATAGGGAATTGGGATTTCATAAGAAAGAGGAAGTAATATGTGTTTTTGGAGAGGGAAATTCATGGGGAATTGATTTGGAAGTGATTTGTGGCACTAATTTATGATAACTTTGAGTAATTATGGTGATTGGAAGGATTTAGGGTTGAGAAGGGAAGAGAGCCGTGGAAGAGGAGGGAAGAAATGGTGAAGAATGAATAAAATTCGTGTTTACTGCCTTAAATTTGGTGCTGCAGGGTCGTGGATATCGATGTCCACCCCCTGGATATCGATGTCCAACATCTATATCCCTATGTTGGATATAGATGTCCAATGTTAAAAATGACAGCACCTTCCACACTTCAAATGGTCATAACTTCTTCGTTAACCGTTGGATCTTGCTCAAATTTTGAGACAAGCTTCCTAAGACACTAACCTTAACATCCAACGATGGGTTTTGGGTTTTGAGCTCTAAATATTTAAATCCTAATTTTTATCCCTATTTAGAAGCTTTAACTATTCTCTAGCTATTCTTGGTTCTAATATCTATCACTTGGTTCTTCCTACCATTCTTCACCTCTTAAGTCTACTAATCTCCTAATTAAACTTGGAAATTAAATTAGGGATGTTACAATTCTCCCCCAGTTACTGGAATTTCGTCCCCGAAATTCCGTTCAATTCCGCCACATGGAGAATCATCCTAACTAAAAGGTTGCTAAACTATGATACTGGCTGAACTTTGATTCTACTCCCCCACTTGGAATTGACATACCCTTTTTCATTGGTACACCACAGACTCTTGCATTCAATAGGGAATACCAATCATGGTTCGCTATGGTGGGTTTCAAAGCGATAAAACTCTAAGGTTTCCAAGGTTTACTCTTTAGACAATTAAACATTTCAAGAGTCTGACCAAAGAGACTCTCAATTGGCCTTAAGTTCTAAGATAATATGCGATTAAACATTTATTGACTCAATGATATCATCTTCCAATTAAATGTAAATTTCGAGGGGCCCTTCTCGATTCTACATTGCATTGGAGAATAGAATCATTTTCGTACTACCTGAATTCCAATCATATAATAGACACTCCTTATCCATTCCAGAGAGGCTTTAAGAATTTTATTGTAAACAAAAGTTCCATTTTCTTTGTCATATTCATGAAATGATGCATTCAATTCAAAACTAAAGATTAGTCCTTCCCGTTGGGGTAGCAAGTTCATGCTCTGACCCGTTTTGGGAGTTTCCACTTTCCCTAGTTTTGATTTCATGTTCCTTTCTAAACATGACAAAGTCATATTCTAAAAATTAAACTTAACCCACTTTGGATTGGACATGCATTACTTACATTAACTAAAGGATATAAATCCTATCCTTTGTCACTAAAGACTCAACGACTTGCCAACCATCTACACACATTTTTCTATTGCAATTCTAACACATAATTAGCTAATAATCAGTTACTCTCATGTGGAGTAACTCTTTGGGAGTAGGAAAATCCATACTCCACGGCCGAGGATTGCAACCATTGCTCTGATACCATAATGTAACATCCTACCTTTTTATAATAAAGTTTAATATAAGAAATAGTGAGTCTTATAAAAATTTTGACAGGGTTTCCTTTAAAAATGGATCTTTCCCTTATAATTCAATATACCTGTCAGATTTTTCAGAGATTATTTATTTACATAAAACATATATTACAACTTCCTCGGTATAAAAGAGTAATCTTTGTACAATAATTAATAATTGGAATTTGAATCAAATATATTGAAATACTATATATATAACATAATTAGTTTGCTACATATGGTTACCGTTCCTAATGGTTGCATCATCGTGACCCTTAGGTCATGTTTAGATATTACACTCCGTCATTGGAGTGTAAAGCTCCCCGGTGGCGGAATATCCAAATTATCTCCATTGTGGGTACCTAAAAATGTCAACTAAGAGGGTGAGACATTTAAACAGAAATTAAAGAAAACACATAATAACAATAATAGAATATAAGTATATACACATCATACCAATATATGATTCCATATAAATAAAGTTTCCATATTATAATCCAAAAATACACAAATGCATATGATGCAATGCAACTCCATAGTACATAATAATCCATATACCATTTTCCATTCACTACAAGAAATATAGCCGTTTTCTGACGGATTTTTTCCGACGGATTTTAAGCCGTCAGTGTTTTTTGTGTTTATTGACGGAAATTGCTGTCGGAAAACACGTTTCTGACAGATTTGTGATTTTTCGACGGATTTTCCGACGGATTTTCTGACGGAAAGCATTTTTGATTTTTTCCGACGGACTTTCCGACTGATTTTCCGACGGATTTTCTGACGGAAAGTATTTTCACTCTTTTCCGACGGATTTTCCGACGGAGTTCCCGACAGATATTATTTTTCCTTTTTCCGACGGATCAAATTCGTCGGGAAAATAATTCAAAAAAATAACCCTTCATGTTTCCAATGGACTTTCCGACGGAAATTATTTTTATTATTTTCCGACGGATAATTCCGTCGGAAAATCTCTTATGCATTACAAAAATAATTATAACTAAAGATTATAATTAATATTATTTATTTTAAAACAAAACTTATATTAATATTATTTTAAAAAAATAATTAATATTATTTTTCAAAATATTTTATATATGCCTTCTGTCTTCTGACGAATATGTTCGTCAGAAACCGTTATTGTTTATTTTAGTTTAATTATGGGACTTGCTAGTGAGTGTCATATAAGTGCATTCTTTAAGCAATCAATAAAAAACAATATGTCATTGGAAAAGTAAAATACACATAAAACCTATCAATTTATTTAATATAACATTTTTTAATAATATTTTAGGGTTTAGGGTTTACTTTTTTTTTTGGTATATTAAAGAGTGTTCTATGGATACTTATTATTGGTATTTTTCTTTATTTTTTAATTCTCCCTCCGGTTTTTATTATAAGTCACTTTTATCAATTTCCACATCCTTTAAAAAGTTAGCTACTATGGTTTGTGGTATTGAATTGGTAATGTAAATATTTGATACACCATAAAAAAAAGGTACTATCTCTATCCTTAAATATAAGACATTTTGACACTTTTTTTGCCCCTTTTTATAAGACCCCATAACAATTTTCAATAACCATTAATTACTTCTTTCCACATACACCCCTATTTATTTAACACTTCTTTTTCCCAGTAATATTAATAGTGTTAATTTTGAAAATACATATCAAATGTTAATATTTCAAATATAATTAATTAAATTAACCACTTTCTAATAATGAACGTGAAATATCTCAAAGGGTCTTATACAGAGAGACAAGGAAGTATATTTTTTTTTGTTTATTATATTTCAAACCATAGGGAGTACTCATTAGGTTCTTTTTTTTTATGACATGGTCTCTTCGGTCTTATTTATAAGACATTTTTGATATTTTTCTCTTCCATCAAGGAAGGTAGTTAAATTTGTTAGTGACATTGGAAATGTGAAAATTTGATATACTTTTTCAAATCTAACCCTTAATTAAAAATGTATACTCAAAAGGATCGGAGAGTATACATTTACAAAATTATCCCTATAATTATTATTGGGAATTTAAAAGTGTTGAATAAATAGATGACACATTTATGAAAAAGAAATAATTAATGACATCGGAAATTGGAAATAAAAGGGTCTTGCTAACAAGTGTCTTTAGAGCACTTATTAAGGTTATTACATATAGAAAAAAAATTTAAGTCCACATTTATTACTCTTTCGGAAACATAAAAAATCACATTTTCCAACAATAACTTTTATTTACAATAGGTTTCTTAAAAGGTTCACTTAAGACACTTGTTAGCATTTTTTTTTGAAGTGGTTAGCATTTTTCTTAAATTTATATTAAAAATAAAAATTAGTGTTCAATATAAAGGTTTTAAGGGCTGATCCAGTACAAAATAATAAAAGTAGTCTTCAATATAATGACTTTAGGGGTTTACCCAATACAAAAAGATAAAAAATAAAAAATATTGAACACTTTTCACAATAGAAACTAAAGAGATAAGATATTAAAAAAAAAAGGCTAAACTACTCATTTGGCCCCTTACCTTATTTTTTGATTTCAATTTGGTCCCTTACCTTTATTTGATGTCAATTTGGTCCCTTACGTTTCAAATCGTTAACACCGTTAGTCCCAACCGTTAGCATTCTTTGTTGATTTGAATTCGTCTTCCCTCTACTTGATACTAGTGAATAGCTAAGCTCCAACTCAAGTTTTTGTCTCTTCAGTTTGTGTCCTAGTAGAGCAAATGTTTCACTCCAAAAGACTGTGAATGAGTTTCTGAAACAATCTCCCTCCCTCCCTCCCAGGAGAAGAAGGTGAAACGTAGGTTCCAAAACGACAACGTTTTGGGCCACAAATTATGTGGACTCAGATAAGGACACGTATTCTCAGCCATGTGTATAATTAATGGCCACGTATGATTAAAATTGACAGCGTTAATAGCAACTGACGGTTGGGACTAACGGTGTTAACAATTTGAAACGTAAGGGACCAAATTGACACCAAATAAAGGTAAGGGGCCAAATTGAAATAAGAAAATAAGGTAAGGGACCAAATGAGCAATTTAGCAAAAAAAAACTACTAAGGAGGAAAAAAAAACTAAAGAAATCTGAGTTGAAACAAGGGTTTCTCTCAGTCAAGTCACGATAGAAGAGTGCAGTACAAGAGCCAAGGTGCAGTTGAGAAAAAAGGGTTTTTCTTCTTCGCAGAATCAACCTTCTTCGCGTGTTCTTCTTCTTTCTCCAGGTAACAATTAATCAACCTTCTTCTTCCTTCGTTCTCTATTTCCTTCTTTCTTTTGTTTTTTCCTTCGTTCCCTATTTCCTTCTATTTAATTGGGACGGGAATTAAAATATAAAGAAACAGGGTTCGATTTAATTGAGGAAGTACGTAATATAGATTGGGTTCGATTTCTTCCTCTTCGGATTGGGATTGGGTTGGGAAAGCTGTGGAGAAAAAGAGTGCAGAAGGAATCTGTGTCTGCTTTCGGAGATCTGAGACAATGGCGAGATCGACGAGTAAAGATGCACAAGATCTCTTTGGTCTGCTTATTCTTCATAATCTAAATTATCGACTTTATGCATTATTAAATGCATTATTTGCCTTTAAATTATGCATTTAATAACTGTTAGTTCATGCAAATGTTGATATTCGCATTTGCATTCATTCTCAGGGATGGTGTTTGGGAAGGTGCAAAGTGGGTGGCTAAAGTACGAGATAGTACCTGCTCTAATTGTTCTCGTGCTGTCATTATGAAAACAAGTATGATAGGAGGGCATTTTGGAGAAGGTGGTCACTATCGTCAATGTGATGAAACAGCTTATGAGTATGCTTTCCTCATGAAAGCTTTTGGGATTTTAAAAGAATAAAGTACATTTGTGTATAGCTGTTGGAAGGTTATTTTGAATCAGCGAAAGACTTTCATTTGGGACAAGGAAAAGGTGTTGTTATTCCTATCCTCATGGTGCACATACAGTCAGTATTAGCCTTCTAAGATGCATATAACATGGAGCTTCTCGGATGCTTTTGCTTCACTGAGCTCTCCAGCATTGTTTTATTTAAAGGTAACTGTTTTTACATGAGATAAATTTGCATCAGTGTTAATTGATCTTGTTAATCTTCCCATTACTTATGCAGTTCGATTTGCTATAAAGAATACCCCCACCAATCTCAAGGTATTCTTATTCTTCTTTTTCCTCTCTCTTTTAATTTTTGTTTTGCCTTCATTTCTCTGAAATCTAAATCTAATTTCTTTATTTATTTTTAAATTTTAACCCCATCCATCATGAATTCTTCTTCGTGCAGATCATTGATCTCTATGTCATGTTCGCTGTTTTCACCGTCCTCATCCAGGTACTGCTTTATATTAGATCTATCGTTTTTTATTTTTACCTGTTAATATTTAATTAATGTCCATTTAGATCATTCGAGTTTTAGACATGTCATTTGGACATCTAGAAACAACTTATGTTTTGATTGAATGTGGTAAGATATCAAATGCCCAGAGTCACCCTATCATCTTCACGCTGATTTTTTTGCAAAGCAAATTATCGCAAGGTTGGACTTTAATTAAGCATGCTTGCCATGTCACCTGTAAAGGCCAACGAGAAATGGTTGTTACGAGCTAAAATGTAGATGCGGCGGAAATAGGCAGCCATATATACTTTGGTTATTATTGGCACTAGTTTTTTAGCCTATTATGTGGTCATTGTTGGATGTGTTTCATGAGTAATGGATGCTCCTTTGAACCCCATGCTAGCTGAAACTTAAGGAATGTGGTCCGGTATTCAGTTAGCCTGCCTTTGCCTTTCTTTAAGTCGGCAATCTCAATGATGTATCGCACTAAAAAAGATTGTGATAAGCTAGTTTGCAGCTTATCTATTTTAGCAAAATGGTAACTATGGTGATAGAATGGGGATTGATGAAGTCTCTGCAGAAATTTGCGAACTTGCTTTTTTGGATACTCATCCAGTTTCTTGTTGAAAGAATTTCCGTTTTTAAAAGTAAACATTAAAAGTTTGTACTAGTGGAATTACTTTTTTTAGTGAAGGTTCAAGGTTGTTTGTGTGGGTTTGTTTTAAAGTTACTTGCTTATGCTGAAACTTTTTTGTTTTACAAAATTTATGAACAGATAGTCTACATGGCTTTGGTGGGATCATTTCCATTTAACTCCTTTCTTTCAGGAGTTCTTTCTTGCGTAGGGACTGCAGTCCTGGCTGGTAAGTGGCAAAAGTTTATCAACAATTTGCATACTTCCTAATCATGCATACACACATCACACATCTATTTGAGTACACTATGATACCTCTGAGCCTGATATAAATTTAATATACATTTAAAAATTGGTTTCTTCTTGTCTTATTGTTGTTATCCTCCTTTTATTTTGGACCGGCCAGTTTGTCTCCGGATCCAAGTGAATAAAGAGAACAAGGAATTTAAGGTAAAGAGTATTTTTTTTGTCGTCTTTGTGTTGATTCATACAAGTCAAATTGAAACCTGCAATTACCCTTGCAAGTTGCAACCCATAATTATATATTTTCTTTCTTTTTTCATCATACTATATTTCAACAACCTGGGATAATTATGTAGTTTTCAAACTTAGATCCTGGTCATCTTTGATTAACACAACAAAGCAGAAGGAGAGGGGAATAATGAAATTATATGTAATATATGCTGTCTGCATTTTGTTTTCTTCGGTTGTTATATTCTTACAAATATTTGGTCATCCATCCTACTGCAGGATTTTGCACCTGAACGTGCTTTCGCAGATTTTGTTCTCTGCAACGTGGTGCTCCATTTGGTGATCATGAACTTCCTAGGTTAATTTTTGTTCTGTATGACCCATGTTGTTTCCAATTGAGCTCTCGGACAATAAAAATGAGAAGTAGTACACCAGGACCTATCTTTTGCAATAGTATTTATAGACAGTCAATGACATTTAACTGATGTTATACTTGAGTTGTTGAGTGTTTTGGCCTTTTATTTGGGTTTTGAACAAAATGATGCTAGATGTTTATTATGTGATATTTTAAGCTACTCCTTGAATGGGGAATCACTTGTTCGAATGTATATCTAAGTCCGAGTCTAGTTGTAATAATATTACTCGATGATCTCTACCTTCATCTTAGTTCTTTAAGGGAAAAAGAAATTCTAAACTTATGTGAAGGCAAATCTTTTCACACATAGTGGAATACAACTCCTATAAGAAAAATAAATATAATGCAACTTATATCTTGGCAATGCTTTCAAAAGATCAATTATTGCAGTTTGGATGGGTTGTGATGCGATGGTTTTATTTAGGACTTATATTTTATTGCAGTTTGGATGGGTTGTGATGAGATGGTTTTATTTTTAATTTACTTGGATGCATGACTTGTGAATTATATATGGATTTTTTAGTTTTTTAAATTATGAAACTTTAGTTGATATTATTAATATGTAATTATTGCATTTCTATTTTTCAATTTGATAAGAAAATTCTAGCATTTGAAAATAAATAAATATAGAATGATTTGTAATTATTTAAAAATATAGAATGCTTTATTTTACAAAAAAAAAAATTAATAAAAAAACCTTTCCGACGGATTTTCTGTTTTTCCCACAGTTGACATTTCCGACGGATTTTTCCGTTTTTCCCACAGTTGACATTTCTGACGGATATTTCCGTCGGTAAGTAAAATAAAAAATATAATTTTGGTTTCTCCATAAAAATATTACCGACGGATAATTCCGTCGGAAAGTTCAATATAATTTTTGTTCTGTTTTCCGACGGATTATACCGTCGGAAAATAATTTTTTGCGACGGATTTTCCCACGGCACTGTCCGTCATTATTTGCGACGGATGTATTTTTCCGTCGGAAGGTTTTCCAACACCCTTTTTTATGACTGATTGGTGGCCGTCGGAAAATCCGTCGGAAAGTAATATTTTCCGACGGATTTGGGTTGTTTCCGACGGATTTTTCCGTCGGTAATAAGCTTATTTCTTGTAGTGATTGGTTTCCATTTATCCATATGCCTATAATTCCATATTTCCATATTTCCATAATTCCTCACATCGCCCTCCACACAATTGAGAAAAATCAACTAGGAGTAAGTGTTCCCCAACCAATGTTTGCACAGTACTTCACGTGACCGTCCTTCGTACAATTTGGGTTGTTTACCCAAATTGGCTATAGCGGGAACCACTTTGCACTAGTCATGATGTGTATAAGTGACCGATAAAAACTATTATAGTGTGCACAGGACCAATCCCCGACTTATCCAGTACTTCACGTGACCGTCCTTCGTACTGGCTTAGGTCCCCTGGTAGATCAAAGTCCTCTACAATAGTTTTCCGCGATTGTTTCAATAACACAATCTAGTCACTACGACACTCTCGTCCGTCGATTCTATGAACCTTCACGTATCCGTCCTTCAGTCCATAAAATGTTCTCGTATCTTTCCCAATTCCTAACGTCCTTCCTCACTTCTTGATGCACGTGTTTCTACTCATTTTTATATAAATTGAATAGCCAAGCCTTTATATAGTTATATTCCTTTTTAGATATCCTCTAGCTTAGGGTGTTTGTCCATGATAATGCAATAATTACCATTTATAGGCACAATTCCATGATAGTAATAATATCAATCATAGTCTATACATATCACTCACATTCATAACATATATTCAATTATCCAAACATAGAACCAAACATAATCAACAACCAATCACTTTAACATAAAACCCTAGTGTAAGAAACCACACATAACTCATGCAAATTACAAAACCAATTATGTATATAGTTATATTTCTATGATTATCACTGTATCCTTTCTCTAATTTAAGCCAAATGTCCCCCCCCCTTACCTTTTGGAGAGCAAGAACCAAATTGGGGTTTTGATGGAGCATCCCCACCAAGCTCTAATCCATGCCTCTTAGCTTCCTATTCCTTGCTCTTAATCACTTCCTAAGCTCCCTTGCATGATTAGAAGACCCTATGCCACAGATTGCACAGATTGGGGTTTGATAGGGAATTGGGATTTCATAAGAAAGAGGAAGTAATATGTGTTTTTGGAGAGGGAAATTCATGGGGAATTGATTTCGAAGTGATTTGTGGCACTAATTTATGATAACTTTGAGTAATTATGGAGATTGGAAGGATTTAGGGTTGAGAAGGGAAGAGAGCTGTGGAAGAGGAGGGAAGAAATGGTGAAGAATGAATAAAATTCGTGTTTACTGCCTTAAATTTGGTGCTGCAGGGTCGTGGATATCGATGTCCACCCCCTGGATATCGATGTCCAACATCTATATCCCTATGTTGGATATAGATGTCCAATGTTAAAAATGACAGCACCTTCCACACTTCAAATGGTCATAACTTCTTCGTTAACCGTTGGATCTTGCTCAAATTTTGAGACAAGCTTCCTAAGACACTAACCTTAACATCCAACGATGGGTTTTGGGTTTTGAGCTCTAAATATTTAAATCCTAATTTTTATCCCTATTTAGAAGCTTTAACTATTCTCTAGCTATTCTTGGTTCTAATATCTATCACTTGGTTCTTCCTACCATTCTTCACCTCTTAAGTCTACTAATCTCCTAATTAAACTTGGAAATTAAATTAGGGATGTTACACATAGGACCAGGGGCAACCTTGTCACGCACAATAATAAAAAACAAATGATTTTTAGCAAATCAATTAGTCAAGTCGTTTAATTAAAGTCAATCAAGATACCATTTTCGAATGGGCGAACGGGATGCTAATACCTTCCCTGGCTCGTAACCGACTCCCGAACCCAAAATCTATCTAGTGCGAGACCAAGCTTTATCTGTTTTAATTAATAATTATTTTTTCCGCGTTTTTGTAACAAAATGCGATGACGAGTCCATATCGGGTCAATCGGCCCCCACTCGAAGTCGTAGGCGAGGCCCTGAGGGCTATCCCGGGACCCCGACCGCGACTCATGCACCACTCTTTCTTACATTTTTATTAATCTGGAAACACTGTATACCAGTACATGGGCTAGCCTTTATATAGGTTTCAATATACATGAAATTCATAATAACTAAGAAAAATTGATAAAAGGTGGTAAAGTTCGATTGAATTTCTTATGAGGACAAGTTATAACTGAAGTGCTAATGGTCAAAGACGACGATTGGTCAAAGACGGCGACTAGTCAAAGTAAGAAGCAAATTTGCTTAAGTAAAGTCTTTGCAAGTGGTAACATAGTTGAACTCAGCTTCTTCATACATGAACCTTGAAATAATGTTGCAGCATATTTGACCTCTCATGGCTAATGCTAATTGTATGTAGTAAATTGATTTGAGGTGGTGACATCTTTAAACATCTCACAACTTCTATCTTGATTTTAGTCTGAAGCTTGGTTTAATGGATTACAACAATCTATGTGAGTAGGGGATTTAAATAGTTATAGAGGGATATACATGGTAGATGAGATCTTGTTGGATGGCTTGAAATATTTTCTTTTGCGTACTGGTTTGTAATTCCATTTTGTCTAATGGAGGGTTTGTTAATGCTGCTATTATGGGGTGAGGTAGTTATTGTGATGTGATGGATGAAGGTAACTCTTGTTCGATGGATCTTTCTGTATGTAGGTGCAAGGGTTACAGATTTTCATTTCCGTGTACTTTGAATTATGATGCATATACATCTGGCACTTCTCTGTTACTTAAAGCCCCCTCCCCACCATATATAATTGTTTGATGTTTGATCGAATATGTATGCTTAGTCATGTTCTTGAATATGTGTTTTTTTACTTTTGTGAACATGATACTATGAAATTAGGTGTTTAAATGTTAGGTTAATTAGTTAAATAAATTTGTAGAAAAAATGATGTTACTCTTGTTTGTTGTTATGGTTGATTGGATCATTGATTTATATATACGGCTATTCATATACGAATGCTTGTAACATGAGCTTGACAAAGAACACTTTGAAAATGAATAATAAAATTCACAAAAATCATGATAAACGCAATAACATTCAAACGAAAAACCAAAACCCTAGATTTTCGATCCGTATGATCAACCATCTAAGTATCTTAGGCGTTAAAGGATCCCTTAATAATAATATATAGGTTATGTGTGATGATGACATAATTTAGTCATGATAACCTACCTAACATGCATTGGTATTTGGTGGATTAGTTTAATATTAATAGGTATTCATAACCTAAAAAGTTAAACCTAGACACCATTATGATGCGAGTAGAAAAATGAGAAAATAGGATAATGATGGTTAATTAAAGATTTAAATATTTAGGAAAGTAATAAATAAAGAGTTAAAGAATTGTTGCATAAATAAATAAATAAATAAAAATAATAAATATACTACTAGGAAACAAGCACATAAATACTTAATACTTAAATAATAAAATAATTAAAAATAATTTATTATTAATAACGAATAAATAAACAGAAGTACAAAACCCTTTACATTTATCATTAATTATGAATGAGATGAGAATATTTATCTACAGGGACGGGCTTGGGTCAGTAGCCCCCTCTTTTGAAGATTGTTTCTTTGCATATATTGTTTATATAATGCATTCAGTATTTACCCCACTTTTAAATTACAGTTATACTACATCATCTTATATCGAAAGTTAAATATTATAATATACATTTTATGCGATTTATATGAAGTATTCGTCTCCCTGTTAAATTTCAAGATGAAGTGAGGTGCATTATTTTTTGTATTTATATACTTTGCAATAAAATAGTCATGTTTACTTTCGACTCCTCTAATTATTTTTTCTTGTTCTGTCCTTGTCTAGCTACGTGTTTTTCTCCAATTTGTTTTAATAATAATGAGTTTTTACAACAAATTTGTAAAAACTTTTGTTTTTATGATTTTGTTTAGGAATTGTGTAGTATAGAAAACATAATTGAAGAAGTCAAATACAAATTTTCATGTACAATTCTTTCTTCATATCCTCATGTACAATTCCTTCTCATATCCTCGACTTCTATCACCTGCTTGGATACACTTTTTGTTTTCCTCTTCCTAGTACATACGAATACCATAAGAAAAAGAACATACGGCAAGAGGAGATAATACCCACACCATTTCTATAATTACATATAGAGCTATCATTGGTTTCCAACCACATATAAGCTCTTGTTTTATTGCCAAAGGTTCCATCAACGATAACGAGTCAATAACACATTTAGTAGAAAATCAAGCAATCAAGTCCCCCTTTGAGTCTTGGGTTAGGCAACCACCACCACCACCACTGTCTAATACATACTTTTGCCTGTTCTTTCTTTTTCAACATAACCCAATGGGAATATTCAGTTTCATTGTTTTCAACTTAGGAGCATATCATAAGAAAAACTACTGCCATATAAAATCAAATCACATTAATAACAAATGCATTGAAAACACAAATTAAAATAAAATTCATGCCATTGAAATTAGCAATCTATCTTTTTTCTCTCATTGACAATTTTAGAAGAGAACTTCCCAGGTTGAAGAAGAAGGAAAAGGTCTTTGCCATTCCAATTACAATTTTTTCAGCATAGAGCGACCCTTAATTAAGAAGAAGAGAAAGATAATATTAGAATGGAACTCAAACGTTTTAAGGTGGATCATATGGGAATGTTCCAGAGTCATTGGCGAGAAAACTACAGCGAGAATGTTGGCGGTGTCATCGCGGTGGCTCCAGTAGTGCTTCACGGTGTCATTGTGGTGGCTCTAGCGGTGCTTCACGGTGTCATTAGGGACACCTCTATCAATGCTTCACTCTTCTCTCAAGGCAGCGAGTTTCTAAATGAAATTAGGGATTTTGATTTGGCAGGATGACAACTCTCAATGGTAGTGGCTCGCACTAAAACTATGCGATGATGGCCTTTGGTTGCTCTATCCTAGCGCTAAAACCATGCGGCGTTGGGTGGTCTTTGGCTGCTCTGGCTCATTTTCTTCCTCTTTATAAATCTATTACCCCCTCCGTTTCACTTTAAGTGTCTTTTTAACATCAAAATTTTGTTTCAAAATAAGTATCTTTCTATCAAATCTAGGCAACATTTAATACTGTTTTTCCTTATTTACCCTTACATTTAATGTTGTTTTAGTTTTGAAATTTGTAATACTAGTAATGATGCATTGACAAAATAAAAATATTAAATAGGAGTATTTTTGACAAAATACACATAAAACTTACAATAATCATCATAATCAACACTTTCTTAATCTATGTGCAAAAGTCCAAAAAGACACTTAAAGTGAAACGGAGGGAATATGTGCTCAATAGTTTATAGAAGATAAAGAATGGCAAGTGTCACAAAATTAATGGAGTAAGGAAATAACTTCTCTCCTCGAACACAGAGATATTTTATTATGATGCATGAGTATGCGTGTGCGGTGATCTCAATTTGATTATGTACGGGTGTTCTCGATTTTTCTTGGTGAGTATTGTTGTGATGTCCCTAGGCCGGAAGCACCACATGAGGTGTTTGGGGGTTGTTGCAGCTGACGAGGGTGACCCCGGTCCTACGTATCCCATGAGAGGGGAATCAAGCCACACGTAATTCTTAGGTTAGAGAGACGTATCTTAGCCCCTAGGGAGAGGGGGAGTATATATAGGAGAGCTGGTTGCCCTAATGGGCTTGCTTGAGGCCCAGTTAGGGCCAGCCTGTACTGAGCTGTGAGTGGATGAGCTGTCCTTGTGGATAAGGTTGGATGAGCTGTCCTTGTGGATAAGGTTGGATGAGCTGTCCTGCTCTCGGTGTCGGACTAGGTCGGATCTTGGGTGGTGTCGGACAAGGAGGTCGGACCTTGATAGGAAGGTGAGGTCGGACCGTTCCTGGTGTCTGGTCGGCCGTTGAGCATTGAGCTCGGCCAGGTCCACTACATAAGCCCCCCAGCTCGGTCAAGGCCAATCAAGCCTTGTTCCGAGGTCTTAGTTCAGGTCCTTTTCCCAAGTCCACCACAGGTCGAGTCCGCCACATAAGCCCCCCAGCTCGGTCAAGGCTATTCGAGCCTTGCTCCGAGGTTCTAGGGAGTTCGGATGATGAGCTGCCTTGCGACGTTGCTCGAGGTCCCGGCTCGGCGAGACTTTGTGAGTCTCGAGCCAAGTTAGGAGAAAGAAGGCATAGCACTAAGCATCATAGCACTAAGTACCCCCCACCTTCTAGGAAGGGTTTGAGTACTAGTCCACAATCATGTGCTCAAGGCTAGCAAAGGATAGCAAGGCGGGTTAGGAGAAGTCGATCCGCCACATAAGCCCCCCAACTCGGGAAGAGTCGTAGAGACTCTGTGCCGAGTTGAGGTCCTTTCTGCGTCCGTCAGATCAGTGCTGAGTTGGTGATGAGGTAGAAACATGCTTGCAGGCGTGGCCTTCCGCTCGGAAGAGTGTTGCGGATGGTTGATAGTGCTCTTTTGTGCTCGGATGATGAAACTGAAAGAGTATCCCGATCTCGAACCGAGTTCTCGCGGGGGGATCCGCCACAAGCTCGGTGAGGCTCATCTCGAACCGAGTGCAAGCTCGGTGAGGTACATCTCGAGCCGAGTGCAAGCTCGATGAGGAACATTTCGAACCGAGTGCAAGCTCAGTGAGGCTCATTTCGAACCGAGTGCAAGCTCGGTGAGGAACATCTCGAACCGAGTGCAAGCTCGATGAGGAACATCTCGAACCGAGTGCAAGCTCGATGAGGAACATCTCGAACCGAGTGCAAGCTCCAAGTGCAAGCTCGGTGAGGAACATCTCGAACCGAGTGCAAGCTCGGTGAGGAACATATCGAACCGAGTGCAAGCTCGGTGAGGAACATCTCGAACCGAGAACGAGCTCGATGAGGTACATCTCGAACCGAGTGCAAGCTCGATGAGGAACATCTCGATCCGAGAACGAGCTCGGTGAGGTACATCTCGAACCGAGTGCAAGCTCGATGAGGAACATCTCGAACCGAGTGCAAGCTCGGTGAGGAACATCTCGAACCGAGAACGAGCTCGGTGAGGTACATCTCGAACCGAGTGAAAGCTCGATGAGGAACATCTCGAACCGAGAACGAGCTCGGTGAGGTACATCTCGAACCGAGTGCAAGCTCGATGAGGAACATCTCGAACCGAGTGCAAGCTCGGTGAGGAACATCGGGTAGGTGACCGAGCTTGAGAAAGGCAAAGCAAGGAATCGCCGAGCAAGGTCGTGGTGTCTGTGCAAAAGAGCCTAGGAAACGCCAAGCTATAGGCGAACCGACGAGCTTTGTCGAGGCTCGCAGGGGACCTCTATCGAAGCAGAAGGCGGAGAGGAATGCAGAGGTGAAGAAAGTGCAGTCCATAAAATATTGGCCGAGAATGTCACTCTGACCTAGAGAAGTCAGCAGACGACATCTTTGACACCTTCGGGAATGCTGAGTCAGATTAATATCCTCAACCCCGACCTTCGCCTCAAGGTGTTCAGGGTTGAAGACGACATGCTGGTGGATTACAACAACAACAATGCCGAGGTTGATAACTCGACTGACCACCTGCCTGCCCCCCTTGCCGAGAAGGATAGAGAGATTTTTGATCGTTGTTTTAGACCCGATGAGGGTTGTGCTCTGCATGTGGTAAGGAGAGCTCGGGTCCTGCACCGTTCGTTGAGGACAGAGAACTTCCAACGCAAGTTGTTGCACATAGGATGTGGTTGTCTAAACCTTTTGACTTCGGATGTCTCCCCCTGACCAGTGCAGTAACTTATAAGGTTTCCTCTGAAAAAAGGTGCTGTATATAAGTGAATGCAGTAGGGAACTCGGATGCTATCCTCGGCCCCAGTGTAAAAGAGGTTGCTGAGTGAAGTTATGTGAAAACATTTCACAGCAAGCTGTACTTTACCGGGTGTCCCTTGTACCCTGAGCTTATAAGCCGATCTCGGAAGATGTTCGCTGTATATAAGCACCGTGCAACATTTAGGTGGCTAACGCTAAATGAGAGGATTGGTACGTACGCACTGTCTGTAGCACTAGTACCGACTTGTATGCATGAATGCATGTAAGTGCGGTGACAGGGGGGACCGTTCTACCACAAAGGTAGGGCCGAGATGCTAACCGTATGCGTGAATGCATGAATTGACCGTTCTACCACCAGGGCAGGGTCGAAATGCTAACCGTATGGGTGAATGCATGAATTGACCGTTCTACCACCAAGGTAGGGTCGAGATGATAACAGCTCGGCAGGAGCATGAATTGACCGTTCTACCACAAAGGTAGGGTCGAGATGATAACAGCTCGGTAGGAGCACGAATTGAAGATAATAATAGCAGCTCGGCAGATCAGATAGAAACATGAATTAGAGAAAATAATAGTAGCTCGGCCTCCCTTTTCAATAAACCGCGCAATTTGAAATAGAGAATATCTGAGCACAGAAATGAGCGTGAAATAAAATAATACAAGCCCTTGGAGTTGTTCACATTCAAGAAGCCGTGGTGGTCCTGTCATAGCCAAAGAGGACATAGCAGTTCGTCCAAAGAAGATCCAAGCCGAGATGAGAATAGAGATCATAAGATTACTTCGTTCAAAATAGAGACAATCATAACATTTCGGCCTTCCTTTTTTTTTTTGGCCATCATTTTCGTGGACCTTACATTACATGTAAAATAATAGTAATCAGTGATCGTCGTTAAATTTGACGATTCATGATAATTTATGATAATTAAATAACAATGAGAATTGTTGGTAGGCAAGAATAAAACACCGACATAAGAGCAAGATGATTCGAGCAAGTCATACACAACAGATATGAAAGCGACAAATATTGAAATTTAAGATGTTGTTCGACAAGATAGTATTGTCCATGAAAAGATGCATGATTTCAGGTATATCACGTTCAACAATGGACGACAGTTATAAACATGGCAGCAAACCAGATGAGAGCATTAAAACATGAAAAACGACAACAGGAGAGGTAACGGAAATCAAATATTATCCTACTATCACAACAGAAGAGGCAGAGATTTAAGGACGTTTAACAGTAAGAAGATTAGATAAGCAATTTTGTTCAGCAGTACGTCGGGTAGCAACATGGAGAATACCAAATAATAAGCAATAAGTAGAGAAACTATAAAGAAGCAAGGATTAAAAGCATGTGTCAGAAATAGTGCGCCAGGTAAACCAATATCAAGAAGCATGCAAAATAAACACATAGAAAGGCGATGAGATAGGAAAATAATATGGGAACTAGGATTTCTTCCCTGATTCAGGTGAGGAGAGGAGTGTCGGATTGAAGAATGACGAATTGAAGTATGCAGTCCGTCCTTTTCGAATGGGCTTTGTTGAGCTTTGAGGTCCGATCTCCGTTTTCCTTAGTGTGATGTCGAGCGAGGGAAACTAGCAGAATAGTCGTCGTACTCGGATTAAGAGATCGGCTCGAGTGTGAAACACTGTGCGAGTCTTCCGAAATTATCTTGTAAATCCGAGGAGAGAATAATACACTCGAATTATGATTTTCGAAATCATGTAAATCCGAGGAGAGAAGAGTAATGAATGGTTTCCGATACTCCAAAATGCTCGGAACACGAGCTCAAAGCAGGGAACTTGATTGTCGTAAATAATATTTGATAACATTAACAGGCGAAGATATATTTTTGACCAATGTGAATCATGTATCAAAATAATGATGAGTAATAATAAAAATAATTTGCAAGACTTGATATAGAACACTACCCTGAAAAAGGAATGAGTATTGAGTTGTTGGGCCCATGGTACGTTGATAGCCCGATCCTCTCCTCTTTATTTCTTTCTTTTTCTTCTTTGATTTTTTTTTTTAAAACCTGGGCTTGCTGGCCCGTAAGGTAATTGTTGATGTGTTTTTTTTTTTTTGACTGTTGGGCCTTGTGGCCCTAGCTTTCAACCCTAATGTAGCAGGAGGGTTGTGCTCCACAAGGCTGCAACTAAGTGCAGTGGCGGCGGCCTGCCTAGATCGAAGACCACCGCGGGTGGTACGGCTTCACTGGTGATGGCGGTGGTGGCAAACGAAATGGCGAGACCGGGGAGTGGCGGAGGCGTCAAAGGCTGCAGCCTCCCTTCTTGTTCCCTGGTTCTGCGACGATGGTGGGAATCATGGACGAAGGAGACGAAGAAGACGGCGTCGCCGTCGGCGATCGTGAACGAAGGAGATACGCTCAATGAGTTCGGTGGAAGTGAGGATGCGACGAGGAGAACGGAACGCGACCTTCGCGGTCCGCAATGGATGCAAGATCTCGACTCGCGGCGGTGCTGTGCGAAGGAATCTGGAACCGGGGAGATGGTTTTGCAGCGGGAGCAAGCACGGAGGAGCAAGAGGATTGCTGCTGAGCTCATCACCGCCAACGCTGCAAATATCAGAAGGAGAAGTGGCGGCGTTACGATCACGATCGAGCCTTGGCTCGACGTTTTCCTCGGTTCGCAGAGGAACACGCAGCTACTGCTGCCAAAAGATCAGAGAAGGGGACCGTGGTGAAGATTAGATTTTCCTCTTCGAACAGCACCAGGAGCAGAAACGTCGACGGTAACAGCACGCCTGGTGGCGGCGGCCCAGAAGAAGAAGGGATCCTGAAGCTGGTTGCGTCGGTGTCGGTGTTCGAGTGGAGCACCGGGTCGCGATGAGACCAGCGCCGGTTACTAGCCTCGAACAGCACCGACCACCCCGATGAACGAGCACCGGTGCTTAGCTTCATGCAACACCAGCAAGCAGTGCCAACGAAGGAGGCACCCTTCTTCCACCGTAGTCTCCCCCGCCATTGTTGCTCTTTTTTTTTTATTGAAGATGTTTTTGATCTGGATCTGGGAATTTTTTGCTTCCATGGGGGAAGAAAATACTGTGCAGATCTCAAGAACGCCATTTTTCCTCAGCCCAGAACGTGAACTTCTTTTTTTTTTTTTTAATAGTGGATGGGAATCGAAATTTATCGTTTCCCACAGACGGCGCCAATGTGATGTCCCTAGGCCGGAAGCACCACATGAGGTGTTTGGGGGTTGTTGCAGCTGACGAGGGTGACCCCGGTCCTACGTATCCCATGAGAAGGGAATCAAGCCACACGTAGTTCTTAGGTTAGAGAGACGTACCTTAGCCCCTAGGGAGAGGGGGAGTATATATAGGAGAGCTGGTTGCCCTAATGGGCTTGCTTGAGGCCCAGTTAGGGCCAGCCTGTACTGAGCTGTGAGTGGATGAGCTGTCCTTGTGGATAAGGTTGGATGAGCTGTCCTTGTGGATAAGGTTGGATGAGCTGTCCTGCTCTCGGTGTCGGACTAGGTCGGATCTTGGGTGGTGTCGGACAAGGAGGTCGGACCTTAATAGGAAGGTGAGGTCGGACCGTGCCTGGTGTCTGGTCGGCCGTTGAGCATTGAGCTCGGCCAGGTCCACCACAATTGTATTGTCCTATTCCATTACTTCTTGAAAAAAGTTGGCCGTGGAATTAAGTGTGAAGGGCCAAATTTACTAGTTGTGGACGGAATTAAGTAGTGCTCGCATATAAGCTCTTGTTTTGTTGCCTTTGGTATCTCAACAAGATCGGCTTTGGATTGAAGATCAGATACTTGATGCTCGAGGCCTTTATTTTTGGATCGAAGGGCATCAACGGAGAGCTTGGCTTGAGCAAGGGCAAACACGACAACCCGTTGTCTAGCTTTGGCCAACCTTACCTCGAGCTGTAAAGCTCGGATATCAAGAACAACACCTAGCTCTCCTTTTGCCAGCGAAATGTGTTCTAAAGCCCTTCAAAGATGATCAGAGGATTGACTTTATGCATCCCATTGAGAAGCCAACGAGCTTCCAGATTTTGGAGGAGGAGGAGGATACTGTGACACCGGCCGGCACAACATCTCGAATAGCTCCCTCAGTGGCAAGATCACTTGCCTTTGGTTTTTGGGAAAGTGACTCCACAATCAGCACTGCATCAGAGGTGCCCCATAATCCCTTGCTAATGGCAACAGGAGCAATTAGAGTTGGAGTAGGAGCCACCTCCTCGTTCACATGCAGCATGCTCGGATCAAACCTCTCCGAGCTAGTGAGCTCATCCACCATGTCACTACTAATGTCCTCTCTAGCTGACGTAACAGCTTGAGATTGCGAAGGAGGTGGCTCTCCAAACATCACTTTACGAGGAGATGAAATAAGATCAGAATTTGATGTGACTGGGGCAGGGTCCCTCACCTTAGTAGGCTTGGGTGGACCACTAGCAGCTTGGGAAGCATGCTTCCTCGTCTGCGAGCCAACACGATCATCAAATCGAGGATGCTTTCCATGACGAGCTTCAGAAAAGCTCG
Source organism: Crotalaria pallida (assembly GCA_037953625.1). Lineage (NCBI taxonomy): Eukaryota > Viridiplantae > Streptophyta > Magnoliopsida > Fabales > Fabaceae > Crotalaria > Crotalaria pallida. The sequence goes on along the minus strand of CM075654.1, from coordinate 1,313,302 downwards.
ATCGAGCATTCCGAGATTCCAATGGAGTAGCCTCGCTCCTTTGTTGGCTGCTAGGGATTGAAGATGGTCTAGAGCACCAGTCATGTTTTCTGCAAAAATAAAGTTCACTATCATAAAACCAATTTCAAATGCAAAGGATTATCACATGAAGACTACAAGTACTTAAACAAACATAAAGAGCAATAACATCTATGCTGATACATGAACAAAATTCAAGGAGGCCATTTTTCGAGGCCCAATCCATTAAAGCCCTGAGCATAGCATGATCAATCTAACTCAAGGCTGTTGTCGAAGTCATTGAGGACATGGAGTCTGAATTTTTTTTACCCAACCATTGCAAAGCATGGAAGCAACACCACAGGAATCTCTAGAAGAAATTTGGAATAACTCATGTTTGAAGCCCCCGTCAAACTCCTTTTACGGAGAATAGGGGAGGGGAAGGGTTTAGAATGAAGAAAGCCCAACTTAATTTGGCTTTGGTACCCTCAACAATCAGATTTGAAACTTAGAAAAGGGGAAGGAAGAGAGAATTAGAACAATTTTTGGCGATGGAAGGAGGCTTGCATTTCAAGAAATATGCCACCCAACATTTTTTGAAAGTCACTAGCCACTCCCAAGAGTTAGGGTGAAATTTGCTGGGTCTAGATAGAGAGCGTTCAAGATATTAAGAAAGAAGACATCTAACAGATGTTTTAACCCCACGTAGGAGAAAATAAACCTGTACATCATTATTGTAGAATCAGCAAGGAATGCTAAGTTTCGATGACGACTAACATTTCAAGCGCTCGACTCTCGGTTCTCGGTCAAGGTTTTGATGAAGACAAATTGCACGGAAGAACTCGTAGTGAGTAAAGAGTAAACAACAACAACCCAGATTCCTAGTCTGCCGACGTACCATACCTTTAGTTATCAAGCAGTGGTAGACTCAGGTGGTTAGCTCAGCTCGGACAGCAAGAAAGCTCAGTTCGGAAGATGCTCGGAAGAACTGGATGTCGAACCAGCAACAAAGTAAGAAGCTCAGTTCGGAAGATGTTTAGCTCGGCTTTCGGTGCCGAAGAGTAAAATAGTAAAGCTTCAGCACATCAGATGTTCAGCTTGGCCTTCGGTGCAGACGAGTAAAATGTTAAATCATCAGCTCGGCAGAACCATCAGCTCGGCCTTTGGTGCAGTGTTGGCGTTCTGGCAAGTGCACCAGATCGTACAAGTAATAAAGAAGAAGTGGGATGTCGTTCCCAACGAGGACTAAAATTGACTAAAATAATTCTCACCTAAGTGTAGTTACTAAGCGAAATTCAAATTAAAATTAAGTTGATTTGAGAATTTTTAACTAAATTAGATTGTAAAAACAAAAACACAAATAAAAGTGGTTGTGAAAAGATTGGTAAAGCTTGGGAACTTGTTTCATTGTAGGTTCCAAAAGTAATTGCTAACGAATCAACGAATTTCCTAAGTATCGAACCAATTTCGCAAAGGTAAAAGCAGCCTAATTCCTTAGGTCAACCTTGATTCTTAGTGATCTAATCTCTCTTAATTCCTTAAGCAGAGCCTTAAATCCTAATCTTACCAATTAATGTTCAATCAAAATTATTGAATGGTTATCCAATTCATAGACATATTGCTATCCCTATGTAATTGAATTGTTTGATTAAAGGTCTAAATCCTAATTCAATATTCCTATTCAATTAGAATTACCAAATCATAAACGGTACCAAATTCATTATAACAATAAAAACTTAATCAAACACGACATTTAATGGAAAAACATTAATTCATTAAGCAATAACAATGATGGTTCCATACAAATCCACAGGTTCCGAAAACGGAGTTTAGTTACACATGATTAAGGAGGAAGAAGAAAGAAGAATAGTAAAAATCATAACAAGAGACATGGAATTACCCTAATCTCCAATCACAAAGTGCAATTCTTCAAACTTTCCTCCAAAGCTCTCTCCATATTTATCTCTTAAAACTCTGGTAACTCCTTCTCTCCACTTTGAATGAATCCTAATCTTATTATTATATAGATAAAAACTAACCTAATTTTCAATCTAATGCGATAAGATTTTTATTTGAATAAAACTAATCCTAAATCTGAATATAATATGATAAGATCCTATTAGAATAAACTAATCTTTAAGAATCTTATTTACAAATAGAATTTATCATTAAAATCCTTCTATAATCCCATATTTGTGTCTGACAGCAACTTCGGCACTGATTTTGACCCCCAAGATGGACAAATTTGAGCAAGGCTATTTCTGGCAAAGTTTTAGATCTTTTCCTTATATTTAAATTGATACCCAAATTGCCTCATTTGGATAAGCTTAGCTCAAGTTATGATCAAAACAGCGAACGATGTCACTTTCTCGCATTTTGCGCGCCCAGGCGTGAAACTCCTGCGCCTGGGCGTGCAGCTGTCTGAAAAAATCAACCAAATGCACCTTATTATTGGCCAGTTGGCCCCAGCCCACGCCCGAGCGCGTGAGACCCGCGCTTGGGCGCCACGGTCAACTTTTCTTCATTTTTTCCTCTTTTTCTTCCCAATTCAAGTACCAAACTCTCCTTCTTCATTTCTTTGCAAAAATCATTGTTTTAAGAGCCTAAATACCTGAAAACAAACCAAACACATCAAAAGGTTCCAAAAATCTTATAATGACAAAATTCCATTGTTTTATTCCAATTTACTCAAGAAACAAGCCACTTATTATGTAAAAGGGAGGCAAAAAAGGTACAAAAACATCACATATTAGACCCCAATGATGCAGTCGAGTAAAATCTTACATAATTAGCTCGACCGAAGTCAAGTGATAAAGTCTTAGTTCGAGATTGAATATTTAGCTTGGCTAAAGGTTAGTTTGAGATCGAAATATTAAGCTCGGCAAAAAGCTCGGATATCATATTTGAGTCGGAGATCACATATCAAGTTCGGCTAAGCTCGTATCTCAAACTTCAGTTCAATCTCACATATAATGCTCGTCCTGAGCTCGGATGTCAAAGTTGAACTCTATCTCGAATACAAAGCTCGGCCATAGCTTGGACATCAAGGTCAAGCTCAAGCTCGGTTCACACTTGGTCAACAACAGTGCAAGCATCATCAGTTTCAAGCACAAGTTTGGTTCTCGTCAAGTAATCAGTTATGGAAGCTCTGTCCAACTCGAAGCTCGGAGCTCGCTAATCATCAGAATCTGTTCATAAAGGAATTGGTATTAAATGACAGATCTGATTCAGAATTAAATCGAATAAGAATATGACTGTTGGAGAGGAAATCTCGTAATCATTAATTAATCACATGGTGAAATTCTTCCCTCCCTGATTCGTGGGATTCAAAAATTTGAATTGGAAGGAATTATCTCTTTCAACATAAATAAGAAGAAGAAATTCAGAGAAGCACAACAATTAAGTGAATCAGACATTGAAACGCAAAAACCTTCGAACGAAAAACTGAATATTCTCTCTGCCAATTCCTGCTTAGTTTGAAACCCAGTTGCATCAACACTGTCATACTCAAAAGTAACCGGTGTTCTGAAATTGGAGCCAACATTTCCTTTACTGCTCTCGTGTTCATTTGAAGAAGAGAAGGAGTCCTTGAAAGTGTTAAGGAAGTCTCCGCAGTGAAAGAGTTGAAGAGGTTCTTCAACTAGCAGCAAAATCAAATTGGTTTGGGGTAGTGTTCAAGAGTTTGGTACGCTCTGTGACAGGGATAGGTTTAGTGAGATAGGCTCTGTTGTAAATCCTACTGTAACCCATTTATTTGATTTTGAGTAAAAGCTCCCTAAGGTTTGGGGGGGACTAGACGTAGCTCTTAGTGGTGAAGAGTGAACCAGTATAAAAATCTTTGTGTCCTCTTTTTCTGCTTTCTGCATTTATTTTTTGTTTCTACATTAGTCAGCATTTAATCGGTTTTGTGCATAACTTCACATTTGGTTGAAGTATATTTGCTGTGATCCGCTGAAAACCCGATTGTTTGTGATCGAACTCGGAGATCGATTATCAGTCGGTAATCAGATTTTACTCTACACTTAATTGGCATTTTTAATAAAACCAGCAAGTATATTTTTATCCATTTTCAATCTAATTCGAAAATCCTGTATCTCTGCTTCAAACTACTATTCACCCCCCTCTAGTAGATTGTTAGGCCGATTGTTGGTTTCCAACAATTATGAAAGGTGACTCAAATGAATTCAGGTCACAACTTGAGCACACCCAGTCATTAGTCACCGACATTAATGATCGTCGATGATCTTTAACATCGTTTTGGCCATAAAAATAAACAAAGATCATTGACTATCTGTCAAATTAGTCCCTAAGATATTGTGATTGTTGGAATACATGTGGGCTAATATACACCTAGAGGGGGGGGGGGTGAATAGGGGTAGAGTGAACAATCAACAATTTTCGATTATTATTAAAAATGATTGTGTTTAAAGCTCTTTATTTGGCTGTTATTGTGTTCATTATTGTGTTTATTAATTGGTTATACAAAATAATTAACCAGATAATGAACAAGATATCCAGAGAGTAATTTGTTCAAAAATTGATCTTTTGAGCGATCTTTTTGCACAACCAGCGAAAGTGATAATCAAACTCAATCAGTGAATGATTAAACCAAGGTGTTTCACCTAAAAAGATTTGGTTTGATTAATTTAAGAATTGAAATCACCATAATTCAATTTTTCACAAAACAATTGAAATAAATAGAATGTAAAGGAGATAAGGGAAATGAATACGACACATCGATTTATATTGGTTCACTCTCTCATCTTGAGAGCTACATCCAGTCCTGCTCTTCCGATGTAGGAGATTTGCTTCACCATGAATTTAGAACAATTGTCTTGTACAAACACGCTTCAAGATACCTCATTTGAACACCTAACAAAGGATCCCTCACCCTTGCTTTATCCCTCTTGCAATCTTCTAAATTCCCTCGTGAATCAATTTGAAAGATACCACACTCTCAAGTACAAAGAAGATACTGCACTTCCTAGATTTTCTCTCTTTTGTTAAGAGGATGCCTCACCCCTTAGTCTTCTCCTTCACTAGGTGATGCCTCACACACTCACACCTATGAACCTTGATCTATTTGTGTTTCTTTCTAATAACACCTTCTATGTGTTGTAAACAACTCAGAATTGCAGCACTTTGAATCTTTAAATCTTGAATGTCAATGAATGCACAATGAACAAATGAAGAACATTGAGTTCGAGAATAAGAACAACGAAAAGATATGAAAATTCAATTTTGATTCTCTTGAAAGTAATGGATAAGGGTTTTTGTGTTTTTTTATACTCTAAAAAGTATGTAAAAAAATACCCTTTTATATTGGGTTTTGATATGTCAAGTTGGTTACAAAGCTAGTTGAAGTTCCAATTGATTTTGGCCTTAACTCTCATATTTATCCGGTTAAAAAAGATCTTATCCAGTTAATTCATTGAAAAACAATCAGTTCTGGCAAGGCACAGGTCGATAATCGATTGTCTAGCCTTGACAATCGATTATCGGGCTGTCAGTTTTGCTAAACAAGAAAGTTTTGAAATGTGACTTGACTTATAATTAAAATCACGAGATCTAAACCCAATATTTAGCCAATATAGGATGCATGAGTATGTTTAAAAAATTTATAAAATCATATGCATCATTCTTCAAAAGTTGGTTTTGTAATGAATCAAGTTCATAATTTATTCAAAATGAATGCATTGAGATTCACGACACAATCCAAGCAAACATCTTAAGGACCTAAATGTAATAAAAATAAAGAATAAAGTCCTAGAGATTTGCTCTTTGTAACATCCTACTTTTTACTACCTTTATTAAAAGAAAAAAAATCATGAAAATTTTAGGAAAAATTTGACAGAGTTCGCTTTAAAATATGGACTTTTCCCCTTGTTAAGAATTTGTACCTGTCAGATCCAGAATAAAATAAAATAAACATTCATTTTACAGACATTCAAATAAAATTTGTACATTATATTTCCGAAGTCCATCTAATAATAAAACATAAGTCTTGACATTTGCTATTGGATATCACTTTAACATAAGAGAGGTATTTGAATATCCATCAAAATATTTCCAATCATTCTTATCAAAATATAAGTATCATATTAAAAACTTAAAAGTTTATACAATCCAAATAATTAAGTAATATAAGAAGCTAATAGGTTTCATTTTCTATGATTTATATCACAGAATAGAGTTATTCCTTATTAATAAGGAATTACTCATCCTCAGCAGTCGAAATGTCCGAATCATCTCCGTAACTTGTACCTAAAAATGTCAACTTAAGAGGTGAGTTGTTATATCATAAATTAAGAAAAGCATTTAATAACAATAGTATAACATACATATATCTAGGCAAAACAATAATCCTTTCACATTGTTAACATTCACATATACACATTAATTTCTTCCATAATCCTGTGCATATACAATCCTAAACATAATTATGAACCATTGTCAATGATACATAAACATAAGCAATGCAATGCAACTTCTTCATACATCATTTGCTTTTTTTTCTTTCTTTTCAATGCATATATTAATATATTTCCTTTGTATCGCCATTTTATTTTAATGCAGTTATTACTGCATTCCATTTTCCTTTTTTTTTCTTTTTCCTTTTTCCTTTTTCCTCACATCGCCTTCCACACTTTAGGAAAGATCAACTAGGAGTAAGTGTGCCTCAACCATTGCTTGCACAGTACTTCACGAAACGTCCATCGTACAATTTCGGGTAGTTTTCCAAAAATTGACTATAGCAGGGACCACCCTCAACTAGTCCAGGAAGTATCTAGGTGACTGATAAAACTATTATAGTGTGCACAGGACCAATCCCCGACTATCCGGTACTTCACGAGAGGTACTTTGTACCGTTGATCCTTTGGAAGATCAAAGTCCTTTATAATAGTTTTCCTCGATTGTTTCAATAACACAATCTAGTCACTATAATACTCTCGTCCGTCAATTCTATGAACCTTCACGAAACGTCCTTCAGTTCATAGAATCTTCATGCATCTTTTCTAATTCCTAACGTCCACCTCACTTCATAATTGACGTGTTTCTAGTTTATTTTAGGTAAGTTAGGATAAGCAAGCCATTAATTAATTTTACCAATTTGGATGGGTTACTTAACTTAAAGTAATTGAGTGTAATAACACAATAATTACCATTTAAGCATAAACTATCAATAATAGTAGCAACAACATTTATTCATCCAACTTAGTGAACATTTATGCATTTAGTCATTATTCAAGCATAAAGACATTAATAATAACATTAATAACATTCATTCATGCACCATCATTAATTTCTTATGCATAATATAATTTTATCAAACATCATCATCATCATCATCATCATCATTCATTAACTAGCATAAACCCTAGGTTCATGACAAAATTAAATTTATAAGCTTTACACAAATCAAACATACATATAGATATATCTATATCATTATTATTAGTATCAAATCCTATTCCTAATTTATGTAAACAACTCCCCCTTACCTTGAAAGAGGAGTGAGAAAGTGAAGGGTTGAGAGAGAGATCTCCTCTCTAAGCTCCAATCTTCCACTTTAGCTCCAAATTCCTTACTCCCTAACCTTTCTAAGCTTTTAATTCAACTCCTATGACAAGAGCTCTTTGATTGGTGAAGTTAGGGTTTTATGGTTGATGGTGGTTATGAGAGGAGAGGGAGAGGAAATGGGTATTTAGAGAGGGAGAGAGTTGGATTAATGATGGGGAGATGTTATTGGGTGATGATTTGTGGAATTTATGTGTTGATTTTGAGTTTGTAGGTCTTAGGGTTTGAGAGGGAAGAATGGGTTGAGTTTTTGGTTTTGAAAATATGAGCTTAGGTTGGCCAAATTAAATTCATATTTTATTTTCCTGATCTGACCAGAATACTTGAGTATTACTCGAGTATTTTACCCAGAATACTCGAGTATTTCAATTTCTTGAAATACTCGAGTGTTGCCTGAGAGCTTTATTTTCTTTGGTTGATTTTATGATACAATACTCGAGTATTCCTTGCAATACTCGAGTATTGCTTGAGAGCTATATTTTTCACTGGTTGATTTTCTGATACAATACTCGAGTATTCCTTGCAATACTCGAGTATTGTCTGACAACTTCACTTTCTAATGCCTTCTATTTACTCCTAAGTTATTTCTATGCATTCTACTTATCCTATACACTAAATTACCAATTTCTAACATTTCTATACATACATAAATCTTAGGATGTTACACTCTTGATAGTTTTCTTGTGTTAGTTTTTGTTGCATTTCCTTTTTCTCTTTGCACATTTAATCTCCATCACATTTGTCTTCATCAAAACACATGCTAAGCTCACTTGCTTCACAGTGATCACCTGTCAAATTAGTTCCTGAATTTGTGGACCACTAATGCAGAGACTAATGTGACTCACGTTTTGATATCTTAGGGACTAATTTGAAATTTCGATAATCTCAGGATTTAATTTGATCGATGCCCACAAAATAAGGGACCAACATGACATATTTACTATTCAGGTCACTAAGAATGTAGATACATATCATGGTTTGACACTCATTTTTTCTAACTATTCCTGCATAAATAGTAGGCACACATGTTTTAACAACAGAGCCAAGGCTTTAAATTGCGGTCACGATCACGATTTTGGTCACATTGCGATTTTCGTGATCACGGGTGTCGAGAATGCTGTGATGTGGATCGTGGTCATTGCGACGTGATTTATTCACAAGTTTTGGCAAATTCCATAAAAATTATCTATTTCATTATAAAATTGAAAATAATAATTAGTTTATTTTTTTCATTAATAAGAGGATATTAATGTGTAAAAAAAATGAGTAGACAATTTTTAAATTATTAATAATTTAACGAAGTTCGTACAACCATACATATTTGAGTACCTCCATATAAATATATAAATTAGAACATAAAAAACATCATTTATTATCATTTCAAATAGTTAAAATAAGCAAATAAAAAACTAGTAATACATTTAACAAATTTCAACCAAAAATGGTTGATCACCACATAGCAGTGGAGAAAAAAATAATGATTACAGAGAGAGAAAGGATATAGTGGGTGATTTGGGTCCAATATATGATGTTTTGAGCATGAATTAGACTCCGTTTTGCTAAGGATTTGGTTTGTTTCTCTTGTAAATTTAGGACTTTATGTATAGTTTTTAGGAAGTTAAGTAATTTAGAATCCTTTGAACGTTTTGATCCATTTTGTGTATGTTTCAGGTACTTTCGTAGCTTAATTTAAGAAAATAATTATGGAGCTGAAAAGAGGATGAAAGGATCTTGAAAATGGCGCAAGAACGGAGTGACACGGAGTCGGAGTAGGGCTGGCATGCCCAGGCGCCCAAGCTTCCACGCCTAAGCGCGCAGCCCCCAGTCAGCCAACATTAGATCATTCGTGTGCCCCCAGGCATGTGGTCCTGGGCGCCCAGGCCCGCGACGTTCGAGAAAGCCCAATTGGGCTGATTTCTGATCAGTTTTGCTTCCTATCAATTGGGATTAGTTTTAGACTTTAAATATAGGTTTTTCCATTAGGTTAGGTAGACTTTTAAAAGCCAAAGAAGAGATTAGAATAAAATTAGGATTAGAGAAGAGAGGCTATTCTGCAATTGAGAGAAAGGAGGCAAGACACAAGGATTGAAGATTGGAAGATTGAAGATCTCTTGGGGGTAATCTGATTATTGTCTATGATTATTAGTTTTTCCCATTCCTTGTATTTCTTCTTTCAAATATGTATAACTGAACATCTTGTTAGGAATATGGTGGATTTGTATGGATCTTAATTTGGCTATTTATTTATAATTAATGTTTTTCCTTTTATATCAATTGCTTGGTTGTGTTTTAATTACAATTCATAGAATTAGCTACTTTATGTTTTGCTTTGTTAATCTGAACCTTAATTGGAAAATTAGGATTAAGGTTAGGCCTTTCAACCAAACAATATAATTATTCAATTCGTAGGAATACTTTTGGGTAATTGTATAACTCTTATGAATTAGAACTCACTTAACAGATTAAGGGGTAAGAAACATAATTGCCATGAGAGATCTAGCTTTTATTGTTTCTGGAGTTTTTGATTTATTGGAAAACATATTGTCATAATTAATAACCTGATCCTACAATGAAACCAAGTTCCTAACCTTTTCCATATTTGCTTCTAATTACTTTTTGTTTCCTGAATTGTTTCATTCCTTTAATTCTACACTCCTATCTCTTAAACTCTAAACCAATACAAGTTATACATAGTAATCACAATTAGGTGAAAGAAATTAGAAACAATTTGCAATTCCTGAGTGGAACGATAATTTTACTTACTCTTTATTACTTGTGCGATCGGTACACTTGCCGAATTGGCAACAAGTTTTTGGCGCCGTTGCCGGGGATCGAAATTCGATTCTAATTTTTTTCGGTACTTATTTGTAATTACTTGTGTAACTTGCCCCTTTTCATATATAACTATAGTTTTAATAATGATTTTGATTGTGATAGATTTATTTCGGATCCCTATTCTCCATACTATTATGCACAAAACATAAGTAATAGGAAAACTCCATTGGAAATAGCTTTAGAGAAATTAGAAGCTACAGCTAATAAAAAATATCATGTGGAGCCAATTCTTGTGGAGAAAGCTCCATGGGAAATAACTTTAGAGAAATGTCCTCAAAGCACTAAAGATTTTGTTGAACAAGTTAGAAACGATGGTCAAATCTTAAGTGCTAGTAGAAAGAACCTTCAAATGCAAGTTGAACACATTTTAAAGCAATTAGATGAAGAGTCACAATCATCACCAATAATTTTTTACTCTCTTCAAAGAGAGAAAAAAGTGGTGGCGATGGATGTGACCAATGATGAAACCCCTATGGAGGAGCAAATAGAGAAAAATGTGCATAATGAGTTTGAGGAAGTGGACCGAGATAAAACTATAGAAGGTGTAAATATGGTAGAAAAATTTGATCCACCCTTGCATGATGAATTTCTTGCACTTAAAAATTTGGTTAAATCTATTGCATGCTTGGATGACTCAAATTTTTTCATTATATTCAACCTCTGCGCTTTCATGAAAATTCTAAAAATCAATCTAGATCATTGTTGAATAATAGGGAACCTGGAAAGGTAGTTTTCCTAATTCATGGAATTAACAACTTCAAGAATGGGAAAAGAAATAACTTATATGAGATGATGTATGGAGTAAGGAATGCACCTTTTGACCCTGGTGGGATTGAACTTATTCTTGAAACTTCCTTACTCCACTATCATCCAAGGTTTGTCCCATGGGATGCGGGAATAACTTGTTATTTTTGCATTACATGGGATTTAACCTATAGAATTTGGGATCCTGGTGGATTCTTTGTAATTATGTAGTAGTGTAGGTTTTTATTTTTTTAGTTAGTTAGTGAATAAAGAGTTTGGAGCTTTCTATGTAACTGCTAATGAGGTGCTTCTAGCACTATTTTTAGTTGTTCATGTGACACAGGTGAATAAGTTTGGGGGAGTCTCCTCCATGGTGCAACAAGAGAGAATGTTGTGCTACAAAGGGAAGTTCCCTAACTCCTTGCTTTTGTTTTTAATTTTTATTTTGTAGTTTTAGGTTAGTTTAGTTTGCTTGAGGACAACCCAACCTCTAAGTTTGGGGGAGTGGACAAAATAAAAAAAATTTATGACTTGAATTGTTCTTCGTTATTTGGTGTTGGTTTGTGTCTTGGATAGAAATAGATGATTATTCTAGGCGTAGGACTATTTTTCTGATTATATATGTAAATACTTGATTTAGGATGATGACTCGTTGATTGTATAACACTGATTGGATTGAGTTGTAGTTTTGTTGAGAACTGGTTATTTTTAAACTGTTTTGGAACAAGTTATTAGTGAATTGACTGTTTAACCTGTGAGTTTTTGAGCCTATACACTTGACAGGGGTATGTGACTTATTTTGATTTTATTTTTGATTTGAAACCCCTATTTCTTTCATGAGTGTTGCTCACTTTGACTTTGAGTTCTAGAACTTGACCGGTGACCATTTTGAGATTGATAATTGTTTGCATGCATTAAGATGATTAAGGCACTTAGGATTGTGTTTTTTCTGGCCTTCAACAGATTTTTGATAAAAATTATCCCTTAGTGGTCCACTTTGAGCCTATTGATATATAATTTCTTTGGTACCCTTTTCATAAATGTTATATATTTTTGGTATCCTTTGAAATGTGAATGGTGCAATTGGGAGTATGTTGATTCAGAAAATGTTGAGCTGAATGTATTAATTGTGATCTCTATTTCTCTTCCAAAAGAAAGAAAAAAAAGAGAAAAATATAATGAAAAAGGGAAGAGAATAGAGAGAATGAGAATGAAAAAGAATGAAGGAGAATTAAATATTGGAGTTGATATTTGTTATAAAACCAATGCTCCATTCATATGTTAAAGGGATGTTGTTTGATTTCATATTTTTAGCCCTTTGTTTTATCCTTTTTTCTTTTATCCCACCTTTCATCTTTAGCCATGACCACGTCACAACCCAATTAAAGACCTTTTGAATTTTGCATGTATTCAATAATTTCAGTGGAGATTTGGGTCTATGGTCAAGCATATGGTAACACGTTGTCATTAGATGAACTTGAGTGAATTGTTATAACCTTTGATACACATGAGAGATACACACAGTGAGGTTGAGAGTGTTCAATTGTTCCTAGTTCTTTGATAGTTTGTGATTTTAACCAGTAGTTGATTTAATTTATTGCTTGTGAAGAAAAGTGTATGAGTCATGAGTTTGGAGTCTTAGATGAGGTGTTTGCATATTAATTTAGAAATTGGTTTTGTGTTTTAGAATTTTTATTTTACTTTTGCCTGGGATATGCAAAATACTAAGTTTGGGGGAGTGATTTGGGTCTAATATATGATGTTTTGAGCATGAATTAGACTCCCTTTTGCTAAGGATTTGGTTTGTTTCTCTTGTAAATTTAGGACTTTTTGTATAGTTTTTAGGAAGTTAGGTAATTTAGAATCCTTTGAACGTTTTGATCCGGTTTGTATATGTTTCAGGTACTTTCGGAGCTTAATTGAAGAAAATAATTATGGGGCTGAAAAGAGGATGAAAGGATCTTGAAAATGGCGCAAGAACGGAGCAAAACGGAGTCGGAGTATGGCAGGCACGCCCAGGTGCCCAAGCTTCCACGCCCATGTTGAAACTCATGTTTTCCCTTGGTGATGTTTTGATGATGCCACAACACAATCTAATATAATATGCTTGAACAGGTTCAGGTATTTGATGATGCAAGAAGTGATTGAAGATCTAGTCGCTTAGGACTTAGTATTTGTGTAAAGCAAAATTAGTCTAAAGCACTCAAGTATATTTTTATATTTCTAGATTATGATGATGATACTTTTCGTTTTGAAAAACTAGAAGAAGTATTTTTTTTAAAACCTTTTGCTCCTGGAAAAGTTTTTGTGAAAATCTTTTATGAAAACCTTTGGTTACAAATTTTTTATGAAAAATCTTATTTTATTGTGGAGTAATCGATTACCCCTTCTGGAATAATCGATTACTTGCTGCAACCAGTAACCAGAGAGTAAGTAATGGGTTAATTAGGTTCATGTAATGGATTACTTCCTTGAACTGGTCATTTAAGTGACAGTAATCGATTACTTGAAGCTAATAATCGATTAGCTTTTAATGCTGCAACTTTTCTGAAAAACCTGAGAGCAAGTAATCGATTACATTGACCAAAGTAATCGATTACCTATTTCAAATTTTTGAAAAACGTACTGAAATCAATATAATTCCCAGAATGATTTATTTCCTTTTCTGGATGATCACGATTCTGATTTTTGGCTTCTTCTTCTACCTTTTTGAAAACACACTACACACACAAGAATTATTCTTCTCTTTCTCTATTCTTTTGAAAATCCTATTTGAAATTATATAGCACGAGAATTGCGTTTTCTTTGTATTGATTTATTCAATCTCGTGAATAATACGTTTTGAATATAAATATAAATATTCTTATTATTTTGTGCTTAAAAACGTTTTCATTCGTTCTTTAAGTCTTCTGCTACGTCAAAACTCTTTAAATCTTTCGAGAACGTTTGAATCGATCGTTTTTTAATGTTTTTATAAACACCCAATTCACCCCCCCTCTTGGGTGACGTTAGCCAATACCATCAATTATTCTAACAATTGGTATCAAAGCTTCGTGCTCTAGTAACAAGCTTAACCGCTTGAGTTAAAGATCCATTGTGGTTTGGCATATTGGGATATTTGCTTTTATCTTTTAAAATGGAGGGTTGTTCATTCGATGAAGCACCAATGTTTGATGGATGTAATTTTCCGTACTGGTGTGCGAGAACGAAAATATATTTACAATCTATTAGTATTCATTTATGGAATATTGTGCTTCAAGGTTTTGATCCAAAATCCAAAAATGTTTTAAATGATTTTGATAAGAAATCTTTTGCGTTGAATATTCAAGCGATGCAAATTTTGAGAAATGCCTTGAACGATGATGCATATGCTAGAATTAGAGATTGTATCAACATTAAAAGTATTTGGGACACTTTAATAACACACTATGCTGCTAATGATCTATGGGAAAGTGTTAGTGTCCGCAGGGAAAAAGGAACGCACAGAAGGAATGATGACATAAATGATGATGTTCTTGATGATGAGTCGAAGAGTAACACAACAAGTGAAGATGATGATTTGGAGAGATTACTTGAAGTGTTCATACAATCTTATGAGGAATTGAGTTCTTCGGAAGAAGAGTCCACGGATAATGAAAGTGAATCAAATGGGCATATCCCTCATGAGGTAAAAAATTTTAGTTCTCTCTCAAACAATCTATACGTTACTTATAATCGTTTGAGTGATGATATGCCAATTTTAAAAAACCATGACTTGGACTTTGTGCGAGAATTATCTTCAACAGAAATTACTTTTGATACTTTGAAAATTGAAGATAATCTTGGCAAAGAAATATTTTTAGAAAATTGTTCCTCAACACATTTTGTAAAATGTTCTTTTACAGAAAAACACGTTGAGGATACAAACTTTGAAACTCATGCTGAAAAATCTATTGACTCAAATTCATTACTTGGTAAGCTAATGTTGATATTCAAAAACCAAATAAAGATTTGAACAATAGTACCTTGTCTTTTCAAAACAAAATTCTAAGTTATGTAACCATGTTTATGAAAAAGTCAAGTCATCACCCAAACACATTATATGTAACTATTGTGGATGTTCGGGACATATCTCTTATCTATGCTATTATAGGAAAAATCAAACTATGAGAGGTAACTTGAAATGGGTTCCAAAGGTTTCTAGGGAATCCAAACCTAATCCCCCAGGACCCAAAATGAGATGGGTACCAAAGGTTTCTCCTTGTAACAGGAAAGTAGAAAATCAATTGTCCAAGGAAACACCAAGAGGAAATCAAAAGGAGAAAAGCCTCAAAATGACTCAGTGGATACCTAAAGTTAGATGGAGTGATCAAAGGAAGATCGTATCATCAAGAACCAAAGCTTTCACTAGAAGAAATGGAAAATTCACGTTGATGAAACATCATAAAAGAAAGCAATGGTCTACGGCAAGATCTCCATGGCATAAAAGGGTTGAGGTAAACAAGTCATATTCTTATTATAACCACGATTATACAAGAGCATACTTTGACTATTCCAAGTTGTATTGAATTTGAAAATAAATCATGTGTAGTAAGAGTCTTTTTTTTTTCAAATGATTATCGTATCTTGGAAAAGTTGAGTACCATTCATAATGTGTCATCTAGTGCAAATTTAAGTTGGCATCTAAATGCATATTATGAATGAACTTGATATAACTCTTAGTTATAATAGAGCATATGATTTGGTATATTGTTTTTATGTGGTTCATATTAATTTCTTCAATAGCTCTTAATGTTTATCTTGACAAATTACTAACTTGAGCGTTGGAGATATCCAGAACAACCTGTTTTCCAGGAAACAGTGTTCCGAAAGGTAAGTTGACCACAAGCTAAAATCACTCATAATCCCTAGCATCAGAAAATCAATTCATAGCATGCAAGGAAGCTCGGTTTATGAATAAAAAGAAGAATTCTGGAAGGTTGAGCAGAAGTAATCGATTACTCTGCAACAGTAATCGATTACCCAGTGTTTTGTGCATCAAGTCTGATCAGTTTAAGGCTGTAAATTCAATGCTCCTAATTATGTGGATATGATTTTGATGATGACAAAGTAATAAACAATCAAGCTTTGAAGTCAATGCAACATCAACAACAACAAGAATTCAAGAAAGAAGTCAAGTGCTTACACATTCTCAATTGGTTTGTAATTGTAATTTTTCATTTATGTCGAGAGTGGATAGAAATAGTTAATCTCTTCTAAGAATAAAATAAGTAATATGATCATTAGGTTGAGATTAACCAAAATTAATACTTGAGAAGAAAAACAAAAAGGAAAATTAATTTTTATTATGTCTGATCAAAATACTCGAGTATTTTGAAGAAGACTCGAGTCTCTACTCGAGTATTCTATAAAAGACTCGAGTATTGATGTCAGATCAGCAAATATAGCCGTTAGTCTTGTACGTGCAATGGAAGACTCGAGTTTTTCGGTATAGTCAGCAAAAATAAAGTCGTTGGAAAGACTCAAAAACCCATCCTAGGGCACTTGAGTCTTTCCCAAATCTTCAGAACATCATTTTTGAATTGCTCTCTGTTTTGGACAAGAACAAACAACACAACAAGAACAAAATCATTACAAGCTTACTCTGATTCTTCTTCTCAAGTGTTAATTCACAAAACTCAACTTTGATCTCATATTGTTATTTTCTTCTCAAGTTGAGTTTAGGTCTCAATTCTATATTGAGCTGTGCTTATTTGTGCGAATCCATTGTGAGATTCGTAATACACATTCAAAATAGCTTGTTGATTCAAGTCTTGGATTGTTCCCAAGAAAACCCTAAGTGGTCTTAGGGTATTGGAGTCTTGAGAGGTTCTCAAGCACAAAGACTAAGAGGTTCTTAGCCCGATGGAGCTTCTTGAAGGGTGTTCAAGGAAGCTTTGGAAGAGTTCTTCATCACCGAAATCAAATTGGGGTAGAAATCAAGAGTTTGGTACACTCTTGAAGGGTTAGGTTGAGTGAGGCTATCTCAATTAATCCTTGTAATTTCTAACAATTTGATTTATAGAAAAATCTCCTAAGGTGGTTAGGAGGACTGGATGTAGCTCATTGTTGGAGTGAACCACGATAAAATTGCTTGAGTGTTGATTTATAGCTTTCAATTTATATTCTTCCTCAAACAACCTAATTAAGGCTTTTCAAAGAAAAAGGATTTGTCTAATTGGGTAGTAAGTTCAAGGCAATTAAGTGTTATTCAGTTGTTAAAATTTATCTTAAATGCTTACTATTCTGTTAGATAAGTTTCTTACTTGTATTGGATTAATTAAAAGTGAGTTGCTGATTTTTCATTTCTGGTTTAGTGCACCTCTGATACGAAAGACTCGAGTATTTCTCAGAATACTCGAGTTGTTCTTGCTCAAAGACTCGAGTACATCTTAAAAGACTTGAGTAGTTCATCCTGAAACACTCGAGTATTTAAAGAAAGACTCGAGTATTTCGAGTCATTTCCAGAAAAATCAGTTTCAGCTCAATTCTTTTAATATCATTCGAAATATTTGGTATTGCTGCTTCAAATTACTATTCACCCCCCTCTAGTAATTTCTAAGTCTGCTTGTTGGTTTCCAACAAGTGGTATCAGAGCTCGATCGAAAGATCGAGTGTAACAACTTTTTTGAAAAAGATCCTATTTGGAAACTATGGGCTCAAGCAATCCCTTTGGAGGTGAAGGCTGTTCAATAAACCGCCCTCCACTTTTCAATGGTGAAGGGTATGCTTATTGGAAAGTCAAATTGAAAATTTTTATTGAAGCAATTGATATGGATATTTGGGATGCTATTGAGAATGGACCTTACATTCCTAAGAGATTGATAAATGATGAAACCGTAATTATTCCAAGAGCTAGTTGGAGTGATGATGACAAGAAAAGAGTTTCATATGATTTAAAAGGTAAATACATCATCACTTCCGCTTTGTCTCATGATGAATTTTTTCGTGTCTCTCAATGTAAATCTTCTAAGGAAATGTGGGATATTTTGCAAGTTACTCATGAGGGAACAAGCGAAGTAAGACGTGCAAGAATAAATACTTTAACTCATGAATATGAATTATTTCGCATGCTTCCAAATGGGTCCATCAATGACTTGCAAAAGCGATTTACTCACATAATTAATCATTTGATTGCTTTAGGAAAAACATATCATGATGTTAAAACTACTAACAAAGTTTTGAGATGTCTTGATAGGAGATGGCAACCCGAAGTAGCGGCCATCGTAGAATCCAAAGATTTAGACATAATGGAGTTGGAAACTTTGTTTGGCAAACTTCAAGAACATGAAATGGAACTATCAAGACTCAACACTCATGAGGAGTCCGACAAGAAGAAAAAGGGCATATCTCTCAAAGATTCAACAAAAGTCATAAAAGAAGTTGAAGAATGCTCTATAAGTGAGGATTCCGATAGTGAACCCAATCAAGAAGAATTTGGGATGTTTGTCAAAAGATTCAACAAATTCTTCAAGGGAAGGAAAAGTAGTTTCCCATCAAAAATGAAGAGAACCAAAGACTCCAAACAAAGAGACAAGAGTACCAATGATGGAGTGAAATGTCATGAATGTGGTGGGATTGGTCACATTAAAATGGAATGTGCCACATTCTTGAAGAAGAATGACAAGAAGACCCAAGAGACCAAAGGGAAGAGAGCATACATCTTTTGGGATGCATCAGAGAAGAGTAATGAATCATCCTCAAGTAGCTCCGGTGATGAAAATGCAAACCTTTGTCTCATGGCCAAGAACAACAATGAGTCCTCATCAAGAGCTAAACATGACATGAGTGAAAGTGATGATGAGGTAACTTCTAGTTCTTCTTGTTCTTCTTCAAACTCCATTTCTTATGATGATTCGCAAGAAGCCTACAATGAAATGTTAATTCAATTTAGAAGGCTTGCTAAAATTAATAAGGAAAAAGGAAAGAAAATTTTGGTGTTTCAACAAGAAATTGATGAATTGCAAAAATCTATAAATGAGTTGAAACTTCAAAATGAATCCTTAGAACTTATTAATTCTAGTAATCAAAGTGATTGTGCAAATCATGAGGAAACTATTACTCCATGTGAGAAATGTGGTGAACTTGAAAAAGAAGTGAAAGAGTTGAAAAAAAAACTCACAATCTCACATAGTGATAGAAACCTCAACCAGTTATTGAACTCTCAAAGGAACAAACACAACAAAACCGGTTTGGGATATGTTCATAAAAAGAACAAAAAGTACAAGGTGGTTGGATCATTTTCTAAGAAAAATTCATCAAAGAAGCCAACTTTTACTTATTGTGGAAAACTTGGACATATCAACATTGAGTGCTATATAAAGAAATTTGAAATGAAAAAGGGTACTTATATGTGGATTAAGAAGGGAGAAAGTCCCAACACTAACCCTAAGGGACGCAACATAGTTTGGGTACCCAAAATGAACAAGTGATTTCATCTTGTAGGTGTGCCTTCGAATGGGAAAGGAATTGTGGTATCTAGATAGTGGATGTTCAAGGCACATGACGGGAAATAAGCGGCATTTCATTGAGCTTACTCCAAAAGAGAAGGGTTATGTCACTTATGGGGACAACAACAAAGGCAAAATTATTGGTAATGGTAAAATCGGAAACTCTTCAAAATTGATTATCGATAATGTGCTCTATGTTCAAGGATTAGAACACAATCTCTTGAGCATAAGCCAATTATGTGATATTGGTAATCATGTATTATTTACCTCTACTCATTGCCTCATTAAAAGTGACAAAGATGAATCTATCAAATTTGTTGGTAAAAGGTCAAATAATACTTACTTAGTTGATTTAAACAAAGTTACTTCTTTGGTCTCTACTTGTTTAGTGAGCAAAGAAAGTGACACTTGGTTATGGCATCGTAGGACCGCTCACATAAATGTAAACCAATTGAAGAAATTACAATCTAAAGATCTAGTAGTTGGGTTACCAAAGCTAAATTTTTCTATTGAAGGTGTTTGTTCTCCATGCAAGAAGTGTAAACAAACCAAAAATACCTTTGGATCAAAAATGGTGATCTCCACATCAAGGCCATTAGAAATGCTTCATATGGACTTGTTTGGACCATCACAAGTAAAAAGCTTTGGTGGCAACTATTATGCATTGGTGATTGTTGATGACTTCTCTAGGTTTACTTGGACTTTATTTTTAACTACAAAGAGTAAGACCTACAAATCTTTTAAACATCAAGTAAAACTTTTTCAAAACCAAGTGAATCAAAAAGTAATTGTTATTCGTACCGATCATGGTGGTGAATTTGAAAACCACAAATTTGATAAGTTTTGTGCTAAAAATGGTATTGAGCACCAATTCTCCGCACCAAGAACTCCGGAAAAAAATGGAGTGGTAGAGTGGAAAAATAGGGTGCTAGAGGAACTTGCTAGAACCATGCTAAATGATTCTCAAGTACCTCAATATTTTTGGGCCGATGCCGTCAATAGGGCTTGTTATGTTTTGAATCGAATTTTGATAAGGCCCTCCTTAGATAAAACCCCCTATGAACTTTACAAAGGAAGAAAGCCAAACATATCTCATTTTCATGTCTTCGGATGCAAAGTTTTTGTTGTAAACAATGGAAAAGAAAACCTTGGCAAGTTTGATTCCAAATCCGATGAAGGCATATTTTTAGGCTATTCTTCTCATAGTAAAGCTTATAGAATTTTCAATAAAAGAACTTTAACAATTGAAGAATCTATTCATCTTGTTTTTAATGAGTCTTCGAAAGAAGATAGTGTTTTATGTGATACTAGTGAAGATGTGATTGAATTTTCAAATGAAGAAAAAGAGAGAGAAAAATCAAAAGGTGATGAAGGTGAAGTTAAACAAGAACTTCCTCCGACTTGGAAATTCGTCAAGGCTCATCCTATTGACAATGTCAAAGGAGATATGTCAAAGGGAGTACTAACTCGTAGGTCTATTCAAAACATTTGCAACTTTTTCTCCTTTGTTTCTCAAATAGAACCCGATTCAATTAAAAAGGCCATTGAGGATGAACATTGGGTTCTTGCTATGCAAGAAGAATTGAACCAATTTGCTAGAAATGAAGTTTGGGATCTAGTCCCTAAACCCAAGGATCATTCCATAATCGACACTAAATGGATTTATAGAAATAAACTTGATGAATCCGGGTTGATTATAAGAAATAAAGCAAGACTAGTGGCTCAAGGGTATAACCAAGAGGAAGGTATCGATTATGATGAGACCTTTGCTCCGGTTGCACGACTTGAGGCAATCCGAATTTTACTTGCTTTTGCATCAATCATGAAATTCACTTTGTACCAAATGGATGTTAAAAGTGCTTTCTTGAATGGGTTTATAAATGAAGAAGTGTATGTCAAGCAACCCCCCGGTTTTGAAAGTAGTGAATTTCCAAACCATGTTTATAAATTTAAAAAGGCACATTATGGATTGAAACAAGCTCCTAGAGCTTGGTATGATCGATTGAGTTCCTTTTCATTAGAAGATAAGTTTCAAAGAGGGAAGGTTGATAATACACTATTCATTTATAAAACCAAAGATGACATTTTGTTAGTACAAATCTATGTTGATGATATCATATTCGGTGCTACTAACGTGTCTCTTTGTAGAAAGTTTTCTAATTTGATGAAAAAGGAATTTGAAATGTCAATGATGGGAGAGCTCAAGTTCTTCTTAGGCTTACAAATAAAGCAAGTCAAGGAGGGGACATTCGTGCATCAAGGAAAATATTGCAAAGAGCTCCTTGAAAAGTTCGGATTGGACAAATGCAAAGAAGCCTACACTCCAATGAGCACATCATGCTACCTAGACAATTAGGATGAACAAGGTACCCCGGTTGATGTTAGTAAATATAGGGGAATGATAGGTAGTCTCCTATATCTTACTGCATCTAGACCGGATATTATGTTTAGTGTATGCATTTGTGCTCGATTTCAAGCTAATCCTAAAGAATCTCACCTATCCGCAGTTAAACACATATTTAAGTATCTAAAAGGAACAATTAACACTGGTCTGGGGTATCCTGCTGATGCCAATCTTAGTTTAATTGGTTACTCGGATTCCGACTTCGTGGGATGCTAGCTTGATCGCAAAAGCACCAGTGGTACTTGTCATTTCTTGGGAAGTTCATTGTGTCATGGTTTTCTAAAAAGCAAGCTTGTGTTGCTCTTTCTACCGCCGAAGCAGAATATATCGCAGCCGGTAGTTGTTGTGCTCAACTATTATGGATGAAACAACAATTATCGGATTTTGGCTTAAAACTTGAAAATATTCCTATTAGATGCGATAATACGAGTGCAATCAATTTGACTAAGAATCCGGTGTATCATTCAAGAACCAAACACATTGAAATAAGACATCACTTTTTGAGATATCATGTGCAAAATGGTGATTGTACAATTGAATTTGTTAGCACCACAAATCAATTAGTCGACATTTTTACAAAGCCTTTACCAAGGGATACTTTCTATCACATAAGGAGAGAACTTGGTATTCTAGATGAATCTAACATAGGCTAATTGCATTTTGTGTAATTTGAAAAATCACCACTTTAGTGTTATTTTAATTTGTCTTGGTTCTTAGTTAAGATAGTTCTTGATGATATTCTGAATATTGTGTATTAATTGTGTGTGATTCTCTATGATTTCCATGTTGGTATTGAAGTTCATTGTGTTTAAGTTGTGTTTGTTTGATCAAAACTGTGTTCAAAATATGTATTTGTCAAAAAGACTCGAGTCTTCTTCAAAATTAATTCAAAAGACTCAAGTCCTTTAATTCAAAATTAATTCAGTTTTAAATTGAAAAAGTTTTTATTCAGGGTCTGATGAAAAGACTCGAGTATTTCTAAAAAGACTCGAGTCTTTCCAAAATCTCAAAAATGATACGTTCAGGCAAAAATCGAGTCCCCAAAAAGACTCGAGTCGTTTTAATTTTATGAAAAATTGTTTTTCTGGCAATACTCGAGTCCCCCCTGTTTTACTCGAGTATTTGGCTGGCCTGTCCTGCATCAGCGAGCAAATCGTGTCAAGACCCTAGTGCATGAGTCTGAAAAGACTCGAGTGTTTTCTTCAAGACTCGAGTCGTTCTTCAAGAACTACTCGAGTATTGGCAAATATACTCGAGTCTTTCGCTGCCTATATAAAGAACTTCAGCACCAAACTCACCATTTTACTCGAGTGTTTGCGAACCCCTCTTTCTTCTCTCTCGGTTTTTACACGATTCTCTCATCCAAACTCTGTATTCTTCCAAATTTTTGCCAAAACTCATTAGAATAACATCTATTAAACACTTTTCCTCACTTATTTCAACTGATTTCAAGTGTTTTCAACATCAAATTCGCTACCCCCTTTCAAAACCCTAACATCCCAAAAACTTCAATCTTTTCAAAAGCTCTTCAATGGCATCATCCTCTAGACATGGGAAACGTGTAAGAGTGACTGAATCATCATTCAAAGAAGATGTACCTGAATATTATCAAGAAGCTGAGTGCAAGGACAGATTTAATGGATTCTCTTCAAGAGGGTTTGGAGTTATCAGCTGGGTGAACTGTGCATTCCTACAAAGTAAGGGATTTTCCTTCATTCCTAACCTTAGGGAACAGAAGCTCATAAAATTTCTGGAATTTAATGGCCCTGTTTATCCTAGATTAGTTAGAACATTCTATGCAAACCTTAGGCTGAATAATGACATTTTGGAATCCATGGTTGAAGGTGTTATATTCTCTATTAGAGTTAAGGATTTGCATCATGTCTTCGGGCCATCACGACACGGGGACAATTCCTTAAGGGCTGATGCTGATGGTATTTTTCGAAGTTTACTGCGCCCCGGTCGTGTCTGGAACGAAGGGCCTAAGCATTCATCCATGATGACAGCACAATCTAGGGTACTACACTACATTGTATGCCACCAGCTTGTTCCCCAAACCTCACCAAACTATGCCAAACCAACCAACCAAGAGCTTAGACTTGTTAGTGTTATCCTTAACAATGTAAGGTTGAATTGGTGTCGCATCATTCTCGATAGGATGTTAGCTGCTGCTAATTCTAGGCACCCTAAGTCGCTACCGTATCCTATGCATGTGACTCGGCTCTTGACCCATTTTCATGTGCCTATTCCACCCAATGAAGATTCCATGACCCTTCATGTCAATCAACACTGCCTGAACAATGGTACTCTCAAACTTCAAGGGATGGAGTTCCATGTACCTTCTGGCGAGTACTTGTACAAGGAGGATGTGGCAAATTTGAATAGGGTTGAAAATGTTGCAGCTCAACAAGGAGTTGATGTTGAGCAATTAGAGGAAGAAGCTGCAGCATTTGATGAAGCTGAAGGTGGAAATCCAATTGAGGACGAGATTAATTTTGATGATTTTACTGGTTCTCAGTTTGGGTTTGATGGTTCGGAGTGAAGAGACAATGTCATCTCGCGGCTGGATACCCTCGATGGGAGGGTGGACTCTCTTGCGTCTGCTATTGATGCCCAGCGAGATGATATTGCGAGTCTAGATGCTAGAATGGGTGCGCAGTCGGCTATGCTCTACTCCCGATTGGATCAGCATTCGGATCAGATGAATCGTCGGTTTGATGAGATGATGGCTGCTTTTACTCGATTCTACCCTCCTCCTGATGATGCACCTCCATCAATGTTTTGATGTTGCTGTTTTTAGATATCTTTTTTTGTTTTAAGTCTTATGCTTTTGTTGAACATTATGTATTTTGGGAGTTAGTTTTGAAAATTTTCTTCACTTATTGCACTTAATGTTGTCATTTTTATATCTCTTGTGTTTTAATGCAAAGCTTTAGGGGGAGCTATTCGTTTTATGACTCATTTATTTTATGACATATTTGGTTATGGGGTTTCCGAATATGCTACTCTCCTCCCCTTATCTTTTTCTCATAGTGTTACATCTTTTTGATAATGACAAAAAGGGGGAGTGATATAAATGCACTTGTTGTTTATACGTACTTGTTACAATCTTGTTGTTGGGTAATTGAATTTCATATATGCTCTGATAACATGGTATATGCTCTGATACCATGATATGCACTTGTCACAATCTTGTTGCTGAAATTAAATTAAAATTTCATAACTACTTTGCTAGCACAAGCTGAATTTTGACAGGTTTAAAGGTTCTTGTATTGAGGGGGAGTAGCCTCACAAAGAAACCATCATGCAAGCATCTTCATGTGGTATCAAGCTCTATCAAGCTCAACAAGTGTTAATTATTTTGTCATCACCAAAAAGGGGGAGACTGTAAATTCAATGCTCCTAATTATGTGGATATGATTTTGATGATGACAAAGTAATTAACAATCAAGCTTTGAAGTCAATGCAACATCAACAACAACAAGAATTCAAGAAAGAAGTCAAGTGCTTACTCATTCTCAATTGGTTTGTAATTGTAATTTTTCATTTATGTTGAGAGTGGGTAGAAATAGTTAATCTCTTCTAAGAATAAAATAAGTAATATGATCATTAGGTTGAGATTAAACAAAATTAATACTTGAGAAGTAAAACAAAAAGGAAAATTAATTTTTATTATGTCTGATCAAAATACTCGAGTATTTTGAAGAAGACTCGAGTCTCTACTCGAGTATTCTTTTAAAAGACTCGAGTATTGATGCTAGATCAGCCAATATAGTCGTTAGTCTTGTACGTGCAACGGATCTTTCCAGCCTGGCCAAAAGACTCGAGTATTGGCCAAAAAGACTCAATTTTTTCGGTACAGTCAGCAAAAATAAAGTCGTTGGAAAGACTCAAAAACCCATCCTAGGGCACTTGAGTCTTTCCCAACTCTTCAGAACTTCATTTTCGAATTGCTCACTGTTTTGCACAAGAACAAACAAGACAATAAGAACAAAATCATTACAAGCTTACTCTGATTCTTCTTCTCAAGTGTTAATTCACAAAACTCAACTTTGATCTCATATTGTTATTTTCTTCTCAAGTTGAGTTTAGGTCTCAATTCTATATTGAGCTGTGCTTATTTGTGCGAATCCATTGTGAGATTCGTAATACACATTCAAAATAGCTTGTTGATTCAAGTCTTGGATTGTTCCCAAGCAAACCCTAAGTGGTCTTAGGGTATTGGAGTCTTGAGAGGTTCTCAATCACAAAGACTAAGAGGTTCTTAGCCCAGTGGAGCTTCTTGAAGGGTTTCAAGGAAGCTTTGGAAGAGTTCTTCATCACCGGAATCAAATTGGGGTAAAAATCAAGAGTTTGGTACACTCTTGAAGGATTAGGTTGAGTGAGGCTATCTCAATTAATCCTTGTAATTTCTAACAATTTGATTTATAGAAAAATCTCCTAAGGTGGTTAGGAGGACTGGATGTAGCTCATTGTTGGAGTGAACCAGGATAAAATTGCTTGAGTGTAGATTTATAGCTTTCAATTTATATTCTTGCTCCAACAACCTAAGGCTTTTCAAAGAAAAAGGATTTGTCTAATTGGGTAGTAAGTTCAAGGCAATTAAGTGTTATTCAGTTGTTAAAATTTATCTTAATTGCTTACTATTCTGTTAGATAAGTTTCTTGCTTGTATTGGATTAATTAAAAGTGAGTTGCTGATTTTTCATTTCTTGTTTAGTGCACCTCTGATATGAAAGACTCAAGTATTTCTCAGAATACTCGAGTTGTTCTTGCTCAAAGACTCGAGTATATCTTAAAAGACTCGAGTAGTTCATCCTGAAACACTCGAGTATTTAAAGAAAGACTCGAGTATTTCGAGTCATTTCCAGAAAAATCAGTTTCTGCTCAATTCTTTTAATATCATTCGAAATATTTGGTATTGCTGCTTCAAATTACTATTCACCCCCCTCTAGTAATTACTAAGCCCGCTTGTTGGTTTCCAACAAAGGCAAGTAACCAATTATAGATCTCAGGATAGCCGATTAGTTCTGCAGCATCATACAACTCACCAGAGAAGATGTAATCGATTAAAGTTACTGAAGTAATCGATTAAAGGCCATCAAGTAATCGATTACAGCCAGCCCAGTAATCGATTAGAAAAGTTGCATCATGTATTCACCTGAGAGGAAGTAATAGATTACAGGTATGTAAGTAATCGATTACATGAGGAAAGTAATCGATTAAATCCTGTCAGTAATCGATTATCAGATAGAGTATCTGGAAAAAAAGGGGAAATTAGTATGGACCAAGTTGGGCCTTTGACCCGTTTTGACCTGAGAAGTACCACCTCCTTGACTAAACCCTAGCCTCTCTTCTCACTCTCACACGTGCTATCTCTCTCTTACACTTACAATCTCTCTCTTTTTTTTCTCTCAAACTCACGGCTTCTTCATCTTCTTCTTCTTCATTATTTTCTTCTTCTTCCAACCATCCTCCATAGCCTCATCTCCACCAAACCTTCATCATTCCCACTCAAATCCCCTTCTCACATCATAAACCTTCATCTCTAACCTTCTCTTTCTCTCAAATCCTTCTCTCTCTCTCTTCACCTTCTCCCATTCGGCCTCCATCAACAACCACCACAGCCACCATTAAGATTGTTACATGAAGATCTAAGAATTAATCCATTAGAGAGAAAACACCTAAGAGACATAAAATTCTTGCCTTTTATTCTTTGAATGATAAAATTAAAGAAAGAAAACCTTCAGTGGAAATCAAGAAAGTTATTTTGGTTCCTGTCTTCTAGTTATATCCTTGTTTGATTTCTCTTGTATAATAATTTTCATAACTCTTTCAGTGACAGCATTAAAAAGTTCTTCTGATTATTTTATTAAGAAATTCTCGAGTTTCTAAATGCTTAAAGGTTGATGGCTTGCTTCTATTCTCACTATAATTATATAATTGGTGATCAGATTGTGATGGCCCTTGAGCAAAGGTGTTACAAGGAACTACGAAATGAGAACTTCCGTTTAGCAAAAATAATCATGTGCATTTACAGGAAATTTCTGTCTTCTTGTAAAGAACAATTGTGAGTTCATATTTCTCCTACCTTTATGCTTATATACAGATGGCTTTGATGTATATGTTGAGATGTTTTTCAATTTTCGCTAATGATGCTTGAACCATTTGTTGTTTGGTTGAAGAGTGGTTACTTAACTAACTCATTTCCCACTCTTCACCCTCTAGTATAATTGAAAATTTGGTTTTCTTCTTTCTTGAATCCAACCCTTTTTAATTTTTATTTTTTGGTCGACCTAGGCAAACTATTTTGGAAAGACAAGGGAGTGCTGTGGAAGGTAACAGGGGATGGGGAGGACATACGACTAAGAAGCTTATTTTAGGATAGTCCAACTTTTTTACTAAGTTGCCTTTGTGATATGAACACTGAAAGTATAGTAAGATAAGTGTTGAGTGTGGTCAAAAATAATCATGTAATAGGTCTATATACATTGTGTGCATTTGGATTTGCCCTCCCAACAATTTCTGAAATAATTTTACTGATCATGAAATGCATTTATAAGGGAATAAATTATTAAGTCAGTTTACAGGATTATCTTGTGAACACTAGTCCTAAGTTCTACACTATATGACTGTGTCATATTTGTAGCTGATGGAGATTTATTAGTGTATAGTATTGATGGATTGATGTCGGCATTATCGGGTTTAATTAACAGTTTTCCATATGGCTTCGTGATAATTACAGGCTTGCAGCAATTATTGGCAACATATTCGTAATTTCTTAGTTTTTAGCTAATTTTACTTTGAATAATGAAAATGAATATAATATTAAACAATGTCATGATGTCATATAGTAGAATATATGCTGCATGGTTAAGAAGTCTTCACTGTCTTGATTTTGATTTTTCTCACTCATTTTCAGTAGCCTAGCTTTGATTTGCTCTCCATGTTATTTACTATAGTTTTTGGAGTTCTTTAAGATGCATCTGATTTTACTTCTTTCATGGTTTAGTTGTTGATTTTAATTTTAGTTTCCTAATCTGTCATCTATTTATTGTTGCTTTGTGTAATTTGTACTTCCTCTGTCAATTTATGAAGTTCATATCACAATGAATCTGATTTTGCTTATTCTTGTTGTCATGTCTAGTTCATGTCATTTAGAGTTCTTGATAATATTGTACCTGTTTTGACAATATGTGGTTTCTTTGTGTGATAATTGTTATTATTCCACAGATCTGAGATTGATCATTTGAAAGCACTTATGCGTTCAATAACTGTGGATGCTTCTACAGTACCTATCAGGGAAGAAGAGATGCGCACAGAAGTGGTTCCTTCAAAACCAATGCCTTTTGAACAAAAGGATGACGACCATATAACAACAATAGTAGAGAAAGGGGACTAAAAATATTTCAGGAAGGTGTGGCCATGATGAAGGATACTGGTTTTCCATCTCTTGGTCCAGAATACTACATAGTGAGGTACTCTTATATTTATCTTTTAATTATCCTAAGATTTTTATGTTTTACTTGTTTGGTAAATAGTTATTTATTCTTCAGGTATCTTAAACTTCTAATTTGAATCATAATCTTAATTTATTTGCATATGGACATTGATGCCTACATGATGTGCAATTAAGCTTAAACTCAATTCATTTTTAGGAGGAAACCTGAAGGAATGAGTTAACCAAAAAGGCCTCTTGCGTTACGACAATCTCATAAACTAACTGATATCACAAGGTTAGCATTCTCTTTCAATCTCTCTTTCTCTCTTTCAA
The DNA here is from genome assembly GCA_037953625.1 of Crotalaria pallida. Taxonomy (NCBI): domain Eukaryota; kingdom Viridiplantae; phylum Streptophyta; class Magnoliopsida; order Fabales; family Fabaceae; genus Crotalaria; species Crotalaria pallida. The sequence goes on along the minus strand of CM075654.1, from coordinate 1,283,503 downwards.
TCTTTCTTTCTCTCATAAAAAGCAATAAGTACATGCTATAACCTTCTTTGCTAAAGATGTCTCTCTCTTCTGATTTCCTTCCTGTTGCAGGTGTACTTAACAAAACACCACAAAAATTAGAGATTAGGTTGTCTACAATAGAACCTACTTTGTAGCAGGGACCTGACCAGTACTAAAAGAATGTTATTTAGTCTATTTTTCCCATTAAATTTTAGATAGGTGTTGCTTTTGTGTGTTTTATTTTATTTTTAATATTTTGAGCTGATGTAATATTGTGACTCAATAGAATGCTAAAAACATTCTATATATTAGATTGTTGAGATTTGATCTCTTTATTTATAGGCAATTTAATAATATAAAATTTTTATTTGTAATTATTATCGTATTAAAAATAATACTTTTATCAAGTGAAAAAGATTATTATTTTTTTTATATAAATAAAGGCTATTGCAACGACAATGTTGTTGCCAATAATGGGTATTGCAACGACAATTTTGTTGTTTCAAAAATCAAGGGTCTTTTGCAACGACAATGTCGTTGCCCATGTTACTAAACCATAATTGTCGTTGCCTTAATGGTAAGCCACGTCAGCAATATCGTATCTTTGGCAACGACATTTATCGTTGCCAATGATACTAACCCATTGACAACGACATTTGTCGTTACCTAAAAGGTAAGCCACGTCACCCGTTGTTGCATATTTGGCAACGACAAAGTATTTGTAACGACATATGTCGTTGCAAAACCGGTGTGAATCGCAACAAAGGTTTGTCGTTGCGATAGTTATATTGTCGTTGCCATACTTTTTCGCTACGCCCTGACCTGCAACGATTGATGTTGTTGCCGAAAATGTTTTTCGCAACGACATTTCATCTTTAGCAACGACTTTTGTCGTTGCAATTGGCCGACTTTCTTGTAGTGTGTACCATAAAACCACCATTCTTCACCACCATTGCCTAACCTTTCAACCATAACCATTACCTTTGCAAATCCTTGGTTCAAAACTCGGTTCAACAAGGTTCATCTCTTCTGGTTCAGCATTGGGTCTGTTCGGTTCAGTGAAGAGATCGGTTCTGTGCTACTGGTTCAGTGATCTTTTGGTTTAGTCTTGGTTCAGTGGTTCACGGGTTGATTCGTTTCAGCGCTTCTGGTTTGGTTCGACTTCGGTTCAGTTTCGGTTCAGTGCAGAGTATTTCGGTTTAGGTTAACAGTCTTCTTCATTAAGCTCTTCCTGCTACTATTTCTGGTACAATATTCATGCTTCTGAGTTCATATTGATATTTTGAGATTAGAGGTTTATTAGCATTGGTAGTAGGAGTGCATTATCTGCCTGGTGATATCTGGTTTTTGAACTGCATTGTTGGACTTGGGTCTGATCAGTTGAGTAGTTGGGTATATTGTCGCATTTGCTCATAGCTGTATATCTGGTTCATTGTGCCTGCTGTCTGTCTGATCTGTATCTGAGAAAATGGCTACTCGTCGTACAAAAAGAAGAGCTCTAATCGAAGAATCTGAGGATGATGAGCCTTCACCCCCAGTTGCTCAGAATCAGAGAGCTACTCCTTCTTCCAGCCGTGCTCCTAGACCTTCTCGATCTCGTCAGAATGAAGCTGGTCCATCTGCTCCTCCACCTTCTGTTCCACAGTCTGCAGCACTCGAGAAATACAACCGTTGGTTCTCCAACCCGGCTCAAATTGTTGATTATGAAAAGTATTTTACAGCATGCTCAGTGATTTCCCCAAGATTCCTGGATGCAGAAACTTTTGATGATGATGAGTGTAATCTTCCCGCGATGAAGCTGCTGAAAGAAAAAGAGTTATTTGAGTTCAGCACCATCGGCGGTGATTTCTATGAGGATCTAGTCAGAGTCTTCTATACCAACTTGAAATGGGATTCCGATGAGATGATTTTGTATTCTGAAGTGAAAGGAAGACAGATAAAGATCACTTTAGATACTTGGAAGAATATCACTCGACTTCCGATGGATGGAGTGTACTTCACCAGATCTGGCAGTGACAGTCTTTGGGGCGATGAATATGACAAAAAGGCTGCTAAAGAAGAGTTTATCGATGACAACATCCCTACAGGAAAGGTCATAACTTCAGATAATTGATTGAGGTCTAATATGTGATGTTTTTGTACCTTTTTTGTCTCCCTTTTACATAATAAGTGGCTAGTTTCTTGAGTAAATTGGAATAAAACAATGAAATTTTGTCATTATAAGATTTCTGGAACCTTTTGATGTGTTTGGTTTGTTTTCAGCTCTTAAAACAATGATTTTTGCAAAGGAATGAAGGAGAGCTTGTTACTTGAATTAGGAAGAAAAAGAGGAAAAAATGAAGAAAAGTTGACCGTGGCGCCCAGGCGCGGGCTGGGGTCAACTGGCCAATAATGGGGTGCATTTGGTTGATTTTTTCAGACAGACGCACGGCCAGGCGCAGGAGTTTCACGCCTGGGCGCGCAAAATGTGAGAAAGTGACACTGTTTGCTGTATTGATCATAACTTGAGCTACACTTATCCAAATTAGTCGACCTAGGTATCATTTTAAAGCTAAGGAAAAGCTATACAACTTTGCCAGAAATAGCCTTACTCAAATTCGTTCATCTTAGGGGTCAAAATCAGTGACAAAGTTGCTGTCAGACACAAATACGGGATTCTAGAAGGATTTTAATGATAAATTCTATTTGTAGATAAGATTCTTAGAGATTAGTTTAGTCTAATAGGATCTTATCATATTATATTCATATTTAGGATTAGTTTTATTCAGATAATAATCTTATCACATTAGATTGAAAATTAGGTTAGTTTTTATCTATATAATAATAGGATTATGATTCATTCAAACGAGAAAGCTTTGAAGAGTAGTTAACACGTTTTTAGAGAAAGCAATAGTGAGAGAGCTTTTGGAGGCAAGTTGAAGAATTGCACTTTGTGATTGGAGATTGGGGTAATTCCATATCTCTCATTATGATTTTCATTATTCTTCTTTCTTCTTCTCTAATTATGTGTAACTAAACTCCTTTTTGGGAACATGTGGATTTGTATGGAACCTTTGTAGTTTTTGTTTAATGAATTGATGTTTTTCCATTAAGTATTGTGTTTGATTGTTTTTTATTGTTCATCATGAATTTGGATCCGTTTATGATTTGGTAATTCTAATTGAATAGGAATATTGAATTAGGATTTAGACCTTTAATCAAACAATTCAATTACATAGGTATAGGAATATGTCTATGAATTGGATAACCTTCTAATAATTTTGATTGAACATTAATTGGTAAGATTAGGATTTAAAGCTCTGCTTAAGGAATTAAGGGAGATTAAATTACTAAGAAACATGGTTGACCTAAGGAATTAGGCTGCTTTTACCTTTGCAAAATTGGTTCAATACTTAGGAAAATCATTGATTCGTTAGCAATTATTATAGGAACCTACAACGAAACAAGTTCCCAAGCTTTCCCAAATTCTTTCACAACCACTTTTTATTTGCGTTTTTGTTTTTCAATTTAATTTAGTTAAGAATTTTCCAATCAATTTAATTTTAATTTGAATTTCACGTAGTAACTACGACTTCGGTGAGAATTATTTTAATCGATTTTAGTCCTCGTTGGGAACGACAACCCACTTCCACTTTATTACTTGTCACGAACTGGTGCACTTGCCAGAATTCCGACAGTAATCTGAAATTCGAATTTCATGTGCTACACTTCATTTTTAATCGTTGTTTGATTCCTAGGCAAGGGAATTACTTCAGGGTGTTAGATCCTGATTACAACATTCTATGGGCTTGGTTTCACGACAAACCTATCAATTGGGGTTGGTTTGTTTTGAATCATTTGACTGAAACTGCAAGTAAAGTTCGTCGCTCTATTGATCGTGATATGAAGCTGAAGACAACGCGCCTTCCTTATGCGACATTGATCACCAACATCCTTAGGCGTTTCCGGATTCCTCTTAATGGAGAGTCGAGGACTGCTCCAAATGCGGATATGCGTATGGACACCAACTTTCTGGGAAACATGGGATGGGTAAACATGGAAGGACGTGGTTGGATTCCTAATTCGATGCGACGAGAAAGAAAGGCAGCTCATAGGCATGACCTTGAAGAGGATGATGACCAAGATCAAGCACCAGCTCAGGACCCTGATTTCACTCCGCTACGAGCTATCTTACCATCGGATCATATTCCTCCTTACATGCAGAATTTCATGGATGATGTTAGAGGATATATGAGACGATCTGATGACCATATGCGTTCAATTGACTCCAATCTTGCTCAGCTCACCTCCGGTATGGAACAGATGAATGTCAACATGGAGGCAATGCAGCAAGACATATATCATTTGAGGCATCAGAATCGGCAACCCTTCACCAGTGATCGTTAGCTTGTGGCTCCGCTCCCTAATCTTATTATTTTTTGCTATCTGGATTGTTTATCTTTGATTTATGCTATTATCTTAATCCCTAGTTATTTACTCTTGATTAACTACATCTGTTTCTGGATTTAGATTTACTTCTTACATGTCCTTGGATATTTCGTTGTGACTTTTCATGACAATTGCTCTTTTATTGGTTTGATATTATTTTTGTCATGTGATGTCATTATATTTATCTTGGACATCTCACCTTTTTGATGATGTCAAAAGGGGGAGAAATATGTCACGAGAAAGTATGAGCAAAACAGGTCAACAGGAACAGGTTCATGAATGATTCATGAATTCAAGGGGAGAGATATTCAGGGGGAGTTGTGGAGTTGTGCTCTTTGTGTGCTCTTTTAATGTTAAAGAACTGGATGCATCTTATTTCTAGATTGCGTACTAACCTCTATTTTGCAGGTAAAGTTTGTCATCATCAAAAAGGGGGAGTGTTGAAACTCATGTTTTCCCTTGGTGATGTTTTGATGATGACACAACACAATCTAATATAATATGCTTGAACAGGTTCAGGTACTTTGATGATGCAAGAAGTGATTGAAGATCTAGTCGCTTAGGACTTAGTATTTGTGTAAAGCAAATATAGTCTAAAGCACTCAAGTATATTTTTATATTGCTAGATTATGATGATGATACTTTTCGTTTTGAAAAACTAGAAGAAGTATTTTTTTTAGAACCTTTTGCTTCTGGAAAAGTTTTTGTGAAAATCTTTTATGAAAACCTTTGGTTACAAATTTTTTATGAAAAATCTGATTTTACTATGGAGTAATCGATTACCCCATCTGGAATAATCGATTACTTGCTGCAACCTATAACCAGAGAGTAAGTAATGGGTTAATTAGGTTCATGTAATGGATTACTTCCTTGAACTGGTCATTTAAGTGACAGTAATCGATTACTTGAAGCTAATAATAAATTAGCTTTTAATGCTGCAACTTTTCTGAAAAACCTGAGAGCATGTAATCGATTACATTGACCAAAGTAATCGATTACCTATTTCAAATTTTTGAAAAACGTGTTGAAATCAATCTGATTCCCAGAATGATTTAATTCCTTTTCTGGATGATCACGATTTTGATTTTTGGCTTCTTCTTCTACCTTTTTGAAAACACACTACACACACAAGAATTATTCTTCTCTTTCTCTATTCTTTTGAAAATCCTATTTGAAATTATATAGCACGAGAATTGCGTTTTCTTTGTATTGATTTATTCAATCTCGTGTATAATACGTTTTTAATATAAATATAAATATAAATATTCTTATTATTTTGTGCTTAAAAACGTTTTAATTCGTTCTTTAAGTCTTCCGCTACGTCAAAACTCTTTAAATCTTTCAAGAACGTTTGAATCGATCATTTTTCAATGTTTTTATAAACACCCAATTCACCCCCCTCTTGGGTGACGTTAGCCAATACTATGAATTGTTGTAACAGCCCAGGCACGCAGCCCCCAGTCAGCCAACATCAGATCAGTCCTATGCACCCAGGCGTGTGGTTCTGGGCGCCTAGGCGCGCGACGTTCAAGAAAGCCCAATTGGGCTGATTTCTGATCAGTTTTGCTTCCTATCAATTGGGATTAGTTTTAGACTTTAAATATAGGTTTTTCCATTAGGTTAGGTAGACTTTTCAGAGCCAAATAAAAGATTCGAATAAAATTGGGATTAGAGAAGAGAGGCTGTTCTGCAATTGAGAGCAAGGAGGCAAGGCACAAGGATTGAAGATTGTAAGATTGAAGATCTCTTGGGGGTAATCTGATTATTGTCTATGATTATTAGTTTTTCCCATTCCTTGTATTTCTTCTTTCAAATATGTATAATTGAACCTCTTGTTAGGAATAGGGTGGATTTGTATGGATCTTAATTTGATTATATATTTATGAATTAATGTTTTTCCTTTTAAATCAATTGCTTGGTTGTGTTTTAATTACAATTCATAGAATTAGCTACTTTATGTTTTGCTTTCGTAATCTGAACCTTAATTGGAAAATTAGGATTAAGGTTAGGCCTTTCAACCAAACAATATAATTATTCAATTCATAGAAATACTTTTGGGTAATTGTATAACTCTTATGAATTAGAACTCACTTAAGGGATTAAGGGTAGGAAACATAATTGCCATGAGAGATCTAGCTTTTATTGTTTATGGAGTTTTTTGTTTATTGGAAAACATATTGTCATAATTAATAACCTGATCCTACAATGAAACCAAGTTCCTAACCTTTTCCATATTTGCTTCTAATTACTTTTTGTTTCCTGAATTGTTTCAGTCCTTTAATTCTACACTCCTATCTCTTAAACTCTACACCAATACAAGTTATACATAGTAATCGCAATTAGGTGAAAGAAATTAGAAATAATTTGCAATCCCCGAGTGGAACGATAATTTTACTTACTCTTTATTACTTGTGCGATCGGTACACTTGCCGAATTGCCAACAGTGGGAAAAAACATAATTAATGTACTGAAAATCTAAGTAATGATTACATTTCAGAAATGGTATGTTTTGTTTAAAATAGGACAGATAAATAGGAACGGAGGGAGTACCTTGTTAGGTTTTATTTGTGGGATTCATTTAATAAAAAAATTTGGTTCTATTTGTAAGATCCTATTCCAATTTTCAATAATATTTAATCACTTCTCTTCAAAAATACCTCTATTAAATATTTAAATCAACACTTTTTATAATTCTAATAACAATTATTGGGTAGTTTTAAAAAAAGGCTTATTTATGTCTTTAGTGTAACATCATCCATTTTAATTCCAAGAATAATTAGAATAATAATAGGATTAGAAAATGATAATTTTGCTAAAGAAGATTTAAGGCGATGGATTAGGATCCCTTTGCGTGACATGAAGGAGTCAGGAAGCATTGACAAAGAATAAGAGGTTGAAAGATGAAAACAATAGTGTAGGAAACAGAGATTTTAGTGTTATAAACACCCTATGTTAGGAAATTAGAAATAAAAGATTTACAACTCTAAACATAAATTCCACCGTTGGCTGTGAAGATTAGAATGTAAGGAAACTTGCTTTCAAATTTGAGCAAGATCCGACGGTTAACGAAGAAGTTATGACACTTCGAAGTGCAAAGGAATGGTGGACTGAACTGGGTTAATTGATTAAGCTCTAATAGCTTGTACAAATAAGATACACTGGTTAATCAATTAACACCCATCAATATGGAAAAAAATAAAGGGCGTGGGGCACACGAAATGCCTCGTTCTTCCCCTCTAAGTTGAAAACAAAGCTTCCAAAGCAAGCCCAAACTCCATAGCCATCTTCACCAAGCTTTTCCACCATCATCAAAGCTTCTCACTGATCGAGGCCGCACCCGATCAAAATAAAAGGGGTTTAATTCTGTAGTACTAGGAAGGTGATCCTAGGTCATTTCCCAGCGAATATCGGTCTAGGAAAAGCATCAAACACGTAGTGTGCAGTAAATTGGGGGGGGGGGGTTTGTGTGTAACAATTGTGAAGAACAATACATAAACAGAATATTAAAACTAACAAAATCAGAAACAAAAGCGGGCAAACCCCTTTGGCTACGTATACTACTCAATCCTAGCTCACTAAAGATCGATTCCTCTCCTCTCCTCTGTCCAACTCGTGACAACCAAATACTAAGCGAAAATCTAGTTGTCACTCCAAACCCTAACTTCTAATTAAGCATCAGAAACCAGAATTGGAGTTTTTACGAGTTAATACAAATTAAGCATTTATATTCATGTATTATCTCTACGAAATGGAATTAAGCAAACCACTACACATTGATAAACATGAAAACAGAGAAGAGAAAACGAAATTGCATTAATAACAAGAGCTCAAGAGTAGAAAATACAATACCAAAGGGATTAACCCTAGAAGTCTAGCCTTCCATGGCCATAAATGAAGAAAAACTTGTAGAAATGGGGAAGAACAAAACCCTAGCAGCCACCACCACTTGGGAGAGCCAAGAGAGAAGTTCTAACCTAGAGAGAGAGTGAGAAATCTAAAATGGGAGTGTATGCTTTGGCTACACGAGTTTCACTCTTTTAGTTATGAAAATGGGCCTAAAACATGGGCCCAAGTCCTAAGAAACACTATTCTGAAAATTACAACTAAAAAGGGACCTAAATGCAAATTATAATCTTCACTTCAATCTTCATTTCTGAAAATGCCCATAGTATCCTTGTGCCACATATGACCTGAAAATAGAAATAGAATTAATTAGGCCAAATAATCCCAAATTAAACAATATTCGGAATATTAGTCCAATAAACTCTAAATTACAAAATCAAGCTAAACAATGTCAAATGGGCAACAAGTATCAATAATAGGAGTAAAATAATGCAAGGAATAATGGGAAATAAAATGCTCATCACTCACCACCACCCCCATCATCATATCCACCATCATCACCACCATATCCCAAGCTCTCTCCCTCTCTTCCCCCATCACAATCAAGCTTTCTCGCTCAAGAGCTCCACACCATCATCAAGCTCCAAGTCCCAAGATCACCACCACCTTCACTTCCATCATCAACCTCAAATTTAAATCAAGATCAAAGACACACCACCACCACCCCCTACACCACACGAATTCACCCCCACCACCACACATCTTGGAGCTTCTCCCTCTTAGCTCCATAAAAATGGAACCCACTACTTTCTCATGCCTTCATACACTCAAAATCAAGTAAAGGAAGCTCAAGAGGTGGCAAGTGTAATATCCCTCTTTTTATTTATTCATAAGTGTAATTTAATTCTAAAAATATAAAGAATATTAGTATAAGTTAGAATGATGATATAAGGAGTTAGAATAGATTAGAAGTGGAAAAGAGTGAAGAATCAGTATTTAAGCATTTCGCTTAAGCGACATCCGTCGCTTAAGCGAAAACAGAAAATTTCCACACTGAAGCCATTTCGCTTAAGCGAAACTGGCCGCTTAAGCGAAAACAGTTCGTGTCAATACTGGAGTCAATTTGCTTAAGCGAATAAATTTCGCTTAAGCGAAATCTCTATTTTCTGCAACACGTTTTTCGTGATTGTGGGGGCATTTTCGGGTTTTCTCTCCACCAAAACACATTTTAAGCCACAAATTCGAGCTTTAGGAGGAGAAACACTTATTCCATCATCCTTCCCTCCTCTCCACTTGAAAATCCCTCCCTTCCAAGCTAGGGTTTGGTTCTTGATCAATCTCCCTTCCATTGGAGCTCTCTTCTTCAAGCTTTATCATCAAGGCTATCATCAAACTTGCTTCCCTCTCTTTCTCCATGAATTGATCCTTATGAGCTAGCTTCATCATCTCTCATTCTTGTTCCTTCTTGATTCCAAGAAATAGAGTAAGTAAATGAAGCTACTTCCTTCCTTTCCACTTCTTGATCATGGTCATTATGTTCATTTTTCTTAATAGAGCTACTCCTCTTATTTTCTACAAAGGAGCATGGACTTTGCAATCACTTGAGGTTCTCATTTTTCTAAGAGCTAGGGGAACATTATCATCTCCATATTCTTGCCTCTTAACATCTCTCTACACATCTTCAACGATCATTGTGGGTATTAAGCTTGGAAGAACACTTTTGTTTCTAGGGTTCAATACCCATTAAGGTTTTCTCTTTTCCTTTCCATCCTCAAGGTAAGGGGATGTACCGCCGTACGGTGGTTGTATAGCTAGTGGTGTGTGAACATGTTGAGATTATTTGATTTTGTTTGCTTAGGAGAAGTTAGGATAAGGATGAGAATAGAAGCTAGAGTAATTAGGAAGTTTAGAACTTTATTTTGCTAAATGCTTAAATTATGTGAATTAAATGTTGATTGGTTTATGCTTATGATGTTTAATTAATTGACGTATGCTAAATGTTGTGTAATGTTATGTATATATGCAGGAATTGGCTTCCACGAAACTAAGGCGTAAATGATACTTAGGACAATTAAGGGAGTGGTTGGAAGTGAGTATTAGGCACAAAGGAAATTGAGTGTAGTAAGGAATTACTAGACAAGGAGGAGAGCTAATTAAATGTTAAAAAGAGAAAGAACGAATAAGGAAATAAAAAGAGAATATGATTAAATACTCCCTTGGAACGCGAATACTAATCCTAGAAGACGTACGGAGGGGTGCAGTAAGCCGGGTGCACAACACCTGCAGTAAGCCGCGAGCCGACCGATCACATGGATTGAGTAAGACGTGCGGCCTGCAGGATCGTACGCATCGGTAAGACGTATCCCCGGTGGCCGGGGAACGCAGTGGAAGGATTCGCATTACCATCTCCCCGGGTTGTGAACGCTAACCCTAGAAGACGTACGGAGGGGTGCAGTAAGCCGGGTGCACAACACCTGCAGTAAGTCGCGAGCCGACCGATCGCATGGGTTGAGTAAGACGTGCGACCTGCGGGACCGTACGCATCGGTAAGTCGTGTCCTCGGCAGACGGGGAACGCAGTGGAAGTATCCCACAACGCCGAAATAGAAAAGAAAGAGAAGAGGATAAGATAAGAAAGAAGTAAATAAGAGAGATAGTTTAAGAAAAGTAGAAAGTTAGTAAAGAGAGAAAGTGGACAAAAATCATTCGAGGGGGTGGTTGGCACCTTTGGAGACGTATGTGTTTGTAGCGTAGTGTGTGAATTAAGATGTGTATATATGCTCATTATGTGCTAATTGTAATTATTTGTGATTGACTTGGCATACTTTATGCATTGCTAGTTAGAGCGGTACTCACCCTTACAAACATTTCAGGTACTGAGTTCGAGCATATTGAGATGGAGGTCGAGCAGGACCCCACTCCCGCTGTGGGAGTTTGATAGTTTCCCCTTAGTAGCCATGATGGGACTCCGGGCCAAGTTTTTGAGTCTCATGTATTATATGTTGTTGAGACTTGTATGATAACTGCTTTTGATGTATATATTCTGGTTGGGGTGGCCCGGGATCTATCCACCCTTGGGTTGGGATTGGTCTTTTTTTTTTTTGATTAGTTGGCATGCTACTTGTTATTCTGCTGATGATACTCTGATTTTACTGCCGGATTTGATGATGTGGTGACGATACACTAAGTCCCACTATGGATGGCCCATAAGAGGCTCATGATGTTTATTTTTGTCTGGTGTTTCTTTTATATTTGATTTTGACAGGTGTCAGGGAAAACTGAATTTTTGAATAATCTGTAAAACAAATAGAACTCTGCCCGTTTTTCGGAAAAAAAATTTTACTTAACGTTTTTAAGAATTAAAAGAAATTTTTAAGTTGTAAATTTTAAAATAAGGAAAATTTCACTTAGGGTGTAACATTTATGGTATCAGAGCGTTTTGTCCTCGGCCTCGGAGTGTGGTTCACTCCCATGGTTAGCTCACCAAGAGAGTAACCAAAAGTTAGAGTTAAGTTAGTGTTAATTATAAAATATACTTATATATATATAAAGTTATAGTCTTTATCATTTTCTCACTCATTGCCTATTAGTGCTTAACTTGTCTCCTCTTCAGGTTGATATTATGGCAGGACGACGGGCTGATAACAACCGCCTTGCTCAAATTCTGGAGAATCTGGTTCAACAAAACCAGAACCAGGCGGAAGTGGTTGCAGCAGCTGCAGCTGCAGCGGCTTCTGCAGCGGCTTCTGCAGCTATTAATCAGCATTATCCTCCAGTTCTTGCCGATATCGACTGGCTTTCGAGGTTCCGAAAGAATGATCCGCCAAGGTTTAAAGGGGGTTGTAACCCCGATGGGGCTCAAAGGTGGCTACAGGAGATTGAGAAAATTCTACTTTCTTTGCAACCACCAGCGGATCACCGAGTTCGCCTAGCTGAGTACATGTTATCTGGTGAGGCCGAGCACTGGTGGGAGCAGCAAAGGAGAGGCTATGAGGTGGTTCACCAAGAAGTCACTTGGGATCTTTTCAAGATTCGCTTCCTTGGTAAATATTTCCCGGTGGATGTTAGGAGGGAAAAGGAGCTGGCTTTTTTGATATTGATGCAGAACAATATGAGCGTGGGAGAATATGCAGCCCAATTCGAGGATCTGATTCGATATTCGGGTAGCTATCGTGACGCCGATGAGCGCACAAAATGTATTAAGTTTGAGTCTGGTCTGCGCACTGAAATCAAGCTTGCATTTGAATATCAGAATATCTCCAATATCTCTCAACTGGTTAATATGACCAGTACTTATGAAAAGGGTCTCAAACAAAAGGTAGCAGAAGATCGTAGTAGATTGGCTCAAAAGATTGGTGGACCGATCCGAGGCAAGGCTCCCTCCTAGAGACCAGGTCCTTATCCCACTACTCGGGCAGTACCTCCTCGACCTACTGGGCCAGGCCGTATTACTCCTGGTCCTATTCCTTCATGTTCTACCTGTGGGAGGACTCATCGTTGACCTTGTTGGTCTAATAAGGAGCGTTACATAAAGGAAGGCCTATGTTTCTGATGTGGACAGCCTAGACATTTTGCTCCTAATTGCCCTAAAAGCACCATCAAGAAGGAGGGTAATGGAACTCAGGGGCAACGTTCTGTAGGAGGCCAGCCCATGCAAAAGGGCAAGGTCTATACCATGGATGGCGAGGAGGTGGACTTATCTGACGAGCTCATCAGAGGTAAATATTACATTATGTGATATCAATCAACATTTGCTTTAATTGTGTCGTTTCTATCCCTTTCTCATTTCAGGTACTTGTTTTATTAATGATAAATCTTGCGGTATTCTATTTGACTGCGGCGCCTCCCATTCTTTCATATCTCATGCTTGCATGAAGAAACTGGGATTAACCTCTGTAGAAATGCCCTTTATGTTATCTGTTGCTACTCCTGCCAATTCTCTAGTTATCACGTCCCAAATATGCTTGAATTGCTCTCTTCGAGTCTTAGGGCGAGATTTCACCGTCAATCTTGTCTGCCTCCCTTTGACCAACCTGGATATCATTCTAGGCATGGACTGGATGTCATACCATCATGTCTTAATTGATTGTAAGAAGAAATATGTGATCTTTAATTCTCCATCTCTTGCTGCCATGGAAGTTGGTGAGGCATTGAGTATTAGCAAGATTCCAGTGGTCAAAGAATTCCTGGAAGTCTTTCCTGAAGACATTCCTGGGTTACCACCTCATAGAGAGGTTGAGTTCAATATTGATCTAGTTCCCGGTACGGGGCCAATCTCTATTCCTCCATATCGGATGGCCACTCCAGAACTTGTAGAGTTAAAGAAGCAATTAGAAGAGCTCTTGGCTAAGAAATTCATTCGGCCCAGTGTATCTCCATGGGGTGCTCCTATTCTATTTGTCAAAAAGAAAGATGGGAGTCTCCGGATGTGTACCGATTATAGACGACTCAATGCGGTTACGGTGAAAAATAAGTATCCTCTTCCGCGGATTGATGATCTAATAGATCAATTAAGAGGAGCTGCCATCTTCTCCAAAATTGATCTTCGTTCAGGATACCACCAGATTCGCATTAAAGAGGAGGACATTCCAAAAACCGCCTTCTGGACTCGTTATGGGAATTTTGAACATGTAGTAATGCCCTTTGGCTTGACCAACGCACCTGTAGTATTCATGGACCATATGAACAGGATCTTTCGGCCTTATTTAGACTCTTTTGTGATAGTGTTCATTGATGATATCCTAATTTATTCAAAAAGTCCAAGCGAGCACGAGGAACATTTGAGGATTGTGCTACAGATCTTGAAAGAAAAGCAACTCTACGCCAAATTTGAAAAGTGCAGTTTTTGGCTCGACGAGGTTCACTTTTTGGGCCATGTAATCTCTAAGCATGGAGTTGCCGTTGATCCATCCAAGGTGGACGCAGTGTTAAAGTGGGAGAGACCCAAAACGGTAACTGAGGTGAGAAGTTTTCTTGGCTTAGCAGGTTACTACCGGAGGTTCATAGAAGGGTTCTCCAAGATAGCCCTTCCCTTGACTACTCTCACTCGGAAGGATGTGCCTTATGAATGGTCCCCTCAATGTGAGCAAAGTTTTCAGAAGTTGAAAGAAAGGTTGACTAGCTCTCCGGTCTTAATTCTACGTGATCCGACTCAACCATTCCAAGTGTATTGCGATGCTTCTAAGCAAGGGCTGGGTTGTGTATTAATGCAGCAGGGTAAGGTTGTTGCCTATGCATCCAGACAGCTCAGACAGCATGAACAAAACTATCCCACACACGACTTTGAACTTGCAGTAGTGGTTTTTGCTCTCGAAATCTGGAGGCACTATCTTTATGGCACCACATTTGAGGTCTTTAGTGATCACAAGAGTCTCAAATATCTCTTTGATCAGAAGGAACTCAATATGCGGCAGAGGTGGTGGATGGAATTTCTGAAGGACTATGATTTCCAACTCCAATATCATCTGGGCAAGGCTAATGTTGTGGCGGATGCTTTAAGTAGAAAGACCCTACATGTCAGTAACTTGATGGTGAAAGAAATGCAGTTGATGCAAGAGTTTAGTAACCTCAATCTTGGAGTGAAAAGAAAAGAGAAGAGCATTGTCCTTGAAATGTTACAAGTTACAAATGAGTTTCTTGAATTGATTAAAGAGAGACAGGCTGATGATGAGGAACTCCAACAACAGTTGTTAAGGGTGGCTAATGATGCAGAACCTGACTTCACAAAAGGTTCAGATGGAATTATCAGGTTCAGAAAAAGGATCCGTGTTCCTCTGGATTTTGAAGTTAGGAGGACTATTCTGGAGGAGGCTCATAAAACTAAACTAAGTCTTCATACGGGTACCACAAAAATGTATCAGGATTTGAAGAAGCTATTCTGGTGGCCAAAGTTGAAAACCGATGTGGCAGATTATGTTTCTCATTGCTTGGTGTGTCAGAAAGAAAAAATTGAACATCAGAAACCCGGTGGCCCTTTGCGATCTCTTGACATTCCTGAATGGAAGTGGGACAGTATTGCTATGGACTTTGTGTCTGGGTTTACCGAGGACTAGAGCTGGTTGTGATGCCATTTGGGTTGTTGTTGATAGATTGACGAAGTGTTCCCACTTTATTCCAATGAACATGAAGTAAAAAATGGAGAAGCTGACAGAGTTGTATATTCGGGACATAGTGAAATTACATGGTATCCCCGCAAGCATAGTGCCGGATCGTGATCTAAGGTTTCTATCTGAATTCTGGCAAGGTCTTCAGAAATCCTTAGGTTCTAAATTGAGCTTCAGCACAACATACCACCCTCAGACTGATGGGTAGTCTGAACGCACCATTCAGTCCTTGGAAGATTTGTTGAGGACTTGTGTGTTAGAGCAGTTTGGCAGCTGGGAGCAACTTTTACCGTTAATCGAATTCACTTATAATAATAGCTTCCACTCCAGTATCGGTATGGCACCGTTTGAGGCACTTTATGGCAGGAAGTGTCGGACCCCTTTATGTTGGTTTCAGATTGGTGAAAATCTATTGACTGGTCCTGAGATTGTGCGGGAAACTACTGAGAAAATTACCATGATCAGAGATAAAATGAAAGCTTCCCAGGATCGTCAAAAGAGCTATGCAGGCCGACGAAGGAGGCCTCCAGAATTTAATGCTGGAGATCATGTCTTTCTAAGGGTGTCTCCTACTAAGGGAATCGGAAGAGCATTGAAACATAAGAAGTTGACACCGAGGTTCATTGGACCTTACCAGATTCTAGAAAGAATCGAACCAGTGGCATACAGGATTGCTCTACCTCCACATCTGACTAGGTTACATAATGTTTTCCATGTCTCCCAACTTCGGAAATATGTGTATGATCCTTCTCACGTGATAGCTCCAGATGAATTACCTTTGAAGGATAATCTCACTTTTGAAATTCAACCCATTCGCATTTATGACCGACAGACCAAGAAGCTAAGAGGCAAGGAGATATCTCTGGTCAAAGTTATATGGCATCGGAACAATGTGGTGACGATACAAAAAGTCCCACTATGGATGGCCCATAAGAGGCTCATGATGTTTATTTATGTCTGGTGTTTCTGTTATATTTGATTTTGACAGGTGTCAGGGAAAACTGAATTTTTGAATAATCCGTAAAACAAATAGAACTCTGCCTTTTTTTCGGAAAAAAAATTTTACTTAACGTTTTTAAGAATTAAAAGAAATTTTTAAGTTGTAAATTAAAAAATAAGGAAAATTTCACTTAGGGTGTTACAGCAAGCTAAGGTTAGGAGGCTCAAGCATTTAAAGGGTCACAAGAACAAGATAAAAGCTTCGGGTTTTGAGGTTCTCCATCTCTCTACCTTCATTGAGGTAAGAAGGTGGTATTACCTTAATTTAGGGCATGATTTCTATCTAGGTTGTTTATATTGGTGACTAAGAGTAGAGAAGATTAGATATGATGGTAAACAATAGGGTAGTTGATGTTGACAATAAGTTAAGAATGAAAAATAGGGAAAATGAAACCACTTGAATGTTGTGAATGTATGTGTTTTATGACAATGTTTGTAATGTTTGGAATTTTCATGGAAATGTTAAATGATGGATAATGAATGAAGAAATTATAGGAAAACAAAGATAATAAATAGAGTAGAAGAATAAAAGAAATGAACCCACTAATTCGTTAGTAATATTATGTGTAAATGAATTGTGTTATTATGTTTGAATGATGATATGTGTGAAGTGTATGAGGGATTGGGTTTTGAAATGAACCTAGGATGTATAGTAAGTTAATGAGTATCATGAGTTAAGGGGATAAATTGGGATGTTTGCACTTGAAGTGAATGTGTGTGTGTTGTGAATGTTGGGTTTGTGCGTTAACCCCTAAGTAATGATAATAAAACGATAACAAGTTACTAATGAAAGGAAAGAGAGAAGAAAATAAGAAATAGAAACTAAAGAAAATAAAAGATAAGTAATAAAGAAAGAAGGAAAGAGAACTAAGAAATTAAAAGTGAGGAAAAAAATAAGTAAGAAAAGAAAACAAATAAAAAGACTTAATGAGAAAATGAGAAAAGATTTAATGAGAAAGTGAAGAACAGACTTAAAGAGAAAACAAAGAATAAGATTGACAGACGGTCTGTTGGAATCTATCGAAAAATGCACCCAGACGGTCTGTTGGACTCTGGGGATAATTGATAAAAGGAAGAATGAATTCGGCGGACGGTCTGTTGGACTCTGTCGAAGCGCAACCCACACGGTCTGTTGGACTCCGGGAATAATTTAACCCAACCCGAACGGTCTGTTGGACTCCGGGGATAACCAAATACAACCCAGACGGTCTGTTGGACTCTGGGGGATAAGTAAGAAAATGAGTACAATCCAGACGGTCTGTTGGACTCTAGGGATAGTTAATAAAAGGTGAAAGAAGAAAAGAAATGTAAAGAACGAGATAAAATGAAAAGAGAATTAAGACTGAAAGTGAATGCAAGAATAAATAGAAACAGTAAAGAGAATAAAATGTTGGAATCTAAATAAGAAAAGTAAAAGAGTTAAAAAAGAAGTAAATGAGATTGAATGTATGAAATTGACTATGTTGTTGTGTGTTAATAATAATGTTAGGCTTAGTTTATTACTTTGACTTTTTAGAAGTTATTTCCTAAGTTCTGTGTAATGCTACCCTTCTTGCTATTTTTATTACAGGTAAGTCGCGAGCCGACCGATCGCATGGGTTGAGTAAGACGTGCGACCTGCGGGACCGTACGCATCGGTAAGTCGTGTCCTCGGCAGACGGGGAACGCAGTGGAAGTATCCCACAACGCCGAAATAGAAAAGAAAGAGAAGAGGATAAGATAAGAAAGAAGTAAATAAGAGAGATAGTTTAAGAAAAGTAGAAAGTTAGTAAAGAGAGAAAGTGGACAAAAATCATTCGAGGGGGTGGTTGGCACCTTTGGAGACGTATGTGTTTGTAGCGTAGTGTGTGAATTAAGATGTGTATATATGCTCATTATGTGCTAATTGTAATTATTTGTGATTGACTTGGCATACTTTATGCATTGCTAGTTAGAGCGGTACTCACCCTTACAAACATTTCAGGTACTGAGTTCGAGCATATTGAGATGGAGGTCGAGCAGGACCCCACTCCCGCTGTGGGAGTTTGATAGTTTCCCCTTAGTAGCCATGATGGGACTCCGGGCCAAGTTTTTGAGTCTCATGTATTATATGTTGTTGAGACTTGTATGATAACTGCTTTTGATGTATATATTCTGGTTGGGGTGGCCCGGGATCTATCCACCCTTGGGTTGGGATTGGTCTTTTTTTTTTGATTAGTTGGCATGCTACTTGTTATTCTGCTGATGATACTCTGATTTTACTGCCGGATTTGATGATGTGGTGACGATACACTAAGTCCCACTATGGATGGCCCATAAGAGGCTCATGATGTTTATTTTTGTCTGGTGTTTCTTTTATATTTGATTTTGACAGGTGTCAGGGAAAACTGAATTTTTGAATAATCTGTAAAACAAATAGAACTCTGCCCGTTTTTCGGAAAAAAAATTTTACTTAACGTTTTTAAGAATTAAAAGAAATTTTTAAGTTGTAAATTTTAAAATAAGGAAAATTTCACTTAGGGTGTAACATTTATGGTATCAGAGCGTTTTGTCCTCGGCCTCGGAGTGTGGTTCACTCCCATGGTTAGCTCACCAAGAGAGAAACCAAAAGTTAGAGTTAAGTTAGTGTTAATTATAAAATATACTTATATATATATAAAGTTATAGTCTTTATCATTTTCTCACTCATTGCCTATTAGTGCTTAACTTGTCTCCTCTTCAGGTTGATATTATGGCAGGACGACGGGCTGATAACAACCGCCTTGCTCAAATTCTGGAGAATCTGGTTCAACAAAACCAGAACCAGGCGGAAGTGGTTGCAGCAGCTGCAGCTGCAGCGGCTTCTGCAGCGGCTTCTGCAGCTATTAATCAGCATTATCCTCCAGTTCTTGCCGATATCGACTGGCTTTCGAGGTTCCGAAAGAATGATCCGCCAAGGTTTAAAGGGGGTTGTAACCCCGATGGGGCTCAAAGGTGGCTACAGGAGATTGAGAAAATTCTACTTTCTTTGCAACCACCAGCGGATCACCGAGTTCGCCTAGCTGAGTACATGTTATCTGGTGAGGCCGAGCACTGGTGGGAGCAGCAAAGGAGAGGCTATGAGGTGGTTCACCAAGAAGTCACTTGGGATCTTTTCAAGATTCGCTTCCTTGGTAAATATTTCCCGGTGGATGTTAGGAGGGAAAAGGAGCTGGCTTTTTTGATATTGATGCAGAACAATATGAGCGTGGGAGAATATGCAGCCCAATTCGAGGATCTGATTCGATATTCGGGTAGCTATCGTGACGCCGATGAGCGCACAAAATGTATTAAGTTTGAGTCTGGTCTGCGCACTGAAATCAAGCTTGCATTTGAATATCAGAATATCTCCAATATCTCTCAACTGGTTAATATGACCAGTACTTATGAAAAGGGTCTCAAACAAAAGGTAGCAGAAGATCGTAGTAGATTGGCTCAAAAGATTGGTGGACCGATCCGAGGCAAGGCTCCCTCCTAGAGACCAGGTCCTTATCCCACTACTCGGGCAGTACCTCCTCGACCTACTGGGCCAGGCCGTATTACTCCTGGTCTTATTCCTTCATGTTCTACCTGTGGGAGGACTCATCGTTGACCTTGTTGGTCTAATAAGGAGCGTTACATAAAGGAAGGCCTATGTTTCTGATGTGGACAGCCTAGACATTTTGCTCCTAATTGCCCTAAAAGCACCATCAAGAAGGAGGGTAATGGAACTCAGGGGCAACGTTCTGTAGGAGGCCAGCCCATGCAAAAGGGCAAGGTCTATACCATGGATGGCGAGGAGGTGGACTTATCTGACGAGCTCATCAGAGGTAAATATTACATTAGTGTGATATCAATCAACATTTGCTTTAATTGTGTCGTTTCTATCCCTTTCTCATTTCAGGTACTTGTTTTATTAATGATAAATCTTGCGGTATTCTATTTGACTGCGGCGCCTCCCATTCTTTCATCTCTCATGCTTGCATGAAGAAACTGGGATTAACCTCTGTAGAAATGCCCTTTATGTTATCTGTTGCTACTCCTGCCAATTCTCTAGTTATCACGTCCCAAATATGCTTGAATTGCTCTCTTCGAGTCTTAGGGCGAGATTTCACCGTCAATCTTGTCTGCCTCCCTTTGACCAACCTGGATATCATTCTAGGCATGGACTGGATGTCATACCATCATGTCTTAATTGATTGTAAGAAGAAATCTGTGATCTTTAATTCTCCATCTCTTGCTGCCATGGAAGTTGGTGAGGCATTGAGTATTAGCAAGATTCCAATGGTCAAAGAATTCCTGGAAGTCTTTCCTGAAGACATTCCTGGGTTACCACCTCATAGAGAGGTTGAGTTCAATATTGATCTAGTTCCCGGTACGGGGCCAATCTCTATTCCTCCATATCGGATGGCCACTCCAGAACTTGTAGAGTTAAAGAAGCAATTAGAAGAGCTCTTGGCTAAGAAATTCATTCGGCCCAGTGTATCTCCATGGGGTGCTCCTATTCTATTTGTCAAAAAGAAAGATGGGAGTCTCCGGATGTGTACCGATTATAGACGACTCAATGCGGTTACGGTGAAAAATAAGTATCCTCTTCCGCGGATTGATGATCTAATAGATCAATTAAGAGGAGCTGCCATCTTCTCCAAAATTGATCTTCGTTCAGGATACCACCAGATTCGCATTAAAGAGGAGGACATTCCAAAAACCGCCTTCCAGACTCGTTATGGGAATTTTGAACATGTAGTAATGCCCTTTGGCTTGACCAACGCACCTGTAGTATTCATGGACCATATGAACAGGATCTTTCGGCCTTATTTAGACTCTTTTGTGATAGTGTTCATTGATGATATCCTAATTTATTCAAAAAGTCCAAGCGAGCACGAGGAACATTTGAGGATTGTGCTACAGATCTTGAAAGAAAAGCAACTCTACGCCAAATTTGAAAAGTGCAGTTTTTGGCTCGACGAGGTTCACTTTTTGGGCCATGTAATCTCTAAGCATGGAGTTGCCGTTGATCCATCCAAGGTGGACGCAGTGTTAAAGTGGGAGAGACCCAAAACGGTAACTGAGGTGAGAAGTTTTCTTGGCTTAGCAGGTTACTACCGGAGGTTCATAGAAGGGTTCTCCAAGATAGCCCTTCCCTTGACTACTCTCACTCGGAAGGATGTGCCTTATGAATGGTCCCCTCAATGTGAGCAAAGTTTTCAGAAGTTGAAAGAAAGGTTGACTAGCTCTCCGGTCTTAATTCTACGTGATCCGACTCAACCATTCCAAGTGTATTGCGATGCTTCTAAGCAAGGGCTGGGTTGTGTATTAATGCAGCAGGGTAAGGTTGTTGCCTATGCATCCAGACAGCTCAGACAGCATGAACAAAACTATCCCACACACGACTTTGAACTTGCAGTAGTGGTTTTTGCTCTCGAAATCTGGAGGCACTATCTTTATGGCACCACATTTGAGGTCTTTAGTGATCACAAGAGTCTCAAATATCTCTTTGATCAGAAGGAACTCAATATGCGGCAGAGGTGGTGGATGGAATTTCTGAAGGACTATGATTTCCAACTCCAATATCATCTGGGCAAGGCTAATGTTGTGGCGGATGCTTTAAGTAGAAAGACCCTACATGTCAGTAACTTGATGGTGAAAGAAATGCAGTTGATGCAAGAGTTTAGTAACCTCAATCTTGGAGTGAAAAGAAAAGAGAAGAGCATTGTCCTTGAAATGTTACAAGTTACAAATGAGTTTCTTGAATTGATTAAAGAGAGACAGGCTGATGATGAGGAACTCCAACAACAGTTGTTAAGGGTGGCTAATGATGCAGAACCTGACTTCACAAAAGGTTCAGATGGAATTATCAGGTTCAGAAAAAGGATCCGTGTTCCTCTGGATTTTGAAGTTAGGAGGACTATTCTGGAGGAGGCTCATAAAACTAAACTAAGTCTTCATACGGGTACCACAAAAATGTATCAGGATTTGAAGAAGCTATTCTGGTGGCCAAAGTTGAAAACCGATGTGGCAGATTATGTTTCTCATTGCTTGGTGTGTCAGAAAGAAAAAATTGAACATCAGAAACCCGGTGGCCCTTTGCGATCTCTTGACATTCCTGAATGGAAGTGGGACAGTATTGCTATGGACTTTGTGTCTGGGTTTAACGAGGACTAGAGCTGGTTGTGATGCCATTTGGGTTGTTGTTGATAGATTGACGAAGTGTTCCCACTTTATTCCAATGAACATGAAGTAAAAAATGGAGAAGCTGACAGAGTTGTATATTCGGGACATAGTGAAATTACATGGTATCCCCGCAAGCATAGTGCCGGATCGTGATCTAAGGTTTCTATCTGAATTCTGGCAAGGTCTTCAGAAATCCTTAGGTTCTAAATTGAGCTTCAGCACAACATACCACCCTCAGACTGATGGGTAGTCTGAACGCACCATTCAGTCCTTGGAAGATTTGTTGAGGACTTGTGTGTTAGAGCAGTTTGGCAGCTGGGAGCAACTTTTACCGTTAATCGAATTCACTTATAATAATAGCTTCCACTCCAGTATCGGTATGGCACCGTTTGAGGCACTTTATGGCAGGAAGTGTCGGACCCCTTTATGTTGGTTTCAGATTGGTGAAAATCTATTGACTGGTCCTGAGATTGTGCGGGAAACTACTGAGAAAATTACCATGATCAGAGATAAAATGAAAGCTTCCCAGGATCGTCAAAAGAGCTATGCAGGCCGACGAAGGAGGCCTCCAGAATTTAATGCTGGAGATCATGTCTTTCTAAGGGTGTCTCCTACTAAGGGAATCGGAAGAGCATTGAAACATAAGAAGTTGACACCGAGGTTCATTGGACCTTACCAGATTCTAGAAAGAATCGAACCAGTGGCATACAGGATTGCTCTACCTCCACATCTGACTAGGTTACATAATGTTTTCCATGTCTCCCAACTTCGGAAATATGTGTATGATCCTTCTCACGTGATAGCTCCAGATGAATTACCTTTGAAGGATAATCTCACTTTTGAAATTCAACCCATTCGCATTTATGACCGACAGACCAAGAAGCTAAGAGGCAAGGAGATATCTCTGGTCAAAGTTATATGGCATCGGAACAATGTGGTGACGATACACTAAGTCCCACTATGGATGGCCCATAAGAGGCTCATGATGTTTATTTATGTCTGGTGTTTCTGTTATATTTGATTTTGACAGGTGTCAGGGAAAACTGAATTTTTGAATAATCCGTAAAACAAATAGAACTCTGCCTTTTTTTCGGAAAAAAAATTTTACTTAACGTTTTTAAGAATTAAAAGAAATTTTTAAGTTGTAAATTAAAAAATAAGGAAAATTTCACTTAGGGTGTTACAGCAAGCTAAGGTTAGGAGGCTCAAGCATTTAAAGGGTCACAAGAACAAGATAAAAGCTTAGGGTTTTGAGGTTCTCCATCTCTCTACCTTCATTGAGGTAAGAAGGTGGTATTACCTTAATTTAGGGCATGATTTCTATCTAGGTTGTTTATATTGGTGACTAAGAGTAGAGAAGATTAGATATGATGGTAAACAATAGGGTAGTTGATGTTGACAATAAGTTAAGAATGAAAAATAGGGAAAATGAAACCACTTGAATGTTGTGAATGTATGTGTTTTATGACAATGTTTGTAATGTTTGGAATTTTCATGGAAATGTTAAATGATGGGTAATGAATGAAGAAATTATAGGAAAACAAAGATAATAAATAGAGTAGAAGAATAAAAGAAATGAATCCACTAATTCGTTAGTAATATTATGTGTAAATGAATTGTGTTATTATGTTTGAATGATGATATGTGTGAAGTGTATGAGGGATTGGGTTTTGAAATGAACCTAGGATGTATAGTAAGTTAATGAGTATCATGAGTTAAGGGGATAAATTGGGATGTTTGCACTTGAAGTGAATGTGTGTGTGTTGTGAATGTTGGGTTTGTGCGTTAACCCCTAAGTAATGATAATAAAACGATAACAAGTTACTAATGAAAGGAAAGAGAGAAGAAAATAAGAAATAGAAACTAAAGAAAATAAAAGATAAGTAATAAAGAAAGAAGGAAAGAGAACTAAGAAATTAAAAGTGAGGAAAAAAATAAGTAAGAAAAGAAAACAGATAAAAAGACTTAATGAGAAAATGAGAAAAGATTTAATGAGAAAGTGAAGAACAGACTTAAAGAGAAAACAAAGAATAAGATTGACAGACGGTCTGTTGGAATCTATCGAAAAATGCACCCAGACGGTCTGTTGGACTCTGGGGATAATTGATAAAAGGAAGAATGAATTCGGCGGACGGTCTGTTGGACTCTGTCGAAGCGCAACCCACACGGTCTGTTGGACTCCGGGAATAATTTAACCCAACCCGAACGGTCTGTTGGACTCCGGGGATAACCAAATACAACCCAGACGGTCTGTTGGACTCTGGGGGATAAGTAAGAAAATGAGTACAATCCAGACGGTCTGTTGGACTCTAGGGATAGTTAATAAAAGGTGAAAGAAGAAAAGAAATGTAAAGAACGAGATAAAATGAAAAGAGAATTAAGACTGAAAGTGAATGCAAGAATAAATAGAAACAGTAAAGAGAATAAAATGTTGGAATCTAAATAAGAAAAGTAAAAGAGTTAAAAAAGAAGTAAATGAGATTGAATGTATGAAATTGACTATGTTGTTGTGTGTTAATAATAATGTTAGGCTTAGTTTATTACTTTGACTTTTTAGAAGTTATTTCCTAAGTTCTGTGTAATGCTACCCTTCTTGCTATTTTTATTACAGGTACAGAAGGAGCTTACACGAGTCATGGCCGAGCAGGAGTACACTCTACAACGTGGAGTGTAATTAGTTAGCTAGGTGACCTTGTGCTGGTCATGGGTTTTGGTTTTGGAAATTTTATGTATGTTCAATATTTTTGGAATGAATCAAACCCTTCCAGCTGTAAGTTCCATTGAGAATGTTTTGATAATGACAAATGGTTTTGAACAAGCTACAAACGTGTTGATCAAGTTCAAGCTCAACAAGCAAACAACACTCAACAAATGAAGAAGAGAGAGCAAGCTCACGAAGACTTAGTTTGAGTATAATTGTAATATCTTTAGTTTGAGTCTTTTATTTTGATGAGTTTGGTTAGAGTCTTTAGAGGGTAGTGAATCTCTATCAAGGTCATGATTATATCATAATTTGAGTTTTCACTTAACCTAAAATCAATAGGTGGCTTAAAGGTTTGAAAGAAAAGGTTTAGTTTTGAGAAAACAAGTTTCTAAGTGATTTTGCACTATCTTAATCGATTAAGTAATGTTCTAATCGATTAAGCTTTTCAAAGTTACAGTGCTTAATCGATTAAGCATCAATTTAATCGATTAAGACCTGTTAAACTGGTTTTTAAAATACGTTTTTCACTTCTCAAAATCAGATTTTAGTGCTACTAACTTTTGGGTATTCTATATAAACCTTTTCCTAATCATTGTGATCATCAAGCATCATTTTTACATCAATTTTAAAAAGAATCAAGCCACTCTATTCTCTCTCAATTTCATAGATCAAAGCTTTCTATTTTTACATTCTTTGATCAAGAATCTTTGAATCTCTCATTGTGATATTGTCATAGCTATTGAAAGAGATTCATAGGATTGTTATGGTTTTCATTTGAGTTGTAATCTTTGCAAGAGGCAAGCTATCTACAACAACAAAGAAGAAGACTTGGTGTGTCGATTATCATCAAGCAAGTTCATTCAAATTGAAGAAGAAGTCTTGGTTGTGAATCAAGCAAAGTGAAGTCTTGTTGTGAGGTATCAACGAGCAAAGTGAAGACTTGTTGTGTGGAGTTATCGACAAGCAAAGGGTAGAGGTTAGATTAGAGGGTCAATAGGATTGCAAGGCAAGGGTGTGGAGTATCTCTTGTAGACTATCAAGAAGGGAGTCTTGAGAGGCATTTGTTTGTAATTTGAGAACTCTAATTCCTCATAGTGAAGAATCTCTCTTGGTTGAAGAGGGGACTGGATGTAGCTTTCAAGTGGATGAAAGTGAACCAGGATAAATCACTGTGCCGTATCTCTAAACTCTTAACTCTTTACATTCTTGTCATTTCATACGTTCTTGGTTGAAAATCTGGAAAAGATTGATTTTTCATAAGTGATTGAATTGAATCTTAATTGTGCAAATTGATTTGGGAAAATCATTTTCATAACCTAGGTAATCAATAAGAACATTGTTGTTAATCCTTTTCGCTAAATCTCTGATCATACATGTAAATTGATCGATTTTCGTATTCGATTGAAAAGTGATTTTTCAGTTTTGAATGTGCTTAATCGATTAAGGGTGTTCATAATCGATTAAGGATTTGTGTACGTTCTGGTCTTAATCGATTAAGGCACAGTTTAATCGATTAAGAGCTGTAGATTTTTCAAAAATCATTCGTTTTAATTGTTTCGATTCGTTTCGTTCGAAAATCTTTCAAGGTTTCTTAAACACCTATTCAACCCCCCCTTCTAGGAGTTCTCCTAGGGTTCCTTAGTTGTTTCAACCACCAATTGCGGTTTTCCTCAATTGGTATCAGAGCTCGGTCGAAAGACACGAGCATAAGAGCTTTTTCGTAAAGATCCTTGTTAAGTAACCGCAATGGGTTCTACGAATCCCTTTGGTGGTGAAGGTGCTTCGATAAGTCGTCCTCCACTATTCAATGGTGAGGGATACACTTATTGGAAAGTAAGAATGAAAATCTTTATCCAAGCCATAGATAGTGAAATTTGGAAAGCAATAGAAAAAGGTCCTCATATCCCCTCTAGTTTAGTTGAAGGAGTAGCACAAGTAATCCCCGAGGATAAGTGGAATGATGATGATAGAAAGAAAGTTCAATATGATTTTAAAGCAAAAAATATCATCACCTCCGCTTTATCCTATGACGAATTCTTTAGAGTTTCTCAATGTGCTAGTGCTAAGGAAATGTGGGACACTCTTCAAGTGACTCATGAAGGAACTAGTGAGGTTAGGAGAGCTAGATTGAATGTTTTAATGCGTGATTATGAATTATTTCAAATGCTTCCAAATGAATCTATTAATGATATGCAAAAACGTTTTACTCACATTATTAACCATTTACTTGCTCTTGGTAAGACTTTCTTACAAGGTGAACTTACTAACAAAGTGTTGAGATGTTTGGATAGGAATTGGCAACCAAAAGTAACGGCTATTGTAGAATCTAAAAATTTGGATGCTATGGATCTCGCAACACTCTTCGGAAAGCTTCAAGAACATGAAATGGAGCTTGGACGTTTGAATATGCATGAAGAGTCGGATAAGAACAAAGGAAGAAAAGGAATTGCTCTTAAAGTCAAAAGTTCATATAAAAAGAAAGAGAGTTCCGATGATGATGATAGTGAAGATTCTGATTCGGATATTGATGAAAAAGAGATGAAACTCTTACTAAGGAAGTTTAACAAGTGTCTAAGGAGAAAAGGAAGGTTGAACAAAGACAAGAGTAAAGAGAAGATTTCCCCACACTACAAGACCAAGACATCAAAAGAAGGAGTAGTTTGCCATGAATGTGGAAAACCCGGTCATCTCAAGTACTCATGCTCTAAGTATCTCAAGAAGAAGGAGAAAGAAAAGAAAAATTCAAAACATAAAAGGGCATACATCGTTTGGGATGATGAAGAAGAGAAGAAAAGCACAACTAGTAGTTCTTAGGATGATGAAGAAGTCGTTAATCTCAACTTGCTTGTTCAAGTAGATGAAGAAGAAAGTTCAAATGATGAATCAAGTGAACAAAGTGAGGAAAGCGATGTAAGTCATACTAAATCCAAAATTTCTTCTAAATATGAATTGTTATATAATGCTTATGAAGAAATGCATGAACAACTTGAAAAACTAGCTTTGAAAAACATTGAAAGAAAGAAGTTCATTTTGAAACATCAACAAGAGATTTTAGAACTTCAAAAACAAGTTGATGAGCTTAATCTTGAAAATGAAACCCTTGATCTCATTTATGCTAGTTCTTCTTATGATTGTGCTAGTAGATTGAATATTGTGGTTGATTGTGAGAATTGCAAGTTGCTTAAAGATGAAAATGCTATTTTGAAAAATAAGCTTGCAAGTTTCACAAGTGGTGATGTTAGATTGCGCACATTGTTAAATTTTCAAAAAGAAAATTCAAACTAGTTTGGTTTGGGTTATACTAATGCTAAGAGTAAATCTCATAGAAATGTTGTTGATTTTTCTAAAGTTGATTTTTCAAATGCACCAACATGTTTCTATTGTGGTACTCATGGACATACTTCAAATGTGTGTTATATTAAAGTGCATGGTATACCTAAAGGAAAGTTTGTTTGGGTTAAGAAGGGTAAGAGTCCCTTAACTAACAAAAATGGATCCAAAACCATTTGGATACCAAAAAGCAAAGCATGATTGTTTTGTAGGTATGATTGAAGAGTAAAAGGGCTTACAAGTATTATTCTTTGATTTGCATCTTCAAGTCTCAAGAGAATGTTCTACAATTTGGTACAATTGATATTGTTTGGATTTTGACAATTGTAGTTTTCTCATTTGGTATTTCTACTACAAAAATCATAATTAGTATTATTGTGTGATCATTATATGATTATCATGCTATTGTTGTTATTGTGATATTTCTTTACAATTGATATCTTACTTTGTTAAGCGATATTATGACCTTTTTAGTCTCAATTGGTATCATATTTCATTGTCATATTTCTTGCCAATTGGTATCACATTTCAAAGTATAGTTCTTTTGTTTTTCAATTGGTATCAATGTTGTGAAGAAATGATCATTTATCTCTTATTTTGGCGTAGTATTTTATATTTCAATTGGTATATATTACTTTTTGATAATGCCAAAAGGGGGAGAAAGGGTTGTGTTTTGTTGTTTTTATATAGGTTGAGCAAAGTTGTTGAAGATAGGGGGAGAATCAAGCTTCTATCAATTGGATTTCAAATGTCAAAAGCATTTATTAAGGGGGGGCATGTTTCTCATCAAGTGATCAAATGGTTCAAGCATCAACAACTTCAAACAACTTCAAAACATGTTTGTGATTTTCAAAAAGGGGGAGATTGTAAGTTTCATTGAGAATGTTTTGATAATGACAAAAGGTTTTGAACAAGCTACAAATGTGTTGATCAAGTTCAAGCTCAACAAGCAAACAACACTCAACAAATGAAGAAGAGAGAGCAAGCTCATGAAGACTTAGTTTGAGTATAATTGTAATATCTTTAGTTTGAGTCTTTTATTTTGATGAGTTTGGTTAGAGTCTTTAGAGGGTAGTGAGTCTCTATCAAGGTCATGATTATATCATAATTTGAGTTTTCACTTAACCTAAAATCAATAGGTGGCTTAAAGGTTTGAAAGAAAAGGTTTAGTTTTGAGAAAACAAGTTTCTAAGTGATTTTTCACTATCTTAATCGATTAAGTAATGTTCTAATCGATTAAGCTTTTCAAAGTTACAGTGCTTAATCGATTAAGCATCAGTTTAATCGATTAAGACCTGTTAAACTGGTTTTTAAAATACGTTTTTCACTTCTCAAAATCATATTTTAGTGCTACTAACTTTTGGGTATTCTATATAAACCTTTTCCTAATCATTGTGATCATCAAGCATCATTTTTACATCAAGTTTAAAAAGAATCAAGCCACTCTATTCTCTCTCAATTTCATAGATCAAAGCTTTCTATTTTTACATTCTTTGATCAAGAATCTTTGAATCTCTCATTGTGATATTGTCATAGCTATTGAAAGAGATTCATAGGATTGTTATGGTTTTCATTTGAGTTGTAATCTTTGCAAGAGGCAATCTATCTACAACAACAAAGAAGAAGACTTGGTGTGTCGATTATCATCAAGCAAGTTCATTCAAATTGAAGAAGAAGTCTTGGTTGTGAATCAAGCAAAGTGAAGTCTTGTTGTGAGGTATCAACGAGCAAAGTGAAGTCTTGTTGTGTGGAGTTATCGACAAGCAAAGGGTAGAGGTTAGATTAGAGGGTCAATAGGATTGCAAGGCAAGGGTGTGGAGTATCTCTTGTAGGCTATCAAGAAGGGAGTCTTGAGAGGCATTTGTTTGTAATTTGAGAACTCTAATTCCTCATAGTGAAGAATCTCTCTTGGTTGAAGAGGGGACTGGATGTAGCTTTCAAGTGGATGAAAGTGAACCAGGATAAATCACTGTGTCGTATCTCTAAACTCTTAACTCTTTACATTCTTGTCATTTCATACGTTCTTGGTTGAAAATCTAGAAAAGATTGATTTTTCATAAGTGATTGAATTGAATCTTAATTGTGCAAATTGATTTGGGAAAATCATTTTCATAACCTAGGTAATCAATAAGAACATTGGTGTTAATCCTTTCCGCTGAATCTCTGATCATACATGTAAATTGATTGATTTTCGTATTCGATTGAAAAGTGATTTTTCAGTTTTGAATGTGCTTAATCGATTAAGGGTGTTCATAATCGATTAAGGATTTGTGTACATTCTGGTCTTAATCGATTAAGACACAGTTTAATCGATTAAGAGCTGTAGATTTTTCAAAAATCATTCGTTTTAATTGTTTCGATTCGTTTCGTTCGAAAATCTTTCAAGGTTTCTTAAACACCTATTCAACCCCCCCTTCTAGGTGTTCTCCTAGGGTTCCTTAGTTGTTTCAACCACCAATTGCGGTTTTCCTCACCAGCAACTTGTAAATATTTTGGAAAATGATGTGATTTATACCTTATGATATTTTTGGCCATGCTGGCTTATTGCTGATTTTATAAAAATGATCACACAGGTTTATAGGGAAAACTAATATTTTGGGAATGTCCCTAAAACAAAGTAAACTCCGTCAGATTTTACGGAGATTTTCATAAGTATTTTAATTAACTAAGAGTTTTAAAAATAAATTTTTAAGTCACTAATTTAATCGGGGTAATTAGAGTATATGTTAAGGTAAGGTGTTACATTTAGTCCCTAAAAGTTAGAGGTGTTTTGATTTTGGTCCCTAGGAGTTTTTTTGACCTTGACTCATACCTAATTGTTTTGAAATTTCGGTTTTAGTTCATGCCGATAGGAAATATTCGTTAACGGTTGATGTGGCTAACATAACGTCACGTCAGTATACAAGTGTGCAAGTATTACAGGCTATTGGTAGGGTGACGTGGATGATTTGGACCAGCAGGAGCAAAAGGGCCAAAGCCCAACCCAAATTTGTTTGTGCATTGGGCTTTGGCCTTTTCTACTCCTGCGAGTCTGGATCATCTTCATCATTCTACTAGTGATACACAATACTTACACACGTGTATGCTAATATGGCTTTCCGTCAGTTACATCAGCAGTTTACAGATTTTTCCTAACAGCAAAGACTAAAACTAAATTTTCAAAACAATTAAAGATGAGTTATGATAAAAAAAAACTTCCAGAGACCAAAACCAAAACACTCCTAACTTTCAAAGACTAAAGACATAAATAAGCCTTTAAAAAATTATATTAACTGTTTATTTTTCCAATACCACTAACAACCTTAAGCTACTTTTTTGGTGAACGTGAATTTTTCTAAAAAGATTTTACATATAAGACAAGAGGGAATATTTCATTTAGAACCTCTGTAATTTTATTTTGATATCAAGAATGATATGCTCTTCAACAAAAAGAATACTCCATCCGGATTGAAATATAAGCAAAAAAAACATATTTTTCTTGGTAAAAATATAAGTAAAACTAATCATTTTTCTTAAATTTTATTTCATTTCCAATGTTACTTTTCTAAAACATCACTAGAAAATTGTTATCTTATTTAATTTTTGTTTTATTTCAGTGCAACTTTCATTAAATACCTCTATTTTTTTTATAAATTTGAGAAAATTAAAAGCAATCAACTAACCACTTCATAAATGAAAAATTAATTATTTTTACTTATAATTCAAATCGAATGAAATACTTCTCGATTGGAAAAAAAATGCAAATGATTTTACTAAATAGTAAGAGTAGAAGAGTACTCTGTGTCTCTATCCCAACCCTAGCAAGAAAAAAGAAAGAAGCACTTCTAAGTTCTAACGATGGGAAGATGGAACGGTGTCCACAAAAATTTCTCCATTATAGAATTGATGGATATGGCACAATTGCCATTGTTGTGATATCACACTGACCCAAACACATGGTGTCATTGTCAATGCCATATAGAAATAATAAATCAAGGATTATGAATGTTTTAAAGATATAGTTTAAATATTTTAGAATATAGTAAGTTATTATTGAAAAATAACATAACACTTTTTAATATATTAAATACATTACTTTAAGATAAAAATACTTTTTTTTATTTACTTAAATAATACTTGTATAATTAGGGATGACAATGGATCTGGGTGAGTCCGATTCATACATATCCGAACCCGAACTTGTCTCGAACCCGCACGGGTACTCGTTGTCAAGCGGGCCAACTAGTCTTCAGATAGCTAAACGAGTTCACAAGTACCCATTATATATTTTTTTTAAAAACAATTATTAAAATTTTAAGATTATTTTTTATGAGCAAACATAAAAATTTCTTATTTTTACTTGCCAAGCACTTGATATATTACTCCCTCTGTTTCAGAACATTAGGCTTTTTAGGTTTGGGCACACAGATTAAGAAAGTGTTAATTATTGTAACTGTTATGTATAATTTGTCCAAAATGCCCCTATCAATCCTTATTGAAAATTGTAGTAGTATTTAATGTTTATTAGTAAGTGTGTCCATTAATTAATGTATAGTGGTTTAGAGATGAGAGAGATGATAAAAGTAGAATTAATGAGGAGAGAATGAAATGATTGAATAAAGGTTATAATTGGAAAGAAAAATATGTTTATGTATTGGAATTGTAAAAGGCCTAATGTTATGAAACAAGAAAAAAAGGCTAGCTAAAAGGCTTAATGTTCTGAAACGGAGGGAGTATTAAACAATTCACAAACAAATTTACTAAAAGGTAAAACAGATTCACTTACAAACAAATCCTTTCTGTTGGTCCAATTACCTGCTAGTCCAATACCTCGTTACTCAGACCCGGACCCATTTTAGGTATTACCCGTGGGTCCTCGTTTTTATATATCCGCGAGTTCATTTTTGGATCCGGACCCGGATACGTTACAGGTATTACCTGCAGGTACCCGCGGGTACGGGTCGAATTACCAAGTCTATTTATAACACTTGTTAAAATTTACTCCATCTGTTTCATAAAGTTAGTAAAAAATATAGAAAATTTTTGTCTAGATTAAAGTTAAAATAGTGAATAAAAAAAATTGAAATTGCATTGTATATTCTATGATTGGTTAATTACAAAAAACATATATTAAATACTTTCTTTGATACTCCCTCCGGTCCTATATATAAGTCACATTCTAGACGGATTCTTTGGTCCTATTTATAAGTCACTTTGTATTTTCTAGGAGACATTTATTTCTTTTTTCTCTTATTTGCCCTTTGCCCATTAATGTGAAGTAATACATTGTGAAATTCCCAATGCAAGTTGAGAGGGTAAGAATGTAACGTTGAAGTATTTTTTTAAAGTTTCAAGAAATCTAACTACCTTCTTTCGTCCGTGTGATATGGTTAAGTATGCCCTATAAATAGGACCAGAGGGAGTAATTGGTTAGTTTGAGAAACAATACATTAATAGCATGAACCTTTATTTTTATTGAATTTTCAAAAATTCAAGGAGAGAGTCGGTCCAAAATATAAGCACTTTTTGACCAAAATTTTTTGGTCCAAAATATAAGCACTTTTCTAAAATTTTACTAAACTAACCTTATTTAATACTCCATTAACTATGTTTGTGGATAAAAATGTCATTTAAAAATGGGTGGGAAATAATTTTGGATTAAAAATTTAAAAATCAAAAGGATAGATTAATAAATATACCCTTAAAATTTACAATTCCAATACAAATAACTAACTTAACCTACTTTTCTTAAAAGGAGAGCTTTTGATCAAAAGGTGCTTATATTTTGGACCGGGGGAGTACCATTATAGCGTTCCTATCCTACCCACTTTCAATGTGGAAAATTGAAGCTTTACTTTCCGGTCTACTCACGTAGAGGTAATTAATTAGCCACCTCACCAAATCCACTATCTCCTTAATTAATATCGATAGCTGGTTTCCAAATTTCCTTTTCTTTACCCCACAAACCTTTTTTTTTTTACTTAATTTATTGGAATTTTTTTTTATTGAATCTCATCAAAAAATATTTTTTATTGAATTTTCATTAAAAAATTCATTTTTAGGTTAAAAAAATGCATTATTTTATTTTGGAGTGTTAAAATTTTTTTGATAGGATTTTGTCGAGGGAAAAAAAAACAGGGTTGAAATAAAAAAATGGAGTTTGTGAATCAAACACTTATTAATATATTCATATTTTAATTACTCTATTTTAGTATTTCATATAATTTGAATAGCATTATAAACATTTTACTGATCTCCACGCTTATAAAGTGCAGCCCACGCATGTTTTGAACCATAGAAATTAAATTACACCTAAGAAAGATGAAAGAGGTTTGTGCAAAAGTGGTTGTGGTGTTGGCTCTGGTTCTTCTGGTGGAGGTGTCTCCCTTTGCTGAGGGTGTGACATGCAGCCCTGTGGAGTTGAGTCCATGCCTTGGAGCAATAACATCATCATCTCCACCATCAGCAACATGTTGCCAGAAGGTGAGGGAGCAAAGGCCATGCCTTTGTGGTTACCTCAAAAACCCAAGCCTCAGGCAGTATGTTAACTCTCCTGGTGCTAGAAGGGTTGCTTCTTCTTGTGGGGTCCCCTTCCCTACTTGTTAGTCATCTTTAATTAATTTTACTTATATAAATTTATGCAGGCAGCGTGCATATTTCATTTGTGTATTATATAGAAATAATGATACCAATAAGAAAATATGTTGAAAGGACATTAGCTAGCTTGAATACATGTGAAGGAAGATATGATGAAATAAATTAATGTTGATGGGTTTAACTGAACTTATTAGAAAGTTTTGCAGTAATCTTAGTTCTTGATCCTCTTTAAATTCTTCTACATGATTGTAGTTTTTTTTTTTTTTTTTTTTGAATCGTTACATGATTGTAGTTGAAATACGTATTTTCTTACATAAGAAATAATATGAAAATAGCTACTACAATTGCTTGGGTCGTCAAAAACTTGGTTAATTGAAATATGAAAAATCATCATGAATTTTTTTTAATGTGAATCAAAATAGTACTCCCTTCGTCTCATAAGTTAAGTCTTTTTAGAAATTTTACGTAGATTAAGAAATGAGTAAATGATGTAAGAATTTGATATCTTTAGACTAAAATACATCCATTTAATAATAGGAGAAAGAGAGCAATAATAAATATATGAAGATTGTATTGAAGAGAGATGAAAAGATGATATAATAAGAGGGTGTTTGGTTGAGCGGTGGGGGGAAGCAAAGGTGTGTTTGCCGGAAGCTTCCCCCTGACAGCTTTCACGTTTGACCTGCAGCAAACGCGAAAACAAACATGCTCTAAGTAGGGGTATACTTGAAAAAAAAAGTATAAATGAATATTGGATTTCTAAAATAACATAACTTATGGGACAAAACAAAATTGCTAAAAAGACATAACTTATGGGACGGAGGGAGTAATAATTTTTAGGATATTTTTATATTTCATAAATAATTATTTTTCAATTTGACCTTTTAATTTTTTATCTTACCTAATTGATATGAGCGAAAATTTTTCAAAAGATAAAATGGATCATTACTCTTAAAATAAAATAAGAGAAAATAGATGGTACGGTGCACTAACAGTGTATAGGTTTTTTATACCATTGGTGCATCATCCATCATTGATGGGTTTATTTTCGTTGACTTTCAAATAAAAGTAATACAAATTTCAAACCACATATACTTCACAAGAAAAAAAAAACTTTATTAGTGATATTTTTTTATATGCATATGAAAAAATTAAAAATGCATGCATGATGAATAAAAAATATGCGACATGATCCTAAATTAGATGCAAAATGCAATACACTCCCCCAAGTTTAAATTCTAAATTGTCCTCAATGTAGGATAAAAATACAAGAGAGAAAAAATAAAAAAATATAAAAAAGTGGAAAGGTCTCACCATGCTATCATGATGGAAGAGGAATTTCACCCAAAAAATTTACCAATTGATAAAGGATAGGGATCAGAGTTGAAGGAGGTAATCATCATTCATGCCTTGATCAACAAAAAGTCCCACAACTCCATCAGGACGGTGAAGTGGGCGTTGAAGAAGAAAGGACTCCATCAGGACGGTGAAGTGGGCGTTGAAGAAGAAAGGACTCCATCAGGACGGTGAAGTGGGCGTTGAAGAACAAAGGGGGCACAAAGGGGACCTGGGAAGAGAATGAGGGAAGGTCTGAGGGGTGAAGAAATGAGGGGGTTAGGGTTCGAGGCTGGGCTCGTGGCAGTGGAGGTGCCCGGAAGGAGAAGGAAGAAGGGTAGCTGTCATATGGGAGGGAGAAGAAGGGGTTCTAATGAAGAAGGAAATTGAAGAAGAAGGAAGAGAAGGAGGACCATGGAGGTGGGGGTGTTTGTGATAGGGTAGAAGGGAAAGGAAGAAGAAAGAAGAGGGAAGGGAAGAAGAAAGGGGAAAGGGTTATTGCGTTAGGAGGAGAGGGTTGAATTTTTTTTTTATTGAGAGTGAGGCCACATCCATGGCCATGGTACATGCCACGGCCTGGCCATGAACCTTACAGGTTCAACGAATCGAGCTTATGGGAACGTTGCCACGAGCGTGATACATGCCACACTCTGTCCATGGTGAGTTGAAAACCTTTTTTTTTTTAACTACATGCCCACGGTATGCACCTTGACTTCCTCATTCTTCTTCAAATTACTCCATATTCTCCCTAAATCAACTCTTTTATGCTTCAACCATTGGCAAACATATAAAACAAAGACAAAACCGTACGCCATTAATAAAACATATATAAATCATAAAAAAAATTAACAAAATAAAATTCAAAAGCTATTTAGAACTTGGGTTGCCTCCCAAGAAGTGCTAATATAAGGTCCTAAGCTTGACCTGTGGAGCTTCCACCTGAATCCCATATCTTGTGGCATAAGGGTCAATTGACAAATTTAACACAAAAACTTATTCCTCTGGGAGAATTGATATGAATCCTTCTTTAATTCCTCCTAGGAAAGGAAATAATAGTGATACCACCCAAAGTCTTATCATACATAAAATCCTTGTGATGCATGAAAGCCCGGCAAGCGCAAGGGTTATGTCAAGTAGTATAAAAAGATATCGTCTCCACAAGGATTTTTTTTTGTTCACTACCAACAAATTATAAGTATAGATTATCTAAACCGATATATTATATATTTTTAAAATAAAATAAAAGATTGATTCTAAGAAAAATAAAATAAAATAAATCTAAAGATTTAAAATAAAATACAAATTGAATCTTCTACGGATTAGTTTCACCACATATCAGCATTCACAATCAAATAAAGACAATATATCTCTTATCAAATTAGATTTATTTTGAAGGTGAATAATCTTAAGGTAGAATACTAGTTCCTTTTAGAATCTTAGCACCGTACCTAATGATTCCTAACTCATATTTTCATGGTAATTAGGGCACATCAAATCCATTAAGTTCTTTGATAATTCAGCAATCCTCTCAAAGATTAGAACTGCTTTTGTGATCTAAAACCTCAAGTTTAATTATGTATTTTCTAATTCTAAGGTTCACCTTTCGGTTCTTCTTTTATTATATGGGATCATGCAATTATGGGGCCCTTCACAATCACAAACATTAAGAACACCATAATTAAATAAAAACAATCTAACATAAGTAAAAGATAAAAATATCAAAACATCATGTCAATGCCTCCATGGGCTAATTCGAATCCTTAGAAATGGAAAACTACTCAATCATAATCATAATACAAACCAGATATAGGAATAAAGCATAAAAGATAGAAATAACCAAAAGATGAATGAGAAGAATTTCTTCCGTCTTTAAATGTCTTCTAATTCTTCCTTGAGAGAATTGTGCCACTTTGAATCCTTATTTTCTAATTTGTGTTTGTTAATGATTGAAAAATAATACTAATTATAATTCTAATCCTACTACTGCTACTCTACTAAAAATTCTAATATATCATTACAGGGTTTCTATCTTCATCCTTTTATATTTTTTCTTTCCTCCAATGTTGGGCCCAAATAGCAATATAGGCCAAAAAACACATTTAAACTCTATTTTTGCTTGTTTTTATTTCAAAACGCTTCTAGCATCCTTCAATGTTTTATTCCTTGACTTTTCCAATGCTCAAAGCCTCAAAATAATTATCTACGCATCAAAAACACAAGAAACCTTTCCAAGTGAAATATGATGCATGCTAAATTATAATAAAATGCATGAATATTTATTAAAATAATTCCAAACTAATAAGGAAATAATATGTATGTTACACGCGCTTCAATGCATAGGAAGCTTGACATCGCGAGCAATCTTTCAAGCTTTCATCACTAATGATTGAATCCGGAGTACTTAGGCAATGATCCAGACTCCAAAATCAATTGCTTCACAAAAGAGGAAGATAGACAACTGGGAGAAGCCAACTTTAAAATGTCGACACATGCATGTAAATCAATACACGTGTCTAACTCCAAATTTTTGACCTCCCTTGCACATAGGCTGACGTAGATAGGTTCAATAATGAAAATTCTTCTTCTTTTTGGATTACCTCCCCACTCACATCATGCACTTTATGGATTACCTCCTCACTCACATCATGCACAGTGTTTGTTTGCATGGCTCCTCTATTATGTACTCTTAGCTTACTTCATCACTCATGTCTTGCATTGTGAACTCTACAATCACTTCATCCTCACTACCTTCAGTTGTCTCTTTAGTCTCAGTGTGTGTTGGAAACGTCCTGAGACCTCTTGTGGAGAAACTATCTTGTTGTGCAATTGGAGCCTCTAGCATCATGTTGCTAGTGGCTAAGGTGTCAACTAGGGAATTTAATTTCCTTATTGATTCTTCCCATTCTTCACTCACCTTTTGTTGAGCAGAATCAAAATTCTCAATCATGATCTCGAAATTGGACTTCTCAGGTGTTGGAAGATATGAATAAGAGTCTACATATAAAAGCTCATGAACAACTGACTGTGCATAATATTATGGTGTAGGATATTCCCGAATAGAATTCCAATACAACTCTTCTTCCCATTCATCTCATTTTCGCATGTATTCTTGTCGAGCTAACTCCATGAATAAAGGTTCTTCCTGATCATAAAATGATCGTGCAATACATAGTGGTGGAGTAAAATATTCACAAAAAGATTTCTAATATTCTTCAATACTCATGTCAGGTGCCCATCTTGATCCACTATCTTCCATATTATATCTAAAAAAACAAATAGAAACGAAAAAAAATGTTTAGTTTAATAAACTTATAATAACAGTCAATATTAACAAAAACAAAATCCCCGACAATGACACCAAAAACTTGATAGCCTCGCAAGCGCACGGGTTATGTCAAGTAGTAAAAAGAGTATTGCCTCCACATGGATTTTTTTTGTTAAGTACCGACACATTATTATGAGTATAAATTATCTAAATCAATATATATATTAGCGATTTGAAACATAAAATAAAATATTGAATTTGATAAAAACAAAATAAAATAAATATAAAGATTTGAAATAAAATATGAATTAAGTCTTCCAAGCATTAGTTTCACCACATATTAGTATTGACAATCAAATAAATATATCTCTCCTATCAAATTAGATTTATTTTAATTTGAAGGTGAAGTATTCTAATGTAGAATACTAATTCCTTTCAGAATCTAGCAATGTACCCAATGGTTCCTAACTCCTACTTTCATAGTAATTAGGGCACATTATATCGTTCCATTGAACCCTCTCAAGGATTAGAACTACTTTCGTGATCTAAAATCTCAAGTTTAATTATGTATGTCAGACATTAACGTTCACTTCTTCCGCTAACATCTATGATCATGCAATAGTGGGATCCGACACAATCACATCCATTAAGAACATCATAATTAAATCTAAAATAACCAAATATTAATAAGAGAAAATAATCCTTAGAGTATTATGAATGCCTCCATGTTCTTCACCTGATGCACTAATTATACCTGCATGATAGAATTGCTATTTATAGTCCAATTTATAACCTTTTTCCTTGGTGTTTATCCTCTTATAGCTTGCCTTTTGACTTGTTTCTTATGTAATTTGCAACATTTCTTGGCTTTTATAATGTTTAGTTTTTAAATAAAGTTCATCACCTAAAAGATACTTGTTTGCAATAATTTTAGGTGTTGAGCTGAAATGTAAGGATCATTGACAAATGAACATCAAAGGATGATTAGAGCCTGGAAAAGGGAGGGAAAAAAAAGGCAAAAACAATGAGCTTTTGGTTAGTCAGGCACTTAGACCTCACTCCAGGAATGAATTCTGTCCGCGACAACATTTTTACTAATTTTTGGCGAGTTTTCACTACTACAAAATTGCAAAAAAGTTCCCGGATATTAATCCCGGTTCCGGTTCCGTTCCGGAATTGGGATTAATAGATAAATGATAGTTAAAAGATACCATGAATTTATTGATCCTGGTTATAAAAAACACGGAACCAGGATCATTATTATAACATAAATAATTTTTTATTTTTATAAAAATTAAAATTCACACCAATCTTATTTATCCCATTGTTAACCCGGATCAATACCGTAAAATAAATATTTTTTCGCTTCATCCTCCCCAAACCCAGCAAACCCAAAGGCTTAGAGACTCAGAGTTTGAGACATTTACTCCCTCCCATATCCACTGTCGAAGAGCACTTAGGGTTTGCAGCCACCATCTCCATTTCTGGCCATCGCAGACGGAGAAGAGCACCAGAGGGCAGAGGCGCTGATTCGAGTCCTTTTCTCCGTCGACTGTTCCTCTTCTTCAAGCTTCAAGGTACTTTTTTTTTAAATGAAGTACTGCTGCTTATTATTATTGATTATTTTCGAAGTATTATTGATTTATTGAGCAGGGAGTATTATTGATAACCCGCAGACCTGCATCTTGCTGTCCCTTCTCACTCACGGCGCTGCTCCATAAGTCTTCTCCCTTGGCTCATGGCGCTCCCATCTGACTCTCCATTGGCTCACGGCGGCGGCGGCGGCGGCATCGAGAACCCATTGGTTCTCTTTTATTGAAACATTGGTAACATGGAACTTTTAACCTATGTGGGTGTTTGACTTATGTTTCTCCCACAAATTATGTGACTGAACTTTGTTCTACTTCCCATTGTTCTTGCTTATCAAGAAAACCGGTTACAACTTTGCAGGAAGCTGCTGCTTATTCTCGAACTTGGAGAGGGCACATGCAGAATTTGCTTGGCTATGCTTGTTCTGTCTATTGTGTGTATAAAATGATAAAGGTACTGTGATATAGGACCACAAGCAATAGGATTGGACTTTAGGGTCAAATCGGGAAGCTATTTACTGAGTAATACTCATAACATATACACATCATCATTTGTTTGATATTATCGCATTTCTATAAATATAGAGTTAACATATGGTGTTTTATGTTGATGAAATCTATCCTGTGGTAACAGTAGTAATATAATAAACCTTTTAGTTTACACTTACATGTCAAACTTCTGCACTTTAGAATCCATTGTAGTTAAAATGGCTAATTTATTCCATCTTTATTTGCAGTCACTGCAAAGTGTTGTGTTCAAACAGGTAATTCTCACTGCTCAACAATTTTATCTTTGGTTGTTAATCATATATTCCAATCTAAATTGCATCTTCCCAGCAATTGGACTGACTTTTTAAATTGTTTATGTGCTTTTTTGGTGATAAATTCATTACTATGACAGGATTGCTTGTGTTATTGATTCCATAATGGCCCAATGTTGTGTGCTTTGTTTTCAATTATTATGTGCTTCAATGTGTTTGATAAAATGCTTGAACCGGTTGTGTTTTACTGTTGTATGATAACATTACTTATATACTGAAGAGTAATGCACCCTCCACAAATATGTTGAAACTCAAACAACAATGTTCAAGCAAATGATATAATTGCTATATCTTATAGCAGAAATAATGTTCTCAAGTTCAAAATTGGAACTGTAAAGGACAGGAAAAATTAACAAAATAAGTAGATATAAAATGAGGCCCTTGTATCCTCCTTACAAAATCACTATATACCAATAATTCAGAATTTAAGCATTTAATATAGCTAATAACTTGATAATAGTATTCTAGCCTAAAAAATAATAGCTGTAGTGAAAAATCCAAAATCACTTGCAGCTTAAATCATGTCACAAATCATCACTATTTACTTCACCATGTAAAGTAAATTGGTAATCCATTTATATCCATAACAACTTCTATCTCTAATACTTCAACCGACTTAAGCTTCTAGTTGCTCTCTGGTTGCTGCATTTACCCAACACAGCAATTTGAGCACCCTAAAACCAGCACAAATGGAACAAGATAACTAAATTTCTGGTATTCAAACCAACATATTCTGCTATCTCTTCAATGAATGTTACTGTTAGTCCTCCATCCTTGATGTAGAGGTGAGAGCAGTTTGGCTTGAAGCTAATTTCTGAGACAACATTACTCAGAGTCTATGCAGAGATAGTCAGAGGAGTTCCCCAAATTAACAACACGAAGGAGGGAATCTCTTCAACAGGCAGACTACTATAATTTGATTCTCATCACTGGCATTTCAGTAAACCATGTGCCAGTGCAGTATGGAGTTCGCTTAGATATACCTCACTTCGTCAGATCCTGCATAGACATTGATTGCTTGACTTGTGATTACTGTAATATAGTCAGTAATGAATAACAAATATGATGCATGGATATGCTAAAATTGGTGGTGCTGAGTGCTTCATGTATTCCTTTCTTCCTTTTTTTTTTAATACCCACTGCTTGCTACCTGAAAAATTCAGGATACAGATTCAAGTCTCTAATATACACAACAAGTCTCAAAATTGGCTGTGATGCATATAATTAAATTAGTATTTATGTGAATCTAGTTAGCTAGACTTCTTGTTGTTTGAGTTTTAACTTGTTCTTCGAGAAGTAATGTGTGTAATTTTACACTTTGAGTTTGTGGTTTTGTTTTACTTATGCTTAGATTTAATAGTTCATAAGCCTAAGGCCTATGGACAATTTATGTGCACTTAGTTTATGTGCACAATTTTAATTCCACTTTGTGTTGAATTTTGTAGTGTTTTGAAGATTTCCAGTACACCTACTACACCGATGAATTGCTAATAAAGCGAAGGATGAATGGGTAGCTTATGTGCTTGACGAGACCTTAGTTTTCATTTTTAATTTCTGACCTATGTATATATGATTTTCTGACACAGTGCTACTAGAGCGTGTTCTCTTGCCTTTATTTCTTCAGTTTCATGTGGATTTTTTATTTGGTTTTGGGATGGATTATTTTAAATG
Source organism: Crotalaria pallida (assembly GCA_037953625.1). Classification (NCBI taxonomy): domain Eukaryota; kingdom Viridiplantae; phylum Streptophyta; class Magnoliopsida; order Fabales; family Fabaceae; genus Crotalaria; species Crotalaria pallida. The sequence goes on along the minus strand of CM075654.1, from coordinate 1,239,690 downwards.
TGTATTGACATGCAATGTCTTATATGTATACATATATCTTTTTGTTGTGTAATATTTGTTCTTTTTAATAATGAAAATTATTTGTTGGAAAAAAAAGATCAAGAATTTGTTCTATATAAATAATGTAACAGTGATTATATGAATTATTGATCCCGGTTACTTATAAAAAATGTAACAGTGATTAAATGTATTATTGATCCGGTTCCTTATAAAAATGTAACAGAGATTATATGAATTATTGATCCCGGTTCCTTGTTTCACTTAGGATCCCGGTTCCGTTTTTTTAAAAATCAACTAGGATCATAAGTTGGATTCTTTTTATACCACTGGATACAATCCCGGTTCCAAACCGGGATCAATATAGGTGCGGAACCGGGATCTTTTAGCATTTCTGTAGTAGTGTTTGGTTGTCTTTTGGGTGTCTTTGGCTATAAAACTCGTGGCAACACTAAAAAATAGGAGGCTAGACATTAGGGAAACACTTAGAACTCAAAGAAGATAGGGGAGAAGATCAAAGGAGTCTCATCCTCGAAGGAAGGAATTCTAGAGAGGAGGATTGCCTGTGGATTCATTTCTATGTCTCACATAGAGTTTGTTTCTCCCTTTTTTTCTTTTCCTTTTCTGTATCCATGTCTAGTTAATCATTTTGTTAGGGATGTGGTGATTTGGATTGTAATTATGTGATTTACAATTGAGATTATGAATTAATTCCTATATATTGTTAATTGTTTAATTATGTTCTTCATGAATATGCATAGATGTAGCTAATTTGTGACTTGGGATTCAATTCCTCAATTGGGAACTTAGGGATTGAATTATCTCTTTAATCAAACATTATAATTTCACAACTTGTACGAATATTTTTGGGAAATTATATAACATTTGTGATTCTAGTGTTTTTGATTAAAATATTATTATTTTAGGACTCACTTAAGGGATTATGTCTAAACTAATAATTCAATGTAACCGCCTTGAGGAATCAAGTGTTTACTGCCTCTGGAAACGTAGTTAACATAATATGAATGATATTCGTAATCGATGTAAATCACTATTACTTCCAATAAAGCCATGTCCCTAGTACTTTTATCCATCACAAACTCAATCATTTTCCACTTTTCTTTCAAAAACAACAATCTTTATAATTCAATTTCATTTGTTTAACTTTGAAAAGTTGATAATTGTCATAACACTAATCCTCGTGAGTTCGACACTCTATTTACCACTTTATTACTTGTACAACTCAGTTTACATGCCAGTTTCACAACAACTATGTAGTCTTCATCCCTAGAACCTAATTCGAACGGCTACGTAGGAGAGAGAGATCACTCTTGTCATACTAAAAATCCTTCACTAGAACACTTGTCCATAACAAGGGACGCCTATCTAATACGGACAGAACATTATCCATAAGATAAGCCTAAGAAATGTTCACAATTATTATATCATCTCCTTATACCAAGTACGCCTTAGGCAGAGAAGGATTTCTCTTTTCATAAACATGATGGTGACCCTCACAAAATATAATATTATTTTTCAAGATCCAAAAGATTCAAAAATTAAACAAGCTATGATATCATTTCTATATAATCTATTATACTTCATCCTCTACCAAAAATAAGAGGGTAATTACATGTCTATCATGATATGATCACAATATCTAATTTAGAGCATTTTTATCTCTTAACATACATAATGTAAGCTAAGTGATGTAATGTTACCATTTTTTTAGCAAACCACCTTGGCTAACTCAATATTCCAACCCTTGGCATATTTTACTATAAGCTAAGATTGACCCACACATCAATCATAATATTTATTCACCTACTATTTAAGATAAACCTGCACACACTATTCACTTTTTACTCTTGACAGATGAGCCTTGGTTAGCTTATATGCTTCTTGAAGCATACTTCAACATCTGCCTCCAATACTCATGTGCTAGTTAGCCAATAAGTTAAGCCCCTTAGCACATCTTTGTTAGCTAAGGGATAAAGGTGCTCTTATAACATCTCCTTGTGCAAGGTTTGTCTTTGGCATAAGAATGTATCCTCTTCATATACATGAATGTCATTCCATTAACATCTAAGAAAATAATGGGCAATGATTCTTTCCTAATTATAGATTGGGCACTACTACTTTCATGCAACCAAATTTTAGATGGTTGCAAAACAATCCCTTAGTGGACCAATGGTTGTTTTACAAATCCGCTAATATGAGCTGACATGGCAGTGATTTAAAACTTCATTAGCTGACGTGTCAATCAACCATTAGTTTATTTAGGAGATTGTTGTGCAACCATCCAAATTTGGTTGCATGGTAGAAATATTCTTATAAATTTGAGTGTTTCGTTTTAAAGCCTTGACTTAAAATTTTGTGTGATCCATTTTTATGTACTTTATTACTTTTTACTTTAAATCACCCTAATAATAATAATAATAATAATAATAATAATAATAATAATAATAATAAATAAATAAATAATAGTAATAAAGATTAAAGAATAGTGAATAAAAAATAATAACTATTATAATGAATAAATAATATTAAATAACAAATACTAATAAATAATAAAAAAATAAATAATAATAAATAAGTAAATATTGGTAATAATAATAATAATAAATACTATTTTGAATAACTTTTTCTTTCTTTATTCTACGTCACTACTGCTACTACTAATAACGAATAAATAGTAATAACAAAAATTAAATAAAAAATATTAAAAAAATATAAATATATGTTTTTATATTCAAATATAAAATCGTTAATCAAATTATAAGAATATTGAATTATGTTGTATTTTTTTAATGCATTATAAAGTTTGTGTCATAATCTAATATCAATTATTATAAAATTAACTTTCATTCGATTTTAAGTTTTAACTATTATTTGAATGCAAATATAGTTTATGAAAATTTAAAAATATCAATTTATATTTGACTTAATTTTTAGAAATAATAGCTACTCAATATTATTGAAATAAAATTGAATCTTAAAAGTACATAACGATGTAATGTCCATATATGAATGTTATAAATTTGGTGAACTTTATCCTGTTGTGATGGATGTGAAAAGTTTCAAATCAAATATTATCATAACATGATGATGTATGACGGTTTTATAAATTTGACGTTAAGATTATGATATGGAACTCTAAATCTCCAAGCCTATAAATTGCTCCCAAGCTTATTTTGAACCCATATAGCAATTCCTAAATTACAACTTAAAGTGGAACGATAGATTAAATATTATTTGAATGCAATTAAATATAGTTTATGAAAATTTATAAATATTAACCTATTGAAAAAAATATTTGACTTAAATATTTAGAAATAATAACTAATCAACATTATTGAAAAGAAATCAAATCTTAAAAGTAAAGGATAATTTAATGCTTATTCGTGAGTCTTAGGGCATCACAGCAGAGTCTTAACATCAGACTCATCACAGTCTGACACATCAGCATTACATAATCATTTTGTTATAAGACTTAACTTCAGACTTTTCATATCTTCTACCATAATAGAATCTTCACGCCAGACTCACCAAACTCATGTATCAACATTACATTATCATGTACTTTTAGACACAATTTCATTTTAATAATATTTTTGTAATATAATTTCAATAATATTATTTACCTACAATTTATAAAACTAATCCCAAATAATATTTAAATATTAAAATTGAATAATAAAAGTTAACATTTCAATAATTGAAGTTAATTTTACCTACTAAAAATTATAAAGTGCATAAAAAAATACAACTTAATGCTAAATAATGCAATGAAACAATATTTCAACGACACTTTATTTGAAATTATTAATTAATTTATTTGAATATAAAAATATTTATTTTTCCATAATAACAAGACAATATATATATATATATATATTTAAGAATTAAGTATATTATTTTTTATTTTTAAAAATATTATTATTATTACTATTATTATTATTTTAAGTTATTATTATTTATTAATAATTCATTTTATTATTATTTATATATTTTTACTATTATTTATTATTAATTTATTATTATTATTATTATTTTATTTATCTATTAGGGTATTATAAAATAAAAAGAGAGAAATGAAAAAAAAAAATGGGTCCCACAGAGTTTTAAGTTGAGTATCTTATTTTATAAACTCAACTTAAAACTCTCCACCAGACTTTAAAGATTAGAAGAGTCTTGAGAGAGTCTCATAGAAAATCTGATGTTAAGACTTTCCATTAAACTCTTTGAAAACTATGTTGTGGTTGCCCTTATGAATTTAATAAATTAAATCTTAATTTTTATAGTAAAAAAAATGTAAAGTTTCAAGTCAAATATTATAATAAAATGATGATGTATGTCAATTTTATAAGTTTGATGTTAAAGACTCTGATGGAGTTCTAAATCTCCACGCCTATAAATTGTTCCCAAGCTTATTTTGAACCCATATAGCAATTCAGAAATTACATCTTAAGTGAGAAGATGAAAAAGGTTTGTGCAAAAGTGGTTGTGGTGATGGCACTGGTTCTTCTAGTGGAGGTGTCTACCTTTGCTGAGGGTTTGACATGCAACCCTTCGGAGTTGAGTCCATGCATTGCAGCAGTAAAATCACCATCTCAGCCATCAACTGTATGTTGCCAGAAGTTGAGGGAGCAGAAGCCATGCCTTTGTGGTTACCTCAAAAACCCAAGTTTCAAGCAGTATGTTAACTCTCCTGGTGCTAAAAGGGTTGCTTCTTCTTGTGGGGTCCCCTTCCCAACTTGTTTATCATCTTAAATAATTAATTTTACTTCATATATAAATCTATGTATGTGTGTATTATTTAAAAATAATGATACCATGATTATAAAAAAAAATAATGATATTACCAATTAGAAAATATGATGAAAGGACATAAGCTTGAATACATGTGAAGGAAGATACGATGAAATATATGTTGCAGGGATTAACTGAACTTAGTAGCAAGTTTTGCAGTTCTTTTGGTTCTTGATCCTCTTTAATTTCTGCTCCATGATTGTAGTGGGACAATAGCTACTACAATTGCTTGGGTCATCAAAAACTGGGTTAATTGAAATATGAAATATCATCATGAAATTTCTTTTAATGTGAATCAAATTAGTAATTTTTAGGATATTTTAAATTTCATCAGTATATTTTTCAATTTGGCCTTTTAAATTTTTTATTACCTAATTGATATGAGTGAAAAAATTTCAAAGATCAAAATGGATTTTTTTTTTTTTATTACAAAGGAGGTATCTGGGAGTAGATTTCAGGATCTGAGGACCTAAGCTACCTATGTGTCCATGCAGCTACCAACTGGGATGACTTACGCCTTAAAATAAAGCAATACAATATTCAAACCAGTATATTTCACTAGAAAAAAAATTATTAGTAATTACGGATAAATAAATGCAAATTCAGACTTCCGAATCAAAGGATGTGTAGTCCATTTAATTAATCTGCTAGATGAGTTAGGCTAAGAATAAATAGATTAACGAACCAACAACAAAGCCCAGCACAATTGGTAGATAGCTGGGTTCCTTAAGCATGATGTTAGGGGTTCGATCTATGTCGTGGGCATGGAAAAGGCTTTGTTGGTAGAGGCAAAATCCACTTCGGTGATCTCTACGCCTCGAAGGGGATTAGTCTTCGGCTGTCGGCTGGGGGATACCCTTGGTGTACACCAAAAAAAGAATAAATAGATTAACGAGAATGCACTGATGGTGTAATGTTTTTTACATTGTTGGTTGATCATCCACCGTTCATGTTTTTACTTTTAGTTAAAAATTAATGTTTAATAATTAATATATCAATAATAGATGATGTGCTGATGATGTAAAAAATCGTTACATTATTGTTAGTGCACCACCCATTTTTTCAAAAATATATACTTAAACAGATTAATATTTTTGAAATGCAACTACGTAACTTTTTTATTTAAATGGATAAATAATATGGAAACCCAACTCACTTGTTTAAACTGGTAAATGAACCTAACTCACTTCTACCGTTTTCATATTTTACAAATAAATTTCAATATTTGATATGCTTTTTAAAAACTATCTCTATAATTATTATTGGGATTCTAACCAATATTGAATAAATAGGGATGTTCGCGGAAAGCAGAAAATAATTGTTATTGAAAATTGAAATATGATATTATAAATAAGAAAAAAAAAACAAAATTCTCAAAAGAATCTTATACAAAGGACGGGAAGGAGTACTATTTAGAGATGCTAAAAAAACAATTTAGAACTTGGAAGAAAAAAATAGAAAAGAAAGCTCAAACCAACAATTGACAACAATTTTATGATCCTTTTTTGGGTCTTATTTATAAGGTTTATACCAATTATGGATTTTGAAAAAAAAATTATACCAAATATGTATTTACAATTACACTAACAATATTAATAAAATTCCTTTTTTACCCAAATTTTTCAAAGAAACTCCTTTAAAATAGAAATGAATTATGCTTATGCTACAAAATAACAACCAAACAAAAAATAGCCCAAAATTGAAGAACAAGAGACTTGATCCCCTGACTTCATACTCAAAATATATTTGACATTCTATGTGAGAATCACTAAACTATATGGCAAATTATGTTATGCATAACTATTAATATATATATATATATATATATATATATATATATATATATATATAAATAATAATAATATTATGCTTCATAAAAATAATATTTGAGCCTCTAAAATTTTTGGATCCAGGGCGGATGACCTTATTGCCACTGCCTTGGGCCAGCCCTGCCACCAACTTATTGACGATCAAAGTAAAAATGAGATATGCTTATTAAAACTCGGTGGCAAAAATAGTTTCTCCAATGAAAATAGATTGTAATATCATGTTAAATCACTATCAAACATACTTTATGGCTATGCTCTACATACATGGTCATACACTTGATATAAATTATTGCTTGAGAGTAGAGATGAGAATTTGGGCTATCCGGTCAGGTTTGGATCAGTTTGCTTCGGCCTTGAGCCATGATTGGGTCGAATTAAAAAGGTTTGGATAAAATTCCGGTAAAAAATTATCTAACTAAACTCGGTGGCTGACCACTTTTTTTTAGCAAGTTCAAACTGTTTTTTAGGTAAATTTAGCGGATCTGCCTGGACATGTTCGAGCTTTATTGATTGGGTTAAAAATGCTTGAGATTTATTCGAGTTGTATTTTAATAAATTTCTACCCGCCTATATATCATGTTTATTCAAACCGGCCCGATCGATCCTAGTTTTTTTGCCAACTCTAGCCGAAAGCTTGAAGTTAGATAGAGAATTAATTAAATCATCTAAAAGGTTATGCTAAGAGCCAAAAACTATAATTGATAAATTTAGCGGTAAGCTTGAACGCCTCAGGCCACTGCACCTCGCCACTGCAACAAGGTGATTCAGCCTCCCTGGAGCCACTAGAGTTGCAACTTGGCTAAGATTCTGATCAAGTATCATCATTACTTAGAATTATTTTATTCATTCTTTCTCCCTATAAATAGCTCTCTCCCCTCAACGTTTTTCCTTACAAATCACTTCCAAACACAAGCTTGTAACACATACATCAATTGTGTGCAAGTTCCTCTAAGAGTTATTTAGGGAGTGAGTTGAGGTTCTACCTCAAAGTGAGCAAGAAATCATTTTGAAATTCTGCTGAAATTAGTGTAGCATTCCAAAGTCCTTACTTTGCTCCATTCATTTGGTAAGCTTTATGCACAAAATGCTTTCAATTTTGTTTCTAATCAAATTCCTCGTAGCAAAGTTTTGATTCTAATTGATTTCATGAATTTTAGTTGAGAAACCATGTTAAACTCTAACTTCAAAGTTGTCCGAAAGTTGTTTATGTTTTCAATGTAGTTACTTTTCACTAATTGCATAATTAACTCAGTTCATGTTATACCTCAAATTCTTGTTCTAATTGAAGATCTCATGGCCTAGTAATTGTCGTAATTGGTGTTTTCTATTTTCATGGCAAAATTATGTTGAAATTTTGGTTCAAAGTCATGCAAAAATCCATCTTAGTTTCCATGAAGAAACAACAGATTCATCATGTCCACTTTGCTTGCATAATGTGATCATATCAGTCCATGTTATGCCTAAAATATTGATCTTAATCATAGACCTCATAGCATACTACCCATTCTAATTAATTTCTTTCAATTTCATTGCAAAATCATGCCAAAGTCTCCGAAAAACAGCTATTGTGTTGAAGGTGAGTTGCTGTCCAACTTGTTCCTTTTCTTCCATTTGAGTTTTCCAATCTTTGTTTCTCTAATTCCATGTAAGAGAGGAGTTATTCTTGAGGCTATGATAAGTATATTAAGGGATTTAAGTGTAGCCAAGATTTACAAAGCTTAGGACACTTGAATTGAACATCGTATGTGATCAATTGTCTTGGAGGATAATATGATCAATGATGACTTGATTTCAGACTTGAAATTGATGAGATTATGACTATACAACTTGGAATTTAACTAGAATCATAATCTAATTGAATATGTGATTGAAATGCTTACTTGATTATGTGATAATTATGTTATTTGACAAATGGATTGAAAGATGCTGAATATATCTGTTCAATTACATTAATTGATGCTGCATTTGTGTAATATCTTGCTAAGTATGAAATGGTAAAGTTGCATTGATATTCTTGCTAAGTACTCTCTAGTCAAGGTGTTGATTCTCGACCTCTTGACTTCATTGGTACCTTCATGTGTGACTTCCAATGTATCCCACATTTCCTGTGCTGTCTCACATATAGATATCCTGAAAAACTCATCATAACTCAAAGAAGATGTTATTATGTTTTTCGCTTTCAAGTCGTATTGGACTCTTCGTTCCTCCTCTTCCGTCCACTCACCAATAGGTTTGTTGACGGTGATTCCATTTACCGCAAAGGTAGGAATGTACGTTCCATTAACGACAGCGTCCCAAACTTTTAATCTTACTCTTTGAATAAAAATTTTCATTCTCGTTTTCCAATAAGCGTACTCCACACCATCAAACATGGGGGCCTATTAATAGAACTCCCTTCACCACCAAACGGAGAGTTTGAAGCCATTCACTCTTGAGACTATCATGTCCTTTAACACAAGAGACTAGCTCTGATGCCAATTGTTAGGATCGACCTCAAACCTCGAGAGGGGGGTGGATCGAGTTTTATTAAATTTATTGGAAATTACTCGAACGTTAAAAAATTGTTTTATGGAGAGATTAAACTTTTGAGCGTGAAGGCGAAGTGATAGATATTAAAATAAAATAGAGTAGCGCGTAAACGATTTAAACAAAAATAATGTGGAAAATAAAGAGATAAGGGAAGAGGAACACACAAACCAATTTTTATACTGGTTCAGTCTTTCCAGCGAAAGACTTACGTTCAGTCCCCAAGCGACCCGCTTGAGATTTTTATAACCTTGAATTGAGCCGCACCCAATTACAACCAAGAGCGCCTCACACACTACTAGGAACCTCCGTTCGCTAGGGACTTCAAAAATCACACTAGGGTTCCTCACCCTAAGAACGTGCCACACGTTCCACTTAGGGATTCACTCCTTACAACTACGGTTTGAATATGATGAATGTGAGAGTGATACAATTCCTTGTGTTCTTAATAACACGGATACAACAAGTAAGCACTATAGCAATGAAAATTTAATTCAAAACTGATAAGGCTAAAAAAGTTTTCTCTTCAAAAAATAATATGAACGATGAAGAACGTTTTTCAAGGAGAAGAAAAGAAGAGAACGTGAATTTTTATCAGAAGAGAATAATAGGATTGTTCAAAAAGATTAGAGAATGACTTTGAAAAACAAACAAATAATATTAATTAGAAATCAAAATAAAATCAAAAGGATTTCAGAAATAAAATAAAATAAGTTTTAAAATCAAAAACATATCAAAGAGATTTAAAAAATAAATCCTAGATTTGATTCTTAAAACAAAAAAGGAATTATTTCAAAAATATATTCAAATTCGAATTTTGAAAATAAATCAGAATCAATTATGTAAAAACAAATATGGAAACATTTAAGATTGATTCTGAAATGGATTTCAACAAAATTCAAAGGTAATCGATTACTTGAAGGAGGTAATCGATTATCTTCTTTCTGTGAAAACAGTGAAATTAATTTTTAATAAAGTAATCGATTATTTAAAACAAAGTAATCGATTATCAACTTCCTGAGAAGAAGGTAATCGATTATCAAAACAGGTAATCGATTTATTTTTAATTAAAATTCCCATGTCACAACTCAGGGGCACGGTAATCTATTATCTAGAAGAGGTAATCGATTACTGTTGGAGATACTAGCAAGTATACTAGATCACAAGTTATATAATGAAAGTAAATTATCGTTCCAATTGGGGATTGTGAGTTGTTTCCAAATAATTCTCACCAAAGGCGTAGTTAAAAGAGAAATCTATAAGCTTTTATAAATAAACAAACCAAATTAAGATAATCCAATTAAAAATAGGGTTTGTGAGACAGATAGAGAAATGCGTTAGGAACAAGTTTCATTGGAAGACTTATTTATTAATTATGAATCTCTATTTTTCATAAAATCCACGACATCCCAGAGGTAATAAAAACCGGATGTCTCTGTGAATTTATGTTTCTTATTCAATATGAGAACTCTAAATGTCTTAAGTGATTTTGACATATGAATAACCACTAATTAAGCACACTGGAATATTCAAGTCATATAAGCCCTAGATGTATGTCTACAAACTAGGCGGTTATAATGTTTGGTAGAACGACCTATTCTATCCCTCAGATGTCTCTTGTTGGATTAGAGATTCTAAACAAAACATAAATTAGCAACTTTCATGAATAGGAATTAAAACACAACCAAACAATAGATTTTGAATGAAAAATCATTAATTCATAAATTAAATAAACCCATACATACAAATCCACCATGTTCCTAACTACAAAGGGTTTAGTTACACAATATAATAGAATAAAATAGAAGAAACATAATAGGATATTGTTGGATTACCGGCAAGTATACCGGGTCAGCAAGTAATATAGTCAGTAAGACCAGTTATCGCCCCATAGGGATTGCAAATTGTTCAATTAGTTTTCACCAAAGAGCAGTTAGAAGCGAAATCTATTAGTTTGCAATTAATTAATTAAGATTGTGTTGAAATAAAATAGAAACAAAAATTAAATAAAAGTTGTGAGCAATTTAAGAAAAGGAGTTAGGAACGTGGTTTCATTGTAGGCGTTGTTTATTAATCATGAATCTTTGTTTTTCCCTAAATCAAGAACTAATTCTAGAATTGGTAACTATTATATCTGTAACAGCCCGATTTTCGTAACTCAAAATATCCAACTTTTATTTATTAAAGTTACCAAAAATGAGGCCAATTTTTTTTTTTTGTAAAACATTGTTGAAGTATTTGAAAACGTTATTGAAAGATTCTTGATGTTCTCAACACCCTTTATCGAAAACCGAGTTGTTACTAAAATCTTTCTTTACATACGACATTCATTTCCAGGAAGTGACTTGTTTAAAAGTATCAGGACAAGTTCCAAAAGATTACATTGTTCAACTTTCCAAATAAAGTATTCCACATTACAGAATTAAAAGCTTAGCTGAATTACATAAGTGACACATTGCTTGGTAATCCTTGACTCAAAACTATTAACAACAAACTTGACTAAAAACACTATCCCTAACTCTTCATGTCGCACACAACCGGATGAAACTTCCCTTTCTTCTTGCACCCTTTCTTCACTTCCGAAGATGAAGCCACCTCTGTCGCTGCTTTCCCGCTGTCGTTAAACTCCAACTCCACTTCATCTAGAGTGATGATCTCCATACGATGCTCCGTCTGCCCGTTGAGATATCAGCAGCACCGATATACCAACGAACAGGAGAGAGTAAGCGATCCGAACGATGAATCGTCGATGGTGTGGGATTACAGTAGGCGAGATATCAAGACCATACAAGCATACAACACACAACATACACACATCATCATCATCATTCATTATCCTTATCCTCATTAGTGTTATCCTGTCAACTTATCATCATTTCTCAACATAATCATTCCTTATTTCTCAATTCTTTTCTCGACTTCATCATTCCACAAGATTTCACTTCTCATCATCATAAACCTTTTTATCACTCTGAAACTTTTCTTATCATGTCTTATTATATTACATCCATCGATGATTGGGGGAAATTATAATATCATCGAGGTACTCGTTTCGTTGCCATCGACACACACATCTACATCTCCTCGGTCATCCACCCAGCCTAGTCGGAAGCAAACAGGAGTACAGGACCTTTACCACGTGGGCACGACAGCTGTCTCAATATCAATTGGCTCCAAGCCAGGAGAACCGTAGAAAAATCGGGTACAGTCTCAAATTAATTTATATCATTTCAATTCATATAATATCAAGGCACACTGTAGAAAACTCGGGTACAGTGGCAAATCAAGTTGCCCCGTTCCAGTCCCTCTCAGTGTTCCTGAAATGCCATAGGGGTGACAGCACTATTCCAGTTCCGGGTGCAGAACTTACCACGGCATTAGGACCCAGTCCCCACCACGTCTGGTTACCACATATGGAATTCGTTCCGCCCGGAATAGTACTCAAGGCATCATGACGTTTTACCGCCCTAGCCTACCCTATTGCATTCACAACCCGAATATCCCTGATATCCGGGGTACCTTCCTCTCCACTACTTCGCACTCTCATAGCTCACCGCGTTAGTGTCTTTTAAAGTCTTTTATCTTTTTAATTAACCTAAGGTCTGCCCATCCTTCGTGCATCCCTTCAATGAGTCCCGACCACTAACTTTGCACAATCATTCTCTCATCTTTTCTCAACATAGCACAGAGCTGGGACCGCATCAATAAACTCGCATCTCATTTCTCAATCTCTTTCTCAACATTCTCATTTCACGATCTTTCTCAACATAACATTTCCTCATCCTTCTCAAACCTCAATTCATTATCTTTTTCAAAATCTCAAATCATAAACTTTCACAAAATCTCATTTCTTAAACTTTCTCGAAATCTCCTTTCATAATTCCCTCAAAAGTCTCATTTCACAAAATTTCCTCAAAGTCTCAGTTCACAAACTTTCAAAAATTCTTGTTTCGCAAACCTTTTCATCACTTTCTAAAAATCTCATTTCACAAAATCTCTGAAAATCTCTTTTTACAAAATCGTTAAAAATCTCAGTTCACAAATCTTTCTTGAAAACTCACTTCATAAACTTTTACAAAATCTCCTTTCACAAATTTACTAAAAAAAAAATCTTGTTTCAAAAACTTTTTAAAAAATTCTCATTTTCAAAAAAAACTTTTCAAAAACCTCATTTCACAAACTGTTCTTAAAGCAACATTTCACAATTTTCTCAAAAATCTCGTTTCACCAACTTTTCGTAAAATCTCATTTTGCAAACTTTTCACAAAATCTCCTTTCACAATCTTTTTCAAATACCATTTCACATAATTTTTCAAAAATCTCAGTTCGTAAAACTTTTCAAAAATCTCCTTTCAAAAACTTTTCGAGAAAATATTGTTTCAGTGAGTACTAGTGGAGGAGCAAACTCAACTCAACACAAGTCTCATTTCAACAACATCACAAAGGAGCTCAGCTCCACTCAATCACATCTCATTTCGATACACCACATCACTTTTCCCAGCTCTGGCTTAATCTCATCATTATCATCAAATCCTTCCCCAATCTCAACTCTTTATCTCTTTTCCAGCACATTTCTCATTTCTAATAATTATTCCTTTCTCTTTGTATCTTTTACTTTCACAACTTAATCATTTCCTTTTCATTTTCAGGACGTAACAGACGTCCATCAGCATGTTATCAATCATCAGTATTAACTATCATCATGCATAACTAAATAAATAAATTCAAGCATACTATTTCACATCATCCACACACAATCATCACACAACAACAATGTGGTCTTCGTCTCCTTCGTATAAGTGGCCACACAACACAAACAATTGCCACTATACTACTGACTCCGAACCACTAAGTTCCGATCTTTGAGATGATACGGAACGTCCTAATACGTCACCTAAATACCACGGTGTCTTAGGAAAGCTTCTCTCTCACCTGAGGTCCAGCGATTAGATGCGTACAGTCTCCTCGGATCCTTGTCTCTGCCAGCTGCCCCAATCCCTCGTCTATACCATTCCTCGTATTAAACAAAATACGTTTAAGTTATTAACTTGTATAAGAAAACCTTTTCTTAACTCCATACGCATTCCGTTCCTCGTCAGGAGACTTTAAAAACATGATTTTTTCTCAAAACACCTTTAACATTTTCTAGTACTTCAAGTACTTCAAAAATCATTTGAAAATAAAATTTTTTAAACCAATTGATTTGGTTGCTGGTCCGTCTTGGACAGCACCTCAATCATATTCTAAAACACCGAAAAATTCGTCGTTTTTAATCCGGCTTTTTCTCAAATCAATTACCACTTGAAAACTATTCTTTAAATCACACAAACACATTTTCAAAGTTAAGAAACAACTTTAAATAATTTTGGACAGCAAAGAGTCTTTCCACAAAATCAATTTAATAAAAACTCGAAAACACCGTAAAAATACTTTTCGCTTTAAATAATTCTTTAGCTCAAATTAATACTTTAAAACTCAAGTTTTTATCATAAAACAAATCTTGGACAGCCACGAATACAATCCAACAATCTCAAATAAATTAAATCAAACTCATCCGAAATCAATTAATTTCAAACCAATTACGTATTCAAATATTTTCCAAACATTAACTAACACTCAAACAACAACAACAACACTTTGAATCATTTTAATCAACTTGCAACATTATCATGCAGGTTCATTTCTAAATAATAAAATCATTTGAACATATATGCATGCAAAACCGAACATAATCAAGAATTTATGCCAAACATAAAGACTTTATACACTCCAAATAATTAAATCATGTTCAAGCATCAACTTGCATCTTTAGGTTTATAAAACAAAGTTTCCTTAATACTTTTATCATTCATGGCCGAAAGAAATGAACTAACATTGCAAAGACCAAAACCATTATAATTCATTTCAAATGTTCAAACAAAAACTTCATTTTTAATTAATTAGACCAACTTAGACAATCTATCATCCTAAACCAAATGGGATTTAAGAAAACAATTTAATATTTTAAATCAAACACAACATCCTTCACACAAAGCATGTTCATCATCAAGACACAAGATCAAGAGATTACTTCTTCCTTTTTGATCCTAAAACCGTGAGCTTCTCTTAGAAAAATTAACAAACTTTAATTTATTTTCTTTAACTTAAACCAATTTATTAAACCAAGCCTCCCACCAAGATATTATTTTTCAAATCAATATACAAGATAAAATCAATTCATTCCCTTTATCTTTTTAACCAAACCGAATAGAAAATAAACAATCACAACAACATTGGAAACACTTTAATTTAGCATTATTTCACAAAACACACTCATTACTTTTATGTCACCTCATGAAAGAGAAGCCTAGTCTAATTCACATGCATAGGCCGAATTTCATTATGATAAAAACAAGGTTTTTGGGTTCATTTTTCAGCATGCAAAAACACAAGATTCTTAAATCAAATCATGTTCTTTCTTACTTCAAAAATTAAAAATATCATTTCCTTTTTCAAACATAAAACCGTGACATCATCATTACCAAAAATCAAAGTAAAATTTACATCTTTAACATGTAAGAATATTAAACTTAGATCAACACAAAACCACTTTTCAAGAGTTGATTTCTTTGGTTTCCTTATCAAAACCATGACATGCAAACAAAAGATCAAGGCTTTTTCGATTCAAGAACCATATGCAAAGTTCAAGATTAGAGCTTTTTATTTGAAAATCACATGCATGGCTCAAGATCAAAACTTTTTCAAAGATCAAGGAAAAGATCAAAGCTTTTTAAAGATAAAATCAAGATCAACATAAGATTAACATAAGATTAACATGAAATCACTTAGATCAAATTAAAAAGCATCAAGACTTAATCTTTAGTTATGGCCGAATCATATAGTTTATGTTTTTGTGTTTTATAAGTTCATTTACTCTTAAAAATTCAAGATCAAGGCATAAATAACACATGCATGTACACAAGTCACCAAGATCATCATCAAATCAACATGCAAAGTCAAAGATCTCAACTTTATCATCAAGCAAGTTTAGATCATAAATTTGTTCAACAATCATCTCATGAACATTTCACAATTCACGGTTTTAAACAAGAAAATTTAACATGCAAGGAGACTTTACTTTAAATCCACAAAAATCTTAACAAGTCTTTAGATCTTTAAGGTTTAGTTTGAAAAACATCAAGATCCATCATATAAGTCTTAATCGAATCATAAAGTCCATTGTTTAGTTATTACAAGTTACTTTGAGTCTTAAAAGTTCATGATCAAACCATAAATAAAACATGCAAAGAAAGAAAAGAACATAGATCACAAGATTAAAGAAAACCTAAACTATTACAATTTCTTCTTGACCTTCGAACCACCCACCTAAGGAAGGGTTAATCTTCTAGCTTCTAAGTTCTTGGATCTTCGAGGAAAGATCTAGATTTTGGCTTGATCTCCTCCTTCTCCCTTTCTTCTCACTCACAGCCCTCTCTCTCTCTCTCTCTATGTGTTGAGAGCTTGATTTTGCTCTCAACAATGGTGTGTTTGGTTTTAGAAGTGGAAGTGAAGAAATGAATGGAAAATGAGGGTGAATGAACTAAGGCCAAGGTTTATATAGACAAACCGTGTACTTCCTCTTTTGCCCTTGGTTTGGTTTTGGCAATTCAATAAGTTGCATGGGTGGATTTTATCAAAGGGACAAAGAGGAGTAATTTGGGGCTTTAGGTCACTTCATGCCTATCTAATCCTACCACTTAAGTTTTTCTACCCATTACTTAATTTCCTTTAGGATTCTAAATTACCTCATAAGCTCTTTGTCCTCAAGATTGAAATCCTAAACTTACATAGATACACACACACACACGTATTACACACACATATGCACACACACATTATCTTTTTATTTCTTACTCATGTTTACTTTAGAACAATATAATCACAAATTCACATAATAATACTAATATCTTTAAGGAACCATATTAACACAATTATTTTTTTATACATCATATATCAAACCAACACATATACTTATACATGCATAGGAAATAAGATTTTTCTCATACAACTACTCATGTATAAAAATAACCATCTTTTTGAAGCATAAAAATATTAAATATACAATCATTCCAAAAACTCAATTTCTAAAACTTATAAAATCATTCCATGAAAACCATTTCCTTTAGAAGAATAAAGCATCCATCACTTTAAAATCATAAAATAGGAAATTCATTCAAGGAAACACTTTTTCAAAAAATACTTTTCTCAAAAATAATACTCTTTAGTATTTGAGACAATACGAGGAATTTGCGGGGTGTTACAATATCCCTCTTGTATAATTACCGTTTCTTATTCAGTTGATAATCCTTAATTCCTTAAGAGATTAAACCATTGAATAAACTTATTATATAATTACCCAAAAGTATTCCTTCGAGTTGAATAACTATATTATTTGATTGAAGGCCTATTCTAATCCTTAATCTCCCAATTGAAGAATTAGAGATCCAAAACATAGATTAGTCACTTCCATGCATAACAGTGAAAATACAATCAAATACTTGATTTAGAAACGGAAAAACATCAATTCATTAAATCAATAAACTAATCCATACAAATCCACCAATTCCTAACACGAGGGTTTTAGTTACACATTGAGAAAATAAGAACAAAAACCATAGAAGAGTAATCCATAATCATAGACAATTAGGATTACCGCGAAGAGATTTTCAATCTTCCAATCTCCGATCTTCTTCTCCTCTAAAGCTCTCCAAAATTGTAATCTCCCTCTCTAAAAGCTGTCTAACCTAATTATAAAACTAGAATAAATAGAAAATTACAAAACCTAAAAGAATCCTTCAAAACTGATCAGAAATTGGCCCAACTGGGCCTGCACCGGGGAACGCGCGCCTGGGCGCCTAGGGCATCATGTCTGGGCGCGCCAGGTCTGATAAAGTGGCACCAGCACCCACGCGCTTGGGCGTGAGCCACCTCTTTCGACTTCGTTTCGCTCCGTTCATGCACCATTTTCAAGGTCCTTTCGTCCTCTTTCCAATTCCATATTTATTTTCCGCAATTGAGCTCCAAAAGTACCTGAAATCATGAACAAACAGATCAAAACGTTCAAAGGACTCTATACCTAATAAAAAACCTAAAACTAATAAAAACATCCTGAGTTTACAAGAGAAACAAACCAAACCCATAGTAAAAGGAGGTGAAATTAAGCCCAAAAACATCATATATTAGACCCAAATCAGATACCCTATCATAGACAATAAGGAATTATCTAAAACTCTTCTTCCAATGAAGTGCAGAATATATAATCTCCCTCTTTCTCTAAAAGCTACTAAACCTAATGCTAAATCCTAGTATATATAGAAAAAGCTAATCTTAAAATAAATCTAAAATAAATCTATCTGTAAATAAATCTAAAGATAAATCTTAAATAAATATAGAATAAATAATCTAGAATAAATCTAGAATAATTAATCTAGAATAAATCTAAAATAAATCTAGAAGGTAAACTTATCATAATCCTTGAAATCTTCAATATAGATAGGCCCAACTCGTAGCACCACTCGCCCAGGCGCAGCCCACCCACGCCTAGGCGTGGGACCAAAGACATGCCTTCTTCTCTTCTACGTGCAAGTCGCGCCTAGGCGTGACATACCATGCCCCTGAGTGCAAATCTCCCTGAATTGGCTGAGTTTTTCTTCATTAATTTCTGACTTTTTGCACCCCAGCTTTTGACATTTAAACCCCATCTTGGACAACACTTAAGAACAACATTTCTCTCCATTCCAGCTCCAATCTCCAGGTTTTCGAAGCTCCTTTCCATTCCAAAGCATAAATCATCAAATTAAACTTCAAATTCCTGAAATCAAACCCAAAACGGATCAAAACGTTCAAGGGTTCTAATTTACCTAACTTTCCTAAAAACATAATAAAATCCTAATATTTACTCAAGAAACAAACCAAAACCATAGTAAAAGGGAGTTAATTATCACTTGAAAACATTATATATCAGACCCAAATCAATTACTTTTGCCTATTTTCATAAAAATGATTTTTCTAAAGCAGAGTATGTAACCATAGGTTTTGAAAAACATTTTTAACTGAAAATCTAACTTAAAACAATTTTACAAAAATTATTTTCTTCTCCTTAACTTTGAAAAACATTTTGGCCTTATGAACTTGGAAAAATATAACTTAATTACCTTACACAGATTCTTATGGGCAAAGCTAAACTTAATCTATTTGCTTGAGAGCTTGAGCCTTGAGCTTGAATTCACTTGATGCTTTAATCTTGTTTGTTATCATCAAAACCTTCTTCTAAAATCTTCTAGCATAACTCTTTACGTCCTTGGGAAAGCTTGACTTCCAACAAAGCTTTGGCAAAGCTTTGGCACGTGGATCCTTGCTGTAACGACCTAGTTCCTAAATTAAATAAATTATATTACATATGCATTTAATTCATGTGGAAATGCTGTGCATATTGATCTTGAATGTATTTTAATTATGTAAAGTGTTGTAATTGTTCGATCAAGAATTATAATGTGTATCTGAATGCATGAGTAACGAGAATTAGAGTGCGCCTTGTGTCGTGAGCCTGGTTGAGTGTTTAGTTAGATAGAAAACTTTAACGAACGTTAGTTATGAAGAATTTCAATAAATCGGATGTAGTGAAGCTTATAAGGTAAGTTAGGGTTGTGAGGCATTGAGTGCCATTGACCACTGGAATACACCTCGAGTGTTAGGAATTGTAGTTTGGTAGGATAGAACCATTGGAGAAGCATAAAGAAGCATTAAGGATCGTTAGAATGCAGTAAAAAAGAGATCTCCATGAAATAATCGATTACTATAAAAAGTAATCGATTACCTTACAAACAGGAACCTGATAATCGATTATCTTGGTGAGATAATCGATTATCTATGAAAGTAATTGATTACCTTAATGAAGTAATCGATTACCTCCTGAAAAATCTTGAAAAATCTACGAGTGTCTAGAGAATTCTAAGGATCAGAAGCAAAGTAATCGATTACCTTGCCTAGGTAATCGATTACCTCTGGAAATTTTTATAAAAACAAGAGTCCTAATTCAGTTCCAGGCACCCACTCCTTTCCTATCTCTAGAAACTTCTCCCCTTCTCCTCATCTCTCTAGAATCTTCATGTACTATTCTCTATAAAAATCCATTAAAATTCATAACAATTCCATTCCCCATCATCAAAACACACTTGATTGTCTTTCTTTTTCTCTATATTCCTTCTTTATTCTCCATTAAGGTCTCAATCCTCCCTCAACCATAACCCCTATTCTCATTAATATTAGAGTTTATCATTATCAAGTTGAAAGAATGAAGTATAAGATCAAGGAATCACAAGAATAGGAGTAAAGCAAGAAGGAAATCCAAGATTAGTGACTTGGAGCTTCAAGTGAAGCTTTCTATCTCTAAGCCTCTTCCTCTCCTCAATCAAGGTAAGGAAGAGATATTTCCTATTCTTCAAGCTTTATAATTTAGAAAATCATAATAGAAATAAGAAAAGTAATTAGAATTCAAACCAACTAGGGAAATATGTTATATAATTGATATAAGAAAGGCTTAATTCGAAAATATGTATGTAACATCCCTAATTTTAATCCCTAGTATAATTATTAGTTTTATCGAATTAAATAATTGTTTCTTGAAATCAAATTATTAGGTTTTGGGTATTTTCATAAAAAAAAAACATTATGTTAATTGTGAAAGCATATTTTATCATATTTTAAAGTAAATTCATTTGAAACAATTACCCTATTTTAAAAATAGACTTTCCATTTTATACTTTGGTATTTATAAAGAGATAATATTAAATAAATTTTGTTAATTCCTAACATCTAAACTAATGTTTATCTTAAAGTTTACCTATATGAAGCTATATGATGCTAAATTGTTTTTATTATTAATATTTTTGGGATAAATAAATAAATAATCAAAAGTATATATATATATATATAAAGGAGAAAACGTGCATGTGTGATGCAGTGGGTGGATGGGAACCCTAGGTCCCTTCTTCTCTATTTTTGGGCCGTCGCCCCCAACCCCCCCATTCTCTCTCCCTCGTCGTTTTCTCTCCCAGCCGCACTCCCTCCCTCTCAACGCGCCGGCGTCGCCGCCAAGCTCCACACCATAGTTGCCGCTCATGTTCTCCCTCTCTCCGTCTCCGTTTCTCTCTCATCGATTGAAGTCACCGTCACGTTCTCTATCTCTGCTGGCCTCCTTCAATCGTGAGTTCTCTCTCTAGGCATTGAGAATCGCGAGCTCTCTCTCCCTTCTAGCCAAGCATGAACCGCCGCCACCATTGCTTTCCTAGATGCCGTCGTTCATTGTTGTTGCAGTCTCCTTCGCAAACCGAACCGCCACCGCCCTCCGGTGCTCTCTTTCAATCACGATTCATATTGCAATCCTTTAGGGGAGTCGTCATCAACGCTTATGCCACCGTCACCGGGGTCGAAGCCCGTCACCGGGGTCAAAGCTCGCGGTGGTGCTCCTTGCTTGCTACTATGTCGTGAACTATTCGGGTAGTGATTGACCGAACTGACCTTCCTCCGTTGCTTCAAAATTAGATTTGTGGGTAAATCGCTATTACCTTTTTATTTACTTTGTGTTTTGTTTAATATTTTTTATAATATAAATGATATTAGTGTTAATAATAATGATTTAGTTTTATATTATTTTGGAAAATGAGCAATATTGTGATTTAGTATTGATTTTTAATTAGACCATTATTTATGATGATTTTAATTAGTTACTCTGATTGGGGATAAATTCGGATTACTCGTTATGCCAAACGATTAGTTTTAAAAGTATTTTGTTAAAGGTGTGAGGTCCCTAAGTAATTGAGTTATTGTTTAGTGAGGTTGACTTGTCCCTAGGCTGAACAATACACCAGTTAATTAGGAACCTGATATATCCGGCATAACGTTAATTCGAATCGAAACGTTGACCATTAATCTCAAATTGAAGGGGAGTGTAATTATTTAGAAGTTATAATTATAATTTGGACTTATTTTTGAACCGATAACACTTCCTTTTAGTTTGGAATTAATAGTGTCAAAGTAACGGCATTTGATTTTGTGGATTGAAGTTAAAACTAATCAACTTTAATGAATTTTAACGAATATGTTACTTTTAAAAGTTCGCGTATTTCCAACAAAAAGATTGTACTGTTTTATTGAGGGAGCAATGGTTTTAAGTTTAAATTTCTATTTGACTTTGATTTATGGATAATTAAATGTTTTCGAAATTAATCTGTTTTCAAGTTAAAGCCCCTTTTTCGTAAAACGCATTATATTGATTATTATTTAATTTGTATGACCCGAGTAGACGATAAAGAAGCTTTAGAACCTGTCGACGCGTATAAGAAATGGACTTGGATACTTTAGGATACTATCATGCAAAAAGGAGTATGTTTTTGGGAAAGGCCAGGTAAGGAGAGAGTATTACCTTATCTTAGGGATAAGTTTCTAGTATGTATATAGTGCTTGCTAAGAGTTTGTTGCCAATCTTTAGGATTTTGCACATTTGGGTAGTTGTTAAAGCTGACAATTAGCGCTTAGAAATCAAGACAATAAATCAACAAAATATTTTGAAATGTGAATTTACTGGTGATGATATTATGTGTTATATGTGCATACTTGTGAATTTGTGTATATTTGGAGATTAGGGGTATATTTGTGAATACGTGCATACTTGTGAATTTGTGTATACTTGAGATTTGGAGTATATTTGTGAATATGTGCCTATGATGTTTGTTGTGGAAAATGCGCGCAGAAACGTGAATGTAATTAATAGATAATTGTTTAGAAAAGAGAAAGTTAATTGATGCAGGAATAACGGAATCAGAAATAATAATGTGATTAAGAGAAATAAATTATAGAGAAAGATTGTATATATAATAATCCCTTGCGGCCGGTTGCGATTGTACGTGAGCCGGGGCCGACTTCGAATGTGCGTGAATCGGTTAGTACGCGAAAGGGACTAAACACTATCCTCCTGCGTCCGGTTGCGATTGTACGCGAGCCGGGGCCGACTGCGATGTGGCGCGAATCGGTTAGTATGCGAAGAGGAAAATTATATAAAACATTTAATGAAAACAAGGAAACGGACATGAAAGATTATACATATAATAATCCCTTGCGGCCGGTGTAACACCCCTCAAAATCCTCGTACTATCTTAAATTCTAAAAAGAATTATTTTTGAGCAAAGTATTTTTGAAAGGGTATTTTCTTAAATAAATTTCTTAAATCACATTTTCAAAGTGGTAAATGATTTTAAAGAATGATTTTTCAAGAAACAATGTTATGGTTTTTAAAGTTGATTTTTGGAAATGATTATATGACTGAAATTCTTCTAAAGAAATATTGAATTCTTCCATAAGAAATTATTTAATGAAATGGTGATTTGATTTCTAAAAATATGTGTTTGATATTTTTGGGTGTTATTGTGATTTATATGTATGAATAATTTATTTTATATGAGTATATGCATATGTATGTTCGGTTTTGTGTATATATATATATATATATATATGTATGCCTAGGATCATGTGAAATTTAATTAGTGAAAAGTATATGATGATAAATGCATGAATGTATGATATGTGTATGCATATGTGGGTAACGTGTAAGTGTGAATGTGTATGTGAGAATATATGTGTGTGCCGTGTGTATGAGTGTGAGTGTGAGAGAGAACCTAGAAATTTCCTAAGTGCTAACTAAGTGAACCAAGACCCAACCAAATCCTAACCAAACCCTAACTAAATGGTGGAAACCCTAATGGAGTGCTAAAAAGTCTTACACCTAAGTGACCCATAAGCCCTAATGTTCCCTACCTTGTCTCCTTAAGAAACGTTAACCTCCACCCATGCAAAAATAGAGGAGGCCGAATTTACCCCTCCCTCCAAAGCTCTTGGCCGAATCCAATCAAGGACAAAATAGGAAGCCATGATTTGTTTATATAAGTTTTGACCTTAGAAGAATTTCACCCATTCTCACCTCATTTCTTCATTTCCTTCGCCCAAACACCAAACCAAATACAAGTTCTAAGAGCCTCTCAAACTCTTAGAATAAGAAATAGAAAATAGAGGAAGAGAGAAAGAAGAAGAGGAACCGTGAGGTAGGAAGAAGAAGAAGAGGAACCGTGAGGTAGGAATAAGAAGAAGAGGAGTCCAAAGCCTTAAACCTAGGAGCCCTTTGAAGATCAAGTACTAGAAGGCCATCTTTTCTTGGTATAACCAAAGATCCTAGAAGAGTAGAACTAGTTTTTGTTTTGTAACCTTGTAAATTTTCTTTTCTTTCCTTGCATGTTTATTTTATGGTTTGATCTAAGCTTGCATGTAATGCTTTTGCTTTGATCTTGATTTTTAAGACCTAAATAAATTTGTAATGAACTAAATGATGGACTCTATGATTCGGTTGGTGTTGTTTGTGATATATCTTGATGTTTTTCTTTTAGATTTAAAGCTTTGTTTATGATCCTTGTGAACTTAAAGTAGATCTTCTTGCATGTTTAATTTTGATGCTTAAAACCGTGAATCAAAAGGCGTTTATGTGTTTATTTGATAAATCTATGTTCGATCTAAGCTTATTTTTAATTTTGTTCTTGCATGTTGTTTGAAAATGGTTTGTATGACCTTGAACTCTTGCATGTCTTGATTTTTGGTTTAATCTTAGGTAAAGCTTTGATTTGTGCTTTGATCTTTGATTTTGTTTTGATCTTGAGCCTTATAAAGGATTTTTTTTTTGAACCAAAGCTTTCTTATTTTTTTTTATTTTATGTGCCTCGGTTTTGACCCCTTTTCATTTAAAATGATTTTCATCTTTGATTTGCGCTAATATGTTAAATTCTATGACTTGATCTACATGATTTAAGTGCATGCATGTTGATGATGAACTTTGAAAAGTTATTTTCATGTTCTTTTAAAAATAAATTTACAAGTGTTTGTGTTAAAATATGATTCTTGCATGATTTGCTAGAAAAGCTTAGGATTTATTCTTGCATGTTACTTTTTAAATGAAGAGACCATGTTTCTTTTGTTGCATGTCTCGGTTTTGAAAGAAATTTAGGGAGAACAAAATGATTTTTATAAATTGATCTATGTCTCATGTCCTTGTATGATCTTTGCTTTGATTGATTTAAGAAAGATAAATTAAAGTGTTGATTTTGTACATGTTGTATTCGGCTATGCTTAAATTAATATACATGCTTTTTATTTTGTGAGAACTTGATATATGCTCTATGTACTTGTATGATTCTTGATTTGATTTGAGTGAAGAAAAACAAATTAAAGTTTGATTATTTTCCAAAAGTTGTAGCTTACGGTTTTGTCAAGAACAAGAAGAAAATAATTCCATGATTTTGTGCGTGTTTGATAATGAATAAATCTTGCTATGATTTGTGATATTTTCGGTCTATGCATGATAATTGGGTTTAAGAAAAAGTTTTATGCTTGAATGACTATGTATGCATGTATTCGGTTTGTGTACTTAAGTATGCCTAAATGATTTTGTTTTACAAAAATGAAATGTTTTTGAAATGAATTATGTGTTGAATAATTTGATTAAGTGTTTGATTTGTGAAGTGTCTACCTAAGAATAAATACTTGTTTGCGATTTGATTAAATAATTGATTAAGTACTTGTGTATCTTGAATGGTTATGGTGTGTTATTGATTGCACATGTGTAATCGGTTTTGAGTTTGATTTGGTTTGATTAATTTAAGTTTGTGAGATTGTGTTTGTGACTTGTTTTCTAATAAAAACTTGAGTTTTTAAAGAATGAACCATAAGCTAAAAAGTATTTGAAGCAAAAGGAGTTTTTATGATGTTTTCGGGTTTTATTAAATTGATTTTTTGTGAAACGTTCCTTTGTTGTCCAAGTTCATTAAAAGTTGTTTTTGATTTCTAAAATTGAATTCATGAGACTCAAAGTTTGGTTTTCAAAAGGTCATTGATTTTAGAAAAACCCGGATTGAAACCGGTGAATTTTTCGGTGTTTTCGAACATGTTTATGGTGCCGTCCAAAATGGACCAGCAACCAAACCAAATTATTTGAACCATTATATTAAATGTTTTCAAATGGTTTTAAAATAATTAAAGTGTTAGAAAACATGAGAATTGTTTTGATAAAACAATAGTGTTTTAAGTCTTTCGATTAAGAACAGAACGTGTCGCGAACTAAGAAAAGATTTTCTTAATACAAGTTAATAACATAAGCGTATTTTATTTAGTACGAGGAATTTGAAAGACGAGGGATTGGGGCAGCCGGCAACCAAAGGATCAGAAGAGACGGTACGCATTTAATCGCTGGACCTCAGGTGAGAGAGAAGCTTTCCTAAGACACCGTGGTAGTTAGGTGACTTATTAGGACGTTCTGTATCATCTCAAAGATCGGAACTAAGTGGTTCGGAGTCAGTAGTATAGTGGCAATTGTATGTGTTGTGTGGCCACCTATACGAAGATGACAAAGACCACATTGTTATTGTGTGATGAGTGTGTGATTGTTAGTATGCTTTTGTATCTTTATGTCATTATGCCTGATGATATTTGTTGTTGTTAAATTAAATGAGTAATATGCTGACGGATACGTCCTGAATGAGAAATAAGAATGAAAGGAATAAGTTGAGAAAGTAATGAGATTGAAAGTAAAAACACAATGAGAAAGGAATAATGATGAAAGATATGAGAGAGAATAGAAAGAAAGAAAGAGTTGAGATTGGGGAAAAAATGAATGATACTATTGAGAACGAGCCAGAGCTGGGGAGAGTGATGTGAATGTGGATATGAGATGTGATTTGAGCGGAGCTGGGCTCCTTTTGTTTTTGGTTTTAGTCTGGGACTAGTGTCGAGTTGAGCTTGCTCCTCCATTAGCGCTCAGCAAAGTTGAAGTTTTTGAAAAGGTTTTTTTGAAAAGGTTTTCGAAAAGAGATCTTCGAAAAGATTTTTGAAAAGAGATCCTATGGAGAATGGTGAAAGGAAATTTTTAGAAAAGGATTTGTGAAAAGAAACTCTTTTGAAAATGTTTCTGAAAGAAGGTTTTGAGAAATATTATAAAAAGTATTTTCAGAAAAGTTTTTGAAAGGAAAATTTTGTGAAAGGTTGTGAAAAGAGATTTTTTTTCAGAAAGTCTTTGAAAATAGAATTTGAGCAGTTGTGAAACTAGATTTTTGAGAAAATTTACAAAAGGGAGTTTTATGAAAATGTTTATGAAGTGAGGTTTTGTAAAAGATTATAAAATGGTGTTTTGAGAAAGTTATGAAAAGATTATTTTGAGAAGAGATTCGGAATGTGATTGTTAAGAGAGATGGTGGAAAGTATGTTGAGAAATGAGATGAGAAAGATTGTGATACGAGCTTGTTGAGGTGATCCCAGCTCTGTGCTATGTGAGAAATGATGAGAGAAAGATTGTGCAAAGTTAGTGGTCGGGACTCATTGAAGGGTTGCACGAAGGATGGGCCGATCTTAGGATTAATTAAAAAGATAAAAGACTTTCAAAGACATCCGCGGTGAGGTATGAGAGTGCGAAGTAGTGGAGAGGAAGGAACCATAAGTATCTGCGGATACTTAGGAGGAGATTGCATTAGGGGAGGAAGATGATGGTGAAACGTCAAGAAGTCTAGAGTATATTTCTAGGCAGAACGAACTCCACATGTGGCGCACTAACGTGGTGGGGACTGGGTCTAATGCCGTGGTAAGTTCTGCGGGCCCACTAGAAATATACTGTCGCCCCCTAGATTGCAAATCTAGAACAGTGAGAGGGACTGGAGTGGGGCATCTTGTTTGCCACTGTAGTGAGACAGTGTGCCATGTATATGAATTGATATGATTATGATTTGAGGCTGAGTCCTCCTAGTCTGGGACCATTTGTTGTGTGACAGCTGTCGTGCCCGCACGGTAAAGGTCCTGTACTCCTGTTTGCTTCCGACTAGGTTGGGTGGATGACCGAGGAGATGTAGACGTGAGTGATAGCCGATAACGGAAGGGATATTGTGATGATACTTTGTAATTCCCCAAATTAAGAGAAAGATGTGAAATGATAAGACTGAATATGAAGAAATTAAGAGTATGAGTGAAAGAGAAAGAAAAAGTGTTTTATAAGAAATAAAAGTAAGTTGGCAAGAGGATGAAAAGTGATAACAAGAATGACGATAATAATAATGAATGATAATGATAACAATATACTTGATGTGTTGTGTGTATGTGTGTGTTGTACTGTATGTTTGTGTGGTCCTATTATCTTGCCTATCATAATTCCACACCGTCGACGATTCGTCGTTCGGATCGCTTACTCTCTCCTGTTCGTTGGCGTATCGGTGCTGCTGGTATTTCAACGGGCAGATGGAGTACTGCATGGATGTCACTACGTGGAGTAAGTACGGAATAGGTTGGAAGTGCACCCCATGTGGTTGGGTATGGACCGGCTATACCCAGATCGTAATTACAGATCTAGAACATCTACTCAGTGGAGCTAACCTGGAGCCGCACATAGGGCAAGTCACCGTACGAGGGTATAGGAACTACGCGGAGAAGTTTAGGTATGAGACTCGGAGGAATACTTCCCTCCTTCATGAGGCGGAGCCGGAATCAATCAGCAATGAGGGGACAACAACAAGAAGGGCATCATCCTCGGAAGTGAGGAGAGAACGCAAGAAGAAGGAGGGACTTCATCCGATCGTGTTCAATAGGATAGTCTAAGGATAGGGTTATTAATTTAAGTTTGTTGTGAAAGTTTGAAGTAAGGATTACCAAGCCATGAACCATTTATGTAATCAAGCTAAGTTTTCAAACTGATTGATGGAATACATTTCCTGCTAAGTAACTCATGTGAAGTTTTTGAAAGATTGTCAAGATGATTTAGAACCAAGTTCTTCTATTGAAATAAATGTATTATAAAAAGAGAAGTTTTTAGTAACAACTCGGTTTTCAAAAAAGGGTGTTGAGAACATCAAGTACTTTTCAAACATGTCAACAATGTTTTACAAAAAAAAAAATTCGCCGCATTTTTACAACTTTAACAAGTAAAAGCTAATTAAATTGGTTTACGAAAATCGGGCTGTTACAGCCGGTTGCGATTGTACGCGAGCTGGGGCCGGCTGCGAATGTGCACGAATCGGTTAGTACACGAAAGGGACTAAACACTAACCCCTTGCGGCCGGTTGCGATTGTACGCGAGCCGGGACCGACTGCGATGTGGCGCGAATCGGTTAGTATGCGAAGAGGATGGTTTCATAAAAATAAAGGAATATGAATGAGACACCCGAAGAAAGGAAAATATTATAAAAGACAACATTAAAATAAAGGTTGAAATGACATGGTAAAAGATGCGAATGTTTATTGATTGAAATGGTTTTATTTACAAGTGAGAATGATATGGTTTGGTTATATGAATATATGCATTATTTGTGCTAGTTGTGCTTGGCTTAGTTGGGTATTATGTCATATCAGAAACTGCTATTCCTAATTTATGTGTAATGCTCACCTCCTTACCATTTTTCCAGGTACCGAGATTAGAGCTTACACGATTACTGGCCGAGCAGGTGCACACTCCACCCCGTGGAGTGTAAGCTAATTAGAAGAGAAAGTGTTGTTTTATTTTAATACAATTGAAATTCTTTTAGTTTTATTATATTTCATCCGTGCAAGCCTTGAGTATGTTTTATTTGGTTACCAGGGCACGAAATTCAAATTATTATGTTTATAAATATTTTCTGGATTGTACTGGTTGACAGGTTTATAAAATGCTATTTTTGGGAAAGTCCGATAAACAGAGGAGACTCTGTCGGATTTTTATTAAGATTTAAAACGAAACTTTCAAGTCCTAATTTCAAGTCAACTTAATTATTTGAAATTAAGCTATATTTTTGTTTGGGTGTTACAATGTACACATATATAACTTATATGAAATGAAATAGAATTGCAATATTCAAATAAGTAGTGATGTGTTTTAGGAAATCAAGAACCTTAGGAAGATGATTTAAATTGTTAGACTGAGACACCCTGAGGGTGTTGAATTGTTGGTTGCTTGATATGAATGACTGGAACTTGAATGATGAATATTGATTGCTTGAATTGCATAGTGAGAATGATTGTACATATCTATATATATGAATTGTTATGAATGAATATGGAAATTGTATCAAGGTTGAGTGTGAACCATGAATTGTTGTGGTCAACTATGATAGTTATAAACATTCATATAATTGGCAAGAAAAGGATAATGATAAATCTTCTATAAATTCGAATTGTAATAATAAATCAGAGTTTTGAGTTCATAACGATTATTAAAGCAGTAATCTAATAACAAAATAAATGAATAGAGAAATTTCTCTTATGTTTTCTTTCAAATTCTTTGGTTTGAATTATAGAGAAATTTCTCACTCCTTGTGGCTTAACATTTTAGGTACTTCTTGGAACAAGCAAGAAACCAAAGATTCACAATGATGAAGGAAAAAAAGGAAAGAATTCACCTTTAAGAAATTTTTATTCCATGTTGTAAAATCCCAATGTATTTTTATAATTCAAATATATGTTTGTAAACGTTGTAATGAATGATAAGGTTTTTATGTATTAAAGAAATTTCTAACTTAATTATAAGATGGGATGTTACACTTGCTACCTCATCCTCGCCATCGTCAGCTAGATTCCGAACATGTCGACATGTTCCCAGTACTTGGAAAACCATTTTCCCATTGACGAGGATCTCGAAATGGGCTGTTTAGATAAATGGGCCATCGTACATGTGCCTCGCATATGTATACAAAATTAATAATTAGTGATCAACGTTAGATTGACGATGTATACAATTAAATAAAAATAATGACAATTATTGCCAAAGATATGATATATTATCGGTATAAAAGTAGTATGATTTTAAAAATATCATACGAAATAAACATGATCATGACGATTATAGGAAATTAAATGTCCGAAAATCATACAAGATTGCACATAATAAGAAACATGATTTATATATATATCACACGTAATAATTATAACAAATGACACTCATGAAAAAATATGTTAGAACAATTAATGGTATGAAATCAAATAAAAGCATTAATTTATGAATAATGATAATGTTTAATTGTCGTTAATTGTATAAAAAATAATGATTAGAAAATATAAAATAATACGTGACATGTAATGACATTATTTAGCAAAAATATATAAAATATTTTTTTTGCTGTTAATTAAGTATAAGTCATGTGTCATTTAATAAATATTATTCAAAGTAATATATGACCTATAGACAATATAGGTGATTAAATGTAATGTAAATACATGAGATACATCATACTATCATACTAAACGGAAATAATCACTCTGGGATGGAAAAGGAAAATTTTGTCTTCTCTGCCAACTCCGCTGGTTCTTCGATCCCTTCATCGAATGAACCTCCTGATCGTGGCAGGTTTTATGATCGTAGTGGTATGCGTTGGGCATCCTTCAAGGACGCGTGTGTAGGCAATGAAACAGTTACTACCGTGAAACCTAGGAGGGATTTGTTAGCGGAGAAGCTGGGGAAATTGGAATTCGAAGATGGAAACCGTTTGAAACCTATGGTGCATTTGGATCCAAAGCTTTTGGAGGAACTGTCAGCACCATGGAAGGAGGCCTGGTCATCAAACTCCTAGGCAAAGAGATTGGTTTTCTCACCTTGAAAGAAAGGCTCACCAAGATTTGGAAACTATCAGCGGGGTTTGAGATGATGTACGTTTCTAATGGTTTTTTCATGGTCAAATTTGAATCCCCTGTTGATAGATGCAAAGTTATGGAGGGTGGACCTTGGATGGTTTTTGATCATTGCCTAGCGGTTCAAACATGGTCACAAAGCTTCGCGTCACCAAGTTCTAATGTTGAGAAGACTCTTGTGTGGGTGCGCTTTCAAGGTTTGAATGTTTTATACTATGACGAAAGTGTTCTCTTCCTTTTGGGAGCAGCGGTGGGTAAACCCATAAGGGTGGATCAAACGACTATGAATGTTATGCGAGGTGAGTATGCTCGTGTGTGTGTGGAGATTGATCTTACTAAACCTGTTGTTGGCAAAGTATGGCTTGAAGGAAATTGGTATCCTGTGGCTTATGAAGGTTTACACCTTATTTGCTCAAATTGTGGTTGCTATGGTCACATGTCTAGAGCATGTACAGATTTTAATTCAAAGTTCATCCCTTCGACTTCCTTGCCTGATCCTGTGAGTTGTGATGCCACCACACCCAAAGCTGCAGGTGATGCCATTAACATACAGCAAAGGAAGGAGTTTGATAATCCTATTGTTGCTAACGTGCATGGCGAGAAGGTGACACAAGGTGGGAAGGTACGGATTTCAGGGAGTCAAGGAGGAAATGGTGGTGAATCAATATCCGTTACTGATTCTGAGAAGCAGTTACATGGGGATTGGATGATTGTGAAGAGAAAAAAGTGGAAGAATAAAATCTCTGACCTTCCTAAAAAAGATACTCACGTGGGGTCAAAGAATAAGGGATCATTAAAGGTGGCGGCTAGTAGTGTTTCAGCTGGGGTTGGTCATTCTGGGCCAGTAACTCAAAAAGCCCATTTAGATCCTAATGCTAAAACTCCTTCTTCTATTTGGGCCAAGAAGAAGAAAGCCTGAATGGTGTCACAAAGGACCCCTGATGTTCTTGATGGCTCAACCGTAAATAATGAAAAATTAAGAAGTGAGTCTAAGGCAACAGGTACTACTTCAGCGTTGATTAATACGGCTCCTCCTCTTGACAAAGGGATCGCTACAGTGATTCCCAATCTCTTGCAACTAGGTGCATCTGATACAATCTTCATTCACGCGGATGGTACTAAATCTACCGCCAATCTCATTCGCAGATCCTCTGTTCGGTTCCAATTCGCAGATGATGATGATGACGGCTCTATGGATAAAAGTCGTGAGGGTGCTGTTTCTTCAGGTCACACCGAACAGCAGGAAGTTGAGGCGGAAACCGCGCCCTTGGTGCCTCCAAACACAACAACAAAAACGTAGACCACACTACTACCCGGTTAGCTTCCTCATCAGTGTTTATGATGCAAAATTTCAAAGATTTGTCTATGCTCTTCTGGAATATCAGGGGAGCTGCAAATAAGGAAGCTAAACAGTTATTCAAAGAGATGGTGCTTCGGTTCAAACCATCTCTATTAGCTATTTGTGAGACTCATGTTCAATTTGATAATGTTCGAAGTTTCTGGAATCGGCTTGGTTATTTTGAAATTGCTATTCAGGAAGCTGTTGGTCAATCAGGAGGTCTTTGGGTCCTAGCAACAAGGGATTCTTTTGTGTACTCTATTGTTGATAGTGTTAGACACGCCATTTCTTTCCAAATCTCCAAAGGAGGGTGCTCTTGGTTCATGACTGCTGTTTATGCAAGTCCTACTCCGGCAAGGAGGTTGCCTCTTTGGGACTACTTGGCTAATTTACGTCGTAATGTCTTGGTTCCTTGGCTCATGCTAGGAGATTTCAACGATATTTCTCACCCCGCAGAAGTTAAGGGAGGTAATTTCTATGCTTCCCATTCCGCTGCTTTTAATAGTATGATGTTTGCTTGTCATATGGTTGACCTTGGAAATATTGGTTGCAAATTTTCTTGGGTTCGAAACTGTCGTGGTGGTAGGCGTATTGAAAAAAGATTAGACAGGGCTATGGGAGATTGCAGCTGGCGTTTATCTTTCCCGGATGCAATTGTTGAACATCTGGTGAGGAATCATTCCGATCATAATCCCCTCTTGCTTTGTTGTGGTGGTTTTCCAACTGCTAAAAACAATCGGCCCTTCAGGTTCGAGGCTGCCTGGCATTCGCACCCTTCCTACTATGATGTGGTTAAAAATGCTTGGGGTGAAAATGCTCTGAATATTTCAAGGAAATTAGGTGCTGTCAAAGAAAAGTCAATTCAATTTAACAAAGATGTTTTTGGTGACATCTTCCGAAAAAAAAAAGACTTCTAGAGGCTCGGCTGAGAGGAGTTCAGAATCAAGCTAATTATATCTTCTCTTCTGATTTACTCCGGCTTGAGAAAACGCTTCAGAAGGAATATTGTGATATTCTGTACAGGGAGGAAATGTTATGGTACCAAAAATCTCGTGAAAAGTGGGTCAGGTTTGGGGATCGCAACACCAAAATTTTTCCATACTCAAACGGTTGTTAGACGATGGAGAAGCCATGTTCATGGGTTATTTATTGATGACAACTGGTGTACTGACGGTACTATTCTCCAGGACGAAGCTCTTAATTTTTCAAGGGCCTTTTTACTTCTCAGAATAGTTGTTTTCCTACCTCCATTGCTCTTTCTTCTATCCCCCAAATCAGTCAGGCTGCTATTTCATTGTTGGTCAGTCCTGTCACAAAAGAAGAGGTTCAAGCTGCTTTAGCTTTGATGGGTTCTTACAAGTCACCCGGGCCAGATGGTTTCCAACCGATCTTTTTCAAGACTTTCTGGAATGTCGTGGGTGATGATGTTTGGAGGTTAGTGAATAATGCTGTGTTATCTGGTTTTTTTATCCTGCTTTGGCTGAGACCTTGATTGTTTTGATCCCTAAAGTGGATCCTCCTACTCGTCTCAAAGAGTTTAGGCCTATAAGCTTATGTAATGTCGTTATGAAGCTCATTATCAAGGTCATTGTTAACAGATTGAGACTTTTTCTCAGTGATATTATTGGGTTGCTTCAAAGTAGCTTTATTCTAGGGAGAAGCTCATCTGATAACGCAATTATTGCTCAAGAGGTCATTCACTACATGCACAAGAAAAAAGGGAAATCTGGCGATCTTCTCTTTAAACTCTACTTAGAAAAGGCCTATGATTGTGTGAATTGGGATTTTCTGAGGATTACTCTACTAGACTTTGGCTTCCCTACTGTTACAGTCTCGCTCATTATGCATTGTGTGTCCTCTACTTCTCTATCGCTGATTTGGAATGGTAACCGGCTTCCGAATTTCTCGCCTACGAGAGGGCTTCGTCAGGGTGATCCTCTGTCACCTTATTTGTTTGTTTTGTGTATGGAGAAACTTGCTCTTCTTATCAACGACAAGGTTTCATCGGGGGCTTGGCAACCTCTTCAACTATCGTGGAATGGTCCTAAACTGTCTCATCTGTTCTTTGCCGATGATTGCCTGTTGTTCATGAAAGCTAAAGCTTCCCAGGTTCGCCTTGCTGCTCAAACTATCTCTGACTTTTGCCGTGCTTTTGGCTTGAAAGTCAATTTGGAGAAATCTAGGGCTATGGCTTCTGCTAATGTTTCCTGGGCTAAATGTCAGAAATTCCATTGTATCTCTTCTATTCCCTTCACTTCTAATATAGGTAAATATCTTGGCTTTCCAATGCTGGTTGGTAAAGTTAAAAAGCAGGATTTTCTTTTTATCATTGAGAAGCTTCAGCTTAGGCTAGCTGGTTGGAAAAGCTTGCTCCTGAATAGGGCAGGCAAACTGACTTTAGTTCGCTCTGTCATGACTGCTATTCCTATATACCCGATGCAACTTTTCTGGATTCCTACCGCTATTTGTGAATCTATTGACTAGCTGTCACGGTCCTTTCTCTGGGGCAATAATTCCTCAAATAATAGGTTTTTCTCTCTTGTTAATTGGGACAAGGTTACGTTTTCGAAGAAGGCTGGAGGTCTGGGCATTAGACAGGCTAGAATGACCAATGTGGCTCTGTTGGGTAAACTTATTTGGGCTTTACTTCATCATCCTTCTAAACTTTGGGTTCAACTTCTCCGTCACAGATATCTTGGTTCCCTTAGTGTCCTCCAAGCTCCCTTGAGAAATGGAGTTTCTCATGTTTGGAAGGCTATTTGCAAAGCTGTGCAGATTCTTAAGACAGGTTTCCGCATTCGTATTGGTGAGGGTAATGTGTCTTTTTGGTTCGATAAATGGGTTGATATTGGACCCCATTGCAATTTTGTGCCTTTTGTTGATATCCAGGATACCCAGTTGTTAGTTTCTGACGTCTTTGACAATGGTTGGCATTTCAATAGACTAGCTACCTTGATTCCTGTGTGGTTAAAAGATGTTATTAGGCTGATCCCTATCTTGAAGAACCGATCCGTTCATGATTCTGTGATCTGGGCAGCATCTGAGAAAGGTATCTATTCTGTTTCAGCTGGTTATTTGTGGCTTTCTTGTGGTACTAATGCTGTTACAGGGAACGAGTCTTGGTCGTGGATTTGGAAACTCCAAACTCTGGAGAAAATCTGTTTCTTGGTTTGGCTCTGCTGTCATTTGTCTCTTCCAACAAATGAAATGAGATTTCGGCGACATTTATCTCCCTCTGCTGCCTGCCCCCTTTGCTCTTGTCAGTTGGAAAATCAGAGTCACTGCTTACGGGAATGTACGATGGCGAAGCGGATTTGGGAGTTTTATGGATTCAGCTCCAATGTTGACTTCTTTTCTTTGGACTTTGATTCTTGGATTAAATCCTATGCTATTGGTAACAGGAGTACTATCTTTCTCATAGTGTTATGGTGGATTTGGCGCTTTCGAAACCAAGCGGTTCATGAACCTTCTTCTTGGTCCTTCTATGACGTTATTCAGAATATTAATTGGATGACCACTGATTTTATGACTTCGGTTAAATCCAACAGTAACTCGGATCAGGTCTCCCCTCCTATGAGCCTTGTTTCTTGGTGTCCGGATCCTATTGCTGAGTTTGTTTTAAATGTTGATGGTTCTTCCATAGGCAACCCCGGTCCCTCGGGCTTTGGGGATGTTATTCGGGATATTCATGGTAATTGGGTGTGTGCCTTTTCTGGCTTCTTTGGTCACACAACTATTCTTCAGGTGGAGCTTTTAGCTTTGCTTCAAGGTATCCGCCTGGCTCTTGATAGAGGTATTTCTAATCTTCAATGTCAGACTGACTCCCTGGAAGTTCTTTGTTTGATCCAAAATGGTTTCCATTCCTTTCACATCTATGCTTGCTATATTCAGGAAATAAAGGACCTAATATTGAATTTCAGATATGTCTCTCTGGTCCATACTTTGAGAGAAGGTAACTCTTGCGCTATTGGTTCGCTAAATACGGTGTGTCTAATTCGGACCACTTGTATTTCTGGGACTCCCCTCCAGCTGGTTCTCTGCCCTTGCTTCTTGCTGACAGGATGGGAATTTATTTTGCTAGGCGGTAGCCTGTTGTTTCTTTTTGCCTTTGCTGTTTTTTTTTTGCTTCAGTTGTATAAAAAAAAAGACTATCATACTATATAATATTAAATTAACACTTTCAGAACCACGTGATAGCATAAACAAATATAGTAGGAAAAGAAATCTTCCCTGATTGTTAGAGTTATGCACGTGAGGCTCGGTGGAAGGCGGATAGAGAAATCGGTGACAATCGCTCGGTTCTAGATAGAAGTAGGCCATTTCTTTGGTGCATCGAATCTGTTAGCGAACCGACGTCGGCACCGAGAGATGTTGGGGAACACGCCGATGTTTGGATTGGTAGACATGTGAACATGCCAAGATTTCCTGCGATTGGCCTCAAACGTTGTTACTTGTTAGTTCAATTGGTTCTGTCAATTGGTTCTGGTATGATGCCTCGCAAGGATGTGAGATATACAGCACCATCGCATATAGAAGATTGAATCTCCCGAGACCTTTGATGATGTTAATGAGAGGAGATACTGGCTTCCTGGGAATTCATCAGATCTTCAAAGCTTCAACTCTCCCTAATCGCGTTATGTGGTTGAGTTGGTGTGACAATGATGACCACCGTGTTGTTCAGCTTTGGTGGCTGTTTGAATTCAAACTAGATGTGTAGAAGATTCACTCTGGTGCTGTTTACTGATCGAAGTTCCGCCGTGCCGAGGCTGATGACGGAATCGAATTTGCTTTTCCTCATCATAGCCATGTTTCACGATTCTCTTTATGCTTCCGTTGCACTAAATAAGCTTCTTGTTTTCGGTTGTTGCTGTGTAATATTGGAATTACCTGAAGAACATGAAGTAAGGTTTTTCCATGGTGCCATCGTAGGAGGTGACGACACACGGCGAAATAGTGGTTTTTTTTATGGGAATCGAAAAAGTGGTTTTTGTTTTGTGGATGGGGATCAAAGTTTATTAATCCCTATAGACGGTGCCAATGTAGTGTTCCAATATCATTGAATACACTACGATGTGTTTGGTGGATTGTTGCAGCTGGCGAGGATAACCCCGGTTCTACGTATCCCTAGTAAAAAGGGAATCAAGCCAAACGTAGTTCTTGATAATAGGGTTGAGAGAACATACCTTAGCCCCTATCATTGTCTTGTTATTCTCAGATCCCTTTGAACTGGCGATCTTGGATAGGATGTCGACTCAGATGTTTGAATCTCTCGGAATATGGATGATATCAAATTCTGTGATGTTTGAAATTAAACGTTTTACCTCTTCCGAGTACTTCTGGTGAATGGGCTCCTTTGCTTGATATTGGCCTTTGACTTGTGATACAACCAGCTGAGAGTCACTGAACACCTTTACCTCGGTTGCTCCGAGTTCCTGAACCATCTTGAGTCCCGCCAGAACTGCTTCGTATTTTTCCTAGTTATTTGAGGTTTGAAACTCAAATTTAGGGAGTATTCGATGTTGAGACCATTTGCATTTTCCACAATGATTCCTGCACCAGCTCCTTTCCTGTTGCTCTAACCGTCCACATAAACTAACCATGATAGAGAATTTGAGCTCGTTACTGGATCAGTGAATTCTTTAACGGGGCTTGCTAGGACCCAGGGGGTGGCCAAATATTCTTTAAGCTAAGTGAAGGCCTGCTCACATTGGTCGTCCCAATGAAAATATTTGTTTTTCCTAAGGAGTTGGTACCATGGGAGAGCTTTCCGAGCAGCCTGAGAGAAGAATCTGGAAAGAGCGGCCACTCGTCCAGTAAGCTGCTGGACTCCTCGAACATCTGTTGGGCTACTCATATCCATTATAGCTTTGCATTTATCGGGATTTGCTTCTATTCCCCTTTCAGTGAGCATGAACCCTAGGAAGGATCCAGCTGGGACTCCGAACATGCACTTTTCAGGGTTAAGTCTCATATTGTGGGTCCTTACTCGGTCCAGTATTGCTGCTAGGTCTTGGGCATGGCTTTCCTGGTACTTGCTTTTTGCAATTATATCATCGATGTAGACTTCCATGGCTGGTCCAATCATGCCCTCAAAAACCTTATTCATCATGCATTGATAAGTTGCTCCTGCGTTTTTTAAACCGAAGGGCATGACATTGTAGTAGTACGTTTTTTTTTCAGTGATGAAGGCAGTTTTATCCTGATCAGGAGGATACATGCGTGTTTGATTATAGCCTGAATAGGCATCCATGAAGGAGAGCAACTGATAACCTGCTGAGTTATCTACCAGCTTATCGATGACGGGCAGTGGATATTGATCCTTGGGACAGAATTTGTTTATGTCTGTGTAGTCAACACACATACGTCACTTTCCGTTAGATTTCTTGACCAAGACAGTGTTGGCTAACAAGTCTGTGTAGTCAATTTCTTGGATGAAACTGCCCCTGAAGTAACTCTGCCACTTTCTCCTCGATGGCAAGAGCTTTCTCAGCTCCCACTTTCCTTTTTCGTTGAGCAACTGGTTTGGCACCAGGATAGATGCTCAGCCTATGGCAGATGAAGTTTGGGTCAATGCCAGGCATGTTTCCGAGGTCCGCGTGAACAAGTCTTTATTCGCTATCAAGAGTTCCGACAGTTCAGCCTTTACTGTTGGTGGGAGTTTCGAGCCTACTTTGATTTGTCTAAGGGGGACATTTCCCAACACAAAATACTCCCACTCTCCCTTTGGTGTCGATCACGACTCGTCTAAGTCGACTCTTACATCCAAATTGGCCAGGTTTACGTTACCTTTCCCGAGAGTGGGTTTCTCAAGTTAGACTACTTCTTTGTTTCTAACTTTGCCGAGGCTTGCATTGTAGCACTTCCTCGTGGAAAATCTTGCTCGGATTTAACTGTGACCACTTTATCATTCGTTCCTACAAACTTCATGGCCAGATGGACGGTTGATACTATCGCCCCAAATGCTTGAAGGAAAGTTCTTCCGAGAATAGTATTGTAAGCTGTCGGGCAATCGACCATCAAAAACTTAATAATCTTTGTAACACCCGAAATTTTCATCCCCTGGTGTAATGAAAATTTTGATTATGAAAGGTTATTTCATAATTATTTTTCTTTAATCATAATTATTTACTTCATAATTAATTTAGATTAATTATGTGTTAGTGTTGGTACTCATATGAGGTGGAAAAATATTTTGATAAAAATATAATATATAAAAATAAAGTTTTTACATATTAATCCCTGAATGAGGACCTAGAAGCAATATTAGGAAGGTCTTGGAGGGAAGGGCATTAAAATAAATATTTTTGAAAAATTGGCAAAAACACTCGAGTATTCCTGGAAACACTCGAGTAATCGAGTGAGTGGAGAACCCGTGAGTGCGTTTGATGAGTCAACACTCAACGATTTTAAATCGTTGACACGAAATCACCCTTAGACTCGATATTGGGCTTCGTGTCGCCCTGCATGGATAATGATTCATGCAATATAAGCATGGTTGGTGATGAGAATCGACCGTTTTGGTCGAATTGTTCCAAGAAATTGAGGTTAGGGTTCCCATTTTCGTCCTCCACGTTCTCCTCCGATTCTGAGAGTTGAATTGAGTGATACACACCATTGTAAAGCTCACATCATGAGCTTTACAAAGACATAAGATTTGAGAGTAGTGGTTACTTGAGGAAGGAGAATCGAAGCTCGAAAGTGAGGTGTCCTTTGCTGTCAAGTTCAGAAAACTGAGGTCTGGAGCTTATTTGGAGCTCGGATTTTGGTAAGTTTATGAGCTCTCCAATCCTCAAATTCCTTTCTACCTCTAGTCCTTGTTGCAGAGAATAGTTTCTAA
This sequence comes from Crotalaria pallida, assembly GCA_037953625.1. Lineage (NCBI taxonomy): Eukaryota > Viridiplantae > Streptophyta > Magnoliopsida > Fabales > Fabaceae > Crotalaria > Crotalaria pallida. The sequence goes on along the minus strand of CM075654.1, from coordinate 1,198,643 downwards.
CTAAATTCCCCAATTATTAAACTGATTTTGCATGTCAAATCCTCTGGTTTTAGTACCCTGTTCGAATGTGGCTGCATGCAAAAGGTTTTGTGGGATAGAGCACTCCAGCCAATTTCTCTGCAATCCTTGTGTTAATTCACGGCCTAGAGGTAAGGGTGAAGTTATTAATTCACTAGAATAAGTTTAAATCATGTGAATTTAGGTTGAGAGTCAACAAAAGACTCTATGGGCATTGTTGGAAATAGGATCAAGGCTTGGAGGCCTCTCTGTGTTCAAATTTTGTTTTGGACAAGTTTATTATGTTACATGCAAGCTGTACCAAAGTTGTTCTCTTGCTAAATGTGCCTAGAATTGGATTTGGTATGTTGAGTTGTGGAAAAATGGACTTTATGCATAATTGATGCTATTATGTGATTCAGTGTAATATGTTGTTAATTCTATATTGGAACATGTTTAATATGTGTAATGTAAGCTCTGTTGACCCTTGGTTTTAACTGGAATTGGCTATAATTGGAAATGGTATGTTAAAACGCAATTTACAGTGTTATCTGTCTGAAAACACTCGAGTATCGGGGATGATACTCGAGTGTTTCGACCAAATTTGGAATATGGATTTCTGGAAAACGAAGAACACTCAAGTACTCATGAAGAACACTCGAGTATTTTGATAAATCTGAGGAACACTCGAGTAACCATGAATAACACTCGAGTATTTTGATAAAACCTGAAAATGAATTTCTGGAAAACGAAGAACACTCGAGTATTCATGAATCACTCGAGTACTTTGGTAAAAGTATGATTCACTCGAGTCCAGGAAAGTTCACTCGAGTCTTTTGTCTAGGGACAGAAAAGTAATTTTCTTTTTAACATACCTAAAGTATTTCCAATTGAATCAACTATGCTTATGGGGAAGTATCATGTTCCAATAAAAGAATGGGAGGATTATTAACAACATTGTAATTCACTGATGAAATAATAATGGTTTCACATAATAAGATTATTGGTTAATCTTAATGGATGAATTTTATGTGCATACATACATGGAAAAAGGAAATGGATAATTAATTCGGTGGTAACTGGCTCGATGACACATTTTGGTAATGTGGGCAGCATTGTGGGATGCTGTTACGTCTTGGTGACGTTGTGTGCACACTGTCCGAGCAGTTTCACAATACATGTTGGTCATGTATACGAATTACTGGATTGAACGTTCAATAAACAATGGAAATGGGAAGCATGCATCATGACACATAAATAATGGGATTATTATAAATGAACCATGCTTGCTCATTTGTCTATGCATCTGAATACTTGATACTTGTGAATGTTACTTTCTCTATTTATTCTTATTCGATTATGTGAATTATATTGCTTACCCCTTATGCCCATTGTAGGTGATGGCTCGCTATCTAGCTTGCATCGAGTTGCGCCCACTCCCTAGTGGAGTGTGGTACTACGAGGACCACAGAGCCACTTTTGAGGGTGAGGTAGAGGTGACTCTATATCACCCTAACCCTCTGGCTCGTGTCCGTCCTCGTAGGTTTCGCATCCCTATTATCTATACTTTGCATGTACCCCCTTTTTATGCTTATCATGGACCACCCCCGCCTCGACCAACTCGTCGATTTCATTCCTTTCGCTTTAGAGCTGCTACTAGATCTCACCTCTCTGCTTCCCAAGTGATCCGTGAGGAGACTCCTATGCCTAGTCCGATGAGTCCGGTTCATGGGACTCCTTCGGTTGACCCAGTGCCCAGTGGTAGGGCACCCACTCAGTCGGACGAGGTTGAGGAGGACCCTGAGGAGGCTGAGGGTGAGGGCGAGCCAGTCGAGCACTCCACTGGAAGCCAGTGGGGAGTTGGGGATCCACCGGGTGATGCATAGTGTAGATGGTTAGGATGTGGGACATGTGGAGCAGCTGCTGGAGACTCTGGAGACTTATGCTATGGAGGAGGATCATCGGACCACTGCTTGGATTTTATATTTTGCTCTATACATATATTGTATATATTTTTGAGAGATCTCAGTGAGGTGGTCTTTTCTTTTGGTTTCATATCATGGACTTGTATTTTGTAAACTTCTGCTACCCTACTTTGACCTTGACATATGTTGGTACTTTTATGTGATGGTATGGATAGATATAAATATATATATATATATATATTTGTATATAAATGACATGGAATGTGGATTATCAAATCAAGGTCACTATTTTATTCAAATTCCGCTTACTCTGATAATCATGTGGTTTGATTCTAACGAGAAAAATTCCAAGGGCGAGTTGGGAAGTTTTAATAATTGAAAAATGAAAACCCAACTTATGCTATCACAATTTACTTTTATCGTATGTATGGAAAATAAAGAGTTTTCATTACTTCTCCATCGAACGCAAGTCCATATATATTATATAATTACCAATAGAGACTATATTTTGTAACTAAAGGAGAGGGTGTGACACTTTTATGGTATCAGAGCATAATGGTCCTGATTCTTGATCCTCTCAAGCATGATTTGCCAGAAGATGCTACAGCTGGGTAAAGTTTCTTAGCTATTTGATTTATTTCATATAGCTTGAGTTCTATTAATGTTTGTTTAGAATAGAACTAGATAGACTTCAATGGTTTAGATAGATCTTTAACGACCTAGGTCCATAGTGCAGGCTCAATATGGCATCGCGTTATAGAAATCATACGAACGATCTGTTGGAAAGTATCACTGCAATGTTAGAAAATATGCAGCAGAATCAGCATCGGCAACATCAACCTCAGTCCGTTAATCCACCTCCAGCGGGTGTAGCAGCTACGGAAGCCAAAACTTTGTCGGATTTCAGGAGCTGTAATCCCTCGAAGTTTGCTGGTGGGTTTAAACCTGAAGAAGCTAATAAGTGGATCTTGGAAATGGACAAGATCTTTAGAACTTTGGAATGCTCCGATGCGCAGAAAATAGTTTATGCTGTTTTCATGCTGGAAGGCGAAGCGGAACATTGGTGGAATCATACTGCCCAATTACTGGCTCATGAAGGAAGAGAAGTAACTTGGGAAGTATTCATGGAGAAATTTCTCAAGAAGTATTTTCCTGATGATCTAAGGAGGAAGAAAGAGGTGGAGTTTCTACAACTCAAACAAGGCAGCATGAGTGTGGGCGAATATGCTGCGAAATTTGAAGAATTAATGAAATACTCTCCTTATTATCAGATGAATCCTGTTGAAAGAAGTAAGTGTATCAAGTTTGAAGGATGACTGAGACCTGAATTAAAGTCAGTGTTCAGTTATCAAAAGATTAAAAGTTTTCCCATGCTGGTTGATATGTGTAGAATGTATGAGGATGATAAAAAGGCGGAAACAGTCCAGATTGTAGAAGGAAAGAAGGAACATCAGGGATATGGACCACAGCGGCAGAAAGGGTATGATCACCGTCACAAAGGTCCTTATTCCCATAAGAATCGAGGAAAGGGCAAGATGTCTGGTGATCGAAACACCTCTTACAATAATGCTCCTTATTGTGAGAAGTGCAAGCGTCATCACTTCGGAAGATTTTGTTGGTCTCACAGTGGATGTTTTAACTGCGGGAAACCTGGTCATCTTTCTCGCGATTGCAAGGAACCACCTAAGGACACTCAAAGAGGATCTATGGACAAGCCAGTGACCCAAGGGCGAGTTTTCACCCTTAGTGGTGCTGAAGCGTATCAGACTCCGGGACTCGTGCAAGGTACTTATTTGCTCAATGACCAACCTTGTAGAATTTTATTCGATTCAGGAGCCACTCATTCATTTGTTTCCTTTGAATGTGTGAATCGTTTGAAATTGTTTGTGTCTGAATCACCCTATTGTCTTAGGGTAGAAACTCCTACTAATTCTCCCGTGATCGCTTCAAAGGTGTGCCTTAATTGTAGAATTAAGGTATTAGACCGAGTCTCCCAGTTAGATTTGATCTGCTTACCTTTGTCCCAATTGGATGTGATTTTGGGCATGGACTGGATGATTAGTAATCATGTGGTTATTGACTGCGATAAGAAGGTAATTTTATTCAAGGACTCAATCTCAGAGAAATATCTCTGCTTTGTCTCTGCTGTAGAACCAGAGGAAGGAGAAAAGTCTGTGAAGGAGATTCCGATTGTTCGAGAATTTCCTGAAGTATTCCCTGAGGAGATGTCGGGATTACCACCCAAAAGGGAGATTGAGTTTGGAATCGAGTTGATTCCAGGAACTGGTCCCATTTCTAGTGCCCCTTATAGAATGGCACCACCCGAGATGGTCGAATTGAAGAAACAGATAGAGGAGCTGCTGCAGAAACAACTTATTAGACCAAGCGTATCTCTGTGGGGCGCTCCGGTGTTGTTTGTCAAGAAGAAGGATAGAAGCCTTAAAATGTGTGTGGATTACAGACAGTTGAATAAGGTGACCATAAAGAACAAGTATCCTTTGCCAAGGATTGATGATCTCATGGATCAGGTAAGAGGAGCTTTAGTGTTTTCCAAGATTGATCTGAGATCTGGGTATCATCAGATCAGAATCAAGGAGGAAGATATCCATAAGACTGCATTCCGATCTCGATACGGACATTATGAGTATGTTGTAATGCCGTTCGGATTGACAAATGCACCAGCCATTTTCATGGATTATATGAATCGGATTTTTAGACCATATCTGGATGCATTCGTGGTAGTTTTCATTGATGATATCCTGATATATTCTAAAAATCCGGAAGAGCATGTCGAACACCTTCGGATAGTATTGAAGATTTTGAAGGAGAAGCAACTCTACGCCAAAATCTCTAAGTGTGAGTTTTGGTTGAAGGAAGTTCAGTTTTTGGGGCATGTGATTTCGGAAGGTGGCATAGCAGTTGACCCAACTAAAGTTGAATCGGTTCTGCAGTGGGTTCAACCGAATACAGTCACTAAAGTCCGAAGTTTCTTAGGACTGGCTAGTTATTATAGAAGATTCATTGAGGGATTTTCGAAGATTGCACTACCCCTCACCAAGCTGACTCGGAAGGATCAACCATTCATATGGGATGAGAAGTGTGAGAGGAGTTTTCTGATGCTTAAGGAAAGATTATCATCCTCACCAGTGTTAATCTTACCTGACCCTCACAAGGAGTATGAAGTGTACTGTGATGCATCAGGACATGGGCTTGGGAGTGTTCTAATGCAAGAAGGAAAGGTTGTGGCGTATGCATCTCGTCAATTGAAAGTTCACGAGGTAAATTACCCCACCCATGATTTGGAACTTGCTGCAATAGTCTTTGCACTGAAGATATGGAGGCATTATCTCTATGCCACTACATTCCGGGTGTTTAGTGACCACAAGAGTTTGAAATATTTGTTTGATCAGAAGGAGTTAAATATGAGGCAGCGTCGGTGGATGGAATTTTTAAAAGACTACGACTTTGAGCTTCATTACCATCCCGGTAAGGCTAATGTTGTAGCAGGCGCTTTGAGTCGTAAAGCGATTTATTCAAGTTCCATAATGATTAAAGAAGCAGCTTTGATTGAAGAGTTTCGGGATTTAAGTTTAGTGATGCAAGAGGAACCAAGCTACATTAAGATGGGTATGTTGCAAATTTCGAGTGAATTCTTGGCTCGAATTCGAGAATTGCAACAAGAGGACGAAGAGTTATCAGAAAAGAAGAAGTTGGTGAAAGGAGGAAAAGAGCCTAATTTCTCGGAAGGGCCGGATGGAATTCTTCATTTCAAAACAAGAATTTGCATACCGAAGAACTCGGAGATTAGAAGATTAATTTTGGATGAGGCACATAAGAGTCAGATGATCATTCACCCGGGATCGACAAAGATGTACCGGGATTTGAAAGGCATGTTTTGGTGGTCGGGCCTTAAGAAGGATGTTGCGGATTATGTAGCGTCATGTTTCATCTGTCAAAAAGTTAAGGTGGAACACCAGAAACCTGGAGGAATGCTGCAACCCCTGGATATTCCACAATGGAAGTGGGATAGTATTTCCATGGATTTTGTGACTGGATTGCCAAGGACAGTTACAAACCATGATGCAATCTGGTTAATTGTGGACCGTCTGACTAAGTCAGCGCATTTCATTCCGGTGAATATGCGCTATCCTTTGGAAAAGCTTACCCAGCTTTATATCCGGGACGTGGTACGATTGCATGGAGTGTCATCCAGTATTATTTCTGATCGTGATCCGAGGTTCATGTCTAAATTTTGGTCAAGCCTGCATCAAGCTCTGGGGACGAGACTTAAGATGAGTTCAGCATATCACCCTCAGACAGATGGACAAATCGAAAGGACCATTCAAACTTTGGAAGACATTTTACGAGCTTGTGTGTTGGAAGAACGAGGAAGTTGGGATCAGATTCTACCACTCGCAGAATTCACATACAACAATGGATATCATGCAAGTATCGGTATGGCACCGTTCGAGGCGTTGTATGGAAGAAAGTGCCAAACCCCGCTATGTTGGTTTCAAGTGGGGGAGAATTTACATCTTGGTCCGGATGTGGTGCAACAGACAACTGAAAAGATCAGAATGATTCAAGAAAAGATCAGGGCTGCTGATAGTCGTCAGAAAAGTTATGCTGATCAGAGAAGGAGACCTTTAGAGTTTGCGGAAGGCGACCATGTGTTTCTCAGGATTGTACCGCTGAAGGGTGTGAGTAGAGCATTGAAACCTCAGAAGCTTTCACCTAAGTTTATAGGTCCCTACCAAATCCTTAAGCGAGTAGGACCGGTAGCTTATCAAATAGCTCTCCCACCATCTTTAGCCAACCTGCACAATGTTTTTCATGCGTCTCAATTGAAGAAATTCGTGCATGATCCAACCACGATTCTTCAGATTCGTCCGGATGACTTAACCCTACGAGAAAACCTAACCTTTAAGGCTGGCCCAGTTAAAGTTGAAGACAGGAGGACAAAACAGCTTAGAGGAAAGGAGATTCCGTTAGTCAAAGTCGTGTGGCAAAATGGAAATGTATATGAGACAACTTGGGAATTAGAGGATAGAATGCGTAAGGATTATCCTGAGTTATTTTTCTAAGTTGAATTTCGGGGACGAAATTCCTGTTAAGTGGGGGAGTAGTGTAATACCCCAAATTTTCATCCCCTGGTGTAATGAAAATTTTGATTATGAAAGGTTATTTCATAATTATTTTTCTTTAATCATAATTATTTACTTCATAATTAATTTAGATTAATTATGTGTTAGTGTTGGTACTCATATGAGGTGGAAAAATATTTTGATAAAAATATAATTATATAAAAATAAAGTTTTTACATATTAATCCCTGAATGAGGACCTAGAAGCAATATTAGGAAGGTCTTGGAGGGAAGGGCATTAAAATAAATATTTTTGAAAAATTGGCAAAAACACTCGAGTATTCCTGGAAACACTCGAGTAATCGGGTCAGTGGAGAACCCGTGAGTGCGTTTGATGAGTCAACACTCAACGATTTTAAATCGTTGACACGAAATCACCCTTAGACTCGATAGTGGGCTTCGTGTCGCCCTGCATGGATGATGATTCATGCAATATAAGCATGGTTGGTGATGAGAAGCGACCGTTTTGGTCGAATTGTTCCAATAAATTGAGGTTAGGGTTCCCAATTTCGTCCTCCACGTTCTCCTCTGATTCTGAGAGTTGAATTGAGTGATACACACCATTGTAAAGCTCACATCACGATCTTTACAAAGACATAAGATTTGAGAGTTGTGGTTGCTCGAGGAAGGAGAATCGAAGCTCGAAAGTGAGGTGTCCTTTGCTATCAAGTTCAGAAAACTGAGGTCTGGAGCTTATTTGGAGCTCGGATTTTGGTAAGTTTATGAGCTCTCCAATCCTCAAATTCCTTTCTACCTCTAGTCCTTTTTGCAGAGAATAGTTTCTAACCAAATTCCCCAATTATTAAACTGATTTTGCATGTCAAATCCTCTGGTTTTAGTACCCTGTTCGAATGTGGCTGCATGCAAAAGGTTTTGTGGGATAGAGCACTCCAGCCAATTTCTCTGCAATCCTTGTGTTAATTTACGGCCTAGAGGTAAGGGTGAAGTTATTAATTCACTAGAATAAGTTTAAATCTTGTGAATTTAGGTTGAGAGTCAACAAAAGACTCTATGGGCATTGTTGGAAATAGGATCAAGGCTTGGAGGCCTCTCTGTGTTCAAATTTTGTTTTGGACAAGTTTATTATGTTACATGCAAGCTGTACCAAAGTTGTTCTCTTGCTAAATGTGCCTAGAATTGGATTTGGTATGTTGAGTTGTGGAAAAATGGACTTTATGCATAATTGATGCTATTATGTGATTCAGTGTAATATGTTGTTAATTCTATATTGGAACATGTTTAATATGTGTAATGTAAGCTCTGTTGACCCTTGGTTTTAACTGGAATTGGCTATAATTGGAAATGGTATGTTAAAACGCAATTTACAGTGTTATCTGTCTGAAAACACTCGAGTATCGGGGATGATACTCGAGTGTTTCGACCAAATTTGGAATATGGATTTCTGGAAAACGAAGAACACTCGAGTACTCATGAAGAACACTCGAGTATTTTGATAAATCTGAGGAACACTCGAGTAACCATGAAGAACACTCGAGTATTTTGATAAAACCTGAAAATGAATTTCTGGAAAACGAAGAACACTCGAGTATTCATGAATCACTCGAGTACTTTGGTAAAAGTATGATTCACTCGAGTCCAGGAAAGTTCACTCGAGTCTTTTGTCCAGGGACAGAAAAGTAATTTTCTTTTTAACATACCTAAAGTATTTCCAATTGAATCAACTATGCTTATGGGGAAGTATCATGTTCCAATAAAAGAATGGGAGGATTATTAACAACATTGTAATTCACTGATGAAATAATAATGGTTTCACATAATAAGATTATTGGTTAATCTTAATGGATGAATTTTATGTGCATACATACATGGAAAAAGGAAATGGATAATTAATTCGGTGGTAACTGGCTCGATGACACATTTTGGTAATGTGGGCAGCATTGTGGGATGTTGTTACGTCTTGGTGACGTTGTGTGCACACTGTCCGAGCAGTTTCACAATACATGTTGGTCATGTATACGAATTACTGGATTGAACGTTCAATAAACAATGGAAATGGGAAGCATGCATCATGACACATAAATAATGGGATTATTATAAATGAACCATGCTTGCTCATTTGTCTATGCATCTGAATACTTGGTACTTGTGAATGTTACTTGCTCTATTTATTCTTATTCGATTATGTGAATTATATTGCTTACCCCTTATGCCCATTGTAGGTGATGGCTCGCTATCTAGCTTGCATCGAGTTGCGCCCACTCCCTAGTGGAGTGTGGTACTACGAGGACCATAGAGCCACTTTTGAGGGTGAGGTAGAGGTGACTCTATATCACCCTAACCCTCTGGCTCGTGTCCGTCCTCGTAGGTTTCGCATCCCTATTATCTATACTTTGCATGTACCCCCTTTTTATGCTTATCATGGACCACCCCCGCCTCGACCAACTCGTCGATTTCATTCCTTTCGCTTTAGAGCTGCTACTAGATCTCACCTCTCTGCTTCCCAAGTGATCCGTGAGGAGACTCCTATGCCTAGTCCGATGAGTCCGGTTCATGGGACTCCTTCGGTTGACCCAGTGCCCAGTGGTAGGGCACCCACTCAGTCGGACGAGGTTGAGGAGGACCCTGAGGAGGCTGAGGGTGAGGGCGAGCCAGTCGAGCACTCCACTGGAAGCCAGTGGGGAGTTGGGGATCCACCAGGTGATGCATAGTGTAGATGGTTAGGATGTGGGACATGTGGAGCAGCTGCTGGAGACTCTGGAGACTTATGCTATGGAGGAGGATCATCGGACCACTGCTGGGATTTTATATTTTGCTCTATACATATATTGTATATATTTTTGAGAGATCTCAGTGAGGTGGTCTTTTCTTTTGGTTTCATATCATGGACTTGTATTTTGTAAACTTCTGCTACCCTACTTTGACCTTGACATATGTTGGTACTTTTATGTGATGGTATGGATAGATATAAATATATATATATATATATATATATATATATATATATAAATTACATGGAATGTGGGTTATCAAATCAAGGTCACTATTTTATTCAAATTCCGCTTACTCTGATAATCATGTGGTTTGATTCTAACGAGAAAAATTCCCAGGGCGAGTTGGGAAGTTTTAATAATTGAAAAATGAAAACCCAACTTATGCTATCACAATTTACTTTTATCGTATGTATGGAAAATAAAGAGTTTTCATTACTTCTCCATCGAACGCAAGTCCATATATATATTATATAATTACCAATAGAGACTATATTTTGTAACTAAAGGAGAGGGTGTGACAATCTCGGTTCAAGTGGATGGTTGTTGGTCGAGTGTTACGGGTAACTGAATGCATCCGAGGGGCTGAATTGTGTCTCCAGTAAAACCTATTAATTGACCTTCAAAGGGAGTGAGGTTACACTCCCTAAGTTTCAAGGATTTGAACAAGGGCAGGAACATGATGTCCGTCGAGCTTCCCTGATCTATGAATATTATTTTTACTTCATAGTTCCCAATAAGTGCCGTTATCACCATGGGATCATTGTGACCAGAAAAGATCCCATCCAAATCCTCATCGCTGAAGGAGATTTGAATATTTTTTAAGGACGTCCTCTTGATCGGTTTCTGGCTGACTGCGAGGATTTGGTTAATGTATTTCTTTTTGTCCGAGATCTTCTCTCCTCCTCCCACAAAACCTCCAGCTATGGTTGTAACTAGGAAATCTTTGGGAGATTTGTCAAAATCATTAACAGCCACCAAATCAACCTTCTGCCGACCAGAATTCTTGTCATCGGGGGATGGGGTTCGCCGACGTTTAGTCTTATCAGGGGAAGGTGTTCTTTTTCTTGTCCTTCGACTGACAGAATCTCTAATGTATTGTTGAAGTTTTCCATCTCTGATCATTTCCTCGATCAGGTCTCTGAGCCAGATACATTCATCAGTAGTGTGACCATAACCATTATGGAAATCGCAATATTTCGACCTATCACGCTGTGAGCCTTTCCTCAGCGCTGAAGGCCTTTGAGCTGAGCGTAATTCGGTCTGCATTGTCTCTCACAGGATTTGACTCCTGCGGACAGTTAAAGGAGTGTACTCCTGAAATTTATTCTTTGGGGGTGGCCTCCGATCCCTATCATTGCGATCACCTCTACCGCCGAACCTGTCGTCCCGCCTGGGCTTGTTTTGTCCTTGAGGCTCGGCCTTTTGGTGCTCTTCTCTAGTTCTTTGGCCTCTGTTGAATTCTTCCAAATTGATAAATTTGTTAGATCGTTGCCTTAGTTCGGCCATGTCTTTTGGTGGCTTTCTGATCAAAGAATTACGGAAATCCCCGGGTACTAAACCTTGGGTGAATAATAGTGCTGCCACACCTGCTTCCAATTTTGGCACCGAGCTGGCTTCTGTGTGGAAGCGTTATAGGTAATCCCTTAATGATTCATCAGACTTTTGAGTAATCGCGGCCAGTGTGTGGTCGGATTTGGGTTGAATGCAACTGGCCGTATATCTGTTAAGGAAGACCCTTTTCATTTATTCCCAAGAATTGATCGAATTTCTTGGGAGGGATGAGTACCAACACAATACAGAAGGTTCTAGGGTCATCGAGAACGCTCGACACTTCAATATATCACCACCTCCATAATAGTTCATGGCTCCCTGGTAGGATACGATGTGGTCTAAAGGATCAGCCAACCCTTTATAATAGGGAACATTAGCTGGACCTAAATAACCTTAGGGGTTTCAAAAGCCATGATGTACGGGGTAAATGTGTGGCCAGGGTGGTAATCCCCTTGGTCGTGATCAACGATACGGTTGGTTTCAAGAAGTGGGGGTGGAGGTGGTAAGGGAATTTGCAAGGGTATTGGGGGGTTAGTAATTCGACCAAATTGGGGCATGGTGCAAAATCCTTGTGAAAGTGGTTGGGGTGTTGGGTTTGGTCCTTGTGGAAGTGATTAGGGACCTATGGGTTGCTCCGAAGGATGTGGTTGATACGTTGGGGGCGCCTGCTCGATAATCCTGGCCATAGCCTGCTGTTGTAGCTCGACAATGGCCCTTCCCTATTGTTGCAGGAGTGTGGTTTGTTGTTTCAGTATGTGCATCATCTCTTGCTCACGCTGCCTAGCAGAGGTAGTTGGTGCGGCGTACGATCGATTAACAGAACGTACTCGATGAGCAAGACTCGGAGAACGGCGAGGGTAGTCACGAGCGGCTCTAGAATGTTCGTTCCTTTGGCTGGGTATTAACTCTCTTGATACAGGATTGGGTCGGGGTTGGGCAGTCCGATCTGCGTGGCCAGAACGACGTCCATGTTTGGTTGCTGTAGAATTCTGACTATGATTGCGTCTGACTTCTCTTGAATCCATGGTATCACGGATCGGTGGCACCTCATTGCCAGAATCCCCTTGGAAGGATCTCACAGTATAAGGACCACTGTGAGTCCTGGATGGCACATGAGGGGGTGGCAGCCTCCTTTGAGGAGGGACAATATCATCCAGTGGTGGTGGATCCGTTGGAGGTGAATGTGGCGACTGGGGCTGGGGATTCCCCATCTTATTATGGTTAATGTGATCACGGAGATCACTGTCAGCAGTGGTGTGGGTCTTTCGAGGTCTGCCAACACGGTTGCAGGTAATATGGTCCTGGAGGTCCCCTGCGTTGCTTCTGGTATGAACCATGGTGGTGGTGGGGGTGATATGTTAATCGTTCCCCACAGACGGTGCCAATGTAGTGTTCTGAACCAGGATCAGCCTTAAGATTATGAGGAAACCTAAGGACAGAACCCAGTTTAGTATTGTTGTAGGACTTCTTAGGATTTATGACTATCCAGTTGGGATAACTAGGGTCTCCCTAGTCAACAAAGTGGGTGATTGTGTCAACTTAGGGATGAGAAAACGTATACCTTAGCCCCTATAGCATGGTGGTTCTTATAGGGGAGCCTCTGGGTGCATGTGCATGTAGGCTTCTTTGTGTGGACCTGTGAGGTAGAAGTGTTTGACTAGGACTAGGAAAGGTGTTGCTTTAGATAGCCTTTCTAGATCTTGCGGCAGACAAACACTGGTAGTTATCCCTTGTGTTCTCAAGTTGTACAGGAATATAGGAAAGAAGATAGGAGTGTTGGGACCATAACTGATGAAATAAGGATGAGGATCCTATACTCGGTTGTGGCCCCGTAATCCTTAATTCATGCAAGTGTTCCAAGCTCGGTTTGTGCCTTACCGACCAGGTGGTGGTCAGTGTTCGTTGGTTTCTTGGCCATGTCTTTATACGATCGGTCTGAAGTGTTCTTGGTCGGACCGAAATCAGGTCCACTACAATCTCATTTTACCAGCAATACCAAACACACAATCATTTCAAAAATAGGGAGTAAGGACTTCCTTACGTAGAATCATTGTTAAAACATCTAAATTTTATTATCAGTCAAAAATCATTTGAGTAAAATATAAAAGATTTGTGATTTTAAACTTTTTCAAATTCTTGTTTTTGTTTTTATGGGGTCTTAAAGACTCTATTAACTTTTGTTTTTCTTAATTAGTTTCTACCCCACTTATAACACAATTAGTTTCTAGGCTCGTTCTAATTTGCTCCCCCTTAAGTTTTTGTTAAAATGCTCCCCCTATATCAAAACCGGTAACAGGTGATTTTCCACTGGTAAATAAAACTATTATACGTCTTAGCTGAGACATATAGCTTTAGTTGCAACTTGATCCAATCTAATACCCTACGTTTCAACTACGACGTAAGGATTAATTTTTAAAACACCCTATGTCCCACCTGAGACGTCGGGGTAACTTTTTTATAGACCATATGTCGAAGCTAAGACGTATGAGCATTTTTATTTGAAACACACTACATCCTAGCATTAACGTAGGTATTAAATTTTTTTATAAGCACCCTACGTCTCATCTAAGACGTATGGGTCAATATTTTTTTTTTTTTAATGCAGATTTACTTGTAATGTTTTTTAATATAGATTTCTAATACATATTTATTAAAAAAAATTTAACCCCTACGTCTTAGTTGAGACGTAAGACTTTTTTAAAAGAATGGATTAAATTTAAATTTACACCCTACGTCTCAGCTAAGACGTAGGGGTGAAAATTTTTTAAAACACCCTACGTCTCAACTCAGACGTAAGGGTGAAAATTTTTAACATTTCTACGCCCAAATAGAGACGTAGATAATAAATATATATAAAAAAAAAACTCAGAGACATAGGCATGAAAGTGTTGGAAACCAACAATCGGCCTAACAATCTACTAGATGGGGGTGAATAGTAGTTGGAAGCGATAGTACCAATTTTTCGGATAAAACTGAAGTCGGTCGGATAATGCTTGCTGTTAAAATAAAAATGCTGACTTTGGACCGAGCAGATTCTGATAATCGGTTATCTATGCCAACCACCAATTATCCGAGCTGCCCCACACAAAGATCATATTTGCAGCGGAAGAGAGCTAGCACTATCCGAACAAAATATAGAGTATAGCAAAGCCGATTAAATGCTCGGTCAAAAACTAAAAGCAGTAAAGAAGAGAGAGACAGCCGACTTTATACTGGTTCACTTACAACCACAGTCAGCTACGTCCAGTCCCCCCTGAAACCTTTAAGGAGCCTTTAATAAAAATCAATTCAATCGGTTACAAAAAGGATTTACAAGAGAACCTCTCTAAACATAACCCTTCCAAGAGTGTACCAAACTCTGGAAATCTACCCCGACTTGAACTGATTGTCGAAGAACCTCTTCGGACTTCACAGATCTTGAAACCTTCAAGATGCCTTGAAACCTTCAAGGACTTTTGCCAAAGAACCTCTTTGGACTTATGCTTAGGAACCTCCTAAGACTTCAAATCACCTAAGAACCTCTTAGGAAAGCTTGGAAACCTTCCAAGACTTTCACCGCTTGAGAACCTCTCAAGACTTGAAAACAGATTGAATGAATAGAGACGGCTCCAATCCGAAACTCAAATGTGTATGATTCTTAAAGTTTGATGAACAGATGATTGTACAGTTGTATGTTTGAGAAAGGATTTTGCAGAGAACGATTTGTGGCTTAGATTCAAAATATAACAGTTTCTCTCTCTAGCTCTATCGTTCTCTTTTCTGCGTTTTTCTTCTTTTCTTTCTTGCGCTTCACTATATATTGCGCTTGTATATTGCTCTTATATTTTTGGAGAAGAAAAACCAGTCCTTTTATAATGATTCCAGCACACAGGAGGTGTGAGAGAGAGGAAAATATCTTGGGACACGCCTTGTCCTTTCCAAGGGTTATATTATCCAATTTTATGCAATGTTCAGAGATACAAATGTCCTTTTTTCAGAGAATAGTACCAGCCGCTTCCACTTTTCAGCAACGTTCCAAATCAGTCCCTTTCCAATTTGAAATTCAAACTTGATGACAAATAGGCGCTGTGAGATAAAAACAAAATTGCCAGCCACGCACAGTACTGTAAAACCAGTACAAAAACGAAGAGGTGCGAGCGGCGCCGTACTGCTGATTGTTGAAGAAGATGAATAGTGTTGCCGAGCTTGACGACTGTTCGAGCTTGGCATCTGTTCGAGCTTGGGGACTTGAGTGGCGGATCTGAATTGAGCTGGCCAAGCTGATCTTTTGGCCGACTGTTTTGCTCTGAGCGATAGCTGATCTGAGCTGAGCTGGCCGAGCTGATCTTTTAACCGACTGTTTTGCTCTAAGCGATAGGGGATCTGAGCTGAGCTGGCCGATATGATCTTTTGGCCGACTGATTTGCTCTGAGCGATAGCTCGGATTGATCACTTCCTAGTACGCCTGAGCTCAAGCTGATTTACACCGACCTCATCAACACACCAATCCGATCTTTAGCCTTCTGAGCAAGGTGCCGAGACCAATGTGAACACACCGAGCAACGATGTCGAGAACAATGTGAACACCGAGCTCATCTCGGAATTTTGACTCTTTTATCCCAGTGATCGGATTCCTTTGTCTTCGTCGATGGCCGAGATCCACGATCAATGCTTCAATGAAGACCGATATCCGAGATACTTCATAGCTGATTTGATTAACTTGGCCGAGATCCGAGATACTTCATAGAGATCAACATACACAACTGATTTGATTGACTTGGCTGAGATCCGAGATACTGCATAGCATATCGAGCTGATTTGACAATAGCCCTGGCCGAGAACCTAGCACATCCAAGTAATTGACGGATCGAGCATATTGAGCTGATTCAATCGGCTTCAACAACGTCCGATAGCATATTGAGCTTATTCATTCGACTTCATCAACGTCCGAGAACCAAGCATCATCAGACCAACGAACTTATTCATTTTTTTCATCAAGACCTTGGCCAAGAACTGAGCGCATGAAATGTTTGTCGTCATCAAAACCTCTTTGATTCAACAGAAAAAACTCAGAGAAACAATGAATACAAAACCTACGTCTTGTTTGTGGCGTCTTGTTTGTATATTGAATTTGAAGTTCTTACGTCTTCTCAGAGGCCAGCATGTCTTCTTAAAGGCCAGTACATCTTGTTTGTGACGTACTGTTGAAGTTCAAATTTTTAGTCCTTACGTCTCAACCAAGACGTAGCTTTTGCATATAATTTTAACACCTACGTCTAAGTGTTGAGTAGAAAAGGGTGTTTGTGAAAAAGATTTAATTAATATCATTGAAAATATAGGACCAGAGAAAGAAATTCGTTTATTTAAATACTCAAAAAAAAATTTGTATACTAACCCAGAAAAATAAAATTTTTACGTTTTCAAATGCTATGTTTCAATACGATCGTTTTGATATAAAATTTATAATTTTCGAACTTATGATTTGAAACTTATGAATTTTTGAAGTTAAAATACTATAACATATACTTCAGGTTGCCTGTATTTAATTTGGACCGTTGATAATTTTTGACATTGATCCAATGGCTTTCACAAGGGGGAGCATTTTAACAAAACTTATTTTTTAAGGGGAGCATAAAATGCTCCACTTTTTGGGAGGAGCAAATTAGCATTAACCTAGTTTCTAAGTTTTCACGTTCATCTTAGATATCATTGCAGGCTACATTACATGTTCTTTCGAAGGTAAATCCCTAGGATACTACCTTTTTGTTTAAGGATTCGTTAACCACTTCTGATTTTTTGATCTATTTGGGGTTTATGTTGTGAGATAGTTTGGTTCCTGACTAGGTACATTGGATACTTATTGTCCCTCGCTACTTCTTGTTATTTACTCGTGGGTTTTAGAGTCCATCTTTTGTACTTTGAATCCTAATTCAGTTTTTAGATGGAGTTTTCTACGTTGTTTCCAATTCTAGATATTTCCGGGGTGACTCTAAAGGTACACTCTTTCAACTTCGTTTGAGTATTTTCTAATGGGTAATAATTCTTCTCTAATTATAGATTTGAGTCAGACTCAATTTAAGACTTTGGATAACCCATTTTTATGTATTTTCTTACATTTTACTATATATTACCTTATTAATAATAATAATAATAATAATAATAATAGATATAATGTTAAAAACAAATAAATAAATAATAGTAATAAATAATAAATACCATTGAATAAATAATAATAATAAAAAAAATTTATAATCAATAAATAATATTAAATAATAAATAATAAACAATAAATAATAAACAATAATAATAAATAAATGAATAAATAAATACAGGTATTAATAAATACTAATAAATAAATATTTTTTCTTTCTTTACTCTACATACTACTACAAATAATAATAATAATAAATAAATAAATATTAATAAAAAAATATGAAATATATATATATATATTATTCAAATATGGAATTTATAATTAAATTATAAGAATTTTTAATTACGTTTTATTCCATTTGTCATGCACTTTATAATTTTAAGTCGTACTATTATCTAATATAAATTATTTTAATAACTTTTATTCAATTTTAATTTTTACTCCCTCTATTTCATTTTAAGTACGTAGTGTTTTTTTTTTTGGTCCGTATTCCTTGCGGAACTACCGGTATCCCCAAGAGCACCCTTAATACCAGGGAGCCCTTGAGACTAATCCGGAGCGAGCTGCGTGGCTGGCTCTCCTAGCGGGATGTTTTTAGTGGGAATCGAACCCGAGGCTACTAGCACCCGTGTCCCATTCCCAAGATTTCAGTTGGGGCCTTACACCAACTGAACCAAGCCCCGTTGGTTAGTGTTTTTTTTTAGGTTATAGCGCTTGGATTAAGAAATGTAGTTAATGTTTCTTTTTGAAATAAGTTAATATGATGTTTCCCTAATTTACTATTTATCTCTCTTATAATTATATTTATTAAATTTTATTACTTATTATCTATCTTCTTAATTAGGTGAGGATTAAATTGTAAAAAGAGTGATTAATGTTGTATTAGTTTTCTTAAAAGACACTTATGCTAAAAAAGACTTAAAGTGGAACATAGAGATAGTGAATATTATTTGAATGCAACTATAGGTTATAGAAATTTATAAATATCAATCTATTTAAAAATAGCGTTGAGGATAAGCACCTTTAATTATATAAGTTTTCTTGAAAAAATTAATAAAGATATAAGATTTTATCTATCTTATATTCATTATTCCCTACGAAACTTAATCATTTTTAAATTTTTATCCTCAGCTCTAAGGGTTAAGGTTAAGCAACCCCTTAAAAATAACATTTGACTTAATTTTTAGAACTAACACCTAATCAACTAATCAACTAACGTTATTGTAATGAAATTGAATCTTAAAAGTATATGATAGTTTAGGGTCTTTCTAACCTATTCACCTAGTGCATAGGTTAATCATACTTTAAAAAGTAAAATTTTGTGGGAAATTAAGATACTTAATGAATAAAAAAGTTAATTATTTTGTTTTTCATACTATTTTACTATTTTTGTTTTTTTATCCTATGTATGGATGTATGATAAAAAAAACTGATATTATAATAATAAAATAATAATATATGTCAATTTTATAAGTTAAATGTTGAGACGATGATATAGAGCTCCAAATCTCCACGCCTATAAATTGCTCCCAAGCTTATTTTGAACCCATATAGCAATTCATAAATTATAATTATATCTCAAGTGCATGGCTGAGAAGATGAAAAACGTTTGTGCAAAAATGGTTGTGGTGGTAGCATTGGTTCTTCTAGTGGAGGTGTCTCCCTTTGCTGAGGGTTTGACATGCAGCTCTTCGGAGTTGAGTCCATGTCGTGGAACATTAACATCATCATCTCCGCCATCAGCTGCATGTTGCCAGAAGTTGAGGGAGCAGAGGCCATGCCTTTGTGGTTACCTCAAAAACCCAGGCGTCAGGAAGGCTGTTGACTCTCCTGCTGGTAAAAGGGTTGCTACTTCTTGTGGGATCCCCTTCCCAACTTGTTAGCAGTCATCTTAAATTAATTTTACTTCATATATAAATCTATGTATGTCTACTATCATATAGAATGTGAAACTGCTAATTGTGTTCAAATTTCATGTGTATCATCATATATATAAAAATAATGATACCAATAACAAGATATGATGAAATAAAAATAATGATGAAATTTCATGTGTGTATTATTATTAGCAAATTTTCAAATATGCTCCACGCTTTATTCTTGATCTTCTTTAAATTCTGCTTCATGATTGTCGTGGGACAATAGCTACTACAATTGCTTGCTGGGTCGTCAAAAACTTGGTTAATTGAAATATGAACAACTATCATGAATTTTTTTTTAATGTGAATCAAATTCATTAAATATAAACAATACTTGGTGGTATGGTCTTGTCCATTTTATAAACACTTATTTTAATTTTCAGTTATATTAATTACTTCATTTCTTTTATAAACACACATATTTACTTAACATATTTTAGAATTCTAATGATAATTATAAGGGTAATTTAAAAAAATATATACTTAATATTATCAATTTATTTCCTTTTCATTTTTATATTACCTAATTAGTGTAGTTGTCCGTGCCGTGTGCACAGGTTAAAGAGTATAAGTTAAATAAAAAAAATAAAAGTAATGAAAAATTATTGGCAAACATAAAATGTCAATATCTAATATAAAAAACTGCATTTCATAATTAACTGGATTAACTATTTTTTCTATAGGCAATTAATTAAAGTGCCTGAAATATGAATTATTGAAGTATTTATATCCTAGACCTCCTCCCTTTCATAACACCAAGAACAAAAATGAAAAATAAAAATATTTGTCTAGAAAAATTAATAAAGAAATAAATAGATAGCAAGATGTATTTTTATTCAATTTTTTAATAAGCTTAAATTTTTTTATTCATGTATTATAAAAAGTTATCATTCTTTGACATGCATTCTCTTAAAATTGTAAATTAATTATTCTCTCTTACATGTATTCTAAAAAAATCATAATAAAATAAGAGGAGAAAAAGAAGGTAAATCCGTCTGAATAATTAGTTTTTTTTAAAAGGTGAATTGCATATCAATTTTAGAAAATATGAAACAAATTTTATTTTTATAAGTTACAACTTATTTAAAAAAATCTAAATAAAATAAGAGCAATTTTAGAAAATATGAAACAAATTTTATTTTTATAAGTTACAACTTATTTAAAAAAATCTAAATAAAATAAGAGGAGGAAAAAAAAGGGTGAATTCATCCAAATATTTTGTTTTTTTTTTTTACAAAATTGAAAACAAAAGGTATTGAAGAGGGTAAAATTTTATGAATTTATTAATTGATGGAGAAATGAAATCAATCATAAATCAAAATCGTTTGGAATTTAACCAAGTAAAATACGAAAAATCGGAAATCTCTATGTCAGTATCTTATGTTATGTAAAAACTATCATTTTAATTGGTATATATATATATATATATATATATATATATATATATATATGTATATGTATATTTTATATTTGATAAATATTTCAAAATATTTTTTAATATTTTTTTGCTTAATTATTTTACCATTTTCGTACTTGAAATTTTTTCATCATTATCCATAGAATCAAGAAGCAAAAAAAGAAAAAAAAATCCTTTGATTGTTTAGATTAGATTCTTTTGTAATTATCCACACAATTAAGAAGATAAAAAATAAAAAATTGATCAGAAAAATTGCTACATCAACGTATCAGCCTTTCATAGATTGCAGGTATTTCTTTTTTTAATAATATATATAATTGGTGATTGATGTGATAGCATGGTTATCAAACTTGGACCGGACCGTGTAACACCATTCTAATATTTACCCTTAATTAATTTACGATTGGAAAATTTTTTTCTTTAAAAAAAAAATCTTAATTTCTTTTGCATTACCCTTTACAGAGTGCCAGCCAAATTAAAATATATTAAATACATATAGCACCGAAGTGCCCCAGCAGCCGAGTTTGAAAACGGTCATTATACATAACCAAAAATAACTAAGGCATCAGTGTATCATCATTCAAAAGACCGGGGACATAAACCAGTGTCCGACTACAAAGACTCAACTCTCCCTGTGAAGGAAAGTGAACCTGCTCGGCCGGGGAATGTGCTTGCTCGGACTCGGTACCTAAAAAATGATAAGGAGGTGAGCATTACACAAAACTTAGTAAGGCAGTTTCTAATACGACATAATGACATACCAAGTCAACACAGTTAGTCAAATATACACATAATCATATATTCAGTCCAAAACATGATCATACAAGTTATCATCATTCACTCGGCCCATACCTATCATTTTCCTGTCTCCTTTATCTTTCACTTTTATTTACCCATTTCCTTTTATTCTCACTTATATCCATCAGATAAGCGTACACCCTGTGTACGGAAAGCATGCACCCCGTGCACGTCTTACACATTCATTGGAATTAGGGAGTGTCCATCATCGTGTGCATCATCCCATGATGCTCGCTTACAGCTGCACAGGAACATATCAACTGTGTCTTACGCGATCATTGCAAAGGAACACGTCAGTGTGTCTTACTCGACCCGGAGCACATACTAACCGATTTCGTTATTAGAAATCTTGTGTGAGTCATTACTGCGTACATCATCCCATGATGCTCGGTTTACAACTGCACAGGAACATATCACTGTGTCTTACGCGATCATTGCACAAGAACACATCACTGTGCCTTACTCGACCCGTCTCACACAACCATCATTCTCCACTTAGCCTTTTACCATTCCACATGCCCTTTTGTTATATTCTCTATCCTCTGGTTATTATACCTCATTTAATCTTTTACCTAGCATTTTTCACCATTTCCCATCTCGACCACCTATGGTCGGCCCGCATATTCTCCAAACAGTATCAAACGTGAACAAAACAGTTATCACCTTTCACACATATTAATGCTTAGCAAACATACACATATTCACCGTTAATTTAATGGTTTCTTTTTATTAACTTTTGTTCTCCAATAATAATCTATATCCACTATCCTACGGTTCAATATCCTAATTTAACACCCATTCTTAGTACTCACTATGAGCCCACTAGAAACCCAAACCTAAGCTAGGGTAACACCCACTCCTTACCTCAAAATAGTGAGAGATAAGGAAGTCCTGTGAGTTTGAGCCTTGATTCTCGCATTCAAACTCCTCGAACCGTAGCCCCTTGAACCTTCGGTGCCGCCTTAACAATGCCCTAGGAATATCGAGGAACAACTCGAAGCATAAGAGAGAATGGGGGGAATGATTTTCGGTTTTTAGAAGTGGGTGAGGTTTAGTGAATGTGGATAATGAGGGTAGAGTCTGTAAGTAGGAGTGGTGAGAGTGGTGTTTGTCACTAGAACCCTAGAGAGAAATGGAGAAGACGAAGAAAATGTGTATTGCGTGTGTTAGTGTATTGGCCTTTGCTCTTGTTTTTATTTCCCTTTGGAAAGAAATATGTGGTCCAAGTGAGAAGCTTCCTTTGGAAGCTTTGGGAACATGTGGCTGTAATTCATTAGCTTCTTGAGGAAGCCACAAATAGTGATTTGAAAAGGACAACAGTGATTTGAAAAGGACAGACATCGATTAAAAGGGACGATTTGACGTACGTACGTCTGGCGCGGATAACGATGCTCGAGTCGTTTGTTCGAGTGTAAGTGTTTGGCTCTAGCTTGACGTGTTAGGATATCGGTGCTCGGGTTTTGGGGAGCACCCACTCGAAATAAGATTGTAAAGTGAAATACTCGGTGCGTGGAGGCCAAGATATCTTGGCGTCGATACAAGGTTGGCTTAGTCTCTCGCTAGTCGGCCGGTAAAAGGCCGAACTTATAGTCAGTTAATACAAGGTGACTCGCTGTGATCGACTATACATGGCTAAGACAAGTGCGTATAATCGTCTACCGCTGATCGTCTCGATATGCTCGACTACTCACTACCAAGATATGTCAAACGAGACTAGGTTGTTTTATATGAACTCAATACTATCTGTTCGTTTCGGAAACATGTCCTCTACATAAGTCCTCCTAGTTCGGTACGATGATTCGAGCTTATCTCAAGTTTACGGGATAGCCTAACGGCCTAATGCTTTCATCTGACTTGTTGCTATTAAATGCTTTGACATATTTGCAAATATCATCTATTATTACGCGTGATATATTTAACATCATGCATCTTTCCATATGCAATCTTGTATGATTCGGCGGCATTTAGTTTCCAATAATTGCCCTTATTATATTTGTTACGTGTGATCTTTTTAATCATCCTACTTCCATTCGGATATTTTATTTTGTAAACTTGCCAATAATTCTCATTATTGCAATTTAATTATTATACGTGGTCAGTTCAAATGGTGATTACTAATTATTAATTTTGTACACATATACGAGGTACAAACATGGGTAAACATTCCATTTTGCAGTTCTCAACAATGGGAAAACAACTTGTCTGAGCATTAGAAACACCTCAATATGTTCAATATCTAGTTGACGAAGGAGAGGATAAAGGTGACAAAGACCCACATGCCAAAGATTCGCCAAAGCTTCATCTTACTCTTTGAGCTCCCAATCGGTTCCTTATTCTAAATGCATGTAACAAGCGTAGAAGACCCTCATCAGGAGCCCCCCTCCTCCCGCACCCCCCTTTTTTTACATCCATAAATTCGGAGCGTCAGGAACCGGATGGATGCCCGACGACCCTCAACAATCCAAAAGCTAAGATAATGACAAATCCTGGCCAACATACCGAGCTATGTTGCATCAGCAAAGTCGGAGGCCACCTTCTGGTCATCGGCGATATCCTCGAATTGATCGATCCCCTACGATTATTTTCATGTCACTGATCTTGACCTCAGAGTCATCACTCAGACTCCTGGTTCAAGTAGCACAGTCGAAACCTCTAGTATCCTCGCACCTTCTGCCACGACACCCTTGCCTCTCATGGTCGCTAAAAGCCAAAATACGATCAATGTCAACATCCATTCTCGGGATCCCAACATCGCCCGCACGAGAACTATACAATGGTTCATCCATAACGACATACAGGGTGTTTGGTAGGAAGAGGATGAAGAGTACCGAGCAACCACACGTTCCAGCGATAGAAGGAGAAAGGCCTCAATGCCAAAACGATGTCGAGCATATCAACATCCATGCCAAAAGGATGTTGGGCATATCAACATTAAGAAATAGTCTAACCATGAAGACAAACAGGGAAGGATCTTTCTCGTTATCTCATTTACGTAATTTACATTACATAGTTTAAGTGTCACATTCATCATTATTGAATCACTTATTGCATAACACTATATTATCTTAGATAATAATCATAATTAACAGTGAAACAACTCATACTTTGCTAATTAATGTCATTACATATCATCTATTACTTGATATTCTAACAGTTTTTTTCATACATCATGAAAAGGTACAAATTTGGTCAGAACTACCGAGCACGATAGCCCGAGCACGATGGCCAAGCTTGGTCCGAGATTTTCTCATATAACCTAAGTCGGGATTCCTATCATCTGAGAATATGCATAAACTGATTATGGGTCTCTCATGCTTCTCGGACGTTTTCTCTGGTATGCACACCATCGCGACCCTACCTGGTGGTAGAACGGTCCGCAGTGCCACCCCTCGGTGATCTAATGAAATCTTGTCAGCTCCGATCAAACACACGATGAAGACCCTACCCTCACAACTTGCAATTATTCAACCCCGTCATAGTGCTCCCTTACATAGGTCTAAATCCACAAGCCTATAAAATAGCCTCGAATGAATCTCACCTAATCGGTAGAGCAGAGGAGGAATCCGATTTAGTGGGGGAAGTATACTCGGATTAAACGACTCCACTGCACGTTCACTCCCTCATCTTTCACGATGATTCCGCTATCATCGTTGCATTTTATACATGCATAGACTATCATGGCTCATGGAGACCTCAGTCATCATTCTTTCTGATGTTCCGTCAAATGGTACAATTGTGAAGATACAAAAGGCTAAGGATCTTTAAAGAAGTCTCGCAATAGGTGTCCGACCCCATGTACGGATCGTGTTTCATTCAACACTCATGCATGTACTTAACTTAACAGGGCCTTATCAGACATCCTTCTTCAATATTATACGAGATCTGTTTCGGTCTTGATATTCTGAGCCTCCCAACGACGACCTCACAACAAGGATCCGCACGGACTTCTGAGGGGATCGGCAGTTATAGTTAATCAGAAGCATTGAAGAAAGAATTAGTACATTCTTTCTCACGTTTAGCCCTCTCGACTTTAATCTTTCTCTACATGAACTCGCTGTTATTCACGTACTTTTCATTACGCTCAGTCGGCCACCGATGCCTAACGCGAAACATTATATGCAACTCCCAGTCGAGTACTCCTATACGAGTGTATAACAAAGCAAGTACAGAAAAACTATACCGGAACGCCAATCTAGTAATTTGACAACAACTAAAGCGCGGACGACTCGGGACTGAGAAGCCAACCTGGGCCAAAGGTCTGCGTTTTGAGTTTGAGAACATATCGACAGTTCATAATAGAGAAAAACAAGTCTTTTATTTATATACAGGCCTTAAACAGGCTTACAAAGAAGAAGGCCTTAACAGGCTTACAAAAAATAGCCCACAAATGGGTTCTTACAAAGATGCTACTCCTCTATATCAGATAACCGGACAGAAGTCTCATCCAAGTTCGCATTGTCTATTACAAATTACGAAAGGTCGGGAAGTGCGGAAGAGGAAAGATTTACTTCATACTCATTCTGCCGACCCATCATCTTCCCCTCCTTCAAAGTGCGGATCCGACCCCGCGACTCTAAAACTATGGTTAAGCAGTTTCAACTGATTGACAACATTCAAGAATTACTCCTGGTGCGACCTTGGGCTTAAGGGCCTTAATTTCTCAAACTGCCCGAGGCCGGGATAGCTAGTGGAGACGAGCGTTCTCCTCTGACAACCTCTGAAGGGAAGTGCTGGCTCTCTCCATACCTTCCCGAGCAAGACGCTCACGCTCATGAGATTGGTAAAGAGCATCGGCCTGCTTAGTCCGCATCTCAGTGAGCCAACCAGGTAACCCTCCTCTCGGAGGGCAGTAGTTTGCCTTCTGTCCCGCTCGGTGGAAGAAACAGCGATGGTGATGTTATCTTCATGATCGGCGACGCTGCAAGGAGACTAGCCCTTTGCGGAAGATATTTGCCCGGCAAGTTAGCCCCTTCGCGCCGATGCCACAAACTCTGGTTCTGCCAGCATCGATCGGCAACCTCGGTCTTCACATAGCCCCGGAACTCGCTGGGAATCAGGTCGAAGTTCCATGCGTTGTACTTAGACGACCGAGGACCACGGGCTCTCGTCCCAGAATCAGAATCCCCGTGCCGAGTTTCCCTCTTTAAGCTCGTGTTTCGAGAGCAGAGAAGCTCGTGTTCGGTTCCCCCACTTCAAATACATGTGCCAACTGCGGCAGGCCCACGTAAGTGTCCCCCTCTTGGTATCCCATACATTCAGAATGTCGGGAACCACGCACTACCCTTCTCTCCTCAGATTCATAAGACGATTACGGAAACCTCGCACTGTGTTCTTCACATGGTCGCTAAGCCGACCGTACACTCGGTCTCCTTTCGGAGAACCTTGAATGGCCTACTAAGGACACATGGGACAATCTGGCCTCGGGACGTCGTACAAGCAACGTGTCACCCATCCCCTACATCCTTAACAGGCTAAACAAGAGAAAGGCACATGCTGCGCTGTCCACATTCTAGAATATGTTGCGTTGTCTACATTCTGGAAGGATACAGATATTTTTGCAGATATTTTCACAGAACCTGACGCCGGCATATTTTGTTGATTTCCCTTAATTGGAATCGTTACCCACTGTGAAGAATCTCCTATCGGGTTTCCCTGTCATAATCCCAATACGAGGAGCGCCAACAAGGTACCCTCGGCACACGAAACCCGAGGTAAAAAATAACAACTCTCGAAGCTCAGCACAAGCTCTTCGAGCCTATACGAGCTTGGGGGGCTTATAGGGTTATCCAATAAGAAAGTCTATGAGACCGACCAATGGGCAACGTTTGGGGGTCATATACTATTACTTATGTGATGGGACGTATACTATTACTTATGCGGTGCCTAAGAGAGGGAATTATATGGTTAGTGTTGAGTGTAATGGCAAGCCAATCGTGAGTAGGCCGTTTCCCGTGTTTTTCAGTGCAATTTTTCATCACTATTCCATGTCAATATCCTCTACTTTAATGTTTTATATGTTACTGTTTTTTCAGGTTAAGTTTGGGTTGATGGAAATTAATGGAATGGTAGTATGTGTAGTCAAATCAATTAAGACTTTAGTTGGAGCTAGCATTGGCAATTAGGGCCTTGGCCCGTGGGCCCCTCCCGCAATTTTTTGCGGGCCGGGCATAAGTTTTGCCAAAAAAATTAAATCATGCCCACCTGCCCCGCCCGTTATTTTTTGCTGGCGGCCCGCGGGCTTGATATTTTTTTTTAAAAAAAAGGAAAACCACATTAGTGTCACACATTTGGCACACGATTTGCTGGCGGCAATTTGTACTAAAACAAAGGAAGGAAATATGAATTTAATTTTTTTTACATAACACAGGCCGCCCGCGCGTCTGCTCTACCCGCACTTGCCTAATTTTTTGGCCCTAAATATTTTGACTAGCGGGCACCAAGTGAGGGCGCAGGCCATGCCCGCCCGCCCGCCCGTTTTGCCAATGCTAGTTGGAGCACAACTGTGAAGCCCCAGCCCTTACCATTGAGAAGCTCCTACGCGACCTTCAATCTGACCCCTTCAAACCTTCCTTCGATGGTTCAATTAAGACCAAGAATTCCTAAAAGTCCGTCGCAGTTGTCAAATCTATCTCTCGCCTCACTTTCAGATCTCCAAAGGTATGTAATGTTCTGTCTTCACACTACAAGAAAGTCGGCTAATTGCAACGACAAAAGTCGTTGCGAAAAATGAAAAATCGTTGCGAAAAACATTTTTCGCAACGACATCAGTCGTTGCGGGTCAGGGCATAGCAAAAAACTATCGCAACGACAATATAACTATCGCAACGACAAACCTTTGTTGCAATTCACACCGGTTTTGCAACGACATTTGTCGTTACAAATAATTTGTCGTTGCAAAAAATGCAATAACAGGGTGACGTGGCTTACCTTTTAGGTAACGATATTTGTCGTTGCCAATGGCTTAGTATCATTGGCAACGACATTTGATACCTTATTGCTGACGTGGCTTACCTTTCAGGTAACGACAAATGTCATTGCTAATGGCTAAGTATTATTGGCAACGACATTGTCGTTGCAAAACCCTTTTGATTTTTGAAACGACAAAATTGTCGTTGCAATAGCCTTTATTTATATTAAAAAAAAATAATAATCATGATAAAGCCATTTTGAACTTTAAATTCTGAAGTATGATCAATAATAATTAAAAATAATAAATAAATTTTATATTATTAAATTGCCCATAAATAATGAACTCAAATCTCAACAATCTAATATAGAGAATGTCTTTAGCATTCTATTGAGTCACAATATTACATCAGCCTAAAATATTAAACATAAAAAATGTATTTAGTAACTAATAATCCAAAATAACACTTCAAAACCCATGACATAAATTTCTAACATAAGCAAAATATCTTCTCATCTCCATATGCATGGCCAATGTCACTTTTATTCCGATAATGTTAAACCTGTAACAAACTAGCAACAACATAAATAAAGGAGTGGAATTAATTGAGACCAAAGTAGAAACATAACAAAGGGAAAAACACCAAATCTCTATAGCTACCAACTTATTAAATCTCTATAATTAAAGCAAAAGTAATTGATTGGTAATTTATTGTTCTCCCTCACTCTACCAACTTGTCTGAGTCAAAAGGTCAAACAGACAAGCTTTGTTCTTGTCATTGCTTATTCTTCTCTTCCTTTTTCTCAAATTAAATTTAACTTGTAAAGAAATCTGCTAGTGTAAAAAGAATCAAAATTTGAACACTTCCTTTCTAGATTACTAAACAGGTTATGATTGAGTTTTGTATTTCCACTAAGGTACTGAATAGTCATAGTACCTAAATATTTTGCATTTCATATATTGATTGAAAGTAGGAGTGTAGGACATATCTATCAGAAAAGGCTCAGCAGGATTTTCTATGGGCGAGGGACAAAAAATGCAGTAACCAATGTAGTTAAAATCGAGGGATGATAACAACCAAATAACAAATACCTTGTTCCAAGATTCAGAACCAATTCTAGAAGTAGCTTCAGAAGAGCATGTAATATACACAGAGAGCTATGGACAATAACCTATATGTAAGAAGGGGAAAATTAGTCAGCAAAAATATAATATATAAGGAAGGAATGTAGGATCCCTAACAACAACCAGCTATTAAAATGACCAACTCCTCATTTTTCTGTAGAGCTAATGTTTAATAAGAAGGTAACGACTTACTAGAATAGTGAATAGCAGTATTTGCGTACAGGGACATACTAGAATAGTGAATAGAATACCCATATTTTATACACACAATTTGTAGAGTAACATTGCTATTAGGAAGATACTAGTCGGGTCCTTGCTGCAATTAGTAAACATATTCGACGACTTGAAAACTGCAATTGGTGACTTGTTTTATTCAGCTCTGGTTACAGCTGCATGTATTGCATCAGCCAGATGAGGGACTGTTTTGGTACTCAGACCAGCCATGCTTATCCTCCTGCACAATTAACATTTCATGTTCAGTCATTTTGAATTCCGGCGTAAGCAATTTCTCATCACACACAAGGTTGACTGAAATATTAGCCCATGTTGCAGACAGATTAATACCAATAGATAGCAGAAGCCAAAAATTAATCTAAGTATCAATAGCAGAAACAATAGATTAAACTAATCTATATAAGTATTAGCATGACTTTACTTTGGGTTTGAAAACCGGACTCGATAAAAGAAAGGAAATTTTGGACACACATGCAACACTTAAGTATTAGCATGACTTTATTTTTAGGAAGGTTTTGGAATGTATTAAAAAAAATTATAGCACCGGCTGCACCGGTGCGCACGGGACGCACCGGCTAGCCAGACGCATGCACCGGTGCGTGGAGGGTCAGCATCAGTTGGTGCATCAAACTGCACCACGCATGCAGAACCAGAATCTTGCACCGGTGCGCAGGAAGCATGCACCAGACGCACCAGTTGGTGCATCAGTCTCAAGCCAATGCGCACCAGCCAGCACGGAACGCACCAGCGCGCGCGCACCAGTTTAAGGGCTGGTGCTGCTGCAAAATCAGCCATACACACCAAAAATTCTTCCCTTTCTCTCTCATGCGATTTTCACCCATAAACCCAAGTATTTATTTATGCAAACACTAACGAAGTATGTATTATATTTTAAAGTAAAAAGGTAGGATGTTACGGATGTCATGTATATATGGTACTCTTTAGCCATGAAGGAAACTTGCTCAGCATTCAATCCAGTGAAAGTAAACATTCCAATCTGCTTGATAATGTGACTCCAGTCGCCAGGTGTGCCTGCTCAATTGAAAGAGAAATAGATAAGCATAACTACAACAAACGTTTAGTAGAAACAGGAAAATGTAGGTATGCCCAAAATACTGGAAATTGAATGAATGAAGCAGGAGAAGACAGAGTAAGGAAGGATAGAAAGAGCAAACAAGTAATAACTGGTTGGTGCAATGATAATGATATGGAAGTATGGAACCATCCAAAAAAAGACAAACTAAACGAATTGAAAAAGAAACTTTCCAGAGGCTGACCTCTGGCACGCAAAGCATCAAAAAGTTTCTGGCGCATATTAATAATACGATCAGCCATTGCCTTCAACTCAACAGTCCACTCATTGTACAAATCCCTGAAAGAGAAGCAAAACAGGTCAAAAGAGATTAACAAACAGGGAAAATCACCCAGCAAAAGAATATATAGTAGGATCTCCTCTTTGGGTATTAAAATGTATTGGAAGAATGCCCTCAAAATACTGAAACAAATACAATCATAAAATTCTTTACCATTTGCCTATGCCAGTTCAAGACTAGCACTTGTACCAAAAAAAAAAACGCATCAGAAAGATATTATAGTCGACAATAAATCCTTTTATGAGTAGTTATACTTAGGAAAGTAGAGTGGTCTTGGTTCATTACCGGTCCCTGAGAATGGCAGCCAAAATGGATGCACCATGAATGGGAGGATTTGAGTACATTGGCCTAACCACAAGTTTCACCTGGCTCTTAACCCTGCTTGCGACATCAGTTTGGCTTAAAAATACACTATCATAGTTCAAGTCTGTCCATATTCAT
This sequence comes from Crotalaria pallida, assembly GCA_037953625.1. NCBI lineage: Eukaryota > Viridiplantae > Streptophyta > Magnoliopsida > Fabales > Fabaceae > Crotalaria > Crotalaria pallida. Next base: position 1,166,948 of record CM075654.1, on the reverse strand, counting down.
ACACTATCATAGTTCAAGTCTGTCCATATTCATACAGAAATATATTGAATTCATCTAAAGCCAGTAACAAAATATATTAGTGCACATAATTGAGGGATGATTCTTGACATTGATAACTAACAAATGAGAACCAAAAAATTACAAAAATTAGGATTTTTTATTTCCAAGGTTACGCAGGGACTGGTGTAACTATTGTATTGAACTCAGTGAAGTCTCTTGATTATTTGGCCAGTGTCCCATTAGCATCTTCCTTATTCTAAAGCTAGGTTCCATTTAAATTAATTTGAATCAAGAACCGAAACAGTGGAGTGTAGCTTTATGTTCTTTCACTAAACTATAATAAATTTCTTGCCTCTTGTTTTGGATAAACAGTATTAGCTCTCAAAGATTTATACAAGTCCTTAATTAAACTACCCATTGGTGCTCAAAGGTATCTTTTTGTCTTGCAGGAATTTAAGCCACAATTCCTTAATTGTGTAACTAAATAAAACATAATGCATAAAAGTATGTCATTCAACCCAAAACTTCATAAAACAAAACCGAAATACAAGGTGTGTCCTAAAAGTGTTTCATCATCTCAACTCCCTCATAATCTCTGTACTTGACAGAGATTATGGGTAGATTTTCCCTTGTAAATTGAAGTTTCGCAATTTACAAACCTGTTTGGAATGCATCCAGAATAATGTACAATTCATATAATCATAATTGCTTATCAACAATAGCATGATATCATTTAAAGTTATTCTCAGAATGCAAGTAGACATAATCACATAATATTCAATAATTAGAGTTCTCGTATGAGCTCATTCAAACAACTCATTATAATTAACTAACTCCTACAAGTTCCCTATTCTATCAGACACTCTAAACTTTGAGTTCATTTGGAGTTATCTCGATATTACACTCTAATTACCATGTTGTCATTTTGATGCTCATCTCTCACCTTTATGAGTGTGAATGATCTTGGGTGCGGCAACAACACTATGTAGCTCGATTTCGTGAGCGCTTCCTTCTCCTTGAATTCCTAAGTTATGAGGCAAGTAAATTATTATAAGCTCTCTTTAAGTAGATTAAAAAGGGTAGCCATGCATGAGAAAAAGGTAGTACAATTTTTCTTTTTAAAACAAACATGCATACCTGATACATCCCTATAGCTCTTTAGAATCTTAACCCCGAATCAATTTCTTACTTTAAACAAAATAAATTTTGAAATCCTAACCTTTAACAGTAATATATTTAAGTTTTGAAAATAGGAAAGGAAATCATTTTTCATAACAGTGTACACACTAATCATTAAGGAAGAGCCTAACAGCCAACAAGACACAAACAAAAATAAATATCTGATAATGACATGCTATAGCAGCTGTGACATAAGCTAAAGATGAAAGAAGGATGTATATTAAAAAAAAATAAAAAGAGAGAATGAGTGCATTTTCCTAATCTTTTCTTTTTGGTGTTCAACACTGCACATGCACAAAAAGGGGAGCAGATTTTTGCACAACCCAAAAGCTTAGAGAAGATTATACACTAACAAAAATAAAAATATACACATTTAGCATAAAAGAAAAGCCCATATATGACATAAACTTAGCTTAAAAGAATGAGAAAGAGTAGATGATTAACACATTAAAAAGATAAAAGCAAAACAACAAGCAAGAATGGAGTAATCGGAGAAAGAAGGAAGCAAAAACCCTCTTGTTTGTTCCTGCTTCTCCAAAACTGCCGTTGCTGCTGTAAGCATGCAGGGGAAGTACCAAAAATATAATGCTTTCACCCTTACTAATATTCACAGCAGTTAATGGGGCATTGAATTCCAATTCCAATACTAATATTTGTAGGAAACTGATTGTCATTGAACAAAAATTAAACAAAAAATTATTAATCATTTGTGATTGCTATTATGAGAAACCAAACATTTCCAAATAGATAAAGCAAAAACCCTAAAAGTGCTATCTAATACACAAATTAGATCAAGAAAGAGAATAATTATTACCTTACTGAAAGTGTCAATCGATTTGAGCCTGAAAATCCCAAAGCATTGATATACTCCAGATCCAAACGACGTGGTTCAACCCGGTTCACGACAACCCAACTTGACCCAGATCCAAACGACGTGGTTCAACCCGGTTCACGACAACCCAACTTGACCCAGATCCAAACGACAGCACCACCACCTGTGGCGGCGCACAGCATCATCGACGATCCATGGAGGGAAAGAGAGAGGCAGAGATCCAAGCCTTCTTCCATGGAGGTGGCGATGGCGGGTCGCGAGCTTCGTCGCGTCTGGCTCGCGGTTAGTGGCTGCTGCAGCAGTGCCAGGCGGCGATGACGACGGGTAGAGAGAGAGATGGCGCGAGGGAGACAATACCAGAGGGATGAAGGGTGGCGGCCAAGGGAGAGCCGCGAGTGGCGGCGCAAACACAGTGAGAGAGAAACGACGGAGCCCTTGGAGTCGCGATTCGCGCCCCACAGTGAGAGAGAAACGACGGAGAAGTGAGAGAGAGCGATGTGCGCTGCGATGGCGAGCGGCAGTGGCGACTGCGGGGTGGCGGCGCGAGAGAAGTAGAGGAGAGAGAGAGGCATCAACGAAGAGAGGGGGGGGGGGGGGTGTTTGGAGGCTGCTGATAGATTTAGGGTTTTAATTTTTTTTCTTCTTCTTTGCTTTACACACAGATACTTATTTAATTATTTATTTATATATTTTTTTAATCATTTAATATTGTTGCCAACGACAATTCGTTGCGTAAAATACATGTTTTGCAACGACAAAAAAATGTCGTTGCGCAAAATAGATGTTTGGCAACGACTTAAAAATGTCGTTGCGTAAAACCTGTGTTTTTTTGTCGTTGCAAAAAGTCGTTGCAATAGAGGGTTTTTCTTGTAGTGTCACTCTCAGCTTCTCTGATTGTTCTTATTACCAAAGATTACAGATAACTATATTTAGAATGTGATATGAGACTGCAGAGATATGTTGTACAAGTTAGTATAGCTTCTCTTGTTCTCAAAATTAGCTTTCGCAATCTAGCTTCATAATAAAATTTGGCTATGTGTTTCTTGGTTTGAGACATAGATATATGACAGATCTCATTTGGTTTTTTGGATTTCGCAATCCATAGTGTAGTTTTTCGACATAGATTGGATTGAACTAACAATTTTTGCAACTCCTATTACCGAAAATTAAAGACGATTCGGCTATTGTTTATTTTCAAAGTTGAAGCTTTGTTTTCCCAATTTTTTGCCTAGCTTAAAATGTAGTATATATGTTAGCTTGCTGCTTCTTACTTGATGGTTTTGTTTCTATGAACACAATGGCACTTTACTTGCATTTCGCCACAACTATCATTCATGAAATTATAGATGCCCAAGGAATATATTGTTTCAGGTAAACTACCAGCATTATATAGGTGTGCATGCTGTATAATTTGGCATTTGTTTCTCCCTTTAATTCGTTTCTACTTGACGAAGTCTAATTTATCCTGTTAGTAAGACTTGCATACAAAAAATTAGTTTTGTATTCATATCGGGATTATTTAGTTATATCTACATCAGGCTATGAATTAGAAAAGCTTGTCCTTGCCAGTTATAGTGGTTTACATTTTGTATGTACTGAGGACAATGGCATTTGATAGTTATCGTTGTGACCTTTCATTTCATTGCAGGATAACTAGGAAGGAAGCTTGATTTTACCAAAGGTTTTTCTTGTAGTGAATAATAATTATGAATCGCCTCTAGGATTTATCTAAGCACCCAGAGATTTTCAGTCAACAATTCTGAGAATCTCATTTTCAAGAAGAAGTCTGAGTGATTTACAGAGATAATAGTGTGTATCATAGTCTCATGTCTGGGGATTCTATTTATAATAAATTTCTCAATAGTTGTGTCTATTCATAAGTAAAGAAATGCATATTTTCATCTATGAAAAGACACATTTGTCTACTCATGAACAAGTGCTTCTATTTATCGGTGAACCAAGTACATCAATTCACACTTTTTACATGACAGATTTACAAACTATCACCAACATATATAGCATCAAAGACGGGAGTCCAAAATATATATAGAGGATCAAACTTTTACAAACTAAATCGCTTTCAAGAATATGAGCATCATACTAGCTACTTATACATGGCCAACACTGTGGTTAGGCTTCAAACCTCACCTTTGCCCTTTTACTGTGTTTAAGTTTAGCCGGGCATTATGTTGTGTGGATAATATAATGCTTTATAATTTCGAATTAAGAATGGACTTATGTTCAGTTTGGCACCCCTGTTGCAAGCTTTGCCCTTAGATCCTTTCGTAATATTTTGCCTGAGGGTGACTTTGGAATGGCTTCAATGAAGAATACTCTATTTATTCTTTTATAAAACACCACCTGCGTATTTTTATCATGCATATCAGACACATTAGCAGATTAGATCATAGCAAGAACTTAGTATTTATAAAAATATAAATTTCTTCTAAATTGAAGGTTTGAAAATGAGGAGAGTACTTCAATCGGGTCAAGGTTTTATATATTTACTTAGAACATTATTACATATTACGTTTTTTTTTTTTTTTTTGGTTTAATTTTGTTAGAGTTAGTAATATGTAACATGTTCTAAGAAAATGAGAATTACTCCATCTCAATGCAAAAATGAAGTAAGCAGCCGGAAAATGAAAATAAAAATAAAATTACCTGTTTGGAGATAAAATGCTTAATTTCATCTTCAGTAGTAGTGTCTATATCACCATTTGATCTCACGACAAATGCAACTGGAACCTCTCCAGCAGCTTCATCTTTCATTCTAAAATTTTAGGATTTAGAGAGAGAAGATGTTATTCACTACAATTGTGAGGGATTCAGCTAACAAAATCATCATTTTAATCCAATTTATAAATACTTATCATATTAACCCCCTAATTTAGCTTTATGGTCTAAAACCTTTTCAAGATCTAGAATGATAATGTACAATTTAAGAATCATGGGTTCTTTTATGTATTTCAAATGGATGTTGAAGGACAATTCATAAATTGTTTTTGGATTGATTCAAGATCTAAAATGGCATACAAGTATTTTGCCAATCGTATGTCATTCTAGTTAGATCTTAAAAGGTTTCAGAAGAAAAAGGAAAAAAATATAATATATGAGCGATGTCGAAAAAGTAGAACGGGGAAATAACAATTAGGATTTAATTTTAATTTTAATAATTAATAACCTGATTAATAATTGATGTGGCAAAAGAATTGGGGTGACAAACAATAATCGGATGTGTGTAAAACACTGTCAGGGTATTAATATTAATCTCTTATAAAAAAAACACATCTCTTCAAAATCATAAAATAATTTAGAAACAAGATAAAGAAAAATTATTTTTAAAAGCAATTTATAAATGGGATCAATGTATACAAAAACATGCATAAAAAAAATGATAAATAAAATCGGTAGACTTACGGGACCACAGCAACATCGGAGATATTAGGATGAGAGAGAAGGAGGGCTTCGAGTTCAGCTGGAGCAACTTGAAAACCTTTGTATTTGATCAGTTCCTTCAACCTATCAACTATGAACAACTCATCATCATCATCGATGTATCCGATGTCACCCGTATGTAGCCAACCTTCTTTGTCTATTGTTATCTTTGTAGCCTCCGGATCATTTAGATAACCTAATATACATTTAACACTAATTAATTAATACGTACTATATTTGTACACAACGCTTGGTTATTTGTAAATATGTTAGAAGCTTTTATTTTTAACTAGTTTTTTTTTCTATAGCAAGCAATAATAATAATGTTATATCCTATCTGGAGATTCACTAAAGTGTGACTTATATACTATTGGTTTTGATAAATGATTAACACTTTGACCTAAAACGTGAGTGATACATTTTTCACGCGTGGTGGATAGCATGCAATGCTATGGTTCTTCATTTCATGACTTTTCTTTCTACCGTCCATGAAAATGTAAGAAATATTTGTTTATAGGTAGATTTTATCTAGTCAAGGTTTTTCACGACTGTCTATGGTGAAATTTTGTAGACTTGATCTACTAAATAATAACATATACAAATTTCATAATATATAAAAAATTATGTGAAGGTGTAAGTGATCAAGTTTTACACCTAGTGTCAATGAATCCTAACTTTTATTTAATGGCACTCGTTAATGAAAATAAAATAAACAAGTGAATATTGGAAATACAAATTCAACATTTTATAATATAACCAATGCATATTTTTTAAGATAAGTAGCACTTAAAATTGTTTAACCAATATTTTTAAGATAATAATTACTTATCATATTCTTAATATAAGTATTAGATAGTAGAAAAGTTTTGTCCTTTTTATAAGCATTCGGTCTTATTTTCAATTACATTAATTACTTATTTTTCATAAACACTATTATTTATTCAATACTTTTTAGATTCTTTATAATAATTATAAAAATAATTTTAAAAAGTATATCAAATGTATGTTATTTATTCCAGTATCATTAACTACATTCACTCATTTCTTTAATATGATATTAAAAACTATTCCAAATATTTATATTTAGGGAAAGAGGGAATAGCATTTTTAGTTAGTTATTTATAGCTTCAGTTTTCCAACCAACCCAATACACTGTATATATCTCGCCCTCCTAACCCCCATCTGGCAATATGAAAGAAACAGTGAAAAGAAAATGATACTATGCAAGAAACATTTTCGAAAAATGCCAAATTATTTGTCAACTAACTAACCCGAATAAAATATGTGATATTCAATTTTTAAAATTTCATCAAAAACATGCAATGAATTGAAAATATAAGAGGTGAATATTGTGTTGTTGTATGAATAGGACACGCCGATTGCTTTGTCCTCTGGCATATATTGAAGTTTTGTTATTTACTTATTTAAAAGTATAGAATACGATAACCGGCCCTGTTCAAATTTGCGTAAGGAACTAGGGATGGCAATTGGACCCGCAACGGGTCCGGGTCTGGATCCAAAAAAGAGACCTGTGGATCCAAAGAACGGATCTGCTTGGATATCCGTTTTGAACGGGTTTGGATCCGGGTCTGGGATACCCAGTCCATGGGTACCCAGATTCGTCCATATTTACATATATATGCATTATATATATATATATATATATATATATATATATAATTTTAGTAAGTTTGTGTTTAACTAGATAATTTCTTTGATGTCTATGAGTGTTTAATGGTTGTAAGGATTAATATTAAGTAGAGTGTGTAATGATGTATTAAAGATCTCTCCATCAATAAAAAAACATAGAAATTAATTTAAAAAATATTTTAAAAAAATTGCTAATGAATACCCGCAAAACCCGTCTGAATACCCGATGACCCGCCTACCCATGATGTAGTGGGTACCCGCACGGGTCTGGATGGGTCCGGATCCAATAATTTATGAACGGATCCGGGTACGGATACCCCATTACCCAGACCCACCCCGGACCCATTTCCATCCCTATACGAAACATTTATTTTAGTTTGGTATAATGTTACGATATAAGAGAATAGAGAACCATTATTCCCTACTTATATATACAATCAATGTTCAAATAACAATTTTGAGATGAGTAATGTTACATGTACAATCAAAATGGACATTTGGATATACATCTGTTTGTCTTATATGCAAAATTATTGTATATAATGAAGCATTTCAATTCTGCATTATTGTCTTATATTCATAATTTTGCATATAAGACAAACTAGCAAATGTATATCCATTTGTCAATTCTATATATACATATAACATTGTTTTGAGATTATTATATATTCAATACCTTTCATGATTTGGTCACCTCTAATACAAATTTCACCAGGCTGATTTCGAGGTAAAGAATTATCAGTTTCAGGATCCACAATCTTCATCTCTGCATTTCTAACAACTGTTCCACATGCACCTGGTTTTACATCAAATGGTTCCTTAGCAAATGTTAAGCACATTGCCAATACTGGACCTGCTTCAGTCATTCCATATCCCTGTGTTTAATTATAAATTTATCAGTTCTTAATCCTCTGTAGTTTGTACTACAATTTAGTAAGGGAAAATAATGCACCTCGTGAATTAAGTTTAGACTAATGAATAATGGTAATTTCATATTACCTTTTCCCTCCTGCCGTTTTTTCACGCCAGCTCAAATTACTATAAAATAAGTATGAAAATGGTACTAAGTAAATAATGATGTGATATCATCAATTTAATTGTATGGTGAAGATCTAGCTTGGTTTTTTTTATGAAAAAAAAAATGTGTATCTATTTAGTTTATGAAAATTAATAAACACAAACTGATTTTCCAAAATTCAAAATGTAATGCATATTAGTCCTCAAACATGAAAATAAATTTATCAAAGACTGATTAACACATTTCATACTTTTAAATTTTGAGAGACTAATTCGTCATTTATTAATTTTTAGAGATTAAAATGATACATGCTTTTTAGGACCAATTTTGATCTTCATTCATTCTTCAAAGCTTTTAATTAAGTTTAAAGTAGTTAAGAAGATGTATGTATATATAATGATACCTGTCCAAGTTTGGCACTGGGGAATTTGGCCCTGACAGTTTGTTCAAGTTCTTTAGCAAGGGGAGCTCCACCAGATTTCAAGACTCTGATGGAAGACATGTCATACTTATCAAGATCAGGTGACTTGGCAATGGCCAACACAATGGGTGGCACAACTGGGGCAATAGAAACTCTGTGTTTCTGAATAAGTCCCAACAGGGAATTAATATCAAATTTTGGCATCAACAAGATGGCAGCTTTGGCTCTCAACCCACACAGAAAGACAGAGTTGAGTGAGTAGATGTGAAACAAGGGAAGCACACATAGTATAACATCTTCAGAGTGAAAGTATAGGTTGGGGTTCTCCCCATCCACTTGTTGTGCTATGCTAGTCACCAACCCCTTGTGTGTTAGCATCACTCCTTTGGGCAAACCTGTTGATTCACACCATCCTTAGTATTAGTGGTGGCTAGTAATAACAGTAGCGTTAATAGGTATATTAAATATACTTTTGGTATTCCAATTTTATCTATTGGACTGATTCAGTTCTTTTATATTTAGTAACTTTAATACTTCTATCCAAATTGAGACTCACTGTGATGACATAGTTAACCGTAAAATACATGTCACCGACACGAAAACCTACATAAATTTGTTTATTTGTTTTAAATAAAAAAGATTTTAATATTATTGAAAATATTAAAAATTATTAAAAAAAGAAACTACATAATTTTATAAATTAATTTATTTTTTTTAGTTTTTCTGAATTTTTTATATCTTAAGTAATATTAAATATACATTTTTTAATATTTTTATTTTATATATTAAAATAAGGGTTTATGCATCCTATGCATAAGATAAGATAACATAAATAAAAAATTTGTATTGAAAAACTAAATAATTAATTTTTTATTTATTTTATATCTCAATTTCCAATAAAATTTTACTTTTTAAAATATGATTAACCTATGCACCTAATAGTGCATAAGTTTAGAAAGACCCTTGAAATAAATAGGAACATCCAAATAAGCTTTTGGTGACATATGTCTGCCCCGTTAACCTCAATTTGGATAAAGGAATTAAAGTTACCATATGTGAAATTTGAGAGACTAAATTTAAAAAAAAATAAATTAAGGAACCTAAGGGATAAAAATATATTTAAGCCTTTGTGTAATGTGTAACACTCCCTTTGTCCCTAATTATAAGACATTTTTGACACTTTTATTTTGTCCTTATTTATAAGACATCATATCAATTTTCAATGATCATTAATTACTTATTTCCACAAACACCTCTATTTATTTAACATTTTTTAGATTCTCAATAATATTAACAAGGGTAATTTTGAAAATACACATCAAAAGTTAACATTTCCAATAAAAATAACTAAATTAATCAATTTTCTTAATGAACATGAAATATCTCATATGGGTCTTCTAATTAGGGACTAACGGAGTAAGTTGTGGAATATAATTCGTTTGTGAATATTTTGAATAATGTGAGTTTAATTGGAAGCTTTCACCTAGACTCGAACAAGAAATTGTTGCATGATATTATAGTCCTCATCAATAACTAGACTCCTAGTAATAATGAACCATATTGTTATTGATGGGAAACGCATGATGATCTTAAAGTGTGCAACAATTTCTGGTCCGGGCCGGGACTCAAAAATATGAACTCACATTGAACAATAATTGCTCGACTCTAAGAAGAAGGTTGTATATATATAACGAACCTGTTGTGCCAGAGGAATAAGGCAACGTGACCACATCATCAGGGTTGATCTTCACTTGTGGCATTTCATTCTCGTCAGCCTCAATCAGCTCAGAGAAATGTAGATGCCTTTCTTCCACTTCTTGTGTAGGATAATCCACAAACATGAGCTTCACATCTAACAAATCCTTCACTTTCTCATAGTAGCTAGCTTGTGTTATAAGCAACTTGGCATTGGAAGCTTTTGCTTGTTTAGCAATCTCAGCTTGAGTGAAAAAGGGGTTGGCAGCAGTGGTCATAGCACCAAGAAAAGAAGCACCAAGAAAAGCAAACACAAATTGTGGACAATTTGGGAGAAGGAGCATGATCACATCACCTTGTTGGATGCCTAATTTGTTAAGGCCTGAGGCAACTTTTCTTGCAGTGAGTTCTACGTCATAGTAGGTGTAGATTTCACCAGTTGGAGCATTGATCAAACAAGGTCTTGTTCCATACTCTGAGAGATTCTCAAAGCAATATGAATGGAGGGGAAGGTGTTTGGGGATGTAGATATCAGGAAGTTTGGACCTGAATATGATGTCTTTCTTCTGGTGCTTTGTTTCATTACCAATAGCCATGTTGAGATGACCGATGAGATTAATGTGATTTGGCTTAGAGAGAGTAGTGTGAGAATGAGTGAGTAGGGTACGTGTGTGTTCAAGAACTAAAGAGCCTATGCCCTGAGGAGAAACAAGTAGAGGAATGATTGTATTTGTACAAAAGAGAGTTGGTTAAGGTGATGAAACAAAAAAGTAAATAAATAAATAAGAGAAATGTTAATTAAGGTTGTGGTTGGTGAAGGGATAAAATGGGGATTTAGGAAAACGTTGGAAGGGAATAAGCATTTATGAAAAATGCATAGCATATAGTAAGTTATATTATACGGTTGGTGTGGATGTGAACGAAGGGGTTGGTGAATGAATGTTTTTGTTTTAGGTGTTGAGATGGTTGGGGTCAAATCAAAAGGCTTTATACTTTTTATTATGGAATTACCTACCACAAAGACCATTTCTTTTTGGATATGAACCACATTATTATTTCATATGGCCGCTTTAATGTGAATGTGAATTAGAGTCGTGAGTCGTCCCACTTGGACTGCACTTGGAAATCTCTTTTCTCCTTCCTCTTCACCTACCACACCATGACGTTAGTAGCCATCATAGAGTTTTGGTTATATGGGCCTCCTGAGACCATGGGCCAATTTTACCACTACAACTATGAAATATTCATTTTCCAGAGAAATATTCAAAATTGGATGTATTTTTCAGAAAAAATAAATTTACAAAAACATTTTATTTCTTAGACAAATTATTTTTCTTAAATACATTATTTCTCATAAAACTTACTCCCTCAGGCTCGAATTATAAGCAAATTCAACCACTTTTACGCTTATTAAGGAGGTTAGTTGATTGTATTTAATTTTCTCAAATTTATAAAAAATAGAGGTATTTTAGGAAAGTAGTATTGGGAATGAAACAAAAATTAATTAAGATTACAATTTTCTAGAGATGTTTTAGGAAAGTGGCATTGGGAATGAAACAAAATTTAATAAAGTTAGTTGATTTTGCTTATATTTTAAACCAAGAGAATGATGTTTTTTGTTGCTTATAATTCGAGCTGGAGGGAGTATTTAACGCTCTATTGAGCCTTTTTTTCTAAGAAATATTCAAGATAGGATAAGATAGTTGTCCTATCATGTTATTATCTTGAGTTTGATGAGCCAATAAGATAGTATAATGTTATTTTGTTGGCCTATCCTATCATGTTTGCCTAATGTAATTTCTATCCTATGCTAGAAGCTGGGGTAAAAATGAATAGGATAGTGCACTTTTTCCTTTATACCCTCACACATTAACACCAATGATGTCATCATCATTATATTGTTTCCGCCATTATCACCTCGTTAATATCATTCTTAATCTGGTGTATACCAAACACTAGACATGATAAGTTTTATCATATTCATATCTGATTATGCTCTTATCTTACTCTTTATCCTATCATGTCTTTATTCTATCTTGAACAGCAAAAGAGTCATTAAAGTAGATCTATGATTGTCATATTCATTAGCCAGAACATACACAAACCATTGATGTTCTGAATATTTCATTCAAGTCCATTCATCCTTGATATTTTTTCTCCAACAGTGAGAGTTCAACGCTACTCTCTCATCAACTAAACCATTCACTTCCACTCGAAATCCATATTTCTCCTTCTTGACTCTAACTAAAGGAAATCCATCTTTAGATTTGTCAACGAGTTGGTCGACCGAACAATGGGAGGGGTTACATGTTGGTGGATCTGTGGTGGTTTACTGGCCACATGGCAGATCGAGTCCAGCATTGAGGGTACAATGACGAATGAATTCAGTTGTGAAGGTTTAAAGTTTGGAGGAGTTAGATAGTAGTTTTTGGTTGATGAAGGTTGAGACTAAGACTAGCGGAGGCTAGCATACAAAGTAGATGGGTTGTGTTGGCACATGGTAGTTGACGGTGAAGTTGGGTTACATACTTACGTTCAAGGATGAAGGCCTCACTTTAAAAATTTGAAAATTTCAAGGTGCTTTTAATAAATATGAATAAACTAGTTATTAATTAAAAAAATTACAAAAAGACTCACTTTGATAACTTACGTGATATTAAGATATTCCACAAATCTTTCAGGGACCTAACTAATTTCACAGGTATCTTTCGAGAACTTATGTGATATTAACTCTTTTAAAAATGTATACCAAATACTATATGTCAGTTTCAATATCACTAACAATATTAGCTATTTCCTTAATTCTCGTAAAAGGTTAGTAATTATTTTTGCTTAGTCATCCTATCATGATCCCATGAGAGTGCACTTTGCCTATATCAAGTATGCAAAGATGTATTTTTAGTTTTAATTAGTGTCATATTCTTTTTGAGAATTATCCCAGTTGATAAAGCTAAAGGACATGAAATGTTAAAACTTTAAAACTTTAAAAATTTGCTCATAAAAAAAAAATAGTGGCATATATATTCCATAAAATTTCTTTTGTTACAATTTCATCTCGTTTCTTTTTTTATCAACTACAATTTCATCGAGTATTTAATAACATGAAAACTAAATTTATAAAAGAAAAATGGCTTAATTGTATTTTTGGTTCCCTAATTTTGTCATTTTGACGAGTTTAGTTCCCCAACTTTTAATTTGGCGAATTTAGTTCTTCAATTGTCAATGTGTGGCAATTTCAGTCCTTTCGTGTCTAACAGAAGAATACGTGTCAGCACCTGAGCAATTTTGTTAGACAAAGAATGACTGAAATCGCTACAAATTGATAATTGAAGGACTAAATTCGCCAAATCAAAAGTAAGGGGACTAAATTTGCCAAATTAATAAAATTGGAGGATCAAAAATGCAATTAACCCAAGAAAAATGTAAGAGCAAAACCTCAGCAAATGGTTGAAAGTAGTTGTTTGAAGGGGAAAAAAAGGTAAAATACCCACAATGGAAATTTATGAGGACTTTATGAGCAGAGAAAGCAAATGCCGTAGAGAAGAATCCCTTAAGCTGCATATATAGCATAGTACACTATTGTTGTTCCAGATAGATAGATAGATAGATATCAACAAAGAACAAGTGAATGAAAGGTGTTTTCTAAATGGAAGAAGAATAAGAAAGAATACAACAAACTATTAAGGAGAGAGTGTGTTTAAACTTATAACAAAAGAGGATATAAGCATCTAGTCTCCAAATAGAAAAAGTTGTGCAGATCTACAAATAACCAATTTCTTTTCCAAAAGCTCATATGATCTCTAGCCCAACAGCTAGCTCAACATACTCAAGCCTTAACGTTATAGACAACTTTGCTGGTAGTGAATCATCAAACCTTACGAGAATCCAGGCAAGACTTCACTGACTGTGCCATTAACGTGACAAAAGTTCCTACAAGAAATACATTAAACTCTATCAAACTTGATTCGGAAAAAAAAAAAAGGGGGACTCTAGGAGCAAAATGCTATTATTGGTACAAAATTTTCAGTATCACTAAATTACTGATTCAAACAAATTGTCAATAATCACATTCATGATGAGGCACATTGGAAATCTATGGGACTGATGACTACCTCTCACGGAAGAATATGCATAAACCTTATTTTTCGTTTTATTTTTTATATATAGGTATTCACAGGCATAAATGTAAACCAAAATCAATCTTGCACCACCAAATTGCTGTTATGCCCAAATAATATAAAATTTGAACCACACATTATAGTTATACTCAAAAAATTCATACAACTTTGATATATAACTTGTGTAATCCATCAAGATTTGGTGAAATACCTGTACAAGTACTCTCCGTGGGTCGAGATGGCCACTGCAATAACTGGAAGGAACGGCTGATATTTCCTGCCTCCCTTTCCACTCTTCACCCGGTTTGAGAGTGATTGCTTTTTCTACACAAGCAGCCTGGACACACAACATATGTTTATACTCACCATCCCCGAAATCAGATATGGTCTTTGCTTTCTTGTCCCATGGATTCCATACCACTGCAGATGAAATGAGACATCATATTAGCACTATTAACGGCCAGGGAAAATCTGTTTTCAATGTTTGGGACAAAGATACATTTGCACTCTTTCACTACAATATGAACAAATAAAGCTTATAACTTGGTGAAAACCAATTGCGAGTTACAACATCAATGAGATTAAGTTTCCCGAAATCGATCGATGAGTATAAAAAAAGGTGGTATCGCTACTTTATGATTCATTTTCCAACTATTCCACTCCAAACCTTTGCCATCTAATATCACATTTCATCATGATCATTGATACTCTATTAATTCTGCAAAACTCACCAGCGTCAGGAAGTCCATCTTTTCGCAATTCGAAAGTTCTCTTCCTTTCATGGTCTATGATAGCAATCTTTGTGGGTGTACTTAAGTATACTCTATCCACCTTCAGTATCAAAGAAACCAAAATGCAAGTAACATGGTTTAACCAATAAAAAAGTAAACAACTCAAGAAACTATTTCAGTGATCACATATATACTAACCTCAGACTCAAATGTTATAGCATCCCCTTGTTCAGTATACCGCTCTTTATTCTTCAAATTGTCCAGGTAATCTAACGTCTCTAGCCCTTCTATTCGCACTTCACTGAACATAATCAATGAAACAGTTAGCTTGCAAACAATTCAAGACACAAATCACAGAGCAAAAGACAATGCCAAATGCAGAATGAAATACTCAGATATGCAAGTGTCAAAAAAATGTTGCATATTATAGTATATTATAATTGAACCCTTCATATGTTGTTTAAGAATGTTTTGGACTTGAGAATCAATTTTTTTTAGAACAGCTTAAGCATCTTGTATTTGTATTAGTATTAACTAAGATTCTAAGTTTCCAAAATAGAAAAATGAGAGTTGACTGATAATATCTACTAATACTAATGCATTGGGCAAAACAGACGGATATAAGAAGCTAAGGACGAAAATATATATTAGAGAAAACCAGAAGTATCCTAGGCAACGATAAAACCTGATGTCGGTAACATAGAAGTATGTATGATAGGCAAATGTGAAGGTAAAGGATTTCCCATCTGTATTTGTATTTCGAATGCGGGATGTCAACATCAAATCTCCGGTAGGTCCCAAAGCTATTCTTAGGCGAAACTCATATCTGCAATCAGTTAATATAAAATATGAGACCGGAAGGGTGAGAGAATATTAAGCTTTCTTTTTGGCAGTTTTAATAGTAAAACTACTCAAGTTAAAGCCGTATGTACCTGTGAGGCCAAGACTTTGTATCATCTTCAGAGTTCTTAAGAATCAAATCAGTGAAAGCTCTGCTAGTGCTATTTGTCGGAGGTGGGGGATTAGGATCTAAGGTCCAAAACTTGTTCCTTGCAAATCCATGTTGTTCAAGAGAGCCATAATTTGAAAACTGCATATGGAGAATAAGTACTTCAAGCAACAGACAAAAAGGAATGAAAGTAAGGAAGCCCAAGGAGAAACACATACTTGAGGAAAGCATATTGGAATACCTCCACGTATAGATTTTGGAGGCTTAAAATTTGTCTGCATCATTGTCAATAAGAGGAAGTGATCAATCTCAAACAGATAAAAAGAGCTATGTAGATTTCAGACCCAAATTAAACTCAATGACACATAAACAAACGGTAATAAAAGCCAAACTCGAGACGAACTCTGTCAACTTCTATTATTAGATACATGATTGCATTCTATACAAATTGTTCTATATCCAATGACTCAAACTTCTAAGTCCTAAATCACAATGCTATGTTTATGCATTCTTTTTTCCAAAAAATTATTCATCCAATTACACACGGTCACATTTCCCCGCAATTGAAAATCACAACAAAGTCGCAATTTAAAAACATGATCATAACATTTATGACTTGCATGGTTTACATAAAAAACTACTCCACAAGCTAGTCTCGGGATGGAGGACCCGAAAGTAAGAAAAACGATGGAGGACGATGATAATAACTTGCCTTACTACTGACAAAGAGCAATTCCTCCCCAAGCTCATTCTTCCAGGATGTAACCTGACCCCCATATAGATACACCTGCCTCAAACATACATACATACATTATCAAATTCATTCATTCACTATTATTATTATTATTATTATTATTATTATTATTATTATATGACGGACTTGGCGCCTTGTGACATGGAGATCACACGTTCAAATCTTAGCAATAATCTTTTTGCTTGCTACGTGAAGAGCTGTGTACATCTAGCTCCCAAACCCATGAGGGGGGGCCTCATGCAGTATGCCATGATTTTTTATGTTTAATGTATATGAGCATGTGATTCATTTCAATTTGGAACAAGACATAAATGATAGGTTAATGGATCACAAACTAATTAAGGTAGAAATGGAATTCAATTGAATTGTGAAATGTCTAAATGGAAGGAATAATAATATAATATAATAATGTAATGCAATGCAAATAATATCGTGAGATTAATGAAATGAAATTGAAATTGCATAGATAGATTGAAAATGAGACCTCAGCAGAGAAGCCACGAACTTCTCTTAGAATGATCTTGTGGAAGCCATTAACATCCCTGCATTGTTGAACGTACACTAATTCTCTCTCTCGGTGTGACATCTTTCTTTTTTCCTATCTCTCTCTCTCTCTTGTTTCTCCTTTCAGAATCAGAAACAACAATTCAACTAAATTCAATAGTCAATAGTCTCCCCAATGAATCAGGGAGGCTCCTTCTTTCGTAAAATGTACCTTCATTCAAATTTATATATAGAAAGATCATTAAAAAAGAGATATGTGTGTGTTTTGGTCCATTTGGATTTATGGGATCACATTTTTTTAATGTTATGATATGTATTTTATTCATGACAGGAATATAAATCCCGGAGTGAAAAAAAGCAATACATCATGGTGTCTCATTATATATACAACATTATTTATATACTGTACCCTATACATAAGGCCTTGGAGAAAACTAGCCTTGGACATGGTCCAGTCTATTTTAATTGTTACCCTAATATCACTATTAGTCTCTTAGACATAAACATCCTTAAAGTTTTATTCTTGAACTTAAAAATCCATGGCCTGGATATGGAGTATGGATCTAATTCTATTGGCCTTATGTATAGGGTACAGTTATACATATATATATATATATATATATATAGTAGTAGGCTTCAAAAAGCAATTAGTGCCTTGATATCAAGCCTGTATTTTGCACGAGTTTGATGTATATTTTCAAAATATATTTTATATCTTGAATTTTTCATTTCAAATTGGTCAAATTTATTAAAGATTGAAAAGTGAACACTATATTAAATTAAATATTTATCATGATTGGCCTTAAAAAAATCTATCAACCTTAATATTTAAAAAAAAGTGAAAAATGATTACAAGAAAATTCAACATGAAGATTTTAATATTTGGTTTATTAATTTACTAGTATTTATCCCGTGCAATTCACGGGTTATAAGTTTTTTATTTATCAATCATTAAAGTTTAAATATTTTGCATGTCAGAAATATTTTTAAAATTATATTATTTAAGATTATTGTTTAAAATTGATAAAGAAATAGAAAAATTTAGAAATGCAAGGACTATTTATGAATTTAGCTTTTTTTTATAAAGGAAGTACATGTGTGCATGAAGTAGAATTTTTTCTCTTGCATGCAATGAATTAGTGCAATATAATAGGTGCATTAGTTTATGTGTACATGTGTATTAATAAGGTGTATTAGTTGATAGTCTGTTTTTCTCATGATTAGTTTGAAATATTGCACAACTTTATTGTATCGAATCATTGCACTACTTTATTGTAACGAATCATTGCACCAAATCATGCATTAGTTTGAAATGATATATCTTTTGATAATATTTAATTCGAAGCAATATATCTTTGCTGATATATTTTTTTAAAAAAATTACAAAATATCCATGACACGTGATATAACCCGTGCAATATTATGAAAGGATAGGAAAATATTTGCCTTTTAACAAAAATCTTATTATTAAGTATCTGTTTATGAAAAGGTGTTAATAGGTAGTATTTTTTTATGTGTTCAGTTACAATATTATGAAAATGTCTCTTTTCACCAAAAAAAATAAATGAAAAGGTGTATTTTATATTTTGAATTTTTTTTTAGCAGTGACACGTGACATGTCTCATAAGCCTTGAATCTTCCAACTTTGATTGTGAGAACTCCATTTCGTGAAGAGGTCTTAGTTGCAACAATTAGGTTCTAAAATATAATATAGAAGTTTGAAAATGAGAAGTAATGGAACTTGGAATAATATAATTCGTCAACTCTGATGCATACCTTGCGAGTGGAGTAATGTATTTCTCTGTGAATTATGGAATAAAACATTACGATAGTGTATATATATATATATATATATATATATTTCACTGTGTACAAACAAATTTATTAAATTCTGCACTGATATGTTCTTTTCTCATTCGTGATGTTCTGCCTTTTTTTTTTTTACTTTTACGGAATTGTGGACTTAATTTATACATCAAAAAAGACCAAAACTATGCGTCCATTTGATTTAAATTCAGTAGATGAATCTTTTTAAAAATGAAACTAAATATCACATAAACTCTCAACAGAACACTATGTTCATTTGGTTTGATTTAAACGATACAACTCTTCTATAATTGAAATTTTATAGGGCATAAACTACTCCAAAGAATTGCCGAATATATAATACAACTATGTGCATTAGTTCTTAGCATGCACTGTTAAAACCATGATACAACTTTTGGGTTGAACTGTTAGCCTTGTGGTAGTATTGAAGTGGTAAGTGGCAAAATTCATGTTGTTATTTTATATATTTTTAGTTAAAATTCTTTTAGTTTAATTAATTTTTAATTTTAAATAAATAAGGATATATGACATATTTTATTATCTTTTATTCTCTCAACTTTTCTTGTGAAAGCTCTATTCGGTGAGGAGCTCTCTGGTTTCAAGGATTGTTAAAATTGATAAAGATATAAAAAAAATTAGGAAGGTAAGGATTATTTTTAATTTACTTTTTTTTTATAAGGAAGTACATATGTGTGAGTAGAAATTTTTCTCCTGCAATGAATTAGTGCAATATAATAGGTGCATTAATTAGTTTGTGTGTACATGTGTATTAATAAGGTGTATTATTGGTTAGTTGATAGTTTGTTTTTTCTCATGATCAGTTTGAAATATTGCACCACTTTAATATCGAATCATTGCACCACTTTATTGTATCGAATCATTGCACCCAATTATGCATATGTTTGAAACAATATATCTTTTGATAATATTTAATTTGAAACAATATATTTCTTGGAGATATAATATTTAAAAAAAATAATCACATATCCATGACACATGGTATAACCCGTGCAATATTATGAAATGGTAGGAAAATATTTGCCTTTTAACTAAAAATTTATTATTAAGTGTCTATTTATGAAAAGATGTTAATAAGTAGGTTTTTTTATGTGTTCATTTGTAATAAATTTTATTATTAAGTGTTTGTTTATGAAAAGGTGTTAATAGGTAGTTTTTTTTATGTGTACATTTGCAATATTATGAAAATGTGTGTTTTCAAAAAAAAAAATTGAAAAGATGTTTTTTATTTCTTGAATTTTTTTAGCAGTGACATATGACATGTTTCATAAGCCTTGAATCTTCCAATTTGGATTGTGAGAGCTTCATTTTATGAGAAGTTCTCTCATTGCAGCATTTGGGCTCTTAAATATAATATAGTGTTAGATTATTTTATATCTTGATTTTCTTTTTTATAAAAAAAGTAAAAAATGATTACAAAAAAATTCAGCATGAAGATTTATTTTACTATTCGGTTTATTAATTTATTATTTTATATCTTGAATTTTTTATTCAAAATTGGAAGATTTTACTATTTAATTTATTAATTAATTATTTTATGTCTTGAATTTTTTATTCAAAATTAGTTAAAATTAAATATTTCTCAACATTAGCCTTTCACACAAATTCTTTTTCTATCAACCTTAATATCCAAAAACAAAAGTGACAAATGATTACAAGAAAATTTAGCATGAAGATTTTACTATTCGATTTATTACTTTATTATTTTAGTTTATATTCATTAAAAAATTACTAAGTGAGCAATTTTTATATGTAAAATTGCTTTTAATTTTATGAATTAAAATTAAAATTATACATAGTTAGATAATATATTGTTTGAATTTTTTTTATTGAAATGATAAATCTGTTAGTGGAGGAGAAATGCCAAGTATAGGAATAGCAATCAACTTACATGTTACAAAGAATGATGCAAAAGAAATAATTGTGAAAGTTGACCGAGTTTTCGTCTTAGTCCCTATCTTTTTATTTGACCGATTTTAATCCTTAAAAGTTTAATTTTTTTGGTTTTGGTCCTTGCCTCTAGGGATCCACCGTTAATTGATGACATGGCTAACGGAGTGCAGCATGCCATGTGTCTTTTTGTTTAAAGTAAAATGTTCCTAAAAGTTGACCAAATTGTGGTTTTAGTCCTTATCTTTTTTTTTACCGGTCAAAGCCCTTAAAAGTTTAAAAAAAATTTGTTTTGGTCTCTGCCACCGTTAGTAAAATACCGTTAATTGCTGACACGGCTAACGGATTGCCACATAGCATGTCATGTGTCTACACAATAATGAGTTGTTGTCACGTTGACAGATGACATGGATAACCCTACAAGGCAAACAAAACCCTAGTCGCGGTTGGCCCAAGATTGCCTAACTTTTTTTTTTTGGTGTACACCAAGGGTATTCCTCAGTCGACAGCCGAAGAATAATCTCCTCCGAGGCGTAGAGATCACCGAAGTGGGTTTTGCCTCTACCAACATGAGTCTAATAAGTAATAACTTAAACAAACCCATAGTCATCATTATAGTATATAACATTCAATTCTTGTGCATAAATATTTCGATGTGGGACTTCAGATGAACTAAAATATTTTAATTTTTAGTCTTTCGAACTTTTTGTTTATATAATAAACGAAATACATAATATAATTCATGTCTTATTCTATACTATTCTTACATGCTTACTGTTTTTACATGTCATCTGCCAACCTGACAACAACTCATTATTATGCAGACCCATGGCGTGCTGATTCAGTTAGTCTTGTCAGCAATTAATATTATTTTACTAATGGCAGGGACCAAAACAAAAAATTTTAAACTTTTAAGGACCTTGACCGGTCAAAATAAAAGACAAGGACTAAAACCAAAATTTGATCAACTTTCAGGGACCTTTTGCTTTAAACAAAAAGACACATGGCATGTTGACGTCACACTCCATTAGCCACGTCATCAATTAACGGTGGATCCCTAATAGCAGAGACCAAAAACAAAAAAAAATTAAACTTTTAATGATCAAGACCGGTCAAATAAAAGGATAAAGACTAAAACTAAAACTCGGTCAACTTTCAGGATAAAAACTTTAATAAGCCAGTATATTAAAACTTAAATGTCGATACAGTTACAAATCTAGGTCCTTTGCTATTGATTCCATTAAATAATTCTGATTTACTTTATTTTTTTTACATTGTGAAATGAATCATAACATATTAGAACTTAATTCTATCGGTTACATGTTTCCATTTAATTACTTACAATATTACATTGATGGATCGATAATTATTTCAATTGAGCCGTTTCAATAGCATAATATCTTCTGAATTTTCAGCATGCAGTGCATTTATCCTTCTATATATATATACATGAACACACAACCATATTTTCATTATGGAGAGTGATATGCTATGATTTGGGTTATAGGTATGTAAAAATTACAGTGTTTTTACACATGTTAGTAATTTAATTTTTTATTTACAACAAAATTTGATTATATTATATTGTAACTGATTATCTTTTTTTTTTTTATATATTTCAGATTGATAAAAGATAATACAAGTTCAAACAAATCTCTATATTAGAGGTGGCAATTCGGGCTACCCGGTCAGGTTCAAGCTGGCCCGCTTCAGGCTTGGGCCAAGATCAGGCCGGACTAAAAAAGCCCGTAGGTCAAAAACTATCTAACTAAACCTGGTAGCTGTAACACCCCAAAATTTTAATCCCCGATTAATGAAATGTTAATTATAATTTAATTATAATTAATAGTTTCTAAATTAATCCTTGATTAAAATATGTGTTTATATGACTAGCTTATGTGTGAGAAATTATTTAATAAATAATTTAAATGCCTAAAATGTATATTTTGCATATTAGTCCCTGGGTTGGGACCTAGAAGCAATTATAGGAAAGGTTTTGGGGGGAAAGTAAATAAAATAATTATTTTTCAAAATCTGGGCAAAACACTCGAGTATTTTCTGAAACACTCGAGTATTCTGGGTCAAACTGCACGAGTTAGTGCGTTTGATGAGTCACCATGAACGATTCTCGTGTGTTGACACGAAATCGTCTCCCTCAACAGCTCAAAGTACTCGTGTCGACTCGCATGATGTCTCCCTGTGTCTATAAAAGCCCATCAACCACGAATTCGTGGGAATTTTGGCTAGGGTTTGCATTGTTGAAGAAGCTAGGGTTTCGATTTCGTCTCGTTCAATTCTCTTTCAATTCTAAGTGTTAGTCTTCGAGTGATACACCAATACAAAGCTCACATCACGAGCTTTGTATAAACACCAAAATCGTGAGGATTGAGTGGGTGAGCTGAGAGAATCAAAGTCTTGAAGTGAAGTTGTTCTTGCTGGAGTTGGTGTTGGGAGCTTACTTCTATCATCGATTCTGGTAAGCTCCTGAGTTCTTGAGTCTCAAACTCAATTCGTTTAGTTAGATGATGTTGCATAGAGCTTAGAAATCTAGTTTTCCCTAATTTTTATCTCTGTTTCATGTCCAAACCAATTCAATTTTGGTATGGTGCTCAAACTGTCATGCATGTGAAGCTCAAGTGGATTTCTGGGTTTGGAGAGCTTTTCTTTGGAGTCTTTCTGTTGATTCAAGTTTGAGAGGTAAGGGGAAGTAATTATATTCACTAGATAGAGTTTGAAATCCATTAAATGTGTTAGAGAGCCACCAAGAGGCTCTAAGGGCTTAGATTCTATAGGAACTTTGGTTTGGAGACCAATCCATGCTCTAAATCTGTATTGAGCAAGTTTGTTATCATGCATGTGAACCTGAATGAGCTTTGTTTCATGAATATTATACTTATTGTGTGATTTGAGGTATTGAGTTGTTAAAATGCCTTTTTATGCATAATCAATGATTTCTCTGTCAATTCTGCGTTTTGAATTGAAATAAGTGTTGTAACATGTTTGATTAATGATATGTTAACTCTGTTGATCCCTGAAATGGACTTAAATTGAGTAGAAATGAAAATGGCATGTTAAAACCAGTTTTCAATACTGTCAGCTGCGAAACACTCGAGTAAATGGCAAAGTACTCGAGTAAATCGTGTTCAAAATAAAGTAAATTTCATAAGAACACTCGAGTATTTTGTCTGTTACTCGAGTATCGGGCATGAACTGAGAATTGTTATAGGTCAAACACTCGAGTCATTCAAAGTCACTCGAGTATTCTGGAAAAGTCCAAGAACACTCGAGTAACTCATGAACTACTCGAGTAAATTGTTGAAATTAAAACCCTAAATCCTCAGAAAGACATGAACACTCGAGTAAGCTTAAGAACACTCGAGTAATCTGGAAAATCTCCAGAATACTCGAGTATTCTGAACTTTACTCGAGTAAAATGCCCAGAATCTGAAAACATCATTTTCAATTCTAACTTAATTAATTAAGGAATTATTAAGGATAATTCAAGGGATCAAAGACTTAGAGAAAATTATAAATACAAATAGATCGTTCGGTGACGATCCATTTTGAAAATTAAGCCTAGGTGGCAAGTAATGTATTAATCAATTTCCCCTAAGTCTAAAATGCATTCATTCTGGAGTTTGGATGGTAGGACGTATTCATGTTTCGACAAACATGTGGAGGGCCTCTGGGAGTGCCAATACGCTTGCTTGATGACACGTCGTTGACGTGGTCGGCTTTGTGGATGCCGATATGGATATATCGTTTGGATGACGATCCGTTTGGATGACGGGATATGCTCGGGTGGCATGGATACCAAACTTGACGTGTACATTCTAGGTGAATGTACGAATTGTTGTATACCTAGGAATACAACGCACTGTGGAGTGCTGGGTTGTCAGGGATGGACGTCAGAGAGTGACTTAGAAAATGTGGAGATAAGTTGAGAGTTAAAGTCATGCATCATGTCATTCACCTAATGCAATTGATATACCTGAATTAAGTGTGAACATCCTATGTGCATCTGATACTTGCTAATTGCTAATTGTGATTGTTATTAATTGATGCATTATTATCTTTCATATGTTGCATGATTTATTCTCTATTGATTATGTGAGTAGAATTGCTTATCCCTATGCCCTTGTAGGTGATGTCTCGCTACATTGCTTGCATCGAGATCCGGCCACTTCCTAGTCGCGTATGGATCTATGAGGACCATCGCGCGGTGTATGAGGGGGAGGTAGAGTTCACATTCTACCACCCTAATCCGCTGATGCGATTCCGTCCTCGTAGGTTTAGGATTCCCATCATATACACTATGCATGTACCCCCGTTTTATACTTATCATGGACCACCTCCCATGCGACCAGCTCGCCCTTACCATAGTTTTCGTTTTCAACCTACCCGCTCTCACCCTTTTACTTCGAGAGTCGTCCGCGAGGAGACTCCCCTATCTGATCCGAGGAGCCCAGTCAGGGTTTCACCATCACCTGACCCGGTACACAGTGGTAGGGTACACTCTCCCTCGGATGAGATCGAGGAGGATCCGGTGGAGGACGAGAGTGGGAGCGAGCCTGTCGTGCATTCTACTGGGAGTGACTGGAGGGACGACGACCCCTAGGTACATGTATATGGTGTATGGTGTGGATCTGAGGATCCGGTGTGTGGAGGAGATTTGCTGCTGCTGCTGTGATGATGATGCTACTACCTTACTCACTTTACTTTTGGGAGACTACTGCTACTACTACTCCATCTGGTGCTGCCAGATCTATGTGACTATTCCTAGAGTTATACATTTTGTTATGTATATATATTGTAGATATACTTTTGGAGCACTCTAGAGCTTGTAGTTACACTGTTATATAGATCTGATGATGGACTTGTATATTTTGAAACTTGGAGACTTTACTCATGGGCTATGTACTTATGATTCTCTATATCTATGAAAACCCATGTTTATATTCTATCAGTTGCATAGTCCAGTAATTTCCGCTTACTCTGATTTAATCTGTTTAAGAGCTCGGTTATAAATGGTATCAGTTCTATCGTATAAAGCAAGGGTAGCTTAAACTACTTGATACAAAGATATCTTCTAAAAGATCGAATGTTACTCTATTTGCGAAAAGGTTTTAGAAATCGCCGAACTCGATACAATGATTTTGAGATAATATAGACTTTATTCTCCAAGACTTTCAAGTGACGATTTGTGCACCCGCTTTAAAAGAAAAATTTTATTGACCTATTTTCTTAACACTCACAAGTCCATATATATTATCCAATATAAAAGCATATTTATTAGTTTATATTTGGGTAATAACGAAGGGTGTGACACTTAGTGGTATCAGAGCAAAAGTCAGATCCTGTAGTAGTAGAAGTGGTTCCAGAAAGGTAGCCATCAACATCAAGCAGGTATCTCCAAAGCGCTTATTACCTTGAATGCTGTTATTTTGATTGTTAAAGGTTTGAATACCCTGAATTGTTTGTATCTTGTCTCTTTTGAGTACAAGACGCAATTGATTGTAGATCTAATAAGCTTAGGATAGAGCCTTAGTATAGGTGGTGTAATGGAAGTTTCTTTAGTTCAACATATGTGACCGTAAGCCCATAGCGCAGGTCTAATATGGCAACTAGAAACCAAAATCACACCAACGCGATGTTGGAGCGAATCACCACGGTATTGGAAGCCATGCAAAGGCAGTCTCAGCAACCATCTCAACCGGCTAACCCGCCTCATCAGTGTAATATGGGAAACACTGAGGTGAAGACTCTGGTTGATTTTAGGAGCTGCAATCCACCAAAGTTTGAAGGAGGATTTAAACCGGAGGAAGCCAACAAATGGATTCACACTATGGACAAGATTTTGAGAACGTTGGAGTGTTCGGATGCTCAGAAGGTGGCATATGCAACCTATATGCTGGAGGATGAGACTGAGAACTGGTGGAATCACACCATGCAGCTTTTACAATATGAAGGAAGGGAGATAAGTTGGGGAGTATTTATGGAGAAGTTTCTCCAGAAGTATTTTCCTGAGGATCTGAGAAGGAAGAAGGAGGTGGAGTTTCTGCAGTTGAAGCAAGGGAACATGAATGTGGGCGAGTACGCGGCAAGGTTTGAAGAGCTGATGAAGTACTCTCCATA
Source organism: Crotalaria pallida (assembly GCA_037953625.1). Lineage (NCBI taxonomy): Eukaryota > Viridiplantae > Streptophyta > Magnoliopsida > Fabales > Fabaceae > Crotalaria > Crotalaria pallida. The sequence goes on along the minus strand of CM075654.1, from coordinate 1,139,789 downwards.
CTACCAAAACAATCCAGACGAGAGGAGCAAGTGCATCAAGTTTGAAGGTGGATTGAGGCCAAAGTTGAAGTCAATTTTCAGCTATCAGCGGATTCAAAGTTTCCCTGCATTGGTAGATATGTGTAGGATGTATGAAGATGATACCAAGGCTGAGGAGGTGCAAGTTGTGGAAAAGAAGGACAATCAAGGATATGGACCACAGAGACGAAAGGGTTTCAATAATAGAGGTAAAGGTCCATATGATCGCAGAGGGAAAGGCAAGGGCAAGGTTGGTGGTTCTGAGGGAAGAAATTATCGGAGCGAAGCTCCATTCTGCGACAAGTGCAAATGCAACCATTATGGTCGTGTTTTCTGAGGAACAAGTGGATGTTTCAATTGTGGAAAGCCGGGGCATTTTGCGAGAGATTGCAAGGAGCCAGCCAAGGCCAATTCAAGAGGAGTTGCAGATAGACCGGTGACTCAAGGAAGGGTCTTCACCCTTAGTGGTGTGGAAGCGAATCGATCCTCTGATCTGGTGCAAGGTAAATACTTGCTTAATGGTCAGTTTTGCCATGTTTTGTTTGACTCCGGTGCAACGCATTCATTTGTTTCATATGAATGTGTAAACCGCTTAGGCTTGATTGTGTCTGAAATGCCTTATGCTCTTAAGGTAGAAACCCCTACCAATGCTCCTGTAATTGTTTCTAGAGCATGTCTTGTAGGATTCTCATGTTTTGATGCTAACAATCTCTCTCCAAGCAACAACATTGGCAACAAGCAAGCTACACCACATGAAGATTAGAATTAGGATTTTTATTAATTCTATTTCAATGTAATCTTTATTTTATGCAATGCATCTCATTGGTGTGGGTAGCTTAGGTGATTTTAAGAATATTTAAATAATGTCTGATTAAGAGTGAAGATACTTTAAATCTTGATTAAATAGCTTGTGAAAATCATTTTAGAAAAACTTTGTTTTTATTCAGATTCTGATCAGTTTACTCGAGTAATGAGTATTGGTTCACTCGAGTAATTTATGTTCTGACAGGTTAATCGAGTAATGGTTTACACATCACTCGAGTAACTTAATCTGACATGTTTCACTCGAGTGACGTTGTTTGGTTTACTCGAGTAATTCAATCAGTGTTGGGAAAATTTTAAAAGGACTTAATTTTCTCTTTCAAAGGAAGAGACTTTCATTCTTACAATTTTCTAATACACTTTGAAAAGTAATTCAAGAGCTATTTTACATCTTTCAAGAGCTATCAAGATTCAACAAAGAACTTTTCATTCTTCACTCTATTTTCTATCATTGTTCAAATATTCTTGAGATCATATTTTTGTTCTTAGTGGTTGTTGAAGATTTGCAATTTGTGATTGCATCATTGAAGTTTCAACACAAGTGAAGAATCTCACAAGGAAGACTTTGAGGATCAAATCAAAGCAAGAAAAGAGGATTGGTTGGAAGCATCTTCAATCAATTAGCAAGGAAATCTAGAATACTCAAAAGGGGTAGATTAGATCAAAGTGTTTGGTACACACTTTGAGTTGGGTTTTAAGATAGGAGAACTAAGAATCTAGTTGCATCTTAAAACATTGTAAAATCTACATTTGAAGATTTCTAGTGAAGAATCTCTCTTGATTTAAGAGGGGACTGGAGTAGCTTTCAAGTGGGTGAAAGTGAACCAGGATAAATCCTTGTGTCTCTTTTATTTTCATTCCTTGTATTTCATTAATTCATTAACATTTGCATTTTTAGGTTAGAATTGGGGTTTTCTTAATTCTACTCAATTGATCTAAAATTGCATGTTAATATTACTTGAAATTGTTCATATTAATCATTCATAATTTGTTGAATCATCATAGCATTGTTATTCTTGAAGAACTCCATTGAAAACAAAGTTTTAAATTGAATTTTACCCAGTTTACTCGAGTAAAGTTCTTGTCACTCGAGTAATCTGCTTTCAGTTTATAAACATTACTCGAGTAGGTTTTCTGTTACTCGAGTGATTTAAAATTTGCTTTCGTAATACTCGAGTGATTTGCTGAATACTCGAGTGAAATTATTTTTGGTTGCGTATTACTCGAGTGAAGGCTTGAGTTACTCGAGTAATCTGAACTGAATTCTTAAGAAAATTTATTTTCATAAAACCATTCTCTTAGGCGGACGAAAAATCTGTAATAAGGCTTCAATATTCTATTCACCCCCCCTCTAGACTATATTGAGCCGCTTGTTGGTTTCCAACAAGTGGTATCAGAGCTCGGACGAAAAATCCGAGCCTTAAAAAGCTTTTTCGAAAAGATCCTTTTTACTTGGAAACAATGGGCTCAATTTCAAATCCTTTCGGTGGTGAAGGAACTTCCATTAATCGTCCTCCACTATTTAGTGGTGAGGGTTACGCTTATTGGAAGGTCCGCATGAAAATTTTTATTCAAGCCATAGATATGGAAATTTGGAACGCCATAGAGAATGGACCTTTTGTTCCTCAAACGAAAGTAAATGATGTTGTTTCAATTAAACCTCAATCGAGTTGGGACAATGATGATAAGAAGAAAGTTGCATTTGATTTAAAAGCTAAAAATATCATCACGTCCGCTCTTTCTTATGATGAGTTCTTTCGAGTATCTCAATGTGTTGATGCTAAACAAATGTGGGACACATTACAAGTCACACATGAGGGCACTTCGGAGGTTAGAAGGGCTAGGCTAAATACACTCATGCATGAATATGAACTCTTTCGTATGTTACCTAATGAAAACATAGGTGACATGCAAAAGCGGTTCACTCATATCATTAATCATCTTTCTGCACTTGGAAAAGTTATATCTAATGGTGAAGTTGTTAATAAGATTTTGAGATGTCTTAGCAGGGAATGGCAACCTAAGGTGACGGCCATTATGGAAGCTAGAGACGTGGATCAAATTGATTTAGCAACTCTATTCGGAAAGCTTCAAGAGCATGAAATGGAGCTTGGACGGTTATCCATGAATGAAGATGCCGATAGGAAGAAAAAGGGGATAGCTCTTAAATCAACTTCAAAATCCCTTAAGGCACAAGAGGAAAACTTTCAAGTGGATGACTCGGACTCCGATATAGATGATGAGACCCTTGGCTTGCTAGTTAAAAAGCTTGGTAGGTTCCTTAAGAAAAAGGGGAACTTTAATAGAAATAGACAAAGAGATTCTAAGGACTCACAACCAAGAAATAAGACTAACAAGGATCACATCAAGTGTCATGGATGTGGAAAGCTTGGTCACTATCGATCGAATTGTCCAACTCATTCTAAGAAGTTGGAAGGTGACAACTCAAAATTCAATTCTTCTAAAGGAAAAAGGGCTTACATAGTATGGGATGAAGTGGAGAGTCAATCAACATCTAGCTCATCGGATGATGAAGAACTTGCAAATCTATGTTTAATGACAAAGCTTGATGAAGAGGAATCTTCGAGCATTAAATCAAGTGAGAACGTCAATGAGGTAGATTATCTTTCCGATGCTAGCTCAAGTTCTAATTCTCCTTCATTCAATGAATTGTACAATGTGTATGTAGAGATGCATAAAGAGTTGAAGAAACTTGCTAAAATAAATGTTGAAAGAAAGAATTTCATAATGAAGCAACATGAAAAGATAATTGAACTTCAAAAAGATTTAGAAGAACTTAAGCTTCAAAATGAAACTCTAGAACTCATTTATGCAAACTCTACATGCAATTGTGAATTGAAATCAAATGAGACTCCATCTTGTGAAAATTGCAAGTCTTTGGAAAAATAAGTTTTTAATTTGAATGATCGACTTGCAAGGCTCATGAAAGGAGATACTTCTTTAGATCATTTGCTTTCAACTCAAAGGAACAATAGCAATAGATCCGGTCTTGGCTATACCAAACCTAAGAAACGCAATTATCGCAAAGTTGGTGGATTTTCAAAGAATAAAATTTCTAAAAACCCAACTTGTCATTATTGTGGAATCTTTGGGCATACCACGAATAAATGTAATATAAAGAAATTTGGTATACCAAGCGGTGAATATATTTGGATTGTTAAGGGGACTTCTCCTCATGCTAACAACAAAGGACCCAAGACCACTTGGGTACCTAAGTCAACCAAATGATATCTTTCTTGTAGGTGTGTCTTCGAACCAAAGAGCGAAAATGGTACTTGGATAGTGGTTGTTCGAGACACATGACGGGAGACAAAACGCACTTCATGGAACTTACTCCGAAAAATGGTGGATTTGTGACATACGGCGACAACAACAAGGGCAAAATTCTAGGAGTCGGGAAAATCGGTAACGTATCTAATCTTGTCATAGAAAATGTCCTATACGTAGAAGGCTTAGAACACAACTTGCTTAGTATAAGCCAACTATGCGATATGGGCAATTTTGTGACATTTACTCCGGAATTATGCTTCATTAAGTCTTCTATAGATGATAGTGTTAAGTTTGTTGGTCGTCGCTCTAATAACACTTACTTAATTGATTTGGATGAGATAACTTCACTATTTTCAAAATGTTTCAAATCTTTTGTTGATGAAATTCGTCTTTGGCATAGACGAATTGCTCATGTGAATGTGAATCAATTGAACAAACTTTTGCGAAAAGATTTAGTGATTGGTTTGCCTAAATTAAACTTTAAGCTTGATGGCATTTGTGACTCTTGTCAAAAGTGCAAGCAAGTTAAAAGTTCTTTTAAACCTAAAAATGTGATAAGCACAACAAAGCCTTTGGAGCTAATCCATATGGATTTGTTTGGCCCTTCACAAATTAAAAGTTTAGGTGGCAATTACTATGGATTTGTTTTAGTAGACGATTTTACTAGATTCACATGGACTTTATTTTTATCCGCAAAAAGTGAAGTTTATAAATGTTTTAAAAAATTTGCCAAACTCATCCAAAATCAACTAAGTTTGAAAATTGTGTCTATTAGAAGTGATCACGGAGGTGAGTTTGAAAACACTAGGATTGATGCGTTTTGTGATAAGTTTGGTATTGATCATCAATTTTCGGCCCCTAGGACTCCGGAGCAAAACGGAGTTGTAGAAAGGAAAAATAGAATATTAGTGGAACTTGCTCGTACTATGTTGATAGAATCAAATGTTCCTAAATATTTTTGGGCTGATGCGGTAAACACCGCTTGCTATGTGCTTAATAGGGTTCTTATTCATCCGCATTTAAATAAAACACCTTATGAACTTTTAAAAGGGCGAAAGCCAAATATCTCACATTTTCATGTTTTTGGGTGTAAGGTGTTTGTTTTAAATAACGGAAAGGAACCGGTCGGCAAGTTTGACTCTAAAGCCGACGAAGGCATATTCATAGGTTATTCAACTCATAGCAAAGCATATAGAGTCTACAATAAAAGAACATTAACCGTTGAGGAATCCGTGCATGTTGTATTTGATGAATCTTCGAAAGGAGATTGTGTTGTTTCTTGTGATGATTATATAGGTACATTTTTGGATCATGAGAATTCAACACCACAACAAATGGAAGAGAATCAAAATGAAGATCAAGAGGTGCAAGCACAAGATAAAGACTTAGCACAAGAGATACAACCTCAATTACCAATAGCTTGGAAGTCCAACAAAAATCATCCGATTTCTAATATCTTAGGTGACATTGCGAAGGGAGTGGTAACCCGACGCACTTTAAATAATTTTTGTTATTATGTTGCCTTTGTATCTCAAATAGAACCTAAGAATATCAAAGAGGCTCTTCAAGATGATCATTGGATTATGGCCATGCAAGAAGAATTAAATCAATTTGAAAGAAACCAAGTTTGGGAGCTTGTGCCAAAACCCGATGATCGTCCTGAAATTGGTACTCGGTGGGTATATAGGAATAAGTTAGATGAATCGGGTATTATTGTTAGGAATAAAGCTAGGTTGGTAGCACAAGGTTATAGTCAAGAAGAAGGAATCGATTACGATGAGACATATGCTCCCGTTGCTAGATTAGAAGCTATTCGTATTCTTCTCGCTTTTGCTTCAATTATGAATTTTAAATTGTTTCAAATGGATGTTAAGAGCGCCTTTCTTAACGGATACATTCAAGAGGAAGTTTATGTGTCACAACCTCCCGGATTCGAGAGTTTTGAACATCCGGACTACGTTTTCAAACTGAAAAAGGCTTTGTACGGTTTGAAACAAGCTCCTAGAGCTTGGTACGACCGACTAAGCAATTTTTTATTACAAAAAGGTTTTAAACGAGGCACTGTTGACACTACACTTTTTATTGAACGTTCCGGTAAGGATATTTTATTGGTTCAAATATATGTTGACGATATTATATTTGGTGCTACTAACGATAACTTGTGTAAGAAGTTTTCAGAATTGATGCAAAGTGAATTCGAGATGTCGATGATGGGAGAGCTTACATTCTTTCTTGGCCTTCAAATAAAGCAGCTTAATGATGGCATTTATATTCATCAGAGTAAATATTGTAGAGAGCTTCTCAAACGTTTTGGAATGGATTCGTGCAAATCCGCTTCTACACCAATGAGCGTTGCATGCTACCTAGATCAAGATGAGGCTGGAAAAGCGGTAGAGGTAACGAAGTATCGTGGTATTATTGGTAGTTTGTTATACTTAACTGCATCTAGGCCTGATATCATGTTTAGTGTATGTATGTGTGCACGTTTTCAAGCAAAACCGAAAGAGTCGCATCTAACTGCTGTCAAAAGAATAATGAAATACTTAAAGGGTACAACGAATACTGGACTTTATTATCCTAGGGATGCTTTTCTAAAACTTATAGGATATTCGGACTCTGACTTTGCCGGTTGTAAAGTTGAGCGAAAAAGTACAAGCGGAACATGCCATTTAATTGGTAATTCACTTGTATCGTGGTTTTCTAAAAAGCAAAATTGTGTAGCTTTATCAACCGCGGAGGCCGAATACATAGCTGCAGGTAGTTGTTGTGCTCAAATTTTATGGATGAAGCAACAATTATCTGACTTTGGTTTAAATTTAACAAATATCCCTATAAAGTGTGATAACACTTCGGCAATTAATTTGACTAAAAATCCAGTATTACACTCAAGGACAAAGCATATTGAAATTAGGCATCACTTTTTGAGAGATCATGTTCAAAAAGGTGATTGTGTTATTGAGTTTGTTCAAACTTCGGATCAATTAGCTGATATCTTTACAAAACCATTACCAAGGGACACATTTTATAAGATTCGAAGAGAACTTGGTATTTTTGATGAATTAACTATTAGCTAATTGTATTTGATGCTTTTTATACTCACCTTCAAGCCTATTTCAATGTGACTTGTATTTTGAGTTGTTGTATCTTATTAAAGTGTTTATTATTTTTTTTATGCAGTTATGTGTGTATGTTTTCTATAATATGCTAATTGCTTTATTTGTATGTGTGTTACTTGCTACATGCTAAGTGTTTCTCTGTGTTTGTGCATGAAAAATGATTTTGCTGAAAAATTGAAATTTTTGAAATTCTGGACAGTTCACTCGAGTAACAGAAATTTCACTCGAGTAATTTTAAAAACTCTTTCGTATTACTCGAGTAATTCTGTCTGTCACTCGATTAATTTTAAAATGACTTGCGTATCACTCGATTAAGTTCATCCATCACTCGAGTAAAATCTTTTTATCTTTCGGCATACTCGAGTAACATACTCTTTCACTCGAGTACTGCTCGAATCACTCGAGTAACGTATGAACATTACTCGAGTAACTTACGTGATTTTAAAAGCTGAACTGTTGAAATCTGCATCATTTTCCCGATTTTTTTCTCTCTCTTGTTCGTCTTTTTCTCTTCTCTCTCATACGGGTCTTCATCAAATCATCATCTTTCAGCCACAAAACTCACAAATCATACAAATTTCTTCCATATTTCATCATTATATCATCATTTCTACTCCTTTCATTCATCAATTTCACCAATTTTATCCAAAAATCCGAAAACCCCAAATCAAAACCCTAACCCCCAAAACCGAATTTGCTTTTTCTGAATCAATGGCTTCTTCCTCTCACTATCAACCTCCTCAAAAGAAAGCAAAGCAAGGAGCAGGTCGTAATGATACTTGGTTTTCTGGAATCAACCGAGATTTGCGGGAACCAGCATTTATCAATCGCTCTTTTGGTCTTACAAGGTATGTTAAATTTGCTTGGTTGCATAAGGAGCAATTTCCGTTTGTAGAGGATTTAGAATTTCAGAATTTGAAGAGGTTTTTGGAATTTGAGACTCATTATTACCCTAGGCTTGTCAGACAATTTTATCAAAATTTTACTAAGCTAGATGGTGAGTATCAAACAATGGTTAGAGGACATCATTTTGTTATAAAGCCTGCGGATTTGACTATGATGTTTGGTTTAGAAAACAAGGGAACTTTTATTGGTGATACTGAATGTCTGGATTTGGATGTGGATACTAATAAGATTTATACTGATTTGTTGCGTACTGGTGAATCTTGGGGTGATAGAACTACTAGAACTGTATCACCTTTGCATGCTGTGGATAGGGTGCTCATGTATATTATCTCTTATTGTTTGATTCCAAAATGCAATCAAAATTATGCTCAATTGGGAGATGATGATCTTACTTTGTTTCATGGGATTAAAAAGAGGTATGAGATGAATTGGAATAAAATGTTTTTAGCTCGTATGGAAGCTGCTGCTCAATCTCCTCCTACCCAATTCTTGCCATATCCTATGCATGTCACCAAGATCATGCGGTATTATCGTGTTCCAATCCCTGATGATGAGCCAGCTGAAAAGGAAAAGAAAAATAACTGGTGTCTTAATGATTCGCACATTAGTTATATGAAAATTGCTTGGCATAGGGACAGTCGCACTTGGTTATGGAAATCACAGATTAAGGAAATGGCTGAAGCTGTAAAGGCTGCAAGAGTTTCAGGTACTAGGAAAAGGAATTTACTTGGTGATAGGGCTGGTGCATCCTCTTCTGTTCCTCCTACTTCTACTGATCCGATGGATACCGATCGTATTGAGGACTATATCGATTTGGATAATCTTGGTACTCCATTTGATGCACAAGCTGCTCATGAGTCATTAGTTGAGCACATCAATGCTCAATTCACTCAGTTGGAGATGAGACAGGATGTGAAGAATATTGCCATGGAGCATCGTTTGATGGATTACATGTCTGGATTATTTTCTCATCATTTTCCTCCTCCTCCACCTGATTCCTAGACCTGTGGATGCTGATGATGTTTGCTGTTGATTTCTGTTGCATGTTTCATTTGCATATTCTCTGTTTATGTTTCTGTTTCATGTTTCTGACTCTGTTGCTACTATGACTTTAGGACCTTGTGTATGGTCTAGTTTGTTTAGTTTTCGTTTTGATTATCTGCTATGATTTGCTGCATAGTGTGATGCTCTGATACTCTGTTTTATGGTGCTATATTCGTTGTTCGTTTATATTCGTTGTTTATATACGTTGAGGCACTATTGTGGTTTATTTTGGTATTGTCTTTATTGTTATATATTTTCTATACCATTGTGAACTACTTACCTTCAACTTTTGGCAAAGGACTTTTCTCAAAAATATTATCTTTTTAATGATGCCAAAAGGGGGAGAATATTTTGTTGATGTTGTTCTTGTAGGTTAAGTTTTATTATATTTTTCCTAGATGTTTTACATTTAGGGGGAGTATGTTAAAACTTAGTGCTTAATTTGAAAGGAGGTTTGTCATCATCAAAAAGGGGGAGTTTGTAGGATTCTCATGTTTTGATGCTAACAATCTCTCTCCAAGCAACAACATTGGCAACAAGCAAGCTACACCACATGAAGATTAGAATTAGGATTTTTATTAATTCTATTTCAATGTAATCTTTATTTTATGCAATGCATCTCATTGGTGTGGGTAGCTTAGGTGATTTTAAGAATATTTAAATAATGTCTGATTAAGAGTGAAGATACTTTAAATCTTGATTAAATAGCTTGTGAAAATCATTTTAGAAAAACTTTGTTTTTATTCAGATTCTGATCAGTTTACTCGAGTAATGAGTATTGGTTCACTCGAGTAATTTATGTTCTGACAGGTTAATCGAGTAATGGTTTACACATCACTCGAGTAACTTAATCTGACATGTTTCACTCGAGTGACGTTGTTTGGTTTACTCGAGTAATTCAATCAGTGTTGGGAAAATTTTAAAAGGACTTAATTTTCTCTTTCAAAGGAAGAGACTTTCATTCTTACAATTTTCTAATACACTTTGAAAAGTAATTCAAGAGCTATTTTACATCTTTCAAGAGCTATCAAGATTCAACAAAGAACTTTTCATTCTTCACTCTATTTTCTATCATTGTTCAAATATTCTTGAGATCATATTTTTGTTCTTAGTGGTTGTTGAAGATTTGCAATTTGTGATTGCATCATTGAAGTTTCAACACAAGTGAAGAATCTCACAAGGAAGACTTTGAGGATCAAATCAAAGCAAGAAAAGAGGATTGGTTGGAAGCATCTTCAATCAATTAGCAAGGAAATCTAGAATACTCAAAAGGGGTAGATTAGATCAAAGTGTTTGGTACACACTTTGAGTTGGGTTTTAAGATAGGAGAACTAAGAATCTAGTTGCATCTTAAAACATTGTAAAATCTACATTTGAAGATTTCTAGTGAAGAATCTCTCTTGATTTAAGAGGGGACTGGAGTAGCTTTCAAGTGGGTGAAAGTGAACCAGGATAAATCCTTGTGTCTCTTTTATTTTCATTCCTTGTATTTCATTAATTCATTAACATTTGCATTTTTAGGTTAGAATTGGGGTTTTCTTAATTCTACTCAATTGATCTAAAATTGCATGTTAATATTACTTGAAATTGTTCATATTAATCATTCATAATTTGTTGAATCATCATAGCATTGTTATTCTTGAAGAACTCCATTGAAAACAAAGTTTTAAATTGAATTTTACCCAGTTTACTCGAGTAAAGTTCTTGTCACTCGAGTAATCTGCTTTCAGTTTATAAACATTACTCGAGTAGGTTTTCTGTTACTCGAGTGATTTAAAATTTGCTTTCGTAATACTCGAGTGATTTGCTGAATACTCGAGTGAAATTATTTTTGGTTGCGTATTACTCGAGTGAAGGCTTGAGTTACTCGAGTAATCTGAACTGAATTCTTAAGAAAATTTATTTTCATAAAACCATTCTCTTAGGCGGACGAAAAATCTGTAATAAGGCTTCAATATTCTATTCACCCCCCCTCTAGACTATATTGAGCCGCTTGTTGGTTTCCAACATGTCTTAACTGTTGTATAGAAGTGTTAGGACAAACCTCTAAAGTAGATTTGATCTGCTTACCTTTAGCACAATTGGATGTGATCTTGGGAATGGACTGGTTAAGTCAAAACCAAGTGATCATTGATTGTGATAGAAGACTCGTGACCTATAGAAACCCAAAACCCTCTGGTTACATATGTCTGTTCAACACCGAGGTGGGGGAGAGTGGTCCGAGGATGGAAGAGATCCCTGTTGTCAGAGATTTCCCGGAAGTTTTTGCTGACGAGATTCCTGGTTTGCCACCAAGAAGAGAGATAGAATTTGGCATCGATCTAGTTCCGGGAGCTGGTCCCATTTCTATCGCTCCCTATAGAATGGCACCACCGGAAATGGCGGAAATGAAGAAGCAGATTGAGGAGTTGCTGCAGAAACAGATGATTCGACCAAGCGTGTCACCTTGGGGTGCTCCTGTCTTATTCGTCAAGAAGAAAGATGGTAGCATGAGGATGTGCATCGACTACCGACAACTTAATAAGGTCACCATCAAGAACAAGTATCCGTTGCCACGGATAGATGACCTTATGGATCAAGTGCGTGGGGCTTCAGTATTTTCCAAGATTGATTTGAGGTCGGGGTACCATCAGATCAGAATTAGAGAAGAGGATATCTCTAAGACTGTATTTCGATCTCGATACGGACATTATGAGTATGTCGTGATGTCGTTCGGATTGACTAATGCACCAGCTATCTTCATGGACTACATGAATCGAATCTTTAGACCTTATTTAGATTCATTCGTGGTTGTGTTCATTGATGATATTCTGATTTACTCTAAGAGCCCGGAGGAGCATGCTGAACACTTGAAGATAGTGTTAAGCATCTTGAAGGAGAAGCAGCTGTACGCCAAACTTACAAAGTGTGAGTTCTGGCTGAAGGAGGTTAAATTTTTGGGGCATGTGATTTCAGATAAAGGGATAGCAGTTGATCCAACGAAAGTAAGTTCGGTTTTGCAATGGGAGCAACCAAAGTCAGCCACGGAAGTCAGAAGTTTTCTTGGTTTGGCTGGGTATTATAGAAGGTTCATCGAAGGTTTCTCGAAGATTGCACTGCCTCTGACGAAGTTGACAAGGAAAGATCAACCGTTCCTATGGGATAAGAAGTGTGAGAGAAGTTTTCGGGAGTTGAAGGAAAGGTTGACATCGTCTCCTGTATTGGTGTTGCCCGATACACAGAAGAGTTTCGATGTGTATTGTGACGCGTCGAAACAAGGTCTTGGGTGTGTTTTGATGCAAGATGGGCAAGTTGTCGCTTACGCTTCGAGACAGCTAAAAGTTCATGAGATGAACTATCCAACTCATGATCTGGAGTTGGCAGCTGTGGTGTTTGCATTAAAGATCTGGAGGCACTATCTCTATGGCACTACGTTCCGGGTGTTTAGTGACCATAAGAGTTTAAAATACCTCTTTGATCAAAAGGAGTTGAATATGAGGCAACGCCGATGGATGGAGTTTTTGAAGGATTATGAGTTTGAGCTCCATTATCATCCTGGGAAGGCAAACGTTGTGGCGGATGCATTGAGTAGAAAGGCAATGCACATCAGTGCGATGATGGTCAGAGAAGCGGCACTGATAGAGGAATTTCGAGATTTGAGTCTGACAATGCAAGTGGAACCGACAAGTATCAAGTTGGGGATGCTGCAGATTGCTAATGAGTTTCTGCAAAGGATACGAGAATTGCAACACAAGGATGGGAAACTCATGGAAAAGAGGAAGTTGATGCAAGAAGGTAAGGCGTTGGAATTTCAAGAAGGAAAGGATGAAATCCTTCGCTTTAAAACGAGGATTTGTGTGCCTGATGATTTGGAAGTAAGAAGGATGATTTTGGATGAAGCGCATAAGAGTAAGATGAGTATGCATCCGGGAGCCACTAAAATGTACCAGGACTTAAAGAAGCTATTTTGGTGGCCTGGTTTGAAGAGAGATGTAGCTGAATATGTGGCATGTTGTTTGGTATGTCAAAAGGCCAAGGTGGAACATCAAAGGCCAGGAGGAGAGTTACTTCCTTTAGAGATCCCGTTGTGGAAATGGGATAGCATCTCGATGATTTTGTGTCGGGATTGCCAAAGACATCTACTGGTCATGATGCAATCTGGGTGATCGTGGATCGGTTGACCAAATCAGCGCATTTCATTCCCGTGAATATGCGCTACTCATTGGAAAAGCTCACTCAATTGTACATCAAGGAAGTTGTTCGTCTTCATGGGGTACCATCGAGCATTGTGTCTGATCGTGATCCGAGGTTTACGTCGAAGTTCTGGCAAGATCTGCATAGAGCCTTGGGTTCAAGGTTGAAACTGAGTTCTGCATACCACCCCCAGACGGATGGTCAGACGGAGAGGACTATTCAGTCATTAGAAGACATTCTGCGAGCTTGTGCATTGGAAGAACGAGGGAATTGGGAACAAATGTTGCCACTTGTGGAATTCACGTACAACAACAGCTATCACGCGAGCATTGGAATGGCACCATTTGAAGCTCTGTATGGACGAAAGTGTCAGACGCCGTTATGCTGGTTTCAAGTGGGGGAGAGTTCTCTGATTGGACCAGATATTGTGCAAAAGACCACGGAGCAGATCAAAATGATACAAGAGAAGATGAGGGCAGCTCAGAGTAGGCAGAAAAGCTATGCTGATAGAAGGAGAAAAACCTTAGAGTTTGCTGAAGGAGACCACGTGTTCATTAGAATAATACCAACCAAAGGTGTTAGTAGAGCCTTGAAAACCCAGAAACTATCGCCTAAGTTTATTGGTCCCTATCAAATTCTCAAAAGAATCGGCCCAGTAGCTTATCAATTAGCTTTGCCTCCGTCATTAGCTAACCTCCATAATGTATTCCATGTGTCTCAATTGAAGAAATATGTCCATGACCCCACCATTGTTCTTAGCATCCAACCTGATGACTTAGAAATTCATAAGAACCTAACCTTCAAAGCTGTGCCAGTTCATATTGAAGATCGAAGAATCAAGCAGCTTAGAGGGAAGGATATTAGTTTGGTCAAAGTCGTTTGGAGTTGTGGAGATGTGATAGAAGCATCTTGGGAATTAGAGGATAAGATGCGTCAGGATTATCCTGACTTGTTTGTATGAGTTGAATTTCGGGGACGAAATTCCTTGTAAGTGGGGGAGTAGTGTAACACCCCAAAATTTTAATCCCCGATTAATGAAATGTTAATTATAATTTAATTATAATTAATAGTTTCTAAATTAATCCTTGATTAAAATATGTGTTTATATGACTAGCTTATGTGTGAGAAATTATTTAATAAATAATTTAAATGCCTAAAATGTATATTTTGCATATTAGTCCCTGGGTTGGGACCTAGAAGCAATTATAGGAAAGGTTTTGGGGGGAAAGTAAATAAAATAATTATTTTTCAAAATCTGGGCAAAACACTCGAGTATTTTCTGAAACACTCGAGTATTCTGGGTCAAACTGCACGAGTTAGTGCGTTTGATGAGTCACCATGAACGATTCTCGTGTGTTGACACGAAATCGTCTCCCTCAACAGCTCAAAGCACTCGTGTCGACTCGCATGATGTCTCCCTGTGTCTATAAAAGCCCATCAACCACGAATTCGTGGGAATTTTGGCTAGGGTTTGCATTGTTGAAGAAGCTAGGGTTTCGATTTCGTCTCGTTCAATTCTCTTTCAATTCTAAGTGTTAGTCTTCGAGTGATACACCAATACAAAGCTCACATCACGAGCTTTGTATAAACACCAAAATCGTGAGGATTGAGTGGGTGAGCTGAGAGAATCAAAGTCTTGAAGTGAAGTTGTTCTTGCTGGAGTTGGTGTTGGGAGCTTACTTCTATCATCGATTCTGGTAAGCTCCTGAGTTCTTGATTCTCTAACTCAATTCGTTTAGTTAGATGATGTTGCATAGAGCTTAGAAATCTAGTTTTCCCTAATTTTTATCTCTATTTCATGTCCAAACCAATTCAATTTTGGTATGGTGCTCAAACTGTCATGCATGTGAAGCTCAAGTGGATTTCTGGGTTTGGAGAGCTTTTCTTTGGAGTCTTTCTGTTGATTCAAGTTTGAGAGGTAAGGGGAAGTAATTATATTCACTAGATAGAGTTTGAAATCCATTAAATGTGTTAGAGAGCCACCAAGAGGCTCTAAGGGCTTAGATTCTATAGGAACTTTGGTTTGGAGACCAATCCATGCTCTAAATCTGTATTGAGCAAGTTTGTTATCATGCATGTGAACCTGAATGAGCTTTGTTTCATGAATATTATACTTATTGTGTGATTTGAGGTATTGAGTTGTTAAAATGCCTTTTTATGCATAATCAATGATTTCTCTGTCAATTCTGCGTTTTGAATTGAAATAAGTGTTGTAACATGTTTGATTAATGATATGTTAACTCTGTTGATCCCTGAAATGGACTTAAATTGAGTAGAAATGAAAATGGCATGTTAAAACCAGTTTTCAATACTGTCAGCTGCGAAACACTCGAGTAAATGGCAAAGTACTCGAGTAAATCGTGTTCAAAATAAAGTAAATTTCATAAGAACACTCGAGTATTTTGTCTGTTACTCGAGTATCGGGCATGAACTGAGAATTGTTATAGGTCAAACACTCGAGTCATTCAAAGTCACTCGAGTATTCTGGAAAAGTCCAAGAACACTCGAGTAACTCATGAACTACTCGAGTAAATTGTTGAAATTAAAACCCTAAATCCTCAGAAAGACATGAACACTCGAGTAAGCTTAAGAACACTCGAGTAATCTGGAAAATCTCCAGAATACTCGAGTATTCTGAACTTTACTCGAGTAAAATGCCCAGAATCTGAAAACATCATTTTCAATTCTAACTTAATTAATTAAGGAATTATTAAGGATAATTCAAGGGATCAAAGACTTAGAGAAAATTATAAATACAAATAGATCGTTCGGTGACGATCCATTTTGAAAATTAAGCCTAGGTGGCAAGTAATGTATTAATCAATTTCCCCTAAGTCTAAAATGCATTCATTCTGGAGTTTGGATGGTAGGACGTATTCATGTTTCGATAAACATGTGGAGGGCCTCTGGGAGTGCCAATACGCTTGCTTGATGACACGTCGTTGACGTGGTCGGCTTTGTGGATGCCGATATGGATATATCGTTTGGATGACAATCCGTTTGGATGACGGGATATGCTCGGGTGGCATGGATACCAAGCTTGACGTGTACATTCTAGGTGAATGTACGAATTGTTGTATACCTAGGAATACAACGCACTGTGGAGTGCTGGGTTGTCAGGGATGGACGTCAGAGAGTGACTTAGAAAATGTGGAGATAAGTTGAGAGTTAAATTCATGCATCATGTCATTCACCTAATGCAATTGATATACCTGAATTAAGTGTGAACATCCTATGTGCATCTGATACTTGCTAATTGCTAATTGTGATTTTTATTAATTGATGCATTATTATCTTTCATATGTTGCATGATTTATTCTCTATTGATTATGTGAGTAGAATTGCTTACCCCTATGCCCTTGTAGGTGATGTCTCGCTACATTGCTTGCATCGAGATCCGGCCACTTCCTAGTGGCGTATGGATCTATGAGGACCATCGCGCGGTGTATGAGGGGGAGGTAGAGTTCACATTCTACCACCCTAATCCGCTGATGCGATTCCGTCCTCGTAGGTTTAGGATTCCCATCATATACACTATGCATGTACCCCCGTTTTATACTTATCATGGACCACCTCCCATGCGACCAGCTCGCCCTTACCATAGTTTTCGTTTTCAACCTACCCGCTCTCACCCTTTTACTTCGAGAGTCGTCCGCGAGGAGACTCCTCTATCTGATCCGAGGAGCCCAGTCAGGGTTTCACCATCACCTGACCCGGTACCCAGTGGTAGGGTACACTCTCCCTCGGATGAGATCGAGGAGGATCCGGTGGAGGACGAGAGTGGGAGCGAGCCTGTCGTGCATTCTACTGGGAGTGACTGGAGGGACGACGATCCCTAGGTACATGTATA
Organism: Crotalaria pallida; assembly: GCA_037953625.1. Classification (NCBI taxonomy): domain Eukaryota; kingdom Viridiplantae; phylum Streptophyta; class Magnoliopsida; order Fabales; family Fabaceae; genus Crotalaria; species Crotalaria pallida. The sequence goes on along the minus strand of CM075654.1, from coordinate 1,122,569 downwards.
TGGTGTATGGTGTGGATCTGAGGATCCGATGTGTGGAGGAGATTTGCTGCTGCTGCTGTGATGATGATGCTACTACCTTACTCACTTTACTTTTGGGAGACTACTGCTACTACTACTCCATCTGATGCTGCCAGATCTATGTGACTATTCCTAGAGTTATACATTTTGTTATGTATATATATTGTAGATATACTTTTGGAGCACTCTAGAGCTTGTAGTTACACTGTTATATAGATCTGATGATGGACTTGTATATTTTGAAACTTGGAGACTTTACTCATGGGCTATGTACTTATGATTCTCTATATCTATGAAAACCCATGTTTATATTCTATCAGTTGCATAGTCCAGTAATTTCCGCTTACTCTGATTTAATCTGTTTAAGAGCTCGGTTATAAATGGTATCAGTTCTATCGTATAAAGCAAGGGTAGCTTAAACTACTTGATACAAAGATATCTTCTAAAAGATCGAATGTTACTCTATTTGCGAAAAGGTTTTAGAAATCACCGAACTCGATACAATGATTTTGAGATAATATAGACTTTATTCTCCAAGACTTTCAAGTGACGATTTGTGCACCCGCTTTAAAAGAAAAATTTTATTGACCTATTTTCTTAACACTCACAAGTCCATATATATTATCCAATATAAAAGCATATTTATTAGTTTATATTTGGGTAATAACGAAGGGTGTGACAGTAGCGGGTCATTTTTTTAAGCTAATTCAGACTTTTTTTTAAGCGGACCACCCGGATGTTTGCCGTGTTCGAGCTTTATAATTTGGGCTAAAAAAGCTCGTTATCTATTCGGGTTGTGTTTTAAGAGTCTAAGCTCGCTTCAATATCGAGCTTATTCAGGCCGGGGCGGTTTTTTTTCCAACTCTACTCTATATCACTTCCACTTTAATTGTTGTTGGAGTGTTTGCAAACTTTCTTTTATAAATTTATTGTAATGCATAGCCTTTGATCATGAAAATAATTATTTTATTTGTTAATCTGTTGCTAAACTATTCTCAATTATAATATTATTTGATTATAAGGAAGTGTACTACTCTCTTCCTCTTTTCTTAAAAAAGGGGTTGGCCTATAAAAAATGACTTGGTTGATAATAGTGTGAATTTTTATTCTTACATATACCCAAAATAATATTATGAACAATAAAAAATTTTATGTATGCGAAACAATATTTTTAGACTATTCTCAGATTACTTGGTTTACTTGGTTTTTCTACCAAGTAACACAGGAGTTAACAGGTTAACACTCTACAGCAACCAAGTAATAACGTTCAAACATCAACCAAGTAAAGTGATACTAACGCGAATATTTTTTATTGTAAGTGAAAATTGGACAAAGTAACCACTACACCTATATATTCACACCCTCCCCCCCTCCTCTAGGTGTGTGTAGAGCCCCCTTGTAATTCCCAACAACTCGCTCAAATTTTCTACGCTCTCTTAAATTATTTTGGACAAATATGACATTTTCAATCTTCAATATAAATAGTTAGAGTTAGCCTACATTTGTCCAAACGAGTTCTTTCTTATACTAGTCTAAACGAGTTCTTTCTTATACTACTATCTCTTTTCCATCTTTAACATAAAACATTACGAGAGGAATGCCGATTTACAAATATAATATTTTATAATAAACAACTCTTTATAACAAAAACACGACAATAGGAATGCGAATCGACGGACACGAGAGTGTCTGTTGATACGCTAGTATGAATAACATGTGTCTATCAATACACTAGCATGAATAATGAAAACAAAAAAAAATTAAAGAGGACATATTAGGCTAATAGTTGATACTTGATAATTTTGCGCTTTGCCTTTTGATTGAAAAACTTCTCTTATATTTTTTTAGTTTTCAGTTTTTCCACTGAGTAGTATACTACATTACTGCATATACTATATTGATATTGTTATTTCCATTAAGTAGCTTCTCTATCTACGTTACTAGCTTCTATTTGTCCTTTGTCGTTTCATTTCTATTAAGAATTAGGAATATTAGGATTTTTTTAAACAAAAATTGTCTCATTTTGGGTAAATTTGGGCCTTCAAGTGCAAACCAATCCAAACCGATAAATCACTTTTTTTGACCAGTTTTCCCAGTTTTTAACTGGTTTGACCTGTTCACGTCTGTTTTATTCTCTGAATGGGTTTTGGGTTCTAACATATCATTATTTTCACCGGTTTTACGGTCGTACCGGCTGGTCCGGTCCCGTTTTTAAAACCATGCTATTTATAGAAAAGGATTACAAATAATTTCTTACTGAATCTATTGACACGCAGACGTCCATCGCGTCTTACATTTCAAGTTTAAAATATTTAAACTACCATGCTATTGAGTCTTATAAATCTTGGCTTTGGCTTTCGACACGCTCTTTTCGAAGTCTGTGGGAGTCTTCAGTTATGCTTTTCCACACCATCTCCCAGTTCTAGAACTCCCATTTCGTCATTTGGTGGAATGATCGTCTGACATAGATCGACAAGTAAATATTTCACCATTCCATCATGGGGGTTTCGACACACGGTTGAGGGTTACTAGTGTGGAATGTCCTACTTCCACTTCTAGTTGACAAGGATACTTCAAGATCTTAGTGGTCCCTGTAAGACCCGGGTTGACGAGGGCGGGGAGTGATCGCCAGTGCAAGAGGCACGGACAAGGAGCGACTCTTGGCAGGCTTCTAAGGGAGGGGTACGTGGATGAACCGACACACTCGAATGACGGGGTGATCATGAGACTGCGTAGGAATGGGACTACATAGTACAAGAAGGCTTAAATGAATTAATCGGTACTACCCATATCAACAAGATGCATCTTCTTTTCGGTAGCCCATCACTTAAGAACTCCATAGTTAAGCGTGCTTGACTTGGAGTAATTCTGGGATGGGTGACCTCTTGGGAAGTTTTCCTAGGAAGTGTGCGAGTGAGGACAAAGCACACTGAAAAGACCCGTGTTGGTATGTGGGGACAGTCGCAATCCATTTGCCTGCCAGGGATGTTACAGTCCCTCCTCTTAAGATCTTGTGATATGGAAATTAGGAGTGGCTTATCAAATTTCTTAGTTTTGGACTATTGCAATTATCAAAACCATCCAAACGTTCTCGAGTTGAAACAATTGCCTCTTGTTTCATGGAAGCTTTACAAAGGTTAAAACACTCCATTCGTTCAGGCCTTTGTTTCAACAGAGAACGTAATCCCCATATCTGTTCCATAGTCAACAGAAAGGAAGGGGAAGACTGCTTGTGAAAAGACTTCGGTTTTACTTCTGTCACCAAGTAGATTTCATAATCCCACATATTTGATCCTCATACTTGCAAGATTTTGGACCTGACTTAACTTTTTTTCTTTTCACTTCTTTCCGAAACTTGCACCAATATGTGTTTTTTATAAAATGCACAACCATAATTTCTATCTTCTTATGTGGGTTTGCTATGGACGTTAACCCTCCTTTTATAGCCATTTCTCGCGATGGTGGCAACACATGGCATTAATAATGCCTCAGCATTTAGCATTTACCCAATGAAGTGATTGCCATCAATTATTGCCAGTTGACCTTTTTACTTCTTGAGAGCAGCACTCTGGTCACTTTTTCCATCCAAACTTACTTTTTTTTTACGTAGGTTCATGTTCGTCAAAGTCACATTTTTACTTAATGAACAAGTTCACTTGCCTTCAACATAACCTCTATGTCAAATTTGCTATTTCTATCGAAAATAAATTTTGACCCAATAGATGCCCCTCAAAATTTTGCCAATCAACGTATAGGTTCGGCGAGTGGCAAAAATTTAGTCTTAACCTTTATTTTGCCAAACCAAAGACATATTCGTACTCGTGTCGTTTCATTAAAATATACTAAACTTGAACCGTTAAGGCCCATTAACACCACCCACTCACATTTCACAATTATTGAGGTAGTGGAAGCTTGCAGCTCTTCAAAATCTACACCTCTTCTATTCAATCTCTATAAAGCTCTTATTCTTCGTTTTTTTCTCACTTTTTGATTTTGCATTCTTGAACTTTAACTTATGAAATTTCTTCTTATTCGTTATCAATACTCCAAATTTCTTCTGCGATGGCTATGGAAAGAGTACATGATCTTGTCTTCGACTCTTCACCATCATTATGTGATAGGCTCATCGTGATCAAGGCCCAAACATTCACTCCACATCATAAGGAACCTGCAAATCCCTCTCCTCCACTCTTTTGGCCTTTTATCAATCGTGAAGAGATCAACACTTTTCCTATCAAAGATCGCTTGCCTCTTATGGAACCCGAATGCACTCAACCACTCAACTCTTTAAACCCTATTGATACTTGCCATTTTGAGTTGGTTGCCCAAAATAGAATCTTCAGGAACGTTTCTCAAGTTGACAAATTGAGTTCTTGGTGTGACAGAATCGAAGAAAAGAAGAAAGAATTTTATGGGTTACTATGACCAAGATGAAGACCAACACAGAGATGCTAGGTGCTGCTGCTTAATTTTGGTGTTGAAAACCAATTCTTTCCACTTTTGCTATGGCATGACGACACCCAATCTCTTCGACATGGCAGCATTGACAGGTCTTCGCCCTGATGGAGAAAATCTCGCCATTGAGAGTAAATCTAAGTGGATTTACAATATTGGCCCTCAACCATACACCTTCAGTTCCTTTGTATCCTCAAGGATTGAAAAATATAGTGGCGACGATGAAGTTAGTGACACTAAACATGTCGAATTCCTAACTTTTAGGTTGAGTTGCTTTGTCTTTTGCGTTAAGGCTTGTCAAGTATGTAAGTCGATGATGAAGCTTGCCAATATCCTTCATGAGGGTCGAAAAGTAGCTCTTAGCCATCTGCTGTTAGCTAAACTTTATGCCATGCTTGGTGAAATTTTTAATATACCATTAGAAATCAAAAGAATTCGATTACTAATGTTGGCGATCCAAATTGGCTTCTGCAGTTATGGCTTAACACCATCCTAAAACCCACACTTCATCTTTCTTGCTCATTGTCTAGCAAAGAGAAATGGTCATATGGTATTCTGATGGCCACCTATACTGCTCCTCTCATGCCAAGTGATGTTTCCCATATTCGTTTCTTCTTATCTATCTTCAATTTCATCTCTCTTTCTTCAACTGATATAGATTTTGCTCCCTTTCCTATGCCAAAAAATGGTTTAAGAAACCATTTCCTGAATCTGGTGAACTCGACAAAGAAGATTCTTTATATGGAGCCATTTTCTTAGCAAAAGAATTCTCTTTGCTGGCCTCCCAGGTGCAACCACCTTGGACGAAAAGGAATTTTATCTATATTTCCCAAACATGGTAGCAAGACAATTCGTTCTCTATCAAGGACTTCTAGGTGTTGGCATTAGGACTCCTTCTTACCATGTTTATCATAGAAATTTGAATAACTATAAAGGGCCTTGGCAAACTCAACTCAACCATTTCGTTGGTGTCAATGAATATTTGCTGTCAAGGTTCAACTTTATCAAATTCACACCATGCCTTTTTTCGACACACCATTTTCTTGGTGACAAGGATACTACCACCAGTACTTTCCTAATCCTGATGAATGTATGCAACATTTAACCATTGACATTCCTGCTCGAATGTCTGATGAATGGAAGAAGAGACAATGTTAGTTCTTCTTTTATTTCGACTTTTTTCACTTAATACCAATTTGCCACTTTCTTTTAACTCTGAATTTCTATTATAGCAACTGTTGAGAGCAAACGAAAAACGTTGGTTGAATCTTCAAAATCGTTAAAGAAATCAAACCCTGACCAAAAGAAGGCTGCAAAAGAAGTTTCTTCCAACCCTAAACCCATTGATCCACCAAGACAAAGGAACAAGAAAGTTGTTGTGCCTCCAAAAGAACCTCTCTCGTGCACTAGTTCTGAAAAAACAAATAGTGTTTATGAGGTATACCATTTCATCTCCCTTAATGATTTTAGTTTAGATTCATGTTAAAGTGCTTTTATTACAGCCTGCCATGTGTCGGTCGCATCCAAAGGAAACTTTGACTCCTGTCTTCAAGGCCACTTCTTCAAGTTTTTCCCAATCTCGACAAGAAAAACCAAGTCGCAAGATGTTCCGACAATGGAAGCGATTTTCGACATGGCTAAAATTGCTACTTTTGTTGAGGGTGGAGACTCTTCCCTAAATGTTGTAATTTATGAGATCTTTAGGCCAAAAGACAATCTCAATGACACCATCAGCATCAATAGGGAGATTCATCTCATCTTGAGAATAAAGATGAAGTTGCTGAAGCCCATGAAAAACTTGGTGGTGATCATGATGATGACATCAGAAATGAGATATTACATCATTTGGAAGGAGTTGAGGAAGAGAATGTCAAAGAAGATGACCAAGGTTCGATTTCTTAATCGCTAGACGCACTTGAGGAAGAGGTCTCCTTTGAGGTAACTTAATCTCTTTAAGGCAAAGAGTTCCTTTTCTCTGTCAAATCCACTTGCTATCTTTCTTATTTATTTTTAGTGGGAAGATGAATCTCTTGGTGGTGGCCATGTCCATGGTGTCGAAGAGGATCATGCAACGCACGTCGTAACGACCTAACTGACTAATACTTATAATTAATTATGAGGAAAAAATTTCTCTTTTCTTGGCCAATAAAATATGGACACGACAACAAATAAGCACACAAATTATGTACATTCTTTAGTTGGCCACACATATTTTACATATCTTCATTTATTTTTCTGCATAGCTAGAGAAAGGGATATCCCTTCTCTTTCTCATATTTCAAACATAAAATAAAATATAAACATATATTACAAAACTACAAATCCCCCTCCAAGACCACAGTTGTGAGACTCCCAATTTAGGCCCAATTTATTTGAGATTATTATTGTATTTAGAAAAATAAATTAATCATGCTAGTCTATTTTATTTAATTTAATTTTATGCTAAGTACGTAATTTAAGTGATATATATATATATATGAAGCTATATATATATTGTTATATTATAAAGTGCCCAAATGTTTTGTTTAAATTATTTTAAGAATTCGATTTAAAATGTATTTTTGGATGGAAGTATTTTATTAACATGATTTTTATGTGTCAATTTATATTTTAAGTGTAAGTATTTTAATTATTTGTATTAAAAGTCTATGAAATGGATTTTGGAATTAATGGCTCTATAACTTCAAAAATTCATAACTTTTAAACTGTAAATCCAAAAATTATGAATTTTATGTCAAAACGATCGTATTGAAATGTAGAATTTGATTTTAAAAAATAGAATTTTATTTGGAGGTTTTAGAAAATTTTATATCTGTACAGTATGGTACACGAATTTTATGTTTTTGGACTTGAAAATATATTTTTGAACCTACAATTATTTATTTGACTTAAAAATAATTTGTTATAAAAATATATATTTTTAGAGGCCTATGATTTGCTGAACCGTCCAGAAATTATTTTCTGGAATAATTTTGAAGTTTAATTTATTTAACTTGATTTTTCATTGGTTAAAAAGGGAGGTTGTGCACCGGACGAAGCACAAGATTGGATAGCAAACATGGAAAGGATTTTCGAATTTACAGTCCAGTGTACCGATGAGCAGAAAAATGCCTATGTTGGGTATATGATGATGGGGAAGCAGCCAACTGGTGGCGCAATGCTAGGCAAGGATTAGCTGGAGAGGCAATCACTTGGGATCAGTTCAAGAGAATGGTATTGGATAAGTACTTCCTTGAGTATCTCAAGACGGTTAAAGAAATGGAATTTTTGAGGCTGGAACAAGGAACCATGAGCATTGGGGAGTATGCGGCAAAGTTTGAGGATTTGGCAAGGTTCATGCCTTACTATGAAGAAGTTGGGAACAAGAGGTCGAGGTGTGCTAAATTTCTGGATGGGTTGAAGCCCGAAATCAAGCAAGCCTTGGCTCATTTAGAGATCCATGTGTTTTCAACTCTGGTGAACAAAGGAAGGATTGTGAAAAGTGGTTTGCAGTCGAAGAGTTCGACAGTGAAGGTTGTGGCACGGGCTTCAAGTGATTGATCAATAAGGAAATCTTCGGAGAATAGGAATTTTAATGGCGGGTTTAGATTATCAGGTCCTTATGGATAGGGTGGTGGTAGGCAAGGCAATCGGTTTGGAGGAGCAAGACCTCAAGGTGGTTTTAACAACAACAATAGGAATCAGCGTCGTCACAACAACAATCACAATCGCAATAATCAGTCAAGAGGAAACAACAATAATTGTAACGACCAAACTTTCTAACCTTTAATTACTTATAAGCAAAGTAGAGAAAATTTTTCGCAAAAATAAATTTAGAACTTTACCATTTCAAAAGCGGAAGCAACTTGTACATATCATCATTACGGAATAAAACATAAGAGTTTTACATCTTATAACACAATAGTTCAAACTATAAAATAAACAAAATAGACTCCGAGCTACTTAATATACTAATCGTAACCCAGAGCATGGTTCTCAAAACTCCATCATTAGAAAGGGAATTCCACATCCCTTGCCAGCACTACTCTTCCCTTTGGAAGACAGGACCTTCATTACATACAAGGGCAACAAGGGATTAAGTCATAGCTAATCACGTTAAAACGAATGATAATAATAGTGGCTAAAAACAACAAACACAAGTAATAACAATTTACAAATGCATGTACATATGTCAAACCCTTTTTATTCAAACAATTAATCTTATAATTAGCGGCATGATGTATGCTGATCTCAACAATATCCCGGGGCATCACAGCTTGGAGGAAAGTGGGTCATCATGAGCTTCCTCTGCTCGACCCTTCACCACAGACAACGTGTACGACAGACAGCGTAAAAAAGTTTCAACAAGTTGGAGCAATCAATGCATGAATGCAACCATAATTCATTACCAATCCTCATTATCGATTCATTATCATTTCCATCAAGGACATAGTCCATCATTCCATCTTTTAATCCGTTAATCTCATCTTTAACTTTTCTTTTTATCTGGTGTTGATGCTTTCAGAAAAAGACCATCAGCGGCATAGCCACTTTGTGATGGGATCCATTTAACAATTTCAGGAAAAGTCCATCAGCGGCCTAACCACTTTGTGATGGTTTTAGAAATAGTATTTAATTATTTCATTCATAGTCCATCGGGGCATAGCCTCCTATTGATGGTTATTGCAATGACCCCATTGGGACTCCTATAGGAAAATATCAACCAAGTGAATAAAAACTTTCATTGGGACATCTATAGGATAAACATCGACCAAATGGGTGTACGCACTTCCGTTAGGACTCCTGTAGGGAAATTATCAACCACTGAATAAAATTCCAGTAGGATACCTCCAGGATAGTTATCAACCAAACGGGATTAAGTTATGTCACATTATAATATTAAACGAGTTAAATTCTGAAAATTAAAGAAAATCTGAGTTCTATGCAATTTTGTTCAAAATACTCGAGTAGTTCATGAACTACTCGAGTAGTTCATGCAAAAATACTTGAGTACTTGAAGAAATACTCGAGTCGTTCCTCAATTCCCAGAATACTCGAGTCTTTCTCTAAATACTCGAGTCTTTTTACTGCAACAACACCAGTTTTCTGCATTTTAAGCACCATTTCGTGATTCTTACACCTTTACTTCAATTCTGCACAAAACAGAAGTTATTCCACATAAAATAAACATGTTACATCTATCAATTACCATCAAATTAACAGGAAACATAATCAAATCACAGAATTGCATAAAACATAGAAAATGTCCATTTCAACACATGAATTCCATTTCTACTTGATTTTAAGTTCGTAAATCAATCTAGTGAGTTTCCTTAGGTCCAATGAAACTTGTTTGAACACAAAAACCATGAGTTTTTGGCCTCCAAGTTAGTTTCCCATTTCAAGTTACATTGCCCATGAACCACAATTGGTTCCTATGAATTTAGCTTATTGATTACCATTCTAACGACTGGGTAACTTCTCCCATACCTTAGAGAAGCTAAAGAAACGGTTGATCGAGAAGGAAGTGATCTGAATCAAACTTTGAGTTCCAACACTCAAGTTCTGTTCTTTGAACAACGAACTTTGGCCACGTATTTAACAGGGATTATGTAACGGAAAAGGGTGAAACAAATTAGATTTAGCAAATAGGGAATACTAACTTTAATTAGGAACAAGTTTGAAACGAATTGGCTCAGTGTACATACCAAACCAATTCAAGAAAGAGAGGTTGATGGTGCTGTTTCAGGCTCTGTTTTTCAGCTTAGAATATGCAACTTTGGAGGCTTGTAACTTGATCTTCAGGAAGTCAATTTGAGTGGTTCTTGGTTCTAATTCAAGATTTGAATTAGAACTCGAATTGTGTTTTGGTTGCACTGGATTTGGTTGAGTGAGGAGGGATAATCGAAGGCTCAAAGAGAGCACCAGAAAACAGGGAATTTTGGACAGAAATTCGGGTTGGAGTGAATTGAATGAGTTTCTAGCCTCCCCCAATCACTTATTTATAACTTAAGGTTACCCTCCTACGAAGTAAGGTCCAGCTCTGGGCTTAGAACTAGATGAAATGAGCTGTTGGTTCCAATTTGGTTTGAAACCGACTTTTATTTTTTTGCAGAGCTGCACGAACTACTCGAGTATTACTAGAAATACTCGAGTATTTCAACAAAAATTCAAATTTTCCTAACAGCTAGTTATGATACTCGAGTCTTTCCCAAAAGACTCGAGTCTTTTGACTAAAATCAGAAAATTTAATATTTTATTTGATAAAAATATTTTATTTATTTATTTATTTATTTATTTAAGATACTGGGCCTTACATCCTCCCCCACTTAAAAAGGAATTACGTCCCCGAAATTCAATCTGGAAATTATTTACCTGAATAAATACGGATATTCTTTCTTCATCTGATTTTCTAATTCCCAAGTGATGTCGCTAACGCCACCACGCTCCCACACGACCTTTACTAAAGGAATTTCTTTCCCTCGAAGCTGCTTAGTTTTTTATCTTCTATTCGAATGGGACCAGTTTCAAACGTTAGATTTTATCGCAAGGGTATCTTGTCGGGTTCAATGCGGATAATCGAAGCAGGGTCATGCACGAACTTCCTTAGCTGAGACAGATGGAACACATTGTGTAGGTTGGATAGGAATGGCGGCAGGGCTATCTGGTATGCAACAGGACCAATACGCCTCAGGATTTGGTATGGACCGATGAACTTGGGTGATAGCTTCTTTGGTTTCATCACACGTCCAACTCCAGTTGTCGGTACCACTCGGAGAAAGACATGTTCCCCTTCTTGAAATTCCAATTTAGTTCTTCTCCGATTCGCATAATTCTTTTGTCTGCTTTGGGTAGCTTTCATCTTTTCTTGGATAACCTTAATCTTTTCTGTTGTTTCTTGAACGATGTCAGGGCCGATGAGCGTATTCTCCCCCACTTGGAACCAACATAGTGGGGTTCTACACTTGTAACATCCCAAACTTTATTTTAAATTAGATTATTAATAAAAACCTTAGAAAAAAATTGGAAAGGTGATTTAATGAATTTTTCCAGATATGTGGGTGGTGATTATAGGTCCTAGGAGTTGTATAGAAGGTATATATGGCTTTGGGCAGGGTCACATAAGCGAGATCGGGAGTTAAATCGGTGTTTTAGGCGTTAGAAATCAACCGAAAAGAGAAAATTAGAAATTTATTATAGGAAGATAATAAAATAATTTCCACCGTTGGATGTGAAGTTTATGGGGTAAAGAAGCATGTCTAAAAATTTGGACTCGATCCGACGGTCGACGAAAAAGTTACGGCGGATCGAAAATGGGAAATCCTGGTGCACGCCCAGGCGCACCGGTGCACGCCCAGGCGTGCACCACTATTCATTGGTGTTGAGACAGGGAGTTTTTCGCTTAGGCGCACCATTTGGTCCGCCTAGGCGCGCGTGGAAACGCACCAGCCGCACCAGCCCAAGAATTTGGCGCGCCAGACTCACTCCAGCCATGCACCAGACGCTGCACCACGCACCAGCACGAGTTGTGGTGCTGATCGTCCGCCCAGGCGCGCGATTCTGCGCCCAGGCGCGCGCGCTGATCTGCAACAGATCTGGTGCGTCCAGATCAGTCTTGGGGGCCAAGTTGCTGAATCCTGGCCACCCGATTGCCCTCCCCTTTGAAAAGAAAAAGCTCCAACCTATGTGAACCTCATATTTACTAAGATCAAGGGTGCTATTCATCATCTCCTACCTCCATCCTCTTGCTCTTCCATTGTGGAACTCCACCATCCACCACTTTAAACCCAAGAACCAAGCCAAACACTTGTCATAATTCCTAACCTCATCAAGAACAACCAAGGCCAAAGCCATCACCAACACACAATCTCCTTATTCATTTCTATCATCTCCTTCCAACCTCTCTCAAAGGGAAAACCAAGAGCAAACCCCCCATCAATCATCAACCATCCAAGATCAAGCTATAACATCATCACTTTCATCATTTCCACCATGAACCAAGCAAAGATCAAACCAACATAAATCCTCCCCTCCTTCCCCCAAATTCGTGAACCCCATTTCCTCCACCAAGAAGGCCACCTCTTAATCATCCACAAAGTACCAAGAACCAAGCACCCAATATCATTATCATTATCCCTACCTAAGACCCAACAAGAAATTGGCCATCAAACCTTTTCCCATTCCTTGGCTAATTCGTGGCCTCCTCCCTTCAACCCTTAAGGTTTTTAAGTTCCATAACAAGGAGGAGCTACTCATTCTCAAGCCTTCATCACAAATCTAAGACTTCACATCATAGGAGCTCACTCATCATGGGCATGGGTTTTGATGAGGTCTAGGGATTCAAGAAGCTAAGAATGGGGAATCCAAGCACCAAGGAGCTAAGACTTAGGATTAATGATTGAGATTCAACACCAACCATTTGCAAGGTAAGAGGGGTTTGTGTTACCTTTCCTAAGGATATAGATTCTAGGTTGTTGTAATGATGACTAGGTGTAGATAAATAATTAAAAGAATAAATCATAGGATAATTAAGGTGTATGGAATGAATCTTAGGGCAAATTGCTTAGGAATGTGTAGATTATATGTTAATTAAGTTGGAAGTTGAGAACCCTAGGGAGTTGACTTAATTATAGTGCTCTGAGACATACCTGAGTATGTCGACTGTTTTGATTATTATTCGTTGATTGTTACTTGTAATTGATGTGTGTTCATGTCGTGTTTGGTTTTGTGACTCGTAAAGTAAACAATGGACTAAGTATAATCGTAGGCAAGTAATATAGAAAGGGCTAAGTAAGGAAGGAAGGATGGAAAATTACGAGTGAATGATTAAAGAATGGACTAAGGATAAACAGCTTGGTGAAAGAGAAATGATGATTATTAATAAATGAATCGGAAACTAGAGGATGGTGATCGAGTGACCAGGAACCTTGATGGATGTTGTGCTTGATTTAATTTGATAAGTGTAAATGTGACTATAAGGATTGGGTGATGGTATGTGATGTTGAAATGATGAATTGTGCTAATTAAGTCAAAATATATAATTGTGACCAATGGAAAGGGGAAATGTGTAATGAGGTGATTAATTTTGAGAAATGGAAAGTGATAAAGAATTGATAATGATAAAAGAACGAAATGAATTACACCCAGGCTCAGCCAGGGGAGAATGAATTATACCCAGGCACAGCCAGGGGATTGAGAATATACCCGGACGCAGTAAGACGTGAGTGCACAGGAGTGCAGACGCAGTAGGACGTGACTAGGGACAGATATACCCGGACGCAGTAAGTCGTGACCAGCACATTAGTGCAGACGCAGTAGGACGTGACCAGGGACAGATATACCCGGATGCAGTAAGTCGTGACCAGCAGATTAGTGCGGACGCAGTAGGACGTGACCAGGGACAGAATATACCCGGACGTAGTAAGACGTGAGTGCACAGGAGTGCAGACGCAGTAGGTCGTGACCAGGGACAGAATGAATTATACCCAGGCACAGCCAGGGACAGAATATACCCGGACGCAGTAAGACGTGAGTGCACAGGAGTGCAGGCACAGTAGGACGTGACCAGGGACAGATATATCCGGACGCAGTAAGTCGTGACCAGCACATTAGTGCGGACGCAGTAGGACGTGACCAGGGACAGAATATACCCGGACGCAGTAAGACGTGAGTGCACAGGAGTGCAGACGCAGTAGGACGTGACCAGGGACAGATATACCCGGACGCAGTAAGTCGTGACCAGCACATTAGTGCGGACGCAGTAGGACGTGACCAGGGACAGATATACCCGGACGCAGTAAGTCGTGACCAGCACATTAGTGCGGACGCAATAGGACGTGACCAGTGACAGAATATACCTGGAGACAGTAAGACGTGAGTGCACAGGAGTGCAGACGCAGTAGGTCGTGACCAGGGACAGAATGAATTATACCCAGGCACAGTCAGGGACATAATGAAAAAGTAATGTGAATAATATGGAAGAGAATAGAATAAAAGACTTTATGAAAACGATGGATGGGAATGAAATGTGAATTTAAGTAAATTGAAGAGTAAGCTTAAGATTGAAAGTAGGATTGCTAGGAAGGTAGTATGGGCATAGGGCATAAGTTATCGAAGATGAACTTGTATGTGGTTACCTAAAAAGGAATGTTAGGTTATTAGATAATTTCTAATGTGATAGGGCCTAGTTTGTCAGCTATGCTTCTTAGAAGCTATTATTCTTAGTACTATGTAATGCTACCCTTCTTGCTATATTTTTACAGGTACCGAAGGAGCATACACGTGTCTCGCCGAGCAGGATTACATTCCACCACGTGGAGTGTGGATAGTATTTAGCGACCACCTATTGGTCATGGGTTATTTTGGGGAAGTTTTATTGTATATCATTTACTTTGTATTTTGAGAAACTAAGAGTTTGAGAAACTATTTGTATTTCCTTAGAAATAATGTAATGAGTGGACTAAACAATATTTTGGGCCCTGCTGGCCTCTTATGAATTTAAAGTGTTATTGTTTATCAGGTTGCAGGAAAAACAGGAATTTTGGGAAAGTCCTAAAAACAAACAAAATTCCGTCCGTTTGACGGGAGATTTTCATATGAATTAAAAATAACTAAGTGTCTTTCCTAATCAAATCATAAGTTTAAAAAGAAATTTTCAATTCACTATTTTATTTAAGGGTATAAAAGGGTAAATAATTGTAGGTGTTACATTTATGGTATCAGAGCAGTTTTTCCTCGGCCCGAAGGGCGTAACTGATTACTCCTGTAGTTACTCATCAAGAGAGTGACTTGTAGTTAAATGTTAAACTGCTTTGTGGTCTAGTCAGGTGTTATTGTAGCATGATAATAGGCATAGTTGTTGAGTCGAGCGTAGTGAGTACTCTAGATTCTTTTAAGTTTGTTGAGTGATTTAAGGAGTGCGATTAGCATCTGACGATTTCTTTCGAAAAGCATGGTAAACATTGGAAAATCTTTTATAAGTCCACTCAAATCATGTTCAGTCTACCATGCTAAACTTGAAATCTTGTGAGAACGATAAATCATATTTAGAGGTGGATGAATGACGAGACTAAGGAAAGCAATACCCCAACGGGCAAGAGCACTAGATTGCTACCCCACCGGGAGAAAGTGATCTTTAGTTTCGCGCCAAGTAAACCAACTCTAAATGTGACACACAAAGCAAGATTTCAATGTTTTAGAACTAATAGGCTATGTGTTTCAAACTTAAGTAAGATGAGAATGGTCTTATCATCGATATGATGTATGGTTGAGCCTGATCACCTCAAGTATACACATATTGGGGGATATCATCGTTCTGTCCTTAAGTTTCGGCGAGTAATTTGGGAATTTGGTGAGATCCCAAATTTAGGAGAATTAGAGGTCCTTGTCATAGGCTTCCGTATGCGTAAGTATTTTAGAATCAAAGTTGCGCAACGGAAGTGTAGGAAGTATTGTCTTGTCTTAAGATAAGAGAAGTAGCTAGTTAGGAATCCTAGTTAGCTATGATATATTGCTAGTATTTATACATCCAGAATTGAATATAAGAAACCCCAAGATAGTACATAGCAATAGTTCTAAGTTAAACACTAGGTGCTTAAAATCCTAATTAATTGCATAGAGCTAGGTTATGTGTTTGGAAATGAATAAATGTGATGCTATGAATTGTCTCGCGTTTGCCTACATGATGAATTGTGCATTTTAATGATAATTTCTATTGTCCGAACATGTGCATGACGAAAACTGTTTTGAGCATAAAACCTTTCGCGTACCTCTTCATGAATTGGTGTTGCTATCAACAAATTGCTTGGTTCCCAAATGTAATCATTTCAAAACCAGGAACCGTTCGATTTTAAAGTGTGATAGTAACCCCAAAGAACTTTTAAGTTTTGGAATTGAATTCAAAAATGAATATATCTGTTTTAACATAATCGAAAATCATTCTAAATTGAGTGCTAAGTCATATCGCAAAATTTTGAAAAGTTGATTAATAAACTAAGGATTCCTAAGTAATCAGGCAGTGAACTAATTTATTTCCCTAATCAAGCCACACGCTGATTAAATAGGAACCCTTCTATGTGACTTTACTCAATTCGGAATGAAGCTTTGTTGTCAAACTCAAAGTTAAAGGGGAATGTGACTATTTTGATTGTTTGGGAAACATTGAAATAAATTTTCTAGTAAACCACATACTCCCATTCTCATTGAGTTTGCTAATCTTGAAAAAGCATATACACCTTCACCTAAATTTCTTGAAGTTAGATGAAGGAAAACCTTTTAGAAATATATTTATATATATATATATATATATATATATATGCTTTGCTTTATAAAGTTTGTTTTTGGAACTTCATCCAAATTAATTTGGCACGAACATATCAAAGTTTTAGAGTGTGAAATAAATTTTCCTGATTTACTCTTTTCCTAAGAATTTTACGAAAAATAAATCAATATATTTTTCATCAAGGAAAGGATTCGATTTTCAAGAATAATGACTCCATCGACACACCACCACATCAATATTTGTTGATGTGCCATTTTTGACTTGTGCATATGTAAGGTCCTTTCTTGCATGATAAGCAAAACTTCTAAACATAGATGAACGCATACATGTTTTCGGCATATCCCTTTGGTTTTATAAATGCATAAATGCACAAATGAATTTCCGAACGCTATTATGATTTTCATAAAGACACTCATGTTTTGAATGTATGGATTTTAATTATTAAACTTTGAAACCATACAAAGTGATTGGTTTTATCGAAATTTTTAACTTGGCATGCATAACTTGAATGTGTAAATAAATCATGGGAAACCATGCAAATTTTCAAACTCTTCTTGGATTGCATTTGAAATGTGTGCAGCTTATCTAAGATGTGTGCATGGATTTAGACTTGAGTTCTAGGGTTGATTTAGGTAGATCGGGATTGGATTAGAATCAAGTAGAGATTGCCAAGTTAGTGGTTGCATTTATGTGCTGATATGAAATGTTGGTGTGTGTATTTGAATTTTGATTGTTATGTATGTGCTAACTGTTTACTTGTCAATGAGTGTGATTGCTTATGACTTAAGAATAGTGCCTAAGTGTAGATCACCAGGTAGATTGTGATTAGAACTCTTGTAATGTTTGACCCACATAGGAGTGAACCTCAAAAACCTTAGAGCATTTTGCTTCTAGTCTAACCAAACTAAACCACGATTTGTATTCTTCATTGGATGCATGAGTCCGGTGGCGTACTTGAGCAGAGTAGTATGCCGATTCCAAGTGGGGGAGTAGAACCGAAGCTAAGTGGGTATGACAGTTTAGCAACCCTTTATGGGATGGTTCTCCATTTGAAGGAGTTGAATGGAATTTTGGGGACGAAATTCTAATAAGTGGGGGAGAATTGTAACATCCCAAACTTTATTTTAAATTAGATTATTAATAAAAACCATAGAAAAAAATTGGAAAGGTGATTTAATGAATTTTGCCAGATATGTGGGTGGTGATTATAGGTCCTAGGAGTTGTATAGAAGATATATATGGCTTTGGGCAGGGTCACATAAGCGAGATCGGGAGTTAAATCGGCGTTTTAGGCGTTAGAAATCAACCGAAAAGAGAAAATTAGAAATTTATTATAGGAAGCTAATAAAATAATTTCCACCGTTGGATGTGAAGTTTATGGGGTAAAGAAGCATGTCTAAAAATTTGGACTCGATCCGACGGTCGACGAAAAAGTTACGGCGAATCGAAAATTGGAAATCCTGGTGCACGCCGAGGCGCACCGGTGCACGCCCAGGTGTGCACCACTATTCATTGGTGCTGAGACAGGGAGTTTTTCGCTCAGGCGCACCATTTGGTCCGCCCAGGCGCGCGTGGAAACGCACCAGCCGCACCAGCCCAAGAATTTGGCGCGCCAGACTCACTCCAGCCATGCACCAGACGCTGCACCACGCACCAGCACGAGTTATGGTGCTGATCGTCCGCCCAGGCGCGCGATTCTGCGCCCAGACGCGCGCGCTAATCTGCAACAGATCTGGTGCGTCCAGATCAGTCTTGGGGGCCAAGTTGCTGAATCCTGGCCACCCGATTGCCCTCCCCTTTGAAAAGAAAAAGCTCCAACTTATGTGAACCTCATATTTACTAAGATCAAGGGTGCTATTCATCATCTCCTACCTCCATCCTCTTGCTCTTCCATTGTGGAAGTCCACCATCCACCACTTTAAACCCAAGAACCAAGCCAAACACTTGTCATAATTCCTAACCTCATCAAGAGAAACCAAGGCCAAAGCCATCACCAACACATAATCTCCTTATTCATTTCTATCATCTCCTTCCAACCTCTCTCAAAGGGAAAACCAAGAGCAAACCCCCCATCAATCATCAACCACCCAAGATCAAGCTATAACATCATCACTTTCATCATTTCCACCATGAACCAAGCAAAGATCAAACCAACATAAATCCTCCCCTCCTTCCCCCAAATTCGTGAACCCCATTTCCTCCACCAAGAAGGCCACCTCTTAATCATCCACAAAGTACCAAGAACCAAGCACCCAATATCATTATCATTATCCCTACCTAAGACCCAACAAGAAATTGGCCATCAAACCTTTTCCCATTCCTTGGCTAATTCGTGGCCTCCTCCCTCCAACCCTTAAGGTTTTTAAGTTCCATAACAAGGAGGAGCTACTCATTCTCAAGCCTTCATCACAAATCTAAGACTTCACATCATAGGAGCTCACTCATCATGGGCATGGGTTTTGATGAGGTCTAGGGATTCAAGAAGCTAAGAATGGGGAATCCAAGCACCAAGGAGCTAAGACTTAGGATTAATGATTGAGATTCAACACCAACCATTTGCAAGGTAAGAGGGGTTTGTGTTACCTTTCCTAAGGATATAGATTCTAGGTTGTTGTAATGATGACTAGGTGTAGATAAATAATTAAAAGAATAAATCATAGGATAATTAAGGTGTATGGAATGAATCTTAGGGCAAATTTCTTAGGAATGTGTAGATTATATGTTAATTAAGTTGGAAGTTGAGAACCCTAGGGAGTTGACTTAATTATAGTGCTCTGAGACATACCTGAGTATGTCGACTGTTTTGATTATTATTCGTTGATTGTTACTTGTAATTGATGTGTGTTCATGTCGTGTTTGGTTTTGTGACTCGTAAAGTAAACAATGGACTAAGTATAATCGTAGGCAAGTAATATAGAAAGGGCTAAGTAAGGAAGGAAGGATGGAAAATTACGAGTGAATGATTAAAGAATGGACTAAGGATAAACAGCTTGGTGAAAGAGAAATGATGATTATTAATAAATGAATCGGAAACTAGAGGATGGTGATCGAGTGACCAGGAACCTTGATGGATGTTGTGCTTGATTTAATTTGATAAGTGTAAATGTGACTATAAGGATTGTGTGATGGTATGTGATGTTGAAATGATGAATTGTGCTAATTAAGTCAAAATATATAATTGTGACCAATGGATAGTGGAAATGTGTAATGAGGTGATTAATTTTGAGAAATGGAAAGTGATAAAGAATTGATAATGATAAAAGAACGAAATGAATTATACCCAGGCTCAGCCAGGGGAGAATGAATTATACCCAGGCACAGCCAGGGGATTGAGAATATACCCGGACGCAGTAAGACGTGAGTGCACAGGAGTGCAGACGCAGTAGGACGTGACCAGGGACAGATATACCCGGACGCAGTAAGTCGTGACCAGCACATTAGTGCGGACGCAGTAGGACGTGACCAGGGACAGATATACCCGGACGCAGTAAGTCGTGACCAGCACATTAGTGCGGACGCAGTAGGGCGTGACCAGGGACAGAATATACCCGGACGCAGTAAGACGTGAGTGCACAGGAGTGCAGAAGCAGTAGGTCATGACCAGGGACATAATGAATTATACCCAGGCACAGCCAGGGACAGAATATACCCGGACGCAGTAAGACGTGAGTGCACAGGAGTGCAAGCGCAGTAGGACGTGACCAGGGACAGATATATCTGGACGCAGTAAGTCGTGACCAGCACATTAGTGCGGACGCAGTAGGACGTGACCAGGGACAGAATATACCCCGACGCAGTAAGACGTGAGTGCACAGGAGTGCAGACGCAGTAGGACGTGACCAGGGACAGATATACCCGGACGCAGTAAGTCGTGACCAGCACATTAGTGCGGACGCAGTAGGACGTGACCAGGGACAGAATATACCCGGACGCAGTAAGACGTGAGTGCACAGGAGTGCAGACGCAGTGGGATGTGACCAGGGACAGATATACCCGGACGCAGTAAGTCGTGACCAACACATTAGTGCGGACGCAGTAGGACGTGACCAGGGACAGAATATACCCGGACGCAGTAAGACGTGAGTGCACAGGAGTGCAGACGCAGTAGGACGTTACCAGGGACAGATATACCCGGACGCAGTAAGTCGTGACCAGCACATTAGTGCGGACGCAGTAGGACGTGACCAGGGACAGAATATACCCGGACGCAGTAAGACGTGAGTGCACAGGAGTGCAGACGCAGTGGGATGTGACCAGGGACAGATATACCCGGACGCAGTAAGTCGTGACCAGCACATTAGTGCGGACGCAGTAGGACGTGACCAGGGACAGATATACCCGGACGCAGTAAGTCGTGACCAGCACATTAGTGCGGACGCAGTAGGACGTGACCAGGGACAGAATATACCCGGACGCAGTAAGGCGTGAGTGCACAGGAGTGCAGACGCAGTAGGTCGTGACCAGGGACAGAATGAATTATACCCAGGCACAGCCAGGGACAGAATGAAAAAGTAATGTGAATAATATGGAAGAGAATAGAATAAAAGACTTTATGAAAACGATGGATGAGAATGAAATGTGAATTTAAGTGAATTGAAGAGTAAGCTTAAGATTGAAAGTAGGATTGCTAGGAAGGTAGTATGGGCATAGGGCATAAGTTATCGAAGATGAACTTGTATGTGGTTACCTAAAAAGGAATGTTAGGTTATTAGATAATTTCTAATGTGATAGGGCCTAGTTTGTCAGCTATGCTTCTTAGAAGCTATTATTCTTAGTACTGTGTAATGCTACCCTTCTTGCTATATTTTTACAGGTACCGAAGGAGCATACACGTGTCTTGCCGAGCAGGATTACATTCCACCACGTGGAGTGTGGATAGTATTTAGCGACCACCTATTGGTCATGGGTTATTTTGGGGAAGTTTTATTGTATATCATTTACTTTGTATTTTGAGAAACTAAGAGTTTGAGAAACTATTTGTATTTCCTTAGAAATAATGTAATGAGTGGACTAAACAATATTTTGGGCCCTGCTGGCCTCTGATGAATTTAAAGTGTTATTGTTTATCAGGTTGCAGGAAAAACAGGAATTTTGGGAAAGTCCTAAAAACAAACAAAACTCCGTCCGTTTGACGGGAGATTTTCATATGAATTAAAAATAACTAAGTGTCTTTCCTAATCAAATCATAAGTTTAAAAAGAAATTTTCAATTCACTATTTTATTTAAGGGTATAAAAGGGTAAATAATTATAGGTGTTACATTTATGGTATCAGAGCAGTTTTTCCTCAGCCCGAAGGGAGTAACTGATTACTCCTGTAGTTACTCATCAAGAGAGTGACTTGTAGTTAAATGTTAAACTGCTTTGTGGTCTAGTCAGGTGTTATTGTAGCATGATAATAGGCATAGTTGTTGAGTCGAGCGTAGTGAGTACTCTAGATTCTTTTAAGTTTGTTGAGTGATTTAAGGAGTGCGATTAGCATCTGACGATTTCTTTCGAAAAGCATGGTAAACATTGGAAAATCTTTTATAAGTCCACTCAAATCATGTTCAGTCTACCATGCTAAACTTGAAATCTTGTGAGAACGATAAATCATATTTAGAGGTGGATGAATGACGAGACTAAGGAAAGCAATACCCCAACGGGCAAGAGCACTAGATTGCTACCCCACCGGGATAAAGTGATCTTTAGTTTCGCGCCAAGTAAACCAACTCTAAATGTGACACACAAAGCAAGATTTCAATGTTTTAGAACTAATAGGCTATGTGTTTCAAACTTAAGTAAGATGAGAATGGTCTTATCATCGATATGATGTATGGTTGAGCCTGATCACCTCAAGTATACACATATTGGGGGATATCATCGTTCTGTCCTTAAGTTTCGGCGAGTAATTTGGGAATTTGGTGAGATCCCAAATTTAGGAGAATTAGAGGTCCTTGTCATAGGCTTCCGTATGCGTAAGTATTTTAGAATCAGAGTTGCGCAACGGAAGTGTAGGAAGTATTGTCTTGTCTTAAGATAAGAGAAGTAGCTAGTTAGGAATCCTAGTTAGCTATGATATATTGCTAGTATTTATACATCCAGAATTGAATATAAGAAACCCCAAGATAGTACATAGCAATAGTTCTAAGTTAAACACTAGGTGCTTAAAATCCTAATTAATTGCATAGAGCTAGGTTATGTGTTTGGAAATGAATAAATGTGATGCTATGAATTGTATCGCGTTTGCCTACATGATGAATTGTGCATTTTAATGATAATTTCTATTGTCCGAACATGTGCATGACGAAAACTGTTTTGAGCATAAAACCTTTCGCGTACCTCTTCATGAATTGGTGTTGCTATCAACAAATTGCTTGGTTCCCAAACGTAATCATTTCAAAACCAGGAACCGTTCAATTTTAAAGTGTGATAGTAACCCCAAAGAACTTTTAAGTTTTGGAATTGAATTCAAAAATGAATATATCTGTTTTAACATAATCGAAAATCATTCTAAATTGAGTGCTAAGTCAAATCGCAAAATTTTGAAAAGTTGATTAATAAACTAAGGATTCCTAAGTAATCAGGCAGTGAACTAATTTATTTCCCTAATCAAGCCACACGCTGATTAAATAGGAACCCTTCTATGTGACTTTACTCAATTCGGAATGTAGCTTTGTTGTCAAACTCAAAGTTAAAGGGGAATGTGACTATTTTGATTGTTTGGGAAACATTGAAATAAATTTTCTAGTAAACCACATACTCCCATTCTCATTGAGTTTGCTAATCTTGAAAAAGCATATACACCTTCACCTAAATTTATTGAAGTTAGATGAAGGAAATCCTTTTAGAAATATATATATATATATATATGCTTTGCTTTATAAAGTTTGTTTTTGGAACTTCATCCAAATTAATTTGGCACGAACATATCAAAGTTTTAGAGTGTGAAATAAATTTTCCTGATTTACTCTTTTCCTAAGAATTTTACGAAAAATAAATCAATATATTTTTCATCAAGGAAAGGATTCGATTTTCAAGAATAATGACTCCATCGACACACCACCACATCAATATTTGTTGATGTGCCATTTTTCACTTGTGCATATGTAAGGTCATTTCTTGCATGATAAGCAAAACTTCTAAACATAGATGAACGCATACATGTTTTCGGCATATCCCTTTGGTTTTACAAATGCATAAATGCACAAATGAATTTCCGAAGGGCTATTCTGATTTTCATAAAGACACTCATGTTTTGAATGTATGGATTTTAATTATTAAACTTTGAAACCATACAAAGTGATTGGTTTTATCGAAATTTTTAACTTGGCATGTATAACTTGAATGTGTAAATAAATCATGGGAAACCATGCAAATTTTCAAACTCTTCTTGGATTGCATTTGAAATGTGTGCAGCTTATCTAAGATGTGTGCATGGATTTAGACTTGAGTTCTAGGGTTGATTTAGGTAGATCGGGATTGGATTAGAATCAAGTAGAGATTGCCAAGTTAGTGGTTGCATTTATGTGCTGATATGAAATGTTGGTGTGCGTATTTGAATTTTGATTGTTATGTATGTGCTAACTGTTTACTTGTCAATGAGTGTGATTGCTTATGACTTAAGAATAGTGCCTAAGTGTAGATCACCGGGTAGATTGTGATTAGAACTCTTGTAATGTTTGACCCACATCGGAGTGAACCTCAAAAACCTTAGAGCATTTTGCTTCTAGTCTAACCAAACTAAACCACGATTTGTATTCTTCATTGGATGCATGAGTCCGGTGGCGTACTTGAGCAGAGTAGTATGCCGATTCCAAGTGGGGGAGTAGAACCGAAGCTAAGTGGGTATGACAGTTTAGCAACCCTTTATGGGATGGTTCTCCATTTGAAGGAGTTGAATGGAATTTCGGGGACGAAATTCTAATAAGTGGGGGAGAATTGTAACATCCCAAACTTTATTTTAAATTAGATTATTAATAAAAACCTTAGAAAAAAATTGGAAAGGTGATTTAATGAATTTTGCCAGATATGTGGGTGGTGATTATAGGTCCTAGGAGTTGTATAGAAGGTATATATGGCTTTGGGCAGGGTCACATAAGCGAGATCGGGAGTTAAATCGACGTTTTAGGCGTTAGAAATCAACCGAAAAGAGAAAATTAGAAATTTATTATAGGAAGCTAATAAAATAATTTCCACCGTTGGATGTGAAGTTTATGGGGTAAAGAAGCATGTCTAAAAATTTGGACTCGATCCGACGGTCGACGAAAAAGTTACGGCGAATCGAAAATTGGAAATCCTGGTGCACGCCGAGGCGCACCGGTGCACGCCCAGGTGTGCACCACTATTCATTGGTGCTGAGACAGGGAGTTTTTCGCTCAGGCGCACCATTTGGTCCGCCCAGGCACGCGTGGAAACGCACCAGCCGCACCAGCCCAAGAATTTGGCGCGCCAGACTCACTCCAGCCATGCACCAGACGCTGCACCACGCACCAGCACGAGTTATGGTGCTGATCGTCCGCCCAGGCGCGCGATTCTGCGCCCAGGCGCGCGCGCTGATCTGCAACAGATCTGGTGCATCCAGATCAGTCTTGGGGGCCAAGTTGCTGAATCTTGGCCACCCGATTGCCCTCCCCTTTGAGAAGAAAAAGCTCCAACCTTTGTGAACCTCATATTTACTAAGATCAAGGGTGCTATTCATCATCTCCTACCTCCATCCTCTTGCTCTTCCATTGTGGAACTCCACCATCCACCACTTTAAACCCAAGAACCAAGCCAAACACTTGTCATAATTCCTAACCTCATCAAGAACAACCAAGACGAAAGCCATCACCAACACACAATCTCCTTATTCATTTCTATCATCTCCTTCCAACCTCTCTCAAAGGGAAAACCAAGAGCAAACCCCCCATCAATCATCAACCACCCAAGATCAAGCTATAACATCATCACTTTCATCATTTCCACAATGAACCAAGCAAAGATCAAACCAACATAAATCCTCCCCTCCTTCCCCCAAATTCGTGAACCCCATTTCCTCCACCAAGAAGGCCACCTCTTAATCATCCACAAAGTACCAAGAACCAAGCACCCAATATCATTATCATTATCCCTACCTAAGACCCAACAAGAAATTGGCCATAAAACCTTTTCCCATTCCTTGGCTAATTCGTGGCCTCCTCCCTCCAACCCTTAAGGTTTTTAAGTTCCATAACAAGGAGGAGCTACTCATTCTCAAGCCTTCATCACAAATCTAAGACTTCACATCATAGGAGCTCACTCATCATGGGCATGGGTTTTGATGAGGTCTAGGGATTCAAGAAGCTAAGAATGGGGAATCCAAGCACCAAGGAGCTAAGACTTAGGATTAATGATTGAGATTCAACACCA
Source organism: Crotalaria pallida (assembly GCA_037953625.1). NCBI lineage: Eukaryota > Viridiplantae > Streptophyta > Magnoliopsida > Fabales > Fabaceae > Crotalaria > Crotalaria pallida. Next base: position 1,096,470 of record CM075654.1, on the reverse strand, counting down.
ACCATTTGCAAGGTAAGAGGGGTTTGTGTTACCTTTCCTAAGGATATAGATTCTAGGTTGTTGTAATGATGACTAGGTGTAGATAAATAATTAAAATAATAAATCATAGGATAATTAAGGTGTATGGAATGAATCTTAGGGCAAATTGCTTAGGAATGTGTAGATTATATGTTAATTAAGTTGGAAGTTGAGAACCCTAGGGAGTTGACTTAATTATAGTGCTCTGAGACATACCTGAGTATGTCGACTGTTTTGATTATTATTCGTTGATTGTTACTTGTAATTGATGTGTGTTCATGTCGTGTTTGGTTTTGTGACTCGTAAAGTAAACAATGGACTAAGTATAATCGTAGGCAAGTAATATAGAAAGGGCTAAGTAAGGAAGGAAGGATGGAAAATTACGAGTGAATGATTAAAGAATGGACTAAGGATAAACAGCTTGGTGAAAGAGAAATGATGATTATTAATAAATGAATCGGAAACTAGAGGATGGTGATCGAGTGACCAGGAACCTTGATGGATGTTGTGCTTGATTTAATTTGATAAGTGTAAATGTGACTATAAGGATTGTGTGATGGTATGTGATATTGAAATGATGAATTGTGCTAATTAAGTCAAAATATATAATTGTGACCAATGGATAGTGGAAATGTGTAATGAGGTGATTAATTTTGAGAAATGGAAAGTGATAAAGAATTGATAATGATAAAAGAACGAAATGAATTACACCCAGGCTCAGCCAGGGGAGAATGAATTATACCCAGGCACAACCAGGGGATTGAGAATATACCCGGACGCAGTAAGACGTGAGTGCACAGGAGTGCAGACGCAGTAGGACGTGACCAGGGACAGATATACCCGGACGCAGTAAGTCGTGACCAGCACATTAGTGCGGACGCAGTAGGACGTGACCAGGGACAGATATACCCGGACGCAGTAAGTCGTGACCAGCACTTAGTGCGGACGCAGTAGGACGTGACCAGGGACAGAATATACCCGGACGCAGTAAGACGTGAGTGCACAGGAGTGCAGACGCAGTAGGTCGTGACCAGGGACAGAATGAATTATACCCAGGCACAGCCAGGGACAGAATATACCCGGACGCAGTAAGACGTGAGTGTAGACGCAGTAGGACGTGACCAGGGACAGATATACCCGGACGCAGTAAGTCGTGATAAGCACATTAGTGCGGACGCAGTAGGACGTGACCAGGGACAGAATATACCCGGACGCAGTAAGACGTGAGTGCACAGGAGTGCAGACGCAGTAGGATGTGACCAGGGACAGATATACCCGGACGCAGTAAGTCGTGACCAGCACATTAGTGCGGACGCAGTAGGACGTGACCAGGGACAGATATACCTGGACGCAGTAAGTCGTGACCAGCACATTAGTGCGGACGCAGTAAGTCGTGACCAGCACATTAGTGCGGACGCAGTAGGACGTGACCAGGGACAGATATACCTGGACGCAGTAAGTCGTGACCAGCACATTAGTGCGGACGCAGTAGGACGTGACCAGGGACAGAATATACCCGGACGCAGTAAGACGTGAGTGCACAGGAGTGCAGACGCAGTAGGACGTGACCAGGGACAGATATACCCGGACGCAGTAAGTCGTGACCAGCACATTAGTGCGGACGCAGTAGGACGTGACCAGGGACAGATATACCCGGACGCAGTAAGTTGTGACCAGCACATTAGTGCGGACGCAGTAGGACGTGACCAGGGACAGAATATACCCGGACGCAGTAAGACGTGAGTGCACAGGAGTGCAGACGCAGTAGGTCATGACCAGGGACAGAATGAATTATACCCAGGCACAGCCAGGGACAGAATGAAAAAGTAATGTGAATAATATGGAAGAGAATAGAATAAAAGACTTTATGAAAACGATGGATGAGAATGAAATGTGAATTTAAGTGAATTGAAGAGTAAGCTTAAGATTGAAAGTAGGATTGCTAGGAAGGTAGTATGGGCATAGGGCATAAGTTATCGAAGATGAACTTGTATGTGGTTACCTAAAAAGGAATGTTAGGTTATTAGATAATTTCTAATGTGATAGGGCCTAGTTTGTCAGCTATGCTTCTTAGAAGCTATTATTCTTAGTACTGTGTAATGCTACCCTTCTTGCTATATTTTTACAGGTACTGAAGGAGCATACACGTGTCTCGCCCAGCAGGATTACATTCCACCACGTGGAGTGTGGATAGTATTTAGCGACCACCTATTGGTCATGGGTTATTTTGGGGAAGTTTTATTGTATATCATTTACTTTGTATTTTGAGAAACTAAGAGTTTGAGAAACTATTTGTATTTCCTTAGAAATAATGTAATGAGTGGACTAAACAATATTTTGGGCCCTGCTGGCCTCTGATGAATTTAAAGTGTTATTGTTTATCAGGTTGCAGGAAAAACAGGAATTTTGGGAAAGTCCTAAAAACAAACAAAACTCCGTCCGTTTGACGGGAGATTTTCATATGAATTAAAAATAACTAAGTGTCTTTCCTAATCAAATCATAAGTTTAAAAAGAAATTTTCAATTCACTATTTTATTTAAGGGTATAAAAGGGTAAATAATTGTAGGTGTTACAACACTTCCGTCCATATAGTGCTTCGAAATGTGCCATGTCAATACTTGCATGGAAGCTATTGTTGTATTTGAATTCTACCAAAGGTAGTAATTGACTGCAATTCCCACTATATTCCAAAGCACATGCTCTCAACAAATCTTCCAAAGATTGGATAGTCCTTTCAGATTGTCCATCGGTTTGGGGATGATAAGCTAAACTCATCCTCAACTTGGTTCCCATTGCTTTGTGCAACTTTGCCAAAACCGAGAACAAAACCTTAGGTCACGATCAGAGATTATGCTTAATGGAATTCCATGCAATCGCACCACCTCCTTGATATAAAGTTGTGTGAGCTTTTCCAATGAATATTTCATATTGATTGGAATAAAGTGAGCCGATTTTGTCAATCGATCCACTATTACCCATACAACTTCATATCCACCTTGGGTCTTTGGAAAACCGGAAACGAAATCCATTGCAATACTGTCCCATTTCCATTCTGGAATATCCAATGATTGAAGTTCGCCTCCAGGCCTCTTATGTTCTATCTTTACTTTTTGGCAAACAAAGCAAGATGTCACATAAGTCACCACATCCCTCTTAGGTCCAGACCACCAAAACATTTTCTTCATGTCTTGGTACATCTTGGTAGCTCCTGGATGAATACTCATTTTGCTTTTGTGGGCTTCGTCCAAAATGATCCTTCGTAACTCCTGATTTGTAGGGATGCACACTCGATCTTTAAATCTCAAGACTCCATCCGGACCAATTTGGAAATCCGGTTCCTTCCCTTCCATACTTAGCCTCACTTTCTCTTGCAGTTCCACATCGTCTCGCTGCATCTCCTTTATCTGTTCTAAGAATTCATTGGTTATCTTTAGCATTCCCAACTTGATACTGGATGGTCTCACTTCTATTGCCAGATTCAAGTCTCGGAACTACTCAATCAGCTTCACTTCTTTGATCATCAAAGTACTCATTTGCAACGTCTTTTGACTTAAAGCATCCGCTACCACATTGGCTTTTCCAGGATGGTAGTGAAGCTCAAAGTCATAGTCCTTCAAAAACTCCATCCATCTACGTTGTCGCATATTTAATTCCTTTTGATTGAAAAGATATCTGAGACTTTTGTGATCACTGAATACTTGGAATGTTGTCCAATATAAATAGTGCCTCCACAACTTCAATGCAAACACTATGGGTTCTAATTCCAGATCGTGAGTTGGATAATTCTCCTCATGGATCTTGAACTATCTTGATGCATAAGCTACCACCTTTCCTTCTTGCATCAACATACATCCGAGTCCTTGCTTAGAAGCATCACATTATACATCGAAACTTTTGTGAGGATCTGGCAGAATTAACACCGGGGAAGATGTCAATTTGTCCTTTAACTCTTGAAAGCTTGCTATGCACTTTTCATCCCAAGAAAAAGGTTGTCCTTTTCTTGTTAAACATGTTAACGGCAAATCAATCCTTGAAAAGTTCTCAATAAATTTTCGATAGTATCCTGCTAGTCCAAGAAAACTTCTCACTTCAGTGACAGTTCTTGGGGCATCCCATTTGAGTACAGCCTTCACCTTGGATGGATCCACAGCAACTTCATCTTCTGCAATCACATGGCCAAGGAATTTCACTTTTCTTAACCAAAACTCGCACTTAGCCAAATTTGCATAGAGCTTCTTCTCCCTCAAGGTTTCAAGAACCATTTGAAGATGTTTGGCGTGCTCCTCTGGGGTTTTCGAGTATATCAGGATGTCATCTATGAATACAACCACAAATGAATCCAGATATGGCCGAAAGACCCGATTCATGTAGTCCATGAACACAGCCGGTGCATTTGTTAGACCAAATGGCATCACCACATATTCGTAATGACCATAATGGGATCAGAAGGCCATTTTGGGAACATCCTCTTCTCTAACTTGAATCTGATGATAACCAGATCTTAGATCGATTTTAGAGAACACTTTAGCTCCACGGACTTGATCCATCAGATCATCTATTCCAGGCAACGGGTACTTATTCTTGATAGTTACTTTGTTCAACTGTCGATTAACAATGCACATGTGCATACTTCCATCCTTCTTCTTCACAAATAATACTGGCACACCCCACGGCGATTCACTCGGTCTGATAAACTTTTTCTCCAACAAATCTTCCACTTGTTTCTTCAATTCCGCCAACTCCGATGGTGCCATTCCAAAGGGAGAAATCGATATAGGAATGGTTCCAAGGATAAGGTCAATACTAAACTCTATTTCACGAGGAGGAGGTAAACCGGGTACTTCCTCGGGAAAGACCTCGGGATATTCACAAACTATGGGAATATTCTCGATCTTGGGTTCTAATTTGGGTGTTTCTTCTACTGAGACAGAAAACAGGCATAGGTATCCTTCGGGTGGTGGCATGGGGGACTTGATTTCAGGAAATAAGATGGACTTACGGTGACAATCTATGGTTACTTGGTATCTGTTCAGCCAATCCATCCCTAAAATTATATCTAATTGGGATAAAGGTAAACATATGAGGTCGACTAGGGTGTTTTTATCTAAGATTGTTATATCACAATTCATACAAGCCTTAGATTTGATTACTGGTAAGTTGGTTGGGGTGGACACTGTGAGATTATAAGGTGTATCGGTGACTTTTAATTTTAACCGGTTGACACAATCATAAGAAATAAAAGAGTGAGTGGCTCCAGAATCTACAAGGACTCTACATGGCTTGCTATTTAAGAGACCATTACCTTGGATTAAGCCCTCAGATTGCTCAGCCTCAGCTCCGGACATGGTGAACACCTTTGCTCGTGCCATTGGCTTTGGTGCAGCTCCTCCTTGGTTAGCATTTCCCTCGGGGCAGTTTCGGTTGATGTAACCTTTCTTGCTGATCGAGGTCGTACCCGATCAAAATAAAAGAGGTTTATTCTGTAGTACTAGGAAGGTGATCCTAGGTCGTTTCCCAGCGAATATCGGTCTAGGCAAAGTACAAACACGTAGTGTGCAGTAAAATGGGAGGGTTTTTGTGTGTAACAAATGTGAAGAACAAAACATAAACAGAATATTAAAACTAACAAAATCAGAAACAAAAGCGGGCAAACCCCTTTGGCTACGTACACTACTCAATCCTAGCTCACTAAAGATCGATTCCTCTCCTCTCCTGTGTCCAACTCGTGACAACCAAATACTAAGCGAAAATCTAGTTGTCACTCCAAACCCTAACTTCTAATTAAGCATCAGAAACCCGAATTGGAGTTTTTACGAGTTAATACAAATTAAGCATTTATATTCATGTATTATCTCTACGAAATGGAATTAAGCAAACCACTACACATTGATAAACATGAAAACAGAGAAGAGAAAACGAAAATGCATTAATAACAAGAGCTCAAGAGTAAATAATACAATACCAAAGGGATTAACCCTTGAAGTCTAGCCTTCCATGGCCATAAATGAAGAAAAAACGAGTAGAAATGGGGAAGAACAAAACCCTAGCAGCCACCACCACTTGGGAGATCCAAGAGAGAGGTTCTAACCTAGAGAGAGTGAGAAATCTGAAATGGGAGTGTTATCCTAGTGCTACATGAGTTTCTCTCTTTTAGTCATGAAAATGGGCCTAAAACATGGGCCCAAGTCCTAAGAAACACTATTCTGAATATTACAACTAAAAAGGGACCTAAATGCAAATTACAATCTTCACTTCAATACTTCAATCTTCATTTCCAAAAATGCCCAAAATGTCTTTGTGCCACATATGACCTGAAAAATAGAAATAGAATTAATTAGGCTAAATAATCCCAAATTAAACAATATTCGGAATATTAGTCCAATAAACTCTAATCACTAAATCAAGCTAAACAATGTCAAATGGGCAACAAGTATCAATAATAGGAGTAAAATAATGCAAGGAATAATGGGAAATAAAATGCTCATCACTTGCCACAAGTAAAACAAGTCGGAGGGTTTACACTCCAACATGTTCTACCACCATGATGCCTTTGACACTGGTTACATTTGGGCAAGTTGGTTGGCCCTACCTCCTTGTTGTTTCCTTGCCCCTTGTTGTGATATGGACCCTTGCCACGGTTGCCTTGATGGTTGTGGCGTCCATGATTACGGTGAGGACCGTAATTCTGCTGGCTGCGTTGCTGCTGTTCATACACTACCTTTGCTTTGAGATCATTTTCGGTGACACGGTAGCGTTGCACCAGAGTTGCAAAGTGTCGGATGCACTATCCACTTATGAATGGTTTAATATCAGGCCTTAAACCATTCTTGAAGCGAACACACATGGAATGCTCATCAGGGCGAAGCATGAAATATGGAGAATACTTCATTAACTCTTCAAATTTAGCAGCGTATTCCCCAACGGTCATGGCTCCTTGCTTTAGCTCCAGGAATTCAATTTCTTTCTTGTTTCTCAGATCCTCAGGGAAGAACTTCTCATAGAACTTCTCCACAAAGACCTCCCAAGTGATTTGTTTGTTCTTATGCTCCAAGGTTTGCTTGGTATATTTCCACCAATTGTCAGCGGGACCCACAAGGACATAAGCAGCATAAGTGACTTTCTGCTCCTCATTGCATGGAATGGTCTGAAATGTAACAGCCCGATTTTCATAACACAGGATAATCAACATTTATTTATTAAGTTGCTAAAAATGAGGCCAAATTTTTTTTTTAGTGCTATTGGTGCACTCAACACCCTTTCTTGAAAACCGAGTTGTTACTAATACATTCTTTTACATGAACATTCATCTCCATAAAGTGACTTGGTTTCAAAAGCATTATGATTCATTGCATTGAATCAAAAGTATTCATAACGGTTTCCAAAAGGTTACATTGTTCATTCTTCCAAGATAAAAGTACTCCACAATACAAAATTTAAACTTAGCTTAATTACATAAATGGTTCTTCGCTCGGTAATCCTTGACTCAAAATACTAACAATAGACTTAAACTAATAACATTATCCCTAAATCTTCCTGTCGAACACAACCGGATGAAGCTTCCCTTTATTCTTGCGCCCTTTCTTCACTCCCGAAGATAAAGCCACCTCTGTCGCTGCTTTCCCATTGTCGTTTGACTCCAGCTCTACTCCGTCTGGAGTGGTGGGTTTGTCCCGAGCCTCACTCCGTATCTTTTCTTCATAGCTTCTGTATCCTCGTACGGTGACCTGCCCCAAATACGGTTCCAAATTGACCCCGCTCAGTCTGTGTTCCGTGTCCGGAATCACTATCCTAGAGCAACCAGTCCATACCCAGCCATAGGGAGTAGGCTTCCAACCGTTTCCATGCCTTTTCCAGGTGGTGATCTCCATACGATGCTCCATCTGCCCGTTGAGATACCAGCAGCACGGATATGCCAACGAACAGGAGAGAGTAAGCAATCTGAACGACGCATCGTCGACGGTGTGGGTTTACGATAGGCAAGATATCAAGACAATACAAACATACAAGCAACATACTTACAACATAGCATTCAAATATATCGTCATGCATCATTATCAATGTTCATTATCATTATCCTTATCATCATTCATTATCTTGCCCAACTTATTATCATTTCTCAACGTAACGTTCTTTCCTTCTCAATTCATTTCTCGATCTTCAACTTGTGAATCCTTGAAATTCATTCATTTCCATTCTCATATGGTTCCATTAAGTTTTCACACTCTCAGTCTTAGTTCATTTCTCACTCTCGATCTTATAATTACAAGTCTTTTCTTAACTCTTAAACTTTCCTTATCAAGTCTTATCGGATCACAACCATCGATGATTGGGGAATTAAATTATCATCGAGGTACTCGTTCTTTTCGCAGTTAGCACACACGTCAAAAGTCTACATCTCATCGGTCATCCACCCAACCTAGTCGGAAGCAAACAGGAGTACAGGACCTTTACCACGCGGGCACGACAGCTGTCTCACAAATCAAATGGCTCCAAGCCAGGAGAACTTTAGAAAATCGGGTACAGTCTCAAATCAAATCAATTCATATAATATCAAGGCACACTGTAGAAAAATCGGGTACAGTGGAAAAATCAAGAGCCCCGTTCCAGTCCCTCTCACTGTTCCTGAAATGTCATAGGGGTGACGGTACTATTCTAGTTCCGGGTGCAGAACTTACCACGACATTAGGACCCAGTCCCCACCACGTCTGGTTACCACATATGGAGTTCGTTCCGCCCAGAATAGTACTCAAGGCAACATGACGTTTTACCGCCCTAGCCTACCCTATTGCATTCACAACCCGAATATCCCTGATATCCGGGGTACCTTCCTCTCCACTACTTCGATATCACACTCATGACTCACCGCGTTCGCATTCGTTAATGTCTTTTAAAGTTTTAGAGTTTTAGTTATTACCCTAAGGTCGGCTCATCCTTAGTGCATCCCTTCAACGAGTCCCGACCACTAATTTCTCAATCTTTTCTCAACAGAGCACAAAGCTGGGATCACATCAACATGCTTGCATCTCATTTCACAATCTTTCTCAAAACCTCATTTCATCATCTTTCTCAAAATCTCATATCATAAACTTTCGCAAAATATCCTTTCACAAAATTTCTAAAAATCTCATTTCACAAAATTTCTAAAAATCTCATTTCACAAACTTTCTCAAAATAACCACACCATTCTTTTAGAACATCAGCCCTCTGGCTTCGCTTTCTCAACTGAGGAGCCCAGCTCCAATCACATCACATCTCATTCCGATAACAACAACGACATTACTTTCCCCAGCTCTGTCTCATCTGCATCATTATCATCACATCTTTCCCCAATCTCAACTCTCTATCTCTTTCTCAGCACCTATCTCTTTTCAATCATTCTCATATCTCCTATCATTATTTCTTTTCTTAATGTCTTATCAGGGCTACCTTATTCCATAAGGACTTAGGCCAAACAGGGTGTTATATCTTCTTTTTACCTCTTTTACTTTCACATTCTTACCCACATTATCTTATTGGTCCTTCCCTTCAATCATATTTCATCACTATCATAAACTCATTCATTTCATTTCATTTTCAGGACGTGACAGACGTCCATCAGCATGCTACTCACATTAATCAACAATTTAAATATCATCATGCATAATTAAACAAATAAACATAAGCATGCTATTTCACATCATCAACATATAAATTCATCACACAACAACATGTGGTCTTTGTCTTCTTCGTATAAGTGGCCACACAACACAAACAATTGCCACTATACTAATGACTCCGAACCACTAAGTTCCGATCTTTGAGATGATCCGGAACGTCCTAATAAATCACCTAAATACCACGGTGTCTTAGGAAAGCTTCTCTCTCACCTCAAGTCTAGCAATTAAATTTCTCCGCGGATCCTTGTTTCTGCCAGTTGCCCCGACCCCTCGTCTTTAAAATTTCTCGTATTAAATAGAACACTTTTATGTTATTAACTTGTAATAATGAAATCTTTCCTTAACTCAATACACATTCCGTTCCTCATCGGAAGACTTAAAACGTAATTGTTTTCTCAAAACAACTCTAATATTTTCTAGTGCTTTAAGTACTTCAAAACCATTTTGAAAACATCTAGTAAAGTAATTTAAATCAGTTGATTTGGTTGCTGGTCCGTCGGGGACAGCACCTGAATTACGTTCGAGAACATCGAAAAATCCACCGTTTTCAATCCGACTTCTTTCTAAATCAAATACCACTTGAAAACCATACTTTAAATCACTTGTACACACTTTTAATGTTAAGAAACAAGTCCAAACAATTCTGGACAGCAAAGAATCGTTTTATAAATTCATTTTAATGAAGTCCGAAAACATCGTAAAAACACTTTTGTTTCAAATAATTCTTTAGCTCAAAATTAACACTTTAAAAATTCAAGCTTTATCAATAAGTACGAACTTAGGACAGCCACTAAACAAGGCTATCAAATCCAAACGAATCAAGAAAATTAAACTTAAAATCAATTAGTTTTCAAGGCTATTTTCATAACCACATATTTTCCAACTTAGTTTGAAATTTAAATGACAACAACACCTTAACCAATCAATCCACACAAGTCCTGCACTTTCCTATTAGCAAATACACTTAACAAGATAAATTCCTATCTCATTTAACTTATCTTGGCCGAATGATACGCAAAGACAAAACAATATTCTTAAATTTTCTCACAAACCTTAGAGCATCAAAGACAACACTAAATTAATTAAATCTAAGCACCGAATCAATTAGGCAACACTTATTCACTCATAGCACACATAATCATTTCCAAAATGATTCATTTTAATATTTACCTATTTTTTTCCAATGAAACCGAATTGGACCAATGAAGTAAATCAAGGATTACAAGCTCAAACACTTTAAATCAACCAAGACAACTTGATACATCATTATGCTATTTCATTTTCATAAAACAAAAACACTTAGACATACATATACTCACAACACAATTTCAAACACATTAACTTAATATTAACTCACAAAACATACTCATTACTTCATGTCACTTCATGAAAAAGAATCCTAGTCTAGTTAGCATGCATTGGCCGAATCTCATCATGGTCAAGACAAGGTTTTTGGTTCATTTTCCAACATGCAAGGATAAAGGTTCATGGATCAAATCATGCACTTTCTCACACAAAATTTCAAAAAATATCATTTCCTTTTTAAAGCATAAAACTGAATCATCATCACCACTTCAAACCAAGTTTTCATTTTAATTCTCTTGCATGCACTTTAGAAATCCTTAAATCAAGAAGAAATCAACATGCATGAACATAGATCAAGTTAAAAATCATTTTTCAAAAGCTTGTTTCCTTAGTTCCTTTCAAAACCGTGGAGGTCATCAAGGAAAAATTCAATCTTTTACTCAAATAAAACATGCAAGACTCAAGTCTTAAGCTTTTTCATAAATCATGTAAAAATCAAAGATAATCATAGATCAACATACACATTTTCAACTTATTTTTCAAAGGGACATAAAAATAACTTGTCAAGGTCAAACATTAACATGAATGTACTTAGATCTTGTAGATCAAGTTATAAAATCAATCATAATAGTACAAATCAAAGTCCAAAAATCATTTTGGGTAAAAGGAGGCCAAAACCGTGACATGCATTGAAGAAAGGTTAAAGCTTTTTGCTCAAAAATCACATGCAAATCTCAAGAACAAAACTTTTTCATTGATCAAGACAAAATCAAAGCTTTATTAAGATCAAGTCAAAAATCAAACATTTCAACAACTCAATTCAACTTTTCTAAGCATAAAGTTAACATGCAACTACTTGAATCAAATTAAAAAGCATCATGACCTAGTCTTCTAGTCATGGCCGAACCACATGGCTCATGATCTAGTGTTTTACTAGTTCATTTAGCTCTTAAGAATTCAAGATCAAAGCATTAACAATACATGCAACCACCATTTAACTACAAAATCAAACATGTAAGAAGAAATGAAGATTACAAAGTTACAAACCAAAGCTAACTCTAAACTTCTAGGATTCTTCGAATCACCCACCAAATCAAGGTCTTCTAGCCTCTAGCACTTTGATCTTCAAGGAAATCCATAGGTTTTTGGCTTGAACTCCTTCTTCCTCCTTCTTTCTCACTCACGGCTACTCTCTCTCTCTCTCTGTAACACCCCGCAAATTCCTCATATTGAATTAAAATACTAAAGAGATTTATTTTGAGAAAAATGTTTTTGAAAGAATATTTTCTTAAATAAATTTCTTAATTCACATTTTTAAAGTGGAAAATGAATTTAAAGAAATGATTTCCATGAAATAATGTGATGAGTTTTAAAGTTGAGTTTAAAAAAAATAATAATTATGTGATTGATATTTTTGGTATTTTGAGGGAATTGTGATTCTTTTTACCTAAATGATTTTATAAATAAGAAAATCTATTTTCTTATGTGTGTACATGCATATGTATATACGGTTTTGCATGAATGTATGCTTAGAATTATGTAAAAATTTAATTAGTGAAAAATATATGATGATGTATGCATGAATGTATGTGTTATCATGATATGTGTGTGAGTAACGTGTAAGTGTGTGTGCATGAATATGTGAGTATATGTGTGTGTGTGTGTGCCGTATGAATGTGTATGTGTAGAACAAACCTAGACTTTTCCTTAAGTGTGGAGAGCAAGTAACCAAGACCTAACCAAATCCTAACTAAACCCTAACCAAATAGTGGGAACCCTAATGGAGGACCCAAAAGTCAACCAATCTAGAATGACCCCTAAGCTCTAATGTCTCCTATATTGTCTCCTTAGCAAATACTAAACTCCACCCATGCAAATTCTTGAGTTGCCTAAATTACCCCTCCCAATTGCATCATGGCCGAATTGAGTCAAGGGTAAAAGAGGGAAAGTCTCATGCCTTGGTCCTTGTCTATATATGGCCGAATGGGTGTGGAGAATTAGCCACTCCATTCTTCATTTCCACCTTTCACTTTTTCATTTCCTTCACTTCTTCAAATACAATTGTTGAGAGCAAAAAAATTGAGCTCTCAACACACACAAAGAGAGAGAGAGTGACCGTGAGGAGGAAGAAGAGAGAAGAGGAGAAACCAAGCCCAAAACCCTAGAGTCTTCCTTGAAGAACCAAAGTCCTAGAAGCTAGGAGATCAACCTTGTTTTGGGTGGGTATTTCGAATAAGCAAGGAGAAGTTGTGATAATGTAGATTTTCTTTTGATTTGTAATTTTCCTTTCTTTTCTTTCTTTGCATGTCTTATTCTATATTGGATCATGAACTTTTAAAGCTTGAAGAAGCTTGTAAACGTCTAACTACCGGATCTCATAATTCGTTTAAGGTCTTCATGAAAGATCTTAAAATTTTTCAAATTAAATCCTAAAGATCAAAAGTTTTATTGAGATTTTTGCAAAAGCTTTAAGTAAATCTCCTTGCATGTCAATTTTTCCTTCTTAAACCGTGCGTTAAAGATGTGTTTAAGGGTCTACTTGATAAATAAATGAATGATCTAGACTCGGTTGGTGATAAAGTTAAAAATCTTGGGTGTTGCTTATTGATTTTGGTGATTTGAGTTCATGCATGTGCTAATGGAACCTTGATCTTGAAATTTTAAGAATAAATAAACTTATAAAACCCTAGATCAAGAGCCCAATGATTCGGCCTTGACTAGATTTATGGATCTTAATGCTTTTAATTTGATCTAAATAATTGCATGTTAATTTTATGATTAGGAAAGTTGATTTGAGTGTTTGAAAGTGTTTAATTTTAACTTGATCTTGATAAAGTCTTGATTATGGTTTTAATCTTTAACTTGTCCTTGAAAAGTTGGATCTTTGGTGCATGCATGTTGTTTTGAACCAAAAGAATTAATCCTTCTTCATTTCATGACACGGTTTTGACTTCTTCTACTCAAAATGATTTTCATCATTGATTTGTGCCATTATAATTGATTTCATGATTTGATCTATGATACCTAGGTGCATGCATGTCATTTTTAAGTGAAAAAGATTTGATCTTTTCTAAAGGCCATCTCGGTTTTATAAAGAAATCAAGGGAAAAAGTTTGGAAAATGAATTTTTAACTTGTTCATGCCTTGTGGTCTTGCATGTGAAAGATTTGAAAATAAAACCTTGATTTATAATGATGCGTATTCGGTCAAAGTCTAGACATAGGAAATCATGTTTTGTTTCCATGACAAAGGACACACGCATGTTGATTTCTTTGATTTAACAAATCTTGTGTTTTTGCATGTGAAAAAGTAAACCAACAATATTGTTTTTTGTCAAAATGAGGTTCGGCTTAGACGTGGAAAATAGACTAGGGTTCTTTTTCAATGAAGTGACATAAAAACAATGAGTGTATGTTGCAAAATCTTGTTAAACCAATATGTTTGAAATTGTGTTGTGAATGTCTAAATTGCATTCGGTATTTTTTAAATTAAAAATAAAGGACCTAAGTGAATTAAATAATTTTGGAAAGTTTTGTGTTTAAATTGGACATATGTGTGTGCATTTGGTTAGGAGAAAAGGGAAGAGTAAATGATTTTGTTTCATGACAAAGAAAATAGAAACTAAGTGCTTAAATTGAATCAAGTTGATTTGTGTGTTTTACCATTGTGATCCTTGACTTGTTTTCTTGGATTCCATTCGGTCATGTAGTGTAAATAGTCTAGGAGACTTAATTGCATTGAGATTGTTGTGCTCGGTTTATATCTTTGTGAATATGTGAATGCCTAAGTGTTTTGTTTAAATGAATAAATGTTTGAATTATAGTAGTGTATGTGTGTGGCTTGTTGTGGTGTGTTAAGTGGATGCTTGGAAAATAAGTGAATGTATAATTGATTAGGGAATTAAGTGATTTTATGGAATAATCCTTTGCTGTCCAGAATTGTTTGGACTTGTTTCTTAATTTTAAAAATTATTTCAAGTGCTTTAAAGTAAAGTTTTCAAGTAATAATTAATTTGAGAAAACCCGGATCAAAAACGGTGCATTTTTCGGTGTTTTCAAATATGTTTAAGGTGCTGTCCAAGACGGACCAGCACCCAAACTAAATAGCTTAAATAACTTTTCATAATGTTTTCAAATGACTTTTGAAAGTACTTAAGGTGTTATAAACATCCGAGTTGTTTGAAAGAAAACGGTCATGTTTTAAGTTTTTGACGAGGAATGAGAGGTGTTTAAGTTACGAAAAAGATTTTCCTAATACGAGTTAATAACAAAAACGTATTTTATTTAGTACGAGGAATTTGAAAGACGAGGGATTGGGGCAGCCGGCGGCGGAAAGGATCCGAGGTGACGGTACGCACTTAATAGCTGGACCTCAGGTGAGAGAGAAGCTTTCCTAAGACACCGTGGTAGTTAGGTGATATATTAGGACGTTTCGTATCATCTCAAAGATCGGAACTAAGTGGTTAGAGTCAGTAGTATAAGTGGCAATTGTTTGATTGTGTGGCCACTTATAAGAAGGTGACGAAGCCCACAATGTTGTTGTGTGATGAGTGTGTGATTGATAGCATGCTTTTATGTTTTTATTTCAATATGCCTAATGATATTTATTGTTGTTAAATTAAATGAGTAATATGCTGATAGACACGTTCTGAATGAGAAATGAAGACGAAAGGAATAAGTTGAGAAAGTAATGAAATTGAAAGTAAAGACACAATGAGAAATATCTACTAATTGGAAATAAGGTATGTGTTGGAAAGGAAAGAGAGAGTTGAGAATTGGGAAATGAAATTGAGGATAATGATGAGAACGAGCCAGAGCTGGGAAGAGTGATGTTGATTGTTAGAACAAGGTGTGAATTGAGTGGAGCTGAGCTCCTTTGTTTTCGGTTTTAGACTGGGACTAGTGTTGAGTTGAGCTTGCTCCTCCATTAGCGCTTAGCAAAGATATTATTCTTGAAAAAGGCTTTTAAAAAAAATGGTTTTCGAAAAAAAAAAGGTTTTCGAAAAGCAGTTTTTGAAAAGGTTTTTGAGAAGAGCTTTTTGAAAAAAATTTTGGAAGAGAGATTTTGTGGAAAATGGTGAAAAGAAATTTTTAGAAAAGAGTTTGTGAAAAGAAAGTCTTTTGAAAATGTTTTGAAAGGAGGTTTTTGAGAAATATTATAAAAGAATTTTCAGGAAGGTTTTTGAAGGGAAATTTTGCGAAAGGATGTGAAAAGAGATTTTAGAAACTTTGTAACAAGGGGTTTTTAAGAAAGTTTTTGAAAAGAGATTTTGAGCAATTGTGAAACTAGAGTTTTGAGAAATTCACAAGAGGGAATTTTATGAAAATGTTTATGAAATGAAGTTTTGTGAAAGCCTGTAAAATGGCATTTGGAGAAAGGTTGAGAAAAGATTGTGGATTGTCAAGAGAAATGGTGGAATGAATTTTGTGGAATGAGATATCAGTTGAGAATTCGTTGATGTGATCCCAGCTCTGTGCTATGTGAGAATTGATGAGAGAAAGTTTGTGTAAAGTTAGTGGTCGGGACTCATTGAAGGGTTGCACGAAGGATGGGCCGACCGTAGGATAATTAAAAAGATTAAAAGACTTTAAAAGACATACGCGGTGAGGTATAAGAGTGCGAAGTAGTGGAGAGGAAGAAACCATAGGTATCTGCGGATACTTAGGAGGAGATTGCATTAGGGGAGGACAATGACGGTGAAACGTCAAGAAGTCTAGAGTATATTTCTAGGCAGAATGAACTCCACATGTGGCGCACTAACGTGGTGGGGACTGGGTCTAATGCCGTGGTAAGTTCTGCGGGCCCACTAGAAACATACTTTCGCCCCCTAGATTGCAAATCGAGAACAGTGAGAGGGACTGGAGTGGGGCATCTTGTTTGCCACTATAGTGAGACAGTGTGCCATGTATATAAATTGATATGATTATGATTTGAGGCTGAGTCCTCCTGGTCTGGGTCCATTTGATGTGTGACAGCTGTCGTGCCCGCACGGTAAAGGTCCTGTACTCCTGTTTGCTTCCAACTAGGTTGGGTGGATTACCGAGAAGATGTAGACGTGAGTGATAACCGAGAACGAAATGAGTACCCGATGGTATTTTGTAAAGAGAAATTATGAGTATGAGAAGGAAAAGGATTGAGAAAGAAAGAATGTTCATGAGAAGTGAAATTAAGTTTGAAAAGATAATGAAAAATAAGAGTAACGATGATAAGACTGATAATAATGTGATAACATATTTGATCATTGTGTGCTTGTATGTTTTATTGTGTGTTTGTATGGTCCTTCTATCTTGCCTTTCGTAATTCCACACTGTCGACGATTCGTCGTTCAGATCGCTTACTCTCTCCTGTTCGTTGGCATATCGGTGTGGCTGGTATCTCAACGGGCAGATGGAGTATTGCATGGATATCGCTATGTGGAATAAGTGTGGGAGAGGTTGGAAACATACTCCAAGCGGCTGGGCATGGATCGGTTACACGGAGATCGTGATTCCGGATCCGAAGCATCAACTGAGCGGAGCTAATCTGGAGCCACATTTGGGGCAAGTCAACGTACGTGGTTTTCAGAGCTACGAGGAGAAGGTCCGGTGCGAGCAGCAGAGAAGTTCTATTGTAGCCGATGGGGTGGCACAAAGGTCTCACAACAATGCGGAAACCCCCACACAAGCGGCATCGTCTTCGCGGGCGAGAAGAGGACGCAAGATGGACAAGAAGCTACACCTGCTTGCTTTCAATAGGAAAGTTTAGGGATAGTGTAATTAGCTTAGGCGGTAGTGAGTGTTGAGTTAAGGATTACCGATGCCATGAGCCATTATGTAATTGAGCCAAGTTTCAATTTAACTTGTGGAGTATATTTTCGTGTGCTTTTAATTCATGAGACGTTTCTGAAAACTGTTAAGATGATTTTGAACCAAGCTTTTTATGGAAACGAATGTTGTATGAAATGAACAGTTTTAGTAACAACTCGGTTTTCAAAAAGGGTGTTGAGAACACCAAGGACTTTTCAATACTGTTTTCAAAAAACATTCACAATGGTGTAAAAAAAATCTGGCCTCAATTTTTGTAACTTTAATAAGTAAAAGTAAATATTTTTGGCTTACGAAAATCGGGCTGTTACAGAATGGTATCAGAGCTTATGGTAATCCTTAGTGGCCTTAAGCATGGGCTTACATGCTTTGTTTGCGTGACTCTGTGTGTTTGTTAGTATTAGGGTAAGAATCTGAGGTTAAGCTTTCGCCTCTTAGTACATGAGACTAGATGTAGCGTAGCATCCACCGTGTTAGTTTAAGAAACCTTTTGGTTCCATAGCTTGAAGGAATAGACCATGAATAGATTCGGAGATCGAGACCCAATACCCCTGATGTTTCATTAGTGATTGTCAGACTTAGGTTTGATTAACCCTAACCCACTTTTATACAGGGATAGTTATCACCTTTGAGGATGTAAGTTGTTATCTCTTAATTTCAGTATTTGTTGAATTGCTTCAGCAAAACAGTTAGTGTTGTTAAAATTCGAACCTTTTCCTTCATGAACCCTTGCCAAACCGTAACTTTACCGATCCTGTCTGAGAATCACTAGTCCAAATTGTGAGGTTAGAAACGCCATAGTTACTCAGATAGTTTAGACTTGAACAAATAAGGGAGGATAAATAGTTTGAGTCAAGTAAGGATATGAGACCACCGTAAGTTTAGTTATAAGTTTGATCTAAGTTGGGGAGTCACAAGGAGAAGAAGAACCGTCTGTTACCGATTATTAGAGGAAAGTTTGAGGATTAGAATTACCCTATACCCTAACTAGACGTTTAGATGATCAAAGGTGGTGAGTTTGATTAATGTCCAGGATGGGTCTAAGGAGGAAGATGAGATTTGATTGAGGAAGTGAGTAAGCTTAAGTGGTAATAGAAACCCCTTAAGTTAGGGAAATGATAGACCAAAAACCTTAGAATTGGAAGGAGAATTGGATGAAGTGATTATTGTGAGTTAGTAAGATCCCGAGTTGTATAGAATAGCGAATATTTAAGGATTTCCGGTGAAATCCCATACTTTTGGCGATGTGTGAATTCTGTTTGTTTGATTTTCCTTAAGTCCATACCTATGGTTGGATTCTCTGTGACAACGATCCACAAGGGAGCAACATCTTCTTCGGTTAGTCCAATGGACTTAACCCGATTCGACATGCAAGCGGTCGTGTGAGTGCGACTACTTCATCCGAAAGCAACAAACGAGGAGCACTGCAAGAGAATTATCCCTGCAAAAGGGAAACATGACCACGCAGCAAAAGAAGAGTATTCTTATGGAAATTAAAGTGACGTAAGAATTTTGTGCCCTGCTGCCCAATCCATAACATATTTCTCGGGGACGAGAAATCTTTAAGTTGGGGAGAATGTAACACCCCGCAAATTCCTCGTATTGAATTAAAATACTAAAGAGATTTATTTTGAGAAAAATGTTTTTGAAAGAATATTTTCTTAAATAAATTTCTTAATTCACATTTTTAAAGTGGAAAATGAATTTAAAGAAATAATTTCCATGAAATAATGTGATGAGTTTTAAAGTTGAGTTAAAAAAAATAATAATTATGTGATTGATATTTTTGGTATTTTGAGGGAATTGTGATTCTTTTTACCTAAATGATTTTATAAATAAGAAAATCTATTTTCTTATGTGTGTACATGCATATGTATATACGGTTTTGCATGAATGTATGCTTAGAATTATGTAAAAATTTAATTAGTGAAAAATATATGATGATGTATGCATGAATGTATGTGTTAGCATGATATGTGTGTGAGTAACGTGTAAGTGTGTGTGCATGAATATGTGAGTATATGTGTGTGTGTGTGTGTGCCGTATGAATGTGTATGTGTAGAACAAACCTAGACTTTTCCTTAAGTGTGGAGAGCAAGTAACCAAGACCTAACCAAATCCTAACTAAACCCTAACCAAATAGTGGGAACCCTAATGGAGGACCCAAAAGTCAACCAATCTAGAATGACCCCTAAGCTCTAATGTCTCCTATATTGTCTCCTTAGCAAATACTAAACTCCACCCATGCAAATTCTTGAGTTGCCTAAATTACCTCTCCCAATTGCACCATGGCCGAATTGAGTCAAGGGTAAAAGAGGGAAAGTCTCATGCCTTGGTCCTTGTCTATATATGGCCGAATGGGTGTGGAGAATTAGCCACTCCATTCTTCATTTCCACCTTTCACTTTTTCATTTCCTTCACTTCTTCAAATACAATTGTTGAGAGCAAAAAAATTGAGCTCTCAACACACACAAAGAGAGAGAGAGTGACCGTGAGGAGGAAGAAGAGAGAAGAGGATAAACCAAGCCCAAAACCCTAGAGTCTTCCTTGAAGAACCAAAGTCCTAGAAGCTAGGAGATCAACCTTGTTTTGGGTGGGTATTTCGAATAAGCAAGGAGAAGTTGTGATAATGTAGATTTTCTTTTGATTTGTAATTTTCCTTTCTTTTCTTTCTTTGCATGTCTTATTCTATATTGGATCATGAACTTTTAAAGCTTGAAGAAGCTTGTAAACGTCTAACTACCGGATCTCATAATTCGTTTAAGGTCTTCATGAAAGATCTTAAAATTTTTCAAATTAAATCCTAAAGATCAAAAGTTTTATTGAGATTTTTGTAAAAGCTTTAAGTAAATCTCCTTGCATGTCAATTTTTCCTTCTTAAACCGTGCTTTAAAGATGTGTTTAAGGGTCTACTTGATAAATAAATGAATGATCTAGACTTGGTTGGTGATAAAGTTAAAAATCTTGGGTGTTGCTTATTGATTTTGGTGATTTGAGTTCATGCATGTGCTAATGGAACCTTGATCTTGAAATTTTAAGAATAAATAAACTTATAAAACCCTAGATCAAGAGCCCAATGATTCGGCCTTGACTAGATTTATGGATCTTAATGCTTTTAATTTGATCTAAATAATTGCATGTTAATTTTATGATTAGGAAAGTTGATTTGAGTGTTTGAAAGTGTTTAATTTTAACTTGATCTTGATAAAGTCTTGATTATGGTTTTAATCTTTAACTTGTCCTTGAAAAGTTGGATCTTTGGTGCATGCATGTTGTTTTGAACCAAAAGAATTAATCCTTCTTCATTTCATGACACGGTTTTGACTTCTTCTACTCAAAATGATTTTCATCTTTGATTTGTGCCATTATAATTGATTTCATGATTTGATCTATGATACATAGGTGCATGCATGTCATTTTTAAGTGAAAAAGGTTTGATCTTTTCTAAAGGCCATCTCAGTTTTATAAATAAATCAAGGGAACAAGTTTGGAAAATGAATTTTTAACTTGATTCATGCCTTGTGGTCTTGCATGTGAAAGATTTGAAAATAAAACCTTGATTTATAATGATGCGTATTCGGTCAAAGCCTAGACATAGGAAATCATGTTTTGTGTCCATGACAAAGGACACATGCATGTTGATTTCTTTGATTTAACAAATCTTGTGTTTTTGCATGTGAAAAAGTAGACCAACAATATTGTTTTTGTCAAAATGAGGTTCGGCTTAGACATTGAAAATAGACTAGGGTTCTTTTTCAATGAAGTGACATAAAAACAATGAGTGTGTGTTGCAAAATCTTGTTAAACCAATATGTTTGAAATTGTGTTGTGAATGTCTAAATTGCATTCGGTTTTTTTTAAATTAAAAATAAAGGACCTAAGTGAATTAAATAATTTTGGAAAGTTTTGTGTTTAAATTGGACATTTGTGTGTGCATTCGGTTAGGAGAAAAGGGAAGAGTAAATGATTTTGTTTCATGACAAAGAAAATAGAAACTAAGTGCTTAAATTGAATCAAGCTGATTTGTGTGTTTTACCATTGTGATCCTTGACTTGTTTTCTTGGATTCCATTCGGTCATGTAGTGTAAATAGTCTAGGAGACTTAATTGCATTGAGATTGTTGTGCTCGGTTTATATCTTTGTGAATATGTGAATGCCTAAGTGTTTCGTTTAAATGAATAAATGTTTGAATTATAGTAGTGTATGTGTGTGGCTTGTTGTGGTGTGTTAAGTGGATGCTTGGAAAATAAGTGAATGTATAATTGATTAGGGAATTAAGTGATTTTATGGAATAATCCTTTGCTGTCCAGAATTGTTTGGACTTGTTTCTTAATTTTAAAAATGATTTCAAGTGATTTAAAGTAAAGTTTTCAAGTAATAATTAATTTGAGAAAACCCGGACCAAAAACGGTGCATTTTTCGGTGTTTTCAAATATGTTTAAGGTGCTGTCCAAGACGGACCAGCACCCAAACTAAATAGCTTAAATAACTTTTCATAAGGTTTTCAAATGGCTTTTGAAAGTACTTAAGGTGTTATAAACATCCGAGTTGTTTGAAAGAAAACGGTCATGTTTTAAGTTTTTGACGAGGAATGAGAGGTGTTTAAGTTACGAAAAAGATTTTCCTAATACGAGTTAATAACAAAAACGTATTTTATTTAGTACGAGGAATTTGAAAGACGAGGGATTGGGGCAGCCGGCGGCGGAAAGGATCCGAGGTGACGGTACGCACTTAATAGCTGGACCTCAGGTGAGAGAGAAGCTTTCCTAAGACACCGTGGTAGTTAGGTGATATATTAGGACGTTCCGTATCATCTCAAAGATCGGAACTAAGTGGTTAGAGTCAATAGTATAAGTGGCAATTGTTTGATTGTGTGGCCACTTATACGAAGGTGACGAAGGCCACAATGTTGTTGTGTGATGAGTGTGTGATTGATAGCATGCTTTTATGTTTTTATTTCAATATGCCTAATGATATTTATTGTTGTTAAATTAAATGAGTAATATGCTGATAGACACGTTCTGAATGAGAAATGAAGACGAAAGGAATAAGTTGAGAAAGTAATGAAATTGAAAGTAAAGACACAATGAGAAAGATCTACTGATTGGAAATAAGGTATGTGTTGGAAAGGAAAGAGAGAGTTGAGAATTGGGAAATGAAATTGAGGATAATGATGAGAACGAGTCAGAGCTGGGAAGAGTGATGTTGAATGTTGGAACAAGGTGTGAATTGAGTGGAGCTGGGCTCCTTTGTTTTCGGTTTTAGACTGGGACTAGTGTTGATTTGAGCTTGCTCCTCCATTAGCGCTCAGCAAAGATATTATTCTTGAAAAAGGCTTTTAAAAAAAAATGGTTTTCGGAAAAAAAAAGGTTTGTGAAAAGCAGTTTTTGAAAAGGTTTTTGAGAAGAGCTTTTTGAAAAGATTTTTGGAAGAGAGATTTTGTGGAAAATGGTGAAAAGAAATTTTTAGAAAAGAGTTTGTGAAAAGAAAGTCTTTTGAAAATGTTTTGAAAGGAGGTTTTTGAGAAATATTATAAAAGAATTTTTAGGAAAGTTTTTGAAGGGAAATTTTGCGAAAGGATGTGAAAAGAGATTTTAGAAACTTTGTAACAAGGGGTTTTTAAGAAAGTTTTTGAAAAGAGATTTTGAGCAATTGTGAAACTAGAGTTTTGAGAAATTCACAAGAGGGAATTTTATGAAAATGTTTACGAAATGAAGTTTTGTGAAAGCCTGTAAAATGGCATTTGGAGAAAGGTTGAGAAAAGATTGTGGATTGTCAAGAGAAATGGTGGAATGTATTTTGTGGAATGAGATATCAGTTGAGAATTCGTTGATGTGATCCCAGCTCTGTGCTATGTGAGAATTGATGAGAGAAAGTTTGTGTAAAGTTAGTGGTCGGGACTCATTGAAGGGTTGCACGAAGGATGGGCCGACCGTAGGATAATTAAAAAGATTAAAAGACTTTAAAAGACATACGCGGTGAGGTATAAGAGTGCGAAGTAGTGGAGAGGAAGAAACCATAGGTATCTGCGGATACTTAGGAGGAGATTGCATTAGGGGAAGACGATGACGGTGAAACGTCAAGAAGTCTAGAGTATATTTCTAGGCAGAAGGAACTCCACATGTGGCGCACTAACGTGGTGGGGACTGGGTCTAATGCCGTGGTAAGTTCTGCGGGCCCACTAGAAACATACTGTCGCCCCCTAGATTGCAAATCGAGAACAGTGAGAGGGACTGGAGTGGGACATCTTGTTTGCCACTGTAGTGAGACAATGTTCCATGTATATAAATTGATATGATTATGATTTGAGGCTGAGTCCTCCTGGTCTGGGACCATTTGATGTGTGACAGCTGTCGTGCCCGCACGGTAAAGGTCCTGTACTCCGGTTTGCTTCCGACTAGGTTGGGTGGATGACCGAGGAGATGTAGACGTGAGTGATAACCGAGAACGAAACGAGCACCCGATGGTATTTTGTAAAGAGAAATTATGAGTATGAGAAGGAAAAGGATTGAGAAAGAAAGAATGTTCATGAGAAGTGAAATTAAGTTTGAAAAGATAATGAAAAATAAGAGTAACGATGATAAGACTGATAATAATGTGATAACATATTTGATCATTGTGTGCTTGTATGTTTTATTGTGTGTTTGTATGGTCCTTCTATCTTGCCTTTCGTAATTCCACACTGTCGACGATTCGTCGTTCGGATCGCTTACTCTCTCCTGTTCGTTGGCATATCGGTGTGGCTGGTATCTCAACGGGCAGATGGAGTATTGCATGGATATCGCTATGTGGAATAAGTGTGGGAGAGGTTGGAAACATACTCCAAGCGGCTGGGCATGGACCGGTTACACGGAGATCGTGATTCCGGATCCGGAGCATCAACTGAGCGGAGCTAATCTGGAGCCACATTTAGGGCAAGTCAACGTACGTGGTTTTCAGAGCTACAAGGAGAAGGTCCGGTGCGAGCAGCAGAGAAGTTCTATTGTAGTCGATGGAGTGGCACAAAGGTCTCACAACAATGCGGAAACCCCCACACAAGCGGCATCGTCTTCGCGGGCGAGAAGAGGACGCAAGATGGACAAGAAGCTACACCCGCTTGCTTTCAATAGGAAAGTTTAGGGATAGTGTAATTAGCTTAGGCGGTAGTGAGTGTTGAGTTAAGGATTACCGTTGCCATGAGCCATTATGTAATTGAGCCAAGTTTCAATTTAACTTGTGGAGTATATTTTCGTGTGCTTTTAATTCATGAGACGTTTCTGAAAACTGTTAAGATGATTTTCACCCAAGCTTTTTATGGAAACGAATGTTGTATGAAATGAACAGTTTTAGTAACAACTCGGTTTTCAAAAAGGGTGTTGAGAACACCAAGGACTTTTCAATAATGTTTTCAAAACGCATTCACAATGTTTTAAAAAAAAAATCTGGCCTCAATTTTTGTAACTTTAATAAGTAAAAGTAAATATTTTTGGCTTACGAAAATCTCTAATAAGTAAAAGTAAATATTTTTGGCTTACGAAAATCGAGTTGTTACACTCTCTCTCTAAGAGTTTTGGTATGCTCTTAGAGTTGTGTTTAGAAGGAAATGAGAAATGAAGGAAATGAAATGAATTGTGTGAAAATGAACTAAGGCCAAAGATATTTATAGGCAAACCGTGAAGTCTCTCTTTTGCCCTTGGTTTGGTTTCGGTTTATGTGTGTTGAGGAGGGGCAATTTTGGCACTTTGGTTTGTTGCATGGGTGGATTTTATCAAGGGGACAATAAGGAACAATTTAAGGCTTTAGGGTCACTTCATGCATGATTTATTTCTACTACTTTAAATTTTCCTACCAACTTAATTTCCTTATGGTTAATTCTAATTATTCTATAGGCTCCTTGTCTTAAAATTAAAATCCTAAGCTCACCCACATACACACTTACACACGTAGCACACATATAAAGATATACAAATCTCACCTTTTCATTTCCTAATTACATTCACTTATGTTCATCAATGCACACAATGATGTAATTATCTCTAAAAAAATCATATTCACACAATTATTTTCATGCATCATTTATCAAACACATATCAAACCATCACACATCACATAATAAATTTATGCCTTAACAATAATTTTCTTCTTAGTTATTTTTAACACTCAATATCCTCAAAATTCGTTCTTCACAAACTCATAGAATAACCTTTTATAAATCAACCTAGAAAATTATAAAAATCACATCTTCAAATTCCACTTTTAAAGGCGGTCGTTTCCATATAAAGATCATAAAATTCGGGGTTACGGTTGAAAAGATACAAATTTTCAAAGTTATCAAACCAAATAGAGTTCACCAAGAATTTTACTTCTTAAAGAAATCTCAACTAATAAAGTCTTTGGCTGAAAATTCATGAAAACACTCATCTTTACATCAATATATTCATTATTGATAAAATATCTTTCAAAAATCCATTTAAAACAGACGAGGAATTTACGGGTCGTCACATGAAATATCTGCTCCAGTTCTTGAATCCAGATTTGCGCCTCCTCAGGGTTAGCTCTACCATAGAATTTCGGAGGATCACACTTCCTAAAGTCGGCTAGCCCTTTGAACTCAGATGGACCGGTGTCGCGTCTATCAGTCAGGTGCTCCAAAATGGCAGCGATACAGTCTAGGGATTCGTCGGTATGGCGAGCGTGCCTTGAAGCCATTGCTACTTTGTGCTATTTATCAAAAATAATAGTTATATTTAATATTAAGAAATGTTAATAGTATTTCCTAGTGACTCGACTCTAGTCTACCCATAACTCAATCTAGAGTTATCACAGCTTAAAGGATGTGTGGCCATATTCCATAGGCCGAGATTTTGAACCATTGCTCTGATACCACTAAGTGTAACGACCCAACTTTCTAACCTTTAATTACTTATAAGTAAAGTAGAGAAAATTTTTCGCCAAAATAAATTTAGAACTTTACCATTTCAAAAGCAGAAGCAACTTGTACATATCATCATTACGGAATAAAACATAAGAGTTTTACAACTTATAACACAATAGTTCAAACTATAAAATAAACAAAATAGACTCCGAGCTACTTAATATACTAATCGTAACCCAGAGCGTGGTTCTCAAAACTCCATCATTGGAAAGGGAATTCCACATCCCTTGTCAGCATTACTCTTCCCTTTGGAAGACAGGACCTTCATTACCTACAAGGGAAACAAGGGAGTAAGTCATAGCTAATCACGTTAAAAGGAATGATAATAATAGTGGCTAAAAACAACAGACACAATTAATAACAATTTAGAAATGCATGTACATATGTCAAACCCTTTTTATTCAAACAATTAATCTTATAATTAGCGGCACGATGTATGCTGATCTCAACAATATCCCGGGGCATCACAGCTTGGAGGAAAGTGAGTCATCATGAGCTTCCTCCGCTCGACCCTTCACGACAGACAGCGCGTACGACAGACAGCGTAAAAAAGTCTCAACAAGTTGGAGCAATCAATGCATGAATGCAACCATAATTCATTACCAATCCTCATTATTGATTCATTATCATTTCCATCATTCCATCTTTT
Source organism: Crotalaria pallida (assembly GCA_037953625.1). Classification (NCBI taxonomy): domain Eukaryota; kingdom Viridiplantae; phylum Streptophyta; class Magnoliopsida; order Fabales; family Fabaceae; genus Crotalaria; species Crotalaria pallida. The sequence goes on along the minus strand of CM075654.1, from coordinate 1,069,124 downwards.
AATCTGTTAATCTCATCTTTAACTTTTCTTTTTAGCTGGTGCTGATGCTTTCAGAAAAAGGCCATCAGCGGCATAGCCACTTTGTGATGGGATCCATGAGGAAACCGCAATTGGTGGTTGAAACAACTAAGGGACCCTAGGAACACACCTACAAGGGGGGGTTGAATAGGTGTAAAAGAAACCTTGAAAGATTTTCGAACGAAACAAATCAAAACAATCAAAACGAATGATTTTTGCAAATTTGTCAGCACTTAATCGATTAAACTGAGATTTAATCGATTAACCTGCAATTTAATCGATTAAGATCAGAAAACACAAAAAGCCTTAATCGATTAATAATCGATTATGACAGTTAAAAACTGAAAAATCACTTTTCAATCGAATACGAAAATCAATCAATCAACACGTAAGATCAGAGATTCAGCGGAAACAATTAACACCTATATTCTTATTGATTACCTAGGTTATGAAAATTATTTTCTCCAAGTTAATTTACACAATTAATATTCAATTCAATCAATTATGAAAAATCACTTTTTCTAGGTTTTCAACCAAGAACACAATGAAATGACTTCAATATAAAGAGTAAGGGTTTAGAGATACGACACAGTGATTTATCCTGGTTCACTTTCATCCACTTGAAAGCTACATCCAGTCTCCTCTTAAACCAAGAGAGATTCTTCACTATGAGGAATTAGAGTTCTCAAATTACAAGTAAATGCCTCTCAAGACTCCCTTCTTGATAGCCTACAAAGGATACCACACCCTTGCCTTGTAATCCTATTGATCTTCTCTCTAATCTAACCTCTACCCCTTGTTGATAATCCACACAACAAGTCTTCACTTGCTTGATGATAATCCACACACCAAGGCTTCACTTTGCTTGATTCACAACCAAGACTTCTTCTTCTTCAATGAGAAATTTGCTTGATGATAATCGACACACCAAGTCTTCTTGTTTGTTGTAGATGGCTTGCCTCTTGCAAAGATTACAACACAATTGAAAACACAATGACACTCCTATGAATCTCTTTCAATAGCTATGACAAATCAACATAAGAGATTCAAAGGTTCTTGATCAAAGAATGTGAAAATAGAAAAGCTTTGATCTTTGAAATTGAGAGAGAATAGAGTGGCTTGATTTCTTGTAAAACTTGTATGAAAATGATTCTAGATGATCACAAAGATTAGGAAAAGGTTTATGTAGAATACCCAAAAGTTAGAGCACTTAAAAACTGATTTTGAGAAGTGAAAATCGTATTTTAAAAAACCAGTACAGCAGGTCTTAATCGATTAAATTTCAGTTTAATCGATTAAGCACCGATTAAGCACCGATTAAGAACCGATTAAGTACCAATTAAATCTGGAAAATCACATAGAAACTTGTTTTCTCAAAACTAAACCTTTCCTTTCAAACCTTTAAGCCACCTATTGATTTTAGGTTAAGTGAAAACTCAAATTATGATATAATCATGCAATCAAAAGAGATTCACTACCCTCTAAGAAACTCTACCCAAACTCATCAAATAAAAGACTAAGTCTAGAGAGGCAAATGATATAACAATAATAAAACACAAACTAGATCTTCATAAGTCTTCATGAGTTTGTTCTCTCTTCTTCCTTTGATGATTGTTGTTGTTTGTTGAGCTTGAACTTGATCAACACCTTTGTAGCTTGTTCAAAACCTTTTGTCATTATCAAAACATTCTCAATCGAACTTACAATCAGTTTAACAATTTCAGGAAAAGTCCATCAGCGGCCTAGCCACTTTGTGATGGTTTTAGAAATAGTATTTAATTATTTCATTCATAGTCCATCGGGGCATAGCCTCCTATTGATGGTTATTGCAACGACCCCATTGGGACTCCTATAGGAAAATATCAACCAAGTGAATAAAAACTTTCACTGGGACATTTATAGGATAAACATCGACCAAATGGGTGTACGCACTTCCATTGGGACTCTTGTAGGGAAATTATCAACCACTGAATAAAATTCCAGTAGGACACCTCCAGGATAGTTATCAACCAAATGGGATTAAGTTATGTCACATTATAATATTAAACGAGTTAAATTCTGAAAATTAATGAAAATTTGAGTTTTATGCAATTTTGTTCAAAATACTCGAGTAGTTCATGAACTACTCGAGTAGTTCATGCAAAAATACTTGAGTACTTGAAGAAATACTCGAGTCTTTCCTCAATTCCCAGAATACTCGAGTCTTTCTCTAAATACTCCAGTCTTTTTACTGCAACAACACCAGTTTTCTACATTTTAAGCACCATTTCGTGATTCTTACACCTTTACTTCAATTCTGCACAAAACAGAAGTTATTCCACATAAAATAAACATGTTACATCTATCAATAACCATCAAATTAACAGGAAACATAATCAAATCACAGAATTGCATAAAACATAGAAAATGTCCATTTCAACATATGAATTCCATTTCTACTTGATTTTAAGTTCATAAATCAATCTTGTGAGTTTCCTTAGGTCCAATTAAACTTGTTTGAACACAAAAACCATGAGTTTCTGGCCTCCAAGTCAGATTCCCATTTCAAGTTACATTGCCCATGAACCACAATTGGTTCCTATGAATTTAGCTTATTGATTACCATTCTAGCGACTAGGTAACTTCTCTCATACCTTAGAGAAGCCAAAGAAATGGTTGATCGAGAAGGAAGTGATCTGAATCAAACTTTGAGTTCCAACACTCAAGTTCTGCTCTTTGAACAGCGAACTTTGGCCACGAATTTGGCAGGGAATATGTTACGGAAAAGGGTGAAACAAATTAGCTTTAGCAACTAGGGAATACTAACTTTAATTAGGAACAAGTTTGAAACGAATTGGCTCAGCGTACATACCAAACCAATTCAAGAAAGAGAGGTTGATGGTGTTATTTCAGGCTCTGTTTTTCAGCTTAGAATATGCAACTTTGGAGGCTTGTAACTTGATCTACAGGAAGTCAATTTGAGTGGTTCTTGGTTCTAATTCAAGATTTGAATCAGAACTCGAATTGTGTTTTGGTTGCACTGGATTTGGTTGTGTGAGGAGGGAGAATCGAAGGCTCAAAGAGAGCACCAGAAAATAGGGAATTTTGGACAAAAATTCAGGTTGGAGTGAATTGAATGAGTTTCTAGCCTCCCCGAATCACTTATTTATAACTTAAGGTTACCCTCCTACGAAGTAAGGTCCAGCTCTGGGCTTAGAACTAGATGAAACGAGCTGTTGGTTCCAATTTGGTTTGAAACTGACTTTTATATTTTTGTAGAGCTGCACGAACTACTAGAAATACTCGAGTATTTCAACAAAAATTCAAATTTTCCTAACAGCTAGTTACGATACTCGAGTCTTTCCCAAAAGACTCGAGTCTTTTGACTAAAATCAGAAAATTTAATATTTTATTTGATAAAAATATTTTATTTATTTATTTAAGATACTGGGCCTTACAATAATAATCTCGGTGGATACCGTGGCAACAATGACGACAATGGTAACAATAATGGCAACAAGAATAACAATGAAGGAGTTAGAAACAATGGGAACAATGGAGGTGGAGGACAAAGTAATGCCTGTTGGAAACCAACAATCGGCCTAACAATCTACAAGAGGGGGTGAATAGTAGTTGGAAGGGATAGTACCAATTTTTCGGATAAAACTGAAGTCGTTCGGATAATGATTGTTGTTAAAATAAAATTGCCGACTTTGGGTCGAGCAGATTCTGATAATCATTTATCTAAGCCGACAACCGATTATCCGAGCTGCGCCACACAAAGATCAGATTTGCAGCGAAAAAGAGCTAGCACTATCCGAGCAAAATAAAGTTCAGCCGATTAAATGCACGAAATAATAACTGAAACCAGTAAAGAAGAGAGAGACAACTGATTTTTATATTGGTTCACTCACAACCACGGTGAGCTACGTCCAGTCCCCCCTAAAACCTTTAGGGAGCCTTTAATAAAAATCAATCCAATCGTACACACAGATTTACAAGAGAACCTCTCTACACCTAACGCCGACTTGAACTGATGCCGAAGAACCTCATTGAACTTTAAAGATCTTGAAACCTTTAAGACGCCTTGAAACATTTAAGGACTTTCACCAAAGAACCTCTTTGGATTTTTGCTCAAGTACCTCCTAAGACCTTACAAACACCTAAGAACCTCCTAGGCGGCTTGGAAACCTTCCAAGACTTTCACTTGCTTGATAACCTCTCAAGGCTTGAAAAACAGATTGAATGAATGAAATGGCACCAACTCGAAACCCAAGTGTGTTTGATTCTGAAAGTTTGATGAACAGATGAGTATTCGGTTGTGTGTTTGATAAAGGATTTGTAGTGGACCTGACTCTAGACCGACCGAGTCTTCTTTACACCGACCAGTTAAACACTAGGGAAGAGAACACCGACCACTATCCGGTCTGTACCACGTAACGCCGAGCTAGGGACACTTAGGAGAGCTACAGGTTTATGAGACCATAGCCGAGCATAGGATCTGTTGGAAACCAGATTAGTAGTTTGAGGCAGAGATACCGGACTTTTGAATTAGATTGAAAATGGATAAAATATACTTGCTGGTGTTTATAAAAATGTCGATTAAGTGCCGAGCAGAATCTGATTATCTATTGATAGTCGGTTTCGGAGTTCGATCACACACAGTCGGGTTTTGCAGCGGATCACAGCAAATACACTTCAACCGAATGTGAAGTTATGCAGAAAACCGATTAAATGCCAACTAATGCAGAAAACAAAAATAAATGCGAAAAGCAGTAAGAGAAAACGATAAAAGATGAGGCACAGGAATTTTTATACTGGTTCACTCTCAAGTGGGTGAGAGAGTACGTCCAGTCCTCCCTAAACCTTAGGGAGCTTTTAATTAAAATCAAATTGATAGAATTACAGGAGAACTATTGAATGAACGTCACTCAACCTAACCCTTCCAAGAGAGTACCAAACCACTACAAAAAAAACCCTTTATTGCAACGACATTTTGCAACGACTTAAAAAGTCGTTGCTAAAAACAGGTGTTTTGCAACGTTAAAGTCGTTGCAGAAAACAGGTGTTTTGCTGCAACTTAAAAAAGTCGTTGCAGAAAACATGTGTTTTGCAACGACGTAAAAAAGTCGTTCCAAATGACCTGTTTTCTGCAACGACTTAAAAAGTCGTTGCAAAACACATGTTTTCTGCAACGACATTATCGTTGCCAATAAGATTAAATAATTATTTTTTAATAAAAAATAAAAAAATTTAAATTATTAAAAAAGGGTATAACTAATTAAGCACCATGGACAAAGAATGAGTCCTCTCAAATTAGGGCCGACACTCATCCCCTCCCTCTCTCACTGGCGAGTCGTCCCATCCTGTTCTCTCTTGATTTTCCAGAAACATCAAGACCTCACTTCTCTCTATTTCTTCGTCTCTCACTAACCCAAAACCAGAATCATAAGACTTCAACGCCGCCGACACAGCTCCTTCGAGAATTGCAGCCACCACTCCCACTCTTCATCTCGCCTTCTCACTCCCGCCGCCGCTCTGCGCTACACCATCGCAAGGCAGCCACCACCACGCCTTCTTTCCTCTCCATCGCATCATCATCACACACCACTGAATCGCAACCAACAGCCACAAAATCGTTGCTTGCACCATCACCTACATCCTTTTCCCTTGGTCGCAGATCTAGGTTCACAATGGAATCGACCCTGTTATTATTGTTGTTATCAGGGCGTCATCACCAGGTCTGAGTTCGATCTCGGTCACCATCCTGAGCTTTTACTATGATCACGTGTAATCACCATTCTTCACTTTACTCGCATCATTTCAATTGAATCACGGTCTGATGAGTTCTTGTGTCCTTTTCATTTATTTTTCCTTGTTCGCATTTTTTTTCCTTCAGTTTGATATTGTAGTTAATTGTTCATGATACTTAATTAATTTGAGGATTAAGGTTAGGGATTTGATTTCAGATTATTTTTGCAAAGTGAGATTTTAATACCCAAATGCCTCCTTTCTTATTGTCGCTTATATGGTTTATTCTTTGTATGATTTGCCTAAGTTAGGATATGAATTGCTTATATGGTTTATTCTTTGTACTCCTAAAACCAAGTATCAACTTGCCTATCGAATAAAGTTCTATTTTACATCAACTCTGCAAATTTATTTAGTATCTTAATTCTGCCATGTTGCTTAAATTGATGACAATAAAGTTCACTTATCATGGTTACAAGTTACGATTAACAAGATGCGTATTGAATGCTTGAATTGATTATAGAAGATGATAATTTTGTGCTTAATTTTGTCTTGTTTTCAGCATCCATGTCAAAAAGGATCTACTTGAGAGGAGGTCTTGGTGTTGGTGCTTGAACATCATTGAGGTCGACCCAAAGGGGTAAGAACTCTTTTACCCAAACCTATTTAAATGAGGAGAGTTCTTATATAATATATACTATAAACCCATTTCATAGTGAATGACCTATGCAATGTTTTCTGAACTTGTGCCATTTCTTGTTGTAGATTTTCTTAATTTTTATCTCTTTTTCAGTCTTTAAGTCTATGCATGTTGTCCCATTTTTGCTAAGGAAACATGCATTCTAAGGCAGTGAGTGCTTCCCATTAGATGTGGTTGCCTTTTTCATTTATGTTAATTTCCATTAACTTCTTGATTTTATATTGTGTATGGGTAGAGGTCAAATTAGGCATATGCATCGAGTCTCATGAGTCTTAGGTGAAAGTGCTTGAGACAATATGAGAAGGTGCATGGTAAATCTTGGAGAAATAGTGCATAAAAGAAAAATGTTTTTAAAATAGAAAAATACATTTTTAAATGGCTTTGGGAATTATTTTTAGCAAAAGGAAAAAGATTGGTTTAATTATGAAATTCATATCTAGTTTTTAAAGCAAAATAGCAGTCTGTTACTAATCCCTTTTTCTAACGGTGATTGAAGCAGTACAGACTTAGTTAAAACAGAAAAATCAGATCTGAATCACGTTTCTTTTATTAAGTCAAAACCATCTCTCTTCTTTGCTATATAACTGAATGGGTTTTCTTTTTAATTATGGTGCATCAGATTTGTTTACATCCGCTGCACTCTCATAGTTTTGCAACATGCATTTGTTTTTGGAAATTTGGTCATTTGTTTTGCTGGTTTGGTTAAACTTGCTGCATAATACAGTCTAGTTGCATATCATTCATTCATGCATTCTAGTTACTATTCATACTTTATCTTATTTATATAAGTGTATCAGTGCATATCTGTGTTTGATATCTCCATTTCTTTTGTTCTAATCTGCTTGCTTAGATCTGATGGAGTTTTATAAGTGCATCAGTGTTTGGACTACATGTTAATCAGTTTCTGGTTTTTTTTTAATCCTGGATTGGTTTGATATTTTGCCTATGTTCACTTTTCTGGGTTTTAGGTTGATATGTGCATCCTCTGTTTAATGATGTTGTGTCTTTGGATATTGATCTGTGCAAATTTTCAGTAATTTGTGCATGTATTCATGGTAGTTGCACATGGTTTTGTTTTCAGGTTTTGGTTTTGTGCTGCTGCATTTTGGGTCATGTCTTTTGCACATGTGCATCTTGGCTAATCTATGTGCATTCATATACTAGTTTGTGCATCATACTGTATGTCATTGATACAAGTGTATCTTCTCTGTGCAGATGTTCGGCAATTTGTCTATACTAACTAGTTTCTATTTGTATATATACTCTGATTTGCATCCTGTTCTATTATCTAATTAATCTGAGATCTTGTTTCAGTTTTAGTTCATGTTCTTATTTTAGTTCATGATGTGTCTCGGTTTTTCTTGGCTAAGTTGCAGATCATTGTTTTACTGTCTTTGTACACTGCTACATTGTTTTTTTGTAGATATATATATCCTATCAAAGTTAGGCATTTTACTGTCTTTGTACATTGCACATAGTTTTTATTATTTATTCCATTTTGCAGGAACTCAAGGATGGTACAAGGGCTTCACAGCCTTCAAGTTCTAATAGCAATGCAGAGGTAATGCATTTGAAATCATATATTTTATATATTTGTATTATAAGTTTAACTTGATTAGAAGGATACAGTTTTTAGATATCATACTATTAACCATTGAGAAAAAGATGAAACCTTTTGCTTTGAATTCCTTGGTTTTTGGCATTGATGGATTTTTTTCTTGGAATGGATGTTTATCAACTACCTTTTGCACTATGTGCTGACTCATACTCAAATTCAAGGTGCCTACGTTATTGCAGGGTTATCTATCTATAAATCGTGTTTAAAGTCTTAAAAAAAATGTTTAAAAGACTTTTTAACTCGGCTGCTTATTGCTTTGATTATTGGCATTTGCAATTGTTATGGCTGTTGAGGCATTTAGGAAAGAGTTAAGGAATTAGGAGTTCATTATAGTCCTTGACTATCAATATAAATAAATAGATATAGCCTATAGGTGAAGAGATCAGTATTATGCAATGTACCGAGGACAAAAACATTGAGGTCAGTCAACCATTGAAGGCTCTAGTAACTTTCACTGGTTTAGTAGTTATTGCTCCCCAAAAAAACTGTTGAAACTAGTTACATGCCATGATCTTGTTTACTGGTCTTCAAGGCACTTAACTAGTCTCCTGGAAAAGTCTTGCTTCATGTCCAGTCTTGAGATATGATCTGGAACCATCATATCTTGGGCAGCAAAGCTGCATTCTTTAGTTTTTTTTTCATTGTTGTTCATGTATTTTGCTTTTTGGGCTTTGGCGAAAATCTTCTTCATCCTACGACTGCACTTTTCTCTCCTTTTTATCAAATAGAATTTCATTTTCTGTATAAAAAGTTATTGGATCCATTTTCTATTCTCATCAATGCTTCCAGTGTCTAATTCTCACAAGTGGGATTGTTAATAGCTACAAGGCTTGAATGGACTTTTATCCTCTTTTAGCCTCAGTATCCTTTTTAGTGGTTCTGCATTTTATTTTTTTTTATGTAGCATGAAGCTAATTGTAATGTTCCCCTGGTTCCCATTAATTTGAATATACATGAAACTAACTCTGCATCCATCTATTTTGCATCTATTTATCTTTTTGACCAAAAAAGTTTAAAAATAATAATACTGTAATGCAATGGGTTTATGTGACACCCTAAGTTTTATTATATAATTAAACAAAGATTTTATGAGTTTTCTTTGCTTAATTAATTTCTAACTCCATTATCAGAGTGGGGAAGCCTAAATTCACTATTAAAATAGTGGTCTAGAATTTTTCTTTTCCTAACTTTTACAAACAAAGGGGTTCACATAAGGAATTACTTAATTACCCTTATTTAGAAAATATATTTAGTGGTATTTAGTTATAGAAAATTTTTAGGAAAAATCCGACAGAGTCTCCTCTGTTTATCGGACATTTTCCATATTTCTTGAAAACCTGCTACCTGCGTGAAAGTTAAAAATACATTTTCCAGTTCAGTTCCTTTTACTTATGTGCAATGCTAGGGTGTTTCCCCAGCTCATTCTATAGCCCCGCACTCATTTAGTTTTGCAAAATTATATAGGTATTATTTACAACAAAATATGCACGGAACGTCCCCGTCATAGCGGAGGAAATCCGGCCCAAAGGTGCTCACACATTGCACCACAAAAATATACTAAGTCATAAGGAAAGTTTAAACTAAGTTTTTTATATACAATCTCAAAATAACTAAGTCCAAAACTAGTAAAATAAAAGTATGAACCACTACTCTCCCTAGTTGGGAGAGTGATCCTGCTCGGCTGGGACCTCGGAATCTAACTCTGAACCTGAAAAATGGGCGTAAAGGGTGAGAAATCCACGAACCCAGAAATGTCATTTTAAAGAGGCATAAGAACAACTAAGGCATGCAACAATCAATTCACACACATACATAAATCATGCTTCATTGCATACCTTATTGGTTCGAAATTAAATCATATATCAAAGACAATCACTCTTGGTTTTTCTTCAACTTTAAACATGACTTTTACTTTCACAAGCTTTTAACTTTTGTATCTGAACTTTGCTTGCATTATGAATTCCATTAGGTATTCTTGCTGCACAATTGGTTAGGATGGTATCTTCACCCAATAGGACTTCTTCTCACTCAGGACTTCTTGACCCATAAGACCTTTCCCTCGTTAGGGCCTTTTCTTATTTTCTTTTCTTCACTCTCTTTCATATATTCTCATTTATTCATATTTCATGTTTATATTTGGTAATGCAGCTATTAATCATCGCGTAGGATCCACGTAACCTAACGAGCCTTTGATCTTATGGGGATTTTTCCTGAGCGAGCTTTGTACCTATTGGGGCTAATTCGGGCCTACTTTGCTAGTAGGACCCTGTCCTAACCGTGTGCACCTAATGGGTGTGGATCCCAAAACGCGATTAATAGCTGCAGACCTTTTACTCTTCTTTACTTTGCATTACAATTCCATTTCATTAATCACACTTATACATAATTTGCAACATAGCATTTCTTATTTGCAATTAATATTAACTATAAAAAAACACCTCATTTCAAACTTGAAATTGCAAAATTAAGTGTTCTCTAACATAAACAAATCCTTGCTCCCTATTATCATAAATTCCCCATTTAACTCAATACTTACCATATTCACAAAATCATCAAATAATTGCCAAATAAGCAACCATGACATAACAAATCACCAATTCAATTATTAATCATACTTATTTCAAGTGTCAAGTAGGATCAAGCAAATTCATGAACATTAACACATATCAAGAGGGAGAAAAATCATATTATCTAACCCTAAACTTAATCATAATTATACACACCCAAAATTCAACTCCCAAGCCCATGAATCAACCCCCTTACCTTGATTTTGAAGATTAAAGATAGAAAATACCAATGTGAGCTAAAACCCTCTTGCTGGATGAGAGAGAAAAACGTGGAGAGAGGGAGAGAGAGAGCTTCCAATCCTTGATCTTGAGAGATTGATAGAAGATTAAAGGTTTGTGGGTGATGGGGATTGATTTTTAGTGATTATTCATGGGTTTAAGTGATGATTTGAAGGTGAAATCATGGAGAGAAGGGAGAGAAGTTCGGCCCCTAGTAGAGAGAGAAATCCATGGAAGAATGTGCGAAGAAGAAGGCCAAAACGCTGTTTTCTGGGCTGAAAAACTCGACTTAATCGATTAATACTCGATTAAAATGGCAGTTAATCGATTAATACTCGATTAACCACTGCTAATTGCCTTTTCTATTTTTCTTCTATTTTCATTTTGTTTTCAAATCACCATAACTTCTTCGTTAACCGTCGGATCTTGCTCAAATTTTAAAGCAAGGTTCCTAAAAATCCATACTCCATATCCAACGGTGGAAATCTTGATTGGAGTTGTAATTATTTAATTACAATTTTCCAAACTAGGGTTGTTGGAAAGGTGATTTAACTTAGCTAAAATTGCACTTTTTAACCCGATTCAATTCCGATTTCGATTTTCCCCTTTCTAACTCCTTTCTAACACCTCACATACTCGTTGGATTAATTATCTTAATTTTTCTTAATTAACTCTAATATATTTTGATAACAATTAATTAAATAAATAAACTGGAAATTAAATTGAGGACGTTACAGTTTACATTGGTTTAAAGGATTTTATGACTTGGTAATCCAATCTAGGTTGGGCATGTTTGCCTAAAGGTTGTGGTTAGCATACTTATTTGTGGTCTCATTTATTGTGGTGGCCGGGTGCTTAAGTTTTATTGTGCCTTTATTTTTTTTCATTTATTAATTTCTCCTCTTACTACTACTACCTACTATTTCACTATCGATGTTCCCATGCAAAGACCCCCAACTAACACTTCTTCTCCTTGGAAACATGATGAATCACCCATTCATACCTATGTAAATTCAATGCTCCTAATTATGGTGATTGTATTTTGATGATGGCAAAGTAATTAACAAATCAAGTCTTGAAGACATTGCAACATTCACAACAGCAACAAGTAAAGAAAAGAAGAAGAGTGCCCAATCATTCTCAATCAAATATTAATTGTAAATTTCTAATTTATGTTGAGAGTGGTTGAGAGTGGGTAGAAATAGTTAGTCTCTTCTAGGAATAAATTTTTATATGATTATTAAGTTGAGATTAACCAAAATTAATACTTGAGAAGAAAAATAAAATTGAAAAATAATTTTTCCCATATCTGATCAAAATACTCGAGTATTTTGAGAAAGACTCGAGTATATACTCGAGTATTTTTAAAACACTCGAGTATTTGTGCCAGGTCAACAAAAATGACCGTTAGTCTTGTTCGTGCACCAGTTCACTCGTGACCGACCAAAAAGACTCGAGTATTTTTCAAAAGACTCGAGTATTTTTGTCCAGTCAGCAAAAATGAACATTGGAGAGACTTCAAAACCCATTGGAGGGCACTTTGAAGTCTAACCAACCCAAGAGAGCATTTCTGAACTTGATTGGAAAATTTCTCTTTGATTTTGTGCAAGAACAAACAAGACAACATAATCATAATTGACTTCAAGCTTTCATATTTCCTCTTCTCAAGTGTTAATCCCCAAAAAGCTCAACTTCTCACTCATATTGTCATTTTATTCCAAGTTGAGTTTTAGGCTTCAATTCATACATTGAGTTGTGCTTATTTGTGCTAATCCATTGTGAGATTAGTAATACACATACAAAAAGCTTGATTATTCAAAGTCTTGGATTGTTCCCAAGCAAAACCTAAGTGGCTTAGGGTGTTGGAAGTCTTGAGAGGTTCTCAAGCACAAGACTAGGAGGTTCCTAGCCCGGTGGAGTTTCTTGAAGGGAGTTCAAGGAAGCTTTGTGAAGAGTTCTTCAATCACCGGAATCAAATTGGGGTAGAAATCAAGAGTTTGGTACACTCTTGAAGGGTTAGGTTGAGTGAGGCCATTCTCAAGCAATCCTTTGTAATTTCTAACAATTTGATTATTAGTAGAAACTCCTAAGTGATTAGGAGGACCGGATGTAGCTCATTGTTGGAGTGAACCAGGATAAAATTGCTTCAGTGGTGGTTTATTGCTTTTAATCTACTTTCTAACTCAATCTACTTTAATCATTTCAAGCAATTAGGATTTATACAATTAGGTAGCAAGTTCAAGGAATCCTAGTGTTAAAAGTAATTTAGATTGCTTGCTATTCTGTTGGATAAGTTCCTGTTTAGTATTGAATTGATTTGAGATAAATTGCTGAATTTTCGTTTCTGTTTTTACTGCTATCTGATAGGAAAAACTCGAGTATATTCAGAAAAACTCGAGTTGTTCATCACTGAAAAACTTGAGTATTTCACAAAAGACTCGAGTATTTCGTGTCTGATTCCAGAAAATTCAGTCTTAGCTCCATTCTTCAATTGTTAGTCCAATTATTTGGTATTAGTGCTTCAAATTACTATTCACCCCCCTCTAGTATTTGCTTAGCCCGCTTGTTGGTTTCCAACAACTTAGTGTGATCGATTGAGTTCCTTTCTATTAGAAAACAAGTTTCAAAGACGGAAGGTTGATAATACACTATTTATTTATAAAACCAAAGATGACATATTGTTAGTACAAATTTATGTTGATGATATCATATTCGGTGCTACTAACATGTCTCTTTGTAGAAAGTTCTCAAATTTGATGAAAAAGGAATTTGAAATGTCAATGATGGGAGAACTTAAGTTCTTCCTAGGCTTACAAATAAAGCAAGTCAAGGAGGGGATATTTGTGCATCAAGGGAAATATTGCAAAGAGCTCCTTGCGAAATTCGGATTGGACAAGTGCAAGGAAGCCTACACTCCAATGAGAACATCATGCTACCTAGACAAGGATGAACAAGGTATACCGGTTGATGTTAGTAAGTATAGGGGTATGATAGGTAGTCTCCTATATCTCACTGTATCTAGACCGGATATTATGTTTAGTGTATGCATGTGTGCTAGGTTTCAAGCTAATCCTAAAGAATCTCACCTATCCGTAGTTAAACATATATTTAAGTATCTAAAAGGAACAATTAACACTGGTTTATGGTATCCTGCTGATGCCAATCTTAGTTTAGTTGGTTACTCGGATTCCGACTTCGCGGGATGCAAGCTTGATCGCTAAAGCACCAGTGGTACTTCCATTTCTTGGGAAGTTCATTGGTGTCTTAGTTTTCGAAAAAGCAAGTTTGTGTCACTCTTTCTACCGCCGAAGCGGAATATATCGCAGCTGGTAGTTGTTGTGCTCAACTGTTATGGATGAAACAACAATTATCGGATTTTGGTTTGAAACTTGAAGATATTCCGATTAGATGCGATAACACGAGTGCAATCAATTTGACTAAGAATCCGGTGTATTACTCTAAAACTAAACACATTGAAATAAGACATCACTTTTTAAGAGATCATGTACAAAAGGGTGATTGCACAATTGAATTTGTTAGTACCACAAATCAATTAGCCGACATTTTTACAAAACCTCTACCAAGGGACACCTTTTATCATATTAGGAGAGAACTTGGTATTTTAGATGAAGCTAATATAGGCTAATTGCATTGTGTGTCATTTTTGGAAAAACACTATTTTTAGTCTTACTCCAATGTGTTCTTGATTCTTAGGTAAATTGCCCTTGATGATATTTGAAATAGTATGTGTTAATTGTATGTGATTCTAGACTGTATTCCAAGTTGTTAGTGAAGTATCTTGTGTTTGTTTTGTGTTTGGATTTTAAAACTGTTTTTAGTCCTGTACTGTCAAAAATACTCGAGTTTTTCTAAAAAGACTCGAGTATATTAATTCCAAAATTAAATCAGTTTTAATTGAAAAAGTTTTTGAGCAGGTCTGATGGAAAATACACGAGTCTTTTTGAAAAGACTCGAGTCTTTTGTGCCTAAGGAAAAATCAGCTCTCGGCCAACACTCGAGTGATTTCCATTTCACTCGAGTGAATCACAGGTTTCTGAAAATCCATCTTTCGGCCAACACGCGAGTGAATTCAATTTCACGCAAGTGTTTTTATCCTGAAAAACACGCGTGTGTTTTTAAATTCACTTGAGTGAATTCGTCAGTTATAGTCTGATGCTGCTGCGATCTTTCCAGAACTGCTCGAACTTTTCTCTTCTCTCTCGGTTTTCTCATATCTCTCTCCTCAAAACTCAGATTTTACTCAAAGTTTTGCCAAATCTTACTAGTTTTTCATCCTCTAAACTCTTCTCTCGGTTTTATTCTCCTCCAGATGCTCCAGCTCCTTCGATGTTTTGATGATGTTGACCTTTGGATTTTATCTTAGTTTTCATTATCTTTTCATCATGTTGGCCTTTGTTACATTTTCTGTATTGTGAGAACTTGGTGTTTTGAGACTTTGGGTTTATTATTGCACCTTTGATTTGGACCTTTTATGATATTATTATGTTAATGAATTTGGTTTTCACTATGGTGTATGTGCAAAGCTTCAGGGGGAGCTCTTTATCTTTATTGTTATTATTTCTCTGTTTTATTGCATAGTTGGTTTGGGGTTTCCAATTTTGCACCTCTCCTCCCTTGATCTTTTTCTAAATTGTTACATCTTTTTGGCGTATGACAAAAAGGGGGAGAGATGTTATACACTTGTCTTGATCTTGTTGCACCTAAATTTCTTTAATTATGGTATATACTCTGAAAATTGTTGAATACTCTAATACCATAGGCTTGGTGCTAAAATTAAATTGTCATAACCTCTTGCACAAGCTTAATTTTTAGATAGGTGAAAAGTATTATATAGTGAGGGGGAGTTGCATCTTCAAGTGGATTCAAGCTCAACAAATGGTACAAGTGTTAATTATTTTGTCATCACCAAAAAGGGGGAGATTGTAAATTCAATGCTCCTAATTATGGTGATTATATTTTGATGATGACAAAGTAATTAACAAATCAAGTCTTGAAGACATTGCAACATTCACAACAACAAGAAGTCAAGAAAAGAAGAAAAGTGCCCAATCATTCTCAATCAAATATTAATTATAAATTTCTAATTTATGTTGAGAGTGGTTGAGAGTGGGTAGAAATAGTTAGTCTCTTCTAGGAATAAATTTTTATATGATTATTAAGTTGAGATTAACCAAAATTAATACTTGAGAAGAAAAATAAAATTGAAAAATAATTTTTCCCATATCTGATCAAAATACTCGAGTATTTTTAAAACACTCGAGTATTTGTTCCAGGTCAGCAAAAATGACCGTTAGTCTTGTTCGTGCACCAGTTCACTCGTGACCGACCAAAAAGACTCGATTATTTTCCAAAAGTCTCGAGTATTTTTATCCAGTCAGCAAAAATGAACGTTGGAGAGACTTCAAAACCCATTGGAGGGCACTTTGAAGTCTAACCAACCCAAGAGAGCATTTCTGAACTTGATTGGAAAATTTCTCTTTGATTTTGTGCAAGAACAAACAAGACAACATAATCATAATTGACTTCAAGCTTTCATATTTCCTCTTCTCAAGTGTTAATCCCCAAAAAGCTCAACTTCTCACTCATATTGTCATTTTATTCCAAGTTGAGTTTTAGGCCTCAATTCATACATTGAGCTGTGCTTATTTGTGCTAATCCATTGTGAGATTAGTAATACACATACAAAAAGCTTGATTATTCAAAGTCTTGGATTGTTCCCAAGCAAACCCTAAGTGGCTTAGGGTGTTGGAAGTCTTGAGAGGTTCTCAAGCACAAGACTAGGAGGTTCCTAGCCCGGTGGAGTTTCTTGAAGGGAGTTCAAGGAAGCTTTGTGAAGAGTTCTTCAATCACCGGAATCAAATTGGGGTAGAAATCAAGAGTTTGGTACACTCTTGAAGGGTTAGGTTGAGTGAGGCCATTCTCAAGCAATCCTTTGTAATTTCTAACAATTTGATTATTAGTAGAAACTCCTAAGTGATTAGGAGGACCGGATGTAGCTCATTGTTGGAGTGAACCAGGATAAAATTGCTTCAGTGGTGGTTTATTGCTTTTAATCTACTTTCTAACTCAATCTACTTTAATCATTTCAAGCAATTAGGATTTATACAATTAGGTAGCAAGTTCAAGGAATCCTAGTGTTAAAAGTAATTTAGATTGCTTGCTATTCTGTTGGATAAGTTCCTGTTTAGTATTGAATTGATTTGAGATAAATTGCTGAATTTTCGTTTCTGTTTTTACTGCTATCTGATAGGAAAAACTCGAGTATATTCAGAAAAACTCGAGTTGTTCATCACTGAAAAACTTGAGTATTTCACAAAAGACTCGAGTATTTCGTGTCTGATTCCAGAAAATTCAGTCTTAGCTCCATTCTTCAATTGTTAGTCCAATTATTTGGTATTAGTGCTTCAAATTACTATTCACCCCCCTCTAGTATTTGCTTAGCCCGCTTGTTGGTTTCCAACAACTTAGTGTTTTAACATATCAACCACTCATAATATATATTACCATACTGCTATATCAAAAATTATCTGCCTATTTCAAGTTATTTCATTAACTTGTATTCTTATAACTAATGTGTCTATGTTCATTTATATATATAGGGTTCTCTTCTACAACACCTTCTTCTGGAATGGTTACTATGGCTAGCATGAGGAATTATGGGTATGTATGTGCCCATGGAGAAGAGTGTTAGGGTAAGTATATATGATGACTCCTTGTTGAGATTCCATGCACTCGAAATGAAATCTTTTTTTTTTAAATGGTTTCCTAGCTTTTTTTCCCTCTTCTATCAATCTCTACTAGCTTTTCTTGGGGTCTGGGTAATGATCCATCACAGAGTTCATGCAAGATTTGAGTGCACAAATTCACATGTGATATTCTAAAACTTTATGTAACTAATGATATCTTATTTAACAACATAAATTAGAAATAGTCCAGGTGTTTACATTGTTAATTAATTGAAAATCTTGCACAAGGAAGAAACCATTTGGTAGCTAGTAAACTGAACAAAGATAATATAAGCATGATTTAAAACATTTGATAAAGAAAATAGAAGAAGTTACATTTCTCTTGAAGTCACCTATTATTTGGGAGAGGGACTAGTACTGAAACAAGAGTTTATTTACAAGCTCATAATTAGTAACTAATTTTAAAAGCTTAAAATAAAGTTTAGCTTTGGTATTTTTTTCTGCAAGTGTTGAACAATATTTCGTCAAGTTTATACCAATTCATTTATTTTTCTTGGAACAGATTTCTTAGGACTACCCAATATCAGCTACTGGAGGTAGCGATGGGCATGTTGATGGTGTCATAAACCACAATTTGGGATATTTTGGTATGGACCAATACCTACAGTTTCTTTGATGGTGATTAAGACATAAGGTCTATTTAGGAGAAGGACAATTTAGCTACAAATGCTAAGATAGAAAGCAGCTGAGGCAAGTAATGCAAAAAGAAAGGTGTTAGTTATGGTGTTTCTTTGTTCTATATGTTTTAGCTAGTTTCGTTTGGTTTGTGGAGTTATCTTATTGTTAAAACTAAGCTTTTATAATAATGTGTTTTTTTATTATAAAGTATCAGGTTCTGAATGACAATTGACAATAATAGTTGTCTCCCCCCCCGCCATAATTAAGTGTTATAAGTTAATTTGAGTTAATATGCCTTTTACATAATTGTTGGTGACTCTTTCTACAATGCATGAATGTCATTGATTCAAAGATAGGATTTTTGAAAAGGTTTGGTTTGGAATTGAAATTGCATGGGAGGATTCTTATAAGATAAATGAAAAATTCTTGTGAGAAGCGAAGCCTCATCTAGTGGGACAAATGCTTAGTTGTTGTTGTTGTCATCTTGTGATAAGTGAAGATATATGATATGAAAAAGCAGGTCCTTTTATATAAAATTATATAAAAAATAAGGGAAATGTAAAAAAATAATTTTTTTTATATAAAAAAATCTATTGCAACGACAATGTCGTTGCAGAAGAGAAACATATATTGCAACGACTTGTCGTTGCACAAGAGAAATGTGTATTGCAACGACAAAAGTCGTTTTAAAAGACAAAGGTGTTCTGCAACGACATTTTCGTTGTCGTTGCAGAAGCCAAAGATGTTTTGCAACGACAACGTCGTTGCGAAATAGATTACCTGCACCCACTCTACTTGCCTTTTTTTTAGCAACGACATCTCTTATGCAACGACCCAAGTCATTGCTGAAAACCGTTCTTTTTAACAACGAAGAAAGTCGTTGCTATACCCTTTTGCAACGGTTGTACCAGCAACGACCAGAAAATATTTTTTGCAACGACTTTTGGTTTTTTGCAACGACTTTTGTCGTTGCAATAAAGTGTTTTTCTTGTAGTGAACTCTTTGATTCTACCCAATTTGATACCGGTAGGAAGAACCTCTTCCAAAGCCTCCTTGAAACCTTCAAGTAGCTCCACCGAGCGAATAACCTCTTCGACTTCTGCTTAGGAACCTCCCAAGACTTCTAATGGTTAAGAACCTCTCAAGACTTTTGATGAACAGTAACAGTAATGATGTGTGGCTCCAGAACTGAACTCAGTCACGTATGAATGTGACAGTGTGAATAGTAACTGAGTTTCAAACTTTTGAAAGGATTGGCAGAGAGAATGAGTGTTTCAGATTCTAATTTCTTGTACAGGGTTCTCTTCGTTCAATATCTGATTCTCTGATTATTCCCTCTTCTCTAAATTTCTTCTTCTTATTTATGTTGAAAGAGATAATTCCTTCCAATTCAAATTTTTGAATCCCACGAATCAGGGAGGGAAGAATTTCACCATGTGATTAATTAATGATTACGAGATTCCCTCTCCAACAATCATATTCTGATTCGGTTTAATTCTGAATCAGATCTTTCATTTAATGCCAAATCCTTTATGGACAGATTCTGATGATTAGCGAGCTCCGAGCTTCCAGTTGGACTGAGCTTCCACAACGGATAACTTGACGAGAACCGAGCTTGTGCTTTTTAATGATGCTTATTGACCAAGAGTGAACCGAGCTTGAGCTTGACCTGGATGTCCGAGCTATGGTCGAGCTTTGTATTCGAGATAGAGTTCAACTTTGACATCCGAGCTTAGGCCGAGCATTATATGCGAGATTGAACTGAGGTTTGAGATCCGAGCTTTAGCCGAGCTTGATATTTGATCTCCAATTGAAACTTGATATTCGAGCTTTTTGCCGAGCGAAATATTCAATCTCGAATTGACCTTAGCCGAGCTAATCCACAGCGATGGCCGAGCTGAACATCTGACGCGCTGATGCTTTACTATTTTACTCCGATGAAATGAAGGCTGAGCTAATGGTTCGACTGCATTTGCTGAGCATCTTCAAGCTTGATTCTGAGTTTCTGACTGCTTCTGGTTCAACTCCAGTTCTTCGGATCATCTTCCGAACCGAGCTTCTTGCTGTCCGAGCTGAGTTAACCACCCGAGTCTACCGCTGCTTGATATCTAAAGGTATGGTACGTCGGCAGACTCGGAATCTAGGTTGTTGTTGTTTACTCGTTACATAATACGAGTTCTTCCGCGCAATTTGTCTTCATCAAAACCTTGACCGAGAACTGAGAGTCGAGCGCATGAAATGTTTGTCACCAAAACTTAGCATTACTTGTTGATTCTACAATCTCCCCCTTTTTTATTATGACAAATGCTTGTTGTTTTGACCGAGCTGATACCTTGTTGATTTGACCAGGCTGAGGTCCGAGCTAAATTTTCACAAAACAGAAAGTATGCTCAGAAACTCCCTCTGAATGAATGCTCGCAAAACCTGTTTCCTAAAACAGCATAAACAACAACCTTTCTCCCCCTTTTGGCATGATCAAAACGGAGCCGAAAAATTTTAAACATATGCAAAAAGAGTATAAAAGAAAAATTTGACAGAGGGCAAGAAAAAAAACTTAGAAAATATTTTAATTTTAGCCTTTCTCCCCCTGAAGATATCATTAAAAAAAATTTCTAAAAAAAACTTTCTCCCCCTTTTGAGTTAAAAGCAATTATAAAAACGGGGAACAGTCAAGCTGTTTCGAGCAAAACACCGATTGTTTCAATATTAAAAAGGAACCTTATCAATTTTTATAGAATAAGATAGGCAATGCTGGTTCCACTTGTTGTGTAACTCTGTAGGGGCTTTTGACATACATAACCGACCACAGGCTTTGAAAAGGCAATTTGATTTTACTCCACTTTAGCATTTTGCCCTTCAAAGATACCTGCAAAGACAATTAATTTTTTCTTTCTGGTACCCAAATTGTTTTGGGTCCATGAGTGTTAGCATTGGGATCTTTTCCCTTCTCAATCCAAACATATGAGCCCTTGGCCACACCATAAATCTTGATTTTGCGGTCATTTGGAGTATGTCCATGAATACTACAATAAAAACATGTTGGCTGTTTGGAATGGTTAATTTTTGAAAATGAGCCAACTTTTCTAAAAAAATTCTTTTTGGCGTTTGTGTAACCAAGTCCTGATTTGTTTGTATTGTTTCTTTGTTCGACTATTATACAATTTAACATATTATCACTCTTTGAAAAAGTTGCACAAGTTATTTTCAGATTTTGAATTTCTTTTTCATAAATAATGCAACTTTTACAGTTTTGATTTTTCAGCTGAGTGATAGGAAAAAGTGGCATAATTTTTTAGTATATAGTTTAGGAGAAAAGTCATTTTTAAACTAATGATATAATGTTGTTCAGAGTTGATGATTAAGTTGATTTGAGTTTGGAAGTGAAGTTTATTGGATGAATGTATGTGTTTATATATATGCTATAGAGTGTTTGTTTGAATGAGATATATAAACAATAAAGCCCCTTTTCAAATGAATTGTTTTGGTTGTTTAAAAAAAAAAAGAATTTCGGTATCCAAAGAAAATGATTTGATTTGATATTTTAAGTATTTTATAGCTTGATAGTTTTTATATAAGTATTTGGTAGGGATAACCAAACTCATAATAAATTATCAAGTTACGTAATTATTTTATTTAAGTTTTGTTTTATTCTGAGTTACGTATCAAAAGTTTTGATTTAATTATTTACGTGATTCAAACAGCTTGATTTTGGAAAAAAAACATTGTTTTTACAATTATGTTATCAAAACCTTGAATTTGGTTTAATTTGTTTTAAGTTAGTTATTTAGTAAAAATGTTATTGTTTGCTTGAGGATAAAGAGCTTCGCTGGAACGTAAGGAACGACGTTAATAAAGGTAAAGAGATAGTTGCTGGAACTTCTAATCCAGGTGAGAGAAAAGCTTTCCTAAGACACAATGGCCCTTTGGGTAGCATTAGGATGTTCTCGATCATCTCAAAGATCAGAACTCCGTAGTTATTTGTCAATATATGTGTCGACAATTGTTTGTGTGTGTGTTTAGCCGATCGACATTGAGACAAAAACTTTTATTTGTGTGCTTGATGTTTATTATTAATCTGTAATGTGTTACACGAGAATCTTTGCTTATCTGCTTTGAATGATGCTATATTATGAATGAACTGATGAAATGATTATTATGTTGAAATATCATGAGATATCTGAATTATTCTGGAAAAGAATTTATTATCTTGTAATTGTTAAGCTTGAAAAGCATGCGTTAATTATATTGTCTGAATTAGTGTACAATGATGGTGCACGTTGCACAGATAACCTTTTTTTGTATATCCCTAATCGCACTGTCTTTGGACGTGCTTGATTTGTAAGTAGCTGGCCACGTGAATGACGTTCCGTGGTTGCAAGCATTGTGGATTCCACTGTACTTATGGAGGTGTTTGTTCGTTTTTCTTTTGGAGGTCGAGGCCTGTTAGAAGCGCGGTTTAGAATGGGTCGACCAATTATAGGTTAATAAAGCTAAATCTTTTTGTAAAAGATTTTAAGACTTTAAAAGCTTTAATCCTTTCCGAACTCTCCGTTGAGAGAGAAGTAGTGGAGAGGAAAGATACCGGATACTTGGAGGTTTGTACTCTTCGAGTGGTGTTTGTGATAGGGGAGGGCAAGGATGGTGAACGTCAAGAAGCTTTGAGCGTTTCCCTAGGTAGGACAAAGTTATAATGATCAAAGTCAATTGTAGTACATTGATCGTAGCAAGGACAGCAACGCGAACTAGGGACAGAGCTGTCACCCCTTGAGCAAATCGGAGATGGTGAGAGGGAATCTGAAACGGGGCTAGAAGTCACTGATTTTATAAACAATTATATCGCGATTCCATTTTGCTGGCCCTTTGTATGTGGTTTCAGCTTGGTACGTACCCTTTGACCATCGATGTCGGCGTGGTTAGAATTCATGTGCGTCCCATCTGCTTTTCAAACTAGGTCGTGGTTGGATATTTGAAAAAGAAGATTTATCGTGTGTGCTGACTTATTCCCTTACCTCAATGATTTCCCTCCCTAAATCATTGACGATTATGTTCCAATAAAGATGAGAGAAATGCAAGGTTATAAGTTTGATGAAACTCTTTAAGTAACAAAGAGAAATTATGATTGAAGCTATGATATGATGCCATGACATGATAAGTTATGAAATGATGATGATGATGCTTATAATGATGATGTGATATGCAATTGTTCAATATTTGCTTTATCTATTTCATGATTGTATGTGTCTGTTTGAATCTTAATGTGATCCCTTTGAGTAAGTCCATACTATCGACGATTAATTCATTCGGATCGCTTACTCTCTCTGTTTTCCCTATTATGTGGGGCATTGGGAATGATGTCCAGATATGGCAGATCGAGTTGTTTGCCGTATAGAGGTTTTGAATAGTGGAATAGTGCATTTGGATTATTTTGGGCATTGGGAAGTGAAGCAGAGTGGATGGCTCTGGGAAGGACCGGCACGAGTGGAGATTATTGATCCGGAACTGATCGTCAGGGGAAGTTTGACTCAAATGAGGCACCGGCAGTAGAGAGCAGCGATGATGAGAAGTTCTATGTTTGTTTTCGGTCCTAGAATTTAGATCGAGTCTATCTGCTCTGATAGGACTTATGTAACCTTGGGTTATGGCATAGACCTTTTATTTATCAAACGTTCATAATATCATTAAATATTTCTATTGTAACAAATGTAATGACCTTGTTGACTGTGACTTTTATTAAACAGTTTGGTTTTGGCGAATGTAATTGTTCGATTATAATTGTAAATTTTTATACTTTTTTAATTGAAGTTAATTATCGAATTTTTAAAAGGTAATCAAATGTTTTTCGCAAATGAACCATCAAGAAAATAGTGTTTTTATGAAAAGAGTTTTGGAATGTGTTGGTAATATCTCGGTTTGGAAAAGAAATGTATTATTATTATTAGTGAATCAAATTATTTCAAAAGTTAAGTAAACCAAATGATGAAAATCCTTTTTGGTGAATAATTTGAAGATGAATGGTTTTTTTTTGGTAGAAAGAAAAAAATCTTATTACCACAAATACCAAATATAACACCAATACAAAAACTTAGATCAACACCTAGCCACCTTCTAGGAAGGGTTCAAGGCTATGACCTAAGTGAAGCATGACAACCAACTAGCTACAAAGCACCAAAACAACAAAATCAAAGCTCAATTCTAATCCTATTGACCAAATCCATATTCGGCCATGACCGAAAAGCTGGAAAACAAAAAGCAATTCTATTAGCTAACTCATGCTTAATAATCTTGAAGACTCTATCAATAGACCTCTTCGAATCTTGGAAGGATCTCAAGTTCCTTTCAGCCCAAATATGGTAGATAACTACAGACCAAAGGCCAAAAACACAGCACCTTCTCTTCTTATCCTTAAAAGCAAATGATACCCATCGAGTCTAGCTGCTGAACCGAATAGGGAAGAAATCAATTCCCAACCAGTTGGCACAAAGAGTCAGCGGCTCCTTAGACCAATCACACTCAAAGAACAGGTGGTCCTTGGTTTCTTGGTTGGCAAGGCAGAGGCAACAGTGATTAGGAGAATTAATCCAAGTCACTCTGTCAAGAGTGAGTAATCTGCCTTGTACAGCAAGCCATAAGACAAAACGATGTCTAGGAACACTCAATCTATTCCAGACAAACCTGTGCATATAAAAAGGCTCATGATAACCAGATAAGAATGAGTAACCAGAAGAGATAGTGTACTTTCCACTGGAGTTGAGCATCCAGTCATTCCCTTGGAATCCAGGCAGAAGCAAATCCCTTGCCTTGAGAAGTTTTTTCCAGTGCCAATTATGACTCTGAGCAGTAGTACATGACCAAAAGTCCTGGTCCTTAATATAGGTAGAATGAATCCACCTAATCCATAAACAATCCTTCTTCTGAGCAATAGACCAAACTTGCTTACCTAAGGCTGCAATATTCCAGATGAAACTGTTTTTAATGTTCAGCCCTCCCTCCTTTCTAGGCCTGCAGACCCTATCCCAAGCAATTTTAGCTAAGAATCTGCCAACATCATTCTTTCCCCAAAAAAAGGCTCTACAAATCTTGTCAATCTCATTCAACACAGATTTAGGCAAAATAAAGATTGATGCCTAGTAAACGTGCAAGTTAAGCAACACAAAATTGATCAAGCAAACTCTACCTTGGAATGATAAATTCCTAGATTTCCATGAATGAATTCTAGCTGTAACCTTCTGAACCAAAGTCCTGCAGGCAACTGAGTTCCATTTCTTTGACATCAAAGGCACCCCTAGATATCTGCAAGGGAAAGATCTAGCCACAAAACCAATAATGCTCAATAGTTTCTGTTGTACCTGATCACTAATCCCAGCCATATGCAATGATGATTTGTTAAGATTAGCCTCAAGTCCTGTCCAATCTGAAAACTCTTGAAAAGCCTCGTAAACAATCCTTACACTAGCTGGATGAGCCTTACAAAATACCATAAGATCATCAGCAAACGAGACATTAATTAATCTCAGCTCCTTACACTGTGGGTGATATCTGAAATTATTGTGTCTTGAGGCAGCTTGAAGCTTCCTAGTCAGGATCTCCATAGCAAGAACAAAGATTAGGGGAGAGATAGGGTCACCTTGACGAATTCCCCTAGAACCAGAGAACCTGGGTCCTTTCACTCCATTCAACACAATATTATAGGAGACAATTGTAATGCAGGCCTGAATCCAAGCAACAAATTTCACAGGAAATTTGAATGCAATAAGCATTTCAGAAATAAACTCCCAGTCAATAGAATCATAGGCCTTTTGAGATCAATTTTCATCATGCATCCTGGTGAGACCCTCCTTCTACCATACAGCCTAACCAATTCTTGGGAGATCAGGATGTTATGAATGATGCATCTGTCCTTCACAAAAGCACCCTGGTTGTCTTGCACCAAGTCTGGCAGAACCACACTCAACCTGTCATAAAGGAGTTTAGAAATGCACTTGTAAAGACTATTGCAGCAGGCAATAGGTCTGTATTCATGCACAAATTTAGGAGAATCAACTTTGGGCACCATGACTAGATTAGTGGAGTTAATTTCTCTAAGCATGTGACCATACTGAAAGAATTGCTTCACAGCATTACAGCAGTCTTCACCCACCACCTCCCAAGCATCAATAAAAAACCCTGATCCAAATCCATCTGGGCCAGGGGCTTTATCTCTGAGTCAGAAAAAGGCTTAATAAGCCTGACCTGCTCCTCAACTGTCAATAGATTCCCTTCCCCCATAACCTAAGTATTAAAACCTGATCTATGTTGCTTCCTCTTGAATAAATCCTGATAGAAGCTTAGGAAAGCCTGCTCTATATTGTCCTGCCCTGAAATAATATCACCATTATCATTCTGAAGACAAATGATTCTGTTATAGTATTGTCTCTGCTTAATGGAGTTATGGAACAGACTGAAATTCTCATCACCATTTCTTAACCAAGCCAATTTAGCCTTCTGTCTCAGGAACGCAAAAGCATCCTTTTTGATGGCTAGATACTTCTTTGAAACCTCCCTCTCCTCAACCTGCAAATCCAAATCATCAGGGGTCATAACCAAAGCCTCTTGAATTATGGTCAAATTCCTTTTCAACTCAAGCTCCCTTACATCAATTCTAGCAAAACGAGATCTATTGAGTTCAGATAAAGGACCCTACAAGAGCCATAATTTCCTACAAATCTGAAACATACAGCTACCTTCAATCCTTCTATTCCATATGCACTGCACAATTTCCTGAAAATCCCGATGACCACTCCACATATTAAAGAACTTAAAGCCTGCACCCTTCCTCCTCTGACTATGACCCAAATCAATGATCATAGGACAATGATCAGATAATCCAGGGCTTTGGAAATCAGTAATAGCTTGAGGCCACTCATTACACCATAGATTATTAACCAAACTCCTGTCCAACTTACAGTAAACCCTCCTGTCACCAATTTGCTTATTACACCAAGTATAATAATGACCTTTAGCCTTCATGTCAACCAGATCACAGGCACCAACACAATCCATAAATTCCTGAAGCTGTCTTGGATCATAATCAGTCCCACCAAGCTTTTCCTGCTGAAACAAACATGTATTAAAATCCCCAAGCAACAGCCAAGGCTTATAAGTAATAGGAATAAGCCCCTGAATCACCCTCCACAAATCCCTTCTATCAACCATATCATTAGAGGCATACACGAATGTAATAAAAAATCTCTTCTGACATTGCTTCATTTCAACATAACAATGCATATACTGGCTGGATCTACCAAGAAGGAAAACCTCGAAATTATCCTTTTTCCAAATGATCCAAATTCTACCAATAGAGCAAACATCAAGATTATCAAGAGATCCCCATCCAGGGGCAATTTTATTCCTCACATACTGAAAAGCATTCAATCTGAGTTTATTTTCAAGAATACCTAACAAACCAATTCTAAAATAATTACATAAATCAATAATTGCTTGTTGCTTTTGAGGGTTATTTAACCCTCTCACATTCCAAGCTGCAATCCTATCCATCAGCAGATTGCTTAGAGGAATCACCCCTTAGCACCACATTCCCCCTATTGGCTCTACTCCTTGTGTTTACAGTGATCCATTCCCCTTCCTCAGAGGGAGCCTTCTCTTTCCCCTTGTCCTTCTGAATAGATAAATCAGAGACTGTTGCAGTTACTAGCACAACATTACTAGTCTCCTTGGCCCTTTCAATATTCTGAGGTGGAATTGTCTCATTGGCAATTGCTTCCTGAGTATGCAAAGCATCCATAACCTTATCAATGTCCTCCTGAGAGGGTTTGTTTTTCACTACCCAGTGCTGCTTAGCACCCTTCTTACACATCTTGGAGTCATGCCCATGTGAAGAGCATTTTGCACACCTTACTGGTTTCCATTCATATACCACCTTCTGGTTAATAACAACACCCATCTCATCTTCAAAATACACCTCATCAGGGAGAATAGTAGGGCTGACTTCCACCAGTACTCTAGCATAATTAATTCGATTCCTGTCCTTGGTGACTTGATCAACCATAATAGGATTCCCTATGAGGCTAGCTATTTTGCCCAGGGCAGTAGCCCCCCAAAACATCTGTAGACTCACAATGCAGAATCAAAGAGCTTTTGATGATGTCAAATAAACAGACTCGGCTTATGCTTAGCGTTAGACAAGTCAAACTTATCAGCGCAAGCGTTCAGCTAAAGGCACAAGCTCTGCAGAGGCTCGGAATCTTTGTTTTGCGTATGCGTTCCGCCAAAGGCAGAGGCTCGGCAGAAGCTCGGAAAACTAGGGTTCTTCGCTACCTGTATCAAGTCAGCTTTTGTAGCTCAAGCTCGGCTTTGACTCGGCCCGTGATCAAGGCCAAAGTTCATCCAAGTTTACAAGCTCGGTTCTTCATTTCAAGGCAGTAAGCTCGGATGGTGATTTGCTCGGTACTCGCTCGGATTAAGCTCGAAACAGCCACAACATCTGATAGAGTAAATAAGCTCGGGTTGATCGTTCTAAACTTGACTATTTGCCGACGCTCAGATCAAGCTCAGAAACACCAAGCTCGAACAAAGCCAAAAGCTCGGCAATATCTGTTCATCGTCTTTAACCTTCGGACTCTGCTCAACTGTTCCGTACTTTTTATTACCGTTGAGTCTGGGTAGAAGTCCTAGGTTTAGCTCCTATGCTATGTCAAGTTTGAAATTCAAAATGAGTTAAATCAAAGGTTGGTGAACTGTCACCATCACTGCTCTGTTGTCTAAATGTTACCGTTGGAAACCCCATCTCCGTACAGCTCTCTTTCTCTCTTTCTCTGCAGAAAAGAGGAGACTATAAAAGAGGGGGTCTTCAATGTTAACAGTAGATTGATCCTTTCACAACCATTTTTTTCTCAGAACTTAAAACTTTCATTTTTACTTTAAAACAGAGCAGAAATCAAAAACTCACAGAGAAGAAGAACATTCGATTTTCATACGAACTTAGAGACTTAAATCTTTCAAATCTTAACTCTAAGTTCGAATCAGTTCTTCTCTGTGAAATCCTTCTAGAATTGACTCACTCTTGTTACTCAATCTTTCATCATATTCGAAGAGTGTTTCGAATTGGAGCCATACACTTTCATCATCTTCTTCGTTGTATTTGCTGTTGTGAGAAGCTGGTCTCTGATCGAGAAAGCTTCGATTTGTAAAGGTTCCAAAGAGGTTCTTTGGTCATCGATTTGTTGTGGGTAGTTTGTCACGAGTTTGGTACACTCGTTTGACTGGATAGGTCTAGAGGGGTAGGCTCTTGTAAATCCTTTGTAACCTAGAAAATCGATTTTTAGTGAAAGCTCTCTGAAAGGTTTTCAGAGGGGACTGGACTAGCTCTCAGGGTGAGAGTGAACCAGGATAAATCTCTGGTGTTCTTTCTTTACTGCTTATCTGTTGCTGCCAAGCGTATCGTTAATTCCGCTAATCTTCATTTATCTAAGTTCGAACTGTTATTTTTCTTAGCTCGGCCCTTTAAGGGTTGTTCTTCGAACTTAAGTCAAAAACCAGCTCTACCTTGAAGCAGCTCGGTTAACTGATTAACCATTTTGTTTATCTGATTGGTTAATCATTTAACCTTGTCTGCTCGGAAAGAAGCTCGGGTTTTCTTTTAAAACCGAACAACATCAGTTTAATTTTCAATAAATCGAAAAATTGCCATATTAGCTTCAATCTCCTATTCACCCCCCCCCTCTACTCGATTGTTAGGCCTCTTGTTGGTTTCCAACAAGTGGTATCAGAGCTCGGTCGAAAGATCGAGTGTAAAAACTTTTTCGAAAAGATCCTTGAGGAAACCGAATGGCTACTAACAATCCCTTCAGAGGTGAAGGCTCTTCCATAAACAGACCACCACTATTCAATGGTGAGGGTTATGCTTATTGGAAAGCTCGAATGAAAATTTTCATTGAAGCCATAGACATGGAAATTTGGAAATCTATTGAAAATGGGCCATTTGTCCCTAAAAGAAAAATTAATGATGAAGTTGTAGAAATCCCGTGGGAAAGTTGGGATGATGATGACAAAAGAAAAGTATCTTTCGATTTAAAAGCCAAAAACATCATCACCTCAGCTTTGTCCTACGATGAATTCTTTCGAGTGTCAAGTTGCAAATCTGCTAAAGAAATGTGGGACATTCTACAACTTACTCATGAAGGGACAAGTGAGGTCAGACGAGCAAGATTAAATACTCTGATGCATGAATATGAGTTATTCTGAATGCTGCCAAATGAAAATATAAATGATTTGCAGAAACGGTTTACTCATATCATAAACCATCTTAATGCTCTCGGCAAAACTTTTCAAAATGCCGAGATAACTAACAAAGTGCTTAGATGTCTTAGCAGAGAATGGAAGTCGAAGGTCACTGCCATCATGGAAGCTAAAGACTTGGACACAATGAGTATAGCCACTTTGTTCGGCAAGCTGCAAGAGCATGAGATGGAGCTCGGCAGACTGACCATGCATGAAGAATCTGATAAGAAGAAGAAGGGAATTTCCCTCAAAGCTGCTATAAAGGCAACCAAAGAATCCTCTGAAGATGAGTTCAGCTCGGACATGGATGAGGAAGACTTTGGTCTCATGGTCAGTAAGTTCAGCAAATTTTTTAAAGGCAAAAAGAACTTCACAAACAGAGCAAGAGATACCAGAAGCAATCACCACAAAGGCTCAAGTTCAAAAGACCGAGTTAGATGCCACGAATGTGGTGAAACAGGTCACATTAGAACTTACTGTCCAAGATTACAAAAGCAAAGTGGTGAAGAAATAAAGAAGAACAAAGACCACAAGAAGAAGAGAGCTTACATAGTATGGGATGCACCCAACAACAATACCAGCTCAAGCTCCAGCTCAGGCGATGAAGAAGAAAAAGCAATTATGTGCTTAATTGGAAGGGAAACTGTGTTCAGAAGCCTGAGCCAAACGAGCCCCGAGCAAGAATGGTGCTCGAACCGTGAAAAGGAAGTATCGAGCTCATCACTCGGAATAGATGAACAAGATCTCCCTGTATATGACTCTTGCTCGGAGTGTGAAGATGAGGAAGCTTGTTCGAGTCTCAGATATACCGATCAAGAAGACTCATCGAGCTCGACTTTTGGCACAATTAATCAAAGATCAAATTTCAAATGCTTAATGGGCAAACACAGCAAGGAAACCTCAGCCAGCCGAACAATGTCTGAACATAAAAACACTGAGGTAACCTCTACATCTAATTCTGACTCTGAATCTGAATTTAATGACTCTGATGAATTGTATCCTGCTTATCTTGAAATGCAAACCGAATTCAAGAAGCTTGCTAAAAATTTCATTAAGTTGAAACTCAGTCTTTCAAAATACAAAGAGCAAGTTCTTGATTTGGAAAATTCAATTGAAATTCTGAAAAGCAGAAACGAGTCATTAGAAAACACTATCACTCAGTTGAAAAATGAAAATCTTGACTGCTGCACTAAATATGAAAAGGAAATTTCTGACCTAAAATTTAAAAGTGCAACTGTCATCAAGAGTGATGGCTTGTTTGATCGGCTTTTAGCCGAACATAGGAACTACTCGAACAAGACTGGCCTCGGCTACACTCAGACCAAGAAGAAAGCAGTAAGAAAACTCGGCTATGTCTCAAACTTTAATAACTCAAAACGGCCGAGCTGCTCCTACTGTGGTCTTCATGGTCATACACCCAATGAATGTAAAATCCGACGTCACGGTGTAACCAAGGGCAACTTTGTTTGGGTAGTCAAAAAGAAAGATCCAACTGCTAACCCCCAGGGACCCAAAACAATTTGGGTACCCGAATCAAAGAAGTAATATTTTTGTGATGCGGGTGTGCTTCCGAGCAAAGGAGAGCAGATGGTACCTTGACAGTGGATGCTCGAAGCACATGACGGGGGACAAAAATCTATTCATTGAACTTTCACATTCAGATAAGGGCTACGTCACTTATGGTGATAACAACCGAGGTAAAATATTGGGTGAAGGTAAAGTCAGTAACTCTGCCAACTTGGTTATCAATAATGTTTTACTTGTAAAAGGGCTAGAACACAATCTTTTAAGTATTAGCCAACTTTGTGATATTGGTAACCATGTTGTTTTTACCTCTACCCATTGCATTATTAAAAGTGACGAGGACAACTCTGTCAAATTTGTTGGAAAACGATTTAACAATACTTATTTGGTTGATTTGAATGAAATCACCTCTTTGGTAACCACTTGCATGGTTAGCAAAGAAAGTGACACAAGGTTATGGCATAGAAGGACAGCTCATATAAATGTAAACCAGTTGAAGAAACTACAATCAAAAGAATTAGTGATTGGTTTACCAAAGCTAAATTTTAACATTGAGGGAGTTTGCTCTTTATGCAAGAAGTGCAAACCAATCAAAAAGAAAAACGATTTTCCATCTAAGTTGATGGTCTCGAAAACGCATCCGTTGGAAATGTTACACATGGATTTGTTCGGACCATCACAAGTCAAAAGCTTTGGTGGCAATCTCTATGCCTTAGTAATTGTAGATGACTTTTCCAGGTTTACATGGACTTTACTTTTAAAATCAAAAAGTGAAACTTTTGAAACTTTTAAAGATCTTGTCAAGCAACTCCAAAACCGAGCAAACCAAAAAGTAGTTGTAATCCGAACAGACCATGGCGGTGAGTTCGAGAACTACAAATTTGACAAGTTTTGTTCTAAGTTCGGAATAGAACATCAGTTTTCTGCTCCTCGGACTCCCGAACAAAACGGAGTTGTGGAACGGAAAAACCAAGTTCTAGAAGAACTAGCCCGAACCATGCTAAATGAATACAATTTACCACATTATTTCTGGGCCGATGCGGTGAACACAGCTTGCTATGTAATGAATCGCATCCTCATCAGACCAATTTTAAAGAAAACTCCATATGAACTTTATAAGGGTAGAAAACCAAAAATTTCTCATTTCCATACATTTGGCTGCAAAGTCTTCATTTTAAACAATGGAAAAGAGCATCTCGGCAAATTTGATTCTAAAGCCGATGAAGGAATATTTTTGGATTATTCTACTCATAGTAAAGCATTTAGAGTTTTTAACAAAATGACCTCCACTGTGGAAGAGTCCGTGCATGTGGTATTTGATGAGTCTCCTCGGAGAGACAATGTTAGTTGTGCAGATAGAGAGGATCATCATATGGCTGAACTCGATCCGAGCACAACAACTGAAAGAGCTCAAAAGGATAAAACTGCTGAAGACAAAGATCGGAGGGACGAGCTTGTTCCGAGCCAAACAAACAAGGAACAAACCGAACTCAGTCCGAGCCAAATTGAAAATAGTCAGTCCGAACTCATTCCAAGCCGAGCAGAGCAGGTTGAGCTCAGTCCAGCCTGGAAGAGAGTCAAGGACCATCCGATCGAGAATGTGCTCGGCGACTTGAATAAGGGAGTTTTAACTCGTCGTTCTATTCAGAACTTTTGCAATTTCGCTTCTTTTGTTTCTCAAATTGAACCTAATTCGATTGATCAAGCAATTGATGATGAACATTGGGCGATTGCCATGCAAGAGGAACTGAATCAATTCATCAGAAATGATGTCTGGGAATTGGTTCCTCGGCCCAATGATCATACGATAATTGGCTTGAAATGGATTTTCAGAAATAAAACAGATGAATTAGGCTTAATTATAAGAAACAAAGCAAGATTAGTTGCTCAAGGCTACAACCAAGAAGAAGGTATCGATTATGATGAAACCTTCGCTCCAGTTGCTAGGCTTGAAGCAATCCGAATTTTACTTGCTTTTGCATCTATTATGAACTTCACCCTTTTTCAAATGGATGTAAAGAGTGCTTTCTTAAATGGCTTTATAAATGAAGAAGTATATGTGAAACAACCTCCTGGCTTTGAAAATTTTGAATATCCAAACCATGTATTTAAACTCAAAAAGGCTCTTTACGGTTTGAAACAAGCTCCGAGAGCTTGGTATGATCGTTTGAGCTCATTTTTACTCGAACAAGGGTTTGAGAGAGGGAAGGTTGACACAAATCTATTCATTTATAAATCCAAAAAGGACATATTGTTAGTACAAGTCTATGTTGATGATATAATTTTCGGTGCTACTAACATGTCTCTTTGCAAGAAGTTCTCTGAATCAATGCAAGGTGAATTCGAGATGTCGATGATGGGAGAACTCACATTCTTCCTTGGGCTGCAAATAAAGCAAGTTGATGAAGGAACCTTTGTGCATCAAGGAAAATACTACAAGGCACTCCTCAAGAAATTTGGCTTAGAAAATTGCAAAGAAGCTGCCACTCCCATGAGCACATCCAGCTATCTCGGCAAGGATGAGTCAGGTAAAGCCATGGATGTGAGCAAATATAGAGGCATGATAGGAAGCCTTCTATATTTGACTGCGTCTCGGCCAGATATTATGTTCAGTGTTTGTTTATGTGCTCGTTTTCAAGCTAATCCCAAAGAATCTCATCTTTCGACTGTTAAGCGAATTTTTAAATATTTAAAAGGAACTGTGAACACTGGTATGTGGTATCCTAGGGATGCCAATCTTAGTTTGATTGGGTATTCGGACTCAGATTTTGCTGGGAGCAAGCTTGACCGAAAAAGCACAAGTGGAACTTGTCATTTGCTCGGCAGTTCCCTTGCGTCGTGGTTTTCTAAAAAGCAAGCTTGCATTGCTTTGTCAATAGCTGAGGCCGAATACATTGCTGCTGGTAATTGTTGTGCTCAAATTCTTTGGATGAAACAATAGTTATCAGATTTTGGCTTAATTTTAGATCACATTCCTATCAAATGTGACAATACAAGTGCAATCAATCTAACTAAGAATCCAGTGTATCACTCTCAAACAAAACACATTGAAATTAGGCATCATTTTCTTCGAGATCATGTTCAAAAAGGTGACTGTGTCATAGAATTTTTAAGTACTGAAAATCAATTAGCCGATGTGTTTACTAAACCTTTGCCGAGGGAAACTCTTTATAAAATTCGGCGTGAGCTTGGCATTCTAGACGAATCCAGTGTGTGCTCAGCGCAAGCTCGAAATCCTGGATAAGTTTAGCATGTGCTCGGCATGAGCTTGGTTTTCAGTATATCATAAATTTTGATCACCTTCATAGTCTCGATCTTTACGTTCAATTGTGTATTTGTTTAAATTTCCTGAAATTTCACATCCTTCAAAACTTCTTCCCTTCCTCTAAATTTTAATCTAAGGGGAGAAGAGTGCTTTTTTTTTAATATTTGAACTTTCATATTATGTTATTCGTCATTCTCACCTTTACCTTTTAACTTCTCGGATGAGAAGCATGCTTTCACTGTTAAAGGGGGAGAACGATGATCATGAAAATTTTCTTCCTTGGTTATCATTTTAAAGTCTTAAGGGGGAGAACAGTTTTTTTTAAATCAACAAGTGGTACATTACTAACAAGTGGTACAGAAAAATGTTAATCTCTTTTTTTCCAAAAAGGGGGAGAATGGTGTTACTCTTTTCTTTAGTTTTTATTTCTCTCTTTTGGCGAATGTGCTTAATCTTTGGCTCCTTTTTTATCATGCCAAAAGGGGGAGAAAGGTGTGTTTGTTGTTTGTTTTTGATGTTTCAGATTTTGCGAGCATAAATTCAGGGGGAGTGTTTGACGAGCTGCTCCTGCTCCACATTTTTACATCCTTTCAACAAGTGGAAAGGGGAGAAAGGTCTGATAAGTGCATTTTCATGTACAACATGTGGTGTATTTTCGAGCAAATTCCAATCAGTGCCAAGTCCAATCAGCTTACGAGCATACAGTCAGGGGGAGAACACAAAAAGCAACAAACTGTTAAAGAATATTTGTCATCATCAAAAAGGGGGAGATTGTAGACTCACAATGCAGAATCAAAGAGCTTTTGATGATGTCAAATAAACAGACTCGGCTTATGCTTAGCGTTAGACAAGTCAAACTTATCAACGCAAGCGTTCAGCTAAAGGCACAAGCTCTGCAGAGGCTCGGAATCTTTGTTTTGCGTATGCGTTCCGCCAAAGGCAGAGGCTCAGCAGAAGCTCGGAAAACTAGGGTTCTTCGCTACCTGTATCAAGTCAGCTTTTGTAGCTCAAGCTCGGCTTTGACTCGGCCCGTGATCAAGGCCAAAGTTCATCCAAGTTTACAAGCTCGGTTCTTCATTTCAAGGCAGTAAGCTCGGATGATGATTTGCTCGGTACTCGCTCGGATTAAGCTCGAAACAGCCACAGCATCTGATAGAGTAAATAAGCTCGGGTTGATCGTTCTAAACTTGACTATTTGCCGACGCTCAGATCAAGCTCAGAAACACCAAGCTCGAACAAAGCCAAAAGCTCGGCAATATCTGTTCATCGTCTTCAACAATGCATCGTCTTCAACCTTCGGACTCTGCTCAACTGTTCCGTACTTTTTATTACCATTGAGTCTGGGTAGAAGTCCTAGGTTTAGCTCCTATGCTCTGTCAAGTTTGAAATTCAAAATGAGTTAAATCAAAGGTTGGTGAACTGTCACCATCACTGCTCTGCTGTCTAAATGTTACCGTTGGAAACCCCATCTCCGTACAGCTCTCTTTCTCTCTTTCTCTGCAGAAAAGAGGAGACTATAAAAGAGGGGGTCTTCAATGTTAACAGTAGATTGATCCTTTCACAACCATTTTTTTCTCAGAACTTAAAACTTTCATTTTTACTTTAAAACAGAGCAGAAATCAAAAACTCACAGAGAAGAAGAACATTCGATTTTCATACGAACTTAGAGACTTAAATCTTTCAAATCTTAACTCTAAGTTCGAATCAGTTCTTCTCTGTGAAATCCT
Organism: Crotalaria pallida; assembly: GCA_037953625.1. Taxonomy (NCBI): domain Eukaryota; kingdom Viridiplantae; phylum Streptophyta; class Magnoliopsida; order Fabales; family Fabaceae; genus Crotalaria; species Crotalaria pallida. Next base: position 1,032,095 of record CM075654.1, on the reverse strand, counting down.
TCTAGAATTGACTCACTCTTGTTACTCAATCTTTCATCATATTCGAAGAGTGTTTCGAATTGGAGCCATACACTTTCATCATCTTCTTCGTTGTATTTGCTGTTGTGAGAAGTTGGTCTCTGATCGAGAAAGCTTTGATTTGTAAAGGTTCCAAAGAGGTTCTTTGGTCATCGATTTGTTGTGGGTAGTTTGTCACGAGTTTGGTACACTCATTTGACTGGATAGGTCTAGAGGGGTAGGCTCTTGTAAATCCTTTGTAACTCAGAAAATCGATTTTTAGTGAAAGCTCTCTGAAAGGTTTTCAGAGGGGACTGGACTAGCTCTCAGGGTGAGAGTGAACCAGGATAAATCTCTGGTGTTCTTTCTTTACTGCTTATCTGTTGCTGCCAAGCGTATCGTTAATTCCGCTAATCTTCATTTATCTAAGTTCGAACTGTTATTTTTCTTAGCTCGGCCCTTTGAGTGTTGTTCTTCGAACTTAAGTCAAAAACCAGCTCTACCTTGAAGCAGCTCGGTTAACTGATTAACCATTTTGTTTATCTGATTGGTTAATCATTTAACCTTGTCTGCTCGGAAAGAAGCTCGGGTTTTCTTTTAAAACCGAACAACATCAGTTTAATTTTCAATAAATCGAAAAATTGCCATATTAGCTTCAATCTCCTATTCACCCCCCCTCTACTCGATTGTTAGGCCTCTTGTTGGTTTCCAACAACATCAAGTTTAGATCAGGTAATTGCACCCACACAGATACACGATCAATGAAATTCCTTTAGATAGGCATGCCAGTCCATGGAGCAAGGATCATTGGTTTACGATCAAAATGAAACACACCAATATCCAATACATTTTTACGAGCCTCTAGAGTGTTGAACCGAACCACAAAAGTGCCATCAGTGTTCATCAGCACTTTATCCACTCCATACTGTCCCCATACTTTCCTAATGTATCTGTTCAGTACTGGAAATAGGGGTTTCACTCCCAACACATAGCAAACCAATGCATTTTGCCAATAAGCCACCTCAGTTTCAATGTCACTATTGTCCACCTTACCAATTTCTACCCCTTCTTTAAGTTCTGGCTTAAAAAATTGGAGCTTTTCACCAGCATTCCTTAGTTTTGATATATCAAACTTTTCCCACACATTAACAGATCTATCACCTTCCTTGTCTGCCAAACCAGGATTAGGATTGTCAACAATATGTGGAACACTGGAGTCATTCAATTTCTCACCCGATCCATCAGAGTTCGAAGGTGTAGTATGAGACTAATTATTACCAGCCTTCTCCTTGATCTTGGCACATAAGATATCGATTTTCTGCATCCACAATTCAGCTTGCTTAGGGCTCAAGTTATCAATGTCTGCCAAATCTTCATCATCCAACTGTGAAAAGTCAAGCTTCTGAGGGGACTCAGAAGGTTTGTTGTCATTCTCATTGTTGCTCTTAGACGTCGAAGTAGGCGATTTTGGTGGCCTCCATTTCCGTTTGGCCATTATGGCAGCAGCGGCAACTAAACCCTAGGGTTCAGCCACGAGAGAGAATTAGGGTTCACAATGACTTATTTTTACTTTGTCTTGAAGATGAATGTTTGTTTAAAAAAAATGGCGCAATTTTTTGCTAAAAATTCTATGTCCAAATTGGGGTGTTACAACAGCTCTACCATCACAGTCCTTGGTGTTCCCTGTTTCCCTTCCCTAATCAATGGGAGGCCACACAACCAAGTTTTCCATTTCCTCGTTTGCCATCAGGACGTACATCGGCTCTAAGTGCCCATTCATCATCCCATGTGCTCCGAGATGAAAGCCTGGAGGGGTGGCAACATTTATGGGAGGTGGAGACAATGGAGTCTCAGAAGGAGACGTAGGGGAAGGTAATCGTCCGTGAGGATGAGGAGTGGGTGGTCTCCGTATGACTCGCGATGGAGACACTTGGCGGAAAATACACCCAGGCGGTGCTTGAAAAGTATAAACCATGGGAAATCGAGTAACATGAGGACGATTGCAAATGCGGGGATGTGGATGAAGCAGTGTGATCTCCACATGGCCTTCCACGGTAGCGGTGGTCTTCTCGACTTCCCAATCACCCTCGGGCAAGGGCCTCATCTCCGCCCTGACTATCCGACAATTTGCCATTTCCTACCACATAATAAGGGACAGGGAGTGAGTCATTGTCAAGAAGCTATATAATAAGTAATTGAGTACTCAAAGTCCACAAATACAAGTAGTTAATTAGCATAACATATAAAAGATGCATGATTCACCCAATAACTTAACATATCAAGCTACTAATGTTATGCCATGATTTTTCATGAGGCATTCTCCCTCATTCCAATATCATCATATCTTCTTTGTCATCATTTATCATTTATGAGCCCATATTATCACAAACCTTCGTATCACATATCATATCTCACAATCTTACTAAGGAAAAGTAACAGGGAGTAAACGTCTTGCTACTAATAGTCAATGCATGCCTTGGAGCCTACAAGCTCAAATCTAAAAAAATCCCCTTTTTGGGATAGGCCATGACAAGAACCGTCCTCCACTGGTCATGAAATAATTAGGAAGTCAATAAAATTATCATAGTTAATGTAGAACTATATCGGCCGATGTTAGCTACACCAGCCCATCTTAGGACCATTCTACCCATAATAATTTCCACGGTCATCGTAGACCTAACTTCCTTTTTATTCTTCAATCCAAGATCCCCAGAACCCTTCATGCATCGTTTCCAAATTTGTCCATAATATCCGCCTTATCCTCCCTATATGAATGCATGGACAATCTCATCATATCATATTAACCGTAGTATCTATAAAGAATTGGCATAATAATGTGAAAATTAATCATTTTTAAAATTTTACATGATATATTTGGTTATAAGACTTCTGTAACAGGTTATATTAACAGTCTGAGGGCATTTTGCTAACTTTTCTCATGTCATTTCTTTAAGGATGCTAAGTTAACTTCATTGCCTTATTTCGAATGCATAACAATGCAACATCATAATTATGCACATAATCACAATATTCTCAATAAAATTCAAAGATATGCATAATTACCAAATAATCATATAATCAAGTAATTCAAGCATAATTATGACGAATTAATTACTTGAACTTGGTGAATCAATTACTTTTGCTAAAGGGTAATCAATTACTTGGTTAGATAATCGATTATTTTTACTGCATTATACAAAATCCAAAAAGGCACGAATCGATTACTTTCAAACCTGTAATCAATTACTTGAATTAAAATAATTTATTACCTTGAAAAAGTAATCGGTTATTTTCTTGAAGAAAAAAAATGTAAAACGAATGTGGATTAATTTCATTAATTGTTGGAATACTTTTTGATTTATTTCTGATCACAATTTTGATTATAATCCACTGATCAGTACAGTTTTGCTAATTGCTTATTCACTTATTTTTCCCAAAATAAAAAAACAATATTCTCTGCACTTTTCTCTAATCCTAATTTTTGGAAAAAAGCTCTTTCATGTTCTTCTTCTTCTCCATGTCTGAGTGACCTTGTACTTAGGTGATATTCATACTATAGCCATAAAAATTCAATTTGTTTAATCCACATTACTTAGAGTGCTTCAATTGTATACAATCAATCATTCTATAGTCTGAATTGCCCACTTACTTTGGGCAACAGTGTAGTATTCCACGTCCAGTGTAAAAAATTCAAGTGTCATCATCTAGCACGTTATCTATCGATGTGACGAAGATGACGTGATATGTACTCGATTATATCACTACTTAAGTGATGAAATAACCATTTCTAAAATTTGAGTAAAGTCTGAGGATTCAAAACATCTAAAAAAATTTAAGAACCAATTCCAAAAAATTATCTAAGTTTAAGAATTAAAAACTTAAATAAGCTAATAACACAAGACATAAGGGAAATCACATGGGAATGACGTGGGGGAGTATTAGTTGGAAGGGGGGAAAGAAGGGTGGCGGGAGAGTATGATAAGTTACGTAAACGTTAGCGTGTACTAGTATGTAGTATGTGTGTATATGTTTGTTTGGATTCAATTAAATTCATTCATTAAATTCAATTTCCAAATTCAAAATAAAATGTCGATGATTATGAATTGATGATAGTGAGGCAGCGAGATAAAAGCGGAACAACTTGAAAAGCAAAAGCAAATTCATTTTATTTTTTTATTTTTTTATTTTTTTATTTTTTCTTTCTTTCTTTCTTTCTTTCTGATTCATTCACGAGAAAGCTGCGGAATCAATCCAATCCCTCCCCCGCTGTCTCTCTCCCTCTCCCTCTCCCTCTCCCTCTCCCTCCTTTCTGTGACCTTACCTCACCACTCTCTTCTGAAAAATAATCAAATATTATTATTATCAGAATTCAGAATCGATTATTCAATAAATAATAATAAGAATTAAAAAAAAAGGAGAATGAAGGAGAAGGTATCGAGCATTGAAACGGAGAAGAAGAAGTATCCTATCGGAGCGGAGCATTACGAACTATACGAAGAAATAGGACAAGGTGTGAGTGCCTCTGTCCACCGCGCTCTCTGTATCCCCTTCAAAGACGTCGTCGCCATCAAAATCCTCGACTTCGAACGCGATAATTGCGATCTCGTTCGTATTCTCCTCCTCCTCCTCTCTCTCTCATTCCTATATACATGCATTTTCAATCTGCTCCCTATACCTCCATATAATTTCAATTCACTCCAATCATCTGTAATAAATAATTTGCTCATTCATTCATACCTCTTTCTTTCTTTGTGTTATTGCCGCCACACTTTGTTATGATTCATTATCACATATTTCAACTCTGAAAATCATTATTATTATTATTTTTTAAACTTAGTCCCTATATGTATGATTATGTTTGATTTGGTTTGTATAGTGTTGTTATAACGGCGTTTGTTGGAGTTAAACTTAAAAGTATAAGGGAGGCAAATTGGATTGGATGTGATATATTATCTTAGGATCAAGGTAAAAAGGATTATAAGGATCAGAGTGCAAATGATGATTATACTTGTAGGGATTACCAAAATCCGTACAGAATTTGATCCCTATATGTGACTATCGGTTTTGATTTGTACGACAATTATCAAAATTAAAAAGAAAAAATTATATCTATAGGTCGATAGGGTTTCAATTGAATTTTTTTTAAGTATACCGGCCAAGATGAAAACTTGCGTCACATGTAGGGGACCAAAAGTACACTTTACCCAAGGTTTTAGATTGTGGTCATGGTCACAATTGTGGTTACGTGCATTTGCTGCAATTGTCGCATTTGGGGAAAAATTTGGCTCTGCAAGTGCCAAGCGGTTGAGGAGAAAACCAAATTCATAATGTTGAGATCTTGATTGCAGTTGCGGACCGCTTTTTGAAACCCTGCAGTTTGTTTTTTTAAAACTAATATAAACTGAAATAAAATAAATGCAGAATAATGTGTCACGTGAAGCCCAGACAATGATCCTGGTGGACCACCCCAATGTGCTGAAATCACACTGTTCCTTTGTGAGTGATCATAACCTGTGGGTTGTGATGCCATTCATGGCGGGTGGTTCGTGTCTCCACATACTCAAAGCTGCACACCCTGATGGTTTTGAGGAGGTTGTCATTGCAACCATACTCCGCGAGGTGTTAAAGGGTTTGGAGTACCTTCATCATCATGGTCATATCCATCGTGATGTCAAGGCTGGCAACATTCTCATCGATTCACGCGGCGCTATCAAGCTCGGCGATTTTGGTGTCTCAGCTTGCCTTTTTGATTCTGGTGATAGGCAACGCTCCAGGAATACTTTTGTCGGAACACCTTGTTGGTAAGTATGCATCCAATCCATTAATTATATCAATATCAAACACTCTATCTCTATGGGACACAGTATGGTGTTATTATTTTGCATTGTAATTTGATCTGATGTGAGAGAGAAAATATAAACTACTTGTGTTTTTAAAGTATAAAAATATAACCAACGGTGGTTGGTTGTAGTGTAAGTGGATTGTGAAATACTAGAGTCGCTATTTTGGGAAGGCTTTACCATCCCCGGCATAAGGGTTATTCTCACAGCGATGTATTTGGGATAACAAGTCAAAGACGAAAAAGAGAGGGTAAAAATATGGTGTCGGTAGTAAAACCTAGTTGTACAAATAATAGAATTCTATACCATGTTTTTCATTCATCTTTTCTTCTTTTATTTACATGTTTTAATTTCTTATAGGATGGCACCTGAGGTCATGGAGCAACTGCATGGTTATAACTTCAAGTCTGTGTTTTTTTCTTAATTATACACTCTCTTCATTTTTCTATATCCTCATGTTAATACTCCATGTTATATTCACTCTCCAAAATGTTCCTTTCTTTCTTCCAGAGCTGACATCTGGTCATTTGGTATAACTGCATTGGAGCTTGCCCACGGTCATGCACCTTTCTCAAAGTTTCCGCCAATGAAGGTGTGTCTGTGTGTTTGTGTGTGTTCAACTGCTCATTTTAATCAACAAAAGTACAAAGCGCAACATGTTATCTCATTCGACCATCATCTTTTAAATTTAGTGATAATCTAACGCTTTTATGTGGTCAGGTACTGCTTATGACTTTGCAAAATGCACCCCCTGGCCTTGATTATGAAAGGGATAGGAAGTTCTCTAAGGTCAGCTCTCAACTCAATGAATATAGTCTCAACATGAACCGATTGTTCCTTCAACTATCTTATTCCTGATATATCTCTTCTCTCTTTCCAGTCATTTAAGCAGATGATTGCTAGTTGCTTAGTGAAAGATCCTACAAAACGACCGTCTACAAGCAAGTTGTTAAAGCATCCTTTCTTTAAGCAGGCTCGCTCCAATGATTATATTGCACGGATGCTTTTGGAGGGGCTGCCTGCTTTAGGTGATCGCATGGAGGCCCTAAAGGTTCCATATTATTACCACCAATTTCACCCCGCTCCTGCCACCATATAAATTTATATTTATAAGGTTTTTTTTCCTTCACAGAAAAAAGAAGAAGATATGCTTGCACAAAAGAAAATGCCTGACGGGCAGATGGAGGAATTATCACAGGTAAGAATCACCATGTCTAGTTGCTTAGAATAGCGTTGTTAGGTGCACTAGAAAGTTATGCCACTTATTTTCTAAAACCTAATTCGTTAAACTCTTTGTACATTTCTTAAATCCAATTTGTGCTGCATGTTGATGACATCAGCAACTTCACTAGTCCTCATCCCCTTTTGATCCAAAAATTAGTATTTTTCTGCTGTACATTAATGATAAACCTTCAGCTTGGGCCATATGACAGAGTCTAGATTATGTTGTATTGACAAGCTGAAGATATGGATGCTTTCGACAGTTAACTTTTTTTCCCCCTTTTTAGGATATGTTTTATTCTTGTTTGTTTTTTCTTGTTGTTCATGATTTGATGGCAATCTTATAACATTGTTAAGCCAATCCTATGTAGAATGAATACAAACGAGGAATTAGTGGCTGGAACTTCAATCTAGAAGATATGAAGGCTCAGGCTGCCTTGGTACACATGATGTCCACTCTTTTCTTCCACGCAAAATATTATGAGAACTACTGAAGTTGTAGACTTTCTAATTAGAGTTTTTGTTTCCTCTAGATCCAGGATTTTGATGATGCAATATCAGATATCAGTCATGTAGGAAGTTCATGTTCTTTATCTACACTTGATGGACACGAGAGGCAATTACCAAGTGCAATTCACACCCCTTCACAATCTATTGATATGGTATTTGCGAAATTTGTTTTATATATCTTTCAATGATATTTGCAGTACAGTTGCAGTATGTGTATTTTTGTAAATCCTTTTACTTCTTTCTTTCTAATCGCTAATACTTAACAGGACGATCATGATCATCAGATGCAAAACCAGTCAGCATCTGCTCCGGTAGTTGATTCCTCAGTTAATGATGCCAAGTATGTTTTCTAACATGCATCTGATATCAGATATTCTTGAATTCTAATTTTTGTGAACTCAAGCTGTGAGAGCTTTTGAGCTTATAAATTTATAACTGATAGACCCCATATGTTAGACATGGAAAAGGGGAAAGGGTAGAAGTGGAATTTTGAATACTTGCTTACTAGGCAAGTAGGTTTGGATGAGAATATAAAGTGACAGAGGGTGAGGGTAATGGGTAGGCATGGAGTGGTTTTGGGTGACACACTGTCACGTTGCAGATCAGGGATATTCCCCTCTGATTTTCCTTCTTTCATGGCAGTTTTGTTTCCTCTAAATAGTGCAATTGCACTGTGCCAAATTCCAGTCCTACTAATATACAAATATCACTGCACTTTTCCCTGATTTCTTGTTCTCTTTTCTTTCTTTCTTTTTCATACTAGCTTGGTACCTAACAATAACATTATTGCCTAATGCCTTTGTCTAAGTGTCTTGGGTGTTTTCTTTAGAAATAGAGGAGAACTATCTCCACAATCCAGGAAAGGATCGATGAAGTCAATCTAATAATTATAATTTTTTTTCCCTTCCCAGGATTCGAATTGAAAAATCTGATGATGAATCTAGTATTGCCAGTTCAAGCCATGAACAGCAATTTGCACAAACTACTTCATCCTGCCTTGATGATCCTGCGGACCATAATTTGATTGAAAAACTTGATACGGAAAATGGTGGAAGATCCGTAGAAAACTTGGCTACCCATTCCCTTCTACATCATAGAAGAGGTTGTTCATCAAGCATCTTACCAGATGTTACCCTTCCACCTATTCGAGCAGAAAGGTGAATACTTATATTGTGCATAAGTGTATTTTTTTTATTCTTTTATTTGCTAGCTACATTAAATTCATTTTCAAAAACTGCATTTTGCTTATTGACTTGATGAATTAGTCATTATCATCATGTCCGAGACTCAGAGCTGAGCATTTGGGATGTGATAGCCACTCCCTTTTTCATTCATTCGACCTTTTAGCATCATATTCTATATATGATTAGATTAGATTAATGTTTGGCAATATAAATGACAGTGAGAAGGTAAAAAATCTGCCCATGAACATTTCAAATGGCGACACAACTCCACTTCCACAGATTGGAGAGGATGTGCTCACTGAACTTCCTTCAAAACTCTCAAAATCATCAGGTACATGTTCATATTACTTCTTTTTTCAACATAATTAGTCGTTAACTTCATGGAAGAACCACAAATTGACATATGATTGCTGAGTTCTCAAATCCTGCAAGGATGCCTCCTGCTTTTCCAGCTAATTAATCATTCTTGCAGCAGCTAATTCTGATGAAACCGATGAGAAAGCAAAGGTACCAGTTGTTCAACAGAGAGGGCGTTTCAAGGTTACATCTGAGAATGTTGACCCTGAAAAGGTGACTAATAACTCTGGTACTGATAATTCTCCTTTCTTGAAGACTGAAACCTAAGTGAAGTTTTCTTTCAGGTGGCCCCTTCTCCTGTACTCCAGAAGAGTCACAGCTTGCAGGTTTGTGGCTCTGAGCTTTGCCTCATGTCCCTTTTTCTTACCTTAGGTGGGGTTTTGAGAAAACCCTGACAAATATAAGCTGTGGTCTAAACCAGTCTTTTGATTCCTCAGTTGAAATTTCCTACTTTGATCATGTACTTAGATTTGAATGATGCGTAGACTGTATTATTATAAAATAATTAGACCCACATCCAGTTGACATCTTGCATGACTTTCCCATCATGCATTTGGCTTGGGTATTAGTGATGCTTAATTTGCAACTATTGTCATCAGGAAGTGTTCCTACTTTTTTGCAAATAAAAAATGAATGCATATGTTTAGTTTTAACTTTGTTCCTAACCTACTGAAACATCCTATGGAAATGACGTGGGTTAATGTAGGTTATTAGCCAGCTCAATGTTGCTCCTCTACCTTCAACACTACCATTATTATCAATGCCTGATGCTACATCATCAAATCTTCCTGGCTGTTCTCACTCTCTTTTCCCCGTGTTGCACTCTGTGCTTCAGACAAATATCCTTCAAAGGGTATGCTTAGCCTTATATTCATGTCTCCTTCAGCTAATATGCAAGAGTAACTGTTTGATTTTTTTGTTCATAACTTTTTAACAGGAGACTATTTTAAGTTTAATGAAGCAAATCACTTCTGTTGATCCTCCAGGTTCAACCACCATTGATGCTTTCTGTTTTAGACACTTTTCATTGTTTTCATTTGCATGCATATTTCTCAAATTCTTATTTGTTGACCCTGCAGCTGATGGCAGTTGTAACCCAGCACACATAGCAGCAATTGAGAAATCTTCGGTATGTATTTTTATAATGCTTTGTCTTTATCATGGTAAACCATTTTAGTTTATCCGTGGATGTGTCTATCTGGGAATCATGAATTTTTGAATGGCAGAGTAGTTATGGTGGAACTTTTTTCAGGAAATCACGAATACCCTTGTAGTTAGCAAGAAAACGATTTGAATTGAAAATGCAATTACTAGTTTACTTGTTGTATTACCCTTCTAGAGAGATTGATTTTTCTTCAATTATTTCAATAGGTTATACGAATGACTTTGTTGTATCTGCTTTTCCTTGTATTACTTTAAAGGAAATATTGGTTATACAATGCAGCTTGAAGCAGCTCACGAAAGGGAGAAAGAGTTACTTCATGAGATAACTGAGTTGCAGTGGAGGTATTGTATCGAGTTCATTGTTGTTGAATTATATTATATAGTAAAATATGGGTGTGCCTTAAACCTCATTGGGGATGATATGTAGGCTCATATGTACTCAGGAGGAGCTTCAGAAATTGAAAACAGAAAATGCTCAGGTTAGTATCAATGTTCACCATATTCTTAGATCATATTCTGGCTCATGGATTTGACATTCTATGTTGAAAATTTTAGGTATGATTGCATTGTTGAAATGGATACTTGGATTTGGATTGCGGAAGTGATTCCTTTGTTTAAATGGATGCTTGGATTTCCTTAAATCTAAGATTTTCATAGACACTAGGGAAGAAAAAGAAAAAGTGCAACAAGAAAATAGAATCATGACATACAGAATCCGTTGACATATCAAGTGGTCTGTTACTTGTAGGTTTCTTTTCTTTTTTCTGAAAAAAATTATTATTTAGGTGATTAAATCTTTAACGAGGTTCTCTTTTTAGTGCAGATTAATTGTTGATAATTGTTTTTGTAAATGATTTTAGCCTTATTTCCATTAAAGGCTGCCTGTAAATTATAATGCACACGGAACTTTCTGAAATGCTACGAGGCTTTGATACTTGCACTTAAGTGAGTAAGATATGAAGCTGATAACCATTATTGATTACTAAGAACTTCAGTGATGAACTAAAATGTGAGAATTTCATGTGATTTTTTTTATTATTATAGATTTAACTTGCATTTCATAGCTTTTAAAAAAAAAATTGCTTTCTATTCCTAAAACGCGCATATTACTTCAGAAAATTTCCTTGTCTTTTTGCAAACACGGTCTAGAGGTTGCAAGGCAAAGAGGGAAACCACGAGGGTAATATACTTCATCTGTTGTTCCTGTATGTATCTTTATAAAGATTATGACACAGATTAAGTAACGTACTATTAATATGTTTATTTAAGTTAAATTTGTGCAACTTTTTCTCATTTTGTCCATGTACTATTTTTTAATAACTAATTGCTCACTCTTTTTTTTAAATCAATAATTAGGTAAATATTTTTAAACATGTGTAAAATTATAAAAACAGTGGTTAATGTTGCATTAATTTTATAGAAAGACGTATCCAATATTATGGAACAAATTTTTTTGGCTTATTTATGGTTTTGATCCCTAAAAGTTCAACGTATTTTGGTTTTAGTCCCTGTAAGTTATTTTGACCAGGACTAGTCCTTCATTTTTCAACCATTTTGGTTTTGGTCCCCTTTGTTGCAAAAAAATCAGTTATTTGCTTACATGGTTAACGAAAATCCACGTCAGCTGTCACAGGGTGAGAGGTAGTGTCAAATAGGTTATGCGATATGCATGATTCTGGTCTATGAATTCAAAATTTTGCGTACGGGATCATTTTGCGTATCGAACTACTTTGCGTCCATGAATCTGTATCATCCACGTTATATCACCTATTTGGCGTCCCGTCAGACCACATAGACTACTGATGTGATGTTCTGTTAGCTACACAAACAAATAACAAATTTTTACAAACGGAGGGGACCAAAACCAAAATGTTTGAAAATTTAAGGACTAATCCCGGTCAAAATAACTTCTAAAAACTAAAATCAAAACACGCTGATCTTTCAGAGACTAAAGACATAAATAAGACAATTTTTTTTTTCAACAATAAGACTTGTATTCTTGAGTGGAGGGAGTATTAACTATTAACTATGAGTTAAAGTTGTAGGTCTAACTTAAAATGAAAAAAAGAAAAAACCTTAAAATGACTTGTGCTGGTTTATTTAAGACTTAAAAATAAACTCTTAAAAGGAGACCTAGAATAACCGAATTTTGCCAGTAAAATTAGCTTTGTTGTTTTTGATCGATCTTAACTTGATGAAGATTCTGAACATTACCCGCAAGTTTTGAAGGATTGAGAAATGATGAAAAAAAAATTGTGTAAGCACAAGTTTTGTAGATGATTTTGTTAACACATAAATTTCACCTACTGATATACACAAAAAGCCTCATTTATTATGAGCTTTACTTTTTGAACCATGTTGTTTATTCACGGGTCCCCATTTTTTCTGCCTTATACAAGGCGGAAGTACATTTTTCCGCCTTATACAAGACGGTAGTGTAAAATTATCATATTTTTTCCGCCTTATACAAAGTGGACGTGCAAAATTACCATTTTTCCGCCTAGAAAGAGGCGGAAAAAACTGATAATTTACACTACCGCCTTGTATAAGGCGGAAAAATGCACTACCGCCTTGTATAAGGCGGAAAAAATGGGGGCCGGTGAGTAGACAACGGGGTTCAAAAAGTAAAACTCTTTATTATTGCCTATTCCAAGTTCCAATCTCCTAGTACTCCCTCCGACTCAAAATATAAGCAACAAAAAACACACCTATCTTGGTTTAAAATATAAGCAAAACTAACCAACTTTCTTAAATTTTATTTTATTCCCAATGTCATTTTCCAAAAACATCCCTAGAAAATTGTTATCTTATTTAATTTTTGTTTCATTCTCAATGCGACTTTCCTAAAATATCTCTATTCTTTTATAAACTTTTATAAATTTGAGAAAATTAAATACAATCAACTAACCTCCTTAATAAGCGTAAAATTAGTTGGTTTTGCTTATAATTCAAGCCGAGTATGTGATATCGAAAGACTCTTAAAGACCTGTAAGTGTTGGCTTTTTTACTTAAGTGGGATAATTTTACAAACAATTTACAAAAAAGGGGTAGTTTAAAAACTATTTACGTAGGACCGGGCAGTCAACGAAACTATTTACGTAAATGGGGCAGTCAAAGTCAAAGTCCAAGGTCAAACGCGTCATCTGGGTTGACGCAACCCAAAAGTGCCACGTGTCAGCGCGCCATTCGCTCTCCAGATTCCGTTCGGATTAATAAATTATAAAAAAAAAAAAAAACCGACCGTTCTGCCACGTGGCGCAACCAGGGGGTTGCGTCACTGCGGCTGACGCAACCAAACGCGTCAACCGCAGTGACGCAACCCTCTGGTTGTGCCACGTGGCAGCGCGGTCTCCCCTCCCCCAGCCTGCGTTGGTATATGCAACCAAACCTCCTCTATAAATTTGCATCCATTTTCAACATACTACAATCAACCGAACCTCATTCTAAAAATTCATAGTTTCTCTTTCATTCAATTATATTTCTACAATCAATCCTATTTCTTAGCATTGTATCACAGTGTCTTGAGGTAAATTTTTAAATTCTTCGAATTTTAATTTTTTTAGTTATATGTACTGGTATATATAATTAGTTGTAATCTTATTTAATTTTGTTATAATTTTTATCGCATTAGTACATGGGAATTATTAGCTAGATTTTTTATTTATTTATTATTTGAGATTAGATTTTTTTATTAGTTAGACTTTATAACTATTTTAAAGTTATATTTTTATTAGTTTAGTTATTAGTAAGATGTAGAAAAGTTTTATTAGTTAGAATTATTTTGTTTAGGTGTTATATTTTTTTATTTATTTATTAGTTCTATTCTCTTATGTTTAGGTTCTATTATGTTGTAGTTAGATTTTCAATTTTTTTACCAGTAGAATTTATTTTTTATGTTAGGTATTTTTTATGTTTTTCATATATATATTAGTTGATTTCGAATTTTTTATTACTTAGAATTTTTTTTTTATCTTTTTTGAAGTTATATTTTTATTAGTTTAGTTATTAGTAAGATTTATAAAAGTTTTATTAGTTAGAATTATTTTGTTTATGTATTTGATATATTTTTTATTTATTAGTTCTATTCTCTTATGTTTAGGTTCTATGTATTAGTAAGATTTATTGTGCTATTTTTATTAGTTGGAGTTAAATTTTTTATTAGTTAGATTTTTATGTATTTAGAAGTTATATTTTTTTTTGATAGTTGGAGTTAGGTTTATTTATTTATTAGTTAGATTTTTTATATATTTATTAGTTAGATTAGTTATATTTTTATAGGTATTTGTGTTTAAGGTAATATTTTAGTTCATTATTTAAGGTAATATTTTATTTTTTATTTCCTGTTTTTTATAATTTTGTGCTTTTATTTATTTTTATATATGTGTAATTCCTTTATATGTATGTGTAGTTTATGTAATATTTTATTTTTTTTAAATAAATTTAAATTTTTTTTCCAAATTTGTGATTTTACATGTTTTTTTTATATTAAGCTATTGCAATATTTTAGTTTATTATTTTAGTTATTTATTTATTATTTAAATATTTCACAATAATTATTAATTTTTTACATGTAGAACATGTATGGGTAAAATCTTGGTTTTCATTTATTATAATGGGAGATATTACGAAGGACCCGAAGGCACAACGTTTGAAGGAGAAAAAAAAGGGATACAAATTCAACGTGGTATCAGTTATGAGTAGTTAAAGATGAATATAAGCGAAAAAAAATAGGCTTGGACAAAATCAATACATTTCGAAGTTAATAAGCAGACTTTTAGTGCAAGAAAACCCGAGCAAATATGTTGAATATGTGATCTATGATGATAGTGACATACATTGTGTCATTGATTATTTTGAGGGGTCGAATATGAGAGTCATTGATATATATGTTGAATTAGACGTTACGGGTAGTTCCACTGCCCTGACAAAAGCAAGAGCAAATGAAATGAAGAATAATTCTTCAGAGAGTGATGATGAAGAGTGGCATCGAGATATGGATGACGATATCACAGAAGATGAAGATGAGGCTCAATTTACATATGTGAATTCTTTTGACTCCGAAGAGGAATGAGCAATTAGTATTTCTTTTCCTTCACAGTCGACACCAGTTATGCCAAATTTTCAAGGATGTCCAAACCCTGAAATTGCCGGTTTGTGGTTATAAAGATAATATTTATTTTAATATTATTTGGTTAGTAAGTAATTAAAATTTTCTAATGTTATTTTATTTTTGGTTTTGATTACAGATCTAGATTATGGTCCATTCCCACTGCATACTCCTCATTCTAGTTACATTAATTGAGACCATCCAGATCAAGAATCTGATGGTAGAGGGCTTGATGTATCAGAATCTTCTTTCCAGGGGGGTGATGGATTTTATGTTGGTCTAAGATTCAATAGCAAAGAAGCAGTTTTAATGGCTATAAAGCAGTATTCGATGAAGACTCATCAAAGTTATACTACTGTTGAATCGAAACCGACGAAAATCTATTTGAAATGCCCAAAACATGCAGATGGTTGTCAATGGAGAATGAGAGCTATTTTACCCAAAAACGACGAAGAATGGGTAGTGAAGACGTGGGGCGGCCCACACACTTGTGTGAACACATTGTTGTCACAAGATCACAAAAAGTTGGACTCTAATGTTATAGCATTGTTTATTCATGGTAAGACATTTAAAAACGTTCCTGTTTTGATATGATTGATGACATTTTGAATTTTTTTTAAAATTAAAATCGTTTCAGATTTGATTTGCGCGGCACCATCTACTCCTGTCAAGGCTATCCAATCAATAATCAACACTCAATATAATTTTCGAATATCATATCGAAAAGCTTGGCTAGCAAAACAAAAGGCAATTGAAAAATTTCATGGAGATTGGGATTTTTCTTATGCTATGTTACCGGCTTGGATGGAGAACATGCTTCTTTATGCTCCTGGTGCTTATTATCAGATTCTGGAAAGAGATGCTTATCCCGGATCTAGAGAATTTGCATCATTTCGGATATTTGAAAGACTATTCTGGACATACAAACAATGTCGTGATGCCTTTGACTATTGCAAGCCAATTATTCAAGTGGATGATACTCATTTGTATGGAAAGTATCGCGGTGTGCTTTTGATTGCAACAAGCCAGGACGGAAACGATCAAGTGTTACCGCTTGCTTTTGCGATTGTCGAAGGGGAGACGGCGTCTGCTTGGGAATGGTTTTTAGCACACATACGTGAGCATGTCACCAATAAGCAGGGTTTGTGTTTGATTTCTGACCGCCATCGGAGTATATTATCAGCTGTTCGTAATGAAGCTCTCGGTTGCCAGGCTCCATCGGGGTATCACAAGTTTTGCATAAGGCATATAGGAAGCAACTTCAATACCAAATTCAAGAATGAGAAATTGAAGCACTTATTGAAGAGTGCAGGTACCCATTATTCTTTATTGACAGTATATCAGGATTTATTTATTTATTTTTTAATCTTGTATTGTATCATATCACATTTGTGTACGTAATACAGGTTATGCTACTGACCAATTTACCATGGAAAGGAAGTTAAACAGACTTCGTAGCAAAAGTGAAGAAATAAAAAAATGGGTCGACGACATACCAAAAGAGCAATGGCTACTAGCTTGTGATGAAAATGGGCGTAGATATGGACACATGACAACAAACTTATCAGAATGTGTCAACAAGCTTTTAAAGGATGCTCGAAGTTTACCAATTACATCACTGGTGAAATGGATGTATAATCGATTGGTTGAATACTTTGTTGAAAGGGGTTCGAAAGCGAGGGCCCAATATGCATCCGGTCAACGGTATACCATCGAAGTATCCAAAGCCATTGGTGATGCTTGTAAAGAAGCTAGTAGTCATCAAGTTCGATAGTATAATATTGCTAAGACAAGGTTTCAGGTGGAGGAGGCATTCAATCCAATTAAGCAAACGGGTGGCCGATCGTTTTGTGTGGATTTGGAAAGTCAAGTTTGTGAGTGTGGAAGATTTCAACTTTTCCATTATCCATGCTCTCATGTTATTGCTGCATGTGCATCAGTGAGACTTGATTTTTATCAATATGTGGATGATGTGTACAAATTAACTACTATGATTCGGGCGTATTCCCCAGAATGGTACCCAATCCAGAATGAGCATCAAGTTGCATCAATGCATGTTGTTCCATGGATGTTAATGCCTGATCCCAAAATGCACAGAAAAAAGGGTCGTCCAAAATTCACCCGCTTGAGGAATGAAATGGATTGGAAGCAGTCTCAACCACCACAGAGTTGTGGGCTTTGCAATCAGGTTGGCCATAACAGGCGCCGATGCCCTCACTTAGCAAGTGGATCTGCCTCACGTCAGACCGATGATGAATATCATGCAAATAATTTGTAAAATATCTTTATATTTTAAATTTATAATGGAAAAAATGTAAAAGATAAGGAATATCAAGAAAACAATTAAATAAACTATTTTTGCCTTTTAATTCTACAATAACTTCTTCGGCTTAAAAAAAACCCAACAAAAAAAAAAGGCAACTCAGGTCCCACATCGCCAATGACGATCCCTAGCACCACGATGTGGATTTCTCCTAGCATCTTGATTATCATTATGGTCATTTGATTCATCGAATAGCTGTGTGTTGAGATCAATTTGCGGTACACTTGTTCCAGCTAACTCGTAAAAATCAACGCTAAGAGACACCGTCTCACGGTCCCATCGTGCTGGTGCAGATAGAGTGCTAGTCAGAGGGTCATAAGGGGATGGTGTATTGTAACCCTGCATTTGATGCATGGACATATATGGATATTGAGGTGATGGCATATATCCATGCGGCAACGGCGAAGGTATGTATACATCTTCGATCGACGGCGATTGTTGTACTTGGCCACTCTCTGGCAGTCTTGGATAAAAGTAAGTTTCGTACGGTGCCTGGGATGCGTAATATGGATAAGGTTGGGGAGCATAATACATCCCAGGTTGTCGATCCATTGGACTTTGTTGTTGGCGCTCTATTGCAGGTCCGTGCCTTCTTCGGCGCCCTAAACCACCGCGCTCACGAGAAGTGTTAGGCAATACACCATCTACGTTTGTGATATCAGGATCATGAGATGCAGCCGGAGCCTCTTGGATTGATAAATAGCATCTGTTAGCCTGATTCATCGAAACCATCATATGATCTGTTTCTAATTTCATCTCTGCGAGGTAGGTTTCGATGGGCATGTCGTCTCTACGTCCTTCTGGAGAACATAGGTAGTTGATCCTCTCAATCCCATCCGCCTGTACAAAATAATCAAGGACATATACAATTAATATAATATTTGAATATAATGTGATTATTGTAATACACAATAAATAATAATATTTTAAATAAGATTACCACATGGCCTTGACTAGCACCATACTCTATCATCCAACGTCTTGTAATACGCAAATACCACATCATATATTTGGATTGTCTTCCCAAAGGGACATTTTGTTGCTCGCTATACTGAATTTTTTGATTCCTATTATTCCACTTGTTAATTATATCTTGCAAGCGATTTTCCCAATTAATATTTTGTTTTCCTCTGAGGGTCAACTGATGCAAATCTTCTGGCTGGGATGGTTGAAGAGGAATGTGTTGACGCATGCCAAATTGACGCATGACTCGATCTGGTTGATGCCACTCAACAATATTGTAACATATCAGTGGACATATAGATCTCCAAGCATCTTTGTTTTGTAACACCATATGTGGTAAGGTGTCCAAGTCAAGTGCCGAGTATGGCTCCCACACAATCTACAAATAAATATCATTTTCAGATTAGCAACAACGGTTACGAGCCTAAAACGAGAAATGAGGGTTGAGAGAATAAAAATAAATATACGCACATCATTTTCCATGAATTGATCAAATTTCCCCCTATACCAACTCAAGGGATGGGAAGGTCTGCTATAATTCTGACCATGCACCCACCTATAATATAAAAACCAGAAAAAAATTTAAATATTAATAACAACAACAACAATGATGATAATAATAAACATAATAATAATAATAAGAATTGACATGTACTTACCGTGTACCATATGCTGTGTCATTTTGACGATGGGGCTCACCTTCGTTTATTCCTCTTAATACTGGGGCGATAGAAGGAAATCTCTCCCAAGCCCATAATTGTATCAGTGGAAGAAAACCACAAATATCTTTTCGAGCGTAGTTGGTGGCTTGACATAACTCACGATATAGAAAGCTCAGCACAGCCGATCCCCAACTATAATTTTTTGCTTCGTCGAGGTTTTCTAAGAGACAAAGAAACCTCAATTGCACAAAAGTTCCAAAGTGATTTGTGAACATAACACCTCCAAGTAATCTTAATATGAATGCACGTGTAAAAATTAACTTGGTATACTCATTATGCTCATGACCCTCTGGAAAGTGGCCAAAATTTGCCTCCAGCCATGCCATTTTCAGTCCACTGCCACTCAAAGCATCTTCTGGTGGACGTATTCCTAGTAGATGCTCCACAAGTGATGGCCAATCACTAGATGTACGACCAATCACTGCTCTTCCTTCCACTGAGATACCGAGCAGAATAGCAACATCCTCTAACGTGATTGTGCATTCTCCGAAAGGCATGTGAAATGTGTGAGTTTCAGGCCTCCATCGCTCGACTAATGCAGAAATTAACCTATGATCAACTTGAAATAGCATCATCTCTGCAACCCAATAAAATCCACTACGCTTTAAATTTGCTACCAAAGCTGGATGAATATCAGCAACTCCAGAATGAAATGGTTGTGCGCGTCGACACCGTAAAATACGATCCGGGCGATACGTGCTGTGAAACATGTTTATCTTGTAAAAATAAAATTGAATCGTCCTCTGGACCGGAATTAAGCACACGTCCTGCCATTTGTACCTATATAAACAATAATGTGAATAATTAATAACTAATAGATAAACATAAAAAATATAAAATCTAACTAAACTAATAAAAAATTTAAAAGCTAATTACAAAAATAGCTAAACATAAAAAATCTAGCTAATAAAAAAATTTAAAATCTAACTAATAATAGCTAAACATAAAAACAAAAAAACAAATCTACCTAAACTAATAAAAAAATTTAAAATCTAACTAATAGATAAACATAAAAAATTTAAAATCTAACTAAACTAATAAAAAATTTAAAAGCTAATTACAAAAATAGCTAAACATAAAAAATCTAGATAATAAAAAAATTTAAAATCTAACTAATAATAGCTAAACATAAAAACAAAAAAACAAATCTACCTAAACTAATAAAAAAATTTAAAATCTAACTAATAGATAAACATTAAAAATATAAAATCTAACTAAACTAATAAAAAATTTAAAAGCTAAATACAAAAATAGCTAAACATAAAAAAATCTAGCTAATAAAAAAATTTAAAATCTAACTAATAATAGCTAAACATAAAAACAAAAAAACAAATCTACCTAAACTAAAAAAAAATTAAAAATCTAACTAATAGATAAACATAAAAAATTTAAAATCTAACTAATTGCTAAACATAAAAAATATAACTAATAAAACTTCAAAAATTCTTACTACTAGGTTCATTAAAATCATAAATTAAATTAAAAATAAAAAAATTAGTGCTTGATAATACCTAAATAATAATAATAAATATTGTGCAAAAATAACAGCTAATAAAATAAGTAAAATATAAAAAAAATTAAAATCTAAGTTTTAGGTAAGACTTAGAAAAAAACTAACTAATAAAATTAATACAAAATTCTAACTAATACCTAAACATAAAAAATCTAACTAATAAAAATTTAATATCTAACAACTAATAACAGCTAAACATAAAAAATAACAAAATCTGATTACTAAAAAATTTTAAAATCTACCTAATAGATAAACATAAAAAATATATAATGTAACTAAACTACAAGTGCATAAATAAATTAAAAAAAATAGGACTTCTTATATACCAGTGCATAAAATTAATTAAAATTACTTCCTATCTACAAGTGCATAAAATAATAAAAAAAATTATTCACAAAATATTAAAATTTACCTGGAAGAGTATAAAAAAAATGTAGAAGGATGACCGATAAGAAAAAAAGTTCCTTGTTTTTTTTTTTTTGTTTATTTTTCAAGCCGGAAGAAAAAAACACGTGTGTGTAAATTTGCTGAGTGGAGAAGAGAAGAGAGAAAAAATTACTGGTGGAAGGATTGTTGGAAGGAATTGAAAATTTACTGGTGTGTGGAAGGATTGTTGGAAGGAAGTGAAAATTTATAGGGGTAATGGGTAGTTGAAAAGGTGAGGTAATTAATGGGGGAAAGAGAATGGGCTGAGGCATGCAACTCGTGGCTGGGGGAGGGGAGACCGCGCTGCCACGTGGCGCAACCAGAGGGTTGCGTCACTGCGGTTGACGCGTTTGGTAGCGTCAGCCGCAGTGACGCAACCCCCTGGTTGCGCCACGTGGCAGAACGGTTGGTTTTTTTTTTAATTTATTAATTCGAACGGAATCTGGAGAGCGAATGGTGCGCTGACACGTGGCATTTTTGGGTTGCGTCAACCCAGATGACGCGTTTGACCTTGGACTTTGACTTTGACTGCCCCATTTACGTAAATAGTTTCGTTGACTGCCCGGTCCTACGTAAATAGTTTTTAAACTACCCCTTTTTTGTAAATTGTTTGTAAAATTACCCCACTTAAGTAAAAAAGTCGTAAGTGTTAGAATTTGCTGCTGCAAAGTATGGACATTCACAAGATCTCCTATTGCTGCACGCCTGCAAGAATGGACAACAACTCAACAACTTCTATTGGTATCCAGACAAATAATTTCCACCAGATTCAGTCATTTTACAGATCAGAAACCACTGTTTACCATGAATTTTGACAGTCCTGGTTTGGAAAAGGTTTCTAACTAGAGTTTGTCAGAATCAAATTCCAAACCTTACTCTCAGAAATCCTTTTTTCATGATGATTTGAGCAGAGGCAACCATGATGTTTTTTCGACAAATATCAGTCAAAAACGTTTCCCGTCAAACTCCAGTCAGAACATTTTTTGACTCTAGGCTGTCATAAACGTCTTCCGACTCTGAATTGTCGGGAAAATGATGGGCATATTGTGAAGGTTTCTGCTGTATGCATGAACCATAGGTACACGGGTAATGGAATGCAAGCCACCATAAAGACAAAGGCCTGGTGCGAGATTCCTTATCGAAATTTATTTCATTCTAGCAATGACACATGTAGGTACTAAGCCGTTAGAGAGGGTGATAGGCATTCATTATTTGGGGGCTTGACCTTCATTAAAATCTTGTGGTGTGGTTGGTTGGGGAGAGAAAGGGGGAGGGAGGGAGGGAGAGAGGGAGGGAAAGAGAGAGAGGGGGGGCTAAAAATTCAATCATGGAGGCCAAAAATCAAAACTCTTAAATATATACTCCCTCAGGTCTTATTTATAAGACCCTTTTGAGGTTTTTCACTCCCACCAATGAGAATGGATAAATTTGTTAGTGGCATTGGAAATGTGAAAATTTGATATACTTTTTCAAAACTACCCCTATAATTATTATTGGAACTCTAAAAAATGTTAGACTTTATAGGGGTGTTAGTGGAAAGAAGTAACTAAATGCTATTGAAAATTGAAAAGGGGTCTTATAAATAGGACCAAAATAAAAACTCCAAAAGGGTCTTATAAATAGGACCGGAGGGAGTATTTTTTATATGATATGGCCATGTGATGTTTGATTGTGATCTTAATACCCCTTTCATGTCTATAGACGACACACCAGTCACGGAGCGAGTGGCTAAGTGGTTGGTAGGGAAGATGGAGTTTCGGGAAAGAGAGAGAAGAGTGGGGGAAGAAGACGGGTTTGGTACGGGGAGTTGATTTTTGGAAGATGAGTTTAAAGGTTCTAATGGAAGTTGGGGTTTGGAAGATGAAGTTTGAAACTATGGGGTTCAAATTCTTGAACTTTTTAGAATATTGAAAACGGTGAACTTGATATCCAGTGGAAGCTTGCACAGATAGACAGGGTCCGTGTCCATTAAGCATGTGGTCATGGGTTTGATCCCTGACTCATGCGAATGGAGAATGCCTTGCTGGGAGCGCCAGTTGCACAGGTGGATACCGCAGGTGAACTTGATATGATGTGATTTAAACGTGGAAAATATGGTCATTCCAAGTGGGCCCTAGACATAATATCAATATGCAATTGATTATACCAGAACATAGATGATGCTGGTGACCTAAGCCTCTCATGGGGACATACTTGCACGGCTAAAACAATTCTCTCCATATACGTTCATTCAAATCATGCAATAGATTTCGATGAATTTATATAGTAGCCTAAACATCATGATCTACCTTCTATTGAACGACATGCTAGTAGATTGGAAGCTTCGTAATCTAGCATCTCGTTCAACTAAAGACATAAGAAGTTCATGCTAGTAATCAAATCTCATCAGAGATAGGAGACGTTGAGATTGACTTGGCCTCCACTAGGAGTGCCATGATTTTCCAGTGATTTATTTACCTAGGGATCTTATTAATAATGGCCTTTTAAATTATATTAAATTAAATTTTTTTTAAGGATTTTGCTATTCATTGTCCTTTTTTTTTTGGTACAACTGAAAAGAAAGAAAAGGAAAAACAAACTAAATCCTATCAAAGAGGATTCACATCTTGCCAGCGAGCATCAAGGGAGAAATAGCTTCAGGGGCCACATCCCAAATCTTCAGTGAAACTGCGTTAGTTGCTCCCTGTTTAACGAACTAGTCAGCACAAGAGTTTCCTTCTCTAAGAGGAACCAGAGAGTAATGCACCTGAAATAATAAAGCTTCAACATCATTATATGCATTCAAGAAGGAATTGTGAGTTAATGATAGAAGTTACAAAATTCAAATGGTCCTCCTGTTTGCGGGGTTTTCGTCCGACGCCTGCCGAACTGACGGTTATGTGTGGGGAGTGGGTAACGACAGGTTAAATGGTAATCTTGTGAAAGGAACTTGACCGTATTTTTGGTTATTTTTGGGTATTTGAACTCGAGCGAACGTAAAACCGACACCAAGAACGCGATGCAGCAGAAACTTAACATTTCGGCAAAGTAAATGGCAAGAATCGTAAAGGAAAGCGATTAAATTGTGCGGTAAAGTAAATTGCAGGTAATGAAAAGTGCATGAAAACGTAAAGATTGCATTGAAATTAAATGGGTGGAAGTTTGAGGTTCTTTACAATGGCGTTTCTCCGTTTGTCTGCTCCGGTGAGACGTTTAGGATTTTAGCCTGATGTGTTAACCTAGCAACCGACCCCGATTACAAACTAAGGACTTCCTATATATAGGAATCCGAAAACTATTTACAACCTACTCGCACGTTCTGCATAACCGCAGAACCCACGTTTTTGATAACTACCCACTACGCTATCCCCCACGATGTAACTGCCCACGTCGTGGTTTGGGCTTAGTGGATGCTTCTTGTCAACTCGTGGTGACATCTTTGCTGAAAACCGCTTCGACTGGCATCTTCCTTCGACAGCAACCTTTGACTCTTGTCTAAGTCTCTTTTTTGTTCGAAGTATTGGCGTTGTTGTGCTCCGGCCTCTTGGTTTTGAGATGTCATCCGACATCAAGCTCCTTTCGACAGACGGGGCTATCGCTGAAATAAGCCTTCGACCCGCTGTCGGCCTTAGACGCATTCGATCAATATTGGTGACATGTAATTCAACTAAACACTGTTTCACCAGCATTCAATCGAAAAACATGCCCCCGACACTTCTACTGGAATGTCGTCGAAGGACTTTTTTCCTTTAACTCTTTAATAGGAAAGGCAGTCTTGGTCGATCCTAGCAGGACACAAACCTTGACCTATGGGATTACAGAGACCCTTCCAATGGTTATTTATCAAGTTAATTTTTTCCTCCAATTCGGAGTCCTTAACATTAACTCAAACCACTGAAAATGGAATCTATGTAACCCCACATGTTTATCCTTTCACTATTTAAGAGGATAAAGGTGGTATTCAGGGAAGACATCCCTTCATTTTCCTGTCCTCACCCGAATACCTTAATCCCACATGTTTATCCTTTGGTGCACTCGTGTTTATGTGGAATGTGAATCGATTTTCCTCTTTCCAGAAATCATGAAGGCATTCTTTAAATTTCTCCATTGTAACTCGTGGCTTTTCTTGGCAAAAACTGAGGATTTTATAGCCACAAGTAGCATTAAATGCCTCCATAATTACTTCGCCATTCCCAATGCTGATTAGACGTTTATGTCTCCTCTTTTCTCATACCACCATCCTTTCGACACAGACCTCTTGTTTCCGCCTCTTCCTTTTGTCGACACACGTTCACGTCCGTTGAGATCACTTTTAAGTCATGCCACTTAAGTACACCTCCCTCGACATCACTTATGTTGTCGACACAATATCCTTTTATCGAAATCTTCCCTGTGTCGCACTGTACGTACACCTCCTTCGAAGTTACTTTTAAACAAAACGTTTAAGTACACTTCCGTCGACGTCACTTATACATCCGACATTTACAACCTTTTGTCGATTTCGACTTCCCGTTAACAGAGGCCCCCCATGTGCGACGCATCTTTTCGGAGGATACCAAAAGTTGTATCTTTTCGAAATGTCCTTTCATCATTAGGATTCTGGAACGGCGAGTTTATCTTTTTGAACTGACGCTTTCTATTGGACCATTGTGTTGGTATTTACACGTCTTTTCACTTCTTATTTAAACTTGATCGCTAAACATTGTCCCCTTTTTTATCTTTTCTTGTTTACCACTGCATCCTCTCTTTCTAATTCGAAAACCTTTTTCTTCTTTCAAAACCCTAACTTCAACATGGCAATCCAAGGTGTTCATGATCCCGAAATTGATTTGGAAGTCCCATACCACAAACGTAGTCTGATCATCCCAGCGACTTCCTTTATCCCTACTGATGGTGTACCTGTTAATCCTTCTCCTGCTTTTCTGGGCCCTTTAATGACTGTAGCAGAATCTCGTGATCCTGTTATGAGCGCCAACTTTCCACTCTCCCATCCTGATGTGCTCCGTCCCGTGGCTACACTCAACCCCGTTTACACTTGCCACTTCGACAAAGAACACTCCCGTAGAGTTCTTAGGAATGTGAAGTTGTTCCCCAAGTTTATCGAGTGGTATGATAGGCTTCGGCCTCACAAGAGGGAATCTTGGAAAAGGGCTGGTTTCGAAGACCTTCTCATTCTGACAACTTGCAACCTTCATTACGACGATGGACTCTTTGGCGCTGCATGCTACTTCTGGTGCCGTCGAACTAACTGCTTCCACTTCCGATACGGCATGATGACTCCTACCCTTTTTGACGTTGCTGCTTTGACTAGCCTTCGACCCGATGGGGAACTTTTGACTGTTGAAATCAAACCCAATGACGTTGTACAAATTAGTGATGGGTCTTTTGCTTTCAGCAATTATGTCGAGGCGCGCCTGGATGATTATAGGGACAGCCCTACTGTTAGCAATGAGGAACATGTCGAGTTTCTCACAGTGTGGCTAAGTGCTTTTGTCTTCTGCACCAAATCTCGACAAGTAAACAAATCTTTGGTGCCCTTAGCCACGATCCTGCATGAAGAAAGGCATGTGGCTCTCAGCCAACTTCTCTTGGCGAAATTGTATTCGATAGTAAGCCATGTTTCCGACACCATTCGACTTCACAAGCAACAAGTAACCAATGTCGGAGGTCCTACTTGGCTTTTACATCTGTGGCTGAATGCCATTCTGAAACGTCATATGATGCCAACCCACAATAGTGTCTGTTCCTTCCGGTTCAACTATGGCTGTTTGGCAGCAAATTATGAAGTTCCTGTGCTGTCGTCGCGTACCAACACTTTTCTTCATTTCATGAAGATTTTCGCCAACATTTCCATGTCGTCTGAAGACATCGACTTTTCTCCTTTTGTTGAAAGAGCTGTTGGTCCCGACTGGTTTCGTCTCCCTTATCCAGGTTCCAATGCTGCAGCAAGACAGCTGAATGATACCCTTTGGGGACATTACTTAAGTCAAAGGGTTTTGTTTGGTGGCTTGCCTGACTCTTCTGCCTATGAAGAAAAAGAAATTTTCCTTCATTACCCCAACTGTGTGTCGAGGCAATTTGGTCTTTGTCAAGGCTTGCCAGCCCCCATGCTTGCGTCGGTGTCCCAAGAATTCCACCATGGTCAATTAATGGACTTCAAATCTTCTTGGAGAACTGTGTTGAACCGGTTTGTGTCGAAGAACCTTGCTTCTCTTAGCCGTTTCAATCTTATCGGCTTTACCCCCTGCTTTTTGGCTAGTCCAAATTTTGTACGTTGGTGGGAACTGTACTTCAACACATACCACGTGGCTTACGACGTTATTGTCGACAGGATGAGTGCAAAGACTCCATCAGATGTAGCATCCGACAAAACTGGTAAGAGTACTTAGTCATTTTTGTCTTTTATCCCTCTTCTCTTTTCAGCTTTCTCATTTGTTGTTTTCTTTGTAGTGGCCAAGCCGAATCTTATTGACTCTTCTGCGGCGATAAAGGCTAACGCCTCAAAGAAAAAAGGTGGTGACTCTTCATCGCCCAAGAAACAAAGGAAACGGCGCCACCACAATCCTATTGATGATTTTGTCGGAGCCAAGAGAGCAAACAAGGAACGAACTGATCGACCGTCAAACAAGCCTCATGCCGATCCTGAAAGAACTGATAGTTCCCTGGTTCGTCCTCTTTCCAAAAAGCTTCAAGTACTACCGCTTCATCTGCTCCTCCGATTCGTCCTTCTTCACACCCTTCATCCAAAACTCCATCGCAATCGCGTCCAAAGGCTACGGGTGTCGTCATCAGAGAACCGTCTCCCCATGTTACTACTCAAAGAACACATGGTGATGCGGCTGATCTTTTTGTTGACGTTTCCCATCACGACCCTCATGCTGGTGAATTTCTTCCAACTCCAACACTTAATCCATTCATGGAAGAGGATTTAGTTGAAGATACCAGCATTCAACTGCAAAGGCGTCCTACTCGTCGATACGTGGTTCTTGATGAGTTTTCTTCAGATGAACCTCATGGCAATGTCGCATTTGACCAAACTGAACGGCTGCAATCCATTGAGGCTTCCATGAAACGGTGTCTTGATGACACTTCTTCTTCAGCCGCAGTTGAAGTTGTTGTTCAAGGCTCTAACCAAGTCGTTGTCGACACGGAGCCTCTTGACATAGATTCTCACGTAGTGGAATCTCCTGTTGCTGTCGTGGACCCTGAGACCACGAATGCATGTGGTCCTTCCTTTGAGGTATTTGCAAATTTACTCATTCACCCTTTGTGTAGCATTAAAAGATCTTTACCAACCTTGTTTTATTCTTCTTCAGATTCCCAACGACTCAGCCCAAGTTGAAGGTTTTGACGGCAGCTTGCCAGTTCCTGCTTCATCTAATCTTGTTGCTGCCGCTCCTATTGAGATTCCTTCTTGCACGCCTCCAACTGTTGCCATGGCTCCTTCGCTTCAGACTTCCTCTTCTACTGCTTTTGTTGCACTTCGAGAATTGATGGCCAAAGCACGATCTGTTGAGGCGGTCATGACTTCTCCTTTGAGAGAGGCGGAACCGGTTGCGGATCAGTTGATGGTGACTCTGAAGAACGTCTGTTGTCGGCCTTTTGATCAATTGCTGGATGATTCTTCTACTATTGAGATCTTGTCCTCCACCATCACTTCACTTTTGCAACACCCTACTTCAGCAGATGTAGAATCTAAATTGAATGGGTTGCAGCGATTTGTGAGTAATTGGACTACTGAAAGTCCAAAGATTTTGAATGACATCAAAGTCTATGAAGATGTCAAAGCAAATCAAAGCAAAATGGAGACCGATTTCATGGATTCGGAACGGGAGGATGCCGACTGTTCTTCTAAGGTTGATACCACACTTCGACAACTGGAAGAGAATGGAGCTAAAATTCGAGAGCTGAAGGAAGAGTTAGCGCGTCGGGGACAAGATCAACTGGACCTGACCCAATACTTGGAATCTGTCAAAACCAACCGTCAAGAATTGGCTGCCAAAGTTGACGCTTTGGTGGCGCCTTATCAGCAGATCACGGACGCTTTGGGCACTTATCTTCAAGGATATAGGGCTGGAATCCGACGCAGAGATGCTTTCGCCATGGAATGGCGCTCCTTTGGCAATCTTTTTGGATGAATTTCTTTTTGTATTTGCTTCTTATATTTTATTTCCTTTTGTATGGATTCTGCAATTCTTGAATTAATGCATTTTCACTTCTGTCATTGTCGGCTTATATTTTTTCAAATACTTGTCGTTAATTGCTTTAATCTTTTTTCCCGTTTCGACATCGACTAACTCGTACGCATTGCCCGAATAAGCTCTTAATACTTTAAATGGTCCTTCCCATTTTGGTGACCACTTGCCGTATTCATTCGAATGCTTGTCGATAGGTAAGATTACTTTCCATACTAATTCATCCGGTAAGAACGACTTGAACTTAACTTTGGCATCGTAATATCTAGCAATCTTTTCCTTTTGTCGTATGATATTTTCTAACGCCAACAGTCTTTCATCGTGCACCTCGTTTAAATCGTCGAACATGGCATTCCAATAGTCATTCGTAGGCATTTCATGTTGCCTTTGAAATCGTATGGATTCCAGATTGATTTCGACTGGTAACATGGCCTCGTGGCCATATGTTAGCATATAGGGAGTCGTACTCGTCGCTTTATTTGGGGAATTCCGAATTGCCCACAATGCTGGAGTAAGTGCTTCGTGCCAATTTCGTGGTTTGCTCTTAATTTGCTTCTTGATGATGTTAATAATCCACTTGTTGGCTGCTTCCGCTTGTCCGTTGGCCTGTGCATAATAAGGTGTTGAAGTTAGTAACTTGATTCTTCTTGATGCCAAATAACCCTTCAATTTGCTTCCCAAGAAAATAGATGCTTGATCTGTAGTAATGGTCTCGGGGATTCCAAATCGACAGACGATATGGTCTTCAATGAAATCAATTACTTGCTCTTGTTCAACCTTCACCAAAGGTATAGCTTCTACCCATTTGGTAAAATAGTCAACACCCACTAATATTCTTGAATGGCCTTTAGAAGAATGAGGGACAATTTCTCCAATCACATCTAGTGCCCATCCTCTAAAAGGCCAAGGTTTGATAATCGAGTGCAATTCCCCTGCTGGGACGTTTTGAATGTAACCATGTTTTTGGCATTCTTCACACGACTTCGCAAAGTTCATGCAATCGGATATTAACGTAGGCCAAAAGACTCTTTGCCTCCTGAGTATCCATTTCATCTTCTCTCCTGCTTGGTGTGCTCCACATATTCCTTCATGGACTTCCGCCAAGGCTACGAAAGCGTCTTCCTTGTCGAGGCATACTTCCAAATTGTCGTCAACTGATTTATGATACAAGTCACCTCCTAGTAACGTGAACTTGGTCGCTTTCAATTTCAGCTTTCGTTCGACATCGAGGGATGGATTCGCCAAGTAATCTGCTATGGGTTTCCTCCAATCATCTTCAGATGCTAGTGCGTTCACCATTATTTCTCTCTCATGAGGGGGGTATAACATTTCCTCGATCCGTGTCACTTTGTCCAAAGTCTTCTTTGATATACGGTATCTAGATGCAATTTGGGCCAAATGGTTGGCCTTTTGATTATGACACCTGTATACATGTTCGACTGAAACATCGTCGAATTGGCGCATCATCTTTCGTGCTATATCACGATATTTAGCCAACTTTGGACTTAAACACTTGTATTCGTCAACCAATTGTTTAATAACTAACTGAGAATCTCCTTTTATAGCCACATTTTTGGCTTTTAAAAAGATTAATATTTCAAGGCCGATTAAAATTGCCTCGTACTCAGCTTCGTTATTCGAACATTGATATTTAAGGTTGAACATAAATTCCGTAGGAATTCCTTTAGGGGATATGAGTAGTATTCCAACTCCTGCCCCTTTCTTATGTGATGATCCATCAAAATACATCACCCAAGGCCTTAAGCTGACAAAATTAACAGACAAAGCCGTGTCTAAACACGGGTTATCCGCCAAAAAATCGGCTACCACTTGGCCTTTGATGGCTTTTAATGGTACATATTGAAGTGAAAATTCAGTTAACGCTAATGTCCATTTACCAATCCTGCCATGTATGATTGGCTTGGATAGCATGTACTTATTAACGTCAGACTTCGACAAAACCAAAACATGAAAACTTTTCATATAATGTTTAAGCTTTGTACAAGAGAAATAGAGTGCTAAACATAATTTTTCTATTGCACTATACCGTGTTTCGGCATCATTCAACACTCTACTCAAATAAAATCCAGCCCTTTCTACACCATTTTCATTTTCTTGAGCTAACATGCTTCCTATAGTGTAATCAGAGGCTGATATATACAATTTTAAAGGAAAACCTGGCTGAGGCGACATCATGACTGGTGGTGTTGATAAATATGTCTTCAAGTCATCAAACGCCGCTTGTTGTTCCGGTCCCCATTTAAAATCTTCCTCCCGTTTCAACTTCACGAGAGGTGCAAAGGCTCTAGTTCTTCCCGACAAATTTGATATGAACCTTCTCAAATAATTCACCTTGCCAAGGAATGACTGAACCTCTTTCTTATTTGTCGGAGGAGATGCTTCTATGATTGCTTTGGCCTTATTCTTGTCGACCTCAATGCCGTTTCTGTGGACGAGAAACCCCAAAAACTGACTAGCAGTGACTCCAAAGGTGCATTTGATTGGATTCATCCTCAGTTTGTGCTTTCTCATTCTAGCGAATGCCTTTTCCAGGCTTTCCAAATGCTCCTCTTGAGTATCTGACTTGATCACCACGTCATCGATGTATACCTCCAAGAACTTGCCAATCATATCGTGAAAAATCAGGTTCATTGCCCTTTGATATGTTGCTCCTGCATTCTTGAGTCCAAACGGCATCATTACCCATTCAAAGGTTCCTATTGCTCCTGGACATCTGAATGCCGTCTTCGACACGTCTCCTTCGGCAATAAAAATCTGATTGTAACCTGAAAAAGCATCCAACAAACTCATTACCTTGTGACAAGACGCTGAGTCCACCAGCATGTCAGCTATCGGCATTGGGTATTCGTCTTTTGGTGTGGCACTATTCAGATCCCTGAAATCGACACAAAGTCGCATTTTTCCATTCTTCTTCACTACAGGGACTATATTTGCCATCCATTCGACATACCTTGCCGTTCTGATGAACTTGGCTTTCAGCAGTCTTTCAATCTCATCTTTAATTTTGAGAACTACATCAGGTGCGAACCGTCGAACTGCTTGTTTGATTGGCTTGTGATCAGGCCGTAAAGTCAGCCTATGTTCGACTAATTCTCTGTCGAGTCCTGGCATGTCCTCGTACTCCCAAGCAAAACAATCTTGGTTCTCCTCAATGAGATTAATGAGTTTCTGTCGGAATTCCTCCTTTAACAACGCACTTACATAAATTGGTTTCGGCTTTTTAGCCGTTCCCAAATTAACCTCATCTCTGGGATCCTCACTGATGAATCGAACTTCCTCATCTGTCCATCCTCTTTCGAATCCCAAAGGGTTATCGTCAACGATACAATCCTGGAATGCACCTGTCTGAATAGTGCATTGCATTCTGTCGGCCACATAGGCCGACAGTCTTTCTAACTGTCGATCAACCATTGGTGCTGGTCGAAGGCCGCTGCTCAACGGCCTTGTCCATTTCGACAATTGCAACTCCATAGTTCTCCATTAAGCATTTATCTACTATGGGTTTCTGAAAGTTTTCCGCATCAAGTCGAATCGGCTTAATGCTGGGATTGTACACTTTGAAGTCCACATGCATCTGTTGCATGTAGCATGGGTTGTCATCTGCTGGAATCACCTCCACCTTATTTTCCTGATTCCACAGAACTAACTTCTGATGGGCCGTTGACGGTATGGCCCCCACAGCATGGATCCAATCCCTTCCTAGCAGCAGATTGTAACTAGCCTTAGATGGGACTACTACAAACAAAGTATCTCTTACCACTGATCCCACCTCGACTTTCAGCATCGTCACACCACGTGACTGAGCAATTTTTCCAGTAAAACCAACCACAACTACGTTTGTTGGAATTAAGTCCGACTCCGCTTTTCCCATTCTTTTGAACACATTCCAAGGCAAAACATTAACGGCGGTCCCTCCATTTACCAATACTCGATTTAAAGGCTTCCCGTCAACAATGGCCTTAATATGTAAAGGCCTTAAGTGTTCTCTTTTATTCTCCTCCAATGGTTCAAATTGAGCAATGTGACCAATGTCGACCTCCAAATGAAGCTGATCTAAAAGGAAAAGACATTCGGGGAGGCCTGGTACTTCATCACTGAGATATGAATCATCAGAATCATCACTCATATTCCCTTCTTCATGTGCATGGTCTCCAGGCATGTCGAAAGGCAAACCGACATTGTTGATTGAGAGACTTCCAATCTTCCTACTTTGAGCATCTACCATGTCTTGATCATTGACAATGATATCCAAGCTATCTTCAGAGTCCCCCTCATATGATTCACTCATCTGATTCGATCCTTCGGACTTCTTTACCCATTTCAGCTTCAGTTTGCCTCCTTGTCGATTTTGAGCCGTTTTCGGCTTCATACTTGCAACGAGGCATCCTTGATCATTTGAGGGTAATTCGTCAATATTGACTCCTTCCGCTTCTGCCTTTCGGATCCTCTGAAGCCTCCTTTTTTGAGTACGTGTTAAACCTTGGTAAATCGACCCAGATGTCGATTCTGACTGTGCCTTCCTCTACATGACTCGATCGTATGCACCAGGCCTTGAAGGGTGTCTTCCATAAATCCTTCGACTAGACAAAGGTCTTCGAGCCTCCCGAGCCAATTCCCGTCGGATGTTTTCTCGTTCCTGGACCCTGGCTCGTATCTTCTTCCTCAAGTCTTCTCTTTTGGATCCACTTCCTTTCTGTGTTGCAGTCTTTCGGTCATAAATCACTTGGCATCTTGGACAGATTTGAACGTCGCCGTTTCGTTTCCTCCTACAAAAATGTCGGAGTGATTCTCCGTCTTCGGGAAACACTTCGGCGTCGTAAGCCAATGAAAGAGTGCTAACAGAAAATACTCCTTGGGCTCCGACTTCATTAACTTCCTTTTGGAAAGGATCAGTGTCGATCTTCATATCCTTTGCTATGAACTTCAGTTTTCCCTTGTCAATTCCTTGTTGAATTAAGTCCCTGAAAGAAAAGCAATCATTGGTATCATTAGTGAAATTGTTATGATATTTGCAATACTTTCTGCCTCTTAATTCTTCTTTTTTCAACAACTTATGACCTTCTGGCAATTTAATTTGTTTATCCTTTAACAACGAGTCGAAAACTTGTTCAGTTTTGGAAACGTCGAAAGTGTATGTTTTCTTATACAAATTTTCGCTAACGGGTTTAGACGGTCGTAAGGCAGAACATGAGTAAGGTTTTTCATTCCCTAACTCTATCACGTTAACCTCTGAACCACCGTCACAAAATTCTCCGTCAGAAGGTTGAGAATCGACATAATGAATGCGTTCCCTTTTTGGAACTTTAAGATCTTTCCCTTTCGTTTTTTCGCTTCTTAGATTTTCAATCTGCCGAACGCAAGCGGCTAATTGTGCCAAATCTAAAAGATGTTGGGTAACTAATTTCTTACGGATATGATATTCTAAACCCGACACAGCCATCTTAACCACTTCCGGTTCAGGAATTGGAGTAAAACACCTACTCCTCATTTGCCTGAAGCGTGCCAAGTAGTCATCGATCGGCTCTCCAGTGAACCTTTTCACACTTAACAAATCTGTCAAGGCAACTCTCAATTCGCCTCTATAGAATTGTTCGTGAAAAGCCCTTTCCAATTGGGTCCAAGCGTGAATAGAATTTGATCGCAAAGTTGAGAACCAAGAAAAAGCATTTCTTGTCAAAGAACTAGGGAATAGCCGCATTCTGATAGCTTCATCAGCGGCTAAATCACCCAATTCAATAGTGTATCGAGTGATGCGTTCGACGGTAGATTCTCCCGCTTCACCGGCGAACTTCGACAATTTTGGTATCTTTGTTCCCCTTGGGATTTCTGTTAACTGTACCCATTCTGGAAAGGGTGAACTGAAATCTGGCTGATTAGCCATGCCAACATTGAACCCGATCCGACTTAGTGCTTGTTCGACTGTCCTGTTGACATCATCAGGTTCGACTCGCGTTTCTCTTCCCTGTCGAAGCAAATGTCGAGCCAAATTTTGCCTCGCTATTGCTGCCTGAAGGTCTTCCCCTCTCTGCATGAATGCGACTTGCGTCGGATTCTGAACAGGTTGAGGTGCCTCAACATTTGGGTGAAAAACTACTTGTTGATTCTCCGGCATTGCATGACCTGCACTAAAAGTTGGGTTAGTATGAACATGATCCCACGTTGTAGGGACTCTACTATCTTGTTGTGGTGACGACACTTGAGCAGTGTGTCGTACTTCTTGGCCATTTGGGTAACTTTGTACCAAGATTGGCCTTGGTAGATTTCTATCTACGAGTGGAGTATTGACGGACTCATTATGCTCATTGTCGTCGACACCTAAGACTTGATTCAATCTTTTCATGTATTGTGCAATTTTCCCACAAGTCTCATTTGTCACTAACATCGCTGGGTTGATAACCGAACCCAACTGAGCCGTCAATTGATCAACCAGTTGCACATTAGCCTCTTCGATTTGTTGACGGATATGTGTAACGGGGTTGATAGGCATGTATCTTGAACCGTTACTCGTACCAGCCATGTCCGTAGCAGAACGCATGAAAGCCATGTTAGTGGCCCCCGTCGTCGCATTCGTACTGCCCACTGAACTACTTAAAGGCCATGTCAACGTTGATCCTGGGACAAAACCAGGTGGCAAACCGTAGGGAGGGACTTGTCCCCCGCTATTGGAACTGCTACCAAAAGTAAATCTACTGGTGAGGTTTCCCCCATTTGGGCCATTATTTGGCCGTTGAATTATGGTTACGACAGTCGATTCCACGGCGGAACCGCTACCTCCGGTCATTTGAGGAGCACTTGTCGAAACACTAGGTGTAATAATCTCTGAAATAATGGTGGTCTGTTGACCACCTTGACTTGTAACAACCATTGACGATGAAGATGGCAAAGTTATGCCACTTCTCAAACGCATGCAAACGAGCACAAGTTACTCTGAACCTGTCCCACTGGGCATGCCAATTTTGTTTGCGGGGTTTTCGTCCGATGCCTGCCGAACTGACGGTTATGTGTGGGGAGTGGGTAACGACAGGTTAAATGGTAATCTTGTGAAAGGAACTTGACCGTATTTTTGGTTATTTTTGGGTATTTGAACTCGAGCGAACGTAAAACCGACACCAAGAACGCGATGCGGCAGAAACTTAACAGTTCGGCAAAGTAAATGGCAGGAATCGTAAAGGAAAGCGATTAAATTGTGCGGTAAAGTAAATTGCAGGTAATGAAAAGTGCATGAAAACGTAAAGATTGCATTGAAATTAAATGGGTGGAAGGTTGAGGTTCTTTACAATGGGGTTTCTCCGTTTGTCTGCTCCGGTGAGACGTTTAGGATTTTAGCCTGATTTGTTAACCTAGCAACCGACCCCGATTACAAACTAAGGACTTCCTATTTATAGGAATCCGAAAACTATTTACAACCTACTCGAACGTTCTGCATAACTGCAGAACCCACGTTTTTGATAACTACCCACTACGCTATCCCCCACGATGTAACTGCCCACGTCGTGGTTTGGGCTTAGTGGATGCTTCTTGTCGACTCGTGGTGACATCTTTGCTGAAAACCGCTTCGACTGGCATCTTCCTTCGACAGCAACCTTTGACTCTTGTCTAAGTCTCTTTGTTGTTCGAAGTATTGGCGTTGTTGTGCTCCGGCCTCTTGGTTTTGAGATGTCATCCGACATCAAGCTCCTTTCGACAGACGAGGCTATCGCTGAAATAAGCCTTCGACCCGCTGTTGGCCTTAGACGCATTCGATCAATATTGGTGACATGTAATTCAACTAAACATTGTTTCACCAGCATTCAATCGAAAAACATGCCCCCGACACTTCTACTGGAATGTCGTCGAAGGACTTTTTTCCTTTAACTCTTTAATAGGAAAGGCAGTCTTGGTCGATCCTAGCAGGACACAAATCTTGACCTATGGGATTACAGACACCCTTCCAATGGTTATTTATCAAGTTAAGTGTTTCCTCCAATTCGGAGTCCTTAACATTAACTTAAACCACTAAAAATGGAATCTATGTAATCCCACATGTTTATCCTTTCACTATTTAAGAGGATAAAGGTGGTATTCGGGGAAGACATCCCTTCATTTTCCTGTCCTCACCCGAATACCTTAATCCCACATGTTTATCCTTTGGTGCACTCGTGTTTATGTGGAATGTGAATTGCTTTTCCTCTTTCCAGAAATCATGAAGGCATTCTTTAAATTTCTCCATTGTAACTCGTGGCTTTTCTTGGCAAAAACTGAGGATTTTATAGCCACAAGTAGCATTAAATGCCTCCATAATTACTTCACCGTTCCCAATGCTGATTAGACGTTTCTGTCTCCTCTTTTCTCGTACCACCATCCTTTCGACACAGACCTCTTGTTTCCGCCTCTTCCTTTTGTCGACACACGTTCACGTCCGTTGAGATCACTTTTAAGTCATGCCACTTAAGTACACCTCCCTCGACATCACTTATGTTGTCGACACAATATCCTTTTGTCGAAATCTTCCTTGTGTCGCACTGTACGTACACCTCCTTCGAAGTCACTTTTAAACAAAACGTTTAAGTACACTTCCGTCAACGTCACTTATACATCCGACATTTACAACCTTTTGTCGATTT
Source organism: Crotalaria pallida (assembly GCA_037953625.1). Lineage (NCBI taxonomy): Eukaryota > Viridiplantae > Streptophyta > Magnoliopsida > Fabales > Fabaceae > Crotalaria > Crotalaria pallida. The sequence goes on along the minus strand of CM075654.1, from coordinate 993,970 downwards.
CGACTTCCCGTTAACACCTCCACATTTCCCCAATATCAATTTGGCCAAGCATATGGGAAGTTGATACACGCCCATGTGACGATGAAAATGCCCTCCTGCTCTTGCGCAATAAGAAGAAAATGTCCATATTTCCCCAATACCAGAATTTTGGTGCTTTCTTGCATGTGAGGCTTTGTCTCATGATCCAATGATGATTGGACTTTAGACTTATCAAAGATGTGATGCCCAACATGCGGTTGCACTTGAGGTTGTTACTCCAATTCACCTCTTATCCTTCTTTAATTTTATCCATTTTTTCTATTTTGACTATCTTCTGTTAACTTAGATTTTGTTTTTTAGTTGTTTAAGTGTGTTCTTAGGAATAGATTTGAGTTGTTCTTCATAATCCTTAGTTTATGTTTATTTTGTTTTGAATAAAAGTATGTGTATGCCTATAATGACCCCACAACCATGAGCATAAAAAGACCGTTGAAGACTTTTAAACAAGATGCATAGAATGCTAAAAATGCAACCATCTAGGAGAGGTTGCTATCACTTAGCCTCTCAAACCCAAAACCTTGGCCCTCTTAGTCCAAGGAAGAATCCATTTCACACTCAAGACTAATTTTTAATCATCGAAGATCACCAATCTTTGACTAGAATTGATCCTATTCAATCAATCCCAAAGAGATTATTATCACTCCCTCACACAAAAAATTTTAAAAAAATTTCTCTATAAAAAGTTAACCTATTTATTTGATTCGGAAAAACAAATACCATACTCTAACTTATAGGTTATAAGTACAAAAGTCGGGACACCAAATATTTATTTCACAATGAAAGTGGTTGATAAAAAAAAGTTCTAGCAAGATAACGCTCAAACAAATTCATACATTTCCATTTTCTATTGACAAACGATTTCATATTCAAAATTCTTCAATCAACACCAACCCAAAGTAAATCCCAAAATCAATCTCCATGATTTACTTATTGCATTAATGAATTTAAGCACTGCTATTTGGACGCGAGTGGCGCGTTTAGCGTCAGCGTGGTGATACTCATTCCATGATAAAGTGGATTTGAGGATGGAAACCTATTTGGCGACGTCGAAGAATAAGACATCAAAGGTGCAAACTGCTCTTCGAATTCATCTTGGAACTTCCTCTTATGGTCTTTCCGCAAAGAAAAGAAAGAGAAGAAAGAGAAGAATGAGAAGAAGAAGAAGAACAATCCCTTCTCAATGAGGCACTGAGATGATGTGTGAAAGAGAAACAGATAGAGAGAAAAAGAGGGTGGGTGATTTGAAATCAAGTTTTAGATATGGAAATGGGGGTTTGGTTTTTGTTGAGGTTATAGAAATTGTTGTTTCCTGCAACTGTTATTATAGCCATCACAGGTCTCAATTGGTACTTGCAATTGTTGTAAGAGTTCAATTTCAGAATATATATCCAAATGTAACTTGCATTGTAGTAGTTACAAGGGAACTTGATTTTCAAGATGTAAAATTGAAAAGTGGACAGGTGGCCTCTGTTGAGCAGGAAACTCCAACTTTTAATGATAATGCACCATTTCAAAATGGATGAATGAGAGAGCATGATTAGGACACATTTTTATAATAAAAGAAAGATAGTTTATTACTACGGTAGTTTTTATTATTTTTTGTAAGCTATACTACTGTATTTGAAGCACAAGAATAATTCACATCGCACTCTATTCAAATAAACGTGTAAAAACCAAATAGGATGTTAAGTAGGTCAAAATTTTGGGCTATAGCTTAGTTTATTTTTTTATGTAGTAAGAAATTTTTTTTTATGCAGGCTATATAGCTCAATTGTTTAATTGGATAAATGTATGATTTAGTTGAAATTGAATTAAATAAATTAAAAATATATGTGATTCTTGATTCAACCGATTCACTCAGACAATTGTTAAGCATTAATTCAAAGGTTTGTTTTAACTTTAGTTTTATGATTTAATTAATTTAAGTCTCTAGAACTTAGGATAAGAGATCAATTAATAGTAAAATCATTTTGAAAAATGGAATTCAATTTTCTTAAATACAAAATATATCATCTTTCAATATAAAGTTACTTTATTTAATTTTTTATCATCAATTTTTAAGGTTAAAATTAATAAAATCGTTAATTCAAATTACTGTCATCGTCTTAAAGTTTGAAATATAGCTACTATGCTTAACTTTGTAAGAGACCCAAAGATCAAAATTTAAGATCCTCAAGTAAAAGATATGTACGGATAGATGGAATATCCATCATGCACGAAATAGGGTTACTATTTATTTTGTATGGTTTAAGCAAAATTTTCATTTGTAATTTAAAATGTAGACCTTCAAATATCTCACCGTACCTTTACATATAACTAGCTCCATGCGCCATTTTTTTTTTTTTTTTAGGTATGTTTTTTAAATGTATATTAGGAATTAATACTATTGTACTTATTCAATGTTAGCTATAATTCTAGTTGTATTATCTTGATTTGATTACGGTTTGTAATTGTAGCATTTGATTCATGAATAAAATACTTGAAAAGCAATTTATTAATAATTTCTAATTTCTAATAATATCAAACACATTAGTAAAATTGATTAATATATTAATATATTAAAAAGAAAAACCAAAATATGCTGCTAGCAGAAAAGAGAATAAATTTAAGGAAAAATTATTATACTTTTTTTGGTATGCATCAAGGGTATCCTCCAGCTGATAGTCGAAGACTAATCCCCTCCGAAGCATAGAGATCACCTGACATCATGGTTAAGGAACTTAGCTATTTGTCAACTGTGTTGGACCTTGTTGGTGGAAAAATTTATTATACTTGACCATATATAATGATCATATATATTGATATGAGTAATATGTCATATTAGTCCCTGACTTTGTCAGCGTCGGTCAAGTTAGTCCCTGACTTTATCGAAATAGCAATTTAGTCCCTGAGATAAGAGAACGTCGATCAAGTTAGTCTCTGCCGTCACTGTCGCAGGGATATATTTGCTTTAAAATGGGATAAAGAAAGGGACGTATGTGAATTAAAATAAAATCTCAGGGACTAAATTGCTATTTCGATAAAGTCAGAGACTAACTTGGCCGATGCTTACAAAGTCAAGGACTAATCTGACATATTACTCATATTGATATTGGATAAAACAAATATGTTTATCAACTTTATTATGAATAATCAAAATTAAATTAGAATTATACTTTCTACTCCTTTTCGTTTGAGGGAACTATAAATTATTCCTTATTTATTTGATAGAAAAATTATCACTTTGTCTCATGCATCTATCAACTAAAAATTATTTGTCCATTCCTATACTTGACTTAGAATTTTTGGACAGCAAAGGCACATAACCTTAAACATAGTTTCAATTTTCTCCATGACTTGTCCAACGTTATCTAATGTTTAAGTATGAGAAATTTTTCAAAGGTTTGATAACAAAAATATAACTTTGCATAAAATCATACACATAATCACAAATATTCAAACATAATAAAATATTTTCTTTTTCTCTTCATATAAAAATTTTGGCTCTTATCTTCCTTTCTTTAAAAAAATATTTTTTTAACACTTATAATTTAAGGAATATATATATATATTAAAGAAGAAGAAGATATAGGATTTTTTTTATAACTTCAAGGTAAACTTTTCAAAATCAAAAGGCTTATTTAACTTTTTAGTTTTTGAACTTAGGTGTTTTTTTTTGGAATGGTCCTTGAACATTTTTTTGGATGTTTTGTGTCCTTGAACTTTCTCAAATTTTTGGAAATGGTCATTTCGTCACGTAAGTGATGATAGGGTTGACGAAATGTCATGCCACCTATGCCACATCGATAGGTAACGTAGTGCCACGTGGCAGCACTTGGATTTTTTAATTTAAAAAAATTCAAATTTATTAAAAATAATTATAAACTGTATTTTTTTTAAGAAAATCGAACCTTTTAATAATTTTGAAAAAAAATGATTTTTTAATAAAAAAAAAACATGTAATGCCACGTGACGGTATATAGCACGTCACATGTCGATATTGTCAACGTGATGTGTCATGTCGTCGACCTTTATCATCAATTAAGTGACAAAAGGACCATTTCCAAAAATTTGAGAAAGTTAAGGGACCCAAAGCATAAAAAAAAAGTCGAAGGACCATTTTCCAAAAGAGCACATAAGTTCAAGGACTAAAAACTTGATTAAGCCAAATCAAAAACTTTAATCCAAGAAAACTCATAATATCAGTGTTATTAAACCCGGACCGAACCGGACGGTCGAACCATCGACCAGTGACAGGGATGGTTTTTGGTTGATGTCTAAACCGCTTTTAAATTGAAGCCGGAAAAAACCGATGTTATGAAATGATAAACCGCTTTTATCTACTCCTAAAGTTCTTAATCATGTTGTTGTTTTCTCTTTTCTAAAAATGATTTTTATAATCCTTACTATTAGTATTACCATGACTAAATGAGTTTATGCGGTTTTGAGATTTTGATATGTATATGTGTAAAAAGAAATGAGTTTATGTGCTTTATTGGGATCCCTGTCCATGACATTCCTGGGTGGTATAATATAAATCTCATATAGGTGTGTAAATTTTGGTTGATATCTACCATCTAGTTCATTCTTTGATTAACATTTCTGCTCATTTTGGATGAATTTTTCCTGCATGTATTGAGCAAATGTTTAAGAAGTGGGAGTATTGAAGATGATGGCTCTTAACAACTTGAACCCATTGGAGGAAGATAACATTGATGAAGATCAAATGGATAATAATGATTGATGCAGCTTGTTAGTTTATCTTTTAGAAAAATGACTTAAGTATGTAATTTTTTTTGTTTTGAATTATGATTAGATATTTTTCTGTATTGTGACTTCTTCATTTGCACTAATAATGGATATGTTCTCTATTGTTTTGTTTTGAATTATTGTTGTTTTTGTATTCTTTTGAACAGCTTTGTCAAAAAATAAAATTTAAATATTAAAGATTTTAAGATTTGTGAACAAAAAAGTGGGCTATAGTAGATTTTGGAATCAGAGACGGAATAATTTTGTCTTTGTTTAGAGACGAAATTTTCATGATTAGAGACAGATATGAATTCAGAAATTAGAGACGGAATTTTATTGATTAGAGACGGATAATAAATATTGGAATTAAAGACGGAAGTTGTTCCGTCTTAGTTTAGAGACGGAATTATTTAGATTAGAGACCGAAAATTTCCGTCTTTGTTAGAGACGGAATTCATTGTTATTTTAGAGACGAAACTTAATATTTTAGAGACGGAAAAAGCAATCTGTCTCTATATTTTTTGCGACGCCAGTTTCTGGGACGAACTCAATTCTGTCTCTAAAGCTGTAAGAGACGGATTTGTATTTATTTAGAGACGGTTTTTTTTCGTCTCTAAATCTGAATTTTCTAGTAGTGAAAATATGTTGCCTTTTCTAATAACTATTTTCACGGTTGTTTCAGATTTATTTCACTTGCCCAATCACTTCAAGTTTGCACATAGTGAAAATTTAAAAAAAAAAAAAATCCGACTAATCGATGTAAAATATAAAATTTTGCATATTTGACATTAGTGAATTGAAACTTAATTATAACAAAGACATTTCGAAAATGTATTTTTTTTTTTTAATTTTTCGATATCTCGAAGTCAAAAACTATTTAATGTTAATAGTATTCTAATTTTTTCACAAATAAATGAGGGCCAAAAATTACTTCATGAGCCAAATATTAGAACTATTTCTTAAATTGTCACCCCATTAGCTTATATTATTGGAAAAGAAAAAAGTGTAAAGATTGTAAAGCAAGTGCTTGACATGTGTTTTGATGAAGACAAAGTGCAAAAAGAAGAAAAGAAAAGGAAATTGCAACAAACAACAACAAGAAGACTCAAGAGCAAAGTTTAAGGACATTTGTGTTTAATTGTATTTATATTTTAAGTCTTTAAGTATTTGCTTGGGTAGAGTCTTAGGTTAGGTAATGAATCTCAAGGAATAATCATTTTAAACAAATTAAGAATTTGTGACATTACTAAAACCAAGTTTAGAAAATGATGCTATATTTTTAGAAATATTTTAAACATATTTTAATGCATCATTACATGGCTAAGAATGAGTTTTGGAACTTATATTTTAATAGAAATCAAGTTGCATTTGAAAAACTTTTAATATTGTGCAATTTACAGTGCGGTGATCGATTACCTAGCTGGTAATCGATTACCACGATAAAAACTGATCAGATCTGATTGGTTTTTATCAGCTGTGATTTGTAACTAATTCCATAACCAACTTGATTCATCTATACCCATTATATAAGGGTTTTTCTACACGTTTTTCATAATCCCAATTGAGGGAAAAACACATAAATCCTTAGCCATATTTTCACAAAGAATCAAAGAGAAAAGTTTTATCTTTCTCATCTTGAAACTCATGTTCTTCATTGTGTTTATTGAGTATTCATTGAGATTCAAGAATATGATTCTATGAGTTGATTATATGTTGTTTAATTCTGCATAGAGATGTGTGAATCAAAGAAAACAACAACAATTATTGAAGATTCATGAAGAACACTTGAAGGTTTCAAGTGTGGGATTGAAGGTTTCAAGCAAAAGCATTGAAGAAGAAGATTGAAGGTTTCAATCATCTTGGAGAAGAAGACTAAGAGGTTTTAAGCACTTGGAAGAGGTTTTTTCAATAGAGAAGAAGAAGGTTGAAGATCAAGAGGTTTAGCCAAAGGTTTTAGAATCTCTAGGGAGGCAATCAAAGGTTTTGATGTGCATGAGATTGTACCAAATTGATTTCAATTTCTTCTTATAGCAACTCTCCCAATCAATAAAGGAGGACTAGATGTAGCTCTTGATATTCAAGAATGAACCAATATAAAAATTTCATGTGTTATTCTTCTCTATCTCTTCTCTAATCTTTCAATTTCATAACTTAGGTTTAATTTGGGGATTTTCTTAATAATTGATAAAAACTAATTTTCCCAATCAATTAACCTTAGATATATCTTTAATAAGTTGATTGCATGTGATTTTCTATTAAATCTGTATATTTCTATAATATTCTGTTTTGGAAATATCTGATCTGTTGATATCTGTTCTGTATCTGGTGTTTATTTAGTTAATATCTAGTAATAACTGAAGTTTATTGAATAACATTAGATAGTATTCACATATCAGCAAGAGTTTTTGAAATAATTTTTAAACTTGACATAGGTTCACCTTCACACCTATTCAACTCCCCCCCCCCCCCTCTCTAGGTGTTTGTTCACCCACTTGTAAATCCCAACAAAGATGAAGTGTAACACCCTACTATTTTATATAAAATAACAATTTAAAAGTTTGTAATTAAAACACGAAACTTAAAATTTTCTTTTCATAAAACATGTTTGCAACAACTTTTGGGTATTCCAATCACAATATAAGTAGTACAACATTTAATTTCCTTCTTTCCATTCTTCCGCTGCGATACTCTGATCCTCAAACTCCTTCAGCAACAACCTAAAATGATAACCACTAAGGGTGAGACCTTTTCACAATACAGTGAATCAAAGGATAGTAAATAGTTCATAATAAAAACTCAAGAATAATAGTCAAATTAGGCAATGGTCCTTCAACATATATCACTTTTATTTAACAAGGTAACATTCGTATGCTATCAAATCCCAATATATTTTCATTTCCTCAATATCATTTTTCCTAAATATATAATTTTCCTTATTTCTCTTGATCTTCTTTGTGTAACTACTTTATTTCCCTTACAAACCGATTCGCGCCACATCGCAGTCGACTGCAAGAGTTAATAAGTATTAGCCTTTTATCGCGTCTGGTCGATGTGCGGCTTGACACCTTCAACCTCGCATTAATAAATATCAGCCTGTTATCGCGCCTGGTCGATGTGCGGCTTAACACATTCGTCCTCGCATTAATAAATCTTAGCCTGTTGTCGCGCCTGGTCTATGTGCGGCTCAACATAATAAACCTCGCATTAATAAATATTAGCCTGTTATCGCGCCTGGTCTATGTGCGGATTAATACAATAGACCTCGCATTAATAAATATCAGCCTGTTATCGCGCCTGGTCGATGTGCGGCTTAAAACATTCGACCTCGCATTAATAAATCTTAGCCTGTTGTCGCGCCTGGTCTGTGTGCGGCTCAACACAATAGACCTCGCATATATAAATATTAGCCTGTTATCGCACCTGGTCGAAGTGCGGCTTAACACATTCGACCTCGCATTAAATTCCAATTATCGCGCCTGGTCGATTCGCGGCTTATCGCAGTTGACCTCGCATTAATAAGTTTTAATCTTTTATCGCGCCTGGTCGATTCGCCGCTTATCGCAGTCGACCTCGCATTATCACTTTTCTTTCATTCATTATTTCATAATTCTCTTCTCAATCTATCACTACCCATTCCAAAAGCGCTATCATACGCACATAATCACAACTTTAACAGTAATCACATACGTTTATTTTTATTATCATTTATTCATTCAATCACTTTACCATCACAGCACCATTAAGTCACCTATCATCATCACAAACAGGTTCACAAATATACACATAACTTCTTGCATAAACATATTCACAAATATACACATATTCACAACATCATCATATATCAGCAAATCAGTCGACATACTCAAGTATGTCTCAGAGTGCTTAAAATAAATCAGCTCCCTAAGGTTCTTCACTTCCTACTTTAATAACATACAAAAGAATTAACAGAAACATTTTCAATAATTTAACAAAATCAAACAAATCTACAACAATCTCCCTTAATCATTTCTAATCAATTAATAATTTCCCACCCACAACCCAATTTAATTATTAGATCCAAATCTCATTATAAACTTTAATTATCCCTAACTCAAAGTGTGGAAAAAAGAGGCTCCCTTACCTGTAAATCCTAGCAATAATGACAAAGTCACGTTTACATCCGCGACTTGCTCCAGGGTCAAGGTCAATAGCGTGTTGGATCTAAATAGGGACATATGATAAAACTAATTATAACATTAAAAAAAATATATATATCAAATAAACTCATTTTTGTCAAAACAATAAATATATATCATTATACAATAAAGATATATAACAACAACAATGATGATGATAATAATAAACATAATAATAATAATAAGAATTGACATGTACTTACCGTGTACCATATGCTGTGTCATTTTGACGATGGGGCTCACCTTCGTTTATTCCTCTTAATACTGGGGCGATAGAAGGAAATCTCTCCCAAGCCCATAATTGTATCAGTGGAAGAAAACCACAAATATCTTTTCGAGCGTAGTTGGTGGCTTGACATAACTCACGATATAGAAAGCTCAGCACAGCCGATCCCCAACTATAATTTTTTGCTTCGTCGAGGTTTTCTAAGAGACAAAGAAACCTCAATTGCACAAAAGTTCCAAAGTGATTTGTGAACATAACACCTCCAAGTAATCTTAATATGAATGCACGTGTAAAAATTAACTTGGTATACTCATTATGCTCATGACCCTCTGGAAAGTGGCCAAAATTTGCCTCCAGCCATGCCATTTTCAGTCCACTGCCACTCAAAGCATCTTCTGGTGGACGTATTCCTAGTAGATGCTCCACAAGTGATGGCCAATCACTAGATGTACGACCAATCACTGCTCTTCCTTCCACTGAGATACCGAGCAGAATAGCAACATCCTCTAACGTGATTGTGCATTCTCCGAAAGGCATGTGAAATGTGTGAGTTTCAGGCCTCCATCGCTCGACTAATGCAGAAATTAACCTATGATCAACTTGAAATAGCATCATCTCTGCAACCCAATAAAATCCACTACGCTTTAAATTTGCTACCAAAGCTGGATGAATATCAGCAACTCCAGAATGAAATGGTTGTGCGCGTCGACACCGTAAAATACGATCCGGGCGATACGTGCTGTGAAACATGTTTATCTTGTAAAAATAAAATTGAATCGTCCTCTGGACCGGAATTAAGCACACGTCCTGCCATTTGTACCTATATAAACAATAATGTGAATAATTAATAACTAATAGATAAACATAAAAAATATAAAATCTAACTAAACTAATAAAAAATTTAAAAGCTAATTACAAAAATAGCTAAACATAAAAAATCTAGCTAATAAAAAAATTTAAAATCTAACTAATAATAGCTAAACATAAAAACAAAAAAACAAATCTACCTAAACTAATAAAAAAATTTAAAATCTAACTAATAGATAAACATAAAAAATTTAAAATCTAACTAAACTAATAAAAAATTTAAAAGCTAATTACAAAAATAGCTAAACATAAAAAATCTAGATAATAAAAAAATTTAAAATCTAACTAATAATAGCTAAACATAAAAACAAAAAAACAAATCTACCTAAACTAATAAAAAAATTTAAAATCTAACTAATAGATAAACATTAAAAATATAAAATCTAACTAAACTAATAAAAAATTTAAAAGCTAATTACAAAAATAGCTAAACATAAAAAAATCTAGCTAATAAAAAAATTTAAAATCTAACTAATAATAGCTAAACATAAAAACAAAAAAACAAATCTACCTAAACTAAAAAAAAATTAAAAATCTAACTAATAGATAAACATAAAAAATTTAAAATCTAACTAATTGCTAAACATAAAAAATATAACTAATAAAACTTCAAAAATTCTTACTACTAGGTTCATTAAAATCATAAATTAAATTAAAAATAAAAAAATTAGTGCTTGATAATACCTAAATAATAATAATAAATATTGTGCAAAAATAACAGCTAATAAAATAAGTAAAATATAAAAAAAATTAAAATCTAAGTTTTAGGTAAGACTTAGAAAAAAACTAACTAATAAAATTAATACAAAATTCTAACTAATACCTAAACATAAAAAATCTAACTAATAAAAATTTAATATCTAACAACTAATAACAGCTAAACATAAAAAATAACAAAATCTGATTACTAAAAAATTTTAAAATCTACCTAATAGATAAACATAAAAAATATATAATGTAACTAAACTACAAGTGCATAAATAAATTAAAAAAAATAGGACTTCTTATATACCAGTGCATAAAATTAATTAAAATTACTTCCTATCTACAAGTGCATAAAATAATAAAAAAAATTATTCACAAAATATTAAAATTTACCTGGAAGAGTATAAAAAAAATGTAGAAGGATGACCGATAAGAAAAAAAGTTCCTTGTTTTTTTTTTGTTTATTTTTCAAGCCGGAAGAAAAAAACACGTGTGTGTAAATTTGCTGAGTGGAGAAGAGAAGAGAGAAAAAATTACTGGTGGAAGGATTGTTGGAAGGAATTGAAAATTTACTGGTGTGTGGAAGGATTGTTGGAAGGAAGTGAAAATTTATAGGGGTAATGGGTAGTTGAAAAGGTGAGGTAATTAATGGGGGAAAGAGAATGGGCTGAGGCATGCAACTCGTGGCTGGGGGAGGGGAGACCGCGCTGCCACGTGGCGCAACCAGAGGGTTGCGTCACTGCGGTTGACGCGTTTGGTAGCGTCAGCCGCAGTGACGCAACCCCCTGGTTGCGCCACGTGGCAGAACGGTCGGTTTTTTTTTTAATTTATTAATTCGAACGGAATCTGGAGAGCGAATGGCGCGCTGACACGTGGCATTTTTGGGTTGCGTCAACCCAGATGACGCGTTTGACCTTGGACTTTGACTTTGACTGCCCCATTTACGTAAATAGTTTCGTTGACTGCCCGGTCCTACGTAAATAGTTTTTAAACTACCCCTTTTTTGTAAATTGTTTGTAAAATTACCCCACTTAAGTAAAAAAGTCGTAAGTGTTAGAATTTGCTGCTGCAAAGTATGGACATTCACAAGATCTCCTATTGCTGCACGCCTGCAAGAATGGACAACAACTCAACAACTTCTATTGGTATCCAGACAAATAATTTCCACCAGATTCAGTCATTTTACAGATCAGAAACCACTGTTTACCATGAATTTTGACAGTCCTGGTTTGGAAAAGGTTTCTAACTAGAGTTTGTCAGAATCAAATTCCAAACCTTACTCTCAGAAATCCTTTTTTCATGATGATTTGAGCAGAGGCAACCATGATGTTTTTTCGACAAATATCAGTCAAAAACGTTTCCCGTCAAACTCCAGTCAGAACATTTTTTGACTCTAGGCTGTCATAAACGTCTTCCGACTCTGAATTGTCGGGAAAATGATGGGCATATTGTGAAGGTTTCTGCTGTATGCATGAACCATAGGTACACGGGTAATGGAATGCAAGCCACCATAAAGACAAAGGCCTGGTGCGAGATTCCTTATCGAAATTTATTTCATTCTAGCAATGACACATGTAGGTACTAAGCCGTTAGAGAGGGTGATAGGCATTCATTATTTGGGGGCTTGACCTTCATTAAAATCTTGTGGTGTGGTTGGTTGGGGAGAGAAAGGGGGAGGGAGGGAAAGAGAGAGAGAGGGAAAGAGAGAGAGAGGGGGGGCTAAAAATTCAATCATGGAGGCCAAAAATCAAAACTCTTAAATATATACTCCCTCAGGTCTTATTTATAAGACCCTTTTGAGGTTTTTCACTCCCACCAATGAGAATGGATAAATTTGTTAGTGGCATTGGAAATGTGAAAATTTGATATACTTTTTCAAAACTACCCCTATAATTATTATTGGAACTCTAAAAAATGTTAGACTTTATAGGGGTGTTAGTGGAAAGAAGTAACTAAATGCTATTGAAAATTGAAAAGGGGTCTTATAAATAGGACCAAAATAAAAACTCCAAAAGGGTCTTATAAATAGGACCGGAGGGAGTATTTTTTATATGATATGGCCATGTGATGTTTGATTGTGATCTTAATACCCCTTTCATGTCTATAGACGACACACCAGTCACGGAGCGAGTGGCTAAGTGGTTGGTAGGGAAGATGGAGTTTCGGGAAAGAGAGAGAAGAGTGGGGGAAGAAGACGGGTTTGGTACGGGGAGTTGATTTTTGGAAGATGAGTTTAAAGGTTCTAATGGAAGTTGGGGTTTGGAAGATGAAGTTTGAAACTATGGGGTTCAAATTCTTGAACTTTTTAGAATATTGAAAACGGTGAACTTGATATCCAGTGGAAGCTTGCACAGATAGACAGGGTCCGTGTCCATTAAGCATGTGGTCATGGGTTTGATCCCTGACTCATGCGAATGGAGAATGCCTTGCTGGGAGCGCCAGTTGCACAGGTGGATACCGCAGGTGAACTTGATATGATGTGATTTAAACGTGGAAAATATGGTCATTCCAAGTGGGCCCTAGACATAATATCAATATGCAATTGATTATACCAGAACATAGATGATGCTGGTGACCTAAGCCTCTCATGGGGACATACTTGCACGGCTAAAACAATTCTCTCCATATACGTTCATTCAAATCATGCAATAGATTTCGATGAATTTATATAGTAGCCTAAACATCATGATCTACCTTCTATTGAACGACATGCTAGTAGATTGGAAGCTTCGTAATCTAGCATCTCGTTCAACTAAAGACATAAGAAGTTCATGCTAGTAATCAAATCTCATCAGAGATAGGAGACGTTGAGATTGACTTGGCCTCCACTAGGAGTGCCATGATTTTCCAGTGATTTATTTACCTAGGGATCTTATTAATAATGGCCTTTTAAATTATATTAAATTAAATTTTTTTTAAGGATTTTGCTATTCATTGTCCTTTTTTTTTTGGTACAACTGAAAAGAAAGAAAAGGAAAAACAAACTAAATCCTATCAAAGAGGATTCACATCTTGCCAGCGAGCATCAAGGGAGAAATAGCTTCAGGGGCCACATCCCAAATCTTCAGTGAAACTGCGTTAGTTGCTCCCTGTTTAACGAACTAGTCAGCACAAGAGTTTCCTTCTCTAAGAGGAACCAGAGAGTAATGCACCTGAAATAATAAAGCTTCAACATCATTATATGCATTCAAGAAGGAATTGTGAGTTAATGATAGAAGTTACAAAATTCAAATGGTCCTCCTGTTTGCGGGGTTTTCGTCCGACGCCTGCCGAACTGACGGTTATGTGTGGGGAGTGGGTAACGACAGGTTAAATGGTAATCTTGTGAAAGGAACTTGACCGTATTTTTGGTTATTTTTGGGTATTTGAACTCGAGCGAACGTAAAACCGACACCAAGAACGCGATGCAGCAGAAACTTAACATTTCGGCAAAGTAAATGGCAAGAATCGTAAAGGAAAGCGATTAAATTGTGCGGTAAAGTAAATTGCAGGTAATGAAAAGTGCATGAAAACGTAAAGATTGCATTGAAATTAAATGGGTGGAAGTTTGAGGTTCTTTACAATGGCGTTTCTCCGTTTGTCTGCTCCGGTGAGACGTTTAGGATTTTAGCCTGATGTGTTAACCTAGCAACCGACCCCGATTACAAACTAAGGACTTCCTATATATAGGAATCCGAAAACTATTTACAACCTACTCGCACGTTCTGCATAACCGCAGAACCCACGTTTTTGATAACTACCCACTACGCTATCCCCCACGATGTAACTGCCCACGTCGTGGTTTGGGCTTAGTGGATGCTTCTTGTCAACTCGTGGTGACATCTTTGCTGAAAACCGCTTCGACTGGCATCTTCCTTCGACAGCAACCTTTGACTCTTGTCTAAGTCTCTTTTTTGTTCGAAGTATTGGCGTTGTTGTGCTCCGGCCTCTTGGTTTTGAGATGTCATCCGACATCAAGCTCCTTTCGACAGACGGGGCTATCGCTGAAATAAGCCTTCGACCCGCTGTCGGCCTTAGACGCATTCGATCAATATTGGTGACATGTAATTCAACTAAACACTGTTTCACCAGCATTCAATCGAAAAACATGCCCCCGACACTTCTACTGGAATGTCGTCGAAGGACTTTTTTCCTTTAACTCTTTAATAGGAAAGGCAGTCTTGGTCGATCCTAGCAGGACACAAACCTTGACCTATGGGATTACAGAGACCCTTCCAATGGTTATTTATCAAGTTAATTTTTTCCTCCAATTCGGAGTCCTTAACATTAACTCAAACCACTGAAAATGGAATCTATGTAACCCCACATGTTTATCCTTTCACTATTTAAGAGGATAAAGGTGGTATTCAGGGAAGACATCCCTTCATTTTCCTGTCCTCACCCGAATACCTTAATCCCACATGTTTATCCTTTGGTGCACTCGTGTTTATGTGGAATGTGAATCGATTTTCCTCTTTCCAGAAATCATGAAGGCATTCTTTAAATTTCTCCATTGTAACTCGTGGCTTTTCTTGGCAAAAACTGAGGATTTTATAGCCACAAGTAGCATTAAATGCCTCCATAATTACTTCGCCATTCCCAATGCTGATTAGACGTTTATGTCTCCTCTTTTCTCATACCACCATCCTTTCGACACAGACCTCTTGTTTCCGCCTCTTCCTTTTGTCGACACACGTTCACGTCCGTTGAGATCACTTTTAAGTCATGCCACTTAAGTACACCTCCCTCGACATCACTTATGTTGTCGACACAATATCCTTTTATCGAAATCTTCCCTGTGTCGCACTGTACGTACACCTCCTTCGAA
Organism: Crotalaria pallida; assembly: GCA_037953625.1. NCBI lineage: Eukaryota > Viridiplantae > Streptophyta > Magnoliopsida > Fabales > Fabaceae > Crotalaria > Crotalaria pallida. Next base: position 978,423 of record CM075654.1, on the reverse strand, counting down.
GTTACTTTTAAACAAAACGTTTAAGTACACTTCCGTCGATGTCACTTATACATCCGACATTTACAACCTTTTGTCGATTTTGACTTCCCGTTAACAGAGGCCCCCCATGTGCGACGCATCTTTTCGGAGGATACCAAAAGTTGTATCTTTTCGAAATGTCCTTTCATCATTAGGATTCTGGAACGGCGAGTTTATCTTTTTGAACTGACGCTTTCTATTGGACCATTGTGTTGGTATTTACACGTCTTTTCACTTCTTATTTAAACTTGATCGCTAAACATTGTCCCCTTTTTTATCTTTTCTTGTTTACCACTGCATCCTCTCTTTCTAATTCGAAAACCTTTTTCTTCTTTCAAAACCCTAACTTCAACATGGCAATCCAAGGTGTTCATGATCCCGAAATTGATTTGGAAGTCCCATACCACGAACGTAGTCTGATCATCCCAGCGACTTCCTTTATCCCTACTGATGGTGTACCTGTTAATCCTTCTCCTGCTTTTCTGGGCCCTTTAATGACTGTAGCAGAATCTCGTGATCCTGTTATGAGCGCCAACTTTCCACTCTCCCATCCTGATGTGCTCCGTCCCGTGGCTACACTCAACCCCGTTTACACTTGCCACTTCGACAAAGAACACTCCCGTAGAGTTCTTAGGAATGTGAAGTTGTTCCCCAAGTTTATCGAGTGGTATGATAGGCTTCGGCCTCACAAGAGGGAATCTTGGAAAAGGGCTGGTTTCGAAGACCTTCTCATTCTGACAACTTGCAACCTTCATTACGACGATGGACTCTTTGGCGCTGCATGCTACTTCTGGTGCCGTCGAACTAACTGCTTCCACTTCCGATACGGCATGATGACTCCTACCCTTTTTGACGTTGCTGCTTTGACTAGCCTTCGACCCGATGGGGAACTTTTGACTGTTGAAATCAAACCCAATGACGTTGTACAAATTAGTGATGGGTCTTTTGCTTTCAGCAATTATGTCGAGGCACGCCTGGATGATTATAGGGACAGCCCTACTGTTAGCAATGAGGAACATGTCGAGTTTCTCACAGTGTGGCTAAGTGCTTTTGTCTTCTGCACCAAATCTCGACAAGTAAACAAATCTTTGGTGCCCTTAGCCACGATCCTGCATGAAGAAAGGCATGTGGCTCTCAGCCAACTTCTCTTGGCGAAATTGTATTCGATAGTAAGCCATGTTTCCGACACCATTCGACTTCACAAGCAACAAGTAACCAATGTCGGAGGTCCTACTTGGCTTTTACATCTGTGGCTGAATGCCATTCTGAAACGTCATATGATGCCAACCCACAATAGTGTCTGTTCCTTCCGGTTCAACTATGGCTGTTTGGCAGCAAATTATGAAGTTCCTGTGCTGTCGTCGCGTACCAACACTTTTCTTCATTTCATGAAGATTTTCGCCAACATTTCCATGTCGTATGAAGACATCGACTTTTCTCCTTTTGTTGAAAGAGCTGTTGGTCCCGACTGGTTTCGTCTCCCTTATCCAGGTTCCAATGCTGCAGCAAGACAGCTGAATGATACCCTTTGGGGACATTACTTAAGTCAAAGGGTTTTGTTTGGTGGCTTGCCTGACTCTTCTGCCTATGAAGAAAAAGAAATTTTCCTTCATTACCCCAACTGTGTGTCGAGGCAATTTGGTCTTTGTCAAGGCTTGCCAGCCCCCATGCTTGCGTCGGTGTCCCAAGAATTCCACCATGGTCAATTAATGGACTTCAAATCTTCTTGGAGAACTGTGTTGAACCGGTTTGTGTCGAAGAACCTTGCTTCTCTTAGCCGTTTCAATCTTATCGGCTTTACCCCCTGCTTTTTGGCTAGTCCAAATTTTGTACGTTGGTGGGAACTGTACTTCAACACATACCACGTGGCTTACGACGTTATTGTCGACAGGATGAGTGCAAAGACTCCATCAGATGTAGCATCCGACAAAACTGGTAAGAGTACTTAGTCATTTTTGTCTTTTATCCCTCCTCTCTTTTCAGCTTTCTCATTTGTTGTTTTCTTTGTAGTGGCCAAGCCGAATCTTATTGACTCTTCTGCGGCGATAAAGGCTAACGCCTCAAAGAAAAAAGGTGGTGACTCTTCATCGCCCAAGAAACAAAGGAAACGGCGCCACCACAATCCTATTGATGATTTTGTCGGAGCCAAGAGAGCAAACAAGGAACGAACTGATCGACCGTCAAACAAGCCTCATGCCGATCCTGAAAGAACTGATAGTTCCCTGGTTCGTCCTCTTTCCAAAAAGCTTCAAGTACTACCGCTTCATCTGCTCCTCCGATTCGTCCTTCTTCACACCCTTCATCCAAAACTCCATCGCAATCGCGTCCAAAGGCTACGGGTGTCGTCATCAGAGAACCGTCTCCCCATGTTACTACTCAAAGAACACATGGTGATGCGGCTGATCTTTTTGTTGACGTTTCCCATCACGACCCTCATGCTGGTGAATTTCTTCCAACTCCAACACTTAATCCATTCATGGAAGAGGATTTAGTTGAAGATACCAGCATTCAACTGCAAAGGCGTCCTACTCGTCGATACGTGGTTCTTGATGAGTTTTCTTCAGATGAACCTCATGGCAATGTCGCATTTGACCAAACTGAACGGCTGCAATCCATTGAGGCTTCCATGAAACGGTGTCTTGATGACACTTCTTCTTCAGCCGCAGTTGAAGTTGTTGTTCAAGGCTCTAACCAAGTCGTTGTCGACACGGAGCCTCTTGACATAGATTCTCACGTAGTGGAATCTCCTGTTGCTGTCGTGGACCCTGAGACCACGAATGCATGTGGTCCTTCCTTTGAGGTATTTGCAAATTTACTCATTCACCCTTTGTGTAGCATTAAAAGATCTTTACCAACCTTGTTTTATTCTTCTTCAGATTCCCAACGACTCAGCCCAAGTTGAAGGTTTTGACGGCAGCTTGCCAGTTCCTGCTTCATCTAATCTTGTTGCTGCCGCTCCTATTGAGATTCCTTCTTGCACGCCTCCAACTGTTGCCATGGCTCCTTCGCTTCAGACTTCCTCTTCTACTGCTTTTGTTGCACTTCGAGAATTGATGGCCAAAGCACGATCTGTTGAGGCGGTCATGACTTCTCCTTTGAGAGAGGCGGAACCGGTTGCGGATCAGTTGATGGTGACTCTGAAGAACGTCTGTTGTCGGCCTTTTGATCAATTGCTGGATGATTCTTCTACTATTGAGATCTTGTCCTCCACCATCACTTCACTTTTGCAACACCCTACTTCAGCAGATGTAGAATCTAAATTGAATGGGTTGCAGCGATTTGTGAGTAATTGGACTACTGAAAGTCCAAAGATTTTGAATGACATCAAAGTCTATGAAGATGTCAAAGCAAATCAAAGCAAAATGGAGACCGATTTCATGGATTCGGAACGGGAGGATGCCGACTGTTCTTCTAAGGTTGATACCACACTTCGACAACTGGAAGAGAATGGAGCTAAAATTCGAGAGCTGAAGGAAGAGTTAGCGCGTCGGGGACAAGATCAACTGGACCTGACCCAATACTTGGAATCTGTCAAAACCAACCGTCAAGAATTGGCTGCCAAAGTTGACGCTTTGGTGGCGCCTTATCAGCAGATCACGGACGCTTTGGGCACTTATCTTCAAGGATATAGGGCTGGAATCCGACGCAGAGATGCTTTCGCCATGGAATGGCGCTCCTTTGGCAATCTTTTTGGATGAATTTCTTTTTGTATTTGCTTCTTATATTTTATTTCCTTTTGTATGGATTCTGCAATTCTTGAATTAATGCATTTTCACTTCTGTCATTGTCGGCTTATATTTTTTCAAATACTTGTCGTTAATTGCTTTAATCTTTTTTCCCGTTTCGACATCGACTAACTCGTACGCATTGCCCGAATAAGCTCTTAATACTTTAAATGGTCCTTCCCATTTTGGTGACCACTTGCCGTATTCATTCGAATGCTTGTCGATAGGTAAGATTACTTTCCATACTAATTCATCCGGTAAGAACGACTTGAACTTAACTTTGGCATCGTAATATCTAGCAATCTTTTCCTTTTGTCGTATGATATTTTCTAACGCCAACAGTCTTTCATCGTGCACCTCGTTTAAATCGTCGAACATGGCATTCCAATAGTCATTCGTAGGCATTTCATGTTGCCTTTGAAATCGTATGGATTCCAGATTGATTTCGACTGGTAACATGGCCTCGTGGCCATATGTTAGCATATAGGGAGTCGTACTCGTCGCTTTATTTGGGGAATTCCGAATTGCCCACAATGCTGGAGTAAGTGCTTCGTGCCAATTTCGTGGTTTGCTCTTAATTTGCTTCTTGATGATGTTAATAATCCACTTGTTGGCTGCTTCCGCTTGTCCGTTGGCCTGTGCATAATAAGGTGTTGAAGTTAGTAACTTGATTCTTCTTGATGCCAAATAACCCTTCAGTTTGCTTCCCAAGAAAATAGATGCTTGATCTGTAGTAATGGTCTCGGGGATTCCAAATCGACAGACGATATGGTCTTCAATGAAATCAATTACTTGCTCTTGTTCAACCTTCACCAAAGGTATAGCTTCTACCCATTTGGTAAAATAGTCAACACCCACTAATATTCTTGAATGGCCTTTAGAAGAATGAGGGACAATTTCTCCAATCACATCTAGTGCCCATCCTCTAAAAGGCCAAGGTTTGATAATCGAGTGCAATTCCCCTGCTGGGACGTTTTGAATGTAACCATGTTTTTGGCATTCTTCACACGACTTCGCAAAGTTCATGCAATCGGATATTAACGTAGGCCAAAAGACTCTTTGCCTCCTGAGTATCCATTTCATCTTCTCTCCTGCTTGGTGTGCTCCACATATTCCTTCATGGACTTCCGCCAAGGCTACGAAAGCGTCTTCCTTGTCGAGGCATACTTCCAAATTGTCGTCAACTGATTTATGATACAAGTCACCTCCTAGTAACGTGAACTTGGTCGCTTTCAATTTCAGCTTTCGTTCGACATCGAGGGATGGATTCGCCAAGTAATCTGCTATGGGTTTCCTCCAATCATCTTCAGATGCTAGTGCGTTCACCATTATTTCTCTCTCATGAGGGGGGTATAACATTTCCTCGATCCGTGTCACTTTGTCCAAAGTCTTCTTTGATATACGGTATCTAGATGCAATTTGGGCCAAATGGTTGGCCTTTTGATTATGACACCTGTATACATGTTCGACTGAAACATCGTCGAATTGGCGCATCATCTTTCGTGCTATATCACGATATTTAGCCAACTTTGGACTTAAACACTTGTATTCGTCAACCAATTGTTTAATAACTAACTGAGAATCTCCTTTTATAGCCACATTTTTGGCTTTTAAAAAGATTAATATTTCAAGGCCGATTAAAATTGCCTCGTACTCAGCTTCGTTATTCGAACATTGATATTTAAGGTTGAACATAAATTCCGTAGGAATTCCTTTAGGGGATATGAGTAGTATTCCAACTCCTGCCCCTTTCTTATGTGATGATCCATCAAAATACATCACCCAAGGCCTTAAGCTGACAAAATTAACAGACAAAGCCGTGTCTAAACACGGGTTATCCGCCAAAAAATCGGCTACCACTTGGCCTTTGATGGCTTTTAATGGTACATATTGAAGTGAAAATTCAGTTAACGCTAATGTCCATTTACCAATCCTGCCATGTATGATTGGCTTGGATAGCATGTACTTATTAACGTCAGACTTCGACAAAACCAAAACATGAAAACTTTTCATATAATGTTTAAGCTTTGTACAAGAGAAATAGAGTGCTAAACATAATTTTTCTATTGCACTATACCGTGTTTCGGCATCATTCAACACTCTACTCAAATAAAATCCAGCCCTTTCTACACCATTTTCATTTTCTTGAGCTAACATGCTTCCTATAGTGTAATCAGAGGCTGATATATACAATTTTAAAGGAAAACCTGGCTGAGGCGACATCATGACTGGTGGTGTTGATAAATATGTCTTCAAGTCATCAAACGCCGCTTGTTGTTCCGGTCCCCATTTAAAATCTTCCTCCCGTTTCAACTTCACGAGAGGTGCAAAGGCTCTAGTTCTTCCCGACAAATTTGATATGAACCTTCTCAAATAATTCACCTTGCCAAGGAATGACTGAACCTCTTTCTTATTTGTCGGAGGAGATGCTTCTATGATTGCTTTGGCCTTATTCTTGTCGACCTCAATGCCGTTTCTGTGGACGAGAAACCCCAAAAACTGACCAGCAGTGACTCCAAAGGTGCATTTGATTGGATTCATCCTCAGTTTGTGCTTTCTCATTCTAGCGAATGCCTTTTCCAGGCTTTCCAAATGCTCCTCTTGAGTATCTGACTTGATCACCACGTCATCGATGTATACCTCCAAGAACTTGCCAATCATATCGTGAAAAATCAGGTTCATTGCCCTTTGATATGTTGCTCCTGCATTCTTGAGTCCAAACGGCATCATTACCCATTCAAAGGTTCCTATTGCTCCTGGACATCTGAATGCCGTCTTCGACACGTCTCCTTCGGCAATAAAAATCTGATTGTAACCTGAAAAAGCATCCAACAAACTCATTACCTTGTGACAAGACGCTGAGTCCACCAGCATGTCAGCTATCGGCATTGGGTATTCGTCTTTTGGTGTGGCACTATTCAGATCCCTGAAATCGACACAAAGTCGCATTTTTCCATTCTTCTTCACTACAGGGACTATATTTGCCATCCATTCGACATACCTTGCCGTTCTGATGAACTTGTCTTTCAGCAGTCTTTCAATCTCATCTTTAATTTTGAGAACTACATCAGGTGCGAACCGTCGAACTGCTTGTTTGATTGGCTTGTGATCAGGCCGTAAAGTCAGCCTATGTTCGACTAATTCTCTGTCGAGTCCTGGCATGTCCTCGTACTCCCAAGCAAAACAATCTTGGTTCTCCTCAATGAGATTAATGAGTTTCTGTCGGAATTCCTCCTTTAACAACGCACTTACATAAATTGGTTTCGGCTTTTCAGCCGTTCCCAAATTAACCTCATCTCTGGGATCCTCACTGATGAATCGAACTTCCTCATCTGTCCATCCTCTTTCGAATCCCAAAGGGTTATCGTCTACGATACAATCCTGGAATGCACCTGTCTGAATAGTGCATTGCATTCTGTCGGCCACATAGGCCGACAGTCTTTCTAACTGTCGATCAACCATTGGTGCTGGTCGAAGGCCGCTGCTCAACGGCCTTGTCCATTTCGACAATTGCAACTCCATAGTTCTCCATTAAGCATTTATCTACTATGGGTTTCTGAAAGTTTTCCGCATCAAGTCGAATCGGCTTAATGCAGGGATTGTACACTTTGAAGTCCACATGCATCTGTTGCATGTAGCATGGGTTGTCATCTGCTGGAATCACCTCCACCTTATTTTCCTGATTCCACAGAACTAACTTCTGATGGGCCGTTGACGGTATGGCCCCCACAGCATGGATCCAATCCCTTCCTAGCAGCAGATTGTAACTAGCCTTAGATGGGACTACTACAAACAAAGTATCTCTTACCACTGATCCCACCTCGACTTTCAGCATCGTCACACCACGTGACTGAGCAATTTTTCCAGTAAAACCAACCACAACTACGTTTGTTGGAATTAAGTCCGACTCCGCTTTTCCCATTCTTTTGAACACATTCCAAGGCAAAACATTAACGGCGGTCCCTCCATTTACCAATACTCGATTTAAAGGCTTCCCGTCAACAATGGCCTTAATATGTAAAGGCCTTAAGTGTTCTCTTTTATTCTCCTCCAATGGTTCAAATTGAGCAATGTGACCAATGTCGACCTCCAAATGAAGCTGATCTAAAAGGAAAAGACATTCGGGGAGGCCTGGTACTTCATCACTGAGATATGAATCATCAGAATCATCACTCATATTCCCTTCTTCATGTGCATGGTCTCCAGGCATGTCGAAAGGCAAACCGACATTGTTGATTGAGAGACTTCCAATCTTCCTACTTTGAGCATCTACCATGTCTTGATCATTGACAATGATATCCAAGCTATCTTCAGAGTCCCCCTCATATGATTCACTCATCTGATTCGATCCTTCGGACTTCTTTACCCATTTCAGCTTCAGTTTGCCTCCTTGTCGATTTTGAGCCGTTTTCGGCTTCATACTTGCAACGAGGCATCCTTGATCATTTGAGGGTAATTCGTCAATATTGACTCCTTCCGCTTCTGCCTTTCGGATCCTCTGAAGCCTCCTTTTTTGAGTACGTGTTAAACCTTGGTAAATCGACCCAGATGTCGATTCTGACTGTGCCTTCCTCTACATGACTCGATCGTATGCACCAGGCCTTGAAGGGTGTCTTCCATAAATCCTTCGACTAGACAAAGGTCTTCGAGCCTCCCGAGCCAATTCCCGTCGGATGTTTTCTCGTTCCTGGACCCTGGCTCGTATCTTCTTCCTCAAGTCTTCTCTTTTGGATCCACTTCCTTTCTGTGTTGCAGTCTTTCGGTCATAAATCACTTGGCATCTTGGACAGATTTGAACGTCGCTGTTTCGTTTCCTCCTACAAAAATGTCGGAGTGATTCTCCGTCTTCGGGAAACACTTCGGCGTCGTAAGCCAATGAAAGAGTGCTAACAGAAAATACTCCTTGGGCTCCGACTTCATTAACTTCCTTTTGGAAAGGATCAGTGTCGATCTTCATATCCTTTGCTATGAACTTCAGTTTTCCCTTGTCAATTCCTTGTTGAATTAAGTCCCTGAAAGAAAAGCAATCATTGGTATCATTAGTGAAATTGTTATGATATTTGCAATACTTTCTGCCTCTTAATTCTTCTTTTTTCAACAACTTATGACCTTCTGGCAATTTAATTTGTTTATCCTTTAACAACGAGTCGAAAACTTGTTCAGTTTTGGAAACGTCGAAAGTGTATGTTTTCTTATACAAATTTTCGCTAACGGGTTTAGACGGTCGTAAGGCAGAACATGAGTAAGGTTTTTCATTCCCTAACTCTATCACGTTAACCTCTGAACCACCGTCACAAAATTCTCCGTCAGAAGGTTGAGAATCGACATAATGAATGCGTTCCCTTTTTGGAACTTTAAGATCTTTCCCTTTCGTTTTTTCGCTTCTTAGATTTTCAATCTGCCGAACGCAAGCGGCTAATTGTGCCAAATCTAAAAGATGTTGGGTAACTAATTTCTTACGGATATGATATTCTAAACCCGACACAGCCATCTTAACCACTTCCGGTTCAGGAATTGGAGTAAAACACCTACTCCTCATTTGCCTGAAGCGTGCCAAGTAGTCATCGATCGGCTCTCCAGTGAACCTTTTCACACTTAACAAATCTGTCAAGGCAACTCTCAATTCGCCTCTATAGAATTGTTCGTGAAAAGCCCTTTCCAATTGGGTCCAAGCGTGAATAGAATTTGATCGCAAAGTTGAGAACCAAGAAAAAGCATTTCTTGTCAAAGAACTAGGGAATAGCCGCATTCTGATAGCTTCATCAGCGGCTAAATCACCCAATTCAATAGTGTATCGAGTGATGCGTTCGACGGTAGATTCTCCCGCTTCACCGGCGAACTTCGACAATTTTGGTATCTTTGTTCCCCTTGGGATTTCTGTTAACTGTACCCATTCTGGAAAGGGTGAACTGAAATCTGGCTGATTAGCCATGCCAACATTGAACCCGATCCGACTTAGTGCTTGTTCGACTGTCCTGTTGACATCATCAGGTTCGACTCGCGTTTCTCTTCCCTGTCGAAGCAAATGTCGAGCCAAATTTTGCCTCGCTATTGCTGCCTGAAGGTCTTCCCCTCTCTGCATGAATGCGACTTGCGTCGGATTCTGAACAGGTTGAGGTGCCTCAACATTTGGGTGAAAAACTACTTGTTGATTCTCCGGCATTGCATGACCTGCACTAAAAGTTGGGTTAGTATGAACATGATCCCACGTTGTAGGGACTCTACTATCTTGTTGTGGTGACGACACTTGAGCAGTGTGTCGTACTTCTTGGCCATTTGGGTAACTTTGTACCAAGATTGGCCTTGGTAGATTTCTATCTACGAGTGGAGTATTGACGGACTCATTATGCTCATTGTCGTCGACACCTAAGACTTGATTCAATCTTTTCATGTATTGTGCAATTTTCCCACAAGTCTCATTTGTCACTAACATCGCTGGGTTGATAACCGAACCCAACTGAGCCGTCAATTGATCAACCAGTTGCACATTAGCCTCTTCGATTTGTTGACGGATATGTGTAACGGGGTTGATAGGCATGTATCTTGAACCGTTACTCGTACCAGCCATGTCCGTAGCAGAACGCATGAAAGCCATGTTAGTGGGCCCCGTCGTCGCATTCGTACTGCCCACTGAACTACTTAAAGGCCATGTCAACGTTGATCCTGGGACAAAACCAGGTGGCAAACCGTAGGGAGGGACTTGTCCCCCGCTATTGGAACTGCTACCAAAAGTAAATCTACTGGTGAGGTTTCCCCCATTTGGGCCATTATTTGGCCGTTGAATTATGGTTACGACAGTCGATTCCACGGCGGAACCGCTACCTCCGGTCATTTGAGGAGCACTTGTCGAAACACTAGGTGTAATAATCTCTGAAATAATGGTGGTCTGTTGACCACCTTGACTTGTAACAACCATTGACGATGAAGATGGCAAAGTTATGCCACTTCTCAAACGCATGCAAACGAGCACAAGTTACTCTGAACCTGTCCCACTGGGCATGCCAATTTTGTTTGCGGGGTTTTCGTCCGACGCCTGCCGAACTGACGGTTATGTGTGGGGAGTGGGTAACGACAGGTTAAATGGTAATCTTGTGAAAGGAACTTGACCGTATTTTTGGTTATTTTTGGGTATTTGAACTCGAGCGAACGTAAAACCGACACCAAGAACGCGATGCGGCAGAAACTTAACAGTTCGGCAAAGTAAATGGCAGGAATCGTAAAGGAAAGCGATTAAATTGTGCGGTAAAGTAAATTGCAGGTAATGAAAAGTGCATGAAAACGTAAAGATTGCATTGAAATTAAATGGGTGGAAGGTTGAGGTTCTTTACAATGGGGTTTCTCCGTTTGTCTGCTCCGGTGAGACGTTTAGGATTTTAGCCTGATTTGTTAACCTAGCAACCGACCCCGATTACAAACTAAGGACTTCCTATTTATAGGAATCCGAAAACTATTTACAACCTACTCGAACGTTCTGCATAACTGCAGAACCCACGTTTTTGATAACTACCCACTACGCTATCCCCCACGATGTAACTGCCCACGTCGTGGTTTGGGCTTAGTGGATGCTTCTTGTCGACTCGTGGTGACATCTTTGCTGAAAACCGCTTCGACTGGCATCTTCCTTCGACAGCAACCTTTGACTCTTGTCTAAGTCTCTTTGTTGTTCGAAGTATTGGCGTTGTTGTGCTCCGGCCTCTTGGTTTTGAGATGTCATCCGACATCAAGCTCCTTTCGACAGACGAGGCTATCGCTGAAATAAGCCTTCGACCCGCTGTTGGCCTTAGACGCATTCGATCAATATTGGTGACATGTAATTCAACTAAACATTGTTTCACCAGCATTCAATCGAAAAACATGCCCCCGACACTTCTACTGGAATGTCATCGAAGGACTTTTTTCCTTTAACTCTTTAATAGGAAAGGCAGTCTTGGTCGATCCTAGCAGGACACAAATCTTGACCTATGGGATTACAGACACCCTTCCAATGGTTATTTATCAAGTTAAGTGTTTCCTCCAATTCGGAGTCCTTAACATTAACTTAAACCACTGAAAATGGAATCTATGTAATCCCACATGTTTATCCTTTCACTATTTAAGAGGATAAAGGTGGTATTCGGGGAAGACATCCCTTCATTTTCCTGTCCTCACCCGAATACCTTAATCCCACATGTTTATCCTTTGGTGCACTCGTGTTTATGTGGAATGTGAATTGCTTTTCCTCTTTCCAGAAATCATGAAGGCATTCTTTAAATTTCTCCATTGTAACTCGTGGCTTTTCTTGGCAAAAACTGAGGATTTTATAGCCACAAGTAGCATTAAATGCCTCCATAATTACTTCACCGTTCCCAATGCTGATTAGACGTTTCTGTCTCCTCTTTTCTCGTACCACCATCCTTTCGACACAGACCTCTTGTTTCCGCCTCTTCCTTTTGTCGACACACGTTCACGTCCGTTGAGATCACTTTTAAGTCATGCCACTTAAGTACACCTCCCTCGACATCACTTATGTTGTCGACACAATATCCTTTTGTCGAAATCTTCCTTGTGTCGCACTGTACGTACACCTCCTTCGAAGTCACTTTTAAACAAAACGTTTAAGTACACTTCCGTCAACGTCACTTATACATCCGACATTTACAACCTTTTGTCGATTTCGACTTCCCGTTAACACCTCCACATTTCCCCAATATCAATTTGGCCAAGCATATGGGAAGTTGGTACACGCCCATGTGACGATGAAAATGCCCTCCTGCTCTTGCGCAATAAGAAGAAAATGTCCATATTTCCCCAATACCAGAATTTTGGTGCTTTCTTGCATGTGAGGCTTTGTCTCATGATCCAATGATGATTGGACTTTAGACTTATCAAAGATGTGATGCCCAACATGCGGTTGCACTTGAGGTTGTTACTCCAATTCACCTCTTATCCTTCTTTAATTTTATCCATTTTTTCTATTTTGACTATCTTTCTGTTAACTTAGATTTTGTTTTTTAGTTGTTTAAGTGTGTTCTTAGGAATAGATTTGAGTTGTTCTTCATAATCCTTAGTTTATGTTTATTTTGTTTTGAATAAAAGTATGTGTATGCCTATAATGACCCCACAACCATGAGCATAAAAAGACCGTTGAAGACTTTTAAACAAGATGCATAGAATGCTAAAAATGCAACCATCTAGGAGAGGTTGCTATCACTTAGCCTCTCAAACCCAAAACCTTGGCCCTCTTAGTCCAAGGAAGAATCCATTTCACACTCAAGACTAATTTTTAATCATCGAAGATCACCAATCTTTGACTAGAATTGATCCTATTCAATCAATCCCAAAGAGATTATTATCACTCCCTCACACAAAAAATTTTAAAAAAATTTCTCTATAAAAAGTTAACCTATTTATTTGATTCGGAAAAACAAATACCATACTCTAACTTATAGGTTATAAGTACAAAAGTCGGGACACCAAATATTTATTTCACAATGAAAGTGGTTGATAAAAAAAAGTTCTAGCAAGATAACGCTCAAACAAATTCATACATTTCCATTTTCTATTGACAAACGATTTCATATTCAAAATTCTTCAATCAACACCAACCCAAAGTAAATCCCAAAATCAATCTCCATGATTTACTTATTGCATTAATGAATTTAAGCACTGCTATTTGGACGCGAGTGGCGCGTTTAGCGTCAGCGTGGTGATACTCATTCTATGATAAAGTGGATTTGAGGATGGAAACCTATTTGGCGACGTCGAAGAATAAGACATCAAAGGTGCAAACTGCTCTTCGAATTCATCTTGGAACTTCCTCTTATGGTCTTTCCGCAAAGAAAAGAAAGAGAAGAAAGAGAAGAATGAGAAGAAGAAGAAGAACAATCCCTTCTCAATGAGGCACTGAGATGATGTGTGAAAGAGAAACAGATAGAGAGAAAAAGAGGGTGGGTGATTTGAAATCAAGTTTTAGATATGGAAATGGGGGTTTGGTTTTTGTTGAGGTTATAGAAATTGTTGTTTCCTGCAACTGTTATTATAGCCATCACAGGTCTCAATTGGTACTTGCAATTGTTGTAAGAGTTCAATTTCAGAATATATATCCAAATGTAACTTGCATTGTAGTAGTTACAAGGGAACTTGATTTTCAAGATGTAAAATTGAAAAGTGGACAGGTGGCCTCTGTTGAGCAGGAAACTCCAACTTTTAATGATAATGCACCATTTCAAAATGGATGAATGAGAGAGCATGATTAGGACACATTTTTATAATAAAAGAAAGATAGTTTATTACTACGGTAGTTTTTATTATTTTTTGTAAGCTATACTACTGTATTTGAAGCACAAGAATAATTCACATCGCACTCTATTCAAATAAACGTGTAAAAACCAAATAGGATGTTAAGTAGGTCAAAATTTTGGGCTATAGCTTAGTTTATTTTTTTATGTAGTAAGAAATTTTTTTTTATGCAGGCTATATAGCTCAATTGTTTAATTGGATAAATGTATGATTTAGTTGAAATTGAATTAAATAAATTAAAAATATATGTGATTCTTGATTCAACCGATTCACTCAGACAATTGTTAAGCATTAATTCAAAGGTTTGTTTTAACTTTAGTTTTATGATTTAATTAATTTAAGTCTCTAGAACTTAGGATAAGAGATCAATTAATAGTAAAATCATTTTGAAAAATGGAATTCAATTTTCTTAAATACAAAATATATCATCTTTCAATATAAAGTTACTTTATTTAATTTTTTATCATCAATTTTTAAGGTTAAAATTAATAAAATCGTTAATTCAAATTACTGTCATCGTCTTAAAGTTTGAAATATAGCTACTATGCTTAACTTTGTAAGAGACCCAAAGATCAAAATTTAAGATCCTCAAGTAAAAGATATGTACGGATAGATGGAATATCCATCATGCACGAAATAGGGTTACTATTTATTTTGTATGGTTTAAGCAAAATTTTCATTTGTAATTTAAAATGTAGACCTTCAAATATCTCACCGTACCTTTACATATAACTAGCTCCATGCGCCATTTTTTTTTTTTTTTAGGTATGTTTTTTAAATGTATATTAGGAATTAATACTATTGTACTTATTCAATGTTAGCTATAATTCTAGTTGTATTATCTTGATTTGATTACGGTTTGTAATTGTAGCATTTGATTCATGAATAAAATACTTGAAAAGCAATTTATTAATAATTTCTAATTTCTAATAATATCAAACACATTAGTAAAATTGATTAATATATTAATATATTAAAAAGAAAAACCAAAATATGCTGCTAGCAGAAAAGAGAATAAATTTAAGGAAAAATTATTATACTTTTTTTGGTATGCATCAAGGGTATCCTCCAGCTGATAGTCGAAGACTAATCTCCTCCGAAGCATAGAGATCACCTGACATCATGGTTAAGGAACTTAGCTATTTGTCAACTGTGTTGGACCTTGTTGGTGGAAAAATTTATTATACTTGACCATATATAATGATCATATATATTGATATGAGTAATATGTCATATTAGTCCCTGACTTTGTCAGCGTCGGTCAAGTTAGTCCCTGACTTTATCGAAATAGCAATTTAGTCCCTGAGATAAGAGAACGTCGATCAAGTTAGTCTCTGCCGTCACTGTCGCAGGGATATATTTGCTTTAAAATGGGATAAAGATAGGGACGTATGTGAATTAAAATAAAATCTCAGGGACTAAATTGCTATTTCGATAAAGTCAGAGACTAACTTGGCCGATGCTTACAAAGTCAAGGACTAATCTGACATATTACTCATATTGATATTGGATAAAACAAATATGTTTATCAACTTTATTATGAATAATCAAAATTAAATTAGAATTATACTTTCTAATCCTTTTCGTTTGAGGGAACTATAAATTATTCCTTATTTATTTGATAGAAAAATTATCACTTTGTCTCATGCATCTATCAACTAAAAATTATTTGTCCATTCCTATACTTGACTTAGAATTTTTGGACAGCAAAGGCACATAACCTTAAACATAGTTTCAATTTTCTCCATGACTTGTCCAACGTTATCTAATGTTTAAGTATGAGAAATTTTTCAAAGGTTTGATAACAAAAATATAACTTTGCATAAAATCATACACATAATCACAAATATTCAAACATAATAAAATATTTTCTTTTTCTCTTCATATAAAAATTTTGGCTCTTATCTTCCTTTCTTTAAAAAAATATTTTTTTAACACTTATAATTTAAGGAATATATATATATATATATATATATATATTAAAGAAGAAGAAGATATAGGATTTTTTTTATAACTTCAAGGTAAACTTTTCAAAATCAAAAGGCTTATTTAACTTTTTAGTTTTTGAACTTAGGTGTTTTTTTTGGAATGGTCCTTGAACATTTTTTTGGATGTTTTGTGTCCTTGAACTTTCTCAAATTTTTGGAAATGGTCATTTCGTCACGTAAGTGATGATAGGGTTGACGAAATGTCATGCCACCTATGCCACATCGATAGGTAACGTAGTGCCACGTGGCAGCACTTGGATTTTTTAATTTAAAAAAATTCAAATTTATTAAAAATAATTATAAATTGTATTTTTTTTAAGAAAATCGAACCTTTTAATAATTTTGAAAAAAAATGATTTTTTAATAAAAAAAAAACATGTAATGCCACGTGACGGTATATAGCACGTCACATGTCGATATTGTCAACGTGATGTGTCATGTCGTCGACCTTTATCATCAATTAAGTGACAAAAGGACCATTTCCAAAAATTTGAGAAAGTTAAGGGACCCAAAGCATAAAAAAAAAGTCGAAGGACCATTTTCCAAAAGAGCACATAAGTTCAAGGACTAAAAACTTGATTAAGCCAAATCAAAAACTTTAATCCAAGAAAACTCATAATATCAGTGTTATTAAACCCGGACCGAACCGGACGGTCGAACCATCGACCAGTGACAGGGATGGTTTTTGGTTGATGTCTAAACCGCTTTTAAATTGAAGCCGGAAAAAACCGATGTTATGAAATGATAAACCGCTTTTATCTACTCCTAAAGTTCTTAATCATGTTGTTGTTTTCTCTTTTCTAAAAATGATTTTTATAATCCTTACTATTAGTATTACCATGACTAAATGAGTTTATGCGGTTTTGAGATTTTGATATGTATATGTGTAAAAAGAAATGAGTTTATGTGCTTTATTGGGATCCCTGTCCATGACATTCCTGGGTGGTATAATATAAATCTCATATAGGTGTGTAAATTTTGGTTGATATCTACCATCTAGTTCATTCTTTGATTAACATTTCTGCTCATTTTGGATGAATTTTTCCTGCATGTATTGAGCAAATGTTTAAGAAGTGGGAGTATTGAAGATGATGGCTCTTAACAACTTGAACCCATTGGAGGAAGATAACATTGATGAAGATCAAATGGATAATAATGATTGATGCAGCTTGTTAGTTTATCTTTTAGAAAAATGACTTAAGTATGTAATTTTTTTTGTTTTGAATTATGATTAGATATTTTTCTGTATTGTGACTTCTTCATTTGCACTAATAATGGATATGTTCTCTATTGTTTTGTTTTGAATTATTGTTGTTTTTGTATTCTTTTGAACAGCTTTGTCAAAAAATAAAATTTAAATATTAAAGATTTTAAGATTTGTGAACAAAAAAGTGGGCTATAGTAGATTTTGGAATCAGAGACGGAATAATTTTGTCTTTGTTTAGAGACGAAATTTTCATGATTAGAGACAGATATGAATTCAGAAATTAGAGACGGAATTTTATTGATTAGAGACGGATAATAAATATTGGAATTAAAGACGGAAGTTGTTCCGTCTCAGTTTAGAGACGGAATTATTTAGATTAGAGACCGAAAATTTCCGTCTTTGTTAGAGACGGAATTCATTGTTATTTTAGAGACGAAACTTAATATTTTAGAGACGGAAAAAGCAATCTGTCTCTATATTTTTTGCGACGCCAGTTTCTGGGACGAACTCAATTCTGTCTCTAAAGCTGTAAGAGACGGATTTGTATTTATTTAGAGACGGTTTTTTTTCCGTCTCTAAATCTGAATTTTCTAGTAGTGAAAATATGTTGCCTTTTCTAATAACTATTTTCACGGTTGTTTCAGATTTATTTCACTTGCCCAATCACTTCAAGTTTGCACATAGTGAAAATTTAAAAAAAAAAAAAATCCGACTAATCGATGTAAAATATAAAATTTTGCATATTTGACATTAGTGAATTGAAACTTAATTATAACAAAGACATTTCGAAAATGTATTTTTTTTTTAATTTTTCGATATCTCGAAGTCAAAAACTATTTAATGTTAATAGTATTCTAATTTTTTCACAAATAAATGAGGGCCAAAAATTACTTCATGAGCCAAATATTAGAACTATTTCTTAAATTGTCACCCCATTAGCTTATATTATTGGAAAAGAAAAAAGTGTAAAGATTGTAAAGCAAGTGCTTGACATGTGTTTTGATGAAGACAAAGTGCAAAAAGAAGAAAAGAAAAGGAAATTGCAACAAACAACAACAAGAAGACTCAAGAGCAAAGTTTAAGGACATTTGTGTTTAATTGTATTTATATTTTAAGTCTTTAAGTATTTGCTTGGGTAGAGTCTTAGGTTAGGTAATGAATCTCAAGGAATAATCATTTTAAACAAATTAAGAATTTGTGACATTACTAAAACCAAGTTTAGAAAATGATGCTATATTTTTAGAAATATTTTAAACATATTTTAATGCATCATTACATGGCTAAGAATGAGTTTTGGAACTTATATTTTAATAGAAATCAAGTTGCATTTGAAAAACTTTTAATATTGTGCAATTTACAGTGCGGTAATCGATTACCTAGCTGGTAATCGATTACCACGATAAAAACTGATCAGATCTGATTGGTTTTTATCAGTTGTGATTTGTAACTAATTCCATAACCAACTTGATTCATCTATACCCATTATATAAGGGTTTTTCTACACGTTTTTCATAATCCCAATTGAGGGAAAAACACATAAACCCTTAGCCATATTTTCACAAAGAATCAAAGAGAAAAGTTTTATCTTTCTCATCTTGAAACTCATGTTCTTCATTGTGTTTATTGAGTATTCATTGAGATTCAAGAATATGATTCTATGAGTTGATTATATGTTGTTTAATTCTGCATAGAGATGTGTGAATCAAAGAAAACAACAACAATTATTGAAGATTCATGAAGAACACTTGAAGGTTTCAAGTGTGGGATTGAAGGTTTCAAGCAAAAGCATTGAAGAAGAAGATTGAAGGTTTCAATCATCTTGGAGAAGAAGACTAAGAGGTTCTAAGCACTTGGAAGAGGTTTTTTCAATAGAGAAGAAGAAGGTTGAAGATCAAGAGGTTTAGCCAAAGGTTTTAGAATCTCTAGGGAGGCAATCAAAGGTTTTGATGTGCATGAGATTGTACCAAATTGATTTCAATTTCTTCTTATAGCAACTCTCCCAATCAATAAAAGAGGACTAGATGTAGCTCTTGATATTCAAGAATGAACCAATATAAAAATTTCATGTGTCATTCTTCTCTATCTCTTCTCTAATCTTTCAATTTCATAACTTAGGTTTAATTTGGGGATTTTCTTAATAATTGATAAAAACTAATTTTCCCAATCAATTAACCTTAGATATATCTTTAATAAGTTGATTGCATGTGATTTTCTATTAAATCTGTATATTTCTATAATATTCTGTTTTGGAAATATCTGATCTGTTGATATCTGTTCTGTATCTGGTGTTTATTTAGTTAATATCTAGTAATAACTGAAGTTTATTGAATAACATTAGATAGTATTCACATATCAGCAAGAGTTTTTGAAATAATTTTTAAACTTGACATAGGTTCACCTTCACACCTATTCAACTCCCCCCCCCCCCCCCCCCTCTCTAGGTGTTTGTTCACCCACTTGTAAATCCCAACAAAGATGAAGTGTAACACCCAACTATTTTATATAAAATAACAATTTAAAAGTTTGTAATTAAAACACGAAACTTAAAATTTTCTTTTCATAAAACATGTTTGCAACAACTTTTGGGTATTCCAATCACAATATAAGTAGTACAACATTTAATTTCCTTCTTTCCATTCTTCCGCTGCGATACTCTGATCCTCAAACTCCTTCAGCAACAACCTAAAATGATAACCACTAAGGGTGAGACCTTTTCACAATACAGTGAATCAAAGGATAGTAAATAGTTCATAATAAAAACTCAAGAATAATAGTCAAATTAGGCAATGGTCCTTCAACATATATCACTTTTATTTAACAAGGTAACATTCGTATGCTATCAAATCCCAATATATTTTCATTTCCTCAATATCATTTTTCCTAAATATATAATTTTCCTTATTTCTCTTGATCTTCTTTGTGTAACTACTTTATTTCCCTTACAAACCGATTCGCGCCACATCGCAGTCGACTGCAAGAGTTAATAAGTATTAGCCTTTTATCGCGTCTGGTCGATGTGCGGCTTGACACCTTCAACCTCGCATTAATAAATATCAGCCTGTTATCGCGCCTGGTCGATGTGCGGCTTAACACATTCGTCCTCGCATTAATAAATCTTAGCCTGTTGTCGCGCCTGGTCTATGTGCGGCTCAACATAATAAACCTCGCATTAATAAATATTAGCCTGTTATCGCGCCTGGTCTATGTGCGGATTAATACAATAGACCTCGCATTAATAAATATCAGCCTGTTATCGCGCCTGGTCGATGTGCGGCTTAAAACATTCGACCTCGCATTAATAAATCTTAGCCTGTTGTCGCGCCTGGTCTGTGTGCGGCTCAACACAATAGACCTCGCATATATAAATATTAGCCTGTTATCGCACCTGGTCGAAGTGCGGCTTAACACATTCGACCTCGCATTAAATTCCAATTATCGCGCCTGGTCGATTCGCGGCTTATCGCAGTTGACCTCGCATTAATAAGTTTTAATCTTTTATCGCGCCTGGTCGATTCGCCGCTTATCGCAGTCGACCTCGCATTATCACTTTTCTTTCATTCATTATTTCATAATTCTCTTCTCAATCTATCACTACCCATTCCAAAAGCGCTATCATACGCACATAATCACAACTTTAACAGTAATCACATACGTTTATTTTTATTATCATTTATTCATTCAATCACTTTACCATCACAGCACCATTAAGTCACCTATCATCATCACAAACAGGTTCACAAATATACACATAACTTCTTGCATAAACATATTCACAAATATACACATATTCACAACATCATCATATATCAGCAAATCAGTCGACATACTCAAGTATGTCTCAGAGTGCTTAAAATAAATCAGCTCCCTAAGGTTCTTCACTTCCTACTTTAATAACATACAAAAGAATTAACAGAAACATTTTCAATAATTTAACAAAATCAAACAAATCTACAACAATCTCCCTTAATCATTTCTAATCAATTAATAATTTCCCACCCACAACCCAATTTAATTATTAGATCCAAATCTCATTATAAACTTTAATTATCCCTAACTCAAAGTGTGGAAAAAAGAGGCTCCCTTACCTGTAAATCCTAGCAATAATGACAAAGTCACGTTTACATCCGCGACTTGCTCCAGGGTCAAGGTCAATAGCGTGTTGGATCTAAATAGGGACATATGATAAAACTAATTATAACATTAAAAAAAATATATATATCAAATAAACTCATTTTTGTCAAAACAATAAATATATATCATTATACAATAAAGATATATAACTTTTCTCCAAAACATCTCTTTATTTGAAAATATAGTGATAATAAAAATATTGACGGATCGTCGAATAAATTACATGGATGAATATAGAGAGTTGAGGATATTATATACCTACGAAAGATCTGAGATTAAACGGTTGAATTTTGAATTATTGGACCAAAAAGGTTGAAAAACCCAAAAACTAATCAATGTCTCTCGCCTTTCTTTCTCATTGAGTTTCTTTCTCTATTTTGTTTCCCTCATCTACTCCTTCTATCTCACTCCCGTCCATCAAAATTTTATTCCGAGACTCAAATCTTCAAAACAACATATTAAATCATTTAATTATTTTACTAAAAATATTAGAAATAACGAGATGTTACATGAAGCAATGTGAGATAAAAATAGATATGCTGCATTATTTTCACGGAGGCAGTTTGGGGCTACGAGAAAAATTCTTTTTGGTAATGATGCATAAAGGAAAAAATAAAATTTTCTTAAACTAGTTAAGAATAAAAAATTTAGTAAAAAATTTTATATTGAAAACTCAAATGTTTAAGACTTTAAAGATAATAGACTTATGTTTCTAATACTTTTTTTTTATTATTTTTCATCTTTTATTAGAGAACAGAGAAAAAGAATATATAGTATTCTATCTTGTTTGAAATATCAGAAAAAAACGTATTTATCTTGTTTTAAAATACAAGAAAAAATTAACTAAATTTTTTAAAATTTTATTTTATTTCTAATATAACTTTTCTAAAACATTCATAAAAATTACTTTCCTAAACATCTCTATTTTATTCATAAATCTGAGAAAATTAAATACAATCAACTTATTTTTTTAATTAACATGATTTTTTTCCTTATATTCTAAAAGGAACAATGAATAGTTTTAATCAAGAAATAAATTGGTCATTAACTTAGAATTAATATATGAAAATAATTGAATAACAGAAAATGCCAAATAAGAATTTAAAAGGAGAGCGGGTGTGGTGGTGCACTGGTGCGTGTGTTTTGATTTGATTAGTTAGTTAAAATTAATTTTTTGTTTTTTATTTCTAACTAATGTTCAAAGGTATTTTTTAAGAAATATATTAAAGAAAAATTTGTATAAAGAAACAAAATTTATCATTCTTTTTTTTTTAAGGGCAAAATTTATCATTCTGTTTTCAATTCAATATTTTAAAGATAAAATTATTATGTTTATTTCTTAACCAATGCTTTAAAAATACTCTTTATCATTTTTTATTTTTTTTAAGAATGGTATCTTTCGATTGGTTGATAGTTGAAAAATAATTCTTTCATAAATATAAAAATTATCCAAATAAATTTTGTTTTTATCAATAATTAATGCTTGAACCCCTAACATTAAGCTTAAATAATCTAATTTATTTACCAAATGTGTTGAATCTTGTTCATACTTAAAATCAAACTTTGCACCAACTAATATATACTCTGTCTTGTTTTATATATAATTTCTTTTTGAGGATTTTTTTTATCTTTAATAAAAGCCACATTTCCAATTTTCAATGACATTAAAATTTTTTTTTCAAAAAAATTACTTCTTTTCCACAAATAAAACTATTTACTTTATACTTTTTAGATTATCAATAATAATTATAAAAATACTTTCAAAAAACTGTACCAAATATTCACATTTTCAAAATAGCAACTAACAATATTAATTAATTTTCTTAAAAAGTATAAAAATTAATCAAAGAGCATGTAATAAAAACCGAAGGAAATAGTCTAAACTAACTAACAGACTCACTAAACAACTTGCGTTAATATAAAACTTTGCACCGGTTAAAAAGGTACTTAATCCCTCCTGATTTTGTTATAAGAAAAATTAACCGAAATCATATTTATTATAACAATTAGTTAAGTAGTATATTTAATTTTTTTAAAATTCACAAAAAATATAATTTTTTTAGAAAAATTGTACTATGAATGAAAAAATAAAATAAAGTTACTATTTCTTATAATTATTTTGAATAATTATATTGAAAAATAGAGAAACTAAAGTTGATGTACTTGCAATGTTGCTTGGTTTGGTAGTGTTGTGGGACGAGACAACCTACCAGTTGTTGCGGCTGGCTCAAGAGAGAGAAAGAGTGAAAATTTAATTTTTGAATTAACATAAAATTACATTAAAAAATAATAACAAATGTTTTTAAAATATTGTTTATTGTAATAAAAAAATATTTTTTTTATAAAATATTGAATTTCAGGTATCGAAAATATTAATAAACTTAAACAATTTTATCCTAAAATTTGAGAGTTAAAAGTCTCAAATTCAATTCCGGATGTCACCATTTAATAAATTTAATATCCATTCCTTTATTTCCATAAAAAAAAACCAAAAAGAACTTTGCCTATAAAATTATAAAAGTCATTTAATAATATTAAAAGTCTTTTTAACAAATACCTAATTTTTATGTCACTTGTTAGGATTACTGTTGTTAGAAAAAAAATCATTATGTATATTTTTTTAGTCTCTCAAAAATATTAAAAATAAATTTTTTAATAACATTTTTATTTTTTTTCTATATATAAGATGTTTTTAGAAAAGAATTGATCTTATTTATAAAATCCTATTTAAATTTACAAAAATATTTAATTATTTCTTTTTAAAAATATCTTTATTAAGTTAAAGTCTTTTAAAATTTCAATAATAATTATAAGGATAATTTAAAAAAAAAATATATTAAACTTTTACATTTTCAATACTATTAATAACTTTAATTTATTTTTTCATGAACATGAGTTACTGTTTTAAAAGCAAAAATGTTACTTGAATATTCAAATGTCAAATATCTAATATGTCTTATATACAACAATAAAATAAAAAAATACTTGACATCCGGATGTTCAAGTAGGGGTGAGCATGACCCGGCCCGGCCCGGAGACCCGTCCCCAACCCGGCGGGTTCGGGTCGGGTTAAACCCGTCCGCGCACATGTGGAGGGACAGATCCGTTTCAAAAAGGGACAAACCCATCCCAGGTCGGGACGGGTACGTGTTGATGCCCGGGTCACCCGGCCCCGTCCCGGAATTTATTATATTATATTTATTTATTATTTTATTATTATGTATTAGTGTTTTTAGTCAAAATATTACTACCCTAGGTCTGAATGTATGATAATACCTTGGCTCTCACTTACCGCTGCACACACTTGAGTATGATAATAATGAAATTATAGTATATTTCATGTGAAATAATGTATGATAATAATGAAATTATTGTATACTTCATGTGACCAGTTATCGAATTTTAGAAAGTTTTCGAAAATTTCAAAATTTGAATGGTTTGAGATTTTTTTAATGTGATTGATTCGTCCTCTGGATGAATCCGGACCCGTCCCTATTAGGACCTGTCCTATTTTGGACCCGTCCTTATCTTGTCCCTCTCCAATTAGGGACGGGTTCGGGTTGAAAAATTGACCCGAGCAACATTTCAAGACGGGTGAGGGACAAGCCCAACCCGTCCCAACCCGTCTCATGCTCAAGTAACATTTTTTTTTTTTTTAAAGCAGTATTATATGAACACTTAGATATGTATACAAGGAGTACTACTGTATTTAGCTAGTTAGCATAATAATAATAATAATAATAATAATAATAATAATAATAATAATAATAATAATAATAATGCATTTGTTTATGTTTATGTTTATGTTGAGGTGGTTTGCTTTCATTTAGAGAGAGAGAGAGGTGAAGTGTGGTGACTGCTAATGCTATGCTATGAATGATATACGATGAAGATCTTCTCACACTCTTTGATTCACTCTTCTTCTTCTTCTTCTTCTTCTTCACGCAGGTACCACCCATTATTCTCTTCTTTCATTCCATATACTTAGTTCCCTTTTTCATATATAGATCTATCTATCTATCTATCTTGTAGTAGAGAGAGAGAGAGAGAGAGAGAGAGAGAGAGAGAGAGAGAGATCTTATTCTTATGATTTGGATATGGATCTCACATTCTCACATTCCCACATTGCATTTTGAGATCTGCCACTTCCACTTCCACTCATCAGATCAGATCCACTCACCTCACTCCCACCCACTATTTTCCTTAATTATCTCTCTCTCTTTTTTATTTTGTGTGTGTTCTTCATTCACACTGTTAATGGGGTAGGTAGAGAGAGAATAAGAACAAGCAAGGTCAATTCAAGTTTTTTTATTTTTTTATTTTTATTTTGTTCTTAACTTCCCAATGAATCAATCAAATACTGCCAATCAAAATTAACTAACTTTTTTTTTTTTATTTTGTATTTTGGTATTCTGATAATACTTCGAAGCAAGGAAATCCAGTATTGTGATTCCTTTTGCCTTTTAATTAGTTTTAGTCAGCTCTCTAGAAAATGGAATGTGATTATTCTTAATTAATCAATTAATGTCTCCGCAAAATATGACTTTATTTTCTAATTTGGATTAATATCTGGAAGACTGGTATGGCTTAAATCATGTTCTAATTTGTCATTTCCATTTCACTGTTATGCAGCTTTTTACTTTGATTACCTCTTGTTCGACGAAACTGGTACTGTGTTGTTTCCTTCTTTAGCTGTCTCTTTTGGTTCTCCTCTGGAAACAAAAAAAAGCCGGATCCATCGATGGGTTCCAGATTCCCATCTCATCAGCTCAGCAATGGCCTCTATGTATCAGGCCGGCCTGAAACGCCGAAAGAAAAGCCTCCGACTATGAGCTCAGTTGCCATGCCTTATACCGGTGGTGACATCAAGAAGTCCGGAGAATTAGGGAAAATGTTTGATATCCCCACGGACGGTTCTAAATCTAGGAAATCCGGTCCGTTAAATAATGCTCCTTCGAGGACTGGATCATTTGCAGGCGGCGCTGCTTCACATTCCGGACCGATAAATAATGCTCGTTCTGTTTATACCACGTCTGGTAACATATCTGCAGGAGGAGGAATGTCCACTTCAGCCTCAATGAAGAAGACTAACTCTGGTCCATTGAATAAACATGGGGAACCGGTCAAGAAATCATCTGGCCCTCAATCCGGCGGAGCCACACGCCAAAACTCTGGTTCAATTCCCCCGGTTCTTCCTACCACTGGTCTTATTACATCTGGCCCGCTAAATTCATCTGGGGCGCCAAGGAAGGTGTCTGGTCCATTAGAGTCCACAGGATCAATGAAATCACATAGTTCCTTTAAAGTTCAGAATCCGGCCGTGACCACTCTTACCCTAGACGACGAGTATTCCTTCAGGAGGAACATCCCGAAGCCCATACTGTGGTCTGTGATTTTGATTTTTGTCATGGGACTCATTGCTGGCGGTTTTATTCTCGGAGCTGTCCACAACGCCGTTCTGCTCATTGTTGTAGTCGTTCTTTTTTGTGTGGTTGCTGCTTTATTCACTTGGAATAGTTGTTGTGGAAGGAAAGCCATTGTTGGCTTCATTTCTCGTTATCCGGATGCTGAGCTCAGAACTGCCAAGAATGGGCAGTTTGTGAAGGTTTCTGGGGTATGTAACTTAGTATTTGCCATATGCATGTATATCACAACTAATTAAGCATATTCAGTTTTCTTTATTCATATATTGGTTGGTGGATAAGTGATCTTTATGTTATAACTGATATCACTGACTTGGTTTTAGTGATCTTTCATGTCTTGAATTTAACACCATTTTGGCTCTTTTGAAGGTGGTTACTTGCGGTAATGTTCCACTGGAGTCCTCCTTTCAAAAAGTTCCTAGGTGTGTATATACATCCACAAGCTTGTATGAATATCGAGCTTGGGGTTCAAGAGAAGCCAACCCAAATCATCACCGTTTTACATGGGGACTCAGATCAGCTGAGGTAATTGCAATAATCTGTTTAATTTTTTTTGTTTCAGATTCCCAAGCTTTTGACTTTGATAGATGTTCAGGACTTCTTGCTATATATTGGCTGTGAAGGTGAATTAGATATTGTGCTTTCTGATTGAATGTACTTTGCTTGTATGTACAATCTTCTTATATTATCACTTTATGTTGCTTGTAACCTTCAATGAAGCTCTTTACTTCCATTTACACTCTGAATTATGTTTATTTAAGGTGTCATTTCCATGCATCTGTATGGAAATGTTTCAAAGTTTCTGTGCCCTGCAAGATGTTTAAATTTATTCGTGTTGTTATGAAACTATTGACACGGCATGCACACAAATACATTGGGGTACATATAGGGGTATCAAATAGATGGATCGGTTTGATTTTGGATTGAATCATAATGGATGGATAAATATAAACTAGTAGACCACTGAGGTCCATTATAAAATTGTTAATATCATTCTGTCCATCTGTGACCCAATTTAATGGATGAATATTTAATCCATCCGTTAATCCATTGTAGTGGATTGAATGGACTGATATCTGACCCATTTACTTAAATTCATTGAATAAATTCAGATCTAGTCTGTCAATTCGAGCTTCATGTTGTCATCTCATTTGAACTGTTTTCATATGGGGGAAAAGCCAAGAATTTCATGTTGGGAATACTAATTTTTATTCTTGAGGGGTAGAAACATGAAATGATGTTAGAACTTTTGAATAACTTCAAAGGATGTACTGAGCTTTGCGGCCCCTGCTGGCCCTGCTGTCTGTCAGGATGCAATTTGTGTATTTTGAGAATATATGAGACTTGATTGTTTTTAATATTTACCTTGCATTTTATTCAATGCAGAGGCATGTTGCAGACTTTTACATTTCTGATTTCCAATCTGGATTGAGAGCATTGGTTAAAACAGGCTATGGTGCAAGGGTCACTCCCTATGTCGATGATTCTGTTGTAGTTGATTTCAATGCAGCGAATAAAGACATGTCCCCTCATTTCCTTCGATGGTTGGCAGAGAGAAAACTTTCAAGCGATGATCGTATAATGCAATTAAAAGAAGGGTAAAGTACTTTATCTTCTTGAAGACTTGAAACTTTCTAGATAACGATGGTGTAAATTGAAACTATTGATCATTTTACTTTTGTTATTCAGTATGTTTAATTGCAATTGCAGCCGCAATATTGCAGTTTTGGTAGTCTCTGCAATCACATTGCAGTTGCAATTGTGACTGCACCAGCCACATTTTCTTGAAACGTTCGCAAATGTGGTAAACTCAACATAACCACAACTGCGACCACAACTACAATTTAGAACTAGTTAGGGGAGAAGAGAAATTGGCCATTATTGCCAGCAGTAAATTTTTTGAGCTAGACTAGTTGCTAGCAATGATGTCGGTTTCCCTTCTCCCCGACTAGTTTTAAATTGCGGTTGCAGTCACGGCTAAACTAGTTGCTTGCAATAACTTAAATTGGCTTACACCATGATGCCATACTAATGATGACAGCCAAAATGCATCAGGATAATAAAATCGGGATAACGAAGGATGGGGAGGATGTTCTAACGAAACCTGCATTGATCCTTTTTTGTAGGTACATCAAAGAAGGAAGCACAGTCAGTGTAATGGGTGTGGTGCAAAGAAATGACAATGTTCTTATGATAGTCCCTCCACCTGAGCCATTGACTACAGGGTGCCAGTGGGCTAAATGTATATTTCCAGCTAGCCTTGAAGGTATTGTTTTGAGATGTGAAGATACTTCAAAGATTGATGTCATTCCTGTGTAGTTAGTTATCCCACCAACCTCCTAGGTATTCTTCTTTAAAGAACCATTTCTTCCCTTATTAAGAAAAAGTTGGTGGTGGTGGTTGCATTGATGTTGTGATTTTGTGTTTTGTACGCATATAAGTGTTGTTGGTAAGTGTGATGATTCTGCCATTGGCATTGGTCAATTTTTTTTTCTTCTTTTGTTCCACACTCAACTCTTAGTTTGTTGTATAGCTAATGGAAATTCTTATTCATTTATTTTCCCCAATGATTTTATACATTTTTATGGTTTCATGTAGTGAGAAGTTGTGTATTCAGATGGACATGTTTTAATCTGTTGAGGGAATCATCTATCTATCTATAATGTATGATTTGTCGATTAGGTTTAATTGCATGACTTGCATCAAATTTGATGGACAATCCTGTTCCAGCGTGTAACACTCTGCTCAGAAAATATTAAATTATTACATGTTTAAAGTCGAATATTTAAAATATATTTTTCTTGACTGATTAAATACAGTGGCACATGGAGTAATACAATTGCGAGTCAGCTGATTTTGTTCCTAAACCCTCAAATAACATACTGTATAAATCTGTACTAGCTGCCAATAACTATTAATCTAAAAACTGAAAATGTGTTTATTAGTAATATGATTTTAATTTAAAAACAAAATCAAATCGTAAGGTTTTTTATCCAAGTATTTTTTGTATCCGGTTGAAGGTTGAAGCGATGGGATACACGGCAGTACCAATCAAACCGATCCATCCGTACTTATCTGAAATCTGAGAGAAAAGAATTGTTTATAATTGAACCATAAAACAAATAAATAAAGTATATACATGCATATAAAAAAGAGAGTGGGGAGGTGAAACGTGTTAGTGTATGGAAGCCTGAATAATGCAAAAGAGACACGTCTTCAGTACACAAGCCATGAAGTGTTGAGCAAATTGCTAACGTGTCCATATACTAACACAATTAGAGAAGCACTTAAAAAGCTACTAATATTGGAAATGCCTTGATTAGTTTCTTGTTGGATATGATATGATATGATATTCTCAATGAAAAAAGTGAGAGTGAGAGGGGTTACTGTTTTATTATTCCTCTGCTTGTTGCTATGCCTAGGCACTTGTATTGGATATGGAGATGAGAATGAAGAGCAGAGGAAGAAAGCATCTTTGTGGGTTTGGGAGAGACTCAAAAACGCTTATTCTGTCTATTCCTCATTTTTTTCTCCAACGTCAAGTATTGGCAACTATTGGCACATACTTAAGGCTTTTCTAAGTCATACTTATGCCCTTTTCTTTCCTCCAAATATTGAGTAAGCTTAACCTACCTTCATACTTATTTGGTTGTACCATATCTCCTTATCTAATAAGAGTCTTCATATTCTCACTACTTTTGCGAATTTCATTTTCACGTCTATTTTATACAATCATTATTTAGAAGATCTTTAAATTTCTTTCCATCGATGATTATAAAATAGGTACGAAAAAGTGTTTTTTATTTTTTATTTTTTTTATTCTAATGAGAAGTTATCTATTTATAACCACGCTTGCATTTATTTTCCGGTCATTGATTTTTTTATAGGCAATTTTGTTTTTTTTTACTTGGACAGATAAATGAAAATTAAATTCATCATCAAATCATCAAATAGTAGTGTCTATTGAACTCAGGACTTCTCTTAAACTCAGCTGAAGTTGAAGATGGAATCTTTAACATGATATCAGATTCAGAGTCCAATTTCTTTCCATTTGTTATGAGCCAAAAGTTGTCTTTTATTTCTGGGTTAATAATTACCTTTTGTCTGGTCCAGCAGACTTCGTTATAGGGGACATGTTGGAAGTCCCACGTCATCTAATGCGTGCTATGGTTTAAATAGTAGTTGTAGTGGTCAAATCAGGTTTTTTTTAAATTGATTTTCATTATTAACAAAAGTAACAAATATGTTACGTGAGCTTGTTTTGTAACGATCATTACTAATCCTTGTAGCTTTAACGTCAATCTATTCACGTGTCAAGATAATATTTTTAGGCTAAACTAGTTTTTTCACTCATGTTTGTTTGTATCATATTGATCTTTTACATTTATTTTTTAAATTGATTTTCATTATTAACAAAAGTAACAAATATGTTACTTGAGCTTGTTTTGTAACGATCATTACTAATCCTTGTAGCTTTAACGTGAATAGATTCACGTGTCAAGATAATATTTTTAGGCTAAACTAGTTTTTTCACTCATGTTTGTTTGTATCATATTCATCTTTTACATTTATTTTTTATTTACACCATTTGTCCAGAGTTATTATTTAAGTATTTATTATTCGTGTTCAAATCATATTAGTTCATCTTGTAATTGGAAAGAGAAATGACATATTTACGC
This sequence comes from Crotalaria pallida, assembly GCA_037953625.1. Classification (NCBI taxonomy): domain Eukaryota; kingdom Viridiplantae; phylum Streptophyta; class Magnoliopsida; order Fabales; family Fabaceae; genus Crotalaria; species Crotalaria pallida. The sequence goes on along the minus strand of CM075654.1, from coordinate 946,974 downwards.
ATCATATTAATTTATGTAAAATGGATTATTGCTTTGAGACAAATGTTGCAAATTGAAATAAAGTGAAAGATCAATATGATAAAAAAAAAAAAAAAAAAAAACCAACATGGGGTTGGTCAAGTGGTAGCTCACTTGGTCCCTTAACCAACTGGTCTCGAGTTCGAGTCTTGGGTATGGAGCAATTCCCGCTAGAAGACCCCTACCGCTTAGTGCGAGCTCAGTTGGGTCGGACCTGATGAGTCGAATTCTGGATAAACCAGATGCGGGTACCGGTTGGAGTACACCAAAAAAAATGATAAAAAAAATTAAGGGATCAAATGGACAATGTATCCTGCTTTTTAACTTTTGATGTACATATGATCCCTCCTCTGCAACTAGCTATATAGAAATAGCTCAAAGTGGGTGTAAGACTAGCATGGTAATACTTTTAATTGCTGTCTTAGTGCAGTTTTTTTTAGGAACCAAATTATAATTTTTAGAAAATGTAGTCATTAATATTCTAAAAAAAATGAAATAATGTGCATGCATAATTGTTTTCTGAATTAGGATAATTTTAAAAGCATTGTTTTCAAGATCCTTAATCTTACTATTTTATCAAATAGTGATTATGAATTTAAGTTTGGATTTGAACAAGTTTTAGGAGAGGGGAAGAAGCAGAAGCGGTGGCAGAAAATGGAGGAGCAGGGGAGAAGGTGAAAGAAGCAATTTCCAAAAGCATAGGAAAGAGTAAAGCTACATTGGAGGATATTGCAAAATCAGCAGCCAATTTAGCAAAAGACAATCTTGTGAACAACAAGAGGAGCTTATCAAATGATAGGGAAGAAATTAAAGATCAACCAAAGAAGGAGCTCTGACTCTATTCTCTTCTCCATCTTTATGTGAATATCAGAAAGTTTTTCGTTACATTTCTTGTCTTAGGTGATAAGATTTCAAAAAGTTTAGGTGAGTTGAGTTTTCAGGTTTCATCAGGATCAAAGAGCACTTATGGAAGTATTTATATATTATCCATCAACATCGTTTGATGGGATTCGAATTCGAATTCGAATCCAGGATTTCTTTCAATTCTAGAATCAATCTTTATCAACTGAGCTTACAGCTGTTAAATATATTTTTATTTCTTGTCTTTGCAATTTGTAAGAAATATGAAGTAGTACTCCTTCTGTCTTCATTATTTTTCATATTTTTATTTTTTATTTCTCATTTTATTTTGAGAGTGCAGGATATTTTTCATGTTTACCTCCATGTTTACCTCCATTTAATAGGTTTTAGTTTTATGGTTTTAGTTTACGTAAATTAGTAAAAAAAAAAAAGAAAAACATAATTAATATATTAAAAATTTAAGTAATGATTATATTTATTAAAGAATATATTTTATTTCTAATAAGATAGATAAATAAAAAAAATCAAATGTATTATTTTACTCATAAATGTTACTCATATGAGTGAGACTGAAAGAGGATGGCGAAAAACAACATTTCGTAGTCATTTCTATGTTTCATACGTGGGAGGGGTGTGAGGTTCCTGTTTAGAAATTTTTTGAAGCTGTTAAGGATCAGAATTATGTATATTCCTTCAACAGTATATCAGTATCAGGTCAAAGTGGTCTATTTTACCATGGGACTAGTATACTAGTATGAGGTTATAGTGGCCCATTTAATCAATAGACTGGTATACCGATATGAGGTCACAATGGTTCATTTCACTATGAAACCGGTGTATCAGTGTGAAGCCATAACGACCTACGGTATATCGATATGGAAACTTAAAAGGTCCTAAATACTTTAAATCTAATTCACCAATATCAAGTTTTAGTGTCCAAACCACACAATAGAACGTCTAAACGGCTCAATAGCTTAGAGATGCCATTTACAAGAAGGAATGGTCGTTGCACTTTGGATACTTTACTCATAACTTCCTTCATGAATATCCGCTATTAACCGGAATCAATAGGAAATAATCCCTCATAATGGTATAACGGGTAAGCCTATAAAAACACAATAAGTCTCAAAACTTGAATCAGTAGCTTTAATGATGATCATCTCAAGCCTAACAACTATGCACATGGGAAGTGTGAGCATTTATGGAACATTGCTTGGGAAGGCTGCTAGTCAGTTGATGATCCAGAAAAGTGTTGTGACGAAAACGGTATATAGATAACATGAATATATAGTGTAACGACCTGATTTTCTTAAATGAATAATGATATTTATGCATGTGTTAAATTTATGTGAAATGGTGACGTGAATGATCTTGAATGAAAAATTAAATTGGGAATGTTGTGTCTTGGTTTGATCAGAATTTAAAAGGTGTGATTGGAATTCATAAGTAACAAGAATTAGAATGTATCTTCTATATTGAGCTTGGTCGAGGGGTTTAGCCAAAGAACGTTAAGGATAGATTGAATACTTGAGGGTATAACGAGTGTTAGCTAGGGATAAGTTCATTATACTCGTGTGTCGTGAGGTTATGAAACAAGTTAGGTTTCAAAGGCTTTAAATGTTATCTGATAACTTTATCACGTCTCGAAGGTTAATAATTATGGAATAAGATGTTAGAGGAGTGCCATAAGCCATGTGAATAAGAACAGGAGTTTGACAAGGTGCGTCGTGAGATTTGAACTTTCGAGTTTTTGGGTTTTAGTGAACGTGTGTTCGATAGAAGGAAAACATAATTGTTGTGTTTGGAAATATATTTTGATGTTATATGTGTTTGATTTAGTGTTAATAAGGGTTAGGAATCCTTAAATCGGGCTAAAAATGCGAAAATCGGGATTTCAGGGTGAGTCGGTGCGTCTGGGCGCACCGGTGCACCATTTTACTGTTGCCACAGACTGGTGCGAGCCCAGGCGCCAGAATTGGTGCGCCCAGGCGCAGGTCAGACGCGCCCAGGCATGAGCGCACCAGCTACACTAAAAAATGCTCGAGCGCGCCAGAATCTTCTAGAAAATTGGCGTGCCCAGGTGCACCAGGCCCGCGCCCAGGCGCGCGATGCCTATATATATGCACCAGATCAGAACTGGTGCGTCATTCTTGCAGAAAACCGCACCAGACCTGCACCAGATCGCACCAACACGCACCAGGTGCCATTTCCATGCACTAAAGCTCATTCTTATACACCAACAAGCCTGGATACATCCCCCTCCAACCCCCACAACATAGATTAGAATCAATAATCATCCTTCCACCACTCATCACCCTTGATTACATGTTTTCTCCATGAAAACCACCTAAAACTCATTCTCCCTTCTATTGTGACACTAATAACTCCATGTTCTTGAAGATTAGCATCAACCAAGTAAAAAGGGAAGGAAACCTAGGGAAACCAAGGAAGGATTGAAGGGTGTAGGACTCAAACCAAGTCTCCCTCTCCTCAATCAAGGTAAGGAGGAGATATTTCCTTCATTCAAGCCTTGGAATTAATGAAATTATAATAGGAACTAGGAAGGAATAAGGAATTAGGATTTAAGCCACATTAAGGTGTTATATGATTATGAAATTAGAGATTAAAGTTGAATATGTTATTGTTGTTTATGGAATAGTATAGGACCGAGATACTCCTGAGAGTATTGACTATTTATAAAGGTAGGAAGTGAAGAACCTTAGGAAGACGATTTAAATTGTTATACTGGGACACCCCTAAGGGTGTTGATTAGTTGATATGGATTGTTATGAATGATTGTTGTTGTGTATTATGATGATTGATGAGTGGGAATTACTGATTATGCGTGGTTGACTATGATAATTGTACTTATTCATAGAATTAGGTAGAGAAAATAATAAACTATCTATGACCGGAATGTAATAATAGGACTAAGTTATAAATTCATGGAGAATGTTAAAGTAGTAATTTAATAACAAGATAAACGTAAACGAATCTAAGTTGGTAATTAATATTAAGTTCATTAAGGAAAGATATTTAATGTATGAAAATGAACAAATCTCAAAGATTAATGTTGCTCCTAACTTAACCGGTTAGTTGCATCCAATAACCGGTTAAGATCCAAATGATTTAATAAAGGCAAAGAAACATAATAATGATTATGACTTCAATCTTTCTGGTTTCTATTATTGTTTCCTTTAATTCTTTTGCTTGAATTATAGAGGAATGTCTCACTCCTTGTGGTTTAACATTTTAGGTAAATTCGAGACGAGCGAAGAACCAGAGTTTCACAACGGTGAAGGCAAAGGAAGACAATATTTCCTCCCATTATCGTTCTAATGCCATGTTGTAAATCCCAATGTATTATTAAATATTGTAATTCATACTTTTGTATAAAAAGGAAGATAACTAAATTTATTCGATGATTAAATCAATTCTATTTTAAATATAAGTTGGGATGTTACAAATAGCACAAGCAACGAACTCAAGAAAGCATAATGATCAAGCTGAGAACGGCGAACTGGTTCAACAATTTACCCCGTCTCACAACAAAAGGGTTTTATATCCCTACGGTTGACATATAAATTCGACTTATCGATTACCACAATATAATCTAAGGCTCATTTAAATCTATGAACCCTGGCTTGGGGGGCTATTGTTATGGACTAGAATTATGTACCTCCCCTTAACAGTATACTGGTATACTGGTATGAGGTTATAGTGGCCCATTTCACCATTAGATCGGTATACCGGTATCAGGCCGTAGTGGACCATTTCACCATGAAACCCGTATACCGGTATGAGGCCATTGTGGCCCAAATCTTGATATGAGACTAGTATATCGGTATGGAAATTGCTTTTTGGCCCCCATTTTCAATTTTTCATGGACCAAAACACCATTTTGTGTGTTATTATTTTCGATTCTACAAAGACGGAAGAGCGTTTCCGTCTCTGCAGAGTCGAAAATGTTTTCATCTCTATAGAGTCGAAAATTTTTTCCGTCTAGGTAGAGACGGAAACCATGCATTTGAGTTGCCTTATTTTTTCCATATAGGTATAGACGGAAAATAAATTGGCAGTGTTAAAACACAAGCTAAACTCATATACTATCACACTAACTAAAAACACAAGCTAAACTCATATACTATCACACTAACTAAACTCATATACAACAGTTGACATACTCTAGATGTGGGACTACTCCGTCAATTCTACAACTGAAAACAGAGGACCAGGCAGAAGTATGTGATACTCATACTACTAATACCCGTACTAATCCTTTTTGGTTGCAGTTGCCTATTGTTGTATAATGCTCATTCTCATCAGTCATCTCTCATGGGCCACAAGACATCTCTAATGAGTATACGTGATTGATGTTTTCTATTTTTCCGTCTGTACTTGGCCGGAACAAATAAGGCAGCTCAAATGCATGGTTTCCCTCTCTACCTAGACGGAAAAAATTTCCGACTCTAGAGTTGGAAAAATTTTTGACTCTGCAGAGACGGAAACGCTCTTTTGTCTTTGTAGAACCGAAAATAATAATACTCAAAAGGGTGTTTTGGTCCATGAAAAGTGAAAATGGGGGCCAAAAAACAATTTCCTACCGGTATGAGGCCATAGTGACCCATTTCACCATGAGATCGGTATACCGGTATGAGGCCACAGTTGTAACAACCAGCTTTATTTATAAAAGATAATCAAATAAAATTTTGTGATAAAAATGAGGAACTCAAAATTTCTTTTTACAAAATACGTTTATAAACAATTTGGGGTTTACAATTACAATACAAGCATAATAAAATAGAGTTCCTTCTTTTCGACTCTTCCGCTGCGACACTCTGATCTTCAAACGTCTTGGACATTTACCTAAAATGTTAAGACACTAAGGGGTGAGACATTTTCAAACACAGTGAATCAAAAGATAATAAACAGTTCATAATAAAACTCAAGAGTAATAACTAAATTAGGCAATGGAATAACAAAACACATCACAAGTCAGGACTCGTGCAATGCATGAGCACCTCTCAATGCCAACCTATAGTTGGATCCCATTCTCATCATTTTCATTCATATACTCATTATCAATCTTTCACTGTAGGATCCATTTATAGAGTTGTTTCTCTTTTATTTTCTTTTCTCTTTTCATTGTAGTTGTTACTGCATTCTTTCTTTTCTTTTCACCTCACATCACCCCCATCTCCTGGGAATAGACAGTCGGGAGTAAACGTCTCACAACCAATGCTTGCACGATATTGGACCCCTTCCGATCCAATGGCTATAGCCGAGACCGCCCTTCGCGACCACGAAATGCCTCCTAAGTGATCGATAGAATTGTAGTAGTTTTGCAGAACCAATCCCCGAAACGGGTAGCAAGTCCGTGCCCTTTTGGAGATCAAGGTTCCACCCACTGCGATTCCCACGGTTGTTTCAATAGCACAACCATGATCACTCGAGCATTCACGTTCCTCGGTTCTCACTGAACCTTCACGAAAGTCTATCCCATACCCTAACGTCCATCCTCGACTCCATGTCATGATGCATGATGGCTAGGATTATTGGAAAGGAAGTCAATAGCCAGCATTCTATTGGTTTTTCATCATAAAACGTGGTGCTTCATACTTACTTAACCGATTATTAGAATCGACTAACCGGTTAAGTTAGTATCGAAATTACCACCCAACTAATTCGTCATATAGTTCGACATTGACTTCTTTTCCAATAACCTTAACCCTGACCCAACAACATGTACATGATCACACACAATATCCAGATAGTCAATATGCACAGGCATATCTCAGCCTAAGCGCAGCCACTCCAACAACATCACAATACAAGCAACAAGAACGAATAACTAAAACAAATATAAACAACCACAAAAAATATCACAGATAAATCAATCGACATACACAGGTATGTCTCAGAGTACAAAATATAAATCAACTTCCTAAGGTTCTTCACTTCTTACTTTTATAACATACAAAGAGGGGTTTTAACGTAAACACTTTAACAATTATAAAATCAACTAATAATAGGCTAATAACCCCCAACCCAACTCCAAACAAGTGCTAATTCATTACCCACACTCCAATTTAACTATCAATCCCAAATCCTATTATAAACTCTAACTTTCCCTAACTCAAAGTGTACAAAAGTGTCTCCCCCTTACATTGGAGGAAGAGGAGGCTCGATTGAAACTCCAAGGACCTTGAATCTACCTTCGATCTACTTGGATTTCAACTCTCTAGACCGATCTCCACTTGTTTCCATGGTTGGAGGAGAGAGAAAGAGCCCTAGGAGAGAGAGCTCCTTGAAAGAGAGAGAGGAAACCATGGAGAAGAGAACATGAGGGAGATGAAGACTTGAGTGGGTTTAGTGTAAATCTAGCTTAGTTTCCATGGGGAAAGGTTTGGAGATGAGATTTGGGTGCTTGGGGAAGGTTTGATGCGTGTGGGGAAGGAAGTGGTGTGGTTGGTGCGACTGAGAATGAGGCTGGTGCGTGAATATATAGCAGACGCGCGCCTGGGCGCGTTGGTGCTGCTCCTGGGTGCTGGTGCTCCTGATTTGGCACCAAACTGGTGCACCGATGCATCTGGGTGCACCGAAACTCCGATTTTCGCACTTTCTGACCCGATTCAAAGGTTCCTAACCCTTCCTAACACTAAATCAAACACACCCAACATTAAATTACATTTCCAAACATCAAAAATCATATAGTAAAACATCAAACACATAAATCGTAAAAACACGATATATCTAACGAAACTATATGAACGAACCCTAGACTTTACCCTTTTCAGACACTCGTTCTAACCCGAACGACTTAAGACCACTCTTTCACCTCACTAATCTAAGGCTACTAATCCTCAAGGCATAACCAAGCGGTCGGATGACATCCAAATGCCTCACAAAGCCTATCACTTTTCGGAACTCTGTCGAAACACGATTTCGAAGGAATCCTTCGAGCACTAACACTAAGGCCAACACTTATACTCGGAACCCCTCGCTTAGAATTCTCTAAAAAATTATTCGCCCGAGACTAAGGCACTAGGGATACACTCGGACTCTTTCCAATTCCTGGCACTCCTCACACCTTATAAATCCTAATCGTGCAATCAGAACCACACACACAACTCAAGCATTCAAAACTCACTCACATACGAATCAAGAACATTCTTAACAACTCATATATTGAAATCATATATACATATATATTAGTTTAACATAACTATATATATATATATATAGATTATGAAAATAGATAAAAACCACCGCTCATACCTTACTTACACATAAATAAATACATACATAAATATATTTATTAAATTTAGAAATTCAGATCGTTACAATAGTGGCCCATTTCACCATGAAACTGGCATACCCGTATGAGGCCTTAGTGACCCATTTCACCATGAAACCAGTATACCAGTATGAGGCCATAATGACCCAAATCTTGATATGAGACCGGTACATCGGTATGAAGCCAGAATGGCCCATTTCACCATGAGACCGGTATACCGGCGGTATGAGGCCATAGTGGCCATTTTCACCATGAAACCGATATACCGATATGAGGCCATAGTGACCCATTTCACCATGAAATTGGTATACCGGTATGAGGCCATAATGACCCAAGTTTTGTTCAAACCGGTATACCGGTATGGAGACTTAAAGGGCCCAAAATACTTTAATGCTGATTCTCCAATATGAATGGCACTAAACAAATAATGAAACCCTAGCTAAACTCGTTAATAGTCATACACTTGGCATAATCATAAAACTTGAGAACATTCTAGAATAAACCATATAATAAAATATAATCTAATTGCCTTAATATTACTATCTTATCCCTTATCTTATAATAAACCTCATTACCTTTGTTATTTTAATCATTAGTCTCAACATTCTATTAGATATTCTTACGTTAATTTTGTCAACACCTTTATTTACACATACTTTATTATTATTGATAAAAAAAATTTGTTGTAGGCGAAGTAAAAGTCTTTAAATCAATAATTCTCAATAATTATAAAGCATGTGTATAGAGTAAAAACTTATGGAAATCCCTTACAATAATGACAACCATAAACAACTCATCATGTCTTCGGCTATCGACTAGAAGATATCCTTGGTGCACAAAAAAAAACCATCATTGTTACAATAATAATAAGTCATAAACTCATAAACGGCCCATCATTGCTCATCATGATTGTTTTTGAAAGACATCTCAATGTCTCTAACTCATCCTTATATAAAGGAGGTAAAATGTCAAGGTATGACCAACAACTCTCAACTCTTGTTTTACACACGACACATAGCCACACACCACCCCCAAACATTATGACTCGATTGGCGAAGTTTTTTTTTTACCAAGAACTCGTTATCATTGTCACATATCAATAAACCGAATGCTCGATATATGTGGGATCACAACATTTTTGGTCTCTTCTCGCTTCCCTGTCTTGCATCGCAGTTGATCTCTGATCACCGCCGCTTGCCACCATGGCAAGAAAGAAGGGACGCCCTCCCAAGTCCCCCTCCTCTCACATCTCTTCCCCTTCTAATGCTATTCCAAAAAATCTTGATCTAGAGCACTTGGACGAGGATGACATTGAAGACATTGATGACTTGAGCCCTAAGAAAGCAGTATCAGTCCTGAAAAAATTGGATGCCCTACGGGCAAAAATCATAGGTAAGGCTATTGCTGATGATGAAGAAGGCAACAAAAATGAGGACTTGATCAATAAAAACATTACCAGGTAGACAGAAATCAGTGGCAATGTTGAACAACCCAAAAGAGCATCTGTATGGGATTCCTTTGATATCTCCAAACTTCGCAATGCTGGTGAAAAGTTAAATTTCATCAAACCTGAAATCAAAGAAGGTGTGGCAGTTGGAAAAATTATTGCATTAGATATAGAAAGTGAAGAAAAATACTGGCAACAGGCGATAATATGCTATGTTCTGGGGGCAAGGCCTCCATATACAGTCCTAAATGGGTACATAAGGAAGATATGGGGGCATCATGGAATTGACAAGGTTCTTATGAATGGCGATGGAACCATGGTTGTAAGATTTAACACTACGGAGGCTAGGAATGCTGTATTAGAAATTGGAATTTACCACTTTGACAGGAAGCCTCTTATCATAGCACCATGGACAGGGAAACCTGTATCCAAAAGTTTTCTTGAGACTGTTCCAGTTTGGATCCAATTACCAAACCTAAATCTGAAGTTTTGGGGTACTATTGCACTAAGCAAGATTGCTAGTCTGGTAGGAACTCCAATTATGGTGGATAATGTTACAAAGGAGAGAAACCGAATCAATTATGCTAGGGTGCTAGTGGAGGTTAATCCAAATATCCTACCTGAAGAGGTGTTTTTTGAAGATGAAAAGGAGAATGTCATAGCACAGAAGATTGACTATGAGTGGAAACCGGTTCTATGTGCAACTTGTTCCATGTATGGCCATGATAGCAAGGCATGTAGGAAGCAAACCAAGAAGATATGGGTAGAAAAAAGAAGCCTTCAAGGGAAGACATAGAAAAGGTGGATGATGCTTTGAAGCTAAACAAACAAATTCAAGAGGGGCTGGTTCCTGCTGAGAATATTGAAGCTGCCACTCAAGCAGTCAATGAGGTTATTCAGTCACAATGTGGAGAAGGTGATGCTGTTTCTATTGTTAAGGAGTCACAGATGGACAATGGGAATGATAAAGGGCTAGAAGTAGACCAGAACATGAAGGAGCAGAAAGAAGGACCTTGGACTCCAGTTCTAACTAGAAGGAAAGCTCAGGTAAAGTTTAATAAGGGGGAATCTTCTACCCTCATTATAAATGGATAATATAGGAGCATGGAACACCAGGGGGATTAACCAACCCCTGAAACAAAAAGAGGTTAAAAGGTTGCTGAATAAATATAATGTAGGAGTCATGGCCATACTGGAAAACAAGCTTAGAGCTAACTCATATGATTTGATAAAGAATAAAATGTTTGTGGATTGGGGGTCCTATATCAATTTAGAGGATCACTCAATTGGTAGAATATGGGTGGTTTGGAAGAAAGATATATTTCATGTGGATGTGATCAGCCATACTAGCCAATATGTACACTGTAAGGTGAACCATATTCCAGATAATATAGATTTCTATGTTACTTTTGTGTATGCTCACAATGAGGTGGAAAGAAGAGTAGATTTGTGGAAGGATTTGCAGGAGATAGGAGACAATATGCAAGAGAAATGGGTCATTATGGGTGATTTTAATTGCTGCCTGAATGTACAAGAAAAAATAGGAGGAATTCCTCTGGATATTCAACAGGTTGAAGATTTCAGAGAATTTGTTCTACATTGCCAATTAGAAGACATGAAATACTGTGGATGCTATTATACATGGAATAATAAGCAAGAAGGAGAGGATAGAGTCCTTTGTAAACTTGACAGGGCTTTGGTTAACATAGAATGGTGCAGAAGGTGGCTAGAAGCACAGACAGAATTCATTAACTGTGGTGTCTCTGATCACAGTCCTATGATTATCCAATGGACAACAAATGATAACAGAAGGGGTCATTCATTCAAGTTCCTTAATCATCTCACTTTGGATAGTGAATTTCTTGGCACTGTACAACATATGTGGAGGTATGAGGGAGAGGGTTGTGCTATGTTCAGGTTTATGAAAAACCTAGAACAAATCAAACCTGGGCTAATTGATCTGAACCAGAGGAAATACAGAGACATTGATTTAAAAGAAAGGCAGGCAAGAGATAAACTTGATGCTATTCAGGGGATGTTGCAAGATGACCCTATGAATACTCACTTACAGAGAATAGAGAAAGAAGTCAGAAAAGAGCATTATGAGGTGTATCAAGCTGCTGTAGTTTTCTTGAAGCAGAAATCAAAGCAAGATTGGTTGTGTGAGGGGGATTTGAATACTAAATTTTTCCACCAGACTATCAGAATCAGAAGGTACAGAAATAGAATCCTGAGAATTCAAGACACAAATGGAAGGGTGCATACTGATCAGGATCAAATAGTGCAGGCTTTTGAAGAGTACTACAGGTGTTTGTTATCTGATGGTAGTAGGCAGTGGTGCATGAAGGATAATGAAATTCATCAAGGGAAGACTCTAAGCCCTGGACAGCAGTTAAATCTACTAAAACCTTTTGAGGATGATGAGATTAAACAATGTTTTTTTCAAATGGGGAATGATAAGGCCCCTGGCCCTGATGGATATGGAGCTGCATTCTACAAAGCAGCTTGGCCAGTCATAGGCACAAATGTCATTGAGGCTATGCAAGAATTCTTCTACAATGGGAAGTTACTCAAGGAGACAAATCAAACCTTACTAGTGCTTATACCTAAGAATGAATGCCCTAATCTAGTAAGTGATTTTCGCCCTATAGCTTGTTGTAATGTGATCTATAAAGCTATTTCTAAATTGATTTGTAAGAGATTGCAAGATTGCCTGCCTAATTTGATCCATGACAACCAAGCAGCTTTCATAAAAGATAGGTCAATCCTACATAATGTGCTAATCACTCAGGACTTGCTCAGATTATACAGAAGGAAAAATGTATCACCAAGGTGTTTGATGAAAGTGGATCTAAAGAAAGCATATGACAGTGTCAGCTGGGATTTTATTCAGAAAAGTATGGAGGCTTTAAAATTTCTAGAAAAATTCATCAAATGGGTAATGGTGTGTGTTAAATCGGTTTCTTTTAGGCTGGTGATAAATGGAAGTGTGCAGGGCAGATTTTTTAGCACTAGAGGGCTAAGACAATGAGACCTAATGTCCCCCTTGCTGTTTGTTATTGTGATGGAGATGTTAACTAGGAAGTTAATGCATGCTGCTAAGGTGAAAGAGTTTAACTACCACCCTATGTGCAAAAGAATAGGATTGATAAACCTAGCTTTTGCAGATGACTTGATGATCTTTTGTAAAGCTAATGAAAAAAGTGTAAGTATTTTGGAAAGGGCTTTCTCAGAATTTCTAAGAGTTCTGGGCTAAGTGCTAACCAAAACAAATCCCAGATGTACATTGTTGGGGTTAATGAAGATTTGAAACAGAGATTGCTTGATATTACTGGGTTCAGTAAGGGATCTTTCCCTTTTACTTATCTGGGTCTTCCTATAACAGCAAAGAAATGAGGTGTGGCTACTTGTAGAACTCTAGTTGACAGGATAACTAAAAGGTTAAACGTGTGGACCACTCGCAACCTATCATTTCAAGGGCGTGCTCAACTAATCCAATCAGTTCTTATGACCATGCATGTGTATTGGGCAACTACATTTATCATCCCTAAAACAGTGATCAAAGAAGTTGAGAAAGTATGCAGAGGATTCCTCTAGGGCAAGGATCAAAGAGAGAGAGCTAAGGCTCAGGTATCACGGAATATGGTTTGTAGAGAAAAGAAGTTTGGGGGCCTGGGGTTCCAAAACATCAGAGTCTGGAACTCAGCTGCTATAGGGTATCAAGCTTGGCAAATAACGACAAATAAAATCTCTCTATGGCTAAGATGGATTCAAGCAGTGTACTTAAAGAGGGAATTGTTCTTAACTATACAGGCATCACAGGCTAGTAATTGGCATTGGAAACAAATCATTAAAGCTAGAGATAAATTGAGCATAAAATTTGCAGATCTGGCATCAAGTCAACAACAATACACTATTAAGGAGGGGTACAAATACCTGATTGGAGCTCAACAAATCTTCCCTTATCACCGCTTAATTTGGAATCAGATGAGCATTGCGAAACATAATTTCATCTTCTGGTTGCTAGCACACAGGAGCTTGAAAACAAAGGATAAGCTTCCGTTCTTGTAGGTTTCGCCTTTGTGTGAGCTTTGTGAAGAAGCGGAGGAGACATGCAACCATCTATTCTTCGAGTGTGAGTGGAGCAGGAAGTTACTTCAGCTTGCTGGGAATTGGATTGAGGTGGATGTGGTTCACTATAAACTCCCTAATTGGATGAGGTGGTTGGAAAATGGTTTCAGAAACAAGCAAAGAAGGCGGACGGTCACGGCGGTAGTGGCAGCTTGTATCTATGGAGTGTGGATGGAAAGAAACCGACGAGTATTCAGACATCAAAGCTTTTAACCTCAGCAAGCTTTTGTCTTTATCCAGAATGAGTTAGCAATGAAGTTTGTCTATGGCCATAGTAATTGGGCTAATAATATTGGGCCAGTCATTTTTGATAGAATAAGAGCCCTAGTATAGGTTTTTGTTTATATTTGTAATTGCCTTTATTTTATGGGGTAATCTAGGCCTAGAACCCTTCCTAGAATATTTAAAAAAAAATAATATTGCCTTTATTTAAAGTGACCAACATTTTTAAGAATATTTAAAAAAAAAAATAAAAAAAAAGTAAGAGCAAGAGTGATGGAGTGATGGTGGTGGTCCTTTGTCGCATGAATAAGAATGAAAAAGTGAGTGAGTGAGTTGGGTGTTGATTGAGATTAATTAAGATGGGTAAGAAGTCGAGTGGAGGAGGAGAAGGAGCGGTGGAGATGGTACACTCTCCGCTGGTCACCTACGCTTCCGTCCTCTCTCTCCTCTCTCTCTGTCCTCCCTTCGTCATCCTCCTGTCAGTTTCTTTCTTTCTTTCTTAATTACTTAATTACTCTCTCTCTCTATAGCATATCATGGATCTCATTGACTCACTCTTGTTCCTCTTCACTCTCAAGTCAACACTAGTTTCTTTCTTTCTTTCGGATCTATCTCATCTCTCTCTCTGTCTCTCTGTCAAACAGATGGTATACGATGACACAAGCTGATGGATCCATTCTTCACACGTTCAATCACCTCAAGCGCAACGGCCTCCAAGGCTTCCTTCACATTTGGCCTAAGCCCACTGCCACCGCTTACAAACTCATCGCCGTCTATGCCGCTTTCGAAGCCGCCCTTCAGCTTCTTCTGCCTGCCAAAACTGTCTATGGCCCCATCTCTCCTTCTGGAAACCGCCCTGTCTATAAGGTACCGTACCTCACCTCCCTCTGCTCTCATCATGATTTCAACAATTCATGCTATGCTGGTTAGTTGTGTATGATAGATACCTGAACAATCTTTTTGGCTTTTGCTGCATTGTACAGGCAAATGGTGTGTTGGCATATTTTGTGACGTTGGTTACTTATCTTGCCCTTTGGTGGTCAGTTTCTCTCCTTATCATGTCTCTCAACTTCCACCCAATCTTTTCTTTCTTGTAACAATAATTATGTCCTTTTTCTCATACACTCACAAACTGCTCCAAGGGGAAGTGAGAAAATAAATAGGACAGTAAGTGGGAGTGGACAAAATATGATTTCAACCTATTTTCCATTTCTAAAGGATATATATATATATATATATATATATATATATATATATATATATATATATATATATATATATATATATTGGGTGAAACAAGGAAAGTCATTGCTAGTCTCCAATTGTAGGCTCATCAATACTCTAAGGAAATAACTCAAATTCACTATGTGTTCTGTAAGAATTGTGTGTAATTCGACCCATTTTCAGTGACAAGTGACCCTTAAGTTTTTTACATGCAATTTTCAGGTTTGGGATATTCAACCCTTCAATTGTTTATGATCATCTGGGAGAAATATATTCAGCACTCATCTTTGGGAGCTTGGTCTTTTGTGTTTTCTTGTACATAAAAGTGAGACAGTAAAATAGCAGACATCATAACTTATTTGTTTCTTATGCATTTTACGTTTAAATTTCTGACTACTCAAGTGTTATACATATTCCCTAGGGTCATTTGGCACCATCTTCTACTGATTCTGGCTCATCAGGCAACATTATCATTGATTTCTACTGGGTAAATTATTCTCTGCTCTTTTATGTTTGGTTTACAATTTAAGAAAGATTGGCTTATTAGATATCTGCATATTTGCATATGAAAATTGACAAGGTTTGTTGAAAGGGAAAAGGAAATATACTAAAAATAAAAGTAAGTAGTAGCATGATAAATCTCCCTAGTCTGTTTCTATGTCACTTGTTGGTGTCATGCCTTCAGACTTCAGAGGACAGATGATGCAGTTGCTGACTCTTAGAGGTTCATATCATATCAAGAACTTTCTTGAAATTTGTAATCTTTCTCCCTTAAGTTTCAGAAGAGTTGCTTTCATGATGCCAAAATACGAACTTGGAAATTCCTGTTGTAGGAATGTCTCAATTTTTCTTTTAGACTTGTAGGTTCCACTTTTCTCGTCAAATTGAACTTATATCTTTTGGACCATGTTTTATTGTGAATAACAGCACAATACATGTGAAGTTCAATTTCTCCTATTTCGTAGATAGTGGCATTCTAATGCCTCATCAATCTTGCAGGGTATGGAGCTCTATCCACGCATCGGAAAACATTTTGACATAAAAGTTTTCACAAACTGCAGATTTGGAATGATGTCATGGGCTGTTCTTACTGTGACCTATTGTATAAAGCAGGTTGACTCTCTTATTTATTCTTTATATGATGATTATTGATATCAGCTGCAAGTTTAATGTCTGTACCATACAACATTTATTTCTTTATATGAAATATTAACGATCCCTTGGTAGACCCATTTACTACTTTTGGACTGTGTAGTACTGTGATGAGATTTAATCTGTGATAGGGATATAATTCATATTTATCTTTGTGTGGTTGGACTTCCTTAGTTGCCTTGGACATGATGACCTGGTGCTGGTACTGACCTATTAGATGAATCAGGAGCATTATTGTGTTTTATTATTTTATCTTCAGATATTTCCTCCCTTGATTAATTCTCTGATGTTTGTATTCTTATCCTAATAGTATGAAGAACTTGGGAAAGTATCCGACTCAATGCTTGTAAATACGACATTAACGCTTGTGTATGTTACCAAGTTTTTCTTGTGGGAAGCTGGATATTGGAACACTATGGATATTGCACATGATCGAGGTTTACATATGCTCTATTCTTATTTCTGTTTTACATAGTTGCCCCTTTGATCTACTTTTATTTCTTTTGAAGTGTGGTTAATAGAATACAAAGAGCAATATTTGGTCGGTTCTATAACTGCAACCTTTTTTATGAAGGCTTTTTCTTATAAGAAAAGATTAAGAATATATCTTCCAACACATCTTGTTACTAAATTCATTGTACACAACTGCAGATTGTATTTTAGCTTCTTTATTGTCTCGCTAAATCTTACAACACCTAAATCTTGCAGCTGGATTTTACATTTGCTGGGGCTGCTTGGTGTGGGTTCCATCCGTGTATACGTCTCCTGGAATGTACCTTGTCAGCCATCCTGTACATCTTGATACCCAGGTACCATCCTCATCCTGTTTGTGTTGCTGATATGTTCTAGTTATATAGCTGGGGAACAAAAGAAAAGATAGATCTATGTTGTCAAGTGGTGTTGCCATCAGATTTTTCCATATTTTTATAAATTTTTTTCTTTCTTCCCATTTTTTCTAATATGTTCCTCATTGTCTTTCAGCTAGCACTCTTTATTTTAGTGGCCGGCATTCTTTGCATATACATCAACTATGATTGTGACAAGCAAAGGCAAGAATTTCGTAGGACGAATGGGAAATGCACAATCTGGGGAAAAGCTCCATCAAAGGTGTACATACATAGCACTTAGTCTATGATTTTCATGCAGAGTATATCTTCTTGATGATGAATGTCAGATTGGAATAATTAAATATTTGTTGGTAAACTTTCGTAAGCTAGACATGATCAAAATGCATTTGCACTATTGCAGATAGAGGCCTCGTATACTACTACTTCTGGGGAAACAAAACGAAGCCTCCTTTTAACCTCTGGATGGTAAGTTTTCGCTTAAAATTCTCTGAGCTCAAAATTGTGGTAGTGATTCTGTCCACTCAAAATTGAACTTGCCATTTGTTGGATCCAGACATTTGATTTAAAATAAGTTATAATTCCTTAAAAAAGTCAGTGTTAATTAATATCACAATCATGTATGGATGTTATTGTTTATCATTGGTGGCATTACTCTCATAGAATAGCATGCCTTGGCTTTGATCTCAGGCATGAAGTTACTTTAGAAGACACATCGCCAGTCGTAAAAATTACCAATTCACTTTTCCTGTGGTACTTGCAGGTGGGGATTAGCTCGTCATTTTCATTATGTCCCGGAAATACTAGCTGCTTTCTTCTGGACAGTCCCAGCTCTTTTCAATCATGTAAGAAGGGTGTCTGTTTTTCTGTGCAAGTTGAAATTTGGACACAATGTTAAAGCTTAGCTATTTCTTCCCATGCAGCTTTTACCTTACTTCTATGTGATATTTCTTATCATCCTTCTCTTTGATCGTGCACAAAGAGATGATGATCGATGCAGATCCAAGTAAGCATTTAGATCTATCAGTATCATATTACTGTTGCCTCTTGTGCATTTTTGCTTTTTGGTGCATATAGATTATCACAGACGCCCTCTTCATGATCACATATATTCACAAACATTTTGTTTTATGACTTATAAGTCTGTTACAAAATCAATTGTATAAAACTATATTTGAGAATATTTCAATTTCACATGTCAATGTTACCAAGTGAGCGTTTTAGAAGAGTTTATAACGAAGTTAGTCGAGCTTATCTTATGATATAAGTAACACTTAAACATGTGTTTAGAAGAGCTTATAAAATAGCTTTTCTATAAGCTTTTTCTTTTTAAACTTAATTCGATAAGCTTGTTGGAGAAGCTAAAATTTGAGATCTAATAGCAATGTCATATACATAAGCTCTATTATGAACACTTAACTAACATATTTACCCAAATGAACCAATTTAATTTGAGAACGAATTACAAAGTAGAAGGACCGTAAAGTTGAAAGTTTTCATTGCGTGCAGGTATGGCAAGTATTGGAAACTGTATTGTGACAAGGTTCCTTACAGAATCATTCCAGGAATCTACTGAAGAATGCTTGTTTGATGAATGCCTGTCTGGAACCTCTAACTTGGCTTTTATGCCATGTTGATGTTGTAACTAAGGGCACCATGTGTACCTTCATTATTGTTTAACTGTCTCTGCTTGGTGCCCTTATGATAGAAAGTAGGACTTCTGCTGAGAACTAATTAACTACTGAATCTGATTTTGTATGCAAATGTTGAGACTTTGATTTTTGCCTCTAGCTGTGTCTGTTTGTATTTCAATAAACTCATTCCGGCTGCTTATGACTTTTGTGGAACTGTGATGAAATTGCATGAAGTGATGAGTTTATTATTTTATATATGTTTTTTTTTTAATTTTTATAATGGTTTATGTCATTATTTTCTGCTCTTTTAAGCTTGATAAATCCTTTTTTTTTGGGGGGTTACATTGTCGAAACTTATATTTAAATTTTATTTTGTTGTTCACGATTCAGGGAGGAATTAAACTCAAACATTTCAATTTAGGTAATCTTAATAAACTCAAACATTTCAGTTGAGTTAATTCTTAATAAGTTCATTCCCTGCATTTCTCAATTTCAAGATGTCAAAAGTGTCCCAAACAGTGCCCTTCATCTGGTCCAAGTCAATATTTGTTCAGCTGATTCTTATTCTCAGGTTCCATATCCTTCATCCAATGCTTAAGCCTTGCTGCAATGAATTCAACCTAAGCTAATAACATCTTCGATTGTCTTCAGTAACAAATTCAAGTAATCTCTCATCCTCATCAAGTGCCTTACCAAGCGAATCTCTTAAATATAATATTCTTTTGAAACATTTATTTTGTTTTTATCTATAAGATTATTTGTCAATTTTTAACGATAATTAATTATTTTTTTCACAAACACCTCTATTTACTTAATACTTTTTAAATTCTCAATAATATTTATAGGATGTTATTACCATGCAATCAAAAATTGAATGGTTGCTATGCAACCCATTGTTAAACCAATAAAACCTTGCCACCTAAGACATGTATGCCACATCATTACTTAAATTAGTCAAAATTAAGTTTTGCAATTTAGTTCAACATAAAAACTAGATTATTGTAATTTAGTCCTTTTGTACTTTTAGACAAATTATAAATTTTAATTTTTTTTATATTAAAAAAAAATCTTAAACCCAGAACTCATCTTCACTTCTCAAAATACGGAGAATGGAGATAAGCGAAGGAAGCAAGGAAGGAAAGGGAATGGCGAGTGACGGCGCCGGCGACGGTGGCGGTGGCGGTGGGTTTTGAGAAGTGAAGATGAGTTCTGGGTTTAAGATTTTTTTTTTATATAAAAAAAATTAAAATTTATAATTTATCTAAAAGTACAAAAGGACTAAATTACAATAATCTAGTTTTTATGTTGGACTAAATTGCAAAACTTAATTTTGACTAATTTAAGTATGATGTGGCATACATGTCTTAGGTGGCAAGGTTTTATTGGTTTAAGAATGGATTGCATAGCAACCATTCAATTTTTGATTGCATTTTAGAAATTTTCATATTTATAAAGATAATTTTTAAAAAAATATATATCAAATATTCATATTTTCAATATTATTAAATAAATTAAGTAACTTTTTTAATAGAGATCAACTCTCTAAAAAGGTTTTTTTAATGTAAGAACAGAGGGAGTATTAAAATCAAAACCATTATGAAAAAAAAAAAACGAAACAAAACAAAAGTGTGTTAAACCAAAGAAACCTTGAAGGAAGGAAGGAAGGAAGCGTGGAACTTGGCTCACCATTCCCTCACTCACTCAGTGAGTCACACAGACAAACAAATGAAGTTGGCTTTCCCTTCTTCTTCTTCTTCTTCTTTGCCATCACTATGTTGCTGGCATGGGCATGGGAGGGTGATGTTTAATTTTAAGATTAAGCCTCTCTTTAGTAACAGTAACAGTAACACCACCTCCCTAAGCCTAAGCCTAAGCCTAAGAAGGAAAAGGGAACTCCCCATCAATATCATTGCATCCTCCTCCTTAGCCACTACCCCATCTCCCCAGGTTGGTGGGTTGGTTAGCTTCCCTAACATAACATTATTATTATTATTATTATTATTATTATTGTTACATAAATCATTAAAAACATGTTCTCCTGTTTCTTTTAATTTTTCGAAAATTTACCATCTTTTTGGGACAACAGGTGGAGTAATAGATTATGGGTTAACAACTTGTAATTGGATTTGTTTGTTTTTGTTTTTTTTGCAGGCATATGATGCTTCTTCTGCTGAGTTAGAGTTAGAGAACAGAAAGCATCAGCTTCTAACCTCTATCCAAGATACCCAAAGGGGCCTTGTCACAACTCCCCATCAACGCTCTTCTATTGAAGAAGCTCTGGTTAGTAATAGTATTCCAAGGTAGCTTCATGTCATTTTACACTTGTTAGTCAGCTAATTTTACGAAACAATTGGCTACCTAGCTTATCATCTTTCAACTTTCCTTCCGTTCCAATTAGCTTATAAGCTTTTAACCAGCTATTTAAACCAAATATTTTCTTTTGTGCACAATTTTTTCTTTACTCTAAACATATGTAGGGAATGTGGTTGGCAATGGCAGGTGAGTGTAGAAGGGTACAACAAGGGTGAACCAATCAATTTCGCCAAATTGGATGGAACGTGGCGCCTACAATATACTTCTGCTCCTGATGTTCTTATTCTTCTCCAAGCTGCAGCTAGACTCCCCTTCTTTCAAGTAATGGAGTAACATTCATTTACTACTATCCTACATTCAATTAAGAGTTTGCTTGTTTATGCTTTAAAAAAAAAAAAAAACAGGGATTTTACATTCACAGAAAAAAACAAGAATATTTTTTTTGAGAAGTTGAGAAATATAGCTTCTCATAAATGCTGAATATCAGCTTCTTCTTTCTCATGAAATTCTAACCAAACGAGCATATAAAAAAGGGCCTAAATGAACTGCCCTAAAACTTGTCCAATTTGTTTCTTCAGACTCTTCACTTTGTTTTATCCTGCTTTTCTGATTATGGAAAACTGTTGACATTAACCATTTCATAGACTGGGCTTCTAGGTTAGAATAAAATTCTTATGGTATGCTGTCTCATTTAATTTTCTCGATCATTTTTATTAGTGCTTTGCTTCGCGTTAGGTGCTACACTTGTTCGCTGTTATTATATCTGTTAAATGCATTTGTGTAGGTAATCACGTTAATGTTTTCTTTTGTCCTCTGCTAATGTATTTTTTTTCTTTATTTTATTCCTTGTTGAGATAGGTAGGACAGATCTTTCAGAAATTTGAATGCAGTGATCAATCTAATGGAGGTGTTATCCGCAATGTTGTCCGATGGAGTATTCCAAATTTATTAGAGGTAAAGCAGTGCCTTCCTTTACTTTCTCATGTCTTAGATAGGACTTAGGAGGCTGCAATTAAGTTCTTACTTATCAAAGTCCTATTTTTTAGACTCTGAATTGTGATCATTGTTTGCTCTCCCAAACTGGCCGTAATTGAAATTTACTTTGACAATTGCATCATTCCCTTTTTGTTTCTGCTATATCATGGAGAGATTGATTAGACTATACCCCTCAATTGATTCTTATACACTCTCTTAGAGTTCTGGATGGTGTAACAACTTTTCATTTGTATTCCTGTTACTGGTGTTAATTTATTTTCTATAATTGAATATTTTACTTACTATTCTGAGAAAATGCATTGCAAAAAGGATTTGGTTTATTAGGCTTTCAAAGGGGTATGATTATACTTCTTCCCAGGGAAAAAGAATCAAAATTTTAAAATGGGATTAAGGACATTTGAACTTTCCCTTTATCTTTGTTGTCAACAATCTCCTTGAACATGGCTTGTGCTTTAACCTTTACAAATTTGCAGGAGACGCAACAGGTGTAGGAAACTGACATAATATTAATTATTAAGGGTCAAAACCTAAGTTCCTTTGATTTTCTAGGAATTAGCTTTGATGGTTGGAAAAAGAAAATTTATTGAGATAGTTATGCTTTAGCTTTGGTTTTCACTCCTTAGACCCAATAATAAAAATTTCTTAGCATGTTTTATACAGGAACAAGAAGGTGCCACATTGCTTGTTTCTGCCAACTTTACCGTTGTCTCCGTGCGTAATATCTATCTTAAGTTTCAAGAGGTAATCATTTTGGATTACATGAACATGCATTCTACAAAAGTCAAGAAACAACGTCTACCTAAACAGATGTCAGTTCTTTTAGTACTTGATACATATAATTTCATTTTTTTTCTTGTTAATAATTATGCTGGTAACAAGAGCATATAGACCAATCGGTGAGTTGTTGTTCTAGCTTAGCTAGAGATTTCTAGTTCAAGTCCCATAGTGGTTCTACCCAGCTCGAACCGGATCACCTTTGTTGGATGGAGGATAGACAAAAAAATAAAATAAAATTTATGCTGGTGTTCACCCATGTTTAATTTAGTTTTGGGTTTCCATCACAGCATTTATTCCAAGCCTTGTTTCTAGAGTCTATCATACAGAAGAGTTTATTCATTGAAGAAGTGTTGGAGCTTAATGTTAAGTACATGGGTTATTGGGTTAATATGATCTGATTTGTCATTTATGGTGATTATACCCTCAAAATTCACTTCTGCATAAAACTCTACTCTAGTATTGATATTTGAGTAATAATATGACATTTCCTTCTTTAGTTGGTATTTAGTAAGCACTCAATGCTGTTATAACATTAGATGAAACATGCTAATTACACCTCGCAGATCACGGTTCAAGATATAAAAATTAGTGAAGAGGTGCAGGCTCTAATAGCTCCAGCTTTACTACCACGATCTTTTATAAGTCTGCAGGTAATTCAACCATAAAATGTATCACTATTTGATATGATAAGGTATGAGATACCATTTATGATGTTTAGCCTATAGACACACACACACACACCCCATTCATAAGTTGTATACAATTGTGTGCTTTTCTGCTGCAGATCTTGCAATTTCTGCGTGCTTTCAAAGCTGAAATCCCTGTTAGGGATCCAGGAAGGTATTATTATGTTGAAATAGCTGTTTGTGGTTATTTGGCCGATACTACTTATGTATATTGAATGCGATGCTTTTTTAATGAGCTGTAGGGAATCAGTAGGAGGACTATATTACCTTAGTTATTTGGATGATAATATACTATTGGGTCGTGCTGTTGGTGGTGGAGGTGTCTTTGTGTTTACCAGAGCTCAATCTCTGTACTTATGACCTTATGATGAAGGCTGTAACATGTAACCGTTATGTTGAATTTATTTACAGCATTTTTTGTTTGAGATGTAGATTTGTATTTTATCATCATATATTGGCAAAGTAAGGAGATAGTTTGTGTCCATTTCAGATGTTAATATGAGATCATTAGCTCTTCAAATTGAGCATTTGAGCAAAGCTATCTTTTGTTAGCTTTGGAGTGAATGGATGAAACCCTTATGATAAATTTTAGGTGATAATGACACAATGCTAAAAGCATATGAATATAGATAATTGGCATAAAGATGATGCAAGAACCCATTTCTATTGCATGAAATGGAGACGTCTTGGTGGAATAAAGGATCTAACGACACATTTGTTATTTAATTTTACTTGTATGATATGGGAATTTACTTGGAAAGAATTGTGTTGTAATTTTGGCTGTTCAAAAAATAAAATAAAATTATGATCAAGATATACTCGGTAGCAGTTTGGGAAAAGGGAAGCATCCAAAGGAAAAAGAAACATCAACCAATGCAAAAACCATACACAGGTAAAGACTATTATTATATGGATACCCTCTAAGCCAACAAAAAACCAAAAGACTGAAAAAAATCTCAGGTCTCCTACACCAGTGACCAAAATCAAGCTGTGTATCTGTGTTCTAAAGCTAATAAGCTAAATCTAAAATTCATATCACAGCACTGATAGTCTGATATCAGCATGAATAATCTTTAATAGAGCTCCTGAACATAGCATAAGCACTCATGTCTTTTGTTACAGCTACACTACCTTACAACCAGAAATACTATAACCAAAAATCAAAATGACTGAAGTCTACACCAAAAACCCTCCCTGCATGTTGTTTTTCTTCACTTCATTGTTGTACACTTTACATTCTCAGTGATATTTTCTTCAAAACCAGCCCCTCCCCTTCCTCTTTCTATTCTTTGTATTCCCATCTTTCTGTACATCATCACCAATGGCCAGACATATTGCTGCCTTCTTATGCAGATAAACATCCAATAATAATGTAATAAAACCATTTACATCTACACTGGGTTTACGCAAATCTCCATAACCAAATATTACAGAACATGGCAGCTAAGGAGGATTGAGGAAGAGGGGCATGAAGGGCATCTTAACACCTAGAGGTCAAAGAAATATTCTAAATTCCGATGAAGCTCCAGCAGGTCGTGGAACAACTTGAGACCATTTCTTTGCTATTCTCTCTAGTAACCTTCTTACTTCCTCCTTGGAAACATGTACGTCAGGATTACCAAGGTTTTTAACAAAATCTTTTGCCTCATTTTGCCGATTGAGCTTACAATAAGAATCGATTATGGAGTTGTAAGTATTCTGGTTTGGTTTGCATCCCTGCTTGATCATGTATCGAACTACATCAATAGCCTCTGCAAACATTGAGTCAGCAGCATAAGTTGCAACGAATGTGTTGTAGGTTACAACATCAGGAACAAGCGCAGCATCTTTCATTTCTGAAAATATCCGCGAAGCATCCTTCAACCTACCGTTTCTGCAATATGCGTATATGACTGTATTGTATGAGATTTTATCAGGTTTCATACCTTTCTCTATAATTTCCCTCAACATTTCCTCTGATTTTTGGAAGTTTTCCGAACGGCTGTACATGTACATCAAGCTGTTATAAGTAGTGAGAGTTGGAGTAAATCCACTCTCATACATGAACTTCAAAATCTCATTGGTTTTGGCCACCATCTGCTTCCTCCCATATATTGAAATCATTGCATTCAGAGTAGTTATGTCAGGTGAAATTCCTCTTCTTGTTAACTCCAAAAAAGCACGTTCAGTTTCCATTAGGAGATCACTCTTGCTATTTACCAGAACAAGGGTCTTGAGAAGAACAGCATGTGTTTCAACCGAGCCAGAGTATATCTCCTCAGCAAAAGCATTCATCTTTTCAATCTGTTTACCATTGGCATAAGCATGAAGCAAGGAAGAGTAAGTTAGCTCATTGGGTTTGCACCTGCCACCATCCTTCATTTCAGCAAGCACTTTCTCAGACTGTTCCCAAAGCCCCCCTCGAGCCAATGCTGCTAAAACTGCATTATATGTGGAAAGATCTGGAGCTACTCCAGCTTCCAGCATGCTTTTATAAACAGCTATTGCCTGGTCAAAGGAACCGCACCTGCTGTATGCGCTTATGAGAGTGTTGAAGGTATCCCTCTCAGGCACAAACCCTGCTCTCTTCATTTCCTTAAACACCCCCGATACTTCGGAGTCCATTCCATTTTGTCCAAACACGGCTAAGAGAGTGTTCCAAGTAACAATATCCGGGGAACATTTGCATACCTTGATATCCTCAAACACTTTCATCATTTCCACGAATTTCCCTCGGTTGCCATGCATCTTAATGAGGGCATTAAAGGTGCAAATATTGGGTTTGCAGCCTTGCGCTCTCATCTCATCGAAAACCTTGATGGCAAACTCGTCTTTTCCT
Organism: Crotalaria pallida; assembly: GCA_037953625.1. NCBI lineage: Eukaryota > Viridiplantae > Streptophyta > Magnoliopsida > Fabales > Fabaceae > Crotalaria > Crotalaria pallida. The sequence continues at coordinate 920,553 of CM075654.1, read as the reverse complement.
GCCTTCTCAAACCCGGACAAGAGCGTGGTGTATGTAAAGACATCGGGTTTGATCCCCTTGTCCATCATTTGTGTTTTGAGACGAGATGCTTCGTCCAACAAACCAGCCCTGGCATAAGCAGATATCAATGAATTGTAAGTGACAATGGTGGGAGCGAAGCCGTGGGTTTCCATATCTTTGAGTACCTGCATAGCCTCGTGGGGGCGCCTGGACTTGCCAAAGACATCCAACAATGCGTTGTAGGTAACCTTGTCCGGTTGAAATCCGGCAGACTTGATCTGACGAAAGAGGTCGAGAGCTTCATGGTACAAAGAGCCGCGGCGACAGCAAGAGATAAGAGTGTTGTAAGTGTACAAATCAGGGGAAACGCGGAGTTGGTCCATGGAGCGAAGCAGAGCAGTGATGGTAGACCAGGGCATGCCCATTTTGCCATAGACGCTGAGGATGATGTTGAAAGTGATGAGAGTAGGCGTGCATCCGCGTTGTTGCATCTTGGCGAAGACATTGAGAGCATCCCTGTACCTTCCATTGGAGGCATAGGCGGAAATGAAGGAAGTGTAGGCATAGACATCGATGTGAATGGCATGATCGTTGAGGAGGGAGGCAGCGGATGAGAGCTGATTGGCTTTGGCAAGAATGGTGACGATGACGGGGATGATGCGAGTGGCAGTGGCAGTCATAAAGTCCTTATCTTGAGTCCTACTCCTGATGCGATGGAAGAGAAGGAGGGCGAGTTGGAACTTGTTGTGAAAGGCGAGAGTCTTGAAGATGGCGAGAAGGTCGGAAGGGGAAGGGGAAGGGGAGTGTTGGAAGAGGGAATCCAAGAGGGGGTCCAGCTGGGTGTCGGAGTGGAAGGAAGGAAGGAGCAAGGAGTGGAGAAGGCGGCGGGCAGGAGGGGAGAGGGGGTGGGGATGGGTGGACCAGGGCTTGCCGCGGTTGGGGTCGAAGGACTTGCCGAGGGTGGGACGGCGGTGTCGTTGGGGAGAGGAATTCAGGTCTTGGATAACGACAGGAGGAGGATTAGTATTAGAATTAGAATTAGAGATTGATGAAATAATAGGGAAAGGTGAAGAAGAAGCAGCAGAAGGGGTTGGGAGGGGGAGCGGAGGAAGACCACCCACCTTATCTACCATCTCCAATTCAAAGGAAAACAAACAAACAGCACCTTCACCCTTCCTTCAGTTGTTGGAGAAGTAGTGCCACACCAGATAAAGATAGATAGATATTTGCAAGCTAGTGGGTGAGTGAGAGTGAGATTCATTCTACCATACACATTATGAGTTTTAAAACTGCTGCACTTGGCCAAGTTATAGCCATGGGATTTCATTTATTATTATTATTATTACTAGTTTTTAGGCCGTGCATTTGTTGTTGTTTTTTTTTTTTTTTTTGGATTTTGGCGACTTTGGTAACGTGAGAATACGAAAGATTTTTTGTGCGGTTATAATAAATTAACAATGTTTTTATATTATTTTTTATATTTACTCTTTCAGTCCGTATGTATGTAAGTCTAACATTCTATTTAAAAAGTGGATTAATTTAGCTAATGACATTGCAGAAATAATTTTTTGTTTTCTATTTTAAAAAGTATACCTATTATTTATTATATGAAATTCCAAAATTGTTAAATAAATAAGAGTGGTAGTGGGAAGAAGTATTTAATGATTATTGAAATTTAGTGTAATCTTATAGAAAGTGAAATAAGGAAATTATCATAATTTTAAAAAATACTCCACCCTTTTCAATATATAAAACCCTCTTGGAAGATTTTACATTCATTAAGAAAGTTGAAAAATTAAGTAGTAGTAGTAGTAGTAATAATAATAATAATAATAATAAAATTATTAGAATGTTTTTTAACATTTTTTTTGGGTGATCCAAAGGAGCTAAAAGCCCAAGACAAAACACAGCAAATTACAAACCTCTATGAAAACTAATGCCTATTGCATCAGCAAACAGAGGCACACTAAAAACGATACCTTCGTGTACTAAAAAGTCCAAAGAGAGTTCACTTGTCCAAATAGGACACACTACAAACCTCTATGTTCACTTGTTTTCTTACAATTTGTGTTCGAACAGCAAACCTCTACTCGCCAATCGCCAAGAATCCACTCGTCGTTGGCGCTCTCTGTCGTCATAGCCTATCGTTGTCGCCATTGTCACTCGCCAACACCTCTCTTCGTCTCTTTTACTCTTTCCTCTCGCCGTAGCCTATCGAAATATTTTTTTCCCAATTCCAAACCCTAAGTTCATAACTCTCCTTATTCGTAAAATCAAAGGCTTGCTTTATTCGATTCAACTCTACCCAGATTGGAAAATGATATTGGCTAGCTGGAAGAGCTGATTTGGAGCTGATTTGAGACGAACAATCCATAATAGTGGGATTTCAAGGAGCGGTTTCTAACCGAGTGTACGTGTATGTGACAGAGCTGATTGTTAGTGCATAAATACACCATTTACACACCCTTGTTATGGATTTCTGCTAGAATGAATTGGAGGTATGAAATGTTGTTCAACTTGATTTAGTTTTATTAATATTGATGGTTTAGCTCATATGGTTTCCTATTTGCTAATTTTTTTTTTAGTTTGGTTTTTTTGCTATTTGTGGATTTTGGGGCTTAAGGTTATTCTAAAGAGTTATTCTAAAGTGAAGAATAACTCTACTTATCAAGAAACAATGGGGCTAAAACGGCCAGATGCGTTGTTAATATATACCTGAAGCAAGAGCATTGGGCCTTAAAGTTATTCTAAAGTGAAATGGTGCTGAATAATTTTGTTTTTTTCTATTTGTTTTTTTGCTATTTGTTATTTCTCTTACTCTTTTGCTGTTTTTTTTATTATTTTTTTTTACAATCAACGTAGCGGAAAGAACCTTGGAAAAATGAAACAGGGTCAAATGAAGCAACCTTTGATTTTGCTGTATGAAAGGCTTTACTGGATCTTGTGGTTCTTGGGTTGACTATTTCATGGGGTTTATATTTCTTTTTGTGAGTACTACTTTTGCATCAGTTGGGAGTTAATTATATTAATTATTAAGTACTTATGACTTTTCATTTTTATATCTGATGCTACTTGGAGAGAATGAGACCATAAGGCTGGTAGACTCTGATGTCCACAACCGGATGTCTGGGCTTGTAATCTGCATTAACTTGTGTCATTGAGACACACACACACACACACACACACTTTTACTTGCATGCGACTAATTTTTGTACTCAAGGGCTCAGGGCCAATTCAATATGACAAAGTCTCCTAATCTACAGTACATGAGTTAGACACGCACACACACTTACTTGCATGCGACTAATTTTTGTACTCAGGGGCTCAGGGCCAATTCAATATGACAAAGTCTCCTAATCTACAGTACATGAGTTAGGCACATGCATGACACTTGCTATTTTTTAGCCCTTGAGAATTGGTTGGGGTATCTATGTGGTCATATGATAGGAGGGGCTCAGGGCCAATTCAATATGACAAAGTCTTCTAATCTACAGTACATGAGTTAGGCACATGCATGACACTCGCTATTTTTTAGCCCTTGAGAATTGGTTGGGGTATCTATGTGGTCATATGATAGGACCCACGTATTGAACACTGTAGTTTCATTTAACACGAAATGACTTTCGAAATTCTTTTTTTCCCGTCTTGAAATTAAATGATTGTCATGGTGGTCACTGATACATCTGATTTATTTTCTGAAAAAGCAAAGTCATGACATGGAAAACTTTTATCAATCACAGTTATGACAAAGCCAAACAAAGATATGCTAGGAACAGGGAGGTTAAGTAGAGCCTAGGTGTTGTTGATCTTGTCTCTGCTGCTGAAGCAGGAGCATTGGTGAGTGTACTGAAATCCAATGTTTAGGATGGATAGGCACAAATATGATTCTCATTATGATATATGCATAGTTCATATGTTGATCAGGCCTGCTGGCATTTTGTTATTTGGTGAACAACTTCTCTTACTCTTTTGAACCTGAATTAATTTGTTTTTTTTCTTATGCAACTTAAGATGACATACCTTCAGCCTCAGTATATCTAAAGTAATCCTGAACAGAGAATAGTTTCTTCAACAATTTGGTAATTAGTAATTAGTTAATTTTAGGGGTGTAACGGGTTGGGTTGGGTTGGGTTTTGGTGGAGTTTAGCACTCAACCCAACCAAAATAAATTGGGTTGGGTTGGGTTGGGTTTTTCTAATCTTGAGTTGTAGAACCGACCCAACCCAACCCATGAAAATTCGGGTTGGGTCGGGTTGGGTGATTGGGTTTATGTAATTTGATTTTTATAAATTAAAATAATATAAAAATCTAAGTAAATATAAAAAATAAAATAAAAATAGAACAAAAATCACATAAATAAATAATTAAATATCATCCAAATCAACTAAATTACATAATTATGTACCATATTATCCATAAATTATACAATTACACAATTTTGCATTAAATTATGATAAATTAAGTATAACATATATTATAAATAAATAAATAAATAAAATATATTTATATTAGTGGGTTGGGTTGGGTTAATTGGGTTTTAAGATAATAAACCCATGACCCAACCCATACTTGATTGGGTTACAAAATAAAAAACTAACCCAACCCGATAAACTAACCCAACCCGTCAAATATGGGTTGGGTTGGGTTGGGTTCATCGGGTTCGCGGGTCAATATTGACCCGCTTACACCCCTAGTTAATTTTATAACGGTAACTTTAATGGATGTAATAATGTAAATATGACAGTTCATAATAACTTTTGCTAAAGTGATACAGTACTTGTTCAAATGTTTAATAAGTAATTGCAACCATAAGAAATGAAAGCTAGGAACATTGTTAAACCTTAATTATTAATATTGGACATATGACTTTTAATTCACTCTTTTGCCCTTCTGCTTTGATTTTGTTGTTGAATATTGGCATGAAGGATCTTCATTTGATATATCTTCGTTTGATCTTTTTTTTAAGTTGAGTCCAATTTCTTGTAGAAAATGTTGTCGTTATCACTTGTAAAGGATAAGTTGGTCTGGGAAAAAAATTCATATGCAAAGTAGTAATTAGTTGTTAATTCTTATATGGTTAAAATGCATGAATGTGTATTTAAAATCTTGCATTTTAAATGACATACCACTTCTTTATTTTGTGTTTTTGGTACACTTGTAATGATATGCAATGAATTTCCTTTCTCCGAAGATATCTATTCATGTAATGTTGTAATGTTTCGAAATTTAAAATAATTCTCCATGTTTTGTAGAAAATTACGTAAAGCTAAGAATTTTTACATATTGACTACCTGGTCATTTGCATCGTCTTTTCCAATGTTTAATACGTCGTCGTCTTCAATCATTTCATTTATGACGAAGATTTTTCTTACTTGGTCTTCTTTTTTGTCATCAATCACAACTTTTAGTAAGAATATTCTTCCAACTATGATATCCAATGCAGGTGGGGGCAAACCTGGTAATTCCTCTTCCTGTTTTTTTAATAGTTGGAATGAGTATTTGTAATTGCGATAAATATAGTATATCATAATAATTTGTATAAAAAAGCATAGTATTCCAAAAGTCTACTTTCAAAAATAAGCTTAATAATATGAATAAAGATACTGTAAATTTGTTGAACAACAAAATCATTGGTGGTTTTCTTTGATTGGTATTGTTGGTTATACCCCCTGTTTGGTTGATATTTTTTCTGGTATAATAAGACTATGATATTGTAAAATATACTTGCTCTGCTTCTTTCTTGACATCTTCAGCATCACGCGCAATCCATTTTTTTCTTCCTTATCAAACAATACAATTTCTACTTTTCCATTTGCATCTAACACCTCATATTGCAAACGATAGCTGCGCATTATACCAACAATTATTAAAATAGAGTAGTGTCAAATTAAGTATTTTGAGATTTTCAGAAGTAATTAATGGTGAGCTTGTTTACCTTGGTACTGCTAATATCTTTAATTTCTTTGGAGTGCATGTTGGACAAATTGGAGTATCATTTTCAAAGATTATCTTTTTTTTTTCACACTGAGTATCCCTCATACCACCAATTTAGGGTTGTGACTATTTTGTCTATGGTTCCCTTAAATATCCAACTTCCAGACTGTCGGTGTCATTATGTAAATAGAATTAGTAATTGCTGCATATATTATAAAAATATATATTAAAGCCAATATTTATAATACCTCTTTTGTGTCTTTAAGTTCAGTAATAGTTTTTCTTCTGTCGAGTTTTAGCCATTGTGTCTTTGTTGTTTGTGATAGGGTAGATGTTTGAGAACACATCAAAGACAAATTGTCCTCTTCATTGTACGCCCTTGATATAATTGCGAAGAAGATTTAAAAGATATTGCGAGTTTCAGATAAGTAGAATGTAAAATAAATAGTTTAATTTGTAAGTAATTAATAAGCAATAAGATATACCTGAAACTTCTTGTCTCCTCGCAATCTGGGTTGATGAAAAGCTTAAAGCCATACATAGAATTAGATAATTCTAAAATCCTTGTTAACATAAACATTTTTAATATAAATGCCTTAAATGTAGGTTATTTTTTGTTGTAATTTTTAAGGGTAGGTGTAATAACAGTTAAAATTATGTTGTAACTTACCATTTCGATCTCTGATCATTGCCAAATGTAAGGAAATAATCAAGTTTTTCTTTTCCTTTTTCTCCACTTCAATCATAACAGCATCAACATATTTTCCCCCATAACGTGCAATTAATCCTTGTGGTGCTGTAGATTCATTTTCCCCAAAGTTTTATGATAGATTGCAATTAAACCTTGTGTGTATAATATGCACTAATAATGTTTAATCTAAAACAGCAAAGTATATTGAAGGATTACCTGAGATTTGGATTTTAGGATTTGCAGTGCATAGCTTAAAGTAGATTTTTGTAATTTAACTTACATGTTGATTGAAATATTTAGTTTTTATTAGTTGTTTATGTACCTCAAATCTTCTAGTTCAATCTCGATTTTTCTTGTATCGATTCCACTCCTTGGGACATAAATATCACTATTTATGTTAACCAAGCGTGCCAAGATATCTGAAATCAAAAAAATAAAAATTAAAAGTAAGGTATTCATGCAATTAGTAACAAATTTTAAAAATATACATTTAATAAGTTATTTAATTTGTATAATTGCATACCGATCAACCAATCTTGCTGCACTACTCCACTATAAATGTCATCAAATGAACAAAATTCATATTTGTTGAGTGGTATTGAGTAGCACTCCACTTCCTTCCAAACGGTTTTTTTTTTGGAAGAATAGTCTACACTTATGTCGTGTTGCTTTGAAGTTTCCTTTGTTTTTTTTAGTTTTTAAATTTCCAAACAAATAACTCTTGCCTTCTTTAATTATGTCTCTAAAGTTTTCAAACATTGAATCACTTGCAGTTACTTGAATTTTTTGACCCTGCAAATTGAAATGGGTGAGATTTTTTACATTAATAGTGATATTTATTTTTCGAATGAGTAGCAATATGTACCTTTACCTGCGCATCAAGTAGAATCATCTCTATTGATCTTGGTTGAGTGTTTGTGTTGAATTGCATCACTGCCCATAACGAAATTACTCTTACTCTTAGTTTGATGATTCTCATATTTTCATTGATTTCGAAGATGCTGTTTTCACTTCTTGCCATTTTAGCAAATCTCGAAGTGTTTTGAACGTAGTGAGAAAGTTATATGTGACCTTGTGGCTGATTACTCTTTTTGGTTTGTTATAATGTATATCTATTTTTTTCCTCTTGATTTTGTCAAGTAAACAAACTCTTTAGGTGCATTCTCTTTTTAGTTTAAATTGGTTTATGAGTTGGTTTATGTGCAGTTTTTAAAATTGGTTTTTGAGTTGGTTTATTTTCAGTTTTTTAAATTGGTTAATAAGTTAGTTTATTTGCAGTTTTTTAAATTTATGAGTTGGTTTATGAGTTGGTTTTTGTAATTTTGTGTACTTAGGTATATGAGTTGGTTTTTTTAATTATGTGTGCTTATGATCAGTGTATGAGTTGGTTTGTGTGTCTGAGTATGGATATGACAATTTATTATACAGTAATTATTTCATATTACTATCCACTGCACTAATATAATTATTTGAAGGTGAAAATATAATTATATTTTTTTTCTCAAATCTTAGTATAATAGTTATTTTGTTCTTAAACCGTAATTATATTTGAGATAATTAATAATAGTTATAAATCTAGTTGAGATAATTATATTTGAGATAATTAATAATAGTTATATAATTAAGGTTTGAGATAATTGTCGTAGTTATTTTTTTCGTCAAATGTTATTAATTATATTTGAGATAATTAATAATAGTTATAAATCCAGTTGGACTAAAATTGAAGTGGCTTAATATTCATGTATAGCATACATTAACTGAAAAAATTGAAATTGGTATTTTTTAAAAAACAATTAATTTTATTTGAACTGTTTTTACCTTTTTTTTTAATTTCATCCCATTTTGTGCAACAAAATATTGGTAGCAATCTAATTATTTCAATTTTTTATATTCATTTATAGCATACATTAACTGAAAAAAATTAAATGGGTATTTTTTAAAAAACAATTAATTTTATCTGAACTGTTTTTACCTTTTTTTTTATTCCATCCCATTTTGTGCAACAAAATATTGGTAGCAATCTAATTATTTCAATTTGATATATTTGTTAAAAAAAATTTAAATTTTAATTTATTTTTAAGAAGTAATTATTTCAATTTATTTTTATTGATTGAGTATAACATGAATAGCATTTTCATTAAATAATTTTTTTTCTATTTTACTTGAGTTCTTATTTAATTTATGTAATTTTTTTGGCCTATTTTTGTTTAAAAGTAACATCTTTTTTTTAAAGACCATGGTTCTATAACTCTTGTTAATTGTTATCTTGTTACAAATTGTTTCCTCCATTCCATTGTTGTGTAAAATTATTGATTCAGACCAATTGATATTATATATCACATTGAAATATATATATATATATATATATATATATATATATATATATATATATATAATTTTTATGTGAACTTGAGGATATATAAGTACAATTTTTTTTATAATTTTTTATGCATAGATGGTAACATCAATAGTAATGTCATTAAATTGAAATTCTTGTCTATGGTGGTTGTAATTTTTTTAAGTAGCAAATAACATAAATTATTTTTTTATAGGTACTGAAGGAGTTGTGGCTTCCGCAGTCTATGAGCTAACCATAAAGGATATTCAGTGACAAATAACTATTCAAAAGATATAGGAGGATAAATGCACCATGTGGCAACAAAGAGGCAGAGGTTACTTTAGAGTATGAATATACTTTCCCTTTTTCATGTAACATTATTCCTATTGTGGTTATTATTTTGAATATGTTGAATATATGATTAGTTTTTAGTTATTTATTTGATTAATGCGTCTTTGCTACTATTTACTTTGATGTAATATAATATTATACATATTAACCCTTGTACATAATATAATAAGCAATTATCCAAGAAAAAAATAAAATACACCAGTAATTGTATTGTTGTTGCCTAATGTACATTTTGGAAAACTTCTTTCCAAACTACATTGGTAATAATTTTAGATGGTCTTCCAGCATCATCATGCACCAAAATTTTCAAACCTTTCCTATTTTTAACTCGAGATACTGCCACATATAGTTGTCCATGTGTAAAAACAAGTCTAGGAAGATACAAACCAACATGACCTAAGGACTGTCCTTGAGACTTGTTAATAGTCATTGCATAACATACTGTAATTGGGAATTGTCGCCTTTGTAGTTTAAATGGCCATTTTGATTGCGAAGGTACCATGAGCATCCTTGGGATGAATACCTTCTGACCGTTGATTGCTCCCGTCATGATCTCAGCTTCCATAACACAATTGTGTAGTCTAGTAACCAGTAGTCTAGTACCATTGCACAATCCTTGAGATTGGTCAATATTTCTGAGTAGCATTATTGGTACCCCAACTTTTAATCTAAGTTCATGGTCTGGAAGTCCGGAGCATGCCCAGTCATTTAGGAATTCAGATTGGTTGAGATGTTGAATGCCATGGTATTCTCTTTGACTTGGACATATCCTATTAGTACTGTAGTATACCTTTCCTTCTCCTGGAATGATAAATATGATGTAATCATTTATTTTTTTAACTATTCGCAGTGTTGGGCACAGTATTGCTCTTTCTTGAACATAATTTTTGTCTTTGTAATTAGTTATTAGACCAGGGTAAGTTTTCTCCACAATTGCTGCTATAGGGTCGACGAAATCCAATATAAGTAAGTCCTCTGGGATCTCAATTTCAGACTCACCATCATTAGGTGTACCTGCATCACCGTTACCAACATCTAATATCCAACTTGCGAAATCTCGCATCTGGTGAATATCTTCATTATCACATCCTGATTCCAATCTCATGTTCTTTATTAATGTTAACACCTAAAAAAGACAAACGAAAAATAAATTAAACAACTTTTTATAGCAGTAACTACTAAAAGAGTCTTATTAATTATCCATAACTTTGTGTGTACCTTACAATGGTCCCATATTGGTGAGGAGTTAATTGTGACAAATATGATTTCAGCTCTTCCTCCTCCAGGTATTACTGGGAGGATTTGTCTAAAAATCACCACCAAAGACTATTGTTTTACCACCAAAGACTTTGTTCTCACAATTAGGGTCTTTAGTCCGCATGATATCTCTGAAAGTTCAATCCAGTGCTTCAAAGCATTCTTTTCTAGTCATAGGAGCTTCGTCCCATATTACTAACTTTGTCATTTTTAGCAATTTTGCCAACTCTGAGCCCTGCTTAATTTTACATGTAGAATGTAAACCTACTTCAATTGGTATTCCAAAACTAGAATGAGCAGTTCTTCCTCCTGAGAGAAGAATAGCTGCTATACCGCTGGATGCGACATTAATTACTATATCACCTTTAGATCGTATAGCAGCGGTGAGAGTAGTCCATACGAAAGTCTTACCGGTTCCTCCATAACCATTCAGGAAAAAAACTTCACCTGTCTTGTTTTCTACAGCTGTCATGATAGTGTTAAAAGCATACATTTGCTCATCTGTTAACTTAGACATCAATATCTCTAAATCATCCTTTAGTTGCCATTGGTTGTAATTCAATTCATTCTGTATGAGAACATTATCATGATGATTTGGGGTTGACATATCAGGGTATGGAATAGTTGGAAATTCAGCCAAGGTCCGGCGATTGATATTTGGGATTTTTTCTATCTCTATCAATGTTTGATTTTTCAGTTGTTTTTCATCTAGTTCCAAACCTGAGAAAAGTATGAAATACGGTTCAATGACAACAATATACATAATAAGAGAATTGTGAGAAAAAATATTATGTTTTAAAATTATAACATAATATGATTTTATCCTAAGATTGTTTTTTCTATGCTAATACTTAGTAGTCAGTGAACAAAGCAACTAAAATAGAATGACCATGATACTTAGTATCTAGGGTGCGCCCTTGTTGCACTACCGTGTGCAAATATATAATATATATTAAAAAATATTTCCAACTACTACAATCTTAGGCCCAGAAATTCCCTACTAATAATTAGTAGAGATGTAACAAATCAAGAATAAATTTTTTTTCAGATTATGTAGTAATAGTTATTATCAATAATTAGATTAATTGGTACCCGGAAAATCTCTTCTTGTACGTTCTAGGCTAAGAATTCCTTCTGATAGTAGCTCCCAGGTCTGATTCCATACATGTTCTGGCTTCATCATACTGTTTGATATAAGGATATCCGCGAATAAAAGTCTAATTTGTCCTCCTGCTGATGCAAAAGAAGCCTCTTTTATAGCCTGAACATACTCTTCATCATCTTCAAGCAAGCCTAGCTTACTACATGCATCTTTATATGTATCATAAACAAAATTATCAATTGTCCTGATATCTTCGAAGCTTTTGGGCCCTTTGACAATTGACAACATTATTCTTAGATAAAAAATATGTCCACATGTAGGTTTAACATAATGTAGCCTACCAATTGTTCTGCCAGCCTTTCTCGGAACCCACTCACAACCCCTAGCGTCATAAACAAATGCTGTTGGAAATTCCACATATCTATAATTTTTTGCCTCTGGATATATCTTATTTGCATTCATTCATGCAATGAACATTGTCCGCTTCCCTTCAGCTCTATCAGCCACTGCTTCAAGTGCTTCTTCATCTTCAAATATGACACTTTGTTCATTAGGTAGGTGGAAAGACAACCTTTCCACAACAGGTTCTCTATGCTGTATTGGAAAGCTAAAAATTCGCCATACAGCTTCACATGGGCCCAAGTATCGACAATCATAACACATTTTTACCTCATCCACTTGATTGGTTTTGTTGTACAATGCAGCTGTAATGCAGTCATGCCCTTTGTTAATATATTTGAATAAATATTTAATTGACCGTGACTGATTACACCATTTCACATTGATGTGTGCATCATACTTAATTAACAAATATGGATTATAGGGGACAACATAGCGATTGTCTAGCTCAATTCCTCCCTTTGTGACTGTCCTACCATTATCACGCCTTTTATATATTGGATATCCTTCTTCATCAATTGAAGTTCTGTTGACATAGGGCTTTGGAAAATGTTTAGAGCATCGATTGTTTACCATGCAAGGAGACTTTTTGTTTGCTGTTCCACATGGTCCATGCATCATAAACGACATAATCCTTTCATATAATAATGGTTCAGCCTCCTTGTCTGGTATTTCAGCCGAGATGATCTTGTCTATTGATGAGCAATTGGGGTATTTGTCCTCGAGTCTAAGAAACAGAAATATGTGTGCATGAGGCAGACCTCTTTTCTGGAATTCTACTGTATAAACAACTGCACAAACAGAAGTGGATTAACTAAATATATCTAAACAAGCGCGTTCGATTGAGTAATTATATAAGAAATAACCAAATTCAGCAACATACCACCTATGACTTCTCCAAATAACTCTCCACTTTTTAAATCTTCTATCAATTGTTGTAGTTTCATTTTGAACACTCTTGATACTATGTCTGGTCGGTCCTCCGGCCTCAACTTCTTTTTAGTAAGAAACCTAGTAATCTCAGGCCAATATTTGTTGCATGTGAATGTGATAAATAGATCTGGGTAACCAATTTTATGACAAATAGCCATTGCATCATAGTAGTGTTCATCCATGTATCGACGTCCCCCTACAAATGAGGAAGGGAGAAAGATTCGAGTACCAGAAGCAGCTGAATCTGAGTTACCTTCATCTATAGCTTTATTAATCTCATTCAAAGTGCTTGCTCTTAAATTTTTCTGCTTACTTTTTAGATAAGACAACCTTTCAGATTCAATCATTGTATATCCATAAACCACAAATTGCTGAAATAATTTTTCAGCATGTAAAATAGTCTCTGCTTCTTTCTCCCTGGTTTGAAGTCTGTAAGCAAAGAATTGTTTCATTGTCACTGTGTAGTATGCCATTTTTGACAAATCATCATAATTCCTGTGGAAAATCCCATTCCTGTAACCATCCTCGCCATAGAGGAACAACAAAGGATATTGCAATGGTAAATAAGCAGGATGTAGTTCATGAACTCTTTGTAATCGACCATCTTTATTACGAACCACTATATCTCTAGATTCAGCTCCGTATCCGAAATCTCCGACTATGAGGGCAGCTACTTCTGAAACAGACGGAAGATTGTATGCTCTACCATTTGTTGCTCTTTCAGATATTAACCTTAAGCCAAAATTATCTTCTTCATTGCCAAACAAAACATTCTTGGCCATGCGAAACGTCCTTGCCCAAACATTCACCTCATCAAGGGTATCCTTTATCTTCTGCACAATTGTAGCATTGATGAAATATTTGGAGTTATCTGACCTGTAATGATAGCAAAGTTTTGATTAATACCTTTTACATAAAAAACAATATAAATTATCCTCCAATAGTAACAATTATAATGTCTAAAAAAAATATTTTATGCTTTTTTTTATCACCTGAAAATAGACATCTTGTTATTCACTTCATTTTATGTATCATATATGTAAAGTTGTGCAAATTTAGGCAGCTGACCAACAGGTGGTGTAAGATTACCAATCATGTGGTAATTTTGACCTCAAATCCTAAAAATACTGGCTCCCGAACCTCGATTAATTGCATTGTCCACCTTGGCTGCCATATATGTGAAATTAAAGGCAGCATTATAGAGTCTGATATTTTCTTGAAAATGTTTACTCATCTGTGTGTCCTTGTTAAAAAGTAATTCCTTAATAAGGTTAGGAGGATCTTGAATAGCTGGTAACTGAACATCACCATTTTTGCAACATAGGTTAAACTCAGGGATAGATCGTCTCTTTGATATGTCTTTTCTTTCTTCATACCACATCATAGCTCCAGAATGCTTACATGACCATTGTGGATCACCTAGGTCAGCATATGAATCTATTCTTGTTGACAAACAGATAATTATCAATATTTAGTTTAGTTAAGCACATGATAGGTGAATTACATGCCTTAGCTTTCATCAACGTATATGAAGCATACCTATATTAGCATTATCACACCACTTCCTTTTGAGTTTATCATGTCTTTTTTGCCTTGCATATTGAGAATCAGATGGAATTTGTAGCACAGATTGCACAGCTGCATAAAATTATGATATAAAGCAAGAAAATTTGAATTACATATATTAATGTTTGTATATCCTGTCTTTTTAAGTGAAAAATTAATATTCTATCTTAGAAGTACTGCACCTTCAGTTTCTGTTCTTATTCTTTTGTTGCGTAAGATAATTAATCTTCTAAGCCTTGCATCTCTTTGATTTTATTATTGTATACAATATAGAAGTATTGTAATTATAATTCTAATAATACTGATATTAACAAAGAATACATACCACATTGATAAGGCGTAAAGTGTTCTAGACTAAAAATACACACCACCTTGATTTTGTTGCTTTCGTTTGCCCTGTAGCACTATTTTCCTTCTACTCCTTGCTTTTTTTAATAGATTTTCATATTCTAAATTGGGATTCCTATCCAGATTATCCAGTGTTTGTTTGTAAGTGGATTTATCGTTGTACTTCTTAATGAACTTTGGATTTAAATCATTTAAACTGATTTGACCAAACGGTTGTCGTTTTGCTAATTTAGGATAAGTCTGTGCACTAGATCCTGCAATAGTAATTGTACAAATAATGAGTCTCCCATGCAATAATTGTTGTATATAAGATTAGGGTTTATATATAAATTATGGGAACTTGCTACATAATCTGAATTTATATTGCTTATAATTGATGGTTGCTCCTGCGTAGGATTTATGAAAATATTCTCAGTATCCTCTGTAAATGGAGTTTCTGAACTTGCATCTTCATGCAACATAGAAGATTGTTTTGAAGACCTATTACCCATTATTATAATTAAACAGGTAACCGTGTAGTGAAATAAAAAATGACTAATGTAATAGATAATGACAAAGGCAATTGCTAATGTAAGCTTGAGATACTGAGAAATGAGAACTCAAGAATATTGTAGTCACGAAAGAACTTTTTGACTTGTAATGTTCAGACTTGGATGTTTGTCTTTTTTATTAACAATGAAAGATTATCCAGACTTCGATGAAAAGAAGACTTGGAATGTTTGCATCCAGACTTGTCTTTTTCTTAAAGTTGGATGCTTGCATCCAGACTTGTAATGCATCAATTTGCACGCACACATACACACCCGTACAGACTTGGATGTTAATAAATTATTTTAAAACTGTCTTCTTGAGTTGGATGTTCAGACCCGTACAAACTTGGATGTTAATACATTATTTAAGATTAACCTTCTTGCATGCAGTTCCCTTGGTTTGTATAGGTTTGTCATAAGTAAGTTGAGAATTTTGGTTGAGGAAGTTAATGATTTTTTATTTTTATTTTCAATTATTAAATTATTAATTATTAAATCTGAATAATTGTGAGAATGACATGTGGCAGCGTAGATTTTCAACATTTGATAACTTTTAATTTGGAGGCTCCATTTTGAAATGGGAAAATATGGAGCATCCATTGGGGAGTCTTTTTATACTAAAGGGGAAGATTATTATTATTAATATAAAATAAATCAATGGTCATGATTAACAACTTCAATCTTTTTTGTGATCGGATTTGGGTTTATCGGGTCAAGTCAGTGTAAGGGAAAGCAACCTTTAATAATTTCAAACCTTTAAAAAAAAAGTATAGAAACTCAAACGATTCTTTTCCTTTCCCCTTTTGTGCATGATGTGAAGGGAGATGAGGTTTTAAAAGATATGAAATTATCCGGCACACGGACATTTAGGCATCTTATTTCTAAATTCATTATATTAGCAGTCGAGGTGTCAACTTCTGAAAAATACCGCAAAGTTGTAGATAATGATGTAGATGACTTGAGTAAGCAAACATGGAACTTCACTTGCAAGACAAAAACATTGATGGTAATATTAATAATAACCAACATTTGTGCCCGTAATGATGTAATGCAAACGAAGGGATTTAAGCATCAACTTGGTTTCAAGAGAAATATACTGGGCTGAAATTTTTCATTGAGAACCGATCAATTAGAAGAAAAGGAGCTTCAACTAGAAGACAACCTCGTAGTCAAGTATATAAGTCGATATATATTATTTTTTTTATATTTAATATTTCTCATTTAGTTGTACAATCATTGGAAATTTTAATTTTTCATTATCATTTTAGGATAAGGGATCAACAAATCACCAACCTACCGTAGTATCTTGTTTGACACCTCTAGCTTATAAACCCCCTCAATTTAGTTACACTGGATTTTCTTATATGATGTTAAGATCGACCCTATCTACAGAGACACACACATCATTCACAAGTTGTACACAATTGTGTGCTTCTCTGTTGCATATCTTGCAATTTCTGCTTGCTTTCAAAGCTGAAATGCCTATGAGGGATCCAGGAAGGCATTATTATGCTGAAATAGTTGTGTGTTTTTATTTAGCCAATACTTATGCAAATTGAATGTGATGTTTTTTTACTGAGTTGTAGGGAATATGTAGGAGGGCTGTTAGTGGTGGAGGTGTCTTTGTGTACACCAGAGCTCAATCTCTCTACTTATGACCTTATGATGAAGGTTATACCATGTAACTGTTATGTTGAATTTTTTAACAACATTTTTGGTTTGAGATATAAGTTTGTATTTTATAGACCTCTCTGGGGTTTGATTTACTTATCTCTTGTTTCAAAAATTGCATCAATCTTCTCTGATGTTTATATTGGGTCTAAAAGTAATCATCCAATAACCCACATATTAGCTAGGACTTTTTTAATTAACTAATAGTTTTTAGATTCAATTAATAAGTTACTAGTTCGGATCAGTTAACATAAATTAGAAAGAGTCTATAACTTTTCTAAAAAGGAACTTGTAGTTTTTAAAAACTAGTTTTCAAAAAGCTACTTGAAGTAGCTTTCAACAATTCATAATTTCATATACTAATTATACTTTCCAACATTTTTTAAAATTACCTTAATTACTCTAACCCAGCTACTGACAATTTAATTTTAGTTTAAATACCAAAATGGTCCTTGTAAATATTAACCACATCTGAAATTGGTCCCTGAAAAAAAAGGTTTTTGTCCTTGCATTTACAAAACGTTTTGATTTTGATTCCTTCTGTTAAATGTAGATGGAAAACGCTGAAAACATAATGTATTATATTTTATGACCAAATAAGGATGATATTCTTGCATTAATTCTCAAGAGCAAAAAGAAAACTTCTATTACATAAGAGAATTAATTTAATAACCATGATAATAGAGGAATCAAAACCTATCAAATCTAATAACAGAGGGATCAGAACAAACTACAACAATATATAATGGCAAAAATGCTTCTTTGGTCCCCTAAGTTATTTATTTTTTCCAAAGTGGTCCCTCAAGTTTTTTTTGTTTGAAAGTGGTCCCTTAAGTTTACTTCCGTTAACATAGTTGGTCCTTCCGTCAGTTTTTCCGTTTCCGGTCATATTCTCCGACAAGCATACAATATTTTTCGGTGAAACACCAATTTTTTCGGCAAATCTTTTTAACATCTAACTCACCTTTATTTTCAACCCCATTAATATCATCCCATTAATCTTATAACATCTAACTCAGTCTGCACTTCAAATTAAACGAGCTACCCAAAAGTAATAGGATTTAAAAACCATTCAAAAAATTGGTGTTGAGTTTCCTGCAGTAATTCATTGAAGTGTTCCCATAAGCAAAAGGAATATAAAAACTATACTATGATATTGGAGATAGTATTGGGCAATAGGCGGTTAGTCTTACTGCTTTGCCGGTAAATATCCCAATCGAAGACCAAAAGGAAAAATTTCTGCGGGCTAACTAGTTGGGCAACATGTCAACATTAAGAAAGGAGGTCTTCCTTAATTATCCAAGATAACAAAATAGCGAAGAACAACAACAGATCCTAAGTTGTTAATGTCAACCGTTTTGTTCAACAGCTAGTATCTATGATGAATTTTATTAGTGATTGGCAAGGACCAATCATTGCTTCAGCTCAACCACTAAGCGATTTAAAATTATTAGGTAGGTGAATGGCGGTTGGAATTTGAGACTAAACTATCTGAGTCATGTCATTGACATGTGATGGAAAATGTAAATTCAATATATTTTCAACATCATTATCTCTAAGTTGTTAAGTTTGCATCTTTGCACTGTATGTATATTAAAAGCCTGACACTTTAAATTACAATGAGAGCAGTCACAATATAATTGCCTAATAGAGATATGGACAATGACAAACATTCGTGTAATAGTAAAACAATGGAGTAATAGTGTAAGCACACATGCCTAAGCCAAAATTTTAATTCCAATCGAAGCTAGCTTCTGGGAACACTTCAATGAATTACTGAAGGAAACCCAGCACCAATTTTTTGAATGGTTTTTAAATCCTATTACTTTTGACTAGCTCATTTAATTTGAAGTGCAGCCTGAGTTAGATGTTATAAGATTAATGGGATGAGATTAATGGGTTGGAAATAAAGGTGAGTTAGATGTTAAAAAGATTTGCCGGAAAAAATGGAATTTGGCCGGAAAAAATGGTGTTTCACCGGAAAATATTGTATGCTTGCCGGAGAAGATGACCGGAAACGGAAAAACTGACCGAAGGACCAACTGTGTTAACGAAAGTAAACTTTAGGGACCACTTTCAAACAAAAAAAAAACTTGAGGGACCACTTTGGAACAAATAAATAACTTGGGGAACCAAAGAAGCAGTTTTGCCACCATATAATTATGTTGACCAAAATTTAATAAGAGAGACCAAAACCAAAGCGTTTTCTAAATGCAGGGATAAAACCAAATTTTTTATTTTGCAAGGACCAATTTCAAAAAAGTTAATATTTATATGACCATTTTGGTATTTAAGTCTTTATTTTTTTAATTAAATGTGTATTTAATTACTTATTAATTATAATTTAATAATTTTGTTATACTTCATTCATTAATTAACTACATATTTAATAAATAAAGAAAAATAATTTAACTAATTTAAGAAATTTTTTATAATATTAATAAATAAAGAAAAAAATAATAATTAAAAAATAAATATAAATAAAATAATGACGCGCGTCCTTTTCAATCATTGAACAATTTTTAGCTACTTTCATAATTAATTTTGCCAAATGATTCTATTTCAAACAATTACATGTTTATAACTCACAACTATAAGATAATTTTACCGAACATAGCCAATTAACTGTTGGAATACAAGTGGGTGAATAAACACCTAAATGAGGGTGAATAGGTCTGAAGGTAAACCTTTGAAATTTTTCAAAGATCTGATCCTTAAAAAAAAACTATATCAGATATCTACTATGTTCTGATCGATATTTGACAGAAATCTAGTCAGATACATAGAGGGGGTGAACAGGTTGGATATCAGTCAGATAACAGAAACCAGAATTTTACAAAATCAAACAGATCTAACCAGAAACTAACAATCAAAATAATACCAATATACAAATCAGATGCAGCAGATGCCAAAATATCACTACCACAAGTAATTCGTTGAATTAAAACAATTATTGATTAGATCTTGTTAGATTAGTATTTATCAAGAATTAATGAATTTAACCAAGATAAAGTAGAAAAGAAGAAAAGCTAGACACAACGATTTATACTGGTTCACCTTGAACTCAAGGCTACATCCAATATAATCCTCCATTTCTGATTCGGGAGAGTTGCTTCACTAAGAAAAAGGTTGATTAGTACAATGAGTTTTTACACAAAACATTTGCTAAAAACCCCACCGAGTAAACCTTACTCTAATCGTACTCAAAACCTCAAACATTTCTTCAATCACTGTGAATATGTTGAAACCTTCAACACTTTCCTCAATTCTTTCTTGAAACCTTCAAGAACACAATGAAACCTTCATCACTTGAGGTGAAACCTTCACCAAGTTTTGAACCTTTGAAACCTTCAAAGTCCAATTCCCTTGAAACCTTCAAGGAACCTCTTCGGTAAAACCTTTACCAATTCTCACTCTTGAAATCTCGCTTGTTGTTGTAGCAAAGTTTGCACCTCTTGATGTGCGAATTACAACACTAATAAAAACACACAACTAATTGAACCTCTTATATCTAAGATGAATATGCTTGAGAGATTCAATTTAGTTTGTAAAGAAAATGAAGAAGAAGATGAATCTTGGAAGAAAAAGAAAACAACGTGTTTCACCATTATGAATGTATTGCCAAACAGATTTGGGAATGTAAAATTGTATTCGTGTCTGTGTGAAAGCAAAATGGCGTTAGTATCTCTTAAAAAGAAAATAAACTATTTTCATAAAAAGATTGGGGCTGCTACGTGACTCTTAGTCTGTTTGTTTTTTTTTTTTTTTTGTTAAAAAAACTGCAGTTATGTATCTGAGTACAAGTCAGATACCAGTCATATACATACTGTTTTATTTGCTTAAAAGATTAAATCAAAAAATCAGTTTTGCACCCAACTTTTTCCTTTTACTAAATATCATTCCCAAAGCCATTCAATAATGTATTTTTCTATTTTAAAACTATTTTTCTTTTATGCATTATTTTCCAAGATTAATCGTGCATTATTTCTCAAGCATATTTACCTTAAAACTTATGAGATTCAATGCAACCTAATATACCACTACCCCATACATCCTAATACTAAAAGACATAACAAAGGATGTAAATAATAGAATTAAACTATCGTGGAGTAATAAATCTAATTAGTAATCTTCTTCTCATGTTGGATGTTTGTTCATTCTTGAGATGCTTGTTGCGTCATCAAAACCTCTTGACTTCACAATCTCCTCCTTTTTGATGAAGACAAACATTCCTAGGATTTGTTGAATACTTAGATCCAAGATCCTCCTCAATTGAGGCATTATCAACAAACCTACAAATAAAGAACAAACATACCCTTTCTCCCCCTTTTGACATTATCAAAAATAATAAAACATGAAAACATAATAGCCAAAGGTAAGAGAATGATGAATATAACTCTAACAGCGGCAGTGAATAACAGTGATACTGTTGTAGAGTGATAAAAACAGCACAGAGCCATGTTAAAAACATGTCAAAAATCATACTATTAAGTCCTATAACATGACTATAAAAGACTAAACCAATCACTAACAAAGAAAACCTGCATAAGACACCTTCAAAACAACATATAAAACGATATAGGACATCACAGAATCTGCATTATGCTAGTGTTTTCAAATAGCTGCAAAACACATGAGTATAGGCAAAATTGAATTTTGTGTTGGATACTCCCCCTAAATATATGAACACCTTGATTCGAGTACCTACAAAACACAAAGGAAAACAAGACTTTTCTTACCTATTGGCATGATCAAAAGGATTAAATCAATATAGAAACAAAATGCCAAAGTTAGAGAAATAAATTTATATAAGCCTATATAATGACCAAATTCATAATTATAATCAGATTTAGATACAGTAGAACATACATAGGACCATATGTTAAGCTAAAACATGATATAGGAAAACATAATAAGAGATACATAAATTATGAGAATAAAATTCCAAATTAGTCCATGAAACTGGAATGCGTCCAGTATGTAACATAATAAGATGCACTCCGGGACTCAATAATTCATGCAACCAGAATAGTCACAACTGATTGGTTCTGCTGTCAACCAGTTGGATCTGACAACAATCGAATGTAAAATCAGTTTGCAAACCCCTTAAACCTGTACCGAAACTTAAAAAAAAATATGAGATAGACCAATAGCACTAATTAAGGTATAAGATTATATATGTAAGAGAAGCCAAAACCTATTATCAAGTATGAGTAAAAACTAGTATGCATATACAAAAAGCAAAAGCACATAGAAAACACAAAGTGAAATGTGGCAGCATATCATCATAAAATGAGATAGGAAACAGTGGTCAAATTGCTGCAAGGACAGACCAGACCAAAAACATATTACAGCAGACAAGAGCAAAGACTATCAAAACTGTGAGGGAGTAACAGTTGCAGCTAATATGACACAAATATAAGAGAATGAGCAATATGCTACAGAGAAGCAATATGTAGTGCAGTACAGAGCAGATAGAAATCAAAAGTAAGACATATATGCAGATAGTATATGATACAGAGTTGTACAGAAAAAAATGGCAAGACGAAATGAGCACAACTACAGATATAGAAAGCAATTCAAAGTAAACCTATCCAGTGAATGAACAAAATACTGCATAATTGTGACAGAAACAAGAAGCTCATAAATGAAGAATAAACTGCAGCACAAAAAAAAAATAATACACTACCAAGTATAGAAAACCCACAAAATTGAGACATTGGAACAAAGATATATCCAATGCAGTGGGAAATTCTTATATACTATGAGATCAGTAGCAAATAATAGACAAGTATGATGCATATAGAGAACCTGCAGTACCATCTCTACAGAAGCAAAACAAATACTGCACACAAAGTAGAGTGAAGTCTGCAACATAACAATAGCAACCAAACCAGAAAAGATAAATAGTAACAGTGCTACATGCCAAACTGCACAAAACCAGTAAAAGGAACAAACACACAAATATATCAGGTATATTAGCTACAAGTCCATGAGCATTAAAACCTCATAACTTCAGCAATACTATAAGATATATTAGGCCAAGAAATTAGAGAATAGAAACTATAATAAATGAAAGAAATAGGATGACACAAGAAATGCATTCATTCATTCATAATAGTTCATTACTAATTAGAGCAAGTCTAAGCCAAATTACATCAAAACCTGAAAATGCATATGCTGAAATCAAAATTGTACTTGAAGGTGCAATAAACCAATATGATATTTTAAGCATTTGCCCTTCATTTGCACTAACAAAACAACTCAAGTCTTGCTTTTTGGTACCATTTGGGTCCTATAGTGTTAGAATATGGATCCTCCCCCTTTTTGACCCAAACGAATAGACCATTAGGCACACCATATTTTTTAATACGGCATATATTATTGGTATGTCCATGCTTTCCACAATAAAAACATGTTGGTCTCTTAGTAAAATCAATTTTTGAAAATGAGCCAACAAAATTGAATTTTCTTTTCTTTGCATGAACATATCCTAATCCAGTCTTATTCGAATGATCTCTTTGTGATGCAAGAAGCTTATTTAAATTCTTATCACCATTGGAAAAAGTATTAAGCCTATTTTTCGAATCAAAAATTTCTTTTTCAAGCTTAACACATTTTTCACAATCGGGGACAACTATCTCATGATTTGCACAATCACATGTAGGCTTGGAATTAATGAGTTTCAAGGATTCATTTTGAAGTTTCAACTCATTTATAAAATTCTCCATTTCAATAAGCTTTGGTTGATACTTCAAAATTTGTTTTCTCCTTTCCTCATTAATTTTTATAGCCTTCTTAAACTCATTTAACATTTCTACATATGCATTTTGCAAATCAACACTAGATGCTGAATTTGAATTAGAACTACATGAAGAGTTAGAAGATACATCATCCTCGCTATCAAGCACAACCGTCCTATCACTTGACGAAGCTCCATCACCGCAATTCGCCATCAAGCATAGGCCGTCTATGTCTTCTTCTGAATTGCTAGAGGATACCTCTTCATCCTTCTCTGGTTCATCCCACACAATGTACGCTCTCTTGAGCTTTCTTTTGTCATTCTCGCTCCTCTTCAAATATGTAGGGCATTCCCATTTCATGTGCCCAACTCCACTACATTCATGACACTTGAAGTTTTCATTGGAGATCTTGTCTTTGGTTGAATTGTCACTTGAAGTTCTTCCTCTTGCATTGTTGAAGTTTCCCTTCCTCTTAAGAATTTTGCTAAATCTTTTTGCAAGTAAATCCATTGTTGCCTCATCAATTACCAAATCCGAATCCTCTTCTTGTGAGTCCTCATCTAGCATTTTTGTCATCTTAGAAGTGTTGGAAGTCAAGCTTGCCCCAAAGGATGTAAACAGTAATGCTAGAAGGATTCTAGAAGATAATGTTTTGATGATTCCAAACAAGATTCAAAGTTTCAAGCATCAAGCTGCATCAAGTTCAAGCATCAAGCTTCAAGGCTAAAGTCAAGGCTCAAGCTTCATGTTCAAGTTTAGTATAGCCTGACCATAGGAAATTTGTAAGGTAATGAATTTTTATTACAAGTGTCTAATGACCAAAATTAGTTTTTTCTTGTTAAGGAGAAGAAAAGAAGTTTTTATGAAAAATGTTTTAATTGCAAAATGTGTTTTCATGAAAATCTGTTTTTAACTTAGTTTTTGTGAAAATACTTGATGTTACAATACTCTGTATATTTTTATGTATGCAAGAGAGAGTAATCGATTAGCTCTTCAAGATAATCAATTAACTTTGTTGCATCATAGAAATATACAGAGAGGTTGTAATCGATTAAATGAATCTTGTTAATCAATTACTTTCTTATGGGAGTAATCGATTACCTGGCTCAACTAATCGATTATAATTGTTGCATCACATATTTTTCAGAAGCTTAGTAATGCATCACATATTTTTCAGAAGCTTAGTAATCGATTACAGGCTCTGTAATAATCGATTACATGATGTTGCATCATATGCCTATCAGAGGCTCAGTAATCGATTAAGTGTTTAAGTGTAATCGATTAAATGAGTTGCATCATACATTGAACAGGAGTGATGTAATCGATTAACTATTATTGGTCTAATCGATTACATGGTTTTCAAATGAATTTAAGAATTTCTATTTTTTAAGGGGATAATCGATTACCTTCCTGAAGTAATCGATTACCTCAAGTTTTATTGAAAAACGTGTCAGAA
Organism: Crotalaria pallida; assembly: GCA_037953625.1. Classification (NCBI taxonomy): domain Eukaryota; kingdom Viridiplantae; phylum Streptophyta; class Magnoliopsida; order Fabales; family Fabaceae; genus Crotalaria; species Crotalaria pallida. Next base: position 895,234 of record CM075654.1, on the reverse strand, counting down.
TCATTTTGATTTATTTCCAGATTTTTTTTTACATAATTGATTCTGATTTATTTTCAAAATTCGAATTTGATTTTATTTTTGAAAATATTCCTTTTTGATTTAAGTTTCAAATCTCTTATTTTATTCTTTAAATCTTTTTTGATTTGATTTTGTTTTCAAAAATATTATTTTATTTATTTGATTTCAGAAAATCAATTTTGAATATTTCCTGATTTGTTTTTGATTTGATTTTAAATTTGATTTATTTCCAAAATCAGTTTTGATTTGATTCTGATTCTATTTTCAAATTCAAAATTTGAATTTCAAATATTTTCAAATCTTTATTTTTATTTCTTAAATCTTTAAGATTTGTTTTTGATTTTAAACATGTGTTAATTGTTGCTTTTATAAAAAGGATTTGAATCAAGTTTTTATTCTGATAACGCTGCTGACAACTTTGTTGGAAAACCTTTTCACGTTCCTCTTCTTCTTCTCCTTCACCAATTCTCTGGTTTTATCGTTGATATCTATTTGAGAAGAAAACCTTTTCTTGACCATAGTACTTGTGATTTAAATTCATTGCCATAGAGCTTTATTGTTGTATTCGTGTTGCATAGAACACACTTTTGTTAGAGCCTTATATTGTTGTATCCGCACTATTAAGAGTGCAATATAGGTCTTGTACCAATCACTCATACCATAACCATTTGTGTAAGGGGTGTGTAACCCTTAGTGACTAGGGAGTGAATCTCCTAGTGCGGACGTGCTGCGTTCGTGGTTGTAGGGTGAGGAACCCTGTTGTGTTTGGGTAGTGCTAGACGAACGGTGGGGCACCTAGTAGTTAGGCTATCTGGTTGTTGAGGTCCCTAGCGAAAGGAGGTTCCTAGTAGCTTGCGGGGCGCTCTGGTTGTACTTGAGGACGCGTGGCGTCTTGGTTTAGTGAAAAGCTCAAGCGGGTCGCTTGGGGACTGGAGTAGGCCGGGTTTGCCGAACCAGGATAAAAGCTCCGGTGCAATCTCTTCTATCCCTTATCTCTTTATTTTCTGTTGTTATTATCCTTCGTGCATCAAAGCGATTATTTTCATAATAATTAATTTAAAGGATTTTAAATTAATTAGCGCGGTAACATTGTTTTCGTTGTTCTTATTTTAATTCGTATCCGCGCATATTAGTTTTCATAATAGTATTAATATTATTCGCTTAAGCGCAATCGATTTTCAACTTTATATTGTTTTCCGCTGCAAAATCTCTTTAAATTTGTTGAAAAAGTTTTAAATCGAATATTTTCCAATGTTTTCATAAACACCCAATTCACCCCTCCTCTTGGGTGACGGCTGTCAATCCTATTAATTATTCTAACAATTGGTATCAGAGCTTCGTGCTCTAGTAAAGGCCTAACAGCCTGAGTTAAAGATCCGTTGCAGATTGGCAGCATTGAGATAGTTTTAATTGTTTTTAATATGGAGGGTTTTACATTCGATGATGCACCATTTTTTGATGGAAATAATTTTCTCTATTGGAGTGCTAGAATGAAAATATTTCTTCAATCTATTAGTTTTCGTTTATGGCATATTGTTCTTCATGGTTTTGATCAAAAACATGTTTTAAACGAATTTGATGAAAAATATTTTTCCTTGAATTTTCAAGCTATGCATATTTTGAAAAATGCTTTGATCTATGATGCATATGCTATAGTTGAAAATTGTGAAAATGCTAAGGAAATTTGGGACACATTGAATACCCACTATGTTGCTAATGATCTTCATGGAAGTGTTAGTGTCCACAGGAAAAAGGAGGAGAAGGAACAAGAAGAAAATGATATTGAGCATGAGATATCAAACTCCCTGGACGAAGATTATGATGATACATGAGGTAATTCAAAATAGTCTATGTTCTAAATTTCTGCAATATTCATATAATGAGTTACATGATGATTTGATATATTTAGAAAATAAAAACTTGGACTCTTTACAAAAATTATCTCTAATTGAAAATGATATTGATATTCTGAAAAATGGAGATATTTTTGATAAAGAGATATTTTTAGAAAATAGTTCCTCAACTATTTTTGAAAATTGCATTGATATTGAAAAACAAGTTGAGGATGCACTCTTTGAATATAGTAACATCGAAAAATCCATTTGTTCAAATCCCTTGCTTGAATTTGAAATTGAAAATGATGTTGATATTCAAAAATCAAGCAAAGTGTTTGACAATGAAATTTTTCAATGTGAAGTTAAAAATTCCAAGTTTCATGAAAATAATTTTGAAAAAATCTTATCATCATCCAAACCCATTACATGTAATTATTGTGGTTGTTTAGGACATATTTCTCATTTATGTTTATATCGCAAAAATTTTAACTTGAGAAATAATTTGCAATGGGTTCCAAAGGCTTCTAAGGAACCTAAGACTAACCCCAAAGGACCCAAGATGAAATGGGTACCAAAAAGTTCTTCTAGTGTTCTAAATGTGCAGGAATCCAAACAAAAAGAAGATCTAAGTGGTCGAAAGAAAGTCTTATGGGGTGTACCTAAGAGGACAATAAGTGTATGGGTTGAGAAACGAAACAAGCCTAAGGATGAACCAAGTGGTAGAGAAAAGGATAAACTATCAAGGGTGATGTCTAAGAGGACAAGAAATAGATGGAATGGTCAAAGGAGAAAGATGCTCCCAACCAAAGCTTCCCATCACTTGTCTAAAAGTGAAATCAAATGGTCTAGGACCTTAAGCAAGAAGCAAAGGGTAAGGACAAACGCCTCTTTGATCAACAAGTCCAAGGTATCAAGTTTTCATTCATACTATAACAACGACTACACAAAGGTATACCTGGACTACTCTATCTTTTGCACATACCAAGGTGTATCATGAGTGCCGAAATATTTTTTAAATATTTTATTTATCATGATCACTCCTTGGATAAAATAAATCATGTGTGCCTTGATTTATTTGAAAACCTTTTTAAGCATATGATTATATTTTTTGTGTGTGCACTGCATTATTTTTTCACCATATATTGAGTTGTATCATGTTTGTTAAAATATTTTTAAAATTCTTTTTATCACATGAATACACTCTTTATGTGTTGATGTCATGTCATGACATACTAGAGATATATATTGATATAAGACATGCATTTGTGTACATGAGCATATTTTTTTGTGTGTATTTGATTATGTTGTCCTTCATGTGCATCAATATTTGAAAAGTCGAAATGCCTGTTTATTCTTGTGCTACTAATCTATATGGATCCAAGTTTTTGGATACCAAAAGAAATGTTCCTAAGTATTTTTACAGGCAATGTCTCAAGTACAAGAGAAGGTATGCGCATTGAAATTAAATGAAAGAATTCCAAAGGAGGAATTAAGATTCTCTTTCATCATGATGCTTGAGGAAAAATACTAAAGAAGGGGAACATATTAAAAAGCTGGAGACTTCCTTCAAGGCAAAGAATGGCAAAACTCCTTAGGGAAGAACCTCACAAATACACAAGCTTATTACATGGGATAGCCTCTCCTATGATAAGTATCACAGACCTTATTTCTATTTAACTATCTTGTGATACTTGAATTTGTGATATGTGCTCAACATGACAATTATGTTAAATTGAATAATATATTCTTGTCATGTCTTATGTGTTAGGTGTATCTGAATGCTGAAATTTCTTTCAATGATTTATTCCTTCTGTGCTATATTTGTGCATCCATTCTCTTTGAAGGAAAATCTATTATTTTTTCAGCATATCATATCTCTTGAGCTATATCTAGGTGACTACATGGATTACATGTTCCTGTCATTGTATTTCATGAATCTGAATATGATGTCATTCATGATATATCTTCATGTACAATGATACTTGGAAAAGTCATAATTGGTTATATATATACATGTGCCACTAATTCCTAAGGATCCAATTTTGTTGGATACCAAGAGACACGTGCTAATTAGTTTTGCAGGTATTCCTACAAGTATCAGTATGGAAAGTTCTTTATAAACGTATGACCATGGATTCAAATGAAAAGAGAACTTAGAAATAATCAAGTACTTGAAGGTGATTCGGCAGTAACAAAACGATCTCTTGGAATGAAAAAAGGGTTCAACAATTTGAACAAGAGGAAACTACAAAGGAAGTATTCTCCATTATAAATAAACATCATACATGGAAGAATATCACATACACATAAGTATCTCTATCCTTAACTTCATTCGTTTATTACTTTTACAAGTGATATATGCCTTATATGACAATATGTGCTATCATGAATTATATGTTATTATTGTCATGACATATAAGGATTTTAAAGTTTTGATGATAGTGAGCATTCACATGTTTTTTATGATGCATTTTTCATCTCCCTTCATGTTATGCTTATTTTGGAAAAACCTTTTAGAAAGGGGGAGAAAAATATTATTTGAATACTTGCATTAAAACATGTTTTGCTTCTTCATCCCATTTTGACATCATGTTGTTGTTTATTGTGTATTGGGAAGAAATTCTTTTGTATCCCATACTTACATTTGATGATGTCAAATAGGGGGAAAAATTGACTAAGTGTCTATGTGTATTTACTCCCTTGTTATTATTAATGTATCTATTCAGTGTTTCAGGGGGAGTATAGTACAAAGGGGGAGAAGAACCCTAATCCTGCTAAAGTCTTCCCACCATCTTTTTGATGTTGACAAAAGGGGGAGAAGAATTCTGAGCTTCATTGTGAATACTAACCATATATGCAGGGGGAGGTTATGAGAATGAAGAGAAACCATATATGCAGGGGGAGGTTATGAGAATGAAGAGAAACTATTATCATGACTTAATCAATTATTCTCTATATTCTCTATTTGCATTTAAATTTCCTATGTTATTATTGGACTATATTGTGCTATACTTGCTGCTTAACGCTTGTGATGCAGAAACTCAGAAAAGGGTTTGTCATAATCAAAAAGGGGGAGTGTTGGAAGTAGAGCTTTCCCCAAAGGATGTAAAGAGTAATGCTAGAAGGATTCTAGAAGATAATGTTTTGATGATTACAAACAAGATTCAAAGTTCAAGCATCGAGCTTCAAGGCTAAAGTCAAGGCTCAAGCTTCATGTTCAAGTTTAGTATAGCCTGGCCATAGGAAATTTGTAAGGTAATGAATTTTTATTACAAGTGTCTAATGGCCAAAATTAGTTTTTTCATGTTAAGGAGAAGAAAAGAAGTTTTTATGAAAAATGTTTTAATTGCAAAATATGTTTTTTTATGAAAATCTGTTTTTAACTTAGTTTTTGCGAAAATACTTGATGTTACAAAACTCTGTATATTTTTATGTATGCAAGAGAGAGTAATCGATTAGTTGTTCAAGATAATCGATTAACTTTGTTGCATCATAGAAATATACAGAGAGGTTGTAATCGATTAAATGAATCTTGTTAATCAATTACTTTCTTATGGGAGTAATCGATTACCTGGCTCAACTAATCGATTATAATTGTTGCATCACATATTTTTCAGAAGCTTAATAATCGATTACAGGCTCTGTAGTAATCGATTACATGATGTTGCATCATATGCCTATCAGAGGCTCAGTAATCGATTAAGTGTTTAAGTGTAATCGATTAAATGAGTTGCATCATACATTGAACATGAGTGGTGTAATCGATTAACTATTATTGGTCTAATCGATTACATGGTTTTCAAATGAATTTAAGAATTTCTATTTTTTAAGGGGATAATCGATTACCTTCCTGAAGTAATCGATTACCTCAAGTTTTATTGAAAAACGTGTCAGAATTATTTTGATTTATTTCCAGATTTGTTTTTACATAATTGATTCTGATTTATTTTCAAAATTCGAATTTGATTTTATTTTTGAAAATATTCCTTTTTGATTTAAGTTTCAAATCTCTTATTTTATTCTTTAAATCTTTTTTGATTTGATTTTGTTTTCAAAAATATTATTTTATTTATTTGATTTCATAAAATCAATTTTGAATATTTCCTGATTAGTTTTTGATTTGATTTTAAATTTGATTTATTTCCAAAATCAGTTTTGATTTGATTCTGATTCTATTTTCAAATTCAAAATTTGAATTTCAAATATTTTCAAATCTTTATTTTTATTTCTTAAATCTTTAAGATTTGTTTTTGATTTTAAACATGTGTTAATTGTTGCTTTTATAAAAAAGATTTGAATCAAGTTTTTATTCTGATAACGCTCCTGACAACATTGTTGGAAAACCTTTTCACGTTCCTCTTCTTCTTCTCCTTCACCAATTCTCTGGTTTTATCGTTGATATCTATTTGAGAAGAAAACATTTTCTTGGCCATAATACTTGTGATTTAAATTCATTGCCATAGAGCTTTATTGTTGTATTTGTGTTGTTTAGAACACACTTTTGTTAGAGCCTTATATTGTTGTATCCGCACTATTAAGAGTGCAATATAGGTCTTGTACCAATCACTCATACCGTAACCATTTGTGTAAGGGGTGTGTAACCCTTAGTGACTAAGGAGTGAATCGATCCTAGTGCGGATGTGTGGCATTCGTGGTTGTAAGGTGAGGAACCCTGTTGTGTTTGGGTAGTGCTAGACGAACGGTGGGGCACCTAGTAGTTAGGCTATCTGGTTGTTGAGGTCCTTAGCGAAAGGAGGTTCCTAGTAGCTTGCGGGGCGCTCTGGTTGCACTTGGGGACGCGTGGCGTCTTGGTTTAGTGAAAAGCTCAAGAGGGTCGCTTGGGGACTGGAGTAGGCCGGGTTTGCCGAACCAGGATAAAATCTCCGGTGCAATATCTTCTATCCCTTATCTCTTTATTTTCTGTTGTTATTATCCTTCATGCATCAAAGCGGTTATTTTCATAATAATTAATTTAAAGGATTTTAAATTAATTAGCGCGGTAACATTGTTTTCGTTGTTCTTATTTTAATTCGTATCCGCGCATATTAGTTTTCATAATAGTATTAATATTATTCGCTTAAGCGCAATCGATTTTCAACTTTATATTGTTTTCCGCTGCAAAATCTCTTTAAGTTTGTTGAAAAAGTTTTAAATCGAATATTTTCCAATGTTTTCATAAACACCCAATTCACCCCCCTCTTGGGTGACGGCTGCCAATCCTCTCAATTATTCTAACAATAAGAAGTTGCCTTTAATGAGATACCTTTCTTCTTCTTGTCCGATTCCTCATGTAAGTTGAGACGTCCTAGCTCCATCTCATGTTCTTGGAGCTTTCCGAAAAGTGTTGCTAAGTCCATGGTGTCCAAATCTCTTAGATTCTACAATTGCGGTAACCTTTGGTTGTCATTCCCTGCTTAGACTTCTTAGAACTTTGTTAATAATTTCACAATTCATAAACACTTTTCCAAGAGCAATTAAATGATTAATAATATGAGTAAATCATTTTTGCATATCGGAGATAGATTCATTTGGTAACATATGGAACAACTCATATTCATGCATAAGAGTATTAAGTCTAGCACGTTTAACTTCACTTGTGCCTTCATGTGTGACTTGCAAGGTGTCCCACATTGCTTTTGCACTTTTACATTGAGAGATTCTAAAAAATTCATCATATGAAAATGCGGATGTGATGATGTTTTTACCTTTCAAATCATAAGAAACCTTTTTACGATCATCATCACTCCAACTTTATTTTGGAATCTCAACAATTGTTTCACTTATTTTCTTTTTGGGAATGTGAGGACCATTTTCAATGGCATCCCAAATGCAAGGGCCAATAGCCTCAACGAATATTTTCATTTTAACCTTCCAATAGGCATAGCCCTCTCAAACAATGGAGGGCGATTTATTGAGGCCCCTTCACCACCAAAGATGTTTATTGAGCACATTTGTATTCTCCCAAGGATCTTTCCGAAAAAGCTTTTATGCTCGGTTCTTTCGACCGAGCTCTGATACCACTTGTTGGAATACAAGTGGGTGAATAAACACCTAGATGCGGGGTGAATAGGTGTGAAGGTGAACATCTGAAATTTTTCAAAGATCCTTAAAAAAAAACTATATCAGATATCTACTATGTATCTGACCGATATTTGACAGAAATCTAGTAACAATTAAAAATCTGTTAAAAGACAGACATATATGGGTCAGATATAGGTTGGATATCAGTCAGATAACAGAAACCATAATTTTACAAAATCATACAGATCTAACCAGAAACTAACAATCAAACTAATACCAATATACAAATTAGATGCAGCAGATGCCAAAATATCACTACCACCAGTAATACGTTGAATTAAAACAATTATTGATTAGATCTTGTTAGATTAGTATTTATCAAGAATTAATGAATTTAACCAAGATAAAGTAGAAAAGAAGAAAAGCTAGACACAACGATTTATATTGATTCACCTTGAACTCAAGGCTACATCCAGTCCTCCCTTTCTAATTCGGGAGAGTTGCTTCAGTAAGAAAAAGGTAGATTAGTACAATGAGTTTTTACACAAAACCTTTGCTAAAAACCCCACCGAGTAAACCTTACTCTAATTGTACTCAAAACCTCAAACATTTCTTCAATCGCTGTGAATATGTTGAAACCTTCAACACTTTCCTCAATTCTTTCTTGAAACCTTCAAGAACACAATGAAACCTTCATCACTTGAGGTGAAACCTTCACCCAGCTTTGAACCTTTGAAACCTTCAAAGTCCAATTCCCTTGAAACCTTCAAGGAACCTCTTCAGTAAAACCTTTACCAATTCTCACTCTTGAAATCTCGCTTGTTGTTGTAGCAAAGTTTGCACCTCTTGATGTGAGATTTACAACACTAATAAGAACACACAACTAATTGGACCTCTTAGATCTAAGATGAATATGCTTGAGAGATTCAATTTAGTTTGTAAAGAAAATGAAGAAGAAGATGAATCTTCGAAGAAAAAGAAAATAACGTGTTTCATTGTTATGAATGTATTGCCAAACAGATTTGGGAATGTAAAATTGTATTCGTGTCTGTGTGAAAGCAAAATGGCGTTAGTATCTCTTAAAAAGAAAATAAACTATTTTCATAAAATGGTTGGGGCTGCTACGTGACTCTTAGTCTATTTGTTTGTTTTTTTTTTTTAAAAAAAAAAAACTGCAGTTATGTAGGTCAGATACCAGTCAGGTACATACTGTTTTATTTGCTTAAAAGATTAAATCAAAAAATCAGTTTTGTACCCAACTTTTTCCTTTTACTAAATACAATTCTCAAAGTCATTATTTTTCTATTTTAAAAATATTTTTTTTTTATGCATTATTTTCCAAGATTAATCATGCATTATTTCTCAAGCATATTTACCTTAAAACTTATGTGATTCAATGCAACCTAATAGACCACTACCCCATACATTCTAATACTAAAAGACATAATAAAGGATGTAAATAATAGAATTAAACTATCGTGGAGTAATAAATCTAATTAGTAATATTCTTCTCATGTTAGATGTTTATTCATTCTTGAGATGCTTGTTGTCATCAAAACCTCTTGACTTCACATTAACCATATTAATCTCATCTGACAATAATTACTTATCTCATTAAATATTTTATATATATTATAGTACATCTCCCTCATAAATACTTTCTTGTCATGCAAAGAAGAAAGATAAATACAATTGTATGTAATAGTTATTCTGTCTTATTATTTAAGTAAAAAATATAAAAAAAATTTGTTTCAAATTGATGTAAAAGTAATAAATTAAATTTCTTAAAAATAATATATTATGTTTATGATTAATTTGTTAAATAAAGATACAATAAATTATTAAAAAAATATATGTGATTTATTAATAGTAAAAAATAATGATATAAGTATGTGTTATTTTTATTTATAATTAGAGAAAATGGAGAGTGCACCGACAGTGTAAAGATTTTTTACACCATCAGTGCATTATCCGTCATTCATTCATTTATGGTCGTTGACTTTTAGATTAAAGTAATACAAATAAATGGTGAATAATGATGGACTGATGGTATAAAAAACTTTATACCGTCAATGCATACTCATTAATATCTTGTAATTAATAAATTGCGTTAAATGTCACTGTATTTCTTTAACCTTTCAATCTTTTATCAAAATGGGAAAGAAGGAATAATAATTATCGTTCTATATGAAGAAAATGTGTTGGAAGTTGATAATTACAATGGCAAGGCTATATATAAACAATGAAGTGATGGGAAGAAGAAAGTAAACATAACGACAAAGATGTGACAGAATCAGAATGGGATTCCATTTCCATTCCCATTCCCAGCAATTTTTGGACCGCTGAGTATTTGTTCCATTTTTTATTTTGCAGCCAGTTGTGTGTCAAATTAAAATATATTTTTTTTTCACTCGATTCCTCATATACTACTTAGGTACATTTAGATCCGACTCGGGTCACGTATTTGCTATGATAGGTGAATATCTCAATATGATTTTTCTGCATCCACAAAAAATCAAACTCAAAACCTTGCTTAAGCGAGATCGAATCGCTTACTAATCGTTCCAACCTATGTTGGTGTGTCAAACTAAAATATTTGGTTGTAAATAAATTTGGCTTAATTATCAATATATTATAGCATAGGATAATTTTCATCTTCATTTTCCCTTTAAAAATATCACATACATCAATAATTTCCCATCATTCACCTTATCATAATTTTTCACTATTGATTTCTCAACCTTCATCTATCATCGTTCATTTAATCAATACACACAATACTTACACAACTTGAACAACACCGAATCACTAGCTCAATAAATTTCTTCAACTCAAAACAAGAAATTCGAAAAACACACAACAACAAGGAGTGGTTTTTGGTTGTTATATATCACGTATCTTTCTTTTATACTCTGTACTTTAAACTTACCAAAGATTCCTTATGTTTGTTTACTATTTTAATCAATTTGTTTTGTTAAAAAAAAATATTACGACATTCTTATTTTATTAAGAAAATTCTTCTATTTTTCGTTTTCATATGTCAAATCCACACATTCATAATTAAGAACGAATTATGAATTTAATGTAAAACAATATTTATTTTTTATTCTTTCAATTATGTTGTATTATTATTATTATAATAAAAGAGGATTTTATTAACCTTTTCTTTTTTAAAAAAAAAATAGGCTTATTTATGTTTTTGGTCCTTAAAAGTTTAACGTGTTTTGGTTTTAGTCCCTATATGTTATTTTGACCTGGACTGATCATTAATTTTTCAAACATTTTGTTTTTGATCTACTCCATTATGAAAAAAACTGTTATTTGTTGATGTGGCTAGCGGAACACCATATTAGTAGTCACGTAGTGTAAAATGATGCCAAATAAGAGATATGACGTGGATGATACAGATCCATGGACACAAAATGGCCCATACGCAAAATTTTTGCGTTTATGGACCTGAATCATCAAAGTCACAATACTTATTTGGCGCTATTTCACTCCACGTAGCTATATGTAATTGTTGGTGTGTGTTTCCGTTAACCATGTCAACAAATAATTGATTTTTTCTAACGGATGGGACTAAAACCAAAATGTTCGAAAAATTAAGGACTAGTCCGGTCAAAATAACTTTTAGGGACTAAAATCAAAACACGCTGAACTTTTAGAGATCAAAACCATAAATAAGCCAAAAAAATATATCAAACCTTTTACTTAAATTAAAAAAAAAATCAAATATTTATTCTCATATGTTTAACACATACATTACCAAAATTCATTTTCAAATTAGCACAAAGTAAGATGCAAAATTAAATCTCATGCATTACACCGGCCAACTTCTCAGTATTTTTAATTTTTGAACTTTATGGTCATTTAATTTTGTCATACTCCATCCAATTCTATATGTAAGACCCTTTTGAGGTTTATCACTATTATCAAGGAATGTAGTTAAATTTGTTAGTGACATTTGAAATATGAAAATTTGATATATTTTTTCATAACTATCTCTTTAATTATTATTGGCACTCTAAAAAGTGTTGAGTTAATAGGGGTGTTTGTGGAAAGAAGGAATTAAATGCTATTGAAAATTGAAATTAGATCTTATAAATAAAATCAAAATAAAAATCTCAAAAGGGTCTTATATATAGAACCGAAGGGAGTATATTTTTGTTTTTTTTTTAATGTTTGGTTTCTTATTTTTGGGTTTGTCGTATAGCCCTCTTATTAATATGCCATACCGAGATTCTCATCAAACGCGGAAGGTTAATCACAAGATGTCATGTGAACAAAGATTTTTTTAATTAACAAAAAAAAAATTACTATTTTAATATTTTTAGTTTTAAAAAAAATTAGAGTGAGAGATTGTCTTCATCTACCTAACTAGCCTCCCATGTTTGATTAGATTCATGTGTGACATGTTAAAAAATTTTAATTGGAATTGATTGAAAAAATATATGATAAATTCAAAAATAACATAAAAATCAAATATTAAAAAAAACAAAAGGCTTAATTATGTGAGAAGTCCCTGAAATTTGGGTACTTTTACTAGATACTTTTATTCTTTATTTTTCAATGTTTGACTCCCCGAAGTTACCTCTGGGTTTGTTATATAACCTTACTACCAATTCTGACCAATTTTGCTGACATGTAACATCGGAATCTTAAACAGACACAGGAGGTTGGCTAGGTGGTGCAGCGTGATGTCACACAGGCGAAGACGAACTCTCTTTCTTCAAATTTTTTTTTCTTTAACTAAAAATATAAAAAAATATTAAGTTTTTTAGTGTTTTAATTTTTTTTTAAAAAAATATTCGCCCACGTGGCACCATGCGCCTAACCTCTTGCGTTTGACTAGGATTTCGATGTTATATGTCAGCAAAATTGATTGGAATTAGTAATAGGGGTATATGACAAACTCATAAATAACTTCGGGGAGCCAGACATTGAACAAAAAAAAAAGAATAAGGGTATCTAGCAAAAGTACTATAAACTTCAGGGACTTGTGACATAATCAAGGCAAAACAAAAATATAGAACAAAACGCCTCCAAAATTTAAAGAATGGACAGCCAGTAAAATTCCACAAAGAGTAGTCTATTAAGCAAGAGCAGCATCACCCATGCCCATATTATTAATTATTAATTATTAAATAAGAATACGAGTAATATCCGATTGTTTAACCACACCACCAACCATTTGAGTCCCACCTACGCTTTTATTATACTCCATATCATTATCATCCTATTGCAATTCTCAAAGCTGTACATAACCTCCACATATTCATCAAGAGCAAATTCACAAAGTTTCAACTACTATTTTAATTTCATTTGAATTACAAGAATTCACATATATGAGTATTATTGGGAAGGATGATGATGATGATGATTTAATTGGTATAGGGAAGCTTCCAGATCATGTGCTAATAGAGATATTGGTAAGAGCTGGGGTAAGTGAGTGGCCACAGACATCATGTGTGAACAAGCATTGGGCCTCTCTTTTCCGCTCTCAATGTTTCTGGCAGGCTGCTCTTTCTTTCACTTACCCTTTTGCCGATCCTTCCACCACATGGCCTGGTCCTATTCCTCCTCCCGATTCATCTAAGAGGTATGAATTTATATATTCTAAAGTGAGTTATGAGTAGTGTCAATTAATTAATTAACTACCACTATTGTTAAATATACTAGCTATATGGTTTCAGGAGATTCATGGCCTTATATATTAGTGAACACATCTTAGCTTCAGATCCTCAAATTCAAGTAGACGAGATTGTTGGCCACACTTATCTCTTTTTGAAAGAACAGCTTCAACTTTCAATCATGCCCCCTCATAGTGGAATACTTCATGGAACCGTAATTGGTCTCTCTCTCTCTCTCTCTCTCTCTCTCTCTCTCTCTCTCTCTCTCTCTCTCTCTCTCTCTCTCTCTCTCTCTCTCTCTCTCTCTCTCTCTCTCTCTCTCTCTCTCTCTCTCTCTCTCTCTCTCTCTCTCTCTCTCTCTCTCTCTCTTATCATTATTATAAATGATAAATAAGTAATCGATCTACCATACCTTACAAGTTAGAAGTGTATATATTATAGTATGTAATGAAATAAGCTACTAGCTACCTTAGTTAGAAGTATATGTCTTAATTTGATAGTAGTTGAGTGGTTGACTAATTGTGCGAGATATATAGTGGGCTTTTAGTTATTTAGTTATTTATTTATTAAGCAGATCAGTTCATTGCTTGTGGCAAGTCTAGAGATATAGCCCATGAACTTGCTTCTCGGATATGGCTCGCAGTTCTTGACAATTTGGAGGAAAATCACCATACTTTTTACTTACTCAAACGCCTTGCTCGAGAAGGAGATGTAAGTAGTTGCATCCTCACTAATAAACATGAAATTGTGCCACTCATCCATAATTTCCATCCTATATTTTCTTGTCCATTATTTCCTTAAATATCATTGGCTGCATACATGGAGTATCATTTATTAATTGATTTGAGGATTCACTTACCAGGGGAGTTGACATGCACTCGATAATTTTATTATTTATTACTTGATTTGAGGGCCATATCACCTACCAATATCACCTACCAAACACAAATCTCTCCACCATAGTGAGCTCCTGATATTTTGTTGGTTGGTTATTTTGCATTGTACTCTTTCATGGGTTGAGTAACCCTCTTACTGTTCTTAATTGATTTTTTACTTATAAAAAAATTAAAGAGCAACAACTTAGGTGTATGTGTTTTCTTGTTGTATGTCTTTTAATTTCTTCCATATGTTACTACATCATAAATCATTTTATCTTTTACAGCATCAAATCATTGTTGTGAACAGATATTTCTTCCATACCCATACACTAAATCAGTCAAGGTCCAGTGGAGGGTGTTTGAGAAGCTTTTCACTGATTTTCGGGATTGCTTCAACCATGTAGATTACTATGATATTTTGGCATGTGCTAAAAGCAGGTTTCAACCAATACCATCGACTTGGTTAGGTTACTAGCTAACAAAATAAAATCTTCGTAGTATTACACGCATGAAATCTTTGTACTAATAAGGTTGGCAAAATGCTATACATTGCCCTAAGGTCAATGTTTAAGCAACTAAAAGTGTAAAATTAGACTACAAAATGATTCATTGAAAGTTTAAAAATCAAATTTGTAGTTTCTCAATCTTAACTTACCATTTTTAGGTTGCTTAAACATTGCTTTAAGGATAATGGATAATAAATCCCTATACACATATGCGTGTGCCGTGTGTGTCTAGAAATGGTTTACTAAAAATAAAAATGAAACCACTCTGAAACCTGAATTGTTGTTCTTGTGAAGAAGTTAATCTCATTTTTCGCATCCTGATTGATGCACATACGATTGTAAAAACATATAGTTGGCGGGATAAAAAGAAATAATTAAATGTTATTAAAATTGCGTAGATATTATAAATATGGCAAAAAAAAGTTAATTATATAAACTGGACTGACTTTTGTTAGCTATCTTTGTAAAGGTTAAGATTTGAAAATGCAAATAAAAGGCTGAGTGGGTTTTAAAAAGTATTTGGGAATTTTTCAATTACTATCTTCAAAGAAAATAATTCTCACGAGCGAGGGTCAAATGTTACCTTTTCGATGAGGCTTCTTTCCTCTTCTACTATTTTTCTTTCCTTGGCGACCAGTAGGTTTTTTTTTACTAATGGGATGATGATCTACTTTTTATTATTTTTTTATTTTTTTTGTAATTACTAGTATTTTTATCTTTTCTTTTTTTCTTTAAAGGTGAGTCGCACGATGCTCTCAATTAAATACTCTTATTATATAAGAATATAATGAATTAAAAATATTATTGCTATGGACTTGAAAGATTCTTAGAAAATACGACGTATAATAATTGTTTTCTTTTAAAACTAAAAGGAGTTCTTTCGCTTCATCAAATAAACTTTTTCTTTAACAATTTCGAATTCGGCATTGAAACCATTCACATTATCTTGTTGCGAAAAATTGTTCGAGATAACAATTTGTTCATTTAAAACTGTTTAATAAAAAAAATTATTAATAAACTTAGCGTCATCTCGAAACATCGAAGTATATCGAAATTAGGTTGATACCAAATTCGCTTATCAAAATATCAGCGTGAGCGGAAAAATAGAAATAGTACTCTTGATCGTTTGTACATCAAAATATAGTACTCATATATTTACATAATAAAGTTCAAGAGAAGTACATCATCATGATAGTCTCATACATCAAGGTACATCAAGTAGATACTAAACACGGTAATACAAGTCCATAAGTCTGAAAACATAAATACATAATAAAGACCATAACTCTGAAATCTCTCAAAAACTATATACAATATAAACATATCAAAATACAGACGCCTTATAGCTGGTCAACTGGTCCTCAAAAGTGATCCATCATCATGATCCACTACAACTGCTCCACCGATCATAGACCCTCGCCATCCACACTATGTCCGAACCTAAGAGTCACCCACACCCTACTGACTACTAGTAGTATGCTCGACTGGCTCGTCCCTTCTCCCGTCCTCCACGGGATCCTCCTCGACCTCATCCGACGGGGTAGGTACCGACCACTAGGTACAGGGTCTGTAACAAGTACAACCCTATCAGGATTCGTCGGACCAGGAGAAGGAGTCTCCTCACGAAAAACTCTTGAAGCAGATGGGTGAGAGCGGGTAGCAGATTGAAAACGAAAACTGTGAAATAGATGAGCTGGTCGAGAAGGGGGTAGTCCATGGTAAGTATAGAAAGGAGGTACGTGCATAGTGTAAATGATGGAGATCTGGAACTTACGAGGTCGTATTCGGGCTAAGGGATTAGGGTGATAGAGTGTAATCTCTACCTCACCCTCGAAGGTAGCCCAGTGTTCCTCGTAAATCCATATACCACTAGGGATGGGTCGGATCTCGATACAGGCTAGGTAACGAGCCATCACCTAACAAGAGCACGGGAGTAAGCAAAACACACTTACATAATCAAATGAAAGATAAATGGCCAAACATTCAGAATCAAACATATCTCAGATAGAAATGCATATACATGTGAGCATGCCTTTTTATTCCAATAATTCTTTTCCAATGCAAGTGGCATGATGCATGCTTTCTATCTCACAACCTGAGGCCTCCAATACTAGTCAATCTCGGACATCCATCCAAATACACCAGTGTGATCCCAGAACACAATAATACGTTCCCATAACGTATAACAAACTTGCTTGGTACGTGATTCACAATGCCACTCCCAAAGTGTACGTCTATTTAGGTCCAATATATGATGTTTTGAGCATGAATTAAACTCCCTTTTACTAAGGATTTGGTTTGTTTCTCATGCAAATTTAGGATTTTTTGTATAGTTTTTAGGAAGTTAGGTAATTTAGAATCCTTTGAACGTTTTGATCCGTTTTGTGTATGTTTCAGGTACTTTCGAAGCTTAATTGAAGAAAATAATTATGGAGATGAAAAGTGGATGAAAGGATTTTGAAAATGGCGCAAGAACGGAGCGAAAACTGGTCTTACTGGTCAATTTGCAATCCTCGTGGGAACGATAACTGGTCTTACTGACTATATTACTTGTCGATCCGGTATATTTGCCGGTAATCCAACAAGTTTTTGGCGCCGTTTCCGGGGATTGAAATTCGATTCTAATATTTTTGGTACCTTTTTGTAATTACTCGTGTAACTTGTACCTTTTCATGTATAACTATTATTTTAATAATGATTTAGATTATAATAGATTTGTTTCGGATCCCTTTTCTCCATACTATTATGCACAAAACATAAGTGATAGGAAGGCCCCATGGGAAATAACTTTAGAGAAAAATGATCAAATCACTTAGGATTTTGTTGAACAATCTAGAAAAAAATTTTAAATCGAAAGTGCTAGTTTAAAGTCTTATGTGGAGCCAATTCCTACGGAGAAAGCTCCATGGGAAATAGCTTTAGAGAAATGTGTTCAAACCACTAAAGATTTTGCTGAAGAAGTCAGAACCTATTACCAGATTCAAGGTCCCAATTCAAGGAACCTTGAAATCAAAGTTGAACATATTTCAAAGCCGTTAGATGAAGAGTAACATCACCAATAATTTTTGACTCTCTTCAAAGAGAGGAAAAAATGGTGGTGATGGATGTGACCAATGATGAAACTCTTTTAAAGGAGCAAGTAAATGAGAATGTGCATAATAAGTTTGAGGAAGTGGACCGAAATAAAACAATAGAAGGTTTGAATATGGTAGAAAAATTTGATCCACCCTTGCATGATGAATTTCTTGCACTAAAAAATTTGGTTAAATCTATTGCATTCTTGGATGACTCAAAATTTTTCCACTATATTCAACCTCTGTGCTTTCATGAAAATTTTCAAAATCAATCTAAATCTTTGTTAAACAATAGGGAGCCTGAAAAGGTAGTTTTCCTAATTCATGGGATTAACACCTTCATGAATGGGAAAAAAATGACTTGTCTGAGATGATGCATGGAGTAAGGAATGCACCTTTTGACTCTGGAGGGATTGAGCTTATTTTTGAAACTTCCTTACTCCACCATTATCCAAGGTTTTTCCCATGGGATGTGGGAATAACTTGTTATTGTTGCATCACATGGGAATTAATCTATAGAATTTGTGATCCTGGTGGATTCTTTTTAGTTTTGTAGTAGTGTGGGTTTTGAATTTCTAGTTAGTTAGTGAATAAAGAGTTGGAGCTTTCTATATGTAACTACTAATGAGGTGCTTCTAGCACTATTTTTAGTTGTTCATGTGACACAGGTGAATACGTTTTGGGGAGTCTCCTCCATGGTGCATCAAGAGAGAATGTTGTGCTACAAAGGGAAGTTTCTAGCTCCTTGCTTTTGTTTTTAATTTTTATTTTGCAGTTTCAGGTTAGTTTAGTTTGCTTGAGGACAAGCCAACCTCTAAGTTTGGGGGAGTGGACAAAATAAAAAATTTTCAGATCTGAATTGTTCTCCCATTGTTAGTGTTGGTTTGTGTCCTTCGTAGAAGTAGGTAATCATTCTAGACGTAGGACTGTTTTTCTGATGATAGGTGTAAATACTTAGTTTAGGATTAGACTCATTGATTTTTGATATTGATTTGATTGAGCTATGAATATTTTTGAAATATGGTTATTTTGACAAACTTTTTGAGAATTTGTGATTAGTGAACTGACCTTTAGCCTAGTGAGATTTTGAGCCTAAACACTGAAGGGGTATGTGATTATTGAATTAATTTTGATTTGAAACCCCTATTTCTTTCATGAGTGTGTTCACTTTGGCTTTGTGTTCTAGAAATTGACCTGTGACCATTTCAAGATTGATAATTGTTTGCATGCATTAAGATGATTAAGACACTTAGGATTGTGTTTTTTCTGGCCTTCAATAGATTTTTGATAAACATTATCCCTTAGTGGCTCACTTTGAGCCTATTGATATATGATTTCTTTGGTACCCTTTTCATAAATGCTATATATTTTTGGTATCCTTTGAAATGTGAATGGTGCAATTGGGAATATGTTGATTCAGAAAATGTTGAGCTGAATGTATTAATTGTGATCTCTATTTCTCTTCCAAAAGAAAAAAAGAGAAAAGAAAAAGGAAAAAATATAATTAAAAAGATAAGAGAATAAAGAGAATGAGAATGAAAAAGAATGAAGGAGAATTAAATATTGGAGTTGATATTTGTTATAAAACCAATGCTCCATTCATATGTTAAATGGATGTTGTTTGATTTCATATTTTTAGCCCTTTGTATAATCCTTTCTTTCTTTTATCCCACCTGACACTTTTAGTCATGGCCGCATTACAACCAAATATAAAACCTTTTGATTTTTGTGTGCATTCAATAATTTCAGTGGAGATTTGGGTCTATGGTCAAGCTTATGGAAACACTTTGTCATTGTATGAACTTGAGTGAATTACATATATATAAACCTTGATACACATGAGAGATATACACTGTGAGGTTGAGAGTGTTCACTGATCATTAGTTCTTTTGGAGTTTGTTTCTCTAACCAGGTTTCAATTGTATGAATTGCTTGTGAAAATAAGTGTTCAAGTCTGTGAGTCGACGTCCTAGATTAGGTGTATACATTTTGATTTAGAGGGTAGTCTTGTCTTCTAGAGTTTTTATTTTACTTTTGCCTGGGACATGCAAAATACTAAGTTTGGGGGAGTGATTTGGGTCCAATATATGATGTTTTTAGCATGATTTAGACTCCCTTTTACTAAGGATTTGGTTTGTTTCTCTTGCAAATTTAGGACTTTTTGTATAGTTTTTAGGAAGTTAGGTAATTTAGCATCCTTTGAACGTTTTGATCCGTTTTGTGTATGTTTAAGTACTTTCGGAGCTTAATTGAAGAAAATAATTATGGAGTTGAAAAGAGGATGAAAGGATCTTGAAAATGGTGCAAGAACGGAGCGAAACGGAGTCGGAAGCAGGTTGGCACACCCAGGCGCGCAACCCACGAGATCAGCACCAGCATCAGATTGGCGCGCCCAGGCATGATACTCTGGGCGCCCAGGCGCGCGAGACACGAGAAAGCCCAATTGGGTCACTTTTTGATCAGTTTTGCTCTGTTTCAATTGGGATTAGTTTTAGACTTTAAATATAGGTTTTTCCATTAGGTTTTGTATACTTTTCAGAGCCAAATTAGATATTAGAATAGAATTTAGGATTAGAGAAGAGAGACTAGTTCTGCAATTGAGAGCAAGGAGGCAAGGCACAAGGATTGAAGATCAACATTGTTGGAGGAATCTACTTGTCGATTGAAGATTTCTTGGCGATAAATTGATTATTGTCTATGTTAGATCCAGTGAGAAGGTTTCGATAATGACAAAGGTTTTGAACAAGCTACAAATGTTTTGATCAAGCTCAAGTAATGAAGAAGCTCACCAATGTTCAACAAACAACAAATGATGAAGGGAGAGCAAGCTCATGAAGATTTATGTGTGTATTATATTGTAATATCTTTAGTTTGAGTCTTAGAGTTTAATGAGTTTGGGTAGAGTCATTAGAGGGTAGTGAATCTCTATCAAGTGCATGATTATATTATAATTTGAGTATTCACTTAACCTAAAATCAATAGGTGGCTTAAAGGTTTGAAAGAAAAGGTTTAGATTTGAGAAAACAAGTTTTTAGAAGTGTTTTACAATGGCTAATTGATTAATAGGTTGAGCTAATCAATTAACACACATTTTACAGTGGTTAATCGATTAAGGCCATGTGTTAATCGATTAACACCTGCAGTGCTGGTTTTTAAAATACGTTTTTCACTTCTCAAAATCAGTTTTTAAGTTTTCTAACTTTTGGGTATTCTATATAAACCTTTTCCTAATCTTTGTGAATCATTAGAACAAACTAACACTACTTTCATATCAATTTTTCAAAGATAAAAGCCACACTATTCTCTCAACATTCTCTCTCATTTTCAAAAGATAAAAGCTTTCATTTTTACATTCTTTGATCAAGAATCTTTGAATCTCTCATGTTGATATTTTCATAGTTCTTGAAAGAGATTCATAGAATTGTTATTGTTTTCATTTGAGTTGTAATCATTGCAAAAAGGCAAACATTCTACAACAAAGGAAGTCTTGGTGGTTGTTCATCAAGCAAAATCGTCTTGGAAGTCTTGTTGTGTTAACAAGCAATTTGGAAGTCTTGTTGTGAGGAATCAACAAGCAAGTGGAAGACTTGTTGTGGGGATATCAACAAGCAAGGGAAGAGGTTAGATTAGATTTCAATAGGGTTGCAAGACAAGAGTGAGGTATCTCTTGGAGGCTATCAAGAAGGGAGTCTTGAGAGGCATTTACTTGTAATTTGAGAATTCTAATTCCTTAGTGAAGAATCTCTCTTGGTTGAAGAGGGGACTGGATGTATCTCACGGTGGTTGTGAGTGAACCAGGATAAATCACTGTGAAGTATCTCTATTCCCTTAACTCTTTACATTCTTGTCATTTCATATTGTTCTTGGTTGAAAACCTAGAAAAGATTGATTTTTCATAATTGATTGAATTAGCTTTTAATTGTGCATATTGAATTAGGGAAAATCATTTTCATAACCTAGGTAATCAATAAGAATATTGGTGTTAATCATTTCCCCTTTATCTCTGATCATATGTGTTAATTAATTGATTTTCGTATTCGATTGAAAATTGATTTTTCAGTTTTAACAGTGGTTAATCGATTAACTGGAGGTGTTAATCGATTAAGCAAAAATCAGCTTTCAGACACTAATCGATTAACTGGTCATTTAATCGATTAACTGGTCATTTAATCGATTAACTTGTGTTTTTTTCAAAGGTTAATCGATTAACAACTTAGATTAATCGATTAAGGGCTGAAACATTTTGTAAAAATCATTCGTTTGAATTGTTTCGATTCGTTTCTTTCGAAAATCTTTCAAAGTTTCTCTAACATCTATTCAACCCCCCTCCCTTCTAGATGTTCTCTTAGGGTTCCTTAGTCGTTTCACCCACCGATTGTAGTTTTTACAGTCTATAATGATTTGTTTTCCCATTCCTTTATCTTCTTCTTCCAATATGTATAATTGAACCTCTTGTTAGGAATAGGGTGGATTTGTATGGATATTAATTTGGTTATTTTTTTATGAATTAATGTTTTTTCTTTTAAATCAATTGTTTGGCTGCGTTTTAATTACAATTCATTGAATTGATCACTTTATGTTTTGCTTTTGTAATCTGAACCTTAATTGGAAAATTAGGATTTAGATTAGGCCTTTCAACAAAACAATATAATTATTCAACTCGTAGGAATGCTTTTGGGTAATTGTATAACTTTTATAAACTAGAACTCACATAAGGGATTAAGGGGTAAAGTTTAGTAAGAAGCATAAAAGGCATGAGGGATCTAGCTTTTATTCTTTCTGGAGTTGTTGATTTATTGGAAAACAATTTTTCATAATTAATAACCTGATCCTACAATGAAACCATGTTCCTAACCTTTTCCATAATTGTTTCTAAACCCTTTTTGTTTTCTGATTTGTTTCATTCTTTTAATTCTACACTCATCTCTCTAAACTCAAAACCAATACAAGTTTCACATACTAATCGCAATTAGGTGAAAGAAATTAGAAACAATTTGAAATCCTCGTGGGAACAATAACTGGTCTTACTGACTATATTACTTGTCGATCCGGTATACTTGCTGGTAATCCAACAACGTCACGTTCCCAAAACGTAATAACCACATCAACGATATCCCCTCGATACTGGCCACATTCCCAGAATGTGTCATCATGCAAGTTGTTTTCCATTTGGTACTCCCAAAGTATCCTCCTCATGTTCCCAAAACATGACAAACGATAACCTTGCCAACCTATTTCATCCAAATCACCATGCATGTATGCAACCATTGCATAAATTAATTTCGTTGGCCATTAATTAGGTTCCACAATTTATCCACAGCTACTCATGTCTTAATAATAATAATTTCCCTTCTCAAACAAGAGATTAATATGTCATAATCTTTTTATAAATTCACTGACTGGATCTAACCGGCTACAGCTGCTGCTAACCGGTTAATTTATGCAGTAGAAACACTAAAATTGGCGTTTTCCAATACCATTTTCAATTCCACTCAATCCTAACCCAAATAAACCATAAACAGAACTTAATTGCCTTAATATAAACATGTTCAAACAATGAAATCATGCATAAACACGTTGCATGCAATTCCATGTATCAATTTGCATAAAAACCATATAAATCACAACTCAAGGTATCAAACTCAAATATACTCAATTCCAACATAAAAGCATAATTGATTTAGCTTGCATGCAATGACATAAACTTGATCTATCCACTGTTTGAGCTCAGATTGGCCTCTACGTGACGACCCAACTTTCCTTCCTTATTAAAATTACTATATTAAAAAAATGTAACTATTTTTTTTATTTTTTTCAATACAAGTTACGTCATCACTATTCTTATTCACGCGGAAATAATTACAATAACCATATAATGAAAACAACAAACACCATATTATATTATCATAACCCAAAAGGGTTTACAAGTTTCATTACATCATTTCCATTAGCAGGTATTCAAAAGCCAAACACAAACTTAACTAAGTTAGACTCTAGGCCACTAAATTATATTACAATATCTTACAACAAAATATATAATGACCCAGAGCATACGGTTCGAAACTCCAAAACAAAAACAACAAAAGGGAGAGAAACCTGATGAGTTACGTCATTAATTTTCCACTAGAAGGAATTCGGCTCAGTCATCAGTTCCCCACTGACTCCCGGTTGAATTCTCCATTGGATCATCCTCCGCCACCTGATTCTCGCTTTCCACCGGATCTTCATCCTCAACAGGGTCCCCCTTCTCCTCCTCCCCCTCTTCAGGTGTCGGATCAGAAGGCACATACACGAGTCCTAGACCGGGCTATGTGAGAAGGACAAGGATGAGAGGGGACTTCCCATATCACTCTCTCAGTTGAGGGAGTCGGACTCGGTGCAATAGCACGTCTAGGAAAATGCCTTGGTGGAGGGGATCCATGACGATGAACAAAAACTGGTGGAATGTGCATGATATAAATCATTGGGATTCTCATCCGCCTCGGACGCATGCGGGACCAGGGGTTTGGATGACGGAAGATGATCTCCACGTCACCCTCATACATAGCCCGTCGCCCGTCATACTGCCAGTCCCCATTAGGGAGCAGCCTCATCTCCACGCAGAACATGTTCCGAGCCATTACCTACATACAAGGGTTGGGAGTGAGTCATAGCTAAGCACAATAACATATGAGTATAACAGAGGCTAAAAATAACATGCACAATTCAACATATAGCAATAATGTTGCAATTACATATGCACAAACCCATTTCACATTCATTTAATCCCATTAGTAGCATGATGCATGCCTACTCCATTCCAAGGCATCACGGTTGGGTAGACTCGACCTTCGTTCATTTTAATACTGAGCCAGATATCTACCTTTCCAATGAACCGGAGCGAATTCCATTCCATAGGGCATCACGATTTACTGGGAGCTAGCTTTCATGGCTTTCTACTCCCTATCCTGAACTAGCATCAACCAAATAAAATTGGAGCCATTCCATTTTCTCGATGCATGATAATGTCACTTATTCAACTACATATTCCATTTCTTTCATTATTTTCATCAGCATTCTGGCAGCATCTTGCCTTATATTTCATTGCTCAATTCATATCCAATTTCATACTTCGTTTGTTTTTAATTAAGTGTCATTTTGATTCCTTAGATCAATTATGTCGTTATAAAATTCTTACATATTACAAGTTTAGGAAAATGCCATCGGCGACATAACCACTTTTGATGGTTTTAGAAATAGTATTTATTCAAATTGCATTAATGTAAGATTTAGCACTCCATTGGGACTCTCTAGAGGGTCATTATTAACCAAATGGATATAAAATTTCCATTGGGACTCCCTATAGAGTAATTATCAACCAAATGGATATAATAAAAATTTTCCACTGGGACTCCACCGAATGGGTTATAACAAATTCACGGGGTATTCGTCCGCCAAATGAATTTAACACCATTAGGGTAATTATCAACCAAGCGGGGTTAGATTATGCCACTGGGTAAAAATCCTCATAGTGGTCTTAGAATTTAGTAATACCAATATTATAATTATTAAATCCTGATAAATAAAGAAAATTCCCATTTTTTTAAAGAAAATTTCTATTTTGTTCATTTTTTCCATAATACTCGAGTAGTTCATGAACTACTCGAGTATTTCGACAGGTTCTGCACCAGTACTTCATGTCCTTCGTGCACCAATTCTCGATTCTTGATTCCTTACTTAATTCCATGCAAAAACAGAAGTTAAGGCACATATAATAAACATATTTCAATCATCAAACATAATCAAATCATAAGAAATCATAATCAAACCATTAAGTGAACAAGAACTTAGAATATCAATACTTGAACTTATGAAATTCATTTCTACCTCATTTTAAATTCGTGTAACCATTTAGTGAGCATTATTAGGTTCATTTAAACTTGTTCAAATCGTTAAACCATGGGTTTCTGACCTCCAATTCAGTTTCCCAATTCAAGTTTCATTCCCTTTGAACCTCTAATGGTTCTTACATTTCTAGCTTGATATGACTCATTCTAGAATTTAGATAACTCCTCACATACCTCAGGGAAGCTAAAGGACTAATTGATTGTGGAAGAAAAGGAGTGAATCAACTTTGAGCTTCAAAACTCAAGTTCTGAACTTTTGCAAATTGTTGCTTTAGCTGACTTTGGCCACAAATTACACCATGAATAAGCCATGAAAATAACGAATCAAATTAGTTTAAGCAACTAGGAAGTACCAACTTTAATTATATACAATTTTGAGACGAAACGGTTCAGTGAGCTTACCAAACTAATTCAAGGAAGTTGGAACGTTGACACTGTTTCTACTCTGTTTCAATTTTGGGTATGCAACTTTGCAGACTTATAACTCAGGATGCAAGGACTCAAATTTCATGGTTCTTGGTTCTAATTCAAGATTGGAATTAGAACTCTAATTGTGTTTTGGTTTCACTTGATTTGGTTAAGTGAGGAGGGAGAAAAGAGGGCATAAAGTATGCACCAGAAAACAGAGAAAATTGCAGGGAATTCGGGTTTGGGAGCTTAGATTGTTTTCAAATCTCCTCCCAAATGCTTATTTATAGACCCTAACTTACCTCCCTATGAAGTAAGGTCGTGTTCAAAGGTTATGGGCCAAGAGTAATGAGTTTTTAATTCAAAAAGCGTTGAAACTGCCATGAAGCTGTTGCTGAACTGGTTATAATACTCGAGTATTTGCTTCCAATACTCGAGTATTCAGCTTAAATTTTAAATTTTATTAAACAACTGATCAAAATACTCGAGTAGCACATCAAATACTCGAGTATTCAGGCAATATTTTCTGTTGGAAAACAAGCGGGTAGTACTATTCCATATAAAGGAGGTGAATAGGCGAAGAGTACGAATCTTCACCAAATAAAAATTTATCGCTTACTAAGGCCTTTAAAATTGTAGTGTCCCGGTATTGATGGAACACCACGATGTGTGTTTGGGGTTGTTGCAGCTGACGAGGGTGACCCCGGTCCTACGTACCCCCAGTGATAAGGGGATCAAGCCACACGTAGTTCTTGAGAGTAGGGATGAGAAAACATACCTTAGCCCCTATAGCATGGCGATACTTATAGGGGAAGTTGTGTTGTGGTGCCTTATGGGCCTGTTCGGCCTAGTAGGGCTGACGTGGCTCTTAGAGGATAAGAAGGATGAGTTATTCACCCTTATCCTGTACTAGAGAGCTCATGCTCATCCTGTAGCGGTAGGATTTATTATTGGTTAACCCTACAAGCCCCCCAAGCTCGTATAGGCTCGAAGAGCCTGTGCTGAGCTTCTGAGAGTTGGTGGTGACATAAAACATTGTTTGCGGCTGAGAACTTTTTATTCGGAGGAGTATCACTGATGGTTGATAGCGTTCTTCGTGCTCGGATAATGACAGGGAAACTCGATATGAGATTCTTCATAATTAGCAAACGATTCCGAGCAGGGGAAATCAACAAAATATTCTTCATACCCGGAACGAGAGACTCTAGTGGGGAACACAGTGCGAGGTTTCCACAATCGTCTTACTAATCCGAGAAGAGAAGGGTAGTGCGTGATTCCCGACATTCTGAATGTATGAGATACCAAAAGGGGGGACGTTGTCAAACGTCCGCGCGCAGTTGGCACATGTATTCGAAGCAAGGAACCGTACACAGGCTTCTCTACGCTCGGAACACAAGCGCAAAGAGGGAAACTCGGCACGGGGGTCCTCGCCATCATCAATACGTTTCGAATAGAGTAACATGTTATTGTGTTCACTATGTTCAGAAAACGATTTGCCCATTGATGAGAATCTTGAAATGGGTCACTCAGCTGCTCGGGCCATCATACGTGTACCTTGCATGTGTGTACGAAAACAATAATTAATTAGTTATTGTCGTCCAAGTTGATACTTTATAACCACAATAATGATAATTATTGGCAATTAATAAATGATGAATGACATGTAATCAAATTAACCATGTGCTAATGAGTGTTATTGGCAATTCTATGATGAGAGTAAAAATGTTACTTCCCTGCTTGAGGTCCGAGTTGTTGTTGTTGTCCACCTTCCTTTTTTTTATATTTTGGGCCTGATTAGGCCTTTTCTTTTGGGCCTTTGGCCCGTTAGGGTTTGGGAAACCCCTTCATTCTTCAAAGAACAGGGATGCAACGGCAGCGGTAGGAATTGGAGGCGAAGGAGACGGCGTCGCCGTGGCCACCGTGAACGAAGGGAGACGCGCCTGAGAGGAGTGAGGACTGCTTGCTGCTGTTCAAGGTGGTGCTGCGTCTGGACCATTGAAGGCGGTGGCGATGGATTTTGCTCTCCTCTGTCCCTCACGAAATCGCAAGACCGGCGGCGACCCTTCGCAAATGGTTGTCCCTCGCCGTGGTTGCCTTGACTCGTGACCTCTGCTGCCATGGGAGGAGCACCGCAACGGTGTCGTCATCGGGCGCCAGGGGGGCTTATGGCGGTGAGTGGTGGGGCGCGTTTGGTTTGTCGTGCCGGAACCGAACCGCGTCGAGCACCCGTCGCGCCGCTGCACCATTCCTTCAGTCCCAACGATTTAAGCACCAACTCGTAGCAGCGATGGTCCAGAACAGTACCCCGACGGCGGCAACGATGTCGATGATGAGGCTGTCTTGGTTGCTACAAGTTGCGGTTGATGATGTTTGATTTCTGCACACTGTTGTTCATGTTTTCCTTCATTGATTTTTTTTATTGTGGATGGGAATCGAAGTTTAACGATCCCCACAGACGGCGCCAATGTAGTGTCCCGATATTGATGGAACACCACGATGTGTGTTTGGGGTTGTTGCAGCTGACGAGGGTGACCCCGGTCCTACGTACCCCTAGTGATAAGGGGATCAAGCCACACGTAGTTCTTGAAAGTAGGGATGAGAGAACATACCTTAGCCCCTATAGTATGACGATACTTATAGGGGAAGTTGTGTTGTGGTGCCTTATGGGCATGTTCGGCCCAGTAGGGTTGACGTGGCTCTTAGAGGATAAGAAGGATGAGTTATTCACCCTTATCCTGTACTAGAGAGCTCATGCTCATCCTGTAGCGGTAGGATTTATTATTGGTTAACCCTACAAAAATAATCAGAGTAAAAACATATAAAACGCATATACTTAAATATATGAAAATTAAGCGCGCGGAATTGTAAAGAGATAATGAAAGAGAAGCGAACACAAGGATTTTATCCTGGTTCACATTAGTGTGTTAACGAACACTAATGCTACATCCAGTCCTCCCTTTCTGAGATAGGAGATTTGCTTCACTATGAACAAGAATTGTAAGTACAAGTAATGTGTAAGAGAAAACCTTTCCCTTAGACTTGTCCCTCCAAAGAACCTCTTTGGAACTTGTGTCTTCGCAAACACTTCCTCGAACCACAGCGAACCTTGTGCTTGAAGAAACCTTCTTCAATTCCACTTGAAACCTTCAAGTATACTTGATGAAAACCTTTCACCAATTTGCGTTTGTCAATGTCTTGTTGTTGGCACTTTACACCTTGTTGTGCGGATGAACAACTCCAATGAAAAGCAATGATCTTTGCACCTTTTTGTGTGGATAAGCAACTTATTTAAGAACATTAACTATTATATCAGAATCTAGAAGAATAAGAATGAATGCAAGTGTAATCAAAGTGGGTATTTGAAAGTTTAAGATCAACACTTGAATAGTTCTTCAATTATGTGTGAAAATGTTGTTTAATCATGAAGAACACTCAATGATTCTGGAAAATATGTTTTTTCAGAAAGTTCAAAGCATATAGAGAGGTGTTGGAATGTTGTATATTCGTTTAAAAATGTTTGGATATGTATATATAAAGGTTTGGACAGCAAACGGCTAGTTTTAGACAGTTTTAACTGTCAGTATCCGGATACTTTTGAAAAGTATCCGGATACATCGTGTTAAAATTCAAAATTTTGACTGTTGTTTTAACGATGTATCCGGATACTTTCAGATGTATCCGGATACTTCAGTTCAAAATTTCCAAAAGCAACATTATTTTTACTTGTTAACACTTATAGTATTAAATTTAAAACATTTTCTTCACTTCCAAAACACTTTAATTTATTAGAAAAATATTTTCAAATTATTTTCTCAATATTTTTCTTATATTTATAAAATCACATATTTTACTTTTAATTTTGAAAAGCACCCACTTATGATTATACTTAGCATGCATACCATATCTTTTAGATTATGATTAGTTTTTCCTAACTTAGACTCTAACCATTATGCATCTAGGGGACTTAATAAAGAATAAATAATACATTACATTACAATAAAAACCCCTTTGTTGAGCCTTAAGTTGAGTTGTGAACTTTTGCCTTGACTTGCACTTTGTAATCATCAAAACTACCTATGCTTGGGCATTTTCTCAACATTTTCAACAATGCATTGTTTTATTCATTATCTCTTCACCTTCATACAATATTTTAATATTTCACTTAATTTGGGAATTCTACTGGTCTTACACTCTAAGCCATAATCCTATTTCAATCTATGCCCTTTGAGTCTCTTGGTGACTGATCCTATGTTCTAAAACAAATTATCCTCATTCTAGTAAATGATAAGCTTATCTCTTACCTTAGAGTAGTGTTTGACGAGATTTGACACTGATCTTCAGGGGAAAAACTCAGAATCAAAAGCTTCTACCTCAACCAGAACAGATTCGACAGGGTCCAAACACCAGAGTTTTTGACACATGAAAAGAGTATAAAATTTGGGGGAAATGGTTAGAAGTTACTCTATGCAACATGCACTAAAGAATAAAACCAATTTGAGGTTAATAGAGTACTTGAGCTTACCAAAATTGAAGCTCAAAAAGAGGTCCTCGAATCAGAAACAGAGGTGACAGTTTGAAACACTCGACTTTGCAAACTTGTATCTTCTTTCTCAGGAACTCTCAACTCACAAATTTTGTATCAATGTTAAGCTTTAAAATTAAGCTTCACAATGGTGTATCACTCGAGTTTTGAATCTTAGATACAAGGGAGAACAGAGAGGACGAAGTTGAAGCTGGAAAACAGAGCAATCTATCAAACTTTGAGCAAACGAGCTCAAATTCGTCAACCATGGTGTAATTTATAGGGAAATTGGAGTGCCATGCATCACGACACGTAGTTCCCACTACGACTAAGGTGATTTTGTGGCAAGATTTGGGTTTAATCTCAGTGATTACTCATCATACGCACTAACCCTAAGTTTTTGCATATTGTCTAACCGGTTATCAGGCACCAGTAACCGATTAGTTATCGACAAAATTCAAAATTTTATATTTTATTCACTTTCCAGCCAACAACCTTTCTAATATTGCAATTAGATCCTATCCCAAAGACTTAATTGCAAAACTTATATTTTCACAAGAATTGCCAACTTAAAATACTTCTCATATTATTTTGTATTTTTAAATATATATAACGTACCAAATCAAAATACTAAATTAACTTTAATTTAATTATAAAACAAAATATTATAATTAAATTATATTATATTATTGGTGAGATGAAATTAGGGGTGTTACACTATTCCCACACTTAATATGAGTAGTTTTAAAGATACATATAAAATGTTCATATTTTTAATTTAATGAACTAAATTAACCAATCTATTTGATTGGACGTAAAATCTACCAAAAGGGTCTTATATATAAGGAATAAATGAGTACTTTCGTTTCTAAATATAAAACCTTTTTGAGAATTTTATTTTATCACTATTTATAAGATCTTATATCAATTTTCAGTTACAATTAATTATTTCTTTTCATAAATACTTTTATTTAGTCTATACTTTTTTGATTTTCCATAATACTTATAGAGGTAGTTTTGAAAAAACATATCCACATTTCCAATATTATATACTTATACTAATATTCGTTCCTATATACTATATAAGATCATTTTGGTAAAATTCACGTGTATTAAAAATTAAATTTGGTTTTTAGGTTTTTTTATTTAAAATAAAATAAAATATAGGAGTATAATTTTTTATTATGCCCCATTAGACTTTTTATAATAAGTAAACTTCATCCATACCTGAATATAAATATTAAATAATGAGTTTATCTTTATTTTTTTATAAGTTTTTATTTAAACTTTTATTTATATTAATTACTTTTTTCGATAAACACTCTTATTTATTCAAACATTTTTAGACTCTCAATGATAATTATAAGATCATTTTGAAAAAACATACCAAATGTTATCAACAATTCTAATGTCACTAACAATATTAACTAATTTTCTTAATTTGCATGAAAACCCCCCAACCATTTTATATTTAGGGACCCAAGGGGTATCATTGAAATTTTTAATTTTTTTTATTAATAATATTTTACATGTTTCTAGGTATAAGACCTTTTAGTGGAAATTAAATCCATTAAAAAAGTTTGTTAATTAGTTAGTAATATGGAAAATGTAACGTTTGATATTTTTATCCTAAGTCACCCCTATAAGTATTATTAAAAATCTAAAAAAGTTAATTAAATAAAACTGTATGAAAAGAATAATTAATTATCATTGCAAAGTTTGTAAATAGTTTTAAAAATAGGATAAAATAAAATTAATTTTTTTCTATTATATTTGTATGACTTTATTTTATTTTTTTTAAAAATATTTTTAGGTATTCAATACTTTTTCAAAGTCTCAATCATAATTATAAAAATAATTTTAAAAAAAATATATAAAATTTTCACGTTTTTAATATCACTGATAAAATTAAACAACTTTTTAATGGCTGAATTTAAGAAATAGAAAAGGTCTTACATTGATGGTAAGAGAATGTAAGAGTTTATTTAGATGATTAATGATTAATTAAAGAACCAATAATAAGCAAATGATAAATATCATTTTCTCTTGATGCAAACTTTTTTGTAAGTTAAATAGTTACATAGGTCACCGAAAGATATCTATGGAATCAGTTAGGTCACTGAAAGATTTGTGGAATCTCTTAAACTCCAAATATCATTTTGGAATGAATTAGGTCCTGAAAGATTTGTGTAATCTCTTAAAATCCCCAAAGATCAATTTGGCATCACGTTAGTCCCGTCATGAGAGACTTGACAGAATCATATGTGGCACATTAGATGTTTTGTTGCCCCAAATGTGGCATCTTCTTAGCATTCCAATATG
Organism: Crotalaria pallida; assembly: GCA_037953625.1. NCBI lineage: Eukaryota > Viridiplantae > Streptophyta > Magnoliopsida > Fabales > Fabaceae > Crotalaria > Crotalaria pallida. The sequence continues at coordinate 862,134 of CM075654.1, read as the reverse complement.
ACATTGTGGTTAACAAAATATTTTATGTGCCACGTCGGATTCTGTAAGGTCCTTCTTGAGGAAATTGGATGGGGGACTAATGTGATGTCAAAATGATCTTTGAGAGGTTTAAGAGATTTCACAAATCTTTTAGGGACCTAAATGATTCCCCGGGTATCGTTTGAGAACCTATATGACTATTAGCTCTTTTATAGATTTATAATTTTTTTTATATTGACTATATCGTTTTATAAATCTATAAAAAGTAGCACTACTATTTCCTTTTTCTCCAAATACTGTAACCATTAGATAATGATTGTTTGTCTTTAAGTATAGTAATTACTTATCTCAATTTTTAATGATATTTATTACTTCCTCCGATTCCTAATATAAGTACTTTTTGATTAATTTCATTTCCTTTAAGAAAGTTAGTTAGTTAATGACATTGGAAATGTAAATATTTTGTATTATTTTCAAAAGTGACCCTATAATTATTATTGGAAATGTAAAAAGTGTTAAGTAAACAGGGGTATTTGTGAAAAAAAAAAAGTAATTAATGCCATTAGAAATTGAGAATGAGGCTTATATTAAGGACAAAAAAGAAGTCTTGAAAGGGTGCTTATATATAGGACTGGAGGGAGTATTTCTTTTTCACAAATATTTATATTTAATTAATATTTTATAAAATTATAAAAATAATTTTAAAATAATAAATCAAATTTTATCATTTTCAATATCCCTAACCATATTACTTCCTCCGTTCCATTTTGTTTGACCTTTTAGATCGGGGCACACAAACTAAGAAAGTGTTGATTATTGTAAGTTTTATATTAACTTTGTCTAAAGTGCCCTTATGTAATCTTTTATGAAAATTGTAGTAACATTTAATTTTTAGACAAATGCTTACAAGTGTCCTAAGGGCATTTGTTAAAGACCTTAATGGAATAAAAATGTATATGAAAATGTATTTTTTGAGGTTTTCGAGAGAAGAATAAATAGAGACTTATGATTATTTTCCACTCTTAGTAAAAAGCACTTGTTAGCAAGATCCTAATTTTTATTAGAAAATATGTTCATTAATTAATATACAGTAACTAGATCTTCCCCCGTGCAATGCACGGGTTATTGATATTTTAATTTTTTATATTAAATATTTTAAATTAAATTTTATTATTATTTTTATTATAAAGTAAAGATTATTATTAAACAACAACAAAAAATAATTATACAAAAATGTAGTAGTTCAAACCAAACCCTATACTTTTAAAAATTAATCTAAATTATCTAGTTGATAAATTTTGTACTTACTTTTTATATGAGATATTCCTTATTTATTTTATGGATAAATTGACATTTTTATATATGATTATTAAATTTATTATGATAAATAATATTAAATCAGAATTAAACATGTTCTTTTTTATATTTATGTGATGGATGGAGTAGTTTCTTTTTTGTACAATTAGTATTTTTTTAAAAATATGATTATCACATTTGTTGTTATTATAATGATAATTAAATATTTTCATCTTTTTAATCAATTATCTTATATCAAGTTAATAATAAGATTGAATCCTAAAAATCTTTATCTTTTCTCAAGCTAAATATTTTTATTATTTTTTATGATTATCTTTATCTTATTGGATCTTAATCTTTATTTTTTATTTTTTTTAACACTTCTCATCATATTTTAATATTAAAAAAATGAAGACATATTTCAACAACAAAGATGAGCCCTTAGTTTATTTTTTAAAATAAGCCTAATCTCTATATACCTAAACAATAGTGGGATAACATAAGAATATGGTAGAAAAATAAAGTTTTATTGGAATTTATATATATACTCACATTTCTACATAATAAGTAGTAATACCTATCTTACCTTTATAAATATGGAGAATATAAATCTCAGTAGCGGTGTGAGTGACTAAACTTAGATTTAGTTTATCAACATAATTTTTAGTTTTTTTTACAATTTATTTTTAAAATTATTAATTGATGTCAAACTAATGGTCCATATCATATGAGGAAAAAAATAAAAAGATAATATTGTTAAAAAATTTGGTTTCTTATTAATAGTTTTAATTTTCTTGTTACAATAAAAAACAAAAAAAAATATTTACATCAAGCATAAAATCCAATCCTATTTTTATATAGGATGATTTTTATCTATTAGAATTGACAAAATATATTATAGAAAGAAAATTAAAATCCTATTATTATATAGGATGATTACATTTGGTTTGTTATTAACAATTTTAATTCTCTTGTCACAATAAAAAACCAAAAAAAAAATATTTACATCAAACATAAAATCAAATCCTATTTTTATACAGAATGATTTTTATCTATTACAATAGATAAAATATATTATAGAAAAAATTTAGTCAATATAATAAATCAAATCCTATTATTATAAATGAAGTCTTCTTAAATTAAACTTAAATCTATCAAGAAAATCAAATGGTAGGATTGGGTATATTGGCCACCGTCACACATCATCTTCCACTATCCGCGTGATTAAAGAAACCATTGGTGCAGATAACAATAAATAATCATCTTCCTTCATATTTTATGATAGTCACCCTGAAACAATTAATGCAATATTAGATTTTGATGCATTATATTGTCACCCGCAATTGAAGAATCAATCACTAAAAAAAACTGGTTGAACATTATATACTTTGTCAGGTAAGCACACAATTGGTTACACCCAAATCAAAATTTTGAACAAACTACATTTTGATCAATGGTGCACACAAATTTTTGAATTAAAGTAAGTATTTAGAGAAAAACTTAAGAATCAAATAATATAAATTAAAATGAGAGTGAATTATTAGAATTAAAAAAACTTAACGACCAAAAAATACAAAAATTGAAGGTAAATATAATTGTGAGATTGTTGTTTACATGAATATCCATCAGTTTGTGAGCCAATTCCAATTCGCTTAAATGCTAAAATATTGTTGATGAGTCATCCCATGCATATTGCGTACTATATATATATATATATATATATATATATAATGATATGGAAAACTGTAAAAAAAAATTAAGGATGATGACTTCACATGTAGATAAGATTAAATAAATTCGAATAAAAGTCTTATCTCTTTGTGTCTATATTTTTGAGGATAATGATTTTTTTAACAAACGGAGGATAATGATTTCACACTGAGGATAATAATTTCACATATAGATAATTTATTTAATTTCAAATTATAATTTTGATTAGAGATAATGTTATTTACCTACAAACGCTCTGTGCGAGTATTCTTTAAGCGGACAAACATGGTGCCTCGAAAAGGGATCTTTTTATATAAGTATAGTAGATTAAACCAAAATTATACATTCTGATTTTTTTTATTGGATAATATTATAAGATATTTCTTATATTTATTTGATGGATAAATTAATATTTTTTTACCATTATTATTTTTTTAATATAATTATCACATTTGTTATTATTATTATTATTATTATTCATATTTAAATATTTTGATCTTTTTCATCGTTTATCTTATCTCATGACAAAAACGGAAAAAAAATCATAAATAAATCGAAAAACATTGTTTCTTCAAATAGGCAAAAGACTCATCAAAATTATTTCTCACCGGAATATGATCATGGTATTTCTTCTTAATCCTAGAAGCCTTAGCCCTTCTTTTCTTTGAATAGAGAAAATGATCAATTATTTGCATATTCTTTCAACAAAGAATAATCAAAGTAAGTATGTGTAGCAACTTACCAAAATTTAAAAAAAAAAAAAAACTTGCCAAGGTCATATTCTTGTTTGAAGTAACTCATTGATGTCATTCTTCCTGAAATTAGCATTAAGCAAAAGTCAATTAAAAGTATAACAAAATATGCATAATCAAATAAGTAATTCATGAAACACTCAAAAATCAAAATTAAAAGCTCTAAGTAGAGGAATAAGCAAAAGCCAATTATAAGTATAACAAAATATGTATCATCTAATAAGTAATTCATCAAACACTCAAAATTAAAATTAAGAGCTTTAAGTAGAGGAATGAGGGAAAAAATAAAAATAAAAGAAAGAATTTGGAGAAAAGAATTCTTAGAATTAGATAGAATTTTAAAAATTGAATGAGAGAGCCTATTATATATATAGTGATTTTTTTAATATTTTTGTTGAGGATAATGATTTGTTTAACAAATTGAGGATAATGATTTCACATATAGCTAATGATTATATAAATTTAAATAATTAATTTAATTTTAAATTGTAATTTTGGTTTAAAGATAATGTTATTTACCTACAAACATATAATGATTAAATAAATTTAAATAATTTATTTAATTTTAAATTGTAATTTTGATTAGAGATAATGATTATCTACCTACAAATTCTCTGGTGCGAGGAAAGTTTCACGGGACAAACGTGGCGCCTCGAAAATTTCTCTGACAAATGTGATGTCTCGAAAAGGGATCCTTTTATATACAGACAGTAGATTTAGAAATGAGAGAGAATAAAAGCATAATTAGCGAAGAATAAATAAAATAATTGAATAATGGATTAAAATTTTTAAAAAAATATGTTTACCCATTAAAATCATAAAAAATAATATGAAAAAAAAACTAAAAGAGTGGGAGGAAGTAATTTTAATTTTTAGGCTTGGCGAGGTGGAGGGAGTGAGGATATGATTGCCTCGTGTTTTTTTTTATTGGAAAATGGGAGAATGAGAGATTACTACGTTCAAGTTCAAATAAAACAAGGTCAGATTCTGAGTGCATTTATTGCATTTCTTATTTCTCTTTTTCCCACGTTGCAAGCACTACACTCCACACTCTCTCCCTGTCCCTCCCTGTGCTTCTGTCTTCTAGGGCTCCCTTCTTTTCTCTCTGCTGTGTAGTATGTGTTGTTGCTGCATTCTTCTCTCCTTCCCTCTCTCTCCCATCAACTTTACTTCTCCCCTTGGTTTGTCAAAATCGACCATTACCATTGCCATTTTCTTTCTTTTTCACTCTAACTTTTTTTTTTTATTTGTTGCCCATTTTTTCATATCTACATTGCATTGCATGTCACTCTATGATCCTTATTTACTCCTTTCCTGCTCAATCTATCTTTTTTTTTTTAAATAAAAAAAAGGCGTGAATTTAACTCATGATCCTCAGTCTATGTTTCCAGAAAAAAAAATTGTTTTTTTGGTAGGTTAATGATTAATGCTGCTCAAGTTAATGGTTTCGGTCTCTGTGATTTGATGAAACTGCTCTCCTTTCTATTGTTAAATGAGGGATTTAGTAGGACTTGTGTGCACATTTTTATTTTCACACTACTTCCCTTTCTTTCACCATCATTCTCTTGGAAAGTAAAATTTTTTAAACCCTTTTTGCTTTCCCTTGTTTCCTTATGGACCCTGACACTAGTTGTTTTAGGAATCTCTGCATTTTATTTATATGTGCTTGCTTTGCTTGGCCCTTAGATCAGTAATGTCTTTTTTATGAATCTAGTTGCTCAAGATTCCTTTCTTTTGTCATTGTTAGATTTTTGGCTTTGTTGTTAAATCAATCAAGCCCCTTTCTTTTTTGCTCATCTAGGTAAACTAAATCCACTGCTACTTTGGTCTATTTAGTCTTGGTATTACTGATAGTCTCTTTCTATTTGTTTTGATGTGATTGTAGGTTTTGATCTGAAACAGTTGGACATTTGGTTTGAGCTAGAATAATAGCTTGTTTTTGTAAAGATTAAAAGCATGGATTTTTTGAAAATCAAGAAGTTCATTAAATCTCACAAATCAGATGGGGGAACTGATTTGGCTAACGAAGCATTGCCAGAGCCTGAGGAATCGAAGCCTAATGCTGGCGGTCCTGATCATAAGTCAGCAACTGTTGATTCCGTCAGTGAAGGTGAAGCTGAGGATGACGATGATTTTATTACTAATGAGGTGAAGAGGAGGCTGAAAGAACTAAGAAGAAACAGTTTTATGGTGTTGATTCCTGAAGAAGATTCGTGCCCGGAGGAGGGGGATGATGAAGAGGAAGCTGGAGAGACAAGTTCTAATGAATGGAGGGACGTGGAAGCTGAAGGTCAGCAATGGTGGCGCGGCTTTGATGCTGTATTTGAGAAGTACTGTGAAAGAATGCTTTTCTTTGATCGGATGAGCACGCAACAGCTTAATGAAGTTGGAAAAGGTAGAATTTTTAATTTATTTTGTTGTTGTTATTGGAAAAATTATTAGTTAGTCTTGAACCATGTGGTCCAGGCACATCTCAACCGTTGATAATTTATTTTTTAGTTAAAAAAATTCAAAAATTAAATAATGGATGATGGTGATTATCATGGATCATGTGGTCCCGGACCACCTAATAATTGCTCCCATCGTTGGTGACGATAATTCATGTTTGATCTCCCTGTATCTTCGTATGCTTAATCCACAGATTCTACTAATGGTTGGGAACATTTACTTGGGTTTTACCATTCGGTTGATTTAGGTGTTTAGTGTGTGGATTATTGGGGCATTGTGTTTGATTAAGATGATAATGAATGCCTGGTGAACTATTTCTCTTATTATATCTAGTTGGAGATCCAAAGGATAGATCTTGTAAACTTCATGGTATCGTGTCAATCGGAGTTTGATTTACATTATTGTTTTAAATATTATAGTACCTGCCACTTGAGGGAATTGATCCATCCCATAGTGCTTTAAATCGTGCTGGCATGGTGAGCAATTTCTCTAGAGTCTGGACTCAGTTCAGTTACTTCATCAAAGTCAGGGCAATTGTTTTTCTATTCCAATACAAACAGAAACCTGAAATAGAATCAGAGTTGAGGGAATCATGTCCTACACTTTAGCATGCCTGATCCAATTTTACATAGTGAAAATTTTGCTTTGGTAAAGAGTGAAAATCTGGTTATATTGCATTTATTATCTGGGGTATTATTATTTGGAGATAGCGATTAGGATATTATCTTCTTTTACCACCTGCAAATTAATGTTACATCCTTGCTAAGCCAGGTTCACAGTCCCCTTCGACTCCATCTCCAAGATCTGCATCAAAGAAGCTGCCGTCTCCCCTCCGCTGTCTTTCCTTGAAAAAATTTGAAGAACTTGATGATGAGATGGAACATCTTCAACAGCCTGAAAACGATCCCTACCAAGATATTGAAACAGCATATGTTGGTCAAATGTGCTTGACTTGGGAGGCACTTCACTGTCAATATTCTCATATGAGTCACAAGATATCTTGGCAATCTGAAAATCCTACTTGTTACAACCACAGTGCGCAGCAGTTTCAACAGTTCCAGGTTCTATTACAAAGGTTTATTGAGAATGAACCTTTTGAGCAGGGTCTCCGAGCTGAAGTGTACGCCCGCACAAGGAAAACTTTGCCTAAACTGCTTCAGGTTCCTAATATCCAAGGTGAATTTTTTATGCACCATTTACATTCCAGTGGCTATCATTGATATTGTTGATGTTATTGGTAATTAAAACAAATCATTTTTATTGGTTGTTTGTCACTTGATGTTATTTTATTTTTGTGTCTGTGATGTTAAATGTTTGTACTTTGTAATTTGTATTGCTAAGCGCTCAACTTTATGGATTTATTCAGGTTCAGATCCTGAATCAACTGATGATCCAGACATGAGAGTTCTTGCTCCTGATCTTATCAAGATAATTGAAAACTCTATCCTTACATTTCACCTTTTTCTGAAAAAGGACAAGAAAAAGTCAAATGGTGTTGTCAATCTGTTTGGAAATCAGAGCCAACTTGCAACTCCTCTACAACAGGTTCAGTCTACCCTTGAAAAGGTAACGTCAGATCCTTTACCACGTACTCCAACTTAGCAGCAATTTTATCTTAATATGATATACTAATCAACCTTTGAGGCACATATTCAAGACAACAATTTTTTGTTGTAAATGCAGAAAGTGGCGAAACTGAAGGAGTTGCGTAGAAAAAAGAAAGGATGGAAAAAAAATTGTTGGCCGCAAAACCACGAGGAGATTCAACTGTTGCTCGGGCTGATTGACATGAAAATTCTTTCAAGGGTTATGAGAATGACTAGGATGACTAGAGAACAACTGTTTTGGTGTGAAGAAAAGATGAAACTGGATGCATCAAATAGTAAGTTGGAGAGGGATCCATGCCCCATCCTCTTCCCTTGCTAGTATGCAAGTAGTGACAGAGACAGAAAGTCTAGTATATCTCACAAATAGCATCAACTTGGTTGGAGAATTGTTGCTGATACAACATTCATGCATGCTTAGGATGTCTGGGGAAGAATTATGTACATTTTATGACGAGGAGAGAGTAGGATGGGTTTTATGTTATCTGAAATGTATCATTGTTCCGGCAAAATCGTGTTGTATAACAAGTTGTGAAGGATTATTTTTGTTGGTTCGAAGACTCAATTCTATGTTTTCTCTTATGCTTCCTTCCTTTATGTTTTTTTGGTATGAAAGCAAAGATGCTGAAATTAGTTAAAGCTAGAATTGTAGCAAAGTAAATCAAAAGTGGAGATTTACTCGGAATATTTTTTTTATACAAATTTATTAAAATATGTCAATTTGTAATACAAATTTACTTAATATAACTTTTATACCTTTGTCAGAGAACAGATGATACAAAAATTTCAAATACAAATAACAAAAACATGCACATAAAAAATTCAAAATATATTTTTTTTAATATATTAGATTTGTAAAAAAAAAGAAAGAGCCGGAGTACCAAAACCAAGTGCATAGTAGAAGCAGCTTTAAGAATCGTGGCTTTGATTAGTACTCCCTCCGGTTTGAATTATAAGCAATCCTAACCATTTTTACGCTTATTAAGGAGGTTAATTGATTGTATTTAATTTTTTCAAATTTATAAAAAATAGAGGTATTTTTGGAAAGTAGTATTGGGAATTAAACAAAAATTAATTAAGATTACAATTTTCTAGAGATGTTTTTGGAAAGTGGCATTGGGAATGAAACAAAATTTAATAAAGTTAGTTAATTTTGCTTATATTTTAAACCAAGAGTAGTATATTTTTTGTTGCTTATAATTCGAGCCGGAGGGAGTAACTGCTACTCCCTCTGCCCCATAATTTAAGTCTTTTTAGAGATTTCAAAAAAATTAAGAAATGAGTAAATGATGTAAGAATTTGATATGCTTAGACTAAAATACCCCATTTAGTAATAGAAGAGAGAATAATAATAAATGTGTGAATGTTATATTGAAGAGATAGAGAGATGAGTGGTGAAAAAGATGATATACTTCTTCCGTCCCTTTTTATAAGACCCATTTGGAAGAATTCACGTTTATTAAGAAAGTAAAATAATTTAGTTAGTTGTATTGGAAATATGAACTTTTGATATATATTTTCAAAATTACCCCTATTAATATTATTGAGAATCTAAAAAGTGTTAAATAAATATGAGTATTTTTGGAAAAATGTAATTAATGCTCATTGAAAATTGGTGAATGGTCTTATAAATAGAGACAAAATAAAAGTGTCAAAAATGTCTTATATTTAAGAACAGAGAGAGTAATAAATAGAGATATACTTTGAAAAAGAAGTATAAATTAGTATTGAATTTCTAAAAAAAAATAACTTATAAGATAAAATGAAAAAAAAAAAACCCTTAAAGTACGAGATCGAGAGAGTATTAATGCTACTCTTTATATTCTATTGTGCTTAACTTCTCTCATTTCTTCTAGTTACTTCATCCGGTTCTATTTATAAAACTCTTTTAAGGGTTTTTCACTTCCATCAAGGAAAGTAGTAGATAAATTTGTTAGTGACATTGGAAATGTAAAAATTTGATATATTTTTTCAAAACTACCCTTATAATTATTTTTTGAACTCTAAAACGTGTTAACTTTATAGGGGTATTAGTGAAAAGAAGTATTTAAATGTTATTAAAAATTGAAAAAAAATCTTATAAATAGAACCAAAATAAAAACCCAAAAAATCTTATAAATAGGAACTGAAGAAGTAGTCTTCATCAACGACGTGATAAGTTACGTAAGTTACACGTTGCACGCACACACACTCTACTTGACCTCTCTTGTCAAATCTTTTGAGGGTTATAACGACTAACTGAAAAAAAAAATTCTTGTGAAAATGGAGTTAAAATCATATGTTCTAAATGGAGTTAAAATCATATGTTCTAAAATGTGTGTCCCCAGTCTGCGTAAGACAGCTCAGTTGGTGGCTGCAGGGACGCTTAGGATTTCCTCCTCCCCAGATCATGGGTTCTAGTCCCAGACCTCTCATGTAAACAAAAAAAATGTGTGTTCCCTTAAAAAAAATGTGTCACTGCTATGAACATGTTTGGCTTCAATTTGGAAAAAAAAATTCTAACCCCAAAAAATGTGTCACAGCTATGAGAATTGATTCTGGACTAACTCATCGCAAAACCAAACCTGCACTATGCGTTACTTATTATAATTGGTTAAAAAAAATATTTATTTATTAAATTTTTAACTTAAATATTAATTTTTCAAAACCAATCATAATGTGGCACATAATGTGACACACTTTTTAAAATATTTAAACTAAAAGGACAGTTCAATCTATTTAAGTAAATCCCATTACTTGCAAGGAAACCATTCCTAGCCACTGTATCCATATTACAACTCAATATATTTTTTCTATTTGTTCTTTTGAATTAAAAAAAAAATCCAAACAAATCTTTTTAATCCAATTTCACAAAGTTTAATTGTGATAAGGTGATAGTGCTAAAATAAATTAATCCATGTGGTTCGATACTCGATTTACTACTATGTTACTTGTATGATCGGATATACTTGCCGGTGTTCCAACATAGCCTAACTCACGACCCAAGCTTTTTAAACCAAAAATGATTGAACCCAACAACAACTCCCACACACGTGCCTTGTGTTCACGTATGTTTTATAATTAATTGATTCAAGACTTGCCATTATGAACAAGTGATGATGAGTTAACGGTTCAATATGCATAAGAGGTAGAGAAATTTCAAATTTTTCATACAACCATGAGTTCAACTCACAACCAAGCGATCGTGAGCCAAGCCCAAGATCGAAGCTTTTTTAACCAAAATGATTGAACTCAACGAAAATCCCCACACACGTGCCTTGTATTCTCGTATGTTTTATAGTTAATTGGTTCAAGACTTGTCATTCATTATGAAAAGATGAGGATAAGTTAAAGGGTCAATATGCATGAGGTATAGATTCAAGTTTTTCATATGACCTTGAGTCTATCTCATAACCGAAGCTTTTTCAACCAAAATGAGTGGCAAAAATCACTACCGTAAGAAAAATAGGGTGGCAAAAAATCACGAACATGAGTTCCATTCACATACTTTAGTTTACCCCATAAAAAAAGGTTGTATTATAATATTTGAAAATTTTTGGGGTGGCATGACCAGCCCCTTTGCGTGACAAAATAAAAACCCAAATCTTTAACTATCTTTTTTTCCTGTTTGGTTTTGGGCTTGACAAGTGACACAACTAAGTTTAAGTTAAAAAGCCCAAACCGGTTTAAGCCTTCATAGATGTTAAGGAAAAACAAATGAGTTTTGGATTTTGAACCCTACGGAATTGGTTTTGAACCTTATTAAAAGTGCGAAAGACCCAAAATGCATTCTTACTCATTTTTTCTTACCTGGGGGTATTGGAAATTAGAATTTTTAGCCGACATTTTTTTATACCTTTTTTTTTGGAAAAAAAAACAATGCCTTTTTTCTGATTAGAGAGTTTCTCTGGTGCTGTCGCAAAAAGTGAGTTTCGGTGCTGTCGAATCCTTAACCAATGAAAATATGTCATGTCATATAATTAGCCACGCTAGCATAATTTCTATTAAAGCATCCGATTTTATCATATTCCATTTTAATCCTTCACATTTTAGATAACTTTTGATTAATCTAACTAATTTAAATCAAATTAAATATTTTCTATTTTATTTAAAAAAATTAAAATAAAAAAATTAGGATTTGATTTTGAAATAGGTTCTTTCATAACCTATCTGTTCTTCATCACCTGTACAAGCTTCTTCACTTCTCCATCACCATACACATTCATCAACACTTAATAAAAAATTATTAAGTTGCCTCATCCATATATCAGTAGGGTACAACACGTTCATCATCCCTAAAAATTATTATTCACAATTCTTTGTTTTTGTTTTTACAATAGAAAGTTAGAAAAAGGAAAAAAACGAAGCATATGCTTACAAGTGGTTGGGAAATTAATCTTTATTACAGATCTAACAAACTAACACACATCATAAGCAAAAAATTTATAAACCAAAAAATAACAATCATAATCAGAATTGAGAGAGAGGGAAAGACATACGGTAAAGAGTGATCATTAGGGATGATGAATGTGTTGTACCTTACTGATATACAGATGAGGCAAGTTAATAATTTTTATTAAGTGTTGATGAATGCGTATGGTCTGTGTGTGTATGGTGATGAAGAAGTGATGAAACTTGTACCGATGATGAAGAACAGATAGGTTATGAAAGAAACAATTTCAAAATCAAATCCTATTTTTTTTTATTTTAATTTTTTAAATAAAATAGGAAATATTTAATTTGATTTAAATTAGTTAGATTAATTAAAAGTTACCTAAAATGTGAAGGACTAAAATGCAATATGATAAAATTGGATGCTTTAATAAAAATTATGCTGACGTGGCTAATTATATGACATGACGTGTTTTCATTGGTTAAAGGTTCGATGACACCGAAACCCACTCTTTTGCAACGGCACCGGAAAAACTTTCTTCTGATTAATGCATTTTTTCGACGAGGTCTAATTGAAAAAATGAAATAGAAATGGTTAGATTCAGAGAGCTTATATTATACCAATACTCATACTAAAGTTGTTGAGCATCAAACAAAGCCTACCTATATTGCTTTTATTCACCCAGAATAGCCAAGCACTTCTCTTTTATAACATGCTTTAGTTGGTTTGAGAATCCTAGAGTATCCAAGGTAAATGTTAATATTTCTGTTGTAGGGGTCTTAGCCTTTCCCAAGCAGACTCCATTTTCCACCCGACACCTGGTTGGACCCCTCAGTGCCGTGATCAAGACCGGTCCCAGCCAAACCAGTCCGTGCACACACTTGGTCAGCATTCGATCCGACCCAGATCGGACCCCTCAATACTGTGATCAAGACCGGTCCCTACCAAACCGGTCCGTACGTACGTTCGGTCAGCATTCGACCCGACCTGGGCCGAACCCCTCTTGTCGTCTGACCTAGCCGGATCGGACCATATCTGAGGATATCCTGTCACTTCCTTGTCACGTCCACCACCACCGCCAGATCCCGCGGATCCCGCTAACGACGCGACGCCTGTCAGAACCTGCGCCTTACACTCCAGGCGTAGCCAGCCCGTAGGCCCAAGACCAAGAGGCCCGAAGTCCCCTATAAATACCCCGTTACACAACAGTGGAAGCCAACGGAGTTCCTCTTCAACACCACTACTCCACCTTCCGACCCAACTCAATCCTCAACCCCCCTCTTGGTCATTCTTTTAATCTCTCTCTATATTGCTTTATATTTAACATGTGTATTACATTGACTTGAGCGTCGGAGTCCGTGCAGGATCCCCACCCGGGGGCGAGTCAAGGCCGGAACGCAGACCGGTTACCCTGCTCGAGTTTCACCCAACCGGTTCAGCCTCCCATGTGTACGCGGTCAACATCCAGTCAACTTGGTCCAGCTCACCTCAGTTCTCCTAGTATAACAATTGGTGCCCACCGTGTCTTACCCATCCCACTAATGGAAACAAGAAATCAACGAAGACTTCGCAATCAACAACCTCCAGAATCACCTCAGGAAGGGCCCTTCACTGATGCCACCCCAGACCCATCCCTTCCGGACGGACAGACGCAATCCGCTCTGGTCCGCATGCAGCACGTCCCAACCCCTAAGATTGAGCGGCGCTCGGCTGAGCTCCGCGCTCGCATTCATAGATAGGAACAATTGATTAGAGAGCAAGAGGACCTCATTGAATCCTTCCGACGACGTCAGCCCCCGCCACTTGCACCATCACCACACGAAATTCCCGAAGCACCACCACACCATCGTACCCAAACTCCCCAAGCGGACCTGGAATCAGAGGTCGAGTCGAGCATGCCGTCCCCTCGCATCACCAGGCGTCAGCACCCACCCAACATACCCAGACATCCCGACCCCCAGTTACCATTGACCCGTGGTGGACTTCGCCATCCCTTTACAGACTCCATCATGGTCCTGCGGGTCCCCGATAATTTGCGACCAGCAAACATCGAAATGTATGACGGCTCTTCGGACCCCCAGGACCATATTGACGCTTTCGAAGCTACAATGCTGTTACATGGCACTACTGACCCATTTATGTGCCGGGCATTCCCTTTGATATTGAAAAAATCAGCCCTTCAATGGTTCACGATGTTGGAGCCTCAATCCATAGACTGTTGGGCCAATCTATCGACCTGGTTCCTCAACCGCTTCACCACCAGTAAAGAGCATGACAGATCCTTGCAAACTCTAAGCACGATAGTTCAACGACTTGTAGAACCACTAAGAGATTATGTGCATAGATTCAACCAAGCCGCCCTTTCGATTAAGGGACTCAATGAAGCAGTCGCTGTCCATGTCCTAATAGTCGGTCTTCAGCCGGGCGGCCTCCAAATCTCCCTTGCTAAAAAGCGGGTCGAGACGATGGACGCCGTTAGCAGTGTGGCCCAAAAATAATAAATTTGGAAGAGACCATGGGCGTTGCAAGTCAGCAAAGACAAGGTGACAGAGGAGAAGGGTCACGGAAGAAAGACCCACGCGGCCCTGCGGACGGTACCAAGAAAGCCCCCCCCCCCCCCCCGGGTCGGTACGAACAGTACACTCCCTTGACGGTACCACGAAGTCGGATACTTAATGATGTGATGTATGCCGACCTCTTTTCCGCTCACAAACCAACACCCATAAAGAGACAAGGACAGCGAGATCAGTCCAAGTATTGTGAATTTCACTCGAGTTACGGTCATATCACCGAAGAATGCATCTAGTTACAGGATTTGATAGAGGACATGGTTAGGCAAGGCCGATTGAATAGGTACGTTCGCCGTTCAGATGGCCGAATAGATCGTTCGAACGACCCACCACGGGACACAAGGCGACCCAGATCTCCTTGACGCCAGTCTCCGAGAGGACGTTCCCCATCCAGGCAAGCACAACACCACTCTCCTCGCACCTCCTGAGAGGACCAGGGTCGGCAACCTTTTGGCCCACCCCGGACCAACAGACACATTAACACAATCTGTGGCGGGTTCGCAAGCGGCGGCCTATCATCATCCGCACAGAAAAAATATGTTAGAGAAGTGATGAACGTATCCTCCTAACTAAACTTGACCCCAGCCCGCCCTCCTAGGAAGGCACCGCCTATTACCTTTGACGACTGTGACTATGGTTACGTTTTGAGAGAACACCATGACCCATAAATCATCTCCGAAAATCTTGATGATGCTACAGATGACCTCCTATTCGTCGATCAAGGAAGCTCGGCAGACGTAATGTTTTATGATTTGTTCCAAAAGTTGAAGTTGAACGAGAAGGACGTAACCCCGTATGACGGAGAGTTAGTTGGCTTTACAGGGGAGAGAATCACCCCCATTGGTTACGTCAATCTACGACTGACCTTGGGAGAGTATCCCCTGAGCCAAACCGTCCCGGTCAAATGGCCGATCGTTGATTGTCGTACCGCCTTTAACGCAATAATCGGCCGCCCAACCTTCAATGCATTGGAAGCTGTCGTCTTCACTCCACATCTCGCAATGAAATTCTTATCCAATGATTTGCGCATCTGCACGGTGCGCGGAAACCAACTTACCGCCCAAAGATGCTACAACGAGAGCCTGAAGATTACACAAAACGACCGGCCCAAAGCGGGAGGATCTTCAATGATTAAAGCTTCGGGCGGAGTGTCCATGATGGAATTAGATGTTCGAATGGATGATGACACCCGTCCGGAGGCACAAGGAGAAACCATACCTTTTCAAATAGGTCCGGAACCCCATCAGGTCGTTTGGACCGGAGTGAACCTCACCGCCCACCAGCAGGAAGATTTGACAGCTTGTCTGTTAAGAAATAAGGACCTCTTCGCATGGACAGCGTCCGACCTTCCAGGGATAGACCCTTGCTTTGCCAGCCATCGCCTGTCCGTTCGACCTGACGCACGGCCAGTCTCACAAAAAAAGAGAAAGATAGTCGGGGAGCGCAAGCTTTTCGTGGAGAGTAAGGTAAAGAAGCTTCTCCAGGCCGGGTTCATCCGGGAAATCCAGTACACAACATGGTTATCCAATGTGGTCCTCGTGAAGAAGGCGTCTGGCCAGTGGAGGATGTGTGTTGACTACACAGACCTCAATAAAGTGTGTCCCAAAGATCCTTACCCAATCCCTAACATTGACTGCCTGGTAGACAACTCGTCCGGATATCAATTTCTCTCATTTATGGATGCTTACTCCAGATACAACCAGATACCCATGCACCCGCCAGATGAGGACAAGACGGCTTTCATCACCGACGGAGCCACTTACTGTTACAAAGTGATGTCATTCGGCCTCAAAAATGCCGGATCTACCTACTAGAGAATGATGAGTAAAGTATTCACCAATCTAATCGGGAGGGTAATGGAAGTCTACATGGACGATATGATTGTGAAGAGCAGTCATACGGAGAACCATGTAGACAACTTGACAGAAATTTTTCAACAGATCAGAAAATACAACTTACGGTTAAATCCGAAAAATGCTCATTTGTAGTAGAGGTCAGGAAGTTCCTTGGATTTCTACTCACCCAGCGCGGTATTGAAGCAAACCCGGTAAAATGTGATGCAGTTATTAGCATGCAGAGTCCCCCCAACATCAAAGAAATTCAGAAATTGAATGGCTGACTGACGGCCTTGTCTCGGTTTCTTACCCGCTTCAGCTCAAAAGTCTTTACCATTGTTCAAGCTTCTGAGAAAAGGAAAAAAATTCGAGTGGACAAATGACTGCGAAGTCGCCTTTGAGGCGTTCAAAACCTTGCTCGCCACTCCGCCCGTCCTCACCCGACCGGAACCAGGCGAGACACTATTTGTTTTCCTAGCAGTAACAGAGGAAACAGTCAGTGCGGTCTTATTGCGCGAAACTTCAGAGGGGCAGAAGTCGGTCTATTTCACGAGCAAAGCCCTGCAAGGGGCCGAGTTGAGATACCAGAAACTCGAAAAAATTGCTTTCGCGCTTCTAACAACTGCCCGCCGACTTTGTCCTTACTTTAAGAGCCATCCCATCATTATCCACGCAAACCAGCCCATAAGACAAGTACTGCAAAAACCTGAATTGGCCGGACGGATGATATCATGGTCTATCGAACTGTCTCAGTATGACATCTCTTATGAGCCCAGGACAACTATCAAAGGACAAGTATTGGTCGACTTCAGTGTCGAGCTCACTCATCCAGCTAGCCCAACGACCGAACATTGGATCGTGTATGTAGACGTGTCGTCCAACACAAAGGGGTTCGGTGCCGGCATAATACTCGAGAGCGCAAAAGGAGTCACAATAGAACACTCCCTGGCCTTTAAATTCCCCACATCAAACAATCAAGCGGAGTATGAAGTATGCATAGCCGGTCTCCACCTCGCTAAGGAAATGAGAGCAGAAACAGTCAGACTGTGCAGCGATTCGCAATTGGCAATGTCCCAGATACAGGGAGCGTACCAAGTCAAAAACCCTTTGCTCACGAAGTATCTCTTACGAGTTCACGAATTGCTTTAAAGTTTGAAGAATCAAGTGTGGAGCACGTACCTCGGGAACAGAATGCCCGGGCGGATCTTCTGTCCAAGTTGGCAAGCATGAAAGGAAAAGGAAGCAACAAATCAGTGATTCAGAGTTCTATGCCATGACCCAGCATCATCTTTGCAGTGGCGCATGCTGGGCCGCGCCCGTCATGGGCCGAGCCAGTCATAAGATATCTTGAGCAGGGAACCTTACCAGAAGAGCCAAAAGAAGGCCAAAGAATAAAACGAAGCGCAGCCTGGTACACCCTCCTGGACGAATAGCTCTATCGTCGAGGCTTTTCCAGCCCTTTGTTGAAGTGCATCGATACAGAGCTGGCCGAGTACATCCTCACAAAGGTACATGAAGGTATCTACGGACATCACCTAGGCGGCTCGGCCTTGGCCAAAAAGGTTCTAAGGGCAGGCTACTACTGGCCAACAATGGAAAAGGAT
This sequence comes from Crotalaria pallida, assembly GCA_037953625.1. Classification (NCBI taxonomy): domain Eukaryota; kingdom Viridiplantae; phylum Streptophyta; class Magnoliopsida; order Fabales; family Fabaceae; genus Crotalaria; species Crotalaria pallida. Next base: position 843,964 of record CM075654.1, on the reverse strand, counting down.
ACCCAAAATACGTGCGATCATGTGAAAAATGCCAACGGAATGCCAATCTGCACAAAGCACCCCCAGCCGAGCTGTCTTTCACAGTCACCCCATGGCCGTTCACCAGGTGGGGACTAGACATTCTTGGACCCGTCCCACTAGCGACAAGACAAATGAAATTTTTGGTTGTGGGCATCGAATATTTCACAAAGTGGATCGAAGGAGAGGCAGTCGCCAAAATCACATCAGCCAGAGTTAGGAAGTTCCTGTTCTGCAGTATCCTCACTCGGTTCGGCATCCCCGAGTCGGTCGTGACGGACAACAGAACACAATTCAAGGACCGCAAATTTCAAGCTTTCATGGCCGACCTACACATAAAACAACACTTCTCTTCTGTAGAGCATCTGTAGACAAACGGCCAAGCCAAGGCAGCAAACTGGGTCATCCCACGTGGATTGAAAAGAAGGCTGGACGACTGCAAGACAGAATGGCCCGAACAGCTACACCACGTCTTATGGGGATACCGAACCACCCAGCACACCTCCACGGGAGAGTCACCCTTCAACCTCACCTACGGGACCGAAGCCATGATACCAGTTGAAATAGGAGAACCAACATGGAGAAGACAACAGTTCGATGAAGATACCAACCCACAAATGCTAAGGCACAATCTGGACTTAATTGAGGAGAAAAGAGATAGGGCCCGGGTCAGGGAGGAAGCCTTCAAGAGAGCAACAACAATGAGGTATAACTCCAAAGTTGTGCCTCGGACTTTTGATATTGGGCATATGGTCCTGCGTAGAGCAGATGTGGGACGATCCAAGGGGAAGCTACCCCAAACTGGTAAGGGCCCTACCAAGTCGCTGCGCTCACCGTGAAAGGGGCTTATTACCTCAAAACACCAAAAGGACGGTCCATAGCGAGGCCATGGAATGCAGTCAACCTGAGAAGATTTTACCCTTAGTCTTACTATTTAGTTGAACTAATGTAAAGAGACTGACCGAGTGACAGGCCGTCTCTCTTGCAATTTAAATTCCTGCTTTTCTCCATCATGTATCCGGCCATCCCCAAAAAGCTCTCTTTATCCGAGACATCTATGTTGTGGGGTCGCCTTTCAAGTAGCAATGAAATAAAGTTTCCGATTAGCAACCATTTTTCTATTTTCTGATAAAGCGTACCCGCCGGCGGCTAGCCATCGACCGGACCGAGTGAGGCAAAAAAGCCAAAACGCTAAACTATCACAACCCCCACTCGGCACCGCCGAGTGAGTTTAGGTGCTTACTAGAAGGACTTTTTGGCTAAGAACCTCTAAAAAGCAAGTGACAAGTAAAATAGACGAGATACCAAATTGAAATTTCAAAACGTAAAGAACAAGGAATTTGAAATTACTTTCAAGTATTGAAAATTCCCAAAACCAACCCGCATGAAAAATCGGTCCAAAATTTCAAAATAACAATCCCATGCCGAGGGTACGTAAACTTGTCCACGTGAAGCGATGCGAAATCAAATTTTCTAAAAATCACACGTCCGGTTGGAATCATCGGTGAAATTCAATTTTCATGTATTTAATTAATGTCCAATATATGTCGAGCCGAACGAAGAAAACGACCGTTTCAATTTTTCAAGTTTCAGATTTCACCACCGCTTACCGGGCCGAGTGAAAATTCATCTTTTCCAATTGAATTTCACCACCGGATACCGGGCCGAGCGAAAAATAGAATTTTAGAAGAGATTTCACCAACGCGTACTAGGCCGAGTGAAAACTTTTCCGCTTGAATTTCACCACCTGGTATCGGGCAAAGTGAAAAACAGATTTCACCACCGCGTACTGGACCGAGTGAAAATTCATCTTTTCCAAATGAATCACCACCTGGTACTGGGCATAGTGAAAAACATAATTTTTACAAGAGATTTCACCAATGCGTACTAGGCCGAGTGAAAACTTTTCCGCTTGAATTTCACCACCTGGTACCGGGAAGAGTGAAAAATAGATTTCACCACCGCGTATTGGACCGAGTAAAAATTCATCTTTTCCAAATGAATCACCACCTGGTACCGGGCAGAGTGAAAAACAAAATTTTTAAAAGAGAATTCACCACCGCGTACTAGGCCGAGTGAAAACTTTTCATCAACGGCTACCGGGCCGAGTGAAAGATCGACCAAATGAATTTCCAGTATCAGGCCGAGTGAAAACTTTTCACCAACGGGTACCGGGCCGAGTGAAAGATCGACCAAATGAATTTCCAGTATCAGGCCGAGTGAAAACATTTCACCGCCGAGTATCGGGCCAAGTGAAAAAACTTTCCCAAATGAATTTCACCACGGGGTACCGGGCCGAGCGAAAAATAGAATTTTACAAGAGATTTCACCACCGAATACCAATCTGTTGGAGAGTGCCCTAGTGGCAATCGTATTTTCTCTTTTATTTGTACTTATTTCATGTTTATGGATTATTACTATTAATAATAATGAGGCATTTCATTTATTATATTTATGCTTTAATTGTTTAATTAAAATAGATGTAATAAAGTCCTTAGGATTATAAGTTCAATGTCATAAGAATATCAAGTACATGACTTGATAGTGAGATCTTATTGATTGATAATTATCCTTAAAGATTCTCTAGTCGAGTATTATAGTTAATAAGGACAACTATAATACATCGAGACTAGTATGTGGCAGACTGATGAGTGTATCTCACCGGTCATGGATATGGGATATCAAGTCTTCACGTAAGTACACATTGAGACAATTGTGTACTGGATTGACCCGCCATGAGAATGCTACATGGGTTATTAAGTGAGTGTCATAAGCGATTCTCATAGTGACAATGGTGTACATGGTTCTTCGACCTGAAGTCGCTACGGTTCCCAACATGAGGAATTATATGCTTTCACGCAATCAAACGTCATCTTTAACTAGGTGATCATAACGGTTGTAGTCGGGTATATGACAAATCATGTAGAGGGATGTGAGTGACGTAGATGGGATTTGTCCTTCCTTATCAATAGGAATTATATCTCTGGGCCCCTTGATTGAGTGAGACGGTGAAATGTATGGCCATACTCAAGACAGTCAATATGAGATATTGACGAGACTTGTATAGACGCGTCTACTCAGGGATCAAGAAACCATAGGTTACACTATTCATGGGTGACACGTTCCATGCCATGAGTGTAACTATGATATTTGGACAAAGGGATTAAACTTACACATGTTCATTGGTCACAGTAAAAGGTTTAGTCAAATCACAGACATTCCTGTCACTTGGGTAGCAATGATGTGTTGCTAGATACCGCTCATTGCTTGTAAAGTTAAAATGTGATTTTAACATTACTGCCAACGTTAGGGTCACACACTAAGAGCAGATAAAATTGGAGATATTATATTTGATAAAAATACAATAGTTGTATTTTTATAAAATTAAATCATTCTGATATGATTAAGATATGATTCGTTTTATCTTTATGTATAAGATATAAATTTGATTTTATCTTCTACATATAAGATAAAATTCGAATTTATCTCCTAAAAGCCCAACCAGTTGGCCTGATAATATTATAAATATAATATTATTAGCTTTAGGGGAAATAGATGTGTGAGACACAGAACGGCAACCCTAGCCGTCATATCAGAGTGAGTGATAGAGTGAGTGATACACAGACTCTCTCTTCTCTACTAGCATTGAGAAGAGAGACGTGACTCCAATTGGGAATTTGTTCGTGTGGATACCAATAGAGGCACAACACATTGATGTGCTCGTGATTGACGAAACGTTCGTGATAAGATTCGTTGGTCTCCTCTTCCCTGCGAAAGGTAATTTTATTCCCTATCTCAAATCATGTTTTCACATGGATCCTGGATGGAAATATGATTTGTTTATTTTTTTTTTCCGCTGCGTTTGTCGCATCCTATTTCCTAACAGTGGTATCAAAGTCACTTGCGAAACCATGATTTGATTATTTTTGATTAAACATGTTTTAATATGATTATGATGTGTTGAGATTAATCAAAAATTAAAATAAAAAAAAAAAACACGTCAATATCAATTGTGTGTGCCGCATGAACTTGTGCGTGAGTATCGTGTGTGCCGCATGAACTTGTGTATCGATTGTGTGATCAGAGCAAGACAAATGATACATAAATGTAAAAAGCCCAGCCGTAAGGTTTGTAGGATTGAGTATCGAATTCTATCTTTAGGCTTATGAACTTGTTTGATTTATAGTCTCGATGTATGATAAAATGTATGGCTATAATTATCATGTGAATTCGCCGTTTAATTCCTTGACAAGACAAATTGGAATTTGATTCCTTGGCTGGCCATATTGTAACATTTTTATTTATTTTTTTAATCAAAAGTTGATACGTTATTATTTTATCAAGAGTTGATAAAATATAATTTTTTTTTAATTTGTAACAAACATATTTTTTTAATAAAATAATAATTTATTTTATTTAATATGTTGTTTGTTGTATGGTGAATGGTCATGGTCTCTTAGATCGTTTAGCGCCTTGTGTATGTTTTATTTTCTTTTGGTTTATTTTTAAATACGGCCTGCGTGTCGTGCCTCTCTCCATATTCAATATGTATTTCTTTTCTCATCTAAATCCCCTCATGAACGAGGTTTCTATTTGTAATATTTTTATTAAAATTGCGAAAGACTTGAAGATGAAAAGGAAAGGAGATTTAAGGAAGACTTTTAGAGAAGGACCGGTGCATACATTCAAGGAATGCTCTTGGAGAAGAAGCTATGCGTTCAGGATCTTTGTATTAATTCACTCACTGGCTTGGGTGAATTAGTTTTTCTAGGCCATGACCATATCACGTAGTTTATAATTATAGTATGTATGTGATGCATGTTATCGTTATAATGTGTTTTAATGTAAGATAAAATAGGTGAGATCACTTAAAAATAAAACCCCTCAAACTGAAATATTAAGTTATATGTCTTCCAATGCTTGACAATCGTCTTGATTGATGTCGTTTTGAATGTGGGTCTGCTAAAGTAGAGTACGTTTATCTACATTGGTCAGACGCGAAGGAATAAATGTAATATTCGTTATGTCAACCATTGGGTCTAACTTAAATGGATGGTTCAATAGGATTGAAGATCTATAGGCAAAAGAATTGGGTATAAATTAATAAGTTAATTTTGAATAAATGTTATTCACCCAATTGATCCAAGAGTCACATGAGATGTGATTGGGAAAGGGTTCCTTACCTAAATAATCTAATTGTGGGTGATCAGCTAAAGTTGACTCATGATAAGATGAAATATGGATCTTGGTCCCACTAGAAAATCTTACGCTGAGATTTTCCGAGTCAATATTGAGGGTTATTGATTTGAGGAAAATAGTGGGCGTACTATTTAATGAAAGTCCTTATTAAATATTTAATAAACATGATTTTAATCCTGCAAAAGATCACCATGGCTTCAAACAATTCAAATAACTTATCACTGCGATCCGTCCTTGAGAAGGACAAGTTGACGGGAATTAATTTCCTGGACTGGTATCGAACCCTAAGGATTGTCCTTAGGAATGAGAAAAAGATGTATGTGCTAGAGCAACCGCTCCCTGAAGCACCCCCCGCTAATGCACCGGCTACTGAGCGAAATGCTTTCCGTAGGCATCAAGATGATGCCTTAGAGGTTGGAACTCTCATGCTTGTCACTATGACCCCTGACCTTCAGAAGGTTCACGAGAACATGAGTGCGTACGATATGATCGTACACCTTAAGGATCTCTATCAAGGGCAAGCAAGGCATGAGCGTTTTGAGGTCACAAGGTCCCTTTTCACTTGTAAGATGACAGAGGGAAGCCCGGTTAGTCATCATGTAATCAAGATGATTGGTTATATTGAGAACATTGAGAGGATGGGTTTCCCACTAGGTCAAGAGTTGGCCGTTGACTTAGTTCTGCATTCCTTACCACAGAGCTTTAGTCAATTTGTCATGAATTACAACATGAACAACATTGACAGCACTCTAACTGAATTGTTAGGGACGTTGAAAACTGCTGAGCATGATATCAACAAGGGAAAAACTGTATTGTTGGTTCAAAATGGAAAGGGCAAAGGTAAGGCCAAAGGGAAAGCACAAAAACCTAAGGATAAGGGCAAAGCTAGAGTAGCTAAGGCTCTTAAGCCTAAAGGTGGGGTGGCTAAGGAGGGAAATTGCTTCCATTGTAACAAGGAGGGACATTGGAAGAGGAATTGCCCAGATTACCTTAAAGAGAAAGAAATGAAGAAAAGCGGAGCCTCTTCTCCAGGTATTTTTGTTATAGAAGTTAATTTTTCTGCTTCAACATCATGGGTATTAGATACTGGATGTGGATCTCACATTTGTGTTAATGTGCAGGATCTAAAAAGGAGTAGAAGATTAGCTAAAGGTGAAGTCGAACTGCGAGTTGGAAATGGAGCAAGAGTTGCCGCCATTGCTGTTGGAACTTGTAGTTTAACCTTACCTAGTGGATTAGTTTTAGAACTAGAGGATGTTTATTGTGTACCTGCTATTCGTAGGAATATTATTTCAGTTTCATGTTTAGACAAAGTAGGTTTTTCGTTTTCAATAAGGAACAAATGTTGTTCCATTTATTTGAATGAGATATTTTTTGGCAGTGCACAATTAATAAATGGTCTTTATTTGTTAGATCTTGATCATCCAGTCTATAACATTAATGCTAAAAGGTTTAAATCAAATGATACAAACCAAACTTTTCTTTGGCATTGTCGTTTGGGCCATATAAATGAGAAACGCATTTCTAAGCTTCATAAAGATGGATTCTTAGACTCATTTGATTTTGAATCTTATGAGACATGTGAGTCTTGTTTGTTGGGCAAGATGACAAAGGGCCCATTTACTGGCAGCAGTGAACGGGCTAATGAACTTTTGGGACTCATACATACAGATGTATGTGGGCCTATGAGTTCAAATGCTAGAGGAGGTTACCCGTACTTCGTCACATTTACTGATGATTTTAGTAGATATGGGTATGTATATCTGATGAAATACAAACATGAAACCTTTGAAAAGTTCAAGGAATTCAAGAATGAAGTACAAAATCAACTTGGCAAAAGTATTAAAGCCCTTCGATCTGATCGAGGTGGTGAATACCTTAGCCAAGAGTTCGATGACTATCTAAAAGAGTGTGGTATAGTATCTCAACTCACTCCTCCTGGAACGCCCCAGTGGAATGGTGTTTCAGAAAGGAGAAACCAAACCTTGTTGGACATGGTTAGGTGTATGATGAGTCAATCGGACCTTCCTATCTCTTTTTGGGGACATGCTCTACTTACAGCTGCTTTTACACTTAACCGATCTCCATCGAAAGCGGTTGAAAAGACACCATATGAGATATGGACTGGGAGGCGTCCTAGTATGTCTTTTCTCAGGATTTGGGGTTGTGATGTTTATGTGAAACGTCTACTTTCTGATAAACTCAGTCCTAAATCTGACAAATGCTACTTTGTAGGATATCCCAAAGAAACTAAGGGATACTATTTCGACAATCCCACAGAAGGCAAAGTGTTTGTCGCTCGCACAGGCGTATTTCTTGAAAGAGAATTTCTCTCTAAAGGAAATAGTGGGAGGAAAATAGATCTTGATGAGATTCAAGAATCCCAAAGTAGCCAAGACCAAGCGATGGATGTTGACAAGTTCCACAAGATGTTGTGGATGTACAACCTTCTCAAGTTACACAAGTTTTGCGTAGGTCAAGTAGGATTCTTCTTCAGTTAGAGAGATATGGATTTCTCTTTACTCAAGAGGATGACATTATGATTTTTGATCAAGATGAACCTACTACTTACCAAGAGGCTATAAACAGCCATGACTCTGAGAAATGGCTTCAAGGCATGAGATCTGAGATGGAGTCCATGCACACCAACCAAGTTTGGATCTTGGTTGATCTACCTGATGGGGTAAAACCAATTGGGTGCAAATGGGTTTTCAAGAAGAAGACTGACATGGATGGTAATGTACATACCTTTAAAGGACGATTGGTTGCTAAAGGTTTCAAACAAGTTCATGGTATTGACTATGATGAAACTTTTTCACCAGTTGCCATGCTTAAATCCATTAGGATCTTGCTTGCTATTGCAGCATTTCATGATTATGAAATCTGGCAGATGGATGTCAAAACTGCTTTCCTTAATGGAAATCTTTTAGAGGATGTGTATATGACACAGCCTGAAGGTTTTGTTGATCCAAAGCATGCTGGAAAGGTTTGTAAGCTGCAACGATCCATTTATGGATTGAAACAAGCTTCTAGGAGTTGGAATATTCGATTCGATGATGCAATCAAACAATTTGGTTTCATCAAGAACGAAGAAAAGTCTTGTGTATATAAGAAGGTTAGTGGGAGCGCAATTGTCTTTCTTGTGTTGTATGTGGATGACATACTACTCATCGGGAATGACATTCCTACCTTACAGTCTGTTAAGACTTGGTTAGGGAATTGCTTTTCTATGAAGGATTTGGGTGAAGCAACCTATATATTAGGCATCAAGATTTATAGAGATAGATCAAGGAGATTGCTTGGCCTAAGTCAAAGTTCGTACATAGACAAAGTGTTGAAACGGTTCAACATGCAGGATTCCAAAAGGGGATCTTTGCCAATGTCACATGGTATAACCTTGTCAAAGGAACAGTGTCCTTCCACTAAGGAAGAAAGGGAACGCATGGATAAAATTCCATATGCATCTGCAATTGGATCTATCATGTATGCCATGATATGTACTCGACTTGATGTTTCGTATGCTTTGAGCACGACGAGCAGATACCAGTCAGATCCAGGTGAAGGTCACTGGACAGCAGTCAAGAATATCCTAAAGTACTTAAGAAGAACTAAGGATGCTTTCTTGGTATATGGAGGTGAAGATGAGCTGGTTGTAAAGGGTTACACTGACGCTAGCTTCCAGACTGATAAGGACAATTTCAGATCACAATCTGGATTTGTATTTTGTTTGAATGGTGGGGCTATATGCTGGAAGAGTTCAAAGCAAGAGACTGTAGCCGATTCTACAACATAAGCTGAGTATATAGCTGCATCAGAAGCAACAAAGGAAACGATTTGGATTAAGAAGTTCATAACTGAACTTGATGTTGTTCCTAGTATTGAGTTTCCAGTGGACCTCTATTGTGACAACAATGGAGCCATTGCGCAAGCTAAGGAACCGAGATCTCACCAGAAATCCAAACATATACTTCGGCGTTTTCACATCATTCGAGAGATAATTGACAGAGGAGATGTGAAGATATGCAGAGTTTCAACAGATGATAATATTGCTGATCCACTAACTAAACCCCTTGCCATAAAAAAGCATGAGGGACATGTTAGGGCTTATGGTATTAGATACATGAATGATTGGCAACTAGTGCAAGTGGGAGATTGTTGGAGAGTGCCCTAGTGGCAATCGTATTTTCTCTTTTACTTGTACTTATTTCATGTTTATGGATTATTACTATTAATAATAATGAGGCATTTCATTTATTATATTTATGCTTTAATTGTTTAATTAAAATAGATGTAATAAAGTCCTTAGGATTATAAGTTCAATGTCATAAGAATATCAAGTACATGACTTGATAGTGAGATCTTATTGATTGATAATTATCCTTAAAGATTCCCTAGTCGAGTATTATAGTTAATAAGGACAACTATAATACATCGAGACTAGTATGTGGCAGACTGATGACTGTATCTCACCGGTCATGGATATGGGATATCAAGTCTTCACGTAAGTACACATTGGGACAATTGTGTACTGGATTGACCCGCCATGAGAATGCTACATGGGTTATTAAGTGAGTGTCATAAGTGATTCTCATAGTGACAATGGTGTACATGGTCCTTCGACCTGAAGTCGCTACGGTTCCCAACATGAGGAATTATATGCTTTCACGCAATCAAACGTCATCTTTAACCAGGTGATCATAACGGTTGTAGTCGGGTATATGACAAATCATGTAGAGGGATGTGAGTGACGTAGATGGGATTTGTCCTTCCTTATCAATAGGAATTATATCTCTGGGCCCCTTGATTGAGTGAGACGGTGAAATGTATGGCCATACTCAAGACAGTCAATATGAGATATTGACGAGACTTGTATAGACGCGTCTACTCAGGGATCAAGAAACCATAGGTTACACTATTCATGGGTGACACGTTCCATGCCATGAGTGTAACTATGATATTTGGACAAAGGGATTAAACTTACACATGTTCATTGGTCACAGTAAAAGGTTTAGTCAAATCACAGACATTCCTGTCACTTGGGTAGCAATGATGTGTTGCTAGATACCGCTCATTGCTTGTAAAGTTAAAATGTGATTTTAACATTACTGCCAACGTTACAGGAACCTATAGGGTCACACACTAAGAGCAGATAAAATTGGAGATATTATATTTGATAAAAATACAATAGTTGTATTTTTATAAAATTAAATCTTTCTGATATGATTAAGATATGATTCATTTTATCTTTATGTATAAGATATAAATTTGATTTTATCTTCTACATATAAGATAGAATTCGAATTTATCTCCTAAAAGCCCAACCAGTTGGTCTGATAATATTATAAATATAATATTATTAGCTTTAGGGGAAATAGATGTGTGAGACACAGAACGGCAACCCTAGCCGTCATAACAGAGAGTGAGTGATACACAGACTCTCTCTTCTCTACTAGCATTGAGAAGAGAGACGTGACTCCAATTGGGAATTTGTTCGTGTGGATACCAATAGAGGCACAACACATTGATGTGCTCGTGATTGACGAAGCGTTCGTGATAAGATTCGTTGGTCTCCTCTTCCCTACAAAAGGTAATTTTATTCCCTATCTCAAATCATGCTTTCACATGGATCCTGGATGGAAATAGGATTTGTTTATTTTTTTTTTCCGCTGCGTTTGTCGCATCCTATTTCCTAACACAATCCGGGTGCAATCCAAATTCCTAAGCAAAACTCGTTCCCATAATAATAATTTAACATTAATAAAATCAAACCTCTTGCATTCATTTTATATGATTTTACACACCATCGAAACCAAAGGGAAATAAAGGGAACATGAACTAAGGGAAAGGGAGTGGGACTTAAGCAAAAACAACACAACGATAGCAAAAGTAAACTGTAAGGCAAGCCAAAGCTTCTAGGATCCGAACCCAAAATCTTCTGACTGCGCAACCCCATCCGGGCCCAGCTCCATCAGCATACCGTTCTCCACCCGCCTCATGTAGCTCATCGAAGACCGGGCCAGCCCCACACTGGGATGAAAAAACTCAACCTGGTTTAAAGCATTATCCCAGGTTTGAGTCATCCCCTTCAGCAACAGTGCCCGCATCTTAGCTGCTTCTTTTTCCCCTGCTTCCTTCAAACGGTCACACTCCGACCGACTAAGATTGAGAGCCTCCTCTGCTCGGTGTCGTTCCTCCTCAGCAGACTTCTTCCCAATTTCCCAATTTTTCAAAGCTTCATTCATCCTTTCCTCCGCCTCTGCCGATCGCGCCTCCAACACTCGCTTCTCCTTCTGCCAGATATTCTGGTCATCTACTCTATTCTTCTCAGAAGACAAGTGTTTGCTGTAGGCCTCATCCCTTTGCACACGCATATGGTCCATGGCCTCTTTTGCATGCCGAACACACTCCTCATCCCCATCAATCTTCAAAGACCTTGCAATCGTCCCTATGGCGGCTGCCCATTGTTTAATTTGTTTGGCTCGGTGCTTCGAACTCACTCCACACAACTTGTGCCCATCCGCTTCTTTAGGAGTGAACAGTCGGTCAACCGACTCTGGCACCACCTACCTAAGGGACATGTTCTCAAAAATCGACTCTATCGAGGGTGGCAGAGCCATAACGAATGAGCCTGCCTCGTTCGAACCCCCACCCGCCGAGATCGCTTCGGTGCTAGCTCGGGAATCCCTCCACTCCCGCCAGGCTCGGCCGTTGAGATGTCAAATTCAGGGGTCGGAGGGCACTGGGAGTGATGAACCTCCTCCACATCCCCCTCGACTTCCACATCCATGGCAACTTCATCAAATTGAACTGGATCCACCATAACTGGAACTTGTTGCGGAATGGGCACAACTTCCACATGGGCACGAGCAAGAGCAGCCATCAAATTGTGATCCATCAGTTTTTATGAAATGACAAGAAAATAAAGTCACCACACTTATATAGAAGAAGGGGAAATATACACCTACAAAAAAGAAGAAGAAAAAAAACAAAACAAAAGATTCCGAACTGGAAAAAGAAAAGGGGGTCGGTCGACGATCCAACTGAAAAAAGATACCCAATGTCTCCCTAATCTTCTCATCAGTAGTACATAGAAAATTAGTGCTCAACATTCCCCTCCCGTACCAGCACCCAATCTCGGCCAAAGCCATACGCTCGACCCCGTTCAACCTGCCCTTGCTTATTTTGAAGCACTCTGGAGAACCCGGTCGGGAATAGTGAGTCGAATTCCAATAAAATGGGAAGACAGGCTTACCAGCCCGGCACGGTACGATCGACCCAAAGCCCAGACGTAGGACCACCCAGATCCGTCCATCTTGTCGTAATCCGCCCCAGCCGGCCGACTGAGTTCTCGACGACCGGCCCCTCGAAAAGAGTGTTAGGATTGATAGCCTTCACCCAAGAGAATTTACGTAGCGGAAGACTTAAGGAATGATTGAAAACGTTTTAAGCGTAATTGAAACAAAATATTTATATTAATATTGAAAACTATTATTCGCGAGATTGAATATATTAACAACACGAAAACGCAATACTTGCGCTAAATAATTTAAAACATGAAAATAGTTTTATTCGCGAAATTATGATCAACACAAAATAAAAACACGAAACGTAAGGAGATAAGGGATAGGAAATTTGTGCACCGGTGTTTGTTGTAGTAGCTTGCCTTCTTGCAAAGATTACAACACAATAGAAAACACAAAACAATCCTATGAATCTCAATCAAGAGTTATGACAATTCACCATAAGAGATTCAAAGGTTCTTGATCAAAGAATATGAAAATAGAAAAGCTTTGATCTTTTAAATTGAGAGAGAATAGAGTGGCTTGATTCTTTGTAAAAATGAATATCAAAATGATAGAGTATGTTCACAAAGGTTAGGAAAAGGTTTATATAGAATACCCAAAAGTTGTAGCACTTGAAAACTGATTTTGAGAAGTGAAAAACGTATTTTAAAAATCAGTTCAGCAGTACTTAATCGATTAAGCAAGTCGTGTACTCGAGTAGTACTCGATTAAGTTATCACTTAATCGATTAAGTTGGTACTGTACATGTTCAAAACTTGTTTTCTCAAAATCCAACCTTTCCTTTAAAACCTTTAAGCCACCTATTGATTCTAGATTAAGTGAAAACTCAAATTATGATTTAATCATGACTTATGAATGAGATTCACTACCCTCTATAATAATCTACCCAAATAAAAAAACCTATGAAGCTTGAGAGGCAAAAGATAAAAGAAATACAAATACACTCAAACTTAGGTCTTCATGAGCTTGCTTTCTCTCTTCTTCATTTGATGTTTGTTGTTGCTTGTTGAGCTTGAAACTTGATCAACACTTGTAGCTTGTTCAAAAACACTTTGTCATTATCAAAATATTCATCATGTTCATCATGGAACTAACAATCTCCCCCTTTTTGAAAATGACAATCCATGTTTTGAAATCATTTGAAGTTGTTGATGCTTGAAACATTTGATCACTTGAGAAGACTCTTTCTCCCTCTCAATCAATGCTATAACACTTGAATCCAATTGAGATAGAAGCTTGATTCTCCTCCTATCTTAAACAACATAGCTCAACCTACATAAAAACAACAAAACAACCTTTCTCCAAATATAATATCATATTTCTTCCATGTTTCAAAACATACCATTTCTCCCTCTTTGAGAAACATTTCATTCAATTCAAAACATAATATTTCTCCCCCTTTGGCATTATCAAAAAGTAATATATACCAATTGAAATATAACATTTAAGCCAAGGTAAGAAATCAATGATCATTTCTTCACAACGTTGATACCAATTGAACAAATACAATAGAGCTTTACTTTGAAATGTGATATCAATTGGTAAGAGAATATAACAATGAAATATAATACCAATTGAGAACTAAAAAGATCATAATATCACTTAACAAAGAAGATATCAATGTAAAGAAATATAACACCAAAGCATCATACTTTAATCAACTCAATGATACCAATTGAATTAACTAAACATTTAGAAAAGTAATATCAATTGAGAAGATACCAATTGAGATAATATATCAATATCAAATATTACCACTTTGTAGGACATTCACTTGAGATGCAAGTGTGATACCAATTGAAAATGTGAATATAGACATTCATAGTTGAGACCAATTGAGAGCATGTGTCATTCATTTGCATCTTCAATCAAACCTACAAAACAATCATGCTTTGCTTTTTGGTATCCAAATGGTTTTGGATCCATTTTTGTTAGTGTAGGGACTTTCACCCTTTTTTATCCAAACAAAATTTCCTTTAGGTATACCATGCACTTTAACATAACACACATTTGAAGTATGTCCATGAGTACCACAATAGAAACATGTTGGAGGATTTGAAAAATCAACTTTAGAAAAATCAACAACATTTCTATGAGATTTACTCTTAGCATTAGTATAACCCAAACCAAACTTGTTTGAATTTTCTCTTTGAAAATTTAACAATGTGCGCAATCTAATATCACAAGTGGTGAAACTTGCAAGCTTATTTTTCAAAATAGCATTTTCATCCTTGAGCAACTTGCAACTCTCACAATCAACCACAACATTCAATCTACTAGCACAATTACAAGAAGAACTAGCATATATAAGATCAAGAGTTTCATTTTCAAGATTAAGCTCATCAACTTGTTTTTGAAGATCTAAAATCTCTTTTTGATGTTTCAAAATGAGCTTCTTTCTTTCAATGTTTTTCAAAGCTAGTTTTTCCAGTTGTTCATACATTTCTTCATAAGCATTATGTAACAATTCATATTTAGAAGAAATTTCGGATTTAGATTCACTTACATTGCTATCCTCGCTTTGATAACTTGATTCATCATTTGAACTTTGTTCTTCATCATCTACTAGAGTTATCAAGTTGAGACAAGCGGCTTCTTCATCATCCGATGAACTACTCGATGTGCTTTTCTTGTTATCTTCATCACTATCCCAAACTATGTATGCTCTTTTAGATTTAGAATTTTTCTTGTCTTTCTCCTTCTTCTTGAGATACTTAGAGCATGAGTACTTGAGATGTCCGGGCTTTCCACATTCATGGCAAACTACACCTTCTTTTGAATTTTTGGTCTTATAGTGTGGAGAATCCTTCTCTTTACTTTTGTCCTTGTTCAACCTTCCTTTTCTCCTTAGAAACTTGTCAAACTCTTTTAACAAAAGTTTCATGTCTTTTTCATCAACATCGGAATCGGAATCTTCACTATCATCATCATCGAAACTATCTTTCTTTTTATATGCACTTTTGACTCTAAGAGCAAGTCCTTTCCTTGATTTGTTATTATCCGACTCTTCATTGATACTTAATCGTCCAAGCTCCATTTCATGTTCTTGAAGCTTTCCGAAAAGTGTTGCTAGATCCATAGCATCCAAATTTTTAGATTCAACAATAGCCGTTACTTTTGGTTGCCAATTCCTGTCTAAACATCTCAACACTTTGTTAGAAAGTTCACCTTGAAGAAAAGTTTTACCAAGAGCAAGTAAATGATTTATAATGTGAGTAAAACGCTTTTGCATATCATTTATAGATTCATTTGGAAGCATATGAAACAATTCAAAATCACGCATTAAAGCATTCAATCTAGCTCTCCTAACCTCACTAGTTCCTTCATGAGTCACTTGTAAAGTGTTCCACATTTCCTTAGCACTAGAACATTGAGAAACTCTAAAGAACTCATCATAGGATAAAGCGGATGTGATGATATTCTTTGCTTTATAATCATATTGTACTTTCTTTCTATCATCATCTTTCCACTTGTCCTCGGGAATCAATTGTTCTACACCTTCAACTAAACTAGAGGGGATATGAGGACCTTTTTCAACTACTTTCCAAATTTCACTATCTATGGCTTGGATAAAGATTTTCATTCTAACTTTCCAATATGCATAGCCTTCTCCGGCAAACAATGGAGGACGACTTATTGAAGCACCTTCACCACCAAAGGGATTCGTAGAACCCATTGCGATTTTCTTAAAGGATCTTTACGAAAAAGCTCTTATGCTCGTGTCTTTCGACCGAGCTCTGATACCAATTGAGGAAATCGCAATTGGTGGTTGGAGAGACTTAGGAACCCTAGGAATACACCTAGAAGGGGGGGTTGAATAGGTGTTGAAGCTACCTTGAAAGATTTTCTAACGAAACAAATCGAAACAATCAAAACAAATGATTTTTGCAAATTCTACAGTACTTAATCGATTAAGCAAGTCGTGTACTCGAGTAGTACTAGATTAAGCTTGAACTTAATCGATTAAATATGACAGAAAACAGAAAAATCAATTTTTCATTCGAATACGAAAATCAATCAATTCACATGCAAGATAAGAGATTCAGCGGAAATGATTAACACCTATATTCTTATTGATTAACCTAGTTATGAAAATGATTTTCCCTTTATCAATTTGAACAATCAAAGATTCAATTCAATCAATTATGAAAATCAATCTTTCTAGGTTTTCAACCAAGAACGCAATCAAATGACTTGAATATAAAGAGTAAGGGTTTAGAGATACGACACAGTGATTTATCCTGGTTCACTTTCATCCACTTGAAAGCTACATCCAGTCCCCTCTTCAACCAAGAGAGATTCTTCACTATGAGGAATTAGAGTTCTCAAATTACAAGTGATTGCCTCACAAGACTCCCTTCTTGCTAGCTTACAAGAGATAACCGACACCCTTGCCTTGTAATCCTATTGATCTTCTCTCTAATCTAACCTCTACCCCTTGTTGATAATCGACACAACAAGTCTTCAATTGCTTGATGATAAACCACACACCAAGGCTTCACTTGCTTGATTCACAACCAAGACTTCTTCTTCTTCTTCAATAAGAATGCACTTGCTTGATGATAAAATCGACACACCAAGACTTCTTGTTTGTTGTAGTAGCTTGCCTTCTTGCAAAGATTACAACACAATAGAAAACACAAAACAATCCTATGAATCTCAATCAAGAGTTATGACAATTCACCATAAGAGATTCAAAGGTTCTTGATCAAAGAATATGAAAATAGAAAAGCTTTGATCTTTTAAATTGAGAGAGAATAGAGTGGCTTGATTCTTTGTAAAAATGAATATCAAAATGATAGAGTATGTTCACAAAGGTTAGGAAAAGGTTTATATAGAATACCCAAAAGTTGTAGCACTTGAAAACTGATTTTGAGAAGTGAAAAACGTATTTTAAAAATCAGTTCAGCAGTACTTAATCGATTAAGCAAGTCGTGTACTCGAGTAGTACTCGATTAAGTTATCACTTAATCGATTAAGTTGGTACTGTACATGTTCAAAACTTGTTTTCTCAAAATCCAACCTTTCCTTTAAAACCTTTAAGCCACCTATTGATTCTAGATTAAGTGAAAACTCAAATTATGATTTAATCATGACTTATGAATGAGATTCACTACCCTCTATAATAATCTACCCAAATAAAAAAACCTATGAAGCTTGAGAGGCAAAAGATAAAAGAAATACAAATACACTCAAACTTAGGTCTTCATGAGCTTGCTTTCTCTCTTCTTCATTTGATGTTTGTTGTTGCTTGTTGAGCTTGAAACTTGATCAACACTTGTAGCTTGTTCAAAAACACTTTGTCATTATCAAAATATTCATCATGTTCATCATGGAACTAACAAACCAGCCCCAAATACAAGCAAAGAGTGCCCCGCACGCTACTAGGAACCTCCGTTCGCTAGGGACCTCGATACAAACAACTAGGAAGACCCTTTCTAGATTTCCCAGATAGCCTAACTACAAGGTGACCCACCGTTCGTCTAGCACTACCCAAACGCAAGGGTTTTCTCACCCTAAGAACGCGACACACGTTCACACTTAGGGATAACACTCCCTAAAATCTAAGGGTTACACTCCCCTTACAAAAGAAGGTTTACAAATGATAGTTGGTGCAACAACCAATAATGCTATCTAGAATAGAGTTGATACAACAATCAATGTCCTATAACAATGTTTAGCACTAAGACACACTCAAGGTTTTTGACTTTTAGAAACGAGTGAAGAAGATGATGATGATGATGATTTTTCTCCAAAAAGGATTTTTCCAAAAAGATGAAAACAATGAAGAATAATGGAGAAGAGATAGAACCTTTTTCAAAATGAAGAAGAAGAGCCTTTTAAAATCAAAACGTGATCAACCAATTAAGGAAATAAATCATTTTGAGAATCAAATTGATTTCAGCACATTTTTCAAAATTTGAATTTGAGTAATCGATTACTTGGGAAAGGGTAATCGATTACCTGCTCTCTAGTAAGGTTTTTCAAAAGTTGCAGCATCAGTAATCGATTACTTTGGTCGGGGTAATCGATTACCTACTCACTGATTTCCAAAGAAATATTGCAACATCAAAGATAATCGATTATTATCTTCATGTAATCGGTTACTTACCCTTAGATAACCAGTCCAAGAGAGTAATCCATTACAAGAAGCTAAGTAATCCATTACATACTCTCAGGTTACAAATTTTGCAGAAGATAATCGATTATTTTAGAGGAGTAATCGATTACATCAACTTAAAATTAGATTTTCATAAAAAGCTTGTAACCAGAGGTTTTCGCAAAGGTTTTCTAAAAAGTATTTCCAGGAGCAAAGGTTATAAAAGGACTTCTTCTAATTTTCAAAAACGAAAAGCATCATCATCATAACTTAATAAAATTAACTTGAGTGCCTTAGACTAATGTTGTTTTACATAAAACTCGAAACCCTAAAAGGTTGAATACTATAAGCACGCTCAACTTTAAGACATCATCCATGTACCTGAACAACATAATTATATTCATGTTGTCATCATCAAAATATCATCATGGGGAACATGATTCTCAACAAAGAGGGGGAGGGTGACGCTTCCAGTATCTCCAAAGAACTGTCAGAACCCTCCCCATGCAAAGGACTCAACCAGACCATATTGACAAATTAAGAAGCAAAAAAAAAAAGAATACCTGAAAAGAGCTTTGAAGGAAGAAGAAAAAAGAACCCGAGCTAAGAATGAAAGCACTTGGACTCGGAAACCAGAGTGTTGAGAGGAGGGGTGAAAAGTGTGGAATTAACCACTGCCTCACCCCCTTTTATAGCCCTCTGGGAGTAACATTTATTACCCCAGCATTTATGACCTCGAGGACCGAGGCATTTATTGCGCCCCTCCAATTTCCAAGGCACCAAAGGCCGAGCCAGACTTCACAAGGACCAAGGCTCACGCGGCCACACACACATTAGGAACGACAAAAATTTTCGTGGAGCGTTAGCCTCCGCACCCACCTCGGGGGCAACTGTTATGGGGGTCTTAGCCTTTCCCAAGCAAACCCCATTTTCCACCCGGCACCCGGTTGGACCCCTCAGTGTCGTGGTCAAGACCGGTCCCAGCCAAACCAGTCCGTGCGTACACTCGGTCAGCGTTCAATCTGACCCGGATCGGACCCCTCAATACTATGATCAAGACCGGTCCCTTCCAAACCGGTCTGTACGTACGTTCGGTCAGCATTCGACCCGGCCCGGGCCAGGCCCCTCTTGCCGTCTGACTTGGCCGGGCCGGACCAGATCTAGGGATATCTTGTCACTTTTCTTTGTCACGTCCACCACCGCCGCTAGATCCCGCGGATCCCGCTAACGAGGCGATGCCTGTCAGAACCTGCGCCCTACACTCCAGGCGTAGCCAGCCCGTAGGCCCAAGACCAAGAGGCCCGAAGTCCCCCTCTTCAACACCACTACTCCACCTTCCGACCCGACTCAATCCTCAACCCCCCTCTTGATCATTTTTTTACTCTCTCTATATTGTGTAACAGCCCGATTTTCGTAACTCAAAATAACTAACTTTTATCCATTTAGATTGCAAAAAATTAGGCCAATTTTTTTTTTGTAAAACATTATTGAAGTGTTTGCAAACATTATTGGAGAGTGTTTAACATTGTTCAACCCTCCTTTTGAAAATCGAGTAGTTACTAAAATCAAACTTAATCATTTGGGTTTCCAAAAACATTTAGCAAGAAAAACAGTTTGGTTCCAACCTAAATAGTTCCTTTCATAACTTCAAAAATACTTTAAACATTTCTCACAAAGTTGTATGAAAAGTAGGGCATGCTTCGGAAGAAGCTCAATTACATCATTAGTTCAGCACATAGGTAATCCTTAACACAAAACACTCACTACAATCTATCCTAACCATACTATCCTTCAACTACCCCGTTGAAGACTATCGGGTGAAGTTCCTTCTTCTTCGTGCGTCCTCTCTTTGCTCTCGAAGATGATGCCTTCCTTTTTGTGATTCCCTCCTTGCTAGTAGATTCCGGCTCTGCTCCATTGAGAGTGGTGGAGTTCCCTCGAACCTCATACCGAATCTTCTCTTTGTAGTTCATGTAGCCTCGTACGGTGACTTCCATCCGATGCTCCATCTGCCCGTTGAGATACCAGCAGTACCGATATGCCAACGAATAGGAGAGAGTAAGCGACCCGAACGACGCATCGTCGACGGTGTGGGATTACGATAGGCAAGATAATAGGACCACACAAGCATACAGTACAACATACATACACACAACAATCAAGCATGTTATCATCATCATTATCATTATTATCTTTCATTATTATCATCCTTCATTATTTTTTTCCAAGCTTAATTTCACTTCTCATTACATTCTTTCTTTCTTATCCCTTTTCCTTTTCATACTCAGAACTTCTTCTTTTCCAATCTTATCAATTCATAACATTTCTTTACTTGGGGAGTCATAAGATATCATCGGGGAATTCATTCCATTCCCAGCTATCACTCACGTCTACATCTCCTCGGTCATCCACCCAACCTAGTCGGAAGCAAACAGGAGTACAAGACCTTTACCGTGCGGGCACGACAGCTATCTCAAACTCAAATGGTCCCAGACCAGGAGGTCTCAGCCTCAAATCATAATCATATAAAATCAAATCATATACATGGCACACTGTCTCACTACAGTGGCAAACAAGATGTCCCACTCCAGTCCCTCTCACTGTTCTCGATTTGCAATCTAGGGGGCGACAATATATTTCTAGTGGGCCCGCAGAACTTACCACGGCATTAGACCCAGTCTCCACCACGTTAGTGCGCCACATGTGGAGTTCGTTCTGCCTAGAAATATACTATAGACTTCTTGACGTTTCACCGTCATCGTCCTCCCCTAATGCAATCTCCTCCTAAGTATCCGCAGATACTTATGGTATCTTCCTCTCCACTACTTCGCACTCTCATTCCTCACCGCGTAAGTCTTTTAAAGTCTTTTAATCTTTTTAATTATCCTAAGGTCGGCCCGTCCTTCGTGCAACCCTTCAACGAGTCCCGACCACTAACTTTGCACAATCTTTCTCTCATCATTTCTCACATAGCACAGAGCTGGGATCACATCAACAAACTCAAATCTCATTTCTCAGACTTTCTCAACATTCTTCATTCCTCGTAATCATCTCATCTTTCTCAATCATTCTATTTCAAAGACTTTCACAAATCTCTTTTCATAAGTTTTTACAAAACGTAATTTCTACAAACTTTTCTCAAAAATGTTATTTCATAAAATCTTCTCAAAAAATATCATCTTGTTGCCTTTCTCTAAAATATTATTTCCAGAAGACTTTCCCCCAAAATATCATTTCAAAAAGATTTTCTTTAATCATCCTTTCAAATACTTTACCAAAAAGATTGTCTCCCCAAAACTTCCCTCAACAATACCTCTTTTCACAAAACTCTTTCAAAAAGATCGTTTTCACAAAACTTTTCTCAAAACTGTAATTTCATAAAACTTTCTTAAAAATGTTATTTCGAAAAGACTTTCTAAAAAAAATGTTGTTTCAAAAGAGTATCTCCAAATATCATTTCAAAAAAAACTCTTTCAAAAAGATTGGTTCACCAAAACTTTTTCAAAAATGCTTTCTTTAACAAAAAGCTTTTCAAAAATCTTTTTCGAAAACCTTTTTCAAAATCACCTTTTTGCTGAGCGCTAATGGAGGAGCAAGCTCAACTCAACACTAGTTCCCAGACTAAAACGAAAAACAAAAGGAGCCCAGCTCCGCTCAAATCACATCTCTTTCTCATAATTAACATCACTTTCCCCAGCTCTGGCTCGTTCTCAACATTATCATCAATTCATTCCCCAATCTCAACTCTTTCTTTCTTTTCCAACACATGTCTCATTCACACCCATTATTCTTTTCTCATTGTGTCTTTACTGTATTACTTTCACAACTCATTTCATTTTATTTTCAGGACGTAACAGACGTCCATCAGCCGTTTACTCATATTAATTAACAGCAATAAACACTATCGGGCATATTGAAATAAAGATATAAAAGCATACTAACAATCACACACTCATCACACAATAACAATGTGGTATTTGTCATCTTCGTATAAGTGGCCACACAACACACACAATTGCCACTATACTACTGACTCCGAACCACTTAGTTCCGATCTTTGAGATGATACGGAACGTCCTAATATATCACCTAACTACCATGGTGTCTTAGGAAAACTTCTCTCTCACCTGAGGTCCAGCAATGTAATGCGTACCGTTTCCTCGAATCCTTTTTGTTGCCGGCTACCCCAATCCCTCGTCTTTCAAATTCCTCGTACTAAATAAAATACGCTTATGTTATTAACTTGTTTTAAGAAAATCTTTTCTTAGTTCGCGACACGTTCCGTTCTTAATCAAAAGACTTAAAACACTACTGTTTTATCAAAACAATTCTCATGTTTTCTAGCACTTTAATTATTTTAAAACCATTTGAAAACATTTAATAAAATGGTTTAAATTATTTGGTTTGGTTGCTGGTCCGTTTTGGACAGCACCAAAAACATGTTCAAAAACACCAAAAAATGCCCCGTTTCCAATCCGGGTTTTTCTTAAATCAATTATCACTTAAAAACCACACTTTGAATTACATGAAAACGTTTTTAAACATAAGAAGCAGGTCTAAGTAATCTTGGACAGCGAAGGTTATTTCAAAAATCAATTTGATAAAAATCCCGAAAACATCGTAAAAAACACTTTTTATTTCAAAACCACTTTCACACTCAAATGTTTTTCAAACACAAACTAACACACAACCACAATATCACTCAGACAAATTAAGTCATTCAAATAATTCATTAATCATTTAACTATAACTCAAACAAAACATTTAGGCACTCAATTCCTTTCAAAAATCACTATATAGGTTTATTGTAATGCAACTAAATCTCCTAGACCCATTTATACTACATGGCCGAATGTCATTAAAGAAAGTAAGCTAAACATCACAAATTCAATTCATCTAAATCAATATTCTATTTTCTTTTTCATGCAACAAAATTGTTTACTCTTCCTTTTATTCTTACCCGAATGCACATACTCATACATATATCCACAAAACCTTCCTTTCAACTCAATGAGTTCATTTATTTCTTTTATTTTTAATTAAAAACCGAATATAAATTAAATATTCACAACACAATCTAAATAAATTTTTCTTAGAATACAATCACAAAACATAATCATTTCAAAGAGACAATCACATGCAAAAAAAATCTAGCCTATTTAACCTAGTATAGGCCGAATCATGATCATAGGAAAAACAAAGTCTTTGATGCACTTTTCTACATGCAAAAATCTTAAAATACTAAATCAAAAACATGCATTTCAAACACATGGTTTTAGAAAATATCACTCCCATTTTCTTCCCCAAAATCGTGACCCATTAGTCACTTCAAATCAATTTTCATTTTTATTTTCTTTTGCATGCACTTTAAAAATCATTTGAAGTAAAAGAGAATCACATGCAAAAAACCTTTTTATGAAAAACAATCATGATCTTCTTGTTTTAAAGCTTGACCGAAAAACATATCAACAAAATCAAGAGGAAAACTTAAATCTTTAACTTTCAAACACACATAGACTTAGATCAAGGCAAAACCATTTTGAAAAAGTTGTTTTCCTTTGTTTCTCATCAAAACCGTGACATGCAAACCAAGAAGCAAAACTTTTTGAGTAAAAGAATCACATGCAAGACTTCAAAAATCAAGGTTATTGAAAAATCATGGTAAGAATCAAATCTTTTTCAAGGTCAAACATTAGATCAAAGCCTATTTGAAAAGAAAACCAAGGATCAAAGCTTAGCAAAATCAAAGTTAAAATCAAAGCGTTCAAACCACTTAGATCATCTTTAACAAGCATCAAACTAACATGCATGAACTCAAAACAAAATAAAAATCATCACAACCTAATTTTCTAGACATGACCGAGTTACCTAGTTTAGGATCTAGTGTTTATAAGTTCATTTGTTCTTAAAATTTCAAGGTCCAAGTGTAAATAACACATGCAAGTACACAAAACATCAAGATCAACATCAAATCAACATGCAAAGATTCATTTATCAAATAAACTCTTAAACACATTATGACTCACGATTTTAAGAAGGAAAAATAATCATGCAAAGAAATTTACTCAAAACTTTACAAAGATCACAACAAACCTTTAGATCTTTAGGATTTTATTTTTGAAAAACTTTAAGATCTTTCATGGAAAATCTTAAACGAGTTATAGAGTCCGTTGATTAGAAGTTTACAAGTTTCTTTGAGTCTTAGGAGTTCATGATCAAACATAAATAGAACTTGTAAAGAAAGAAAAGAAAGAAGGGTTACAAAATCAAAAGAAATTAAAATCTATACTATTACAACTTCTTCTTGCTCATTTGGTCCACCCACCTAAAGAAAAGATCGATTTCCTAGCTTTTGGATCTTGGATCTTCAAGAAAAGGGCTTAGGTTTTTGGCTTGGTTCTTTCTTCTTCTTCTTCTTCTAGCTCACGGTTTCTTCCTTTTCTTTATGTGTGTGTGGAGAGCTTGATTTTGCTCCCAACAAGTGTGTTTAGAAAGGTGAAGGAGTGAGGAGTAAAAATGAATAAATGGCCGGGTAGCCAACACTCTCACCCATTCGGCTACATATAGGCAAGGGTAATGGCATGAGACTTTTCCTCTTTTGTCCTAAGTCAATTCGGCCAAGGTGTGTTCAAGAGAGGGGCGATTTTGGCAACCCAATAAGTTGCATGGGTGGAGATTATCAAAGCTTAGGGGGACATGGTGGAGGAATTCAAGGAACTAGGCTTCTTTTGGTTTAGTTACTCCTTGGTTTCTAGTTAGGATTTTCTTCCCTCTTAGTTCCCTTATGGTTCTAATCCTTAGCCTATAAGCTTCTTATTTTTAATTTAAAATGGAATTGTGGCATGCATACAAACACACACGTATCACACACATAAACACACCTACATGCATTATCATATTTTTCTACTAATTAAATTTTCATTTAATCCTAAGCATATACATACCAAAGCCGTGTACACATACACACATATGCATAGAAAATAGTTCTTTTCATTATAAAATGACTCATACAAAAATCACAAATATCAAACACATATATTTTTCCAAAAACTCAATTTCTAAACTCTTAGCATTTTGTTCATAAAAATCCTCTCTTTAAATTCACTCATCACTTTAAAACGTGGATTAGGAAAATTATTTAAGAAAATATTCTTTCAAAACACTTTTCTCAAAAATAAATCTCTTTAGTATTTTAAATTAATACGAGGAATTTGCGGGATGTTACATATTGCTCTATATTTAACATGTGTATTACACTGACTTGAGCGTCGGAGTCCGCGCAGGATCCCCACCCGGGGGCGAGTCAAGGCCGGAACGCAGACCGGTTACCCCGCTCGAGTTTCATCCAACCGGTTCAGCCTCCCACGTGTACGCGGTCAACATCCAGTCAACTCGGTCCAGCTCACCTCAGTTCTCCTAGTATAACAATTTCTAAAACCAATATTATGAAAGCAAAAAGCAGGTATGTTGTTAATGAATTTGAGAACGAAAATATAGCTAACAAAAAAGATCATCGAGAAGTGACTATTCAGCTATTGTTTTGAGCATTTGTGGCTGAAGGATATATGATGGTCGCTACGTCCCTTCGCCTTTACCTGAGAATGGAGAGGATAAAGAAGAAGAAGAAAGGAGAGGAAGCAACGAGGGAGTTGGTGGAGGTGGCCACCGGTGGGAGAGGAAAAATAAGAAAGGGGAGAAAAAAGAAGGAAGAAAGTGGGTGATGGGTGTGAAAGAAGAAAAAAGTAAGGATAATTTTGGATTTTTTTTTTTGAAAATTTTAAGATGCAAAACTCAAAACAAATAAGAACAAGATTTCGCATCTCCTTTCTCGTTTTGACAATTACCGATTGCATGAAAACCAAACAGGTGAAATAAAATTAAGTATTTAAGAATTTAATCATTATATTATTAATTGATAGAAAATCATGTTGAGGTATTCTTATGGGATGGGGATCCTTTGTCCCAAAACTTCTTGTCTCCCTGTCTCTAACCAATTAAACTTCATCAAATATTACAAACATGCCATCATACTGGGGAAGTTATTTCCCATAATTAATGTACATTACTAGAAACATGCATTTGCCTTAAGTGTTTACTACTAAATCCCTTCACATGCCTGAATTTTGTGATAGAAAAGAGGGCTACAAGCCTGAAACAACAAGAAAGGAATACACAGTTTGTTTGCAGTAGCTAGAAAGCCCACAACAAAAAATGTGACCTGTATGCATGCTGGTGTATAAATTTTAAACTAGCCACATTGAAGCAAAAAAAAAAAGAGAGAGAGAGAGAAGTAAAAAACTGGCATTCCTTATCTAACAAAAAAAAAAAAAGAAGTGAAAAACTGGCATTCCTTATCTAACAAATAGTAAATCTTCTAAATGCTTAAGCTCTAAGGTGAAAACTCGTGAATGGTTCTATATCTAACATGTTCTCTCACGCAAGAGCCATATATACATTTGTCCTTGAACCAATGAGATTATGAGAATGCACAAACCAATCTACTTTGAATTGAAATTCGACTTTTATTTTGAAGAATGAAGGCAACAAAATTCAGATTTCTAACTGCTTGGTCATGGAAGGTTTGATACCTAACCAACAATTCCAAAAACTTAAGCTTTATTTTTTGTTTTAGATTAAGGCTCATTAATGATTTTGTATCTAATGTTAATTTATAATTCTAATATTAATTAACATTAGAATTATAATTGATGATGTGCAAAGCCTGGTTGTGCTACTCAGTGATTGATGATGACCATTGAGATTTTAATTTATAATTCTAATATTTCAAGAGATTCACCATCCAAATATATTTGTACTGTATGGAATTAGCTTGTATTGATATTGCATGTTCAATTTAGACCCAAAAAATAAAATAAAAATGGAAGATAATAATGATGAAGAACATTGATTCACACCTGTTACGTACATGTATATTGTGACATGAATCTTCTATTAACAAGTTAATTTCTTGGAGGATATCATCCGTTGTCTTGAGAAACAAGTCTTCAAAATTTGTTCAAAGTGGTCTTCATCACATGGGATTTGAAGAGCACCATCATGGTCACATCCAAACTCCTCAGTCACCATCTCCATCAAAACCCTGAAGTCTGGCATGCCTAAGAAGCTTATCGGAATTACAAACCTTCTAGACTCTGGTCCAACATAAACAGCCAAAAATCCTTTTGGAACCTTGTTGTTTCTCTTTGAATCCCTCTTCCTGCTACTACCATCTGACAATTCTTCTCCTGCCACCAATAATGGCTTGTGTTTATGTATCTTCTTTCTCCCAATAATTGAATTAGCATGATGATAACTTGAAGAAGAAACCAACTTGAGAGTGCTTGGGAGTCTTGTAATAGCCCTCCTTGGGGGGGATAAAGAAATGGTGGTAAGTTTCATTTTCGATAACACATCCAATTATCAATATACAAATACATAGATAGATAAATTCTCAATCAACAAATTCTATACATATATATAGTAGTTAACCTTAGTTTGTACACAAACTAATTCATTCATTTAATATATATATATATATATGCATGTTATAACAAGCTCCTTTCAATTGTTACAACTAAATATCAAACTATATAGTTTTGTCATTGAAGATAGAGAGGAAAGGCTCCTTTGTCCAAGAACTTTCCTCCTGATCCGTTTTAGAGGAATGAAACTTATCAATCTTTTATTACACAAGAAATGAAAAATGATAGTTCTTTTTTAAGTATAAATTTGGATAGTTACTAACACCATCTATAGGTTTATTGGTTGTTGGATATTTTGGAGTGAAGGTGAGCCATTAATTGGTTCTTGATTACGAGGCTATGGTTGTACGTCTTAACGATCTTGTAGCTTAATCATTCATTCATCGTTGAGATAATTTCATATTTTTAAAACAGATAAGAACTGGTTCTATGTTTTTTTTAATTTTTTTTTTTTTTACATGAAGGAAGAAAGGGTCATCAACTTGAACCCTGATTTCAACACTTTATGTCCCGCTCTATCAAATAAGTTGGTCATTGGGGATCATATAACTAGTTTTTATTTCGTGGTCATTGGGGATTATATAATAACTAGTTTTTATTTCGTGTTGCACGAGTTGCTTGAGCCCTGATTTCAACACTTTATGTCTTGCTCTATCAAATAAGTTGATCATTGGGGATCATATAACTAGTTTTTATTTCGTGGTCATTGGGGATCATATAATAACTAGTTTTTATTTCGCGTTGCACGAGTTGTTATATATATATATATTGGTTTTTATTATAGTTATGTCATATTTAATATTATAAAAATTAAGAAAGGTAATTATATTTCTTGAAATTTTGAAATAGTACTTTAAAATGCTGAAAAAAAAGTTATTTAAAATTATAATTTTACTCTTTTAACTTGTATTGAAAATTTCACAATGTATTATTTGATATTTATGAAAAGACAAATGTGGGAAAAACAATATATACTTCCTAAAAAATACAAAATATGTTATAAACAAAACCAAATTATTTTTCTAAAATACGACTTATAAATAGGACTTAGAAAAATATATTGAAGTTTCCTTTTGAACTTGATTTGATATTAATAGCTAGTTTCGAAATCATATTTATTCTTCAAGATAGTACTTACTATATGATGACATTAAAGAAGAGGTGAGTATTTTAAGTTTACTTATTTTATTTCATTAAAGAAAAAGTGGTAACACCAACAAAGCCTAGCACAGTTGGTAGATAGCTGAGTTCCTTAAGCATGATGTCAGGGGTTCGATCCCTGCCGTGGGCATGGAAAATGTTTTGTTGGTAGAGGCAAAACTCACTTCGGTGATCTCTACCCCTCGGAGGGGATTAGTCTTCGGCTGAGGATACCCTTGGTGTACACCAAAAAAAAAAGAAAAAGTGGTAACTATTTTAAATTATTAAAAAATCTAACTCATAAACAATTGATATGATTTTTGTTTGTATTCTTGACGTAATTTAATTTTTTAGTGATTACCTTAATTCGAGTTGATTTTATTTTCATGTCTAGTTAATTTTTTAAAATTTTCCATAAACAAATTAATTGATGAAAGGAAAGATTGAGTAAAATGCGCACTACCCCTCAAAATAATTACCCATTATTTTCCTCTTTCAAGATGATAATGAATGATTTTTCCTCTTTCAAGATAAAAGATTCATGCTTATTATATATAAGTGGTTGATAAGGGGTTAATTTGGTGTATTTTTTTATTTTCCTGTATATCCTAATTTGGTTCATATTCCCTTCACTTTAACATATTCTTCCCTTATTTGATATTTATGCACCATTTTTATTATTTTTCATGAAAAATTCTTTTTTTTTACGTTGTTTTTAACCTCAAATTTTATCTATTTTTATCTTATTGAAAATAGTTCAACATCACATACCTTACTCTACCACCGTTGTTGCCATATCTAACCATATTCAAGTTCATCTAGGACAGTCATTTTATCAACGTGACAACATTAATGACCTTAACAATAATCTTAAAAAAAATGGTAGTAGATGTTGTTATCTCCTACTTATCTTAAGGACAATAATGTTACAATTTTTTCGGTCCTGTCGTGAGCTAAGGACACATACCCTATGAAAGGACATATGAAAGACCTACTACGACCTCTAACATACATAACCATAACGATGTGATCCGACCTTGTATCACCTATGATAGAAGGCTTCAAACTCGGAATGATATAGACTAGCTCGGAAGAAGCCCTGCAAAACAGATGTATCACGATACTTATTCTTGAACTCAATCTCCAGAAGAAAGGAAGCTTTATAAGGTGATTAATGGACGGTTATCCTCGGATTACCGACAAGAATAAGATATTATCAATTGTCTCCTTAAAAATAGGATCACATGAAGATTGCTCCCAGATATAGAAGATTTATCAAGAGAATATATCAAACTAAAAACCTCTCTGGTCCCTTAAATACCAGTCCCATGCAAGAGGGGTTGAGGCATCCTGCATCTAGTACCCAATACTCAACGTTGTATGCAATATGTAACATCCCGAATTTTTATTCTAAAAATAATTAGAATAATAATAAGATTTGGAAGTAAGGATTATGCAAAAAGGGATTTAAAATGATGGATTAGGAATTATATGAGAGTCATAAAGGAATAAAAAAGTGTTGGCATTGGAAGAGAGATTTAGAGAAGACCAAACGAGTGTTAAAAGTCGGTGTTTTCGGTGTTATAAACACCCTAAATTAGGAAATTCAAAATAAAAGATCTAAATCTTTAAACATAAATTCCACCGTTGGATATGGAGATAAGTGTCTTAGGAAGCTTGTCTTCAAATTTGGGCAAGATCCGACGGTTAACGAAAAGGTTATGGGAAAGTCAAGGGAAAGTCAACTGACTCACGCCCAGGCGCGCAAGTCTCGCGCCCAGGCGCGAGGGTCAGCATCAGTCGCGATCTCACAGGGAGGAATTCGCCCAGGCGCGCCATATGCTCGCCCAGGCGCGCCATCAGCACCAGCCAGACTCGTGGTGCGCCAGAAACCCGCACCAACCTCTATCGTTCCACCAGCGCGTGCACCAGTTCGAGCATCAGCACCAATCTGGTGCGTGCCTTGAGCTCAGGCGCGACAAGGTTGCGCCCAGGCCGCGACGGGATCTGATATTGCCCCATCTTCTTCTTAAGGTCGAAAACCCCCCCTTTTCTTCTCACTCTTCGAACCCCTCTTTCTCTCTCTCCACTCCCTCTCTCTCTCCTCCTCAATGATGACTAGGAATAGGGTAATATATTAATGAACCTTAGGGTAGTTCCCGCTGACATAAATGAAGTACTTAGAATTATTAATGGAAACCACACCTTAAGGAATAGAGTATGTACGTGTAGGACAAGGTCCGAAACGAATGAACGTATATAGGATATTAATTGGTTAATATTGAACGAAAATGTAGAAAAGTATACACTGTAACACAAGGGAGAATTTAAGAAAAAAAACCAACTAAACTTAATAGGCAGAAAGAGTAGAACTAATAAGCTGAAAGATAATAAAGTAAAATAGTAAGTGAAGGTTTAAATGAAATAAAAGAGGGATTAGAACGTGGAATAAGGAATACGTGCGGAGTCGAATATGGGAATAGAAACAAAATAGTGAATTAGATGTAAAAGGAAATAGATGACCGGTAAAAGAAATTAATAAAAAGACATTAAAGCAAAGAGAGAGTACGTTGTTAGGGAAGTTAAATAAAATGTTGTAATAAGATATGGAAACTAAGCTAAGTTAAAAAGGTTAGATAATTAAAATAGAGAAATGAAATAGGAATAATAAGTAAAAGAGAAATGTGAGATAAGGGAAACAAAGAGATAACTAATAGCTAGTAACGAGAGTTAATTAAAAGTAAGAATAATATTAGTAAAGAGAAACACTTAAATAGAAAAGGATAAAAGAAGGGTCAAGAAACTAGAGGAATTAAAGAGAGTTAAGGAACTAAAAGTAAAGAGAAAAGACTAAGATGAATTAATGATGAGAAAGAAAATAAAAGATAAATGGCGCAGGTTGGTCGTGGTGACCCTGTGGCCTAAAAAAAATAAAAGATAAGCGGCGCAGGTTGGTTGTGATGACTCTGTGGCCTAATAAAAATAAATGGTAAACGACACAGGTTGGTTGTGATGACCCTGTGGCCTAATAAAAATAAATGAAAAATGACACAGGTTGGTTGTGATGACCCTGTGGCCTAATAAAAATGATTGGTAAACGACACAGGTTGGTTGTGATGACCCTGTGGCCTAATAAAAATGAATGGTAATCGGCACAGATTGGTCGTGGTGACCCTGTGGCCTAATAAAAAAAAGTAATAAAAGACCAATGGCACAGGTTGGTCGTGGTGACCCTGCGGCCTAATAAAAATAAATGATAATTGGCACAGGTTGATCGTGGTGACTCTGTGGCCAAATGATAAATGTGAAAGGAAAAAGGAAAAAGAAAAAGGAAAAGATAAAGAAAAGAAAAAGAAAGAGAAAAATTAAAAGAAAAGGAAGAGAAGAAGAAAAAGAAAAGAAAAGAGAATGTAGAAATAAATCAGTGAACTAAGAATGGAAATAAATGAATGAATGAGGTAAACTGAATAGTAAATTAAGAATTGATAGAAATGGCTAGCGGACCAAAAAGTGTAATGAAATGCAAGAACTGTTAGAGAATTAAAAATTAAAAGAATGTTAGAATAAGAGACGAACTAATGGAAGTAAATATATGGAAATTTATGAGTAATGTATGTTAATAATAATTTAGGCTTAGTTTATTACTATGTCTTCTTTTAGGATTTATCTTTTTAAGTTCTGTGTAATGCTACCCTTCTTGCTATATTTTGCAGGTATTGAAGTGGAGCTTACATGGAATATGGCCGAGCAGGATTTTCATTCCACTGCGTAGAATGTATATTGAATATTATGAGTGGACAATTACTTTTTGTAAATTAATAATATGAAATAGTCGTTTGCCCTGAAACTTGTACTAATCGGGCGTTAGGATCTGATTTGTTTATTAGACTGTTGTGTTTTATGTTTTTAAATATTTCTGAATTGACAGGTTTAAAGAAATAAATTTTTGGGAAGTCCGGAAAACAGAGGAAACTCTGCCGGATTTTCGTAGAAAGTTTTTATAAGTAATCAAGTTCAAAAAGGAATTTTTTTACACCAATTTTAATAAAACTTAAAATTAACTACTAAAAGTGAGGGTGTTACACAATACACAGCATCCAGAATTACTCAAACATAGTCAGTATACTTTGAACTATACACATCGTATAGCCTTGGAGATAAGACGTTTCCACACTCCCATAGAACGTCAACAACACTCCACAGTGAGCAGTTCCATAGTGGCAAGATCATACTCTTGCTACCTGAAGAAGGTAGTAGTTGCTTCAACCCCACCACGAAGGTTCGTCATCCCATTGAAGCTTACTGCTTTGCTGGAGTAGGCACTTGATGCACTGCTTATATGTGGCTAATAGACCTACGTAGTCTTAATCCTCACAATCGAAAGACCAATAGCCCACTCTTGTCAGACTAAATATCATTCACAAGGACCATTATTCTTAACAAGGGACCCCTATCCGACCTGGGCAGAACATAATTTATCATTATTTCAACTTTTAATGTCAATTATCAAAATTTTTAAATATTAAATCAATGATATTATAAAAAGGGAGTATTGAAACAAAACTAAAAGAGAAGCATAAAAAAATCACCCCTCACTCTTTGTGTCTATGTCTAGACTAATCTATTTGATGTTGCGAGTTGTCATTGTTAGTGGTGTAGGGTCTGCCGACCACATACGGATGATTTGGGTCCAATATATATAGATTTGAGCATTGATTTGACTCTCTTTTACTATGTATTTGGCTTGTTTCTCTAGAAAATTTAGGACTTTTTATTAGATTTTAATTATTTTTAGTAGTTTAGGGTCCTTTGAGCGTTTTGATCCGCTTGTTAGTGTTTCAGGTACTTTTTAGAGCTTAAATGGATAAAATATTTATGGACCTGAAAAGAGGACGAAAAGATCTTGCAAATGGAAAAATAACGGAGCAAAACGGAGCCGAAGTAGGTCCCACGCGCCTGGGGCGCGGGGACGGGTGAGCCTGAGGCGCGCCTGTGTGCAAAGGAATTCCCATCAGACCCTGCGCGCCTGGGGCGCGAGGTCGCGTGCGCCTGGGGCGCGCGTAGCTGCTGGAGGCCCAATTTGACCAGATTCTGAACAAAATAGAAGAAGAGAAGTCTAATTTGGCTTCATATCTTAGACTTGATCAGAAATTAGAAGATAAACATGAACCTTATCTATTAGATTTAATTAAGATTTATTTTAGGATTTGTTTTACTCTTTAAATAGAGGATTTGTAAATAGTTTTCGGTGAGGTTTTGAGATCATAGAATTCAATTAGGATTAGAGAGAGAGGTTAGTAACATCTATTGAGAGCAAGGAGGCAAGACACAAGGATTGAAGGTCTCTTGGAGAGTTAACCAGTATTGTCTATGATATGAGGTTTTCTCTTTGCTTCTGTTTTCTTTATTTCTATATGTGTAACTAAAACCTCTTGTTAGGAACATGGTGTAAATTGTATGATGTAACTTATTTTAATTTATGATTTAGTATTTTGCTGTTTTTAATTCATGCATTAATTGAGTTTTTATTACATAAACCCGCGCAATTTATGTTTTGGATTTCTTAATTCGCAACGGGAGTTGGGATTTTGAATAGGCCATGCAATTAATGGTATAATCAGTCCAAAATATAGGGATATAATTGGATGATTATATGGCTTTTTAATTCCCTTGTGCTGAATAGATATTTTCTTATATTGTAATTTGTTGAGGGATCAAGGATTAAATATATAGAAAATAAGGGTAATGTTAGAGACGTCTAACTATTGCTATTTGAGAGGAATAGTCCATGAATTGAAGGATAATTAAAGGAAAATATAAATCATAGTTAAAATAAGTGAATCATACAACGAAACCAAGTTACTAACCTTTTTCTATTGCTTTCTACACATCTTATCTCCTCAATCTTCTTTTATTCTTTTATTATTATTCTTCTTCTCCTTCTTAAATTCAATAACAAGTTGCACTAATAATTACGAATTGGTGAAAAGTTATTAGAAACAACTTCGATCCCTGTGGGACGATATTCGGTCTTCCAGACTTTATTACTCGTTGACCCAGTCCACTTGCTGGCACATCAACAAGTTTTTGGCGCCGTTGCCGGGGATTGAAATTCGATTCTAATTTCTTTTCGGTACTTTTTTTAATTATTTGTGTAATTTGTACTTTCTCATGTATAACTATAGTTGTAATAGTGATTCAGATTGTGATACATTTATTCCATATTATCCTTATCCTTCATACTATGTTGCACAAAATATAACTCCTAGGAAGACCCAATGGGAAATAGATATAGAGATAATGAATCAACAGATTAATGATATGAAAAAGGAAAGATACTATTCTCAATTTTATCATGTGGAGCCTCCCCCTCCTAGTAAAACCCCAATGGAAATAGCTCTAGAGAGATTGGCTCAAAAAGCTGAGGATTTTGCTAATGATCGCAAAAATAATTTTATATTCCCTTGTGTTGAGCCAATTCCTCCCCCTGTGGAGAAAGAGTCATGGGAAATTAACCAAGAGAAATTAGCTCAAAAAGTTAGTAGTAGTGTTCAAGAAATTAATTTTATAAATGAAGAAAACAGAAAAAGTTTTGAGAACATAGAAATAGCACTTGAGCAAATTTCAAAATATTTATCTGAGGAGTCACAAGCATTATCAACAATTTTTGACTCTCCTAAAAAAGAGGAAGAAGTTGTGGTAATGGATGTGACCAATGATCAAATCCCTCTGGAGGAGCAAAAATCTGAAAAAGAAATTGTGCATGATAGTTTTGAGGAAGAGGATCGAAAAATAAAAATAGAAGGTTTGAAAATTGTAGAAAAAATTGAACCACCCTTGCATGAGGAATTTGTTGTTATAGAAAATTTAATTAAATCTAGTTCATGCTTGGGTGATTCAGAATTTTTCTATTATATTCAGCCTAAGTACTTTCATGAAAAATATCTAGAACAATCTGAATCATTATTTGGCAATGGGAAGCATGAGAAAGTAATCTTCCTGACTAATGGAGTTAACAACTTCATGATGGATGATGGAAGAAAAGATCACCCAAGGTCTTTCCCATGGGATGTGGGCATAACTCATTATTGTTGCATCACATGGGATTTGACCCATAGAATTTGGGATCTTGGTGGATTTGTTTTGTGCATAAGCAGTAGTGTATGTTTCAATTCTTAGGTAGTTTTTTTTAAAAAAAATAATAATAAAAAAAATAAAAAAATAAAAAAAATTGAGGAACAGACCTCGTGCGCCCCAGGCGCACGCGGTCGCGCCCCTCAGGCGCGCGGGACTGCTACAGATCCTGTTTGGGGGAATTCACTCCTACTTTTTAGGAACAGATATTTTTTTTAGCAACAGATATTTTTTTTTATCTTATCTTTTAGGATTAGATTAGTTTTATATCTTTTAGGAATTTGTTATATCTTTTTAGGAATTTGTTTTATCTTTTTAGGAATTTGTTTTATCTTTTTAGGATTAGATTTATCTTAGGATTAATTTTAGAATAGATTTTTTTTATTTATTTTCGTTTTTTTTATTTTCTATTTTTTAGGGATAGATTTATTTTAGGATTAGATTTGTTTTTGTAGGATTTGGACCCCATTAGCCCTAATTTTTTTCAATATTACACCCCAGGCCCCTGTACCTCACCAAAAATATTGTCCAGCTTTTTAGGTAGTTTTTAATTTTTATTTTGTAGTTTTAGGGTAAATTAGTTTGCTTGAGGACAAGCCAACATCTAAGTTTGGGGGAGTATATACAAAATAAAAATTAAAATTTTTCAGATCTGGATTTTTCTCCCATATTGGTATTGGTTTGTGTCCTTAGCAAAAGTAATTAATTTTTCTAACCTTAGGACTTTTTCTCTTTTGATTCATGTACATGCTTAGTTTAGGACTTAGACTCATTGGTATTCGACTCTATTTGATTGAACTGTATATGATTACGGTGACTGGGTTATTTCGACAAAGGCTTTCAGAACTTGTGATTAGTGAACTGACTTTAGCCCTGTGAGGTTTTGAGCCTATTGAGGGGTATGAATTTTATTGAAATATTCTGATATTGAGACCCCTATTCTTTCATGAGTGTGTTCACTTTGATATTGTCTTCTAGAACTTGACCGATGACCATTTCAAAATTGATAATTGATTGCATGCATTAAGATGATTAAAGCACCTAGGATGTGCTTTTGTGGCCTTCAGATGATTTGCATTGAAAATATCCCCTTAGTTGTCCATTTTGAGCCTTATAATGATATATGATTTTTCTTTGGTACCCTGCATTTATTGAAATATTCTTTGATAGTACCTTGGAAATTTTGAATGAGCAATTGAGAGGAATGAATATGAAAAGTGAAAGTAATTGGTGAAAAGTGTATGAGTTCTATTTCTCTTCCGTGTGAAAAAAAAACAAATGAATGTGAAAGGAAGAGAATAGAAGAAGAGAATAGAAGAAAAGAAAAAATTTGGAAAAGAAAGGAAGAATAAAATGTTCCTGATGTGAGTGTGAGTCTTTATTGTATTCATTGCTCATTCATGGTTTTTGAGGGAAACTTGTTTTTGTAAATATTTTTGCGAGTTAACCTTTGTTTTATTCCTTCTTTCTTTTATCCCACCTGACACTTGTAGCCATGGCCCCATTACAACAAAAAATAAGACCTTTTGATTTTTGCATGCATTCAATAATTTCAGTGGAGATATTGGTCTATGGTCAAGCCTATGGTAACACATTATCATTGTTGAACTTGAGTGAATTGAAAATATGACCCTTATACACTTTTGAGAGAAACAATTGAGAGGTTGAGAGTGTTCATTAGTTCTGAGTTCTGAATGGGATTGTTACGTTAACTAGTATGTAATTGTGTATATAGTTTATGATAATATGTGTCGAAGTGATGAGTCGTAGTCTTAGATTAGGTGTGTTCATGTTGATTTAGGGAGTTTGTCTTTTGTTTAGAATTTTTATTTTACTTTTGCCTGGGACATGCAAAATGCTAAGTTTGGGGGAGTGATTTGGGTCTAATATATATAGATTTGAGCATTGATTTGACTCCCTTTTACTATGTATTTGGCTTGTTTCTCTAGAAAATTTAGGACTTTTTATTAGATTTTAATTATTTTTAGTAGTTTAGGGTCCTTTGAGCGTTTTGATCCATTTGTTAGTGTTTCAGGTACTTTTTAGAGCTTAAATGGATAAAATATTTATGGACCTGAAAAGAGGACGAAAAGATCTTGCAAATGGAAAAATAACGGAGCAAAACGGAGCCGAAGTAGGTCCCACGCGCCTGGGGCGCGGGGACAGGTGAGCCTGAGGCGCGCCTGTGTGCAAAGGAATTCCCATCAGACCCTGCGCGCCTGGGGCGCGAGGTCGCGTGCGCCTGGGGCGCGAGGTCGCGTGCGCCTGGGGCGCGCGTAGCTGCTGGAGGCCCAATTTGACCAGATTCTGAACAAAATAGAAGAAGAGAAGTCTAATTTGGCTTCATATCTTAGACTTGATCAGAAATTAGAAGATAAACATGGACCTTATCTATTAGATTTAATTAAGATTTATTTTAGGATTTGTTTTACTCTTTAAATAGAGGATTTGTAAATAGTTTTCGGTGAGGTTTTGAGATCATAGAATTCAATTAGGATTAGAGAGAGAGGTTAGTAACATCTATTGAGAGCAAGGAGGCAAGGCACAAGGATTGAAGGTCTCTTGGAGAGTTAACCAGTATTGTCTATGATATGAGATTTTCTCTTTGCTTCTGTTTTCTTTATTTCTATATGTGTAACTAAAACCTCTTGTTAGGAACATGGTGTAAATTGTATGATGTAACTTATTTTAATTTATGATTTAGTATTTTGTTGTTTTTAATTCATGCATTAATTGAGTTTTTATTACATAAACCCGCACAATTTATGTTTTGGATTTCTTAATTCTCAACGGGAGTTGGGATTTTGAATAGCCCATGCAATTAATGGTATAATCAGTCCAAAATATAGGGATATAATTGGATGATTATATGGCTTTTTAATTCCCTTGTGCTGAATAGATATTTTCTTATATTGTAATTTGTTGAGGGATCAAGGATTAAATATATAGAAAATAAGGGTAATATTAGAGACATCTAACTATTGCTATTTGAGAGGAATAGTCCATGAATTGAAGGATAATTAAAGGAAAATATAAATCATAGCTAAAATAAGTGAATCATACAACGAAACCAAGTTCCTAACCTTTTTCTATTGCTTTCTACACATCTTATCTCCTCAATCTTCTTTTATTCTTTTATTATTATTCTTCTTCTCCTTCTTAAATTCAATAACAAGTTGCACTAATAATTATGAATTGGTGAAAAGTTATTAGAAACAACTTCGATCCCTGTGGGACGATATTCGGTCTTCCAGACTATATTACTTGTTGACCTAGTCCTCTTGCTAGTAAATCAACAACGGACCCAAGTCTTACTAAAGGGTACCACTAAGGGCATTTTACTCGGTTTACCTGTCATAAAAGTCCTTCGCTCGGACTTGTTAGCTCCGAGCATACGATAGGGCCAGGCTCGGACTTGATGGAACCAAGCCTTACGATCGGTCCCCAATCCATCAGGCTCGGGACTCTAGGACCGAGACATACCGTCGACTCATGGATAAGCTCAGGCTCACCGAGGCTTCTTATCCCTTCCGCAAATCTCTCCTAGATTCTCGCAACAGCCTAGACATGAGATCTACAGTTGATCCTAACCAGATTCTAAAAGCATAATTATCCGACATTATCTCACAGAGTCCTGGTTCAGCACAACTCTGATACAGGGCCCAAACGGCCCATATCAGCCTCCTCCAAACCCTATAAATAGCTCATTACAGCTAGGGTTTCAGGTAAGTACTCTCATCCCTAAGTTGACACTCTGCACACACACGTTGACTAGGGAGACTATGCTTTTCCCAACTGGAACTGCAGAAATACCATAAGTCATACATTAACACTTGATCCTCTCTTGGGCTCCTGGTTGCCATAATCTTGAGCACTTAGAGGGTTAAGGACATATAGTGTTCAAGGACACTACATTGGCGCCGTCTGTGGGGAACGAATAACTAGTATTCCCACATCCACTATTCTCATGGCAAATGACAACGGTAATGAAGGAGATCTCCGTCGTCGCCTCCGTGGGAGGCCACCCAAGAACGGGAGAAACGTTAGGGACAAAATCGCTCCGGGAGGACCCACTGAAGGCAATCAGACTAATGTTCCTCCAGTTCCTCCGGTTTCTCCAGTTCAGACACAAGCTAATGTCCCTCCCCTTATTGAAGGCGGCGGAGGACGATCTAACCCTCACACTGTTCCTGATGGTCATGTGTCAGAGTGGCGCGATACTGCAGATTCTGGACCACGTGCATCTCGAAGGGCTCCTTCTGGATCACGAACTGATGAGGTCCGTCGAGTAGAACGTTCCACTCGTCATGATCATTCCCGAGCCGAAAGATCCCAGAGAGAAGTACCTCACTTCACGAGGGGCCACTTTGGAACGTTTCAAGGTGGTCCACGTTCCACTGAAACAGAGGGCAGGTCTTACATGACTACCTCTTCGGCTCGAAGGCGAGAAGAGTCAATCATGGAGATTTTAAGAACTCAAACTTCACTGATCGAGAAACAAAACCAGGCTATTGCTGCTCTTCAGCAGCAAAGCATGGCAAGAACAGCCGAGAAAGGCCCTCGCGTGGCTCTCGGCAACCCAAGCAACCTTCCTCCTCCTCCACCTATCAACCCGAATGTGGTTCCCGAGCGTGTTACCGGGGAACCTCATCCTGACCATCCTTTCACAGCAGAAATCATGGCATACCAAACCCTGCAGACTTATGTAGGACATCAGAATATCCCTCGCTATATCGGGACGACCGATCCGATGGATCATATTGCGGCTTACAAATCCTCCATGATGTTTTATGGAGGAGGAGACTTCATGAAGTGCCGTGCTTTCTCAATGACTTTAGGCTCGGCGCCTTTACGGTGGTTCAACTCCTTACCTGCAAATTCAGTTCACTCTTGGGCTGAACTTAGAAGAGCGTTTTTGAATAGGTACACGGCCAGTATGTCATAGCCAAAATCTGATCATTCGTTAGCTGGAGTCGCACAGAGACCAGACGAGTCTCTACGAGACTACCTAGCTCGGTACCAACAAGAGGCTAGTGGCA
This sequence comes from Crotalaria pallida, assembly GCA_037953625.1. Classification (NCBI taxonomy): domain Eukaryota; kingdom Viridiplantae; phylum Streptophyta; class Magnoliopsida; order Fabales; family Fabaceae; genus Crotalaria; species Crotalaria pallida. Next base: position 802,548 of record CM075654.1, on the reverse strand, counting down.
TATCGGGTTTACAGTCTGGAGTATCTGTTCTCTTGCTTACTCAAGGGTTACGAGATGGAGATTTTAAGGATTCTTTGATAGGAGAACCACCTAAGGATATGGCCGAGCTAAGGGAAAGGTCCAGGAAGTTCGTGAATTTGGAAGAATTTCACAGAATCAGTACTACGGCACGTGGTAAGGAAGAGCGTCAAGAGCAACGCCCTCGTCAAAACGATCGGTTTCAAGATGGTAGAGGGAGGAAGGATAAGAGAGAGAGAGAGAGAAAGAGGAGAAAAACTGCCTCCAAAAGGCAAATACGATGAGTATACTCAGCTTACAGTCCCAAGGAGTCAAATCCTTCACGAGACTATGCACACCGAGATGCGCAATATTACTCGGCCTCCAGCTTTAAGAAAAGCTGCTCAAAAAGATAAGAACAAGTATTGTGACCATCATGGCGAATGGGGGCATACTACTGACCAGTGTACTATGCTAAAGGACTTGATTGAAGAAATGGTGAGAGACGAAAAGCTTCAACAATACATCGGCGAAGCAATGCGAAAGCGTGCTAGGAGAAAAAGTCATTCCCCATCCAGACCCGAGCAGAAACAAAGAAATAGGAGCCCTTCACCACCTGCAGGGGGAGCCTCTACCCTACTATCCGAACAGGATAAGGGTCGAGAGACTTTTCTGATCAACACCATTGCTGGAGGATTCGCAGGTGGAGGGGAAAAAGAGGTGACCGAAAGAAGTATGTGGGTCAAATTCTTTTTGTTGCCAGCCGACCAATTCAAAAGCCCAAAAAGAAGAGCATCGTCATCAGTTTCAGTGACGAGGACTTTGCTGACATAATCCAAGACCACAATGATCCAATGGTAGTTATAGCTAGGCTCGATAATTACGAAGTAAAGAGGATTCTTGTTGATCAGGGGAGTTCAGCAGACATTATGTTCTTGGATCTGTTTGAAGCCTTGAAGCTGAAAAGATCTAACCTAACTCCGTTCGAAGGAAGTTTGATTGGCTTTACGGGCCATTCGATTGTTCCCCTAGGCCATATCCACCTCCCAGTCACCCTGGGGGAACAACCATGCGCTCGAACTGAGATAGTGAAGTTTCTGGTTGTCCAGGCTCCGTCGGCATACAACGCCATCCTCGGCCGTACTGCACTCCAGTCTTTTGGCGTCGTTGTTTCAACTTTCCACCTTGCTATGAAATTTCCAGGGTCTAACGACCAGGTGGTCACGGTGCGGTCTGAACAAGAGCTGGCTCGGAAGTGCTACAATATCAGCCTGGGTAAACTGAAGATTGAAGATGAGAAAATTATGCAAGAACCACTCAACAAGGGAAGTGTTAACTTGGCAGATCTTGATGTAAGGGAGGAGGATGAAACCAGGCCAACCCCTCAGGGGGACTTCAAGAAGGTAATTTTGGGCTCCGATCCATCCCGTTGTGTCAAGATTGGTGTTGGCCTTGCTGAGGAAGTTGAGAAAGAACTGACAGAACTGCTCGTAGAAAACAAAGATCTATTCACCTGGACCTCGGCAGACATGCCAGGAAACGATCCGAATTTCATCTGCCACAAATTAAGTGTCTATCCTGGCGCTAAACCAGTTTGTCAAAAGAAAAGGCGGGTCGGATCCGAGAAAGCTCAAGCAACAGAGGAAAAGGTTGCCGAGCTGCTTGAAGCAGGGTTCATCAGGGAAGTGGTATACACCGATTGGCTGGCTAATCCCGTACTGGTCAAAAAATCCAATGGAAAGTGGAGAATGTGCGTGGATTATACAGACCTGAACAAGGTCTGCCCCAAGGACCAATACCCACTTCCTTGCATAGACAAATTAGTAGACAGCTCGGCAGGATATCAGAGACTATCCTTCATGGACGCTTATTCTGGCTACAATCAGATTCTGATGTATCCCCCGGATCAGGTGAAAACTTCCTTCGTGACTGAAAATGCTACATATTGTTATAATGTCATGCCCTTCGAACTTAAGAACGCTGGGGCAACTTACCAGCGAATGATGAACAAAGTGTTCGGCCCACTTATCGGGCCCAGAATGGAAGTATACATCGATGATATGATTGCTAAGAGTTTGAAGGAAGAAGACCATGCTAAGGACTTGAAGATCATCCTTGGTAGAATTCGGCAGTTCGATATGAGGTTGAATCCGGAAAAATGCACCTTTGGGGTTCCCGCTGGGTCCTTCCTCGGATTTATGCTCACCGAACAAGGAATCGAGGCAAACCCTGAGAAGTGCCGAGCCATCCTCGAGATGAAGAGTCCATCTGACATTAAGGGTGTACAGCAGTTGGCAGGTCGGGTAGCGGCTCTTTCCAGATTCTTATCCCAATCAGCTCGGACGGCCCTACCATGGTATCAACTGCTGAGGAAAGAGAAGGAAAAGGCGTTTGAGTGGAACGATGCATGCGAAAAGGCCTTCACTGACCTTAAGCAATATCTGGAATCCGCCCCGATCCTATCTAGCCCTGTAATTGGAGAAATTCTGTTCCTTTACTTATCAGTGGGTGATTCGGTTGTCAGTTCGGTTCTAGTTCGAGAAGAATCAGGCAAAGAATCCCCTGTCTATTTTGTCAGCCGAGCGCTTCAAGGACCAGAGCTGAGGTATCAAAAGGTGGAAAAATTTCCTTTTTGTTTGGTCATCACGGCCAGAAGACTGCGTCAGTACTTCCAGAGTCATCACATCAAGGTCAGAACAGCTCAACCTATCCGTCAGATTCTTCAAAAACCCGACTTGGCAGGAAGAATGGTGACTTGGGCCATTGAACTTTCCGAGTTCGACATCACTTTTGAACCAAGGAAGGCAATGAAGTCTCAGGTCCTAGCTGATTTCCTCACTGAGTTTACTGAGCCACTGACGAGCTCAAACTTGGACTGGAGCATTTACGTTGATGGGTCGAGCAACAAGCTTGGAGCAGGCGCTGAAATAATCCTGGAAAACTCCGATGGTGTTACCCTTGAGTATTCTTTGAAGTTCAGATTTCCTACTTCAAATAATCAGGCAGAATATGAAGCTGTAATGGCTGGCCTCAGGATGGCAAAGGAGGTAGGGGCCCGAGAAGTCAAGATTTTCAGCGATTCTCAGCTGGTTGTCTCTCAAGTTAAAGGAGATTATCAAGCCAAAGAACCCATCCTCCAAAAGTATCTTGAGAAGGTGAAGTTCCTATCTTTAGATTTTGCCAAGGTTGAATTCTGTCATATTCCAAGGGAAAGCAATGGCCGAGCAGACATTCTTTCAAAACTTGCTTCAACGAAAGGCCCCGGAAATAACAAAACGTTGATCCAAGAAATGGTGCACGGACCTAGCGTTGTCCTCTCCGTTTCGGTGGATCCAAGTTGGACTGCTCCGATCACGAGTTACTTGGAACAAGGAACTTTGCCTACTGATCCAACCGAGGCCAAGAAGCTCGTCAGGAAAGCGTCACAATTTGCTCTGGTTGAAGGAATTCTGTTTCGCCGAGGGGTCAGTGGCCCTATGCTCAGATGTTTAGATCCCATTGAAGCAAAACAGACATTGGAAGAGGTTCACGGGGGAATCAGAAGCCATCATGTAGGGGGGAAATCACTGGCCAAAAAGATTCTAAGGGCAGGATATTACTGGCCGACCCTTCAGCAAGATGCGATTAATCATGTGAAGAGGTGCGAAAAGTGCCAATTCCATAGCGATGTGTACCAGAAGCCGGCCGAGGAACTCCACTCACTTTCATCTCCCTATCCTTTCTATCAAAGGGGAATGGATTTGATTGGTCAGTTCCCCACCGCACCAGGACAGCTGAAATGGGTAGTAGTTGCCATAAATTACTTTACCAAGTGGGTAGAAGCCGAGCCTCTAGCAACTATCTCGTCTGCCAAGGTTCAGAAGTTTTTTGAAAGACATGTCATAGCTCGGTTTGGAGTTCCACAAGTTCTGGTGACTGACAACGGAACTCAGTTTGCAACAAAGGCGTTCCAAGACTTGGTCAATGCTTTAAAAAACGAGCACTATTTTTCCTCGGTTGAGCATCCTCAGACCAATGGACAAGTGGAATCTGTGAATCGAACCATCATCCAGGGAATTAAGAAGAGGCTCATTGGTGCAAAAGGAAATTGGCTGGATAATTTGCATGAAGTACTTTGGTCATATCGGACCACAATACAGACTTCGACGGGAGAAACTCCTTATCGGCTTACCTACGGTTGCGACGCAGTCATCCCGATAGAAAGGACCATCCCCACATTCCGAACCATGCAACAACCAAACCCCCTCAATAACACTTTACTGTGTGAAGATCTCATTCTATCTGATGAAGTCAGAGATCTAGCCGCCGAGCGAGAACGACAGGCCAAACTAATGCAAGCAAAAGGGTATAATCGCCTGGTAGTACCCAGAGAATTCGAAGTAGGTGACCTCGTCCTAAGGAGAGCTGACATTGGCCTCAAAAACGCTAAATACGGGAAATTGGATCAAAACTGGGAAGGGCCATACCGAATAACTTCCAAAACGAGAACAGGGGCCTACAAGCTCAAAACTCTCTCTGGTGCTCCCATCAATAAAACTTGGAATGTGGCAAAGCTTAAAGCGTATTTCAGCTAAAGTTTTTATCCCTATTTCAATTCTGTTTTCAATTTTGTTTTTAGTTTCATTATTACCTTTGCTTAATGTTAGGATTGTTTATTTTTGATAATGGTGTACGCTCGGTGGAACTCCGAGCCCATTGTATTTACTGCTTCGAATAAATGAAAGTTCTGTTCTTGAATTCATTGTATTTACGTACTTTTCCTCATAACCGATTAGCCACCGTTTATGACGCGAACGATTATAAACAGCTCGAACAAGAGCTTATAACTCGTCAAGTACTTTAAAAGATTCCCGATTCAAACATGATTGTCTTAAAATCATTTTATACATCGCGGATAGAGGAACCCACCTCGGCTAAAGTGTCGGAGTTCCGAGGTCTTAACACTTGAATTCATAACAAAAAGAATAAAGAGAAGCACAAAATGATAGCGGATATTATAAATATTCTGAATAGTTACAGCAAAGAGGTTCAAACCCATCTATTGGGGTAAATACATCTAAGTTAAAAAACAAGAGTAAATCTACTCTATGTCAGACAACACAACACTGTCGGGATTAAACTTATCTTCTTCTCCTTCATCCTCGGCCTCCTCTCCTTCGGATTCTTCAGCAAAATGGTCTGGTAGATCGGCTCCACCCATGTCTACTTCAACACCGTTGTCACCGACGATCCGACCATCGTTGACGCTGAAATTGGGATCAATACCTTTGGTTATAAGACCGGGATTCAGGATACGAAGCTTCTCGGCAGTGTTGTAGAAAGAGTCTTCGACAACACGATCCCAATTATACAAATTTTCTCGGGCTGCCCTTTTATGCTTAAGAGCTTTCGCTCTCATTTTGTCTAGAGAAGCTCGGAGCCCAGCAGCCTCGTCCTTGGCATACTCGAGTTGCTCTCGAGCCACTGCGGCATCTTCCTCAGCTTTCCGAGCCTTCTCTGTGGCCTCTTGCAGAGTTGCAGCATCCTCCTCGGCCTTCTTCATGATTTCTTCGGCCCTCCTCAACCCCTCGTTGGCCTCCTGAAGGGTTTTTTCCGCATTCTCTTTGTCAGCCTCGACCTTAACCTTGGCCTCTTCAGCTTCTTGCTTCTCCTTCTGCAGCTCCTCCTTCTCGACAGCTAAGATCTGAAGTCTTTTTTCAAAGGCTTCTACTTGGAGGGTTAAATAATCCTCCCGAGCGTCAGCCTCGTTACGCTTTTTCTTCCCTTCAGGGGTCACTCCAACATGAACATCGTCACCCCGTTGACCGAGGTAGCGAAGTATGCTCGCTCCCCTTAGAAGGCTCATTGACAAAGCGGAGCAGTTGTTTTCCCAAACTAATGCAGGCCAAGCATCCATTACTTGTGCATCCTCGGGGGGGAAGGCTGTTGCATTGTAGGCGTCAGAAGTTTTCTTCGCCCACACTGTTTTGGCAGCAATGTCGTCCATGCCTTCCGAGCCTTGCACCCCTTTGTGGGATTTGCTGAGGTTAAGCCACCCCCCGGCTACCCCTTTTCCCGTTGGCTGAGCCTCCAAGTTGACCATTGGCTCAATGACCTCGGCGGCCATGGCCACCTCGGCAGGAACAACATCTGGAGTGACGGTTGGACTGTTGGTCGGTGTGGGCCCAGAGGATTGACTCTTACTTGACGAGCTAGAGTCTGCCTTCATTGCAGCCAGTTGAGCCATCCTGGAGGAGGTAGCAGGGCTCTTCTTGGCCTTCGATGCTTTCTTCCCCATTTTCTCTACAAACAAAATGGATATGTCAGTAATATACCGAGCAAAAAAAAAAAGGTATACCCAGCTCGGCCTTTACTTTAGCCTGTGTTCTCTTCAAAAGAATTTGTTTTGTATCAATTTGACCCTTTTCTTTAAGATACTCCCAGACCCGATCACACAAACGCCTCTCGGCCCTGTTCAAATCCACTTTATAATCAAACTGGTATAAGGAGGCCCCTCTATTGTAAATGTTGCCCGACCAGCCCAGCGGGAACTGAGGGACGATTTTAATCTCTTCTCCATCCTCAACTCTTTTCATAAACCAGCATACTTCGGCTCCTGTATACTCGTACTTGAAGAAGCGTGGTTTGAAGGACTTCCAAGAATTGGTTACCTTCGCGAAAAGGGCATGGTCCTTCCGAGCCTTTAATGACACCCAGAGCCCCTTAGAGTTACCAAATTTATTTACTTGGGGGGCATATATCCAGAAGAAGGCTCGTAATGTCGCTACCAGACCTTCAACATCGCAAAACTGTTGGAAAGCTCTGGCAAAGGCCCACCCGCTCGGATGCAGCTGGCTCGGGGCTACACCTAAGTGGTTAAGGACCTCTATCTCAAAGGTGGAAAAGGCCATGCAAATGCTGACCTTCGTGGCCACCTCCTCGTAAAAGTAAAAAATTGTTGATTTTCTGGTACTTGGAAGAATATGCGGTCGTCTGTGGTCACATGTCTCAAAGCAAACTCCGAGGCGTTCCCGTCAGCGTTCAGAGGGGTCAAAACAGGCTGAAGATGGTTCAAGCTATCTGTCGTAAGCAGCGAAGGCCTCGTCCCGAGTACTTCTCGGTCAAAAATTCCATCATACTCTGCGTGATTGGGTGGCAAAGGGAATTCATCGGGATGAGTCTCACACCTGCGCTCCACCATATCTGGGGAAAAAGTAAAAGGCTCGGCGTTAGCATTTTTTACAGCAGGTATTTTGATTCTAAACCTAAGGCCGAGCCATGGACCTTTCCCCCTACCCTTATAGGTTCTCCCCAGAACTCTTCCCCTCTTGTGAAATACTCTGGACTAGTCCTATCCTGAGCCCGACGCTCGGCAAACCTATAAGCTAATAGCCATCTTTTTTCTTCTGCGGGATCGGTGGGGTACTCCGTGGTCAAAGGTTCTACCCTGAGTGACTCCTTTATCCTTTTACCACAAGGGGGGGGGGGTAGGAGGATTTGCAGTTTTAGTAGCGGTATCATAACCAGTTTCGAAGGGAGCGGTTTCAGTTTCATAATCCCCAAAATCCCCAGAAAAACTAGAACTAGAATCGCTGGAAGATTCTTCGCCTAATCTCTCACAGAGTTCATGGTAAACCTTCTTCCAATCTCTCCAACCCCTCATAATTAGGAAATCCAAACCCTTTAAACTACCTACCCAGAACAAAAACCCCAAATCCCTGCAAAACCTAGAAAAACCAAAACCCTTTTCAAAAAGAAGAAATTGCAGAACTAAAAGCGGATGATTGAAACAGAGGGGACAGAAGGATTACCTATTTTTTAGTTGTCGCTTGATTCGTGTGGAAGTTGATTGCAATAGTTGATCCTGAAGGCAGAGGTGCGCCAAAATGTACTTGAGATGGGGAATGAAGAGAGTTTCTGGTTTGTAAAAGTTGGAAATGAATGAAAAGTGATGGAAAGGTGAGTAAAAGATTCGAATACCCCTCAAAACCCTTCAGTTTCCCTCCACCATGCACAGGTTGGGCCGAAAGCCCACTAACCCACTCGGCCACTCACAGGGAGAGACGTGGCAGTTATAGGAGTTACTTTTTCAAAATTCGAAATTTAAAATGATTTGGCACAACTTCCCAGGACACGCGCCGTACCTAAAGAACCTAAAGCGTCACCTCGGGCAGGCTACATAGTTAAAGCTGGAAACAGTTGTCACACACTCCCGAACCAAGGCATGCTACAGGTCAACCCTAGCCACTTGTTACCTAACCACAGACTTTCCAAGTTTTACGAGCTGTGGGGCTTGTAGGGTCTGCCGACCACATACGGACCCAAGTCTTACTAAAGGGTACCACTAAGGGCATTTTACTCGGTTTACCTGTCATAAAAGTCCTTCGCTCGGACTTGTGAGCTCCGAGCATACGATAGGGCCAGGCTCGGACTTGATGGAACCTAGCCTTACGATCGGTCCCCAATCCATCAGGCTCGGGACTCTAGGATCGAGACATACCGTCGGCTCATGGATAAGCTCAGGCTCACCGAGGCTTCTTATCCCTTCCACAAATCTCTCCTAGATTCTCGCAACAGCCTAGACATGAGATCTACAGTTGATCCTAACCAGATTCTAAAAGCATAATTATCCGACATTATCTCACAGAGTCCTGGTTCAGCACAACTCTGATACAGGGCCCAAACGGCCCATATCAGCCTCCTCCAAACCCTATAAATAGCTCATTACAGCTAGGGTTTCAGGTAAGTACTCTCATCCCTAAGTTGACACTCTGCACACACACGTTGACTAGGGAGACTATGCTTTTCCCAACTGGAACTGCAGAAATACCATAAGTCATACATTAACACTTGATCCTCTCTTGGGCTCCTGGTTGCCATAATTTTGAGCACTTAGAGGGTTAATGACATATAGTGTTCAAGGACACTACAAGTGGTATAGCATCTCCCTAAACATTGTTGCCTCACCAGGATTTAAATTTCATACCTAAGAGTACGAAATCCTTTAATATCCTGGATTATCCCACTTGAGTTTTTTTATACAATATCGAATTTAGATGTAAGCATATTTTAACATTGTGCTAATTTGAAAATATGATTAAAAAAAATACTTATCTGTCTCTTTCAATTAAAATTTGTTAATAAATAGGGTATAATTTTTCGCATATCAATTACCCAGTTAGATAAATTTGCATAAAATATAGGTTTATATATGTTTTTTATTCTCTAAAATTTTAGTGTGTTTTGGTTTGAATCCCTACAAATTATTTTGACCGGGAATAGTCCATAAATTTTCAAAAGTTTTGGTTTTGATCTCTTTCATTACGAAAGAATATGTTATCTGTTGATGTGGCTAGCAAAATATCATATCAACAACCACGTCGTGTGAGGTGGCACAAAATAGATGATATGACATGGATAATATAGGCCCACTGACGGAAAATAGTCTGTTACGCAAAATTTTGCGTTCATGGGCTTGAATCATGCATGTCACACCACTTATGTAGCGTCACCTCACACCACGCTGCAGATATGGTGTTTCGTTAACCACAACAACAAGTAAAATTTTTTTTCTAACAGAGACGACCGAAACCAAAATATTTAAAAAGATAAGAAATAGTTCTGATCAAAATAATTTTTAAAGATAAAAAACAAAACACGCCGAATTTTTAGAGAAAAAATATAAATAAAATTAAAATATATGTATAGATGTCGGTTTTGTTTATTTGTTTTTTCAAAATAATTTTGATATGTTACGGTTTTGTTATGTGAACATCCCATTGGGACGACTCTGAGTCACATCTTTTATACGAAATATGTGAAATGTGTAATAATTAATGTAATGTGAATAAAATATAGTAAGAGTGTTTTATACTTCTCTTAAAATTTGAAGTATTAAATAACTTTTTTTAATCCGTGTGAAATTATTAAAATTACAAATAAATTGGAATGGAAGGAGTAATATGCAATTTTCTATTTTTTTATTTATTATCTTAATTTTAATTTAATTTGGAACATACTTTTTTTATAATTTTTTTTACTAACTTTATTGAAGGAACTTTTAACCAACCTATAAGCTTTTAGCAATTATTCCCTCCGGTCCTATATATAGGACATATTCTAGAAGCAATCTTTGGTCTATATATAAGACATTTTGTATTTTCTATGCATCATTTATTGTTTTTTCTCTTTTTTGCCCTTATTAAATGCATGTGTTTTTTGTTGTTCATTAATGAGTGTGAATTTTTCAAGAAAAGTTGAGAGGGTAAAATTGTAATGTTACAATATATTCTCATAGAATTCATAAAACTAACTACTTTTCTTGGTCCGAGGAATATGGTTAAGTATGTCCTATATATAGGACCGGAGGGAGAAGATTTTTTTGTCTCTTTTTCTAAATCCTTAACTCAATTTTCAATGATATTAATTACTCTTTTAATCCCATTATTTTGGTAAAAAAATGCAAATTTTTTTGACCCAAATCAAAGTCAAAATAATAAACGTAAAATCTTAAAAAATGTATGTTATATTCATAATTGAGTAAGTAAGGATGAAAGACACATTTAATTACCAAAATTAAATTATGTGATGATCCATTAATTTTGAAAATTTTATTGTTATATTTCATTCTCTAAACTTTTATGAAATATTAGTGTAACATGTATGTGTAATACTCCATCCGATCTTATATATAAGACTCTTTTAAGAAATTTTTTTTGTCATATTTATAAGATTCTATTCCAATTTCTATTAACATTTAATTAATCTTTTTATCCAAAAATACTCTTATTAAGTCATTTTTTAGAATTCCAATAGCAATTATATGAATAATAATAAAAAATATATTTAATGTTTACATTTCCAATACGCCTAACAACCTTAATGCACTTTCTCGGCGGATGTGAATTTCCCTAAAAGGGTCTTACATATAGGACCAGAGGGAGTAAGAATTTATAATTAATGAGTAAATCATGCATTACATTAAAAAGATAGAGTACTAGCTTATTTTCTTGGACTATTTTGACTTTTACCCAGATAATGAGATGGATAGAGTACTTCTTTACCATAAACAATCCTTTTTACTCGACACTTTTTTAAAGTTTCAATAATAATTATAAGAATTATTTTGAAAAAATAAACAATATGTTATCATTTTAAAAAAGAGTAATATATCAAATTGGTTCCTGACTTCATAAGCACGGATCAATTTAGCCCCTGAAATTTCAAAATTTCAAATTGGTCCATGAGATAAGAACACGTCAGTAGTCATATTAATCCCTGACATTAATGACCTTCAGCGATCCTTAAGGTGGACTAACAAAATGACCAATACAATGTCGTTTTGGCAAAAAAAAAAAAAAAACAAAGACAGTTAAATTTTGGTCAAATTAGTCCCTGATATTATCGAAACTGATCAAATTATCCCCTTACGTTATAGACCATTAACGTAAGAGATTAATATGACTGACGTGTTCCTATCTCGGGAACTAATTTAAAATTAAGATAACCATTTGACCGATTCCAATAAAGTTAGGGACCAATTTTACATATTACTCTTTTCAAAATCATTATTTTGAAAGTATACTCTAGTTCTCCTTCCATTTCTTAACTTTTGCCTTTTTAAACTTTTTTTCTCATTTCATATATTTTGTCTTGTCCTATTACAATTTCAATGTATAAACATTGTTCTTTCCAACTTTAACCATTCATTCAATCATTTGTCTTACTCTTCATTAATTTTACTTTAATTTTATTATCTCTCTCATCTCTAAACCACTACTCCCTCCAATTCTATCTATAAAATTTTTTTGAGGTTTTTATTTTGGTCCGATTTTTAAGATCTCATTTCAATTTTCAATATCATTTAATTACTTCTTTCCTCAAATATCCATATTCAGTCAACACTTTTCAGAATTCCAATAATAATTATAGGAGTAGCTAGTTTTAAAAAAGTATATCAAATTTTCATATTTACAATGTCACTAACAAATTTAATCACTTTGCTTGATAGGAGTGAAAAACCCCAAAAAGATCTTATAATATAGATAAATAGGATTGAAGGGAGTATACATTAATTAATTGACATATTTCCTAATAAAAATTAAATACTAGTATTACGATTTTCAATGAAAATTAAATATAGACATTTTAGACAAAACATGCGTAAAACTTACAATAATCAACACTTTCTTAATATGGGTGCTCCAGTCTAAAAACCAAAAAATAAGGAATTGAGGTAGTACTCCCTCATTTTCTCATTTTCATATATAGTGTTCATAGAGTTTTTGTCTAATGTTTCATATGTATTGTTCTTTTAATTTTCAACCTTCAATATATAATTAATGTTATTTTTCCTAACACACCCTATTTATCACACTCTTTTTTTCACTTCAAATATATTTTTCTCTTTCTCTCTTCAATAATGATTATATAGGGACATTAGAGTTAAAATATCCCAACTTCTTACATCATTTAACCATTTTTTAAAACTCGTGCATAACCTTAAAAAATAGTAATTATGAAACGAAGTGAGTAGCTTGCAAGCTTTCAACTACTAATTCATTTACTCCCTTAGGTCTCATTTTTAAGTAAAAAAAATTAATTTTACACATATTAAGAAATTAGTTGATTACATACATTTAATTTTCTTAAATTAGTTGATTACATACATTTAATTTTCTTAAGTATTAGATTAGTAAACTTACATTGAGAATAAAACAAAAATTAAATGATTCAACCATTTTATAATAATATTTTAGGTGTGTTGAAAATAAAAAGTTAGATAATTTTTATTTATATTTAAGACCTATGGTAGAGTGTCTCTTTATATTTATAGACAAATTTTAAAAAGTGTTTTTAATACATTTTTTTAGATGCTTAATGCACTTGTTAAATAGCTAAATATAATAAATAAATATTGGAAAATCTATTTTTTTTAGATTTCCGAGACACAGAGCATTGTGCATAGTATGATTGTTTTTTTAGGGCAACTTCCTTGCTGCAAACATAACCTTACTCCTTCCGATGGAGAATAATTAAATTTGTTAGTGACATTGGAAATGTGAAATTTGATATACTTTTTCAAAACTATCCCTATAATTATTATTTGAAATCTAAAAAGTATTACTTAATAGAGGTGTTTGTGGAAAAAAGTAATTAAATGCTAGTATCAAAAATTGAAATGAGGTCATATAAATAAGATGAAAATAAAAACTCCAAAATATCTTGTAAATTACATCCGAGGGAGTACTCCATAAGCGAAAGTACTAGCATGGTCCATCTGCAATGGCTGGAAGAAATTTTAAGAGGGACCTTATAACTAGCTGATGAGATCTTAAATCAGGTGAAATGAATGGTCATCTTGGTAATGACTACAAGTCGTACTGTATTTGTTAGTAGGACAAGTATTTTTACTTGGAAAGATCGCGCATGTAACCGTTTGGTTATTCTAGATGGAATTCATTAATGATCAATGCTGCTATGCATGTTTTCCTTCTAGTGAAGTTCCTTTCATTGCCCTTGGGATTTTATTTATATATATAGCAGAGAGTCAGTGGAAAGGTACCATCTAAACCATTAAAAAAAGGATATATAGTTACGCAACTGAATGAATTAAAGTGCTCTTCTTTCTCTCTAGTGGTTCAGCAGGTGCGTTTATCAACCATGTACCAAGTCATGCAAAAAAGGGTCTTGCCTTACATACTTGTATATTAGTAGATGTTAATTATATAATATAATGTGTGCAATAATAATTTTGATCTTTGAACCCTTATCAACTGAGGAGTTAAAGTCATTTGAATGTCTAGTCTTGAGAGGAAATTTTAAATTAAAGTTTGAACATGTGTACAATAAGAGACAGTTTTTGATTTCGCAGCTTAATTAACCATGGAATACTACTTAAAGTTAAAGAGCATGACTTTATCAAGGAAGATGGCGATAACCACCAATGATCTAAAGGAAGAGGTTCTAGGAAGAGGATTGGTTGAGAAGGTGCTCTCTTGGTCTAAAACCGATGTTCTCAACGAACATCTCTACCAAAGCCAGGTTCAGCCTTTAATTTAGTATTAGTAGTTACTATAGTACTCTCTTCTCCTTTGCTTTGGAAACATTCTTACATTATGTGACTGCCACAGCAACAGCGTACTAGTACTGTTGAAATTTAGTAATCTTTGTGCTCTTATGATAAAATAATAGTAGTTTGATGTAGTTAGTTATTCTGCTAATGGTAATTTATGTTAGTGTCCACAACTATACTCCTATATACTATAGTGGATCGGACTTGCCTCACTTTTGGAGTGTGTTTACTTTAACATGCATACAGGTGATGAAAATCCCAGATGAATTTTGGTTGACGTCTATTTATATGAAATCCTTCATCTTACCACTGCTTGAGGAGACACACGCGGAGTTGCTATCAAGCATGACTACTACTACACTGTCTAAGGCAACTTTATGTGAGATAAAAAGTGTCAAAACAACAAAGTCCTTTCAGCTTCCTAAAGACCTTTTTTATGAACTTATTGTATTGGAAAAGAGAGGTATTGATAAAGATGCAAACTATAATACTCCCACGGTTGGAGACCTCATTGCAATAACCAATGTAAGACCACAATGCATTGATGATCTCTACAGACCTAGTTCTGTCATTGCCTATGTCTACAAAATGGGAGGAGTTCCTGGTAATAGCTCTCTCACTGTTTTATCATCTAAACCATTAACCATGGCTGAAGGGAAAAAGTATGGACCAATTTTTGCTGTTTCTCTTACTACTTTGACTACAAATATAAGAATCTGGAGATCACTGCACGGCGAGTTGGAAGGAAGCAATATGAAGATCCTAGAAAAAGTTCTTCAACTCCAATCCTCTGTAAGAAAATTTCAAAACTTTTATTTCTGTGTGCCTGCATTAATTTTATGAAGTGAGTATAAAAAGAGCGAAGGGAATTAAGTGTCTAATATAACTAGTCCTTTGTATTATGGTTTTCTTTTTGCTTTCAAAGTTTCATTTTATTCATATAAATGCATACAGTACATAATACTAAAAGTCCATGATGTACCAAACAGAAAAACCTTACATAATATTATTTTTTAATTCCTTAATCATCTGGTAATAAAACAGAGTACTAAATTGATTCATGTACAATACCCCTTCCGAGAAGAAATATTCTTTTTGTTGGGTTCCTTACTTATTTCCTTAACGCAATGTGTAAAACAAACAATTATCGGTACACAAAATTTCTCTATTTTTTTTTTCACTTTTTCATTGGCAATAAATGTTATTTGTGCATATGATTGAAATTGAAATTGACAGGATTCTGATACTTGTACGAAATGCATCCGTGACAAGGCATGGGTTTTAGATACTGCAGTTTCAACAGGCTTCTGTGATTTGAATGAATCCCAAAGAAAAGCAGTATTGAGCTGCATGAGCTTAGTGAAATGTCATCATGAGAACACTGTGAAGCTAATATGGGGACCTCCAGGAACCGGGAAAACTACAACTCTCAGCTTGATGCTATCATCTCTTCTAAAATGCAAGTGTAGAACACTTACATGTGCTCCCACTAATGTTGCTGTGCTGGAGGTTGCAAAGCGTCTTTTGAAGCAAGTTAAAAGCAATGCCATCAGAAACTGTTATGGGCTTGGGGATGTTTTGTTATTTGGAAATGCATTCAATATGAACATCGATGATGATAAAGATCTTAAGCAAGTGTTTATTGACCATCGTGTTCGAGCGCTTAGAAAATGTTTGGGAGGATGGAAGAAGATCTTAGAGTCAGTGATATCTTTTCTCGAGGACCCTAAAAAGCTCTACAATCATTACTTGAGAACTGAAATTCTCAGAAAGGAAGAAATAGATATCAAAAGAAAGCAAGAAAAGGTGGATAACAATAACAACTATAAACATTGGACATTTGAGGAGTTCGTGTGTAAGAGATTCAACGCCATGCAGGAAGAGCTAACCTCGTCTATTTTAAACATGTCTAAGCATCTACCAACATCTTTCATTTCAGAAGAAAATGTGATGAGAATGTTCCGAGCCTATGATCTGCTACACTCTCTTAAATCTTTTTTGGGGAAGCAGAGTGAAGGGATAAATGAAGTCTTTTATAATAATTCTAAAGACAACGAGTGTGATGTTAGTTGCTATTCAAAGAGGAGGTTGGAAATTAAAGAGTGTCTTGGTGTACTTAGGCTGCTTCCCCTGAATTTTTCTGTTGGAGGAGGAACGTTAAGAGAGTTTTGCTTGTCACATGCATGCTTGTTATTTTGTACGGTTTCAAGTGCTGCCAAATTGCATGTAAAGGGAATGTCTCCGATAGAGTTATTGGTTATCGATGAAGCAGCGATGCTCAAAGAATGCGAATCTACCATTCCTTTGCAGCTGCCTGGAATACGCCACACTATTCTTATAGGAGATGAAAGGCAATTGCCAGCCATGGTTCAAAGCAAGGTTTGTTACAATAAATACTAACTATATTTAATTATTACTTCGTTATATCTTGTAAACATATTTTGCTATTGTATATTATACTTAGCTTATATAAATGAATTGCTTTTAAAATATTTTGCAGATTTGTGAAAAAGCTGATTTTGGGAGAAGTTTATTTGAAAGATTGGTGCACTTAGGACATAAGAAGCACCTTCTGAATGTGCAACACAGAATGCATCCATCTGTCAGTTTATTTCCCAATATTGAATTCTATGGAAGTGAGATTGCGAATGGTAGCAATGTGAAAGAGATAGGCTACAACAAAAGATTCCTTCCAGGGGAGATGTATGGATCATATTCTTTCATTGATGTGCCTCTAGGAAGAGAGGAGTTCGATGACAAGCATAGTCGGAGGAACATGGTTGAGGCTTCCATTGTTTATGAATTAATCAAAAAACTTCATCGAGGTAATTATGAAATGAATTCTTTTTTACAAAATATAATAATGCATACTAGTGATTTCATTTTTAACAATAATGATGATGATGATGTATGTTATTATTTGATTTCATGTATGAAGAATGTGCTAGGAAAAAGACAAAGGTAAGAGTGGGGATCATATCACCATACAAGGCTCAAGTGTACGCCATTGAAGATAAGGTGAAGGAGGTTTCAATGAGTGAGGGCTTTGAAGTGAATGTTCGTTCAGTTGATGGATTTCAAGGTGGTGAGGAGGATGTTATAATTATATCAACTGTTAGATGCAATGGCAAAGGATCAATTGGTTTTCTTTCTGACAGGAGAAGAGTTAATGTGGCATTGACACGTGCAAGGTCAGTATCAACTAATATAGTACATTGGTACTGTACCTTACGTATTTTATACTAGTATGGTATGTACAAGCTAAGCTGGTAGTAATAATTTGCTATTAGTAGTGATTAATTATGATATTTAACTTAAGGAATTATCTAGATTAATTTGCACTCTTATTTTTGTAGGCATTGCCTCTGGATATTGGGTAACGGAACAACGTTACTTAACAGTGACTCTGTTTGGGAGAAATTGATAATGGATGCTAAAAGCCGTGGTTGTTTCTATAATGCTGGAGATGATAAAGTCTTGTCACAGGACTCAAGCTTGCACTTGTTTAAAACATTTGCTTCACTCAAAATCTAGCTCGGGATGAGTAAGATACATCTGCAGCAAATATGGTTATGGCCAATTCTGTTAACAATCAAGGAGCAAGACCATAAAAATGGTCCAAAAGTCAAATTTTGCAATATACCAAATAAACTAGTATATATATTTTTATTTTTATTTTTAAAAAATAGTAAAGTAGTAGTAGTATTTTGTGTACTTATGGTAGCAATTTCTGCCTTGAAACACCAACGGAATTATCAGACTCGTATGTTCCTTTAAATTATCAGACTAGTATGAAATACTCGTATGTTCCTTTAGTATTTTGTGTACTTAATTTGTGTTTCTTAGTACGTTTTTGTGAATGATAATTCGGTTTTTTTTTTTAAAAAAAAATCTTGAATGACTGTCTACAATTTTTATTTATTATAAAAATAGGATAATTCAACAAGTATTATTAAAAGAGAATGTATGATACATATCCTTTTAAAATTTTCACATATATACTCCCTCTGGTCTTATATGGAATATTCTTTGAAAATTTTTATGTCCATAAAAAAAAAGGAATAATTTTGTTAATGGTATTGAGAATGTAGATATTTAATAGATTTTTTCAAAACTATTTTTATAATCAATATAATATATAATTTGAGTTCTACCAAAAAAAAAATATATAATTTGAAAAGTGATTACCACTTCTTAATTTCCCTCCTAATGCATATTTTTCCCTCCTAAAATCTTAATCTTCATAAGTTAATTGTTTTTTAATTGACTAATTACGTTGTTGCTGTCTTTTGTGCTCTACTTTTAATCCGTGAGTTGATGGGCTTTAGTTACCCGGGGTTCTTTAATGGGTTTTGGGTGCTCAAAGTCATTTAATGAATACAAGTGCATAACAATAGTCCTTCCAGTTTTATTTATAAGATTTTTGTGTGATTTTTATTTTGATCATATTTATGAAATCATTTTTAAATTTTTAATAGCATTTAATTATTTATTCTATTTAATTTTTTTTCTTTTCCGAGTTCTTTTTATTGTCATTCTCTATGTATTCATTGAGCATTTCCAACGGGTGTTAGTTAGTTATCAGGAGCTTTTGGATACCTTTCAAAGTATATAAAAGAGCTAGATAGAGTTGATTTGTATTCTGCATGTGGTGGTTAAAGGCTGACCTTATATGTGGTTAAGTGATGGGTTTACAACAACACTACTGCAAAGTCTTGGATTTCGGGAGCGATGGGGCTTCCCCCATGGCAATGACTGGGACATTGGGTGTTTTGGTGAGGGGTTGAAGTTTAGTGGTTTGATGTGGCAGAAAAATTGTGATTGAGATGGTTATGGGTCAAGTGATGACTCTATGGTAGCAAAACCTTAATTCGATGTTAGCTCGGAATGAAGGTAATATAGTTATCTTATTTGCCCCACTGGTTTCTGCGTTGACTATATTTCAAAGTTTTGTTTATTCATTTATTTCGCTTTTTTCTCAGTACTCATCAGTAAATCACTTTATTATATTGGGTGTGGTGATTAGCGTTTGACGACGAAGCTGAGGTTTGAAGTAGAGGGATTTAATTAGCTTCGTTCAAGGTAATTTTTCTGCATTCTTTTTTTGTTGTATTCCATCATTCACAATTATTATTGTTGCACAATTTAATCTATGTCCAGTTTTTAATGAGAAGGATTGGAAAAGGGATTATTATCGATAAAAATAACTCAAATCTAAAACAACCTATACAGGAGGTATTTAATAACGATGACCAATGAGCCAGTTTTTTCTGTGTTGTTTCTCTTTTGATTTTGATATCTTGTGATCAAGTTCTCAAAGAACTTCAAGGTAATTTCAAATTTGTGATCTACAACAACAAAAATGAAACAGTTTGAGGTGAACAGCCGACGAAATCTTCAAAGATGGGACAATGTGTAATGAGTCACAATGAAATTGGTTTGTGCTGCGGTAAGTTATGTGAAGACAATATTTGAGATGTAGTTGTTATAGTTGAAATTTGTTTTTCTGCCAAGTTGGTTTGTGCTGCGCAAAATATGTTGTAATTGCAATCTCTCTATTTTGTTGAATGAATAAAAGTAAATTTTGTATGCCTGTTTGAAGTTTGCTTATGTTAATGCTATTGATAAAAAAAAGTATGGATGGATTTTGAGAAGCAATTAATTAGTGTGGTAAAGTAAATATATTACTGTTAGTAGAATGAAAGGGTATGCTTCTTGAATGTTAGGCGAGATGAAGTTATAAGAAGATTGTTTTATAATAGTATTGTTTATCAATTTTGAATGATATTAGTAATTTTTTTTAATATAAATAGTCATGTTTACTTAATATTTTTTAGATTTTTAATATAAGGATATTTTTAAAAAAGATTATCAGATATTTACATTTTCAATACTACTAACTACTAATAATATTAACTTTTCCCTTAAAAAAAATAATATTAACTTTTTAAAAAAGTGTATTTTTTTAGTCAAAGAGACTTACATATCCTACTCCCTCCGATCCTATTTATAAGACATTTTTGAGGTTTTTATTTTGGTCCTATTTATAAGACCATTTTCAATTTTCATAACATTTAATTAGTTCTTTCCACTAACATATCTATAAAGTCAACACTTTTTAGAGTTCCAATAATAATTATAGGGGTAGTTTTGAAAAAGTATATTAAATTTTCACATTTCCGATGTCACTAACAAATTTATCAGCACTTCTTGGCAGGAGTAAAAAACTCTAAAAGAATCTTATAAATAAGACAGAATACTTTTTAGTAAAACGTTAACAAGTGTTAATGCTCAAATGCTAATGCTCCCAAGACATGTATCCATTCCCTTCCGATTTAATCCAATTTAAGTATCCTAATACGGTTTTTTTTACATAAAAAGTAAATTTTAATTGAAGAACTAAATTTTAATTGAGTAAATTTTAGTCTACCAAAAAAATAAATAATTAAATTTAGTAGTTAATTAAGTGTATTTTTTAAAAAAAATTTTTACTTTTTCAAGCTTAATTATCCTATGCACTTAACGGATACGATAGAAAGACTCTTAAGATAGCAATTTTAATTTGTTTTATATAATTTACCCTTTAGAGAACTTGTTGTAACAGCAATAATAGAAACAGAAGAGAAAGAGAGAGAGAACACACAATATTGGTCACGCAGTTCGGCCAATAATGCCTACGTCTGCGACTATAGAGCAGCTATAGTTCCGTATTATTTCTTGTGCTTATTAGGGTTACAGAGTACACGCATATATAGTATAAAACAGATTACATAAAGCACATAACTTCGTGGCTCATGTGACCCTTTGCCCTTTTGTAGCACCTATGAGCCATACTCAACAATCTCCACCTTGGCGAATATCAAACCCCTGTGAAGATCCTCTGTGCACAATCTCTCCTGGCAATTAGGGTGTGTGGTTTCTACTTAATGCTGAGAAATATGTAACAAGTCCAAACAATGTTTGAACTTGTCACTGGTGACTGGCTTGGTCAACATATCAGCTGCATTCTCTGAAGTGTGAACCTTCTGAAGGAATATCTGTTTGGATGCCAACAACTCCCTGATCTTGTGATACCTCACATCAATATGCTTGGTTCTAGCATGATACACCTGGTTGTTTGCCAAATAAATAGCACTCTGACTATCACAATGCAACTGAACTCCACCTTGCTCAACACCCAACTCTTTCACTAACCCAGTAAGCCACAATGTTTCCTTGGCAGCTTCACCTACTGCCATGTATTCTGCCTCAGTTGTAGACATAGCTACTACATCTTGGATCGTTGACTTCCAACATATAGGTCCACCTGCAAGAGTAAAGACATATCCTGTTGTAGACCTCCTATCATCAAGGTCACCAACATAGTCAGAATCCACATATCCTACAACTGAAAGAACACTCTGCTCCCTGCTGAACATGATACCGAGATCCGGTGTACCCTTCAAGTACCTTAGGATCCACTTGACTGCTTCCCAATGTTGCTTGCCTGGCTTGGACATGTACTTGCACACTTGACTGACTGCTTGTGCCAAATCCGGTCTAGTGCAAACCATAGCATACATCAAACAACCAACCGCACTAGCATAAGGAATCTTAGACATAGCTGCAACCTCTGAATCTGTCTTCGGACATTGTTCCAAAGAGAGTCTAAAATGATTCGCCAATGGAGTACTCACAGGTTTTGCTCTACTCATGTCAAATATGTTCAAAACACCTTTAACATAGTTTGTCTGAGACAGCCATAGTCTTCTAGCACCTCTGTCCCTGTGAATTTCCATCCCAAGAATCTTCTTTGCAGCACCCAAATCCTTCATATCAAACTCCTTACCCAACTTGGTCTTCAACTCATTTACATCATGTAAATGATTTCCAGCAATCAACATGTCATCAACATAAAGTAACAAGAAAATAGAAGAACC
This sequence comes from Crotalaria pallida, assembly GCA_037953625.1. Taxonomy (NCBI): domain Eukaryota; kingdom Viridiplantae; phylum Streptophyta; class Magnoliopsida; order Fabales; family Fabaceae; genus Crotalaria; species Crotalaria pallida. Next base: position 780,579 of record CM075654.1, on the reverse strand, counting down.
ATCATCAAGGCTCCTCATATAAACACAACAGTCATAAAAACACCTCTTATAGCCAATCTGGAGCATGTACGAATCAAAGCGCTTGTACCATTGCCTTGGAGCCTGCTTCAAACCATACAAAGACCTCTTCAACTTGCAAACAAGTCTCTCCTGTCCAGGTTCACTGAATCCCTCAGGCTGCTCCATGTAGATTTGTTGCTCTAAATTACCATGGAGGAAGGCTGTTTTCACATCCATCTGTTCTAGATGCATATCCTTGCTGGCTACCAAGGCTAGAACTACCCTGATAGAAGTGTGTCTCGCCACTGGACTGAATATCTCCTCATAGTCAATCCCCTTCCGCTGTGAATACCCCTTTGCAACTAGGCGAGCCTTGAACCTTTCTGGCTTTTTCTTGTATACCCACTTGCAACCAATAGCTTTCTTCCCTTTTGGCAACTGAACAAGATCCCATGTCTGATTCTTCTTCAAAGACTCCATCTCCTCCACCATAGCACCCATCCACTCATCTTTCTCCTGGCTAGCCATAGACTCTTGAAAGGTAGAGGGGTCTCTTGAGCTGGTAAGAAGACCATACGCAGCTAACTCTTCAAACCCATATCTCACTGGAGGTACACTGCGACGAGGCTCCCTATCACGCACAAGTGAATAATCATTTCTTCCATCTGAATCTGAATCTGAATCCTGTTGTTGTGGAGCTTCAATCTGCCTAGGAGTCTCTGGTGTCTTCTCAATATCCACCTGAATCTTGTCCTGACCGGAATTTTCAACCTCAGTATCTGGCACAACTGTCACCTCTGACTGTTTCAACATGGACTGCTCATCAAAAACAACATCTCTACTAACAACCACCTTCTTCTGAACTGGATCCCACAACTTGTACCCCTTTAAACCTTTATTGTAACCAATAAAGATGCATTGTTTTGACTTGGCATCAAGTTTAGACCGATCCTCACTGGAAATGTGCACATATGCAGAACACTAAAAAATCCTCAAATTACTCAGATCAATGGGGTTACCTGTCCAAACCTCCTCTGCGACTTTTCCATCCAAAGAAGCTCGTGGCGATCTGTTGACCAGATAACATGCCATACTGATTGCTGCTGTCCAGAATCCTTTTGAAAGACCAGCATTCAACCGAAGACACCTTGCCTTCTCTGTTAGAGACCTGTTCATCCTCTCTGCAACTCCATTCTGCTGTGGAGTCTTCCTCACAGAAAAGTGCTTCTGTATTCCATTCTCATCACAGAAATGCATGAACTTCTTGTCAGTGTATTCAGTTCCATTATCAGACCTGAGGTATTTCAATTTTCTCCCTGTCTGGTTCTCTACCTCTGCCTTCCACAGTTTAAACTTGGCAAAGACCTCAGGTTTATGTTTCATAAAATAGACCCAGACCTTGCGAGAAAAATCATCAGTGAATGTCACAAAGTACCTGAAACCACCAAGAGAAGGCTCCTTTGTAGGCCCCCAGATATCAGAATGGACATAGTCTAAGATTCCCTTGGTCTTGTGCTTCCCGGTCTTGAAACGAACTCTGCACTGTTTCCCAAGAACACAATACTTGCACAACCCAATTCTGCAACTGCGAACTCCCTTCAGCAAATTCTGCTTATGTAGTTCCATCATCCCACGTTCACTGAGATGTCCCAAACGCATATGCCACAGTTTGGTTGCATCATCATCAGATTCAACAGATGCTGCATCACCCATAACTGTGCCTCCCAACAGTTTGTAGATGTTTCCAGCAGTTCTCTTTGCTCTCATCACTACCATTGCACCCTTGCTGACACTAATGATGTCTCTATCTCCATCAGACTTGAATGAATAACCATTCTCCTGAAGAGTGCCCAGAGAAATCAAATTCTTCCTTAATTCTGGAACATACCTCACCTGACTCAACATGCGCACGCCACCATCATCTAAAGCAATTTTGATTTGTCCCATTCCCTTGATGATACAGGTTTTATCATCGCCTAGATAGACAACACCAAAATCGCCAGATTTAAATGAGCTGAACCACTCCCGGTGCGGCGTCATATGATAGGAACAACCTGAGTCCAGAATCCATGCATCAGTGCACTTCGTAGATGAAACACAAAGCAGATCTTCCTCACTGCAAGAACCATCAGACTGTGCTACGTTTGCTGAACTACTGCCTTTGCCTTTTCTGTTTGGACAGTCCCTCTTCCAATGCCCAATCTGCTTGCAGCCATAACATTCTGCTATTTTTCTGTCCTTGGACTTGAATCTCTTCTTCTTCCCAGAACCCTCTGCTTTACCCTTGCCTCTTCCACGATCTTGATCACCTTTCACAAACAGACCTTCACCTGAACTACCTCCACCTTCTTCTACACTTTGGCGACGTTGTGCGTGTTGCAAAAGTGTAGAAGAAATACTGTCCAGCGTGACTGTGTCCTTCCCGTATGTGAGAGTGGTCACCAGGTGGTCATAAGAACTCGATAAAGAGCACAGCAAAATAATGGCTTTATCCTCATCGTCAACCTTCACACCAAGCCGTGTCAAATCAGCAAGGATGTTGTTGAAAGTATTGACATGAGACTGCAAATCCCCGCCGTCCTGCATCTTCAGGCTGTAGAGACGCTGCTTCGCGAACAATTTGTTCATCAGCGTCTTGGACATGTACAGACTATCCAATTTAGCCCAGACAGCCTTCAGAGTTGTTAGGTCCAGGATATGATTCATCACGTCATCCGAAACGCAAAGTCTTATCAAACCTGCGGCCTTCTCCTGCATCTCGCTCCAATCAGCGGCCACGATGTCTGCCGGCTTCTCATCACGCAACGCCTTCTGTAAACCCTGCTGCGCCAACAGATCCTTAACCCTCCGCTGCCACAACCCGAAATTACCCGTTCCATCGAACCTGGTGACTTCGAATTTCGCACTAGGATTAAGCGCCATCTGATACCAATTGTTGTAACAGCAATAATAGAAACAGAAGAGAAAGAGAGAGAGAACACACAATATTGGTCACGCAGTTTGACCAATAATGCCTACGTCTGCGACTATAGAGCAGCTATAGTTCCGTATTATTTCTTGTGCTTATTAGGGTTACAGAGTACACGCATACTTCGTGGCCCATGTGACCCTTTGCCCTTTTGTAGCACCTATGAGCCATACTCAACAGAACTATTCCCTCCATCTTATTATCTTGGTAAAAAAATTCAAAAAAATTTGTCTCACATTAATGATTCTCTTATTACAGTTTCTATCTATGCTTCTGACAGTTACAATTCTTTGAAATGCAGAAGCAAAAGGATTGAGTTTATATGTCCCTATTGTTTTGATACTCTGTTCTTGCTTCCAATGCTCAACAAAAGAAGTGCACAAGATCTAGCGTCTATATGCATGCAAACACACACAGACACTAAATAGAAGAAGAAAAAAAAAACAATAGTTTACTTCAATTTTGTGTTGTCGTGTTCCACATTAAAATATTTATGTTGTGCATATATATAAGGATGGTTAAACCACATTAAAATATATGACAGTATTTTTTAAAACCATCTTTATAATTACTATTGGACTCTAGAAAGTATTACGTAAATGAGAGCATTTGTGAAAATAAATAATTAAATACACCATTAAAACCCATTATAGCTATGGTTGATGAAGTGAATGATGTTGGGGTTAATCTTATTCCCTCCGTAGAAAGTCTTTTATTCCTATTCCATTATTACCCGACAACTCTTAACTAAGTCCACTCCGCGCTTCCTTATGGTTTTCGTATTTTAACTCCTCTTTTACCATACGTTGAGTTTTAATAACCCTTCTCTCCTCGCCTATCACAATTATCCTACATCCTTTTACTCTCACGTTTCATTGGTTCTCCCTAACTAATTCCTCTTTACCTCACTTTACTCTTCGGGTACAATTATACTCATTATCGTTTAATTTACTAATTCTACTCTCTCTTTGCCTATTTCGTTTACACTCTTGTCCTCTTAGTTTCCCTATGGTTTTATTCTCTTATGATTGCTCACGTTTTTGTTCTATTCTAACCATTTTAATATTCTAATTACGCCCATTCTTTCCGGCCTTATTTTACGCTCATTCATTTTATTCCCTAAAGTGTGGTCCCTATTAACAATTTTATTTACTTCCTTTATATCAACGAGGGTTACCCTAAGATTCATTAACATACTTTTTAATTATCCTATTCTCAGCTACCACTATAACATCCTAGAATTTACTTCTTAAGTAAAGGTAACGCGAACCCTCTTACCTCGGGCTTTTTAAATAGAACCTGGATTTTAGCTCGGCGACGATGACGGCGTCGGTGTGGCTCCTTGTTAGCGGGAACGATCACGGCTGGACCGAGGCAAGAGCTGTGAGCTTCGAGGCACCCGACACAAACCCGGTGCGATCACGGTCGGTAACGACGCCGGTGAGGTCCGTGGAGAGAGAGAAAGCTCGTGGATGAGAGAGAGAACTTGGGAACGAGAGAGGAAGAGACACGCGGTGGTGATGGTGGCTGGGTGGGTGGTGGCCGGCGGAGGGTGGCGGATCCGCCAGAGGAAAGAGGAGGAAGAGAGAGATTGGGAACCGGTGGTGAGAGAAAGAGATCTATGATGGTGGTGGGGGTTCTTGGCGGTGGCGGTGGCGGTTGCAGTGGTGGTGGGTGGCCGACATGGTGGTGGGCCGTGGAGATGGTGGCGGCACCGCCGGTGGCTGGAGAAGGGAGTGAGAGAGGCTAGAGAGAGAGAGCCGGAAACAATGGAGAAGGGGGGAGAAGACGCGTCTGGTTCGCGAGCTGGTGTGGCTAAAAAGCGCATCCGTGCTTGGGCGCGAGGCCCCACGCTTGAGCACGGGTCCAAAACTCTGATGCGCCAAGCGCGCCTGGGGCGCGGCTACTCGCGCCTGGGGCGCGAGTCTGTTGACTCTGGGTTGACCATGCTATATCTCCTTCGTTAACCGTCGGATCTTGCTCAAATTTGACGAGCAACTTCCTAAAAATCATATCTTCATATCCAACGGTGGAAATTCCATTTTGAGTCCCAATTATTTTATTTTAATTTTCCCCTTGTTATTATGTTTATTATCGAATTATCTATTTTCTAGCCCGATCCTAACTTCGATTTAACGCTCCTTTCTTCTCTAATTCGCTTAGTATTATTATTATTCTCTTCTAATGCTAGAATTCTCATTTGGAATACCTATTTGTGGTTTGTTATTTTCATTTTAATTATTCTAATTATTATTTATTTATTTATTTTCGGGTTTAAAATTTGGGATGTTACATTTCTCCCCCACTTATTTGAATTTCGTCCCTGAAATTCCAGTTGTCCCTTAAATTGGAGGAGTATCCCTTGACATAGTTTCCACCCATGTCATTTCAATTCCTTCGGTTCCAATCTTCCCTTTGAGGAAGTTCTAAGTTAAGGGTTCTGCGGTATAATTACTCGCTTCATGTATGGTTTATCTCAGTCACTCAGGAATCTGCGTAATACACAGAGTTTTAAGAGACTGAGACAATTATTTGTTGTGCTCCGACATAACTTATTAAGTGAGACTCCACTTCGCGACTCCCCTCTTTCCCTGTTCGTTTCTTACTCCTTCAAGAGTGTCTAGTGAGGTCGCCCTTCAAATCCACCTTAGCTATATCTGTATTCTACTCCGGTGGTACTTCCCTTCCGTTCGTTTAACGATTTCAATTTGGTATAGTGGTTCCTACGGGTCGATTTCACTTAAGGGTCGAGGTCAGGGTCTAAATTTATTTCCCAATTGTCTGATGGTCCGAGAAGGTATTGATTGATTCTTAGTTTAATTCTCGTTCCATTCTCCGCGAACCTCTTTGACAGTTAATGCGGAGCGTTTGGGGTGAGGCATTCATTAGCCCTACGGGTTATGGTATGATCATCGGACATTGAGTCCGACTCGATACAATCTTCCTTACGCTTCGCTACTGTTCTGCATTCCACCTTGTTACTCAGAAAGGATCCACAATTTTCTTGTTGTTAAAGTTCCGTCTTCAAATCCTTGGATTGAAATCCTCCCCCACTTAGCATTGGCATGCTTGATTATATCCATGCTTGGGGGTATGCTCATTTGTTATTCGGAATTTCGCACATACGCTTCTCGACCGGTATACAAGGTTAGAAGAGACACGTGGATGGTTATCCATCGGTAGGCATAGAACTATGTTGGGTTCCTACGTCTTGGTGAATTCTCAAGTATACATCTGAGACGCTTGAAACTTGAAGAGGGTGAAGATGAAAAGAAGAAACACAAAGCACTCAAGGATGAGTTTCATAGTCTCCGTACGACGACCCAGGATGTACTGGATACATGTCAAGCAAGAAGACAATGGAGATTATCCTTAAGTGTGCATTTTCAGCAGAGAGTCATCAAAAGATGCGTTCTCTATGAACCTGCGGCTGATTTGATTGGTCTTGGTAAGGGTACCTAACACAGTGACTAAGACTTGCCTCCTTTGAGGGAATCGTTCGGAAACTTTGATTAGACTCCTAGGCGGGTTCCAAATTGTCTACTTCCTAATTCGACTCGGTTGCAGGGAATAGCTATAAGGTTCGCTCGAGTCTCTCAAGGATTTTACACTTTTTCACTCCACTCTTTAATGCTATGCAAAGAGTTTAGAAGGAACTCTTCTCGGTTTAGCTCTGTTCCTTCTAGGGGTCTACTTTAAAACTTATTAATTTGATTATTTCGGTTTTAGATGAAATGTGTCAATGACATCGATCACCAATAGGTGCAAAGATCGAGGTGATCAATCCCAATCTTACATCTATCAATGGCAATATCATTGTCAGGTTTGTTGGTGGTATCATCCTCTAGAAGATGCAAGAGTTAGAGTGATCAGTTCTAACCTTACCTTCTACCAGTGACAATATCATCATATGTGTTTGGTGGAACTTCTAGCTAAGGTCTTAACACTTATCGATTTCTTCTTGGTTACACTAAACGCGTTTAACCTATATATAGAATTTTATAGGTAAACAGTTGATACATTATTGATATAGAAAAATTACCTCGAGCCGGTTTACTAATTCTCTCGCCCGGTGCGCTCGGGACAATTAGCCCCAATGTGTCCCGGTTTCCCACATTGGTAGCAAAGACCCTCTTTCTTGTGCTGTGTTACATCCCTAATTTAATTCCAAGCATAATTAATAAATTAATAGGTTTAAGTGTAGGGAATGGGTAGATTAATTGCTTAAAGAATTTTGGGAGCAAGGTGAGTAGTAAATATAAGTCCTAGGGGTTGTATAGAAGGCAATGGTAGCTTCGAGCGAGATTAACTAAGCGAAATCGGGAGTTAAATCGGCGTTTCCGATGTTAGAAATCGACCGAAAAGAAAAAATTAGAAATTTATGATAGGATGCTAAGAAAATAAATTCCACCGTTGGATGTGAAGCTTAGGGGATTGAGAAGCTTGTCTAAAAATTTGGACCCGATCCGACGGTTGATGAAAAAGTTACGGCGAATCGAAGATTGGAAGTCTGATTCTCGCCCAAGCGCGCTTCCCGCTCGCCCAGGCGCGTGCACTGTTCATGGGTGCACCAGCCAGTGGAAAAACCGCCCAGGCGAGGCCCCCATTCGCCCAGGCGCGCCTCTGGCGCATCAGCCTGCACCAGTTCCGCATCAGGCACACCAACCGACGCACCATTCTCCCTGATCCCGCACCAGTGATTTGAGCTCAATATATGATGTTTTTGGATGAATTTTAACCCCTTTTTCTTAGTAATTTTGGCTTGTTTCTCAAGTATTTTAGGAAAAAGATGAAAATTTCGCTTACTAATGTGCTGAATGAGATCCTTGAGGATTTTGTATCAATTTGTTGTGAATTTCAGGTTTTAGAGGCTTAATTTGATGATTTATGGAAAAGAAGGAAAAAGCAAGCCTTGGAATCAGAAGTTCGGAGCAAAGTGATGAAAATCAGTGAAAAAGTGCAGAGCTCGCCCAGGCGAGCTTATTACTCGCCCAGGCGAGTGGGGTTTTCTGATTTAAAAAAATGGGTTTAAAAGGCTAATTCTCTCAGTGGAAAACTCGCCCAGGCGAGCCTTATTCTCGCCCAGGCGAGCCTTATTCTCGCCTGGGCGAGTGGCGCAGATATCAGTTGCGATTTTTCTTATCTTTTAGGATTTGGAAGGGATTTGTTTTATCTTTTGACTTAAATATATTAGGATTGGTAATTAGGATTCATTCTGAACAATTGGGAACAGAGATTAGAGAGCTTTGGTGAAGAATTGAGATTGGAGACTCAAGTTTATTGGTAATTATGTCTACTTTTATCATTATTATTGTTTCTCTCTTCTCCATCATGAACTAAACTCCTATTTGGGAACATGTGGATTTGTATGGAACCTTCATAGTTTTTGTTTAATGAATTGATGTTTTTCCATTTAAGTATTGTGTTTGATTATGTTTTTATTGATTATCATGAATTTGACGTCGTTTATGATTTGGTAATTCTAATTGAATAGGAATATTGAATTAGGATTTAGACTTTTAATCAAACAATTCAATTACATAGGTATAGGAATATGTCTATGAGTTGGATAACCTTCTAATAATTTTGATTGAACATTAATTGGTAAGATTAGGATTTAAAGCTCTGCTTAAGGAATTAAGGGAGATTAAATTACTAAGAAACAGGGTTGACCTAAGGAATTAGGCTTCTTTTACCTTTGCAAAATTGGTTCAATACTTAGGAAAATCATTGATTCGTTAACAATTGCTTTTGGAACCTACAATGAAACATGTACCCAAGCTTTCCCAAATTCTTTCACAACCACTTTTTAATTGCGGTTTTGTTTTTTTTTTTAATTTAATTTAGTTAAGAATTTTCCAATCAATTTAATTTTAATTTGAATTTCACGTAGTAACTACGACTTAGGTGAGAATTATTTTAATCGATTTTAGTCCTCGTTGGGAACGACAACCCACTTCCACTTTATTACTTGTCACGAACTGGTGCACTTGCCAGAATCCCAACAAGTTTTTGGCGCCGTTGCCGGGGACTAAAATTAGATTTTAATAATTTTCGGTACTTTTTAGTAGTTATTTAGTGGAATCAATATGTAACATGGCTTATTCTCATGATGACATAGAATTTTTCAAATTTATTTTGTCGTCACCTATTCCATCCTGTTATGCACAAAATATTTTTGATGAGATTAAAGTTTTTGATGGTCTTTTAGAGGAGGTGGTACAAAAATCTTCTATTACGGAAGACCAAAGTGCTTCCTTTTCTAAACCCATAGAAAAAGAAGAAATTGTGCATGATGAGATTGAGGAAGTGAAACAAGATAAATTGAATAATGGGATGAGTTTAGGGGTTGAATTAGGGTCCACTTTGCATGATGAATTTTCTGCTCTTGCTAAATGTATTGGATTGCATGAATATGTGGAACCCTCAAAATTTTTTCCTTCAATTTACCCCTTAATTTTTTATGACTTCCCTGATGCTCATGATGATGATAAGCCATTGTTCTCCTTTTTAGAGCCTGAAAAGGCAACCTTGCTAAGCCGTGGAGGTTACACTTTCATAGACTCCATGCATGATGAAAAAGACAAGCACCATGTGATGATGCTTGGAGTGAAAAATGCACCATTTGACCCGGGAGGGTTTAAAACTATTTTTAAACATTTGCTCCAACATCATCCGTGCATATTTCCATGGGATCCAGGGATAACTTGTTATTGCTGCATAACATGGAAGTTGTGCTATAGGATTTGGGATCCTGGTGGATTCTCTGTAGTTATGCAGTAGTGTAGGTTTTGATTTTTTTTTTTAATTTAATTAAATAAAGAGTTGGAACTTTCTATACGTGACTACTAATGAGGTGCTTTTAGCACCATTTTTAGTTGTTCATGTGACACAGGTTAATAAGTTTGGGGGAGTCTCCTCCATGGTGCATCAAGAGAAAATATTGTGCTACAAAGGGAAGTTTCCTAACTCCTTGCATTTATTTTTATTTTTATTTTGTAGTGTAGGATTAGAGTGTTGCTTGAGGACAAGCTAACTTTTAAGTTTGGGGGAGTCCAACAAAATAAAAAAAAAATTTCTAGACTTGATGATTTCCCCTAGCTTTGTGTTAGTTATGTCTTGGTAGAAGTAGGTGATTATTCTAGGCTTAGGATTTTCTTTTTCTTGATAGGTTTAGATGTCTGGTTTAGGAATGAAGCTCACTTCTCTTAAATAAACTGCTTGGATTGAATGTGTAATTCTTTTAAAAATTGGTTACTTGGGCAAACTCTTTGAGAATATGTGTTTAGCAAACTGACCTTACCTGTGAGATTTTGGGCTTATACACAAAAGGGGTAGTAATTGATAATTGATGACTGAATATTTAAATCCCCATTTCTTTCATGAGTGTGTTCTCTTTTACGATGTGTTCTAGAACTTGACTTGTGACCTTTTAAAAATTGAGAATTGATTGCATGCATGAACATGATTAAGGCACTTAGGTTTGTGTTTTTGTGGCCTCCAACATGTTGTTGAGACATAATGATCCCTTAGTTGCCCACTTTGAGCTTTGAGATTTAAGGATTTTCTTTGGTACCCTACATGAATTGAATATTTTGAGAAGTACCTTTGAAAATGTGAATGAGCAATTAAGTGGAATGTGTAAAAATGGTGAAAGTGTAAGTGCTGAGAATTTGTGTTTCTATTTCTCTTCTAAAAAAAAATAATAAAAAAAAATTGAAAAGAAGAAGAGAATAGAAATAGAAAAAAAAGGGAAAAAGAAAGGAAAGGAAAAATCAAGTGAATTGAGTATGATTGTGTAATTACCTTATTGCTCATTTCATAATTCAAAAGGGAAGATTCGTGATTTTATTAAAATAAGCCCTTTGCGTTATCCTTTTATTCTTTTATCCCACCTGACACTTTTAGCCATGGCCCCGTTACAACCAAATAAAGACCTTATGATTTGTGCATGTTGTCAATAAATTCAGTGGAGATGTAGGTCTATAGTCAAGCTTATGGTAACACATTGTGATTGTAGAACTTGAGTGCAATTTTTTAAACCTTGATACACATGAGAGAGATTTGTGAGTTGTGAGTTGTTTGCTAGCCACATTGTTCTTTTGGAGATTGCCCTTCTAAGCAGTTTTGATTGGATTATCTGTTTGTGAAGAAGAGTTTTGAAGAAAGTGAGTCGAGTTTCTTGATTGGATTGATTTATCTTGATAGAGGAAGTAGTCTTGAGTTGTGAATTTTTGTTTTACTTTTGCCTGGGACATGCAAAATGCTAAGTTTGGGGGAGTGCTTTGAGCTCAATATATGATGTTTTTGGATGAATTTTAACCCCTTTTTCTTAGTAATTTTGGCTTGTTTCTCAAGTATTTTAGGAAAAAGATGAAAATTTCGCTTACTAATGTGCTGAATGAGATCCTTGAGGATTTTGTATCAATTTGTTGTGAATTTCAGGTTTTAGAGGCTTAATTTGATGATTTATGGAAAAGAAGGAAAAAGCAAGCCTTGGAATCAGAAGTTCGGAGCAAAGTGATGAAAATCAGTGAAAAAGTGCAGAGCTCGCCCAGGCGAGCTTATTACTCGCCCAGGCGAGCTTATTACTCGCCCAGGCGAGTGGGGTTTTCTGATTTAAAAAAATGGGTTTAAAAGGCTAATTCTCTCGGTGGAAAACTCGCCCAGGCGAGCCTTATTCTCGCCTGGGCGAGTGGCGCAGATATCAGTTGCGATTTTTCTTATCTTTTAGGATTTGGAAGGGATTTGTTTTATCTTTTGACTTAAATATATTAGGATTGGTAATTAGGATTCATTCTGAACAATTGGGAACAGAGATTAGAGAGCTTTGGTGAAGAATTGAGATTGGAGACTCAAGTTTATTGGTAATTATGTCTACTTTTATCATTATTATTGTTTCTCTCTTCTCCATCATGAACTAAACTCCTATTTGGGAACATGTGGATTTGTATGGAACCTTCATAGTTTTTGTTTAATGAATTGATGTTTTTCCATTTAAGTATTGTGTTTGATTATGTTTTTATTGATTATCATGAATTTGACGTCGTTTATGATTTGGTAATTCTAATTGAATAGGAATATTGAATTAGGATTTAGACTTTTAATCAAACAATTCAATTACATAGGTATAGGAATATGTCTATGAGTTGGATAACCTTCTAATAATTTTGATTGAACATTAATTGGTAAGATTAGGATTTAAAGCTCTGCTTAAGGAATTAAGGGAGATTAAATTACTAAGAAACAGGGTTGACCTAAGGAATTAGGCTTCTTTTACCTTTGCAAAATTGGTTCAATACTTAGGAAAATCATTGATTCGTTAACAATTGCTTTTGGAACCTACAATGAAACATGTACCCAAGCTTTCCCAAATTCTTTCACAACCACTTTTTAATTGCGGTTTTGTTTTTTTTTTAATTTAATTTAGTTAAGAATTTTCCAATCAATTTAATTTTAATTTGAATTTCACGTAGTAACTACGACTTAGGTGAGAATTATTTTAATCGATTTTAGTCCTCGTTGGGAACGACAACCCACTTCCACTTTATTACTTGTCACGAACTGGTGCACTTGCCAGAATCCCAACAAGTTTTTGGCGCCGTTGCCGGGGACTAAAATTAGATTTTAATAATTTTCGGTACTTTTTAGTAGTTATTTAGTGGAATCAATATGTAACATGGCTTATTCTCATGATGACATAGAATTTTTCAAATTTATTTTGTCGTCACCTATTCCATCCTGTTATGCACAAAATATTTTTGATGAGATTAAAGTTTTTGATGGTCTTTTAGAGGAGGTGGTACAAAAATCTTCTATTACGGAAGACCAAAGTGCTTCCTTTTCTAAACCCATAGAAAAAGAAGAAATTGTGCATGATGAGATTGAGGAAGTGAAACAAGATAAATTGAATAATGGGATGAGTTTAGGGGTTGAATTAGGGTCCACTTTGCATGATGAATTTTCTGCTCTTGCTAAATGTATTGGATTGCATGAATATGTGGAACCCTCAAAATTTTTTCCTTCAATTTACCCCTTAATTTTTTATGACTTCCCTGATGCTCATGATGATGATAAGCCATTGTTCTCCTTTTTAGAGCCTGAAAAGGCAACCTTGCTAAGCCGTGGAGGTTACACTTTCATAGACTCCATGCATGATGAAAAAGACAAGCACCATGTGATGATGCTTGGAGTGAAAAATGCACCATTTGACCCGGGAGGGTTTAAAACTATTTTTAAACATTTGCTCCAACATCATCCGTGCATATTTCCATGGGATCCAGGGATAACTTGTTATTGCTGCATAACATGGAAGTTGTGCTATAGGATTTGGGATCCTGGTGGATTCTCTGTAGTTATGCAGTAGTGTAGGTTTTGATTTTTTTTTTTAATTTAATTAAATAAAGAGTTGGAACTTTCTATACGTGACTACTAATGAGGTGCTTTTAGCACCATTTTTAGTTGTTCATGTGACACAGGTTAATAAGTTTGGGGGAGTCTCCTCCATGGTGCATCAAGAGAAAATATTGTGCTACAAAGGGAAGTTTCCTAACTCCTTGCATTTATTTTTATTTTTATTTTGTAGTGTAGGATTAGAGTGTTGCTTGAGGACAAGCTAACTTTTAAGTTTGGGGGAGTCCAACAAAATAAAAAAAAAATTTCTAGACTTGATGATTTCCCCTAGCTTTGTGTTAGTTATGTCTTGGTAGAAGTAGGTGATTATTCTAGGCTTAGGATTTTCTTTTTCTTGATAGGTTTAGATGTCTGGTTTAGGAATGAAGCTCACTTCTCTTAAATAAACTGCTTGGATTGAATGTGTAATTCTTTTAAAAATTGGTTACTTGGGCAAACTCTTTGAGAATATGTGTTTAGCAAACTGACCTTACCTGTGAGATTTTGGGCTTATACACAAAAGGGGTAGTAATTGATAATTGATGACTGAATATTTAAATCCCCATTTCTTTCATGAGTGTGTTCTCTTTTACGATGTGTTCTAGAACTTGACTTGTGACCTTTTAAAAATTGAGAATTGATTGCATGCATGAACATGATTAAGGCACTTAGGTTTGTGTTTTTGTGGCCTCCAACATGTTGTTGAGACATAATGATCCCTTAGTTGCCCACTTTGAGCTTTGAGATTTAAGGATTTTCTTTGGTACCCTACATGAATTGAATATTTTGAGAAGTACCTTTGAAAATGTGAATGAGCAATTAAGTGGAATGTGTAAAAATGGTGAAAGTGTAAGTGCTGAGAATTTGTGTTTCTATTTCTCTTCTAAAAAAAAATAATAAAAAAAAATTGAAAATAAGAAGAGAATAGAAATAGAAAAAAAAGGGAAAAAGAAAGGAAAGGAAAAATCAAGTGAATTGAGTATGATTGTGTAATTACCTTATTGCTCATTTCATAATTCAAAAGGGAAGATTCGTGATTTTATTAAAATAAGCCCTTTGCGTTATCCTTTTATTCTTTTATCCCACCTGACACTTTTAGCCATGGCCCCGTTACAACCAAATAAAGACCTTATGATTTGTGCATGTTGTCAATAAATTCAGTGGAGATGTAGGTCTATAGTCAAGCTTATGGTAACACATTGTGATTGTAGAACTTGAGTGCAATTTTTTAAACCTTGATACACATGAGAGAGATTTGTGAGTTGTGAGTTGTTTGCTAGCCACATTGTTCTTTTGGAGATTGCCCTTCTAAGCAGTTTTGATTGGATTATCTGTTTGTGAAGAAGAGTTTTGAAGAAAGTGAGTCGAGTTTCTTGATTGGATTGATTTATCTTGATAGAGGAAGTGGTCTTGAGTTGTGAATTTTTGTTTTACTTTTGCCTGGGACATGCAAAATGCTAAGTTTGGGGGAGTGCTTTGAGCTCAATATATGATGTTTTTGGATGAATTTTAACCCCTTTTTCTTAGTAATTTTGGCTTGTTTCTCAAGTATTTTAGGAAAAAGATGAAAATTTCGCTTACTAATGTGCTGAATGAGATCCTTGAGGATTTTGTATCAATTTGTTGTGAATTTCAGGTTTTAGAGGCTTAATTTGATGATTTATGGAAAAGAAGGAAAAAGCAAGCCTTGGAATCAGAAGTTCGGAGCAAAGTGATGAAAATCAGTGAAAAAGTGCAGAGCTCGCCCAGGCGAGCTTATTACTCGCCCAGGCGAGCTTATTACTCGCCCAGGCGAGTGGGGTTTTCTGATTTAAAAAAATGGGTTTAAAAGGCTAATTCTCTCGGTGGAAAACTCGCCCAGGCGAGCCTTATTCTCGCCTGGGCGAGTGGCGCAGATATCAGTTGCGATTTTTCTTATCTTTTAGGATTTGGAAGGGATTTGTTTTATCTTTTGACTTAAATATATTAGGATTGGTAATTAGGATTCATTCTGAACAATTGGGAACAGAGATTAGAGAGCTTTGGTGAAGAATTGAGATTGGAGACTCAAGTTTATTGGTAATTATGTCTACTTTTATCATTATTATTGTTTCTCTCTTCTCCATCATGAACTAAACTCCTATTTGGGAACATGTGGATTTGTATGGAACCTTCATAGTTTTTGTTTAATGAATTGATGTTTTTCCATTTAAGTATTGTGTTTGATTATGTTTTTATTGATTATCATGAATTTGACGTCGTTTATGATTTGGTAATTCTAATTGAATAGGAATATTGAATTAGGATTTAGACTTTTAATCAAACAATTCAATTACATAGGTATAGGAATATGTCTATGAGTTGGATAACCTTCTAATAATTTTGATTGAACATTAATTGGTAAGATTAGGATTTAAAGCTCTGCTTAAGGAATTAAGGGAGATTAAATTACTAAGAAACAGGGTTGACCTAAGGAATTAGGCTTCTTTTACCTTTGCAAAATTGGTTCAATACTTAGGAAAATCATTGATTCGTTAACAATTGCTTTTGGAACCTACAATGAAACATGTACCCAAGCTTTCCCAAATTCTTTCACAACCACTTTTTAATTGCGTTTTTGTTTTTTTTAATTTAATTTAGTTAAGAATTTTCCAATCAATTTAATTTTAATTTGAATTTCACGTAGTAACTACGACTTAGGTGAGAATTATTTTAATCGATTTTAGTCCTCGTTGGGAACGACAACCCACTTCCACTTTATTACTTGTCACGAACTGGTGCACTTGCCAGAATCCCAACAACCAGCCCCCACCAAAACACGCACCAGACCAGAAGTTGATGCTGTCACGGCGCTCAAGCGCGAGAACCCGCGGTCAGCTGATGCCATTTTCAGCCACACGATTTGGCTTCTTGGAGAAGCCTTTGAATCTCCACCACTCACCCCAACCCTTTAGGCAAGAAAACACGAATTTGAGGGTCAAAAGCAACAAAAAATCATCACCCACCCTATTCATTCTCCATCTTTCTCTTCTTGAGGCTAAGAACAAAGCACCCATCATCTACTTCATTCTTCATTTTCCTCTCATGAAGCAAAGGCAAAGCTTCACCATCACCATCATCAAAACCACCAACACCAACACCTCTTCTCCTTCTTCCATTCTCTCCACCCTTCTCTCCTCCTTGGTCCAAGAAGCATAAATCATCATCAATCACATAAATCCCAAAAATATCAAGCCAAGTAACCATCATACTCATCATTTCACCAAGAACCAAGCAAGAAATCTATCAACACAAATCCTCCTCCTCCTCTCCTAAAACCGTGAGCCTCCCTCCCATCTTCCTTGAGTTGCTCAAGCTTCCACTACCATGGAGACCCCTTTATGCTCATGCTCCATCATCCTAAGCCCTTTTTAGCAAGCACCCTAAGTGGATTCGAAACTAGGAATAAGGGAGTCAAGCTAGGGAGCTTAAATTCAAGGTGTTGGGCTAGAGCTTGAAGCTATCATCATCTTTCTTTGGGAAGGTAAGAGGGTTCGTATTACCTTAGCTTAGGAAATAGATTCTCTTTAGTTATAGTGATGGCTAGGGGTAGTGAATGAGTGGAGCACAAAACCTTAGGGTAGTTGATGATGGAAATAAATGAAATAATTAATAGGGAATAGAAAGGGAAGCTAGTGTAATGTAGGAGAACAAGTATATAAATGATAATGGATAGAAGGGAATAAGGGACTAAGTAGATATTAAATTAGGGAGTAATGAGAATAATTAAGTTGGCAAATCATAAGGAAATTATAAAGGAATTAAGAGTGGATAATAGAGTGAAAATAAATAGAAACTCGTGGAATACTTGAAAAGATATGGAAATTTATGGTAGAAATGAAATATGACAAAATAGGGATAATTAAGAGGTAGGAAAAGAAAAGGGAAAGTGTTAGTGATAGATTTGTTTTAATTTAGGAAGATGATGGATAATAAATATGGAAGGTGTATAAAAATGTGTGCTAAGAGAAAATGATGAATGTATTCTAGGGAAAAATGTTGATGTTGTGCTAAATAAATAATGTGATTAATAAATGTGTATGGAAAGTGAATTAATAACGGAGAGGGCATTTGTGGCTAAAATGGGGAAGAGTGCTAAAACTTGTAATGCAATTGAATGGAAATTATATAGAGAACGAGTTAAAAGTGAGTGGAATAATGGAACAATGGAACTATATTGATAATGTGAGAAAGACCCACCTATTTAGGTGTGGATATAGGAATGTGAAAATGGTAAGTCTGTGTATGAATGACCCTCCCAAAGGGAGCGCGACTATATGAATGAATATGAATATAAATGGACCCTCCATAACGGAGCGTGTATATAAATGGACCCTCCATAACGGAGCGTGTATATAAATGGACCCTCCATAGGGGAGCGTGTATATAAATGGACCCTCTATTGCGGAGCGTGTATATAAATGGACCCTCCATAACGGAGTGTGTATATAAATGGACCCTCCATAACGGAGCGTCCATAACGGAGAGTGTATATAAATGGACCCTCCCTAAGTGGAGCGTGAAAATATATAAATGGACCCTCCATAACGGAGCGTGGATATAAATGGACCCTCCATAACGGAGCGTGTATATAAATGGACCCTCCACAGCGGAGCGTGTATATATAAATGGGCCCTCCATATCGGAGCGTGTATATATTAGGACCCTCCATAATGGAGTGTGGATTATAGACCCTCCCTAGGGGAGCGTGATTATGTATGTTATGGACCCGCCTATATGGTGTGTGTAAATGTGATTAGGACCCGCCCTTGTGGTGTGCGAATAAATGGTAATAAGAACCACCGAAAGGTGCGCGAAAGAATGGAATGGAAAGGAAAGACTAGAACGGCATAGGGAAAGTATGTAATATAAAGGATAAGGAAAGGTTGAAATTAATAAAAGGAAAGCAATTTAGTATGTGAATAGGGTATAAGGGGTTAGGGTAGGTCCTTGGTTTGTTACTATGCTTTTGTAGAAGCTATATTTCTAAGTTCTGTGTAATGCTACCCTTCTTGCTATATTTTTACAGGTACAGAAGCGGAGCATGCACTAGCCGTGGCCGAGCAGGGTCACACTCCACAATGTGGAGTGTGAATATTAGGGGTGCGATATTATGTTATTCCGAGAATGAAAACTTTTTCTTTTGATGTATAAAAATTTTAAGTTTTGTCTTTTGGGGAGATTAAACTATTTTATAACTTGACTATTATTATTTTGGAGATGATGTACTCGAATGTAATGAACTGATTTGTATTTTGCCCTGCTGGCATACTGCTGATTATGTAACAATGTTAAAACAGGTTTTCAAGGCAGAACTCTTATTTTTGGGATGTCCATAAAACAAAGGAAACTCTGTCCGATTTGACAGAGATTTTTATAAGCTGAAAGGGGTTTTAAAAAGAAATTTTTTTAAGTCACTAACTAAATTGGGTAATTAGAATATTAGTTAAGATAGGGTGTTGCAGTTTGGTATCAGAGCAGTTTAATCCTCGGCCTTGGAGTTGTACGTTACTCCAATGGTTACTCACCAAGCGAGTAATCGGTATAGAGTCAAATGTTTAAGTTATAGTGCTAGAATGGTTAAGTAGTTATTTAGTTGTATAAGTATTAACTAGTTGTTCCGTTCAGGATTTAGTCAGTATGGCTGGAAGGCGTGCAGAAAATGACAGAATAGCTGCTATCCTGGAAAGTATGATCCAAATGCAGCAAGCTCAGGCAACGAATATGGCTCAAATGCAACGGGCCCACGCTGCGAATATCGCTCAAATGCATCGCAACCAGGCGGAGAACATAGCAGCAGCAGCGGCAGCAGCATCAACAGCAGTGAACCTTCAACAACCAGCTCCGGCCGCGATCGATTGGATGGCCCGATTCAGAAAGAACGAGCCTCAAAAGTTTGAAGGAGGATTCAATCCTGATGGAGCACAACTCTGGCTTCAGGGGATCGAGAAGATTTTCCACTCTATGGCACCACCGGATGAGCAAAGAATTGTACTGGCGCAATATATGTTAACAGGGGAAGCGGAGCACTGGTGGGATCAGACGCGAAGGGGTTTAGAAGCAGGACATCAGGCAATTACTTGGGATCTTTTTAAGATCCGATTTCTGGAAAAGTATTTTCCTGAGGATGTCCGCAGAGAAAAGGAGATCGCCTTTCTGCAGCTAGTGCAAGGGGATATGAGCGTCGGGGAGTATGCTGCTAAGTTTGAAGACCTGATCCGATATGCCGGAAGCTACAGAGACGCTGATGAAAGGACTAAATGCATCAAATTCGAGAAAGGACTACGTTCGGAGATTAAGATGGCCTTTGAGTATCAGAACATTGCAAATCTGTCCCAACTGGTTAATATGACCAGTACTTATGAAAAGAGTAGGAAGCACAGAGCGGAAGAGAAAGTTAAGAGTGGGCAGAAGGCAAGAGGCCCAATCAGAAATGATGGGCCAACTCAAAGATCAAGCCCTTATGTTGTTCCCCACAACAGGGCAGCAGTCCCAAGAATTGTGGGCAAGAGTGAGACTGTTGTGGATACTCCTCCATCATGCTCACATTGTGGAAAGCAGCATGGTGGAGAGTGCTGGTTTAGGAACCAGCCTAGAAGAAGTTTTAGTTGTTTTGTGTGCGGACAACCCGGACACTATGCTGTTAATTGTCCCAAGAATGCTATGAAGAAAGAGGTGAATACAGCTAGAGCCCATCCAGTAGGTGCAAGACGATCTATCCGGAGAGGAAAGGTACTCACTTCGGAAGGGAAGGAAGCGGAGAATGCAGGCAAGCCGAACTGAGGTAAACGCTGAGTCTTTGATACTCTCTGGGAGATGATGTTTAATTACCGAGTCACATGCTTATATGTGTCCCTTAATTACTTGAACGGAAATGGAGTTGCTCCAAATTAGAAATACCCTAAGGGTCTTAAGTGAAGATATTTGATGATCAGGAACATTTTTAGAGAAAACCTAGAAAAGCGTGTGCTACTTAGAGCCATGACCCCTAACCTCTGTATAATTTAAATTAAAAAAAAAAACATAGATACAACTCCACATATAAGGGAGAAATCAGAAAGAATAAAGTACTAAGTTTTTGAATGCCAAGTAGAAAGTAACCAAACTCCGTGATAATGTCGTTGTTTAATAGAATGTAAGGTTAGAACTGACCACTCTGATCCTACATCTGTTAAATGATGATGCTATCAGCAAAACCGCCGATGATGTGCTGTTAACGGACGTAAGATTGGGGTTGGTCGCCTCGATCTTTGCATCTATTAACGGACGATATCATGGCAACCTTCTTAATAAAGTGAGAAACTAATTGCGATAGGAATTCTGCAAATACACAGATCCATTAGTGGGATAGACACTAACTTGAATGGTGTTCTTCCCAAAATTCCTTACGCCTAATCGAGTACCCGACCCACAACGAAGCTTAAGGATAAGAGTCTCCAGCTATATTATCAGCCAATAGTAGTGTAACCAAGCATAGATCCTTTGGGAATAAGGTAAAACTTCATGGAAGACGCCTTTAGTTTTCGTGGGAACCAGTGTAGGTGCTGGTAACTCAAAACCCCCGGGATCTCACCAAGATCCCTGAACGGACAAACGTAAGAGAAACCAATCTTAACAATTGTGTGAAGGAGCCACACAAAAATCAGTTAGCTTGATTCGAATTCGTACTCCCATTGAGTACAAGAACTTAAGGGTATACAGGTACGAAGGGGTATGCCCACAATAAGTGGGGGAGAGCTTATTTACGAAACTTTAGAGATCCTTGTCGAGGTAACCACAGAGTGAGGTGTAGACAAGCGGGAGCGATGGAATTAAGGAATATAATTGTAAAAAGTTTCCAATGGGATGGTTCTCCAATTGAAGGAATTGAACGGAATTTCGGGGACGAAATTCTAATAAGTGGGGGAGAATTGTAACATCCCTAATTTAATTCCAAGCATAATTAATAAATTAATAGGTTTAAGTGTAGGGAATGGGTAGATTAATGGCTTAAAGAATTTTGGGAGCAAGGTGAGTAGTAAATATAAGTCCTAGGGGTTGTATAGAAGGCAATGGTAGCTTCGAGCGAGATTAACTAAGCGAAATCGGGAGTTAAATCGGCGTTTCCGATGTTAGAAATCGACCGAAAAGAAAAAATTAGAAATTTATGATAGAATGCTAAGAAAATAAATTCCACCGTTGGATGTGAAGTTTAGGGGATTGAGAAGCTTGTCTAAAAATTTGGACCCGATCCGACGGTTGACGAAAAAGTTACGGCGAATCGAAGATTGGAAGTCTAATTCTCGCCCAAGCGCGCTTCCCGCTCGCCCAGGCGCGTGCACTGTTCATGGGTGCACCAGCCAGTGGAAAAACCGCCCAGGCGAGGCCCCCATTCGCCCAGGCGCGCTTCTGGCGCATCAGCCAGCACCAGTTCCGCATCAAGCACACCAACCGGCGCACCATTCTCCCTGATCCCGCACCAGCCCCCACCAAAACACGCACCAGACCAGAAGTTGATGCTGTCACGGCGCTCAAGCGCGAGAACCCGCGCTCAGGCGCGCGCGGTCAGCTGATGCCATTTTCAGCCACACGATTTGGCTTCTTGGAGAAGCCTTTGAATCTCCACCACTCACCCCAACCCCTCAGGCAAGAAAACACGAATTTAGGGGTCAAAAGCAACAAAAAATCATCACCCACCCTATTCATTCTCCATCTTTCTCTTCTTGGGGCTAAGAACAAAGCACCCATCATCTACTTCATTCTTCATTTTCCTCTCATGAAGCAAAGGCAAAGCTTCACCATCACCATCATCAAAACCACCAACACCAACACCTCTTCTCCTTCTTCCATTCTCTCCACCCTTCTCTCCTCCTTGGTCCAAGAAGCATAAATCATCATCAATCACATAAATCCCAAAAATATCAAGCCAAGTAACCATCATACTCATCATTTCACCAAGAACCAAGCAAGAAATCTATCAACACAAATCCTCCTCCTCCTCTCCTAAAACCGTGAGCCTCCCTCCCATCTTCCTTGAGTTGCTCAAGCTTCCACTACCATGGAGACCCCTTTATGCTCATGCTCCATCATCCTAAGCCCTTTTTAGCAAGCACCCTAAGTGGATTCGAAACTAGGAATAAGGGAGTCAAGCTAGGGAGCTTAAATTCAAGGTGTTGGGCTAGAGCTTGAAGCTATCATCATCTTTCTTTGGGAAGGTAAGAGAGTTCATATTACCTTAGCTTAGGAAATAGATTCTCTTTAGTTATAGTGATGGATAGGGGTAGTGAATGAGTGGAGCACAAAACCTTAGGGTAGTTGATGATGGAAATAAATGAAATAATTAATAGGGAATAGAAAGGGAAGCTAGTGTAATGTAGGAGAACAAGTATATAAATGATAATGGATAGAAGGGAATGAGGGACTAAGTAGATATTAAATTAGGGAGTAATGAGAATAATTAAGTTGGTGAATCATAAGGAAATTATAAAGGAATTAAGAGTGGATAATAGAGTGAAAATAAATAGAAACTCGTGGTATACTTGAAAAGATATGGAAATTTATGGTAGAAATGAAATATGACAAAATAGAGATAATTAAGAGGTAGGAAAAGAAAAAGGGAAAGTGTTAGTGATAGATTTGTTTTAATTTAGGAAGATGATGGATAATAAATATGGAAGGTGTAGAAAAATGTGTGCTAAGAGAAAATGATGAATGTATTCTAGGGAAAAATGTTGATGTTGTGCTAAATAAATAATGTGATTAATAAATGTGTATAGATAGTGAATTAATAACGGAGAGGGCATTTGTGGCTAAAATGGGGAAGAGTGCTAAAACTTGTAATGCAATTGAATGGAAATTATATAGAGAACGGGTTAAAAGTGAGTGGAATAATGGAACAATGGAACTATATTGATAATGTGAGAAAGACCCACCTATTTAGGTGTGGATATAGGAATGTGAAAATGGTAAGTCTGTGTATGAATGACCCTCCCAAAGGGAGCGCGACTATATGAATGAATATGAATATAAATGGACCCTCCATAGCGGAGCGTGTATATAAATGGACCCTCCATAGCGGAGGGTGTATATAAATGGACCCTCCATAACAGAGCGTGTATATAAATGGACCCTCCCTAAGTGGAGCGTGAAAATATATAAATGGACCCTC
Organism: Crotalaria pallida; assembly: GCA_037953625.1. Taxonomy (NCBI): domain Eukaryota; kingdom Viridiplantae; phylum Streptophyta; class Magnoliopsida; order Fabales; family Fabaceae; genus Crotalaria; species Crotalaria pallida. Next base: position 757,054 of record CM075654.1, on the reverse strand, counting down.
CATAACGGAGCGTGTATATAAATGGACCCTCCACAGCGGAGCGTGTATATATAAATGGGCCCTCTATATCGGAGCGTGTATATATTAGGACCCTCCATAATGGTGTGTGGATTATAGACCCTCCCTAGGGGAGCGTGATTATGTATGTTATGGACCCGCCTATATGGTGTGTGTAAATGTGATTAGGACCCGCCCTTGTGGTGTGCGAATAAATGGTAATAAGAACCACCGAAAGGTGCGCGAAAGAATGGAATGGAAAGGAAAGACTAGAACGGCATAGGGAAAGTATGTAATATAAAGGATAAGGAAAGGTTGAAATTAATAAAAGGAAAGCAATTTAGTATGTGAATAGGGTATAAGGGGTTAGGGTAGGTCCTTGGTTTGTTACTATGCTTTTGTAGAAGCTATATTTCTAAGTTCTGTGTAATGCTACCCTTCTTGCTATATTTTTACAGGTACAGAAGCGGAGCATGCACTAGCCGTGGCCGAGCAGGGTCACACTCCACAATGTGGAGTGTGAATATTAGGGGTGCGATATTATGTTATTCCGAGAATGAAAACTTTTTCTTTTGATGTATAAAAATTTTAAGTTTTGTCTTTTGGGGAGATTAAACTATTTTATAACTTGACTATTATTATTTTGGAGATGATGTACTCGAATGTAATGAACTGATTTGTATTTTGCCCTGCTGGCATACTGCTGATTATGTAATAATGTTAAAACAGGTTTTCAAGGCAGAACTCTTATTTTTGGGATGTCCATAAAACAAAGGAAACTCTGTCCGATTTGACAGAGATTTTTATAAGCTGAAAGGGGTTTTAAAAAGAAATTTTTTTTAAGTCACTAACTAAATTGGGTAATTAGAATATTAGTTAAGATAGGGTGTTACATGCTGCTTCAGTCGCATACACAAACGCCTGTGGGGTTTTCCACACTCTGGACAGGGTAATCTAGGTCTTGGAGCATTCACGTCTGGAGTTTGAAAATTCATTTTAGAATTTGATTTCTTATGAAAAATTTTACGAAAATCCGGCAGAGTTTCCTCTGTTTTTCGGACTTCCCAAAAATTTTCTTCTTAAAACCTGTCAGTCCAGAATTATATAAAAACATAAACACACAGATTAAAAACCAGTTCAGATCCTAACGCCCGATTAATACCAGTCTCAGGGCATATAACTACACATTATAAATTACAAAAAAATAACAGTTTTTAACATAATAAAATTCACTCAGGGTATCACAAATTCACTCCACGTGGTGGAGAGTTTCCAGTTCGGCCCGCAACAATGTAAGCTCCGCTTCCGTACCTGTAAAATTATATCAAGAAGGGTACCATTACACAGGACTTAAAAAGATAAATCCTAAAAGAAGATATAGCAAATAACTAAGCCTATATAATTATTAATACATTTTATTCATAGTTATTAATATAATTAATCTTTTTTAGTTCTTCACTTATTCTCACATTCTTTTAATTATTGATTCCCTTTTCATTCTTTCTTTCCTATTCTTTATTCTTTTTCCATTTTTCATTAGGTAGTCCAGCCCCAACCAGCCGTACGGTACTGAGCGCTAGGATTTCCCCTTTTTCATTATTCATTTTCTTTTCATTTTCTTTTTCTTCTTCTCTTCCTTTTCTTTTACTTTTTCCTTTTCTTTATCTTTTCCTTTTTCCTTATGACTGAGTCCAACAGACCATCAGCCGTTTACCTTTATTATTCCTTTATCTCTTTACTGGTGACAGTGGCTACCGCCCGCCTGCCATCGAAAACATTCCTTTCTTTTATTTCTTTTAGTGATAACAGGGACTTCCGTCCGCCTGTCATCGAATTCATTCTTTTCCTTTACTTCTTTTAGTGATAACAGGGACTTCCGTCCGCCTGTCATCGAATTCATTCTTTCCTTTTCTTTATTTTGGTGATAACAGGGACTTCCGTCCGCCTGCTATCGAGTCAATTCTTTCCTTTTATTTCTTTTGGTGATGACAGTGACTTCCGCCCGCCTGCCATCGATACCATTTTCTTCTTTTATTACGACTGAGTCCAACAGACCATCAGCCGTTCTCTTTTCTTTCTTAATTATTTATCTTTTCTCTTATTATAATTTAAGTAACTCTTTTATGCTTATCTCAATCTTTTACTCTTTATTTTCGTTTATGACTTATCACATTTTCCTACGTTTTCTACTTTAATCTCTTTCTTTTTACTAATTACTCTTGCTCTTATTCAACTTTACTTTATGGCTTATCATCCTAATGTTTATTATACCTCTATTTTAGTATTTCTCTTTCTTTTCCTTTTTCTACCATTTATTATCCTAATGTCTATCTAACTCTACTTAGCTTTAGTATAGTCATTATATTTTAATTCTTGTTTGCAAATTCTTAATTAGTTCTATGATTCCTCTCTCATGCACTATTATTTACTTATTCACTTATTTTCTCTTAAATAATACTCTACTCTATTTATCTACCGCCATTACACTTCATCTTCTTGTATTATTATCTTTTCATTAAATTCTTTACTTATTACCTACTTATATTTAAAATTTAGTTTAGTCTTTTATTCCTATTCCATTATTACCCGACAACTCTTAACTAAGTCTACTCCGCGCTTCCTTATGGTTTTCGTATTTTAACTCCTCTTTTACCATACGTTGAGTTTTAATAACCCTTCTCTCCTCGCCTATCACAATTATCCTACATCCTTTTACTCTCACGTTTCATTGGTTCTCCCTAACTAATTCCTCTTTACCTCACTTTACTCTTCGGGTACAATTATACTCATTATCGTTTAATTTACTAATTCTACTCTCTCTTTGCCTATTTCGTTTACACTATTGTCCTCTTACTTTCCCTATGGTTTTATTCTCTTATGATTGCTCACGTTTTTGTTCTATTCTAACCATTTTAATATTCTAATTACGCCCATTCTTTCCGGCCTTATTTTACGCTCATTCATTTTATTCCCTAAAGTGTGGTCCCTATTAACAATTTTATTTACTTCCTTTATATCAACGAGGGTTACCCTAAGATTCATTAACATACTTTTTAATTATCCTATTCTCAGCTACCACTATAACATCCTAGAATTTACTTCTTAAGTAAAGGTAACGCGAACCCTCTTACCTCGGGCTTTTTAAATAGAACCTGGATTTTAGCTCGACGACGATGACGGTGTCGGTGTGGCTCCTCGTTAGCGGGAACGATCACGGCTGGACCGAGGCAAGAGCTGCGAGCTTCGAGGCACCCGACACAAACCCGGTGCGATCACGGTCGGTAACGACGCCGGTGCGGGCCGTGGAGAGAGAGAAAGCTCGTGGGTGAGAGAGAGAACTTGGGACCGAGAGAGGAGGAGACACGCGGTGGTGATGGTGGCTGGGTGGGTGGTGGCCGGCGGAGGGTGGCGGATCCGCCGGAGGAAAGAGGAGGAAGAGAGAGATTGGGAACCGGTGGTGAGAGAAAGAGATCTATGATGGTGGTGGGGGTTCTTGGCGGTGGCGGTTGTAGTGGTGGTGGGTGGCCGGCGTGGTGGTGGGTCGTGGAGATGGTGGCGGCACCGACGGTGGCTGGAGAAGGGAGTGAGAGAGGCTAGAGAGAGAGAGCCGGAAACAATGGAGAAGGGGGGAGAAGACGCGTCTGGTTCGCTAGCTGCTGCGGCTAAAAAGCGCATCCGCGCGAGGCCCGGCGCTTGAGCGCGGGTCCAAAACTCTGATGCGCCAAGCGCGCCTGGGGCGCGGCTACTCGCGCCTGGGGCGCGAGTCTGTTGACTCTGGGTTGACCATGCTATATCTCCTTCGTTAACCGTCGGATCTTGCTCAAATTTGACGAGCAACTTCCTAAAAATCATATCTTCATATCCAACGGTGGAAATTCCATTTTGAGTCCCAATTATTTTATTTTAATTTTCCCCTTGTTATTATGTTTATTATCGAATTATCTATTTTTTGGCCTGATCCTAACTTCGATTTGACGCTCCTTTCTTCTCTAATTCGCTTAGTATTATTATTATTATTCTCTTCTAATGCTATAATTCTCATTTGGAATACCTATTTGTGGTTTGTTATTTTCATTTTAATTATTCTAATTATTATTTATTTATTTATTTTCGGGTTTAAAATTTGGGATGTTACACCACCCCCCAAAAATATCCTGACTCAGTGACAGAGTTCTTTAACCGAGAACCCGTTATCATCGTCGTACATCAACACATCAACAAAACCGGCTTGCCGGTACATGTGGGATATCACTCCACAACATTGGCGACCAAAGTGGGAGCGACAAACTAATTCCCACCACCAACAATCCGAAGCCTGACCTTAGAGTCCACCATACTATGCATATGTTTTGTCAAACTTGTTTCAATCTTGTGATACCTATTACGCGAGGATTTAAACAAAAATTCCGTAATCTATATCACACAGATTGAATGAACAAAGGATACAAATTATGACAAGAAACTCAAAGAAATGGAGACCAGAAATTCTCAAGCCACCTTGATGGAAGCCGTGAAACGGAGATGCCAGTGGTTAGAGCAACCGCTGCACCACCCAAATCCACCAATTTTGCTGTCTCTTCAACTCTCACGTCGTCCACCATGGCTTCCTCATCCATGCCGCCATCACGAGCCCTGTCATTACGGATCTGTCCTCACGAAGCCCAGTCATCACTCGTCAATATCTCGTCTCGCCGACGTTCAAGCAAATTGTGTCTAACCGCTGCGATCCCTTCATCACTCGCACTTGATGAACAGGCCAATTAGTAGCCGTTGCACTTTGGCTTGCATTCTTTCTTGTGTTTTCAGCATCGCCTTCATTCTCCCTTCATGAAGGCACACGGATGCAGTTGCTCGTATATATTCCATGGAAAAGATGATGCTGCAATCCTATTCAAAAATGTAGTGACCAAGAGAATGAGCCTCAACACCAAATGGGCCTAAATAAAAAGAAGACCCAATAGTAACCAAATAGTTGCTAAACTACTAATCAGGGAAGCAAAGTTTTTCTTAATAAACTCATCACTTAACAATACATGTTTTGCTTTTTAGTTTTATACATACTAATCATCGATAGTCACTACTCGTGGCATATATAAATTATATAATATTAGGTTTTTATTGCATTATGACTTATAAATAATTTCAAAGAAAAATATAACTTTGCTTCTCAATGTCACTATATGATAATTGTTATTTAATATTATAATTGTTATTTTATATTGAAAGGTACAAACATGATGCCTCAATTTTCTCAGGCTAGTCTAAAAAAGACTCCGGGATTCTCGTCAACGGACTATAAGCTTTTCAAGAGGAGAATAAAAAATATTCCTCATCACAATTATTCTAGCCCATGAGGTTTCCTTAATGTACCACCCCTAATTCGACTAACCATCGATTTAGTAGCGGTTAGAGAGATACATGATTTTTTACAATCACTATCTCGAGAGTACTCGACACGGACATAACTCTGATATTTTCTTCAATATTCAATATGCTTCCAAAGATGAGGAACACGTTGCTATATTCCCTTATCCGGACTCATTTGTTGACGACGAGGAACCTTGTGTCGAGTTTCCCTATTCTCTTTAGGGTTCAGAATGAGAAGAACTTCATGTTGAATTCCCCTTCCCGGACTCTTGCCAAGAGTGAGGAACCCTCAATTGGGCTTCTCCCTTAGGTCTTGTATCCGGAAAGCAAGGAATCTTCATGCTAGATTTCTTTCTTCGAACTCACTAGGCGACTTGAGAAACCTTGCACCGGGTTCCCCCCTTCAAACTCTGGTTTCGGACATTGAGAATATTGTATTGTTTTCCCTCCTTTGAAATCAATTGAAAGATTTGAAGAATTTCTTCGGAGATAAGGATCCGTTTCATAGTCACAAAAAATTCAACACTTATAGCGGTCTTTCCTATTCATACCTCGACGCTCCTCCTTACGTCACAGCACCGAGCTGGGGGCTACTGTTATGGACCGGTATCACGGACAAATAATAACCGCTATCACGGACCAATAAGCATCAATTTGGCATACTGACAATTCAGCATCAATCGTCTATCAATACGTAACCGACATAACGGTTCATCATTATGCTGCTAATGATGGCATTCATGGAGCCGTTACTCTTCGGCCTTAATGCCCATCATGGCTCATCATTACATAGTCTCATACTCCTCCCTACAAATAAGGTAGTGGCCAAGGTATGAAACTAACTGATCACCCGTTGTTTACACACGGCACACGCACCACCCCCCAAAAATATCCCGACTCGGTGACGAAGTTCTTTAACCGAGAACCCGTTATCATCGTCGTACATCAACAAAACCGGCTCGCCGGTACATGTGGGATAACACCCCACAACAGTAACCTTAATGAAAGTCATAAATAGGTGTTAAAATGAGATATTTTAGAGTTAAAAACATATGCTTATAGAAAATTAAGAATAGAATAATTAAATGATTTAATATGATACTTTCAAGATTGGAGAGTCATAATAAAATTTTAATCTCATCATTATAATTGAAATATGTTTTCTAGTCAAAATAAGTATAAATTTGTTATCATACGTTTTTCAAAAACATAAGAGTACTTTTATTTAGTCTAATTAATATTTTGACAGAGAGCTCAACTGACAAGCCTTAGGGGCATTGTTGGGAGATTCCGGCAAGTGCACCGTATCGTACAAGTAATATAGACAATGAAGTCCGAGTATCGTACCCAAGGGAGTGAATGTTTAATTAATTCCACCTAATTAATATTACTTAATGAACGAGACAAAGGATTTATGAATTTGTAAATAAAAACAGAAATTAAAATAAATGACTCTTTGACAAGGAGAAAGGCGGGACGTAGTTTCGATGCAGGTTCCTAAATATTCTATAACAAATTAATTTATTTTCCTTGAATTCCAAATTGGTTTTGCAAAATTAGATAACACCTAATGTCTTAGCGTGTTTCTATATTTTAGAGATTAATCTCCCAATGATGTCTCAAGGGAGCCTTAAAACCTAACCCTTTCATTAAGTTCAGTCAAAACCTCTTTTTATAAAATTACCCAATTCATAGAAAACATGTCTGTGCCTATGCAATTGAGTTGTTTGATTAATGACTAAATCCTAAATTCATATGTTTATTCATAAAGGATTTTCAAAAGTCATGAAACAACTTCTTTCATGAGAAACAAATAAGAACAATCAAACACAGAATTCAATAACGAAAAACAAGATTAATTTATTACTAGAAATATTGAAAAGGTTCCATACATCTAATCCTACATCCCAAGGATGGAATTAGTTCATACTTACAAAAGAAAACACAATAAACTTGATAAAAATAATTACCATGAACCCTTGAGCTAACTCCGTGTTCTTCACAAAAACCTCCAATCCTTGTTCCTTCTCCAAGTCTCAAATCCTAATCTACTATTATTCTATGGAGTTCTATGAGTGTCTTTCCCCCTTTTGGAATGAATCCTAATCCTCTTATTATATAGATAAAGACTAACCTAATTTTCAATCTAATGTGATAAGATTTTTATTTTAATAAAACTAATTCTAAATCTGAATATAATATGATAATATCCTATTAGAATAAATTAGTCTGTAAGAATATTATTTACAAATAAAATTTATCATTAAAATCCTTCTAGAATCCCGTATTTGTGTTTGACAGCAACTTCGGCACTGATTTTGACCCCCAAGATGGACGAATTTGAGCAAGGCTATTTCTAGCAAAGTTGTAGTTCTTTTCCTTAGCTTTATAATCACTACAACATTTTTGACTTTAGGCAACACTGGAAGTTTCAACGGTTAGAAAACCGTTGCTTATACATGGAATAAGCAACGGTTTTTTATGCGTAGGTAATTACTACTAATAAGCAACAATTTTTTCCATATGTGTTGAAAACTATTTCATATCACTGTAAGCTTCCATATAAGCAACGGTTTTTTGATAGTTGATAGGAAAGACTAAATTTTTTTAAGCGTTGCCTAAAGCTTCATAATAGAAAACCGTTCCTGAAAATTCTACCCAAGTAAAAAAAAGTCTGAAACTCACTGTCTAAACCCCTCCCTCATTCACTCGATCAAAATAAGTCCCTCACTCACTCCCTTCGTTTCTCACTATTCTCACTCGCTCCCTTCGTTTCTCACTGTTCTCACTCACTCCCTTCGTTTCTCCTTCAATTCGTTCACTCTCTCGTTCACTCACGCATGGCGGCGACAGCTCCATACCCTCACTCTCTCTCGTTCACTCACGCATGGCAGCGAAAGCTCTTGGGTTCACTCTCTGGTTCAACTCTGTCACGATATTCGAAGAGGTTTGTTCTCCTCCTTCCCTCACGGCGTGATTTCCTTCTTCTCCTTCTTGTTCTTGTTTGTTCTGGTTCTTGTTTGTTTGCTTCAATTTTCAATTTGTTCGACCCTAACCTCAATTTGTGTGTTTCCCTTTTCAATTTTGTAACCCTAACCTCAATTGAATAGCTTCTATTTTGTGTTTGAATTTATTTGTTTTATTATTTAGATTGTACAATTAGGGTCTGTAGTAGTTATAGGAATTTTGTTTCTAATTTTGTGTTATTAAATCACATTGTTGTCAAGTTAGGGTACTGCTATTTGAACTTTTTCACCACACATTCTCTAAGGTGTGCTTCGTTTTTACTCTCTCTCCCTGTTACTCACTGTTGTTGTCATTGTTCATGTTGCTTTATGGATTTGTGTGTGAAATTAGGGATTTAATTGGTAGATGTGATTATTTGAGTAAACGGAAATTAGGGGTTTATGTGTGAAAGTAGGGATTCATTAGTTGCTTGATTTGGTCGTTCATTATTCTCGAAATTCATGTGAAGAAATTCATTTTGCACTTTAGAGGGAGCCACACTCATAATTGAATGATTTTAGGTTCAACAATTTAATTTTTCTGTGATTTTTGTTGAGGTGCCAATTATCCACGTCTTGTATGCATAAGCACCTATAACCCACAATGAAGCCTAAGGTATACTTATGCTTTCTTCTGCTTATTGTGAAATTCTGTTTTATTGGTCAAGCACATTTGAATATTCTTTGATTTTTAGCCTTTTTTTTGTTATCAGGTTTGTTAATGACACGTTTGAAACAGGCATTGAGTTTGCGAGTACCTTATTTGGGATGAGTTTTGTTTCTCTTGCAAGTTTCTAATTTCTAGCTTGTTAGTTGGGTTAATTTTTAGCTTGGTTTCTGGTGGTCACATCCTTTTTTGTTAATGTTTTTCTTTTTACTTCTTATCTTTTGTGTTGTTTTTGCGCACTGGATTATGACATTCGTATGATTGTTGAAAAGTCTGATCACTTAAGATTGTGTAAACTTTTGTAGGGAGAAGCACACAAGGAGCGATATGAATTTGAGGTTTGTTTATAGTCGAACACAACACATTATCTTTTGCTGATTTTTTATTTTCTGTTTTGAGATAACCTTTCTTATTTCATATCAGTGTCCTTAGTTTATGGTAGGGAGCTATGATCATTCCCTTTGCCATGTTGTTACTCATGAACCTTTCCTCGATTTTTTTTTGGTGTTATGGAGTTGGATCATTTTATGCTATTTTGATTTTGGGTTTTACGGCTGGGGTTTGGGTTTTTCAAATTGGGGTTTTAACTTTGTGAGAAGTCTCTTTAGCTTAGGATTAATGTGCTGCTCTGTTATTATCTTGTTTACTTTCTCTATTTCTTTTTTGTTGTGTGTTGTCTTTTTTTTTCTTGAGAATTGGAGAAAGTCCTAAGAAAGCATGATAAATGGAAGAAACATAACTGAAGGAATTTATGCTGATATGCTCTAAACATCAACACCTAAATCTCAATCCCTATTTAGAACCTAATTTGAAGTCTGAACACTATGAGAATGTCAATTAACAATCCTATCCCAGATTTCAATGTATATTTATTCACTCTACTGGGATAGTTCTGGGCTGAGGATAAATGAAGGAGTAAATTATTTCCAATTATTAGGTGAATAGAAGTTTTATTTCTATGTAGAGAAGGCGAATACATGATCCTTCTGACAATTATCTTATCAATATGAATTATTAACTGTTAATTGAAATAGTTGTCAAAAACGTTGAAGCACCTGCCATGTATTGTGAACTTTTTTGCCTAGAAGATTTTGTAACTTTTTAGACATGGAAGGTGAGAACCTCCACAAGGCCAATATGACATTTTCCTGCTAAGTAATCTTCTAGATATGAAACCTCCAAAAGGGCTCAATAGCAAGTAAACTGGAACTCAAGAAATTTTTTTTGGAAGACACTACAAATTTTATTGTTAGTAATTCTAACATTCAACTTTTGTTAGTTTCTTATGATATGTGTTCTTGAATTTTTACAGCGAGGAAATTTCAGATGTACTGGTAGCTCTGTTGGGGTGGAGGCTCAACTAAGTCATTTGGCTTCGATTACACAAGTAATTGATCCAAAACTTCATAAACATTTAGGTATTTTCTTTCATATGTCCTTTTGTATTTTATTTATGGTGAAATATGAAAAAGTTTTCTGACTCTATTCGTGTGTTTTTTGGGCAATTTTTGTGCTAAGAATGATGAATGCAAGAACATGTTTTGTTATGATCATGGTCACTCAAAGTTTTTGATTAAATCCCTCTTCTACTTTTTTTCCCTGTTTCTAATGTTCTCAATTGGCATTTGACAATGGAAATTAATAATGTGCTGGTGTCTTTTAATTTTGAATCACAGAGCATGTTGGTGGAGGTGACTATCTATTCGCTTTTCTAATGCTAATGGTTTTGTTTCGTCGAGAATTCTCCTTCTGTGATTCATTGTACCTTTGGGAGGTGTGTTTGGCTTGGCTTCCTCTTTAGATCTTCCCTCAGAATGAATATGATTTGAAATTTTTGTTTTGCCATAACTGTTATCTTCTATATGAAGTTTTTGGATGAAATCAGTGATGTTATATCTAATAGTATCTTGTATGAGACTAATTTTATGTTATTCCCTTCATGTTAATATATTATATATGTATAATGTGTGTGCTCTTGTGGACTGATTTTTTTCTCCTCCATGATAACAATCTATGGAATCTGAACAAATTGGGGTTTTTGTTGATTGGAATCCACTTTATTTAGAGTGGTGTTGTTAAAACAGATGGCAAAGCTCAGCCCCAAGCGGCTCATGCTGTTCAAGAAGCTTGTGTAGGGCAACAAAAAAAATGAGACCCTCAGATCTGCAACCGATTCTCTGCAATTGCCTCTAACATATTTTCTTGCTTCTGGTATCTATGAGTATATGTGTTTTTGGGAAGAGTTTTTAATACAATTACCTATTCGGGAATTTTGGCTTACAGAAGAGTTTTTGGGTTTAATATGTTACTATTTTCTGAGTCTTTTTTAATAGAATGATATATAGGTAAATGATGTATTTCAAGTGTGTTTTCTTTTTTTAATAGAAACACATATAGGTAATTGTTGATTTTATTTTTTTACTGGCAAGAAGAAATTTTATCAAGAGAAAAGGAGCTCCCCATATTGTAGTATTGAACAAAAGTTAACAGTGCATTCTATAGCAGAACATTGATTTTGCATTACAAAGTTACCTGCAAACTAAAATCACTCCCCTGTAATTCAATATTGTTGAGTGGACTTGAATGTCATCCTATTGTAATTCAATTCAATTCCTTTTTCTTTTGTCAGCATAAGAAAGAGTAGTGATTAGATATGTGATTAGATAATAAGCTAAATCTGTTATGAACTTTCTCAAAATTACTGCTTTAGAATATTATCTCTAGAAATTTGTCTTTTACTCTTTTATTATGCCTGATTGAATTTTTGAATGGGTTCATCCTTTTCATGGATCAAATTGTCTTTTGAGAAAGAAAAAACATGCTGGTATGTTCCTTACGTTTTTGCTTAAAGGAAAGTAAGAGAAGAAGATGATGAAACATGGCTGATTTGGAAGAGAAAATGGCTTACATGAAAAATCAGCCTTCTACTATGTTACCTGAGAAGGAAGAAGTGCTGAATGCTGCTATAAGCCGGGTCGATGTCTTGGAGCAAGAACTTCAGGCCACAAAGAAGGTAAATACATTCATTAATTTATACATATAACTTGATTTTCATGAAAGTATAAGATAATAATTGAAAGCCAAAATGCTTATTTATTATCAATTTGTTAAAAGATAATTGTATTTGTATTTGTGATAAAGAGCTTATTATCTTTTTAACTTACTACTTATTCAACGACTCTTGTGATCTTGATAGGCTGTGTCCAATAAGCACCGTGTCTATCCATGTCTTACTCATTTATGATTATTGTTACTACTACTATTAATTATTTTACAAACTGAGATTCTATGTCCTTTGCCTTTTGATGTGTCTTGCTAATGGTTCTGTTTACTTAGGCATTAGAGGATTCACTAGCCAAGCAACAGCAGCTTATCGCTTATATGGAGAAAAAGAAAAAGATGAGCAAATTTGTAATACACTGTTTTGTTCTACCATGTAGCATAACTTAAATTGTTTTGTTCTACCATCTAGCGTATAGGGAAATGGAGTCCTTGAGTCTTGTTCGCTAGAAACTTAAAAAATAAATCTTTACCTGTATCTTGTTGCTGTTAGACTGAAATAAATGAGGAAATAAAATGTTGTGGCCAAAGAATGAAAGAAAATATTAACTATCAGCGATTCAATATGTTACCTTTGTGTAGTGGACCTGTAGTAGACCGAGCGTTACCCGACCAAAATCACCTTAGTCCAACCATTTAGACACTGGAACAAGGCCTACGGTCGGAATGTTACACCGAGCAAACTGGGTTTTTATAGAGAAGTTGCATGCCAATGAGATTAACCCCGAGCACAGGATTCTCATCCTTATCTTTATCACTTACAGCCTCATCACGCTTAACTACTTCTCCTAGATTCCCACGACTCTTGGTTAGATAAAAACAGTATTGCATGAAGTCTATCGCTTACAGGATTTACGGATATGATCTTATCACATCCTCTACGAATACTATTTGAGTTCTTTCTCTTCAGAAGCCTTATCAGAACGGCCCACAGCACACAGGTAATCCCTTATAAGAACCACCATGCTATAGGGGCTAAGGTACGTCTTCTCATCCCTAAGTTGACACTAGCACACACATTGTTGACTAGGGAGAATCTGTCTATCCCAACTGGATATACAGAAATCCTAAAAAGTCCTACATTAATCTCTTCGTTGGGATCATTCTTCGAAGTTCCTCCATAGCTTCAAGGTTGATCTTGACTAAGGACACGACATTGGCGCCGTCTGTGGGGATCTGAGTAATATATCATTCCCACCACAACCATGGTCACTACAAGAAGCCAAGTTGGTGATCTCCGTGATCGCATTGGCCGTTCTTGTGGTAGACCCAGAAACGCTAATAATAACGATCAACGGCCGCAATCTGTTGGTCATCTGCGAGACATCCTTAACCAAAATCGGGAGACTAATTCGCAACCACCACACACCTCTCATTCTGGGGCAAGAAATAACCCGCAACCCCCAAACAATTCACAGAGCCAACCACCTCCAATTCATAGCCAAAATCATAGCGGAAATCATGCCACCCATTCTCAACCACCACAATCTACCCACCATAGAGCCGGGAGTAACCCTCAACCACTTCAAATCCTGCGGAATTTACTTCCTCCGCCGCCACCTCCACCTCCTCCAACACCACCCCCCTCCACCCATGGCGATTCAAGCAGCACAGCCCCTACAACTCGTAATACAGCCAGATCTACTGGAACCCGCGCACACCATGGTAGAAATACCCGTCAAACCCCGACCCCACCTGTTCAACCCAACCCTGATCATATAAGCGTGACCCCTAGAACTAGGTTAAACCCAGGAAGAACCGCCCACGGTAATTCCCGGTATAGCCATTCCACTAGTAGATATTATGCCACATCTGCATCGGCTCGTGCTCGTGAGCAAGAGATGATTAACATACTCAACAGACAGACAGCTTTAATTAAGCAGCAAGGCCGAGAAATCGCCGACCTTCAACAACAGGCAATGGCAAGGATCGCTCAAAACCAACCAGGTACCTTACAACCTAATAACCAAATAACTCAGACTATAGATCCTCAGCCTCTTCCCGTAATGCAACTCCCTCCACCTCAAAATTTCCATACCAACCTAGCTGCAAATCACGATCAGGGTGATTTCCACCCTGGCCATCCTTTTACCCCATATATCATGGACTTTGAAACCCCTCAGGGATACTTGGGCCTGTCTAACGTACCACATTATAACGGCCTGACCGACCCAGTTGACCATATAGTCTCTTACGAGCGGGCAATGAATTATTACGGAGGCGGTGATCAAATGAAATGCCGAGCTTTCTCTATGACCCTTGAGCCCTCGGTACTGCGGTGGTATTCATCTCTCCCTCGAAATTCCATTAATTCATGGGAGGAGATGAAACGAGTGTTTTTAAACAGATACACAGCCAGCTGCATCCAGCCAAAGTCCGACCACACACTGGCTGCTGTCACACAAAAGCAAGATGAACCATTGAAAGATTACTTATCACGCTTCCATACGGAAGCTAGTTCTGTTCCCCGTCTGGAACCAGGTGTGGCAGTGTTATTATTTACACAAGGTTTGCAGCCGGGGGATTTCAGAAAATCACAAATCGGGAAACCTCCAAAGGATATGGCCGAGCTGAGACAAAGGTCAAATAAATTCATCAACTTGGAGGAATTCCACAAAGGGCAAAAATTTAGAGATGACCGACAACGAGCTGACCCTCAAGGTCAAAAGATTCAAAAGCGTGACGAACGTTTTGGTGGAAGACAGTATAGGAATGATCGAGACCGAAGACCACCTCCGAGGAATAAGTATCAGGAGTACACTCCTTTAACTGTTCCTAGGAGTCAAATTCTTCGGGAAACAATGCAGACCGACTTACGCTCTGCCCAAAGACCTCCGTCTTTAAGAAAGGGCGCACAGCGTGATAGGTCGAAATATTGTGACTTCCACAAGGGCTATGGACATACAACCGACGAATGCATCTGGTTGAGAGATTTGATCGAAGAAATGATCAGAGATGGTAAGCTGCAACAGTATATCAGAGATGCAGCGGGAAGAAGAGGCAGGAACAGATCCCATTCACCAGTGAAGACCAAACGCCAAAGAAGTAGATCACCAGATGATAGGAATGCAGGGAAACAGAGAACTGAGCCCACCCCGATCACTGACATGAATCCAACGAACAATGAGTTTTTAGTTAACACTATTGCCGGAGGATTCGCCGGGGGAGGAGAGAAAAAAGGCAACAGGAAGAAATACATCCACCAAATCCTAGCCGTGAGCCAGAAGCCTATTTGCAAAAGACCAACAAAAAATGTTCCCATCGTTTTCAATGATGACGATTTGGACGGGATCCTCCCAGGTCATAATGATCCCATGGTAATCACAGCCCTTATTGGTAATTACGAAGTAAAACGCGTCTTTATCGATCAAGGAAGTTCAGCGGATATCATGTTCCTCCCTTTGTTCAAAGCACTGAAACTTAGGGAATGCAATCTCACTCCATTTGAAGGAGAGTTGATCGACTTCACTAGGGATACCATCGAACCAAAAGGTTACATTCAACTTCCTGTTACCCTCGGACAGCAACCTTCGGCCAGAACAGAGATAATCAAGTTTTTGGTGGTTGACTGCCCAGCGGCCTACAATGCTATCCTCGGAAGAACTTCCTTACAAGCTTTCGGTGCAGTAGTTTCAACGGTCCATTTGGCTATGAAGTTCATCGGAACTGATGACAAAGTAGTAACAGTCAAAGCCGAGCAGGAGGCAGCTCGGAAATGCTATAATGCAAGTCTGGGTAAGGTTAAAAGCAAGGACCGGGATCGTTTAGAAAGAGTTTCTCTCAGAAAAGGTAACATTAACTTAGCGGATCTTGATGTGCGGGATGAATCTGACAGAAACAGACCGACTCCAAAGGGGCAGTGGGAGTTCTTAGCATTGAGTGATGATCCCATCAGACAAGTCAAAATCGGTTCTGATCTCCCCGTGAGTGTTAAGGATGAACTTTCCGCTCTGTTGATTGCTAATAAGGATCTGTTCGCATGGACCTCGGCCGACATGCCGGGGATTGACCCTAATTTTATCTGCCACAAGTTGAGTATTCTTCTAGGGGCAAAACCAGTGGCACAACGTAAAAGAAAGGTTAGTGCAGAAAAGGCTGCAGCCATTGAGGAAAAAGTTTCCAAATTACTCCGAGCTGGCTTCATTCGAGAAATCGGCTACACAGACTGGTTAGCTAACACCGTCTTGGTCAAAAAGCCGAATGGGAAGTGGAGAATGTGTGTCGACTATACGAACTTAAACAAAGTCTGCCCAAAAGACCAGTATCCACTTCCTGTCATTGACAAGCTCGTCGACAATTCGGCTGGATACAAACTCCTTTCATTCATGGACGCTTACTCTGGTTACAACCAGATACCAATGTTCCCAGCCGACCAAGACAAAACCGCATTCATCACTGATAAGGCAACATACTATTATAATGTTATGCCTTTCGGATTGAAGAATGCGGGAGCTACATATCAAAGGATGATGAATAAGGTATTTCAAGGAATGATCAGCTCAAACATGGAGGTTTATATTGATGACATCATTGCAAAAAGTAGACAGCAAGAGACCCATGCCCAGGACCTCAAGACAATACTGGACCGATTAAATCCTGAAAAGTGTGTGTTTGGTGTCCAAGCCTGATCCTTTCTCGGTTTTATGCTAACCGAAAGGGGTATTGAAGCTAATCCAGATAAGTGCAAAGCAATTCTGGAAATGAGAAGCCCAACCAGTCTAAAAGAAGTCCAACAGCTCACGGGTAGGGTAGCGGCCCTATCCAGGTTCATATCTCAAGCCGCTCGGAAAGCCTTGCCGTGGTACCAGCTCCTTAAGAAAAATAAAGACTTCCGTTAGGATGATCATTGCGAACAAGCTTTCGTTCAGTTAAAGAACTGTCTCTCCAGCCCACCAGTCCTTCATAGCCCTATTACCGGCGAAAACCTGATTCTCTATATGTCGGTCGCAGATTCAGCAGTCAGTTCAGTATTGGTACGAGAGGATTCAGGAGTTGAGGCCCCCATTTATTTCGTGAGCCGAGCACTACAGGGATCCGAGCTGCGGTACCAAAAACTTGAGAAACTCGCATACTGTTTGGTAATATCTGCTCGGAGATTAAGACAGTACTTCCAGGCTCACCGAATCATGGTCAGGACAGCTCAACCCCTTAGGCAAGTCCTTCACAAACCTGACTTGGCTGGCAGAATGGTTTCATGGTCAGTGGAATTATTTGAGTTTGATATCGTGTACGAACCAAGGAAAGCAATGAAGTCTCAAGTTCTTGCTGATTTTGTCACCGATTTCACTGAGATTCCCTCAGACATTCCCCAGAATTTGTGGTCAGTCTATGTGGATGGCTCGAGCAACAGAAAAGGAGCAAGTGCGGGCGTCATTATTGAAAATCCCGAAGGACTTTGCATGGAGTACTCACTAAAATTTGAATTCCAAACTTCGAGTAATCAAGCAGAATATGAACCAGTCCTGGCAGGCCTCAAGAAGGTACAGGAGTTTGGTGCCAATCGGGTGTCGGTATTCAGCGATTCACAATTAGTAGTCTCACAGATTAAGGGGCAGTACTCGGCTAAGGATCCCATCTTGCAGAAGTATCTTGAAGAGGTAAAGCGAATTGTCTTCAACTTTTCAGAGTTTGACATTTCCCATGTCCCGAGAGATTCAAACTCCCGAGCCGATATTTTATCTAAACTGGCAAGTACGAAGGGGTCGGAAAACAACAAGACTTTGATACAAGAAACCATTCCCAAACCAAGTGTCATTCTTGCGGTTTCATTATCCCAGTCTTGGATGGATCCGATTCTCACCTACTTACAACACGGTTTCGTTCCCCAAGATCAGACAGGGGCTCGTAGGTTGATTAAGAAAGCAGCTCAATACACGGTTCTTAATGGTGTCCTCTATAAGAGAGGTTTCGGCTCTCCTATGCTCAGATGCGTCAGTCCACCTCAAGCTGAAGAAATCCTTGAGGAGATCCACGAAGGAATCTGTAGCCACCATATGGGCGGAAAATCCCTGGCTCGGAAAATAATCCGAGCAGGATACTTCTGACCCACACTCCAAAAAGATGCCATGGAACATGTCAAGAAGTGTGTTCAATGTCAGTTTCACAGCGACACTTATCAAAGACCTGCTGAAGAGCTACATTCCCTCGGAGATCCTTGGCCTTTCTATCAATGGGGAATGGACATCATTGGAAAGTTTCCCACGGCACTTGGACAGTTGAAGTTTGCGGTCGTGGCCGTTGATTACTTTACTAAGTGGATTGAAGCGGCGCCATTAGCAACAATCTCTGCGGCCCGAATTCAGTCTTTCTTTGTAAAGGAAATAATCTCTCGGTTTGGAGTGCCTCATTCCATAGTCACTGATAACGGATCACAATTCGTAGCCTCTCATTTTCAACAATTAGCAGCCGACTTGGGAATCACTCACTATTTCAGTTCCGTTGAACACCCACAAACCAATGGATTAGCCGAGGCCGCCAACAAAACCATTTTGGACGGTATAAAAAAGAAACTTGGCAACGCAACTGGCACTTGATTCCCAGGTCAATTGATTTTACATACGAATAATGTGATTCTACCCCCAAAAATTACGATAAGAGTTTTCACTCGGAAAATACTATTGGACACGTGACAAACGAAACCAAAAGCAACAAAAATACACCAGGCAATGATATGATTTGCTTGCACAGCAAATTAATTGAAGATCAGTTCCAAAAGAGTAAAGGAATTTTTTCAAAACAAGCATATATAAACGCTCGAATACAGCGAGCAGCAAAAAAGAAATCCTGCATACCAACAGACATGATAAGAACAAAACCGACCACCAAACCCATCAAGATCATTCCTCATCATCAGACAAAACAATGTCCTTATCGTCAAATTCAGGAGCCTCAGTTAGCTCTACTAAAGGATTGGGGAGATTCTCTGCTTGCAAGTCAACTTCAGCCTTAGTTTCAAGATCAATCAACTTTCCATCTTCTACACAGTGGAAAGGATGCGCACCGACCACTCTAAACTCGGTCTCAGGGTTCATAAGTTGAATCTGTTTAATAGCAGAAACGAAGGAATCATCAACACCCTTACCCCAGTTATAGTAGTTGGTCGCTGCCTTTTTCTTGAAAACGAGAGCCTTTTCCTTAAATTTCTGGGCAGTCGCAGCAAACTTCTTCACTTCAGACTCTAGCTCGTTAATCCTCTGTCGGCTCTCCTGCAGCTCCTTTTGAAGTGTCTCTTCAACCTCTTTCTTCTTATCCTCGGCAGTTTTTTGAGAAACTTTCAAAGAGTCTCGTTCCTTGGTCAGCTCGGTTTTATCAGCTTTTAAATTCTCCAACTCATTCTTTACCCGAATCAGCTCATCGGATAAACTGGCTTCTTGAGCTGCATGCATCGCACGAACCTCTTTCTGCTCGATGTTTAGGCCGCTAAACAAATGCTCTGATTGCTTGGCCAGAAAATAAGTTAAATTGGCGCTTCGGAGCAAATACTTTGTCAAAGTCATATTGCAGCGAGACCACTCAGATGCACTAAGATTTCCGAACCGAGAGTAGTCAGATTCCGGACAGATAAACTTGGGAAATTTTTCATCCAACTCACGATCCCAAATCGAGACATCTGGGGAAGTCGGAGTAGGAGTAGGAACAGTAGAAGCTTTGGTACTCGTCCCCTCGGCCCTAACACTTGCTCCTTCAGAAACTTTTTCTTTCCCCTTATCCAACCGTCGGCGACGAGTCTGTTGTTGAGGGGGAGAGGAGACTTGGGCTTGACCACTTGGGATCGATGAAACTGTAGTTGCAGTAACAACAACCAAATTGGAAGATGGCTGAGGAGACACCTCAACCGGAGAAGCAGAAGGAGCAGAAGTACTTAAACTGGGAGTGCTCAGATTTGAAGACCCTGAAGCCACACTTGTAGCAGGAGTTTTTCTTTTCTTGCCCCCTTGGAGCAGAGCAGCCATTCGAGTAGCCATCTTATCTGCAAAAGAAACCAAGAGCCATCAGATCTCAAAAATGTTTAACAAGTAAGAAGCAAAAAGTAATAATTTACCAAGTTGATCCTTGACATCAGTCGAGGGGATATTCACTATATCCCTTGTTTCAATCATCCCATTAGCGCCCAAGTAGCTTTCAACCGCTCGGCACATGTCCTTCTCATGTTCGGCAAGATCTTTCCATTCCGACCCGTACGAAGCAATCCTCCGACTGAAAAAACTTGCACTTCATTGAAGAGGGAACCGAGGGATTGGTCGCTCTTCACCTGTTCGAGTGAACCAACAGACACCATTTCCAACAAAATTATACATAAAAAAGAAAGGTTTGAACCCCTTCCAAGACTCGGAATACTTGGTAAAAAGAGCATATCCGTTTCGAGATTTCAAAGAAACCCAAGGTCGTTTAGGGGACCCTTTTTCAAAGGCATTGCATTGAGGAGCAAAAAGGTAGAAAAAAATGGGAATAGTACAAGACCAGTCCATGGCAGAGCAAACTTGTTGAAAACCTCTAACAAAGGCCCAGGCGTTCGGGTGCAACTGAGAAGGGGCCACTTTCAGTGTATTCAAAACATCTATTTCGAAGTTGGTAAAAGGCATCCTAATCCATAGACGAGTAATCACTTCTTCATAAAAATAAAATCCAGTGCTGCCCTCGGGGATACGAGTACAGACTCTTTCGTTAGGACCCACCGGACTTACGGAATACAAGTTTCCAGCAACATCACCAGGGCAGGGCAGTATTATGGCTCTGGTTTGCTCTAAAGATTCCTCGGTTGAGAGCTCAGATTGGGTGCCTACAACCTCTCGGTCAACCCAATCATACTGAGTAGTGTCTGGTGGAAGTGGATAAAGTTCAGGATTTGTAACGCACTTTCTCTTCATACCTGAGGAAAAGGAGGCACACGCGGAGTCAGAAGTAGTAAAACTTGATTATTTCTGATCAAACACTTATGAATACTTTTGGTTGGGGAACACCTCCCTTTCTGGGCAGAATTTCCCCAAACGAATTGAAACATTGAATACCTCTCCGTTGCCTTCTTAACCACCTCTGTTCTACCCTCTCAGCGATCCTATAATGAATTACACCTTCTTTGAACTCTTTCAAAGTCTGGGGAAAATAGGTTGCAATTGGTTTAACGCAACGCCCGGGATTCTCTTCCTCATGTGTTCTCGAAACATCAGAATTTACCGAATCCTCACTCATGTCTATCACAGCTTCAGTTCAAAACCCTAAGAAATTAGGAACAACAAAAAATAAAATAATCCTAGGAAACGCTACGGCGATCGCTCAACAAACGACAAAGAACGACAAAGAATTTCAAAAGACAAAGGGGTATACTGATGAACAGTGTTGGGTTTTCAGCGAGCCCTAGATTTCGTTCAAAATCAAGAAAATTGGGTGCATGGCTAGCTAATGCGCAGTAATGAAAGTTCTAAACACAATACCCAGAGCAGATGACAGAAGCAATCACATGCAGAAATTTATAAGCTTGCAAGGAAGAAAGAGAAAATAGTCAAAAGAAGAAAGAACGTGTTCGTTACCTGTTCGATGATGAATGATCAAGAAATTAAAGAAAGTATGAAGATCAGTGAACTGGGTGTAGACTTGATGTAGGGAAGAAGGTTGAAATCGCTGCAAAAATTCCTTTCTTTGGTAACCCCTGAGTCTGTTGATCAAACCCCAGAAAAATGATGCAAGAATGAGAGAGAAGTACTTGAGGAGTTTCTAATTTTGACTGATAGACGAAATGAACTTCGAGAAATCGCTCCCCGAAATTTGTTTTAGAAGTTCCCTCCACTATCCCAAGGACTTGGGCCGAATCAATAAAGGCCCATTCGTGTTGAAACTGAATACGTGGCGCTTCCTGAGAATTTGAAATCATAACGTTTCGTTTCCCAGTAATAGAAAGGACACGTGGAAGCTTAAGTAGAATTGAAAGGTCACTTCTGTGTCAATGAAGGGACAGCCCTGTTAGACGCACTAAGACGATCGGATCTCTCTTCCCCTTAACAATACTCGATTTTGATCGGCCAACAATTTGTTCGTCCCATCAACTCGGCAGGGCTCAAATCACCCTACCGAGCTTGGGGGGCTTATGTAGTGGACCTGTAGTAGACCGAGCGTTACCCGACCAAAATCACCTTAGTCCAACCATTTAGACACTGGATCAAGGCCTACGGTCGGAATATTACACCGAGCAAACTGGGTTTTTATAGAGAAGTTGCATGCCAATGAGATTAACCCCGAGCACAAGATTCTCATCCTTATCTTTATCACTTACAGTCTCATCACGCTTAACTACTTCTCCTAGATTCCCACGACTCTTGGTTTGATAAAAATAGTATTGCATGAAGTCTATCGCTTACAGGATTTACGGATATGATCTTATCACATCCTCTACGAATCCTATTTGAGTTCTTTCTCTTCAGAAGCCTTATTAGAACGACCCACAGCACACAGGTAATCCCCTATAAGAACCACCATGCTATAGGGGCTAAGGTACGTCTTCTCATCCCTAAGTTGACACTAGCACACACATTGTTGACTAGGGAGAACCTGTCTATCCCACCTGGATATACAGAAATCATAAAAAGTCCTACATTAATCTCTTCGTTGGGATCATTCTTCAAAGTTCCTCCATAGCTTCAAGGTTGATCTTGACTAAGGACATGACATTCAATGTCAATTTCACAGCGACACTTATCGAAGACCTGCTGAAGAGCTACATTCCCTCGGAGCTCCTTGGCCTTTCTATCAATGGGGAATGGACATCATTGGAAAGTTTCCCACGACACCTGGATAGTTGAAGTTTGCGGTTGTGGCCGTTGATTACTTTACAAAGTGGATTGAAGCGGCGCCATTAGCAACAATCTCTGCGGCCCGAATTCAGTCTTTCTTTGTAAAGGAAATAATCTCTCGGTTTGGAGTGCCTCATTCCATAGTCACTGATAATGGATCACAATTCGCAGCCTCTCATTTTCAACAATTAGCAGCCGACTTGGGAATCACTCACTATTTCAGTTCTGTTGAACACCCACAAACCAATGGATTAGCCGAGGCCGCCAACAAAACCATTTTGGACGGTATAAAAAAGAAACTTGGCAACGCAGCTGGCACTTGGGAAGATAAGCTTCCGAGCGTTCTATGGTCACACAGGACAACTGTACATTCCTCAACAGGTGAGACCCATTTTCGTTTGACATACGGCTGTGACGCTGTCATTCCAATCGAAAAGTGAATTCCTACCTTTAGAATGCTTGAACGTCCCTCGGAAACTAACAACAGTATGGTCAGCGAGGAACTCACACTACTTGAAGAGATACGAGGGAATGCGGCGGCTCATGAAAGGATGGTAAAGGAACGACAGGCCCGAGACTACAACAAGAAGGTCCGACCGCGAAGCTTTGAGGTTGGAGATTTGGTCCTTCGCCGAGAGGATATTGGTAAAGGAAATGCTGGCGTTGGAAAGTTGAAGCCAAAATGGGAAGGTCCATACCGAGTGAAGGCTAAATCTGGAACTGGCGCTTATAGGTTGGAAACTCTCTCGGGCACCGATATCAATAACAGTTGGAACGTGGCCAAGCTCAGAGCTTATTACAGCTAAGCTCCCATTTCATTTTCTTTGTTTGAGGATAGTTTAGCTAAAATTAGTTTATGATGAATAACGAAGGGTAACACCCTTCTTATATAAATTGTTAGGAATTTTTTAGGGTAGCACCCTTCTTAGATAAATTATTAGGAATTTTTTAGGTACGAGCAACTTCATTTCTTAGTTTTGAGCAGTTTCCGCTTTGTATTCCTTTATTAATAAAGTGCATTTTTCTGATAATTCTATTATCTGTTTACATTGTGAAATCACATACGACTCATTTGGTTCGGCTAGCCACCGAGCGAAATCAAGGCACAGCTCTTCTCAAGAGTTTAACAACGTATTCATAGAACACCCGAACTCAGGAAATTACTTTCCTCGTTTCGCGGTCCAAGGGTCCCGCTTCGGCTAAAGTCGGCGATCCAAGTTCTACTCACAATTGATTTTACATACGAATAATGTGATTCTACCCCCAAAAATTGCGATAAGAGTTTTCATTCGGAAAATACTATTGGAAACGTGACGAACGAAACCAAAAGCAACAAAAATACACCAGGCAATGATATGATTTGCTTGCACAGCAAATTAATTGAAGATCAGTTCCAAAAGAGTAAAGGAATTTGTTCAAAACAAGCATATATAAACGCTCGAATACAGCGAGCAACAAAAAAGAAATCCTGCATACCAACAGAAATGATAAGAACAAAACCGACCACCAAACCCATCAAGATCATTCCTCATCATCAGACAAAACAATGTCCTTATCGTCAAATTCAGGAGCCTCAGTTAGCTCTACTAAAGGATTGGGGAGATTCTCTGCTTGCAAGTCAACTTCAGCCTTAGTTTCAAGATCAATCAACTTTCCATCTTCTACACAGTGGAAAGGATGCGCACCGACCACTCTAAACTCGGTCTCAGGGTTCAGAAGTTGAATCTGTTTAATAGCAGAAACGAAGGAATCATCAACACCCTTACCCCAGTTATAGTAGTTGGTCGCTGCCTTTTTCTTGAAAACGAGAGCCTTTTCCTTAAATTTCTGGGCAGTCGCAGCAGACTTCTTCAATTCAGACTCTAGCTCGTCAATCCTCTGTCGGCTCTCCTGCAGCTCCTTTTGAAGTGTCTCCTTAACCTCTTTCTTCTTATCCTCGGCAGTTTTTTGAGAAACTTTCAAAGAGTCTCGTTCCTTGGTCAGCTCGGTTTTATCAGCTTTTAAATTCTCCAACTCATTCTTTACCCGAATCAGCTCATCGGATAAACTGGCTTCTTGAGCCGCATGCATCGCACGAACCTCTTTCTGCTCGATGTTTAGGCCGCTAAACAAATCCTCTGATTGCTTGGCCAGAAAATAAGTTAAATTGGCGCTTCGGAGTAAATACTTTGTCAAAGTCATATTGCAGCGAGACCACTCAGATGCACTAAGATTTCCGAACCGAGAGTAGTCAGATTCCGGACAAATAAACTTGGGAAATTTTTCATCCAACTCACGATCCCAAATCGAGACATCTGGGGGAGTCGGAGTAGGAGTAGGAACAGTAGCAGCTTTGGTACTCGTCCCCTCGGCCCTAACACTTGCTCCTTCAAAAACTTTTTCTTTCCCCTTATCCAACCGTCGGCGACGAGTCTATTGTTGAGGGGGAGAGGAGACTTGGGCTTGACCACTTGGGATTGGTGAAACTGTAGTTGCAGTAACAACAACCAAATTGGAAGATGGTCGAGGAGACACCTCAACCGGAGAAGCAGAAGGAGCAGAAGTACTTAAACTGGGAGTGCTCAGGTTTGAAGACCCTGAAGCCACACTTGTAGCAGGAGCTTTTCTTTTCTTGCCCCCTTGGAGCAGAGCAGCCATTCGAGCCGCCATCTTATCTGCAAAAGAAACCAAGAGCCATCAGATCTCAAAAATGTTTAACAAGTAAGAAGCAAAAAGTAATAATTTACCAAGTTGATCCTTGACATCAGTCGAGGGGATATTCACTATATCCCTTGTTTTAATCATCCCATTAGCGCCCAAGTAGCTTTCAACCGCTCGGCACACGTCCTTCTCATGTTCGGCAAGCTCTTTCCATTCCGACCCGTACGAAACAATCCTCCGACTGAAAAAACTTGCACTCCATTGAAGAGGGAACCGAGGGATTGGTCGCTCTTCACCAGTTCGTGTGAACCAACAGACACCATTTCCAACAAAATTATACTTAAAAAAGAAAGGTTTGAACCCCTTCCAAGACTCGAAATACTTGGTAAAAAGAGCGTATCCGTTTCGAGATTTCAAAGAAACCCAAGGTCGTTTAAGGGACCCTTTTTCAAAGGCATTGCATTGAGGAGCAAACAGGTAGAAAAAAATGGGAATAGTACAAGACCAGTCCATGGCAGAGCAAACTTGTTGAAAACCTCTAACAAAGGCCCAGGCGTTCGGGTGCAACTGAGAAGGGGCCACTTTCAGTGTATTCAAAACATATATTTCAAAGTTAGTAAAAGGCATCCTAATCCATAGACGAGTAATCAGTTCTTCATAAAAATAAAATCCAGTGCTGCCCTCGGGGATACGAGTACAGACTCTTTCGTTAGGACCCACCGGACTTACGGAATACAAGTTTCCAGCAACATCACCAGGGCAGGGCAGTATTATGGCAGTATTGGGTGCCTACAACCTCTCGGTCAACCCAATCATACTGAGCAGCGTCTGGTGGAAGTGGATAAAGTTCAGGATTTGTAACGCACTTTCTCTTCATACCTGAGGAAAAGGAGGCACACGCGGAGTCAGAAGCAGTAAAACTTGATTATTTCTGATCAAACACTTATGAATATTTTTGGTTGGAGAACACCTCCCTTTCTGGGTAGAATTTCCCCAAATGAATTGAAACATTGAATACCTCTCCGTTGCCTCCTTAACCTCCTCTGTTCTACCCTCTCAGTGATCCTATAATGAATTACACCTTCTCTGAACTCTTTCAAAGCCTGGGGAAAATAGGTTGCAATTGGTTTAACGCAACGCCCGGGATTCTCTTCCTCATGTGTTCTCGGAACATCAGAATTTTTCCGAATCCTCACTCATGTCTATCACAGCTTCAGTTCAAAACCCTAAGAAATTAGGAACAACAAAAAATAAAATAATCCTAGGAAACGCTACGGCGATCGCTCAACAAACGACAAAGAAGGGCAAAGAATTTCAAAAGACAAAGGGGTATACTGATGAACAGTGTTGGGGTTTCAGCGAGCCCTAGATTTCGTTCAAAATCAAGAAAAGAGGGTGCATGGCTAGCTAATGCGCAGTAATGGAAGTTCTAAACACAATACCCAGAGCAGATGACAGAAGCAATCACATGGAGAAATTTATAAGCTTGCAAGGAAGAAAGAGAAAATAGTCAAAAGAAGAAAGAATGTGTTCGTTACCTGTTCGATGATGAATGATCAAGAAATTAAAGAAAGTATGAAGATCAGTGAACTGGGAGTAGACTTGATGTAGGGAAGAAGGTTGAAATCGCTGCAAAAATTCCTTTCTTTGGTAACCCCTGAGTCTGTTGATCAAACCCCAGAAAAATGATGCAAGAATGAGAGAGAAGTACTTGAGGAGTTTCTAATTTTGACTGACAGACGAAATGAACTTCGAGAAATCGCTCCCCGAAATTTGTTTTAGAAGTTCCCTCCACTATCCCAAGGACTTGGGCCGAATCAATAAAGGCCCATTCGTGTTGAAACTAAATACGTGGCGCTTCCTGAGAATTTGAAATCATAACGTTTCGTTTCCCGGTAATAGAAAGGACACGTGGAAGCTTAAGTAGAATTGAAAGGTCACTTCTGTGTCAATGAAGGGACAGCCCTGTTAGACGCACTAAGACGATCGGATCTCTCTTCCCCTTAACAATACTCGATTTTGATCGGCCAACAATTTGTTCGTCCCATCAACTCGGCAGGGCTCAAATCACCCTACCGAGCTTGGGGGGCTTATGTAGTGGACCTGTAGTAGACCGAGCGTTACCCGACCAAAATCACCTTAGTCCAACCATTTAGACACTGGATCAAGGCCTACGGTCGGAATGTTACACCGAGCAAACTGGGTTTTTATAGAGAAGTTGCATGCCAATGAGATTAACCCCGAGCAAAGGATTCTCATCCTTATCTTTATCACTTACAGTCTCATCACGCTTAACTACTTCTCCTAGATTCCCACGACTCTTGGTTAGATAAAAACAATATTGGATGAAGTCTATCGCTTACAGGATTTACGGATATGATCTTATCACATCCTCTACGAATCCTATTTGAGTTCTTTCTCTTCAGAAGCCTTATCAGAACGGCCCACAGCACACAGGTAATCCCCTATAAGAACCACCATGCTATAGGGGCTAAGGTACGTCTTCTCATCCCTAAGTTGACACTAGCACACACATTTTTGACTAGGGAGAACCTGTCTATCCCAACTGGATATACAGAAATCCTAAAAAGTCCTACATTAATCTCTTTGTTGGGATCATTCTTCGAAGTTCCTCCATAGCTTCAAGGTTGATCTTGACTAAGGACACGACACTTTGGCCATGATGAAGAGTACTTTTTGGGTAAGTTATTAACTATCTGCGATTCAATATGTTACCTTTGGCCATGATGTTTTGATAGAAAGTGAGAAACATATTAGTTTCTGCTTCCTCTTTTAAATTACTTCTTTCTGTTTTCAACCTGCAGATTTTGAATTTGACAACAATCCTGAGGTACTAGGCTTTATGCTAGGAGGTAAGAGTAGTTATGATAGTCTGTCCATCTTGGTATTTAACTAAGGCCTGAGATTTTTATACTTGTATTCTGGTTAGTTAATGCCATGCTTGTGTTTTGATTTGATGCAATAGTTTTGTGTAGGTAAGCATTCAGACATGTATAACCAAAAGAAATAAGTTTCTAAAGATATTGCTTATTTACATTCAAAGCGTTTCGTTTTAAATACTGGATTTAGCTTTTATATGTTCATTGAGCTTGGGCTTTGTCTTGCAGGAGGAGCTCAGTAAAGCAGTCTCTGAAAATGGTTTAGTTGAAAGTGGAAAGGAGAGTGATGGAAAGAAAGCCAGCGATAAAGAGTAGACACTATCAGTACCAAGCACCACTCTCTTCTACTACAGGTTAACCAGCTTTGAAATTGGCATTTCCTTCTTGATATTTTTACTTTTGTCATATGGTTATAGTTGCCGGAGCTGCCAAGGAATTCATATTTGTGATAATTTGTCTTGATTGAGATTTATATTAACTTATATATGTTTTTTTATTTATTCTTTTGGTGGAGCAGGGGCATTTGATTCAACACTATAATTGGGTTATTGTTGCTACGAATATAAAAACCAGGTTGATACTTTTATGTGTAGCCTTTGTTCCTTCTCTTGTGTAGCCCTGTGATCTCTTTTTTTCTTGCTCATATGATCTTGTATTATCTGCAGAATTTGCAGCTTGATGATCTTGAGAAGGTCTTGGCACCTTGTTATGATGTTGGCTTTGTTGATGATTTGCTGCTACTGGGACAATTCTAAGCCTAGTATGTTTGATTTGTTTATTATTATATTAAGCTTAGTGGTTGGGTGTATTTGATATGCTTCAACAGTATGTTGTAGTGCAAGAATGGGGTGTTTTGCTTTGAAATAATTTATCACGAACAATATGGATATCATTGTGTTTTTCTGCTTTTAAGTATATTTTTCTGCTTTTAAGCATATCACGAACAAGTATTTAATTTGGTCTTGTACTTTTTGGATTATAGAATAATATAATCTTATGTTATTTTGGTATGTATGGTGATTATAATTTAATTTCAATATATATATACTACTGCATTTAATTTTATTAAAAGTGTTGCATAGAGAGTGAAAGTAAAATAAGTGTTGCCTATGTGAAGTTGGTAATAGTTATATATTTGTTGCTTAAACATAAGGCAACGGTTTCATTAGTGTTGCATATGCTATAGATTTATAAAACCGTTGCTGTTTATAAGCTAAAAGGCAACAATTTTTGCCTATCTGAAGTTGGCAATAGTTATATATCTGTTGCTAAAACATAAGGCAACGGTTTCATCAATGTTGCATATAAGATAGATTAATAAAACCGTTGCTGTTTATAAGCCAAAGGACAACAGTTTTCTTAATAAAACCGTTGCATATTATGAAAGAAGAAACCGTTGCTATTTATAAGTCAAAGGGAAACGGTTTTACAAAATTGTTGCCAAATGCAAAAAACCGTTGCCATTGACAATAGGCAACACTCACCTAGAGAACAGTTCAAAAACCGTTGCCTAAACTTTCAGCAACGGTTTTTGTACATTAAGCAACGGTTTTGTGTCGTTGCAGAAAGTTAAAAATGCTGTAGTGAATGATACCTAGATCGCCTCATTTGGATAAGCGTAGCTCAAGTTATGATCAAAACAACGAACAATGTCACTTTCTCGCATTTTGCGCGCCTAGGCGTGCAGCTGTCTGGAAAAATCAACCAAATGCACCCCATTATTGGACAATTGACCCCAGCCCGCGCCTGAGCGCGTGGGACCCGCGCTTGGGCGCCACGGTCAACTTTTCTTCATTTTTTCCTCTTTTTCTTCCCAATTCAAGTATCAAGCTCTCCTTCTTCATTCCTTTGCACAAATCACTGTTTTAAGAGCTTAAATACTTGAAAACAAACCAAACACATCAAAAGGTTCCAGAAATCTTATAATATCAAAATTCCATTGTTTTATTCCAATTTACTCAAGAAACAAGCCACTTACTATGTAAAAGGGAGACAAAAAAGGTACAAAAACATCACATATTAGACCCCAATCAGGCATTTTCATAAATAGTTTTTTTGAATGATATGGTTAATTTAATATTTTGAACATCATTATAAATTTTCATAGCGATTTGAGACTGTTTTATCTTTAGCTCCCAGACTGGTTTTAATATATTACCGGTATAAATTATATATAATGATCTTCTATTTCAAAATTATAGATATTATATTTTATCAAGTTTAACATCAGGATTGAGAAAACATATTTAATTTTGAATTTCGATACTTTTTCTTATGCAATAGCTATCTATAGCGACTGGTAACTTTACTATTTTTAATCTATTTTGAGTAATTCAAAATATAAGATTATTTTACCTAAATGTATTTTATTTTTGAGAGTGTCAAACTTTTAGTTATAATGTAAAATATTTACACACATTGACCCACAAACGAAAACAAAATATAAAATAATATATCAAACACTATTATATAATTTTGAGACCAAATACTGAATCCAGAAAGCTCCTCATGAAACAAAGCTCTCACAATAAAAGTTAGGAAAATGGGCACGTATGAGATATGACACGTGTCACATCATTCATTGTTTAAAAAAATAAAAAATTCTTGAAAAAATATGTCTTATGAAATAACATCTTTTCATAATAGTTTTAAAAAAAATAAAATTTCTTGAAAAGATATGACTTATGGATTAACACCCTTTCATAGTAGTTTTTAAACAAATAAAAAAAATCTTGAGAAGATATGTCTTTTGGATTAACACCCTTTCATAATTGTTTTAAAAAAATAAAAAAATTCTTGAAAATATATGTCTTATGGATTAACACCCTTTCATAGTAGTTTTAAAAAAATAATTTTTTTTTGAAAAGAGATGTCTTTTGGACTAAAACCCATATCACTTTACTGTTTAAACAACATATCACTTCACTATTGAAACGACTTGTCATTTGTGATAACTTTTTTTTTAATTTTAAAAATATTAATTTTAATTACTAGGAAAAAATAATAATATCACCAAGAGATATATTGTTTCAAATTAAATATCACCAAAAAGATATATTATTTCAAACTAATGCATGATTAGATGCAACGATTCGATATAATAAAGTGGTGCAATATTTCAAAAGAAAATTAAAATATCAACTAATACAGCTTATTAATACACATGTACACATAAACTAATGCTCCTATTTTATTGCATTAATTTAGTGCTGGAGAAAAAATTCCACTTCACGCATATACTTCCTTTATACAAAAAATTCTAATGCATAATAATCCTTGCATTTCTAAATTTTTCTATTTCTTTATAATTTTAAACAATAATCCTAATTAACTCATATAATTTTAAAAATATTTCTGACATGCAAAATGTTTAAACTTTAATCATTGATAAATAAAAAACTCATAACTCGTGCATTGCACAGGATAAATACTAGTAAATATATATAATGAGTAATATGTCAGATTAGTCCCTCACTTTATAAGCATCGGTCAAGTTAGTCCCTGACTTTATCGAAATAGCAATTTAGTCCCTGAGATTTCATTTTAATTCACATAAGTCCCTATCTTTATCCCATTTTAAAGCAAATACATCCCTGCGATAGTGACGGCAGGGACTAACTTGATCGACGTTCTCCTATCTCAGGGACTAAATTGCTATTTCGATAAAGTCAGGGACTAACTTGACTGACGCTTACAAAGTCAGGAACTAATATGACATATTACTCTATTCTCCTAAACTACTCAAAATCCCACCGTAATCCAAACCTAAGAAAAAAAATATAAGGGGGGCACTACTTAAGTATAGAAATTAAAAGAAGGCTGAGAGTATAACTGAGAGGGCGACACATCACCAAAAAAGTAGTTATTTATGACGGAATATTTGTGGCGGTTCAAAGAACCGTCGTCGGTGCTTTATTTAAAATTTGGATTTGCTTCGGTTTATGTAATTCCCGCAACTTTCAAGTCTTACACGTGCGGCTTGCACGTAAGCCGTTCTGTAACATCCTATAATTAATTATCCTTAATTCCCCTTAATTAAAAATGCAGACTTAAAAATTCCTTTTTATTATATTAAAATCAACCGGCAAACGGACGGGGTTTCGTTTATTTTTCGGACTTTTCTATATTCTCAATCTGCTTAACACATTCACATAATATCAACAGTAGCCAACAGAGCTCAAATTATATATATATATATATATATATATGCATCATATAATTGCCCCATGGGCTCAAAAGCAAAATATCAGTATCAGTTTTCAGAGTGCCAGCAAAGACCAAGTATGTGAATCATGAAAACATAACATATACTATGCCCAAAATAAAACCTCCTAAGCCTCACTCAAAAAGTATTTACAAAACATATATATCAAAATAATGCAGGAGGCTTAGGTCAATATAAAAACTCTAAAATCCCCACAACCCTACTCTCCCTGTGAGGGAGAGTAATTCTGCTCGGCCGGTCCTGGTGTATACTGCGACTCAGTACCTGAAAAATGGTAAGGAGGTGAGTATTACACAATAAAATAGGGAAACAGTTTCTATTATGCTATACTGAACCACCAGGCCAAACACAAATAATCATATAATGCACATAAGTCAGTAAAACATTCCCAAAACAATTCAATTGGTTCCATTTCATTGATGAAGTAATTTAATTTATAGTTTTAGCTTCAATATTTCATACTTTCCAAGTTATACCAATTTACATGCTAATCAAACTCTAGCATAAGGTTACCATCCATTTTTACTCACACACTCTTTGTGTTTTTATAAAGGCTTTTAGAAATTTGTTACGTGGATTTCCATCATTGTGTACAGTCTCCTTCGGACAACGTCTTACAGCAGTGCATCAAGTGCGTCTTACGCGGTCTATGCGTACAGTCTCCTACGGACAACGTCTTACAAGACCTGGATTCCACAATCGGAAGGTGCATCCATCATTGCGTACAGTCTCTTTCGGACAACGTCTTACAGCAGTGCATCAAGTGCGTCTTACGCGATCAATGCGTATAGTCTCCTACGGACAACGTCTTACAAGATCTGGAGAGGCACAATCCAATTATATCTTTAATTAATATATGGTGTGTATGTTCATAACTGCGTACAGTCTCCTACGGACAACTTCTTACAGCGGCGCATCAAGTGCGTCTTACGCGATGATCAATGCGTACAGTCTCCTTCGGACAACGTCTTACAAGATCTGGATCACACACTCTTTGTTCTTTAAGTCTTTGAATTTCATTTTCAATTATTTCATTTGTAGTTGTCCTTATAAATTCATCAACATAATCATGTAATTATATTTTCAATTTCTAATGAGTCATTCATACCAATTCCAACATCATATTCATTATCATTCATAAATTCTAGGGCTCAATATAATTTAGCAAAATATCAACCACATAGTCAAGTATCATAGTCACATTTAAGCATAACATAACTTATCAAAATACTTTTATACATAATCACATTTTAACATATTATTAACTGCCCTAGGGTTCTTTATCCTAACTAACACATATCTCCTAGTAACCCAATATATACATAATACAATCTACCCCCCTAGAGTATGGTAACACAAACCTCCTTACCTCAAGTTCTTAGAGATAGGGAGATTTTAGCTTGCTCTAAACTTGAGCCTTTCCCACCAAGGAGCTATAACCAAGGGAAGAGGATAGAACCTAATATGGAGCCATAACAAGAAAAGATTAACA
Source organism: Crotalaria pallida (assembly GCA_037953625.1). NCBI lineage: Eukaryota > Viridiplantae > Streptophyta > Magnoliopsida > Fabales > Fabaceae > Crotalaria > Crotalaria pallida. The sequence goes on along the minus strand of CM075654.1, from coordinate 722,917 downwards.
TTCAAATCATAGGTCATGCCAAAACTCAAGAAAAGTGGAGCTTCCATGGCTTAGAATTGAAAACCACCATGGATGGAGGAGAGAGAAAGGGGGAGGACGAGTTTGAGAGAGAGAAAGAGGAGGACCCAAAACTTAAATACTTACTTGGAGATGAGAAGAACAAGATTTTATGATGGAATGGGTGTGAAATCACTTGCCTTTGCTTGATTTGAGGAGAAGCAAATGGAACCCTATGTGGGAGGAGAGAAACTCGTATGAGAGGGAGGGAGGAAGGAAGAGGATGAGTGAGAGTGAGAGTGAATGAATATGGGAGTGAGAGAGATTGTTTTATTTGATTGGGGAGGAAATGAGTGGATAGGAATTAAAGCCCCAAAAAAAAGATTCTATTTGTTTGATGGAGAGTGCATCACCTGCACTTTACTTTTCCCTTTTTTTTATGTACGAACCTCATAGTAATCGATTACCCTAGCCAGGTAATCGATTATCTCTTCAATGCAACATTTTTATGACTTCCAACCTGAGGCCTTGTAATCGATTACTTGACTAGAAAGTAATCGATTACCACTTGATGCAACAATTTTTGGTGTTTTCAGCAAAGGCTCAGTAATCGATTACTTGCCCAAGAGTAATCGATTACTCTTCAATGCAACATTTTGGTGCATTTTGGCTGAGAGCTAGTAATCGATTAACTCACCAATAGTAATTGATTACTTTGCTGTTTTTCTATCTTCTCATAGTTTCTAACTCCAGAACATTTTCCTTAGTTCCCATACCCTTTAGGATATGCTTTCTATACTAAATCCTATCTCTTAATCTTATGAGTCTCATAAATCCATCTCAACTTAATACAATAACTTGCATAATTCACATTATATTAAGCATTTAATTTGAGGATGTTACAATCCTCTCCCACTTACCCGAATTTCGTCCTCGAAATTCAGCTTTCTTCGAACAAATGGGGATGAGACTGCCTGATTTTGCTTTCTAACTCCCAAGTAGCTTCCTCCACATTGTTCCTGTTCCATATAACTTTTACTAAGCTAATCTCCTTGCCTCTCAATCGTCTCACTTGCCTATCTTCAATCCTCACTGGCAACACTTCAAAAGTCAAATTCTCCTTCAAGGGCAAATCATCCAATGTGACCACATGAGTAGGATCATGAATGTATTTCCTTAGCTGTGAGACATGGAATACATCAGGAAGCCTGGCTAAGTGAGGGGGAAAAGCAATCCTATATGCTACTGGGCCAACCTTCTCCAAAATCTCATAAGGTCCAACAAACCGAGGAGTTAGTTTCTTGGACTTAATTGCCCTACCAATTCCTGTAACCGGAGACACTCTTAGAAACACATGATCCCCAACATCAAATTCCAAAGGTCTCCTTCGCCTATCAGCATAATTCTTTTGGCGATCCTGGGAAGTTTTCATCTTGTTCTTGATCATTGTGATCTTTTCAGCTGTTTCTTTCACAATATCAGGACCTGTCAACAGATTCTCACCTATCTGGAACCAACATAGAGGCGTCCTACACTTTCTACCGTAGAGAGCCTCAAATGGTGCCATACCAATACTGGAGTGGAAGCTGTTATTATAAGTAAACTCCATCAACGACAACAGCTGCTCCCAACTACCAGCCTGCTCCAGAACACATGCTCTCAACAAATCCTCCAGTGTTTGGATAGTACGCTCAGATTGTCCATCTGTTTGCGGATGATAAGCCGTACTAAATTTCAGCTTAGTACCCAATGCCTGCTGGAGACTCTGCCAAAATCTAGACAGAAATCTCGGATCACGATCGGACATAATACTGGTAGGAACACCATGCAACTTCACTATGTCCCTGATATACAACTGAGTCAACTTCTCCTGGGTATACTTCTTGTGAATAGGGATAAAATGAGCACACTTTGTTAGTCGGTCCACAACCACCCAAACTGCATCACATCCTGCAACAGTCCTAGGTAGACCCGTAACAAAGTCCATAGCTATATTATCCCACTTCCATTCCGGGATATCAAGTGATCGCAACGGACCACCAGGCTTTTGATGCTCAATCTTAACTTTCTGACAAGTAAGGCAATGGGATACATGATCTGCTACATCGATTTTCAACTTCGGCCACCAATAAATCTTCTTCAAATCTTGGTACATCTTCGTTGCCCCGGGATGGAAATTCATTTTGGTTTGATGTGCTTCCCATAGAATATCCCTCCTAACTTCGAAATCCATAGGAACACATATCCGGCCCCTGAACTGGATAATACCATCAAAACCCTTTACGAAATCGGGCTCGTCATTGCCCGATACCCCTTCCAACAACTTCTGTAGCTCTTCATCATCAGCTTGTCTTTCTCTGATAAGATCAATCAAATCATTGGTAACCTGCAACATTTCTAGAACAATGCTCTTCTCTTTTACTTGCATGTTCAAGTTGAGGTCACTGAATTCTTGGATTAGCTGCATCTCCTTTACCATCAAATTGCTGACATGCAAAGTCTTGCGACTTAGTGCATCGGCCACTACATTGGCCTTGCCCGGATTATACTGAAGACTGAAATCATAGTCCTTCAGAAACTCCATCCACCTCCTCTGTCTCATATTCAACTCCTTTTGATCGAAGAGGTAGCGAAGGCTTTTATGATCGCTAAAGACTTCAAACTTTGAACCATACAAGTAATGCCTCCAAATTTTCAAAGCAAACACTACTGTCGCCAACTCAAGATCATGAGTGGGATAGTTTTGCTCATGCTGCCTCAACTGCCTGGATGCATAGGCTATGACTTGTCCTTGCTGCATTAACACACAACCCAACCCTTATTTTGAAGCGTCACAGTACACTACAAAGGATTGAGTTGGATCCGGAAAAATCAACACCGGGGAACTAGTCAATCGCCTTTTCAGCTCCTGGAAACTATCTTCACATTTTGGGGACCATTTAAACGGAACACCTTTCCGTGTAAGAGTAGTCAAAGGAAGGGCTAGCTTAGAAAATCCTTCAATGAACCTCCTATAATACCCAGCCATTCCAAGGAAACTTCTGATCTCGGTAATGGACTTGGGTCTCTCCCACTTAAGTACTGCCTCCACCTTAGAAGGATCTACCGCAACACCCTTCTCCGAAATCACATGCCCCAGAAAATGCACCTCATTCAACCAAAAACTACATTTAGAGAACTTCGCATAAAGACACTTGTCTTTGAGAACTTGGAGCACTGTTCTCAAATGCTCTTCATGCTCCTTCGGGCTCTTGGAATAAATGAGAATGTCATCAATGAAAACGATGACGAATGAGTCTAAGTACGGCCTGAAGATCCTGTTCATATAATCCATGAAGATGGCAGGAGCATTCGTGAGACCAAAAGGCATCACCACATATTCGAAATGCCCATACCGGGTTCTAAACGCAGTCTTGGGAATGTCCTCCTCTCGGATACGGATTTGATGATACCCAGATCGGAGGTCAATCTTTGAGAAAAGTGCAGCTCCCCTAAGTTGATCCAACAAATCATCGATGCGTGGAAGCGGATATTTATTCTTCACTGTCACCGCATTCAACTGCCGGTAATCAGTGCACATACGGACGCTTCCATCCTTCTTTTTAACAAAGAGGATAGGAGCTCCCCACGGGGAAACACTTGGCCTGATGAATCCCTTAGCCAAAAGCTCCCCCAATTACTTCTTTAACTCTTCCAACTCCGGAGGGGCCATTCTATAAGGCGCTTTAGATATCGGGCTGGCACCGGGCATAAGATCGATGTCAAATTCTACTTCTCTGGCTGGAGGTAATCCGGGAATTTCAGCAGGAAAAACATCCGGAAACTCACAAACCTCTTGAATTCTTTTGATATCTGATGCTTCCTCATCATCCATAGCCGACACCGAGACTTGACAGAAGATTAATGACTTCTGACTACAATCAAGAAGGACACGGTTCTGGGACATCCAGTCCATGCCTAGGATAATATCCAGCTGGGTTAAGGGCAAACATATTAAGTTCACTTTGAATTCTCGCTCCAATACTCGGAGTGGGCAATCCAAACACATCAGGGATGTAACCACAGCTGAATTAGTAGGGGTAGACACAGACAACTTAAATGGCATCTCAATAGTAGACAGTTTTAATCTTTCCATGCAATTGACAGAAATAAAAGAGTGTGCAGCTCCACAGTAAAAAAGAATACCACATGCAATATCATTTACATGGCCAATACCTCGAATCAGCTCATCAGCCTCAGTCACCTCTTCTCCATCAAGAGTGTACACTTTCCCCCGCTGAAGTGGACGGCCATCACCAACCCTCTGTGCCCTAGTCACATTGGCTTCTTTCTTAACTACATTCTTTGGGCAGTTAGTTGCAACATGACCGGGTTGTCCACATTTGAAACAAGTGACATTTGGTTGATTCTGATTCAGATTCCAGCATACCCCTCTATGTTGCTTGCCACAATGAGGACAAGGCGGAATAGGACCAGATGAACCCCCTATAGGGCCTGCTTTAGGCTGTGGATAGGGGCCTGGTCGCTGCACCGCTCCCTTGCCCCTTACAGGACCACCACTCCTTTGCGTCGATCTGCTTTTATCTTTAGCCATCTTTCTCTTAAGCCCCTTCTCATAAGTGCTTGCCATGTTGACCAAGCGGACCAAGTTGTCAATATTGTGATACTCACACGAGAGGCGAATATCAGTCCTGAGTCCAGACTCAAACTTAACGCATTTGCCGCGCTCACTTGCATCCTGATAGTCAAAAAAACGTATAAGATCTTCAAATCTAGCTTCATAATCCCCAACTGACATAGAGCCTTGAGTCAGTTGGAGGAAAGCAATCTCCTTCTCCCTCCTAACATCTTCAGGGAAATACTTCCCCAAGAAAAGGTCCTTGAATACTTCCAGAGAAACAACCGGATTGGCTGCCACCAATCCCCTCCTTTGCTGATCCCACCAATGCTCTGCCTCATTGGTCAGCATGAATTCAGCTAGTCGAACATACCGCTCCATTGGTGGTTGAAGAGAACGGAGAATCTTCTCAATCTCCTGTATCCACCTCTGTGCTCCATCAGGGTCATTTCCACCTTCAAAGCGAGGCGGATCATTCTTTCAGAACCGAGCCATCCAGTCAACCTCAACTGGAGCTGGCTGCAGAGCTGCTGCTGCAGCAGCTGCCATCTGTTCCCCCTGCTACTGCTGCATCTGAGATAGATGCTCCAGAATGGTTGCAAGCCCATCATTACCAGTCCTTCTTCCAGCCATACTGTTTAGCCAAAGAGAACAGACCAGTAAGACTCAACTACTAAATGTATACATAGTACTATAATTATACTATTAAATTCCTAAACTTTTACTATGAGCATCCATCACTCGCGAGGTGAGTAATCATGTGGAGTTTGCATAACTCCAAGGCCGAGGAGAAACTGCTCTGATACCATAAATGTAACACCCTATAATTAATTACCCTTAATTCCCCTTAATTAAAAATGCAGACTTAAAAATTCCTTTTTATTATATTAAAATCAACCGTCAAACGGACGGGGTTTCGTTTATTTTTCGGACTTTTCTAAATTCTCAACCTGCTTAACACATTCACATAATATCAACAGTAGCCAGCAGGGCTCAAATTATATATATATATATATATATATATATATATATATATATGCATCATATAATTGCCCCATGGGCTCAAAAGCAAAATATCATTATCAATTTTCAGAGTGCCAGCAAAGACCAAGTATGTGAATCATGAAAACATAACATATACTATGCCCAAAATAAAACCTCCTAAGCCTCACTCAAAAAGTATTTACAAAACATATATATCAAAATAATGCAGGAGGCTTAGGTCAATATAAAAACTCTAAAATCCCCACAACCCTACTCTCCCTGTGAGGGAGAGTAATCCTGCTCGGCCGGTCCTGGTGTATACTCCGACTAAGTACCTAAAAAATGGTAAGGAGGTGAGTATTACACAATAAAATAGGGAAACAGTTTCTGTTATGCTATACTGAACCACCAGGCCAAACACAAATAATCATATAATGCACATAAGTCAGTAAAACATTCCCAAAACAATTCAATTGGTTCCATTTCATTGATGAAGTAATTTAATTTATAGTTTTAGCTTCAATATTTCATACTTTCCAAGTTATACCAATTTACATGCTAATCAAACTCTAGCATAAGTTTACCATCCATTTTTACTCACATACTATTTGTGTTTTTATAAAGGCTTTTAGAAATTTGTTACGCGGATTTCCATCATTGCGTAGAGTCTCCTTCGGACAACGTCTTACAGCAGCACATCAAGTGCGTCTTACGTGGTCTATGCGCACAGTCTCCTACGGAAAACGTCTTACAAGACCTGGATTCCACAATCGGTACAGTCTCCTTCGGACAACGTCTTACAGCAGCGCATCAAGTGCGTCTTACGCGATCAATGCGTACAGTCTCCTACGGACGTCTTACAAGATCTGGAGAGGCACAATCCAATTATATCTTTAATTAATATATGGTGTGTGTCCATAATTGCGTACAGTCTCCTACGGACAACGTCTTACAGCGGCGCATCAAGTGCGTCTTACGCGATCAATGCGTACAGTCTCCTTCGGACAACGTCTTACAAGATCTGGATCACACACTCTTTGTTCTTTAAGTCTTTGAATTTCATTTTCAATTATTTCATTTGTAGCTGTCCTTATAAATTCATCAACATAATCATGTAATTATATTTTCAATTTCTAATGAGTCATTCATACCAATTCCAACATCATATTCATTATCATTCATAAATTCTAGAGCTCAATATAATTTAGCAAAATATCAACCACATAGTCAAGTATCATAGTCACATTTAAGCACAACATAACTTATCAAAATACTTTTATACATAATCACATTTTAACATATTATTAACTGCCCTAGGGTTCTTTATCCTAACTAACACATGTCTCCTAGTAACCCAATATATACACAATACAATCTACCACCCTAGAGTATGGTAACACAAACCTCCTTACCTTAAGTTCTTAGAGATAGGGAGATTTTAGCTTGCTCTAAACTTGAGCCTTTCCCACCAAGGAGCTATAAGCAAGGGAAGAGGATAGAACCTAATATGGAGCCATAACAAGAAAAGATTAACATTCAAATCATAGGTCATGCCAAAACTCAAGAAAAGTGGAGCTTCCATGGCATAGAATTGAAAACCACCATGGATGGAGGAGAGAGAAAGGGGGAGGACGAGTTTGAGAGAGAGAAAAAGGAGAACCCAAAACTTAAATACTTACTTGGAGATGAGAAGAACATGATTTGATGATGGAATGGGTGTGAAATCACTTGCCTTTGCTTGATTTGAGGAGAAGCAAATGGAACCCTATGTGGGAGGAGAGAAACTCGTATGAGAGGGAGGGAGGAAGGGAGAGGATGAGTGAGAGTGAATGAATATGGGAGTGAGAGAGATTGTTTTATTTGATTGGGGAGGAAATGAGTGGATAGGAATTAAAGCCCCAAAAAAAAGATTCTATTTGTGTGATGGAGAGTGCATCACGTGCACTCTACTTTTCCCTTTTTTTTTGTACAGACCTCATAGTAATCGATTACCCTAGCCAGGTAATCGATTATCTCTTCAATGCAACATTTTTATGACTTCCAACCTGAGGCCTTGTAATCGATTACTTGACCAGAAAGTAATCGATTACCACTTGATGCAACAATTTTTGGTGTTTTTAGCAGAGGCTCAGTAATCGATTACTTGTCCAAGAGTAATCGATTACTCTTCAATGCAATATTTTGGTGCATTTTGGCTGAGAGCTAGTAATCGATTAACTCACCAATAGTAATCAATTACTTTGTTGTTTTTCTATCTTCTCATAGTTTCTAACTCCAGAACATTTTCCTTAGTTCCCATACCCTTTAGGCTATGCTTTCTATACTAAATCCTATCTCTTAATCTTATGAGTCTCATAAATCCATCTCAACTTAATACAATAACTTTCATAATTCACATTATATTAAGCATTTAAATTGAGGATGTTACACATTCGCTCCTTGCAATTGCTGTGACTCCCTTGCGTTCTCTCCTTTCCAGCGTTCTCTCTCTTCTCTCCCTTTGAGTTCAGCTCACTCTCACTCCCCTTCCAAATCACTGCATAAGGATCGATGACTCAGTGAGTTCATTTCTCACTCTTACTCAAGAAGGATCGGGGAGTTCATTTCTCATTCTCATTCATTTATCTAATCTCAATCTCTAAGTTGTGCTGCTTCTTTTGTTTGCATTTCTGAGTTTTAGGATTTCCAAATTTGATTCAATTGCTAGTCTTAGGTCCTATAGTTTGTGCTTTAGGGTTTCAAAATTTGATTTCTCCACTTCAGTTTCAAGTTCCTCTTCTTCTTTTGTTTGCATTTTTGAGTTTTAGGGTTTCAAAATGTGATTCAATTGTTGGTTTTAGATCCTATGGTTTGTGCTTTAGGGTTTCAGTTCTAACATGGTGACTAATATATGTTGTTATTTTCCTCTAATCCAGAATTAATTTGAATGCATCTAAAGTACTTGAAAAATGCCCAAACTAGTGGTTATATGAGATCTCTTTTATAAGCCTTTTATACACACACAACATACTGTAGGGAATTTTTGCATCTAAGGTAATTTTTGCATTTTTGCAGTGGACGGAGGTACTAAATTTCTGCTTTTATTATGTTAGGAGGATTAGAATATTTTACGGTAATCTTTACATCATATCTACATGCAAGTAAATTGCATTGCATGTCTGTGACATGAACAGTGTGCTCCTCATCTTGGAACATCCTAGACGATAATTGTCATGTATCTCTACTAGGTTAAGCTAATATAAATTATTGTTGAGTGTTCTGGCTGAAATGATGACATTTACCATGAACTCTCTGTCCTGACTGAGGGTTGTTACTCATTCCTTAGATTTGATAAAGGTAGAATTTTGATTTTATTTTCTCTTAATAACCCTATCTTGTGCAGGACTATTTTTACTGGATGGATGCCAACATTACTTCAAGCTTTTAAATTCAACCTTGGCTTAAAGAAACCATTCATATAATGTGCTGTAGTTTATACATTTGTCTTCTCTGGGGTTAGTAAGCATCTTTACTATCTCCCACTATGTGGTTGGACTTATTTCTTTTTATCAGTGAAGTTCAGGATCAAATCCTTTAGAGTGCCAGAGCTTTTTATTGAGATTCCAGAAACTGCGACCATTGGGTCCTTGAAGGTATAATAAAACTATATTCCACCATATATACCTTTATACCTTGGGAGTCTTTATCGTATTCTCTCTTGACTGTCTTATTTTACAGGAGAACGGTTATCAACTGCTTTTTCTTAGTGCTCGTTCAATTTCTCAAGCCTATCTTACACGACAATTCCTAATCAACCTTAAACAGGTGATGTATAAATTTAGCAATCAATTTCCATTTGCGAAAATGGACCGGAAAAAAAGTAAGGAGGAAAAAAGCAATTTACACTTCATATTTTGTTGTTTTTCATATTGCAGGATGGAAAGGTTTTACCAGATGGTCCTGTTGTTATATCTCCCGATGGACTTTTTCCCTCTCTATATCGAGAAGGTAACAAGTTTACATGATAAACCAGCCACATTGGATTTAGAATTGTCTTTGTTGATATTTGATCTTGGATTTTAGTGGGGGAAGAAGAAAATTGAACTAAGTAATTAAATTTGTTAAAAAGTTATGTTCAATAGTACTGATTTAGCCCAATTGAAGAAATATTGTACAAGTATCTGTTTAATGTCTTGTTGAACGAATAAGTTGACTAATGCACTTCAAGTGATCTGGTTAAAGCAGTCTGCAAAGCCTAAAACAAAAATATGGAGTCTGGATTCTAGTACATGCTTTTACCTTAATTGACTGAGCATTTGTATGGTGTGTTAAGAAGGCTATACATCTATACTAGGAAGTAGGAAACTCAAAAATAAAGTGTGCCTTAAGGCTATACTACCACTGTTCATTGTCTTCATTCCCTTCTCATAAGCAGGACAAAACCTTGAAATTTTGACACTTCTAGTGTGCCTCTGATTCACATCATGTTTCACACTAAGATACATGAAATGCATGATATCTCTGTAAAAAGGATCCATAAATGACTGGCGTTTGGGTTTTTTTTTCTCTTTATGGCATGGGTTCTGATGTTTTGAGTTATATAGATCATATAAGACTTCCCCATTGTGGCGGCATGGTCAATGTATGTAGGTCACAACATCCTAATATGTTTTCAAGCTTTCTTATATGATTCACTGGCCATTTAATGTATAAAAGAGAGCATTAGATTCATCAAGGCTGAGTATGGAATGCCTTGGTCAATTGGCCTTGCCTTTCTAAAATTTGAACTAAAACACATTTCTTTTCTGTTTCCAGTTATTAGGAGGGTTCCTCATGAATTCAAAATTGCGTGCCTAGAGGTTAGTTTACCACTGCCACATATTAAAATTGACATTGTTTTCCAGTATGTTGATCATGTAATTAAGGATAAGTCAAATTTAATTTCTCCAGGGCATCAAGACCCTTTTCCCTTCTGATTGCAATCCGTTCTATGCTGGTTTTGGAAATATGGATACTGACGAAATCAGCTACCTGAAGGTTGGAATCCCGAAAGGGAAAATCTTCATTATTAATCCCAGGGTAAACAAATCCTTATCAATATTATTATAAAATAGGTGAAGTATGAGGGCACTTTTGTTTTCCCTCCTTAATCCCCATTATTTTCCCTCCTAATTTCTCACTTTCCCTCCTAAGTTCTCTTTTAATCTCAGCCATTCAATTGTAAATGCAATAATTAATCATAGCCGTCCATATCCATTGGTAGATTAAGTCTTTTCATTTTCTTTCATTCATTCATTTTTTGACTGTTATGGTGTGAAAGACATATTACCAACATCAATTAGTAGTTAGTGGTAGTAGTAAATTAGTAGAATCACGATCAGGAAAAGGCAACAAAAAGAAATTAGAGACCCGGGCAAAAAGAAAGCATATGGATTTGGAAGCATTGTTTTCACCTCTTCTGTTGCAGGTGTTAAACAGGTATGAGCGTATGAGCAGTTTTTAAATTTTAGTTTTTTTTTAATTTTTAATTTTTGTTTAGAATAGGTTTTTTAATTTTTGTACAAGTATGTTTTTTTTAATAGCATAGTTTTCATCTCTTTTGTTGCAGGTGTGAAACAGGTATGAACGTATGAGCATTTTTTTAATTTTAGTTTTTTTAAATTTTTAATTTTTGTTTAGAATAGGTTTACTATTAATTTTTGTACAGGTATGTTTTTTTAAAGAGATTTTTATTTAAATTTTTGTTTTTGAGATTTTTTTACTCGCATTTTGTTTTGGGATTCTAGGGTTTGAAGAATCCCCTTTCCTTCTTCTGCGTTTAATTTTCATTTTTGTAGTATTGTTTTTTTAATCTCTCTGATCTGTAATATTGTTTTATATTACTTAAACCTGGGAGGCATATATTACTTGCTTCAGGTTCATGGGAAATTGGTGATGTTCAAATTCCAAGAAAATTTTGTATTTACCATTTCTGATTTTTTTTCTCTTGGATATTTGTTCTATATTTTCGCTGTTCTTTGGTTTCTATTTGTTATATTATTTTCTTCATTTCATTATTGCTTTATTTATATAAGAGTTGTGGTTTTTTTTTAGAATGATATTTTTATTATATTTTTTCAATTTTTCCATTAGTAGGAATGGACAAAACGTGTCTAAAATTATTGTTAATCTGTAATTGATGTTGTTGAGATTGGTGAAAGACAGAGGAAAATTGGTGAGGTTCTCAGGGTCAAACCCTTGGCTGCATTAGCCATGATTGATGAAGGGGAACTTGATCGGAAAATAGTTGCGATTTTATTAAATGATCCAAAGGTATCACTTGTGAATGATGTTGATGATGTCGAGAAGCATGTTCATAGTTGTTGTTGTTACTCGAAAGAAAGATTATCTAAGTTGCATTTTCATAGTTGCTTTCTTTATCTAAGTCTGCTAAATTGTAGTTATTAGAAAGAAAGGTTACTTAGTTGTTGTAGTTTAGGTCTTTCTCTTTTCATTTTGTGCACTATTTGTCTTCTCTGTTTTTAATTTGTCACTTTTTCAGAGGATGGTGATTGGTGATATAAAGCTTTCATGGTGATGATGTTGTAAAAATAATAATATTTTATTATTTTAAAAATATTTATTTTAAATTGAATTTATTAATTATTAATTTGGGTGGTGGTTACAAAAATTTATTCTTATTAAGTTGGGTGTTTATTCCCATTAATTCTTATTATTTCATTACTTATTATTATTAATTATTCTTTCTAACGGTTTCTTTCCGTTAGAGTATATATACTTATAGTAGTATATATTTTTAGCTCCAAACAGCTACTAATAGCTATATTCATATTGTGTATATATAGTATACAGTGAATGCTATATAGAATATATGTACGATGATGAAAATTATATATTTTTATATTATTTATTCATAGTCCTTCACTTATTGATAACTAATTTTTTTTATGTTAGATAGACATTAAGATAGCCATAAATATTGAAAAAGATGCTTTTTTTAATTTAAATATTTGAACATTTATTGCGTTTGTTTTGTGTCTAGCTATTTTATGAATAATATTTATTTGAAGAATTATTTATGTAAAGATTTTTTTTATTAACATGCTAAATTTTAATTATAAGTTGCTTACATTGATGTGTTATTTTATACTTTAGACAATATACAATACAGTCATGAATTCAAATTTAAAAAAATCCAAAAATTTATACAATATGTTGCAATTTAAATTGTGAAAAATAATGATGCGTTATTTTATACTTTAGACAATATACTTATTTACAATTATGAAGTTTTAATACAAACAAGTAATTTGAAAGTTCGAATCTTATAAACACTAATTAATTAAAAGTGTGAAAACAAGTCTTATATTTTGGGACAGATGTAATAAAAATGATGATGATGATGATGATATATATATGGCAAAAAAAAATAGCTGCATTTGGACTTGCAAAACGATTTACTAACAAAATGCATTTGAAATGATGGATTAAATAAAACAAAAATCAAAATGAGTTGGATTTTTTTTAATATAAGAAATTAAGTTGTTAATTAAGATTAGAAATCACATAGTTGATACATTATTAGTTAATTTTTATTAATGAAAAAGTTGGTAGCTGAAACTAGATTCAAAGGTTAATGTTTATGATTATTCATTTCTAAATATATGTAAATCATTTTTATGAAAAGTTCATATTAACATATTATTTAAAAAGACATATTTCCAAAATCTATAATCAATTTTTTTAAAAAAAAAAAAATTAAACCCGTGCGATGCACGGGTAAAATTACTAGTTATTTTTAAAAGCAGAAATAAAATGCTGAAAGTCTCTGATATGTTGCTAGTTTGTCAAACTTCCTTTCTTATTTTTAAGTTTGTAGGGAGAGATTGTCGTAAGCCGTCGTTTTGACACGAACTCATATACTTCTCTTCATGCTCTCGTGAATGGAATGTTCCCCCCTTCGAACTACTCTGAGCAGGTTATTATAAAGGAGCTTTCTCTTTATAATCTGCTTTATAATGTCACTATAGTGAATTGTGTTCCACATATTTAATCTGGGTATTCCCAGAATTTAAAATTCAAAGTAAAGTTTTCTAGTTGTGTGACAGAGCTGTGGTGGATCTTTGTACATTTTTTGTGTGATATACATCCTGATTACAGTTTTATGCTTTGAATGTTAGTCTGCTACTAATTGGATTTGGTTGTGATGTAACATGTTTTTTGGCCTTGTTCTTGCTGAACATGGGTTGCAGGAGGATTTTAATTCATGGAATTTCTGGAAGCTACCCCCTCCTATTATAGACATTTGAAAGCGCTTGTGTCTTTCTCGGCTCAATTATATTGTTGTGGATATCAATGGATGCAGACTGTGCTGCTGCTCTACAATTATATGGGTAAATTTATTTTCAGCCCCACAGAATCTATTCTGTCTCCAGTACAGTATTATTTACAGAATTATTGGAATCTTAGATATATAAACGTTTTAACTCCAGTGTTGTATTTCCTTCGATTTAATCAGATATTTTTTAGAGAAATGTCTTTATACTGTACTTTTCTAGCATAATATGTTCAATATTTTTGCTGGAATCTGAAGAATCGATGACTAATCTAGAAGAATCAATGCAATAGAAGTTAGAAGTCAGAATCATAAAAATTGGATTTATACTGTACTTTTCTAGCATAATATGTACCATGCATGCTGTAGGATGAGAGAGTTTTCTTTAATTTTTTTTCCTTTTCCTCTTTGCAAAAGCTAGGTGTACTTCAGTTTCCTTGTAAAGCCGTTTTTTTTCCACTCTCATTTTGATGACTTCATTAAGTGAAGAGATACAGCTGAAATAAATTGGAACCCATTTTTCCTTTTTGATTGTAGTTGTATAATACACACTTTAATTTTGTGAATGCAGGTTGGACTTAAAGGTGAAGACTTAGATCTGCCTAGTGGAAATTCTAGACAATGGAATTCACAATCTACTTTACCTAAGAATCAACCCTTGACTTGGTACAATGTAATCTGCATAACAAAATAGCTCTATTAAAATTCTCAATTCTTTCTTAATTATCATCTTGTTATTATGACTGTATAAGCAGATCAAGTCTCCTTGCACCTCTTAGGTTCAAGTGGTGTTTGAGTAGAGTGTGGTTCATCCAAACCTGGTTCAATCTATTTCGAACTTATTAGTGCACAAGTCTTGCTCGTGTATTTGCTAGGAATAGCAAGCATTTTGGACTTTCTGGCATTCAAACTACTGCATATGACTTCCCTTTTTACTTGTTTCCTTGTCACAAACAGTTAAATGCTTCACCTTATTCTAGTCCTTTTTTTTACTCAAATCTTCTTTAATTTATGGTTTTACTGTCGCAAATGTATATATACTTGCGGCGGTTAAGAACAGTCGCAATTGCTTTTATAAAATAGAAATAGGCATTTTGCGGCGGTTAAAACTGTCGCAATTGTTTTCATAATATAAATAGGCATCTTGCGACGGTTATAAACTGTCGCAATTGTTTTATAAAAATATATAGGCATCTTGCGACGGTTATAACTGTCGCAATTGTTTTTAATGGAATTTCATATTTGCAATTTGCGGGGGTTTTGAACCGCCGCAAATTTTGCGTCAAAATTCTACAGCCGTTGTCATAACCGCTGCAAAATATGATTCCCGACGGTTAGTTCTGCGTGAGATAGAGAACCGCCGCAAATATATTTTGCGACGGTTAAAACCGTGCAAAAGACCTCCTTAAACCGTCGCAATTTGCCCTTTTTTTGTGGTGACATAGAGTACGAGGAAATTTGGGGTTTTCCAACTTTCCGGTTCAATAACTCAAGATCCGACCGTTCAATCTCAAATCCGTTTTAGGTAAATAACCTTATCAACACCCTCTACCCATCCATATAATTTATTTGACGATCCGTCAATATTTTTATTATCCCTATATTTTCAAATAAAGAGATGTTTTGAGGAAAAGTGATATATTTTTATTGTATATTGATATATATTTATTATTTTGACAAAAATGAATTTAGTTGATTATATATATATATATATATTTTTAATGTTATAATTAATTTTAACGTGTGTCCCTATTTAGATCCATTGTTGTCCTTGACCCTCAAGTAAGGCGCGGGCGCGAACGTGATATTGTCCAGGTAAGAAGGTGGTGTTACCTTGACTTAAAAAATAGGTTCTCTTTTGTTTATAGTGGTGGCTAGGAGTAGAAAAGATTAGTTAGGATGATGAACAATAGGGTAGTTGATATTGTCAATAGGTTAAGAATGAAAATAAAGAAAATGAAACCAATTGAATGTTGTGAATATATGTGTTTTATGATGATATTTGTTATGTGTGTGGCTATCATGGAAATGTTAAATGATGGCTAGTGAATAAGGAAATCATAGGGATTTAGAGATAATAAATAGAGTAGAAGAATAAAGGAAATGACCATACTTAGTTGTTTGTGGTTATATGTGCAAATGAATTGTGTGACTATGTGTGAAAATACTATGTGTGATGATGTGTATGAGGAATTGATAATAAGAGGTAAACAAGAATAGGAGCGAAGTAATTAATTAAGAAGATAAAAGAAGAGGTAAGGAGTTATATTAGGGAAATGATTGTGAATGTGTGTTTGTTGTTAATGTTGGATTTGTTTGTTAACTAGTAAGTGATAATAAGAAAATGATTATAAGTTACTAATGAAAGAAAAGAGGGAAGAGAACATTTGATAGATATTAAAGAAGAGTAAGGATAAGTAATAAAGGAAGAAAGAAAGAGGACTATGAATTAAAAATGAGAAAAATATTAAGTAAAAAAAGAAAGAAAAGATTTAATGGGAAAGGAAAGAAAAGACTTAATGAGTAAAGAAAGAGAAGACTTAATGATAGAGGAAGAGTAATATCGGCAGACGGTCCTTGTCGAAGCGCAACACAGACGGTCCTAGTGACTCTGGGGATAACCAAGCGCAACTCTGACGGTCCTAGTGACTCAGGGAATAATTAACCGGATGGTCCTAGCGACTCCGGAAATAACTAAATTCAACCTTGACGGTCCTAGTGACTCAGGGGAGAATTAAAACACAACCCTGACGGTCCAAATGAATCAGGGGATAATTGGAGAATTAAAACACAACCCTGACGGTCCTAGTGACTCAGGGGATAATTAAATAAGGACACAACCCTGACGATCCTAGTGACTCAGGGGATAACTAAGAAAAACACAATCCAGATGGTCCGAGTGAGTCTAGGGAGAGTAATTGAAGAGTGAAAGAATGACAAGAATGATTGAAAAATGAAAGAATGAAAAGAAACGTAAGAATAAGAGAATAAATAAAGAGAATTAAATGCTGAAACTTAAATAAGAAAAGTAAACATAAGAATGTTGAATCAAAGAGATTTTGATGAAGACAAATAGCTTGGTTCTCGGCCAAGGCTTTGATGAAGTCAAATGAATCAGCGCATGCTATGAAGCTCGGCAAGTGAACTAGTTCCGTGTGTTGATTTCGGTCTTTGATCAGCTCGAAAAATGATCTGCTCGGCTACCTGTGGCAAGTCAGCAGTTCAGGTTCAAGCTCGGAATATGATCGGACTTAGATATCAAGTCTGAAGATCAAGAACAAGCTCGGCAGTTGCTCAGGTGCAAGTTCGGAAGACGTTCGAAATTTGCTCAGTCGAACATGTAGCTCAAGCCAAGATATCAAGGTCAAATAAAAGATCAGTTCGGAAGATGCTCAGAAGATGTTTGGAAGATGCTCAGCAGTTGCTGTGAAGAAATGTAGTGGAACCAGCAACAAGTCAGAAGCTCAGATGCAAGCTCGAATATGATCAGCTCGACCTTCGTCAAGTCCGAAGTTAAGCTCGGCCTCCGAGTAAATTAGTAAAGCTTCAGCTTGTCAGAAGTTTTGTTCGAACGAGTAACATGTTATATCATCAGCTCGGCAAAACCATCAGCTCTGCCCTTTGGTACAGTCAAGTAAAATCTTAGATAATCAGCTCAGTCGAATTTAAGCTCGGCCTTTGCTGTGGAAGTGTAAAAGGTTAAATGTCAGTTCGAGATTGAATGCAGAGCTCGGCCTAAGCTCGGTTGACAAAGTTGAACTCAAGCTCGAATGCAAAGCTTAGCCAGAGCTCGACTCAGAGTCAAACTCAAGATAATATACAATGCTCGGCCAAGGCTCGGACGTCAAGGTCACTCAATCTAGTTTGCATTCCTCGGCCAAAGCTCGAATTTCAAGGGTCAACTCAAGTTAGAGTATAAAGCTCGGCTAGAGCTCGGATCTCAAACAATTCAGTACAAGCTTAAGTGAGAAGCTCGACCCAAAGCTCGGACCCTTGCTGCAGAAGTAAGCTCAGATCATTTTCAGTGCAAGCATCATCAAGCTTAGATCTTCAGCCCGGTTCAAGCTCGTTTCTATCTTAGCTCTCTGCTACATAAGAAATCAAGTTCCCTAGCTCGAACAGATGATAAGCTCGGATACTGTTCATCGTCTTCAACATTCAGTTGTCTTCACACCGTCAAACTTGAAATTCAAATTTGAAAAAGGGATTATATTCAGAAAGGACAATATGTGTCTCTGTGCATTGCTGTAATTTAGAAGGATCTGGAATCATTCTTTGGAAAGGACATACGTGGATTGTAACGTTGCTGCAAAATGGATAATATCTGGAATATCCGTTGCAAGGTCAGTATGTCACAAAATATCTTTCCTCTTGTTGGGTGTTGGGTTCAGTATAAAAGCACTAGCCTTCCTCCTCTTGTGGGTGCTGAAATACACACGAACAAGAAAGAGAGAACAAGACACACCAAAAACAGCAGCAACAACATTTTCTTAGAACACAGAGAAACAAAACTTTCACATTCGAAATCTAAGTTTCAATCTTCTCTGTGAAATCCCTTCCTTAATCGATTACTCACCAGATACACAAACTTTGAAAATCACATTCCTTTGAGTTTCGAGTTAGAGCCATACTCTTTATTTCATCTCTGTAACTTGTTGAAACGAAGTTGCTCTTGAAGGTTTCAAGAAACTTCGGTGTTGTAAAGTGCCGAAGAGGTTCTTCAGTCATCAATTTATTTGGGGTAGATTTCAAGGGTTTGGTACAATCTTGAAGGGATAGGTATAGAGAGGTTCTCTTGTAAATCCTTGTGTAACCATTTAAATTGATTTGAGTAAAAGCTCCCTAAAGGTTTTATGGGGGACTGGACGTAGCTCTCAAGTGGGTGAGAGTGAACCAGTATAAAATTTCTTGTGTCTCTCTCTTTACTGCTTTCTGCATTATCTGTTTTGTGCTGTGTTTTGATTCTTTCCGAGCATCTTAGTTGGCAAAACCGAATCTCTGCTCGTTAATTTGTGCTCGCTATATTCACGCTGCAAAAACCGATTTCTGTGTGTAGCAGCTCGGATAATCTATTGTCGGCTTAGACAATCGATTATCAGCATCTGCTCGGCATTAAGTCGGCAATTTTCTTAAAACCAGCAAGCATAAATTAACAACTTTCAATTAATCCGAAAAATTGGTACTTCTGCTTCAAACTACTATTCACCCCCCTCTAGTAGATTGTTAGGCCGCTTGTTGGTTTCCAACAAGTGGTATCAGAGCTCGGTCGAAAGGTCGAGCTTAACAGCTTTTTCGAAAAAGATCCAAAAGAAACCAAATGACGTCTTACAATCCATTTGGATGGGAAGACTCATCAATAAACCGACAACCACTATTTAATGGTAATGGTTACGCTTATTGGAAAGCCCAGATGAAAATCTTTATAGAAGCAATTGATATCAATGTTTGGGACTCAATTGAAAATGACCCTCATGTTTCAAAAAGAAAAATAGTAGACACTACAAGAAAAACCCTTTATTGCAACGACAAAAGTCGTTGCAAAAAATATTTTCTGGTCGTTGCTGGTAAGCGCGTTGCAAAAGGGTATAGCAACGAATTTTTTCGTTGTTATAAAAAACGATTTTCAGCAACGACATGGATCGTTGCATAAGAAATGTTGTTGCAAAACAAGGATAACATAGCTTTAGTGGTAATCTATTTGGCAACGACATTGTCGTTGCAAAAACACCCTTGATTTTTGAAACGACAAAATGGTCGTTGCAGTACTCTTTATTAGCAACGATATTGTTGTTGCAAAACACCATTGATTTTTGAAACGACAAAATTGTCGTTGCAATAACCTTGATTGGCAACGACAATGTCGTTGCAAAACACCCTTGATTTTTGAAACGACAAAATTGTCGTTACAATAGCCTTTATATTTAAAAGATAATTATCTTTTTAACCTGATATAATCATTTTATTTTAAATTTTGAAGTATCATAATAATAATTAAAAATAATTAATAAATTTTATATTATTAAGTTGCCCATAAATAAGGAGCTCAAATCTCAACAATCTAATATAAAGAATGTCTTTAGCATTCTATTGATCAATCTATCAAAAGTATCAAAAAGAAAAGAAAAATTTTATATTATTAAATTGCCCATAAATAAGGAGCTCAATGGAAATCTCAACAATCTAATATAAAGAATGTCTTTAGCATTCTATCGATCAATTTATCAAAAGTATCAAAAAGAAAAGAAAAATATTGTTTCACACTCAATCTACTCAAATAGCTAACATGAAATTTTAAAATAATCAAAAGACGCTTCCATCTCCATATGTATTGTCAATCTCATCATTCTTTCAGTCAATTTCATCATTCTTTCAATAAGGTTCAACCTGTATCATGTAACAAAACAAAGAAAGACTAGCTGTGTTGAATTTCCAATGAAACAAAAGGATAAATGAGATAATCATGACACAATAAAAACATTGTTTTTTACTGTGTTAGACCACCAAAAGGTGTTAAAGAAAAAAATCACTATACTTATGCTCCATATCTGATTAAATGCATGTTATGCTTCTAAAGCCCTCTACTGAAAAAACTATGCTTAAGGAATTCAAACATCTTAAAAAGCTAATATATTATAAAACTAAACATCTACCAGGGACCTCTGTTATGAATCATAAAGCTGTGAGCATATGTTTCAGATTTTCCTAAAGATTGAAAGGAAGCAATTTGGGACAACAATTGTCAAGTGCTGCAAAATAATATGGGAAAACTCAGAGTTAGCTCCTCGAGCTCTTATTGCTGGGTAAATCACGATAAAGTTCATTCCATCTATGTATTGACCATTTCATGTGCTGTAATATTCAGGCAGAAAAATAAATAAGCCTATCAACATCTTCATTCAAAATAGCACACATGCAAACCAGAACTCGCTTCATTAGTAAGGACAATAATAAACACGATTAATATAGCAATGCTTGAAGACAATACGCCATAATATACCTTGGGAGAAGAGGTTCTGCAGCTTGGTCCCTCATTTGCTCACTTCCCAAGAATAATCTGAACTGATATGCTAGTCAGTGACATATCAGCATGGACCTAGTCAAAACCAGCCAACACATTATGAAAAAAAAGTATATTATTAACATAAGTGAAATGGATATATAATTTCTACACCAAAAAAAATAATATAAACATTTTTTTAAGATAAATGACAAAAAAAAAGGATGTTTGTCCCTCGAACATAGTAGTACATCATACTATGCTTATATATGCTTATAATATTATCTTGTCCAAGTACATGCCCTTAAAGTTAGTTAAGCAATATAAGAAGCTGCATAAATATTAAAATTGTCTTCACCAATTAGCAATATTAATGCATATGTTTCATATTCGTGATGCGTCATAAATTGACCTGAACAACTAGGTGAACATGCATGACCCAGCAAAAAACCAAATACACCAAAGTTTCAACACAGGTAAAAAATAGCACAATATATAAGGCTAAAAGGATTTAGATTAGTGACATCATCTCAATCTGTCTAATTAGCTTGATAGTGAATTACTTGAGACATACAAGATAATAACTACAATATTTTATACTAGAAGTGATTAACGAGAAGCATTACCAAGGCTAGACAACGATTGCAATATGTCATAACTTTAATATGATAGTTGCTAAGATCTTTCATAAGCAAATAATACTACTGAAGCAAATTGGAATGTGAATTCTAAGAAGTTGACTGATCGAGGCCGTACGCGATCAAAATAAAAGGGGTTTAATTCTGTAGTACTAGGAAGGTGATCCTAGGTTGTTTCCCAGAGAATATCGGTTTAGGCAAAGTATCAAACACGTAGTGTGCAGTAAAATGGGGAGGTTTTTGTATGTATCAGATATGAAGAACAAAACACAAACAGAATATTAAAACTAAGAAAATCAGAAACAAAAATGGGCAAACCCCTTTGGCTACGTACACTACTCAATCCTAGCTCACTAAAGATCGATTCCTCTCCTCTCCTCTGTCCAACTCGTGATAACCAAATACTAAGCGAAAATTTAGTTATCACTCCAAACCCTAACTTCTAATTAAGCATCAGAAACCAGAATTGGAGTTTTTACGAGTTAATGCAAATTAAGCATTTATATTCATGTACTATCTCTATGAAATGTAATTAAGCAAACCACTACACATTGATAAACATGAAAACAAAGAAGAGAAAACAAAATTGCATTAATAACTAGAGCTCAAGAGTAGATAATACAATACCAAAGGGATTAACCCTTGAAGTCTAGCCTTCCATGGCCATAAATGAAGAAAAACGAGTAGAAATGGGGAAGAACAAAACCCTAGTAGCCACCACCACTTTGGAGAGCCAAGAGAGAAGTTCTAACCTAGAGAGAGAGTGAGAAATCTGATATGGGAGTGTTGTCTTGGGGTTACACGAATTTCCCCTTCTTTTAGTCACAAAATGGGCCTAAAACATGGGCCCAAGTCCTAAGAAACACTATTCTGAAAATTACAACTAAAAAGGGACCTAAACGCAAATTACAATCATCACTTCAATACTTCAATCTTCATTTCCAAAATGCCCAAAGTGTCCTTGTGCCAAATATTACCTGAAAATAGAAATAGAATTAATTAGGCTAAATAATCCCAAATTAAACAATATTCGGAATATTAGTCCAATAAACTCTAAATTACTAAATCAAATGGGAATGAAAAATAATGAAGGGGAATTAAATATTGGAGTTGATATTTGTTATAAAACCAATGCTCCATTCATATGTTAAAGGGATGTTGTTTGATTTCATATTTTTAGCCCTTTGTATAATCCTTTATTTCTTTTATCCCACCTTTCATCTTTAGCCATATCCCACCTTTCATCTTTAGCCATGGCCTCGTTACAACCAAAATTAAGACCTTTTGATTTTTGCATGTATTTAATAATTTCAGTGGAGATATTGGTCTATGGTCAAGCATATGGTAACACATTGTCATTGGATGAACTTGAGTGAATTGTTATAACCCTTGATATACACATGAGAGATATAAACAGTCACTACACCAAAATATGGATTTAACAAAGCCAATTTAACAACATTTTCGAGAAGGATGCTGTTGAAAGTTCACACGGGAGCATTAACAACGCCGCTTTTACTTTGTGTTGTCTATGAGAAATAAATGACAAAACTCTCTTCAGCAGACGTTGTCAATATCTTTCTATTCCAACACTTCTATATAAGACAACATTATTTAAAAAGATGTTGTCTTTTCTCTTCACATATAACAACATCATCTTTATTGGGCGTTGTTAATTTGTTTCTACTCTATATATCATAATTATATTATTTACAAAAGTTTTTTTATTCATATAATTTAAAGTAATTACCTTATTTGAAAAATATATTTTTTATACTTTACTTTGATATATTCAATATTAAATTATTTTTAATACTTCCAAATTTCTAACTTCATGATTTGTCTATATGTACTCCCTCTATCCTTTATTGTAAGACCCCTTTGGATATTTTTACTTCTATCAAGATTGATAAATTTTATACTAAAATTGATATATTGTTCCAAAAATACCCGTTTACCAATAATTTGAATTTAATAAATTTTTTGATTTTTCAATACTTACTTTACCTCCACCACCTACAACATTAAAACTAGAAGTTTTGCAAAATTTTTGCATTTTCTAATATAATTTTAATTATGTCTTCTCATTAAAACTTAGAGTATTATGATTAAATGTCAAGGGTAATTTTGAAAAAAAATTAGAAGAGGTTCTTATATTTAGAACCAAATTTTTTTACTCATAGGGCTCCTATAATAAGGCATGAAAGGAGTATTTATTTGATGTTTAAAAATTTATTATTATTGTAGCATATATAAATTTATTAATTTTATTTGATGTTTAAAAAAATATAATTTTGGGCTTAAATGGTTTAACTAGGACTTCAGCTATAGTGCTTTTTTACAATTTTTATATCATAAATTAGGTCGTGGTTAAGATGTTAAATGTAAATCAAAAGATACTCCCTCTCTGAACCTCTACTCATTCTCAACGTACTCACTCCCTCCATCCCTGCTCTCTCTCTATACGCACTCCACTCTCTCACTATCTTCCAAACCCTTATTCCCTTCTTTCTTACGCATACGGTAGCGGCGGTCTTCTTTCTCTGCTCTCTCCCCACACCTTACGAAATCCTTATTCCTTCCTCACTCGCAGCGGTCTTCCCTTTGGTTCAGCTCACTCACGGCGGAGGCTCGATTTTGACGGCTCATCACTCAGTTCTGATTTGTTCTTGTTCTTCTCCTTCTTGTTTTGGGTTTTCATGTTATTCATTTCATTTTTCAACCTTTTTGTTCTGGTTCTCTAATAGTGTGTCTTCTCCTTCTTCGTTTTTTTTTTGGTTAACAAAATTCTCCTTCTTCATTTATTGATTTTGTTTCCCTTTTTAATTTTGTAATAACCCTAATCTTGTTCTGGTTCTCTAATGCAAATATACACAATTGTATATTTTTCTATAAAACACCGCATTAAGTGTTTTGGATTTAGAATACAACCTATTTTCTTCTTCTTTTTTTTCCACTTCAACAAAGCATAGCATAATATTTCCCTTAGTGACTAGGTTACAGAAAGATAATAGACCAGTGGTAGTAATGGTCAATTTACTAAGCTATGAAAGGGTTTTCTTTCTTTCTATTATTGTCAATAAATTAACATACAGATGGTGCCTAGCCTTTACTCTTGGATTCTAGAGCTACATAACAGTTAAGATTTATGTAAGATTAAGCTTTCATTTATACTACTCTAATTTGATAGCTTCCAAGTATGCAAGCGAGATAAATAAGAAAAACATGGAAATGAGATCAATATTATAACATAAATAATTTTTTATTTTTTTAAATATTAAAAATTACACAAACCTTATTTATCCCATTGTTTTACTTCAACCGAGATGAATAAGAAAAACACGGAACCAAGATCAATACTATAAAATAAATAATTTTTTAAAAATTAAAAATTAAAAATCACACAACCTTATTTATCCCATTGTTTTACTTCAACTGAGATTAATAAATTGATATTTGTATTAAGATATAAACATTGATACTAAGGCCTCACTCACACCTAGAGCTGTCAAAATGGGCCGGGCCTATAGGGCCGGGCCAAAAGGCCCAGAAAATATAGGATTTGGGCTTCATGTTTTTGGATTTAAAATCAACCCGGGCTTATTAGCCCGGACCGGCCGGGCCATTAAAAAACCCGGGCTAAGGGTTTAGGCCCGTTAATATTTAAAATTAAAAAAAACCTAAAACTAATAAGACTCTAAGACCTGGCTGAAGTGCTCAACAATACCTAAAGTCTAAACTCTAAAGACAGTCCTCCACTCCTCCTGGCGCAGCTGCTGCTCTTCCTCTACTCCTCTTCCTCTTCGACTATTCTTCTTCTCAGGCCACACTTCAGTAGCATCCACGACTTCACAGGCACACCACGCCGATACCACGAGGAAGCACTGTCACAGCAGCGACCCACGAGGAAGCACCGCAGTAGACCTCTTCGACTCACCACCCAACGGCGGCACGAAACGCCACCACGGCAGGACCACGCCTCGCCACAGACCTCTTCGAGTCTTCGTCTTCACAGACACAATCGCGGTCTCAGAACCCAAAAGCCCCCACGAGGCCACGATTCCGCGGGCAGACATCCACCTCCAAGACTCCAAGCTCCACGGTAACTCCGAGTCCTTGGTTTACGATTTCAATTTGCACAAACCCTAAGCCTTTAATTTGTAATTTCGATTTGCACAAACTTTTCCCTTTGATTTCCAATTTTGATTTACATTTCATGAAAACTAATTTGCAATGTTTTGCTCTAGTTTAACCCTTTTAACTTGGTCTTTATACTAGATGCACATTTTATGTTTGATAAAATGCGTTGCCATTTTTCTTCAATCTTTCCTTTAGTTGATGATGCTTTATTTCAGATTCAGGTACTAAGACTAGGATTTTTACTAGGTTCCTTTAGAAGACCAATGACTAGGATCTTTACTTTTGTTGTTGTTTGATATGCTTTTTGAGAAGGAGAATGAGAGTTGTAGAAGAGCATAGATTTATTACAAATGGAACTTTGACTATCCTTGGGAATTTGCGGATCAGGGCTGAATGATAACTTTGACCTATGTTTCTTTTGTGTTTTGATAATAAAATAAAAACATGCTTTATTTTATGGAAGATTGATTGGCCAGTCTGTTTTTGCAGTTCATATTAAGAAGGGCTAATGCATTATTATCACTTGACACCGAAAGTATTGTACATTCTTTTATCTTTCTGCAAACTTACTGAACTACTGCTTAATTAAATCACATATTCTTTTGCTTTTGAAAAAATTTGAACTATATGCATACAATCCTTTCTTTTCCCCTGAATTTTCAATTAGTGTGGTGTTCTTGAAAAATTAGTTCTCTTTTCTTACATTAAATAAGTAGAACTATAATTTGATGTGAATGTAGCTTTTATAGTCTCACCATGTCTACAAGTGTTCTTAGAACTACCGTCTCTAGGATCACTAGAGAAAACTTATGTGAATGTATACATGTAAGTATGGTGAGAAATTAAAGCAATTGTCTGCACTATATATTGATCTAGGCTAAGTCTGTACCATGAGTCAGCATCAGTTAGCAAGTTAGTGACAACAATACTGATAGAACAATGGTCGACCAAGGTGAATGCATTACATGGACAATACCCTTTTATTTCATTATTTAATACCAAATAACTTGAAAAATCAGACTTGGTGTTACTATTTTCTATAGTCTACACTTTGTACATGATTATCTGGATGCTATGTTACCCAATGAGTTTCAGTTGTTGTCGATCTTCTAGTTACAAACCTGTTCCCAAGTTTATATGTGTTAAACTGTTTTATGTTGTCTGCTTTTATGTTTTTCAGGTGAACCCCTAATTTTCATTGAAGTTGCACTACTGAAGGATGTGGCTCAGTCTATACAGGTTAATCTTGTTTGGCTCAGTCACTTCTTCTTATTTATCGTAAGTATAAGATAAATTCTTTTAGAACGATAGAAAAACCAGAAGATATTGTAGAAGTATGAAAGCAAACTGTGGCTGTTAGATGTAACTAGTTTAGTTAGCTTATGTTCAGACTAGATTTGTTAGTTAGTTTCTAAAGCTTAGTCACTTAGTTACAACTGTCATCGTCATGATAGTTATTGAATATTTATAGACCTGCATTCTGATCTAAGTTTTGTGAATAATATTACTCAATGATTCTCTTGTTTTAGTTGTTTGTTCTCTATTTAATTTGTTTCTTTTACTTCACTTTATTTCTCTTTCTCAATAATATCAAACATTATTTAGGACTAAGTGATGACAGTGAAATATCTATGTCACAATTTGTAACAGTTTTTTTTATCTTGAAGATAAACCTGCTGGCAGCTAGAGATGAGAGGGAGAGTGTTCAAATAGCTAAGATTGTCATGATTCCAACAAGAGAGCAAGAGCCATTTAGCTTGTAAGGTACAAAATTACATGTTACTTTTGGTCAGATGCATGACAATTATCAATTTGATTGTTACTGAAAATGTATATATTGTTAATTATCTTAGAGTATATGCCTTTAACACTTTAACACTTTAAGTATGTAATTACTATTGTTAGGGTCTTAACTTTGGCATGTATTTAATAATTATAATTGATATAATCAAACATGTTGAATTTATACAATGACGTTTCCCCAACTATGCTAATTTCAACTTTAGCATATGAAGCCAATAAAAGTATGTGGTGTTCATCACTATAGATGTAATTATTGTATAAATTTTTTTAAACAAACCTGCAGGCAATACCGATTGTAGACCTGGAACTGAAAGTTTGCCTTATAAAGTGGGGGATTATGGTTTTTTGATGCTGATGTTGTCTCATTTTAGCTCTACATGGAAGAAAGCTCACATGCTATGTAGTGTTGGAAATTTTATTGTAAGAGGGGATTATGGTTTTTTGATGCTGATGTTGTCTCATTTTAGCTCTTCATGGAAGAAAGCTCACATGCTATGTAGTGTTAGAAATTTTATTGTAAGAGGGATTAAGAAAGCTCATATGCTATGTACTTTCTTAGTAAAACTTTGAAATTGATGTAAACGAAGGTAGTTTTCAATTTTGTTTGTGGAAAGTATGTTGTGTACTTATTTACTCTATTTGTAATGAAATTTTTATTCCAAAAAAAGTTTATTTTGTTGACCTTAATTTTTTTTTCTTTAGTTATTTATTTATTTCTAATTTTTTATTATTTTTTAAGAAAGTTTCACGATTAGTGTAAAAAATATTATAAAAAATTGGTCTTGATTTAGCCACAAATTCATTTGTGGTTATATATATTTTATTAAAATTCACTTTCTTATTTAGCCACGGTTATAATTGCAACTAATACAAAATAAAAAACTGTAGCAAAATGAATATAAGACAACACCATTTTAAAATGGTGTTGTTAATGCTTTAGTTTCAACAGCACCGTTTTAAAACAGCGTTGTCCATGTTTTAGTTTCAACAGTGCCTTGTGAAAATAGTGCTGTCAATGCCTTACTTTCAACCGCACTATTTAAAGATGGTGTTGTCAATACCTTTGTATCAACAACATCATATCAAGATAGTGCTGTCAATGGTTTCGTTTCAACAACGTTGTTTATTTGCGTTTTCATTCTTTTAACAACAACGACTTTGACAACGCTCGAAATTTGTTGTTGAAAAGCCAAAATTGACGTTGTTAATCCTTAATTCGGGTGTCGCGAGTGAGGTTAAGAGAGAGTTCACTAGTTCGTGCTTCTTTTGAAATTTGTTTCTTTAACCAGTTTTTGATGGAAGTTATTGCTTGTGAAGAAAAGTGTATGAGTCATGAGTCTGGAGTCTTAGATTAGGTCTTTGCATATTAATTTAGAAAATGGTACTGTGTTTTAGAATTTTTATTTTACTTTTGCCTGGGACATGCAAAATGCTAAGTTTGGGGGTGTGATTGGGGTCTAATATGTGATGTTTTTGTACCTTTTTTGTCTCCCTTTTACATAGTAAGTGACTTGTTTCTTGAGTAAATTGGAATAAAACAATGGAATTTTGTCATTATAAGATTTTTGGAACCTTTTGAAGTGTTTGGTTTGTTTTCAGCTCTTAAAACAATGATTTTTGCAAAGGAACAAAGAAGGAGAGCTTGGTACTTGAATTAGGAAGAAAAAGAGGAAAAAATGAAGAAAAGTTGACCGTGGCGCCCAGGCGCGAGCTGGGGTCAACTGGCCAATAATGGGGTGCATTTGGTTGATTTTTTTAGACAGACGCACGCCCAGGCGCAGGGGTTTCACGCCTGGGCGCGCAAAATGCGAGAAAGTGACACTGTTCGCTGTTTTGATCATAACTTGAGCTACGCTTATCCAAATTAGGCGATCTAGGTATCATTTTAAAGCTAAGGAAAATATATAGAACTTTGTCTGAAATAGCCTTGCTCAAATTCGTCCATCTTGGGGGTCAAAATCAGTGCCGAAGTTGCTGTCAGACACAAATACGGGATTCTCGAAGGATTTTAATGATAAATTCTATTTGTAGATAATATTCTTAGAGATTAGTTTATTCTAATAGGATCTTATCATATTATATTCAGATTTAGGATTAGTTTTATTCAGATAATAATCTTATCACATTAGATTGAAAATTAGGTTAGTTTTTATCTATATAATAATATGATTAGGATTCATTCAAACGAGAAAGCTTTGAGTGAGGGAGTTACCACATTTTTAGAGAGAACAATTGGGAACTGTGATCTTGAGAGCTTTGGTGAAGAATTGAGATTGGAGACTCAAGTTTAGTGGTAATTATGTTTACTTTTATCATGTTTATTGTTTCTCTCTTCTCTATTATGAACTAAATCCTTATTTGGGAACATGTGGATTTGTATGGAACCTTTGTAGTTTTTGTTTAATGAATTGATGTTTTTCCATTAAGTATTGTGTTTGATTATGTTTTTTATTGTTCATCATGAATTTGGATCCGTTTATGATTTGGTAATTCTAATTGAATAGAAATATTGAATTAGGATTTAGACCTTTAATCAAACAATTCAATTACATAGGTATAGGAATATGTCTATGAATTGAATAACCTTCTAATAATTTTGATTGAACATTAATTGGTAAGATTAGGATTTAAAGCTCTGCTTAAGGAATTAAGGGAGATTAAATTACTAAGAAACAGGGTTGACCTAAGGAATTAGGCTGCTTTTACCTTTGCAAAATTGGTTCAATACTTAGGAAAATCATTGATTTGTTAGCAATTATTATAGGAACCTACAATGAAACAAGTTCCCAAGCTTTCCCAAATTCTTTCACAACCACTTTTTATTTGCGTTTTTGTTTTTCAATTTAATTTAGTTAAGAATTTTCCAATCAATTTAATTTTAATTTGAATTTCACGTAGTAACTACAACTTAGGTGAGAATTATTTTAATCGATTTTAGTCCTCGTTGGGAACGACAACCCACTTCCACTTTATTACTTGTCACGAAATGGTGCATTTGTCAGAACGCCAACAATATGCTTCGTAATTCGATTAAATTTGGTCTGTAATATAGCACATGCAATTCAAGAACGTGACTCTGTTGACTTTTGAGGCTGTTACTTTCTCACGTTTCCATAAACAAAAATGATTGACTGAACTATAAAATTAACCTACAAATTGGTCTACATTACAAAATAAATGATATGTGTCATTTTCTTATTATTAATTAGTTAATTATTAATTAGTTAACAAGTGACACATGTCACTTTCTTATGGTATAAGCTTAGGGGTGTAACGATCCGGTCCGATCCGATCTTTGAGGGACTTTAGGGACCGGACCGGACCGTTTCAGTCCAGACCATTTCGGTCCGGTCAGGTCTAGTCCATTTAGACCATAACAACAGAAAATTAATAAAAAAACATGTTTTAGGGACAAAAAAAATCTAATGCTAATGCAGTAATGCTAATGAGTCTCAGTCTCTTGGATTTTCAAAACCTAATGCTAATGAAAACCTATGTAAAACAGTAAAACACAAATCAGAGAAGGAGAAAAAAACACGAACGAAACAGATCAGAGAAGGCGAAGGGAGAAGGGACTAGAGGCTTGATTGTAAACAAGTAATTATTGGATTTAAAAAAAGAAAAAAAATAAAACAGATCAGAGAAGGAGAAGGGAGAAGGGACTGGAGGCTTGATTGTAAACAAATAATTATTGGATTTAAAAAAATAAAAAAATAAAACAGATCAGAGAAGGAGAAAGAAAAAAATAAAACAGATCAGAGAAGGAGAAGAGAGAAGGAACTGGAGGCTTGATTGTAAACAAGTAATGATTGGATTTAGAAAAAGAAAAAAATAAAATAGATCAGAGAAGGAGAAGGGAGAAGGAACTTGAGACTTGATTGTAAACAAGTAATTATTGAATTTAAATAAAGAAAAAAAATAAAACAGATCAGAGAAGGAGAAGGGAGAAGGGACTGGAGGCTTGATTGTAAACAAGTAGGGAGAAGGGACTGAAGACTTCACGGTACTGGGCTAGTGGGCTATGGCTGTACGGCTTTGTGTTTTATTATTTTTTTTTTTAATATTTCAACTACCGGTCTGATTCGGTCTTTGTGGTCTAAAAAATTGTGAGACCGTGGAGCGGATCACAGTAGAACGGTCCAACAATCTTAAGACCGAACTGGACCACGGTCTCACGGTCCTAAAATTTTTTTGGTCTGGTCCGGTCCGATCCGACCGGTCTCGCGGTCTGAGACTGGACCACTTACACCCCTATATATGCTTGTTTCTAGGTTGATTTTACAAGTTTATTTATCATAAATATAAAAAATGATTGATTAACCAACAAATTAACTTACAAATAGGTCTACACCATAAAGGAAGTGACGTGTGTCACTTACTTATTATTGATTGGTTAACAAGTGACACATCACTTTTTTATGATATAGGCTTATTTATAAGTTAATTTTATGGGTTTTCTTAACCTTAACTCTAAGGGTTGAGAATAAGAGGCTAAAAGTGGATATAATGTGTTGAAAAACTTAATATAAAATGTTTTTATTCTTTCAATGTACCATTTTCTAACACATGATGTCCACTTTTGAACTCTTATCCTCAGCCCTTCTAAGGACTGAGATTAAGAAAACCCTAATTTTATAAATCTATTTATCATAACCCATCTAATATTAAACACCGGACATAGTAATATTAAATTTCACGTCAAGATAATCTATTGGCATGATTCGGTCAATACTCACGAGGCTGAAAATATAAGAAAAATAATTAATTTCACACTTATTAAAAATTTTAGCCTCTCATGTAAACCAAAAAAAAAAAAATTAGTTAATTGTATTTAATTTTTTTCAAATTTATAAAAAGGTTGAAATATTTTAAGAAAGTAATATTGAAAATTAAAAAAAGTTAAATGAGATAACAATTTTTTAAGGATGTTTTAGGAAAATAGTATTCAAAATAAAACAAAATTTTAAAAAATAATTAATTTTTTATTATAGTTTAAATAAAGAAATATTTTTTATTCTTATATTAAAAATGGGAAGCAACACTCCCTTATATTATTGTCAATAATGCAGCTGGCACTGGCACTGGCACTGGCTTGAAAATAAAGAGTCCTTAATCATCATTACACAATACTCCGGTTCAGATTATAAACAAATTTAACCATTTTTTACATTTATTAAGGAGATTAGTTGATTATACTGTATTTAATTTTCTCAAATTTATAAAAATAGAGGAATTTTAGGAAAATTATATTAGGAATGAAACAAAAAGTTAAATAAGATAACAATTTTCTAGAGATATTTTAGGAAAATGACATTGAGAATGAAACAATATTTAATAAAGTTAGTTAATTTTATATACTTTAAACCAAAAAAAAAGTATGTTTTTTCTTATAATTCGAGTCGGAGAGAGTACACATCACATCTTTTATTTTTATTGTTAACTGTTAATTGATTATAAAATCAAACGAGATCCAATTGGTAGATAGTTTATTAGTTTTTTTAATATACTTCTTACATTCTTTAATTTTTGCTTATGGTATACATATATTTTTTTGAATGCAGAAGACTTATTTATCATAACCAAACACACTATCTGGATCGGATCTGGATATACATAAGTAATACTTGGGAAATCAGGTGTAGGGTGAACAAACAAAAAGATAAACTTGTTTAAAACAAAAAAACAAAAGATAGAAGATTTTACAAAACAACACGCTGCACCTAATAATTGACAAGCACCTTTTATAGAATATTGAAGTATGAAATGGATGGGTTGATGCGACGATAAACTAGAGTTATCTTATTTAAAGGCCGGCTTTTAATATTATACTTATTCTATTTTTTATTATTTGTCTTTTCTTAAAAAAAAATTAAAGAATTTTTTTCCTTTTTATTTGTTTTATTTAAAAATTTAAGAATATAATTAATGTTATTTTTCATGTTTACTCTTATTTAGTATAGTATTAATTTATATAAATAAAAAATGATTAAAGAGAGAAAAAATGACGTATTAGAAAACAAAATGAAATTAATTTATGAAAATCAAATAAATTATTGCATTTCTTAAAAAAGAATGTCAAATAAATAAAAATGAATGTGGTATTTAACACCTCATTAATCTTAATCTTATCTTAATATATAAAATTTGAAAGAAATATTATGAAAAGTATTGTCAAGTGGCATGATTAGGTTAATATTAGATTTGAAATCTTTTGAATTTCTTTCTTTATTTAGTGAAACTTGCACTAATTTTTTTAGTGGATCAATGCATTGCCTAAATTTTTGTTTATCGGGTCATTTAGTTGCATGTTGTGCTCAAGCTGATATTCTTTTCGACTCTAATTATAAGTAAAAGTAATTTTATTCTTATTAAGGAGATTAGTTAATTATATTTAATTTTTTCAAATTTATAAAAAATAGAGGTATTTTAGGAAAATATATTGAGAATGAAACAAAAATTAAATAAGATACTCCCTCCGGTCCTTTTATAAGTACCCTTTTTTGAGAGAGAAATAAGGCTTATAATAAGGATCGGAGGGAGTAACAATTTTCGAGGAATGATTTAAGAAAATGATATTAAAAATGAAACAAAATTTAATAAAGTCAGTTAATTTTACTTATATTTTAAATAAAAAAAGTATGTTTTCTTTCTAATATATCGAGTCGGAGAGAGTAGATATTAGGGAAATACTACTTCAGTTCTTTATTAGTATCTGTTTTGTTTTTGACAATTTTTTTTTTCATATTTATCTATCTTATATTTTTTTTATAAGATTCTTTTTAAAAAATTTGTTAAATAATATTTTTTTTGTATTAGTGTTGTATCATACCTATATTGTACTTCTTCCGTCCTTAAATATAGGACACATTTGGAAGATTTCACGTCCAATAAGAAAGTGGAATAATTTAGTTAATTGTATTTGAAATGTGAACTTTTGATATGTATTTTCAAAATTACCCCTATTAATATTATTGAGAATCTAAAAAGTGGTAAATAAATAGGGATGTTTGTGAAAAAAAGTAATTAATGATTATTGAAAATTGGTAAAAAGTCTTATAAATAGAGACAAAATAAAAGTGTCAAAAATGTCTTATATTTAAGAACGCAGGAAGTAACAAGTATCCAAACTTCATAGTTGTTAGCTTCAATATTATAAATCCCCCTTTCAATAATAATATAAATCCGTCTCAAATGTAAATGTTAACCATCCATTTCATAATCAACGGGGTTGGTTCAAGTTGTGCAATCCTGCCAACTTGATAATTTGGGAATGGGGCTTGAGACTGAGAAGTCTCAGGTTCGATTCCCGGTTAACACCTCCCGTTGGGAGAGGCATATGAACACGATCTCGTGCAAAATTAGTCTCAAGGTTCATTAGTATTAAAGGTGCTCTTGAAGACACCTATGATACTAACCAAAGAGTATGGATAAAAAAAAACCATCCATTTCGTACGTTAAATATTTAAATAGTATTTTTGATGTTGTCTCGTCTTTAGATATAAGGACATAGGGTAAACTTTCACCTTTATTAAAAAATTTAGTTAATATTATTATTTGTATTGAAAATGGTAAAATTTAATATACTTTTTCAAAATTATTCTTATAATTATGATTGAGAGTCTAAAAAATATTGATTAAATAGGTGGATGTTTGTGAAAAAGAAGAAATTAATTTCATTAAAAATTGAGTTGGGCTTATAAAAAGAAACAAGATAAAACCAGTGTCTAGTACTTATATTTATTGAGAAAATGAGTATTATAAACATTCAACACACTTTATTTTAAATTTTGCACACCATTAATCTTGTAAAATCCTACATGACCTTTTTTTTTTGGGAAGAATTTTAATTTTTGGTCCCCACATTTGTATTTTTGGATTCCATTTTTTCTTAAAAGAGATCAAAATATCTTTAATGTTAAATAGTTTTCGACTTCAAAATATTGAAAACTTAAAAAAAATACATTTTCAATATATTCTTGTGAAACTTAAATAATTTTTTCTATGCTTCATCTTCCTAACCTCCTTACCACATTCTTAATTCACAACCCACTCTACCTAACCCAACCCACCAATACACCACACCTAATTCCAAACATTATAATCAAATCTATGTGAGTATGGTCACATAATTAATTTCTTTTTAAAGTGTCTTTGTAATCTAGTTGATAGAACTACATGATATAAATGTGAGTATCTAAATTTAATAGATGACAATTGGACAATTTTACCCAACCTTATCAATAATTTTGCATAAGTGAATATATTCATGTACCGTATGTGTTACTACTTAAATGAAAAAAAATATAAATTACATATTCAATCCTCGTATTTGTATGTATATTATAATTTGTTTTAAATAAATTTGTGTTAATATACTCTAAATCCTATCGTATATTAAATTTTTTAAAAAAATTCACCCAACATTGTATCAGTATCATATCATACCCATGTTATAATAAGTATCCAAACTTCATAATTTCTTAGCTACTTAGCTTCTTATCCTAGAATTTAAAAAATCAGTATATAATAAGATAAGCTTATGAAAAAAATTAGTAATAGGACAAAAGATTTATCTAAAATATTATAAATCTGTTCAAATGTAAATGCTAGCCACCCATTTCATACTTCCAATATTTAAATGTAAAATTGTAACAAGTCTTTGTTTATTATATTTTCTCTTACATTATCAAATGAAAGGCTTATCGAATAGGAGAGTGTACAAGGATGAATTGACTTTGGGGCACACACGCGCACTCATATACTGATTTTTTTAGTCTTTCTATTTTTATGTACACATAGAGTGCGACAATAATTCCTTTAAAAGTGAAGTATTACAATTACGATTAGACTTAGACTTTCTCTATACAAATAATGTTCCCAATTATTGAACCATTTTAGTCTAATCCGATCCTTAAAACGATAGTCTCTACTCCTTTCGGTTTCTTGTATAAAAAAAACGAATACATTTTTTTTTTGGCAAAATTGATTTTTTATCACTTAAGTTATTTATTTGTTTGAAAGTGGTTCCTCAACTTTTTTGGTTTGAAAGTGGTCTTTTAAGTTTATTTTCATTAGCACGGTTGATCCTTCCGTCAAATTTGTCATCTTCGAACATCTTTTTTCGACAAAATTATGTTTTTTCATCAATATTTTTCGACGAAACTCCACTTTTTCCGACCAAACTCCATTTTTCTGACAATTATCTTTTATCTCTAACTCGTCCTTGTTTTTAACTCTATTAATTCTCTCACACTACCTTCTTGACATGGTTAAGAATGGTAGCAAGATAGGTGGTATGATTTGAAGATTTGTTGGTAGAAAATAGGTGATGAAGAAGCGAAAAAAAAAGGAGAGAGAGAACTTTTCGGCAGAAAAAAAAAATGGCGTTGGTCGGAAATTCCGTCGGACAAGATGATCGGAGAATGAAAATTAACGAAAGGATCAATCGTGTTAACAGAAATAAACTTGAGGGACCACTTTCGAAAAAAAACTTGAAGGACCATTTCAGAACAAATAAATGACTTAGGGGACTAAAAAAGCAATTTCATCCATTTTTTTAAGTTAAAATATAAGAAAAAGTAAAATAACCTTCTTAATTTTTTAATTACTATTGTTACTTTCTTAAAATACCTATATTTTTTTAAAAAAAAATTGTAAAAAATTAAGTACAATCAATTAACTTCCTTTAATACACATAATTTTAGTTAAATTTTCTTATATAGTAAATCGGAGGGGAAAAAAATATAAAAATGAATAAATGATAGAGAAGCCTCCGAATAGGCGTAAACTACTAAACAAGTGACTGCTATTAATTGATGCATAGATGATCCTTGTTACTTTTTATGGTGAAAGTTTTAATTTTGTAAGCATATATATATATATATATATATATATATCATTATTAAAAAATAATGTTAAATCAAAGGTTTTGATGACGACAAACATTCCATGCGCTCGGTTCTCGACCAAGGTTTTGGATGAAGACAAATGTATATCAGCTCAGTATGTTGGTCTCTGATCTCGGCCATCGACGGAGACAATTGGATCCGATCAGTGTGATATTGAAGTCAAAATTCCTAAGTGAGCTCGGTGCTCTCGACACTTGGTTCGGAAGGCTGAGGATCGGATTGTTGTGTTGATGAAGTCGGAGCAGCTCAGCTTAAGCTCGGGCGTACTCGGAAGTGACCAAAAGATCAGCTCGACCAGCTCAGCTCAAATTCGTCACTCAAGACCCCAAGCTCAAACAGTCGGCAAGCTCGGCAACACTGTTCATCTTCTTCAACAAATCAGCAGTACGGCGCCGCTCGCACCTCTTCATTTCTATACTGATTTTATCGTATAGGGTATGGCTGACAATTTTGTTTTTATCATCAGAGTGCATATCTGTTACCAAGCTTGAATGTCAAAATTGGAATTTCAAATCAGCAGTGAAAGAGAGACAGATTTGGAATGTTGCAAAGAAGTAGAAAAGGCTGGAAAAGGACATACGTGTCTCTGTACAGTGCAGAAATTGTCTGGTATATCCGTTGCAAAGGACATACATGTTCCAAGATATTTTCCTCTATCTTTCTCTCCTACATCCTGTGTGCTGGACATCATTATAAAAAGCATGGGTTTTCTTCTTCAAAGACATAAAAGAAAAAGAGCAGAATTTCATACCCATTTTCTGAGAAACAAACAGAAGAAAAATGCAGAAAAGAGAACGATGGAGTTAAAGAGAGAAACTGTTATATTTTGAATCCAAACTTCAAATCGTTCTCTACAAAAATCTTTTCTCAAATACACAACCGAATACTCATCTGTTCATCAAACTTTCAAAATCAAACACACTTGACTTTCGGGTTGGAGCCATCTCATTCACTCAATCCATTTTCAAAGTCTTGAGAGGTTCTCAAGCAAGTGAAAGTCTTGGAAGGTTTCCAAGCCGCCTAGGAGGTTCTTAGGTGTTTGTGAAGTCTTAGGAGGTTCTTGAGCAGAAATCCAAAGAGGTTCTTTGGTGAAAGTTCTTGAAGGTTTCAAGATCTGTAAAGTCCAAAGAGGTTATTTGGCATCAGTTCAAGTCGGCGTTAGGTGTAGAGAGGTTCTCTTGTAAATCCGTGTGTACGATTGGATTTATTTTTATTAAAGGCTCCCTAAAGGTTTTAGGGGGGGTCTGGACGTAGCTCACCGTGGTAGTGAGTGAACCAGTATAAAAATTGGTTGTCTCTTTCTTCTTTACTGCTTTCAGTTTTTATTCCGTGCATTTAATCGGTTTTGCTATACTATATATTTTGCTCGTATAGTGCTAGCTATTTTCCGCTGCAAATCTGATCTTTGTGGTGAAGCTCGGATAATCAGTGATCGGTTTAGATAACTGATTATCAGAATCTGCTAGGCCCAAAGTCAGCATTTTATTTTAACAGCAAGCATTATCCGACCGATTTCAATTTTATCCAAAAAATTAGTACTATTGCTTCCAACTACTATTTACCCCTCTATAGTAGATTGTTAGGCCGCTTGTTGGTTTCCAACAAATAATAGTCTCTAAAATAACATTTTCTTTGTTTTATAATGTTAGTGAAAAAGCACAGAAGATTTTATCCCAAATTAAAGTTACAATAATGAATAAAAAATTTCAATTGTATATTTTATTTTATGATTAGTTAATCAATGAAACATATATTAAATTATTATTTTTTTAATTGATTGGTTTGGTTGATAATATATTAATAACATATTTTTTTATTTATATTGAATTTTTAAAATTTTATTAACAAGGGAGTACGTTATGATGAAATCTATGATGAGCATTATATTTCTCATTATTCTTAGCCTTATTTTGCTCCCATTGATGATTTTTGGTGCCTACTTGACATTGTTTAGAATGATTTAGTATTTTAGACTTTATTAGAATATTATTCCGGATTTTAATTAATTTGGAATTAATGCTTAATTGATGCAAACTCGTAAAAACTCCTTGCTTTGGCTTTTAATGCTTAATTAGAGGTTAGGGTTTTGGGATGAGAATTGAATTTTCGCTTAGTATTAGTTCTCACGTGTTGGACAGAGAAGAGGGAAGAAATTGATCTTTTGTGACCGATAATAGAGTTGTGAACGAGAGCCAAAGGGGTTTATCAGCTTCTCGTTACTGTTAACTTCGTTTTTATTTAATTCTGTTTTGATTTTAGATTTAAAATCAAAACAGAATTAAATACCATGTGTTCTATGCATACCATGTGTTCGACTTTTTGCTTGATAAGATATTCCTTGGGAGACGACCTAGGAGTCACTTCCTAGTACTATATTTAAACTGTTTTTTTATTTGTATCGGATGTGACCTCGATCAAATTTGGCGCCGTTGCCGGAGATTATCGGTTCTTGCCAAAGGTCATTAGTAGTTAGTAACGTGTTTAGTATAGGAATTTTTGTCATTCTGATAACTGGTCTAAGTGTCCCTGTTTGCTATTGTTGTTGTTCTGCTAAATTGGTATTGCTTGATTGATTCTGTGGTTGTTAGTTCACATAGTTGTTGGATTGACTTTTGCTCGAAAATTGGTATTCATACTTGTTTCATGATATATTGATGTGTTTATGCACCACACACAATCAGATAGCCACTGATTGAGAGTTTTAGAAAAACAATTTCATGTTTTGACAGCACCGACTTCATCAAACAGCCATAACTTTTGATCGGTAACTCAGAATTGGACGAATTATATATCAAAATATCTTTAATGTTAAATAATTTTCGACTTCATAATGTCGGAAACTTAAAAAAATACATTCTCGACATATTCTTGTGAAACTTAAATAATCTTTTTCTATGTTTCATCATCCTAACCCCATTACCACATTCTTAATTCACAACCCACTTTACCTAACCCAACCCACCAACACACCACACCTAATTCCAAACATTATAATAAATTCTATGCGAGTATGGTCACATAATTAATTTCTTTTTAAAGTGTCTTTGTAATCTAGTTGATAGAACTACATGATATAAATGTGAGTATCTAAATTTAATACTTGACAATTGCAAAATTTTACCCAACCTTATCAATAATTTTGCATAAGTGAATATATTCATGTACCGTATGTGTTACTACTTAAATGAATATATATATATATATATATATATATATATATAAATTACATGTTCAATCCTCGTATTTTTATGTATATTATAATTTGTTTTAAATAAATTTGTGTTAATATATTCTAAATCCTATCGTATATTAAATTTTTTTAAAAAATTCACCCAACATTGTATCAGTATCATATCATACCCATGTTGTAATAAGTATCCAAACTTCATAATTTCTTAGCTACTTAGCTTCTTATTGTAGAATTTAAAAAATCAGTATATAATAAGATCGGCAAGCTTATGAAAAAAAAATGTAATAGGACAAAAGATTTATCTAAAATATTATAAATCTGTTCAAATGTAAATTGCTAACCAGCCATTTCATACTTCCAATATTTAAATGCAAACTTGTAACAAGTCTTTGTTTATTATATTTTCTCTTACATTATCAAATGAAAGGGAATAGACCATTTTTTTTTAATTATTATTACCACTTATCGAATAGGAGAGTGTACAAGGATGAATTGACTTTGGGGCACACACGCGCACTCATATACTGATTTTTTTAGTCTTTCTATTTTGGGTTTTTATTTTGCCATCCCAAGGTCTATGGATGCCACCCCATATGTATAAAATATACCTATTATGTCCTTTTAATTTAATACGGGTCGTAAGAGGTACTTACGACCTGAAGGTCGTAACACTCCCTTACGACATAAGTTGTCTTTGTTTATCATTCATAACTGTAAAATCACTTAGATATAAATGAAACACATCATGCTTGCATTTGTTATAATTTATTTATCTACACATGACTTGCGGCACTTTGCAGAGAGGCGGCAAGCTGGTATGGGAGGGAAGACATCATCACCAAAGGATCTTGCTTTACAACGACGCAGAGAGAGCGGACAAGATTTGCATCTCCCAACAAATAATATGTATTAAAGCGTTCATCATTTTTTCATGAATGGGGTCTAAGTAGCCGTTGGGAATGCAAACTCAGTGTCAGCTGCATTTTTGTTGGCGGTGTTCATTTTATTATACCAGATATGGTGGCCATTCTCCCATTAGACACAACTCACTTGCTCAATTATGTATTTCAATGTGTCAGCCAGAAGAGAAGCCTCAATGTTCTTCCAAGTGAAAAGCATTTTATACAAGTGTCGTATGCAACTATTACGACTATATATTCGTATGTGACTATTACGAGTTTATAGTCGTAACACTTGTTTACGACTTGTGAAAAAACTTAGGTCGTAACACCTGTTTACGACCCGTGTTAAAACTTAGTTTTTTAAAATGTCGTAAGGGAGTGCTACGACCTTCAGGTCGTAAGTACCTCTTACGACCCGTATTAAAAGTTGTTTTTTTAAAAGGACATAATAGGTATATTTTATACATATGGGATGGCATCCATAGACCTTGGGGTGGCAAAATAAAAACCCTCTATTTTTATGTACACATAGAGTGCGACAGTAATTCGTTTAAAAGTGAAGTATTACAATTACGATTAGACTTAGACTTTCTCTATACAAATAATGTTCCCAATTATTGAACCATTTTAGTCTAATTCCGATCCTTAAAAATATTTAATTAAAAATAAATTTCATAATTAATCTTTCATTAATTAGGGCTTAAAAATTTGGGGTGTTACAGAGAAAACAAAATAAAAATTGATTTTTCAGACTTGAATTGTTTCCCCATATTTTTGTGTTGGTTTGTTTCTTGGTGTAACGGTAAATGATTATTCTTGGCATAAGACTTGTGATCGTTCTTAATGATACATGGAAACACTTGATCCAAGAATGGGCTCATTGACTTTAGCACGCACACTGATTGGATTGAGTAGAAATTTTTGTTGAGAACTAGTTATTTTGATAAACTGTTTTGGAACAAGTTATTAGTGAACTGACTGTTTAGCCTGTGAGATTTTTTAGCCTATACACTTGATAGAGGTATGTGATTTATACTGAATTTATTTTGTGATTTAAACCCCTATTTCTCTCATGAGCGTGTTCAGTTTGACTTTGTGTTCCAGAACTTGACCGGTGACCATTTTGAGATTGATAATTGTTTGCATGTATTAAGATGATTAAGACACTTAGGATTGTTTTTTAGTGGCTTTCAGATGATTTGAACTGATTATATATTCCCTTAATTTCCATTTTGAGCCTTATGAGATATTTTGATTTTTCTTGGGTACCCTGCATCTATTGTATTAATTTTTTTTTAGTACCATGGAAATTTTGAATGAGTAATTGAGAGGAATGACTCAAGAAAAGAAAAAATTGGTGAAAAGTATTATGAGTTCTATGTCTATTCCAAGTGAAAGAAAAATTGAAAAAAAAGAAAAATAAATGAAAAGGAAGAGAATAGAAGGAAAAATTGAAAAACAAAAGAAGAATAAAATGTTCTTGAAGTGAGTGTGAGTCTTTATTGTATTCATTGCTCATTCATGATTTTTGAGGGAAGCTTGTTTTTGTAAATATTTTTGCAAGTTTAGCCCTTTGTTTTATCCTTTCTTTCTTTTATTCCACCTTACACTTGTAGCCATGGCCTCATTACAACCAAAGTTAAGACCTTTTGATTTTTGCACGTATTCAATAATTTCAGTGGAGATTTGAGTCTATGGTCAAGCATATGGTAACACATTGTCATTGGATGAACTTGAGAGCATTGTTATAACCCTTGATACACATGAGAGAGATATACACAGAGAGGTTGAGGGTGTTCACTAGTTCCTGGTTCTTTTGGAGTTTGTTTTTCTAACCAGTTTTTGATGGAATTTATTGCTTGTGAAGAAAAGT
Source organism: Crotalaria pallida (assembly GCA_037953625.1). Taxonomy (NCBI): domain Eukaryota; kingdom Viridiplantae; phylum Streptophyta; class Magnoliopsida; order Fabales; family Fabaceae; genus Crotalaria; species Crotalaria pallida. The sequence goes on along the minus strand of CM075654.1, from coordinate 679,553 downwards.
GAAAGAGTCATGAGTATGGGGTCTTAGATTAGGTATGTAAATGTTGACTTAAAGAAATGGTTTTGTGTTTTCAAGAATCTTTACTTTATTTTTTCTTGGGACATGCAAAATGCTTATTTTGGGGGAGTGATTTGGGTCTGATATATAATGTTTTCAAGTGATAATTGTTGGAAGTCAAGCTTTCCCATGGACTTCAAGAGTTAAAGTTTAAGGTTTTGATGATAACAAACTCAAGAGTCTCAAGTGAAATCACAAAGTCCTTTCAAGCTCATGTTGAAGGCTCAAGCAAATAGAAGCTTTTAATCCCTTTCCCTTAGGACATGTTGTAAGGTAATGAAGTCTAAGTTCTCAATGAGTTAAAAGGCCAATGAGTTTTTCATATAAAGAAGAAGAAAAAAAGTTTTAGTGAAAATCAGTTTTTAACTTAGTTTCTGTGGAAATGCATGATGAAACAACTCTGGATGCTTTTATCTAAGTAATGAAAATATATTTTTACAATTGCAAGAGGAGATAATCGATTACATTCTCAAAGTAATCGATTACTTTTGTTGCACATAGAAAATCCAGAGAGTGTGTAATCGATTATGTGAACCTGGCTAATCCATTACTTTTTGAATGAGAGTAATCGATTACCTAGATCAAGTAATCGATTATAATTGTTGCATCATACATTTTCCAAGGGCAAAGTAATCGATTACTGCCACTGAGTAATCGATTACCTGATGTTGCATCACACAAATTCCAAAGGCTCTGTAATCGATTATTAGATTATGGTAATCAATTATATGAGTTGCATCATATATTAAACAGGAGTGAAGTAATCGATTGCTTGGTATGATGTAATAGATTACTTGTTTTTCAAAAGGATTTCAAAGTTTCCATTTTAAAGAGGATAATCGATTACCTTCCCTAAAGTAATCGATTACCTTAAGTTTTATTGAAAAACGTGTCAGAATCGTTTTGATTTATTTCCAGATTCGTTTTTACCTGATTGATTCTGATATATTTTCTGAAATTCGAATTTGATATTATTTTTGAAAATATTCCTTTTTGATTTGAATTTTAAATCTTTTGATTTGTTTGTGATTTTCAAAAATATTCTTTTGCTTCTTATTTCAAAATCAGATTTCGCTTTTAAAAATAACTCACTCCTACATTCTTCTAATAATCACGTTCTCCTTTTCCTTTTCCAATTCTCTGGTTTTAATGTTCATACTTTTTCTAAGAACACAAAAAACCTTGTTGGCTTCTTAACTACTCAAACAAGACTTCATTGCTATAGTGTTATACTTGTTGTATCTGTGTTATTGAGAACACATCATACTATTGTAATCACTCACATCGTCTTGTACTCAAACCGTAGAACATAGGGAGTGTTTCCCTAGGTGTGAAGGATTGATTTCCTTAGTAGGGTGAGGAACCCTTGTGTTATATTGAGGCCCCTAGAGAACGGAGGTTCCTAGTAGTGTGAGGGGTGCTCTGGTTGTAACTGGGTGCGGCTCAATTCAAAGGTTTATAGAAACTCTCAAGCGGGTCGCTTGGGGACTGGAGTAGGTCTCTCGCTGGATTGACCGAACCAGTATAAAATTGGTTTGCGTGTTCTTCTTCCCTATCCCTTTTAATTTCCGCAATTTCAATTATTTACATTTCCACGCTACTCTTAATTTTATTATCTATCGCAATCGCTCTCCATCTCAAACTCTGAATCTCTCCAACGCGAAAATTATTTAAAATTACACGTGCTCTCTCAATAAATTAATAAAACTCGATTTACCCCCCCCCCCCCCCTCTCGAGATTTTGAGGCCGTTTCTAACAATTGGCATCAGAGCTAGTCTCTTGTGTTAAGACTTAACCGTCTCAAGAGTATGGCTTCAAACTCTCTGTTTGGTGGTGAAGGGAGTTCTATTAATCATCCTCCCATGTTTACGGGGTAGGGTATGTTTATTGGAAAGCCCGGATGAAAATCTTTATTCAAGGAGTAGGATTAAAGGTTTGGGATGCAGTCGTTAATGGACCGTATGTTCCGACTCAAGTGGTTAATGGTAACACCGTCGACAAGCTTATGGCTGAGTGGACGGAAGAGGAGGAACATAGATTCCAATATGACTTGAAAGCGAAAAATATAATAATATTTTCTGAGTTATGATGAGTTTTTCAGGATATTTACATGTGAGACAGCACAACAAATGTGGGATACTTTAGAGGTCTCACATGAAGGTACCAATGAAGTCAAAAGATCAAGAATCAACACCCTGACGGGAAAATATGAACTTTTCCTAATGAAGGATGGAGAATCAATACAGGATATCCAAAAGCGCTTCACAATGATAGTCAATCAGCTCGTAACATTGGGGAAGAAATTCACCAACGAAGAACTGATCAACAAAGTGCTGAGGTGCCTAGGGAGAGAATGGCAACCAAAGGTGACGACCATAATGGAATCAAGAAATATCTCAACCATGACTCTCGCTACATTATTCGGAAAACTACAAGAACACAAGAGTGAATTGAAAAGATTAGCACAACATGAAGAGGAGACCAAAAAGGTAAAGAGTCTCGCATTCAAAGCTGAAGCACCATCCACCAAAGGTGACTCCGACAAGGAACTAATCAGTAATGAACATATGGGACTACTTGTCAAAAAGTTCGGGAAGTTTCTGAGAAAGAAGAGCAACTTCGCTACTCAAAATAGAAGAGACGTTAACAAAGGTGGAGGATCGGCTATCACATGTCACGAATGTGGCAAGCCCGGTCACATCAGAGATGAGTGTTCCCAGTACTTGAAAAAGAAGAAGAATTCATAAAGAAACACCTCCAACTCAAGGAAAGGAAAGCAAGCATACTTGACGTGGTTAGACAACGATGAAAGTTTGGATGAGGATTCGGACGAACAGGAAGAAACAACCAACCTATGCTTAATGGCACATGGAGATGAGGTAAATTCCGAACTTGAACTTGAATCTTCTTATCTTGAATTACAAGAGGCATTTGAGGAGTTACAAGAGGAATCAATGAGGTTATCCTTATTGGTTAGTTTAGAAAAGAAAAAGTTAGCTCTTATTTTACAAAAGAATTCTGATCTTGAAAAGGAAAACGAAATTTTGAAAAATAAAAACAAAGAGCTGAATACAACCTTAAGTAAATCCTCAAACACCTCTAGTAATGAAATTAAATTTAAAGCTAGTTCATCTTCTTGTAAGTTTTGCAAGGACTTAGTAAAATAAAATGAGGATTTAAAAGAAACACTTGCAAAGTTTACAAAAGGAAGAAATACTTTAAATTTAATGCTAGGGAGACAAAAATGTTTTTTCAATAGAGCCGGTTTAGGATATCAACCCGGCAGGCACCAAAAACAGTTAAGCACCATTTTTTTCCCCGCTAGCTCACATAAGAAGCCTATTATAATATGTCATTTTTGTGGAAGAAAGGGCCATGGTGCACATGAGTGCAAACATCGAAAAGTGAAGTTCGTTAAAAAGAACAATGAAACTAAAAGGTGGCACGATGCAAACTATGGTAACACTAACATTCAAGGACCCAAAAAGATATGAGTACCTAAAAAGAAAACTGAAATATTCTCTTGTAGGTTACTTCGGAAGAAGGAAAACATGGTGGTACCTGGATAGCGGTTGCTCTAAACACATGACTGGAGACAAATCATAATTCTCTCACCTCATTCCAAAGGACCAAGGACATGTAACTTTCGGAGACAACAACAAAGGAAGGATACTCGGAGTTGGTAAAGTAGGTACTCCTCCTAACCCTTGCATTAAAAATGTTTTGCATGTTGAAGGCCTAAAGCATAACTTGCTAAGTATTAGTCAGCTATGTGATAAGGGAAATAGGGTTATCTTTGATTATGATAAATGTATTATTGAGGGTAAAATTGACAATCTTATTAAGCTTGTTGCTCGCAGGGTAAACAATGTGTACTTAATTGATCTTAACTCAATTCCCTCAAATGATGCTAAATGTTTAATTAGTAAAGGGGATGAGTCTTGGCTATGGCATTGTAGGATAGGTCACATCCACATGAATCATTTGAACAAACTATCTTTTAAAAACTTAGTAGTTGGTTTTCCAAAGCAAAAATTTTCCATTTCTGAAAAATGTGATCCATGTCAAAAATCAAAACTCACAAGGGTACCTTTTCCTCCTAAAAATATTGTTTCTACTCAAAGACCCTTGGAACATTTACATATGGATCTTTTTGGACCATGTCAAACTAAAAGCTTTGGTGACAACTATTATTGCTTGGTTATTGTGGATGACTATTCTAGGTATACATGGACTTTATGCATTACTCATAAAAATGATGCATCCCATGAATTCAAATAACTAGCAAAGGTTGTTCAAAACCAAATGCATTTGAGCATTGCATCCATTAAGACTGATCATGACGGTGAATTTGAAAACTATCTTTTTGAAAAGTTTTGCGAAAAACATGGCATTAAGCATTATTTTTCAGCTCCAAGAACTCCGGAACAAAACGTGGTTGTGGAGAGGAAAAATCGATCTTTAAAAGAACTTTCTCGGACAATGCTTAGTGACATGAACTTGCCTGCATATTTTTGGGCCGATGCAGTAAGTACAACATGATATGTTATGAACTGTGTTTTAATAAGGCTTATTTTAAAGAAAACCCCCTATGAGTTGTACAAGGGGAGAAAACCCAACATATCCCATTTGAGAGTCTTTGGATGTAAATGTTTTGTGCATAATAATGGTAGAGACAAGGTTTTGATGCTAGAGCTGATGAGGGTATATTCCTTGGTTATTCTAAGTCGAGCAAAACTTATAGGATTTTCAATAAGACTCGTAATACTATTGAAGAATCTATTCATGTATCTTTTGATGAGTCTAATCCCAGAAAGCTGGGAAAGGTATTTGTTGATGATCTTGTAGGTATTCTAGGAAAACTATATCTTGATGAGGATCTTGAACCAATCCTGGAAGAAAAGAAGGAATCCCAAGGAAACGAAAAGGCAAATGAAATAAATGAAAATCAAATGCAAACACAAGGGAATTCCACCGAGCCTAATGCAGATCTTCCTAAGGAATGGAAAACATCACGACACCATCCAATCGATCAAGTTATAGGTGATATCTCCAAAGGTGTAAGTACTCGTAATTCTCTTAGTAACCTTTGTAATCATATGGCTTTTGTTTCTCAAGTGAAGCCTAAGAATATTTCTGAAGCTTCAGTTAATGAACATTGGCTGCTAGCTATGCAAGAAGAATTAAACCAGTTCGAAAGAAACGATTTTTGGGAACTTGTTCCTAGGCCTAGTTCTCATCAAATCATTGGAACAAAATGGGTTTTTAGAAATAAACTTGATGAGGCTGGTATAATTGTTCGAAACAAAGTTAGATTGGTTGCAAAAGGCTACAACCAAGAAGAGGGGATAGACGATGAGGAAATGTTTGCCCCTGTTGCTAGGTTGGAAGCCATTAGGTTGCTTTTAGCTTTTGCATGCACCTTAGATTTCAAATTGTATCAAATGGACGTAAAGAGTGCCTTTCTTAAAGGTTTCATAAATGAAGAAGTGTATGTCAGCCAACCCCCTGGTTTTGAAAATTTTGAATTTCCTGATCATGTTTTTAAACTGAAAAAGGCTCTTTATGGTCTCAAACAAGCTCCTAGAGCATGGTATGAGCGATTGAGCAAATTTTTGTTGGAAAAAGGTTTTGAAAGGGGTAAAGTTGACAAAACTCTCTTTATCAAAAAGAAAGGAAAGGGCATTATTTTAGTTCAAATGTATGTGGATGACATTATATTCGGTGCTACTAATGAAACCTATTTGCAAGGAATTTTCGAGCAGGAAGTGTTCGAAATGTCTCTGATGGGCGAACTCAAATTCTTTCTTGGATTACAAATCAAACAAGCAAAGGATGAAATATTCATCAGTCAAGCAAAGTACTGCAAGGAATTATTAAAAATATTCGGCATGGATAAGGCCAAAGCAGTAGCAACACCTATGAGTACATCATGCTATCTAGACAAGGATGAAAAAGGTAAACCCGTTGAAATTACAAAGTATCGAGGTATGATCGGTTCCCTTCTTTACTTAACGGCAAGTAGGCCAGATATCATGTTTAGTGTATGCATGTGTGAACGCTTTCAGGCGAATCCAAAAGAAACGCACATGGTTACTGTCAAAAGAATAATGAAATATCTATCTAGCACAACTGATTTGTTTTTATGGTACCCCAAAGGTTCCACTTGTAACCTTGTTGGGTATTCCGATTCTGATTTTGCTGGTTGCAAAGTAGATAGGAAAAGCACAAGCGGCACATGTCACCTCCTTGGTAGTTCTTTAGTGTCTTGGGCTAGCAAGAAACAATCTAGTGTAGCCCTATCCACAGCTGAGGCTGAATATGTCGTTGCGGGTAGCTATTGTGCACAAATCTTATGGTTAAAACAACAACTCCTAGACTTTGGTGTAAGTCTAGATCACATTCCCATAAAATGTGATAACACTAGTGCAATAAACATCACCAAAAACCCAGTGCAACATTCACGCACAAAGCACATAGAGATTCGTCACCATTTTATTCGAGATCATATTCAAAGAGGTGATTGTATTATTGAGTATGTGGATACTACAAGGCAGTTAGCTGATATCTTTACGAAACCGCTTCCTAAAGAAAACTTCTTTTTTATTCGTAGAGAAATCGGTCTAACATCTGCCGCTCACCTTGTTTGAATATGTGAGCATGCTTATTTACTCCCTTGTTATTATTAACGTCTTTACAAAGTGTTTCAGGGGGAGTTTAGCATATTTTAAGATGATCATACATGCTTCTCTTACAAAAGAAATGGACTTCCCATTTGTTTTTTTTATGAAGACAAAAGGGGGAGAGATATTCTAAGAGAAATGTTGATGTCTTAATCAATACATGGGGAGCTGTTATATGCTCTTGTTCTAGGGATAAGGTTATATATTTGTATTGTATATATTTGCTTGTGTAACACTTGTGATGCAGATATTTCAGAATAGAGGTTTGTCATCATCAAAAATGGGGAGTGTTGGAAGTCAAGCATTCCCATGGACTTCAAGAGTTAAAGTTTAAGGTTTTGATGATAACAAACTCAAGAGTCTCAAGTGCAATCACAAAGTCCTTTCAAGCTCATGTTGAAGGCTCAAGCAAATAGAAGCTTTTAATCCATTTCCCTTAGGACATGTTGTAAGGTAATGAAGTCTAAGTTCTCAATGAGTGAAAAGGCCAATGAGCTTTTCAAATAAAGGAGAAGAAAAAGAGTTTTAGTGAAAATAAGTTTTTAACTTAGTTTCTGTGGAAATGCATGATGAAACAACTCTGGATGCTTTTATCTAGTCATGAAAATCTATTTTTACAAGTGCAAGAGGAGATAATCGATTACCTTCTCAAAGTAATCGATTACTTTTGTTGCATCATAGAAAATCCAGAGAGTGTGTAATCGATTATGTGAACCTGGCTAATCCATTACTTTTTGAATGAGAGTAATCAATTACCTAGATCAAGTAATCGATTATAATTGTCGCATCATACATTTTCAATGGGCAAAGTAATCGATTACTACCACTGAGTAATCGATTACCTGATGTTGCATCACACAAATTCCAGAGGCTCTGTAATCGATTATTAGATTATGGTAATCGATTATATGAGTTGCATCATATATTAAACAGGAGTGAAGTAATCGATTACTTGGTATGATGTAATCGATTACTTGTTTTTCAAAAGGATTTCAACGTTTTCATTTTAAAGAGGATAATCGATTACCTTCCCTAAAGTAATCGATAACCTTAAGTTTTATTGAAAAACGTGTCAGAATCATTTTGATTTATTTCCAGATTTCTTTTTACCTGATTGATTCTGATTTATTTTCTGAAATTCGAATTTGGTATTATTTTTGAAAATATTCCTTTTTGATTTGAATTTCAAATCTTTTGATTTGTTTGTGATTTTCAAAAATATTTTTTTGCTTCTTATTTCAAAATCAGATTTCGCTTTTAAAAATAACTCACTCCTACATTCTTCTAATAATCACATTCTCCTTCTCCTTCTCCAATTCTCTGGTTTTAACGTTCATACTTTTTCTAAGAACACAAAAAACCTTGTTGGCTTCTTAACTACTCAAACAAGACTTCATTGCTATAGTGTTATACTTGTTGTATCCGTGTTATTGAGAACACATCATACTATTGTAATCACTCACATCGTCTTGTAATCAAACAGTAGAACATAGGGAGTGTTTCCCTAGGTGTGAAGGATTGAATTCCTTTGTAGGGTGAGGAACCCTTGTGTGATATTGAGGCCCCTAGCGAACGGTGGTTCCTAGTAGTGTGCGGGGTGCTCTGGTTGTAATTGGGTGCGGCTCAATTCAAAGGTTTGTAGAAACTCTCAAGCAGGTCGCTTGGGGACTGGAGTAGGTCTCTCGCTGGATTGACCGAACCAGTATTAAATTGGTTTGCGTGTTCTTCTTCCCCATCTGTTTTAATTTCCACAATTTCAAATATTTACGTTTCCGCGCTACTCTTAATTTTATTATCTATCGCAATCGCTCTCCATCTCAAACTCTAAATATCTCCAACGCGAAAATTATTTAAAATTACACGTGCTCTCTCAATAAATTAATAAAACTTGATTCACCCCCCCCCCTCGAGATTTTGAGGCTGTTTCTAACAATAATTAACTCCCTTTTACTATGTATTTGGCTTGTTTCTTGATTAAATATTACGTTTTTGTTATGTTTTTAGGAAAGATAGGTAAATTAGAATCCTTGAACGTTTTGATCCGTTTTGGGTTTGGTTTCAGGAATTTGAAGCTTTATTTGATGATTTATGCTTTGGAAGGTAAAGGAGCTTTGGAAACCTTGATATTGGAGCTTAAATGGAGAGAAATGTTGTTCTTAAGTGTGGCCCAAGATGGGGTTTAAATGTCAAGATTTGTGGTGTAAAAAGTCGAATTTTAATGAATAAAAACTCAGCCAATTCAGGGAAGTTCACGCCTAAGCATGGGGAGCTGGCGCCTAGGCGCGCCTGGTGCGAGTTGGGCCTATCTATTTTGGTTTCAAGGATTTTGATAGATTTTAGATAGATTTGTTTATAGATTTATTTATAGATTTATCTTTTATATTTATTTTAGGATTAGCTTTTTCTATATATACTAGGATGTAGCAATAGGTTTGGTAGCTTGTAGAGAAAGAGGGAGATTACATATTTTGCACTTCAGTGAGGAAGAAGAGTTTTAGGTAATTCCTTATTGTCTATGATAGGGTATCCTATTCTATTTCTTCTATTTTATTCTTATATAATGTGTAACTAAAACCCTTTTTGTAGTTAGGAACATGGTGAATTTGTATGGATGAGTTCATTTAATTTATGAATTAATGTTTTTGATTCAAAACCTATTGTTTGGTTGTGTTTTAATTCCAATTCATGAAAGTAGCTAATTTATGTTTTGTTTAGAATCTCTAATCCTGCAAGAGAAATCTGAGGGTTAGAATAGCTCATTATTCCAAACATTATAACCGCCTAGTTTGTAGACATACATCTACAGCTTATATGACTTAAATGTTCCAGTGTGCTTAATTAGTGGTTATTCATATGTCAAAATCGCTTAAGACATTAAGGGTTCTTATATTGAATAAGAAACATAAATTCATAGAGACATCTGGTTTTTATTACCTCTGGGATGTCGTGGGTTTAATGAAAAACAACAATTCATAATTAATAAATAAGTCTTGCAGTGAAACTAGTTTCTAACGCCTTTCTCTATCTGTCTCACAAACCCTATTTTTAATTGGTTTATCTTTTGTTGGTTTGTTTATTTTATTATAAAAGCTTATAGATTTCTCTTTTAATTACGCATTTGGTGAGAATTATTTGGAAACAACTCACAATCCCCGAGTGGAACGATAATTTACTTTCATTATATTACTTGTGATCTAGTATACTTGCTAGTATCTCCAACAGGATCTATCCCTGGCATGTCCGCCGTTGTCCAAGCGAACACTTCTTTATTGGCACGGATAAGTTGCGTTAGCTCATCATTAAGGGGTGGAGGAAACCCTGCCCCGATCTTGGCTTTGTGATCGGGGTTGTCATCCAACTGTACGTACTCCCACTCACCCTCAGGGATGGGCCGAGTTTCTTCCGACTCGTTTTGAACATCTACATAAGTAAGGTTGATCCCACCTTTGCTGAGCTGGGGCTTTTCAAGCCACAGAGGCCCTTCTGCCTTTCTTTTTCCCAGACTCGTATTGTAGCATCTTTGAGCAGTTTCTTGGTTAGCTCGAATGATGACCACTTGCTCATCCGTACCATTGAACTTCATCACCAGGTGTATGGTGGAAACCACTGCTCCGAAAGTATGTATACATGGTCTACCCAAAGTATCGTTGTAGGCTGATGGGCAGTCGACCACTAGGAAGTTAACCATCTGCGTCCTAGCATATGGTCCTGTTCCCATGCTAACTGGTAGACAGATTCGTCCCAAGGGGAGGATCGTGTCCTTAGCAAACCCAATCAAGGGTCCTTGCATAGGGGATAGATCTGACTTTCCTAAACCTAGAGATGTGAGCAGGGGCTCAAATATCACATCTGCTGAGCTGCCTTGGTCCACCAATATCCTCTGGACCGTGTAATTGCCTACGGCAACTGTAATGACCACCGAGTCATCATGGTCTCTCAGGATGTCGTGGAAGTCACTGTCATCAAAACATAGTGGCATGGAACCTTCCTGTCTAGACTTTTTATGTCCAGCTCTGTTGTGGATCTGACCAACATAACACATTCGTTCAACGCGTTTTTCACCTCCACTTGCTAGGCCCCCAGCGATCGTCATAACCCTGGATAAACTTGGATAATGGGGCTGGTTAGGGTGGTGTTGAACGGTGGCGCTGTTGATTACTTAATCATAGCTTGTCATTTCCTGGGGTGGATGGGAATCGAAGTTTACGGTTCCACAGATGGCGCCAATGTAGTGGATGTGGAAAATAGGAAATGTTCTTGACCTTATGAGATCTTGGGACCAATACTCGAGGTCTTTGGGATATGTGTAGGATCAAGGAATTAATGTTTGACTGATATAGAAATATCTGAATATCCAGTTGGGATATCTAGGGTCTCCCCTTGTCAATGTGTGTGCAGAGTGTCAACTTAGGGATGAGAATAACCTACCTGACCCCAAGGCAAGTATATGCCTTTTATAGGGGTGTACGGGAATGGGCTTGTATGAAGGCCCGTTAGGGTTTTCATGCTGATGTCGGACTTTGTAAAAATATCTGTATATCTGTGCTCTTCTAGAAGATAGATAGCGCAACATGTACTAGAGCCTGGACAGCTCAGCATGTACCTTTCTCATGTCTAAGCCGTATGCAAGTCGTAAGGAGGTGGCTTCGCATCCAAGTACTGGACCGAGTACCAAGCGATCCCTACCTTGCTAGCTTATCGGGGGACCCGTTCGAGGTCAGCCCGATTTTATGGTCGGCTATCGACCATGTGATTTGTTATGGTTGGTCCGAGTAACAGGCGAAGTGCCTTCGAACCTGCTTGGGTGCTTGTCCTTAGTGGACTGGCTTAGGTCAGCCTAGAGAGGTCCAAACTAGTTGACCCTACAAGATAAAAGTCCTCTCCCGAAGAGGGACTCGCAAGGACTGGGGGTGTGGCCAAATATTCTTTGAGCTCAGTGAATGCCTGTTCGCATTGATCATCCCAGTGGAAATCTTTGTTTTTCCTGAGTAGCTGGTACCATGAGAGCGCTTTCTGAGCAGCTTGGGAAAAGAACCTTGACAGAGTTGCCACTCGTCCTGTTAGTTGTTGGACCCCTTGGACGTCAGTTGGGCTTTTCATTTCTAGGATAGCCTTGCACTTCTCAGGATTTGCTTTTATCGCTCTCTCAGTGAGCATGAATCCCAGGAACAATCCAGCAGGGACCCTGAATGTGCAATTGTTGCTAGGTCCTCAGCATGACTCTCCTGCTTCTTACTTTTTGCGATTATATCGTCGATATAGACTTCCATGGTCGGTCCAATCATGCACTCAAAAATCTTATTCATCAAGCATTGATAGGTTGCCTCTACATTTTTAAAGCCGAAAGGCATGACGTTATAGCAATAAGTTACCCTTTCAGTAATGAAGGCAGTCTTTTCCTGGTCGGGTGGGTACATGCGAATTTGATTGTACCCGAAGTAGGCATCCATGATGAAGAGTAGTTGGTATCTAGCCGAGTTATCAACCAGTTTATCAATGATGGGAAGTGGGTATTGGTCTTTGGGGAAAACTTTGTTTATGTTTGTATAGTCGACACACATGAGCTGTAACGCTCTTATTTATGAAAAGGTTTTGCTCGATTAATTTGGACTTGTATAGTTTTCCAAAAAATTAGGGTGGAAATTTTTTTTCTTTTTGATACACTTGATTGGTAAGTAAAATCAAAGAGTTGAAATCCGGAAAGTTATAAATCATTGAAAAGCAGTCGAGGGTTTTTGCAGTAAATATTATTTTCATTAATGAAACCATTAGTCCCTCAATTGCAAGTTCTTTAAAAACTGATCAATACCGGATTTCCAAAACTCATCAAAAGCCAGCGGAATATTGAAATGCGTAAAGTGAACCTTAATTGTAGATAATAAGTCTTAAAGGTCTGATACATAATAGGTACAAGTCCATTGGAAATAAAACACTCTGACAATACCTCACCAAAAGCAATATTTACAATATGTATAACTCAAAAGAAAAGGGTATCATCAGAGCTGGTCACTGGTCCACTACAGCTACTCCATAGTCAGAGATCACCGGTTTCGTCCCACCAAAAGCTGTACAACTGTTTCGAATTCCGGATTACTTCCACCATGCACACCCCTAAAGGTCATCCCTCCTCCCCGGACTTCCGGGATTGTACTCAGCCAACACGTTTTCGCTCTCATGCCCTACAGAATCTTCCTCATTCTCATCAGACTAAGTCGCGACCCTATAACTAGGTAAAGGGTTAGGAGTGCGTACGACTCTTGCCGGCTCAGTCGGATTAGAATGGGGAGTTTCCGATGGAAAAACTCTGGTAGCAGAAGAATGGGAGCGATTAGTAGTACGAAATCGACGACCATGGAATCGACGAGTTGGTTGAGTAGGAGGTGGTTCAACTAAGTGTAAAGTGGGGGTATGTGCATAACGTAAATAATCGGAATACGAAACCTACGAGGACGAAAGCGAACTACGGGATTGGGATGGTAGAGAGTGATCTCTACTTCACCCTCAAAAAAAGCCCGGTGATCCTGATACTCCCAAACACCATCAAGGAGCGGGCGAATCTCGATGCAAAGCAGGTATCTGGCCATCACCTAGAAGGGCAGGAGAGTAAGCCTAACACAGTCGCATTATCGAATAAGCCTAAGCCCTAACATTCGTAGCCAGATAAACAGCAGCAATAACCAGTGCAATGATGCATATACATATGGGCAAACACCAGTTTAGTTATTATCTTCAAGATAAGTGGCATGATGCATGTACATGTTTCTCCAACTTCGAGGCCTCGATGTCCACCGGGTCCAGATCTGAGGAATGGTGCGTTCAAGAACGCGGCACGGCTTACGGCACGTCTACCAGCATCGAAAGGCACGGCTTACAGTGTTTCCACTTGCGTAAAAGGCACAACTTACAGTGTTTCCACCTGCGTAAAAGGAACGACTTACAGTGTTTCCACCTGCGTAGAAGGCACGACTTACAATGTTTCCACTTGCATATAAGGCACGACTTACAGTGTTTCCACCTGCGTAAAAGGCACGACTTACGGTGCGTCCACCAGCGTCGAAAGGCACGGCTTACGGTGAACCCTGTGCATGCTTTCATAAAATATCGAGTTCAGTTACATAAACAGTCCACAGGTTCACCTGCGTCGAAAAGGCACGACTTACGGTGTTTTCACCTGCGTAGGTGTTCCTCAGATTGGGACTGGTCTGATAACCTAGCTCATGTCACGTATGTTATCAATGCAACTCTTGCAATCCTAGGTTATCATGCACATGTTCAAGTTCCATGTTTATCATTAGTCCAACTATGTCATGATCATTCGACATCAGTTCAGCATGGATACATACATATTCATATTAGCTCATCATATAATCATAAGCATTCACATGTATCCATAAGTATCTATGTATGCAGATAACATAGCAGAGTCATACTAGTTCTAGGTCAAGCTTATGTCTGAGTATCCGGACGAAGTCCCATCATTTCCCAAACCTAAGTACACCTTAAGTAACTAGAACTTGGGTTCAGTAAGTCTTAATTACTTAAGACTTTGGTTAAGTAAGTCCTAATTACTTAAGACTAGGTTTAACTGAACTTTAGCTGACTAATCATGGACTACGTCCACTAATCATGGATTAGGTCTCACTAATCATGAATTAGGTCTAGCTTAGTTGGCTAATCTCGGATTAAGTCCGACTAATCATGGATTAAGTCCAACTAATCATGGATTAGTTGACTAATCAGGGGATTAAGTTCACTAGTCTAGGATTATGTCCAACTAATCTTGGATTTGTTGACCAATCATGGTGTAACACCCCAATTTGGACTTAGAATTTTCACTAAAAATTTGCGCCATTTTTTTTTTATTTTTTTTATAACATTATCAAAATCAATTCAGTTTAATTCTTTTACCAAAAGATTTTCATAAATACAATTTGATTCATTTGGTTTACAAAAATGCTTTAGTACTTGCATCATAAAATTCTATTTCCAAAAAGAGATGTTATCATCCAACACATTTCCAAAAACTCATTTTCTAAATGTCATATTTAGTCGATGGTTAACTTGCGGAAAAATAGTTTAATTACTTTATGAACATAATATATAACAAAAGAAACTTCTTTTATTTCATTTCAAATAATCATTTATTACAATAGGGGTTACATTCGGGATAGAGTAATCATGTCCTACCCATCTAGTGATGGAATACAGAAACAGAGACTATACTAACTTAGACTACTAATCTTCATTGCTATCCTTCATCACAAGTATCTGAAAGACTCCTCGGCTGCCGCTTTTACGTCCTCCTCATAATGATGCTCCATTTCACGATCCTTCTCCAACTTAAGCAACCATAACTTGTAATGCTACATGATCAGTCATCTGTGAACATTGTCCCCAATGTCCACGGGGAAAGGAAAGAAGAGAGAGAGTCAACGATCCGGACGAATGGTCGTCGACGGCATGGACTTACTCTAAGGGATCACATTAGGACACAAATATATGCAATAACTATAACATTTCCTCATTCACAGCTCATAATTACCACTTTATTCTTATAACTTTTTATAACTTCCTCTTTTCATCGCATTAATATCTTTTTCTTAAAGTTCCATCTCATAATCTTTCCACTAGGTCTTTCCATAATACAACCGTCAAGGATTTAGGGAGGGAAATCATTGAGGTAAGGGAACAGTCAGCACACACAATACATCTCCTCTTCATCATCCAACCACAACCTAAGTCGGAAAGCAGATGGGATGCACAGGAATCCTAACCATGCTGACCTCGAAGCCAAAGGGTACGTACCAGCTGAAACCACGCTAGTTGGCCAGCAAACAAAAATCAAATATCAATTCATAAGTTCCTAACAAAAAGCGATGGCTTCTAGTCCCATTCGGATTCCCTCTACACCATCCATGATTTGCTCAAGGGGGCGACAGCTCTATCCCTAGTTCGCATTGTAGTCCTCGCCACGACCAACGACCAGCAGGTGCCCTTGATCACTGTAGCATCGTTCCACCTAGGGTAGTGCTCTTAGGCTTCTTGACGAATCACCATCATTGCCCTCCCCTATCGCAATCACCACTTGGAGGAATGCCCAACCTCCAAGTATACGGTATCTTTCCTCTCCACTACTTCACTCTCAACGTAGTTAGAAGGGATTGGGTCCTAAAGTCTTTTAAGTCATTTTAATCTTTTAAAGTCTTTTATTAATCCTAAGTTTGGTCGACCCATTCTAAGCCGCGCTTCGAACGGGTCTCGACCTCTAAGGGACCATAGCAAACACCTCCCTATCGTACAGTGGATTCCACAAGACATGAGACCACGGCAAAGTCATTCACGTGGTCAGTCACTTAAGGGGATAAAAATAAAGTCATTGTGCCGCTTGCACCATCACTGTACACTAACAACAATCCTCAAATTTCACAAGATTCAAATAATCATTTCTCATAATTTATTTTCACAATCATACTTCCAAATATTTCAAGTTCTTTTCATAGGAACAACAATTCAATATACCTTGAGCACACTTCCATAGGATAAATCCTTATCTCAAAAATAATCCCAACATATTTGTTATTTCATCACTTATCATTTTATCATTTCCAAAATCATTAAGGCAACATACCATATACAACTTCAGAATATACAACATGATATAACAATTATTAACAGACATAATATTGAGGAATCGTATTTTTCGTAAGGACGGCGGAACACACACACATTTGCCGTCTTACTACTCAACCTATAGATTCCTAGTTCCGACCTTTGAGATTATACGGAACGCCCTAATGCTACCTCAGTGCCATTATGTCTTAGGAAGGTTGCTCTCTCACCTGAGCTCCACGCTTACTCTGTTTTCAACCTTTTGCGTTCACAGCTCCAGCAGCTCGTTTACTTTTAATTCCTTTTATTTCTTAAATGATGAAAGACATACAATCAATATCAATAAATACCTTATACCATCTACCTACTTAAGTAAAAACTAAACCCAAAGCACCAAAGTTACTTAAACCCGAATTTCTTTTTAAAACAGAAGCCCTTTTAAGGCATCAGGTAATTTAAAATAATTCCTTTTTGGAAAACACACTTCTAACAAATACCACTTTCTTAAATAACCTTTGAAATCAAAAGACTTTGTATTAGGATATACAACACTTGAAAAGTAAATCATTCCTTTTCCGAAACTCAAGGCCTCTTAAACAGTATTAAATAAAATCTTTAAAACCAATCATTAAATCAAAATCACTTTTCAAAAATATACAACCATTTACACCTCCTAAGATCTATAAATTAAATACAAAATTTAGAACTTAATCAATTAAATCAAAAGAGACTACTTCTACTTTCATTAACTCATAATTCAGTTCCAAATGCTTATATAACAACTACCATTATAAGCCACTTAAACAAATAACTTAAACTTGATATAATCTTTTAATCATTTGGTCAGCCAGGAAACACATTTTTAAAAATCAATACAAACACTTAACACATCAACAATCATTCTAAAATATGAACTTATTCACTTATCAAGTCAAAACAAGTTCTATTTTAAATATCATGCAACTATATGAAAATCTTTTATGGACAGCAGCACGAAATAAAGTTGCATTACTTCACAGTTACCCAAAAATTCATTCTTTTCAATTTCCTACTAAAAGATTCACATCCAAATTCTAAAAATGAAATTAAGCTTAAGAAAGTAATGTTTTTCCACACTTATTCAATTATGGGCAGCACTTAAATTATTTCAATTCACCTTCAATCTTATAGACATACTACTAAGGTCAATATAAAACAAATCTGGACAGCCACTCAAACAAATTGCACTTACTCACAATTTTCATCAAATTAAAGTTCTGACCTCTATTTTCAAAGAACTAAGAATTATAACTCAAAAATACTTATAACTTATAAAAACAGTTACATATAGATTATTTAGAGAAGTATCGTATCAATTAGACAACAATATTCATAGCATACACTTATTTATGTAATGAAATACTATAACTTGCCTAAAACTCTTAACATTATATTTTTATATCAAAACACAACCCACTTCTTATTTACTAAATTCAAACAATATGATAACCATACCCAAACATACACACATACATTAAAATCATTTTTATAATTACTTAAATCAATTTATTAAATTTGGACAGTATACAATACAAACTCAAAATCACTTTTACAAGACATTCCACAATTATCATACAAGCACCAGTAAGACAGCAATTTAGTAAACAACTAGAACATTAAGGCATACATTTACAAAGTCATTTTTATATTTCCTTTTTAACTCTATATATAAAAAGTCTTAGCATAAAATTCACATATTGATTTAATCCAAAACAATTTCTATCATTGGTGCCACACACCTTAGATTTTTAGACAGCATGCATACTTAAACTTAAAAATTCAATTTCTCTCAAACAGAAAATCGAAAACACATGTCGTTTCTTCCTAAATTCTTATTACAACTTCTACTATAATAAAATGACAAAATTAAACAAAATAAAATAGTTGCATCTGCTGTACAGCCACAGAAAAGTTGCATTACTTCAATAAGTTCAAGTAAAACAATCCAAAACAATTATATACAATTCTAACTTATGCCAAAGACTTATAACTACAATTATTTCTAATAAAATATTACTTTTTCATTAATTCTAAATTCTGGACAGCAACTTAATATTTTTATTTAAATTACTTTAATCACTCAAAAATACTTATTTCTATTTGTTTCTATATTACATTTGCACATATAAACAAGGTATCATTAACATTCTCAAAAATAATCATTTGGGGTCTTAAAATAAATAAATTTTTCAGATTAAAATTTAAATTTCCAGAATTAAAATGAAACTTTCAAAATTAATCTTTTCCATATAAACATGTAATATATTCCCTAAACATACTAAAACAATCATCAAATCAATTAGAAAAATTTAATTACTTTAATTCCTTTTTATCTAAAATTCGATTAGCATAGAAAAATATCAGAAAAATATTTTTAATTCCTAAAGCATCTATATAATATAATTACATCATTTTGTATACTAAAAATAAGAGGTTTAATCATTAACAAAATATAAAATAGATCTCTTTTAGAAAATAATTCACTTTTTCCAGCAACTAATATTTATAAACACATCAACCACATACTCATACAATTATTCAAAAATACATGTTCTTATAAGTTTATAACAACTACCATTTGTTCCTATTTCTTTTAAACAATTAACTATAATTTAATTACACATCAAACAACAAGCAATTTACCAAAAATAATTTCAAAACAACATCATAGACCTCACGGTCTACTATTTTTATTTTTCCAGAAATTTATTTTTTTTGTTCATTTACTTAAATCAAACAAAAGGAAATAACATACAATCAAACAATAACAATTACATAAAAATTGCATAACATATAATTCCATACACTTCAAGAACATCAAAATTTTCCAGAATTAATTTTATTTCTAAAAAATCATTTCTAGTTCCTTTAAGTCATTTTCATTTCATTTCTACTTTAAGGAAAATACTTATTTGTTTTCATTCTTTTTAGAGACTTAATTATAACTCAAATATACATGAAATAACAACAATTATCACACAATATACATACATACATACACGGTCCAGAAAAGAAAAGAAATAAAAACCAAAAATAAAAATCCATTTTAAATCTTTTATTCATTTCTATTCTCTTTTATTATATTAAACAACAACACAATACACATATTAAAATACACAATCAATCCTCATTTTTTCTAATATGTCACACGGTTCATATATATATATATATATATATATATATATATATTAGAAATTATTATTTTCCATTGTTATTTACTTATTTCTTTTTCATTCCTTAAAACAAAGAACAAAACAATTAAAAAGACAATGAATAAAAACTTTATTTGTTCACACAAAATTCTCTACAATTCTTATATTCTAATTAAAATAAGCCCAGAAATTAAATTACTCAAACTTATCAAAAACTTTTAGCCATCTTAAGAATTAAAGAAAAGGGGAGATAAATCCTTTTAAACACCCCTTTTTGTGTCCCTTTTCTCATTCTTAATTCATATGACTTAAGAACAATTTCATATATTCAAAAATAACTTTAAAATGAAAAGGAAATTTAGAACTTGACCATAGAAGAAATTTAGAAGATTTAAAAAAAATATAAACAAACAACTTAAAAATAACATAAATAAATAAGTGATTTTGGGTTACCTCTACTCCTTAAGCTTTTTAGAAAACCTCAAGCAACCAAGCTAATCCTCCCTTCTTCCTAGCTTACTCGTCCCTCTCTCTCTATTTCTCTCTTAGAATTTTATTTTTTTTTCTCTTGTGAAACCATCAAGGTTTGTGTGTGAAAAATGTGGGAACTAAGGCTATCTATTTGTAGGTGTTGAAGTGATCCATTTCCCTCAATTTTCAGACTCAAATTTCGGTCCCTCTTCATCAAGTCTTGGTCAAAAATTTTCAAATACTACTTGGAACATGAACTAGCATTAAATGGGATTTTGTTGATTCCTAAAGCCTTTTAATTCATGGTTTATTCTCACAAACTTCAGAACTATTCTTCCCCTCTTTCCACCTTATTTTTGGACTGTACATGTATATTAAAATAGGAGAGAAAATTTTTCATTGGTTCATTGTGGAGGTGCCTACATAATTATCCAATCATATTAACTATCAAAATTTGATTTTCTGCCTACTGTACAAAATTTTTCGTAAATATAAAAATAAAAAATTTATTTTTACATATTAAGATTTTAAATTTTAATACGATCGTTTTCATATAAAGTTTATAATTTTTGGACTTACGGTTTAAAAGTTATGAATTTTTGAAGTCCTAAGGTCATTTCTTCAAAAATACACTTCCTAAGCTTTTCAAATATTTTAAAATAAGAGAAATAAGAAAATACATTTTATTTAAATGATAATACATTATAAAACTTCATAAATGTATTTTTATTTTAAAAATAATTATACTTGAGTCAAAAGGTTATTAAATGCATTAAAACCATACATTGATTCTTAAAACTCAAAAATTCGTTTACTACTGTAGCAGTGATAAAATTTCGAAAACTATAAAATAAAAATCAAAGCTTTACATTTTCATAATCTAGATTTCGATACGATCGTTTTGACATATCATTTGTAATTTTTTGACGTACGGTTGAAAAGATATGAATTTCTAAAGATAGGATACTCTAATCCATCAAAAGATAATTCATCTTCTAAAAATCATTTAAATCAAATACTTTACCTTAAAATATTTCATTTAAATAGGCTAGGGAAAACATTGGTATATATATAATATATACATATATGTCACGTATATATATATATATATATATATATATATATTTCATATGATTTTTAATTAAATTCAGGTATCAAAATCAAGCATAATTTCCTAATTTCAATTATAAAATCACAAATAAATTGGGTAAAATTGTGGGTCTCACAATCCTCCCCAACTTAAAGATTTCTCGTCCCCGAGAAATACGCACAGAGACAAGCAAGGAAACACACAAGGTTATTCAGACATTTCTACTACCCTTTACTTTGTTATTCACTTCTTTTGAGAATATATCCTTCCTTCGATGTCTACGTCGATCAACATTCTTTTACTGGTCAACCTTTGTCGTAACGCCGCGCGGGAGTCGAATTGAGTCAAGTTCAAAGGTAGGCAACAAACAATAATTGTCACAATAGTAGTTTGGTCAAACCAGAAGTGTTAAAGGTAAGTGAGTATAAATTATTCATAAGGGATATTGGCATTTTGATAATAGACTTGATAAGAAGAGTTTGTTATTTTAGAACTTGGTGTCAATTCAAAAGTACTTTCTTGTATGCATATCAAAACCATAATCACTGGCTGAATTACTGCTTATCTTCATACTACTTATGCCATACGGGTACTTGTC
The DNA here is from genome assembly GCA_037953625.1 of Crotalaria pallida. Taxonomy (NCBI): domain Eukaryota; kingdom Viridiplantae; phylum Streptophyta; class Magnoliopsida; order Fabales; family Fabaceae; genus Crotalaria; species Crotalaria pallida. The sequence continues at coordinate 657,853 of CM075654.1, read as the reverse complement.
ACTACACTTTTCTAACATAGACTCTACTTAACCTCTTGCTCCCCAACTTTGATCAAGCTTATACCACCTATTACACAACCTTACATCAAAGCCCACCATAAGACTATGATTACTCCCTAACTACCCGACCTTTTACTTACTTCCTTGCCTTCTTAGTACCACTTAGGGACCGACTTTAAACCATTATTCCCAAAATTCCTAACTTTTCACACTACCGTATCATCACCTTGTCCCTTCAGCCACTTAAAATTCATGTGTTATGCATACAAGTGTTACTTCCTTCATAACTTTATATGGTAGGGTTATGTTTTAATCACGAAAATTCGAGAAAAGAACTTAGGATTTTACTGAAATTTGGCATTTGGTCGAATAGTTTGATGGAAGGTGATCATTAGATTGGGTATTTTTCTGACAAAAGGAAGTTCTTTTTAATTTGAGAGGGTCAAATTATCGCCAAAAATACGAAAATCAAGTTCAATAATCATACGAAGGGTGATTGGGTTCTTTTCAAAAATCGAAACGAAGTAAGGTAATGTCTTGACTTGAACTCAATTCTCCTCTGGCAGTCCTTAAAATACCACACTTTTTCCAAGAATTGGTTTCCGCATTCTCACAAGGAGTTCTATTCAGCATACTTAAGCACAAACATTCATTGATCTCACGAAAATTTCGACATTATTATATCACAGGAAAAGCAAAAGAAGGAATAATCCTTCAACATAACCAGTCAAGAAACAAATTATCACGAATCCACACAAAAGAAGCAAACACAACTAGTGAATACTCCACTTCATTCAAACAACTCAAACCTAAGAACGACTAGCAGCATTAACATCCTCATTCCCAATCATAACGAATACTCTTCTGTTTCCCTTTGGTTTATCATAACCCTTTTCACGCTTTGGTTCCCAGCAGTTCCTCGCAGTATGTCCTGGTTTGTTGCAGTTGAAGCCGTTCGGATTCTCATAAGGGCGATTTGTTCCATAATGGTTATTGTTGCAGCGACCACACAGCAGGATTACACCTCCTTGACCTTTTTCACCATTCCCATTACCTCGAGCACCACCATTACTGATGTTATTACCATTCCACGTTCTCTGATTCCCACCATTATTGTTGTTGTTGTTTCCACCTTGATGTTGATTATTTCCAAAACCACCGGGGATCCATGGACTTCCAACTTGATTCTTTTCCACTCCTACGATTTTGCTGATAAAGATCACGATACCTCTGATTCCTCCTACCAGGCACCTTGTTGTGTCGAAACTTCCTAGTGAAGCCATGCTTAGCAGAGTAATTGACCGGTTTCGCCTTTGCATCTCCTGTCGGAGATTCCCCTACCAACCAGTTACTCGGTCTTCTTGCCTGTCCAAACTTGGGAAACTCCAAATGTGGAAAAGCTATCTGTAGTCCTAACCTCAGACCTCTTTGGAATTCAGGGTTTGCGTCATTGCTGCTACTGCCTTGACTAGTCAGACTTGCAGAACATCCATGCATCTTCATTTCCGCGCCAATCCTAACTCTTAGTTTACTCTAGGACTAAAACTACCGCAACCCAGACACAAACAAACATAACCAGAGTCACACAAGGAAAGCATATAAGGCTATGCTTAAGGCCATTAAGGACAACCATCGCTCTGATACCACTAAATGTAACACCCCAATTTGGACTTAGAATTTTCACTAAAAATTTGCGCCATTTTTTTTTTATTTTTTTATAACATTATCAAAATCAATTCAGTTTAATTCTTTTACCAAAAGATTTTCATAAATACAATTTGATTCATTTGGTTTACAAAAATGCTTTAGTACTTGCATCATAAAATTCTATTTCCAAAAAGAGATGTTATCATCCAACACATTTCCAAAAACTCATTTTCTAAATGTCATATTTAGTCGATGGTTAACTTGCGGAAAAATAGTTTAATTACTTTATGAACATAATATATAACAAAAGAAACTTCTTTTATTTCATTTCAAATAATCATTTATTACAATAGGGGTTACGTTCGGGATAGAGTAATCATGTCCTACCCATCTAGTGATGGAATACAGAAACAGAGACTATACTAACTTAGACTACTAATCTTCATTGCTATCCTTCATCACAAGTATCTGAAAGACTCATCGGCTGCCGCTTTTACGTCCTCCTCATAATGATGCTCCATTTCACGATCCTTCTCCAACTTAAGCAACCATAACTTGTAATGCTACATGATCTGTCATCTGTGAACATTGTCCCCAATGTCCACAGGGAAAGGAAAGAAGAGAGAGAGTCAACGATCCGGACGAATGGTCGTCGACGGCATGGACTTACTCTAAGGGATCACATTAGGACACAAATATATGCAATAACTATAACATTTCCTCATTCACAGCTCATAATTACCACTTTATTCTTATAACTTTTTATAACTTCCTCTTTTCATCGCATTAATATCTTTTTCTTAAAGTTCCATACTCATAATCTTTCCACTAGGTCTTTCCATAATACAACCGTCAATGATTTAGGGAGGGAAATCATTGAGGTAAGGGAACAGTCAGCACACACGATACATCTCCTCTTCATCATCCAACCACAACCTAAGTCGGAAAGCAAATGGGATGCACAGGAATCCTAACCATGCTGACCTCGAAGCCAAAGGGTACGTACCAGCTGAAACCACGCCAGTTGGCCAGCAAACAAAAATCAAATATCAATTCATAAGTTCCTAACAAAAAGCGATGGCTTCTAGTCCCATTCGGATTCCCTCTACACCATCCATGATTTGCTCAAGGGGGCGACAGCTCTATCCCTAGTTCGCGTTGTAGTCCTCGCCACGACCAACGACCAGCAGGTGCCCTTGATCACTGTAGCATCGTTCCACCTAGGGTAGTGCTCTTAGGCTTCTTGACGAATCACCATCATTGCCCTCCCCTATCGCAATCACCACTTGGAGGAATGCCCGACCTCCAAGTATACGGTATCTTTCCTCTCCACTACTTCACTCTCAACGTAGTTAGAAGGGATTGGGTCCTAAAGTCTTTTAAGTCATTTTAATCTTTTAAAGTCTTTTATTAATCCTAAGTTTGGTCGACCCATTCTAAGCCGCGCTTCGAACGGGTCTCGACCTCTAAGGGACCATAGCAAACACCTCCCTATCGTACAGTGGATTCCACAAGACATGAGACCACGGCAAAGTCATTCACGTGGTCAGTCACTTAAGGGGATAAAAATAAAGTCATTGTGCCGCTTGCACCATCACTGTACACTAACAACAATCCTCAAATTTCACAAGATTCAAATAATCATTTCTCATAATTTATTTTCACAATCATACTTCCAAATATTTCAAGTTCTTTTCATAGGAACAACAATTCAATATACCTTGAGCACACTTCCATAGGATAAATCCTTATCTCAAAAATAATCCCAACATATTTGTTATTTCATCACTTATCATTTTATCATTTCCAAAATCATTAAGGCAACATACCATATACAACTTCAGAATATACAACATGATATAACAATTATTAACAGACATAATATTGAGGAATCGTATTTTTCGTAAGGACGGCGGAACACACACACATTTGCCGTCTTACTACTCAACCTATAGATTCCTAGTTCCGACCTTTGAGATTATACGGAACGCCCTAATGCTACCTCAGTGCCATTATGTCTTAGGAAGGTTGCTCTCTCACCTGAGCTCCACGCTTACTCTGTTTTCAACCTTTTGCGTTCACAGCTCCAGCAGCTCGTTTACTTTTAATTCCTTTTATTTCTTAAATGATGAACGACATACAATCAATATCAATAAATACCTTATACCATCTACCTACTTAAGTAAAAACTAAACCCAAAGCACCAAAGTTACTTAAACCCGAATTTCTTTTTAAAACAGAAGTCCTTTTAAGGCATCAGGTAATTTAAAATAATTCCTTTTTGGAAAACACACTTCTAACAAATACCACTTTCTTAAATAACCTTTGAAATCAAAAGACTTTGTATTAGGATATACAACACTTGAAAAGTAAATCATTCCTTTTCCGAAACTCAAGGCCTCTTAAACAGTATTAAATAAAATCTTTAAAACCAATCATTAAATCAAAATCACTTTTCAAAAATATACAACCATTTACACCTCCTAAGATCTATAAATTAAATACAAAATTTAGAACTTAATCAATTAAATCAAAAGAGACTACTTCTACTTTCATTAACTCATAATTCAGTTCCAAATGCTTATATAACAACTACCATTATAAGCCACTTAAACAAATAACTTAAACTTGATATAATCTTTTAATCATTTGGTCAGCCAGGAAACACATTTTTAAAAATCAATACAAACACTTAACACATCAACAATCATTCTAAAATATGAACTTATTCACTTATCAAGTCAAAACAAGTTCTATTTTAAATATCATGCAACTATATGAAAATCTTTTATGGACAGCAGCACGAAATAAAGTTGCATTACTTCACAGTTACCCAAAAATTCATTCTTTTCAATTTCCTACTAAAAGATTCACATCCAAATTCTAAAAATGAAATTAAGCTTAAGAAAGTAATGTTTTTCCACACTTATTCAATTATGGGCAGCACTTAAATTATTTCAATTCACCTTCAATCTTATAGACATACTACTAAGGTCAATATAAAACAAATCTGGACAGCCACTCAAACAAATTGCACTTACTCACAATTTTCATCAAATTAAAGTTCTGACCTCTATTTTCAAAGAACTAAGAATTATAACTCAAAAATACTTATAACTTATAAAAACAGTTACATATAGATTATTTAGAGAAGTATCGTATCAATTAGACAACAATATTCATAGCATACACTTATTTATGTAATGAAATACTATAACTTGCCTAAAACTCTTAACATTATATTTTTATATCAAAACACAACCCACTTCTTATTTACTAAATTCAAACAATATGATAACCATACCCAAACATACACACATACATTAAAATCATTTTTATAATTACTTAAATCAATTTATTAAATTTGGACAGTATACAATACAAACTCAAAATCACTTTTACAAGACATTCCACAATTATCATACAAGCACCAGTAAGACAGCAATTTAGTAAACAACTAGAACATTAAGGCATACATTTACAAAGTCATTTTTATATTTCCTTTTTAACTCTATATATAAAAAGTCTTAGCATAAAATTCACATATTGATTTAATCCAAAACAATTTCTATCATTGGTGCCACACACCTTAGATTTTTAGACAGCATGCATACTTAAACTTAAAAATTCAATTTCTCTCAAACAGAAAATCGAAAACACATGCCGTTTCTTCCTAAATTCTTATTACAACTTCTACTATAATAAAATGACAAAATTAAACAAAATAAAATAGTTGCATCTGCTGTACAGCCACAGAAAAGTTGCATTACTTCAATAAGTTCAAGTAAAACAATCCAAAACAATTATATACAATTCTAACTTATGCCAAAGACTTATAACTACAATTATTTCTAATAAAATATTACTTTTTCATTAATTCTAAATTCTGGACAGCAACTTAATATTTTTATTTAAATTACTTTAATCACTCAAAAATACTTATTTCTATTTGTTTCTATATTACATTTGCACATATAAACAAGGTATCATTAACATTCTCAAAAATAATCATTTGGGGTCTTAAAATAAATAAATTTTTCAGATTAAAATTTAAATTTCCAGAATTAAAATGAAACTTTCAAAATTAATCTTTTCCATATAAACATGTAATATATTCCCTAAACATACTAAAACAATCATCAAATCAATTAGAAAAATTTAATTACTTTAATTCCTTTTTCTCTAAAATTCGATTAGCATAGAAAAATATCAGAAAAATATTTTTAATTCCTAAAGCATCTATATAATATAATTACATCATTTTGTATACTAAAAATAAGAGGTTTAATCATTAACAAAATATAAAATAGATCTCTTTTTGAAAATAATTCACTTTTTCCAGCAACTAATATTTATAAACACATCAACCATATACTCATACAATTATTCAAAAATACATGTTCTTATAAGTTTATAACAACTACCATTTGTTCCTATTTCTTTTAAACAATTAACTATAATTTAATTACACATCAAACAACAAGCAATTTACCAAAAATAATTTCAAAACAACATCATAGACCTCACGGTCTATTATTTTTATTTTTCCAGAAATTTATTTTTTTGTTCATTTACTTAAATCAAACAAAAGGAAATAACATACAATCAAACAATAACAATTACATAAAAATTGCATAACATATAATTCCATACACTTCAAGAACATCAAAATTTTCCAGAATTAATTTTATTTCTAAAAAATCATTTCTAGTTCCTTTAAGTCATTTTCATTTCATTTCTACTTTAAGGAAAATACTTATTTGTTTTCATTCTTTTTAGAGACTTAATTATAACTCAAATATACATGAAATAACAACAATTATCACACAATATACATACATACATACACGGTCCAGAAAAGAAAAGAAATAAAAACCAAAAATAAAAATCCATTTTAAATCTTTTATTCATTTCTATTCTCTTTTATTATATTAAACAACAACACAATACACATATTAAAATACACAATCAATCCTCATTTTTTCTAATATGTCACACGGTTCATATATTAGAAATTATTATTTTCCATTGTTATTTACTTATTTCTTTTTCATTCCTTAAAACAAAGAACAAAACAATTAAAAAGACAATGAATAAAAACTTTATTTGTTCACACAAAATTCTCTACAATTCTTATATTCTAATTAAAATAAGCCCAGAAATTAAATTACTCAAACTTATCAAAAACTTTTAGCCATCTTAAGAATTAAAGAAAAGGGGAGATAAATCCCTTTAAACACCCCTTTTTGTGTCCCTTTTCTCATTCTTAATTCATATGACTTAAGAACAATTTCATATATTCAAAAATAACTTTAAAATGAAAAGGAAATTTAGAACTTGACCATAGAAGAAATTTAGAAGATTTAAACAAAATATAAACAAACAACTTAAAAATAACTTAAATAAATAAGTGATTTTGGGTTACCTCTACTCCTTAAGCTTTTTAGAAAACTTCAAGCAACCAAGCTAATCCTCCCTTCTTCCTAGCTTACTCGTCCCTCTCTCTCTATTTCTCTCTTAGAATTTTATTTTTTTTCTCTTGTGAAACCATCAAGGTTTATGTGTGAAAAATGTGGGAACTAAGGCTATCTATTTATAGGTGTTGAAGTGATCCATTTCCCTCAATTTTCAGACTCAAATTTCGGTCCCTCTTCATCAAGTCTTGGTCAAAAATTTTCAAATACTACTTGGAACATGAACTAGCATTAAATGGGATTTTGTTGATTCCTAAAGCCTTTTAATTCATGGTTTATTCTCATAAACTTCAGAACTATTCTTCCCCTCTTTCCACCTTATTTTTGGACTTTACATGTATATTAAAATAGGAGAGAAAATTTTTCATTGGTTCATTGTGGAGGTGCCTACATAATTATCCAATCATATTAACTAACAAAATTTGATTTTCTGCCTACTGTACAAAATTTTTCGTAAATATAAAAATAAAAAATTTATTTTTACATATTAAGATTTTACATTTTAATACGATCGTTTTCATATAAATTTTATAATTTTTGGACTTACGGTTTGAAAGTTATGAATTTTTGAAGTCCTAAGGTCATTTCTTCAAAAATACACTTCCTAAGCTTTTCAAATATTTTAAAATAAGAAAAATACGAAAATACATTTTATTTAAATGATAATACATTATACAACTTCAGAAATGTATTTTTATTTTAAAAATAATTATACTTGAGTCAAAAGGTTATTAAATGCATTAAAACCATATATTGATTCTTAAAACTCAAAAATTCGTTTACTACTGTAGCAGTGATAAAATTTAGAAAACTATAAAATAAAAATCAAAGCTTTACATTTTCATAATCTAGATTTCGATACGATCGTTTTGACATATCATTTGTAATTTTTCGACGTACGGTTGAAAAGATATGAATTTCTAAAGATAGGATACTCTAATCCATCAAAAGATAATTCATCTTCTAAAAATCATTTAAATCAAATACTTTACCTTAAAATATTTCATTTAAATAGGCTAGGGAAAACATTGGTATATATATAATATATATATATATTTCATATGATTTTTAATTAAATCCAGGTATCAAAATCAAGCATAATTTCCTAATTTCAATTATAAAATCACAAATAAATTGGGTAAAATTGTGGGTCTCACACATGGGATTAAGTTCACTAGTCTAGGATTAAGTCCAACTAATCTTGGATTAGTTGACTAATCATGGGATTAAGTGAAACATAATTAAGTTCAAGTACTATTTAGTTATCTAAGACTAGGTTTAATTGGTACTTAGTTGACTAAATCATTTTAGTTACTAAGTTAACTCCCTTAACCGAGATTTAGCAATCCAAAACCATTTTGATTAACACTTTAATTACCTTATCTAATTCTCAGTTAAGGCCTAGTTAACTAAAATCCATTTAGTCAACACTTAAGCCTAGTTCATCCAAGGGTCTAAACATTAAATTAACCAACATAACCTATGTAATTACTCATCAACACTAAACATAGTCATAAAATTCAGCATAGAACATTTAACAATCACATGTCAAGATTCATCACAAATTGGCCTCCAAGCCAAAACAAAATCTAACTAGTGCCCTTGAGTCTCATGGTGACTCAACCTAATTTCTAAGCTTCAAGACTTATTCTAGCAAAAGTGTAAGCTCCTCTCACATACCTTAGAAGAAAACTAAGGAGACTTTGAGCTTTTGGACCTTTTCCTCTCTAAATCGTGAGCACTCTCCCTCCTTAGACACTTGAAACTTGATCCCAAGCTTCTAAAACTCTAAGGCTCAACTTGATCTACCAAGCAAATGATCTTAAGGCTTTGTTTGGGGTTTGGCCGAGAGGGTTGATAAGGTTTCGAGTTTAATGGTTGAAATTTCTTCAACACACAACTTTAAGCAAGTGGCATATTCATGATCTAGAGTATGAATATGCTAAGGTTTCTTGTGTTTGGTAAAAGTTTAGGCTTGATTAAGGGTGGTGATGGGTGTGGTCGTGAGCTTCTCAAAAGGGGAAGGGTTGGATTTGAACTTTCTAAGCCTTGATCACTCATGCATGTTGTACATCCATGATCTAGACTTAGGATATGTAAAGATTTCTTGGTTTTTATGGAAGAATGAGTTAGGTTGATATTGTTTGTGGGTGTTGGCCGTGAGGTTCACAAAGGAAGAAGATAAAGATGATGGTGATGGTGCTAAGAAGAAAAGGAAGCAAAAGTGATGATCATCAACACATGGTCTCTTATATAAGGGTTTAAGGTCAAATGGTGAAGAGATTAGATGACTAAGTGGTGAGTTTTGGTGTGGACACCTCACACTTCATGCAATGAAATGAAATGTGGTGTTGCCACCTCATTCTTGTGCAACATGCATGAAATGTGAGCATGACACCTCACTTCTTCATGCAAACTCACAAACTCACTCATGGCTACACACACACACACTCTTCACGGTTTTCACACACACACACATGGCCCAACACTCATGTGCACACATTCACGGCCCAACATCACTCACAAGGCCCATTTGGTTAACTTAGGCTTAATCTAGTTCACTTAACTCTTAAGCCATTCATTAACCAAGCTAATCTATCTTTTAACTAAACTATTAGACATCTAAACCTAATCAACTTAAAACTACACAAGGCTAAACTTAATAAATTAGGTTTAAGCTAACCCTAATCACTATTAGCTAACTAATCCAAGATTGAGTTCTAACACATCAAGCTAAGGCAAAGCATTCATATAGCAAAGCATAAGCTATTCAATACATTATTCGGGAACTAAAGTTCAGGGATGTTACATGAGCCAATTTGTAAGATGGTGTTAGCTAACCAATATGTATAGTCAATTTCTTTGATAAACCCCGCTTGGAGCAGCTCTGCAACCTTCTCCTCGATGGCAATTGCTTTTTCAGCCCCCACTTTCCTTTTTCTCTGAGCAACTGGTTTTGCACCCGGATAAATGTTCAGTTTGTGACAGATGAAAATTGGGTCGATTCTTGGCATATCGACCGAGGTCCATGCAAACAGGTCTTTATTTGCTATTAACAATTCGATGAGATCGGTTTTGACTGATGGGGGAAGTCCCGACCCTAGTTTTATTTGTCTAAGAGGGTTGTTATTCAACATGAGGTATTCCCATTCTCCTTGCGGGCTCGGTCTTGACTCGTCTCAGTCTGCTTGTTACAAGTATTATTTGTCTAAGAGCAAAAATGACATTACCAGTATGATCTACACCTAACATATACATTAACATATTAGTTACAAGTACCCAGGAATACCACACGTGTACCAGTACCCAAGGTGTACCCGGTAAGGGTAAGTCACCAGTTTAGGAGTTGTAACATCCTCAATTTTAATTTCCAAGTAAATGTATTATGATATTTACCTTAGGATATTTAGAACGTGGAATTTTATCAAACTAAGTTGAATTTCGGAGTAAGTTTGATTTTAAGAACACTCTAAGTTAGGAAATTTGAAATAAATTGTCCAAGCCTTCAAACACAATTTTCACCGTTGGATGTTAAATTTGGGGTCTTAGGAAGCTTGTCTCAAAATTTGAGCAAGATCCGACGAGTAACGAAGAAATACGGCATTCGTAAAGGTGAAGAAAAATATTAAAATAAAAAGAAAATAAAAAAATAAAAAGAAACAAAAGGGGCTGGTGCCCAGCCACGGAAAGGGTGGCTTAGTAAAGAAGCCACGAGTTGTGGCCACCAAAAGCTAAGGGCATCTGATTCCAAACCAAAAACAATACAAAAACAACAACATAACAAGTAAAAACTTAAAACCATCAACAAACTCACATATTCTTCTTCGTCTTTCTCTCTCTGCTCACGTCCCTTTCTCTCTCCATTAGGATTTTGTTTTGTACATCATTTTGGCCTTGAACCTAAGCTAATCAATACCCATCATCATCATCCAGATTTTAGGGCATGAAAATGAGTTAGATACACTCTCCTTTGATCCCTCATCCATTCAATATCTCTCTCTCCTCCTTCCTTGGTTTTTCTTCAACACATAGTTATGGAGAATCAATACCCATATGTGTAATAATCAAAAGCAAGAACAAGATTCTATACCCAAGTACAACACTCACAACCGGGTTGTCTACCACCATTGGATTCTAGCTCTCTTGAGGTGGCAGGCTAAGCTAAGGAGGTTCGGGTTTCCAAGGTTCTAGGCTAGGGCAAAGGAACAAAACACACTTATCTCATTACATTTGAGGTAAGGGGGTGGGTATTGGCTTGACATATGATTGGGTGTCCATATGGTTATAATAGTTTGTTAGGAGTTATTTGTGCAGGATAATTAATAATGAACCCTAAGGTAGTGAGCTATAAAAATTATGTGAATAGAAATAATAAATTATATAGTGTAGAAATTAATGCTTAAAATGTGCCTATGAGACTTAGTTTTAGTTGTGCTATTTTAATTGTAATATTTGCTATGTGACCCTAAATGTGAGTATTTGAATATGTGTAAATGGATATAATTGTTGATAGAATGTGTTATGAATTTTATTGTGCTATGTGAGGTGGAAAATTAAATTATTGCCTTGGAAAATATGACACGTGAATAATCATTGGAAATTGTGAATGAGTTTTTGATATGGAATAAAAGGGAATGCAGTGTGATTTGATCCTTGGGCAAGCCGGTACACTAGGTGCCCTGCTAGGTGGTGAATTGCCTGCTAGGGCCAAATTCCCGTCAGGCCAATTGCCCATTAGGTCCTAAATTCCCGTTAGGCGTCGGTCCGTCAAAGGATCAATCCCACTGCATAACCACCTAAGTAATAATAATAATATGTGAATTGGAACTTTACGGGAAATTAATATTAACTAAATTAACCAGCATTGTCCTAACGGGTGATGCCTAATGGGTGTCTCAGTCCTGACAGGTTTAAAGTCCCTAGTAGGTGCCGAATTGCCTAGCAAGGGCGTCAATTCCTGGTGGTGCAAGGTGTAGGGTTAACCAATAATAAATCCTACCGCTACAAGATGAGCATGAGCTCTCTAGTAGGATAAGGATGAATAACTCATCCTTCTTATCCTCTAAGAGCCACGTCAGCCCTACTGGGCCGAACAGGCCCATAAGGCACCACAACACAACTTCCCCTATAAGTATCGCCATGCTATAGGGGCTAAGGTATGTTCTCTCATCCCTACTCTTAAGAACTACGTGTGGCTTGATCCCCTTATCACTGGGGGTACGTAGGACCGGGGTCACCCTCGTCAGCTGCTACAACCCCAAACACACATCGTGGTGTTCCATTAATACCGGGACACTACATTGGTGCCGTCTGTGGGGATCGATAAACTTCGATTCCCAACCACAAAAAAAATGAAAAATAAAAATAAAAATAAAAAAATAAAAAAAATGGAAGCAACAAGGTGTTGCGGATGCGGCGGCGCTGCTGGTGCTGCTCAAGGCTAGAGACCAGCACTGCTGCCCCTTCGCGACCCAGTACGCAACTCCAACACCGATGCCGGTACCGGCGCATCGTTCTTCAAGATCCCTTCTTCTTCTTCTCCGATCCTCAAACCACCGTCGTCTTCACTGGTAGCTTCTAAGATGTCGCCTCTGGTTCTAATGTTGGTTGCGGTTCTGATAGCATCCTCGAAGATCATCATCTTCCTTCAAGCCCACCACAACCACGAAGACCAGAGGTTAAGAACGGAAAAGAAGAGGACCAGGAATAAAGGAGGCTATAAGATCCACCGTCACTCGTGTGGCGCCCTTCCTCCGCCTTTAATCATACTGCACAGCTCTTAGGGCTCAACAGAGATGGTGCCGCGCCTTGGTGTTGCGTTGATGTCGTTCAGCAGAGATGCTCAATTGCTCATACTGGTTACATCAAGATATGATGGAGGAGAGCGGTCAAAGTAGAACCAGACAACTCCCTCACGCCGTCACTCCCTCACGTCAAGACACCCCCCTCACGCCGTCACTCCCACCGAGCCGGTCATCGCCATCGGTGCCGGCGAGCGCATAGGGCAGACGCTGCCCATTCATAAACGAGGAAGGAGATTAGTTCATGGGCCAACAGCCCATCTCAGAAATGAAATTAAAATAGGCTTCAGCACCGAGCAGGCCTAATATGTCTTAATCACATCGTGGTTACGATCACTTGAGCAGGGAAGCCGTTCTCTTGACGTTTTTGGGCGTATTGATATTTTATTGCCATACTAATTTAATTCATATACTATAACATATCACTTGAGCAGGGAAGCCATTCTCATGACGTTTTTGGGCGTATTGATATTTTATTGCCATACTAATTTAATTCATATACTATAACATAACTCCAATTGGTGATAATCTTGGCACACCTCGAACTCAAATAACAGTTTGAGTCGTGCCAGCATACCTTGGCACAAGCCTTTCGGCTTTCACCATGGCAAGCGCATAAAAGGATGTCTCCTTAAAAGCATTGTGACTTTAAAAACAATAGTCCAATTCGACTTTGAACTCAGTACATGACGATACACGACTAAGGGCCTTGACTGCGAACAGTCTTATACGTCCTAATCAACCATCCACGACACTCCTCCGAATAAAAAGTTCTCAGCCGCAAACAATGTTTTATGTCACCACCAACTCTCAGAAGCTCAGCACAGGCTCTTCGAGCCTATACGAGCTTGGGGGGCTTGTAGGGTTAACCAATAATAAATCCTACCGCTACAGGATGAGCATGAGCTCTCTAGTACAGGATAAGGATGAATAACTCATCCTTCTTATCCTCTAAGAGCCACGTCAGCCCTACTGGGCCGAACAGGCCCATAAGGCACCACAACACAACTTCCCCTATAAGTATCGCCATGCTATAGGGGCTAAGGTATGTTCTCTCATCCCTACTCTTAAGAACTACGTGTGGCTTGATCCCATTATCACTGGGGGTACGTAGGACCGGGGTCACCCTCGTCAGCTGCAACAACCCCAAACACACATCGTGGTGTTCCATTAATACCGGGACACTACACAAGGGTAATTGGAAATTAAGGAAAGGGAAATGGTATATTTAATGGATAACGGAAATGATCAATGAAATTATGGAATTTGGAATTAATATTATTTAATTATGTGTTAAGAGGAAAGAAGAAATAAATATGATTAATGGAAAGATTATAACTGGACTTGATGATTGTTGCTTGGAATATGTGCTATTTGATATATTTGGATAGTTGTGCTTGGCCTAGTGAATTTATTATGTCAATCTGGAAACTGCAATTCTGTTTCATGTGTAATGCTCACTCCCTTAACATTTTTCAGGTTCTGAGATCGAGCTAGCACAGCCCCCGGCCGAGCAGGTGCACGGATCGGAACAAGGCAGTTTAGAAAACTGTTGGGCCTACAAGAGGCAAGGGTCCCATGCAGAGATCAGGACCTTATTCTGGTGCTAAGGGTGCAACCCCACGAGGATCCTGCCCAATGACAATTTCTTATGGTCCTATTCCACCTTGTCAGCATTGTGGAAGGCGACATGGAGTTGTATGTTGGTCCTTGGGTCGAAATGAAGGACTTTGTTATGTTTGTGGTCAGCCTGGCCATTATGCAAACAATTGTCCTAAGAGTCCGCTGAAGAAGGAAGCTAATGGGAACAAAGTTCAGAGAGCAGGTGGGAATCAGCCAGTGCAGAGAGGCAAAGTGTATATGCTTGATGAGGAAGAGGTTACTGATGAGGATGAGCTGATCAGAGGTACCTGTCATGTGAATGACATTTCCTGTGGTGTTTTGTTTGATTGTGGTGCATCTCATTCATTCATTTCTATTGATTGCATGAAAAGACTAGGGTTGTCCACTGTAGATATGCCTTATAAATTGTCAGTTTATACCCCCACAAATTCTTCAGTAGTCACTTCTCAGATGTGTTTGGATTGCCCACTCCGAGTATTGGAGCGGGAATTCAAAGTTAACCTTATTTGTTTGCCTATGACTAAATTGGATATTATTCTGGGTATGGATTGGATGACTCAGCATAATGTTCTAATTGACTGTCGTAAGAAAGCGGTCATCTTTAGTGATTCCTCTTTATCTGCCATGGAAGTTGATGAGATATCTGATGTCAGCCAAGTTCCAGTAGTATGTGAGTTTCCGGAAGTCTTTTCTATAGAGATTCCCGGATTGCCTCCTAAAAGAGAAGTTGAATTTGGTATTGAACTAAAGCCTGGTACTGGTCCAATTTCTATTGCACCTTACAGAATGGCGCCTCCGGAATTGGAAGAATTGAAGAAGCTATTGGAGGAGCTATTAGCAAAGAAACTTATCAGGCCAAGTGTATCACCCTGGGGTGCTCCCATTCTTTTTGTCAAGAAGAAAGATGGTAGCCTCCGGATGTGCACCGATTACAGGCAGTTGAATGCAGTGACAGTAAAGAACAAGTATCCGCTCCCTCGCATTGATGATTTGTTGGATCAGTTGAGGGGTGCATCAGTGTTCTCTAAGATTGACCTCCGATCGGGATACCATCAGATTCGTATCCGTGAAGAGGACATTCCAAAAACTGCTTTCAGGACGCGTTATGGGCACTTTCAGTATGTGGTGATGCCTTTTGGATTGACCAACGCTCCTGCAATATTCATGGATTACATGAATAGGATCTTCATGCCATATTTGGATTCTTTTGTCATTGTGTTCATTGATAACATCCTGATTTATTCTAAGAGTCCAAGTGAGCATGAGGAGCATTTGAGGATAGTGCTGCAAATCCTCAAAGAGAATCAGTTGTATGCCAAGCTTTCCAAGTGTAGCTTTTGGTTGGATGAAGTCCATTTTCTGGGACATGTGATTTCTGCACAGGGAGTTGTTGTGGATCCCTCTAAGGTGGAAGCCATGTTAAAGTGGGAGAGGCCCACATCAGTCACAGAAGTCAGAAGCTTTCTAGGATTGGCAGGCTACTATCGGAGATTCATTGAGGGTTTCTCCAAATTAGCTCTTCCATTGACAATGTTGACCAGGAAAGATGTTCCTTATCAATGGTCACAGTAGTGTGAGAGCAGTTTCTTAGAGCTGAAGAAGAGATTGACTAGCTCACCGGTTTTGATCTTACCGGATCCAACCCAACCCTTCGATGTGTATTGTGACACTTCAAAGCAAGGCTTGGGTTGTGTACTTATGCAGCAAGGCAAGGTTGTGGCTTATGCATCTAGGCAGTTGCGACAGCATGAGCAGAATTATCCGACTCATGACTTGGAATTTGCAGCTGTGGTGTTTGCACTGAAAATTTGGAGACACTACTTGTATGGCACGAAGTTTGAGGTGTACAGTGACCACAAGAGTCTCTGTTATCTCTTCAATCAGAAGGAGTTGAATATGAGACAGAGGAGATGGATGGAATTCTTGAAAGATTATGATTTCCATCTTCAGTACCATCTTGGTAAAGCTAATGTGGTAGCTGATGCATTGAGTCGCAAAACTCTCCATGTTAGCAACTTGATGGTGAAAGAGATGCAGCTGATTCAGGAGTTCAGTGATCTCAACTTGAACATGCAGGTGAAAGAAAAAAGTATTGTTCTGGAAATGTTGCAGGTCACTAGTGAGTTGATGGATTTGATCAAGGAAAGACAGGCAGATGATGAAGAACTTCAGAAGTTGTTGGAAGGAGCAGCAAGCAAAGAGGAACCTGATTTCATCAAGGGTGCAGATGGAATCATCAGGTTTAGAGGTAGAATATGTGTTCCAATGGACTTTGAGGTTCGTAGAGACATATTGTGGGAAGCTCACCAAACAAAAATGAGTTTCCATCCCGGTACAACAAAGATGTATCAGGATTTGAAGAAGATCTATTGGTGGCCAGGGTTGAAATCAGATGTGGCCGATCATGTGTCTCACTGCTTGACTTGTCAGAAGGTGAAGATTGAGCATCAAAAGCCAGGTGGTCCGTTGCGATCACTTGACATCCCTGAATGGAAGTGGGATAGCATAGCCATGGACTTTGTGACAGGTTTACCTAGAACTGTTGCAGGTTGTGATGCCATTTGGGTTGTAGTAGACCGTTTAACAAAGTGTGCTCACTTTATCCCGATCCATAAGAAGTACACACTGGAGAAGTTGACTCAGTTGTATATTCGGGATATAGTGAAGCTTCATGGTGTGCCTTCTAGTATAGTGTCTGATCGTGATCCACGATTTCTATCCAGATTTTGGCAGAGTCTTCAGCAGGCCTTGGGTACTAAGTTGAGGTTTAGTACAGCCTATCATCCTCAAACTGATGGGCAGTCTGAGCGTACTATTCAGACCTTGGAGGATCTGTTGAGGGCTTGTGTACTAGAGCAGGCTGGTAGTTGGGAGCAGTTGTTACCATTGATGGAGTTTACTTACAACAACAGCTTTCACTCTGGCATTGGTGTGGCACCGTTTGAGGCACTTTATGGCAGAAAGTGTAGAACGCCTCTATGTTGGTTCCAGATCGGTGAAAATCTGTTGACTGGGCCAGAGTTGGTGCAAGAAACCACTGAGAAGATCGCGATGATTAAGGATAAGATGAAAACTTCTCAGGATCGGCAAAAGAGCTATGAAGATAAGCGTAGGAGACCCTTAGAGTTTGATGTGGGTGATCATGTGTTTCTTAGGGTGTCCCCTACTACTGGCATTGGTCGGGCAATCAAGTCAAAGAAGCTGACTCCGAGGTTTGTTGGACCTTATGAGATTCTGGAAAGAGTTGGACCTTTGGCGTACAGGATTGCTTTGCCTCCACATTTGTCTAGGCTTCATAGTGTATTTCACGTCTCTAAGCTCCGGAAATACATTCATGATCCCTCTCATGTGGTAGCAGCTGATGATTTGCCTTTGAAGGAGAATCTTACTTTTGAGGTTCTTCCAATCAGAATTGAGGATAGGTAGATAAAGCAACTCAGGGGAAAGGAAATCCCACTCGTGAAGGTGATCTGGAGTAGAAACAACGTGGAGGAGGCCACTTGGGAATTGGAGAGCAAAATGAAGGAGTCCCATCCACAATTGTTTTCCTCCAGAGTCGAATTTCGAGGACGAAATTCTGGTAAGTGGGAGAGGATTGTAACATCCTCAATTTTAATTTCCAAGTAAATGTATTATGATATTTACCTTAGGATATTTAGAATGCGGAATTTTATCAAACTAAGTTGAATTTCGGAGTAAGTTTGATTTTAAGAACACTCTAAGTTAGGAAATTTGAAATAAATTGTCCAAGCCTTCAAACACAATTTTCACCGTTGGATGTTAAATTTGGGGTCTTAGGAAGCTTGTCTCAAAATTTGAGCAAGATCCGACGGATAACGAAGAAATACGGCATTCGTAAAGGTGAAGAAAATTATTAAAATAAAAAGCAAATAAAAAAAAAGAAACAAAAGGGGCTAGTGCCACCACGGAAAGGGTGGCTTAGTAAAGAAGCCACGAGTTGTGGCCACCAAAAGCTAAGGGCATCTGATTCCAAACCAAAAACAATACAAAAGCAACAACATAACAAGTAAAAACTTAAAACCATCAACAAACTCACATATTCTTCTTCGTCTTTCTCTCTCTGCTCACGTCCCTTTCTCTCTCCATTAGGATTTTGTTTTGTGCATCATTTTGGCCTTGAACCTAAGCTAATCAATACCCAGCATCATCATCCAGATTTTAGGGCATGAAAATGAGTTAGATACACTCTCCTTTGATCCCTCATCCATTCAATATCTCTCTCCCCTCCTTCCTTGGTTTTTCTTCAACACATAGTTATGGAGAATCAATACCCATATGTGTAATAATCAAAAGCAAGAACAAGATTCTCTACCCAAGTACAACACTCACAACCGGGTTGTCTACCACCATTGGATTCTAGCTCTCTTGAGGTGGCAGGCTAAGCTAAGGAGGTTCGGGTTTCCAAGGTTCTAGGCTAGGGCAAAGGAACAAAACACACTTATCTCATTACATTTGAGGTAAGGGGGTGGGTATTGGCTTGACATAGCATTGGGTGTCCATATGGTTATAATAGTTTGTTAGGAGTTATTTGTGCAGGATAATTAATAATGAACCCTAAGGTAGTGAGCTATAAAAATTATGTGAATAGAAATAATAAATTATATAGTGTAGAAATTAATGCTTAAAATGTGCCTATGAGACTTAGTTTTAGTTGTGCTATTTTAATTGTAATATTTGCTATGTGACCCTAAATGTGAGTATTTGAATATGTGTAAATGGATATAATTGTTGATAGAATGTGTTATGAATTTTATTGTGCTATGTGAGGTGGAAAATTAAATTATTTCCTTGGAAAATATGACACATGAATAATCATTGGAAATTGTGAATGAGTTTTTGATATGGAATAAAAGGGAATGCAGTGTGATTTGATCCTTGGGCAAACCGACACACTCGGTGCCCTTCTAGGTGGTGAATTGTCTGCTAGGGCCAAATTCCTGTCAGGCCAATTGCCCATTAGGTCCTAGATTCCCGTTAGGCGTCGGTCCGTCAAAGGATCAATCCCACTGCATAACCACCTAAGTAATAATAATAATATGTGAATTGGAACTTCACGGGAAATTAATATTAACTAAATTAACCAGCATTGTCCTAACGGGTGATGCCTAATGGGTGTCTCAGTCCTGACATGTTTAAAGTCCCTAGTAGGTGCCGAATTGCCTAGCAGGGGCGTCAATTCCTGGTGGTGCAAGGGTAATTGAAAATTAAGGAAAGGGAAATGGTATATTTAATGGATAACGGAAATGAGCAATGAGCAATGAAATTATGGAATTTGGAATTAATATTATTTAATTATGTGTTAAGAGGAAAGAAGAAATAAATATGATTAATGGAAAGATTATAACTGGACTTGATGATTGTTGCTTGGAATATGTGCTATTTGATATATTTGGATAGTTGTGCTTGGCCTAGTGAATTTATTATGTCTATCTGGAAACTGCAATTCTGTTTCATGTGCAATGCTCACTCCCTTAACATTTTTCAGGTTCTGAGATCGAGCTAGCACAGCCCCCGGCCGAGCAGGTGCGCTCTCCCTTACAGGGAGAGTAGATTCTAGTATCTTAGGGCATGGAAGTGTCCTGGGCTTATTCATCATGATGATGCCATGATAACTCTTTTGTTTGTAAAAATGTAAATATTCTTTTTGGTGGCCTAGGACAGCCTCTTAGATATAAGGGGTGTTTTGATGGATTTGGATATGTAAAACTTGTATATATATGCTTCCGCTTATAACTCTGATGACTGACAGATACTTATGGCATTATAATGCCTTGTTTATATCAAGCCCTGCTGGCTTTTGGAAATGATATATTATATTTGATGATTATCAGGTGCAGAATTAAATTATTTTTGAGAAAGTCTTAAAAACAAAGGAAACTTCGTCCGTTTGACGGTGGATTTTAATTAATTAAAAAGGAATTTTTAAGTACTCTAATTTAATATATGGGTAATTATGGATAAATTAACTAAGGTGTTACAGGAGTACCATGTTTCAAAGAGATGTTTATGGGTCCTCAACAAAAGCTCACTGCTTTTCAAAGATCCATGAAGGTGTTTGGGCAAAATTAGTAGATCTCAGTATCTCACATCATTTAGTTTTATCATTAGCTACCACGATTGACGTGATGAATTGGAAAGTAGCCAAGAGCATTGCCAAGTTGTTAAAGACATTTTAGTTTGTTTGTGATTGATGATGATGAAATGAAATAAAAAAAAGAAATTCTAATTTTTTTATTTTAAATTTTCAAATAAAAAAATATTTTATTTGATTTGAATTGATTGAAGTAATTAAAAATTACTTAAATTATGAAGGACTAAAATGCAATAAGTTAAAATAAGATGATAACATGATTACTAATATTTATTGGTTGATCATTTTATGGTATCGAAACTCATACTTTTGCCATGTTACCGAAAATCCCTCAATCTTTAATCATATTTTACTTTGTGTGAACCGACAGGAGTACACGTGACTTTACATAATGCTATTAGTACGTCATCTGCTATTCGTCATCAATTGAAATAGTCAGAATGAAGATTCAAATTAATTAGAATTACTAATATTTTATCAAATACTGTAGGAGACATCGATCATCCATGTAGATGTAGCAGTACTCTCCAAATTTGAGCTTATAAATAGGGTGCCACCACAACCGAACTAACCAATCACCCCTTCTAGCCTTATTAGCCAATTAATAATTAATCCTGCTCCAACTAACTCCCATTTCTTCTTTATTTTCACCACTTTTTGTTCATCTCATTACCCTTTAATTATTTGATTTCCAGAAGAGAAGCAGCTCTGATACATAAAAGAAAAGGTAAGGTATAGTATGTCGGCGGATACCGTTGTTAGCTTCTTGTTGGACAACTTGACCCAGCTACTTACGAGTGAAGTCAATCGGCTTTATGGAGTAGAAGGAAAGGTGAAGTTGCTGAAGCAAGAGTTGGAGAGGATACAAGGCTTCCTCAAAGACTCCGAAGGGAAGCGAGAAGAGCACGAAGCAGTGAAAGCTGTTATCAACCAAATAAAAGACGTGTCTTACGAAGCTGAGGATGTTATCGACAATTACGTCCTCGAAGCCGACATTCACGCAAGAAAAAACATGCTCGCTCGATTTATTGACTTTGGCTACGGAAAAATGCTCCATAGTGTCGACAACCAGATCGAGAAGATCAAGGAGAGAATCAAAGACATTTACGACAACAAAGACACATACGGCATCAAAGAAGGCGAGTCTGAAGCAGCAAAAGCAAAAATGGAGGAAGAGGCGGCGAGGCTGGAGGAGAAGGTGCATAAGCGAAGGACCGATGTGGAGGAGGATGATGTGGTGGGGTTCGATGGATACGCCGACCAAGTTATGAAGCTGCTGGTGGAAGGGGACACATCGCTCCAGGTGGTTTCCATCGTTGGCATGGTCGGGTTGGGTAAGACCACTCTTGCCCGAAAACTCTATAAAGACCCTCGAACCAAGAAGCAATTTGCTGATTGTTGTTTATGGGAATTTGTGACTCAAAAGTTCAGTCCCAAGGAACTTTTAGTCAACCTTTTGAAGAGTGTAAATGAGATCGATGAAGGTGAACTGAAAAAACTCAATAAGAATAATAATAATAATGAAAAAGCAGCAGCAAATGCTAGCAGCAGTAGTAACAACTTTAAAGAGATCGATCTAGAGCTTGAATTCTTGAAAAATAAGCTGAAGCAATATTTGTCAGAGATGAAGTACCTCATAGTCCTTGATGACATGTGGAGTAGTCAGGTGTTGGAGGAGATCGGAGATGCATTTCCAAATGACAACATGGGAAGCAGAATATTGATCACCACTCGTTTCGAACAGGTGGCTTCAAATTCAAAAATCCCTAGAAGTCAGCTCTATAAGCTCGGTCGTCTCAGCGAGGAAGATAGTTGGACACTCTTGTCTAAGAGGGTGTTTGTGGGAGAAAATTGCCCTCCTGGTTTGGAGGCTACGGGAATGAAGATTGCTACTGCCTGCAAGGGATTACCGCTCTCCATCGTGGTAATAGCCGGGATCCTACGAAGCAAGGAAAAGTCAGAACGAGTGTGGGAAAAAGTAGTCGGAAATGTCAATTGGTATATCAAAGAGGAGGATCAAGTTGTGAAGGAGATAGTGAAACTAAGCTACGATACGTTGCCTCCAAAATATAAGCCATGCTTTTTGTATTTTGGAATTTATCCCGAAGACTATGACGTCCCTGCGAGGCAATTGATTCAATTGTGGGTAGCTGAGGGATTTATACCAACAGATGACAAAATGGCTCCAGAGGATGTTGCTGAAGAATACTTGGAAGAGCTTGTGCGTCGTAACTTGATCCAAGTCGAGTGTAGGAGGACAGATGGAGGTGTTAAAACATGCCGCATCCATGATCTTCTGCGTGAGCTTTGCATAGCTGAGAGCAAAGGGGACAATTTCTTGGAGGTTCGCACAGATATCAACATTTTGAAGGAAGGCAAACCTAGGAGATTATCCCTCCATTGTAGCACAAGCCATTACATGGTTGAAAGATCATGTGATCACTCGAGTACTCGTTCCTTGTTCAGCTTCGGCAAAGACGAGGACTTTGATTCTGATGATACATATGCGACGTGGCTTCAAGATAATTTCAAGTTGATACGAGTGTTGGATATGGGTCAAGTGAAAGGCTCGCGATCTGCTATTGGTAGGCTTGGTGATTTAGTTCATCTAAGATACATAAGAGCAAGAGAAGATAGAAGGTCGTTGTGCACCATACCCAAGTCTGTGATCAATCTCTGGAATCTTGAAACTTTGGACTTGAGGGCATGTGACATAAGAGAGTTGCCTGATAAAATGTGGAAGATGGAGCAATTAAGGCATATTCATATGTCAGGAACAGGTGCAAAACTTCCCGATATTCCTGGGAAGAAAAGCTTAAGGAAACTCCAAACCCTCTCAATAATTTGCCTCGATAAAAAAGCAAGGACACTATTGGAAAATGGTAAGTTCCCAAATTTGAGAAAATTGGGACTTGGTTTTTTGCATGGGGATATGAATATTGAAGATTTGCAAAAGCTCCAATGCTTAAAGCATCTGAGTACCCTGAAAGTAATTCACGCTAACGGTGTTTTAAGCAGTGCACAAGGACTCCCGCCAAACATTACCAAGATAACCTTGGTCAGCATTTACTGCTTGAATGAAGCCGTAGCTGCTTTGGCCAGCCTTCCCAAACTTCGGTACTTGAAAATAACAGGAAATGATGCTCTAGCTTTTGCTGGGCTTAATTCATTAAAACTAGAATGCAACTCTGAAGGCTACAAACAACTCCAAGTGCTTAAGTTGAAAGATCTAGAGATTGTGAGTTGGAAATTGGGCCAAGGTGCAATGCCTCTACTTCGACGTTTGGTCATCAACAAGTGCAACTTCTCGACCACTCTAACCACCGATCAACCCCTCACCACCTTACAAGAAGTGGAAGTTTTGTGGTCCTCCGAAGAAGTTGCTGATATGCTCCAACATCTAGTGGTGAAAGATGCTTGCAAGTTCACGATCTATGGTGCCTCTGATGAGTAGGAAAAATTTCTAGATTCATACTAGAGAGAGCTTTCCCTTGGCACAAGAAAAGAAAGCGGTATATAGTGAAGGGTATTTACCAACAATTTCATTTTGCTTTAATTCCTTTGATTTTGGTAAATGTTCTAATAATTGTGGTTGTGATTGATTATTTGGTTTGGTTTTGAATTTGTGTGTTTGCATAATAATGGTCATGCAATTGTGTTTGTTTTGATGTTACATATATGAGTTTGTCTTGTGCCCCTGGCTGGGATAACGTGTGCTTTGTAATCTTTGTGAATAAACAGTACTGTTAATTGATTTGAATAAAGTGTGGGGTTATTTGCACATCCATCTAGATTGTAGCATTTAAAACTCCATATCCGGTATTTTTGGAAAAGAATAGAAACCCATTGTCTCCTCTTGATATCTTTTTTATTCTCAAATCTCTTAATATAAGTCGTTTTTATCTAATTCACACATATTAAGAAAAATAATTGTTACTCTCAAATTTATCAAAAAAATATGTTGTCATTCCAAAATTATCCCTATTTAAAACTTTACAACTCTAATCATTTCTCTCTCTTTTGTAATTATTACCCTATCACTCCTATGTAATTATGAGGGGTGTATTTGGAATAAACTCTTTAATGCTACCTAGATATTCCAAAACGACTTATAAAAAGGGACAAGAAATCTACAAAAATAGTGTCCTATATTAAGGGACGGAAGGAGTACCATTCATTAAGATAATAATAAGCATGGATGTTAGATGTACCATCTTAATATACAAATCGAAGGCATGATTTGTTTTTAAACTATTGGAACAAAGGTAATTTATATCATTTTTTTTATCGGATGGGTATAGAAAATATGCTTCACTACACATCCTACGCTAATATAGTGAAAACTAAAATCTCGGACAGCTACATACTCTTTTTTTCGTTAATGATAAAACATTCAAATACAATTTCACAATTGTTTGGTGGGTTTTCGTCCTACGCCTGCCGACTGGTAAAGTGCGTGGGGTGTGGGTAATGACGGGTTATGTGGTAATTTTGTAAAGGAACTTGACCGTATTTTTGTTGTTTTTTGCTTTTGGGTTGGAAAAGTAAAGTGCGTGAAAACGTTAAAAGTTGACAGGAAAGTAAAACCGACGCCAAGAGCACGACGCAGGAAACGTAAAGGAAAGCGAGTAAAGTTGCAGGGATTTAAACGCTGGAATTTAAAGTTGTGGTAAGATAAAGTGCGACAAAGTAAAGTGCTGGAATGTAAAGGGTTTGCAATGAATGATAAATTGGAATGTAAAAAGTTTGCATTGAATGATAAAAGGGCTGAGGTTTTTGCAATGGCGTTCTCCGTCAATCTGCTCTGGCGAGATGTGTAGGATGATTGCCAATGTGCCAACCTCGATTACAAGCAAAAGACTTCCTATTTATAGCCTAAGAAATCTATTAACTAAGCCTACTTTATTTGGCACGTTCTGCACAACCACAGCGGCCACGTTCTAAATAACTACCCACTACGCTATCCCCCACGATGTAATTGCCCACGTCGTGGTTTTGGGCTTCAAAGATATTTTGTCGAACCTTCTGACGACATCTTCACTAGGACCCTTTCGGCAAGCATCTTTCTTCGACTGAAATAAAGCAACTTAGACTCTTATCTAAGTCTCTTTGTTGTGTGAAGCTTTCGGATTGTCGTGCCCCTGCCTTTTGGTTCTGGGATGCCCGTCGACATCAAGCTCCTTTCGACAACAGGTCGTCTATCGATATAGACCTTCGACCTATTGTCGGCCTCTAATTAGTTCAATCGATATCGGTGACATGCTCTCTGATTCTGACGGTGTGTTACCACCGACTAACCAAAGGACTTGTCGCCGATCTCTCTTGATAGAACCCCATTAGAGGGCTTTTCCTTTTCCTCATTAAATGGAAAGACACCCAAAATCCGACCTATAGAAGGTACAAACTTTGGGCCATAGAAAATTACTAGGTTCCACCGAGGCTTATGTATCAAACTAAGTGTGCCCTCCAATTCAGGCTTTTTACACCAGTTTGAAACACAAGAGATGATCCCTATGTAATCCCCATGTTCGGTCTTTCACCATTCATGAGGACAAGGAGGGTATTCGGAGTAAGGATTTTCCCATTTTGTCTTCAACTCCTGAATCCCTTAATCCCACATGTTCGGTCCTTCATGATCTCAGACCATCTGGGTTTCGAAAACTTTCTCTTCTTTCCAGAATTCGTTGTTAGAATTCAACGTGGAAGAACGTTGAAGAGTTTTGATGATGCCAAACAAGGACCGTTCAAAGTGAAGATGCAAGTCAAGTGTCAAGCAAGAGCTTCAAGTGGTTTTCGTCCTTCCCTCATTAGGAATCAATGTAAGGCTAGAATAATTGTGTCACTTATGTTTAGGCCTTATTTAGAGTTCTTGGAGAAGAAGCGTTTTAAATCTAAGAATGTTTTAATTGCAAAAAGAGTTTTTCAAAAAACATATTTTTAATGTCTTAATTGATTCACTGTGAAAATATATCTTGACAACCTCTAGTTGAATTTCTCTAAGTTGTGAAAATCTGTTTTTACAAGTTTTGACAGAGATAATCGATTACTCTTTCAAGATAATCGATTATTTATGTTGCATCATAGAAAATCCAGAGAGTGTGTAATCGAGTATTTGAACCTGACTAATCCATTACTTTTTGTATGAAAGTAATCGATTACTTGGCACAGATAATCGATTACTGGAGTTGCATCATATATTTTTCAGAGGCTGTGTAATCGATTAATTGATTAGTGTTAATCGATTATATCAGTTGCATCATATATTAAACAGGGGTGAAGTAATCGATTAAATATTCTTGTTCTAATCGATTACTAGTTTTTCAAAAGAATTTAAAAGTTTCTATTTTTAAAGGGATAATCGATTACCTCCCTGAAGTAATCGATTACCTCAAGTTTTATTGAAAAACGTGTCAGAATCATTTTGATTTATTTCCAGATTTGTTTTTACTTAATTGATTCTGATTTATTTTCAAAATTCGAATTTGATTTTATTTTTGAAAATATTCCTTTTTGATTTAAGATTCAAATATTTTATTTTATTCTTTAAATCTAGTTTATTTGTTTCTAATTTCAAAATTGATTTTATTCTATTTTATTCTTTATATCTATTTGATTTGTTGTTGATTTCAAAAATATTATTTTATTTATTTGATTTCAGAAAATCAATCTTTATATATTTCCTGATTTGTTTTTGATTTGATTTTGAATTTGATTTATTTCCAAAAATCGTTTTTGATTTGATTCTGATTTCAAATTCAAAATTCAAATATTTTCAAATCTTTTTAAATAGAAAGTTTTTCTCTTTTGTTAAGAACACTTCTGATAATATTTTTGGGAAAAACGTTTTCACGCTTCTTCTTCTTCTCCTCCAACTCTGAGTTTTGGCCTATGCTATAGTGAAACCTTTATCCGTAGCCATTAGATCTTTTATTGTTGTATCAGTGTTATTTAGAACACACTTTTATCCGTAGCCATTAGATCTTTTATTGTTGTATCCGCACTATCAAGAGTGCATCATAGTGGTTGTACTTAATCATTCATATCCGTAACCAGAGTTGTAAAGGGGTGTGTAACCCTTAGTGACTAGGGAGTGAATCTCCTAGTGCGGACGTGCTACGTTCGTGGTGTTTGTAGGGTGAGGAACCCTTGTGTATTGGGTAGTGCTAGACGAACGGTGGGGCACCTAGTAGTTAGGCTATCTGGTTGTTGAGGTCCCTAGTGAAAGGAGGTTCCTAGTAGCTTGCGGGGCGCTCTGGTTGTATTTGGGGACGCGGGGGCGTCTTCGGTATTTTAGTGAAAAGCTCAAGCTGGTCGCTTGGGGACTGGAGTAGGCTGCTTTGCCGAACCAGGATAAAATCTCCGGTGCAATCTCTTCTATCCCTTATCTCTTTTATTTATTGTTGCGCATATTTTTACTGTGTTAATTATCTCATTCGCAACGTAAATATAATATATATTAATTTAATCATTTTAAATTAATCAACGCGCGTTAGACTTTTCGTTGTTATTGTTGTTTATCTTCGTGCGTAATATTAATCGTTGTTATTATTGTTTGCTTGCGTTTGCATAATTGTTTTCATCGTTTTTAAGTGTTTTCCGCTGCAAAGTTTATCTATTTTATTAAAAACGATTTAAATCGAATATTTTCCAATGTTTTCATAAACACCCAATTCACCCCTCTCTTGGGTGACGGCTGCCAATTCTAACAATTGGTATCAGAGCTTCGTGCTCTGGTAAAGGCCTAACAGCCTGAGTTAAAGATCCTTTGTAAATTGGCAGCATTGGGATTTTTATTTGTTTTAATATGGAGGTTTTTACATTCGATGATGCACCATTTTTTGATGGAAATAATTTTCTATATTGGAGTGCTAGAATGAAAATATTTCTTCAATCTATTAGTTTTCGTTTATGCATATTGTTCTTCATGGTTTTGATCAGAAACATGTTTTAAATGATTTTGATGAAAAATCTTTTTCATTCAATATTCAAGCTATGCATATTTTAAGAAATGCTTTAAATGTTGATGCATATGCTAGAATTGAACATTGTTTGAATGCAAAGGAAATTTGGGACACATTGAATACACACTATGCTACTAATGATCTTCATGGAAGTGTTAGTGTCCACAGGAAAAAGGAGGAGAAGGAACAAGAAGAAAATGATATTGAGCATGAGATATCAAACTCCCTGGACGAAGATTATGATGATGAAACAGAAAGCGTGGGGAGTAGTTCATCATGCGATGAAGTTGAATTAGAGAGACTATTTGAAAGCTTCATGGACTCAATGGAGGATTCAAGGTTTTCGGATGAGGAATCAATGGCAGATGAACATGAAACATCTGATCACTTGGCTCATGAGGACCATGAGGTAACTTCAATTATTCCCAATTCTAAATTTCTGCAATATTCATTTAATGAATTACATGATGATTTGACACATTTGGAAAATAGAAACTTGGACTCTTTACAAAAATTATCCCAAATTGAAAATGAAATTGATATTTTGAAAAATGGAGATATTTTTGATAAAGAGATGTTTTTAGAAAATAGCTCCTCAACTATTTTTGAAAATTGCATTGATATTGAAAAACAAGTTGAGGATGCACTTTTTTAGTGTAGTAACATTGAAAAATCAAATTGTTCAAATTCTTTACTTGATGAAATTGAAAATAATATGGATATCCAAAAATCAAGTAAAGTCGATGACAATAATATTTTTCAATGTGAAATCAAAAATTCCAAGTTTTATGAAAATAATTTTGAAAAAGTCATATCATCATCCAAACCCATTATTTGCAATTATTGTGGTAATTTAGGACATATTTCTCATTTATGCTTTTATCGTAAAAATTATAATATGAGAAATAATTTGCAATGGGTTCCAAAGGCTTCTAAGGAACCTAAGACTAACCCCCTAGGACCCAAGTTGAAATGGGTACCAAAGTGTTCTTCTAGTGTTTTAAAAGTGCAGAAATCCAAACAAAAGGAAGAACTAAGTGGTAAACAGAAATTCTTAAGGGGTATACCTAAGAGGACAACAAGTATATGGGTTGAGAAAGGAAACAAGTCTACTTACACCAAAGCTTCACATAAGGAGAATGTGAGAATCAATATGTTCAAAAATCAAAAGGTGAAGCAATGGGTAAAGAAGGGTACTTCCTCAATCATCAAGCCTAAGGTACCAACTTTTCACTCCTCTTATATCAATGACTATACAAAGGTATATTTGGACTATTCTAAATTTTGTTCATACTAAGGTGTATCATGAATGCTAAAAATTTTTCTAAAATTTTTTTTTAATCATGATCACTCCTTGGTTGAATCCAATCATGTGTGCTTTGCTCTATTTGAAAATAATTTTTGGCACATGATTATTTTTGGCATAGTCCTACGTACCTTTCGCATATATTGTGTTATATCATGTGTGGTTAAAATATTTTTATTATCTTTTATCACATGATTATACTTTATATGTGACGTTGTAATAGTGCATTGATATATAAGGCATGCTGAATTTATTTTGAATATCTTACATAAAGCATGACTTTGTCATTGTGATTAGTACATATAATTTTTTTGATTATTCATATTTTGCCTTCACAATATCCTTGATATTTGTGAAGAGATGCTACTAATCCTTAAGGATCCAAATATATTGGATACCAAGAGAAACACTCTAAATTAGTTTTGCAGGTATCCCTACAAGTATCATTATACAATGTTCTCTATAAATATGTGTTTAATGGACTCAAATGGAAAGAGGACTTGACGATACTCAAGTACTTGAAGGTGATACGGCGACATCAAAATGATCTCTTGGAATGGAAGAAGTGCAACACACTGAACAAGTGAAAATTCCTTCAAATACTAAATAATGATTTTGCAAATGGAAGGAACTCCAAAGCTATCATTCCCTCTTAAAACGTCACATACGATAAGTATCACTGCTCCTTCATTATTTTATTTATCTTGTGATACTTGTACATGTGAAATATGCTATATGACAATATGTGTTGAATTGAATATTTTTTGTCATAGCATATAGGATTATCATGATTTGATGATGCTTCATATAGTAAGCATTCACATGTTTTGATGATGCATTTTTATCTCCCTTTTGTGTTATGCTTGTTATGAAAAATTCTTTTAGAAAGGGGGAGAAAAATAATTTTTGAATATTTGCATTGAAAACATGTTTTCCACTCCGTTTTGACATCATGCACTTTTTTAAATTGTTTATTGGGAAAGAAATTTTTTATCCCATAATTCTTTTTGCTGATGTCAAATAGAGGGAGAAATATTGTTATAGAAAATTATGAATATTGTGCTTATATGTTTGTTTTGATATTTGATTCATAATTTCTCTATAATGATTTGTCATCATCAAAAAGGGGGAGAATTGTGGAAATATGTGATTTCCCCTATGCCTAGTGCATTGTGTTTTGATGATAACAAATCATGTTATTTGCTTTACCTTTATCCTGCCTATACTTGATTAAGTGTATTTACATCGTCTATTATATATTCTTAATGTGTTAACTGACTTGGGCGTTGGAGATACCCTCTTGCAGGATATTGAAGTCCCTAGTTGATGCCAAGGTTAATTGTATTTTATTTATTATGTGCATCAATTCAGGGGGAGACATTGTTATTCCTATTTGTGAGGGGGAGATATATTTTTTATATATGCATACTGCTTTAACCCTTGTCTTGCAGAGAATAGGTTTGACATCAACAAAAAGGGGGAGTGTTAGAATTCAACGTGGAAGAACGTTGAAGAGTTTTGATGATGCCATACAAGGACCGTTCAAAGTGAAGATGCAAGTCAAGTGTCAAGCAAGAGCTTCAAGTGGTTTTCGTCCTTCCCTCATTAGGAATCAATGTAAGGCTAGAATAATTGTGTCACTTATGTTTAGGCCTTATTTAGAGTTCTTGGAGAAGAAGCGTTTTAAATCTAAGAATGTTTTAATTGCAAAAAGAGTTTTTCTAAAAACGTATTTTTAATGTCTTAATTGATTCACTGTGAAAATATATTTTGACAACCTCTAGTTGGATTTCTCTAAGTTGTGAAAATCTGTTTTTACAAGTTTTGACAGAGATAATCGATTACTCTTTCAAGATAATCGATTATTTATGTTGCATCATAGAAAATCCAGAGAGTGTGTAATCGAGTATTTGAACCTGACTAATCCATTACTTTTTGTATGAAAGTAATCGATTACTTGGCACAGATAATCGATTACTGGAGTTGCATCATATATTTTTCAGAGGTTGTGTAATCGATTAATTGATTAGTGTTAATCGATTATATCAGTTGCATCATATATTAAACAGGGGTGAAGTAATCGATTAAATATTCTTGTTCTAATCGATTACTAGTTTTTCAAGAGAATTTAAAAGTTTCTATTTTTAAAGGGATAATCGATTACCTCCCTGAAGTAATCGATTACCTCAAGTTTTATTGAAAAACGTGTCAGAATCATTTTGATTTATTTCCAGATTTGTTTTTACTTAATTGATTCTGATTTATTTTCAAAATTCGAATTTGATTTTATTTTTGAAAATATTCCTTTTTGATTTAAGATTCAAATATTTTATTTTATTCTTTTTTTTGGTTTACATGGGAGGTCTGGGACTAGAACCCATGACCTGGGGGAAGGGGAAATCCTAAGTGTCCCTGCAGCCACCAACTAGGCTGTCTTACGCGGACATATTTTATTTTATTCTTTAAATCTAGTTTATTTGTTTCTAATTTCAAAATTGATTTTATTCTATTTTATTCTTTAAATCTATTTGATTTGTTGTTGATTTCAAAAATATTATTTTATTTATTTGATTTCAGAAAATCAATCTTTATATATTTCCTGATTTGTTTTTGATTTGATTTTGAATTTGATTTATTTCCAAAAATCGTTTTTAATTTGATTCTGATTTCAAATTCAAAATTCAAATACTTTCAAATCTTTTTAAATAGAAAGTTTTTCTCTTTTGTTAAGAACACTTCTGATAATATTTTTGGGAAAAACGTTTTCACGCTTCTTCTTCTTCTCCTCCAACTCTGAGTTTTGGCCTATGCTATAGTGAAACCTTTATCCATAGCCATTAGATCTTTTATTGTTGTATCAGTGTTATTTAGAACACACTTTTGTTAGAGGCCTATTATTGTTGTATCCGCACTATCAAGAGTGCATCATAGTGGTTGTACTTAATCATTCATATCCGTAACCAGTGTTGTAAAGGGGTGTGTAACCCTTAGTGACTAGGGAGTGAATCTCCTAGTGAGGACATGTTGCATTCGTGGTGTTTGTAGGGTGAGGAACCCTTGTGTATTGGGTAGTGCTAGACGAACGGTGGGGCACCTAGTAGTTAGGCTATCTGGTTGTTGAGGTCCCTAGCGAAAGGAGGTTCCTAGTAGCTTGCGGGGCGCTCTGGTTGTATTTGGGGATGTGGGGCGTCTTCGGTATTTTAGTGAAAAGCTCAAGCGGGTCGCTTAGGGACTGGAATAGGCTGCTTTGCCGAACCAGGATAAAATCTCTGGTGCAATCTCTTCTATCCCTTGTCTCTTTTATTTATTGTTGCGAATATTTTTACTGTGTTAATTATCTCCTTCGCAACGTAAATATAATATATATTAATTTAATTATTTTAAATTAATCAACGCGCGTTAGACTTTTCGTTGTTATTGTTGTTTATCTTCGCGCGAAATATTAATCGTTGTTATTATTGTTTGCTTCCGTTTGCATAATTGTTTTCATCGTTTTTAAGTGTTTTCCGCTGCAAAGTTTATCTATTTTATTAAAAACGATTTAAATCGAATATTTTCCAATGTTTTCATAAACACCCAATTCACCCCTCCTCTTGGGTGACGGCTGCCAATTCTAACATTCGTGAAATTGGGCCATTGCTTTTCTCATGCTCCCATGGCTTCGAAAATCTCGGGAGTGGAGTATTTATAGCCATAGAAGGCATTAAATGCTAATGTAATTGTTCTTCCGTTCCGAATGTTGACATGATTGTTCTGACTTCCTCTTTTTTCATGCCACTATCCCTTCGACACGAGCCTCTCCTTCCGTCTTCTTCTTTTTTGTCGACACACGTACACGTCCTTCGAAGTCACTTTTAAGTCATAAGACTTAAGTACACCTCCTTCGACATCACCTATGTTGTCGACACCACCCTGCTTCGTTAAATTCGACCCCTTATCGAGAATACCTGTGTATGTATAGGCGTGAAGGAGAAAGGACAGCAAAGAAAATGTGCAGCTAAGCTAATCCAGTGAATGGGAATGTGTTCTGTTCATGTGAAAAGAGTTAAAGGATGAGAATGGTTATTTATTCTGTTGGAGAGAATCTGAGTTATAAGGCATATTCCTTACTTAACTCTTTTATCTCTTTTTAATAAAACGATATAACTATATGTTATTTGTACATCTAGAAATTAACATATACTAACAAACATGAGAACCTTGTTAATTTTTAATTTTTAGATGTTAATGGAAGTGGTCATTCTAGATGTAATTTTTAGATGTACAAGTAACATATACTAACAAACATGAGAACCTTGTTTTACTAAAAAAATTCACACTCACAATTCACAAAGCCTCCATTATACTGAGAGAACTCTTCCCTGTATTGTCCTAAAGCAAAACCTTTTGTACATTTTAGCAAAAATAAACATTTTAATCTAAAATAAGCATTTAAATATGCTTGACAACACTAAATTGATAAAAAAAATTAAAACCAAATTAGGGATTTCACACCCAAATATGGGCCAATAATTTTGTTACCCTGAAGAGTGTAAATTACACAAAGTAACACAGAGATACACAGATATGAGAGTGACAAACAAGTAATGAGAGAAACTAATTAGAAATTTAGAAAATGAGTTCCAATTCATACAAGAAAACACACGAGCAAGAGAGATAAGAGAATTATTGGTTTCCATTTTTTTTCTTTCTTATCACAAACCCTAAATTAATTTTGTTACAAAAATTAGGGATTTCACACCCAAATATGGACCAATAATAAAATTCACTACTACATTAGAGCAAAGGAAAAAAAACTCAACGAATGAAGTATCAACCACCAACTTTCAACACCAGTGAGAGAGTAACCACCGAACCGGGTGAGAGAGAGACGAAAGGTGAATCGAATAAAAGGGAGAGGAATGACTAATCGAATGGGTGAGAGAGAGAAGAACAACGACTATGGAGAGGGAGCGACAAAGAGAGTGAGAGAGAGGAACTAAGTTTTCGAGCAAGAAGGTTGAGAGAGGACCAAGGTTGAGAGTGAGAGAGAGGGAAAGTTGAGAAAAGAAGAGGGAACCGTGTAAGAGAACCAGAATTAAGAAAGAAAATAAGAGGGAACCCTTTACATTTTGAAGGGCCTTTTGGTCTTTTTATCTCAATATATTTAATATGGTGTATCGTATGATGTTGCATACTGATGTAAGTGAAACATTTTCGAATTTTTAATGCCCGTCCGCAAAAATTGTGGGCCATTTACGGGAGCGAGCGAAGCCCCCCGCTCGCCCTAATTGCCAATATTAACCACCACCAACCCCCTTCTCTTCTCCTCAAACCACTCCACAACCAGACCTCCAAAGCCGCCGCCTCTC
This sequence comes from Crotalaria pallida, assembly GCA_037953625.1. Classification (NCBI taxonomy): domain Eukaryota; kingdom Viridiplantae; phylum Streptophyta; class Magnoliopsida; order Fabales; family Fabaceae; genus Crotalaria; species Crotalaria pallida. The sequence continues at coordinate 622,578 of CM075654.1, read as the reverse complement.
ACCTACCCAGCCACCATCTTCTTCCTTTTCTCCCTTTTCATTCTTTCTCGTCTAAATCTTATTTCTCACTTTTCTTTTCCTCACAAATCGGTAATCGCTTTCTCTTTTAGTTTTTCTCTTCATTTCCTTTGTATCTTCACTCTTGTTTTCACTAGATATGTGATTTTATTGAATAATCCGATTCTATTTGAGTTTTTCTTCTCGTTTCGATCTTGTTGGGGCTGGGTGGACGATGAAAGGAGGGAGGTCGTTCGGTGTTGGGTTGTGTTGGCAGAAGAGGGTTGCTGTGGGTGGGGAACGTGTTTTGGGTTGCAAGGGTGAAGAAGATGGTGGTTGGATAAGTGAGAGGCGGCAGATTTGAAGGTCTGATTGTGGAGTGGTCTGAGGAGAAAAGAAGGAGGTTGGTGATGGTGGTGGTGGCAGCGGCTGCAACGGGGCGATGGCGGTGTGGTGGTGAGGGGTTATATTAGGTTAAAGATGAAGAGATGGGTTTTCTTTTTTCTTTTTTACTTAAAATCTGAACCGTTTTAGATTGAATGGAATGATTTTTGATTTTTTTTAAATTCTTTTTCATCTTAAAATTTTAATTGTTGGATCTATCTAACGGTCAACAATTCAAAGGATGAATAATTATGTGGTTCGTGTCTAAATGCGTTAAGATAAATAACCAATGAGAATGCGCCATATGACACTTAACGAAGGGACTGACAAATTTTTGAATGGTGGGACTAACGTGATGTCACTATGATCTCTAGGGGACTTAATTGATTCCAAAAATCTTTTGGAAATTAAGCTGATGCGAGGTTTATCTTCGAGGGATCTAATAGACTATTAACTCAAAATTATACTCCCTTCATTACATATCTTTTGGCCTCTTAGGCTTGAACACACATATTAAGAAAGTGTTGATTATTGTAAGTTTTATATGTGTTTTTGTCTAAAATGTCCATATTTAGTCCTTATTGAAAATTGTAGTAATATTTAATTTTTATTAGGAAGTGTGTTCATTAATTAATGTATGGTGGTTTAGATATGAGAGAGAATGAAAGTGGAATTAATGAGAAATGTGAGAAATAATTGAACGAATGGTTAAAATTAAAAAGAAAAATATGTTTATGCATTTCAATCAAAGAAGGAGAAAAAATATGAAAAAAAAAAAAAAAAAGAACACCGGATGAAATGGAGGGAGTAGGAAGATTACAAGGTAAGTTACTCTCCGCATCTAAACCAAAAAAGAAAAAGAAAAAGAGAAGAGAAGAATAAGAGTGCTCTTCATTGGTAGGCTTAACTAGGAAGTAAACTAAAAGCCATGCAAATAATGGCCTTACCCTACTTATATACTTCGGTATTTCCCATATAGTAATATTGTGCATGTTCACAATGTCTCTGAATCCTTGATCCTCGTTCACCATTATTTTTGTTCTATAAGTCGTCTTTTAACTGACTAGCTCTTGTTATCATCTCGAGAGTAAAGAACTACTGCATGTTTTTTATCTTTTCTTTCTCTCCTTTTCACATTATATGAACATACTGCTAGGAGTATTCAACCTTTCTAACATATATAGTACTTGTGTAATATGTTCTCCTTTAATCCACACAAGATCGTCAAAACGTCCAAGGACAAAAAGTATGAGTTTCAAGGTAGAGGATTGGTAGATAAGGTGCTCTCTTGGTCTATCAATGATGTTCTCAATGAAAATCTTTACCAAAACAAGGTTCCATCTTCACACTCTTTAATTTAATGAGTACTCTTTTTTTCTCTTTGGCTAGGAATTTCTTTTACACACAGTGTTCCTACTGTGATATGATGTCAGCAGTATAAGTGTGTTTATTACTGTAGTTACTAATTATTATACATTACTGTATTGTAAAACTCGTCAATGTAGTGTTTGTTGGGGCTGGGTGGACGTTGAGAGGAGGGAGGACGTTCGGTGTTGGGTTGTGGTGGCAGAAGAGGGTTGCTGTGGGTGGGGAACGTTTTTTGGGTTGCCATGGTGAAGAAGATGGTGGTTGGGTAGGTGAGAGGCGGCGGATTTGAAGGTCTGATTGTGGAGTGGTCTGAGGAGAAAAGAAAGAGGTTGGTGATGGTGGTGGTGGCAGCGATTGCAACGGGGCGGTGGCGGTGTGGTGGTGAGGGGTTATATTAGGTTAAAGATGAAGAGATGAGTTTTCTTTTTTCTTTTTTACTTAAAATCTGAACCGTTTTAGATTGAATGGAATGATTTTTTTATTTTTTTATTTTTTTTCATCTTAAAATTTTAACTGTTGGATCTATCTAACGGTCAACAATTCAAAGGAGAAATAATTATGTGGTTTTTGTCTAAATGCGTTAGGATAAATAACCAATGAGAATGCGTCATGTGACACTTAACGAGACTGACAAATTTTTGAACGGTGGGACTAACGTGATGTCATTATGATCTCTAGGGAACTTAATTGATTCCAAAAATCTTTTGGAAATTAAGCTGATGTGAGGTTTATCTTTGGGGGATCTAATAGACTATTAACTCAAAATTATACTCCCTTCATTACATATCTTTTGACCTCTTAGGCTTGAACACACATATTAAGAAAGTGTTGATTATTGTAAGTTTTATATGTGTTTTGTCTAAAATGTTCATATTTAGTCCTTATTGAAAATTGTAGTAATATTTAATTTTTATTAGGAAGTGTGTCCATTAATCAATGTACGGTGATTTAGAGATGAGAGAAAATAAAAGTGGAATTAATGAGAAATGTGAGATAATTAAACGAATGGTTAAAATTGAAAAGAAAAATACGTTTGATGAAATGGAGGGAGTAGGAAGATTACAAGGTAAGTTACTCTCCGCATCTAAACCAAACCAAAAAAGATAAAGATAAAGATAGAAAAAGAGAAGAGAAGAGAAGAATAAGAGTGCTCTTCATTGGTAGGCTTAACTGGGAAGTAAACTAAAAGCCATGCAAATAATGGCCTTACCCTACTTATATACTTCGGTATTTCCCATATAGTAATATTGTGCATGTTCACAATGTCTCTGAATCCTTGATCCTCGTTCACCATTATTTTTGTTCTATAAGTCGTCTTTTAACTGACTAGCTCTTGTTATCATCTCGAGAGTAAAGAACTACTGCATGTTTTTTATCTTTTCTTTCTCTCCTTTTCACATTATATGAACATACTGCTAGGAGTATTCAACCTTTCTAACATATATAGTACTTGTGTAATATGTTCTCCTTTAATCCACACAAGATCGTCAAAACGTCCAAGGACAAAAAGTATGAGTTTCAAGGTAGAGGATTGGTAGATAAGGTGCTCTCTTGGTCTATCAATGATGTTCTCAATGAAAATCTTTACCAAAACAAGGTTCCATCTTCACACTCTTTAATTTAATGAGTACTCTTTTTTTCTCTTTGGCTAGGAATTTCTTTTACACACAGTGTTCCTACTGTGATATGATGTCAGCAGTATAAGTGTGTTTATTACTGTAGTTACTAATTATTATACATTACTGTATTGTAAAACTCGTCAATGTAGTGTTTGTTGGGGCTGGGTGGACGTTGAGAGGAGGGAGGACGTTCGGTGTTGGGTTGTGGTGGCAGAAGAGGGTTGCTGTGGGTGGGGAACGTTTTTTGGGTTGCCATGGTGAAGAAGATGGTGGTTGGGTAGGTGAGAGGCGGCGGATTTGAAGGTCTGATTGTGGAGTGGTCTGAGGAGAAAAGAAAGAGGTTGGTGATGGTGGTGGTGGCAGCGATTGCAACGGGGCGGTGGCGGTGTGGTGGTGAGGGGTTATATTAGGTTAAAGATGAAGAGATGAGTTTTCTTTTTTCTTTTTTACTTAAAATCTGAACCGTTTTAGATTGAATGGAATGATTTTTTTATTTTTTTATTTTTTTTCATCTTAAAATTTTAACTGTTGGATCTATCTAACGGTCAACAATTCAAAGGAGAAATAATTATGTGGTTTTTGTCTAAATGCGTTAGGATAAATAACCAATGAGAATGCGTCATGTGACACTTAACGAGACTGACAAATTTTTGAACGGTGGGACTAACGTGATGTCATTATGATCTCTAGGGAACTTAATTGATTCCAAAAATCTTTTGGAAATTAAGCTGATGTGAGGTTTATCTTTGGGGGATCTAATAGACTATTAACTCAAAATTATACTCCCTTCATTACATATCTTTTGACCTCTTAGGCTTGAACACACATATTAAGAAAGTGTTGATTATTGTAAGTTTTATATGTGTTTTGTCTAAAATGTTCATATTTAGTCCTTATTGAAAATTGTAGTAATATTTAATTTTTATTAGGAAGTGTGTCCATTAATCAATGTACGGTGATTTAGAGATGAGAGAAAATAAAAGTGGAATTAATGAGAAATGTGAGATAATTAAACGAATGGTTAAAATTGAAAAGAAAAATACGTTTGATGAAATGGAGGGAGTAGGAAGATTACAAGGTAAGTTACTCTCCGCATCTAAACCAAACCAAAAAAGATAAAGATAAAGATAGAAAAAGAGAAGAGAAGAGAAGAATAAGAGTGCTCTTCATTGGTAGGCTTAACTGGGAAGTAAACTAAAAGCCATGCAAATAATGGCCTTACCCTACTTATATACTTCGGTATTTCCCATATAGTAATATTGTGCATGTTCACAATGTCTCTGAATCCTTGATCCTCGTTCACCATTATTTTTGTTCTATAAGTCGTCTTTTAACTGACTAGCTCTTGTTATCATCTCGAGAGTAAAGAACTACTGCATGTTTTTTATCTTTTCTTTCTCTCCTTTTCACATTATATGAACATACTGCTAGGAGTATTCAACCTTTCTAACATATATAGTACTTGTGTAATATGTTCTCCTTTAATCCACACAAGATCGTCAAAACGTCCAAGGACAAAAAGTATGAGTTTCAAGGTAGAGGATTGGTAGATAAGGTGCTCTCTTGGTCTATCAATGATGTTCTCAATGAAAATCTTTACCAAAACAAGGTTCCATCTTCACACTCTTTAATTTAATGAGTACTCTTTTTTTCTCTTTGGCTAGGAATTTCTTTTACACACAGTGTTCCTACTGTGATATGATGTCAGCAGTATAAGTGTGTTTATTACTGTAGTTACTAATTATTATACATTACTGTATTGTAAAACTCGTCAATGTAGTGTTTGTTGGGGCTGGGTGGACGTTGAGAGGAGGGAGGACGTTCGGTGTTGGGTTGTGGTGGCAGAAGAGGGTTGCTGTGGGTGGGGAACGTTTTTTGGGTTGCCATGGTGAAGAAGATGGTGGTTGGGTAGGTGAGAGGCGGCGGATTTGAAGGTCTGATTGTGGAGTGGTCTGAGGAGAAAAGAAAGAGGTTGGTGATGGTGGTGGTGGCAGCGATTGCAACGGGGCGGTGGCGGTGTGGTGGTGAGGGGTTATATTAGGTTAAAGATGAAGAGATGAGTTTTCTTTTTTCTTTTTTACTTAAAATCTGAACCGTTTTAGATTGAATGGAATGATTTTTTTATTTTTTTATTTTTTTTCATCTTAAAATTTTAACTGTTGGATCTATCTAACGGTCAACAATTCAAAGGAGAAATAATTATGTGGTTTTTGTCTAAATGCGTTAGGATAAATAACCAATGAGAATGCGTCATGTGACACTTAACGAGACTGACAAATTTTTGAACGGTGGGACTAACGTGATGTCATTATGATCTCTAGGGAACTTAATTGATTCCAAAAATCTTTTGGAAATTAAGCTGATGTGAGGTTTATCTTTGGGGGATCTAATAGACTATTAACTCAAAATTATACTCCCTTCATTACATATCTTTTGACCTCTTAGGCTTGAACACACATATTAAGAAAGTGTTGATTATTGTAAGTTTTATATGTGTTTTGTCTAAAATGTTCATATTTAGTCCTTATTGAAAATTGTAGTAATATTTAATTTTTATTAGGAAGTGTGTCCATTAATCAATGTACGGTGATTTAGAGATGAGAGAAAATAAAAGTGGAATTAATGAGAAATGTGAGATAATTAAACGAATGGTTAAAATTGAAAAGAAAAATACGTTTGATGAAATGGAGGGAGTAGGAAGATTACAAGGTAAGTTACTCTCCGCATCTAAACCAAACCAAAAAAGATAAAGATAAAGATAGAAAAAGAGAAGAGAAGAGAAGAATAAGAGTGCTCTTCATTGGTAGGCTTAACTGGGAAGTAAACTAAAAGCCATGCAAATAATGGCCTTACCCTACTTATATACTTCGGTATTTCCCATATAGTAATATTGTGCATGTTCACAATGTCTCTGAATCCTTGATCCTCGTTCACCATTATTTTTGTTCTATAAGTCGTCTTTTAACTGACTAGCTCTTGTTATCATCTCGAGAGTAAAGAACTACTGCATGTTTTTTATCTTTTCTTTCTCTCCTTTTCACATTATATGAACATACTGCTAGGAGTATTCAACCTTTCTAACATATATAGTACTTGTGTAATATGTTCTCCTTTAATCCACACAAGATCGTCAAAACGTCCAAGGACAAAAAGTATGAGTTTCAACTTTCAAGGTAGAGGATTAGTAGATAAGGTGCTCTCTTGGTCTATCAATGATGTTCTCAATGTAAATCTTTACCAAAACAAGGTTCCATCTTCACACTCTTTAATTTAATGAGTACTCTTTTTTTCTCTTTGGCTAGGAATTTCTTTTACACAGTGTTCCTACTGTGATATGATGTCAGCAGTATAAGTGTGTTTATTACTGTAGTTACTAATTATTATATATTACTGTATTGTAAGACTCGTCAATGTAGTGTTTGTTTACTTACTTGACAGGTAAACAAAATTCCAGATGTGTTTTCGTCAACGTCTGATTATATGGAATCATTCATTTTACCACTCCTTGAGGAAACACATGCTGACTTATTATCAAGCATGAATGCACTTTTTAAGGCGCCAAAATGTCAAATAACAAGTACTACTATCAGAAGAGAACTGAAGTATCCCAATGACTTTTTGTACATTTTTGTATTGAAAAATCAAAGAGGAATCCGTGCATACATGCCTACAGTTGGAGACCTCATTGCTTTAACCAATGAGAGGCCAAAAGGCATGGATGATCTCAGCAGAAATTGTACCCTTGCCTATGTTCACAGAGTTGATAATCACTATGTGAAGGTTTTATCATCTAAACTCATCATGGCTGGTGGTATGGATCAGAAGAAGAATGACACTGTTTTTGCTGTTTCTCTTACTAACTTGACTACAAATATACGAATCTGGAGATCACTCAACGGCGAGTTGACTGGAGGGAATATGAATATCTTGAAGAAAGTTCTTCAAGTCCATTCCTCTGTAAGAAAATTTTAGCAATGAAAGTTCTTAATTTTGCATGCATTCAAATATTTATCTGCCTGATATTTGACAGGACTCTGATACTTGTGAGGGATGCTTTGGCGATGAATTTAATTCAGAAATTGAAGCCACAACATGGTACTCTAACTTGAATGACTCCCAGAGAGATGCAGTTCGTAGCTGCATTCGCTTAAGTAAATGTCATCATCATCTGAACACTGTGAAACTAATATGGGGACCTCCGGGCACCGGGAAAACTACAACTGTTAGTTTGATGCTATCTTGTCTTTTGAAATTGAGATATAGAACACTTACATGTGCTCCCACTAATGTTGCTGTGCTTGAGGTTGCAAAGCGGCTTTTGAAGCAAGTAAGAAAAGAAGGATCTCCCCGATCTGGTTGTTATGGTCTCGGAGATATTGTCATATTTGGGAATGCGAAGCGAATGAAGATGGATGATCATAATAATGAACTTCATGACGTCTTTCTTGACTACCGTGTTGATACACTTAGAAAGTGTTTGGGAGGATATAAGTATAACTTAGCTTCAATGATACATTTGCTAGAAAACCCAAAAGAGCTCTACAATCAATATTTGATGAGAAGCACAAAGCAAGACAGAGTTGTAAAAAACAGAGCTGGAGTTGTGGATATCAGAAGAAATCAAGTAAAGGTGGACAAATCCAAAAACAAGAAAAAGGGTAATGAGAGTGCAAAAAGCTTTAAACCTTGGACATTGCAGGAGTTTATAATGAAGAGATTTAACAGCATACGTGCAAAGCTATCCTCTTGTACTTTGAGCCTGTATAAGCATTTACCAACTTCTTTCATTTCAAAAACGGATGTGATGAACATGCTTCGAGCTCATGATCTACTACACTCCTTCGCAACGTTTTTTGGCACAGAAAAAGAAGGGATAAATCAGATGCTTAATGATTGTGAAAAGAATGAGAATTCGGAAGTTAAACAGTGCCTTCATGTACTTAAGTTGCTTCCCAAGAATTTTTCTGTTAAGGGAAGTTTAAAGGAGTTCTGCTTGGTAAATGCATGTTCGATATTTTGTACGGTGTCAGGTGCCACCAAATTGCACATGAAGAAAATGTCTCCAATTGAGTTACTGGTTATTGATGAAGCCGCGATGCTTAAAGAATGCGAATCAACTATTCCTTTACAGCTTTCTGGTATTAGACACACTATTCTCATAGGAGATGAAAGGCAATTGCCAGCCATGGTTCAAAGCAAGGTAATACGACATACTATGTTACACTCCTCGGTTTTTAATCGGATTGTTTTCCGTTTAAAGATTTTTCTAAATTATAGTGAATACCTTTATCTTTATGTAGATTTCTGAAAAGGCTGAATTTGGGAGGAGTTTGTTCGAAAGATTGGTGCAGTTAGGACATAAGAAGCACCTTCTGAATGTGCAGCACAGAATGCATCCATCTATCAGTTTATTTCCCAATATTGAATTCTACGAAGGTAAAATTTCGGATGCTCAGAGTGTCAAAGAGATGAGCCACAACAGAAGTTTTCTTCCAGGGAAGATGTATGGCTCATATTCTTTCATAGATGTGCCACATGGAAAGGAGGAATTTGACAACAACCACAGTCAGAGAAACATGGTGGAGGCTTCTATTGTTTCAAAATTAGTCAAAAAACTTCATGAGGGTAGGGTACATGTGTTAGTGTGCCTTACATGCTATTTTCTTAATACAATCTTGCCTTGCCGCTATTCACACCTATTTTATAATAATTGTTGATAACATTTTTGCTTTGGAAAAAACAACAATCTTTTACTTAATGGTTATAAAAGTGCATGAGAATAGGGGTATTAGCAAATCTAGTATGAGATGAATATTCTCGATTTATTTAACACTCTTTTCATTTCATGTCTGAAGAATATGTGAGGACAAAGATAAAGGTAACAGTGGGGATCATATCACCATACAAGGCGCAGGTATGTGCCATAGAAGATAAAGTGAAGCGATGCTCTGGAGTTTCAAATAGTGAGGGCTTTGTAGTGAATGTTGGTTCAGTTGATGGGTTCCAAGGTGGGGAGGAGGATGTCATAATAATGTCAACTGTTAGAAGCAATGGCAAGGGGTCAATTGGTTTTCTGTCCGACCGGCGGAGAGTTAATGTGGCATTGACACGTGCAAGGTTATTTTATTATACCTCAACTTACTTAGCCTCTGATTATGGGACTTGAGAACTACATTTGACTATTCTTGATTTACTACTTTGCAGGCATTGCCTTTGGATATTGGGCAATGGAACAACGTTGCTTAATAGCGAGTCTGTTTGGGAGAAATTGGTCATCGATGCCAAAGAGCGTGGCTGTTTTTATGATGCTTATGAGGATGAATGCTTGGCAACAGACTCACGGGTGCACTTGTTAAATCTACGGATGAGGAAGCTACGACTTTAACAAGACAGACTTATCACATAAAGATGAGGCAAACATCAAATTTTGCATTGTGCTTATATGCTTATTAGTATTTTGTGTACTTTTCTTTTTGGCAGCTGCTTCTACCTTTAATGACCAAAGAAATTATGACACTTGTATTTTCTTGTGAATCTGGAATATGGATGTAAGTTTATTAAATGTCTCCTAGTTTATGTGTTGCTTAGGATTCTTCTTCATGCTTGATGTTTAAACTTTAAACTAAGTTTTTATCTTGAATAGCGGTCCACAAGTGCTTTAGCTTTATCTGGTGCAAAGAACCGAGCCTGCACAAAAGTTGGAACAATTTTGAAAAAATTGTAACATGAAAATTCATCAAGTATTTCTAAATGATCAATCTATCCTATATGCAGAGAAGCAAATGCACAAATACTTATCATTTAACATTTAGTCATAGACTCGGTGTAAGTACATTTCATAAACTTACCTGAATGAACATCCTCTCTGCATCTCCAATGTTTTTGTTTTCTTTCAGGATGATTCCCTGAAAAAAAGTACAAGGTAAAAAAAAAATATTTGAATGCATATCTACTTTTATTGATGAGTTATTATCGAGCTCCACATAAAGGAGATAAATTAGTGACCTTAGCTAAATATCCACGGAAATCATCAGGGTGAGTAGATATGAGCTGATCATAAACAGCTACAGCATCACTGACATGGCCCCAATCTGAGTAGGCTTTTCCAAGAAGTAATTCAACCTGAGTATAACATAGGAATATGTGGGGGAAAAAAGGTAAAAATTCATGAAGCTGTATAGATTCATTTGTGAGAAGACTTCAATATTTCTTAGGGTTGCCTTTTGTTTTGTTTTTTTTAGTTGGAGTTGTATTTTAGTGTTAAAATTCACTCTTCCTTTGTTTCTTAAAGTAAGAGTTTACTTGGATTGGATCCAGCTTCTGTGAATCTGTTGGGCTGCTATCAGATTTTTTGCTTAAGTTTTCGGAACTCAGACGTTCTCGACAGGCCAAAAGAAATTGAACAGCCTGTCAAAGAAATAACAAAAAATAAAATATTAACAATTTCAACACCACTAGGGTGCCATGAAAGTAAAACGTCATCCAGATTAGGTAAGGTAATCAATTATAAACAATTTTTTCCTTCTCTGTTCTTTAGGATGGGCTGTTACATGTAGGAGAAAAAAATTCTTATTCTCTACTTTTAGCAAAAGCAAGCAAAACTTTTCATCCTGAAGGAAAAAAAATTGCAGTTACATCAGATCGTATCAATGGCAATATGGCATTATAGAGGAATTCTTTATTTCTTTTAAGCATGACCAATAGTTATTGACAAATAAAGACTAAGGACATGGCTTTCCAGTATAATGAATTGCATACAATCAAATTACTGATCTTAAAAATAAGGAGAATAAAACTAATGTGAAAGTAATGAATTTCAAGTGTGAAATTAGTTATCATCTATGAACGGAGAGTACCCATCCAGTATTCTACTATTCCATCATAAAAAATATTTATTTGCAAAGAAACAAGTATAAATTTAACCATCTACAAACAAAAAAATATAATTTGTGCAGCAAATGCATCCCAAGTTTCCATTCACATGATGACAAACCTCGTCTGGCTTTTTGGCAGCAAGGAACGAATTGGTCAGGCCACGCAGAATTTCAAACTTGATATCTTTAGACACCTGTCAGGAATAAACCAAATATTTATGGAATTAGATCATAATTTATCTCAAGTAATAGCTTAAGCCTTAAATCATCAAATTCCCTGAATATACATGATTCTTGGTATGCTTAAAGACTGACCTCTGCTGAAGTTTTATAAGCAGCAACGCTCCCTTCATAATCTTTGAGTTCGTACTTAACTTCTCCAAGCAAACGAAAAACTTCAGCATCATTTGGTTTTTCCTTTGAGCACAAAAAAAAAAAAAAAAAAAAAAATTTGAATTGAATTGAATTGAACAATTATTCAAAGATGAAACAGTGTGTTCCACAAGATATGATGGTCAGGGTCCAAACCTTTGTCAAGTCATCAAGGAGAGAAGCGGCTCTTGCATATTCCCCTAGTTCTGCTAATGTTACTGCAGCTCCCTGAAAATGTTTCCAAATCTAGTTAGGAACACAGGAATGAACAAAACAGAACATGCATCCATCTGTGACTTACTTCAAGAGCGGTCGGATCTCTTGGGGAGTTACTCAATGTAGCTTCAAATTCCTTGAGTCTACTCTGCCATTGCATATATGAAGAAGTATATGTATCATAAATGATTGTATAGTTTTTTTCTTTCAAAATGTATAATGCAATATTTTCAAAAGGCATAATCATGTATCCAATCCTTGAATTTTAGGGTCGTTTTGTCATAGGCCCTTATAAATTTTTTTAAATGTCTGACTCTTTGAATTAATTTTTGGATTTCCCCTAGTACCAATTTTGGCCAAATTTTGCTAACATGTGTCACACCAAAATCCTAGTCAGACGCAAGAAGTTAGTCACGTGGTACCACATGATGCCACGTGGGCGAAGATCCTTTTTTCTAAATTAAAAAAATCTTAGAAAGTTATTATTTTTATATTTTTAGTTTAAAAATAAAAAGGAAAAAAATTGGAGAGAGGTTGTCTTTGTTCATGTGACATCACGTGGTTAACCTCTTGCGTCTGACTAGGATTCTTGTTTGATATGTCAACAAAATTTGGTTGGAATAGATAGGAAGGGTATATAATAAACCCAGAAATAAGTTCGAGGAGCCAAATATTGGGAAAAAAAAAAAAAAACAAGGCTTGTGACAAAATGACCCTGAAGTTCAACGACATGGTTCATAATTAAGCCTTTTCAAACTGTATATAGTATTTGAGTAATGAGAGTAATGGCACTATGAATAATTGTTTTGCTTCATAAGAAAACACGAGAAAAATACTACTACTACTAGTAAGGAAGAAAAAACAACAAGGAAGAGAAGGGTTGAGTTGGGTTGGGTGGAAATGAAATGAAATGAAACCTGGAGAGTAGCTTTATCCTCCTCAGACAGCTTGACGACAGCACTGTTTTCTTGGTTGGGATTAATAACGCTGAAAGATATTATCCCAAATAAAAGCAATTACTAAAATGAATAACATTAACATGGTGGTGGTGGTGTTGGTGTTGGTCTTAATTAAATGTACATACATACATACATACCTTGGTGATGGTGATGGAAGGAAATCTCCGAAAGCAAAAACGAGACCAAAGACCACGACAGCTACACCAACTCCAATCTGTATGAGGATAATTAATGAATTAATTAACGAAGGAATGGTGTGAGTTAAGTAAACATTAGATGGAAAAAGAAAAAAGAAGAGTTGGTTGAAAGTTGAAAGAGATAGAACAAGTAAGCAGTAGTAGTACCTTGGTAGCAAAGCCAATTTGGTTGGGGTTGTTGTGAGACGGAACAGGTGCAGCATCATAATCAATTGGTGAAAAGTCTTTGACCTCCTCAGCCTTCTTTTTCTCAAGTGCTGATCTGTTAGTTGGTTTGTTAGTTAGGAGTACAAGGCAAGAAGGAAGGAAACGAAGAAAGAGCAGAGAGCAGAGCAGGGAAACAAAGTACCTTGTAACAGCCTGGAGGCGTTGCTCAAAGTCAAGATCGATGGCAGATTTGGCATCAATACGGGGTGCCTTCTCTACAAACAAACAAACAAAGGAAGGAAGGATTATTATTGAGTAATTGGTCATTGGTCAGATTGGTCCGTGACTTTGTAGGCGTCGGTCAAGTTAATCCCTGATTTATCGAAATAGCAATTTAGTCCCTGAGATAGCATTTTAATTCGCATACGTTCCTGTCTTTATCCCATTTTAAAGCAAATACATCTCTACGATAGAGATGGCAGGGATTAACTTGACCGACGCCTACAAAGTCACGGACCAATCTGACCAATTACTCGATGATTATTATTATTATTATTATTATTATTATTATTATTATTATTATTATTATTATGTGTTTGAGAAAGTGAGAGGAATGGTGAAGAGAGGGGGGAGAGAGAGAGAGAGAGAGTTACCGGTGGTTTGAAGTTGTTGGTTGATCCTCCTCCTCCTGCTGCTGTCATTAGCAGCTTTAGCTTTGTTGGTCTTATTAGTAATTAATTATGCAAATAATGGAAATGAAAGAATAGTAATGAGTAATGAAAGCAGCAGATTGCAGAAATACTAATACTAATGATTACCTAATACTAGACTACTACCTTAATATAGTTAGAGTTGTTGTTGTTGGAGTCTACACCACCAAAACCGCCTCGCCTGCTTGTGCTTGTTGTTGAAGGCGGCTTGGAATCAGAGGAGGAGCAATTTATTTGAAACGTCAACAAAGCGCTGCTGCAGCAGCAGCTTCTCATGATGATACTCATTATCAACTCAGAGAAGAGAAATTAAAAGAATTGAAATACTCGTCTACCCCTCATTCCCATTCCATTGCATCTTGTATTATTATTGTATTCTGGGACTGGGAGTATTCACTATTCTCCCACCCGCCACCCATAAACCACGGGATCATGATGATGATAAGGTTTCTCTCTCTCTCTCTCTCTCTCTCTCTCTCTCTCTCTTAACATTACTAGCTAATAGACCCGTGCGTTGCACGGGTTAATTATTAATTACTCAGGAAGATTTTACGTCCATTAAGAAAGTTGATTAATTTAGTTAATTGTATTAGAAATGTGAACTTTAGATGTGTATTTTCAAAATTACTCCTATTAATATTATTGGAAATCTAAAAAGTGTTAAATAAATATGATGGTTTCTTAATTATGATTATGCATGGTGAATTTATAATTTAAAAATCAAAACACTCTCGAAAAATCAAATCAAAATATTCACGTAAAACATTTAACTTTTATTTTTTTAAAAATTTTCAAAATAAGAGAGTTGTGATGCATGGGTAAATCGTTAATCGATTGTGAAGAGATAAATTAGATAACTAATTAGTCATATTTTGTTGATTTAGCAAAGTTGTTTTCCTTTAAATTAATGAAAATGAGGAGCCGACCCTAATTCTAGAGAGAGAGGCTTTGTCTTCTCTCTAGATTTCTCATTCTTCCTCCTCTTCTATTTGCTTTCTTTGTTTTTCTTGCTTTATCAAAGAAAGATAACAGTAGTCTCTCTCTCCCTCCCCTTCATCTGCAGGGTGTGTGGTTTTCATCTTCAGTTTTTCTAGGTTTCACTCTTGTCTTTGTACAAGTTTTGTTATATAAATAAGAGTTATTCTTCAGTTGTTTTGGGTGTTTTTATTTTGGGGGAGGTCTGTGCTTTTTGTTAGCATCCGATCCAGATCTGATGGTCATCCTCTTTTTTCAAATAATTGGAAGAGTGATAGCGGAGACAGCTCCTCACTTGTAAACTTATGACTTGACTTTTGTCCAGCGGCTCCATCTCTACAAATTTAAGATTCCTTGTGGCCGAAATGTGCTTAGTTCTAGCATTGATGAGATTGTTATTTTGGAGATAAAGGCTGTGTAAGGACTACAGTCGGTGGGTGAATTAACTAAACAACATCAAGAGAACACCTAGAAGGGTGGGGTTGAATAAATGTTAAAGAAACCTTGAAAGATTTTCGAACGAAACAAATCGAAACAATTAAAACGAATGATTTTCACAAAATTTTCAGTTGTTAATCGATTAAGGCAAGGAGTTAATCGATTAACGCCTGACAACATATTTTGGTTAATCTATTAACACGCCCAGTTAATCGATTAATCACTGTTAAAACTGAAAAATCACTTTTCAATCGAAAACGAAAATCAATCAATTAACATGTATGATCAGAGATAGCGCGGAATTGGTTAACACCAAGATTGTTAATGATTACCTAGATTATGAAAAAGGTTTTCCCCAAATCAATTAGAACTATTAAAACCTAATTCAATCAATTATTAGAAAATCATTCTTTTATAGGTTTTCAATCAAGAACAATATGAAATAGCAAAAGTTAAAGAGTTAAGGGAAGAGAAGCTTGCTTAGAGATTTATACTAGTTCACTCTCAACCACCGAGAGCTACATCCAGTTCCCTCTATCACAATAGAGAGAGTTTCTTCAATAAGGAATTAGAGTTCTCAATTTACAAGTGATTGCCTCTCAAGATACCCCACTTGATAGCCTCCAAGAGATACCCCACTCTTGTCTTGCAACCCTCTTGAACTTCTAATCTAACCTCTCTTCTCTTGCTTGATGATAACCCCACACCAAGTCTTCCACTTGCTTGTTGATACCTCACAACAAGACTTCCAATTGCTTGTTAACACAGCAAGACTTCCAAATCAATTTGCTTGATGAACAACCACCAAGACTTCTTCTTTGTTGTAGATAGTCTGCCTCTTGCAATGATTACAACTCAATTCAAAACAAAATCCTATTTGAATCTCTTTCAAGCAATATGAACAATTAAACTTGAGATTCAAAAGCTTCTTGATCAAAGATATAAAAAATAAGAACTTTGATCTTTGTAAAAGTGAGAGAGAATGAAACACCCTTAATGATTTTACCCTTTATCGACTTAGGACTTGAAAGTTTCTTTTAATTAAGACATATTGATTTAATTCATATAATAAAGTAAACTGAAGTATCAGTGGAAGGAGTTTGTACAAAAGCGTCGAAAGGCAAAACGACATAATTACAAACTTTCAAATTTCATAAAGCAAAAGACCAAAACGTCATTGTTTTTGCTCGTCCAACGGGCAGAGGACTTGAGTTACAATCTGACTCTAAAGACCTACTCTCCCTGTGAGGGAGAGTGAACCTGCTCAGCCGGGGTCTACGTCTGCTCGGGCTCAGTACCTGAAAAATAGTAAGGAGGTGACATTACACAGAACTTAAGTAAGCAGTTTCTAATATGACATACCCACCTATCAAGTCAAACGCAAGTAAACAATTAAGTATATTAACACATATTCGGTCAAACCATGCATCATACACACAACATCATCATTTTACTTGGCTATTACCTATCCTCTATTGTATCTCTTACCTTTCATTATTAACACTTAATTCCGACCATTTACCCTTGTATTCTTTTCTCAAGTCTTATTCTCTTCTTACTCGGTCTCTGTTTCTCTCTGCTCGATCTCTTCCTCTTCTCATTCATCTTTTAAAAGTCTTACGCCTTTTTATTCTTCTCGGCTGCGTACACCCAATGCACGTCTTACACCATTTATACTTGGATTCTGGAATGTCCATAACTGCGAGCACCCAGTACTCGTCTTACAGCTGCGCACACCCAGTATGCGTCTTACGCGATCAATTCACGCACCCAGTACACGTCTTCTATGACCAGGAACACGTCCAGCCGATTTCTTCTATCGAGTTAAGGAGTGTCCATATCTGCGAGCACCCGGTACCCGTCTTACAGCTGCGCACACCCAGTATGCGTCTTACGCGATCAATGCACGCACCCAGTACGCGTCTTCTATGACCAGGAACACGTCCTAACCGATTCCATTGCTCGGAACCTTGTGTGAGACATAACTGCGAACACCCCGTGCTCGTCTTACAGCTGCGCACACCAATATGCGTCTTACGCGATCAATGCACGCACCCAGTACGCGTCTTCTATGACCAGCTCACACAACCATTTCTCTTTAATTACTCTTTTATCTTTATAAACATTTATTATTAATTTCCTCTCGGCTCATCCCCCTTGTTTACCCAGTTCACTCGTCTTCTTATTATTTATTCATTAATTGATATTCCCTCCCTTGATTCAGTTAACCATACCCCATTTTCCTTCTCGATCTCTCCCGATCGGCCTACTTGCACAACTAGCAGTAGCGGACATGAACAACAGTTGTCACAATTTATAAGCATTTATACAGCAACACAACATGATTGAACATATTTAGAAAGCATACAAATATTTCCACTTAGCCAAGATGAACATAATTATAGTTCATTTTCATCTTTCTTCCTAGTATTAATCTATATCATTGCTGTAATCTAACATCCACTCTTAGTACCCGTTATGAACACACTAGGAACCCAAACCTAAGCTAAGATAACACTCACTCTACCTCAATCCGTGAGAGATAAGAGGGTTGTGAGCTTTGAGTATGGTTTCTTTGCTCTCGACCTCTTGAACCCGAAATCCCTTGAACCGTTGCACGCCTTCACTGCGCC
Source organism: Crotalaria pallida (assembly GCA_037953625.1). Classification (NCBI taxonomy): domain Eukaryota; kingdom Viridiplantae; phylum Streptophyta; class Magnoliopsida; order Fabales; family Fabaceae; genus Crotalaria; species Crotalaria pallida. Next base: position 604,689 of record CM075654.1, on the reverse strand, counting down.
TCAAAGTACCGTGGAGAAACTGGAAACTTCCGAAAAGATGAAGGAAATGGTTTTCGGTTTAGTGAATATTGATAGAGAGAAAGAGAGAGAGAGAGAGAGAATAGAGAAAACGAAGAAGAAGAAACATAAAAAGTGTTCATGTGTTGGTCATGAGTTTTTCTTTTATTCCCATATGGGGATTAATTGTGTGGTCCTGATTGGAGGATTCTTTGAGAAGCTTGGGAACATGTGGATGAGATTCATTGGCTCCTAAAGGAAGTCACCAATAGTGACTTGAAAGGGATATAAAGTGATTGAAAGAGACGTTTGTACAGTGAGCGCAAAAAACGAGGCCCAAGTTGCTTGGTTCGAGCGTAGCAAAGTAGAGGAGTCGAGAGACTTCCGCTTTTACAAGGATAAATAGCAGCGGGCCGAGCCTGTGCTCGGTTATAACAACGTGACATGCTGCAGTCGGCTATATAGGGGTGATGCCTTATCTTGAAATCGTGTTCCATTCTCATTCTGCTCGGCTGAGATAAATTCGAGATCCAGCATCTGTACAAGCTGGTCGGGTCAAACTCCCTATTCTCCTAGTACAACTTCACCTACTTCTATGCCTTTCTATTATCCTTATTTAGATTCAAATTAAACTAAATTAAATATTAAATTGAATATCAAATCTTGGGATGTTACAGAGAATGTTGAGAGAATAGTGTGGCTTTGATCTTTCTAGAATGATATGAAAATGAAGTTGGTTAATCACAATGATTAGGAAAAGGTTTATATAGAATACCCAAAAGTTTGGAAAACATTAAAAACTGATTTTGAGAAGTGAAAAGCTGTTTTAAAAAGCTATTCAGCACGTGTTAATCGATTAAGACATCAGGTTAATAGATTAACCACTGTTGAACAACAGCTAATCGATTAAGCAAATGTGTTAATCGATTAAAGGCTAATCCAAATTTGCTGTTAATCGATTAACCTTCCATTTAATCGATTAACCACTATAAAAATCAATTAAAAACTTGTTTTCTCAAAACTAAACCTTTTCTTAAAAACCTTTAAGCCACCTATTGATTTTGGTTAAGTGAAATACTCAAAATATAATATGATCATGCACTTGATAGAGATTCACTAACCTCTAAAAAACTCTACCCAAAACTCTAAGACTCAAAATAAAAGATATTACAACCAATACACATAATGAATCTAAGAGCTTGCTCTCTCTTCATCATAGTTGCTTATTGTTCTTTGGTGAGCTTCTCCAAGACTTGAGCTTGTTCAAAACATTGTCGTTGTCAAAACCATGCACTTGCATAATAGATCTAACAGTTTCCACATGCACATGCACACTAGATCTAACAGGCTGTTGAATCTCATGTTAGATACCGATTTTGGAAGAGGTTGATGACACATGTCAAGAGGGAAGATGTTGTAGGGGCAGAGTATCTTGCTTTTCTTAACGTTATTTGTGTGGAAAATATGTATTTTGTTTGGGTAACGTTGGTTTTGCTTGTACTATCTTCTTCTATTAAATGAAATCATATTTTCATTTAAAAAAAAATTAATGAAAATTAGCGGATTAAGTAAATCAATTATGATGTTATAATACAACGATAAATAAACATAGCTCTCATGAAGTAATTACTTGTACTGTTCGTGTGACATTAGGATATAATTTTAACTGACAGCACATAGTCATTACAGTGAGAAAGAAATATTCATAAAAAAAAGGTAAAGTTGTACATATATTTAATTTAAAGAGAAAGTGGTAATAACAAAGGTGTTTTCATAACAAAAAAAAAGTTGATGTGATTCACATCGAAGCTGAGGAGAATGATGTTGTTGTAAATAATGATCCATGTCATTGATTTTCTCAAGTTACACGTTAATAAATATGAGTAATGTTAAGAAACACATATATATATAATACAAACATGATTGAAGGAATACATTAATAGAATTGGATAATTCTTAAGACAATATATAACCATCTATATATGAAAGAAAAGGGTTGTATTATTATCTATTTAGCAACCTAGCTATAGACCCGTGCATGGCACGAGCCAATCATTAATCAATTATGAATATATAATATATAGTTATATAATAAGATAGTTTTGACAGTACAAGTTAGATTAACAAATATCTACATCCTTCGAGATTAGAAAGTCATTATAATAAAGCAAAAACAATATATATTGTTCAAAACAAACATGAATAAGAAAAGGTCTTTGCATAATAAAGCAATAAAAGTTAACATGATTCACATCCAAGTATCAATAGAAACTTGTCCTTCAAAAGTAATGCTCCATTTACTGAAATTTTAACTTGTTAGAAAGCAATAAGTGTGGTTAATGTTAAGCAAAATCAATGGTAATTCAAATTTGATGGAAGAAATACAATGCAAGAAGCGATTAATGTTGGAAACCAACAAGCGGTCTAACAATCTACTAGATGGGGGGTGAATAACAGTTTGAAGCACTAGTACCGATTTTTCGGATTAATTGAAAGTTGTTAATTTATGCTTGCTGGTTTTAAGAAAATAGCCGAGTTATTGCCGAGCAGATGCTGATAATCGATTGTCTAAGCCGTCAATAGATTATCCGAGCTGCTGCACACAGAAAACCGGTTTTTGTAGAGTGAACTTAGCGAGCACAAAATAACGAACAAAGGTTCGGTTTTGCTTACTAAAATGCTAGGAAAATATGCAAACACAGTAAAGAGCAAATAATGCAAAAAGCTGTAAAGAAAGAGATACAGGAAATTTTATACTGGTTCACTCTCACCCACTTGAGAGCTACGTCCAGTCCCCCTTAAAACCTTTAAGGAGCTTTTACTCAAAATCAATTTAAATGGTTACACAAAGATTTACAAGAGAACCTCTCTAAACCGATCCCTTCAAGAGTGTACCAAACCCTTGAAATCTACCCCAAATAAATTGATGGCTGAAGAACCTCTTCAGCACTTTACAACACTGGAGTTCCTTGAAACCTTCAAGAACAACTTTGTTTCAACAGGTTATAGAGATGAAAGAAAAGAGTATGGCTCCAACTCGAAAACTCAAAAGAATATGATTTGAAAGTTTGTGTATCAGTTGAGTAACCGATTAAGAAAGGGATTTCACAGAGAAGATTGAAACTTGGATTTCGAATGTGAAAGTTTAGTTTCTCTGTGTTCTATGAAAATTTTATCGTTGTTGTTGTGTGTCTTGTTCTCTCTTGTTATGGTCTCTAACATTTCTGGAGAAGGAGAGCTGGTGCTTTTATACTGATCTTAGCACCCAACAAGAGGAAAGATATTTTGTGACACAACTGTCCTTGCAACGAATATTCCAGATATTATCCATTTTGCAATAACGTTCTTATCCACGAATGTCCTTTGCAAAGAATGATTCCAGAAGCTTCCAATTTTCAGCAACGTATAGTGACAACTATTGTCCTTTCCAAATTTGATCCCTTTTTCAAATTTGAAATTCAAGTTTGGCGGCGTTGTGACAACTGAATGTAGAAGACGAGGAACAATTATCCGAGCTTGTCATCTGTTCGAGCTAGGGAACTTGATTTCTTATGCAGCAGAGAGCTAAGACAGAACTGAGCTTGAACCAGGCTGAAGAACTGAGCTTGGTGATGCTTGCACTGAAATTGACTAAGTGAACCGAGATTGACCTTGACCTTTGACTTCCAAGCTGTGGCCGAGCTTCTCATTCTGACTTGAGTTTAACTCTGACCTTTGGCTGAGCATGTGCATTCTGGCTTGAGTGACCTTGACATCCGAGCTTTGTCTGAGCTTTGTGTTTTATCTTGAGTTTGACTTTGAGCCGAGCTCTGGCTGAGCTTTACACACTAGCTAGAATACGAAGTTGAGATCCGAGCTCTAGCCGAGCTTTATACTCGATCTCGAGTTGACCCTTGAAATTCGAGCTTTGGCTGAGCAATGCAAACTAGCTTGAATATGAGCTTTACATCCAAGTAAAGGCTAAGCTGAACTGATGTGATGTCGAGCTTGAGTTTAACTAATGTGATCTGATTTGATGCCGAGCTTGACAACTTCACCGAGCTTGGAGACTTGAGAGATTAAACTTCTTGATGAACAGTGTTGCCGAGCTTGACATAGGTTCGAGCTGGACAACGTCACCGAGCTTCGGGACTTGAGTGAATAATCTTCTTGATGAGCACTGTTGCCGAGCTTGACAACGTCACCGAGCTTGGGTAACTTGAGCCGAGCTTGATGACTTTTCTCTTGGCATCTGTTCTTGGCATCTGTTCGAGCTTTGAGCCGAGCTTGATGATTGTTTGCATTTGGCATCCTTGAGCCGAGCTTGATGATAGTCCGAGCTTCTTCTCGGCTGACTGAGTCAACTACATTGGTTGAGCATCTTTGAGCTTCTGACTTGCTGCTGGTTCAACTACATTTCTTCAGAGCAACTGTTGAGCATCTTCCAAACATCTTCTGAGCATCTTCCGAACTGAGCTTTTGTTTGACCTTGATAACTTGGCTTGAGCTACATGTTCAACTGAGCAAATTCAGAACGTCTTCCGAACTTGCACCTGAGCAACTGCTGAGCTCGAACTCGATACATATGTCCGAGCATATTCCGAGCTTGAACCTAAACTGCTGACTTGCTACAGGTAGCCGAGCATTTGCCATTTGTTCGAGCTTCTTCTCAGCTGACTAAGTCTGCTTTGAGCGATAGCTCGGATTGATCACTTCTGAGTACGCCCGAGTTGATTCAATTGACTTCATCAAAACTTTGGCCGAAAATCGATCATTTGACTTCATCAAAATCTCTTTGATTCAACAATTAATTCATAAAACAGTATATACAGTCCCTAACTAATATACTTTTGTCCCTAGCTAATATACTCGCGCCATTGGAGGGTTAATTGTTAAATCTTACCAATATCAACTGCCTTGACATCAAATTTGAACTAATAACCTTGATGAAGGTTGTGAGTGCGACAAAAGTAAAGCCAACCATAAAAAATATATGCTTCTTTTATTCATCTTGCAGGCTTGATTAATTTGCATCTAAAAGCAATTCCTTCTTCATCGTTAATGTCAAAATACATCCGAATTGTTGGAAAAGAGCATAAACTAAAGTTGATGGCAATGCCTATAGATTACCAAATAAATTTTGACAAAAAACACATTACAAAGAAAATGAGAGAAAATAGAAATGGTTTACTATGATAAAAATTTTATTTATTAAATACATAATACGAAGTATCAATTACAGTTTCGAAAGTAGATTGGGATTTACAACATGGCATTAGAATAATGATTGGAAGAAAAATTGTCTTCCTTAGCCTTCACTGTTGTGAAACTATGGTTCTTCACTTGTCTCGAATTAGCCTAAAAATGTTAAACCACAAGTAGTGAGACATTTCTTTATAATTCTAGCAAAAGAATTAAAGGAAATAATAATAGAAACCAGAAAGATTACAATCATATTCATTATTGTAATTCTTAGCCTTCATTATATCGTTTGGATCTTAACCGGTTATTGAATTCAACTAATCGGTTAAGTTAGAAGCAACGTTAATTCTTTAGATTTATTCATTTACATGCCTTTACTATCCTTCTTTATTTATCTTAGTATTATTTGCTAACATATATTCTATATAAATTCATAGTTTCATTTCTATCATAACACTCCAATTCAAGGTTTATTTTTTGTTATCTTTCTTGTTTCTTTATATATATATATATATATATATATATATATGGCCATCATATTATATAAATTGCACCAACATCAATTCAAATTTCACAACTTCTATTCATGTCAACCAATTCATCATAATAATCTTAATCTTATGAGTATGCATAACTATCATAGCTAATCTCATATAATTAGTAATTCACACTCAACAATCAATATACACACAGACAATCATTTATAGTAATCCATATCAATCAACACCCTCAGGGGTGTCTCAGTATAACAAATTAAGTCCATTTCCTAGGGGTTTTCACTTCATATCTTAAATAATTAATACTCTTAGGATTATCTCAATTCAATAATAAAAATAATATATCCAAATTAAGTCTTCATCCCTTTCATTATATAACAATTTATTACTAGTTTAATTCATAATTCCTTATCTTTTCCTAGTTCTATTATGGTTTCATTAATCCTTAAGCTTGAATAATAGGAAATATCTACTCCTTACCTCGAATGAGGAGAGGGGAACTTGGTTTGAGTCCTAAACCCTTCAATCCTTCCTTAATTTCTTTAGATTCCCTTCCCTTTTGCTTGGTTGATGATAATCCTCAAGGGCATGAAGTGATTTGTGTCACATAAGGAGGGAGAATGAGATATAAGTGGGGTTTCATGGAGAAAACATATAATCAAGGGTTAGAATTGATGAGAAGGTGTTGTTTGTTGCATAAGTATGATGTTGGGGTTGGACTTGGATATGTCTTGGCTTGTTGGTGCATGGAATTGAGTTTTGGTGTATTTAAATGGCGCCTGGTGTTTGCTGGTGCGGTCTGGTGTGGCAAGGATGGAAAACTGGTGCGCCAATTCTGATCTGGTGCATATATATACGCATCGCGCACCTGGGCGCGGGCCTGGTGCGCCTGGGCACGTCAATTTCTCTAGAAGCTTTTGGTGTGTTCAAGTTGTTTCTGGCGTTGGGGATTCTCGCGCGCCTAGAGGCGCCTGATCTGCGCCTGGGCCCACCAAATCTGGTGCCCGAGCATGTGCGTGGCTGTGGCAACAGTAAATGGGTGCACCGGTGCGACTGGACGCACCGATTCACTCGGAAACCCAGACTTTCGCATTTTAATCCGATTTAAGGATTCTTAACCCTTCCCAACACCAAATCAAACACATATGACATAAAAATACATTTCCAAACATAGAAATCATATTTTCCCTAACATCGCACACACGGTCACTAAAGCACAAAAGTCGAACGTTCTTCTAAACGAATTTCCAACTTGCCCTATTAAATCCTCGCTCTTACCGGTATGATATAAGAAACCCCTATAATTCCTTGGCCTTCAACTATTAATATTTGAGGCGTGGCTAAATGGTTGGACAATATTCAATGCGTCACAAATCTATCTTATTGCATAAACCTCACGACATACGATCATAATGAAGCACTCCGTGTCAAACGCTTTCTAATATTTCAAGTACTTAAACCTACGCTTAGCATTCTCTACTAAACATTTGACCACACTCACGACACAAGACGTACTCTAATTCTTGTTACTCATGCATTCAAATACACATTATAATTCTTGACTGAACAATTGCAACACTTTACACAATTTAAATGCATTCAATATCAATTCACACAACACTTTTACATGAATTTAATGCATACATAAATATAATTTATTTAAATTAGGAACTAGGTCATTAAAAGTCACAATTATGGTGACACATGTCACTTAACGGAAAAAAAAATTACGGAAAGGACTGATTTGTTAGACGGCAACAACTACAAGACTTATTTTTTTTGGTCCGAATTCCTTGCGGAACCACCGGTATCCCCAAGAGCACCCTTAATACCAGGGAGCCCTTGAGACTAATCCGGAGCAAGCTGCGTGGCTGGCTCTCCCAGCGGGATGTTTTTAGTGGGAATCGAACCCGGGGCTACTAGCACCCTTGTCTCATTCCCAGGATTTCAGTTGGGGCCTTACACCAACTACAAGACTTATTTGAAACCAAGAAAAGTTAAGGGATGAAATATCAACTAAAAAATAACTTACAGAACCAATCTAGTGGTTTGACATTATAATTTAACCAAATTGGTCCCTATAAATATTCACATATTTGAAATTAATTCCTAAATTCTGGTTTTGTCCTTGCTTTTTTTTTTTGGTTTTGGTCCTCGCTCTCTACTTTGAATAAAAAATGCTAAAATGACTTAACAAGGGATAGGAACCAAAACAAAAATGAAATGAAAAAGCAAGAATGAAAGCAAAAAAAATGGAAAACTAGGACCAAAACCTCTAGATAGTAAAATATGGGGACCAAAATCAAAATTACATTTGTGTAACATCCTTAATTTTATTCTAAGTATAATTAGAATAATAACTAGATTAGAAACATTATAATTATGCTCAAGAAGAACTAAGGTGATGGATTAGGATCCCTTTGAGTTCTATGAAGGAGTTAGGAAGCATTAGCACAAGATATGAGGTTGAAAGAGGAACAAAACGAGTGTTAGAAACGGTGATTTTGGTGTTATAAATACCCTATATTAGGAAATTAGAAATAAAGGATTTACAACCATAAACAAGAATTCCTCCGTTGGGTGTGAAGGTTAGTGTGTAGGGAAGCTTACTTTTAAATTTGAGAAAGATCCGACGGGTAACGAAAACGTTATGGCATTTAGAAGTGCAAAGAATGGGAAAAATTTTAGGCTAATCGATTAGCCAACCATCTGATAGCCCAAAAAGGGCTAATCGATTAGCTAGTGACTGTGCAGAAAAAAAACGTGGGGGCACATGAAAGAGGCCCCATTCTTCTTCCCCAGGTTAGAACTCAAGCTTCCAAGGCAAACCAACTTTCATAGCCATATCCAGCAAGCTTTCCCATCATCATCCAAGCTTCTCCTCATCACTACCACCACCATCATCACCACCATATCCACCAAGCTTTCCCTCTCTAACTCATCATCCATGGAGTATCTTTCTCTCTTATGCCTCCCAACTCTCAAGAGATTCAAGTGAAGCCTCTTCCTCCCTCAAGCTCACCTTTGGACACTATACCCACTCATTTATTGGTAGCTCTCATCCAGTTGCAAGCAAAACTAAAAAGGTTCAAGTTCTAGGATTCTAAGGCAAGGAGAAACACTAAGGGTTTGAGGTTTATCCTTCTCTCTCTCCATTTGAGGTAAGGAGGGGGTATTGTGACTCCCTCAAATATAATACTAGAAATTAGAGTAATGAATAAACTATTACTCAGATAAGTATTGACTTGTTTAAAGATAAAAAAATATAAGGTTAAATTTTTTCCTTTTTATTTTTTAAAAGAAGCTGGTGCACAAACCAAAATATGGAATTCTTGGAGATTAGATTTTGTATCATTTAAAATATTGAATTCGGCGTTTATCTAAAACAAGGAAATCATTTCATAATCTAGATAGCATCTATTCATTGAAATTGCATTTACGTAATAAAAACTTAAGTGATGCCATCCACTATTTCTTTTTGCGAAATTGATACCATTTTCAAATATCGGAGCCGAACTCTTTAAATCATTTTATCAGAGTAAGCGGAAATAACAGGACTATGCACAAGTTGTAATATAAACATAAGATATATATATATATATATATATATATATAGGTCATAAGATACATAGTCCAAGAGTCAAGTTTCCAAGATCCAATACAAGCCCATAACAAAATAAACCATAACTCTAGAGTCCTTATAAGTATATCTACAATATATACATCTCAAAATATAAAAATCCAGAGCTGTTCATATAGGACAAGTAGCAGCAGCAGTAGTAGTAGTAGAAGTCTCCTAGAAGCAGCAGTAGTAGTCATCATCCAACATCAGCAACATCATCTTCTCCACAGCATCCATCACACTGGATCCCTGATCCTCAACATCTACCCTATGCACATACTTAGGGATCATCGTCCCTCCACTGACTCCCGGTAGAGTGAACGACAGGCTCGCCTCCGCTCTCGTCCTCAATAGGGTCCTCCTCTATCTCATCTGAAGGAGTGGGTACCCTTCCACTGGGTACAGGGTCTGGGGATGGCGAGACCCTAACAGGACTCCTCGGATCAGATAGGGGAGTCTCCTCTCGAACGACTCTAGAAGTAAAAGGGTGTGAGCGGGTAGGTCGAAATCGAAAACTGTGATATGAGCGAGCTGGTCGTGTGGGAGGTGGTCCATGGTAAGTGTAAAAGGGTGGTACATGCATAGTGTATATGATGGGGATCCTAAATATACGAGGACGAAACCGAATCAGCGGGTTGGGGTGATAGAAGGTAACCTCTACCTCACCCTCAAATACCGCTCGGTGATCCTCGTAGATCCATATGCCACTAGGAAGTGGCCGGATCTCGATGCAAGCGATGTAACGTGACATCACCTATAAAGGCACGGGGATAAGCAATTCTATACACATAATAAATAGAGCATAAATAATTGGACAACATAAATATGAATGTATGCAGCAATAAACAACAATCACATTTAGCATTTAGCAATTAGTTTATGCAAGTAGAATGCTCATACTTATTTTCATTTATCAACTTTAATTTGGATGAGTGGCGTGATGTATGAGTCTAGCTCTCAACCCTAACTCAATCAATCTATGACACTCTCTGACGTCCATCCTTTACTTCATATTAGCACTCAACAGTGCGTTGTACTCCTAGGTGTACAACATTCGTACATTCACCTAGAATGTACACGACAAGCTTGGAAATGGTACATAACGTGCTCCCCGAGCAACGTCCCATCGGAATAACCATATCATCAGCATCTCACTTTCGCTAGCCACATCATCAACCATAATGTGTCATCAAGCAAGCCGTTAATTGGCACTCCCAGAGGCCCTCCTCATGTTACCAAAACATGAAAAACGATCTAACACCTGAGCTCCAGGATGAATGCAATTTCTTAACTTAAAAGAATTGATTGACATAGCTCAATTAATAATATCTCACATTATTAATTTAATGATTTCATATCATCATCAATCAATTGCTTTTAAGTCTTAGATCTCTTGGATTATTATCACTAGATATTAACATAATGATTCAGAATTAAAAATGGCATTTTTAAGTTTTCTGATCAAAAAGACTCGAGTATTCCCCATAGGACTCGAGTAGTTCTTCAAACTGCCCCATAGACTCGAATGGTTTATGAACAGACTCGAGTAGATCATAAATTTTCAGAAAGTTCGTGATTCAGGTTTTCTCAAATACTCGAGTCATTCATTATACACTCGAGTCATTCATTAACTCAGAAGACTCGAGTGATTCATGCAAGACTTGAGTGGTTCATCAGAAAAGTTCATTGGTGCATCAGTCAATACCCAAGTCTTAGACCAGAGACTCGAGTGATGGTGCCAGCAGACGCACTGGTGCGTCATGAAACACTCGAGTCTCGAGTCAAAGACTCGAGTCTTGACAAACAGTGGACAGTGAAAATTGAGTTTTCACATGCCATTTTCATTTCTAACCAATTCCAATCCAATCCAATGATCAACAGAGTTAATATAACAAATATTAAACATGTTCAAGCACTTAGAACACATTAAATTACATAATTCACAAAGATTCACAAGATTATGCATAAAACTTAGAAAAATTCACAACTTAACATATCAATTTGCATAATACACAGAATACTCATGATTTTAAGTTCTAAATAGCTTGCATGCAACATATAAAACTTGCTCAAAACAACTTTAGAGCAAAGGTTGGTCTACAAACCAATTTCCCTATTCAAACTAAGCCCTTAGAGCCTCTTGGTGGCTCTCTAATCAAATTCATGTTATTTAAACTCTATCTAGTGAATAGAAAGCTTTCCCCTTACCTCTTTGACGTGTACCAACAGAAAGTTTTGAAAGAAAAGCTTCACAACACAAAGAACCACTTCAAGCACCACATGCAGAGCAGTCTGAGTGGAGCACCAAAATTGAATTGGTTGACACATGAAACAACAATAAGAATTGGGGAAATTAGTTTCCCTAGATTCTATGCAACACAAAATAACTAAAGAAACAAGTTTGAGACTCAGAGGGTACGTGAGCTTACCAAAATCAATGACCAAAGTAAGCTCCAGAAACTGTTGACAGCACACAAGCCTCCACTTTCGAGCTCCAATTCTTCCAACACACAAACTCTCTACTCACGATTTTGGTGTCTATACAAAGCTCGTGATGTGAGCTTTGTATCAGTGTGTGATTTGTGACTTGAATCAAAACAGAGAGGAAGAATCGATTAAGCGAACTCATGAACCTTAATGCACTAAGTCTTCAACAATTTGGCAAAATGGTTGATTCCCATCAACAATTGAGTTTAAATACATGGGTTAGATGGCCATGCACAGCGACACGAAGACTAGGGACGTGTAGTGGTGGTGTTTTCGTTTCAACGGTGGAGAATCGTTGGTGGTGACTCACCAAAACGCACTAACTCGTCCCACGTTGACCAGAATACTCGAGTCTTCTCAGAAACACTCGAGTATTTTGGTCAATTTTTGAAAAATATTTATTTTATTTTCTTTCCCTCCAAAACCTTTCCTATAATCACTTCTAGGTCCCAAAGCAGGGACTAATGTGCAAAATATTTATATTTATTCATAAATATAATTTCCAAGCCACATTCACACATTTTCTAATAACTAACATAAACATAGATTTTAATCAAAGATTAAAATAGAAATAATTAATTATAATAAACTTTATAATTAACATTTCATTAATCAGGGATTAAAATTTTGGGGTGTTACAGGTATTACCTCTACTTAGGGAATAGGTTCTAGATTGAATATAATGGTAGCTAAGGGTAGAGGGATAAGTAGAATAATGAACTTTAGGGTATTTGATATTACTAAAATTTGGAATAGGTAAATAAGGAAAAAAACCCATTTTTATGCTTGTGAAAATATAGGCTTATGATAGATGGTGGCTATGAAAATAAATGTATATATGTGGCATGTTAGTTGTATATCTTCCTGAAGTGATTGTGTATGTTGGCATGTGATGACTGTATGATAATTGAATAATTGACTCCAAGAGTTATAAAAATTGAAAAGTAACGAAAGGCAACTACTTATTGATCCTTGGGAAACACTTACCCATTAGGTTCCCTGTTAGGTGAAAAATTGCCCATTAGGTAAATTGCCCGTAGGTACAAATTGCCCATTAGGTGTGGGTGTACCCAATGGATCAATATGTTGCACGATAATAAAAAATTAAAAATGTGAAAAAAGGACAAAGAATAATGGAAACTAAAATAAAATATAATAATGGACCCACCTTATGGTGTGGAAAATTGCCTACAGGGTGCCAAATTGCCTGAGTAGGGTGTCAAGTCCTAATGGGTGGAAAATTGCCTAATAGATGCGCTAAATCCTAATGGTATAAATTAATGGATAAAATACAATGGATAAAAGACAATGGATTAAAGGCAAGGGATAAAATAATATGGAAAATAATAAAGGAAAAAAGTAAGTAAATGGAAATATGAATTGTTGGTTGATGAAATTGCTTGGGCATGTTGTGATGGAATTATTTGCTAATTGTGTTTGACTTAGTTATTCTCTATGTCCTTATAGAATATATTTTCTAAGTATTGTGCAATGCTCACCTCCTTGCTGTTTTTACACAGGTACCGAGACTGAGCTTACACCCCCTCATCAGGCCGAGCAGGAGTACTCTCTCCCTCGGGGAGAGTAAGTAGTTGTAGTAGGATATGTTGCATGTCATGGGCCATATTTTGGGTTTATGATGTGTATATAAACTTCTTTTGCTAAAACTTGTATATATTTGTTTTGCTGCTTAGTAGATAGCACATAGGTGGTCCAAGACTCCTCCTTTTGGGAAATGAGTGATTTTGGGAATTAGACTATTCCGCTACTTGTTTATATTCTGAACTTGATGATGGTTATGCATTATGATGCTAAATGTATAACATCCCGAATTTTTATTCCAAACTTAATTAGATTAAATCCGAGTTTGAACTAATGAGAATTAGAAGAGTAAGTTGGGATTTAGTGAAGTATTCATGACCAAAGTGTATGTAGGAGTTAAGAAGAATGTCTTAGGGTTATAAACCATTAACATATGAAAATCTGGCAAGGTAATCGATTACCTTGGGAAGGTAATCGATTACTGACCCCCTGTAAGAAACCCTAGAATTTGATTTTTGGGAGATAATCGATTACCTTTGGGTAGGTAATAGATTACCTAGTTTCTATGAGGAGCCAAACAATTGTGAAATTAGGGTTGTAATCGATTACCTAGGGTGGTAATCGATTACCACTCGTGCACTTACAACAAAAAAATATATTAATTAAAGGCCACATGAATGAGGCTTCTTGAGGAAGCTTCCTTCTCCACCACACATTCACCAAGCTTCTAGGAGAAGCTTCTCATATTAGCCACACAATCTTTACAAGGCAAAAATAAATAAAAGCAAACACACTACATCATTCATTCATTCCTCCATCACTTCTTCTTCACTTCATGAGCTCTCTCTCTCAAGAGACAAGGAACACCATCACCACCCAACACACCACACGATTTTCATCTTCATCTCATGGCAAAGCTTCATTTCTTCCTCTTCTCCCTCAAGTTCTAAGAGCACATACTGTAAGATCCATGAAGAATGTTTTGATAAATGCCAAAAGGTTTTGAACAAGCTACAAATGTGTTGATCAAGTTCAAGCTCAACAAGCAACAACAAACATCAATTTATGAAGAGAGAACCAACTCATGAAGACTTAGTTTGGTAGTTTATGTTTTATTGTTTTATCTTTTGCCTCACAAGTCTTTTAGTTTATGAGTTTGGGTAGAATTTATTAGAGGGTAGTGAATCTCTTTTGATTGCATGATTATATCATATTTTGAGTATTCACTTTGCCTAAAATCAATAGGTGGCTTAAAGGTTTGAAAGAAAAGGTTTAGTTTTTGAGAAAACAAGTTTTAAGTGATTTTTAATGTTAATAATCGATTAACAGATTTTGATAATTGATTAACAGTGTATTTTGAACTGATAATCGATTAACAAACTTTTGATAATCGATTATCTGAACTTTTACTCGAGTAAAACCTTTTTCACTCGAGTGAAATTTATGCAGCTTTCGTATTACTCGAGTAACACTTATTTTACTCGAGTAAACAGGGTCTGTAACTGTTTTAAATACGTTTTTCACTTCTCAAAAGCCATTCTAAGTTGCTCCAACTTTTGGGTATTCTATATAAACCTTTTCCTAATCATTTCTATCAATGAGAATCAACTAGAATCATTTTGATACACAATTTTACAAAGAATCAAAGCCACACTATTCTCTCTCACTCTCTCAAGATCAAAGCTCTCATTTTTATATTCTTTGATCAAGAACCTTGAATCTCTCATGTTGATATTTCATAGCTTTTGAAAGAGATTCATAGGATTGTTTTTGTTTTCTATTGAGTTGTAATCATTGCAAGAGGCAAACATTCTACAACAAAGGAAGCCTTGATTTTGTGAATCAAGCAAGTTTAGTTGAAAGTCTTGAAGAAGCATTTCATCAAGCATTTGGAAGGCACTTTGAAGAATCTCAAAGTACTTGGAAGTCTTGTGAGTGAAGCAAGCAAAGAAGACTTGTTGTGGGGTTATCAACAAGCAAGTAGAGGTTAGATTAGATATCAATAGGGTTACAAGGCAAGGGTGTGGTATCTCTTGTAGGCTAGCAAGAAGGAAGTCTTGTGAGGCATTTACTTGTAATTTGAGAAACTAATTCCTCATAGTGAAGAATCTCTCTTGGTTGAAGAGGGGACTGGAGTAGCTTTCAAGTGGATGAAAGTGAACCAGGATAAATCACTGTGTCGTATCTCTAAACCCTTAACTCTTTACAATTCTTGTTATTAATTGTGTTCTTGATTGAAAACCTAGAAAAAGTGATTTTTCTATATTTGATTGAATTGAATCTTTATTGTGCAAAATTGATAAAGGGAAAATCATTTTCATAACCTAGGTGAATCAATAAGAATATTGGTGTTGATTGTTTCCTCTTAATCTCTCATATAATATTTGTTAATTGATTGATTTTCATTGGTTTTAATCGTTTAGATTTGTTTCTTGCGAAAATCTTTCAAAGTTTCTTTAACACCTATTCAACCCCCCCTTCTAGGTGTTCTCCTAGTGTTCCTAGTTATTTCACCCACCGAGTGTAGTTTTCCAACAATTGGTATCAGAGCTCGGTCGAAAGACACGAGCATAGAGCTTTTTCGTTAAGATCCTTAAGGAAACTACAATGGGTTCTACGAATCCTTTTGGTGGTGAAGGTGCTTCAATAAATCGCCCTCCTATGTTTGGTGGAGAGGGTTATGGTTATTGGAAAATTAGGATGAGAATCTTTATAGAAGCCATAGATGTGAACATTTGGGAAGCCATTGAAAATGGTCCTTATATTCCCTCAAAAGATGTAGAAGGTGTGCTTACCCTAACTCCCAAAGATAAGTGGACCGATGATGATAAAAGGAAAATTCAATATGATTTAATAGCAAAAAATATCATCACCTCCGCTCTATCTTATGATGAGTTCTTTAGAGTCTCCCAATGTAAAGATGCCAAAGATATGTGGGACACCTTGCAAGTCACACATGAAGGCACTAGTGAAGTTATGCGTGCTAGATTAAATTCTTTGATGCATGAATATGAATTGTTTCATATGTTGCCTAATGAATCTATATGTTTTATGCAAAAACGTTTTACACATATTGTTAATCATCTCATTGCTCTTGGTAAAACTTTCGTGAATTGTGAACTTGTTAACAAAGTTTTAAGATGTCTAAGTAGGGAATGGCAACCCAAGGTTACCGCAATTGTTGAATCAAAGGACTTGGACACAATGGACTTAGCAACACTTTTCGGAAAGCTACAAGAACATGAAATGGAGCTTGGACGTTTGCAAATGCATGAAGAGTCGGATAAGTACAAAGAGAGAAAAGGAATTGCTCTTAAAGCTCAAAGGTCATATAAAAAGGAAGAGAGTTCCGTTGATGATGATGATGATGATAATGAAGATTCCGATTCGGACATTGATGAAGAGGAGATGAAGCTTCTACTAAGAAAGTTCAATAAAATTCTAAGGAGAAAAGGAAGGTTGAACAAAGACAAAAGTAAAGAGAAGATTTCCCCACACTACAAGACAAAGACTTCAAAAGAAGGAATAGTTTGCCATGAATGTGGAAAGCCCGGTCATCTCAAGTACTCATGCACTAAGTATCTCAAGAAGAAGGAGAAAGAGAAGAAAAATGCAAAACACAAAAGGGCATACATAGTTTGGAATAGTGATGATGAACAAGACAAGAAAAGCACAACTAGTAGTTCTTCGGATGATGAACATGCCGCTTGTCTCAACTTGATAGCTCTAGTACATGAAGAGGAAAGCTCAAATGATGAATCAAGTGAGCAAAGTGACGAAAGTGATGTAAGTCTTACTAAATCCGAAATTTCTTCAAATTATGAAATGTTATATAATGCTTATGAAGAAATGCATAAACAATTTAAGAAACTAGCTTTGAAAAACATTGAAAGGAAGAAGCTCATTTTGAAACATCAACAAGAGATTTTAGAACTTCAAAAACAAGTTGATGAGCTTAATCTTCAAAATGAAACTCTTGATCTTATATATGCTAGTTCTTCTTGTGATTGTGCTAGTAGATTGAATATTGTGGTTGATTGTGAGAATTGCAAGTTGCTTAAGGATGAAAATGCTATTTTGAAAAATAAGCTTGCAAGTTTCTCAAATGGTGATATTAGATTGCGCACATTGTTAAATTTTCAAAGAGAAAATTCAAACAAGTTTGGTTTGGGTTATACTAATGCTAAGAGTAAATCTCATAGAAATGTTGTTGATTTTTCTAAAGTTGATTTTTCAAATGCACCAACATGTTTCTATTGTGGTACTCATGGACATACTTCAAATGTATGTTATATTAAAGTGCATGGTATACCTAAAGGAGATTTTGTTTGGATGAAAAAGGGTGAAAGTCCCTACACTAACAAAAATGGATCCAAAACCATTTGGATACCAAAAAGCAAAGCATGATTGTTTTTGTAGGTATGATTGAAGAGCAAAAGGACTTTCATGTGATATTCATTCATTTGCTACTTCAATTGGTATCAAGGAGAAAATTCTACAAATTGGTGTTATTCTATTCATGCTTTGGTTATATTTCTTCTATTTTGGCTTAGATCTTATTTCAATTGGTATATATTTCTTTTTGATAATGCCAAAGGGGGAGAAATATGATGTTTTTGAAACAAAGGGAGAAATTTTTAAATGGTATGTTTGGAGAAAGGTTGTTTTGTTGTTTTTATGTAGGTTGAGCAAAGTTGTTGAAGATAGGGGGAAGAATCAAGCTTACTCAATTGGATTTCAAATGTCAAAAGCATTAATTGAGGGGGAGCAAGAGTCTCACCAAGTGATCAAATGGTTCAAGCATCAACAACTTCAATGAACTTCAAACGATTTCAAAACATGTTTGTCATTTTCAAAAAGGGGGAGATTGTAAGATCCATGAAGAATGTTTTGATAAATGCCAAAAGGTTTTGAACAAGCTACAAATGTGTTGATCAAGTTCAAGCTCAACAAGCAACAACAAACATCAATTTATGAAGAGAGAACCAACTCATGAAGACTTAGTTTGGTAGTTTATGTTTTATTGTTTTATCTTTTGTCTCACAAGTCTTTTAGTTTATGAGTTTGGGTAGAATTTATTAGAGGGTAGTGAATCTCTTTTGATTGCATGATTATATCATATTTTGAGTATTCACTTTGCCTAAAATCAATAGGTGGCTTAAAGGTTTGAAAGAAAAGGTTTAGTTTTTGAGAAAACAAGTTTTAAGTGATTTTTAATGTTAATAATCGATTAACAGATTTTGATAATTGATTAACAGTGTATTTTGAACTGATAATCGATTAACAAACTTTTGATAATCGATTATCTGAACTTTTACTCGAGTAAAACCTTTTTCACTCGAGTGAAATTTATGCAGCTTTCGTATTACTCGAGTAACACTTATTTTACTCGAGTAAACAGGGTCTGTAACTGTTTTAAATACGTTTTTCACTTCTCAAAAGCCATTCTAAGTTGCTCCAACTTTTGGGTATTCTATATAAACCTTTTCCTAATCATTTCTATCAATGAGAATCAACTAGAATCATTTTGATACACAATTTTACAAAGAATCAAAGCCACACTATTCTCTCTCACTCTCTCAAGATCAAAGCTCTCATTTTTATATTCTTTGATCAAGAACCTTGAATCTCTCATGTTGATATTTCATAGCTTTTGAAAGAGATTCATAGGATTGTTTTTGTTTTCTATTGAGTTGTAATCATTGCAAGAGGCAAACATTCTACAACAAAGGAAGCCTTGATTTTGTGAATCAAGCAAGTTTAGTTGAAAGTCTTGAAGAAGCATTTCATCAAGCATTTGGAAGGCACTTTGAAGAATCTCAAAGTACTTGGAAGTCTTGTGAGTGAAGCAAGCAAAGAAGACTTGTTGTGGGGTTATCAACAAGCAAGTAGAGGTTAGATTAGATATCAATAGGGTTACAAGGCAAGGGTGTGGTATCTCTTGTAGGCTAGCAAGAAGGAAGTCTTGTGAGGCATTTACTTGTAATTTGAGAAACTCTAATTCCTCATAGTGAAGAATCTCTCTTGGTTGAAGAGGGGACTGGAGTAGCTTTCAAGTGGATGAAAGTGAACCAGGATAAATCACTGTGTCGTATCTCTAAACCCTTAACTCTTTACAATTCTTGTTATTAATTGTGTTCTTGATTGAAAACCTAGAAAAAGTGATTTTTCTATATTTGATTGAATTGAATCTTTATTGTGCAAAATTGATAAAGGGAAAATCATTTTCATAACCTAGGTGAATCAATAAGAATATTGGTGTTGATTGTTTCCTCTTAATCTCTCATATAATATTTGTTAATTGATTGATTTTCATTGGTTTTAATCGTTTAGATTTGTTTCTTGCGAAAATCTTTCAAAGTTTCTTTAACACCTATTCAACCCCCCCTTCTAGGTGTTCTCCTAGTGTTCCTAGTTATTTCACCCACCGAGTGTAGTTTTCCAACAATTGGTATCAGAGCTCGGTCGAAAGACACGAGCATAGAGCTTTTTCGTTAAGATCCTTAAGGAAACTACAATGGGTTCTACGAATCCTTTTGGTGGTGAAGGTGCTTCAATAAATCGCCCTCCTATGTTTGGTGGAGAGGGTTATGGTTATTGGAAAATTAGGATGAGAATCTTTATAGAAGCCATAGATGTGAACATTTGGGAAGCCATTGAAAATGGTCCTTATATTCCCTCAAAAGATGTAGAAGGTGTGCTTACCCTAACTCCCAAAGATAAGTGGACCGATGATGATAAAAGGAAAATTCAATATGATTTAATAGCAAAAAATATCATCACCTCCGCTCTATCTTATGATGAGTTCTTTAGAGTCTCCCAATGTAAAGATGCCAAAGATATGTGGGACACCTTGCAAGTCACACATGAAGGCACTAGTGAAGTTATGCGTGCTAGATTAAATTCTTTGATGCATGAATATGAATTGTTTCATATGTTGCCTAATGAATCTATATGTTTTATGCAAAAACGTTTTACACATATTGTTAATCATCTCATTGCTCTTGGTAAAACTTTCGTGAATTGTGAACTTGTTAACAAAGTTTTAAGATGTCTAAGTAGGGAATGGCAACCCAAGGTTACCGCAATTGTTGAATCAAAGGACTTGGACACAATGGACTTAGCAACACTTTTCGGAAAGCTACAAGAACATGAAATGGAGCTTGGACGTTTGCAAATGCATGAAGAGTCGGATAAGTACAAAGAGAGAAAAGGAATTGCTCTTAAAGCTCAAAGGTCATATAAAAAGGAAGAGAGTTCCGTTGATGATGATGATGATGATAATGAATATTCCGATTCGGACATTGATGAAGAGGAGATGAAGCTTCTACTAAGAAAGTTCAATAAAATTCTAAGGAGAAAAGGAAGGTTGAACAAAGACAAAAGTAAAGAGAAGATTTCCCCACACTACAAGACAAAGACTTCAAAAGAAGGAATAGTTTGCTATGAATGTGGAAAGCCCGGTCATCTCAAGTACTCATGCACTAAGTATCTCAAGAAGAAGGAGAAAGAGAAGAAAAATGCAAAACACAAAAGGGCATACATAGTTTGGAATAGTGATGATGAACAAGACAAGAAAAGCACAACTAGTAGTTCTTCGGATGATGAACATGCCGCTTGTCTCAACTTGATAGCTCTAGTACATGAAGAGGAAAGCTCAAATGATGAATCAAGTGAGCAAAGTGACGAAAGCGATGTAAGTCTTACTAAATCCGAAATTTCTTCAAATTATGAAATGTTATATAATGCTTATGAAGAAATGCATAAACAATTTAAGAAACTAGCTTTGAAAAACATTGAAAGGAAGAAGCTCATTTTGAAACATCAACAAGAGATTTTAGAACTTCAAAAACAAGTTGATGAGCTTAATCTTCAAAATGAAACTCTTGATCTTATATATGCTAGTTCTTCTTGTGATTGTGCTAGTAGATTGAATATTGTGGTTGATTGTGAGAATTGCAAGTTGCTTAAGGATGAAAATGCTATTTTGAAAAATAAGCTTGCAAGTTTCTCAAATGGTGATATTAGATTGCGCACATTGTTAAATTTTCAAAGAGAAAATTCAAACAAGTTTGGTTTGGGTTATACTAATGCTAAGAGTAAATCTCATAGAAATGTTGTTGATTTTTCTAAAGTTGATTTTTCAAATGCACCAACATGTTTCTATTGTGGTACTCATGGACATACTTCAAATGTATGTTATATTAAAGTGCATGGTATACCTAAAGGAGATTTTGTTTGGATGAAAAAGGGTGAAAGTCCCTACACTAACAAAAATGGATCCAAAACCATTTGGATACCAAAAAGCAAAGCATGATTGTTTTTGTAGGTATGATTGAAGAGCAAAAGGACTTTCATGTGATATTCATTCATTTGCTACTTCAATTGGTATCAAGGAGAAAATTCTACAAATTGGTGTTATTCTATTCATGCTTTGGTTATATTTCTTCTATTTTGGCTTAGATCTTATTTCAATTGGTATATATTTCTTTTTGATAATGCCAAAGGGGGAGAAATATGATGTTTTTGAAACAAAGGGAGAAATTTTTAAATGGTATGTTTGGAGAAAGGTTGTTTTGTTGTTTTTATGTAGGTTGAGCAAAGTTGTTGAAGATAGGGGGAAGAATCAAGCTTACTCAATTGGATTTCAAATGTCAAAAGCATTAATTGAGGGGGAGCAAGAGTCTCACCAAGTGATCAAATGGTTCAAGCATCAACAACTTCAATGAACTTCAAACGATTTCAAAACATGTTTGTCATTTTCAAAAAGGGGGAGATTGTAAGATCCATGAAGAATGTTTTGATAAATGCCAAAAGGTTTTGAACAAGCTACAAATGTGTTGATCAAGTTCAAGCTCAACAAGCAACAACAAACATCAATTTATGAAGAGAGAACCAACTCATGAAGACTTAGTTTGGTAGTTTATGTTTTATTGTTTTATCTTTTGTCTCACAAGTCTTTTAGTTTATGAGTTTGGGTAGAATTTATTAGAGGGTAGTGAATCTCTTTTGATTGCATGATTATATCATATTTTGAGTATTCACTTTGCCTAAAATCAATAGGTGGCTTAAAGGTTTGAAAGAAAAGGTTTAGTTTTTGAGAAAACAAGTTTTAAGTGATTTTTAATGTTAATAATCGATTAACAGATTTTGATAATTGATTAACAGTGTATTTTGAACTGATAATCGATTAACAAACTTTTGATAATCGATTATCTGAACTTTTACTCGAGTAAAACCTTTTTCACTCGAGTGAAATTTATGCAGCTTTCGTATTACTCGAGTAACACTTATTTTACTCGAGTAAACAGGGTCTGTAACTGTTTTAAATACGTTTTTCACTTCTCAAAAGCCATTCTAAGTTGCTCCAACTTTTGGGTATTCTATATAAACCTTTTCCTAATCATTTCTATCAATGAGAATCAACTAGAATCATTTTGATACACAATTTTACAAAGAATCAAAGCCACACTATTCTCTCTCACTCTCTCAAGATCAAAGCTCTCATTTTTATATTCTTTGATCAAGAACCTTGAATCTCTCATGTTGATATTTCATAGCTTTTGAAAGAGATTCATAGGATTGTTTTTGTTTTCTATTGAGTTGTAATCATTGCAAGAGGCAAACATTCTACAACAAAGGAAGCCTTGATTTTGTGAATCAAGCAAGTTTAGTTGAAAGTCTTGAAGAAGCATTTCATCAAGCATTTGGAAGGCACTTTGAAGAATCTCAAAGTACTTGGAAGTCTTGTGAGTGAAGCAAGCAAAGAAGACTTGTTGTGGGGTTATCAACAAGCAAGTAGAGGTTAGATTAGATATCAATAGGGTTACAAGGCAAGGGTGTGGTATCTCTTGTAGGCTAGCAAGAAGGAAGTCTTGTGAGGCATTTACTTGTAATTTGAGAAACTCTAATTCCTCATAGTGAAGAATCTCTCTTGGTTGAAGAGGGGACTGGAGTAGCTTTCAAGTGGATGAAAGTGAACCAGGATAAATCACTGTGTCGTATCTCTAAACCCTTAACTCTTTACAATTCTTGTTATTAATTGTGTTCTTGATTGAAAACCTAGAAAAAGTGATTTTTCTATATTTGATTGAATTGAATCTTTATTGTGCAAAATTGATAAAGGGAAAATCATTTTCATAACCTAGGTGAATCAATAAGAATATTGGTGTTGATTGTTTCCTCTTAATCTCTCATATAATATTTGTTAATTGATTGATTTTCATTGGTTTTAATCGTTTAGATTTGTTTCTTGCGAAAATCTTTCAAAGTTTCTTTAACACCTATTCAACCCCCCCTTCTAGGTGTTCTCCTAGTGTTCCTAGTTATTTCACCCACCGAGTGTAGTTTTCCAACACATACCATTACTCATCATCATTAATCATCATCTCCTACAACAAACAGTTCCCTCATCTCTCTTTCACCATTCCTCACTCTCTCTCAAGGAGCTAAGAACACATCATCATCATCACATCACAAGCCCTAGAATCCAAGAATACTCATCATCATCATCAAACCCTAATCAAGGACAAATTCCATAATACCTCCACCATCACCATCTCAGGCCACTCCCTCTATCTACCTCCCTTGGAGTTTCGAATTCCAACTCCCTATGGAGAGCCACACACACTCAAATTTCCTCCATTGCAAGAGCTAGTGAAGTCAAGCCCTTTTCCTTCTTCTCACAACACTCATGGTGGCTTCTTTGTTGAGATGCTAAAAGGAATTCAAGGGGATTAATATTTTGAGGAGCTAGGGCAAGTCTAGGAGCTAGGATTTGTGGAGATTCATAGTACTTCTCCTTGTTTGAGGTAAGAAGGTAGCCTTACCTTGATTTAGGGTATGATTTCTAGGTTATTTATAGTGGTGGGCTAAGAGTAGAAAAAATTAGATGTAGAAATAAACAATAGGGTAGTTGATGGATAATGAATGAGGGAACTATAAGAATATATAGATAATAAATAAAATTTAAGAATTAATGAAATGAACCCCACTATGTGAATTATGAATTTATGTGTAGTTAGAAATGTTAATAATAGGTTAAGTAAGAAAATGAGAACACATGTATGTTTATGATTGTATGTGTACATGATTAGTATGTTATGTTTAAATGATGTTATGTGTGCAAAGTGTATGACGGGTTGGGCCTTGAAAATGAATCTAGGATATAGTAAATTAATAAGTATCACAAATTAATAGATGAATTGGGATGTTTGTACTTGTGGTGAATTAATGTATGAGTAATGGATAATGAAAATAACACTAAAGTACTTAGAATGATAAATTAAGAAATGAACTATGATGCTTGAGCATGTAATGAATAAAAGAGGAATTAATGATAAAATAATAAGAATAGAAACCTTTGAATAGATAATTGGAAGTTGAATTGAGGTGCATATGTGTTTTATATGAATTGTATGCTTAACTAATGACTTAACTAATTAAAGAAAGAACATAAGTTAAAGATGCTAAAATGTAAAATGTTTGAGTAATATGGTTGTGTTGATATGGATAAGTTTAATTTGTTGTTATCAAGAAAATGATGATTTGGGTATACTTGTGTGTGTGTTGAATAGATGAGTAATTGATGATAATAATACTAATGAGAACGAGATAAAAGGGAACCCGGAGCAGGTTAGGTCAGAAGACCTGGTCATAAGACCCTGTGGCCCTATAATAAAAGAGAAACTGTCACAGGTTAGATCGAAAGATCTGGTCATAAGACCCTGTGGCTAAATAATAAAAGAGGAACGAACACAGGTCAGATTGAAAGATTTGGTCATAAGACCCTGTGACTGAATAATGGAAGAGAATTCGACATAGGTTAGATCGCAAGATCTGGTCATGAGACCCTGTGGCTGAATAAGAAATGAGAATAAACTGGTGTAGGTTAGGTCAGAAGACCTGGTCATAAGACCTTGTAGCCAATTAATGTGAATGAAGATAATAAATGAGAAAATGAGTAAAAGATAAAGAGAAAGAAAAAGGGCTATGTGAAGATGAGAAAGAAGTAAATGACAATAAAAGTATGAAAATGATCACGAGTTGTATGTTGTTAATAAAAATGTTAAGCTTAGTTTATTACTATGACTTCTTAGAAGTCATTTCCTAAGTTCTGTGTAATGCTACCCTTCTTGCTATTTTTATTACAGGTACGGAAGGAGCTTGCACGAGTCTTGGCCGAGCAGTAGCACACCACACTCCGTGGAGTGTGGATATTTAGGGGTGAACCCTGGATGGGTCCAGGGTTTTATTTTGAGAAATTAATGCATATGTATATGTACATGTAATCTTTTGGGAATTTAAAACTATTTCAAGAACTTGATCATATTTTGGAAACATGTAAATGAATACACTTTGTTATATTTTGACCTGCTGGCCCTTTGTTGATCATAAAACTATATTAATACAGGTTTTGCTGGAAACTAATACTTTGGGAAAGTTAATAAAACAAAGGAAACTCCGTCCAATTTTACGGAGATTTTTATGTAATAAAAGTAACCAAATATTTTAATAAGTAACTAAGAGTAATAAAGTGAAATTTTTAAGTAACCAAATCTAAATAGGTTAATTAGTGTATAATTTAAGGTAGGGTGTTACAAAATGCCCCGCTGGCTCTTCTGTTTATATAAATAGGTATTACTACAGGTTAAGCAGGTAAAGTTTATTTTGGAAAAGTCCAAAAAAAAAAAAAGAAACTCCGTCAAATTTCATGGACAATTATTATAAGTAATTGAATTAACAAAGAAATTTTTAAGTAACCAATTGATTAATTAAGATTTAAGGGTAATAATTCTAAGGGTGTCACAATTTGCATTATTTTAAACCATAGTTGACAACGAGGACCAAAATCAAATCTAGATTTACATTATCCTAAACCATAGTTGACGATGATGATCAAAATCAAAACTACATTTGCATTTTCATAAACCATAGTTGACGGTGAACTAAAACCAAAATGGAACAAAAAAGCAAAAACCAAAGCAAAAAAAATTTGTAAGAACTAATTTCAAAAATATCAATATTTATTAGACCAATTTGGTATTTTGGCCTAATTTTTAATTATGTAAACATGTAACACCATATATTTTAGTTTTACTTTCATTTTACGTTTACTTTCTAGAGTGATGATAATACGCTCTGAGTGAAGTTATTTTTACCAAGCTCTGTCTATTATAGTCGGTAATATGACCAATTAAAGTTAATTTTATATTTTGTCCATTGTGAAATTAAAATTTGCAACTTGGTCCAATATTAATAAATTTAAAAAAAAACACACACACAACTCTATTAGTCATAGAGTTTAATGATAATGCACAATGTAAACAAACTTTACACAATCATCCAATCATATTATGCCACATCACCTTCTTTTCTAAAATTTAAATAATTGAATTTTTATTCAGTTAGACAGCAAAACGTTTCACGTACTCCTCTTGCTCTTCTCCAAACATTACGGCAGCAATTCTTCTTCTTCGGTGTGACATAAAATGAAATCTTCGGTGTAACAGAAAATGAAAGTGTGATTTCAATTTTTCTCTTTTTGGAAAATAAACAGTTATTTCCTATGGTTGTGGTTTTGTTGTTTCTCCATCTTCACTCACTGTCTCTGTCTGTCTTATGATATGATATCATCACATTCCTCATGTTTCAACTTAGCTTAGAGAAGAAGAAGAAGAAGAAGAAGATCCTTCTATAAAATTTCACATTCCACAAGATTCTTCACACACACACTCTCTCTCACTCAGATTCACCCTCAACCCATCAATATCATCATGATTATTACTTAATACCATTCTCTAACTTACTTTGCTTTTTTCTTTTGTTACTGCTTTATTGAGAAATTTTATATCCTGAAGTTTCCTTTTTTAATCTTAAAACTGAAGTGGGTATCATCATAAAGCATAGAACTTCTGAGTGTGTAAATGCTACACATGAATTTTTTTTTGTTTAAATGTTTAAAAAAACTCATTTTTTGGTGGATATATATATATATATATATATATATATATATATATATATATTATTACAAGTTAATGCTCGTCTAGTTACCAAAGAGAATAAACTAGTTGATGCTTCAGGTATCTTAAGGTGTTTGATAACTTATTTTTTGAAGAAGATAGAAAAGCAGTGTTAGATTTTGTGTGCCACTGTAGAAATTTAGTGGTGGAATTCAATTTTGGGCTGAAGTTTTTAACCATCAATGGGCACCGTAAAACTTAAATGAGTCCAAATTAGTTAGGTGCTGTTAGAGTTTACTTACTTCAGTATAGTGTTCTATCAACTGTAGCAATAGAAAATGGATAAAGGTTTGGTGAAAGTTAAAATATGAATATATCCTGATTGGGAAAATGGATATAATTGTTGTTTGTTTTATGAGTAGAAATGCATATTTTATGCCATCCTTTCCTTTGTGTTCTGTAACAAAATTAGCTCTTTGTCAAGTCAATGTATATCCAGCTGATATAGTTTGGTTTTGAATTGCAGAATGGATTTGAACAACCATCAGAAGGTGAAATGCATGTGCCTTTGAAGGAGGTATCTAGCAAGCACAATGATCCTTCAGAATATGTGAAAGGTATTCCAATCACTTATGGAAGTCCTATTCCTGAACTTGTGTCCAAAGTAGTTCATAGAACTACTGGAGGCAAGACTGCTAAAAGATATATTGATAAAAAAGAAAAGGTTTAAAGAAGCCAGACAAGGTCCTGTCGTGTCCGCGCTGCAATAGTTCGGAAACAAAGTTTTGTTATTTCAACAATTACAATGTTAATTAACCTAGGTATTTCTATAAAAGATGGCAGAGATATTGGACAGCTGAGGGGACAATAAGAAATGTTCCTGTTGGGGCCGGTAAGCGCAAAAATAAGCCCTTAGATTTGCAGTATTGTCAGGCACCTGTGGCTCCTAATGCAGTATCTAGCATCCAGACTAATATCAACCTTGCTAGTGATGTGCATTTCTCATCTAGTGATCTTCCCGGTACTTCAAGACCTGTTACCAGTGGCGCCTTCTTTGTATTGGGAATGCATGCCAAGCTGGGCTGGCCAAAAGGAAGAGTCTTCAATGGTTAGTGGATACACATTTTCTGGATTCACATCACCTACGAGCAGTGCTTGTTCTCGTAATAGGTCTCCAACCTTAGGAAAAAATTCTAGAGATAGAGGTGCAGCAGGAGATGATACAATGAAACAGAACCTATGAATACCTAAGACTGTAAGAATTAATGAGGCAGATAAGGTTGCAAAGAGTTCTATATAGTCAACTTTGATTACAAAGTATGAACAGAACAAACTTATTATCAAAGGAACTGTGTTCAAATCATTTGAACCTAAGTCAAATGCCAATTCAGATTCTTTAGATGATAATCAAATTCTAAAGGCAAACCCTGCTGCTTTGTCTCGTTCTGAATCTTTTCTAGAAAGCATGTGAAAACTAGTATTTCATTCTGGTTTTGTCTTGTTGTGAGCTCAACCAGGTCTTATTGGCATTTGTTGCTGCAAGCACTCACTGATTTTTTTTATCAACTCACAGATCTATTGCTATAAGTACTCCCTTGCATTATAATTATTTGATACAAAGTTAAAAAATAAAGCTCACTAATCTATTGCTAACAAATATAAAACAGCTTGAAATTGATAGCAGCAACAATAACATTAAAAAAACTTAATAGAGAAGTAGCAGTAGCAGAGTTCTTATAATCAACTTGTGGCAAAATTAAAGAACAAAGCTCACCCTATTGTTACCCAAAATTCTGTGCTAGCAACTAGGCACATTAACATTGTTATGCTAGCAGCTAAAAACCAAATGCAACTAAATACCAAAAAACATAATAGTGCAATAGCAGTGACAATGCCCCAAATGACCAAGTTTACAATCAAATTAAAAAAAAAACATAACACAGCACTAGCAGAGTTCTTCTTGTTCTTCCACTGCTTGCTAAGTTGACATTATACTTCCATAACTTCCTACAATATAAGATAATAACAAATATACTGTTAGATAAAAATAATAATAAGACAAATTATAAGAGGTTGCAAAATAATAATAATAATGTTGTTACCTTAGAATTAATTAACCAAATTAGAAGCTATAACATTGTAGTTTGAAAATTCACCATTCACAATATTACACCTATAAGAGTATAATGCGTTAGACATACGACAATACATACATGCTAAAAATAAAAAAACAGAACCAAGATATATGTTACTTTAAGTTACCTTGCTTTATTTGGACAACGACGTTTGGTGTGACCTTTTGCCTTACAAATTGAACAAGTAGCAGAACCTTTTTTGCTTAGCTCCAAACTGCCTTTCATTCGCAAAGTTCGTGGACGCCCTTTTGTCACCACAATTGGAGGATCACACAATGTTATAGAGTTGTCAAGGACTTTTGGGATAACTTGGTTTGCTGCATTAGCTGAAAATTGCTCGTTTGATTCTTCAACTTCCAATAGATCAAGCTCTCCTATTAATTTTTGTAAACCTTGAAGTGCAAGATCATGATGCTTTTTTGATCGTGTAGCTCTTTCAGAAAGTTCAAGTGATTGAACCATAACACTGTTAAATAATAAAGTACTAGAAGCTTTGTCATTGCCCTCTTGGAATTCTTCAGTAGTCAATCCATTAACTTTCTCCTTCTTGGCATTAAGGGTCCATCGACTTAGAATATAATGAGAAGGGAGAGAATATACCTTTTTATTTATGAACACAGTCATCGCATATCTACATAGAATACCCAAGAACTCAAACATGTGACAACTACAATTTGCTTCTTCTAAAGTGGCGCAAAAACTTACATAATAGACAGACTTCTTTGTAAATTTCATGAACCTTGTATATGGTCACTTCACCTGAAAATTGAATTTTCTCTGCAGTAAACTTTTGAGAGCCAAAAAACTCATTTTGAAATATCTTAAACACCTTTCTAGTATAACTTTTTGACGCTTCTTCTTCCATGGGATATAAAGTTAGCAAAAAAGGTTTTGAGTTTGTTGTCTTGAAAGTCTTCTCTCTTTCCTTGTTGTAACGAGTGTCAAGAGCCTTCTCATATTGCTTCACAAACTTGCTCAATGGAGTACTTGAATTCAAAAAATCCTTAAAAAACTTATTCATGCTTTCGCTCCTTTGGGTGGTGGACATTCCAGCACAAAAATTATGGCGTACATAAGCAAGAATCCATTTTTCTCGGATAATGTGTAGATCATGCAACCACTCATTATCTTGCAATCCATATATATCCAACATTGCCTCCCAATCAGATTCAAACTCCTCCATGGTGATAGAGTGGTGAATGCACCTATAAAAATGATTCTTAAATTCTTCATGTTTATGATAAACATAGCTCAAGTACTTTGGAACTTTTTTCAAAATATGCCACATGCAGTAATGATGATTTACCTTTGGAAATACCTTGGCAACTGCATTAGTGATAGCAGTTTCTTGGTCTATGATGATTGTTTTAGGAGGAACTCCGGACATGGCTTCTAACCAAGTTTTTAACAACCAAACAAAACTTTCTTCTATTTCATCCCATAGTAAAAGCACAACCAAAAAGAATGGATTGAAGATGATGATTAATGTAACGACCCAACTAATTAACCCTTAATTACTTATAATTAAAAAAGAGAAAAAAATTTCGCCAAAATAAGTTTATAACTTAATCATTTCAAAAGCGGAAGCAAAGTCATACATAATAATATAACATAGAAGTTTTACAACTTTAGGACTCGATAGTTCAAACTATAAAGTAACAAAACAGACTCCAAGCTACTTAATATACTATTAGTAACTCAGAGCGTGGTTCTTCAAAACTCCACCATTGGAAAGGGAATTTCGCATCCCTTTCCAGTACTATTCTTCCCCTTGGAAGACAGGATCTCCATTACCTACAAGGGCAACAAGGGAGTAAGTCATAGCTAATCACGTCAAAACAAATGATAATAATAGTGGCTAAAAACAACAAACACAAGTAATAACAAAGTACAGATGCAAGTACATATGTCAAACCCGTTTTACTCAAGTAATTAATCTTATTATCAATGGCATGATGCATGCTAATCTCAACAATATCCCGGGGCATCACAGCTTGGAGGAAAATGGGTCATCCTGAGCTTCCTCCGCTCGACCCTTGACGACAGACAGCGTGTGCGACAGACAGCGCAGAAACATCTCAACAAGCTAGAGCAACGATGCATGAATGCAACTATAATCCATTACCAATCCTCATTATCAATTCATTATCATTTCCATCAAGGACATAGTCCGTCATTCCATCTTCCCATTCATTAATCTCATCATTAACAATTTCTTTTAGTTGGTACTGATGCTTTCATAAAAAGACCATCAGCGGCATGGCCACGTTGTGATGGGTGTACTTATTTTCAATTCTCCTTTCAGAAAAATCCATCAGCGACTCAGTCACTTTGTGATGGTTTTAGAAATAGCGTATAATCATTTATTTAGTAATCCATCGGGGCATAGCCTCCTATTGGTGGAATTTTATTGCAACGACCTCATTGGGACTCCCATAGAAAAATATCAACCAAGTGAATAAAGTTTTCACTGGGACATCTAAGGATAATATCAACTGAATGGGTGTACGCACTTCCGTTGTGACTCCTGTAGGGAAATAGTCAACCACTGAATAAAATTCCAATAGGACACCTCCAGGATAGCTATCAACCAACGGGATTAGATATTAAGCAAAGTGATGTTTAAACTTTAGTAATTTAGGAGATTAGACGAGTTAATTTCTGAAACTTTTTAAAATAAGAGATTTGTGAAATTTTCTCAAAATACTCGAGTAGTTCATGCCAAAATACTCGAGTACTTGAAGAAATACTCGAGTCGTTCATCATTTTCCAGAATACTCGAGTCTTTCTCTAAATACTCGAGTCTTTTTGCTGCATCAGCACCAGTTTTTCTACATAATATGCACCAATTCGTGATTCTTACACCTTTACTTCAATTCTGTACCAAACAGAAGTTATTTCACAAGTAATAAACATGTCGCAGATATCAATTAACATCAAATTAACAAAAAACATAATCAAATCACAGAATTGGGTAAAACATAGAAAATATCCATTTCAACATATGACTTTCATTTCTACTTGATTTTATGTTCGAAAATCAATCCAGTGAGCTTCCTTAGGTCCAATTAAAGTTGTTTGAATACAAAAATCATGGGTTTCTGGCCTCCAAGTCAGATTCCCATTTCAAACTTAAATTGCCCATGAACCTCATATGGTTCCTATGAATTTAGCTTATTGATTATCATTCTAGCTATTAGGTAACTTCTCTCATACCTTAGAGAATCTAAACAAATGATTGGTTGAAGAGAAAATGGACTGGATCAAGGTTGGTGATTTCTGCACTTGTGCACACAAATTGCACTAGCTGACTTTGGCCATTAAATTCACCACGATTAAGGCATGAAAAATAACGAAATAAGTTAGCTCAAGCAACTAGGGAATGCTAACTTTAATCAGAAACGAATTTGGAATCAAAAGGGTTCCTGAATTTACCAAATCAATTCAAGAAAGAGAGGTAGATGATGTTGTTTTGCACTCTGTTTTTCATCTTTAGAACACCTAACTTTGAAGGCTTGTAACTTGATCTACAGGAGGTCAATTTGAGTGGTTCTTGGTTCTAATTCAAGATAGGAATTAGAACTCGAAAAGTGTTTCGGTTTCACTGGATTTGGGTGAGTGAGGAGGGAGAATCGAAGGCTCAAAGAGAGCACCAGAAAACTGAGGATAAGTGGGAAGGAAATTCGGGTTTGGGAGATTTTTAATGGGTTTCCAACTCCCCAAATCACCTATTTATGACTTAGGATTACCCTCCCATGAAGTAAGGTTCAGCTCTGTGCTTGTAACCAGATGAAACGGGCTGTTGGTTCCAATTTAGTTTGAAACCGACTTTTATTTTTTTGCAGAACTGCACGAAGTACTCGAGTATCACTAGAAATACTCGAGTATTCTGACTAAAATTTCAAATTTCCTAACAGCTAGTTACGATACTCGAGTCGTCCTTCGAATACTCGAGTATTTTGCCTAAAAATCAGAAAAATTAATATTTTATTCAATTAAAATAGTTTATTTTATTATTTATTTTATTTACTTTATTTATTTAAAATGTTGGACCTTACAATTAACCCCTGTGAACGGAACAAATGGCATCTTGTATCTGTTTGTTAGATATGTTGGATCAAAAGTCACCACATCACCAAAATACTTGTAAGCCATTCTAGATCTTGAGTCAACCCAAAAGCAATTCACTAACTGTCCTTCTATGTCCATTTGAAAAGCATAAAAAAATCCAGGATTCCTTAATTGACAATTTTTAAAGTATGACAACATTAATTGGGCATCTCCTTTTTCTAATTCTTTTTGTCTTTTTCCACTTAAGTAGTCTATAACATCTTGTTGGGTAAATCCAACATTATCAACACCTCCACTTTGACTGCACAAAACAGAAGTTATTTTTTTTGGGCGGCAAACCAGAATCATCAAGCACATCAATAAGCTTTTTCTGCACTTTAGTTTTTTTCTATGTACTCGAAGAAATTGAGAACTTCTTGGGGAAAAAAAGTACATGATTATGGTCTCTGATGAATCTAGAAACAACCCATCCATCATCCTTTCTATTTATTTTTAACATTGCCTTGCATCCTACTCTTGTCTCATCAAGTTTGGCAAGACTTTTATTTCCTATTTTTGTATCTTTTTTTTAGCCCGAAAACCCTCCTTTGAACAAACAATCTCTTGAGCAATTGGTTTTCCATTTGTTCTTGATTTGGTGATATGACCCATACGAAAGCTAAAACCTTTTGATATTCCGTACCTTGTATAATAATTTTTGCCTTAATTATGTCACAGGTCCTTGAAGTTTGGGGTACTTTTGTCAGATACCCTTATACTTTTTTTTCAATGTCTGACTCCCCGAAGTTACTTCTGGGTTTGTCATATATCTCTACTATCGATTCTGGACAATTTTGATGACATGTAACATCAGAATTTTAGTCAGGCGCAGGAGGTTGGTCATGTGGTGCCTTGTGATATCACACGGTCGAAGACGACCTCTCTCTTCAATTCTTTTTTTATTTAACTAAAAATATAAAAATATTAAGTTTTTTTGTTTTTTAAATTAAAAAAAAATCTTCGCCCACAGGATACCAGGTGCTTAACATCCTGCGTCTGATCAGGATTCTGATGTTACATGTCAGCAAAATTGGCCAGAATCGATAGTAAGGGTATATGACAAACCCAGAAGTAACTTCGGGGAGTCAAACATTGAAAAAAAAATATAAGGGTATCTGGCAAAATTACTCCAAACTTCAGGGACTTGTGACATAATTAAGCCATAATTTTTTACATCTTCAATTGATGTGAACTCCATGCCTTCGTCAGGCTCAACTGGACGCTGTTACTATGATGATTCCAATGGCAGTTCAGTATTGAAACCGTTCACTTTTTCACCATGATCTGTCATAGTATCCTCTTCACAGTCAATCATGGTAAGAAGAAGATTATGACTGTTTTTGCTGCCGTAATGTTTGGAGAAGAGCAAGAGGAGTACGTGAAACGTTTTGCTTTCCAAGTGAATAAAAATTTAATTAATTGATTTTAAAAAAAGAAGTTGATGTGGCATAATATGATTGGATGATTGTGTAAATTTGGTTTACACTGACAGTTCATTATCATTAAACTCTTAGTCATATCCCATTTCCTCTAATCTATTAGGTCTTCCCCTTCTTCCATGTTCTTATTCGACACCCATTTCCCCTCCTTCTTCGATATCCATTTCTTCTTTGATTCTCGGTCTTTCTTTTTCGTACCATGGATTCAATTGTTCCATAACTGCCATTACTCAATTGCAAAGTATGTAGCTTATCGGTCACTGACTCAAGACCAGTTTAGTCACTGGTTGGGGTAGAAAGAGAAAAGACGAAGCCTGAGGTAAGTTGAATTTGGATCTATTTCTTGCTATTATGTAGAGATTCAATTAGTTAGATACTTGAATAATTGTCTTGTCCTTCATCTGGTAGTGTTAATTTTGACTTTATCCACAACAGAGCTATGTAAATTAGGTATTAAATTTTTCATGTAAAGTGGTTTAGGTAGTTGTGTAATGTGTGTTTTAAGAAAATTGTGTGCAACTTAGTTCTGTTAGTTTAACATGAAGATATTGTAATATTTCAGGATTCATGGCAGAGGATGGTGAATTTGCCCATGATAGTGATTTTTCAGAGTCAAATAAGATGAGTACAAAAGAGGAAGATGAAGAGGATGATTTTACTGAATAAGATGAGTTGTAAGAAGAGGATAACTATGGTGAGGAGGATGAGTCTGAGTCTGTTGAAGTCGATGATTATGTTGAAGAGGATGAGGTTGTTAAAGAGCACGAGCATTGTGAAAGAAGAAGAAGAATGATTACTATTGATGTTGATACCGACATATATACATTTGCTTTCGATAAGATGACATTGGATGTAATAAGGCGTATTGATTTTAAAGATGTGAAGGTTACGTACCGTTTCTATAATGAGTACAAAAGCTCAAAATTGATTATGCTGTGAAAGGCAACCTATTGTGGAAGTCCTTTGTTTGCACGAATCATGGACATCGATCAAAGAAAGATTTAGAAAAGGTTGACAGGAAGGCACCTGAGTAGATGTGATAGCACTTCGAGTTTCGCGTGCATTTGGAAGTCGCTAGTGGAAGACGGTATGTTAGCAAATTCCGTGATGTCCATAATCACGAACTGGTTACAGAAACTAAGCATGGTGGTATGCTTCGTTCACACCGTAAGATGACAGCCATGGATATTGCCTTGATGAACTTGCTAAGAAGTGTTGGTATAAGTATACCTCATATATACACACACTTTGATGAGTATGATGCTCGTGTCCTCCCGGTTCAAGTTCAGGCTTTTACCATACTATGCCTGAAAAGAACGAGTTAAAAGCATGTTGCAAAAATACTCTTCAGACCTGCATCGTGTGTGTTTCGCGCTTTTGCGTGCCAACCTAGAGCTAACTGGTTTTTTTCCTGAACGGTTCTTGGATTCTGCCAAACCAGTATCTCCACCAATTCACCGGTTTTCCGATTGGACCACCCTATCCGGTTCAGTTTTTACAACAATGCTCCAAACTAAGGTGGCAATTCGTGCTACCCAATCGTGCTCATGTCTGCCTGGTTCGGGTTCGGGCTTTGATCATACTGTGCCTATAAAGCTCAGCTTAAAATCTTGTTGCAATCATTTAATATATATATATATATATATATATATATATATATACACGTCCGATAATATCTGATAATTAGTAGTAACACTAGTTATATGTATTAAATGACAGCACCAATGGTATATGTATTAGTAAATAAGTAAATAAGTATTGTATAGTGTGGTGGACCATTGAACTCTTTCCTTTTCTTCCAGTTTCAGCAAAAAACTTTAGCAAATTAAAAATAAAAATAAAATAAAATAAATCGGGTTAGCGTGTTGTGCTGGATTAACCCAGCAAAAGGCCGGACGTGTTTCACTCTTTTGCAGGCCGTGCTAAAAAAGCACGGGTATAATTCATACTCTGAAATTGTTGCCTAAACCCGATATTTTCATGTGTTGATTCGGGCCAACCCAGTTGTGTCGAGCTTCTACTCCAACCCCTACACATCTTAACTTTTACGGAGTATTAGTTTAACAGCTTTAGTTCCCAAACCCCAACCTTTAGCCCTAGTCCCCAATTTAATTGAGAAATGTGACAAAAATACCCCTCCTATTTTTTCCTTCATACCCCAAACCCCCTACCCTTCTTCTTCTTCTTCTTCCACGACGGCGACAATCACGATGATCGACAATGACCCAGAAGGTGTTCGAAATATTTCTGACAAAGCAGTGTCAGAATTTTTTTCCGACACGGAGGTATAGGAGAGAGAAAAATAAGAGAATGGATAGTGGGAGAGCGAGACTACTCTGTGTGACTTGTTTCTTTTCACCATGGCTTCTTCCTCAGGTCCACGAAGCTCCAGCGTCGCCGCTCCAAATCCGAAGCAGAGTTTAGGGTTTTTGGCAAATGCAATGAAGCGAAAGATGTAACACCCCTAATTTTCGTCTCCCAAATAACCAAGAAATTAATTATAACAATTATTGTATAATTGATTTATATTGGTTTTGAAGGTTTTAGTTTTTGTACATTATGCGTTTTTATATATAAAAATATGAGATATATTTTTATATGGTTATTTTGTACGAAAATGTGAATATTGTAATTTAGTCCTTGGGTTGGGACCTAATTGCAATATTAAAAAGGTTTTTTTTGAAGAAAGAGTAATTAAATTATTAATTTTTGAATTTTACCAGTATGTAACCGGTTAGAAGGGCTGTGTAACCGGTTACACGATGAACACAGAAACTGGGTTAGTGGATTTTGATGAGTAATCACCCAATTAACCCAGAATTCGCCACGAATCTCACTCGATTCATGGTGGGAGACGCGTGTCGCCATGCATGAGAGGCCAATTTCTCTATAAAAACCCTAATTGTTGATGAATTTGGGTTGATTTTCTGATAGAAGGGTTGAAACTCTGTTTCTAGGGTTCTTGATTCGTCTGGTGCGATTCTCCTTCGTTTCTGAGAGTTAGAACATGAGTGATACACGGTTACAAAGCTCACATCAAGGGCTTTGTATTGATATAAAGTTGGTGAGATGAGAGTTCCTGGAGTGTGAGAACGAAGCTTGCAAAGTAAGGGTGTTGGTGTTGTCAAACCTCAGCTTCTGGTTTCTGGAGCTGACTTTGAGGCTCGATTATGGTAAGCACACAAACCCTTTTGGTCTCAAATCTCTTTGATTCTCTAGTGCATGTTACCTATATTGAGTCCTAATTGGTTTCCCCAATTTCTTTGGCCAACTGCTATGTCAAATCTTCTGGTTTTTGGACCCTGACAAACCTGTTGAGGACTGAAAATGGAGATTGTGGATTCTTGGGAGATCTGGCAAATTCCAGTGATTAGATGCATCAAGCACGAACCTAAGGTAAGGGGGAAGCTTACTATTTGCTAGAATGAGAATAAATTGTGGTAGAATATAGGATGAGTCACCAAGAGACTCAAAGGGCATAAGTTGAAATGGATAGATGGCTTGGAGGCCAATTTGAGCTCAATTGTTGTTTTGAGCAACTTTAATTTGATGCATGCAAGCTATAAAAATGCTGAATTTTGTGTTTAAGTGCTTGATTTAAGTTTTGTTGTGTTAAATTGTGTTTATGTGAATTTTGATGCAATTTGATGCAATAAAATTGATGCATGCAATATGAATGTGTTTCTGGGTGCAAACATGTTTATTTTAAGGCATATTAACTTTGTGTATACTGAAACTTGGTTAGATTTGAGAAAGGAAGAAAATGAGTTGTCAAAACTCTTGTTTTAAGGGTCAGACTGCATAATCTAACCGGTTACACGATTTTCGTAACCGGTTAGACACTGCAAATCTTCAAAGAAAAATTGAGTTACAGATCAGACCTGAAATGTTAATGGTTTTTGCTCAAATCTAAGCCTTAATTTCAATATACATGATCTGAATATGAGTGGTCATAATTCAGATTGACAAGATTCCAATTTATGCCTTAAATTAATGAAATAATTTCAAGAGAAATTGTGTTCATTGGAAAAAGGGTATGTGATTTGGACTTTTGAATGATGAAACAATGGTTTTTGAGGGATAAAACAAAGTTAAAAGTGTTTTGGATTGGGTAAAGAATTCAAGAAAAAGGGGTTTTTCTGAATTACAATGGTAAACAGTTCAGGTCTGTAATTCTAACCGGTTAGCTTGAAACTGTAACCGGTTAGTACCTGAATCTGAAAAATAAAAAGTTAAGTTTTAAATACCATTGAGGATGTATTACTCAATCTGGGTTTTAAAAGGGCATATTTTGAGAAAATTCAAAGGGGAATTTTATGCCAAATGTTATACCTCAAATAAATCATTCAAAAGAGAAATAGAAGTATTTCTAAATCACAATAATTAATGGAAAGACCAACCTTAGGAATTATGTATGCAATGCATGCATAGAGAAAGATAATATAATAGGTTGGCAAGGATTGTTTATCATGTTCTGGGAACATGGCCCTGTACTTTAAGAATACTAAATTGGTGCAACCTACTTGATGACACATTCTGGGAATATGGCCATTGTCTGGGACATGGTTTATTTGATGCGTTCTGGGAACGTGATGCACACTCTGGGAGTGGTGCTTGATTATATTCCAAGTATGGTTTGCGATACGTTCTGGGAACGTATGAATGTGTTTTGGGAACACATTAATATAATAATTGAATTAAAGATAAAAACCAACCTTGATGATTGTGCATCCATATAGATTGGAAGTTTGGTTGGTAGGAGAGTTTATCATATTCTGGGAATATGAGGAGGGTACTCCGGGAGTACCAAATTATAACCTACTTGATGACACATTATAGATATGTGGCCAGTGTCTGGGACCTGGTTTTATACGTTCTGGGAACGTATGTCGGTGTTCTGGGAACACTTTGATAAGCAACCTACTGGATGACACATTATAGATATGTGGCCAGTGTCCGGGACCTGGTTTTTATACGTTCTGGGAACGTATGCGTTCTGGGAACGTGATGCACACTCTGGGAGTGATGCTTATTTATCCAAGTATGGTTTGCTACACGTTCTGGGAACGTGATGCACACTCTGGGAGTGAATGCTTATCATCCAAGTATGGTTCGACATTATGTTCTGGGAGCTAATGTCGGTGTTCTGGGAACACAACGGTGTATTGGATGGACGTTCAAGATGGACTTTTAGAGGCCTCAGTTGTGGAAGGAATTCATGCATCATGCCACCTGCATTGAAAGAATTATTATGATTAACCGGGTGTGCTCATATGATTATGCATCATGATATTGCTACATGCTAACTTGTGGAAGTTAGTTTTGTTCTCATTTGATTATGCGAATACGTATAGCTAACCCTCATGCCCTTATTAGGTGTTGATCATGCATCTAGCTTGCACAAGAATCGGTAAGAGGAGATGTCCCTTAGATGCTTGCAGAGTGTAGAAAATGTGGGTTGGGAACCCGTTGTGCAGATATCGAGGATCCGACCAGAAGGATGTTGGGACAAAGGACCAGTGACCAGCTCTATGACATTTCTATTTTAATAGAAATTATATGATACATATTTTGGAAAAAAGGTATCATAAGAGGAATTCAGTTTCATAATTATACTTATTTGGTATTAATGGACTTGTTACACTTGATAAAATTTTGGGGGTACAATATGACAACTTTACTATGTTTCCGCAAACTCTGATTTTGTTAGTCAACCTCATTACAAATCAAGTGTTTGTGAAAAAGAATTTTCAAGGGAAGGGAAAATTATTATTTTTAGATCTTTTTCCAACGATAACAAGTCCAAGTTTTCACAAACTTCTTACTTTTCTTATAAAGTAAGATGATATACAAGGAATGTTACATTTTATGGTATCAGAGCAATGGTCCTGACTCTTGGTCCTTGGGGGTGTGGTCCAATATGCTGGTCATCGATATCTGCAATGTTTCTTGGGAAGTATGCTCTCATATACTTCCAAACTAGAGCTAAGATTATGGGTAATGGCTCTAGATAAATAGCTCATTCTGCAATTAAGAAGTGTTCTATGAAGTCTAAGTAGAGGTATGATAGTCGTATGCTTCTCTTTAGACATGTTGAAAACCCAAAACCACAGTGTTGGTTTATTATGTTTTCATAGAACCAGTGAGGAAGAAATTTTAAGGAGTTGTAGTTGAGTCCTCGACTCTGAGG
The DNA here is from genome assembly GCA_037953625.1 of Crotalaria pallida. Taxonomy (NCBI): domain Eukaryota; kingdom Viridiplantae; phylum Streptophyta; class Magnoliopsida; order Fabales; family Fabaceae; genus Crotalaria; species Crotalaria pallida. Next base: position 563,528 of record CM075654.1, on the reverse strand, counting down.
AGGAGTGTTTACCCTCAATCGTGTTAAAGTTAATCAACTTTTTAGACCGAGTGTAGGGCAGTGATCTTCTTAAAGATCAACCTTGCTGAGTTTGTTCAACTCTAAAGCTATCCTTTCTTTTGTTCCTTATGGATAAGGGTATTGAGTAAAGTTGCTCTATGCCTTATCCAATCTGTTATCTCAAACAGAGGATTCTGCAAATCTTCTTGTAGTGGTTTCCAAGGTATGTCTGAATCGTTCTATTAAGGTATTAGACTTTGTCTATCTACCTGTGTCATGATTACATTTGATCTTAAGCATGGTTTGGGAGCCGAGGGATCAAGTGATCATGATTAATGACGATAGAACAACCCGGTATTGGGATTCCTAAGTTTCGAATCTGGAATCCAATGAACCCATATGTTGCTTCTGGGAAGCAAAATTGATGGAGAAAGGGGGTTAAAGAAATCCTGGTTGTAGGAAAATGATGTCAGGTTTACCTTCGAGCAAAGCGATAGAGTTTGGAATCAAGTTAATTCTTGAAGCTAATTCCCTCTCTACTACCCTTGAGATATGGTATCATCGGGAATGGTTAAATGGAAAGAAACACGTAGAGAAATTTCTAAAGTGGTTATGGTTGGACCAGGATAAAGGAGTCTAAGTGTTTTCTAAGATTGGTTGGCGGTTGGATTAACCCCAAATCAGGATTCGAGGCAGGAATACACTTAAGACTGCATTTTCAGTTCAGTACGGACATTATGAGTAGAAAATAATGTCGTTCGGATTGACTAAGGCACCTGTTCTTTTATGGATTATGAGAACTGGACCTTTAGATCCTATTTGGATTCGTTTGCGGTTTATCCCCAGAATTTGGAGGAGCATAAGGAACATCTCGGGAGTGTGTCGAGAATCCTGCAAGAGGAGTAGTTGTGTGTTAAGCTCGCCAAAGATGAGTTTTGGTTGAGCGAAGTTACGTTCGCAGGGCATGTGATCTTTAAAGAAGAATTGTGATGGATCCAGCAAAGGTAAGTTTATCGTTGAAATAGGAACAACCTAAGACTGTGACTGAGGTGAGAAATTTTCTTAGGGCTGGCTGGATACTATCACCGGAGCATTTAAGGGCTTTCTAAGATCGCATGGCCTTTGATCAAGTTGATTTGGAAAGATCAACTGATGGTATTGAATGAGAGGATGTTGTTTAATTATGGTGGGGTGGTGATGGATTCTACCCCAACATAATATGATTAGTCCAAGAGGAATTATGGAAAATGCGAGTAGATTATGATTTAAATCATTTTAGTGATGGATTCAGTTGGAATCAAGGTATTAGATTATGAATAAATCCTATTTTGAGTTGGATTGGATGATGTAAAGAAAATGGTTTTGAAATTCTCTGGTTTCTAAAACTATACTTCATAACCGGTTAGAATTTCTTGTAACCGGTTAGAAGCTGAAAGTTTAAAATAAAAATTTAAGTCCTTTGTGAAGGAACTTTTGGTATCAATAAATATTTTCCTCCAATCCAAACTCAATGTTAACCACCTAAGTAAAATTTAAGAAAGGATTTAGTGTGGTAAAATAACTTAATACCTTGATTCATCATTGAAATTGATTTGAGGGGATTGAATCATAATACTTATGGATTAATCAAGAATTGAAATTAAGGAGTACTCCAATCGGAGAAGGTAGAAAATTGAGCTGGATAATGCAAAGGAGTCAATAGATACTAAGATAAGAAGGTTGTGATTCATGAACAAGTTTGGAGTTCGAAAGTATGGATGACAATAAGAAGAGGAAGAGTTGAATGTAGAATAAAAGCGATGGATGGAGTTTCTTAAAGATTATGGCTTTGAGCTCCATTATCATCCTGGTTTAGCAAACGTAGTTGCAGACGATTTGAGCTGAAAGGCTATTTCTGTGATCTCAGTGATGGTCAAGGAGGCTATTCTGATTAAGGAATTTAGAGACCTAAGTCTGGTAACCCAAGAGGAACCCTCTAGTGTTATATTGGGAATGTCGTCAATCACCAACGAATTCCTGAATCGGATTCGTGAATTACCATCAGAAGATGAAGAGAAGAAAGAGAAGTTGACTTTTGAGGAAAAGGAGTTAGATCTCTATGAAGAAACGAATGAGATTTAATCTTTAGAGCTAAAGTGGGTGATTATGGATATTAGAAAATATATTACGGAAGTAAGGGATTTAGGAAGTGTTGTCTAGGACAACCTAGATGAGAAATCCAAAGGCATGAACTTCCAGAATAGATTATGTCCGAACCCAAGTTAGCTATCAACTATCAAGGAATAAGGAATTTCTCGATGTTGGTAAGCATGTATGAGGACTATGGGAAAGTGCATAAAATTCATGCGAGAAATGTCTGAATTCAGAATAAGGGAAAGATTAATGAAATGAAGACCCAACGGGGGAAAGAGGAAAGGTAAGTGGGAGAATATCTACCACAAAAATATAAAGGGTAAGGAATCCTCGATTGGAGAAAAACGGCTAAGGAGGAAATAGGAAAGGGAACATTTGTCCATCTCAAGGTGAAAACGGTAAAGCACATCACTTTGAGTTTAAATGTGATGTACCTAAGGGAATAGCCAATTCCGATTGTAGGAAGCTGGAGTATTATTCACCAAATTGATTTGAAGGAAAAGGTGAGAAAGGAATGGACGAATCCAGCACGGGAAGAATTCACCGGCCGAGATGAGAGTTGAGTGTCATCCTGGCGTAGGCAACCCAAGCCTATCTCTTCCTTTGATCTGAGTTAACGTAATCAAATGTTTTTGACTACGTTAATCTAATTGTTTGAAAGTATCAATGTTCTGTTGGAAGTTCAACTCCAATCTTTCTGTGATCAAAACATTTATCACAGTTGGATGTGATAAATCGTTGTGGACACTACAGAAATAGAAAGATCAGTTAGGGCTAGAGAGATTAACAACCACCGGGATAGGACAAATCTTTGTCTCCCCAACGGAAATGTCTCTAGAACTTGACTAGCTAACTAAGTCTGATAGTGATAATTACCCTATCTTTAAGTTCATCTAACTTAAAGACCTGTCGTATGATCCTTCTTGTGAAAGATTATATCTAAAATGGATGATTTTGTTATTAATGGTTTGAATATTAGGACTGATCACCCTAATGTCTCAAACTATTAAGAAATGAAGTCATATAAATGTTTCTTTGATCGTGCTTGAGAGATCAGAGTGCGCAGCCCAAAAAGTTTTTCCCAAAAAGTTTATTGGAAAGTGTTTTAATTGAAGAATATTTATGTGAAGTGTAAAGAGTATTTCTTTTAAAAGAAATTCTTTCACATAACAGTTTTATATGAAAAATCCTTGTGATTTAATTTGGAAAGTTTCCTGAAGGGTTTTATTTGAAATGTTTCAAAATACAAGGAATATATCGAAACCCTTTTAAGTGGGGGACGACCCTAAAAGAACAAATTTTTGGGAGCTAGATAAAGATTTCCAGTATAAAAATATTTTGGAAAAGTGGAAAATTTCAAAAGATGAATTTCGGGGACGAAATTCCTTTTAAGTGGGGGAGTAGTGTAACACCCCTAATTTTCATCTCCCAAATAACCAAGAAATTAATTATAACAATTATTGTATAATTGATTTATATTGGTTTTGAAGGTTTTAGTTTTTGTACATTATGCGTTTTTATATATAAAAATATGAGATATATTTTTATATGGTTATTTTGTACGAAAATGTGAATATTGTAATTTAGTCCTTGGGTTAGGACCTAATTGCAATATTAAAAAGGTTTTTTGAAGAAAGAGTAATTAAATTATTAATTTTTGAATTTTACCAGTATGTAACCGGTTAGAAGGGCTGTGTAACCGGTTACACGATGAACACAGAAACTGGGTTAGTGGATTTTGATGAGTAATCACCCAATTAACCCAGAATTCGCCACGAATCCCACTCGATTCATGGTGGGAGACGCGTGTCGCCATGCATGAGAGGCCAATTTCTCTATAAAAACCCTAATTGTTGATGAATTTGGGTTGATTTTCTAATAGAAGGGTTGAAACTCTGTTTCTAGGGTTCTTGATTCGTCTGGTGCGATTCTCCTTCGTTTCTGAGAGTTAGAACATGAGTGATACACGGTTACAAAGCTCACATCAAGGGCTTTGTATTGATATAAAGTTGGTGAGATGAGAGTTCCTGGAGTGTGAGAACGAAGCTTGCAAAGTAAGGGTGTTGGTGCAGTCAAACCTCAGCTTCTGGTTTCTGGAGCTGACTTTGAGGCTCGATTTTGGTAAGCACACAAACCCTTTTGGTCTCAAATCTCTTTGATTCTCTAGTGCATGTTACCTATATTGAGTCCTAATTGGTTTCCCCAATTTCTTTGTCCAACTGCTATGTCAAATCTTCTGGTTTTTGGACCCTGACAAACTTGTTGAGGACTGAAAATGGAGATTGTGGATTCTTGGGAGATCTGGCAAATTCCAGTGATTAGATGCATCAAGCACGAACCTAAGGTAAGGAGGAAGCTTACTATTTGCTAGAATGAGAATAAATTGTGGTAGAATATAGGATGAGTCACCAAGAGACTCAAATGGCATAAGTTGAAATGGATAGATGGCTTGGAGGCCAATTTGAGCTCAATTGTTGTTTTGAGCAACTTTAATTTGATGCATGCAAGCTATAAAAATGCTGAATTTTGTGTTTAAGTGCTTGATTTAAGTTTTGTTGTGTTAAATTGTGTTTATGTGAATTTTGATGCAATTTGATGCAATAAAATTGATGCATACAATATGAATGTGTTTCTGGGTGCAAACATGTTTATTTTAAGGCATATTAACTTTGTGTATACTGAAACTTGGTTAGATTTGAGAAAGGAAGAAAATGAGTTGTCAAAACTCTTGTTTTAAGGGTCAGACTGCATAATCTAACCGGTTACACGATTTTCGTAACCGGTTAGACACTGCAAATCTTCAAAGAAAAATTGAGTTACAGATCAGACCTGAAATGTTAATGGTTTCTGCTCAAATCTAAGCCTTAATTTCAATATACATGATCTGAATATGAGTGGTCATAATTCAGATTGACAAGATTCCAATTTATGCCTTAAATTAATGAAATAATTTCAAGAGAAATTGTGTTCATTGAAAAAAGGATATGTGATTTGGACTTTTGAATGATGAAACAATGGTTTTTGAGGTATAAAACAAAGTTAAAAGTGTTTTGGATTGGGTAAAGAATTCAAGAAAAAGGGGTTTTTCTGAATTACAATGGTAAACAGTTCAGGTCTGTAATTCTAACCGGTTAGCTTGAAACTGTAACCGGTTAGTACCTGAATCTGAAAAATAAAAAGTTAAGTTTTAAATACCATTGAGGATGTATTACTCAATCTGGGTTTTAAAAGGGCATATTTTGAGAAAATTCAAAGGGGAATTTTATGCCAAATGTTATACCTCAAATAAATCATTCAAAAGAGAAATAGAAGTATTTCTAAATCACAATAATTAATGGAAAGACCAACCTTAGGAATTATATATGCAATGCATGCATAGAGAAAGATAATATAATAGGTTGGCAAGGATTGTTTATCATGTTCTGGGAACATGGCCCTGTACTTTAAGAATACTAAATTGGTGCAACCTACTTGATGACACATTCTGGGAATATGGCCATTGTCTGGGACATGGTTTATTTGATGCGTTCTGGGAACGTGATGCACACTTTGGGAGTGGTGCTTGATTATATTTCAAGTATGGTTTGCGATAAGTTCTGGGAACGTATGAATGTGTTCTGGGAACACATTAATATAATAATTGGATTAAAGATAAAAACCAACCTTGATGATTGTGCATCCATATAGATGGGAAGTTTGGTTGGTAGGAGCGTTTATCATATTTTGGGAATATGAGGAGGGTACTCCGGGAGTACCAAATTATAACCTACTTGATGACACATTATAGATATGTGGCCAGTGTCTGGGACCTGGTTTTATACGTTCTGGGAACGTATGTCGGTGTTCTGGGAACACTTTGATAAGCAACCTACTGGATGACACATTATAGATATGTGGCCAGTGTCCGGGACCTGGTTTTTATACGTTCTGGGAACGACGTATGCGTTCTGGGAACGTGATGCACACTCTGGGAGTGATACTTATTTATCCAAGTATGGTTTGCTACACGTTCTGGGAACGTGATGCACACTCTGGGAGTGAATGCTTATCATCCAAGTATGGTTCGGCATTATGTTCTGGGAGCTAATGTCGGTGTTCTGGGAACACAACGGTGTATTGGATGGACGTCCAAGATGGACTTTTAGAGGCCTCAGTTGTGGAAGGAAATCATGCATCATGCCACCTGCATTGAAAGAATTATTATGATTAACCGGGTGTGCTCATATGATTATGCATCATGATATTGCTACATGCTAACTTGTGGATGTTAGTTTTGTTCTCATTTGATTATGCGAATACGTATAGCTAACCCTCATGCCCTTATTAGGTGTTGATCGTGCATCTAGCTTGCACATCAGTAAGGGGAGATGTCCCTTAGATGCTTGCAGAGTGTAGAAAATGTGGGTTGGGAACCCGTTGTGCAGATATCGAGGATCCGACCAGAAGGATGTTGGGACAAAGGACCAGTGACTAGCTCTATGACATTTCTATTTTAATAGAACTTATATGATACATATTTTGGAAAAAAAGGTATCATAAGAGGAATTCAGTTTCATAATTATACTTATTTGGTATTAATGGACTTGTTACACTTGATAAAATTTTGGGGGTACAATATGACAACTTTACTATGTTTCCGCAAACTCTGACTTTGTTAGTCAACCTCATTACAAATCAAGTGTTTGTGAAAAAGAATTTTCAAGGGAAGGCAGATCTTTTTCCAACGATAACAAGTCCAAGTTTTCACAAACTTCTTACTTTTCTTATAAAGTAAGATGATATACAAGGAATGTTACAAAAGAACAACTACACTTCCGATGAAGTGAATCGGTGTGGGAAGAAGCCGCTAATAGAAAGAAAGAATGGGGTTAACGAATCGATGTGGGAAGAACACTAGAAGTACATGTCCACATCCTTAAAGATGAGTTTGCAGTTTATGATTTGGGGAGGATGAGGATGTTTTTGGAATTAAATTTTTTTTTTGGGGTTAGGGGCTGAGGACTAATTCTCCCATTTTAAGTGTGAATCATTTTGTAAAAAGCATTGCTTTCTTGGTTGGGCTTTAAAGGAAACAAAAGACTTTAGCCCCACAAACAGCGCTGGGACAAGTGACGTGAGGACACCATGCCACCTACCTATACTAAATTGTTGGCTTGTTGCTATAAAAATTATGTTGAAATTTGGTAAGGAAGAATCATTTTCCACTAAATCAAATATCGAAAATATGGGGTCCGTTTTCTAATCACTATTTTCCGCTACATGTTCAGTCAAATTAACATCTCTTATTGTGATCATGGTCAATAAAATTCAGTATCACTATAAAATGAGGAGCCTCTTCAATGTACAACATAGATCCATACTACCCTATTCTCTCTATACTTCCAAAATTATCAAAACCAAAGTATGACTTTTACTGAGATCTCAATACTGAGATATCAACAACTCTTTCTCACAGGAAGATCGGAGCCATTACGAGTGTAATCGTTGAAAGCATCTTTATAAGGACATGAAGTGAAGGCCCAGCTGTGTCCTTGAATGGGTCTCCCACTCTGCATATTTGCCAAAATAGCCAAAAATTACAAAACTTGTTCATAAAATTGGAATAAATGATTACTTCAGATGTACGTTATTTTTTTTTTTAAAAAAAAAAGGTAACTTACGTATCTCCGGTTACTGCTGCTTTGTGAGCGTCACTTCCCTTGCCTCCAAGAGCTCCAGTCTCAATGTACTTCTTTGCATTATCCCATGCACCACCAGCTGTGTTCAGGAAAAGTGCCATCAGAATACCGGACACTGTTGCAAACATGAGGAAAGCAGCCACAACTTTAGCCCCGAGTAAGGGATGCCCTGTGTAGTAGCCCAAAATTCTGAACATAAAACCTGAAATTGATAGAAAAATTAGCTGACTGCACACAACATATAAAAAAAATCATGAGACATAGAATAACAGATCACCAGCCTGGTCATACAGCAAAGAGAAAAAGTGAAGAAAATAACTAATAAGCAATAATAAATGAGAGGAAAAGATAGAAAACATAATGGAAGGATCCAGATGCTCCAAGAACAGGATGAGATGACAATGCATCCACAAACTTGAATGCAAACAAAATTATGAATTAGTAAATAAATGTTACAGAAGAGAACACTTTCAGAATTATATCAATCAGAATTTTAGCCAACAAATTCATGGAAAAAAAAAAAAAAAAACTAGCATGAAAGCGAACCCAAATGCAACAAATAAAGACACCAACAAATTATTTAAATTACAGCAACTCCCCGAAACTAGGTCATGAGGCTACAAAGTAATATATATATATATATATATATATATATATCTCGTTTTGCACAAAGGCAAGGCATACAAAAGAATGAGCAGAACACACCTAGGTCTGGAAAGTATGAGACATACTTCAAGCAGCACAGCAATAAAAAGCACACAATAACACCCCCCCCCCCCCCCCCCCCCCCCCCCCACACACACACACACACACACACACACACTCCAAAACAACCATCCTAGGACTCTATGAATACATGACGAAATATTTTAAAAAGGTTCTGCAAGCAGAAAGTTTACATGATATCTTGTACATTTTCCTCAAATGCTTACAAGACATCCCATATGATTTCATCAAGTGATTATGTTAGTGGCAAATAATGACATGATTATGGTAAGAAAGAAACTTGTCAAATTAAAACATAGCAATTAACCCACCAACTACAATAGGTGAAATGATTGCCAAAGCACCAGGTTTTATCATCTCCCTTAATGATGCAGATGCTACAATAGCAACACAGCGAGCATAATCTGGTTTTTCCTTGTAATCCTGTAGAAAGTATGGAGAGGAAAACAAACATGAGAGAGAGACATTAAAAACCTAAATTAATCTACACGCAAGAAAAGAACATTACTTCAGAAGCTTGAACTAACCATTATACCAGGCCTCTCAATGAACTGCCTTCTTACTTCATTAACGACCTCTTGTGCAGTTCGGCCAACAGCCGAACAGGCCCAAGCACTAAACACAAATATAAGCATGGAACCCAACAATCCACCAATGAATATTTCAGGAATAGCAATATCAACCTACAATTCAATGATTATAAATTGTAATTTAGAAGAAGCAGCGAAATTAAACTAAACACAATAATATTAGGATTTAGGAGGAATAGCAAAAATAATTCTGTGGGATAATTGAGTTTTGAGCGTCTATAAAAATACACATTGTGGTACCACTCCTTGTAAAATCTATTTTTGCTCGGAGAATTTATATTGTATAGCATATGCATTTCAGCATAACAGGAAGAAGTACACTTTATGAGGATTGAACTAAAAAAATGTATAATTTATAGAGACCAAGGAAACATATTCAAGCCTACTCAGGTTGTAGCCAGTTTTCTACCTGTTTAAAAGGTTCTCGAGCGAATGTAGAAACTTCATCCATGTAAGCACTAAACAAAAGGAAAGATGCTAGAGCAGCAGAACCAATGGCAAATCCTTTTGTGGTGGCTTTGGTTGTGTTTCCCACAGCGTCAAGGACATCAGTGATTTCTCGGACGCTCTCGGGCTGAGAAGAGCTTAATTATCAGAATACATAATATGAGAAAAAGAAATCTCAGAAACAACACTATGGACAAAATTAATCTGGCAAGGAGTACCTGCTGACTCATCTCTACAATTCCTCCAGCATTATCAGCAATTGGTCCAAACATATCCATGGTGAGAATATAGGCAGCAGTGCTAAGCATTCCCATCGTTGCCACAGCTGTGCCAAAAAGCCCACCAGTTGGGTTTCCAGTTTCATCAACCAGTCCGGCGGTTTGGCCTAGCCAGAAAGCTGAGATAATTGACACACTGATGACAAGGACAGGAAGAGCAGTTGATTCCAGACCCAAACTGACCCCAGCAATTATATTAGTCCCATGACCTGTGGAGCTAGAAAGGGCTAATGTGCGCACAGGCTCATGTTTGTAGTCAGTATAATACTTGGTTATCCAGACAAAAATGTAAGCCGTGATAATACCAACCAATCCACACAAAGCAAAATTGAACCATGCTGAAGGTGCTTGCTCAGTATAAAGTAACCACCGGGTAGACTGCAAAGTGATTCAAATAAAAACAATGATCAAAATAGATAGCATGAAGATCAACTATTAGTATTAGGTAAGCCAGACAAAACAAGATAAATTAAAATTATCACAAATGAACATTTAACTATTACCACACCAAATGCCAGAACAGCTAAAACTATTGTAATAGAATATCCTTTCTGAAGAATTGTCATTGGATCCTCTGTAGGAGCCATTACTCCAGATTCTCGTGTACCCCTAATTGAAAATATTCCAACTGATGAAACTATCAGATCAAATGAGTGGACAACAAGAGGAAATAGGATGAAGCCAGATGGATCTGAATCAAAAGGAAAAATTATTAAATTAGATGAGCATACATACAACTCACTGATAACCAAATAGTAAGGAAGTAGACAAGATGGGACAGTAGGTACTTGCCTTCGATTTTACAGCGTTGTGCCATTGTTCCCCCAAGTATCATGGCACTAACTATTTCAGCTGCAATACTCTCGAAAAGATCAGCACCTCTAGCAGCGCAGTCTCCCACATTGTCTCCAACCTTCAAAATCACACCGAAACCAGTATGATACCAAATAAACTAATAAAGTACAAAACCAGAAAAAAAGTATATGCTCATATAGGCAAAAGCAGAAGTCATGGAAATTCATTTGGCTATTGTTAATGATTTTGCAATCGATCAATTTAATATATATATATATATATATATATAATATTAATATATAAAGGGCAGCTCAGTGAGGCTCCCAGCTAGTATAATATTCTTATATAAAGGGCAGCTTAGTGAGGCTCCCAGCTAGTGGGTACATAATCAATTAATATATAAGTAGTTAGTATCTATTGTATCTACCAATTCGTATCCCGATTCAATACAAGTTCAACCCCTATCGATACGAATCTCTTGACGTATCTTAAATCAACTTGTATCTTGTCACAATCACGATTCGATTCACACGATTCGGGTTTTGCTTCTCATAAAATCGGGTTACATGCTTAACCGGGTCGGGTCATTTGGTATTTTTGGGTTTTTCCGGATTAATTAGGGTTGTTTTGACTTGAATTTGGAGGTTTTTGTTTTAGTTTATTGGTTAACAATGAATCCTTTGACTTGAAAATGCTTGAATCTATTATATATTTATATAAAATATATTTTATGTTATTTTTATTACCAGTTATGTATCTTACGGTTCAAGATTCGATTCAATTCATGATTCAGAAAATCGATCTTCCGATACATGATACGAATCTCGATTCGATAACCATGATATATATACATACATATACATACATATATATATATATGTATATATATATTCATATATCCATTCAATATAATGTTTATTCACAAAATTTTCATAAATTCGATATTTTAAGAATTATTCTTCCAGTCGTGACTTGAAGCAAAATATTAGAGTTCTTAAATTTTAATATTTTGAAAAGATGTCTCCAAGACTCCAACATCACTACAAATTCATTATATACCATAATTTATTCTCTATTTATCAAACAATTTAGCAAAACTGAAAATGATGATGATAAGTTGGTGAAAATCTCGAACGCCACTTCCACACACATACACAGAAGCAAATATTTAGGACCTTAATAATGAGAGAACTGCATCAATTGCTTCCATTATACAGTTGACTCACGGAGGTTAAAATATGTTCTCTTTTATGTTTCCGCCATTAGATATCACCACGTAAACACTAATGCAATCTAAACATGAACAACAGTAAGCAGATATACTTTCCACTTTCCAGTAACCTATAAAGATACACATTTTAAAATCATATCCACAGCCATATTTATTCTGTACTACAGAGAAACATACATGGTAATCTACTGATAACTAAAATAAAATAAGCAATGATTTTAACATGAGGACTCTTCAAATAAATGTAAATAAAAATAAAACAACAATTACCAGATCAGCAATAACAGCAGGATTCCTAGGATCATCTTCTGGTATTCCCTGTTCCACTTTTCCAACAAGGTCTGCTCCAACATCCGCTGCTTTTGTATATATCCCACCACCCAGCTGAGCAAACAATGCTACAAAGGAGGCACCAAATCCATATCCAACTAGAAGAAGAGGCACTGAGAAAAAACAAGAATGTTTAAAATCAGACACCGATGAGAAAGAGAGAGAGAGTACGTGAAAGAGAGAACAGCCTTAAGATGCAAGTAATGCTCCCAGTCCTAACAGTAAAAGTAAAATTTGTTGACAGTCAAATACTAACAAAATACTTCAATAAGCTTATAGACATGACATGTAGAAATTTATTACAGTCCAAATTCCAAATTTAGTTATTCGCTCTTTATATCTATGTACAGGACATGAATCTCTTGTTTTCTTATTGTGACAAGGAAAGGAATCATTTATGACCTAGCACAACCAAATTAACACCCACACCAGCCACCCTACCGAGTTATTTTAAGTTTACAAATCTACAAATACATTATAAAATTGAAACAACAACAACAACCAAGCCTTAGTCCCACTAGGTGGGGTCGGCTACATGGATCAAACAACGATAAGAATGAGATCTACCATTCATTATAAAATCGAAATTCTCAACAAATTATAAACTATAAACACATTACACATATGAAGCGGAAACAAGCTTGAAACGATAATAATGAAACATGATGAACACTCATGTATAGTCAACAACAACAGCATTCAAACATTAAGAAAAATTTCTATTTATTATAGGTTAGAGGAAGAAGTCTATACATACAATCAGTAACCTTCATCGAACCCGGCGAGTCCACTCCCAACCATACATAAAATGTGGCATAAAGTACCGCTATACCAATCACAGCCATACCAACAACAATGATAGCAGATAAACCACCTGCACGAGTAGCTACCTGCACAACTCACTCAATGTTAACTTAGGACTAGTGAACAGTTCATACTTGACAGTTTTTGCAGGAGCTGATATAGAACAAATGAAGGTTTAACCTGCAATGCCTCTCTTGCAGACCTTCTTGCAGCGCTAGAGACTCTGACGTTGGCACGAACTGACACCCACATCCCGACATATCCAGCAAAACCTGAACAAACGGCACCCAATAGGAACGCAGCAACAGTGATGTATGCAGAAGTTGACCTGAAATAGAATGTATATGGGCATATGAGAACATGTAGAAGGAAGGTAAAAGTAAAAATTCGTCGCATCATAATATCATATGTATTTTAGGATTTATGACGTGACCTTCCGAGGCCAGAAGATTCCTGTTGGGGAGTTGTAGTTCGAAACAAATATATGAAAAGAATGACAAAGGCAAGCAGCATGGCCATCTTGGATATACTCCCATACTGGGTCCTGAAAAAGCCCTCAGCTCCATCTCGTATAGCATCTGATATCTAGAAAAGCAATAATATGATAATAAGCTCAGGACAAGTAAACAAGCACAGGAGGAGATAATAATGGTATAAATCCAGAGTGCCGTAGTGAGTAGTGATAGGGAAATAGATATACCTGAACCATTTCGGGAGGGCCCTCGTCTTTGGCAAGGACCCACTTGGTAAGGTATATAGCGACAAGGAAGCTGAGGATACAAATGGAGATGACAAAGACGATGATCGGAGAAGTACTAGCTCCCAAGTAAAAGATAACTCCTAGCCCGAGGAGCAAAAGAATGAGGAGGACACGAACATTAATACCCATGAGAATGCGAAATATCTGCAGAAAGCAAACCAACAATAAATTTGAGAAAGCATAGGATAAAAGAAATAATCATTAAGTGATAAGAAAAATGAGGAAAACTGACCAGAGGGGTGTAAGGTTTAGTGCGCATGTTGGGGAAAGTTCTGGGGCGGTCGAGGTAAGTGGCGGACTCCATGTCGATGATGTCGTGGTCCATCATGATGGCGGGGTTAGAATTGACCCTGCTGCGGGCAACAGGGAAAGGAGGAGGAGGGATGAACTCACCGCCGCTTTGGGGCAAGTCACCCCCGGAACCTGGTCCTCGCTGAATTTTGAAAGGGTTTCTTAATCACTTGCACACACAGAGAGAGAGAGAAAGAGAGAAAGAATATGATGATGACAAGTAACATGTAAAGCTAAACAGAATTAAAAACAAATTGATAGGAAGATGTAGAGGTTGATCGAGAGAGAAAGGAATGAACGAGCAAAGGAGGAATTAATATGTAAAGCAAATAGAATTAACAAATAAAAAAATAAGAAGAATGGTATGACACTAGATAAAGGGTTCATGAAATCATCATCATCAAATGCATGCTTCATGAGGAATAGAGTACATTCAATACAATGGCATGTTGTTTCTTCCCCCACTGAAAAATTACAAAAACCCTAAACATAATACTAGTAAGTAGTAATCATCAACCACAGCTTTATTATTATTTACATTACATTAGGTTGATCTGATTAATAGCATTTCAATATGAATATGATAGATCTCAAGTTTGAAGGAAGGAAGAGGGGCAGATGCAGGCAGAGATTGATGATCTAATGAATGAAAAACAGAGAAGCAGCAGATCTATTCTAACCTAATCAATCAATGATGCTTACAGGTAAGGTAAGGTGAGTTGATTAGCAAATTAGGGTGAATTCTCAATTCTTCTTCTTCTTCTTCTTCTTCCTGGCTCCTTGCCGCTGACGCCGAGTCACTGAATGAATAACGAGACACAGCAGCAACTACACACAGAACAGACTCCTTCTCTCTCCTTCTCTCTCTCTCTCTCTCTCTCTCTGCGTTTGTTTTTCTTTCTGGATTCTGAATTAACCAACTCCCCTCCCTCCCCCCCCCCCCTCTCTCTCTTTTTTACTTCTCGAATTATCTTCAATTCAATTCAATTAGTTTCATTTTAATTTGAAATTTAACTAATCAAATGTCAATCTATCCAACCATGTTACGCCACCTCATCTCCATTGCCCTTCTTATTGGCTATTCCACGCTAACACACCCATCCCACTCCAATTATCCAAACTAATAACTTAAGATCATCCTATCCTACATGCCATTATACTCTATCTTTTGGTCCCCGAAAGTTAACCGTGTTTTGGTTTTAGTTCCTATCTTTTTATTTGACCGGTCCTAGTCCTTAAAAGTTCAAAAAAATTTGGTTTTGGTCCCTGCCGTTAAATTTTGCCGTTAATGCTGACGTGGCAAACGGAATTTTAAAAAAAAATAATAAAAAAATAATTAAATTTATAAAAAAAATAAAAAAAAATTTAAAAAAAATTATTTAAGTTTTTGATCCCCGAAAGTTTACCGTATTTTGGTTTTAGTCCCTATCTTTTTATTTGATCGATTCTAGTCCTTAAAAGTTCAAAAAAATTTGGTTTTGGTCTCTGCTGTTAAATTTTGTTGTTCATGCTAATGTGGCAAACAAAATTTAAAAAAAATAATTAAATTTAAAAAAAATTAAAAAGAAAACCCCAAAACCCGTACCCAACCCCACCCCACCCACCCTCCCCTCTTCCTCTCTCTCTGTCCCTCAATCATTTGGCTCTCTCCCTCCCTCACGCCCTCCATCACGCCACCGCTCTTCCCTCTCTCAAGAACACAAATCGCGTCTCTCTCCCTCCCTCATGCCACTGCTCTTCCCTCTCTCAAGGCAAAATCGCGTCTCTCTCACCCCTCACCAAGGCCTCACGGTCTCATCTCTCTCACTCATGTTTTCCCTCTCCTTGCCTCTTCCCACTCTTCTTCCCTCATCAAGGCCTCTTCCTTCATCTCCAATCGACACATGCAAGCTCACAAAGTGATGTCTCTTCCCTCACAAATCACGCCCTTATAAAGCTCTGATCGGCACATGCAAGCTTCTGCATCTCCGATTTGGGATTATATGATGTATTTCTGGAATTGACGGTGGAGAACGATGGATCTCCATGGTGCATCTCTGATTTGGAATTGATTCTTTCTTTTTTTTGGGATTTTATCATTTCTTTTTCATTATTGATTTGTATTCTTAATCTAAATTTATGGAATTGACAGTGGAGAACGGTGTATTCTGATAGCAAATAATAATATAGGCGGTGGCGGCAGATTAGCGGTGGAGAAAGAGAGAGGAAGAGGGGAGGGGATGGGTGGTGGTGGGGGGTTTCATGGGGGAGAGAAGGAGAGAAAAAGGGGAGAGTGGGTGGGGTGGGGTTGGGTTGGGTACGGGTTTCATGGGAGAGAGAGAGACTAAGAGGGGAGGGTGGGTTGGGTTGGGTACGCGTTTTTTTTGGGGGGGGAGGGTGGGGGGTTAATTTTTTAATTTTTTTTATAAGTTTAATTATTTATTTAATTATTTTTTTAAAATTCTGTTTGTCACGTCAGTATTAACGGCAAAATTTAACGACATGGACCAAAACCAAATTTTTTTTAACTTTTAAGGACTAGGACCGGTCAAATAAAAAGATAGGGACTAAAACCAAAACACGGTCAACTTTCGGGGACCAAAAACTTAAATAATTTTTTTTTTAATTTTTTTTTATAAATTTAATTAATTTTTTTATTATTTTTTTTAAATTCCGTTTGCCACGTCAGCATTAACGGCAAAATTTAACGGCAGGGACCAAAATCAAATTTTTTTGAACTTTTGAGGACTAGGACCGGTCAAATAAAAAGATAGGGACTAAAACCAAAACACGGTCAACTTTCGGGGACCAAAAACTTAAATAAGCCTTTATTATTTTATTATTTTATTAATGTATGTATAAAATTTTAAAAATTCTTCCAAGTTAGATTAAAACAAATAAAACCCCATTTCTTCTTCTCTCTTCCCTTTCACTCTCTCTCTCCCATTTCATAATTTTTTTTCTCCCTTTTACAATTTTCTTTTTCCTCTTCTTTTTTTTTTCTCATTCTCCGTTTCAAAGCCTTCTTTTTTTTCTTTGTCTTCTTCCCTTTCTTTTGGGTTTTTCGTTTAGGATTTAGGTTAGATGATTGATAGGATGTCTGAAGTTAGATTTTCATTCTTTAATAGTTTTTTTGTTCATTTGTTATGTTTTAAGAAAGCTCATTTGTCTTCTCTTCGTTGTTAGTGTTTGTTTTTTTTATTCTGACGCTGTAAAATTCCAACGAATCAATGTCAGAATTTTGAATTTCCGACACAGGGATATCAGAATTTCAAAATTCCGACAAAAGGCCATCAAAAATTTACACAGTGTTTTAATTTTTTTCGTTAGAAAAAATTCTGGCATATATATGTCGGAAAACTTTTAAACAAACTACCTAAGAATTTCCGACATACCCGTGTCGGAATCCCAAAAAAATTCCGACATTGGATAATCGGAATTTACACAGTAACGTAAAAAAAATAAAAGACATGAATTTTACCTTCAACAAGTATGAAACGTTCATTGGTACTCTTTTTTAACGTGAAAGAGAAAAAACTTGTCTTTTTGGAGTGAAGGAGGTTTCATTGTGGAAGATGAGAAGAAGAAAGAGGAGTTTGTGAAATGGTGAAGGGATGAGGTTTGGGGTTTTGGATATTTGGGTTTGGGATTTGAGGTTTTGATGTTTGGAGGTTTTTTTGTGTTTTGAATAATAAAGGGCAATATGAACATTTCCCATTTAAAATGAGGTTTAGGGATAAAACCTGGTTTGGGGACTAATTCCCGTGTGCCAATAGTATCTTTTTCAACCAAATACCCACTCCATTTTGTCACTAGCATGATGAGCTCCATATTTTCTCATGTACTTTGACTAATGCCAAATATGCATCAACTTTGTTAAGGCATTCTCCCAAATTACCATCGACAGATCTTCTAAACAATGTGCCTCACAATACTATGAACTTTGAGGCCTTTAGCTTTAACCTCTTGTTAACAGGAGGATCTTGATTTTGTAAATCTATCTACAATCACAAATTGAGGGTTGCTCCTACCCCATTGCTTCCCTGTTCATTTCCAAGTCAGCTTCCTACCATGTGTTTCGCACGTGCTTTTACGATCCTTTCCCTCTTCAATTTGGTTGCATCAAATGGCTTATATTACTCCTAACCCATGCTTTTCCTGTTCATTTCCACGTCAGCTTCCTCCCATTCGTTTCGCACGTGCGTTTAGTGAGCTTTCCCTCTTGAATTTGGCTGCATCGAATGGCTTATCTATCTACGTATGGCTGCTTATGCTTTCTGCTTTCATGATCTTTGTCGTTTCTATGACACTT
This sequence comes from Crotalaria pallida, assembly GCA_037953625.1. Taxonomy (NCBI): domain Eukaryota; kingdom Viridiplantae; phylum Streptophyta; class Magnoliopsida; order Fabales; family Fabaceae; genus Crotalaria; species Crotalaria pallida. The sequence goes on along the minus strand of CM075654.1, from coordinate 545,174 downwards.
GCAGAGGTTCATTGTGTGCCCCGTATCCCTTTTTTCATTTTGTTCTTTTGCACATGTAAGTGCAAATTATTTTCATTGTCCTTTGTTTTCTTTGCCTTGGCTTCTACTTGGTTGTAGTCGTTCTTTATTTCGAAGGGTTCAGACGTAATTTAGTTCTCTCTTCTTGTCTCTATTTGAATTTTTTTTGTCCTCATTACGCAGAGGTTCTCAGCTTTATGCTTAGTGTCCAGATGTTCATCACTTATTTTCCCTCCCAAATGCTCGTTTGAAATTGTGTTTCTTTCTCTATTCTCTATTTAATGTACTACCCCGAACTCTTGATGAGCGGGGGAGCTAGTTGGTGGTGTGTAATTGTTGTTTGATGGCTCCAAAGTATGATGGTGTTCGTTCGGTGGTCCCCAAAAGGGAGGCTTATCGCTTTAGGGTTCGAGTTGTGTGCCTTTGGGTTGTTCCTGGGTTCGTCAATCCAGCGCAACCTATGTCCCTGGAGATGATTTTTATGGATGAATATGTAACTTTTTGTTGATTGTTGATTGTTTTTTTTGTTGTTTGCTTGTTTTGAATCTTGTTTTTTCTTCAGCTTTGTCTTATCTGTCTATTGTTACATATTTCACATGTGTAGGGTGATAAGATTCAAGTCACTGTAAGGAAATCTCTTCTTTACAAGTTTTCAGATGTTTTGAAGGAGGGTAGGGTGTAGCGTTTTGCATATTTTGGTGCTATGCCCAATACTGGTTCTTATAGGGCCACCGATCATGACTATAAGCTTTTGTTTCAACTCCGTACCACCGCAACTGAAGCTGATTGTTCCAACATTCCATGTTTTGGTGTTACCCCTGTTCCATTTGGGATTATATCAAAAATGGTTCAAGAGTCTGACTATTTGATGGGTATAGTATTTACTTTGTGTTTAGTTTATATAGTTGATATTTTTTTGTATGATGTACTAATCTTTGTTTGTCTGTTTTTTCTATTTGTTCAGACGTGATGGGATTACTGACAGGAATATCAAATGATAGGGAATATCTAAGGGATGGGAAAGTAACCAAAATGGTGGTTATGGAGTTTACTGATACCCAGTTACACCTCTCTGCCGAATTACAGCTATTTTATTTCTTAGACATCATTTGATTTTGATGATATATTGTGGTAATGATTTTTCGTTTTCTGCAGGGGTAAGATTGAATGTACAATTTTTGGTGATTTTGTGGAGCAGTTGAAGGCTTTTATGTCAGTTAATTCTTTGACACCTGCGGTTGTTGTTCTTTAGTATGCCAAGGTTAAAATTTGCAAAGGTGATGTTTTTATTATTTGTTTATTGTATCATACATCCAGTGGTTATTGATAACCTTGGGGTTCTAATCATTTTTTGTTATTGATTTAATACACGAGCACCTGTTGTGCAAAACTCAATGTATGCATCAAGGATGTTATTGAATCCTGACATCAATGAGGCTACCGAGTTTCGTAGTAAGTGAGTTATTGTTTGAAATGATTTTCGCATTTGTTTTTACTTTAGAAAGCACGGTTTTTAATATGTTTCTATTTCTAATCTTTGGCTCCTACTTTTCCTCTAAAGGATGTTAGCCGACGGTTTCTAGCTGTTTGCTTGCTCCAGTGTTGTTGTGGGTCCTCCAAACGTTTTTATTGAGGATGAGTATTTGAAAGTTTATCCTAAGAAGACAATTGAGAGTGTCAACTCTTCCCCTGAGGTTTATTTTTTCTGCATTAGTGTTGTTGTTCTTTCCTTCTTTCCATTTTTCTAACTATGGTTATTCCTTTTTTTTCTTTTTCTTTCCTTCTGATTAAATTAAGGATAATGTTCTTGTTGTGTTGGCTACCATAAATGAAATTGTTGATGATGATCAATGGTGGTATCCGTCTTGCAAATGTCACAAGGCAGTTGTTGCCGGTAATGGAGTTTACTATTGTCATTCTTGCTCTCGCCATGTTTTTAGTGTGACCCCAAGGTTTTTTTTTTCTTTTTTTGTTACTCTTGCGCTTTTTCTTGCATGTTAATAAACAAAAATTAGGTAACTTTGAATCTTTGGTAGGTACAAATTGCAGATAGAGGTTTCGGATGTTACTGGGTGTGCAATCCTTATACTTTTTGATTATGACGTTTACTATTTGGTGCGTAAGAGCTGTGTCGATATGCTTGCATCCATACCTCAGGTTTTTTGGGTTTTTTACCTTTATTTTTTATTTTGCTGTCCTTTGACTGTATTTTCAGTTATATTACACTTCTTTGTTTTTGTTTTTAGGGAACTAAGTCAGTTGAGTATCCACTCGACTTCAAATCATTAATCAGTCGTAAGTTATTGTTTAAAGTTGCTAACACAACTATTAGTTCTCCTGATCATAGTGGTATCTACCGAGTTCGTGGTGTTTGTGATGATCCAAGTATTATAGTATGTATGAGTTGCTTGGAGTTGATATTAGTCCAAACAAGGTTTTCTATTTTAGAATTTTTTTGCTCGTTATTTTGGAGGCTTTTTATAGGTGATGGGTTCTCTGTATTGATTGTATTTTTACTCTACCTTTTCAGGTTGGGTCCATTACTCCTGCCAATCTGTCTAACATAGGGTCGGGTAATATAAGTGGTTGTCCAAGTCAAATAGTTGGTTATGCCGAGAAGGTTGCCATGACTGCAGTTTCTCTTGGTGATGACAGTACTGTTTATGGAGACTGCACACCCAATGTTAAGCGTCCTCTTGGTGATATACTCGGTGAAACATCCACATGCAAAGCTGTTCCCAACCAGAGGTCTGCGAAGAACCTGAAGAAATGATTGTTTAATTAGAAGTTGTACGGGATTTTTCTCGGTGTGATGTGTAATCGAATATGGTTTGTTGATCGTTTGTGTTTGTAAAATTCTGATGTTTGAGCATGTGGCTTATGGGGTGTTATGTGTCGGCTCTCGGCAACTTCTAACACCGAACTATCTTAATTTAAGTTCGTGTGATTGTTTATTTCGGTGTACTACTTGTTTTTGTGATGTTGTTGGTTCTGTAGTTTTTTCTTATCTTGTTGCATGCTTGTTGTACTTGGCAGGTTTTGGTATCGGCTTAATTATGTCACATGTCCCTGAAGTTTGGGGTACTTTTGCCAGATACCTTTATTCTTTTTTTTTCAATGTCTGACTCCTTGAAGTTACTTCTGGGTTTGTCATATACCCCTACTACCAATTCTGGTCAATTTTGCTGACATGTAACATTGGAATCCTGATCAGACGTAGGAGGTTAAGCACCTGGTGCCCTGTGGGCGAATATCCTTTTATCCAAAACTTTAAAAAACTAAAAAACTTAATTTTTATTTCTATATTTTTCCTCATTAATTATCCTTCAATTAACATTTCCATGATAATCACACACATAGCATCTTCAAACATAATAACACAAATCATTTACACATGGGTTCATAAAAATATATGTGGGTTCACTTCCTTTATTTCACACTTAACTTATTATCTATATCAACTACCCTATTGTTTATTCTCATAAGTAATCTTTTATAATCTTAGCCACCACTATAAGCATCCTAGAATTCATCCCCTAAGCAAAGGTAATACTCCATCCTTACCTCAAATGAAGATGGAGAGAGAGAACCCTCAAAGTCCTAGCCTTGTTTTCCTTGTTCTTGTGGGCCCTTAAAGGCTTGAGTCTCTTATCCTTAGCTTGCCACCTCAACCCTAGCTTCCCTTTCTTGTGCCATAGACTCCTCAAGCTTGAACCTCTTGAGTTTCCTTTACTTGATTTTGAGTGTATGGAGGCATGAGAGAGTAGTGGGGTTCCATTGTTATGGAGCTTAGAGGGAGAAGCTCCAAGGTGTGTGGTGATGATGACGAATTCGTGTGGTGTAGGGGTGATGGTGATGTTCTTGCTCTTAGAGAGAGAAACTCTTGAGTTGCAATGAAAGGAGAAGAAAAAGAATGAAGAAGAAGTGAAGCTTTGTCTTGTGATGAAGATGGAGTGGTGTTGGTGATGATGCTAGGCGTGGTTGGTGGTGGGGAGGGTGGTGATGAGCTTGGCTCATGAGAGAAGAGAGGAGAAGGAATGAAGAGAGTGAATGGGCTTTGTTTTATTTTGTTTCATGAAGAAGAGTGTTTGTTGCATGTATTGAAGTTGTGTGGCTATGGTTAAAAGCTTCCTCAAGAAGCTTCATAAATTGTGGTTGAGAATGAGTGGCTTCTTTGAGAAGCTTCTCATGTGTGGCCCTCATGGCCCTATTTTTTTCTGGCTTATACGACTGGTAATCGATTACTCCTACAAAGTAATTAATCGATTACACCCCTAATTCCTAATGATTTGGTTCCTCACAGAATGTAGGTTATCGATTACTTTCTCCAAGGTAATCGATTACATCAATTAATTCAATTTTAGGGGTTTCTCATAGAATGTTTGTAATCGATTACATCCCCTAAGGTCATCGGTTACCTCACTTAATTTTCACATATTGGTGGTTTCTAATTTTAAGACATTCCTCTTAACTCCTACTTACACTTTGGCTTTTGATTATTTCACTTTAATCTTGCTTACTCTCTTCATTTCCATTAGCTTAACTTAAAATTATTCTAATTAAGCTTGGAATGAAAATCAGGGATGTTACACAAATTGTCTTGAAGTTGGAACCGAACTAAGGGCTAGTGTGGGCCATGTAACCATATCACAAATCCAAAACACGATCATTACATAAATTTAAAATTTCTTTTGTGCAAATTCATTAGTTCAAGTAAAATATTATAAAATGTGTAAACTCTCAATTCTTCTTCCAATTTAGTGGTATTCTTCCAAAAGGTCTAGCTCCTTTGTATTCCATGACTTTTTTACATTAGTCACACCATGGTTACTTGTGTTTGTCTCCTTTTGTGTAGAACCCCCACAAGGATTGATCCTTTAGTTTCTTGTATTATGAGAAACCTTGGTGTGTATAACCTAAATCCTTCCATTTACCTCATTCAAACTAATATTAAGACCGATAATGAATATATAGAATCGTGTGTTGTAAATTATAATACTATCTCATCTAGACTTGATTTAACTCCATAAAAGGTAATATAAGTCTCGATGAGATTATATTTAGATGATGATATGAATGAAAGGGAGCTCAATCACCATCATTCTAGCAATATAAAGGAGGATAAAACATCTAATTCTTTTTTTTTAATTTTATTTTGGACTTTTTGACAAACACTAAAAACCAAAAGTTTTATGAATTACTACAAGTCTTTCTATTTTGTATATTGAATTTCACGTGCAAATACCAACCATAATTTTCTTAGATGATTAGGCACTTAATCCTTAACTAAGGTCCTAATTCCTTAGATGATTTAATTAGAGAAAGAACATTAATCATAATAATTTAAAAGGTTAGTAATGGTGTGATACCCTTTGAAAGAAATTGATTTAACATAGTTCAAAACATTATTATCTAACAAGAAAAGTTGAGATGACAACTAAATTAGGCTAGTAATTGTGCAAGATAGTAATTTTATCCACACATACTTTTGCTTGTATCTACAAAGCTTAAAGTGTCTAAATGATAGAAGACATACGTACATAATTTATTGATTTATTTTTTTAGATGAATTCTTCTGACATAACCTTTTTATAGTTGGAAGTGCTCATGATCGGCAAGCATTACATGATATCCATCCCCCTTTTTTTAAATCTAAGATATCCCTTTCTTTTATATGTATTATTCAAATATATTTTTTCAAAGATCATAAAAATAAATAAATATGGTGTTAACTACAATAATATCCAAAATGTTATGAAACGTATGAAAATAAGGAAGAAGAGAAGAAGAGAGGAAACAATATATTGTGATATATTCAGTGTACATTTTACATCATAGTTGAGTCATATTTATAGGGAGATAGGAAACTCTAATATGGAGTGGTATCAGCTAAATATAAACACAATCCACCCTAATATGGAATGGTATCAACTAGATATAAACACAATCCAATAGATAGTCATCCACTAATTAGATGGATATGAATTGTTTATAACACTCCCCTTGGATGACTATTAGAAAAATTAGCGAAGGAAAAGAGTACACAAATCTTCTTACGCAATTGGATGCTGCCTCATTAAAAACCTTGCCAGGAAAACCCATCGGGAAAAAACCGTGACTAAGGGAAAAAGAGTGCAATGCGTATTTATATCTCCCCCTGATGCGAACAATTATCTCTGAGATATTTCACTATTACCTTCGCAGCATAGGTTTCATGATGTACCAAAATTTCATTAAATATTCCATTTGTAATTCAAAACAAAATTTTGTTCTTTCCAAATCTTTCGTTTCAAATTCTTTCTTTAAGCAATATACAACATTTGAAAGCTCTTCGTCAGGAATTCTAACAATATTCAATTTATCATACTAAAATGTGTGTTTAGCTTCATTCCAACATCTTCCTGTGAATGAATAACAATATCTTGCTAATAAATTAATATCAGATGACATATTAAGTCACGTATGACATTTAACGATCTAATAGAGATTAGCATATAAATTAGTTGTTATTTATTAAAGCAACTCACTTTAGAAGTTGTTTTTCCCGACTTGATAGACGCACATAACATGAACCATAATCATATAAGTATTCTCAAACAATAAACATATTCATGATTGCATGACATGACATCACATATATAAGTCAAACAATAAATAACTAAAAAACATAAATTATTAGCTAAATCTAAATAGATATATACATGTATATATCAATATCCTTAATTCTTCTGAAATTTCTCATATTGATATAATGATATCATTCTCGAATGAACCATGATAATGGCTGCAAACATATAATGCAATTTATGTTTGCTAGAATTATAACTTCGAGTCTATTAAAAATCTCTTAGAGTTTGAACTATAAGTTCAAAATTATTGCATTTTGCAATTTAACTAATTAAAGTGCATGTGTCGACATATTACACTTTATGCTTCAAACATTTTAATTATCCATGAATATGGTTCAACCGTATTAAATAGTTCAAGCATATGCTTCGAGCATATTGAGTCCTTAAGGGGTATTCATATATATGTTATTAATCAAGTTAGCCATAAAAATCTGCTATAAAATCATTTGACACAATTTGAATCCTTTATATATTGCCAGACTAATCAAGTATAAAAACAATACTTGCATCCACCACAGGGAAGTATTATTCCTCATAATCAATGTCAGGTCTTTGTGAAATTCTTTGGGCAATAAATCTTACTTTATATCTCATAATTTCTTCTTTACAATTCCGCTTATGTACAAAAACACATTTGTATTCATCTAACTTTACACCTTTAGGTGTACGGACTATAGGTCCAAATACCTGTCGCTTTTCAAGCGAATTTAATTATGGCTCAATTGTGTCTTTCCATTTTGGCTAATCATTTCTTTGTCTATATTCCTTAATAGACTTTGATGCATGATCCTCATCTTATATCATTTAAGCGCTATATTGTAACACTCCTTGTATATCATCTTAATTTATAAGAAAAGTAAGAAGTTTATGAAAACTTGGACTTGTTATCGTTGGAAAAAGATCTGAAAATAATAATTTTCCCTTCCCTTGAAAATTCCTTTTCACAAACACTTGATTAATAATGAGGTTGACTAACAAAATCAGAGTTTGCGGAAACATAGTAAAGTAATCATATTATACTCTCAAAATATGTCAAGTGTAACAAGTGCATGGATACCAAATAAGTATTATTATGAAACTAAATTCATCTTATGATACCTCTTTCAAAATGTGTATCATATAAATACTATTCAAAATAGAGATGTTATAGAGCTGGTCACTGGTCCTCTGTCCAAACATTCATCTGGCCGGATCCTCGATATCTGCACAAAGGGGTTCCCAACCCACATTTTCTATATTCTGCATGCACCTAAAGGACATCTCCCTTTACGGATTCTTGTGCAAGCTAGATGCACGATCATCACCTAATAAGGGCATGGGGGTTAGCTATACATATTCGCATAATCAAATGAGAATAAAACTAACATCCACAAGTCAACATGTAGCAATTCATGATGCATAATCATATGAGCACACCCGGTTAATCATAATAATTCTTTCAATGCAGGTGGCATGATGCATGATTTTCTTCCACAACTGAGGCCTCTAAAAGTCCATCTTGGACGTCCATCCAATACACCCTTGTGTTCCCGGAACACCGACATTCGTTCCCAGAACGTAATGCCGAACCATACTTGGATAATACGCATCACTCCTAGAGTGTGCACCACGTTCCCAGAACGTGTAGCAAACCATACTTAGAATAATAAGCACCACTTCCAGAGTGTGCACCACGTTCCCAGAACGCATAAAAAACCAGGTACCGGACACTGGCCACATATCTATAATGTGTCATCAAGTAGGTTGCATATCAATGTGTTCCCAGAACACTAACATACGTTCCCAGAACGTATAAAACCAGGTCCCAGACACTGGCCACATATCTATAATGTGTCATCAAGTAGGTTATAATTTGGTACTCCCGGAGTACCCTCCTCATATTCCCAGAATATGATAAACGTTTCTACCAACCAACTTCCATTCTATATGGATGCACAATCATCAAGGTTGGTTTTATCTTTAATTCTATTATTATACCAATGTGTTCCCAGAACACTAACATACGTTCCCAGAACGTATCGCAAACCATACTTGGAATATAATCAAGCACCACTTCCAGAGTGTGCATCACGTTCCCAGAATGTGTCCAAGAAACCATGTCCCAGACAATGGCCACATTCCCAGAATGTGTCATCAAGTAGGTTGCATCAGTTTAGTACTCCTAGAGTACAGGGTCATGTTCCCATTAATTCCATTATTATGACTTAGAAAACACAACTTCTGAATGATATCTTGAGGTATGGCTTTACTCATAAAATTCACCTTTGAATTTAAATTTAACATATGCTCATAGACCTGGATTGAGAGAATATAATCATTGGTATTAGCAACCCTTATTCAAAAACTTAACTTTTACTTTTAAGTTTCAGGTACTAACCGGTTACATCATCACCTAACCGGTTAGAATTACAGACCTGAATACAAAACCATTGATTTTCAAAGAATCTTTCCTTGATTTCTCTACTCAATCCAATAACAAGGTCTTAGCATAACAGAATACCTCAAGTCCAACCATAATATCATTCAAAAGATCTAAGTCATAATCCAATTTCATTTATGCATAATTTCCTCTTGAAATTGTCTCATTACACTAAGGTATTAACTCTTTAATTTCAATCTGAGGCATAACAGTATAATCCACTTCATTTCAGATTGTTGCCAATGAAATTAAGGCCTAGATTTGAGTAGCATCAATAAGACCACAAGACTGATTTCAAAAACTTATTTTCTTTTACAATTTTACAGTGTCTAACCGGTTACAATTATCGAGTAACCGGTTAGATTGTGCAGTCAGCACACTGAAATATGAGGTTTTGCAAACCATTCTTTTCATTACTAAAATCTAACCAATTTCAACATTCAAAAGAGTTCATATACCTTAGGTAAACATGTTTAATCACAGAAACACATTCACCTTGCATGCATTCAATTTAGATACTCAAATTGCACATAATTGCACATATTTCACAACTTAATGCATCAATTCACATAATATCCAATTAAGTCATGAAATCAACATCAAAATAGCTTGCATGCATCCAGATAACATTGCTCAAAACATCAATTGAGCTCAAATTGGCCTCCAAGCCATTTAACCATTTCAACTTATGCCCTCAGAGTCTCTTGGTGACTCATCCTATATTCTACCACAATTTATTCTCATTCTAGCAAATAGTAAGCTTCCCCCTTACCTCTAGATCGATTGAGAACAAAGACTTCACAGAGAACTGAGTTTGAACACCAAAATCCACTAATTCCCCTTCTCTGCTGGACATGCAACACAGTTTCGGTGGGTTCCCAAAATCAGAGAATTTGACATAGAAAACATGCATCAAAATTGGGGAAAATAGTTAGGACTTAATCTCTGCAACATGCTAAAGAGATTAGGAAAGATTTGAGACCAAGGAATAGCAGGAGCTTACCAAAATCAGAGCTCAAACCTAGCTTCCAGAAACAAGAATAACACTGAACCAGTTTTCAAACTTCAACTTCAGGGATTGATTTCTTCTTCTCCACACACTTTTAGCTTACAAATTTTATATCAACACGAAGCTCTGGATGTAAGCTTCATGTTCGTGTATCACTCAAAGTCCCACTCCTCACACAGAAGAAGAATCAAGCCAGACGAATCAAGAACCCTAGAACAGAGGATTTCCCAACTAACACTCACCAAAACCTTGATTTTGATCTGAATTCCAGCTTTTATAGCGAAATTGGCCTCTCATGCATGGCGACACGCGTCTCCTACTATGAATCAAGTGGGATTCGTGGCAAATTCTGGGTTAAAACGCGTGATTACTCATCAAACGCACTAACCCAGTTTTCTGAGTTCATCGTGTAACCGGTTACAAAGCCCTTCTAACCGGTTACATACTGGTAAAATTCAAAAATTAATAATTTAATTACTCTTTCTTCAAAAACCTTTTTAATATTGCAATTAGGTCCCAACCCAAGGACTAAATTACAATATTCACATTTTTGTACAAAATAACCATATAAAAATATATCTCATATTTTTTTATATAATAAAAACACATAATGTACAAAAACTAAAACCTTCAAAATCAATTATAAAATAATTGTTATAATTAATTTCTTGGTTATTTGGGAGACGAAAATTAGGGGTGTTACACAACTCCCCCACTTAAAAGGAATTTCGTCCCCGAAATTCATCTTTTGAAATTTTCCACTGTTCCAAAATGTTTTTATACTAGAAAACTTCATCTTGCTCCCAAAAAATTGTTCTTTGGGGTCCTCCCCACTTAAAAGAGTTTCGATATAGTTCTTTTATTTCGAAACATTTCTAATGGAACCTTTCGCTTTAAAAATTCTTTGCATAAAAACTCTTATGTGAAGAAATTCTTTTAAAAGGAATACTCTTTTGAGTAATACACTTCACATAAACATTTTTCAATAAAACACTTTTCATCAAACTTTTTGGAAAAACTTTTTGGGCTGCGCACTCTGATCCCTCGAGCACGATCAAAGAAACATTTGTATGACTTTATTCCTTAATAGTTTGAGACATTAGGGTGATCAGTCCCAATATTCAAACCATTAATAACAAAATCATCCCTTTCAGATATAATCTTTCACAAGAAAGACCATACAACAGGTCTTTAAGTTAGATGAACTTAAAGATAGGGTAATTATCACTATCAGACTTAGTTAGATAGTCAAGTTCTAGAGACATTTCCGTTGGGGAGACAAAGATTTGTCCTATCCCGGTGGTTGTTAATCTCTCTAGCCATAACTGATCTTTCTATTTCTGTAGTGTCCACAGATATTATCACATCCAACTGTGATAAGGGTTTTGATCACAGAAAGATTGAAGTTGAACTTCCAACAGGATATTGATATTCTCAAACGATTAGATTAACGTAATCGAAAACATTTAACTACGTTAACTCAGATCAAAGGAAGAGATAGACTTAGGTTGTCTACGTCAGGATTACACTCAACTCTCATCTCAGCCGGTGAATTCTTCTCATGCTGGATTCGTTCATTCCTTTCTCACCTTTTCCTTCAAGACAATTCGGTGAATAATACTCCAGCTTCCTACAATCGGAATTGACTATTCCCTTAGGTACATCACAACTAAACTCCAAGTGATGTGCTCACATTATTACCTTGAGATGGACAAATGTTCCCTTCCCTATTTCCTCCTTAGTCACTTTTCTTCAATCAAGGATTCCTTAACCTCGATATTTCCGTGGTTGATATTCTCCCATTTACTTTTCCTCTTTCTCCAGTTGGGCCTATATTTCATCATTCTTTCTCTTATTCTGAACTCAGACCTTTCTCGCATGAAGTTCATGTACTTTCCCATAGTCCTCACACATGCTTCCAACATTGAGAAATTCCTTATTCCTTGATAGTTGATAGCTAACTTGGGTTCGAACATAATCTATTCTTGAAGTGCTTGCCTTTGGATCTCTCCTCTAGATTGTCCTAGACAACACTTCTTAAATCCCCTTACTTCCATAATATATTTTCTAATATCCATAATCACAGACTTTGGTTCTAAAGATTAAATCTCTTTTGTTTCTTCATAGAGATCTAACTCCTTTTTCCTCAAAAGTTAACTTCTCTTTCTTCTCTTCATCTTCTGGTGGTAATTCACGAATCCGATTCAGGAATTCGTTGGTGATTGGCAACATTCCCAATCTAATACTTAGAGGGTTCCTCTTGGGTTACCAGACTTAGGTCTCTGAACTCCTCGACCAGAATAACCTCCTTAACCATCATTGAGCTCACAAGAATAGCCTATCAGCTCAAATCGTCTGCAACTACGTTTGCTATGCCAGGATGGAGCTCAAAGCCATAATCTTTAAGAAACTCCATCCATCGCCTTTATCTTAAATTCAACTCTTCCTCTTCTTATTGTCATTCATACATTCGAACTCCAAACTTGTTCATGAATCACAACCTTCTTATCTTAGTACCTATTGTCTCTTTTGCATCATTCAGCTCAATTCTCTACCTTCTCCGATTGGAGTAGCTCCTTAATTTCAACTCTCGATTAATCCATAAGTATTATGATTCAATCATCTTAAATCAATTTCAATGATGAATCAAGGCATTAAGTTATTTTACCACCTTAAATCCTTTCCTTAAATTTTACTTAGGTAATTGACATTGAGTTTGGATTGGAGGAAGATGTTTATTGATACCAAAAGTTCCTTCACAAATGACTTAAATTTTTATTTTAAACTTTCAGCTTCTAACCGGTTGCAAGAAACTCTAACCGATCATGAAGTACAGTTTTAGAAATAAAACCAAAGAATTTCAAAACCATTTTCTTTACATCATCCAATTCAACTCAAAATAGGATTTAATCATAATCTAATACCTTGATTCCAACTGAATTCATCACTGAAATAATTTAAATCATAGTCTACTTCACATTTTCCATAATTCCTCTTGGACTAATCATATTATATTGGGGTATAATCCATCACTACCCCACCATAATTAAACAACTTCCTATCATTCAATACCATCAGTTGATCTTTCCAAGTCAACTTGGTCAAAGGCCATGCGATCTTAGAAAATCCTTCAATAATCCGGCGGTAGAATCCAGCCAGCCCTGAAAAAAAACTTCTGACTTTAACCACAGTCTTAATTTGTTCACCTTACACCACTGAATTCGCCTTCGCTGGATCCACCACAATTTCTTTAATGATCACGTGCCCTGCGGACTTAACTTCGCTCAACCAAAACTCATATTTGGTGAGCTTAGCACACAACTACTCCTCCAGCAGGAGTTTCAACACAATCCGGAGATGTTCCTCATGCTCCTCCGAATTCTTAGAATAAACCACAAACGAATCCAAATATAATCTAAAGGTCTCGTTCTTATAGTCCATAAAAGAACAAGTGCATTAGTCAATCCGAACGGCATTATTTCCTACTCATAATGTCCGTATCGAGATCAAAAATGCAGTCTTAAGTGTATCCCTGTCCCGAATCCTGTTTTGGGGTTAATCAAACCTCCAATCAATCTTAGAAAACACTTAGACTCTTTTAATCTGATCCAACCAAAATCTTCTTAGCACTTTTCTACGTGTTTCTCCCATTTGATCATTCCCGATGGTACCATATTATAAAGGCAGTAGAGATAGAATCAGTTTCAAGAATTAACTTGATTCCAAACTCTATCTCTTTGATCAAGGGTGAACCTAACATCCTTTCTTGAAACCCAGATTTCTTTAACCCCCTATTTCCTTCACTGCTGCCCAGAAGCAGACACATGGGTCCATTGGATTCCAGATTCGAAACTTGAGAATTCCAATACAGGGTTGTTCTATCGTCATTAATCATGATAATTTGATCCTTCGATTCCCAAACCGTGCTTAAGATCAAATGAAATCATGACACAGGAAGATAGACAAAGTCTAATACCTTAATAGAACGATTCAGACATACCTTGGAAACCACTACAAGAAGATTTGTAGGAGTCTCCACTTGAGATAGCAGATTGGGTAAGGCATTGAACAACTTTTCTCAATACCCTTATCCATAAGGAACAAAAGGAAGAATAGTTTTAGAGTTTAACAAACTCAACAAGGTTGATCTTTAAGAAGATAACTGCCCTGCACTCAGTTTGAGAAGTTGATTAACTTTCACACTAGTGAGGGTAAACACTCTTCCCCATAGTCAAGGACTCAACTACAACTCCTTAAAATTTCCTCATCACTGGTTCTATGAAAACATAATAAACCAACACTGTGGTTTTGGGTTTTCAACATATCTAAAGAGAAGCATACGACTATCATACTTCTATTTAGAATTCATAGAACACTTCTTAATAGCAGAATAAACTACTTATCTAGAGCCATTTCCCATAACCTTAGCTCTAGTTTGGAAGTATATGAAAGCATACTTCCCAAGAAACATTGCAGATATCGATGACGAGCGTATTGGACCACACACCCAAGGACCAAGAGTCAGGACCATTGCTCTGATACCATAAAAGTGTAACACTCCTTGTATATCATCTTACTTTATAAGAAAAGTAAGAAGTTTATGAAAACTTGGACTTGTTATCGTTGGAAAAAGATCTGAAAATAATAATTTTCCCTTCCCTTGAAAATTCCTTTTCACAAAGACTTGATTAGTAATGAGGTTGACTAACAAAATCAGAGTTTGCGGAAACATAGTAAAGTAATCATATTATACTCTCAAAATATGTCAAGTGTAACAAGTCCATGGATACCAAATAAGTATTATTATGAAACTAAATTCATCTTATGATACCTCTTTCAAAATGTGTATCATATAAATACTATTCAAAATAGAGATGTTATAGAGCTGGTCACTGGTCCTCTGTCCAAACATTCATCTGGCCGGATCCTCGATATCTGCACAAAGGGGTTCCCAACCCACATTTTCTATATTCTGCATGCACCTAAAGGACATCTCCCTTTACGGATTCTTGTGCAAGCTAGATGCACGATCATCACCTAATAAGGGCATGGGGGTTAGCTATACATATTCGCATAATCAAATGAGAATAAAACTAACATCCACAAGTCAACATGTAGCAATTCATGATGCATAATCATATGAGCACACCCGGTTAATCATAATAATTCTTTCAATGCAGGTGGCATGATGCATGATTTTCTTCCACAACTGAGGCCTCTAAAAGTCCATCTTGGACGTCCATCCAATACACCCTTGTGTTCCCGGAACACCGACATTCGTTCCCAGAACGTAATGCCGAACCATACTTGGATAATACGCATCACTCCTAGAGTGTGCACCACGTTCCCAGAACGTGTAGCAAACCATACTTGGAATAATAAGCACCACTCCCAGAGTGTGCACCACGTTCCGAGAACGCATAAAAAACCAGGTACCGGACACTGGCCACATATCTATAATGTGTCATCAAGTAGGTTGCATATCAATGTGTTCCCAGAACACTAACATACGTTCCCAGAACGTATAAAACCAGGTCCCAGACACTGGCCACATATCTATAATGTGTCATCAAGTAGGTTATAATTTGGTACTCCCGGAGTACCCTCCTCATATTCCCAGAATATGATAAACGTTCCTACCAACCAACTTCCATTCTATATGGATGCACAATCATCAAGGTTGGTTTTATCTTTAATTCTATTATTATACCAATGTGTTCCCAGAACACTAACATACGTTCCCAGAACGTATCGCAAACCATACTTGGAATATAATCAAGCACCACTTCCAGAGTGTGCATCACGTTCCCAGAACGTGTCCAAGAAACCATGTCCCAGACAATGGCCACATTCCCAGAATGTGTCATCAAGTAGGTTGCATCAGTTTAGTACTCCTAGATTACAGGGTCATGTTCCCATTAATTCCATTATTATGACTTAGAAAACACAACTTCTGAATGATATCTTGAGGTATGGCTTTACTCATAAAATTCACCTTTGAATTTAAATTTAACATATGCTCATAGACCTGGATTGAGAGAATATAATCATTGGTATTAGCAACCCTTATTCAAAAACTTAACTTTTACTTTTAAGTTTCAGGTACTAACCGGTTACATCATCACCTAACCGGTTAGAATTACAGACCTGAATACAAAACCATTGATTTTCAAAGAATCTTTCCTTGATTTCTCTACTCAATCCAATAACAAGGTCTTAGCATAACAGAATACCTCAAGTCCAACCATAATATCATTCAAAAGATCTAAGTCATAATCCAATTTCATTTATGCATAATTTCCTCTTGAAATTGTCTCATTACACTAAGGTATTAACTCTTTAATTTCAATCTGAGGCATAACAGTATAATCCACTTCATTTCAGATTGTTGCCAATGAAATTAAGGCCTAGATTTGAGTAGCATCAATAAGACCACAAGACTGATTTCAAAAACTTATTTTCTTTTACAATTTTACAGTGTCTAACCGGTTACAATTATCGAGTAACCGGTTAGATTGTGCAGTCAGCACACTGAAATATGAGGTTTTGCAAACCATTCTTTTCATTACTAAAATCTAACCAATTTCAACATTCAAAAGAGTTCATATACCTTAGGTAAACATGTTTAATCACAGAAACACATTCACCTTGCATGCATTCAATTTAGATACTCAAATTGCACATAATTGCACATATTTCACAACTTAATGCATCAATTCACATAATATCCAATTAAGTCATGAAATCAACATCAAAATAGCTTGCATGCATCCAGATAACATTGCTCAAAACATCAATTGAGCTCAAATTGGCCTCCAAGCCATTTAACCATTTCAACTTATGCCCTCAGAGTCTCTTGGTGACTCATCCTATATTCTACCACAATTTATTCTCATTCTAGCAAATAGTAAGCTTCCCCCTTACCTCTAGATCGATTGAGAACAAAGACTTCACAGAGAACTGAGTTTGAACACCAAAATCCACTAATTCCCCTTCTCTGCTGGACATGCAACACAGTTTCGGTGGGTTCCCAAAATCAGAGAATTTGACATAGAAAACATGCATCAAAATTGGGGAAAATAGTTAGGACTTAATCTCTGCAACATGCTAAAGAGATTAGGAAAGATTTGAGACCAAGGAATAGCAGGAGCTTACCAAAATCAGAGCTCAAACCTAGCTTCCAGAAACAAGAATAACACTGAACCAGTTTTCAAACTTCAACTTCAGGGATTGATTTCTTCTTCTCCACACACTTTTAGCTTACAAATTTTATATCAACACGAAGCTCTGGATGTAAGCTTCATGTTCGTGTATCACTCAAAGTCCCACTCCTCACACAGAAGAAGAATCAAGCCAGACGAATCAAGAACCCTAGAACAGAGGATTTCCCAACTAACACTCACCAAAACCTTGATTTTGATCTGAATTCCAGCTTTTATAGCGAAATTGGCCTCTCATGCATGGCGACACGCGTCTCCTACTATGAATCAAGTGGGATTCGTGGCAAATTCTGGGTTAAAACGCGTGATTACTCATCAAACGCACTAACCCAGTTTTCTGAGTTCATCGTGTAACCGGTTACAAAGCCCTTCTAACCGGTTACATACTGGTAAAATTCAAAAATTAATAATTTAATTACTCTTTCTTCAAAAACCTTTTTAATATTGCAATTAGGTCCCAACCCAAGGACTAAATTACAATATTCACATTTTTGTACAAAATAACCATATAAAAATATATCTCATATTTTTTATATAATAAAAACACATAATGTACAAAAACTAAAACCTTCAAAATCAATTATAAAATAATTGTTATAATTAATTTATTGGTTATTTGGGAGACGAAAATTAGGGGTGTTACATATATCATATGTAAAAGCATCGTCAACGTTGACTTCATTTCGGTTCCATTGTATTTCAGTGATGACATAATTTATTGAGATATCTTTGTTTTCACACTTTTCAGGTACCTGAGTTTCTTCTCGAACTGAACTATTAATTATGTCTAAGGACTCTTCAGAAGTCTCTACATCCTCGAATTGACCATCTTATTTCTTTGCTCCTTTTCTTTTACGAGGATTTTTTTTAATATATTTTTTTTATTTTGGAACCGATGGATCTATCACGCTTCAGGCGTGCCTCATACTCATTTGCAATTTTAATTTGTCCAAGAGGAACATCAATTTCATTGGAGCATTAGCAGCTGGAATATGTGACTTAGTCACTCTTTTTAGGTCAGTAAATGCGTCTGGCAATTGGTTATCTAAATTTTGCAAATGAATTATCTTTTGAACTTAAGTTCAAATCGTTTTGTTCGAGGATCAAGATAATATAATGATAACCCTTTCGAAATTATTTCTTTTTCCAACTGCTTATTTTCTCCCCTTAATGTTGGGAACAAATTCATCAAAGCGATGATCGAAAATCGATCCATGAATGACTCTCTTATTGTTGGTTTGAGTTATTTTATCATGGATGAGGATTCATATCCAACATATATTCCCAACCTTCTTTGAGGTCCCATCTTAGTGCGTTGTGGTGGAAAATATACCGCACATCCAAAAGTTCTTAGATGGGAAATATTAGGTTTCTGACCAAAAACCATTTGTAAAAGGGGAAACTCATGATAATTTTAATAGCTTGATGCGAATCAGTGTCATACATGTTCTCAATTAGTGATGACAATAGACATACAATAGTTAATAACAAGATTTTGATTGATACAATTGCACAAGTAATCTCGCAAACTTCTGGTTGCAAATTGCCAATGAAGAATCATGTGACCATTCAGTTGATGCATCAATTAAAAATATAAAATACCTAAATGATTCACATGATGGAAGTAATGGCACATAAATATCACCTTGTATTCATTCCAAATTTTGAGGTGATGACCGAATAAACTTTCTATGGGAACAATTATTAGCACATTGAGATAATCAGATTGAAGAAACTTCGGTTTCTTCATTGGATATCAACATAAATTTTAGTTTTTTTTTTCCGCATCATATAGTTGATCTGGGATGGTCTAACCAGTCAAGCCAAACAAAACAAAAAAAAATATTATAATTTATAAACTTCTAGTTTATAAACTTTGGGTTTTACGATATGAGGTATTCCAATTGTACTATATACGTGTAAACTGAAAAATTTTCCAACACCTCTGGATAACAACTCTTTTAGAGCCCTAAATTATTATCGTACTCGAATATAGTGTTAACAGTGGCTTCTAGTAATACTAAATAGAAGAAAAATTTTGTATAACTAGTAGAGTATAGAAGAAACATTTTGTAGACCATTTAAAATATACTATTTCCGCCATAACAATACTCTATCAAAGTTAATATTGCAAATTAATGTAAAACAAGTATGAAAAGGTTACATCATAAACTATGTTTTGATTTTTATTTTTTAATTGAGTCTATTATAGACACATACTTGTATAAAAGATTAAAAAATATCATACTAAAATTTGTTATCATCAAGTTCATTGAACTTTTAAGATTGACCATGATATTTTCTTCCAAATAATAAATTTACTCACAATCATGAAATATAATCAATAACATCAAGAAGAAATTAAAACATGAAATAAATATTTGAACAATTTAATTTTGATAAAATATACTAAACTATTTTGAAAATAAAAATTTGGCATATACCTTTGAAACTTGGTATATTTATTCATGATCCACTACATTATAACACATTGTTAACCTCAATAAAAAAAAATAGGATATGCTATTTTAATATTTTATATCCATAAACTTTTGTTATAAAAATATATTATGTATACTTGTGATCAATTATTTATGTGGTTCGTATAATCCAATCTAATTAAGCGGAGACTTAATTTTTGGAAATATAAAAAAAAATATTTATATTGAAAATATAATTCAAAACAAGATCATACGAGATCTTGCATAGTTTTACTTGTTAAAACTAACAAGTATCAAATCTCTCCAAAAAAAAACATATGTAATCAATATCATTCTATAATATCATATTCAAATAAGTATTGTCGTCACTCATTGGTATAAACAAATGCGCAAGTAATCATAATGACAGTAATCATTTTCAATAAAAAAATATTAGAATTTTTCATCACTAATAGTTTTAAAACATGTCAATAAAGATGCACATAAATTTCATGTTGTGAGATTGTCGCATTCTTAAAATTTCATATTCAAAAACGAAACGACAAGGCACATGAACTCATTTAGGATAAATTTCTCCACTTATTCATATTCTTAATATGACAATAGCTTAAAAATTTTATAACTAACCTCGAAAAAAGTACTACTCAAGATGTGCGTAGAGCCAAGAAAATAGAAGCCGACATAAGATATGAGTCAACTTGATGAAGCATAATCTTCCTTATATAACTTTCAAAACAACTCATATAGAGATCATTAGGGAACAATAACAAAAATTATATCAAATAAAGCTCTACTTTAATGTCAAATTGTTAATGATAGAATATAAAAAATCATATTAATTTACTTCATGAAAAACATTAATATTTTCATGTTTCAATATAACGTTCAATAATAATTGACAAGAAACGCTATTAAATATATAAGGCAAAATAAAGAAAATTATTTTTTCTCAAAGTAAAATCATACTTATTTGACTGATCTTTGCATCATAAAAATAAATGTGCTAACATTTAAAACTAATAATGTTAGAACTACAATCGGTAGGTGAAATAACTAGGAGACACTAGGAGAACACCTAGAAGGGGGGGTTGAATAGGTGTTAGAGAAACCTTGAAAGATTTTCGAAAGAAACAAATCGAAACAATTAAAACAAAATGATTTTTACAAAAAATGTACTGATTAATCGATTAACTTCAGTATTAATCGATTAATGCCGAAGCTTACTTTCAAACTAATCGATTAACTAAGTCGTTACTCGATTAATGCCGAAAGCAACTTAAAAACTAATCGATTAACAATCAACTTAATCGATTAATCTAAACAGTATCTGAAAAATCACTTTTCAATCAAATACGAAAATCAATCAATTAACACATAAGATCAGAGATAAAGCGGAATTGATTAACACCAATATTCTTATTGATTACCTAGGTTATGAAAATGATTTTCCCCAAATCAATTTTCACAATTAAGATTCAATTCAATCAATTATGAAAATCAATCTTTTCTAGGTTTTCAACCAAGAACAATATTGAAATGACTTGAATGTAAAGAGTTAAGAGTTTAGAGATACGACACAGTGATTTATCCTGGTTCACTTTCATCCACTTGAAAGCTACATCCAGTCCCCTCTTCAACCAAGAGAGATTCTTCACTATGAGGAATTAGAGTTCTCAAATTACAAGTAAATGCCTCTCAAGACTCCCTTCTTGATAGCCTGCAAGAGATACCACACCCTTGCCTTGCAATCCTATTGATGCTCTAATCTAACCTTTAACCTTGCTTGTCAATTCCCCTCAACAAGACTTCCAATTGCTTTGAGATTCTTCAAAGTCTTCCACTTGCTTGATGATGCCTCACACCAAGACTTCCACTTGCTTGTTATCACAACAAGACTTCCAAATGCTTGTTTGCTTGATTCACAACCAAGACTTCCTTTGTTGTAGATAGCTTGCCTTCTTTGCAATGATTACAACTCAAATGAAAAACAAAATAACAATCCTATGAATCTCTTTCAATAGCTATGAAAATATCAACATAAGAGATTCAAAGATTCTTGATCAAAGAATGTAAAAGTTAAGGCTTTGATCTATGAAAGTGAGAGAGAATAGAGTGGCTTGATTCTTTATAAAATGTGTATGAAAATGATTCTAGATAATCACAATGATTAGGAAAAGGTTTATATAGAATACCCAAAAGTTAGAAAACAATAGAAACTGATTTTGCCTTGAAAAGCTTATTTTAAAAATTGATTCTGCACGTGTTAATCGATTAACACATGACTTAATCGATTAACCACTGTAACATGTGTGTTAATCGATTAACCCTAACATATTAATCGATTAGTCACTACTAAATTCAATTAAAAACTTGTTTTCTCAAAACTAAACCTTTTCTTTCAAACCTTTAAGCCACCTATTGATTTTAGGTTAAGTGAATACTCAAATTATGATATAATCATGACCTTGATAGAGATTCACTACCCTCTAATGACTCTACCCAAACTCATTAAAATAAAAGACTTGAGAGGCTAAAGATATTACAATAAAACACAAATTAAGTCTTCATGAGCTTGCTCTCTCTTCATCATTTGTTGAGTGTTGATTGTTTGTTGAA
Organism: Crotalaria pallida; assembly: GCA_037953625.1. Lineage (NCBI taxonomy): Eukaryota > Viridiplantae > Streptophyta > Magnoliopsida > Fabales > Fabaceae > Crotalaria > Crotalaria pallida. The sequence continues at coordinate 522,822 of CM075654.1, read as the reverse complement.
CTTCTTCAAACTTTAAGCTTGATCAAACCATTTATAGCTTGTTCAAAACCTTTGTCAACCTTTGTCATTATAAAAACCTTCTCACTGGATCTAACAAATAATTTATGACACATGAGCAGTATCATTGATACATCAAATAATGATTACCACTACTAAAGAAATATTTGCATTAAAATTAGAAATTGTCGATATAATTGTGAAATTATCCAATTTAATAAAATGATATCAAATATTGATTTCATCAATAAAGGCACAATAACCTGGTGCGATTGGAATGACCCGTGGGATCCCAAGTACAATACTCGGTGAAAACAACAATTTTTTTTAATAAAAATTTTATTAATTCAATAAGACAATCAACCCAAATGGTTGGAGTTGCACAATGATAAGTGCCGGTGTGTGTTCAAATTCCAATGATGTATTTACTCTTTAAACTCTCTAGCAATACTTGAAATCCTTAGCATTAGACATGATTATTCACATCTTGGTTCGATGTGTATTCTTCATTTCGTGGAATTTGCTCACAGTTGAGCAAGAGTTAGACATTACAAATTGGAGATGAAGAATGAATACAAGTCCCTCGATTGCTTTAAGAAATTGTCACCATTAATAGTAAGATTTGGGCACTGAGAACCTTGTCATCCATTGACATAGTATTAAATAGATTGTAACTCCTGGGACTGGTGGAACAAACAAAGTCCCACATCGGGTTTTATAGATTCCAATCTTAGAAAAAATTTGCTATTTTATTTTCCGATCATTCTTTGAAAAATATATAAAATAGAATTCAAGGATCAGTCTTGAACCCATAACTTGCCATTATTGCAGTGATTATTGCTACCGTGCTTGGCATGAAATGCAAACATAATATATATAAATACCACGGTTATTGCAGAGCTATAAATCGCTTCTGCCTTATTTGCATCGATGAGTTCTCCTTTTCAAATCAATCAACACCGCTTCTGTTTGCATTTTTTCAAATATGTTTCTATTTGCATACTTTTCAATTCAATCAACACTGCTTCTGTTTGCATTTTTTCAAATCTTTTTCGATTTGCATACTTTTCAAATCAATCAACACTTTTTCTGTTGCATCTTTTTTTTTTATATGATGGACATGATAAATGCTATAATTCTCAAGAACTTGTATCTCTTATAAAATGTTCATGTCCATATAATATTGATACTTTGGGATCAATATATAATATATCAAAAGAAAAAAAAATGAATAAATAAATAAAACATTAATAATATTAAAATTTACCTTGCTTCAATACTCTTTGATGTATAAGCTTCAACACACCTTTTGATTAGAGTTTCGTGCTGATAACGTGTTATGAAACGTATGAAAATAAGGAAGAAGAGAAGAAGAGAGGAAACAATATATTGTGATATATTCGGTGTACATTTTACATCATAGTTGAGTCCTATTTATAGGGAGATAGGAAACTCTAATATGGAGTGGTATTAGCTAAATATAAACACAATCCACCCTAATATGGAATGGTATCAACTAGATATAAACACAATCCAATAGATAGTCATCCACTAATTAGATGGATATGAATTGTTTATAACACAAAATTTCATATTCAAATAACAAAATTCTATACATAACTGATGAGAAAGAAAGAGTCAAATACAACCCATACCTTTTAGTTATAGTGCACGTATATGCATATATGTATATTATATCACATTCCTATCATTATTACATTATTGTACAAAATTATCATTTTTGTACATGAACACCGACTCTCAAGATAAGATAGAATTAGCGTGAACCGGAGCTACAAAAACAAATTCCTCAGAACCAGAGTCATGGCAAATGGATATGGATATCTTTTGAATTTATGCACTTGAAGAGTTGCGTATAGTTGTAGTCACGTATCGTAATATCAAGTTATTTTACTTTATAAAAATGACCAAGGGGTGTTGAGGTCTGTAGACTCTCGCTTGGATTTGTAAGTGAGATTTTTGAAAAGTTTCATCTATTTAGATTTTGAAATATGGCTTTATTGATTTTTATATATTTTTTTTATAAAGTTGATATTATTTGAAGAGTTGCATCCAGTGGTAATGATATATACCCATGGTTAGAAAGCAATGACTATAGACCATGTACATCAAAAGTAAGGGTTTGTGGCATCTATTACAATGCAAGGCGAGTTGGTCTTAGTTTTTATTTCTATTTTATTTTTTTTTAAATAATGAAACAACTTATTGAACAATTGTATCCCTTAATGATTGTGTAACCCCTCACAAGTTATTGTTTCAACGGGTTCAATACTCTGTGGAAGAGTTTTGAAAATTTTATAGTATCAATTTCTTTTATTTATATAAACTATTTTATATAGAATGACATTTTTAATGAGATTTTCAAAATGATAAAGTTGAGTTTATTTTGAAAATTGTGGGGGATTTGTGAGAGAATTTTCAAAATGAAATGGTATTCTCTTGGTCTTGTCCTTTTTAGATTAAATCATCTCCATGACTAATTACTAAAGTAGTTATTTACTATTGGAACATAAGTGTGTATCAATGTATGATGTTATTCAAGTTAGAATTATATCGTATAAGATATATTAATCACTTAAGCAATAGTAGGAAAAGTTTATACTTTAGTTTTGCCCCATGTTATCTGCAAAATAATATAGATAAGTGTATATTTTTGAAGTTATTATTTGCTTGTATGTTCAAGATGTGATTATAATTGGGACAAGGCTAGTGTCATGTAAAATAGTCAAGGTTAATATGCATTGTTTTCTTTTGCATGTTCCCTCATGAAATTTATTAATGACATTATTTATGTTATGTTAACAATGTTTATTATCATTGGTATATTGTTGCACTTGTTAAATGTAACTAGAAAGTTTTTATCTTCGAATTTAAGTTGAAAGTTCTTAAAAAGATATAAATTATTATAGGGATTAAAGTGAGCAAAGATAGTGGGGTTTACTGACTATGATGTTATATGTAGTGGGGGTTTACTTACTATGTTGTTTTGCACATGTTAGAAAGAATTTCTAATTGGAACTTTGTTCAAATTAAGTGCTAGTGTCATCGATAATCTTATGTATGTTATGCATTGTACTGGAGCATATATTTCTTTTGTTTTGAATGCTTGCAAGGTACATAATTGATCAAGGATTGATCATTGAAAAGAAATTGGAAGATTTCTAGTATTTTTCCAGTGATGCCAGAATGATATATAAATGCTAGTTGGAATAACTAGTGCAAGTGACAGTAAACTTATGCCTGAATGGATATTAATCTTTGGCGGATAATTAGTTTCTTGAGATTCAACGAAACGGACATGTAAAATCTTTCCACTTTGGAATTTGAGTATGTTGATTTAGTAGAGGCATGTAAAGAGGTAAAATGGTTGGAAGACATGTTATAAGAAATATTGTTGTGGCCACATCTTTACATTGTGACAGTGAAGGTACTATGTCTAGAGGATTGAATAAGGTATACCAAAACTCTGGACATGATTGTTGAGACATGAATTTTTCTAAAGATTAATTTGTGATGATATAATTACAAATTAATGTGTCAAATTAAGAACGATTTGACTGATCTCTAAAAGAGAAATTGGTGATGAAAAATCATCAATGGGAATGGGATTGAAACCCTTTAATAAAAGTCGCCAATAATAGAAACTCAACTCTTCTCTAGAAGACCTCTAGTCCAAGAGTTCAATGGGTAACAACAAGTTATCGATAAGCGACTTTGGCACTAGAGAAATTTACCATTCGAAGTCTAGTGTGAAATACTAAAGTATGAGGAGGGTGAGTATTAAACTCTTAATGAATTTAAATGAAGGCTAAGACCTTAAAGAAACTTCACCTATATGAGCATTAAGGAGTGGTGCCACTTCTGATCAAAAGTTTTGGGTCGACTTTTGGAAATGTTTCATGAATACTAGGTAGTAGCACATGGCCATTTACGTGCTGTATATTTTCTGTAAATTAATCTTGAAGTATTATAGAATCATGTGGGTGATATTTCCGGTTATAGCAGTGAATGATTATGGTTAAAAGCACTTAGCTACCATTAATTATGTTATAACTTTGAAGTGTTTATCCTATGGAAATGTTAAAAGTACATCGCTACCTTTTCTTATGCATGATACTATATGGATATGAGAGAATTGTATAGTTTTACAAATTAAGTGGGAGATTGTTGGTGATAGTTTGCAAAACTGTCATGTGAAAATGTGAATTGATGTATTGATTCGCCGATGAATAGAAGCATTTGTTCATGAGTAGACAGATGTGTCTTTTCATGGATGAAAAGACATATTTCTTTACTCATGAATAGGCACAACTATTGATAAATCTATTATAAATAGAATTCCCTAGCATGAAAGTGAAATATGGATTCTAATATAGAAATTCCTCTCTAAATCAATCAGATTCTTTCTTGAAAGTGAGATTATTAGAATTGCTGGCTGATAATCTCTAGGTGCTTGGATAAATCCTAGAGTCGATTTGCCATAACTTTGCAGCAAATAGTGGGGGCGAATAACGACTTAAGGACAGTGTTGGAGAACACGTTTCAAGTACATAATCATTATTATTGTTGTTTCCTACTATCTTTTGCAAGAACAATTATCCAAGTGAGTTTTTTTCTCTACCCCATACCATTTTCCTACATAAAGTGTCTAAATGATAGAAGAAATACATAATTTAGTGATTGTTTTTTTTAGATGAATTCTTCTAACATAACCTTTTTATAGCTGGAAGTGCTCATGATCGGAAGCATTACATGATATCCATCCCTTTTTTTTTAAATTTAAGATATCCCTTTCTTTTATATGTATTATTCAAATACATTTTTTCGAAGATCATAAAAATAAATAAATATGGTGTTAACTACAATAATATCCAAAATTTCATATTCAAATAACAAAATTCTATACGTAAGTGGAGAGAAAGAAAGAGTCAAATACAACCCATACCTTTTAGTTATAGTGCATGTATATGCATATATGTGTATATTATATCACATTCCCTATCATTATTACATTATTACATTATTGTACAAAATTATCATTTTTGTACATGAATACCGACTCAAAGATAAGATAGAATTAGCGTGAACCGGAGCTGAAAAAACAAATTCATCAGAACCAGAGTTATTCAGAGTTCGCTCCTGTATATGTATACAAAAAAGTAATCAAGTTTTTGGTCACAAATAATACATTCTTAAAGTGTGCGTGTGTATTGTAGAGTGTTGTCCATTTAATTTAATACCTTGTGTTGGAGTTGATGGAGTTGAAGGATTTGTTGAGCTTTCAGAATGTTCCGACCTTGTTTCGCTCATCACATCCTGCACAATTAAGTTATCTCAATGTAAGTTTTTGTTATTTTTAACGTCTACATTAAGTAGCATAAATAATACTAATGAAGTTTTGACATGGTCATATATATATAGAGAGAGAAGATCCATACAATTACCGGCCAATTATATTAATTAATTAATGACTTATTTAAGTTTTTAGTCTTAAGTCCTGTTTTGGAATTGGGCCTTAAATTTTTTTTCCGATGCTTTGAGTTTCTGAACTTTAATTTGCTCAAATTTGGAAATGGTTCTTTCATCACTTAAGTGATGATATGACCGATGATATGTCATGTCACCTTCGTCACATCAATAGGTGACATGCAAGATGACGACACATGAATTTTTTAAATTAAAAAAAAATCAAATTTATTAAAAATAATTAAAAATTGTAATTTTTTTTAAAATCGAATCTTTTAATAAAGTTTAAAAGAATTTTAATAATAAAAAAATCATATAGTGTCTCGTAACACGTTATTCGTCGATATTACGAATGTGAAGCGACATGTATATCATCACAATTACACAAGTGACAAAAGCATGATTTCCAAAAGACTAAAATGAACCTTAATTAATAGATAATTCCAAAACATGTTGATTACCTGTTCCATAGAAGCTTGACTCTGATTGGGGGAATGTTGATCAGTGATAACTTCCCCAAAAAAGATTGTAGTTGGACTCATGATATCTTGAGCAAACTCCCTCAGTTTTTGGAGCTCTGGCAAGACTTCTCTCCCAAGGTCTGGGCGATCTTTTCGTCTGAGTTCTACACATTTGAGTGCCACCTTGGCAAGAGAGAAGGCTTCTTCAATAGGCCACTCGGGGACAGATTTATCAAGCATTTCAACAAATGTGTCATTCTCAACAGACTCTCCAACCTGGTGAGCCAAACCCATGGGCGACCTACCTGTCAATAATTGAAGAAGTATGATTCCCAACGAATATACATCAGACTTAACACCAACCATTCCTGTTTGCTGATACTCTGGATCTATATAACAAAATGTTCCAGCCGTTGAAGTCATTCGACATTGGGTTACATTTTCAGCCACACCGGGGAGAATCCTGGCCAATCCAACATCACTTATCTTACTTGCATAACTGTGGTCCAGAAGAATATTGCTTGGTTTGAGATCACGATGCACTAATGGCTCCGGTTTTGTTTGGTGGAGGAAGAGTAAACCCGTCGCTATCTCTGCTGCAATTTGAAACCTGAGTTGCCAACACATGAGGCTATCATTCTTCTTTCGAAAGAGACAATCTTCTAAGCTTCCATTTGCCATGTATTCATAAATAAGTATGCTGTGCTCGGGACAGGCTCCTAAAAGAAGCACCATGTTAGGATGGCGCATGCTACTGAGTATGTCAATCTGTATGTATGTGTTCATAAAAATGGTCATTTCTAGATAGTATGGATGAGGACATGAAATAAGAAAAAATGGTGTAGAATTACTCAATTCCTCTCATGTCATGGCTCACCTCTTTCTGGAACTGTGACTTCCCTTGAGTAGAATCTGGGCGCAGAACCTTGACAGCAACTGGAATGTGATCAAGGTAACATTTATAGACAGGGCCATAGCCCCCTTCCCCTATTTTTCGAGATTCAGAGAAAAAGTCTGTGGCTATTTCTACCTCTTCTATCGTGTATTTCTTATATCTTTCACCAGCTTGGTCAAGATTATTTAATAGTTTCCTCATTTCCTCAACTTCTTTTAGACCTTTCATTTCCATACTCACGGTTCTACTTGATTTCATTTCTGCAATTTTTGTGGCTGCTTTTGCTGTTTCCATGACTGCTTTACTTCTTGCTTTCTCTTTTTCTGCAGTTGCAAGTGCTGCTTCATGTGCCAATCGTTCTTCTTCCACTTTTTTTTCGTCCTCAGTTCTCCAATGGTTAAGTTCCATTAACTATAGCAAACAAAATTTTGGTTCCATTTGAATTCTCGACATCATGTCATCATATACATGTATTGTGATTGTGATTTTTACCTTTTGTTGGGATGTTAGTGCCTCTTTGCATGCTGCACCATACATTTCCATTGTTTGCTTTAACTCAAGCCTCAACCTCCTCATATCAGCTTCTGCTTCATCCTATATGTTTAAACATAAGGATGGCCATGCTCATGTTGATTGACACAAGATGTTTATAAAGGTTAAGTCTTGGGTTATATTCTTGCGAGGAGGCATCGTATCCTTGATGAATAATAATAGATCAAGTACTACTTATCAATAAAGTTATAAAAGACGTTTAAAATTATACGTAGGACTCTTGATGCCTTCTAATCCAACTCCAATTAGATAAAGATAATATTCCATAATTATTTTGTTTAAGGAAAGGGAGAAATTGCTCACCATGTTCTGATATGAATAAGAAGGGGACATTCTGCTGCTTTCCTTAGAAAATGAATGATCTAGTGAACTAAGGTCAGTGAACATGAATCCCGCACCCAAGCTGCTATGCTCTGAACTAGTAGTTGAAACACGTGAATTTCGTCCAGAATAGTCCGTGTAAACAGATGATGAACGTCCACTGCTAGTGCTCGGCCTCTCAGAGCTTACAAATGATATGTCTGTGTCAGATTCTGTATAGTCCATGCATGACCTTCCACTCAACCCTATTCCTTTTCCAAATTGTGATCTAATTTAATCATATATATAAAGTTAGATACTTATAGATAGCCCCTTTAACAAAAATTTGATCCAATTTTTCTAAATGTTTGATCAAAACTTACTTAATAGAGTCATCCTGCCAACTATGAGGTTTGATTGGTTTCCTGTAATGATCTGCAATATACATTGGTCAAAACACAACTACATGATGCTACAACATCGTTAAGTAACATATTTATATTTCCAAGAAGCAAACCTCTGAAGCCCACAGACAGACGTCTAGAAGAGGATATCTTAGGATCATTTTCAATATTCTCATTATTTAAAATATGTATATGTTTCAGCAGTGGTGACGCATGTGGGGCTGCACGAGAAGCATTCCGCACTGAAGATATTTTCCCTTTAGAAATCACATACACTGTGCAAAAATCTGGTGCACCTTTTGATATGTTGCTCGGTTTGCTTGATGACTTGAATCTGTAAAAGAAATAAAAGACAAATCTTGTTAATTTTTTAAAAAAAAAATTTGGTTCCTGAAATTAAAGAATAGAATTATATATATTTCAATTTTCCATTTAATCATAACTAGGTTTTCAGTGAAGTTGCTCTTTATTGAGTTGGGAGCTTCCACCTTTAGTTGGCTAAGGAAACCATTTTTGAAGAAAAATGTTATTGTTCATGTCAATCATGTTAAAATTAATCTATTCAAGATAGTTGTGAGTACCAATGCAAGTTCATTGTAGTGAACTTGGAGCTATATAAAGGGATGAGCTTAGTTACCTTATAAAGCCATGTTTTGATGCTGCACCAAGCACCAAGTTCTCAATTGCAGCATAAGAGACATATTCTGTTATTCCTTTTACAACGTCAATGTCTTCTAGTAAGACATCAAGGCATTGTATCTAATAAAAATTTTACACTAGTGTAAGCAATGAAAAAATAATATATAATTTCGTTTTTGTGAAACGTATATTCATAAATACATACATACATACATCTTTGCGTGTACAATAGCAATGAAAGGTATGGAACATATCCTTTGTAACACTGACAAGATGGTCTCTTTGTGGAGATGTAGCTGGACTGTTTGTGTTACATATTATGGCCTGACTGCCTCCTACTGCATTTCAAAAACAGAATAGATCAAGTTTTTGTTCAATCATCCATGCTATGCACAATCATCAATTAATTGTTCAAGTCATCCAAATCCAATACTCAGTACCTATACCAACCCCGAATAACTTAAAAAATACAATTTGATAGATATTAAAAATACTTGATTATATTGTTACTCAAACAACGTAACATGGCCATATATATATATATATACAAGCTAAGGATGGACTTACGGGGCGGAGATGTGGTGTGCAAAACATGGATAAGAACAAGAGTTTGGCCTCTTGTAAGAAGACTATCAGCAGCCCATTTGAGAGCATGTCGGCTCCCTTTGTTATCCTTATCTACAGCAACTGCCACCAATCCATTTCCTTTTCCTCCTTTTCTAATTACTGATGCCTTTGAATTTTGAAGCCACATTTCACGATCCTTTAATTTTCTCCTTTTATATCATGCTAAAACACACAACAGTCACCCATCAACCAACTAAAGTTCTCAAAGTTGAATATGTTTATTCTTATTTCTTATACACAACAAACTTGTGATTATGTAACAATGTTGATTAGAGGTTTCTTGGTATTCAAAATATTAGATTCAATAGTTTGCCTTTTTTTTAACTAATAAATGAAATAGTAGTTTTTAACTGAATTTGGAAAACGATATATAGAAAACTATCCAAAATTTATGGTTAATCCATCAAAAGTTTCCCTTTACTCCTATTAAAGTGCAATAGAATAGAAAAGGATTAGTGGAGAAAACCCATATTGAAGGGCTAATAACATGCAAATGTTTTACTAAACCTAGAATGTTAATTATCGTATGTTTCCAAATGTTAGCTCGATTGATAGAGCTGTGTGGTAAGAAGTGTCAGAATCTAAATTCAAATTATATACCTATCAAAAATTTATTTATACAACCCCCTCAACCATAAATAAAAAATAAAAAAAAAATGTTTGCCCATAAAAAAAAATTAAGTACATCAAGAGAGTTCATTTTACGTTTGCTTATGTTTTTTTTATACATGTATATGAAGTATATAGGAAATATAGGAGATGGAAATGGCTTTTTTCCGTAGGGTTATTTTCCTAACTATTTACTAATATTGAGCTATTTAGAAGCTATTATTCACCTATAGGATAGTCAGCAAAAGTTTTTACCAACGTAGAGTAATTAAAGTCCACTTGGTTTTTTTAATGCCACATTGGTTGAGTCACTTGTGCTCCCACAACCCGTACGCCATGTAGCAAATCGTGGTTAGAATTTTTTGCTATCTAACATCGGTTACAAGCTGCTTATGCGTATCCTTAGTCGTGGGTGCAAGTTTCGGAAGAGCATATTGTCTCTCATTAATAGAACAATTGCTTTTATCGTACACAGGCTAAGTCGGTGCAGCCACCTTAACTGCTACCTTATTGGAGCTAAGGGGGGTTCCCGTATCCCGTCTCTCTCGGAATCCAAGTGACAAGTTCAAAGTCCTGCTAGTATTTTACACAGTATTGTTTGTCAAGCTAACAACTTGGATCCCTGGGATTTATCCAGTGTAAAGAAGAATTATTTGAAAATGATAAGCATTAGTTAGTTTGATTTAAAGTGTATCGTGTTGAGAGTTAGTTGTTTAGTTTTAATTTGTGGTAGAAGTTTAACCTTGTTAGTCACTTTTTATCTGTATATAAAAAGACGCCTATTCAGAGACACTGCGTTTGTTCGCTTAAGGAATACTCGCACCAAAGCGATTTTAGAAAGATAATCATTATCTATTTATGAAATAATTATCCTTAGTTGTCGAAAATTAAATAAATAATTCAAATTTATTTAATCTTATTTGACGATAGTCGATATACTCAGTCCTACCGTTTCATCTTCTTTAGAAATTCAACCTTTGATTTAAGAACACTTTATTTATGACTAATGCAATATAATAATAGGATTTTATTTTTCTTCCATAATATATTTTGTCTATTGTAATAGATAACAATCATCCTATATAAAAATAGGATTTGATTTTATGCTTGATGCAAATATTTTTTGTTTTTTGTTTTTTTATTGTGACAATTGAATTAAAACTATTAATAACAAACCAAATGTAATCATCCTATATAATAATAATAGGATTTGATTTTCATTCTATAATATATTTTGTCTATTTTAATATATAAAAATCATCCTATATAAAAATAGGATTTGATTATATGCTTAATGTAAATATTTTTTTGTTTTTTTTTATGGTGACAAGAAAATTAAAACTATATTTTTTTTTAATGAAGAAAATTAAAACTATTAATAACAAACTAAATTTTTTTAACAATATTATCTTTCTATTTTTTTCTCATAAGATATGAACCATTAGTTCGAGAACAATTAATAATTTTTGTTGGAAACCAACAAGCGGGCTTAGCAATTACTAGAGTGGGTGAATAGTAATATGAAGCAGCAAGATCAAATATTTCGAATGATATTAAAAGAATTGAACAGAAGCTGGTTTTTCTGAAAATAGCTCGAAATACCCGCGTCTTTCAGGAAGCACTCGAGTGTTTCAGGATGAACCACTCGAGTCTTTTATGATCCACTCGAGTCTTTGAGCACGAACAACTCGAGTACTCAAAGAAATACTCGAGTCTTTCGTACAGAGTTGCACTAAACCAGTTCTGAAAAATCAGCAACTCACTTCTAATTAATCAACCACAGATCAGAGACTTGTCTAACAGAATAGTAAGCAATTAAGATAAATTATAACAACTTAACAACACTTAATTGCTATGAAATTACTACCCAATAAGATAAACCCTTTTCCTTGAAAAGCTTTAGGCTGTTTGTGCAAGAATAAGAATGAAAGCAAAATCAACACACAAACAATTTTATACTGGTTCACTCTTAATCAAAGAGCTACGTCTAGTCCTCCTAACCACTTTAGGAGATTTTCTATAAATCAAATTGTGAGAAATTACAAAGGATTAATTGAGATAGCCTCACTCAACCTAACCCTTCAAGAGTGTACCAAACTCTTGAATTCTACCCCAATTTGATTCCGGTGATGAAGAACTCTTCCAAAGCTTCCTTGAACACCCTTCAAGAAGCTCCACCGGGCTAAGAACTTCTTAGTCCTAGTGCTTGAGAACTCTCAAGACTCCAATACCCTAAGTCTCACCTAGGGTTTGCTTGGGAACAATCCAAGACTTAAAGCAACAAGCTAGTTTGTATGTGTATTACGAATTTCACAATGAATTCACACAATTAAGCACAACTCAATGAAAATTGAGACCTAAACTCAACCTAAGAGGAAAATGACAATATGGGAGCAAAGTTGAGTTTTTTAGAGATTAACACTTGGGAAGAAGATTAGAGTATGCTTGTTGTGTCTTGTACATGCCAACAATGTGCAACTTATAGGATGAGAAGATTAGAGGAGCCTCATATGCACTTCTTGTGATTTTGATCCCTTCCAACGACTTTATTTTTGCTGACTGTGCCGAAAGACTCGAGTCTTTTGGCCAACACTCGAGGCTTTTGGCCAGGCTGGAAAAGCTCCGTTGCACGTACAAAACCAATGGTTATATTTGCTGATCTAGCACCAGCACTCAAGTCTTTTCAGAATACCCGAGTGGAATACTTAAGTCTTTCTCAAAACACTCGAGTGTTTTGATCAGAGTTGGTAAAAATTGATTTTTCCCTTTTTGTTTTTCTTCTCAAGTATTAGTCCAAGTTAATCTCAACCTAATGACCATATAAATTATTTTACCCTTTAGAAGAGATTAACTAATTCTACCCACTCTAACATAAATAATAAATTACAATTACAACCAAATTTAGAATGAGTGAACACTTGAATTTCTTGATTTCCTGTTGTTGTTCCATTGTCTTCAAAGCTTGATTGTGAATTACTTTGTCATCATCAAAACCATATCAAAATAGTTTCTAGGAGCATTGAATTTACAATCTCCCTCTTTTTGGTGATGACAAAATAATTAACACTTGTTGAATCTTGATACCACATGATGTTGCTTACATATGATGGTTCTCTTTGTGAGGTAACTCCCCCTCAATACAAGAACCATACTATGAGGAAACCGCAATTGGTGGTTGAAACAACTAAGGAACACTAAGAGAACACCTAGAAGGGGGGGTTGAATAGGTGTAAAAGAAACATTGAAAGATTTTCGAACGAAACAAATCGAAACAATCAAAACAAATGATTTTTGCAAATTCTACAGCATTTAATCGATTAATCTGAACTTTAATCGATTAAACCTGAAAGTTCAAATTCTCTTAATCGATTATGAATATGCTTAATCGATTAAATCTATCAGAAACTGAAAAATCACTTTTCAATCGCATACGAAAATCAATCAATTAACACGTAAGATCAGAGATTCAGCGAAAACAATTAACACCTATATTCTTATTGATTATCCTAGTTATGAAAATGATTTTCCCTTTATCAATTTGAACAATAAAGATTCAATTCAATCAATTATGAAAATCACTCTTTTTCTAGGTTTTCAACCAAGAACACAATGAATTGACTTGAATGTAAAGAGTAAGAGTTTAGAGATACGACACAGTGATTTATCCTGGTTCACTTTCATCCGCTTGAAAGCTACATCCAGTCCCCTCTTCAACCAAGAGAGATTCTTCACTATGAGGAATTAGAGTTCTCAAATTACAAGTAAGTGCCTCACAAGACTCCCTTCTTGCTAGCCTACAAGAGATACTCCACACCCTTGCCTTGTAATCCTATTGATCTTCTCTCTAATCTAACCTCTACCCCTTGTTGATAATCGACACAACAAGTCTTCTTTGCTTGATGATAATCCACACACCAAGGCTTCACTTTGCTTGATTCACAACCAAGACTTTCTTCTTCTTCAATTGCTTGAATGAACTTGCTTGATGATAAACGACACACCAAGTCTTCTTTGTTGTTGTAGATGGCTTGCCTTTTGCAAAGATTACAACACAATTGAATACACAATAACAATCCTATGAATCTCAATCAATAGCTATGACAATTCACAATAAGAGATTCAAAGGTTCTTGATCAAAGAATATGAAAATATGAAAGCTTTGATCTTTGAAATTGAGAGAGAATAGAGTGGCTTGATTCTTTGTAAAATTGATTATGAAAATGATGTCTATTAATCACAAAGGTTAGGAATAGGTTTATATAGAATACCCAAAAGTTGTAGCACTTGAAAACTGATTTTGAGAAGTGAAAATCGTATTTTAAAAAACCAGATCTGCAGTATTTAATCGATTAAATCTTGCCTTAATCGAGTACTAATCGATTACTTTGGGTTTTAATCGATTAAACCCTGATGAAACTTGATTAAAACTTGTTTTCTCAAAACCAAACCTTTCCTTTAAAACCTTTAAGCCACCTATTGATTCTAGGTTAAGTGAAAACTCAAATTATGATTTAATCATGACTATGATAGAGATTCACTACCCTCTAAATAATCTACCCAAATAAAAGACCTAAGAAGCTTGAGAGGCAAAAGATAAAACAATTACAATTACACTCAAACTAAGTCTTCATGAGCTTGCTTTCTCTCTTCTTCATTTGATGTTTGTTGTTGCTTGTTGAACTTGAAACTTGATCAACATCTTTGTAGCTTGTTCAAAACACTTTGTCATTATCAAAACATTCATCATGGAACTTAAAATCTCCCCCTTTTTGAAAATGACAAACCATGTTTTGAATTTGATTGAAGTTGTTGATGCTTTAACAATTTGATCACTTGGTGAGAAACTTGCTCCCCCTCAATCAATGCATTTGATATTTGAAATCCAATTGATAGAAGCTTGATTCTCCCCCTATCTTCAACAACTTAGCTCAACCTACATAAAAACAACAAAACAACCTTTCTCCCAAAAACATATCAATTTCTCCCATTTTTCAAAACATACCATTTCTCAAAACATACAATTTCTCCCCCTTTGGCATTATCAAAAAGTAATATATATACCAATTGAAATATAAAATACTAAGCCAAAAAAGAGAAATCACCAATCATTCCTTTTCAACATTGATACCAATTGAAATATAACAAGTACTATACTTTGAAATGTGATACCAATTGGCAAGAAAATATAACAATGAATTATGAACCAATAGAAATACTAAGAAGTCATAATACCAATTGAGATATCATCAATGTAAAGAAATATCACAACAATAATAGCATGATAATCATCTAATCATCAAAATTAGTAGCATTGAGTGATCAATATCAATTATACCAATTGAACTTTAGAAAAGTAATACTATTTGAGAACAATTCAATTATACCAATTGAGAAGACTAAACAATTTGTAAATATTCAACAATATCATTTTACCACTTTGTAGGACATTCACTTGAGATGCAAATGTAATACCAATTGAAGATGCAAATGTATGAATAACATTTGTAAGCCCTTTTCTCTTCAATCATACCTACAAAACAATCATGCTTTGCTTTTTGGTATCCAAATGGTTTTGGATCCATTTTTGTTAGTGTAGGGACTCTCACCCTTTTTCATCCAAACAAAATCTCCTTTAGGTATATCATGCACTTTAATATAACACACATTTGAAGTATGTCCATGAGTACCACAATAGAAACATGTTGGTGCATTTGAGAAATCAACTTTAGAAAAATCAACAACATTTCTATGAGAATTACTCTTAGCATTAGTATAACCCAAACCAAACTTGTTTGAATTTTCTCTTTGAAAATTTAACAATGTGCGCAATCTAATATCACCACTTGTGAAACTTGCAAGCTTATTTTTCAAAATAGCATTTTCATCTTTAAGCAACTTGCAATTCTCACAATCAACCACAATATTCACTCTACTAGCACAATCACAAGAAGAACGAGCATATATAAGATCAAGAGTTTCATTTTCAAGATTAAGCTCATCAACTTGTTTTTGAAGTTCTAAAATCTCTTTTTGATGTTTCAAAATGAGCTTCTTTCTTTCAATGTTTTTCAAAGCTAGTTTTTCAAATTGTTCATGCATTTCTTCATAAGCATTATATAACAATTCATATTTAGAAGAAATTTCGGATTTAGTTTCACTTACATCGCTTTCGTCGCTTTGTTCACTTGATTCATCATTTGAACTTTGTTCTTCATCATCTACTAGAGTTATCAAGTTGAGACAATCGGCTTCTTCATTATCCGATGAACTACTCGATGTGCTTTTCTTGTTATCTTCATCACTATCCCAAACTATGTATGCTCTTTTAGATTTAGAACTTTTCTTGTCTTTCTCCTTCTTCTTGAGATACTTAGAGCACGAATACTTGAGATGACCGGGTTTTCCACATTCATGGCAAACTACGCCTTCTTTTGAAGTCTTGGTCTTGAAGTGTGGGGAATCCTTCTCTTTACCTTTGTCTTTGTTCAACCTTCCTTTTCTCCTTAGAAATTTGTCAAACTTCCTTAGCAAAAGTTTCATGTCTTTTTCATCAACATCTGAATCGGAATCTTCACTATCATCATCATCGGAACTCTCTTTCTTTTTGTATGATCTATTGACTTTAAGAGCAAGTCCCTTTCTTCCTTTGTTCTTATCCGACTCTTCATTGATACTTAATCGTCCAAGCTCCATTTCATGTTCTTGAAGCTTTCCAAAGAGTGTTGCTAGATCCATAGCAACCAAGTTTTTAGATTCAACAATAGCCGTTACTTTTGGTTGCCAATTCCTGTCTAAACATCTCAACACTTTGTTAGAAAGTTCACCTTGTAAGAAAGTCTTACCAAGAGCAAGTAAATGGTTAATAATGTGAGTAAAACGCTTTTGCATATCATTAATAGATTCATTTGGAAGCATTTGAAACAATTCATAATCACGCATTAAAGCATTCAATCTAGCTCTCCTAACCTCACTAGTTCCTTCATGAGTCACTTGTAAAGTGTCCCACATTTCCTTAGCACTAGAACATTGGGAAACCCTAAAGAACACATCATAGGACAAGGCGGAGGTGATGATATTCTTTGATTTAAAATCATATTGAACTTTCTTTCTATCATCATCCTTCCACTTATCCTCAGGGATTAAATGTTCTACACCTTCAACTAAACTAGAGGGGATATGAGGACCTTTTTCAACTACTTTCCAAATTTCACTATCTATGGCTTGGATAAAGATTTTCATTCTAACATTCCAATATGCATAGCCTTCTCCGGCAAACAATGGAGGACGATTTATTGAATAACCTTCACCACCAAAGGGATTCATGGAACCCATTGCGATTTTCTTAAAGGATCTTTACGAAAAAGCTCTTATGCTCGTGTCTTTCGACCGAGCTCTGATACCAATTGAGGAAACCGCAATTGGTGGTTGAAACAACTAAGGAACACTAAGAGAACACCTAGAAGGGGGGGTTGAATAGGTGTAAAAGAAACATTGAAAGATTTTCGAACGAAACAAATCGAAACAATCAAAACAAATGATTTTTGCAAATTCTACAGCATTTAATCGATTAATCTGAACTTTAATCGATTAAACCTGAAAGTTCAAATTCTCTTAATCGATTATGAATATGCTTAATCGATTAAATCTATCAGAAACTGAAAAATCACTTTTCAATCGCATACGAAAATCAATCAATTAACACGTAAGATCAGAGATTCAGCGAAAACAATTAACACCTATATTCTTATTGATTATCCTAGTTATGAAAATGATTTTCCCTTTATCAATTTGAACAATAAAGATTCAATTCAATCAAATATGAAAATCACTCTTTTTCTAGGTTTTCAACCAAGAACACAATGAATTGACTTGAATGTAAAGAGTAAGAGTTTAGAGATACGACACAGTGATTTATCCTGGTTCACTTTCATCCGCTTGAAAGCTACATCCAGTCCCCTCTTCAACCAAGAGAGATTCTTCACTATGAGGAATTAGAGTTCTCAAATTACAAGTAAGTGCCTCACAAGACTCCCTTCTTGCTAGCCTACAAGAGATACTCCACACCTTTGCCTTGTAATCCTATTGATCTTCTCTCTAATCTAACCTCTACCCCTTGTTGATAATCGACACAACAAGTCTTCTTTGCTTGATGATAATCCACACACCAAGGCTTCACTTTGCTTGATTCACAACCAAGACTTTCTTCTTCTTCAATTGCTTGAATGAACTTGCTTGATGATAAACGACACACCAAGTCTTCTTTGTTGTTGTAGATGGCTTGCCTTTTGCAAAGATTACAACACAATTGAATACACAATAACAATCCTATGAATCTCAATCAATAGCTATGACAATTCACAATAAGAGATTCAAAGGTTCTTGATCAAAGAATATGAAAATATGAAAGCTTTGATCTTTGAAATTGAGAGAGAATAGAGTGGCTTGATTCTTTGTAAAATTGATTATGAAAATGATGTCTATTAATCACAAAGGTTAGGAATAGGTTTATATAGAATACCCAAAAGTTGTAGCACTTGAAAACTGATTTTGAGAAGTGAAAATCGTATTTTAAAAAACCAGATCTGCAGTATTTAATCGATTAAATCTTGCCTTAATCGAGTACTAATCGATTACTCTGGGTTTTAATCGATTAAACCCTGATGAAACTTGATTAAAACTTGTTTTCTCAAAACCAAACCTTTCCTTTAAAACCTTTAAGCCACCTATTGATTCTAGGTTAAGTGAAAACTCAAATTATGATTTAATCATGACTATGATAGAGATTCACTACCCTCTAAATAATCTACCCAAATAAAAGACCTAAGAAGCTTGAGAGGCAAAAGATAAAACAATTACAATTACACTCAAACTAAGTCTTCATGAGCTTGCTTTCTCTCTTCTTCATTTGATGTTTGTTGTTGCTCGTTGAACTTGAAACTTGATCAACATCTTTGTAGCTTGTTCAAAACACTTTGTCATTATCAAAACATTCATCATGGAACTTACATACTAAACCTGTCAATATTCACCATGTGCTAGCAAAGCAGTTATATAATTTATTACAACAACAAGAATATATGAACAAGTGCATTCTCTCCCCCTTTTTGTCATTAGCAAAAAGAGGTAACCTTTGAGAAATAGATAAAGGAGGAGAGTGTAATAATTAGCAATCCATAAAACAACAATAGGAGGATTGCATAAACCCCATTATCCGAATCGGCCATGAATAAAACATCATAGCTCCCCCTGAAACTTTGCACCAAAAGTAAGCAGAGAAAATAAAAAAAAGTTTCTAAATTATGCAGCAAACACAAAGTACTTAAAGTGAAACAAATACATAAGATTCAAGACTAACTCCCAAAACAAAAATACATAATGTTTCATCAAAAGCATTAAAACTGAAAAACAGAAAATGTCTAAAACAGCATCATCAGAACATGGATGGAGGGGGATCATCAGAGGGAGGATAAAAGCGGTTAAAGGCAGCCATCATCTCATCAAAACGGCGATCCATCTGATCGGAATGCTCATCCAACCGAGAGAAAAGCATGGCCGACTGAGCACCCATCCGAGCATCAAGACTAGCAATGTCATCTCGTTGGGCATCAATGACAGTAGCAAAAGAGTCCACCCTCCCATCGAGGGTATCCAGCCCAGAGATGACATTGTCCCGCCATTCCGAACCATCAAAACCAAAATCTGGATGAGAACCATTAAAGTTGTCAAAATCGATCTCGTCCTCAACCGAATGACTACCCTCAGGGGCATGAAATGTTGTAGCCTCCTCCTCTAACTGCTCAGCATCCACACCTTGTTGTGCTACAGCATTTTCTGCTCTGTTGTGGTCTGCCACATCCTCCTTCCACATGTACTTAGGTGCATGAAATTCCATCCCTTGAAGTTTAAGAGCACCATTATTTAAACAATGCAGATTGGCTTGAAGGATCGAGCACTCTTCATTTTGTGGGATTGGCACATTAAAATGGGATAAGAGGCGAGACACATGCATAGGGTAGGGTAACCATTTAGGATGCCTAGACTTAGCACCGGATAACATCCTATCAAGAACAATTCTGCACCATTTCAGCTTCTAATGGTTTAGGATGGTATGAACTAGTCTAAGTTCAGCATTAGTTGGTTTGGCATAGTTGGGTGATGTTTGAGGGACAAGCTGGTGGGAGACTATATAGTTAAATACCCTAGATTGAGCAGTTATCAATGTAGCATGCTTAGGCCCTTCGACCCATACACGATCGGGGCGCAATAAATTTTGAAAAGTTTCATCAGCATTTGCTTTTAAAGAGTTTTCCCCGTGTCGTGACAGCCCGAATACATGAAACAGGTCTCTAGCTTTAATAGAAAATACAACTCCTTCAACCATTGATTCTAATATGTCATCATTCAGCCTAAGGTTTGCATAAAAGGTTCTAACTAATCTAGGATATATTGGACCATTAAATTCTAAAAATTGGATAAGTTTCTGTTCCCGAAGGTTTGGAATGAAAGTGAAGCCCTTACTCTGCAAGAAGGAACAACTCAGCCAGCTAATTACACCAAAGCCTCTAGAGGAGAAAGCAACAAATCTGTTTGAGCATTCCGATGCATGATAATATTCTGGAACATCATCCTCAGATGTTGATTCAACAACTCTCACACGTTTTCCGTGCCTTGATGAGGATGCCATTGAAGAAATTTTGAAAAAAATTTGAAGTTTTGAGGAGTTAGGGTTTGAAAACGGGTTGACAGATTTGAAGATGAAAATCGTTGAAATGTGTTGAAATAATTGAAAAAAAGTGTATAACAGATGTTGATTTAATGATTTTTGGGAAAATTTTGGAAGAAATCGGTGTTTTGTTGAAGAAATCGAGTGAGACCAAGAGAGAAGACGAAAGAATTAAAAGTAAATGGTGAATCTTCACGGTAAAGCAAAAATGAATTAAAAGTGATCCAATTATTTTACAGCTTTGCATCTCATTAGGTTGATTTGTTGATCAACTACATTATTGTAGGCCTAAATCTTTAATAGTAATGACTGTAATGTTTGGTAGGGTTGTGTTAACGGAAAGTTGAAATCTACAAAAGGGCAAGAATGTCGGATGTATAAGTGATGTTGACGGAAGTGTACTTAAACATTTTTGTTTAAAAGTGACTTCGAAGGAAGTGAACGTACAACCTGACAATGGGTAGATTTCGACAGAAGGGGATGTCGACAACATAAGTGATGTCAAAAGAGGTGTACTTAAGTCTCATGGCTTAAAAGTGACTTCGAAGGATGTGTACGTGTGTCGACAGAAGGAAGAAGCGGAAACGAGAGGTCTATGTCGAAGGAATGTTGGCGCAGGAAAAGAGGAAGTCAGAGCCATCATGTCAACATTGGGAAACGGAAGAGTAATTATGAAGGCATTTAATGCCCTTGTGGCTATAAAATCCCCATCTCTGAGAATGAAAAGCCATGAGTTAAGATGGAGAAATACAAGGAATGCCTCCATGAATTCTGGAAAGAAGAGAAAAGATTCAAATTCCACATAAACATGAGTTCATTAAAGGCTAAACATGTGGGATTAAGGTGTTTGGGTGTTGAAAAGGAAATGAGAGAATTTTCATCCCGAATACCTCCTTTATCCTCATGAATAGTGAAAGACTAAACATGTGGGATTACATAGAACCCATTTCTGATGCGTCGGATCAACTCGAGGAACTCCGAATTGGAGGAAGCATTGAATTTGATAAAAAAAGCATTAGAAAGGTCTTTGTAATCCCACAGGCCAAGGTTTGTGCCCTGCTAGGATCAACTACGGTCGTCTTTCCTATTAAAGAGTTAAAGGAAAAAAGACCTCTGATGGCATTCTACTAGAAGCGTCGAAGGCATGTTTTTTGATTGAATGCTGGTGAAACAGCAATTGGTCAAGCTACATGTCACCGATATCAATCGAATGCGTTTGAGGCCGACAGCAGGTCGAAAATTTATTTCGACAGAAGGCCTGTTTGTCGAAAGGAGCTTGATGTCGGCTGGCATCCCAGAACCAAGAGGCAGGAGCACAACAACGTCAATGCTTCGAACAACAAAGAGACTTAGACAAGAGTCAAAGGGTTGCAGTCGAAGAAGCATGTCGGTCGAAGGGGTCTCAGCAAAGATGTCACCACGGGGTCCGACAGAAGTATCCACTAAGCCCAAACCACGACGTGGGCAGTTACATCGTGGGGGATAGCGTAGTGGGTAGTTAATAGATCGTGGGTTCTGCAGTTATGCAGAACGTGCAAGTATGCATTGTAAATAGTTTTCGGATTCCTATACCTATAAATAGGAAGTCCTTAGGTTGTAATCGGGGTCGGTTGCTAGGTTAACACACATAGGCCAAAATCCTAGACGTCTCACCAGAGCAGACAAACGGAGAAACGCCATTGTAAAGAACCTCAGCCTTCCACCCTTTTAAATTCAATGCAATCTTTACTTTTTCCATGCACCCTTTTAATTTGCTGCAGTTTAGATTCACGCAATTTTACGTTCCCAAGTCATTTACTTTAATGCAAATTTTAATCGCTTTCATTTCGATTCCAAGTCATTTACGTTCCTGCACATTTTAATCTCGCCGCATCGTGTTCTTGGTGTCGATTTTCTGTTTCAATCGCACTTTTAACGCTTTCAACCTCGAATATCAAAAAACGTCAAAAAAATATGGTCAAGTTCCTTTCGCAAGATTACCATATAACCTGTCGTTACCCACACCCCATCCATTACCGTCAGTTCGGCAGGTGTCGGACGAAAAACCCACAAACAGGTTGACATTAAAGATTTATACATATATACCTTTATACACTATCACTATTTGTGCTCTCAATCTATAACCACGAGAGTTGTATATATGATCGAGAGCCTGCCACTAACGTACATGAACTACTATTGTTTAACATTTCCTGCATTCTTAGCTTATTCCATTTGGAGTTATACATCATTCCTTTTATAAAAGATAACATTGAAGACCACGTATTGAGGTCAAGATGAAATAAAAATACCCTATTATACGTAGAAATTAAATATATAGGCAATAAATAAGAGTAAACTAGGTAAGCTTGATTTAACTTGATAAATTTTTATTCGCTTTTTCATTGTTATGGCTTTCTCTTATCGCTATACGAACTTTTCAAATTAAACTTCAGTCGAAGGTAATGGAACCCGCCTACGATATTCAGCTAGAGCCCACATCGGATAAATATCTCTGTACATTGGATAATGGAGCATACAGTTCTTCATGAATACTCCTGTGATTTCCTGCCATAAATATTTCGCCAAAAAGAATAGAAACTCAATTTCGAATCATTTTTCAATTATGTTACAAAACAATTAATAATAGGTCAAGATGCAATTGTTTAATCTACTTCTAAAAATTCATTTGGATTATCTGTGAAAATAAATTATTCCCATTATCGATTATATTCAGTTGATTATTTTTATCTTTTTATAATATATTATAACTGAATTAGTTTTATCTTTGAATATTTTTGTTGAAAATCATTATTCTGTATGGGTTTAATTAGAAAGAAAATAATCAAACAATTATTTTTAAAATAATGTTTAATTTAGATTTCCAAAAAACAACGTGTGTGTGTGTATATATATATCTTATATTTTATAGGCTTAATTGCACATTTGGTCCCCCAATTTTGTCAATTTAGCGAATTTTGTCCCCTTGCTTTTAATTTGGCAAATTTAGTCATTCATGCCAATTTGTAACGATTTCAGTCCTTCAGTGTCTAACAGAAAAGCAGGTGTCAGCACCTAAGCAATTTTGTTAGACACGAAAGCACTAAAATCGACACAAATTAATAATTGAAGGACTAAATTCGTCAAATTAAAACTAGGGGAACTAAATTTGCCAAATTAATAAAATTGAGGGACCAAAAGTGCAATTAACCCTATTTTATAAAGGTGTTTTCACTTTTACCAAACAAATTACATGAAAGTCAAAACATAGAAATTATTTTTTGGTGCACATTTGATTTGAATCTAACAAACTAAAAAATAGAAATCATTTTCATTTATGCATTGATAACATGACTCAGCTTTAATTTTTTTTTTTTTAGCATTTGATTATACAACATTATTAGGAAGCATCCAGATTTTTAAATTCAAACATAATTTAAAAAATAACATAAAAAAAAATATTTTAAATTTTAAATAAAGATGAGGGAAATTTAAAATTAAAATTAATATTTTTAATTAGGAATAACTAATTTATCACATTTATATTTCAGTAAATAGTAATGATTATTTTTTATTAATTATTACTTTAAGCATATTTGCTTATAAGATCCCTACTATGAATATCAATAGATTTTGGTACCTGTTGAGGCCAATCACCGTCTTCGAGTTGAGAATTGATTATCAATTTCGCTGCACGGTGAAGCGGAATTGGATCTCTATCCGCCTGGATATATACATAAATATAATAAATAAATAAGTATGTTTTTAACTTTCAAAAATTAAGTTTTGTTGAGTTTTAAGAAGGGATAAAAAGTTGGCCATGCAATAGCCATATATATAAGCATATTCTTAATGCAATGTAATGTGCATACTCAAAAAATTCAAACCTGGCCAGCATGAATTAGACCCATTAAAGCCCATGCTGTATGTACAACATTTGACCGACTTCCTTCAAGGGGTACATGTATCTGCATAATCAGTTATTTCCATTCATTAAGTTAAGGCGTTATTATTCATAACTAATACAATGTTTGAGTTAAAGAACAAGGGTACGTACATAACATATATATACTCCCTCTTTCCCATAAGTTATGTCTTTTTAACTATTTTGTTTTGTCCCATAAATTATGTTCCTTTAAAAACCTCATACTCATTTATACTTCTTTTTCGAAGCATATCTTTATTTATTATATCATTTTTTTATCACCTATCACTTCATCTTTCTTCAATATAATATTCATATATTTATTATTACTCTCTCTCATATTATTAAATGGGGGTATATTTTAATTTAAACATATCAAATTCTTACATCATTTACTTATTTCTTAATCCACGTAAAATTTCTAAAAAAAACTTATCTTATGGGACCGTGGGAAAAAATACTACTAGCCTGCTATAATATAATATATAATATTATTTCAATCATCACAAACCTTTTTTGGGCTTGAAAAATAACTCTCTCCCCATCCACCATCCTCTCTCTGTGTTGTGAGTAGAAATTTAACAGCTTTGCGAATGGCAGCGCAATTGGTGTAAGTCTTGCCAGCGGCTGCTAGACCACCAAGGGCAAACCATGTTCCATAAGTTAAGCAAACTCCCCAATTTCCATACCATGAACCATCATCTGTTTGTGTATCTTCAAGGAATCGAACTGCGTTAGCAATGAAATTCTCTATCTCTTTCTTTCTATGCCCAGGATATAATTTCTTGAACAACACTAAAGCCCCAATTGATGATCCAGTGCATTCAACATATTCATGTTCAACTACTATATCAGCAAAAAACTCTGTGGGATTGAGCAACTGAAAAATACAGAGGAAGGTTAATTATTAAATATAATATATTAACTAACAGATAGTATATACCCTTTATCAATTACTCTTTCCGTTCCTTCCTTAATATAATTCTTTTAAAGAAAAGATAAATTACCAGAAAAAATTCAACATTTATTTTTTTTGAAATTATATTCTTACTTATCAATAGAGAGATAATGAGTAAGATTTATAAAAAAGTTAGTAAATGACATGTAAGATTTTAATATCTTAGTATGTCTCATGTGATGTGCATGTGACATGTATTGATGTGTGTTTAGTAAATAAATGATTAAATATTAATGGGCTAAATCATATTTAGATAAGAAGGGATTGTTTCTGAAGGCCCGTTAGCTTGATGGAAGCCAATGGATAATAGTTAGGGTTTTTACCTATTTATAAGAAACAGGTCCTGTTCCTGGCTATAAGGTATTCTTTTCTCTTCCCATCACATAACGGCTAAACTAAACAAATAGCATAGAAAAGAATAGTAGAGGAGACAAAGGAATAGAAACCGGGTTTCGTGGCTTTTGGTCAAAGGACATTTGGAGAACTTTCTTCCTTCTAACTCTAACAACTCTAGCAATGGATAGAGGTTAGTAATCGTATTTCTTCTTTCTCTATAACGTGTGAAAGTCATGTAATTTCAAGATCCTTATTGTTGTAGTTGTAACGAATAAATTAAACTACAACTAATATGTGGTATCAGAGCATTAGGTTGAGAAATTCATGATTTTCCAATTAAAATTTTGTGATGTGGTATGAACCCTAATTATTGTATTTAGGGATTTAATTCAGTATGAATCCTAATTATTGTATTTAGGGATATTATGGTTTCCGCAAAAGTTTAATTTTATACCTATTAAATTTTATTTCTCCGATTAACTTTTGAAAATCAATATTGCATTTGATTTCAATTACTGTGAACAGTAACAGAGTGATTTCCAATTGGAAATCTTAAATTGTTAATGCATGAAACGTTTTAACGCATGAATTGTTTTGCTGGAAATAATCTTACTGTTCACGCATGGAATGGGTATAAAATCTAATGTCCAACATTTATCTTGTTTCATTATACGTAATATATATATATACTGGTCACGGCAAATATATATATAAGTTTATTTTTTTTATATTATGTATTGATAATTTAATAGTTAATTATTAAATTATATCACAGTTTGATTTGATATTAATGTATGATGATTTGATCATCATTAAAGCTGTCAAATCATAAAGATATTAATTCCGATTGTATAATTTTATTATAATAATGAATTTGATTTGAAATTAATTGTATGTTGATTTTGTTAATCACCAAAGTGGTCAAATCAGTAAGTAAATTAATTTCAAATCATACGATGATTTTTCAATTACTCATAGATTTGATGCTATATGAATGACATAATGGTTTGATGTTCTATGGGTATATTGTAGTTCATTGTTATAAGGCATTTATGGATCGCCCAAAGGTTTGATTAGTTGTTCTTATAATTAATGGACATGACTGTAGGCAATATGTTTGTGCTATTGGTTTATTTATATATCCAAAGACAATAGATAATACTAATTGGTACATATATCATTGTCAATTATTGATTATTAATTTTATTAGCATCGTTATGTTTGAATGTCGTGTGCTAATGTGCAACCCAAAGGAGAGCGTTAGTGCACATTAATTGTTTAAGTAATATGTACCTTATGTCTCAAAACATTTATGTAGTACATGTTCTTAATTTTCTGCATTCTCATGACTTGTATGTGTCAGTGTTATTCGTTCAACTTTCTGATTAGAGTTTGCAAGTCTTTCTTATCAGTTAAAGAAAAGTTTGTTGCTATTAATGGTGTTAGCAACAATAAAGATAAAGTTTATTATAAAATCTGAGTAATTTTTTAGAAAGATTTGACAAACACTTATGTTATGTTCATGAGGATAAGTTTTGCAGATAACATTAAGATAATTCTCTCCAAAATTGAAAGCAATTAAAAAAAATTAAGTGAATTTTGTGAGAGTACCCAATATTTTGTGAGTCTCTTTCTGGGACATTAATGAGTACCCTAACCCCATAAAGCTTGGTGATTTGTGTACTATTTATGAATGTATAATTAAAAGGAAAATTATTGCAGCAAGATTTAAGTTTAAGTCCTTAGGAATAGTTGTGGATGAGAACTTCTTAGTATAGTTTATGCTTGCTCATTACAGATTGAGTGTTACTTGTTTTTGAATGAGCTATAACGCCATGAAAGATATTGGGTTGTGCAGTAAATTGCACAATATCTTAGTTTAAGAGGAAACAATACTTAAGAATATAAGAAATCTCTTTATCCAACTTTTAAGGACATTAAGGAGCTGGAAATAAATGTGTGAAGAAACATGATAAGGGCAAAGGATCACTTAGAATTAATGAGGCATATGTGAAAACTCATATGAAAGAACCTCATTATCATAAATGTTATTTTGTGCAAAAATGTTGAATTCAGAAGAAGTGCATAAAATGAAATTCTTGATTCTATGAAAGATAAGTTTAAGGCTTATGTATGTTTGAGTCAAACTTAATCAAAGATCCACATAAATTTGGTGGATTGATCCTGGATGAATCGAAACATGTTTCTAGCATAATGAATTTTGTTTAATCTATACCATAAACCCACATGTAAAGCATGTGTTTGTGGGAATAAAGTGAAGGTTCTAGTAGAACTTGTCAGGATTTAATGTTTAATCCTTGATATTGGGCATCACCTAGACTTGTTGGAAACCTTTTAGGTACCTAGTTTTTCTAGGAGTTTGGTTTATTATCTAGGATTGATGTTACTAGATACTCTTTTATGTTTGGTTATGGATGTTTCAATTTATTTAAGTATAATTATCACATTGATATTTGTATCTTAGTGATAGTTATATAAATTGAATTTTAAATGATTTTTTGCTAATTTGTGGCATAAGTGTTTGGGTCATAAATCCAAGGAAAGAATGGAAATTTTTATAAGGAACAAAGTCTTTCCAGATTTGGATTTTATTGTCCTAATTATTTGTGTAGATTGTATTAAAGGAAAGAAAATCAAACCCGCAAAGAAAGGAGCCACAAGAAATACCTAGCTTCTTGAGAATGTGTTCGTCAAAACTTGTGGACCTCTAATGTTAACTTTCTTTTATAAAGGAAAAGGTATGTCATCATCTTTATTGATAACTATTCATGTTATGGTTATATGTCTACTAGTATCGTGAGAAATCTAAAGTATAGGATGCCTTGGAAATTTACTTGAACAAAGTAGAAAGTTATTTAGACATATAGGTGAATGTTGTCAGGTATGAAAGAGATGATAACTGCCATAAAAGAAGTAATTAAAATGGACAACATCCATGATTGTTTGTTAAACTCCTCAAGAATTGAGTAATTTGTGTGTATGTCAGTTACACTGCAACAAAATGGTGTATATAGGGCATAACAGAACAGTAATGAATATGGTTAGGAGTATGATATTTAGTCTTTACCCGCATTTGTGAATGTATGTCTTGAAACTGCCATTTGTCTATTGAACAGGGTTCCTAGTAAGACAGTGTCAAAGACAATTTTGAACTGTGTTTATAGGATACCCAATTTAAGGCACCTGCATGTTTAAGGTTGTCGGCAGAAACAAGGATTGCAATCCGCCAGAAAAGAAAATGGATATAAAACATCAGTGAGTATTTCATTGATTATCCATATAAATCAAAAGGTATAAGAACCATTGAAATTGTGAATGACAGGTTTACTGAGAATTGTGAAATTAGTGGGAGTATAGTTCCACATAAAGTGGAAATTAACGGAGTTAGGGTGCAAGTTCCTGTAATTTGTAATTTGTTCTTCTACCTCAACAATAGTTTCTTTTATTGTTGAATCGTATAACAATAAAGTACGAAATGATTTCACTATTCACAATGATTTTATTGTAGAAGAACCATGAGAAATAGTATTAATAAAAAAAAAAAATAAAAAAAATTGTTATTTTGAACATTTGAGTGGTTTATCTACAAGAATATGAATTATTTGACTTAATCATTAATGATAACGATATGTTGTTTTACAAGTCGTAAGTTGTGATAATATTGATAAATATTTTTATATGTGAGACCTTGTAGAATTGTCTAAAAGTTACATGAGAGTTGGGGGGTAAATGAGTCTTTTGGACCAAATATAACTCTCGTGACAACCTTGAACGTTACAAGGCCAAATTTGTTGTCAATGATTTCCCTCGCAAAGTTAGCATTGACTATTAATGAGGTATTTTGACGAATTACCTGAAAGAATTTATTCAATATTATCATCATGGCATATGTAGTCCGTAATGATTTGGAACTGCAGTAGAAGAATGTGAAAACAACCTTTATGAATTTTAGAGGATGATGTTTATGTGGATGACCCACTAATGTGGTTCTCAATTGGAAAGAATGAACACATAATGTGCAAATTTGAGAAAATTAATATACAAATTTGAACATACATCCCACCAATAGTATTTGAAAGATAGTCAATGATACTATTGTTCTTTTTAGATTTAAGGAAACACAATTAACTTGTGTAAGTATCTGAAGGTCAGTGGGAGTGAGTTTATTATGTTGATTATGTATGTTATTATATCTTGCTTGCAACTTTTTATCTTGGTCTTTCACACTAGACTAAGAAGTTTTTTTTCTAGTAACTTTGAATGATAGATATAGATGAGTAGAGCCATGTGATTAGAAAATGAATATTCTAGAATATGTCACATGAATTGTTAGGCTTACCTCATAAAGCATATATCATTAAAGTACTAGAATGATTTAGAATGAATAAAATTTACGTTAAGGAAGTATTAACTATACTCATAAAGTCTTGAGGTATTAGCATGGAACGAATAAATACATGCTTACTTTTGTAATGAATGATCACATTGAGGTGATCAAAATATTGAATTTGTAACAAGTTTTGAGGTTACAATTCAAACTAATTGACTGCAAAATTTTATTTCGGGGCTCGGAACTGTCGACAATATTGCTTAGCGGCTGAAAACGTACTGTGATGTTTTGCAGCAATGACAAGTACTATAAAGGTGCTAAAAGTATGTGAATGAAGTACTTTGTCTCTAAAGAATGAGATCAGAAACAAAAAAATTGTCAATAGAGCATATTAGCACCAATCTTATGATTGTTAATCCCTTGAAAGAAGGGTTATTGCCTAAACATTTATTGAACATGTTGAAAGTATAGGCATTACTGTTGTTAAGTAAAATTGAATTTGATGTTGACATCCTTATGTATGATGTAATTGACACGCTGAGCTCATTTATGATATGTTACTGATTACCTGTTCTCTAGAACGGCATGCATTATTACATTAGAGTAATGTAAACAGGTATTGTCTTGAATAAAGACATTATGGACCGATTATGTATTTCCCAATTATAGATCGTGTTAAGGAAAAGACTATTTTGTGGTACATGGAAGGAATTATGTCGAACAAATGATGTACAACCGCCATGACCCGAATTAGTTCCTATCTTTAATCATGATTAATAGAGTATCTAAGTATAAAATGATTTAGCTATATAAATGCGCATTAATTGTTTGTTTAATTTTTTTTTATTAGACCATAATGTTGAATTATGTCACATGAGTCAAGTGGGAGAATGTAAGATTTTAATATCTTAGTATGTCTCATGTGATGTGCATGTGACATGTATTGATGTGTGTTTAGTAAATAAATGATTAAATATTAATGGGCTAAATCATATTTAGATAAGAAGGGATTGTTTCTGAAGGCCCGTTAGCTTGATGGAAGCCAATGGATAATAGTTAGGGTTTTTACCTATTTATAAGAAACAGGTCCTGTTCCTGACTATAAGGTATTCTTTTCTCTTCCCATCACATAACGGCTAAACTAAACAAATAGCATAGAAAAGAATAGTAGAGGAGACAAAGGAATAGAAACCGGGTTTCGTGGCTTTTGGTCAAAGGACATTTGAAGAACTTTCTTCCTTCTAACTCTAACAACTCTAGCAATGGATAGAGGTTAGTAATCGTATTTCTTTTTTCTCTATAACGTGTGAAAGTCATGTAATTTCAAGATCCTTATTGTTGTAGTTGTAACGAATAAATTAAACTACAACTAATATGACAAACCAAGAAAAAGATAAATTAAACTTAAATTGACATATTAATTAGATTCGTTAGTTTATATCTCATAAAGTCATAATCTTGAAAAAGTCATATTCTCTCAAATTTTGTATATAAGTTTTTTTTTTGGAAAAATTACGTTTATCAAGAAAGTAGATTAAGGTTGTTAGTGGTATTGGAAAGGTAAACATTTAATATATTTTTTTCAAAATTAGCCATATAATTATTATTGAAATTCCAGAAAGTAATGATTTAATAAAGCTAATGTTGGAAAGAAATAATTAAGTATTATTAAAATAGGGTCTTACATATAAAATTAAATTTTTTTCTTAAAAATGTCTTATATGTAGAATAAGAAGAAATGAGAAATGAATATATATATATATATATATATATATATATATATATATATATAAAGGATATTTCATTATTAGTTAATTCAAACACTTACTTCCAACCAATCTTGAGCACCTGCTGGCTCCCATGCTGATAAACCACCTTTCTTACTCTACAATAACCAAAAAACAATTTGTATCAAAATTGAATCATGTTCGAGAAAATTATACACTAATTTACTTTCGACAGTTCTTCGCTTTCTTTTTCCACGTTATACCATATACGTGATGAAAACAAAAGGGTGATTTTATTTACACCCATTACACTGCTATTTTCATCCATATTTTAAAATATTAGGCACTTCAATACCAATTTTACCTTTTTTAATTTTTGCTCACACCCACTTTTTCTCTTTAAACCCTTCAACATTTCCTTTCTCTTCCCCATATTCTTCTCTTTTTTCTTCTCACACCCATAAAAAGTTTTCAAAATTTGTTATATCAATGTCAAGGATGCTGAATATAGCGCTGTCCAAGTAATGCAACGTAACATACATGTTTCATCATCGTACCAATCATAAGCTTCCTTTTGGCTTGGACAATACTGTGTGAGATTTATTCGTGCTTTATTGAGGCAACTGTTGCAGTTATCTATCTTAATATCTCATGTGCATTTATCTGTCTTATTAGTTTATGGAAAAGATTTGGGTAAGTAAGGTTTTTGAGAAGAGTCGTGGGTGTGAGTAGTGATAGGATTTACGTGCATAAATAATATGATTGAGGTGTGAGTATTAAGTATGTGTGTGAGTAGTAATAAAAAGAGTAATATTGACAAGTTAGTACAAAAAATTATAAAAGGGGTGCAAATAATAACGGAACGGATGCTAATAACATCTCTCAAACAAAAATTACCATGAAGGAAAGGCCAATGATTAAAAAATCACGTATTTAATTCCAACAACGTGACTATAATTTAATCAATAATGTTTTTTGAACATTCATATTTGATATCTGGATTTAACATTTGACTTGTCAAAATTGCATATAAGACAAACTAAATGTTAAATCCAAATGTCAAATCTGAATATACACGTAACATTATAATTACTCAAATTTAATACTTACCTGAAGCGATAATAAGACATTTACAGAATCATATAACCGTTCAGGTTCCATCTTTTCCCCCACAATCTCTGGTGGTAGCATTGATAAAAGTAGACAACACTGAAGCACATGAAAGTTGATTAGCCAAGTGAACATATTATGATTGCTAGTAAAGTTTAGAGTAAAAAAATAGGCAAATGCTAGTTAAGAAAGTTAGTTGAGTGTATTTAATTTTCTCAAATTTATAAATATATATATAGCTACTTTAGAAAAATTGCATTTGAAATGAAATAAAAATTAAATAAAATTACTACTTTCTAGAAATATTTTAGGAATAGAAAGTTAATTTTTTCTTATATCTAAGAAAAACTATAAGCATGTCTTTTTTTCTTATATTAGAGACCGGAGGGATTAGTCAATTATAGTAATAACTCATATAAAAATATGATTTTTTTTTTATTCTCGAAACATGGAAAAAATACATAATTATGATTTTTTTCAATACTTGAAACTCTGAAACATGGATACTCTTAAACTGCTGACGTACTCGTACCGGGTACACCTTGGGTTTGGGTACCGGTACACTACTGTACTCCTGGGTACTCGTTACTGGTATATTAAGGTATATTTTAGTTGTAAATCGTATCAATAATGTAATTTTTGACTTAGAATTTATATTTTAATGTTATAATCAATCTTTCGGCCTTATATATCTTGATTTATTATGAATATCAACGTCTAATTTTACGATACTCATATGTTATTTCATTGCCAAAATTGTTTATTTGCACCTTGTTTATATTTATTTATTTATAAAATTAGAATTTATATTGTCGTACATGTACTCTAGTTTTTTAGAAGATGTTGTACCCCGTACACGATACTGTATCCATATCCTGTAGCGTACTGTATTGGTGCAACATAGCTTGAAACCTTAATAATAGTTTCAGCAAGACCAAAAAAATATTTTGTTAGTTTTTGGAAGATACTCGTTATGTTTCAAACTATAAGACTTTTATGATTGTGTCATATAGGTTAAGAAGTATAATTAATAGAGCAATGATTGAGAGACTTGTATAAAGAGATCTATACATTAGGATCTTGATATTTGTCATTTAAGATCTTTTATTTAATTTTTTTTAACTTAAAAATAACAAGTATCATTATCTTATGTGTAGTTTCGTAGGTTTGTAAGTCTCTAAATCATTTTTCTAATTTTAATATATCATTTTATATTTATTTTTTTATTTTTTTTCCTTTTTAACCCTTTACTATCTCTCTATAATTAATTTCTCCCTCATTATCTCTATATAATAATTAAAGGCGAAATTTTAAAAAACATAATTGAGGTAGCATTGGTTTTGTAAAATTTACTATATGTTGTAAAAAAAAATCTTTAAACAAAAATTTCATGATACGGAGAGAATATTTTACTTACAATTTAGTGTTTCGAAGACAAAATATTTTTATAAGATACTTAGAGATGTAAGCAATTTCGGATCAGACTACGAGATTACTAGGGTTGAACCGAATCAGATCAAAAAATGTGGTTCGATTTGGTCTCATATAATTTGGTTCGAACTCAATTTTTCTAAGATCATTACTTTATGATTCGGTGCATGGTTAGATAATTTTTTAGATCATCTAGACTGAACCAATTACTCAATTCTTTTTCCAAGCATTGTTAGGTAATAACTAATAAGTGTTATTTTCAATTTTAATTTTATTTTTTGGTCAAGTAGCATTAAAAATAAGTAAGAAAACACGTTTGGTATCAGTATATGTTTTGTTAGTGATAAAAATGTTTGTTTCAGAAACAGAAACATTTTAGTGCAACATTTATCCAAAATCCTTATCACAAAACAAAAATATCATAAGCGAATATTTTCATATTGGCATGCTAATATGAATTTCCCATATTGGAATTTGGCATATTTTTTGGAATTTCACAAATTCAGTATTTATAAATTTCAGCATTTTTAAGGAAGCATACTGTTTTGAGTATCTATGAATTTTCACAAGTAAAAAAAAGTATTTTAAATTTTAAATAAATGTTATAGGTGGATCATTGGACTGGACCGAACTGGACCATTTATGGATGATCCGGTTCGACCCAATCTTTATAAATAAAATACAGTTAGACTGAACTAGACTAAACCACTCTTATTTAATTAGTTTGGTCCTTAATATCCATCAAAAATCGAAACGAACTATTACACATGATCTTCTAAAGTATAAAATTCAACAATTTTTTATTACCTTCATCTATATAATTTTAATATTGCCAGTTTCAAAATATTTTTTAATAATATGGCTCAACATATAATAAAACGAGTCAATTACAACAAAAAAATGTTTTGTCAGGTTCACATATCACATGAGGCTTGTTGTGCGAATTATTCTATTTGTTACTTCTTAGGGTAGACACATACCTCTTTTTTAAGATGCATTTGGACAAACAACATTATGTTGGTTTATTGCCTGAGTTTAACTTATCATTAATGTAACGTGATATCTCTAATAGCTTGTTCAAGTGGTAAAGGTGTATGACATAAATTATTAGCTAACTGTGTAAGACAGTCCAGTTGGTGGCTGCAGGGACACTTAGGATTTCCCCCTCCCCCAGGTCATGGGTTCTAGTTCCAGACCTCCCATGTAAACCAAAAAAAAAAAATAAATTATTAGCTAACTAAATTTGGTAATTGCGTTTTTTCCTCATTCCTTAAAAAAAATATTTGTCTAAAAAAATATATGTTACGAATAAACTTTCACAGTGTAACGTTTCAAAAATAAAAGAAGAGCAAAAATTGTATAGGTGTCATTTGGACAAATAAAATTATTTATGATCTAAGAAGAGCAAAAATTGTATAGGTGTGATTTGGACGTGCGCGTTTGTTGGTTGAATTCAAGAGAATTTCTATTATTTTCAATAATGAAGTTGATATTCCGGTTGGGTTGATGCAATTAAGATTAAATCTTGGTTTTAATTCTCGTGCTTGAGCTGCCTAGTTATTTTTTTCTCTGATTGGTGCATGGCACCATACTATACGTCCATACAATAACGTATAGATAGAGTTGGTTAATTGTGTTGTATTGTGATTCACAGGGAGGGTTTGCTATGATTTCTTATACTCTTTTTTTCCCCTTTTTTTCACTGGATTTTTTTTCTATCAAAGTTTTTAAGGAGGTAGGGATCCCAGTAATGACTTGCTAGGTAGTGTTGGGGTCATTTGTTTCTATTGTTTTAGAGTTGCAATTATTGCTTCACATTCAAGTAGACTCATGTATTTCGCTGTTGGTTGGTTTTGGTCTATTTGAGCACATGATTGTGTACCCATCTTCAAACCCTTCATATAAGGTAAGGTTCAGGCGTACTAGGATGCTTAGATAGATCCCTTATGTTGGAATAAAATATTTATTTGCTTATAAAAAAAATAGTTACCTTCAAACCTTCGGCAGTGCAATCAGAAACTTGCCATCCATGATCTTGATCAGAGAAGGTCCATGACCCTTTAGAAATATGACGATACATACTCTTAAAGTCTCCCATAGGGTTGTCTGTGACCTGGTGAATAAAATGAGAATGTTAATGCATCACGGCTAGGTCTAGCCCACTTAGCATTCAATTATATCATAACAATAACTTGCTTGTATCAGTCATGATTATACGATATATTATTTCTTAACGATGCCTAATATGATTGTGATAGATATGTTTAATATTAGTAGTTTTTAAATAGTTAATTCAGTGATTAGGCGTCCCATTTTCATTTAGTAGGTTATAAATATGGTATAAGAGTCCCTAAATATCACCACACTTTTCTCTCCTTAATCCTTATGATTAATTTTATTAAACCAAGAGATTTGAGAATCTATCATGAGTTTATATATCGTGAAAGTGTAGCAGACCTGAGATTTTTTGATGAAGTCGTGTCCTTTGGCAAGCGTGGGGCCAACTTCGTCAATTAGATTAGTGGCAAGCAAAGCTTGAACAGCAAAGCCGGCATCCCATTCCTGACTACCAAAACTCTGCATTATGTAAAAAAAAGTGCATTTAAATTTTTTGGACAAGACTAAAAAAGTGCATTAGTTAATATACTTGTATTTTTTACGAGGAATGGAGAAGGGCTGCCAGGATTCAAACCCAAACATGCTTATACTATATGTCTCGCTTCTCTATCTACTAAATTAATTCTTAGGAACAAACTAAAGAAACTACTAATTAGTTTGTATTGAAACACGACCAAGCAATATTTAGACCTGCATGGTCATTCCATCTTCTGAAACCCATAAGTAATCTGGTATCCTTGCAAGATGCTTCTTGAAAGCATCACCATTCGGATCTTCCACCCAACAAGCAAGCATGCATAAAACCTGCCAATTATATATGCGTTAATGACATATTTATTTCATTGGTTTCACTTAGTACAGGAAAATATTATTGTTAATTGATTTCACTTTCATAGATTATTTTGTTGTTGTGATGTAAATAATTACCTTTTCCACACATCCAATGGTTATATATCGACTAATTTCATCTTCATAATGGATATGTTTCATTGTTACTTGAAGCGTCTTTTCTCTGACCAACTTATTAAAAGGCCAACGTGTAAGAAGTGGCTCGATGAATATGTATAGACTATCCCATATTAAATCTTGTATCAATGGATGAGGATAGTAAAGATCTTCCTGAAATACATTTATAAAATTTTCGATTATCATGTGATAAAGAGGATATGTATATATGTGTAACTTTTGATTAATAAAAAACAAGAACTCTTACCTTTGCACATTGGTGACGCACATTTTTCCAATTAATTTTTTCATAAGGTTGAGTAAATAGTTCTTCTCTCAATTGTAAGATGAGTGGTGTGATTGGCCCCACAAATCTCTTTCCATATAAGTAAGACATGGGCATGTATACCAATCGACAATAACACCACATTTTAGCTGCGTTAATCAAGAGGTAAAAATGAGCATAATAAATAATCCCTCCATCTTATAAGATAATAAAAAATACCAAATTTTTGTCCCAAACTATAATTTAAGTAATTAATGAAAAAATTTAGAAATTACAAATTTTTAATGTGATTGGTTGATTAATGCAAAATGTATTAATTTAGTTGTTTGATAATTGATTGATATATTAGACAAACCATTAAATACATATTTCCTTAATTTTTTTTTTTTACTTTTGCGATTTTTACCATCCTTTTTGGATAGAAGAAATAGGATTTTCCTTTGACACCCTTTTAAAAGAAAGGATTGTTGTACATTTTCTAATTAATCCAATAAATTGATGATATGTTGATTATGATGTGCTGAGGATGCACATCAAATGTGTTCATTTAAAAAAAAAAAAGATAAACTTTACAATCGAATACTAAAATCTTTTTAAAAATCAACATTTTGATTAAAAAAAAACCCGAAAATCAAAATCAAAAGCACATAGGTGACGAGCAGAGAAGAAGATGAGAAAGAAAAGACACAAATGTAGCGTAAAGGAAGAAAAGAAAACACACAAAGATATTTTTTTTTCATATTTTTCAATAAGAATAATGATACAAATAAAAAAGGATGCGATAAACATCGT
The DNA here is from genome assembly GCA_037953625.1 of Crotalaria pallida. Classification (NCBI taxonomy): domain Eukaryota; kingdom Viridiplantae; phylum Streptophyta; class Magnoliopsida; order Fabales; family Fabaceae; genus Crotalaria; species Crotalaria pallida. The sequence continues at coordinate 484,170 of CM075654.1, read as the reverse complement.
TGGCATCAAGTTTTTGGTTTACACGCAGAGCTGAAAGTTTTTGGTTTTGGGTTCACACCCAATTTTATCCTATTTTCAACTTTTTGAAAAAAAAAAATTCTGGTCTCAAAAGATCAAGAGTGATCGTTGATTGAAAGACAAAAACTGCCTTGTAGATGAATGCTGATAGTTTCTAAATTCGGGAAAGATCAGGTTCTTAGTCTGATTTTAGAAGTTTTAGTGCATGTTTGGTTATGCGGTGAGTTAGCTCAGAATCAATTTTGGAATGTCAAATTGTCAACGCTACTAATAGTTGTTTTTGCTCCAACGTGATTTTGGGATCAAAATTGATTTTTCCACTCATTACCAAACATGCTATTAATCAAATTGTTATTAAAAAAAAATACTAATAAGTAATAACTCAATTGCAAAAATATATGTTTTTTAAATAAACAGTTCGGTGTAACATTATATTACATTATATTTTTATTGAAAAAATTTAAGAGGGTACGACAACTTTCGTGGGTAGCAAAACATTACCCTAATAAATATGCAATTCAATAATCAAGGATTGTATATTCATTGATTCAAATTAAAAAAACATTGATTTCATAATATAAGAATTTTTTAGAGAGTTTTGTTTTTGTTAGGCAAAACTATTCATTTAATCTTTTCAATTTATTGTTTTTCTCACTCTGAACCTTTAAATTTTTTTTCTTCTCAAATCGATCCCTTAAATTTATTTTTGTTTGTATCGTTAGTCGTAATGCCTATTAGTATATTAATTGAATAAAAAATAATTTTTACTTAGAATTTTCCATTAATTTATTTACTTTAAAGAAAAAATTTAACGATGTTAGAAAAAAAATTGACATTAGGATTAACATAGTAAAGAGATGTTTGAAAAAAAAATTGACATTAGGATTAACATAGTAAAGAGAAATGAACTTGAGGACCAATTTAAAACAAAATATATATATATATATATATATATATATATATATATATATATATATATATTAAAGGGCTAAAATGAGTCAAACATTTAATATGAATTCAAATGATTAGTTTTGTCTTTTTTTAGTTTAAAAAAATGAAGAAAGAATTAATAACTTTTTCAGTTTCATCTTTAATTTAATCTTTGGATGATATTGAATTTTTGTCGAATGAGATAAGCAAGCATTAATGGAGTTGTGTATAACTTAAGTCAAATATAATTATATTTCTCAAAGTCATAGAAAAACTAAAAATCCTTAATTTTAGTAAAAAATAAATAAAATTAAATGATAGTAGTATATGTCTACAAACAAATAAATTATTGTTATAGTGAGAGTAATAAAACAAAATTAATTAATTCAACCTGGATGCATAGGAAGGAATGAAGGAAGGATCCAAAACTCAGGGGGCATTGGGTTGCTTCCACACCAATCAAATAAACCAAGTATCTGCAGGTAGAGGATTCATTCAAGTCATTAACATAGATCAGTGTTTATATATATATATATATATATATATATATATATATATATATATATAATTTATTTTAGAAAAAAGAATCATACCGAAAGCCAAGTTTTTCCCCATGAAGGTATATGTGTTACACTACCATGATCATGAATCCACTTCCTTGCTCTAGCACAAGCATTGTCTAGACCTTCATTAGGTCCTACTCCCAGAATGCGCATACATATGTAGTTGAGCGCAGTGCAGAACATGGTACTATGACCCTCTATGTGTAGTCCCCATCCGCCGTCTTCATTCTTAGAATAAATATAGATAGATAGATAGATAGATCATGCATGGTCGATATTAATTAATTGTTCATTGTTGCCATGAAGAACATACGAATTTCAAAATTAATGGTTCACTAAGGTACTACTTCAGTTGTTAAGACAGAGTTAAAAACATGCATCGAGTTGTTGCTTGTGAGTTCAATCCCTACAATTACTACTCATTCTTAGCTTAGCTTGTTCCCCGCCCACTCCCCTTCAGGGCCCAGACATCTAGGTGCTCACTGTCAAACCCATAGGAGGGTATGTAGGTGGAACCCTTACCCAAATAAAAATGTAAGTAACGCAATGTTATTAATTATTAGTCATACAATACTTTAGACAAAATCACATACAAGAGCGTGGAAAGAACTGCAACACTTTTTTCATTTATAAGCAGCAAGATAAATTGGACATAATGTATTTCTTGAAATAGAAATGTACCTGATGACAATATATATAACGAAGAATCTCTTTGCGATGCTCATCAGGGAATACAGACTCAAGATGCCCTGTAATATACATACAAAAGACCTGAAATGTTGAGCAGAAAATTATTGTTGATTAGTATACCCACACAATGTTTGAATCTATCTAGGGAAGTCTTAATTCTTAATTATCTGGTACTCCCTTTTCATATACAGATAATCTTAATTGTTCTATGAGAAAGTTGTCATATTTAGTCATACAAATAACATCATTGTTTCATTTAAATATGATTGCTTCATATATATTTGGTTAAATTTGTACGGATTTAGCAATTAATTCTAATACTGAAGTGCCCAGTCTGCAATATGTCACAGCCTCACAAGTCTGTACTAGCATGGGCATAGTGATCAAGAAGCTCAGTAGTATTTGTTTTTGTAATCGTGCACCAAATTAAATTGCAGATACACAAGGGACCGGAGCTAAAGTCACAGTTTTTGGGTTCCCCTGCTTTAACCTTAGACTTGGGACCGTCATTCTTATAGTGTTATAGATTGGAAGCTTAGCTAGTAGGTGTGTTACGTTGAATTACTGTCATAGTCTGATCTTATGTAACTCCCATCCCGAATGCATAGGTGTGTAAGGTCTTTATCTATAAGAATATAATTTAAAATAATTTTTTTTTTTACATGGGAGGTCTGGGACTAGAACCCATGACCTGGGGAGGGGAAAATCCTAAATGTCCATGCAGCCACCAACTGGGCTGTCTTACACGGACAATTTAAAATAATTTTATATATATACCAACGAGTGGTTGCATTGGATGGTGTAATGTCCGTCTCAATTTAAAAATGAGATTATCTCATATGAAGGGCAGTGATAGTTGAACGAAAAATAAGTTTATTTATGTTTACTTTATACTTTATTTAATATTCCTTTGTGTTACGAAAGAGCATCAAATTTTTGTTTACTAAGAGTGAATTTGTATCCCTTCTATTAGATATATGGAAAAGAGGAAAATATGATAGATTGAATATGTTTATGTTACAAGATAAAGGTCCTATATATAGGATTAATACATATCATAACAAAGACTAAAATAACCTTAACTAAATATCCTACTTACAACCTATATATTCTAATATCTCCCCTCAAACTCAAGTGGACGAAGATCAATTTGAGTTTGCAAACCAAAGTTGAACGGTCAGACTACATCCGAGATAGAACCATACTACATCTGAACGGGAAACGAGTAAATTAAAACATACGCCCAAACTGCATCCGTGTTGGGACCTTACTACATTTGGGATGGAATCACACGAAGATAACTCTAGGACCAGGCGAAACTGATCAAAGACAACACTGGGATCAGGCAAAACTGATCAAAAGGCAACAAAGGTGAGCAAACTCAACGGACATCTTCCACAAAAAAAAACAAAACTGAATTTTCGGGGCGGAATTAGCATAAATAGAGTGGAAAAACGGAAAGAGCATGTCGGAAAACCATAGGAACAGTCTGGTCAGGTCAAAATTCTAGTTAGACTGGTTGGACTGGTTCATTGGGTAAACCGGTTGCTATCTGGACCGGTTCACTGCTTGAACCTGTTTTTTTTTTCTGAACAAAATGAGGGAACTGCGCTGGGCTGCAAAGAAATGAAGCGGGTCAAAGAGCTGGACTGGGCTGTGGATGCGGGTTTGGACCAGAAATGGATTGACCTAACCCCTTTTTTGGTTGGGGAACATAGGAAACAGAACAGGAGCGGTGGCGCTGGCGCGTGCAGGGCCGGTCGGCAACGTGCTTCGTGATTCCGGCCGAACTACGGACGGCGAAACCGATGGTGGTGGGGTGTGTTCTGGCGGTGATCGGAAGGTGGCAGATCGGACGGAGAAGAGATGGACACGAAAGGAGAAAGTGTCGGTGGTGGCTGGCGCTTAACGCAACGGCTAAACGGAGTGAACCTAGATCTCTGGTCATTGAGTCGGAGAAGGCAAAGGAGAAGTGGTTGCTCACGACACCGAGCAACAATATTGCTGCCACGGTTTGCGATGTTGATGGCAATGATGGCTAGGGATTCAGACCGGGATTGAGGCGCAGAGGTGACGGGTTGAGGGCCGGGGTTGGAGGCACAGTGGTGATGAATTGATTGTTTTGAAAATTTGGTTTTAGTCCAAGCTATTATGAAAAATCCATTAACTGTTGATATGGCTAATGAGACGCCACATCAACATTCACGTATGCAAGTATTGTATACCACCGGTAGGATGACATGAATGATTTGGACTTTCAGGAGCAAAAAGGCCAAAGGCCAACCCAAATGAATTTGTAGATTGGACTTTGGCCCTTTTGCTCCTACAAATCTGAATCATCTATGTCATCTTATCGATAGCACGCAATACTTGCACATGTATGCTAATGTGGTATTTCTGTTAATCACATAAGCATTTACGGATTTTTCCTAACAGTGGAGACTAAAACCAAATTTTCAAAATAATTAAGGAGTATAAGTTAAAGTCGAAAAAACTTCCATTAACCAAAATCAAAACATTCCAAATTTTCAGGAATTAAAAACATAAATAATTCTTTACTATTTAACGGGGTATATTCTTTTTCTTTCATGCGTTGGATTTGTATCATTGGATGTACAATGTGGTTGGTTTTGCTTACTACTTACGAAAAGCCATGTTAAAAATTCTCTGTACGATGCACGGGCATAAGCTGGCAGTAAAATTCACAAACTTTGAATTTCTGTTATTCCATAATACGAATGGTTAAAAAAAAAGTAAAATATCCTTCAATGATATAGTGGCTATTAAATTAGTTTTTCAAATGAAATGATGATCGAATAAGTTTTAAACAATTTAAATAACCATCACGCATTGATTTTTTTTTTTAAAAAAAAAAACTAACTTGGTGGTCACAAAAATATTTTGAAGATAAAAATTTATATTACGTGTTAATCATTTAAATTTTCAAGAATTTATTTTATGATAATTCTTTTTAAGAACTAAATTGTTGGTTACAATGAGAACATTCTTGGAAGACCAATGTAACATTTTATATATTATATTATATATATATATATATATATATATATATATATATATATATCATGATTATTATTTTTTTTTGTTTTTTGTATCGTCTGCATGCGTTGGCTCCGAGAAATATTGGCAATTAATTGAGATGTGTACATTTAGTTGTTTTTTTTTTCGAGGGATTGCATTTGATACTAATAAGATTATTTTAGTTATGGGTCTTTCTAACCTTTGTAAATCATTCTTTAATTCCAGATCAACAGATCTATTGAGAAACTAATAGCAAGTTGAGTTAACTAATATTATGAAATACTTTTATATATTTTATAAATGATAATAAACATGTTTTAATTATATTATGGAGTAATGATTAAGTACTAACCAAGGGAGGAAGGAAAAAGAGAGGTCCAGCAATTTGAGCAGGCCAATGTCCATCCCTAGTTTGCAATGCTGATAAGTGATGTGCTGCCCTTCTCAACGCGGTGGTTGCTTTCTCAAATGTAATCTCCTCACCATCTTCAATCTTAACACTTGGTATTGTTTGCTTGAAATTATTTTCTCTCAAAACCTGCACATGCCCGATTACAAAACATGGAAAATAAGTTTTAAGGTTATAGATCAGATGAGAAAAAGAAAATTACATCACTAGACCTTGTATGTTCAATTATATTGATTTTGCTACCTAATAAATCGTGGAGAAGATTTTGTATTTTTCTTTAAAAGTAATTATTCACGGAACTCGAATTCGAAATTTTTAGTTAAGATAAAACAACTTTTCATCAATTGACCTGCACATTTGATAAGAGAGAAAATTTTGAATAAAAAATTAAAAAGTGACGAAAAATAAAATAAACACATATACAATGTGCTAAAAAAATTTAAACATGATTTTCGTTCTAGATCTTATATCTTACTATTATACTTATACTAGGAAAATTGCCCGTGCGATGCACATGTCTTAAATTTTGCTGTCCGTAACGAAGTTAAAAAGGGCAAAATGGGAAAATTATGCAAACAAGTGTCAGGTGGCTTTGAGGAAAAAAGAGAGAGAGTGGTTATAAGGCAAAATGCTAAGAGGAGAAAGGTGTGAAGAATTTGGTGAAAGAAGTCTCTCTCTCTGGTTCTCCTTCTTCTTCATCTCTACCTTAGTCTTCTACCACATATACACTCATAACTTCATCTCCCTATCTTCTTAGTTGGAATTAGTCTTATTACCTACTGCTGTTTAGCTTCTACTCGATATTTCGTTTTCATCTATCTGTCCCTTATTGTATTTACTGTCAAGAACTTGGGTGAAGTGTTGTTATTATCAATTTCAGATCTAAGTTGAGCTTATTTGTAGTTGCATTATGTTTACTGCTTCACTTGACAATTCAACCTCGTTACAATGGTGCTTTCATCGATCTCACTCCGCTGCAACGAAGGAGACAATTGCTGGCATATTGGACAAAATGATTGCTATCTGTGATAGATCTGTAGCTAGGAGTGAGCAATTTCAAAGAGATTTGGCTCACCTCAGGGAAAAAATTGCAGCCCGTGAGAAGAACTCAAGTGTGGAGGCTGATCAAAGTGTTGAGAATGCTTGCCCCATCATCTCTTCAACGATGTCGCCAATTGCGGAAATTGAGGATGAATCAGATGATCAAGCAGAACTAGATTTGGAGTCGTTGGATGTTGTGGCTCTTGAAGACGACGAACATGAAATTCCGGTGGAAATCAACCGTGACAAGGAGCCAGCTACTCTTCTCATTCATGTCGAAACCGGAAACGACGGCGACTCTGTCCTTCCACCGCCAACAAAGGCCTTCCGGGAATTCAGATCAGCTATAGTGGTAGAAGAACAATTGTTGAACCCTTTCGGTGATGAACCTCTAAATACGGTGGGCACAACAATTCAGGACATCATTCCAAGTGCAAAATCTCCATACCCGTATGGTGTCTATAGTTGGGTCATTGCACTTTGTTCTACCAAAATGCAGCAAGGTGCAACTATGAGAACACATGTGTATAAGGTGTATGATGAAATGCCCAAGTGGATATCTCACACGATGGTTGCCACTACTACTATGTTGTTGTTAGCACCTATTACGGTTCCTCCACCACCAAAGCCACCAAACCCATATGGTGTCTATCGTTGGATTGTTCTGCTTAATCCTATCAACGTGCAGCAAGGAACAGGTGCGAGAAATGTTATGTATGACAAAATGCTTGGGTTGATATTGTGTTGTTTGAAATTATTTCACTATATAACATACATTATGATGGTAACCATTGAGGATATTTTGATACTTTCCTCATCTAGTTCTATCACTTATATCCTCTGTGAGTTGTGTCAATGGATACCAACTTCTAATTTGATCACAAGGAAGTTATTAGCTATTGTTACTTATTTCTTGGCTATGAAATACACTGCTAATAGGATACCAACTTTGTTTGACAATTGCTACCGGGTTCACTGCACTGTCATGATCACGATCATTTTTGCGGGTTGTTATTGGAAGCTATTTACTGTTATCTATAGCCACCCGATGCCAAGAAACTTGATTATCATATTGAACTTGTGGGTTTTCCGTAATAGTAATCAGTTGTTATGTGTATCCAAGTTACAACCATTGTTGGGTAGTTTTATACATGCCCTTGTTGCTTGGATATTGCACCCCACCACCATTAAATTGTATATGCTCAAGGCCATTGCTCTGTTGTTATTTTTACTAGATGATTGCAAGCATTCTCCTAGAATTGGCAACAACCTATTGACATTGCTCATCTTACTTCCAATTAGTGTGTCATGCGTTGTTGCTAATATGCTAGTCATCACCTTTTTGCTAGAGTTTGGTGGGACAATCACTTTATTTTGCTTTACCATTGTATTGGATCATCAAGTGTTTGAGAAACTATTCAAAGTTTATGAGAAAGAGAGGATAGTTAGTAACAATTGCTATATTCGACTGGTTTTTTGTATCTCCTCATCCAACAATGGGAAGCATGACATGCTACAAATATTATTACTTCTTATTCTCCTTGCACTATTCCTTATTGTGAGGATCATGCAGTTAGTGTGCTTCTATTGGATTATTGCCTTCAAGTTTGTTGGGTTACCTTTGAACATGAAATCCGTTGAATCACAAACTGATGGAACTATCCAATTTGGTAGTGTGGAATCTGCTCATAAAGAAATTGAGAAGTTGATTTACATGCAATTGGGTCAAGCACATGAGTTGGTGCTAACTCTTCAGATAAAAGCAATTCAACTATTGTTGGCTAACATTTGTGCAGGCTTGGCTTTTCAAAGCATGTTAATTTTACTAATTGCAGTACTAAAGTTAAGTGGTGTTGTTGCATGTCAATTTTACTATAGCCTGGTTAGAGTTTTGCTAAGTATCACAGCTTCAATTATACCTCCATGCCCCTGCTACTTGAAGATTCCAAGCACTTATATCAAAGTTGGGATTGAGACAAATTTTAGGACTGCTAGTGCTTCTGCCGCAACTACTGCTTGCTGTCCTTGGTTAGCTTGTGCTTCTAGTTCATTTCACTTTGTTTACATGGGAAATTCCAAGTTGTCCCTTGCTGGCTTGGGATATGCTTTAGTGGTTTCTCTCCTTGAGCATGAGATTGCAATGGTACTTGGTGAAATAGCTTCTCTTAATGGAACAAACTTACTCGATCATGACCTTGAGGACAAGGTCATTTTTAATGGGGGCGGTAATGTAACGAAGTTAAAAAGGGCAAAATGGGAAAATTATGCAAACAAGTGTCAGGTGGCTTTGAGGAAAAAAAAGAGAGAGTGGTTATAAGGCAAAATGCTAAGAGGAGAAAGGTGTGAAGAATTTGGTGAAAGAAGTCTCTCTCTCTGGTTCTCCTTCTTCTTCATCTCTACCTTAGTCTTCTACCACATATACACTCATAACTTCATCTCCCTATCTTCTTAGTTGGAATTAGTCTTATTACCTACTGCTGTTTAGCTTCTACTCGATATTTCGTTTTCATCTATCTGTCCCTTATTGTATTTACTGTCAAGAACTTGGGTGAAGTGTTGTTATTATCAATTTCAGATCTAAGTTGAGCTTATTTGTAGTTGCATTATGTTTACTGCTTCACTTGACAATTCAGCCTCGTTACACTATCCTTTATTTTTTTGAAGGGCTTTCCATTTGTTAAAACATTAAACATTAATTTTATTTACATGTGAATTTTTTTAGCCGACAATAAATCTATCATTTTTTGGAATTATATTTTATATGGCATTTTTTTAATTATTACAAATTTACATTGAAATTTATTTTTTTATGATCAGACAAATTTATGTAATCAAATCGGAATACAATGCTTATAATTAGATAAAATACGATAAAGATTTTGAAAAATATTTATAATATGTGAAACAATCATGTATACTTTAAAAATAGTTATGAATAACTGTTATTATTTTTTTTCGTGTTTTTTTGGTGGGACAATTATATAATATAAAATTGGTATAATATATAATGCACAAACTTCTATCTATATATTAAGCAAAATGTAAATATTTAAATATGTCTTTTGTCACACACTTATCATTATCAAGGAAAAATCATAGTTATTTGACACATGTTGAAGTGAAAAAATATATTTGTAATGACCAATAAAAACATGTTGAATTGAAAATTAAAAATGTAAATAAACAAAGCAAAAACCAATTGTACTTCCAACTTCTAAAGTTTAGACACGGCTTAAGAACATCTATTTGGAAAGAACCATGAACAAACTTATATATGAGAAGCAAACTACTTAAACGAGAAAAAGATCTTTATTTATCCTTACATCACCGGCGAGAACACGTTACCTTTAGTTGCCTCAAGCATTTTGAAGGCAGTCACCTTCATTAAATGTTTGTCTCCTTAATATTTCTTATTTTTGTGATTTTCTACCATCCTTGTGGTCGGGAGTATTTCCACAATCGTTAAATGGGACGAAGGCCAGGAGTATTCCCTCAATCCTAAATCTAAAATCTTTATGAGAAATTTACATCCATCATGAAGGTAGGTTAATTTTGTTAGTAACATTGAAATTGTACAAATTTAATATACTTATTTGAAACCACCTCTAAAGATATTATTGACATTTTAAAAGGTGCTGACTTAATTGAAATATTTTTTAAAAGAAGTTTTTTTTATAAGCGTTTTTTGGAAAAGGTTATTAAGTTTTATTAGAAATTGAAATGAGTTTATGAAAATTGGAAAAATAAAACTATAGATACAGATGGATAAATATATATGGATTAAATGATAATTTTTTACTTTAATATTTTGAATGAAACTTTTTAGTTGAAATTTCACACACATTGACAATTTCTTGCTAAATATTTTGGATATATATATTTTTATTAGACTTTTTTTTACTATTTTTTACCTATATTTTTTTATATTTTTATTGGTCTTGTTTAATGATATTGTATAGTGCATTATATATATATATAATATTATTTTTTAAAAATAATTTTTTATTTAGATTTAATATTTTTTTACCCTTAACTAACGGGGTTTGGTTCAGTTGGTGTAAGACCTCAACTGAAATCTTGAGAATGGGACACGGGTGCTAGTAGCCCCGTGTTCGATTCCCACTAAAAACATCCAGTCACGCAGCTCGCATCGGATTAGTCTCAAAGACTCCCTGGTATTAAGGGTGCTCTTGGGGATACCGGTGGTTCCACAAGGAATACACACACAAAAAAAAATTTACCCTTAATATTGATAAATAGCATTTTTTATAAATGTGTAATAAAGAATACAATAATATATAGCAAAATATTTATTAATTTTTTTTATATAAGCAAATTTTGGAATGTGGTAATAATTAAGTTTTATTATAATTTGAAATGAGCTCATGCAAATTAAACAAAAACTATAAATATAGATTCATTAACGAAAAAATTATAGATATAGATAGATAGATAAAGATGAATAATTAAAATGTTAATTTTTTATGTTAATATTTTGAATAAAATTTTTTAGTTGAAATTTCACATGTATTGATACTTTCTTGCTAAAATATTTCGGATGTATATATTTTTATTAGACTTTTCATTTATTATTTTGTTTAATTTATATTTTCTATCATTTTTATTAGTTTCGTTTAACGATATTATGTAATGCATTATATATAAAGTATCTTTTTTTAAAAGTAGTTTTTTATTTAAATTTAACATTTTTTACCCTTAATATTGATTGATCGCATTTATTATAAATATGTAGTGAAGAATACAATAATATATATATATATATATATATGTATGTATATATATATAGAGAGAGAGAAATGAAAAGATTAGAAATGATATGGACGGATGTGATTTACTTGCAATGGATGGCTGCGATTAGAAAAGAAATTTGAGGGAAAAAATATCATTTGGAGGGAAAGTAAGATTAACCCTCAACTTCTCCTATTTTATAATATGTTGATGATTATGTTGATGATGACTATTATTAATTATTAATATTGTGTTTCTAAGAAAACATAATGGGCGGTTATGATTTAATTTAATAAAATATGATGGACGACTAAGATTAAAAGATAGAAAACGGACTACTATGATTTAATCTAATAAAATAGGATGGACGACTAAGATTAAAAGATACAAAACACACACTTAATGATGGATTTATGAGAGAAATACACCATTAAGAGGGAAAATGGATGTTTTAGGAGGGAAATCTTTTTTGCCCTTCTACTTCTCCAATTTTAATATATGTTGACTAGTATAACTATAAATGGGAAATGAGTAAAGTTTTAATGTTTTAAATGTTACTTTTTCCGGTTTTTATTATATATAGGTCATTTTTTTTATATTTTCTTGATCTTAATTATAAGTCACTTTATATATTTGATACATCATTTATTGTTTTTTTCTCTTTTCTTGCTTTTATTAAATATTTGGACTATCTATGTAAAATTGTAATATTCGAATATACTACTCTCATAGAATTTCGAAAACTAATTATTTTCTTTAATGTGTGTAATTAGGTTAAATATGTCCTACAATAAAAACAAGATAGAATACAATATATTTGTTCCGGATTCTTCCAAAAAGTTTGAAAAGAAAAAAATTATGAGAGCTAATGTAGTAATGCATTAATTTCAAATAAATATTACACACATTATAATTATTGTTCTCTTTTATAATTAATAATTCACATAATAATTTAGCAGGTACTTCCTTAATTACTCAATTATAGATGTAATATATCATTTTCAAAATATTTTATTTTTTTTTGAAACTTTCAAAATATTTTATTTATTTATTATTTTAAATTTAATTTTTGTAAAAATACAATTTATGTTTTTTAATCAAAGATTATGGAAAGGAGGAAATATGACATTTCTTATCTGGTTTTAAATATAGCTCATTTGGTGTTATAATTTTAACAACATTGTTAGAAAATGGACAGTATCAATGGTTTCAATTTCATCTAGATTATTAATTTGAAATATTTTTACTTAACTTTTTTAAAATACTCTAAATTAAATATTTGAATAGTGTTAAACCATATTGCTGATCACACAAACCAACCTCACGCAGTCAAGGCAGTCAACACAGCAGCTCAAGGAAATCAGTAACAACTTCCACATTCTCAGGAACAGCTAGAAGACTCGAAGGATTAATGTAGCATCTATTAAGGAATCTTCTGATATTTGAATTTTGTATTTTAGTTAACTTTTCTGTTTCAGAATTAATAGCTATCCATTAGGCTTGTTTGGTAGATTAGATGCTTATCAACATGTGTAACTTTGTCTATATATTTACATTGTACTCAGCAAGTGTAAGTAATGTGAACTGACTTTTATTCTTTTACATTCGTTTCTGATATACTTCTTTCTTTCTCAATTCAAACTTTCCTGCAACACTCTATTTCTTCTTCATTACTCTAATTCAAACTTTCCAACATGGTATCAGAGCTCCTTAATTAAGGAGCTCTGCTGCGCAAACTCTGACCTTTTCTTAACCTTTCTAGAATCATCAATTACTTTCTATTTCTTCTCTTGAGTCTGTGCAAATGGCAGACATGAATTATATGAATGATCCAACAATTATCTATTATATTCATCCTAATGAGAATCCTGGTGCAATCTTAGTGCCAGCATTGTTGAAAGGAGAAAATTATCATCCTTGGGCACGCTCCATGATAATGGTTCTAAAAACCAAAAACAAACTGAAATTTATTGATGGAACAGTAATGAAACCAGATGAAGATGATCCTGAATATGAAGGATGGGACAGGTGCAATACTCTAGTGTTGTCTTGGCTGAATCATTCCATTGACAAATCCATTGCCCAGAGTGTTCTTTGGCTGGAGACTGCATCAGAAGTTTGGCAAGATCTGAAGGAGAGATACTATCAAGGAGACATTTTCAGGATTTGTGAGCTCCAAGAAGAACTTTATTCATTCAAACAAGGCACTCTCTCTGTAAGTAATTATTTCACTCATCTGAAAGGCTTATGGCAAGAAATTGAGAATTTTAGGCCTATTCCTTTATGTACTTGTGCTACTCAGTGCTCATGTGAATTGATTCCTAAAATTAAGTCATATAGAGAGAATGACTATGTGATCAGATTCTTAAAGGGGCTAAATGAACAATACTCAGCAGTGAGATCACAAATCATGTTAATGGACCCTCTTCCTGGAATTAATAAAGTTTTCTCTTTACTTATGCAACAAGAAAGACAGATGGCCTTAATTGCAGATGATTCCAAAGTGATACTTAATACTGCTACTAATGAAAGTGGTACTGGAAGAGGTAGAGGAAGAGGGAGAAGATATAGAAATTATCATGATCAATCAGGTTCCATTCTGGGCAAATGACCAACAGGTAGAGGCTATAATCAGAAAATCTGCACTTACTGTAACAGAAGTGGCCATACAGAGAGCATTTGTTATAAGAAACATGGCTATCCTCTTTCCATGAGAAGAAACAGCACTGTGAATTGCACCACTACAGGAACAGATGAAGCTGTTGATTAGAAGGAAAATCAAGATGATACTGGTATGAATTTTACTCCAAACCAACATAAGGCATTACTGGCACTCCTGCAGCATTCTGAACCAAGTAATCTGCATACAACCAATCACATAACCACACAGACCAACTCAATAAATAAGGACCAAAATTCTTTCAATTCAGGTAACAGATATTTGTTGTCATGCACAAAAAGCACCACTTGGATTCTGGATACAGGGGCAACAGACCATGTCTGTTATTCCTTGACAGAATTCCAATCTTTTAAGAAAATTAAACCTATTAGTGTCAGCCTTCCTGATGGTAACCAGGTTCTTACAGACATTTCAGGCACAGTTTTCTTCACAAATTTTCTCTATCTGACTGATGTTCTATATATACCTTCTTTTAGCTTTAACCTCATTTCTATTTCTAAGTTAACTCATTCTCTTCAATGCCAACTCATTTTTTCTGACAATTCTTGTTCCATTCAGGAAATCCCATCCTTGAGGATGATTGGTGCAGCTGAGCAGATTAGAGGCTTGTATGCAATGCAGTTTAGCAACCCTTTCTTTGCAGTTTCCCATTCCATCAATAATTACGTCAGCTACAGTGATGCTATATGGCATTGTAGGCTTGGACATCCAGCTCATGATAAATTGCTTAGTTTGCATAAGTCTTTCCCCTTCATTGAATGTAATAAAAATTCTGATCCTTGTGACACTTGTCACTTAGCTAAGCAGAAAAAGTTGTCCTTTCTTTCTAGTATTACTCATTCTGTCAAACCTTTTGAAATAATTCATGTTGATATTTGGGGTCCTATTTCTCTTGCTTCTATTTCTGGACATAGATATTTTCTAACCATTGTTGATGACTATACCAGACACACTTGGATTATGCTCATGAAACTTAAATCAGAAACTTCCACTCATTTAAAGAACTTTATTTATCTGGTTGAAACAATTTGATTCTAAGCTTAAATGTGTCAGAAGTGACAATGGTCTTGAATTTAACCTCAATACTTTTTATGCCTCTAAGGGAATTGAACACCAAAACAGTTGTGTTGAAACTCCACAACAAAATGGAGTTGTAGAAAGAAAACATCAACACATCTTAGGTGTTACTAGAGCACTCATGTTCCAGTCTGGTTTACCCAAGTGTCTGTGGAATTATGCTGTCAATCATGCTGTTTTCTTAATCAATAGATTGCCTAGTCCTTCTCTTTCCAATAAATCACCATACCAGTATCTATTTTCCAAAGATCCTAATCTTATTAATCTCAAAACTTTTGGTTGTTTGTGTTATGCTTCTACCTTAACAGCTCACAGAAAAAAGTTAGATCCTAGAGCTAAAAAATGTGTTTTTCTGGGTTATAAGAAAGGTGTTAAAGGAGCTATTCTTTTAGATCTCAAAACTCATGAGATTTTTATTTCCAGAAATGTCCATTTTTATGAACACATATATCCCTTTCTTAGCTCTACAAATAATTCCACATCTTCCTCTTCAAATCTGCCAACTACTTCCTTCTCTTCTTCTGATTCTTTCCTTGACTATCATTATACAATTCCAATCCCTCCTTATCATCACCAACATCCTGTTAACCCTCAAAATGAGATCAGTAACTCACATTCATCTCTGCCTGCCGATTCTTCTCCTTCTTCTGGTTCAGTTCATGACCATACTCCAAATATCCCTCATTCTCCTGATCCTATCCCTCCAAACAATGAATTACAACAACTAAACAATGAGCCTGTACCTGACCCTCCTAATGAACCTGCACCTATACCACCCCAACCTGAGCCTAGATATCCAATTAGAGCCAATAGACACCCTCCTACCTATCTGCAGGACTACCATTACACACTTGCCTCTTCTGCCACAACTCCTCAATCTGACTCAATCAGGTATCCTATTTCTAATTATATTTCTTACAATCGCTTGTCACCTTCACATAAACATTTCACCTTAAACATTTCTAGTTCTGTTGAGCCAACCTCTTATGCAGAAGCCATAAAACATGGATGTTGGAGGAATGCCATTAATGCTGAATTGTTAGCTTTGGATAAAAATCATACTTGGATCCTTGTTGAATTACCTCCTGGTAAGAAAGCCATAGGGTGTAAATGGGTTTTCAGAATCAAACACAAGTCAGATGGTTCCATAGACAGACACAAAGCTAGATTGGTTGCTAAGGGCTATACACAAACAGAGGGCATAGATTATCAAGAGACTTTCAGTCCAGTAGTCAAGATGACAACCATTCGGGTCCTTTTGGCTTTGGCAGCATCAAATAATTGGCATCTTCATCAACTAGATGTCAACACAGCCTTTTTACATGGTGACTTAACAGAAGAAGTCTATATGCAACCTCCACCAGGTTTGCAGACTCAAGGAAATCAGGTTTGCAAACTTACCAAGTCTCTCTATGGGTTAAAACAAGCTAGCAGGCAGTGGCACACAAAACTAACTTCTGTTCTCTCTCAATGTGGTTTTATTAAGTCTCAAGCAGATCACTCTCTCTTTATCGAAAATAAAAATAACAATTTCACAGCAGTTCTTGTCTATGTAGATGATTTGGTCATCACAGGTAATGATCTCACTGAAATCAGTTCTATAAAAGCAATTCTGGATGCTAAATTCAGCATCAAGGACCTTGGTGAACTGAAGTACTTCCTTGGTTTTGAAATTGCTCGTTCTCATAAAGGCATCCATGTTTGTCAAAGAAAATATGCTCTAGATCTTCTTTCTTCAACTGGTTTATTGGCTGCTAAACCTTCTTCTACTCCCATGGATTCCAATACCAAATTTTCTAAGCATACAGGCACTCCTTTGAGTAATGTTACTTCCTACAGAAGTTTACTTGGGAAATTGATTTATCTTACTCATACTCGTCCAGACATTTCTTATTCTGTGAGGTTACTCAGTCAATTTCTTGACTGTCCCACTGACTTGCATTTCAAGGCAGCTCAAAGAATTCTTAGATATGTCAAGAATCAACCAGGCTTAGGCCTCTTTTTCTCAACTGTTTCAGGCACTCATTTAACAGGTTATATTGATTCCGATTGGGCTACTTGCCCTGATACCAGAAGGTCTGTAGTGGTTATTCTTTCTACCTAGGCTCTTCCTTGATTTCCCGGAAAAGTAAAAAACAGAAAGTCACTTCTCGTTCTTCAGCGGAAGCAGAATATCGTGCTTTAGCTCTTGGTGGTTGTGAAGCACAATGGTTGTTGTATTTACTTCAGGATTTACACATTCCTCATCCTTCACCAGTTAACATCTATTGTGATAATCAATCTGCCATTCATATAGCAACCTACCTTGTCTTTCATGAACGCACCAAACACATTGAATTGGATTGCCATTCTATACGTGAAAAAATTGAAGCAGGTTTTGTTCATCTTCTTCCTATCTCTACCTCACATCAATTAGCTGACATTTTTACCAAAGCCCTCAGTTCTCAGGTGTTTCACTTTCTTAATTCCAAGCTGGGTCTATGTAACATACATAGTCCAGCTTGCGGGGGGGTGTTAAACCATATTGCTGATCACACAAACCAACCTCACGCAGTCAAGGCAGTCAACACAGCAGCTCAAGGAAATCAGCAACAACTTCCACATTCTCAGGAACAGCTAGAAGACTCGAAGGATTAATGTAGCATCTATTAAGGAATCTTCTGATATTTGAATTTTGTATTTTAGTTAACTTTTCTGTTTCAGAATTAATAGCTATCCATTAGGCTTGTTTGGTAGATTAGATGCTTATCAACATGTGTAACTTTGTCTATATATTTACATTGTACTCAGCAAGTGTAAGTAATGTGAACTGACTTTTATTCTTTTACATTCGTTTCTGATATACTTCTTTCTTTCTCAATTCAAACTTTCCTGCAACACTCTATTTCTTCTTCATTACTCTAATTCAAACTTTCCAACAAATAGGATTGATGAGATTTTTTATTCTAAATAATGCAATAATTTATCGTATATCGCACTCATGTATGTATCATTCCATATGTCATATCATTTGATTGGTTAAACAAATTGACTTTAAAAATTACTTCATTTAAAAAAAAATATTTTTTTTACCTATCAAATGCAAGGGATATAAAGTGGCATAAATTATAATACATCAAATGTTATCCTCGCGTATGATATGATATATGTGAAGAGTAAGAGGGGGCTCACACAATTTATATGCTTTTCCCTTAAAAAAAAGGTAAGCATAAGCCTAAGATTTAGTAGGACGGATGCAGGTTCCTTTAAAAAAGAAAGTCAGGAATCAGGATGAATGTAGGCATTAAGGAAAACAGCTCTGAAATATATGGATACTTTTAAAATGTTGATGTATCCATACAAATTAAATATTGGGTATTGGTAAGTGTGCGTGCAATATTTTTTATATTTTTAAAAGTATATTTTGGATGTAAATCATACCGATAAGAGTTATGTAAAATAGATTTATAAAATTAATTTACAAACAAGATTACATTACATGTCATTCAATAATGAAAAACATATGTCACTTCACCTAAACCTCTTATATCGTAATACATGTGATAATTCAATATGGTCAGCATTTAGTTGTTAAGTGAGATGTATGATTATGTGTTATAAATTAAGGATTGAATTGCAAATTTTTAAAATTTTAACTCAATCATGGTTATAATTAAAAATTATATTTTCAAATAAACACAAAAACAAAAAGTGTGATAAAAAAAAATCAAAAACACCATCTTATTCTTAAATCCTAAATTGAGAAAATTAAACGTCAAATAGAAACAAAACCTAATCATCGACCAAAACATAAAAAAAAATAAAAAATCCTAAGTTGAAACAAAAGACAAAACCTCATCTTCTTCGTTTTTTTGAATGCAATTTCAAATCAGTACGTGACAGGATTCTTTTTCCATATTTTTTTGGTTACAATATGCTCGGTTCAAATTTTTTACTGCTTCGAGAAGAAGCTTTTCAATGATTGCAATTAAGAAAAAATTATTAACATGCGATTTGCTATTTGTAAAGCACGCTGGTGGGATCTATTACAAGATGAAACCCCTCTTCATATTTAGCTTCTTTTTTTAGTCAATTTAGTATTTAAGAATAAGATGATGTAGTATGTTATTAGATCAGGATATATATATATATATATATATATATATATATATATATATATATATATATATTTTCATTTTGAAAAGTGAGTTTTTAATTATAACTATGATTGAGTTAAAGTATTTATAAATTTGCAAAACACACGTAATCGAACACCTCACCTGGCAACCGAAAACTAGCTATGTACACTTGTCATATGTGTCGCACTAGGATTGATACATTTAAAAATGGCATAAATGCCTTTTAAAACTTAAGTGGCAGTAAAGCAAAACCCTTATAATAAGAAAGTGACATATGTCATTTATTACCTTATCAATAATAAGCATGTGATACATATTATTTTCTTTATGGTGTAAGCTTATTGAAGGTTAATTTTGTAAGCTTATCAATCATTTTTGTACCAATAATATTACTTTTATTTTATTTTATGTTAATGTCATAATCAATCTCTCATCCTTATATCTTAACATATTTTAAGTCTCAACATCTAATCATAAGATACTCATATTCTATTTTAATGCCAAAATTATTTATTTGTACATTTTTTTTATATATTTATTTATAAAATTTGACCCATATCCCAATTTTTTAGAAATAATAAAATAATAAATTTAATTTTATAAAAACTAAATGAAATAATAAAATTACTCTCTCCGAAAACAGTCTTGTTAAGCCAATTTTTTTTTAAAATCTGAATAAAAATTATATGAATAACTATATTTCTAATAATAGTAACATCCTTAATCCATTTGGTTGATGAGCTTGAATTTTTTCAAAAAAAAAAAAAAAAGCAGAAGAGAGTAATATTGAGTGTACGCACGTAACTTGGTGAGTAATAATGAGGGAATATAACATAAGGATATGCAATGAGTAGAGAGAGAGAGTACCTGAAAGCGCCAAAGGAGGTCAGCGCAGGGTTTGACGTTGAAGCGGTTGTGATAGAAATGGAGACGAGCTGCTTCCACCTCTTCTCTCTCCTCTGCTGTCCCTGCTTCTGGATCATATTCCCATGTCTGCCTCCCTACGAAGTTGTTTGTGCTGAATATGTATTGCTCTTTCTCTTTGTCTTTCCCTCCTTCTGCTATCTTCAGCCTCCACATTTTTTCTTTTTTTATTTCTCCGATCCTCTTCTACTTGCTTCTTGCTTTCAACCAACTCCAATTCAAGCTAAGTAGTGCTCTATCTGCTCTTCCTCCTACTTTTTATAACTATTATATTATCTGACCGACCCACAATTAATTACGACAAATTCTATATATATATATATATATATCAATATATGGCATTTCACTCACGCAAGCACTACTTGAGTCTCAACAAACACGCACGCTGCTTTTCACTTCAGAAGGTAGGGAGAGAGAGAGAGAGAGAAGGGTCGGTCATTCCAATTTGCTCCTACTCGTATCCTATATTTATATATGCATTTTTTCATGATACATTAAATTTTATTTTTAGGATTTGTTTGGAGAAAGAATCCTAAATTTTTAAAAATCTAAAGTATTTTAAGTTAATTCAAAGTATTTAAAAAAAAAAGTTAATTCAAAGTAGTATATATGAAACATGATTGAGGAGTAAGAAAAGAGTATTTAGTAGGGGTGACCAGAATTCGATCCGTCTCTTGAACTCGTTCCCTTCAAATAATTTTAGGTAGGGTCTGGTACATTATAATTGCAAAAAAAAAAAAAAAAAGAAAAAGACAAACAAGAATAAAAGGGAGAGACTCGGGGTCACCCAATCCGTCCTTTTTTGCATATGAAGATCATATCCGTTTTCACTCAATTGTTTTTGTCAAAAATTTTGTATCAGGATAAGAATAACAATATAAATGAGCACAGCTTCAAACATAAAATATCCCAATGACATATTAAAATTTTATTGATTGACGTGTTTATGCTAAATTATAGTGTGGTAGACACTTGCTAGTGAAGTATTATTTTTGTCTCTTTTAAATAACAAAGTCTTTTAATAATTTCACTTTTTAAGTAGTGCAAGATACTTGAATTATGTTGAGTAAACATAATGACGAGACAGTCTAGTCAATTATCATTACCCAATCACATGAGATTTATATTTAGATATCATTTTAACTATTTGAAAATAAAAATAAAATTGTGATGAAGAACTTGTTGCATCATATCAATTTTTATCATTTTTACCACAAAAATAAATCCATATGTTTATAAATTTTATAATTATATTTTTTTCTCAGGTCAACCCCACTTGTCCCAATTTGGGATTGTCCCAATTTAGACTCGCCCCTACCGTGTCTTTTCCTAATTAGAGATGGATCAGGGTTCAAAAATAAACCCAATGAACATTTAATGACGGGTGAGGGATAAGCCTAACATATCCTATGCTCACCCCTAGGATTTGGAGAATGTTGAGAATATAGATTGATTGAGTATTTCAAAATTCCATCCAACTCTTCACGCTCTCACTCAACCTCTAATCTCAACAGTCTCCAAATTCTTTAATCTTACTTCACCTTCATGCTCCCTATTTTAAAAAGAGTTGAAATTTTTGGAAATTGCAAATCACTCACCCAAACACATCCAAATGTATTTGGATATAGAATTTTAAATTCATAGAAATTTAAAGTATTCCAAGTTAATTCAAAGTAAAAAAATATAAACATGAAATAAGAAGCCAGAGGGCATCAAACAATATAATTCAAAATTAAACTATCACTTTGATCTTTGAATTTTTATCCAATATTTATTTTGATTTTCAAAATTAAAGAAATTGTTTCATAGTTTTTCAATTTGTAAATTATTACTCAGTTTAGTCCTTCGATTATGTTGTCGTGCATGTTTGTTTAGATTTACAGAAAAAATTGAACAAAAAATTTACAAATCAAAATACCCTGGCAAATTGAATTAACATCACAAATGAATTGAATTAAAATATGCACTTAATAATTCTAGTAAAACAAAACAGAGAGGATTAGCTTCGACTAATTGGCACCGAATCAAGTTTACCTAAACAAACTCAAAACTAACCTACACACATATGCGAACCAAAACAAACCCAGAATAAATGGAAGGCAAAGAATGAATGCGGGGGTGATTCTAAAACAAATTGGATCGGGTTAAGCAAACCAAAACATACTAGGAACATATCGGAATACAAAGGATAATATATTCACTTATGTGGCTGCAACAGACCATCTTCTAGAGGCGGCGACAACGACAACCATATTCTAATGCATGTGGTTGTTTTGGGTAATAGTGCTGAGAGACGAGCTTGAGAAAGCAGAATTGATGAAGTTAAGACTAAATAGAGAGGATTGATGGTGGTTGTAATGAATAAGGGGAATTTGTGGTGACTTTAGTGATTGAGAATGATTCGGGATAAGGGTGAGAGGGAGAAGGCGTCAGGGGAAGGAATAATGTGGGAGCTGGTTGAAGGATTACATTTAAGCTTGTTAGGTTGTGAAGGTGATTAAGAGATATATAGTCATTAATATTGATTGTGGCTTAATGTAATAGTGAAGAAGTAGAAAAATATACAAGATTAAAGGATTTTTTTAATCATTTATTTATTTTGCATTAATTTTTAACTTTATTAAAGTTAAAGCCATGTTGTTTTGGCCCAAACGATATTATTTAGGTCACATAACATGTCACGTCAGGTTGCCGTTAACAAACATAAACAACAACATAATCGAATGACTAAAGTGAGTAACAATTTTCAAATTGATGGATTAAAAAGCAATTCTCTAATTTTGAGGATCAAAATAAATATTAACGTAAATTCATAAACAAAATAGGGTTTAGTAAAAAAAGAAGATAATATAAATGTCTTATGACAAGATAAACAAATTACATAAATGGCTATGATTGGTGGTGTTCATGTTCCTCAGTGGCGTAGGAACTTTTCGGTTGCTAACTTTGCTGTTGATAATTCGTGGAACTGGGATTTATTTTCTGGTTTAATTACCCCTGCTGTCAAGTCTCACATTATGGGAGTTCTGCCTCCTTCTTTTGAGAAGGGTGAGGATGCTATAGCTTGGAGTGGGGATGTAAGAAACCAGGCAATCGGCCTAACAATCTACTAGAGGGGGGGTGAATAGTAGTTTGAAGCAAAGATACCAGATTTTCGAATTAGATTGAAAACAGATGAAATATACTCGCTGGTTTTATAAAAAGGCCGATTAAGTGCCGAGCAGAATCCGATCACCGATTATCTAAGCCAATAATCGGTTATCCGAGCTGCACTACACTGTACTGAATCAGATTTGCAGCGGAATCACAGCAAATACACTTCATCGAATATGCAGTTAGACAGAAACCGATTAAATGCCGAGCATGCAGAAAAACAACAAAAGTGCATAAAGCAATAAAAGGATCAGACACAGGAATTTTTATACTGGTTCACTCTCCACCACTGAGAGTTACGTCCAGTCCCCCCTAAACCTTAGGGAGCTTTTCAATAAAAAATCAATCTAATTGTACATACGGATTTACAAGAGAACCTCTCTACACCTAACGTCGACTTGAACTGATGCTGAAGAACCTCTTCAGACTTTACAGATCTTGAAACCTTCAAGATGCCTTGAAACCTTCAAGGACTTTCACCAAAGAACCTCTTTGGATTTCTGCTTAGAAACCTTCTAAGACTTCAGAGATGAACAACAACAAAAATGTTAAGTGTGGCTCCAGAAACCGAAACCAGTTGCGTATGAATATGACAGAGTAAAGGCAACTGAGTTTTCGGACTTGAAAGAATTTGGAAGAGAAAAACTTGATATACAAAAGTGTTCAAGCGTGTTTCTCTTGTTGTGTTTCTGGATGTGTTGCTGATGAATGAAAGCTGGTGCTTTTATACTGAACCCAACACCCTACAAGAGGAAAGATATTTTGTGACACACTATCCTTGCAACGGATATTCCAGATATTATCCATTTTGTAGCAACATTCTTATCCACGTATGTCCTTTCCAAAGAATGATTCCATATGCTTCCAATTCACAGGAACGTACAAAGACACGTATTGTCCTTTCCAAAATCAAATCCTTTTTCAAACTTGAAATTCAAGTTTGGCGGCATTGTGACAGTTGAATATTGAAGACGATGAACAGTATCCGAGCTTGTCATATGTTCGAGCTGGGGAACTTGATTTCTTATGCAGCAGAGAGCTAAGACAGATCTGAGCTTGAACCGGGCTGAAGGTCTGAGCTTGATGATGCTTGCACTGAAAATGATCTGAGCTAACTTCTGCAGCAAGGATCCGAGCTTTGGCTGAACTTCTCACTTAAGCTTTGTACTGAAAGTTTGAGATCCGAGCTCTAGCCGAGCTTTATACTTGATCTCGAGTTGACCCTTGAAATCCGAGTTTTTGGCCGAGCAATGCAAACTAGATTGAGTGACCTTGACGTTCGAGCTTTGGCCGAGCTTTGCATATTATCTTAAGATTGACTCTGAGCCGAGCTTGAGCTTGACCTTTTACTTCCGAGCTATGGCCGAGCTTCTCGATTTCATCTTGAGTTTGACTCTGAGCCGAGCTTGAGCTTGACCTTTTACTTCCCAGCTATGGTCGAGCTTCTCGATTTCATCTTGAGTTTGAATCTGAGCCGAGCTTCTGGCCGAGCTTTGCATTGATCTTGAGTTCAACTTTGTCAACTGAGCTTAGGCCTAGCTCAACTTCGGTCGAGCTGATTAGTTAATATTTTACTTGATTGTACCAAAGGGCCGAGCTGATGGTTTTGCAGAGCTGATGATATAACATGTTACTCGTTCGACAAAACTTCTGACAAGTTGAAACTTTACTATTTTACTCAGAGGCCGAGCTTAACTTCGGACTTGACGAAGGCCGAGCTGATCATCTTCGAGCTTGCATCTGAGCTTCTGACTTTGCTGCTGGTTCAACTACATTTCTTCAAAGCAACTGCTGAGCATTTTCCAAACATCTTCTGACCATCTTCCGAACTGAGCCTTTTGTTTGACCTTGATATCTTGGCTTGTTCTACATGTTTGGCTGAGAAAATTCTGAACTTGCACCTGAGCAACTGCCGAGCTTGTTCTTCAGACTCAATACTTATGTCCGAGCGTATTGCGAGCTTGAACCTTAACTGCTGACTTGCTACAGGTAGCCGACCAGAGCATTTTGTCGAGATGATCAAAGACCGAAATCAACATACGGAACTGGTTCATTTGCCGAGCTTCATAGCATACGTTGATTCATTTGACTTCATCAGAGCCTTGGCCGAGAACCGAGCTATTTGTCTTCATCAAAATCTCTTTGATTCAACAGGGGAGGCTTCGGGCATTTTTTCTATTAAATCTGCAGTGAATGTTCTGTTAGATCGCACACATGATAGCAGGCCCCAAACTCAAAATTCCATTTTTGATCTTGCATGGAGTTGGCTTGGACCGCAGAGAATTAGATGCTTCTTATGGAAATTCTGCCATGATAGACTTCTAACAAATGTTGAGCGATGTCGTCGCGGAATGTCTTCCTCTACTGTCTGTCCTCGCTGTTCCCGTGCTCCGGAATCTATTCTTCATCTGCTACGTGACTGTGTGGGGATTAAAAACCTGTGGTTACAGGTTTTTAATCAGGGAAATCGGAATCAGTTTTTTACTACAAATACCAATGACTGGTTAAGGCTAAACCTTTCTAACCAAGGGGTGGGCAACATTGGTATTAACTGGTCAGTTTTTTTTGGGGTCATGACGTGTTCATTATGGAAAGACCGGAATGATTTGGTTTTTAGCAACTCGTCCACTCTTGGCCCCTCCCTTTACCATCGGGTTATCAGTTACTCACAGTATATTGTGGAAATTTCTCTTTGCCCTTTACATTCAGGTTCCTATAAGCAGGAGCATCTAATTTCTTGGAAAGCTCATAAGGAGGGCTCTTATTATAAACTTAATGTTGATGACTCTTTTAATCATATTAGTAAATCAGCTGCGTGTGGAGGTTTAATCCGGGATTTTTCTGGCAAGTTAGTGACAGATTTTTATTGCTTCTTAGGAACCTTTTCTTCCCTCCTTGCTGAATGTTGGGGTCTCCTTTTGGGAATTAAGCATGCTCTTTCTTTAGGTATCCACAGGTTGGAGATTGAGATGGACTCGTACATCACTGTTAGCATGGTTAAAGGAACTTGCAGATCTAATCACCATTGTTTTGCTATTGTTCGAGACATTAAAAAGCTGATGGAGCATTATCCAGGTTATAGTATTTGTCATGTCTATAGAGAAGCTAACCGCTGCGCTGATTATTTAGCTAATGATGGTCATCTTGGCTCTGTTAGTGTTACTACTATTCAGGATATTCCGTCTTCTTTATTTTCCCTTCTTTATGAAGACGCTTATGGGATAGTTTTCTCGCATATGATCTTGTAATTTTTTCTGGGCTTATGCCCCGTTGATTATAAAAAAAATAAAATTACATAATGTCAACAAGTAATTATTTTGAGTATTAAGAACCCCGCCGAGGCACATTCGTCAACACAAGAGTAATACAAAACTAAAGAAAATTTGTGATTTTTCAAAAGAGTTTGTAAATTTTTTGGAAAATTACTTGAAATAAAACTTTTTAATAAGTTACTTTATTATTCTTATTTAATTTAATTATCTAAGCAATTAATTAATTATTTTATTTTATACTTAATTAATTAACTATATACTTAATAAATCCGCTTATTAATTTATATTTTATATCTTTTTCAAACACTTTTATAGCTATTTTAGTCAAATAATTCTAATTCAATTTTCTAATAGATACAATCCCAAAACTCTTAAAATAATATTATATATGTTCATTTTAAGAAAAAAAGGTTTTGATCTTTTTTAATTATTACTTTCAGAACTCATTTTAATATTAATTATTATTTTTACAACTTTACCCAATTTAATTAAGAGGACATATATTAAGTGAAGAAAAATATTAATTATTATAAATAAAAATAAAAATAAAAATAGATAATACATATATTAATTTACTAAAAAATATTAAACTTACTTTTTAATCCATGCGATATATTCTTAAATGACAATTATAAAGGAAAGACCAGTAATAACATACTTATAAGCTAACAAACTTTTAGTTATTACTCTCTTCGTTTCATATGTATTATTCATATAGTGTTTCTCTGTTGTTTATGTGTATTATTTTTTTTTACGAAACTCAATATATAATTAATGTTATTTTACCCAATACATCTCTATTTATTATTATTATCTTTTTTACTTTCAATCTGTTTCTCATTCTTCAATAATAATTATATAAAGATATTATAGTCAAAATACCTTAAACTCTTGTATTATTTAATATTTTTTAAAACTTGTACATAATTTTAAAATACATTACTTATCAATCAGAACAAACTAAGCTTTAATTAAAGATTTGTATACAATACTCATTAAAGGAGGATGAGTTTGTATACTTATTATTTGATCAATGGCTACTAAATTTTTAAATTATTGAAAGGTCATGATTGTTTACCTGCAACGTAGATATGAGGTGTCCTCCAATGATGTAGGTGTACCATAGATTAATTCTTTTCTTTTATTTATTTATTTATTCTTTTTTTTTTTACATGGGAGGTCTGGGACTAGAACCCATGACCTGAGAGAGGGGGAAATCCTAAGTGTCCCTGCAGCCACAATTTGGATTTGTTTTGTTTTTTTTCCTGGTAACCATAGATTTTTTAGTGGGCCTTTTTTTATGACCCAGAATTTCAAGGATTATTATATTTTTAATTAGAAATTTAATAAATTAAAATAATAATTATATTAATATAATAATTAAGTTAATGGGTATAATGATTAAATTAATATATGAGATTTATTTTAAAAGTTTATTTGAAAGTTAATTTTGTAAACTTATATAATATTGCTGAAAAATTTAAATCTATGTACATCCCTATCTATTTTATACTTTTTAGATTTTTAATAATAATAATACTGTGTTATACATTCATACATAATCAACAATTTTTAAAATTTCAATAATAATAATAATAATAATAATAATAATAATAATAATATATGTTGGAACATTTTTATAAAGGGTTTCTTCAACCTTAGCATATAACTGGCGTTGAAGATAAAATGATCAATTGAAGTAAACATGTATTCCCTCCATTCCAATTTATTTGTTGTTTTAGGAGTTTCACATAGAACCGACAAAAAAACACGACAGGACCGGGCCAGCCCGAATAAGCATTGGAAAATATCGGGCTTAGGCAACAATTTTTGAGCACGACTTATACCCGTGCCTTAATGTTTTAGCACGGTCCGCAAAGGCACTAAAGACGATCAGGCTTTTGCCAGGCTAACCCGACACGATACGCCAACCCGGTTTATTTTATTTTTTAATTTTAATTTGCTGAAGTTTTTTGCAGAAACTGGATGAAAAGGAGAGGATTCTCTGATCCACTACACTATAGAATGCTTATTTACTTATTTACTAATATTTAATACATATAACTAGCGCTACTACCAATTATCAGATATTATCATACGTGTGTGTGTATATATATATATATATATTTATAAATGATTACCGGACAGGCATGCAAAAGCACGAAACACGCACGATTTGGGCCTAAAGAATACTTTTGTAGCACGATTTTAACCCATGCTTTTTAGGCATGACATGGTCAAAGCCCGAATCCGAACCGAGCAGACACGAGCACGACCGGGTAGCACGAATTTGCACCTCTAGTTTCACACTGTTTAAGAAAATTATTTAATATTTCAATTTTCATGAGAAGTATAAGACAACTTTACTATATTATCCTCACACTATATTAATTATCACACATTTCAAATATTTCAAAATGTTTAAAAGTAAGATTAATATTGAAAAAATAAATTAATTAATATACTTTCGAATTCCTAAGAGATAGATAATTTGGAACAAATTAAAAATACTAAAACGACAAATGAAGTGGAACTGAGGGAGTATATGAAAACTAAATCCACAATTTTCAAAGTATTAAATTTTTACTTAGTCAATAAAAAGTTAATACTTTTCAAGGTCTTTATCCTAAAAGATAAGATTAAGAATATCATTTAAAAAAAATACTTTTAATCCTAAATGTAAGCCCTGTATGGATTTTTTTTGTCCTTAACGTAAGGTTCTTTTGTAATATTTAATGATATTAATTACTTTTTTTTACGAAGATCTTTATTTATTTAACATTTTCTAGAGTCTCAATAATAATTATAAGGGTGATTTGGAAAAAGTATATACAAAATTTATATTTCAATGTCACTAATATAATATTAACTAACTTTTTTAAAAGCTATATTTTTTTAGTCAAACAAACTTACACTCCCTCTGATCCTTATTATAAGAAAAAAACCAACTTCACACTTATATAAAGGAAATTAAGGAAATTAGTTGAGCGTATTTAATTTTCTAAAATTCATAAAAAATAAAGCTAATTTAGAAATGTTGCATTGATGAAATGAAACAAAAATTAAATGTGGTAATCACTTTATAGAAATACTTTGAAAATAATTATATTGAGAATATAAAATTTATTAATTTTTTTTGGCTTAATTACATTTTTAGTCTTTTATTTTATTTTCAAGATTCACTTTGGTCCTTAATCTTTATTTTGACTTATTTTGGTCCTTTATCTTTTTTCAAGAATTTTAATATGGTCCTTCTGTAACAATAATATAGTTTTACTTGTAATATTCACAGTTATTACATTTCATTAATAGAACATAACAAATATTTTTACGGCTCCTAATACCATCTTCATTCAAATCTTTATCGCATTGTCATCTCTATTCATATGACAATATTAATCAATTATATTGCGTGTCAGATTGTTCTATCATTTGCGAAGCGGTACCACTATTCCTATTCTTATCAGGTGGTGACCTGGAATATTTTCAAATTTAGCAAAATTTGTCATTTTTCGATTACGGATGCGAATATTTCAATAAAACTAATATGATATGATAATTAAGCCTTTTTTCAAGAATATAAATTAAGATTATAATCTGTATTACAAACAAACACATTAACTTATAATTATTTTTGAAAAAATAAGCTAAAGAAAATAATTTCTGCTCAACCATTCTGCACCGGTCATTTATTAATTCATGACACCTCCGTTTTAGAATGGTCTACTAAGGGTAAAAGCGTAATAACAATGCTGGGGAAAACTGGTGATAATAATTATCACAAACCTGGAGTAGCAAGTGTCAAGAATGAGTATTGAAACTCACCCATTAAATAATCAAAGCCCCACCACCATGAGATGGAAGTACCCTACTCAGTACTCATATAAAAAATGAATTAATAAATCATTTTAGGAGGAGAAAAAAAATGCAATAATTTCCCAGTGTCACTTTCAATTTTTTTATTTGCAGCGAGTATAGCGTGGAACGATGCTGCATTTTTCTTTTTTAAAAAATGCGACACGAGCCTAGCGTGGTCAATGAACGGTGGACGATCATAAATCCGCATGTCCACCTTTAGGGGTGTAACGGTTCGGTCCGGTCCGGTCTGTGAGTCATATTACGGACCAGATCACTTAATTTAGTATAGTCCGGTCCGGTTCGATCCCAATATTGTTTATCGTCAAAGACCGGACCGGATCGGACCGTTCATGAATGGTCCGGTCTATTTTGCATTATTCGGATTTTTTTTTTAAAAAAAAAAGCAGATCTGATTAAAAAAAAAAGCAGATCTGATCAGCAAAGAAAAAAGCAAACCGCTTTGAGCACTGAGCAAGAGGGGTCGACAGCAAAGGACATCTGATCAGAAAAGGAGAAAAGCAGATCTGATCAGCAAAGGAGTTAAGGAGAAGGGAGAAGAAGCAAACCGTTGTGAACACTGAGCAGAGGAGACGACACCGATGGTGGAGACTTGAAGCGACGAAGGCGGCGATGAACGACGACGACGATGACAACTTTGGATGGCGTCGGACGGAGAGTTTGAAAAATGAGATGCGGAGTACTTGAGGATGATCTTCCATGTTTGCTTATTAGAATCTGATTGGATTCAAACTGAAATCTTTATGTTTCAGCATCACTGTAGAAGGTGCGGGGGATTGTTAAGGAAATATCCCAATAGGACTTCAAGGTTGTGACTAAACTTAGTGAGATTCGTTTATTGAGGGATGTGTAGATTTTTTTTTAATAATTATTAAGCCTATCGGTCCGATCCGGTCCCAACGGTCTAAAAATATCTGGGACCGTGGACCGGACCATTCAAGAACGGTCTGAATTTTTTGGGACCAGACCGGATCGTGAGACCGGACCGGACTACATTTTTCGGTCCGGTCCGGTCCGATCCGAGCGGTCTCGGACCGGATTTTTTATTTTTTCTAAGAAGGAAGGTAACCATTCAACAATTTGTTAACCTCAATTGTTTTATCACATACAACTACTTCAGTTTGCTCAATTAATTACAACCTGTTTTCTTTATTTTAGTAAAGATACTAAAAGTCTTAATCAGATTGTAATAGAGTCATGATTATTGTTGTCAAATGGGATATTAGAAAGTAACCATACAACAATTTGTTAACGTCATTTGTTTTATCACATACAACTACTTTAGTTTGCTCAATTAATCACAACCTGTTTTCTTTATTTTAGTAACCATACTAAAAGTCTTAATCAAATTGTAACAGAGTCATGATTATTATTGTCAAGGGGGATATTAGAAAAAACGGATCACACAAAAGGCTGCAATATAATCTTAAATACGATAACTGTTTAAATCAAAGTATGAATGCAACATTGTGCATTATAATCACTGTTGTTGCATCAACTCCCAACATTGCTCATTCCTTCATTCTTTTGTTATTTTCTTTATTCTCTTTCTTTATTCTCTCAACATTGCTCATTCCTTCATTCTTTTGTCATTTTATCTATTCTCTTCCTTTATTCTTGAACACACTAAGTATTTCCCTGATAAGCAATTACCTGTTTGTTTCGGATCGCTTTGTGCGATTAGTGAGTGATTATTG
Organism: Crotalaria pallida; assembly: GCA_037953625.1. NCBI lineage: Eukaryota > Viridiplantae > Streptophyta > Magnoliopsida > Fabales > Fabaceae > Crotalaria > Crotalaria pallida. The sequence continues at coordinate 451,934 of CM075654.1, read as the reverse complement.
AAAAATAAATGGGTTGGGTTTGTAACCTTAATGAAGTTTTAGGCTTTTATTGCTTTGAAATGGGGATACAGAGAGATCAATGCAAGAGTATGGGTTCCACGTTTATGGTGAGTTACAGAAGGAGGGTGTGCGCCTTGGCCTTTTACACTCCCCTCTATGCTTTTGACTTGGGCTTCAGTGGTAGCTTGTATTCTATCTCTCTCTCTCACACTCTCTCTGTGTTTGTTGATGGCTGAAGTTCTTTTTAGTTGTGCTTAGCTTCAGTTGGGTTGGGTTGTTCCCTGAGTTCGTTGGAGGAAGGCTCCTTTTATAGGGTCCTCCTTGCCTATTGGTCCTTGCCCTCCTTCTCTTGGTCCACTGATCTATTTCCCTTTTCCTTCTTTGTGGCTGCTCTCGTCAGAGTCCATTTTGTCTCCTTTACCTCTTTAAGCTTTGTCATTGATTGCTCACAGTGGGGAGGCTTAGAAAGCTTGCCTTTTTGGACTTTCCTCAAAGAAGGGGCTGCATGATGTAAGCCAAGATGCTCTGGCTTCTCATGCACGTTCCTCATAGTCTGGGGAACCGAAACCCTTTGTCTGTACACGTACGCCTTCCCCAGACCCTGTTTCCTGTTCGCTCTCACTTACCATGACTTTCTCCCCAAGTTTCCATAACACCTGAGGCGCTTTGAGAAGGTACGTCGTGCTCATTGGCATCTACACATCTTGCTCTTCTCCTCGAACGTGACGTCAGAATGTGACGCCTTGACTACTGACGCTCTGGGCATGGCGCTCTGATGCTTGCGCGCCCCTCTCAGTGTTCCTCATCGTTTGGTGATTTTGGGCCTCCATATGAATTGGGTCTTGTGACTTTGGGCTACCAAACAATGGGGTACCAACAATTGCCCCCTTTGCAGTGAGAAGGAAAAAATTTCCTTTTCAGTGCAAATCCTGTTTTGTCACTTTCTCGCTTGTTCTTCCTTTTTCTTCCTTTTCGTTCCACGTGCAAGTAGGGGGATACCCATCAGTTACTTGCACGTTCCCCCACTCCCTGTGTAGTTCAAAACTCCCTCCTTCCAACTCTTCAGTTCCTCCTTTTTCTCAACCACTCCTTCTCGTTCATCCTTTCTCTTTCTCAAAACTTCCTCCACCTCCTTATTTTTCCCAACAGTATAGAACTCCCCTTCTTCCTACGTTACTTCCCTTTTCTTCAACGTTGCCACTTTCCCTGTTTTAGGTTTCTCCTCAAATTCCTCTTCTCGTTACTGCCCGCCTTCAACCATGGGGAGGTCGAAATCCACTCCCACTGTTGAGATTGAGGATGACACCGTTCTTGAAGAAACTGAGGAGGAGATTTCTCTCCCTAACCCCATCACTTATTGCTTCATGCAAGGTCTCCCTTGCCCTCGCTCTTACCCCATAAACGCTGGTCACCGCCGCTGGGCGACGGGGGTGAAGGCGACACTTCCCTTTGGCCCATTCCCCGAATCTGGTGACCTGCTCAACGGTCCTCCTACTAAAGCAATGGTGATTCCTGATGATACTGCCAAGCTCATCTCTCCTCCTTCTTACCACAAGGACCACCGTGAGTTGGGTCCTTCGCTGCTCCGTTCTCGTCTTCGTCGTGCAGAGTTCCCATGGGTGGACCTGAACTTCAATGTCCGCATTGGCGGGACTACTGGTTGGCAAGATTGGATCAATCACGTATTTGCAAGTGACCCTCCCTTCATGGAGATTCTCAAGAAAGTTGGGATAGCTGAAGCAATCAAGGCGTCTCCTCAGATTGGCGCCAACCGCAGGCCGGACGATTTGTTCGCCTTGATCCAACGCTGGTGCTCTACAACACATACATTCCTGACGTCTTGGGGCGAGTTCACTCCCACGCTGGAGGATGTAGTTGTCCTACTGAAGCTTCCCTCTTTTGGAAACGTTGATCTTGACATAACAAAGGTAGACGAGAGCCTTTCTGATTTGGCTTTGGAATTGAAAGCGGCTTCTATTGCTAGTGTCAAGCATTCTCACGAGTTGCTTCAACAGAGGCGTGCTTCGCTCGCCGAGGGTTCTTCGTCTCAGAAAGTCAGGGGTACAGGGAATTTGGTCCCCAAAGAGCAAAAGACGATTCAGCGCTCCTCGCTCAAGTATACGTTTGCCAGTTGGGTTCGGTATTTCTATGGCGATCTCCATGACGGAAAATTTCATCCTGGTCCTGTGAAGAATCAAAGGCTTCGTCGTGCTACCTTTGTCGCCTTCTGGTTGAGTAGGTATGTGTTTCCAGGCCCTCCATGGGAGTCTGTCAGTCCTTGTGTTTTCTTGCTCGCCTGTCTTTTAGTTGAGGGGACACGCCTTCCCCTTTCTTCGTTTTATTTGGGTGGCTTGTATGCTCACCTTGATCAGGTTTCTGAACAGATGCGGATCTCCCATGGTCGCTTTCCTATTAATTCATATGCCGATTTGGCTTTTCTTCAGTATTTCCTATTTGAGCGCTTTCCTGAATACGGCCCAGTCAGGCTTGCCCCTTCTGATGGCGCCTCTGGCCTTGAGCCTCGTGTTTGGTGTTGGACCAAAGGCTGTCCCAGAGAGCCTTTGGTTGCTGTTATTGATCTGGAGGAGCAGTTTGTTTTTCGCCCTTATTTAGACCACATTTGGGAGGGGTGCGATCCCTTGCATCCCCTGTATATTGAGGAACGTCTCGTCTCCAGAAAAAATGCCCAAAATTGCACTGAAGGCATGTATGACTTGTGGAAATTGATCTTGACTGCTCGTTATCTTCCTGGTTTCGTTCCCTTGGATAATAAGAGCGCCAATGAGGGTGCTTTGTGGCCCTTTGTATATCGCCCTGATCGTGTTGCGAGGCAGTTTGGGCGTGATCAACCTCCGTGCGTCCTTTTAATTGATCAAGTTTCCTTGCATGACACTATTCCGTCTGTTCTTTTTGATGCTGATCCTGATATCTCAAGTGCTCCTTTGGTTTATATTCCTCCCTTTCATGTTGGGGGCATTCTACGCAGTTGGGTAACATCCCACAAGGACATTTTGCAACATCTCCAGAGTTTTGAAGCTACTCCAAAGCGTACCATTCCCGCTCTTTTGTCCATTGTATGTAATGATCCTTATTATTCTACCTCTGTGAAGAAAGGAAAAGGTAGTCTTTTTACTGGCCTCATTTGTTTTATTGATTACTTCATCCATTTGGCTTTGTTTTCATGCTTTGTCTCGTTTGTTTCAGCTGAAGCGGTTTCTTCCGTGCGCAAGCGTAAAGCCACTGCATCTTCGCCTTCCGCCGTTGTAATATCGAAGCGAGGTAAGAAACAAACTTCTTCTCCAGCCTCTTCTGCTCCTAAATCTTCTTCTCAAGGCGGGGGCAAGAACGCCGCACCCTCTCAGAAAGGGAAGAAGGCTGTTGCAGTTGTGCCTTCTCGTCGGTCTTCCCGCTTACAGATTCATAACACTCCTCCTGCCCCTGCTTCCCCAATTCACGTTGATTTAATTGAAGCTGAGAGCGACAATGAAGATCATTCGGGTAACGCTCTCCTGGCTTATTATGACACTTCAAAAGGTGACAGTGGTTCTTCTGAGGGTGAGAGCGACGATGCTGATGAGGAAAACCCTTTAGGTTCCGCCTCTTGCTTCCCCTTTTCTCCTTCGTCGTGGCCTTTTTCTTTCCCTTTGGCCTTTCTACTCTTTACTGTTATTGCATTTCTCAGATTTTCAGTACTAATGCACATTTTCATTTTTGCTATTCTGTCTATTCGTTTTACTGCAGGTGGTTCTGGCGGATGTGGTTCGACCCCGCCTTCGCCTCAAGTCTCTGAGAGCCTTCCGACTCCCATTAGCACCTCTGTTAGTCCTCCAACTGTTCCACCGTTTGATCGTGCGGATGCTTCGGACTTTCGCCGCCAACCAACTGCTAGTGGAGGCGCTGCGCCCACCGGATTCGCCACTCATGTGCCTTTTGGTAGGGTCAGCGGCCCTCTGTTTGTGCAACCTTTGTCAACCGTTTCCGCTTTAGAGGCTGTCGCTGTTAGTGTTTCTAAGCATTCCGGTGTTACTCCCGAACCTGCTGGTGATGTTGGTTCTGGTTTGGAAATTGTTGAGGTTGTTGAGGGTGATTTTTCCATTGTTTCTAAGGACGCTCATGCTGATGTTTCTTCAAATGTTGCTACAAGTGTTGCTGCTGCGAGTGTTTCTGAACATGTTTAACAACTTGTAGCATCTTGCTTGCTGAAATTTCTTCTTTTTGACTTGTGTTGATGTGAGAAACTTGATTCTTCTCTTCTTTCTTGAATAAGCAAAATTCCTTCACTTTTCAAAAACTCCAAGAATTTACTCATTAGAAATTTCATAGTCTTATCATCAACATTTAAAATATTCAGATTGTTAAACATGTTCATGCTATCCATTGTAAACCAAAAAGGATCTTTTTCGGTAAAAGCTTTTAAGCTTTGATCTTAACCGACCAAAGCTCTGATACCACTTGTTGGAATACAAGTGGTATAGTATGAACACGTGAGAACACCTAGAAGGGGGGGGGGGTTTGAATAGGTGTTCAAACAGCCTTGAAATTTTTTTCGTAAAGTACAAACAAAACGTGGTTAAAACAGAATTTCTTTAACCAATGTATCAGTGACTAACCGGTTACTCAACCTACTAACCGGTCAGTATCTGAATCAGTTTTGAATAAAATTGACAAATCAATCAAGAACTCAGAGTTAAGCGCATAAATACATCAACCTAAGATTTAAAACAATTAAACAAATGTTTTAAAGAGATTTTCACCAAATTAATTTGCACAATTACTACCTAATTGATTCAATTAATTTGAAAATCGCTTTTCTAGGTTTTCATGCAAGAACAATGAATAATGCAGAAATTAGAGAGATTAGGGAAGAGATACTGCACAAGAGATTTATCCTGGTTCACTCTCACCCACTTGAGAGCTACATCCAGTCCCCTCTTCAACAAAGAGAGATTTCTTCACTAGAATTAAAGATCCTTGATTACAAGCTAAGCCTCTCAAGATTCCTCACTTGATAGCTACCAAGAGATACCTCACTCTTGTTATGCAACCTTCCTTGATCTTCTAATTCTACCCTCTTGCTATGTGAATCTCTATCCACTTAGACTTCTTCAATTTCTTGATTATTCCTCAACCAAGAAATTCTTCACTTTCCTTGATTACACCTTAATCAAGACTTCCTTTGCTTGATTGTTCCTCAATCAAGACTTCCTTTTCTTCAATTTGTTGTAGACTATTTTTCCTTGAATGCAATGATTACAACACCATAGAATTACAGAAAATCAGAACCTGATGAATCTCAATCAAATAACAATGAACAAGTTGATTATGAGATTCTTGTGTTTGTAGAAAAGATGATAACAAGATGTAAAAGAAACCTTTTGATCTTTTCAATCTAAGAGAGAGTGTGTGGCTTGTTTCTCTGGATATAAAACGTATATGAATGATTCTATTATTTTCATTAAGGTGTAAGAATGGTTTATATAGATACCCATAAAGAATGAAAACATAAAACTGAATTTTTAACAAACTTAACAGACACTAACCGGTTACTGGGTATGACTAACCGGTTAGTCACTGTAATTTTTATTTTCTAATTTAGCAAAAAATATTTTCAAAACTTTAACTATTAAAACCAATTCTTTCCAACCTTAATTAAAATATTTAGCCACTTATTGATGCATCCTAAAAATAGTTAAAAAACATTTTGAAAACTATGCATCAACATATTTTAATTAATTGGTTTTATGAAACTCAAAATTAATTTGATCAAAATTAATTAATTGAGATTCACTACCCAAAACTAACTCTACCCAAGTACCTAAGGACTCAAAGCAAAATATAAAATAACTCTATGAAACTTTGATTCCTTGCTTGCTTGTCTAGAGATTAGTTGATTCTCTCTTCTTGTAAAATTTGCTTTCTTCTTCTCTTTTTCTTTTCTTTGAAACATTTATAGCTCTTGAACTTTGTTGCTTTTGTTCTTTGGGAGTCTTGCTTTTATTTGACTTCATCACAATGTTTAGTCTTGCTTTCACTTGATTTCATCACAATGTTTTCCTCATCAAAACATAGCTTCATACACATGGATTCTTCAATCTCCCCCTTTTTTGATGTTGAAAAACATTGTTTTGAATTGTTGTTGATTGTTGACCATTTGCTTTTCTGTTGCTTCAAACTTAATGAATCTCAATCAATGCTCCCCCTCAACATAAGCCTCTTGAAAATATCAACAACTCTTCTCCCCTGCATAAAAGAACAAAACAACACCTTTCTCCCCCTTTTGGCATGATCAAAAAGCATAAAATAAGTATAAAATTTTGCCAAAGGTGAAAGAGAAACTAATTAAAAATAATTTGCTAACTGTCAGTTACTAACCGATTACAAAGGCTACTAACCGGTTAGTCTCTGTAGTTCAGTATACTGCATAAAGCAGAATTGAAATCCTGACTTTGAGACTTCAAAAATTAGTATCCAATGCATTTAAAAATAAGTTTTCAGTACATAAACATAAAGTATACATGGAATACTTCAAAGTCATACAAAATTTACAGTCAATTACACAAAATATGAAGTATAAAATCTTGTTCAAAATCAGTTGTGAAAAGCTGTAAATTGCAGTGATTATTTGCATGTATATCAATGTATCATAGCTAAAATCTCATAAAAGAGCATACCACACATGTCAAAAATATTATTCAAATAGTAAGACATCATGTGCAGACTAAATAAGCAATATTATAGCCAAAAATACACTGAAAAACACACTTATTTACTGTCAGACTGTCACACTAACCCGTTACACAGGCTACTAACCGGTTAGTACCTATCAGATATAAGAAGAAATGGCAGAACTGATATGGCCACTTTGCAACGTCCAACACATATTAAATCAAAGCCAATACCAATTATGCAGAATATATACATACTGATGGACCATATTAGAGTATATCAACTTGAATTTTAAGATCCAAAACAATATGTACCAATCACAAATGTGCATTAAAGAAACATATATTAAACCTGAAATTTCACACAAAGCATTATGGCAGCAGATATTATCACTTTTCAGCAGAATAATAGGTATATACTTGACCCAAAAAAAATGAACCATAAATGAGACATAATTGAAATTAACATTAACATAGATTCATTCATAAAAGGTTCATTATAAAACCATAAAGCAACTAGCCAAAGTACATAACCATATGTCTAGAACAAGCTGAAAAGACATAAAAACCAAATTACATCCAAAAACCACCAACATACATATGAAAACCAGATTTAAAAATATGATACTAATGCAATCCTAAATGCCACTAATCTTCACTTGGAGGAGGTGCTTGAGGTGCGGAAGATGATCCAAAAGTCCTCATCAAAAACATGAGATGCTCCATGTCTCTCTCATAGGTTGCTTGGAATCCATCCATCCGACTATTGATCCGATCAAAACCGGAATCAATCCGAGCATTCATACGCTCCTCCATGGCTGCAAAATCAAAACGAACCAGGTGCATAACCTGAACCACCAACATCAGGGGTAGTTCTAGGTTGAGAACTTGCAACCGGAACAGAACCAGCATTTTCTTCATTATGATCTTCATCCATCTCAGCAGCATTATCATCACCTCCATCCTCATCCTCATCCTCATCTTCATCACTGTCATCGCTGCTCACCATATGAACATCTTGTGCAACATCCTCATTCTCTTTTTGTTGCCTTTCTTCTTCATTCAATTGAGCATCCAACATTGCAATGTCATCATTCCACTTCCAAAGGTTATCCAACCTCTTATGTCGTTGAAAACCAGCAGAATGAAGAATCCTAGGCCCAATGCAGTGAAGAGCAGGAGAATACACAAGAATCTCCTCAGAAGCTGAAATAGTGATATTCTTCCTTTCGATGAGCTTGCTAACAAACATAGCATAGGGGAGACTACCACTAGTTGACTTGGCTGCATCTTTCATAAAGGAAAACATAATCCTTACCCAGTTCACTTGAATCCTATTTTTAATAGCATACAGATATCTCAGATCAGTTTCAAAAGCTTGGGTATGGTTGGTAGAGGTCCTAGTGGTGAGAATGTATGTAATGACGTACACGATCATCCTATCATCTATAGTCAAATTTCCTACAGCCTTCCTATCCCCTGCTGTATATATGTCAGCTCTCCTAAGGCTATTGAGGTACACATCTTCCGGGTTACACTTTGCTATTCTATCATCATTATCATCCCCCCAGAAGGTACCTACAGCCCTAACTCCAGCAACACTAAGAAAATCCTCATCAGTCACAGTAAACACAACTCCATTAACCTTGGTATGAAAGACATCATCCCTAAGAATAAGGTTAGAATAGAACTCTCTTACTAACCTAGGGTATATGTTTCATCGAGCAATGCAATGAAACATGAATTTGAGAATCCATCTTCTTCCGAAATACCTTGCACAACTTCATTCACTTTTGAATTGAATTCTTGGTTATTCTTCTTGTCATCTTCAAGTTTCTTCAAGTATTAAGGACATTCAAATTTGATGTGTCCCTCTTTTCTACATTCATGACACTTGAGCTTTTCCTTTGAAATCTTCTTAGTCTTATTGTCTTGGTTGAAACTTGTAGCATCTTGCTTGCTGAAATTTCTTCTTTTTGACTTGTGTTGATGTGAGAAACTTGATTCTTCTCTTCTTTCTTGAATAAGCAAAATTCCTTCACTTTTCAAAAACTCCAAGAATTTACTCATTAGAAATTTCATAGTCTTATCATCAACATTTAAAATATTCAGATTGTTAAACATGTTCATGCTATCCATTGTAAACCAAAAAGGATCTTTTTCGGTAAAAGCTTTTAAGCTTTGATCTTAACCGACCAAAGCTCTGATACCACTTGTTGGAATACAAGTGGTATAGTATGAACACGTGAGAACACCTAGAAGGGGGGGTTGAATAGGTGTTCAAACAACCTTGAACAATTTTCGCAAAGTACAAAAAAAACGTGGTTAAAACAGAATTTCTTTAACCAATGTATCAGTGACTAACCGGTTACTCAACCTACTAACCGGTTAGTATCTGAATCAGTTTTGAATAAAATTGACAAATCAATCAAGAACTCAGAGTTAAGCGCAGAAATACTTCAACCTAAGATTTAAAACAATTAAACAGATGTTTTAAAGAGATTTTCCCCAAATTAATTTGCACAATTACTACCTAATTGATTCAATTAATTTGAAAATCGCTTTTCTAGGTTTTCATGCAAGAACAATGAATAATGCAGAAATTAGAGAGATTAGGGAAGAGATACTGCACAAGAGATTTATCCTGGTTCACTCTCACCCACTTGAGAGCTACATCCAGTCCCCTCTTCAACAAAGAGAGATTTCTTCACTAGAATTAAAGATCCTTGATTACAAGCTAAGCCTCTCAAGATTCCTCACTTGATAGCTACCAAGAGATACCTCACTCTTGTTATGCAACCTTCCTTGATCTTCTAATTCTAACCTCTTGCTATGTGAATCTCTATCCACTTAGACTTCTTCAATTTCTTGATTATTCCTCAACCAAGAAATTCTTCACTTTGCTTGATTACACCTTAATCAAGACTTCCTTTGCTTGATTGTTCCTCAATCAAGACTTCCTTTTCTTCAATTTGTTGTAGACTATTTTGCCTTGAATGCAATGATTACAACACCATAGAATTACAGAAAATCAGAACCTAATGAATCTCAATCAAATAACAATGAACAAGTTGATTATGAGATTCTTGTGTTTGTAGAAAAGATGATAACAAGGTGTAAAAGAAAGATTTTGATCTTTTCAATCTAAGAGAGAGTGTGTGGCTTGTTTCTCTGGATATAAAACGTATATGAATGATTCTATTATTTTCATTAAGGTGTAAGAATGGTTTATATAGATACCCATAAAGAATGAAAACATAAAACTGAATTTTTAACAAACTTAACAGACACTAACCGGTTACTGGGTATGACTAACCGGTTAGTCACTGTAATTTTTTTTTCTAATTTAGAAAAAAATATTTTCAAAACTTTAACTATTAAAACCAATTCTTTCCAACCTTAATTAAAATATTTAGCCACTTATTGATGCATCCTAAAAATAGTTAAAAAAACATTTTGAAAACTATGCATCAACATATTTTAATTAATTGGTTTTATGAAACTCAAAATTAATTTGATCAAAATTCTTTAATTGAGATTCACTACCCAAAACTAACTCTACCCAAGTACCTAAGGACTCAAAGCAAAATATAAAATAACTCTATGAAACTTTGATTCCTTGCTTGCTTGTCTAGAGATTAGTTGATTCTCTCTTCTTGTAAAATTTGCTTTCTTCTTCTATTTTTCTTTTCTTTGAGACATTTATGGCTCTTGAAATTTGTTGCTTTTGTTCTTTGGGAGACTTGCTTTCATTTGACTTCATCACAATGTTTAGTCTTGCTTTCACTTGATTTCATCACAATGTTTTCCTCATCAAAACATAGCTTCATACACATGGATTCTTCAGTAAATTCATGTCATTAAGCATGGTTCGAGAAAGTTCTTTTAAAGATTTATTTTTCCTCTCCACAACCTCATTCTGCTATGGAGTTCTTGGAGCTGAAAAATAATGCTTAATGTCATGTTTTTCTCAAAACTTTTCAAAAAATCGGTTTTCAAATTCACCGCCATGATCAGTCTTAATGGATGAAATGCTCAAATGCATTTGGTTTTGAACAACCTTTGCTAGCTTTTTAAATTCATGGAATGCATCATTTTTATGAGTAATAAACAATGTTCATGTATACCTAGAATAGTCATCCACAATTACCAAACAATAATAGTTGTTACCAAAGCTTTTTGTTTGACACAGTCCAAAAATATCCATATGTAAAAGTTCCAAGGGTCTTTTAGTTGAAACAAGATTTTTAGGAGGAAAATATACCCATGTGAGTTTTGATTTTGAACAAGGATCACATTTTTCAGAAATAGAAAATTTTTGCTTTGGCAAACCAACTACTTAGTTTTTAGAAGATAATTTATTTAAATGGTTCATGTGGATATGTCCTATTCTACGATGCCACAACCAAGATTCATCCTCTTTACTTAATAAACATTTAGCATCATTTGATGGAAATGAATTAAGATCAATTAAATAAATATTGTTTACCCTGCGAGCAATTAGCTTAACAAGATTATCAACTTTTCCTTCGACAATACAATTATCAGAATAAAAAAATAACCCTATTGCCCTTATCACATAACTGACTAATACTTAGCAAGTTATGCGCTTTAGGCCCTCAACATGTAGCACATTTTCAATACAAGGGTTAGGAGGAGTACCTACTTTACCATTTCCAAGTATCCTTCCTTTGTTGTTGTCACCGAAAGTCACGTGTCCTTGGTCCTTAGAAGTGAGATATGAGAATTTGGATTTCTCTCCAGTCATGTGTTTAGAGTATCCACTATCCAAGTACCAGCAAGACTTCCTGTCCTCCGGAATGACCGACAAAACAAATTCAGGTTTTCTTTTTAGGTACCTATATCTTCTTGGGTCCTGGTGAGTTAGTGGTACCATAGTGACCTTTGTGCCACTTACAGCATCATCGTTGTTTTTAATGAACTTAACTTTTCGGTGTTTTCACTCATGTGCACCATGACCCTTTTTACCACAATAATGACAAATAATAAGAGGCTTCTTATAAGAGCTAGCAGGGACAAAAATGGTACTTAATTTCTTTTGATGTCTACCAGGTTGATAACCTATACCTGCTCTATTGAATAAACATTTTTGTCTCCCTAGCATCAAATTTATGGTATTTCTTCCTTTTGTAAACTTCGCAAGTGTTTCTTTTAAATCTTCATTTTCTTTTACTAAATCCTAGCAAAAATTACAAGAAGATGAACTAGCCCTAATTTTGATTTCATTACTAGAGGTGTTTGAGGAATTTTTCAAAGTAGAATTCAGCTCTTTATTTTTATTTTTCAAAACTTCATTTTCTTTAGAAAGTTCTTGATTCTTTTGTAAAAGTAAAGCTGAATTTTTCTTTTCTAAAGCAACCAATAAGGATAACCTCATTGATTCCTCATGTAATTCCTCAAATGCCTCTTGTAATTCACTATAAGAAGGTTCACTATCAAGTTCAGAAATTACCTCTTTTCCATGTGCCATGAGACAAAGGTTGGCTGTTTCGTTTTGCTCGTCTGAATCATCATCCGAGCTCTCCTCATTGTCCAGCCATGCAATGTATGTTTGTCTCCCTTTCCTTGAGCTTGATGCATTTCTTTCGAAGCTTTCCTTCTTCTTCAGATATTGAAAGCAATTCGCTCTATTGTGACCGGGCTTGCCACATTCATGACATATGACAGAAGAACCTCTAATTTTGTTTGCATCCTTCTTCATGGGCGTATTGAAGTTGTTTTTCTTTTTCAAAAATCTCCCAAACCTTTTCACCAACAGTCCCATGTGCTCATCGCTGATAGATTCTTTGTCAAAGTCTCCTTCTGATGTTGGTGCTTCAGCCTTGAACGCAAGACCTTTCACCTTTTTGTTCTCCTCTTCGTGTTGTGCTAATCTTTTGAGTTCACTTTCATGTTCCTGAAGCTTTCCGAAGAGAGTCGCCAATGTCATTGTTGAAAGATTTCTTGACTCCATAATTGTCGTCACTTTGGATTGCCATTCTCTCCCTAAGTACCTCAATACTTTGTTGATCAACTCCTCATTTGTAATTTTTTTTCCCAGTGTCACGAGTTGATTGACTATCATTGTGAAGCGTTTTTGTATTTCTTGTACTGATTCACCTTCCTTCATTTTGAACAGTTCGTACTCTCCAATCAAGGTGTTGATTCTCAATGTAAGACCCGGTAAAATTCCTAAAATAAATAAAATAATAAAGTATTGTATGAGGGGAAATTATAATAATATGTTTCTTAAAATTTAGTCAGAAGACTCGAGTCTTTTATGGGAGACTCGAGTATTCTGAGGTGTTGCTGAACGAATTTGAGTTTGTGAGCCAAAAAGACTCGAGTAGTGGGCAAAAGACTCGAGTAGATTTCCCAGTTTAGCAGCAGCTTCATGGCGGTTCCAACGATTTTTAATTTTAAAAACTCGTTTCCTTGGCCCCCAAGCTCAAAGCTCGACCTTACTTCATAGGAGGGTAAGCTAAGGCCTATAAATAAGCACTTAGGGAAGGATTGGAACTCCATTTAATCTCTCAAACCCGAATTTCCCCAAAATTCTCTCTGTTTTCTGTTGCTTACTTTAAGCTTCTTGTTCTCCCTTCTCATTCAACCGAATCCAGTGGAACCAAAACACAATTCAAAGTTCTAATTCCAATCTTGAGTTAGAACCAAGAGCCACTCAAATTAGCTTCCTGTGGATCAAGTTCTAAGCCTTCAAAGTTGAGTCCTCAAAGCTGCGAAAAACAGAGCACAATCAGCTTCAACTACCCTTCTTTCTCGAATTGGGCTGGTAAATCCAGGAACTCTTTCGATTCCAAACTTGTTTCTAATTAAAGTTAATCTCTCCTAGTCGCTAAACAAATTGTTTTCTTGTATTTTCGTAACCTGTACGTGATGAACCGAATGATCAAAGTCAGCCCGTCGCCTCAGGTCGCAAAGTTCAGAATTGAGCTTTGAAGCTCAAAATCCGTTTCAGACCTTTCCTTCCACAACCAATCGTTCCTTTAGCTTCATTAAGGTATGAGAGGAGTTATCTAAATGCTAGAATGAGTTTAAACAAGCTAGAAATGTAGGAACCATTAAAGGTTCAATTGGGGTGCAACTTGAATTGGGAAATTAACTTTGAGGTTAGAAACCCATGGTTTTAATATTCAAACAGGTTTAAATGGACTTAATAATGCTCACTGGATTGTTGCACGAATTTAAAATCGAGTAGAAATGGATTTCAAATGTTAAAATGGATAATTTCAATGTTTTGTGCAATTCTGTAATTTGATTCTGTTTCATGTTTCTTTGGTTATGTTTGATGTTTGTAACATGTTTATTTTATGTGTTTAAACTTATGTTTTGCTTAGAAATGGAATAAGCAAGCAAGAATCACGAATTGGTGCTAAAAATGCAGAAAACTGGTGCAGATGCAGCAAAAAGACTCGAGTATTTCTAGCAAGACTCGAGTATTCTGGAAAAGTGAGGAACAACTCGAGTATTGTTTTAAAGACTCGAGTATTTTTGGATGAACTACTTGAGTAGTTCATGAACTACTCGAGTAGATTGAAGAATAATAAAGAAAACACTTATTTTCTATATCTATCATAAATTCACACTTTTCATTAAAACTATTGTTAAATTCTAAAGACCACTATGAGGATTTCACCCAGTGGCATAACTTAATTCCGTTTGGTTGATAAATATCCTGGAGGAGTCCTATTGGAAATTCTATTCAGTGGTTGATAATTTTTCCACAGGAGTCCCAACGAAAATTTTATATCCATTTGGTTGACAAATTACCCTATGGGAGTCCCAATGGAAATTACATCCATCTGGTTGATAAGTAACCCATTAGTGGTGTCCCAATGGAATAATAATAACTCAAAATAAACAGTAACGTCCTGAATGTTAATTCTAAATCCATCACAAAGTGGCTATGCCGCTGATTGTGCTTTTCTAAACGTATAAACGATTAAAAGTTTTGAAATAATGTAAACGACCTTCATTTATCACTAGGAGGCTATGCTACTGATGGAATAAAAATAGACTATGAACCGAATACCACCTGAATAAGAATGGAATGAAATTGTGAAAATAAATGAATATGAATTATTGAACTTTGGAAATTATACTTGAGTATATGACAAGATATTGCCCGGATTCTATGAAGAATGAAACAAACTAAAAGATTGGTAATGAAATTATGTGTGCATACATGTGCATTATATCGATCTGATTGACGCTGGTCGAGCCGCACAAGGATGCACCGCTCCTGGTAAATCGTGTGGCCTGATAGAAAAGAAAGGTCTAACTTCACAGTGAAGCATGACGCCCTAAGAGGAAGGAAATAAAGGTCTTACTTCACGCTGGTTGAGCCGCACAAGGATGCATTGCTCCCGGTGAAGCATGACACCCCAAGTGGAAGGAAAGAAAGGTCTTACTTCACGCTGGTTGAGCCGCACAAGGATGCATTGCTCCCGGTGAAGCATGAAGCCCTAAGTGGAAGAAAAGAAAGGTCTACCTTCACAGTGAAGCAAGACGCCCTTAATGGGAAGAATATACGCCGATCTGACTTTAGGAGAATGACTGGTCCGGGACCAGCTCTTGTCGAACCTTGTCGTTTGGAATAGACATACATCATGCCACTAACTAAGAATTGAATGTGAAAATGAGTTTGACATATGTAATTGCATTATGGTTGTTACATGCTGATATGTGTATGTTATTTTTAGCCTCTGCTATACTCATTTGTTATTGCGTTTAGCTATGACTCACTCCCAATCCCTTGTGTGTGTAGGTAATGATAAAGCATTCCCTAATAAGAGGGGATAATACTAGCAGCTCTCTAGCCAACCTGAGTGGAATATGGAATTGATCAGTCAATGCCCTTTTCCTGATTATCCGTTGGAGTTCCGAACCATGCTCTGGGTTATAGTTGAAGTCTTAATAAAATAACTCAGAGTCTATCCTAGAGTTGAGTCTTTTATTGGAGCTGTTGAGTTGTAATGTTTTGAATGAGTCATGTTGAAATATTCATTTTGAATGTTATTTTCTTCCGCTTTCTGATTAATGAAGTCTTAAATTTCTTGGCGAAAAATTATTCTCAATAATTATAATAAGTAAATAAATGGATAGAAGGTGGGATGTTACACTCGACCTCTTGGCTTCATTGGTACCTTCATGTGTGACTTCCAAAGTATCCCATATTTCTTGTGTTGTCTCACATGTAGATATCCTGAAAAACTCATCATAACTCAAAGCATATGTTATTATATTTTTCGCTTTCAAGTCGTATTGGACTCTTCGTTCCTCCTCTTCCGTCCACTCACCAATAGGTTTGTTGACGGTGATTCCATTTACCACATAGGTAGGAACGTAGGGTCTATTCAAGACCGCATCCCAAACTTTTAATCTTACTCATTGAATAAAAATTTTCATTCTCGCTTTCCGATAAGCGTACCCCACTCCATCAAACATGGGGGACCTATTAATAGAACTCCCTTCACCACCAAACGGAGAGTTTGAAGCCATCACTCTTGAGACTGTTAAGTCCTTTAACACAAGAGACTAGCTCTGATGCCAATTGTTAGAATCGGCATCAAACCTCGAGAGGGGGGGGGGTGAATCGAGTTTTATTAAATTTATTGGAAATTACTCGAACGATAGAAAAATCGTTTTAAGGGGAGATTAAACTTTTGACCGTGAAGGCAAAGTGATAGGTGTAACACCCCGATTCGGCAACTTGGAAACTTAAATTAAATATAGTGAAAATTAGGGCCATTTTTTTTAAACAAAACCAGTGTTGCACAAAATGAGAACATTTAAATTTTCAAAACGTAGTTGCATTTACAACTTATGTTCTCATATTGCATACACTCTTTCAAGTTCCAAACCGAGATGTCACAAGACACCGCACCTTGAAACTTGTTTTCAAAACATCATTCAAAATCGTAGCCCGCTTACTTGTTTCAAAACATTAGTATCAAACAAAACATATTCCGGGGGTACAATATGATAGAGCTAGGAGTCTAATAACTTACAATGGATTACATTCCTCCGGGGAATTTCCTAGCTTCTAGACAGACACACTAACGCTCATCATCTATCTCCGGATCTTGATAGTCCAAGCCCTCTGTCCGCAAGTGATGTCATCCCCACCTGCTGCTTCAGAGACTTCTCCCTCGAGTCGTATCTTTTCTACGGAGATGTTCCTACCTCCCGAACAAGCTGGATCTGGAACCTCATTTCCTTTGCATCTAATGGTTGTACAAATTTCCCAGAGAAGATGGAGAAGTAGAAGTACAGGAGAAGAGGAGAGAGTAAGCTACCCAAACAGTTGTGTCGACTGTGTGGAATTACAATAGGCAAATACTAAGGAAAAACAATATGCAACACACAAACAATAACGGCATCACTATTACATACATATGAATAAACACAATCTTATACTTAACTTTTCATAGCCACATTCTTAAATTCTTCCTTATAAACTTTCACAATTCCACTCAATCCTTTTCCATCAGGAGTTCCAAACTCATCACTCATCTCAATGATTCTCCCTTACACTTATCTTTTAAGTCTTTTCCAATAATTGATATCTCTTTATATTTCTCTTTGAAACATCTTTGTCTTTTAAATTTTTTTAGCGTTCCGGTTCGCTCAATGATGGGGGGAACATCATCATTGAGGAAATCACACACGTCTACATCTCCTCGGTCATCCACCCAACCTAGTCGGAAGCAAGCAGGAGTACAGGACCTTTACCACGCGGGCACGATAGCTGTCACACAATAAATGGTCCCAAACCAGGAGGCCTTGCCTCAAATCATAATCAAAATTCACATAATACAATGCACGCTCTCAGCGGCAATCACAGATGCCCCGTTACAGTCCCTCTCACTGTTCTCGATTTGCAATCAAGGGGGCGACGGTATAATTTCTAGTTCGCGATGCGGAACTTACCACGATATTAGACCCAGTCCCCACCACGTTAGTGCACCACATGTGGAATTCGTTCCGCCTAGAAATATACTCGAGACTTCTTGACGTTTCACCGTCATCGTCCTCCCCTCATGCATAAATGATTAGTATAAAGTGTCCAATCAAAACTTATGAGGTGTATACAAGTACCTGAATCACAAGAATTTGGGCGTGTTTTAAGATTAGTTAGGAGTTGAAGGAGGAGATACCAAATATAGGGTAAAAATCGGAGAAATGAGCAAGCATTTACTAAGGCAGAATTTATTACGATCAGGTGTAATAAAGCTTAAGAATCAAACAAGAATCCAGAAGCTTAGGATATAATCTGACTATTTGATTCCTTCCCAAAAATTAATAAAATGGAGAAAGGAGTTGGAAGGGTACCTAAGCCATACAATTAAGAAGGAGGAATTATCAATGTGGTCGGAGACCCGTTTATAGGAATTTTCGGAGTTTGTGATTGTGTAATTGATAAAAGTAACATAATTAAAATAATTAGGAATGTAAATTGATGTCATATAAGTTTGATTTAGTGTTAAAAATGATTAAAATTCATGAAATCGGGTTTAAAAAATGCGAAAATCGGTGTTTCAGGATGAACCGGTGCGCCCGGGCACGAGCCGGTGCGCCCAGACACACCGGTGCACGTTTTTCAGCATCAAGCGTGCCCAGGCATGCGCACTGTGCGCTCAGACGCTCAAAATGGCACCAGCGCCAGAAAATTCACGAACCAGTCAGAAGTCTCTAGAAAATGGCGCGCCCAGGCGCGCCAGGGAGCACGCCCAGGCGCGCGGTGCCTATATAAGGCACCAGCAGCACCAGCTGTTGACCATTTCCCTAGCCAGCCGCACCAGACCCCATCCAGACGCACCAGATCCCATCCAACACGCACCAGCTTCAATTTTCATGCACCAACTTCATATTTTCTTGCACCAACCACCCTTGCATCATTCAAATACAACCTCTACACCATAGATTAACATTAATAAACACCTTTCCACTAATTCTAATCCTTATTCTCATATTTTTCCATAAAACCCTCTCTTCCTCTTATTCCTATGGCTATGGTTCCTTCATGATCTTGGGAATTTCTCTTATTCCAACATAAATCAAGCACTTGGAGTTGAGTATTCTTCCCTTGAGGTAAGGGAGGACTTCTTTTCCTTTTAGAATAGAATTTATGTCTTGGAATTAGTAAATATTTACTGAATATTAAGAATTAAACCCTAGGATAGTTGATTCTGTGTACCATATACCTGTGTATATGGAATTGAACCTTTAAAGGCTTGAATTAATTTATAAAACTCACAACTTTAAATCAATACAAATCTATGTAGACAAGGTGTTCGATGAAATGCCGATATGAGTATTGGTATAATAATGCTAACTAAAATACCCATAAAAGTGTGACTTTATACTTGTATAAATTCTAAAACTATAAATTACATAATGCTTGAAGAATAGGCAATATAATTAATGAGTGTATACTACAAACTACATATAAAGATTATGTGAAACTTGTGAGAATTTTGTTAAGTAACATAAATGGAATTACAAATACCCTTATAAAGGAAATATTGGTAAAATGGTAGGAATGAACTAAATAATGGTAAAATAATAATAATAATAATAATAATAATAATAATAATAATAATAATAATAATAATTACGAATTCTCCTTCCATAAACAGAAAAGTCAAAGAAAACGATATATGAATGTAGTAGTTTAGTCAGATGATAATGAATTTTTTATCAGTGTTATTTACTGAATTTCATTTCTTAACTTCTATTCTATTATGAAAAGTTGTTCACTCCCCTGTGGTTTAACATTTTAGGTAATGCTTGGAGGAGCTAAGAACCAGGGTTTCACATCGCAGAAGATGAAGAAAGGCCACTTTCCTCCATTTATTGTTCTAATATCAAGTTGTAAATCCCAGTTTTTGTAACAAAACAATTTGTATTTCAACATTTTCATTGATAAGAATTTATATTTTTCTAAATTAAATTGGGATGTTACAACAAACATAATTAAAAGCTATAATGCTTGTACAAGTTTTGAACAAGTTTCGGACTGTTGTTATTTAAATCTTTAGAACAGGTTTATGTGTGATTGAAAAGTTTTAAGAATTTCACTTTTCTTTATTACAGGTGAATGTCATGTAGTTTATTATTGATACTAGGAACATCAAACAGGTCAATTTTGTGACTATTATTTTGCAAAATTAATAAGGGATTAATTGTCTGTTTAATTATTGTGGTATTATATATTATATACGTAGTAGGGTGTTACAACTTAGGGCTATAGAATTGAACAATCATAATTGAAGAACCCAATCACCTACGACTTTAGGGCTATCTAAGACTTCTTAATAGCTCGCAGCTTGATGAGTACTTCATAGCAACAACCTGGAGGCTTATGTTTCGGTCATGTTGCAAGTCAGGGATACCTACCCTATGTAATAACCCTTCAGCGACGTAGGAACCCTTCAGAAAGACTAGAACCGAGCTCCTCCGACCTTCAACATTGGGTCAGAAGCCAACGTTAGCTCACCCTAGCCTGGACAAAGGCGTGGTCAGCACACAATCAGCCAAACTAATTTGTGACACTAATCACCATCAAATAATGACGAACTTTATGAAGATAAAACAAAGGATTTATCCCGATAATCTGAAGATAACAGAAATATGTGTTATTTATCTTATATTGGAGAGAAGATCGTTCCTCAATAGTTGGAGATGATGATAGGATTTCCTATCATAATAGATAATCCCATCTATCCAAAAGAGATAAGATAAGATCACAAGAAGATCATCCTCAAAATAGAAGATTTATCAAGGAAAATACAACATCTCGTGAAGATTCTATAAATACCAGTCTCCATTAGAGGATGAAGGCACATCAAAATCAGTACAATCAATACACAACTTCAACCTCAGAATTGTACTATGCCGAAAATATACACAGATTATACCAACACTCCTAAAGAAAATCTTAGCAGTAATAATACTCAATATCCTTATCATCCTCACAGTGGTAGTTGATCTCAAACCCACCGTAGATATTGAACAACATTACAAAGACCATTGTCTAACAGTATTGAGAGCTCCAGCCTCAAGGTCTGAAACAATGAGCCCAACTTATTCTTACAACGGTTACAAGCTCACAAAACGACCTTTCTAAGATAGAGGGCTTGTCGCTGAACTCTCTTGGGAATACCTCGTAAGCTGCTTACATCTCTCCCATGCATAATATCGGCATGCCCATAAAAACTACATAGTCTTTATCCCTAGAACTTAGTTCGAACGGGTACGTAGGGTATGGTTTTTTATTGGATAATCAATGAATTAATGCATTAAAACATTGAGTTAATGATTGGTTGGTTCATTAAACAAAATATTAAAAGCATGCTTAATAAATCAAAGAGACACTAGAATGTTATTTCATGTAATGCATAAGTTAAAGGCATCTACTTTAAAAGTAATAAAAAGAAACAAACAAAAGTTGGGTTGAATTCTTGAGATTTTATAAGCAATGCAAAATTAAAGCCATCTACTCTAAAAGTACTAACGTCCAGAACCAAACCAATAATGTTATAACTTATATGTATTGTTCCATTTTACATCCACAACTCAAATCTTTCATTTTAGAAAAAAATAATAATATAAAAACCTACAAATCATCCTAAACCATAAAAAATGACATACGCTACTTATTAATCAATCGATAATAAGCAAAATGCCACTTTATAACATATTTTCTTTGTGATATAGATTAATTTATAGGATGATTTTGCAAGCTTCTATATCATTTTTGTTTTAAAAATATAATAGAGATAGGAAGCATTGAAATTTGTACTCTCGTTTATTTTCCTATAATGGAAGGTTTCCTGAGTTGTAAGTATAGAAGTGAGTAATACATATAACATAAGCTTTTTTTACCAGGTATCCACCGACGCGAGCACAACAACTAATCCTTTAGGTACAATTCATCTCTCATATGTTTCGACCTATTCATCTCTGTAAATAAAAATTTAATTTCCGGATTTTCAATCCTGTTCTATGTTTAAATCATTCTTAAAATGACAAATCCTTGTAAAGTTGATGCGCCCAGGAAATGAGACCATGGATTCCAATTCTTTTCTCCAAGGAAAGATCAAATGATCTTTGACTCAATCTCAAAAAGTAATTCGGTTCTCTTCAATTCATCCCTTAAAGTCCATGAATCTTATGATTCATTGCTCATTCATTGTGTCCTTATGTTTTAGGTTCTTAATTCTTTTCAAATCCTCAGAAAACCAAGCATGGAATTCTTTAATCTCAAACTTAAAAACACAATGATCAAGGAATTAATCAAAACCGAATTGACTCAAGAAACTCAAGACTTGAAAACAAAAACTCAAGTCCATGAACAATCTCTACATGAGTTGCTCATTCACAAGACTTAAGAAGAAACACCAAAAGAAAATCATCTCAAAATACTCAAGAATGATCACGGTCTTGTTCAACCAAGACATGACTCTAAACTCAAACTTTTTTTATATTTTGTAAAATGAACACACAAGTGCTCTTGACTCAAAAACAAAAGAAAGACACAAAAGGATAGGAAAGTGACGCCCAAGAAGGAAACCGCTTTGCTTCTCATAGCATTACACCATGGAAGACTTGAGTTGGTTCAATCAATGAACCTTAAAGAGAATCACTCTCTTGAGTGAGGAAGGCATCACGCCTCTCATGCACAAGGCACACACATTTTCACCCCGATCAAAGTTGCTCTCCCCTTTTTCATTCATGAAACTTACAATATATAGAATTACAATGTGGTCTTGGCTGCCTAACCTATTACATGTACAACCTAATAATCCAGCCATGATGAGCACTTAAGCCTACTTATGAGAATTGAATTCCAATTGTAATCTACATGTCATTCATTGCCATTTTGATGATAAGAAAGTAACTCCCTTCTTGTCATTAGTGTGGCCGTGAATGCCATTGATGGCCTCATAAATATTGAATTCAATTTGTAACTCCCTTCCTCTTGTTTAAGGCTTGGCCGCACACAATAATCATTGCCACATGATTATGTGATTCAATTTGTAACCTTCCTCCACAAATGGATTCTTCTATTGGTCGTGCACTTGTTTTCCCCTTTTGTAATTCAAATTGAGACCTTCTTGTCTGGATGGCTTCATGAGTGAGAAGAAACCTTCTTCTCTTTATTCTTCTTAACCTTGGATGAATTTTTATGTTGATTAGCCTTGAGAGAAGCATTTTATCTTCACCTTTGTAATCATGAATGACTTCGAATGTCACTAATGATTGTGGTTACAATTCATTAATTAAGCGGTTACAAATCATTAATGTTAAGTTTTAAAACTTTTTAATGGTTTTGTTGGAAAACAAGCGGGTAGTAATATTCCCTATAAAGGAGGTGAATAGGCGAAGAGTACGAATCTTCACCAATTAAAAATTTATCGCTTACTAAGGCCTTTAAAATAATCAGAGTAAAAACATATAAAACGCATATACTTAAATATATGAAAATTAATCACGCGGAATTGTAAAAAGATAATGAAAGAGAAGCGAACACAAGGATTTTATCCTGGTTCACATTAGTGTGTTAACGAACACTAATGCTAATCCAGTCCTCCCTCTCTGAGATGGGAGATTTGCTTCACTATGAACAAGAATTGTAAGTACAAGTAGTGTAAGAGAAAACCTTTCCCTTAGACTAGTCCCTCCAAAGAACCTCTTTGGAACTTGTGTCTTCGCAAACAATTCCTCGAATCACAGCGAACCTTGTGCTTGAAGAAACCTTCTTCAATTCCACTTGAAACCTTCAAGTATACTTGATGAAAACCTTTCACCAATTTGCGTTTGTCAATGTCTTGTTGTTGGAACTTTACACCTCGTTGTGTGTATGAACAACTCCAATGAAGATCAATGGTACTTGCACCTTTCTTGTGTGGATTAGCAACTTACTTAAGAACACTTTTAGTACTGAATCAAAATCTAGATCAATGAGAATGAATGCAAGTGTATATCAAAGTGGGTATTTGTGAAAATTCAATGCAACACTTGAATGTTCTTCTTGATCATATGTGAAAATGCAATTGATTCATGAAGAACACTTGAGAATTCTGTAAAAACGTGTTTAGGAGAAAGTTCAGAAGTGTTAGAAGGTTGTAAGAACGTTGTCTCATGTTTTGAAATCGTTTGGAACATATATATATATATATATATATATATATATCAGTTAGGACAGCAAACGGCTATGTTTATGACAGTTTTAACTGTTTGTATCTGGATACTTTTGAAAGTATTCGGATACATCGTGTTTGATTTCAAAAATTTGACTGTTGTTTTAAAAAAGTATCCGGATACTTTTGGATGTATCCGGATACATTTGATCAGATACACTTTTTCAATTTTTTATTTTTATTATTTATTTATTTATTTATTTATTTTTTTAAAGTACTTTCTTGACTTCAAAAACATTTAAAAAAAATTTCTTAATAATTTTTATTTCGAAAATCACTTTTTTTTAATTTCGAAAAAATACTTTCTTGAAAATCACTTTCTTTTAATTTCGAAAAACACTTTCTTTCATTTTCATTTTGAAAAAATACTTTCTTTTATTTTTTTGAAAATCACCCACTTTTGATGTAACTTAACATGCATACTATTTTTCTTTAGATTATGATTTAGCTTCATTCTAACTTAGACTTAACCATTAAGCACCTAAGGAACTCTAAGAAAAGTAAATTTAACATTACAAGTTTATAAGAATCCCTTTTTGACTAACTTGAGTCTAAGCTTCAATGTTGTGGACTTTTGCCTTGACTTGCACTTTGTAATCATCAAAACTGCCCATGTTTAGGCATTTTCTCAACAATCTCCTCCTTTTTGATGATGACAAACTTTGTTGCTTTGTGCTCCCCCTTAGTATGTGCATTAGATAATTGGATAATAATAAGAAGCTTCAATCAACCTGCAAAAGTCAACAACATACCTTCTCCCCCTTTTGGCATAATCAAAAAGAGAGTTATATAAATATGCAAGAAAATTATAAACCTTCTCCCCCTTAACATTTGAGCTCACTCCCCCTTAATGTTAAGCCAAAAATACCTTGCATGTTTTAGGTAACTTGGGTACCTAATTGATTAGCATTAGGATCAAACCAATTCTTAATCCATACAAATGAACCATTTGGAATACCTTTAAGTTTAATATTACAAATATTTGAAGTATGCCCAAAAATTCCACAATAATGGCAAGTTGGTGTTTTAGAGTAATTGACATTTGAAAATGATACCAACTTGTTGTAATTGCAGTTTTTGGGTTTTCGATATCCCAAACCAGTTTTATTTGTATTTCCTCTTTGATTGGCAATTAAATTGTTTAAGTGCATATCACCTTTAGTGAAGCTTGCAAGCTTAGTTTTCAAATTGTGTACTTCCTTTTCAAAATGCTTGCAACTTTCACATTCGGCAATAGGATTAGTTTTTAGTTCACAATCACAAGAAGCATTTGAATAAATAAGATCAAGAGTTTCATTTTGGAGTTGAAGTTCATCGATAAATTTTTGCATTTCTAAAATTTTAGTCTCATACTCCAAGATAATCCTCTTGCTTTCAATGTTAATTTTAGCTAGCTTCCTTAATTCCTTATACATTTCTACATAAGATTCATATAGTTCATTATAAGTTGAATTTTCAGAATCAGAGTCGGAGTCAGAATATGTTACCCATTTAGAGTTTCTTGGCTCAGATGATTCTCCACTTGATGAAGCTTCTTCATCAAATTTTCCCATTAAGCACAGGTTAGCCAATTCTTCCTCATCTGAAGAGCTAGCATTCTGCTTCTCTGAGTCTTCAGGCAAATCCCATACAACATAAGCCCTCTTGGATATGAATCCTTTGCTATCCTTTTTGTCATTTTCCTTTTTCTTGAGATATTGAGCGCATTCAATCCTTATATGACCCGTGTTACCACACTCATGACATTTTATCTTTTCCTTTGGAGTCTTTCGAGAAGATGCTTCATTTTGATTTCTTTATTGTCTATTGAATGTATTTCTTCTCTTCAGGAAATTGCTGAACTTTTTTACCAAAAGCCCCATGGTCTCATCATCAATGTCTGAATCTGAATTTTCATCTTGGGGCAACTCTTCAAGACTTTTTAGCATCTTTGTTGTAGTAGTCTTTAGAGATATCCCCTTTTTGCGCTTGTCTGACTCTTCATGCATGTTTAGTCTTCCCAATTCCATTTCGTGCTCTTGTAGTTTTCCAAAGAGAGTAGCAAGATCCATATCACTTAGGTCCTTTGACTCCATAATTGCAGTCACCTTTGGTTGCCACTGTCTGTCTAAACATCTTAAGACTTTGTTAGTAAGTTCACCATCAAGAAAAGTCTTTCCAAGAGCTAGTAAGTGATTTATTATGTGTGTAAAACGCTTTTGCATATTTGAGATGGATTCATCAGAAAGCATTCTAAATAGTTCATACTCATGCATGAGGGCGTTTAGTCTAGCCCTTTTGACTTCACTAGTACCTTCATGGGTCACTTGTAAAGTATCCCACATCTGTTTGGCACTAGTACATTGAGAGACCCTAAAGAATTCGTCATATGAGAGAGCGGATGTAATGATATTTTTTCCTTTTAAATCATAACTTACTTTTTTTTTATCATCATCATTCCAACTCCCCTTGGGCTTATCAAGAACAGAATCATTAACTTTATGTTTTGGTACAAAAGGTCCATTTTCTATAGCATTCCAAATTTCTACATCTATTGCTTCAATGAAGATTTTCATCCTAACCTTCCAATAGGTGTAACCTTCGCCCGAAAACATAGGCGGGCGATTAATGGAAGAACCTTCACCACAAAAGGGATTACTAGAACCCATTGTTTACCAAACTAAGGATCGTACGGAAAAGCAGTTATGCTCGATCGTTTCCGACCGAGCTCTGATACCACTTGTTGGAAAACAAGCGGGTAGTAATATTCCCTATAAATGAGGTGAATAGGCGAAGAGTACGAATCTTCACCAATTAAAAATTTATCGCTTACTAAGGCCTTTAAAATAATCAGAGTAAAAACATATAAAACGCATATACTTAAATATATGAAAATTAATCACGCGGAATTGTAAAGAGATAATGAAAGAGAAGCGAACACAAGGATTTTATCCTGGTTCACATTAGTGTGTTAATGAACACCAATGCTAATCCAGTCCTCCCTCTCTGAGATGGGAGATTTGCTTCACTATGAACAAGAATTGTAAGTACAAGTAGTGTAAGAGAAAACCTTTCCCTTAGACTAGTCCCTCCAAAGAACCTCTTTGGAACTTGTGTCTTCGCAAACAATTCCTCGAATCACAGCGAACCTTGTGCTTGAAGAAACCTTCTTCAATTCCACTTGAAACCTTCAAGTATACTTGATGAAAACCTTTCACCAATTTGCGTTTGTCAATGTCTTGTTGTTGGCACTTTACACCTCGTTGTGTGTATGAACAACTCCAATGAAGATCAATGGTACTTGCACCTTTCTTGTGTGGATTAGCAACTTACTTAAGAACACTTTTAGTACTGAATCAAAATCTAGATCAATGAGAATGAATGCAAGTGTATATCAAAGTGGGTATTTGTGAAAATTCAATGCAACACTTGAATGTTCTTCTTGATCATATGTGAAAATGCAATTGATTCATGAAGAACACTTGAGAATTCTGTAAAAACGTGTTTAGGAGAAAGTTCAGAAGTGTTAGAAGGTTGTAAGAACGTTGTCTCATGTTTTGAAATCGTTTGGAACATATATATATATATATATCAGTTAGGACAGCAAACGGCTATGTTTATGACAGTTTTAACTGTTTGTATCCGGATACTTTTGAAAGTATTCGGATACATCGTGTTTGATTTCAAAAATTTGACTGTTGTTTTAAAAAAGTATCCGAATACTTTTGGATGTATCCGGATACATTTGATCAGATACACTTTTTCAATTTTTTATTTTTATTTTTTTTTTAATTTTTTTTTTAAAATACTTTCTTGACTTCAAAAACATTTAAAAAAAAATTTCTTAATAATTTTTATTTTTATTTTTGAAAATCACTTTCTTTTAATTTCGAAAAACACTTTCTTTTCATTTTCATTTTGAAAAAATACTTTCTTTTATTTTTTGAAAATCACCCACTTTTGATGTAACTTAACATGCATACTATTTTTCTTTAGATTATGATTTAGCTTCATTCTAACTTAGACTTAACCATTAAGCACCTAAGGAACTCTAAGAAAAGTAAATTTAACATTACAAGTTTATAAGAATCCCTTTTTGACTAACTTGAGTCTAAGCTTCAATGTTGTGGACTTTTGCCTTGACTTGCACTTTGTAATCATCAAAACTACCCATGCTTAGGCATTTTCTCAACAGGTTTTGTAACGTTCAATTAATTCCTTTTGAATATCACTTATGTGAATTGAACACTCACTTCTCTCTTGCATCAAAGCATTCAAATTCGTGCACCTCTTTATTGTTCCATGAATGACCCTTAATTCATGGGACAAGTGTCTTTATTTAGGGCATGTGTCCTTCCATAAGGGCACCTTTAAGGGCAGTCCCTTATATTTTCCAACCTTTGAGTTTATTGTTTTAGGATTGCAATTGAGTTTTCATGGTTCCTCCAGAGGAGGATATCAAAAGTGAATTGATGTTCAATTATTATATTGCGTGCTTAATTAATAATTATCAAGTATCAAATGGGATCGGGGCAATGTTAGGAATGGCGCAGCTGATTCTGTATGCAACTTTTTACAAGTCGACATAGCGACAGATGGCGGCACGAAAAACCAAAATGTAGATGGTGTTGGAAATCAAGCTTGCCCTAAAGGACGTAAAGAGGAGATGCTAGAAGATTTCTAGAAGATGATAGAGTTTTGATGATAACAAACAAGTTTAATTTCAAGTTTCAAGCATCAAGTATCAAACAGTTCAAGGTTCAAGCTTTCAATTGTTATTGTATAAGCCTTCTATAGGAAATTTGTAAGGTAATGAAATTTTATTAAAAGTGTGTATTGGCCAAATGAGTTTTTCAGTTTAAGAAGAAGAAAAAGAGTTTTTAAGTGAAAATCAGTTTTAATCTTAGTTTCTGTGGAAATGCATGATGAAATATCTCTGGACAATTTTATCTAAGTTATGAAAATCTATTTTTACAAGTGCATGAGAGAATAATCGATTACCTTCTCAAAGTAATCGATTACTTTTATTGCATCATAGAAAAACCAGAGTGTGAATAATCAATTAGGTGAACTTGAATAATCCATTACTTTTTTAATAAGAGTAATCGATTACCTAGATCAAGTAATCGATTATCAATGTTGCATCACACATTTTCCTGAGGCAGAGTAATCGATTACTACCCTGATGTAATCGATTACATGATGTTGCATCATACATAAATCAGAGTCTCTGTAATCGATTATTAGATAAGTGGTAATTGATTATATGAGTTGCATCATATACTAAACAAGAGTGAAGTAATCGATTACTTGGAATGAATAATCCATTACTGGTTTTTTCAAATGAATTTCAAAGTTTCTATTTTAAGGGAGATAATCGATTACCTTCCTGAAGTAATCGATTACCTCAAGTTTTATTGAAAAACATGTCAGAATCATTTTGATTTATTTCCAGATTTGTTTTTACTTAATTGATTCTAATTTATTTTCAAAAATTCGAAATTGATTTTATTTTTGAAAATATTCCTTTTTGATTTAAGTTTCAAATCTTTTATTTTATTTCTTAAATCAATTTGATTTGTTTTTGATTTAAAAATATTTCTTTTGCTTCTTATTTCAAAATCTATTCTATTTTTATTAAAAACAATCAACACTCCTACATTGCTAATCTCTGATATGATAATCACGTTTCTCTCTTCTCTTCTTCTCTAACATTCTTCAAGTTTTTCATCGTTCATAATTTTGAGAAGAAAACACTTGTATTGGCCAGCACTCTTGTGATTTAATCTCGTTATCATAGAACCTGTATTGTTGTATCCGTGTTGTTGAGAACACAATATACAATTGTAATCACTCACATCATATTGTATTGAAACCTTAGTGGTTATGGAGAGAATCCCGTAGTTGAACGTGTGGTACGTTCGTAGGGTGAGGTGAGACCCTAGCGAACGGAGGTTCCTAGTAGTGTGCGGGATGTTCTGGTTGTAATTGAGTGCGGCTAAATTCAAGTATATAAAAGGCTCAAGCGAGTCGATAGGGGACTGGACGTAAGTCACTCGCTGGAGTGACTGAACCAGTATAAAAATTGGTTTGCGTGTTCTTCTTCCTTATCCTTTTTAATTTCCGCAATTTCATTTATTTACGTTTCCACGCAACTCTTATTTTTATTATCAATCGTCATCGCTCTCCATCACAATCTCTTAATCTCTCCGACGTGAAAATATTTTTTAAATTATACATGCTTTTACAATAAACTAATAAAACCCGATCCCCCCCCCCCCCCCCCCTCGAGATTTTGAGCCACGATCCTAAGAGATGGATCTATCCAAAGTGGTGGTTGGTAATGGTGGAAAAGAAACAAAACCAAATTATTGATCACGATGAATTATAGATGGTGAAAGGGACTTGTCTACGCTCTCATCTCATATCATCATTATTATTAAACTCTCAATACCCCCATTAGTTTTCCAAATTGTTAAAGTTGCATGTTCATAATTGCTAGAAGCAATGTTGGTAGTTCATTAAGCTAGACCTTCCTCTAGCATCCTGTGGTCTAAAATGTACACAGAAGGTCCAGAACACATTAACCACCAAAATTTTAACCTCTAAATATCATCTTATTTACACCAAATAGCCCCATAGATCTATCATATAGAACACATAATTAACAACAAATTGATCCTATGCTTAATAACAATAATAGGCTAATGGTGACAGCAAATATCAAAGAATCAGAAGGAAAATGGACATAATAAGGTAGCGCTGCAAGACCCCCAAATAAAGCACAAACTAAGGGCTAAACCATTTCAATTTAAAGCCAGAGTGAACCTCGGTCATCATTGTATATAACCTGATAGGAGCCCGGGGTGATAAATAAGGAGATAGAACTGCTTCAAATTTTGCAGAGAAAAACCTCTTCAGAAGAATATAATGGACACACCCATTATAAAACATCCTGCAGCCACCCAAGGGCTCAAACGTTCACCTGCGCCATAATGTCAAAATAAAGGTAGTCAATTACCTAGAACAAGCATTGAACATTGTTAAGGCCCTGCCCAGACCACACATAAGAATCTAGTTTCCTATTCTACGAAAGTATAAAAAAAAAAACTAACCTATTCTTGCAGCCTTCCAAAAGAATCCCCGAAACCTGCAAGGCCACAGTCAAACTATGAGCATTTGAAAAACTTATACAAACAAAGCAACTACACTTACCAATCTAAAATAAAGAAGAAAGATAAGAATGATAATTGATGTATAATGGAACAACCAAATCTACAAGAAGGAAGACACAGAAACAAGAACCCGAGATGAAACTATTTCATATTTAAATTATTATTTTTTTCCGGTAAGCAATTTCATATTTAAAGTGACTTGTGTGCATATAGGCAACAAAACTTTAACCATGCTTTATATACAGACCAAGGATGAGAGACAGGTGAAATTTAAGTCATTCCTCAATACTCCATCAAGTCCATTTTATAGGACATCTTGAGAAAATTAAAGGGAACTACAAAGGACCAACATAAAGTTCCGAAGAGAATCCTATAAAAAGGAGAGAAGGGAGTAGTTTGTTAGGAAGAGGCGAAAGTAGATGAAAAGGCTTGAGGAGGAATGAAAAGTAATGAGCCATAACTTGTATAGTGAGCAAGTGAAATTACAATATATGGTGAGTACAGTATATACTACATCACGTAATTGTCCATCTTAAAATATTATCTTAACAAAATTAGTTATCTATGTGAATGTTTAATTATAAAACTTTCTCTTCATTATAGTTCCTCTCATCCATATGGCATCCAAAAAAGGAGGAGAAAATTTTCTACACCATTGCTATATGCCTAAATCCTCAATTCCACAATTACAATTTCTTGGCCCTACTGAGTGTCACACTGCAGCAATGATTACACATATAATAAAATAATTCTTTGAAAAGGCACAAGTTTTAAACATGTATCTGACTCCTTACCTAGTTTAACACTAACCTAAACAGGATGCCGCTTTCAATTAGCTAATCGAATTATCCTTAACATGGGATCATCATTTCACCCAAAGTTCATTGGCAATTTTACGACATATAGATCCAAGATACAATCTTAATAGAAAGAAAACAAATACTCCGATTGTGGAGAACATAAAATATATATTTTGAATTATCAATATCAATGGATACTATCTAACGATTTTACCCTCGACAAGTTACAGAGCAATCAGATAACAAAACATATTGCTTTACACACGAATCAATTGTACCGACATACATGCAACTTTTTTTCAGCACTTACAAAGGTAAGTACAGATTACCCACCAACAACTCTAATTTTGATTTGCAGCATTAACTGTGATGGTGTTAACAATGAAAACAACAATGTTAATTTCGAATTGTAACATAAAATACCCGGTTTTGTGACGGAGGATGGCAGGGAAGAGCATCTTGACAAAAGTACAGGTACAGACGAAGAACAGCACCACAACCAGAAACGAGTGGAAATTAAAAAGAGCTGACTGCAATGCAAGTAAAAAAAAAAAAAAAAAATCATAAATCACAGAGAAATGACAAGTGATGACATAATAGAGATTAGAAAAATAGTGAAAGGCCAATACCATATCTGAGATGTGAATGTGGAAAGTTTACTGGAGAATGTAGTTGTGTTGGGAATTGGGTAGGATCTGCAATGAAATAAGAGTTTAGAGAAGCTTCCTTATTACACCAATTCATCAGTCACTTGAAATGTGCATCTTTGATTAATGTAGGGATCAAACAAGTGAGACGATTTATGTTCAAGTAGCCGATGGATGGATGCACGGATCAAACATCGCCATTTAACTGCTACCAGTGCGTTTTATTATGGAGGGTTTCTCTAATCAATTTTAGTTGTATTAAAACACTAGCTTAATACTACGATGATTAAACAAGTGTTTTATGGAATAAAATCTTTACTAATTATTAAAAAAAAAAAAAAAACAAGTATATGCACGCTTCCCTTAAATCAAGCACACGGGATACAGTAAAGGAAACGAATAGAAATTTCTTTTTTAATTATGCCAAAAAAACTTGTGCTGGTTGGCTTTCTTTACTCTGAAACTTCCTTTAGTTCCTTTCCATGCAAATATGATATGTTCATTTGTGAGAAGGCTATACAAACCTAACAATTCACACTTCATATATACTTAACCCAAGAAAGTGAGTTTAGTATCAACCAAGCCAAGTTGAGCAGCAATCTCCTCTGACCGCTTCTTAACACTCATATCAATCAACTTATTTTCAACAGGAACCACAAAAAGGTGTAGAGTTTTTTCAATTTTTCTTACCTGTTGCAGAGGCAGAAAACCACAGCAATATAGGATACAAATCACAACAAGTCCATATCAGATCTTGTTGCTGCTAGGGGTGTTCATGGACCAGTTTTTAGTTTAAACTGGTCCAAACTTCCAATAAACCACATTAACTGGTCTGGATAGTTAACCAAACCAGTTCGAGTTTGGCAATTGGATTTGGACCGGTTCTAACCGGTTCATAATTTAAACCGGTGAAACTGGATCAAAAACCGGTTTTTTATAATGGATTTTCATAAAAACCAGTTTATAAAATTGGGTTTTCGTAAAAACCGGTTTATAAAATTGGATTTTTGAAAAATCCGGTTTTTTTACATACAACACTGGTTTTTATAACTGGATTTTCAACAAAAAAAAAAAGTGGTGTACTAAATTGGATTTAAAAAAAGCAGATTTACACACAAACTGCTTTCATTTTTCATCATTACAGAACAATAAAAGGAATCCTTTCCCACTATTTTTAATCTAGGCAGTCCTGACTGGCCAGAATTAGAGATTTTTCTCTAATCCCGAAGCCTAATCTCTATATTCAATTAGTGAATTTTCTCTCATTGTATATATCAAAATAATTAAATATGGGTAGTTAACTAAAATACCTTCAAACTTGAAAAACATAAATTGACGTCAAAGTGAAAGACATAATTCTATAACATAAACAAGTTGGAGAAAATTCATGTTTGAGGATGAAAGCACTCTAATATAGAAAGAATTCCTCCAAAATAAATACATATCTAGAGTATCAAATTTCCACCCTCCTATGGTAGCAAAGTTCTTCAGAGGCAGCTCAAATCCTTTAGATTACTAAGCATCTAGTGTCTGCGATGATCCTATATGGTACCTAAAAAAATTAATTAAAAGGGGTGAATCCAAAGACTCGGTGAGGGAATCCCCTAACACAAACAATAATACCACAAATATGTATGCATTAGAGATGCAACTCATCTTTCAAATGTATGCACCCAATTTCATCACAAAGCGCATCATATCTATCTATCTTAATCTTACCCACCCATGCATTGCTGCAAAAATCACACAAAGAAAGAAACAATAATCCTCACCTTGCTCAAGAGAGTAGAACACTAGCGAAGTTGAAAACACAGAAATGAAATCAGAGCAATACTTTGTAAATATATATGATACGCCTTTGGCTGCTTCTCTTTTCCTCTTCGTTTCCCCTTCTTTTCTTTCTCTGCTTTCCCTTTCGTATTCTTCTCTAGTTCCCCCTTTTCTTTTTCTTTTTCTTCCCTTTCTTTCTTTCTTACTCCTCACATAAGTAAATATTTCCATTTAATGTTTAGATAGAAAAATAATAAACTAGTCTCACATTGATTGGAGCATATAAGTAGAAAGATCCATGGATCTAAAGCCTTAAGGTTTTAGGTCAAGACATGGTGTCATTGGATCAAAGGGTCTACACTAAATTCTTCTCTCCAAGTTATCAAATAATTCTTCTCAAGTCTTCTCTTCTCAAGTCTTCTCCCTCGATTTTCAAGTTAATTCTTCTCAAGTGATTTCTCCTCTAATCTTCTTCAATCAAATTTGATATCATAATTCTAATATTTGATAATAATAAAAGAGAGTAATAAATATATGAAGATTATTTTGGAGAGAAATAGAGAAATAGATTGTGAAAAAGATGATATAATAAATATAGGTATGCTTGGAAAAGAATTATAAATGAGTATTGAGTTTCTAAAAGAACATAACTTATGGGACAACATAAAAAACTTATAAGAACATAACTTATGGGACAGAGGGAGTACTAGTTTTGAACACGCACATTGCGCGGATTGTTTTTATTTTTTATTGCACATCAGATTCTCCAAGTACTACCTAGATACATCTAGATCCGATCTGTAACACCCTAAATAATTTTACCCTTAATTAATTTTTAGGACTTGAAATTTTTTTCTTTGAATAACATAATAAGTTTCCATTTGCATTAATAGTTGTTGGATCATCGATAAGTATACTAGATCGATAAGTAATATAGTCAATAATACCAGATATCGTCCCTCAGTGATTGCAAATTGTTCAATTAATTATCACCAAAGAGTAGTTAGAAACGAAATCTATAAGTTTGTAACAAATTAATTAAGATTGATTTGAAATAAATTAAAAACAGAAATTAAATAAAAGTGTTGAGTAATTTGAGAAAGATGTTAGGAATATGGGTTCACTGTAGGCGTTGTTTATGAATCATGAAACTCTGTTTTTCCCTAAATCAAGAACAAATTTCTAAGGTAGCAATTACTAGATTCCTCTTATGCAATTACTGTTTATTATTCAATTTGATAATCCTTAATCCCCTAAGTGATTAAACCATTGAATAACCATTAATTAATTAGAACAGTGAATTTATGACAAGTTATATAATTACCCAAAAGTATCCCTACGAGTTGAATAATTATATTGTTTGAATGAAATGCCTATTCTAATTCCTAATCTCTCAATTGAGAAATTAGAGATCCAAAACATAGATTAACTACTTCCATGCATAACAGTGAAAACATAATCAAACACTTGATTTAGAAACGGAAAAACATCAATTCATGAAATCAATAAACTAATCCATACAAATCTACCAATTTATAACACGAGGGTTTTAGTTACACATCATGAAATTAAGAACAAAAACAATAGAAGAATACATTATTACTGTAACATCACAAATTTAATTCCAAGTATAATCTATGTTGGGATGGTCTTATGGTAGAAGAAATGGAGATATAAGTTAGAATTTAGCCAAAAATACATGTAGAACTAGGTTTAAAACATAGAACTTTAGGAAATTTAAAATAAAAGAATGGCAACTCTAAACACAAATTCCACCGTTTGATGTGAAGATTAGTATGTAGGGAAGTTTGCTTTCAAATTTGAGGAAGATACAACGGGTAACGAAGAAGTTATGGCCTTTCAAAGTCTGGCTATTGCAAAATTGTGCAGCTTAATCGCCTCTTAATCGATTAAGCTGCAATTTAATCGATTAACGTCGGATTGAGTGAAAAGTCTTAATCGCCTCTTAATCGATTAAGAGCTGCTGCTGATGAAAAAAAATAAAAGGGAATCAAGCCCCATTTCATTCCCAATTCGTCCCTTCTTCTTCCCCCACCCCAAGAACACTCATTCCATGCCTTGAGACCCTAAAACCTCAAGTTATTGTGGCCATCCATCATCATCCTCAAGGTCCCAAGTGTCATCCTCTCTTCTCCCTCTCTTTTGGTGTTTCTCTCTCTCCATGGCTTCCTCCCTCTCTAGCTCCAACACTCCCATCAAGTCCTAGGTATGTGAGAACAAGTTCTCTTCCTCCTATTTCTTCCATTTCAAGAGCTAATCATCATCACCTCTAACTCTTGTCTCTCTCTTTGTGTGTTAGGGTTTTATTGGCCCTTTCTCTCTCATCCACGAGTTCTCTTTCTCTCCACGGATCTCACCGACGTCGTCATCGTCGCCGAGCCACAACCCAGGTTCTTTTAAAAGAAAGCCCAAGGTAAGAAGGGTCGTATTACCTCTACTTGAGAAGTAAATTCTAGGATGCTATAGTGGTGACTAGGAATAAGGTAATATGTTAATGGACCTTAGGATAGTTTCCCCCTGACATAAAGGAAGTAATTAGAATTATCAATGGAAACCCCACCTTAGGGAATAGAATATGTACGTGTAGGACAAGGTCCAGAACGAATGAGTATATTTAGGATATTAAATGGTTAATATTGAACGAAAATGTAGAAAAGTATACACTGTAACATAAGGGAGAATTTAAGGATAAACAAACCAAACTTGGGAATAAAAGAATAAAAGAGTAAACGTAATAGGTAAAAAGAGTAGAACTAATAAGCTGAAAGATAATAAGTAAATTAGTAAGTGAAGATTTAAATGGGATAAAAGAGGGATTAGAATGTGGTATAAGGAATACGTGCGGAGTCGAATATGGGAATAGAAACAAAGTAATGGATTAGATGTACAAGAAAATAGATAACCGGTAAGAGGAAATTAATAAAAAGATACTAAAGCCAAGAGAGAGTGAGTTGTTAGGGAAGTTAAATCAAATGTTGTAATAAGATATGGAAACTAAGCTAAGTTAAGAAGGGTATATAATTAAAGTAGAGTAATGAAATAGGAATAATAAGTAAATAAAAGTGTGAGACAAAGGAATTAATGGAATAACTAAGAATTTGAAATGAGAGTTTAAGATATAACGACTATATCAAAGCTAAGTGGAGTTAGATGTAAACTAGAGTAATTAATAAAAAGAATAAAGGAAAAAGGAAAAGGAAGAGAAGAAGAAAAAGAAAGAAAGAGAAGGGAAATAACTAAGAATTAAAATATAACGTATATGGCTTAATCAAGCAGAACTAGTTAAAAATGAGAAACATTTAAATATAAGAAGATACAAGAAGGGGTTAAGAAATTAAAAGAATTAAAGAAAACTAAGGAACTAAAAGTTAAGAGAAAAGACTAAGACGAATTAATGATGAGAAAGAATATAAATGTTAATTGGCGCAGGATGGTCGTGGTGACCCTGTGGCCTAATAAAAATAAATGTTAATCGGCGCAGGATGGTCGTGGTGACCCTGTGGCCTAATAAATATAAAGGT
This sequence comes from Crotalaria pallida, assembly GCA_037953625.1. NCBI lineage: Eukaryota > Viridiplantae > Streptophyta > Magnoliopsida > Fabales > Fabaceae > Crotalaria > Crotalaria pallida. The sequence goes on along the minus strand of CM075654.1, from coordinate 414,131 downwards.
TAGTGACCCTGTGGCCTAATAAATAAAAATGATAATTGTCGCAGGATGGTCGTGGTGACCCTGTGGCCTAATAAATATAAATGATAATTGTCGCAGGATGGTCGTGGTGACCCTATGGCCTAATAAATATAAATGATAATTGTCGCAGGATGGTCGTGGTGACCCTGTGGCCTAATAAATGTAAATGATAATTGTCGCAGAATGGTCGTGGTGACCCTGTGGCCTAATAAATGTAAATGATAATCGTCGCAGGATGGTCGTGGTGACCCTGTGGCCTAATAAATGTAAATGATAATCGTCGCAGGATGGTCGTGATGACCCTGTGGCTAAAGAATAAAAGTGAAATGAAAAAGAAAGAAAATGAAAAGACAAAGTAAAATAAAAAGCATAGGAAAGGAAAGCGACTAAGGAATGAGATAAAATGAATTGAAGGCTAAGAGTGGAAGAATGAGAATAATTGGAGAAACTAAAAGAAAAATAATTATATGGATATTTACGAGTAACTGATATCAGTAATAGGGTAGACTTAGTTTATTGCTATGTCTCTTGTAGAATTTATCTTTTTAAGTTCTGTGTAATGCTACCCTTCTTGCTATATTTTTGCAGGTATTGAAGTGGAGCTTACATAGGACATGACCGAGCAGGATTTTCATTCCACTACGTGGAATGTATATTTATTAATATATGAGTGGACAACTATTTTTGTAATTTTAGAATATGTATTAGTCGTGCCCTTAAGCTTATACTAATCGGGTATTAGGATCGGTTTTGGCTATTAAACTGCTGTGGTATATGTTTTTAAATATTTCTGAACTGACAGGTTTTAAGAAGAAAATTTTTGGGAAGTCCGGAAAACAGAGGAAACTCTGCCGATTTTTCGTAAAACCCTATAAAGAAATTAAGTTTTAAAAAGAATTTTTAAACTCTGATTTTGTTTAAAACCTATAAATTAACTAATTAATGTGAGGGTGTTACATTTACCATGGAAAAGCTTTGGATCTTCCAATTCTTGATCTTCTCTTCTTCTAAAACTCTCTAAAATTATGTAATCTCCTTCTCTAAAAGTTGCTAAACCTAGTTCTAAAACCTATATTTAAAAGCTAAAACGAAATCCTAAGCAAACCTCTCAGAAAATCAGCAAAACAGGCCCAATTCGGCCTTCTTCGACGCGCACGCGCCTGGGCTCGCCAGGCATCTGATGGTGCTGTTCCTCGCTGCAAGCGCGTGTGGGCACGGGCTCCATGCGCCTGGGCGTGCGTCTGACTTCCCGACTCCGTTTCGTTCCGTTCTTGTGTCATTTTCAAGGTCCTTTCGTCCTCTTTTCATCTCCATAATTATTTTCTTCAATTAAGCTCCAAAAGTACCTGAAACATACCCAAAACGTTCAAATGATTCTAAATTACCTAACTTCCTAAAAACTATACAAAAAGTCCTAAATTTACAAGAGAAACAAGCTAAATCCTTCGTAAAAGGGAGTCTAAATCATGCTCAAAACATCATATATTAGACCCAAATCACTCCCCCAAACTTAGTATTTTGCATGTCCCAGGCAAAAGTAAAATAAAAATTCTAAAATATAGAACCAATTTCTAAATTAATATGCAAACACCTCATCTAAGACTCCAGACTCATGACTCGTACATTTTTCTTCACAAGCAATAAATTAAATCAACAACTGGTTAAAATCACAAACTATCAAAGAACCAGGAACTAGTGAACACTCTCAACCTTACTGTGTGTATCTCATGTGTATCAAAGGTTATAACAATTCACTCAAGTTCATCTAATGACAATGTGTTACCATATGCTTGACCATAAACCCAAGTCTCCACTGAAATTATTGAATGCACACAAAAATCAAAAGGTCTTTAATTTGGTTGTAATGAGACCATGGTTAAAAGTGTAAGGTGAGATAAAAGAAAGAAAGGATAAAACTAAGGGCTAAAATGCAAAAACAAATTTCCCTCTAAAATCATGAATGAGCAATGAATACAACGAGGACTCACTCTCAACTCACAATCAATTTCATCTTTTCTTTTCACTTTTTTTTCTCTACTCTCTTCCAAATTTATTTTCTTTTTACTTTTTATTTATTTCATTTATGGAAGAGAAGTAGATTCACAACACTTTATACCATTCATTCACTCTTTCTTATTTATTCCTCTAAATTGCTCATTCAAAATTCCTAAGGTACTAACAAAGAATATGCAATCAATGCAGGGTACCAAAGAAAAATCATAATTTTATTAGGCTCAAAATGGGCAACTAAGGGAATATGTCAATGCAAATCAGTTGAGGCCACAAAAACACATCCTAAGTGCCTTAATTGTAACACCTAAACTTATTCTATTTGATTTTAATGCAATTAGGAACAATTTCGAGAAATTTTTTTGCAAGGGTTCGTCTATAAATTGAACTTTCCCCAAATTAAAATATAACCCTGTCAGAAACCAGAACAATTGTATTTATACATTCATGTCAGAACATATGCTCACAAGCATTTAAATAGCATCGTCATGATACAACCATATGTTTTACCAAGTCCATAAGGTCCATAAGAGTTTACATACACTCCAAAAATAGGTTGTAATTTGTAAACTATATATCAAAAGAATGGATGTTAGACATCCTTACAACCATTGTATCTAATATAAATATTTACAACAAAAAGAGCAAAGTCTAGTGTATGCATCAAAAGAGTAAACGGAAGTGTGTGCAACTAGTCTGAAATATGATAATGCAGTTACACTCCATCAGGATGAGTGTAATGATCCTCGGCAGAGGGAATAGTAGGTAGATCCTCGTCATGCGTACCTAAAATGTCAACATGTAAGGGTGAGTAATTTGAATTTAGATTAAAGAAAACATTTAACAACAGTAATAAAGCATAAATTAGCATATACCAAACATCAAGCAATTTGGAAAGTAAGACGTAATGGCATCATTCAACTATAGAACAAGGCGTACTTATAATATAGTGCTTTAATATACAATCACATGATTATGCTATGCATCGTCTCACTTTGATGATTTAATTCTTGAATCCGATATTGCACATTTCATTTCATTACATTAACTTTAACATTTTTACCAGATTCAATGAATTAAAACATCTATGCAATTGCTTCCACACTTTAACTTTAACTTTAACACTTTAACTTTTCCCTTTTCATTAACACTTTAACATCCTCACATACACACCCTCTGTTGGAAACCAACAAGCGGCTCAATATAGTCTAGAGGGGGGTGAATAGAATATTGAAGCCTTATTACAGATTTTTCGTCCACCTAAGAGAATGGTTTTATGAAAATAAATTTTCTTAAAAATTCAAGTCAGATTACTCGAGTAACTCAAGACTTCACTTGAGTAATACGCAAGCAAAAATAATTTCACTCGAGTATTCAGCAAATCACTCGAGTATTACGAAAGCTATTTTTAAATCACTCGAGTAACAGAAAACCTACTCGAGTAATGTTCATAAACTGAAAGCAGATTACTCGAGTGACAAGAACTTTACTCGAGTAAACTGGGTAAAATTCAATTAAAACTCAGTTTTCAATGGAGTTCTTCAAGAATAACAATGCTATGATGATTCAACAAATTATGAATGATTAATATGAACAATTTCAAGTAATATTAACATGCAATTTTAGATCAATTGAGTTGAATTAAGAAAACCCCAATTCTAACCTAAAAATGCAATTGTTAATGAATTAATGCAATACAAGGAATGAAAAATAAAAGAGACACAAGGATTTATCCTGGTTCACTTTCACCCACTTGAAAGCTACTCCAGTCCCCTCTTGAATCAAGAGAGATTCTTCACTAGAAATCTTCAAATGTAGATATTACAATGTTTTAAGATGCAACTAGATTCTTAGTTCTCCTATCTTAAAACCCAACACAAAGTGTGTACCAAACACTTTGATCTAATCTACCCCTTTTGAGTATTCTAGATTTCCTTGCTAATTGATTGAAGATGCTTCCAACCAATCCTCTTTTCTTGCTTTGATTTGATCCTCAAAGTCTTCCTTGTGAGATTCTTCACTTGTGTTGAAACTTCAATGATGCAATCACAAATTGCAAATCTTCAACAACCACTAAGAACAAAAATTATGATCTTAAGAATATTTGAACAATGAAAGAAATAGAGTGAAGAATGAAAAGTTCTTTGTTGAATCTTGATAGCTCTTGAAAGATGTAAAATAGCTCTTGAATTGCTTTTCAAAGTATATAGAAAATTGTAAGAATGAATGTCTATCCTTTGTGAAAGAGAAAATTAAGTCCTTTTATAATTTTCCAAAAACTGATTGAATTACTCAAGTAAACCATATAACATTACTCGATTAAAACATGTCAGATTAAGTTACTCGAGTGATGTGTAAACCATTACTCGATTAACCTGTCATGACATAAATTACTCGAGTGAACCAATACTCATTACTCGAGTGAACTAATCAGAATCTGAATAAAAACAAGGTTTTTCTAAAAGGATTTTCACAAAACTTTTAATAGAGCTATTTAATCAAGATTTAAAGTATCTTCACTCTTAATCAAACATTATTTAAATATTCTTAAAATCACCTAAGCTACCCACACCAATGAGATGCATTGGATAAAAATAAAGATTACATTGAAATAGAATTAATAAAAATCCTAATTCTAATCTTCATGTGGTGTAGCTTGCTTGTTGCCAATGTTGTTGCTTGGAGAGAGATTGTTAGCATCAAAACATGAGAATCCTACAAACTCCCCCTTTTTGATGATGACAAACCTCCTTTTCAATTAAGCACTAAGTTTTAACATACTTCCCCTAAATGTAAAACACCTAGGAAAAATATAATAAAACTTAACCTACAAGAACAACATCAACAAAATATTCTCCCCCTTTTGGCATCATTAAAAAGATATGAAAGTTGAGAAAAGTCCTTTGCCAAAAGTTGAAGGTAAGTAGTTCACAATGGTAAAAAAAAATATAACAATAAAGACAATACCAAAATAAACCACAATAGTGCCACAACGAATATAAACGCACAACGAATATAGCACCATATCCATAATAGCAGAGTATCACACTAAGCAGCAAATCATAGTGTAAAGCAAAAAAAATATCAACCATAGCAAATAAGCAAACGAAACTATCCAAACTAGACCATACACAAGGTCCTAAAACATAGTAGTAACAGAGTCAGAAACATGAAACAGAAACATAAACATAACATAGTCAGAAATATGCATATGAAACATGAAACAGAAGTCAATCAGCAAAACATCATCAGCATCCACAGGTCTAGGAATCAGGTGGAGGAGGAGGGAAATGGTGAGAAAATAGGCCAGACATATAATCCATTAAACGATGCTCCATGGCAATATTCTTCACATCCTGTCTCATCTCCAACTGAGCAAATTGAGCATTGATGTGCTCAACCAATGACTCATGAGCAGCCTGTGCATCAAATGGAGTACCAAGATTGTCCAAATTGATATAGTCCTCAATGCGATCGGTATCCATCGGATCAGTAGAAGAAGGAGGAGCAGAAGAAGATGCACCAGCCCTATCACCAAGTAAAGTCCTTTTCCTAGAACCTGAACCTGAACCTGAAGCCCTATCAAATATTTACTCGAGTGATGGATGAACTAATCGAGTGATACGAAAGTCGTTTTAAAATTAATCGAGTGACAAACAGAATTACTCGAGTAATACGAAAGAGATTTTAAAATTACTCGAGTGAAATATCTGTTACTCGAGTGAACTGTCCAGAATTTTAAAAATTTCAATTTTACATGAAAAAACATTTTTCATACACAAACACATAGAAACACTTAGCATTTAGCAAGTAACACACATACAAATAAAGCAATTAACATATTATAGAAAACATACACACATAACTACATATAAAAAAAATAAGAAACACTTTAATAAGATACAACAACTCAAAATACAAATCACATTGAAATAGGCTTGAAGGTGATTTCGAAAAGCATCAAATACAATTAGCTAATAGTTGATTCATCAAAAATACCAAGTTCTCTTCAAATCTTATAAAATGTGTCCCTTGGTAATGGTTTTGTAAAGATATCAGCTAATTGATCCGAAGTTTGAACAAACTCAATAACACAATCACCTTTTTGAACATGATCTCTCAAAAAGTGATGCCTAATTTCAATATGCTTTGTCCTTGAGTGTAATACTGGATTTTTAGTCAAATTAATTGCCGAAGTGTTATCACACTTTATAGGGATTTTTGTCAAATTTAAACCAAAATCAGATAATTGTTGTTTCATCCAAAGGATTTGAGCACAACAACTACCGGCTGCTATGTATTCGGCCTCCGCGGTTGATAAAGCTACACAATTTTGCTTTTTAGAAAACCACGATACAAGTGAATTACCAATTAAATGGCATGTTCCGCTTGTACTTTTTCGCTCAACTTTACAACCGGCAAAGTCAGAGTCCGAATAACCTATAAGTTTTAGAAAAGCATCCCTAGGATAATAAAGTCCAGTATTCGTTGTACCCTTTAAGTATTTCATAATTCTTTTGACAGCAGTTAGATGCGACTCTTTCGGTTTTGCTTGAAAACGTGCACACATACATACACTAAACATGATGTCAGGCCTAGATGCAGTTAAGTATAACAAACTACCAATAATACCACGATACTTCGTTACCTCTACCGCTTTTCCAGCCTCATCTTGATCTAGGTAGCATGCAACGCTCATTGGTGTAGAAGCGGATTTGCACGAATCCATCCCAAAACGTTTGAATATAAATGCCATCATTAAGCTGCTTTATTTGAAGGCCAAGAAAGAATGTAAGCTCTCCCATCATCGACATCTCGAATTCGCTTTGCATCAAGTCTGAAAACTTCTTACACAAGTTCTCGTTAGTAGCACCAAATATAATATCGTCAACATATATTTGAACCAATAAAATATCCTTACCGGAACGTTCAATAAAAAGTGTAGTGTCAACAGTGCCTCGTTTAAAACCTTTTTGTAATAAAAAATTGCTTAGTCGGTCGTACCAAGCTCTAGGAGCTTGTTTCAAACCGTACAAAGCCTTTTTCAGTTTGAAAACGTAGTCCGGATGCTCAAAACTCTCGAATCCAGGAGGTTGTGACACGTAAACTTCCTCTTGAATGTATCCGTTAAGAAAGGCGCTCTTAACATCCATTTGATACAATTTAAAATTCATTATCGAAGCAAAAGCGAGAAGAATACGAATAGCTTCTAGTCTAGCAACAGGAGCATATGTCTCATCGTAATCGATTCCTTCTTCTTGACTATAACCTTGTGCTACCAACCTAGCTTTATTCCTAACAATAATACCCGATTCATCTAACTTATTCCTATAGATCCACCGAGTACCAATTACAGGACGATCATCGGGTTTTGGCACAAGCTCCCAAACTTGGTTTCTTTCAAATTGATTTAATTCTTCTTGCATGGCCATAATCCAATGATCATCTTGAACAGCCTCTTTGATACTTTTAGGTTCTATTTGAGATACAAAGGCAACATAATAACAAAAATTATTTAAAGTGCGTCGGGTTACCACTCCCTTCGCAATGTCACCTAAGATGTTAGAAATCGGATGATTTTTGTTTGATTTCCAAGCTATTGGTAATTGAGATTGAATCTCTTGTGCTAAGTCTCTATCTTGTGCTTGCACCTCTCCATCTTCAATTTGATTCTCTTCCATTTGTTGTGGTGTTGACTTCTCATGATCAAAAAATGTACCTATATTATCATCATCACAAGAAACAACACAATCTTCTTTCGAAGATTCATCAAATACAACATGCACGGATTCTTCAACGGTTAATGTTCTTTTATTGAAGACTCTATATGCTTTGCTATGGGTTGAATAACCTATGAATATGCCTTCGTCGGCTTTGGAGTCAAACTTGCCGACCGGTTCCTTTCCGTTATTTAAAACAAACACCTTACACCCAAAAACATGAAAATGTGAAATATTTGGCTTTCGCCCTTTTAAAAGTTCATAAGGTGTTTTATTTAAATGTGGATGAATAAGAACCCTATTAAGAACATAACAAGCAGTGTTTACTGCATCAGCCCAAAAATATTTAGGAACATTTGATTCTATCAACATAGTACGAGCAAGTTCCACTAATATTCTATTTTTCCTTTCTACAACTCCGTTTTGCTCCGGAGTCCTAGGGGCCGAAAATTGATGATCAATACCAAACTTATCACAAAACGCATCAATCCTAGTGTTTTCAAACTCACCTCCGTGATCACTTCTAATAGACACAATTTTCAAACTTAGTTGATTTTGGATGAGTTTGGCAAACTTTTTAAAACATTTATAAACTTCACTTTTTGCGGATAAAAATAAAGTCCATGTGAATCTAGTAAAATCGTCTACTAAAACAAATCCATAGTAATTGCCACCTAAACTTTTAATTTGTGAAGGGCCAAACAAATCCATATGGATTAGCTCCAAAGGCTTTGTTGTGCTTATCACATTTTTAGGTTTAAAAGAACTTTTAACTTGCTTTCACTTTTGACAAGAGTCACAAATGCCATCAAGCTTAAAATTTAGTTTAGGCAAACCAATCACTAAATCTTTTCGCAAAAGTTTGTTTAATTGATTCACATTCACATGAGCAATTCGTCTATGCCAAAGACGAATTTCATCATTAAAAGATTTGAAACATTTTGAAAATAGTGAAGTTATCTCATCCAAATCAATTAAGTAAGTGTTATTAGAGCGACGACCAACAAACTTAACACTATCATCTATAGAAGACTTAATGAAACATAATTCCGGGGTAAAAGTCACATAATTGCCCATATCGCATAGTTGGCTTATACTAAGCAAGTTGTGTTCTAAGCCTTCTACGTATAGGACATTTTCTATGACAAGGTTAGATATGTTACCGATCTTCCCGACTCCTAGAATTTTGCCCTTGTTGTTGTCGCCGTATGTCACAAATCCATCACTTTTCGGAGTAAGTTCCATGAAGTGCGTTTTGTCTCCCGTCATGTGTCTCGAACAACCACTATCCAAGTACCATTTGCGCTCTTTGGTTCGAAGACACACCTACAAGAAAGATATCATTTGGTTGACTTAGGTACCCAAGTGGTCTTGGGTCCTTTGTTGTTAGCATGGGGAGAAGTCCCCTTAACAATCCAAATATATTCACCGCTTGGTATACCAAATTTCTTTATATTAAATTTATTCGTGGTATGCCCAAAGATCCCACAATAATGGCAAGTTGGGTTTTTAGAAATCTTATTCTTTGAAAATCCACCAACTTTGCGATAATTGCGTTTCTTAGGTTTGGTATAGCCAAGACCGGATCTATTGCTATTGTTCCTTTGAGTTGAAAGCAAATGATCTAAAGAAGTATCTCCTTTCATGAGCCTTGCAAGTCGATCATTCAAATTAAAAACTTCTTTTTCCAAAGACTTGCAATTTTCACAAGATGGAGTCTCATTTGATTTCAATTCACAATTGCATGTAGAGTTTGCATAAATGAGTTCAAGAGTTTCATTTTGAAGCTTAAGTTCTTCTAAATCTTTTTGAAGTTCAATTATCTTTTCATGTTGCTTCATTATGAAATTCTTTCTTTCAACATTTATTTTAGTAAGTTTCTTCAACTCTTTATGCATCTCTACATACACATTGTACAACTCATTGAATGAAGGAGAATTAGAACTAGAGCTAGCATCGGAAAGATAATCTACCTCATTGACGTTGTCACTTGATTTAATGCTCGAAGATTCCTCTTCATCAAGCTTCGTCATCAAACATAGATTTGCAAGTTCTTCATCATCCGATGAGCTAGATGTTGATTGACTCTCCTCTTCATCCCATACTATGTAAGCCCTTTTTCCTTTAGATGAGTTGAACTTAGTGTTGTCACCTTCCGACTTCTTAGAATGAGTTGGGCATTTTGATCGATAGTGACCAAGCTTTCCACACCCATGACACTTGATGTAATCCTTGTTAGTCTTATTTCTTGGTTGTGAGTCCTTAGAATCTCTTTGTCTATTCTTATTAAAGTTTCCCTTACTCTTAAAGAACCCACCAAGATTTTTAACTAGCAAGCCAAGGGTCTCATCATCTATATCGGAGTCCAAGTCATCCACTTGAGAGTTTTCCTCTTGTGCCTTAAGAGATTTTGAAGTTGATTTAAGAGCAATCCCCTTTTTCTTTCTATCGGCATCTTCATTCATGGATAACCGTCCAAGCTCCATTTCATGCTCTTGAAGTTTTCCGAATAGAGTTGCTAAATCAATTTGATCCACGTCTCTAGCTTCCATAATGGCCGTCACCTTAGGTTGCCATTCCCTGCTAAGACATCTCAAAATCTTATTAACAACTTCACCATTAGTAATAACTTTTCCAAGTGCAGAAAGATGATTTATGATATGAGTGAACCGCTTTTGCATGTCACCTATGTTTTCATTAGGTAACATACGAAAGAGTTCATATTCATGCATGAGTGTATTTAACCTAGCCCTTCTAACCTCCGAAGTGCCCTCATGTGTGACTTGTAATGTGTCCCACATTTGTTTAGCATCAACACATTGAGATACTCGAAAGAACTCATCATAAGAAAGAGCGGACGTGATGATATTTTTAGCTTTTAAATCAAATGCAACTTTCTTCTTATCATCATTGTCCCAACTCGATTGAGGTTTGACCGAAACAACATCATTTACTTTCGTTTGAGGAACAAAAGGTCCATTCTCTATGGCGTTCCAAATTTCCATATCTATGGCTTGAATAAAAATTTTCATGCGGACCTTCCAATAAGCATAACCCTCACCATTGAATAGTGGAGGACGATTAATGGAAGTTCCTTCACCACCAAAAGGATTTGAAATTGAGCCCATTGTTTCCAAGTAAAAGGATCTTTTCGAAAAAGCTTTTTAAGGCTCGGATTTTTCGTCCAAGCTCTGATACCACTTGTTGGAAACCAACAAGCGGCTCAATATAGTCTAGAGGGGGGGTGAATAGAATATTGAAGCCTTATTACAGATTTTTCGTCCACCTAAGAGAATGGTTTTATGAAAATAAATTTTCTTAAAAATTCAAGTCAGATTACTCGAGTAACTCAAGACTTCACTTGAGTAATACGCAAGCAAAAATAATTTCACTCGAGTATTCAGCAAATCACTCGAGTATTACGAAAGCTATTTTTAAATCACTCGAGTAACAGAAAACCTACTCGAGTAATGTTCATAAACTGAAAGCAGATTACTCGAGTGACAAGAACTTTACTCGAGTAAACTGGGTAAAATTCAATTAAAACTCAGTTTTCAATGGAGTTCTTCAAGAATAACAATGCTATGATGATTCAACAAATTATGAATGATTAATATGAACAATTTCAAGTAATATTAACATGCAATTTTAGATCAATTGAGTTGAATTAAGAAAACCCCAATTCTAACCTAAAAATGCAATTGTTAATGAATTAATGCAATACAAGGAATGAAAAATAAAAGAGACACAAGGATTTATCCTAGTTCACTTTCACCCACTTGAAAGCTACTCCAGTCCCCTCTTGAATCAAGAGAGATTCTTCACTAGAAATCTTCAAATGTAGATATTACAATGTTTTAAGATGCAACTAGATTCTTAGTTCTCCTATCTTAAAACCCAACACAAAGTGTGTACCAAACACTTTGATCTAATCTACCCCTTTTGAGTATTCTAGATTTCCTTGCTAATTGATTGAAGATGCTTCCAACCAATCCTCTTTTCTTGCTTTGATTTGATCCTCAAAGTCTTCCTTGTGAGATTCTTCACTTGTGTTGAAACTTCAATGATGCAATCACAAATTGCAAATCTTCAACAACCACTAAGAACAAAAATTATGATCTTAAGAATATTTGAACAATGAAAGAAATAGAGTGAAGAATGAAAAGTTCTTTGTTGAATCTTGATAGCTCTTGAAAGATGTAAAATAGCTCTTGAATTGCTTTTCAAAGTATATAGAAAATTGTAAGAATGAATGTCTATCCTTTGTGAAAGAGAAAATTAAGTCCTTTTATAATTTTCCAAAAACTGATTGAATTACTCGAGTAAACCATATAACATTACTCGATTAAAACATGTCAGATTAAGTTACTCGAGTGATGTGTAAACCATTACTCGATTAACCTGTCATGACATAAATTACTCGAGTGAACCAATACTCATTACTCGAGTGAACTGATCAGAATCTGAATAAAAACAAGGTTTTTCTAAAAGGATTTTCACAAAACTTTTAATAGAGCTATTTAATCAAGATTTAAAGTATCTTCACTCTTAATCAAACATTATTTAAATATTCTTAAAATCAGCTAAGCTACCCACACCAATGAGATGCATTGCATAAAAATAAAGATTACATTGAAATAGAATTAATAAAAATCCTAATTCTAATCTTCATGTGGTGTAGCTTGCTTGTTTCCAATGTTGTTGCTTGGAGAGAGATTGTTAGCATCAAAACATGAGAATCCTACACCCTCCACTCTGGGGAAAAACCGACTAGGAGTAAGCATTTCTCAACCTATAGTTTGGTACTTCACCCCTCTAGGGTTCGTCATACCAGCTTGCACAGTACTTCACCCCTTTAGGGTTCGTCATACAATTTGGTTTGATTCATCCAAATTGGCTTTAGCAGAAATCACCCTCGACTGGCCAAAACGAGCCAAAGTAATGGAATCACTATGGTTCACATAGAACCAATCCCCAACATGGGAATCAAACCCCTGTCCTTTGCAGGATGAATGTTCTCCACAGTAATTCCAGTAATTTACTTTTGCCCTCATCAATCAAAACGACGTATGTTTTTCCCCTACTCCTAACGTCCCCTTTACACCATGAATGATGCAATATGCAAGTGCTTTTCAATTGAGATTTAAACCCCTTTTTGTACTTTTAAAAATCTAATTGGTTTGGGTTCAAACTTAATTGAAAAGTACTTGACCCTAGTTTATGCATAACTAATAAAAATTTAGCTTTATAATTTGTATACATACCAAACACACACAATCATGTCATTTGAGTTTAGAATAACAATAATCATAAAGTCTACACAATTTACAAGCATTAAACATAAATTGCACAAGTATAACATAACAATTTCTTAGGGTTTTCTAATCAAACTATACCCTCTTAATCCTAAACTTAACAAATAGTTTAAATACACCTAGTTATGTCTCTGTTACTATTCCTAAACCCTTTCTCTAATACTAAACCAAAGTACACCCCTTATCACTTGGAGAGTAGAGGAGAACTTGAGAGATCCTAGAACAAGCACCAATAACCCATAAATCAAACTCCTTAGCCCTCTTATCCTTGATTCCTAAAGCTTCTTAAGCCTCTTTGATGATTAGAAAGCTTCAAGAGATGGATTGAACATTTTGGGGTTTATGGGGTGATTTGGGGTTTCTTGGAAAAGAGACAAATCAAATATTGGAGTGAGGGAAATTGATTGAGGATTGATGGGGATGAGATTTGTGGTTTTTAATTTGATGATTTGTGGTGCTAATATGGAGATTTGCCCAAAACCTAGAGAGAAGAAGAAGGGTGCTCGAAGATGAAGGAAGAAGAAGGAGTGAGATTGCTCTCTTTTGTTGTTGATGATGCGTTCCCCTTTCTTCTCTTTTCTTCTACGTACTAAACTTAACCTCCAAGTCGTTTTGTGTGGCTGGGATTTCTTGCTTAACTATTAAGCCATGAATGGGTGGTCCCACACGGTTTTTTTTCTTCATATTTTTACAAGGTAATCGATTACTGGCATAAAGTAATTGATTACTACCTTTGATGCAACATTTTAGTATAGTCAGCAGAGGGAAACTAATCGATTACTCAATTCTAAAGTAATCGATTACTTCATGAAAATCACAAGGTAATCGATTACTTTCATGAGGTAATCGATTACCACTACTGCAACATTGAAGTGATCCCACCAAAGAGCTTGTAATCGATTACTCCCCTGCAAGGTAATCGATTACTTCATGAAAAAAAAAATCCTATTTTGATGGTTTTCTAACTCCAATTCATTTCCTTGGGCTCCTCTTCTCATCAAAGCTTGAATTACTACCCATAACCTTTTCCCAAACTTGATAATTCACATAAACACTTTGCATAATTCACATAATATTCAAATTTAAATTGAGGATGTTACATTAATCATCTTAATGCATGCAAACAATTATCAATCTCAAAATGGTCACAGGTCAAGTTCTAGAATACAAAGCCAAAGTGAACACACTCATGAAAGAAATAGGGGTCTCCATCAAAATATTTCATAAATCATACCCCTTAGTATTTAGGCTCAAAACTCACAGGCTAAACAGTCAGTTAACTAATAACTTGTTCCAAAATAGTTTATAAAAATAACCAGTTCTCAACAAAACTACAACTCAATTCAATCAGTGTTATACAATCAATGTGTCATCATCCTAAATCAAGTATTTACATATATAATTAGAAAAATAGTCCTACACCTAGAATAATCATCTACTTCTACCAAGGACACAAACCAACACCAAAAATGGGAGAACAATTCAAGTCTGAAAAATTTTTATTTTGCCCACTCCCCCAAACTTAGAGGTTGACTTGTCCTCAAGCAAACTAATCTAACCTAAAACTACAAAATAAAAATTAAAAACTATGAAAACTGGACATTATTTTTGCAAAGTACCAGGTTTGGGGTGACATATTGGGAACTAATGGGAACAATGGGGTCACACCCCCAAACTTGAATGTTAAACCCCCCTGCCACGCCCGGGCGTGAAGTGCACCACGCCTGGGCGTGGCTGGACCTGTACCTCTTTTTTTTATATAAAAACAAAAACTAACTAATAAATAATTACCTAAAAAAAATAAAACTTAAGGGAAATTACCTAACATTGGGTTGCCTCCCAACTAGCGCTTGTTTAACGTCACGAGCTTGACGGGTCACCTCCTTTCGGAGGCTTAGGGTGGTTGCCAAGATCCCTTCAAGGATGGCACCTTGTTTTTCCACTTCTTTCCAGCACTCTCTCCATTCGAGTGCTGAATGGACATGAGAGGAGCAAAATTCTCCGCGGTTATTTGGTGGTTTTTCAAAAATTTTAATTGTTGTTTGCTCACCATTCACTCGAAGAATTACTTCTCCCCTAGGTACATCAATCACTGCCCCTGCTGTGGCCAAGAATGGCCTTCCAAAAATTAGAGGAATATTTTCATCGTCTTCTACATCTAAGATCATGAAATCCAAGGGCAGGATAAAATCTTTCACCTTTACCAGAATATCTTCCACCACTCCATATGGACGGAGGGTGGTTCTATCAGTTAACTAAAGTAATGCCGGGGTAGGCTTAACCTCTCCTAAGTTTAATGCTTCACACACAGACAATGGCATAATGTTTACGCTAGCTCCTAAGTCACAGAGAGCCTTACCTGAGTGCTCCTTGCCTATGCTAACTGAAATGGTGAAGCTACCTGGATCCTTCAACTTTGGTGGAAGGTTGGATTTGATGATGCTGCTGCACTTCTCTACTATCGAGAATGTCTCGTCAGTGAGCATCTGCTTCTTCTTTGTCAGCAACTCCTTTGAATGCATTTGGTTGAGGGATCTAATTGAAGAAATGATCAGAGATGGTAAGCTACAACAGTATATCAGAGATGCAGCGGGTCGAAGAGGTAGGAACAGATCCCATTCACCAGTAAAGTCCAAACGCCAAAGAAGTAGATCACCAGATGATAGGAATACAGGAAGACAGAGAACCGGGACCGCCCCGGTCACTGACACAAATCCAACGAACAATGAGTTTTTAGTTAACACTATTGCCGGAGGGTTTGCTGGGGGAGGAGAGAAAAAAGCCGACAGAAAGAAATACATCAACCAAATCTTAGCCGTGAGCCAAAAGCCTATCTATAAAAGATTTGGAAGGGATACTCCCAGGTCATAATGATCCCATGGTAATCACAGCCCTTATTGGTAATTACGAAGTAAAACGCGTCTTTATCGATTAGGGGAGCTCGGCGGATATCATGTTCCTCCCTTTGTTCAAAGCACTGAAACTTAGGGAATGCAATCTTACTCCATTTGAAGGAGAATTGATCGGCTTCACAGGGGACACCATCGAGCCAAAGGGATACATTCAACTTCCTGTCACCCTCGGACAACAGCCTTCGGCCAGAACTGAGATAATCAAGTTTTTGGTAGTTGACTGTCCAACAGCCTACAACGCTATCCTCAGAAGAACTTCCATACAAGCATTCGGTGCAGTCGTTTTGACAGTCCATTTGGCTATGAAGTTCGTCGGAACAGATGACAAGGTAGTGACAGTCAAAGCCGAGCAGGAGGCAGCACGAAAATGCTACAATGCAAGTCTGGGTAAGGTTAAGAACAAGGACCAAGACCGCTTAGAAAGAATTTCCCTCAGAAAAGGTAACATTAATTTGGCGAACCTCGATGTGCGCGACGAATATGATAGAAACAGACCGACTCCGAAGGGACAATGGGAGTTCTTAACAGTGAATGATGATCCTATCAGGCAAGTTAAAATTGGTTCTGATCTCCCCGTGAATGTTAAAGATGAACTTTCCGCTCTGTTGATAGCCAATAGGGATCTGTTTGCATGGACCTCGGCCAATATGTCGGGGATTGACCCTAACTTTATCTGCCACAAGTTGAGCATTCTTCCAGGGGCAAAACCAGTGGCACAACGCAAAAGAAAGGTTAGTGCAGAAAAGGCCGCAGCTATTGAGGAAAAAGTTGCCGAACTACTCCGAGCTGGCTTCATTCGGGAGATTGACTATACAGACTGGTTAGCTAACACCGTCTTGGTCAAAAAGCCCAACGGGAAATGGAGGATGTGTGTGGACTATACAGACATGAACAAAGTCTGTCCAAAAGATCAATATCCACTTCCCGTCATTGACAAGCTCGTCGACAATTCGGCCGGATACAAACTCCTCTCATTCATGGATGCTTACTCCGGGTACAATCAGATACCTATGTTCCCCGCCGACCAAGATAAAACCGCATTCATCACCGATAAAGCAACATATTGTTACAATGTCATGCCCTTCGGACTGAAGAATGCGGGAGCTACATATCAGCGGATGATGAACAAGGTATTTCAAGGGATGATCAACTCAAATATGGAGGTTTATATTGATGACATTATTGCAAAAAGCAGACAGCAAGAGACACATGCCCAAGACCTCAAGACAATACTGGACCGAGTAAGAAAGTACTCCATGAGATTAAATCCTGAAAAGTGCGTGTTTGGAGTCCCAGCCGGATCCTTTCTCGGCTTTATGCTAACCGAAAGGGGTATTGAAGCTAATCCAGATAAGTGCAAAGCAATTCTTGAAATGAGAAGTCCAACTAGTCTAAGAGAAGTCCAACAGCTCACGGGTCGAGTGGCGGCCCTCTCCAGGTTCCTGTCTCAATCCGCTCGGAAAGCTTTACCGTGGTACCAACTCCTTAGAAAAAATAAAAACTTCCTTTGGGACGATCACTGCGAACAAGCTTTCGTTCAGTTGAAGAACTATCTCTCCAGCCCACCAGTCCTTCATAGCCCTCTTACCGGGGAAGACCTTATTCTCTATATGTCGGTGGCAGACGCAACAGTTAGTTCAGTATTGGTACGAGAGGATTCAGGAGTTGAAGCCCCCATTTATTTCGTTAGCCGAGCACTGCAGGGATCCGAGCTGCGGTACCAAAAACTTGAGAAACTCGCATACTGTTTGGTAATATCTGCTTGGAGATTAAGACAGTACTTCCAAGCTCATCGAATCATGGTTAGTGTAACACCCTAAATTAATTTCCTTATTTTAAAATTTAGAACTTAAAAATTTTTCCTTTTATTCCCTTTTTATTTCTTAAAAATGTTAAGTCAAATTTTCTCAAAAATCGAACAGAGTTCTATTTGTTTTACGGATGTTTCCAAATTTAGTTTTCCCTGTCACCTGTCAAAATCAAATTTAGCAAACACAACAGACAGAAATAAACATCATATGCCTCTTAGGGCCATCCATAGTGGGACTTAGTGAGTCGTCACCACATCATCAAGTCCAGTCATAAAATCAGAGTATCACCAGCAGGATAACACATAGTATGCCACTAAGCAAAATGAAAGACAACACCCAACCCAAGGGTGAATAGATCCCGGGCTACCCCAACCAGCATATATACAACAAAAGAGATATCATACAAGTCTCAACAACATATAATACATGAGACTCAAAACACGGCCCGGAATCCCATCATGACTACTAGGAAAAGCTATCACACTCCCTCGGCGGGAGTGGGGTCCTGCTCGGCCTCCATCTCGGTGTGCTCATACTCAGTACCTGAAATGTTTGTAAGGGTGCATACCGCACTAACTAGCAATGCATAAGGTATGCCAAGTCAATCACAATTAGATACAATTAGCATATAATGAACATAGATACAAATCATGATTCACACTCTACGCTACAAACACATGCGTCTCCATAAGTGCTAGCCGCCCCTCGAGTAATTTTATGTCCACTTCCTCGCTTCACTAGTTTTCTATTTTATTTACATTATCTCTTTTACTTATTTCTTCCTTTTCTTATCCTCTTATCTTTCTTTTCATTTTCGGCATTGTGAGATACTTCCATTGCGTTCCCCGTCTTTCAGAGGATACGTCTTACGATGGGTGCGGGTCCCCAAAGGCCGCATGTCTAATTCAACCCCTGCGATTGGTAGGCTTGTGACTTACTGCAGGTGTTGCGCACCCGAATTATGGCACCCCTCCGCACGTCTTCTAGGGCTAGTATTCACAACCCGGAGAGATGGTAATGCGAATCCCTCCACTGCGTTCCCCGTCTTTCAGAGGATACGACTTACCGAGGCGTGCCGATCCCCAAAGACCGCACGCTTAACTCAACCCCTGCGATTGGTAGGCTTGTGACTTACTGCAGGTGTTGCGCACCCGGCTTATGGCACCCCTACCGCACGTCTTCTAGGGCTAGTATTCGCATTCCAAGGGAGTCTTTAATCATAATTACCATTTTTTCTTTATTCGCTATTTCTCTTTTAGTGTCTAATTAATTCTCCTCTTGCCTAATAATTTTCTATTATACTAAATATTTCTTTGTGTCTACACTTACTCTCAATTACACACTTAATTGTCCTAAGTGTCGTTTATCCCTTTTATTACATGGAACAAGTTCCTACATACATAAACGATTCCTACCCAACATTTAGCATCCATTATCAAATTAAACATTAAAAACATAAATCAATCAACACTTAGTTCACATAATTTAAATAATTAGTAAAATAAAATCCTAATTATCTAATTACCCTAACTTCTAGTCTCATCCTAACTTTTCCTAAGCAAACCAAATAATCTCAACACACTCACACACCACTAGCTATACAACCACCGTACGGCGGCACATCCCCTTACCTTGAGATTGGAATTAAAGAGAGAGAACCTTAATGGGTATAGAACCCTAGAGACCAAAATGCTCTTCCAAGCTTAATACCCACAATAATCCTTGATGATGTGTAGAGATTTGACAAGAGACAAGAATATGAGGATGATAGTGTTTCTCAAGCCCTTGCAAATATGAGAACCTCAAGTGATAGCAAAATCCATGTCCCTTTGTTAGAAAATAAGAGGAATAGCTCTATCTTAGAAAAAGAACACAATAATCAACATTAAGAAGTGAAAAGAGAGTGGATTTACTTACTCAATCTCTTAGAATCAAGAAGGAGTAAGATTGAGAGATGATGGAGCTTGTTCAAGAGCTCAATCCATGGAGAAGAAGAGGGAAACAAGCTTGATGACAAAGCCTTGATGATAATCTTGAGGGAGAGCTCCAATAGAAGGGGAATTGAAGCAACAAGCAAAACCCTAGGTTGGAGAGGGGTGATTCTCGAATAGAGAGGAAGTGAGAATGATGAAGATTGTGTTTATCACCCCCTTGGTTCGAATATGTGGTTTATAGGGTGTTTGGGTGGAGAAAACCCGAAAATACCCCTTAAAATCGCGAAAACGTGTTGCAGATAACAGACTTTTCGCTTAAGCGAATCGGTCTTAGTAAGTTCCTGGATGCTTTTCGCTTAAGCGGCCACTTTTCGCTTAAGCGAAATGGTCACAGTAAGGTCACGAATGGTTTTCGCTTAAGCGGCCATTTTCGCTTAAGCGAAATGGCTTCAGTAAGGAAAGTCCCTGTTTTCGCTTAAGCGACGGATTTTCGCTTAAGCGAAACGTGCAAACACTGCTACTTCAGTTTTCTATTTTCTAGTTATTTTCTTCCCAACTTCAAATGGCTATAACTTCTTCATTCACCGTCGGATCTTGCTCAAACTTGGCGAGCAACTTCCTAAAAATCATATCTTCATATCCAATGGTGGAAATTGTGTTTTGAGTCCTAAATCTTTTATTTTAATTTCTTATCCTATTTGTTTCGTTTAACACTGAATCGCCCGTTTACCTCACCCGTTCCTAACTTAATTTACTATTTCTTTATATTTTTAAAATTAAGTCACACGTATATAATAATAAAAAGAGGGATGTTACAGTTAGGACAGCTCAACCTCTTAGACAGGTCCTTCACAAGCCCGACCTAGCTGGCAGAATGGTTTCATGGTCAGTAGAGCTGTTTGAGTTCGATATCGTTTATGAACCGAGGAAGGCGATGAAGTCTCAAGTAGTGGCTGACTTTGTTATTGAATTCACTGAGATTCCCTCGGATACACCTCAAGACTTATGGTTAGTCTATGTGGATGGTTCGAGCAACAGGAAAGGAGCAGGCGCTGGTGTCATTATTGAAAATCCCGAAGGACTTTGCATGGAGTAATCATTAAAATTCGAATTCCAAACTTCAAATAATCAGGTAGAATACGAAGCAGTCCTTGCAGGCCTCAAAATGGTTCATGAGTTTGGAGCAAATCGGGTGTCAGTATTCAGCGATTCACAATTAGTGGTCTCTCAGATTAAGGGGCAGTACTCGACTAAGGAGCCCATCTTTTAGAAGTATCTTGAAGAGGTAAAGCGAATAACCTCCAATTTTTCAGAGTTTGACATCTCCCATGTCCCGAGAGATTCAAACTCCCGATCGGATATTTTATCAAAACAGGCAAGTACGAAGGGGTCGGAAAACAACAAGACTTTGATACAAGAAACCATCCCAAGACCAAGCGTCATTCTTGCAGTTTCATTATCTCAATCCTGGATGGATCCGATACTCACCTACTTGCAACACGGTTTCGTTCCCCAAGATCAGACAGAGGCTCGTAGGTTGATTAAGAAAGCAGCTCAATACACGATTCTTAATGGTGTCCTTTATAAGAGAGGTTTCAGCTCACCCATGCTCAGATGCGTCAATCCATCTCAAGCTGAAGAAATCCTTGAGGAGATCCACGGAGGAATCTGTAGCCATCATATGGGCGGAAAATCTCTAGCTCGGAAAATAATCCGGGCAGGTTACTTCTGGCCCACGCTACAAAAAGATGCCATGGAACATGTCAAGAAGTGTGTTCAATGTCAGTTTCACAGTGACACTTACCAAAGACCTGCGGAAGAGCTACATTCTCTTGGAGCTCCTTGGCCTTTCTATCAATGGGGAATGTACATCATTGGAAAGTTTCCCACTGCACCTGGACAGTTGAAGTTTGCGGTCGTGGCCGTTGATTACTTTACTAAGTGGATTGAAGCGGCGCCATTAGCAACAATCACTACGGCCCGAATTCAGTCTTTCTTTGTAAAGGAAATAATCTCTCGGTTTGGAGTGCCTCATTCCATAGTTACTGATAATGGATCACAATTCGCAGCCTCTCATTTTCAAGAGTTAGCAGCTGACCTGGGGATCACTCACTACTTCAGTTCCGTTGAACACCCACAAACCAATGGATTAGCCGAGGCCGCCAACAAAACCATTTTGGACGGTATAAAAAAGAAACTTGGCAACGCAGCTGGTACTTGGGCAGATAAGCTTCCGAGCGTTCTATGGTCACACAGGACAACTGTACATTCCTCAACAGGTGAGACCCCTTTTCGTTTGACATACGGCTGTGACGCAGTCATTCCAATCGAAAAGAGAATCCCCACCTTTAGGATGCTTGAACGTCCCTTGGAAATTAACAACAGTTTGCTCAGCGAAGAACTCACATTACTTGAAGAAATACGAAAGAATGTTGCAGCTCATGAAAGGAAGGTAAAGGAGCGACAGGCCCGAGATTACAACAAGAAGGTCCGACCACGAAGCTTTGAAGTTGGAGATTTGGTCCTTCGCCGAGCGGATATTGGTAAAGGAAATGCTGGCGTTGGAAAGATGAAGCCAAAATGGGAAGGTCCATACCGAGTGAAGGCTAAATCTGGAACCGGCGCTTACAAGTTGGAGACTCTCTCGGGCACGGATATCAATAACAGTTGGAACGTGGCCAAGCTCAGAGCTTATTATAGCTAAGCTCCTATTTTATTTTCTTTGTTTGAGAATAGTTTAGTTTATAGATTGCTCAAATTAGTTTGTGATGAATAACGAAGGGTAGCACCCTTCTTAGATTACAGATAAATTGTTAGGAACTTTTTAGGTATGAGCAATTTCATTTCTTAGTTATGAGCAATTTCAGCTTTGTATTCCTTTATTAATAAAGTACAACATTTTTCCGGTAATTCTATTATCTGTTTACATTGTGAAACCACATACGACTCATTTGGTTCGGCTAGCCACCGAGCAAAATCGAGGTACAGCTCTTTACAAGAGTTTAACAATGTATTCATAGAACGCCCGAACTCAGGAAATTGCTTTCCTTATTTCGCGGTCCGAGGGTCTCGCTTCGGCTAAAGTCAGCAATCCGAGTTCTACTCACAATTAACTATACATACGAATAACACGATTCTACGCCTAAAATTTACGATAAATTACTCCTAAGAGTTTACACTCGGAAAAATCTACCAATAACGTGACGAACGAAATCAAAAAGCAGCAAAAAACACACCAGGCAGTGATACAATTTGCTAAACAGCAAGTTAATTAAAAGTCAGTTCCGAAATAGTAAAAGAGTTTGGTCAAAACAAACAAGTATAAACGCTCGAATACAACGAGCAGCATAAAGAAATCCCACACATGTTACCAGTAAACAGAAAAACAAAAACAGATATAAGGTAACCACCAAGTTCAGGCCTCATCATCCGACAAGCTAATATCTTTATCATCAAATTCAGGAGCCTCAGTCAGTTCTACTGGAGGATTGGGAAGATTCTCTGCCTGCAAATCAACTTCAGCCTTGGTTTCAAGATCAATCAACTTCCCATCTTCTACACAATGGAAAGGGTGTGCTCCGACCACTCTAAACTCAGTTTCAGGATTCAGAAGCTGGATCTGTTTAATCGCAGGAACAAAGGACTCATCAACACCCTTACCCCAGTTATAGAAGTTGGCTGCTGCCTTTTTCTTGAAAACAAGAGCTTTTTCCTTGTATTTCTGAGCAGTTGCAGCAGACTTCTTCACTTCAGAATCCAACTCTTCGATCCTCTGTCGGCTCTCCTGCAGCTCCTTTTTAAGTACTTCTTCAACTTCTTTCTTCTTATCTTCCGCAGCCTTTTGAGAAACTTTCAGAGAATCTCGTTCCTTGATTAGTTCAGTTTTATCGGCCTTCAAATTCTCTAGCTCATTCTTCACTCGAACCAGTTCATCTGACAAACTGGCTTCTTGAGCCGCTTGCATCTCACGAGCCTCTTTCTGCTCAATGTTTAGGCCTTTAAACAAATCCTCTGAATGCTTGGACAGATAATAGGTTAAATTGGCACTTCGGAGCAAAAACTTTGTCATAGTCATATTGCAGCGGGACCATTCAGTAGCACTAAGACTAGCAAACCGGGAGTAGTCAGATTCCAGGCAGATAAACTCGGGAAACTTTTCATCCAAATCACGATCCCAAACCGAGACTACTGGAGGAGTTGGAGTAGGAGTAGGAGCATCAGCAGCCTTGGTACTTTTTCCCTCGGCCCTAACACTTACTCTTTCTGAAACCTTCTCTTTCCCCTTGTCGAGCCTTCTGCGCCGAGTCAGTTGAGGAGGTGGAGAGGGTGCTTGAGCACTTGAGGCCGGAGAAGCTGTAGTTGCCGTAACAACAACCAAGTTTGAAGCAGGCCGAGGAGACACTTCGACCGGAGAGGCAGTAGGAGTCGGAGTGCTCAAACTGGGAGTGCTCATGCTTGACGACCCTGAAGCCGCACTTGAAGGAGTACCTTTTCTTTTCTTACCCCCTTGGAGCAGAGCAGCCATACGGGAAGCCATTTTATCTGCAAAGGAAACTGAGTGCCATTAGATCTAAATAAATTTACAAGTACAAAAGCAAAGAAAAATAGTTTACCAAGCTGAGCCTTGACATCTGTTGAGGGGATATTCACTATGTCCCTCATTTCAATCATCCCATTGGTGACCAAGTAGCTCTCAAACGCTCGGCACACGTCTTTTTCGTGTTCAGCAAGCTCTTTCCATTCCGACCCGTACGAAGCAATCCTCCGATTGAAAAAACTTGAACTCCATTGAAGAGGGAATCGAGGAACCGGTCGCGCCTCACCAGCTCGTGTAAACCAGCAAACACCAGTTCCAACAAAGTTGTATTTAAAATAAAAAGGTTTGAACGTTTTCCAAGACTCGGAATACTTGGTTAGTAGAGCATAACCGTTTTGCGATTTTAGGGAAATCCAAGGTCGTTTGTGGGACCCTCTTTCAAAGGCGTTCGCTTGCGGAGCAAATAAATAGAAAAAAGTTGGAATAGTACAGGACCAGTCCATGGCCGAGCAAACTTGTTGGAAGGCTCTAACAAAGGCCCACGCGTTCGGGTGCAACTGGGAAGGGGCCACTCTTAGTGTATTTAAAACCTCTATCTCAAAATAGGTGAAAGGCATCCTAATCCCAAGACGGGTAATCACTTCTTCATAAAAATAAAAACCAGTGCTGTCCTTGGGAATTCGAGTGCAAATCCTTTCGTTAGGACCCACTGGACTTACTGAATACAAGTTTCCAGCATCATCACCAGGGCAAGGTAGTATAACGGCTCGGGTTAGCTCTAAAGATTCGTCGGTCGAAAGCTCGGATGGGGTGCCCACAACTTCTCGGTCAACCCAATCGTACTGGGCAGAATCTGGTGGAAGTGGATAAAGTTCAGGATTTGTAACGCACTTTCTCTTCATACCTGAGGAAAAGGAGGCACACGCGGAGTCAAAAACAGTAAAACTTGATTATTTCTGATCAAACACTTACGAATATTATCGGTTGGGGAACACCCCCCTTTCTGGGAAGAATTTCCCTAAACGAATTCTGACACTGAATACCTCTCCGTTGCCTCCTTAACCTCATCTGTTCTACCCTCTCAGCGATCCTGTAGTGAATCACACCTTCTCTGAACTCTTTCAAATTATGAGGAAAACACGTTGCAATTGGTTTAACACAACTTCCTGGGTTTTCTTCCTCATGTGTTCTTGGTATATCAGAGTTTACAGAATCCTCACTCATGTTTATCACAGCTTCAGTTCAAACCCTAAGAAATTAGGAACAACAAAAAATAAAATAATCCTAAGAAACACTACGGCGATCGCTCAAAAAACGACAAGGAAGGGCAAGGATTTTCAGAAGAAACCGGGTTACCCGGACGAACAGTTCAAGGTTTCAGTAAACCCTAGGTTTTGTTCAAAATCAAATAAAGGGGGATGCATGGCCAATGACAGAACACAACAACGAAAATCTAAGCGCAGTGCTCATAACAGATGGCACGAACAGACGCATGCAGTATTTCAAAAAGGAAGAAAAAAGAAGATACAAGAGTTTCAAGTAAGTATTTGTTACCAGTTTGATGGTGTGCGATTAAGAAGTTGAAGATGATATGAGTGCCAATGAACTTGGAAGATGCTTAGTATGAGTAAAAAAGAACGAAATCGATGAAAGTTTCCCTTTGATGATCTGTGAATCTGCTACTCAAACTTAAGAGAAAAGGTTCTTCAGGAAGGCAAGAGTGAGAGAGAAAAGAAGTTGAGGAGTTGATAAATTTCTAATTTGGAAACAAATGAATTTCGAAAACCGCTCCCAAACTTTTCTTTCAGAAGTTTCCCTCCACTATCTAACGATTTGGGCCAAATCAGCGAAAGCCCATTCCTCTTGTAAACGTACATCTGGCGTTTTGAAATCATAATGTTTCACTTCCCGATTATGAAAGGAACACGTGGAGACATAAGAAGCACTGAAAGGTCTTTTCCATGACAACGAAAGGACAGCTCTCTCGAATGCGCTAAAACAACCAGATATCTTTATTCTCCTCAACGATACCTGCCTTTGATCGACCAACAGCTTATTTGTCTCTTCAACTCGGCAGGGCTCAAATCGCCCAACCGAGCTTGGGGGCTTATGTAGTAGACCTGTAGTAGACCGAACGTCACCCGACCAAAATCACCTTGGTCCGACCAGTTAGACGCTGAAGCAAAGCCTACGGTCGGAATGTCACACCGAGCAAGTGGGTTTTATAGAGATGTTACACGCTTATGAGATTAACCCCGAAACACAGGATCCTCATCCTTATCTTTATCACTTACAATCTCATCAAGCTTAACCACTTCTCTTAGATTCCCACGACTCTTGGTTAGATAAATACGATATTGGATAGAGAGTTATCACTTACAGGATTTACGGAGGTGATCTTATCAGAACCTTTACGAATCCTATTTGAATTCTTCCTCTTCAGAAGCCTCATCAGAACGGCCCACGACACAGGTAATCCCCTATAAGAACCACCATACTATAGGGGCTAAGGTACGTCTTCTCATCCCTAAGTTGACACTAGCACACACCTTGTTGACTGGGGAGAACCTGTTTATCCCAACTGGATATACAGTAATCCTAAAAGAGTCCTACATTAACATCTTGATTGAGATCATTCCTGAAGTTCTTCCATAGCTTCATGGTTAATTTCGATTAAGGACACGACATTAACCTAGATCAAGACGCTAAGAACGCCCACTCGGACTCTTGCAACCCCGACACTCAAATGCCTAACACAAATTCCTAATCGCGCAAACACAACCACACACACACACACATCCAAAGCATTCAAACACAAACAACAACTCTAGTCGAGAAATTACCACACCATACGCTCTTCAAAATATTCAAAGCCCAGCTCACATATACATCAAGCACATTCATCGACCACAAAACACATTTACCACTCGCTTCATATAATAAAATCACATACATTCCGTTCAAACATACTATATATACACACACATACACTAAGAAAATAATTACAAATACTTATACATATATATATATATATATTAGCTCAATATAACTATATACATACATATATATATATATATACTAAGAAAATAATTATAAATCATCATTCATACCTCGTTTTCTTATAAATAAAACATACTTAAATATAGTTATTAGATTAAGAAATTTAGATCGTTACAGGATATGGAGGAGATGTAGACGAGTGAGCTAACTTGTTACCCCTTTTGGCCCAATGATGCTCTGTTTCCCCCACATCAATGGTGGACTCAAATTCGATAAGACTTAATGAAAGATAATAAGAAGTTAATCGTTTATAATGATTCAAGACTTTGATAATGCAGAGGTTATGAAAGCTCAAGTTATGCTAAGTGTATAATTGATGATGATGATGATCATGCATAACATACATACATTCCTACGTGCATTTATCTTGTTATTGTTTATTGCTTTGAGATATGCTTTGTGGTACGCTTTCTTTGTTGACGTGATATACGTCCGAAAAAGCTTATTCTATCTCCTATCACGTTGTTTCTCTTCGTTATTTGTGGACGACGCAACGGGCAGATAGTATATCGCATCGAGATTCAAATGTGGCCCCTAGTAGGGGGAGTGTGGGAAGTCATCCGTGACGGGTGGATCTGGAGAGGCAACACTGGGTTAGAGATTTTGGACCCGCAACATGTTTTGAGAGAAGTTAGGATTGATCTGCACATTTGTGGCATCACTTTGAGGGACTATATGGATGGTGGACCTCGGGATTACCATGAGCAGCCTGCGGAGCCTATACCGCTTGCTGTGGTGGAGCCCAAGGAGGATGAAGTGTAACACTCCTTGTATATCATTTTACTTTATAAGAAAAGTAATAAGTTTATGATTACTTGGACTTGTTATTGTTGGAAAAAGATCTGAAAATAAGAATTTTCCCTTCCCTTGAAAATTCCTTTTTAGAAATACTTGATTAATAATGAAGTTGACTAATAAAATCAGAGTTTGCGGAAACATAGTAAAATAATTATATTATACTCCCAAAATATATCAAGTGTAACAAGTCCACGGGTACCAAATAAGTATTATTATGAAACTAAATTCCTCTTATGATACCTCTTTCCAAACTATGTATCATATAAATTCTATTAAAAATAGAAATGTTATAGAGCTGGTAACTGGTCCTTTGTCCAAACATCCATCTGGTCGGATCCTCGATATCTGCACAAGGGGTTCCCAACCTACACTTTCTACACTCTGCATGCACCTAAGGGACATCTCCCTTCACTGACTTTTGTGCAAGCTAGATATACGATCAACACCTAATAATGGCATGGGGAGTAAGTATACACTTATGCATAATCAATAAAGACTAAATTACAAACATAAGTATGTCATGGACAGACAATAATGCAAGTACACATGTGCACACCAGTTTTCAACATTATATCTTATAATGCAGGTGGCATGATGCATGATTTCTATCCACAACTGAGGCCTCCACTATAAGTCCATCTTGGACGTCCATCCAATACACCAGTGTGTTCCCGGAACACTACCATACGTTCCCAGAATGATGGCAAACCATACTTGGATATACAAGCATCACTCCCAGAGTGTGCATCACGTTCCCAGAACGCATAGCAAACCATACTTGGAAAAATAAACATCACTCCCAGAGTGTGTATCACGTTCCCAGAACGTATAAAAACCATGTCCCAGACACTGGCCACATTCCCAGAATGTGTCATCAAGTAGGTTGCACACCAATGTGTTCCCAAAACACATCAAAGAAACCAGGTCCCAGACACTGGTCACATTCCCAGAATGTGTCATCAAGTAGGTTACAAATTTGGTACTCCCGGAGTACCCTCCTCATATTCCCAGAATATGATAATCGTTTCCTACCAACCCATCTTCCATTCTCTATGCATGAATGCAATTTCATTGAGGTTGGTTTTTTATCTTTAATTAATTATTGTGATTTAGAAATATCTCAATTTCTCTTTTGGATGATTAATTTGAGGTATAACCTTTGGCATAAAAATTCATTCTTGAATTAACTTAAAAACATGCCATTAGGCTTGGAATGGGAAAAACTTAACCAATGGTATTCACTTTTCACTTTAAAGACTTAACTTTTATTTTTCAGTTTCAGGTACTAACCGGTTACATTCTCAGGCTAACCGGTTAGAATTACATACCTGAACTGGTTAACCATTGAAATTCAGAAAAAACCCTTTTTCTTGAATTATCTACCCAATCCATAACAAAGTTTCTGCATTGTTTTATACCTCAAATTCAACTGAATTCATCATTCAAAGTCTAAATCACAATTCATTCCCAATGGAGCATAATTTCCTCTTGAAATTATCTCAAATCATTAAGGTATTAACTCCTCAATAGCAATCTGAAACTAACAGTAATTATCAACATATTTTCAGATTGAATTCAAGTGAAATTAGAGTATAGATTTGAGTAAAAATGGTAAGAACACAGGACCAATTTCAGAAATTCATTTTCTTTGAAATTTCACAGTATCTAACGGGTTACAAATATCAAATAACCGGTTAGATTATGCAGTCTGTACACTGAAAAATGAGGTTTTACATACCATTCTTTTTAATACTCAAATCTAACCAATTTCAACACTCAATAGAGTTCACATACCTTAATTTAAACATGTTCAACCACAGGAACATATTTCATTTGCATGCCCTCAATTTAGAGTATTAAATTGCATAAAAACCCACATAAATACAATTTAATACCACACAACTCATGAAAAGCACCTAGATCATGATTCAAGCATCAAAATTACTTGCATGCATCAAATCAAAACTGCTCAAAACAGAAATGAGCTATAAATTGGCCTCCAAGCCTTTTTGACCTTTACACTAATGCCCTTTTGAGTCCTTGTTGACTCAAATCCTAAAACACTTGATTTTAGTCTCAATCTAGTATAAGGTAAACTTCTCCCTTACCTCAAAGTCGTGTTTCATGAGTATAATCACTGAGGTTTGAAGGAAATCCACAGATTCCACAGAAATTCCAAGTTCTGCTCTCAGCCACGTTTTTCAGCAACAGGGTTCAAAGACCAGAGAATTTGACATAGAAATTGACCAAAGAAATTGGGGAAAACAATTAGGACTTGATCTAGGTAACATGCACCAAACAATAGAAGTGGTTTGAGACTTAGAAGTTACCTGAACTGACCAAAATCAAGGCCTAAACCCAGCTTCCAGAAGCAGAAGAAAACAGAATTCAGCTTTCCCAACTTCAACTTTCCAGATCAATTTCTCCTCACACAAGAACTCTCAGCTCACAAGTTTTATATCAATGAAAAGCCCTTGATTCAAGCTTTTCATAAGTGTATCACTCGCTCTCTAACACTCAGAGAAGACGAAGAATTTCTCCAAACGAAATAGAAACCCTAACAGAGCAATTTCTCCACCAACACTCAGAAATCAACCTCAAATCTTCAACAATCTTGGCTTTTATAGAGGAATTGGAGTAACATGCATACTGACGCATGTTATCCACTAGATTAGAGCTGTTTTCGTGGCGATTCCATGGATTAATCAAGTGATTACTCATCAAAATCCACTAACCCAGTTTCTGAGTTCATCGTGTAACCGGTTACAGAGCCCTTCTAACCGGTTACATACTGATAAAATTTAAAAATTAATAATTTAATTACTCTTTCTTCAAAAACCTTTTTAATATTGCAATTAGGTCCCATCCCAAGGACTAAATTACAATATTCACATTTTTGTACAAAATAACCATATAAAAATATATCTCATATTTTTATATATAAAAACACATAATGTACAAAAACTAAAACCTATAAATCAATTATAAAATAATTGTTATAATTAATTTCTTGGTTATTTGGGAGACGAAAATTAGGGGTGTTACATGAAGAGGTTGAGTCTGAGGAGGAAGAGGAGGAGCCTGCTGCTGAGTAGGACGAGGAGTATGTTCCGATGGAGGACTCTTGTGACACCCTTGTTTTATATCTTGAAAATAATAAATATTTCCAAATATAGAATACTTGCTATCCAAAAATTGGGTCTGGAAAACTTTTTCCTTTTCAACTTATACTTGCTCAATTATAAACACAGTTAACCTTGACGAACAATTTGAATTCGGCATAATAGTACCTTAATTACAAAAGCCTCTTGAGACAACGCCTTTTTAATATAATACAACATATCCGTAACATTGGTTAAAAACATATTAATTGTCTCTTGAGTTTAATCGGATTTTTAGAATATAAACTTATTTGCCGAATCCTTTTCGACCAAAATCAGAGTATGCGGAAGTAAAAATAATACTTGTGGGGCATTGCTGAGGTAAAACATCATATATATATATATATATATCATAAGATAAACACCCCCACCAGTATCAAAGTAGCAAGTATCAAAGTTGAGATAGCAAGTTTTAGTGAAACATATACATAACTAGCTGCTCAAAATAAACCTCACTCTAAGACCTCTCAAAAATATGTACAATATATAACAAAGTCAAAATAGAAGTCCCAGAGCAGGTCATCCATGTCCTCAGCAGCTCCTCAGATCCTCAACAGCTCTATCCCTAGACCTAGGATCCAAAACATCTATGCTATGCAAGCTCCTAGGAACCAGCAGGTCCACCTCTAGTAGAAACAGTCGGCTCGACAGGCACCTCCTCCTCGTCCTCATCCTCAATGGGATCCTCCTCGACCTCGCCCGACTGTGCAGAGACCCCACCACTGGGCCTAGGATCTGCAGAAGCAGTCCTCTCAAAGTCAGCCGGACCAGGGGAATGAGTCTCCTCAGTAACAACTCTATGTGAAGAAGGATGAGTACGAGTGGCAGATCTAAAACGAAAACTATGAAATCGACGCATTGGTCGAGCCGGGGGTGGTCCTCTATATGAGTAAAAGGGTGGAACATGCATAGTATAGACTATAGGAATCCTAAACCTACGAGGTCGCACCCGAACCAAAGGGTTAGGGTGGTAGAGAGCAATCTCCACCACCCCCTCAAAGGTGGCTCGGTGCTCCTCGTAAGTCCATATACCACTAGGGATAGGGCGTATCTCGATGCAGGCTAGGTATCTGGCATCACCTAAATAGGGCATAGGGAGTAAGTATACACATATACATAATCAATAAAGACTGAAATACAAACACAAGTATATCATGGACAGACAATAATGCAAGTACATATGAGCACACCATTTTTTCAACATTATATCTCTTATAATGCAAATGGCATGATGCATGATTTGCATCCACAACTGAGGCCTTCAATACTAGTCCATCTCGGACGTCCATCCAATACACCAATGTGTTCCCAGAACACTAACATACGTTCCCAGAACGTATGACAAACCATACTTGGAAAAACAAACATCACTCCCAGAGTGTGCATTACGTTCCCAGAACGCATACAAAAACCATGTCCTAGACACTAGCCACATTCCCAGAATGTGTCATCAAGTTGGTTACATCAATTTGGTACTCCCAGAGTACCCTCCTCATATTCCCAGAATATGACAATCGTTTCTTGCCAACCTATTTTACATTCTCTACGAATGAATGCACAATTACTAAGGTTGGTTTTTATCTTTAATTTAATTATTGTGATTTAGAAATATCTCAAATTCTCTTTTGAATGATTGATTTGAGGTATAACCTTTGGCATGAAAATTCATCCTTGAATTAACTTAAAAACATGCCATTAGACTTGGATTGGGAAAAACTTAACCAATGGTATCAAACTTTTCACTTAAAAGATTTAACTTTTATTTTTCTGTTTCAGGTACTAACCGGTTACAGTTTCAGACTAACCGGTTAGAATTACAGACCTGAACCTACTAACAATTGAAATTCAGAAAACCCTTTTCTTGAATTCTCTACCCAATCCATAAACAGCGTCTCATCATTGTTATATACCTCAAACCCCACTGATTTCATCATTCAAAAGTCTAAATCACAATCCAATTCCAATTTAGCATAATTTCCACTTGAAATTATCCTTTAACATTAAGGCATTGACTCATCAATTACAATCTGAAACAAACAGTGTTCATTGACATGATTTCAGATTGGTTTCAAATGAAATTAGAATATAGACTTGAGTGTAAATGGTAAGAACACTGGGCCAATTTCAGAAAATCATTTTCTTGAAAATCTGACAGTATCTAACCGGTTACAGGTTCAAAATAACCGGTTAGATTATGCAGTATGTACACTGCAAAAAGGGATTTTGCATACCCTTTTCTACCATACTCAAATCTAACCAATTTCTGTCATAAACAGAGTTCACATACCTTAATATAAACATGTTTAACCACAGAAACATATTCATTTTGCATGCATTCAATTTAGAGCATCAAATTGCATATAACTCAACATAAACACAACTTGATATCACAAAACTCATAATAAGCATTTAGATTCTGTTTCAACCATCAAAATCACTTGCATGCATAATATCAAACTTGCTCAAAAAGAATTGAGCTGCAGAAATGTCCTCCAAGCCTTTTAATATATTTATGTAATGCCCTTTTGAGTCTTTGTTGACTCAAATCCTAAAACACATAATTTTAGCCTTAATCTAGTATAAGGTAAACTTCTCCCATAACTTAGGATAGTGTTTGATGAGTTGAATCACTAAAAAATGCAAAAACTCCACAGAATCCACAATCTTTGTTTTCAGCCAGAATAGGTTCGACAGGGTCCAGAAACCAGAAGATTTGACACATGAAATGGACAAACGAATTGGGGAAAATTATTAGGCTTTGTTCTATGCAACATGCACTAAAGGTTTGTACAGATTTGAGACTCAGAAAGAGTGTGCACTTACTCAAATCGAAGCCTGAAGTGAGCTTCCAGAACCAGAAACTCAATTTTGACAGAGTTGAACTCCTAACTTTGCAGATCTCGTTCTCCTTGCTCCAGAACTCTCAGCTCACGATTTTTGTGTCTTTGTAAAGCTTGAAGAATAAGCTTTACAATGGTGTATCACTCAAACTCTACCTCTCAGAAATGAAAGAGAATCGCAAGGACGAACACAAAAACCCTAACAGAGCTTCAACACATGCAATTGAACCAAATAAAGCAGAATTCGTGTTTAATCCATGCTTTTATAGAGAAATTCAGCTAACATGCATGAGGACGCGTGTTTCCTACTAATTATGGGCTGGATTCGTGGCAAATTCGTGGATTAATCAAGTGATTACTCATCAAAACGCACTAACCCAGTTTCTGGGTTCATCGACTAACCGGTTACAGGGCGCATCTAACCAGTTACATTAGTGGAAAATTTAAAAATTAATACTTTTATAACCTTTCCCTCCAAGAACGTTTCTAATATTACATTTAGGTCCTAACCCAAGGACTAAAATGCAATATCTATATATTTTTGTATATACATATCATATAAAAATACCTTCACCTATTTCTTATATTTAATTTCCAAGGCTAATTAAACACAAAACATAAACTTGGAAAATTTATATTAATTAATAATAAAACTTTATTTATTATTAATTTCCTTATTATCCGGGAGACGAAAATTAGGGGTGTTACAACTCTGACTCTGATTCTGATCTAGCTGGTGGACCGTAAGAGATGTCTCTTAGGTGTGCTGCTGTTAGGTGTCGTTGTTTTGGTGTTAGTAGTGGGTCTTGTTTTAATTGAGGATGTCGTGCTCTCGATTACTAGTGATGTGTCTGTAACACTTTTGATTAGCTTTTCGTTCTAGTATCAAACTTATGTATATATGTGGTACTGATGGGATTTGACAGGTGATGTTTTAACAAGTATGAAACAAGTATTTTGGTGGTGATGTTGTGGTTGTTTAGTAACAGCTCGATTTTGTGAATGGTGAAAGGCAATGGTAATCTTTTGAAAATAAGTGAATAACCCTATCCTTTTGTAAGTAAATAACAATTAGTAACAATCTTTTGTAAATAAATAAAATGACATAAGGTGTCATGTACATAAATGTTTTGTTTCAAATGTTCTAAAAAAAAATTTACCCTCATTTTTACTAAGTTTTAAAATAGAATTAAATGAATATTTTTGAATAAACAAAATTGGGGTGTTACACACGTTATCACCGTGACTCTCAACATAATCACTTATTTCAATGGATAAGCTGATTGAGATGACAACGGTTTCCAAGATTCTCTCTTTCCCAACAACTCGATAAGCTTGATCTCGCCAAGTTAAGAATCCTAGTCACTCGTTTATTCTTATATATTTAGGGCAAAACTACTAGATTGGTCCTGTAAGTTATTTTTTGGTTGTGATTTCGTCCCTTAACTTTTTTTTGTTTCAAATAAATCCTGAAGTTTGTAACTTGTTTCAATTAAATCCGGAAGTTTGTAACTTGTTTCAAATAAATCCTTCCATTCAATTTTGTCTTAACACCGTTAATGGGAGCCTCCTATTTGGCAACCATTGGCCTCACGTGGCTAAAACTCAATGTTACACCCCCAAAATGATGTCATATGAGGCCAAAAGAGAAAACCAAAATAGTTAGGGATAACCCAATAAGCTTCTATTTTGGTCTCATACGACATCGTTTTGGGGTGTAACGTTTAGTTTTAGCCTTGTAAGACCATTGGTTGCCATGTAGGAGGCTCCCATTAACGGTGTTAAGGTAGAATTGGACAGAAGGATTTATTTGAAACAAGTTACAAACTTTCAGATTTTTTTAAACGAAAAAAAGTTAAGGGACGAAATCGCAACCAAAAAATAACTTACAGGACCAATCTAATAGTTTTGCCTATATTTAGTCTAGCTCATCAAGTATTTCCAACTCATCTCACACAAACACATACACTCAAATACTACGTAGTTGCTACGTTCCTTCATCAAGGACTAGTTGCCA
Organism: Crotalaria pallida; assembly: GCA_037953625.1. Lineage (NCBI taxonomy): Eukaryota > Viridiplantae > Streptophyta > Magnoliopsida > Fabales > Fabaceae > Crotalaria > Crotalaria pallida. The sequence goes on along the minus strand of CM075654.1, from coordinate 377,998 downwards.
ACATCATACATCAAAATTAGTTCAAACCTCACCTCAGAAACTTGGACTGGAGCATCTTCGATTTTCCATATATCCCAGACACTTCATAATTCGTTTCGATATATAAATATTAATAAAGTGTGTTTTGTGTCTACTAGAGTGATAATAATGTTATATAACATCATTTTATTTAATTGAAAAAATCCTTAGCTATCCACATGTATTTATTATTATAAAATGAAAAAAAGGTATAAATTAAAAAGTAAAGAAATAATTTTTTTTTTTTGTAAATTCAGGGGATCAAAAGAGAGTGTGAGCGAGGGTGTGATACTGCATGCATTCCGGTATGGCGCCAAATATAGGCATAATTACGACCTGCTTCCTTCTCCTAATTTTAGCAAAACACAACCACTTCCCATTTCTTTCTTTCATTCATTGAAGCTAGCTTGTCTCTTTTCTGATTTCTTCAAATCATCTCTTGTAGTTTCCCTTCATCATACCGAGAGAGAGACCGAATCATTTATCAACATTGTGCTGCTGTTGCTGCTGCATGCAAGATGCACCTCCACAACCTTCTTATCCTAGCAAGGTTGTGGATTGCTTTTCTTGCGATCTCAACCTTATTCACCTCTCTACTTGTTCATTGCAAAACTGCCTCCCAAGATGGTATCTCTCTCTATCTACCTATCCATCTATTGCATTGCATTTCATTGCATGCATTTTTCATTATTATTATTACTATTGGTGAGGTGATGATGATGGTATATATATGATTATGAAGACATTATGATTATATATGAATCCGTATATGTATTATTATATTATGCAGTTTCATCCCTTAATGTGATGTACACCAGCTTGAATTCCCCTTCAAAACTGAATGGTTGGAAATCAAGTGGAGGCGATCCTTGTGGCGACGCATGGGAAGGAATCAAATGTGATGGTTCATCTGTCAAAGAAATAGATTTATCTGACATGGGACTTACTGGATCAATGGGCTATCAACTTTCAAGTTTAACATCAGTTACCTACTTGTGAGTGACCTATATATTTCTTCTTCTTTGATATATATTACATATTATCATTTATTATTATTATTAGTAATGAATTGAATGAAGAACATTGATCGTTCACTTAAATGCCATGCATTAATTTGTCATAGTACAGTGATTTGAGCAAGAACAACCTCAAGGGTGATATACCTTATCAACTTCCCCCAAATGCTGCTCACATGTAAGTAATTAATTAGCTTATGTTTCATTGCCCATGCGTGTTCATATACCGTTATATTATATGTTTGATAACATCAATAGAGCAATCTATATGTGATATGTGATACATAATGCAGAGACCTCTCTAATAATGGCTTCACTGGAAGTATACCTTATTCAATTTCTCAAATGAATGAGCTCAATTACCTGTAAGTAATTAATTAATTAATTAAAGTGCATACATACATACTTACATACATATATGTATGTATGTATCCCTTCCTATATATTCTTTTAATTTCTTTATATTTTCCTCACATCTTTCTTATTATTGTTTGTCAACATATACAATACTATGGATGGATACAATATTATACAGAAGTCTTGCACATAATCAGCTCAATAACCAGCTTGGTGATATGTTTTCGAAACTCACTAAACTCAAACAACTGTAAGTGTCACCCTAATACTTTTAATTCCATTCCCTATTCTTTTCTTCACTTTTCTATTAATGAAATTGATTTATCCAAAAATATCATTATCTCTAGTTTCCATGCAATTGCTAATTAATTTTGTCATTTCTTTTATAAACCATGGGGCCTGATTTTGGCATTATTTTCGAGTTTATGTTAGAGGCTATTATCAGGGAATTAGTTCCATTTTCTATATGATGTTGTATAGTGTATTATCGCTTGAGAGACAATTCTAATTGTTTTTTTTAAATTCTTTTTAGCTTGTTCTGTTCTAGAAACACCATTTTTCTTTTTCTCTTTTCTGTTCTAAAAAAGTTTAACTTCACACTGTTATTTCGAGGACTCATATTTGTTTATGCAATGAGTGCCTTTTAGAAAAGCTTTATTACCTCTTTCTTGTACAATACATGCCATGTTACATGTATATAACTTATGGCGGTTTTAAATAATTTGTTTGTTAACAATAATTATATATGCACCACTAGTATTATATGTATTCTTAACTGAAATATAAGCCTTTATCGTTCTTATGTGGCTTCTTAATAATTAGTATATGTTAAATATTAATCATTGTACGTATAGGGATGTATCGTACAATTCACTATCAGGAGACCTGCCCCAGAGTCTTAAATCACTTTCAAGCCTCAAGAAGTTGTAAGAACTGAACCCCTGTCACATAGGAATAAAAAAAATATTATATGAATATATTTCCCCTTGATGACTTAATAATCATTATCATTTGTTTGTCCTTGTACAGGCATTTGGAGAATAATCAACTCACTGGTTCAATAAATGTCCTTGCCAAACTTCCACTTGAAGAATTGTAAGTTTTCCATATTAAAATGATTTTCCATTTTCTTTCCCCCATCCTTCTTTTTTGATAAAATGTTTGAGGTATCTTCCTATATATATATATATATATATATATATATATTTGACATTTTAGAGTTGCAGTGCAACAGTGGTGGTATCCGGTGAAGAAATGAGTGATATATAAGTATTTGAAATCAGGTAGGAAACTGGATCGATGTGTTTAAGAAACTAACTTCATTACTAATTTAACAGGAATGTTGAAAACAACAAATTTACTGGTTGGATACCAGATGAGCTAAAGGAAATAGATAATTTGCAGTAAGTATATCATTACACACATACACTTGTCATTTTGTTGAAGGATTCTAGCTAGATGTGCTTAATTAGGTTGTATATCTAACTACTTTATTATTATTGTTATTATGATTGTTAATTTCAAAGAACCGGTGGAAACTCTTGGTCAAAAGGGGCAGCACCACCACCTCCTCCTGGTACACCACCATTCAAGCATTCTGACAAAAAGCGGGAAGATAAAAAATCTGGTGTTAGTGGAGTGGCTATAGCAGGCATAGCTATTGGTGCATTGGTAGTAATTATAATTATTGTTGCTTTAGTTAAAAAAAAGTCATCATCAACTTCTTCAAGTTTAATAGATGACGAGTCGCATAGCAAACATAGACCCTTTACACCGCTTGCATCGCAAGAGTTAACCAAAGATTTTGGTGCTGATGATGATGATGATGGCAAACAATATAAAGGTGTGTGGTCTTTTGGTGTATATATGTTAACAATTCAATTAATTAATGTGGAGTTGAAAGAATAAAAATTGTGATTCGTCCAACTTACTACTAAGTAGTACTGATTTGAGGTATTTCTATATTGGTGAGTAACAGGATTGAAGTCATCGGATTCAACCGCAATTGACATGAGGACATTGCAAAAAACTCCATCAATTGGTATGAGGTCATCAATGTCTGATTGTGTGCAGTCCTTTACTGATAATGAGTTTGCAAATCGTCTAAACTCTAAACGAAGCACCTCAGTCCGTGCTACTCCTTTTTCGTTGGCAGAGTTACAGACTGCTACTGGTAATTTTGCCTCAGGCCGACTTCTTGGAGAGGGATCCATAGGACGTGTTTATCGGGCTAAATATGCTGATGGAAAGGTGCTACTTTTTGTTTAAATTAATATATTTATATATATGCGTGAGCTTATCGATCATGGATAGACAGATAGAGTGACTGACTAGTAGTATGTTTTATGTATATGTTTGTTTGTTTCAGGTATTGGCTGTAAAGAAAATCAACCCCTCACTTTTGGATGGTGGGCATCAAGAGGAATTCTCTTTGATAATTTCAAACATCTCAAAACTTCGCCACCCAAATATTGCAGAGCTAGTGGGTTATTGTTCTGAACAGAAGGAACACATGTTGATATATGATTATTACAGAAATGGCTCTCTCCATGAATTTTTACACTTGTCTGATGACTTCAGCAAACCACTCACTTGGAACACCAGAGTCAGAATTGCACTAGGAACTGCTCGGGCTGTTGAGTTAGTATATATATATATATATAGCATCATTTGCATTTGCATTTTCATTTTCATTGCATTATGTATTATTAAATAAATTACTTAACACCATTCATTTATTCATTCATTCATGTAAATAAAATTAATTACAGGTACCTACATGAAATATGTTCTCCACCTGTAATTCACAAGAATATAAAGTCGTCGAATATATTGCTTGACATGGACCTGAATTCTCATCTCTCAGACAATGGTTTGGCATCATTCCACCACCGTACTAGCCAAAATCTAGGGGCAGGATATAATGCACCAGAATGCACATCGCCTTCAGCATATAGCCCCAAGAGTGATGTATACAGTTTTGGAGTAGTGATGCTGGAACTATTGACGGGTCGAATGCCTTTAGACACATCAAAACCAAAAGCAGAACAATGCCTTGTTCGTTGGGCAACCCCTCAACTCCATGACATTAATGCAGTTGAAAAAATGGTGGATCCTGCCTTGCGGGGACTTTACCCTCCTAAGTCACTCTTTAGATTTGCTGATATCATTGCCCTTTGTGTTCAGGTAATTTATTAATTAACTCATTCATTCACTCACTCATCTTGGTTGGTTAGTTTGTGAGTGAGTGAGTTAGTTTTATTTCATTCATTCATTATATGTTTTTTATATAGTCTATCTCTAGCTAATTGTGATTACATTAATTAATTAATTAATTTTTTGTTTGTTTGTATTGATTAGTCTGAGCCGGAATTTCGGCCACCGGTGTCGGAGGTAGTTCAGGCATTGGTGCGGTTAGTTCAGCGTTCAAGTATGAAAATGAGAGAAGATCTTGCAACTTTCGGTTTTGATGATTGACATACTCATCGTCCATTATACATTTATGAGTGGTAATGCAATGTAATGTTATTAGGTGTATGTACTTTTGGTAGAAATTACAGTGACTATTCTTTTTCTCTCTTCTTAAAATTAAAGGTAAAGATAAAGGTAAAGGTGGTAGTCCATCGTAGCTAGGCTGTATGAGAAATGCTTATCAATGTCTCATAGTTGCGGTCCAAGTGAGGAAAAAAACAAATCTCCCATTGATTAATTGCAATCAATATCTTAAAATTTTGAGTGTGTGAGGTTTATTTGCCCCTTCAGCCTAGTGGTTCATATCTCCTTGGATTTTGACTTCCTCTGTCCTAACATTTGTTAGATAATACTATTTGCAAGAAACTTTAACGTCTTTAGCTATGCCTTTGCATTTATTAACGTTGAAATTGTTTTCAAAAGTATCTCTTGTATATCTTTTTCCTTCCTACTCAGTCTTTAACAATAATGTTATTTGAATATCTATATTTAACATCTAAGTTCAACATTTACTATTTTGGATAAAAATGTAAAAAAAAATAATAATAAAAGAGATAAATTGAAAGGTTAATCATTCTTTACCCAAAATGATAAATGTTTGACTTAAATATTATATATAAATATTGGAATAACATCATTAATCTTTTAAACATGATAGCTTGAGGACGAAAAAGTTCGAATTTTGAGCTCAACCAAATCCCCAACTAACTATGAAAAAATTATAGTACAGTAACAGAGGTTCTCAAAACAATTACATATTATTATTTAAAAAACATTAGTTAACAAACTTTTCTTATGCATTCTATTAGGCTAATGCACTAATCATAGAATATGATATTGATCCTATCCATAGAATTAAACTATTGTCATGATCTAATTTAGCTTAATCATGTTTTCGGTCAATGAATTTTAGAATCGTTTTATCACATGCCCTTATTCTTTTTTTTAATGTTTGGCTGCCAATATCCCTACTACCTGTGGTGCACCAGACTCCAATCCGAACAATATCGTTTTATGCCGACTAGTTAAACACTGGAGCAAAGAACACCTACCACTATCTAGTCGGTACCACGTTAGACCGAGCTAGGGACACGAGTTAATCAAGCTCATGGGATCATGACCGAACACAAGATCTTCATCCTATCATCACCAGTTACGGTCCCAACAGTCTAACTACCACTCCTGTATTCTCGTACAGCTTGAGACATAAGGGATAACTACTGTGTTTATTTGCTACAGGTTCTAGAAAGGTTATCTAAACAGTACCTTTCCTAGTCCTACACAAACACATCGAGCTAACAGGCCCATACAGACCCACATGCACACAACAATTTCCCCTATAAGTATCACCATGCTATAGGGACTAAGGTATGTTCTCTCAACCTTATTCTCAAGAACTACGTGTGGCTTGATTCCCTTTTCACTTGGGATACGTAGGACCGGGGTCACCCCCGCCAGCTGCAACAACCACCAAACACATCGTGGTGTTTCATCAACTTTGGAACACTACATTGGCGCCGTCATTGGGGATCATTAAATTTCGATTCCCATCCACATAAAAAAACAACAATGGATTCCGTGATGAACAACATTGGAATTCTCGTCGTGACAACCACCGGGTGAGGCGTCTTCATCTTAGCTGGGGCTACTAGTGCATCTGATCGCAGCAACATGGGGAGGCAACAATCTGGCGGCTAATCGTAGATCACGGTCCCTTATTCGCTCGTCATCGCTTATGGTTCTCTTCCACTCCATCGCCGTTGTTGCCGGCGAAGCAAAGTTGTCCTTCTATGGTTGCGGTTTGGTTCGAAGGAGACAAGCCATCTCCAACCAAGTAGAACCATGGTCATAATGGATCCCTAAAGCCACTGTTTCCGCCATCTCTCGGTGCCGACCTCGGTGCTCAAATGGGTTGGAAGTTACGACCTCCTTCAACCATCAAGAGCAAAGCCGCCGCCTCCGTTGGAATTCCCCAAGGTTCACGAGTTCGAACTCAGATTTGCAACCACCGCCGCATCGTGACGGTCCAGTTACGACAAAAACTGCAAGCGAGGCACTTTGGTTCGTTCTCGATTGTTGTGCCTTTGTTCGCGATTACATCGCCACCTTCCTCCGGTCTTGATGCCACCATGGCAAGCCAGTCGCATCCCTATTTCCAACGAACACACCATCTCCAATGTGCAACGCTGCTCCTCTTCCTTGGCGACCCTGCGCTGATGACCACCGACACTGTCCCCGTCAAGAAGCTCCAGTGTGCTTGCAGCCGCCGCTTGCCCCTCCATGCCTCATTGTACCTGCCGTTGCGCATAGCAATACCTCCTGCATTAGGGTTTCAACCCTAGCGAGCCAAAGGCCCAAACCAATTATAAAAAAAAAGGTGGAATGGGCTTCATCAGCCCAAATAAAATTTTAAAAAAAAGAAGAGAAGGGTTTTACAGGCCTCAAAAGGCCTAAACCAAGAAGAAATGTTTTACGGGCTTATCTAACATAGGCCCAAACAAACAAAAGAGACAAAATGTAGCTTAACATCAAATGTGGCCTAACACTAAACAAACTCAACAAAGGTGTCTGAACTACTGAACAACTCGTTTCAAGATTCTAATTAATGCACAAGTTATTTTCCAAATTTAACTCTATTTGGAACATGGTGATAACAGCGAGGACCCCCGTGCCAAGTTTTCCTCTTTGAGCTCATGTCCGAGTATGGAAAACCCTGTGCTCGGTTCCCACTCCGGATACATGTGCCAACTCCTACGGGCCCATGACAGCGTCCCCCTTTTGATATCTCATACATTTGGAATGTCAGGAACCACGCACTACTCCTCTCTCCTCGGATTTATGAGATGATTGTGGAAACTTTGCACCATGTTCCCTACTCAAATCTCTCATTTCGTGTCAACCGCTCAACGAAACTCGACACTCCTCGCCACACTGAATCAGGGAAGGAATTATCGTTCCTATCTACTTAGCATTTTACGTAATTACTTCACACACATGCTAATATTAATTTACTTGATGCAATGCTTTTGACATACGCTCCTAATGCTTTTTTTTGTATTACTTTAATTTCATTACATGTCACTTATTCTGTACCTGTGACTTTTTATACATGTTGATACGTGACGCAAACTTCCATGCTGCTGAATATCCTTAAATGTCTATCATTCGTGTCATTATGGATAATAATGTTTGATATGCATTGCCTTTTAAGTAACACTAGGCAGTTTCCGACAATTAAACATGGTCATTATTCATAAATTACTGCTTTTATTTGGTTCAACACCATTAATTACTCTAGCATATTTTTCATAAACTTTCATGCATCTTTTTATTGACAATCTCCCCAATAATTCTCATTATTATGTTTATTACGTATGATATCATTAAATCATACTATATTGATATTTCAACTCAACCAATAATCATCATTGTTGCTATTTAATCACCCTAAATTGTCAATCTAAAGACGATTGCTAATTATTAATTTCATATACACATGCGAGGTACAAATGGGATGACCCATTTCTCTAAACAGCCCATTTCGAGATCCTCGTCAATGAGAAAACGGTTTTTCAAGACAGGGAACACATTGACATGTTCGGAATCTAGCTGACGACAACGAGGATGAAGTGGCAAGGACCTACGTGCCAAAGCTTCGCCAAAGCTTCACTAAATCTTCGAGCTCGTGTCCCGAACGAAAAAGGCTCATGTTCAATTTACAATTTTGGATGCGTATAACAAGTGCGGCGGGCCCTCATCAGGAGCTCCCTTTTTTCGTATACATGAATTCAGAGCGTCTCAAACCAGAGAATAGCCTTCTCCCTTCAAAGTCGTTCGACGATTGCCGCCACTCTTCCACCGGTTTCCGACTAGCCTCCTACGCCTGTGGTTGAACACCAGGCTATGGTGATAACATTTTGTCTCCTCAGGCCCCTCTCCAAAAATGGACGAGGACCGAAAGGGGGAATCGATAGTCGGTAAATCCTCAACGGAGGATGTTCTTATTGAGGCAGACTAAGGAATCTCGACAATCTGGTGATGTGCTCCTAATACGCTTGGTCTGGGATCAGAAAACGAAAAGATTCCATAATTTTATCGGATCAGATGCTGATACCAAAAGACTCTCGCAGTTCCGGGAGAAAGATCGAAAGAATCATGCTATCGTTCTCACAAAACAGTTGTGGTGCAACACTAGCATCACTCATTTCATAAGCATTATGCTAGGATCCATCTCGAGCAGAAGGATGCCCGACGGCTCTCGATAGTTCGAAAGTTAAGACAATGACAATCAACATACCGAGCTACGTTGTGATTACCAATTCCGAAATACTAAACTAGACCCAGAAGCCTAGAACCTAGTCATGCCGAAAAAATTATCAACGACGTCAAGCATGTCTTAAGTGCCTTAAAATAGAAGAAGTTCATGTCATAATCACATCGCTATCTTATCATCATCTACAAACTAAACAACCGAGGTCAAGCTTCCGATCGCCAAAGATATCCTCATATCAATCTGTGCCAGACAACCCAGTCACTCTTGGCGTCTAATATTACAGCATCTTCAACATGATTTCGGCAAAATCTCATGATGACATCACTGTCTCCTCTATTAAACATGCTTACTATGACTATTTCCATTTATCACTGATCATGACCTCACAATCATCACTCGGATTCCTGGTTCAAGTAACACAACCGAAACCTCTAGAATCCTCGAACCTTCTGCCAAGACAACCCTTGCCTCTCATGGTCACTTAAAGCCAAAGGACAAATCCTTGTCAACATCCCTTCTTGGGATCGTAGCCTGGCCCATCACACAAGTGCTACACAATGACTAGTCCATAATGGCGTACAACGTTTTTGGTAGGAAGAGGATGAGGAATATCGGGCAACCACCTATTCCAGCAATAGAAGAAGAAATGCCTCAACGCCAAAAAGATGCCAGGCATATCAAAAATAGCCTAACCATGAAGACAAACAGGGAAGGATCTCTCTTGTTATCTTATTTACACCATTTAAATTACATGGTTTAAGTGTCATACTCATTATTATTGAATCACTTGCCACGTGACATTACACTACATACTTTGCTATAATATACGACTCATAATTAACAGCAAAACTACTCATACTTTGCTAGTTAGTGACATGACATATCATCTGTTACTTGATATTTTAATCATTGTTTTTTATACATCGTGAAAAGGTACAAACATGACAATTGGACCTACCGAGAATTATGACCCACGTTATTTCGAGTCCGAGTATGGCGACCCAGCACAATTTGGTCGGAATCACATCTTACCGAGCTTGGGACACTTGAATGGATTAAGACTTACAGGATCACGACTGAGCACAGGATCTTCATCCTTATCTGAATCAGATACGGTCCCAACAGTCCAACTTCCACTCCTATATTCCCGTACAGCTTAAACCAATTCAAGATTTTTATTATCGGAGGATATACGTAAGCCGATTACCGGCCATTCATGTCGCTGACAACGCCTCAATACCTTTGAAAAGCTGAGACGATCATTAAACATTCATTGCCTTGTCTCCCACAATGATTTTGTCACCATCATTGAACTACCTCCTACATATATCTGAATCCGCAAGTTTTTCGGAGCATGCTCGGATAATTCCAATCAAAGGGGCATGGCATTGCCAAATCTCAAAGTTGAGATGATCATCAGATGTTCGCAACCTCGTCTTCCATGGCTGCCACCATTTGCGGCCTCGTCATCGACGATAGCTTCGTAGCCAATCATGACATCCAAGTCGAACTTACATGAGTTGTACCGATAGCCGCCACTCTGTTATCGAAAAAATGAAGAACATAATTCAATGACAAGTTGGTGACGAACAATAGTGTCCTTGACGCTGCTTCTCTTTTCCAAAACAAAAGGGAGAAGCATGCCCAATAACTCAGAGAATAGTCGTCCAGATGCAAAAGTTCACAATAACAACTCAGAGTGACTAATGTTAAACATGGTGAAACTCTTGGAAGCCCGAGGAGACGACATCAACCCTCAATTACTCATCGCAACTGAAAGCATTCTGAACCACTCATAGGATCGTTTCTGATCACCATGGAAGAAAGAGGAGGTGAACTCCTTCAACCTAATGAATAGGCCCAACACTGAAGGAAGGTCCTAAATGCTTCAAACAAACTTTCTCCTCTCCTGATCAGGGTACAAGTATGGACACAAGTTGCTCAAGATCTCCGAAAGCAAGCCGCTTCGAGATTCTGCCCAACAGACAACATGTTCTCCGAGCACAACGAGCACTTTGTTTCGTCCTCCTCCCAAGAATTATTTTTGCAATGACAAGGAACCTCACAACGATCATCTCCCTTTGGATTTATAAGTCGGCACCATTACGAGCTTTTCTGAGTTCGTCCTTTCCGAAAATGAGATGCTACAAAGCCGACCTAAACACTTTGTTGCGTCTCACATGACTTCTGAAATCTTCACAAGCCTCTTCAGGCTTTATCGAGTTAGGGCCTATTATGCAAGGGAGTAAGGTCTACTTCAACTTTGTTATTCTAATAGTCTATCAGCTTGCCTTCGACGACCTCATAACAAGGATCTGCCCTAATTACTCGGATTCCAGAGGGGTTCACCTATAGAAATTAAAGAGTAGCACCAACGAAAGAATTGTTTGTCCTTGGTTGACCGAGAAGCCTACATGTCTTCCTTGAGCTTTAGTTCATTACTGGTGGCCTCGGGTCGTGCTTTCTCGGATCCATTCTTCCTCTCCTTGGCATCCTCGTCGAGCTTCTTCAGCTTGTTAGATTTCCGATCTTGCTCCGAAATGGGATGTCGCGTCGTCACTAGCTGGTTGGAGAGGGTTCCCTATCAAGTGGTCACGCTTGGCCTCGATGCTCGTTGTTTTGGGGAAAGTAGCGAAATCCTAGCCTTCAAAATAATTCGACAAGAACTATAAAACCCTGAGCAGGAGCTTCTTCACCAATATTTGGGTATCATTGTATCATGAGGAGTCCCTAATGCTCGCTATGCGTTGACAATCATTGTTGCCGACCAGTATCTTTAGGAATCTCTTGACCAGTAGGCCTCGAACGTCAATAGTAAATGTCTCACAATTTCTATATACCTGGCACAAGCCTTTACAAGCTTTCTCGATCACCTTTTCCATGTAAAGGATAGGGTATAAAGTTTATCTGAATACTCCAACCTTTTTTCACTCGCTTTGGTCCCGAGCATTTCACAAATCTTACAACTTGGCACAAGCCTTTTCAAGCTTTACTGAGTAAGGGGATTAGCACATGATAAGCTACGTACATAGCCGACAATGTCCAACCGCAGTACTGGTATTATACGATGCCATAAGTTACTAGAAACCAAATGTTGTGCCAAACAGGACTACCACGTCCCACGCGCCAGCATATTCGACTTTCTTCAAAGTCCAATTGTTTACCTGTGAAATTACGTATGGCTCATCTTGATCGACTAGCCATCGAGCAAGATTGAGTAACAGCTCTTAGCAAGCTCACAACACATACTCAAAGAAAGCCCGATCTCAGGAATCTCACGTTCCTCGCATCGAGGTCAGAGGGTCCCACTTTGGCTAAAGTTTGGCGACCCGAGTTCTCACTCAGAATAAAAACAATCATTTACAAGCATTGAGTACCCAATATTGATTGAAACAGTACTTAAACAGTATTCGAGCAGCATTAATATTCAACAGCTTTTTAACATTAAAGCCAAAACACAACTTGGCTGCCCTACGTCAGAAAGTTCTTTCTTATAATCATTAAAGGAGGATCCTCTTCAATAAGCGGATTTGGCAAATCCTCAGCATCCAAATTGACCTCTTGCTTGTCAGGTCAACAAGCTTTCCCTGCACCACTTCTTGAAAAGTGTCCCCCCCCTCACTTTTAGATCGACAGAACTTAAAAAACATCTGCTTCACCGCATAGATTTTTAGATCGGCAGAGTTGTTCATCCACACCTTTCTCCTAGTTATAGAGATTTCGAGCAACCTCCCTCTTATGCTTCCATCATCTTATGTTCATCAATGGACAGACGAGTAGTTTGCAAGGACTCCTTAAGCCTTTCCTTTTTATCCTCAAGTGTCGTCTTGGACCTTCTCAACACATCCCGATCATTGATGACATCAGCATGTTCAGCTCCTAGATCTTCAAATCAAGATCTATGTTGATTCAGCTCTCATTCAAGTTTGCTTCATTAGTAGCAGAAAGATTCTGAGTCTCCTTTTGCATAGAATTCAACCCCTCGAACAGATCGTCCGAGCGTATTGCCAAGTAATGCATCCAACTGGCACCACGTAATAATTGCTTAGTCAGACCTTGTGCATGGTTCTTTCATTCAGGCGCAGTCACCTCGAAAATTATTTTTTAGTCTCCCTTCGAGCAAATGAGTTTTTCATCTAACTTCCTGTTCCACTCGGAACTGATCTGAGCAGCCTTGGCATCCATCGTAGTAATCTCGGTTACATCCTCCTCGGTATCAAACTATTCAAATATCTTGGACTTTTCCTTATATTGAGACTCGGGAACGTCGGCCGAAGACATGGCCATTATAACTACGGCCGCCTCAATTTAAGATAGAGGATTGGAAACTGCCAGCAGCTGATAGAACAGGAGTTGGGCTCGAAGAGTCGGAAACAAAACCACTAATAGTGGCCTTCCTATTCCTGCCCTTCTCGAGTAGCTTGGCCAACCTCGTCGCCATCTCACCCGCAAGAGCAAAACAGCTCGGTCAATAAAATTTTCACTCAGCTCGACGACAATAAGCTCTAATGGGATGTTTACTATGGCGTTCGTATCTACAGGCTCCTCTTTGATGAGATATGAGTACACATTGTTACACGTATCATTTTTGGCTTTGCTCAACTTGCTAAAATCAGTAATGTATGTTGTCGCTCGACGATTGTGGAACTCCTCTGACTGTTCAAAAAGGGAACCAAGGTTCATCACCCTCTTCACCAAGAGCCACGAACCAGCAATTCCCGCTGCCGATGAACTTATACTTAAAAAAGAGTGTCTTGAAAGTCTTCCAAAGTTCAGAGCGTTACAAGACTATAAAGATACCCAAAGGCACTTATTCGAGCCTTTCTCAAAGGGATTCACCTAAGGAGAAAATAGACAAAGGAAGGCCGGCACGGTACGAGCCCAACCTTTGGCCGAGCATAGCAGTATTCAGCATCCTTAGCAGGTCCATCGCAAAATCTGAAAACGGAATCCCGACACCAAGCCGTGTCACCACCTCCTCATAGAAGAAAAAGGCTTGGTTTCGACAGGGATCTTACTGCAAATTCAATCCTCCACTCTGACAAAGCTCATAATAGATTCTTCCCCGGGAAACAACAGCTAAATTGCTCAATATGACTAACCAAGTTATTTGAAGAAAATTGTGAACGTGTGCCTACCACTTCTCTGCCCACCCATTTATAATCGGCATCATCCCCTACAAAGAGGAAACTGCTCGAGGTACGATACACACTTCCGAACCATACCTGAGGAAAAGAGGCAAACCCTCAATCGAGTTTTATTACTGTGTGGTAGTATAACACTCCTTGCGTCGACTCTATAAAGTCCCTTGGGAAATGTGCAGATAACGACTCAGCACTTGAACAAGGCTCGTCGGTCCTCTCTAAAGGATGAAGGCGAACTCGAATTCACCAATTCCTCACTCATCTTACCCCAAACAGTTCTCAAAGTTCAAGTTTAGAAACAGAAGGTGGCGATCACTAAAATCAATAGCGAAAGGACCTCGGACCGACCGAGGGCGCTTTAAACCGACAACGCAAAGACTAGCCAAGAGAACCAAAAACACCGACTCTTACCTGGTCGTCAATATACTAACCGAGCTTGGGACACATACGGATCTAGGGCTACGGGGCTACAATCGAGCACAGGATCGTCATCGTTATCTCGACAGCTACAGTCCCCAACTGTCTTTCTTTCGTTCCTATGGTCCCGTACAGCTCTAGATCACAATGAATAAATACTACGATGCAAGAATCTCCGAACCAAGTTACTTTTTTAATGTCATTATCCGAGCACAAAGAACGTTATCAACCATCCGCGATATTCATCCGTGTAAAAGGCCTCGGATGCGAACAGTCTTCTACATCACTACCAACCCATATTGGGCAGCAGCTCTTTCATACCCGAAAAACACCGAAAAACTTCAATTTTTCAACCCAACTTTATTCTCAATCAAGTAATACTCAAAACATAAACTTTAAACCACTCAAAACTTTAAAACATTTTTAGAATTGAATAACAACTTAAACAAATTCTAGACAGCATCAAATTAAATCCAAGAATCACTTTTTTTCAATTCGAACAACACCTTAAAGTTACCTCAAATTCGCCTAGCTTTATACCATAAAACCAACACTTAAAATTTCAAATAGTAGCACTAAAATACAACTTGGGCAACCACTACACATATCCAAAAATTCCCAATTAAATCAACTAAATCATTCCAAGGATCAATTTTAAATCTCCAATACTAATTACGTAACCAAACACTTTTCGAATATCAATCAAACTCACAAACGACAAACAGTACTTTAGCAAATCAAATCATATAACTAAGCAACTCACGTTTGTTCATGCATTCAATTAAATTAAGCAACTGAGCACATAACTAATTAAGTATTCAAGTAGTACTTAGGATTAATCAATTAAGTCCTACACTAAACACTTAACCGAAAATAAACAACAAAATTAACTTTTCAATTTTATTTTCACATTCACTAAACAAACTCCAAATAACACTTAGCACTTAGCAAAATAAATCCCTTTCCTTATGAACACGCCTAGACCGAAACATGCACCCAAGTGAACCAAAAATCAATTTCTTTTCTAGCATTTCCTAAAAGCACTTAAACACACCTTTCTCAACCAAACTTTAGCATACAATTAATTAGCTATCTTGGAATCAAATACATAAGCAATTCAAAAACAACTTAGCTTTCATGTCTCTTTTCTTAAACTATTAGCATATAGTCAAATAAACAAGTCATGCTTACCCACATAACCCAAATAATTCAATTACCATGCAACACTTAAAACAAAGCAATTCAAATTTCCCATTTAATCAAAACCGAGCCGTATAGGAAAATGAAATCAAGGCAAAGATTCATTTCTGTAATTCTTCTTGAGACCGACACATGAATCATGATTCACATTTAAGCCTAACTTTATCTTTCATGCATTAACCAATTTAAAACAAATCGTGTCATCAAGTATGTAACACCCCAAAATTTTAATCCCCGATTAATGAAATGTTAATTATAATTTAATTATAATTAATGGTTTCTATATTAATCCTTGATTAAAATATGTGTTTATATAGTTGGTATATGTGTCTGAATTGATTTAATAAATATAATAAATGCCTAAGATGAATATTTTGCATATTAGTCCCTGGGTTGGGACCTAGAGGTAATTATAGGAAAGATTTTGGTGGGAAAATAAATAAAATAATTATTTTTCAAAAATTGGGAAAAATACTCGAGTATTTTCTGAAAAACTCGAGTATTCTGGGTCAAATTGCACGAGTTAGTGCGGTTGATGAGTCAACACCGAGTTGCTATCATTTTGACACGAAAACAGCCTCCAAACCACGTCCCAATCTGCGTGTCGAGCTGCATGGATAGCTTAGCCATGTATTTAAACACTTGGTTGATGCATCAACACCCCATTTTGCCAAATTCGTGGGTTTTGCTTCAAGTTAGGGTTCCTTGATTGTCGTCTTCGATTCTCTTTCTCAGAGTCAAATTGAAACACAAATCATACACGAATACAAAGCTTACATCTTGAGCTTTGTATAGAGAGTAAAATCGTGAGGATTGAGTGAGTGTGTTGAGAGAATTGGAGCTGAGAAGTTGGAGCTTGTTCTGTCAAAGTGTTGCTTGGAGCTTACTTTGATCTTGATTTCTGGTAAGCTCACGAATTCTTGAGTCTCAAATTCGATTCCTTTAGT
Source organism: Crotalaria pallida (assembly GCA_037953625.1). Lineage (NCBI taxonomy): Eukaryota > Viridiplantae > Streptophyta > Magnoliopsida > Fabales > Fabaceae > Crotalaria > Crotalaria pallida. The sequence goes on along the minus strand of CM075654.1, from coordinate 361,155 downwards.
TAGATTATGTTGCATAGAGTCTAGAAAATCTAATTTCCCCAATTTAATCTGCTGTTTCATGTACAAACCAATTCCATTTTGGTGTGGTACTCAAAATGCTCTGCATGTGGCATTTGAAGTTGGTCTGAGAATTTTGGAGCCTTTTTCTTGTCAATACTTGTTTGGAAAACATCTGAGAGGTAAGGGGAAGTAATTATATTCACTAGATAGAGTTTAATTTCATTAAATGTGTTAGAGAACCACCAAGAGGCTCTAAGGGCTTAGTTTGAATAGGAACTTTGGTTTGGAGACCAATCCATGCTCTGTGAATGTGATGAGCAAGTTCTATATCATGCATGCAAGCTTAAATGAACTTTGTTTCATGAATATTGTGCTTATTTTGCAATTTGAAGTGTTGAGTTGCTAAATTGTATATTTCATGCATAATGGATTGATTCTCTGTCAAATGTGTTATTTGATATGAAATGAGTATGTTAACATGTTCAATATGTGGTATGTGAACTATTGTGATCACTGTTTTGGGTTAAAAATGTTTAGAAATTGAAATGGTATGTAAAAACCAAGTTTCACTCTGTTCAGTCTGCAGATACTCGAGTATTTGGCTTAAAACTCGAGTATTTCGTGGTGCACCAGAGTGAAAATTGGCACACCAACTTGGGAATCAGATTGAACACTCGAGTAATGTATGAACTACTCGAGTATTCTGGGTGATGGAATACTCGAGTATCTCATGAATTACTCGAGTATATTTATGAAGATCTGAAACCCTAAATCTCTGAAAAGACATGAATGACTCGAGTATAAATATGGACAACTCGAGTAGAATCTGGAAAATGATAAACTACTCGAGTATTTTGAAAAAAACTCGAGTATTTTTAGTCAGATACTCAAAAAATACCATTTTCAATCCTAAGTCATTTTGTAACTCTTAGAGGACAATAAACCAAGTGATCCTGGACTTAGAGGAAATTGATTGACGTTATGATGTTTTCATTTGAATAATGATACGTTGCTCGGGAGGCACGTAATGTATTAATAAAAGGATAAAACATCAATCAATCTCTTTTAAGTAAGGTAATGCATTCATTCTGGAGTTTGGTTGGTAGGACGTATATCATGTTTTTGGTAAACATGTGGAGGGCCTCTGGGAGTGCCAATACGCTTGCTTGATGACACGTCGTTGACGTGGTCGGCTGAGGAAATGCCGATATGGTTATACCGTTTGGATGACGGGATATGCTCGGGTGGCATGGATACCAAGCTTGTCGTGTACATTCTAGGTGAATGTACGAATTGTTGTATACCTAGGAATACAACGCACTGTTGAGTGCTGGGTTGTCAGGGATGGACGTCAGAGAGTGACATAGTATGATGGAGATAGGCTTGAGAGCTAAAGTCATGCATCATGCCACTCATTTAAATTAATTGTGATAAATGAAATAAGTGTGAGCATCCTACATGCATTCATTAACTGCTAAGTGTTATATGTGATTGTTGTTAATTGATGCATATTACATATTCATATTGCACAATTTATTCTCTATTGGTTACGTGTATAGAATTGCTTACCCCTATGCCCTTGTAGGTGATGTCTCGTTACATTGCTTGCATCGAGATCCGGCCACTTCCTAGTGGCACATGGATCTATGAGGACCATCGCGCGGTGTTCGAAGGTGAGGTAGAGATTACCTTCTACCACCCGAACCCGTTGATCCGATTCCGTCCTCATAGATTTAGGATTCCCATCATATACACTATGCATGTACCCCTGTTTTACACTTACCATGGACCACCTCCCACGCGACCAGCTCGCTCTTACCATAGTTTTCGTTTTCGACCTACCCGCTCTCACCCTTTTACTTCGAGAGTCGTCCGCGAGGAGACTCCCCCTTCTGATCCGAGGAGCCCAGTCAGGGTTTCACCATCCCCTGACCCGGTACCCCGTGGTAGGGTACACTCTCCCTCGGACGAGATCGAGGAGGATCCGGTGGAGGACGAGAGTGGGAGCGAGCCTGTCGTGCATTCTACAGGGAGTGACTGGAGGGACGATGATCCCTAGGTATATGCATATGGTATGTGATGAGGATCAGTGGGTCCGATGTGTGGATGCTGTGGAGGAGACTTGCTGCTGCTGCTGCTGTGTTGATGATGATGCTACTACCTTACTACCTATGTTTCTTGGAGACTGCTGCTATCACTACTACTACATCTGATGATGCCAGATCTACGTGACCACCCTTGGAGTTTATGTTTTGCTTATGTACATATATTGTAGATATACTTTTGGAGTACTCTGGGGGTTTAGATACACTATTATGTAGATCTGTTTATGGGCTTGTATATGTTGGATCTTGGAGACTTTAATTATGGGACTATGTACTCACTACTCTTCATATATATATATATATATATATATATATATATATATATATATATATATATATATATTGAAACTTATGTTTATCTTACCATTAAATCGCATAGTCCGATAAATTCCGCTTTACTCTGATTTAATCTACTTAAGAGCTCGGCTATAAATATTATTTGATGGTATTAGTTTTATCAAACAAAGCATGGGTAACTTTGATTACTTGTATGATACAAAGATGTTTCCAAAGAGCGAATGTTAACCTATTTGTGAAAAGGTTTTAGAGATCGCCGAACTCGATACAAATGTTTTGAAATGGTTTAAAGTTTATTCTCCAAGAATTCCAAATGACGATTTGTGCACCCGCTTTGAAAGAAAATTTTTATTTCGATTATTTTCTTAACACTCACAACTCCATACATTATCCAAATATGAAGGCTTAATTACTATATTATATTTGGGCAGTTTGGAAGGGTGTTACAAAGTATGCATTTTAAAACAAGCAAAGTCCCATAACCACATGCTTATACAAGTCAGAATCAAAACAAGAGAACCAATCACTTAGAGCACATAAATCTTTTGACTCCTAGATCGACTATCCACATAGCATGCAAGCTTACTTTATCAAACTAAAGATCAACTTCTCACATTTATCCACTCATATTCAAACATTATAATTAAAGATGAAAAGTCCATCCAAGTCATTAAAATTGCACCAAACATCAAACACACTCAAAAAGTGTCAAGTAGAGCACTAGGTCAAATACGAGAAAAACAAGGAAGATAAATCCTAAAATCATGTCAAATCAAAGAGTTTTAGTCTCAAACTTTGAAGAACACTAAAAAATGTACCAAATTTAAGCACATAAAATTTTCATGTCATTTGGATATTCATAGCATAGGTTTTTACTCAAATTTGTCAGTAAATTTAAAACAGTCCTGCTGGGACCTGAAGCAAAAATACACTTATTAAAAATAGAAAATCAACTCCAAAATACACGAATTTCGGTATAGAATATCTCCACACATTCAAGATCATCTCCTAAAAATTTCAGATTATTAGGATTTGCCTAAGTTACATATTTCCAATTAAATTCCTCTGAAATTCTGAAAAATCTGAACAGAGGTGCTTACTGTTTTGAAATTAGTAAAAATACCAAATCAACTCCAAATCACCTCAAATTCATAGAGAGTATCCTCACATATGTGTGGCCTCACCATAAAAATTTAAAGTCCATTGGAGCAGCACAGGTTCAAAAATTCAGTTCATATTCAACCCGAAAACCCCGTTTTTCCGAAATCGTTTTCTTAAAAGCAACTCTTGTAAAAATAGTAAACAAACTCTATAAATTCTACAAAATTTCAGAGGTACATAAGTTAATCTCTTAAAAATAGTGGCTAAGTTTGAGGACCATTAAACGTGGGAAAATAGTATTCCTCAAGGTCTCTTGCCATAAAAACACAAGTTCGTTATTCAACAACAAACAAACTAAAGTTCATTAGAAACATGAAAACAAGTCCAAACTAATTCTAAATCTCTAAAACACATTCAAATAGAACTGAGTCATGCAACAAAATAAACTCCTTCCCTAATGCACATGTTAAAACCGAATATTGTACCTAAAATGCTCCAAAAATCAATATGTTTTCTATGGCTCCTTTAAGGTACATAATCAAACATTTTCCTCATAAAACTTCAACATACTTCCAACTACTAATCCTAAACAAATATCTATAGCACATAATTAATCTAAAACAATTACATTGTCATGTCTTTTACACTTGAACCAAAAAGGAACCAAATTAACCTTTAAACAGAAACAAACTCAAATCAATTTTAACATTCCGATTTATACCAAAAACCGAATAGCATGATCCAACCATAACCAAACATAAGTTAATTTTACACTTAGGCACATGTATGTATGAGAACGGTATGACATTTATATACACAAAACCAAACCAAAATCAACTTAATCAATTATTTCCTTGAAGAACCGAATCATGGAGCAAAGAAAATAGGTAAACTTCATAAAAATCCAACATGCATTGCAAAACAAACTCATTTCCCTAACTAACACATCAAGACCAAAACAAGCCAATGGAAATAGGTTTGATGTAATACCCGCAATATCCTCAATTATTTTCCTTATTTAAAAATGAAATAAAAATTTATTTATTTGATTTATTGGTTGGAATTTTATTTCCATTATTTAATTAAATTAGTATTTGATTCGATTTTTCATGAATTTATTAAATTGTGAATTTTTGAGCTTTTATTTATTTAAAAACAGTGGGGAGTATATTTATTTTATTTAAATTAGATTTTTTTTATTTTATACTTCCTTTAAAGTGGAGAAGGAAATTTTTATTTCCCCTCTCATATGTGTTGTACGGCCAAGCCCTAGAGTAGGGAGAAAAATTTTAAGCTTACCCTATAAGTTAAGTGGGGAGATGTATTTAGAGCCAAAATTCAAATTCAAAAATGCTTTAATTATTTGTATTCTCCATGGAGCACTAAGGAGATAATGTATTAATGACCCACTTAATTATGTCTCCCACTAAGCTAAAGTTGTCTTAAAGCCTACACTACAAAAATTCCAAATAAACCCCTAAAACCCCTTGGTATGTTTGAACCCCTCTTTTTAGTCCTTGTACCCCAACCTAAATTTTCTATAAATACCAACTCTTATGCCTTAAGACACCCCTCGCTTCATGAACCATTAGAACAAAAAAGAAGAAGAAGAAGTGATAAGAGAGGGAGAAACCGCGAGGGAGAAGGAAGAAGGAGGAAGAGGAAGTTGATTTACTTTGCTCATTTTTGCTCTTCTACTTAGGTAGTATTATGCTTAAAGCTTCTACTTTCTTCTTTTCTTCTTGTTTATTTTTGGTTTCTTCATGCTTTCAAGAAGGGTTTTGTGGTTTCGTGAACATAAGCTCTTGAATGTGGATTTTTAAGCTTTCTCTTTCTTTTCTATACTTGATAATATATGTATTTGAGCTTGGAATAAAAAAAATGAACATGCATCCACAAGGATGATGCTCACGGTTTTGACACCATTTTGTGTAAAATAATTTTTGATCTTTGATTTGTGTTTTTATGCTTGATTATGAATTGATTTATTAAGTTCATGTGCTATGAGTTTTTTTTTTGCAAAAATTTCTTTTGATTCTTCATTGCATGTCACGGTTAGGGTTTCAAATTGGGGGAAAATGATTTTACTCTTACATGCATGAAATTGATTGTTGATCTTTGATGTATGTTGGGTTTATTTTCGGTTTCTAAGTGGAAATGCATGATAAATGAATTTTTGTTTAGATTTATTTTTCCTAGGGTCATACGGTTTTGACCTCGAATACATGCATGTGTGTTTGATAAATTTCGATACATGATTTTTGTTTAAGTATGTGTATAATCTAGGTAGGTTCATGTGTTTATTTGATAAAAAAAATGTATGCTCTGATATATATATGTATATATATATATATGTATATGTATATTCGGCCTAGAGCATGGAAAAATGAATGAATGATTTTTGTTGATAAAAAGTTTAAGTCTTTGATCTTGCATGTATGTATATTCGGCCTAACCATGAAAATGTGCATAAATGATTTTGTCTTTGAATGCATGTCAATGATTTGTTAAGCTTTGCTATTTTCTTAGTATATTTTTCGGTTTCTATGAGAAAACGAATGCTTGGATTGATTTTGTCTTGATTTGTTGCTTTAGGGTTCTATACGATTTTGGATTAGGGAGAAAATGCATGAGTTAAATTGATTTAAAATTTTGTGCCTTGTTCATGTGTGTGTGTGTATTTCGGCCATGAGAGAAAGAATGGGTAAATGATTTGTTTGATGAAAATAAAAATTGTGTTTAAGTTCTTGTTATGAACTATGATGACTTAAGTGTTTAAATTTTTGATTTTTAGCCTAATTCTCTTGATGTCATTCGGCCATTCATGCGTTCATGAGCAAATGAATTTGATTTCTTGAAAACAAATTTGTATGTTGACGCTTGAACATGCTTAAGTTGCTTGAAGCTTGTAAAGTATGTATTTGTGGCTTATTTTTTTGATTTATATTCAGTTTGCATGTGTGAATATTTAAGTGACTTTTATTCCTTGAAAATGAACCTGCATGCTAATGCTTTGAATTGCTTAAGTTGATTTAAAGTGTTTTAAACTTGAAATTTTTGGTTTATTTTGTTTATGCAATTCGGCCTCTTCCTAATTAAGTAGGTAAATATGAAAATGAAATTGTTTTGAAAGTGATTATGTGTTGTATAAGTGATTTAGTGTTGATTGCTTGATTACATGCTTGGATTTAATTGGAAAAGTGTTGTTTTATGCCTTATGGAACGTTAGAAAAATTTATAATTGATGTTTGGCCTTGAAGTGCAATTCGGCCAAAGTATGTTTGGTAGGATAGGAATTTATTTTGTTAAATGTTAATTGATATTTAAAAAGTGTATGACCTATGTGAAAGTAAAAACTAAGTGTTTGATTGTGAAAGTGTTTATTTGAAAATGAATGTTTAGTTTAGAACTAAGTTAATTCATTAAGTATGTTGTTCGATTAAATGTAAGTACGTATGTTTAAATGATTAAAGCCACGAAAGAATATATGTTATTTGATTATGTGAATTGACTTATCAAAGTGTTGTTTGTCGTTTATGTGTTTAAAGTGATCTTTAAGGAATGCTAATTACGTAACTTGCTTTTTGAGAAATTCATAGCTTTGGAAATTTATTGACTTTAAGTTTGTTTGGTTTGATTTATTTGGAAATGTTGATGATGATTAGTGGTTGTCCAAGTTTTATTTTTATTGATTAAGCTTGAATTTTAAAGAGTTTAAGTGTTGGTTTGGTGCTAAAGCATGCTTTGAAACGAAAAGTGCTTTTACGTTGATTTTGGATTTTACTAAAGTGATTTTGTAAAACAATTCTTTTCTGTCCAGAATTGTTTTAGTGTGTTCTTCAATTTTAAAAATGTGTTCAAGTGATTAAAAGTATGGATTTCAAGTGGTATTTGATTTAGGAAAAAGCCAGAATTGAAAACGTGAATTTTTCGGTGTTTTCGGATGAGAATAAGGTGTTGTCCAAGGCGGACCAGCAGCCGGTATTCGCTTTTAAAATTTATTTATGGATTATTTTAAATGTATTTTAAAGTATGAGAGTTGTTGCTTTACTTGGAAGGATTTGGGAAAAAAAAGAAATGTGTTTTCGTTTTACCCGAAAGGATTTATTTTAAAGCTTTAAGAGTTTTGAGCAAGTGATAAAGAACGAATAAGTTATTTGGAATTTTTCATTAATATGTTACGTTTAATTTGAGGAAATAAAGGTACCGCTCTCGAGCGTGATCGTGGGAATCGGAGTTTCGTGGATTCTCAGAGAGTTTCAGTTCGCAATCAAGGTGAGAATAATAGCTTGTCTGGAATGTATGCCTTGGTTAAATGAGATTAGTTTCGGTTGTTTAAATCGGAACCGTGATCGGATAAAGGTTAAGTTGTGTGAGGGCAATTGGTCTGTTGATTGTTTGGCTCCTCGCACGAAAGACTAAGATCACCATTGCATCTATGTGTTGTTGTTTGATTAGGTTATGTGAATATGAGAATATGCCGTTAATATGCCTGCTCATGCACGATGATTCATTATGTTGTATTCTGTTGAGCATGATTCATGATATTGAGAGATGAAATTAAAAGTGATGAATGAAGGCCATGAGATTGAGGAATTTATGATTGAAAGTGAATCTCCCTGATGAGCACCAAGTTGGATTTATGATCTCTAAGTTGAATTTGTGCTGGCCACGAGAGTGATCCTCCATGAGTTTGAGCCCTTAATGAGCAGGTGTTATTGGAAAAGAATGAATGTTGGAAAAAGTTGTTTAATTAGAGGTCGAGGATCACCGAAGGATGGATAAGGGTGACTCGTCCGCAATTAGGTTATTAAACCTTAATAAAACATTTAAAAGAAATTAATTCTAATGCGGTGAGATGAGCGTGAAGTAGTAGAGAGGAAGATACCCTATCTATATGCGGATACTCAGGAGTGTGATTGAGGTAGGGGAGGGTGATGAGTGATGACGGTGACTCATCAAGTAGCCTAGGGTGCTTTCCTAGACAGAACTAGACTATATGTGATCGGGACTTAAGACCCAAGGGATCGTAGCATGTTCTGCACCGCGAACTAGAAAAGTACTGTCACCCCCTTGATCAAATCTGAAGCGTTGAGAGGGAACTTGAACGAGGTGGGCAGATCGATTTGTTGTTGGGCCCTTGTGATATCGCATAAAATATTAATTGTCTTAATGACCGGCCTATACGGTTGTGGTCTTGACAAATATATTATACTGTTGGATTTTCTCGACTGTTCAACCGACGTGGGTTTAGGTTCCTGAACGTCCCGTTTGCTTCCGACTAGGTTTGGAAGGATGTGGAGGAGATGTAGACATGAGTGCCGATTAGATAGTTATCCCAGTGATGATTTAAAATACCCTGACATCATTGGTGATGAGAATTCCAATAAGACTTAATAAGATATGGTAATAAAGCTAATTGCTCATAATGATTAAAAGTGTGGTGCTATGACTGAAGGCAGTGGAATTGTGCCAAGCGTGATGATGTGAGATCAATGAATTATTTATTTGATGATGATGATTATCATCATGCATTCATTCATATTCATGTGCATCTGTAGTATTATTTATTTCTGCTTTGAGATATGTTGTGGTACGTTCCCTTTTGTTGACGTGTCATGCTTCCAGAAAAGCTTATTCTTTCTCCTGTTTTTTGTTTCTCTTCGTTCTTCGTGATGACGCAACGGGAAGATGACGTACTGCATTTCAATCCAAATGTGGCCCCTAGCGGGAGGAGTATGGGAAGCTATCCCTGATGGCTGGATCTGGAGAGGCCCGACTCGGTTGGAGATCAGTGACCCGGAGCACAGGTTGAGAGGTGCAAGGATTGACTTGCACATTGGTCGCATTACCCTGAGAGACTGCATGGATGGTGGCCCTCGGACTTACTACGCACGTGGTATGCAGCCGGCACCGCCTGCGGAGGTGAAGACTGAGGAGGAGGAGATAGCACCGGAGGATGTCGAGGATCAACCGACAGCTTAGGGAGTCTCGTGGGTGTTGTGGCTAGGGTGTTTTATTTTGTTGTTAGTTTGGGTCTTGCTTCGACTAAGGAGAGTCATACTCTGGATATTTGATGATGTAATTACCTTTATCTTTTGTTGTATTTTGGGACTCGGTGTCCACAACTATCTTTATTATGCTTTATTATCTACTTATGGAACTTATGTAATTATGGGGCACTTGTGGATTTTATTGGTGATGTGAAAAATGCAGAACAAGTATTTTGGTGTATGGTTCAGTGTATGTGTAATGTGTTTTGTAACAACTCGATTTTGTGTATGGCGATGATAATTATTTTGCGAAAATTCGAACAATGTAATCTTTTGCAAATAACTCAAGTTAATGGATTTTGGGAATAAATAAAATGAATCGAGCAAAATGCGTGTACACAATTGTTTTTTTTTTAAAAAATCGACCCTCATTTTTATTAATATTTAATAAAGAAAATGCAATATTTTTGGGAAACAAAATCCGGGTGTTGCATCTTTTTGATATTAGAGCTATGTTTATCCTCAGTAGCCTTAAGCATATAGCCTTATATGTTTGCCTTGTGTGATCTCTGATTGTGTGTGCGTGTGTATGAGTTCTGACTTCTCATGTTTATCTAAAGGAGAAGATGGCTCGTGGTAGACCTCGTGGTTCTGGTCAAGAGAATGCTGGTGGGGCAGCTCATGTTTATCTTTTTTACTAATATATAATAACGAAAATGCAATATTTTTGGGAAACAAAATCGGGGTGTTACATTTGATCTTTTTACAAAATAACTTAGTACACTTAACATGCATCAAAGTGTTGGAATTCTAGAAAGTGCACCAGATCGTGCAAGTAATAAAGTGTAAGTGGGATGTCTTTCCTAACGAGGACTAAAATCGATTAAAATAATTCTCACCTAAATGTAGTTATTAAGTGAAATTCAAAGGACGATTCAATTAACTTGAAAACTTTGAAACTAAATTAAATTGTAAAACAAAAACGCAAATTAAAAGTGGTTGTGAAAATATGTGGGGAAACATGGGTACATGTTTCATTGTAGGTTCCAAAAGCAATTGTTAACGAATCAATGAATTTCCTAAGTATTGAACCAGTTTTGCAAAGGTAAAAGCAGCCTAATTCCTTAGGTCAACCTTGTTTCTTAGTAATTTAATCTCTCTTAATTCCTTAAGTAGAGCCTTAAATCCTAATCTACCAATTAATGTTCAATCAAAATTGTTAAATGGTTATCCAATTCATAGACATAAATATATCCCTATGCAATTGAATTGTTTGATTAAAGGTGTAAATCCTAATTCAATATTCCTATTCAATTAGAATTACCAAATCATAAACGATATCAAATTCATGATAAACAATAAAAACATAATCAAACACAATACGTAATGCAAAAACATCAATTCATTAAACAAAAACTACAAAGGTTCCATACAAATCCACATATTCCCAAAAATCAGTTTAGTTACACATAATTAGAGAAGAAGATCAGAAGAAAGAAGAATAATGAAAATCATAATAAGAGACATGGAATTACCCCCAAATCTTCAATCACAAATTGCAATTCTTCAACTTGCCTCCAAAAGCTCTCTCACTATTTTACTCTCTCTAAAACGTGTTAACTCCCTCTCTCGTTTGAATGAATCCTAATCCTATTATTATATAGATAAAAACTAACCTAATTTTCAATCTAATGTGATAAGATTTTTATTTGAATAAAACTAATCCTAAATATGAATATAATATGATAAGATCCTATTAGAATAAACTAATATTTAAGAATCTTATTTACAAATAAAATTTATCATTAAAATCCTTCTAGAATCTCGTATTTGTGTCTGATAGAAACTTCGACACTGATTTTGACCCCCATGACGGACGAATTTAAGCAAGGCTATTTCTGATAAAGTTGTAGATCTTTTCCTTAGCTTTAAAATGATACCTAGGTCGCCTCATTTGTATAAGCGTAGCTCAAGTTATGGTCAAAACAGCGAACAATGTCACTTTCTCGGATTTTGTGCGCCCAAGCGTGAAACTCCTGCGCCTGCGCGTGCAGCTGTCTGAAAAAATCAACCAAATGCGCCCCATTATTGGCCAGTTGACCCCAGCCCGCGCCTGAGCGCATGGGACCCGCGCCTGGGCGCCATGGTCAACTTTTCTTCATTTTTTCCTCTTTTTCTTCCCAATTCAAGTACCAAACTCTCCTTCTTCATTCCTTTGCACAAATCACTGTTTTAAGAGTTTAAATACCTGAAAACAAACCAAACACATCGAAAGGTTCCAGAAATCTTATTATGACAAAATTTCATTGTGTTATTCCAATTTACTCAAGAAACATGCCATTTACTATGTAAAAAGGAGGCAAAAAAGGTACAAAAACATCACATATTAGACCCCAATCACATGCATAAATTCTTTCAAGTTCCAAACCGAGATGTCACAAGACACCGCACCTTGAAACTTGTTCATAAAACATCATTTAATTATAGCGACCTGTTTGCTTGTTTCAAAACATCTATACTGAATAAAACTTTAGCCGGGGTACAGTATGATACAGCTATGGCAACTAAGAACTTGCAATGGAATACATACTCTGGGGATTACCTATCCTCTAGTCATATATATATATATATATATATATATACTAAGGCTTGCAATCTAACTCTGAGTCCCGGCAGATCAAACTCTCAATCATCCTCATCTGTCGGAAGATCCTCGGGGCCCGGGTGCCAATCCTCGTCGCTGGGACACTCTTCCGTGTCAGCCTCAGACCACATCTCAGAATCGTCATCATCTGTCACCGCAAGGGTCTCCTCTGCAGCATCGTCTTGTGCTTTCTCCTCCTCTATCTCACGGGCTAAAAGCTTCTCCATGATCTCTTTTCTTTGCTGTTTCATCTCTATGTAAACTATGACATAGGCGGACATAGTTATATTATCTCATTTCCATGGAGATGCTCCTATTTCCCGAACAAGCTGGAATCTCGCGATATTTTCCATCTAATGATCATTCAAAATTTTCCAATACAAAGCAGAAGTACAAGAGAGAGTGAGCAACCCAAAACAATAAATGTCGACTGTGTGGAATTACAATAGGCAAATATTAAGAAAAGCAATACACATCATAAAAATCATAACAACAACATGATCATCATCATTATATAAACATAAATTTATGCTCAATTTCTCGTAATAACGTTCTCAATATCTTTCCCATAAAACTTCTCAACTCTTATCAATTCTTTCTTCAATCATTGTTTCAAGACTTATCAATTATTCCAAGAATCATTTCTCATACTTGTCTAATGAATCTTGTTCAACACTTAATATCATTACTATACTTTTTTTTTTCTTTTGATTATCTCAATCTTTTGTGTCTTATCATTTCGGTTCACTCAATGATGAGGGGAAAGCATCACTGAGGAAATTCAGTTAGCACACATGTCTACATCTCCTCGGTCATCCACCCAACCTAGTCGGAAGCAAACAGGAGTACAGGACCTTTACCACGCGGGCACGACAGCTGTCTCAATAAATCAAATGGCTCCAAGCCAGGAGAACTGTAGAAAACTCAGGTACAGTCTCATATCAATTCTTATCATATCAAATCATGTAATACCAAGGCACACTGTAGAAAAATCGGGTACAGTGGCAAAATCACAAATGCCCCGTTCTAGTCCCTCTCACTGTTCAAGATTTGCAATCTAGGGGGCGACAATATTTTCTAGCTGGCCTGCAGAACTTACCACGGCTTAGGACCCAGTCCCTACCACGTTCGTATACCACATGTGGAGTTTGTTCTGCCTAGAAAATACTCTAGACTTCTTGACGTTTCACCGTCATCGTCCTCCCCTAATGCAATCTCCACCTGAGTATCCCTGATACCCATGGTATCTTCCTCTCCACTAATTCGATTTCACACTCATGACTCACCGAGTTAATTCAAGTCTTTTAAAGTCTTATAGTTTTAATTAACGTCTTAATCCTAGGGTCGGCTCATCCTTGGTGTATCCCTTCAACGAGTCCCGACCACTAATCGTTCAATCCGTTCCCCAAAGGAATCACGTTTGATGAAACTTGAATCATAACAACATCTTGCATCACATCTCTTTGCTCATGAATCTCATCAGCATTATTCTCATCAGCTATTGCTCAACAGCATCATCGGCATCATTCTCGTCAGCTATTGCTCATCAGCATCATCAACATCTTTCTCCTCAGCTATTGCTCAGCAGCATCATTGGCATCATTCTCATCATCATTTCAACACTTTCATTCGCATCGTCGGATATTTCTTATCACAATCTTGAAAATCATCTTCTCATTTAACTCTTTCTCAATTTCAGCTCATGTTTCTCTTCCAATCACAATTTATTTCTTCCACAGTTTCATTCACATCATGTCTTATCTCTTTCTTAATTATTCTCATAATTCTTATCCGTACTTCTTTTCTTTTTAGTCTCAATTCATTACTTTCACAATTTCGTTCTTATCATCTCTTGATCAAGGTGTAATCAAATATTTCTCAAATAATATTACAATTACTTAATAGATAATTAAATCATTTCACATACGAAGAAAATTAATTAGCTCATGTATAATTACTAAAAGCATGACATCATACTATTTCAACAAAGACAGATCAACTATAATAACAAACAAATCTCAGCTGTTCGTGCGGATAGCCAAACAGTCAAACAATTGCTATCCCACTACCTCGCTTAATGAGATCAGGGTCCAATCTTTGAGATGATTGGACGCCTTAATATGTTACCTAAATACCACGACGTCTTAGGGAAAGCCCCTCTCTCACCTCAAATGACGTAGGTCTCCAAGAACTTTTCGAGCTTCCCAAGTCGCTACTCCTGCCTTGTTTCCTTTCCGTCCGTCACCCGAACTAAAACATTTTTCCCGTGCGTTAGAAACGACTTCAGGAAATTCATTAATTCGTTCTTTGAAAACACCTTGAAACAATTTCTTTCTTGAAAACACATTGCCAATATCCAAAAGATTTCAAATCCGGATTAAATCTATAATTAAAATATTTCCAAGAAAACTTTGAAACAATTCTAAAATAATCTCTTCATCAAAATAGAATCCATTCTTTTTAATTTAAAACATTCTGGTTATAAAATCATTATCCTTAATCTTTAAACAAAATACAGAAATTCAAGAAGATAAAATTCCAAGACCACATCAAATTGATTCTTTTAAATTCCGAAACTTCACAATACTATGAGATACTGATCAAGAATGCCATATAAAAATTTCAAATCAATTTAAGTTGTTTAAATCATACTTTTCAAATGAAACATTTTCCAATTCCTTTGAAATCCAGACATAGGTTTTCCACCAATAAATCTCACAAACACAATTCAGAACAATTCCAATTCAATCCAAATTTTCCCAAAACACACTTCAATTAGCATAAAGAATAATCATCTCAATTTTCAAAGCATTCACAAGCTCACATAATGCAAATCACATTGTAAATCATTCAAAACCTTTAATGAAACCATATTCTCAATAGACCAACCCAATTACCCATAGGAAAATAATTCAACTAAACCTCGTGACTAATTTATCAGGAACCGAATTACCATGGTCAATACTTTCTAATCACTAATAAATTTTACAGCTTGAAATCATTGAATTAACATCACAAAATTCCTTTTAAATTAACTAAATCAACTCATTTATTTTCACATCTAAAACCAAGAAAATTAAAGAAAACAACACATCACTTCCATCAAACACATAGCATTATGCACCTAGGAATATAGCCATCATCAAAGGTCATTTCATGAAGAAAATTTTCCAACTATTTAAACATGTATTGGACAAATTACATATATACAATCTTGCAAAGATTTGATGCACAAATAAAGACATAAATTAATGAAATCATTTTCTTTCTTTTGAGACTAAAAACCGTGAGCATTCAAGAAGAAAAATTAACAATTTTAACTCATTTTCTTAACTTAAATCAAAACAATAATTTGAGTCATAAACCATTTCAAAGTTTCACATATATTTTCTTTTAAATTTAATTATTTCATGCATGCACTTTTTAAGCCCTTAAATTCAACTAGTCTTATCATGTATGCAACCTAAATGATGAACAAGCATAGCCCTCTACCTCTTTCTATGTTGGCCAAATATCATCATTCACAAAGACAAAGTTTTTGTTCATTTTCAACATGTAAAAATCACATGATTAAAACCAAGGCATGTAAATTTCCAAGGCAACTTTTCAAAGCATCTTACTACATCACTCATTCACATCAACATGCATCAACATCATTAAGACAAGATTTTTCTTATATATTCCTAACATGCATAAAATAAACTCAAGTTCATTCCTTTTTCTCAAATCAAAAATAAAGATCATATTTTAACTTCATGAAAATAACATGCATGTTCTAGAAATAATTAAATCTATCCTTAAGACACACATGCATCAACTTTTCACAAAATAAAAAACATGAGTCCTATTTCTTTTCAAGCATGTCCGAATAGGCATTATAAAAATATAACATGCACATAATCAAACACTTAATCAAATCATGCTTATACTCAAAAATTATTTTAAAGCTTGTTACTCTAATTCTTTCTTCAAAACCGTGTCATACATTAAAAGAAAAACATGATCTTTTCACTTAAAGTTGACATGCAAGATTAAAGATCTCAACTTTTCACTCATCAAACAAAGATCATCACATGCACACACTTAAATCAATCAAGATCATTATCAAACCAACATGCAAAGCTAAAGCTCTCAACTTTATTCTCAATTAAGTTTAGATCATAAATTTATTTATCAAATCATCTTATAAAAGCTTCATAAATCACGGTTTAGGTGAGAAAATTCAACATGCAAAGAAATTTATTTTAATCTTCACAAAAATCTCAAGCAACACTTTAGATCTTTAAGATTTTTTTTTTGAAAAGCATTAAGATCCATCATGAAAACATTAACCGAATCACCAAGTCCATGGTTTAACTTATTACAAGTCACTTTTAGTCTTAAAAGTCCATAGTCAAGTATAAGCAACACTTGCACTCATCTTTCAAGCCATGACAATAAACATGTAAAGAGAAAGAAAAATTACAAAACCAAAAGAAAAACCTAACTAACATAATCTCCTTCTTAATCTTCGAATCACCTACCAAGAGAGGTTGATCTTCTAACTCCTAACACTCTTGATCTTCAAAGAGATAGCCTTGATCAAGCTCCTAGCCCTCTTCTTCCTCTTCCTATCTCTCGGCCACTCTCTCTCTCTCTCTCTCTCTCTCTTTTCTTTCTAAGGGTTTGATGAGCCCTTAGAATGTGTTTGGGTGTGGAAATGAAGAAATGAAAATGAAGTGAAGGAAATGGACTAAGGCTCATGATATATAGGCAAACTCACTCTTCCTCTTGTGCCCTTGGGTTTGGTTTCGGTTCAAGCATAATGGGAGGGGCAATTTTGGCCTTCCTAAAGTTTGCATCTAAATGATCACATCAAGGGAGACATGGTGGAGTAATTTCGGGCACTAAGGCCACTTCATGCATGACTATCTCTACCACTTCAAATTTTTCTACCCATTTAATTTCCTTTTGGTTCTAACTTATCCTATAGATTCCTTGTCCTAAAAATTAAAATCCTAGACTTACACATACACATACAAACCGTAACACACATATACATATATATACACACATCTTATCTTTTTATTTCCTAATCACATTCACTTAGGACATAATGATCACTAATTCACACAATGATGCAAATATTTCTAAAGAACCATACTTGTACAATTATTCTCATGTATAATTTATCATGCACACATCAACCAAATACATATCACATAGTACATTTATACCATGACAATAATTTTATTTTCCACAAAACACATTTCTTATTATAAAGGAATTTTAAACCCTTTCCAAGGTAAAATTATTATCTACATAAAATAGACGTAATTATAATCTCCAAATGATCTTCAAAACTAAGCTTTTTATACACATGAGAAATTTCCAAAAAGACAAATTCATCAATATTTCTCAAAACTCGTTTTTTACAACTCAGAAAATAAATTTTTATAAGCCAACCCAGAAAATTCTAAAAGTTACATTTTCAAATTCTACGTTTCAAGACGATCGTTTACATATAAAGATCATAAATTTCCGAGTTACGGTTAAAAAGATACGAATTTTCAAAGTTGACAAATCCAAGAGAAAATTTATTTCAAACAAAAATCATCCTTCAATAAAATCATAACTCATTTCTCGTAAATTAGGTTATTCTAATCTCAACAAGATCATTCACTTTACCTCTATAAAAATACTTTGTTTATAAAATTCTGTAAAATCAACACTATGTTTCTTCACTCACGTAAAATACTTGTCTGAAAATCCTTTATAAAACAGAATTTCAAGATTCATTTTGACAAAATTCGTTTAAGCACGTATGGGAAAATACGGGGTGTCACATTCTCCCCAACTTAAAGATTTCTCGTCCTCGAGAAATGCTGCGCAGAGTGGGTCTGATCGGTGAACACATAGCTCTTCGGAGAGATTCTTTTCCTTTTTAACCGCAGCAATCGTCGCACCCTTGAATATGCACCTTCTATTCATCGTTCTTACGAGCGAATCAGAGGGATTACTTGAAAAAGCAATCTCTTGGGGCACTTTCAGCAACAAACATGATGGGGTACAAACAATATGGTTTCGCTGATAACAAAAGACTGAGGGGTTCAAAGGTATCAAACAACATCCAAACATAGCATGGCTACATTCATCTGGGGTCAAGACACTACCACACTTAGGGTTGAATTTCTCTTCATCAGTTCAAGCCTAAACGAGTTTCTTCCCAAAATCTCACATCTCCATTTACTCCCCAACTTAAATAAATCATATCTCTCTATATCATATTCATTATCACAGACTTAACCTCTAAAACTCTCATCCTTCACCGCTTTTTGGTCAATCTTACGAGATTTCTCATCACTTAGCTTCAATCTATCCTCTGGTTGTCTTACATCTCACCAAGTTATTGTCCTTATCAGACTTCTAGGGTCACCATTTCATCTTCTTTTTCTCTAACAACCACTAATCCTTAAGAAACATGTACTATCTTACTCCCTATCTTGAGCACCTTAATCATATAACTTAGGCCTTCTAAACCCTTTTTCTACCTTTCACGATTTATTATATGTTCTAAACCATCAAAATTTCTCCAATTCATGAACCTATCATTCACTAAAGCATCGGAACCTAGCTCTTCCACCTAACTTTGGGTCAATACTTAAGGGTTCTAACCACAATTTCCCTTACCTCATCAATTCGACTTCCACATATTATTACCTATTCACCTCTGTCTAACCGTTTTTCCAACTCAAATCAAGACACTTATGACTCTAAATTCTAAATGTCACCTTAAATTTTTTCCTCGTCTTGTCATTACCTAGACCATCATTTGACCAATCCGGCATCAAAACTCTTAGTCCTAATCACTTTACATAACTCGGCACGTATCTAAGATTCAAAAGGATATTCCTACTTTCTCCAAGACTCATACTTCCCTAACTAATCCTTATTTTCCTTGATCTTCGCAGCTTTTGCCTAACAACACTTCACAACCCACTTCCTGCTTTAGGTCTATCTACTTGACTGGTATAGGGTGTTAGGGTCCAAAATTTTCATCAAGGTTTTAAGAAAGGATAATTGTCTTATCAATGATCAAAAGAAGAAACTTCAGGTTCGTCAACAATCACAGCTATGTCAAGTTTCTTTGACAGATCATGGTCTAAGATTTTCAAAAAAAGGCATTTTCAAACGTCATGCCAAAGCAATTTGGCAACGCATAGGGTTTACAAAAGAAAGGCTTCAACAAGAAAGGAGAGTTCTAGTAACAGGACAAGATCTCATATCAATAGCTCAAGGGTCATCACAAACAAAAGGAGTTCACAACAAAGAAGGTTCGAATCACGCATCAACGTCTCATGACGACACTGATCACTGCTCCTTAATTCCATTGCAGACGAAAACCAATGCATTCCAGAAAAACATCCGCATACTCTTAGCGCCCCTATCCTCATCTATCGTCATCTTAATACTAACACACACACAGAGTCACACAGCAGGGCATGTAAGTCCATGCATAAGGTTACTTAGATCAACCATTGCTCTGATACCACAACTGTAACACCCCGATTTGGCAACTTGAAACCACAATTACTTAAATTAAATATAGTGAAAATTTGGGCCAATTTTTTTTTTAAAACATATATAACATAGACATGAGAACATTTAAATTTTCAGAACTTAGTTACAATTAAAAACTCGTGTTCTCACGTGCATAAATTCTTTCAAGTTCCAAACCGAGATGTCAAAAGACACCGCACCTTGAAACTTGTTCACAAAACATCATTTAATTATAGAGGCCCATTTGCTTGTTTCAAAACATCTGTACTGAATAAAACTTTAGCCGGGGTACAATATGATACAGCTATGGCAACTAAGAACTTGCAATGGAATACATACTCTGGGGATTACCTATCCTCTAGTCATATATATATATATATATATATATATATATATATATATATATATACTAAGGCTTGCAATCTAACTCTGAGTCCCGGCAGATCAAACTCTCAATCATCCTCATCTGTCAGAAGATCCTCGGGGCCCGGGTGCCAATCCTCGTCGCTGGGACACTCTTCCGTGTCAGCCTCAGACCACATCTCAGAATCGTCATCATCTGTCACCGCAAGGGTCTCCTCTGCAGCATCGTCTTGTGCTTTCTACTCCTCTATCTCACGGGCTAAAATCTTCTCCATGATCTCTTTTCTTCGCCGTTTCATCTCTATGTAAACTATGACATAGGTGGACATAGTTACATTATCTCCTTTCCATGGAGATGCTCCTATTTCCCGAATAAGCTGGAATCTCGCGATATTTTCCATCTAATGATCATACAAAATTTTCCAATACAAAGCAGAAGTACAAGAGAGAGTGAGCAACCCAAAACAATAAATGTCGACTGTGTGGAATTACAATAGGCAAATATTAAGACAAAGCAATACACATCATAAAAATCATAACAACAACATGATCATCATCATTATATAAACATAAATTTATGCTCAATTTCTCGTAATAACGTTCTCAATATCTTTCCCATAAAACTTCTCAACTCTTATCAATTCTTTCTTCAATCATTGTTTCAAGACTTATCAATTATTCCAAGAATCATTTCTCATACTTGTCTTATGAATCTTGTTCAACACTTAATATCATTACTATACTTTTTTTTCTTTTGATTATCTCAATCTTTTGTGTCTTATCATTTCGGTTCACTCAATGATGTGGGGAAAGCATCACTGAGGAAATTCAGTTAGCACACACTTCTACATCTCCTCGGTCATCCACCCAACCTAGTCGGAAGCAAACAGGAGTACAGGACCTTTACCACGCGGGCACGACAGTTGTCTCAATAAATCAAATGGCTCCAAGCCAAGAGAACTGTAGAAAACTTGGGTACAGTCTCAGATCAATTCTTATCATATCAAATCATGTAATACCAAGGCACACTGTCGCGTACAGTGGCAAAATCACAAATGCCCCGTTCCAGTCCCTCTCACTGTTCAAGATTTGCAATCTAGGGGGCGACAGTATTTTCTAGCTGGCCTGCAGAACTTATCACGGTTTAGGACCCAGTCCCTACCACGTTCGTATACCACATGTGGAGTTTGTTCTGCCTAGAAAATACTCTAGACTTCTTGACGTTTCACCGTCATCGTCCTCCCCTAATAAAATCTCCACCTGAGTATCCCTGATACCCATGGTATCTTCCTCTCCACTACTTCGATTTCACACTCATGACTCACCGCGTTAATTCAAGTCTTTTAAAGTCTTATAGTTTTAATTAACGTCTTAATCCTAGGGTCGGCTCATCCTTGGTGCATCCCTTCAAAGAGTCCCGACCACTAATCGTTCAATCCATTCCCCAAAGGAATCACGTTTGATGAAACTTGAATCATAACATCTTGCATCACATCTCTTTGCTCATGAATCTCATCAGCATTATTCTCATCAGCTATTGCTCAACAGCATCATCAGCATCATTCTCGTCAGCTATTGCTCAACAGCATCATCATCATTTTTCTCCTCAGCTATTGCTCAACAGCATCATCGGCATCATTCTCGTCAGCTATTGCTCATCGGCATCATTCTCGTCATCATTTCAACACTTTCATTCGCATCGTCGGATATTTCTTATCACAATCTTGAAAATCATCTTCTCATTTAACTCTTTCTCAATTTCAACTCATGTTTCTCTTCCAATCAGAATATATTTCTTCCACAGTTTCATTCACATCATGACTTATCTCTTTCTCAATTATTCTCATAATTCTTATCCGTACTTCTTTTCTTTTTAGTCTCAATTCATTACTTTCACAATTTCGTTCTTATCATCTCTTGATCAAGGTGTAATCAAATATTTCTCAAATAATATTACAATTACTTAATAGATAATTAAATCATTTCACATACGAAGAAAATTAAGTAGCTCATCTATAATTACTAAAAACATGACATCATACTATTTCAACAAAGATAGATCAACTATAATAACAAACCAATCTCAGCTGTTCGTGCGGATAGCCAACAGTCAAACAATTGCTATCCCACTACCTCGCTTAATGAGATCGGGGTCCAATATTTGTGATGATTGGACGCCTTAATATGTTACCTAAATACCACGGCGTCTTAGGGAAAGCCCCTCTCTCACCTCAAATGACGTAGGTCTCCAAGAACTTTCCGAGCTTCCCAAGTCGTTACTCCTGCCTCGTTTCCTTTCCGTCCGTCACCCGAACTAAAACATTTTTCCCGTGCGTTAGAAACGACTTCAAGAAATTCATTAATTCGTTCTTTGAAAACACCTTGAAACAATTTCTTTCTTGAAAACACATTACCAATATCCAAAAGATTTCAAATCCGGATTAAATCTATAATTAAAATGTTTCCAAGAAAACTTTGAAACAATTCTAAAATAATCTTTTCATCAAAATAGAATCCATTCTTTTTAATTTAAAACATTCTGGTTATAAAATCATTATCCTTAAGCTTTAAACAAAATACAGAAATTCAAGAAGATAAAATTCCAAGACCACATCAAATTGATTCTTTTAAATTCCGAAACTTCACAATACTATCAGATACTGATCAAGAATGCCATATAAAAATTTCAAATCAATTTAAGTTGTTTAAATCATACTTTTCAAATGAAACATTTTCCAATTCCTTTGAAATCCAGACATAGGTTTTCCACCAATAAATCTCACAAACACAATTCAAAACAATTCCAATTCAATCCAAATTTTCCCAACACACACTTCAATTAGCATAAAGAATAATCATCTCAATTTTCAAAGCATTCACAAGCTCACATAATGCAAATCACATTTTAAATCATTCAAAACCTTTAATGAAACCATATTCTCAATAGACCAACCCAATTACCCATAGGAAAATAATTCAACTAAACCTCGTGACTAATTTATCAAGGACCGAATTACCATGGTCAATACTTTCTAATCACTAATAAATTTTACAACTTGAAATCATTGAATTAACATCACAAAATTCCTTTTCAATTAACTAAATCAACTCATTTATTTTCACATCTAAAACCAAGAAAATTAAAGAAAACAACACATCACTTCCATCAAACACATAGCATTATGCACCTAGGAATATAGCCATTATCAAAGGTCATTTCATGAAGAAAATTTTCCAACTATGTAAACATGCATTGGCCGAATTACATATATACAATCTTGCAAAGATTTGATGCACAAATAAAGACATAAATTAATGAAATCATTTTCTTTCTTTTGAGACTAAAAACCGTGAGCATTCAAGAAGAAAAATTAACAATTTTAACTCATTTTCTTAACTTAAATCAAAACAATAATTTGAGTCATAAACCATTTCAAAGTTTCACATATATTTTCTTTTAAATTTAATTATTTCATGCATGCACTTTTTAAGCCCTTAAATTCAACTAGCCTTATCATGTATGCAACCTAAATGATGAACAAGCATAGCCCTCTACCTCTTTCTATGTTGGCCGAATATCATCATTCACAAAGACAAGGTTTTTGTTCATTTTCAACAT
This sequence comes from Crotalaria pallida, assembly GCA_037953625.1. Lineage (NCBI taxonomy): Eukaryota > Viridiplantae > Streptophyta > Magnoliopsida > Fabales > Fabaceae > Crotalaria > Crotalaria pallida. The sequence goes on along the minus strand of CM075654.1, from coordinate 337,494 downwards.
GTAAAAATCACATGATTAAAACCAAGGCATGTAAATTTCCAAGGCAACTTTTCAAAGCATCTTACTACATCACTCATTCACATCAACATGCATCAACATCATTAAGAAAAGATTTTTCTTAAATATTCCTAACATGCATAAAATAAACTCAAGTTCATTACTTTTTCTCAAATCAAAAATAAAGATCTTATTTTAACTTCATGAAAATAACATGCATGTTCTAGAAATCATTAAATCTATCCTTAAGACAAACATGCATCAACTTTTCACAAAATAAAAAGCATGAGTCCTATTTCTTTTCAAGAATGGCCAAATAGGCATTATAAAAATATAACATGCATATAATCAAACACTTAATCAAATCATGCTTATACTCAAAAATCATTTTAAAGCTTGTTACTCTAATTCTTTCTTCAAAACCGTGTCATACATTAAAAGAAAAACATGATCTTTTCACTTAAAGTTGACATGAAAGATTAAAGATCTCAACTTTTCACTCATCAAACAAAGATCATCACAAGCACACACTTAAATCAATCAAGATCATTATCAAACCAACATGCAAAGCCAAAGCTCTCAACTTTATTCTCAATTAAGTTTAGATCATAAATTTATTTATCAAATCATCTTATAAAAGATTCATAAATCACGGTTTAGGTGAGAAAATTCAACATGCAAAGAAATTTATTTTAATCTTCACAAAAATCTCAAGCAACACTTTAGATCTTTAAGATTTTTTTTGAAAAGCATTAAGATCCATCATGAAAACATTAACCGAATCACCAAGTCCATGGTTTAACTTATTACAAGTCACTTTTAGTCTTAAAAGTCCATAGTCAAGTATAAGCAACACTTGCACTCATCTTTCAAGCCTTGAAAATAAACATGAAAAGAGAAAGAAAAATTACAAAACCAAAAGAAAAACCTAACTAACATAATCTCCTTCTTAATCTTCGAATCACCTACCAAGAGAGGTTGATCTTGTAACTCCTAACACTCTTGATCTTCAAAGAGATAGCCTTGATCAAGCTCCTAGCCCTCTTCTTCCTCTTCCTATCTCTAGGACACACTCTCTCTCTCTCTCTCTCTCTCTCTTTTCTTTCTAAGGGTTTGATGAGCCCTTTGAATGTGTTTGGGTGTGGAAATGAAGAAATGAAAATGAAGTGAAGGAAATGGACTAAGGCTCATGCTATATATAGGCAAACTCACTCTTTCTCTTGTGCCCTTGGGTTTGGTTTCGGTTCAAGCATAATGGGAGGGGCAATTTTGGCCTTCCTAAAGTTTGCATGTAAATGATCACATCAAGGGAGACATGGTGGAGTAATTTAGGGCACTAAGGTCACTTCATGCATGACTATCTCTACCACTTCAAATTTTTCTACCCATTTAATTTCCTTTTGGTTCTAACTTATCCTATAGATTCCTTGTCCTAAAAATTAAAATCCTAGACTTACACATACACATACAAACCGTAACACACATATACATATATATACACACATCTTATCTTTTTATTTCCTAATCACATTCACTTAGGACATTATGATCACTAATTCACACAATGATGCAAATATTTCTAAAGAACCATACTTGTACAATTATTCTCATGTATAATTTATCATGCACACATCAACCAAATACATATCACATAGTACATTTATACCATGACAATAATTTTATTTTCTACAAAACACATTTCTTATTATAAAGGAATTTTAAACCCTTTCCAAGGTAAAATTATTATCTACATAAAATAGACGTAATTATAATCTCCAAATGATCTTCAAAACTAAGCTTTTTATACACATGAGAAATTTCCAAAAAGACAAATTCATCAATATTTCTCAAAACTCTTTTTGAAAGTTGACAAATCCAAGAGAAAATTTATTTCAAACAAAAATCACCCTTCAATAAAATCATAACTCATTTCTCGTAAATCAGGTTATTCTAATCTCAACAAGATCATTCACTTTACCTCTGTAAAAATACTTTGTTTATAAAATTCTGTAAAGTCAACACTTTGTTTCTTCACTCACGTAAAATACTTGTCTGAAAATCCTTTATAAAACAGAACCTCAAGATTCATTTTGACAAAATTCGTTTACGCACGTATGGGAAAATACGGGGTGTCACACCTAAGATTCTCCCCTCCCAAGGTATAGAAACCTAACCATAAATTCCAACTCACCAACCCAAGATACCTTTCTTCACTAGCAAATCACCTCAATGAAAACCAGTTGAAAAACAAACTCAAAGTGAGCAAAAGATTAGTGACCACACCACCTCTCAACATCTCTCATGTGTATGGATAATATTTATCAATTCACTCAAGTTCAAACAATGAAAGCATGTTACCATAAGCTTGACTATAGACCTACATCTCCATTGAATTTATTGAAAACATGCACAAATCATAAGGTCTTTATTTGGTTGTAACGGGGCCATCGCTAAAAGTGTCAGGTGGGATAAAAGAATAAAAGGATAAACAAAGGGCTTAATCAATGAAATCACAACACTTCCCTTTTAAATTATGAAATGAGCAATAAGGTAATTACACAATCACAACTCAATTCGCTTGATTTTTCCTTTTCTTTCTTTTTCTTTTTCTATTTCTATTCTCTTCTTCTTTTCAATTTTTTTAAATCACATTTGTTGCTCTTTTTTCTTCTTTTTTTTAGAAGAGAAATAGAAATTAAACATTAAATTTTCAGCACTTACACTTTCGCCAATTTCTAACATTCCTCTTAATTGCTCATTCACCATTTCAAAGGTACTTCACAAGAATAATTCAATTTATGTAGGGTACCAAAGAAAGTCCTTAAATCTCAAAGCTCAAAATGGGCAACTAAGGGATCATTATGTCTCAAAAATTTGTTGAAGGCCACAAAAACACAAACCTATGTGCCTTAATCATGTTCATGCATGCAATCAATTGTCAATTTTGAAAAGGTCACCAGTCAAGTTCTAGAACAAACAATCAAAGCAAACAACACTCATGAAAGAAATAGGAGTTTCATCACAATATTCATTAAACATTACTCCTTCAAGTGTTTAGGCTCAAAATCTCATTGGTTAAGGTCAATTCACTAATCAATCATTCACAACAAGTTTGCCAAACAACTAATTTTCAAAAAATTTCAAAGCTAAATCCAATTAGTATTTGGGTAAAACAAGTCGGAAATCACAATCAAGCATTTACACCTATCAAAAGGACAACTCTAACACCTAGAATTAGTGCCTACTCATGCTAGGACACAAACCAACACAAAGCCAGGGGAGAAATCAAGTTCAGAAAAATTTTTATTTTGTTACCCTCCCCCAAACTTAGAATGTGGCTTGTCCTCAAACAACAAATCTATCCTAAACTACAAAATAAAAATTAAAAACTAAAAACAAAAGTAAGGAGTTAGAGACTTCCCTTTGTATCACATCATTCTCTCTTGATGCATCATGGAGGAGACCCCCCAAACTTATTCACCTGTGTCACATGAACAACTAAAAATAGTGCTGGAAGCACCCCATTAGCAGTTACATATAGAAAACACTAAACTCTTTATTCAATCTCCTAATTAAAAATTTAAATCCTAAACTACTACAAAACTAAAGAGAATCTCACCAGGATCCCAAATCCTATAGCACAACTTCCATGTTATGCAGCAATAACAAGTTATTCCTGAATCCCATGGAGATATGCACGGATGATGTTGGAGCAAATGTTTAAAAATAGTTTTAAACCCTCCCGGGTCAAATGGTGCATTTTTCACTCCAAGCATTATCACATGGTGCTTGTCTTTTCCATCATGCATAGAGTCTATGAAAGTGTAAACTCCATGGCTTAGCAAGGTTGCCTTTTCAGGCTCTGAAAAAGAGAACAATGGCATATCATCATCATGAGCATCAGGGAAGTCATAAAAATTTAAGGGGTAAATTGAAGGAAATTTTTTTGAGGGTTCCACTTATTCATGCAATCCAATACATTTAGAAAGAGCAGAAAATTCATCATGCAAAGTGGACCCTAATTCAACCCCTAGACTCATCCCACTATTCAATTTATCTTGTTTCACTTCCTCAATCCCATCATGCACAATTTTTCTTTTTCTATGGGTTTAGAAAGGGAAGCACTTTGGTCTTCCGTAATAGAAGATATTTGTACCACCTCTTCTAAAAGACCATCAAAAACTTTAATCTCATCAAAAATATTTTGTGCAAAATATGATGGAATAGGTGACGACAAAATAAATTTGATACATTCTATGTCATCATGAGAATAAGCCATGTTATATAATGATTCCACTAAATAACTACTAAAAAGTACCAAAAATTATTAAAATCTAATTTTAGTTCCCGGCAATGGTGCCAAAAACTTGTTGGGATTCTAGCAAGTGCACCAGATCGTGCAAGTAATAAAGTGTAAATGGAATGTCGTTCCCAATGAGGACTAAAATAGATTAATATAATTCTCACCTAAGTGTAGTTATTAAGTGAAATTCAAAGGACGTTTCAATTAACTTGAAAACTTTGAAACTAAATTAAATTGTAAAACAAAAGCGCAAATTAAAAGTGGTTGTGAAAATATGTGGGGAAACTTGGGAACATGTTTCATTGTAGGTTCCAAAAGCAATTGTTAACGAATCAATGAATTTCCTAAGTATTGAACCAGTTTTGCAAAGGTAAAAGCAGCCTAATTCCTTAAGTCAACCTTGTTTCTTAATAATTTAATCTCTCTTAATTCCTTAAGCAGAGCCTTAAATCCTAATCTACCAATTAATGTTCAATCAAAATTTGTTAAATGGTTATCCAATTCATAGACATAAATATATCCCTATGCAATTGAATTGTTTGATTAAAGGTGTAAATCCTAATTCAATATTCCTATTCAATTAGAATTACCAAATCATAAACGATATCAAATTCATGATAAACAATAAAAACATAATCAAACACAATACTTAATTGAAAAACATCAATTCATTAAACAAAAACTACAAAGGTTCCATACAAATCCACATGTTCCCAAAAAGCAGTTTAGTTACACATAATTAGAGAAGAAGAAGAAAGAAAAATAATGAAAATCATAATAAGAGACTTGGAATTACCCCCAAATCTCCAATCACAAATTGCAATTCTTCAACTTGCCTCCAAAAGCTCTCTCACTATTTTGCTCTCTCTAAAACGTGTTAACTCCCTCTCCCGTTTGAATGAATCCTAATCCTATTATTATATAGATAAAAACAAACCTAATTTTCAATTTAATGTGATAAGATTTTTATTTGAATAAAACTAATCCTAAATCTGAATATAATATGATAAGATCCTATTAGAATAAACTAATCTTTAAGAATCTTATTTACAAATAAAATTTATCATTAAAATCCTTCTAGAATCCCGTATTTGTGTCTGACAGCAACTTCGGCACTGATTTTGACCCCGATGACGGACGAATTTAAGCAAGGCTATTTCTGGCAAAGTTGTAGACCTTTTTCGTAGCTTTAAAATGATACCTAGGTCGCCTCATTTGGATAAGCGTAGCTCAAGTTATGGTCAAAACAGCAAACTCCTGCGCCTGGGCGTGCAGCTGTCTGAAAAAATCAACCAAATGCGCCCCATTATTGGCCAGTTGACCCCAGCCCCTCGCCTGAGCACGTGGGACCCGCGCCTCGGCGCCACGGTCAAATTTTCTTCATTTTTTTCCTCCTTTTCTTCCCAATTTAAGTATCAAGCTCTCCTTCTTCATTCTTTTGTACAAATCACTGTTTTAAGAGCTTAAATACCTGAAAACAAACCAAACACATCAAAAGGTTCCATAAATCTTATAATGACAAAATTCCATTGTTTTATTCCAATTTACTCAAGAAACAAGTCATTTACTATGTAAAAGGGAGGCAAAAAAGGTACAAAAACATCACATATTAGACCCCAATCACAAAGACAAAAATTTATTTCCCTCTTTCCTTGCTTTGGCCGAACCTTACATGAGAGAAAAAAATAGAAATTTTGCAAAATAAAACCAACACCACATATGCACTTCATAAATCATCCTTCACTTATCCATATCAAACATAGACTAAATCGTTAAAGCAATGCAAAATCATTTGAGGAAAAATAAAGGCAAACTTGTGGGGACCTCATACACACATGCATGTCCCTTTTTCATTTTTCAAACTCAAATCCATACTTAAAAACAAAAATAAAATCCAAGAGCAATATTAAAATCAACATGCACAAGCTTATTAGAAATAAATCAATAAAATCTCCATAAATCTCAAGTAAGAACCGAAAATGAAAAGGAAAAGAGAAAAGACCATAGGTTAGAAGATCAATACCTAGAGGAGAATGAAAAATAAGCAAGAAATCAAAGAGGCTTCCTCTCCCTCTTTCTTCCTTCCTCACGGGTTCCCTCTTCAAAATGGGGGGTAGAGTTTTGCTCTTCACCTCCTATGGGTATGAGTGTGTTTGTGGGTATGCATATATATGTATATGTACGTGTATAGAGAAAATGAGAAGGAAGAAATTTTGTGGAGGTATACTCCCGACTTCTACATGCCACGACCCTCCCCTCTCTCCCTTACCCTATCTTCTTCAATTTCTCTTAATGGGGAAGGGAATGGAAAACGTGTATTTATAGGGACTTAAGGGCTTAGGGTGCATGAGCTAAAAAATGGGGTTAAGAGAAAATCAAAAGCTTCCCTCATACTCTTCCTCGTGCTCTCACGGTTTTTGGTCCCTTATTTGTGGGGTAGGACTTTGCATTTTTATTTTATGTATATGAGTAGTAATTAATAAAATGTAGGTAGGTTTAGGTAGGATTATATTGAAAAGAGTAATTGGATAAAAGTGAAAGCATGCATTGGGTGGAAATCTATTTAGGATAGGGTAATTAGTGGCATGTCTCCTATAGGGTACATATAGGGTACGCTACATTTAATTAAAGTGGGTTATGTTTAATTAGGTTACCCTAGGGTCTTGTGCTTTCATAATTATGTGTCTAAAAATTCAAAATTTGAAATGCATAAATTAAATCAACAAAACCGTGTAATCATTAGGAATAAGTAGAAAATATTATTTTCTTCAACACAATACAAAATAATATTCTGAATCATAATTCATTTTCTAAAAAAAATAAAATATTATAATTCCCCCAAAATAATAAAAATTCTTGGCATCAGATATAAAAACCAAGCTTTACAAAAATAAATTATACATTTCAATACAATCGTTTTGACTGCAAACTCGTCCAATTCCGATTTACAGATCAAAAGTTATGAATTTTCAAAGTTAATAAATCCTTTTAAATCAACAACGAATAATTTCTTCAAGACACAAAATAAAATAGTTTATCACCACAAAATAAATCCTTTAAATCGCCAAAACACAAGAATCAAACATTTTAATCAATTTAAAATAATTTCCTTATTTTCACGTATTATTATAAATCAAATAATATTTTTATTTAAATTTAAAAAGAATCGACCAATCAGAAATTTTAAAAAATCAATTTATTAAAATGGGAAAATGCGGGTATTACATTTCGCGCATATTAAGTTTTATAAATATTATTATTATAGCTTCCGCTCAATCGCTTTTCAACGTAATATTGTTTTCCGCTGCAAAGTTTATTTAAATTTGTTAAAAACGATTTAAAACAAATATTTATCAATGTTTTTGTAAACACCCAATTCACCCCCTCCCCTTGGGTGACGGCTGCCAATTCTAACATCCTTGATTTTGGACCAAAAATAAAAAATAAGGATGACAAAATACAAGATGCTTCGATGAAATGAGTTTCTTTACACATACTAAAAAATCATGCAAATTGTGTATTTAAGACATGGATGTTTTGTTTTTTTTAGAAAAAATGGAAAAACGTGAAAATTGTGTACTTAAGGCATGGATGGCTTGATTTTGGATCAAAATTCAAAAATAGGGATGATAAAATACAAGATGCTTCGATGAGATGAGTCTTTTTACACATAATGAAAAATCATGAAAAATGTGTATTTAAGGTTTGGATGACTAGTGTTTTCCATAAAAATTGGAGAAACGTGAAAATTGTTTACTTAAGCTTTGGATGCCTTGATTTTGGACCAAAATTAAAAAATAGTGATGATAAAATACATGATGCTTCGGTGAATGAGTTTTTTTACACATGATGAAAAAATCATGAAAATTGTGTATTTAAGCCTTGGATGACTTGAGTTTTCCAGAAAAAATGGAAAAACGTGAAAAGTGTGTACTTAAGCCAATGCTGCCTTGATTTTGGACCAAAATTCAAAAATAGGGATGAGAAAATACTAGAAGCTTTGATGAGATGAATTTTTTTACACATAATGAAAAAATCATGAAAATTTTGTATTTATGGGTTGGATGACTTGAATTTTCCAGAAAAAGTCAAAAAACTTGAAAATTGTGGACTTAAGGCTTGGATGCCTTGATTTTGGATCAAAATTCAAAAATAAGGATGAAAAAATACAAGATGCTTCTATGAGATAAGTTTTTTACACATAATGAAAATTGTGTACTTAAGGCTTGGATGACTTGAGTTTTCCAGAAAATATGGAAAAACTGGAAAATTGTGTACTTTAAGGTGTGGATGCTTTGATTTTGGATCAAAATTGAAAAATAGGGATGGTAAAATACAAGATGCTTCAAAGAGATTAGTTTTTTACACATAATGAAAAAATCATGAAAATTGTGTATTAAGGCTTGAATGACTTTGGTTTTCCAGAAAAAATGGAAAACATGAAAATAGTATACTTAATGCGTGGATGCCTTGATTTTGGACCAAAATTCGAAAATAGAGATGATAAAATATAAGATGCTTCGTGAGATGAGATGAGTTTTTTTGCACATAATGAAAAAATCATGAGAATTATGTATTTAAGGGTTGGATGACTGGAGTTTTCCAAAAAAAGTGGAAAAACGTGAAAATTGTGGACTTAAGGCTTGGATGCCTTGATTTTGGACCAAAATTCAAAAATAGTGATGATTAAATACATGATGCTGCGATGAGATGAGTTTTTTTACACATAATGAAAAATCATGAAAATTGTGTATTTAAACCTTGGATGACTTGAGTTTTTCAGAAAAAATGGAAAAACGTGAAAATTGTGTACTTAAGCTAAGAACGCCTTGATTTTGGACCAAAATTCAAAAATAGGGATGATAAAATACAAGATGCTTCGATGAGATGACTTTTTTTTACACATAATGAAAAAGCCATAAAAATTGAGTATTTAAGGTTTGGATGACTTGAGTTTTCGAAAAAAATGGAACAACGTGAAAATTGTGTACTTAAGGCATAGATGGCTTGATTTTGGATCAAAATTAAAAACTAGGGATGATAAAATACAAGAGATGAGTTTTTTTTACGCATAATAAAAAGTCATGAAAATTGTGTATTTAAGCTTGGATGACTTAAGTATTCCCGAAAAAGTGGAAAATGTGAAAATTATGGACGAAAGGCTTGGATGCCTTGATTTTGGGAAAAAATCCAAAAATAGGAATGATAAAATTCAAGATACTTCAATTAGATGAGTTTTTTACACATAAGAAAAAAATCATGAAAATTGTGTAACTAAGTCCTAGATGACTTGAGTTTTCCAGAAAAAAATAGAAAAACGTGAAAATTGTGTAATTAAGGTGTGGATGCCTTGATTTTGGAGCAAAATTCAAAAACATGAATGATAAAATAGAAGATGCTTCGAAGAGATTAGTTTTGTTACACATAATGAAAAAATAATGAAAATTGAGTATTTGAGGCTTGGATGACTTGTGTTTTCAAGAAAAATGGAAAAACGTGAAAATTGTCTACTTAAGAAATGGATGCTTTGATTTTCGACCAAAATTCAAAAATAGGAGGATAAAATACACAATTCTTCGAGGAAATGAGTTTATACACATAATGAAAATATCATGAAAATTGTGTATTTAATGCTTGGATGACTTGAGTTTTCCAGAAAAAGTGGAAAAGCGTGAAAATTGTGTACTTAAGTCGTGGATGCCTTGATTTTCGACCAAAATTCAAAAATAGGGATGATAAAATATAAGATGCTTCGAAGAGATTAGTTTTCTACATATAATGAAAAAATCATGAAAATTGTGTGTTAAGGCTTGAATGACTTGAATTTTCCAGAAAAAATGGAAAAACGTGAAAATTGTGTACTTTTGTGGTGGACTTTGGTGAAAAGACCTGAACCAAGACCTCGGAGCAAGGCTCAAATAGCCTTGACCGAGCTGGGGGGCTTATGTGGTGGACTCGGCCTAGCTGAGCTTCCCGTAGCCCCCACTAAAGACCTAAGGACCCTCCAGGAAGCCCTCTGTACACTTGGCCGAGCTCAAAGCTCAACGGCCGAACAGACACCAGACACGGGCCGACCTCACGCTCCTACCTAGGTCCGATATCCTTGTCTGACACCTCTCAGAGTCCGACACCTCCCCAAGTCCGACACCTCCCTCAGAGTCCGATACCAAGGACCGGATGACGTGTCTCACCTTATCCACAAGGACAGCTCATCCACTCATAGCTCAGTACAGGCTGGCCCTACTTGGGCCTCAAGCAAGCCCATTAGGGCAACCAGCTCCCCCCTATAAGTAGCTCCGTACTACATGGGGCTCAGGTACGTCCTCTAACCCTAATTGCCACCTTCACACACCAGTGATTAGGATTGCTTCTTGGCTTTCTCCCTTAGCCACTTGAGGACTCCCACCAAACATCACACAGAAACCCTAGACAGAGGCTCCTCTGAAGGTCTTCTTCCCTTACCCTTGGGGAACCTCACCGTCAAGGACATCACATTGGCGCCGTCTATGGGGAAAGATAAACTTCATTCCCAGAAATTCTACCATGTCTGAGACACAACCAGTTCAGAAGAGGAGGAGGGGGCGCCCAGGGAGGGTCCCGTCAACTGAGGACTTGCGATTGCACCTTGGGGCCAACAGGACAACAAGGTCTCCACCACCTCCACCTCCTCCCCCGCCACCACCTCCACCGTCTTTACGTCCTCACGCAATAGAGGTTTTGGCCATGATGAGACACCAAACGAAGACCATAGAACACCAAATCCAAGTCAGTGCAAACCTTCAACGGCTTCTCATGCGGCGTTTTGATGAACGAGCTGTTGTTCAAGCTCCAGCCCCTAACGAATTCCAACAACAAACAGAAAATTTTGTTGTACAAGATTTGGTTAAGTCACCGGAAAATCTCCGAGTGGAAACTATCTCGGGGGGTTTTGCCGGTGGTGGCGAGAAGAGGTTGGAAAGGAAAAAGTACGTCAATCAGGTATTAGCGGTTCGCCACAAGCCTATCTGTAAAAAACCATCTAGGAACATCCCTATCATTTTTTCTGACCAAGACATGGAAGACGTCATCCCGGATCACAATGATCCAATGGTGATAACGGCGTTGATCGGCAATTTCGAAGTCGCCCGAGTTTTCATCGACCAAGGAAGCTCGGTCGACATTCTTTTTCTTCATACATTTCAAGCGCTGAAGCTGAGGTCAGCCAACCTCGTACAGTTCGAAGGCAATCTTATCAGCTTCACGGGTGAGGCAATTCGCCCCCTAGGAGCCATCCGTCTCCCGGTGACCTTAGGCAAGCAGCCTTCGGCCCGAACGGAAATCATCAAGTTTTTAGTCATTGATTCTGAATCCCCCTACAATGTGATACTGGGACGAACCTGCTTGCAGGCTTTTGGAGCAGTGGTCTCAACAGTTCACTTAGCAATGAAATTCGTCGGTTCCGATGACAAGATCGTCACAGTCAAAGCCGACCAGGTGAGAGCCCGACTCTGCTACAACGCGAGTCTACGGGAAATTAAAAAGAAGCAAGAGGAGCTCACTGGTCCAACATTGGCCAAAGGGAAGATCCTATTGGCGGAACTGGATGTTCGGGCCGAGCAGGATGACCTTAGGCCCTCTCCTCAAGGAGAATGGTTGGCAGTTCAAATTGACCCCTCTAACCCCGACAAAACTGTCAAAGTGGGTGCCGACCTCCCTAAGGAGATCCAGGGTGAGATCATCGAACTGCTACGAGCTAATTTGGATTTGTTTGCTTGGACCTCGGCCGATATGCCGGGGATTGACCCGAACTTCATCTGTCACAAGCTCAGTGTAGATCCGAAGGCAAGGCCGGTAGCACAGAAGATGAGACGGGTTGGGACTGAGAAAGCAAAAGTCATCCAGGAAAAGGTGTCCGAGTTGCTCGAAGTCGGATTCATAAAAGAAGTGCCATACGCCGAATAGGTTGCAAACACTGTTTTGGTTAAAAAGGCAAACAGCAGTTGGAGGATGTGTGTGGATTACACCGACCTCAACAAAGCCTGCCCAAAGGACCAGTATCCGCTGCCGATTATTGACCAGCTCGTCGATAGTTCGGCAGGCTACCAGTTGTTGTCATTCACTGATGCATATTTGGGATACAATCAAATCCCCATGTATCCCCCTGATCAAGACAAGACCACATTCACGACCGGAAAGGCAATTTACTGCTATACTGTCATGCCTTTCGGCCTAAAGAATACTGGAGCAACCTATCAAAGGATGATGAACAAAGTTTTTGATGGGATCATTGGTACCACCATGGAGGTCTATATCGATGACATGATTACAAAGAGCAAGAAAAAGGAAGACCATGTCCGAGATCTGACCATGGTTCTTGAGAGGGTAAGAGCACATAGGATGAGGTTGAATCCGGAGAAGTGTACCTTCGGGGTCCCCGCTGGTGCCTTCCTCGGATTCATGCTATCCGAGAGGGGAATTGAAGCAAACCCCGACAAATGCCGAGCTATATTAGAAATGAAGAGCCCTGCCGATCTCAGAGGGGTGCAACAATTAACTGGCAGGATGGCGGCACTGTCTAGATTCCTTCCTCAAGCTGCTAAGAAGGCCTTACCTTGGTACCAACTTTTGAAAAAAGGTACAACTTTTAACTGGGATCAGAACTGTGAAGCCTCTTTCCTTGCACTTAAGGAATATCTCTCTTCCCCTCCAGTTCTCTCCAGCCCTCGAGAAGGGGAGAATCTTTTCATTTATCTTTCCGTAGGAGATTCCGCCCTCAGCTCGGTGTTGGTCCGAGATGAGGGCCGAATTGAGTTCCCCGTTTATTTCATAACCCGAGCTCTGCAAGGTCCCAAGCTTCGGTATTCCAAGATTGAGAAATTCGCATTTAGTCTGATCCTGGCTGCACGACGACTACGACAATATTTCCAAAGCCACCCTATTGTCGTAAGGACCGCCCAGCCCATTAAACAAGTTCTGCAAAAGCCCGACCTCGCCGGGAGAATGATGGCCTGGGCAATCGAACTGTCCGAGTTCGACATCTCCTACGAACCGAGGAAGGAAATCAAGTCACAAGTATTGGCAGATTTTGTGTCCGAGTTCACAGAGCCCCACCAAAGCTCTAGCTCGGATACTTGGGTGATATATGTTGATGGTTCGAGCAATCAAAAGGGTGCAGGAGCTGGTGTTATTTTGGAAAATGTGGAAGGACTCAGCATCAAATACTCCCTGAAATTCGAGTTTTCAACCTCGAACAATCAGGCTGAGTACGAAGCAGTCATTTCCGGCCTCCGCATGGCTAAGGAGCTCGGTGCAACTGAAGTCCAAATTATGAGCGACTCCCAGTTGGTGGTTTCCCAAGTCGTTGGAGACTACCAAGCAAAAGAACCCATCCTGCAGAAATACCTCGATAAAGTTAAATCCCTGGCTCTTGATTTTGCAAAATTTTCCATCACCCATATCCCCCGCAGTTCAAACTCCCGAGCCGATGTGCTTTCCAAGTTGGCAAGCACGAAAGGCGGAGGGAACAATAAAAGCCTCATTCAAGAACAAATCTCGACCCCAAGTGTAGTAATGGCCATTTCAGTACTGCCGAACTGGATGCATCCGATAAAGGCATACCTCGAACATGGAATAGTCCCTGCCGATCAAAAGGAAGCAAAGAAACTTAAGAGAAAGGCAGCTGAGTATGTCATTATGGATGGAATCCTTTATAGAAGAGGAATGTCTTCCCCACTCCTCCGATGTCTTACCTCCGAGGAAGCTCAAGAGACCTTGAACGAGGTTCACGGAGGAATTGGGAGCCACCACGTCGGAGGTAAATCCTTGGCAAGGAAGATACTAAGGGCTGGATATTTCTGTCCGACCTTAGTTACAGATTCCATTGACCATGTTTGACGATGTCCTCAATGCCAATTCTTCAGCGATGTTTATCAGAAACCCTCCGAGGAGCTCCACTCTCTAGCTTCCCCCTGGCCTTTCAGCATGTGGGGAATGGACATTGTGGGTCAGTTCCCAACGGCTCCAGGCCAGCTAAAATTCATCGTGGTAGCAATAGACTACTTCACCAAATGGATTGAGGCTGAGCCACTAGCAACCATCACTTCGGCAAGGATCCAGAAATTTTTTATGAAACAAGTCATCTCCCGCTTTGGCCTTCCACTCACATTAATCATCGACAATGGTAGCCAGTTCGCTGCCAACAACTTCCAGATATTGGCTGAGAATCTCGGGGTCTCTCATCGGTTTTCTTCGGTAGAACACCCCCAGACTAATGGCCAAGCCGAGGCCGCCAACCGAGCTATCGTTGACGGCCTCAAGAAGAGAATTACGCAAGCCAAAGGGGCATGGGCCGATCTGCTACCCGAAGTCCTCTGGTCAATCAGGACCACGGTTCAGACCTCAACCGGAGAGACCCCCTTCAGACTCACCTATGGTTGTGACGCGGTCATCTCCATCGAACGAAGGATTCATACCTTCCCAATGAGGGACAGACCCGAGGAAGAAAATGGAAATTTGATCAAAGAAAACTTGATACTGGCCGTAGAGATCCGGGACGCCGCCTCTGCTTGGGAAAAGAAAGCAAAGGAAAGGCAAGCCAAACAGTATAATAAAACGGTACAACCCAGGTCTTTTGAGGTCGGAGATCTCGTTCTCAGGAGAGCTGACATTTGTCTTAAAAATCGAAGAGATGGGAAATTTGCTCAAAATTGGGAAGGCCCCTACAGAGTCGTTTCAAAAACGCACTCTGGGGCATACAGGCTAGAGACTCTTGAAGGAGCCGAGCTCAAAAATTCTTGGAACATCACAAAACTGAGAACCTACTTCAGCTAGGTTTACCTCAGATGTTATCAGCGACCCCAGCTAAAAGTTTAAGTTCTATCTTCATTTCTGTTATCATTTTACACTCACTTCCCCTAGTCATGCTCTTATTTTCCACTTTGGGATATACCCACTTTTTCAATTGATAGGCAATGTACTCATGTTTATAATTAATGAAAAAGTACAAACTTGCCCATTACTCAAGTGCTACAGTTTTATATACGTACGTACTAGCTTCTCATTTAGCACTAGCCACCTAGATGTTGCATGGCGCTATGCACAGCCAACGTCTTGTAAAGGAGATCGGCTCATATGCACAGTGTACATGGGACACCCGATAAAGAATAGCTTGCTGTGAAATGTTTCCACATAGCTTCACTCAGCAACCTCTTTCACATCGGGGACGAGGACACCCACCTCGGCTAAGGTGGGTGGATCCGAGATCCCAACCGTATGCACTTATATACAGTACCTTTATTCAGAGGAGAACTTATAAGATTACTACACTTACTGAGTCAGCCGAGCTTGGTCTCATTATTGATACGATCAAACGCTCCTAGCATGACAGTTTTAGCTATAATCAATCCCGAATACAACAAGTGAAAACAGTACTTGTATTTTTAAAAACAGTCGTGCTTAGGTTATCTAAAATGCAACAAGTCTCAAACACTTGCATTCTTTTTTAAAGCTTTCTTGGTGACCACCTAACTGATCGTAGTTCGGATCCGAGGTCGAACGAGTAAACATGCAACGAGTTGGTAAAATAAAACTCACGCTCGTGCAACAAGTTAAAGAAAAGGCTTGCATAACTCCGACCTCGGACATAGTACGTATGCAACAAGTTAGAATAAAAACTTGCATAAATATAACAACATGCAACAAGTTAAAACTAGAAAGAACTTGCATAAAAATAAAATGTTGTACACAATAAGCAAAGCAAAATACAATCCAACATTGTCAAACATGTTACGAAAAACATAGACAAATCGCAAGCTGCCCAGCATAAGGGACTTATGTTGCTTCATCTTCAACATCGGAAAGGAAAACCGAGCTTGGGTTGAACTCCTCATCCAGTTTCTCCACCAAAGGGTCGGGCAGATTTTCCTCAGGCTGGTCAAGGTCAACCTCGACCCCATCCTTGTCATAATCGACCATCTTCCCATCCTCCACCCCGAACCCAGCAGAGGCGCCGACATACCGAATTTGGAGCCCTTGGTTCAGGTGAAGAATTTGCTCTACCGCACTGGTAAAAATTTTACTCGCCGCCTTCTCAAGATTGAAGTCCGACTCAGATGCGGCTACCTTGTGTTTAAGAGCTTGAGCGGCTCTTCTCTTCAGCAATGTCCTCACCTTCTCCACCTCGGCCAGGCCTTCCTGCCGACCAGCTTCCCTAGCATCCGCTCTCGCTTTGGCCAAAGCCTCCTCATGACTTTTCTGAAGCTCCTCCATCTGCTGACGGTGCTTCTCTTCTAACTCGACCAACTTTTGCTCGGCAGTGTTTTTACTATTCCTCAGCTCAGCCACCTCAGCTGCCATATCAGATCGGGCCATCTTCTTGGCAGGCGACACGACACGCCTTCCGCAACGTCATCAGCAACTTCGGCCAACACATTGAAAATGTTTGTTGATCTCTTCAAGTGATAGGCCAACCCTTCGGCCATCTTCTTCCACTCGGCTCCCGACATCTTTACAAGAGCCTCTTTGACTGAGGCCCTAGTAGTGGGGGTCGCCGGCCTAGGGGTACCGGCAGTATTAACGAGCTCGGTACTTGGAGTCGGAGATTGAGGAGGAGGTGGGGCAATGATCGCCGCAGGTGGAGTAGGGTGTGGAGGAGCGGAGTCGGTCGACGTTGTATCAGCGGTCGCGACCTCATTAGAAGTACTCTCCGACCTCTTTCTTTTGCAGCCCAACACAGCCTTCAGTGCCTTAGACGACATGGCTGACCAATATTCCTCTGCAAACAAAAAGATAAAGAAAAATCAGTAAGAGAATTGAAAGAAAATTGCAAGAGTATAAGAGCAAGGTAAAATTGTTGTTGTGTAAAAACTTTAAGGCGCGAATGCTTTGATTTTAGATCAAAATTCAAAAATAGGGATGATAACATACAAGATTCTTCGATGAAATGAGTTTTTACACATAATGAGAAAATCATGAAAATTGTGTTTTAAGGCATGGATGACTTGAGTTTTACAGAAAAATGGAAAAACGTGAAAATGGTGTACTTAAGTCGTGGATGCCTTGATTTTAGACGAAAATTCAAAAATAGGGATGATAAAATACAATATGCTTCGACGAGTATAGTTTTTTACACATATGAGAAAATCATGAAAATTGTGTATTTAATGCTTAGATGACTTGAGTTTTCAAGAAAAAATAGAAAAATGAGAAACTTGTGTACTTAAGGTGTGGATAACTTGATTTTGGACCAAAATTCAAAAATAGGGATGATAAAATACAAGATGCTTCGATGAAATGAGTTTTTTTTACACATAATGAAAAAATCATGAAAATTGTGTATTTAAGGCTTGGATGACTTGTGTTTTCGAGAAAAAAATAGAAAAACGTGAAATTTAAGTACTTAACGTATGATGCATTGATTTTGGACCAAAATTCAATAATAGGGATGATAAAATACAAGATCTTCGAAGAGATTAGCTTTTTACTCATAATAAAAAAATCATGAAAATTGTATATTTCAGGCTTGGATGACTTGAGTTTTCCAGAAAAAATGGTAAAACGTGAAAATTTTGTATTTAAGACGTGGATGCCTTGATTTTGGACCAAAATTCAAAAATAGGATGATAAAATAGTAGAAGCTTCGATGAGATGAGTTTTTTACACATAGTGAAAAATCATGAAAATTGTGTATTTATGGCTTAGATGACTTAAATTTCCAGAAAAAGTCGAAAAACGATAAAATTGTGGACTTAAGGCTTGGATGCCTTTATTTTCAGCTAAAATTCAAAAATATGGATGATAAAATACAATATGCTTCAGTGAGATGAGGTTTTTACACATAATGAAAAATAATGAAAATTGTGTTTTTATTGCTTAGATGACTTGAGTTTTCCAGAGAAAGTGGAAAAATATGAAAATTGTGTACTTAAGGTGTGGATTGTAACACCCTAATTATTTATTAACCTTAATTTATTTTAGGACTTGAAAATTTCTCTTTGAATAAAATTTTAATTTTCATTTACACTTAATAGTTTCAGAGTGCCAGCCAAAGAAATACATTTTTACATAAAGCGCCGAAGTGCACAACTACCAAGCTTGAAAATGTTCATTACACATAATTCAATTAGTTACAGTATCAGTGTTTTTGCTCGGCTAGAGGGCCGAGGACATGGACCATTGTCCGACTGAAAGACCTACTCTCTCTGTGAGGGAGAGTGAATCTGCTCGGCCTGGGGAAAGTGCATGCTCAGCTCGGTACCTAAAATATGGTAAGGAGGTGAGTATTACACGAAACTTAAGTAAGCAGTTTCTAACATAGCTTAACGAAGTACTAAGCCAAACACAAATAGTCAAACATGCACATAGTCAATTCATTCCAAACCATAATTAGCATCATCCAAACATAAGCATGAGTCATACCATTGTACCCGATCAAAACACATATCATACACGTTAATCGTTATTCGCTCGGCATTAGTTCACTCGGCCTCTTTTATCATTATTTTACTCGGCAACAGATAACATCATTATACTCGGCATCTTTTTTTATTATTTAGCTCGGCAATTTCTATCTTTACTCGTCTTTTCATGTCTTTTACAAATGCACATACACACAGTATGCGTCTTACACTTTCTTTTGCTCGGCTGCGTACCCACACAGTGTACGTCTTACACCTTCTTTATTGGAATTAGGAAGTGTTTATCACTACGCCACCCCCGCGTACGTGGTGAGCATCTTATAGCTGCACAGGAACACATCCTGCGTCTTACGCGATCAATGCACGCACCCAGTACGCGTCTTCTATGACCAGGAGCACGTCCTAACCGATTCCGCTGCTCGGAATCTTGTGTGAGTCATTACAACGCCATCCCCGCGGACGTGATGAGCGTCTTACAGCTGCACAGGAACACATCCTGCGTCTTACGCGATCAATGCACGCACCCAGTACGCGTCTTCTATGACCCGCTCACACAATCGATATACACCCCATAATGGTCGGCCTCTCACTGCACAGGAACACATCCCGTGTCTTGCTCAGCCAGCCATCATGCTTAGTCTTTTACTTATTCTTTTGTTTATTGTCTTCTTCCTCGGATTATCATTCTTTTAGTACTTATTATGAACATATTAGAAACCCAAACCTAAGTTAGGGTAATACCCACTCCTTACCTCAAAACCGTGAGAGGTAAGGGAGTCCTGCGGGTCTTGGCCTTGTCCAACCACTTAGACTCTTAGCTCCTTGACTCCTCTGCAATGCTGCAACAGTATCGAAGAAGAAGAAGAAGAAGAAAAAGAAGAAGAACTTCGAAGCTTAGGAGAGAAAAAGTTGGAGGATTCTGGACTCTTAGTGCAAAATCGGGTGAAAAGCGTTAATGAGAGTAGGGGCTGCGGTTTTTATAGGAAAATGGTGTCAGTCACTGTTCAAGATATTTTTCCGTGGGATTTAAACATGTGGTTCTAAAGGGGAGCTTCTCTTGGAAGCTTAGTGAATGTGTGGCTCGGATTAACGGCTTCTTGAGGAAGCCTCTCACAATACTTTGATAGGGATGTCTGATGTACGGCTGAGATGACAGCTATCAGAGTTTACGGATGATACAATGAGAACCATTTGTTCCAAAACCGTGCTCGGCTCGAACTCACGGATCCGAATAGAAAGTGATATCTGCTCGGCACCAGCTCGGGATGAGACAGTGAAGGTAAGAGGTCACGACCTGCAGAGGTAGAAACGACACAGCGCTAATAAAAGATCGGTTCTAACAGGCTCGGCTACAGCTCGGTTCTAACAGCACGGTTCTAACGGACAATATTCTAATAGCTCGGCAGATGGTCGGTTAACATGGGCTAGATGAGAACTGCTCGGTTACATTGAGCTCGGCTACCATGAGCTCAACACTACCTATTCGGATCTAACACTTGGGTTCTCATGAGCTCGGGTCTCATGAGCTCGGCGCTACAGGCCCTATGAACTCGGATCATACGCTTAGGCTTACATGAGCTTGGACATGAAACCGAACTACAATAGCGTCGACACAAGGTTAGCTTAGACTCTAGCTGGTCGGCCGATAGAAGACCGAACATATGTTCGATTGCTTCAAAGCGTCTGCTGAGGTCGGCTTTACACTGCCGAGAAGAGATCGTTTCTCGAGGGCTCAAAACATTCAGCTCAACTCGAAAGAGGGATCACTACCTAAGTCCTTTAGCTCGGTTCGGATCTGATTTGAGATCGGCCCAAGCTCACGGAACAACATATCACTATTATGCTCGGCTTAAATTGAATTTGGTTGGATTTTACACTTAAACTCCCTCTCTCATCCTTGGCTTAACTAATTTACAGACTGGTTGAACTCGGTTCTAGCTCGAATCTACTGAACTAAGCTTGGGGTAAGAATTTGGGATGTTACATGGATGCCTTGATTTTCGGCCAAAATTAAAAATTAGGGATGATAAAATACAAGATACTTCGAAGAGATTAGTTTTTTACACGTAATGAAAAAAATCATGAAAATTGTGTATTTTAGGCTTGGATGACTTGAGTTTTCAGAAAAAATGGAAAAACGTGAAAATTGTGTTCTTTAAGGCACAGATGCTTTGATTTTGGACCAAAATTCAAAAATAGGGATGATAAAATACAAGATTCTTCGATGAAATGAGTTTTTACACATAATGAAAAAATCATGAAACTTGTGTTTTTAAGGCATGGATAACTTGTGTTTTCCAGAAAAAATGGAAAAACGTGAAAATTGTGGACTTAAGACGTGGATACCTTGATTTTGGACCAAAATTCAAAAACAGGGATGATAACATACAAGATTCTTCGCCGAGATTAGTTTTTTACACATAATTAGAAAATCATGAAAATTGTGTATTTAAGGCTCAGATGACTTGAGTTTTCCAGAAAAAAATGGAAAAACGTGAAAATAATTTACTTAAGGCATAGATGCCTTGATTTTGGACCAAAATTCAACAATAGGGATGATAAAATACAAGATGCTTCGCAGAGATTAGTTTTTTACACATATTGAAAAAATCATGAGAAATGTGTAGTTAAGACTTGGATAACTTGAGTTTTCGTGAAAAAAATTGAAAAACGTGATAATTGTGTAAGTAAGGTGCGGATGCTTTGATTTTGGACCAAAATTCATAAATAGGGATGATAAAATACAAGATGCTTCGATGAAATGAGTTTGTTTAGAAAAAAATTGTTTTGGAAAGAAAGATTACAAGTATAATGTTTAAAGAGTGATTTTGACAAAAATATCATTAAAATATTTTGCTATATATCATTCGTTAACCGTTGGATTTTTCTCAAATTTGGAGCCAGGCTTCGTGACACCCCTTATATTCAAATCCAATGGTGGGATTCGTGTTTGGAGGTACACACCCATTGTAATCGATTACTGAAGTAGGTAATCAATTGTTTAATGAAAAATTTGCCCATACTGTTCCAGAAGGGCCCCGATAACCGGTTACAAAGTGGTTACAATTGATAGAAAACTGCAGAAAACACTGTAAAATCATGGAATAAATTTACCAACTCTTGGATAAGGACACCTTGCACCTAAGATAAGGTGACTAGGCCCTTATACCACCAACTATATCTAGTTTTTTCCTTGGATTTGATGAATCACCTCCCTCATCATGCAAGTGATTATTTTAGCCTTTATGCATGGCTTAATCCTTACCATTCGATCTTGTTACTTGAGCTACTTTGCACTAATGCCATGATCCACTCAATTCGTATTATGACTTAAATTTTGGTTCAAAATCTGGGTTCAAAGTTAAAGGAAACTCGTTTATGTTTTTCTTGAAAATCATCAGAATTCATCATGGTCACTTTGCATGCATTGTAGGATCATCTTAGTCCATATCATGTCCTAATTTTGATCCTAACTATAGACCTCATGGCATAAAATAGATCCTAACAAACCCCTTGCTTTTCCCTTGCAAAATGATGTTGGAATTTCGTGTCAAAGTTGGTAGAAAACCATCCAAAAATAATGCAACCTTGCTGCCCAAATTTTCTCAACTCCACTTTCTTGAGTATTTTCATCGCGTTACTTCAACTCTAAGTTATGGGAGAAGTTATTCATATCACTAGGATAGTAATTGATGGATGTAAAGTGTAGTCCAAGCTACCATAGGCTTGTTGAAATTTTTTGGAGGTCAAGATAATCCATGACTAGCATTGGCAAAACGAGCTTTGGCCCGTGGGCCCCGCTCATTGCCGGTAGGGCACAAGATTTGGCAAAAAAAATTAAATCATGCCCGCCGCTAATTGGGGTCTAATATGTGATGTTTTTGTACCTTTTTTGTCTCCCTTTTACATAGTAAGTGGCTTGTTTTTTTTGAGTAAATTGGAATAAAACAATGAAATTTTGTCATTATAAGATTTCTAGAACCTTTTGATGTGTTTGGTGTGTTTTCAGGTATTTAAGCTCTTAAAACAATGATTTTTGCAAAGGAATGAAGGAGAGCTTGGTACTTGAATTGGGAAGAAAAAGATGAAAAAATGAAGAAAAGTTGACCGTGGCGCCCAGGCGCGGGTCCCACGCGCTCAGGCGCGGGCTGGGGTCAACTGGCCAGTAATGGGGCGCATTTGGTTGATTTTTTCAGACAGCTGCACGCCCAGGTGCAGGAGTTTCACGCCTGGGCGCGCAAAATGCGAGAAAGTGACACTGTTTGCTGTTTTGACCATAACTTGAGCTAAGCTTATCCAAATGAGGCAATATAGGTATCACTCTAAAGCTAAGGAAAAGATCTACAACTTTGTCAGAAATAGTGTTGCTCAAATTCGTCCATCGTGGGGGTCAAAATAAGTGCCAAAGTTGTTGTCAGACACAAATACGAGATTCTAGAAGGATTTTAATGATAAATTCTATTTGTAAATAAGATTCTTACCGATTAGTTTATTCTAATAGGATCTTATCATATTATATTCAGATTTAGGATTATTTTTATTAAAATAAAAATCTTATCACATTAGATTGAAAACTAGGTTAGTCTTTATCTATATAATAATAGGATTAGGATTCAAAAAATAAAAACAGAGACACTCATACAACTCCATAGAATAATAGTAGATTAGGATTTGAGACTTGGAGAAGGAACAAGGATTGAAGCTTTTTGTGAAGAACACAGAGTTAGCTCAAGGATTCATGGTAATTATTTTTATCATGTTTATTGTGTTTTCTCTTGTAAGTATGAACTAATTCCATCCTTGGGTTGTAGAAGTAGATGTACGGAACCTTTTCAATATTTCTAGCAATAAATTAATCTTGTTTTCCGTTATTGAATTCTGTGTTTGATTGTTCTTATTTGTTTCTCATGAAAGAAGCTGTTTCATGACTTTTGAAAATCCTTTATGAATAGACATATGAATTTAGGATTTAGTCATTAATCAAACAACTCAATTGTATAGGCACAAACATGTTTTTTATGAATTGGGTAATTTTATAAAAAGAGGTTTTGACTGAACTTAATGAAAGGGTTAGGTTTTAAGGTTCCCTTGAGACATCATTGGGAGATTGATCTCTAAAATATAGAAACACGCTAAGACATTAGGTGTTATCTAATTTTTCAAAACTAATTCGGAATTCAAGGAAAATAAATTAATTTGTTATAGAATATTTAGGAACCTGCATCGAAACTACGTCACGCCTTTCCCCTTGTCAAAAAGTCATTTATTTTAATTTCTGTTTTTATTTCCAAACTCATAAATCCTTTGTCTTGTTCATAAAGTAATGTTAATTAGGTGGAATTAATTAAATGGTCACTCCCTTGGATACGATACTTGGACTACATTGTCTATATTACTTGTACGATCTGGTATACTTGCCAGAATCCCAACACCCGCCCCGCCCCTTACTCCCCCGGGCATGAATATTAAAAAAAATAAAATAAAACCACCTTAGTGGCATACACCGTTTGCGCGCGGTTTATGGGCCGGCGAGCCGCCCGCTACTTTTTTTAAAAAAATTTGTACTAAAATAAAGAAGAAAATATTAATTAAAATTTTTTTAAAACCACAGGCCGCCCGCGGGCCGCCCTGCCCGCCCTGAAAATTAGGCCCTAATGCCCGCCCTTATTTTTTGCGAGCTAGCACGGGGATTGTCCAGGGCCCGCGCTCCCCGTCCTGTCCAATCGCCACTTGGATCAAGGACTGCCATCTGATGGATAAATTATACACCTAACACCATCCGGGCCCCTTTTACCCGTTAACCTATCCAATTTCTTATATGATGAATCGTAATTTTACTAACGTGCTTGAAAAGTATGAATTAATCAATGTTACTACTAATACAAATGTTTGATTTCAAGCACGTTAGTAAAATTACGATTCATCATATAAGAAATTGGATAGGTTAACGGGTAAAAGGGGGCCCGGATGGTGTTAGGTGTATTCCATGACTATGTTGTGTTTAAATTTTGAGATCTATATGATTATATGTTGAATTATTTACTTGAGAATTAGAATGGTTTAGTGATTGGCTTGGATATACATGTTTATGCTTGATTGTAAATATGTAGATTAGTATGCTTAATTGATATATGTATTTGTGATGAGTATGCTGTACTAAGTTTTAAATGGACATATGTTGTTATGTGTTGTTCTAAGACTAAGAATGAATGAGTGATCAATTGGCAACATATGCTTGTTTGAAGTATGTATGTTTGTCAAAATTTAAGAGATGTGAATTATGATTATACATGACTTGTTATAAGTACATGTGAATTTTTTATTATTAAATGGATATAAGCACGGAAGAATTTATATGGTACAAATGTTTTTATATGAAATGGTTGTAAATGATGTACATGAGAATGTTGATATCCTGGAATAACGTGTCCGGTGGGAACTGACCTATTGTTGAGGATGCTATTCGTAAGCGTGTTATGAGGGAAGAGACCTATTGCGAATGGGACACTATTCGTAAGCAAGTGGATCAAGAGTCGCGATATACCGTGTCCCCTGAGAAAGGACCTGCTGCGGATTGGACACTATTCGTAAGCGGTATAGCCATGGATTCCAATATATTGTGTCTTGTGGGAAAAGGCCTATTGCAGGTAGGACGCTATCAGTAAGCACTATATCAATGGCGATATCCCGGTATGACGTGTCTCATGGGATTAGACCTGTTGCAGATACGAAGGACTGTATTTGTAAACATCATAGCAAGGAGTACCTATCTCTTTGTACAACCGAGATGTTTATGAAAGGTAAAGACCGTACATATGAATCCTTTCATGTGTTATTATCACTAGTTAGCAAACTTGTGCTACACACGGGAACAATACGACACCCAACTATTATTTTATCGAAAAGTGAATTAATAAGTTAAAATTTATCAATTACTATTAAATATTAAATAACAGTAATAATAAGTTAACTAATATTGATTGCTTTTCTTTTAAATATAAACAATACTGATTATTTTCATTAATTATTAAATACTTTGTTTCCTTTTTACAAGAAATCAACATAACACAATAACAACATAAGAAAATAGATTACTATTACTTCATTCTAATATGTTACCCCGTGCTAGGAGCAAACGATTCCATTTTGTTAATTTTTAATTTGAAAAATAAATATTATTTTAATTAGTAATTCTTGTAAAAAAATAAGATGGACTTTAAAAAATGCATATGGTGGTATAAAATTAACATAATTTCTATTAAAATGACAAAAGCAAGGAATTCAACTTTGAATGACTTTAAAAATACCTTAACATAATACCCATCTTTAGCTGATATATTTATTAAAATAAAAGCATAAAAAATTTCGTGTTAAATCTAAACCTTAATCTTGCATTCTTGCTCTGCTTATTAATGCCCGTAAAAAATTTAAAGCAATCCGTTCAACTAAACATATTGTGTGTCAATGCTATGGAGCAGTTTATCATGGATTTCAATCATACTCATCATTACTCTTCACATTTTTAGCAATATCCCCGACACACATTGATAAAGTCTTTTGACAGTTGTATCAATTGCGATGTTAAGCAATAATATCATTAAATAATTTTCAATCTAATGTCATTCAATTGAACAGAGTTTATCAATTGCTACTACAAACCAAACAATCTATACCTTACCAAACTTCTATTCTAAAGCATATATAATTACATCACCTCATAGCAATTAGACCAATCATAGTAGCAATTTGTAAAGCCTTGACAATATCATTTATTGCTTGACAGTGTTGTTATGCAACAAAGGCTGCACAACAGTATAATAGCATGACCAATCTTCAAATCATCCATCATAATGTGAAGCTAGATGATTCTGAAAAGACGACTCTGAAATCCAGGCATTTATTGGGGCATATTTTGGCATTTTAAACTGCAAAATGTATAAAATAGACATCATAAAACACAATAAAGACAAGAAAAGAAGTAAATATTTCAAAAAAATTGGAAGAATTTATAACAGAGGTAAGGCCTTAAACTTGAAGAGAAATATTGTTAAGATGGGAAGAGCACATAAAATTGGCAATAGAAAAAGGCATGCATCACATCTTATTATATTATACAATTTCATTCTTCCCCATCCAATCATCTCAATTTACTTCCTACCATGAGCATTTATACTTTTAGAGATGCAAAAGGTGACAACAAATATTGATCATAATGAGTAATGCAAATTCAAGTTAAGAACATATTTTGTGTTCCATGCTAAGATAGATCGTGGCCCTCTAATATATTCAATGTCATGCTTAATTGTACCATTGAATAAAGCTAAGTAAGATAGTAAAGTGTACATCAGCAACAAATTGAATGGCCTTGAACTGCAAGAATAGCCATTGTTTAGATTAGTGTGCACCATCTCACAATTGAAAAAAGAAATCACAATTTAAAATTACATCTCACAAAAAAAATGTATAGAGAAAGATATTTAGAACTCGTCATTCTTTTTAAACCTTTAGGTAATTTGAACTCAAATAGGTGCATTTTCATTATGTTCCTCCAATTGCTTGTGTTAGTTGGCTTAGCATTTTACTCTCTTCCTACTTTTATGCTTGTCTCATGTTTATCATTGATAAAGAGAGAAATTCTCTCTCTCACTCATTCCCTTTCTATATTTCTCATTTCTTCTGCATATAAATACCGTAGAGGTATTTGGAACACAACCACAACAACAACAATAGCAACAACAACATTAGTAACAACAACATATTCTCTTTGTAATTGTGATGATCCATTGTTAGGGATACACCACGATGTGTGTTTGGGATTGTTGCAGCTGACGAGGGTGACCCCGGTCCTACGTATCCCTAGTGAAAAGGGAATCAAGCCGCACGTAGTTCTTAGGTTTAGAGAGAACGCACCTTAGCCCTTGCGTAAGGGGTGCATTTATAAGAGGAGGAGTGTGGTAGGTAACCCTAGCTTAGTTGGGTTGGGCCTGTTGGTAGGCTCTTAAGTCTAGTCCATCACATAAGCCCCCCAGCTCGGGAAGAGTCGAAGAGACTCTGTGCCGAGTTGCTGGACTGATCCGATGTCCTTTTCCAAGGGTTAATGATGATGTAGAAGATTGTTTGCAAGTTGAGGCCTTTTATTTAGAAGAGTATTGGGGATGGTTGATGACGTTCTTTGTGCCCGGATGATGACACAAAAAGAGTAACCCAATAGGAGATTTTTACACCTCTCTCATCGAGGTGTGTCGAGAGCAATATCATAAATTGGATCGTTATGTTCACGGGGGATGTTGTCGGAATGATGACCTTAGCCGAGGTATATTCCTCGATCCGCGATGTATTCGACCGATGGCCGAGTTATCGGGTAGCAATCCTCGTTTCCATCTGTTGCCTAAGAGCCTACCAACAGGCCCAGCCCAACTAAGCTAGGGTTACCTACCACACTCCTCCTCCTATAAATGCACCCCTTACGCAAGGGCTAAGGTACGTTCTCTTTAAACCTAAGAACTACGTGCAGCTTGATTCCCTTTTCACTGGGGATACGTAGGACTGGGGTCACCCTCGTCAGCTGCAACAATCCCAAACACACATCGTGGTGTATCCCTAACAACGGATCATCACATTGGCGCTGTCTGTGGGAATCGATAAACTTCGATTCCCATCCACAATAAAAAGAAAAAAACAACAAAAAGAATGGAGGAAGAACAGCAGCAACGTGGTTGCGGGGTATGGCGATGCTCTTCTCACCGTCTCGCTCCTTGTGGTGCAGCGGTGGCGGTGCGGCCCTCTTCTCTCTCATGGTGCGGCGGTCTTGTTCTCATCTCCTCGTGGTGCCGCTGCGCCTCGCTGGCACTATTCACAATGAGGAGCCAGCGTTGCCAACCACCATGACAAGACCCAGATCCAGATCCAGATCCATGAATCGCCGACACAACCCAGATCCAGATCGTCGTCCTCAACAGGGAAGAAAAATCGTTCCCTTCTTACTCATTTATTCATTCAATATCTGTTTATTGTACAACCACTTCCCTGGAAAATTTAAATCGCAGCATCTAGAATGTGGGAAGAAAGAAACTCTGAGTCAATAACAAAAACCATCTGGATCTGGGTGCTATTCGCCGTGCGGTCTCGGTGTTGTTCCCACCTCTCCACCACCGTTAGGATCGGTAGCACAAAGGAGAGGAGAAGCACAAAAACACGGCCATGGAGCAGGTCTGGTTTTGTCCAGTGGAAAAACGTTGTTGTCCCAGAGGACGACAACCGAGCATGGCTCTTCCAATCTGCAAGCTCTGCGAAAGCCCGAACTCGTGTCGATCCAAATCCACCGAATCAAAAATTCACCGAGTCATGGTTTACCAAATCCATCGAACTTGGCCCATCAAGAATCACGGTTTCCAAACAACTTGTAACATCCTCATTTTTATTAACCTAATAAGTATAATTATAAATACCTTATTTACACGTGAAAGATGATTTTCAACTATTTTCTTATATGTATATTATGATGTTGAATCTAAATATGTATATTTATAAGTGTTTGTAAACGTTTTTCTAGTATATGTATGTATATATTTGTATAAATATATCCTTGCGTATGTATTAGTATTTGTAACTATATCCTCGTGTATATGTATGTGTGTGTAATTGTATGTGTACATTTATATGTATGTATGTATAGGTATATGTATTGAGGTTAAGTTAGGATATGTGTTTATGTATGTATATATATATATATATATATGTGTGGGCTCATGTGTATTCTTAGGTGTTAGTGTTTGTGTTCGTGTCCTTGTGTGTATGTGTGTATTCGTTGTGTGATCGTATCGTTAGGTTAGGATAGGGAAGTGTTCTAGAGTCGTTGGTTTTGGTCCAGGGGTGTTTGATTGAGTGGGTTTATGTACGATCGGGTGTCAAGAGAGTTTCAGAGTCCTTATGAGTGCCTTGTAGTATTTCGATCTCGATAGTGTGAGTGGATCAAGGATCCTAGGATAGAGCCTTGCGCATGAGAATAGACCCTAGTGTCTATGCTCGGGGAAATCCCTTCGAACTCACGTTTCGATTGAGTTCCGGAATCCGATAAAGGTGCGAGGCAATTGGGATCACTTTGATCCTATTGGTTATGCCTCGAGAGTGGTTGGTATTAGGGTTAAGTGGTTATAGAATTGTCTTAGATCGATCGAGTTAGATCGAGTATTTAAGAATAGGTTAAGTCTAGATTTCGGAGTGTCGATTCGTTCGTCTTTTCGTGTTTGTGAATTGTGTGTTTATTGTTGTAATTGATTATGAGAGTGGTGTTTGCA
This sequence comes from Crotalaria pallida, assembly GCA_037953625.1. NCBI lineage: Eukaryota > Viridiplantae > Streptophyta > Magnoliopsida > Fabales > Fabaceae > Crotalaria > Crotalaria pallida. The sequence goes on along the minus strand of CM075654.1, from coordinate 307,504 downwards.
TGTGTGTGTGTGTAAAGGTGTTTAGAAAGTGCTTAGATAGTGGTATTATGATAGGATAAGTTAGTGTGTGTTAGGAATGGCTTAGAACCCTTGGAATGCCTGAAAGAAAGGAAAAAGTAGTGCATTAATCGATTAATGGGTTTGTTAATCGATTAATCTTTGAGCACCATTCAGGTACTAATCGATTAAGGCGTAGCTTAATCGATTAGATTTTTGTGCACCTTCTGGCCCTAATCCATTAACTCAGATGTTAATCGATTAATCCTTTGTAAACAATGAGTGTTAATCGATTAACCAAAGTGGTTAATCGATTAACCACCGATGTTCAGACTTAAAAACACGATTTTTATTGTGTTGCAGCCATTGTTCCCTTTCCCCATTCGAGTTCCTCTTCTCTTCTCAACCCCAAACTCTTCCAATCTTCATACTAACACCAAATCAAACCAAATTAACACCCTATAATCATTCCTCATCAACTCCCTATCATTCTCCATCAACCAAAACACCAATTTCCTCTCTTTCTCTCAAATCCCCAATTTCCCTTTCTAAACCCTAACACCCTCAATCTTTTTCATGGAGTTGGGAAATCCTCAAAGGGAGCTAGGAATCGATCATTGAGCAAGAAACTAGGAGCTTAGGAGCTTGACCCAAGGACTTGGTGGATCTCTCTCTCTCTCTCTCTCCTTCTCCTCTACTCTTTAACCGGTAAGGGGGGACTCTTTCCGCACTTTGAGTTAGGGATAGTTAGAATTTATAATAGGATTTGGGGATAATAATTAAATTAGAGTGTAGGTAGCAATTAGTGTTTGATTAGAGTTGTTCTGGTATTTTTAATTAACTTTGATATTTTTATAAATGTTTATATTAAATTATTTCTTTGTAAATTGTAAAGTAGGAAGTGAAGAACCCTAGGGAGCTGACTTACTTTACTGCACTCTGAGACATACCTGTGTATGTCGACTGGTTGCTGGTTATCTGCTGATTGTTGTTTGTTATTGATTGTGAATTAATTATTGATCAACCTAAGTGCTAAATGTTTATATTAATGACTTAGTGTTTTAATTGCTTAATTGTGAAAGTGAAAGTAGAATGTCAATGAATCAAAATACTTACTGCTTAAAGAATAAAGAGAAGTGAAGTATAATGGTTATAGTATTGGAATTGAGAATGGAAAAGAGAAATGGAAAACGAAATGAATAATGGAAATTGGAAATGGTTACGAATGTAATGAATGAGAAAGGGAATTGTGAATGTGATCGTATGTTGTTGCCTCTACCTTTAATTTGGTTATTACTCTTATGTCTTTATTATGAATTGTATACTGCCCTTTTAATTCACTGTGCTGTGAAAGCTCTCACCCTTAGTGGATAACAATTTAGGTACATATTCAAGATGCTTGGAGATCAGAGTGTGCAGCGGAACAAGTCGGAAGAAAGGAAACTGATTTTATACTTATGTTCTATATTATAATTGAGTGCCCCACATTTTGTATAAACCTGTTTTGTAAAAGTAAATATTTAAAGTTATTCGTTGTGTTTCGAACTCTGTTTATGTAACTTATTTAATGAAACTACCATCAAAGTTCTCGATTATTTTCCAAAACTATTACTTCCATATATTTTTATAATATGAAAATCGGGGTGTTACACAACTCGGTGATTTGAGCTCAATATATGATGTTTTTGGATGAATTTTAACCCCTTTTTCTTAGTAATTTTGGCTTGTTTCTCAAGTATTTTAGGAAAAAGATGAAAATTTCGCTTACTAATGTGCTGAATGAGATCCGTGAGGATTTTGTATCAATTTGTTGTGAATTTCAGGTTTTAGAGGCTTAATTCGATGATTTATGGAAAAGAAGGAAAAAGCAAGCCTTGGAATCAGAAGTTCGGAGCAAAGCGATGAAAATCAGTGAAAAAGTGCAGGACTCGCCCAGGCGAGGTTATTACTCGCCCAGGCGAGTGGGGTTTTCTGTTTTAAAAAATGGGTTTAAAGTACTAAGTTTCCCAGTGAGAAACTCGCCCAGGCGAGCCTTATTCTCGCCTGGGCGAGTGTCGCAGAGGTGCAGTTACGAATTTTCTATCTTTTAGGATTTGAAAGGGATTTGTTTTGATATATATGAGGATTGGTAATTAGGATTGAAAGAGGGGTTTTCTTTTGGGGGCAATGAAAAGAGAGGTTTTTCAGGGCTTCTAGGAAAGAAGAAGATCAATTCTAGAGTGGTAATCATGAACTCTTCAATGTTTATCATCTCTTTTTCTTGTTTTTCTATTTTTATGAGTAGCTAAACCCGTTATTGGGAATGTAACAGATTCGCATGGATCCCAATTGATGTTTATGGAATAAATTGATGTGTTTTTCATGTTTGATACCGTGTTTGAATATGTTCTTAGTTACTATTATGAAATTGATCAATTCATAATCATGGTTTTTCTATGTTAATAGGAATATTAATTTAGGAAATTGCCTAATATTCAACAACCCATGTGTGTAGGAATAGGAATATCTTCTACAAATTGGGTAATTCTTTTAATTTGATTGTTCTATAATTTTCCTGATTAGGAATTGAGGCTCCACTTGAGGAATCAAGGGAGATCAATTCTTAAGAAACGAGTACGACCTAAGGAATTAGGCATATTCTACCCTTGCAAATTGAATTCGGATTAAAGAAAATACATCGATTTAGAATTAAACATCTAGGGAGTCTGCGATGATGTTACGTTCCCTGCTTTTCCAAACATAAGTTTCAATCAGTTACATTTTTAATATTAATCTTAATTCAAATTTAAAATCCAACTTCCAATCAAACTTTTGTCACATAATTTTCATCAACTAAGCTAATTAACTAAAATCGACTGCTCCTGGTGGAACGATATTTGGTCTTACCAATTATATTACTTGTACGATCTGGTACACTTGCCAGAATCCCAACAAGTTTTTGGCGCCGTTGCCGGGGAGCGGCGTTCATTTTAGTTTTTTTTAGTTTATGTTTTGATTCAGATTACGTGAATTCTAGTACATATTTTATTTCGTTTATTTATTTTTTTTATTTTTGATTGCGAGCAGTGCTATTTGACTCTTCTTGTGTATGCATTTGCGTAGTGCAGGTACAGATAATCTTCTATTTGATAGTGAGATAGAACGTACTGCAAGAGCCAACAGGAGAGCAGCCAGACAAGCGAGAAATAACCGAATAGCACAAATGGCTGAGGCACCGCCAGAGCGAGAAAGAACTCTGGCCGAGTATGGCATTGTTGACACGGACTCTTGCGCCACAAGTATAGCTTCGCCGGCTGTCACTGCACAACATTTTGAAATCAAGCCGGCGTACATTCAACTGGTGCAACAGAACCAGTTCAGTGGTGCACCCAGTGAGGATCCAGGGGAACACATTGCAAACTTCCTAAGCATCCTGGACTTCTTCAAAATCCAGGGTGTTTCGGATGATGCCGTCAGACTCCGCATGTTTCCCCTATCACTCAGAGATCGGGCGAAGAGCTGGTTGATGTCCTTTCCACAGGGTACTTTCACAACGTGGGAGGCACTTGTCAGAAAATTTATAGACAAGTACTTCCCACCATCAAAGCAGGAAAGGCTAAGACAGGAGCTCAACGCCTTCACTCAGCAGGAGGGCGAAAATTTGCATGAGGCCTGGGAACGGTACTCACAAATGCTGAAAAAGTGCCCAACTCACGGTATGCCAGAGTGGATGCAAGTTAGGTCGTTCTACGACGGGTTGAGGCCTTCGATTAAGGGGATGATTGATGCCGCAGCTGGCGGATCACTTGATAGCAAAACCATCCCAGAGGCACTTGAGTTGATTGAAAGAATGGCCCATAACAGCAGCCACACTTCTGAGAGGGGAGTTCTCAGAAAAGCTGATATAGACCTGGCTCAGATGCAAACGCTATTTACCCAAAATAAGGAGATGCAACAGCAAATTGCAAGTCTTAATAAGCAGTTAAGCCAGGTGCAATTGGCTGCAGCAGTGTCTAATCCATCATCATCTTCAGCATCCCCTGTTTCTGAGTTAGTATGTGATTTCTGCGGTGGGAACCATCAGAATGGCAATTGTGGCGCTGAATCAGCTGAGCAGAGCGATGAACAAGTGAATTTTGTAGGTGGTGGCCAGCGGGGTAATTTTCCTAATACCTACAATCAAGGGTATAGGAATCATCCCAATTTCTCTTGGCGCAGCCCTGCACTCCAGCCACCACAACAAGAGAAACAACCAGCAGCATGGGAGTTGGCTATTGAGAAATTGGCCAAGTCTACAACTGGGTTTGTGGAAGAGACGAGGCAGAATTTCAAGAATCAGGGAGCCAGTATCCGCAATCTGGAGGTCCAGGTTGGTCAGATAGCCAAGCAACTTTCAGAGAGGCCACAGGGTTCATTTCCTAGCGACACCATCACGAACCCAAAGGAGCACTGTAAGGCGATTACCCTAAGGAGTGGCAAGTCGTTAGAGGAGCCACTTCCAAAGGGAAGGGAGGTGATTTCTGAAACTGCAATGGAGCCTCAAAAAGCACCTGAAGTACAACCTCCTGAATCAGAAACATCAGCTGGACTAGGGAGTCAGAAAAAGGAAGTGATTCCAAAGGCTGGAGCACGAGTTCCGTTTCCCCAGCGGTTGAAGAAAGAGGAGACACAAAAGCAATTTGCAAAGTTTATGGAGGTTTTCAAACGCCTCCAAATAAACATCCCATTCGCAGAGGCGTTGGAGCAGATGCCTACTTATGCAAAGTTCATGAAGGAACTCCTCACAAATAAGAGGCGGATGCAGGATGATGAGACAGTTCTCCTCACTGAAGAATGCAGTGCTATATTGCAAAAGAAGTTGCCTCAGAAATTGAAGGATCCAGGCAGCTTCACTATTCCTTGCAACATTGGAGGACTCGACATTGGTAAAGCCCTGTGTGACTTGGGGGCAAGCATCAACCTCATGCCCTTATCCATTTTCAAGAAACTGGGGATAGGTGAGGTGAAGCCAACCTTGATGTGTCTGCAGTTGGCTGACCGTTCAGTGAAGAGGCCATATGGGAAGGTGGAGGATGTCCTTGTCAAAGTGGACACGTTCATTTTCCCCGCAGATTTTGTCATATTGGATATGGAGGAGGACTCTGACATTCCTCTCCTCCTTGGTAGGCCTTTCTTGGCTACTGGGCGAGCGTTGATTGATGTGCAACAAGGGGAGTTGAAACTCAGGGTCCATGAAGAAGAAGTCTCTTTTAATGTGTACCGTTCGATGAAGAGCCCTATGGGAGATTCACAGTGCTTTGCAGTGGACGTGATAGATACTATGGTCACATCCGCCTTTGAAAGGAATGGGCTCAGAGACGTGGTGGAAGCAGCTCTGGTACTGGGGAGCTGTGGAGATGAAGAGGTAGATGCTGTGGTGTCCCAATTGGATGCACCAGAGGCTTTCACAAGGACAGATCAGCTGAAGGCACTGATGCCAGACAACAAGGAGGCACGAGCTGTGCCCGAATTGAAAACACTACCCTCCACCCTCAGGTACGCATTCTTAGGTGATACTAAACTTTTTCCTGTTATAATAAGTAGTGCCTTAACCGAACTTGAAAGTAATAGATTAATTAGATTGTTAAGGCACTACAAAAATGCTTTAGGATGGACTGTGTCTGACTTGAAGGGTATCAACCCGAGCTTTTGCATGCATAAAATTCTCTTGGAGGAGGATTTTAAGCCGGTCAGGCAACCTCAACGAAGACTTAATCCCACTCTCCAAGAGGTAGTCCGGAAAGAGGTGGTAAAACTTTTAGATGCTGGCATAATTTACCCCATCTCTGACAGCGCCTGGGTTAGCCCGGTGCAAGTGGTGCCTAAAAAAGGGGGGTTAACAGTGATAAAATCTGAAAATAATGAATTAATCCCCACTAGGACGGTCACCGGGTGGCGAGTGTGCATTGACTATAGGAGATTGAATAATGCCACCCGGAAAGACCACTTCCCTCTCTCATTCATGGACCAAATGTTGGAGCGATTAGCTGGACACGCATATTACTGTTTTCTAGATGGCTATTCGGGTTACAACCAAATCTGTGTTGACCCGATAGACCAAGAAAAGACGGCCTTTACATGCCCCTTTGGAGTTTTTGCCTACAGGAGAATGCCCTTTGGGCTTTGCAATGCACCAGCAACTTTTCAAAGGTGCATGCTTTCCATATTCTCTGACATGGTTGAAAACTGCATAGAGGTATTCATGGACGACTTTTCGGTCTACGGGTCAACCTTTGATGCATGCTTGGCTAATCTTGAAAAGGTTTTGAATAGATGCACTGAAACCAATTTGGTCCTGAATTGGGAGAAGTGTCAGTTTATGGTCAGGGAAGGCATTGTGTTGGGGCACAAAATTTCTGAAAAAGGGATTGAGGTAGATAAGGCAAAAATTGATGTAATAAAGAACTTGCCTCATCCAGTAAATACAAAAGGGGTTAGGAGTTTTCTTGGGCACGCCGGTTTTTGCCGGCGCTTTATAAAAGATTTTTCAAAGATTGCAAAACCCCTATGTAATTTACTGGAAAAAGATTCTGAATTTCTGTTTGATGAGGAGTGTAAGAAAGCTTTTGCCATCCTCAAGGACAAATTGGTAACAGCACCCATTGTGGTCGCGCCTGATTGGCGTAAACCTTTTGAACTGATGTGTGATGCGAGTGATCACGCAGTGGGTGCTGTACTAGGCCAAAGGATAGATAAAGTTTTCCACACTATATATTATGCTAGTCGTGTGTTGAATAGTGCCCAAGTCAACTACACGACTACAGAAAAAGAGTTGTTGGCTGTTGTGTTTGCTGTGGACAAATTTAGAGCCTACCTCATAGGCTCTAAAGTTGTGATTTATACTGATCATGCAGCATTAAGGCACCTTTTGGCTAAGCAAGATGCTAAGCCAAGGCTGATCAGGTGGATCCTGCTCTTGCAGGAGTTCGACTTAGAGATTAAGGACAAAAAGGGGGTGGAAAATGTTATAGCCGATCACTTATCTAGGATCTCCCTTAGTATTGAAAACAAAGACAAACAGGTATAAATAACTGAAAACTTTCCTGATGAATACCTTTTTGCTACATCCGCCTTGCCTTGGTATGCCGATTTGGCAAATTATTTGGCAGCAAAGGTTATTCCGAAAGATCTAACTTGGCAACAAAGGAAGAAGTTTTTACATGACGCTAAGTTTTATCTTTGGGATGAGCCGTTTTTATTCAAAAGGAGTGCGGATGGAGTAATTAGGCGTTGTGTTTCAGAGGAAGAGATTCCTGAGATTCTTTGGCATTGTCATGATTCACATTATGCTGGTCATTATAGCAGCGAAAAAACTGCATCAAGAGTTTTGCAAAGTGGGTATTTTTGGCCTACAATTTTTAAGGATGCTAGAAACCACGTAATGAATTGTGATAAGTGTCAAAGGTCTGGGAACATCTCCAGAAAAGATGAGATGCCACTGCAGGGAATTTTGGAAGTTGAAGTTTTTGATGTGTGGGGCATAGATTTTATGGGCCCCTTTCCCCCTTCTTATAATAATAGATATATTCTTGTGGGGGTGGACTATGTTTCAAAGTGGGTGGAGGTGATTCCCACTGTCACCAATGATTCTGCTGTAGTTGTGAACTTTTTAAGAAAATATATTTTCAGCAGGTTTGGAGTGCCAAGGGTGCTCATTAGTGACGGTGGAAGCCATTTCTGTAATCAGGTTATGGAAAAAGCCTTAACCAAATATGGGGTTCGCCACAAGGTGGCTACTCCATACCACCCACAGACCAGTGGACAGGTGGAGGTGTCCAACAGGTCTTTAAAGAGAATTCTGGAGAAAACAGTCAACAGTAGCAGGAAAGATTGGTCTAGGAAATTAGACGACGCTCTCTGGGCGTATAGGACTGCTTTCAAGGCACCCATTGGGATGTTGCCTTTCCAGTTGGTTTATGGAAAGAGTTGCCATTTGCCTGTGGAGCTACTTCACAGGGCATACTGGGCAACGAGGTTTTTAAATTTGGAAATACAACCTGCTGCTGATAGAAGGTTGTTGCAGCTCACTGAACTTGATGAGTTCAGAGAGCAGGCATACAACACTTCTAAGAAATTTAAAGAACAGACAAAAAAATGGCATGAAAAGAAAATAATTAAGAAGAGTTTTGAACCTGGTCAACTTGTCTTGCTATTTAACTCTAGGCTTAAGCTTTTCCCAGGAAAGCTTAAATCTAGATGGTCTGGTCCCTTTGTGGTTTTGCAGGTGATGCCAGGAGGAGCTGTGGAGGTTAAAAACCCCAACAATGGAAATGTGTTCAAAGTGAATGGACAGAGGCTCAAGATATATCATGGTGGCGAAATATCAAGGAGCCCTTCCCAAGTGGAGCTCTGTGATCCTTGATCTCCATAAGTGCCAATCGTCAGGCTCGGGACGTTAAACAAGCGCTTGCTGGGAGGCAACCCAGTGGTAAGTAGTTTCTTTTTCTTTTCGTGTAGGATTTTATTAACTTACAAAATTAAATTCAAAAAAAAAATAAAAAAAATAAAAAAAATAAAGGTTTTAGGGTTGAGGAGGGAGGAAGAAGTGGCTGAGAAGGAGAAAGGATGGTGGGTTCGAAACCCACCCCTTTCCTTTTTGTTATCGCCACTCGCCTGGGCGAGGGTCATGGCTCGCCTGGGCGAGTCCCTTAATTTTTCACGAGGCATACAGACCCAAACATCCGCCTGGGCGAATTTGCCTCCCGCCTGGGCGGGTTTTTCACGGGTTCCCATTTTTTTCCATTCTTACACGAATTTGACTTTGAACCCCCTTGCACCCCACCTCGCCTGGGCGAAATTTATTCTCGCCTGGGCGAGTTTCTCACGGGTTTGCCACTTTGCACGATTTAGTTAATTGACCCCCTTCAACCCAGCTGCACCCCACCTCGCCTGGGCGAGAAATAATCTCGCCTAGGCGAGGTCATCAGACCTGTACACTTTTTTTTTTTATTTTATTTTTATTTTGTTGTTTAGGATTAGTGTGTTGCTTGAGGACAAGCTAATTTTCAAGTTTGGGGGAATCCAACAAAATAAATTTTTTTTTTCATGACATGATGATTTCCCCTAGCTTTGTTAGTTGTGACCTGGTAGAAGTAGGTAATTATTCTAGGCTTAGGATTTTTTCTTTCTCTTGATAGGTTTAGATGTCTGGTTTAGGAATGAAGCTCACTTCTCTTAAATAAACTGCTTGGATTGAATGTGTAATTCTTTTAAAAATTGGTTACTTGGGCAAACTCTTTGAGAATATGTGTTTAGCAAACTGACCTTACCTGTGAGATTTTGGGCTTATGCACAAAAGGGGTAGTAATTGATAATTGATGACTGAATGTTTAAATCCCTATTTCTTTCATGAGTGTGTTCTCTTTTACTATGTGTTCTAGAACTTGACTTGTGACCTTTTCAAAATTGACAATTGATTGCATGCATGAACATGATTAAGGCACTTAGGTTTGTGCTTTTGTGGCTTCAACAACTTTTGAGAAATAATGTTCCCTTAGTTGCCCAATTTGAGCTTGATGAGATATAATTTTCTTTGGTACCCAACTTTAATTGAAATATTTTTATGAAGTACCTTTGATTTTTTGAATGAGCAATTGAGTGGAATGTTACATAAAAATGGTGAAAGTGTTAAATGTTGAAAAATGTATTTCTATTTCTCTTCGAAAAAAAATGTGCTGAAAAGAAAAAAAAGAGAAGAGAATAGGAAGGAAAAAAAATATAAGAAAAAGGGAAACAAATGAGTTGAGTTGTGTTTGTGCAATCACTTTCATTGCTCATTTCATGATTCAAAAGGGAAGATTCGTGATTTTATTAAAATAAGCCCTTTGCGTTATCCTTTTATTCTTTTATCCCACCTGACACTTTTAGCCATGGCCCCGTTACAACCAAATAAAGACCTTATGATTTGTGCATGTTGTCAATAAATTCAGTGGAGATGTAGGTCTATAGTCAAGCTTATGGTAACACATTGTGATTGTAGAACTTGAGTGCAATTTTTTTAAACCTTGATACACATGAGAGAGATTTGTGAGTTGTGAGTTGTTTGCTAGCCACATTGTTCTTTTGGAGATTGCCCCTCTAAGCAGTTTTGATTGGATTATCTGTTTGTGAAGAAGAGTTTTGAAGAAAGTGAGTCGAGTTTCTTGATTGGATTGATTTATCTTGATAGAGGAAGTGGTCTTGAGTTGCGAATTTTTGTTTTACTTTTGCCTGGGACATGCAAAATGCTAAGTTTGGGGGAGTGATTTGAGCTCAATATATGATGTTTTTGGATGAATTTTAACCCCTTTTTCTTAGTAATTTTGGCTTGTTTCTCAAGTATTTTAGGAAAAAGATGAAAATTTCGCTTACTAATGTGCTGAATGAGATCCGTGAGGATTTTGTATCAATTTGTTGTGAATTTCAGGTTTTAGAGGCTTAATTCGATGATTTATGGAAAAGAAGGAAAAAGCAAGCCTTGGAATCAGAAGTTCGGAGCAAAGCGATGAAAATCAGTGAAAAAGTGCAGGACTCGCCCAGGCGAGGTTATTACTCGCCCAGGCGAGTGGGGTTTTCTGTTTTAAAAAATGGGTTTAAAGTACTAAGTTTCCCAGTGAGAAACTCGCCCAGGCGAGCCTTATTCTCGCCTGGGCGAGTGTCGCAGAGGTGCAGTTACGAATTTTCTATCTTTTAGGATTTGAAAGGGATTTGTTTTGATATATATGAGGATTGGTAATTAGGATTGAAAGAGGGGTTTTCTTTTGGGGGCGATGAAAAGAGAGGTTTTTCAGGGCTTCTAGGAAAGAAGAAGATCAATTCTAGAGTGGTAATCATGAACTCTTCAATGTTTATCATCTCTTTTTCTTGTTTTTCTATTTTTATGAGTAGCTAAACCCGTTATTGGGAATGTAACAGATTCGCATGGATCCCAATTGATGTTTATGGAATAAATTGATGTGTTTTTCATGTTTGATACCGTGTTTGAATATGTTCTTAGTTACTATTATGAAATTGATCAATTCATAATCATGGTTTTTCTATGTTAATAGGAATATTAATTTAGGAAATTGCCTAATATTCAACAACCCATGTGTGTAGGAATAGGAATATCTTCTACAAATTGGGTAATTCTTTTAATTTGATTGTTCTATAATTTTCCTGATTAGGAATTGAGGCTCCACTTGAGGAATCAAGGGAGATCAATTCTTAAGAAACGAGTACGACCTAAGGAATTAGGCATATTCTACCCTTGCAAATTGAATTCGGATTAAAGAAAATACATCGATTTAGAATTAAACATCTAGGGAGTCTGCGATGATGTTACGTTCCCTGCTTTTCCAAACATAAGTTTCAATCAGTTACATTTTTAATATTAATCTTAATTCAAATTTAAAATCCAACTTCCAATCAAACTTTTGTCACGTAATTTTCATCAACTAAGCTAATTAACTAAAATCGACTGCTCCTGGTGGAACGATATTTGGTCTTACCAATTATATTACTTGTACGATCTGGTACACTTGCCAGAATCCCAACACTCGGCAGGGAGGCAACCTCATTCCAAATCTAGCTATAATTTGTGACCACGAGGGACCAACCCAACAGCTGTTTGAAACTGCCGTTCGAATGCTCCTTTGAAACCGAGATTGGATCGAGTAGTTTTCGGGTTTCCCCTGATTCACCATCGTTGGCTGGTTTAGGGTGGAAATCATCGTGGCTTGGCCCAGGAGTCATGAGTCTCAAATCTCGCCGAAGATGCTTCGAAGAAGTGGAGAATGAGGCCGACAAGAACAAGAATCCTCCTAAAAAGATTATAAGCCGAGAAATGAGATTTCACCATCATTTGATTCGCAACAGCACCGTGCCGGACAACCAAGAGCCAACCGAGAACCGAGCTTCCACCATCAGGTTTGAACAAACTCGAACAACCAAAGACCATCACCATGCCTTGGCAATACGGCCGAGAACGATGAGATGAAGAAGAATTCGGCCGTGACGAGAAGAGGCAAACCTGAAGAATTAGAGGTCGAGAATAAGACCACTACAGTTCGAATCCTCCGAGAAGAAGAAGGCCGAGAATAAGGGATTCTCATCCCCAAGCCGCTGAGGATTCTCGGGAGTCACGAAGAAATCCGAGAATGAGAGGAAGAAGTTGAAGCCGAGAAGAAGAGTCTTTGGAAACATATCGGCAAAAAAAATTCTGGGCTGAGAAGGAAAAAAAAGAAAAGAATAGAAGAAAAATCTGGGATGAAGCCCAACACTCACAAAAAAAAAGAAGAGGAAGATGGTGGTGTCGCGGTGGCCATGGATGTTGTGGTTTGCTATTCTCACCACTCGTATCTGCAGGTCGCGAATCGAGGTTGAAGGTGGCGCCACCTTCCCTCTTCGCGCAAGAGCGATTCGCGCCACTCCGGTCGATCGCATCGCAGATCCGTTTCGATTCTCGCAAGACGGTGGCGGTGAGGTGGAGCGAGTCCTTTTCGTTTCTTTGTTTCTGATGTTTATGACAGCTGCGACGACATGACGAGGTAGAGCGTGGTTATCTTCTCCTTCTCCTTGTTTGGAGCCACGGTCGGTTTGCATCAACTATCAAGGGCAAGAAAGCTAAGACCTAACAGGCCAACGAGCCCAGGCACCAAAAAATAAAGGGAAGAAAAATAAGAAAAGAATAGAGAAGGCAAACAGAGCTTAACACGAAGCAAGCCCAGCAAAGGTGTCCGAGCTACCGAAGAACCCATGCCGAGATTCTCATCAATGGGCAAATTATTTTCCGAGTATGGCGATTGCAATAATGTTGCTTTACCAGAAACCCAGTAATGAGGGCGAGGACATCCGTACCGAGTTTCTCTCTTTGAGCTCGTATTTCGAGCATTGAGAAGCACGCATTCGGCTCCCGTTTCGGATACATGTGTCGACTACGGCGGACCGTCCACAGCGTCCCCCCTTCGGCATCTCATACATTCGGAATGTCAGGAACCAAGCACTACTCTGCCCTCCTCATATTTAGAAGACGATTGCGGAAACATCGCACTTGATTCCCCGTGCCTGAAATCACACTAATTCAAGGAAAAGGCCCTCAATGCCGAATAAAGCCCATTTTAGAAGACTTCAAACCGACAACCCTCAATTTCACATTCCTCTCCTCAACCCGACATTCCTCACGTCAAATCAGGGAAGGAATTCTCGTTCTCTTGTTATCTTTCTCTTTATTTAGCATTCTACGTGATTACTTCACACACATGCTTATATTATTTATCTGATGCAATATTTTGGACATGTTCTTTTAATACTTAGTTCCTTATAATTCCTTTACATATCGCTTATTATTTGATATACTCCATGCTGATACGTAATGTATTGTTGAGAAAATATTCTTGCTGCGGAATGCCCTTAAATCTCTATCTCTCCTGTTGTGATAGGATAATAATTCTTTATATATATCGCCCGTTGAGTGACGTACATTAGTTTCCGACAATCGTGCATTGTCATTGTTCATGAATTAATGCTTTCATATGGTTTGTTGCTATTAAATGCTCTGACATGTTGATAAATGTCACTCATTATAATTATTGCCTATGATAAACCTGAAATCATGCATCTTTTTGTGGGCAATCCTATCTCGTTGTATGGTATTTAATTAGTTGCCGCTATCATGCAATTCATGCTGCTTTTATTTTGGCATTTTATATTCACTTGCCAATAATTCTCATTGTTGCTATTTAACGACGATCACTGATTATTGTTCTTATACATGTAATTTAAGGTTCAAGGAAATCATGGTCGGATTTATCGAAAAGAAAGGCCGAGCTGCTCAGATCCTCTTTAGTATTGACAGGATCATCACGACTTCATGATTGAGAACAGTTTAAAAGGGCACATATTATTTTAGTTCATACTCATTTCTGACCTGGGAAACTTTCTAAATTAATTGCATGACCTATCGGAAAGGGAGGCCGAGCAGCTAGGATCCTCTTTAATTTATGTTTATATCTGACCTAGGAGATTTTCTAATTCAATTATCCCGAGAACCACTCACCCACTGATCCGAGCTCACGAACGCGACCCTGCCTTTGTGGTAGAACGGTTTGCTGTGCCAACGACTTACATGCATACACCTACATGCCTTTCTAACCGGACTTGCCATCCCGTTAGAACTCGGTGATTTATATACAGATCCTTTTCAGGAATGCTTATAAATCATCCCAGTAGGTAGAGAAGCCCGACTACACAGAGCTCTCCCGATAGAGCGTAGACAGTCGCGGACCGAAGGACACGGCCTTGGCTCAGGTGCTAGTGATCCGAGTTCTCACATAGAAGTCGGACTAGCTTTCACACATGCGTACGTACTAGCCTTTCCGTAGGCACTAGCCACCCAACTAGAGCACAGGTGTCAGTACAAAGGAGCACCCGACTCCACAGGACCAACCCACGAGTCCTAACACAGTTAGGGGACGAAGACCCCACCTCGGCACAGGAGCAGGGTCCGAGCTCTCCTTACCGCATTCAGCTAAATGCTCGATGGATCAAAAATCTCTTCCGCCTTCTCAGCAATGGGGTCAGTCGAGTTGTCGGCCGGGAGATCAACCTCGGCCTTGTTGTTGTTGTAGTCCACCGGCTTGGCGTTCTCCAATCTCTTCGACACAGCCTCCACGGCCTTGCGAGCTTCTTCCCGGCTTTTCTCAAGCTTGGTCACCTTCTCCCTCAACTCATTCCTCTCACACTCCCGATCCAAGCACTGCTTATTCCCGGCCTTTCTCGAGTTCGGTCACTTTCTCAACTCAAGCAGCTTCATAATTGCCACGGAGCTCCCTCGTTCAATCCGAGAACCAAAACCTAGTATCTTAAAGTTAAGATGGTCATCAAGTATTCTCTCCCTTGTCTCGCGCGGTGGTTCTACTGCCATCTAACTGCTTCTTCTATTAGAACAATATAGATCATAATACATCCTGAAGACAATTAGGTTACTCTGTCCATGTCGGCTCCCTTCCCAGCAAGCTCAGCTTCGTGTTAGCCTTTCATCCTGTGCCATCATAGAATTATTCGGACACCCAATTCTTGTAGTTGGACGTGCATAAATCGCCACGGTTCTTGGATACCTCGGTCATCATTCCTTCTGATGTCTCCATGGAAAGCACTCCTGTTCTTGGATTAAAGGTGTTGAGAAGAAAAGGAGGGAGGAATGCCCAACAACTCAGAGAACAGTCGGCCCAAATGCAAGGATATAACACTCCTCTCGCCTGATCAAGGAACTAATCTTTCCTTATCCTAAATTTAATTCATTACTCTTTATTACATTTATGTTTTATATCTTAATTACACATATTGACTTCCATGTGAGGTAGTTGTAGTTATTGGCCATGAGTGGTACACATGGTTATTTTATTCATGCTACGAATATCATACTACCTACATAGTGCCTGAATATGACTCATAGTTTACGAAGGGAATGCATCACTCTCGTCAAATAGCATAGTTATATTTCATTTCTAATTTAATACTCTAATTCCTATCTCTATATATATGATGAAAGGTACAACTATGGAGATACAAGCGACTCAGGATCTCTAAAAGAGTCTAAACTTAGTCGTCCACTCTTATGTTGCGGCAATTGAGAAAATCGTGCTTTATTCAGCAATCATGTATTTATCGTACACAGCAGGGCCTTATCTTGTATTCTTCTTTGGTATTATGCTAGGGATGTCCATTTCGGCTTTGTTATTTTGAGCTTAATAAGGATCTGTCCGACTACTCGAATTACGAGGGGTTCAGCAGTTATAGTTAATTAACAGCATCGACGAAGGAATCAGCACTACTTTTCTCCCATCCGAAAGGAATCCTTTCAGATTGTTTCTTATGTATCAATGGCTACACCTGTAACTTCATCGCCCTCGTCCGAACCCTTCCCATATCAGCTCAGTTTGTCTCCCGTGATCTCGGCTTTGTTGATTATGATCTCATTTTGAGATCATCTCTCTGCTTTGTTCTTATTATTCTGAGCTTATTTCTTGTGATCTCTGCTTTGTTCTTATTTCTCGGCTCTGTTGAATATGATCTCGACATTGTTCTTATTTCAACATCGGCTTATTACTCTATCAAGGCTTTGTTGATTATGATCTCACTTTGAGCTTCTCTCGGTTTAATTTCTCGGCTTCATCATCAGCTTATTTCTCTAGCTCGGCAACATTGTTCTTCAACATTGACCGTATTTCAGCCAGCTGGGGTCCAAAGACTCCCTCTCGAGTAGCCACACTCTGCCACATCATCCGCTGCTCAAGGCAGCAACGGACTCCAAGTCCTCGAAGCCATCCGAGAAGAACCGTAACAAGGAAGTCCCCATGCTCGCCATACGCCAAGTATCATTGTCACCAACCAGTATCTTTGGAAATCTCCCGTCGAGCGTTCAACCCTATATCGAGTTCGAGGGTGCCTCGGATTTCAACATTGACCATCTCAATTCTTATGCACTCAGCACAATCCCCTTCCAGCTTTACCGAGTGGGGGGCATGTGATGCAAGGAAACAAATACGAAGCCGACATAGGCCGACCTATGTACCGACGCCAGATGACTCCCGATATTGTCTCCTCGCCAGCAAGGGATGTCACATCGTTTCCAACTATCAACATCAGATTTGGTATTCACTTCTCTCATCGACAACTTACTTTAATCCATTCATCCACTTCGGATCATGTTCCTACGCACTTGCCCACGATCTCACGGTTATCCAACCAGATCGGCGAGGCAACAGGTGGAAACGAGGATTGCTACCAGATAACTCGGTCATCGGTCGAATACATCGCGAATCGAGGAATATACCACGGCTAAGGCCGTCATTCCGACAGCATCCCCAGTGAACATAACGATCCAATTTATGATATTGCTCTCGACACACCTCGATGAGAGAGGTGTAAGAATCTCTTATCGGGTTACTCTTTTTGTGTCATCATCTGGGCACAAAGAACGTCATCAACCATCCCCAATACTCTTCTGAATAAAAGGCCTCAACTTGCAAACAATCTTCTACATCATAACTAACCCTTGGAAAAGGACATCGGATCAGTCCAACAACTCGGCACAGAGTCTCTTTGACTCTTCCCGAGCTAGGGGGCTTACGTGATGGACTAGACTTAAGAGCCTACCAACAGGCCCAGCCCAACTAAGCTAAGGTTACCTACCACACTCCTCCTCCTATAAATGCACCCCTTACGCAAGGGCTAAGGTACGTTCTCTCTAAACCTAAGAACTACGTGCTGCTTGATTCCCTTTTCACTGGGGATACGTAGAATCGGGGTCACCCTCGTCAGCTGCAACAATCCCAAACACACATCGTGGTGTATCCCTAACAATGGATCATCACAGTAATTATAGAGAATTTAGTAGATACACCGATGAGTAAATACCGTGTTGTATTTTGGGTGTATTTGGGGTTTGGGTTGTTGTCAAATAACAATGTAACATCCCCATTTTTAATTCTAAACGTAATAAGAATAATAAAAGGAAAAATAGCGCTGACTAATTGATTAGTGATATGGCTAAGTGATTAATTCAATTAAAATGTTAAAAATAATTATACTATTTCAAAAGCATACTTTCTATACTTTAATATATTTTGACAATTTAAAGGTTGAACTTGTTTTAAAAATTTTAAGATTCTTAACTTGATAATTTCATATAAGTACTTACTAAATGCTTACATTTTATTATTAGTATTTTTTGAGATTTAAAATAAACAAATAAAGAAAAATGGTATTAGTATTTTAAAACCATACTAACGCAAGTAATAATAACAATAATAATAATAAATAATAACAACAATAATAATAATATCAATAACCATAGTAATAGTAATAATACTAATGACAATAATAACAACAATAATAATAATAAATAAAATTAATAATAATAATAATAATAATTAAAGAAGTGTGTGTTAAGAGGAAAAAAAAAAACAAACATGTGCTGGAGGGTGAAACCCTAAAACTCCTTTGTTGCTATACTCAACCGCCGCCACCCCCCCCCCAACACTTCAGTTCTCCTCCTTCGTTTTGGACCCCCCCTTTTAGCTCTCCCACGGTTTCCTTCTCTCACGGCGCTCCGACCGCCATCACCGCCGCCCCTTTGGTCTCTCTCCCTTCCGTCTTTGCTTTCTCTCTCCTAGCCGAGTGCATCACCGCCTCCATCTCTCTCTTACGCGTCCTCCCCTCCCTGTCGCGTTCGCACTCGCTGCACCAAGGGGCTCACGCCGCTGCCAAGCCCGCCGTTCGCTGCCTCTGCTTGGAACGCTGCTGCTGCCCAGAAGTCGCACCACCGCCTCCCTTGCGACCCCATCCCTCTCTCCCTTATTCGTTTCCTCCCGTCACTCCACTGGCCAGCCCCGTCGCCACACACACAGCCACCCGTTCTCCAACCCACGGCTCAAACCTTCAGCCTTCCTCTTCCTTCTTCAACACAGAAGACCCCATTGCCCCTTGCACCCCACTTTCCAATTTTAGACCCCAGCCATAAAGAAAAATCGTATCTGTTGGGGGGTGCCTCCAATCAGTTTTTATGGGTACAAATTCTTCCTCAATCAAAGCATGGTGAATCGCAAAACCGCCACCGTACCGTGACCAGCCTCAGTTGTGCGTTGAACCGTAGGACAGTGAAGTTTTGGTTCGAATCAATTTGATCGTGAGCCGGGCCTGATCGCTGAAATTGCTAGTGTCGGGATAAGCCGAAGCAGGATCTCCCCCGCTGGACCGCAAATCAGATTCTATTGAAACCCAGAGGTAAGAGGGGACTTTTACCTGGCTTAGGGGATAAATTCTGGGATGTTGGTAGTGATGATTAAGTGTAGAAGAATACGTATATTATTGAGCCTTAGGGTAATTAATAATAACAAAGGATAACTATTTAGGGAAAAATAGAACCTCTCATTAATTAATTATTTTTAAAAGCATGCCATGATTATTGGAAGTTAACGTTTGATGAATTATATGAGAATATACAATTGTAAATATATGTGTTTATGATAACGTGTATGAGATGTTGGTTATTAATGTGGAAGGAGCGTGAATATAAACTTAGAAATGATAAATGGCATAGGTATTGCTTCGTATAATAATTAAGTGATAAAGGGAAGATTTTAAAGTATAAGTATGAGCCTGGGGAAGATTCAAATATATGCAAACTTGAAATTGGTATGCTAAGTGTATGTTGTGTGAGTTGGTTAGATTTATTTAAAATGTATCGATAATTAGTAATTATGTTAAGTTGTGATTATTTATAAAAGTGTAGTGATATGTATGTTGGACTTACATGAGAATATGAGATTTGAATATGTGGTGAATGTTGTGCTAAATTATGTTGAGCCCTAAACTCATGGATGATCATTAATATGTTGGTTGGAATAGATATGAATGACTCTTTTGAAAGTGAAAAATATAATGGTATGATTTAATTGATGAAACCCATGAGATTGGAAACAAGTGAAATAATTGGAAACGTAATTCAAAGATTTAAAGATTTATAATTGTTTAGTGGTGGTATGAGGTACCTTCCGGTGTGGAGGTGAAGTACCCACCGGCCAAACTGTATGAGGTACCTTCCGGTGTGGAGGTGAAGTACAGTGGTGTGAGGTACCTTCCGGTGTGGAGGTGAAGCACCCATAGGCCAAACTGTATGAGGTACCTTCCGGTGTGGAGGTGAAGTACAGTGGTGTGAGGTACCTTCCGGTGTGGAGGTGAAGCACCCATAGGCCAAATTGTATGAGGTACCTTCCGGCGTGGAGGTGAAGTACGATTGAGTGTTGACCTCTGACCTGAGGGACACGAAATGAGTAAAATGTTAAAATGTGTTGACCTCTGACCTGAGGGACACAAAATGAAATAAAATGATTAAGTGTTGACCTCTGACCTGAGGGACACAAAATGAATTAAAATGATTAGGTGTTGACCTCTGACCTGAGGGACACATAATTTAAATAAGGAAAAGTATGAGGTACCTTCCGGTGTGGAGGTGAAGTACATTGGTGTGAAATATATTTTTAGAATGAAATGAAAGAGATGAAAAGAAAGTGTTAAAAGGAAAAGAGAAAGAAGAAATACGAAAATAAAGAAAAGAATAATAAGAGTTGAATAATTGGGAATTTAATGAAATGAATGTTGTTGTGAATGTTACGATTATTACAAGTTGGTTAGGCTTAGTTCATCACTATTTTATTGAGGGTTTACTTCTCTTAAGTTCTGCGTAATTGCTACCCCTTTTGCAGTTATTATTTTTCAGGTACAGAGGCAAGGTTTACATCGTCACAGGCCGAGCAGGATTCACTCCACCACGTGGAGTGTATTTATAATAGCATGAGTGGACATAGATATCTATATTTTGATTAGTATTCTGGATTAATGACAATTTGCTAAGTAAGCCCTGGAACTTGTATTATTTTGTAAAACCGGGCTTTAGTTTTAAAATGTCTGTATAATTTATAAGTTTTCTTGTTTAAATTAATCTGGCTGAACAGGTACAAAACAGGAAATTTTGGTAAAGTCCGAAAAACAGAGGAAACTCTGTCCGTTTTTCCGAAAAAATATTCATAAGTATTTTAATTTAAAAATAAATTTTCAAGTACCAATTTTCCTAAAACTCTAATTTAACTAAATTAATGTGAGGGTGTTACAAACAACATCGTTGTATATCGTCATTTTATATGTGGAGTAAGCTATAAGCTGAACCACACTTATTCATTATTCTAATTTATTTCCGCTCATTTTTATAACAAACTGGTATCAGAGCGCTTAGAGCGTTCTGGGAATTTGTGTGTTAAAAATGACGACTACAAAATTCGATATTCAACAGTTTGATGGGCACATCAATTTTGGAATGTGGAAGGTTTGCATGATGGCTGTTTTGACCCAGCAAAATTTAAAGGTGGCACTTTCTGGGAAAGAAAAGAAGCCTAACACAATGAAGGATTCTGAGTGGGATGACATAGATGCAAAAGCTATGTCAACTATTCACCTATCCATCACAGACGATGTTAGACAGGAGGTCTTATCGGAGAAGACGGCAGAGGCTTTGTGGACCAAGTTGGAGTCCCTATACATGAAAAAGACGGTGGCTAACCGTCTCGGTGTGTTACAACGTTTGTACACACTTCGCATGGATGAAAGGACATCCGTTAGATCACACATTTCTGAGTTCACTTCTTTGACTATGGAATTGAAAAATATAGATGAGTCATTTTCATGTGAGCAACAAGCAATGCTATTGCTTTGCTCCTTACCTCCCTCATACAAGCATTTTCGAGAAACCCTCATATATGGGTGTGAAAGCCTTAATATTGATGAGGTGAAATCATCACTTTTGAGTCGTGAGAAGATGATGTAGAATCAAGTCTCCATTAAGGTGGTTATAGTTTTGATGATGACAATATAATTAGATCATGGATTTAAAGGAAGAATTCAAGCTCATCAAGTCAAGAAGATCAAGTGCATCTCTAGCTAGTCATTCTCATTGTATTGTAATTTTCATATTAATTATTGAGAGTGGGTAGCTTAGGAGTTAATCTCAGCCTTAGGCAAATAATTTTAATGCATGAGAAAGGTTGGGATTACATAAGATTATCACTTGAGAAGAGAATTTAAAATAACTTTAGAAAAGACTTGATTTTTATCATCTCTGGGCAAAAGACTCGAGTAATCTGAAAAAGACTCGAGTAACTCTGGTAAAGAGACTCGAGTAGTTTTCAAATGACTCGAGTAGTTTGCTTCAAATCAGAGATATGACCGTTGGTTCAAATACAAAGGCATCTCTATTGAAAGATGGGCAAAAGACTCGAGTAAAGTCAAAAAGACTCGAGTATTTTGCTTGAAATCAGAGATATGACCGTTGGTTCAGTACATGGGCATTTCTATTAAAAGATCGGCAAAAGACTCAAGTAGTCTCAAAAAGACTCGAGTATTTTGGTCCTGACAACAAAATTTTTTTAACCGTTGGAAGAGGGCAAGAATGACATTTTAACTTTGTTTTTCACTCTCTCATTCCCTCTTCCATATATTCTGATTGCCCTTGTACAAACAAAAGAATAAGACAACAACAATCACTTGCTAGTCACAAGCTCAACTTTCTTTTTACTCTTTCTCTCTCAAGTGGAAAATCTCTCTCTAACTCAACCTATCATTCATTGTGATTACATTGTCTTAAGAGTTAGAGATTGTGCTTAATTGTTGAAGAAATCATTTGTTGGATTTCTCCACATACACTCATACATCTTTTTTAAAAATCTTTGTTGTTTACCAAGTGTACCTAAGTGGGTCTTAGGTTCAATCAAGTCTTGAGAGGTTCTCAAGCAAAAGACTAAGAGGTTCTTAGCTTGGTGGGGCTCATAAAGGTTTCAAGGAGCTTAGGAAGAAGGAAGTCTTCATCACCAAAATTAAATTGGGGTAGAAATTCAAGAGTTTGGTACACTCTTGGAAGGGTTAGGTTGAGTGAGGCATCTCAAGTATCCCTTGTAATATTTCTAACAATTTGATTATAGTAGACACTCCTAAAGGTTTTGTAGTGGATCTGAGAAATAGATCCACCACGATGTGTGTTTGGGGTTGTTGCAGTTGACGAGGGTGACCCCGGTCCTACGTACCCCAGTGATAAAGGGATCAAGCCACACGTAGTTCTTGAGAGTAGGGATGAGAGAACATATCTTAGCCCCTATAGCATGGCGATACTTATAGGGGAAGTTGTGTTGTGGTGCCTTATGGGCCTGTTCGGCCCAGTAGGGCTGACGTGGCTCTTAGAGGATAAGAAGGATGAGTTATTCTCCCTTATCCTGTACTAGAGAGCTCATGCTTATCCTGTAGCGATAGGATTTATTATTGGTTAACCCTACAGGTTTTAGGAGGACTGGATTAGCTCTCTTGATAAGGGAGTGAACCAGTATAAAATTTCGGTGGTGTCCTCTTTTTATTGCTTTCTTTCCTTTCAAGCTAAAACCAACCCTAAGTTCTCTCAAAAGTGGCTTTTTAATTTGGGTAGTAATTCCGCAGAAATTAAGTTGTTTTAAAGTTGTTATAGCTTTATTTAATTGCTTACTACTCTTGCATTTATCTGCTCTGGTCTGGACTTATTTGTAGTGAGTTAAGGTGCAAATTTCTCAGAAACAGCTTTTAGCACTTTGCACGATATACTCGAGTATTCTTCAGAAGACTCGAGTGTTCTTGCTATTTTACTCGAGTAGTCTGAAAAAGACTCGAGTGTTCTTCCCCAGTTTCTGAAAAATCTGCACAGAATCAATTATTTCTTAATCACATCCGAAAATTTGTCACTGTTGCTTCATATTACTATTCACCCCCCCTCTAGTAATTGCTTAGCCCGCTTGTTGGTTTCCAACAGATGGAGCACGATAACGGTGGACGTGATGATCCTGCAACAGGCTTATTTGCAAGAGGGAGGTCTAGGGAAGTTGGCTCGAGAAGTTTTAACAGAGGCAAGTCTAGATCTAAATCTAGACAATGGAAGGGGAGATACGGATATTGCAAGAAAGAAGGGCATTGGAAAGCAGAATGTCTGAAACTCAAAGAAAAGAATGAGGTTGGTTCAAGTCACTCAGCTAGTGTGGCCGAGGATACTTATAGTGTTCTCTCAGTATCAACTAGTTCATTTGGTGATGCTTGGATCCTTGATTCTGGTTGTTCTTACCACATGTGTCCAAGCCGGGATTGGTTCACAACTTACCGGTCAATAGATGGTGGTATTGTTCTTATGGGAAATCATATGTCCTATAAGGTCATTGGAATTGGAACAGTCCGAATCAAGATGCACGATGGTGTCGTAAGAACTTTGACAGATGTTCGGCACATACCAGACTTGAAGAAAAATCTCATTTCTTTGGGTACTCTTGATTCTCAAGGGTATAAGTATTTTGCTCAAGGTGGAGTTCTACGAGTCTCTACAGGCGCTATTGTAACACCCCGCAAATTCCTTGTATTAAATTAAAATACTAAAGGGGTTTATTTTTGAGAAAAGTGTTTTCGGAAGAATATCTCTTAAATAAATTTTCTAATTAACGTTTTAGGGAAAAGAGTGACTTTAAGAAAATGGTTTTCATAAAATAATGTCATGATTTTTAAAGTGGATTTTGAGAACTAATTATATGTTGGACGATTTTATGTCTTAAAGAAAAGGTGATTTTTAAACAAGGGTATTTTCATAAGAAAGAGATTGTTTTCTAAATATATGTGTTAGTTAATATGTATTTGATGTGTAATTGTGTTAATGTGATTCCTTGAAATATTTTGAATTATTATGTGAATTGGTAATTAGATGTGCTAAAATAGAATTAATTAAGGAATCAAAAGATGATGCATGTATGTGTGGTATGCTACGTGTATATCTATCTACATATATGTTTAGGATTATATGGAATTAAATTAGCCTAAGAGTGTGATAATGCATGAATAATAGAATATGTGTGTGATAAGTGTAGGTGTGCATGTATGTGTGTGCCACGTGTGTGAGTGGGTGTATGTGGCGCATATATATGAATGTGTGCAAGCCTAGGGTTTTCCTAAGCATTAGACTAGGAACCAAAGGGATTGAATCTTAACCATGACCTAACTAGATGTGAGGGAAAGACCTAACTAGGAGCCAAAGAGTATTCAAGCCCAAGGAAACCTAGTTCCTTAATCTACTCCTTATTGTCTCCTCAGAAGTGATAAACTCCACCCATGCAAACTCTTCAAGAGCCAAAATTGCCCCCTTCCACTTGCACCCTTGGCCGAATTATTTTAAGGACAAGAAGGGAAATATTTGTGTGTCTTTTTAAGCCCAAGACCGTAGCTCTTTCCAACCCATTTTCCTTCACATTTCATTTTCCAAACCAAACACTTTCCTAAGAGTTCTCCTTAAACTCTTAGAGCGAAACATAGAGAGAAAATGAGACCGAGAGCTCAAGAGGAGAGGAAAAGAAGAGACCAAGACCAAAAGCCTTAAGTTTCCTTGAAGATCAAGTGAAGGTGGTTGAAGATCTTCTCTTTTCTTTGATTCATTCGAAGATCATAGAGTGTTAGAAGTAGTTTTCATTTTTCTAAGTCTTGTAAGGTTTAGATGTTGTTGCATGTTTAATTTTCTTGTGGATCTATGTTTATATGTAATTGTTTAGCTTTGATCTTGAGTTTCAAGAGCCACATAAACTTGTAGAACCTTGAACCATGGACTCTACCATTCGGCCATGTCTAGAAAACTAGGTTTTGATGATTTTTATTTTGATTTGAGTTCATGCATGACGATTTGGTGTTTGTTAAAGTTGATCTAGGTGGTTTGAACGTTCTGATTTTAACTTTGAATTTTCTAAGCTTTAATCTTTGATTTTTCTTCTCAAAAAGACTTTATCTATTGTTTTCATCTTGGAAAAAAAGATTGGATTTTTGCCTTGATCTTCCATAGCTTTGATCTTGAAGTTTTGCATGTGATCCTTTTACTCAAAAAGTCTTGTTTCTTGACTTGCATGTCACGGGTTTGACCTTTTCTCACATAAAGTGATTTTTATCTTTGATTTGTACCACTATATTTGACTTCATGATTTGATCTATAGGACTTAGATACATGCATGTGGATTTGAGTGAAAAGATTTCATTTTTCCTAATAGACCTCACGGTCTTACAAAGGAGTTAAAGGAAAAAGTTTTTGGAAAATAATTTCTTAACTTGATGCATGTCTTGTGACCTTACATGTTAATTTTTCTTGGATCCAAAGATTTTTAAGAAAGCATAATTAAAATGAAAACTTGACCTAAGGAAATGATATTTTTAATTTGTGTAAAAAAGGGTGTATGATTTGATGCATGACTTTTGGTGTTGCATGTTGACAAAATGAACCAAAAACCTTACTTTTGTCAAGATGAGGCACGGCCTACACATGCTAGATAGACTAGGGCTCTTTTCTCATGAGTTGACTTATAGCAATGAATATGTTTTGAAGGATATTGTTGAATTTATGTGTTTGAAATTGTGTGATGGATATTTGATTCGGTTTTAAGCAAAAGGGAAATAAGTAAATAAATTAAACGATTTTGAAAGAGTCCTGTGTTAGAATGAAGATATATGTGTGTGTATGTGCATTCGCAGGAGAGTGAAAAGAAAGGATAAATAATTTTGCTACGTGAAAAGAAAATAGAATTTAAGTACTTGAAATAAATTAAGTTGTTTTATGGATTTGTGATCTTTGGCTTGTTTCTTGGATTTCATTTGGCCACATAGTGTAAATAAGTCCAGGAGGTTTGGTGAATGAAAATGAAATTACTTAATGATTTTTGAGAAGAATTAAATAATTCAAAGTAAAAGGAAAACAAATGTACTTGATTTATACTCTGGTTCCATTCGGTTTATGAGTGTATGTGTGTCTGAGTGTTTGTGTTTTATAAAAATGAAAATGTTTAGAGGATACTTAAGTGAATGAGTGTTTGTTGAAAATGAATATTTGGTTTATAATTAGGTAAGTGTTGTTGTGGTTGTATGTTAATTGTGTTTGAAAATGTTTAAGTGTGTGATTGGCTTAGAATTGAGTGGTTTTGAAATAAATCCTTTTGAGATTTAAGATTGTGTGGTGGCTGTCCAAGAATTGTTTTATTACAAAAGTCTAATTTCTAAAGTACTTACTTTGCACTAAAGCATGTTTTAAACCAAAGAGTGTTTTCACCAAGTTTTCGAAATTTTTATTAAGGTGAATTTATGAAGTAACCCCTTGCTGTCCAAAACTCTTTAAAATTGTTTTCTAAACATAAAAATGTGTTCATAAGATTTAAAGTATGGTTTTCAATTGATATTTGATTTAAGGAAAAGCCGGATTAAAAAAAACGGTGCATTTTTCGGTGTTTTCGAACTCGGTTAAGGTGCTGTCCAAGACGGACCAGCAACTAACCCAAATGAATTAAATTATTTTATAAGATGTTTCAAATGGTTTTAAAGAACTTAAAGTACTAGAAAATATTAGAGTTGTTTTGGGAAAATAATTACGTTTTTAAAATCTTCCGATGAGGAATGAAATATGGAATAAGTTAAGAAACTATTTTCCTAATACAAGTTAATAACGTAAGCGTATTTTATTTAGTACGAGGAAATCTTAAAGACAAGGGATTGGGGCAGTCAGCAGCACAGAGGATTCAAGGAGACGGTACGCAACTAATAGCTGGACCTCAGGTGAGAGAGAAGCTTTCCTAAGACACCGTGGTAGTTAGGTGATTTATTAGGACGTTCCGTATCATCTCAAAGATCGGAACTAAGTGGTTGGAGTCAATAGTATAAGTGGCAATTGTTTGATTGTGTGGCCACTTATACGAAGGTGACGAAGACCACATTGTTGTGTGATGATTGTGTGAATGATAGCATGCTTTTATATGTTTATTTGATTATGCCTTATGTTATTGCTGTTAATGAAAATAAGTGATATGCTGATGGACGTCTGCTACGTCCTGAAAATAGAAGCGAAATAAATAAAGTTGTGAAGTAAAGACATAATGAAAGAGAAATAATGGTTGGAAATGGAGTATGTGTTGGAAAAGAAAGAGAGAATTGAGATTGGGGAAAGAATGAAGGATAACGTGGAGTACGAGCCAGAGCTGGGAAGAGTGATGTTGATTGTTGGTGTCAATTCAATGGAGTTGGGCTCCTTTGTATTGGTTTTAGTCTGGGAACTAGTGTTGAGTTGAGCTTGCTCCTCCACTAGCACTCAGCAACGATATTATTTTTGAAAAAAGGTTTTTATAAAATGGTTTTTGAAAAAGGCTTTTGAAAAGCAGTTTTTGAAAAGGTCTTTGAGAAGAGCTTTTTGAAAATATTTAAAGAAAAGAGATTTTGTGGAAGAGGGTGAAAAGAAATTCTTTTGAAAACGTTTTGAACAGAGGTTCTGAGAAATATTATAAAAAGTAATTTTCAAAGAAGTTTTTGAAAAGAAGTTTTGTGGAAGGCTGTGAAAAGAGATTTTAGAAATTTTGTGAAAAGAGGTTTTTAAGAAAATCTTTGAAAAGAGATTTTGAGCAGTTGTGAAAATGTTTATGAAATAAGGTTTTGTGAAAGTTTTTAAGATGGCATTTGAGAAATTTGTGAAAAGATTATTTTGAGAAGAGATTCGGAATGTGATGGTGTAAAGATGTTGCAATGAGATAATTGTAAGAAATGGAGTATGCTGAGAAATCTTGAGAAATGACATTGGAAATTGTGATGTGATCCTAGCTCTGTGCTATGATGAGAGAAAGTTTGGGTAAAGTTAGTGGTCGGGACTCGTTGAAGGGTTGCACGAAGGACGGGCCGACCTTAGGATAATTAAAAAGATTAAAAGACTTTAAAAGACATGCGCGGTGAGGTATGAGAGTGCGAAGTAGTGGAGAGGAAGAAACGATAAGTATCTGCGGATACTTAGGACGAGATTGCATTAGGGGAGGACGATGACGGTGAAACGTCAAGAAGTCTAGAGTATGTTTCTAGGCAGAACGAACTCCACAAGTGGCGCACTAACGTGGTGGGGACTGGGTCTAATGTCGTGGTAAGTCCTGCGGGCCCACTAGAAACATATTGTCGCCCCCTAGATTGCAAATCGAGAACTGTGAGAGGGACTGGAGTGGGGCATTTTGTTTGCCACTGCGAGGCAGTGTGCCATGATTGTTATGAATTGATATTATTGAGGCTGAGTCCTCCTGGTCTGGGACCATTTGTGTTGACAGCTGTCGTTCCCGCACGGTAAAGGTCCTGTACTCCTGTTTGCTTCCGACTAGGATGGATGGATGACCGAGGAGATGTAGACGTGAGTGATAGCCGAGGACAGAAGGAATGTTACGATGATGTTTTATAATTCCCCAGAGTAAGAGAAGGATGTGAGTTGATAAGACTGAATAAGAAGAAGATATGCGTGCGAGAAGGAAAAGAATTAAGAAGGAAAGTGTAGTGGATCTGAGAAATAGATCCACCACGATGTGTGTTTGGGGTTGTTGCAGCTGACGAGGGTGACCCCGGTCCTACGTACCCCCAGTGATAAAGGGATCAAGCCACACGTAGTTCTTGAGAGTAGGGATGAGAGAACATACCTTAGCCCCTATAGCATGGCGATACTTATAGGGGAAGTTGTGTTGTGGTGCCTTATGGGCCAGTTCGGCCCAGTAGGGCTGACGTGGCTCTTAGAGGATAAGAAGGATGAGTTATTCTCCCTTATCCTGTACTAGAGAGCTCATACTTATCCTGTAGCGGTAGGATTTATTATTGGTTAACCCTACAAGCCCCCCAAGCTCGTATAGGCTCGAAGAGCCTGTGCTGAGCTTCTGAGAGTTTGTGGTGACATAAAACATTGTTTGCGGCTGATAACTTTTTATTCGGAGGAGTGTCGTGGATGGTCGATTAGGACGTATAAGACTGTTCGCAGTCAAGGTCCTTAGCCATGTATCGTCATGTATTGAGTTCAAAGTCGAATTGGACTATTGTTTTTAAAGTCACGATGCTTTTAAGGAGACATCCTTTTATGTGCTTGCCATGGTGAAAGCCGAAAGGCTTGTGCCAATGTATGCTGGCACGACTCAAACTGTTATTTGAGTTCGAGGTGTGCCAAGATTATCACCAATTGGACCGTAACGTTTACGAGGGATTGCTGTCGGAATGACAACCTTAGCCGAGGTGTATTCCTCGATCCGCAATGTATTGGGCCAGATATGAGCCGAGAGGCTTTGAGCCGAGAGGCTAAGCCAAGCTATCGGGTCACAATCCTCGTTTTCACTTGTAGCCTCGCCGATCTGGCTGGCTAACCGAGATCGTGGGCAAGTGCGTAAGAACATGATCCGAAGTGAGTGAGTTTAACATATGTCCTTAATGAGGACGGTAAATGATCAATTTGGTGCCTCATGGGACATGGTGGTCCTCTTTGGCACGACATTTGATCTCGAGTAACTTATGCATCATATAATACCAGTATCAAGGTCGGCCAATGTCAGCTATGTATATGCCTCATCACATACTAGTCCCCTACTCGGTAAAGCCTGAAAAGGCTTGTGTCGAGTTCATAAGGTCAGTGAAACGCTCGGGATCAAAGTGGGCCTCGGACTCGGTATAGGTCCGAAAGCTCGGTGAGAGGTTCTAAAGATGTGGTGCGAAGGCACCCAAATATTGTCGGAGCATCTGCTGCTCAGGGCTTTACAGTTCTTCTCAGATTATTTTGTAGAGTCGGAGTCCATTCTACCCGCCGAGCAGTAAGCTTCATGGTCGAATAAGGTCACTCGAGTGGAAGTCATCGAAAGTTTATCGAGCTGATGAAGCAGCCGGGGATTCCGAGAAAGGAAAGAATGAAGCTGAGGAAGCAAGAACAGGTAGAGAAGGCAGGCTGATAGATCATCATATTTAACAAAGCTGGAGCAAATTTTTACTCCATTGCATAACCAACCCCCTTACTTGATAAAGCCTGAAGAGGCTTGTGCCGAGTTAAGAAGTCCTTTAAGGTGTGATAGTTGTTTTTCGCCAATTAGATCGTGTTCATCCAAGCCTCTTTGAGAGACTGTCGGATTCAGATCTGTGTAGGCGAACGCTGAGCGAAGGTTGAATATTTGCGAGTTGTGGGTGTGGAATCAACATTGTGTGGTTCCTCGGAGATGCTGGGATCCGACTTAGATCACTGGGTGTTGGCACTGCGGACCGTTCTACCCTATAAGTAAGGTCGCGATGGTGCGCAAACCAAGGAAAAAGTTATCGACAACCGGTGTGAAGGACTTGAATTATGTTGGGTCGTCATACTCGGACTCGAATTAACATAGGTCATCATGCTCGGCAGATCTAATCGTTATGTTTGTACCTTTTTATGATGTATAAAAACAACGATTAGAATATCAAGTAATAGATGATATGTAATGACATTAATTAGCGAAGCATGAATTAATTCACTGTTAGTTACGATTATTATCTAAGATAACACATGTCATGTGGTAAGTGATTCAATAATAATGAATATGACAGTTAAACCATGTAATTGAAATAATGAGAAAGATCTTTCCCTGTTAGTCTTTATGGGACTATCCATGAATTTTGATAGGTTCGACAGTCCTTTCTTGAACCTGAATCGCTGAGGTGAGGAATGTTTGATTGAAGTCTTCTGTTATTCCTTTCCAAATGAGCTCCGTCGAGCAATTGACTTAGCTAGGGAACATGGTGCGAGGTTTCCACAGTCGTCTTATGAAGCTGAGGTAATGCATGGTTCTCGCTATCCTGAATGTATGAGATACCAATAGGGGGACGCTGCCGAGGGTCCGCGCTTAGTTGGCACATGTATTCTGTAACACCCCACATTTCCAGTGCATGAAGAAACGAATCCGATAGAGATGAACGCAAAGGTTTTGTTTTCTAAAAAGGATTTTCTAAAGAAAGGTTTTTCTTATAAAATTGATTTGCAATTTTTGTATAGATGATTTTCAAATTTCCTGAAATTATTTACAAAATTGTTTTGGGAAAATCTTGGGAAAACAAATTTTGAGAAAATATAATTTTGGAAAAACTAATGAAGTTAAATGTAAATCGTTTTGATGATTTCTTCTCTACATGAAAGTTGATTTTTAATCCTTATATGTGTGCATTATGTGTGTAGGTAATTATGTTAATTAGGAAAGCTTGAATTTCTTAGGCTTGAAATACGTCCTTATAGGAAATTAAATAAATTGCCATAACATGAAATTAAATATAATCACCATGATATAAGTTTAATTTGATATGAGTGTGTAATGTTTGAAAAATAAATGCATATGTACTTGTGTATGTGTAAGTGCTACGGTCCTATATGTGTGTATGTGTGTATGATTTATGAATTCATCTTAATACATGCTATAATCAAAAGAATAGGAAATAAAGAAAAAAAATAAAATGCATGATGTGTGAATGTGCATGTGTGTGCTACGGTGGTGTATGTGTGAGGGTTAGGGATTGAATTAGAGAGTAAGGGAAATCTTAGGAAAGCTTAGGTGTCCCTCAAAGAGATTAGATGAGTGGAAGGAAGAGTGTTGAAGTGACTTGCATCATGAAACCTAGCCTAGTCTAATCACCTTGCTTCTTGACTTCCAAACTCTCCCATGCAAACTTTCATAAAACCCAAAATTACCCTCCCATGTAGTGTGTTGGCCGAAACCAAATCCAAGGGCAAAAAGGGCCACTTCGGTACTCTTAAGACCACCAAGCCTTGTTTCATTCCCTTACTTTCTTCACTTTCTTCATTCTACCAACACAAACCAAACACTTTCTAAGGGACTATCCAACCCTTAGAAGGAATACATAGAGAGAAAAAAAGAGAGAAGAGGTGTGGCCGTGGAGGACACCAAGGAAGAAGGAGGAGAGTTAGCCCAACACTTTGCACTTTTCCTTGAAGATCAACAACCCTTAGAAGCTAGAAGACCTCTTTTCTTGGTAGGTTATACGAAGAGCAAGAAGGAAACTACGAGGATTAGGATTTTCTTGTGGTTTTGTAAAATTTCTTTCTTCTCTTTTCATTTTATGTTCATTTACATAGCTTAGGTTTCATGGATTTTTGAAATTTGGATGTAACTAAGTGGACTCAAGGACTCTATGTGTTTCGGCAATGCTCTCTTTAAGTAGATCTTGATGGTTTTTGAAACAAATCCTTAATGAATCTAAATAACTACTTGAGGTTTTGTGAAAACTAAAATTTAAAACCCCATGCATGTTGGATTTTTCTTCTTAATCGTGATCAACAAAAGTTTTGAGGGTGGACCGAATATAAATTACATGATCTAGGTGTGGTATGCTAGAAAGTCAAAGATTTGTGTATTGCATGTTGAATTTCTATACCCAATCCGTGATCTATGTGCATGTGTGTAAGTGTTTGGTAAACTTCTTCATGATCTAAGTGTGCTTTGTGTTGGATTGGGAATTTTATGTATTGCATGTGGGATTTTTGTGCTAAATCCGTAACCTAGGAAGTTTTTATGGAAGAAATTAGATGAGAAAATCATGATCTAGGATCAATTGAAAACGAAGTGAAAATTTATATCTTGCATGTTAGGTTTTGGTGCTAAATCCGTGACCCATGAGTGCATGCATGAGTGTTTAATTAATCATCTCATGATCTAAGCTTAATTTGAAGAGAAACTAAGGATTCTTAATCTTGCATGTTGAATGGTAACGATTTTGCGGTGAGTTTTGTGTATGCATGTTTTCATCTATGTTTTATAAGTAGAACCTTGGAGCTTGCATGTTCACTTACAAGTAAAAGAAATTAAATTTTTCTCTATAAGAGTCTCGGCCTAGAAAGAATGTGTAATTTAATGGCCTTTAAACATAATATTTTTATGAACATAAGTTGATTTAAGAAATCGTTTTCACTCCAGTTGTTGGTGTGAAGGCCATTCGGCCATATGTGCTAAAAATATTTTGGTGCTTGATTCATGGGTGCATGTACGAATTAGGGGAAGATTTAATGATTTTAAGTCCACACATGAAATTCTTTTTAGAAGAGTAAGTTATATTTCAATTTATTATAATGAGAAGGCCTAAAGTCTTATGATGAATCATGCATGAAGAAATGTGGCTTACTTGATTGTCTTTGATGCATTGAAGAGTGAATTAGTGTCCTTGCCCTATACATGCAAGTATTCGGCCTTGAAAAGAGTGTATAGGAGAGTGTGCCTAATTCTCATCTAGATTGCATTTAGACTAAGATTGACTTAAATTAGGAGCATAAAACTACATGCCTACAAGACATGATTTATGGTTTCAACTTTAATTGCTTAAATGAAACTCAAGTTGCACAATTCTCCTATGAGACTCACGGTTCAAGTCTTAAGAATAAATAGAATAATTCCATGGTTTATATCTTTGATAGTGTGCTATGCATTTTGTAGGATTTCATTTGAACTATTAGGTTAGTCTTAAAATAAATGAGATGATTGCATTATGTCCTTGGTGATTTGATGTATTTTGATATGTTTTATTTGAATGACTCGGTTTATACTTGTTTAAGTGCTTGGAATGATTTTTAGAACTCATACAAGTGATTATGCTCATGTTATGCTATGATGTGCCAATTACTGTGATTCCTTTTTGATCTGAGGACTAAGAATGAGTGAGGTTAATTGAATTAGTTCTCAAGATTTAGAAATTGTTAGTAATTGTGAAATTTTATCTACAATTCGGTTCTTGATGTAATTAAGAAATTAAGTTGAAACTTACCTTCCCTGTGTTTGA
The DNA here is from genome assembly GCA_037953625.1 of Crotalaria pallida. Classification (NCBI taxonomy): domain Eukaryota; kingdom Viridiplantae; phylum Streptophyta; class Magnoliopsida; order Fabales; family Fabaceae; genus Crotalaria; species Crotalaria pallida. Next base: position 273,328 of record CM075654.1, on the reverse strand, counting down.
TTAAATTTATGTGTGTTGGTGTTAATTCAAGTAGTTAATCTCCTTAGCTTAGGAGTGTGTTGCCGTGAGTGAATGTTTTAAATGTGGTGAATTAATTTATGTAATCCTAAACTTTTATCTTTTATCTTTTATGTTCTGAAAAACATTTTAAGGCCTATGCTTTTACTATGTTTTAAGAATGAAAGAAAATTACTTTTTATTTCTCCCAAATACTTTCTTAAAGATCTGTTTTAAGCATGAAATTTAAATCGAGTTTGAAAACCTTAAGCCATAATAACTTGTTTTCTAAAGAGAAATTGTTTCCGAAGCAAATTAAAAGCATACATCGAAATTGTTTCTAATGCATGAGGAAATGTCTTAGTTGAGCGAAGGATGAAAGGGCAAAGAGCGAGGAGAGATGAGCGAGGAATCTCGGAGAGCCTTAGGACGTTCGTCATCAAAGGTGAGAGAGGGGCATATCCTTAAGACGCCGTGGTAATTAGGTAACATATTAAGACGTCCAATCACCTCAAAGATTGGACATCCAATCTCATTTAGCGTAGTGGTGTACGTGATAGCGCTTATATGTTTGCCTTAGCTATGCACCCGAACGACTGAGATTGGTTTGATATGATGATGTGTTTACTGATTATTTATGTTGAGTTATTTGCTTATCTAATGCTTTGATTAATTGCAACCTGGCTATGATATTGCTAAGTGTTATCCGAATGCATGTTAAAATTATCAAGAATAAAGAAAAAGATAATCGATTCAAAAGACGAGATTAGATTGTGCAAGAAGGAAACAATAGCTGTGGGAAATTGAAAGAATGAGAGGAATGGTGGTGCTGCTGAATTTAATTTATACAAGGAGAACGTCAAGGATGCTGCCGAGTCCGAAGTGACGATGAGAGCAATGAGGATGCTGTGTTATGATATCTGTTCGTGAGAATGATGATTGCAATATTGAGCCAAGATTGATGAGTACAACGCTGCAGTGATATGTAACGATGATGCAATGATGATGTGATGATGTAAGTGATGACACGTGATCTTTAGGGGGATTAGATGCGAACGATTAGCGATCGGGTTTCATTGAAGGGATGTACTAAGGATGAATCGATCATTAGGACTAAGCCGTAATTAAAACTTTTAAAAGACTTTAAAAGACTTTTATAAATGCGGTGAGGAATGAGTGTCGTATCGAAGTAGTGGAGAGGAAGGAACGATAGGTATCTGCGGATGCCTAGGACGAGATTGCATTAGGGGAGGACGATGACGGTGACACGTCAAGAAGTCTAGAGTACTTTTCTAGGCGGAACAATTCCACAAGTGGCGCACTAACGTGGTAGGGACTGGGTCCAATGCCGTGGCACGTTCTACTTTTGAAACTAGAATAAGTACTGTCGCCCCCTAGATTGCAAATCGAGAACAGTGAGAGGGACTGGAACGGGGCAATGTGTTTGATTGTGATATCACATTTGTTTGAGGCTGAGACCTCCTGGCTTGGAGCCATATGTTTGGACAGCTGTCATGCCCGCGTGGTAAAGGTCCTGTACTCCTGTTTGCTTCCGATTAGGTTGGCTGCTGTACCGAGGAGATGTAGACGAGTGTGAGCACAATGATGTCTCCCCCTCATCATTGATGCTAAGCGAACTGATAAAACTTAAAGAACCAAATAATTCAAAGATGATGGTGATAATGATGATATTCTCCTTATAATGATAATAATAGAATGAATAAGACGGATGAGTTTAGTGATGTGTATATTCTGATAGTATGGTCAAACAAGAATGTGAAATGTGAAGAAAATAATATGATGTATGATACATGCACAGATGATGAAGGAAATGAATAAGTGGATAAGCGTGTGCTTGTTTGGTTAGATGTCTGGAATATCTTGATTTACCTTATGTACTTGTTGTTGTGTTTATATTTTATTGTCTTGATAAGTACCTAATGTAATCCCACATAGTCGACATTGTCGTTTTGGATTTCTCACTCTCTACCCTATTGGTTGTGTCTTGCGTAAATTGTTTGGTCATTAGATGGCCAACATGGTTAAGTATCAGCAGCTTCGGGAGATTGGTGTGACTCTCCGGAGGGAGAAGAGTGTCATGACTACCTATCAGTTGATCTACGAAGAAATTCCTCGTCTAAGAGCCCAGATGGAAGAAGAAGAGGTGGCAGAAGAAGAAGAAGAGTACGAGCCTGAGGAGGAAGAGGAAGAGGAAGAGGATCCTGATTTATGGTCGGACAGAGATGATCCCGAGGACTACTACAGTGATGGGAGTTGGGAAATCACTCCAGTGGACCTTTTGGCCGACGATGAAGAATGGAACCGTAAGCTAGAGCAGCTTAGGAAAAAGTATGACTAGACTTGTAGGTAATCCCTTTTGAGTATGTATTCACATGTTAAGATTCTTAGCAACCTAATGGTATCCTGATGTAACCCCAAAGAATTAGTATCCATTTTGGCACTCTGATGTGAAATCTAATGGGCTACTTAAAATATCGTACATTTTGAAAATCGAGTTTCGAAGCGAAGTGTCACGTGACATTCCGGTTTGGGACTTGAAAAGGGTTGATGCAATTTGAGAACATGAGGGTTTTTCTAAAATTACATTTACTATGGAAATCAGTGTTCTCAGCTTGTGCCATCCTTGTTCTTATAAAAAAAATGGCCCTAATTTTCGGTAAAAATGATTGTGATTTTCAAGTTGCCAGATCGGGGTGTTACATATTCGGAGTGGGGAACCGAGCACGAGGCTCTCTATACTCGGGGACAAGGTAAAAGAGGGAAATTTGGCGCGAGGGGTCCTTGCCGTTATCACCATGTTCCGAATAGAGTGACATAATTGTATTCGCAGAGCTCGGAAAATAATATGCCCATTGATGAAAATCTTGAAATGGGTGGTCTAGTAGCTCGGACCATGTACCTCGTATATGTGTACAAAAAAATTAATTTTAGCGGTTGTCGTTTGACAATTTATAATAAGGGAATTACAATAATGAAAATTATTGGCAGGTGGATATAAAATATCATAATAGAAGTAGTGTGATTTAAAAATATCACACGCAATAAATAGGATAATGAAAATTATTGGAGATTAAATGCTCGTAAATCCTGTAAGATTGTCTACGAAAAGATGCATGATAATAAATATATCACGCGCAATAATTGTAATGAATGACATTTATAAATATGTCAAAGCATTTAATGACAACAAATCAAATGATGAAAGCTTATCCATGAAAAACAAAAATGCACAATTGTCGGAAACTGCCTAATGTCATTCGAAAGGCAATGTATATCAAATATTATTATCCTATCACGACGGGAAAGACGGACATTTAAAAACGTTCAGCAGCAAAAGAAATTTGGCTAACAATATGCCACGTATCAGCATGTATACAAAAAATCATAATTAGGGAATGTAATGAAATTATAAGGAATCAAGCATTAGAAGCACATGTCAAAAGTATTGCATCAGGTAAATTAATATCAGCATGTGTGCAAAGTAATCACGTAAAATGCCAAGTAAATGGGAAAGTAATATAGGAACGAGGATTCCTTCCCTGATTCGTTGAGGTGAGGAATGTCAGATCGAATACTGTTGGGTTGAAGTCCTCTGGTAATTTTTTCGAAACGAGCTTCGTAGAGCGGTTGGCCCTTTCGAAACGAGCTTCGCCGAGCGGTTGGCCCATAATAGGAGACTCAAGTAGATTGAAGTCTTCTGTCAATCCTTTCCACGCCAGGTTTTGTTAAGCAGTTGAACCGGAATGAAAGACTCTAGTAGGGAACATGATGCAAGGTTTACGCAATCGTCTTATAAATCCGAGGAAAGAGGAGTAGTGCGTGGTTCTTGACATTTCGGATGTATGAGATACCAAAAGGGGGACGCTGTCGAAGGTTCGCGCACAGTTGGCACATGTATCCGGAGTGTGGAAACGAGCACGGGGTTCTCTATACTCGGAGACAAGCTCAAAGAAGGAAATTCCGCGCGGGGGTCCTCGCCGTTATCATCATGTTCCCAATAGAGTAACATGATTGTATTTGCGATGCTCGGAAAACCATTTGCCCATTAATGAGAATCTTGGAATGGGTCGCTCAGCTGCTCGAGCCATCATACGTGTACCTTGCATGTGTGTGTGAAAACAATAATTAATTAGTTATTGTCGTTCAAGATTGACAATTTATAATATTTATTGGCAATTAATAAATGACATGTAATCAAATTAATCATGCGCTAATAAGTGATATTGACAATTGCATAATATGAGTAAAAATGTTACTTCCCTACTTTTAGGAACGAGTTTTTGTTGTCCACGTTCTCTTTTTTTTTGAATTGGGCCTGATTAGGCCCCTTTTTTTTGAATTGGGCCTTGTTGGCCCGTTTTTGCTTTGGGAACCCTAGGGTTCCCTTCCCTTCCTTCTTCGAACAACAATAGTCCAGCCGCCGCACCATCCATGGAAGAGCGAGGCGGCGGTGCCACACCAGGAGACGCGAGGACCTGCACCGGTGCGGAGGAGCGCACGAAGGCGCAGCAGAGATGATGGTGGTTCGGGTCGGAGATGGTGGCTGCTGCAACAGGGAACAAAGGCGGCGACTGGTTCGCCACCGTGGCACGAACTGGAGCATGAATCACTCGCTGCACACCGGCGGAGAGAGAGCAGATTCACGATTTAATCGCGAACGAACGGGAGTGAACCGTTCACGATGCAATCGCGATGCAGCGGTGGTTCCTGCCTCGATGGTGAGTTTTCTCAAACGATGGGGTGCGGCGGCGGTGTTTCTGAGTTCTGCTTCCAACACTCCAGCCTCCCACGAACGCGATCGTCTCGTCCTCCTTGGAGATTTGATCGCTGCCTCCATTGTGCGAAGACTAGTGGCGGTGCTTCACGTGACGGTGGAAAGAGAACGGCGACAAGGAGGAAAGAGAGAGAGAGAGAGAGCGACGCGGTGGTGATGAGGAACCGCACCGGCAGTGATGATGGGAAGGAATAGAAACGGCAGCGATGGCGACACCGGCAGCACCACCATGGATCACCCCCCTCGTGAGCGCAGCACCACCATGGATCACCCCCCTCGTGAGCAGCAGCGGCAACACCTCTCTTTTCTTTTCTTTTTATTTTTTTTTATTTTTTTTTAAACATGGATGGGAATCGAAGTTTATCGTTTCCCACAGATGGCGCCAATGTAGTGGATCTGAGAAATAGATCCACCACGATGTGTGTTTGGGGTTGTTGCAGCTGACGAGGGTGACCCCGGTCCTACGTACCCCCAGTGATAAAGGGATCAAGCCACACGTAGTTCTTGAGAGTAGGGATGAGAGAACATACCTTAGCCCCTATAGCATGGCGATACTTATAGGGGAAGTTGTGTTGTGGTGCCTTATGGGCCTGTTCGGCCCAGTAGGGCTGACGTGGCTCTTAGAGGATAACAAGGATGAGTTATTCTCCCTTATCCTGTACTAGAGAGCTCATGCTTATCCTGTAGCGGTAGGATTTATTATTGGTTAACCCTACAGAAAGAATGTTTATGAAAAGTGGAATTAAGTTTGGAAAGATAAGGAAGAATAATATAATGAAAGACAATAATGATAATGATGTTAATAATATGCTTGATTGTCATATGTTTGTATGTTGTATTGTATGTTTGTATGGTCCTGTTATTTTGCCTATCGTAATTCCACACCGTCGACGATGCGTCGTTCGGATCGCTTACTCTCTCCTGCTCGTTGGCATATCGGTGCTGTTGATATCTCAACGGGCAGACGGAGTATCCCGTGGAGATCATCGATCTAGACAAGCTGGAGTTGGAGCTTATCGACAACAGGAAAATAAGGATAGAGTGACTTCATGTTCGGTGATGAAGAAAGAGCGCAAGAAGAGAAAGGGAATTTCATTCGGTGGTCTTCATCAGAGTAGTGCAACGGAAGCGAAAGTAGAAAACTTAGTTTAAGTTTAGAATGTGTAATTTGAGTCAAGGATTACCAAGCAATGTGCCACTCATGTATTCAATCCAAGCTTTTACCTTCTGTATTGAGGTCTACTTTATTTTTGGGAAAATCGAATAATGTAATCTTTTAGAAAATATCATACTAATTTGGAAACAAGTCTTTTATGAAAATACATGTTTTAGTAACAACTCGGTTTTCAAAGTAAAGGATGTTAAGGTGTACCAAGGACACTTCAACATCGTTTTAAAAAAAAAAATATTTGGCCTCATTTTTTTGCAATTTAATAAATAAAAGTCAATTATTTTGGTTTATGAAAATCGGGCTGTTACAGAATGGTATCAGAGCTTATGGTAATCCTTAATGGCCTTAAGCATGGGCTTACATGCTTTGCTTGTGTGACTCTGTGTGTTTGCTAGCGTAAGGATAGGAGCATAAGTTTAGATCCTCATCCCTCTTGGATGAAAGACTTGTTTGTGGTTTAGTACCGATCATGTTAGTTTGGGGAGCCTGTTGATTCTGAAGCTGGAAGGGGTAGACAGTGACTAGATTCTGAGATCAAGACCCCATACCCTTTGATGTCCCATTAGTGTTTGTAAGACTTAAGTTTGTTAACCTTAACATACTTTTATGCAAGGATAGCTGTTTCCCTTAGGGATGCATGTTGTTATCTCTGAATCCCCGTGTTTGTTGAATTGCTTCAACAAAACAGTTAGCATTGTTAAAGACTCAAACCTTTTCTTCATAAGCCTTGCTATCAACCTATAGCCTTACTAATCCTATTTGAGATTCCTTAGCCTGACTTGTGGAATTAAAAACGCCATAGTTACCCAGACAGTTAGGCCTGAACGATTAAGGAAGAATAAATAGTTGAAACCAAGTAGAGAATACAAGGTCACAACGGATTTAGTTATAAGTTTGATTAAAGTTGGGGAGTTACAAGGAAGGAAAGGAGTGTATGTTACCGGTTGATGGAGGGAATTATGAGAAAAGATTGAGGATTAGGATTGCCATGCACCGTAATCAGAGGTTTAGACGGTGGAAGCGGTAGGCTTGACCAATGCTCAGGATGAGTCTAAGGAAAAAGGTGGGGATGTTGAGGAGGTAAATAGACCCAAGATTGTAATAGGATTCCCTTGAGTTAGAAGAATGGAAAATGAAAAGTCTTAAAGTTAGAAGGAGAATTGAAAGAAGGAGTGATTGTTTGAATTAGCGAGAACCCAGAGTTGTAGAAAGCAGTGAGTATCTGAGGGTTTTAGGTGGAACCCCATGTTTTTGGAGATGTATGAAATTCTGTTTGTTTGATTTTCCTTAAGTCCGTACCTATGGTTGGACTTTCTGTGACAACGATCAGTTAAGATAACGACGCCTTCTTCGGTTAGTCTGTTGGACTTGACCAGAAACGACACGCGAGCGGTTGTGCGAGTGCGATTTCTTCGTCTGAAAGCAACAGACAAGGAACACGGCAAGGCGAATTATGAAAAGGGAATACGACCACGAAGCCAGAGGAAAGTATTCTTATGAAAGAAAATGTGATGTGAGAATTTTGTGCCCTGCTGCCCAATCCGTAACGATTTTCTCGGGGACGAGAAATCTTTAAGTTGGGGAGAATGTAACACCCCGCAAATTCCTCGTATTAAATTAAAATACTAATGGGGTTTATTTTTGAGAAAAGTGTTTTCGGAAGAATATCTCTTAAATAAATTTTCTAATTAATGTTTTAGGGAAAAGAGTGACTTAAAGAAAATGGTTTTCATAAAATAATGTTATGATTTTTAAAGTGGATTTTGAGAACTAATTATATGTTGGACGATTTTATGTCTTAAAGAAAAGGTGATTTTTAAACAAGGGTATTTTCATAAGAAAGAGATTGTTTTCTAAATATATGTGTTAGTTGATATGTATTTGATGTGTAATTGTGTTAATGTGATTCCTTGAAATATTTTGAATTATTATGTGAATTGGTAATTAGATGTGCTAAAATAGAATTAATTAAGGAATCAAAAGATGATGCATGTATGTGTGGTATGCTACGTGTATATCTATCTACATATATGTTTAGGATTATATGGAATTAAATTAGCCTAAGAGTGTGATAATGCATGAATGATAGAATATGTGTGTGATAAGTGTAGGTGTGCATGTATGTGTGTGCCACGTGTGTGAGTGGGTGTATGTGGCGCATATATATGAATGTGTGCAAGCCTAGGGTTTTCCTAAGCATTAGACTAGGAACCAAAGGGATTGAATCTTAACCATGACCTAACTAGATGTGAGGGAAAGACCTAACTAGGAGCCAAAGAGTATTCAAGCCCAAGGAAACCTAGTTCCTTAATCTACTCCTTATTGTCTCCTTAGAAGTGATAAACTCCACCCATGCAAACTCTTCAAGAGCCAAAATTGCCCCCTTCCACTTGCACCCTTGGCCGAATTATTTTACGGACAAGAAGGGAAATATTTGTGTGTCTTTTTAAGCCCAAGACCGTAGCTCTTTCCAACCCATTTTCCTTCACATTTCATTTTCCAAACCAAACACTTTCCTAAGAGTTCTCCTTAAACTCTTAGAGCGAAACATAGAGAGAAAATGAGACCGAGAGCTCAAGAGGAGAGGAAAAGAAGAGACCAAGACCAAAAGCCTTAAGTTTCCTTGAAGATCAAGTGAAGGTGGTTGAAGATCTTCTCTTTTCTTTGGTTCATTCGAAGATCATAGAGTGTTAGAAGTAGTTTTCATTTTTCTAAGTCTTGTAAGGTTTAGATGTTGTTGCATGTTTAATTTTCTTGTGGATCTATGTTTATATGTAATTGTTTAGCTTTGATCTTGAGTTTCAAGAGCCACATAAACTTGTAGAACCTTGAACCATGGACTCTACCAATCGGCCATGTCTAGAAAACTAGGTTTTGATGATTTTTATTTTGATTTGAGTTCATGCATGACGATTTGGTGTTTGTTAAAGTTGATCTAGGTGGTTTGAACGTTCTGATTTTAACTTTGAATTTTCTAAGCTTTAATCTTTGATTTTTCTTCTCAAAAAGACTTGATCTATTGTTTTCATCTTGGAAAAAAAGATTGGATTTTTGCCTTGATCTTCCATAGCTTTGATCTTGAAGTTTTGCATGTGATCCTTTTACTCAAAAAGTCTTGTTTCTTGACTTGCATGTCACGGGTTCGACCTTTTCTCACATAAAGTGATTTTTATCTTTGATTTGTACCACTATATTTGACTTCATGATTTGATCTATAGGACTTAGATACATGCATGTGGATTTGAGTGAAAAAATTTCATTTTTCCTAATAGACCTCACGGTCTTACAAAGGAGTTAAAGGAAAAAGTTTTTGGAAAATAATTTCTTAACTTGATGCATGTTTTGTGACCTTACATGTTAATTTTTCTTGGATCCAAAGATTTTTAAGAAAGCATAATTAAAATGAAAACTTGACCTAAGGAAATGATATTTTTAATTTGTGTAAAAAGGGTGTATGATTTGATGCATGACTTTTGGTGTTGCATGTTGACAAAATGAACCAAAAACCTTACTTTTGTCAAGATGAGGCACGGCCTACACATGCTAGATAGACTAGGGCTCTTTTCTCATGAGTTGACTTATAGCAATGAATATGTTTTGAAGGATATTGTTGAATTTATGTGTTTGAAATTGTGTGATGGATATTTGATTCGGTTTTAAGCAAAAGGGAAATAAGTAAATAAATTAAACGATTTTGAAAGAGTCCTGTGTTAGAATGAAGATATATGTGTGTGTATGTGCATTCGGTGGAGAGTGAAAAGAAATGATAAATAATTTTGCTACGTGGAAAGAAAATAGAATTTAAGTACTTGAAATAAATTAAGTTGTTTTATGGATTTGTGATCTTTGGCTTGTTTCTTGGATTTCATTTGGCCACATAGTGTAAATAAGTCCAGGAGGTTTGGTGAATGAAAATGAAATTACTTAATGATTTTTGAGAAGAATTAAATAATTCAAAGTAAAAGGAAAACAAATGTACTTGATTTATACTCTGGTTCCATTCGGTTTATGAGTGTATGTGTGTCTGAGTGTTTGTGTTTTATAAAAATGAAAATGTTTAGAGGATACTTAAGTGAATGAGTGTTTGTTCAAAATGAATATTTTGTTTATAATTAGGTAAGTGTTGTTGTGGTTGTATGTTAATTGTGTTTGAAAATGTTTAAGTGTGTGATTGGCTTAGAATTGAGTGGTTTTGAAATAAATCCTTTTGAGATTTAAGATTGTGTGGTGGCTGTCCAAGAATTGTTTTATGACAAAAGTCTAATTTCTAAAGTACTTACTTTGCACTAAAGCATGTTTTAAACCAAAGAGTGTTTTCACCAAGTTTTCGAAATTTTTATTAAGGTGAATTTATGAAGTAACCCTTTGCTGTCCAAAACTCTTTAAAATTGTTTTTTAAACATAAAAATGTGTTCATAATATTTAAAGTATAGTTTTCAATTGATATTTGATTTAAGGAAAAGCCGGATTAAAAAAAACGGTGCATTTTTCGGTGTTTTCGAACTCGGTTAAGGTGTTGTCCAAGACGGACCAGCAACTAACCCAAATGAATTAAATTATTTTATAAGATGTTTTCAAATGGTTTTAAAGAACTTAAAGTACTAGAAAATATTAGAGTTGTTTTGGGAAAATAATTACGTTTTTAAAATCTTCCGATGAGGAATGAAATATGGAATAAGTTAAGAAACTATTTTCCTAATACAAGTTAATAACGTAAGCGTATTTTATTTAGTACGAGGAAATCTTAAAGACAAGGGATTGGGGCAGTCAACAGCACAGAGGATTCAAGGAGACGGTACGCAACTAATAGCTGGACCTCGGGTGAGAGAGAAGCTTTCCTAAGACACCGTGGTAGTTAGGTGATTTATTAGGACGTTCCGTATCATCTCAAAAATCGGAACTAAGTGGTTGGAATCAGTAGTATAAGTGGCAATTGTTTGATTGTGTGGCCACTTACACGAAGGTGACGAAGACCACATTGTTGTGTGATGATTGTGTGAATGATAGCATGCTTTTATATGTTTATTTGATTATGCCTTATGTTATTGTTGTTAATGAAAATAAGTGATATGCTGATGGACGTCTGCTACGTCCTGAAAATAGAAGCGAAATAAATAAAGTTGTGAAGTAAAGACATAATGAAAGAGAAATAATGGTTGGAAATGGAGTATGTGTTGGAAAAGAAAGAGAGAATTGAGATCGGGGAAAGAATGAAGGATAACGTGGAGTACGAGCCAGAGCTGGGAAGAGTGATGTTGATTGTTGGTGTGAATTCAATGGAGCTGGGCTCCTTTGTTTTGGTTTTAGTCTGGGAACTAGTGTTGAGTTGAGCTTGCTCCTCCACTAGCGCTCAGCAACGATATTATTATTGAAAAAAGGTTTTTATAAAATGGTTTTTGAAAAAGGCTTTTGAAAAGCAGTTTTTGAAAAGGTCTTTGAGAAGAGCTTTTTGAAAAGATTTAAAGAAAAGAGATTTTGTGGAAGAGGGTGAAAAGAAATTCTTTTGAAAAGGTTTTGAACAGAGGTTCTGAGAAATATTATAAAAAAGTAATTTTCAAAGAAGTTTTTGAAAAGAAGTTTTGTGGAAGGCTGTGAAAAGAGATTTTAGAAATTTTGTGAAAAGAGGTTTTTAAGAAAATCTTTGAAAAGAGATTTTGAGCAGTTGTGAAAATGTTTATGAAATAAGGTTTTGTGAAAGTTTATAAGATGGCATTTGAGAAATTTGTGAAAAGATTATTTTGAGAAGAGATTCGGAATGTGATGGTGTAAAGATGTTGCAATGAGATAATTGTAAGAAATGGAGTATGCTGAGAAAGCTTGAGAAATGAGATTGGAAATTGTGATGTGATCCCAGCTCTGTGCTATGATGAGAGAAAGTTTGCGTAAAGTTAGTGGTCGGGACTCGTTGAAGGGTTGCACGAAGGACGGGCCGACCTTAGGATAATTAAAAAGATTAAAAGACTTTAAAAGACATGCGCGGTGAGGTATGAGAGTGCGAAGTAGTGGAGAGGAAGAAACGATAAGTATCTGCGGATACTTAGGACGAGATTGTATTAGGGGAGGACGATGAGGGTGAAACGTCAAGAAGTCTAGAGTATGTTTCTAGGCAGAACGAACTCCACAAGTGGCGCACTAACATGGTGGGGACTGGGTCTAATGCCGTGGTAAGTTCTGCGGGCCCACTAGAAACATACTGTCGCCCCCTAGATTGCAAATCGAGAACAGTGAGAGGGACTGGAGTGGGGAATTTTGTTTGCCACTGCGAGGCAGTGTGCCATGATTGTTATGAATTGATATTATTGAGGCTGAGTCCTCCTGGTCTGGGACCATTTGTGTTGACAGCTGTCGTGCCCGCTCGGTAAAGGTCCTGTACTCCTGTTTGCTTCCGACTAGGATGGATGGATGACCGAGGAGATGTAGACGTGAGTGATAGCCGAGGACAGAAGGAATGTTACGATGATGTTTTATAATTCCCCAAAGTAAGAGAAGGATTTGAGTTGATAAGACTGAATAAGAAGAAGATATGCGTGCGAGAAGGAAAAGAATTAAGAAGGAAAGAATGTTTATGAAAAGTGGAATTAAGTTTGGAAAGATAAGGAAGAATAATATAATGAAAGACAATAATGATAATGATGTTAATAATATGCTTGATTGTCATATGTTTGTATGTTGTATTGTATGTTTGTATGGTCCTGTTATTTTGCCTATCGTAATTCCACACCGTCGACGATGCGTCGTTCGGATCGCTTACTCTCTCCTGTTCGTTGGCATATCGGTGCTGTTGATATCTCAACGGGCAGACGGAGTATCCCGTGGAGATCATCGATCTAGACAAGCTGGAGCTGGAGCTTATCGACAACAGGAAAATAAGAATAGAGTGACTTCATGTTCGGTGATGAAGAAAGGGCGCAAGAAGAGAAAGGGAATTTCATTCGGTGGTCTTCATCAGAGTAGTGCAGCGGAAGCGAAAGTAGAAAACTTAGTTTAAGTTTAGAATGTGTAATTTGAGTCAAGGATTACCAAGCAATGTGCCACTCATGTATTCAATCCAAGCTTTTACCTTCTGTATTGAGGTCTACTTTATTTTTGGGAAAATCGAATAATGTAATCTTTTAGAAAATATCATACTAATTTGGAAACAAGTCTTTTATGAAAATACATGTTTTAGTAACAACTCGGTTTTCAAAGTAAAGGATGTTAAGGTGTACCAAGGACACTTCAACATCGTTTTAAACAAAAAAAAAATTGGCCTCATTTTTTTGCAACTTAATAAATAAAAGTCAATTATTTTGGTTTATGAAAATCGGGCTGTTACAGCTATTGTTGTGATCAAAGGAAAATTGGTCAATGGTCTCTATATACTCCAAGGAAGTACAGTCGGTGGAGTTGCACCTGTATCGTCTTCCCTTGATTCAGATTCTGATACTACTCGGCTTTGGCATATGCGTCTAGGGCATATGAGTGAAGCTGGAATGTCTATCTTAAGCAAACAAGGTCTGCTAGGTGATCACAAGATTGGGAGGCTTGACTTTTGTGAACACTGTGTCTACGGGAAGCAAACTAGAGTCAAGTTCAACACTGCCATTCACAAGACTAAGGGTACAGTGGATTATATTCACTCTGATTTGTGGGGCCCTGCGCTTGTCTTGTCAAAGGGTGGTGCCAGATACCTATTAACTTTCATTGATGATTTTTTAAGGAAAGTTTGGGTTTATTTTCTCAAAAACAAAAGTGATGTTTTCTCTACTTTCAAGAAATGGAAAGTGTTGATTGAAAATCAGAGAGGTAAGAAAATCAAACGTCTTCGAACCGATAATGGTTTGGAGTTTTGTGGAGGTGATTTTAATGAGTTCTATGAGAATGTGGGCATAGTGAGACATCGCACTGTGCAAAAGACTTCACAGCTGAATGGAGTAGCAGAACGCGTGAACAGAACTATTTTAAATAGAGCTCGATGCATGCTCTCTAATGCGGGCTTGGGAAAGGAATTCTGGTTTGAAGCTATTAACATGGCTTACTAGTTGGTGAACCGATCTCCGTCTACTTCAATTAAATTAAATACTCCTATAGAAGTGTGGTCTAGTTCTACAGCTGATTATTCTTATCTAAGAATTTTTGGGTGTCCTGCGTATGCTCATATTAGTGATGGGAAGCTTGAGCGAAGGGCACAAAAGTGCATATTTCTCGGATATGCATCCGGAGTTAAAGGTTTCAGATTATGGTGCACTGAAACTAAACCACCAAAATTTATAATCAGCAGAGACTTTAAATTTAATGAATCATTCATGCTTTATCCGACGAAGGAGGTTGGCAATGCAGATAAAGAAGATCGTGTTAGCAAGCAGGTGAAGCTTAATATTGAACAACCAATAGAGGTTCATGGTGGTGCTTCTAATCCACCTAATCAAGAAGAAGATCCCGAAGTTGTCGAAGAGCAAGAGCAGACTCTACTGCTTTTGATCCACCTATGGGCGAGGAAATGGAGTCTCTACACAAGAATCAAACTTGGGAGCTAGTGAAACCGCCGAAAAGACTAAAGATCGTTGGTTGCAAATGGGTATTCAAGAAAAAGGAAGGATCACCTGGAGTAGAAGCAGCTAGATACAAGGCTCGTTTAGTTGCAAAAGGTTTCAGCCAAAGGGAAGGAATCGACTACAATAAAATTTTCTCCCCTGTGGTGAAACATAGTTATATCCGGGTGTTACTAGCCATGGATGCTCTATTCGATCTGGAGCTTGAGCAACTTGATGTAAAAACGACTTTTCTCCATGGCGAGCTCGAGGAAGAAATTTACATGCAGCAGCCACAAGGTTTCGTCGTTGAAGGTAAGGAAGGTCATGCTTGTCTCTTGAAAAGGTCATTATATGGCTTAAAGCAATCTCCTCGCCAATGGTACAAAAGGTTTGATACTTTTATGTTGAGTCATGGTTATTCCAGAAGTGATTATGATAGTTGTGTATACCATAGAAAACTCCAACATGATTCATATATTTATTTATTGCTATATGTTGATGACATTCTCATCGTTCTAAGAACATGTCAGAGATCAAGAAGTTGAAAGCTCAACTTAGTGGTGAATTTGAAATGAAAGATTTGGGCCCTGCTAAGAAGATTTTGGGCATGGAAATCTCCAGAGATAGACGTGCAGGTAAATTATACTTGTCTCAAAAGAAATATATTGAGAAAGTTTTGGAGCGCTTTGGAATGGAGAATGCTAAGCCAGTTAGCACTCCATTGGCAACCCATTTCAAACTCTCAGCTGCAATGTAACCACAATCCGTTGAGGAGGAGGAACAAATATCACCTGTTCCGTATGCTAGTGCAGTCGGTAACATCATGTATGCTATGGTTTGCACCCGTCCAGATACATCACATGTTGTTAGTGTCGTTAGTAGGTACATGGGAAACCCTGGG
The DNA here is from genome assembly GCA_037953625.1 of Crotalaria pallida. Lineage (NCBI taxonomy): Eukaryota > Viridiplantae > Streptophyta > Magnoliopsida > Fabales > Fabaceae > Crotalaria > Crotalaria pallida. The sequence goes on along the minus strand of CM075654.1, from coordinate 257,951 downwards.
AAAAAGCACTGGGAAACTGTGAAATGGATACTCAGATATCTCCGAGGTACTGCAGATATTGGCTTGGTTTATGGTAAGAGTCATAATACTAGCACTAGTATTATTGGTTATGTTGACTCTGATTATGCTGGAGATATAGACAAAAGGAGATCTCTCACCGGTTATGTCTTCTCGCTTTCAGGGAGTGCAATTAGTTGGAAAGCAACTTTGCAATCCACTGTTGCATTGTCTACTACAGAAGCCGAATATATGGCTGCAGCAGAAGCCGTGAAAGAAGCCATTTGGCTTAGAAGTTTGGTGAGCAGTTTGGGTTTGGAACAAGATATCACGATGGTTTACTGTGATAGCCAAAGTGTCATACATTTTACCAAAAATCAAATGTATCACGAAAGAACCAAACATATTGATGTCAAATATCATTTTATTCGTGAGGTCATTTCTCAAGGTACCATTCAAGTCAAAAAGATTGGTACTAATGATAATCCAGCCGACATGATGACGAAACCAATTATAGTATCTAAGTTCAAACACTGCCTGGAGTTGGTCGGCATTGGAATGAAAATATTCTAAGCCAAGGTGGAGATTTGTTAGTTGGCTTAGCATATTATTCTCTTCCTACTTTTATGCCTGTCTCATGTTTATCATTGGTAAAGAGAGAAATTCCCTCTCTCACTCATTCCCTTTCTATATTTCTCATTTCTTCTGCTTATAAATACCGTAGAGGTATTTGGAACACAATCACAGCAACAACAATAACAACAAAAACATTAGTAACAACAACATATTCTCTTTGTAATTATAGAGAATTTAGTAGATACACCGGTGAGTAAATACCGTGTTGTATTTTGGGTGTATTTGGGGTTTGGGTTGTTGTCAAATAACAACATCGTTGTATATCATCATTTTATATGTGGAGTAAGCTATAAGCTGAACCACACTTATTCATTATTCCAATTTATTTCCGCTCATTTTTATAACAACTTGTCTATACCTAGTGTCTTTTTCCTCAAATACTTAATATAAAATTTTTTGATGATCAGATGGTAAATGACATGTATTATACGAAGTTCACCACATTGGCACACTCCTTCATATTTACATTTGAATAAATTTAGATATTTTGATTATATTTGGGCATGATCATAATTAGTAAAACAAGGCATTAATAGTCTAACACTGATTCAAAATAGATATAGATTGTATATCTATAAGCACGAAACATAGATAGTCACAAAACTAAACATTTGTTTAAGACCATGAAAATCAAATAGAGACACCAAAAAACACGTATCAATTATGAGACATACAGGGCCAACATTGTCAGACATATATGAGAGATAGTTGTTCCAGAATCAACTCCTAGGCAAAGAACTCTGGCTTCAAGTAAAAACAAAAAAAGAAAACCAAATGTCAATATTACAGTATTTAATTTGGAGCATAATGATAAGGATAAATCATGTCATAAAACAATAAAACTTCTTAATATCCATATGTTGTGAAGCAAAGGATAGGAGCAGCCAGCTTGCAGCAAAAAGCGTTCCATATCCTATACTCACCTTTTGAACCATCTTCTTTCTACATAATGTACCAACTCATATGCGGATAAATGATGAAAGGAACTGAAAATTAAGTAAATGGTTACAAAAGTATTGCAAGGAGCTCTAAAAACAAAACCCTCCTCTTAGGACTTTTCACAAATAGTTGGTGCCTTTAGTTTTTTTAATTAAAAAAGATGTGATTTCAACCATAATTTTTAGGTAAATTAGCCAACATAGCATAGATAGGGCATAAAAAAACCATAACTTGGTAACCCTACCTGATATTGTTCCCGAAATAACAATGAACGTATTTTTTTTCGAAGTTCCAACAGTGTAAGTAAATAAACCATCAAAGCTTAGAAAATTTATAAAATAAGCTCAAATAAGCATCAATAATGTAGCAGCAGATGCTCTTTCCAGATCATTCTTTCTTGCATTATCAACTATGTATAGTGACTTTCTGCAAACTATCAAGATTGCACAGAGTTCTGATCCAGACTTACAAGCAATCATTCAGTCTTGCAAGTTTGGCAAACAGGTGCATCTCTACTATACATGGCAGAATGAATTACTATATTGGAAAGACAGGCTTGTTATTCCTAATAAGCCTGAGTTGATTCAACAAATCCTATTGGAGTATCACTCTTCTCCATTAAGTGGGCATGCAGGCATTCACAGTGTAACATCCTGGTTTTATTAACCTAATAATTATATTTAAGAATGATTTCGTATATATCGGAATGAAATATGAAAAATGATTTACAACTATTTTCGTAATAAATGCATATATTTATATGGTTATGTTGATCTAATTTGTATAAGTATATGTATAAACATTTGTAATTATTTTCTTAGGGAATGTGTGTATGTATTAGTAATGGTAAATATATTCTGGTGCATATATGTATGTTTGTGGGCATTAGGTTTGGGTAGGGAAGTGTTAGAGTCGGTGAATAGGTTGAGGTGTATGTGGATTAGATTTTAATGCCTTAGGAGTATGTGGTTGTGAATGTGTATTAGGATTCTGTGTAGGTTTGAGTACCAAGAGTTTCCAGAGTCCGATTAAGCATTCTTAGTGCCTTAAACTTGATAGAGTTTTCGGATAGGGAACCCTAAGATAGAGCCTTGGGTGTAAGTATAGGCCTCAGGGTTAATGCTTAGAAATTCCCTTCAAAACTCGCATTTCGATCGTGTTTCGGAAAGTAATAGGTTTTATGAGGCAATCGGATGTTATCCGACCTTTTTCGGTATGCCTAGAGGGTGATTAGTTTTAAATTGATGAGGTTAGAGAGTTGCCTTAAGTTGATCGGATTAGATCGAGTGTAGAGAAAGGAATATGTTAGGTTAAACTCGTGGTTTAGAAAGGTTATTTAAGAACTAGGAGCATAGGACTTTAGAAAATTAGGAATAGAAGATCCATATCTCTAAACCCAAATCCCACCGTTGGATGTGAAGATAAATGTCTTAGGAAGCTTGCCTCAAAATTTGAGCAAGATCCGACGGTTAACAAAAACGTTATGGCATTTTGAAGTTAGCATGTTGAAGTTGAAAAATTTTCGCTCCAGCGAGTTTGTCACAGGAAATCCAGGTCTGTTGCTTTTGATTCTCGCTCCAGCGAGGGTATTTTCGCTCCAGCGAAAATTGACAGTTCTGCAACTTAAAAACACGAATTTCACACTCATTTTCATCATTTCCCTCCCTCTCTTCTCTCATTTTCCGCCCCATTCTCTCCTCCCTTCACCTCAAACCTCCACCAACACCCATTAGACCCCCAGATCCTTCCCTCCAACCTCCTCCCATGGCAAATCTCTTCCTCCTCCATATTTCCTTCTCCTTTTCCCTCTTCCATGGTGTTTTCCTTCTCTCCCACCTCCATGACTTATTTTCTATCTCTCACCTAATCTCCATCAAAAACCAACAAATACCCACGAAAACCACCTTAAATCCTTTACCCATGAGAATTTATCTCCTCCCCTATGTGCTATTCTTCATCTCCTTCCTTTAATTTAACCCTCTCCCTTTTATGAGCTCTTTCTCTCTCATCTAGGGTTTTTCTCTCTCTCTTCCAATCATGGAATCAATTGGGAATCGGTCAAGGGAGCGGGAATCCAAGTAGATTGGGGGTAGAATCCAAGTCCTTGGAGCATCATTTGAGTCTCCTCTCTCTCCAAGGTAAGGGGAGTCTCTTTTCTACACTTTGAGTTAGGGATAGTTATAGTTTATAATAGAATTTGGGTTTAATAGTTAGATTGGGTTGTGGGTAGTAAACAAATAGTTGATTAGAGTTGATTGGGGTGATTGTTATATTTTTTTGTTGATTTTGTTAAATTATTGAAATATTTATGTTGACTCTTTTTGTATATTATTAAAGTAGGAAGTGAAGAACCCTAGGGAGTTGATTTATTTTGAGCACCCTAAGACATACCTGAGTATGTCGACTAATTGATGATATTTGATGGTTATTATTTGTATTTTCAAATAAGTGTTAATGTGGGTGACTTTTGATTATTGATGGTTTAATAGAATAATATCAAAGGAAAACGTGAATGATGATTGTTGCTACTTGATTGTGTGATATTGTATTGCTCTAATTGTACTGAAATTTAGTAGTATAATTGGATAAAGAAAATATTGGTTCTATGACATTGATTGAAAAATTGAAAATATTATGGTGCATTTTCAAAAGACTAACGGTAAATTAAGTAAAGGAGCCAGTCTTGTAAGATGTTGTCCGGGTTGTGGGACTGCACGCATCGACTAATTTTATATGAAGTCTTGTAAGACATTTTGTCCGGGTTGTGGGCACTGCACGCATAGACTAGTGTGATCCAGATCTTGTAAGACGTTTGTCCGGGTTGTGGGACTGCACTCATAGATCGCGTAAGACGCATGTGGTGCGCACCTGTAAGACGTTTTGTCCGGGTTGTGGGACTGCATGCAATGATGGATCCACGTGAATAATTCTCTAAATTGATGAAAAACAATAATGGTTCTGAAATGAGCAAAGAACTATGAAATCATGAGAATAGAAAAGATATATTTGTGAATGAAGTGAAAAATACATGAAGTAAAAGAGTTGATGAATGATATAGGTAGTTTGTGACATTGTTATGAAATTATTGAAACTTGGAAGTCTATTTGTGTAAGTGATAGGCATATGGTTATGATGAATTTGTTGATCCATGGTTTGATTTGACTATTACTCTTAGGTTTTTATTATGAGCTATTTACTATCTTTTGATTCACTGTGTTGTGAAAAGGTCTCACCCTTAGTGGTTAACATTTTAGGTGATTGCTAAGGAGCTTGTGGATCAGAGTGGCGCAGTGGGAGACTGGAAATAAGGAAACTATATGTTTGTGCTACTTATATTGTAAATGGATGCCCAAATTTATTTGTAAACTTGAATTGGAAAAAGAAATTTTTAAGTACACTATTTTAATTATAGACTTTTACTTACTATTTTTGCATATAAAATAAGGGTGTTACACACAAAACTATGGCCAGAATTGCAGCACATTTCTTTTGGCCTAAGATGCTCAAGGACATTACTAAGTTTGTGCAACAATGTCAATTATTCCAACAAGCCAAGATTCAAACATCCTTGCCTAATGGACTGCTTCAGCCACTTCCCATTCCAAACCAAATATGGGAAGATATAGCAATGGATTTCATTATTGGACTACCTCCCTCTAATGGTTTCACTGTCATCTTGGTAGTTGTTGACAGATTATCCAAGTATGCTCACCTTGCCACTCTCAGATCAGACTTCACAAGCAAGCAAGTAGTAGAAGTCTTTCTTAATTCAGTGATCAAATTACATGGATTTCCTAATTCTATTGTCTCTGATAGAGACAAGGTTTTCACAAGTCAATTTTGGCAGTACCTTTTCAAGCTCAGTGGCACTACTCTCAAAATGAGTACTGCTTACCACCCTCAAACGGATGGGCAAGCAGAAGCACTGAACAAATGTCTGGAGATGTATTTGAGTTGCTTTACTTTTGACAATCCCAAAACATGGACCAGACTGTTACCTTGGGCAGAATTCTGGTATAATACTTCATACCAATTCAGTGCAAAGATGACACCCTTTAAGGCTGTCTATGGTAGATATCCTCCTAATATAATTAAATACACTCCTAGCCCAAATGATCCTAATTATGTACAAGAGTTACTACTGGAAAGAGACTTTATTCTTTCTCAGCTCAACAAATTTGTTAAAAGCTCAGAACAGAATGAAGAAGAATGCTGACAAGAGAAGAGCACATAAGGAATTTCAGGTTGGAGAATTAGTTCTAGTTAAGCTTCAGCCTTATATACAACAGTCTGTAGCTCTCAGAAGGAACCAGAAATTGGGCATGAGGTATTTTGGCCCATTTCCAATTACAAAAAAAAAATCAGTGCAGTAGCTTATAGACTCTTGTTGCCTGAGCATGCTAAGATTCATCCAGTCTTTCACATATCGCAGTTGAAGGAATGTAGGGTTAATACTGAGTCTGTCTACATTCCCTTACCGTTAACAACATCTGAGATAGGACCTATCCTAAGTCTACTGCAAGTTCTGGCTAAAAGAGAAATCCTTAAAGGCTCTATGACAGTTCCACAAGTTCTAATCCAATGGGAAGGCCAAGATGCTAAATGATGCTACTTGGGAAGACTTAGCTCAGTTTAAAGAGGCTCATCCCAACTTCAACCTTGAGGACAGGGTTAATTTTAAAGGGGAGGTGATGTAACAGCATCAGAAGGTACTGAAAGGCATAATGGTCACAATGCAGACTCAAACACTCATGCACATGGGCAAGGAAATTCGGTTAGAATCTCAGGAAAGCTGGCAGGCAATCAAAGGTCCATTGCTGAAGGAAAGAACGTGCGTGCAAGGCTGCCAAATTCACGTGTGGCTGACTACCTTTGGGGAAACAATTCTATTTATAGGAAATGATGTAACAGAATGTAGCAGGCAATGATTTGGATATTCCTTTTCTCTCTCTTGTAAATCCTTCATTGCTTCTTATACTTACCTGAGAATATTTCCAGCATTTTTATCATCAATGAATATTGAGCTGATTCCCTATGATCCCGCATTGATCTCATAGGAAGTACAGCTCAAGCCATTTTGCTTACCTGTGTTTTCATTGTGTTACTGTCTAAATTATCTTCTCTGTTTTCTGTTATAATTCCTCACTATTACAACCTGTTGCAGGTTTATAATTAAGAAGCCCAAAGTAAATTATCTTGCAGATACTTTAATCAGGCAACTAAGGTCCAGGACATATAAGGAGAGCTATAAAATGAAAAAGTGAAAAACTAAGACATTACCCATTAGAATTAACTTCCCACAAATTCACCACTCCATCCAAAGCACTGCAAGCATTCCCAAAAATAGCAGATGTAAGGTGATTGTTTTGGCAACCACTCTAAATTGATGATGGTGGTGTGGTTGAGAGAGAGAGAGAGAATGAGGGAGAAATGAGAGAAGAGAGAGTGCAGGTGTCGTCTGTATTATTTTTAGGTTTAATTATATCAAAAGTCCCTGAAGTTTGGGGTAATAGATACCCTTATACTTTTTTTCAATGTCTGACTCCCCAAAGTTACTTCTGTATTTGTCATATACCCCTACTACCAATTCTGACCAATTTTGCTGACAAGTAACTTCAGAATCCTGATCAGACGCAGGAGGTTAAGCACATGGTGCCCCGTGGGCCAAGATTTTTTTTTTAACTTTAAAAAACTAAAAAACTTAATATTTTTATATTTTTAGTTAAATAAAAAATAATTGAAGAGAGAGGTTGTCTTCGCCCGTGCGACATCACGCGGCACCACATGACCAACCTCCTCCGTCTGATTAGGATTCTGATGTTACATGTCATCAAAATTGGCCAGAATTGATAGTAAGAGTATATGACAAACCCATAAATAACTTCGAGGAGTCAGACATTAAAAAAAAGTATAAGGGTATCTGACAAAATTACCCCAAACTTCAGGGACTTGTGACATAATTAAGCCTTTTTTTAACTTTTAATTAATGCTTCTGTATTTGAGTATTGGGCGAGCCATTTGAAGTATATATAATTTTGCAAGAACGCTGACCCTAAGCGTGTGTCATAAAATTAAAATTTTTTAACGCATGCTGAGGAGGGGTTAACGTGTGTGTTAAAATGTATTTTAACACACACGCTGACCCCTAAGTGTGTATTATAAAATTAAAAAAAAATTATAACACACGCTTAGGATCCCCCTCAGTGTGTGTTATAAAATCAAAATTTCATAACACACGCTTAGGGCTCAGCCTGTGTGTTAAAATTTTCATAACACACGTTGAGGGGTCAGCGTGTGCGTTTAAATTCTATATGAGAGGGGTATTTTGGGATTACACTATTTTAGTAAGGTTATTATGGAATTTTCACATAAAAAAAAGGGGTCAACAAATTAATGGAGGGGGTAAAAAAACTAACACCCTTAAATAGATTGGGGAAATTTGGGCGGGATGTAGTGTACGGAAGGTAGTCTTTAAGGGTGGGATGAAATGTTTTGGGATTTATAATAATATTATTCATTAGGAAGGACAAGGGTGGAAAGGGAAAGGTCATATTATTAGAGAGTATAAGATTGAATATTATTAGTAGGTTTATTTATGTATGGGGTCCTTGTTCGTTCACCCTATTTTGTCAGATACCACTTTCCTTTTTTTTATATGAAAATACCACTGTACTTTTCTCCGGTGTGTCAGTTGCCCCTGCTCCCGATTACGATGAGTCTGTGTTGAGGTGGACCGTCGGAGTCCTTGTCAGTTCCATTTCACGTCAGCCATGTGTTAAAATTGGATGTCCACGTGTCATGTGACTTAAATTTTTTTTCTGTTCTAAAATTATTTAAAAAAAAAAACAAAACAAAATTATTTCCAAGGAACCCTATTTTTTTCCCTCCCAAATCGATCCTGACTTTCCCATCTCTAAACATATTCTAATCCATTCTGGCCATAGGCACCGATCATGGTGTTCTAAGACACAACATACTTGTCAGCCATTTCATCTAACAATAATTGAGAACCTTCCAAATCATCACATTTAGCATACATTGAAGCAAGGGCATTATTCAGTTCAGCACAGCAACAAAGCCCAGCTTTAATTCCAAACCCGTGAATCAATTTTCCTTGAAGAATCACCTCGCGGCGACCGCAACAAGGTAGCAAACCAACAATCGTAGTTTGATTAGGTCTGAAACAGTGTCTAAGCATGTGAACAAAGAAATGCAAAGCGTGATAAGGATGCCCATTTTGAGAATAACCACAAATCAATACGTTCCACGAAACAACATCTCGATGAGGCATATCATCAAACAGTTAAAGTGCATGAGTGGTAAAACCAAATTTCATGTAAAAATCAATAAGAGCAGTATTTAGAGATCTCCAACTGGGAAAGTCAGGATCGATTTGGGAGGGAAAAAAATAGGGTTCCTTGGGAATAATTTTGTTTTGTTTTTTGTTTTAATTTTAGAAAAAAAAATTAAGTCAGATGACACGTGGACATCCGGTTTTAACACGTGGCTGACGTGGAATAGAGCTGACAAGGACTCCGGCAGTCCACCTTAGCACAGACTCGCCGGAGTCGGGAGCAGGGGCAACTGACACACCGGAGAAAAGTACAGGGGTATTTTCATATAAAAAAAGGAAAGGGGTATCTGACAAAATATGGTGAAAGTACTGGGGCCCCAGACATAAATAAGCCTTATTAGTATTAGGGAGGACCGGGAAAAGGTGCTACTATAAGGGTGATATTAGTAAGATGATGAGATATTATATGTGATGTAGAAAGGTTGTGATGAATGATATGACATTTACCTGTGTGTACAATAAGCATTATGTTATGATATTTGTGATTGTCAACTTTCTAGTCGTTCAATTGCAAATCTGATCAGTGATATGACAATGACTTAATCCCTATCCCATATTGTTTGTTAGGTTTCCAAGGTATGGGTATTGTGAAGGGGATTGTTTTATGTGAAAGCAATCAGTCAAGCCAAGCACTCAAGCGGGAGAGGGAAATATCATAAAAGATATTTTATTATTGTTCAGTTCCATTGTATCCTTGGAATGAAATGTATTTCAAATAAAAAAATCTATTCACCATTTTTCAATAAAAGAGACTATTACTTTCAATTGCAACATATTTTTCAAAGAAAACACTTTATTCCCTTTGTAAAAAAAAAACAGGGTGTTATAGTATGTAATCAACATAATATAAAATAGGAGAAGTTTGAGGACAAATTCGTTTTCCCTCCTTAAACCTCCTCCTAATGATTATTTCCCTCATAAAATACATATTAATGATGTCTTAGATAATTAAATCTGAGTTGTCCATCATATTTTATAAGTTTATATCACAACCGTTCATGTGTTGAAAGCCAACTTTGCTCTCACTGAGCTTCTCTAAGCCGGAGTCTCTTCATCTCCTTTCCTTGGTTCATTTTTTTCTTTCTTCTCTTTCTATGAGAAGCTTGTATTCTTTTCTTCCTTTGACATTCAAAATCACAATCCTGACTCAAAACACAATTCCCTTTCTCTCTCTTTCTATGTCTCTCACAATCTCCCTCTGAAATCTTCTCTCAAACCTAATCACCATACAATTCCTCTTTCTCCATTCAAACCCGCTCAACAAACCCACCACACAGTCTCTCTTTTTTCTTCTCCTTTTTCAATTAATACGGAAGACATCACAATCTCTCTTTCACCCTCTATCTCTACTCTATCGACTCTCAACTCCTCTCTTTCAAGATTCAAAACTTTGAGGTTTTTTCTAATGGTTTCACAAGTGTGCGTGTTGGTAATTAATGGTGGCGAAGCTCTCACAACAGGTTTCACAAACTCTGTGGCATACTACGGTGAGGACCATGGATCTGCGTTGGTTGAAGTTGTACGGGTTTGGGTGAAGCTGGATGATGTGTCGCAAAAACACGACGGAGGAGTCAACCAGGTACATCCCCACCCTTTTTCCGTCACCTGTCGTATATTGCTTCCACCTTTATTAGTGTGTAGGCAACATGTTTGATTAAATGCCACTGAGATCTAATGAAATCTTATTACTTCAAGATGTGGTTATCTTTTTTCTATATTCAATATTTTGAATCTCTATGTTCATACATGTTTAATTATTGAAATATTTTTTATATATGCTATTGGAAATCTCATGATTAAAGACGATTTTAGGCTATTTTATATTCCTTTAGCAAGTGTTTTGTAAGGTTATCTTTAGTTGCAGTTCTTACACATATTAATCACACTTGGCCCCTTATTTATTGAGCAAGTTCTTACACTTACTTTTAAAATTAGCAATTCATGACTAATCATGCAAATATTTTCTTTACATGTCGTTTATCCTAGGTGAAGCCCTTAAAGGATTAACAATTATTTTTCAAATTTGAAACATCTGGATATCTTACCACAAGATATCCAAAAATATGTCATGTTCCTGTAATAGCTAAATGTCATTTTTTATTTCTTTTTTGGTTTTATTTTAGCTCAAGCAAGTTGAAGTTGCGAATCAACAATGGTATGCTCCATGTGCTTTAGTGGACAACTAAGGGTATTGTTATTTAGCTACCACTATTTCTATGCACACTTTATGAGAAAAGATTAATGTTGCTAATGTTAGTTTTGTCTTATTTAATTCATTTTTAGTGACCATGATTTATTCTTTTTGTCTTTTTACTTGACATGAAAAAGGAGGCCTACTGTGGATGGAAGTGAGAGTGAAACATTAGATATAAACAATTACTACCATTCATGATAAAAATGGACAAAACTAGCAGGTTTGAAAGCAATGGTAAAACTCATGTTTATCATACTATCCAGACACTTAAAAGTTTCAAACTATGATTTACTACTAATGATGCTTCATAACTTAGCAAGTAGATACAACGGTATTAGGCCTACTTGCTCTAATTGTTTCAACTTTCGTTTAACCTTACAATATATGGCTACTAGATTTGTTGGTTTTAGACTTTTAGTGTTATGTGAGACATTATAATGACACATTAGCTTTTGAGATCAAGATAAAAGAAGTTCCTTAAATTTGGTGTAAGGAGATTGGGTTTCATCCATAGTCAACATATACATATATATATATATGTGTGTGTTTGTGTGTGTGTGTCAAAAACCATAGTGTTGAGGGATTTCTTTTCCTAATGGCAAGACAATATGTAAATGAAAATGATGAATGGGTAGAAGAATTGACAACTCCATCGTAGCTATCTTTGCCCTGTTCATGCTTTGTGATATCTATCATAGATAGATGCATTTCTCACACCAATGGCATATCTGATTCCTTTTCTATTTTTTTTTTTAAATATTTTTAGCATTCTTATTGGCTATTATTGGCATATCTAATCCTTTTTTAGATTTAGGTTTCTTTGGCTTTTATTATTGTCTCTGATTTGAACATGAAACTCAAGTAAATAAATTCTTCAAAGTTGTGTTTCATCTGGGTGCAGAGCAATTTAGATGAACTTCTAAATTGATAGGTTTTGATTTGAGATATTGGATATCGGGTTGAACGGAGTAGTTGATGTCTCTCCGGATGCAACACCCTACTTTCCTAACCCGAGTAATTAAGAAATAAATAATTAAAAATGTACAATTCGGAAATATTATGGACTTGTTAATATATTAGAGTTTGTAGGAAATAAATTTTTCTTTTTCTCTTTCCTTTAAAACCCTAATGGGTCGGGTGCGCAAAATCACAAAGCCTTTGGATCTCGGAAAAATATCATATACATTGATTTAACTATGGATTCTACGTCCTTTGATATCAACAAAGTGTGTCATGTACTCTTAGACGTAAAGTGTGAGATAGCATTCACCTGATTTTGAAAACTTATTATGGCTTTATTATGAAAATAGTAGTGAGGCTATCACTCGTCATTTTCATAACTTAAAGTATTAATTTTTCGAAGTGACGTAAACGAATCCTTCTTAAACAATATCAGAGTAGCGGAAAATCATTGGACCATGAGCGGATAATATAAACAATATATATATATATATATATATATTTGTATACATCAATGGTAAAAAGGGTACATAGTCCAAAGTAGTATAAAGATACCGGATCCAAGATACAAGTCCATACACCTGAAAACTAAAAAGTAGGATCATCACTCTAGAGCTCTCCCAAAATATATACATTATAAAACATATCATGATAATGGCTCCAGAGCTGATCCAAGAGTAGCAGTAGCAGTAGTAGTCCAAGTCACCAGAGTAGCATCCATCCTTCCATAGGGTTCACAGCAGGTGCAATTCAGGTCCAGGATTCGCACTACCAATACTATGCCTATACCTAGGAACCACTCGGTCCTCCTTGAGGTCTAGTAACTGACTCGACTGGTACCTCCTCCTCGCTCTCTCCCTCCTCCGGATCCTCCTCACTTTCGTCAATCGGGGTAGAGACCCTACCACTGAGTCTAGGATCTGCAGCAGACGCAGTCCTAACAGTACCCGTCGGACCAGGTGAGGGGATATTAGTATCGGTGAAAACTCCAAAAACAGAGGGATGAGTACGAGTGGCCATTTGAAAACGAAAACTATGGAGCCTACGTACTGGTCGAGCTGGTAGTGGTGGTTCCCTATAGGTATAGAACGGGGTATGTGCACAGTATGGATAATGGGAATCTTAAACCTACGAGGGCGCACACGAGCAAGGGGGTTAGGGTGATAGAGAGTAATCTCAACTCACCCTCAAAAGTAGCTTGGTGCTCCTCAAACGTCCATGTACCACTAGGGATAGGTCTGATCTTGACGCAGGCTAGGTTTCTAGCCAACACCTAATAAGGGAACAGGGGTAAGCATATACATACACATAATCAAATAAGAGCAACTGGAAGTTTAACAAACACATAAATCAAGTCATCAATCAACGTGTATATGCATATGTTCAAGCCAGATTCATTTATAATTGAACTCTTTAATTATAATGGCATGATGCATGTCATCTCTCAATCCTAAGATACTCCAATTAAGTATCCTTGTGGACGTCCATCCATAACATCGGCGTATTCTAATCCAAGAATATTTTTGATACGTTACCTGAACGTATGGCGTACTAGCTCGGAAGTGATAACAACGTCACCTTATCTGGTGAACGTCACGTCGCCAAAACGTAAACATATCACTTTACAATATACAACGGGAGTGATAAACAACGTCACCACATCTGGTGAACGTCACGTCGCCAAAACGTAAACCTTATCACTAGTGATACACAACAGAGGTGATAAACAACGTCACCATGTCTGATGAACGTCACGTCGCCAAAACGTAAACCTTATGTGCATCACACTGTCGAAACATCAATTCAATAGTATATCACATACTGCCCACATCCTCCAGCTTGATGTGTCATCGAGCCAGCAGTAACATTTGGCACTCCCAGAGGCCTTCCTCATGTTCCTCGAACATGATAAATGATAAACTCTACCAACACCATGCATGAATGCATTAATGTCTCAATTAAGTTGTCCTTTAAATTATTTTATAATATTTCAACTTATTATAAAATAAATACAAGCTTTTTATGCAAAACACTTAGAAATAATAATCCCATATTATTTCAGGTATGATTTCAGTGTGATCTCTTCAAAACCAATACTTAATTGTAAGTTAAACATTATTAGAAGTTAGAAATGGTATTTTGCTGAATTTTTAACACTGATAATCGATTACCCTGAACTGATAATCGATTACCACGTGCATTTTTCAAAACCTGAAACAAATACAAAGAATTAATCGATTACTCTCTCGTGGTAATCGATTACCCATATCAGCAGAATACAGAAAACTTGAGTTTTAACATACCATTTCCAATTCTAATCAATCTTAACTCAAAACCACTATTCATAGAATCAAATGGCATAAAACAAATATGCTCCAACACTGAAATCAAATTAAATCTCAGAGAATCCAACATCTTCACAAATTATGCATAAAACACATATTTTAACAACTCAAAGTATCAAATCTCCATTCATGCAAGTAAACCATGATTCCAGACTTTAACACTTAGTATACCCCTCAAATTCCACAATTACTTGTAAATTAAGAATTGTTAGAAATTAAAAATGGTATTTTTTTTTCTGAAATTTAAACACGGATAATCGATTACCATGAACTAGTAATCGATTACCACGTGTATTTTTCAAAATCTGAAACAGATGCATTAGAATAATTGATTACCCCTTCGTGGTAATTGATTACTCATGACAGCAGATGCATAAAAACTGGGTTTTAACACACCATTTTCAATTCCAATCAACTCTAACTCAAAACCATCATTTACAGAGGTCAAATGGCACAAAATAAGCTTGTTCAAACACTGAACTCAAACCAAAACTCTCAGAGTCCAACAATACCACGAATTATGCATTAATTACATCATTTAGCAACTCAAGGTATGAAATCAGAATACATGCAACAAAACCATGATTTCAGGCATCAAACACTTTGCATGCACATAATATAAGTTGCTCATAAATAAGAGAGAACAAAATTTGGTCTCCAAATCAAAAACCTATTTCAAACTAAGCCCTTGTGAGTCTCATGGTGACTTCCTACATAAAACGCATCAATCACTCTTATTCTAGTGAATGTAAAACTTTCTCCATACCTCTAAGTCGTGCTCCAACAAGAACTTTGCAGAGAAAGGGATTCCAACTCCAAATTCCACTAAATCCGTAGCATGCAGACAGAGTTGGACAGGGTACCAAAACCGAATTGGTTGACACATGAAACAGCCATGAAAATTGGGGAAATCAGTTCCTATGAACTCTCTGCAACATGCACTGGAGGTAGGAACAAGTTTGAAACCAAAAGGGTTGGTGTGCTTACAAAGATCAAGCTTCAAAGTGAGCTCCAAAAATCAGTTTTCCAATTCTGCAGAATTTGGGATCAAACTTTGCAAGCTTGATTCTTCCAGCACACACACCCTCAACTCACAATTTTGGTATCTTTGGAAAGCTTGAGATGTAAGCTTTCCAACCGTGTATATCTCTCAGTCTAGCTCTCAGATACGAAGACGAATCGAACCCACGAACTCAAGAACCCTAATTTGTGTTTCAGACCAACACAAGCAAAAATCAACCAAATTCTTTCAATCTATGAGCTTATATAGAGCAATTCAGGGTTCATGCATGGAGACGCGATAACCCTTTGAGGTGTCAAGGCTGATTAGGTGTCAATTTCTGGGAAATTAGGGTTTTACCAAGCATTGAGTCATCAAACGCACTCAACCCTAGCTGTCCTGCACTTTGGTAATCGATTATCAACTCGTGGTAATCGATTACCATGATGAAAATTTCCAAAAATTTATATTTTAAATAACTTCCCTCCATAAACCTTTTCAATATTGCAATTAGGTCCTACCCAAGGACTGAATTGCAAAACTAATATTTTTGTACAAATTTAATATATAAAAATATATTACCTATTCTTATATATCTTAAAGTACATAATGTACAAAAATGAAGCTTTTGAATCAACTTAAATTAATTATAAAATTACTATTGTAATTAATTTATTTAATATTCAAAAGACGAAAATTGGGGTGTTACACCGGACAGATGATCTATGCAACCGACTGCAAGAAAGAACAGGTTGACCTCATATACTACTCTTAAAAAAAATGTCACTGCTTATATTTTGCAAGACAGATGTACTAATCTTTGTTAATATTTTTTAAAAAGATATTGTTGTTTGCAGGTTGAATGTGGATATTTATGCCTCTCCTCATTAATCCTATTTCACATATGGGTTACCAACTGCAAGGGAATCATCTGCTGTATAAAGACAGGTTGGTTTTACTTAAGCATTCTAATTAATATAAAATGATAATGTTATGACAGAAGGGTAGTGAGGAACAGTTAGTCAGTTGAAGTGCGTTCAGTTAGATAAATAGGGGAGAATAAGATAAGGGAGAATTTTGAGAATTACAGTTTGTGAGAACAGAGCTATCCCTTAATTGCGATTGAGAACAGAGCATTTTGAGAATAATGAATTTCGAGATTATTTAATGTTCGGTGAGTAAAATATAATTTCTGATCTTTTTGCTTTATGCGTCTCTAACTCTTCACATCATTTTTACTTTGTCCCAATTCATGTAATACATATGGCAATCTAAATGAGATTATCTCCTACATTTTGGTTTTGTTTTGTGATAGTTCCCTTTTGGACCAGTTATTTGCTTGCTAGCATTAAAGATATCTTGCTTCCACTACTCTTTTGTTAAACATGACAAAAGCATGAGTCACTCTGTAAGATGAAACTTATACAATTGAAATTCATATAAATAAGTTATTTACTGTTTGCAGCTTGGTACTGGACTATATGTGGTGAAGCTTTTGAATAGTGGAGCATAATGAGGAAGAAGAATGTTGTGAGATGGTAAAGTTTGAAAGGTTGTCAGACATAACGGGAAGTCTCAAATTGCAAGCGTTACACATTTGAACACATCTTGAAATGTATCTATCAAAAAGAAACTGCGGGTAATGGTTTGTTTCCTATGTCTTTGTATAATAGAGAAAATAAGTGTTAGGAAGAGGTTTTCATTTTATTTTTTTTTGCTTGGTCCAATTCCACGTAGTCGCCCACTCCATCTGGTGGAAAATGAATTTGGTTGTTGTTATTATATTTTTTATTTGTAAATCCACCATAGTTATTAATTGGAAAATTAAGGAGATACCTCTATTGAGGTATACCTTTCCTTTTGATTGACATTTTAGCCCTTGGTGAATGAAAGATTAAAGAATAGGTTGTTAAGGATTAATTTATACATTTTGCTGCGGTTGCAAAATGAATTTTACTAAGTAGCCTATGCAATGCATCTGAAATGTTATTTTGGATCTAGTGAATTGGTTCCTAAATATCTTAACCTTTTTATTTCTCCTTTTGATCTCCAGTAATTATAGTTGCCTTTTAATCTCCTGTAATCATAGAACATTTTGAATTGTATAATCTCCTTTTGAAATTTGGTGTATTTTTAATTTATTAGGTTCTTTTTGTGCATTTTCTATGTTCTCCATGGGTGCTATGTTATTTTATTTATGTATCTTAGAACATTTGATTTATAAGTTTTCTGCATATTTGTTTACATTTAAATTACAAAAGGATGTAGTGAGACCCCTTTTTGGCTCCACTACGGGTTGTCTCCTCTCTCTCTTTTTTTTTGAGTGAATGTTGTTGTCATTTGTTATTCTTATTATCTTCTGTTGTGGTGTCCTGCTGTTGTTGTGCTATTATCGTTGCCATTGTGCTAATGATTAAACTAGCACTTAGATTTGATGGTAGTATGTTTGTTCAATTCTGTGTATTTTTGCTAAAAAAGCTTAGGGTAGCGTACAATCTCAATTATATCTAAATGTTTCTCCCTTTGAGTGCGAGGTTAATTTATAGCAATTCTGTTGTGTTTAATTGACATGTTTTAATTTTGAGTTTCACTTTTCTTGGAGTCTTTTTTTAGGAGAGTTTGCTATTTTTCTGTTTTGTCTATTTAAAGTTTTTTACTTAGGGTTTTGAATCTCAAATCAGTTGGTTGCTCTAAGGCAATGGTGAAATTGAAATCGGTAATTATATGACAAGATTAGCTCCCAAGTTAGAAAGGTGAGACTTTTTCTGCATTTTTTTCGCTACATGCTTTCTTAACTATAAGCATTGTTGTTGTCATCTAGGAGAATGCAGATAATCTTCTACAGGACTGTCTCTTCTTCCATGTGTATCTTTAATCTCTTTAGTCTCTTCTTAATGGATAATAAAAATAAAAAATGTGAAATATTTACGGTTAAAGGTAGAACTTTTGATTTGACCCATACAATTATTAGAATTAAGATGGGAAATTATATCATTGGATGAGACAAAAGATATAGTATCTATCCTGACAAAAGAATTTCAAACCTCGAATATAAGTATTTCAAATACTCTAATATATGCTTTCTTAGACTTTTTACTTTATATATTGACTTAATTATCTCGATTGTATGCACCTTATCAATATTATCTTTTAACTTCACACACTCTATTTGTCTTGCAGCATATGAAGCATCAAATTTAAGTATGATCCCACTATATCTCATTTTTTTATATACTCCAAATCGGTTATCATTTAGACCAAATTATCTTTACTATTTCTATTAGAGAATTTAGTAATATATGTTATGATTTATTTTTTTAACGATTGGTGCCTGCTAATGATAACACTAAAGTATTAGGCTAATCCTCTATGTTGTATATTTGTATAGTATGTGGTTTGGATAAAATCATGTCCTTTATGGTTTATACTTTATAGTCTGTATATACCACATTCTAAACTGAATATGCTTTTCAATCCTTAGCATAACTTTTATTCATTTAATAAATTGACACTTTGATTTTTATATGCAGATTTTAAAAGAATATGGGCATTAGTAATATATTTATTTTCCTCTGTTTTTGTATTATTCAGATATTTTTTTTCTTGATTACCTTAGATGAATGAGTGAGTGGTAAGGATATTGAGTTCGTATGATTTTGACTTCTTGATTTACCAATATGGTTTTTGTGATACATGTTGTGATTGAAAGTTTGAGACAAATCTTAGAAACTATGTGTACAAAAGTTATCAAGGTAGATTTTGGTCAAGTATGCATTATGAGACATGAGCATTCAATCTTTAGAAGTAATATTTCTACTCCCAATAAAACAAAATAGGGGTTTTCTGCAAAAGAATTTTAACACAGAAAATTGTAGCTTTCTTGATTACATGAAAGGATAATTTTCCAACCAAATTGAGCTTCTTGGTGTTGTCTTTAAGGTGAGCTTTCTGCCGCACAAAAACACTGCTAGAAATTGAGTTGTTGTCTATTGCTGCCACAACTACCTACTGCTGTTGCTGCTGTTGCTGCTGCCTGCTACCCCTCCTATTGCTGCTGCTGTCCAATGGTATTTTACTAAGAGGTGATACCTCATTTTTTTTATTAAGAGGATGTCAACATTGGGAATCTACCTACCAAGTGTTTTGTGAAAAATCTTGAGAGAATGGTATAATTTTTTAATTTGATACCAAGCAAGTTTAATCTTTTTTTAGTTGAAGTTTAATTTTCTTTTGATTTATGTTTTTTTCAGTTTAATTTGATACCAGTGGCTTTTCTTATCGACCTTCATTCTTGATCATGTAGGTTCATTGTGGTCAGTTTCATTGAAGTATTTAGAGAACTATTTTAAGTGTATTTAAGCAATTTACTAATAATCTTTTTTATTATATTTAATTGGACTATTTTCATCTCTCTATCGCATTACTAACTCTTACTACTTATCACTTGGTGGTGGAGCTTTACTTCATGAATGATTTTTTGTTCTTTTTCTTTTTTTATTTTGTGAGAAGAATTATATGTGCTCCTAATTGTTTGTAATCATCTTATCTTCTCATCATCATATCGAATTTCTTAATTTATGTAAAGAAGAAAAAATCTAACAAAATATAATAGCAACCACAAAAAAATGTTACTCATTTTGTCTTAAAATTGACAATTATGATACAATAAAGGAAAAACTAGGTGGTCTTTTGCGAGATAAAAAAGGGAATCCAAATATCTCATTGTGACATGAACAATGCTTATGCGACATATAAATTGATCTTATAAACATGAACTATAGATAAAAGAAATTGTGGATAGATGCAATTTTGGATGGTTTTATCAAATTATAAATTACTCTTTTGAAGTTTTATTAACTATTCATATTCATAACTTATGATTCAATTTCTTGGCTATTCATAACTAATCTAATTATCTAATTACAATTTTGATATTTCTTGGCTACATGATTCTAAACGAAAATATATATTATCCTTCTCTTAATTATATATTCAAATTCAGTATACTAATGTAAAATTATTAATTTACCAAATTGATAAAATTTCAATAGTTTAATATATTATTTGAAGTTAGTGTACTGAATTAAGTTATTACTTTTGAAGTTAAGACAAATGTAACGAAATTTAATACCCGTGCATCGCATGGACAATTTTCCTAGTGTGGTATATAAATGCATATCTAAGATGATTGGTGAGAGATTAAAATTAGTGTTGCTTGTTTTGGTTGAAAAAAATTAAGGAGCTTTGTGGCTGGAATATCTATTTTGCATAATGTCTTGATTACTCAAAATCTTATCATATTATATAAAAGGAAGAATATATCTCCAAGATGCTTGATGAAGATAGATTTGGGGAAAGCTTATGATACAGAATATTGGAATTGTGTCAGAGAGGTGTTACAAGGCTTCATTTTCGTCCTAAATTTATAGGTTGGATTATGTCAAGCATTTCATCTACCTCTTACTCAATAGCTATCAACGGAGACTTAGTTGGATATTTTGCTGAAAAGAGAGGATTGAGGCAAGGGGATCGTATCTCCCCCATAAGTTTTGTGCTAATGATGGAAATGCTCACTAGATACCTAAAATCGCATCTGAACATAAAGGATTTAGATTTCATTCTATGTGTAAAAGCCTCACTATGACAAACTTATGATTTGCTGATGACATAATGTTATTCTGTAAGGGCGAGAAGCAGTCTATTAAACTGTTTGTGGAAGGATTTCAGGAATTTTCAACAACCACAGGGTTGAATACTAACCACCAAAAGTGTTAATTGTCTTAGCATGTACAGGAAGGAGAATTTCTCTCTTCCTATTCCCATGAACATCCTCCTATTTCTCTGGTAAAGAGAAATCAATTCTCTTCCATTCAGTTGTATCCATTCAGTTATATTTAGTAGTTACACTTCCTTATAAATACGTATAGGAGTTCTTTCATTTGTAACTCAATCCATCAACAACAACAGAAATAGCAACAACAACATTAGTAACAAACATATTCTCTCTATAATTATAGAGAATTTAGTAGATACACCGATGAGAAAATATCGTGTCGTATTTTGGATGTATTTGGGGTTTGGGTTGTTGTCAAATAATAATATCGTTGTATATCGTCATTTTATATGTGGAGTAAGCTATAAGCTGAACCACACTTATTCATTATTCCAATTTATTTCCGCTCATTTTATAACAAACTGGTATCAGAGCGCTTAGAGCGTTCTGGGAATTTGTGTATTAAAAAATGGCGACTACAAAATTCGATATTCAGCAGTTTGATGGGCACATCAATTTTGGAATGTGGAAGGTTCGCATGATGGCTGTTTTGACCCAACAAAATTTAAAGGTGGCACTTTCTGGGAAAGAAAAGAAGCTTGACACAATGAAGGATTCTAAGTGGGATGACATAGATGCAAAAGCTATGTCAACTATTCACCTATCCATCACAGACGATGTTTTGCAGGAGGTCTTACCGGAGAAGACAGTAGAGGCTTTGTGGACCAAGTTGGAGTCCCTATACATGAAAAAGACGGTGGCTAATCGTCTCGGTGTGTTACAACGTTTGTACACAATTCGCATGGATGAAGGGACATTCATTAGATCACACATTTATGAGTTCACTTCTTTGTCTATGGAATTGAAAAATATAGACGAGTCATTTTCAAGTGAGCAACAAGCAATGTTGTTGCTTTGCTCCCTACCTCCCTCGTACAGGCATTTTAGAGAAACTCTCATATATGGGCGTGAAAGCCTTAATATTGATGAAGTGAAATCATCACTTCTGAGTCGTGAGAAGATGGAGCACGATAATAGCGAACGTGATGATCATGCAGCAGGCTTGTTCGCTAGGGGGAGATCGAGGGAGGTTGGATCGAGTAGTTTTCATAAAGGCAAGTCTAGATCTAAATCTAGACAACGCAAGGGGAGATGCATATATTGCAAGAAAGAAGGGCATTGGAAAGCAGAATGTCCGAAACTCAAAGAAAAGAATGAGGCCGGTCCGAGTCACTCAGCTAGTGTGGTTGAAAATACTGATAGTGTTCTGTCAATATCAACTAGTTCATTTGCTGATGCTTGGATCCTTGATTCTGGTTGTTCTTACCACATGTGTCCAAGCCAGGATTGGTTCACAACTTACCGGTCAATTGATGGTGGCATTGTTCTTATGGGAAATCATATGTCCTTTAAGGCCATTGGCATTGGAACAGTCTGAATCAAGATGCACGGTGGTGTCGTAAGAACTTTGACAAATGTTTGGCACATACCAGATTTGAAGAAAAATCTCATTTCTTTAGGTACTCTTCATTCTCAAGGGTATAAGTATTCTGCTCAAGGTGGAGTTCTACGAGTCTCCAGAGGTGCTCTTGTTGTGATCAAAGGAAAATTGGTCAATGGTCTCTATATACTCCAAGGAAGTACAGTCGGTGGATTTGCATCTATATCGTCTTTCCTTGATTTAGATTCTGATACTACTCAGCTTTGGCATATGCATCTAGGGCATATGAGTGAAGCTGGAATGTCTATCTTAAGCAAACGAGGTCTGGTAGGTGATCACAAGATTGGGAAGCTTGACTTTTGTGAACACTGTGTCTACGGGAAGCAAACTAGAGTCAAGTTCAACACTGCCATTCACAGGACTAAGGGTACAATGGATTATATTCACTCTGATTTGTGGGGCCCTGCGCCTGTCTCGTCAAAGGGTGGTGCCAGATACCTATTAACTTTCATTGATGATTTTTCAAGGAAAGTTTGGGTTTATTTTCTCAAAAACAAAAGTGATGTTTTCACAACTTTCAAGAAATGGAAAGTGTTGATTGAGAATCAGACAGGTAAGAAAATCAAACGTCTTCGAATCGATAATGGTTTGGAGTTTTGTGGAGGTGATTTTAATGAGTTCTGTGAGAATGCGATCATAGTGAGACATCGCACTGTGCGGAAGACTCCACAGCAGAATGGAGTAGCAGAATGCATGAATAGAACTATTTTAAATAGAGCTCGATGCATGCTTTCTAATGCGGGCCTGGGAAAGGAATTCTGGGCTGAAGCTGTTAACATGGCTTGCTATTTGGTGAACCGATCTCCGTCTACTGCAATTGAATTAAAGACTCCTATAGAAGTGTGGTCTGGTACTACAACTGATTATTTTGATCTAATAATTTTTGGGTGTCCTTCGTATGCTCATATTAGTGATGGGAAGCTTGAGCGAAGGGCACAAAAGTGCATATTTCTCGTATATGCATCCGGAGTTAAAGGTTTCAGATTATGGTGCACTGAAACTAAACCACCAAAATTCATAATCAACAGAGACGTTAAATTTAATGAATCATTCATGCTTCATCCGATGAAGGAGGTTGGCAATGCAGATAAAGAAGATCATGTTAGCAAGCAAGTGGAGCTTAATATTGAACAGGTGGTGCTTTTGATCCACCTATTCAAGAAGAAGATCCCGAAGTTGTCGAAGAGCAAGAAGAGACTCTACTGCAGAATTATAATCTCGCAAGAGACAGAGAAAGGAGGCAGATAAAACCACCTAAGAGATATGGTCATGCTGACATAGTCTCATTTGCGCTACTGATGGCAGAGGACATTGAAGCTCGAGAACCCGTAACATACAACGAGGTTATCTCAAGTAATGAGTCTGCAGAGTGGATTGCTGCTATGGGTGAGGAAATGGAGTCTCAACACAAGAATCAAACTTGGGAGCTAGTGAAACCGCCGAAAAGACAAAAGATCGTTGGTTGCAAATGGGTATTCAAGAAAAAGGAAGGATCACCTAGAGTAGAAGCGGCTAGATATAAGGCTCGTTTAGTTGCAAAAGGTTTCATCCAAAGGGAAGGAATCGAATACAATGAAATTTTCTCCCCTGTAACATAGTTCTATCTGGGTGTTACTAGTCATGGTTGCTCTATTCGATCTGGAGCTTGAGCAACTTGATGTAAAAACGACTTTTCTCCATGGAGAGCTCGAGGAAGAAATTTACATGCAGCAGCCATAAGGTTTCATCGTTGAAGGTAAGGAAGATCATGCTTGTCTCTTGAAAAGGTCATTATATGGCTTAAAGCAATCTCCTCGCCAATGGTACAAAAGGTTTGATACTTTTATGTTGAGTCATGGTTATTCCAGAAGTGACTATGATAGTTGTGTATACCATAGAAAGCTCCAAGATGATTCGTTTATTATTTATTGCTATATGTTGATGACATTCTCATCGTTGCTAAGAACATGTCAGAGATCAAGAAGTTGAAGGCTCAACTTAGTGGTGAATTTGAAATGAAAGATTTGGGCCCTGCTAAGAAGATTTTAGGCATGGAAATCTCCAGAGATAGGCGTGCAGGTAAATTATACTTGTCTCAAAAGAAATATATTGAGAAAGTTTTGGAGCATTTTGGAATGGAGAATGCTAAGCCAATTAGCACTCCATTGGCAGCCCATTTCAAACGCTCAGCTGCAATGTCACCACAATTCGTTGAGGAGGATGAATAAATGTCACTTGTTCCGTATGCTAGTGCAGTTGGTAGCATCATGTATGCTATGGTTTGCACCCTTCCCGATATATCACATGTTGTTAGTGTCGTTAGTAGGTACATGGGAAACCCTGGGAAGAAACACTGGGAAGCTGTGAAACGGATACTCAGATATCTCCGAGGTACTGCAGATATTGGCTTAATTTGGTAAGAGTCATAATACTAGCACTAGTATTATTGGTTATGTTGACTCTGATTATGCTGGAGATATAGACAAAAGGAGATCTCTCACAGGTTATGTCTTCTCGCTTTTGGGGAGTGCAATTAGTTGGAAAGCAACTTTGCAATCCACTATTGCATTGTCTACTACAGAAGCCGAATATATGGCTGCTGCAGAAGCCGTGAAAGAAGCCATTTGGCTTAGAGGTTTGGTGGGTAGTTTAGGTTTAGAACAAGATATCACGGTGGTTTACTGTGATAGCCAAAGTGCCATACATTTGACCAAAAATCAAATGTATCACGAAAGAACCAAACATATTGATGTCAGATATCATTTCATTCGGGAGATCATTTATCAAGGTACTATTCTAGTTAAAAAGATTGGTACTAATAATAATCCAACCGACATGATGACGAAGCCAATTACAGTATCTAAGTTCAAACATTGCCTGGAATTTATTAGCATTGGAATGAAGACATGCTAAGCCAAGGTGGAGATTTGTTAATTGTCTTAGCATGTGTAACGCCCACTATTTCATTTATTTATTTCCAAAGAATTTCATTAATTTCATATTATTTAAATAGATAGCTAGAAAATCTAGACATAAAATTCCCTTTTTCAAATACTTTAAGTTGTGGTACTTGACTTGAAACTGGGATCAGTAGAAGAAAGACTCCAACATTAAATAATTAAAATCATTCATGTATAACTTTGATGGCGGGAAATAGCTTTTGCAGACTTATGCTTTCCTAGAAAATAGCTTAATTAGTAAATAGAGTTATCTCAGGAGGTTAACTTAAATCATGCTTTCTTCATTACCGAGTTTGAATACTAAAATCAGAGTTAGCGAAAATATAACGTGATGATTTATATTAATTATTCAAGGTTTACAAAATATAAGATGACTCTTGTCTAATAAAATTGAGCATCTTAAATTCGCAAGTACCACACTAATATCAATATATGAAACTAAATCCAATCTCTAGTATAAATTTTCAAAACATGTGTATTATAAGTATTATCAAAATAATGGCGTTCCAGAGCTGATCATTGGTCCTTCGTTCATTCCATTATTGGGTCGGGTCTTCAAGAGCTGAATCAAGAGTTCACAATCTATACTTTCTATAAACTGCCTGTGCCTTAGGGTCATCCACTCCCACTGAATTCTAACTCGACAAGATATCGAACCAATACCTATAAGGGCAGGGGTAAGCTATACACATTCGCATTATCAAATGGAATAAAATTTATAACAATCTCAGTTAGGCAATCCAGCATGAAAGAAATGCATCTACACATGAGCACACGCCATTTTATGTTGTTATTTACTTCCAATGCAAGGTGTATGATGCATGAATGTCCTATCATCAGTCCTAGCTTCCATAAAAACTATTACCCATTCTCCGGGATGGCCACCTTATAACTTCATGTACAATTTGTGTACTTGGTACCTTTGCGGGGTACAATTCAATACAATTCCAAGGAATTGTATTACGCTCAAGCTTGGTAGTGATTCAAAATGTCGCAATCTCGCAGACGTCATGCTCCACCGTAACAATCACATCATCAGTATCTCACACTGGCCACGTTTCCATTTATTACAAATAAACGTGTCATCGAGCAGGACGTGTTTGGCGCTCCCAGAGGCCCTCCTCAGGTTATACCAAATAACCATGATAATTCGATCTATCATCCAAACTCAATGCATGAATGCATCACAGTTAAATTCATTGATTGGTATTTAGATTACTTGATAATATCCAACATTATCTTGAAGTAATTCAAACATATTCCATGAATAAATTCAGGAAAATTAGAGAATACCCGATCAAACCTATTTCAATCATTTATCATGTCCAAGAATTTGATTTAAGTCAAACAATAATGGTTCAGAAATTAAAATGGCATTTTTAAGCATTTTCAGCATTGATAATCAATTATCAGGAATCTGGTAATTGATTATCGCGTGTATTTTCACATGCTGTGTCAGAACTCATCATGATAATCGATTACCAAGTCGTGGTAATCGATTATCCATGACAGCAGAACACTGAAAAATAGGTTTTAACATACCATTTTCATTTCTAACCAAAATTAACTTTAACCAAACATTTACAAAGTTGACAAAACACCTTTTGAACATGTTCAAGTACTAAAATCACATTAATCCACAGAGATTACATAAATTCACATAATTATGCATTAAAACATGTAAGTCAACAACTCATAGTGTCAAAACACAAAATACTCAATTAATTCATGGATTCAATGTTTATACAGCATGCATGCATCAAATAGAACTTGTTCAAGTACAAAGAACATATCAATTCTCAGAAATTACCCAAATCCACTTCATTATTCATAAAAACATGAAATTCAACAACTTCAAGTATCAATTTCACATATACTCATTTTTAACAGGGTTATAGCATCAATTAAGTTCACATGCATCAATCCAAACTCATTCAAACAAGTCTTATGGCTCAGATTGGCCTCGAAGCCAAAGTCCTATTTCAAACTAAGCCCTTAAAGCCTCATGGTGGCTTATCATATGTTCCATTACATTTCATTCTCATTCTAGCAAATGGTAAGTTTCCCCCATACCTTAGGTTTGTGTTTGAACAGAGGCTTGACTCAGAGAAACTGTCAAACTTCAATTTCCACAAAATCCCTATTCAGCTTCATGCATGCAGAGCAGTCTCAGCAAGGTCACAAGACCAGAGAAATTGATCCATCAAACATGCATAACATTTGGGGAAAAAGGTTAAATTACATCCTATGCAACATAAACTAGAGATAGGAACAAATTGGAGGTCAAGAGGGTGCTCATACTTACCACAATCGAAGCTAAAAGTGAGCTCCAAGACTCAGATTTCAGATTCTACAGACTTGAAGCACCAACTTGCAGAGTTTATAATTCCTAGCACACTCAACCTCAACTCACGATTCTTATATCAATGCAAAGCTTGAAGATTAAGCTTTGCAACGATGTATCACTCATGACCTAACTCTCAAAATCGAGAGAGAATCGAAGAAGCGAAATTATGAACCCTAACTGTGTTTTCAGAGCTTCAGACATGGAAATGGAACCCTATTTCATCAACTAAGGCTACTTATAGCCAAATCGAACGTTCATGCAGGGCGACACGCGTTCATGAACATGTCTTTAGCCTGGGTTCGTGTCAATTTCTGGGTAATTTGGGATTAATCGTGCGTTGAGTCATCAAACGCACTCAACACTAGTTGTTCTGCACTTTGGTAATCGATTACCAAGATTACCATGATGAAAATGCTAAAAATTTATATTTCAATTAACCTCCTTCCAAAAACTTTTTCAGTATTACAATTAGGTCCTACCCCAAGGATTGAATTGCAAAACTAATATTTTTGTACAAAATTATTATAAAAATATATTACCTATTCTTATATATCTTAAAGTATATAATGTACAAAAATGGAGCTTTTGAATTAACTTAAATTTATTATAACATTACTTTTATAATTAATTTATTTAATATTCAGAAGACAAAAATTGGGGTGTTACAGCATGTACGGGAAGGAGAATTTCTCTCTTCCTATTTCCATGCACATCCTCCTATTTCTCTGGTAAAGAGAAATCAATTCTCTTCCATTCAGTTATATTTAGTAGTTACACTTCCTTATAAATACGTAGGAGTTCTTTCATTTGTAACTCAATCCATCAACAGCAACAGAAATAGCAACAGCAACATTAGTAACAAACATATTCTCTCTATAATTATAGAGAATTTAGTAGATACACCGGTGAGAAAATACTGTGTCGTATTTTGGGTGTATTTGGGGTTTGGGTTGTTGTCAAATAATAATATCGTTGTATATTGTCATTTTATATGTGAAGCTATAAGCTGAACCACACTTATTTATTATTCCAATTTATTTCCACTCATTTTATAACAAAAAGTTGTATTTTTTGGTGGAGTTCAAGAAAGAGTACAGCAAGATATCATGCAAATTACAGGTTTTGACAAAGGTTATTATCCTGTATGGTATTAGGATTACCTTTAAATCCTATAAAATGATCTAAGCAGGATTGTTAGATTATAGTGGAAAAGGTAGCGGCCAGGGTAAAGTGTTGGTCATCAAGGAACGTATCCTATTCAGGAAGAGTGCAGCTAATTAATTTAGTTCTGATGTCTATGAACGCTTATTGGGCAAATACTTTTCTGTTTCATAAGAAAGTGATTAAGGAGATAGAAAGAATTTGTAGAGATTTCTTGTGGAGAGTCTAGGGCAATGGAAGATCTATGCCACTGATAAGTTGGGAAAAACTGTGTAATACAAAAAGTTGTGGTGATTGGGAATTAAGCACCTCAAGCACTGGAATGAAGCAGATTCAGTGAAAAAGATTTTGGCAGTGGTTATTGTTAATAAAGAAGATTATCTATGGATTAAATGGATTCATACTGTGTATCTTAAAAGGAGTAATCTCTGGGATTATGTTCCTAGAGTAGATTCAAGTTGGCATGGAAGGAAATTTATGAAATTAAGAGACAAGTTTAAGGCTGGATTCTCAGATTATAAGTGGGATGCTAGCTCTAATGGAGCTTATTCAATTGATGCAGGTTATGATTGGAGCATAGGATTTCAAGAAAAATGGAGGAATGCAAGGTTTGTATAAGGAAAATACATTCATAAGCACAATATAATATGCTGGCTAATTGCTCATGACAGGCTATTAACAAAGAAAAGATTACATCATTTGCACATTGTTGTAGATAATACAGTCTGTATCTTATGTCAGCAGCAGGATACAGATTGTTGTCATTTGTTCTTTCTATGCCCATATGCTTCATAATTGATGAGGTTATGCAGTGAATGGTTGGGACTGAGGAAATTCAATCCTGATTTTAAGTATTGGTCAGTGAGCAGCAAATATGTATGGCAATATATGAGAATTAAGCAAAACATCCTCTTTGTTGTAATTGCTGCAACAATTTATTTTGTTTGGACTAAAAGAAATGCTAGGATATTCACAGAAGAAGTGGAACAGAAGCTGAATTGTTTTTAAGGCTCAAGAGATAAATTATGGAGAGATTGAGGGGAGTGATATCAGATAAATTAAGACAGAAGAATGAGGAATATCTAAATCAGTTAGATTTATAAATCTGCATTATTGATATACTATGTAATTTCAGTTTGGAGATGTAGTTTGGCTATTGACTAATAAGGATGGAACCCAATCTAGTTGGTGGTTGGCTTGATTTAATGGCCTTTCTATGCTCTTGTTTGTAATGTTTATTGGGTAATGATATTTATCTATATATCTAAAAAAATAATACAAAATTGATGAGGCGGTGATAAATGGAGCTTGTGGAGGATGATTGGTGACTTGTCATGACACTAAACCATGTTAAGGCCAATTGCTTAGGGACTTCAGTGTAATATCTCACTTAGAGGGTGAGTACCTCCAGAATATAGAAGGGAAAAAAACGTTAGAGAGAAGGGATAAAAGTTCAGTATTCCTTAATTCCTTCCCAAATGGGTCCAACACCTTTACATAAGCATTTCCCTTCTAACAAACTTTTCTACTTTACGAAAGCATAACAAACAAGAGTAGCTGGCACATGCCAAGACAATTTCCCATTTCACCCTTTTCCTAATACATAATAAAGTCCCTCATCCACTTAGGCTTGACCTCATTTCTCTTGGCTCTGGTTTGTTGAAGTAATGGTCCCCACTCATCATTTCCATTCAGATCCTCATATTCCTCTTCATTGAGCTCTTCTTCATTCATTACATTCAGGCAATAAAGACACATTTCCTTATTCGAAGCAAAAGGGTTCCAACATTTAACCCGGTTCACATTATCCACTCTTCAATATATTCTAGTTCATTCATGACCTCGACTTGAGAACGAGTCTTGTAAAGGTCTCGTGGAAATTGCTTCCATGCTATATTCAGGACTTCTTTTTCGGACTACTGATTAATGTATGAAATTAGAGGAGTGTTAAACCTGCCAACCGCGAAAATAAAAGGATATAAAAGTTTAAACAAAAAAAAAAACACCTACAATTTACCATAGCTGATCTGCCCCGTAATTTATATGAATGTGCAATTTTCCAAGTTCTATCGGTGTGGGTATAAATTACAAAGTCATGTACCTCAACTTTGATCGGTTTGGTTTGGTTTAGCACGACGCTTATTAAGTTTAGTTAATAAGTATGCCATGGCTACTTTAGCACCTAGGCTAGAATGACCACGAGAGAGGCAGATTACACCCCCTACAAGCAGTAAACTATTGGCTAGCAACTTCTTCTTTGATGGCCTTGACGACATCATTTGCGCTTGAGATTCATCACTAACTTGAGTGGTAGGATGTGCCAGAGATATGTTGTTGCTCGTAATTGGGTCCAACCAAGCGGGTACCTGTACAGGAGGAGATTATAATACAAGCCAATGAGCCATCAATCAACATGGGGAAATTGAAAGATTCAAATACATTGAATGATAATATGTGAAACTAACAACACTGACTTTCTGCATTAAATTGACTGAAGTTGTAACAGAACTTGATAAATGGCTGCCTACAACAGAGTATCTTCTAAGAGCATTATCCATCTTGCATACATAATTCCATATTCCCTTAGAAAAAGCCAGCTTTGCCATATCCATATTCAAGCCAGCATCTTCTTGATGAAACATCATGATCTCACATGCATTTCTACCAGGTACTAAAATAAATGCCAGTAATAAAACAGTCAGTTTACAAGTGTTTTTATTATTAAAAAAAAAAAAAACATTCACCCTTTGTTGAGAAAATATGAAATATAAATTAAATAGGAGAACAAGTATATCACTAGGTCCAATGAAAGGTTTACAACAGTATCAAACTCCAAACCAATATCTGAAGTCCGGAGATAGAAATAGGTTAGCATGGTATTGTTCATTTTAGTACAAATTTAATGAATGAAGAAATGGCATGTGACCCTAAGAGATTTTCAACCAACCACTTTTGTGAGACTCAGAAATGATAAGATTAGAAATAGGAAAACTTCCCAGTGAATTCTCTTCTTTCATAAAGCTTCTTTGCTTAGCAAAAGAATGAAACAAGCAAGGAGCCAACCTTTTCTTATTCGCCAGCCAGATCTGAAAAACTCAACACGCACGTATTTTCTCTGTCGTGGTGCTAAAGGATTCTCGCATTCCTGATAAGGAAGGTTCATAACCATAAATGTAAAGAAGAAAATGATCAAGTAATTGATTGCATGAAATGGAAGACATCAATCAAGCATAAAAAAGGTAAAACTCTTATATTCGTCCGTCCCTCAGATAAAGCAGCCGGGAATGTTAAAATATCAGGTTCTTCCACAAATAAAGGTAAAACTCCTACTATTTTGGATATGTTTTGTGAGTGTGTAGTGTATCCCTAGCAAGTAGCATTAAAAAAAAGGATAAAGTTGAAGATAAGAACCTGCATATTATCTTAACAGTTAACATACATACTATCGGAAGGATATCAAGCGTATAAATGAAAATGAAATGATAAACGTAAGTAAGTAAGTATTACTCGTACCTTAATAAAACAGTAGAAAGTGTTATCCCTGGCCTCCCACAGCTTCCAAGCAAGCACATATTCTCTAGGCTTCAAAAGAGGGAACTTTTTAATGGTACGGCCAAGTTCAACGCCCTCAGATTCAGATGCATCATTATCATTGTCATGGAGGTGCAGTTGATGATGGTCGAGGAGGGTGTTATCCCACCGCTTTCTGTAGTCATTGTCCAAATAGAAGTTTCGTAGCAACTCAGCTGAGGAGAAATCATTGAAGATAGTGGTGCTTAAATATCTGAGGGGACCATTCTGCAGCAGCAGCAAATAAAGGAGAAATTACTAGCAATCTACGACTACTAATAATAACTGAAAAAGAGGAGGAATAAGAGAAGAAGGAACCTACCTTGGGCTTGGAGCATTTGGCAGAGTAGGATAGAAGATGGTTGGTTTTATGAATAACATGTTCCCATTTAGGATTAGGATTAGAATTAGGATTAGGATCACCTCTGCCATTGTCATCCTCCTCCAACTCCAAGATGTCCTTTAAAAACTTCAAATCAGAGTCCGTCACTAATTTGGAGCTTCTTCTGCAAATTGCAATAAAAGAAGGTGAGAAATAGAAAAAGAAAAGAAAGAGGAGTTAGTAGAAATGTGTACCTGGTGATGGGATGAAGAGGAGTAGCAGATGGAGATGAAGATGATGATGATTTGTGACGCTGCCAAAGCAGTAATAATAATAACATAGGAAGAAGAAGAATAACAACAAGAGTGGCATAGCTGTTAGAGTTGAATACACTCATCATCATCATCATCATCATCGGCATCGTTATAACCACGCAGCAAACAAGACAAGACCAAGAGTAAGTACTCTCAAATCTCAATTCTCTCCGCCCTTCCATTCCATACCATACGATTCGATTCGATTCACTCATTCATTCTCCTCACGTTTCCCCTCTTTTAAGTTTTATCCTCTTTTTTTCATTTCCATTTTTTTTATTTGCAATCCGCACCCTACTTTCATTCCAAACTTACTTTCCGCCCCCTCTCCTCTCCTCTCCTCTCCTCTCTCACACCCTTATTGCAATCCTTTCCTTCTCCTTCTTCTCCTATTCAATGTTATTACTCTCTCCGATCAAAAAATATAAAAAATTAAAAAAAAAAACATATTTTTTTTTAAATATTCTTCTTAAATTTTGTTTTACTCTCGATGTTATTTTCCTACAACATATCTAAAAAATTGTTAACTTATTTAATTTGTTGTTTTACTCCCGATACCTAAGATATTTTTATTTTTGATAAATTTGAAAAAATTAAATCTAATCAACTAATTTTTTAATACGTGTGATTTAGTTTTGTTTCTAATAATTTAAACCGGAGAGAGTAAATCTATATTGATGATCAAACTGGTCAGAATAGTGATATATTAATTTAATGGTTCAATCAATAAGGTACTGATCAAACCGCATACCGGTAAATATATATACATACATAAGGTTATCAAACTCCCGAGTTTATCTAAACTCGTGGAGCCGAGGTAAACTCGTACGAGTTAGTTTAACAAAGGAGTTTATTGATTTTAAAATTAATATTTACACAACTTTCATACCTTGCATTTCATTATTTTTACTCAATTAAAATGAAAAGGAAGTGTTGATAAATATATGACAGCATTTATTTGCAATCAATCAAAGCCAAATCAATGATATTAGGATATAATAGAAGTGCATCAATACAATTATACAATAACAAGTAACAACAAATAAAATTATAAGAAAATTGCATATGTTACAATAATAGTTAATTAGCTAATCTAAATGCAAGCAAATCAGAAGAACCAAAAGAAGAATCGATTTCAGCAATAGTCGTTAATGCAAGCAAAGAAGAACCATCAGCAACAATTTATGCAAGCAAATCATTCAAGTCCTTCTTCAACTTGCAAAAGAAGAACCAATTTCAGAACCAGATACCCCATATTCAGAACTCATTGCAAAAAGGAGTCAACAGCAAAAGGAAAAAACGAAATTAAAATTAAAATGAAAAAGGAAAAAGGAAAAACGCACCTTTTAGGAGAGATTCAAAACTTGAAACGACGACCGAGTGAGGGTAAAGGAGACGACCAATTCGAAGCTATACAGAGAGAGATGGAGAGAAGCCATAGATGAGGGTAGCAGAGATCGAGAGGTCAGAGAGGCAGAGAGAGCAGCATAGGCCAGAGAAGGAGAGAAGCTAAAGATCGAGAAGGGTTTCACCATATCAGCAGTCACGTAGTAGTGTGGGAGACGACAAATAAGTGATATGACGTGGATGATACAGATCCATGGACACAAAATGGTCTAATACGCAAAATGGTCTCATACGCAGAATTTTGCATTTATGGACATGAATCATTCATGTCACAATACTTATTTGGTGCTATCTCACACCATGTAGTTGTTGGTGTGGGTTTCCGTTAACCACGTCAACAAATAATTAAAAAACCAAAATGTTTGAAAATTTAAGGACCAGTCACGGTCAAAATAACTTTTAGGGACTAAAACCATAACACATTAAACTTTTAGGGACCAAAACCATAAATAAACCATAGAAGAATGTCTATTAATAATATTAATTGATAAAGATGGAAAATTTAAATGAACTAAGTTGTAAATATATTTCACCAATGACGTGGTAAATTGAAAAAAGAGTAAAACCATCATAATTGTTGAATGTGAGATAACAAAACATCTTTGAAAACAACATTCTTTGTGTAAACTCCTTCTTCCCCATCAATTGTGCCTTCTTTTAATTTTAAATGGGTGGCTGACGACGGTCATGGGCGTTGCTGCGTTGAAAATAAATTCATTAAACACATTATATTCTAGAGAATAATTTTGTTATGGGGTGGTTTGAAGAATAACTTTATGAAGTCTATTTTTCTAATTTAGCTTCATAATGTCTATTTATAAGACTTGATAGATTATTGTAGTTGATTAGATAGATGTATTAGTTGATAATCTATTTTTTGTTTATAGATTTATTTTAATTTTTTAAAATTATCCTATCCAATTTTTTATATCAAATATATCATTATATTTTTTTTTCAAATTAAGGGTTATTTTATTTTTAATATAATACATCATTATTTTCTATTTTGGACAAAAAAATACTATAAATTCAAAGAATAAAAAATTTAATAAAAAAATTTAAATAAATGTCTAACTCATTGCTAAGAATTTCCCGTGAACGTCGAGGTGAAAACCCACATGGGAATAAGTTTAACTGAAACAATAAATACAAAAATTTTCAATTTTTTATGATAATATTTCCTTATAAAACTTATACTTTGTGGATTCTTATCCTCAATCCTAAGAGATGAGGTTTAAAAAACCAATTATAACCACCAAAGTTATGTTATCTTATTAAAACTTATACTTAGATTCTTATCCTTAACCGTAAAAGATAAGGTTCAAAAAACTAATTATAACCAAGGTTATGGTTATCTTATTTAAACTTATACTTTTTAGATTCTTATCTTCAACCCTAAGAGATGAGGTTAAAAAAAACCTATTATAACCACCAAAGTCATGGTTATCTTAATTTTTTTTTAATATTTCCCAATAAAACTTATTTAGATTCGAGATGAGGTTAAAAAACCATATATAATTACTAAAGTTAAGGTTATTTTTTCCCAACTATATCTTTAATTTTTTTAATACATATCTTTTTATTAACAACTATATCATAATTTTTTTAATCAAATTTGAGGTTATTTTTTTTAATATCAAAGTTATGGTTTTTTTAATAACAACCATATCAACACGTTTTTGATACGGTTTTTTATTAGAACAGTTTAGAATAAATGTATCTATATTTATTTATACGTATCTTTTTTTTTATTTATACGTATCTATATGTATCTATATGTCATTATCTTATTTTTTTATTATTTTTTAAAGTATGCAATTTGGAACACAATGCTAGGATTTGCTACAATGATAGTGGTTCTAACTATTGCTGTAACACCCCTAATTTTCGTCTCCCGAATAATAGGAAATTAATAATAAAAAGTTTTATTATTAATTTATAGAATTTTTCTAAATTTATGTTTTGTATTTAATTAGCCCTAAATATAAAAATAAGTGGAAATATTTTTATATGGCAAATAAATGCAAAGTATAAGGAAATTGCATTCTGGTCCCTGGGTGAGGACTAAACAGCAATATTAGAAAGGTTCTTGGAGGGAAAGATTTAAAAATAATAAATTTTAAATTTTGAACTAATCTAACCGGTTAGTAATGCCCTGTAACCGGTTAGACGATGAACTCAGAAACTGGTTTAGTGGATTTTGATGAGTAATCACTTGGATTACTCGTTTAATCGCCACGATTGCTGCATGAATTGAGTGGCAACACACGCGTCCAGCTGCATGTAACCTGGATTTGGCTATAAATAGGTGGATTGTTGATGGATTAGGGGTTGTTCTTCTGGATTCTTGTTGAAGAAGCTGAATTAGGGTTTCCAAATCGTTTCCTTCGATTCTCCTTCGTCTTTGAGTGATAGTAATCGAGTGATACACATTCACAAAGCTCACATCAAGAGCTTTGTGTTGATATAGAGATTTTGAGTCAAGAGTGTGTGTGTGAGGAGAAATCAGCAATCAAAGTTCAGGATTGAAAACTGAACTCTGTTCCTCTCTGATTCTGGAAGCTGTGTTGGAACCTTGATTTTGAGTAGCTCAGGTAATCTCTAGGCCTCAAATCTCTTTATTTCGTTAGTACATGTTGCCTAGATCATTGTCTAATCGTTTTCCCCAATTTTCTTGGCCAATTTCTATGTCAAAACTTCTGGTCTTTGGACCCTGTTGGGGAAATTCGTGGTTGAGGGCAGACTTGAGGATTTGTGAGAATCTGTGGAGTTTTCTTCAAACCAGTGTCAAATCTCCATCAAACTCTGTTGTAAGGTAAGGGAGAAGTCTATACTATACTAGATTTAGACTAAAAATCAAATGAATTAGGATTTGAGTTCATGAAACTCAAAAGGGCATTATGTGTTTTTAAGCACAAAGGCTTGGAGGCCAATTTCATGCTCACTGTGGTTTTGAGCAATTTTCAATTGATGCATGCAAGCTAAATGAAGACTGATTTCTGTGTTTAAGTGTTTGATTTCAGTTTTGTTGTGCTAAATTGGGTTTATGTGAATTTTCATGCAATTTGATTCAATAAACTTGATGCATGCAATGTGAATGTGTTTCTGGGTGTAAGCATGTTTACTTTAAGGCATATGAACTTGGTGTATACTGGAATTTGGTTAGATTTTAGAAAGGAAGAAAATGAGTTGTTAAAACTCTTGTTTTAGTGGTCAGACTGCATAATCTAACCGGTTACACGATTTTTGTAACCGGTTAGACACTGTAAAATTTTCAAAGAAAAATTAGTTGCAAATCAGTTCTGAAACTTAAAGGGTCTTTACTCAAATCTAAGCCTTAAATTCAGTATGCATAGTCTGAAACATGAGTTGTTATCATGCAAAAATTCAGATTGGAAAGATTGCTATTTATGCCTTAAATTGATGGAATAATTTCGAGTGAAATTATGTTCATTGGAAAAGAATATATGATTTGGACTTTTGAATGATGAAACAATGGTTTTTGAGGTATAAAAATAAAGTTAAAAGTGTTTTGGATTGAGTAGAGAATTCAAGAAAAAGGGTTTTTCTGAATTGCAATGGTAAACAGTTCAGGTCTGTAATTCTAACCGGTTAGCCTGAAACTGTAACCGGTTAGTACCTGAATCTGAAAAATAAAAAGTTAAGTTTTAAATACCATTGAAGTTATATTACTCAATCTGGGTCTTAAAAAGGCATATTTTGAGAAAATTCAAAGGGGAATTTTATGCCAAATATTATACCTCAATTAAATCATTCAAAAGTAGAAATTGGAATGTTTCTAAATCACATAAATTAATATAAAGATAAAACCAACCCCGATGTTTGTGCATACATATAGACTGGAAGTCTGGTTGGTAGGAACGTTTATCATATTCTGGGAATATGAGGAGGGTACTCTGGGAGTACCAAAGTGTAACCTACTTGATGACACATTATAGATATGTGGCCAATGTCCGGAACCTGGTTTTTTATGCATTCTGGGAACGTGGCGTTCTGGGAACGTGGCGTTCTGGGAACGTGGTGCATACTCCGGGAGTGATGCTTTTTATCCAAGTATGGTTCGGCATTATGTTCTGGGAACTAATGTCGGTGTTCTGGGAACACAAGGGTGTAATGGATGGACGTCCAAGAT
The DNA here is from genome assembly GCA_037953625.1 of Crotalaria pallida. Classification (NCBI taxonomy): domain Eukaryota; kingdom Viridiplantae; phylum Streptophyta; class Magnoliopsida; order Fabales; family Fabaceae; genus Crotalaria; species Crotalaria pallida. Next base: position 219,039 of record CM075654.1, on the reverse strand, counting down.
GGACTTTTAGAGGCCTCAGTTGTGGATAGAAAATCATACATCATGCCACTTGCATTATAAGAGTTATAATGTTGAAAAATTGGTGTGCTCATACGTATTTGCATTATGATCTGTCCATGATATATTTGTGATTGTAACTTTAGTCTTTATCCATTATGTATATGTGTACACTTACTCCCTGTGCCCTGTTTAGGTGATGGCCAGGTACCTAGCCTGCATCGAGATACGCCCTATCCCTAGCGGTATATGGACGTATGAGGAGCATCGTGCCACCTTTGAGGGGGAGGTGGAGATCACTCTCTACCACCCTAACCCTTTGGTGCGTGTGCGACCTCGTCGATTTAGGATCCCATTAGTCTATACTATGCATGTTCCACCTTTTTACACATATAGAGGACCACCCCCGGCTCGACCTATGCGTCGCTTTCATAGTTTTAGATTTAGAGCTGCCACTCGTTCCCATCCTTCATCCCATAGAGTTGTCACTGAGGAGACTCCTTCTCCTGGTCCGACTGATTATGATAGGACTGCTTCTGCAGACCCTAGACCCAGTGGTGGGGTCTCTACTCAGTCAGGCGAGGTCGAGGAGGACCCTGAGGAGGATGAGAGCGAGGAGGAGGTGCATGTCGAGCCGACTGTTTCTGCTAGAGGTGGACCCGCTGGTTCATAGGAACCTGCATAGCATAGGGGTTTTGGATCCTAGATCCTAGGGATAGAGCTGTGGAGGATCTGAGGAGCTGCTGAGGACACGGAGGACTTGCTCTGGGACTTCTGCTTTTGGACTTTTGTTATATATTGTATATATTGAGAGGTCTTAGAGTGAGCCTTTATTTTGGTACAGTTGGCCTGTATATGTTTTATCAAAACTTGCTATCACGACTTTTATCACTTGCTACTGTTAGTACTGATGGGGTTATATGTCATGACTTTTATCACATATATATATATATGCTTTATTTTCCTCAGCAGTGCCCTATGAGTATTGTTTTTACTTCCGCGAACTCTGATTTTAATTTACGAAGGAATTCGGCGATAAATTTATATTTCATATATTCAAATTTCATTCGAGAGGCAAATAATGCATTCAACTGATAAGTGCTGGTAACGTTCTTTCTGATCACGAAAACGCGCTCTCGAAAGTCTTTTCAAAGCTAAGTTATTACTATGCCGAATTCATATAATGGGTTATGTTGAAACGAGGTTTTCAATTAAGCAAGTACTAGTATTAAAAAGGAAAAATTTTCTAGCCCTAATTTTGATAGCAAGTAGTAATCTATTTGGAAATATTAATTATTTTCAAGTTAAAAAGAGAGCGTCACAATTGCTACTAAAAAATAGATAAATGCAGCCAAAATAAAAAAAATTCTGAATCAACATATATTCAAAAACTCGAACAGAAAGCAAGCTACCATGATGATCATAATTCAGAGGATCCTGTCAAATTCCTCCGAGGATGGTAATCATAATAGATGAGGATCATACATTCAACCATTATTTTTAATCCATGCGTGTGAATATACAACCTAGAATTTTCTCTTCAATGTATTCAGGAAGATCCTCTCCTCCAAATAGAAATCTATATTATGTGAAAAAAAAGCCTGTTGTTTAATTTCAAGAAGGAAAATAAGAAGTACAATTAGAAATCAAAAAGACATGCAGAAAGGATTTTGTTTAATTTAAAGAAGAAAAATAAGTTGTAAAAGGAAAATACCTTAGCAAAACAAAAAATGTTTTATGTGGCACCTATCTTGGAGAGGATGATAGAATCTCGTCTTAGGTGGTTTGGTCATGTGAGGAAAAGACCATTAGAAACCCCTTGTAAGAAAAGTATATCACGAAATTGGGTGGAGAAAGATGGGGACACATAAAGCACGAAATTGAGTCAACGTAAAGCACTAAATCAAAGGCATTGAATCATATCCCCATGTTTCTACAGCAAAAAAAAAAATCATTTTTGAGGACTTATGTCATTCGGTGTGTTTATTCATCTATGAACAATAATTTAAAAAAAAAAATAAAGATAGAAAATTCCTTTAATTTTAATAAAGGGAGCATTTGCATAAATTCTATAGTTTGATAATGTTTTTTAATAAGAGTTATGCAAAAGAATCACAAAAAATGTAATAAGAGAAGGAATTTAAAGATAGAAAATACCTTTAATTTTACTAAAGAGAGCATTTGCATAAGTCTGGATAAGAATTCTGCAATGCTTCTGGATAAGAACTAGTATTTATACCTGTGCGATGCACGGGGTGTAGTTCTTGGGTGGGGTAATTCTTAGATAAACATTTTCAATAAGTTTTATTTATATTAATCAAAAGCAAAAATATTTATTTTTTTATGCACAAAGCATAAATATTTTTATGTAACTTTTTAATATATTTGTCGCAATCACTTCATGAAAAAAACATTATTATATCCAGTAAAATTCTTGCGCGAATAACTATGGTAGAGTGGCTTCTCATATATTGCATAATTAAATATGCTAGCCAATCGAACCTGCAAGAAAGAATAGACATAAGCAACGTCGAAATGAGAAAAAAAATTAAACAAATACATGTTAGTATATAATTTATGATTAATAACATTACCTGATATGGTGCATAGTTCGTAATAAATAAAAGTCATTCTTTTACCATGCAAAGTCTATCTAACCTGAAATTGAATAGACAAAAATAGACATATTATTAACAAAACAAATACATGAATCAAAAGTAGAGGTTCACCAGCTAGAATATATTAATGGCATTACATATTCACATTTGCAAGTAAACCTTTTCAGGAAAGAAAAATAGTAACATGGAATTTAGTTGGCAAATTATTTTTTATTTGCGTGATAAGAAAAAAAAAATAGACATACTTTGGCAAATATTTCTTTGTACACACCATTTAGAGTAGAACTGGTTGGCATTCCTTCCTCATCTAAAATGAGTATTTTCAACCCTCTTTTACTTCGAACTCTTGACAGCTACATATAGTTTCCCATGAGTAAATACGAGCTTAGGAAGATATAAACCAACATGTGATAGAGATTGTCCTTGACTTTTGTTAATGGTCATAGCAAAGCATAAGACTAATGTGAATTGTCTCCTTTCAAATTTTAAAGGCAAATCAGAATCAGTGGGCATCAATGACATTCTAATAATAAGAACCTTAGTACCGCTGCTTCTTCCAGTTACAACAATTGCACCAATGACATTTTTTTTCCTAAATAAGTAACGATTAATCTTGTCCCATTGCAAAGCCCATTAGCCTGATCTATATTTCTCAAAAGCATGACAGGAACACCTACCTTTAAAACCAACCTATGATTTGGTAGTCCGGAAATTTTGATATCATTAAGGAATTTAGTTGTGAACCACTCTGCATGTATGTCATCGTCCATGTCAGAAATGCAAGGAATGTCACTGCTTAAGTATTCTTTTTCCTCTTCCGGAATCAAAGATAAGATTAAATCATTCGCCTATTCAACATTGTCTAATCTTGGTGCTAAAATTGTCCTTTCTTCAAAAAAATTGTAGTTTTTGATATTTTGAAGCAAATCTAGATAAGCAAATTGAACCAATTTTATTAGATAGTAATCTGCATCCATAATAAGTAGCTCATTTGGAAGATTAACAACGACATGATCGTCTTCAATAAGCCCTATGTTGCCATCCCCAATTGATAAAATCCAATTTCCAAACTCTTTAATCTCCTCTATAGAAGTGTTTTCTGTACTTGTTAATAACCTCATGTTTGTTGTAAAATTCAAAACCTTGCAATGTTTCCACAAATCAGAAGAGTTAATCGCAACAGACGCAATATCATGTCTTCTTCCATTTGGCACAACGGGCAATATTTGCCTAAAGTCACCCCCTAAAACAACCACTTTTCCTCCAAAAGGCTTGTTTTTGTTGTTGATAGATGTTAAGCTCATTATATCTCTTAAAGTGCGATCCAAAGCCTCAAAGCAAAATCTATTCACCATGGGAACTTCATCCCAAATTATCAAACTTGTGAGTCAACAATTCCACTTTGAAACTACCCTGCTGTATATTACAAGTAGAAGATTCATTAGCTGTAAGTGGAATAGAAAACCTGGAATGGGCAATCCTACCTCCAAGAAGTAACAAAGATGCAATTTCACTTGAAGCTACATTTAACACAATATTTCCTTGCAATCTAATAGCAGAAGACACTGAGTTCCAAATAAAAGTCTTTACTGTGCCTCCATATCCATAGACAAAAAAGAATCCACCATCTGATCTTGAATTGTTGAATCTCTACTGAAAAGAGGAATTGTTTGATTTTGATCTGAATTTTATTGAACCACAGATTAGCTAAATGAATTGAGTTTGATATAATAAATATTCATGTATGTAACATATATATATATATATATATATATATATATATATATATAATAACTTACCATAGGATATACCAGCCAAATTCGTTGCACTTGTGAAGGTAATAGGCATGGGAGTTGAGTATGCAGGTTGTCCTGCAATTATTAGAATGATTAGTAATTCCTGAAAATATGCTACTTCCATTCTTCTAAAATGAAAAGATAAATTTTCATTGCTTAAGGAATAAATAAAAAGGACAAACCTGCATTTGATTGCCAATTCGAGATGCTGCTCTTTTTCTAAGCATTTGATTCAACCTATATTGTCTTGCTTCATGTGCTTTCATGACTTCAGTACTTGCATCTTCAATTTTCATTTTTAAGATTTAAGGTTTTACTTGTTGCGAAAAGTAGTACTAAATTAAAAAGAACAATAAGAGTAACTAAACAGACATGGATAACATGTAAGTATGAAATGCCAAGTTCAGTGAATTTAAAAATTTAAAATAAATAAGATTCAATGTGTGCTATGTAGCACATACTCCCTCTGGTTCTATTTATAGGGCATACTTAACCATATCACACAGATCAAGGAGGGTAATTAGGTTTCTTGAAACTTTAAAAAAATATTCCAACATTACAATCTTATCCTCTTAACTTGCATTGGGAATTTCACAATGTATTACTTCATATTAATGGGCAAAGGGCAAATAAGAGAAAATAATAATAAATGCCTCCTAGAAAATACAAAATGACTTATAAATAGTACCAAAGAATCATTCTAGAATGTGACTTATAAATAAGACCGGAGGGAGTATTAAGAAAACTCATATTAATTTCTCAACTTACCATGTAAATTTACTTAATATGATTTCTAATGCACATATTACTAAAAGAAACCAAAAAGTCGTTCAATTGGGAACGATTCTTCCTGTATTGTATAAATACTTTACATAGATTGGTGTAATCATTAAATTACTTGATATCCTAACAGCGTATAATTGCTAACTAAAATATGAAAGTTTTGCATGTTTTATTTTTTTTGCGCTCCAACTTTTTACTCCCATATTCCCTTATTATAGGGCACCATTTTGGTAGATTTGATTTCTTTTTTTATAAGTCGTTTTAGAATATCTAGGTATCATTAAAGAGTTTCTTCCAAATACACCCTTCATAATTACATAGGGGTAATAGGATAATAATTACAATAGAGAGAGAGAAATGAATAGAGTTGTAAAGTTTTAAATAGGGATAACTTTGGAATAATATATTTTTTTGATAAATTTGAGAGTAATAATTATTTTTCTTAATCTGCGTGAATTAAATAAATGTGACTTATAATAAGGGACAGAGAAAGTATATGACAGCATAAATGTAAAATAGAAGGCAAAAATACATTTGTCCTACAAATTTGCAAAGGAAGAAAATAAAAAATCTTTTACTCCTTCCTGTCTCATTGTTAAGAAAAAATAACTAACTTCATATCTATTAAATAAATTAGTTGGCTATATTTAATATTCTCAAATTCACACAAAAATAGACCAATTTAGTAAATTTTCATTGGTAATGAAACAAAAATTAAATGACTCAATCACATCATGAGAAGATTATAAGAATTATTTTATTAGGAATAAAAAAATTAAATAATTTTTGGTTATACTTAAAATTATTAATATAGTTTCTTTTTTTTTTTTTTATAAATAAGACTGGAGGAAGTACAATCGATTAATCAAAGAAATATGAGCATATGATAAATTTTTTTGCATAATGCAATATATTATAAAAAAATCAAAATAACAGTTGGATTGTTGTTTGGAAAAAAAAAAAGTGAAAAAGTTACAATCCCCTTCAATGGATTGCTGTAAGGGTAAAGATGCTATTAAAGATTTGGGTTGTGATCATTAAACCCAAACTTTTGTATAAAACATCAAACCTATATTTTACAAACTTCCAATTTAGCCTCTCCCTCTGTCCTTTTGCAAAACCATATCGTCTTCCACTGACAATGGATCCATTGATATCAACCCACTCAATGATGACCTTTCATTTTCCCTATTTATTTGTATAACTAATTTTCCCTAACTATCGGCTCCCTCCATTTCACAATATTTGATCTTTTAGCTTTTTTTGTTTCACAATATTTGGTCTTTTACATTTTCAATACACAAACTTATTCTTTTTTTCCAATTTTAATTTTTAATACAATCATTTTTCTTATTCCTCGTTAGTTCTACTTTTATCATCTTTCTCATCTCTAAACCATTATACATTAATTAATGGACACACTTACTAATAAAAATTAAATACTACTACAATTTTCAATAAGGATTAAATAGGAGCATTTTAGACAAACTCTACATAATACTTACAATAATTAACACTTTCTTAATCTGTGTGCCCAGACCTAAAATGCCAAATATTGTGAAACGGAGGGAGTAACTAATACACCCTGGCTAACTCCACTAACTGCTGAAACCATAGGAGTGTTGACTTTATTTTACCATTCTATCCTCACAATATACTGAATGTTTATATCTAAATATGCAGCATAAAAATGGTCACACACATAAATCTTAATATGTAAAATTTAAAGGAAAATTTGAGGAAAGTTTTGCCACTTGGCATCTTCTAAGTACATCTTTATTTTAAAAAATTTGAAATAGTTGCTTAATTTAGCAATATGTGATGGTTTACTTAATTAACCTTGCTTAATTTTGTATTAATATCTTTATGTTAAATTTTTGATAAAAGGGCAATATTGGAATAGGTGATAAAAAAGTTTATTGATATGAATTTAATGGGCTTTTTGGATTCCGTAACTAATTCATTTGGCTTTAGTAGCTCTAGGTAGTATACATCCCGTGGTGCCTTTTGCTTCATATAATTACTCCCTTCGGTCCTATTTATAAGATCCTTTTAGGGTCTTTATTTTGGTCCTATTTATAAGACCCCTTTTCAATTTTCAATAGCATTTAATTATTTTTTCCATTAACACCCCTATAAAGTTAACACTTTTTAGAGTTCCAATAATAATTATAGAGGTAGTTTTGAAAAAGTATATCAAATTTTCATATTTCCAATACTACTAACAAATTTATCCACTCTCCTTGGTAGAAATGAAAAACCCCAAAATAATCTTATAAATTAGGATCGGAAGGAGTACTTTTTCGATTCCGCACATCTCAAAAACGTTGCTATGTGCTCTGTACTTCTTTTATATTTTTTTTATGGCTCTTTATATCTCCTTTTCCAAGATCTTTTTTGCATTTACGTTGCTCTATGTTGCTCTGTACTTCTTTCATTATTTTCATGGCTCTTTATATCTCCTTTTTTTCCGAGTTTTTTTTTTTTGCATTTCTATATAAACCTTTTCAATCTCCTTTAATTAATTTTTTTTTCCTTTTCTCGACGTGAAGTGCTTGGGAGTTTAACCCATCTAAAATCTTATAAATGAAGGTAAGTTGAATCAAAAAATCATTTTACATTGTGTTGTTTCTTCTTCAAACTTTAGGTATTCAAGTTCCTTTCAGTCTCACGGTTTTTTTTTGGTTCATTTTTCATTGTGTTGTTTCTTCATCAAACTTTCGGTATTCAATTTCCTTTCAGTCTCACTTTTTCTTTTTTGGTTCTTCCACCCTCTCTTCATCAATGGCTAGCCTCTCTGCATTGATGGCTGCTACTGGTGTTTTGGAGAAAGTGGACAAGGTCTCTGATGTTAACACTTCTAAGGAGTCCTGGACTTTGTGTGTCAGGGTCATTCGTATGTATCCAACATTTAGGTTTAAGAATCCAAAGCCTTTTTCTCTTGAAATGGTTTTGCTGGATCAATATGTAAGTGCAAAATAATGACAATTTTTTTCCAGATATTGATATAACAGTAATTAGTTGTGTTAATTTTTCATGTTTTTTGCTAAAGAATTATAGTTGTTTCCCAGTTGATGTATTTCCATTTTCTAAATCTGAAATTTATAACCACTTCATTTCTGTTTACAGGGTGATAAGATTCATGCCAGTATAAGAAAATCACTTATTTACAAATTCGAGCGGCTCTTGAAAGAAGGAGCTGTGTATCTTATCTTCTGGAGATGGAAAGAGCTGTGGGAACTTTCTCACTACTAGACATCTATATCGTATCAATTTCGAGATTGACACTGAAGTGAAGCCAGTATCTCACTCCAATATTCACTACACCAAAATATGGATTTAACAACGCCCATTCAACAACATTTTTGAGAAGGATGCTGTTGAAAGTTCACACGGAAGTATTAGCAATGTCGCCTTTACTTTGTGTTGTCTATGAGAAATAAATGACAACACTCTCTTCACCAGGCGTTGTCAATATCTATTCCAGCACTTCCATGTAAGACAACATTGTTTTAAAAAGATGTTGTCTTTTCTCTTCACATATAACAACACCATCTTTACTGGGCATTGTTAATTTGTTTCCATTCTAAATATCATAATAATTATATTATTTACAAAAATTTTTTTATTCATATAATTTAAAATAATTACCCTATGTGAAAAATACATTTTTTATACTTTATTTTGATATATTCAATATTAAATTATTTTTCATACTTCCAAATTTCTAACTTCATGATTTGTCTATATGTACTCCCTCCGTCTTTTATTATAAGTCCCTTTGGATATTTTTACTTCTATCAAGAATGATAAATTTTATACTAAAATTGATATGTTGTTCCAAAAATACCCTTTACCAATAATTTGAATTTAATAAATTTTTTTATTTTTCAATACTTACTTTATATCCACCACCTACAACATTAAAACTACAAGTTTTGAAAATTTTTTACATTTTTCAATATAATTTTAATTATGTCTTCTCATTAAAACTTAGATTATTATGATTAAATGTCAAGGGTAATTTTGGAAAAAAATAGAAGAGGTTTTTATATTTAGAACCAATTTTTTTACTCATAGGGCTCCTATAATAAGGGACGAAAGGAGTATTTATTTGATGTTTAAAAATTTATTATTATTGTAGCATATAGATAAGTTTATTAATTTTATTTGATGTTTAAAATATATTATTTTGGGCTTAAATGGTTTAAGTGGGACTTCAGCTATAGTGCTTGTTTACAATTTTTAGATCATAAATTAGGTCGTGGTTAAGATGTTAAATGTAAATCAAAAGACACTCCCTCTCTGAACCTCTACTCATTCTCAACGTACTCACTCCCTCCATCCATACTCTCTCTATACGCACTCTACAACTACAAGAAATATCCCTGATTTCTGACGGATTTTTTTCTGTCGCAATTCATGCCTTTTCCGACGGAAATATACGTCGGTATTTTAGTTACTAGTAGTAATTATTAGTTAGGAAAATGCTAACAAGTGCCCTTAGAGATTTGTGATGTTATCAAGAATTTAAAGAGTCAAAATTGGTAAAAAAATCTTAGAAAAAATTAAATAGGAATTTGTGATTTTTTCTCACTAAGAGAACTTTAAAAAAACCTTATAGTTATTAGTTATATTGGAAATCATCCTTCTCTTATTTCCTATATTGTTTGAATACTCTATTTTAGGGCTCATACCCGCACCAGATACGTATCAGGTGTAGGTACGCATATAGTACGTCTTGGGTATGTACCCAACTGTTAAAAAAAAACGTGTTGGGTATGTGATTGAGATTAAAACCAAACTGTTTTGTAAATGTAGGACCATAATCACTTTTGTTGTAAGGATCAATTTCAAAGGAATCGATATTTAAAAAAGACCATTTTGATATTTGTGTTTTTATTTATATTTTAATTAAAAAAAAGCAAACAAAATACCGAGCATCTCCATCCCAAGAACTTGTTTTTGGTTCTTAGGTGGTCCCCACAACATTTTTTATATTATCTCACATTTTTTCACATCTTAAGCAACCCAACTATAAATTTGTTCCAACCCCAAGAACCAACTCATGGTTCTTGCATGGACCTCACACCTTACCGCACATTATTTTTTACATATTATTAAAATATTACGTATTATAATAAAAAATTAAATTATTATTCAATTAATACAAATAATTCAACAACAATAATTTTTAAAATGTAAAAAATTACTAAAAATACATAAAAAATATAGGTAATAAAAATAATATAATACATGAAAATATTACTAAATATTATTATTAATCATTACTAAATAATATTAATAAAAATAAATACTATTGTTTACAAAACTACTCACTCACATACTGTTCTTCTACACTATTCTAAACTAATATTAGTAATCAAAATATAATTGAAATAAAATGTCAATTCTTCTAAAACTACTACTGCTGCTTTTTATTTGTCAAAATAATATGCTGTCTCATTTTCTCCCTTGTTCCAACCACTACAAGAAAAACCCTTTATTGCAACGACAAAAGGCGTTGCTAAAAATCAAAAATCGTTGCTAAAAATATCTTTTGCAACGACCTCCGTTGCAAAAGGGTATAGCAACGACTTTCATCGTTGCTAAAAAGACAGGTTTTCAGCAACGACATGGGTCGTTGCATAAGAGATGTCGTTGCTAAACAAAGGCAGCAGAGCTATGTGCAGGTGATCTATTTTGCAACGACATTGTCCAAAGAAATCTTTTTTATGCTTCAAATTCTGAAATATTTTTAATAGGGTTATACAACTACTAAATTTATAACATACATTTGATAAAAACTCATCCAATTATTATAAGTTGTGTTTCTTACAAGATACAAACATAAGAACATACAAAATAATTCCAAAAAAAAAAGACGGAGAAAATAAAATACAAAATCTATAATATCCTTTGTACTCTACACCTCCTCAAGCAACACCAATTATCCATCATTGCTTGATTCTTTGTATGCTAACAACCTGAAATTGATATGTCCTGTCAAAAACAATTGACCCAGTTAATGAAGATGTGACCTGCAAATTAACACAGAAAATTATTGATGATATAATGGGAATATGAGGAACATAATAAATCAAGTAGGCCATTACAAGATATGAGGAACATAATGTTTCGTTTCTTGATCCCCTCACTTGCCATCATGAAACTGTCAGACATGTATTCAAGAATTTATGAGAAAATCTGGAATTCAGGAAGTGTATAAGTACAACTTACGACATCTGTAAAATTGGCTAAGACTACAGTAATAACTGTTACACTATAGTAATGGATAGAAAAGACCCATGTAAAAATGTTCATTTGTGGGTAATGAGAAAACAAGCAATATCAACGCTACTCTTTGCCAACTCTGGAGATATGGTATTATAAATATTTGCCTACTTCATGGTGAGTATATTTAGAATGTACCCTTAACTGAGAATCAGGCCATCAGTAAAGAAATCTGAAAATGCAACTTCATCATCTATTGACCACTTACTTAAAAAGTAGTTTCAAAATCAGATTAAATTAAATATAATACTTCTCACTACCCAATCTAGACTTAAAAATAAATAACATATTCAACATTGCAGATGAGGCATTCAGATTAGAACCTTTCATAGTGACATACCATCAAAATCTCTAAAGTGTAGATGTTGATTTCATTTGAAAAGAACCATTACATATTTTACTTTTACTACAAGGAACTATAAACTAATCAAAGTCACACATCAATGACTCAATTAACTATTATCAACTCAAAAAGTAAAGCATGCTAAATTTATCGACCATGCAGCAGATATGAGAAAGCATGGCATACTCAATTTATCGCACCTTGCAGCAGATTCTAGTGAAGAAGAAATGACATTGATTGCTCAATCCTTTCAGTATAGAGAAGAACAAGATTTTTACTGTATGACTGAATAATCATGCAATTTTCGATAGAAAAGTTTAAATAATCATGCAATTACATTTTCTCATGGCCCACTAGTCACTATAATAACTGCGCATGCTTGATTTTCAACAATTTCAACTCAAAAAAAAAACATTGGGTAAAAAAATCAGTGAAAACTCCATAACCACAAACATAATAAGCCAATCATAAATTCCTCATTATAGGGTGTCATTCCAACATAATAAGCCAAGCCACTAAAATGATACAACAACCAGAGAAATGATGCAATCTCTAAAATGCGAGAGGAAGCTGAAAGGTTTACCTAGATATTAAAAATGAACAAATATGAAATTGTTTTTAGTTTATCAATCGAGTTTCTTACTTCCATGGTTGTTTTTTTATTTATGCTCCATATCCTGAATAGTCATAGCTGAAACAGGTTCACAATTAGAAAAAGGTTTTTATTTATGCTCCATATCCTGAATAGTCATAGCTGAAACATAACATAATAGCTAGACTTTAGTAAAAAACTATTAAAAAAATGAGTTCTATTATATTATTGATGTATCATTTGCTTATTCAATTCCTTCTACATATATACTCATACTTAAACATATATATATACATATATATATATACACACACTAAACCCAACTAAAAATTAATAATAGTGCATCAAATAACAATCCACACTTCATACTAATTGATGCGTCTTTGAGAGCTAATGTGGGAACTGGAATGGGTCTTTTAGTGCTGGATCCTGACGGAATGTTTATGGCTGCAGCAAATAAGAAGTGTTTTGAATCACTAGAACCAAAGATGGTTGAGGTGAGAACTTTGTGCTGGGCTCTTACATGGCTACTCTCTATGGACATCACCAATGCACATGTCTTTACGGATTGTTTACTAATTGTCCAAGCTTGGCATAGTTACAAAACCCACAGGTCCTATTTCTATGATATGGTGTCTGGGTGTAGAGATATTGCAGCAGGCTTTCATGTGTTTGAGCTCTCATACAAGCCACGTACAGAGAATAAGGCAGCTGAAACTTTAGCTAGATATGCTTTCATAGAGCCTGATTGTGTTTGGCTTACTGATATGCCAACCTTTTTATTTCCCATATTGGGACATGGTTTAAGTTATGTACAAACTTCCTCTGTTTCTTAATAAAATCATGACTTACATTTCAAAAAAAAAAAAAAACAATCCACACTTCATACTTACATATATATACTAAACCCAACTAAAAATTAATAATAGTGCATCAAAAAACACATGAAAATAAGCTTCTTAAAACTCATATTTCAACAAGAACAGAAAGAACCATGAAAAGGTGCAAAGTTTTATCAACAAGAACCTGTTGGTTGTTCCAAAGTGGTTCCAAAGTTTTATCACCAGAAGACAGAAGGCATAAATATTTTGGAAAATAATATTAATTATTTTTTAAATAATATTAATATTAATTTTTTTTAAAAATAAATAATATTAATTATAATTTTTAGTTATACCCTTTTTTTAATTTTTTTATTTTTTATAAAAAAAAATATTTAATCTTATTGGCAACGATAATGTCGTTGCAGAAAACAGGTGTTTTGCAACGACTTTTTTAAATCGTTGCAAAATACCTGTTTTCTGCAACGACTTTTTTAACTCGTTGCAAAACACCTGTTTTCTGCAACGACTTTTTTAGGTCGTTGCAAAACACCTATTTTTAGCAACGACTTTTTAAAGTCGTTGCAAAAGGTCGCTGCAATAAAGGGTTTTTTTTGCAGTGAACGCTGGCCCTCTTCTCCCTTGTTCCATCGCTGGGCCTTTGGTTCTCCACCACCACCAGCCTCACACAGATTAATTGCTTTGCTTCTTCTACTCACTTCTACTCAGTGTAATATAAATACTACATAGTTAAATAAAAATGAAATTTTCCATCATTTCTCCCTTATTTTCATTGCCCACCACCGAGACCCCTCTTCTTCTCCTCTTCTTCTCCGCCAGCCATCACCCTCACACCATCAAACACTGAAGCACTGAAGCACGATTTTGGACATCAAAGACTTCTCCATCATTCTCCAAAAGCTTTGCATGTGGATTGATTTTGGGCTCCCACATCAATTTTGGCTTGGAATCCCAATTCGGGTTTTTAGGTTTTTTTTCCTCTTTCTGATTTTAATTTTCGATCTTGTATTTAGAATGATTGTTTATTGTAAAATAATTAGTTGTTTTCTTCCTTCTCTGCGCTGGTGTTGTTTGTTGGATTGCATTGTTAATTTTTCCTCCGTTTTTGTTGATTAACCGAGGAAGAATATGATGGAAATTGTTTTTTTCCTCTCTCCTCCGTACGGTGTGAGGTCCACTAGAGGCCTCCACGCACCGTTCCGTGGCCAAGCAACCATGCTTGCCACGAGCTGCCACATCAGCTGCCTCCAACGCCCAGGATCGTTCTTCCGCAGTTCCTCACGGAAACCCAGGGTCAAGAACCCTGGGTTGGAGATGCTCTTCTATCCACGTTCTAAGTATTTCTAACCCTAGCCCCAATTTTTCCCTCCCTTCTTTCGGCCCACTCCCTCTAAAATTTCGTTCACTCGATTTTTTCCCTCTGAAATGAAACAAAATACTCCCTCTCTCGAGCTCTCTTATCTCTCTTGCACGTTCTCTGATCTTCCCTCTGTGTTAGGGTCTTCTCTTTCACATTCAGAGAGTGGCTGCGATTCTTCTTCTTCTTCGATTCACAGTGAGTGGCTGCGATTCTTCTTCTTCTTCGATTTAGAGAGTGGCTGGGTTTGGTGGTTCTTCTTCTTCTTCTTCTTCGATTCATAGGGAGTGGGACAAAACTGTTCGATTCTTCTTCGAGTAGAGGTACAAGAGTGATTGCATGAGGTTAGTAACCCCTTTCTCTCTAATTACTCTAAGATCTTACTATCTGTGTGCTCTTTTTTTTTTTTCCATGTTTTGGGTTTGGTTTTGGGGAAAGCTGAAAACGCCCAATAGGGTTTAGGGCTTAATTTTAAATTAGTGTTAGTTTAATTTCCATGTATTCTAATTACTCAAGGATAAACATGCATCTTTGTCAATTTTATTTTTCCAAACCTGGATAAAAAATGCACTCGAGTCCAAAAGACAAGCTAGCCAGCATTCAGGCATTCAAATCTTGACATGGAGTATTAGAAATCTTGTCAATGGAGGAGCAACTGTGGTAAAGAGTGTGAGTGCCAAATATAACTATTACTTGTATGAAGGAAGTTTGTACTCTGGTGCTTATTTTGGGGATCACTTTGGAAACCATTGGCAAAGGTTGAATGGAATCAATAAAATTCTCTGACATCTAATAGTAAAGAGATGCATAATGAATTTGAAGGAATCAATGGGATTAGTTAAATAAAAAAAACCAAAAATCAGAGGAAATACATCCAATAAGTAGTTAAATAACAAAACCACAATGAATTTGAAGGAAATAATGAAATCAAGGGCACCACTTCCAAAACCACCATACCACTGCCTCTGGTTTTTTATTTGTTACAATATCTCTATGATTTTGATTTCTTCATTTTTGACAATGTCTCTCTCTCTTTATAGAGTTTCATTTTAGTTTTTTTTTCCAGATGAACATTCTCTTATTAAGTCATAACTGTCATAACCAATTCTCTAACTGATGTGACTGCCTACTAACAGAACCTAACTAACTGAATTATACAATGATCTACCTAATGCTTAAATTCTTGATCAACATAACTAAAATGATCTTCAGTTTGTTCATACTAATTTATCAAATATAAATATATGAACGAATTATGCATTTTAAAGGCTATCGTCTAGTTAAATGCTTTGAGCCTTCACCCTAGATTGTAAAGCTTTGATTTTGATTCCTAATGTTGTATTTCTAAACTTTGTTATGAGCAGGGAGTAATACTCTGTTATGAGCAGGTTGTATTTGTTGTCATTTTTTTTTTTTGGAAATATTCATAGTGGATACTTAATTCCTGAAGAATGTGCCCTCCATTTTTAAATGTTTCCTCTTAAGAGAATTGTGTTTTCATCGTAGTATTAGCCGGTCGTTGTGCTGCTGTCTCCGCTCGTGGGTTGCTGCTTGTTGGTCGCTGTCGTTCGTCTCCGCCAGTTCATCACCGCCAGTTCGTCTCCGCCAGTTCTTCTCCGCCAGTTCGTTCTCCACTTCTCCGTCGGTTCGTCTCTGTAAGGGTAAGTCGTAAGCCCCTGTTTTATCTTCAGTTGGTTTCTGGTTTTTTGTTCTTTTAGTTTTTTTTAGTTCTTTTCTTTTCTTTTTTTAGTTCATACTGCTTGTATCATAGTATCATACTGCTTTAGTTTTTTTTTTAGTTCTTACTCTATTAGTAAGCTTGTTCTTTGATTAACTGATTGAGTAAGCTTGTTCTTTAAATATGGTTAATGTTGAGTAACTCTATTACAGGTTGTGTGGTCATTGTTATAGGAAAGTAATATATATATATATATATATATATATATATATATAAATGTACCTGTACCCTAGTTTTCTAGAAATTGCCATACCCCATACCCGTACCGGGTACGGGTACCTACCCATACTCATGCAACCCAGAAAAAAAGCCTTGGGCAGATTTGAATCCTTAAATTAAAGATCTTAAAGAAAATCTTGTTGCTTGCAAGTTCGATCGTGTTGAGGTTATTGAATTAATTGTATTTGTGTTCATGATTAATCTTTTCAGGGCTACTATCCTTATTTTAACTTCGATTTGACATACTGAAGCACGGAAATCAGAGATGGAAACTAATCTAACAACTAACCTTAGGACAAGAAAGTAAGATTTGGAGGCTAAAATATCAAATGTGGATGCCGATTCTTTGGATGATGATGTTGAATTAAAGGGTAAAGAAGAACTTAGTTATGCTAAAAAATTGGTCGATGATGCAACAATGCAGCTTCGAGGTGAGACATTCAATCAATATTGTTTTTTTTATCTTTACCATGAAGCTATATTTATAGTTCCAATTGTCTTCCACAGGAGTTTCTAAAAGTATGAAGGATTGAACAGGCCAAATTAAAAAGATCAAAGATGAAATGAATAAATTGAAGGTAGTGCTCTTAGAGTCTTAGTGATTGATTTCTGGTTATAATTTTTATTGCTCTATCAGTGCTGACAACTTTGGCCGTAGTCTTTGGAGAATGATTATATAAAAAACTTCAGGAAGAAGCATAAGAATTAGAGAATCTTATGAGTAAAAAAAATATGTATTCTGCTAAAGAAGATGAGTATACCAAGAAAGGGAACTGGGTCCATTGACATCAGATGCTTTTGAGGCATAAGGCTTCTTTTGCAGCTTCTTCTTCTTCTTATTTATCGTAAGTATAAGATAAATTCTTTTAGAACGATAGAAAAACCAGAAGATATTGTAGAAGTATGAAAGCAAACTGTGGCTGTTAGATGTAACTAGTTTAGTTAGCTTATGTTCAGACTAGATTTGTTAGTTTCTGAAGCTTAGTCACTTAGTTACAACTGTCATCGTCATGATAGTTATTGAATATTTATAGACCTGAATTATGATCTAAGTTTTGTGAATAACATTACTCAATGATTCTCTTGTTTTAGTTGTTTGTTCTCTATTTAATTTGTTTCTTTTACTTCACTTTATTCTCTTTATCAGTAATATCAAACATTATTTAGGACTAAGTGATGACAATGAAATATCTCTGTCACAGTTTGTAACAGTTTTTTTATCTTGAAGATAAACCTGCTGGCAGCTAGAAATGAGAGGGAGAGTGTTCAAATAGCTAAGATTGTCATTATTCCAACAAGCCTGCAGGCAATACCGGAACTGAAAGTTTGCCTTATAAAGTGGGGGATTATGGTTTTTTGATGATGATGTTGTCTCATTTTAGCTTTGCATGGAAGAAAGCTCACGTGCTATGTAGTGCTGAAAATTTTATTGTAAGAGGGACTAAGAAAACTCATATGCTATGTATGTACTTTCTTAGTAAAACTTTGAAATTGATGTAGACTAAGGTAGTTTTCGATTTTGTTTGTGAAAAGTATGTCGTGTACTTATTTACTCTATTTGTAATGAAATTATTATTCTAAAAAAAATTATGTTGACCTTAATTTTTTTTCTTTAGTTATTTATTTATTTCTAATTTTTTATTATTTTTTAGAAAGTT
The DNA here is from genome assembly GCA_037953625.1 of Crotalaria pallida. Classification (NCBI taxonomy): domain Eukaryota; kingdom Viridiplantae; phylum Streptophyta; class Magnoliopsida; order Fabales; family Fabaceae; genus Crotalaria; species Crotalaria pallida. The sequence continues at coordinate 200,802 of CM075654.1, read as the reverse complement.
TCACGATTAGTGGAAAAAATATTATAAAAATTGGTGTTGATTTAGCCACAAATTCATTTGTGGTTATATATATTTTTTTAAAATTTACTTTCTTACTTAGCCACAGTTATAACTGCAACTAATACAAAAAAAAAACTGTAGCAAAATGAATATAAAACAACACCGTATTAAAATGGTGTTGTTAATGCTTTAGTTTCAACAGCACCGTTTTAAAACAGCGTTGTCCATGTTTTTGTTTCAACAGTGCCTTGTGAAAACAGTGTTGTCAATGTCTTATTTTCAACTGCGCTATTTAGAGATGGTGTTGTCAATGCTTTCGTTTCAACAACGCTGTTTATTTGCTTTGTCGTTCTTTTAACAACGACGGCTTTGACAACGCCCAAAATTCGTTGTTGAAAAGCCAAAATCGGCGTTGTTGATCCTTAATTCTAGTGTAGTGATTCCTGAGAATTCATTTTCGTTTGTTTCTGTGATATAGTGAAACTGGGCGACAAGAGTCCTTATTTGATTGGTAAGTTTTAAAATTATCTTAATTGTGTGTATTTAAACTACGAATTGGGTAAATTCCACATGTAAATTTCATACATTGGTTTCTTAATAGATGTTATAGGTTTGCTGACTGGATATGGGCTAAAGAGAGAGACTTTAATTGATGGGAACCCCACAAAGATGAATGCTATTGAAATTGATCTAGAAGGGTATTATGTATTTTTAGTTATTTGATACTGTCTTTTTATTTTATATAGAGTTATATTGATACTATTTACTTGATGTATAATCAATTATTCATCTTTTGTTGATTGGTATTTCTGTGTTCTGCTGTATAGTACAAAAATGAAATGTGCATTGTTCGGCAAGTATGTTGAGAAGCTTAACTAGGAATTTAAGTTCAAAATCCATATAAGAGAAAAATCCAAACAATGTCAATTAAGTATATAGATAGCAATCCTATATTAAGTTCAACATATATTGGGTGGTAACTGGTGGTACAAGGCATGCAAATGTAATAAAGCTGTGTTGGCTGAGCCTTACTCTGAATCTAGAGCGGATGAATTCATATATTTTTGTGGATCCTGCAATCATCATGTGAAGAGTGTTATTCCAAGGTATAATTCATGTTGTGATATTTTGTAAAGGTGTACTTCATGCTACTGATTTGGTTTGGAATAACAGGTATCGTATAAGGGTTAAAGTTGCTGATCACTGTGATAGTGCTTCATTTATCATATTTGATCGAGAACTTCAAAATCCATTTAAGAGAAATAACATAATGCTTTTAGGAATTCACATGTGAAGCACAAACAAACAATAAAATGATAGTGCTTGACCATCACCTAGTTTGACACTCTACGGCTTCAGGCAATTGATAGTTCCAGAAGATTCGTGTAGTGTTCAAAAAATTTTGCAGCACCAATTTACCTTTAATGCAAAATATCAGTTACAGACACTATAAAATCAAAAAGGATAAATTTAGTATAATTAGGAAATAAGGAATAATACACTCACGGTTAAAAGTGTTGATTCGTGCAAATTGAATCACTATGACAGTGCTAACGATGTTTCTAGAATATTTGGCAAGGAAATAGTTTAGCTCCTCAACATACTTGCCGAACAAAGCACATTCCATTTTTGTACTATACAATAGAACACAGAAATGACAATCAACAAAAGATGAATAATTGATTATACATCAAGTAAATAGTATCAATATAACTCTATATAAAAAAAGGACAGTATCAAATAACTAAAAATACATATCCTTCTAGATCAATTTCAATAACATTCATCTTTGTGGGGTTCCCATCAATTAAAATCTCTCTCTAGCCCATATCCAGTCAGCAAACCTATAACATCTATTAAGAAACCAATGTATCAAATTTACATGTGGACTTTACCCAATTCGTAGTTTTAAATTCACACAATTAAGATAATTTTAAAACTTACCAACCAAATAAGGACTCTTGTCGCCCAGTTTCACTATATCAGACGCAGAAACAAACGAAAATGAATTCTCATGAATATTGGAGTGAGATACTGGCTTCACTTCAGTGTCAATCTCGAAATTGATATGATATGGATGTCTAGTAGTGAGAAAGTTCCCACACCTCTTTACAACTCCAAAAAAGAAGATAAGATACACAACTTCTTTCAAGAGCCGCTCGAATTTGTAAATAAGTGATTTTCTTATACTGGCATGAATCTTATCACTCTGTAAACAGAAATGAAGTGATTATAAATTTCAGATTTAGAAAATGGAAATACATCAAGTGGGAAACAACTATAATTCTTTAGCAAAAAACATGAAAAATTAACATAACTAATTACTGTTATATCAATATCTGGAAAAACATTGTTATTATTTTGCATTTACAGATTGATCCAGCAAAACCATTTCTAGAGAAAAAGGCTTTGGATTCTTAAACCTAAATGCTGGATACATACGAATGACCCTGGCACACAAAGTCCAGGACTCCTTAGAAGTGTTAACATCAGAGACCTTGTCCACTTTCTCCAAAACACCAGTAGCAGCCATCAATGCAGAGAGGCTAACCATCAATGCAAAGAGGGTTGAAGAACAAAAAAAAACGTGAGACTAAAAGGAAATTGAATACCGAAAGTTTGATGAAGAAACAGCGCAATGAAAAATGAACAAAAAAAAAACGTGAGACTGAAAGGAACTTGAATACCTAAGAAACAACACAATGTAAAATGATTTTTTGATTTAACTTTACCTTCATTTATAAGATTTGAGATGGGTTAAACTCCCAAGCACTCCATGTCGAGAAAAGGAAAAAAAATTAATTAGAGGAGATTGAAAAGGTTTATATAGAAAATGCAAAAAAAAAAAAAAAACTTGGAAAAAAAGGAGATATAAAGAGCCATGAAAATAATGAAAGAAGTATAGAGCAACGTAAATGAAAAAAGAACTTGAAAAAGGAGATACAAAGAGACATAAAAAATAAAAGAAATACAAAGCACATAGCAACGTTTTCGAGATGTGCGAAATCCAAAAAGTATTCCATGTAACATCTCGTTATTTCTAATACATCTAGCAAAATAATTAAATGATTTAATATGATATTTTCAATATTTGAGTGTCGTAATAAAATTTTGATTTTATCATTTTAATTGAAATATGTTTTCTAGTCAAAATAAGTATAAATTTGTTATCATACGTTTTCCAAAAATAAAGTAATACTTTTATTTAGTTTAATTAACATTTTGACATGGAGCTCAAGTGTCAAGCCTTAGAGGCATTTTTATAAATAGTTTCTTTAGAAAAATATGTTTAACTTAATATTTTGAGCGTCCCTGTAAATTTTCATAGTGTTCGGAGACTGTTTTATTTTTATCTTCTGAACTGGTTTTAATATATTACCTGTTTAAGTTATATATAATAATCTTCTACTTCAAAATTTTAAATATTATATATTATCAAGTTTAATATCAAGATTTAGAAAATATATTTACTTTTTAATTTCGATAATTTTTCTTACGCAATAGCTATCCGGAGGAATCGATAACTTTATTATTTTTCAATCAGTTTTGAGTAATTCAAAATACAATATTGTTTTATCTAAACGTATTTTATTTTTAGTATCATCTAACTTTTAGTTATAATTCAAAATACCTACACATTGACCCACAAATAAAAGTAAATCATTAAAATATATATATTTTCCTAATAATCTACCCAATAACCCCGCTGTAACCCACCCCCAAATTAAAACAAAGGAACCCACATATTCTGAGAGTGAAACACAAATGAAAGAAATAGAACCAGAAAGAGATAAGAACTACCGAGAGAGAATGGGAGGAAGTGAGAGACGAGAGAGAAAGAAAGTCTGAGAGCATGAGAGAGAAAAACATAGAAAGAAAGAAAGAGAGAGCATCAGCGACAGAGAGAAGAGGAACATTCGTTTTTCGTAATTTTCCGGTCTAATAACTCAAGATCCAACCGTTCAATCTCAAATCATTCTTAGGTACCCTCAACTCCCTCTATTCATCCATGTAATTTATTCGACGATCCGTCAATATTTTTATTATCCCTATATTTTCAAATAAAGAGATGTTTTGGAGAAAAGTTATATATCTTTACTGTATAATGATATATATTTATTATTTTGACAAAAATGAATTTATTTGATATATATATTTTAATGTTATAATTAGTTTTATCATATGTCCCTATTTAGATCCAACACGCTATTGACCTTGACCCTGGAGCAAGTCGCGGATGTAAATGTGACTCTGTCATTATTGCTAGGATTTCCAGGTAAGGGGAGTCTCTTTTCCACACTTTGAGTTAGGGATAGTTAGAGCTTATAATAGGATTTGGGTCTAATAATTAAATTGGGTTGTGGGTGGCAAATTAATGGTTGATTTGAAATGATTAGGGGAGATTGTTGTAGATTTGTTTGATTATGTCATATTATTGGAAATGTTTATGTTAATTCTTTTTGTACGTTATTAAAGTAGGAAGTGAAGAACTCCAGGAAACTGATTTATTTTAAGCACTCTGAGACATACCTGAGTATGTCAACTGATTTGTTGATATATGATGACTGTTAAGTGTTGTTATTATCTGTTGAGAATTATATTTGTTCAATAGGTGCTAAATGTGTGTTATTTTGATTAATGAATGGGAATAATGTTAACAATGTTGAAAAATGAATTGATTAAGAACTTAGGAGAAAAGGGAAGTGATGGTTTGAGTTGGAATAGTGAAAGAATGAAAGAGAACTAATAATGCGAGGTCGACTGCGATAAGTCGCGAATCTACCAGACGCGATTGGTAATATTTATTAATGCGAGGTCGACTGCGATAAGTCGCGAATCGACCAGGCGCGATAACTGAAACTTAATGCGAGGTCAAATGTGTTAAGCCGCACATCGACCAGACGAGATAAAAGGCTAAGGTTTATAAATGCGAGGTTTATTGTGTTAAGTCGCACATAGACCAGACGCAATAACAAACTGATATTGATGAATGCGAGGTCAATTGTGTTAAGCCGCACATAGACCAGACGCGATAACAGGCTAATATTGATTAATGCGAGGTCTATTGTGTTAAGCTGCACATAGACCAGGCGCGATAACAGGCTAATATTTATATGTGCGAGGTCTAATGTGTTAAGCCGCACATAGACCAGACGCGATAACAGACTAATATTTATTAATGCGAGGTTGATGTGTAAGCCGCACATCGACCAGGCGCGATAAAAGGCTAATAGTTATTAATGCGAGGTCGAATGTGTTAAGCCGCACATCGACCAGACGCGATAAAAGGCTAATACTTATTTAACTCTTGCAACCGACTGCGATGTGCCGCGAATCGGTTTGTAGGAGAAGTAAACTTATCACACCAAAGAAGATAAAGAGAAATAAGGAAAGTATATATTTAGGAAAAAAATGATATTGAGGAATGAGAATATATTGGAAGTTGATAACATAGGAATGTTATCTTGTCAAATAAATGTGATATATGTTGAAGGACCATTGCCTGATTTGACTATTATTCTTGAGTTTTTATTATGAGCTATTTACTATCTTTTGATTCACTGTGTTGTGACCCTTAGTGGTTATCATTTTAGGTAAATGCTGAAGAAGCTTGAGGATCAGATGTCGCAGCGGAAGAATGGAAAGAAGGAAATTGTATGCCGTGCTAATTATGTTACGAGTGGAATACCCAAAATCTTTTGTAAACATGTTTTATGAAAAGAAAATTTCAAGTTCCTTGTTTTAATTACAAACTTTAAAATTGTTATTTTTATATAAAACAATCGGGTGTTACACTCCCTCCGATCTTATTTATAAGACCATTTTGGGGTTTTTCACTCCTACTAAGGAGAATGGATAAATTTGTTAGTGGTATTGGATATGTAAAAATTTGATATACTTTTTCAAAACTACCCCTATAATTATTATTGGAACTCTAAAAAATGTTGACTTTATAGGGGTATTAATGGAAAGAGATAATTAAATGCTATTAAAAATTGAAAAGGAGTTTTATAAATAGGACCAAAATAAAAATCTCAAAAGGATCTTATAAATTGGATCGGAAGGAGTAATTATATGAAGTAAAAGGACCCGGGGATGTATACTACCTAGAGCAACTAAAGTCAAATGAATTAGTTACCGAATCCAAAAAGCCCATTAAATTCATATCAATAAATTTTTTTATCACCTGTTCCAATATTGCCCTTTTATCAAAAATATAACATAAAGATATTGTTTCGGACCGCTTTGTGCGATAAGCAAATGATCAATGCAAAGATAATGAGTTCGTAATCTTAATGAAGCGTTTGGCTTTTATTGCTTGAGGATGAGGAATCAGAGAGACAAATATGAGAGCGAGAGTTCCACACTTGTGGTGTTTACAAGGTGAGGGAGTGTGCGCCTTCGGCTTTTCACGCTCACCTCTCTATTCTTAGACTTAGACTTTTACAGAAGCTTTTATCCTCTCTCTTAAACTCTCTTGGGATTTCAGTTGATTCGAATGGAGTGTTCGTCTCCTCACCCCCTGTTCTGATTTATCTGTACGTTGGAAGAGGTCTTCCTCTTATAGGGTCTCCTTTGTCTATTGGTTTTTGCCTTTTCTTTATCTGGTCCATTGGTCCGTTCTCTTTTTCCATCTTTGCAGCTGTTCTCTTCAGAGGCCGTTTTGTCCCCTTTACCTCTTTGAGCTTTGCCATTAATTGCTCACAGTGGGAGTCTTGCAAGACTTTCCTCTCTCGTCCTTCCTCAAACGAGGGGCTGCATGACGCAAGCCAAGATGCTCTGGCTTCTCATGCACGTCCCTCATAGTCTGGGGAATCGAATCCTCTTGTCTGCACATATGCGCCTTCCCCGGACTCCCTTCCCTGTTCGCTTTCATTTATCGAGACTTTCTCTCCAAGTTTCCGTGGCACTCGAGGCGCTCTGGGAGAGCTCGTCATGTCCATTGGCGTCGGCGTGCCTTGCTCCATTTATTGACTGTGACGTCAGAATGCGACACCTCGATGACCGTCGCTCTGAGTGTGACGCCTTGGGTAGTTCCTGGTGTTTGCACGCCTTCTCTTGGTATCTCATTTTTTGTTTGGTGATTTTGGGCCTCCTTGCGAATTGGGCCTTGTGACATTGGGTTTCCAAATAACGGGTATCAACAATTGCCCCCTTTGCAGTGAAAAGGGCGGGATTTCCTTTTCAGTGCAAACCCTGCTCTTGTCGCTCTGTCATCTGTTCCTCTTTCCTTATTTTTCGTTTCACGTGCCGGTTGAGGGATACCCCTCAGTTACTTGCACGTTCTCCCACTTCTCTCCGCAGTTCAAAACTCCCTCCTCCCAACTCTTCAGTTTCTCCTTTCTCTCAAACACTCCTTTTCGTTCCTCCTTTCAAAACTCCCTCCACCTCCTTACTTCTTTTCTACAGTGAATAACTTTTCTCGGAGCTTCTTTCCTCGTTTAGGTTTCGCCTTGAACCCCTTTTTGCGTCACTACCTGTCTTCAATCATGGGGAGGTCGAAATCTGCTCCCACTGCTGAAGCTGAAGATGACGTCTCTCTTGAAGAAACTGAGGAGGAAATTTCTCTTCCAAACCCCATTACTTATTGCTTCATGCAAGGTCTCCCCTGCCCTCGTTCTTACCCTATAAACCCTGGTCACCGCCGTTGGGCGACAGGGGTGAAGGCGACACTCCCTTTTGGCTCATTCCCTGAGTCCGGCGATTTACTCAACGGTCCTCCTTCCAAGGCAATGGTGATCCCTGATGACACCGCTAAGCTCATCTCCCCTCCTTCTTACCACAAGGACCACCGTGAGTTGGGCCCTTCGCTGCTCCGTTCTCGTCTTCGTCGCGCAGAGTTTCCTTGGGTTGACTTGAACTTCAACATTCGCATAGGTGGGACCACTGGTTGGCAGGATTGGATTGACCAGGTGTTTGCGAGTGACCCTCCCTTCGTGGAGGTTCTTAAGAAAGTCGGGATAGCTGAGGCAATCAAGGCGTCTCCCCGAATTAGCACCAATCGTAGGTCGGATGATCTGTTCGCCTTGATTCAGCGCTGGTGCTCTTCGACTCACACCTTCCTGGCGTCCTGGGGTGAGTTTATTCCCACGCTGGAGGACGTAGTTGTTTTGTTGAAGCTTCCCTCTTTTGGGAACGTTGATCTTAATTTAACAAAAGTAGGTGAGAACCTTTCTGACTTGGCTTTGGAGTTGAAAGTTGGCTTCTATCGCCAGTGCCAAGCACTCTCACGAATTGCTTCAACAGAGACGTGCTTCGCTCGCCGAAGGCTCCTCCTCTCAGAAAGTTAGGGGCACAGGGAATTTGGTTCCCAGAGAACAGAAAGCGAGCCAGCGCTCCTCGCTCAAGTACACGTTTGCCAGCTGGGTTCGGTATTTTTACGGCGACCTTCATGATGGCAAATTTTATCCTGGTCCTGTGAAGGATCAAAGGCTTCGCCGTGCTGCTTTCGTTGCTTTCTGGTTAAGCAGGTATGTATTTCCGGTCCTCCATGGGAGTCCGTTAGTCCTTGTGTCTTTCTGCTAGCTTGTCTTTTGGATGAGGGAACGCGCCTTCCCCTTTCTTCATTTTATTTGGGTGGCTTGTATGCTCGCCTTGACCAAGTTTCTGAACAAATGCGGATTTCTCACGGTCGTTTTCCTATCAATTCTTTTGTTGATTTGGCTTTCCTGCACTACTTTTTGTTTGAGCGCTTTCCGGAGTATGGTCCGATTAGATTGGCCCCTTCTGGTGACGCCTCTGGCCTTGAGCCTCGTGCTTGGTGCTGGACCAAGGGCTGTCCCAGGGAACCTTTGGTTGCTGTCATTGATTTAGAGGAGCAGTTCGTCTTTCGTCCTTACTTGGACCATATTTGGGAGGGGTGTGATCCCTTGCATCCCCTGTATATTGAGGAGCGTCTCACCTCCAGGAACAATGCCCAAAATTATACTGAGGGTATGTATGACTTGTGGAAGCTGATTCTGACTGCCCGCTGTCTTCCTGGTTTTGTACCTTTGGATAACAAGAGCGCCAACGGGGGAGCTTTGTGGCCTTTTGCGTATCGCCCCGATCGTGTCGCGAGGCAATTTGGGCGCGATCAGCCTCCGTGTGTTCTTTTAATTGATCAAGTTTCCCCTGCATGAAACCATTCCTGCTGTTCTTTTTGATGCTGATCCTGCTGTCTCAAGTGCTCCTTTGGTTTACATCCCTCCCCTTCACGTCGGAGGCGTTCTTCGTAGTTGGGTGACATCCCATAAGGATATTTTGCAACATCTTCAGAGTTTTGAGTCCACTCCGAAGCGTATCATCCCTGCTCTTTTGTCCATCGTATGCAATGACCCATATTACTCCACTTCTGTGAAGAAAGGAAAAGGTAGTTTCTTTACTGGTCTTTATTTGTTTTATCGATTACTGTTTCATCCATTTAGCTCTGTTTTCACATTTTGACTTGTTTGCTTCAGCTGAGGCGGTTTCTTCCGTGCGCAAGCGCAAAGCCACTGCATCCTCGCCTTCTGCTGTTGTAGCATCGAAACGAGGTAAGAAACAGGCTTCCTCTCCAGCTCCTTCTGCTCCTAAATCTTCTTCTCAGGGCGGAGGTAAGAATGCTGCACCCTCTCAAAAAGGGAAGAAGGTTGTTCCAGTCCTGCCTTCTCGACGGTCTTCTCGCTTGCAGCTTCACAATACTCCTCCTGCCCCTGTTTCTCCTACCCGGGTTGATGTGGTTGAAGCTGAGAGCGACAATGAAGCTCAGTCGGGCGACGCTCTCTTGGCTTATTACGACACTTCAAAAGGAGATGATGATTCCTCTGAGGGTGAGAGCGACGCTGCTGACGAGGAACACCCCCTAGGTTCCGCCTCTTGCTTCCCATTTTCTCCTTCGCCGTGGCTCTTTTCTTTTCCTTTCGGCCTTTCTACCTTTTACTATAGTTGCATTTTCGGGTTTCCAGTACTAATGCACATTTTCATTTTTTCATTATTCTATTTGTTTGTTTTATTGCAGGTGGTTCTGGCGGATGTGGTTTGGCTTCGCCTTCGCCTCAGGCCTCTGAGAGCTTTCCGACTCCCCTTAGCGTCTCTGTCGGCTCTCCAACAATTCCACCTTTTGACCGCGTGGAGGCTTCGGACTTTCGCCGTCAACCAACCGCTAGTGGAGGCGCTGCACCCACCGGGTTTGCCACTCATGTACCTTTTGGTCGGATTAGCAGTCCTTTGTGTGTACAACCTTTGTCCGCCGTTTTCGCTTTGGAAGCTGTCGCCGTTGGTGTCTCTGTTCATTTTGGCGTTGCTTCCGAACCTGCTGGTAATGTTGGTTCTGGTCTGGAGATCGTTGCTGTTGGTGATTTTTCTTTGCCCCCTGTTGAGGTCTCGAAGGGCGTTCCCACTGTTTCCGAGGACGTTCCTGTTGATGTTTCTTCAGATATTGCTACAAGTGCTGCTGCTGCGAATGCTTCCGATATTGTCATAGGCGAGGGCGTTCCTGTTGATACTGTTTTTGATAGCCTGGATGTTGAGGTGATGGACACCCCTGCCCCCAAGGAAAGCCAAGTTGATGTTGTTGCCGAAGTTCCATCTGAGGAACATGTTGTTAATGAGGGCGACACCGTCTACACCCCAGGTTCTGCTAACGTGGTTGAAGTTTCAAAAGAGGCTATAAATTCTTCCGAGGGACGCCCCGTTAGTGAGATTCCTTTCGTTCGGCATGTGGATTGATTTTGGGCTCCCACATCAATTTTGGCTTGGAATCCCAATTCGGGTTTTTAGGTTTTTTTTCCTCTTTCTGATTTTAATTTTCGATCTTGTATTTAGAATGATTGTTTATTGTAAAATAATTAGTTGTTTTCTTCCTTCTCTGCGCTGGTGTTGTTTGTTGGATTGCATTGTTAATTTTTCCTCCGTTTTTGTTGATTAACCGAGGAAGAATATGATGGAAATTGTTTTTTTCCTCTCTCCTCCGTACGGTGTGAGGTCCACTAGAGGCCTCCACGCACCGTTCCGTGGCCAAGCAACCATGCTTGCCACGAGCTGCCACATCAGCTGCCTCCAACGCCCAGGATCGTTCTTCCGCAGTTCCTCACGGAAACCCAGGGTCAAGAACCCTGGGTTGGAGATGCTCTTCTATCCACGTTCTAAGTATTTCTAACCCTAGCCCCAATTTTTCCCTCCCTTCTTTCGGCCCACTCCCTCTAAAATTTCGTTCACTCGATTTTTTCCCTCTGAAATGAAACAAAATACTCCCTCTCTCGAGCTCTCTTATCTCTCTTGCACGTTCTCTGATCTTCCCTCTGTGTTAGGGTCTTCTCTTTCACATTCAGAGAGTGGCTGCGATTCTTCTTCTTCTTCGATTCACAGTGAGTGGCTGCGATTCTTCTTCTTCTTCGATTTAGAGAGTGGCTGGGTTTGGTGGTTCTTCTTCTTCTTCTTCTTCGATTCATAGGGAGTGGGACAAAACTGTTCGATTCTTCTTCGAGTAGAGGTACAAGAGTGATTGCATGAGGTTAGTAACCCCTTTCTCTCTAATTACTCTAAGATCTTACTATCTGTGTGCTCTTTTTTTTTTTTCCATGTTTTGGGTTTGGTTTTGGGGAAAGCTGAAAACGCCCAATAGGGTTTAGGGCTTAATTTTAAATTAGTGTTAGTTTAATTTCCATGTATTCTAATTACTCAAGGATAAACATGCATCTTTGTCAATTTTATTTTTCCAAACCTGGATAAAAAATGCACTCGAGTCCAAAAGACAAGCTAGCCAGCATTCAGGCATTCAAATCTTGACATGGAGTATTAGAAATCTTGTCAATGGAGGAGCAACTGTGGTAAAGAGTGTGAGTGCCAAATATAACTATTACTTGTATGAAGGAAGTTTGTACTCTGGTGCTTATTTTGGGGATCACTTTGGAAACCATTGGCAAAGGTTGAATGGAATCAATAAAATTCTCTGACATCTAATAGTAAAGAGATGCATAATGAATTTGAAGGAATCAATGGGATTAGTTAAATAAAAAAAACCAAAAATCAGAGGAAATACATCCAATAAGTAGTTAAATAACAAAACCACAATGAATTTGAAGGAAATAATGAAATCAAGGGCACCACTTCCAAAACCACCATACCACTGCCTCTGGTTTTTTATTTGTTACAATATCTCTATGATTTTGATTTCTTCATTTTTGACAATGTCTCTCTCTCTTTATAGAGTTTCATTTTAGTTTTTTTTTTCCAGATGAACATTCTCTTATTAAGTCATAACTGTCATAACCAATTCTCTAACTGATGTGACTGCCTACTAACAGAACCTAACTAACTGAATTATACAATGATCTACCTAATGCTTAAATTCTTGATCAACATAACTAAAATGATCTTCAGTTTGTTCATACTAATTTATCAAATATAAATATATGAACGAATTATGCATTTTAAAGGCTATCGTCTAGTTAAATGCTTTGAGCCTTCACCCTAGATTGTAAAGCTTTGATTTTGATTCCTAATGTTGTATTTCTAAACTTTGTTATGAGCAGGGAGTAATACTCTGTTATGAGCAGGTTGTATTTGTTGTCATTTTTTTTTTTGGAAATATTCATAGTGGATACTTAATTCCTGAAGAATGTGCCCTCCATTTTTAAATGTTTCCTCTTAAGAGAATTGTGTTTTCATCGTAGTATTAGCCGGTCGTTGTGCTGCTGTCTCCGCTCGTGGGTTGCTGCTTGTTGGTCGCTGTCGTTCGTCTCCGCCAGTTCATCACCGCCAGTTCGTCTCCGCCAGTTCTTCTCCGCCAGTTCGTTCTCCACTTCTCCGTCGGTTCGTCTCTGTAAGGGTAAGTCGTAAGCCCCTGTTTTATCTTCAGTTGGTTTCTGGTTTTTTGTTCTTTTAGTTTTTTTTAGTTCTTTTCTTTTCTTTTTTTAGTTCATACTGCTTGTATCATAGTATCATACTGCTTTAGTTTTTTTTTTAGTTCTTACTCTATTAGTAAGCTTGTTCTTTGATTAACTGATTGAGTAAGCTTGTTCTTTAAATATGGTTAATGTTGAGTAACTCTATTACAGGTTGTGTGGTCATTGTTATAGGAAAGTAATATATATATATATATATATATATATATATATATATATATATATATAATGTACCTGTACCCTAGTTTTCTAGAAATTGCCATACCTCATACCCGTACCGGGTACGGGTACCTACCCATACTCATGCAACCCAGAAAAAAAGCCTTGGGCAGATTTGAATCCTTAAATTAAAGATCTTAAAGAAAATCTTGTTGCTTGCAAGTTCGATCGTGTTGAGGTTATTGAATTAATTGTATTTGTGTTCATGATTAATCTTTTCAGGGCTACTATCCTTATTTTAACTTCGATTTGACATACTGAAGCACGGAAATCAGAGATGGAAACTAATCTAACAACTAACCTTAGGACAAGAAAGTAAGATTTGGAGGCTAAAATATCAAATGTGGATGCCGATTCTTTGGATGATGATGTTGAATTAAAGGGTAAAGAAGAACTTAGTTATGCTAAAAAATTGGTCGATGATGCAACAATGCAGCTTCGAGGTGAGACATTCAATCAATATTGTTTTTTTTATCTTTACCATGAAGCTATATTTATAGTTCCAATTGTCTTCCACAGGAGTTTCTAAAAGTATGAAGGATTGAACAGGCCAAATTAAAAAGATCAAAGATGAAATGAATAAATTGAAGGTAGTGCTCTTAGAGTCTTAGTGATTGATTTCTGGTTATAATTTTTATTGCTCTATCAGTGCTGACAACTTTGGCCGTAGTCTTTGGAGAATGATTATATAAAAAACTTCAGGAAGAAGCATAAGAATTAGAGAATCTTATGAGTAAAAAAAATATGTATTCTGCTAAAGAAGATGAGTATACCAAGAAAGGGAACTGGGTCCATTGACATCAGATGCTTTTGAGGCATAAGGCTTCTTTTGCAGCTTCTTCTTCTTCTTATTTATCGTAAGTATAAGATAAATTCTTTTAGAACGATAGAAAAACCAGAAGATATTGTAGAAGTATGAAAGCAAACTGTGGCTGTTAGATGTAACTAGTTTAGTTAGCTTATGTTCAGACTAGATTTGTTAGTTTCTGAAGCTTAGTCACTTAGTTACAACTGTCATCGTCATGATAGTTATTGAATATTTATAGACCTGAATTATGATCTAAGTTTTGTGAATAACATTACTCAATGATTCTCTTGTTTTAGTTGTTTGTTCTCTATTTAATTTGTTTCTTTTACTTCACTTTATTCTCTTTATCAGTAATATCAAACATTATTTAGGACTAAGTGATGACAATGAAATATCTCTGTCACAGTTTGTAACAGTTTTTTTATCTTGAAGATAAACCTGCTGGCAGCTAGAAATGAGAGGGAGAGTGTTCAAATAGCTAAGATTGTCATTATTCCAACAAGCCTGCAGGCAATACCGGAACTGAAAGTTTGCCTTATAAAGTGGGGGATTATGGTTTTTTGATGATGATGTTGTCTCATTTTAGCTTTGCATGGAAGAAAGCTCACGTGCTATGTAGTGCTGAAAATTTTATTGTAAGAGGGACTAAGAAAACTCATATGCTATGTATGTACTTTCTTAGTAAAACTTTGAAATTGATGTAGACTAAGGTAGTTTTCGATTTTGTTTGTGAAAAGTATGTCGTGTACTTATTTACTCTATTTGTAATGAAATTATTATTCTAAAAAAAATTATGTTGACCTTAATTTTTTTTCTTTAGTTATTTATTTATTTCTAATTTTTTATTATTTTTTAGAAAGTTTCACGATTAGTGGAAAAAATATTATAAAAATTGGTGTTGATTTAGCCACAAATTCATTTGTGGTTATATATATTTTTTTAAAATTTACTTTCTTACTTAGCCACAGTTATAACTGCAACTAATACAAAAAAAAAACTGTAGCAAAATGAATATAAAACAACACCGTATTAAAATGGTGTTGTTAATGCTTTAGTTTCAACAGCACCGTTTTAAAACAGCGTTGTCCATGTTTTTGTTTCAACAGTGCCTTGTGAAAACAGTGTTGTCAATGTCTTATTTTCAACTGCGCTATTTAGAGATGGTGTTGTCAATGCTTTCGTTTCAACAACGCTGTTTATTTGCTTTGTCGTTCTTTTAACAACGACGGCTTTGACAACGCCCAAAATTCGTTGTTGAAAAGCCAAAATCGGCGTTGTTGATCCTTAATTCTAGTGTAGTGATTCCTGAGAATTCATTTTCGTTTGTTTCTGTGATATAGTGAAACTGGGCGACAAGAGTCCTTATTTGATTGGTAAGTTTTAAAATTATCTTAATTGTGTGTATTTAAACTACGAATTGGGTAAATTCCACATGTAAATTTCATACATTGGTTTCTTAATAGATGTTATAGGTTTGCTGACTGGATATGGGCTAAAGAGAGAGACTTTAATTGATGGGAACCCCACAAAGATGAATGCTATTGAAATTGATCTAGAAGGGTATTATGTATTTTTAGTTATTTGATACTGTCTTTTTATTTTATATAGAGTTATATTGATACTATTTACTTGATGTATAATCAATTATTCATCTTTTGTTGATTGGTATTTCTGTGTTCTGCTGTATAGTACAAAAATGAAATGTGCATTGTTCGGCAAGTATGTTGAGAAGCTTAACTAGGAATTTAAGTTCAAAATCCATATAAGAGAAAAATCCAAACAATGTCAATTAAGTATATAGATAGCAATCCTATATTAAGTTCAACATATATTGGGTGGTAACTGGTGGTACAAGGCATGCAAATGTAATAAAGCTGTGTTGGCTGAGCCTTACTCTGAATCTAGAGCGGATGAATTCATATATTTTTGTGGATCCTGCAATCATCATGTGAAGAGTGTTATTCCAAGGTATAATTCATGTTGTGATATTTTGTAAAGGTGTACTTCATGCTACTGATTTGGTTTGGAATAACAGGTATCGTATAAGGGTTAAAGTTGCTGATCACTGTGATAGTGCTTCATTTATCATATTTGATCGAGAACTTCAAAATCCATTTAAGAGAAATAACATAATGCTTTTAGGAATTCACATGTGAAGCACAAACAAACAATAAAATGATAGTGCTTGACCATCACCTAGTTTGACACTCTACGGCTTCAGGCAATTGATAGTTCCAGAAGATTCGTGTAGTGTTCAAAAAATTTTGCAGCACCAATTTACCTTTAATGCAAAATATCAGTTACAGACACTATAAAATCAAAAAGGATAAATTTAGTATAATTAGGAAATAAGGAATAATACACTCACGGTTAAAAGTGTTGATTCGTGCAAATTGAATCACTATGACAGTGCTAACGATGTTTCTAGAATATTTGGCAAGGAAATAGTTTAGCTCCTCAACATACTTGCCGAACAAAGCACATTCCATTTTTGTACTATACAATAGAACACAGAAATGACAATCAACAAAAGATGAATAATTGATTATACATCAAGTAAATAGTATCAATATAACTCTATATAAAAAAAGGACAGTATCAAATAACTAAAAATACATATCCTTCTAGATCAATTTCAATAACATTCATCTTTGTGGGGTTCCCATCAATTAAAATCTCTCTCTAGCCCATATCCAGTCAGCAAACCTATAACATCTATTAAGAAACCAATGTATCAAATTTACATGTGGACTTTACCCAATTCGTAGTTTTAAATTCACACAATTAAGATAATTTTAAAACTTACCAACCAAATAAGGACTCTTGTCGCCCAGTTTCACTATATCAGACGCAGAAACAAACGAAAATGAATTCTCATGAATATTGGAGTGAGATACTGGCTTCACTTCAGTGTCAATCTCGAAATTGATATGATATGGATGTCTAGTAGTGAGAAAGTTCCCACACCTCTTTACAACTCCAAAAAAGAAGATAAGATACACAACTTCTTTCAAGAGCCGCTCGAATTTGTAAATAAGTGATTTTCTTATACTGGCATGAATCTTATCACTCTGTAAACAGAAATGAAGTGATTATAAATTTCAGATTTAGAAAATGGAAATACATCAAGTGGGAAACAACTATAATTCTTTAGCAAAAAACATGAAAAATTAACATAACTAATTACTGTTATATCAATATCTGGAAAAACATTGTTATTATTTTGCATTTACAGATTGATCCAGCAAAACCATTTCTAGAGAAAAAGGCTTTGGATTCTTAAACCTAAATGCTGGATACATACGAATGACCCTGGCACACAAAGTCCAGGACTCCTTAGAAGTGTTAACATCAGAGACCTTGTCCACTTTCTCCAAAACACCAGTAGCAGCCATCAATGCAGAGAGGCTAACCATCAATGCAAAGAGGGTTGAAGAACAAAAAAAAACGTGAGACTAAAAGGAAATTGAATACCGAAAGTTTGATGAAGAAACAGCGCAATGAAAAATGAACAAAAAAAAAACGTGAGACTGAAAGGAACTTGAATACCTAAGAAACAACACAATGTAAAATGATTTTTTGATTTAACTTTACCTTCATTTATAAGATTTGAGATGGGTTAAACTCCCAAGCACTCCATGTCGAGAAAAGGAAAAAAAATTAATTAGAGGAGATTGAAAAGGTTTATATAGAAAATGCAAAAAAAAAAAAAAAACTTGGAAAAAAAGGAGATATAAAGAGCCATGAAAATAATGAAAGAAGTATAGAGCAACGTAAATGAAAAAAGAACTTGAAAAAGGAGATACAAAGAGACATAAAAAATAAAAGAAATACAAAGCACATAGCAACGTTTTCGAGATGTGCGAAATCCAAAAAGTATTCCATGTAACATCTCGTTATTTCTAATACATCTAGCAAAATAATTAAATGATTTAATATGATATTTTCAATATTTGAGTGTCGTAATAAAATTTTGATTTTATCATTTTAATTGAAATATGTTTTCTAGTCAAAATAAGTATAAATTTGTTATCATACGTTTTCCAAAAATAAAGTAATACTTTTATTTAGTTTAATTAACATTTTGACATGGAGCTCAAGTGTCAAGCCTTAGAGGCATTTTTATAAATAGTTTCTTTAGAAAAATATGTTTAACTTAATATTTTGAGCGTCCCTGTAAATTTTCATAGTGTTCGGAGACTGTTTTATTTTTATCTTCTGAACTGGTTTTAATATATTACCTGTTTAAGTTATATATAATAATCTTCTACTTCAAAATTTTAAATATTATATATTATCAAGTTTAATATCAAGATTTAGAAAATATATTTACTTTTTAATTTCGATAATTTTTCTTACGCAATAGCTATCCGGAGGAATCGATAACTTTATTATTTTTCAATCAGTTTTGAGTAATTCAAAATACAATATTGTTTTATCTAAACGTATTTTATTTTTAGTATCATCTAACTTTTAGTTATAATTCAAAATACCTACACATTGACCCACAAATAAAAGTAAATCATTAAAATATATATATTTTCCTAATAATCTACCCAATAACCCCGCTGTAACCCACCCCCAAATTAAAACAAAGGAACCCACATATTCTGAGAGTGAAACACAAATGAAAGAAATAGAACCAGAAAGAGATAAGAACTACCGAGAGAGAATGGGAGGAAGTGAGAGACGAGAGAGAAAGAAAGTCTGAGAGCATGAGAGAGAAAAACATAGAAAGAAAGAAAGAGAGAGCATCAGCGACAGAGAGAAGAGGAACATTCGTTTTTCGTAATTTTCCGGTCTAATAACTCAAGATCCAACCGTTCAATCTCAAATCATTCTTAGGTACCCTCAACTCCCTCTATTCATCCATGTAATTTATTCGACGATCCGTCAATATTTTTATTATCCCTATATTTTCAAATAAAGAGATGTTTTGGAGAAAAGTTATATATCTTTACTGTATAATGATATATATTTATTATTTTGACAAAAATGAATTTATTTGATATATATATTTTAATGTTATAATTAGTTTTATCATATGTCCCTATTTAGATCCAACACGCTATTGACCTTGACCCTGGAGCAAGTCGCGGATGTAAATGTGACTCTGTCATTATTGCTAGGATTTCCAGGTAAGGGGAGTCTCTTTTCCACACTTTGAGTTAGGGATAGTTAGAGCTTATAATAGGATTTGGGTCTAATAATTAAATTGGGTTGTGGGTGGCAAATTAATGGTTGATTTGAAATGATTAGGGGAGATTGTTGTAGATTTGTTTGATTATGTCATATTATTGGAAATGTTTATGTTAATTCTTTTTGTACGTTATTAAAGTAGGAAGTGAAGAACTCCAGGAAACTGATTTATTTTAAGCACTCTGAGACATACCTGAGTATGTCAACTGATTTGTTGATATATGATGACTGTTAAGTGTTGTTATTATCTGTTGAGAATTATATTTGTTCAATAGGTGCTAAATGTGTGTTATTTTGATTAATGAATGGGAATAATGTTAACAATGTTGAAAAATGAATTGATTAAGAACTTAGGAGAAAAGGGAAGTGATGGTTTGAGTTGGAATAGTGAAAGAATGAAAGAGAACTAATAATGCGAGGTCGACTGCGATAAGTCGCGAATCTACCAGACGCGATTGGTAATATTTATTAATGCGAGGTCGACTGCGATAAGTCGCGAATCGACCAGGCGCGATAACTGAAACTTAATGCGAGGTCAAATGTGTTAAGCCGCACATCGACCAGACGAGATAAAAGGCTAAGGTTTATAAATGCGAGGTTTATTGTGTTAAGTCGCACATAGACCAGACGCAATAACAAACTGATATTGATGAATGCGAGGTCAATTGTGTTAAGCCGCACATAGACCAGACGCGATAACAGGCTAATATTGATTAATGCGAGGTCTATTGTGTTAAGCTGCACATAGACCAGGCGCGATAACAGGCTAATATTTATATGTGCGAGGTCTAATGTGTTAAGCCGCACATAGACCAGACGCGATAACAGACTAATATTTATTAATGCGAGGTTGATGTGTAAGCCGCACATCGACCAGGCGCGATAAAAGGCTAATAGTTATTAATGCGAGGTCGAATGTGTTAAGCCGCACATCGACCAGACGCGATAAAAGGCTAATACTTATTTAACTCTTGCAACCGACTGCGATGTGCCGCGAATCGGTTTGTAGGAGAAGTAAACTTATCACACCAAAGAAGATAAAGAGAAATAAGGAAAGTATATATTTAGGAAAAAAATGATATTGAGGAATGAGAATATATTGGAAGTTGATAACATAGGAATGTTATCTTGTCAAATAAATGTGATATATGTTGAAGGACCATTGCCTGATTTGACTATTATTCTTGAGTTTTTATTATGAGCTATTTACTATCTTTTGATTCACTGTGTTGTGACCCTTAGTGGTTATCATTTTAGGTAAATGCTGAAGAAGCTTGAGGATCAGATGTCGCAGCGGAAGAATGGAAAGAAGGAAATTGTATGCCGTGCTAATTATGTTACGAGTGGAATACCCAAAATCTTTTGTAAACATGTTTTATGAAAAGAAAATTTCAAGTTCCTTGTTTTAATTACAAACTTTAAAATTGTTATTTTTATATAAAACAATCGGGTGTTACACTCCCTCCGATCTTATTTATAAGACCATTTTGGGGTTTTTCACTCCTACTAAGGAGAATGGATAAATTTGTTAGTGGTATTGGATATGTAAAAATTTGATATACTTTTTCAAAACTACCCCTATAATTATTATTGGAACTCTAAAAAATGTTGACTTTATAGGGGTATTAATGGAAAGAGATAATTAAATGCTATTAAAAATTGAAAAGGAGTTTTATAAATAGGACCAAAATAAAAATCTCAAAAGGATCTTATAAATTGGATCGGAAGGAGTAATTATATGAAGTAAAAGGACCCGGGGATGTATACTACCTAGAGCAACTAAAGTCAAATGAATTAGTTACCGAATCCAAAAAGCCCATTAAATTCATATCAATAAATTTTTTTATCACCTGTTCCAATATTGCCCTTTTATCAAAAATATAACATAAAGATATTGTTTCGGACCGCTTTGTGCGATAAGCAAATGATCAATGCAAAGATAATGAGTTCGTAATCTTAATGAAGCGTTTGGCTTTTATTGCTTGAGGATGAGGAATCAGAGAGACAAATATGAGAGCGAGAGTTCCACACTTGTGGTGTTTACAAGGTGAGGGAGTGTGCGCCTTCGGCTTTTCACGCTCACCTCTCTATTCTTAGACTTAGACTTTTACAGAAGCTTTTATCCTCTCTCTTAAACTCTCTTGGGATTTCAGTTGATTCGAATGGAGTGTTCGTCTCCTCACCCCCTGTTCTGATTTATCTGTACGTTGGAAGAGGTCTTCCTCTTATAGGGTCTCCTTTGTCTATTGGTTTTTGCCTTTTCTTTATCTGGTCCATTGGTCCGTTCTCTTTTTCCATCTTTGCAGCTGTTCTCTTCAGAGGCCGTTTTGTCCCCTTTACCTCTTTGAGCTTTGCCATTAATTGCTCACAGTGGGAGTCTTGCAAGACTTTCCTCTCTCGTCCTTCCTCAAACGAGGGGCTGCATGACGCAAGCCAAGATGCTCTGGCTTCTCATGCACGTCCCTCATAGTCTGGGGAATCGAATCCTCTTGTCTGCACATATGCGCCTTCCCCGGACTCCCTTCCCTGTTCGCTTTCATTTATCGAGACTTTCTCTCCAAGTTTCCGTGGCACTCGAGGCGCTCTGGGAGAGCTCGTCATGTCCATTGGCGTCGGCGTGCCTTGCTCCATTTATTGACTGTGACGTCAGAATGCGACACCTCGATGACCGTCGCTCTGAGTGTGACGCCTTGGGTAGTTCCTGGTGTTTGCACGCCTTCTCTTGGTATCTCATTTTTTGTTTGGTGATTTTGGGCCTCCTTGCGAATTGGGCCTTGTGACATTGGGTTTCCAAATAACGGGTATCAACAATTGCCCCCTTTGCAGTGAAAAGGGCGGGATTTCCTTTTCAGTGCAAACCCTGCTCTTGTCGCTCTGTCATCTGTTCCTCTTTCCTTATTTTTCGTTTCACGTGCCGGTTGAGGGATACCCCTCAGTTACTTGCACGTTCTCCCACTTCTCTCCGCAGTTCAAAACTCCCTCCTCCCAACTCTTCAGTTTCTCCTTTCTCTCAAACACTCCTTTTCGTTCCTCCTTTCAAAACTCCCTCCACCTCCTTACTTCTTTTCTACAGTGAATAACTTTTCTCGGAGCTTCTTTCCTCGTTTAGGTTTCGCCTTGAACCCCTTTTTGCGTCACTACCTGTCTTCAATCATGGGGAGGTCGAAATCTGCTCCCACTGCTGAAGCTGAAGATGACGTCTCTCTTGAAGAAACTGAGGAGGAAATTTCTCTTCCAAACCCCATTACTTATTGCTTCATGCAAGGTCTCCCCTGCCCTCGTTCTTACCCTATAAACCCTGGTCACCGCCGTTGGGCGACAGGGGTGAAGGCGACACTCCCTTTTGGCTCATTCCCTGAGTCCGGCGATTTACTCAACGGTCCTCCTTCCAAGGCAATGGTGATCCCTGATGACACCGCTAAGCTCATCTCCCCTCCTTCTTACCACAAGGACCACCGTGAGTTGGGCCCTTCGCTGCTCCGTTCTCGTCTTCGTCGCGCAGAGTTTCCTTGGGTTGACTTGAACTTCAACATTCGCATAGGTGGGACCACTGGTTGGCAGGATTGGATTGACCAGGTGTTTGCGAGTGACCCTCCCTTCGTGGAGGTTCTTAAGAAAGTCGGGATAGCTGAGGCAATCAAGGCGTCTCCCCGAATTAGCACCAATCGTAGGTCGGATGATCTGTTCGCCTTGATTCAGCGCTGGTGCTCTTCGACTCACACCTTCCTGGCGTCCTGGGGTGAGTTTATTCCCACGCTGGAGGACGTAGTTGTTTTGTTGAAGCTTCCCTCTTTTGGGAACGTTGATCTTAATTTAACAAAAGTAGGTGAGAACCTTTCTGACTTGGCTTTGGAGTTGAAAGTTGGCTTCTATCGCCAGTGCCAAGCACTCTCACGAATTGCTTCAACAGAGACGTGCTTCGCTCGCCGAAGGCTCCTCCTCTCAGAAAGTTAGGGGCACAGGGAATTTGGTTCCCAGAGAACAGAAAGCGAGCCAGCGCTCCTCGCTCAAGTACACGTTTGCCAGCTGGGTTCGGTATTTTTACGGCGACCTTCATGATGGCAAATTTTATCCTGGTCCTGTGAAGGATCAAAGGCTTCGCCGTGCTGCTTTCGTTGCTTTCTGGTTAAGCAGGTATGTATTTCCGGTCCTCCATGGGAGTCCGTTAGTCCTTGTGTCTTTCTGCTAGCTTGTCTTTTGGATGAGGGAACGCGCCTTCCCCTTTCTTCATTTTATTTGGGTGGCTTGTATGCTCGCCTTGACCAAGTTTCTGAACAAATGCGGATTTCTCACGGTCGTTTTCCTATCAATTCTTTTGTTGATTTGGCTTTCCTGCACTACTTTTTGTTTGAGCGCTTTCCGGAGTATGGTCCGATTAGATTGGCCCCTTCTGGTGACGCCTCTGGCCTTGAGCCTCGTGCTTGGTGCTGGACCAAGGGCTGTCCCAGGGAACCTTTGGTTGCTGTCATTGATTTAGAGGAGCAGTTCGTCTTTCGTCCTTACTTGGACCATATTTGGGAGGGGTGTGATCCCTTGCATCCCCTGTATATTGAGGAGCGTCTCACCTCCAGGAACAATGCCCAAAATTATACTGAGGGTATGTATGACTTGTGGAAGCTGATTCTGACTGCCCGCTGTCTTCCTGGTTTTGTACCTTTGGATAACAAGAGCGCCAACGGGGGAGCTTTGTGGCCTTTTGCGTATCGCCCCGATCGTGTCGCGAGGCAATTTGGGCGCGATCAGCCTCCGTGTGTTCTTTTAATTGATCAAGTTTCCCCTGCATGAAACCATTCCTGCTGTTCTTTTTGATGCTGATCCTGCTGTCTCAAGTGCTCCTTTGGTTTACATCCCTCCCCTTCACGTCGGAGGCGTTCTTCGTAGTTGGGTGACATCCCATAAGGATATTTTGCAACATCTTCAGAGTTTTGAGTCCACTCCGAAGCGTATCATCCCTGCTCTTTTGTCCATCGTATGCAATGACCCATATTACTCCACTTCTGTGAAGAAAGGAAAAGGTAGTTTCTTTACTGGTCTTTATTTGTTTTATCGATTACTGTTTCATCCATTTAGCTCTGTTTTCACATTTTGACTTGTTTGCTTCAGCTGAGGCGGTTTCTTCCGTGCGCAAGCGCAAAGCCACTGCATCCTCGCCTTCTGCTGTTGTAGCATCGAAACGAGGTAAGAAACAGGCTTCCTCTCCAGCTCCTTCTGCTCCTAAATCTTCTTCTCAGGGCGGAGGTAAGAATGCTGCACCCTCTCAAAAAGGGAAGAAGGTTGTTCCAGTCCTGCCTTCTCGACGGTCTTCTCGCTTGCAGCTTCACAATACTCCTCCTGCCCCTGTTTCTCCTACCCGGGTTGATGTGGTTGAAGCTGAGAGCGACAATGAAGCTCAGTCGGGCGACGCTCTCTTGGCTTATTACGACACTTCAAAAGGAGATGATGATTCCTCTGAGGGTGAGAGCGACGCTGCTGACGAGGAACACCCCCTAGGTTCCGCCTCTTGCTTCCCATTTTCTCCTTCGCCGTGGCTCTTTTCTTTTCCTTTCGGCCTTTCTACCTTTTACTATAGTTGCATTTTCGGGTTTCCAGTACTAATGCACATTTTCATTTTTTCATTATTCTATTTGTTTGTTTTATTGCAGGTGGTTCTGGCGGATGTGGTTTGGCTTCGCCTTCGCCTCAGGCCTCTGAGAGCTTTCCGACTCCCCTTAGCGTCTCTGTCGGCTCTCCAACAATTCCACCTTTTGACCGCGTGGAGGCTTCGGACTTTCGCCGTCAACCAACCGCTAGTGGAGGCGCTGCACCCACCGGGTTTGCCACTCATGTACCTTTTGGTCGGATTAGCAGTCCTTTGTGTGTACAACCTTTGTCCGCCGTTTTCGCTTTGGAAGCTGTCGCCGTTGGTGTCTCTGTTCATTTTGGCGTTGCTTCCGAACCTGCTGGTAATGTTGGTTCTGGTCTGGAGATCGTTGCTGTTGGTGATTTTTCTTTGCCCCCTGTTGAGGTCTCGAAGGGCGTTCCCACTGTTTCCGAGGACGTTCCTGTTGATGTTTCTTCAGATATTGCTACAAGTGCTGCTGCTGCGAATGCTTCCGATATTGTCATAGGCGAGGGCGTTCCTGTTGATACTGTTTTTGATAGCCTGGATGTTGAGGTGATGGACACCCCTGCCCCCAAGGAAAGCCAAGTTGATGTTGTTGCCGAAGTTCCATCTGAGGAACATGTTGTTAATGAGGGCGACACCGTCTACACCCCAGGTTCTGCTAACGTGGTTGAAGTTTCAAAAGAGGCTATAAATTCTTCCGAGGGACGCCCCGTTAGTGAGATTCCTTTCGTTCGGCATGTGGATTGATTTTGGGCTCCCACATCAATTTTGGCTTGGAATCCCAATTCGGGTTTTTAGGTTTTTTTTCCTCTTTCTGATTTTAATTTTCGATCTTGTATTTAGAATGATTGTTTATTGTAAAATAATTAGTTGTTTTCTTCCTTCTCTGCGCTGGTGTTGTTTGTTGGATTGCATTGTTAATTTTTCCTCCGTTTTTGTTGATTAACCGAGGAAGAATATGATGGAAATTGTTTTTTTCCTCTCTCCTCCGTACGGTGTGAGGTCCACTAGAGGCCTCCACGCACCGTTCCGTGGCCAAGCAACCATGCTTGCCACGAGCTGCCACATCAGCTGCCTCCAACGCCCAGGATCGTTCTTCCGCAGTTCCTCACGGAAACCCAGGGTCAAGAACCCTGGGTTGGAGATGCTCTTCTATCCACGTTCTAAGTATTTCTAACCCTAGCCCCAATTTTTCCCTCCCTTCTTTCGGCCCACTCCCTCTAAAATTTCGTTCACTCGATTTTTTCCCTCTGAAATGAAACAAAATACTCCCTCTCTCGAGCTCTCTTATCTCTCTTGCACGTTCTCTGATCTTCCCTCTGTGTTAGGGTCTTCTCTTTCACATTCAGAGAGTGGCTGCGATTCTTCTTCTTCTTCGATTCACAGTGAGTGGCTGCGATTCTTCTTCTTCTTCGATTTAGAGAGTGGCTGGGTTTGGTGGTTCTTCTTCTTCTTCTTCTTCGATTCATAGGGAGTGGGACAAAACTGTTCGATTCTTCTTCGAGTAGAGGTACAAGAGTGATTGCATGAGGTTAGTAACCCCTTTCTCTCTAATTACTCTAAGATCTTACTATCTGTGTGCTCTTTTTTTTTTTTCCATGTTTTGGGTTTGGTTTTGGGGAAAGCTGAAAACGCCCAATAGGGTTTAGGGCTTAATTTTAAATTAGTGTTAGTTTAATTTCCATGTATTCTAATTACTCAAGGATAAACATGCATCTTTGTCAATTTTATTTTTCCAAACCTGGATAAAAAATGCACTCGAGTCCAAAAGACAAGCTAGCCAGCATTCAGGCATTCAAATCTTGACATGGAGTATTAGAAATCTTGTCAATGGAGGAGCAACTGTGGTAAAGAGTGTGAGTGCCAAATATAACTATTACTTGTATGAAGGAAGTTTGTACTCTGGTGCTTATTTTGGGGATCACTTTGGAAACCATTGGCAAAGGTTGAATGGAATCAATAAAATTCTCTGACATCTAATAGTAAAGAGATGCATAATGAATTTGAAGGAATCAATGGGATTAGTTAAATAAAAAAAACCAAAAATCAGAGGAAATACATCCAATAAGTAGTTAAATAACAAAACCACAATGAATTTGAAGGAAATAATGAAATCAAGGGCACCACTTCCAAAACCACCATACCACTGCCTCTGGTTTTTTATTTGTTACAATATCTCTATGATTTTGATTTCTTCATTTTTGACAATGTCTCTCTCTCTTTATAGAGTTTCATTTTAGTTTTTTTTTTCCAGATGAACATTCTCTTATTAAGTCATAACTGTCATAACCAATTCTCTAACTGATGTGACTGCCTACTAACAGAACCTAACTAACTGAATTATACAATGATCTACCTAATGCTTAAATTCTTGATCAACATAACTAAAATGATCTTCAGTTTGTTCATACTAATTTATCAAATATAAATATATGAACGAATTATGCATTTTAAAGGCTATCGTCTAGTTAAATGCTTTGAGCCTTCACCCTAGATTGTAAAGCTTTGATTTTGATTCCTAATGTTGTATTTCTAAACTTTGTTATGAGCAGGGAGTAATACTCTGTTATGAGCAGGTTGTATTTGTTGTCATTTTTTTTTTTGGAAATATTCATAGTGGATACTTAATTCCTGAAGAATGTGCCCTCCATTTTTAAATGTTTCCTCTTAAGAGAATTGTGTTTTCATCGTAGTATTAGCCGGTCGTTGTGCTGCTGTCTCCGCTCGTGGGTTGCTGCTTGTTGGTCGCTGTCGTTCGTCTCCGCCAGTTCATCACCGCCAGTTCGTCTCCGCCAGTTCTTCTCCGCCAGTTCGTTCTCCACTTCTCCGTCGGTTCGTCTCTGTAAGGGTAAGTCGTAAGCCCCTGTTTTATCTTCAGTTGGTTTCTGGTTTTTTGTTCTTTTAGTTTTTTTTAGTTCTTTTCTTTTCTTTTTTTAGTTCATACTGCTTGTATCATAGTATCATACTGCTTTAGTTTTTTTTTTAGTTCTTACTCTATTAGTAAGCTTGTTCTTTGATTAACTGATTGAGTAAGCTTGTTCTTTAAATATGGTTAATGTTGAGTAACTCTATTACAGGTTGTGTGGTCATTGTTATAGGAAAGTAATATATATATATATATATATATATATATATATATATAAATGTACCTGTACCCTAGTTTTCTAGAAATTGCCATACCTCATACCCGTACCGGGTACGGGTACCTACCCATACTCATGCAACCCAGAAAAAAAGCCTTGGGCAGATTTGAATCCTTAAATTAAAGATCTTAAAGAAAATCTTGTTGCTTGCAAGTTCGATCGTGTTGAGGTTATTGAATTAATTGTATTTGTGTTCATGATTAATCTTTTCAGGGCTACTATCCTTATTTTAACTTCGATTTGACATACTGAAGCACGGAAATCAGAGATGGAAACTAATCTAACAACTAACCTTAGGACAAGAAAGTAAGATTTGGAGGCTAAAATATCAAATGTGGATGCCGATTCTTTGGATGATGATGTTGAATTAAAGGGTAAAGAAGAACTTAGTTATGCTAAAAAATTGGTCGATGATGCAACAATGCAGCTTCGAGGTGAGACATTCAATCAATATTGTTTTTTTTATCTTTACCATGAAGCTATATTTATAGTTCCAATTGTCTTCCACAGGAGTTTCTAAAAGTATGAAGGATTGAACAGGCCAAATTAAAAAGATCAAAGATGAAATGAATAAATTGAAGGTAGTGCTCTTAGAGTCTTAGTGATTGATTTCTGGTTATAATTTTTATTGCTCTATCAGTGCTGACAACTTTGGCCGTAGTCTTTGGAGAATGATTATATAAAAAACTTCAGGAAGAAGCATAAGAATTAGAGAATCTTATGAGTAAAAAAAATATGTATTCTGCTAAAGAAGATGAGTATACCAAGAAAGGGAACTGGGTCCATTGACATCAGATGCTTTTGAGGCATAAGGCTTCTTTTGCAGCTTCTTCTTCTTCTTATTTATCGTAAGTATAAGATAAATTCTTTTAGA
Organism: Crotalaria pallida; assembly: GCA_037953625.1. Taxonomy (NCBI): domain Eukaryota; kingdom Viridiplantae; phylum Streptophyta; class Magnoliopsida; order Fabales; family Fabaceae; genus Crotalaria; species Crotalaria pallida. The sequence continues at coordinate 172,088 of CM075654.1, read as the reverse complement.
ACGATAGAAAAACCAGAAGATATTGTAGAAGTATGAAAGCAAACTGTGGCTGTTAGATGTAACTAGTTTAGTTAGCTTATGTTCAGACTAGATTTGTTAGTTTCTGAAGCTTAGTCACTTAGTTACAACTGTCATCGTCATGATAGTTATTGAATATTTATAGACCTGAATTATGATCTAAGTTTTGTGAATAACATTACTCAATGATTCTCTTGTTTTAGTTGTTTGTTCTCTATTTAATTTGTTTCTTTTACTTCACTTTATTCTCTTTATCAGTAATATCAAACATTATTTAGGACTAAGTGATGACAATGAAATATCTCTGTCACAGTTTGTAACAGTTTTTTTATCTTGAAGATAAACCTGCTGGCAGCTAGAAATGAGAGGGAGAGTGTTCAAATAGCTAAGATTGTCATTATTCCAACAAGCCTGCAGGCAATACCGGAACTGAAAGTTTGCCTTATAAAGTGGGGGATTATGGTTTTTTGATGATGATGTTGTCTCATTTTAGCTTTGCATGGAAGAAAGCTCACGTGCTATGTAGTGCTGAAAATTTTATTGTAAGAGGGACTAAGAAAACTCATATGCTATGTATGTACTTTCTTAGTAAAACTTTGAAATTGATGTAGACTAAGGTAGTTTTCGATTTTGTTTGTGAAAAGTATGTCGTGTACTTATTTACTCTATTTGTAATGAAATTATTATTCTAAAAAAAATTATGTTGACCTTAATTTTTTTTCTTTAGTTATTTATTTATTTCTAATTTTTTATTATTTTTTAGAAAGTTTCACGATTAGTGGAAAAAATATTATAAAAATTGGTGTTGATTTAGCCACAAATTCATTTGTGGTTATATATATTTTTTTAAAATTTACTTTCTTACTTAGCCACAGTTATAACTGCAACTAATACAAAAAAAAAACTGTAGCAAAATGAATATAAAACAACACCGTATTAAAATGGTGTTGTTAATGCTTTAGTTTCAACAGCACCGTTTTAAAACAGCGTTGTCCATGTTTTTGTTTCAACAGTGCCTTGTGAAAACAGTGTTGTCAATGTCTTATTTTCAACTGCGCTATTTAGAGATGGTGTTGTCAATGCTTTCGTTTCAACAACGCTGTTTATTTGCTTTGTCGTTCTTTTAACAACGACGGCTTTGACAACGCCCAAAATTCGTTGTTGAAAAGCCAAAATCGGCGTTGTTGATCCTTAATTCTAGTGTAGTGATTCCTGAGAATTCATTTTCGTTTGTTTCTGTGATATAGTGAAACTGGGCGACAAGAGTCCTTATTTGATTGGTAAGTTTTAAAATTATCTTAATTGTGTGTATTTAAACTACGAATTGGGTAAATTCCACATGTAAATTTCATACATTGGTTTCTTAATAGATGTTATAGGTTTGCTGACTGGATATGGGCTAAAGAGAGAGACTTTAATTGATGGGAACCCCACAAAGATGAATGCTATTGAAATTGATCTAGAAGGGTATTATGTATTTTTAGTTATTTGATACTGTCTTTTTATTTTATATAGAGTTATATTGATACTATTTACTTGATGTATAATCAATTATTCATCTTTTGTTGATTGGTATTTCTGTGTTCTGCTGTATAGTACAAAAATGAAATGTGCATTGTTCGGCAAGTATGTTGAGAAGCTTAACTAGGAATTTAAGTTCAAAATCCATATAAGAGAAAAATCCAAACAATGTCAATTAAGTATATAGATAGCAATCCTATATTAAGTTCAACATATATTGGGTGGTAACTGGTGGTACAAGGCATGCAAATGTAATAAAGCTGTGTTGGCTGAGCCTTACTCTGAATCTAGAGCGGATGAATTCATATATTTTTGTGGATCCTGCAATCATCATGTGAAGAGTGTTATTCCAAGGTATAATTCATGTTGTGATATTTTGTAAAGGTGTACTTCATGCTACTGATTTGGTTTGGAATAACAGGTATCGTATAAGGGTTAAAGTTGCTGATCACTGTGATAGTGCTTCATTTATCATATTTGATCGAGAACTTCAAAATCCATTTAAGAGAAATAACATAATGCTTTTAGGAATTCACATGTGAAGCACAAACAAACAATAAAATGATAGTGCTTGACCATCACCTAGTTTGACACTCTACGGCTTCAGGCAATTGATAGTTCCAGAAGATTCGTGTAGTGTTCAAAAAATTTTGCAGCACCAATTTACCTTTAATGCAAAATATCAGTTACAGACACTATAAAATCAAAAAGGATAAATTTAGTATAATTAGGAAATAAGGAATAATACACTCACGGTTAAAAGTGTTGATTCGTGCAAATTGAATCACTATGACAGTGCTAACGATGTTTCTAGAATATTTGGCAAGGAAATAGTTTAGCTCCTCAACATACTTGCCGAACAAAGCACATTCCATTTTTGTACTATACAATAGAACACAGAAATGACAATCAACAAAAGATGAATAATTGATTATACATCAAGTAAATAGTATCAATATAACTCTATATAAAAAAAGGACAGTATCAAATAACTAAAAATACATATCCTTCTAGATCAATTTCAATAACATTCATCTTTGTGGGGTTCCCATCAATTAAAATCTCTCTCTAGCCCATATCCAGTCAGCAAACCTATAACATCTATTAAGAAACCAATGTATCAAATTTACATGTGGACTTTACCCAATTCGTAGTTTTAAATTCACACAATTAAGATAATTTTAAAACTTACCAACCAAATAAGGACTCTTGTCGCCCAGTTTCACTATATCAGACGCAGAAACAAACGAAAATGAATTCTCATGAATATTGGAGTGAGATACTGGCTTCACTTCAGTGTCAATCTCGAAATTGATATGATATGGATGTCTAGTAGTGAGAAAGTTCCCACACCTCTTTACAACTCCAAAAAAGAAGATAAGATACACAACTTCTTTCAAGAGCCGCTCGAATTTGTAAATAAGTGATTTTCTTATACTGGCATGAATCTTATCACTCTGTAAACAGAAATGAAGTGATTATAAATTTCAGATTTAGAAAATGGAAATACATCAAGTGGGAAACAACTATAATTCTTTAGCAAAAAACATGAAAAATTAACATAACTAATTACTGTTATATCAATATCTGGAAAAACATTGTTATTATTTTGCATTTACAGATTGATCCAGCAAAACCATTTCTAGAGAAAAAGGCTTTGGATTCTTAAACCTAAATGCTGGATACATACGAATGACCCTGGCACACAAAGTCCAGGACTCCTTAGAAGTGTTAACATCAGAGACCTTGTCCACTTTCTCCAAAACACCAGTAGCAGCCATCAATGCAGAGAGGCTAACCATCAATGCAAAGAGGGTTGAAGAACAAAAAAAAACGTGAGACTAAAAGGAAATTGAATACCGAAAGTTTGATGAAGAAACAGCGCAATGAAAAATGAACAAAAAAAAAACGTGAGACTGAAAGGAACTTGAATACCTAAGAAACAACACAATGTAAAATGATTTTTTGATTTAACTTTACCTTCATTTATAAGATTTGAGATGGGTTAAACTCCCAAGCACTCCATGTCGAGAAAAGGAAAAAAAATTAATTAGAGGAGATTGAAAAGGTTTATATAGAAAATGCACATTTTTTGAACAGTGGCCCCTCATGTCATCGGTGCCAAATTTTTCTTCAAGGTGCACATTGGGCACGCTTTGAAGATTTTGCCGCTTTGGGCTTTATGAACTAACGGATCTCCTTAGATCTTGCGTTAGCCAACCTCTTTTACAGATTTTTCCGCCCGCGTTTAAGACTAGCGCCCTTGTTTCCCGGGACCTTTTCTAGTCTCGCGATATGGCGTACTTCGCCCGCGTCTGTCCCAGAAATTTTTTTCAGGAGGTCTATCTGGGTACCGCGATAAGGCGCTTGTGCCCGCGGTACGGTCCAACACTTTATTTTCAATCTTCCTTGTGGGTTCACCTTTTCTCCCCCTTTTTTTTAGTGTTGGACCTCGCGTTTGGCATTTTGGCTCTTTACTTTGAGAGCGTTGTTGTTTGTTTTTTTTTTAACAGCCAATGTATGTGCGTCATCCCATTGGTTATCTGTTTGGATCGTGTTCACTTTTAACATGCATGCTTTAATTAACATATTTTAAAGGAGATAGTTCATGAGGGAATGTCTCCAGATTTTCATTCATTAGTTAGGGATATACAAAATGAGCTAACCCCTAGATTTCAACAGAAAGCGAAGACTACTGCTCTTTCGTTATATCATACAGCGAGCTAGGCATAATATTTCTTAACATACTTGAAATTTAAAGGCCCTATTTTCCTTTGAGTGTCTGGTTCAAGTAAGAAACAATACCCATTAGGATGTGCCTCTTGCACAATGTAGGGTCCTTCCCATTTTGGCATCCATTTGCTAGTGTGCAGGTTCCTCATGACCGCGTCCGTCGCCTTCAGCACGAGTTCGCCCTCGGCAAACATCCTTGGCCTCACCATCTTCTCATATGACAACATTATGCGCCTTTGGTGTTTGAGCAATTCCTCGTGCGCTTTGTCTCTGGCGCCTTCCAAGGACAGTATCCGCTCTTCTGGCCCTCCTTCATTCTGGGCGATCATCCTTGCTGAGGGGACTGCCACTTCCGCTGGCAGTGTCGCCTCCGCCCCATACACTAGGGAGAAGGGCGTCGCCTTTGTTGCACTATGCTTAGTCACGCGATACGCCCAAAGAGCGAGTGGTAAGTATTCGCTCCAGGCCGTAGGCGCATCCTCCACTGTCTTGGCCAAGATTTTGATCAATGTTTTGTTTGTGGACTCAGCTTGGCCATTAGACTGCGGGTAGTAGGGGGTGGACCTGTGATGTGTGATCCCATATTCATGAACATGAAATGGAGCTTGGACGTTTGCAAATGCATGAAGAGTCGGATAAGTACAAAGAGAGAAAAGGAATTGCTCTTAAAGCTCAAAGGTCATATAAAAAGGAAGAGAGTTCCGATGATGATGATGATGATAATGAAAATTCCGATTCGGACATTGATGAAGAGGAGATGAAGCTTCTACTAAGAAAGTTCAATAAAATTCTAAGGAGAAAAGGAAGGTTGAACAAGGACAAAAGTAAAGAGAAGGATCCCTCACACTACAAGACCAAGACTTCAAAAGAAGGTGTAGTTTGCCATGAATGTGGAAAGCCCGGTCATCTCAATTACTCATGCTCTAAGTATCTCAAGAAGAAGGAGAAAGAGAAGAAAAATGCAAAACAAAAAAGGGCATACATAGTTTGGAATAGTGATGATGAACAAGACAAGAAAAGCACAACTAGTAGTTCTTCGGATGATGAAGATGCCGCTTGTCTCAACTTGATAGCTCAAGTACATGAAGAGGAAAGCTCAAATGATGAATCAAGTGAGCAAAGTGACGAAAGCGATGTAAGTCTTACTAAATCCGAAATTTCTTCAAATTATGAAATGTTATATAATGCTTATGAAGAAATGCATAAACAATTTAAGAAACTAGCTTTGAAAAACATTGAAAGGAAGAAGCTCATTTTGAAACATCAACAAGAGATTTTAGAACTTCAAAAACAAGTTGATGAGCTTAATCTTCAAAATGAAACTCTTGATCTTATATATGCTAGTTCTTCTTGTGATTGTGCTAGTAGATTGAATATTGTGGTTGATTGTGAGAATTGCAAGTTGCTTAAGGATGAAAATGCTATTTTGAAAAATAAGCTTGCAAGTTTCTCAAATGGTGATATTAGATTGCGCACATTGTTAAATTTTCAAAGAGAAAATTTAAACAAGTTTGGTTTGGGTTATACTAATGCTAAGAGTAAATCTCATAGAAATGTTGTTGATTTTTCTAAAGTTGATTTTTCAAATGCACCAACATGTTTCTATTGTGGTACTCATGGACATACTTCAAATGTGTGTTATATTAAAGTGCATGGTATACCTAAAGGAGATTTTGTTTGGATGAAAAAGGGTGAGAGTCCCTACACTAACAAAAATGGATCCAAAACCATTTGGATACCAAAAAGCAAAGCATGATTGTTTTGTAGGTATGATTGAAGAAGCAAATGAAGGTCTATACACATTTGATACAATTGACATTATTGATCTTCTTCAATTGGTATCAAGAAGAAAATCCTACAAATTGGTAACATTTGATATTATACAATTGGTATCTACAATTGAAATTGTTAGATATTGCTCATAGTTCTCTCAATTGGTATTATTTCTTATAATGTGATATTGTTTATACTATTGAGAAAATACTATTGGTATCAAATTCTTACAATTGTTTTACAATTGGTATCATGTTATTGGTATACAATTTGTTATAATTGATATCATTGAGTAATCATTAGATGATTATCATGCTTTGGTTATATTTCTTCTATTTTGGCTTAGATCTTATTTCAATTAGTATTTGTTTAGTTACAATTGGTATATATTTCTTTTTGATAATGCCAAAGGGAGAGAAATATGATGTTTTGAAACAAAGGGGAGAAATATTTTTTTTAAATGGTATGTTTGGAGAAAGGTTGTTTTGTTGTTTTTATGTAGGTTGAGCAAAGTTGTTGAAGATAGGGGGAGAATCAAGCTTAACTCAATTGGATTTCAAATGTCAAAAGCATTAATTGAGGGGGAGCAAGAGTCTCACCAAGTGATCAAATGGTTCAAGCATCAACAACTTCAATGAACTTCAAACGATTTCAAAACATGTTTGTCATTTTCAAAAAGGGGGAGATTGTAAGATCCATGAAGAATGTTTTGATAAATGCCAAAAGGTTTTGTACAAGCTTCAAGTGTGTTGATCAAGTTCAAGCTCAACAAGCAACAACAAACATCAAGTGATGAAGAGAGAACCAACTCATGAAGACTTAGTTTGGTAGTTTATGTTTTATTGTTTTATCTTTAGCCTCACAAGTCTTTTAGTTTATGAGTTTGGGTAGAGTTTATTAGAGGGTAGTGAATCTCTTATAATTGCATGATTATATCATATTTTGAGTATTCACTTTGTCTAAAATCAATAGGTGGCTTAAAGGTTTTAAAGAAAAGGTTTAGTTTTTGAGAAAACAAGTTTTAAGTGATTTTTAATGTTAATAATCGATTAACAGATTTTGATAATTGATTAACAGTGTATTTTGAACAGATAATCGATTAACAAACTTTTGATAATCGATTATCTGCACCTTTACTCGAGTATTTTTGGTCTCACTCGAGTGAAAATTATCTTGCTTTCGGTTTACTCGAGTAACACTCATTTCACTCGAGTAACTTTATCAGATATGGTTTTTTAAATACGTTTTTCACTTCTCAAAAGCAATTCTAAGTGCTCTAACTTTTGGGTATTCTATATAAACCTTTTCCTAATCATTTCTATCAATGAGAATCAACTAGAATCATTTTGATACACAATTTTACAAAGAATCAAAGCCACACTATTCTCTCTCACTCTCTCAAGATCAAAGCTCTCATTTTCACATTCGTTGATCAAGAACCTTGAATCTCTCATGTTGATATTTCATAGCTTTTGAAAGAGATTCATAGGATTGTTATTGTTTTTCATTTGAGTTGTAATCTTTGCAAAAGGCAAGCTATCTACAACAAAGGAAGACTTGATTTTGTGAATCAAGCAAGTTTCATTGGAAGCCTTGGTGAGGCATTTCATCAAGCACTTGGAAGCCTTGTTGAAGAACAAGCATTTGGAAGTCTTGTGAGTGAAGCAAGCAATTGGAAGTCTTGTTGTGAGGGAATCGGCAAGCAAGAGAAGAGGTTAGATTAGATATCAATAGGATTACAAGGCAAGGGTGTGGTATCTCTTGTAGGCTAGCAAGAAGGGAGTCTTGTGAGGCATTTACTTGTAATTTGAGAAACTCTAATTCCTCATAGTGAAGAATCTCTCTTGGTTGAAGAGGGGACTGGATGTAGCTTTCAAGCGGATGAAAGTGAACCAGGATAAATCACTGTGTCATATCTCTAAACCCTTAACTCTTTACATTCAAGTCTTTAATTGTGTTCTTGATTGAAAACCTAGAAAAAGTGATTTTTCTATATTTGATTGAATTGAATCTTTATTGTGCAAAATTGATAAAGGGAAAATCATTTTCATAACTAGGTTAATCAATAAGAATATTGGTGTTGATTGTTTCCGCTTAATCTCTGATATAATATTTGTTAATTGATTGATTTTCATTGGTTTTAATCGTTTAGATTTGTTTCTTGCGAAAATCTTTCAAAGTTTCTATAACACCTATTCAACCCCCCCTTCTAGGTGTTCTCCTAGTGTATCCTAGTTGTTTCACCCACCGATTGTAGGTTTTCATAATTGGTATCAGAGCTCGGTCGAAAGACACGAGCATAGAGCTTTTTCGTTAAGATCCTTGAGGAAACTACAATGGGTTCTACGAATCCTTTTGGTGGTGAAGGTGCTTCAATTAATCGCCCTCCTATGTTTGGTGGAGAGGGTTATGGTTATTGGAAAATTAGGATGAGAATCTTTATAGAAGCCATAGATATGAACATTTGGGAAGCCATAGAAAATGGTCCTTATATTCCCTCAAAAGATGTAGAAGGTGTGCTTACACTTACTCCCAAAGATAAGTGGACCGATGATGATAAAAGGAAAATTCAATATGATTTAAAAGGAAAAAATATCATCACCTCCGCTCTATCTTATGATGAGTTCTTTAGAGTCTCCCAATGTAAAGATGCCAAAGATATGTGGGACACCTTGCAAGTCACACATGAAGGCACTAGTGAAGTTAGGCGTGCTAGATTAAATTCTTTGATGCATGAATATGAATTGTTTCGTATGTTGCCTAATGAATCTATATGTTTTATGCAAAAACGTTTTACTCATATTGTTAATCATCTCATTGCTCTTGGTAAAACTTTCGTGAATTGTGAACTTGTTAACAAAGTTTTAAGATGTCTAAGTAGGGAATGGCAACCCAAGGTTACCGCAATAGTTGAATCAAAGGACTTGGACACCATGGACTTAGCAACACTTTTCGGAAAGCTACAAGAACATGAAATGGAGCTTGGACGTTTGCAAATGCATGAAGAGTCGGATAAGTACAAAGAGAGAAAAGGAATTGCTCTTAAAGCTCAAAGGTCATATAAAAAGGAAGAGAGTTCCGATGATGATGATGATGATAATGAAAATTCCGATTCGGACATTGATGAAGAGGAGATGAAGCTTCTACTAAGAAAGTTCAATAAAATTCTAAGGAGAAAAGGAAGGTTGAACAAGGACAAAAGTAAAGAGAAGGATCCCTCACACTACAAGACCAAGACTTCAAAAGAAGGTGTAGTTTGCCATGAATGTGGAAAGCCCGGTCATCTCAATTACTCATGCTCTAAGTATCTCAAGAAGAAGGAGAAAGAGAAGAAAAATGCAAAACAAAAAAGGGCATACATAGTTTGGAATAGTGATGATGAACAAGACAAGAAAAGCACAACTAGTAGTTCTTCGGATGATGAAGATGCCGCTTGTCTCAACTTGATAGCTCAAGTACATGAAGAGGAAAGCTCAAATGATGAATCAAGTGAGCAAAGTGACGAAAGCGATGTAAGTCTTACTAAATCCGAAATTTCTTCAAATTATGAAATGTTATATAATGCTTATGAAGAAATGCATAAACAATTTAAGAAACTAGCTTTGAAAAACATTGAAAGGAAGAAGCTCATTTTGAAACATCAACAAGAGATTTTAGAACTTCAAAAACAAGTTGATGAGCTTAATCTTCAAAATGAAACTCTTGATCTTATATATGCTAGTTCTTCTTGTGATTGTGCTAGTAGATTGAATATTGTGGTTGATTGTGAGAATTGCAAGTTGCTTAAGGATGAAAATGCTATTTTGAAAAATAAGCTTGCAAGTTTCTCAAATGGTGATATTAGATTGCGCACATTGTTAAATTTTCAAAGAGAAAATTTAAACAAGTTTGGTTTGGGTTATACTAATGCTAAGAGTAAATCTCATAGAAATGTTGTTGATTTTTCTAAAGTTGATTTTTCAAATGCACCAACATGTTTCTATTGTGGTACTCATGGACATACTTCAAATGTGTGTTATATTAAAGTGCATGGTATACCTAAAGGAGATTTTGTTTGGATGAAAAAGGGTGAGAGTCCCTACACTAACAAAAATGGATCCAAAACCATTTGGATACCAAAAAGCAAAGCATGATTGTTTTGTAGGTATGATTGAAGAAGCAAATGAAGGTCTATACACATTTGATACAATTGACATTATTGATCTTCTTCAATTGGTATCAAGAAGAAAATCCTACAAATTGGTAACATTTGATATTATACAATTGGTATCTACAATTGAAATTGTTAGATATTGCTCATAGTTCTCTCAATTGGTATTATTTCTTATAATGTGATATTGTTTATACTATTGAGAAAATACTATTGGTATCAAATTCTTACAATTGTTTTACAATTGGTATCATGTTATTGGTATACAATTTGTTATAATTGATATCATTGAGTAATCATTAGATGATTATCATGCTTTGGTTATATTTCTTCTATTTTGGCTTAGATCTTATTTCAATTAGTATTTGTTTAGTTACAATTGGTATATATTTCTTTTTGATAATGCCAAAGGGAGAGAAATATGATGTTTTGAAACAAAGGGGAGAAATATTTTTTTTAAATGGTATGTTTGGAGAAAGGTTGTTTTGTTGTTTTTATGTAGGTTGAGCAAAGTTGTTGAAGATAGGGGGAGAATCAAGCTTAACTCAATTGGATTTCAAATGTCAAAAGCATTAATTGAGGGGGAGCAAGAGTCTCACCAAGTGATCAAATGGTTCAAGCATCAACAACTTCAATGAACTTCAAACGATTTCAAAACATGTTTGTCATTTTCAAAAAGGGGGAGATTGTAAGATCCATGAAGAATGTTTTGATAAATGCCAAAAGGTTTTGTACAAGCTTCAAGTGTGTTGATCAAGTTCAAGCTCAACAAGCAACAACAAACATCAAGTGATGAAGAGAGAACCAACTCATGAAGACTTAGTTTGGTAGTTTATGTTTTATTGTTTTATCTTTAGCCTCACAAGTCTTTTAGTTTATGAGTTTGGGTAGAGTTTATTAGAGGGTAGTGAATCTCTTATAATTGCATGATTATATCATATTTTGAGTATTCACTTTGTCTAAAATCAATAGGTGGCTTAAAGGTTTTAAAGAAAAGGTTTAGTTTTTGAGAAAACAAGTTTTAAGTGATTTTTAATGTTAATAATCGATTAACAGATTTTGATAATTGATTAACAGTGTATTTTGAACTGATAATCGATTAACAAACTTTTGATAATCGATTATCTGCACCTTTACTCGAATATTTTTGGTCTCACTTTCGGTTTACTCGAGTAACACTCATTTCACTCGAGTAACTTTATCAGATATGGTTTTTTAAATACATTTTTCACTTCTCAAAAGCAATTCTAAGTGCTCTAACTTTTGGGTATTCTATATAAACCTTTTCCTAATCATTTCTATCAATGAGAATCAACTAGAATCATTTTGATACACAATTTTACAAAGAATCAAAGCCACACTATTCTCTCTCACTCTCTCAAGATCAAAGCTCTCATTTTCACATTCTTTGATCAAGAACCTTGAATCTCTCATGTTGATATTTCATAGCTTTTGAAAGAGATTCATAGGATTGTTATTGTTTTTCATTTGAGTTGTAATCTTTGCAAAAGGCAAGCTATCTACAACAAAGGAAGACTTGATTTTGTGAATCAAGCAAGTTTCATTGGAAGCCTTGGTGAGGCATTTCATCAAGCACTTGGAAGCCTTGTTGAAGAACAAGCATTTGGAAGTCTTGTGAGTGAAGCAAGCAATTGGAAGTCTTGTTGTGAGGGAATCGGCAAGCAAGAGAAGAGGTTAGATTAGATATCAATAGGATTACAAGGCAAGGGTGTGGTATCTCTTGTAGGCTAGCAAGAAGGGAGTCTTGTGAGGCATTTACTTGTAATTTGAGAAACTCTAATTCCTCATAGTGAAGAATCTCTCTTGGTTGAAGAGGGGACTGGATGTAGCTTTCAAGCGGATGAAAGTGAACCAGGATAAATCACTGTGTCATATCTCTAAACCCTTAACTCTTTACATTCAAGTCTTTAATTGTGTTCTTGATTGAAAACCTAGAAAAAGTGATTTTTCTATATTTGATTGAATTGAATCTTTATTGTGCAAAATTGATAAAGGGAAAATCATTTTCATAACTAGGTTAATCAATAAGAATATTGGTGTTGATTGTTTCCGCTTAATCTCTGATATAATATTTGTTAATTGATTGATTTTCATTGGTTTTAATCGTTTAGATTTGTTTCTTGCGAAAATCTTTCAAAGTTTCTATAACACCTATTCAACCCCCCCCCCCCTTCTAGGTGTTCTCCTAGTGTATCCTAGTTGTTTCACCCACCGATTGTAGGTTTTCATACGGGACCCTCCAATCTTTCCTCGCTTGTTCTCTTTGTGCGTCCCTTTGAATCTTGGGTTGGTACGCCTTCCTGAAACGCACCAGGTGTTCGCCTTCCGCTATGCCTGCTTTGCTCCCCAGAGTTGCAAGAGCGTCAGCTTTCCTGTTCTCAGCCCGTGGCACATGCTCGAGAGATTCTAACTTGAATTTTTCAAGCGCTTGATGTGCCCTTTCTCTGCATAGCGCCAAAGACATTTTTTTCACTCCATATTCTCCTTTTAGTTGTTTTACTACCAGGTTAGAATCCCCTTTCACAATGAGCCTCTGAACTCCGATTTCTTTGCCATGTCAAGTCCCAAGAGGAGGGCTTCGTACTTTGCTTCGTTGCTAGTGCATTGGAACTCCAACTGGAAGGCGAAGGCTAGCTCCTCTCCCTTCTCGTTTGTCAGAGTGACTCCCGCTCCACCCTTGGGTGCTGAGGGCGAACCGTCAAACATCAAAGTCCACACTTCAGGCTCTTCACACACGTTGACAGGCTCCATTGCTCTCTCCTCTTCTTGATTTGCACAGATGGCCATCAAATCGGCCAGGGCCTGACTTATGAGAGCTGTGGGCGTCATCAAGGTTATCTCGTATTCTGTCAGTGTGAGCGCCCACTTGCTTACTCGCCCTGTTAGAACAGCGCCTTGCAACAAGTATTTGATCCCTTCAGATTTAGTCATCACATGAATGGCGTGTGCTTGAAAGTAGTGACGATACTTCTGGGCGGCGTACACCAGAGCGAGGCATTGTTTTTCTTGACTAGAATATCTGGACTCTACCTCCTTTAACATTCTGCTCCAGTAAGCTATAGGGCGCTCTGAACCCTCAACTTCTTGTGCGAAAAGACCGCTGATCGCTGTTTGGGTAACGGCCAGATATACCCTGAGCGGCACCCCCTTTTGAGGCGGAATCATCACTGGTGGCGTTGCCAAAGCCTTTCTTACATTATCGAAAGCGTCTTGATGCTCCTTTTCCCACTTGAAAATTTCCTTACCCTTGAGAAGTTTCCTCATAGGGCCTAACAATTCCCCCATGGCTGGTATGAATCTTCGGATATAACCCAGTTTCCCCATCATTTGTTGCAACTCTTTCTTGTTGCGGGGCGCCTTCATTTCTCTGACTGCTTTGACTTTCCTCTCATCTGCTGAGACGCCTTCCTTATGGACTCTGAACCCCAGGAATTCACCGGAAGAGACCCCGAATTTACACTTAAGCGGGTTCATCCTGAGTTTGTATTTCTTGCATCTGGAGAAGACAGATCTTAGATGCGCCAAGTGTTGCTCCTTCTTCCTTGACTTGACTACTATGTCATCAACATAGTCTTCTACTATGTCGTGCATCATGTCATGAAAGATTGCTGTCATTGCTCTTTGGTACGTCGCTCCGGCGTTTTTGAGACCGAACGGCATCACCAAGTAGTAGAAATTTCCTACCGGGGTCCTGAAAGCGGTTTTCTCTTCGTCGCCTTCTGTCATCCTTATTTGATTATAGCCGCTGAAACCGTCCATGAAGGAAAAGTGCTCGTGCATGGCGGTTGCATCCACCATACAGTCTATGTGCGGCAACGGGAAATCATCCTTGGGACATGCCTTGTTCAAGTCTCTGAAATCCACACAACATCTAATCTGGCCATTCTTTTTCTTCACAGGGACTATGTTGGCCAACCAAACAGGGTGTTGTATAGGCTTAATGAAGCGCGCCTCTAGTAATTTCTCCACTTCGCTTTTAATTGCTTTCTCAATCTCAGGGCTAAACTTTCTGGGATGTTGCTTTACAGGTACCGCACCAACTTTGACAGCCAAGTTATGAGTGACTAGTTTCGGGCTAAGACCTGGCATTTCTTCGTAGCTCCAGGCGAACACTTCTCTGAACTCCTTCAGCAAGGCGACCAAGTCCGCCTTCTCAGACGGGGTGAGTGAAGAGGCAATGAAGAGAGGCTTGTGCTCGCCTTCTCCCCCTACATTGACTTCTTCCAAACCTTCTGGACCATTGGCTTCATTCCCATTTTGCTGGGCGTGCATAACCTCCTCCGCTGAAGCAAACCATGCTTCCCCTCTTATGACGCCCATGAGTGTGGGGCTAGCCAAGTCGCTTAGTTTCGGCTTGACTGGCCCCGCGAATTCCTAGAGGATGGCCCACCTGGGCCCTCCTCCGGGAAGGCGTTGCTTTTGCAATTTATATCTTGGTTTGGTCACTTGCTGCTGCGTGCCTTCTTCTTCTTCTGGCAAGCGAAGTCTCTTGAACACCGACTGCCTCTTCTCTGGTTCCTTCACTTTCTTCTTTCCCCTGATTGGGATTTTGGGCTCTCTTCCAATCTTGTTGGTCCCAGGGGGAGCCAGTTCATCAAACACCATAGCATCGATTAGGTGTAACTCCGAGGCGTCGAACGACGCCTTTGTTGCTGGGATCTCGATATCCTGTCCTCTGTACATTGATTTTACACACTAGTGTAATGTGGAAGGAACACACCCATGCAGATGAATCCAGGGGCGTCCCAGCAAGATATGATAACTAGGCTCTCCATCGACAATGTGAAAAGTGTTCAGGGTTTTTATGGGCCCCACCTCCAAGTTAAGCACTACGCATGCCCTTGCCGTGACTGTTCCTCCGTTGAAGGTTCCCAGTGTTGCTTCTGCTTTCTTGAGCCTTTCTTTAGCAACTCCCAGCTTTACGAATATATGGTTTGGGATGATGTTTACCCCTGATCCATTGTCTACGAGGGCGCGCCGGACATGTACGCCTTCGACAGTTGCCTCTATAAACAGTGGCCTGTTGTGACAAAACCCCGGGTGTGCTCGTTGCGGCTCTCTAAACATTACTGCCGAGGCGTGCGCCCTGGCTACCCTGGTCGCTGGTGTGTAGGCGGCGTTGGTGTTTGCCCCTTTCCTGAGTATTACATCAGCCAGAGCGTGTGCTGCTTCTTCTCTGACATCGGCTCCCAGCCTTAGTTGATCGAATAGGGCTCTGAACCCTATGGTCTTCACAAGTCCCCTTCTCAGTTCGTTTTCCACCAGCTCTTCTTCCTCGATCTCCTCCAACAGGCTGTCGCCGTGAGAGAGGATAACATTCACATCGTGTCTAAGCAAAGGATGGTCGCCTAGGCTTTCTTCGCCTTCACCTTCTGGCAATAATATCTTTCCGGCCGCATACTGCTTCTGAAACACACCTCTAATGACATAGAAGTCCATGGTACCATGACTCTTTTGCCTGTGTAGAATGCAATATTCTGGGTTATTATACTCCTCGCGCGTCAGAGGGGGTCTTGTCGCCCTTTTAGTGAGAATGCCCTCCTTCAGCCATTCCTCCACCAACTGGTAAGTAAGTTCCTTAGAAATCGGGAGCTTTGGTGGGGGCTCCTTCCTTTCATAGTTCCTGGGGGGGGCATGGCTCTGTAGCTTTTCCTCCTCTTATCATCCACGGCGTTCACGTCAAAGGCGATCTGGTCCTTGGTTCTTTTTCCTTGTTTCTTCATGGCCTCAGTGACATCCATTGCTCTTCCGAGCAACTCAGAGAAAGTAGTGATCTTGCTAAGTGCCAGGAATATTTGCGAGCCATCTTCGATGCTTTTAATGCACCCATAAACTAGGTCTGCTTCGGGGAGAGTCTCTTTACAGTGCAGCGCTCTGTCCCTGTATCTTTTGATGAAGGCGGTCAGACTCTCTCCTACTCGCTGTCTCACACGACCAAGGTCCATGATATGGATGGCGCCTTCCTCTTCCAGAAACTTGTTACAAAACTCTATAGTCATTTCCTCCCAAGTCCGGATTGACGCCGGGCGCAACTTGGAATACCAAGTGAAGGCGCGTCCAACTAGGGACTTTGAGAACTCCCTTAGCCTCAGACAGTGGTCTGCGCTCTATACTCCAAGATCATCCACATACGTCATCAAGTGTTCGCACGCACTCCCGGTTCCATCAAACTTTTGGAACGTCTGAGGCGCATACCCTCGCGGGTAGCGATAGGCAGCTACATCGGCGGTAAAAGGAGGGTTTAGGTTTATTACCATATTTTGTCCTTCCTTGTGCGCCTGTATTATGCGCTTCAGCTCTGCTTGTGTGACCAGAGCGTCCTCTGTGCTTTCTCTTCTTCCACTCGTCTCGTGCTGAAACTCCTCCTCTGATTTCGCTCTTGCCTTTGCCAGTTCTGCCTCCCTGCGCGCCTCCTCTTCTTCCCTTAGCCTTGCGCTCAAGGCCTCCTTTTCTTCCTTTGCTTTGGCGGACTGGTCTTTGTATTCCGCCACTATTTCAGACAGCGCGCCTTGGTTTGCTACCAGAGAGTTGAGTAACGCGGCCGATATCACGACTTGAGTGTTGGAGTCGCCTTCTATATGGGGGATTTTGATGTGACTCAGCGTTTCCTTCTTGCTGCCGAGTTCTTCTTCTTGAGGCTCTTGGTCATCCTCTGGAGTGTCTGAGGAGAGCGAGTATTGTCGCTTCCTTGGTTGGCCGGGCTGAAACTCAACCTTCTCGAGCCTTGTCCCGTCCCACGACTTGCGTGACTGGTCGCCGGGTTCTGAACGGTGATCACAGGCACCACCTTTGGGGCAGCGTCTCCTGTAGGTGCTTGCTGCACAACATGAGCCCCTTTTCCTTCGTGATTGGAAGCCATAGCTTCCCCAGCGGAGTCGCCAATTGTTTCGGACCGCTTTGTACGATAAGCAAATGATCAATGCAAAGATAATGGGTTCGTAATCTTAATGAAGCGTTTGGCTTTTATTGCTTGAGGATGAGGAATCAGAGAGACAAATATGAGAGCGAGAGTTCCACACTTGTGGTGTTTACAAGGTGAGGGAGTGTGCGCCTTCGGCTTTTCACGCTCACCTCTTTATTCTTAGACTTAGGCTTTTACAGAAGCTTTTATCCTCTCTCTTACACTCTCTTGGGATTTCAGTTGATTCGAATGGAGTGTTCGTCTCCTCACCCCCTGTTCTGATTTATCTGTACGTTGGAAGAGGTCTTCCTCTTATAGGGTCTCCTTTGTCTATTGGTCTTTGCCTTTTCTTTATCTGGTCCATTGGTCCGTTCTCTTTTTCCTTCTTTGCAGCTGTTCTCTTCAGAGGTCGTTTTGTCCCCTTTACCTCTTTGAGCTTTGCCATTAATTGCTCACAGTGGGAGTCTTGCAAGGCTTTCCTCTCTCGTCCTTCCTCAAACGAGGGGCTGCATGACGCAAGCCAAGATGCTCTGGCTTCTCATGCACGTCCCTCATAGTCTGGGGAATCGAATCCTCTTGTCTGCACATATGCGCCTTCCCCGGACTCCCTTCCCTGTTAGCTTTCATTTATCGAGACTTTCTCTCCAAGTTTCCGTGGCACTCGAGGCGCTCTGGGAGAGCTCGTCATGTCCATTGGCGTCGGCGTGCCTTGCTCCATTTATTGATTGTGACGTCAGAATGCGACACCTCGGTGACCGTTGCTCTGAGTGTGACGCCTTGGGTAGTTCCTGGTGCTTGCACGCCTTCTCTTGGTATCTCATTTTTTGTTTGGTGATTTTGGGACTCCTTGCGAATTGGGCCTTGTGACATTGGGTTTCCAAATAACGGGTATCAACAGATATTAATACAAAATTAAGCAAGGTTAATTAAGTAAAACATCACATATTGCTAAATTAAGCAATTATTTCAAATTTTTTAAAATAAAGATATGCTTAGAAGATGCCAAGTGGCAAAACTTTCCTCAAATTTTCATTT
Source organism: Crotalaria pallida (assembly GCA_037953625.1). NCBI lineage: Eukaryota > Viridiplantae > Streptophyta > Magnoliopsida > Fabales > Fabaceae > Crotalaria > Crotalaria pallida. Next base: position 153,936 of record CM075654.1, on the reverse strand, counting down.
AAATTTTACATATTAAGATTCTGCAAAAAAATCATAGAAAATGTAATAAGAGAAGGGATTACAACATAAAAAGAAGGTGTTGCAATTAAAGAAGAAAAATGGTGATAAAGAATAAGGACTGAGATATGAATTAATAGAAATTGTCATTTTATTCAGTTTTGTGCACACCTACATGGAGAAACCACCCACCTTTGTAGAAACTGCTTGGTAGTTGAAAGTTAGTGTGATTTTCTATTTTTACCCTTTTAATTTTTTAATTGAGTAACTAATTGTAAATTAGAGTAATTAAAGGGGTATTTTGGGCATAAAAAATGCTAGTTAAAGAAACATAGTTTCCTTTATTATAGTAAAAGAAGTAAAAGATGTATATATATATATATAGGGGATGTATCAAGTGAGAGGGGACAATTTATATGAGAATGAGAGGAATGGTTTTTAGCCTTTGGATTGAAATGGATGGCTGAGATTAAATCTTTATCTTAAAAGCCCTCACGTGTCATTCTCCTCCCCAAAACTGTTGTGCCCCTTGTACCACTTATCTTCCAAATCACTGCACCTTCTAAAATTCCTATCTTCAGTTCTTAACACCTCCGATGAATAATGGTTTACATGAATGGTGATAAAAGCCAGCACTTTTACGCACATGGCCATATAGATATAATTTCTTGTGAGCATCTCATATGAATAATGGTTTAAATGAATGGTGGTTTCGTTTTCCTAATACTTTGTCATCCACCTCATGGTTTTTTATTTTTTTCTTATTAAACTTGTCAAAACTGAGAAACAGAGGCATGTAGCAGAGGAAGAGGTAAATAACACGGTTTTCTTTGCTCTACTTCACAGATCTGGAAATTTGAAAATTTTCAAGGAATTTTTTTCTCTTTTCTTCAAACTCTTCTCTCTATTTTCAAGGAATTTGAAAAAGAATTCTCATAATCATCAACAAATATATGTAATTAATTTTACAATATTTCAAAAAAAAAAAAAGCAACAAGATTACATAATTTTTAAAAAAATTACAAAGAAATGGAGAGGTGTTGGATCCTAGCATGCAACTGAGGAAGAGAGAGAATGAGGCCATGGACGGAGATCGGAGGCGGTGGGACGGAAATCAGAGATCGGCGGCGAGGTGCGACTGAGATGGAAGAGGGTGGGAGATCGGCGGCGGTGGGGAGGCAGTGAGATGGCGGTGGATTGTAGGTGCTGAGGGAGGGAGGGAGGGAAATCGGTTTTGAGGGGAAAGTGTGATGAGAGTGAGTAGATAGGGAGAATAGAGTGAGAAGAGAGTGAATCTGTTGATGAGGAAAATGAAGAGAGTGAGAATAGAGAGAGAAGAAAGTGAGACGTGAGAGGAAGATGAAGAGAAGAGTGAGTAGACAGGCACGTGATGTTAAAAAATGGGAATCTAATCTCAGCCATCCATTTTAATCCAAAGGCTAAAAATCATTCCTCTCACTCTCACTCTCGTATAAATTGTCCTCTCTCACTTGATACATCCCATATATATATATATATATATATATATATATATATATATATATATATATATATATATATATATGAGCAAATGAGAAGGTACTCTAATTTATAATAAATTAATTAATTTGGAGTTTTGTATTCAACTTTCCCCTTGCCTGGGTGTAACACCCAAGATTTTATAAAAATAATAATAAGGGAATTTCTTTAGGAAATATTGTAGCGGAAAAAATAATAATTCCCTTTATTAAAAATAGTGGATAAAATTTAAACCAACATAAAAGGAAACTATTGCTACTGCTAGTTAAGTTGGATGGGGAAAGATTCACAAGAGATACATTATTTGTCAAAGCTGCCGCCTTTACACATTTAAGTAATTTGTTTGATTCTTTTCAAGGTGCTTGCTGCCTTTATGAGAAAGATTTACAAATGCAAGAAGACATAACTAACAAACTGGCCTAACCCAAAATTATTGAACATATAACAAAAAGTAAGGGGATTAAAATCTAACAACCTAAAAAAACAAAAAGCAAAGTATAGAGGGAAAAAGATGAAAACTACAATGTAGTAGACGCATTCTAGAAACATATTATACATGAAACCCATTCTTTGAAGTAAAACCAAAACCCCATGGACTCCAATGACTTGAATGACATGAGCAAACACTACCATGTTGGGAAAATTAATGAGATAAAGCAAAGCATGATTCCAGTTTTCAATAATCAAAAGCTTCGCCAAATGTGATAGACATTCTAACTTGTCTGAGTTGAAGAGGCAGCCACTGAAATGGCATCATCAGAGGCTAAATTACCACCTCTATCAGCAGCAGTAACGACTTCGTTATTAGTCTCGTCTAAGCGGACAACTTGAGCAAAGCTCTTTGACATCTGCTTGATGATGTTAGCAGAAGAAGTCCTATGCTCACTTTCTCCAACTACTCCTACACCACCCACGGTGCTGCCACCACTCTGCTGGCGTGCCTTTCGTTCTTGCATAGCCTTCTGCCGGTCTTCGTAGAAATCAAAATCATCTAGGATTGATACTTCAGTTTCGTAGTTCTTGAAAATGGTCAACATTTCAATCCCTTGTTGCAGTTTCACCTGAAAGGAGTAAAAATAACAGCTGTAAGACATCATGCAATTTTTTATTGCACATAATAAACTGTAAGGGACCAGTTATTTAAAATTTCATGGAGAGTGAAAGATCCTTAAATTCTAACCTCCTGAGTATCTCGACTGTTGGTCACAGGCTTGTTATCATTATTTTCAAGAACAATGTGACGAAACTGACTGTTTGGAACATCTTTAATTATGTGCCACTTAACAGGAAACTGCCCACTCCACTTATCTTGCTGCCAGAAGTCCACACTCTTATCAAAATTGACAGGTCCAACCATTTCAGCTACCCCACAGAACTGAGCACTGGCATTTACCTGGATGCGGTTGTCAGTTGTCAAATATATAATTTTCATGCAAATCATGCTAAACACAAAAAAGCAAGGCAACACAGAAAGTGAAAAACTGTTTAAATAATTGTGAACCAATATTGATGCAATGACACAACACGGACACTATTAAAAGAATATGGTAGTGCAATATTTGTGCTTACAGAAGATACAGATATCAGATACTTACCGAAAAGAAGAGAAATATAGGACAGGAGTCTTGCTTCTCCTTTGCTTGCTGAAATGCAGCATCTAACTTTCTATTTCCATTTGGTGTACTAGCCCAGACACCATATTTGATGCTCTTGTGAACATTATCTTCACTATAAGATTTGATGACAAAAAATTTGGCATCCTTGTAATCCGTAGCAAAATCGGACCGGTTGAGTGATTCATTTTGGAACTTGGCAGTAGATGCACTGCTTTTACTATTATCAACAGAATTATTTTCAGCTGAAATTTGATTTTTCAACTTTGAGGCCCTAGGTCCTCGGTTCTGTTCACTAAGGATATCAAGAGTACCATTACAATTGCAAAGAGAAGTAGTTGCCCTGCCTTGCCGTCTGCTATTTTCAAGAGAAAGGAAGCTCCTATCGTTTGTGCTAAGACCGGAAATGGCAGTGCCTCCAAAGTTGGAACCCTGGTTAGGCAGGTAGCCTCTACCATAAGGGTTTGAACCAGATCCAAACCCATACAATGATCGTTGTTGATGAGAAGCCTGCAACAAACAGGATAGTTAGCACTAGGTGGCAGCATATTATTGTGTTTTTCTCTGACAAATCTAACAGTTTCACATTGACACTATATGATGATAAGCAAATTTGCATCATTTAAAATCACAATGTAGGTATTTCTTCAGAGCAAGATAATATCATTATTTGGGTCAATGGACTGAAGAATGATGATTACATGCATAAATCATATCTGAGAACCCACCTTTTTACCAATTAATCCATCCAAAGTTCACCACTGATTTCTCCCTTTTATATACTCCCTCCGTCCCATAAGTTATGATCTTTTGGAGATTTCATACAGATTAAGAAATGAGTAAATGATGTAAGAATTTGGTATAATTTGACTAAATTACCCCCATTTAATAAAAAGAGAGAGTAATAATAAATTTATGAAGATTATATTGAAGAGAGATGAAGAAATGAGTGATGAAGAAGAGAATGCAATAAATAAGGGTATGTTCGAAAAAAGAAGTATAAATGAGTCTTGGATTTCTAAATGATCATGACATATGGGACAAAAAAAATCTTCAAAAGATCATAACTTATGGGACATAGGGAGTAATTACAAGCATAGCAGTCAAATTGCTTTCCAATAGATAAAAAAGCATAGATTCTGACAAATGAGACTGGTGCCTAAGGTTGCTATTGGACTTGTATATAAACAGAGGCATTGGCAAATTATGCTGCCAAATATCTAAGTTCAAAACAGCATGATTAAGAAAATGCAACATTTTTGCATGATTATGCACAAGTATCAAGTAATAGAACAAACCATTCCAAAACTCTGCCCAAATGATCCAAGTGAGCCAATTGGCTGTGGCGAAACAGATGGTGATAGAGGCAACAAAGACCTCTGCCTTTCTGAAGGTTTTGAGCTATCTGACCAGATTCCACCAGATCTTGGTCCATCAAATCCTTGCTGGGACTCATGAAAGCCTAAGGAACCAGGTGCTCCAGGAAAGCTGCCACTACCGAAAGATCCAGGTGAAGGATAGCCAGGTCTTGGTCCAAAAAACATATTATCAACTTGTTGGTCAATACCTACTAGGTTGGTGAGCTCTGGCTGAGAAACAGGGGTTGTTGGTGAATTAAGATATGGTAAGCTAGGAGGAACCAGCTGCTGGTAATAAGGTGGACCAGTATATGGAAACTGAGGAGAGTATAATTGTGCATCTCCACCTACAGAAGGCAAAGGTGTGGTGACCGGAGAATACGGTCCATATGGCATTTGTGGGTTGAAGCCATATCCAGAATGGAAAATTAGAGATGGATTTTCATTGTAGACACCCTGAAATAAAGGGGATAAAAACATATGATATTAAGCTTTACAAACAAAAACTGCATATAAATAAGAAAGAGAAGCCGAATTCTCACAGGAGATCCAATTTCCAATCCCTCAGAATTAACATATGAAGGGTATTCATCCCATTCGCCATTGGTATTGTCGAAACCTGGAGTCAGACTCACCAAAAGTTAGATAACAGAAGCTCCATAAATTCATTAGACAAAAAAAAAAAAAAAAAAACGCAATTTAACATGAAGAGCACAAAAAGGACCAAAAAGTGAAAAATGATAATATTCCTTAAATAATATGATTAGAAAATTAGTTAACACAACTCTTTGTTAAAAATTATACTCCCTTGGGTCCTTAATATAAGTCTCTTTTGGAAGAATTCAGGGGAATTAAGGAACTGCGTTTAATGTGAAGACTAAAATACAAATTTTCCATCTCTAATTTTCCATCTCTAATGTTAAAACCGATTTAATGTGAAGACTAAAATACAAATTTAAGATTATTTTCTTTATTTTTTGTATAAGATGACAACAAATATGGAATATCTCCAATTTAGACTGTCACTTTATGCAAAACTGAAGTTCTAAGGGCACAAACGTTTTGAAAGCCTGGGAAGAAAGGTGGAGGACGGACAAGCATTCAATGGTCCTGCAGAGTTCAGTGTCCATTTTCCAAAAGCACCTTAAACTAGAAAGGTCATCCATCCCTCTAACAAGGGAAATTATTGTCCCACCCACCTTTTAACCAGTATACCCTGATTTTTTTTTTGCTTTTGACCTTACTCACGGCTGTACAAATCCTATTTTTTTCAACAATCCTGACCTTACTCACAACCCCCTGATCGTGAACAATGTCACGACCGAAGAAAAAATGGGGTGTGCATGTTAAAAGTTGGGAGGGTGAAAAAGATTTTCACTCTACAATACTCTCCTATATGACTTGCATAAAACAACCAACCTATTTAGGTAGGTCCATAGGTTCGCAGTTAACACTTTAGGCTGGTAACATGGTTGATCACAGATAACAATATATGGGGTTTACACATATACTAGTATTGCAAAATCATATACGAGGGAAAGAGAAAGAGAGGAGAGAGAGAGAGAAAGAAAGAACCTCTGTAGTAGAAGGCATGGGGCTGGGGAGCATAGAGATTATTAGGAGTGGGAGGAGGGTACAAAGGACGATCGGCAAGTGAAGCAAAAGATGGTGCTGCTGCTGCAGAATGAGTGGGAGTGATAGAAGTAGCTGAAGCCTGATCCTTGATGGTGTCTGGTTGAGCTGCTGATGGTATTATCTCTTCTGCTGCTGCATCAAATTTATGAATCGCTCACTCACTCAGTATGATTATGAATACATAAATATGAAGCAGCACCCAGTGAGTGAGTCCCAGATCCATCCAAGATCCAAATAATCAAACAGACAAAGAAAGAAAGAAACTTGGTAAAGGGCAAGATCAATTGCAACATATATTACTATTACAAGTTTCTCGATTGACTTCCAGAACGTGAAGAAGAAGAAGAAGAAGATCAAATTCATAATTAATTACAACAACAGGAAAAAATTCATTGAATAAAGGGGTAGGGTAGGGTAGGGTTGAGAGATTGAGTTACCGGTGGTGCTACGATCCGGACGCTGTGGTGATTGGGTTGCCGCCATCATCAAATTGAAATTAAAATTGAAATTGAATCAAGGGGAAAGAGGAAAACAAACAAAGAAACAAAGATCTCCTTCTTCAAATTTCAAAACCAAAACAAATCACACACACAAACCTATCCACCCACTACCAGTATCTAACTATATATATATTATACAAATTATTATTATTATTATTATTCTCGACGGTGTGCAATGAGTAATATAGTAATATACTATCTATATGTAAAAAGATATCTATATGTAAAAAGACGTCTATTCGATGCAACAAGTTTGTGGGAGAAGTACCACGTTTATTCGCTTTTAAGAATACTCACACCAGGGTATTTTCTAGCTATTTCCAACCAAATTTATAATTTGAAATTAAATAAATTATCAATTTATTGAAATAAAAAAAATTATTATCCTCAACAAAAATATTTTTTTTAAATATTAAAAATTCACTATATATCATAAGATCTCACCTTCATTCTTCACATTTTTTTCATCTTTAAATCTCTCTAATTCTGAAAATTATCTTCTCCAACTGTTTCTTATTTTATATTTGTTTTATTTCTTATTTGATTTTTCGTGCATGGGTAAGTAAGATCTCACTTTCTTTCTTTACATTTGTTTTCACCTTTAGATCTATATTATTTCTTATTTTATATTCGTACTATTTCTTATTTGATTTTTGTTGTGTGTTTGGAGCAAAAGAAAATGTTGATTTAGTGCATTGGTAAGTTCATATTTTGATTCTCTTATTATTTTTTATTTTATATTATTTGATTCATGTATGTTCTAATTAACTAGTACAGTACTCGCACAATGTGCGGGAATTAAACCAAATTTATTTGAAACATATCAAATTTAAATATTATTTGATGAAGTTATTTTACATTCTAAATTCTAATGAACTTAATATTAATAGTATTACTTAATATACTATACTCCCTCCGGTCCTAAATATAGGACATACTTAACCATATTCCTCGGACCAAGAAAAGTAGTTAGTTTTATGAATTCCATGAGAATATATTGTAACATTACAATTTTGTCCTCTCAACTTTTCTTGAAAAATTCTCACTCATTAATGAACAACAAAAAAGACATAAATAGTCAAAGCATTTAATAAGGGCAAAAAAGAGAAAAAGCAATAAATGATACATAGAAAATACAAAATGTCTTATATATAGGACCAAAGATTGCTTCTAGAATATGTCTTATATATAGGACCGGACCGGAGGGAGTAACACATATGATAATGTGTGGGATTTTCTTAACATCAAGGGCCCATGATAAGAATTCAAAAGTGGACATCTTTTGTCGAAAAATCAAATACAAAATCTTTTTATTCTTTCAAAGAACAACTTTCCAATTAAACTTATTCATTTTTAGGTTACGCAATCCCTGATATTAATTATGCATTGATATGTGATATCAAAACCAATTCGAATTGATATGATTTTATTTATGAAAGTGTTAATATACAATATTAAATTTACTAAATTAAAAAAATGTATTGCAAATTGACAGGATTGTTAAAGCCCATCAAAATATGAAATTGGTAATTAGTTTTCTAACTTATTTTTTCTTTATTCAATCTTATTACTTTTACTTTTTTTAAGGATTTTCTTATCCAAGGCTGAGGATAAGAGGCTAAAAAAAATACATTTTTATAAAAAAAACCTAAACATTCGATAATTCAAGTGATAATGAATTTAATTTTTCTAGACTTTACTATTTTTAGCTTCTTATCCTCCGCCATAAGGGTTGAGGTTAAGCAAATCTTTTTTCTTTTAAATTAGAAAATATAGTGCAAACCTCATAGTTTGAACTCAAAAATCCTAACACATTAGATCTTACATCTTTATAATGTAGTTATTTTATTCAAATAATAAGTTATACGACATAAGTTGAAAATATTATTTTACAATAAATAAAAGTTTTATTTTATTTTACAGTAATAGTTATTTTATACAATTAAGAAAATTAATGCTTAAGCAATATATAATTTGTTAGATCATTTCATTTAATGCTTGATAATCACAGTTCCCCTTTTTAATTTTTTTTAATTGTTTGAAGCACAATGCTCCAGCAAAAAAGCATACAGTGAAGCATTCAATTTTTAAGCAAAAACTCAAAATTTTGAATTGCTTTATTGAGGAAAAATGGATTGAAATCCAATTTTGTTTGAATTGGGCATGAATGAACCAAAACATACACGCACTTCACGGAGAGTACAAAATAAAAAAACTTATCTAGCTTTAATACAATGGAGTTAAAAAGACGTAAGCACAGAGTGAGGACAACCGCGTCACTTTTCCAACAAAACTAACTGAAGTACTGTACAGATATAAGAGGCGACAGAATAGAAAAATGGGCATACCATGAAATGCACACCGAAAACACTAAGCATTGGACCAAAACTCGGAAAGTGAGAGTCAATTATTACTATGGCTGTTCTTTCTACTAGTCATGTGTCTGTTGCTCTGACTGTTGCGATTGCTCTTGTTGATCACCTTGCCAAACCCAAACAATTGATCCAGGAGCCGGACTCATTTCCTCATTCAATATTTTCTGATATTCCAATGTATCTCCATCGGATTTTTTCACCTCCACCAAATGGAAAGATGAAGTAACCTCAAAGATATCTGCATCAATCGATAAAATCCCCTTCTTACCTTCCTTGAGGTCCTCCAATTTCAACAAAAACCTGTAGCTCTTTTATTTATTTTCAGATTCAGCTGCTTAGCAATTTCTTCCAACTTGGAGAGGATGACTGACGCAGGTTGTCTTGAAGTAAACTTTGCTTCCCTTTTCTGAAATTTGTCTTCAAAGAACCCAGTACTAAGAGAAACCCCTTTAAGAAATTTGGTGTAAGGAGATGTAGCTAAAAAATACAACTAATATGAGAAACCCCTTTAAGATTTGTACTTGTGAAAAACAATGGAATTGTCCAAGAGAATTGTGAAAGAGAAATTAAGGGACAGAGATAGAGCAAGCTTAAAAGAGAGAAAGTAAAGCAAAATAATAGGAAAAAAACAACCATGATCAGTATATGAATGACAAAACTAACTTTAATTGACAAACAAAACAAAAGAAAGTATGATGGCTTATTTTATAGATCCTCGTGTGACAAGCAAAGAGCATAGTAAATGAACACTATCAACATTCATACAGACTTTATAACAAACACCTGTAGCACACTCATATTAAAAGTACAGCGAAGGAAAAATCTCTATGGAGATCACAAATAATAAACCAATGCCATATTAAATAGAGAAATAAAAAGGAGAAAATGTTGAAGATAAAGAAGACGCAAGCATGAAAGGTCATGAGAGAAGAAGGGCAAGTTTGATTCTACCCTACCTGGTGCTAGAGATAGAGGACGATGAGGTTGAATTTGAAGAAGGAAGCTTGTTGGAGTCAATTATAAACACTTGCTTTTCTCAATCACAATGCTTATATTTGGTTCTATAATGCCCAACTCTAGTTAAGCTTAAAGCCAGTAGGAAAAAATCAATTTCACATGAACCTGCAAAAGCCAAAACCTCAGGAAACAAAAATCAGCTATATATGATGCTTCCTTTTCTGATCCTTGATGGTAATGTCAAGTAATTAGCTAGACTGCTAGTGGCTTTATAGGCAAAGAGGTGATAACATTTACTCTCTTACACACACAAATACACATATATGAAGTTTCAAAATCTAAATTATTGTTTGACCAAATGCAGAAGTTACCGTAATGTCATTTGAGAACAAATCAACACCACCACATGATTACAGCAAACTCGCCATGAACCAGAACACCAAAATCTAATTCTAAAAGTAACATTATCATCCACATGCCTGTTCTAATAACCCAAATAAACTAAAAGCCAACACCTAAAACATGCAAAATAACTGAAGTGCTATCGAAAGCACCTACACAAATATTGAATTAAAACAAAACAACAAATGAAGCACAGCAGCAAGTAGAACATATAGTACATCAGTCCTAGTCAGTTCTTTCTTGCCTTGCCTTTAGGAAAAAATCAGAGCAAGTAGAACATATAGTAGATCAAGAAGTAACAATCACAGCAAGTTCAATAAGAGTAATGTCCTATACCAATGAACTTCAAATGTCACCAATGACAACACATGAAGGGGAGTAAGTACTAATTCACGGGTGGTGATTGTTGTCTTAACCAAGAAATTCAAAATTTTAACTACTACTCTCATAAATTTGTAAAGGTTCTTAAGTGGAAAAACTCAAATGATATAAACATCAACTTGGATTCTTATTAAGTACGATGTATATTCATTATGAGCAAGGTGCTATGTGAACTTTTTTTATAACCAAGTGTGAGATAGACAGTTACCACAATTGATGAAAAGATACGGGCCTCCCTTAACCAATACGTGGTTGTCATTGGCTTTCTCTATCTCCTCTGCTCCCGTCTGCTCTTCACTGCCGCGTTCAGCTTTTCTTCTTGTTTTTTTCCTTCTCCACGCTTTGTCCCCTTTGCAATTAATGAAGAAGTCGCAATTGACACTGCCTCATTCGATGTGCACCGAGAATTGAGAAGAAGCCTCCCCATATACCACCTGCCTTCCTCAGCCTTCCCCATATGAAGTCTCGCCTCGCATGACTCTCTTTTGATAAGGAAGGGCTTTAGTTTTTAAAATAATGCAAACCGATTAATCAAACCTATTATATGCCCAAGATCAAAGACACTCATAAGTAATTTAAAAACAATCAGCTCATTAGCCACCACCCATAGAAGGTGCACAAGCATGAGCATGCCTGTATTAAGTCTCAGTGAAATAATAGGAGCCAACCCAGCGCCTAGCTATTATTCATTCTACAACATCCAAAATATTCCACCTTGGCACAATCCCAAAACTTTATATGTAACAGGATGATATCATATGATCCCTATAAAAAGAAATAACTTTATATGGAACAGAAGATTCAGTGCAGATTGCCATGAAACTTTCAAGTAAACCAGACACAGATCCATGTCTAAAACACCTTTGACATCAAAGGTTTATTAATACTAAATAACTAACATAAATTCCAATACACAAATCAAAAAATATTTTGCTCTCTAATGCTCATGAAACTATGTTTTTGAATCTAATAATGTGTTTCACTTCTAAAAATACATAAACACTGCAATAAAACTCTAAAGAGGCACATCAAGTTGATAATAAGAAGGTCGATGACAACAACAAAAACATGGAATGGAATAGTTAAGGTTGTACCTCAAAGCAACTTATTGACATTGAAGTTGAAAGCCAATTCTGAAAAATGGGAGCAGATAGACATGAAATCTGAGCGTTAGAAGAACACCAACACCTCAAGTGAGAGAGATTAAGCAGAAAAAAAAACAGAAATCCATAAAACACCAAAACAAAGATTAAATTAAAAAAGATGAAGAAGAAGATCTCAACACAGATAACAATCAAGAACAAAAAAGATAACAAATTTCTATACCCTAACAAAAACTGAGATAAAACATATAACATTCTAACAAAGTAAAAGCAATGAACGTGAAGATTACACTTTAAAAAAATAGGAACATAATGTGAAATAACAAAAAATGAGTTACGTGGTTACCTTACATCCGTAGGAAATTACACTTTATGTTAATAACCTAGTTGTCAACAAAAAAAATAAAGAAAGGAACAAATGGTAATTAAAAGAATTGCATCATAGCTATCATTACAAAACTATTATTGTACTCACCCACTGCTATCCTTATCAAAATACTGGCATTAGCCACATTAGCAAATATGAACATATATCCACCAAAGATGTTCTTTTATGCTAGATGGATGTACCTGTTGGGATCTAGCCCTGTAGCAGCAACAGCATCAATAGCCCTACCAATAATTGTTTTAATGGCTTGATGCAGATGACGAGATAAGTAACGGCCTTGCGCTGAAAATATCATCACAAATTGCATATCCAAATAAAGCTGCACAAATAATCCAACAATGAGCTTGATATTATTTTTTGTGACCACTGACCATTCTTAAACATTGAATTCACGTCTTTAACAAATTCTTCTCAAACTACCTTTCAAAAATAGCTAGTTGTGTGTAAAAAGAATATGGTTTGAGGTCAGTTTCAGAATCTAACCCTGCCTTTTTTAAAAAAAAAAAAAATATTAAAATATATCAGAATATTTTCACAAAACTGCAGTGAATACCATCATTATTTGTCATTATTATTTTATACTATTTGCATGCCCATTTATCAAACACTCAATTGTTCTCAAAATCAACTTTTTGAATGTTTATAGCTATACCTGACATTATTTTTAAAGGCTTCTAAATTAGCTTTCAAATAGCTTCTTCTATTACTCCAGCAGTTGTTTTGATAGAACATCAACAAAGCTTTTTACACTCAATATATAAAATTGGATTCACTAACAACAAACAACCATATGAACTCATCTATCTGCAAGTGACTACCTGTTGAAGGCCAAGAGGTCCTAAAGGTGTTGGGCCTGTTTCTACCTCATCCCAGAAGGCTTGGTCATCTGAAAGCCACAGGACCACTGTTTCTGCTAGTCTCATCAATAAAACAGTGGAGAATTTGCTCCTTCCTGCTAACATATATGTTGTAATGCTTGCCACCTTGGTAAGCTTCGCAAAAAGCTCCTGAACAAAATAATGCAAAAAATGATAAACCTTAGAACTAAGAAATACCAATATTCCTGTATCAATGCATCTATCTAAATACTAAAAGGAAAGCATACTATAGCATTATGCTGATTCAAAGGCATGGAATAGCACTAAAGGAAGAATCCATTTGTTACACATGTCACCTGAAAAATTGGAGAAGGAAACCATTCAGGTTGTTCTACTGTACCATCCAAATTCAAATATTATGATGCATTCAGACGTGCATCCCCTTCTTCTGTAAAGATGAGCTCAAGAGCATGTTGCCGGCAGAAGCTGTCTCGCAGGTGATCAACTTCCCGCGTGAGTCTCTTCTTCAGTTCACGCTGTTCTGGAAGCCGCTGTTGCTTGTCTGATCCTCTTCTCTGAGAGTCATCACCTCTGGTGCTATGTGAAAGCTTCACAACAGCACGCGGGAGCAACTCCTCTGCTAGCATTATTGCATTAGCCAACAATGCTATCTGTTGAGATTCAGTCTCGGCAATCTTAACAATTTTGCTCCCCAAACCTTCCAGGTTCTCAGTTACTGCTGAAGCTGGCAATGCATTTATTAGCAAATTGACATAGGAGTTGAACACTTGTACAAGTCCTTCAAATGCAAGACCATCTAATTGGAGGACTTCAAGGGGTCCTACATCCTCAAAAAGCTCCTATTCAGACAATGCAAAACTGTACTAAGAATCTCGAGCAGAGGCATAAATGAGATTTTTCAACATTATACGAGTTGGCTGCGCCTAACTTTCAAGTTAACATTAATATTTGCAAAGTAATATAGGCTACATAGAAATGCTTTTCTTAGAAAAAAAAATTCAAGTGCAAACAGCAGTGAATTGCTAAAAGACCTTTAACTTCAAGCATTAACACTGAAATAAATATAAAAAAATAACCACCTGAACCATTATGTTGAATTTGTGAACACTGCTTGAAAGCTTTGGCTGGAATGAACTTAAGTTACTTGAAGAAGAAACTGGAGGTAGCCTTGAATTCCTGCCGGTTGGTGCATAGGCAAGCAACCAATCATCTGCGGCAGCTAGTGCAGCGCTAGTTTGTTCAATTCTTTTAAAATTTGTATTCAGTGCTTGCACAACAAAGGGCCTAAAATATTTTAGCAGAACTGGAGAAAGGGCCAGTCCACTAGCCTCTAACAGATAACAGTGACTCAAGCAAACATGAACACATTCAGATGCAACTTTCACACCTCCTGCAGCGGCTGTTGAGGCCAGAATACATTTCTTAAGGAGAACAGCAAATTGCTCAGCCTGTCGAACAGCCCAAGTCACTAGCTCGGAAGTAAATGCAGGTTCTTCTTCACCAAACACTGTCAAAGAATCTGATGATGCTTGTGAAATGGTCGAAAAGACGAGCTGTGAAAGGGTAGCAGTGTATGCCCCTACCCCTCCAGAAGATGCGGAGTCAAGACTTCGCATGCTACGCTTCAACTTTTCTTGGTGAGCTTTCAGTAGTAATGTATGGGCACGTGGACCATCACCAAGCTTTTTCAATGCCAATGCCGTTGTGTGAAGAGTAACATAGCAAATATTTTTCATGATTTAAGCTAACATATCAAGTCTCCATCTTCTTCCATTAGCCACATTCCCATCCAACAAAATTTAATATATCAACCTAATTAACTCAATCCTTTCAGAATGAAAAATCATTTTTTAAATCAAGCAAAAAATATGTAGAGACTAAAGAGAATACCTTAAATTAAAATTGTAAAAGTAAGAGCAAAGAAACTCACCTTCAAAGTTAAAACAAAGAGAATCTCTACATGCATAAAACAAAGACAAAATCAAAACCTAAATTCAAGATTCACATTGGATCTACAAAATCAAAGCTTCACAAAATCATTGAATATAAGAATATAGAAAGAAAAATGAAAACTAATATAATCATTGAATCTAACTACATATAACAATCTAACAAAGTAAAAGCAATGAATGTGAAGATTGCACTGTAAAAAAAAAATTAGTGGACCAGATTCTGCATTAGGATCCACAGTTTCGTACCTTCTCATGTGCCTTGTGGACCAAATTGGTTTGCTGCTTGACCGGGAGTGGAAGCTTTAGGATGAACTTTCACCAAACACCTTGTGTGCACCTTCCATTCTTCCAATATTCTCATAAAAAAAATCAACATCTCACATAAGCAAGCATAATCAAACATAAAAAATGCACAACAGGAGTGTTTCAGTTATATAGAAGATAAATACTAAAAAATAACCTGGGTTTGAAATCATCAACTTCTCCATAGAAATATAAAATTATAAACCGTGGGTTTTGTTGCATATATTTGCAAAGAATATCCCCAAAAAAAATGAGAGAAGCTTATGAAAAGGAGCATATATGCGTGTGTGCAACAATGGAAAATACACAATCAATATGGAATATGTAGCAAAAACATGTATGAGAAAACAATAGGCTAGACAGGAGATTAGAATAATGAAAAGAAAGATGAAGAGAGAAAGAACCTGACCGTTCTTCCCACCATTGCTGCCTTCTCTTGAGAAATATAAGGCTTAATGCCCAGTCTTGGTAAATAAGGAATACATGACTCTTATCCACCAGAATCCTCATCGGCACAATGACCAAAAGCACAAAGAGAAGCCCAATTAGCACTGGAATGCCAAAAAATTGGGTTGATCGTAAAAAATACAAAATCATGCATAATCAAAAAAGTCTGGTTCAACAACATGATTGGTAAACAGAAATACAGAATCATCCTTACCCAAATAGACAAAAGTGCAGAACTCTTCACAACAATGGCACACCACTCCCATATTTGATTTGATCCAACAAAACTAAACCCTTCTTTTTCTATGAACCATTGTCTTCCAAAACATCTGTGAGGGTTTAGAGCCACCAAGGACTTTCATCAAACAATTGGTGTCCTCCTTACCACCTCAATTCCACCGATTCGCGTCTGAGCTGGGATCGCGACGTGAAGGAGGTGAAAGAAGGGAGTGAGGAAGGAAGAGAATATGAAAAGGAGGCCAAATGCTGTTGGAGGTGTGATATAGGAGAATGCCAAACTCACCCGAAGAATACGTATTTGAGGAAGGCAGCTTGCAACCGAGGGAGGTGATACCAAAAATAAAGCTGAAAACACAGCTAACATTACGTACACAATGTATAATACCCTAGAGCTAAAAAGATATAGGCAGTCAGATATAGGAGAATGATTACATAATAAGGGAACAACTAAGTACAAACGCACATGGTTATGTTATCCGAGGCAACTCCGTACACCTATAGCTATCCATAGTATTGGCAGGAAAATATCAAAAGTCAACAACATTTTAGTAAAACACACAATATAGCATTGCAACCTCCTGTAGATGATGCCAACGTGGAAATGAACAGTTTCCATAGCATTTGAGGAAGCCTTCTAAGTTGTAAAGGGGATAGATATTATTAATGTATGTTCTGAATTTCAGGTAGTTATTCTTCGATAAATTAATAACTCTTTTAGAGGGGTTCAAGTTTTGATTTCAGAACATTGCATCTTTTCAAGGGCCTAAGCTTTAATTTTATAAGATTGCATCTACTGTTGTTGCAATTCCTTTTATAATTAGTTTTGTTTATTGTAACATATCAAAATAAATTTTATTTATAGTAATAGATAAAAGTTATTATATATAATATGATTTGTATGGTTCGGTTGATTAATTGTTGGTTTCTGTTGGTTATTATTGATGGTAAGGTTCGGTTGTGCAATTCTTCAATTAGCTTTATTTATTTATATTGTTTGTATCAAACACAATCTCTTATTTTTCTCAGTCATTATACTTTTTCTTTTTAGGTGATATGTTATCCGAGATTTTCCTATGAGAATATCTCTTTTTTTTCTTTTTTTGCATTTAAATGTTTAATCCATTAAAGATATATCAATCAATTATACAATATTGATTCAACTACATAATATCAAAGGGAAATTAGTACCGAATCTAATGCACTATTTTTCATTGTTTTTGAAATTTGAAATTTTAATTTTTTTATTAATATGCACTTTTTTATTTTCAATATTATAGATATTAGTATGTGTTATAAAACTTAACTCAATAATATATATCTAGAAAGGATGAAGATTGAGAGAGTAAGAGGAAGCAAGAAAAAAATTGTATATATTCCTTCTTCACTAAATACAAAGAGTGATAGCCTATTTATAAGCATCACAATATAACACATGTCAATTACAATGTAACTCATATTAGTGAATGATGATGATGAATGCAAATATGTACAAATGAATCTGTAACATAATAGTTAGGCAATCCTAGGAGAAAAGGAAGCTAGGGAATCTTAGGAAGAAAGAGAGAAGATGGGCATCACAAATTTATATTCATAACACTCCCCCTTGGATGTCCATACTTTGGAAAATGTGCCTCATTAAAACCTTACAAGTCAAAACCCAGTGGGAAAAAAACTTGTGAAGGAAAAAGAGTACACTATTTTATATCTTATATGCTTTGAAAAATCTACCTCATTAAAAACCTTACCAGGAAAAACCCAAAAGGGATAAAAACCGTGGCAAAGGGAAAAAGAGTGTATTGCGTATTAATTTCTCCCCCTCATGTAGACAAATCTCTAAGTCGACGAAGTCCAATCTTGTGCACCAGCTGCTCAAAAGTTTTAGTTGGTAATGATTTTGCGAAAAGATCTGCTAGATTTTCACTTGAACGAATATGATGGACATCGATATCACCATTCTTCTGAAGTTCATGTGTGGAAAAAAACTTTGGAGATATGTGTTTGGTTTTATCTCATTTAATGTAACATTCCTTTATTTGAGCAATACATGCAGCATTATATTCATATATCACTGTTGGGCTCCTTTTGATCGTCTCGAGACCGCTTGATTGTTGAACGTGTTGAATCATCGATCTTAGCCATACACATTCCCTGCTCGCCTCATAAAGTGTTAAGTTTTCAGCATGATTTGATGATGTTGCTACTAGGTTTTGTTTCGTTGAGGGCCAAGAAATAGCAGTTCCACCATGTGTAAACAAATATCCTGTTTGTGACCTTGCTTTATGTGGGTCTGACAAATATCCAGCATCCGAGTATCCAATTAATTTGGACATTGGGTTTTTCACATATAATAATCCCATGTCAGTTGTTCCTCGAAGAGAACGAAGGATATGTTTAATACCATTTCAATGCCTTCTTGTTGGTGCAGAACTATGTCTTGCTAGCAAATTTACAGAAAATGCTATATTAGGTCGTATATTATTTACTAGATACATTAACGCACCAACCGCACTTAAATATGGTATTTTTGGACTAAGAATTTCTTCATTATTTTCTTTAGGACGAAAACAGACCCTCTTTATGTCAAGAGATCGAACTACCATTGGTGAGCTCAATGGATGAGCTTTGTCCATGTAAAATCTTTTCAAAACCTTTTCTATATAATTGGATTGATGAATAAAAATCCCATTTTTTAAAAATGCTCGATTTGCAAGCCGAGGCAAAATTTGGTTTTTCCAAGATCTTTCATTTGAAATTCCTTTTTTAAATATGTTGTTGTACTATCAAGTTCTTCAGCAATGCATTTGATATTCTTATCATCCATATAAACAGCAACTATAGCAAACCCAGTTGTAGATCTCTTGATGAATACACATGGATTAATGGGATCATTTTGATATCCTTCTTTTAGAAGATATTCCTTCAAACGATTATACCACATTCTACCAGATTGCTTTAGGCCATATAAGGACCTTTTCAATTTTAAGGAATACATTCCCCTTTGCTTCATGGTACATGCTTCTGGTATTTTTAGTCCTTCAGTAACTTTCATATATAAATCACTATCAAGTGACCCATACAAGTAAGCTGCCACAACGTCCATAACACGCATTTGGAGTCCTTCAAGGACTGCCAAACTAAGTAAAAATCTGAAAGTAATTGCATCCACTACAGGAGAATAAGTCTCATCAAAATCAACTCATGGTTTTTGTGTAAAACCTTGTGTTACAAGTCTAGCTTTATATCTCACAACTTCATTTTTCTCATTACGTTTTATCACAAAAACCCACTTGTAGCCTATTGGTTGTATGCCTGAAGGCGTTTGGACTACAGGTCCAAACACTTGACGTTTCTTGAGAGAATTTAATTCTTCTTGAATTGCTTCTCTCCATTTTGGCCAATAATGTCTTTGTTGACATTGTTCAATTGATTTTGGTTCTTGATCATCTTCTTTATTTATAATGTCAATTGCTATTGCATAAGCAAAATATTCATCAATAATAATTTCACTTCGGTTCCACCTTTTTCCAGTAGAGACATAATTTATAGAGATCTCATCATTTTTAACATTTTCAGGTACCTGAACCACTTCTGTGGTAGTTTGCTTATTTATGTTCTCTACTTGGTCATCTTCCATTTTCTCATTTGGAGAATTGAAAACATTATTCATGCCAACTTTCTTATTAAGCTCCCTTTTCTTCCTTGGATTTTTATCTTTGAAACCGAGTGGTCGACCACGCTTTAGAGGTAAATTAGAGAATTAAATAATCAACCTCCTGTAGATGATGCCAACGTGGAAATGAACAGTTTCCATAGCATTTGAGGAAGCCTTCTAAGTTGTAAAGGGGAGAGATATTATTAATGTATGTTCTGAATTTCAGGTAGTTATTCTTCGATAAATTAATAACTCTTTTAGAGGGGTTGAAGTTTTGATTTCAGAATATTGCATCTTTTCAAGGGCCTAAGCTTTAATTTTATAAGATTGCATCTACTGTTGTTGCAATTCCTTTTATAATTAGTTTTGTTTATTGTAACATATCAAAATAAATTTTATTTATAGTAATAGATAAAAGTTATTATATATAATATGATTTGTATGGTTCGGTTGATTAATTGTTGGTTTCTGTTGGTTATTATTGATGGTAAGGTTCGGTTGTGCAATTCTTCAATTAGCTTTATTTATTTATATTGTTTGTATCAAACACAATCTCTTATTTTTCTCAGTCATTATACTTTTTCTTTTTAGGTGATATGTTATCCGAGATTTTCCTATGAGAATATCTCTTTTTTTTTCTTTTTTTGCATTTAAATGTTTAATCCATTAAAGATATATCAATCAATTATACAATACTGATTCAACTACATAATATCAAAGGGAAATTAGTACCGAATCTGATGCACTATTTTTCATTGTTTTTGAAATTTGAAATTTTAATTTTTTTATTAATATGCATTTTTTTATTTTCAATATTATAGATATTAGTATGTGTTATAAAACTTAACTCAATAATATATATCTAGAAAGGATGAAGATTGAGAGAGTAAGAGGAAGCAAGAAAAAAATTGTATATATTCCTTCTTCACTAAATACAAAGAGTGATAGCCTATTTATAAGCATCACAATATAACACATGTCAATTACAATGTAACTCATATTAGTGAATGATGATGATGAATGCAAATATGTACAAATGAATTTGTAACATAATAGTTAGGCAATCCTAGGAGAAAAGGAAGCTAGGGAATCTTAGGAAGAAAGAGAGAAGATGGGCATCACAAATTTATATTCATAACACTCCCCCTTGGATGTCCATACTTTGGAAAATGTGCCTCATTAAAACCTTACAAGTCAAAACCCAGTGGGAAAAAAACTTGTGAAGGAAAAAGAGTACACTATTTTATATCTTATATGCTTTGAAAAATCTACCTCATTAAAAACCTTACCAGGAAAAACCCAAAAGGGATAAAAACCGTGGCGAAGGGAAAAAGAGTGTAGTGCGTATTAATTTCTCCCCCTCATGTAGACAAATCTCTAAGTCGACGAAGTCCAATCTTGTGCACCAGCTGCTCAAAAGTTTTAGTTGGTAATGATTTTGCGAAAAGATCTGCTAGATTTTCACTTGAACGAATATGATGGACATCGATATCACCATTCTTCTGAAGTTCATGTGTGGAAAAAAACTTTGGAGATATGTGTTTGGTTTTATCTCATTTAATGTAACATTCCTTTATTTGAGCAATACATGCAGCATTATATTCATATATCACTGTTGGGCTCCTTTTGATCGTCTCGAGACCGCTTGATTGTTGAACGTGTTGAATCATCGATCTTAGCCATACACATTCCCTGCTCGCCTCATAAAGTGTTAAGTTTTCAGCATGATTTGATGATGTTGCTACTAGGTTTTGTTTCGTTGAGGGCCAAGAAATAGCAGTTCCACCATGTGTAAACAAATATCCTGTTTGTGACCTTGCTTTATGTGGGTCTGACAAATATCCAGCATCCGAGTATCCAATTAATTTGGACATTGGGTTTTTCACATATAATAATCCCATGTCAGTTGTTCCTCGAAGAGAACGAAGGATATGTTTAATACCATTTCAATGCCTTCTTGTTGGTGCAGAACTATGTCTTGCTAGCAAATTTACAGAAAATGCTATATTAGGCCGTATATTATTTACTAGATACATTAACGCACCAACCGCACTTAAATATGGTATTTTTGGACTAAGAATTTCTTCATTATTTTCTTTAGGACGAAAACAGACCCTCTTTATGTCAAGAGATCGAACTACCATTGGTGAGCTCAATGGATGAGCTTTGTCCATGTAAAATCTTTTCAAAACCTTTTCTATATAATTGGATTGATGAATAAAAATCCCATTTTTTAAAAATGCTCGATTTTCAAGCCGAGGCAAAATTTGGTTTTTCCAAGATCTTTCATTTGAAATTCCTTTTTTAAATATGTTGCTGTACTATCAAGTTCTTCAGCAATGCATTTGATATTCTTATCATCCATATAAACAGCAACTATAGCAAACCCAGTTGTAGATCTCTTGATGAATACACATGGATTAATGGGATCATTTTGATATCCTTCTTTTAGAAGATATTCCTTCAAACGATTATACCACATTCTACCAGATTGCTTTAGGCCATATAAGGACCTTTTCAATTTTAAGGAATACATTCCCCTTTGCTTCATGGTACATGCTTCTGGTATTTTTAGTCCTTCGGTAACTTTCATATATAAATCACTATCAAGTGACCCATACAAGTAAGCTGCCACAACGTCCATAACACGCATTTGGAGTCCTTCAAGGACTGCCAAACTAAGTAAAAATCTGAAAGTAATTGCATCCACTACAGGAGAATAAGTCTCATCAAAATCAACTCATGGTTTTTGTGTAAAACCTTGTGTTACAAGTCTAGCTTTATATCTCACAACTTCATTTTTCTCATTACGTTTTATCACAAAAACCCAGTTGTAGCCTATTGGTTGTATGCCTGAAGGCGTTTGGACTACAGGTCCAAACACTTGACGTTTCTTGAGAGAATTTAATTCTTCTTGAATTGCTTCTCTCCATTTTGGCCAATAATGTCTTTGTTGACATTGTTCAATTGATTTTGGTTCTTGATCATCTTCTTCATTTATAATGTCAATTGCTATTGCATAAGCAAAATATTCATCAATAATAATTTCACTTCGGTTCCACCTTTTTCCAGTAGAGACATAATTTATAGAGATCTCATCATTTTTAACATTTTCAGGTACCTGAACCACTTCTGTGGTAGTTTGCTTATTTATGTTCTCTACTTGGTCATCTTCCATTTTCTCATTTGGAGAATTGAAAACATTATTCATGCCAACTTTCTTATTAAGCTCCCTTTTCTTCCTTGGATTTTTATCTTTGAAACCGAGTGGTCGACCACGCTTTAGAGGTAAATTAGAGTTTGATTCTTCCAAGGGAATTTCAATTCTAGCAGGAGCATTTACTGCTGGAATATAAGATTTTGTAACCTTCTTTGCATCTAAAAATGCATCAGGTAATTGATTTGCAATTTGTTGCCAATGGATACTTTTCTGAACTTCAAATTCACATTGTCGTGTACGAGGATCAAAATGGGACATGGATGGTGTAACCCATGTTATATCTTGATTTTCCAACTTTTATTTTTCTCCCCCTAATGTTCAAGATATTTAATAATTGATGAAGACTCAAAACCAACATAAATTCCCAACCTCCTTTGGGGATCCATCTTTGTGTGTTTTTGTGGAGCTATTGAGACATATACCCCACAACCAAAAATTCTTAGATGAGTTATATCTAGTTCCTGACCAGTCACAATTTGTAATGGGAGTATTTATAATAAACAGTTGCCCTTAATCGAATAAGTGCTGCAGCATGCAATATTATTGCATGGCCCCAAGCAGAAGATGATAATTTGGATTTCATAAGTAAGGGCCTTGCAATTAATTGTAATCCCTTAATAAGAGATTCAGCTAAACCGTTTTGTGTATGAACATGGACTACTTGATGTTCAACTTTTATCCCAATTGACTGTTGGGGTTCTGGCAAGTATACCAGATCGTACAAGTAATACAATGATAAATAGAGTATCGTTCCCAACGAGGACTAAAATCGATTAAAACAATCCTCACCTAAATGTAGTTATTAAATGAAATTCAAAAGACGATTCAATTGACTTGCACACTTTTAAACTAAATTAAATTGTAAAATAAAAACGCAAATTAAAAGTAGTTGTGAAAAGGTTTGGGAAAGCTTGGGCTCATGTTTCATTGTAGGTTCCACTAGCAATTGTTAATGAATCAATGAATTTCCTAAGTATTGAACCAATTTTGCAAGGTAAAGGCCGCCTAATTCCTTAGATCAACTTTGTTTCTTAGTAATTTAATCTCTCTTAATTCCTTAAGCAGAGCCTTAAATCCTAATCTAATCAATTAATGTTCAAGCAAAATTATTAAATAGTTACCCAATTCATAGACATAAATATATCCCTATGCAATTGAATTGTTTGATTAAAAGTCTAAATCCTAATTCAATATTCATATTCAATTAGAATTACCAAATCATAAACGGTACCAAATTCATGGTGAACAATTAAAACATAATCAAACACAATACTTAAATGGAAAAACATCAATTCATTAAACAAAAACTATATAGGTTCCATACAAATCCACATGTTCCCAAAAAGGAGTTTAGTTACACATAATTACATAAGAAGAAGAAAGAAGAATAATGAAAATCATAATGAGAGACATGGAATTACCCAATCTCCAATCACAAAGTGCAATCCATCAACTTGCCTCCAAAAGCTCTCTCACTAATTGCTCTCTCTAAAACGTGATAACCACTCTTTCAAAGCTTTCTCTTTTGAATGAATCCTAATCTTATTATTATATAGATAAAAACTTACCTAATACGTGTATAGTACAAACCAGAAGACAAAGAAGACAATTTTTCTAATATATTTTTTTTTGCCGGAGACAATTGATGTTGTAACACCCCGATTTATAAATAAAAGATTAACAAACTTAAGTTTAAAATAAATTAGTGAATTGAAAATTTCTTTTTACAAAACAAGTTTATAATACACATTGGGAGAATTCATTTATAATATACATAGCTTCAACTGGAATTCCCTTTTTCGACTTGTCCGCTGCGCACTCTGATCTTCAAGCTCCTTGATTATGCACCTAAAATGTTAACCACTAAGGGTGAGACCTTTTCACAACACAGTAAATTATAAGATAGTACATAATTCATAACAAGAATCCAAGAATAATAATCAAATCAAACCATTGGCCAACAAAATTCATTATATTCATATGCCAATTTCTTACACATATTCAGTTCCAAATTCACTAAATTTCACATTAATAACAACGACTTTCTTTATTATTACATGGTGTGTGTCCAACATAATTAATAAATAATTCAAGAATGTCGAATTATAATACTTAAACATTACACCTCATTCATACAGTCCAGCCAAGACAGTACATGCATTAAAGTATGTAAATCTCACTTTTCATGTCAAAATAGGTCATTTAAGCACACTCACCATTAGATAGGATAAGTATCAAACCCGTATCATTTCAATTTCAATTCACACGAAACTTTGCATAACTCAATGATATATATACAGAGGCGACATATCCAAAATTCAGGCCAATCGGAATTACGGAAGTATGACATCTATCATTTACCCAAAAACCCGAAAACGTGGATTTTCACATAGCTGTAACCGAAATGCAATTATGTAAAGTATCAAAACAATTCCAAATATTATGAAAACTTACAAGGACAAACCAAATATATAACAGAACATCATATAAAATTTTCAAGTCATTCGGACAAGTGGAAGGCAGATTTCCCAATTTATTTAGTATCACAATCATCAACATTCTCACATAAAGTATACGTCAAGCAACACATAGTCATCAATGCATTCATAGTCCATGCTATGCACACCAATGCATGCTCACTGCTCTTAGTAGGTACGCCATTGAATCCTATTTTGCTTAGGCCATTGCATTAACATTTCATACATTCCACTTTCTCATTCCAAATCCACATTTTTCATTTTAAATCAATATTTCTCTTTCCAAATTAACAATTCAAACCTAGGATTCAATGTGACCTATCATGCCACACAGGCTTACTCACACAATGGCCATAAAGACCCGCAATCCACCCTCAATAGTTGCCACACAGGCTCAGTAAGTTGCCACACAGGCTAAAAAGTTTGTCACACAGGCTCAAAGTTTGTCACACAGGCTCCCTCACCTCCTTATAACTTTGCACACACGTAGGTGACATCCTTCTTATTTGACTTTGAGACATATTATTTTTAAATTACTTATTCATTAATCTCAACTTCAAATAAGAAAGATTCATTATGGAATGTTATGCATGAATGCAAAATGGGATATTCAAATATAAGTCTCATCATTTTCTCTTTTTCCTTTTATAATATTCTATTAAACCATCAATAATCAAAATCACTCACACTAAGCACTTATTTGAACATAATAAGTTTCTAACAGATAACACATAATGCGTAACAACCACCAAATATCAACAAATTAGTCGACATACTCAGGTATGTCTCAGGGTGCTTAAAGTAAATCAACTCCCTAGGGTTCTTCACTTCCTACTTTAATATCATACAAAAGGAAATTAAATAGAATCATTTTCAAATAAGATAAAATCTACTCATAATATATTATTTATTCCTAATCAAACTCTAAACAAATCTTAATTTGTTACCCACAACTCAATTCAACCATTAATCCCAAATTCTATTATAAACTGTAACTATCCCTAACTCAAAGTGTGGAAAATAGACTCCCCTTACCTTGGAAATCCTAGTCATAGTGACAGAGTCAATTTAACATCCGCAACTTGCTCCCGGATCAAGGTCAAAAACAAAGTGTTGAATTTAAATAGGGACATGTGTTAAAACTAATTATAACATTAAAATATATATTTATATATAACTATATCAAATAAACTCATTTTTGTCAAAACAATAAATATATATCCTTATTCAATAAAGATATATATCACTTTTCCCTAAAACATCTCTTTATTTGAAAATATAGGGATAATAAAAATATTAACGGATCGTAAAATAAATTATATAGATAGGTAGAGCGAGTTGAGGAGATTATATACCTAAGAAAGATTTAAGATTGGACGGTTGGATCTTGAATTATTGGACCGGGAAGTTTGAAAACCCTTAAATTCTTTTTTTTCCTCTGTCGCCCTCTCTGCTCTCGTTCTATCTATTTCTTTCCTTCTATGTTTTTTCTCTCTCTTGCGCTCTCAGACTTTCTATTTCCTTCTTTCTTGGCTTTTAACGTGTTGACATCAGTGCCACACGTTTTGTTTTATTTTTTTTTCTTTTCTTTGGGTGGGCTACTGGGTAGTTAGGAATAATACATTTATATATATTTATGGGTCAATGTGTGTAGGTATTTTGGATTATAGCTAAAAGTTGGATGATACTAAAAATAAAATACGTTTAGGTAAAACAATATTGTATTTTAAATTACTCAAAACTGATTGAAAAATAATAAAGTTACCGGTCCCTCCGGACAGCTATTGCGTAAGAAAAATTATCGAAATTTAAAATTAAATATATTTTCTAAATCTTGATATTAAACTTGATAATATATATTATTTATAATTTTGAAATAGAAGATCATTATATATAACTTATACTGATAAATATTAAATCAGTCCAGAAGTTAAAAATAAAACAGCCTCCGAACACTAAGAAAATTTACAAGGATGCTCAAAATATTAAGTTAAACATATTTTTATGAAGAAACTATTTATAAAAATGCCTCTAAGGCTTGCCACTTGAGTTCCCTGTCAAAATGTTAATTAAACTAAATAAAAGTACTACTTTATTTTTGGAAAGCGTATGATAACAAATTTATACTTATTTTGACTAGAAAACATATTTCAAATATAATGATGAAATTAGAATTTTATTCCGAGACTCAAATCTTGAAAACATCATATTAAATCATTTAATTATTTTACTAAAAGTATTAAAAATAGCAGGATGTTACAGATGTGATATAAAGATATTCGTTATTGTCTTTATTCATTGTCTCAATATGAAATCCAATGCGACGTATATCTTTAAAACTTAACAGATTCCTTTTTGATTTAGTAGACAACAAAACATTATCTATTATAAACTTCGTTCCTCCAGGCAATAATATAGTGGCTCTTCCAGTGCCTTCAATCATATTTGCAGTGCCTGATATTGTATGAACATTTGCCTTCATTCTAATCAAATTAGTAAAATACTTTTCATTTTTAAGTATAGTATGAGTCATTGCACAGTCCACGAAGCAGATGTCTCCATTATTGATGGTGGTGCCAACCAAGATATTACTCATTCTTCATTAGAAAAATAACAAATATTTAGATAGTTAATACGAGAAATGCTATTATGAAAGCAAGAAAAAAATTTGAATTGTAACAATATATCCCAAAACATTTTTATGTTAGGTTTAATTAAGTTTTTGGTCCTTGAACTTAGGGGGTGTTTTGGAATTAGTCCTTATCCCTTTTTTTTTGGATTTGGTCCCTGAACTTTAACTCCGTTTGGATCAGGTCCTTCCGTCCAACACCGTTAGTTACTTGCTGACGTGTCAAAGACGGACTTGCCAGCTCAACACACACCACCACTCATTCGTTGCCACATGGCTCCACTGGAAATTATTTTTTTTATATAAAATAAAAAAAATAAATTCGGAAATAAAAACAGAAGGTGCCTAGTTTTTGCATTAAAAAAAAAAAGAAATCCCAACCCCACCCTTGACCACCACCGTCCACCTCTACCTCCCCTAATCTGACCACCATCGTCCACCGCTACCTCCCCTTCCTCCGGCCACCGCCATCGTCTTACATAAATGTCTGTGATCTCTACCCCTCTCTCCACCAAACTTCATCGCAAAAGAGGGCAATCAAAATAGCAGAAAGAGAAGCAAAAGCAACTTGTTTCTCTATACTCCATTAATGGAGTCACGCACAAAAGATCAAGGCCAACGGGGACAAACGTGTTGGCAAGTGACGGGGAAGGTGAGATCCTACCTTCGTGGTTTGTGCGAAGGCAATATCGAGGGTTTCCAGAGGGCGAGAGAGATTGTGAACGTGATGTGAGGGTGAGGTGAGGTGGTGCCGGCATGTCGGGTTCTGGTGGAGCACCGATATGGGTGCGTAAAGGACCTAGATTCGTTCGGCGCGGTAGATCTGGATTTCCAGCCCACACACATTCTTTGACAGTGGGGAAATGAGGAGATGATAATATATGGTTTCAGTTTGTACATGGTGAAGAGGGAGAAGGGGTCATGGTGGTGTAGGTCGATGTGATCTTGGCTGTTAGGGTGTGGTTGGATAGGAAGGTTTGAGATTAACAGAGTTGGTGATAAATGGTGATAGAAGAGGAAGAATGGAGGATAGATGCCAAGGCAAGATCTACCGGTGTGAGATCTGAATTGAATTCAGGGAAATCCAAAGATAGAAGAGGAAATGGTGGTAAGCAGTAGATCTGGGTTGGGGTTACCAGTGTGAGTGATGTGTGAGAATAAATGATGATGGAGGTTAGGGATGAGGGTATAATGGGTAATGGCTTTTTTTGTTTTTATTTTCGGATTTCTTTTGTTTTTTATTTTTATAAAAAAAAATTAATTTCCAGGTGGAGTCACGTGGCAACGAATGAGTGGTGGTGTGTGTTGAGCTGGCAAGTCCGTCTTTAACACGTTAGCAAGTAACTAACGGTGTTGGGCGGAAGGACCTGATCCAAACGGAGTTAAAGTTCAAGGTCCAAATCCAACGAAAAAAAAGGATAAGGACTAATTCCAAAACACCCCTAAGTTCAGGGACCAAAATCTTAATTAAACCTTTATTTTATTAGCAACAGAAAATTGACAATAACACTATTCAAAGGAAAAACACTCAATATAAAATCTTGGCTTTTTAAGCGATAGGTCCCTAAACTTAGGGGGTGTTTTGGATTTAGTCCTTAATCTTTTTTTTGTTGGATCTGGTCCCTAAACTTTAACGTCGTTTGGAATTAGTCCTCCCGTTAACCCAAAGTTAACTCCGTTAGTGTCTTCCAATAAGATGTTGCCACGTGTCCCAACTTGCATTTTTTTTTTGCTTTTTTACTTTGAGATCCCTAAACTTAGGGGAGGAATTGAATTTAGTCCCTATCCTTTTTTTCGTTGGATCAGGTCCCTAAACTCTGGACCATTTTGGATTAAGTCCTTCTGTTAGCTTTAATCTAAGACCGTTACCCTGGGAAAATTTTTATGCCATGTGGACCAATAAATTAATGCCACATGGAATTTTTCTTTTAAAATTGAAAAATTACAAAAAATAAATGAAATTAAAAAAAGCCAAATATTACCTGATTTGAAGTACAACTGAACCAAACATCATTAACAGATCCACCATGCCACAAAAATTTTTCAGGCCAGAATGTGAACCACCTTCCCTATCTTCCTCTCGTTCCTCGTCGTGCTCGATCGTCTCGTTAGGGCTTGACATCATGGTTTCTTCACCTTGCTTAGGGGGTGGCATTGTTTTTCAGAATATAAAGATCTAAACAAAAAAAAAAAAAAAGAACACACACAGTGTCAAGTGATAAAAACTGAGTTAGACATCTACCAAACCTTTATCATCAAACTCTAAAGTAATAAAAAAGAGATTTTTCTGTGTCAATCAAATATACTTGTTGCGTTTCTTCCTCCCTCCAGACTTTACATATGATGCACCGCTAAGAAGAAGGCAGAGGAAGCGGAGAAGAGGGCGGAGGCTGGAAAGCAGACGACGCTGAGGTTGTTGAGGGTTCGAAGTTGCGAGGCTGCTGCATGGTGAAGGAAGCGCGACTGGTCTCCTTTGGTGTCGCATCAGATTTGCAGAGAAGATGACCAAGCAAAGGATGAAGAACGAAGAGAATCTTCGGGGTCGCCGCCGCAACTAGGTTGCAGGGGCTTTGGCTATAACTAGCGCCGCCGCACACCATCAAGCGAACTTGTGACTGTGACAGTGATTTTCGCTGTAAATCGAAGCAAGTACAAAACTCAGATCGAGGCGCGACCTTGAGGACGGTGGCGAAAGCTTCTCAAATCGTTACCCTGATGGCAGTGGTGAGTGCTCGAGACATCACGACCATGACGATGATGCATCTCGTCGCAAACGCGCTTTATTCCAATCGTTATAAAAAAATCATTTTTTTTAATTTTATTTTTTTTTGTAATTTTTCAATTTTAAAAGAAAAATTTCATGTGACATTAATTTATTGGTCCACATGACATAAAAATTTTCCCAGGGTAACGGTGTTAGATTAAAACTAACAGAAGGACTTAATCCAAAATGGTCCAGAGTTTAGGGACCTGATCCAACGAAAAAAAGGATAGGGACTAAATTCAATTCTTCCCCTAAGTTTAGGGACCTCAAAGTAAAAAAAAAAAAAGCAAAAAAAAAATGCAAGTTGGGACACGTGGCAACATCTTATTGGAAGACACTAACGGAGTTAACTTTGGGTTAACGGAAGGACTAGTTCCAAACGACGTTAAAGTTTAGGGACCAGATCCAACAAAAAAAAAGATTAAGGACTAAATCCAAAACACCCCCTAAGTTTAGGGATCTATCGCTTAAAAAAGCCTAAAATCTTTATTTACATAAAAAAAAACTCCAAATATAAAATTCAACGACATAAAGAAAAAAACCTCCATTACATAAAAGTTCATCACTATAAGCGTATATTCGGAAGGAGGTGAAAGAAGGGAGTGAGGAAGGAAGAGAATATGAAAAGGAGGCCAAATGCTGTTGGAGGTGTGATATAGGAGAATGCCAAACTCACCCGAAGAATACGTATTTGAGGAAGGCAGCTTGCAACCGAGGGAGGTGATACCAAAAATAAAGCTGAAAACACAACTAACATTACGTACACAATGTATAATACCCTAGAGCTAAAAAGATATAGGCAGTCAGATATAGGAGAATGATTACATAATAAGGGAACAACTAAGTACAAACGCACATGGTTATGTTATCCGAGGCAACTCCGTACACCTATAGCTATCCATAGTATTGGCAGGAAAATATCAAAAGTCAACAACATTTTAGTAAAACACACAATATAGCATTGCAACCTCCTGTAGATGATGCCAACGTGGAAATGAACAGTTTCCATAGCATTTGAGGAAGCCTTCTAAGTTGTAAAGGGGATAGATATTATTAATGTATGTTCTGAATTTCAGGTAGTTATTCTTTGATAAATTAATAACTCTTTTGGAGGGGTTGAAGTTTTGATTTCAGAATATTGCATCTTTTCAAGGGCCTAAGCTTTAATTTTATAAGATTGCATCTACTGTTGTTGCAATTCCTTTTATAATTAGTTTTGTTTATTGTAACATATCAAAATAAATTTTATTTATAGTAATAGATAAAAGTTATTATATATAATATGATTTGTATGGTTCGGTTGATTAATTGTTGGTTTCTGTTGGTTATTATTGATGGTAAGGTTCGGTTGTGCAATTCTTCAATTAGCTTTATTTATTTATATTGTTTGTATCAAACACAATCTCTTATTTTTCTCAGTCATTATACTTTTTCTTTTTAGGTGATATGTTATCCGAGATTTTCCTATGAGAATATCTCTTTTTTTTCTTTTTTTGCATTTAAATGTTTAATCCATTAAAG
Organism: Crotalaria pallida; assembly: GCA_037953625.1. NCBI lineage: Eukaryota > Viridiplantae > Streptophyta > Magnoliopsida > Fabales > Fabaceae > Crotalaria > Crotalaria pallida. Next base: position 121,665 of record CM075654.1, on the reverse strand, counting down.
ATATATCAATCAATTATACAATATTGATTCAACTACATAATATCAAAGGGAAATTAGTACCGAATCTAATGCACTATTTTTCATTGTTTTTGAAATTTGAAATTTTAATTTTTTTATTAATATGCACTTTTTTATTTTCAATATTATAGATATTAGTATGTGTTATAAAACTTAACTCAATAATATATATCTAGAAAGGATGAAGATTGAGAGAGTAAGAGGAAGCAAGAAAAAAATTGTATATATTCCTTCTTCACTAAATACAAAGAGTGATAGCCTATTTATAAGCATCACAATATAACACATGTCAATTACAATGTAACTCATATTAGTGAATGATGATGATGAATGCAAATATGTACAAATGAATCTGTAACATAATAGTTAGGCAATCCTAGGAGAAAAGGAAGCTAGGGAATCTTAGGAAGAAAGAGAGAAGATGGGCATCACAAATTTATATTCATAACACTCCCCCTTGGATGTCCATACTTTGGAAAATGTGCCTCATTAAAACCTTACAAGTCAAAACCCAGTGGGAAAAAAACTTGTGAAGGAAAAAGAGTACACTATTTTATATCTTATATGCTTTGAAAAATCTACCTCATTAAAAACCTTACCAGGAAAAACCCAAAAGGGATAAAAACCGTGGCAAAGGGAAAAAGAGTATAGTGCGTATTAATTTCTCCCCCTCATGTAGACAAATCTCTAAGTCGACGAAGTCCAATCTTGTGCACCAGCTGCTCAAAAGTTTTAGTTGGTAATGATTTTGCGAAAAGATCTGCTAGATTTTCACTTGAACGAATATGATGGACATCGATATCACCATTCTTCTGAAGTTCATGTGTGGAAAAAAACTTTGGAGATATGTGTTTGGTTTTATCTCATTTAATGTAACATTCCTTTATTTGAGCAATACATGCAGCATTATATTCATATATCACTGTTGGGCTCCTTTTGATCGTCTCGAGACCGCTTGATTGTTGAACGTGTTGAATCATCGATCTTAGCCATACACATTCCCTGCTCGCCTCATAAAGTGTTAAGTTTTCAGCATGATTTGATGATGTTGCTACTAGGTTTTGTTTCGTTGAGGGCCAAGAAATAGCAGTTCCACCATGTGTAAACAAATATCCTGTTTGTGACCTTGCTTTATGTGGGTCTGACAAATATCCAGCATCCGAGTATCCAATTAATTTGGACATTGGGTTTTTCACATATAATAATCCCATGTCAGTTGTTCCTCGAAGAGAACGAAGGATATGTTTAATACCATTTCAATGCCTTCTTGTTGGTGCAGAACTATGTCTTGCTAGCAAATTTACAGAAAATGCTATATTAGGTCGTATATTATTTACTAGATACATTAACGCACCAACCGCACTTAAATATGGTATTTTTGGACTAAGAATTTCTTCATTATTTTCTTTAGGACGAAAACAGACCCTCTTTATGTCAAGAGATCGAACTACCATTGGTGAGCTCAATGGATGAGCTTTGTCCATGTAAAATCTTTTCAAAACCTTTTCTATATAATTGGATTGATGAATAAAAATCCCATTTTTTAAAAATGCTCGATTTGCAAGCCGAGGCAAAATTTGGTTTTTCCAAGATCTTTCATTTGAAATTCCTTTTTTAAATATGTTGTTGTACTATCAAGTTCTTCAGCAATGCATTTGATATTCTTATCATCCATATAAACAGCAACTATAGCAAACCCAGTTGTAGATCTCTTGATGAATACACATGGATTAATGGGATCATTTTGATATCCTTCTTTTAGAAGATATTCCTTCAAACGATTATACCACATTCTACCAGATTGCTTTAGGCCATATAAGGACCTTTTCAATTTTAAGGAATACATTCCCCTTTGCTTCATGGTACATGCTTCTGGTATTTTTAGTCCTTCAGTAACTTTCATATATAAATCACTATCAAGTGACCCATACAAGTAAGCTGCCACAACGTCCATAACACGCATTTGGAGTCCTTCAAGGACTGCCAAACTAAGTAAAAATCTGAAAGTAATTGCATCCACTACAGGAGAATAAGTCTCATCAAAATCAACTCATGGTTTTTGTGTAAAACCTTGTGTTACAAGTCTAGCTTTATATCTCACAACTTCATTTTTCTCATTACGTTTTATCACAAAAACCCACTTGTAGCCTATTGGTTGTATGCCTGAAGGCGTTTGGACTACAGGTCCAAACACTTGACGTTTCTTGAGAGAATTTAATTCTTCTTGAATTGCTTCTCTCCATTTTGGCCAATAATGTCTTTGTTGACATTGTTCAATTGATTTTGGTTCTTGATCATCTTCTTTATTTATAATGTCAATTGCTATTGCATAAGCAAAATATTCATCAATAATAATTTCACTTCGGTTCCACCTTTTTCCAGTAGAGACATAATTTATAGAGATCTCATCATTTTTAACATTTTCAGGTACCTGAACCACTTCTGTGGTAGTTTGCTTATTTATGTTCTCTACTTGGTCATCTTCCATTTTCTCATTTGGAGAATTGAAAACATTATTCATGCCAACTTTCTTATTAAGCTCCCTTTTCTTCCTTGGATTTTTATCTTTGAAACCGAGTGGTCGACCACGCTTTAGAGGTAAATTAGAGAATTAAATAATCAACCTCCTGTAGATGATGCCAACGTGGAAATGAACAGTTTCCATAGCATTTGAGGAAGCCTTCTAAGTTGTAAAGGGGAGAGATATTATTAATGTATGTTCTGAATTTCAGGTAGTTATTCTTCGATAAATTAATAACTCTTTTAGAGGGGTTGAAGTTTTGATTTCAGAATATTGCATCTTTTCAAGGGCCTAAGCTTTAATTTTATAAGATTGCATCTACTGTTGTTGCAATTCCTTTTATAATTAGTTTTGTTTATTGTAACATATCAAAATAAATTTTATTTATAGTAATAGATAAAAGTTATTATATATAATATGATTTGTATGGTTCGGTTGATTAATTGTTGGTTTCTGTTGGTTATTATTGATGGTAAGGTTCGGTTGTGCAATTCTTCAATTAGCTTTATTTATTTATATTGTTTGTATCAAACACAATCTCTTATTTTTCTCAGTCATTATACTTTTTCTTTTTAGGTGATATGTTATCCGAGATTTTCCTATGAGAATATCTCTTTTTTTTTCTTTTTTTGCATTTAAATGTTTAATCCATTAAAGATATATCAATCAATTATACAATACTGATTCAACTACATAATATCAAAGGGAAATTAGTACCGAATCTGATGCACTATTTTTCATTGTTTTTGAAATTTGAAATTTTAATTTTTTTATTAATATGCACTTTTTTATTTTCAATATTATAGATATTAGTATGTGTTATAAAACTTAACTCAATAATATATATCTAGAAAGGATGAAGATTGAGAGAGTAAGAGGAAGCAAGAAAAAAATTGTATATATTCCTTCTTCACTAAATACAAAGAGTGATAGCCTATTTATAAGCATCACAATATAACACATGTCAATTACAATGTAACTCATATTAGTGAATGATGATGATGAATGCAAATATGTACAAATGAATTTGTAACATAATAGTTAGGCAATCCTAGGAGAAAAGGAAGCTAGGGAATCTTAGGAAGAAAGAGAGAAGATGGGCATCACAAATTTATATTCATAACACTCCCCCTTGGATGTCCATACTTTGGAAAATGTGCCTCATTAAAACCTTACAAGTCAAAACCCAGTGGGAAAAAAACTTGTGAAGGAAAAAGAGTACACTATTTTATATCTTATATGCTTTGAAAAATCTACCTCATTAAAAACCTTACCAGGAAAAACCCAAAAGGGATAAAAACCGTGGCGAAGGGAAAAAGAGTGTAGTGCGTATTAATTTCTCCCCCTCATGTAGACAAATCTCTAAGTCGACGAAGTCCAATCTTGTGCACCAGCTGCTCAAAAGTTTTAGTTGGTAATGATTTTGCGAAAAGATCTGCTAGATTTTCACTTGAACGAATATGATGGACATCGATATCACCATTCTTCTGAAGTTCATGTGTGGAAAAAAACTTTGGAGATATGTGTTTGGTTTTATCTCATTTAATGTAACATTCCTTTATTTGAGCAATACATGCAGCATTATATTCATATATCACTGTTGGGCTCCTTTTGATCGTCTCGAGACCGCTTGATTGTTGAACGTGTTGAATCATCGATCTTAGCCATACACATTCCCTGCTCGCCTCATAAAGTGTTAAGTTTTCAGCATGATTTGATGATGTTGCTACTAGGTTTTGTTTCGTTGAGGGCCAAGAAATAGCAGTTCCACCATGTGTAAACAAATATCCTGTTTGTGACCTTGCTTTATGTGGGTCTGACAAATATCCAGCATCCGAGTATCCAATTAATTTGGACATTGGGTTTTTCACATATAATAATCCCATGTCAGTTGTTCCTCGAAGAGAACGAAGGATATGTTTAATACCATTTCAATGCCTTCTTGTTGGTGCAGAACTATGTCTTGCTAGCAAATTTACAGAAAATGCTATATTAGGCCGTATATTATTTACTAGATACATTAACGCACCAACCGCACTTAAATATGGTATTTTTGGACTAAGAATTTCTTCATTATTTTCTTTAGGACGAAAACAGACCCTCTTTATGTCAAGAGATCGAACTACCATTGGTGAGCTCAATGGATGAGCTTTGTCCATGTAAAATCTTTTCAAAACCTTTTCTATATAATTGGATTGATGAATAAAAATCCCATTTTTTAAAAATGCTCGATTTTCAAGCCGAGGCAAAATTTGGTTTTTCCAAGATCTTTCATTTGAAATTCCTTTTTTAAATATGTTGCTGTACTATCAAGTTCTTCAGCAATGCATTTGATATTCTTATCATCCATATAAACAGCAACTATAGCAAACCCAGTTGTAGATCTCTTGATGAATACACATGGATTAATGGGATCATTTTGATATCCTTCTTTTAGAAGATATTCCTTCAAACGATTATACCACATTCTACCAGATTGCTTTAGGCCATATAAGGACCTTTTCAATTTTAAGGAATACATTCCCCTTTGCTTCATGGTACATGCTTCTGGTATTTTTAGTCCTTCGGTAACTTTCATATATAAATCACTATCAAGTGACCCATACAAGTAAGCTGCCACAACGTCCATAACACGCATTTGGAGTCCTTCAAGGACTGCCAAACTAAGTAAAAATCTGAAAGTAATTGCATCCACTACAGGAGAATAAGTCTCATCAAAATCAACTCATGGTTTTTGTGTAAAACCTTGTGTTACAAGTCTAGCTTTATATCTCACAACTTCATTTTTCTCATTACGTTTTATCACAAAAACCCAGTTGTAGCCTATTGGTTGTATGCCTGAAGGCGTTTGGACTACAGGTCCAAACACTTGACGTTTCTTGAGAGAATTTAATTCTTCTTGAATTGCTTCTCTCCATTTTGGCCAATAATGTCTTTGTTGACATTGTTCAATTGATTTTGGTTCTTGATCATCTTCTTCATTTATAATGTCAATTGCTATTGCATAAGCAAAATATTCATCAATAATAATTTCACTTCGGTTCCACCTTTTTCCAGTAGAGACATAATTTATAGAGATCTCATCATTTTTAACATTTTCAGGTACCTGAACCACTTCTGTGGTAGTTTGCTTATTTATGTTCTCTACTTGGTCATCTTCCATTTTCTCATTTGGAGAATTGAAAACATTATTCATGCCAACTTTCTTATTAAGCTCCCTTTTCTTCCTTGGATTTTTATCTTTGAAACCGAGTGGTCGACCACGCTTTAGAGGTAAATTAGAGTTTGATTCTTCCAAGGGAATTTCAATTCTAGCAGGAGCATTTACTGCTGGAATATAAGATTTTGTAACCTTCTTTGCATCTAAAAATGCATCAGGTAATTGATTTGCAATTTGTTGCCAATGGATACTTTTCTGAACTTCAAATTCACATTGTCGTGTACGAGGATCAAAATGGGACATGGATGGTGTAACCCATGTTATATCTTGATTTTCCAACTTTTATTTTTCTCCCCCTAATGTTCAAGATATTTAATAATTGATGAAGACTCAAAACCAACATAAATTCCCAACCTCCTTTGGGGATCCATCTTTGTGTGTTTTTGTGGAGCTATTGAGACATATACCCCACAACCAAAAATTCTTAGATGAGTTATATCTAGTTCCTGACCAGTCACAATTTGTAATGGGAGTATTTATAATAAACAGTTGCCCTTAATCGAATAAGTGCTGCAGCATGCAATATTATTGCATGGCCCCAAGCAGAAGATGATAATTTGGATTTCATAAGTAAGGGCCTTGCAATTAATTGTAATCCCTTAATAAGAGATTCAGCTAAACCGTTTTGTGTATGAACATGGACTACTTGATGTTCAACTTTTATCCCAATTGACTGTTGGGGTTCTGGCAAGTATACCAGATCGTACAAGTAATACAATGATAAATAGAGTATCGTTCCCAACGAGGACTAAAATCGATTAAAACAATCCTCACCTAAATGTAGTTATTAAATGAAATTCAAAGGACGATTCAATTGACTTGCACACTTTTAAACTAAATTAAATTGTAAAATAAAAACGCAAATTAAAAGTAGTTGTGAAAAGGTTTGGGAAAGCTTGGGCTCATGTTTCATTGTAGGTTCCACTAGCAATTGTTAATGAATCAATGAATTTCCTAAGTATTGAACCAATTTTGCAAGGTAAAGGCCGCCTAATTCCTTAGATCAACTTTGTTTCTTAGTAATTTAATCTCTCTTAATTCCTTAAGCAGAGCCTTAAATCCTAATCTAATCAATTAATGTTCAAGCAAAATTATTAAATAGTTACCCAATTCATAGACATAAATATATCCCTATGCAATTGAATTGTTTGATTAAAAGTCTAAATCCTAATTCAATATTCATATTCAATTAGAATTACCAAATCATAAACGGTACCAAATTCATGGTGAACAATTAAAACATAATCAAACACAATACTTAAATGGAAAAACATCAATTCATTAAACAAAAACTATATAGGTTCCATACAAATCCACATGTTCCCAAAAAGGAGTTTAGTTACACATAATTACATAAGAAGAAGAAAGAAGAATAATGAAAATCATAATGAGAGACATGGAATTACCCAATCTCCAATCACAAAGTGCAATCCATCAACTTGCCTCCAAAAGCTCTCTCACTAATTGCTCTCTCTAAAACGTGATAACCACTCTTTCAAAGCTTTCTCTTTTGAATGAATCCTAATCTTATTATTATATAGATAAAAACTTACCTAATACGTGTATAGTACAAACCAGAAGACAAAGAAGACAATTTTTCTAATATATTTTTTTTTGCCGGAGACAATTGATGTTGTAACACCCCGATTTATAAATAAAAGATTAACAAACTTAAGTTTAAAATAAATTAGTGAATTGAAAATTTCTTTTTACAAAACAAGTTTATAATACACATTGGGAGAATTCATTTATAATATACATAGCTTCAACTGGAATTCCCTTTTTCGACTTGTCCGCTGCGCACTCTGATCTTCAAGCTCCTTGATTATGCACCTAAAATGTTAACCACTAAGGGTGAGACCTTTTCACAACACAGTAAATTATAAGATAGTACATAATTCATAACAAGAATCCAAGAATAATAATCAAATCAAACCATTGGCCAACAAAATTCATTATATTCATATGCCAATTTCTTACACATATTCAGTTCCAAATTCACTAAATTTCACATTAATAACAACGACTTTCTTTATTATTACATGGTGTGTGTCCAACATAATTAATAAATAATTCAAGAATGTCGAATTATAATACTTAAACATTACACCTCATTCATACAGTCCAGCCAAGACAGTACATGCATTAAAGTATGTAAATCTCACTTTTCATGTCAAAATAGGTCATTTAAGCACACTCACCATTAGATAGGATAAGTATCAAACCCGTATCATTTCAATTTCAATTCACACGAAACTTTGCATAACTCAATGATATATATACAGAGGCGACATATCCAAAATTCAGGCCAATCGGAATTACGGAAGTATGACATCTATCATTTACCCAAAAACCCGAAAACGTGGATTTTCACATAGCTGTAACCGAAATGCAATTATGTAAAGTATCAAAACAATTCCAAATATTATGAAAACTTACAAGGACAAACCAAATATATAACAGAACATCATATAAAATTTTCAAGTCATTCGGACAAGTGGAAGGCAGATTTCCCAATTTATTTAGTATCACAATCATCAACATTCTCACATAAAGTATACGTCAAGCAACACATAGTCATCAATGCATTCATAGTCCATGCTATGCACACCAATGCATGCTCACTGCTCTTAGTAGGTACGCCATTGAATCCTATTTTGCTTAGGCCATTGCATTAACATTTCATACATTCCACTTTCTCATTCCAAATCCACATTTTTCATTTTAAATCAATATTTCTCTTTCCAAATTAACAATTCAAACCTAGGATTCAATGTGACCTATCATGCCACACAGGCTTACTCACACAATGGCCATAAAGACCCGCAATCCACCCTCAATAGTTGCCACACAGGCTCAGTAAGTTGCCACACAGGCTAAAAAGTTTGTCACACAGGCTCAAAGTTTGTCACACAGGCTCCCTCACCTCCTTATAACTTTGCACACACGTAGGTGACATCCTTCTTATTTGACTTTGAGACATATTATTTTTAAATTACTTATTCATTAATCTCAACTTCAAATAAGAAAGATTCATTATGGAATGTTATGCATGAATGCAAAATGGGATATTCAAATATAAGTCTCATCATTTTCTCTTTTTCCTTTTATAATATTCTATTAAACCATCAATAATCAAAATCACTCACACTAAGCACTTATTTGAACATAATAAGTTTCTAACAGATAACACATAATGCGTAACAACCACCAAATATCAACAAATTAGTCGACATACTCAGGTATGTCTCAGGGTGCTTAAAGTAAATCAACTCCCTAGGGTTCTTCACTTCCTACTTTAATATCATACAAAAGGAAATTAAATAGAATCATTTTCAAATAAGATAAAATCTACTCATAATATATTATTTATTCCTAATCAAACTCTAAACAAATCTTAATTTGTTACCCACAACTCAATTCAACCATTAATCCCAAATTCTATTATAAACTGTAACTATCCCTAACTCAAAGTGTGGAAAATAGACTCCCCTTACCTTGGAAATCCTAGTCATAGTGACAGAGTCAATTTAACATCCGCAACTTGCTCCCGGATCAAGGTCAAAAACAAAGTGTTGAATTTAAATAGGGACATGTGTTAAAACTAATTATAACATTAAAATATATATTTATATATAACTATATCAAATAAACTCATTTTTGTCAAAACAATAAATATATATCCTTATTCAATAAAGATATATATCACTTTTCCCTAAAACATCTCTTTATTTGAAAATATAGGGATAATAAAAATATTAACGGATCGTAAAATAAATTATATAGATAGGTAGAGCGAGTTGAGGAGATTATATACCTAAGAAAGATTTAAGATTGGACGGTTGGATCTTGAATTATTGGACCGGGAAGTTTGAAAACCCTTAAATTCTTTTTTTTCCTCTGTCGCCCTCTCTGCTCTCGTTCTATCTATTTCTTTCCTTCTATGTTTTTTCTCTCTCTTGCGCTCTCAGACTTTCTATTTCCTTCTTTCTTGGCTTTTAACGTGTTGACATCAGTGCCACACGTTTTGTTTTATTTTTTTTTCTTTTCTTTGGGTGGGCTACTGGGTAGTTAGGAATAATACATTTATATATATTTATGGGTCAATGTGTGTAGGTATTTTGGATTATAGCTAAAAGTTGGATGATACTAAAAATAAAATACGTTTAGGTAAAACAATATTGTATTTTAAATTACTCAAAACTGATTGAAAAATAATAAAGTTACCGGTCCCTCCGGACAGCTATTGCGTAAGAAAAATTATCGAAATTTAAAATTAAATATATTTTCTAAATCTTGATATTAAACTTGATAATATATATTATTTATAATTTTGAAATAGAAGATCATTATATATAACTTATACTGATAAATATTAAATCAGTCCAGAAGTTAAAAATAAAACAGCCTCCGAACACTAAGAAAATTTACAAGGATGCTCAAAATATTAAGTTAAACATATTTTTATGAAGAAACTATTTATAAAAATGCCTCTAAGGCTTGCCACTTGAGTTCCCTGTCAAAATGTTAATTAAACTAAATAAAAGTACTACTTTATTTTTGGAAAGCGTATGATAACAAATTTATACTTATTTTGACTAGAAAACATATTTCAAATATAATGATGAAATTAGAATTTTATTCCGAGACTCAAATCTTGAAAACATCATATTAAATCATTTAATTATTTTACTAAAAGTATTAAAAATAGCAGGATGTTACAGATGTGATATAAAGATATTCGTTATTGTCTTTATTCATTGTCTCAATATGAAATCCAATGCGACGTATATCTTTAAAACTTAACAGATTCCTTTTTGATTTAGTAGACAACAAAACATTATCTATTATAAACTTCGTTCCTCCAGGCAATAATATAGTGGCTCTTCCAGTGCCTTCAATCATATTTGCAGTGCCTGATATTGTATGAACATTTGCCTTCATTCTAATCAAATTAGTAAAATACTTTTCATTTTTAAGTATAGTATGAGTCATTGCACAGTCCACGAAGCAGATGTCTCCATTATTGATGGTGGTGCCAACCAAGATATTACTCATTCTTCATTAGAAAAATAACAAATATTTAGATAGTTAATACGAGAAATGCTATTATGAAAGCAAGAAAAAAATTTGAATTGTAACAATATATCCCAAAACATTTTTATGTTAGGTTTAATTAAGTTTTTGGTCCTTGAACTTAGGGGGTGTTTTGGAATTAGTCCTTATCCCTTTTTTTTTGGATTTGGTCCCTGAACTTTAACTCCGTTTGGATCAGGTCCTTCCGTCCAACACCGTTAGTTACTTGCTGACGTGTCAAAGACGGACTTGCCAGCTCAACACACACCACCACTCATTCGTTGCCACATGGCTCCACTGGAAATTATTTTTTTTATATAAAATAAAAAAAATAAATTCGGAAATAAAAACAGAAGGTGCCTAGTTTTTGCATTAAAAAAAAAAAGAAATCCCAACCCCACCCTTGACCACCACCGTCCACCTCTACCTCCCCTAATCTGACCACCATCGTCCACCGCTACCTCCCCTTCCTCCGGCCACCGCCATCGTCTTACATAAATGTCTGTGATCTCTACCCCTCTCTCCACCAAACTTCATCGCAAAAGAGGGCAATCAAAATAGCAGAAAGAGAAGCAAAAGCAACTTGTTTCTCTATACTCCATTAATGGAGTCACGCACAAAAGATCAAGGCCAACGGGGACAAACGTGTTGGCAAGTGACGGGGAAGGTGAGATCCTACCTTCGTGGTTTGTGCGAAGGCAATATCGAGGGTTTCCAGAGGGCGAGAGAGATTGTGAACGTGATGTGAGGGTGAGGTGAGGTGGTGCCGGCATGTCGGGTTCTGGTGGAGCACCGATATGGGTGCGTAAAGGACCTAGATTCGTTCGGCGCGGTAGATCTGGATTTCCAGCCCACACACATTCTTTGACAGTGGGGAAATGAGGAGATGATAATATATGGTTTCAGTTTGTACATGGTGAAGAGGGAGAAGGGGTCATGGTGGTGTAGGTCGATGTGATCTTGGCTGTTAGGGTGTGGTTGGATAGGAAGGTTTGAGATTAACAGAGTTGGTGATAAATGGTGATAGAAGAGGAAGAATGGAGGATAGATGCCAAGGCAAGATCTACCGGTGTGAGATCTGAATTGAATTCAGGGAAATCCAAAGATAGAAGAGGAAATGGTGGTAAGCAGTAGATCTGGGTTGGGGTTACCAGTGTGAGTGATGTGTGAGAATAAATGATGATGGAGGTTAGGGATGAGGGTATAATGGGTAATGGCTTTTTTTGTTTTTATTTTCGGATTTCTTTTGTTTTTTATTTTTATAAAAAAAAATTAATTTCCAGGTGGAGTCACGTGGCAACGAATGAGTGGTGGTGTGTGTTGAGCTGGCAAGTCCGTCTTTAACACGTTAGCAAGTAACTAACGGTGTTGGGCGGAAGGACCTGATCCAAACGGAGTTAAAGTTCAAGGTCCAAATCCAACGAAAAAAAAGGATAAGGACTAATTCCAAAACACCCCTAAGTTCAGGGACCAAAATCTTAATTAAACCTTTATTTTATTAGCAACAGAAAATTGACAATAACACTATTCAAAGGAAAAACACTCAATATAAAATCTTGGCTTTTTAAGCGATAGGTCCCTAAACTTAGGGGGTGTTTTGGATTTAGTCCTTAATCTTTTTTTTGTTGGATCTGGTCCCTAAACTTTAACGTCGTTTGGAATTAGTCCTCCCGTTAACCCAAAGTTAACTCCGTTAGTGTCTTCCAATAAGATGTTGCCACGTGTCCCAACTTGCATTTTTTTTTTGCTTTTTTACTTTGAGATCCCTAAACTTAGGGGAGGAATTGAATTTAGTCCCTATCCTTTTTTTCGTTGGATCAGGTCCCTAAACTCTGGACCATTTTGGATTAAGTCCTTCTGTTAGCTTTAATCTAAGACCGTTACCCTGGGAAAATTTTTATGCCATGTGGACCAATAAATTAATGCCACATGGAATTTTTCTTTTAAAATTGAAAAATTACAAAAAATAAATAAAATTAAAAAAAGCCAAATATTACCTGATTTGAAGTACAACTGAACCAAACATCATTAACAGATCCACCATGCCACAAAAATTTTTCAGGCCAGAATGTGAACCACCTTCCCTATCTTCCTCTCGTTCCTCGTCGTGCTCGATCGTCTCGTTAGGGCTTGACATCATGGTTTCTTCACCTTGCTTAGGGGGTGGCATTGTTTTTCAGAATATAAAGATCTAAACAAAAAAAAAAAAAAGAACACACACAGTGTCAAGTGATAAAAACTGAGTTAGACATCTACCAAACCTTTATCATCAAACTCTAAAGTAATAAAAAAGAGATTTTTCTGTGTCAATCAAATATACTTGTTGCGTTTCTTCCTCCCTCCAGACTTTACATATGATGCACCGCTAAGAAGAAGGCAGAGGAAGCGGAGAAGAGGGCGGAGGCTGGAAAGCAGACGACGCTGAGGTTGTTGAGGGTTCGAAGTTGCGAGGCTGCTGCATGGTGAAGGAAGCGCGACTGGTCTCCTTTGGTGTCGCATCAGATTTGCAGAGAAGATGACCAAGCAAAGGATGAAGAACGAAGAGAATCTTCGGGGTCGCCGCCGCAACTAGGTTGCAGGGGCTTTGGCTATAACTAGAGCCGCCGCACACCATCAAGCGAACTTGTGACTGTGACAGTGATTTTCGCTGTAAATCGAAGCAAGTACAAAACTCAGATCGAGGCGCGACCTTGAGGACGGTGGCGAAAGCTTCTCAAATCGTTACCCTGATGGCAGTGGTGAGTGCTCGAGACATCACGATCATGACGATGATGCATCTCGTCGCAAACGCGCTTTATTCCAATCGTTATAAAAAAATCATTTTTTTTAATTTTATTTTTTTTTGTAATTTTTCAATTTTAAAAGAAAAATTTCATGTGACATTAATTTATTGGTCCACATGACATAAAAATTTTCCCAGGGTAACGGTGTTAGATTAAAACTAACAGAAGGACTTAATCCAAAATGGTCCAGAGTTTAGGGACCTGATCCAACGAAAAAAAGGATAGGGACTAAATTCAATTCTTCCCCTAAGTTTAGGGACCTCAAAGTAAAAAAAAAAAGCAAAAAAAAAATGCAAGTTGGGACACGTGGCAACATCTTATTGGAAGACACTAACGGAGTTAACTTTGGGTTAACGGAAGGACTAGTTCCAAACGACGTTAAAGTTTAGGGACCAGATCCAACAAAAAAAAAGATTAAGGACTAAATCCAAAACACCCCCTAAGTTTAGGGATCTATCGCTTAAAAAAGCCTAAAATCTTTATTTACATAAAAAAAAACTCCAAATATAAAATTCAACGACATAAAGAAAAAAACCTCCATTACATAAAAGTTCATCACTATAAGCGTATATTCGGACATTTCCATCACCAATCAGATGATCAATTTTTCCATCAGGGTCAGCAAAGAAATCCGCAACATCAAGATGAGTTACATCCATTTGGCCATAATCACGCTCACCATCTTCACAAAAATTGGTTTCTATTTTTTTCCTTTATTTTTAAGTGATTCTTGGTAAAGATCTGCAAGATGCTTTGGTGTACAACAGAGACGATGCTGATGACCTTTGATACCATAGTGATAGCATATTTCATCATTTTTGTTACTTTGCCCAACTTTGCCTTTTTCAATCTTTTCATTATTTTTCCACTTCAAGTGAGGAGAAGTGTGCTTTGGATTACCACTACCATGTGGTGTGATCTTTGAATTACCACCATGATCATGTCTATTATATTCATGTCCACATTCATAATTACGGCCACGACCACGACCACGACTACGAGTGTGGTAATCGTGTCTAGCCACATTCACTTCATGGAATGGGACACTGCCAGTGGTGTGAGTCTCATGATTTCTCATCAGAAGCTCATTATTTTGTTCAGCTACTAGGAGACAAGAAATTAATTCGGATTATTTCTTGAAACCTTTTTCACGGTATTGTTGCTGCAAGACCATATTATTTGCATGGAAAGTGGAGTAAGGTTTTTTTCTAACATATCAAAATCAGTGACTTTTTCTCCACACAGTTTCAATTGGGATGTAATTCTAAACATTGCAGAGTTATAATCACTCACAGTTTCAAAATCTTGCAAACGCAAATGTATCCAATCATAACGAGCCTTTGGAAGAATAACAGTTTTCTGATGATCATACCTTTCTTTTAAATTGTTCCAAAGAATAAGTGGGTCCTTGACCGTAAGGTACTCAGATTTTAACCCATCATGGAGGTGATGGCGAAGAAATATCATGGCCTTGGCCTTATCTTGGTTAGATGTTTTGTTCTCTTTTTTAATACTGTCTCCAAGGCCATTAGCTTCTAAATGAATTTCAGCATTCAACACTCAAGACAAATAATTTTTCCCAGTAATGTCAAGTGCTACAAACTCAAGTTTCGCAAGATTTGACATGATTAATACTATCATGAAAATAGAACAAGTTAGGACATAAATTTAGAATAAAAATAATGATAATAAAAATATTTAACGTTACAGCATTCAAAATATATTCAAGGAAATAATACGTAGTGTAAATATAAACATAAATAAATCAGTGTAATGGTTATTCTTAAAAAAAATGATTTGTTACATTTCATTAGTTTATGGCAAGAACATCATGTTACCTTCATCACGAAGGGAAAAAAATGCTAAGGAAAAGGTTTGGTTTTAGCAGATATATTGTATTAACATAGGGCAATAAACGATAAATAATGAAAATAGTAATAATCAAGAAGTATAGAAATTGCTTAAAAAAAAACTCGTGCTACATCACTTAATTCGAATATGAATAAGATTCTAGAATTATACATTCTTCCCGAAAGCTTGGATTTCTAACAATTGTAAGTGTTTTCCCAATTGGTTAGAGCCTCGTGCTGATAACATGTTATAAACATAACTCAATAATATATATATCTAGAAAGGATGAAGATTGAGAGAGTAACGGGAAGCAAGAAAAAAATTATATATATTCCTTCTCCACTAAATACAAAGAGTGATAGCCTATTTATAAGCATCACAATATAACACATGCCAATTACAATGTAACTCATATTAGTGAACGATGATGATGAAAGCAAATAAGTACAAACGAATTTGTAACATACTAGCTAGGGAATCCTAGGAGGAAAGGAAGCATGGAATCCTAGGAAGAAAGAGAGAAGATGGACATCCAAAATTTTATATTCATAACAGTATGGATATAAAATTAAATATTATGATCATCTTTTTACAGACAATTTGTAATGGATAAGTACTTTAGTGATTGTTCTAATCTTATGATTAACTTGATATAAGATAACCAATAAAAAAATTCAAAATATTTAATTATGATAGATAATAATAATAAATGTGATATAATATTTAAAAGTATTAATCGTCCATTTATTCATCAAATAAATATAAGAAATATCTCAGAATATCATCAAATAAAAAAATATAATTTTGGTTTATTTCTAATTTTTCATATTAAAGGTAATAATTATATTCAAAAATTGTTTAATTCTAATTTAATTTTGATTCATTATAATAAAATGAGTAAATTACACTGACCTCCCCTGAGTTTTAATCATATTACACAAACCACTCCTCATCTTTTTAAACCTACACAAATCACCCTTAATTGTTATACTCACATTACAGTTTATACCCCTCTACTTGATGAGCCATTAGAAAACTTGACAGAAGTGACCATGTGCCCATCACATGTCAATTAATGATTTTTTTTACCAAAATACCCTTTATTAATTTTTATGAAATAAAACATTGTTAAATGCTTTCTAAAAACAGTAAATTCTCTCTAAAATTAACACAAATTACTCCTTCTATTCTTATATATAACTCTCTTTGAAGAATTTTTTTGTCCTTAGTATAATACAAATTACTCCTTTTATTCTTATATATAAGTCTCTTTGAAGAATTTTTTTTATCGTTAGTATAATCCTTATTTTTAATACAAACAACATTTAACAATGTTTTATTTTATAAAAATTAAAACAAGGGTATTTTGGTAAAATGTTTTATTTTATAAAAATTAATAAAAGAGTATTTTGGTATAAAAAAAATCATTAATTGACATGTGTTGGGCACATGGTCACTATTGTTTTGTTTTATAAAAATTAATAAAAGGGTATTTTGGTTAAAAAAAATTCATTAATTGACATGTGATGGACACATGGTCACTTCTGTCAAGTTTTCTAACGGCTCATCAAGTTGAGGGGTATAAAGTGTAATGTGAGTATAACAATTAAGGGTGGTTTGTGTAGGTTTAAAAAGATGAGGGGTGGTTTGTGTAATATGACTAAAACTCAGGGGAGGTCAGTGTAATTTACTCTAATAAAATTGATAATCATATTTAATTTCAATTTTTATTTAAACCTGCTTTGGTAATCTTTACGCCTCACAAGAGATTAGTCTTCGACTATCGATTAAAGGATACCCTTGGTGTACACCAGAAAAGGTTGATAATCATCATAATTTAAAAAAAAAATGTTATTTATTCATCAAATAAATAAATAATATCTAAGATAAAAAAGTGTTATTTTGTATTCATATGATGAAGTGCATAATTTATCAATAAATTCATTACGATTTTTAAGTGCAAAATTTGATTTAAACCCATGTCTTTTTATAATTTTTTTTATGTTATTTAATAATAATATTTATTATATAATAAAAAAATTAATAATCTTTCCTTTAAAATATTTAATATAAAAAATATTAACAATTGCACGAGTAAGAACTAGTAATCATATAATCATAACAAATTTTTATCTATTATTATTTTTTTTTAAATGTCTTTATCTATTTATTTACTAGTTGTAAACCCATGCTATGCGTTGGTCAAAAGATCAAAAGTGTATTAGCCTTACTTAAGTTTTTAGTATTTGAATTTAGCTGCTCATTTGTAATTAATTCTTGAACCTTTTTTTACAATATTTTGGGTCTTTGAATACTTTGGTCAAATTTTTAGAAATGTCTTTTCGTCACTTAAGTGATGATATGAAATGTTACGTCATTTTTGCAACATTCAAAGATCACGTGTTATGTAACGTCACGTAGCAAATCCAAGTGAGGGGCAATAGGAAGCATGCATCATACATGGTGGAATAAGGTTGGACGTTAGGGTATTGGAATTGACTGACGTGAAGGTTCTTGGAACGGAGGAACGAGTGTTATAGTGACTAGCTTGTGCTATTGAAACAACCACGAGAATTGTTGATGGGTGGGACCTTGATCCGCCAGGAGGCCGCATTAGCTACCCGTGTCGGGGATCGGTTCCACATTAACCATAGCAATTCATCGGTCGCTTGGCCACTTCGAGGTCGCGGAGGGTGGTCTCGGCTAGAGCCAACTTGGAGAAGCAACCCAATGTTGTACGAAGAACCCAAGGGGTGAAGTACTGTGAAAGCATTGGTTGCGAGACACTTACTTCCGACTAGTCTTTTCCCAGAAGAGGAGAGTTGGAAAAAAGTGAATGGAATGACAAATTCAATAATTGGATCCAATGAAATATGAAAATCTAGGAAAATGAGAAAAGAGAAAAGGAATAGAATTCTAAAAGAGGATTCAAAGAGCATGGGATCAAATGATTGGACATTATGAGAGAGGTGCATGCATCATGTACGAAAATTGGTCGAGTTCACATACAGCATGCATCACTTGCACTTGTTTGTGATTTTGGTTAAATGATAAAACTTGTATTTTCGTTTATATTAGCCAGAATTTGATGTTTGTAAGTTTATTATACTTGAATATGTTATGTAAATCAAATAGATGAAAGATTATGCATAGTCTTTTATTGATTAAATGTTTTATCTCAAGTAGAGTATGAGACGTTCGTATTTGAAATGAATTATTTATCAAATGCACGAGTTTTCTCGTACTGGATAAATAAAGGAAACTCTTGCAACAAATTTTCACAAATTATAGTTTGGCATTCAATATCGATCGGTGCACGTACTTAATTGTTGACTCAAATTCTTTTAAAATCTTGCGTTCGTACACCACGATTTTTATAAGACCAAAAACATTTTAATCTCATTCACAAGGGTTATTTGATCATTTCCTCCTTATTTTACTCAATTATGTATTACCAATAAAGTCAGGGTGTTACAACTGGAGAAGGATCCCCAACAAGGTTAGCTTAGCTAGGCATGTTACTTTAGGGATCATAACTACCCACAAACAGTTCCCAGCAGTTGCTCAATGGATAATCATCATCAACCTAGTCATTATATCATTCTCAATCAGGCTCATAGAGTCGTCATGTCCTCCTTTCTCATTCCTCACCGTCCACCATAACTCCATGTATGATGCATGGGTCATTTTTATTCTTGTTGATCTTTGGACCATGGATGAAATTCATTGTATATTCTCAAAATTCTCCGCATACTTCTCGTATGCTAATTGTTATTCATATTATTTCATCTATGTCCAAGTTCAACATTTGTGTCCTTATCCTTATGCTAATACAGCAAACCTAGTAGCCCATGAAGATCCTACAAATATCAGCCTTCACTAGAGGATGAAGACACACAATTAAGTATATACGGTATACACCATACTCGCTAGAGAGAGAGTCTTAGCAAAGAACGTATCCAAAACTCTTGCAACCCTCACGGTGACAATTGATCACAATCCCACCTCGAAATATTCACACTATCATTAAGGCCACCACCAACAATACTGAGAGTCATAGCCTTAAGATTCGAAATGGTTCGCCCAATCTATTCATATAGAGGTCAGGTCATAGGCCCGCTAAACGACCTTTCTAGGAGTGGAGGCTTATCGTTGAACTCTCCAAAGGATATCTCGTAGGCCATCTTTGTATCTCCCATGCACAATATCAACGTGCCCAAACTCATCATTCTTCTACACGATATCCCAATATCTTAACAAAAATAAGGAGATTTAAATAGAAGCCCACAAAGGAATCCTAAAACCCCCTCAAGGGGCTTTACGTGAATGAACCTAAAGGCTCTCAAGATTACGAATCCAATTTTCATCAAAGAACTACGTCAACATTGATTCCCTTATTAAATTGGGATACGTAGGACCACCGTCATCGGTGTTAGGCCCCTCTTGTAACACCCTAACTTTTATACCCTTAATATAGATTTAGTTACTTGAAAATTTCCTTTTAAAACTTAATTGCTTATAAATATTCTCCGTAAAATTGGACGAAGTTTTCTTTGTTTTATGGACTTTCCAAAAATATAGTTTTCTTGCTAAACCTGTAATTAAAATATTTTCATAATAACATAACAGCCAGATAAGTTATAACATATTTAAAAATATTTACAAGCCCTTGGGGTTGTTTAATTTTCCAAAAGATAATATATTTACATAAAGTTTTCATATTAAAACCCCGGACCAAGACATGGTCACTACACTAACTACTTACACTCCACGGGGTGGAGTGTACTCCTGCTCGGTCAATACTAGTGCAAGCTCTGCCTCTGTACCTGTAATAAAAACAGCAAGAAGGGCAGCATTACACAGAACTTAGGAAATAACTTCTAAAAAGTCATAGTAATATACTAAGCCTAACACATGTATAACAAATAATTTTACATCATGTCATTCATATTCATATTCAAATTTTCTATTTTTTTTATTTTACCCTCTGCTTGTTTCTTCCTTTTCATCTTTTATTGATTTCCCCATTAGGACTGTCACACCTGTTAGGCATTTACACCCATTAGGAAACTTCCACCCATTAGGAGATTCTGTTAGGAAATAGGATGCGACAAACGCAGCGGAAAATAAAAAAAAAATATATCCTATTTCCATCCAGGATCCATGTGAAAGCATGATTTGAGACAGGGAATAAAATTACCTTTTGCAGGGAAGAGGAGACCAATGAATCTTATCACGAACGCTTCGTCAATCACGAGCACATCAATGTGTTGTGCCTCTATTGGTATCCACACGAACAAATTCCCAATTGGAGTCACATCTCTCTTCTCAATGCTAGTAGAGAAGAGAGAGTCTGTGTATCACTCACTCTCTGATATGACGGCTAGGGTTGCCGTTTTGTGTCTCACACACCTCCATTCCCGTAAAGCTAATAATATTATATTTAAAATATTATCAGACCAACTGATTGGGCTTTTTAGGAGATAAATTTGAATTCTATCTTATATGTAGAAGATAAAATCAAATTTATATCTTATACATAAAGATAAAAACGAATCATATCTTAATCATATCAGAAAGATTTAATTTTATAAAAATACAACTATTGTATTTTTATCAAATGTAATATCTCCAATTTTATCTGCTCTTAGTGTGTGACCCTATAGGTTCCTGTAACATTGGCAGTAATGTTAAAATCACATTTTAACTTTACAAGCAATGAGCGGTATCTAGCAACACATCATTGCTACCCAAGTGACAGGAATGTCTGTGATTTGACTAAACCTTTTACTGTGACCAATGAACATGTGTAAGTTTAATCCCTTTGTCCAAATATCATAGTTACACTCATGGCATGGAACGTGTCACCCATGAATAGTGTAACCTATGGTTTCTTGATCCCTGAGTAGACGCGTCTAAACATGTCTCGTCAATATCTCATATTGACTGTCTTGAGTATGGCCATACATTTCACCGTCTCACTCAATCAAGAGGCCCAGAGATATAATTCCTATTGATAAGGAAGAACAAATCCCATCTATGTCACTCACATCCCTCTACATGATTTGTCATATACCCGACTACAACCGTTATGATCACCTGGTTAAAGATGACGTTTGATTGCGTGAAAGCATATAATTCCTCATGTTGGGAACCGTAGCGACTTCAGGTCGAAGGACCATGTACACCATTGTCACTATGAGAATCGCTTATGACACTCACTTAATAACCCATGTAGCATTCTCATGGCGGGTCAATCCAGTACACAATTGTCCCAATGTGTACTTACGTGAAGACTTGATATCCCATATCCATGACCGGTGAGATACAGTCATCAGTCTGCCACATACTAGTCTCGATGTATTATAGTTGTCCTTATTAACTATAATACTCGACTAGGGAATCTTTAAGGATAATTATCAATCAATAAGATCTCACTATCAAGTCATGTACTTGATATTCTTATGACATTGAACTTATAATCCTAAGGACTTTATTACATCTATTTTAATTAAACAATTAAAGCATAAATATAATAAATGAAATGCCTCATTATTATTAATAGTAATAATCCATAAACATGAAATAAGTACAAGTAAAAGAGAAAATACGATTGCCACTAGGGCACTCTCCAACAGATTCCACCCATCAGGATTTGTCCACCCATCAGGAATTCCCACCCATTAGGTCACACCCGCTAGGACTTTGTTATACTTATTAATCCACTTATGTTTACTTGTGTATTTTTATTCGTCTCTTAAGTGTTTTAACCAACTTTTTATTATTTTAATAGCGCATAATGATCCGTGGGTACACTTTTCACCTAGCAGACACTACCACCAAATGGGCATTTCCACCTCAAGGGCATTTCCACCTCAAGGGCCTTTCCACCTAATGGGACTTTCCACCTAACAGAGCATTTCGCCTAATGGGAGACAGTGTCCACCCACACGGATAATTAGCCAGCGCTTTCCTCCGATAGGCCCTCTATGGCCACATACACTTTCTTTTAAGTTGTAATTTGTTATGTCATCTCCCTTATTAATATTTTCACATTAGTCATATTTTCTTGTTAAAAGATTAGCAAGCAAGACATACATCCACAATAATCACACACACAAACATCTCCATATTGTTGATCCCTAAATTCTCTTACATCCTCCTATCTATGAATTAAAACCTGATTCATGCTTGATTTCTTTCTATTAACCTTCATTAATCCTAATACCATCAATTATACCTTAGTTAATTCATTTATGCCTAAGACCTCCTAGCTAATCCTCATTTAATTTCAATAAGCTTAAGTCCCTTTTTCTATCCTCAATTGATTCATCCGTCACTCTATTCACTTCATAAAATTAACTAAACTTACAAGTATATCATGCTCATCTCTAACCCTAAGTCCTCACTCATATCAATACCATAGCATCCATAAATCATCATTTCCTTAAAAATCATACAAACATTATCACATATCACATATATTCATGAGTATATAAAAAAAATGGGTTTTCTTCCTTTATTATAAATACTCTATTTTTATCAATATTAACTTCCCTAAGGTTCATTAACATATATATATATATATTCCTCTACCCTTAGCTATCACTATAAACATCCTAGAACCCATTCCCTAAGTCAAGGTAATACCACCTCCTTACCTCGAAGAGAGAGAGAGAGAGAGGAAGGTAGAACCTTAAGCCCTCACGTTATTTCCCTTTCCTTTGCATCCTTATATCCTTAACCGTTTGATCCTAGCTTGTATCTCGACGAGAACCACCACCCAACGTGTAGAAATAGTGTCCAATGATGAAGAAGATGAAGGTTGTGGTTTCTCTTCTCTCTCTTGTGATGATGAGGGCATTAGGAGAGAGGGAACTCCATTAAAGCAAATAATAACTAAGAAGAAGGTAATATAGCGAAGTATTGAGCCTTGGATGAGGATGATCTTAGCTAAAACAAGCTTGATAGGCGTTAATGGTGTTTGCCCTAAGGAAGAAGAAAAGATTTTCTCTAAAACTTGGGGAGGAAGCTTAGAAAATGTGTGTGGTTCCTTTTTTTTTTTTTTTGATTCAGTCGAACTAACTAATTGATTAGTCTGTGTAATTTTACAATTTATATTTTATTATTTTTAACATTTTGGCTGGACTAATGATTAGTCTGTTGTAAGTTGGCTAACTAACATTTTGGCTAACTAATCGATTATTTTTAACATTTTGGCTAACTAATCGATTAGCCACTATAAGTTGGCTTTTCATTTTTCTTCTATTTTCCTTTTATTTTCTTCTCGCAATCAGAACGTCATAACTCCTTCGTTAACCGTCAAATCTTGCTCAAATTTGAAAGCAAGCTTCCCTACATACTCACCTTCACATCCAACGGTGGAATTCATGTTTAGAGTTATAAATCTTTTACTTTTAATTTCCTTATATATCATATTTAAAACACCGAAAAAGCCGTTTCTAACACTCGTTTTCTCATCTTTCAACCTCTTATTCTTTGTTAAGGCTATCAAACTACTTCATAGCACTAAAAGTGATCCTAATCCATCACCTTAGTTCCTATTGAACTCAATTATCATTTTCTAATCTTATTATTCTTCTAGTTATTCTTGGAATTAAATTTAGGGATGTTACACCTCTCATAAAAACTCCTCCAGTCTCTCAACCAAAACACTGACACCGTTAGTGGGAAAGGTAAATTACTAGCCCAGACAACAATTTTTACCATAACTACGAATACAAAAACTCCAACAATGAGCAAATAAACAACTCCAACAAGGAGCATCATGACATTTTTGAGGTCATACATCAAGATATTCAAAGTCTAAGGATTAGATCTCCTCGTCATATTCAAAGTCTAAGGATTAGATCTCCTCGTCATGAACACTTGAACAGAGTAGGGAAGAAATTGTTATCTAACTTTTTTTTTTTTTTTTGTTATCTAACTTATTATTTATACATCATTATAATCATAGCAACAATTATTTATGAGTCCCAATCAATTAAATTACCTTTCATGTATCAAAATTTGATTTCTATTGAATATGTGAAATATGCAAAACTTGTTGAAGGCATATGCATATTGAATCATCACATTTACAACTTGCGTACTACAATATAGTCAGGAACATATCTATACAAACAGTCATATTGGCAATTTGTATAAAACTATTCAAATGCTAATTGTCGTCTTTTTGTCAATATCTCCCCTCTTTTACGAGGAGGAAACAACCAAACTTGATAAAATCAGAGAATTACACACGCCGGAAAAACATCATTGGCATCCTGCAGTCAACATCTGCAAATTGGAACTCCAAACAGAACTCCGAGCCTTAGCGGCAAATCTGACAACCATGGCGACAAGAAGATGAAGGGCAAATCACACATGACACATCATTGCCACAAACACTGCTTATACATCATCGTGCACCTAAAATTGACACAGTCGTGGAGTCCGCCTTTGATATATATAAAAACCAACAGCGACGATCAACATTTAGTTAGGACGATGTTGTGGAGCAGATTGGCATTAACAGATGGTAACGAACAATGACAAAGCCCTCCACCGATAGGACTCAAATAACTAGAACACATCATGGGTTCTTTCTGGCATAATAACAACATACTTTGGTTTGCATAAATGCATTTTATTAACTTCTGAAATTTACATTTTTGGTACTATTTCAATTTTCAAATCGTACATTTTGTGATGCTGATGAACATATACGGGAAAAACAAAAACAGTTACATTCCACTTGAGGCAGCCATGTAGAACTAGAACACAGTAAGAAGTGATTTTTATAAAATCTTGCATTTGGAAAGTGTGTTGTCTCAACAAGGGACAATCGGAACCATCACTTGAGTAAGGATATTGACACTCTATTTACTTATTCACACCTCGTTACTAACCAATCATAATAATAGATTAGTAAGGAGTGTTGATAGACAATGTAGAGTATCAAGAGCATTAGCCTCATCAGGTATTCTTCTCTAAGACAGAAAGGGCTGGTGTCAGGTAGTTATTTGCTTTGTCGGGCAAGTGTGCAACCTAAGCGAACACAGAAATAATCAGTTTCGATGAATACAGACTAGAAACTATATCATAAAGAGGAAGTGCCTTCTTCATTTTTAACTTTTTCCTACTCAAAAATGCTATGAAATGAATGGTTTGTTCCCTTACCAGCTCATACAGTTCCCTTCCTTGCTCTGCAACATACTCGTAACACACCTACATAAATTTGAAACAAGTTTAGATTCTATGGCTTTAGTGCAGTCTTACAAACAAGCAGGGTTTCCTTACATCGAAGCTTTTGTTTCTTGCTGTTGTATCATGTAGTGCCTTCACACATATATCAGCCACATCAGCACAGCTGATGCCCTAAAAATCAAGTATAACATTTGGCATTAGTTGGGTCAATCATTCCTATATTGAAAGTTCAGGTAAAGACTAGAAGAATACACTAACCTGAGATATTCTGTTTCCTTGATCAAATATAAGAGCACGTTGTCCACCAGGTTCTTCCTGAAAGAAAAACTGCAAGTTAGTACGCAAGAGACGAACAATAATTATATTTCCTCACTAAAAACAGAATGAAGATGACGAATTTCCTTCAGTATTACAGTCAGCTTTCTCGAATTTCTGATTATCAAAAATCATGATGGAACCTTGCGGTTTAAATATTTTTACAATAAACCTTTCATTCCTCCAATAAAATGCAAGCTTCAATTTTGGTATAAGTTTTATTGTGCCATTGATTAGAAGACATAGCAAGCTTCAGTTTAAATATGTTTCGACAGTATTTACTAATTAATATCGTACACCGATGAAGCAGCAAGGACTCATCCATTTATGACTTTCAAAGTTGCAATGTTGGATAGGATTCTTTGAAGGATGGTGATTAAGGTTGGTTTTCATATGATCTTTATAAAGGTTTTGGTAGGGCGTAAATGAATCTTCAGGTGGGTGATCTGGAAGTATTGCTCTGTTCATTGCTCGGGGTTAGTGTGAGTTCTCAATTTTGGGGAACTTGCCAGCAGGATAGCAAAGTGATTAGGTCATACAGGATTATTAATCAGTTTTTCTTGCATAAATCACAATGGATAGGAAATAGATACACCCGTGTCAAAGTTTCACATGACAAGGTCATGCATGCACCAATGGGTATGACCTGTGTGTATGGAAGAATATCTCGTTGGTATAGGTACTGCTTTGACGCCCTATTGAAATTTGAAAGTGTTTAAGAGAAGTTGTCTGCACTATAATACTAATCTAGGCCGTATACTATCCACCAGACAAGGCTGCTCCTTAATCTATACCAGAATAACAGAGAGGTTGTTGAGGCCATTTGCCTCCATAAGACATTTTGGCACTGGCTTCCTGTAATCAAACACATTCTCATTTCACTTTTTACTTGCATGTGTTTGTTCCATAGTGGTTAGGAATAAGGCTCGTTTTTTGCTTTTTTTTTTTTATTGGTTCTGTAGTACACTACTACTCAAATGGCACAAAAGTGCTTAACTGTGCAACTATATTATAGAATTAATTGTGAAAATTTTACCAATCATAAGCCATTAATAATCAATCCAATGCACATTTCAGTACATGTTCCACCTGCAATGGGGACTTTACCTCCAGGGGACCAGGACGAACAATTGTGTATCCTAGGCCAGATCTTCTTAAGGAATCCTCCCCTGCCTAGAGAATTCAACATTGACATAATCAGGCAAAACTCTAAAAAACCAAAATAAAAGAAGCACCTCTCAACTAAGTCAAGGAAACTATAAAAAGAAGGGAACCGACCCGCTTGGCTTTAAGAACCTGCTCCCGCCTAGAAGGTTCAATTCCTAGTCCTGAACATGAAACTAGGACAAAATCGGTTTCTTGTCCAGTCTGCAGTATATTCATATGCAACGTATACATTACGATGATAAGTATAATAAACATTAGTGCAGAACATATACCATCCAGATGCCTTGTTAGTCATCTTTTGTTTCTCATATTTGTCTACTAGTGTCTAATTAATTTCTTGGGAAAATACATTGACACCTCCCTTGAAGTTTAACTTAAATACACCAAGTTAATTTCAATCATCACCCCTTCAGGGAAGGGAAGCGTAATGATAATATAAACTTCAAGCAAGATTGATGAAATTTCTATAACAAGAAGGGTTTTGAGTGCAATTAAGTTAATCCAATGATATAGTGTAATTTCCCCTAAATATTTTACTCTTTTCATAAGATACCCTTAATTAATTAGTGAATTTGTTAGGGTTGGGTGGGAATAAGAGGCCAGTATTGACAAAAGTTGGTCTAAGTTGTAATCAATTGGACAAACAACTGCCAAGCACTACAAGGTTGCTAGACAGATCAGAGTATTTTAAATTGATTAATATCAGCACACACAAATTGATGAGTACTTCAAAGATGTCTACCAAAATAGTCATACTTTGTAAGACATATCCACGTTTATAAGAATAACCACATCTTTCAGAAAAATCAAATATCAAAGATATTAATAAAAAGGTTTTTCTAATATGTGCCCCAGCAGGACACATGTTAAGAAACTCAAATGGGTAAGTTTACATCGGGAATAGATGTAATTAATGTTCTTGAATTTTGTAAATGTGTCAATTTCCAATACAACTTACCCAATACGGGTTTCTTAATATATGCCCCAGGGCACACATTACAAAAACCTTTAACAAGATAACCATGAGTTCATCCTTCATGGTCCTCACTAATTGTATTTGCCCTAGTGATTTACATTGCGCACATAATGAACATTAAACAAGAGTATAATCAACATAGTCATAGTTTTGCCATAATAAGATGAAACTTCATAAAAGCACCTACAGGCAAGGCTTTTATATATTCCAATATAAGCTTAAAGCTTCTCAAATCCTGTTTCGTTGTCGTATTTACTTCAACAGGCCTCTGAAACAAGAATGAAGATAGGATCAGTACATTGCAACTATACACTAATTTGAATAAAATAAAAAAGTTTAGGCTAAGAAAATGAAATAGTATATAAAACTTGTAAAGGTAGTAGTTATGGTTAAGTTGTTATGGATTAGTACTACAGAAAATGAAATTTTTATTTCAAAGACAAAAATACACAAGGTCCTGATATGCAAGCTTAATTTAATGAAGTGAATCACAAACAATAAGATAGTGGACAAAACCTGTTTTCTAGGCTCAAAGCGTATTGTCAATGTATGTACAAGAAAAGGGTCTAACACTGGATCATCTGGCTTTACTGGGCGGAATGATGAAAATGGTACTCTAACCTGCCAAAGGTATATGGACAGGAATGAGGACACGTGAATGCTGCCATAACTTAATAATCATAACAACTTGAATAAAAAGGGAATGAATGGTTCTTACCCTACAGAATCCCACTTTTGTACTAATTCTTGCAAAATATAATTTACTCTGACTTGGATCCCCTGAAGGACCAGCTTCTAGAATTAATACATAAGATCTTCCATTGCCACCAACCGAGAGAACCAGACCCTCATATCTAAGGGGGGAAATAATCAACTACACATATTATGCATGATAGATAGATAGAAGTTGATTATTACTCCTATATCATTAGTGTTTGATACCTACCTGTCAAGAGAAGAACCCAAAGGCAGAGAAAGCTTTTTTGACAGTTCCACGTAGCCTCCTCTATTAAAGACATACCCGGAGAAAACAGCCTGTCCATCGTGAGTGAAGTCAAATTTAGCATCCATGCCTCCGTCATATTTAGAGGCGACAACATCTTGGAAGTAAGTTCCTTGACGAACTTGGCATCCATGGAAGGAGGAGGGAGATTTGAATTTGGCAATCAAGAGCTTGCTCTTACTGCTCTTGCCAGCGCGCAATTGGGCAAGTTTATTGTTATGATCCTGGAATGCTTTAGAGAGATTGTAAACACCTCGATGATCAACCCTCAAAAGATCGCCAGTTATACTAGAGCGGGCAGTGGCGCAGTAGATAATCTTGTTGCAGCCTTCCACGGCGGCCTTCAGAGTGGAGGGATCGCCAACATCGCCGATCACAATCTCAACAGACCTCGGAAGAAGCTCTTCGGACTCTTGCTTCCTCAGCAGTGCCTTCACGGAGTAGCCCCTGAGCATGAGCTTGCGGACAACGATGCGACCAATGCGGCTGGTGGCGCCAACGACAAGGACGGTGGTGTTCTGAGCACCGGGGATGGCGAACTCGCACATAGGGGGAACACTAACATATTCATCATCATCGGTGCGAATGGTCCTGGATATCTGACCCAATCCAGAGAACTTTCTCCAAACCTCATCGAATAACTGCCTCGACCTTCGACCCAGTCCAACCGGGTTCACATCCTCAAGGCTAAGCGACACGCGCTGCTGCTCATTCTCATTTGATGATGTATCATATTCCTTCTTGGAGGCTAACACTGTCACCAACCGAGGAGCAGGAGGAGGATTATTGAAGGAGGATGAGAGAAAAGGAGAAGGAGGAGGATTGGAGACGACAGAGGAAGATTTAGTACTAGAGTACAAGTAGCTATTAGCAATCGAGCTCATCATCATTCTAACACCGCCTCTGTTTAAAGAAAAGAAGCAGCATCCGCATGTAATGTATGAACTATCAATGAATCAGCATCGTCTCTGTTTAAAGAAAAGAAGTTGTCTTGTTTATAATTTATAATAAGAGAAGAAAAGAAACCAGTGGTCCTCCTGCGCTTCAACCTTGCACTTGCACACCAAATAATTTCCACCACATAAATAGCTAGCTCAACTCTGCCCTTCCACGTAGTACCTTTGTTCAGCTTCAAGGCATCCACGTCACCCTATTCATTAATTTCATATTCATTATGCTTTATCTTATTTTTCACCGCACACTTCTTAAGAAAAGAATTATCAAACTCATATATCAGCATTATCACCATATATTTTTATACTGTACTTGAAATTGATTTCAATAATATTTTTAAAATATAGTTTCAATACCTCCTATTTCTAAAAATAATATCAAATAATTTTTTTATCATATCAATATTTATTAATTTTCATAAACTATATTTGTATTTAAATAATATTTAAAAATTAAAGTATTCAAGTTAAAAATTAAAACTCAATCTTTTTTGACAAAAATTAAATTAAATTGTTGTTGCAACGGTTATTCAAATATTCAATTTTGTTGTTCGTCAGATCACATTGAAGCTGCTTTTCTAAGAGAAGAGAATCACGGAGGAAGAATGAAATGACTCAAGTTGTGTTGTGTTGCACACCCCTAATCCGAATTTCAGATGCCTCTTCTCTTTAAAAATATTCCCAAAAATCACTAATGAAAACACAAGAAGACTAGCCCCTTGTAACATAATTATCAGGGCCGAGTAATAAAATACGTATATGCTTTTTCTCTCATCATTGCTGCTATGTATTATTGGTGATTTGTTTAAGAGTTGACACACTATCCTGCAGTTCTTGGCCCATGGTTTCAACCGGAAAGAAGAGAACACATATTCCGGAAAGAAGAGCAACCATCTCAAACAGAAGGACAGCTACAGTTTGATGACAACTATGTACTAAACCCACTGCCACCAAAGGGCATATCATTCCGCCAATTCGGGCCACTGAGCTTGCAATTCCCACTCCAGTTGTTCTCACTGATGTTGGGTATATCTGCACTTCATATAAATTTTGCAAACATTAATTTAATTAAAAGAAAGAAAGAAGGCATTATGCAATTTGCATTAGTAAATAGATATGTTACCTCTGGTGCATATATGTACATAATTGTGAAGGTTGCTGTGATGCATATGCGAGCTCCAAACAAGAGGCTGGTTGTTAGGCCTTGAGGAAGATGGAATATTAATGGAAGAAGGAAAATACAACACATGAAGAACATAGTTGACATCGAGAGCTTCCGACCAAGTTTGTCTACTGCTGCAGCTGACAAGAGGAGCCCAGGCAGCTCTGTATAATATAACTTATGTATCATTTTCTTGCACTGGTAATGTGGCAATATAGAAACAGATAAAATAATCACCAGATCAGGAAACTTACCAGCAAAACTAGCAATAAAAACGTCTTTGTAGTTAACATCCTGGGATATCTCTTTCTGCAATTCATGCGGTATGCATTTACTATGTGCATTGTTCAACTCAGAGGTCAACAAAACAAGCCCATAATATGAAAAAGCATTACCAAAGAACACTGCCCATAATAGAAGGGTTGACCTTGCCAATTGTGGTGACAGAAGCATCAATAGCGACGAGATACCACCTAAACCGGAAAGCATTCCTTTACGAGGCTCTACTTCATTTTTTCTTGGTGAGAGTAAACTTGTATCCTCCTCCTCTGAAGAAGAAGGAGGAGGAGGATTGCCAAATTTTTGTAGCTCAATTTGATAGTCAGAAACAAGTGTACCAGAAGGTAGTTTAGTTCCATTCACTCTTGCTATTTTCTCCAAAACAGTAATTGCATCACTTGTTCTGCCTTTCAAGCATAGGTATCTTGGTGACTCGGGAGTCAATTTGTAGAAGAGAAGAAGTAAGGATGTGGGTAGGGAAGAAAGAGCAAGTAACCATCTCCAACCCAGTTTAGGCATCACAATCTGCAAGGAACATTGCATTGGATCATGAAACTATCAGCTCTACGATTTGTAAGTCATGTAACAGGGATAAAAACTAGTGCAATACTAATATCTAACTTGGAAAACATTTGCAAGATTAATACAGGTCGAGATATATTCCCTAAGAACAAGACGTAGAGCACTATCACCTTGGGGGGGTTTGAATCTCAGTAATGGAAACAGGACAAAAACTTAGAATTTGGTGCATACTATGCATCACCTAACTCCTCCCTATGTAATTAGCTTTCAAAATAGGCTTGAAACAAATTGGAAACTTTTGGAGCGCGAATTTGACATATGAAATGAATAATAATGTAAGGTCAAGCCGAAGACAAAACACAGAGGAGGAAGACACCAAATCAAATAATAATGTTGTTGTTGTTGTTGTAATAAAATGGAAGAATGGATGAATGAAGATACCCACCCAAGCAAGGGAAGCCTCAAAAATAGTACCAAGAGTCCAAAAAGCTTGAAAGACAACCATCCAAGTACCTCTATTGGGGGCTGGAACAAACTCAAGAAACCAAGATAATAATACAGGGCCGCCTCCCAAACCAATGCCAACAAGAAAACGAAGGGCCAAGAGTAATAGGTAGTTAGGAGAGAAAGCACTGAGAAAACCAGCGATACCAGTAACAGTTGCAGTGATGAGGAATCCTTGCCTCCTTCCGTAATGATCAGAAACAAGGCCCCAAGAGTAAGAGCCAATAAGCATGCCGGCAAAGACGACGCTGGTGATGAAGCTCTCTTGGCGAGGGGTGAGGCGCCAAGCAGATTGGACAGCGGGGCCCACGAAGGAGAGAAGCATCATTTCCATGGCTTCTGATATCCAACCAACACCAGCATAAGCGAGCACCATCATTTGGAATTTCCCAAAACCCAAACACAAGAGAGCATCATCCACTCTGTAACTACTGCTTTCTCCATGATCTTCTTCTTCTTCTTCATCATCATCCCTTGACCTCTTCTTGTTCTGTGTATCAAAATCAATATCAATAACAAACAACAAAAGAACAAACAAGGAAGGAAGGAAGCGAGTGATTTCATTTATACCATACATACCATTGCTATTTTGGTTGTAGTTTCCAAAAGAGGAAAAGGTATGTATGTTGGCAAGGTTGGATCTTCTGTTTCTTCTACTCGATCTGTATTATTATTGACTAGTTAATCCGCAAAATCAATCCCAAAAACGACGTAAACAGTAAACAAAATCCAGAAGCAGTTCAAAGTCAGGGATTATCATTCAAACTAAATAAACTAATAATGTTGTGAACGGGCAATGGATAATCTCTATTTTGAGGACAGAGTACCTCCTAAGAAGTTGATAGAGAAGAGAATAGACTTAACTTTTTGCTTACTTTCTCATTCATCACAAAGGGATATATATAAAGAGAACTTAAATTGCCAATAGGTCCCTGACAAAATACCAAATTAACAATAAATCACCAACTATACTAAACATATTAATTCCGTTCTCACTTCTAATACTATATTTGAGCCTTCTCCACTTGCTATTGCTATTATGCAACAAATAAGTAGTATAGAAAATAACATGAAGAAATAAGCAAGCATGCAGTTGGGAAGCAATTAGAGAACAAAAATCCTTTCCTAGTGAGTAGGGCAGGGCAGGGCAGGCACCACAGATTAAACAATGCCACGATTTTAATAGATAGATGCTTAGGAAAACTAACGAACAAACAAAATAAATATGAGCTCAAAGAGATGTCAAGAAATCATACACTTACATCACACGTTCAACCCCAACGATTGGATTGGATTGGATTGGATTGGATTGCTAGCTTATTATGACACAAAAAAACAAAAAGGAGATATCTCCCTAGTTGTAGTTTACACTTCCAAGTCATAATTCTCTAACCAAGGCATTCATATTCGCAATTCACAAATCATAATCACTGAATCACATGTTAATAATTAATTTTTAACTTTTTTTTTTCAAAAAAAAAAAAAGAAGGTTCCATTACCTTTATAAGATTATTATTTGGAAAATTTCAATTTCATGCTTCATATAAGAATCGTGAATTCAATAAAATCAGCGTTGACCACCACCACCGTCACGTTCCTTCTCTATCTGTCGTCTCTGCTTCTCAACGACCACCACCACGTTTCTTCACCCTCTCTCTCTCTCTATGATATTGATATTGATATTGTTAATTTCATTTTCTGAAACCGGGTACTTTTAGATCCTGTTACTTCAAATCAATGGCTTAAAATATTGGTGCACATGTGGCTTCACAAATCAATGGCTGAAAATGCTCTGCAAGCTCCTACGGCCTGCGCATGTTGATGCAATAATCAATCACTAAAAGTGCTCTTTTAAATTAACTTACTTGTTTAGTGGATTTTAAAGAAAAAAAAACAACGAAAGTGGATTGGCTTAGTAGAAACTGGTTGGACACTTAGGGACTTCAAGATCAAAGGTTCGAGTCTCAGCGAGACAACAATTCCTGTGAAGAATCCATATTGTTGAGTCAAAGAATCGCACAGTTCGCGAATTCGGAGTTGATTAGCTAGACCACATAAAATGTGAAACCCAGACACCACCTGGTTTCGAGAAAAAAAAAACCACCTTGTTTAGTTGTTTAATACATTTAACATTTAATAAAATAAAAATGTTTATGAAAAGTGGCTTAATTTAATTAAATTAAAAATTAGAATATGATTATTTAGAGGATTTTTTTAACATTAATCCTTATTAAGAATCCAAGAGTTGAATGATTTTATTAGGTAATGTTAAAATAAAAGAATAAAAAAATATTTATATTTATTTTTTCAATAAAAAAAGTTCACTTTTAGTTTTTAAATTTGAGATTAAAAAACCTTTTTTTAATAGAAGAAAAAATCTCAACAATGTGTTATATAAGAAACGATGGAGAGTATCAATTTTAAATTTTAAATTGGAAGTAAGTAAGTGGCACGATTTCTATTTGTTATAAAGAGATTCAGTAACTTGAACACATGAATAGGACAAAATTGAATCTCTTCATATCAATTTTAACATACTTGAGGAATCGGATAAGAATAAAAAACATGTGTTAGCATGTTGCGGCATTAGGGCACAACTTAGACATTGTAAATAGACATTAACCTGTTTTTGGTAACATTCCTTGTATATCATCTTACTTTATAAGAAAAGTAATAAGTTTATGAATACTTGGACTTGTTATCGTTGGAAAAAGATCTGAAAATAAGAAATTTCCCTTCCCTTGAAAATTTCTTTTCACAAACACTTGATTAATAATGAGGTTGACTAACAAAATCAGAGTTTGCGGAAACATAGTAAAGCAATCATATTATGCCCCCAAAATATATCAAGTGTAACAAGTCCATGGATACCAAATAATTATTATTATGAAGTCGAATTCATCTTATGATACCTCTTTCAAAATGTGTATCATATAAATACTATTAAAAATAGAGATGTTATAGAGCTGGTAACTGGTCCTCTGTCCAAACATTTATCTGGTCGGATCCTCGATATCTGCACAACGGGTTCCCAACCCACACTTTCTACACTCTGCATGCACCTAAGTGACATCTCCCTTTATCGATTCTTGTGCAAGCTAGATGCACGATCAACACCTAATAAGGGCATGGGGGTTAGCTATACATATTCGCATAATCAAATGAGAATAAAACTAACATCCACAAGTCAACATGTAACAAATCATGATGCATATTCATATGGGCACACCCAGTTAATTATAATAATTCTTTCAATGCAGGTGGCATGATGCATGATTTCCTAGATACTCAAATTGCACATAATTGCACATCTTTCACAACTTAATGCATCAATTCACATAATATCCAAATAAGTCATGAATTCCAACATCAATATAGCTTGCATGCATCCAAATAACATTGCTCATAACCACAATTGAGCTTAGATTGGCCTCCAAGCCACTAAACCATTTTAACTTATGCCCTTTGAGTCTCTTGGTGACTCATCCTATGTTTTATCACAATTTATTCTCATTCTAGCAAATAGTAAGCTTCCCCCTTACCTTAGGTTCGTGCTTGAACAAGATTTGAGCAGAGATTTGAGGTAGAATACCAAACACCCAAAGCTCCTCCTCAAACCAGAACCGTTTTGACAGGGTAGATTGATCAAGGAATTTGGAACATGAAATGGACATGGAAATTAGGGAAAATGGTCATTACCAAAACCATGAAACATGAACTTTGAAAGGAAATCAAGTCTAGAACAAGAGAAGGCTTGAGCTTACCAAAATCGAAGCTCAAAGTCAGTTCCAGAAACCCAATACAGAATTGTGACAGTTTTGAACCTCCAACTTCATGAATCGATTTCTCCTAGCTCAGAAACTCTCAACTCACAAACCTTATATCAATACAAAGCCCTTGATGTAAGCTTTGTAACAGTGTATCACTCGCTCTCCATCACTCGGAGACGAAGAAGAATTTCCTCAGACGAAATTGGAACCCTAACAACACCTCCCCAACACCAAATCTCATAAATCAACCCCAATTCTTCAGAAATCCAGCCTTTTATAGAGAAATTAGAGTAACATGCATGCCGATGCGTGTTACCCACTAGTTTAGGGCTGATTTCGTGGCGATTCCATGGATTAATTGGGTGATTACTCATCAAAATCCACTAACCCAGTTTCTGGGTTCATCGTGTAACCGGTTACACAGCCCTTCTAACCGGTTACATACTGATAAAATTTAAAAATTAATAATTTAATTGCTCTTTCTTCAAGAACTTTTCTAGTATTGCAATTAGGTCCCAACTCAAGGACTCAATTACAATATTCATATTTTTGTACAAAATAATCATATAAAAATATATCTCATATTTTTATATATAAAAGCACATAATGTACAAAAACTAAAACCTTCAAAATTAATATAAATCAATTATAAAATAATTGTTATAATTAATTTCTTGGTTATATGGGAGACGAAAATTAGGGGTGTTACATTTTCCTTTTGAAAAAAAAAAAACCAATATAACAACCTACACTTGATTATAAAAATAAAGGGGATCAGTATGCTCCTTCTTGAAAATGAACAGTAAATTGATAATGGTTCGAAGAAATACAATTTTGACTTTTCAAGTTCATCTCTCAAAACATTATTACTCTCTTTTTGTTTTTTTAAAAGATTTAATTGCACTTTTGTTCACCAATTGACACCTGATTATCCTACGTGAAATTTCTTTTAATTAATACCTGTACTTTCAAATATTAATTTATTGATAGTCAATAATTTTTTTTGGAGTTATTTTTCTTTTTAATAACTTGTTTTCATACCTGTACTTTCGATGTTCTCTCACTTCTCAAATATTTATAAAATAATGAAAAAAAAATTACTTAAACCAAATTTTATTGATCTGCTAATGTTTTTTTTTTTTTTCCAAGATCCACAAATTGGATAGGTAAAAGTCAAGGGTGACTCGGGGCCACGACGGGTTAGAGTTAAGTGGGAATAAGAGGCCAGCTTTGACAAGAGTTGATCTTAAGTTGCTAGCAACTGGACAATCTACTGCTCAGCATTACAAGGTTGTCATACAAACCCGAGTATTTTAAATTGATTAATATCAACACACAAAATTTGATGTGTCATCTTCTTCCAAGTGAGTAAGAGATAAAGAATGAGAAAAGGACAAGTAAATTTTAGAAAGCATTGTGTAATCTATTACTATAATTAAAAAAAAAGTGCTTTTTGGTAAATATATGTGGAGATAAATTGGCCATTCCATTTAAACCCCTAATACTTACTCAAATTTATAACTTTTATTCACCTACGTCCAAATTATTCTAAGGAGATAAAGGGTATAATTGTACATTCAACATATTGTTTAACTAAGTATTGCAGTTCCCAAAGGTTTGTGGGTAGAAAGAAGGACTTTTTATAGCCACCTTACTCACGCACCGAAAATCGCAGAATGAAGTTTTCCTGCACTCGCATAACCAAATCAATAACCACTCCCATGCAACAATGCAAGAACATCCCAATTTTCTCACTCTCCGAACAATCATTCTCTCAAAGTTGGGCAGTTGTGACGAATTGACGATGAAGTACTTCTAACACCAAGCTCGAGGTTTGGTGTTTGAAAGAGTTAGAGGTAGTCTGGGTTTTTCATACTTCTAATCGGGTTCAAAATCAATTCTGTGGAGGGGCAAAAATAAAACTCAAATTCTTTGCTATTTATTAATCTTGCCCAAAACATCTACAATACAGTAAAGCTAAGCTAGCACTTTCATCACATGAAACCTAATTACAGATATTAAAAGGGGCCCCGCTTAGAGGCATAGCAAACACAGATAGAAAAGAAGCAGAATTCAATGTGAATTGCGGCACTAGCAAAGATTCCAATTATTTACTTTGACCTTTAAATAATAGATTCTACAAATACGATCAATCTTTAAAAGGGAAAAGAGGACTAAAAGCGACTTGATATCTCCTCCCACAAGTATCTGTAAGAAATGTGACTAATTAATT
Source organism: Crotalaria pallida (assembly GCA_037953625.1). Classification (NCBI taxonomy): domain Eukaryota; kingdom Viridiplantae; phylum Streptophyta; class Magnoliopsida; order Fabales; family Fabaceae; genus Crotalaria; species Crotalaria pallida. Next base: position 83,103 of record CM075654.1, on the reverse strand, counting down.
AGGACTATGTATGTAATGTATGTATGTATGGTACACCCACCACCACCCGTGGATGGCATTTGACATAATAATACAAAAGTACACAATCAAAGAATCACTAAAATCGGAGTACATAAAGCAGAAACCACCTAATAACCCGCTGGACTTGCTTAGTCCTTGCAGCAGAGCACAAAATGGCTGAAGAACTCAGATCCTGCTTGGGAGAGAATCAAGTGGAGATAGACAAGCAAACCTGCAAGGTTGTCATATACTCTATCTTTTCCAGTCTCATAAAAACAATCACTGCTGTTAAGAGTATAGATTAGATGAAGCTAATGTCTACCTCTGTCTAGAGCATTTCTTCAAATTTACATGCTCAAATTGCTCATCAAGCATTGTTGGCAACTTCTGCAGCTCTCTGCCTCATCATCTCCATTACAGCAGCTCTACGCCGTGAATCAGACTGTTGCTGCAACCTCTTTAAATGTTCTTTTAAGTCTCTGAGTTAACCACCAGAAGAAAAGTAAATACATGCAAAGTGTAGTATAAAAGTGAAACTTGAGTAAAATGGCAATGTCTGATCCACAAACCTGCAACGAGGCACATGGCACTGAGATTCTTTGCAAGCACGAGCATGAAGTTGAAGCAAATACCACATCTTCTTGCAAAGAACACAACCTCCAGACGCACGAGTTTTGCAGTGCATCCCATGGCGGAAAAGGCCCTTAACCTTGCGACAATTTGGATATTGGCAATGTGCAGAACGACATTGGGATGCATGCACAAGCAGATCAAGCATTCTCCGTAGCTGTAATTTAAAAATTCATTTATATAACATAAGATCCTATATAGAAACTAGAAAGACACATTATGACCACTTAACGTGATGATCAGAGCAACAGAGACAACCAATAGCGAACAAAATTCAAACATATGATACAATGTAAGAAAGTGACAACGTGCTTCTATAAGCATAAGAGGTATTTGACAATATAAGTTAATAAATATGAACCTCAAACTTATTATCCAACCAATACTGACCAAAAAGAATTCAATAATAAATAATGGAACTATCACTGTGACAACACAAGAATAATGTACCTGTGAGGCTGTGATTAATTTGGGATAATTTTATATAATAAAACCAACATTGCTACAAGTGAAGAGATAAGTAAAAAGGAAGAGGATAAGACATCCACACCAAAAACAAGCAGAAACCACTAAAATCTATGAGACAGTCAAGCAACAAAGCATGTTAATCCCTCTGCTATCTAACAAAGAAACACCACTAAAAAAGAGCCCAAGGAAAGAGTACCAAAGAGATGCTAGAGGAATAACCCTATCCAAAATGCAATAGAGTCAAAAAAGAGACATTGAAAATTCCGTTGTTCCTTGCCAACCATATACACCCAAGTACCACATAAATAGAGCATGCCACATAACTTTGGCATCTTTATGAGATCCAAAACCTCGAAAAAAAAAAAAAAAACTTCATCCATTTTGGAATTTTAAAAAATTAACAGGCCACTGACCATCTTTTTAAAATATGCAAGATATTTGTGTTCATTTGAAATAAGCTTAAAGCTTAGTATGCTTTTTAATTAGAGGGGGAGTATCTGGATATATGAAAAGCATCTCATAAAATATTTTTTTGAATCTTAGAATACAGAAGATCTCAAAAGGATTTATTTCCTGTTTATGTTCCCTGATTTGATTACTTAAATAGCAGTATTGGCCTTGCCTTTATATTATCATCTTATTACATAATCATCACATCAAATCAATATCAATCTCATGTTATTTTGATCCTCTATTATCTCTTTCCCACTCTCCTAACCTAAAACCTTCCAATTCAACAATTGGAATTCACATGTTATTGATAATTTCTTTCTCCTAGAGTCATTGATAATCAACAAACTTGAAATTAAAGAAAAAAATTAATCTCAAATTCAAAATCACATTGCATAGATATTTCATGTTCCACTGGTTATAACCCTTCATGCTCAAATTTGATCACACGTGAGTCAATTGTTTAACTGGATATAAAATATTACCAAGTGAAATATCAGCACAATTTTTGCAATAAAAAAAAATTAAAAAATAAAACCACATGAACTAAAGATAAAATCTTGTAAATACCTGTAATACTCGAACCTGCCTTGCTTCTTTGTTTTGAGCATCACGATCTGCTATTGATGGATGATTTGTCAACTTATGAGGATGATCAATGCCTCCATCCTTTTGATAACAAGCATTGCATACGTCATACTCAGGGCAAACTTCACAACGCCAACCTTGGCCAGTTTCTATGTCAAGATAGCATATATTACAAGTTGTTACAAACGCAGGAGCAGTTGGATTGTGAAGATGATAAAGGACCATCATCGAGGAATGCTTGGCCCGCCTTAGTGTGTCATACTGATAATGATTTCCCTGGCAGAGACTCAAAAATGCCTGTCTAGTGTCAAAGAATTCGCTCTCAAGGATATCATCTTTGTCCTTTGTGTCAACTGGGACATCAGTAATTTCCACCTGCAAGAAAATGCCAAGTATTAAAATTTGCCAGATTCACTTCTAATCAATAGCTATCATAATATTACTATGTGTATGAAATAGCTTAATTCACTTTCAGATAAGCCTAAGATAAAAAGAGACCCCAAGGAAATTTGGGCTGAAAAGTTATTTTTCAGCATAAATAATCAAAATCAAACATGCTATATACCAGTTCAAATTAAGAACTAAATAATTTCTTAAAAACATGTAAATTTTATCAAAGTAGAAATCAAGCAGACATGAAGGTGGTTAACAATCTCATGCAGATAAACCTCACAAAGCAGTAAAGAAGAATGAACTAGCACAGAAGCACTACCTCACATGTCAAAAATAGATTGGCTTGCCTTTTTTTTTTACAATAGTTATTTGAACATCTACATCTAACATCTAAGTCCAACACCTATCATTTTGGGTAAAGAATGGTGGGTTCTTCAATTTATCTTTCTTATTATTTTTCATATCTTTACCCAAAATGGTAGGTGTTAGATCTAGATGTCAAAAAAACATTATTAATTTTTTTATTACTATTACTTACCCGATAAAGGGTATGTTTATCCCTCTGGTTAATAGGATGTCTTTCTCTCTCTTCACGCTTTATTTCTGCTTCATAACACCTAAGAAACCATGCATATCATCAGATCAATATACTGAAAATATTTTACTAATAGAGTAGAAGGTGAGACACAGAATGTGAGGCTAACCAGCAAAATTGACTGGTTCAGTAGGCAAGAAATATAAGAAAAAGATAATAGGAAAGCTAAAAATAAATACAGTTATGAATAAAATACTGTTAAAACGTATAATGCCAACAAAATATGTTCTTCAGTAAAATACCCACAGCAGATTTGATATTGTCCAAATATGCCCAATATATCTTTTATAATAAAAGGCTGCTTCAAATATGACATTCAAACAATAAAAAAAATTAAAACACCCCCAAAAACTCCATGTGACACTATATGCTATTTGGATGTGCTTTTTCAGATTAAAAAAGACCCTTTCTAAAAAGAAAGTATAGTTGCTCAATTTTTAGAAAATTTGGATGAACCTTGAAAACTCCTTGATGTCTCCTGCAACTGTATAGAAAACACATTTAAATCTAATGATTGCTTCAAGTTCACTGCACTCCTCTTCACTACTAAAACATGACTTCTGTAAGAATATTCGCTCAGCAACACGCTGAACAAAGCAGTCTAGCAAGAATGGATATGAAATGGACAGTGGACACAGGGACATGACACTTAAATAAAAATATAGGTAACCAATAGCTGGGACCTGGGATAAAAGTCCATGCTTCAACGATGGCACTTCAAGACTCCTTTCTCCTCTTGTTCAGAGAAGACAGTTGATATGGAGTAATAATATATGTAATCACATGACAAAACATGAAGATAGATTGAAGAATCCTTACTTATCACAAATCTGGAAATTTTTGCACTGGTTGCAAACCCAACGATTGCCAGACACCATTAGAATACAACAATGAGTACATGCATGCTGCAAATGAACCATGATAAAATCTTCCTTCATCGGGGAAATGGTTTCACCAAGCTGGAGAAAAATCAAGATCTTTGTGAGAATCATATTATCATTGTTAAGCAAGAAGCTATTATGGTCTGAAGATATACTTATACAACAAACAAAAAATTTATTAAAAAAAAAGTTTTGCGATGGATCTCGTTTACCAAAAGAGCAAAAACATTAGTAACATATAATTAAACAGAAAATTACTTTGTGCATGAGGAGCAGATCTTTTGAGGCATTTCCAGAAAGATCTGTCTGACCAGATGCTTTTAATGCCCTTTTTGTTATAGTCTTTTTAGTTGTGCCTTTCTTATTTTGTTTTCTTCCATCTTCCTCTTGGCGAAGCTGATAAATCAAATCCTCTGCAGCCCCGGGCCAGTAATCTCCATCAAAATACGGGAGTCTTGCAGCTGTAACCTTAGCTCTAGATTCACCATTAGACACAAAGAAATGATCGTATAAGTTGGTTAGATCAACCACAATATTCTCCTTGGCAGCTTTTCTTAACATGGCCAGATACCTGAAGAGAAATGTTCACAAAACAAATGGAAGTTCGGCATGAATAAACCTAGCACATTGTACAAGTAAAATAATTAGACAACTTTTTCTTTTCTTTTTGCTTATCATGAAGCTCATAGGCTCACCATTCCCGAAGTTTATCAGATTTTGGTGTTTTCTGAATTTCTGGATGACAATATAAAATATAGTCTTCACCCTTTAATGGAGGACATGCCCATATATAGCAGCTTGTGAAACCACGTTTCTTGCAATATTCAAGGTATCCAATCTAAAAACAAATAAAAAGTCAGAAGTTGAATATCTCCACAAAGAGCTCCAAAAGGATGTGACAGATATGATAAGAGTAAGATATTAGTTACTAAAGTTTACCAGGATTTCATGGTAAACAAACGTCCGAAGAGCCTCTCCGGTCACTGCTTTAACCTCAGGCCTAAAATACTTCACAGAGTCTAGATACGAAAGATACACTCGGCGCTGATTGGGAAACTGTGCTTCTGATCCAAATTCTTGAACATACATGCCAAATAGGCAGACTTCCACGCCTTCAATCTTCTGAAACAACAAAACTACCTGGAATAGAAAGCCATGGGTGTCAATATTCATGATTAATGATAATGATTCAATTACCATGAGATCAAATAAAGAGACATTCCAAATACCTTGGATTTGTATGGGAATTCTGTTGGGTAATTATCTTCCTGAAAAATCTCCAAAAACCGCTGTTTCACTTCTAACTTCTTGTCAACAGACGAAACAACCCTTACAACAAGTGAATCAGCTCCAGGCACCTGGTAACATCACAGTGAAAATGTTTTATAAATCACCAGAAGAACACACCTTAACGCAATTAGTAGTTCATACATCAACAGATGAAACTTCTGTTTGCTAGCCACAAGAGTAATGTAAAAATCAATCAATATCTAACAAACAGAAGAAACAGCAAGGTTTAAAAAAGGAAAGAACTAAAATATAATGTATATCCATGGATATATACATATATTAAAAAAATTAACACAAATAAAAAGCCTAACAAATATATTTTGGCCAGCTAGTAGATAAACCACCTCATCATAACTTTTCCCTTGATGCCTAGCCCTCTCCTGTCTTTCTTGCCTTAGTCGTCTGAATAATCGTTGTTCTATCTGGTCACTAAGAATAGTTCTTGGCAAATCCCAACGATTGGATTGGATTGGATTGGATTGGATTGCTAGCTTATTATGACACAAAAAAACAAAAAGGAGATATCTCCCTAGTTGTAGTTTACACTTCCAAGTCATAATTCTCTAACCAAGGCATTCATATTCGCAATTCACAAATCATAATCACTGAATCACATGTTAATAATTAATTTTTAACTTTTTTTTTTCAAAAAAAAAAAAAGAAGGTTCCATTACCTTTATAAGATTATTATTTGGAAAATTTCAATTTCATGCTTCATATAAGAATCGTGAATTCAATAAAATCAGCGTTGACCACCACCACCGTCACGTTCCTTCTCTATCTGTCGTCTCTGCTTCTCAACGACCACCACCACGTTTCTTCACCCTCTCTCTCTCTCTATGATATTGATATTGATATTGTTAATTTCATTTTCTGAAACCGGGTACTTTTAGATCCTGTTACTTCAAATCAATGGCTTAAAATATTGGTGCACATGTGGCTTCACAAATCAATGGCTGAAAATGCTCTGCAAGCTCCTACGGCCTGCGCATGTTGATGCAATAATCAATCACTAAAAGTGCTCTTTTAAATTAACTTACTTGTTTAGTGGATTTTAAAGAAAAAAAAACAACGAAAGTGGATTGGCTTAGTAGAAACTGGTTGGACACTTAGGGACTTCAAGATCAAAGGTTCGAGTCTCAGCGAGACAACAATTCCTGTGAAGAATCCATATTGTTGAGTCAAAGAATCGCACAGTTCGCGAATTCGGAGTTGATTAGCTAGACCACATAAAATGTGAAACCCAGACACCACCTGGTTTCGAGAAAAAAAAAACCACCTTGTTTAGTTGTTTAATACATTTAACATTTAATAAAATAAAAATGTTTATGAAAAGTGGCTTAATTTAATTAAATTAAAAATTAGAATATGATTATTTAGAGGATTTTTTTAACATTAATCCTTATTAAGAATCCAAGAGTTGAATGATTTTATTAGGTAATGTTAAAATAAAAGAATAAAAAAATATTTATATTTATTTTTTCAATAAAAAAAGTTCACTTTTAGTTTTTAAATTTGAGATTAAAAAACCTTTTTTTAATAGAAGAAAAAATCTCAACAATGTGTTATATAAGAAACGATGGAGAGTATCAATTTTAAATTTTAAATTGGAAGTAAGTAAGGCACGATTTCTATTTGTTATAAAGAGATTCAGTAACTTGAACACATGAATAGGACAAAATTGAATCTCTTCATATCAATTTTAACATACTTGAGGAATCGGATAAGAATAAAAAACATGTGTTAGCATGTTGCGGCATTAGGGCACAACTTAGACATTGTAAATAGACATTAACCTGTTTTTGGTAACATTCCTTGTATATCATCTTACTTTATAAGAAAAGTAATAAGTTTATGAATACTTGGACTTGTTATCGTTGGAAAAAGATCTGAAAATAAGAAATTTCCCTTCCCTTGAAAATTTCTTTTCACAAACACTTGATTAATAATGAGGTTGACTAACAAAATCAGAGTTTGCGGAAACATAGTAAAGCAATCATATTATGCCCCCAAAATATATCAAGTGTAACAAGTCCATGGATACCAAATAATTATTATTATGAAGTCGAATTCATCTTATGATACCTCTTTCAAAATGTGTATCATATAAATACTATTAAAAATAGAGATGTTATAGAGCTGGTAACTGGTCCTCTGTCCAAACATTTATCTGGTCGGATCCTCGATATCTGCACAACGGGTTCCCAACCCACACTTTCTACACTCTGCATGCACCTAAGTGACATCTCCCTTTATCGATTCTTGTGCAAGCTAGATGCACGATCAACACCTAATAAGGGCATGGGGGTTAGCTATACATATTCGCATAATCAAATGAGAATAAAACTAACATCCACAAGTCAACATGTAACAAATCATGATGCATATTCATATGGGCACACCCAGTTAATTATAATAATTCTTTCAATGCAGGTGGCATGATGCATGATTTCCTAGATACTCAAATTGCACATAATTGCACATCTTTCACAACTTAATGCATCAATTCACATAATATCCAAATAAGTCATGAATTCCAACATCAATATAGCTTGCATGCATCCAAATAACATTGCTCATAACCACAATTGAGCTTAGATTGGCCTCCAAGCCACTAAACCATTTTAACTTATGCCCTTTGAGTCTCTTGGTGACTCATCCTATGTTTTATCACAATTTATTCTCATTCTAGCAAATAGTAAGCTTCCCCCTTACCTTAGGTTCGTGCTTGAACAAGATTTGAGCAGAGATTTGAGGTAGAATACCAAACACCCAAAGCTCCTCCTCAAACCAGAACCGTTTTGACAGGGTAGATTGATCAAGGAATTTGGAACATGAAATGGACATGGAAATTAGGGAAAATGGTCATTACCAAAACCATGAAACATGAACTTTGAAAGGAAATCAAGTCTAGAACAAGAGAAGGCTTGAGCTTACCAAAATCGAAGCTCAAAGTCAGTTCCAGAAACCCAATACAGAATTGTGACAGTTTTGAACCTCCAACTTCATGAATCGATTTCTCCTAGCTCAGAAACTCTCAACTCACAAACCTTATATCAATACAAAGCCCTTGATGTAAGCTTTGTAACAGTGTATCACTCGCTCTCCATCACTCGGAGACGAAGAAGAATTTCCTCAGACGAAATTGGAACCCTAACAACACCTCCCCAACACCAAATCTCATAAATCAACCCCAATTCTTCAGAAATCCAGCCTTTTATAGAGAAATTAGAGTAACATGCATGCCGATGCGTGTTACCCACTAGTTTAGGGCTGATTTCGTGGCGATTCCATGGATTAATTGGGTGATTACTCATCAAAATCCACTAACCCAGTTTCTGGGTTCATCGTGTAACCGGTTACACAGCCCTTCTAACCGGTTACATACTGATAAAATTTAAAAATTAATAATTTAATTGCTCTTTCTTCAAGAACTTTTCTAGTATTGCAATTAGGTCCCAACTCAAGGACTCAATTACAATATTCATATTTTTGTACAAAATAATCATATAAAAATATATCTCATATTTTTATATATAAAAGCACATAATGTACAAAAACTAAAACCTTCAAAATTAATATAAATCAATTATAAAATAATTGTTATAATTAATTTCTTGGTTATATGGGAGACGAAAATTAGGGGTGTTACATTTTCCTTTTGAAAAAAAAAAAAACCAATATAACAACCTACACTTGATTATAAAAATAAAGGGGATCAGTATGCTCCTTCTTGAAAATGAACAGTAAATTGATAATGGTTCGAAGAAATACAATTTTGACTTTTCAAGTTCATCTCTCAAAACATTATTACTCTCTTTTTGTTTTTTTAAAAGATTTAATTGCACTTTTGTTCACCAATTGACACCTGATTATCCTACGTGAAATTTCTTTTAATTAATACCTGTACTTTCAAATATTAATTTATTGATAGTCAATAATTTTTTTGGAGTTATTTTTCTTTTTAATAACTTGTTTTCATACCTGTACTTTCGATGTTCTCTCACTTCTCAAATATTTATAAAATAATGAAAAAAAAATTACTTAAACCAAATTTTATTGATCTGCTAATGTTTTTTTTTTTTTTTTCCAAGATCCACAAATTGGATAGGTAAAAGTCAAGGGTGACTCGGGGCCACGACGGGTTAGAGTTAAGTGGGAATAAGAGGCCAGCTTTGACAAGAGTTGGTCTTAAGTTGCTAGCAACTGGACAATCTACTGCTCAGCATTACAAGGTTGTCATACAAACCCGAGTATTTTAAATTGATTAATATCAACACACAAAATTTGATGTGTCATCTTCTTCCAAGTGAGTAAGAGATAAAGAATGAGAAAAGGACAAGTAAATTTTAGAAAGCATTGTGTAATCTATTACTATAATTAAAAAAAAAGTGCTTTTTGGTAAATATATGTGGAGATAAATTGGCCATTCCATTTAAACCCCTAATACTTACTCAAATTTATAACTTTTATTCACCTACGTCCAAATTATTCTAAGGAGATAAAGGGTATAATTGTACATTCAACATATTGTTTAACTAAGTATTGCAGTTCCCAAAGGTTTGTGGGTAGAAAGAAGGACTTTTTATAGCCACCTTACTCACGCACCGAAAATCGCAGAATGAAGTTTTCCTGCACTCGCATAACCAAATCAATAACCACTCCCATGCAACAATGCAAGAACATCCCAATTTTCTCACTCTCCGAACAATCATTCTCTCAAAGTTGGGCAGTTGTGACGAATTGACGATGAAGTACTTCTAACACCAAGCTCGAGGTTTGGTGTTTGAAAGAGTTAGAGGTAGTCTGGGTTTTTCATACTTCTAATCGGGTTCAAAATCAATTCTGTGGAGGGGCAAAAATAAAACTCAAATTCTTTGCTATTTATTAATCTTGCCCAAAACATCTACAATACAGTAAAGCTAAGCTAGCACTTTCATCACATGAAACCTAATTACAGATATTAAAAGGGGCCCCGCTTAGAGGCATAGCAAACACAGATAGAAAAGAAGCAGAATTCAATGTGAATTGCGGCACTAGCAAAGATTCCAATTATTTACTTTGACCTTTAAATAATAGATTCTACAAATACGATCAATCTTTAAAAGGGAAAAGAGGACTAAAAGCGACTTGATATCTCCTCCCACAAGTATCTGTAAGAAATGTGACTAATTAATTAGGACTATGTATGTAATGTATGTATGTATGGTACACCCACCACCACCCGTGGATGGCATTTGACATAATAATACAAAAGTACACAATCAAAGAATCACTAAAATCGGAGTACATAAAGCAGAAACCACCTAATAACCCGCTGGACTTGCTTAGTCCTTGCAGCAGAGCACAAAATGGCTGAAGAACTCAGATCCTGCTTGGGAGAGAATCAAGTGGAGATAGACAAGCAAACCTGCAAGGTTGTCATATACTCTATCTTTTCCAGTCTCATAAAAACAATCACTGCTGTTAAGAGTATAGATTAGATGAAGCTAATGTCTACCTCTGTCTAGAGCATTTCTTCAAATTTACATGCTCAAATTGCTCATCAAGCATTGTTGGCAACTTCTGCAGCTCTCTGCCTCATCATCTCCATTACAGCAGCTCTACGCCGTGAATCAGACTGTTGCTGCAACCTCTTTAAATGTTCTTTTAAGTCTCTGAGTTAACCACCAGAAGAAAAGTAAATACATGCAAAGTGTAGTATAAAAGTGAAACTTGAGTAAAATGGCAATGTCTGATCCACAAACCTGCAACGAGGCACATGGCACTGAGATTCTTTGCAAGCACGAGCATGAAGTTGAAGCAAATACCACATCTTCTTGCAAAGAACACAACCTCCAGACGCACGAGTTTTGCAGTGCATCCCATGGCGGAAAAGGCCCTTAACCTTGCGACAATTTGGATATTGGCAATGTGCAGAACGACATTGGGATGCATGCACAAGCAGATCAAGCATTCTCCGTAGCTGTAATTTAAAAATTCATTTATATAACATAAGATCCTATATAGAAACTAGAAAGACACATTATGACCACTTAACGTGATGATCAGAGCAACAGAGACAACCAATAGCGAACAAAATTCAAACATATGATACAATGTAAGAAAGTGACAACGTGCTTCTATAAGCATAAGAGGTATTTGACAATATAAGTTAATAAATATGAACCTCAAACTTATTATCCAACCAATACTGACCAAAAAGAATTCAATAATAAATAATGGAACTATCACTGTGACAACACAAGAATAATGTACCTGTGAGGCTGTGATTAATTTGGGATAATTTTATATAATAAAACCAACATTGCTACAAGTGAAGAGATAAGTAAAAAGGAAGAGGATAAGACATCCACACCAAAAACAAGCAGAAACCACTAAAATCTATGAGACAGTCAAGCAACAAAGCATGTTAATCCCTCTGCTATCTAACAAAGAAACACCACTAAAAAAGAGCCCAAGGAAAGAGTACCAAAGAGATGCTAGAGGAATAACCCTATCCAAAATGCAATAGAGTCAAAAAAGAGACATTGAAAATTCCGTTGTTCCTTGCCAACCATATACACCCAAGTACCACATAAATAGAGCATGCCACATAACTTTGGCATCTTTATGAGATCCAAAACCTCGAAAAAAAAAAAAAAAACTTCATCCATTTTGGAATTTTAAAAAATTAACAGGCCACTGACCATCTTTTTAAAATATGCAAGATATTTGTGTTCATTTGAAATAAGCTTAAAGCTTAGTATGCTTTTTAATTAGAGGGGGAGTATCTGGATATATGAAAAGCATCTCATAAAATATTTTTTTGAATCTTAGAATACAGAAGATCTCAAAAGGATTTATTTCCTGTTTATGTTCCCTGATTTGATTACTTAAATAGCAGTATTGGCCTTGCCTTTATATTATCATCTTATTACATAATCATCACATCAAATCAATATCAATCTCATGTTATTTTGATCCTCTATTATCTCTTTCCCACTCTCCTAACCTAAAACCTTCCAATTCAACAATTGGAATTCACATGTTATTGATAATTTCTTTCTCCTAGAGTCATTGATAATCAACAAACTTGAAATTAAAGAAAAAAATTAATCTCAAATTCAAAATCACATTGCATAGATATTTCATGTTCCACTGGTTATAACCCTTCATGCTCAAATTTGATCACACGTGAGTCAATTGTTTAACTGGATATAAAATATTACCAAGTGAAATATCAGCACAATTTTTGCAATAAAAAAAAATTAAAAAATAAAACCACATGAACTAAAGATAAAATCTTGTAAATACCTGTAATACTCGAACCTGCCTTGCTTCTTTGTTTTGAGCATCACGATCTGCTATTGATGGATGATTTGTCAACTTATGAGGATGATCAATGCCTCCATCCTTTTGATAACAAGCATTGCATACGTCATACTCAGGGCAAACTTCACAACGCCAACCTTGGCCAGTTTCTATGTCAAGATAGCATATATTACAAGTTGTTACAAACGCAGGAGCAGTTGGATTGTGAAGATGATAAAGGACCATCATCGAGGAATGCTTGGCCCGCCTTAGTGTGTCATACTGATAATGATTTCCCTGGCAGAGACTCAAAAATGCCTGTCTAGTGTCAAAGAATTCGCTCTCAAGGATATCATCTTTGTCCTTTGTGTCAACTGGGACATCAGTAATTTCCACCTGCAAGAAAATGCCAAGTATTAAAATTTGCCAGATTCACTTCTAATCAATAGCTATCATAATATTACTATGTGTATGAAATAGCTTAATTCACTTTCAGATAAGCCTAAGATAAAAAGAGACCCCAAGGAAATTTGGGCTGAAAAGTTATTTTTCAGCATAAATAATCAAAATCAAACATGCTATATACCAGTTCAAATTAAGAACTAAATAATTTCTTAAAAACATGTAAATTTTATCAAAGTAGAAATCAAGCAGACATGAAGGTGGTTAACAATCTCATGCAGATAAACCTCACAAAGCAGTAAAGAAGAATGAACTAGCACAGAAGCACTACCTCACATGTCAAAAATAGATTGGCTTGCCTTTTTTTTTTACAATAGTTATTTGAACATCTACATCTAACATCTAAGTCCAACACCTATCATTTTGGGTAAAGAATGGTGGGTTCTTCAATTTATCTTTCTTATTATTTTTCATATCTTTACCCAAAATGGTAGGTGTTAGATCTAGATGTCAAAAAAACATTATTAATTTTTTTATTACTATTACTTACCCGATAAAGGGTATGTTTATCCCTCTGGTTAATAGGATGTCTTTCTCTCTCTTCACGCTTTATTTCTGCTTCATAACACCTAAGAAACCATGCATATCATCAGATCAATATACTGAAAATATTTTACTAATAGAGTAGAAGGTGAGACACAGAATGTGAGGCTAACCAGCAAAATTGACTGGTTCAGTAGGCAAGAAATATAAGAAAAAGATAATAGGAAAGCTAAAAATAAATACAGTTATGAATAAAATACTGTTAAAACGTATAATGCCAACAAAATATGTTCTTCAGTAAAATACCCACAGCAGATTTGATATTGTCCAAATATGCCCAATATATCTTTTATAATAAAAGGCTGCTTCAAATATGACATTCAAACAATAAAAAAAATTAAAACACCCCCAAAAACTCCATGTGACACTATATGCTATTTGGATGTGCTTTTTCAGATTAAAAAAGACCCTTTCTAAAAAGAAAGTATAGTTGCTCAATTTTTAGAAAATTTGGATGAACCTTGAAAACTCCTTGATGTCTCCTGCAACTGTATAGAAAACACATTTAAATCTAATGATTGCTTCAAGTTCACTGCACTCCTCTTCACTACTAAAACATGACTTCTGTAAGAATATTCGCTCAGCAACACGCTGAACAAAGCAGTCTAGCAAGAATGGATATGAAATGGACAGTGGACACAGGGACATGACACTTAAATAAAAATATAGGTAACCAATAGCTGGGACCTGGGATAAAAGTCCATGCTTCAACGATGGCACTTCAAGACTCCTTTCTCCTCTTGTTCAGAGAAGACAGTTGATATGGAGTAATAATATATGTAATCACATGACAAAACATGAAGATAGATTGAAGAATCCTTACTTATCACAAATCTGGAAATTTTTGCACTGGTTGCAAACCCAACGATTGCCAGACACCATTAGAATACAACAATGAGTACATGCATGCTGCAAATGAACCATGATAAAATCTTCCTTCATCGGGGAAATGGTTTCACCAAGCTGGAGAAAAATCAAGATCTTTGTGAGAATCATATTATCATTGTTAAGCAAGAAGCTATTATGGTCTGAAGATATACTTATACAACAAACAAAAAATTTATTAAAAAAAAAGTTTTGCGATGGATCTCGTTTACCAAAAGAGCAAAAACATTAGTAACATATAATTAAACAGAAAATTACTTTGTGCATGAGGAGCAGATCTTTTGAGGCATTTCCAGAAAGATCTGTCTGACCAGATGCTTTTAATGCCCTTTTTGTTATAGTCTTTTTAGTTGTGCCTTTCTTATTTTGTTTTCTTCCATCTTCCTCTTGGCGAAGCTGATAAATCAAATCCTCTGCAGCCCCGGGCCAGTAATCTCCATCAAAATACGGGAGTCTTGCAGCTGTAACCTTAGCTCTAGATTCACCATTAGACACAAAGAAATGATCGTATAAGTTGGTTAGATCAACCACAATATTCTCCTTGGCAGCTTTTCTTAACATGGCCAGATACCTGAAGAGAAATGTTCACAAAACAAATGGAAGTTCGGCATGAATAAACCTAGCACATTGTACAAGTAAAATAATTAGACAACTTTTTCTTTTCTTTTTGCTTATCATGAAGCTCATAGGCTCACCATTCCCGAAGTTTATCAGATTTTGGTGTTTTCTGAATTTCTGGATGACAATATAAAATATAGTCTTCACCCTTTAATGGAGGACATGCCCATATATAGCAGCTTGTGAAACCACGTTTCTTGCAATATTCAAGGTATCCAATCTAAAAACAAATAAAAAGTCAGAAGTTGAATATCTCCACAAAGAGCTCCAAAAGGATGTGACAGATATGATAAGAGTAAGATATTAGTTACTAAAGTTTACCAGGATTTCATGGTAAACAAACGTCCGAAGAGCCTCTCCGGTCACTGCTTTAACCTCAGGCCTAAAATACTTCACAGAGTCTAGATACGAAAGATACACTCGGCGCTGATTGGGAAACTGTGCTTCTGATCCAAATTCTTGAACATACATGCCAAATAGGCAGACTTCCACGCCTTCAATCTTCTGAAACAACAAAACTACCTGGAATAGAAAGCCATGGGTGTCAATATTCATGATTAATGATAATGATTCAATTACCATGAGATCAAATAAAGAGACATTCCAAATACCTTGGATTTGTATGGGAATTCTGTTGGGTAATTATCTTCCTGAAAAATCTCCAAAAACCGCTGTTTCACTTCTAACTTCTTGTCAACAGACGAAACAACCCTTACAACAAGTGAATCAGCTCCAGGCACCTGGTAACATCACAGTGAAAATGTTTTATAAATCACCAGAAGAACACACCTTAACGCAATTAGTAGTTCATACATCAACAGATGAAACTTCTGTTTGCTAGCCACAAGAGTAATGTAAAAATCAATCAATATCTAACAAACAGAAGAAACAGCAAGGTTTAAAAAAGGAAAGAACTAAAATATAATGTATATCCATGGATATATACATATATTAAAAAAATTAACACAAATAAAAAGCCTAACAAATATATTTTGGCCAGCTAGTAGATAAACCACCTCATCATAACTTTTCCCTTGATGCCTAGCCCTCTCCTGTCTTTCTTGCCTTAGTCGTCTGAATAATCGTTGTTCTATCTGGTCACTAAGAATAGTTCTTGGCAAATCCCAACGATTGGATTGGATTGGATTGGATTGGATTGCTAGCTTATTATGACACAAAAAAACAAAAAGGAGATATCTCCCTAGTTGTAGTTTACACTTCCAAGTCATAATTCTCTAACCAAGGCATTCATATTCGCAATTCACAAATCATAATCACTGAATCACATGTTAATAATTAATTTTTAACTTTTTTTTTTCAAAAAAAAAAAAAGAAGGTTCCATTACCTTTATAAGATTATTATTTGGAAAATTTCAATTTCATGCTTCATATAAGAATCGTGAATTCAATAAAATCAGCGTTGACCACCACCACCGTCACGTTCCTTCTCTATCTGTCGTCTCTGCTTCTCAACGACCACCACCACGTTTCTTCACCCTCTCTCTCTCTCTATGATATTGATATTGATATTGTTAATTTCATTTTCTGAAACCGGGTACTTTTAGATCCTGTTACTTCAAATCAATGGCTTAAAATATTGGTGCACATGTGGCTTCACAAATCAATGGCTGAAAATGCTCTGCAAGCTCCTACGGCCTGCGCATGTTGATGCAATAATCAATCACTAAAAGTGCTCTTTTAAATTAACTTACTTGTTTAGTGGATTTTAAAGAAAAAAAAACAACGAAAGTGGATTGGCTTAGTAGAAACTGGTTGGACACTTAGGGACTTCAAGATCAAAGGTTCGAGTCTCAGCGAGACAACAATTCCTGTGAAGAATCCATATTGTTGAGTCAAAGAATCGCACAGTTCGCGAATTCGGAGTTGATTAGCTAGACCACATAAAATGTGAAACCCAGACACCACCTGGTTTCGAGAAAAAAAAAACCACCTTGTTTAGTTGTTTAATACATTTAACATTTAATAAAATAAAAATGTTTATGAAAAGTGGCTTAATTTAATTAAATTAAAAATTAGAATATGATTATTTAGAGGATTTTTTTAACATTAATCCTTATTAAGAATCCAAGAGTTGAATGATTTTATTAGGTAATGTTAAAATAAAAGAATAAAAAAATATTTATATTTATTTTTTCAATAAAAAAAGTTCACTTTTAGTTTTTAAATTTGAGATTAAAAAACCTTTTTTTAATAGAAGAAAAAATCTCAACAATGTGTTATATAAGAAACGATGGAGAGTATCAATTTTAAATTTTAAATTGGAAGTAAGTAAGGCACGATTTCTATTTGTTATAAAGAGATTCAGTAACTTGAACACATGAATAGGACAAAATTGAATCTCTTCATATCAATTTTAACATACTTGAGGAATCGGATAAGAATAAAAAACATGTGTTAGCATGTTGCGGCATTAGGGCACAACTTAGACATTGTAAATAGACATTAACCTGTTTTTGGTAACATTCCTTGTATATCATCTTACTTTATAAGAAAAGTAATAAGTTTATGAATACTTGGACTTGTTATCGTTGGAAAAAGATCTGAAAATAAGAAATTTCCCTTCCCTTGAAAATTTCTTTTCACAAACACTTGATTAATAATGAGGTTGACTAACAAAATCAGAGTTTGCGGAAACATAGTAAAGCAATCATATTATGCCCCCAAAATATATCAAGTGTAACAAGTCCATGGATACCAAATAATTATTATTATGAAGTCGAATTCATCTTATGATACCTCTTTCAAAATGTGTATCATATAAATACTATTAAAAATAGAGATGTTATAGAGCTGGTAACTGGTCCTCTGTCCAAACATTTATCTGGTCGGATCCTCGATATCTGCACAACGGGTTCCCAACCCACACTTTCTACACTCTGCATGCACCTAAGTGACATCTCCCTTTATCGATTCTTGTGCAAGCTAGATGCACGATCAACACCTAATAAGGGCATGGGGGTTAGCTATACATATTCGCATAATCAAATGAGAATAAAACTAACATCCACAAGTCAACATGTAACAAATCATGATGCATATTCATATGGGCACACCCAGTTAATTATAATAATTCTTTCAATGCAGGTGGCATGATGCATGATTTCCTAGATACTCAAATTGCACATAATTGCACATCTTTCACAACTTAATGCATCAATTCACATAATATCCAAATAAGTCATGAATTCCAACATCAATATAGCTTGCATGCATCCAAATAACATTGCTCATAACCACAATTGAGCTTAGATTGGCCTCCAAGCCACTAAACCATTTTAACTTATGCCCTTTGAGTCTCTTGGTGACTCATCCTATGTTTTATCACAATTTATTCTCATTCTAGCAAATAGTAAGCTTCCCCCTTACCTTAGGTTCGTGCTTGAACAAGATTTGAGCAGAGATTTGAGGTAGAATACCAAACACCCAAAGCTCCTCCTCAAACCAGAACCGTTTTGACAGGGTAGATTGATCAAGGAATTTGGAACATGAAATGGACATGGAAATTAGGGAAAATGGTCATTACCAAAACCATGAAACATGAACTTTGAAAGGAAATCAAGTCTAGAACAAGAGAAGGCTTGAGCTTACCAAAATCGAAGCTCAAAGTCAGTTCCAGAAACCCAATACAGAATTGTGACAGTTTTGAACCTCCAACTTCATGAATCGATTTCTCCTAGCTCAGAAACTCTCAACTCACAAACCTTATATCAATACAAAGCCCTTGATGTAAGCTTTGTAACAGTGTATCACTCGCTCTCCATCACTCGGAGACGAAGAAGAATTTCCTCAGACGAAATTGGAACCCTAACAACACCTCCCCAACACCAAATCTCATAAATCAACCCCAATTCTTCAGAAATCCAGCCTTTTATAGAGAAATTAGAGTAACATGCATGCCGATGCGTGTTACCCACTAGTTTAGGGCTGATTTCGTGGCGATTCCATGGATTAATTGGGTGATTACTCATCAAAATCCACTAACCCAGTTTCTGGGTTCATCGTGTAACCGGTTACACAGCCCTTCTAACCGGTTACATACTGATAAAATTTAAAAATTAATAATTTAATTGCTCTTTCTTCAAGAACTTTTCTAGTATTGCAATTAGGTCCCAACTCAAGGACTCAATTACAATATTCATATTTTTGTACAAAATAATCATATAAAAATATATCTCATATTTTTATATATAAAAGCACATAATGTACAAAAACTAAAACCTTCAAAATTAATATAAATCAATTATAAAATAATTGTTATAATTAATTTCTTGGTTATATGGGAGACGAAAATTAGGGGTGTTACATTTTCCTTTTGAAAAAAAAAAAACCAATATAACAACCTACACTTGATTATAAAAATAAAGGGGATCAGTATGCTCCTTCTTGAAAATGAACAGTAAATTGATAATGGTTCGAAGAAATACAATTTTGACTTTTCAAGTTCATCTCTCAAAACATTATTACTCTCTTTTTGTTTTTTTAAAAGATTTAATTGCACTTTTGTTCACCAATTGACACCTGATTATCCTACGTGAAATTTCTTTTAATTAATACCTGTACTTTCAAATATTAATTTATTGATAGTCAATAATTTTTTTTGGAGTTATTTTTCTTTTTAATAACTTGTTTTCATACCTGTACTTTCGATGTTCTCTCACTTCTCAAATATTTATAAAATAATGAAAAAAAAATTACTTAAACCAAATTTTATTGATCTGCTAATGTTTTTTTTTTTTTTTCCAAGATCCACAAATTGGATAGGTAAAAGTCAAGGGTGACTCGGGGCCACGACGGGTTAGAGTTAAGTGGGAATAAGAGGCCAGCTTTGACAAGAGTTGGTCTTAAGTTGCTAGCAACTGGACAATCTACTGCTCAGCATTACAAGGTTGTCATACAAACCCGAGTATTTTAAATTGATTAATATCAACACACAAAATTTGATGTGTCATCTTCTTCCAAGTGAGTAAGAGATAAAGAATGAGAAAAGGACAAGTAAATTTTAGAAAGCATTGTGTAATCTATTACTATAATTAAAAAAAAAGTGCTTTTTGGTAAATATATGTGGAGATAAATTGGCCATTCCATTTAAACCCCTAATACTTACTCAAATTTATAACTTTTATTCACCTACGTCCAAATTATTCTAAGGAGATAAAGGGTATAATTGTACATTCAACATATTGTTTAACTAAGTATTGCAGTTCCCAAAGGTTTGTGGGTAGAAAGAAGGACTTTTTATAGCCACCTTACTCACGCACCGAAAATCGCAGAATGAAGTTTTCCTGCACTCGCATAACCAAATCAATAACCACTCCCATGCAACAATGCAAGAACATCCCAATTTTCTCACTCTCCGAACAATCATTCTCTCAAAGTTGGGCAGTTGTGACGAATTGACGATGAAGTACTTCTAACACCAAGCTCGAGGTTTGGTGTTTGAAAGAGTTAGAGGTAGTCTGGGTTTTTCATACTTCTAATCGGGTTCAAAATCAATTCTGTGGAGGGGCAAAAATAAAACTCAAATTCTTTGCTATTTATTAATCTTGCCCAAAACATCTACAATACAGTAAAGCTAAGCTAGCACTTTCATCACATGAAACCTAATTACAGATATTAAAAGGGGCCCCGCTTAGAGGCATAGCAAACACAGATAGAAAAGAAGCAGAATTCAATGTGAATTGCGGCACTAGCAAAGATTCCAATTATTTACTTTGACCTTTAAATAATAGATTCTACAAATACGATCAATCTTTAAAAGGGAAAAGAGGACTAAAAGCGACTTGATATCTCCTCCCACAAGTATCTGTAAGAAATGTGACTAATTAATTAGGACTATGTATGTAATGTATGTATGTATGGTACACCCACCACCACCCGTGGATGGCATTTGACATAATAATACAAAAGTACACAATCAAAGAATCACTAAAATCGGAGTACATAAAGCAGAAACCACCTAATAACCCGCTGGACTTGCTTAGTCCTTGCAGCAGAGCACAAAATGGCTGAAGAACTCAGATCCTGCTTGGGAGAGAATCAAGTGGAGATAGACAAGCAAACCTGCAAGGTTGTCATATACTCTATCTTTTCCAGTCTCATAAAAACAATCACTGCTGTTAAGAGTATAGATTAGATGAAGCTAATGTCTACCTCTGTCTAGAGCATTTCTTCAAATTTACATGCTCAAATTGCTCATCAAGCATTGTTGGCAACTTCTGCAGCTCTCTGCCTCATCATCTCCATTACAGCAGCTCTACGCCGTGAATCAGACTGTTGCTGCAACCTCTTTAAATGTTCTTTTAAGTCTCTGAGTTAACCACCAGAAGAAAAGTAAATACATGCAAAGTGTAGTATAAAAGTGAAACTTGAGTAAAATGGCAATGTCTGATCCACAAACCTGCAACGAGGCACATGGCACTGAGATTCTTTGCAAGCACGAGCATGAAGTTGAAGCAAATACCACATCTTCTTGCAAAGAACACAACCTCCAGACGCACGAGTTTTGCAGTGCATCCCATGGCGGAAAAGGCCCTTAACCTTGCGACAATTTGGATATTGGCAATGTGCAGAACGACATTGGGATGCATGCACAAGCAGATCAAGCATTCTCCGTAGCTGTAATTTAAAAATTCATTTATATAACATAAGATCCTATATAGAAACTAGAAAGACACATTATGACCACTTAACGTGATGATCAGAGCAACAGAGACAACCAATAGCGAACAAAATTCAAACATATGATACAATGTAAGAAAGTGACAACGTGCTTCTATAAGCATAAGAGGTATTTGACAATATAAGTTAATAAATATGAACCTCAAACTTATTATCCAACCAATACTGACCAAAAAGAATTCAATAATAAATAATGGAACTATCACTGTGACAACACAAGAATAATGTACCTGTGAGGCTGTGATTAATTTGGGATAATTTTATATAATAAAACCAACATTGCTACAAGTGAAGAGATAAGTAAAAAGGAAGAGGATAAGACATCCACACCAAAAACAAGCAGAAACCACTAAAATCTATGAGACAGTCAAGCAACAAAGCATGTTAATCCCTCTGCTATCTAACAAAGAAACACCACTAAAAAAGAGCCCAAGGAAAGAGTACCAAAGAGATGCTAGAGGAATAACCCTATCCAAAATGCAATAGAGTCAAAAAAGAGACATTGAAAATTCCGTTGTTCCTTGCCAACCATATACACCCAAGTACCACATAAATAGAGCATGCCACATAACTTTGGCATCTTTATGAGATCCAAAACCTCGAAAAAAAAAAAAAAAACTTCATCCATTTTGGAATTTTAAAAAATTAACAGGCCACTGACCATCTTTTTAAAATATGCAAGATATTTGTGTTCATTTGAAATAAGCTTAAAGCTTAGTATGCTTTTTAATTAGAGGGGGAGTATCTGGATATATGAAAAGCATCTCATAAAATATTTTTTTGAATCTTAGAATACAGAAGATCTCAAAAGGATTTATTTCCTGTTTATGTTCCCTGATTTGATTACTTAAATAGCAGTATTGGCCTTGCCTTTATATTATCATCTTATTACATAATCATCACATCAAATCAATATCAATCTCATGTTATTTTGATCCTCTATTATCTCTTTCCCACTCTCCTAACCTAAAACCTTCCAATTCAACAATTGGAATTCACATGTTATTGATAATTTCTTTCTCCTAGAGTCATTGATAATCAACAAACTTGAAATTAAAGAAAAAAATTAATCTCAAATTCAAAATCACATTGCATAGATATTTCATGTTCCACTGGTTATAACCCTTCATGCTCAAATTTGATCACACGTGAGTCAATTGTTTAACTGGATATAAAATATTACCAAGTGAAATATCAGCACAATTTTTGCAATAAAAAAAAATTAAAAAATAAAACCACATGAACTAAAGATAAAATCTTGTAAATACCTGTAATACTCGAACCTGCCTTGCTTCTTTGTTTTGAGCATCACGATCTGCTATTGATGGATGATTTGTCAACTTATGAGGATGATCAATGCCTCCATCCTTTTGATAACAAGCATTGCATACGTCATACTCAGGGCAAACTTCACAACGCCAACCTTGGCCAGTTTCTATGTCAAGATAGCATATATTACAAGTTGTTACAAACGCAGGAGCAGTTGGATTGTGAAGATGATAAAGGACCATCATCGAGGAATGCTTGGCCCGCCTTAGTGTGTCATACTGATAATGATTTCCCTGGCAGAGACTCAAAAATGCCTGTCTAGTGTCAAAGAATTCGCTCTCAAGGATATCATCTTTGTCCTTTGTGTCAACTGGGACATCAGTAATTTCCACCTGCAAGAAAATGCCAAGTATTAAAATTTGCCAGATTCACTTCTAATCAATAGCTATCATAATATTACTATGTGTATGAAATAGCTTAATTCACTTTCAGATAAGCCTAAGATAAAAAGAGACCCCAAGGAAATTTGGGCTGAAAAGTTATTTTTCAGCATAAATAATCAAAATCAAACATGCTATATACCAGTTCAAATTAAGAACTAAATAATTTCTTAAAAACATGTAAATTTTATCAAAGTAGAAATCAAGCAGACATGAAGGTGGTTAACAATCTCATGCAGATAAACCTCACAAAGCAGTAAAGAAGAATGAACTAGCACAGAAGCACTACCTCACATGTCAAAAATAGATTGGCTTGCCTTTTTTTTTTACAATAGTTATTTGAACATCTACATCTAACATCTAAGTCCAACACCTATCATTTTGGGTAAAGAATGGTGGGTTCTTCAATTTATCTTTCTTATTATTTTTCATATCTTTACCCAAAATGGTAGGTGTTAGATCTAGATGTCAAAAAAACATTATTAATTTTTTTATTACTATTACTTACCCGATAAAGGGTATGTTTATCCCTCTGGTTAATAGGATGTCTTTCTCTCTCTTCACGCTTTATTTCTGCTTCATAACACCTAAGAAACCATGCATATCATCAGATCAATATACTGAAAATATTTTACTAATAGAGTAGAAGGTGAGACACAGAATGTGAGGCTAACCAGCAAAATTGACTGGTTCAGTAGGCAAGAAATATAAGAAAAAGATAATAGGAAAGCTAAAAATAAATACAGTTATGAATAAAATACTGTTAAAACGTATAATGCCAACAAAATATGTTCTTCAGTAAAATACCCACAGCAGATTTGATATTGTCCAAATATGCCCAATATATCTTTTATAATAAAAGGCTGCTTCAAATATGACATTCAAACAATAAAAAAAATTAAAACACCCCCAAAAACTCCATGTGACACTATATGCTATTTGGATGTGCTTTTTCAGATTAAAAAAGACCCTTTCTAAAAAGAAAGTATAGTTGCTCAATTTTTAGAAAATTTGGATGAACCTTGAAAACTCCTTGATGTCTCCTGCAACTGTATAGAAAACACATTTAAATCTAATGATTGCTTCAAGTTCACTGCACTCCTCTTCACTACTAAAACATGACTTCTGTAAGAATATTCGCTCAGCAACACGCTGAACAAAGCAGTCTAGCAAGAATGGATATGAAATGGACAGTGGACACAGGGACATGACACTTAAATAAAAATATAGGTAACCAATAGCTGGGACCTGGGATAAAAGTCCATGCTTCAACGATGGCACTTCAAGACTCCTTTCTCCTCTTGTTCAGAGAAGACAGTTGATATGGAGTAATAATATATGTAATCACATGACAAAACATGAAGATAGATTGAAGAATCCTTACTTATCACAAATCTGGAAATTTTTGCACTGGTTGCAAACCCAACGATTGCCAGACACCATTAGAATACAACAATGAGTACATGCATGCTGCAAATGAACCATGATAAAATCTTCCTTCATCGGGGAAATGGTTTCACCAAGCTGGAGAAAAATCAAGATCTTTGTGAGAATCATATTATCATTGTTAAGCAAGAAGCTATTATGGTCTGAAGATATACTTATACAACAAACAAAAAATTTATTAAAAAAAAAGTTTTGCGATGGATCTCGTTTACCAAAAGAGCAAAAACATTAGTAACATATAATTAAACAGAAAATTACTTTGTGCATGAGGAGCAGATCTTTTGAGGCATTTCCAGAAAGATCTGTCTGACCAGATGCTTTTAATGCCCTTTTTGTTATAGTCTTTTTAGTTGTGCCTTTCTTATTTTGTTTTCTTCCATCTTCCTCTTGGCGAAGCTGATAAATCAAATCCTCTGCAGCCCCGGGCCAGTAATCTCCATCAAAATACGGGAGTCTTGCAGCTGTAACCTTAGCTCTAGATTCACCATTAGACACAAAGAAATGATCGTATAAGTTGGTTAGATCAACCACAATATTCTCCTTGGCAGCTTTTCTTAACATGGCCAGATACCTGAAGAGAAATGTTCACAAAACAAATGGAAGTTCGGCATGAATAAACCTAGCACATTGTACAAGTAAAATAATTAGACAACTTTTTCTTTTCTTTTTGCTTATCATGAAGCTCATAGGCTCACCATTCCCGAAGTTTATCAGATTTTGGTGTTTTCTGAATTTCTGGATGACAATATAAAATATAGTCTTCACCCTTTAATGGAGGACATGCCCATATATAGCAGCTTGTGAAACCACGTTTCTTGCAATATTCAAGGTATCCAATCTAAAAACAAATAAAAAGTCAGAAGTTGAATATCTCCACAAAGAGCTCCAAAAGGATGTGACAGATATGATAAGAGTAAGATATTAGTTACTAAAGTTTACCAGGATTTCATGGTAAACAAACGTCCGAAGAGCCTCTCCGGTCACTGCTTTAACCTCAGGCCTAAAATACTTCACAGAGTCTAGATACGAAAGATACACTCGGCGCTGATTGGGAAACTGTGCTTCTGATCCAAATTCTTGAACATACATGCCAAATAGGCAGACTTCCACGCCTTCAATCTTCTGAAACAACAAAACTACCTGGAATAGAAAGCCATGGGTGTCAATATTCATGATTAATGATAATGATTCAATTACCATGAGATCAAATAAAGAGACATTCCAAATACCTTGGATTTGTATGGGAATTCTGTTGGGTAATTATCTTCCTGAAAAATCTCCAAAAACCGCTGTTTCACTTCTAACTTCTTGTCAACAGACGAAACAACCCTTACAACAAGTGAATCAGCTCCAGGCACCTGGTAACATCACAGTGAAAATGTTTTATAAATCACCAGAAGAACACACCTTAACGCAATTAGTAGTTCATACATCAACAGATGAAACTTCTGTTTGCTAGCCACAAGAGTAATGTAAAAATCAATCAATATCTAACAAACAGAAGAAACAGCAAGGTTTAAAAAAGGAAAGAACTAAAATATAATGTATATCCATGGATATATACATATATTAAAAAAATTAACACAAATAAAAAGCCTAACAAATATATTTTGGCCAGCTAGTAGATAAACCACCTCATCATAACTTTTCCCTTGATGCCTAGCCCTCTCCTGTCTTTCTTGCCTTAGTCGTCTGAATAATCGTTGTTCTATCTGGTCACTAAGAATAGTTCTTGGCAAATCCTTGGCTCCAAGAACAGCACTTTGGGGTAAGGGTTTGCGCTCTCCTCTTTCAACCTCTTCAATATAGCAGTTAGGGCAAGTGTATTCAGCTTGTCCCCCATCATTTCTTCTACCATTAAATAAGGCACAAATTTGGTGTTGCCAAGCTTCACATTTGTCACATTGAACCCACTGCCAATAAAAATAGCTGGTTAATAACAAATAAGAAAAATAGAACAAACGAACTGCCAATAAAGCAACAAAATGACACATGGCACGCACCCATTCTTCAGTTTCCTCATCATTCTTCTTCTTTTCCAGTCTTGACTTAGGGATGGGGGTCCCATCAACATTAATGTTCTCTGAACGAGCATCATTATAGCATGGAATACAAAAATAATGCCGCGTATCGCCCGCACCCATGGTGTAATACATATTATTTCGTTTAATACGAACGCCACAAGTTGTGCAATAAATAGGTGGTGGTTCAAACGTAAGCTTCTCGACAGCACACAATTGACAGGAGTTCTCACTCATCGAATGCTCCATTGCTTGGTTCTTCTCTGCTTTCGATTTGCTCTGCCACAGGAATATAGCAGTGCAGAAAAATCATAGTTAAATATGGATACCAGAGATAATTAGAGAAATCTTATGCATGATACATAGCAAATGAACAAGCAACATTAGAAAAATCCAACCTTAAAAATTATTTATAAACCTCAGCATTAGGAGAGATAACATAACATCATACCATGACCTTGTACTGTAAATTATTAAATAGGGTCTTAAGAAATGTTTTTTTAGAAATGTATGACATTTAAAAACTTCACATTTGGACTCAACAACTTATCATAACAATTAGAAGAAACATATAATTCTTGAATTGATCTTTCAGGTTTGTTGTAAGCATTTTATTCATCTGACAATATTATGAGAAGGAGAACACAAAAAAAAATGTTTTATGAAGCCAAGTGCATTAGAGAAATCAAGCTTCTATAAGAAGCATAAGAAATCATATTTTCACAAAATATGACAGCATGATATGGAGTCAAATGATGAAATACATGGCAGATAATCATATACTCCCTCCGGTCCATATTATAAGCACCCTTTCTCTCTCACAAAAAGGGTGCTTATAATATGGACCGGAGGGAGTATCATATATGCATCAAAAACCAACAAGAGACAAAGACAACCCAGAGTATTTAATGAATGTGATGTGATAACATGATAAGCATGGTGCAAAATCTTGTCTAGATGATACATGTGGAGTGGACTTTTAGGATTTTAGATGACTTTGGAATGCATTCAAAGATTGCAGTAATTTGTCTTAACTGGATTCTCATGGGCGTTGGTCACAGAAAAGAGAGCATATTGTGGTGACAGTGTGCATTGCATGCTGTTCATTGGTGCCCGTGGTAGCAACAAAATGACTAAATCTTAAAGGGAGAATCTATGTTCCAATACTTGTTTTGGCATAGAATTTTTATCTGACTCTATTTTGTTCAGCACATTCTTTCTTTCTCATAGTATTCCGTCGGTAGAATTGAATAGGAAATAGAGTTCTACTTTAAATTTTCTTTGTACTCTTTTCCGTTCTAATAAAAGAAAATATTTTATGAATGCTGTGATGCCATGAAATCATATTTAAGCTTTTTCATAAAATACAATACCTGGTCCATCTTATTTTCCTACTTATTTTTAAAGTTCGGTTAGAGCATTAGACACCAATTCAAACTAAAGAGTTGAATAAAGTTCCATAGTTTTAAAAACACAATGGAACTGGTTTGTACTACAACTACTTTCAACAATTAAACTAATGGAATAAAATTAATTTCTCCTGTAAAAAGAAGCACAAGTATAGAAAGACTTACTTGGCCAACCCACTGCCTGAGGCCAGTGATATGTTCCCTGACTTGCTCTGGAGTAAATAATTCAGTAAGTGAGACCCCCTTTATTTTTGGCTTACCAGATTTGGTTCCAGCTGCATTTTCAGAAGGCTGTATCACATTTTCTTGTTTACTTTGTCCAGTCTCTTTATCACTTTTAATACTTTCTGTCCTAGCTAAATTAGCAGGTTCATCATACGTGACAGGTTCACCACCAGGCAACTTATCATCTGCAGTATTGTTATCCATTTCCATCTCGCTATGCTTTTCGTGTACCAAATGTGCTGGAACTTCGGCCTTAACTTCTGTAAGCTCAGGTTTAACTGAGATAGACATCTCAGCACTGGGATAAACTTGGGACTGAGCATCCCTGGAAACATGTGATTCACAATTTGCAGAAACAGATGAAGCAGAATTGTCAATTTCAGGATTAAGGGACTGGTTGCAATGCTCGATCTTTATGCGTTTAAGAGAAGGGTGAAGGTCTTCTGAAGTTTCAACAGCTAGTGGAGGTTTTGAGATCAATCTAGGTGATGGGCCTACAACATTGTATGATTTACAGGGTCCATTTACAGGAACTGGCAAACTTGATTCAGCTTCTGGCTGAATCTGAGGTTTGAGTTGAAAAGCCCGTCGATATTTTCTAACAAAAACACAAACGGGGCAACATGGATCCTTGCAGTTTATGAAATGATGAAGCAATACCCTAGTATGATGACAACGAGGATATGAACAATGGTGTAGGGTGCACCCATCTATGTGCTTACATAACTTTTGTGCAAGAGAACAAAAGCGTTCTTGGCAGCACCCTTCAGGGGCAGAACATCGCCGAGCATGAAGAAGAAATAAAAGCCACCTCTGTTGATTTCTGTGTGCCCTTTTGATAGCACTCCCAGGATCATGCAGCTCAGCTGAGCCTCTAGAAGCAGCAGCCTGACCAATTATAGATCCATCTGATGATAAATTATTGCATTGAGCTTCATCTTGACCTGATATTCTTTGATGAAAATCCATTTGAAGATGCTGGTCATGTGAAATATTCCCGAGTATGTGGTTACCATCTTGAGATTGAGGCCACTGATTTGGAACAGATCTGGATTGTGTCCCAATGGTAAGAGCGCTAAAATTATTTTGAGACTCTGCAACCAACTGGTGTGGGTGCAACATTTGTTGTGAACTTTGAGGGCTTGATAAGGGTAAATCATGCTGACCAGATGGAAACGAACGATGCTGAGCACCCCTAGAAAAATCTTCGGATGAGTTCTGCTGGAACTGACTCGGCATCTCAGACACATGGAACTGTTCAGAAACATTAGAATTGAGCATCTCTTTATGTTGTTCAACTCCAGGCTCAGACTTCACTCGGCTTTCTAGATTGGCGGTCATCTGAGATTGACTGAAAGCATCATTATTGACCAAATGTTGAGGTTGTTGACTTTGAAACTTCAGTTGAAATTGCTGCTGTGCATACTGCTCTGGCTGTTGAAATTGCTGGGGCCTTTGCTGATACTGCTTTTGAGAATGCAGAAGGCCATCTCTTGAAGTCAATGAAGACTGAAAATTCAACTTGTCCGACTGATTCACTGCTTGAGACTTTAAATTAGCAGCCTGCTGCATACCATGCAAATTCGAGTGACCACTAATCAATGAGCTAGTTTTGGGTATTGATGGCAATTTAACTGAACTCATGTTCTGAGTGTTCATCATAGAACCAGAGGATGTCGAGGCATAAAAATTTCCAGAAGCAAAAGTGTCAACACTATTCAATCCATATCCCTCACCTGATAATAAAAATGTTACCCTTTCTGTGAGATGCCAATAGCTAAAAGAGAAAAAAACATACAGCACATGCACCCAGGCATAAACCCACCCAACAAACAAAAATATAGCTAAAAACGATTATACAACTCAACATCAACGTGCTCATAAAATAAGAGAAAAGGAGAAAGAAAGATTACCATGCACAACTGTTTGCTGATTTTGATCAAAGTGCTGCTGAACGTGTTTAGGGGAATTAGCATAAGTTGAGGCATAGCCATCAGAAGTGCCGGGTTCATTTGCTATATTGTTCCCAATCAAGCCTAGTCCCCCATTTATAGCACCATTTGAGTTTGCAAATGATTTTTGCAGCAAACCAGATCTCATTCCACTACCCATTTGGCTGCCAATATTCTGTAATACATGACTATTTTGGCCACCAACATGCTGCTTCTGCTGCTGCAGCTGTTGTTGTGATACCATCGTAGAATCTACGCCGGAAAAGGCACTGCTGTTAGTAGAAGAATCTATAGTCATGTGTGAGTGATTACTGCTGACATTGAATCCAGGAGTGGGAATCATCTGGCTTCCAATTCTCTGCACCCCTGTCGATGAAATGTTTGTCCCTGACCCAACAGAAAAGCTGGTAGGAGACTGCTGAAAACCATTAGACAAACCTGCAATAAATAGACTCTATAAGGAAGGAAAACAAAATCAAAACAAAATGTATTGGTAAAGAATTATAACACCTAATATTACCATCAGATCTATTTAAGGAACTGCCAAACATGCCACCAGCTGGTAACATGCTTACACCATTGAAAGATGTAGATATTAAGCTATTACACCCGCTGGCAGCAATCATTGAGGCGTCCATAGAAGATGTAACCACCATGCTTGAATTTGAAACATGCGACATACCAGGAGTTGGTATCATTGTACCAATTGGGGAAGAGCTAACGAGCTGTGGATACTGTTGGTTGTGGTTGCTCATAGATGCTCGTCTGAGGAAAGTAGATAAACGAGTCTCGAGTGTCTCCAAGTTCATATAGTCCTCCTAAAAGATAAGAATATCAATATTGACATCTCCAAACATAATAACTATCGACAAAATTTATAATAAAGATGAATAACATTCCAAAAAAACGATTAACCAAGGAAATAATTTGAAGGTTCCATGTTATTACTAATCAGAAATATCGAGCACTTAAAATTATGCAAGAAGATGATTTAGATCCCTCCAATTAGTGGAAAAGAAGGTTCGCTTGAGGTCCAGGAAAAAAAAATAAAACCTTAGAGCGAGCAGATTTTAACATGGCCTCCTCCAGGCGTTTTGCAAGATCCCTAACTTTCCTTCTCTGTGCTTCCGTAACCGGTTGTTGTTGCCGATGCAATAAAATATCACAGCTGAAAAGTGATAGTAAAATGTTTATTGATATTGAGCATAACAGACAGGAACAAAAATGACAGGTGGGCGCAGTCTAATCTTCTGCGCAAATTTTTACCATTTTTAAGGCAAAAAAAAAGCCAATGCGAGTGGGGTCGTAGGCACATAAAACTGTACAGAAAGAGACAGTAATCTACTTCACCTAAGGGTGATTATATTTGCAACCCCACACCCCCAGATGTGCTGCTTGCACCAGTCGGATGAGTAATCTGACCAAGCAATGGGGGGTTGCAAATAGAATCAATATAGTGGAGTTACCCAAAATTGAAAGTATATATCAATTAAAAAAATGAAAAACTTACATCCTCTCTTGCATGGACGAACGCACATTAAGAAACTCAGGGTCCATATTAATTGCCGAACGCGGTACACCACCTAAATTTTGCATTTGGGTGAGTCCAGGTAACTGAGTTCCTGCTTGATTAGGTACCTGTCCCGGATTATGTGACTGTAGTTTCATATTCTTTATAATTTCTTAATCATTTATTATTCACATAACTCAAAAATGTCCCAGGAACCCTGTAATCAATCACTTGACACCCTGTTGACATGTGTGAATTCTGAAATTAATAATAATACAAAGAAAATATTGCTACAAGCTCAAAGTCAACCATTTCAATAGTGGCTGGCACCAACAACAACACACAAAGCAAAGTAGTAATAGTGAATTAAGGGAAAAGAAAAAAGATATATATATATATATATATATATATATATATATATATATATATATATTGAATGCAAGCCAAGCGATCCTTATAAAACATAAAACATACAAAATCACGCAAAGCGGATCCCATTGCGATTGGCAATTGAAAAATTAATTATCGATCAAAAATTGACGAACCCTAGATAAGGAACCCAATCGATAACAGACAAATTAAGGATCCACGAAAAATTGATGGGTTGCGACGAACCTAAAAAAGGAGAACAATCGAATTCGAAATCGCGATATCGAATCGGAAAAGAAGAATCGGCGATGCGGATTCACGTTTGTTTGAGAAAAAGGGCTAGGAGAAAGGACACACGGTAACAGCTTCTCCAATATCAAAGGCACGTGCGAAATATTAGTCACGATGGAGAACTATATTAACGGAAATAATACCAAGCTGCTAGTCATCATAATCATAATTATAAAGAAGGAACAAACAATAAGAATCCAAGAGGGATAATAGATATATAATATAGGTCATGCATAAACTTCAAAAATTTACCTTTCACTTGCTTAGATTGGTCTTAAGTCCTAAAATTTTTTCATATATATATATATATATATATATATATATATAAACATAAATTAAGATTTATTATGGATATTTTATGCCCTTGTTTCACCGTTATTGTTAGAATTAATTAGAATTAATGACATTCTCGTGAAAAACATTAACTCAAATTGTTCAGTTTTAGTGAAACTTAACCCTCTGTACGCTTGTAAATTTCTTATTGGGTTTTAGAAGTGAACTTGTTGACCTCAATACACACCGTCGTTCTAGCAGGGTGTACATACATTATTTTAATGATTTTTTCATTTTGTGAAAAAAAAAAACTCATGTCATCGAAAGATCTTGGATTTTATTATACACTAAATTTGACTTTTGGTTGAAAATCAAAGCATCCAAGGCTGAAGGACACAAATTTCACGTTTTTTCATTTTTTTTCTATAAAACTCATGTCATTTCAAGCCTTAAATACACAATTTTCATGACTTTTTCATATTGTAAAAAAAAACTCATTTAAACGAAGTACTCTTGTATTTTATCATCTCAATTTTAAAATTTTGGTCGAAAATAAAGACATCCAAGCCTTAAGTGGACAATTTTCAAGTTTTTCCATTTCTCTATAAAACTCATGTCATCCAAGTCATAAATACATGATTTTAATGATTTTTTCATTTTGTGTATAAAGAATTATCTCATGGAAAGATCTTGGATTTTGTCATTCCTAATTTTGAATTTTGGTCGAAAATCAAGGCATTCAAGCCTAAATGACACAATTTTCACGATTTTCCATTTTTCTTTAAAACTCATGTCATTCAAGTATTAAAATACACAATTTTCATGATTTTTTTTTATTTCGTGTAATAAACTCATCTTATCGAAGCATCTTGTAGTTTATGGTCCCTATTTTAAATTTTTTTTGTAGAAGAAAAAATCTTATTACCGCATTGCAAAGAATAATACAAAACTAAGGCGTTACTCTATCCCCTTGCCACCTTCTAGGAAGGGTTCAAGGTTGATAAAGGAAGCCAAGCCAAATAAAGTGCTTGCCACCTTCTAAGAAGGTCTAAGAAGGGTTCAAGAAACCATAGAGAACTAAAAATAAGAGTTCAGTACTAATCCTATCAACAATAGCCTTATGCTTCCATCTTCTAAAAGAAGGGATACAATGATTAATTCTAATTGCTATTTCTCTCTTGATAATTGTGAATATACTTCTAATTGATCTACTAGTGTCTCTGAAGGTTCTCAAGTTCCTATCATGCCAAACTTGGTAAATGATTGAAGCCCAAAGTGCCACAACTGATCTCCTTTTGTTCTTGTCCCTAAAAGCATTATTAATCCATCTAGTCCAATTTGCAAGCTTATATTGCTCATGATCAATACCCAGCCAGTCACAACAGATACTCACGAGTTCTCTACTCCATACACATTCAAAGAAAAGATGTGGAATCGTTTCTTGATCAGCAAGACAAAGACAACAATGATTTGGAGAGGTAATCCAATGCAATTTGTCCAAGGTTGGAAGCTTGTCATGAATGTCAAGCCAGAAAATGAACCTGTGTTTAGGTAAGCTGACATTATTCCAAACTATTCTGCGAAGAGGAAAAGGGTCCATACGACCAGCCAAAAACTTGTAACCAGATCTGAACAGCCATTCGCATCTGCTAGCCAATAATCACCTTGAAAACTAGGTGCGAACTTGTCTTTGATCTTTAACAGGTGTATCCAATGCCAATTGTGCTGCTGACCAGGATTACAATGCCAAAAATCTTGGTCTTTTAAGTAGATGGTATGGATCCACCTAACCCAAAGGCAATCTTTCTTCTTTGCAACCCACCAAATTTGCTTACCTAAAGCTGCATAATTCCAAATCTCAGTTTGCTTCACATTTAGGCCTCCACAGTTCCTTGGTCTGTACACAACATCCCAAGCAACCTTAGACCTGTAGTTTCCTTGCTCATTCTTACCCCACAAGAAATCTCTACACAAGTTATCAATGTCTCTAAGCACAGATTTGGGTAGTAAGAAAATGGAAGCCTAGTAAACATGTAAATTCATCAAAACAGAATTAATTAGGCATAATGTAACACCCCAAAATTTTAATCCTGGTTTAATAAAAGTTAATTATAAATTTTATTTATAATTAATTGTTATTATAATAATCCCTGATTAAGATTAGGTATTTAGTATGCGAGTAGGTGGAAAATAATTCCACAATTATTTTCTATGCAAAAATTATAATTTTGCATATTAGTCCCTAATGTAGGACCTAAGAGCAATATTAGAAAGATTTTGGAGGGAAAAAGGAATAAAATATTTATTTTTCAAAATTGAGTCGAAAGACTCGAGTCTTTCTAGGAAGACTCGAGTATTCTGGGTAGTGTTGCTCGAATTAGTGCGTTTGATGAGTCATCAACGCGTTAATCCCCGAGCTCGACACGAAATCACCTCAGGAACACCTAAGGCACTTCGTGTCGACTTGCATGCAACTGGAAATCTTTTATTTAAGGCAATCAACACGGAGATTGAGCTCTTGTTGATGAAATCGTGGGTTTAGAGTTCCAAGTTCGTCTTCAACGATTCTCCTTCATCCTTGAGTGTTAGATTGAGAGTTATACACCGTTACCAAGCTTACATCCTGAGCTTCATAAAGACACTAAATTTGTGAGTTGAGGATTAGTGTGCTAAGAGAATCGAAGCTCGAAAGGTTGAAGTCTTTTGCTGGAAGTAGTTCGGGTAGCTTACTTGGATCCTTGATTTTGGTAAGCTCTTGAAATTTTGAGACTTCAAATTCGTTTCATTCCCTTATGCATGTTGCAGAGAACAATTTTTGATCTTTTTCCCCAATTATTTTGCATGATTTAATTATCAAAATCGATGGTCTTATTACCCTACTCAAAACTGTGTTGCTGTCAAATAGTTTTTGGGGAAACTAGATTGGAGGTTGAATCTCTGTCAAATCTCAGTTCCTACACGACTTAGAGGTAAGGGTGAAGCTATACATTCACTAGAATAAGGTTTAATTACATAATTTTGTGTTGAAAGCCACCATGAGGCTTGAAGGGCTTAGTTTGAATTAGGTTATTGGCTTGGAGGCCAATCTGTGTTCTGTAACTTGTTGGAACATGTTTCTTATGTTGCATGTGTGCTGAATGCAAGTTATTTCCATGCCAAAAGTGTTTAGAATTGAATTTGGTATGTTAAGTTGTTGAAAATGTGATTTTTATGCATAATGAATGCTCAGTTTTGATTCACTGTAATTTGATGTAATCTCTGTATTGGAACATGTTTATTTAACATAAAGACAACTCTGTTGATCATTGGTTTTGATTAAAACTTGTTAGAATTGAAAATGGTATGTTAAAACCAGTTTTTCAGTGTTTTACTGTTAGCCAAGACTCGAGTAATTGGCTCGAGACTCGAGTGTTTCGTGACGCACCAGTGCGTTTGATAGCACCAACACTCGAGTATTTAAGCTGAGACTCGAGTATTGTCTGACGCAACATTTGAAATTCATGATGAACAACTCGAGTCTTGCATGAACCACTCGAGTCTTCTGGGTTGATGAACGACTCGAGTATTCTGTAAACTACTCAAGTATTTCTGGAAAACTTGAAAACATAAACTTTTGAGAAAACTATGATTCACTCGAGTCTTGTCATGAACCACTCGAGTCTTCTGGACAGAATGATGAACTACTCGAGTCTTTGGTAAGAGACTCAAGTCTTTTTAACTAGAATGCTGAAAATACCATTTTTAATTTAACTAAGTTATTTAAACCCAATTTAATATTGGTAAAGTAATTAAACATGTTTCAAAAGATAAATTATAATAATAAATTACATCAATTACATTGAAGTTTTGTTAATGAAATATTCCATGTGGTGTAAATTAAGATTAAGAGAATAATCTTAAATGGAATATGTGTTTGCATTCATGCATGGTGAACGGTGATAAGTTATCGTTTTATCATGTTCAAGGAACATGGGGAGGGCCTCTGGGAGTGCCAAAGGTTACTGCTTGCTGGACCCCACTTCAAGGTTGACGTTGTGGGTTATGTCTTGATGACAAAGTAATCAAGTGATAGTTTACGTTTTGGCGACGCGACGATCACCAGATAGTGTGACATTTTTTATCACTTTCGAGCAAGTACGCCATACGTTTGATAACGTATTATTTGTATTCTGGGAATACAATGGAGTTATGGAAGGACGTCCATTTGAGTGACTAGTTGGAGAATTTTCAGGAAGAGTGAGATGGCATGCATCATATCATCATTGATTTAGTAATGTAATGAAATTTGATATGATTATTAAGGTTAATTGTTATCTCTGCATATTTATTGATTATCCTTATTTTATGATGTGTATGTATATGCTTACCCCTATGCCCTTATTAGGTGATGGCTCGTTACCCCTAGCATGCGTCGAGATCAGATCCATCCCTAGAGGGATATGGACGTATGAGGAGCACCGAGCGACTTTCGAGGGTGAGGTGCCTAACCCCCTCGTTCGTGTGCGCCCTCGTAGGTTTAGGATACCTATTATATATACTATGCATATACCAGCTTTTTATGTTTATAGAGGACCACCACCACCAGCTCGACCTGTACGTAGGTTTCATAGTTTCCATTTCCGTTCTGCTACTCGTTCTCACCCCTCTGCTTATCGAGTTTTCACCGATGAGGATGTTCCTTCATCCGATCCGACTAGGGATGGGCATGGGTACCCACGGGCGCGGGTAGTGCATACCCATGCCCCTACCCGCGGGTATTCACGGGTATTAGTGCGGGTAACGGGTACCTGCGGGTATCCACGGGTTTTAAACTTTTATTGTATAATTATATATTTTGTAATAATTATTATACATAAAAATAATTATAAGATAAATAATTACATACATATGATAAATGTTTATCATTATAATTTTATCATTAAAATTCAATATGAAATATAAATAGAATAAAATTTATATATTCTCAAAAGTAATAAAAAAATATTAATATATATATATATATTATTTATTAATAAAATATTATTTTATATATGCGGGTACCCGCGGGGCGGGTATCACAATACCCGTACCCACCCGCAAGGGAATAATGCCGGTACCCATTACGGGTATTTTTGCGGGTACCCGCGGGCATGGGTATTTTGCCCATCCCTAGATCCGACTGGAGTTGGTAGGACTGCACCAGTTACTGGTTTTGGACTTACAGACAGGTCTACTACTCCATCAGATAGGATTGAGGAGGATCCCAGGAGGGGGAGAGCGAGGAGGAGGAGGTACCAGTCGACCCGGTTCCCAGACCTCGAGGAGGACCTTGTGGTTCCTAGGATTTTGCATAGTATAGATGATAGAGATCCCGGACCGACTTTTGTAGCTGCAGTGGACCAGATGGATGCACGGAGGACCAGTTGACCTGTTCTCAGACACTTTATTTTTGAGTTGTTATATATTGTACATATTTTGTAGTGTTTGAGAGTCTAGGTCTCATCTTTCAGATCTTATTATGTATTTTCAGTATGATGGACATGGTATCTTGTACTACTTATTTTGATGATGACAGTTGTACTCATGGATCTTTTCTTATGATATATATATATATATATATGATGTTATGGCGTTTATATCAATGATGATCCTTGAGCACTATTATTTTCCGCACACTCTAATTTTTGGAAAAAGAGGATTCGACAACTATTGTTATATGAAACATTATTTATATATCTCATAGGACAACGATAAGTTCATAATACTAAAGTGAAGTCGTATTTTCAAGTATTAATTGTTGTCATGAGAAAAGTTTATACTACTACGATTAAATTTTAATGGTCAAAGCCGAATTCGATAATTTCTTCTATGATTTAATACAATGTTTAAATGTGAACTCAAATACTCTTGAGAAACATCAATTTAATAGTAGAAATTCAATCTTATTAATTTAAGAATGTCCATAAGATATGTTCCAGTATATGGAAATACTTTATTATTTTCCTATAATAAAGAAGGGTGTCACACATAACCTTCCTTGATATGATAATTTTTTGGTTGTCCAAGTGGTAATTCTAGCTGCAAGCTTTTGGACCAGAATTTGACAAGCAATTTTATTCCACTTAGTTGACATTAAAGACACACCTAAGTACCTGCAAGGAAATTAAGCAGGCTTGAAGCTAGTTAGGTCAAGTAGACTCTGTGAGACCTCCAAACTAACACCAGCCAAGAACATAGAAGACTTCTCTTTGTTTGTTTCTAGACCTGTCCAATCTGAAAATTGCTTGAAAGCATTCCAAATGGTCCTCACGCTAGCTGGGTGAGCCTTGCAGAAGACCATGAGGTCATCAACAAAAGCCACATTGATGATTCTCAGATCTTTGCACTGTGCATGAAATCTGAAATTCTTCTCTCTTGAAGCAGCCTACATCTGCCTTGTAAATGTTTCCATTGCCAACACAAAAATTAGATGGGAGAGAGGATCTCCTTGTCTAATTACCCTTGATTGTAACAACCTGATTCTCTTAACTTGGTTATTATAATTATGTATGTGATGGATTCTCAAAGGAAGAGCCGTGTGGATTGATTACAAGGATGAAAATTTAAAGTATGAATGTAATTGACCAAATTTGATTCAAAATTTTAAGGTATGCTCAGAAAATATGAGCAGTAAGAACTATAAGACATTATTGGTGTGGAAAAATTGGATGAGTGTTAGTAAAAGATGCCAAACATAGGTAGAATATGAGAGAAGGGAGCAAGCGGTAGATAGAAGAAATTTCATGATGATCGGGCGTCGTGAAGTTTAGAAATAAATTAGGTTATAAGGCATTAAGTATGATCCCAATCATTTAACTTTGTCACTAACATTAATAGTGGTGGATTTAGGAAAAAGGTTATTTTAGGCTATAGAAATAAGAATAGAAATCTAGAAGGGTGAGTCAAAAGGATCAAATTGTAAGAACTTTTGAGTTTTGAACAAACATTAAGAAAAACATAATAATTTTAAGTTTGGAAATGTAAATTATTATTATAGGAGTTTGATTTATTGTTAGGAATGGTTAAAAACTTAAAATCCATTAAAATGGGCTAAAAATGCGAAAATCGGCGTTCCGGGGCGAACCGGT
This sequence comes from Crotalaria pallida, assembly GCA_037953625.1. Taxonomy (NCBI): domain Eukaryota; kingdom Viridiplantae; phylum Streptophyta; class Magnoliopsida; order Fabales; family Fabaceae; genus Crotalaria; species Crotalaria pallida. The sequence goes on along the minus strand of CM075654.1, from coordinate 42,997 downwards.
GCACCGGGCTATGCCCGATGCGCCTAGAGGTGCCTGGTGGCGCGCGCGCTCAGTCGCATTGACCGCACCAACCCAGACGCATCAGGAATTCTTGCGCTGGTGCTGGATGTTTCCCGAACTTGGTGCGCGCTCAGGCGCACGCGGTGCTATAAAACAACACCAGCCGCACCAGATTTCCAGACAGCCTCCAAACCGCACTAGACACGAATCTCATGCACCAAAAACCAATTTTCATGCACCAACCACCCTTAACTCATCCAAATTAAACCCCTACTCCATAGATTAACCATACCCAACACCTTTTAACTAATTCTAACACTTGCTTTCTAATTTCCCATCAAACCCCACCTCAATTTCATTACTATGGCTAAAATTCATCACTTTTCTTGAGGATTTCTACCATTTCAACCAAAGGAGAAGAGTTTTAGAAGCCAAAAAACATAAGTCAAGCACTCGGAGTTGAGTTTTCTTCCCTTGAGGTAAGGGAGGAACTCTTTTCTTTTAGAATAGAACTTAGGTTTTGAAATTGTGTAAATGACTAAGAATTATGCAATAAACCCTAGCATAGTGGACTCTGCTCTACCACCTACCTGTGTAGGTGGATTTAATACTGTTGGGATTGATTATTATTCAAAAACCTATAATTTTACTAATTTTGAAAGTAGTGTAGTCAAAATGCTCGATGAAATGCCTAAATGAATCTTATAATTTTTAGGCCTAACTAAAACACCCAAAAATAATAACTATATAATTAAAATCATAAATTACAAGTTATTATACTAAAAGTTATATATTTGGTGCTAAACCTTTCAAGTTCCAAACCGAGATGTCACAAGACACCGCACCTTGAAACTCGTTTTCAAAAACATCATTGAAAACGTAGCCCGTTTAATTATTCCAAAACATCAATGTTAAATGAAACTTTTGCCGGGGTACAGTATGATAGAGCTAGGTATCTAAGAACTTACAATGGGATACATTCTACCAGGGGAAACACCTAGATTCTAGTCATGCGCACTATGACTCGTCATCCAACTTCGGATCTTGGCGGCCCAAGCTCTCCTCTTACAAGTAAAGTCGTCTTCGTCTGCTGCCTCAGTGATCTCCTCCAGATACCATCCTTAGGGACAAACTTCTATGCTCCTCCTTGCAGAGGTACAAGTGGACCGCTACACGCTACGCCATCTACCCGTTGCAATATCAGCAGTTGCCGATACGACAACAAGGTAGGAGAGAGTCAGTGTTCCGAACACTAACGGGTTGACCAAGCGGTCTCAGGGTAGATTGAATATAAAGATAGACAGATAGTATAATAAAACAACATACTATAGAATGCAATCATCATCAACATAAATACATATAGCATGTTATACACATAACATGAATCACAACAATAATATAATCACCATCATCATCATCATAAACACAATTACTTTATTCAAGTTCTTATCGTCACATTCCCAAAATCTTTCTCTTTCACAACTTTTCTCAATCCTTCTTACACCATAACTTCCACACTTATCACTTATTCCAAGAATTCTTTCTTATATTTGTCTTAGGAGTTTTGCTCGATGCTTGATATCTTTATTATACTTTTCCTTTGGTTATTTTGTCTTTTAAGTTTTAGCATTCCGGTTCACTCAATGATGGGGGGAACATCATCATTGAGGAAATCACACACGTCTACATCTCCTCGGTCAATTCACCCAATCTAGTCGGAAGCAAACAGGAGTACAGGACCTTTACCACGCTGGCACGACAGCTGTCTCACAATCAAATGGTCCCAGACCAGGAGGACTACAGCCTCAAATCAATTCAATTCATATTATATCATTTCATATCATATAATCAACGCACGCTCTCAGCGGCAATCTCAATGCCCCATTCCAGTCCCTCTCACTGTTCTCGAAATGCCATAGGGGTGACAGCACTATTCCGGTTCCGGGTGCAGAACTTACCACGACATTGGACCCAGTCCCTACCACGTTCGTATACCACATATGGAATTTGTTCTGCCCAGAATAGTACTCAAGGCAACGTGACGTTTTTACCGCCCGAGCCTACCCTATTGCATTCACAACCCGAATATCCCTGATATCCGGGGTACCTTCCTCTCCACTACTTCGATATGACACTCATGCCTCACCGCGTTTGTAAATGTCTTTTAAAGTCTTTTAAGGTTTTCGCGTTTTAGTTATCGGCTGAATCCTAACAGTCGGCCCATCCTTAGTACATCCCTTCAACGAAGCCCGACCACTAATCGCAATCCGTTCCCCCTAAGAATCTCAATGGCATCTTGCCACAAATCACTTTCATCTCATTAGCTCGTGCTCAACATCTTTCTCATCATCATTGATCAGCAGCACCATCATCGGCATCTTGCTCCTCAGCTGTTACTTGGTAACATCATCAGCATCGTTCTCCTTAGTCGTTCCTCAGCAGCTTCATCATCACCACGCTTCCGCTCGCCTTGTCAGGTATTTTTTTGTTGCCATCTCGAACATCTTCCTTTTTATTCTCTTTATTCATTACTTATCTCTTTCACAGTTTCATTCGCATCGTGCTTTATATCTTTCGCCATCATCTCTTATAATTTTCTCTTTAATCTTAACCCATCATTTATCTCTTACTTAATTATTTCTCGTATCTCGAGTTCGCATCTCTTTTCTCTTTCCAGTCTTATCTCGTTACTTTCACGGTTTCATTATTATTGTTTCGCTATCCAAACATAATCAAACAATTTCTAAACAAAATAAAGTATGCACAACAAATAAACATTTAGTGATGCATAACAGGTAAACATTTAGTATGCAAACCAAAACAGGTAAACATGTAACACAATTATTTATGTCGCCTAATTCGCAGTACTCTCACAATCCCTCTATTCGGATTGCGAGCAACCACGTTACGGGACCACAACACTCTCACTCACCTGGATGACAAACATCCAAAAGCTTTCTGAGATGCCCAATCGTTATCCTTGCCATGCTTCCTTTGCGTCCGACACCCGAACTAGACATTTTTCCCCCGTGCGTTAGAAAACGATTTACGATAAATTCTTAATTCCGTTTTAAAATACGTTGAAACCATTCCTTTCTTAAAGGCACATTACCAATATCAAAAAGGTTTCAAATCCAAATCAAATCTCAAAAAGAGTTTTCAAGAAAACTCTGAAATAATCTCTTTATCAAAATAAAATCCATTTATCTTAATTTAAGACACTTTGGTTGAAAAGATTACTTTCTTTAAGCATTGAATGAAATCTTAAGAAAACAACTTTTGAAAATCTTTCTTAAATCAAATACAAAAATTCAAGAAGGTAAAACTTCAAAACCAATCAAATTGATTTATTTAATTTCTAAACTTCACAACATCATCAAACACTGATCAAAGAAGGTTTTTTAAAATTTTCAAATCAATTTAAGTTATTTAATCACACTTTTTTAAATAAAACATTTTTCATAAATAAAACTCGCAAACAGTATTCAATACAATTCCAATACATTCAAGCAGCACAAAGACCAATCACATACACATTTCAAAGCATTCGAATCATTTACAAACATATACACAGGAAGTCACCTTTTTTAATTATTTAATATCATTAATTAAATTAATTCAATTATCCCTAAGAAAATAATTTAACTTAATCCTTTTAATTAATCCAGCAAAACCGAATTACTCATGTTTGATAATTTTCTAAACACAAACAAACTTTAAAACTAAAAAATCATTGAATTAGCATTATAAAAATCTTTTCACATAATTAAATCAACCTACTTATTTATTTAAAAAAATCAAAAAGATACAAGTAAACATACATTACTTTCATTCAAACACATAGCATCTAGAACATAGCCATTTTCATAAGTTATTTCATGAAAACAATTTCTTCAACTACATGAATATACATTGGCCGAATCATACACGTATAGTTTTGCAAAGATTAAGTGCAAAAACAAGAACATAAATTTATGAAATCATTTTCTTTATTTTAAGGTTAAAATCGAGAGCACTTAAGAAGAAAAATCAACAATTTTAAATTCCATTTTCAAAACAAAATCCAAGCAACAATTCCAATCACAAACTACTTCAAAGATTCACATGCATTTTTAATTAAATTTACTCACTTCATGAAAACACGTTTTAAGCCTTAAATTCAATTGGTCTTAACATGCATGTAACCTATATGAGGGACAAGCATAGATCTCTTCCTAAACCTAGGATAGCCGAATGACACACTCACAAAGACAAGGTTTTTGATTCACTTTTTAGGCATACAAAAGTCACACATTCACATCTAGACATGTAGGTTTTCAAAGCAACTTTTTCAAAGCATCATACCACACAACTCATTCACATCCACATGCATCAATTTTATTAAAACAACATATCTTGCAAACATGCATAAAAATAAACTCAAGATTAGAACTTTTCTCAAACCAAAAATAAAGATTTACTTTAATTTCATGAAAACAACATGCATGCTCTAGGAATCATTAAATCTATTCTTGAAACTAACATGCATCAACTTCTTATAAAATAAAAAGAATAGATCATATTATTTTTAAGCTTGGCCGAATGGCCTCCACCAAAATATAACATGTACAAAAGTAGTCACTTAGTCAAATTATGGTTATACTTTGAAAATTTATTTTAGTTTCTTTAATTATTTTCTTAGAAATCGAAACACATACTCAAGAAGGAAAACATGATCTCTTCATTAAAATCAAACATGCACAAGATTAAACACTAAATCAAAACATATTCATACCCAAAAATCAATTTAAAACTTGTTACTTTAATTTCCTCTTAAAACCGAGACACATACAAAAGAAAACATAATCTTTTCTCTTGAAAAATAACATGCACACACTTAAATCAAATAAGAACATCATTAAACCAACATGCAAGACTAGAACTTTAAACTTTTTCACAAATCAAGTTTAGATTATATTTTTATTCAACAAATAACCATAGAAATACACATAGATCATGGTTTAACAAGAAGATCTAACAAAGATTTAACATGAAAAACCAAAAATTTCAATTTATTATTAACTAAGTTTAGATCATAGATTTATTCATCAAATCAACACATAAACATGCATGGATCACGGTTTAGAGAAAGAACATCAAACATGCAAAGAGGTTCATTTTAGATTTCACAAAAATCTTAGGTTTCTTTAGATCTTCAAGGATTTAGTTTAGAAAAATATTAGATCCATCAAAAGACTTTAAATCGAAACATAAAGCACAAGTCTAACATATTACAAATTAAGTTTAAGTCCTTAAAGTCCAAAATCAAGAGAAAACAACTCATAAAATCATCTTACAAACCATAAAATAAGACATGCAAGAAGAAAGAACAAAGATCTACAAACTAGAAAGGAAAATCTACACTATTACAACTCTTCTTCTTGGTCTTCGGTTCCTACCATGAGAGGGGTTGGTCTTCTAATCTCCTAGCACTCTTGATCTACAAGGAATAAGGCTTGATCTACTTGAAATCTCCTTCCTCCTTCTTCCTACACCTCACGGCCTCTCTTCCTCTTTCTCTCTTTATTTCTTTTCTTTTTCCTCTCTAAGAGTTTAATGGGCTCTTAGGAGTTGTGTTTGTGTTGGTGGAAGAAATGAAATGGGTGGAGTGGAAAATGAACTAAGGGCACCTTGTATTTATAAGAAAATTCAATCTCCCCCTTATGCCCTTGTGTGGTTCGGCTCAAGCACAAAATGGGAGGGGTAAATTTGGCTTTACAAAAACTTGCATGGGTGCATTTTATCAAATGCAAGGGGACAAAGTCTTGTGGGCTAGGTTTTAGGGGTCATTCTAGGGCTAAATATTAGTTAGGAAATAGTTAGGGTTTTCTAACTTAGTTTTGTTTCTAGTTTAGTTTGGTTACTAATTTAATCCTATTTGATTTCTTATCCAACAATCTTCCAGAAACTTATACATCCTAGCTCCTACATACACTCACACACGTACATACATACACATATACACATACCGAAGCATACACATAAATACACATACATATACATACATTTTACATTTTATTTTCTTAGTCTTATTTATTCAAATTCATCCATTCACATAACAAGGCAATTAAATCAAAGATTTCACATTCATACAATTAATTTCATGCATCACACAGTACACACACATCCAATCAAACACATCTCACATAAAAATTTCAAGCCAAATCAATAAATTTATTTTCTTAAAAGTATAATTTCCAAAATTCGTACTTTCATAACTCTGAAAATAAATTTTTGTAAATCAACCCAGAAAATTCCAAAAATTAAATTTTCAAAATCTACGTTTCAAGACGGTCGTTTTGATATAAAGATCATGAAAATCCGAGTTACGGTTAAAAAGATACAAATTTTCCAAGTTAACAGCTCAAAAACTTCATTTCAAATAAAAACCACATTTTTAATAAAATCACAATTCATTTCTTATAAATCAAATAAACAAAATCATTCACTTTTCTTTTTTTTATAAAAACATTTTGGTTTATAAAAATCTTTGAAAATCATTACTTTATTTTTCTCTCACGTAAAATACTTTTCTGAAAATAAAATCTCAGGGTTCATTTTATCGAAGATCGTTTACGCACGTATGGGAAAAATGCGGGGTGTTACAACCCAAGCCTTAAATACACAATTTTTACGTATTTCCATTTTTCCTGTAAAACTCATGCTATCATAGCCTTTAATTATACAATTTTAATGATATATTTATAAAAAATAAAAAAAAAATCATCTAATCAAAGAAACTTGTTTTTTATCATTACAATTTTTGAATTTTGATTAAAAGTCAAGTCATCCAAATCTTAAGTACACAATTTTCACATTTTTCCAATTTTTCTATAAAACTCATGTCATCCAAGCCATAAATACACAATTTTAATGTTTTTTCATTTTGTGAAAAAAATTCATCTCACTGAAACATCTTGTATTTTATTATACCTAATTTTGAACTTTGGTTGAAAATCAGAGCATTCAAGCCGTATGCATACAATTTTCATGTATTTCTATTTTCTGTAAAACTTATGTCATCCATTCGTGCTTTAAATATACAATTTTCATGATATTTTCATTTTATTTTTTTTTTTAAAAAACTCATCTCATTGAAACATTTTGTATTTTATAGTCCCAATTTTTAAATTTTGATTGAAAATCAAGTCATATCCGAGCCATAAGTACACAATTTTCACAGTATTCCATTTTTTTATAAAACTTAAGTCATCCAATCCATAAATGCACAATTTTAATAATTTTTTCATTTTGTGTAAAAAAAAATACTAACTCACCGAAGCATCTTGTATTTTATCATAGCTAATTTTGAATTTTGGACGAAAATCAAGGCATCAAAGCTTGAACACACAATTGTCACATTTCTCCATTTTTACTATAAACTCAAGTCATCCAACCCATATAAATACACAATTTTAATGGTTTTTTTTTGTAACACTAGTTTTTAAATCCTTAGTTATAAAATTAAGTATAGTATTTTTCCTTGATTAAAACTTTAGTTAATGAAAAAGTTTAGAAAAAATTTTTGACAGAGTTCACTTTGTTTTTCTGACTATCCCAAATTTTCATTTAGAGTACCTGTCAGTTCCTGAGAATACATAAAGTTTATGCAAGGTATTATACATCCAAAAGACTTGTATCCACCACATGATACCATACTATGGAGGTGGTACCTATTTACAAACTACAAAATAAAAGTTGAGTTCTTTCATTTTACAAGATCAAAACAAGAGACTTAAAGGATTTATATAAGATTTTTATACTAAGTAGGTCAAAAAGTGAAAGATATAGCATCAAGCATGGTTGCATTCCATTGTGGCTACGCCACAGCACTAAGTCTGTGCCCCAGGTGGTGGAGCGTGACTCTCCTTGGCCGGAGCAATGGAAAACACATCTCCAGGGGTGGTACCTAAAATGGTCAACATAAAGGAGTGAGTGGTTTAACATAAATTAAAATAAAGAAATAAGAATAATAATACCAAAAAACCACAGAAGTAATATTAATAATAATATTAATATTTGTTGCTTGGATTGAATCAATAAGGGGAAATATAAGTGTTATATCAAATCTTAGTGTTATATCCATAATATCATTAATTAAATGATGCATGAAAACTCTGTTCTAAATTCTTGGGAATGATGCATGCTCGACACTCTTAATCCACAATCGAATCCAATGAGTTTAGAATTGTTCATCATCACATCATAATAAAATTTCACTTCTTCACAATTTCTTTTCCATTCTCAATTCATTGGATCCAACTAGGGATTATAAGGATAAAATGCCCAATTCACTCTCTTTCAACTTTTCCACTTCCTTTTTCTTTTCACATTTCATTTCTTCTTCATTTCGTCATTCAACATTTCACTCTTTCACCTCACTTCACCCTCCACTCTAGGGAAAGACCAACCGAGAGTAAGTGTCCCGCTACCAGTGCTTGCACGGTACTGGCCATCTGTCTCGGTCCAGTACAACTTAGGTTGAAGGCCCAAGTTGGCTATAACAGGGAACCACCCACAACCGGTCCTGATGTGACTCTGTGATTGATAGAATTATTGTGGTTAACGCAGAACCAATCCCCCGACACAAGTGGCCAGTTCGTGCCCTCCTAGGAGATCAAAGTTCCACCCACAACAATTCCCGCGTTTGTTTCATTAGCACAACCTAGTCACATATCACTCACGTGCCTCCGCGTATGTCTTTCTCAACTTCCTCACCGTCCACCTTATACTCCATGTATGATGCATGTTCCTCATTACTTTCCAATTGAAATCGTATTTATCAAAATGTAATATTTAGAAAGTATTTCATAACTTAGTGTGATTCCAATTGGAAAGTGTAAATATTTCCTATGAATATGCAATGCAACTTTGTATTCAATATTTAAAACCAAAGGGTTCAAGTCCAATTGTTTGATCTCTACATATTTGTTTATAATTTCTTCATTTATTATTAACACTAATTCATATAATATTAAGGGACTTATATTTACTCCATAATTCTTTCTAACTAAGTATAGTGAGTTTATTCAAGGTATTACATAATCTTTCAAGAATAATAATTAGTCTAGCACAAGATCATGAATATCATAAATAATTTACATAATCATCACAACTCCTAAGGTTCCATGTATTACATCCCTAATCCTTGACTTTAATTTATGAAAACCTACTCCTCCCTTACCTTGTTTTGAGGAGAGGGAGTGTTTTAATGATGGAAAGCTTCCCTGGAAGCTTGTTGGCTATGAACTCCTTCTCTTCCTTTTCTAATCCTTCTCCTTTGATGTCCCTTGCTTCTAGTTCTTCTTCTTCTCCTTATTTATGAAGGACACCAAGGATGATAATAAATAGGGGTTTGAGGTGAGGAAGAGCTTGAAGATTGATTGAAGTTGAAGAGGGATTAATGGGTTTTAGAGTGTGATGATGTTGTGTGTAGGATTATTAGGTGATGGGAATTGATTATTGGGATGATGAGAGGGAGTAATTTTGGCCTCCTAACTCCTAAGTGCTAAGAAGGAAGAGGGTCGAGTGGAGTGTGGAAGGCTCTAGAAATGTGCAGATTTTTAAGACTTGGTGCACCACTTAAGGCGGTGCGCGCCTGGGCGCACAGCATGGCGCGCCTGGGCACACCAACCACTGAACCCACGCACCAGATTTGCAGCACCAGGCAGGCACCAGCTTTCCAGACCCACGCACCAGTTGGTGCGTCTTCCAGGCACCACCCCCACGCACCAGTGTGCGCGCTTAGGCGCACCAGGCTCATGCTTGGGTGCGCCATCTGATGTTGGTCACTTTTTTTTTTAATCTATTCCAAATCCTCCTTAAATTAAAATATATACTAAAATATTAAATTTTTTCATTTTTCTAATTATATAATTACCAAATTTTAGAATCACTTAAATAAATTTAATCACTTAAGCACATCATTACTTAATAAAACTTAGAATGTTACATTTTTCATCTTGTGTAAAAAAAGGCATCCAAGCCTTAAGTGCACAATTTTCATAGTTTTCCATTTTTTTATGTAAAATTCAAGACAACGAAGCCTTAAATACACAATTTTCATTATTTTTTCATATTGTATAAAAAGATACGTAAGGTAGTTTTAAGAAAAAATAAGAGTTTTCAATGAACCATATCTCAATTTTACCATTTTTTTTACTAAATTATATCACTCCATACATCCCGTAAAGATGACTCACATCTTTGTTATTCTTCTTTCTTCTTCTGATGAATCTCCTCCTATACAACTACATCATTTTCCTTTTTTCAGATTTAAGGTTTTCGTCACTCATGAAATTAGGTTTCACAGTCAAATTCTAGTTGCTTTATTTATTCGATTGACTTGATGAACTAATCTTGGACGCCATGGTTTTGTGAAAATTTGTAGGTTAATATTCTTAACATTGTTACCTTTCGATCTAGCTTTTCAAATTTCAAGCTACTTGTATCACTATTTTTAGTTTTTATCATGGATCCTTATGAACTTATTGTTTTCACTTTTCAGAAATTCAGAGGACAAATTTTGCCACACAGTAGTGAATATCAATTCTAAAATTACTTAGAAAATTACTTATAAAGGAACCTCACACACACCAAAAAAGTTGACATTAACAACTTAACGAATTATAACTTCAAAACAAATTTTAATCGATATTTCATTAAAACTAACAAGGACATCTTGACTTAGAAATTGGTGTAATCACCTACTTACCCAGCTGATGTTTGAAATCATGGTAGAAATGAGAAAATTCTTAATTTGAGAGTTTTATCCTGTTGTCAGCTTATTCTCCTATTTGATGCTACATGCTATAATGTGCTATTTTTATGTTACTACTAAGTACTTTCCTATCCTAAATGAGTCAACTTTGGTGTAATTGATTGATACAATAAAATCAGTAGTACTCACTACTCACTGTTATTTGTCTAATGCAGAATCCATCCACAATAAGTGTTCCTTGCCTAATATATTGTGAAGTCTATATTTTATACACAACACAACATTTTCTTACTGATACGAGTAAAGAAACATCAAGGAGTTTATTGGGTTGAACCATCGATTAATGCTGTTGGTAGCCTTCTGATATGAATAAAGATGCGACAGCCGCGGAATTGAGGAAGAACCAATAATTGAATAAAGAAACGAAAGTGCCCCACCACAGGACTATACAAACTAAGTAAAAGCCAAAACAAAGACACAAGAAATAATAGAATACAGACGTGTAGTTATTCTATTTCACAGCTTCAACAAATAGACTATTTGTAACAACTTTTGCTAGTGACTAAGCTTTTTTTTTTTTGAAATAGGAGTCATTTTATTAGGAGGAAAACTCCTCAGAAACAACAACAAATACAAAGTTTAGCAACAGATACAGCAATAGAAACAGAAACAGCTCGTTAGTCCAATATACATATAGGTTTGATATTGGTGATGCAATACTTAATTATGCTATTTTTTTATTTGATTCGGGAGTGTATTAACCGAATCAAATGTGGGTTTTCCTTTCTTTTTCTGAGTCATTTTAAAATGGTCTAGATACTCAAAAAGTTTTATTAAGGGAGGTTGCCACACTTATTTAACTTTACTCTCGTAACATTTGAATCCTCTACTGATACTTAATTCACCACATATTTCATATAAACCACAAAAATTGTCATAAAGCCAGTTATAAAAAATTCCTTAAATACAAAAGCCATATGTTTGCTCTCCATCTACAACCATCAGTTCCATGATTGCGCAAAAAAAAACGGACTATGGCGAAATAATCATCCAAAATCTATTTGATGAATTGTTACAAAATATAGAGTGTGTTGTAATTGTTCTCACAAAATCCTAACACTTAACAGCTACCCATAATTATTCCAAAGCACCAAATTTGGGTCATTTAGGTACAATGAACAAAAAGATGTTTTAGTTATCAACAAACTCCTTTAACATGGTCTTCATGGTGCTTTGATACAGTAGATAGCCTTCAAAAGAATAAGTATGGAACAATGTGTTTGGAGTCCCACATTGAGTAGTCTAGGAAACTCAATGTGGTACTTAAGCCATGAGGCTCTCCCACCTAATAGACTAGTCTTTTGGGTTGGGCTCTCCTCATGTGCTTAAGTCCTAACAATTGGTTCTTTCATTGAGAGTTAACCACGGAAAGGACTACCTATAGGCTGGATTAAGGTATATTACCGAATACTGATAGGTGAGTGGAGCCACCAAAAGAGAAAGGGCTACCATCGGGTCAGTGTCGATAGAGTGAAAGCCATCGTGGACGTCGACCCTTAAAGGGGGCAACAAGGTTAGGAGTCCCACATTGAGTAGTCTAGGAAACTCAATGTGGTACTTAAGACATGAGGCTCTCCCACCTAATAGACTAGTCTTTTGGGTTGGGCTCTCCTCATGTGCTTAATTTTCTTTTTATCAATTGGTGCTTTCATCCATGAACTCACAATGGGCCATGAACCCTCCACCCTCACCCTTCTCTTCATTCCCAACGTGGCCACCAACACCACAGCCACCACCACCTCAACCCTTTCCATTTTCAGAATCACATAATTCTTATACACCTTCATCACACCAGCAACCATCACATACTCCTCCTTGGCTGTACCCACCACCAAAACCACCCTTTTATTCACCATCACATACTCATCACACCAAAACCACATTGAGTAGTCTAGGAAACTCAATGTGGTACTTAAGACATGAGGCTCTCCCACCTAATAGACTAGTCTTTTGGGTTGGGCTCTCCTCATGTGCTTAATTTTCTTTTTATCAATTGGTGCTTTCATCCATGAACTCACAATGGGCCATGAACCCTCCACCCTCACCCTTCTCTTCATTCCCAACGTGGCCACCAACACCATAGCCACCACCACCTCAACCCTTTCCATTTTCAGAATCACATAATTCTTATACACCTTCATCACACCAGCAACCATCACATACTCCTCCTTGGTTGTACCCACCACCAAAACCACCCTTTTATTCACCATCACATACTCCTCCTTGGTTGTACCCACCACCAACATTACCCTTTTATTCACCATCGTTCCATGCCTCACCACTGCTGTTCTATATTTCACCCCTTCATCTTTATTGTTCACTCTACTATCAACCACCATCATCTCAACATCAACAACACCACCAACCAGAAAAATACAAACAGAAACAAAATCAAAAAAAGAAAAAAATGAAGACACCGCATCTCAAATGTCGGCCACCTCTGATGAAGCATTGGGGACAAGTTCGGCACCGCCACCATCAGCCACCACGGTTCTTGCGGCGCCGACACCGTGCAACACCGTCGCCGGGTTTATCCTTCTCCAAGAGTCAGAAGAAAGTACAAGAGACCTTTACAAGCCACCGGAAACCTCCACGGCCACCGCTGCGCCACCGGAAACCGCCACGATTGGTGAGTCCAAAACAAACACAACATCGAGCACCGACTTGGCAACTGGTGTCTTCGCCGCCTGCTCCACCTGGGGAACCGTCACAAGGAGTAAACTCCACATGCCACCACGTTCTACAGTGGAAGCCACCATGGGATCTACGAGCTGCATCACCAGAACTTGTCACCGTCAATGGAGAAGGGAAAAACACGCTCTCTACCACACCCGGAACAGAACCTAATGTTCAAGAGGGAAAATGTATTGTACAAGTTTAGCATAGACTGAATTTATGCAATATTACTCTCATCAGTTTTGGGTTTTGGAATGGCTATGGGCATCAACTATGCATATATCCAGTATGCCACTTGACGACTTCAAGTCGCTCGCGATGATAGTTCAGTATGAATAATCCCTTCAAAAGAGAAACAACTTCTTGGATTTTATTAATGATTCACACTGTTTATTATGAACCATGTGTTTGTCAATCAATACCATCTACTATGTAATATATATGCAACTAAATAAACATCATCAAGTGTATATGCAACAAGCAATAGACGCAGAATGTTAGGAAGAGACAAATCTATTTTAGTGATAAGTTTTTTATGAAAGATAAGCTACAAAAATTCCACCTGACTATTGCAGGCAATAAGTTTCTGTTTTGGCAACATTAGTGTCTGCCCATATGGCCATGTCTATTTTCTGCTGAATTTTCCGAGAGGTATCTCTCGAAAAAATGTCCAAAATTCCGAGAGATAACTCTCGGAAAAATACTTTAGAAAATATTCCGAGAGTCCCGTGTTGGGAAAAAATAAAGGGTATTTTTGTCATTTTACTGTTCAAATGGGGTGTGAGGATAATATGTGGGGTGAGGAATCTAAATCTCTTGTTGAATTTTACTGTAGCATGTAGACCTCCACAAGAGTCCATTCCGAGTCGGGGGCTGTTTTGTTTTGTTTTATGTATTTATCTTTTATTATAATAAAGCAATCAAGTGAAAAAGAAATCTTTCATTATTTTTTTATTTATAATTTTAATCATTTTCGGCTGAAATTTCGGAATACAATTCCAATCAAGTGATTCTATATTCTCATTGCCACATCAGAAAACAAACAGAGAAAGCAGAATGAGTAAATGACCGATAGCACCACAATCTATAATTCATAATAATTAAGTAATTATGAAGTAATTAACACTGATACATTTGCTGAACGCGGTTTCACCCGCTTTTTCACCAATCATAGTTTGATATTTTGAATCATTTAATGGATTTTTCTTCTAAATCGGAAAAAATCAACTTCAAAAACAGAATTCGATATAGTAGTACTAGTTTTTACCCCGTGCATTGCACGGGTTTGTACCCGTTTTTTTATATTGAAACTTTGTTAATAGTTAAGTATTAATTATTGAGTATTAAATTTGTTGTATTTAATAAGTTATATTCTAGTTTTAGGCACGTGCACTACATGGGACGTTTGTTTGCTTGTCGTTAGCAAATTTACGTTTGCTTGTCGTTAGCAAATTATTATTGGATAAATGATAATTGTAAATCATTTTGGATTTTCTGATTGAATTTTAACCACCACCACCACCACCACCACCACCTTTGCATTAAAAAAAATTCAGTTTAATGTGTTTCCTAATAAGTACTAATTCAAAATGGTTAAAAAAAATTCAGTTTAATGTGTTTCCTAATAAGTACTAATTCAAAATGGTTAAAAAAAATTCAGTTTAATGTGTTTCCTAATAAGTACTAATTCAAAATGGTTACTATAATATAATAAAGGATCACAAATTCATGAACAATAAAATTCATCATCCCAAAATAAATAAGTATTCTTTGCTTACTATAAAAATCTCATATCACGATAAATAGACACTAAATCTTAGGTTAAAAATAATCACACAACATGTATCTCTTAGTTTTCGCAAACTAAACAGATCTTAAACTTTTTTCCATCAAACAGGTCTTGCGAAAAACATATAAATTGACGAAACAAACCGCTTTTTGTTTCTAATTAAAAACTAATGCTCGAAAAAGTCATTTGTTCACTTTCGTTTTACTTTAATTGTTTTTTTAGCATAAAAATTAATTCCTAAATATATAAGTGTCTTTTTAGAAAACGATACAACATTAATTTTATACATATATATATATATATATATATATATATTACTCCCTCCGGTCCTTATTATAAGCCCTCTTTCTCTCTCAAAAAGGGGCTTATAATAAGGACCAGAGGGAGTATAATTTTACCTTCACTTAATTAAGAAGAGAGGTAATAATTGAATAAATATAATAAATATAATTATAAGGGAAAAAATAACAAACTAAGTAAACACCATATAAAGTTAATCCAAAATGATACATTATTTACATTTCTTAATGTTATACCTAAAATGACACTTAAAGTAAAATGAATTGAAGGAAGTAACTTAAATAGGATATATAATATACCATATAAAAAATGTTGAAAACAATTTCCGAACAAATAAAGCTTTGTTAAACAACTATTAAAAATATAATAACTATTGCCTGAAAAAAATATATATCTGTTTAGTAATTGAGGCATACACAGTTACCGTGAGGATTTAACATTGAGAAGTAGCATTCAAAAGTAGGTAGAACAAATTAAGGTTGCACCTATCACTTGAGAATCATTCCAGATATACTTAAATCTTGTCATAAAAATCTAACAACAATTTCCCCCCAACTTCTCCTATCACATCATCCAACAATGCTTTGATATTTATACCACCCAAGGCTGTTTGTAGTTGTGTTAAAATTAACCAACATAAGTTGAGAAAAAAATCTTTCAACTTGAATCACATTTTGTACATATATTTGTTTATACGTTACAAAAGAGAGCAAGCATGATGAACATGGTAACAGTGAGGACACCAGCCACCACTTGCCTCAAAACCTCTCCTAAACAAATGAAATCATCATCTCATAGCATAACAAATAACATATAATCAAAATATAAGCAATTTGAATTTAAACATAACTATTAATAATCATACCACTGAAAATTTGAATTTAAACATAACCACTTGCCTCAAGCAACTTGGAACTAAATTTAGGTCATTTTCTTTTCAACCATTTACATGACCAACATGAAATTTATCTTTAAACAATTCTCATTTGAAAATAAAAAAATAGAAACTTTGAACAAAGTTAAGAGAAAAACAAACTGGCAGGGTAACTGATCAAGAATGTAACAATGGAATGGAATGACAAAATCATTAATAACCAAACAACACATCATTCTTTGCATAAATAAATTGCACTCCTATCATGACTTTATTTAAAAAATAACAATTGGGCCTAAATTGTATAACCAATTATGTCTCTTTCAACATCTTTTTCTAAGAATAATTTTGTTTCTTTGAAGCATGGACCTTCTTCTATTTTCTTCTCTATAATTCTGTATATGCACCATCGATAATAAAAATGAATTATATGATAAGAAAACATCAAATGTAACAATGAAAACCTCAAGTGTTGAATTTGTATTTTTCAGTAACTCAAGAAGTTCATCGGCAAAACTTGTACTAAGAAAGTGATAGAAATTGGCAAGTGGGTTTGTATTCAGTTTAATAAAAAAACCAATGTGTGATAGATATTGTAAATATAGATTATGCCAACTATCATTTAATTAAGAATGTGGATATCGTGCCCTTGGACATGCTTAATATCAACAAAAAATGTGGCATACCTCCAAAAGCCACGCTAATATGATCATTATGCCCTCCACCAAAAGTCTCTAGGGCACTTGCAAATGCAATGTCCCCATCGTATGCCTCCCCAAGTCCTTCACTGGATAGTACGAAAGTGAAAGTAATTAGAGTCTGTCAAAACAGTAATATGATATCTAACATCTTCGAAAACAATATTCAAATATGTTATGATAATCTGTTCGGATAATGAAACTGTAAGGACAAAAAATGAACCCGCTAAAATTTGTACTCTGAATGATAATGGACAGTGGTTGTTGTACCTAGGGGTGAGCATGACCCGGCCCGGCCCGGAGACCCGTCCCCAACCCGGCGGGTTCGGGCCGGGTTAAACCCGTCCGCGCACATGTGGAGGGACAGACCCGTTTCAAAAAGGGACAAACCCATCCCGGGTCGGGACGGGTACGGGTTGATGCCCGGGTCACCCGGCCCGGCCCGGAATTTATTATATTATATTTATTTATTATTTTATTATTATGTATTAGTGTTTTTAGTCAAAATATTACTACCCTAGGTCTGAATGTATGATAATACCTTGGCTCTCACTTACCGCCGCACACACTTGAGTATGATAATAATGAAATTATAGTATATTTCATGTGAAATAATGTATGATAATAATGAAATTATTGTATACTTCATGTGACCAGTTATCGAATTTTAGAAAGTTTTCGAAAATTTCAAAATTTGAATGGTTTGAGATTTTTTTAATGTGATTGATTCGTCCTCCGGGTGAACCCGGACCCGTCCCTATTAGGACCCGTCCTATTTTGGACCCGTCCTTATCTTGTCCCTCTCCAATTAGGGATGGGTTCGGGTTGAAAAATTGACCCGAGCAACATTTCAAGACGGGTGAGGGACAAGCCCAACCCGTCCATGCTCACCCCTAGTTGTACCATAATCACTGCCCAAAAAATAAATATAATAGAAATATCAGGAGACAACCTCCTTGTAGGAAACGGTAATGTAACAATGAAACTATAAAAGATTTCTTCTTCTCATAAAACTTAGAAAACCTATTGATACTTTTATTAAACTGAGTTGGAATCATGGTTTCTTCGTGATGTTGAACATTAATGTTCTAAAGATACACAATAAAGGATAATTTTGAAAAGAAAGAATATGCTCGAAACATAAATTAACAAAATTTATAATACTAATAATCCATTGGGAAAGGATTATGGAATGTGTGGCTCTAATTTGGGACAGAAACAAATTTATTTTTACACTGCCATCCAATAGCTACTTTTGTGTGATTGATTTTAGAAAGTTGGGCACAAATAAGATAGAAAAAACATTATAATTCTGCATTGTTTATGATGTTTTCTGATTGAAGCAAATTGAATTGGAACAGTCCCAAATCAACCCCAAGAGTCTTGCACAATTACAACATTTGTTTTTTTCAATGTAACAGTATCCATGCATTTGTTCTTGATCTGCGAAAATCACATAGCACGTAGATTGTTATTAAATTTTTTAATTGGAAATGGAAGGAGTAAGAGGATGATTATTAAGTTAAAAGAATTTGGATATAATCAAGATGACAGAAAATAAAAAATTTAGCAGGATGATAAGCAGATTTGTGAATTTGTGAATGCGTAAAGGAAAAATGACTAACCTAACAGGGGAAGTGAAGGGTTAAATTGGAAAAATGAAGCAAATTCTTTTATTGTTTGTCTCTTAATAGTGACTTCTCCAAATTTTCATACGGTTTTTAATGTCATTGTTGCTGTTGAATTTATACCCTCCATTCCAATCATTCTGGCCCCAACCATTTACTGTTAAATTTGTTGCTTAGTTCTTCATTGCATGAGGATTGGCATAGGAGAAGATGCAACAGTTGAGTGTTAATGAGAGATGCAAGTAGTGTTTTGTTGGAGAAGACACAAATTCAAATTCAGCACTTCAATTTCCTTCACATTTAATTCAACACAAGCAGTTCCTTTTATTAAGACAGAAGTTCATTTAGTTTTTCAGTTTGTGAAAAAACTATATGTAACTGCCATGACACCTGGATGCCTTAACAATTGAGAAATCTCCAACTTTTAATGTGAAGGCAGGAATTCAAAATGGAGCAATGTGGAGACTTTATTGGGACATCTTTTTATACTAAAAGAAAAGATAGATGTTACAAGAATTCGATAGCTTGACAAATCCTAACTCAGGTAATTGTACTGGTTCATATTTTATGGTATGCTGTTAGATTATTAACCATAAGGGAAACAAATTTGGGTCGTTACATTTAGTGGCAATAAAAAAAAATTACCATAAGTGAGATTTCTCAAAATCTGTTGCAGCGGTACAAGACCATCACTATATGTACATATAAAAATTGCGACGGTTCAAATTGTTGCTAAAAATAAAATTGCAAAACATATTTCTTCTTTCGCAGCGGTTTCAAAATCGTTGCTAAAAAATTTAATAAAAAAAATTGTGACGGTTCACCATCGTCGCTAAAATAACTGTCGCTAAAAATAACTACTGCACTCAATAGTAACTGTCGCAACAAATTCAAATTCGTCGCTAAAAACCATTGGAGCATAAACTCTTTCGCGACAGCCATATCCGTCGCTATTAACAGTGCATAAAACTAATAAAAGAAAAAACAAAAATAAAGTATTTACTTAAATTAATAGAAACCACGACCTCTACAATGAGGAGCAATGCCTCAACCGCCAGGCCAACTACCGAACCGATGCATTGTTTGGTCAACTAATTTACTTAAATTAACCGTATTGGTTTTAATGTAACACCGTTTCATGCAATATCATTACCATCAGACATCAGTGCAACAGAAAAGATGAATAGAAAAATTTGCAGATTACCAAAGGAAAGGCCCTGTATATATTCATGGTGAATTAAAATAACTTTGCATCCATTAAAATCAAAAGCGTATAATGGCTAAAAATCAGAGTGTGGCAAATCAATCTTTCATACATTTCTTAAAATCTTGAAATCCATAAATATTATCTTTAAAAATAGATAATTACATGAATAATTATTGGAAAAGCAATTTGTAACACCCCGCATTTTTTCCGTACGTGCGAGAACGAATTTTGTTAAAATAAACCCTGAAGTTCTCTTTTATAAAAGATTTTCGGAAAAGTATTTTACATGAGAGAGAAATAAAGTAATGATTTTCAAGGATTTTTATAAACAAAATGTTTATATGAAAGAGAAGTGAATGATTTTGTTGAAATGAAAATGATTTGCCAAATTGTGATTTTATTAAAAAGTGATTTTTATTTGAAATGGAGTTTTTGAATTGTTATCTTGGAAAATTCGTAACTTTTTAACCGTAACTCGGATTTTTATGATTTTTATATCAAAACGATCGTCTTGAAACATGGATTTTGAAAATATAATTTTAAGATTTTTCTGGGTTGATTTATAAAAATTTATTTTCAGAATTATAAAATACGAATTTGCCTTGAAGAAAATAAATTTATTGATTTGGCTTGAAGTTTTATGTGATGAGTGCTTGGTTTGATGTGTGTGTACTGTGTGATGCATGAAATTAATTGTGTGAGTGTGATTCCTTATGAAATGATTGCATTATTGTATGAATTAATAATTAGAATGTTTAAGTAAATATGCTTAAGAAATAAAATGTAAAATGTATGTGTATGATACGGTGGTATGTATATATATGTGTGTATGTGTGTGTCGTGTATGTATGTAGGTGTGTAGAGGAAAGCCTAGAAATTTCCTAAGTCTTGGACAAGATGCTTGGTAAGTAAGTAAAATCCTAACCAAACTAAACTAGTAACCAAACTAAAGTAGAAAACCCTAACCAAATGCTAACTAATACTTAAGCCTAAGATGACCCCTAGAAACCTAGCCATGCTACCTTGTCCCCTTCCATTTGATAAAATCCACCCATGCAAATACTTGGAAGCCCAAAACTACCTCTTTCACTTGCTCATGGCCGAACCAACACACAAGGGCACAAGAGGGAAAATAAATTTGCCTATAAATTAGAGTGGCCTTAGTTCATTTTCTCATTTCATCTCCCTTCACCAATTCATTTCTTCCCAAACACAAAACACACTCTAAGAGACCCATTAAACTCTTAGAGAAAGAAAAGAAAAGAAATAGAGAGAGAGAGAGGAGAAAGAAGAGGGCCGTGAGCTTGAGGAAGAAGAAAGAAGGAGACCCAAGCCTAACCAAGTCGCATCTTTGTAGATCAAGAGCATTAGGAGCTAGAGATCAACCTTTGCATGGTAGGACTTGAAGATCCAAAAGAATATTTTGTAATAGTTTAGTTTTCCTTTTTAGTTTATAGATCTATTTTATTTTCTTCTTTGCATGTTAATTTTTATGAGTTAAGAGATGATTCTATGTGTTGTTCATCTTTGATCATGGACTTTGAGGACTTTAAAATAATTTGTAATATGTAATCTTGTGTTTGTTGTTTCGGTTGGGATTTCTTTTGATGGATCTAATATTTTTCTAAACTAAATCTTTAAAGATCTAAAGAAAACTAAGATTTTTGTGAAACCTAAAATGAACCTCTTTGTATGTTTGATTTTCTTTCTCTAAACCGTGATTTATATGTGTTTATGTAATGATTTGATGAACAAACCCATGATCTAAGCTTAATAAATGATAAAGTAAAATTATTTGGCTTTGCATGTTGATCTTTGTGAAACCGTGATCTATGTGTGTGTTTGTGGCTATGTGACAAATAAATTTATAATCTAAGTTTGATCAATAATAAAGTGGAATTCTTTGGCTTGCATGATTAAATCTTTTGCTAGATCTAGATCCATGATGTGTTTCCATGTTTATTTGAGGAATGAATTCATGATTTAAATTGGATTTGTGAAAAAGTTTAAGTTTCTAGTCTTGCATGTTAACTTTGTTGATGATCTTGGTTATTTTAAGTATGTACATGTAATTATCTTTGTTTGATGTGTGAAAAAAAAATGGTTAGATCTTTGGTTTGCATAATTAAGTTTTTAAGAAAATCATGTTTTTCTTTTATGTATGATTCGGTCTTAAGAAAGGATTAAAGAAACCAAGTTTTAAATAATTCTTGATCTTGTATTTGATTTTGGGTATGTGTTTCGGTTTTAAAGAAAAATTAAAGTAACAAGTTTTAAAATGATTTTCAAAGTATAAACGTGATTTAATTACAAGTGCATGTCTAGGTCTAGTGATTAATTTGATTTAGTACTTGATTTTGTGTGTGTTAAATTTCTATGAGGCCATTCGGCCATGTTTGAAAAAAAATAAGCCCTATGTTTTTATTTTGTTTGATGCATGTTTGTTTTATGACTAGATCTAATGATTTAAAGTACATGCATGTTATTCTTAGAAATTTAAAGTATAACTTTGATTTTTATAAAATGATGAACTTGAGGGTTATTTTGTGAAGGTCGATGTGAATAAATGATGTCTTGTGTTGTTTTACATGTCTTGATGTGAATGCATGACTTTGTATGTTTAAAAAGTGAACCAAAAATCTTGTTAGGTGCATGTTGACTTTCGGCCAACCTAGGATTAGGTAGGTAGCTATGTTTGTTTCTCATGTAGGATGCATGCATGACAAGATTAAGTGAATTTAAGAGTTTTGAAGTACATGCATAAAGTAATTAAAATTAAAAAGAAAATATGTGTGATGGTTTGTGATTCAAATTGTTGTGTTGGTTTAAATTATGAAAATGAATTAAAATTGTTAATTTTCTTCTAAGAGTGTTCACGGTTTTAGCCTAAAAAGAAAGAAAATGATTTCATGATTATATGTTTTTATCTGTGCATTAGATTCTTGTGAAATTATATGTGTGAGATTCGGCTAATACATGTTCATGTAGTTGAGTAATTTTCTTCATGATATGATTTGTGATTGTAACTATGTTCCTAAGTGCACGATGTGTGTGCCTTCTTTAATTCTTTTGGTTTTTAGAAAAGAAATTGAATAAGTTAATTTGATTTTGTGAAAAGAATTTTGTGATGTTAATTCAATAATTTTTATTTTTAAAATTTATTTATAATTGGAAAATAATGATTATATGTGATTCGGTTTTGTTGGGCTAATTACAAGATTAAGTTTAAATTATTTTCTTAAGAGTAATTTAATTAATTAGGATTAAAATTTCATTGATGGTTTTAAAATGATTGAAAATATGATTTGTATAGTGTGCGATTATGAATGCTTTGATGTGCTGTTTGTGTGCTAATTGAATATGATGAATTGAAATTGTTTTGGAATACTGTTTGTGAGTTTTATTTGTGAAAAATCTATGTTTGTATTTTTAAAGAAATTGAAAAGTGTTTTATTTAAAAAGTATGACTTAAATAATTTAAATTGATTTGAAATTTTTATATGATCTTCTTTAATCAATATCTTATAATGTTTTGAAGTTGGGATTTCAATGAATCAATTTGATATGATTTTTAAAACTTTATTTTCTAGAGTTTTGAATTTTGTTTAATGGTTCAAGTAAATGATTTTTATAATCAGAGTGTTTTTAAACTAAGAAGAATGGATTTGTTTTAATAAGAAGATTATTTTTAATTGTTTCAAAGTGTTCCTGAAAACCTTTTTATTAGAGATTTGATTTGGATTTAAAACCTTTTTGGACATTAGCAATGAGTTTTTAAGAAAGGAATTGTTTCAACGTACTTTAAAACGGAATTAAAGAATTTATCAAAAACGTTCTAACGCACGGGGAAAAATGTTCTAGTTCGGGTGTCGGACGCGGAGGAAAACGTGGCAAGGCTATCGACTGGGAAATCTTGGAAAGTTTTCGGATGTGTCGTCATCGAGGTGAGTGAGAGTGCTGTGGTCCCATAACGTGGTTGCTCGCAATCCGATTAGATGGATTGCGAATGTACTGCGAATTAGGCAATATAGATATGTGTGCTAAGTGTTTATTTGTTTCATCTGCATGCTAAATGTTTATTAGTTGTGCATATTTTATTCTGTTTAGAATTTGTTTGATTATGTCTGGATAGTGAAATAATAATAATGAAATTGCGAAAGTAAAGAATTAAGAGAGAAAAGAGATAAGTGATGAGTTAAGATTAAAGAGAAAGCTATGAAAACGAATGAGAAAGAGATAAATCGTGATGTGCGTGAAACTGTGAAAGAGAATTAATAGCTGAGCTGATAAAGAATAAAAACGAAAAAGATAATTGTAAGACGATGATAAGAAACACTCGACGAGGCGAGCGGAAGCGTGGTGCTGATGAGCGATGCTGATGGTGCCATGGAGCCACAACTGAGGAGAGCGATGTGGATGGTGCCGTTGAGCAACAACTGAGGAGCAAGATGCTGATGCTGATGATGCAGAGCCATGACGCTGGGAAAGATGCTGATGAGCTGATGAGAATAATGCTGAGACGCATGAGAAAGTGATTCGAGGCAAGATGCCATTGAGATTTAGGGGGAACGGATTGCGATTAGTGGTCGGGTTTCATTGAAGGGATGCACTAAGGATGAACCGACCGTTAGGATTCAGCCGCCAATTAAAAAGTAAAACTTTAAAAGACTTTAAAAGACATTTACAAACGCTGTGAGGTATGAGTGTCGTACCGAAGTAGTGGAGAGGAAGATACTATGGGTATCTGGGGATACTCAAGTGGAGATTGCATGAGGGGAGGACGATGACGGTGAAACGTCAAGAAGTCTAGAGTATATTTTCTAGGCGGAACGAATCCCACATGTGGCGTACTAACGTGGTAGGGACTGAGTCCAATGCCGTGGTTAGTTCTGCACTGCAGACTAGAATTATACTGTCGCCCCCTTGAATGCAAGTCTAGAACAGTGAGAGGGACTGGAACGGGGCATTTGTGATTGCCGCTGAGAGCGTGCCTGATTATATGATATGAATGAAATGATATGATTGAATTGATATGATTGAATTGTCGTATCAGCAATTGCTGATATTGCAACGGGTAGATGGCTTAGCATGTAGCGATCTATTCGTACCCTACCAAGGAGAAGCAAGTACAAGTCGACTTTCTGGAAGAGACTTCTGAGGTGGTTGATGACGACAACTCGACTTGCGGTTGGAGAGCTTGGTCTACCAAAATCCAGAGTTGGACGACGAGTCTTAGTGTGTCTGACTAGAAGCAAGGCAATCCCCTCAGAGCATTGTAATCCATTGTAAGTTCTTAGTTACCTTAGCTCTATCATACTGTACCCCGACAAAAGTTTAATTAGCACTAATGTTTTGAAACAAGTAAACGGGCTATGATTTTAAATGATGTTTTGAAAACGGGTTTCAAAGTGCGGTGTCTTGTGACATCTCGGTTTGGAACTTGAAAAGTTTTATGTAATGTGAGAACATAAGTTTTTAAATGTAACTATGTTTTGAAAATCTAAATGTTCTCACATTTATGTAACACTTGTTTAAAAAAAAATGGCCCTAATTTTCACTACATTTAATTTAAGTAACAGTGGTTTTCAAGTTGCCGAATCGGGGTGTTACACAATTTCCATCATATCTTCAAAGCGAATACATGAAAATTGAAGAAAAATTTATTTCTTAATGATTCAACATGAAAGTGGCTTTGATACCACTTGTTGGAAATTGATAGGAGATATTTAAAATATAAACCAGAACACATTCATGTCAAATCATCAAGAAATCATACAGCGGAAGCGGAAGTGAAAGCGTACCTGTATATATTCATAGAGAATATGATGAACATGTGAACTTGAATTGAATTGTCCTTGAATCTTGTATCCAAATGCATACCTATGAGAGAACATGAGGGTGAAGGTTGGTCTTCCAAGCCATTATGCACAATTGCTCTAGCCTTTCTAATGATGGAGTTAGAGAAGGGAATTGGATGCCTCTGACTTGGGGACCATAACCTATTTATAATAAGTTCATAGCCTTTCGCGAATGGTTACGACTATTGAACTTTCTTATTTCTATTTCGGCCCATCAACAATATAGAAATAAGACTTTGGTATCTACACATTATAAAATACATACAAAATGAGATGTCTTCGATCCCAATATATTAAACCGTAAAAGATCACTTTAATAGGGACTAAATCTTTATGATAGCATATAATACATGATCAATAATATATGTAGGCTCACATATTAGATAAATACCTAACATGTCATTGTTCCCAAATTAAGAACCCTAACAATAAAGCTAATCCCCAAATAAAAAACCCGTATAATATGAACAAAGGTGAAGAATAAAGATGAAGAGGATGAGAAGCTTACCTAATTTGAGCCTTGGTAGTTTAGAACCGTGAAGTAGCACAGTGGAGGAGAGCAATGGAGGTGGTGGCTATGAGAATGCAGGGGAGAGGCGATGAGATGGGGGTTCGTGTGTCGTGGGTCGTCGGTTTCTATGGTTACAGAGGAAAAGAGAGGTGGTGGTGGGTTCGGCCGGTGGTTTCTATCACTGAACCACGAGCAAGGCACCCACGATTCCAGCAGCTATAGCCTAGAGCAGCAGCAACGAATCCCAGCAGACGCGAGCAGCACGAGCAGCGCGAGCAGACACGAGTAGCAGCGAGCAGCAACAGCGATGCGAGCAGAGATGGGGAGGCGCGATCACGGAAGCAGCGAAGCCAGCACAGTAGCGGCGACACGAGCACAGCAGCACGGCGATGGCGGCGGCAGCGCGATTCAGAGGAAGAAAAGAAAACCCTAGCCGCATATGAATGAGGTGAAGGCTAATACTACTATCTAGTGAAGTGAGTAAAGAGGGAGAAAAGTCAAGTGCACCGTTCATTCAAAAAACACCTAGAGCGCTGTAAATTAAAATTCCACTAAAGTCATTCAAAAGCATTTCTTCAAAGGAGCGCTTTAAATTAAGTAATGCAATTTTTTTTAAGACTTTATACAGCATTTGCTTAAGCAAATGCTTTTAAAAATGCAATCCAGTTATCTTGGCCAACATTTTACAGCATTTCAGATGCAAATGCTTTAAAATATGTGCTTTTAAAACTCCTTTTTGGTGTAGTGACTAAGCCAAAATAGATCAATATCCCATATAATCAAACATGTTCATGCATATTTGAAGTAATCTGTGACGCTCTCTTTTTAACTTGAAAATACTTAATATTTCCAATTAGTTTAATACTTGCTATCAAAACTAGGACTAGAAAATTTTTCCTTTTTAAAGTTAATACTTGCTTGATCAAAAGCCTCCTTGTTGACATAAACCATTTCATGAATTCGGCATAGTAATATCTTAGATTCGAAAAGACTCTCGAGAAAGCACTTCTTTAATTATAGAAAACATTCATAGTTATCATTAAAGTATATAATTTGCCTCTCGAGTAAGATTTGAATATATAAAATATAAACCTATCGTCGAATCTTTTGTAAATTAAAATCAGAGTTCGCGGAAGTAAAAATATTACTTATGGGACTCTGCTGAGGAAAATAACATCATATATATATATATATATATATATATATATATATATATATATATATATATATATAGATCATGGCATCAAATAAAACCCCATCAGTACAGTAGCAAGTGGTAAAACGTCGAGATAGCAAGTTTTGATAAAACATATACAGACCAGCTGCAATAAAAGCTCACTCTAAGACCTCTCAATATATACAATATATAACAAAAGTCCAAAAACAGAAGTCCCAGAGCAAGTCCTCCATGTCCTCAGCAGCTCATCAGATCCTCCACCGCTCTATCCCTAGGATCTAGGATCCAAAACACCTATGCTATGCAAGGTCCTATGAACCAGTGGGTCCACCTCTAGCAGAAACAGTCGGCTCAACATGCACCTCCTCCTCGCTCTCATCCTCCACAGGGTCCTCCTCGACCTCGCCTGACTGTGTAGAGACCCCTCCACTGGGTCTAGGATCTGCAGAAGCAGTCCTATCATAATCAGTCGGACCAGGAGAAGGAGTCTCCTCAGTGAAAACTCTATGGGAAGAAGGATGGGAACGAGTGGCAGCTCTAAAACGAAAACTATCGAAACGACGCATAGGTCGAGCCGGGGGTGGTCCTCTATAAGTGTAAAAAGGTGGAACATGCATAGTATAGACTAATGGGATCCTACATCGACGAGGTCGCACACGCACCAGAGGGTTAGGGTGGTAGAGAGTGATCTCAACCTCCCCCTCAAAAGTGGCACGGTGCTCCTCATACGTCCATATACCACTAGGGATAGGGCGTATCTCGATGCAGGCTAGGTATCTGGCCATCACCTAAACAGGGCACAGGGAGTAAGTATACACATATACATAATGGATAAAGACTAAAGTTACAATCACAAATATATCATGGACAGATCATAATGCAAATACATATGAGCACACTAATTTTTCAACATTATAACTCTTATAATGCAAGTGGCATGATGTATGATTTTCTATCCACAACTGAGGCCTCTAAATGTCCATCTTGGACGTCCATCCAATACACCCTTGTGTTCCCGGAACACCGACATTCGTTCCCAGAACGTAATGCCGAACCATACTTGGATAATAAGCATCACTCCCGGAGTGTGCACCACGTTCCCAGAACGCATACGTTCCCAGAACGCATAAAAACCAGGTCCCGGACACTGGCCACATATCTATAATGTGTCATCAAGTAGGTTATACTTTGGTACTCCCGGAGTACCCTCCTCATATTCCTAGAATATGATAAACGTTCCTACCAACCAGACTCCCAGTCTATATGTATGCACAAACATCAGGGTTGGTTTTATCTTTGCATTAATTAATGTGATTCAGGAGTATTCCAATTTCCATTTTGAATGATTAATTTGAGGCATAATATTTGACATAAAATTCTCCCCTGAATTTTCTCAAACATGTCTTTTATCATTACCTTGGGTAAAACAAAGTCAATGGTATTAAAAACTTAACTTTTTATTTTTCAGATTCAGGTACTAACCGGTTACAGTCTCAGGCTAACCGGTTAGAATTACAGACCTGAACTGTTTACCATTGCAATTCAGAAAAACCCTTTTTTCTTGAATTCTCTACCCAATCTATACATCATTTAAACCGTGTTTTATGCCTCAAAACCACAGTTTCCATCATTCAAAATTAAAATCACATTTCCTTTTCCAATAAACATAATTTTCTCTTGAAAATTACTTTATGAAATTAAGGTATAACTCTTACTTCCAATCTGAATCATAACCCTTTATATTCAGATTTCTTATAATGGATTTACAGTGTAGATTTGAGCAAAACTCCCAAACACTTAAGGACTGATTTAATAAATTAGTTTTCTTTAAACTTCTGAAGTGTCTAACCGGTTACGAAAATCGAGTAACCGGTTAGATTATGCAGTCAGTCCTTCAAATTAAAGGTTTTAACACACCATTTCCTTTAATTCTCAAATCTAACCACAATCCATCATTCAATGAAGTTCATATACCTTAAACAAATATGTTTCATCACAGAAATCATATCCAAAGTGCATGCTTCAAGTCTTTGCATTAAATTGCATAAAAATCGACATAAACACAATTTAACACAACAAAACTCATTCTACTCATTCAAATCCAGAATTTAACATTCCTACACTTTGCATGCATCAATCAAAACTTGCTCTAACAGAATTGAGCCAAAACTTTGGCCTCCAAGCCTTTGTGCTTAAAAACACATAATGCCCTTTTGAGTCTTTGTGAACTCAAATCCTAAATCATTCGATTTTTAGTCTAAATCTAGTATAGTATAGACTTCTCCCATACCTCTAAGTCGATTTTGATGAGTATTACCACTGAGCTTGAAGATCCAACCACAGATTTTCCACAATTCCACAGTTTTGCTCCCAGCCACGATTTTTATCAACAGGGTCCAAAGACCAGAAGGTTTGACATAGAAATTGGCCAAGAAAATTGGGGAAAACGATTAGACATTGTTCTAGGCAACATGCACTAATGAATGAAAGAGGTTTGGGGCCTAGAGGTTACCTGTATTGATCAGAATCAAAGTCCCAAAACAGCTTCCCGAACCAAAGAGAGACAGAGTTCAGTTTTCAACACTGAACTTTGATGGCTGATTTCTCCTCACACACTCACTCTTGACTCACAATCTCTATATCAATGGAAAGCTCTGGATTTAAGCTTTCCAAAAGTGTATCTTTCCCTTTCTAACACTCAAAGAAGAAGGAGAATCGCCTCAGACGAAATTGAAACCCTAAATCACCCTCTTCAACCCAAAACAGTAGAAACCAACCTTCAACACCTCAGAAATCCGCAATTTATAGACAAATTCGTTGACATGCAGGAAGACACGCGTCTTCTAACATGCAATTAGTGGGATTCGTGGCGATTAATCGAATTAACCAAGTGATTACTCATCAAAATCCACTAAACCAGTTTCTGAGTTCATCGTCTAACCGGTTACAGGGCATTACTAACCGTTTAGATTAGTTCAAAATTTAAAAATTATTATTTTTAAATCTTTCCCTCCAAGAACCTTTTTAATATTGCTTTTAAGCCCTCATTCAGGGTCTAAAATGCAATATTCTCATATTCTGCATTTATTTGCCATATAAAAATATTTTAACTTATTTTTATATTTAAGGCTAATTAAATACAAAACATAAACTTGGAAAAATTCCATAAATTAATAATAAAACTTTTATTATTAATTTCCTATGATTCGGGAGACGAAAATTAGGGGTGTTACACTACTCCCCCACTTAAAAGGATTTTCGTCCCCGAAATTCTAGCTTACAAAAACAACCCCGGATACTCTTGACGCATCTTCTCCTCTAATTCCCATGTAGCTTCAGATACGTCAGCATTCACCCATATCACCTTGACCAAAGGTATTTCCTTTCCTCTGAGCCTCTTGACTTCACGATCTTCTATCTGAACCGGTCTGGTCTCAAAGGTCAGGTTTTCTTTCAGAGTTAGATCATCAGGTTGGAGTTTCAGAACAACAGATGAATCATGAACATACTTTTTCAATTGCGAAACGTGAAAGACGTTATGCAAATTGGATAGAGAGGGTGGTAAGGCCAGTTGATAAGCAACAGGACCAACTCTCTTAAGAATCTGATATGGACCTATACACTTAGGCGAAAGCTTTCGGGTTCTCAAAGCTCTACTAATTCCTTTCATCGGAACCACCCGAAGGAACACATGATCGCCCTCAGAAAACTCTAATGGTTTTCTCCTCTTATCCGCATAACTCTTCTGTCGACTCTGAGCCGCTTTCATCTTAGTCTGAACCATCTTGATCTTCTCAGTTGTCTGTTGAATCATTTCTGGTCCAACCATCAAGTTCTCCCCCAATTGGAACCAACATAGCGGGGTTTGACACTTCCTTCCGTACAACGCCTCGAACGGTGCCATTCCAATGCTCGCATGGTAGCTATTGTTGTATGTGAATTCTGCAAGAGGTAACACTTGATCCCAGCTTCCTTGTTCTTCAAGTGCACACGCTCGCAACACATCTTCCAAAGATTGAATTGTTCTCTCCGTCTGGCCATCCGTCTGTGGATGATACGTAGAACTCAATTTCAACCTTGTTCCCATAGCATCATGCAAACTCTTCCAGAATTGCGACGAAAATCTCGGATCTCGGTCTGAGACAATGCTCGAAGGCACTCCGTGAAGACGAACTACCTCCTTGATATAGATCTGGGTAAGCTTGTTCAAGGAATAACGCATATTTATCGGAATAAAATGCGCCGACTTGGTTAACCTATCCACAACCACCCAGATTGCATCATGATTTGCTGCTGTCCTCGGCAAACCAGACACAACATCCATTGAGATACTATCCCACTTCCACTGGGGAATCCTCAGAGGTTGCAACTGTCCTCCCGGTTTCTGATGTTCTACCTTCGATTTCTGACAAATCAAGCACGCCGCCACATATTCTGCCACACCTCTTTTCAATCCTGACCACCAAAATATCTTCTTCAAATCCTGATACATTTTGGTCGATCCCGGATGCATACTCATCCGACTCTTATGAGCCTCATCAAGAATTAGTCTTCTAACTTCTTGATCTCTTGGTACACAAATCCTTGTCCTGAAACGAAGGATTCCATCCTGCCCTATCTTGAAATCAGGTTCCTTTCCTTCCGAACCTAGTCTCATCTTTTCCATCAACTCTTCATCTGCTCGTTGCAACTCCCGAATTCTTTCCAAGAACTCGTTGGTGATCTGCAACGTCCCCAACTTGATACTTGATCCACTTGCATCAACAAGCTCAAGTCTCTGAATTCTTCAATCAACGCTGCTTCCTTAACCATCATTGCACTAATGTGGATTGCTTTCCACGTTAGCTTTACCCGGGTGATAATGGAGTTTAAAGTCGTAATCCTTCAAGAACTCCATCCATCTTCTTTGCCTCATGTTCAACTCTTTCTGGTCGAATTCTGGAAGAGTTTGCATGATGCTATGGGAACAAGGTTGAAATTGAGTTCTGCGTATCATCCACAAACGGATGGCCAGACGGAGAGAACAATTCAATCTTTGGAAGATGTGTTGCGAGCGTGTGTACTTGAAGAACAAGGAAGCTGGGATCAAGTGTTACCTCTTGCAGAATTCACATACAACAATAGCTACCATGCGAGCATTGGAATGACACTGTTCGAGGCGTTGTACGGAAGGAAGTGTCAAACCCCGCTATGTCGGTTGAGGGTTAAGGGTTCAGGGTTCAGGGTTCGGGGTTCGGGGTTGGGGGTTGGGGGTTGGGGGTTGGGGGTTCGGGGTTCCGGGTTCGGGGTTCGGGGTTCGGGGTTCGGGGTTCATGGTTTCGGGTTGAGGGTTTAGGGTTGAGGGTTTAGGGTTTAGGGTTTAGGAAAAGTATGAGCGTTATGTTCAGAGAAAAGTAGGAGAAGAAGAATACGTGAATTCAGAAAATTGTCAGAAGAAAGAATGAATAGAATAATGTTGGAGTGATTTTCTAAAACATAACTTTTATAATTCAAAAGGATTTAAACCAGTAAAACAAAATCAAGTTTAAATCAAAATAAAATAAAATATGATTTTGTAATAAGTTTTAAAAT
Organism: Crotalaria pallida; assembly: GCA_037953625.1. NCBI lineage: Eukaryota > Viridiplantae > Streptophyta > Magnoliopsida > Fabales > Fabaceae > Crotalaria > Crotalaria pallida. Next base: position 9,889 of record CM075654.1, on the reverse strand, counting down.
CAAAAACAAATCAAAATGATTTAAGAAATAAAATAAAGATTTGATTCTTAAAACAAATACTCCCTCCCTTTCACAATGTTTGGCCTTTTAGGTCTGAGCATACAGATTAAGAAAGTGTTAATTATTGTAAGTATTATGTATAGTTTGTCTAAAATGCCCCTATTTAATCCTTATTGAAAATTGTAATAGTATTTAATTTTTATTAGTAAGTGTGTCCATTAATTAATGTATAGTGGTTTAGAGATGAGAGAGATGATAAAAGTAGAATTAATGAGGAGTAAGAGAAATGATTGAATGAAAGGTTAATATTGGAAAAAAATATGTTTATGTATTGAAAATGTAAAAGGCCAAACATTGTGAAACGGAGGGAGTAAGGAAATAATTCAAACTTAAAATCAATTTCGAATTTTTGAAAATAAATCAGAATCATTTATATAAAAAGAAATCTGGAAATAAATCAAAACGAATCTGACACGTTTTTCAATAAAAGTTGAAGTAATCGATCACTTTAGAAAGTTAATCGATTAACCCTTTAAAAATAGAAACTTTTAAATTCTTTTGAAAAACTAGTAATCGATTAGAACAATAATATTTAATCGATTACATCACCACTGTATGTTCATTATATGATGCAACTCATATAATCGATTATCACTAATCAAATAATCGATTACTGAGCCTCTGGTTTGCATATGATGCAACATCATGTAATCGATTACTACAAAACATGTAATCGATTACTTTGTCTCAGGAAAATATATGATGCAACAATTTTAATCGATTACTTGATCCAGGTAATCGGTTACTCTCATTAAGAAAGTAATGGATTAGCAAAGTTCACTTAATCGATTACAATCTCTCTGATTTTTCTATGATGCAACAAAGTTAATCGATTACTTGAAGCAGGTAATCGATTACTCCTTCTTGCATAACATAAAAATATCCAGAGTTTTGTTTCATCAAGTATTTCCATAGAAACTAAGATAGAAAAACAGATTTCCATGAAAACACTTTTTCTTCTCCTTTAACTGAAAAACTCATTGGCCTTTTAACTCATTAAGAACAAGAAAAACTTCATTACCTTACAATATGTCCTAAGGGAAAAAGCTTCTAAACTTATATCTTTGCTTGAATCTTCAACTTGAACTTGGAGGAACTTGTGAGCTTGAATCTTGAGTTTGTTATCATCAAAACATTAACTTGAATTCTGCTTGAAGTCCATGAGAGAGTTTGAAGCATGTCTTCCAACACTAGCTTGACTTCCAACACTTCTCCTCTCTTGTCACGGTACTACTACATTCATGGTATGACGTCTATGCTACTGAACTTGGTGATGAAATTATGATGCTCTGAACATAGTAGTATACATACCTCAGTTATTGTTGGACTTAAAGTCTCATTGCCTTGGAGATCCTGTCATTAATTGTGATTGGTCTGATTTATTTGGGCTGAGTTATTCTTTTCAAGGTTGTGCTAGTTTCTATCTGGTTATCTGGTTGACATTAGTTGTGCCTGGAATTTGTGATCATGTCAAGTAAAAGGCCTAGAAAAAGAGCTCAAATTATTGAATCAGAGGACGATGAGCCCTCACCTCCTATAGTCCATAGTCAGTGATCGTCTTGCCAGAGTCGAGATGGAGCAGGTCCTTCTACATCTCCTCCTCCGGTTCCTCAACCTGCTACACTTGAAAAATACAACAGATGGTTCTCTTCTGTCGAGCAAATTGCTGAATATGAGAAATATTTTGCTGCCTGTACTGTGATATCACCAAGGTTTCTTGATGCTAACACCTTTGACAACGAAGAGTGCAACCTTCCAGCTGTTGTACTTTTGAAAGAAAAGGAACTTTTTGAGTTTAGTCTCATTGGCGGTGACTTCTATGAGGATCTTGTTCGTGTTTTCTATACAAATCTTAAGTGGAATGCTGATGAGAGAATCCTCACCTCTGAAGTCAAGGGCAGGAAGATCAAAATTACTATGGATGTATGGACAAACCTTACTCCCCTCCCGACGGATGGTGTCTACTTTACTGGAACTGGTCCAGATAATTTGTGGGGTGATGAGTACAACAAAAAGGATGCTAAAGATGAGTTCATTGATCCCAACATTCCTATTGGCAAAGTAGTCACTTCGAGGAATCTGAAATTTGAGTATCGGCTTTTGCACTTCATTCTGAACAGATGCTTGATTCCTAGACAGGGAAATTATTTCAGAGTTATGGATACTGACTACATTATTCTTTGGGCATGGTCTCATAACAAACCCATCAATTGTGGTTGGTATGTGCTCTATCATATGACAGAGACCGCCAATAAAGTTCGACGCTCAATTGATAGAAATATGAAGCTGAAAACCACCTGACTTCCTTATGCTACCTTGATCACTCTCATACTCAAGCGTTTCCGAGTTCCTTTGAATGGAGAGTCTAGGACTGTTCCAACCGCATACATGTGCATGAATGCTACTTTTGTCGGAAACATGGGTTGGAATTGCATGGAAGGAAGGGGTGGGGAACCAAAGATAATGCGTCGAGAGCGTAAGTTAGCACTTGACAATGACTCTGAAGATGAACAAGAACAGGCTCCTGCTCAAGATCTCGATCTCCCACCTCTTCAAGCTCTTTTGCCACCTGATCATGTTCCTCCCTACATGCAGACTTTTATGGATGATGTCCGCTGGTACATGCAACGCTCAGATGATCACATGAGGCGTCATGAAGCCCATATGCTTTATGTGGACAGCGGTCTTGCCCAGCTCACATCTGATATGCACAATATGAATATGAGCATGGATTCAATGCGGCGAGACATCTATGATCTGCGACATCAAAATAGGGAACCATTCAACCGTGGCATTTAGCTTGTGGGATCTTCTCTCAATTCTTCTTGAACTATATTATATTTATATTGTCATCATCAAAAAGAGGGAGTGTTGAAGATCATGTTCCTCATGATGATGTTTTGATGATGACAACAAGTTTTGATGATGACAACATATCATATATTGAACAGGTTTTGATCTTACAGGTACATGGATGATGACAAAGGCTTTGTGCTTGCTTGAAGAATCTAATCGTTTAGGGTTTAGTTATATTTTGTAAAGAAACAATTAGTCTAAGCACTCAAAGTTCGATCTTAATGTTGTTAAGATAAGATGATGATGTTTTTCATGTTAAAACTAGAAGAAGACTTTTTATAACTTAGCTCCTGGAAAAACCTTTTGAGATAAACTTTTGCGAAAACCTCTGGTTACAATCTTTTTATGAAAATAAGTTTTTAAACTGAAGTAATCGATTACCCCTTTGGAATAATCGATTATCTTCTGCCAGTTCTGTAACTTGAGAGCAAGTAATGGATTACTTGGCTTCCTGTAATGGATTACTTCCTTGGGCTGGTCACCTGAGTGTAAGTAATCGATTACCTGAAGTTAATAATCGATTACTTTTGATGTTGCAACATTTTTAACAAAACCAGGGAGCAGGTAATCGATTACCCAGACCAAAGTAATCGATTACTCTATTTCAAGTTTTGAAAAACATGCTGAAATCAATTTGATTCTCAGAATGATTTCCTTCCTTATTTGGTTGATCACGTTTTCTGATTAAAACATCTTCTTCTACCATTTTGAAACACAACACCTACACACTTCATTTTGACATCTTTTGAAAACCTCTTGGAGAATTCATCATCATCATCTTCATTTTCTCAATTTTCTAAAAGGAACAAGGATCTTGAGTGTGCCTTAAATTAATCATTGTTGTAGGATCGTTATTGTTGTATCCGCTCTAGTTAGAGAGCTTTATTGTTAGTTGCACAGAATCTCTTTAGTAAACCTTTATTTGTAAGGGGAGTGTCACCCTTAGCGATTAGGGAGTGTTATACCTTAGGTTGAACGTGTGTCGCGTTCTTAGGGTGAGGAACCCTTGTGTATTGGGTAGTGTCTAGACGAACGATGGGGCACCTAGTAGTTAGGCTATCCGGGAAAATCAAGGAAGTGGCTTCCTAGTTGTTTTTGTTGAGGTCCCTAGCGAACGGAGGTTCCTAGTAGCGTGTGGGGCGCTCTTGCTTGTAGTTGGGGTTGGTTGTCCTTGTTTTGGTTAGTGAAAAAAATCTGAAACGGGTCGCTTAGGGACTGGACGTAGGTCTTTCTCTAGAAAGGCTGAACCGGTATAAAATCTACGGTACTCAATCTTCTATCCTTTATCTCTTTACTTTTACGTTGCACGTTTTTATTTTTGGGATAAACTTATTTTCCGTGACGTAAAAACTATTTTAATGTTTTGAAGTAACTAGCGCGAGATCTGCTTTTAGTGTTGTTAATCTCTTCAATCTGTCGAGTAATAGTTTTTTTTATTAATATAAATATAACTTTACGGTTGCGCTTAAACGTTTTCAATCGGTCTTTAAGTCTTCCGCTGTAAAAACTCTTTAATCTCTTTAAGAACGCTTTGAATCGAACGTTTCCAATGTTTTTATAAACACTCAATTCACCCCCTCTCTTGGGTGTCGCGTTCTTAGGGTGAGGAATCCTTGTGTATTGGGTAGTGTCTAGACGAACAGTGGGGCACCTAGTAGTTAGGCTATCCGGGAAAATCAAGGAAGTGGCTTCCTAATTGTTTTTGTTGAGGTCCCTAGCGAACGGAGGTTCCTAATAGCGTGTGGGGCGCTCTTGCTTGTAGTTGGGGTTGGTTGTCCTTGTTTTGGTTAGTGAAGAAAATCTGAAACGGGTCGCTTAGGGACTGGACGTAGGTCTTTCGCTAGAAAGGCTGAACTAGTATAAAATCTACGGTACTCAATCTTCTATACTTTATCTCTTTACTTTTACAATGCACGTTTTTATTTTTGCGATAAACTTATTTTCCGTGACGTAAAAACTATTTTAATGTTTTGAAGTAACTAGCGCAAGATCTGCTTTTAGTGTTGTTAATCTCTTCAATCTGTCGAGTAATAGTTTTTTTTATTAATATAAATACAACTTTACGGTTGCGCTTAAACGTTTTCAATCGGTCTTTAAGTCTCCCGCTGTAAAAACTCTTTAATCTCTTTAAGAACGCTTTGAATTGAACGTTTTCCAATGTTTTTATAAACACTCAATTCACCCCCCCTCTTGGGTGACGGTTGCCAATTCTAACAATTGATATCAGAGTTTCGTGCTCTAGTAAAAGGCATAGCAGCCCGAGTAAAAAGATCCATTGTGAAATTGTGCGGGTTTAGGGTTTAGGGTTTAGGGTCGGGTTGGTGGGCCCAGGCCCATTGCTCAAGGGAAGGTAAGCAATCTCGGTAAATGGGCCGAAGGCCCAAAGGGGGGGCGAAGCCCCCCCAAGTGGGCCGAAGGCCCAGTAGGGTGGCGTCGGGGGGGTGCGGGTGGGCGGAGCCCCCACGCGGTACGGTACGGTACGGTATGGGTCGGGTTTAGGGTTTAGGGTTTAGGGTTTAGGGTCGGGTTGGTGGGCCCAGGCCCATTGGGTTTAGGGTTGGTTTAGGGTTTAGGGTTTAGGGTCGGGTTGGTGGGCCCAGGCCCATTGGGTTTAGGGTTGGTGGGCCCAGGCCCATTGGGTTTAGGGTTGGTGGGCCCAGGCCCATTGCTCAAGGGAAGGTAAGCAATCTCGGTAAATGGGCCGAAGGCCCAATAGGGGGGCGAAGCCCCCCCCCAAATGGGCCGAAGGCCCAGTAGGGTGGCGTTGGGGGGGTGCGGGGGGGCAGAGACCCCACGCGGTACGGTACGGTATGGGCCGGGTTTAGGGTTTAGGGTTTAGGGTTCAGGGTCGGGTTGGTGGGCCCAGGCCCATTGGGTTTAGGGTTGGTTTAGGGTTTAGGGTTTAGGGTTTAGGGTTTAGGGTTTAGGGTTTAGGGTCGGGTTGATGGGCCCAGGCCCATTGGGTTTAGGGTTGGTGGGCCCAGGCCCATTGCTCAAGGGAAGGTAAGCAATATCGGTAAATGGGCCGAAGGCCCAATAGGGGGGCAAAGCCCCCCCCCAAATGGGTCGGATTTAGGGTTTAGGGTTTAGGGTTTAGGGTTTAGGGTTTAGGGTTTAGGGTTTCGGGTTTGGGGTTTCGGGTTTGGGGTTTGGGGTTTGGGGTTTGGGGTTTGGGGTTTGGGGTTTAGGGTTTGGGGTTTAGGGTTTAGGGTTTAGGGTTTAGGGTTTAGGGTTTAGGGTTTAGGGTCGGGTTGGTGGGTCCCCCAGTGGGCCGAAGGCCCAGTAGGGTGGCGTCGGGGTTTAGGGTTTAGGGTTTAGGGTTTAGGGTTTAGGGTTTAGGGTTTAGGGTTTAGGGTTTAGGGTTTAGGGTTTAGGGTTTAGGGTTTAGGGTTTAGGGTTTAGGGTTTAGGGTTTAGGGTTTAGGGTTTAGGGTTTAGGGTTTAGGGTTTAGGGTTTAGGGTTTAGGGTTTAGGGTTTAGGGTTTAGGGTTTAGGGTTTAGGGTTTAGGGTTTAGGGTTTAGGGTTTAGGGTTTAGGGTTTAGGGTTTAGGGTTTAGGGTTTAGGGTTTAGGGTTTAGGGTTTAGGGTTTAGGGTTTAGGGTTTAGGGTTTAGGGTTTAGGGTTTAGGGTTTAGGGTTTAGGGTTTAGGGTTTAGGGTTTAGGGTTTAGGGTTTAGGGTTTAGGGTTTAGGGTTTAGGGTTTAGGGTTTAGGGTTTAGGGTTTAGGGTTTAGGGTTTAGGGTTTAGGGTTTAGGGTTTAGGGTTTAGGGTTTAGGGTTTAGGGTTTAGGGTTTAGGGTTTAGGGTTTAGGGTTTAGGGTTTAGGGTTTAGGGTTTAGGGTTTAGGGTTTAGGGTTTAGGGTTTAGGGTTTAGGGTTTAGGGTTTAGGGTTTAGGGTTTAGGGTTTAGGGTTTAGGGTTTAGGGTTTAGGGTTTAGGGTTTAGGGTTTAGGGTTTAGGGTTTAGGGTTTAGGGTTTAGGGTTTAGGGTTTAGGGTTTAGGGTTTAGGGTTTAGGGTTTAGGGTTTAGGGTTTAGGGTTTAGGGTTTAGGGTTTAGGGTTTAGGGTTTAGGGTTTAGGGTTTAGGGTTTAGGGTTTAGGGTTTAGGGTTTAGGGTTTAGGGTTTAGGGTTTAGGGTTTAGGGTTTAGGGTTTAGGGTTTAGGGTTTAGGGTTTAGGGTTTAGGGTTTAGGGTTTAGGGTTTAGGGTTTAGGGTTTAGGGTTTAGGGTTTAGGGTTTAGGGTTTAGGGTTTAGGGTTTAGGGTTTAGGGTTTAGGGTTTAGGGTTTAGGGTTTAGGGTTTAGGGTTTAGGGTTTAGGGTTTAGGGTTTAGGGTTTAGGGTTTAGGGTTTAGGGTTTAGGGTTTAGGGTTTAGGGTTTAGGGTTTAGGGTTTAGGGTTTAGGGTTTAGGGTTTAGGGTTTAGGGTTTAGGGTTTAGGGTTTAGGGTTTAGGGTTTAGGGTTTAGGGTTTAGGGTTTAG